>JASDDO010000019.1:338115588-348115588 GCA_030015575.1 Agapanthus africanus | reverse complement strand
GTTTAGTATCAAAATCCAATGAAACCATGGTTTCGGAAAACATAACCCCATTGCTAAATGAACCCTTAATCGCTTGATTATAATGACTATAATTAACAATTAATTAACGGAATTCGGATGTTAATCATATGGAAGTCAGCTAGGGGACTAATTTACTTTAATTTGAAGAATCGGGTGTCTTCTTCAGAATTATGAAGTTTTGGATTGTGTTTGCAAAATAAATAAATAAAACCTTATAAATAAATAAGACAACCCATCCTTAAAGATGCATGAGGATTAACCTGAATTGAAAGAGTGACTAGACCGCCACAACAAACTCCAGCAAAAAAGCAGTCTGAAGATATGCCCTGCATTACAAAAGATACATGTGTTCCTCAATCCATAAAAAACGAGACAGGTAAAAATGCGAAATGAGCAAATCTAAACATATTGAGCTTTTAGACTTTTTAATTCATGACATTTAATGAGTACGATTATAAAGTATAAACGTATTGTTTGTTCTACGGATAGGTATACATCACATTTGTGTGTATACAAACTTCAGTTATGACAGTAAATATGCATTTACTGTAACACTGCTCTGATAACAATTGTTGGCACTGAACTCTGATACCAATTGAGGAGAAATGGGCTAAGGGATATAAAGACAATGCAGTCCATATGCTGTTCCCGTTCTGCACATATGATTTTACTAGAGAGAGGTTATATATATGGTTAATATACCAAAAGCTTATCAGTAAAGCTTTTATGATGCAGAGAACTCTGTAGATTTTATGAGCTTAAGGACCTCTTACTGCGTGTTTGCTTTTTGAATAGTGTAAAACATTAAAAAACACTATTAAAAGCGAGTATTTGAACACACTCAAATATCAAACATTCATAAGGCCAAGGATGACGAAAATCAAAATGCCCTTTATTGTTTATCAGGACAAGGGTAAAAAACTATTCGAAGCGAGTATTTGAACACAGTCAAAGATCAAACATTCATAAGGCCAAGGATGACAAAAATCAAAATGCCCTTTATTATTTTTCCAGGACAAGGGTGACAAAGCTCGAGCATTCATAAGGCCAAGCGTGACAAAGAGCAAACAATAAAGGGCTTGCATACCCCTATCAGATACAGTCTTATTAATTCATAATGCTGAAATTTCTACTTCATGACCTTTTTTTCCATAAGACCAAGATCAAACACACTCAAAGATCAAAATTTTCAGCATTATGAATCAATAAGACTGTATCCGATGGGGTATGCAAGCCCTTTATTGTTTTTCTCCTTGCTGCTCTCTGTTTAGGATCCAAATGCCCTTGAAACAAAGGCCAGAGAAGATTATAAGGGTTACATGAAGTTCAATTTTCCAAGCATACATATAAATATTGTTAAAATTTACCAGCTCTATCTCATCCATACCTGATTGAGGGTCTAATATGAATTCTGGTTCCATCTAAAGCCCATAGAGTCAATTTTATGAAGGTTGCATTTGGTTTTTGAAAGCAATTATTAAAATCCTCCTCCTTCCGGAAATGAATGAGAAAATATTGTACTAAGAGGTTTCCCTGATAACCTATTTTTCTAGTTATAGAAGCCTGAAGCATTATGAGGAAACACACAGTGAAACAACAAAACACATGATGTGTTACATGGGGAAAAGCTCAACAAACCATGCAGATAAACAGAAAGGCACTTGATGTATTAATGTGTTGATAAATAAAAATAAGTTGCTTGATCGTCACAGTAATTACCGATTAATGAACAAGCCAGTACACAATTAAGTTGAAAAAGACTTACCCATGCGCCTGCCAGAAATGCTGTAGGATTTCGAACTCCAACTGAAAACCGCTCCACTGGACACCAAAAAAAAAAACTATTTAGTATTTTAAAAAGCATTGCAATTATTGATTCAATGATAGTTCTTAAAAAACTAATAATAATGCTTTAAGTGTTCGGATGCCAGAGAAGACCAATATGAGATTATTGTTGCTCAATACAAGTTACAAGCCTCTATCCCACACTTTGTGCATGTTTGGGGGGGGGGGGGGAGTGTTGATAAATTTAGACTAATATCACACATGTACTAATGGCAGAAGCATAACTTTAAGTGAGCGGCTAGGAGAAAAACCTCTACAATGGAAAATTTGTTAACTCCACTTACCAAAGCCAATTAGGTTCCCATATTTCTGCACTGCCTGAGTTATTCTTGCTGCTTTCTCCTTCCCAATTCCCAACTACAATTGCCATCAGTGCAATTATGTTAAATGATGCTTAGATGTTTCTTTCTATAAAATGAAAACAGATGAAATGAATACGGAATATAAAGCATCGATGATTTTATCTTCTACAGAACATAGGATATGAAGAATTACTACAAACCTTCGTACAAATATCTTCAGAAGCCTTCGTCTTCCTAAAGATTCTCCCGAGGTAAAATGGTATTAAATCACTGATACAGACCCCCCTGCAAATGTAGTGTACAATATACTGCACTAGTTACCTAAACACTGCACATTAATTCTTAAGATTTCCATTTGTAGGAATAATATGTAACTTGGCCATACCAGTAGACCCATAAAACTGTGGATACAATATATCGAGCATTCTCTGAGAATGATGCAGTAAATGCTTGCCAAGTACTGTCAAGAGTCAGATTCCGTGCTATGGAAATGCCGACCTACATCATTTATTTGGAAATGGCTTAAGAAACAAAAGGTAAGATATAAACATTGACCAGTTTAAAGAATATAATAGCCAAGAATATTAAACAATAAACATAAAGCTAGATAAACAACATTGAGCTTGGCCAAACAGAAGGTACCAGTACAAAGGACAGACCCAAACGTTTAATGCCTCTTCACTGATAAATAGTCCACATCCAGCAGCCATTAGCAACCAAAAGTAGACCCACCTGCACGGTTTTTGCAATAAGTAATTAAGATCGTCGCATGGATTAAAAAAAATTTAAACAAATAGCAATCCCAAACATAACATCCACCAAGCAGTTTAAATAACCAAAGAAATTCAAGAAGCTCACAAAATTAGAAGAAATGCATCATTCAATTAAAGAGAGAACCAAAATGGAAAAAGATAACACTTCCCAAACAAATGAACCCAATTTTTTCATTCACTGTATTCATCAGTATCATTATACCAAGTGTCTCTTTCTCGGAAGTATAATGATAAAAATTAGATAGGCTTAGCAACCAATTGATTTTCTTTATTTCTTGGTAACTTCATAATCTTTTCTTGATTTTGTTAACAGTGTCTGGTTATGTTAAACATGCCATGTGCTTGCAGATCAGCCCCACTGTTACTTGGTGACAATATTGCAACCTCCAAATATGTTCCTTGACTTAGTATCGCATGAAGAATTGCATTATGCAAGGTGTATGGTGCAAGGGTTTGTATATTGCAAATTGCCATTGCCAAAATGAGATGATATTCCTAATATACACAATAAACCTTCTGTTTTGTGCTGTTGAGCAAGGGTTTAATACATAGTGAGCTTTAGACAAGATTTGAAAAAGAAAAGAAAAGATCAAAATGAACAGGAAGCTAAGAGAAAAGGAGTTAAATTGCATGTGTATACCCTGGAGTATATTCTGGAATTATGACTGTATAGCCAAAAATTGTCAAATCAAAACCAACAGGTGATGCCGCTGGAACTGATTGTGATGAACTATCTATAAAAAGTGGTAAGTTGTGGGATGATCCTGCAGAAAGCCCCTTGCCAAATATTGAAATCAGGGTAATTGTCACCGCTATACCCACACCAATTGCTAGTTTTGCCAATAATGAAATCCCTGAACTGCTTGGTACTGCTATGGGACCCTCCAGTATTTTATCAACGACTTCATCCCCTTCACTTGTAGGAGAGAACTCAGAAGCTGAAGCCTTCGCATTTTCCACTCCTTGATGCCGGATGCTCCTTAAGCTGCTTATATAAAGTCAGAAATGTCAATTATCCCAAAAGACAGAAATGTCAATTGTCCCTAAAGTAAAATATAAAAGATGTGCAATGCAAAGTTGTATTGATCCATTAAACATACTATAACTATTGAGAGTATAGTGTTTAATGCTTAAGAGAGATTAATGCCAAGCTGGATACTAAGTATAGTTGTCATATCATATACAAGGTTACAGTATGGTAAATTATTCAAGCAAATCTCTAAACCAAATCTTTTTTACCAGGAAGAGCAAAAAATAGAACAAGGAAAACAAGATATAACCTTTTGCGCTTTTGTTTGGGTTCAAGGACAATTTGCAATTTCGATACTTACTCTTTTGCCCTTATACTCGGGTGAATCTACATTCATGGGTGTGGGGGCACATGCCCCCACTCAATCGAAGGTGATGTGCATATGACATATGTATTATATTAAATAGGGATATAATGATAAAAAGCTATACTCTTGTTGATAGAACAAGCGTCCTATTTTTCCAAGCACCTTTGGGCATAAAGCCAGCTCTTGGAGGTTGGGGGGTTCGATTCTTAACCTTACCAATTTTTTTGTTCTTTTTCATTAAAACAATTGTGATTTTTCCTTCTTTGTTTCTTTCTTAACTTAGGAGACAAGTTTTTTCCTTTTCCTTTCCTTCTTTATTTCTATATATGTTATTCAAAACAATCTAATAAAACAATTTCAATCTTTGAACTTGATTGTCACGATCTATTTTTCTTCTTAAAAACATTCTAGAGTAAGCTAATTAGTAACTTAATTTTAACATTCTTATAACTAGGCTTGATTTGTTGTGAAGGATCGGTACGTTTTTCATTGTTTGGATAAGGGCAGTTACATCTACAATCTCATTAGTTAATATTGAGAATAGAGAGACAACGTAACTTCTTATGTGATGGGTCTGGTAAATCACCATCTCTTGGCAGATATATAGAGTAATTAAAAATTATATTCCTACAAAATTTTGAGCTCTTATAGTTTTTCTAGAAAGTGTCGTCATTTGCATGGTTGAAAAGATGTTAGCTTTCAAAATTACTATATGAGACTCAAATATTTCCTATAATGAATTTTCATTTTGTCTAGAATAAACTTTTGGCGTTGTTGGTGGCCCCGTCTGACTAATATTCCTGCATCCGCCACTGCTTATACCATTAGACTTATCTGGAAATAACTGAGGCGGGTATTAAATCAATTAAAAATAGATCAACTTTTAATTACATAAAGAAGTGTTAATTGCAATAAAGCCCCTCATTTATACCTCCTCTAGCATTTATCACCTCTCGATTGGTTTATTAGCACATGAGCCACTTGGGTCAACAATATGGTCAAAATTTATCTTCTAGAAGATAATTAGACTAACCATAGGGGTGTTATGCACTTATGTGCTCAAAAACCAGGTGAAGGATGATAGGTGCTTGACGAGGTACACATATGATGCATGCAATTAATTCTAGAAAGATATACCATATTCAATCTGTCCGTTACAATCAAATATCAGGCTCCAAACACAACTTATGTCCAGCTTCTATACCTATCACCTACACAGCTATCAACCAGGTAAGGTCGTTTGTCCTAAATTTGATCGAATCCAACATGAGTGAGTGACTTGATTTTGGCTTACCAGCATGGTAGATTTTTCCAATATTGTATTAAATAGTTGCTACCTAGGCTCTAAACCAGCCTGTGGAAGTGATTCTCGGGAGTTAATCAAATCCACTAAATCAAGTTTATAATAAATTACTTTTAGTGATTAATAATTAAACGACACTTTTTATTTTGAATGTATATTCAGTATCATAGATTGACATCATCGTAGTCCATTCTCCCTCCAATTATTCCAAAAGCAGTTTGTCGAAGCAATTTTAGGGAGTCGATCAAATCCATTGATTGTAGATCAATAGAACATCGACTTCAATAATTCAATGATTCCACCTTTTTATTTTGAGTATCTATTCAACATCATAGATTGGCGTCAGCAAAGTCCATTCTCCCAAAAAAATTTGAAATCGTACGTCCCGATTAGTTTTATAAGAAGTAAACATCAACCGGGACGTAAATAACAATATTGATCGCCTCGCCGCAAACGTGACAATCCATTTTTCCCCAAATCGCAAAGCTGACACCTGGTTCCTCCCGCCCAAGACAAACTAAGTGTTAATCCTCACAAAGCCACCACGTTGCTGCTCCAGCGGCAACTTCTGGATATAAAATCATTTATGTATCCAAATAACCGCCTCAGAAAAACGCGGTTTTCTTTCTTCCTGAAGTTTTCTTTTTTCCTTCTTTTTTACATGGTTTTCACTTGATTGTTTCTATTTTTTTCACTTGATTGCTTCTAATTTTGGTCTTTCAAAAGCTTAATGCTTTCCTTCCTTGTTTCTTTCCATTGTACAAAGTGAATAATCGAAAGCATCAAAAAACATACCACACATCTTACCTCAACAACAATGTCGTATCCATTGCCAATATCAATTTACAATCATAAAATCCTCAGTAAAATTGCAAGATATCACTATGCAATGCCCTAAGGTTGTATGATTCAAAAAAACAAAATTTCTCAAGGAGTAGACATACCGTAGGGTTTCGAAGGGGGAGCAACGAGAGAAGGAGATGGATCCACCATTGCTCCTCTTATTGATCCCATTGTTAACCGGTATCGAGATCGATCGGATCTTGGGCGAAGCTGAGGGGCGAGCGATTGAGGGTTGAGCTAAAGGAAGAGGGTGATGAGAAATCGCCATTGCCTCTCCCTTTCTCTCTCTCTCTCCCCGCTCTCTCTCGGATGATGAAAAATGAGGAGCGCGATGCGCGATGCGCTCGCTAGGGTCCAAATAAGGGGTTTTGTGGGGATGGGAATTAAAGGGAAATTATAATTTGGGATTAAATGCATTTTCCTTATATATTTTTAGGAGAATAATGGTAGAATATGCTGCTTTATTATTAAGCTGTTGAAATTAAAGGGAAATTATGCTGTTAGAAAGATTGTCGAACAAAGTCTCTTGCGAATAGTTTGTAGGATAGGAAGACAGTCGTGTGTGGGCTTCTGATCAATGAAATCTTTTCATAAAAAAGGTGGTGAATTTGACACGGAAAACAAACATTCCTTGCATGTCTCCGGAGCTCCAATTTTTTTTTCTCGGGGAGGGTTCATGTAAATCTCTACTTCTGGCATAGCGTCGCCTCCGTAAATAATATCTATATTCTGAAGTGGAATAAAAGATCGGTTTAATTTCGGCTTCTTTTAGAAACATGCGAGTTTTATGTCATGGAAAAAAAATAATTATTAATCGGTTTGCAAGAAGAGGGTAAGAAGTTTAATTTGAGCTCGTGCTTTTAGTTCAAATAATATTGTAATTTTATAAATCTGACTTGATGCACGGAGGAGAGGTTACAAATGATGATCTTGAAAATCTTCTTGAGCAGTTCCTAAAATTGTTCAAAGCAAAATGTGAATCACGTGGTTGTAATAAGATCTATAAAAAGACGGACATGTTGAGCGCCATGAAGAGCATGATCTAATTCTTCTGTTTCAAAAGCGATCATAAACCTTATATTTAACTAAAGAATAGCTATGTCTTGAAAATCAAAACCTTCATTGATCTCGGATTGAAAAGTTACATGTAAGGTCCTCATACAAGGGAGGGAAAGATATATTAAGTTTCCAATAACAAAGACATTCAATAAACTTGGAGATATTAAATTTTGATTGCTTGAAAAACGTACAGCAATAAGTAATATAACATTATTTTATGAATTTTCATGATAATATTAAACGTAGCGAAAATCATTTAAACGATCTCTATTTGAGAAACATGTTTATTAAATATAATGCCAAATTGAGAGGTTACAACTTCAATGAGACCGTTTTCATATAGTAGGATTAGATACTCAAATCTTAAGAACTTCAATAGAAAAATCTAATTAGAAAATAGCATACACATGGCGTAACGTAAGCTTTTTGTTAAAAAGCGTAAGCTATTCGAAAAAAACAAAAAAGCCAGCGGTGTTGTATTTAAGCTATTTTCCATTGCTGCGTAGTGAATAGACTAAGCTACATTATATAGAGCAAAACAGCGAGCCACGTACTGAGCTGTTTTAAACATTGTTGTTATCATGTTTTTCAGTTTGTTTTGTACTGTGTTGATGAACAAAGTAAAGAAAAAAGGCTGTGGCGGACTGCAGAGGCCTGATCCAGGCCGCTGCGGACCCTAGGTTTTTTTTGCGATTAAAACCCCGGGGACTGCAGTGGTCTAGGTCAAGCCACTGCGAGCCCGGGCCTGCAATGTCTCTGCAGGCACCTTTTGGCCAAAGAAAAAAGTTAATGCTTAGGTTGTTTGATATGTTATGCTCTAATATATGCCTTTCTTCATGCTCTGATATATACCTTTTCTGTTATATATACCTGTGCAGTTCAAATCTTGCTGATAATATCCTAAAAAAATTCTACCCTTTTGTGCTTGCCGCCTAAATTATATTAGAAATGCCTAAACTTATGGTATTTTCAAGCAAACACCAGCTTCATAATTCACCATAAAATACCAAGAACCGTGTTTTTTCCCTTTTGATTTCAACACAATCATGCCGTGAACTTGATTTGATTCATAACTATGTTCACCGCTTTATCATTTATGTTGACAACAAATTTCTTTTACCGCACAACTGACCGAATCCATTTCAAGCTTGTCATGCTTTACAAGAATTTGGATTTGATCATTTTTTTCTCTAAAAATTTTCAAAACACGAATTCAAAAACAAAGTTCAAGACTTATAATGAAAGTTTGATTCAATTAATGAAGTAAAGAGCATTCATAAGATTTTTTTAAGCAAATATCTACTGTTACGACTCAAGGACCCTGAATGATGTGTGGCGCTTCTATACTTACCTTAAATAAAATATTCAAAAAACAAGAAAAAATCTTAATTTTAAGATGATCCAGCTTATCGACTCTGTAGATGAGAAATTCACATACAATAAAAAACAACCTAAAATTAGTCTGAAGCAAAAAATTTTAAAATAAAATTGTTAATTTCAATTTATGACACACTGGGTTTTTGCACGTGAGGCTAAATATGATAAATTTTTATGAAAAAGAATTTGGTTATGAAATTAAAAAAACAATGATATAAATATAGGATAGCAATGCACTGTAACAATATGTCAAAAAATAAAAAAAAATCGAATTTTAATAAATTCAATCTTTTTGCCGGCTCTTCAAATCTCTTTCATAATCATCAAAATTAATATTCATAGAACTTGCATTGAAAAAACATGTTTTAATTCCTAGCAATTAATGATATCAAACTTTAGTTTCAGAATTAACTGTCATAAAAAGGAATAACAATAGATTAATCCTCATTGCCGTACGCCTCGACCAACTTGCGTTTTATTAATTTTGGTCGAGCTTGGCTTGAAATCAACTTTTTCTTAGCGTCGTCGTCATCATCGCATATTGATGATGCTCGATATCGGCGATCTCCCAGATCATGACACGTGGAAGATGACGTGTCCTAAAGCTCACAAAAAGGGACTTACAATGGCCGACCAGGCCACTCCTGTGCCCGTCCGACAAACAAACGCTGGCTCGCCTCCGAGCTCCCTGCACAATTGGCCTCCTCGGCCTCCCAGCTCGTCTCCGGGTTACCGCAGAACCAAGATATCTCGGCTCTCCCGCTCGTCCGCGAGCTCTCCCGCCGAGACCATCTTCCTCGGTCTCATCGACTGATCAACAACACCGCTCACAGGCGCAACCGCCATCCCGCGAATCTCGCAATGCGCGAAATATCCGCCGGCCACATCCCACGTTCCACGCCATCACGATCCCCATTAACGAGCCTGTCTCGCCATTAATGGGAGATCCCGCTCATCACGAGGGCGTGACATCGGGAGCGTAACGGCCGGCGTGATTCTCGCGTCTGTCCTGCCTGCTGCCACCGCTATATAAACCCCTTCTTTAGACGGTTCAAGTAAGCCATTTTTACTCCACTAAGCCGTTACTCTGCTCGGATTTCCTCTCTAACTTGACCGTCGGAGGGTCCTCGGTGGTACAACCATCCCGGGACTTCCTTGCAGGTAGCTCGGCAACAACAATCTTAAACCCATTGAGATCCACACGCATCAGGAGCCTGCCTCCAGATCCAGTCTCAGCCGTCCATCGCCGCCGTCAGCAGATCAACGGAAGGTAACATCTTGGCGTGATCAAGGTCACGTCAGCTGGCGCCGTCTGTGGAAACACCTTGATTCCACAAAAACAAAAGTTCATATTCTGATCTCAATCTAATGGTGACGATCATCACGACGGTCCAAGCACTAGCCGCCGCCTCCCCCTCAACGGAGGCGCGAACGAAGCTCCTCCGCCGAATGCCATCAACGTCCTTGCCGGCCGGATAGACCGACTCGCGTCCGTCGTGGAGGCGCTCATCCGTGTCCAAACTGCAGGGCAAGATCCCCAGACCGCTGGTCCACCCCCGCGTGACCGGGACCTCTACAGGGGGAGAGAAGACTCCGCACGTGTCGGCACTGTCGACCACCGTCTCGTTACCTCTCACGGCCGCAGATCTCCCGAGCCAATACCTTCTGCGACCAGCTGGGTGCCCCACGGTTCAACACCATGGCGCTTCGCCCCGAGCCTCTTCGCGACCCTTTCCCTCCCGAGGAGATGTCAGTCGGCTCGCCTGTTCCCAGGCATGACCAACACCCCCTCCCTCGACGGGGTCGTGTGGACGGGGCTTGCCACGGCGGCACGAAGACTATCTCGTCGGGGGGATCTAAGGAACCTCATCGAGAAAAAGATTGAAGGTATACGTCGGGAAGGTCACCACTCGAGCGACGGGGCTAAGTACGCCGCCGACTCGCTCACCAAGCCATTCACTGAGGAGCTGCTCGCCGTCCACGTCTTCTCCCGCAACAAGCCCCCAAAGGTCTCTCTCTTCGACGGTAAATCTGACCCGAATGACTATTTGGATGCGTTCACCGCGGGAATGAGCTTCCAAGATAACTCCGACGCCGCCCAATGTCGAGCTTTCCCGGCCACTCTCATCCGCTCCGGACGAGACTGGTTCCGAGGACTCGAGCCATGCTCGATTTCAACTTTCGACGAGCTGGCCACCCAATTCCTCGACCACTTCGTCGGGAACAGGCGGCAAAAACGCAAAGTTGACCATCTCTTCACGATCAAGAGCGGGGACAAGGAGACGTTCAAGGCATAAGTCACTCGCTTCTACAACGCCCTTCTCGAGGTCCCAGAACATAAGGACGGGACGGTCATCACAGCATTGAGGTCTGGTCTTAGGCACAAGAAGTGGTTACGCTCCTTTGCATTAGCGCAACCTAAGACCATGGCCGAGGTAATGGCTTGGACATAGCGTGAGGTCCAGCTCGAATCCAAGGTGAACGCAAATCTCCCTTGGACGGAGCAAACCGACCAAAAGAAAAGGGCAAGGGAAGAGAGAAGGGGACCTGAGCGGTCAAAGCCCTATCTCCCGAAGTTTCAGGAGTACACCCCGCTCAACATCTGCCAGAAAATGCTACTAGAGGAGCCTAAGGGCGAGGGGTTTTTCAAACTCCCCCCGATCTCGCGAATGGCCTCAAAGCGAACCCGGGGCCCCTACTGCGGTTTCCACAAGTCGCTAGGCCACTCCACGGAGAGCTGTAAGCAGCTCCGAGACTACTTCGAGGAGCTCATCCGTTCGGGACACCCCGCGGCGTACTTGAGGGACAAGCGGAAAGCTGACCGCGAGCAGGAGCAGCATTCTCCTCCCGCCGAGCTAACCATCGGCCAAATCATGGTCATGTCAGCAGAGGATACGTCGGGTACCCACGAAGCTCAGTACCTTATGCCGGGCATAGAGGCCAGCATACATCCGAGAGGCTCAAGCTGCACGAATAAGAACATCCACTAGCATGTATTTCCATCTAAAGCAATGTACACATTTCTTGAGATCTTTTTGTTTATATAATAAAAGGGATCAATAAAGCACTGCAATGAAAGAAAAAGAATCTTGTTCATTCAAAGGGTACTATAAGCTCCTCAGCCATACATCGAAAAAGAAAAATTACAATATCGGGGGAAGGGAGTGCAGAGAGTACTGCTCGTGGTACTCTGAGAATATCTCCGCCAGCCGAGACCTCACGGCATCTAACCTTTGCCCTCGATACCCCCGCGAACGTCGGCATCATGCCTCAATTGGTAGCACTCAAGGACGAGCGCCACCGAGCGGTTTAGCCGACTCGCAGAGATCATGCCGAAGTGCCTCAGAGACCTTAGCTTGCCAACGGCCTCATCTTTCAGCTGTTCGGATAAGGGGTTGTAGAGCCCCGGCGACGCCCTCCAGATGAAATACATCAGCAGTTAAAATAAGAGGGAGCGCCGGTGTTGGGTATAGTGCCCTCAATGCAATTATCATAGTCGCGGGTAGGTGATTATGATGATTGAGGGAGGACTGTTTACCGCCGAATATAGAGACGTGACCGCGTAGGTCCGTCTTGCCTGAATTTGGGGGCAGATGCTATTTGGTTTTATCCGTCCACCTCTCCGAAGATACCAAGTTGATTTATGGTACCGTATATCGGAGGTTTAGACGGATGTGGCCATTGTAGCAGACTTCGTCAGATTCCCCCTCATTTGAGGGGTTTTTGATTGTGGGGATGCTCTTCCCTGCAGGCGCAAGCCCCTGCAGTTAATTACGTCACGGTAACAACTTTCTCCTTCTCCAGATGGTCACTTCGTGTTGTGTGTGTGTGTTTTTTTTGTTTTTGGTTGCCCGTGGATTGTATACGGAAACTAATTTATGTTGTCGCCCGTAGGGCGTAGATTAATCCAAATCCGTATTTTCTTAGATTTGGGTTTTGGGTTGGGTTTAAGGATCGTTAATCTCATTTGAGACTAAGATCAACTTAAACGTTTGTTAAGGACACGTTAGTCTAATTTTAGACTAAGATCAACTTAACGTTTGTTAAGGACACGTTAGTCTAATTTTAGACTAAGATCAACTTAACGGGATCATTTAGATCCAATAAAAGAGCATTTGGGCTTTATTGTTTTAGTTTAGGGACTTTGCGGTCCAGAAGTTTAAGGACATCATAGTCCATGGAGTTTAAAGATATCACAGTCTAGTTTAGAGACATCATAGTCTATGAGTTTAAGGACATCATAGTCCATGAGTTTAAAGACCCCACAGTCCGTAAAGTTTAAGAACGTCATAGTCCATGAGTTTAAGGACCCGACAGTCCGTGGAATGTCTAGTTGTCGGGACCTGTCACCTCTCTGAAGACGTTGAAGGATTACAACGACAAATATCCGAGGGGTGAAGAGATGTACCCTTGAACCAATATTGGTTGGGAGATCTGTAGCTGGACTGATTTAAGGATTGTTAATCTCGTTTGAGATTAAGATCAACTTAAATGTTTGTTAAGGATACGTTAGTCTAATTTTAGACTCAGATCCACTTAACAGGATCATTTAGATCCAACAAAAGAGCATTTGGGCTCTATTGTTTAGTTTAGGGACATTGCGGTCCAAAGTTTAGATGCAAACATGGGTTTGGAAATGCACCAGATAGTTATTGGTCATTGGGACCCACCACCTCTCTGAAGACGTTGAAGAATTACAACGACATGTATCAGAGGTGTGAAGAGATGTATCCTTGAACCAAATGCCAGATTGAGAAGGAATGGGATGAACATTACTTTGAATGCCATCTGAGATCAATTTTGAAAGACCTGAACAAGGTTTTGGCTTTGGGAGACTTGGTTGATCTGTGCTAAGGTCAGCCTCTCGTAATGTTAAACACTAGTGTATGTTCAGCGCTCACGTGCTCTCACGTGAGGTCTTAAAGTGTTGTCTAAGCACTAAATATTTGAAGCACTCACGTGAGGTCACGTGAGGCGTTTGAAATAGTGTTAAACACTGAAAATATGAAGCACTCACGTAAGGTCACGTGAGGCGGTTGAAGTTGTGTTAAACACTGAAGATATGAAGCGCTCACATGGGGTCACGTGAGGTGTTTGAAATAGTGTTAAACACTGAAGATATGAAGCGCTCACGTGAGGCGTTTGAAGTAGTGTTAAACACTGAACATTTGAAGCGCTTACGTGGGGTCACGTGAGGTGTTTGAAGTAGTGTTAAACACTGAAGATATGAAGCGCTCACGTAAAGTCATGTGAGGCATTTAAAGTACTGAAGATTTGAAGCACTCACGTGGGGTTACGTGAGGTGTTTGAAGTAGCGTTAAACACTGAAGGTATGAAGCGCTCACGTGGGGTCACATTAGGCGTTTGAAATAGTGTTAAACAGTGAAGATATGAAGCGGTCACGTGAGGTCACGAGAAGCGTTTGAAGTAGTGTTCAATGCAGAAGATATGAAGCGCTCACGTGGGGTCACGTGGGGTGTTTGAAGTAGTGTTAAACACTGAAGATATGAAGCTCTCACGTGGGGTCACATGAGGTGTTTGAAGTATTGCTAAACACTGAAGATATAAAGCGCTCACGAGGGGTCACGTAAGGTGTACTAAGTTGGCGCTGCTCCTTTGGGTTTATTCCCTTGTTTCTTTTCTAAATGCTAAGCACTATTGGGTCATGTGGGATCACGTAAGGCGCCCCAAGAATAGAAACTGCCCTTTGATTTATTCCCTTTCTGCTTTATAAAAGTTAAGCACTGCTTGGGGGTCACGTGACTAGATTTCAGTCTTTCCCTTTTTTTTTTGTTCCTCAAAGGTATTCACGTGGGGACATGCGAGCTTTTATTGTGTAATATTGAACACTAATATGCATCACCAGGCTGTTCTTCTATGGTTCTGAGGAATCGCGTTCTCCTTTTGTTCTTTGTAAGGATTAAATTCATTTTAAAGGGTTAAACCCTAGTTCCAGAGGAATTAAATTCCTATACGTTTCGTAAGAGTTAAACTCTTTTGGATTCAGTTCTTTCCCCTAGGTTTTGAATCTGCATGACAGAATCTCCCCGATGAGAATTAAATTCTCAACTTGTGGGGAGATCTGCTTCTGCAGATCTTAACCAGAGGAAGAACTAAGTTCTTTGAGAAGAGTTAAACTCTTGGTTTGAGAATTAAATTCTCTTTTTGTGGGAGCTTTTGGGAGGGGTTCCTCTTCTTTAGAGAATTAAATTCTCTCTCTGTTTTTCTTCCCCTCTCCCTCTGTCTGTGTATGTGTCTTCCCTCTTTTTGAACTTGGAGTTTATCGGAATCCCTCTGTTATTTTGAAAGAGAGATCATAGGTCGTTGGGACCCACCATCTCTCCGACGATGCTGAGGGATTACAGTGCCATATATCGAAGGTGTGGTGGGATGTACCCTTTGAACCATGTCCCACTTATCAGGAGGAAGAATATGTTGAAGCTTAAACTCCTAACTGCTGAAAAAGGCCTCTTTGCGTTTGCGCACATGCGTCGCACGTGTGTCGGACGTGGCGGGCGCACGTGTGTCGCACGTGGCGCTTGCACATCATGGGGGGCAGCTAAGGCCATACCTTGGAGAACTAAGCTGAGAACTAAGCTCCTTTGAGAATTAAATTCTCCCACGTGCGTTGCACATGTCTGGCTCACGTGCGTTGCACGTGGCGCGCATGTGGCGGGCGCACGTGCATTGCACGTAGCGCACATGGCGCTTGCGCATTATGGGGGGCAGCTAAGGCCCTAACATGGAGAACTAAGCTCCTTTGAGAATTAAATTCTCCCACGTGCATTGCGCATGTTTAGCTCACGTGCGTTACACGTGGCGCGCATGTGGCGGGCGCACGTGCAGCGGGGGGCAGCTAAGGCCCTAACATGGAGAACTAAGCTCCTTTGAGAATTGAATTCTCTACCTTTTCTAAGAGATATCCCCTCTTATTTATATGGGAGTGGTAGAGAAGGGATCTCTCCTTTTCCCGATGTGGGACTAAAAATGCATGCCCCATGTAGTAGAGCATTACTTTAGATTACACGTGCGTAGCACATTTGCTCATAACTTTTGATCCCGGATGAATTATGAGGCCCATAATATATCAAATCGAAGGATTTTTCGAGACGCTTTCGATACCATCAGAATTTAGCTGTTTCTCATTCGTGAGTTTGTCAAAATATAGCCCAAAAAATACTGGTTCGCATTTTCTTTCTTAGATTGGTGCGTAGCATATTTGCTCATAACTTTTGATTCCGGATGAATTATGAGGCCCATAATATATCAAATCGAAGAATATTTTAAGAAGCTTTCGATACCATCAGAATTTAGCTATTTCTCATTCAGGAGTTTATCAAAATACAGCCCGGAAAATACTGGTTCACATTTTCTTAAGCGTATCGCTGCAATTTGATACCTTGGGCTCTTTTGCACAGAAATTTTTGGCGGGAACAAATGCCCCCCACTACTTTGCCCACGTAAGTATTTACATGGATGAAGTAGTGCAGAGTTATGCATGACCATAGAATTGAGGGCTTAGGAGACAAGTTTTAGGGTCCTTGTAGCCTAAGACTTTTTCATCTTCATAAGTCGTAAGGGTCTCAAGAAGCTTTTTTCTCCCTACAAGTCGAGAGGATCTCATAGGTACATATTCTCCCTAGAAATCGTAAGGATTTCTAAGTGTTCATCGCCTCCGTGAGTCGTAAGGATCTCACTCGGGTATTTTTCCTTACGAATCGTGAGGACCCGTAAGTAGTTTCTTTATTTCAGTGGCATGTAATTTTGGCAAATATGGCACGTAGATAGTCCATCTTGACCTCCTTGTAGGGCAGCGATGGCTTAGGAGATAGGGTTAGGATCTGCCACCTAAGACTTTTCAACTTTATGAGCCATGAGGGTCTCATAAAGACTTTTCTCCCTACAGGTCGAGAGGATCCCGCAGGTGTATTTTCTCCTTAGGGGTCGTGAGGACTCCTAAGTGCGTTTTCTCTTGAGAGTCGTAAGGATCTCACAAGAGAATTTTCTCCCTTACAAGTCGAGAGGACTCATAAGTGATTGTTTCCCTCCTTGTCGATGTTCGACTTCGGAGAGTGTGGCCTGTAGATAGTCTATCTTGACCTCCCTTCAGGGCAGTGATGGCTTAGGAGACATGGTTATGATCTGCCACCTAAGACTTTTCAACTTTATGAGCCATGAGGGTCTCATAAAGACTTTTCTCTCTACAGGTCGAGAGGATCCCGCAGGTGTATTTTCTCCTTAGGGGTCGTGAGGACTCCTAAGTGTGTTTTTCTCTTGAAAGTCGTAAGGATCTCACAAGAGAATTTTCTCGCTTACAAGTCGAGAGGACTCATAAGTGATTGTTTCCCTCCTTGTCGATGTTCTACTTCGGAGAGTGTGGCCCATAGATAGTCTATCTTGACCTCCCTTCAGGGCAGTGATGGCTTAAGAGACAGGGTTAGGATCTGCCGCCTAAGACTTTTCAACTTTATGAGCCGTGAGGGTCTCATAAAGACTTTTCTCCTTACGAGTCGAGAGGATCTCGTAGGTGTATTTTCTCCTTAGGAATCGTGAGGATTCCTAAGTGTGCTTTCTCTTGAGAGTCGTAAGGATCTCCCAAGAGAATTTTCCCGCTTATAAGTTGAGAGGACTCGTAAGTGGTTGTTTCCCTCTTTGTCGAGATTCGACTTCAGAGAGTGTGGCCCGTGAATAGTATGCAAGAGTCTATCTTGGACTGACTTGCAGGGCCCTAGTGCTTAGGAAACAGGTCTTTATCCCCATTGCCTAAGGTTTTTCCCTACGAGTTAAGACGAATCGAGAAATTCCCGCAAGGACACTAATTTCCTTATGAGTCGAGACGAATCGAGAGGTTCTCGCAAGGATGTCCTAACGTCACAGTTAACCTCTGCTCTTTACGACAGAGGTCCGTTAGGGTCTGTGGTACTAGGGTTTTTTTTACCCGTCGTACCGTCGCGTTGGCTGATGTATTCCTCGATAGATAATCTTGCTGTTCGAGTAGTCCCACGACTGTCGTGTCTCTGATCCCTTCGAGGGCTGGACAAGACGTCTTCAAGCAATCTTCCAGGTAGTATTACCGTCGAAAGAGCAACTGTTAGGGATATTCCATGTCGCTTTTTACTTGAGGTTAGGCTCAGTTTGGGAGCCCCGATGAGTCATAACCACTCCGCGCTGGTGTGGGATGATCTCCAATAGTCTTTCAGGTTTTATATGAGTTGTCGTCAAGACCCTGAAGCTAGGAATATTGCATTCACTTCGTTTGCTGGCATTGCGTCTGCTGTATCGAGACGAATGTCGCGGTTGTCTCTAGGTTGTTGGTGAACCGTCGAGGCTTGGAACTAGGGATGCCATGGCTCCGTTGTTGGTGTCGCGTCTACATCTTTTTGGAGGAAGAACGCTGGGGTGGCATCGCGTCTGCTGTATCGAGACGAATGTCGAGGTGGTCTCTAGGTTGTTGGTGAACCGTCGGGACCTGGAACTAGGGACTTTGCCGTGGCTCCGTTGTTGGTGTCGTGTCTGCATCCTGCTGGAGGAAGAACGCTGGGGTGACATCGCATCTGCTGGGGACTTTGCCATGGCTCCGTTGTTTTGTGTCGTGTCTGCATCCTGCTGGGGGAAGAACGTTGGGGTGACGTCGCGTCTGCTGTATCGAGACGAACATCGAGGTGGTCTCTAGGTTGTTGGTGAACCGTCGGGACCTGGAACTAGGGACTTTGCCATGGCTCCGTTGTTTTGTGTCGCGTCTGCATCCTGCTGGGGGAAGAACGCTGGGATGACATTGCGTCTGTTGTATCGAGATGAACGTCGAGGTGGTCTCTAGGTTGTTGGTGAACCGTCGGGACCTGGAATTAAGGACTTTGCCGTGGCTCCGTTGTTGGTGTCGCGTCTACATCCTATTGGAGGAAGAACGCTGGGATGACATCGCGTCTGCTGTATTGAGACGAACGTCGAGATGGTCTCTGGGTTGTTGGTGAACCGTCGGGACCTGGAACTAGGGACTTTCCCATGGCTCCGTTGTTTTGACTTTGGGGTCGCTTGTTGACGTCGCGTCTGCATTCCGTTGTAGTGAGAAGAAACGCTGTTGTTGACACTGCGTCTGCTGTAACGAGACGAGTGTCGAGGTGGTCTCTAGGTTGTTTGTGAACCGTCGAGACTTGGAACTGGGGACTTTCCCGTGGCTCCGATTGGTGATGTCGTATATTCCCGCAAAGACACTGATTTCTCTACGGGTCGACGCGAATCGAGATGCTCTCGCCAAGGACGCTGATTTCTCTGAATTGAGGTATTTGCCAAGGACACTGATTTTCTCGGAATTGAGACGAATCGAGGTATTTCTGCAAAGGCATTGATTTCCTTACGGTTCGACGCGAATCGAGATGCTTTCGCCAAGGACGCTGATTTCTCTGAATCGAGGTATTTGCCAAGGACACTGATTTCCTCAGAGTTGAGACGAGTCGAGATATTCCTGCAAAGACACTGATTTCTCTGCGGGTCGATGCGAATCGAGATTGTTCCCCTCCGAAAGACGCGCAAAACGGACTGTCTCGCTTGAGATTCGGGGCAGATGCTAATAGGTGCTATCCGTCCACCTTTCCGAAGATGCCAAGTTGATTTATGGCACCATATATCAAAGGTTTAAACGGATGCGGCCGATGTAGCAGACTTCGTCAGATTCTCCCTCGTCGAGGGTTTTTTTGATTGTGGGGACGCTCTTCCCTGCAGGCGCAAGCTCCTGCTGTTAATTACGCTACCGCATCGCGGTAACAACTTTCTTCTTCTCCAGATGGTCACTTCGTGTCGTGGGTGTTTGTTTTGTTTGTGGTTGCCCGTGGATTGTATACAGAGACGAATTTATGTTGTCGCCCGTAGGACGTGGATTAGTCCAAATCCGTATTTTCTTAGATTTGGGTTTTGGGTTGGGTTTAAGGATATGTTAGTCTCGTTTGAGACTAAGATCAACTTAAACGTTTGTTAAGGACATATTAGTCTAATCTCCAGACTAAGATCAACTTAACAGGATCGTTTAGATCCAACAAGAGAGCATTTGGGCTCTATTATTTAGTTTAGGGACATTTCGGTCGATTTCCAGTTTAGAGACATGGTGGTCGATTTCCAGTTTAAGAACATAGTGGTCCAATACCAGTTTAAGGACATAGTGGTCCAATGTTAAGGACATCGTAGTCCGTGAAATGTATGGCTGTCGGGACCCATCACCTCTCTGAAAACGTTGAAGGATTACAACGACAAATATCAGAGGAGTTCAGAGATGTACCCTTGAACCAATGTTGGTTGAAAGAGCAGATGTGCTCAGTTCAAGATGATTTGAGGACTTATGGCCAGTTTGGGCTAAGTCCAATTATGTTTGAAATATTGGCCATTTGGACCATTAGACATTTGTCTGGGTTCAGCCCCTCATCATTCAGCAATGCTAAACAGAGGTTTGGGGGCTCTGACAATATTTTGTCCTTGATTTCCTCAATTTTGAGATTCATTTGGAGGTGGGACTTTTGCCTCTGGAGAACTAGCCGATTTGGCTAAAAGTAGTGTTAAACACTAAAGAACAACAGTGTTAAACACTGGAGATAGAACTCTCAAATTAGTGTTAAACACTAAAATACAATAAGTGTTAAACACTGGAAATATAATCTTCAATTTTGTGTTAAACACTAAAGAAAGAGGGGTCACGTGTGGACACGTGAGAGCGCCCAAAAGTGGGACCAGATCTCTTTTCTTCGTTCTGCAATTAAGTGTTTAACACTTTTTCATATTTTATTTTGGAGCATCACGTGCTGGCACGTGAGGAGGATTCATGCACTGATCATTAAAGCGTCCGCCAAGGGGTCACGTGAGAACGCCCAAGGCCTCTATTTCTTTTGCTTTTTCTTTTTGTGTTTCGGAGGTCACGTGGAGCACGTGAGGCGTTGCCTCAAAGCTTTCCTCCTTCTCATTTCTGGGGATCTCTTCACGGGTCACGTGGGGACACGTGACCGTAATTCTTTTGCATGCATGAAGATCTCTTTATCTTTAAGAATTAAATTCTCTGTAGGGTTAAATCCTAATTTTGTTTTGGAGGAATTAAATTCCTATAATTTTAGGAGAATTAAATTCTCAGATAGGGTTCAAACCCTAATTTCTATCTTGGAGGAATTAAATTCCTGTAACTTTGGGAGAATTAAATTCTCAGATAGGGTTAAACCCTAGTTTTGTTTTAGGAGAATTAAATTCTCTAAACTCAATTCCCCCCTAAGTTTCGGATCTGCATGGCAGGATCTCAACCCGATGAGAATTAAATTCTCAACCTATGGGGAGATGTGCTTCTGCAGATCTTCAACTAGAGAAAGAACTAAGTTCTTGTAAAAGAGTTAAACTCTTAGATTTTGAGAATTAAATTCTCTGTTTGAAATTTTGATTCCCTTTCTTTTCTCACCTAGGGTTTTCTTTGTTGAGAATTAAATTCTCCTTTCTTTTCTTCTCTCTTGAGAATTAAATTCTCCTCCCTCTGTTCTTCTCTCCGAAAAGGTAGATCCCTTCTCTTCTCTTCTTGGCTCCTATTTATAGGAGAAAGAAAAGAATCAATTTGTTTAGTAAATCTTTCATTGAAAGATTTAATTTTTTTCCATAATTAATATGATCCTTTAGATCATTCGGTGAATTTTGTTCACCGTTGGATTTTCAATCCAAAAGATATTCTGTTTGTTATTTCTGGTGAAATTTAGGGAAATCTTTCCTTGTCTAAAATCTTTCCATAAATTGGTGATTTTTAATCACCCTTTGATTTTTAATCCAACGGTTCCCCATAATCCTTTTCCATTTGAAAAGATTTAGAAGCTTTTAGAATTTAATTCTATTAAACTGTAAGGCTTTCGAAACCAGTCACGTGCTGACACGTGACCCTTGGTCACGTGACCCCCAATTGAGTCCTTTTCTCAGCGTTTATTTACGCTTCAGTTTTAACCATCACGTGTCAACACGTGACCATTGGTCACGTGTGAGCACGTGATACCTCATTGAGGTATTTCCTTCAGCCATTTGTTATTTTATTTCTGTTTTGATTGTCACGTGTCAACACGTGACCATTGGTCACGTATGAGCACGTGACCACCAATTGGGTCCTTTTCTCAGCGTTTATTTACGTTTCAGTTTTAACCATCACGTGTCAACACGTGAGTGAGCACGTGACACCTCATTGAGGTATTTCCTTCAGCCGTTTGTTATTTTATTTCTGTTTTGATTGTCACGTGTCAACACGTGACCATTGGTCACGTGTGAGCACGTGACCCCCAATTGGGTCCTTTCTCAGCCGTTGTTTTTATTTCTGTTTCAACTATCATGTGTCAACACGTGACCATTGGTCACGTGTGAGCACGTGATACCTCATTGAGGTAATTCCTGATTTTTAATCAGGGAACAGTGCATAGCATATTTGCTCATAACTTTTGATCCCGGATGAATTATGAAGCACATAATATATCAAATCGAAGGGTTTTTCGAGATGCTTCCAATAACATCAGAATTTAGCTGTTTCTCCTTCGGGAGTTTATCAAAATACAGGCCGAAATATACTGGTTCGCATTTTCTTAAGCGTATCGCTGCCATTTGATACCTTGGGCTCTTTTGCGCAGAAATTTTTGACGGGAACAGAGATGCTCTCGTCAAGGACACTGATTTCCCTGAATCGAGAGATTTTGCCAAGGACGCCGATTTCCTCAGAGTTGAGACGAATCGAGAGATTCCTGCAAAGACACTGATTTCCTTGCGGGTCGACGCGAATCGAGATGCTCTCGTCAAGGACGCTGATTTCCCTGAATCGAGGTTTTAGCCAAGGACGCTGATTTCCCTGGGGTTGAGACGAATCAAGGTATTCTTGCAAAGACACTGATTTCTCTGCGGGTCGACCCGAATCGAGATGCCCTCGTCAAAGACACTGATTTCCCTGAATCGAGAGGTTTTGCCAAGGACGCTGATTTTCTCGGAGTTGAGACGAATCGAGAGGTTCCTGCAAAGACACTGATTTCCTTGCGGGTCGACGCGAATCGAGATGCTCTCGTCAAGAACGCTGATTTCCCTGAATCGAGAGGTTTTGCCAAGGACATTGATTTCCCTAGGGTCGGTTGACTTGTTTCCGAGACGGAGCGTTGATCCGGCGGGGAGGTCATTGGTTGACTCTAGATTGCCTGTGGACTATAGAGTCTTGGAACTAGGGACTTTGCCTTGGCTCCGCTTTGTTGACGTCGCATCCGAATCCTGCTGGAATGAGGAGGAACGCCGTTGTTGTTCTTCTGGGATGCAGATATTGCCGTCGAGATCTGAATCTCTCTTTGACAAGATCTGGTGGGGTAATGTGGTTCCCTTTCGTTTATACCTATGGATTGTGTACAGGGGTCAGTATGGACTTACCTGCAGAGCAAAAAGTTTCATTTCATTTTTTTTCTTCATTTTTTTATTTTTTTCCGCGATACTCTATCATTTCAGCTTTTATATCGCGAAGTTCGCGATTGCCCAATCATTTCGGCTATTTTTCTTTTTACTCGCTGCTTTTTATTGCGAGTTGCCCAATCATTTCGGCTGTTTTTGTATGCATATATTATACTTGCTGATTTTGTTCCAAGTTGCCCTATTATTTCGGCTATTTCATATGCATTTTTGGCTCGCTGACTTTTCGCCGCGAGTATGGAACTTGGAATCTGGTGCCAATCTTAGCATCAGCATTGCTGCTTCTGGAATATTGTCAGGAGCGAATCATCATCTGCCTTCGTCAGTTCGAACAAAGGTGGCTTAGCAAACAGGGTTAAGATCCTGTCGACTAAGGCTTTTGACTTCATGAGCCGGAAGGGTCTCATAAAGGTGTTTCTCCCTATGAGTCGTGAGGATCTCGTAAGTGTCTTTTCTCCTCAGGAATCGTGAGGATTCCTAAGTGTATGTTCTTTTGTAAGTCGTAAGGATCTCACAAGAGTGCTTTCTCTTTAAAAGTCGAGAGGACTTACAGGTGTCGTTCGCCATATGAAGATATCCCTCGTCAGTGGTGGGACTCTGTTGGGGAAACGTTTATTTGTGCCCATGGATTGTATACAAGGCTCAATATTGAACCGCTTGTAGGAAAATCTGGGAAAGGTGCTGGCTTAAGAACAGGTTCAGATCCCTGTAGCTTAAGACTTTTGAATCTTATGAACCGTAAGGGTCTAATAAGAGGGTTCTCCTTACGAGTCGTAAGGATCTCGTAAGTCTAATTTCTCCTTAGGAATCGTGTGGATCCCTAAGTGTGTCGCTCCTTTGTGAGTCGTAAGGATCTCACGCAGGTATTTTCTCCTTACAAGGTCGAGAGGACCTTGCAAGTGTCTTTTAACGAGATTGCGCCCTTTCGGATTTTCACAAACTCACCGGTAGCACTGCTGTTTTTACTCACAGAGCCCTTTCGGGTTTTCATCCGTGCTCATTTTGCTTGTGGACGTACCGCTTTTTTGTTTTTTTTTGCGAGTATGGAACTCAAGATCTGATACCAATCTTAGCATCAGTATCGCTGCGACTGGAATGTTGCCAGGAGCGAATCATCATTTGCCGTGGAAGGACTTGGAATTTGATACCAATTTAGGCATCAACATCGCTACCACTGGGACATTTACAGGAGCGAATCATCATTTGCCTTTGTCGATTCAAACAAAGATGGCTTAGCAAACAGGGTTAGGATCCTGTCGACTAAGACTTTTGACTTCATGAGCCGTAAGGGTCTCATAAAGATGTTTCTCCTTACGAGTCATGAGGATCTCGTAAGTGCGTTTCTCCTTAGGAATCGAGTACCGTTTTGTTTGCGGACGTACCATTTTTTTTACGAGTCTGCGCCCTTTCGGGTTTTCACAAATATCGCCGGTAGTCCTGCTGTTTTTACTCACGGCGTCCTTTCGGGTTTTCATCCGTACCTATTTTGCTTGTAGACATACCTCCATTTTTTTGGGTTCAAGTGGGATATTCCACCTGACTGCAGAACTCATTTGTAAACCCCTTGATATCCTTTCTATTTTTTGAGAAGAAAGGACCATCTTACGTAGAGATTCTTTCTCCAGTGAGAAATATGCCCCCTGTGTATACCTCGAGGGGAGCGAGTACCCACGCCATCGCTATTTTGGTGACAGGTTGTTTCAAAGTCGCTCATTTTTTTTGTTGAGCGTCGGCGACAAATACCACCTTACCTCCGCTTTTCATTCATCTTCATCAGATGATGAAGGGTCTTGACTCAGCTGATCCAATCGAGTCATTTTATCCATAAGCTCTTGGAAGGCTGTCGGCTTGAAGAAGGCCATATACGAGGACGCCTTTGAATTTGGGTCAAGGGTGGCTATGAGCATTCCAATGGCTGCAACTTCATCGATGCGTTGCTTGTATTTGACCAGAGATTTCGCCATCGGGTAACACATTGAACCCAAGTCTCATTCGGTCTAACCCTTTTGTTGACCAGTGCCGTCACGGTAGTGCGTTTATTCACACTAGCGAATCTCTGACAGGAGGGCATCTCCATTTCGTCGAAGGTATTCATGGAGTTATTCGGGAGTTCCGCATACCATTCGAAGGCAATGCCCGCCAGACAGCCGATGAACTGTCAGAGGAGAAGTATATCAATATTGCCGCACATGGGTTCAAATCGCGCAATGTGCCGGCGAGAATTCTCATTTTCTTTGTACACGTAGTACGTTGGAAGTGTGTACTCTGTTTGGTACTGTATTTGATTGTGCCATGTCAGATACGGTCGACCAATCTTGATTGATCTATTTGCGGCATCACTGGCGTAGTGAGCTTCGATTTGCTGAGCGATATATTCGTTCAGCTTTGCTTTTAGGAATCATTTTCTCCTCATCCATTGATGAGCTTTGCGGAGGATTTGAAATGTCATCCTTATCTTTAAGACCGACTACCGGCAGTTCATCTGCCAGTGGTTCCGATTAAACCATCATTCCAGCCATATTTTGAATCAGAAGGGCCATCTGGTTCATTTTAGTGGACATTTCTGCCGCTTCTGCATCTCCCTTTTTCAAAGTGCGCTTTAGGAAATCAATGTCCGACTCCTTATCTATTCTTTCTCCAGGTACGTCTTCGGGATTTGCCTTAGACGATAGATTAGCGAGTGGTGTCGCCTGAGCAAGCATCTCCTGTAGCTTTTCACGTTGTAGTTGAACTTTTGTTAAGAACCGAGTTTGAGGTCGGTGACTAGTAGAAGCTCGAACTTCGTCTTTGGAATTCACCACATAGACTATGTGAACTATCATGCCCCCAGGCTTGGGGTGTTTGGAGTTTTTGGCCTTTGGAGTTTGCTTCGGGCACTTGAGCTTTATTGGGCCTCCTTTTTTTGTGAAAAGCCGCTTTGGTTTTGGGAAGAACCACTGTATCAGGATCCGTCTTGGGATGAGTCCCCTTGTATTTGAAAGAGGATTTGTCAGAATTTGGCTGACGTCAAGGGGAAGAGCCATGATTGACGACAGAGACCTTCACCTGCTTCCACACTTTATGAGGAAAGTTGCTTATGGAGCGAACTGGTTTCTGCTCTCGTGGGATCTCCATAGGCTGCGGAGATTTCTTCAATATTGCGGTAGGAGAGTTTTGTCTGACCCTTCGCAACAGTTTGAAGCCGTTCCCAGTTAGAACAACCTTCACCACTGGGGTTGAAACAGGACCATACGGAGACTGCCCCCAGCTCATTTTGTATGACGCTGATATCGACGTCAACCGTTTCTTACGGCCGGGATTTGATTAGCTTCAGGATTTTGCCGAGCCTGCCCCCTATTTCCTTTGAGAGCTTGAATATTCTGCCCCCTGTATCGACCTTGGTCCTTGGCAGGTGCCAGTTGTTGGAGGACTGATTCTATCAGCAAAGTTGCAGCTTGGGGAACCAGCCTATAGAAGATAGACTTTCTCTGGGATTCCTCCATTGGCGTTGAGGCACCGAGGGTGGGAGGTTGGAGTATCGACCCAAAAAGAAGCCCGTTGATTTCTTGAAGAGCCGGATTGCAGAGATTTGAGGCTGCGAGTGGTCCATACTTGACTCTATCGGATATGACAGAGCCTGAGTTGCTAGGCTAGGAACAAACGCCATTCTTCATAGAGACGAAGCGCCGACTTCAGTATCCCCTCCCCTAAGGGCAACCACAAACATACACACCGTGATTATCTGATCACGGGAAAAACACGATACACGAAGTGTGGAGTGGAAAGAGGAAAAGGTCCCACCGGGCGTGCCAGAATCTGTTTACCGCCGAATACAGAGACGCGACCGCGTAGGTCCGTCTTGCCTGAATTTGGGGGCAGATGCTATTTTGTTTTATCCGTCCACCTCTCCGAAGATGCCAAGTTGATTTATGGTATCGTATATCGGAGGTGTAGACAGATGCGGCTGTTGTAGCAGACATCGTCAGATTCCCCCTCATTTGAGAGGATTTTGATTGTGGGGACGCTCTTCCCTGCAGGTGCAAACTCCTGCAGTTAATTACGCTACCGCATCACGGTAACAACTTTCTCCTTCTCCAGATGGTCACTTTGTGTTGTGTGTGTGTTTGTTTTGTTTTTGATTGCCCGTGGATTGTATACGGAGACTAATTTATGTTGTCGCCCGTAGGGCGTGGATTAATCCAAATCCGTATTTTCTTAGATTTGGATTTTGGGTTGGGTTTAAGTATTGTTAATCTCATTTGAGACTAAGATCAACTTAAACGTTTGTTAAGGACACGTTAGTCTAATTTTAGACTAAGATCAACTTAACGTTTGTTAAGGACACGTTAGTCTAATTTTAGACTAAGATCAACTTAATGGGATCATTTAGATCCAACAAAAGAGCATTTGGGCTCTATTGTTTTAGTTTAGGGACTTTGCGGTCCAGAAGTTTAAGGACGTCATAGTCCATGGAGTTTAAAGACATCATAGTCTAGTTTGGAGACATCATATTCTATGAGTTTAAGGACATCATAGTCCATAAGTTTAAGGACCCAACAGTCCGTAAAGTTTAAGGACGTCATAGTCCATGAGTTTAAGGACCCCACAGTCCGTGGAATGTCTGGTTGTCGGGACCCGTCACCTCTCTGAAGACGTTGAAGGATTACAACGACAAATATCAGAGGAGTGAAGAGATGTACCTTTGAACCAATATTGGTTGGGGGATCTGTAGTTGGATTGATTTAAGGATCGTTAATCTCGTTTGAGATTAAGATCAACTTAAATGTTTGTTAAGGATACATTAGTCTAATTTTAGACTAAGATCTACTTAACATGATCATTTAGAGCCAACAAAAGAGTATTTGGGCTCTATTGTTTAGTTTAGGGACATTGCGGTCCAAAGTTTAGATGCAAACATAGGTTTGGAAATGCACCAGATAGTTATTGGTCATTGGGACCCACCACCACTTTGAAGACGTTGAAGAATTATAACGACATGTATCAGAGGTGTGAAGAGATGTACCCTTGAACCAAATGCCAGATTGAGAAGGAATGGGATGAACATTACTTTGAATGCCATCTGAGATCAATTTTGAAAGACCTGAACAAGGTTTTGGCTTTGGGAGACTTGGTTGATCTGTGCTAAGGTTAGCCTCTCGTAGTGTTAAACACTAGTGTATGTTCAGCGCTCACGTGCTCTCACGTGAGGTCTTAAAGTGTTGTCTAAGCACTGAATATTTGAAGCGCTCAGTGAGGTCACGTGAGGCATTTGAAATAGTGTTAAACACTGAAGATATGAAGCGCTCACGTAAGGTCACGTGAGGCGTTTAAAGTAGTGTTAAACACTGAAGATATGAAGCGCTCACATGGGGTCACGTGAGGTGTTTGAAATAGTGTTAAACACTGAAGATATGAAGCGCTCACGTGAGGTGTTTGAAGTAGTATTAAACACTGAAGATTTGAAGCGCTCACGTGGGGTCACGTGAGGTGTTTGAAGTAGTGTTAAACACTGAAGATATGAAGCGCTCACGTGAGGTCACGTGAGGCGTTTGAAGTACTGAAGATTTGAAGCGCTCACGTGGGGTCACGTGAGGTGTTTGAAGTAGTGTTAAACACTGAAGGTATGAAGCGCTCACGTAGGGTCACGTGAGGCGTTTGAAATAGTGTTAAACACTGAAGATATGAAGCGCTCACGTGAGGTCACGTGAGGCGTTTGAAGTAGTGTTAAACACTGAAGATATGAAGCGCTCACGTGGCGTCGGGCGTGCCAGAATCTGTTCTCCGCCGAAAAGACGCGACCGGGACGTTGGGACGTCATGCCTGAATTTTGGGGGCACATGCTATTGTTGGATATATGTATGCCCTAGAGGCCATTATATGATAGTGGATGTATTTATACATGTGTGTGTGTGTGTGTGTGTGTGTGTGTGTGTGTGTATTCAGTGTACATTCTTGCTCGACATGATAGTATGCTATCTGGTTCTTCTTTATCTGACATGTTGATTTGATCATGCTTTTATTCATTCATACATGTTGATAAAGCCCTGAGGATATAGGCTTGACTACTGTGATTATGATGGAGATCATACTAGTGGGACATCTGTAGTTTATAAGCATATCCTGAAATGTCCTTAGTCGTAGGTGTATCGAGACGGGGCATCGATATACCAGAGTAGACTAGCGTATATGATACTAGACCCATACGATGGGCGATGGATGTTCCCACATTCATCGATGTTTGACATCGAGATCATATACGGGTGCTCAGTGATGACTGGGTACACTGGACGGACTCACCGAGAACTCCTATATGGAATTATATCTATCGTCGGATAGCAGTTCTCAGGTGACACTGGTGCAGGTTAGTTTGTAGACCAGAGATCGTCATAGAATCTTGTGTGTTCTCCCACTGTACTTTGATTACCACCCTACCACGGCTCTACTGAGTCGTGCAAACAGGTGGCCATTGGGTACAGTCCCGAGACACACGAAGGCGATAAGCGATAGGAGGGGTTTCGTCTCTCCCGGTATTGGGAGTTGATGCTGTGCTGTGCTCGATTGGCTATATCAGTAAGTCCCTGGCCAGGGCTGTTGGGATTTGCTGATAAGTGTTATCAGTACTTTCTCGATCTGTTATAGACCATTCATCGGCACGACTTATTGAATTATTGGGGTCGACGTTACCATCCCTAGACTCGATATGCAGCATATCTGACGAAGAGACCGTACTGTACGGTAGTGTTGCCGGTTGGCTCGACGGGAGTTGTAACAGGTACGCTTGTTTTCTTCTGATCGTTCAATACCCGGGTGGCCGTTACGTTTAGCTGACCGCTTGTGGTTTGGGGGTGCTTGATATGATCATCACCCACTGCCGGCGTATTGACGAGTCTTAGAGTCCCACAATGGAGTTACCTAGTCCAGGCGAAACGTTGTGGTGCACATATGCGATATGCGCGTGGACCCGGTTAAAATGCGTGTATGAGATACCGTATATTAATCGGGCGGCTTGCTTTTGGTCGGGTCGTATGTGATGTGACCGGGTTGCTAAATAAAATGTTGATTTATCATTGACCATTAGTTTCTCACTTGAAATCCTTTCTTGTCTTTATGCATGCATGTATGCATTCATTCTCATTCATGCACATAGGATGTGCATGCACACATACATGCATACATAAAGATTATCATGGTTGATGATATAGTAGATGGTGGCAATATAAGACTCACACCATATGTAAAATATATGGATATTATTTATTTGGAAAAATGAAAATGAAAATGGAAATTGTTTCATGGTTTAATTCTTTATTCTTGCACTAACCCCTTGAATTAACCATGATTCATTTTCTATGGTCATTATTGTTCCAAACTAAAATATCTAAGATATTTTACAACCATGGTTTAGAATGAGAGAGTGAAAATATATATATTTTCATTTTCTCATTTTCTTTACAAGCTTATCATTATCTTGAGTTTTCAAAAGCCATCACCTTCTTCCTCCTTTCTCCTTTGCTCTCTAGATTTCTCAAGTGAGCAATAGAGTTACCAAGTTAGGATTTTGAAGTGAGAAAACCAACCACAACACCATTCTACACTAGTCTTGCCCATTAGTGAAGAGTGTTAGCTTCCATTTCTTCTCTTGATCTTGTGAAGTTTCAAGCTTGGACAAAGAGGACTCCGGGTGGATCATCGTGGACCTAGAGGATCTCAAGCGGACCTTTTCCAGCCCTCAAGTAGCCAAGGATTCTAGCGTAGGGAGCTACAAAGGTTGTACTCTCAAAACCCTAGCTTTTTCTACTTGTGATTATGTATATGTAATGAAACCCTAAATTTCTAGTGATGATTCTTTGTATGTTCACTTAGCACCTTAAAAATTTGATTTTGACACATGTGATGCTTCCAAACCCTTCATGAGGTGCTAGGTAAACCTAACAGCTATTTGGTGCTATCCGTCCACCTCTCTGAAGATACCAAGTTGATTTATAACACTATGTGTCGAAAGTTTAAACGGATGCGGCCGATGTAGCAGACTTCGTCAGATTCCCCCTCGTTGAGGGGTTTTTGATTGTGGGGACGCTCTTCCCTGCAGGCGTAAGCCTCTGCAGTTAATTACGCTACCGCATCGCGGTAACCACTTTCTCCTTCTCCAGATGGTCACTTTATGTCGTGCGTGTTTGTTTTATTTTTGGTTGCCTGTGGATTGTATACGGAGACTAATTTATGTTGTCGCCCGTAGGGCGTGGATTAGTCTAAATCCGTATTTTCTTAGATTTGGGTTTTAAGTTGGGTTTAAGGATCGTTAATCTCATTTGAGACTAAGATCAACATAAACGTTTGTTAAGGATACGTTAGTCTAATTTTAGACTAAGATCAACTTAACCATGTGTTAAGGATACGTTAGTCTAATTTTAGATTAAGATCTACTTAACAGGATCATTTAGATCTAACAAAAGAGCATTTGGGCTCTATTGTTTTAGTTTAGGGACTTTGCGGTCCAAGAGTTTAAGGACATCATAGTCCATGGTTTAAAGACGTCATAGTCTGTAAAGTTTAAAGACATCATAGTCTATAAAGTTTAAGGACATCATTGTCCATGGAGTTTAAGGACATCATAGTCCATAGTTTAAAGACGTCATAGTCTGTAAAGTTTAAAGACATCATAGTCCATAAAGTTTAAGGACATCATAGTCCATGAGTTTAAGGACCCCACAGTCCATAAAGTTTAAGGACATCATAGTCCATGAGTTTAAGGACCCCACAGTCCCTAAAATGTCTGGTTGTCGGGACCCGTCACCTCTCTGAAGACGTTGAAGGATTACAACGACAAATATCAGAAGAGTGACGAGATGTACCCTTGAACCAAATGATTGGCAGATCTGTAGTCCAATTTAAGACTAAGATCAACTTAAACGTTTATTGAGGATACGTTAATCTAATTTCAGACTAAGATCTACTCAACAGGATCATTTAGATCCAACAAAAGAGCATTTGGACTCTATTGTTTTAGTTTAGGGACTTTGCGGTTCAGAAGTTTAAGGACATCATAGTTCATGAAGTTTAAGGACATCATAGTCCATAGTTTAAAGACGTCATAGTCTGTAAAGTTTAAAGACATCATAGTCTATGAGTTTAAGGACCTCACAGTCCATGGTAGTTTAAAGACATCATAGTCTGTGTGGTTTTAATTCAACCGTTTGGCGATGTACCCTTGTTATTGGTTATTGGGATTCTCCATCTCTCTGAAGACGTTGAAGGATTACAACGACATGTATCAGAGGTATGAAGAGATGTACCCTTGAACTAATATCCCGATTTGGGGAATGGGATGAACATCGGTTTAGATATCATCTGTTAGGAGAACACTAGTCATCCTTGGGACTAGAATTAGTTTAGGGAGACCGGAAAATGGGGGCTCGGTTGATTGCCCTTGGGAGATTTGATCTAAGTTTGGCTAATATTGGCCTCTCATAGTATTAAACATTAATATATGATTGGCGCTCACGTGCTCCCACGTGAGGCCTTAAAGTAGTGTTAAACACTAATGTATGATCAGCGCTCACGTGCTCCCATGTGAGGCGCTTGAAATAATGTTAAACACTAAGAGTTTGAGGTGCTTACGTGGGCTCACGTGAGGCGCTCCAAAAAATAGGGTTTATTCCCTTTTCTCTTTTATAAGTGCTGAGCACTTCTCAAGGGTCACGTGGGGTCACGTGAGGCACTCCAAAAATAGGGTTTATTCCCTTTTCTCTTTTATAAGTGTTGAGCACTTCTCTTTTATACGTGCTCCCACGTGACCCACATGCTACACGTGAGGTCACGCGAGGCGTTTGAAGTAGTGTTAAACACTGAAGATATGAAGCGCTCAAAGGTGCTCACGTGGGATCACGTGAGCTTTTATGTAGCGTTTGAATGCTAATGAATCATCAGGCTGTTCTTCTATGGTTCCGAGGATCAAATTTCCTTTTGTTCTTTGTATAGATTAAATTCTTTTTAAAAGATTAAACCCTTGTTTCAGAGGAATTAAATTCCTATATGTTTTGTAAGAGTTAAACTCTTTTGGATTTAATTCTTTCCCCTGGGCTTTGAATTTGCATGATAGAATCTTCCCGATGAGAATTAAATTCTCAACTTATGGGGAGATCCGCTTCTACAGATTTTAACCAGAGGAAGAACTAAGTTCTTTTAGAAGAGTTAAACTCTTGGTTTGAGAATTAAATTCTCTTTTTGTGGGAGCTTTTGGGAGGGGTTCCTGTAACACCCTTGTTCATTTATACCTGTTCTAGTTCATGTATTTCTTTATTTATGGTAGTTTCTTGATTTACGGTGTTTTGGGTGCGAATAGTATTTTGACATCTGTATTTGCATCCGACCCGACCCACATGCTTGAAACCTGCCTTGATTCATATTTATGATCTATCCTGATTTGTTACGTAGACTCGTGAACTTTCATTTTAATTTATACATTGCATACTCGCATTATATCCATCATCTGCATTTTAACATTTAAAGTCACATAAAATATTGTAAAAATACATTGCATGGCCTGCATGATACCCCTGACCCTGTGGTAGCATCCGCACATCTTATTCTCGTCCCGTTCAGTGAAATGGACTTGTTTGGATGACTACGCGCACGTACGTGCATCCGTTCTTGGGGGTATGCATTTTCGTTACCCGGATATCCAATTTTAATTTTGGTCGACATGTATATTTTTCGTATTTTAAAACTGAATTTTGTAGACCCAACCTGGGTGTGTTTTGGACTATATTTGTATTTACCAGAATATCAAATTTTATTTATATAATATTAATTTTATAAACTGATACAAATTAAAATTTAGTTAACTAATATTTTTTTTTAAAATTTAAATCTAAACTAATTTCCTAACAAACTAACAACCCCTTTTTCTCTCTCCTCTCTCTCTCTCCCGTGACTCTCTCTCTCATTACTCTCTCTCTCTCCTCTGTATATATATATATATATTTTATTTTTTTATTTCCTTATTTAATACACAGCTTCTTCTTCTTACTTCTTCTTTCTTTTTTCTTTTTCTTGATCTTGTTTCTTGATTGCCGTGATCACCGCCGAAGCCGTGCTCGTCGCTGACGATCCGAGTGATCCTGTGGACGTCCTCTACCTGCGTGGTTATCCTTTTGCCTTGCCTGGACCTGTCCCGCGTTCCGTGTGTGCGTTGCGACGTTTACCCGACGTCAGGCGTGCCGTATGCATCCGTCGTGCGATCCATTCAGGCAAGTTGATCTTGCTACATGCTATGATATATTTTACAACCATATTAATAATTATATTATATATTTAGTGTATTGTACATCCCCTGTTATCATTTTATTGTTTTACGACGTCCGTTTGCATCCGTACAATTTATTTCATATCTAGTTGCATGCAAGTTTATCTTGCTACATGCTATACTACTATATACTGCACCCATTTGAATAATAACATCACATAATGTTTAGTTATGCATCCCACATTACCATTTTACAGTTTTACTGTTTTCGGATACCCGTATGCATCCATATCGTTATTTACATATCTAGTTGCATGCTAGTTCATTTTGCTTCATGCTAGGTATATTATTATGCATCCATATGAGTAAAATGTTACCCGTTTATCACATTATACATCCATATTAAAGTTTTACCGTTTTCGGATATCCGTTTGCATCCATATCATTTAAAATATATATAACTGCATCTATAGATCATATTAATTCATGTTATTATTGTAGCAATACCCCATGCTTAATAATGTGCATCCCACTTAGTCTTGGAACTGTAAATATAACCATAATCGATAATTGTGCATCCATACCATTAATTATATATCTATTTGCATTCCATATCATGTTATTTCATATTACTGCTACATTAACGCCCCATACTAGATAATGTGCATCCTACATAGTCATGAAACTATAGTTGTAACCCCTGATAGTTATTTATGCATCCATATTTATTTGTATATCCATACCATTAATTCCGCATAACTAGTTGCACCCCATATTACATTAACTCATATTATTAATACATTAGCACCCCATACTTGATATTATGCATCCTACTTAGTCATGAAGTTGCAGATGAAATCCCTGATAGATATTTGTGCATCCGTGTTTTACTGTGCGTCCGTACTTTTATCGTGCACCCGTATTTGCTACATTTTACTGTTGGCACCCATCTGATACACTGTGTGCCACCTGACATGACTTGATATACCACTACTTGACATGTTACCTGATCCTGTTTCTAATGTCAACAATCCTGACATGTTGTCCCGATAGACATATCCTGTTGTCTGTATAGATAAATCTGTTCCTGCTTGATCCTGTGTTGGCACTAGCTTCAGATTTATCAATACCTGACTTGAACACATAACTTGGGGGTATGGGAAAATCAAGAATGTAACCAAACGTAGCTCAAAGGGCTATCATATTGTTTGCCATTTTTTCGGGCGTTACGGAATACCTATTGTTTGCCACTTTTCCGGGCATTACGGAATAATCACCGATGGGTTACGATGAGGATTACATTAATTAATTTCGAAGACTTTAGAATAGATAACCCAGTAGCACAGTTTGGATTACTCACTGCACATCACATGTGCTTATACCCTTCACTGTTCCTTATTCGTGATACTGTTATACTCTTATTACTGTTCATACTCACGTCTGCATGTCTTGTTACCTCCTGATTGTATTATTGTTGATATTATGACGCACTGACGTCTGGGTTTTGCATGGCCCAGATCCTCTACCTTTGTCATAGGCTGATCGGGAGTATTTCTGCCGTCAGGCCAAGCAGTGAGGATCCTGTTAGTATCTAGTTAGTATCCAGTTTATTTATATTTACTTTCCAGATGTTATTGTTTATTGGATCTATTGCTTCCGCATATTATTTCTTGACTCGTTTATTCTGGCATATGGACATGTACTAGATAGTTTATTTTACCTTCCCGTTTTGATATCTTATAGATAGCCGTAATGTGGCTGTGGAGGGATGTTTTCTATCTACAGATAGCATGGTTGGCTCCGTCACGTGCCGATCTTAGCGCACTCTGGGAAGCGGGGCGTGACAGTTCCCCTTCTTTAGAGAATTAAATTCTCTCTCTATTTTTCTTCCCTTCTTCCTCTGTCTTTGTATGTGTCTCCCCTCTTTTTGAACTTGGAGTTTATCGGGATCTCTCTGTTATTTGGAAAGAGAGATCATTGGTCATTGGGACCCACCGCCTCTCCGACGACGCTGAAGGATTACAGCGCCATATATCGAAGGTGTGGAGGGATGTACCCTTTGAACCATATTGCACTTATCAGGAGGAAAAATATGTTGAAGTTTAAACTCCTAACTGCTGAAAAATCCTCTTTGCATTCGCGCACGTGCGTCGCACGTGTTGGGCGCACGTGTGTCGCACGTGGCGGGCGAACGTGCGTCGCACGTGGCGGGCGAACGTGCGTCGCACGTGGCGCTTACACATCATGGGGGGGCAGCTAAGGCCATAACTTGGAGAACTAAGCTCCTATGGAGAACTAAGCTCCTCTGAGAATTAAATTCTCCCACGTGCGTTGCACATGTCTGGCTCACGTGCGTTGCACGTGGCGCGCATGTGGCGGGCGCACGTGCATTGCACGTGGCGCACATGGCGCTTGCGCATTATGGGGGGGCAGCTAAGGCCCTAACATGGAGAACTAAGATCCTTTGAGAATTAAATTCTCCCACGTGCATTGCACATGTTTGGCTCACGTGCATTGCACGTGGTGCGCATGTGGCGGGCGCACGTGCATTGCACGTGGCGCGCATGGCGCCTGCGCATATGCGCATTATGGGGGGCAACTATGGCCCTAACTTGGAGAACTAAGCACCTTTGAGAATTAAATTCTCTAACTTTTCTAAGAGGTAACCCCTTTTATTTATATGGGAGTGGTAGAGAAAGGATCTCTCTTTTTCCCGATATGAGAGCATTACTTTAGATTACACGTGCGTAGCACATTTGCTCATAACTTTTGATCCCGGATGAATTATGAAGCCCATAATATATCAAATCAAAGGATTTTTCGAGAAGCTTTTGATACCATCAGAATTTAGCTGTTTCTCATTCGGGAGTTTGTCAAAATACAATCCGGAAAATACTGGTTCACATTTTCTTCCTTCAATTACACGTGCGTAGCATATTTGCTCATAACTTTTGATCCCGGATGAATTATGAGGCCCATATTATATCAATTGGAAGGTTTTTTTGAGACGCTTTCGATACCATCAGAATTTAGCTGTTTCTCATTCGGGAGTTTGTCAAAATACAGCCCGGAAAATACTGATTCGCATTTTTTTAAGCGTATCGCTGCCATTTGATACCTTGGGCTCTTTTACGCAGAAATTTTTGGCGGGAACAAATGTCCCCCACTACTTTGCCCACATAAGTATATACGTGGGTGAAGTAGTGCAGAGTTATACATGGCCATAGAATTGAGGGCTTAGGAGACAAGTTTTAGGGTCCTTGTAGCCTAAGACCTTTTCATCTTCATGAGCCGTAAAGGTCTCAAGAAGGTTTTTTCTCCCTACAGGTCGAGAGGATCCCGCAGGTATATTTTCTCCTTACGGGTCGTGAGGACTCCTAAGTGAGTTTTCTCTTGAGAGTCGTAAGGATCTCACAAGAGAATTTTCTCCCTTACAAGTCGAGATGACTCATAAGTGATTGTTTCCCTCCTTGTCGATGTTCGATTTCGGAGAGTATGGCCCGTAGATAGTCCACCTTGACTTCCTTGCAGGGCAGCGATGGATTATGAGATAGAGTTAGGATCTGCCACCTAAGACTTTTCAACTTTATGAGCCATGAGGGTCTCATAAAGACTTTTCTCCCTACAAGTCGAGAGGATCCCACAGGTGTATTTTCTCCTTAGGGGTCGTGAGGACTCCTAAGTGTGTTTTCTCTTGAGAGCCGTAAGGATCTCACAAGAGAGTTTTCTCCCTTACAAGTCGAGAGGACTCATAAGTGATTGTTTCCCTCCTTGTCGATGTTCGACTTCGGAGGGTGTAGCCCGTAGATAGTCTATCTTGACCTCCCTTCAGGACAGTGATGGCTTAGGAGACAGGGTTAGGATCTGCCGTCTAAGACTTTTCAACTTTATGAGCCATGAGGGTCTCATAAAGACTTTTCTCCTACGAGTCGAGAGGATCTCATAGGTGTATTTTCTCCTTAGGAATCGTGAGGATTTCAAAGTGTGTTTTTCTCTTGAGGGTCGTGAAGATCTCACAAGAGAATTTTCTCTCTTACAAGTCGAGAGAACTCATAAGTGATTGTTTCTCTCCTTGTCGGTGTTCGACTTCGGAGAGTGTGGCCCATAGATAGTCCATCTTGACCTCTTTGCAGGGCAGTGATGGCTTGGGAGACAGGGTTAGGATCCGCCACCTAAGACTTTTCAACTTTATGAGCCATGAGGGTCTCATAAAGACTTTTCTCCCTACGAGTCGAGAGGATCTCGTAGGTGTATTTTCTCTTTAGGAATCGTGAGGATTCCTAAATGTGCTTTCTCTTGAGAGTCGTAAGGATCTCACAAGAGAATTTTCCTGCTTATAAGTCGAGAGGACTCATAAGTGGTTGTTTCCCCCATTGTCGAGATTTGACTTCAGAGAGTGTGGCCCATGAATAGTATGCAAGAGTCCATCTTGGACCAACTTGCAGGGCCGTGATGGCTTATGAGACAGGGTTAGGATCTGCCACCTAAGACTTTTCAACTTTATGAGCCATGAGGGTCTCATAAAGACTTTTCTCCCTACGAGTCGAGAGGATCTCGTAGGTGTATTTTCTCCTTAGGAATCGTGAGGATTCCTAAGTGTGCTGTCTCTTGAGAGTCGTAAGGATCTTACAAAAGAATTTTCCCGCTTATAAGTCGAGAGGACTCATAAGTGGTTGTTTCCCCCTTGTCGAGATTCGACTTCGGAGAGTGTGGCCCGTGAATAGTACGCAAGAGTCCATCTTAGACCAACTTGCAGGGCCGTGATGGCTTAGGAGACAGGGTTAGGATCTGCCACCTAGGACTTTTCAACTTTATGAGCCATGAGGGTCTCATGAAGACTTTTCTCCCTACGAGTCAAGAGGATCTCGTAGGTGTATTTTCTCCTTAGGAATCGTGAGGATTCCTAAGTGTGCTTTCTCTTGAGAGTCGTAAGGATCTCACAAGAGAATTTTCTCGCTTATAAGTCGAGAGGACTCTTAAGTAGTTGTTTCCCCCTTATCGAGATTCGACTTCGGAGAGTGTAGCCCGTGAATAGTATGCAAGAGTCCATCTTGGACCAACTTGCAGGGCCCCAGTGCTTAGGAAACAGGTCCTTATCCCCATTGCCTAAGGATTTTCCCTACGAGTCGAGACGAATCGAGAAGTTCCTAAAAGGACACTAATTTTCTTACTAGTCGAGACAAATCGAGAAGTTCTCGCAAGGATGTCCTAACATCACAGTTAACTTCTGCTCTTTACGACAGAGGTCCGTTAGGGTCTGTGGTTCTAGGGTTTTGTCCGTCGTACCATCACGTTGGCTGATGTATTCCTCGATAGGCAATCTTGTTGTTCGAGTAGCCTTGCGACTGTCGTGTCTCTGATCCCTTCGGGGGCTGGAGAAGACGTCTTCAAGCAATCTTCCAGGTAGTATTACCGTCGAAAGAGCAAGCGTTAGGGATATTCCATATCGCTTTTTACTTGAGGTTAGGCTCAGTTTGGGAGCCCTGATGAGTCATAACCACTCCGCGCTGGTGTGGGATGATCTCCGATAGTCTTTCAGGTTTTATATGAGTTGCTGTCAAGACCCCGAAGCTAGGAATATTGCCTTCGCTTCGTTGCTGGCATTGCGTCTGCTGTATCGAGATGAATGTCATGGTTGTCTCTAGGTTGTTGGTAAACTGTCGAGGCTTGGAACTAGGGACTTTGCTATGGCTCCGTTGTTGGTGTCGCGTCTGTATCCTGCTGGAGGAAGAACGCTGGGGTGACATTGCATCTGCTGTATCGAGATGAACGTCGAGGTGGTCTCTAGGTTGTTGGTGAACCGTCGGGACCTGGAACTAGGGGCTTTGCCATGGCTCCGCTGTTGGTGTCGCGTCTGTATCCTACTGGAGGAAGAACGCTGGGGTGACATCGCATCTGCTGTATCGAGACGAACATCGAGGTGGTCTCTAGGTTGTTGGTGAACCGTCGGGACCTGTAACTAGGGACTTTGCCATGGCTCTGTTGTTTTGTGTCGCGTCTGCATCCTGCTGGGGGAAGAACGCTGGGATGACATTGCGTCTGTTGTATCGAGACGAACGTCGAGGTGGTCTCTAGGTTGTTAGTGAACCGTCGGGACCTAGAACTAAGGACTTTGCCATGGCTCCGTTGTTGGTGTCACATCTGTCTCCTGCTGGAGGAAGAACGCTGGGGTGACATCGCGTCTGCTGTATCGAGATGAACATCTAGGTGGTCTCTAGGTTGTTGGTGAACCGTCAGGACCTGGAACTAGGGACTTTGCCATGGCTCCATTGTTTTGTGTCACGTCTGCATCCTGCTGGAGAAAGAACGCTGTTGTGGGTCTCCAGACTGTAGATGTAGCCGTCGAGACTTGGAACTATGGACTTTATCGTGACTTCGAGATTGATTGTAGCATCCGAATCCTGCTGGAATCAGGAGGAACGCTGTTGTGGGTCTCCAGGCTGTAGACTTGGCCGTCGAGACTTGGAACTAGGGACTCTGCCATGGCTCCATTTTGCTGACGTCGTATATTCCTGCAGAAACACTGATTTCTCTGCGGGTCGACACGAATCGAGATGCTCTCGCCAAGGATGCTGATTTCCCTGAATCGAGGTTTTTGCCAAGGACGTTGATTTCCTTGGAGTTGAGACGAATCGAGAGATTCCTCAAAGACACTGATTTCCTTGCGGGTCAACGCGAATCGAGATGCTCTTGTCAAGGACGCTGATTTCCCTGAATCGAGGTTTTTGCCAAGGACGCTGATTTCCTCGGAGTTGAGACGAATCGAGAGATTCCTGCAAGGACACTGATTTCCTTGCGGGTCGACGCGAATCGAGATGCTCTCGTCAAGAACGCTGATTTCCCTGAATCGAGGTTTTTGCCAAGGACGCTGATTTCCTCGGAGTTGAGAATCGAGAGATTCCTGCAAGGACACTGATTTCCTTGCGGGTCGATGCGAATCGAGATGCTCTCGTCAAGAACGCTGATTTCCCTGAATCGAGGTTTTTGCCAAGGATGCTGATTTCCTCGGAGTTGAGACGAATCGAGAGATTCTTGCAAAGACACTGATTTCCTTATGGGTCGACGCGAATCGAGATGCTCTCGTCAAGGACGCTGATTTCCCTGAATCAAGGTTTTTGCCAAGGACACTGATTTTCCTGGGGTTGAGACGAATCGAGGTATTCCTGCAAAGACGCCGATTTTTCTGCGGGTCGACGCGAATCGAGATGCTCTCGTCAAGGACGCTGATTTCCCTGAATCGAGGTTTTTGCCAAGGACGCTGATTTCCTCGGAGTTGAGACGAATCGATAGATTTTTGCAAAGCCTCTGATTTCTCTGCGGGTCAACGCAAATCGAGATGCTCTCGTCAAGGATGCTGATTTCCCTGAATCAAGGTTTTTGCCAAGGACACTGATTTCCCTGGGGTTGGTTGACTTGTTTCCGAGACGGAGCGTTGATCCGGCGGGAGGTCATTGGTTGACTCTAGGTTGTCTGTGGACCATAGAGTCTTGGAACTAGGGACTTTGCCGTGGCTCCGCTTTGTTGACGTCACATCCGAATCCTGCTGGAATGAGGAGGAACGCCATTGTTGTTCTTCTGGGATGCAGATGTTGCCGTCAAGATCCAACTCTCCCTTTGACAAGGTCTAGTGGGGAAATGTGGTCCCCTTTTTGTTTATGCCCATGGATTGTATACAGGGGCCGATGTGACCTCACCTGTAGGGCAGACGTTTTATTTTATATGTATTATATTTTTTTCCGCGATGCTCTATCATTCAGCTTTTTGTATCGCGAAAGTCGCGATTGCCCAATCATTTCGGCTATTTTTCGCGGTGTCCAATCATTTCGGCTATTTTGTATGCATATATTTTTACTTGCCGATTTTGTTGCAGGTTGCCCCATCATTTCGGCTATTTCATATGCATTTTGGCTCTCTGATTTTTATCATGAGTGTGGAATTTGGAATCTGGTGCCAATCTCAGTATCAGCATCGCTATGACTGGAATATTGCCAGGAGCGAATCACCATTTGCCGTGAAAGGGCTTGGGATTTGATACCGATTTAGGCATCAGCATCGCTACCACTGGGACATTGCTAGGAGCGAATCATCATTTGCCTCTGTCGATGTTGAACAAAGGTGGCTTAGCAAACATGGTTAGGATCCTGTTAACTAAGGCTTTTTGACTTTACGAGCTGTAAGGGTCTCATAAAGGTGTTTCTCCCTACGAGTCTTGAGGATCTCGTAGGTGCGTTTTCTCCTTAGGAATCGTGAGGATTCTTAAGTGCATATTCTCTTATAAGTCGTAAGGCTCTTACAAGAGTGTTTTCTCCTTATAAGTCGAGAGAACTTACAAGTGTCTTTCTCCTCATCATGAGGACTTTTCGCGCCATCGGCGGAACTTGGTGGGGGAGGCGTTTATTTATGCTCGTGAATTGTATACAAGGGTCGATATTGAACTACTTGTAGGGCAATCTGGGGATTGTGATGGCTTAAGAACAGGTTCAGATCCCTGTAGCTTAAGGCTTTTGAATCTTATGAACCGTAAGGGTCTAATAACAGGGTTCTCCTTACGAGTCGTGAGGATCTCGTAAGTGTAATTTCTCCTTAGGAATCGTGGGGATCCTTAAGTGTGTCGCTCCTTTGTGAGTCGTAAGGATCTCACGCAGGTAATTTTCTTCTTACAAGGTCGAGAGGACCTTGCAAGTGTCTTTTAACGAGGTTGCGTCCTTTCGGGTTTTCATAAACACGCCGGTAGCCCTGCTGTTTTTACTCACGGAGCCCTTTCGGGTTTTCATCCGTGCCCATCTCGCTTATGGACATACCGTTTTTTATCACGTCAGCCTGGGGATGCCGCGGGTTTGTAGTAGTTTAAAGACGTTTCAGTCAATTGCAAGTTTTAGGACATTGCATTCCATTGTTAGTTTAGGGACATTTCGGTCCGTTGTCCATAAGTCTGAGATTTTTTGGGGCAACGTACGATTACACAGCTAGATATCCTCGCAAGTCTTCGTAACTTTTGTGTTAGAGGTATATTCCTTGAAGAGAGGGCTGAAAGCTATTTGTTCATCAGAGTCGCTTATAAAGGTGAGAACTTGCGATCCCTTGTTGTCAACTATGTGACATTTGCCGGCAATTCTTTTGCATTCATCTGTCGTGCTTCTCTGTTTCCGACGAGCTTTGCGCTTCACTCGCTGGACGTGTTGTCGGTGGGCAACATATTCCTGCCACCAGTTTTTTAAAGGCTGTGCACTCTTCGGTAGGATATGTAATCCTCTGATGGTATAAGCAGAAGTTAGGAAGTACGTCCGCTTCATCAGGATGTATACCGCCAGGAGTATTTCCTCTAAAAGAAGGAAACTCCATTCCCATTAACAGGGCCCTAGCGAATCGTTTCCTTGCTTTAAACTTGCTTTTGCTGGTGACAGGGATGCTTCGACCCGGTTGGGGTACTCCACGATTTCTCAATACCGGAGCTTCTTCAACTTGACGCCGACGCTTGGCCCTCTCGTATATGGCCATTTCCCGCTCTCTGTCAGCTTTGCTTTTCTGAAGAGCTTCGTTTAGCAGTCTGTTAATCAATTTGTCCGATGGCTCCAGGGATTTTGATTCCGGTTCTGGATCTGCCCCCAGTTTCTCTGTATCGGGAGCTTCTTCACCATTTATTGACGAGTGAGAGGTCATGTGGCTGCTCGCCACATAGTTCTCTGGTTCATCTGACGAGTCTTTTTCCGCATCATTGTCATCATCTCCGTCCTCAAGGATGTGGTTGAGAAACTTTTGGACGTGACGGGGTTTGCGCCTTCTGGTTATATTCCTCCAACGCGTCGATATGTTTTTGCAGGTCCGTGCGCTTGTCATCAGGGTTCATCGGCTTTTTGGTTTTCTTCTTCTTCTTCGAAGACTTTGATGGCTGGGCTTAAGCGTTTTGATTATCGCTACCAATTCTTGGAGTCAGGCGCGGCTTCAGCATTCCCTGAAAGATCTCGGGTTCCAGCGGACTTTTCCACCTGATCGCCGGGCATGTGTGAAGATCTTTCAGCATTCTTTTCGTCTTAGCGGAAAGAGCGACCTCCCATGGAGCTTCTTCTATAAAAGAGAACGATGCCCCTGGCGTGTCCAGCCTTTTAGGGGTGTGCTGTTGTGGCGGATTTACCTTCCAGATTTCGGACAGTGCGAACTTGCCCTGCTGGTATTGGTTCTCAATCCACCCTTTGAAGATGAAGCAATCTTCGATTGGATGACCAATCGCTTGGTGATAGGGGAAATAATTGGGATTATTAGCATCACCGGGTTGTAATGGGCGTTTTGGATCCGGTAAGTTGATGAGCCTGTTGCGCACCACCAGCTCGAACAATCTCCTCGTTTTGTCCCGGGGAAACGAATAAGGGCGCTTCATTTTCTCATTAAAGAATCGCCGTCTCTCGTCTGGGCGATCAGTTAGTTTTGGGCCACTGGGCTGCTATTGAGCATTGGCGACGAAGGTCGCTTTCCCTTTTCCTTTTTCATTTCGAGATTCCAGCTTTGAAGAAGATGGTCTATGACCCATCTGGTCCATTGGGCCAGTTTGTCAATCAAGGCCTGGAAAGTGGTCGGCTTGAAAAACATCATGAATTGTGAAATGGCCGCCTGAGGATCAAGAGTACCCATGAACATGCCTACCGCAGGTGTTTCTTCGATGCGCTGCTCGCACTTCAACCATAGATTCCACCACCGTATCGCATACTGCACCCATGTTTCGCCTGGCTTCACTCTAGCGTTAATTAACGCGGTGATCGGGGTGCGCTCTCTAGCGCTGGCGAAACGTTGAGTAAACAGCAATTCCATCTCCGTAAAAGTTTTGACGGAGTCGTTGAGAAGCTCTGAGTACTATTCGAAAGCTGTCTCCGCTAAGCTGCTGATGAATTGGCGAAGCAGTAGCTTATCATCCTCTCCAGTGTTGCCACAGAGAGCCCTGAACTGAGCGACATATTGATGGGGATTGCCTGTCCCCTTGTACACATGGAATTTAGGAATCGTATATCCTGGCGGGAACTTTATTTGATCGTACCAACCCGGATAGGGCCGTAGGGTTCTGACGACTTGGCCAGCCGCTTCATTCGCTTGATAAGCTCTTATTTGTTGAGCTATATAATCATCGAGCGTGGCTTTAGGGATGGTCTCCTCCTTGGCTACTGACAGAGCCGGCAGAGGATTTGATGTCTTTCCTCTATCATCTTCAATTATTACTAGAGGGTCATCGGCTGGAGGGTCCGGCTGGATCATCATACCTACCATATCTTGGAATAGAAGGGCCATTTCTTTTATATTGGCCGCTTGTTCCGCGGCCTCTTTGTCCTTCTTCTCAATCATTCTTCGAAGGAATTCGGCATCCGTTTCCTGCTCATGACGCTGTTCCGAAGATGTCTCCGGGCCTGCTTTTGGTCCAGTGAGTGCAGCTATGGCTGTCAGCATTTCTTGGAGCTTTTGTTGTTGTTGCTCCTGAGCCTTAGTCACAGACCGTGTAAGTGGTCGGTGACCCGTAGAAATACAACTATCCTCTTTTCCGGAATCCATATAAACAGTATGCACCACCATGCCCCCAGACTTAGGGCGTTTAGATTCAGTGTCCTTGCGATTTGCCAAAGACGCAGGGATCTTCTCTGGCCTCCTTCTTTTGTGAGCGGTTGAAGTTGAGGGAGCCGTTGCAGCGGGCACCCAAAAAGATGACACCTTTTGTGCTTGACAGGGTGATCCCCTTCTCGCCGAACTTTCATCTTTTTCTGTCGGCGGGGGTAGTCTTGATCAATCACGGAGTCTTGGACCTGCCGCCAGACCTTGTGAATTTTGGAGGACAGCCACTGAGGGGGCTGCTCTAGCTTCGCCTTTGTAGCACTCTCCACAGGTAGAGAAGATCTCTTCAGCACGGCCGTCGAAGAGTTCTTGCGCACCCTCCTGAGTGGTTCAAAGCTGTTCCCAGTTGGAACAGCAGTAGCAATTTCTATCGTTGGAGCTGGCGGTGTCAGTCCAGAAGGGGAACTGCTCCCAGCCTTCTTCACTCGGCGCCAGTGGCGACGTCGAGCATGTCGTGCGGCCAGGATCACCTTCGCTGTTGGATGAGCTTCCTCATGCCCCCTGCTTTGAGGAGAGGCCGTTATTGGCGCTAGCCGGTCGAAGACCGACGTCCGTTGAGAGGGGATAGTCAGTCTTGCGAAGGCCGACTTTCGAACAGGGGAAGCAGCCTTTATGACTTCGCGTGGAGTAGGAGCTGAAACGAACAGTCTTGTGAAGACCGACCCTTTAGCAGGAGAAGCTGCCTTGGTGACTTCAGGAGCAGGAATGGCCATCCGCTTCGGGATGGCCGCTCAGGTATCACGGACTTCTTCACGGGCCTACTTGAGCTTTGGCTCAGTCTGTTGAAAACTGAGGCACTGGATTTGGGCGACCCGTTGAGAGGGGCCACGGTAGTTATAAGCCGATCAAAGATCGACTTCTTCGGAGCTTCTTGCGACGGTAATGGAGCGTTGAAGCTCATTGGTGGGAGCATGGTCCCAAAGAATAGCCCTGTGGTGGCTTGCGTCATCTGGTCCACCGGCATCGTAAAAAGGGAGGCCGCTTGAGGCTCGTAGGTCACTCCTCCGGCGAGGACGGAGTGAGAGTTGTTGCAATTAGTGCAGTTTGAAGCCATTGATCTTCTGTTTTTTCGGGCGTGCCAGAATCTGTTCTCCGCCGAATTTGGGGGCCACCGGGCGTGCCAGAATCTGTTTAACCCTAGTCCTACCGGGCGTGCCAGAATCTGTTTACCGCCGGAAGCCGGAAAGACAAACGTCTTGCCTGAATTTGGGGGCATATGCTATTTGGTGCTATCCGTCCACCTTTCCGAAGATGCCAAGTTGATTTATGGAACCATGTATCGAAGGTTTAAACGGATGCGGCCGATGTAGCAGACTTCGTCATGTTCCCCCTCATTGAGGGGTTTTTGATTGTGGGGACGCTCTTCCCTGCAGGCGCAAGCCCTTGCAGTTAATTACGCTACCGTATCGCGGTAACCACTTTCTCCTTCTCCAGATGGCCACTTCGTGTCGTGTGTGTTTGTTCTGTTTTTGGTTGCCCGTGGATTGTATATGAAGACTAATTTATGTTGTTGCCCGTAGGGCGTATATTAGTCCAAATCCGTATTTTCTTAGATTTGGGTTTGGGGTTGGGTTTAAGGATACGTTAATCTCATTTCAGACTAAGATCAACTTAAACGTTTATTAAGAATACGTTAGTCTAATTTTAGACTAATTTCTACTTAACAGGATCATTTAGATCCAACAAAAGAGCATTTGTGCTCTATTTTTTAGTTTAAGGACATTGCGGTCCATAAGTTTAAGGACATCATAGTCCGTGGAGTTTAAGGACATCACAGTCCATAGTTTAGAGACATCATTGCCTGTAAAGTTTAAAGACATCATAGTCTATGAGTTTAAGGACCCCACAGTCCGTGGAATGTCTGGTTGTCGGGACCCGTCACCTCTCTGAAGACGTTGAAGGATTACAACGACAAATATCAGAGGAGTGAAAAGATGTACCCTTGAACCAATATTGGTTGGGGGATCTGTAGTTGGATTGATTTAAGGATCGTTAATCTCGTTTGAGATTAAGATCAACTTAAATGTTTGTTAAGGATACGTTAGTCTAATTTTAGACTAAGATCTACTTAACAGGATCATTTAGAGCCAACAAAAGAGCATTTGGGCTCTATTGTTTAGTTTAGGGACATTGCGGTCCAGTTTAAAGACATCATAGTCTGTAAAGTTTAAAGACACCATAGTCTATGAGTTTAAGGACCTCACGGTCCATGGAGTTCTGGTTTAAGTAGTTTGGGGTGCGCCAAAAATTATTGGTTATTGGGACCCTCCACCTCTCTGAAGACGTTGAAAATGTTAGTTATATGTATGCCCTAGAGGCCATTACTGTACATTGGATGTGCATTGTAGTGGAAGCTTGGATATATATAGGGAGGACTTTCTTGCTCGACATGATAGTATGCTATCTGGTTGCTCTTTACCTTATCGTGTACACTGATTGTCTCTCTGTTACATGTTGGTAAAGCCCTTAGGATGTGTACTTGACTACCTGGACTATGATGCGGATCATACTAGTGGGGACATGGTAGTCCATAAGTACATCCTTCAAAGTCCCTAGTCGTGGGTGTATCGAGACGGGACATCGATATACCAGAGTAGACTAGCGTATACCTTCTCGACCCATACAGATGGGCGATGGATGATCCCATATCCATTGGTGTTTGACATCAGAGATGATATACGGGTGCTCAGTGGAGACTGGGTACACTGGACGGACTCGCCGAGAACTCCCAGATGGTATTATACCTTACGTCAGATGGCAGTTCTATGGTGACACAGGTACAGAGTAGTCTGTTGACCCGAGATCGTCATAGAGTCTTGTGTGGTTCCCACTGTACTTTGATTTCCACCTTACCATGTCCAAGAGGGCGTGCAAAACGGTAGTTTTTGGGTACAGTCCCGAATCACATGGAGGAAATGAGCGATAGGAGGGGATTCGTCTCTCCCGGTATAGGGAGTTGATGTTGCGCTGTATTCGATTGGCTATAACCGGAAATCCCTGGCCAGGGTTGCTGAGATTTACTGGTAAGTGTTACCGGTAGTTTCTCAAACTGTTATAGACCTCATATCGACACGACTTATCGAGCTATTGGGGTCTGACGTTTACCACCCCTAGGCGAGATATGCGACATATCAGACGATCAGACCGGACTGTACGGTTAAGTGTTACTGGTTGGATTCACAGGAGTGTGAGCGGGCTTGCTCGTTGATCTTCTGATCGCTCAATACCCGGGTGGCCGTTAGGTTTAGCAGACCGCTTGCGGCTTGTGGGTGTTTGATATGATCATCATCTGCTGCCGGCGTATTGACGAGTCTTTAGAGTCCTACACAGAGGTTTCCTGGCTCAAGCGAAATGAAATAGGAGCGCATATAAGATATGTACGGGACCGAGAATGATTCGTGTATGTGATACCGTATTCTATTCTCGCGATGAATGTGTCGAATGGTTGTATGCGATATAACCTAGTTATCGAATCGAGGATTGATTCGATAGATCGATACATTGGATATTAGTCGGTCATATGCGATATGACCGGATCGTTAAATCAAGTGTTGATTTAATGATTTAATGTATAATTATATATTTGATATATTACTTTGCATTAACTAGTATCGGTTCACTTTTAAATGGTTTTCTCACTTGGATTGTGCACATTGTATATGTGATATACTTTTGTACACAAGTTTGTATCATGTTTGATGATACATGCTCACTAGGGTTTGTGTGAAGATTAAACCATGGTTGTAGATTGGTTAGGGTTTTCATTTTCTTATTCATTTATTTATTTATTTATTCTTTTTGGAAAATGAAAAGCATAAAGGGAAAATGGTGTCTTTGTTTGTTTGTATGTTGAAACTTCATGAAGCTTTGACTAAATCACCATTTTGTCTCATGCTTAACCCTAACCATTCCCACTAACCCTAGTTTAGTCTCTACACATAACCATGGTTTGAATATGATAAGGATTGATTTTCTTTTCCATTTTTAATTAACACTTATCATATTCTTTCTTTCTTCTTCTTCTTCTTCACTTGAAGAAAGCTTGCTTCAACAATGGCAACTTGAGCAAATGAGTGAGAAATCCAATTCTAAAGTGAACCCACTTCCTATTTCTTCATCCTCTACCTCTTGCCAAGTAGTAGAGTGTGTTTTCTTCACAAGTTTCATGACTTGGTGAAGTGGGAGCTTGATCTTGTGATGCCTCCACGTAGATCATCTTCGGCACGAAGCCGACGACCTTGCCCGCCCATTTCTCCGATGAAGTCAACGCTAGAGCCCGGGATTTGTTTTGGACAGCAAGGGGACTTCATCGTGGAGCTATGGAGGTGGAGCACCGGATCTACAAAGGTTGTATTTCCGTTCATTTAGAGTAAAGTCGTTTACTTGTATTTGTTTCGCCTAAAATTCTAGTTAACGATCCTTATTAGGGTTTCTCGGCACATGTAAAATTTGAAATTGGCATGGTTGATACCTTGTGAGTCCTCATTAGCGTGCCTAGGAACCCTACAGTGGTATCAAAGCCTAGCTAGAGCCTTAGGCGATGCGTAGACGACGTTTGAAATCCGAACGAACTCGAAACCCTAATACAATATGCTCTCTGGACTTTTTTCAAAAACTGGGTTTTTTCCAGATTAAAAATTCTTAAAAAATTCAGCAGGAATATCTAAGAGTTATGGTGCAAAACGAGATCCTAATTCATCTGAACCGCCGCGGTTCAGATGAGCATGGCTCATGCGGCGGTTCCGCGGCCGTACGGTCGACTCTCACAGTAAGATTTGCACTGTAATTCATCTTTCTCAGTGCTGAGTTTTATGGGAATTTTTAATATTTATTCAAGATTTGAATTTTCTGGGGTTGTTTTGGGGATTCGGTGTTTCGATCGGAATATCAGATTTTGTCTATGTGGCTTTCCGGATAATTTTTGAATATGTTAAAAAGTTCGACCGGATATAAATACCTACCTTTTCCCCTGTCGGGAAATTTCCAAGTGTTGGATCTTTCCGTAGTTTAAAAACGTTCTAAGTAGTGCAAGTAACGCGATGGTCCCTCTAGAAGACAACAAACCTTAACTCGATTATGTGACCGTCTTGAACTGCCCTTTGAACCTTCGGGATTGGGGCAGTACGGCGTGCCACATGTGAGGCGTTGGCTTGACCCTTCTACGGCTGGACCGTTGGTACTGAGGCACGAAGTAAATATCTTTGAACTTATTTCATGAGTTGAGCTGTTTCGGGAAAACTTGGGTGTTCGATTGTTCGATCGGAAAGTTTAACATTTTCTATCTTATTCGGAATGTGATACAATAATTGGAATTCACAAGAAGTTATGAGATAACTGAATGAATGTTATAAACATAGCAGTTTAGTCTCACTTGATCGGTTGCTACGGAATTTTGATGCGATCAAAAGTCCGTTGCAATCACGTAGCGTACGCGGATGCTCGCCGGGTAAACTTAATAGACAGCCTCGCTCCATAGCTCCGACCAAGTGACTATAGGAGAACCCCGTCGCCGAAAGCATCCGTCCGGGTGCTCGCGGCAGCGGTGTTCCGCCTTGGTGCACTTCGTCGACGGTGTCGGGGGTGCGGCCGTCTACTGAAGTTTGCGACGAGCATTCGATCAGGATGTCGGGAATCTTGTTGAATTGCCCGACTTGATATTGAAAAGTGTTTTCGATTTTGAGACTAAAATGCGGGGTTTATAATAGTTAGGCATGTGATGTCTAAGGAATTCATTTGGTCAGGCATGCGATGTCTGAGGTGGTTGCGGATTCCAACTGTTGTAGTTTTACACTTTCTTTTCTGTGACCGTAAGTGTAATATGTGATATCGCCGGTTTCGTTGCTATATGTCAACGACAATTGGGATGCGCATATTTACTTACGTTGATGACATGTGATGTTATGTGTTGCTGGATATGTTATATTGGATCGTCGTGTTTGAATAGCCGGGTTTTTTTTATGTGAGATGAGTGTTTTTCATTTTCATTCATGTAAAAACTTGTATGTAATATTCTTTTATTGGGGCACTTCCAGGTTGCGGAAGATGTCACCCTTTGTATATTATTTACTTTTCCGCACTAGGATAGACCCAAGGAGGAGGGCACAAGTAACCGGGTTCTGGAGTCCAGTGGGAGACCAACTCGAGGAGTCGAGTCCGGGTCTCCTAACTCTAGAATTGGTAGGGTTGCTTGCCGCTCTCGTAGGGGTCTTGGGGTGTGGGTTTGGCTATTCATCGCGACCGTGGAATCCGTGTTTTATACTGGCTCGTATTGAAAACACGGACGTCCTAGTATATCCAATATTTCATATGTTTCTTCTGCTGCGATATCTGTGATGTGATCATGTGATGTTCTGTGATAGATACTGTATATAGTATATATGATATATTATATAGACGTTACTTATGTTTTACATTCGCGCTAGCCCTGCCCCGCTCTGCCGTTAGTTACCTAACCTAACGGTGCACGAGGGGACATCGAGGTAAATGCGGATGGCATAAGTGTACGTCGTATTTATCTGTGATGTTTAGGTACTTAAATGATGGGACTTCATTAATGTGATTAATGAAATAAAAGAAACCTAAGATGTTGTAGAATCGAATTTCAAAATAAAACAGGTAGCTACAGTTCTTGCTTTGCACAGCGGTATATGTGATATATCCTGCACCTTATTCGATGAGGAAAGGACCGAGATCCCTTCACTGGGAGTGACTCCTTTAGCAATAACTGGCAGATGCTACACACTCGGTTTGTCTTTTGATTGCTTTTAAGAGTTTTTGCTTTGCACAGCGGTATATGAGATATATCCAGCACCTTATTCGATGAGGAAAGGACCGACGATCCCTTCACCGGGAGTGACTCCTTTAGCAAAACTAGAAAAGCCTCAAAAACACTCCATTTCAAAATTCATTCGATCCTACAACGATATCAAGTTCATTACGCAATAGGTTTTCAGAAAAACCTGTCGTAGCCCTCCGTCATTTCAGATAAGTACTAGTTAGTATTCGTGCTGCGGTAGTTTGGCCTCCGTCAAGGCGTAGTGTACGGTAGCTAACTAGTGCTTATCTGCTTGCATATGATGCGATTGGATTAGGGTATTCGTACGGCGTTGTTTGGCCTCCGTCAAGGGTCGTGCGGGTGGGTTTAATTCAATCAGGAAATGACGGGTTGAACTTGACTAGCGGACTATGGGTAGTTTGGCCTCCGTCAAGGTCATAGGACGCTAGGGGCAAAATTATCGGGAATTTCAAGCGTTGAAATTTGCAATGAGATTGCATACCTTCAATGAGATAGTTGGATCCCGATACCCGCTGCGAGTAAGAGTTACTCCTGGGAGAGTTTTACACATTACAATTAGCCGATCAAGTAGGTGTCTAGAAAGGTGTCAACGGGGTTACGCCTCTGGGAAAACGAGGTTTACATTAATTAGGTTCGTGCGAAAGCACGGGGGACCTCCCTCAAAGTACCGACACTGGCCTGGCTGAAAGATTGGCGAACTTGTAGTGTGTAATTAATCCCAGCTAGTCTTTCCTTTTAGGGTTTGAAGGAAGATTTGATAAAAAGCAGTGGGAGCCATCCTGATTAGATAAAATAATAACCAATCTTTTCTTGCAAGAGCGCACGCTGAGTGTTTTCTTCTCTCTCTCTCCTGGTAGCGACCATATCACGCCTTAATCAAGATAATAATACGGATTATTGACCGAACCCGCTTGTTATACTGAGCTGGGGAACGTTGGTCCCGCTCCAACTTATAATTGTTATAAGACAGAGCAGGAAATTGGGGAATACCAGATTTCCCGTGCCGCCCAAACGAAGAGAGTGCATGCTGATGCATCATCTTCGGGTGTGTTCATTACAAAGAACTGTTTCTCTGTATCCTTTATGTCCTGGGTATGTGATACCAGATCAGGATCCCAGATATGTAATCTGTTACATAGGGCTACAGATAGGTAGAGAACTGAGAACGGGTGATAAGTTTCATGAGACAGAAAACGGGGCAAGTGTTGCAGCCAAGTCTGTTGGTCACTGTCACCCTGTATTACCAATACATTGATTCTGAACGAATGTTATTAGATACCGAACCTGATATACAAAATCATATCAGTCTCTTTATTAGTAAAGAAATGATAAAATTTTGTATTGTTGGATAATGTTTTGAACATTTCCTATATCAAAAGTTGATCGGTTCAGGCACGTTATCTAAAAGCGTTGATGTTCTAAATCAAACTACAGTTCTTTAGTATACGGAACACACACAAGAGGAGGAGTTCAGAAATGAACGAATCCTTCTTGAGGCATTGTAGACTAGGTCATATCAATGTGACCCGACTAGCTGAAGTTACATGTAGATGCATATTTAAATCAGTTTGAATTTACATCTCATGAAACTTGCGAGTCATGTCACAAAGATAAAATGACCCCAGCTCTGTTTATTGGAAACAGAGAAAGAGTTAGTAAACTCTTGGGACTGATACATGTTGATGTATGTAGGTCCTCTGTCTACACATGCCAGGACCGGTTCTTTATACTTCTTTACGTTCTCTGATGATCTCTTTAGATTCAGACATATGTTCTTGTTGAAACATGAGTCCGAACCTTTTGAGATATTCACAGAATATAAGTTAGAAGTAGAGAACCAAAATACGGGTATAAGTATTATGTCCTATGATGAGATCAAGGAGGAGAATACTTGAGCACGGAATTCCTGGTCTATTCTAAAGGAGAATGAGATTCTCTCTCAGCATTACTCCTCCAAATACACCATAGCACGATGGTATATCGGGGCGGAGCAGATACACCCTATTTGATATGGTGTGCTCTATGATGAGTACTGCTGAGTTACCTTTTTCCTTTTGGGAGTTATGCACTTATGAAGTTGCATACCTATTGAATAGGGTTCCAGTCAAATCAGTTGCCTACCATTTCATATGTGATATGGAAAGGGAAGAGCCCATGTCTTAAGTTGGTTAAGATTTGGGGTTGTCCGGCCTATGCCTGAAAGCAAAATCCGGACAAGCTCGAGGCAATGTAAGTTATGTAGAACTGGAAAGGTTCCAACTATACAAACTGCAGCTGATGATTTGGTAGAACCGAAGGATTCAGTAGATTCCAACGAACCTCAGCCTCTCCGCCGATCTAGTAGTGTTCCTCACCCACCTGAGAGATACTTCGGTTTCTCGATGACAGTGGGAGCGAGGATTGCATCATGAGATGATGACCCAACTAGTTTCGAGCAGGCCATCGAGAGTAGGGACTCTGTAAGAATGGCTGGATGCTTAGTGATCTGAGATGGAATCCATGTACACCAACAAAGTATGGACTCTGGTTGCTATATCTGAAGGATTAAATCCCCATCAGGAGCAAGTAAATCTTGAGAAGATTACTTGGTGTAGATGGAAAAGTTGAGACTTTCAAAGCTAGACTTGTTAAAGGTCTTCGTCATCGACCAGGCGTGGATAATGATGAAACCTTTTCCAGTACCTATGCTTAAGTCCATCCAGATACTACTTGCCACGGCTACATACCATGACTACGATATCTGGTGGTTGGGTGTCATGACAACTTTTCTAAATAATGTTTTGGAAGAGAACGTCTGTAAGTACACGGCCAGAGGGCTTCGTAGACAGTGGGAGCAGCGGAAACGTGTACAAGATGCTTTATAAGATAAAGCAGGCATCGCGGAGTTGGAACATCTGTTTTGATGGATTAGTCAAAGAAGTTGACATCATCAAAATGGTAGATGAACCTTGTATAAACAAAAAGGTAGTAGGGAGTATGGTGACGATCCTCGTAGAGTACGTGGATGACATACTCTTGATAGGGAAGGAGTTTCCTATGCTACGCTCGATCAATCTCCGCTTATCACACTGATTCTCCATATAAGATCAAAGTGATACCTACTAAATCCTGGAATTTGGATCTATGAGATAGATCTAGTTGGATATTAGGACACTCACTAGTTGTAGTGAGATGGTATCAGTTGATCCTAGAGAGAATCACTGGAAGTGTTCCAGAGTGATAAAGACGACTGAATGTCAGTCACAGGCATTGTCTTTACCCTCAGTAAAGGGACGGTATGTTGGAAGAGTTCCAAGCTAGATACCGTGACATACTAAACGATAAAGGCAGGATACATCGCTACTTAAGATGCTACCAAAGAAGCTGTTTGGGTGTATATTGGTTCATGAGATGAACTACGTTCCTACCATTGTGAGAAAATAGAGTTGTGGCTTGTGCCAAGGAACGCCGGTCCCATCAGTGATCCAGACATAATCTATGGCAGTATCACCTGATCATGGAGATGGTTGATCTCCAGGGTGATCAAGGTTAGGAGAACAGACTCAGAGGACAACACGGCGGATCCACTCACAAAGGCCTTTTCCCAGAGAGAGACTTTTATGGGATGGTTGAGTATGAGATACTACAACCACTGCTATCAGATGGCCCTAGTGCAAGTGGGAGATTGTTAGTTATATTTATGCCCTAGAGGCCATTACTGTATATTGGATGTGCATTGTAGTGGAAGCTTGGATATATATAGGGAGGACTTTCTTGCTCGACATGATAGTATGCTATCTGGTTGCTCTTTACCTTAACGTGTACACTGATTGTCTCTCTGTTACATGTTGGTAAAGCCCTTAGGATGTGTACTTGACTACCTGGACTATGATGCGGATCATACTAGTGGGGACATGGTAGTCCATAAGTACATCCTTCAAAGTCCCTAGTCGTGGGTGTATCGAGACGGGGCATCGATATACCAGAGTAGACTAGCGTATACCTTCTCGACCCATACAGATGGGCGATGGATGATCCCATATCCATTCGTGTTTAACATCAGAGATGATATACGGGTGCTCAGTGGAGACTGGGTACACTGGACGGACTCGCCGAGAACTCCCAGATGGTATTATACCTTACGTCAGATGGCAGTTCTATGGTGACACTGGTACAGAGTAGTCTGTTGACCCGAGATCGTCATAGAGTCTTGTGTGGTTCCCACTGTGCTTTGATTTCCACCTTACCACGTCCAAGAGGGCATGCAAAACGGTGGTTTTTGGGTACAGTCCCGAATCACATGGAGGCAATGAGCGATAGGAGGGAATTCGTCTCTCCCGGTATAGGGAGTTGATGTTGCGCTGTGTTCGATTGGCTATAACCGGAAATCCCTGGCCAGGGTTGCTGAGATTTACTGGTAAGTGTTACCGGTAGTTTCTCAAACTGTTATAGACCTCATATCGACACGACTTATCGAGCTATTGGGGTCTGACGTTTACCACCCCTAGGCGGATATGCGACATATCAGACGATCAGACCGGACTGTACGGTTAAGTGTTACTGGTTGGATTCACAGGAGTGTGAGCGGGCTTGCTCGTCGATCTTCTGATCGCTCAATACCCGGGTGGCCATTACGTTTAGCAGACCGCTTGCGGCTTGTGGGTGTTTGATATGATCATCATCTGCTGCCGGCGTATTGACGAGTCTTTAGAGTCCTACACAGAGGTTTCCTGGCTCAAGCGAAATGAAATAGGAGCGCATATAAGATATGTGCGGGACCGAGAATGATTCGTGTATGTGATACCGTATTCTATTCTCGCGATGAATGTGTCGAATGGTTGTATGCGATATAACCTAGTTATCGAATCGAGGATTGATTCGATAGATCGATACATTGGATATTAGTCGGTCATATGCGATATGACCGGATCGTTAAATCAAGTGTTGATTTAATGATTTAATGTATAATTATATATTTGATATATTACTTTGCATTAACTAGTATCGGTTCACTTTTAAATGGTTTTCTCACTTGGATTGTGCACATTGTATATGTGATATACTTTTGTACACAAGTTTGTATCATGTTTGATGATACATGCTCACTAGGGTTTGTGTGAAGATTAAACCATGGTTGTAGATTGGTTAGGGTTTTCATTTTCTTATTCATTTATTTATTCTTTTTGGAAAATGAAAAGCATAAAGGGAAAATGGTGGCTTTGTTTGTTTGTATGTTGAAACTTCATGAAGCTTTGACTAAGTCACCATTTTGTCTCATGCTTAACCTTAACCATTCCCACTAACCCTAGTTTAGTCTCTACACATAACCATGGTTTGAATATGATAAGGATTGATTTTCTTTTCCATTTTTAATTAACACTTATCATATTCTTTCTTTCTTCTTCTTCTTCTTCACTTGAAGAAAGCTTGCTTCAACAATGGCAACTTGAGCAAATGAGTGAGAAATCCAATTCTAAAGTGAACCCACTTCCTATTTCTTCATCCTCTACCTCTTGCCAAGTAGTAGAGTGTGTTTTCTTCACAAGTTTCATGACTTGGTGAAGTGGGGACTTAATCTTGTGATGCCTCGACGTAGATCATCTTCGGCACGAAGCCGACGACCTTGCCCGCCCATTTCTCCGATGAAGCCAACGCTAGAGCCCGGGATTTGTTTTGGACAGCAAAGGGACATCATCGTGGAGCTATGGAGGTAGAGCACCGGATCTACAAAGGTTGTATTTCCGTTCATTTAGAGTAAAGTCGTTTACTTGTATTTGTTTCGCCTAAAATTCTAGTTAACGATCCGTATTAGGGTTTCTCGGCACATGTAAAATTTGAAATTGGCATTGTTGATGCCTTGTGAGTCCTCATTAGCGTGCCTAGGAACCCTACAGAAGAATTACAACGACATATATCAGAGGTGTGGAGAGATGTACCCTTGAACCAAATTCCAGATCGAGGGGAGAGATCATGGTGGAATGAACATCATCTTAGATGCCAGGAGTTCATTAGCTATTTCTGAGACTCGGATCAATTTTGAGAAAACCTGAGTATAATGAGGGCTCGGCTGATTGATGACCAAAAAAGGGTCTTGGCTTCAGGAGACTTGGTTAATTCGGGCTAATGTTGGCCTCTCATAGTGTTAAACACTAGTGTATGATCAGCGCTCACGTGCTCCCACGTGAGGCGCTTGAAATAGTGTTAAACACTAAGAATTTGAGGCGCTCACGTGAGGTGCCCCAAAATAGAAACTGCCTTGGGTTTATTCCCCCTTTTTCTTCTAAAGGGCTTTGTTCAGGGGTCACGTGGGAGCACGTGACCTGATCTTAAAAATAGGGTTTATTCCCTTTTCTCTTTTGTAAGTGTTGAGCACTTCTCAGGGGTCACGTGGGGTTATGTAACTAGATCTCATTCATTCCCTCTTTGTTCCTCAAAGGTATTCACGTGGGGACACGCGAGCTTTTATGTAGCGTTTGAATGCTAATGATTCATCAGGCCGTTCTTCTATGGTTCCGAGAAATCAAGTTCTCCTTTTGTTCTTTGTAGGGATTAAATTCATTTTAAAGGGTTAAACCCTAGTTCCAGAGGAATTAAATTCCTATATATTTCGTAAGAGTTAAACTCTTTTGGATTCAGTTCTTTCCCCTAAGTTTTGAATCTGCATGACAGAATCTTCCCGATGAGAATTAAATTCTCAACTTGTGGGGAGATCTGCTTCTGCAGATCTTAACCAGAGGAAGAACTAAGCTCTTTAAGAAGAGTTAAACTCTTAGTTTGAAAATTAAATTCTCTTTTTGTGGGAGCTTTTGGGAGGGGTTCCTCTTCTTTAGAGAATTAAATTCTCTCTCTATTTTTCTTCCCCTCTCCCTCTGTCTGTGTATGTGTCTCCCCTCTTTTTGAACTTGGAGTTTATCGGGATCCCTCTATTATTTGGAAAGAGAGATCATTGGTCGTTGGGACCCACCACCTCTCCGACGACGCTGAGGGATTACAGCGCCATATATCGAAGGTGTGGAGGGATGTACCCTTTGAACCATGTCCCACTTATCAGGAGGAAGAATATGTTGAAGCTTAAACTCCTAACTGCTGAAAAAGGCCTCTTTGCGTTCGCGCATGCGCGTTGCACGTGTTGGGCGCACGTGCATCGGACGTAGCGGGCGCACGTGCGTCGCACGTGGCGCTTGCACATTATGGGGGGCAGCTAAGGCCATAACTTGGAGAACTAAGCTCCAATGGAGAACTAAGTTCCTTTGAGAATTAAATTCTCCTACGTGCGTTGCACATGTTTGGCTCACGTGCGTTGCACGTGGTGCGTATGTGGCGGACGCACGTGCATTGCACGTGACGCACATGACGCTTGCGAATATGCACATTATGGGGAGGCAGCTAAGGCCCTAACATGGAGAACTAAGCTCCTTTGAGAATTAAATTCTTCCACGTGCGTTGCACATGTTTGGCTCGCGTACGTTGCACGTGGTGCGCATGTGGCGGGCGCACGTGCATTGCACGTGGCGCACATGGCGCTTGCACATATGCGCTGTATGGGAGGGACAGCTAAGGCCCTAACATGGAGAACTAAGCTCCTTTGAGAATTGAATTCTCTACCTTTTCTAAGAGATATCCCCTATTATTTATATGGGAGTGGTTGAGAAGAGATCTCTCTTTTTCCCGATGTGGGACTAAAAATGCATCCCCCATGTAGTAGAGCATTACTTTAGATTATACGTGCGTATCACATTTGCTCATAACTTTTGATCCCGGATGAATTATGAGGCCCATAATATATCAAATCGAAAGATTTTTCGAGACACTTTTGATACCATCAGAATTTAGCTGTTTCTCATTCGGGAGTTTATCAAAATACAGCCCGGAAAATACTGGTTCGCATTTTCTTCCTTAGATTACACGTGCGTAGCACATTTGCTCATAACTTTTGATCCCGGATGTATTATGAGGCCCATAATATATCAAATCGAAGGATTTTTTGAGACTCTTTCGATACCATTAGAATTTAGCTGTTTCTCATTTGGGAGTTTGTTAAAATACAGTCCGGAAAATACTGGTTCGCATTTTCTTAAGCGTTCCGCTGCCATTTGATACCTTGGGCTCTTTTGCACAGAAATTTTTGGCGGGAACAAGGACCTATACCGATAAAACAGTCTTACTTAAGATGATAGTATGCTATCTGGTTTGTCTTTATCATCACGTACATGTTGATAGAGCCCATAGGATACTTTCTTGACTACCAGTATTATGATGGCGATCATATACGTGGGAGCTGGGGGTCTATAAGCACATCCTTAAATGTCCCTAGTCGTGGGAGTATCGAGACTAGGCATCGATACTCCAGTGTAGACTAGTGTATACTGATCGAGACCCCGACGAGGGGCGGTATCCAGGTCTCACAAGCCATTAGTGTTAGTTTGTTCACCTAAGATAGTATATAGGTGCTCATTGGGTTATGAGTACACTGTACGGACTCGCCGGGAACATGCTAGTTGGTATTATACCTATTGTCAGATAGCAGTTCCCAGGTGACATGTGTACAGGTTAGTCTGTCGACCTGAGATCGTCATTTGTCTCGTGTGAGTTCCCACTGTGCTTTGATTACTACCCTACCACGGTTCAAAGGAGTCATGCAAACAGATTTTAGTTGGGTACAGTCCCGAGCCATATGGAGGCAGTGATCGGATCGTCAGGGATTCGTCTTTCCCGGTATTGGGGGTTGATGTCGCATTGTGTACGGATGGCCATCACCAAAAATCCATGGCCACGGTGGACGAGAATTACCGATCCAGGATCGATAGTTTCTCAGGTGGTGATGTGTTTCATGCCGACAATAAATGTCGCGTTGTTAGGGGTCTAACTTTATCCACCCCCCTAAACTTGATATGCGATACTCTTAGTCGAACAGACCGGACTGTACGGATATTGTCACTGTCAGGCTCAGTAGGGGTTTTGGATGAGTTTGCTCGTCGGCCTTCTTTTCGCTCAATATCTAGGTAGTCGTTACGTACAGCTAGTGCCGTTGACGTGCTTGTGGTTAAACCCACTGCCGGAGTATTGACGAGTCTTTAGAGTCCCACAAAGAGGGTTTCCCTGGTTCTGGTGAAATGATATAGTAGCCGTATTGGATACGTGTAGGGTTCTGATCGATTGATGTACATTGTACTCGGACATTCGATTGGACAGTTGATAATACTAGTCGGCTCGGGTTTGAGTCGGATTATTAAATCAGGTATTGATTTAATAATTTACGTATATGTATTTCGGTACGTATATTCTAGTATTAAATTTTTTGTATTATTCCATCTCTTTGGGTATTCGTATTTCGGTACGAATGCAGGTATGTATATACTGTAGAATGTAATCCGTATTTTTTACCGGATAACATTCTAGAAGGTGCCACCTCATTTTGGATTTAACCATTTTCATAAAATGGATAATGAGGTGGAAATTAAATATGGAGGTATGGTGAGAACGATGCTTGCAATAGTGCACACAAATGAATTATTAATTCATTTGTGTTCACTATTTAAGCATGGTGGGATTTTAAAAATAGAAAAATGGTTTTAACAAACTCAAGCATGTATTGTTTTCTTCATATGAGAGAGCTCATTTTGGATGCATGTTTTTTTTTCTTCACTTGAGCTTGAGCTCCTCCTTCATCATTGGCTTCACCTTCTCTAGCTTTTTTGAGTTGCTTTCACCTTATTTGTTTTGAGATAGCTAACACAAAGATCATACACACTACAATCTAGACTCTCTAGGGTAGCATCCTAAAGACCCTAGTTGCTCCATTTGCATCTTGTTGTGGAGCTAGAGCCGAAGTTACATCCTTCGGGTGGATCGTCTATGATGAAGGAAGACCAGCGACCAACTTTGTTCAAGCATGCCTCAAGGAGCCATGGAGGAAGATGAAGACCAACGGACTTGGTTCCATTAGGTATAACCATTCCTATCTCTTTTGTAAGTTTGCTAGTTTTAGGGTTAATGGTTTCGATCTTGGGTATCGGGTAATGGTAGCGTCGGGTTTCAGAAAATTTTTGTTTTGCATTTGGCCACGGTTTGATGGCCGGGGCGCTCCCATAACCCAGCATGGCATCAGAGACACCCATTAAACCCTACTAGCTAGTTTACACAAGTTTAAAATCTCGATCCATAAATTTTTCCGAATCGTTTTTCCAATTTGATGTGTTTCTGTCGATTTTTAAAAGTGGTCAAAAAATATTTTCAGGCATCTTAAAAATACGTGCACGCAAAAATATAGCTACTCAAAAAGATTAGGCACGTAACTCCAAAATTAGGCAGCGGAACCGCCGCAAAATGGCCATTTTGCGGCCCTTCCGCGGCCCTTTTTGGGTTACAGTGACCAAATTTTTTTCTGGAGCTCTAGTTAGTGGAAAAATGATTTTTTTGATATATGGTTTTGACCCAGATTCATTTGAGTACTGGTTATACCCTTAGGGCTAATTTGGGAAAGTTTAGTCGATCAAAATTTTAAGTGTGTGATTATCAGTACTTAGATTAGCATCTGCGACCGTGAATGCCACTCGATCGGTAAACCCGTCTAACTGCTATATGTTATTTTAGATGAGTTTGCGAACGCGACATTCATGTTGATGTTCTGTGTTTGTGCTGATATTGTGGATCAGATCGTCGTGGTGGATAGCCTGGGTGCAGTGGTAGTATAGTTTAAATTCATTTGTACATTTGATATTGCGGGGCGAGCGTCCGACATGTGGACTGCCGTCACTGCCTGTTTGTATATTATTCTTTTGGGGCACGACCGGGTTGAGGTCGATGTCACCCTTGTATATTATTTTTCTTTTCTGTACTAGGATTACCCCGCGGTGGAGTTCACGAATAGCCGGGTTCTAGGGGGCAACGGGTCCGTATCTCACGGCGTTGAGACGGAGGGGACCTTACTCTAGAATTGGCGGGCTATTCACCGCACTCGTAGGGGGTATAGGTTGACCCACTGAGAGGTGCCTAAGTTACCGGATTCCGTGAAGTGCTGGGTGGCCCATTCACGTTGTTGAAGGGGGTTGCCTCGCTTCTGGTTTTGGCAGGTAACTTGCCGCGCTCGTAGGGGTCTAGGTTTTCATTGCACAGGCTATCCACACGACAGAGAATGTCGGGTCTCATTTGCGGCTCAAGTGAAACCCGGGGCTCCAGGATTATCCACCATTCTGTGTTACTTCTGTGATGCTTCTGTAATGTTGCTTTATATCATGCCTGGGACGATTGTTATATATATTTATATATATACTAGTAGATGTTGTATATGTTTTGCACCCGTGTTAGTCCAGTTCCTGCTCTGTCGTTAGTTAAGTAACCTGACGGGTGATGATGGGACCCAGTGGCGAATGCGGATGGCATATACGTACATTTTATTTTCGTTCTTTTCTGGTGTGATTAATTGATGGGACTGCGTTGATTTTGATCAATGCAAGGATAAAACAAACCTATATGATGTTGTTGGAACCAAGTTTTTAAAAACTGACATTACCGACGTTCTCTTTTACTTTGCACATTGGTATTGGGTTATGAATATCCAGCACCTCATTCGATGAGGCAAGGGCCGAGATCCCTTCATCGGGAGTGACCCCTTGAGTAAAAGTTTGCGTCAACGTAATAACTTCACTATAGTCATTTCATTTGCTTTGCACAGTGGTATTCGGTTATGAATATCCTGCACCTCTTTCGATGACGAAAGATCCGAGATCTCTTCACCGGGAGTGACCTCTTTACCAAAGGTTTTCGTGACTATATATATTTATAAAACCACTTGGATTCCTTCAATGATATCAAGTTCATTACATTAAAGGTTTTTTGCCAAAAACCAGCCGTAGCCCTCCGTCATTTCTTATAAGTATTATTTGGTATTCGTGCTATGTTTGTTGGCAAGCGTCAAGGTATAGTGTACGGTAGCTGAATAATACTTATCTGTAGCATGGATATGCGATTGATCGAGACAGTCGTACAACTTTGTTAGCAAGCGTCAAGGGTTTGTGAGGATGGGTTCAAGTTAATTCAGGACAATGACGGGTTGAACTTGACTAGTGGCCTATAACTTGTTGGCAAGCGTCAAGATTATAGGCCGTTAGGGGTAAAAACACACATCGGGAGTTTCAAACATACAGGAAACTTGCCAGGCTTGCGCATACCTTCTGGAGTGTGGTAACTTGAGTGGCTTCCATCAAGTTATCATACGATGATAGTTGGATCCCAATTCCCACTGATGAGTAGGATTACTCCCTGGGTAATTCCGACTAATTCTCCTTTTGGGTTTGGAGGAGGATTCGAGAAAACAGTGGGAGCCATCCTGATTAGATAAAGTGATTGACCATTCTGATCTATGTTAGAGTGCACGGTGAGTGTTTCTTTTCTCTCTCTCTTTGGCTGCGACTATGACCCGACCTTTGACTAAAACTCTTGAAACCAAGTTAACCGAATCTTCATAAAAACACTTTGGCTTTTGGAATGTCATGGTGTCGCATATATCATTGCTGCTTCTATATCACCTTTTGCATTTCTCCAGAATACCCAGTATCACTACGAACATCCACTTCCATTGGATAAATACATCGTATAGTTACATACGAACTCGAAGGAACTTCTTCCAGATTCGAGGATGGATTCTGGTCCTGGAGGGATTGAAAAAGATTATTCGGTTGTCTTTTCTATTTACCTTCTCTCAAGTTGTGAGGGCTCCTAGGATTAGGAGAGGGTACACCTATTGAGCTTATTGGATAGTCTTCTTGCAAACCATAGGCAGGTGCTGATAGGTAGGGAAGAAAGAAAACCAATTAAGTTTAAGTGTGGTGTACAGAAGGTAATAAGTAAAGACATAACAAAGGGATTAGAATAAGGGCAAAGAAAAATTGCGACCACCATCATTCACGACAAAACCTTGTATACCTCTGCCACTCCCACATCCACTTTGGATTTCTCCAGAACACTCCGTATCACTACGGATATCCACTTCCATTGGATATGCCATCGTATAGTTACATACGAACTCGAAGGAATTCGTTCCAGATTCGAGGATGGTTTCCGGTTCAGAAGAAATAGAATACAATTATTCAGATGTCTTTTTCCGTTTACCTTCTCTCAGGTTGTGGGGGATCCTAAGATTAGAAGAGTACTCCTATTACGCTTATTGGATAGTCTTCTTCCAAACCTTAGGCTGGTGCCGAAGGGTAGGGAAGGAAGAAAACCAATTAGCCTAAAGAAAATGTACAGAAAGTAATAAGTAAAGACATAATAAAGGGATTGGAGTGAGAGCAGCTAAGTATATGGTTACTGTCATAAATCAGGATAATGGATGAGGCATTACTAGGAATACCAGGTTACCCCTTTTGAAACATTTTCATATTTCAGTTTCACTGTGTGATATTAATTAAAAACTGTTTTCCCAATTGGAATCTGACTCCAGGGTATGTATTTACCAGATCAGTTTCTCACATCTGTATACTATTTCGGATGGTTAGTGGGAGTAAGATATTGGGAATTGGGTGATTAGATCCTCATTATATCAGAATTCGTCGTAATTGGTGATATTTGAGGAAATCATCTGGTTTTTGCCGGATGGCAAATATTTGGTTTTGAATATCCGTTGTTATGCACCAATTTCAAACTGATATATCTGTATGTTTATTTTATAAAGTGAGATATAACTTTTTGATATTATGTCTGTGACATTTACCTATATCAGTTGGTGATCAGGTAAGGTGCATTCAACAGCGGTGTAATTCTTCTTAATCATAGTACAGTTTTTCAACCTACAATGCACAGGGCTTGAGTTATTAAACTCAGGGGACTTGTACAAAGTATTGTATATTGTCCAGTGTCCATTAGGACAGAGGGGTTAGTACTCATACTATATTCTGTTTACTTATAACTTCTCTAGTTCTAGACCAGTATTTCGTTGAAATGCAAGGTCCAGATATTGAGAAGTTATAAGTATAAGAATAAAGTAGAGAACCATTTGTTGGAAGTATCAGGATTCTTCGAGGAAATCGAAGATGTAGATACTTGTGTTTGGTATTCCGTTGATAGTAATGGTTTTGAGAACTTGCTTCTCTTTCAGGTTACTCATATATGGATGCACTCCTAGATGAGTAATGCTGATTGGCTTCTTTCCATTTGATTGATATGCACTGGAGACAGCTGCATGATTTTGAATATGGTTCCAATTAAATTAGTGCTTTTGTTTCTATAATGGATATATATATAGAATCAATTTATATTTTAACGATGTTAAGGTATAGGCAGTTTTCCGACTGATGCTTAAAACCAGAATCCGGATAAACTCAAGGCACGTTTCAGTAATGGCAGTTTGTGGGTTACCCGGGCTTTGACGAGGGTTAACTTTCTACCATCAGGAAGATCAATATTTATATTGTTCTTGACTCGCCACAGTTTTAGTAAAATTGATTTTTTCAGAAAACAGAAGTGGGAGTATGGTAGAACTGGAAGTGATTCCAGAACCACAAAACGATCACTGAAGATTTAATAGAAGCTAAGGATTCAATTATTTTCGACGTTCCATTAGCCACTCCGCATATTTGGTGGGTAACTTCAGGCACCCGAGAGGCACTTCGGTCTTCTCAGAGATGGTGACAGGGAGGTTCTTGTTTACCCAGACTTGCCATTGCTGCCGTTCTAGACTATAAGACCCGGCAGGAGGATGAGTATAGCGTCGTTCTAAACTAGCTTTAGAAGTGCACATGTATATGACTCTGCCAGAGGGTTGTTGTAATCAGTGGGAACAGCGGAAACATAGTAGGCAAGTAGCTTATGTCTATTTATAGACCAAAACAGGAATAACGGAAATAGATCATCTATTTTTTGATGTGACAGTCATAGGCTTTGACTTCATCAGAATAGAAGATGGATCTGCTGAGAAGGTAGTAGAGAGTGATGTCCAGGTATTAGAATGACATGCACTTGATAGGAAGAAATATTCCTATACTACGATCGGTTATACTATGATTGTCACAAACTTTTTTCTCCACATAGGATATAGATATAATATCAAGTTTTCTGGTTACTAGATCCATGGTTTTAGATCTAGATTTGGGAAGTGTCCTAATCTGGGTATTTTGACATTATTCTAAAGGTATTTTAGAATGGACGACTCCTGGCATGGTGGTGTACCTACAATCAATGGAGTCACCCACTCTGAAAGTGTCTTACAGACTAAAGGGGAGATGGATCTGCATGATTAGCATATCAATTGCTTGGCCAATTGAGTTAATCATGAAATGTCAAGTACCACACAGATGTTGTTTTTGCACTAGCTGAAATAAACATATATTAATCCAATCCTGGAGAAATATTGGGAAGCAGTTATTGAACATAAATGGATGTTCTTGGGATATGGTAATGGCAGCCTCCTTCGGGAGACAGTTATCATTTCAGGTTTCCAAGGTGACCTGGATGACAGAGTGACTGTCAGAGTTATAGTTTTCCCTCTTTTGAGGGACAGTATGTTGGACAGGTGGTCCAAGCAAATACTGAGGAAGGCATGGCGCAGGATACTGATTAAATTCAATAGACGATACAGTCTAAGAAGTTTGCTGGATTTGGAGTTCGTTTGAGAACTGGGTCCCATCAGATATCCAGATAAATTCTAAGACATGTATTGCTCATTTCGGGAGATAGCTTTCTCCGCGAAGCTGAGATATAGAGAGATACAGAAAAAAAACATTGGAGCGGATCCACTCACTGAGGCTATTTCTCGAACGCAATATTTTCGCAAACGGGCTTTATGAAACTGATTAGTAGAGAAGTTGGGTGTTCGGTATCACACGGGCTGTGAGTATGCGACATCGCAATAATTGGCCTTAAGTGCAAGTGGGAGATTGTTGGGTATAGTGCCCTCAAGGCAATTATCATAGTCGCGGGCAGGTGATTATGATAATTGAGGGAGGACCTATACTGATAAAATAGTCTTACTCAAGATGATAGTATGCTATCTGGTTTGTCTTTATCATCATGTACATATTGATAGAGCCCATATGATACTTGCTTGATTACCAGCATTATGATGGTGATCATATACGTGGAAGCTGAGGGTCTATAAGCTCATCCTTAAACGTTCCTAGTCGTGGGAGTATCGAGACTGGGCATCGATACTCCAGTGTAGACTAGTGTATACTGATCGAGACCCCGAAGAGGGGCGGTGGCCAGGTCTCAAAAGCCATTGGTGTTAGTTTGTTCATCTAAGATAGTATACATGTGCTCATTGGGTTATGAGTACACTGGACGGACTCGCCGGGAACATGCTAGTTGGTATTATACCTATTGTCAGATAGCAGTTCCCAGGTGACATGTGTACAGGTTAGTTTGTTGACCCGAGATCGTCATTTGTCTCGTGTGAGTTCCCACTGTGCTTTGATTACTACCCTACCACGGCTCAAAGGAGTCGTGCAAACAGGTTTTAGTTGGGTACAGTCCCGAGCCATATGGAGGCAGCGATCGGATCGTCGGGGATTCGTCTCTCCCGGTATTGGGGGTTGATGTCGGGTTGTGTACGGATGGCCATCACCAAAAATCCGTGGCCACGGTGGACGAGAATTACCGATCCAGAATCGATAGTTTCTCAGGTGGTGATGGGTTTCATATCGACACTAAATGTCGCGTTTTTAGGGGTCTGACTTTATCTACCCCCTAGACTCGATATGTGATACTCTTAGACGAACAGACCGGACTGTACGGATATTGTCACTGTCAGGCTCGATAGGGGTTTTGGATGAGTTTGCTCATCGGCCTTCCTTTCACTCAATACCTGGGTAACCGTTACGTACAGCTAGTGCCGCTGATATACTTGTGGTTAAACCCACTGCCGGAGTATTGACGAGTCTTTAGAGTCTCACACAGAGGGTTTTCCTGATTCTGGCGAAATGATATAGTAACCGTATTGGATATGTGCAGGGTTCCGATCGATTGATGTACAGTGTACTCGGACATTCGATTGGACAGTTGATAATACTAGTCGGCTCGGTTTTGAGCCGGATTATTAAATCAGGTATTGATTTAATAATTTACGTATATGTATTTCGGTACGTATATTCTAGTATTATATTCTTTGTGTTATTCTATCTCTTTGGGTATTCGTATTTCGGTACGAATGCAGATATGTATATATTGTAGAATGTAATCCATATTTTTTACCGGATAACATTCTAGAAGGTGCCACCTCATTTTGGATTTGACCATTTTCATAAAATGGATAATGAGGTGGAAATTAAATATGGAGGTTTGGTGAGAACCATGCTTGCAATAGTGCACACAAATGAATTATTAATTCATTTGTGTTCACTATTCAAGCATGGTGGGATTTTAAAAATGGAAAAATGGTTTTAACAAAATCAAGCATGCATTGTTTTCTTCATATGAGAGAGCTCATTTTGGATGCATGGTTTTTTTCTTCACTTGAGCTTGAGCTCCTCCTTCACCATTAGCTTCACCTCCTCTAGCTTTTTTGAGTTGCTTTCACCTTCTTTGTTTTGAGATAGCTAACACAAAGATCATACACACTACAATCTAGGCTCTCTAGGGTAGCATCCTAGAGACCCTAGTTGCTCCATTTGCATCTTGTTGTGGAGCTAGAGCTGGAGTTACATCCTTCGGGTGGATCGTCTATGATGAACGAAGACCGGCGACCAACTTCATTCAAGCATGCCTCAAGGAGCCATGGAGGAAGATGAAGACTGAAGGACTTGGTTCCATTAGGTATAACCATTCTTATCTCTTTTGTAAGTTTGCTAGTTTTAGGGTTAATGGTTTCGATCTTGGGCATCAGGTAATGGTAGCGCCGGGTTTTAGAAAAATTTTGTTCCGCATTTAGCCATGGTTTGATGGCCGGGGCGCTCCCATAACCCAGCAGCCGGAGGAGCAATCGGCTAAAATGATTCTCGATGTGGCCTATCACCAACTGCACCGTGTCCTTAGTACAGTACTGATCGTAGAGGTACACGTCCTCGAAGTTTATGATCTCGGGGATGTCCTCCATTCTTAAGTTTTGGGTGTGAGGAAGGGAGTAATCAATGCTCCCTCCGTTTTGTAGCCCACAACGCCCCCGGATTCAACGGTCGCCCATTTCACCCGCAACTGTGCCGCCACTCGGCAGACCTCGCGCCGCTCGATGCGAAATCGAAACGACACTACTCCGGCGCTTCGTGTTCCCCACGCGATCATGACATGTCCCTCTTCTCGGTACTCACCCCAGGGAGTACAGACGAAACCTCGCACAAGAGGCAACTGAGCAGCTTCCCTGCTCGGTCCATCCTTAGCAGGCCTCCCACGGCCCTCCAGCGCTAATGATCGAAGCCCTCACTAAGAAGCAGCCGAGCGGCTACCATGCACGGCTATCCCTGGCCGGTAGCTCCCTACCCCACAACTCCAGGGATCAAAGCCCTCGCCAAGAGGCAACTAAGCAGCTTCACTGCTCGGTCCATCCTTAGCGGGCCTCCTACGTCCCCTCCAGCGCTAAGGATCTAAGCCCTCACTAAGAGGCAACCGAGCGTCTACCCTGCTCGGCTATCCCTGGCCGGTAGCTCCCTACCCCACAACGCCAGGGTCAAAGCCCTCGCCAAGAGGCAACTGAGCAGCTTCACTGCTCGGTCCATCCTTAGCGGGCCTCCCACGTCCCCTCCAGCGCTAAGGATCTAAGCCCTCATTAAGAGGCAATCGAGCGGCTACCCTGCTCGGCTATCCTTGGCCGGTAGCTCCCTACCCCATAACGCCAGGGATCAAGGCCCTCGCCAAGAGGCAACTGAGCAGCTTCACTACTCGGTCCATCCTTAGCGGGCCTCCCACGTTCCCTCCAGCGCTAAGGATCTAAGCCCACACTAAGAAGCAGCCGAGAAGCTACCCTGCTCGGCTATCCCTGGCTGGTAGCTCCCCTACCCCACAACGCTAGGGATCAAAGCCCTTGTCAAGAGGCAACTGAGCAGCTACCCTGCTCGGCTATCCCTGGCAGGTAGCTCCCCTACCCCCACAACGCCAGGGATCAAAGCCCTCGTCAAGAGGCAGCCGAGCGGCTACCCTGCTCGGCTATCCCTGGCTGGTAGCTCCCCTATCCCACAACGCCAGGGATCAAAACCCTCACCAAGAGGCAGCCGATCGGCTACCCTGCTTGGCTATCCCTGGCTGGTAGCTCCTCTACCCCACAACGCCAGGGATCAAGGCCCTCACCAAGAGGCAGCCGAGCGGCTACCTTGCTCGGCTATCCCTGGCTGGTAGCCCCCCTACCCCACAACGCAAGGGATCAAAGCCTTCAACAAGAGGCAGCCGAGCGACTGCCCTGCTCGGCTATCCCTGGCTGGTAGCTCCCCTACCCCACAACGCCATGGATCAAAGCCCTCACCAAGAGGCAGCTGGGCGGCTACCCTGCTCGGCTATCCCTGGATGGTAGCTCCCTACCCCGCAATGCCAGGGATCGAATCCTTCGCCAAGAGGCATCGGGAAACAACCTTGCCTGGCCATCCTTAAGGATCAAAGCCCTCGCCAAGAGGCACCGGGCAGCAACCCTGCTCGGCCCATCCTTAGTGTTGGATATGTATGCCCTAGAGGCCATTATTGTATAGTACTAGTTTGTATAATACATTTGGAAGCTTGGGATATATACACGGGTTTGCGATAGTCTTGCTCAATATAGTAGTATGCTACTTGGTTTGTTTCTATCTTAATATGTGTGTATGTTTCTTTTAACATATCGCTAATACATATTGATGGAGCCCTTAGGATCTTTGCTTGATTACCGGCGTTGTGATGGGATCACACTGGTGGGAGCTAGGTAGTCAATAAGCACATCCTTATTTTGGTCCCTAGTCATAGGATTATCGAGACAGGGTATCGATACTCCAGAGTAGACTGGTGCATACGCTTCTTATCCCAGCAGGGGAGATGGTCTGTCCCACAGCCATCAGTACGTCGTACTGGAGATAGTATGCAGGTGCTCTTTAGGTTACGAGTATACTGGACAGGATTCGTCGGGAACTGTTGGTTGGTATTATACCTATCGTCAGTTAACAGTTCCCAGGTGACATGAGTACAGCTTAGTCCGTTGACTTGACACTGTCACTTCACCTCGAGTGTGTTCCCACTGTTCTTAGATTACTACCCTACCACGGCTCTATTGAGTTGCAAACAGGTAGTAGTTGGGTGCAATCCCGAAACATTTGGAGGCAGTGATGGTTAGACAGGATTCGTCTCTCCCGGTATTGGGAGTTGATATCGCGCTGTGTCTAGGAGAGCCATTACACAAAGTCCCTGGCCAGGGCAAGCAAGATTTGCTGGTAGTGTTTCCAGTAGTTTCTCAGGGTGTTCTGGGCTACACTCTGACACGACTTGTACCACTATTAGGGGACTGACATTTATCGCCCCCTAGGCCCGATATGCGATACTCCCAGACGAACAGACCGGACTGTATGGAGATTGTCACATTCAGGCTCAGTAGGAGTTCGGATGGGTTCACCTCATCGGTCTTCTTATCGGTATCTACCTGGGGACCGTTACATACAGCTAGTACCGCTTGCGGCTTGTGGTTAAACCCATTGCCAGCGTAGTGTCGAGTCTTTAGAGTCCCACACATAGGGTTGTTCTCCTTTGGGCAAAACAGAGTAGAGGTCGCATGGTTTTGCGACAGGGTTCGTTCACATACGCGCACTTGTGCACGTTTGGTGTACGGGCAGTTTTTACTAGCGGGCTTTGGTTTAAGCCAGATCCTAGTATTTGTTTTGGGATTGGTTTTGTCTCATTGTATTCATGTTTCTCGGAACACGGATGCGGGTGTGTATGCACAATTGACAGAGGCAGAGGAATCTCATTAGGGTTTTTGACCGTTGACTTTTTCTAAACCCTAATGAGAATGAGAAATATGATTAATAATATTAATTAAGGATAATCGTGCCATGGTTAGGGTTGGGTTGACCATTTAACTTTTTTTGACCATGAAGATTTCTTTTGCAAAGATGCTTCTTGAAGCTTGCATTTGCATTTAATGTGAAATGATAATGGTCAAATCAACTAACCATCACAACTTTCCTAATTATTATTATTATTCTCATATTTTCTCATATGAGAGCAAGGTTGGGATTTATATTCTCATTCTCTCTTGCTCATTCTCTCTCTTGAAAAGCTCTCCCTCTTCCTCTCTCTCAAAGCTCTCTTGTTTCATGAGTTGAAAAACATGAGCTTTGTGAGATAAAACTATCAAAACACCTCTCTACTCATTCTAGGGTTCTTTGTCTAGCAAACCAAGCACTCTAGTTACCTCTTGGTTGAGGTAGGAGCTCAAGGTAGAGGCCTTCAGGTGGGTCTTTTTTCGGCAAAGAGAAGACAAAGAGGAGGAGCCGTCTACACCACTCCAAGAAGCAAGCAACAAGGAGGACCACAACAAGAAGAGAAGGAGTTCAAGAACTAGGTATAACCATCTAACCTAGTAGCTAGAATTTGTAGTTTGTTTGTTAGTTTTTGTTTAGCAAAGATCCTTCATGGTTGGTCTATATTTCCTTGTGAGAAAATTTTGATTTTTACCTATTCCGCCTCCCCGAAAGAACCGGGGTAGGTAACATAGACCTTTCAGTGGTATCAGAGCCTAACTAAATAACAACTAACATGTTGGCAAATTGTTTAGAACTTCGATCCGGAAAAAATCGCAAAATACATCAAATTTTAATGTTTTCTGCCGTTTTTAAAAACAGGTCTAAAAATATTTCCAGAGACCTGAAAAATACAAGCAGGCTTTTTAGAGAAAACTGTAGAAATTTGGGCGCCTGAGTTGCTCAGAAGACCACGAATCCGCGGCCGAGTCAACTCGGCCGCGCACCAAATTTCTTCTGGGGTTCTCTGTGTTGGTTTTGTGATTTTTAAGATGCTTTGTTTCTGCCTAGATTCTTCTGAGAACAATGTTGTGTTTTGGGTAGTTTCAAATTGAAATTTTGATCGAAGTTCTATAAACTTTAGCTAATTTATTATATCTGTAATGTGATATATGTACTGAACGTCGACTAATCGCTATACGTCGATCAGTGGGGGTTGTACATATCTATGATCTGTGATGTTGGATTGTGTATATGAACTTGTTGGATTGTCGCGGATGAATAGCCAGGGTTTGTGAGATGAGAGTTTATTTATCTTTCATTTGATGTAAATTGTAAATTGATGTAATATTACTTGTATGGCCGCACATCCGGGTTGAGGTTGTAGCCGCCATTGTATATTATTTCTTTTACTGATTTTGCTCCTAGGATAGACCCAAGGAGGGGTGCACAAACTACCGGGCACTTTGAAGTGCCGAGTGGCCTACTCACGTTGTTGAGGAAGGTTGCTTCACTTCGGGTACTTGGCGGGTAGTTTGCCGCACCCGTAGGGGTCTAGGGTGGGGTGTGGCTATTCATCGCGACCGTGTAATCCGTCTTTCGTTGCAGGCTCGAGCGAAACGCGGATTCTTAGCATATCCAATGTGTTCATCTGTGATCTGGAATGGCTATCATTGCATCTGACTAATGTATATATCTATATATGATATCTAGTAGGCATTGCTTATGTTTTGCATCCGCGCTAGTCCAGCCCCCGCTCTGTCGTTAGTTAAATAACCTAACGGGTGATGACGGGGCCCCGTGGCAAATGCGGATGGCATAAGCGTACGTCATATTTTCGTTGTTTTCTGTAATGATAGGATTAATTGATGGGACGCATTATATTAATGCAAAGAAAACCTAAAAGATGTTGTTGGAACAATTTTCAAAAAACTGTTATTGCAAGAACGTTCTCTTTTGTTTTGCACAGAGGTATTCGGTTATGAATACCCAGCACCTCATTCGATGAGGTAAGGGCCGAGATCCCTTCATCGGGAGTAACCCCTTGGACAAAAGTTTGCTTCAGGGTGATAACTTCACGATAGTCGATTATTCTTGCTTTGCATCGAGGTATTCAGTTTGGAATATCCTGCACCTCATTCGACGAGGAAAGAGCCGAGATCCCTTCACAGGGAGTGACCTCTTTAGCAAAAGTTTTCGCCACTATATATTTTTAAAAGGGTTATCAAGTTCCTTCAACGATATCAAGTTCATTACGTTAACGGGTTTTTCGCCAAAAACCCAGCCGTAGCCCTCCGTCATTTCTTATAAGTTATACTAGTATTCGTGCTGCGTTTGTTGACTGTGTCAAGGCGCAGTGAACAGTAGCTGAGTATTGCTTATCTGTAGCATACAATGTGATTGGTTAGGACAGTCGTGTAACCTTGTTGACTGTGTCAAGGGTTATGCGGGTGGGTTTAATGCAATCAAGATAATGACGGGTTGAACTTGACTAGGACTCTTTGATTTGTTGACTGTGTCAAGGTCACTTGGATCCTAGGGGCAAAAACCACATCGGGAGTTTCAAATATACAGGAAACTTGCAGATTCAGCATACCTTCTGGAGTGTGGTGACTAGAGTGGATTCCATCTAGGTCATCACACAATGATAGTTGGATCCCGATCCCACTGATGAGTTGGATTACTCTCGGGAGATTATTTCACTTAACAATCAATGCTATAAACCAAGTAGGTGTCTACAACGGTGTTAGCGGGGCTACGCCTCCAGGGAAAAGAGGTTATATAATTAAGGAACTTCGCGAAAGCGTTGGAAAACCTTCCTCGAAATACCAACACTAGCCTGGCTAAAAGGTTAAGCAAGTATTGTGACGTGCGATTAATCCTGACTAGTTCTTCTTTTAGGGTTTGAAGAAGAATTTGAGGAAACAGTGGGAGCCATCCTAGTTAGATAAATTAATAACCAATCTAATTTTGCAAGAGCGCACGCTGAGTGTTTTTTCTCTCTCTCTCTCCAGGTAGCAACCATTTCACGCCCTAATCAAGATAATAAAATGTATCGCTTGACCGATTCGAATTCTTATTCGGGGCTGGGGAACGTCGGTTCGGCTCTAACTTATGACAACAGTCATAAGTATGAGCAAAGGAAAGAGTATTGTATGGATTCCAAGGAGACCCAATCGAAGAAGAAGTATAGTTTTGCATCTACTTCAGGTGTTCTTGTAATTGAGAACTGCTTTTCGGTCAGCCCTACCTCCTGGGTACTTGATACCGGATCAGGATATCATATCTGTAATTTATTGCAGGGACTGAGAAAAAGTAGGAAAGTTGCACCTAGTGATATGTCCCTCAGGGTAGGGAACGGAGCACTAGTTAATGCTGCAGCCGTCGGTGAATATCACCCAGTGTTGCCAAATGGCAATACTATGGTTTTGAACAATTGCTACTATGTACCTTCCATGGTTTGCAACATCATATCAGTTTCTTTACTCGATAAAAATGGATATAACTTTGTTCTTGATAGAAATATCATGAACATTTACCTTGATAAGGTACTGGTTGTAGAAGGTACACTGTGTAATGGTATCTATGTTCTAAATCAGAATACAGTTCTCAATGTACAAAACACACACAAGAGGAAGAATTCATATACGAATGAATCCTACTTGTGGCATTGTAGACTTGGTCATATCGGAGAGAAAAGACTAAGTAAGTTGCATAAAAATGGACTCTTGAATACGTTCGAGTTTTCATCTTATGAAACTTGTCAGTCTTGTCTCAAAGGAAAGATGACTAAATCTCCGTTCACCGGACATGGAGAAAAAGCAACAGAGCTCTTGGGACTCATACACAGTGATGTATGTGGTCCAATGTCTATACATGCCAGGGGTGGGTTCTCATACTTCATCACATTCACTGACGATCTATCTAGGTTCGGATATGTGTATCTGATGAAACACAAATCTGAAGCTTTTGAGAAATTCAGAGAATTCAGAAACGAAGTGGAGAACCAGATTGGCAAAAGTATCAAGATCCTCCGATCGGATAGAGGAGGGGAGTACTTAAGCATGGAATTCCTAGATTACTTAAAAGAGAATGGAATTCTCTCTCAGCTTACTCCTCCTTATACACCACAGCACAACGGTGTATCGGAGCGAAGAAATAGTACCCTATTGGATATGGTTCGCTCCATGATGAGTAGTGCTGAGTTGTCTCTTTCATTCTGGGGATATGCACTTCAAACAGCAGCACATCTATTGAATCAAGTTCCATCCAAATCCGTGCCTAAGACTCTGTATGAAATATGGAGTGGTAAGAGTTTGTATCTTAAATGTATTAAGATTTGGGGTTGCCCAGCTTATGTCAAAAAGCAGAACCCAGACAAACTTGAGGCACGGTCAGTTTTGTGTAAGTTTGTGGGATACCCAAAAGATTCTAGTGGGTATCTATTCTACCATGCAGAGGAACAGAAGATTATTGTTTCCAGGAATGCCACATTTTTGGAAAAAGAATTTCTTATTAAAAATATTAGTGGCAGCACGGTAGAACTGGATGAAATTCCAGAGACACAAACTATAACTGAAGATTTGGTGGAACCGCTAGATTCAGTTATACCCAACGAACCTTAGCCACTCCGCAGATCTGGTAGGATTTCTCATCCGCCCGAGAGATACTACGGTTTTCTCATAGACGGGGATCGAGAGGATTGCATCTTGGAAGAAGATGATCCTACCAGTTTCAGGCAGGCCATTATCAGCAGGGACTCTGATAAGTGGCTGGATGCTATGCGGTCCGAAATGGAGTCCATGTACACCAATAAAGTGTAGACCTTGGATATTGCTCCACCTGGGGTAAAACCCGTTGGATGCAAATGGATCTACAAAAGAAAACTTGGTGTAGATGGGCAGGTGGAAACCTATAAGGCTAGACTCGTTGCAAAAGGTTTTCGTCAAACACCTGGTGTGGACTATGATGAAACTTTTTCTCCAGTGGCTATGCTCAAATCCATCCGGATCCTACTTGCCATTGCTTCCTTCCATGACTATGAAATCTGGTAGATTGACGTAAAAACGGCTTTTCTAAATGGCAGTTTGGAAGAATGCGTTTATATGGATCAGCCAGAAAGTTTTGTAGACAGTGGGAGTAGCGGAAAGGTGTGCAAGTTGCTTAAATCCATTTATGGATTAAAGTAGGCATCACGGAGTCGGAACATCTGTTTTGATGAAGCAATCAAGGAATTTGATTTCATCAAGAACGAGGATGAGCCTTGTATTTATAAGAAGATTGTAGGACGAACTGTCGTGTTCCTAGTCTTGTACGTGGACGATATTCTTTTGATAGGAAATGATGTTCCTATGCTACAATCAGTCAAGCTATTCTTGTCACAACGGTTCTCCATGAAGGACCTGGGTGATGCCACATGCATACTGGGGATCAGGATCTACAGAGATAGATCCAAGAGATTACTGGGACTTTCCCAGTCCAGGTACATAGAGACCATACTAAAGAGATTTAGTATAGAAGATTCCAAACGCGGTAATATACCAGCATTGCACGGAATCACCCTCTCCAAGAAGATGTCTCCTAAAACTGACGAGGAGAGGGTTCGTATGAGCATTATACCCTACGCTTCGGCGGTAGGATCTATAATGTATGCGATGCTATGTACAAGGCCAGATGTAGCTTACACACTAAGCGTGGTGAGCCGGTATCAGTCAGACCCAGGTGAGAACCACTGGACGGCAGTGAAGAACCTTCTCAAGTACCTGAGAAGGACTAAGGAGATGTTCCTGGTTTACGGTAATGGAGACCTCAGGGTCGAGTCCTATACCGATTCAAGCTTCCAGAGTGACAAGGACGACAGGAAGTCTGTCTCGGGTTTTGTGTTTACTCTCAACGGAGGGGCGGTGTGTTGGAGGAGTTCCAAACAGGATACCGTCGCAGACTCGACGATGGAGGCTGAATACATTGTTGCAAGCGATGCCGCAAAAGAGGCGGTCTGGATGAAGAAGTTCATTAGTGAATTTTAGGTGGTTCCATCCATTGTTGACCCAATACCTTTGTATTGCGATAACAATGGGGCTATAGCTTTAGCGAAGGACCAAAGGTCCCATCAGAAGTCCACACACATCTTAAGGCGGTATCACCTGATCAGGGAGATCATTGATCGCCAGGAGATCGAGGTATGGAGAGTGGACACAAAAGACAACACGGCAGATCCATTCACAAAGGCCCTCCCTCAAACACAGTTCGAGCGACTTTTTGAGCTATTGGGTATGCGATACGCCAGCAGCTGGCCATAGAGCAGACGTTGGGTATGCGGTACACCAATTACTGGCCTTTAGTGCAAGTGGGAGATTGTTGGATATGTATGCCCTAGAGGCCATTATTGTATAGTACTAGTTTGTATAATACATTTTGGAAGCTTGGGATATATACACGGGTTTGCGACAGTCTTGCTCAATATAGTAGTATGCTACTTGGTTTGTTTCTATCTTAATATGCGTGTATGTTTCTTTTAACATATCGCTAATACATATTGATGGAGCCCTTAGGATCTTTGCTTGATTACCGGCGTTGTGATGGCGATCACACTAGTGGGGGCTGGGTAGTCTATAAGCACATCCTTATTTTGGTCTTTAGTCGTAGGATTATCGAGACAGGGCATCGATACTCCAGAGTAGACTGGTGCATACGCTTCTTATCCCAGCAGGGGAGATGGTCTGTCCCACAGCCATCAGTACGTCGTACTGGAGATAGTATGTAGGTGCTCGTTAGGTTACGAGTACACTGGACAGGACTCGTCGGGAACTGTTGGTTGGTATTATATCTATCGTCAGTTAACAGTTCCCAGGTGACATGAGTACAGCTTAGTCCGTTGACTTGACACTGTCACTTCGCCTCGAGTGTGTTCCCACTGTTCTTAGATTACTACCCTACCACGGCTCTATTGAGTCGTGCAAACAGGTAGTAGTTGGGTGCAGTCCCGAAACATTTGGAGGCAGTGACGGTTAGACAGGATTCGTCTCTCCCGGTATTGGGAGTTGATATCGCGCTGTGTCTAGGAGAGCCATTACACAAAGTCCCTGGCCAGGGCAAGCGAGATTTGCTGGTAGTGTTTCCAGTAGTTTCTCAGGGTGTTCTGGGCTACACTCCGACACGACTTGTACCGCTATTAGGGGACTGACGTTTACCGCCCCCTAGGCCCGACATGCGATACTCCCAGACGAACAGACCGGACTGTACGGAGATTATCACATTCAGGCTCAGTAGGAGTTCGGATGGGTTCACCTCATCGGTCTTCTTATCGGCATCTACCTGGGGACCGTTACGTACAGCTAGTACCACTTGCGGCCTGTGGTTAAACCCACTGCCAGCGTAGTGTCGAGTCTTTAGAGTCCCACACAGAGGGTTGTTCGCCTTTGGGCAAAACAGAGTAGAGGTCGCATGGTTTTGCGACAGGGTTTGTTCACATACGCGCACTTGTGCACATTTGGTGTACGGGCATCTACCACGGCTCGGGCGGCGTCTGGGGGCTAAGCACCCATCACATCGGCCTCGGCGTCACCTTAGCCGGGAATCTCTTCCCCGGCTTCGCCCCCGGGGTCGTCCCCCTGCTCATCATCCCCATAAGGATATTCGGCTCGGAGCTCTTCGTCAGTGAACTCCGTCATCCGAGCCTTGACGTCGTCGAGGGCCTCATGCCAGATGGCGGTAGTGGTCGAGGCTAGGACGGTGTAAAAATCTTCCGACTTCTTGTAATTCTCCACTGCCTTCGCCGCTTTGAGACTGGTTCGCTTCATCCCCTCTACCGCCGCCTCCAGCTCCTTCCGGAGGGTGCTCGCCGACTTCTTCATGGTGCTGTCGAGCACCTTGGAGTCCTGAAGCTTGGCCTCGGCGGCCTGAGCGGCCTCGCGCTGCTGGGCAACCTCCTGCTTCACGGCCGCCACCTCCTTCTTTCCGGCCGCCACCTCGCCCTCCAGGGCAGCGACCCTCGCCATCGCCGCCTCCAGCTCCAGCTTTGAGCTCTCTTCCAATGAGGAGAGCTCGCCCTCGGCTCATTTCGCCGGGGCAATTTCCTCTTCCTCCACGTGGACGACGAGGGCGACGTGCTGGAGGACCTGAAGAAATCAGAAGGGGGTCAGGAAGGAAAGGGGGCACCAAATCTCGCGAATGATGAGATGCTGAGTGAAAAATCGAGCGAGGTGCGAGCACTAACCTGCACGGCCTCTTGGGCGATGGCCGCCATTTGCGCCTTGAGAGCCCTCCGAGGGACCTTGCCCCCGGCCGACCTCTCTATGTCGGACAGCAAGCTGTCAGCGACGGAGACCCCCGAGGGCACCTCAAAGCGGAGATCCCCTTCGTCCACCAAGATCGGGGAGGCCGGGGTCTGCGGAACCGTTCGGGGGAACCTCTTGAGAGACGAAGGCGGAGAGCCGGTCTCCACCTCTAAAGCCTGGGCCTCCTGTCCCCGAACCCGCTTTCGGCTCGGCGCCTGGCTGGGATCTGGGGGACGGCCCGCACTCGAATGCTGGGGTGGGATGGCTGCCGGAAGAACTAGGACAGACGTCGGACGAGAAGAGCTGGCACCTCCTGCCTTCGATCCCTTCTTCGGCATGTGCATGGCCGCTCGGAGGTGGCTCAATTCCATGGGTTCTGCATAAGACAAGATATAATGGAATCAGCAACACAAACAAGAATGAAAAAAACGCAAGCTCCTAACTTACCGACGAACTGGACGGGGCTGAGCCCAGCCCAACTAAGGGCCCGGTCAGAAAGCAACACGTCAGCCTGGGGAATGGGCTCCCACTCAGCCACTCTCACCACGTCGGGATCTTTGGAAGGACTCCTCCGCCATCACTTATCCCTAAACCACTGGATGGGCACACGCCAGTCTTCACCCTCTGGCGGCTCAACAAAGAAAAACTTCTTCTTCCAATCGTGGATAGAAGAAGGCAAGACGGCGACTCCTGACCCGGCTGCACTCCCCCGTTGTTTTTTAAAGGAGAGGTAAACCCACCTCGGGTCGCCCGCACGAGTGCCGGGGTGACCTTTGTAAATGAGAGAGGAGGCAAGGATGGATAGACCGAAGGGGATCATCTGCAACTTCAAACGGACCAGGAACCCAAGGAGAATCCTCCAAGAGTTCGGCACTAGCTGGCCCGGGGCTAGCCCAAAGTAATTTAGCGCTCTAACAACCTCGGGAGAGAAAGGCAGGCGCATTCTGGCCCAAAAGGCTTCCAGGTATAAGGCAATCTCTTTACCCCGTACCTGATCTGCCCTCTCTTCTTCTTCGGCCAAACGTAGCGTATAACCGAAGGGGATATGGAAATGAGCCCGAGTGGTGGCAAGCTCGCCCTCACACCTCACCAAGGACGGCACACCAGGGGCATCCGCCGCCTCCGCTCCGGAAACCGCCCCAGTCGCGCGACCCCGGGAAGCGGATCTGACCTCGACACCCCGGGAAGACTCCGACTTAATGGAAGAATCCCTAGAATCTACCCCGACGACATCTACAAACTCCTCAAAAGAAGACATCTAACATGGTGGAAAGAAATCCTTGGGAACGCGGAGATCTGACCTAAAGAGGAGAGCACCGAGCTAACAAGACTCAGAACGAGGAAAATATGAAGAGATATGGGCCCTGAAGTGGACCCCACCTCTATTTATAGCTGTCGGCATCCTCATCCAACGGCGAAAGTCAACTCCCGCCTAAACTACTCCTCGCATTCGACGGCCACGATCGCTCCACCTGTCGCACGCGCATTGGCCGTATCCCATCAGACGCCAGAGGTCTTCGACCCGTCGCGTTAGCCAACCAACGCCCGACACGTGGACTGTCGCTTCAGCGGAAGTACGCACGATCCGGCGCACCCTCTTTAAAGTAGAGATCGCACCCCTGATTCGCTGGCGTCATCCAGAAAATACAACAGATTGTCCGGGAACACGTCCTGACGATATCTTCGAATGGAGCTCACCTCGGGTGACCCGGCAGACCACTCTCGATCCGACCTGTCAGCTGATCGGGATGAGAGTGGGGGGGCTAATGATGATGATCAATATTGGCGATCTCCCAGATCATGACACGTGGAAGATGACGTGTCCCAAAGCTCATAAGAAAGGACCTACAATGGCCGACCAGGCCACTCCTGTGCCCGTCCCACAAACAAACGCTGGCTCGCCTCCGAGCCCCCTATACAATTGGTCTCCCTGGCCTCCCAGCTCGTCTCAGGGCTACCACAGAATCAAGATACCTCGGCTCTCCTACTCGTCCGCGAGCTCTCCCGCCAAGGTCATCTTCCTCAGTCTCATCGACCGATCAACAGCACCGCTCATAGGCGCAATCGCCATACCGTGAATCTCGCCATGCGCGAGATATCCGCCGGACACATCCCACGTTCCACGCCATCACGATCCCCATTAATGAGCATGTCTCGCCATTAATGGGAGATCCCGCTCATCACGCGGGCGTGACGTTGGGAGCGTAACGGCCGGCGTGATTCTCGCGCCTGCCCTACTTGCTGCCACCGCTATATAAACCCCTTCTTCAGACGGTGTAAGTAAGTCATTTTTACTCCACTAAGCTGTTACTCTGCTCGGATTTCCTCTCTAACTTGACCATCGGAGGGTCCTCGGTGGTACAACCACCCCAGGACTTCCTTGCAGGTAGCTCGGCAACAACAACCTCAAACCCATTAAGATCCACATGCATCAGGAGCCTGCCTCCAGATCCAATCTCAGCCGTTCATCGCCGCCGTCAGCAGATCAACGAAAGGTAACATCTTGGCATGATCCAGACCGCATCACATATCATCATCTTCAGTGCGATATATGTATATTGTGCCTTTTTCTGACCGTTTAAACTAATCTTTGACACTCTTATTGTAAGAACATAATGGTTGTGAAGACAATTTTCCATGCCTTTCATAAATTCATTGGCGTCTCGTTCTGTGAAACAAATATAATCAATATATAATTGAATGCATAATTATAAAAATAAAGACATATCAACAAATTATATTATTAAATACTGCCTTCAATTTAGGAAGCTCATCAACCTCGCAGCCAAATACATGCATCATGTTGGAAGAATTATCATGAGATGAACAAAGGAGAACAATTTATTATAAGTAGCATCTTTAGCCTTCAGCCTTGACTAATAATACCACAAGATTGATTATGAGATAAATGTAGTATACTGGAAGAATTATTATGAAATGAACAAAGAATTATCATTATCTGACCATGCCTAAGCCTGATCATGCAGTTCTCTTATTCATCATGCTCTAAGCTGGTAACAAAATATTTAAGAAGTATAAGGCTCTCGTCGTCGAATAAGATGTCTGGGGTTCAGACTTGCTTGCACCGCCAAAAAGATTAAGAAATGCGACGTCTAAGCTTCTAACCTTTCACTTAACGTGATACTACTGTAGGGTTGTATAGCACGACAACAAGGTTTAGCAAGACATCATACATGCCATTTTATAAAAATTTGGGATGCTATGTAAGCCTAACCAAGATCTTAACTAGAGACTTAGGGTAAACAAAACAAGTAAACAACTTTACTTCTAAGAGTTGGGATTACAACCTTTGTAGTCCGTTCCTTCGCTTCATAAGCTCCGTGTTGAGGTCCCTTCGCCGCGATCATCATATACCCGGACTCTAGAGAGGCTTCATGAAGAGAAATATGCAAGTTTGCTTCCAATTTTCAACAACTAAGATGATCTACCTTGAAGAATCTCAAATCCAAGCTCTTACTTTACTAATCAAGTATTAGCAAAGCAAACACCCTAATTTAAGTGGCTAGAATAGATGAGAATGATGATGTAGGAATTTTGCTCTCTTTTGTTTTCAATTTCTCACTTATAAACATCACAAAAGAAAAAACTAGTGAAGTTTTTCTTCATGAAGAAAGAAGAAGAAGATGAAGCAAAAAAAACTTTTTGTGATGAATAATGAAATCATTGTTATGGTTACAAAATCAACCATGGGTTAAGAATGAAGGCTTAAGCCTTGTAGAGAATTGACTAGGGTAAAGGGTTTGGGTTGGGTTAAGAAGTATCTACACAAAATATCTAAGTTTAAAACAAAATAAAGTTTCTAGAAACTTCATGAAAATGCTAACCCAAATACTAACCCAAATCAAACCCTAACTTGTTTAATCTCCACAAATCATGTTGTAATTGTAATTATAACTTGTTACAATATTATATATCACATATATAATATATTTTGCAACAAAAGAAAATAATACAATTAACATATATCGCATATATATCAATGTATTATCCCGTGAGAAAATGAATCAATAAAGGGAGCTTATATTAGTTAATGTAAAGTAATATATCACATATATAATTATATATTAAATTATCGAATCAACACTTGATCCGATAACCCGGCTATAATACATATAACCGACTAATATAACATGCATCAGTTCATCGAATCAACACTTGATCCGATGACCCGGCTATATCACATATACCCGGCCGATATCACATATCGCAAGAATCTAATACGGTATCACATACACGTATTATTCTCGGTCCCGCACACATCACATATGTGCTCCTACTCCGTTTTGCCTGAGCCAGGAAACCTCTGTGTAGGACTCTAAAGAATCGTCAATACGCCGGTAGTAGGTGATGATCATATCAAACACCCACAAGCTGCAAGCGGTCAGCTAAACGTAACAGCCACCCAGGTATTGAGCAATCAGAAGATCAACAAGCAAGCCTGTACATTCTCCTGCGAATCCAATCAGTAACACTCCCGTACAGTCCGGTGTCTTCGTCTGATATGTCGCATATCTAGTCTAGGGGTGGTAAACGTCAGACCTTAGTAACCGATAAGTCGTGTCGATATGAGGTGTATAACAGTTCGAGAAACTACTGATAACACTTACCAGTAAATCTCAGCAACCCTGGCCAGGGATTTCCAGTTATAGCCAATCGAACACAGCGCAACATCAACTCCCTATACTGGGAGAGACGAAACCCCTCCTATCGCTCATTGCCTCCATGTGATTCGGGACTGTACCCAAAAGCCACCATTTTGCACGCCCTCTTGGACGTGGTATGATGGAAATCAAAGCACAGTGGGAATCACACAAGACTCTATGACGATCTCGGGTCTACAGACTAACCTGTACCAGTGTCACCAGAGAACTGCCATCTGACGTGAGGTATAATACCATCTGGGAGTTCTCGGCGAGTCCGTCCAGTGTACCCAGTCTCCACTGAGCACCCGTATACCATCTCTGATGTCAAACATCAATGGATATGGGATCATCCATTACCCATCTACATGGGTCAAGAAGCATACGCTAGTCTACTTTGGTATATCGATGCCCTGTCTCGATACACCTGTGACTAGGAACATTTGAAGGATGTACATAGCGACTACACTGTCCCCACTAGTATGATCTACCTCATAGTCCTGGTAGTCAAGTACTCATCCTAAGGGCTTTATCAACATGTAACATAGAGACAATCAGAGTACATGTTAAGATAAAGGGCAACCAGATAGTATACTATCATGTCGAGCAAGAAAGTCCTCCATATATATGTCCAAGTATCCACTACAATATACATCGCATGTACAGTAATGGCCTCTAGGGCATACATATCACTAACAATCTCCCACTTGCACTAGGGCCATCTGTTGTAGTATATCATACCCAACAATCAGCTGTGGTTGAAGTATCTCATACTCAACCATCCCATAAAAGTCTCTACTGGGAAATAGGCCTTTGTGAGTGGATCCGCGCTGTTGTCCTCTGTGTCTACTTTCCTAACCTTGATCTCCTTGGAGATCAACCATCTTCATGATCAGGCGATACTGCCTAAGAATATGTCTGGATCTCTGATGGGACGGGGGTTCCTACGCATAAGCCACAAATCCATTGTCACATAATGGCAGAAATGAAGTTCATCTCATGAACTAATATATATATCCAGACTGTCTCTTTGGTAGAATCCTTGGTAACGATGTATCTTGCCTTCAATCGTCTAGTGTGTCACGGTATCTAGTTTGGAACTCTTCCAACATACCGTCCCTCCACCGAGGGTAAAGACAATGCCTGTAACTGACATTCTGTCGACTTTATCACCATGGAACCGTTCCAGTGATTCTCCCCAGGATCGTTTGATACCATCTCACTACACCTAGTGAGAATCCTAACATCCAATTAGATCTATCTCATAGATCCAAAACCCAGGATTTAGGAGGTATCATCTTGATCCTTTATGGAGAATCTATGTGATAAGAGGAGATTGACCGAGCGTAGCATAAGAAACTCCTTTCTTATCAAGAGTATGTTATCCACGTACAATACGAGGATCGCCACCATACTTCCTACTACCTTTTTGTATATATTAGGTTCATCTACCATTTTGATGAGGCCAAACTCTTTGACTATTACATCAAAACAGACGTTCCTACTCCGCGATGCCTGATTTATCTCATAAAACAACTTGCACACGTTTCCGCTGCTCCCACTGTCTACGAAGCCCTCTGGCTGTGTACTTGTAGACACTCTCTTCTAAATCACTATTTAGAAAAGCACTCCTGACACCCAACCGTCAGATATCGTAGTCATGGTATGTAGCAGGGGCAAGTAGAATTTGGATGGACTTAAGCATAGCTTTGAAAGTCTCAACTTTTCCATGTACACCTAAGTAATCTTCTCAAGATATGCTTGCTCCTGATGGGGATTTAACCCTTCAGATAAAACAACCAAAGTCCATACTTTGTTGGTGTATATGGATTCCATCTCAGATCGCTAAGCATCCAGCCATTCTTACAGAGTCCCCACTCTTGATGGCCTGCTCGAAACAAGTTGGGTCATCAGCTCATGATGCAATTCTCGCTCCCACTGTCATAGAGAAACCGAAGTATCTCTCAGGTGGATGAAGAACCCTACTAGATCGGCGGAGAGGCTGAGATTTGTTAGAAACTATTGAATCCTTCGGGTTTACCAAATCATCAGCTGTAGTTTGTATAGCTGGAGCCTTTTCCAGTTCTACCTCACGACCACTAATTTCTTCACTAGAAATTCCCTTTCTAAAATGTGGCATGCTGAGAAACAAAACACCTTTTGCTCCCCAGTTTGGTAGAAAATATTCCCATGTGCATGCTTGGGATATCCAACAAACTTCCACAGAACTGACCTTTGCCTCGAGTTTGTCCGGATTTTGCTTTGGACAACCCCAAATCTTAAAATCCTTAAGAGATGGGCTATTTCCATACCATATCACATATGGAGTGGTAGGCACCTGATTTGGTTGGAACCCTATTCAATAGGTATGCAGCTTCTCAAGTGCATAACCCCAAAAGGAAATAGGTAACTCAGTAGTATTCATCATAGAGCACACCTTATCACATAGGGTGCGATTGCTCCGCCCCGATATACCAACGTATTGTGGTGTATACGGAGGAGTAATGCTGAGAGAGAATCTCATTCTCCTTTAGAATAGTCCAGGAATCCGGTGCTCAAGTATTCTCCTTCCTGATCATATCAAAGGACATAATACTTATACCCGTTTTGGTTCTCTACTTCTGAAGTACAAAGAACCAGTCCTGGTATGTGTAGACAGGGGACCTCATACATCATCATGTATCAATCCCAAGAGTTCACTAACTCTTTTTCTGTTTCCAATAAACAGAGCTATGGTCATCTTATCTTTGTGATATGACTGGCAAGTTTCACAAGATGTAAATTCAAACTAATTTAAATATGCATCTAAATATAACTTCAGCTAGTCGGGTCATATTAATATGACCTAGTCTACAATACCTCAAGAAGGATTCGTTCATTTCTGAACTCTTCCTCTTGTGTGTGTTCTGTACGTTAAGAATTGTGGTTTGATTTAGAACGTCTATGCTTTTAGATAACGTGCCTGAACCGATCAACTCTTGATATAGGAAATGTTCAAAACATTATCCAATAATACAAAATTATATCCTTCTTTAGTAAATAAAGAGACTGATATGATGTTATATATCAGGTTCGGTATCTAATAACAATCGTTCAGAATCAATGTATTTGGTAATACAGGGTGATAATTACCAACTGCTTGGCTTGCAGCAATTGCACCGTTTCCAACTCTTGAAACTTATCACCCGTTCTCAGTTCTCTACCTATCTGTAGCCCATGTAACAGATTACATTTACGGGATCCTGATCCGGTATCTCATACCTAGGACGTAAAGGATACTGAGAAACAGTTCTTGGTAATGAACACACCCGAAGAAGATGCATTAGCATGCACTTTCTTCGTTTGGGCGGCACGGGAATTCTGGTAATCCCCTATTTCCTGCTCTGTCTTATAACAATTATAAGTTAGAACGGGACCAACGTTCCCTAGCACAGTATAACAAGCGGGTTCGGTCAATACATCCGTATTTTTATCTTGATTAAGGCGTGACATAGTCGCAACCAGAAGAGAGAGAGAAGAAAACACTCAGCGTATGCTCTTACAAGATTAGATTAGTTATTAATATATCTAATCAGGATGTCTCCCACCGTTTTAGTCAAATCTTCCTTCAAACCCTAAAAGGAAAGACTAGCCGAGATTAATTACACCCTACAAGTTCGCCAATCTTTCAGTCAGGCCAGTGCCGGTACTTTGAGGGAGGTTCCCCGTGCTTTCGCACGAACTTAATTAAAGTAAATCTCATTTTCCCAGAGGCTTAACCCCGTTGACACCTTTCTAGACAACTACTTGATCGGCTAATTGTAATGTGTAAAACTATCCCAGGAGTAACTCTTACTCGCAGCGGGTATTAGGATCCAACTATCTCATAGGAAGTATGCAATCTCATTGCAAATTTCAACACTTGAAATTCCCGATAATATTTTACCCCTAGCGTCCTAAGACCTTGACGAAAGCCAACAAACCCTAGGCTACTAGTCAAGTTCAACCCGTCATTTTCCGATTGAATTAAACCCACCCGCACGACCCTTGACGAAAGCCAACAAAGTCGTACGACTACCCTAACTCAATCACATCATATGCTTATACAGATAAGCATAAATAGCTACCGCACACTACGCCTTGACGAAAGCCAACAAATGTAGCACGAATACTATGAAATACTTATCTGAAATGACGGAGGGCTACGACAGGTTTTGTCACGCCCCGCTTTCCAGTGTACGGTGAAGGGGACGCGACGAGATCCGCTACGTATATACTCAGAAGTACATACGCTAAGCGTATCTAAGCAATATAAAATAAATACACAAGAGACAAGAGATAATAAAAACATCAACTTTTATTTATTAACACTCTTTTGTACAATGCATGAAAAGGAAATACAACTGAAATAAAAGATGCCTAAACAGTGGCATAACAGGAAATGAAAAGTACTGAAAAGAAAAGTGTACAATGAAACTAAAGTGCAGGATCTTCGGCAAACTGCTCCAAGTCTTCTACTGATGGCTCGATCTCTGCCGGGTCTAAATCACCTGACGACATTCAAAGAAGAAAGAAATAGATTGTCGTCAGCGAACAGGTCGCTCGGTAAGTCCCAAAGGTAAGAGGAAAGTAGAATAGACAGAATAAGAAGATATCTTTTAAAGTTGTATACTGTTGTTGTAATGTTGTGTTAACGCCGTTGTTTGTAGCTTGGTACAGAAGGATGCCAATGTATACGATGGGGGTCTCTATATGCTAGAGACCAGGGCAAACAGAATGTACAAGGAACCGTTAAGCCACGGTACAACAGCAACGGAATATAGGTTAGGTGTCTTAATCTGACCGCCTCGTGCCACCTTTAACACCTTCCGTACCAATCTACCCCTTAAACCCCGCGATGTCTTGTTTGTATTGTTATCTTGTAAATTGTATTGATTATAAGATTGATTGACTGACTGACCGAAATCATGATATCAGGAAACGATTGTAACCGTAGGGTCATGTAAATGGAATAACTGAGAATCATGTAAAAGGAATATATCCATGGTTCGGTTCAGTCAAGTTGTATAAATTGATAATTGAATTCATGGATTCATGTGTTCATATTGAATAAGATTATTGTAGATTGTAAATTGACTTGAATCATATTCAAGTCAGATTAATCAGACTCAAACCCGAGTCAGACAATCAGAAATGTGAATCGAAATCTTATAATTGCTAGGGTCCTTAGGATAATTTAAAAAAATTGAGGGTTTTTTTTGTGTAAAAACACTTTTATGTACTTTTCAAAAGACACCTCAAGTATTGATTACTCGTTTTTAGAGTTGTAATGAAAGTAGATTTTATATTGTGACTTTTCTAGTGAAAATATCATAGTTTTATAAAAAAGGTATTTATCTGTAATATTGATTTATTTGAAGTTCATGGTATTTTAGTGTAAAATTTATTCTTGTGATTTTTAGAAAATGGTGGAATATTTATATTATAATAAAATAGATATTTAAATGATAAATATACATATATTTATACAAAAATAATTTTAATAAATATGTTATATTCCAATAATCTCATTTTCTTAAGATGTCGTATTTTAAACCTTTCAAGACCGAGTGCTCCTTGCGGAGGTCTGAATCTGGCACTACTAAGCCCGAGGATGTGCGATAATCCGCACCATCCCGAACGGGTTCCCCAAAAATGGGTTATAGCGGCGCTTTGCAAAGATTGTAAAATACTAAATTCTTTAGAAAACGGTTTTATAAAGTAAAAGGTATTATTTGTAAAAATATCAATTTTCCGTATTTTAGATTCTAGGGTTTCCTAAGTCAACTAGCCTATTTCTAAATGGTCTAAACGACAAGTTGTTAGATGCCTCAAATCGCCTCTTCACCGCCAATTGTGGCCAGGTAAGTACAAATGAGGAAAGGAGGGATCCGCTCACAAATCACCGTGAGACGGGCCTTTTAAAGTTACCTTTCTCACTTACCTAACCTAGACACTACAAAGTCAGGTTTAGATAAACGATCGATGTCTACAACTTATCGTATTATTCCTAGTAAAAGGTATTTATTTAAAAGTGTATCAAAACTAAAACTTTTAGAAATGATTTTATTAAGAATATGGTATTTAAATGAAAGTATTGTTTTATCGTATTCTAAGTTTTGATGATATCGTTTAGGGTTGTATTTGCGTGTGTCTGGAGGTAGGTCATTACCTCGTGCTCTACTTTAAATGTATAGCAAGGTTAAGGGGGATTAAATGTGAAATCGAAATATTGTGGTATTTAAGTGAAAAATACGATAAATTGAAAAGGCTATCATTTCATGATGAAACTTGTTCAAATTGTTCGTTAAATGTTTAATAGTCAACAATAAGATATTTAAGTATGAATATATTGGTGAGAAGTGAAATTTTATAGAAAACCGAATCGGAAATCGGATTTGTTCCGATTCCATCGGGTTTTGTAATTTCGTATTTTAGAGAATAAGAAAGAGAGATAGAATGAGGCTTACGGGTTTCGATTAAGCGAGGGAGTGAGGGGGGACTAAAAAGGTTGTCGAGGCGTTGCTTCGTCGCCGGTTGTTCCTAAAAATGTCGCCGGAATTTCCGTCGGAATTTCGTCGGAGCTTCGTCGCGAGCTTGTTTTCAAAGTACGCAACTCTTGAGAAGGTTTTGAGATAGTGGGCTCAGGATTTTGGGATGAGAGGGTACAGGGTAGGGGGTGTATTTATAGGGTAGGCTAGGAGTAGGGTAGGTGAAGGGTTTTTAATAAAAAAAATGTAAAAATTATAGAAAATTTATTAAAATTTGAGTAAACAGGGTATATTGAAGTCTCGGGAACCGATCCCATTAAATGGTGTGTGCAGGGGAGTTGGGTAACTGAAAAGTCACAACTTTTCAGTTGTCGACTCGGCCGTCCGGCTGGCGGCACCGGCCCGAGTCGGATGGTCGGGAGTTGGGGGGTCTCGTGGGGTAGGCACTGGTGCTTTTAGATTTTCAGGTGAAGTTCAGGTTTTGGAAGTTATGGTGTGTGGACTGTTGGGCTTCCTAAGAATTTAAAACAAAAACAATATAAAAATAATGTGGGGCAGGGAAATTGAACTCTGGTTGCTTGGTTCAGCAGTGCAAGGTGTTACCAATGAGCTACAAGCTCCTTCTTGTAATTATTGTATGAAAATAAATGCTTAAAGTGGTAACAACAACATTAATTACCCTAAGTATACTTCAAATTTAAATCAATTTTATGTATACAAAAATTGGAGTTGTTACAATCTACCCTCCTTACAAAAATTTCGTCCTCGAAATTTACAACTTTTATTTGAGGACTAGTTTACAAAGAGGTGAGGATATCTTGCACGCATTTCGTCTTCGCTTTCCCAAGTGGATTCTCTTGGAGTGTCTTTCCTCCACATTACCCGGACCAAGTTAACTTCTTTGTTCCGAAGTGTCTTCACTTTCCTGTCCAGGATCTCCACAGGCTGTTGCTCACAAGACAAGTCGGGCTGTATAGTGAGCTCGGAATGATCAAGAACATGGCTGGGGTCACTCACATACTTTCTGAGTTGGGATACGTGGAACACGTTATGCACTCCTTCCAATGAGGGTGGAAGCGCTAAGCGGTATGCCACTTCACCGACTCGTTCGAGTATGTCGAACGGTCCAATGTATCTCGGACTCAATTTACCCCGTCTTCCAAATCGGATCACTCCGCGGTTCGGAGATATCTTCAAAAATACATGATCTCCTGGCTGGAACTCCAAGTGTTGTCTTTTCGCATCAGCCCAGTGTTTCTGTCGATCTTGGGCTATGCGCATCCTTTCCCTAATAGTACGAACCACATCAATGGTCGCTACTATCATCTCTGGCCTAAGAAGTTCCCTATCTCCGATGTCGTCCTAACTTAATGGTGATCGACACTTCCTTCCATACAATGCTGCAAAAGGTGCCATTCCTATGCTTGCTTGGTAGCTGTTATTGTATGCGAACTCCACAAGATGCAGGTGATCTTTCCATGATCCTTTGAAGTCTAGCATACACGCTCTGAGCATATCCTCCAAGATCTGTATAGTTTGTTCCGACTGACCATCTGTTTGTGGATGATAAGCCGTGCTGAAGTTCAGACTTGTTCCCAAGCTTGCTTGCAGACTCTGCCAAAATTGCGATCGGAATCTGGTGTCACGATCGAAGACAATGCAGACCGGTACTCCATGAAGTCTCACAATTTCTTGTATGAGTTCATGGGTATCAGAGATAGTACATTATGAAGAGTTTAAATCTTAAATAGATTATTACCTCCATGTACTTCTTTGCTAGTGCCTCAGTTGATTGGCCAACTCGAAATGGGATGAAGTGAGCCGACTTTGTGAGTCGATCCACAATGACCCATATAGCATCGTTACCCTTTGTGCTGCGAGGAAGAGCAGTCACAAAATCCATCGTGATGTGTTGCCACTTCCATTCTGGGATTGGTAACGGTTGAAATAATCCAGCTGTCCTGTGATGTTCAGCCTTTACTTGCTGACACACCAAATATTTTTGCGACACTTCTGCCTACTTCACGCTTCATTCCATGCCACCAATAATTCTGACGTAGATCTTTGTACATTTTGGTGCCTCCAGGATGTACTGAGTAGGGAGAGCTGTGAGCTTCTTTCATTAACTCTTCCCGAACAGGACCTTTTGGTACACACAATCTGCTGCCGTATCTCAAAGATCCGTCTTCATGGATGATGAAGTCTGTTCTGAGTCCATTCTCCACTTGTTCTCTGATCCTTTGCAACTTAGCATCACTTGCTTGAGCTGCTTTGATCTGATTGATAATGGTTGATTGAACTTGTAGATTCATCAAACTTGAAGTATTACTTGGCATGACTACCTCAATCTCCATCTGATGCAAATCTTGTTGAAGCTTTCACTGAGCGGCGAGATTCATCAATAATGGTTGGCGACTGAGAGCATCAGGTACTACGTTCACCTTCCCTGGATGATATTGCAAGTTGATGTCAAAGTCCGCCATGAGTTCTAACCATCTTCTCTGCCGCATATTTAACTCCTTCTGAGTAAACACGTACTTCAGACTTTTATGATCTGTGTAGATGTTCACTCGTTCACCAAGTAGATAATGGCGCCAAATCTTGAGAGCAAAGATGACGGCTGCCAACTCTAGATCATGCGTCGGATAATTGCGCTCATGTGTCTTCAGTTGTCTTGAAGCATAAGCCACAACCTTACCATGCTGATGTAGAACACATCCTAATCCCTTACCGGATGCATCACAATGCACTTCGAATCCTCCAGATTGATCTGGTATTACGAGAATAGGTGCCGATGTCAACATTGACTTGAGTTCTACGAAAGCTTGTTCGCATGCTTCTGATCACACAAATTCTTCATCTTTACGTGTGAGCTTGGTTAGGGGTGTTGCTATCTTCGAAAATCTCTCAATGAACCTTCTGTAATATCCAGCTAAACCCAAGAAACTCCGAATGTCCTTCACTGATTTTGGTGTAGGCCATTCGCTCACTATTGAAACTTTTGCTGGATCCACAGAAATTCCTTCTCCTGATACGATATGTCCAAGAAAACCAACTTGCTTTTGCCAAAACTCACACTTGCTGTACTTGGCATAAAGCTTATGTTGTCGAAGAGTTTCCAGGACAATTCGTAGGTGCTCTACATGCTCTTTCCGACTCTTGGAATACACCACGATGTCGTCGATGAAGATGACAACAAACCTGTCTAAGTACTCCCGGAAAACTTGATTCATTAGGTTCATGAATATTACTGGTGCATTGGTCACTCCAAATGACATCACTAGAAACTTGTAATGTCCATAGCGAGTTCTGAAAGCTGTTTTGTGAATATCAGCTTCCTTGACCTTCACTTGATGATAACCTGAACGAAGATCCAATTTAGAGAAAACACAAGATCCACTTAGCTGATCGAATAAATCATCGATGCGCGGGAGTGGATACTTGTTCTTTATAGTGACTTCGTTCAAGGCTCTATAATCGATGCACATTCTGTATGAACCTTCATTCTTCTTCACCAGTAGTACAGGTACTTCCCAACTTGAAGTGCTGGGACGAATCCATCCTTTCGCCAATAATTCGTCCAACTGTGTTCGGAATTCCTTCAAACCTTCCGGACTCAGTCTATAAGGTGCTTTGATTACCGGTTAGACTCCTGGTACTAAATCAATACTGAATTCAAGAGCTCGATCGGGAGGCAAATCTGATATATCGTCAGGAAATATATCGTCGAACTCTCGAACTACTTCTGGTCTTAATTCTTCTTCCGCTTGAGCTGCTGCAACTACTGCTTCTCTTGGCTTCGCCTTGTAGGTACTTGGCTCCAGGGTACGGTCTCCGCTTTTGAAATAGAAGACCGGATGGTCTGAAATCTCGAATACTACCCTCCTTTGACGACGGTCGATGGTAGCATAAAAAGTTCCAAGCCAATTCATTCCTAGAACCACATCGAAGTTCGGTATGTCCAGTACTTTGAAGTCAGCATAAAACTCTCTGCTGCAGACGACGACTGGACACAAGCTGTATCCCATAGTTGCCTTTAGAACGCCATTTCCGGAACTGACATTCCAGCTGGATACAAGCGGTGAGACTGGAATCGCATGGGTTCGGACGAACCGTTGCGACATAAAGCAGTGGGATGCTCCAGTATCAAATAGTGCAAGTGCAGGTAGTGAGGCTACTAGGATTGTACCTAAGGTATGTGGGATATGTTTTAGGTATAGGGAAAGTGTGTAGATAAACAAGACTAGAAGAAAAGTTTGAGGAGAAAAGTTTACCAGTGATGACTTGGCCAGTGGCCTCAGCTTCTTCCACGGACATCGTGAAAGCCTGGCGCTTTGGTACATTCCTCCTGGCCTGAGGAGCATTCCTCGAAACGTTCCTTTGAGCTTGATGGAACCGACGAGGAGGTGGTGCAGCTTGTGGTCCTCTGGGTGGTGCAGGTAGTGCAAGTCTTGGAGCGGGTGCTTGGATGGCTGGGCGTTGTGGGTAATTGTTTGCTGGCCTGGGTGCATCAACTGGGTTTTGCCTTTGGGGACAAGACCCGATATCATGAGTAGCTTGTAAGTCGATGTACTACACCCCAGAACTTGTGGGGAGGCGGAAATTTCAAAAACGATCTTGTTTAGTGAACGAACATCGACTAACCGCTTGAATCGAAGCTAAACTACAAATAACCGTACACAAAGAGTTTCATAACTATTGTGTTTAGGGATTATACCTAAAGAAACTAGTCCTTCGTCTTTACGATCTCCTTGTTCTCCTCGGCCTTCTCTAGGTAGTAGACGATCCACCCGAGAGCAAAACTCCAAGCTTAGCCTCTAAACTTGAGGCAACTAACCTTCTTGGATTGCTAATCAAAGAAGATAGATTGAGATAGAGTGATGGTTATGGATTGTTTAGTCTAACTAATCCTAGATCTCAACACATGAGGGTGAGGATTAGTCTTTTGAAGAGAGAGAGCTTGAGGAGAGAGAATGTGTAGATGATAATGAATGAATAAGTTATGAGTATCATAATATATTATGAAGCATTCTCATTAAAGAATAAATGAATAAATGTGATGAATAAGCATGCTTCATAAAATATCTAGTGGTGATTCATTAGCATGAGTCATTAAGCAATAAATGTGCATTAATGAGATGAATGAATCACCACCATGACTCATATAACTCATTCAATGAATATGACACATAACCCTCCTTAGTCACCATCTTCTAGAAGCTTCTCGTACAATTACGAGAACGCCCCTCCGATCCGCAAAAATACGGAAAAACTTTAGACTGTAAAAATCCAATAACCGGATACCAGTAACTGGCTTAAACCAAAGCCGACTGGTAAAAACTGTCCAGACGACGTAAGTGTGTAAACACACATACGCGTCCGAACCCTTATCGTAAAACCATACGACCTCTATATCGTTTCGCCTGGAATAGGAAACTCTCTGTGTGGGACTCTAGAGACTCGACTACTACGCTGGCAGTGGGTTTAACCACAGACCGGAAGCGGCACTAGCTGTACGTAACGGTCCCCAGGTAGTTGTCGATAAGAAGGCCGATGAGGAAACCCATCCGAACTCCTACTGAGTCTGATGTGACAATCTCCATACAGTCCGGTCCGTTCGTCCAAGACTATCGCATATCGGGCCTAGGGGGCGGCAAGCGTCAGTCCCCTAATAGCGGTATAAGTCGTGTCGGAGGGAAGCCCATTACACCCTGAGAAACTACTGGAACCTACCAGCAAATCTCGCTTGCCCTGGCCAGGGACTTTGCGTAATGGCTCTCTGACACAGCACGATATCTACTCCCAATACCGGGAGGGACGAATCCTGTCTAACCGCTACTGCCTCCAAGTGCTCGGGACTGCACCCAACTGCTACCTGTTTCCACGACTCATTTGAGCCGTGGTAGGGTAGCAATCTAAGAACAGTGGGACACACTCGAGGCGAAGTAGCAGTGTCAAGTCTGCGGACTATGCTGTACTCATGTCACCTGGGAACTGCTCACTGACGACTGGTATCAAACCAACCAACAGTTCCCTGTGAGTCCTGTCCGGTGTACCCGTAATCTAACGAGCACCTGCATACTATCTCCAGTACGACGTACTGACGGCTGTGGGACAGACCATCTCCCCAACTGGGATGAGAAGCGTACACACCAGTCTACTCCGGAGTATCGATGCTCTGTCTCGATAATCCAACGACCAGGGACCTGAATAAGGATGTGCTTGTAGACTACCCAGCCCCCACTAGTGTGACTGCCATCACAACGCTGGTAGACAAGAAAGATCCTAAGAGCTCTATCAATACGTACACTTACATATTAAGATAGAAAAACCAAGTAGCATACTACCATGTTTAGCAAGACTGTTATATACATGTGAATATCCCAAGCTTCCATTAAGTAATATACAAGCTAGTATGATACAGTAATGGCCTTCTAGGGCATAAACACTAACAATGCTAAGCCGCAGACTAAGCAAAGACGGTTGGCTCGCCGGCAGTCTTTCATCATATGTCCAGCTCTCTTGCAGTAGGTACAAAAGGCTGGGCTGGGAAGATGGTTCGGTACTCCGGGTCGCCTTGGCACAAAAGGTGGTCTGGACGAGGCTCCACCTGCCATCTGGTTGGCAGAGCGCTTGACTCCTGCAGACTGAGGTCTGCCCCTTGCTTTTATCACTGCCTCATAACTGCGGGCAGCTTCCAGAGTATCCTCATGTGTCAAAAATTTTCCCGTGGCTAGAGCAGCCTGAATCTCCGTGTCCAGACCTTGTTGAAAGCGACGGGCTCTGATCTCGTCCGTCGGTATCAAGTGTGCCGCGAATCTGTTTAAAGATCGTGTTAGCTGTGTAGTATGTGATATTTAAAAATTGAACTGTTGTGACATATCTTACCGGCTTAGCATGGTGAATTCAGCGTCGTACTCATCTACTGATTTGTCCCACATCGATCCTTGTTGTAGATGAATGAACTGCTGCTCCATGGCAAACCTGGCAGTCACAGGGAAGTATTTCGTGTCGAACTTCTCGCGAAAAGTCTTCCATTCAATAGGCCGTACAAGACAGCTTTCTTCTGTCTTCCACCAGTTGCGAGTATTGTCCGTGAGCTGTAGTTTCGCCACACGGACCCAAGCTATGTCTGGCACTTGAGCTGCTGCCAGATCATCTTTTATGCTTTGTGCCCATTCTTCAGCTTCAAGAGGGCTTCCTTTTCCGGAGAACTGCTTGGGATGTAAAGCCCTGAATTGCTTTACTCCCGGTGCGTCGGTCTCGGGACGGTTCAGGAGTTATTGCTGTCCCTCAAGAAGGCTGCGGATCACCTCAAGTAGCACAGTTTGCTCGGTGGGTGGCGCAGGAACATCAGGTGTGAGAGGTAGTGCTGGAGGTGTGTTGTTGACATTGGTGCTGGTGTTGCTCGGTAAATCCATAACCCTGAAGAAAAAATTTGGGTTAGGACAGATTCAAGTACATGAAATGATAAGATTCAAGGAATATGAAATTGCAAGATTCAAGGAATATGAATTGTAAAGAATGTTTTAGTTGCTGGTTCTTGTGTTATATTGCTTAGGTTGTTCATGCAGAACAGAACTGCATGATAGGGATTCATACAGCTCTGACCTGCATGGCCACCAACAAAACCTGTCACGCCCCGCTTCCCAGTGTACGGCGAAGGGGATGCGACGAGGTCCGCTACGTATATACTCAGAAGTACATACGCTAAGCGTATCTAAGCAATATAAAATAAATACACAAGAGACAAGAGATAATAAAAACAACTACTTTTATTTATTAACATTCTTTTGTACAATGCATGAAAAGGAAATACAACTGAAATAAAAGATGCCTAAATAGTGGCATAACAGGAAATGAAAAGTACTGAAAAGAAAAGTGTACAATGAAACTAAAGTGCAGGATCTTCGGCAAACTGCTCCAAGTCTTCTACTGATGGCTCGATCTCTGCCGGGTCCAAATCACCTGACGACATTCAAAGAAGAAAGAAATAGAATGTCGTCAGCGAACAGGTCGCTCGGTAAGTCCCAAAGTTAAGAGGAAAGTAGAATAGACAGAATAAGAAGATATCTTTTAAAGTTGTATACTATTGTTGTAATGTTGTGTTAACGCCGTTGTTTGTAGCTTGGTACAGAAGGATGCCAATGTATACGAGGGGGGTCTCTATATGCTAGAGACCAGGGCAAACGGAATGTACAAGGAACCGTTAAGCCACGGTACAACAGCAACGGAATATAGGTTAGGTGTCTTAATCTGACCACCTCGTGCCACCTTTAACACCTTCCGTACCAATCTACCCCTTAGACCCTTCGATATCTTGTTTGTATTGTTATCTTGTAAATTGTATTGATTGTAAGATTGATTAACTGACTGACCGAAACCATGATATCAGGAAACGGTTGTAACCGTAGGGTCATGTAAATGGAATAACTGAGAATCATGTAAAAGGAATATATCTATGGTTCGGTTCAGTCAAGTTGTATAAATTGATAATTGAATTCATGGATTCATGTGTTCATATTGAATTGGAATATTGTAAATTGTAGATTGACTTGAATCATATTCAAGCCCGAGTCAGACAATCAGAAATGTGAATCGAAGTTTTATAATTGCTAGGGTCCTTAGGGTTATTTATAAAACTTGAGGTTTTTTTTTATGTAAAAACACTTTTATATACTTTTCAAAATACACCTCAAGTATTGATTACTCGTGTTTAGAGTTGTAATGAGGGTGTATTTTATATTGTGACCTTTCTAGTGAAAATATCCTAGTTTTATAAATAAGGTATTTATCTGTAATATTGATTTATTTGAAGTTCATTTTATTTTAGTGTAAAATTTATTCTTGAGATTTTTAGAAAAAAGTGGAATATTTATATTATAATAAAATAGATATTTAAATGATAAATATACATATATTTATACAAAAATAATTATAATAAATATTTTATATTCCAATAATCTCATTTTCTTAAGATGTCGTATTTTAAACCTTTCGAGACCGAATGCTCCTTGCGGAGGTCTTAATCTGGCACTACTAAGCACGAAGATGTGCGATAATCCGCACCATCCCGAACGGGTTCCCCAAAAATAGGTTGTAGCGACGCTTTGCAAAGATTGTAAAATACTAAATCCTTTAGAAAACGGTTTTATAAAGTAAAAGGTATTTATTTGTAAAAATGTCAATTTTGCGTATTTTAGATTCTAGGGTTTCCTAAGTCAACTAGCCTATTTCTAAATGGTCTAAACGACAAGTTGTTAGATACCTCAAATCGCCTCTTCACCGCCAATTGTGGCCAGGTAAGTACAAATGAGGAAAGGAGGGATCCGCTCACGAATCACCGTGAGACGGTCCTTTTAAAGTTACCTTTCTCACTTACCTAACCTAGACACTACAAAGTCAGGTTTAGATAAACGATCGATATACACAACTTATCGTATTATTCCTAGTAAAAGGTATTTATTTAAAAGTGTATCAAAACTAAAACTTTTAGAAATGATTTTATTAAGAATATGGTATTTAAATGAAAGTATTGTTTTATCGTATTCTAAGTTTTGATGATATCGTTTAGGGTTGTATTTGCGTATGTGTGGAGGTAGGTCATTACCTCGTGCTCTACTTTAAATGTATAGCAAGGTTAAGGGGGATTAAATACGAAATCGAAACATTATGGTATTTAAGTGAAAATACGATAAATTGAAAAGGCTATCATTTCATGATGAAACTTGTTCAAATTGCTCGTTAAATGTTTAATAGTCAACAATAAGATGTTTAAGTATGAATGTATTGGTGAGAAGTGAAATTTTATAGAAAACCGAATCGGAAATCGGATTTGTTCCGATTCCGTCGGGTTTTGTAATTTCGTATTTTAGAGAATAAGAAAGAGAGATAGAATGGGACTTACGGGTTTCGATTAAGCAAGAGAGTGAGGGAGGACTAAAAGGGTTGTCGAGGCGTTGCTTCGTCGCCGGTTATTCCTAAAAACGTCGCCGGAATTTCCGCCGGAATTTCGTCGGAGCTTCGCCGCTAGTTTGTTTTCAAAGTACACAACTCTTGAGAAGGTTTTGAGAGAGTGGGCTCAGGATTTTGGGATGAGAGGGTACAGGGTAGGGGGTGTATTTATAGGGTAGGCTAGGGGTAGGTTAGGTGAAGGGTTTTTAATAAAAAAAATGTAAAAAATATAGAAAATTCATTAAAATTTGAGTAAATAGGGTATATTGAAGTCTCGGGAACCGATCCCATTAAATGGTGTGTGCATGGGAGTTGGGCAACTGAAAAGTCACAACTTTTCAGTTGTCGACTCGGTCGTCCGGCGGCGCCGGCCCAAGTCGGGCCGAGTCGGATGGTCGGGAGGTGGGGGGTCTCGTGGGGTAGGCACTGGTGCTTTTAGATTTTCAGGTGAAGTTCAGGTTTTGGAAGTTATGGTGTGTGGACTGTTGGGCTTCCTAAGAATTTAAAACAAAAACAATATAAAAATAATGTGGGGCAGGGGATTTGAACTCTGGTGGCTTGGTTCAGCAGTGCAAGGTGTTACCAATGAGCTACAAGCTCTTTCTTGTAATTATTGTGGGAAAATAAATACTTAAAGTGGTAACAGCAACATTAAATACCCCAAGTATACTTCAAATTTAAATCAATTTTATGTATACAAAAATTGGAGTTGTTACAGTTTTTTAAGAAAACCCTTTGCGTAATGAATTTGATATCGTTGTAGAATCGAGTGAATTTTGAAAAGGAGTGTTTTTGAGGTTTTTACTAGTTTTGCTAAAGAGGTCACTCCCGGTGAAGGGATCTCGGCTCTTTCCTTATCGAATAAGGTGCTGGATATTCTACAAGGAATACCGCTATGCAAAGCAAAAACTATAAAAATAATTAAAAGACAAACCGTGTTTGTAGTATCTGCTAGTTTTCACTAAAGAGGTCACTCCCGGTGAAGAGATCTCAGCTCTTTCCTTATCGAATAAGGTGCTGGATATTCTATAAGGAATACCGCTATGCAAAGCAAGAACTAGAGCTACCAGTTTTTAAACAAGTTTCTACAACATTTTTAGATTTCTTTTATTTCATTAATCTCATTAATGAAGTCCAATTTTATTATGCTTCACAAGCATCACATTTGAAACGAAATCAGCAATATAACATATATCTTATATATATAATATAAACATTCGTCTCAGGCAGTAATATGATCTCATCACAGAACATTGTAGCAGAAGAACATATATGAAATATTGGATATACTTGGAGGTCCGTGTTTTAATACGAGCCTGTATAAAACACGCACAGTCGCGATGAATAGCCAATCCCACAACCCTAGACCCCTACGAGTGCAGCAAGCAACCCTACCAATTCTAGAGTTAGGACACCCGGTCTCGACTCCTCGAGATGGTCTCCCACTGGACCCTAGAACCCGGTTACTTGTGCTCCCCGTCTTGGGTCTATCCTAATGAGGAAAAGTAAATAATATACAGTGGTGACATCATCCTCAACCCGGAAGTGCCCCAATAAAAGAATATTACATACAATTGAATTTTACATGAATGAAAAAGAAAAATTCTCATCTCACATAAAACCCCCGGCTATTCAAAACACGACGATCCAATATAACATATCACAGCAACACATAACATCACATATCATCAACGTAAGTAAATATGCGTATCTCAGTTGTCGTTGACATATAACACCGAAACCGGCGATACACCACATATTACACTTACGGTCGCAAAAAAGAAAGTGAAAAACTACAACATTTGGAATCCACAATCACTTTAGACATCTTAAATCCGAAATATCACATACTTCGCATTTTATGCCTAAGTATATGAATTCCACATATTGTATCACATTCCAGATAAATAGACAATGTTAAACTTTCCGATCGAATAAACAAACACCCAAGATTTCCCAAATAGCTCAACACTTGAGCGGAGTTCAAAAAGTCCCAGAACATGTCACAGTCGCTATGAACCAGCCGTAGAAGTGTCAAACCAACGCCTCACATGTGGCAAAACTAAACTACCACAAACCCTAGGGTTCAGTGGCGGTTTTGACGGTCAGATAATCGAGTTAAGGTTACGTTCTTCTAGAGGGTCCACAGATACGCTTGTATGATTTCCCGAAAGTTTTAAACTCAGGAAAAATCCAACACTTGAAAGTTTTCCGACAGTTGAAAAGGTGAGTTATTGATATCCGTTCGAACCTTTTAACACGTTCTAAGTTATCCGAAAAACTAAACGATGTTAAACTTTCCGATCGAATCAACGAATTCTTAAGATCTCCAGAAAACTCAACACTTGAGTAATATTAAAAATTCCCTAAAGCATAATGTAATACCTATGGATCACCTCATGAAGTACGATCCCTGAATCCTCATGTTCGGCCGCGGAACCGCCGCCAATGGCTTGGTTTGGCCGCGGTTCCGCGGTGGCTTGATGGATTTAGGGAATCTACTTCACAGATATCCATAGAATCACCTGCTTATTTTTCTGAGTATTTTTAATAAGGAAAAAAATCAAATTTTTAAAAAATTTCCAGAGAGGGGGTCCAAAATCATATTTCGGGGTTCGATCGGACTTTTAATTTCGTATACACGTCACCTAATGCTCTGGCTTGGCTCTGATACCACTGTAGGGTTGTATAGCACGACAACAAGGTTTAGTAAGACATCATACATGCCATTTTATAAAAATTTGGGGTGCTATGTAACCCTAACCAAGATCTTAACTAGAGACTTAGGGTAAACAAAACAAGTAAACAACTTTACTTCTAAGAGTTAGGGATTACAACCTTTGTAGTCCGTTCCTTCGCTTCATAAGCTCTGTGTTGAGGTCCTTTCGCCGCGATCGTCATGTATCCGGACTCTAGAGAGGCTCCATGAAGAGAAAGATGCAAGCTTGCTTCCAATCTTTAACAACTAAGATGATCTACCTTGAAAAATCTCAAACCCAAGCTCTTACTTCACTAATCAAGTATTAGAAAAGCAAACACCCTAATCTAAGTGGCTAGAATAGATGATGATGATGAAGTAGGAATTTTGCTCTCTTTTATTTTCAATTTCTCATTTATAAACATCAAAAAAGAAAAAGCTAGTGAAGGTTTTCTTCATGAAGAAAGAAGAAGAAGATGAAGCAAAAAAACTTTTTGTGATGAATAATGAAATCATTGTTATGGTTACAAAATCAACCATGGGTTAAGAATGAAGGCTTAACCCTTGTAGAGAATTGACTAGGGTAAAGGGTTTGGGTTGGGTTAAGAAATATCTACGCAAAATATCTAAGCTTAAAACAAAATAAAGCTTCTAGAAGCTTCATGAAAAAGCGAACCCAAATCAAACCCTAACTTGTTTAATCTCTACAAATCATGTTGTATTTGTAATCATAACTTGTTACAATATTATATATCACATATATAATATATTTTGCAACAAAAGAAAATAATACAATTAACATATATCGCATATATATCAATGTATTATCCCGTGAGAAAATGAATCAATAAAGCGAGTTTATATTAGTTAATGTAAAGTAATATATCACATATATAATTATACATTAAATTATCGAATCAACACTTGATCCGATAACCCGGCTATAATACATATAACCGACTAATATAACATGCATCAGTTCATCGAATCAACACTTGATCCGATGACCTGGCTATATCACATATACCTGGCCGATATCACATATCGCGAGAATCTAATACGGTATCACATACACGTATTATTCTCGGTCCCGCACACATCACATACGTGCTCCTACTCCGTTTTTCCTGAGCCAGGAAACCTCTGTGTAGAACTCTAAAGAATCGTCAATACGCCGGCAGTAGGTGATGATTATATCAAACACCCACAAGCTGCAAGCGATCAGCTAAACGTAACAGCCACCCAGGTATTGAGAAATCAGAAGATCAACAAGCGAGCCTGTACATTCTCCTGCGAATCCAATCAGTAACACTCCCGTACAGTCCGGTCTCTTCGTCTGATATGTCGCATATCCAGTCTAGGGGTGGTAAACGTCAGACCCTAGTAACCAATAAGTCGTGTCGATATGAGGTCTATAACAGTTCGAGAAACTATTGATAACACTTACCAGTAAATCTCAGCAACCCTGGCCAGGGATTTCCAGTTATAGCCAATCGAACACAGCGCAACATCAACTCCCTATACCGGGAGAGACAAAACCCTTCCTATCGCTCATTGCCTCAATGTGATTCGGGACTGTACCCAAAAGCCATCGTTTTGCACGCCCTCTTGGACGTGGTATGATGGAAATCAAAGCACAGTGGGAATCACACAAGACTCTATGATGATCTCGGGTCTACAGACTAACCTGTACCAGTGTCACCAGAGAACTGCCATCTGACGTGAGGTATAATACCATCTGGGAGTTCTCGGCGAGTCCGTCCAGTGTACCCAGTCTTCACTGAGCACCCGCTTACTATCTCTGATGTCAAATATCAATGGATATGGGATCATCCATCGCCCATCTACATGGGTCAAGAAGCATACGTTAGTCTACTCTGGTATATCGATGCCCTGTCTCAATACACCCGCGACTAGAAACATTTGAAGGATGTACATAGCGACTACACTGTCCCCACTAGTATGATCTGCATCATAGTCCAGGTAGTCAAGTACGCATCCTAAGGGTTTTATCAACATGTAATATAGAGACAATCAGAGTACATGTTAAGATAAAGGGCAACCGGATAGCATACTATCATGTCGAGGAAGAAAATCCTCCATATATATGTCCAAGCATCCACTACAATATACATCGCATGTACAATAATGGCCTCTAGGGCATACATATCACTAACAACTACCATGCCATCTAACCCTTCACTTACCAGTTTTTCTTAATCGGTTTACTCTCGCAATACTATTTTAAAAGGGATAGGAATGATACGTTTGGTTTAGGTTAGAAACCGACACTACCCATAAAGCTATGACCGAAACCCGATTTATCATTAAACAGGTCCAATCATCCTAGAAACTAACATGTCTAATACATTTATCAATTGGAACAAGTAACAACAAGCACAACTGCATCCAATCAAAATTTTACAAGCAACAAACTCAAAGGACAAAATGTATAACAAAATCTCGAGAAAAAAAATCCCTAAAAAAATGTAAACAAACAGGTGCCTCTTCAGCATGAGATAAAGATACAAAACACTAAGTAGCAACGAAATTTGCTCAAATTAACTAAAATTCAAAGTATCTTAATCTGAAACAATAATTCAAAGACTAATTTACAAAAGCTTATTGCACTTGAGGATAGAAACCATATCAAAAATCGAATTTTGATAGAATAAATCGCAATCTTGAGGTGGGAAATCAAACGTGCATCAACAAATTTACGAAGTCAGTTTTTGCTTAGATTGAGTCCAAGAGAAACAAGAGAGGTTTTGAGGAAGAACAAACACCGACATGGTACACCAATACACAGAACTTTATAAAATAATACGCATATGAAATCAAATGCCTATCTTTGTCATCGCAAAAAAAAACATATCCAGTGTACCAAACTTAGGTTTTAACCATAGTAACCGATTTTTTCAAAATATCTCCTATCCCAGAGTTGGATACTTGGATCACTGTACCCAAAAAAAACCATCACATCACATCACTAAAGCGACCAGAATCCACTTCTATATAATAATTTCTCTAAAAGAAGAAGGACTGCTATTGTAGTCTTTAAAATATTCGTTATTTACGTGATAATTTTCTCAAAAATATATTAAGCAAAATATCCCCAAAAAGATAATTTGCTCATCTCTTTGTTCAAATTACGACTACAGACTCTAAATTCATCGACTAAATAAAGAAATTACTTCTTTATCATCACAACATTGGCCGGTTGAAAAATCAAATAAAATTACACCCCAAACCGAAAATTAGTGAAAAATTATATGCCCATCTCGATTTATAAACCGAGACGGATCGGTATAACATGGTTCAACTTTAACAGAATATAAACATATATAAAAATGGAACAAATAACAACAGAGAATATTTTTTTTAAGCCATAGTATAACAAAAATTTATATTAAAAAAGAATCACTACTCACAATACTCTAAATAATGAATTATATTTATAAATTTCCAGCTCTGGTGATGTTATTTGCCGAGCACATAATAAAGGAGAGGGGTGCAAATTGAATGCAGAGGTGAGAATTAAATTCGGTTTCATGATACTTAATTTCATGGGTTATGTATTAAGAATAACAAACACAGACATGGTATAATTCTGCCGAAAAGGGTTTTATCCAAAATAAAATGACAGAGATTAAAGCACCATATGTGATAGAAATCTATGATTCCATTTGATAAATGCAATTTTAAAAAAAATCAATTTTCTTCATTCTAAACCAATTTTGAGCTTAAAAAAATCATTGGACGAAATAAACATACATCCAAAATAAAATCAGTCTAAGCCACATTGCTCAATATTACAAGAGCACAATCCCTAAAATTTCAAGCATAAAATTGCATCCCAAACCGAAAATTAGCGAAAAATTATATGCCGATCTCGATTTATAAACCAAGACGGATCTTTAACACGATTCAACTTTAACAGAATAGAACATATATAAAAATGGAACAAACAACAACAGAGAATTTTTTTTGGCGTTATAAGCATAACAGGAAAAAAAAAGAATTACAACTCACAATACTCTAAATAATATATCGTATTTATAAATTTCCAGCTCAAGGATGTTACTTGCGGAGCACATAATAAAGAAGAGGGTTGCAAATTGAATGCAGAGATGAGAATTAAATCAGTTTCGTGATACTTAATTTCTTATATGTGCACTGACATGGAACACCAATACACAGGACTTCCTAAAACAATACGCATATGAAACCGAATGCTTATAAATAACCCAAAATGAAATAAAACAGGAGAAAATCGGGCTCTTACTTTGGATTTAAATTCCGAGTATTCCGGATCTGATTCTCCAACTGAAATTGTTGATGGATGGTTGCTTTCCCTCCAGTAAACAATGTCACCTGGCCAATTCAAAGTAAGAATAAATCATTATCAGATATCAAATACATCGAATAAATATAATAAATCAATTTCTCTTCAAATAAAAATGCAAATAAAATCACCTCTGCTCTCCTGCAGTGAGAATTGAGGATGAAGAAATGAAAAGGAGGGGTGTCTATGAGGTGAGTATTCAAGCGTATTCAAAAGATTTCGTAAAGAGAATGTTGTTAATAAGATATGGAAAACAAGTTAATTTGCTTTTAAGAATGTTGTAGATCTGAAAGAATATTTCTCTAAATTCAAGAATTTTGAAAAAAATATATTAAGGAAATTATAACTAGCTTATCAAATCTTTTGAGAATGAATTAATAACAAACCAGTGTTTTTGGCACGTGCGTTGCACGTAGTTATGGAAATTTATATGATAATTCTTTTTATTAATTTAATTACGGTTATCACACTTGTAAAATGATAATAACATAGCAATTTTGTTACGTGGATTACCCTTGTAAAATAATGATGACGTGGTATTTAATTACATGTATTGCATATAAAATAATGATGTTTTTTTTATTTCTTTAAAATTATAGGAAGGCATATCATCAATCAATTTCAAAATTAAATGACCCATTTCTTTTGCCCTATAATAGTAGACATTAAAGTAATAACACATAAAATTAAGAATCCTTACTTTTCAAAAGTACTTTTCCTACCAGTATTTGTCTACCTAAAACTTTACCAAAAAAAAATCACCATGGGCCCACCTGTTTGACATCATTACCTAGATGTTGTGCGTCTTATCATTTTGTCTTTCTGGTAAACTTTTGAGTACATAAATTGCGGATAGAAAAAGTATTGCTCTTTACCTTTTGATATCTTTCTAATGCAAAATGGTGCTATACACTAGCAAGCGAACAACAAGGAGGTGTGCCCCATGGAAGTCAACATGGGTTGGGGCACCCTTGTTGCCATGCATGTCAACATTTATTCTTATCTAAAAACACTTAAAAGGACAGAAAAATCAACTCTAGAAGGGCTTGTATAGTGCAAGCCCTTCTAGAGCCTTTGGATGTCTTAAATAAGGAGGTGTTCGGGATATCCAACAAACTTATACAGTACTGACATTGCTTCGAGCTTGTCCGGATTTTGCTTTTCAACATAGGCTAGACAATCCCATATCTTAACTCGTTTAAGACACGTCTCTTCCTATACCATATCTCATATGGAGTGGTAAGCATTGATTTGGATGGAACCCTATTCAATAAGTATGCGGCTTCTCAAGCGCATAACCCCAAAAGGAAACAGGCAACTCAGCAGTACTCATTATAGAGCGCACCATATCTAATAAGGTGCGGATCCTCCACCCCGATACACCGTTGTTCTGTGGTGTATACGGAGGAGTAAGCTGGGAGTGAATCACATTCTCTTCTTTTAAATAATCCAGGAACTCCGTGCTCATGTATTCTCCTCTCCGATCATATCGAAGGACTTTAATACTTCTACCCATCTGGTTCTCTACCTCGCACTTATATTCGTTGAACTTCTCAGAAGTTTCAGACTTGTGTTTCAACAGAAACACATGTCCGAATCTTGAGAGATCATCGGTGAATGTAATGAAGTACGAGAAACCATTCCTGGCATGTATAGACATGGGACTGCATACATCACTATGTATTAGTCCCAAGAGTTCAGTAACCCTTTCTCCGTGTCTAGTAAACGGAGTTTCGGTCATTTGCCTTTGAGACATGACTGATAAGTATTATAATATGTAAATTTGAATGGATTCAAATATCCATCCTTATGTAACTTAGCTAGTCGTGTCGCATTGATATGACCTAGTCTACAATACCTCAAGAAGGATTTGTTCATCTCTGAACTCTTCCTCTTGTGTGTGTTCTGTACGTTAAGAACTGTAGTTTGATTTAGAACGTATATGCTATTATATAACGTGCCTGATCCAATTAACTTTTTATTCAGGAAAATGTTCATAACATTATCTTGCAATATAAAATTATATCCTACTTTACTTAATAAAGAAACTGATATAATATTGCATATCAGGTTCGGTATGTAATAGCATTCGTTCAGAATTAATGTATTTAGCACTTGGTAATACAAGATGATATTTGCCAACTGATTTGGCTGCAACACTTGCACCATTCCTTACTTTTAGAGAATGATCACCTTTTTTTAGTTGTCTACCTTTCTTTAGCCCATGCAACATATTATATATGTGGGATTCCGATCCGGTATCTAATACCCAGGACGTAGAGTGTACTGAGAAATAGTTCTCGGTAACTAACACACCGAAGAAGATGCATCAGCATGCTTATTTCTCGTTTGGGTGGCATGAGAATCCGGATATTCCTCTATTTCCTGCTCAGACTTATAAAAATTATAAGATAGAACGGAACCAACGTTCCCCAGCTCAGTATAACAAGCTGGTTCGGTCAATATATCTCTATTATTATCTTGATTAAGGCGTGACATGGTTGTTACCTGGAGAGAGAGAGAGAAGAAAACATTTAGCGTATGCTCTTGCAAGATTAGATTGCTTATTATCTTATCTAATCAGGATGGCTCCCACTGTTTTTATCAAATCTTCCTTCAAACCCTAAAAGGTAACACTAGCCGGGATTAATTATACCATACGCCAATGTTTCAGCCAGGCCAGTGTCGGTACTTTGAGAGAGGTTCCCCGTGCTTTCGCACGGACCTAATTAAAATAAACCTCGTTTTCCCAGGGGCATACCCCCATTAACATCTTTCTAGACACCTACTTGATTGGCTAATTGTAATGCGCAAAACTCTTCCAGGAATAACTCTTACTTGTAGTGGGTATCGGGATCCAATTATCTCATAGAAGGTATGCAATCTCATTGCAAATTTCAACGCTTGAAATTCCCGATAATATTTTACCCCTAGCGTCCTGTGACCTTGACAGAGGTCAACAAACCATGGGCTGCTAGTCAAGTTCAACCCGTACATTTCATGATTGAATTAAACCCACCCGCACGACCCTTGACGGAGTCAACAAGGCCGTACGACTACCCTAATCCAATCGCATCATATACAGCAGATAAGCACTAATCAGTTACCGCACACTACGCCTTGACGGAGGTCAACAAATATAGTATGAATACTAAGTAGCACTTATCTGAAATGATGGAGGGCTACGATAGGTTTTTAAGAAAACCTTTTGCGTAAAGAACCTGATATCGTTGTAGAATCGAGTGATTTTGAAAAGGAGTGGTTTAAGCTCCGCTTTTAAATCAAGTTTTTCAAAATAAACCGAGTGGGTGTAGCATCTGCTAGCTTTTGCTTAAGAGGTCACTCCCGGTGAAGGCATCTAGGCTCTTTCCCCATCGAATGAGTTGCTGGATGTTCATCAAGGAACACCACTATGCAAAGCAAGAACTAGAGCTACCAGTTTTGAAAATTAGATTCTACAACATCTTTAGGTTTCTTTTTTTTCATTAATCTCATTAATAAAATCCCATCATTTATGCTTCCTAAGTATCACAGATAAAGAAACGAAAATACTTATACAACGTACGCTTATGTCATCCACATTCGCCACGGGGTCCCGTCATGCATCGTTAGGTTAGATAACTAACGGTATAGCGGGGCGGAACTAGCACGGGTGCAAAACATAAGCAACGTTTATTATATATCATATATATAATAACAACATTCGTCTCATCATATAAAGTGATCACATCACAGAATATCAGCAGTAGAAGTCCATATATGAAATATTGGATATACTAGGAATTCCGTGTTTTAAATTAAGCCAGTAAAAAACACGTATTCCACGGTCATGATGAATAGCCAGCCCCATATCACTAGACCCCTACGAGAGCGGAAAGCAACTCTACCAATTCTAGAGTTAGGAGGCCCGGTCTCGACTCCTCAAGATGGTCTCCCACTGGACTCTAGAACCCGGTTACTTGTTCTCCCAGCCTTGGGTCAATCCTAATGCGGAAAAGTAAATAATATACATCAATGGTGACATCATCCTCATCCCTAAACTGCCCCAATAAAAGAATATTACATATAAGTTTTTACATGAATGAAAATGAAAAACTCCCATCTCATGCAAAAACCCCCGGCTATTCAAACACGACGATCCTGTTCCCCTCCGAAAGACGGCCGCAGACTGAACGTCTTGCCTGAGATTCGGGGCAGATGCTATTTGGTTTTATCCGTCTACCTCTCCGAAGATGCCAAGTTGATTTATGGCACCGTGTATCGGAGGTTTAGACGGATGCGACCGATGTAGCAGACTTCGTCAGATCTCCCCTCGTTTGAGGGGTTTTTGATTGTGGGGATGCTCTTCCCTGCAGGTGGAAGCCCCTGCAGTTAATTACGCTACCGTATCGCGGTAACCACTTTCACCTTCTCCAGAATTTCACTTCGTGTCGTAGGTGTTTGTTTTGTTTGTGGTTGCCCGTGGATTGTATACGGAGACTAAGTGATGCCGTCGCCCGTAGAACGTGGATTAGTCCAAATCCGTATTTTCTTAGATTTGGCTTTGGGGTTTTAGTTTAAGGATACGTTAGCCCTATTTAAGGCTAAGATCAACTTAAACTTTTGTTAAGGATACGTTAGCCTAATCTCCAGACAAAGATCAACTTAACGGGATCGTTTGAATCCGACAAGAGAGCAATTGGCTCTATTGTTTAGTTTAATGACATTGCGATCGATTTTCAGTTTAGGGACATGGTGGTCCATCATTCCTATTTGGGGATGAGCATTAGTTTAAGGACATTTCGGTCCAACATTCCCATTTTGGGACGAATATTAGTTTAAGGACGTTTCGGTCCAACATTCCCATTTAGGGACGAATATTAGTTTAAGGACGTTTCGGTCCACGAGTTTAGGGACCCCGCAGTCTGTATCGATGTGTGGTTGTCGGGACCCGTCACCTCTCTGACGTCGTTGAAGGATTACAACGATCGGAGTCAGAGAAGTTCAGAGATGTACCTTTGAACCGGATGTAAATTGATTTAGGAGAGCAATTTTGCTCAGTCAATTTGATTTGAGGACTTACGGCCATGATTGGGCTAAGTACAGTTGAGAATATTCAACGTTTTTTTTAATTTTTGGCCTATTAGGCCTGTGCTAGGGCTTTGCCCCTGTTTAATAATGCACTGCATTTTATTTTGGCCTGCTATGCCTTTTTGATTTGGGCTCAGTCCCTTTGTAAATGATGCAGAGCATCTGTTTTGGTTTGGGCTCTGCCATTTTTTATAAAAATAATGCATTGCATTTTATTTTGCCTGTTAGGCCTTTTTAATTGGGCTCGGCCCTTTGTAAATGATGCAGAGCATCTGTTTTGGTTTGGGCTCTGCCCTTTTTTTTAAAATAATGCATTGCATTTTATTTGGCTTGTTAGGCCTTTTTAATTGGGCTCGGCCCTTCTTTTCAATAATACAGTGTATTAATTATCTGACAGTGATCATGTGGCCTGTCAGGCGCTTTGCACTAATTAATGAGCGCAAGCGCATGTGGAGCTGACACGTGTCACGCTCTGGTGAGCGCAAGCGCAGTGCACTGCGCCAGTGCGCTGCGCTGCTGACAAGTGGCGCGCTCTGGTGAGTTGCACCAATTCCAGAGAGCAATGCTCTATATTAAAAGCGCATAGCGCAAGTGGTTCTGGTGCTGACATGTGGCGCTCTCTGGTGGTTTGCGCCAACCCAAGAGCGCAACAGTGCAGATTTTCAAGTGCAAGGCACTGTTTCAATAACTTGATCCAATTTTGGATTCAAAAAAAGAATCTTTAAGATTCCAGAACTAATGGTTCATAAAAAAGTGCAAGGCACTGTTATTATTTAGTTTTTATTGAAGGTCATTGATCTTGTTCTTAGATCAATGATCTATTCAGAAGAAGTTCTTCTTGAATAAAGGTTTTTACCTTTTTTGTTCTTGAGTTCTTCTCACAATCCTTCAAAGTTCTCTCTGTGAAGTTCTTGATGTTCTCAATGTTGATCTTCTTTGAATTGGGGTCTAGGGGTCTTTATATAGTGCACATAAATTTGTTAAGTTTGTTAAAGAGATCATTCTCTGAGTGATTTGGGGAATTTTCCCCACAGTTGGATATTTGATCCAAGGGCTTCTGTTTTACAGAAGACAATTTTCTTGTTTTAACAAGAACAGAAGGATCTTATTAGAATTTTAATTCTGTTTGGCGCAGATGCACCAGCGCTTGACACGTGTCACGCAGCGCGCAGCGCAGCGCACCTGCGCTGACACGTGTCGCTCAGCGCACAACGCAGCGCAACTGCGCTTGCGCAACTACGCTGGCGCAACTGCGCTGACACGTGTCGCGCAGCGCAGCGCTTGCGCAACTGAAGCGTTGCTTCCTTTAATTTTTGTTTTAAATAAAGTCTTGCTCTGATTGGGCGCGCTGCCTTGGGCGCTGCGCTGACGTATCAATTTCTGACACGTGGCGCGTTGCGCGCAGCGCACGGGATTTGAAGCGTTGCTTCAATTTTTGAATTTTTGAAATTCAAACAGTGCTTTGCTCTGATTGGGGGAAACAGATCCAATATAACATTTGAACTCGCTTCTTCCTCCAGTGGTGCTAGTGAGTATAGTTTCCAACTGATGTCTTTCCTTTTTTAGTGATGGAATTATTTCTAACTTTCTCTTGTCCTGATTGCAGTGCTACAAATCGAAGGAGGGGATGCGAGATCGGTCACGCCACCGGCCCTTCTGGCCTTGCCGCCCGCTGCAGCTGGTATAGTAAACTATCTCATCAATGACTTTTTTTTGTATTTCTTGAACTGTCATCTAATCGTATTTTGTTTTTTCAGCCATCGTTCCGATCCCGGCGCCCTTTGAGTCTCGTGTTATAATGCCGGCAGGCCCCTTCCTGAGACGTCCGTCTTCAAAGGGTGCTGTAATGAGCTTGGGCATACTGAGCGGATACGTCGAGGAGCTTGACGCAGACGCTCTCCCATCTGCTGCGGATTTCACTGCGGAGGTTAACCCGATGTTGGCGGCGCTTGTGACTTTTCATGATGGAGGCGTCGTCGAGCTTTGGGTCAACCGCTGCAGGGAAATCGAGGTCCGCCTGCATTAGTCAGAGTTTATGCGCCCAGCTCCTGAGACCTTAGCCGTAAGCAATCAAAAAGCAGCATGGATCGAGCAAAGCGCTTCTTACTTCCGTCACCTGGAACAAGAAGCGGCTTTACGGCTGAGGGAATGCCAAAAGACCTCGAGCGAGACGGCTCGTCTGCGTGCTGAGGTTGAGGCTAACGCTGCCCAAGTGAAGGCTATCTTCGAGGGCCTCCTGGAACGCATCTCAAATGGGCTGAACCTGAAGCAGAAACTCGACGTTGCCGAGCGTAATGCCCAAGGCCGCGAAGCAGCTCAGCAGGCCGTTGGGGAGCATCTTGCATCCTTCTTGCAGCAACGGGCTCAAATGGAGGCGGAACTGGCGGTGGTGGCCGATCAAAAAAAGGCATGGAAGGAAGTGCGCGAACAACTGATAGGGCTATTTAAGACGCTTCCTTCCCAGTAGCTGCCTTTGTATCAATATACTTGTAAAATTTTTCTTTTTCGAATAAGATGTATCCATTCTTTATTCTTTTGTGCGATTAACCTTGTACTTGATTGAATTAATAAATAAAGATACACATTTTTTCCTTTGCAATGTCTTGTATGATCTTTTGCTTTCTCCCTTTCTCTTATTATCAGCATGCTGTCTTAATAAACATGGTTGACAGATAATAAAGTAAGTATCTTAGTTTCTTCAAGAGATAGCGATGGCTTAGGCCGCAGGTTGAGATCTGCTGCCTAAGACTTTTCAACTCTATGAGCCGTGAGGGTCTCATAGAGATTTTTCTTCCTACGGATCGAGAGGATCTCGTAAGTGGATTTTCTCCTTAGGAATCGTGAGGATTCCTAAGTGCGTTTTCTCTTATAAGTCGTAAGGATCCTATAAGAGAATTTTCCCTCTTACGAGTCAAGAGGACCCGTAAGCGGTTGTTTCCCTCCTTGTCGAGATTCGACTTTGGAGAGTAAGACCCATGAATAGTATGCAAGAGACCGTTTTAGACCGACTTGCAGGGTCCCAGTGCTCAGGAAACAAGTTTTTTAATCCCTGCTGCCTAAGGCTTTATCTTGCAAGTTGAGACGAATCGGGAAGTTCTCGTGGAGACACTGGTTTCTCTGTGGGCCGACGCGAATCAGGAGGCTTTCATCAAGGACGCTAGTTTCCCTGAGTTGAGGAGTTTGCCAAGGACACTGGTTTCCCTGGGGTTGAAACGAGTCGAGGTGTTCCTGCAAAGACGCTAGTTTCTCTGCGGGTCAACGCGAATCAGGATTTTCTCGTCAAGGACGCTGGTTTCCCTTAGTCGAAGGATTTTGCCGAAGACACTGGTTTCTTCGGGGTTGAAACGAATCAGAGTATTCCTGCAGAGACACTGGTTTCTCTGAGGGCCGACGCGAATCAGGAGGCTCTCATCAAGGACGCTAGTTTCCCTGAATTGAGGTATTTGCCAGGGACACTGGTTTCCCTGGGGTTGAAACGAATCGACTTATTCCTGCAAAGACGCTAGTTTCTCTGCGGGTCGACGCGAATCAGGATGTTCTCGTCAAGGACACTGGTTTCCCCGAGTCGAAGGATTTTGCCGAAGACACTGGTTTCTTCGGGGTTGAAACGAATCGGAGTATTCCTGCAAAGACGCTAGTTTCTCTGCGGGCCGACGCGAATCAAGAGGCTCTCATCAAGGACGCTAGTTTCCCTGAATTGAGGTATTTGCCAGGGACACTGGTTTCCCTGGGGTTGAAACGAATCGATGTATTCCTGCAAAGACGCTAATTTCTCTACGGGTCGACGCGAATCAGGATGTTCTCGTCAAGGACACTGGTTTCCCTGAGTCGAAGGATTTTGCCGAAGACATTGGTTTCTTCGGGGTTGAAACGAATCGGAGTATTCCTGCAAAGACGCTAGTTTCTCTGCGGGCCGACGTGAGTCAGGAGGCTCTCATCAGGGATGCTAGTTTCCCTGAATTGAGGTATTTGCCAGGGACACTGGTTTCCCTGGGGTTGAAACGAATCGATATATTCCTGCAAAGACGCTAGTTTCTCTGCTGGTCGACGCGAATCAGGATGTTCTCGTCAAGGACACTGGTTTCCCTGAGTCGAAGGATTTGGCCGAAGACACTGGTTTCTTCGGGGTTGAAATGAATCGGAGTATTCCTGCGGAGACACTGGTTTCTCTGCGGGCCGACGCAAATCAGGAGGCTCTCATCAAGGACGCTAGTTTCCCTGAGTTGAGGTAGTTGCCAGGGACACTGGTTTCCCTGGGGTTTGAACTGATCTCTGGTGGTCTTTCAGGTTCCATATGAGTTACCGTCAAAACCGTGAAGCTAGGAATTTGATCTTCACTTCGTTCGCTGGCACTGCGTTTATTGCATCAAGACGAATGTCGCGGTTGTCTCTTGGCCGTTGGTGAACCGTCGAGATTTGGTTTTGCTTTCTGGCGGAGCCTGTTGGGAAGGTATGGTTCCATTTTTGTTTGTGCCATTGGATTGTATACAGGGATCGATGTGATCTCACCTGTAGGGCAAAAGTTTCATCATTTTTTTTATAGTTTTATTTCCACGATGCTCTATCATTTCAGCTTTTATATCGCGAAGGTCGTGATTGCCCAATCATTTCGACTATTTCCCGCAGTGCCCAATCATTTCGGCTATTTATTTTATTTTTACTCGCTGCTTTTTATTGCGAGTTGCCCAATCATTTCGGCTGTTCTATATGCATACGTTTTTACTTGCTGCTTTTAATTGCAAGCTGCCCCATCATTTCGGCTATTTTGTATGCATGTGCGGCTTGCTGGCTTTTCGCCGTATGCCTGGAATTAAACTCCGGTTTCGGCATCAGCACTGCTACAACTGGGATATTGCCAGGAGCGAATCATCATTTGCCTCTGTTGATGTCGAACAAAGGCGGCTTAGCGAACAGGGTTAAGGTCCTGTCGGCTAAGGCTTTTGACTTCATGAGCCGTAAGGGTCTCACAAAGGTATTTCTCCCTACAAGTCGTGAGGATCTTGTAGGTGTATTTTCTCCTTAGGAATCATGAGGATCCCTAAGTGCACGTTCCTCTGTAAGTCGTAAGGATCCTACAAGAGGGTTTTCTCCTTGTAAGTCGAGAGGACTTACAAGGGTTGTTCACCATGCGAACATATCCTCAGTCATGGATGGGACTTGGTTAGGGAAATGTTTATTCGCGCCCGTGGATTGTATACAAGGGTCAGAATTGAACTACTTGTAGGGTAATATCGAAGGTTGTGGAGGTTGCTTAAGTACAGGTTTAGGTCTCTGTAACTTAAGACTTTCAAATCTTATGAGCCGTGAGGGTCCCATAAGAGAGTTCTCCTTACGAGTCGTGAGGATCTCGCAAGTGTATTTTCTCCTTAGGAACTGTAGGGATCCCTAAGTGTGTTGCTCCCTTGTGAGTCGTAAGGATCTCACGCGGGTGGTTTCTCCTTACAAGGTCGAGAGGATACTGTAAGTGTCTTTTAACGAGGTTGCGCCTTTTCGGGTTTTCACAAACACTCGCTGGTAGTCCTGCTGTTTTTACTCACGGAGCCCTTTCGGGTTTTCATCCGTGCCCTTTTTGCTTAAGGACATACCTTTTTTTTATTCTTTTTATTCTTCTTCTTTTTTTAAAAAGGTTGCGCCCTTTCGGGTTTTCACAAGACTCGCCGGTAGCCCTGCTGTTTTTACTCACGGAGCCCTTTCGGGTTTTCATCCGTGCCCATTTTGCTTATGGACATACCGTTTATTATATATTTTATATATATATATTTTATATTATTTTTTTTATTCATCTCGTCGGCCTAAGGATGCTGCGGTAGTAGTTTAAGGACGTTTCGGTCCGTCGTTAGTTTAAGAACGTTTCGGTCCGCCATTAGTTTAAGGACGTTTCGGTCCGTCCAGGAGAAGGCTGGCTACTGCTTATAAAGTTTGAGCTTAGGAAGATAGCGAGCGGACATAGTCGTCGTCATCTATTATTGACCTAGGCGGTAACTCGCTAAGCGTAGTATTTCTTTAGGAAGCGACCATTTATTGGCCTGAAAGGCCTTTCACCGTGCATATCCATGAGTAGATAAGCTCCACCCTGGTGGACCTTGTCTATGATGTACGGGCCTTCATAGTTTGGCTCGAATTTTTCCCGTTTGGCGCGATTGGGGATCATAGACCTTTTGACCACTAGCACGAGTTCGCCTTGGCGGAATGTCCTCGGCCGGGTCAATCTTTCATATGAGCGCGTCATCTTTGCTTTATAGGTCTCCAGATTTTGTTGCTCTATGAGCCGAGTTTCATCAAGGGCATCAAGCTTCTCAAGCCGAAGGTGAGCATTTTCTTCGTCCGTCAGCTCGTAGTGGACTGCCACTCGTAGAGAGGGTAACTCTATCTCGAGGGGGAGTACTGCTTTTGTACCGAATACCAACGCGTACGGCGTTGTGTTCGTGGCTGTCTTGAACGTAGTTCGATACGCCCAGAGAGCTTCTTGCAGTCTCTCGTGCCAGTCCTTCTTATTTCGGGACACCGTCTTCTTCATGATCTTTGTCAAGGTCTTGTTGAAGGTCTCGGCTAGACCAATAGCTCGCGGATTATAAACTGAGGAATATCTCCAGTCTATATTATACTGCTGCGCGAAGCGACTGATCTTGTGGCTTTTGTAGGCTGGCCCGTTATCGGAGATGATCCATCGCGGAGTTCCAAACCAGTAAATGACATGCGTCTTGAAGAAATGGAGGATATTCTCCGTCTTCACTTCCCTCAGCGGTACTGCTTCTGCCCATTTGGAGAAGTAATCAGTCGTCGCCAGGATGAAACGATGTCCCCTGAACGATGCTGGTTCGATGGGGCCGACTATGTTAGTTCCCCACATTTCGAATGGCCAGCTAGCCACCGTTGGATGTAGTGGATTTGGATGCTGATGGATGAAGTTCCCATGAATTTGGCATGAGTGGCATTGCTTCGCATATTCGAGGCAGTCCTGAATCATCGTGGGCCAGTAGTAGCCCATCCGTTTGATCTTCAACTTCATCTTTGGGCCTGCTTGGTGAGAACCGCAGAGTCCATCGTGAACTTCCTGAACGACTCTTTTTGCCTCTTCAGGTCCCAGACATCTCAACCATAGAGAATCAAACGACCTCTTGTACAGAGTATCATTGACGAAGGCGAAAGACAGAGCTCGTTTCATAAGCTGATGTCTTGAGGACGCATCTTCGGGCGTTCGACGGTATTTGAAGTAGTCTATAAAGACTTCCCTCCAATCCTCGGCCTTTTCCCAGTCTTTTATTTGCATAGCCATTTGCTCAGTCGCTTCCTTCTCTTCGGGTGATTCCGGAGGTATTTTCGCTGGGGCAAGCACCCGACGGCTTTGTACCACAATTCTGACATCATCGAGGTTCTCGTCTTCCAGTTCTTTAGCGAGCTTGGCTAATGCGTCTGCTTTGCTGTTTTCCACGCGCGGTATGTTTTCCAAAGTGTAGGAGGGAATTTGGGTCAACAATTGTTGCACCTTTTCGCCGTACTTCACCAGCTCTGGTTTGCACGTTTGGTAGTCGCCGTTTACTTGACTAACGACCAGCTGGGAGTCTCCGTATATGAGGAGGTTTTCAATTCCCATGTCAATGGCGATCTCGAGGCCTGCTATTAAAGCTTCGTATTCGGCTTCATTGTTTGTCCTTGGTTCTGTTAAGGAGAAAGCAAAGCGCATTATCCCTTCTTGGAGTTACAAAGATGAGTCCTACCCCCGATTTGATTATAGGGGTACTTTGTTTGCGCTTCTTCATGGAAGATACTCCATCGAAATAAAGCTCCCATCGGGTATCACCACCATCGATCGCATCAAACGCATGTTCGTCTGGAAGATCGCAATTCAGAGGAGAATCGGCAGGTATCGGATGCTCAGCGAGAAAGTCGGCGATGGCCTAGCCTTTCATTGCCTTGAGAGGTTGATACGTTATCGAGAACTCCATCAAGAGCAGGGCCCATTTAGCTAGCCGACCTGTCAATATTGCCTTCGACATCAAATATTTAAGAGGGCCCACCTTCGAAATGAGACGGACTTCATGCGCCAACGCATAGTGCCTGAGATTTGTTATCGCGAAGATCAACGCCAGGCAGTGTTTTTCAATAAGGGAATAGTTGCTTTCTGCCCCCAGTAGAACTCGACTCAAATAATAGAGTGCTCTTTCTTTCCCTTGATCGTTCTCTTGCGCCCATAATGCGCCTAAGGAACCTTCGAGGGCGGTTGTATAAAGAATGAGGGGATTTCCCTTGACCGGAGCAGCCAACACTGGCGGGTTCTGTAGGTATTGCTTGATCTCGTCTAGCGCGCTTTGGCATTTTTGGTCCCAGACGAACGGGGTTCCCTTCTTCATCAAATGGCTGTAAGGACGGCACTTGCCTGAAAGGTTGGCTATAAATCGCCGTATATACGCGAGCTTCCCTTTGAGAGACCGCAGCTGTTTGAGAGTCCTTGGCGGAGGCATTTCCATGATCGCCTTGATCTTTGACGGATCTATTTCGATACCTCGGTGTCGGACGATGAATCCTAGGAATTTGCCTGAGGAAACTCCGAATGCGCACTTGAGAGGGTTCATCTTCAAGTTGTATTGTCGAAGGCATTAAAATACGGTCTTCAGATGCTCGAGATGTTCCTCGTATGATTTGCTTTTAACCACGAGGTCGTCGATATAACATTCGACAATTTCATGTATAAGGTCATCGAAGATTTTCGTCATGGCCCTCTGATAGGTGGCACCGGCGTTCTTTAGACCGAAGGGCATCACCTTGTAGCAGAATATACCTAGCGGAGTCCTGAAGGCGGTGTGCTTCTGGTCTTCGGGATGCATCTTTATCTGATTATACCCTGATGAGCCGTCCATGAAGGAGAAAATCTCGTGAGTGGACGTATTATTTATCATCAGCTCGGTAACTGGCACTGGGAAATCGTCCTTCGGGCAGGCTTTATTGAGATCCTGGAAGTCCACGCATATGCGCACTGTCCCATTTTTCTTCATCACCGGGACGATGTTGGTGATCCATTCAGGATATTGAACCTCCTGGATAAAGCCGGAGTCGATCAGCTTCTTGACCTCGGCGTTGATGATCATCTCAAGCTCGAGCCGCATTCTTCTCGGTGCTTGTTTGAATGGTTTAACGTCCGGGGATATCGCCAATTTATGCACAGCAATTTCTCGATCTAGTCCTGGCATTTCGGAATAGTTTTATGCGAAGCAATCTTTATGCTGCATAAGCAGGTCTTTTAATGAAGCCACTCTCTCTTCAGACAGCAGCTCACTAATGAATGTCGGTCGCGGGTCATTCGCCGTCCCCAACTCAATTTTCTTGAGGTTATCCGCAGTGGTATGTATTCCATCCTCCAGCTCTTTCGGTGCTGGTGGAAATTATGAGATCACCTCATCGTCGCTGTTTTCGAAGCACCAGGGAAGGTCATTCATATTCTCAGGCTCTTCTTTTGATATTGTTATCATGTGACAAGTACGAATTCGTTTCCAAGACCAATATGGAGCTGGTTCTGCTCTCGTGGCTTTGATTTCGTGCTTCTGTGGCGGCGTTACCCTCCAGTTGTCAGACAGAGCGAACTTGCCAAGCTGATATTGATCTTCGACCCAATTCTTGAAGGTGAAGCAGTCTTCGAGAGGATGCCCTATTCTCGGTGATAAGAGCAATAGTTTGGGTGAGAAACTTCGCCTGTTTGTTCGGGGTGCTTGAACTCCGGCAGTGTAAGCATCTGATGTTTTAGAGCAAGGTCAAGTATTCTCTTCGTCTTATCTTGAGGGAAAGAGTATGCTCGACCCATTTTCCTTATGAGGGATAGATCGGAACCGCTCGATTCCCGCTCGCGTGGCCTCTTAGTCCCGCTTTGTTACTGTTGAGCGCCTTTTTCGCCTTTCGACTTATTTCTGCCCCTGTGTCGAGCCTTTTTTATAACAGGTTGACAGGGAGCGGCATCTTCATCATTCACGGCCTGTTGGAGGAGGCGTTGCGTTTTGGCTTTCTCATAGATGGCCATTTCGCGGTTATGGTCGTCTCGGACTTTTTGACCAGCTTCCCTTATAAGCCTGTTCATTTGTTCTTCGAACGACGGACTGGGCACTTTTGCATCAGGAACTTTTACTGGTTCAAGATTAGCGTCCTCCCATTGAGCATCCGCTTCTTCATTGAAGTCATGTACGACGTAACAGTCGCGGAGTAGCTCTCGTTTCTTAGACCGAATGTATCCGAGCCCGATTGTTTCCATCCTCCCACTAGGCAACTTGTGTTGAGTTCCGGGGACGTTCCAGACCCTGTCATAGAATTTGGCTTTTCGAGCGGTCTGTTTAAAGGATATCCCTTGGCGCTTTAGCAGCCTCTTCAAGCCTTCTGTATAATATCTGGGGAGACGGATGGGCCGAAGCCTGTCAAGCGTAGGATCCACGCCGTGCCAGATTTCTTTCTCCACTTTGGTTTCGTCAGAGCGGTAGAATAGAATTGCCTTTTCGCCTTCTCGCCTGGGAAGGACATAGAACGTCCGCAGCTCCTCCACGCTGTAGATATTGAGCGCATCCAGTTCTTTATGATGTTTAAGTGGAACCATGGCTACTTGTAGACTTTGCTCTTCGTCAGCGGATGTTTGTGTTGAAGGTCGAGCAGAGAATACAGCATGGACCTCATCTTCCGAGTCGCTACCAAAGATCAACGTAGGAGCAGATAGTCCCGGCTTGTTGTATTGGGGCGGACCCGAAAAAACTATCTCCTCTTCCTCTTCGGTATCACTGCCGAAGACAGGGATGGTGGCGTTAGCCTTGTTCTCCGGCTTGTGACACCTCTCCGTGTCTTCGAAATCCAGTAAGAAGTATTTGGCATCTTCATATTTGCGGACTTCGTTCACGGAGAACGGGTTCAGTTCTCCTGTCACGGTATACTCGAGACCATCCTTAAAATATTTCATACACTGATGTTGTGTAGAAGGGATGATATTATACTCGTGTAACCATGGTCGGCCGAGCAGAGCATTGTAGCATGTCTTGGTGTCTATGACGTGGAACTTAATGTCCGTGACGAGTAGCCCAAAGCGTAGCGTCAGTATCACAGACCCAAGAGTTCTTGATGATTGGGAGTCAAACCCGGAGATGGTGATCTTGTCCCGAGCAAGGTGCTGGACGCTCATGCAGATTTCCTTTAACACTCGCACATTGAGGAGATTAACGGAGGATCCATTGTCGACCAGGATTTTGCCTATCTTTATATCGTGGCAGTATCCTGAGACATAAAAGGGGCGATTATGTTCGCACGTCCCAAAGAGAAGGTCTTCATCGCCAAAAGTGACATCGGCCGTGTGCACTTCCTCCAATTCATCCTTCATCTTTTCCTCGGCAAGAAAAACTTGGAATTGCTCTGGCTCCTGTAGCGCTTTGATCAATGATTCTCTTGCTTCTTTTGATAGTAAGAGGGCATCAAGAATGCTGAGCTGCGAGGGCAGCTTCCTCAAGTGCGCCAGAACGTTGTAGTCCATCTTATTTCTCTTTGGCGGGTCTTTGGCGGTTAGCTCCTCTATGACTTGGTCATCTAAGGCGATATCCTCAGAGACCTTTTCTTTCCCTTTATCTTTTTTATTTGAGGGTCCGAGATTCTTTTCGGGTAGCGTCCGATTACGCAGCCGGATATTTTCGCAGACTTTCGGCTCTTCTTCTTTTCCCGAGGTGGACTCTTTAAAGAGGGGGCTAAGAGCCAGATCCTAGTCAGAATCGCTCTCGAACGTGAGCACTTGTGATCCCCGGCGTTAACCATGCGACAATTGCCGGTAGTTCTGTTAAGCCTCTCGGTCGTATTTTTCCGCTCCGGATGAGTTTTGCGCTTTTCCCGCTTAAAATGTTGTCGGTGAGCAACATATCCCTGCCACCATCTATTGAAAGCTTTACACTCTTCGGTGGGGTGCGAAATCTTCCGATGATACAAGCAGTAGGAGGGGTGCATTTCCGCTTCACCAGTAATGTTTCCTTCAGAGGATGGTAGCTTCATACCCATTGATATGGCCTTAGCAAACCTTTTCCTCGTCTTGAATTTGCTTTTATCCGCGGTGGATGTATTTTGCTCCAGCGGGAGTGTCTCAACTCTTTCGTCAAGTCGCTGGCGCTTGGCCCTTTCAAATATGGTCGTCTCGCGTTCCCGATCAGCTTTACTTTTTAATAGAGCTTCATTGAGGAATGCGTCAATTGTTTCATCCGATGGCCCCACAACTTCCGGTTCAGGATCTGCCCCCAGCTTTTCAGTGCAAGGAGTTTCCTCATCGTCTGTAAACGAATGAGAGATCATATGGCAGCTCGCCACGTATTCCTCAGATTCATCCGACGAACTGTCTCCCTCATCTTCCTCTTGAAAGACGTGATTGAGGAACTCTTGGAGTGTAATGGGAGTCCGCGCTTTCTGGTTGTATTCCTCCAGCGCGTCAATTTGTTTCTGTAAGTCCGTGCACTTGTCGCCAGGCTTCACGGGCTTCTTGGATTTCTTCTTCTTTTTCTTCGAAGATTTTGACGGCTGGTTGTGAGCGCTTGGGCCACCACTATTGGTCTTTGGAGTTGGACACGGCTTCAACATCCCTTCAATGATCTGAGGTTCCAACGGGTTCTTCCACTTGATCACTGGGCATGTTTGAAGATCGTTCAGCATCCTCTTTGTTTTAGCTGATAGTACGACCTCCTATGGAGCTTCTTCAACGAGGGAGCATGTTGCCCCCGGCGTATTCATCCTTTTAGAGGTGTGAGGTTGCGGCGGATTCACCTTCCATCTGTCGGACAACGTGAACTTACCCTGTTGGTACTGGTCTTCAATCCAATTTTTGAAGACGTAGCAATCTTCGATCGGATGACCCAGTACTCGGTGATAGGGACAGTAATTGAGATCATGGACGTCGTTCGGCTGCGACGGACGTCTTGGATCCGGCAGGTTTATGAGTCGGTTGCGCAACGCCAGCTCGAATAATCTTCTCGTTTTATCTCGGGGAAACGAGTAAGGATGTCCTAGCCTCTCCTCAAGGGGTACGTGCGGACGCATATTATTTTGACAGACAACCGGCTTCGAGTTGCTCGGCTGTTGTTGAGCATTAGCGACAACAATTGCTTTTCCCTTCCCCTTCTCATATTGAGAGTCCGGCTTTGGAGGGGAGGTCTATGGCCCATCTGATCCATCTGAGCTAGCTTGTCGATCAGGGCCTGGAAGGTAGTCGGCTTAAAGAACATCATGAATTGCGAGATGGTCGCTTGCGGATCGAGGGTTCCCACAAACATGCCTACCGCAGGAGCCTCTTCTATGCGTTGCTCGCATTTTGACCATAAGTTCCTCCACCGTATTGCGTACTGCACCCACGTTTCATCTGGCTTCACCCTGGCATTAATCAATGCTGTTATCGGGGTGCGTTCGCTGGCGCTTGCGAAACGCTAGGTAAACAGCAACTCCATCTCCGCGAAGGTCTTAATAGAGTCGTTTGGGAGCTCGGAGTACCACTCGAATGCTGTATCCGATAAGCTACCGAAGAACTGGAGAAGCAACAATTTATCATCACAGCCGGTGTTGCCGCAAAGTGCCCTGAACTGGGCAACATGCTGGTGGGGATTGCCCGTCCCCTTGTAGACATGAAATTTCGGTATTGTATAGCCCGGCGGGTACTTGATTTGATCATACCAGCTCGGATATGGTCGCCCCGTTTTGACGATCTGGCCGGTTGCCTCAGTCGCCTGATGAACCCGGATCTGCTGAGCTATATATTCGTCCAAGTCAGCTTTGGAGATTGTCTCCTCCTTGGCTGTTGACAGAGCCGGTGGAGGATTTGACGTTTCTCCCCTATCGTCTTCAAGGACGATCGGGGGATCTTCAGCTGGAGGATCTTGTTGGATCATCATTCCCACCATGTCCTGGAACAGGAGGGCCATTCGCTTTATGTTGGCTGCTTGTTCAGCAGCCTCTTTATCCTTCTTCTCTAATATCCGACGAAGGAATTCAGCGTCAGTTTCTTGCTCCTGGCGTTCATCCGAGGATGCTTCAGGGCTTTCTTTTGGCCCAGTGAGTGCGGCCATCGCGTTCATCATCTCTTGAAGCTTTTGCTGTTACTCCTGAGCTTTGGTCACTGACCGTGTAAGCGGTCTATGACCTGTAGATGCACGGCTGTCCTCCTTCCCTGACGCCATGTAGACGGTATGGACTACAATGCCCCCGGACTTAGGGCGTTTGGGCTCGCCGCCTTTGACATTTGCCGCGGGCGTGGGAATTTTCTCCGGCCTCCTTCTCTTATGGGCCGTTGAAGTTGAGGGGGCCGTTGCAGCAGGCACCCTGGTGGTGGTCGTCCTTTTCTGTTTGTCCGGACGGTTCTTTTCTTCTTGCACTTTCGCCCTTTTCTGCCGGCGAGAGTGATCTTGGTCGATTACCGAGTCTTGAACTCTCCTCCAGACCTTATAAATTTTAGAGGATAGCCGCTGAGGGGGCTGCTCCAGCTTCGTTTCTGGGACCCTCTCCGCAGGTGGAGATCTTTTTAGCATAGCAGTTGGAGAGTTCTTACGTACCTTCCTGGAAGCCCGGCCCCAATGGACGGTTCACATCGAAATTCTGGATTAGTAACCTTTTCAGATGTTGGAACAACAGTATTAACTTCCACTACTGGAGCAGGTGGAGTTAGCCCTGAGGGGGAGTTGTCCCCGGCCTTCTTTATGTTAGTGTATATGCCCTAGAGGCCATTACTGTATCATACTAGTTTGTATATTACTTGATGGAAGCTTGGGATATTCACAGTTGTATATACAATCTTGCTCGAAATGGTAGTATGCTACTTGGTTTGTCTCTGCTTTAATATGTGCATGTGTTTCTTTTAGCATATCGCTGATATACATATTAGTAGAGCCCTTTGGATCTTTGCTTGATTACCAGCGTTGTGATGGCGCTCACACTCGTGGGGGCTGGGTAATCCATAAGCACATCCTTATACAGGTCCCTAGTCGTTGGACTATCGAGACAGGGCATCGATACTCCGGAGTAGACTAGCGTATGCGCTTCTCATCCCAGCGTGGGAGACGGTCTGTCCCACAGCCGTCAGTACGTCGTACTTGAGATAGTATGCGGGTGCTCGTTAGGTTAAGAGTACACTGGACAGGACTCGTCGGGAACTGTTGGTTGGTATTATACCTATCGTCAGTTATCAGTTCCCAGGTGACATGAGTACAGCTTAGTCCGCTGACTTGACACTGTCACTTCGCCTCAAGTGTGTTCCCACTGCACTTTGATTACTACCCTACCACGGCTCAAAGGAGTCGTGCAAACAGGTAGTTTTTGGGTGCAGTCCCGAAGCACTTGGAGGCAGTGACGGTTAGACAGGATTCGTCTCTCCCGGTATTGGGGGTTGACATCGCGCTGTGTCTAGGAGAGCCATTACACGAGTAGTCCCTGGCCAGGGCAAGCGAGATATACTGGTAGGTTTCCAGTGTTATCTCAGGGTGTTCTGGGCTACACTCCGACACGACTTGTACCGCTATTAGGGGACTGACGTTCACCGCCCCCTAGGCCCGCCATGCGATGTATCAGACGAACAGACCGGACTGTACGGAGACTGTCACATACAGGCTCAGTAGGAGTTCGGATGGGGTTACCTCGTTAGTCTTCTTATCGGCATCTACCTGGGGACCGTTACGTACAGCTAGTGCCGCTTGCGTTCTGTGGTTAAACCCACTGCCGGCGTAGTGTCGAGTCTTTAGAGTCCCACACAGAGAGCTATTCGCCTTTAGGTAAAATGAGTAGAGGTCGCATGGTTTTGCGACAGGGTTCGTTCACATCCGCGCACTTGTGCACGTTTGCTGTCCGGACAGTTTATACTAGCGGGCTTTGGTTTAAGCCGGATCCTAGTATATGATTTGGGATTGGTTTTATCTCATTGTATTCGTGTTCCTCGGATCACGAATACGGGTGCATATGCACAGTTGCTTGAGACAGAGGGAGAGAACTTTGATTAGGGTTAATGACCATTGTCATTTTATTAACCCTAATGCTTATGTGTGTATTATGGTTAATTGATATTAGTTTAATATAATTGTGCATGGTTATGGTTGTTGACTATTTGACCTTCTTGACTTGTTGACCTTGGTTGACACTTTGACCATCATCATTTCATTTGGAAGATGCTCTTTGATCCTTGCAATTTGCATTAAAAATGAAATGATAATGGTCATGTCTTGATTAGGCCATGGCAATTATCTTACTAATTATCAATTTATAATAATTCACACATATATATGAGATTGCTTCATATTTTCTCTCATTCTATCATATACTTTCTCTCTCTTGCTCTTCCTCTTCCTCAAGCTCTCCCCTTTCATGTGTTGAGAAACACTTGAGCTTGAGAAAAACCACTTCTTGATAATCTCTACTCTCATCTAGGGTTCTATGATTGGCACTTCTAGCACCCTAGTTACTTCTAGCTTGGAGTTGAAGCCAAAGGTTGAGGCTTTCGGGTGGATCCTTCTTCGACGTGAGAAGACGACAAAGGTGATCCCTTTCTACTACTCCAAGGAGTAAGGAGAGAAGGACATAAAGCCCTAGGTATAACCATTCTACCCTTCAACTAGTTTCTAGTTAGCTTTAGCTAGTTTTTGTTTAGCAAAGATCTGACTTTGTCTAGTCCATATTGCCTAGAGTAGTAAAAATCCGATTTTTATTCCGTTTTCCGCCTCCCCGCAAGCACCGGGGTGGGCAACGTGGACTTACACTTTACTCGGCGCCAGTGGCGACGTCGAGCATGACGAGCCGTTGGGGCTGGCTCGGCGATAGGGACAGCTTCATCTTGCTCCCTGTCTGAATGAGGTGCTGCTGGTGTCAGCCTCTTAAAGACTGATGTTGTCCTTTGAGTAGCGATATTCAATCTGTCAAAGACAGATCCTCGAGTAGGAGCAGGAGCCGGAATAGTCTGCCTTGAAAAGACTGACTCTTTAACAGGAGAAGCCGCCTTGGCGACTTCAGGAGTAGGGGTTGCTGCCTTCCTTAGGACAGCCACTTTAGGGTTCATAGGCTTCTTGGCGGGCCTATCAGAGCTCTGATCCAGCCTGGCAAAGACAGAGGCTGCTGGTTTGATATTGTACGACCCATTGAAAGGGGCCGTTGTAGCAGTGAGCCGATCGAAAACGGACTTCTTGTTCGCTTCTGGTGCGGGTACTGGCATGGTGAAGCTTGCAGGCGGGATCATGGTCCCGAAAAACAGGCCGGTGGTGGCCTGGGTCACCTGTTCTACCGGCATGGCAAGGATGGAGGCCGCTTGAGGCCCATAAGCTACACCTCCAGGTGAGGTGGAGCGTCGGTTGCATTGGCACTTTGAACAGCTTGAGCAGTTGGAGGCCATTGATGCTTGTTTTCTACGCCAGGCAAAAGACCAAATCTTAGTAACTTGCAACCCAAAGGCAACCATTAACAAAGCACGATTCGTTCGCGAAGACGACACACGAAGTGTGGAGTGGAAAGAGGAAAAGGTCCCACTGGGCGTGCCAGAATCTGTTCCCCTCCGAAAGACGGCCGCAGACTGAACGTCTTGCTTGAGATTTGGGGCAGATGCTATTTGGTTTTATCCGTCTACCTCTCCGAAGATGCCAAGTTGATTTATGGCACCATGTATCGGAGGTTTAGACGGATGCGACCGATATAGCAGACTTCGTCAGATTCCCCCTCGTTTGAGGGGTTTTTGATTGTGGGAACGTTCTTCCCTGCAAGCGCAAGCCCCTGCAGTTAATTACGCTACCGCATCGCGGTAACCACTTTCTCCTTCTCCAAAATTTCACTTCGTGTCGTGGGTGTTTGTTTTGTTTGTGGTTGCCCGTGGATTGTATACGGAGACTAAGTGATGCCGTCGCCCGTAGGATGTGGATTAGTCCAAATCCGTATTTTCGTAGATTTGGGTTTGGGGTTTTGGTTTAAGGATACGTTAGCCCTATTTAAGGCTAAGATCAACTTAAACTTTTGTTAAGAATACGTTAGCCTAATCTCCAGACTAAGATCAACTTAACGGGATCGTTTGGATCCGACAAGAGAGCAATTGGCTCTATTGTTTAGTTTAATGACATTGCGGTCGATTTTCAGTTTAGGGACATGGTGGTCCATCATGCCCATTTGGGGATGAGCATTAGTTTAAGGACATTTCGGTCCAACATTCCTATTTTGGGACGAATATTAGTGTAAGGACGTTTCGGTCCAACATTCCCATTTAGGGACGAATATTAGTTTAAGGACGTTTCGGTCCACGAGTTTAGGGACCCCGCAGTCCGTATCGATGTGTGGTTGTCGGGACCCGTCACCTCTCCGACGTCGTTGAAGGATTGCAACGATAGGAGTCAGAGGAGTTCAGAGATGTACCCTTGAACCAGATGTAAATTGATTTAGGAGAGCAATCTTGCTCAGTCAATTTGATTTGAGGACTTACGGCCATGATTGGGCTAAGTCCAGTTGAGAATATTCAACGTTTTTTTTGTTAGTTATATGTATGCCCTAGAGGCCATTACTGTACATTGGATGTATATTGTAGTGGATGCTGGGACATATATAGGGAGGACTTTCTTGCTCGACATGACAGTATGCTATCTGGTTGAACTTTACCTTAACGTGTACACTGATTGTCTCTCTGTTACATGTTGGTAAAGCCCTTAGGATGTGTACTTGACTACCTGGACTATGATGCAGATCATACTAGTGGGGACAGATAGTCTATAAGTACATCCTTCAAAGTCCCTAGTCGTGGGTGTATCGAGACGGGGCATCGATATACCAGAGTAGACTAGCGTATACCTTCTCGACCCATACAGATGGGCGATGGATGATCCCATATCCATTGGTGTTTGACATCAGAGATGATATACGGGTGCTCAGTGGAGACTGGGTACACTGGACGGACTCGCCGAGAACTCCCAGATGGTATTATACCTTACGTCAGATGGCAGTTCTCTGGTGACACTGGTACAGAGTAGTCTGTTGACCCGAGATCGTCATAGAGTCTTGTGTGGTTCCCACTGTGCTTTGATTTCCACCTTACCACGTCCAAGAGGGCGTGCAAAACGGTGGTTTTTGGGTACAGTCCCGAATCACATGGAGGCAATGAGCGATAGGAGGGGATTCGTCTCTCCCGGTATAGGGAGTTGATGTTGCGCTGTGTTCGATTGGCTATAACAGGAAATCCCTGGCCAGGGTTGCTGAGATTTACTGGTAAGTGTTACCAGTAGTTTCTCGAAATGTTATAGACCTCATATCGACACGACTTATCAAGCTATTGGGGTCTGACGTTTACCACCCCTAGGCGAGATATGCGACATATCAGGCGATCAGACCGGACTGTACGGTAAGTGTTACTGGTTGGATTCACAGGAGTGTGAGCGGTCTTGCTCGTCGATCTTCTGATCGCTCAATACCCGGGTGGCCGTTACGTTTAGCAGACCGCTTGCGGCTTATGGGTGTTTGATATGATCATCACCTGCTGCCGGCGTATTGACGAGTCTTTAGAGTCCTACACAGAGGTTTCCTGGCTCAAGCGAAACGAAATAGGAGCGCATATGAGATATGTGCGGGACCGAGAATAATGCGTGTATGTGATACCGTATTTCATTCTCGCGATGAATGTATCGATTGGTTGTATGCGATATAACCTAGTTATCGAATCAAGGATTGATTCGATAAATCGATACATTGGATACTAGTCGGTTATGTGCGACATGACCGGATCATTGAATCAAGTGTTGATTTAATGATTTAATGTATAATTATATATTTGATATATTACTTTGCATTAACTAGCATCGGTTCACTTTAAATGGATTTTCTCACTTGATTTGTGCACATTGTATATGTGATATATTTTTGTACACTAGTTTGTATCATGTTTGATGATACTTGCTCACTTGGGTTTGTGTAAAGATTAAACCATGGTTATATGAATGGTTAGGGTTTTGATTATTTACTTAGTTATTTGTTTATATATTCATTTTGGAAATTTTTAAGGATGGTGGCTTATTTTGTTTTTATGTTGAAGCTTTGATCAAGTCAACCATTCTTATCTCATCCTTAACCCTAACCATTCCAACTAACCTTGGTTTAATCTCTACACTTGACCATGGTTTACATTATGATAAGTTTTCATTTTCTTTTCATTTTAAATAACTTATCATAATATTCATTCTTCTTCTTCTTCATCTTCTTTCATGAAGAAAGCTTCACTTCATCAATGGTGATTGATGAAAAAGGGTGAGAAATCCAATTCTAAAGTGAACCCACTTCCTATTTCTTCATCCTCTACCTCTTGCCAAGTAGTAGAGTGTGTTTCCTTCACAAGTTTTCTTGACTTGGTGAAGTTGGAGCTTGATCTAGCGATGCCTCGACGTAGATCATCTTCGGCATCGTCGTCGATGACCTAGCCCGCTTCTTCTCCGATGAAGCCGACGCTAGAGCCCGGGATTGCATTTGGACAGCGGAGAGGACCTCATCATGGAGCCGTGGAGGTGGAGGACCGGATCTACAAAGGTTGTATTTCCGTATTCTTGTAGTTAAGTGTTAACTAGTTTGCTTTGTCGCCTAAAATTCTAGCCAACGATCTTGTTAGGGTTTCTCGGCACCGTTGAAATTTGAAATTGGCATGGTTGATGCCTTGTGAGACCTCATTAGAGTGCCTAGGAACCCTACAGTGGTATCAGAGCCTAGCTAGAGCCTTAGGCGAAGTCTAGACGCAATTTGAAGTCCGATCGAACCAAAACCCGAACTCGAAACATGCTCTCTGGACTTTTTTCAAAAACATGGATTTTTGTGAATTAAAAATTGCCAAAAAATTCAGCAGGGCATCCTATGAGTTACTGTGAAGCACGTGACTCTAAATCGATCAAAGAGCCGCGGAACCGCGGCCCCACCCCGGGTTTCGCGGTGGTTCCGCGGCCATGTTGGTGATTTAGGTCACGTGTCTTGCACAGTAATTCTTGTGTCAAAGAGCCGAGTCTTCTGGAAATTTTTATATTTTATTCAAGAGTTGAATTTTCTGGGGTTGTTTTGGGGATTCGGTGTTTCGATCGGAGTATCAGATTTTGTCTTTGTGGCTTTCCGGATAAATTTCAGAATATGTTAAAAAGTTCGACCGGATATAAATACCCAATTTTTCCCCTGTCGGGAAAATTCCAAGTGTTGGATTTTTCCGTAGTTTAACGACGTTCTAAGTAGTGCAAGTAACGCAATGGACCCTCTAGAAGACAACAAACCTTAACTCGATTATGTGACCGTCTTGAACTGCCCTTTGAACCTTAGGGTTTGGGGCGGTACGGCGTGCCGCATGTGAGGCGTTGTCTTGACCCTTCTACGGCTGGACCGTTGGTACTGAGGCATGAACTGGATGTTTTAAAACTTATTTCATGTGTTGATCTGTTTGGAAAACTTGGGTGTTTGAATGTTCGATCGAAAAGTTTAACATTTTCTATTTATCTGGAATGGGATACAATAATTGGAATTCACAAGAAGTTATGAGATAACTGAATGAATGTTATAAACATAGCAGTTTAGTCTCACTTGATCGGTTGCCACGGAATTTTGATGTGATCAAAAGTCCGTCGCAATCACGTAGCGTACGTGGATACTCGCCGGGTAAACTTAATAGACAGCCTCACTCCATAGCCCCGACCAAGTGACTGTAGAAGAACCCCGTCGCCGAAAGCATCCGTTCGGGTGCTCGCGGCAGCGGTGTTCCGCCTTGGTGCGCTTCGTCGACGGCGTCAGGGGTGCGGCCGCCTGCTAAAGTTTGCGACGAGCATTCGATCAGAATGTCGGGAATCCTGTTGAATTGCCCGACTTGATATTGAAAAGTGTTTTTGATAATGAGACTGAAATGCGGGGTTTATAATTGTTAGGCATGCGATGTCTAAGGAATTCATTTGATTAGGCATGCGATGTCTATGCAGGTTGCGGATTCCAACTGTTGTAGTTTTACACTTTCTTTTCTGTGACCGTAAGTGTAATATGTGATATCGCCGGTTTCGTTGCTATATGTCAACGACAATTGGGATGCGCATATTTACTTACGTTGATGACATGTGATGTTATGTGTTGCTGGATATGTTATATTGGATCGTCGTGTTTGAATAGCCGGGGGTTTTTATGTGAGATGAGTGTTTTTCTTTTTCATTCATGTAAAAACTTGTATGTAATATTCTTTTATTGGGGCACTTCCAGGTTGCGGAAGATGTCACCGTTTGTATATTATTTACTTTTCCGCACTAGGATAGACCCAAGGAGGGGAGCACAAGTAACCGGGTTCTGGAGTCCAGTGGGAGACCAACTCGAGGAGTCGAGTCCGGGTCTCCTAACTCCAGAATTGGTAGGGTTGCTTGCCGCTCTCGTAGGGGTCTAAGGGTGTGGGTTTGGCTATTCATCACGACCGTGGAATCCGTGTTTTATACTGGCTCGTATTGAAAACACGGACGTCCTAGTATATCCAATATTTCATATGTTTCTTCTGCTGCGATATCTGTGATGTGATCATGTGATGTTCTGTGATGGATACTGTATATAGTATATATGATATATTATATAGACGTTACTTATATTTTACACCCACGCTAGCCCTGCCCCGCTCTGCCGTTAGTTACCTAACCTAACGGTGCACGAGGGGACATCGAGGCGAATGCGGATGGCATAAGTGTACGTCGTATTTATCTGTGATGTTTAGGTACTTAATTGATGGGACTTCATTAATGAGATTAATGAAATAAGAAACCTAAGATATTGTAGAATCGAATTTCAAAATTAAAACAGGTAGCTACAGTTCTTGCTTTGCACAGTGGTATATGTGATATATCCTGCACCTTATTCGATAAGGAAAGGACCGAGATCCCTTCACCGGGAGTGACTCCTTTAGCAATAACTGGCAGATGCTACACACTCGGTTTGTTTTCTGATTGCTTTTAAGAGTTTTTGCTTTGCACAGTGATACATATGATATATCCCGCACCTCATTCGACGAGGAAATGACCGACGATCCCTTCACCGGGAGTGACTCCTTTAGGAAAACTAGAAAAGCCTCAAAAGCACTCCATTTTTAAAATCATTTGATTCTACAATGATATCAAGTTCATCACGCAATAGGTTTTCAGAAAAACCTGTCGTAGCCCTCCGTCATTTCAGATAAGTAGTAGTTAGTATTCGTGCTACGTTTGTTGGCCTGCGTCAAGGCGTAGTGTGCGGTAGCTAACTAGTATTGATCTGCTTATGCATATGATGCAGATTGGATTAGGGTAGTCGTGCGACTTTGTTGGCCTGCGTCAAGGGTCGTGCGGGTGGGTTTAATTCAATCAGGAAATGACGGGTTGAACTTGACTAGCGCACTTGGTTTGTTGGCCTGCGTCAAGGTCATGGGACGCTAGGGGCAAAATATTATCGGGAATTTCAAGTGTTGAAATTTGCAATGAGATTGCATACCTTCTATGAGATAGTTGGATCCTGATACCCGCTGCGAGTAATTGTTACTCCTGGGAGAGTTTTACACATTACAATTAGCCGATCAAGTAGGTGTCTAGAAAGGTGTTAACGGGGTTACGCCTCTGGGAAAATGAGGTTTACATTAATTAGGTTCGTGCGAAAGCACGGGGGACCTCCCTCAAAGTACCGACACTGGCCTGGCTGAAAGATTGGCGAACTTGTAGTGTGTAATTAATCCCGGCTAGTCTTTCCTTTTAGGGTTTGAAGGAAGATTTGATAAAAAGCAGTGGGAGCCATCCTGATTAGATAAAATAATAACCAATCTATTCTTGCAAGAGCGCACGCTGAGTGTTTTCTTCTCTCTCTCTCCAGGTAGCGACCATATCACGCCTTAATCAAGATAATAATACGGAATATTGACTGAACCCGCTTGTTATACTGAGCTGGGGAACGTTGGTCCCGCTCCAACTTATAATTGTTATAAGACAGAGCAGAAAATTGGGGAATACCAGATTTCCCGTGCCGCCCAAACGAAGAGAGTGCATGCTGATGCATCATCTTCGGGTGTGTTCATTATACAGAACTGTTTCTCAGTATCCTTTACATCCTGGGTATATGATACCGGATCAGGATCCCAGATATGTAATCTGTTACATAGGGCTACAGCTAGGTAGAGAACTGAGAACGGGTGATAAGTTTCATGAGGCAGAAAACGGGGCAAGTGTTGCAACCAAGTCTGTTGGTCACTGTCACCCTGTATTCCAAATACATTGATTCTGAACGAATGTTATTAGATACCGAACCTGATATACAAAATCATATCAGTCTCTTTAACAGTAAAGAAATGATAAAATTTTGTATTGTTGGATATTGTTTTGAACATTTCCTATATCAAAAGTTGATCGGTTCAGGCACGTTATCTAAAAGCATTGATGTTCTAAATCAAACTACAGTTCTTAGTATACGGAACACACACAAGAGGAAGAGTTCAGAAATGAACGAATCCTTCTTGAGGCATTGTAGACTAGGTCATATCAATGTGACCCGACTAGCTGAAGTTACATGTAGATGCATATTTAAATCAGTTTGAATTTACATCTTGTGAAACTTGCCAGTCATGTCACAGAGATAAGATGACCATAGCTCCGTTTACTGGAAACAGAGAAAGAGTTAGTAAACTCTTGGGATGATACATGTTGATGTATGTAAGGTCCCCTGTCTACACATGCCAAGACTGGTTCCTTGTACTTCATTACATTCTCTGATAATCTCTTTAGATTCAGACATATGTTCTTGTTGAAACACAAGTCAGAACCTTTTGAGATATTCACAGAATATAAGTTAGAAGTAGAGAACCAATACGGGTATAAGTATTATGTCCTTTGATGAGATCAAGGAGGAGAATACTTGAGCACGGAAATCCTGGATTATTCTAAAGGAGAATGAGATTCTCTCTCAGCATTACTCCTCCGTATACACCATGGCACAATGGTATATCGGGGCGGAGCAATCACCCTATATGATAAGGTGTGCTCTATGATGAGTACTACTGAGTTACCTATTTCCTTTTTGGGAGTTATGCACTTGAGAAGATGCATACCTATTGAATAGGGTTCGAATCAAATCAGTTGCCTACCACTTCATATGTGATATGGAAAGGGAAGAGCCCATATCTTAAGTTAGTTAAGATTTGGGGGTGTCCGGCCTATGTCTAAAAGCAAAATCCGGACAAGCTCGAGGCAAGATCTGTTATGTAGAACTGGAAATGTTCCAGCTATACAAACTGCAGCTGATGATTTGATAGAACCAAAGGATTCAATAGTTACCAACGAACCTCAGCCTCTCCGCCGATCTAGTGAGGTTCCTCACCCGCTTGAGAGATACTTCGGTTACTCTACCACAGTGGGAGCGAGGATTGCATCATGAGATGATGACCCAACTAGTTTCGAGCTGGCCATCAAGAGTGGGACTCTGTAAGAATGGCTGGATGCTTAGCGATCTGAGATGGAATCCATGTACACCAACAAAGTATAGACTTTGGTTGCTATATCTGAAGGGTTAAATCCCCATAAAGAGCAAGTATATCTTGAGAAGATTACTTGGTGTAGATGGAAAAGTTGAGACTTTCAAAGCTAGACTTGTTAAAGCTTTTCGTCATCGACCAGGCCTGGACAATGATGAAACCTTTTCAAGTGTCTGTGCTTATGTCCATCCAGATCCTACTTGCCACGGCTACATACCATGACTACGATATCTGGCGGTTGGGTGCCATGACTGCTTTTCTAAATGATGTTTGAGAAGAGGACGTCTATAAGTACACAGCCAGAGGGCTTCGTAAACAGTGGGAGCAGCGGAAACGTGTACAAGATGCTTTATAAGATAAAGCAGGTATCGCGGAGTTGGAACATCTGTTTTGATGTGTTAGTCAAACAGTTTGACATCATCAAAATGCTAGATGAACCTTGTATAAACAAAAAGGTAGTAGGGAGTATGGTGACGATCCTCGTAGAGTACGTGGATGACATACTCTTGATAAGGAAAGGAGTTTCCTATGCTACGCTCGATCAATCTCCGCTTATCACAATGATTCTCCATATAGGATCAAAGTGATACCTACTAAATCCTGGGTTTTGGATCTATCAGATAGATCTAAATGGATGTTAGGATTCTCACTAGTTGTAGTGAGAAGGTATCAATCGACCCTGGGGAGAATCACTGGAATGGTTCCAGGGTGATAAAGACGACTGAATGTCAGTCACAGGCATTGTCTTTACCCTCAGTGGAGGGACGGTATGTTGGAAAAGTTCCAAGCTAGATACCGTGGCATACTAGACGATAAAGGCTGGATACATCGCTACTTAAGATGCTACCCAAAGAGGCTGTCTGGGTGTATATATGTTCATGAGATGAACTTAGTTTCTCCCATTGTGTGACAATGGAGTTGTGGCTTATGCCAAGGAACGCCGGTCCCATCAGTGATCCAGACATATTCTAAGGCAGTATCACTTGATCATGGAGATGGTTGATCTCCAGGGAGATCGAGGTTAGGAGAGTAGACTCAGAGGACAACACAGCGGATCCACTCACAAAGGCCTGTTCCCAGAGAGAGACTTTTATGGGATGGTTGAGTATGAGATACTACAACCACTGCTACAGATGGCCCTAGTGCAAGTGGGAGATTGTTAGTTATATGTATGCCCTAGAGGCCATTACTGTACATTGGATGTATATTGTAGTGGATGCTGGGACATATATAGGGAGGACTTTCTTGCTCGACATGATAGTATGCTATCTGGTTGAACTTTACCTTAACGTGTACACTGATTGTCTCTCTGTTACATGTTGGTAAAGCCCTTAGGATGTGTACTTGACTACCTGGACTATGATGCAGATCATACTAGTGGGGACAGATAGTCTATAAGTACATCCTTCAAAGTCCCTAGTCATGGGTGTATCGAGACGGGGCATCGATATACCAGAGTAGACTAGCGTATACCTTCTCGACCCATACAGATGGGCGATGGATGATCCCATATCCATTGGTGTTTGACATCAGAGATGATATATGGGTGCTCAGTGGAGACTGGGTACACTGGACAGACTCGCCGAGAACTCCCAGATGGTATTATACCTTACGTCAGATGGCAGTTCTCTGGTGACACTGGTACAGAGTAGTCTGTTGACTCGAGATCGTCATAGAGTCTTGTGTGGTTCCTACTGTGCTTTGATTTCCACCTTACCACGTCCAAGAGGGCGTGCAAAACGGTGGTTTTGGGTACAGTCCCGAATCACATGGAGGCAATGAGCGATAGGAGGGGATTCGTCTCTCCCGGTATAGGGAGTTGATGTTGCGCTGTGTTCGATTGACTATAACAGGAAATCCCTGGCCAGGGTTGCTGAGATTTACTGGTAAGTGTTACCAGTAGTTTCTCGAAATGTTATAGACCTCATATCGACACGACTTATCAAGCTATTGGGGTCTGACGTTTGCCACCCCTAGGCGAGATATGCGACATATCAGACAATCAGACCGGACTGTACGGTAAGTGTTACTGGTTGGATTCACAGGAGTGTGAGCGGGCTTGCTCGTCGATCTTCTGATCGCTCAATACCCGGATGGCCGTTACGTTTAGCAGACCGCTTGCGGCTTGTGGGTGTTTGATATGATCATCACCTGCTGCCGGCGTATTGACGAGTCTTTAGAGTCCTACACAGAGGTTTCCTGGCTCAAGCGAAACGAAATAGGAGCGCATATGAGATATGTGCGGGACCGAGAATAATGCGTGTATGTGATACCGTATTTCATTCTCGCGATGAATGTATCGATTGGTTGTATGCGATATAACCTAGTTATCGAATCAAGGATTGATTCGATAAATCGATACATTGGATACTAGTCGGTTATGTGCGACATGACCGGATCATTGAATCAAGTGTTGATTTAACGATTTAATGTATAATTATATATTTGATATATTACTTTGCATTAACTAGCATCGGTTCACTTTAAATGGATTTTCTCACTTGATTTGTGCACATTGTATATGTGATATATTTTTGTACACTAGTTTGTATCTGTTAGTTATATGTATGCCCTAGAGGCCATTACTGTACATAGGATGTATATTGCAGTGGATGCTGGGACATATATAGGGAGGACTTTCTTGCTCGACATGATAGTATGCTATCTGGTTACCCTTTACCTTAACGTGTATGCTGATTGTCTCTCTATTACATGTTGGTAAAGCCCTTAGGATGTGTACTTGACTACCTGGACTATGATACGGATCATACTAGTGGGGACATGGTAGTCCATAAGTACATCCTTCAAAGTCCCTAGTCGTGGGTGTATCGAGACGGGGGCATCGATATACCAGAGTAGACTAGCGTATACCTTCTCGACCCATACAGATGGGCGATGGATGATCCCATATCCATTGGTGTTTGACATCAGAGATGATATACGGGTGCTCAGTAGAGACTCGGTACACTGGACGGACTCGCCGAGAACTCCCAGATGGTATTATACCTCACGTCAGATGGCAGTTCTCTGGTGACACTGGTACAGAGTAGTCTGTTGACCCGAGATCGTCATAGAGTCTTGTGTGGTTCCCACTGTGCTTTGATTTCCATCTTACCACGTCCAAGAGGGCGTGCTAAACGGTGGTTTTTGGGTACAGTCCCGAGTCACATGGAGGCAATGAGCGATAGGAGGGGATTCGTCTCTCCCGGTATAGAGAGTTGATGTTGTGCTGTGTTCGATTGGCTATAACAGGAAAACCCTGGCCAGGGTTGCTGAGATTTACTGGTAAGTGTTACCAGTAGTTTCTCGAACAGTTATAGACCTCATATCGACACGACTTATCGAGCTATTGGGGTCTGACGTTTACCACCCTTAGGCGAGATATGCGACATATCAGACGATCAGACCGGACTGTACGGTAGTGTTACTGGTCGGATTCACTGGAGTGTGAGCGGGCTTGCTCGTCGATCTTCAGATCGCTCAATACCCGGGTGGCCGTTACGTTTAGCAGACCGCTTGCGGCTTGTGGGTGTTTGATATGATCATCATCTGCTGCCGGCGTATTGACGAGTCTTTAGAGTCCTACACAGAGGTTTCCTGGCTCAAGCGAAACGAAATAGGAGCGCATATGAGATATGTGCGGGACCGAGAATAATGCGTGTATGTGATACCGTATTCTATTCTCGCGATAAATGTATCGAATGGTTGTATGCGATATAACCTAGTTATCGATTCAAGTGTTGATTCGATAAATCGATACATTGGATATTAGCCGGTTATATGCGATATGACCGGATCGTTAAATCAAGTGTTGATTTAATGATTTAATGTATAATTATATATTTGATATATTACTTTGCATTAACTAATATTGGTTCACTTTAGATGGATTTTCTCACTCGGATGTGCGCATTATATATGTGATATGATTTTGTGCATTTGCTTGTATCATGTTTGATGATACATGCTTTTTGGTTTGTGTAAAGATTAAACCATGGTTATTTAAATGGTTAGAGTTTTGTTTTTCATATCTATTTATTCATTTATTTATTTATTTTCTTTTTGGAAAAAGAAATGAAAAGAATGGTGGCTTTCTTTGTTTGTAGTTGAAGATTCATGAACCTTTGACTTTGTCCACCATTCTTATCTCATGCTTAACCTAACCATTTGATTTAACCCTAGTTTAATCTCTACACTTGACCATGGTTTAGATTATGATAAGTTTTGATTTTTCTTTTCATTTTTAATTAACTTATCATAACAATTTCCTTCTTCTTCTTCATTTCTTCAAGTGAAGAAAGCTTGCCTCCATCAATGGCAAGTGATGAAAAAGAGTGAGAAATCCAAATCTAAAGTCTACCCACTTCCTATTTCTTCATCCTCTACCTCTTGCCAAGTAGTAGAGTGTGTTTCCTTCACAAGTTTCTTGACTTGGTGAAGTGAGAGCTTGATCTTGCGATGCTTCGACGTAGATCATCTTCGGCATGGACATCAACGACCTAGCTCGCCTATTCTCCGATGAAGTCGACGCTAGAGCCCGGATTTGATTTGGACAGCGGAGAAGACATCATCTCGGAGCCGTGGAGGTGAAGGACCGGATCTACAAAGGTTGTATTTCCGTTTCCCATTAGTTAATTGTTAACTAGTTTACTTTTTCGCCTAGTTTTCTAGCCAACGATCCGTAGTCGGGTCTCTCGGCACCTAGATTTTTTGAAATTGGCATGGTTGATGCCTTGTGAGACCGCACTAGTGTGCCTAGGAACCCTACAGTATCATGTTTGATGATGCTTGCTCACTTGGGTTTGTGTAAAGATTAAACCATGGTTATATGAATGGTTAGGGTTTTGATTATTTACTTAGTTATTTGTTTATATATTCATTTTGGAAATTTTTAAGGATGGTGGCTTATTTTGTTTTTATGTTGAAGCTTTGATCAAGTCAACCATTCTTATCTCATCCTTAACCCTAACCATTCCAACTAACCTTGGTTTAATCTCTACACTTGACCATGGTTTACATTATGATAAGTTTTCATTTTCTTTTCATTTTAAATAATTTATCATAATATTCATTCTTCTTCTTCTTCATCTTCTTTCATGAAGAAAGCTTCACTTCATCAATGGTGATTGATGAAAAAGGGTGAGAAATCCAATTCTAAAGTGAACCCACTTCCTATTTCTTCATCCTCTATCTTTGCCAAGTAGTAGAGTGTGTTTCCTTCACAAGTTTTCTTGACTTGGTGAAGTTGGAGCTTGATCTAGCGATGCCTCGACGTAGATCATTTTCGGCATCGTCGTCGATGACCTAGCCCGCTTCTTCTCCGATGAAGCCGACGCTAGAGCCCGGGATTGCATTTGGACAGCGGAGAGGACCTCATCATGGAGCCGTGGAGGTGGAGGACCGGATCTACAAAGGTTGTATTTCCGTATTCTTGTAGTTAAGTGTTAACTAGTTTGCTTTGTCGCCTAAAATTCTAGCCAACGATCTTGTTAGGGTTTCTCGGCACCGTTGAAATTTGAAATTGGCATGGTTGATGCCTTGTGAGACCTCATTAGAGTGCCTAGGAACCCTACATTTTTATCTTTGGTCTATTAGGCCTGTGCTAGGGCTTTGTCCCTGTTTAATAATGCACTGCATTTTATTTTGGCCTGCTATGCCTTTTTGATTTGGGCTCAGTCCCTTTGTAAATGATGCAGAGCATCTGTTTTGGTTTGGGCTCTGCCCTTTTTCTTAAAAAATAATGCATTGCATTTTATTTGGCCTGTTAGGCCTTTTTAATTGGGCTCAGCCCTTTGTAAATGATGCAGAGCATCTGTTTTGGTTTGGGCTCTGCCTTTTTTTTAAAATAATGCATTGCATTTTATTTGGCCTGTTAGGCCTTTTTAATTGGGCTCGGCCTTTCTTTTCAATAATGCAGTGCATTAATTATCTGACAGTGGTCATGTGGCCTGTCAGGCGCTTTGCACTAATTAATGAGCGCAAGCGCATGTGGAGGTGACACGTGTCACGCTCTGGTGAGCGCAAGCGCAGTGCTGCTGACACGTGGCCCGCTCTGATGAGTTGTACCAATTCCAGAGAACAATGCTCTATATTAAAAGCGCATAGCGCAAGTGGTTCTGGTGCTGACACATGGCGCTCTCTTGTGGTTTGCGCCAACCCAAGAGCGCAACAGTGCAGATTTTCAAGTGCAAGACACTGTTTCAATAACTTGATCCAATTTTGGATTCAGGAAAAGAATCTTTAAGATTCCAGAACCAATGGTTCATAAAAAAGCGCAAGGCACTGTTATTATTTAGTTTTTATTGAAGGTCATTGATCTTGTTCGTAGATCAATGATCTATTCAGAAGAAGTTCTTCTTGAATAAAGGTTTTTACCTTTTTGTTCTTGAGTTCTTTTCACAATCCTTCAAAGTTCTCTCTGTGAAGTTCTTGATGTTCTCAATGTTGATCTTCTTTGAATTGGGGTCTAGGGGTCTTTATATAGTGCACATAAATTTGTTAAGTTTGTTAAAGAGATCATTCTCTGAGTGATTTGGGGAATTTTCCCCACCGTTGGATCTTTTGATCCAAGGGCTTCTGTTTTACAGAAGACAATCTTCTTGTTTTAATAAGAACAGAAAGATCTTATTAGAATTTTAATTCTGTTTGGCGCAGATGCACCAGCGCTTGACACGTGTCACGCAGCGCACAGCGCAGCGCAACTGCGCTTGCGCACCTGCGCTGACATGTGTCGCTCAGCGCACAGCGCAGCGCAACTGCGCTGACACGTGTCACGCAGCGCATCGCTTGCGCAACTGCGCTTGCGCAACTACGCTGGCGCGACTGCGTTGTCACGTGTCGCGCAACGCAGCGCTTGCGCAACTGCGCTGACACGTGTCGAGCAGCGCAGCGCTTGCGCAACTGAAGCATTGCTTCCTTTAATTTTTGTTTTAAATAGAGCCTTGCTCTGATTGGACGCGCTGCCTTGGGCGCTGTGCTGACGTATCAACTTCTGACACGTGGCGCGTTGCGCACAGCGCACGGGATTTGAAGCGTTGCTTCAATTTTTGAATTTTTGAAATTCAAACAGAGCGTTGCTCTGATTGGGGGAAACATATCCAATATAATATATCAAAGCAACACATAACATCACATGTCATCAACATAAGTAAATATGCGTATCCCAATTGTCATTGACATATAACAACAAAACTGGCGATAAACCACATATTACACTTACGGTCACAGAAAAGAAAGTGAAAACTACAATAATTGGAATCCGCAACTACCTTAGACATCATAAACTCGAAATATCACATATTTCGGATTTCATGCCTAACCATATGAATTCCTTAGGCATCATAAACCTAGAATATCTTATATTATTCCCGGAAAAAGCTTTTGCCGCCCCTAGCCGAATTTCATGCCTAACCGTATAAACCCCGCATTTTAGTCTCAATATTGAAAACACTTTTCAATAACCAGTCGGATAATTCAACAAGATTCCCGACAACATGATCGAATGCTCGTCGGAAACTTTAATAGACGGCCGCACCACTGATGCCGTTGACGAAGTGCACTTAGGCGGAACACCGCGGCCGCGAGCACCCGGGAGGATGCTGTTTACCGCCGAAAGACGCGACTGGGACGTTAGGACGTCTGGCCTAAATTTTAGGAGCAAATGCTATTTAGATTTATCCGTCCACCTCTCCGAAGATGCCAAGTTGAATTATGGCACCGTGTATCGGAGGTTTGGATGGATGTGGCCGTTGTAGCGGACTTCGTCAGATTCCCCCTCGTTGTGAGGGGTTTTTTGATTGTGGGGACGCTCTTCCCTGCAGGCGCAAGCCCCTGCAGTTAATCACGTTACCGCATCGCGATAACCACTTTCTCCTGCTCCAGAACGTCACTTCGTGTTGTATGTGTGTTTGTTTTATTTTTAGTTGCCCGTAGATTGTATACGGAGACTAATTTGTGTTGTCGCCCGTAGGGCTGGATTAGTCCAAATCCGTATTTTCTTAGATTTGGGTTTGGGTCGATTTAAGGACCGTTAACCTTATTTGAGATTAAGATTAACTTAAACATTTGTTAAGGATATGTTAATCCGATATTAGACTAAGATCTACTTAACGGGGATTCGAGATCATTTTTGATCCAACGAAAGAGTATTTGGGCTTTATCGTTTTAGTTTAAGAACGTTATGGTCCATGGCTAGTTTAAGGACATTACGGTACATGGGCTAGTTTAAGGACATCATGGTCCATTGGGATATGCTTCTGGGTTTGAGAGTGCATCCAAGAGCTGTTGGTTGTCGGGACCCTCCACCTCTCTGATATCGTTGAAGAATTACAATGACATATATCAGAGGTGTGGAGAGATGTACCCTTGAACCGAACTCCAGACTGAAGGGAGAGATCATGGTGGGATGAACATTATTTTAGATCCCACATGTCAGGAGATCATTGGCTATCTCTGGGACCAAGATCGATTTGGGGGGACCTGAGTATAGGAAGGCTCGGTTGATTGATGGTCAAAAGGTTTTTGGCCTTAAGAGACTTGGCTGATTTAGGCTAGGGTTGGCCTCCTACAGTGTTAAACACTGCTAAATGTTTGGCGCTCACGTGCTCCCACGTGTGGCTCTTAAGCAGTGTTAAACACTGAAACTTAGAGCGCTCACGTGTGGCACGTGAGGCACCTGAATATTGGGCACTGTATCTTTGGACTTATTCTCTCGTTATGTACATGTAAGTGTTAAACACTTAAGTCTTGCAACCATCACGTGTAGACACGTGAGGCACCACTAAGTTAGGCACTGCCTCCTTTGAATTTATCTTCCTATTCTTTTCTATGTGCTAAGCACTATTGGAGGTCACGTGGGATCACGTGACTCAATCTCAGTCGTTCCTTTTTGTTTCTCAGAGGTGCTTACGTGGGAAGACGTGATCTGTCGTTGTAGCGTTTAAACGCTAATATGCATGGGGCTCCTGATCTTAGTCTTGAGAATTTCAAGTCCTTTGTTTTATAAGAATTAAATTCTTACGTAGTGTTAAACCCTAGTTTTATCTGAAGAATTAAATTCCTATATTTTTAGAAGAATTAAATTCTTGAAACCTAATTCTTTCCTCTAAGTTTTGGGCTGCATAACAGAATCTCCCCGATGAGAATTAAATTCTCAACTTATAGGGAGATCTGCTTCTGCAGACCTCAACCAGAAGAAGAACCAAGTTCTCTTTTGGAAGAGTTAAACTCTTGTTAAAGGAGATAAAATGATCTCTGTGTCTTTTCCTCATCTAGGGTTTCTTTTCTAAAGAGAACTCCTCTTCTTTTTGTTTTCTCATATCTTATGAGGGAGGTTCTCTCCTTTCTCTCTCTCCCCCTCTCTTCAGTCTCGAGCCCTTTATATAGCAGAAACAAGTTTGTTGATTTTTGTTAAGGAAATCTCTCATTGAGAGATTTTTGATTAATTTGGGGATTTTATCCACCGTTGGATGTTTGATCCAGGGACCTCTGTTTTACAGAAGACATTTTTCTTATTTTTAACAAGATTGGGAAAATATTTTCCCATACAGAGCTTATTCTGTATCTTGGTGATTTTTAATCACCATTGGATTTTTGATCCAACGGTGCTCTGATTTACAGAGCACAATCTTTCTTATTTAGAAAGATTGGGGAAAATATTTTCCCATACAGAGCTTATTTTGTATCTTGGTGATTTTAATCACCATTGGATATTTGATCCAACAGTGCTCTGATTTACAAAGCACAATCTTTCTTGTTTAGAAAGATTGGGAAAATATTTTCCCATACAGAGCTTATTCTGTAGCTTGATGATTTTTAATCACCATTAGATCTTTAATCCAACGGTGCTCTGATTTACAGAGCACAATCTTTCTTGTTTAGAAAGATTGGGAAAATATTTTCCCATACAGAGCTTATTCTGTAGCTTGGTGATTTTTAATCAGATCTTTAATCCAACGGCGCTCTGATTTACAGAGCACAATCTTTCTTGTTTAGAAAGATTGAGAAAATATTTCCAAAATAGGGTTCTGACCCCTTTTATATAGAATTTAATTCTATCGGCTCAGAAGGTATTAGGAATCCTCACGTGTAGCACGTGACCCAATGGCACTAGTCCGGTTTGCCTATATGCAGCAGTCCTAGAGCATCACGTGTTGGCACGTGATGCGCCTTCTGCCTGTTATTTGTTTCATGAAGGCGCCTATATACTTTTGTATATAGATGCTCACATGTGGCACGCGAGGCTCAACTTCAGCTTTATTTGTTAAGTGTAATGCTTATAATTTTTGCTCTAAGGTGCATCACGTGTGGGCACGTGATGCTCCTTTTGGGGAATTCTTCCATCGCTTTTTAGTTCATTATTTATTTATTATTATTATTATTATTTTATAAGAGAACAAATGCCCCCACAGTATTGTTCTCATATGGCTTGCACGTGAGTGCAACGCTGTCACCTTTACAGCCGTTGGATGGCCTAGGGGAACGGGGAGGTGAACCGCCCTTGTCACGTCTTATAAATGCAAGGGTTTGGCCTTTGGGAAGCGACTGTTCTTTCATCTTCTTCCTTCATTGTTTTCTTCGAGAATTTAATTCTCTTTTTTAGAGCTTAGTTCTCTGTTCATTGCAATTCCATAGTTAAACTCTGTTAGAAAAAGGAACCTTTTCTAGGTAAAGATCTTGAACATTTAGAGAAACCCTTTTCTTTAAAGATACTTCTGGATTTTAAATCCATCATTAGAGTTTTGCTCTCCTCTGAAACCCATCTCTTAGAGATCCAAAGACGTGATTTTTGAGTAATAACTCTCAATGCTTCGGGCATTCCTCCTCTGACCTTTAAGGATTCATGGCATTTGATTTTTCATTTCCTCTTTATGGGGGTTTCTAGAATTTAATTCCATTGCATAAAAGGAATTTAATTCCTCACCAAAGAGCTCCTCTGAAGATCAAAAGAGCCCCGCTCTGAAGATCAAGAGAGCCCCTCAGGAATTTTATTCCCTGGTGGTCTCGAGAACATTTTCACAGGGTTTTTCCTTACTTGCATAAATTCAAATTTGTTGAGAATTTTAACAGAACTTGCTTTCTCTATGAGGATGTCAATGGTTGTTTAAACCCCCGTGTCCGTTTAATGAGAATCTTTTTAGATTCTCATAATAATTGTCCTGTCTTGATCATTGGTGAGCCGCCATATTGATTTTGTGTGGTCCATTAGTTTTGCAATCAGTGGTCCCATGGAACAAACTTTCTGTCGTTTCCCTCTAATATTATACACATACACACACACACATATACATATATATATATAGGTTTCATTAATGGCCTTCCTTTCCCCTTTTTCAGGAATAATGGCTTCTCTTCCTTAATTTCCTTTTACTCGCTCAGACGCCACTTTTCCGCAATCGCCGTCGGATGAAGAGGCCATGGCGATGATCTGGGCCCATGACAGGGATTGCAGTAGTTTGCTCTTATGGGGAGCTTGGTATGGGCACATTATCCGGGGCCGCCGCAGCTTTACTTTTGAGATGCCAACAGAGTCTTTACGCCCAATATCGCTGATGGAGCGTCCGCTGATTGCTTATGCGGTGGAGGTAGCTAATTGGACTCCTACAGGCTGACTCGAGCCATCAACAACCGGGATACCCAACCAGCCCGTGCTGGCTATAGATATCTTGGGGCGCCGCATCTGTCAAGGTGAAGCCTAACCCTGGGGACAAGTCTATAAGGTAGGGCTTACCCCTCGTCATCTAATCGTCTATCTTCCTTGGGCTCGATATGTCCTCTCCGCCCACCGTGCACGGTTGCAGAAGGTTGGGTTATATCAAGCGGTATACTCGTCTTTTTTTCATTACTCGGCTCCTCACGTCTGGTGGGTTAAAGCTTTCCTGAATCAATGGAATCTTCCCACCAACACTTTCTTGCTAGGGGATCGTGAGGTATCGATTTTTCTGGAAGAGTTCCGCGAGATCTCTGGATTGCCGATCAGGGGAGAACGCTATGAAGAGTTGCTGCCTCCCGATGAGTATGTATTCACGACCGTGCCTGCTATGCTTGACGGCTTAACGACCGAAAACGCTGTCTCTCATAAGTACCCCAGTCTAATCAAGACTCTGGGTATTTTCGAGAAGCTGTTTGCGGAGTCAGAGGGACAGGGCGTCACCTTTAAGAGCTTCATCGCCTGTTTTTTCCGTGAAGATGTCTTATCAAAGGAGGCTACGGAATTTGCGAATATTAACGACCCTTTTGGGTTTGGGCTGAATAAGCTGCCGGCTAAAGAAGAGTACTTGCTGTAGTTTTACATTCCGGTTTCGTCGGCCGTGCCTTTCGATTCAATTGCGGGCCCTGGCATGGACGACGGGACCTTCTTCGTCGGCTTCATCAGTCTTTGGCTCAGTTGGTTAGTCATGCCGACGCATCGACGCTTCATGAGAGCCTCTGTCTTCTATCCCGCTCATCGCATAGCCGAAGGGGCACGGTTGGATGTTGGCATCGCGGCATTGTCACATCTATATTATGGATTGATCGTTGCGGCCAACACTTCAACCCCAGGTACGGATATCGTGAATTCCTCTCTCCACTACTTCACGTCGTGGATCGAGATGCATGTATTGGGAGCGTTCGCAGCGCATCAGAGGCCAGATTTTTATGACTCCTATACTTTCCCACGGATCATGAGGCTGGTGGATGCTTCTGCTCCCGACCCTACCCAGCTAGGAGCCCTCCGCGTGTTGCTTAATCCGTACTCCAACGAGGGCAGGATGGTTTTCGTTGACCAAGTCCTTTCTGCTCCCGTTGGGCCTATTCAGCAGCTGCTTGACTTGTCGAAGGGTGGAGCGTTGTCTTTAAAACCTAAGGACATCATGCACCTATACTCGATTAGGCCGGGTTACCTGGTGTTCCGACAGAACAATGCGGCTCTTTTTATGTGGTACAATCCGCATCGCTTTGCCCAGCAGTTGGGCTATAACCAGGGTGTCCTTTTCGAGGCGTTCTTGGTCGAACCTACTCCATCTCTGGAAGTCACGCATGACATCATCTATCACTTCATGCGGCTGAACACCGGCTCCCGTTTCGTGATCCCCGAGGGCGATGTAACAACCCTAAACTTCCTGTACAACTTTTTGTACAAATTTTTCAAAAAAATACAGAAAGGGGTACTTTTGTCTGAGCACACGTTATAAGTTTGTTTTGCTTTTTAATAGCAAGAAGGAGCTTGTAGCTCATTGGTAATACCTTGCACTGCTGAACCAAACCACCAGAGTTCAAATTCCATCCCCCACATTATTTTTAATATTGATTTCATTTTAAATTTTTAGAATTCCAAGAGTTTACAAGTGCTAAATCCGTAAAACCAAAGGTCACACTAAAAACAAACTACCCCACTGTGCTAACCAGACGACGACGGACCTTCTACGGCGCGCCCCGGCCCAACTCGACCGACTCGGCTGAATACGAGTTGACCCTTCATGAAACTTGTGCCTCTTTGTGTCATGCCCCGCTTCCCAGAGTACGCTAAGATGGGCACGTGACATAGCTAACCATGCTACCTGTGGGTAGGAAGTATCCATCCACAGTCACATTACGGCTGTAGAGATATCAAGAACAAAAATAAAACTATCTAGCACATATCCATAAGCCAAAATAAAACGAGTCAAGAATAAATAATGCGGAAGCAAAAGATCCGATACAAGAATAACTGGAATGTATGTCCCATAATGCGGGCTCACATCAGAAATGAAATGCTGAAAAGTAAAGAACTAACTACTACTGAATCCTCACTGCTCAGCCTGCTGGCTGAAGTACTCCTGCTCGGACTGCAGCAAAGGTACGGAATCTGGGCCATGAAAAACCCAGACGTCAGCGCGTCATGTCATCAAGAAATAAAATATAAACAGGGTAACAAGACATGCAAGTATAAGCATAAATGATAAAGCAGGTGTAACAGCAATATAAATCAGGGCAGTGAAGGGTAGTGTGCAGTGAGTAAACTGAACTAGTCTATTGGGTTATCTACTCTCAAGTCTTTGAAATCAATTTGATGAATCATCGATGTAACTCAATAGTATCCCGTGCATGCCCGGGACCACGGTCTAAGACTCTCGGGCTGAAACCGAGACATGCCGCTAGGCACTAAAACAGGAAATATGTAAAGATGAACGATGTCAGCAGCATCATCCCAAAGCTGGCCTAGCCTCTAAAACTGATCAGTATAAGCAAGCAACTGTCGAGTTACAAGTCAGGTTTCATCATTGATTTCCCCATACCCCTAAGTTATATGTGTTGAAGTCATGTATAAGTTAATCTAGAGCTAATGCCAACACAGGATCAGGAAGGTACAGGTTTGTCTGGATAGACAACAGGAACGGTCCGTAAGGACAACAGGTCAGGTTGTTGGCATTAGACACAAGACCAGGTAACAGGTAAGACCATGGTATATCAGGTCAAGCTAGGTAATATATAAAGGTGTCATGACATGTCAAGAGGTGCACGGTACTATGTCGGGTCAGGTAGTAGGTGTAACAAGTCATGTCAGGGTGTACAAGATATTATGTGGGTTCTCATAATCAACTAGCATAATCATGATTATAAATAAACAAGCATGGGTGCTATCAGAACAATAAACTGGCGCATGCAATAAGATATGCAAATAGGTACAGATTAAGCTACTTGGATGCACGGTTATCTGTTTGGGTTTAAGGGATAGTTTTAACATTTCATGAATACAGTATAACAGATGTGGATGATAAAATTATAGTAATATGTACCAAACAATCTAGAGATGCAATTGAATACGAATTAGGCTAGATGTATGCAACCGGTCGTCCGACAGGGTATAAACTACAAAAGGGTATTATGGCTATGCAAACAATTGTGATTATGTGATTTAACATATAAATGCGGTTACCAGGTTTAGTAAACTAAATGCAACAGTTAGGTTTCAAGTTCTAGATCTGAAATATGTAAACGGAATATCGTGCTGTTAACTTGGAACTCATGGCTTTAGATTCTATCTATAGATTTAATAAGAAAATAAATAAATTAATATAAGAATAGTATGAATAGAATGTAGCAAGTTTTACTTGCCTCGACGGATCGCGATACGGTAAACGGAACGTCTCGCGTAGGCGGGAAAAGTCGCGACGCGCGCACGGTACACGGAATGAGTTCAAACGACGAACAGTGGAATCACACGGGTCAGATGTCCTTGCTGGGTCGTCGGGATTGTCGTCGTCGTCAGAAGATCAGCGATCTACAGTGGTGAAATATTATTCAGAGAAGAAAAGATACATGCACAGAAGAAGAGAAAGATACAAAGAAGAAGAGAGGAGGTGCAAGAGGGAGAGGAGGCTTACTGGGTTGGACGGGTGACGCACGAGGAGACGAGATGGTGGCGGTGAGGTCGACGGAGCTCCGGCCAGGGACCGTGCAAGGGTGCAGGTTCTTGGCGCTAGGGTTTGGAGTCGATCGGGGTTATGTTGCGGTGTACGTGCAGGGTCAGGCGCTCGAGAAAGAGCAGAGGAGAGGAAGACGATGACGACGGGATGAGGGAGTCGGAGGCGACGAGGTGGTGATGGTGGATAGAGGTGCTCGGGTTAGAAGTTGCAGTGGGTTCGTTCGAAGGAGAACGAAGGAGAAGGAGGTGCTGGAGTAGAGGGTGACGAGGGGATGCAGAGGGTGTTGACGTCGGTGGATTGGGGATTGAAGAGCTAGGGTTTAAGTGTTATCATGAGTTCTCGTGGGCGAGCGCGGTTTTAAAAAAAAAGAGAAGAAGAAAGAGATGCAGAGGGAGGTGACGGGATCCACACGGGAGGTGACGAGAATCGAGGAGTGCACAGAGATCATGAGATCTGAGAGAGAGAGAGCGCGAGAGGAGAGAGAAAAAGAAGAGAGAGAGAGAGAGAGAGAGAGCTGCGTAACAGGGAGAGAGAAAGAGAAAGGGAAAGAGAGAGAGGGAGACATGGGGCCCGGTGGTTTAAAGGGGGAATCATTGATTGGCTGGGAAAAATATAAGAGAATGATAGAAGAGAGAGAGAGAGATTTGGGGTGGGGCCCAGAGCAAGAAAAGAGAGCCCTGATTGGCTCGGGTAAAATTTAATAAAAAAAATTTATAAAAGATTTTAATATTTTAAGCATGATTTCATTGGCTGTGAAAAGATTTCCATTGTTTTAAAAAATATTCCCTTCTGTTAGATAATTATAAGCCTTTACTTGATAGGTTAAAAGAAATTTTAAAAATATTTAAATAATTAGAATTTGGCGGGACGTAAAATAATTCAGAAATGCGCCCGGGTTGGGTCTAAAATTTTGGATTTGAAATACGAAAATTATTAACAAGTTCCAAAAATTGAAATGAAGGATTATGCAATGAAAAAGCATACCTCCAAGAACGGACGCACGAACGTGCGCGTAGCCATCCAAACACGTCCGTTCCACTGAACGGGACGAGAACTCGATGCAAGGACGCTACCAAAGGGTTAGGGGTATCAAGCAGGCCATGTCAAGTATTTTTAAATTATTTTAAATGACCTAAATTGTTATATGCAAAAATATGTGATGTGAGGGTACTCTACAATTAAGAAACAACAAGCTCAAGCAAGCGGGTCAAATATAAAGTAACTACCATTCGCATCCACAAAGTAAATGAATTAAACACTACAAACCACACATACGGCAATAGAAATTGGTATAACAGAACTCGGTTGTTATATTATACCCAACTACAAAAGAATTTCGTCCTCGAAATTCCAAAACAAGAAAGGATAAACAATCAATCAACTATAAGAAAAGATGGGGAAACTTCTGCCGGATCTCATCTTCTCATTTCCAAGTTGACTCTCCATGTGAGTGACTACCCCAAAAAACAAGTACAAGAGGGATAACCTAGTTCTTAAGAACCTTTTCCCTCCGATCCACAATCGCAATCGGTCGCTCCTCAAAAATCAAGTCTTCTCGTACAGTCAGTTCCGAATGATCCAACACATGTATTTCATCTCGAACATACTTACGGAGTTGAGATACGTGAAACACATCATGCACATTCGCCAAGGACTGCGGTAACGCCAAACGATATGCTACCTCACCAACACGCTCCAAAATTTCAAAGGGTCCAACGGATCGAGGACTGAGCTTTCCTCGACTTCCGAAACGAATCACCCCTCTAGTCGGTGATATCTTCAAGAATACCAAATCACCCACGGCGAACTCTAGATGTCTTCTCGACGTATCTACCTAACTCTTCTGTCGGTCTTGTGCTGCTTTCATATGATTTCGGATAGCATTAACTTTCTCAACTGTCTGCACAACCAAGTCTGGTCCCAACAATCTTCGTTCATCGACATCGTCCCAACAACCAGGTGAACGACACTTACGACCATATAGAGCTTCACATGGAGCCATCTGAATTGTCTCCTGGAAACTGTTGTTGTAAGAAAACTCCACCCAATGCAGATGATCTTCCCATGAACCCTTGAAGTCCAACATGCAAGCTCTCAACAAATCTTCAAGAGTTTGGATCGTTCTCTCCGGCTGGCCATCTGTTTTAGTATGATAAGCGGTGCTATACATCAATCGGGTCCCCAAACTTTCCTGTAAGCTCCTCCAGAAGTGTGATAAGAACCGAGTGTCACGGTCGGACACGATGATCACCGGTACTCCATGCAGTCTTACAATCTCCTGCATGTACCGCTCTGCCAAAGTTTCTGTTGATTGACCAACCCGAAAAGGAATGAAATGAGCTGCCTTGGTCAAACGATCAACAATCACCCAAACTGCATTGTTGCCCTTTGGACTCCGCGGTAGAGCTGTCACGAAATCCATGGTTATATGTTCCCACTTCCACTGAGGAATCGGAAGTGGTTGCAATAAACCAGCAACCCTTTGATGTTCAGCCTTAACTTGCCGACACACCAAGCATTTTGCCACAAAGCGAGCAATCTCCCGTTTCATGCCTTCCCACCAGAAATGCTGTCGTATATCTCGATATATCTTCGTGCCTCCTGGATGTACGGAATATGCTGAACTGTGTGCCTCCTTCATAAGTTCTTCACGAATATCTCCTTTTGGCACACACAACCGGCTACCATATCTCAACGAACCATCTTCATGGATCAATAAATCTATTCGAAGTCCAGCTTCAACCTGTTCTCGAAACTTTTGCAATCTAGGGTCCTGCGATTGCGCTGTTTTAATATTTTCGATCAACGACGAATATACCTGCAGCTGCATCAACTGTCCCGAAGAATGCGGTAGCACAACCTCCAAATCAAATCTCCGAAAGTCTTCGATGAGATCCTTCCGTGCAGTCAACATCTGAATTGCTGGTAACCGACTGAGCGCATCCGGCACGACATTAACCTTCCCCGGATGGTACTTAAGATCAAGATCGTAGTCAGCCATCAGCTCCCACCATCTACGTTGCCTCATATTAAGCTCCTTCTGCGTGAACACATACTTCAAGCTTTTATGATCAGTGAAAACCTCGACCCTTTTGCCCAAAAGGTAGTGTCTCCAAATCTTCAAAGCGAATATCACACCCGCAAGCTCCAAGTCATGAGTTGGGTAATTCTTTTCATGAGTCTTCAATTGTCTCGATGCGTACGCTACAACCTTCCCATGCTGCATCAAAACACATCCTAATCCTTTCCCAGATGCGTCGCTGTGAATCACCAATCCTCCGGAACTGTCTGGCACGGTCAAAATAGGAGTGGTTATCAATTTCTGCTTCAACGCCTCGAAAGCTGACGCACACCTATCAGTCCACACAAAAGGTACTTCCTTGTGCGTAAGCTTGGTCAACGGCTCCGCCAGACGAGCAAAGTTCTCCACAAATCTTCTGTAATACCCGGCTAGTCCAAGAAAGCTTCTTATCTCCGCAACACTCTTCGGAATCGGCCAATCACGAACTGCTGCAATCTTTTCGGGATCGACCACGATTCTATCACCAGACACGACATGCCCCAAAAACTTTACTTCTTCCAGCCAAAACTCGCACTTGCTCATATTCGCATATAATTTCTCTTGTCTCAACGTCTGCAGTGCGATCTTCAAATGTTCAGCATGCTCTTCAATACTCTTCGAGCAGACCAGAATATCGTCAATGAACACCACAATAAACTGGTCCAAGAATGGTGAAAAGATTCGGCTCATCAAGTCCATGAATATAGCTGGTGCATTCGTAACTCCGAAGGGCATCACTAAATACTCGTAATGTCCATACCGAGTTCGGAACGCCGTCTTGCAAATATCCTCTGCTTTCATTCGGACCTGATGATATCCGGATCGCAAATCCAGTTTCAAGAATACCCTTGCGCCACTAAGCTGCTCAAATAGTTCGCTAATGCGAGGGATGGGGTACTTGTTCTTAATAGTCACCCGGTTTAATTCTCGATAGTCGATGCACATCCTTCTTGTGCCATCTTTCTTCTTGACTAGAAGAACTGGAGCTCCCCAAGGCGAGTTACTGCTGCGAATCTAACCCTTCTCAAGTAATTCAGTAATCTGCTTCTTGACTTCTTCCAACTCCACTGGTGCCATTGGATAATACGCTTTAGAAACTGGCGCTGCACCAGGAACAAGATCGATCGCGAACTCCACGTCTCGCCTCGGCGGTAAAACTGATATGTCTTCAAACACGTCCATGAAATCTCGAACAACAGTTGGCGTTTCATCTTGAGCAACCTCCATTGATGCAAGAATATTAGCTGTCGGCCAAGCCCTAAACTCGACTGGCCCGACAGAACTGCTTCCTCCAATAAAGATGAACTCGGGATGTCCGGGAATCTGGAAAATTACTTTCTTTGCCCTACAATCAATGTAAGTGTGGAAAGTGCCAAGAAAATCCATTCCCAAGACGACTTCATAGCTGCCCGTATCAATCACCAAGAAATCTGCAAAAAGCTCCCGTCCGCAAACAACAACTGCACAATCTTTACATTCTCTACTAGATATGATTTTCCCATTCCCAGTGTGTATGTCCCAGAAACTAAACAGGGTCGTGCAAGTAATCGAGTGTGTAGCTATAAACTTGGACGACATAAAACAATGGGATGCACCAGAATCAAATAACGCTAATGCGGGAAAACCATGAACAAGTAGAATACCTGAAACAACTTCTCCCGAAGCCTTAGCTTCCTCAGCCATCTAGGTAAAAGCTCGAGCCTGATTGGGTCCTTGAGTCAGCTGCTTCTGTCCCGGAAAAAGTTTCTACGGCGGCTTCTGAAGATCATCCTTTGTGCGAAGCTTCGACGGACAAGAGTTAATAGTATGATCCGCCGATCCACAAACCAAACAAAGTCCCCACATTCTTCGACATTCCCTTTGCAAATGTCCGGGTAGATGACAGTAATTACAAATCACGGTCTTTCTCTGATCAACGGCAGTAGGCTTCTTCATCGGTGTTACACCACGACGGTCCACTGGAATACCTCTGCGTCCATGAGCTCGGTTCGGTGCAAATGCCGGCTTCCTTACTGTAACTGCTGTCTGCTGTGAACTCCCAGTCTTCCCAGATAAGCTCTGCTGTTCTCGGGCTGCCGTAAGTACCTGTGAGAAAGTGGTCAAACCCAGGGAGACAATCTGCCTCTGGATGTCCACATCCAAACCGCGCATGAATCTCCTTGCCCTATCAGCATCATCGGCAACCAACGGTCCAGCGAATCTACCGAGCCGCGTCCACTCCGCTGCACGCACATCTACAGGTGCATCGTTCTGCTTTAAACTAATGAACTTCTCTTCTATTTCCTCCCGTGCAGTCCGCGGGAAGAACTTCTCCAGGAAACTCTTTGAAAAATCCGCCCACCTGATCGGTTTGGGCAAGCGGGTCTCCTCCACCAGCTACCATTCAAGGGCGTAATCCACCAACTGGATGCGTACTACATCCACCCTTTTATCATCTGGGATCTGTGCCACAATGAGTAAGTTCTCCGTGTCAACTAGCCACTGCTCCGCTGGCAACGGCTCCTCCAAACCAGTAAAGACAGACGGACCCAGTCTTCTGAAATCTGCTACGGTTCTCACACAATCTACTGGTCTGACCCCAACATTGTTTACGGACTGCTGAACAGCCCGCAAGCCTTCCTGAAAAGATTCAGCTTGCTGCTGGATCAGCTCGGTCTGCCGCTTTTGGTTCTCTAACATCCCACGTATTACTCCAAGCATAGCGGCTTCATCAACACGTCTTTGGTACGTCTTCAGATTCTTGTCTGCCATATTCCTGAAATCAAAATACCCAAGGATTAACATGATAACAAATTCAAAATGTAGATCAAGGCTAGAACTCCGAGTTACTTAAATAGAGTACCGCATTGTAACCATGCCGCGGTATCATAGCCACAATTACATAACTCCATCCAAGTCGCCTAAGTTCTAGGGGTAAGCAAGGAACCAGGTTTCGAGTCGGTATGGAAAGGAGGTTCGCATACCGTAAAAGTATAATCAGGAGGAGGTTAGATTCAAGAACGGTAAAACGGTAAGGTGGCAGGACATGTTTCCTAATCACGAGTATTCTGATTCGCGTATTGGGTACAATACCCAACTACAAAAGAATCAACCCGATTAACCTATGGCTCTGATACCAAAAGAACCATGTCACGCCCCGCTTCCCAGAGTACGCTAAGATGGGCACGTGACATAGCCAACCATGCTACCTGTGGGTAGGAAGTATCCTTCCACAGTCACATTACGGCTGTAGAGATATCAAGAACAAAAATAAAACTATCTAGCACATGTCCATAAGCCAAAATAAAACGAGTCAAGAATAAATAATGCGGAAGCAAGAGATCCGATACAAGAATAACTGGAATGTATGTCCCATAATGCGGGCTCACATCAGAAATGAAATGCTGAAAAGTAAAGAACTAACTATTACTGAATCCTCACTGCTCAGCCTGCTGGCTGAAGTACTCCTGCTCGGACTGCAACAAAGGTACGGAATCTGGGCCATGCAAAACCCAGACGTCAGTGCGTCATGTCATCAAGCAATAAAATATAAACAGGGTAACAAGACATGCAAGTATAAGCATAAATGATAAAGCAGGTGTAACAGCAATATAAATCAGGGCAGTGAAGGGTAGTGTGCAGTGAGTAAACTGAACTAGTCTATTGGGTTATCTACTCTCAAGTCTTTGAAATTAATTTGATGAATCATCGATGTAACTCAATAGTATCCCGTGCATGCCCGGGACCACGGTCTAAGACTCTCGAGCTGAAACCGAGACATGCCGCTAGGCACTAAAACAGGAAATATGTAAAGACGAACGATGTCAGCAGCATCATCCCAAGGCTGACCTAGCCTCTAAAACTGATCAGTATAAGCAAGCAACTGTCGAGTTACAAGTCAGGTTTCATCATTGATTTCCCCATACCCCCAAGTTATATATGTTCAAGTCATGTATAAGTTAATCTAAAGCTAATGCCAACACAGGATCAGGCAGGTACAGGTTTGTCTGGATAGACAACAGGAACGGTCCGTAAGAACAACAGGTCAGGTTGTTGGCATTAGACACAAGATCAGGTAACAGGTAAGACCATGGTACATCAGGTCAAGCCAGGTAATATATAAAGGTGTCATGACATGTCAAGAGGTGCACGGTACCATGTCGGGTCAGGTAGTAGGTGTAACAAGTCATGTCAGGGTGTACAAGATATCATATGGGTTCTCATAATCAACTAGCATAATCATGATTATAAATAAACAAGCATGGGTGCTATCAGAACAATAAACTGGTGCATGTAATAAGATATGCAAATAGGTACAGATTAAGCTACTTGGATACACGGTTATCTGTTTGGGTTTAAGGGATAGTTTTAACATTTCATGAATACAGTATAACAGATGTGGATGATAAAATTATAGTAATATGTACCAAACAATCTAGAGATGCAATTGAATACGAATTAGGCTAGATGTATGCAACCGGTCGTCCGACAGGGTATAAACTACAATAGGGTATTATGGCTATGCAAACAATTGTGATTATGTGATTTAACATATAAATGCGGTTACCAGGTTTAGTAAACTAAATGCAACAGTTAGGTTTCAAGTTCTAGATCTGAAATATGTAAACGGAATATCGTGGTGTTAACTTGGAACTCATGGCTTTAGATTCTATCTATAGATTTAATAAGAAAATAAATAAATTAATATAGGAATAGTATGAATAGCATGTAGCAAGTTTCACTTGCCTCGACAGATCGCGATACGGTAAACGGAACGTCTCGCGTCGGCGGGAAAAGTCGCGACGCGCGCACGGTACACGGAATGAGTTCAAACGACGAATAGTGGAATCACACGGGTCAGATGTCCTTGCCGGGTCATCAGGATTGTCGCCGTCGTCAGAAGATCAGCGATCTACAGTGGTGAAATATTATTCAGAGAAGAAAAGATACATGCACAGAAGAAGAGAAAGATACAGAGAAGAAGAGAGGAGGTGCAAGAGGGAGAGGCTTACTGGGTTGGACGAGTGACGCACGAGGAGACGAGATGGTGGCGGTGAGGTCGACGGAGCTCCGGCCAGGGAACGTGCAGGGGTGCAGGTTCTTGACGCTAGGGTTTAGAGTCGATCGGGGTTGTGTTGCGGTGTACGTGTAGGGTCAGGCGCTCGAGAAAGAGCAGAGGAGAGGAAGACGATGACGACGAGATTAGGGAGTCGGCGGCGACGAGGTGGTGATGGTGGATAGAGGTGCTCGGGTTAGAAGTTGCAGTAGGTTCGTTCGAAAGAGAACGAAGGAGAAAGAGGTGCTGGAGTAGAGGGTGACGAGGGGATGCAGAGGGAGTCGACGTCGGTGGATTGGGGATTGAGGAGCTAGGGTTTAAGTGTTATCATGGGTTCTCGTGGGCGAGCGCGGTTTTAAAAAAAAGGAGAAGAAGAAAGAGATGCAGAGGGAGGTGACGGGATCCACGCGGGAGGTGACGAGAATCGAGAAGTGCATAGTGATCGCGAGATCTGAGAGAGAGAGCGCGCGAGAAGAGAGAGAAAAAGAAGAGAGAGCCGCGTAACAGGGAGAGAGAAAGAGAAAGGGAAAGAGAGAGAGGGAGACGTGGGGCCCGGTGGTTTAAAGGGGGAATCTTTGATTGGCTGGGGAAAATATAAGAGAATGATAGAAGAGAGGGAGAGAGATTTGGGGTGGGGCCCAGAGCAAGAAAAGAGAGCCCTGATTGGCTCGGGTAAAATTTAATAAAAAAAAATTTATAAAAGATTTTAATATTTTAAGCATGATTTCATTGGCTGTGAAAAGATTTCCATTGTTTTAAAAAAATATTCCCTTCTGTTAAATAATTATAAGCCTTTAGCTGATAGGTTAAAAGAAATTTTAAAAATATTTAAATAATTAGAATTTGGCGGGATGTAAAATAATTCAGAAATGCGTCCGGGTTGGGTCCAAAATTTTGGATTTGAACTACGAAAATTATTAACAAGTTCCAAAAATTGAAATGAAGGATTATGCAATGAAAAAGCATACCTCCAAGAACGGACGTACGCACGTGCGCGTAGCCATCCAAACACGTCCGTTCTACTGAACGGGACGAGAACTCGATGCAAGGACGCTACCACAGGGTTAGGGGTATCAAGCAGGCCATGTCAAGTATTTTTAAATTATTTTAAATGACCTAAATTGTTATATGCCAAAATATGTGATGTGAGGGTACTCTACAATTAAGAAACAACAAGCTCAAGCAAGTGGGTCGAATATAAAGTAACTACCATTCGCATCCACAAATTAAATGAATTAAACACCACAAACCACACATACGGCAATAGAAATTGGTATAATAGAACTAGGTTGTTACATTTTGTCTTCCGGAAACTTCTGTATACTTTAAATTTCCCGCACATGAACAGAACTCTTAAAAACCCTATTAAACCCTATTTTTAATACAATTTTTAATACATTTTTAATACATTTTTAATACAACTTTTCACATACCCTAACCCTAGTTTTACCCTATAAATACCACCCCTAAATACACCTCTCTTCACTTCCAAACTCTGTCCAAAACTCTCAAGAAATTCTAAGTTCAATAGTGTACAAGTGGAGTTAGCAAAGGGCAAAACTCCGGCGAACTTCCGATGGCGATACGAGGAGTTTCCGGCGACGAAACGATGCACCGGCGATTCCCCCCTCTACCTCTATCTTCCCTCTTTCTTGTTAGATTGTAAGTCCCAACTCCCCCTTCTCTATTCCATTCTAAAAATTTGTAAAACCAAAACCCGACGGAAGCGGAGTTAATCCGACTTCCGATTTGGTTTTCTTTTAAAAGATCAACTTTCCTCAAATACAACCATACTAAACTCTTACATCTTGACTATTAATCATTAATAAAACATGTTGAACAAGTTTCATAGCAAAATATTTCATATTGCAACTTTTATCGTACTTTTTCAGTAAAATACCATGTAGGTTAGTTTCGACTTTAAAACATCATTAATCTTGCTATACTTTTAGATATATCACGAGGTAATGACCTACCTCTTCACAACACTCATATACAACATAGCACGATACCTTTCGGGAACATAGAATACGGGAATACAAATTTACAATTAAATACCTTTTACTATTAAAACCGTTTTCTACAAGATTGCATATTTTTACAAATCTTTGCAATGCGCCGCTACAACCCATTTTTGGGGAACCTAACTGGGATGGTACAGATTATCGCACATCCCTGGGCTTAGTAGTACGAGATTCAGATCTCCGCAAGGAGCATTCGGTCTCGAAAGATTTGAAATACAAATATATTAAGAGAATAAGATTTCTAGAAAATAATAAAATTATTTTATATATATATATATGTATATGTATTATCAAAATATCTATTTTTGATATAATATAAATATTCCAATTTTTCTAAATCAAAAGATTCACTTTACATGAAAATACCATGAAATTCCATACAAGTTCAATATTACAATTAAATACCCTATATTATGAAAAAATAGGTTTATTCACTAGAAATATCACAAATATAAAATCCACAACTATGAAAACTCTAAAGACGATAATTAAATACTTGAGGTGTATTTTGTAAATTATACAAAATTATTTTTATATAAAACCCCCTCAAGTTTTATAAATTATAATAAGACCCTAGTAAATATAGGTTTAAGCGGAACCAATCTCTTGAGCCTCAGGGAGAAGGAAAAGTGGGTGCTTGCCTATTTAAGGTAGACAACTTAACAACGGTGTTATCAACACGGTAATCGTCTTTGAAAAAGACACAAATCCTGCCGCCCATGTGCAGCGGTTACCGATAACATCAAAACTTAATCCAGGACTTCAATTTCTCTTTCTAATTGTTCTGACCCAAACCGAGTCTCATTAAATAATCTGACTTGAATATGATTCAAGTACAATCTACAATTCAATATGAATCCATGAATACATATATTCAATCTGTATTGACTGAACCGAACTATGGATATACTTCCATTTACATGATTCTCCAGTTACATCCATGATTCTCCAGTTATATCCATTTACTGATATCATGGTTTTGGCAAGTCATCCAATTATACAATCTATATTACAAGACAATACCAGTTGCAATACAATACAACAATACAAATAAGACATCGCGGGGTTTAAGGGGTAGATTGGTACGGGAGGTGTTAGAAGTGGCACGAGACTGCAAGATTTAAGACACCTAATCTGAATACAACGCCGTTGTTCCGGGCTTTCTAACGGAGCCTTGTACTACATTTGCCTTTAGTCTCTGGTATATAGAGACTCCTCTCGTATACACTGGCATCCTTCTGTACCAAGCAACAAACAACAGCGTTAACACTAAATACAACTTTATAACAATATAATACAACTTTAAAAGTTACATTCTCTCTCTGTGTCCATTCTACTTCTCCCTTATCTTTGGGACTTACTGAGCGATTTGTTCGCTGACGACATTCTCTTTCTTTCTTCTTTGAATGTCGGCAGGTGTTTCGGACCTTCCATAGATCGAGCCTAGCACTGAAGACTTGGACCAGTTTATTGAAGATCCCAAGCCGTTGTTACACTTGTACACATTTCATTTCAGTATTTTCCATTTCTGTTATGCCATTGTTTAGGCATTGCTTTCATTCAGAAGTATTTACTTTTCCATGCATTGTACAAAAGAATGTTAATAAATAAAGTTGCTGTTCATAACATTTGTCTCTTGTGTACATTTCTTTTATATTGCTTAGATACGCTTAGCGTATTTACTTCAGAGTAAATACGTAGCGGCCTAGTCGCGCCCTCTGCCCGTATACTAGGAAGCGGGGCGTGACAGGTTTTATTGGTGGCCCATGCAGGTCAGAGCTGTATGGAACCATACCATGCAGTTCTGTTCTGCGTGAACAACCTAAGCAATATAACACAAGAACCAGCAACTAAAACATTCTTTACAATTCATATTCCTTGAATCTTATCATTTCATATACTTTGAATCTGTCCTAACCTAAATTTTTCATTCAAGGTTATGGATTCCCCAAACAACACCAGCACCAATGTCAACAACACACCTCCATCACTACCACTCACACCTACCGTAGCTGCTCCAATCAATGAGCATACGGTATTGCTTGAGGCGATCCACAGCCTCCTGGAAGGACAGCAGCAGCAGACTGCTATTCTCTTGAACCGTCCAGAACCGGAAGCACCCGGAGTGAAGCAATTCCGGGCACTTCACCCCAAGAACTTCTCAGGAAAAGAGAGCCCTCTGGAAGTGGAGGAATGGGCTCAGAGCATTGAAGATGACCTGGCAGTAGCACAAGTGTCAGAGATTGCTTGGATTCGAGTTGCAAAGCTGTAGCTCACCGATAATGCATGAGTTTGGTGGAAAGCGGAAGAAAGCCGTCTTCATCAGCCTATCGAATGGAAGACTTTCCGTGACATGTTCGACGCAAAGTACTTCCCTGAGATTGCCCACTTTGATATGGAACAGCAGTTCATCCATCCGCAACAAGGTTCAATGTGGACCAAATCAGTAGATGAGTATGACGCTGAGTTCACCATGCTCAGTCGGTAAGAAATGTCCCAATAAATTCGATTTTCAAAATATCACATACTATACAGCTAACACAAGACTGTAACAGGTTTGTGGCCCATCTCATACCGACTGCTGAGATCAGGGCAAGAAGATTTCAGCAAGAGTTGGACCCGGAGATCCAAGTTGCCTTAGCTACAGGGGATTTCCCAACCCATGATTTGGCTTTGAAAGCTGTCCGAAAATATGAGGCAGTAGTAAAGATGAAGGGCAGACCCTAATCTGCCGGTTTGAAATGCCCTGCCACTCAAATGGCAGGAGGAGCCTCTTCCAGGCCATCGTTCAAACCCAGGAGAACTGAAGAAATCAATAACCAGTCGAGTCCAGACTTCTGCCACTAGTGCAGGAGAAAGGGACACTTGTGGAAGGACTGTAGGCGCGCAAAAGGCCTATGTATAGTTTGTGGTGCGTCAGATCATGGAATTGGAAACTGTCCTTATAGACGCAACCCAACTCACACACCCACCAACTATCCGCAACAGCCAACTATCCAGGCTCTTGCACCTCGTCTAGCACTCCCTGCTCCACCACCTGCACAGCCTACTTGCCAATTCCAACAAGCAATGAGGGACATGCCTCTAGGGCAAAGAAACATGCCCCAAGGACAGAGGAATGTGCCTCCAGTTAGGAGGAATGTACCACGGCGACAGACATTCACATTAGCAGCCGTAGAAGCCGAGCCTGTAGGTCAAGGTAACACTAGTAAGCCTCTTTCATATTTTTTTTAAAAACTCTTGTATCACTTTGTTATTATTCATACACTATCAGTACTTCAGTCCCCAAACTTTCCTTGAATCCGTTACACTTTCCTTTTACAAATTTCGAGGACAAAATTTTTATAAGGAGGGTAGAATGTAACAATCCTAAACTTCTTGTACAACTTTCTGTACAAATTTTTCAAAAAAATACAAAAAGGGGAACTTTTGCTTGAGCACAAGTTATAAGTTTGTTTTGCTTTTTAATAGCAAGAATGAGCTTGTAGCTCATTGGTAATAACTTGAACTGCTGAACCAAACCCCAGAGTTCAAATCCCATCCCCCACATTATTTTTAATATTGATTTCTTTTTAAATTTTTAGAATTCCAAGAGTCTACACGTGCTAAATCCATAAAACCAAAGGTCACACTAAAAACAAACTACCCCGCTGTGCTAACCAGACGACGACGGACCTTCGACGGCGAGCCCCGGCCCGACTCGGCCGACTCGGGCCGGCGACTCGGCCGACTCGGCTGAATCCGAGTTGACCCTTCATGAAACTTGTGCCTCTCTATCTTCTGGAAATTCCTGTATACTTTAAATTTCCTGCACATGAACAGAACTCTTTAAAACCCCATTAAACCATATTTTTAATACATTTTTAATACAACTTTTCACCTACCCTAACTCTAGTTTTACCCTATAAATACCTCCCCTAAACACTCCCCTCCTCACTTCCAAACTCTGTCCAAAACTCTCAAGAAATTCTAAGTTCAATAGTGTTCAAGTGGAGCTAGCAAAGGGCGAAACTCCAGCGAACTTCCGACGGCGATACGAGGAGTTTCCGACGACGAAACGACGCACCGGCGATTCCCCTCTCTACCTCTATCTTCCCTCTTTCTTGTTAGCTTGTAAGGCCCAACTCCCCCTTCTCTATTCCATTCTAAAAATTTGTAAAACTAAAACCCGACGGAAGCGGAGTTAATCCGACTTCCGATTCGGTTTTCTTTTAAAAGATCAACTTTCTTCAAATACAACCATACTAAACTCTTACATCTTAATTATTAATCATTAATAAAACATGTTGAACAGGTTTCATAGCAAAATATTTCATATTGAAACTTTTATCGTACTTTTTCAGTAAAATACCATATAGTTTAGTTTCGAGTTTAAAACATCATTAATCTTGCTATACCTTTAGATAGTTCACGAGATAATGACCTACCTCTTCAAAACACTTATATGCAACATAGCACGATACCTTTCGGGAACATAGAATACGGGAATACGAATTTACAATTAAATACCTTTTACTATTAAAACCGTTTTCTACAAGATTACGTATTTTTACAAATCTTTGCAAAGCGCCGCTACAACCCATTTTTGGGGAACCCGACTGGGATGGTGCGGATTATCGCACATCCCTGGGCTTAGTAGTGCGAGATTCAGACCTCCGCAAGGAGCATTCGGTCTCGAAAGATTTGAAATACAAATATCTTAAGAAAATGAGATTTCTAGAAAATAATAAAATTATTTTTTATAAATATATGTATGTGTGTGTGTGTGTGTGTATTATCAAAATATCTATTTTTGATATAATATAAATATTCCAACTTTTCTAAATCAAAAGAATCACTTTACATGAAAATACCATGAAATTCTATACAAGTTCAATATTACAATTAAATACCCTATATTATGAAAAAATAGGATTATTCACTAGAAATGTCATAAATATAAAATCCACAACTATGAAAACTCTAAAGACGATAATTAAATACTTGAGGTGTATTTTGTAAATTATACAAAATTATTTTTATATAAAACCCCCTCAAGTTTTATAAATTATAATAAGGACCCTGGTAAATATAGGTTTAAGCGGGACCAATCTCTTGAGCCTCAGGGAACCGGAGAAGTGGGTGCTTGCCTATTTAAGGTAAACAATTTAACAACGGTGTTATCAACACGGTATTCGTCTTTGAAAAAGACACAAATTTTGCCGCCCATGTGCAGCGGTTACCGATAACATCAAAACCTAATCCAGGACTTCAATTTCTCTTTCTAATTGTTCTGACTCAGACCGAGTCTCATTAAATAATCTGACTTGAATATGATTCAAGTACAATCTACAATCTATAATCTACAATTCAATATGAATCCATGAATACATATATTCAATCTATTCAATCTGTATTGACCGAACCGAACATGGATATACTTCCATTTACATGATTCTCCAGTTACATCCACGATTCTCCAGTTACATCCATTTACTGATATCATGGTTTCGGCAAGTCATCCAATTATACAATCTATATTACAAGACAATACCAGTTGCAATACAATACAACAATACAAACAAGACATCGCAGGGTTTAAGGGGTAGATTGGTACGGGAGGTGTTAGAAGTGGCACGAGACTGTAAGATTTAAGACACTTAACCTGAATACAACGCCGTTGTTCCGGGCTTTCTAACGGAGCCTTGTACTACATTTGCCTTTAGTATCTGGCATATAGAGACCCCTCTCGTATACACTGGTATCCTTCTGTACCAAGCTACAAACAACAGCGTTAACACTAAATACAACCTTATAACAATATAATACAACTTTAAAAGTTACACACATACACACTCTCTCTGTCCATTCTACTTCTCCCTTATCTTTGGGACTTACCGAGCGATTTGTTCGCTGACGACATTCTCTTTCTTTCTTCTTTGAATGCCGTCAGGTGTTTCAGACCTTCCAGAGATCGAGCCTAGCATTGAAGACTTGGACCAGTTTATTGAAGATCCCGAGCTGTAGTTACACTTGTATACATTTCATTTCAGTACTTTCTATTTCTGTTATGCCATTGTTTAGGCATTGCTTTCATTCAGATGTATTTACTTTTCCATGCATTGTACAAAAGAATGTTAATAAATAAAGTTGCTGTTCATTACATTTGTCTCTTGTGTACATTTCTTTTATATTGCTTAGATACGCTTAGCGTATTTACTTCAGAGTAAATACGTAGCGGCCTCGTCGCGCCCTATGCCCGTATACTGGGAAGCGGGGCGTGACAGGCGATTATATTCCAAGGTGTGTAGGCTCCTTTTGCGTGTTGGTACCATCATCGAGTCGGTCCCATCATCGTCGAGGAGAGGCGGGTACTCTTTGAATGTCGATCGTCGGCTCCGGCCCAAGCTACTGGTATTCCGTTGCGGCCGCGGACAGTAGTTTGCCCTCCGTTGAGGGATGGTTGCGTTGTCCTTATCCCGAAAGCCGCAGAAATAGAATCAACTCCTCGCACTGCTGGGATGCCAGTGCGCACTAGAGCTCAGGCGAAGGCCTCCGATGAAGCGTCAGTGACAGTACCATCAGTGGAGGTGTCATCCGCGGTGGTATTGCCAAAAGGGGATACTGGAAGTGAGGTTGGGCAACGTCACACCAAAGCGCCGAGGGAAAGGAAGCGATCTTCTTCCAGTGTTAGCTTTAGCTTGAAAAAGAGGAAGAAAACAGCTGCCGGCTTGCTTGACCTCCTGCTCGAATCTGAGCCTATTGTACAAGACGAGCCCATCTCCATGCAAGAGCCGGATGACGGTCTTATTTATCCTGGCTCGTCAGCTGAGGAAGCCACGCAATCAGCTGAAACTTTAAGGCGCTCGCAGGATGAGACCGAAAATGTGCGCATCCCGAAGAAGCCCTACCCCCGGTTATCTTCTTCGAAGATCCACCTTCACTACGGAGAGTACATATGGGTCCTCTTCGAAGGGAAGATGAAAGAGCCTTTAAGCAGCCCATCTCGGCTGCTTCTGAAGACGAGCTGGCACTGAAGACCGGTGGGCATGAATCTGCATTTGAAGCCCGGCGAGCACATTTCCTCAGGAAGGAATGACGGCTTGAAAAATCCATACTAGAAGTATGTTGGCGCATCAGTATGTGTGCTTTCCGTATTTTTTTTGGCAAATAATTTTTATCGCTTTTTATATCTCCTTATCTTTGCGAAAACTTTGCAGGGACTTCAGCAGCGAAAGAGGATATGAGCCCAGGTCGTGCCGTGACCGCCGCTTATATAGATGTCTCCCATGATGCATAGGCATGTGCAGAAGGGGTTACTACGGCTGCCGTTCCAGTTGTGGAGCCTTCGGTGGTGGCTCTTGTTCCTTCAGTGTCCATTGCTCGAGCGGAGGTGACCCCATTGGACATGGACCCTATGGATTTTTCTGATGGCATCTTGGAAATTGTAGGAGGGACCGCGAAGGCCATTTTTCTTTCTCCGGAGCCTGAAATAGCAGTTGTTGCTTCGCAACTGGAAGCTTCTATGCCCGCAAATGCCCTCGGTGATGTGCTTGAGGGCGTGGAGGAGGCCGCCGAAGCTGGCAAGACTCCAGTTCAAGGCGAGCGGGGCGTCGAAGGTAACCTCTTACATTTTATTGTTAATGATCCCCTCATTATCTGAACTCTTCTTTCTTTCAGAACCGCGGGAATGAGCGGCTTTTATAGTGGACCTATCTCCTAAGAAGTCTTTCCAGCACTTACTTGACATGGCTGCCCTACGGGCGATATCCCCGCAAAGTATCGTCCTTTCTTCTGGGCAAGGTCGGTGTTCTTTGACCCCTTTGCTTTATTATCACTTTTTTTTACGATGATGTTAACATGCTCTCTGCAGTTCTGGAAGCTGATGATGAAGTGGAGATCCTGGATGGGCCTGGGGATCTTTCAAACCCCCCTTACATGGCCGTGGGTAAGTAAAACTTTACCCTTGGTATTGTTTTGTTTATTCCATGTTTGCCAGTCTTGTTGACAAGTCATAAACTTTGACAGCTTTGCCAGCTCCGGCTCCATTAGAATCCCGAATCCCTATGCCACCGGGACTATATGCCCGACGTGCGTCTGAAATGATGGTGAGACAATGCATTCACTCCTTGTCGGCCCTCATTGAAGATCTTCATGCTGGAAGTTCTGTTACGGCCGAAGAATTTGCTGCCGAAGCCAATACTTCTTTGCCCTTCCTTGCTACTTATCATAATGAGAAATTGGTGCATGTTTGGGTTGAGTATTGTCGCAGAGTGGAGGTTTGCTTACATAATCTCGAGTGTATATGCCTTCCTTCCGAGCTCTTAATTGCAAAGGTGAGCCTGCGGGGGCGGATTGAGCGGTGCGCCGCTAATTTTCAGTCTTGCGAAAAGAGGCTCAACTGGAAATTTTCGGAGAAGGAGCTAGCTTCAAATGCTTTGGGGGAACTCCAAGCTCAACTCACTACTAAGACCACCAGTGCGTACAAACTTTGGCGGGTGCTTCAAGAAACTATCACAGAGGTGGTAGCTCTTGATAAAGCCGTTATCTTTACCCGCGAGATAGTTAAAGCTCATAAAGTTGCTGAAAAGGAGCTTGAGAGTCGGTTTGCCTCGTATCAGGCTCAACAGTCTCAGGTGGAGACCCGTCTTGTGGCAATAACAAAGCTTGAAGCTGATGCCCAGAGGAAGAATGATGAATTGACGAACTTATTGTACCATCCGCCGGCTTGAAGATATTTTTTTTTATATTCTCCCTTTTTTGTATTCACTCTTGAATGAGAGTGTCTTTTGATTCTTTTATGAAATGTACATTGTATTCATTTGGATTCATGAATAAAAGACATATTTTATTTCATATTGGCGTGTCCCTTTTAGCAAACGCGTCTTGTAGATAGTCTATCTTGATCTCCTTGCAGGACGGCGATGGCTTAGGAAACAGGTTCAGATCTGCCGCCTAAGACTTTTCAACTTCACGAGCTGTGAGGGTCTCATAAAGACTTTTCTCCCTACGAGTCGAGAGGATCCCGTAGGTGTATTTTCTCCTTAGGAATCGTGAGGATTCCTAAGTGTATATTTTCTCTTGAGAGTCATAAGGATCTCACAAGAGAATTTTCCCCCCTTACAAGTTGAGAGGACTCGTAAGTGGTTGTTTCCCTCCTTGTAGAGATTCGACTTTGGAGAGTGTGGCCCGTGAATAGTATGCAATAGCCCATCTTGGACCGACTTGCAGGGCCCCAGTGCTTAGGAAACAGGTATTTATTCCCATTGCCTAAGGCTTTCCCCTACGAGTCGAGACGAATCGAGAAGTTGTCGCAAGGACACTAATTTCCTCACGAGTCGAGATGAATCGAGAAATTCTCGTAAGGGTTTCCTAACATCACAGTTAACTCCTGCTAATAGAAGTCCGTTAGGGTCTGTGGTACTAGGGTTTTCTACCCATCGCACCGTCGCGTTGGCCGATGTATTCCCCGATATGCAATCTTGCTTAGTAGTACGAGATTCAGATCTCCGCAAGGAGCATTCGGTCTCGAAAGATTTGAAATACAAATATATTAAGAAAATAAGATTTCTAGAAAATAAGAAAATTATTTTATATATATATATATGTATATGTATTATCAAAATATCTATTTTTGATATAATATAAATATTCCAATTTTTCTAAATCAAAAGATTCACTTTACATGAAAAGACCATGAAATTCCATACAAGTTCAATATTACAATTAAATACCCTATATTATGAAAAAATAAGTTTATTCACTAGAAATATCACAAATATAAAATCCACAACTATGAAAACTCTAAAGACGATAATTAAATACTTGAGGTGTATTTTGTAAATTATACAAAATTATTTTTATATAAAACTCCCTCAAGTTTTATAAATTATAATAAGACCCTAGTAAATATAGGTTTAAGCGGAACCAATCTCTTGAGCCTCAGGGAGACGGAGAAGTGGGTGCTTACCTATTTAAGGTAGACAACTTAACAAAGGTGTTATCAACACGGTAATCGTCTTTGAAAAAGACACAAATCCTGCCGCCCATGTGCAGCGGTTACCGATAACATCAAAACCTAATCCACAACTTCAATTTCTCTTTCTAATTGTTCTGACCCAAACCGAGTCTCATTAAATAATCTGACTTGAATATGATTCAAGCACAATCTACAATTCAATATGAATCCATGAATACATATATTCAATCTATTCAATCTGTATTGACTGAACCGAACTATGGATATACTTCCATTTACATGATTCTCCAGTTACATCCATGATTCTCCAGTTACATCCATTTACTGATATCATGGTTTTGGCAAGTCATCCAATTATACAATCTATATTACAAGACAATACCAGTTGCAATACAATACAACAATACAAATAAGACATCGCGGGGTTTAAGGGGTAGATTGGTACGGGAGGTGTTAGAAGTGGCACGAGACTGCAAGATTTAAGACACCTAATCTTAATACAACGCCGTTGTTCCGGGCTTTCTAACGGAGCCTTGTACTATATTTGCCTTTAGTTTCTGGTATATAGAGACTCCTCTCGTATACACTGGCATCCTTCTGTACCAAGCTACAAACAACAGCGTTAACACTAAATACAACTTTATAACTGTTAGTTATATGTATGCCCTAGAGGCCATTACTGTACATAGGATGTATATTGTAGTGGATGCTGGGACATATATAGTGAGGACTTTCTTGCTCGACATGATAGTATGCTATCTGGTTGATCTTTACCTTAACGTGTATATTGTTTGTCTCTCTGTTACATGTTGGTAAAACCCTTAGGATCTGTACTTGACTACCTGGACTATGATGCGGATCATACTAGTGGGGACATGGTAGTCCATAAGTACATCCTTCAAAGTCCCTAGTCGAGGGTGTATCGAGACGGGGCATCGATATACCAGAGTAGACTAGCGTATACCTTCTCGACCCATACAGATGGGCGATGGATGATCCCATATCCATCGGTGTTTGACATCAGAGATGATATACGGGTGCTCAGTAGAGACTGGGTACACTGGACGGACTCGCCGAGAACTCCCAGATGGTATTATACCTCACGTCAGATGGCAGTTCTCTGGTGACACTGGTACAGAGTAGTCTGTTGACCCGAGATCGTCATAGAGTCTTGTGTGGTTCCCACTGTGCTTTGATTTCCATCTTACCACGTCCAAGAGGGCGTGCAAAACGGTGGTTTTTGGGTACAGTCCCGAGTCACATGGAGGCAATGAGCGATAGGAGGGGATTCGTCTCTCCCGGTATATGGGGGTTGATGTTGCGCTGTGTTCGATTGGCTATAACAGGAAATCCCTGGCCAGGGTTGCTGAGATTTACTGGTAAGTGTTATCAGTAGTTTCTCGAACAGTTATAGACCTCATATCGACACGACTTATTGAGCTATTGGGGTCTGACGTTTACCACCCCTAGGCGAGATATGCGACATATCAGACGATCAGACCGGACTGTACGGTAGTGTTACTGGTCGGATTCACTGGAGTGTGAGCGGGCTTGCTCGTCGATCTTCAGATCGCTCAATACCCGGGTGGTCGTTACGTTTAGCAGACCGCTTGCGGCTTGTGGATGCTTGATATGATCATCATCTGCTGCCGGCGTATTGACGAGTCTTTAGAGTCCTACACAGAGGTTTCCTGGCTCAAGCGAAACGAAATAGGAGCGCATATGAGATATGTGCGGGACCGAGAATAATGCGTGTATGTGATACCGTATTCTATTCTCGCGATAAATATATCGAATGGTTGTATGCGATATAACCTAGTTATCGATTCAAGCGTTGATTCGATAAGCCGATATATTGTATACTTGTCGGTTGTGTGCGACATAACCGGGTCATTGAATCAAGTGTTGATTTAATGATTTAATGCATATTTATATATTTGATATATTACTTTGCATCAACTAGTATCGGTTTACTTAAGATGGATTTTCTCACTCGGGTGTGCGCATTGTATATGCGATATACTTTTGTGCACTTGATTGTATCATGTTTGATGATACATGTCATGCTAGGGTTCAAGTGTAAAGATTAAACCTTGGTTAATGAAATGTTTAGGGTTTATTATTTATTATTCATTTATCTTATTTAATTATGCTTTTTATTTATGATAAATGAATAAAAGAAAAGAGAAAAGAATGGTGGCTAAATTTGTTCTTTAGTTGAAGCTTCATGAAGCTTTGTTCAAGTCAACCATTCTTATCTCATCCTTAACCCTAACCATTCCCACTAACCATGATTCATTCTCTACACTTAACTCAAGTTAACATTATGATAAGAATTCATTTTCTTTTCTTTTTCTATTAACTTATCATAACATTTTCCTTCTTCTTCTTCCTTGCTTCAAGTGAGGAAGCTTGAGGTCATCAATGGTGGATTGATGATTTGAGTGAGAAATCCAATTCTAAAGTTAACCCACTTCCTATTTCTTCATCCTCTACCTCTTGCCAAGTAGTAGAGTGTGTTTTCTTCACAAGTTTCATGACTTGGTGAAGTGAGAGCTTGATCTTGCGATGCTTCGACGTAGATCATCTTCGGCATGGACATCGACGACCTAGCTTGCCCATTCTCCGACGAAGCCGATCCTAGAGCCCGGATTTGATTTGGACAGCGGAGAGGACCTCGTTGCGGAGCCGTGGAGGTGGAGCACCGGATCTACAAAGGTTGTATTTCCGTATCTTTTAGTTAAGTGTTAACTAGTTAGCTTGTTCGCCTAGACATCTAGCAAACGATCCGTACTTTAGGGTTTGTAGGCACCATAATTTTTGAAATTGCCATGGTTGATGGCTTGGGAGACCTCACTAGTGTGCCTAGGAACCCTGCAGTAGTATCAGAGCCAGGTTAGAGCCTTAGGCGAAGTCCAGACGGAAATTGAAGTCCGAACGAACCCGAAACCCCGATTCAAACATGCTCTCTGTACAATTTTTAAAATCTGGGATTTTTCCACATTAAAAATGTTCAGAAAAATCAGCAGGTGAATATATGAGGTACTGTGAAATTCGTGCAACTGATTCCTCCATATTGCCGCGCTTCCGCGGCACGAGCTAGCCTCCTGCGGCGGTTGCGCGGCGGTACGGTCACTTTATTAAATAATTTTTACACAGTATCTCATAATTATTAGTGCTGGTATTCCTGGGTATTTTTAATATTTATTAAAGAGTTGAATTTTTCTGAGTTGTTTTGGGAATTCGGTGTTTCGATCGGGGTATCAAATTTTGTCTGTGTGGCTTTCTGGATAAATTTTAGAATATGTTAAAAAGTTCGACCGGATACAATACCCAACTTTTCCCCTGTCGGGAAATTTCCAAGTGTTGGATTTTTCCGTAGTTTAACGACGTTCTAAGTAGTGCAAGTAACGCGATGGTCCCTCTAGAAGACACAAACCTTAACTCGATTATGTGACCGTCTTGAACTGCCATTTGAACCTTCGGGTTTGGGGCAGTACGGCGTGCCACATGTGAGGCGTTGGCTTGACCCTTCTACGGCTGGATCGTTGGTACTGAGGCACGAACGGAATGTTGTTAGACTTGTTTCATATGTTGATCTGTTTCGGGAAAACTTGGGTGTTCGATTGTTCGATCGGAAAGTTTAACATTTTCTATTTATCTGGAATGGGATACAATAATTGGAATTCACAATAAGTTATGTGATAACTGAATGAATGTTATAAACGTAGCAATTTAGTCTCACTTGATCGGTTGCCACGGAATTTTGATGTGATCAAAAGTCCGTCGCAATCACGTAGCGTACGCGGATACTCGCCGGGTAAACTTAATAGACAGCCTCACTCCATAGCCCCGACCAAGTGACTGTAGGAGAACCCCATCGCCGAAAGCATCCGTTCGGGTGCTCCCGGTAGCGGTGTTCCGCCTTGGTGCACTTCGTTGACGGCGTCGGGGGTGCGGCCGCCTACTAAAGTTTGCGACGAGCATTCGATCAGGCTGTCGGGAATCTTGTTGAATTGCCCGACTTGATATTGAAAAGTGTTTTCGATGATGGGACTAAAATGCGGGGTTTATAATTGTTAGGCATACGATGTCTAAGTAATTCATTTGGTCAGGCATGCGATGTCTGAAGAGATTGCGGATTCCAACTGTTGTAGTTTTACACTTTCTTTTCTGTGACCGTAAGTGTAATATGTGATATCGCCGGTTTCGTTGCTATATGTCAACGACAATTGGGATGGACATATTTACTTACGTTGATGACATGTGATGTTATGTGTTGCTGGATATGTTATATTGGATCGTCGTGTTTGAATAGCCGGGGGTTTTTATGTGAGATGAGTGTTTTTCATTTTCATTCATGTAAAAACTTGTATGTAATATTCTTTTATTTGGGGCGCTTCCAGGTTGCGGGAGTTGTCACCTGTTGTATATTATTTACTTTTCTGCACTAGGATAGACCCAAGGATGGGAGCACAAGTAACCGGGTTCTGGGGTCCAGTGGGAGACCAACTCGAGGAGTCGAGTCCGGGTCTCCTAACCCTAGAATTGGCAGGGTTGCTTGCCGCTCTCGTAGGGGTCTAGGGGTGTGGGTTTGGCTATTCATCACGACCGTGGAATCCGTGTTTTATACTGGCTCGTATTGAAAACACGGACGTCCTAGTATATCCAATATTTCATATGTTTCTTCTGCTGCGATATCTGTGATGTGATCATGTGATGTTTCTGTGATGGATATAGTATATAGTATATATGATATATTATATAGACGTTACTTATGTTTTACACCCGCGCTAGCCCTGCCCTGCTCTGCCGTTAGTTACCTAACCTAACGGTGCACGAGGGGACATCGAGGCGAATGCGGATGGCATAAGTGTACGTTATATCTATCTGTGATGTTTAGGTACTTAAATGATGGGACTTCATTAATGTGATTAATGAAATAAAAGAAACCTAAGATGTTGTAGAATGGAATTTCAAAATAAAACAGGTAGCTACAGTTCTTGCTTTGCACAGCGGTATATGTGATATATCCTGCACCTCATTCGACGAGGAAAGGACCGAGATCCCTTCACCGGGAGTGACTCCTTTAGCAATAACTGGCAGATGCTACACACTCGGTTTGTCTTTTGATTGCTTTTAAGTGTTTTTGCTTTGCACAGTGATATATGTGATATATCCCGCACCTCATTCGACGAGGAAAGGACCGACGATCCCTTCACCGGGAGTGACTCCTTTAGCAAAACTAGAAAAGCCTCAAAAGCACTCCATTTCAAAATTCATTTGATTCTACAACGATATAAAGTTCATTACGCAAAAGGTTTTCTTAAAAACCTGTCGTAGCCCTCCGTCATTTCAGATAGGTACTAGTTAGTATTCGTGCTGCGTTTGTTGACTCAGTCAAGGCGTAGTGTGCGGTAGCTGATTATTGCTTATCTGCAAAGCATATGATGCGATTGGATTAGGGTAGTCGTGCGGCCTTGTTGACTCAGTCAAGGGTCGTGCGGGTGGGTTTAATTCAATCGAGAAATGACGGGTTGAACTTTACTTGCGGTCTATGGTTTGTTGACTCAGTCAAGGTCATAGATCGCATGGGGCAAAATATTATCGGGAATTTCAAGTGTTGAAATTTGCAATGAGATTGCATACCTTCTATGAGATAGTTGGATCCCGATACCCGCTGCGAGTAAGAGTTACTCCTGGGAGAGTTTTATACATTACAATTAGCCGATCAAGTAGGTGTCTAGAAAGGTGTTAACGGGGTTACGCCTCTGGGAAAACGAGGTTTACATTAATTAGGTTCGTGCGAAAGCACGGGGGACCTCCCTCAAAGTACCGACACTGGCCTGGCTGAAAGATTGGCGAACTTGTAGTGTGTAATTAATCCCGGCTAGTCTTTCCTTTTAGGGTTTGAAGGAAGATTTGATAAAAAGCAGTGGGAGCCATCCTGATTAGATAAAATAATAACCAATCTATTCTTGACAGAGCGCACGCTGAGTGTTTTCTTCTCTCTCTCTCCAGGTAGCGACCATATCACGCCTTAATCAAGATAATAATACGGAATATTGACCGAACCCGCTTGTTATACTGAGCTGGGGAACGTTGGTCCCGCTCCAACTTATAATTGTTATAAGACAGAGCAGAAAATTGGGGATTACCAGAATTCCCGTGCCGCCCAAACGAAGAGAGTGCATGCTGATGCATCATCTTCGGGTGTGTTCATTATACAGAACTGTTTCTCAGTATCCTTTACGTCCTGGGTATGTGATACCAGATCAGGATCCCAGATATATAATCTGTTACATAGGGCTACAGATAGGTAAAGAACTGAGAACGGGTGATAAGTTTCATGAGGCAGAAAACGGGGCAAGTGTTGCAACCAAGTCTGTCGGTCACTGTCACCCTGTATTACCAATACATTGATTCTGAACGAATGTTATTAGATACCGAACCTGATATACAAAATCATATCAGTCTCTTTATCAGTAAAGAAATGATAAAATTTTGTATTGTTGGATAATGTTTTGAACATTTCCTATATCAAAAGTTGATTGGTTCAGGCACGTTATCTAAAAGCATTGATGTTCTAAATCAAACTACAGATCTAAGTATACGGAACACACACAAGAGGAAGAGTTCAGAAATGAACGAATTCTTCTTGAGGCATTGTAAACTAGGTCAGATCAATGTGACCCGACTAGCTAGAGTTACATATAGATGCATATTTAAATCAGTTTGAATTTACATCTTGTGCAACTCGCCAATCATGTCACAAAGATAAGATGACCATAGCCCTGTTTACTAACAAACAGAGAAAGAGTTAGTGAACTCTTGGGATGATACATGTTGATGTATGTTAGGTCCCCTGTCTACACATGCCAGGACTGGTTCTTTGTACTTCATTATATTCTCTGATAATCTCTCAAGATTCAGACCTATGTTCTTGTTGAAACACAAGTCCGAACCTTTTGAGATATTCACAGAATATAAGCGAGAAGTAGAGAACCAGATATAAGGGTATAAGTATTATGTCCTTTGATGAGATCAAGGAGGAGAATACTTGAGCACGGAAATACTGGACTATTCTAAAGGAGAATGAGATTCTCTCTCAGTATTACTCCTCTGCATACACCATAGCACGATGGTATATCGGGGCGGAGCAATAACACCCTATATGATAAGGTGTGCTCCATGATGAGTACTACTGAGTTACCTTTTTCCTTTTTGGAAGTTATGCACTTGAGAAGCTGCATACCTATTGAATAGGGTTCCAATCAAATCAGTTGCCTACTATTTCATATGTGATATGGAAAAGGAAGAGCCCATGTCTTAAGCTAGTTAAGATTTGGGGTTGACCGGCCTATGTCTAAAAGCATAATCCGGACAAGCTCGAGGCAAAGACTGTAAAGTAGAACTGGAAAAGTTCCAGCTATACAAAATACAGCAGATGATTTGATAGAACCAAAGGATTCAGTAGATTCTAACGAACCTCGGCCTCTCCGCCGATCTAGTAGGGTTCCTCACCCACCTGAGAGATACTTCGGTTTCTCTATGACAGTGGGAGCGAGGATTGCATCATGAGATGATGACCCAACTAGTTTCGAGCTGGCCATCGAGAGTAAGACTCTGTAAGAATGGCTGGATGCTTAGTGATCTGAGATGGAATCCTTATACACCAATAAAGTATGGACTTTAGTTGCTATATCTGAAGGGTTAAATCCCCATCAGGAGCAAGTATATCTTGAGAAGACTACTTGGTGTAGATGGAAAAGTTGAGACTTTCAAAGCTAGACTTGTTAGAGGTTTTCTTCATTGACCAGGCGTGGATCATGATGAAACCTTTTCAAGGATCTATGCTTAAGTCCATCCAGATCCTACTTACCACGGCTACATACCATGACTACGATATCTGGTGGTTGGGTGTCTTGACTGCTTTTCTAAATGATGATTTAGAAGAGAGCGTCTATAAGTACACAGCCAGAGGGCTTCGTAGACAGTGGGAGCAGCGGAAACGTGTGCAAGATGCTTTATAGGATAAAGCAGGCATCGCGGAGTTGGAACGTCTGTTTTGATGAAGCAGTCAAAGAGTTTGACATCATCAAAATGGTAGATGAACCTTGTATATACAAAAAGGTAGTAGGGAGTATGGTGACGATCCTCGTAGAGTACGTGGATGACATACTCTTGATAGGGAAAGAGTTTCCTATGCTATGCTCGATCAATCTCCGCTTATCACTATGATTCTCTATATAGGATCAAAATAATACCTACTAAATCCTGGATTTTGGATCTATGAGATAGATCTAATTGGATGTTAGGATTCTCACTAGTTGTAGTGAGAAGGTATCAATCGATCCTGGGGAGAATCACTGGAAGGGTTCCAGGGTGATAAAGACGACTGAATGTCAGTCGCAGGCATTGTCTTTACCTTCAGTAAAGGGACGGTATGTTGGAAGAGTTCCAAGCTATATACCGTGGCATACTAGACGATACAGGCTAGATACATCGCTACTTAAGATGCTACCAAAGAGGCTGTTTGGGTGTATATTGGTTCATGAGATGAACTATGTTCCTACCATTGTGAGACAATGGAGTTGTGGCTTATGCCAAGGAACGCCGGTCCCATCAGTGATCCAGACATATTCTAAGGCAGTATCACTTGATCATGGAGATGATTGATCTCCAGGGTGATCGAGGTTAGGAGAGTAGACTCTGAGGACAACACAGCGGATCCACTCACAAAGGCCTGTTCCCAAAGAGAGACTTTTATGGGATGGTTGAGTATGAGATACTTCAAACCACTGCTACAGATGGCCCTAGTGTAAGTGGGAGATTGTTAGTTATATGTATGCCCTAGAGGCCATTACTGTACATAGGATGTATATTGTAGTGGATGCTGGGACATATATAGTGAGGACTTTCTTGCTCGACATGATAGTATGCTATCTGGTTGATCTTTACCTTAACGTGTATACTGTTTGTCTCTCTGTTACATGTTGGTAAAGCCCTTAGGATCTGTACTTGACTACCTGGACTATGATGCGGATCATACTAGTGGGGACATGGTAGTCCATAAGTACATCCTTCAAAGTCCCTAGTCGAGGGTGTATCGAGACGGGGCATCGATATACCAGAGTAGACTAGAGTATACCTTCTCGACCCATACAGATGGGCGATGGATGATCCCATATCCATCGGTGTTTGACATCAGAGATGATATACGGGTGCTCAGTAGAGACTGGGTACACTGGACGGACTCGCCGAGAACTCCCAGATGGTATTATACCTCACGTCAGATGGCAGTTCTCTGGTGACACTGGTACAGAGTAGTCTGTTGACCCGAGATCGTCATAGAGTCTTGTGTGGTTCCCACTGTGCTTTGATTTCTATCTTACCACGTCCAAGAGGGCGTGCAAAACGGTGGTTTTTGGGTACAGTCCCGAGTCACATGGAGGCAATGAGCGATAGGAGGGGATTCGTCTCTCCCGGTATATGGGGGTTGATGTTGCGCTGTGTTCGATTGGCTATAACAGGAAATCCCTGGCCAGGGTTGCTGAGATTTACTGGTAAGTGTTACCAGTAGTTTCTCGAACAGTTATAGACCTCATATCGACACGACTTATTGAGCTATTGGGGTCTGACGTTTACCACCCCTAGGCGAGATATGCGACATATCAGACGATCAGACCGGACTGTACGGTAGTGTTACTGGTCGGATTCACTGGAGTGTGAGCGGGCTTGCTCGTCGATCTTCAGATCGCTCAATACCCGGGTGGCCGTTACGTTTAGCAGACCGCTTGCGGCTTGTGGATGCTTGATATGATCATCATCTGCTGCCGGCGTATTGACGAGTCTTTAGAGTCCTACACAGAGGTTTCCTGGCTCAAGCGAAACGAAATAGGAGCGCATATGAGATATGTGCGGGACCGAGAATAATGCGTGTATGTGATACCGTATTCTATTCTCGCGATAAATATATCGAATGGTTGTATGCGATATAACCTAGTTATCAATTCAAGCGTTGATTCGATAAGCCGATATATTGTATACTTGTCGGTTGTGTGCGACATAACCGGGTCATTGAATCAAGTGTTGATTTAATGATTTAATGCATATTTATATATTTGATATATTACTTTGCATCAACTAGTATCGGTTTACTTAATATGGATTTTCTCACTCGGGTGTGCGCATTGTATATGCGATATACTTTTGTGCACTTGATTGTATCATGTTTGATGATACATGTCATGCTAGGGTTCAAGTGTAAAGATTAAACCTTGGTTAATGAAATGTTTAGGGTTTATTATTTATTATTCATTTATCTTATTTAATTATGCTTTTTATTTATGATAAATGAATAAAAGAAAAGAGAAAAGAATGGTGGCTAAATTTGTTCTTTAGTTGAAGCTTCATGAAGCTTTGTTCAAGTCAACCATTCTTATCTCATCCTTAACCCTAACCATTCCCACTAACCATGATTCATTCTCTACACTTAACTCAAGTTAACATTATGATAAGAATTCATTTTCTTTTCTTTTTCTATTAACTTATCATAACATTTTCCTTCTTCTTCTTCCTTGCTTCAAGTGAGGAAGCTTGAGGTCATCAATGGTGGATTGATGATTTGAGTGAGAAATCCAATTCTAAAGTTAACCCACTTCCTATTTCTTCATCCTCTACCTCTTGCCAAGTAGTAGAGTGTGTTTTCTTCACAAGTTTCATGACTTGGTGAAGTGAGAGCTTGATCTTGCGATGCTTCGACGTAGATCATCTTCGGCATGGACATCGACGACCTAGCTTGCCCATTCTCCGACGAAGCCGATCCTAGAGCCCGGATTTGATTTGGACAGCGGAGAGGACCTCGTTGCAGAGCCGTGGAGGTGGAGCACCGGATCTACAAAGGTTGTATTTCCGTATCTTTTAGTTAAGTGTTAACTAGTTAGCTTGTTCGCCTAGACATCTAGCAAACGATCCGTACTTTAGGGTTTGTAGGCACCATAATTTTTGAAATTGCCATGGTTGATGGCTTGGGAGACCTCACTAGTGTGCCTAGGAACCCTGCAATAACAATATAATACAACTTTAAAGGTTACATTCTCTCTCTGTGTCTATTCTACTTCTCCCTTATCTTTGGGACTTACTGAGCGATTTGTTCGCTGACGACATTCTCTTTCTTTCTTCTTTGAATGTCGGCAGGTGTTTCGGACCTTCCATAGATCGAGCCTAGCACTGAAGACTTGGACCAGTTTATTGAAGATCCCAAGCCGTAGTTACACTTGTACACATTTCATTTCAGTATTTTCCATTTCTGTTATGCCATTGTTTAGGCATTGCTTTCATTCAGATGTATTTACTTTTCCATGCATTGTACAAAAGAATGTTAATAAATAAAGTTGCTGTTCATTACATTTGTCTCTTGTGTACATTTCTTTTATATTGCTTAGATACGCTTAGCGTATTTACTTCAGAGTAAATACGTAGCGGCCTCGTCGCGCCCTCTGCTCGTATACTGGGAAGCGGGGCGTAACAGGTTTTGCTGGTGGCCCATGCAGGTCAGAGCTGTATGGAACCATACCATGCAGTTCTGTTCTGCGTGAACAACCTAAGCAATATAACACAAGAACCAGCAACTAAAACATTCTTTACAATTCATATTCCTTGAATCTTATCATTTCATATACTTTGAATCTGTCCTAACCTAAATTTTTCATTCAAGGTTATGGATTCCCCAAACAACACCAGCACCAATGTCAACAACACACCTCCACCACTACCACTCACACCTACCGTAGCTGCTCCAATCAATGAGCATACGGTATTGCTTGAGGCGATCCACAGCCTCCTGGAAGGACAGCAGCAGCAGACTGCTATTCTCTTGAACTGTCCAGAACCGGAAGCACCCGGAGTGAAGCAATTCCGGGCACTTCACCCCAAGAACTTCTCAGGAACAGAGAGCCCTCTGGAAGTGAAGGAATGGGCTCAGAGCATTGAAGATGACCTGGCAGTAGCACAAGTGTCAGAGATTGCTTGGATTCGAGTTGCAAAGCTGCAGCTCACCGATAATGCACGAGTTTGGTGGAAGGCGGAAGAAAGCCGTCTTCATCAGCCTATCGAATGGAAGACTTTCCGTGACATGTTCGACGCAAAGTACTTCGCTGAGATTGCCCACTTTGATATGGAACAGCAGTTCATCCATCCGCAACAAGGTTCAATGTGGACCAAATCAGTAGATGAGTATGACGCTGAGTTCACCATGCTCAGTCGGTAAGAAATGTCTCAATAAATTCGATTTTCAAAATATCACATACTATATAGCTAACACAAGACTGTAACAAGTTTGTGGCCCATCTCATACCGACTGCTGAGATCAGGGCAAGAAGATTTCAGCAAGAGTTGGATCCGGAGATCCAAGTTGCCTTAGCTACAGGGGATTTCCCAACCCATGATTTGGCTTTGAAAGCTGTCCGAAAATATGAGGCAGTAGTAAAGATGAAGGGCAGACCCTAATCTGCCGGTTTGAAATGCCCTTCCACTCAAATGGCAGGAGGAGCCTCTTCCAGGCCATCATTCAAACCCAGGAGAACTGAAGAAATCAATAACCAGTCGAGTCCAGACTTCTGCCACTAGTGCAAGAGAAAGGGACACTTGTGGAAGGACTGTAGGCGCGCAAAAGGCCTATGTATGTTTGTGGTGCGTCCGATCATGGAATTGGAAACTGTCCTTATAGACGCAACCCAACTCACACACCCACCAACTATCCGCAACAGCCAACTATCCAGGCTCCTGCACCTCGTCTAGCACTCCCTGCTCCACCACCTGCACAGCCTACTTCCCAATTCCAACAAGTAATGAGGGACATGCCTCTAGGGCAAAGAAACATGCCCCAAGGACAGAGGAATGTGCCTCCAGTTAGGAGGAATGTACCACGGCGACAGACATTCACATTAGCAGCCGTAGAAGCCGAGCCTGTAGGTCAAGGTAACACTAGTAAGCCTCTTTCATATTTTTTTTAAAAACTCTTGTATCACTTTGTTATTATTCATACACTATCAGTACTTCAGTCCCCAAACTTTTCTTGAATCCGTTACACTTTCCTTTTACAAATTTCGATGACAAAATTTTTATAAGGAGGGTAGAATGTAACAATCCTAAATTTCTTGTACAACTTTCTGTACAAATTTTTCAAAAAAATACAAAAAGGGGAACTTTTGCTTGAGCACAAGTTATAAGTTTGTTTTGCTTTTTAATAGCAAGAAGGAGCTTGTAGCTCATTGGTAATAACTTGAACTGCTGAACCAAACCCCAGAGTTCAAATCCCATCCCCCACATTATTTTTAATATTGATTTCTTTTTAAATTTTTAGAATTCCAAGAGTCTACACGTGCTAAATCCATAAAACCAAAGGTCACACTAAAAACAAACTACCCCGCTGTGCTAACCAGACGACGACGGACCTTCGACGGCGAGCCCCGGCCCGACTCGGCCGACTCGGGCCGGCGACTCGGCCGACTAGGCCGAATCCGAGTTGACCCTTCATGAAACTTGTGCCTCTCTGTCTTCTGGAAACTCCTGTATACTTTAAATTTCCTGCACATAAACAGAACTCTTTAAAACCCCATTAAACCATATTTTTAATACAATTTTTAATACATTTTTAATACAACTTTTCACCTACCCTAACTCTAGTTTTACCCTATAAATACCTCCCCTAAACACTCCCCTCCTCACTTCCAAACTCTGTCCAAAACTCTCAAGAAATTCTAAGTTCAATAGTGTTCAAGTGGAGTTAGCAAAGGACGAAACTCCAGCGAACTTCCGACGGCGATACGAGGAGTTTCCGGCGGCGAAACGACGCACCGGCGATTCCCCTCTCTACCTCTATCTTCCCTCTTTCTTGTTAGCTTGTAAGTCCCAACTCCCCCTTCTTTATTCCATTCTAAAAATTTGTAAAACTAAAACCCGACGGAAGCGGAGTTAATCCGATTTCCGATTCGGTTTTCTTTTAAAAGATCAACTTTCTTCAAATACAACCATACTAAACTCTTACATCTTAATTATTAATCATTAATAAAACATGTTGAACAAGTTTCATAGAAAAATATTTCATATTGAAACTTTTATCGTACTTTTTCAGTAAAATACCATATAGTTTAGTTTCGACTTTAAAACATCATTAATCTTGCTATACCTTTAGATAGTTCACGAGATAATAACCTACCTCTTCACAACACTTATATGCAACATAGCACGATACCTTTCGGGAACATAGAATACGGGAATACGAATTTACAATTAAATATCTTTTACTATTAAAACCGTTTTCTACAAGATTACGTATTTTTACAAATCTTTGCAAAGCGCCGCTACAACCCATTTTTGGGGAACCCGACTGGGATGGTGCGGATTATCGCATATCCCTAGGCTTAGTAGTGCAAGATTCAGACCTCCGCAAGGAGCATTCGGTCTCGAAAGATTTGAAATACAAATATCTTAAGAAAGTGAGATTTCTAGAAAATAATAAAATTATTTTTTATAAATATATGTGTGTGTGTGTGTGTGTGTGTGTGTATTATCAAAATACCTATTTTTGATATAATATAAATATTCCAACTTTTTTAAATCAAAAGAATCACTTTACATGAAAATACCATGAAATTCTATACAAGTTCAATATTACAATTAAATACCCTATATTATGAAAAAATAGGATTATTCACTAGAAATGTCATAAATATAAAATACACAACTATGAAAACTCTAAAGACGATAATTAAATACTTGAGGTGTATTTTGTAAATTATACAAAATTATTTTTATATAAAACCCCCTCAAGTTTTATAAATTATAATAAGGACCCTGGTAAATATAGGTTTAAGCGGGACCAATCTCTTGAGCCTCAGGGAACCGGAGAAGTGGGTGCTTGTCTATTTAAGATAGACAACTTAACAACGGTGTTATCAACACGGTATTCGTCTTTGAAAAAGACACAAATTTTACCGCCCATGTGCAGCGGTTACCGATAACATCAAAACCTAATCCAGGACTTCAATTTCTCTTTCTAATTGTTCTGACTCAGACCGAGTCTCATTAAATAATCTGACTTGAATATGATTCAAGTACAATCTACAATCTATAATCTACAATTCAATATGAATCCATGAATACATATATTCAATCTATTCAATCTGTATTGACCGAACCGAACCATGGATATACTTCCATTTACATGATTCTCCAGTTACATCCACGATTCTCCAGTTACATCCATTTACTGATATCATGGTTTCGGCAAGTCATCCAATTATACAATCTATATTACAAGACAATACCGGTTGCAATACAATACAACAATACAAACAAGACATCGCAGGGTTTAGGGGGTAGATTGGTACGGGAGGTGTTAGAAGTGGCACGAGACTGCAAGATTTAAGACACTTAACCTGAATACAACGCCGTTGTTCCGGGCTTTCTAACGGAGCCTTGTACTACATTTGCCTTTAGTATCTGGCATATAGAGACCCCTCTCGTATACACTGGTATCCTTCTGTACCAAGCTACAAACAACAGCTTTAACACTAAATACAACCTTATAACAATATAATACAACTTTAAAAGTTACACACATACACACTCTCTCTGTCCATTCTACTTCTCCCTTATCTTTGGGACTTACCAAGCGATTTGTTCGCTGGCGACATTCTCTTTCTTTCTTCTTTGAATGCCGTCAGGTGTTTCAGACCTTCCAGAGATCGAGCCTAGCATTGAAGACTTGGACCAGTTTATTGAAGATCCCGAGCTGTAGTTACACTTGTATACATTTCATTTCAGTACTTTCTATTTCTGTTATGCCATTGTTTAGGCATTGCTTTCATTCAGATGTATTTACTTTTCCATGCATTGTACAAAAGAATGTTAATAAATAAAGTTGCTGTTCATTACATTTGTCTCTTGTGTACATTTCTTTTATATTGCTTAGATACGCTTAGCGTATTTACTTCAGAGTAAATACGTAGCGGCCTCGTCGCGCCCTATGCCCGTATACTGGGAAGCGGGGCGTGACAGGCGATTATATTCCAAGGTGTGTAGGCTCCTTTTGCGTGTTGGTACCATCATCGAGTCGGTCCCATCATCGTCGAGGAGAGGCGGGTACTCTTTGAATGTCGATCGTCGGCTCCGGCCCAAGCTACTGCTATTCCGTTGCGGCCGCGGACAGTAGTTTGCCCTCCGTTGAGGGATGGTTGCGTTGTCCTTATCCCGAAAGCCGCAGAAATAGAATCAACTCCTCGCACTGCTGGGATGCCAGTGCGCACTAGAGCTCAGGCGAAGGCCTCCGATGAAGCGTCAGTGACAGTACCATCAGTGGAGGTGTCATCCGCGGTAGTATTGCCAAAAGGGGATACTGGAAGTGAGGTTGGGCAACGTCACACCAAAGCGCCGAGGGAAAGGAAGCGATCTTCTTCCAGTGTTAGCTTTAGCTTGAAAAAGAGGAAGAAAACAGCTGCCGGCTTGCTTGACCTCCTGCTCGAATCTGAGCCTATTGTACAAGACGAGCCCATCTCCATGCAAGAGCCGGATGACGGTCTTATTTATCCTGGCTCGTCAGCTGAGGAAGCCACGCAATCAGCTGAAACTTTAAGGCGCTCGCAGGATGAGACCGAAAATGTGCGCATCCCGAAGAAGCCCTACCCCCGGTTATCTTCTTCGAAGATCCACCTTCACTACGGAGAGTACATATGGGTCCTCTTCGAAGGGAAGATGAAAGAGCCTTCAAACAGCCCATCTCGGCTGCTTCTGAAGACGAGCTGGCACTGAAGACCGGTGGGCATGAATCTGCATTTGAAGCCCGGCGAGCACATTTCCTCAGGAAGGAATGACGGCTTGAAAAAGCCATACTAGAAGTATGTTGGCGCATCGGTATGTGTGCTTTCCGTATTTTTTTTTGGCAAATAATTTTTATCGCTTTTTATATCTCCTTATCTTTGCAAAAACTTTGCAGGGACTTCAGCAGCGAAAAAGGATATGAGCCCAGGTCGTGCCATGACCGCCGCTTATATAGATGTCTCCCATGTTGCATAGGCATGTGCAGAAGGGGTTACTACGGCTGCCGTTCCAGTTGTGGAGCCTTCGGTGGTGGCTCTTGTTCCTTCAGTGTCCATTGCTCGAGCGGAGGTGACCCCATTGGACATGGACCCTATGGATTTTTCTGATGGCATCTTGGAAATTGTAGGAGGACCGCGAAGGCCATTGTTCTTTCTCCGGAGCCTGAAATAGCAGTTGTTGCTTCGCAACTGGAAGCTTCTATGCCCGCAAATGCCCTCGGTGATGTGCCTGAGGGCGTGGAGGAGGCCGCCGAAGCTAGCATGCCTCCAGTTCAAGGCGAGCGGGGCGTCGAAGGTAACCTCTTACATTTTATTGTTAATGATCCCCTCATTATCTGAACTCTTCTTTCTTTCAGAACCGCGGGAATTAGCGTCTTTTATAGTGGACCTATCTCCTAAGAAGTCCTTCCAGCACTTACTTGACATGGCTGCCCTACGGGCGATATCCCCGCAAAGCATCGTCCTTTCTTCTGGGTAAGGTCGGTGTTCTTTGACCCCTTTGCTTTATTATCACTTTTTTTTACGATGATGTTAACATGCCCTCTGCAGTTCTGGAAGCTGATGATGAAGTGGAGATCCTGGATGGGCCTGGGGATCTTTCAAACCCCCCTTGCATGGCTGTGGGTAAGTAAAACTTTACCCTTGGTATTGTTTTGTTTATTCCATGTTTGCCAGTCTTGTTGACTAGTCATAAACTTTGACAGCTTTGCCAGCTCCGGCTCCATTAGAATCCCGAATCCCTATGCCACCAGGACCATATGCCCGACGTGCGTCTGAAATGATGGTGAGACAATGCATTCACTCCTTGTCGGCCCTCATTGAAGATCTTCATGCTGTAAGTTCTGTTACGGCCGAAGAATTTGCTGCCGAAGCCAATACTTCTTTGCCCTTCCTTGCTACTTATCATAATGAGAAATTGGTGCATGTTTGGGTTGAGTATTGTCGCAGAGTGGATGCTTGCTTACATAATCTCGAGTGTATATGCCTTCCTTCCGAGCTCTTAATTGCAAAGGTGAGCCTGCGGGGGCGGATTGAGCGGTGCGCCGCTAATTTTCAGTCTTGCGAAAAAAGGCTCAACTGGAAATTTTCGGAGAAGGAGCTAGCTTCAAATGCTTTGGGGGAAATCCAAGCTCAACTCACTACTAAGACCACCAGTGTGTACAAACTTTGGCGGGTGCTTCAAGAAACTATCACAGAGGTGGTAGCTCTTGATAAAGCCGTTATCTTTACCCGCGAGATAGTTAAAGCTCATAAAGTTGCTGAAAAGGAGCTTGAGAGTCGGTTTGCCTCGTATCAGGCTCAACAGTCTCAGGCGGAGACCCGTCTTGTGGCAATAACAAAGCTTGAAGCTGATGCCCAGAGGAAGAATGATGAATTGACGAACTTATTGTACCATCCGCCGGCTTGAAGATATTTTTTTTTATATTCTCCCTTTTTTGTATTCACTCTTGAATGAGAGTGTCTTTTGATTCTTTTATGAAATGTACCTTGTATTCATTTGGATTCATGAATAAAAGACATATTTTATTTCATATTGGCGTGTCCCTTTTAGCAAATGCGTCTTGTAGATAGTCTATCTTGATCTCCTTGCAGGACGGCGATGGCTTAGGAAACAGGTTCAGATCTGCCGCCTAAGACTTTTCAAGTTCATGAGCCGTGAGGGTCTCATAAAGACTTTTCTCCCTACGAGTCGAGAGGATCCCGTAGGTGTATTTTCTCCTTAGGAATCATGAGGATTCCTAAGTGTGTATTTTCTCTTGAGAGTCATAAGGATCTCACAAGAGAATTTTCCCCCCTTACAAGTTGAGAGGACTCGTAAGTGGTTGTTTCCCTCCTTGTCGAGATTCGACTTTGGAGTGTGTGGCCCGTGAATAGTATGCAATAGCCCATCTTGGACCGACTTGCAGGGCCCCAGTGCTTAGGAAACATGTATTTATTCCCATTGCCTAAGGCTTTCCCCTACGAGTCGAGACGAATCGAGAAGTTGTCGCAAGGACACTAATTTCCTCACGAGTCGAGATGAATCGAGAAATTTTCGTAAGGGTTTCCTAACGTCACAGTTAATTCCTGCTAATAGAAGTCCGTTAGGGTCTGTGGTACTAGGGTTTTCTACCCATCGCACCGTCGCGTTGGCCGATGTATTCCCCGATATGCAATCTTGCTGTTCGGGTAGCTCCGCGACTGTCGTGTCTCTGATCCCTTCGGGCGCTAGACAAGACGTCTTCAAGTAATCTTCCAGGTAATATTACCATCGAAAGAGCAAGCGTTAGGGATATTCCATGGTGCTTTTTACTTGAGGTTAGGCTCGGTTTGGGAGCCCCGATGAGTTATGACCACTCCGCGCTGGAGGGGGATGATCTCCGATAGTCTTTCAGGTCTTATTTGAGTTGCCGTCTGGACCCTGAAGCTAGGGATCTTCCTTTGCTTCATTTGTTGACACTGTGTCTGCAATATTGCGACGAACGTCAAGGTTGTCTCTGGGTTGTTTGTGAACCGTCGAGGTTTAGAACTAGTAGACTTTGCCGTGGCTCCGTTTGTTGGCGTCGCGTCTGTATCCTGCTGGAGGGAAGAAGAATGCTGTTGGTTGATCTCTAGGCTGTAGATGTAGCCGTCGAGACTTGGAACTAAGGACTTTGCCACGATTCCGAGGTAGTCTCTAAGCTTTCTGTGAACCGTCGAGATTTGGAACCAGGGGACTTTGTCGTGGTTCCGAGGTAGTCTCTAGGCTGTCTGTGAACCGTCGATATTTGGAACTAGGGGACTTTGCCGTGGTTCCGAGGTAGTCTCTAGGCTGTCTGTGAACCATCGAGATTTGGAACTAGGGGACTTTGCCATGGCTCCGTTTTGCTGACGTCGTATCTGCTTCTGGTTGGACCGAGAAGGAAAGCCATTGTTGATTTCTAGGCTGCAGAAGTAGCCATCGAGATCTGGCTTCCCTTTGACGAAGCTTGGTAGGACAATGTGGTTCTCTTTCTGTTTGTGCCCATGGATTGTATACAGGGGTCAATGTGATCTCACCTGCAGGGCAAAATTTTTATTTTATTTTATTTCTTTTCGTGATGCTCTATCATTTCAGCTTTTTATAACGCGAAAGTTGCGATTGCCCAATCATTTCGGCTATTTTTCCGCGGTGCCCAATCATTTCGGCTATTTTTCCTTTTCTTTACTCGCTGCTTTTTATTGCGAGTTGCCCAATCATTTCGGCTATTTTTGTATGCGTATATTTTACTTGCTAATTTTTGTTGCAAGTTGCCCTGTCATTTCGGCTATTTCATATGCATTTTTGGCTCGCTGATTTTTTGCTGCGAGTATGGAACTTAAGATCTGATACCAATCTTAGCATCAACATCGCTGCGACTGGAATATTGCCAGATCATTTGCCGTGAAAGGACTTGGAATTTGATACCGATTTAGGCATCAACATCGCTACCACTGGGACATTGCCAGGAGCGAATCATCATTTGCCTTTGTCGATTCGAACAAAGGTGGCTTGGCAAACAGGGTTAGGATCCTGTTGACTAAGGCTTTTTGACTTTATGAGCCGTAAGGATCTCATAAAGGTGTTTCTCCCTACGAGTCATGAGGATCTCGTAGGTGTGTTTTTTCCTTGGGAATCGTGAGGATTCTTAAGTGTGTGTTCTTTTATAAGTCATAAGGATCTTACAAGAGTGTACTCTTTATAAGTCGAGAGAACTTACAAGCGTCATTTGCCAAATGGGGAAATTTCACGCCATTGGTGGAACTCGGTGAGGAAGACGTTTATTTGTGCCCATGGATTGTATACAAGGGTCAATATTGAACTGCTTGTAGGGCAATTTGGGGAATGTGATGGCTTAAAAACAGGTTCAGATCCCTGTAGATTAAGGCTTTTTGAATCCTACGAGCCATGAGGGTCTCATAGGGGGAATCGCCTTACGAGTCGTGAGGATCTCATAAGTGTAATTTCTCCTTAGGAATCATGGGGATCCCCAAGTGTGTTGCTCCCTTGTGAGTCATAAGGGTTTCTAAGTGCTAAGTACTATTGGAGGTCACGTGGGATCACGTGACTCAATCTCAGTCTTTCCTTTTTGTTTCTCAGAGGTGCTCACGTGGGAACACGTGATCTGTCGTTGTAGCATTTAAACGCTATATGCATGAGGCTCTTGATCTTAGTCTTGAGAATTTCAAGCCCTTTATTTTATAAGAATTAAATTCTTATGTAGGGTTAAACCCTAGTTTTATCAGACGAATTAAACTACTATATATTTAGAAGAATTGAATTCTTCAAAGCTAATTCATTCCTCTAAGTTTTGGGACTGCATAACAGAATCTCCCCGATGAGAATTAAATTCTCAACTTATTGGGAGATCTGCTTTTGCAGACCTCAACCAGAAGAAGAACTAAGTTCTTTTTTGGAAGAGTTAAACTCTTGTAAAAGGAGATAAAATGATCTCTGTGACTTTTCCTCACCTAGGGTTTCTTTTTCTCTAAAGAGAACTCCTCTTCCTTTTGTTTTCTCAAATCTTATGGGGGAGTCTCTTCTTTTTCTCTCTCCCCCTCTCTTCAGTCTCGAGTCTTTTATATCGCAGAGACAAGTTTGCTGATTTTTGTTAAGGAAATCTCTCATTGAGAGATTTTTGATTAATTCGAAGATTTTATCCACCGTTGGATCTTTGATCCAGTGACCTCTGTTTTACAGAAGACATTTTTTTTGTTTTTAACAAGATTGGGAAAATATTTTCCCATACAGAGCTTATTCTGTTTCTTGGTGATTTTTAATCACCATTGTATCTTTGATCCAATGGTGCTTTGATTTACAGAGCACAATCTTTCTGGTTTAGAAATATTGGGGAAAATATTTTCCCATACAGAGCTTATTCTGTATCTTGATGATTTTTAATTACCATTGGATCTTTGATCCAACGGTGCTCTGATTTACAGAGCACAATTTTTCTTGTTTAGAAATATTGGGAAAATATTTTCCCATACAGAGCTTATTCTGTAGCTTAGTGATTTTTAATCACCATTGGATCTTTAATCCAACGGTGCTCTGATTTACAGAGCACAATCTTTTTTGTTTAGAATGATAGGGAAAATATTTCCAAAATAGGGTTCTGATCCCTTTTATATAGAATTTAATTCTATCGGCTCAGAAGGTATTAGGAATTCTCACGTGTAGCACGTGACCCAATGGCACTAGGCCGGTTTGCCTATATGCAGTAGTCCCAGAGCATCACGTGTTGGCACGTGACGCACCTTCCGCCTGTTCTTTGTTTCATGAAGGCGCCTATATACTTTTGTATATATATGCTCACGTATAGCACGTGAGGCTCAATTTCAGCTTTATTTGTTAAGTGTAACACTTATAATTTTTGCTCCAAAACGCATCACGTGTGGGCACGTGATGCTCGTTTTGGGGAATTCTTCCCTCGCTTTTTGGTTCATTATTTATTATTATTATTATTATTATTATTATTATTATTATTTTATAAGAGAACAGATGCTTTTGGCAACGGGATTCTCCTACAGTCACTTGGTCGGGGTTTTGGGGCGTGGCTATCTAGTAATGTTAGCCGGCGAGTATCCGCGTACACAACGTGATTGCGACAGAGTTTTGATCCATATCAAAACCCCGTGGCAACCGATCAAATGAGACTAAATTGCTAGGTTTACAAAATTCAAACTAGTTTTCACAAAACTAATTATTGTGTGTTCCCGCCAAAATTTTCGGCCAAGAGCTACTTGATCCCTTACAAAAAAGAGGGAGAATTCTCAAAAAAAAAAAACAGGCATCACCTGCTCACACATGATCAGGCCTCACGTGCAAACACGTGACCTTTTTATGGGCAGATTCTATCTACGCCTGAATGCCTAATTGATAAAGTCACGTGCCCACACGTGATGGGCTCTTGAACCCACTGATCTAATAGAATTAAATTTTAATTAAATGCTTTATCAGTGGGGTCACGTGCCAACACGTGATGGGTTTCTGAGCCCTCTGAACTAATAGAATTAAATTCTAATTAAATACTGTATTAGTGGGGTCACGTGCCAACACGTGATGGGTTTCTGAGCCCACTGAACTAATAGAATTAAATTCTAATTAAATGATTAATCAGTGAGGTCACGTGCCAACACGTGATAGACTCCTAAACTCTCTGAACCAATAGAATTAAATTCTAATTAATTGCTTAATCAGTGAGGTCACATGCCAACATGTGATAGACTCTTAAACCCTTTGAACTAATAGAATTAAATTCTAATTAAAAAGAATCGAAAACCTTAATTGGAAAAATATTTCCCTAGATCTTTCCAAACAAAAAAGATTGCACTCTGTAAAAGGGAGCACCGTTGGATTAAAAATCCAATGGTGATTAAAAATCACCAATTTATAGAAAGATTCTTTATAAGGAAATATTTTCCTAAAATTTGCCAGGAACAACAAATAAAATATCTTTTGGATTAAAAATCCAATGGTGAATAAAATTCACCGAGTGATCTAAAAGATCATGTTGGTTATAAAATCAATCAAAATCTCTCAATGAGAGATCGGCTGAACAAACTGATTCTTTGCTTTATCTTATAAATAGGAGCCAAGAAGAGAAGAGAAAAAGGGGGATACAATAACAGAGAGAGAAGATAGAAGAGAAAAAAGAGAAGAGAATTTAATTCTCCAGAGAAGAAAGAAGATCTCTTCAGAGAAAAAACTCTAGGTAAGAGAAGGAAGGAGATCATTCTATAAGCTCCCACAAAACAAAAGAGAATTTAATTCTCAAACCAAGAGTTTAACTCTTCTAAAAAGAACTTAGTTCTTCCTCTGTTTGAAGATTTGCAGAAGCAGATCTCCCCACAAGTTGAGAATTTAATTCTCATCGGGGAGATTCTGCCATGCATATCCAAAACTTAGAGGGAGAATTGGGTTTAAAGAATTTAATTTTTTCAAACATGTAGGAATTTAATTCCTCTAAATAAAATTAGGGTTTAACCCTATCAAAAGAATTTTATTCTTAAACAAGGGATTTAACTTTCCATGCACGTAAAAAAGATCAGTACCCAACATGATCACGTGGTAACACGTGACCCCCTTTCTTTGAACTAGAAAAAGAGATTTCCCAAAGTGTTTAACACTTATTTAAAAGGGAAAAGGGAAAAGGGAAAACAATAAAGACAATTTCTCTTTTAGGGTGTATCACGTGCTCCCACGTGACCCTTAAAAAGCTCCTCAAAACAAAAGGGAGTAAAGCCAAGGCAGTTTCACTTTTTGGGCGTCTCACGTGTTCCCACGTGACCCCTAGCAATTATCAAACAAAAGAAGATTCTACCCAAAGGCAATGCCCGCCTAAAGGATGCCTCACGTGTCCCCACGTGAGCCCTAACAAACACCATTTTAAAAAGAAAATAGGGTAAAACTGAAGGATTAATATCCAATGCATGGAAACCCATCACGTGCCCACAAGTGATGGTCATAAATGTCAAGTGTTTAACACTTATATATGCATATTCTGAGAGTAAAATAAAAGAAGCAAGGCCCAATCTTCAGGCACCTCATGTGACCCCACGTGAGCGCTTCTTTTGTTAACATTACTTTAAGCGCCTCACGTGGGAGTACGTGAGCGCCGAATGTACTCTAATGTTTAACACTATATTCGAGCCAATCTTAGCCCAAATTAGCTAAGTCTTCCAGAGGCAAGACCCCCTTTAACTGAACCCCAATTATACTCTTATCTTCCAAAACTGATCATCTCATATGGCATTCAAAGTGATTCCCAGAGCCTTCCAACCAACATTGGTTCAAGAGTACATCTCTTCATACCTCTGATATACGTTGTTGTAATTCTTTGTTTCTACCAATCATAGCAAAGGTTTGTTCAAATTTTGAAATTTGAAATGAAGCAGCGCTTCATAAAAGCGCTTGCGCCAAGAGCGCCAGCGCTCTGAGGCAGTGCTCACGTGCAAAGCATGAGTGCGCTAGCGCCAAGTGCGCCAGCGCTCTGTAGCAGCGCTCACGTGCAAAGCACGAGTGCGCTAGCACCAAGTGCGCCAGCGCTCTGTAGCAGCGCTCACGTGCAAAGCACGAGTGCGCTTGCGCCAAGAGTGCCAGCGCTCTGAAGCAGCGCTCACGTGCAAGGCACAAGAGCGCTAAGCGCTGGAAATAAATGTTCCCCCACCGTTGGATCAAAGATCCAACGAACATGATTAAAAAATCATCAATTGATCAGAATAAAATTCCGTTAAGAAAACATTTCTCAGAATCTTTCCAAACAGGAAAGATTATGCTCTGAAAATCAGAGCACCGTTGGATCAATGATCCAATGGTGATTAAAAATCACCAAATACAGAATAAATTCTGTATAGGAAAAGATTTCCCAATTTTGTTAAAAACAAGAGGATTGCCTTCTGTAAAACAGAAGCTCTAGGATCAAATATCCAACGGGGGAAATATCCCCAAATCAATTATAGAAAAGATCTCCTTAATCGATTGAACAAATCAGCCTTTCCTATATAAAGGCCCCAAGACTTCAAGTCTCACAGAGAGGAACCCCCCTATAAACTTTGAGAAATTTCAGAGAGAAGAGCAAGCTCTCAGCAGAAGAAGAATTTCTTCAAGGTAAAATAAAAGAGATCAAAGTATCTCATCAGAAAAAGAACTTAGTTCTTATGCTAGATCATAGATCTTTAAGACAAATTGTCTTTCACAAAAGTGATCATAACATCTCATTATATAAAAAGAGGGGGAGAATAATTCAATTCTCTTAGGATCACAGATCCATGAAAGCAGAATCTTTCACCAAAAACATAAGAGATTGAAACATCTCCTATAAAAATAAGAACTTTGTTCTTAGATCCACGAGACAAAGTCTCTTATAAAAGAGAATTTAATTCTCAGAGCGCAAAGCTGCCAAAAAAAGAGCCTTAGCGCTCTAGTTTAAAGAAGCGCCCCAGCGCTCCAAATCTAGCGCATAGCGCTCCAAGTTTAAAGAAGCGCCCCAGCGTTCCAAATCTAGCGCACAACACTGCAGAGCCTTAGCGCTCCAAATTTAAAGAAGTGCTCCGCGCTCATTGTCCGGCGCACAGCGCCAAGCGCGCCACGTGTTCCTCACGTATGCGCTATTTCACTGAAGCCTTCAGCGCTCATTGACTGGCGCACAACGCCAAGCGCGCCACGTGCTCCTCACGTGTGCGCTACTTAAACAGAAGCGTTCCACGCTCATTGACTGGCGCACAGCGCCAAGCGCGCCACGTGCTCCTCACGTGTGCGCTACCTAAACAGAAGCGCTCTGTGCTCATTGACTGGCGCTCAGCGCTAAGCGCGCCACGTGCTCCTCACGTGTGCGCTAAGAGAACATAAATTGCTCTTTAAATGATAAAGCCCAGAGACATAATGAGTGCTCATCATTCAATAAAAGATAAAAAGTTTGTCAGAACTCAAACCAATGCTCGGCATTGCTAAATGTTCAACATTTTAACTGAGTGGGCCGAGCCCAAGTTGGCCCCAGATCCCCCATTCAGATTAATTGAGCCCATATGCTCACAAATCTTTGATCTTAGTCCCTAATTGGACTACAGATCTCCCAAACAATATTGGTTCAAGGGTACATCTCTTCATTCCTCTGATATTTGTCATTGTAATCCTTCAACGTCTTCAGAAAGGTGATGGGCCCCGACAACCAGACATGCCATGGACTGTGGGGTCCTTAAACTCATGGACTATGATGTCCTTAAACTTTACAGACTATGATGTCTTTAAACTCCATAGATTAGATGTCTTTAAACTGGACCGCAAAGTCCCTAAACTAAAACAATAGAGCCCAAATGCTCTGTTGTTGGATCTAAATGATCATGTTAAGTAGATCTTAGTCTAAAATTAGACTAACGCATCCTTAACAAATTGTTAAGTTGATCTTAGTCTAAAATTAGACTAACGTATCCTTAACAAACGTTTAAGTTGATCTTAGTCTCAAATGAGACTAACGTATCCTTAAACCCAACCCAAACCCAAATCTAAGAAAATACAGATTTGGACTAATCCACGCCCTATGGACGACAACATAAATTAGTCTCCGTACACAATCCACGGGCAACCAAAAATAAAACAAACATACACGACATGAGTGACCATCTGGAGAAGGAGAAAGTGGTTACCGCGATGCGGTAGCGTAATTAACTGCATGGGTTTGCGCCTGCAGGGAAGAGCATCCCCACAATAAAAAACCCCTCAAATGAGGGGGAATCTGACGAAGTCTGCTACATCAGCCACATCTGTCTAAACCTCCGATATACGGTGCCATAAATCAACTTGGCATTTTCGGAGAGGTGGACGGATAAACCAGATAGCATCTGCCCCCAAATTCAGGCAAGATGTCAGTCTTCCCGGTCTTTCGGCGGAGAACAGATTCTGGCACGCCCGGTGGGACCTTTTCCTCTTTCCACTCCACACTTCGTGTGTCGTGTTTCGCGAACGAATCGCGGTTTGCTATGGTTGCTCCTAAATTCGAAGTACTAAGATTTGGTGTCTTGCTCCCGTGCAGATCAATGGCTTCCAACTGCACAAACTGCAACAACTCCCGCTCTATCCTCGCAGGAGGAGTGACTTACGGGCCTCAGGCAGCCTCCCTTTTTACGATGCCGGTGGACCAGATGACGCAAGCCACCACAGGGCTATTCTTGGGGACCATGCTCCCACCAATGAGCTTCAACGCCCTATTGTTGATGCAGGAGGCTCTAAAGAAGTCGGTCTTTGATCGGCTTACCACTACCGCGGCCCCTCTCAACAGGTTGCTCAAATCCAGCGCCTCGTTTTCAACATACTGGGCCAAAGCTCAAGTGGGCCCGTGAAGAAGCCGGCGATACCTGAAGCGGCCATCCCAAAACGGATAGCCATCCCCGCTCCAGTGAAAGAAGTCATCAAAGTGGCTTCTCCTGCTAAAAGATTAGTCTTTACAAGACTGGTTGTTCCGGCTCCCGCTCCAGTTGAAGTAACCAAGGCTATTTCCCCTGCCAAAAGGTCGGTCTTTTCAAGATTGATCATTCCCTTTCAGCGGACGTCAGTCTTCGATAGGCTGGCACCAACAGCAACCCTTCACCAGGACAGCGGGCATGATAAAGCCACCCCCATAACTGAGCCGGTCCCGTTAGCACGACATGCTCGCCGTCGTCACTGGCGCCGAGTAAGGAAGGCTGGGGCAGCTCTCCTTCTGGACTGACTCCGCCAGCTTCGATGGTGGAAATTGATGCTGCTGTTCCAACTGGGAACAACTTTGAACCACTTAGGAGGGTGCGCAAGAATTCTCCGAAGGCCGTGCTAAAAAGATCTCCTCCACCTATGGAGAACGCTATAAAGGTGAAGTCAGAGCAGCCCTCTTAGCGGCTGTCCTCTAAAATTTATAAAGTTTGGTGACAGGTCTAAGACTCGGTGATCAACCAAGACTACTCCTGTCGATCGAAAAAGATGAAAGTTTGGCAAGAGAAGGACCATCCTGTCATACCACAGGAGATGTCATCTATTTGGGTGCCCGCTGCAACGGTTCCCTCAACTTCGACCGCCCACAAAAGAAGGAGGCCGGAGAAAGTCTCCATGCCTGCGATGAAAGGCACTGAACCTAAACGCTCCAAGTCTAGGGGCATGGTGGTGCACACTGTTTATATGGCATCGGGAAAAGAGGATAGCCGTATCTCCACGGGTCATCGACCACTCACCCGATCGGTAACAAAATCTCAGGAGCAACAACAGAAGCTCCAGGAGATGCTAACACAGATGGCCGCACTCACCGGGCCAAAAGACTCCAGGAGATGCTAACACAGATAGCCGCACTCACTGGGCCAAAAGAAAGCCCGGAGGCATCGTCAGAGCAGCGTCATGAATAAGAAACTGATGCTGAGTTCCTCCGCAGAATCCTTGAGAAAAAGGACAAAGAGGCCGCGGAACAAGCGGCCAACATAAAACGAATGACGGTTTTATTCCAAGATATGGTCGGGATGATGTTACAGCCAGATCCTCCAGCTGTAGACCCTCCGATTATCCTTGAAGACGATAGGGGAGAGACATCGAACCCTCTTCCGGCTTGTTCAGCAGCCAAAGAGGGAACCATTTCTAAAGCCGCCCTGGATGACTATATCGCTCAACAGATACGAGCTCATCCGGCAAACGAAGCGGCCAGCCAAATTGTTAAAACTGGGCGACCATATCCAAGCTGGTACGATCAGATTAAGTACCCGCCAGGATACACGATTCCTAAGTTCCACATATACAAGGGGACAGGCAATCCCCATCAACATGTCGCTCAGTTCAGGGCTCTGTGTGGCAATACTGGAGGTGACGACAAGCTATTGCTTCGCCAATTTATCGGCAGCTTGGCGGAGACGGCGTTCGAATGGTATTCAGAACTTCCCAACGACCTCGTCAAAACTTTTACGGAGATGGAATTGCTATTCACCCAGCGTTTCGCAAGCGCTAGCGAACGCACCCCAATCACGACATTGATCAATGCCAGGGTGAAGCCGGGCGAAACATGGGTTCAGTACGCGATACGGTAGTGGAACCTATGGTCAAAGTTCGAACAACGCATAGAGGAAGCTCCTGCAGTGGGCATGTTCGTGGGTACTCTTGATCCGCAGGCGACCATATCCCAGTTCATGATGTTTTTCAAGCCGACTACCTTTCAGAACTTGATTGATAAGCTAGCTCAAATGGACCAGATGGGTCATAAGCCTTCCTTTTCAAAGACAGAACCGCGGAATGAAAAGGGCAAAGGGAAAGCCACCTTTGTCGCCAATGCTCAACAACAGCTGAGCGACTTAAAACCTGTTGTTCACCAAAGCAACGCACGTCCACGCCAATCCCTCGAGGAGAGACTGGGACATCCTTATTCGTTTTCCCGGGATAAAACAAGGAGACTGTTCGAGTTGGCAGTACGCAATAGACTCATCAATCTGCCAGAGCCAAGACGTCCGCTGTAACCAGGCGAAGCCAACAATCCTAATTACTGTCCTTACCACCGAGCAGTAAGCCATCCAATCGAAGATTGCTTCGTTTTCAAAGGCTGGATTGAGGACCAATACCAACAAGGCAAATTCACACTATCCGAGAATTGGAAAGTAAGCCCGCCCCAGCCGAACGCTCCTAAAAAGGTGGACACACCGGGGGCATCGTGCTCTTTTTTAGAAAAAGCTCCATGGGAGGTCGCTCTTTTAGCCAAGATGAAAAAATGCTGAAGGATCTTCACACATGCCCGGCAATCAGGTGGAAAAGTCCGCTGGAACCCGAGATCATTGAGGGAATGCTGAAGCCGCGCCTGACTCTAAGAATTGGTGGCGATAATCAAAACGCTCAGGCCCAGCCATCAAAGTCTTCGAAAAAGAAGAAGAAGACCAAAAAGCCCATGAAGCCTGATGACAAGCGCACGGACCTGCAAAAACATATCGACGCGCTGGAGGAATATAACAAGAAGGCACGAACCCCGGTCACGCTCTAAGAGTTTCTCAACCATATCCTTGAGGACGGAGATGATGACAATGATGGGGGAGAAGACTCGTCAGATGAACCCGAGAACTATGTGGCGAGTTGCCACATAATCTCTCACTCGTCAATAAATGATGAAGAAGCTCCTGATACAGAGAAACTGGGAGCAGATCCCGGACCGGAACTCCTAGGACCGTCAGACGAGATGATTGACGTATTCCTGAACGAAGCTTTTCTGAAAAGCAAACCTGATCAGGAGCGTGAAATTGCCGTATACGAAAAAGCCAAACGTCGGCGACTGAGCGAAAGGATTGTAATACCCCAACCGGATAGAAGCACTTCGGCCGCCAGCAAAAGTAGGTTCAAGACAAGGAAAAGGTTCTCCAAAGCCATATCGATGGGAGTGAAGCTGCCACCCTCCGGAGGAAATTCTCCTGGCGGTATACATCTTGATGAAGCGGACGTATATCCTAACTTCTGCTTATACCATCAGAGGATTGCACACCCTACCGAAAAGTGCATGGCCTTTAAAAACTGGTGGCAGGGATACGTTGCTCACCGGCAGCATTTCAAGCGGATGAAGCGCAAAACTCGTCGGGAACAAAGAAGTAGGACAGATGAGCATAAAAGATCCGCCAGTGAATGTCACATGGTTAATTCCGGGGGATCGCAAGTTCTCACCTTTGGGAGTGATTCGGATGAAGAAATAGCCCTCGGCCCTCTCTTCAAGGAATTCATCTCTGAAACAGAAGAGATGAAGACCTGCGAGAACATTCAGCTGCGCAATCACACGCTACCTAAAAAGAATCTCGGACCCGTAAACAAGGGATCAAACAAAAAGGATAAGGGGAAAGAAAAGGTCCCTGAGGATATCACCCTCGATGACCGAGTCGTCGAAGAGCTGGCAGCCAAGGACCCGCCCAAGAAAAACAAGATGGATTACAATGTTCTGGCACACCTGAGGAAGATACCCTCGCAGCTAAGCATTCTCGACGCCCTCCTGCTATCCAAAGAGGCGTGAGATTCTTTGATCATAGCATTACAAGAGCCTGACCAGTTTCAAGCTTTCCTCGCTGAAGAAAAGATGAAGGATGAGCTGGAAGGAGTGCACACAGCTGACATCACTTTCGGCAATGAAGATCTCCTCCTCGGAACATGCGAGCACAACCGTCCCCTATATGTCTCCGGGTATTGCCATGACATTAAGATATGGGAGATTCTAGTTGACAACGGGTCCTCTGTCAATCTCCTAAATGTGAGGGTACTAAAAGAAATTTTCATGAGCGTTCAACACCCCGCTCGGGATAAAATCACTATCTCCGGATTTGACTCCCAGTCATCACAGACGCTTGGGTCTGTGATACTAACGTTACGCTTCGGGCTGCTCGTCACTGATATCAAGTTCCACGTCATTGACACCAAGACTTATTACAACGCTTTGCTCGGCAGGTCTTGGTTACACGAGTACAACATTATCCCTTCTACACAACATCAGTGTATGAAATATTTTAAGGATGGTCTCGAGTATACCGTGACAGGAGAACTGGACCCATTCTCCGTGAATGAAGTCCGCAAATGCGAGGACGCAAAGTACTTTCTGCCAGACTTTGAAGACACGGAAAGATGCCATAAACCTGAGGATAAGTAAAAAGCTATCACCACCATTCCAGCCTTCGGGAGCGATACTGAGGAGGAGGAAGAGATGGTCTATTCGGGGCCTCCCCGATGCAACAAACCGGGATCGTCTACCCCTATTCTGGTCTTTGGCAGTGACTCTGAAGACAAGGTTAACGCAGTATTCTCGGCTCGTCCATCAGTGCAAGCTTTCATTGGAGATGATCAGAGTTTGCAGATCGCCTGTCACGCCCCGCTTCCCAGAGTACGCTAAGATAGGCACGCGACAGAGCCAACCATGCTACCTGTGGATAGGAAAAATCCCTCCACAGTCACATTACGGCTGTAGAGATATCAAGAACAATAATAAACTAACTAACACATGTCCATAAGCCAAAATAAACGAGTCAAGAATAAAATAATGCGGAAGCAAAAGATCCAATACAAGAATAAACCGGAATGTTCGTCCCATAATGCGGGCTCACATCAAGAATGAAAATGCATAAATAGAACTAAAAATACTAACGAGTCCTCACTGCTCGGCCTGCTGACTGAAATACTCCTGCTCGGTCTGCAGCAAAGGTAAAGAATCTGGGCCATGCAAAACCCAGACGTCAGTGCGTCATAACATCAAGCAATAATATAAACAGGGGTAGCAAGACATGCAGGTATGAGTATGATTGGTAAAACATGTATAATAGTAACATAAAATAAGGACAGTGAAGGGTAAGGCACAGGTGATGTGTAGTGAGTAATCTAAACTGGTCTACTGGGTTAACTACTCTCAAGTCTTTGAAATCAATTTGATGAATCATCGATGTAACTCAATAGTATCCCGTGCGTGCCCGGGACCACGGTCTAAGACTCTCGGACTGAATCCGAGATGTGCTGCAAGGCAGTAAAAGGTAGTGTGTAACGACAAATGATGTCAGCAACATCATCCCGGGGCTGGCCTAGCCCGTAAGACTGATCAGTAAAGGTATCAAACTGTCGAGTTACAAGTCAGGTTTCATCATTGATTTCCCCATACCCCTAAGTTATGTGTTTAAGTCAGGTATTAATAAATCTGGAGCTAATGCCAACACAGGATCAAGCAGGTACAGGTTTGTCTGGATAGACAACAGGAAATATCCGTAGGGACAACAGGTCAAGATTGTCGGCAATAGTAACAAGATCAGGTAACAGGTCAAGCTGTAGTACATCAGGTCAAGTCAGGTAGTGAACAAGTATCAATCATGTCAAGAAGTGCACAGGTATCAAGTCGTATCAAGTAATAGTGTATCAAGTCATGTCAGGGGTGCACAAGTATCACGTGGGTGCTCATAATCAAACTATACTAAGCATGGGTACACAAAACAAGTATGGGATACCAATATAACAATAAAATGGAATATTGTGACATGGTATGCAAATAGGTATAGATTCAAACATATGGATGCATGGTTATCGATTAGGGTTAAAGTTATAGTTCCAATACAAATTTAGGATGCACTTTATTAAACATGGAATGTTAATATCACAGTATTATGTCTTAATATGATCTATGGATGCAATTATCTATACTCTAAATGAGATGGATGCAAATGAGTATCCGAAACACTATAAAAACTATCAAATGGTAATGTGGGATATACAACTAAGCAATATGTGATATAAATATTGGTATGGATGCATTGTAATATAATCTACTATGTAAGAAGATTAGTTTTATGATCTAGATCTAAAATGATGTAAACGGGTGCAAACGGAACATCGAAAATGTTATAAAATGAATCATGGGGTACTAGATTTAAACTACAGGTATGATATATATATAAATAGGTATAAACTGAATTATATAGCATGTAGCAAGATTAACTTGCCTCGACGGATCAAGAAACGGGTGTGTACGGAACGTCTCACGTCGGTGAAATGTCGCGACGCGCGCATGGTACACGGAACGATTCCAAACAACGCACAAGGGTGATCACACGAGTCAGGTACGACGTTTGGATCGTCGGGATCGTCGACATCACGTCCGGTTTCTGGCGAACTAAACAACAGAGAACCTTTTAAAGAAAAAGGAAAGATCAGAAAAAGAAAGAAAGAAAAAGGGAAGAAGGAAACTCACTGGGGTTGTGCACTGGTAACAGGGAAACGAGATGGTGGCGACGAGATCAACGGAGCTCCGGCCAGGTACTGCGCAGGGGGTGTGCAGGGTTTCTTGGCTGTTAGGGTTGGTGCAAGAAAGAAGGAGAAAAGGAAAAAGAAGGAGGAGAAGGGGATGAAGAGGAGGAGGAAAGGAGATGAACGGAGGGAGGCGAAGTCGAAGGTGAGGCCGACGAGGGTGCCGGCGAGGCTGGCGATGAGGAGTTGGGTTTCTTGGGTCGGTTTTGCACGGGGATGGAGATGAGGTGGTGGTGTGGTAAGGTCGCGGGAATGAGGGTGGTGGCGAGGTGAGGAGGAGTGCTCGAGGAGATGGGCGGCGACGGCGATGACGCGAGACAGGTGAGGGGCGAGGGTTGAATGGGTTGGCAGAAAAAGAAAAAAAATGAGAGGAAGGGAGGAAAAATAATATATAAAGGGGGAGAGAGAGAAATAAGCGAGAGAGAGAGAGATTCTGAGAGAGAGAGAGGAGAGAGAAGATCGAGAGGAGAGAGAGAGGGATGCGTGAACAGTGAGGAGATATAGAGTTGGCGTTTAGTGGGAGAGAGAGAAAGAGATAGCGGGTGAGAAGGAGAGAGAGAGAGAGAGAGAAAGAGAGAAAGAAAAGAAAGAGAGAAAGATGCGTGGGGCCGGGGTCAGAGAGAGGAGAGCTGGAAAGAGAGAGAGAGCCGAGCTCTGTGTGTGTGCGTTAGAATTTTATTTTTTTTAAATTTTAAAAAAGATTTTAGTTTGTTATTAAGAAAATCTTATGAACTGTTAAAATGAATTTTAAACAAACTTTAAAAATTTTAAATAATTAGAATTTTGGCGGGATAGAAAAGTATTTCAAAACGCGTCCGGGTTGGGTCTAAAAATTCATATTTAAATTACAAAAAATATATGCGACTTTCAAAATTCAAAATGAATGCCCGGGTAACGAAAATGCATACCCCCAAGAACGGATGCACGTACGTGCGCGTAGCCATCCAAACACGCCCGTTTCACTGAACGAGACGGGAACAGGATGCGCGGATGCTACCACGGGGTTAGAGGTATCATGGAGCCTATGAAATGCAATTTTAAATTATTTTACATGACCTAAAATGTTATATGGTAAAAGATGCAATGCCAGGTAAAATGCCAGTATGCGGTATACATGAGATGCACGTGTCTATGAAACAAGTCAGGGTAATTCATAAACATGAATGAAACAGATTCAAGCAAGCGGGTCGGGTCGAAAGCAATGTAAAATGTAAAATACCAATTGCACCCAAACACGATAAATCAAGAAAATACCACAAATAAGTAAATACGGGAACTGGAATTGGTATAAATGAACTCGGTTGTTACATCGCCATGGTTCCACAAGAGCATTACAAAGAGCTTGACGCACTTGATACTTACAGTGTGCAAGAACTGCAGACGTTCTACGTCCCTCCCAGGAGAAAAGATGAAAAGGTGATCCTCTTTTATCGATCCGCGGAACCCAAAGTGGAGAAAGAAATCTGGTATGGCGCCAATTCTACGCTTGACAGGCTCCAGCACATCCGTTTACCCAGATACTACACAGAAGGACTAAAAAGGCTGTTGAGGCGCCAAGGCGTACCTTTGAAGCAGACCGCGCGACAAGCCCAGTTCTACAACAGGATCTGGAACGTCCCTGGAACTCAGCGAAAATTGCCCAACGGGAGAATGGAAACGATCGGGCTCGGATATGTTCAATCCAAGAAACGGGAGTGATTCCATGGCTGCTACGTTATACATGATTTCGATGAAGAAGGAGATGCTCTGTTAGAAGACGCTAACCCTGAACCAAAATGAGGTCTCGCCAAGAAAGTGCCAAGTCCGTCGTTCGAAGAACAGATGGATAAGCTAATAAGGGAAGCGGGTCAAAAGGTCCGGGATGACCAAAGCCGCGAAATGGCCATCTATGAAAAAGCCAGAACGCAGCGCCTCCTTCAGCAAGCTGTGGAGAATGACGATGCTCTTCGTCTCCAGCCCGTCATACAAAAGACCCAACGCAGAGGTAGAAACAATTTAAAGAACGGAAAAAACGTTCGACGGCGGCAAAGCGGGTCCAAGAAGCCACGCGATCGAAAATTGAGCAGCCGAGATTCGTCTCTTATAAAGAAGATGGATCGAGCATACTCTTTTCCCCAAAACAAAACAACGAAGATATTCGATCTTGTCATGAAACATCAAATGATTACGCTCCCGGAGTCCAAACACCCCGAACAAGCAGGCGAGGTCTCTCACCCAGATTATTTCTCCTATCACCGAGCGATAGGACATTTTCTCGAAGACTGCTTCATATTCAAAGACTGGGTAGAAGACCAGTATCAGCAAGGCAGGTTCACTTTATCCAGCAGTTGGAGGGTAACCCCGCCACAGAAGCATGAACCGAAAGCCACATATGCAGCGAGAATAGAGCCGGATCAACATCGGTCTTGGAAGCGATCTCGTACCTGTCACGTGATAATGATGTCAGGAGAAGGAGCACGCGAGGATATGGCTGACCTCTCCTGGTGCTTCGAAAAGGATGAAGATGAGTTGATCTCAGAACTTCCACCGGCGCCAAAAGAGCTGGAAGATGGAATACATACTGCTGCAGATAACCTCAGAAAAATCGACTTGGGAACGGCAAACGACCTACGGCCGACGTTCGTCAGTGAGCTGTTGTCTGAAGAAAAGGTGGCTACGCTCAAGGACGTGCTCATGCAGTATATAGATTGCTTCGCATGGAACTATTCCGAGATGCTAGGATTAGATCCAGAAATAGCCGTCCACAAATTGGCGATTTCTTCGGACGTCAAGCCGGTCAAACAAGCGCCGAGAAGAATGCGGCTCGAACTTGAAATGAGCATCAACACCGAGGTCAAGAAGCTAATCGACTCCGGCTTCATCCAAGAGGTTCAGTACCCTGACTGGATTGCCAACATCGTCCCGGTGATGAAGAAAAATGGTACGGTGCGCATCTGCGTAGACTTTCGAGACCTCAACAAAGCATGCCCGAAAGATGACTTCCCCGTTTAGGCCACCGAGCTGATGATAGACAACACATCCACTCACGAAGTCTTCTCCTTCATGGACGGCTCATCGGGGTACAACTAACTAAAGATGCATCTCGAAGACTAGAAGCATACCGCTTTCCGGACTCCCCTGGGAATATTCTGTTACAAAGTGATGCCTTTCGGCTTGAAGAACGCTGGCGCTACCTATTAGAGGGCCATGACGAAGATTTTCGATGACCTGATTGTTATGTTGTTTTGCGTGCGTGCGCTTTTAAAAGATAAATCAAAGAATATTTACGGCAATCAAGAACGATGTCGCTTAGTAGCTACCCGGTTGAGTACGGGTCGGTCCACAGGGATTTTGTGTATTTTCTAGTTGTTCTAACGAGTTAATTCCACTTGTTGTGGGTTTGATTATCAATAAAAACTAATTAAAACCTTGCTAGGGTTAGGTTTAGGTTAAATTTGGAAAGTCAATATGTCTCACCGCTTTCTATGCCCTAATTAAGAACGATTTAGGTGTTAAGGTAATAATTAACAAAGGGGATTAGCACGATCGGGAAGAAACTAGGTTTCTTCCTCTAGGTCCTTGTCCGTCCTTTATTAACTCTTACCCTAACCTCCATGGAAAACATACACAACCGGTCTTTAACTATGGTATCACCGCTACCTCATGGGATAGGATGCCATAGTGAGCGGTGTGTGTATGTATGCATAGAGTCCTATTTAAAATGTATAACGGGCAAGAAAGGGGTAAGAGATTTTCATCTCTCAAACCATCCCCAAACCTAACCCTAACAAGTGGGGAACTATGTAACACCCTAGTTCATTTATACCAGTTCTAATTCGAGTATTTCTTTATTTATGGTATTTTCCTGATTTATTGTGTTTTGGGTGCGAATAGTGTATTTGACATCTGTACTTGCATCCGACCCAACCCGCATGCTTGAAACCTGTTTTGATTCATGTTTATGATTTATCCTGGCTTGTTACATGGATCCGTGCACTTTCATATTTTATATACTGCATACTGGCATTATATCTGGCATCTGCATTTTTTTAATATAATATTTAAAGTCAAGTAAAGTATTTTAAAAATATATTGTATGGCCTGCATCATACCCCTAACCCTGTGGTAGTATCCGCGCATCTTATTTTCGTCCCGTTCAGTGAAACGGACTTATTTGGATGGCTACGCGAACGTACGTGCATCCATTCTTGGGGGTATGCATTTTTCGTTACCCGGATATCCAACTTAAATTTTGGTCGACATGTATATTTTTCGTATTTTAAAACTGAATTTTAGACCCGACCCGGGCATGTTTTGGACTATGTTTGTATTTACCAGAATATCAAATTTTATTTATATAATATTAATTTTATAAAATGATACAAATTAAAATTCAGTTATCAAATAAAAGATTTTTTAAATTTAAATCTAAACTAATTTCCTAACAATCTAACAACCCCTTTCTCTCTCTCTCTCTCTCTCCTCTGCATATATATATATATATATATATATATATATATATATATATTTATATATTTATATATTTTTTATTTATTTATTTTTTTCTTTCCTTATTTAATACACAGCCTCTTCTTCTTACTTCTTTTTCTTCTTTCTTCTTTCTTTTTCTTGATCTTGTTTCTTGATTCCGGTGATCACCGCCGGAGCCGTGCTCGTCGCTGACGATCCGAGTGATCCAGTGAACGTATCTTGCCTGTGTGATCACCTTCTTGCCTTGCTTGGACCCATCCCGCGTGCCGCGTGTGCGTTGTGACGATTTACCAACGTCGGACGTGCCGTGCGTATCCGTCGCGTGATTCGATCGAGGCAAGTTTACCTTGCTACATATTATATTACTATATTTACGTCCATTTGAATAAATATAATACATGTATTTAAAATTATGCATCCCATATTATAGTTTTACATTTTTATGACGTCCGTTTGTATCTGTATAATTTATTTCGTATCTAGTGCATGCAAATTTATCTTGTTACATGCTAGACTACAATATATTGTACCCATTTGAATAATAACATCACATAATGTTTAGTTATGCATCCTATATTACCATTTTACAGTTTTACTGTCTTCGGACATCCGTATGCAGCCATATCAATATTTACATATCTAGTCGCATGTTAATTCATTTTGCTACATGCTATGTATCTTATTTTGCATTCATATAATTAAAAATATCACATGTTGATTGCACTGTACATCCATATTAAAGTTTTACCGTTTTCGGATACCCGTTTGCATCCATATCAATTAAAATATATATCGTCATAATATTTCTTATTATTATCTTTAATTAGTTTATAATCTCTATTTTATAATGTTATATAAAATATAGTTTGAAAATATTATAGTTTACACATGAAACGTCGTTGCAAAGCGGATACGACAAATCTGAAATTTACTGTACATCTTACTTTATAAAATTCATTATAAATCATAGAAAAATTATTAGTATACGTTCTTTAATTCGTTACGAAGCTAAGTCAGAATACTATAACTGTATGAAATATTTACTTACAAAATAAATTGTTTAAATAATGTAAAATGTAAATGAAAATATCTCTAAACTGCTGTCCAGGAAAATTCCAGCAGCAAACTTTCAATTTCGAATGTTCATAACTTTTTGTAGGAACAACTTGAGATACTTATACTCATTAAAATGAAAACCTTATTGAATTATCTTTGTTTTGGTATAAGACATGTCCCTTTTGGAGAACGTTTGTTATTTTTAAGCTATTTTACAAATCAGGGTGAAACTGAATTTCTGAACGGAACTTTCTTGTGCATGGTTAATCAATACCACTTTTATAGTTATTAATCGGTTTGAATATGTTATCCATGTTAATATTATTATATCAATATATATTTAATAAATAATAGTGCTTGTGTTTTAATATTCAACAAATTTTACCGATTTGCAGTTTTATAGTATCCGTCTGTATCCGTACGGTTTATTACATATCTAGTTGCACGCCGAGACCATATTATTTCATGTTACTGTTGTATTAGTGCACCATGCTTGATAATTGTGCATCCTACTCAGTCATGATGTGACCCCTGATCGATATTTGTGCATCCATGCTGTCACGCCCTGCTTCCCAGAGCACGCTAAGATGGGCACGTGACATAGCCAACCATGCTACCTGTGGATAGGAAAAATCCCTCCACAGTCACATTACGGCTGTAGAGATATCAAGAATCGGAAAGTAAACTAACTATCTAGTACATCTCCATGAGCCAGAATAAATGAGTCAAGAAATAATATAGTATGCGGAAGCAAAGGATCAAATAAACACCTGGAAGGTAAGACTGGATACCAACAGGATCCCTACCACTCGGTCTAATAGCGGCAAAACTCTTGATCAGTCTGCAACAAAACTAGAGGATCTGGGCCATGCAAAACCCAGACGTCAGCGCGTTATAACATCAAGCAATAATATATAAACAGGGCAGCAAGACATGCAAGTATGATCATAAAAGGTGAAGCAAGTGTAACAGCAATATAAGCCAAGGCAGTGAAAGGTAGTGTGCAGTGAGTAATCTAAACTGGTCTATTAGGTTAACTACTCTCAAGTCTTTGAAATCAATTTGATGAATCATCGATGTAACTCAATAGTATCCCGTGCATGCCCGGGATCATGGTCTATGACTCTCAGGCTGAACCCGAGACGTGCCGCAAGGCAGTAAAGGATGGTAGGTAATGACGAGTGATGTCCGTAGCATCACTCCGGGGCTGGCCTAGCCGGTAAGACTGATCAGAACAGGTATAGAACTGTCGAGTTACAAGTCAGATTTCATCATTGATTTCCCCATACCCCTAAGTCATATGTATTCAAGTCAGGTATTAAGCAATCTAGAGTTAATGCCAACACAGGATCAGGTAGGTACAGTTTTTTCTGGATAGACAACAGGAACGGTCCGTAAGGACAACAGGTCAGGTTTGTTGGCATTAGTCACAAGATTAGGTAACAGGTAGAGCCATGGTACCTCAGGTCAGGTCAAGTAATGTATATAGGTGTCATGTCATGTCAAGAGATGCACGGTACCATGTCGTGTCAAGTAATAGGTGTAACAAGTCATGTCAGGGTGCACAAGATGTCATGTGGGTGCTCATACTCAAACCAACATAGGCATGGGTATAAATAAACAAGCATGGATACTAACAGAACAATAAACTGGAACATGTAGCATGATATGCAAGTAGGTACAGAATAAACTATATAGATGTACGGTTATCGATTTGAGTTAGGGTTATGGTTCCGACATTAAGTATCATACACTTAAACAAATATGGATTGTTAAACTCTCGTTATTATGGGTTAAAAGATCTAGGGATGCAAATGTATCTAAAACATGTTAAAGATGCACACGGGTGTCCGATAGAGTAAAACTATAAAAGGGCACCATAGACTATGTAAATAGTTATTATGTGATTTAAAATACAGATGTGGTTACTAGGTATAGTAAACTAAAATGCAACGGGTATGTTTCAAGTTCTGAATCTAAAAGATATAAACGGAACGTCGAACTGTTAAATTGGAACATGTGACTTTAGATTCGATCTATGAGTTTACTATTCAAATAAATAGTTATAAAAATCATATAGATAGCATGTAGCAGTTTCACATGCCTCGAGTACGATGATAACGGAAACGACACGGAGACGTGAACACGATACACGTGAGGTCACGGCCTGAACCAGGCTCGGGTCCGGGTCTTCTCGGCTCTGGGCTTGCTTGGCTAAGGTTGAAGTTCTCGGCAAAGGAAGCAGGCGAAGATCACGGCGACGATACGAAGACATGACACATTGCAAGGTATAGACTTTGATCTCGGATTGGTTAGCAGGGGTCTCGGCCACCAGAAGGGTGCTCGGTCTAGGTTAGGGCTCGGGTTTGGACTAAGGGCAGGTGATAGAGAAGACGACGGTTCAACCGACAAAGCGATGACTGGAGTTGGGTCTTGGCTCGGGATCTGGGTAGTTGTCTTGGTTTGGATGTTGCTAGATGGAGATGGTGGAGTCAAGGGTTGCAGGGAGTCGGTGATGGTGTCGGGGTTAAGTCGTTGGAGATGGATGTTGCGGTTTGATCAGAGAGAGGAAGATGGCGATGGGGTTGGTTTTTGAAGGAGGAGGTGCCGACTGTTTTAGAGAAGAAGGAGGAGGTTGCGATGCTTGGTGCGACGGCTAGGGTGATGGGTTGTTCGGGTCGGTTAGGTTGAAGGGAAGAGGAAGGAGTCGATGAAGACGAGGGTGAAGAGGCGACGACGAGGTGGTGGAGGCGGCGACGGCGAGCCCAGGCGAGGGGCGCTGTCATGGGTTAGGGTTTTCGTGAGGAGGCGGAAGAAAAGAACAGAGGAGGAAGGGAGGTTACGTGGGAACAGTGGGTTTAAAAAAATAGTAAGTTATAAAATATTTAAAAGAATCATATACAAATACATATAATTAGAGAGAGAGAGAGAGAGAGAGAGAGAGATATTGTGTCAGGCGAGAGAGAGAGAGAAATTTGTTATAGGAATATATATTTTGTTAGTTTTTTAAAGATTATTAATTGTGTGAAAAATATTAGAATATAATATTAGTCCGTTCGAGATTTTGGCAAATACAAATTTACTCCAAAACACGCCCGGGTCGGATCTAAAAATCCAGATTTAAAATATGAAAAATATATGCGACTTCCAAATTTCAAAATGAATGCTCAGTTAAAGAAAATGCATACCCCTAAGAACGGATGCACGTACGTGTGCGTAGCCATCCAAACACGTCCGTTTCACTGAACAGGACGAGAACAAGATGCGCGGATGCTACCACGTGGTTAGGGGTATCATGCAGACTATGAAATGTATTTTTAAAATATTTTACGTGACTTAAAATATTATATGGTAAAAGATGCCATCCAGATAAATGCCAGTATGCGATAAAGTTGAAAATGCACAAGTCTACATAACAAGTCAGAGTGATTCATAAATATGAATCAAACAAGTTTCAAGCAAGCGGGTTGGGTCGAAAGCAAAATAAAATGTAGAATACTATTCGCACCCACATTACGTTAAATCAAGAATATCACGAATAAAGAAATATGAGAACTGGAATTGGTATAAATGAACTCGGGTGTTATATTATACCCAACTACAAAATGAATTTCGTCCTCAAAATTCCAAGAACAAGAAATGATAAACAATCAACACACTACAAGAATAGACGTGGAAACTTCTGTCGGATTTCATCTTCTCGTTCCCAAATTGATTCTCCATGCGAGCGATTTCCCCAAGAAACCAGTACAAAAGGGATAACTTTGTTCTTAAGAACCTTTCCCCTCGATCCACAATCGACATCGGTCGTTCCTCAAAAGTCAAATCTTCACGTACGGTTAGCTCCGATTGATTCAACACATGTGTTTCATCTCGAACATACCTACGGAGTTGAGGTACGCAAAACACGTCATGAACATTCTCCAAAGATTGTGGTAACGCTAAACGATATGCTACTTCTCCAACACGCTCCAAAATCTCGAAAGGTTCGACGAATCGAGGACTAAGCTTGCCTCGACTCCCGAAACGAATAACTCTCCCAGTTGGTGATATCTTCAAAACTCCAATTCACCAACCACGAACTTCAGAGATTTTCTCGATGTATCTGCCCAACTCTTCTGTCGGTCTTGCTGCTTTCACAGAATTCCGGATAGTGTTAGCCTTCTCAACTATTTGCATGATCAAGTCCGGTCCCAACAATCTTCGTTCTCCAATATCGTCCCAACAAACAGGTGAACAACACTTGCGACCATATAAAGCTTCGAATGGAGCCATCTGAATAGTCGCCTGGAAACTGTTATTGTAAGAAAATTCCACCAAGTGTAGATGATCCCATGAACCCTTAAAGTCTAACATGGAAGCTCTCAACATGTCTTCAAGAGTTTGGATCGTTCTCTCCGACTGGCCATCTGTCTGAGGATGATTAGCTGTACTAAACTTCAATCGAGTCCCCAAACTTTCCTGTAAACTCTTCCAGAAGTACGATAAGAAACGAATGTCACAGTCGGAAACGATGCCCACTGGTACTCCATGCAATTTTACAATCTCCTGTATGTACCGTTCTGCCAAAGCTTCTGTTGATTGACCAACTCGAAAAGGAATTAAATGAGCTGCCTTGGTCAATCGATCACAATCACCCAAACTGCATTGTTGACTTTCGGACTCCTCGGTAGAGCCGTCACGAAATGCATGGGTATATGTTCCCACTTCCATTGAGGAATCGAAAGTGGTTGCAATAAACCAGCAACCCGTTGATGTTCAGCCTTAACCTGCTGACACACCAAGCACTTTGCTACAAGCGGGCAATCTCCCGTTTCAAGCCTTCCCACCAGAAATGCTGTCGCACATCTCGGTACATCTTCGTGCCTCCTGGATGTACGGAATATGCGGAACTGTGCGCCTTCTTCATGACTTCTTCGCGGTTGTCTCCCTTTGGCACACATAAACGACTACCATATCGCAACGAACCATCTTCATGAACCAATAAGTCCGTTCGAAGTCCGACTTCAACCTGTTCTCGAAACTTCTGCAATCTTGGGTCCTGTAACTGCGCTGCTTTAAAATTCTCGATCAACGACGACAGTACCTGCAGCTACATCAACTGTCTCGAAGATTGTGGTAGCAAAACCTCCAAATCGAATCTCCGAAAATCTTCAATAAGTTCCTTTAGTGCAGTCAACATCTGAATTGCTGGCGGCCGACTAAGCATATCCGGCACAACATCAACTTTCCCGGATGGTTCTTAAGACCTAGATCGTAGTCAGCCATTAGCTTCAACCATCTTCGCTGTCTCATATTTAGCTCCTTATGAGTGAACACGTACTTTAGGCTTTTGTGATCGGTGAATACTTCGCCCCTTTCGCCCAATAACTAGTGTCTCCAAATCTTCAAAACGAACATCACAGCTGCTAGCTCCAAGTCAGGAGTTGGGTAACTCATCTCATGGGTCTTCAGCTGTCTCAACACGTAAGCTAAAACCTTCCTATGCTGCATCAAAACACATCCCAATCATTTCTCAGATGCGTCGCTGTGAAACACCAATCCTCCGGAACCGTCTGATACGGTCAAAATAAGAGCGGTTATCCACCCTTTCCTCAACGCCTCAAAAGCTGATGCACACTTATCCGTCCACACAAATGGTACTTCCTTGCACGTAAGCTTGGTCAGAGGCTCAGCCAAACGAGCACAATTCTTCACAAACCTTCTATAATACCCGGCAAGTCCAAGAAACCTTCTTATCTCCGCAACATTCTTCGGAATCGGCCAATCTCGAACAGCTGTAATCTTTCGGGATCAACGGCGATTCCATCTCCAGCCACAATGTGTCCCAAAACTTCACTTCTTCAAGCCAAAACTCGCACTTACTCATCTTTGCATACAATTTTCTTGCCTCAATGTCTGCAATGCGATCTTCAAATGTTCTGCATGCTCTTCCTTGCTCCCTGAGTAGAACAGAATATCATCAATGAGCACCACAATAAACTGGTCCAAAAACGGTGAAAGATTCGGTTCATCAAGTCCATAGATATTGCCGGCGCATTCGTTACTCCGAAGGGCATTACCAAATACTCGTAATGTTCATACCGAGTTCTGAACACAGTCTTGCACATATCTTCTGACTTAAGTCGGACCTGATGATATCCGGATCGCAATTCCAGCTTCGAGAATACCCTCGCGCCACTAAGCTGTTCAAATAATTCACCAATGCGAGGGATCGGGTACTTGTTCTTAATAGTCACCCAGTTTAATTCTCCATAATCGATGCACATCCTCCTTGTGACATCTTCTTTTTTACTAGAAGAACTGGAGCTTCCCAAGTTAAATTGCTGCTGCGAATCCAACCCTTGTCTAGCAATTCAGCAACCTGCTTCTTAACTTCTTCCAACTCTACTGGTGCCATCGGGTAATACGCTTTTGAGATTGGCGCCGCACCAGGAACAAGATCAATCGCGAACTCCACATCTCATTTTGGCGATAAGCCCAAGATGTCTTCGAACATGTCCATGAATTCTCGAACTATAGCCGGCGCTTCTTTCTTATCAACTTCCATCGACGAAAGAACATTGTTTGTCGGCCTAGCCCTAAACTCGACTGGCCCGACAGAACTGCTTCCTCCAGCAAAACAAACTCCGGATGTCCGGGAATCTGGAGAATCACTTTGCTTTCCTTACAATCAATATGAGCGTGGAAAGTGCCGCGAAAATCCATTCCCAAGACAACAACAAACAAGAGATGCGCCGGAATTGAATAATCCTAATGCGAGGAAAAACAAGAACAAGTAAGATACCGAGATGACTTCATCCGAAATCTAGATACTGAAGAGGATAAGCACGGTAAACAGGATTCAAGCTTGTGATAAAACATGAACATGAAAGCAAGAGAGACAAGGCAATATAACGACCACGGAACAAGGAAGTGAATCAAGACCAGGACTCCATGTTACTTAAATAGAGTACCGCATTGTAACCATGCTGCAGTTCATGGGTACAATTACATAACTCCACTCAAGTCGCCCAAATCCTAGTATCAGAATCAAGGAACATGATGAAACAATAGAGAATCCAAAAGGTTTCAAGTCGAGATGCAAAGTTGTTTACATAACTTCAAGACGAAGGATAAAAGAAAGATATGATTCAAGAATCATGATAACAAGGTGGCAGGACATGATCCTAATCACGAGTATTCTGATTCGTGTATTGGGTACAATACCCAACTACAAAAGAATCAAACTCGATTAACCTATATCCTATGTCTCTGATACCAAAAGAACCATGTCACACCCCGCTTCCCAGAGTATGCTAAGATGGGCACGTGACATAGCCAACCATGCTACCTGTGGATAGGAAAAATCCCTCCACAGTCACATTACGGCTGTAGAGATATCACGAATAGGAAAGTTAACTAACTATCTAGTACATGTCCATGAGCCAGAATAAATGAGTCAAGAAATAATATAGTATGCGGAAGCAAAGAATCAAATAAACACCTGGAAGGTAAGACTGGATACTAACAGGATCCCTACCACTCGGTCTAACAGCGGCAAAACTCCTGATCAGTCTGCAACAAAAGTAGAGGATCTGGGCCATGCAAAATCCAGACGTCAGCGCGTCATAAGATCAAGCAATAATATATAAACAGGGCAGCAAGACATGCAAGTATGATCATAAAAGGTGAAGCAAGTGTAATAGCAATATAAGCCAAGGCAGTGAAAGGTAGTGAGTAATCTAAACCGGTCTATTGGGTTAACTACACTCAAGTCTTTGAAATCAATTTGATGAATCATCGATATAACTCAATAGTATCCTGTGCGTGCCCGGGATCACGGTCTATGACTCTCGGGCTGAACCCGAGACATGCCGCAAGGCAGTAAAGGATGGTAGGTAATGACGAGTGATGTCCGTAGCATCACTCCGGGGATGGCCTAGCCGGTAAGACTGATCAGAACAGGTATAGAACTGTCGAGTTACAAGTCAAGTTTCATCATTGATTTCCCCATACCCCCAAGTCATATGTATTCAAGTCAGGTATTAAGAAATCTAGAGCTAATGCCAACACAGGATCAGGCAGGTACAGGTTTGTCTGGATAGACAACAGGAACGGTCCGTAAGGACAACAGGTCAGGTTTGTTGGCATTAGTCACAAGATTAGGTAACAGGTAGAGCCATGGTACCTCAGGTCAAGTCAAGTAATGTATATAGGTGCCATGTCATGTCAAGAGATGCACGGTACCATGTCGTGTCAAGTAATAGGTGTAACAAGTCATGTCAGGGTACACAAGATGTCATGTGGGTGCTCATACTCAAACCAACATAGGCATGGGTATAAATAAACAAGCATGGATACTAACAGAACAATAAACTGGAACATGTAGTATGATATGCAAGTAGGTACAGAATAAACTATATAGATGTACGGTTATCAATTTGAGTTAGGGTTATGGTTCCGACATTAAGTATCATACACTTAAACAAATATGGATTGTTAAACTCTCGTTATTATGGGTTAAAAGATCTAGGGATGCAAATGTATCTATAACAGGTTAATGATGCACACGGGTGTCCAATAGAGTAAAACTATAAAAGGGCACCATAGACTATGTAAATAGTTATTATGTGATTTAAAATACAGATGTGGTTACTAGGTATAGTAAACTAAAATGCAACGGGTATATTTCAAGTTCTGAATCTAAAAGATATAAACGGAACGTCGAACAGTTAAATTGGAACAGGTGACTTTAGATTCGATCTATGAGTTTACTATTCAAATAAATAGTTATAAAAATCATATAGATAGCATGTAGCGAGTTTCACTTGCCTCGAGTACGACGATAACGGAAACGACACGGAGACGTGAACACGATACACGTGAGGTCATGGCCTGAACCAGGCTCGGGTCCGGGTTTTCTCGGCTCTGGGCTTGCTTGGCTAAGGTTGAAGTTCTCGGCAAGGGATGCAGGCGAAGATCACGGCGACGATACGAAGATATGACACATTGTAAGGTATAGACTTTGATCTCGGATTGCTTAGCAGGGGTCTCGGCCACCAGAAGGGTGCTTGGTCTAGGTTAGGGCTCGGGTTTGGACTAAGGGCAGGTGATAGAGAAGACGACGGTTCAACCGACAAGGCGATGACTGGAGTTGGGTCTCAGCTCGGGATCTGGGTAGTTGTCTTGGTTTGGATGTTGCTAGATGGGGATAGTGGAGTCGAGGGTTGCAGGGAGTCGGTGATGGTGTCGGGGTTAAGTCGTTGGAGATGGATGTTGCTGTTTGATCAGAGAGAGGAAGATGGCGATAGGGTTGGTTTTTGAAGGAGGAGGCGCCGACTGTTTTGGAGAAGAATGAGGAGGTTGCGATGCTTGGTGCGACGGCTAGGGTGATGGGTTGTTCGGGTCGGTTAGGTTGAAGGGAAGAGGAAGGAGTCGATGAAGACGAGGGTGAAGAGGCGACAACGAGGTGGTGGAGGCGGCGACGGTGAGCACAGGCAAAGGGCGCAGGCATGGGTTAGGGTTTTCGCGAGGAGGCGGAAGAAAAGAACAGGGGAGGAAGAGAGGTTACGTGGGAACAGTGGGTTTAAAAAAATAGTAAGTTATAAAATATTTGAAAGAATCATATACAAATACATATAATTAGAGAGAGAGAAAGAGAGATATTGTGTGGTCCGACAGTTCGATGCTTATACTGATCAGTGGGTTTAAAAAAATAGTAAGTCAATGATGAAACTTGACTTGTAAGTCAATGATGAAACTTGACTTGTAACTCAACAGTTCGATACTTATACTGATCAGTTTTACGGGCTAGGCCAGCCCCGGGATGCTGCTGCTGACACATTCGTCTGTACATGTTACCTGTTTGCTGCCTAGCGGCACGTCTCGGATTCAGCTCGAGAGTCTTGACCGTAGTCCCGGGCATGCACGGGATACTATTGAGTTACACCGACGATTCATCAAATTGTTTTCAAAGACTTGAGAGTAGTTAACCCAGTAGTTAGTTCAGATTACTCACCACACGTCACATGTGCTTATACCCTTCACTGTTTCTTATTCGTGTTACTGTTATACTTTTATTACTGTTCATACTCATGCCTGCATGTCTTTCTACCCCCTGATTATGTTATTGTTGTTATTATGACGCACTGACGTCTGGGTTTTGTATGGCCCTGATCATCTACCCTTGTCGCAGGCTGATCAGAAGTACCTCCACCGTTAGGCCGAGCAGTGATGATCCAGTTAGTATCCAGTTTAGTTATGTTTTACTTTCCAGATGTTTTTGCTCTTTGGATTTATTGCTTCTGCATATTATTTCTTGATTTGTTTATTCTGGCTCATGGACATGTACTAGATAGTTTATTTTATTTTCCTGTTCTTGATATCTCTAGACAGCCGTAATGTGACTGTGGAGGGATGTTTCCTATCCACAGGTAGCATGGTTGGCTCTGTCACGTGCCTATCTTAGCGCACTCTGGGAAGCAGGGCGTGACAAACCATTCACTCATTAGGGAATTGTTAAACGAGTTCATTTTTTTTTGTTTTTAATAACCTAATTATCTAAGCTACGGCAAATAAATAAAATTTATATCTACGACAGATAATTAAAATTGCTATCTAAATAACTAGGGCAGAAAAGAAATTAAACTAAGGCATAGAAAAGAAAAACTTACTTTTTATTTGATGCGCTCTTCAAACATTTACAGCGAATAAAAATTCTAAAATTAGGAATTAAAAGAGGCATAAGAAGAGGCATAAGAAGTGGCATACTCCAAAAAGAGCTGTAGGGTTCATATTTATAGATTATAGAAACCCTAGGGTTTAAATCTGATCCCTATCTACATTTACAAAACTACCCTGAGAAGCCTGGTCAACGCACCGCCGCCGCCGACATTTTGCACCGACACGTGTACTGTATGGCCGTGGATCCACGGCCATATGCCTTGTTTGGCCGTGGATCCGCGGCCATCTTGAGTGCTTTCTGGCTCATTTTCTCAGGTGTATTTCATGTTGCCTTTTCCTTGACTTTTCTTCACTTGGTTCTTCAGAATGTCTTCTAGTTTCTTCCAGATTTCCACAGTGCAGAATGTTGTGGACATTTCCTGTTCGCTTCGTATTGTAGTCTTGAATCTTGCGCTGCTTTTTGTACTTTGTGAAATTGTTCATTGATCTTTGTTTGTTCTTCAAACTGTAGGCATGATAAAGATTCTCTATTTGTTGGTCGTAGTCTCACTTTTGTAGCGTCTTTTTATCATTTTCACTGTTTTGTTCCGAGAACCTGTAACCTGCAACTATGTAGCAGATATGGATCAAAAGCACCTATTTATTTGCAAAATGAATAAGAATGGGGAATATAATAATGCAAAATTATGATATGAACATGACCTCATACATGAAATCGTCGAGTGCTATATTGACGACCTTGTGGTAAAGAGCAAATCGCACGAAGAGCATTGGGAGCATCTAAAAATAGTATTCCAGCGTCTTCGGAAATACAACTTGAAAATGAACCCTCTGAAATGCACGTTTGGAGTTTCCTCAGGAAAATTCCTAGGATTCATCGTACGACATCGAGGCATCGAAATAGACCCGTTGAAGATATAGGCGATCATGGAAATGCCCCCGCCAAGAACTCTCAAGCAACTGCGGTCTCTCCAAAGGAAGCTCGCGTATATTCGGCGGTTCATAGCCAATCTTTCTGGCAAATGCCGTCCCTACAGTCACTTGATGAAGAAGGGAACCCCTTTCGTCTGGGATCGCAAATGTCAAAGCGCACTGGACGAAATCAAGCAATACCTGTAGATTCCACCGGTACTGACCGCTCCGGTCAAAGGAAAGCCCCTGATTCTGTACAAAACCGCCCTTGAGGGTTCCTTAGGCGCGCTGTGGGCACAAGAAAATAACCAAGGGAAGAAGAGAGCCCTCTACTATTTGAGTCGAGTGCTCCTGAGGACAGAAAACAATTACTCCCCTATCGAAAAACATTGCCTGGCGTTAATCTTCATGATAACGAAGCTCGGGCACTATGCGTTGGCGTATGAGGTCTATCTCATATCAAAGGTGGATCCTCTCAAATATTTGATGTCAAGAGCCATATTAACAGGGCAGCTCGCTAAATGGGCCCTACTCTTAATGGAATTCTCAATAACATATCGATCGCTCAAGGCAGTGAAAGGCCAGGCCATCGCCGAATTCCTCCCTGAGCAGCCTATACCTGCCGATTCACCCCTAAATTGCGAATTGCTAGACGAGCACGCGTTTGACACAATCGACGAGGAGAAAGGAGAGATAACACCCGATGGGAACTCTACTTTGATTGGGCATCTTCCATGAAGAAGCGAAAGAACATCTCCCCCATAATCAAGTCTGGGGTAGGTCTTATCTTCGTGACTCCACAAGGAGGGATAATGCGCTTTGCCTTTTCCCTAACAGAGCCGAGGACAAACAATGAAGCCGAATATGAAGTTTTGATAGTAGGACTTGAGATCGCTGTCGACATGGGGATCGAAAACCTCCTCATATACGGAGACTCCCAACTGGTCGTTAGCCAAGTAAACGGCGATTATCAAACGTGCAAACCAGAGTTGGTGAAGTACGGAGAGAGAGTGCAACAATTGCTGATTCAAATCCCTACCTACGCCTTAGAAAGCATACCGCACGTGGAAAACAGCAAGACGGATGCATTAGCCAAGATCGCTAAAGAACTGGCCGATGAGAACCTCGACGACGTGAGGATTGTTGTGCAAAGTCATCGGGTTCTCGCACCGGCAGAAATATCTCCAGAGTTGTCCGAAAAAAGGGAGCGACCGAGAAAACGACCCTACAAATAAAAGACCAAGAAAAGGCTAAGGATTGGAGAGAATTCTTTATAGACTACTTCAAATCCCGTCGAACACCTGAAGATGCGTCCTCAAGACATCAGCTCATGAAACGAGCTCTATCCTTCGCCTTCATCAATGACACTCTATATAAGAGATCATTTGATTTTCTATGGCTAAGATGCCTGGGACCTGAAGAAGCAAGGAGAGTCGTCCAAGAAACTCACGACGGACTCTGCGGTTCTCACCAAGCCGGGCCGAAGATGAAACCGAAGATCTGAAGGATGGGCTACTATTGGCCCACAATGATCCAAGACTTCCTCGAATACGCGAAGCAGTGCCACTCATGCCAGATTCACGAGGACTTTATCAACCAGCATTCAAACCCGCTACATCCAACGGTGGCTAGCTGGCCGTTTGAAATGTGGGGAATTGACATAATCAGGCCTATTGAACCAGCATCGTCCAGAGGCCGTCGGTTCATACCGGCGACAACTGATTATTTCTCCAAGTTGGCAGAAGAAATACTACTAAGAGAAATGAAGACGGAGAATATCCTCCATTTCTTCAAAACACACGTCATCTATCGGTTCGGCACTCCGCGACGGATTATCTCCGATAACGGGCCGGCCTACAGAAGCCATAAAACAGCCGCTTCGCACAGCAGCATAATATAGACTGGAGATACTCTTCGGTCTATAATCCCCGAGTTAACGGTCTGGCTGAGGCTTTCAACAAGACCTTGACGAAGATCGTGAAAAAGACGGTGTCCAAAAATAAAAAGGACTGGCATGGGAGACTGCATGAAGCTCTCTGGGCGTATCGAACCACGTTCAAAATGGCCACAAACACAACGCCGTATGTATTGGTATTCAGAACTTAAGCAGTACTCCCCTTGGAGATAGAGCTACCCTCTCTACGAATGGCGGTCCATTACGAGCTAACGGACGAAGAGAATGCTCATCTTCGGCTTGAGGAACTTGATACCCTTGACGAAACCCGGCTCATGGCGCAGCAAAACTTGGAAGCTTACAAAGCAAAAATGACGCGCTCATACGAGAGATTGACTATGTAACAACCGAGTCCAATTATACCGATTTCTGTTGTCGTATGTGTTGTTTGTGGTGTTTATTTCATTTACCATGTTTGGTTGTGAATGGTAGTTTACTTATATTCGACCCGTTTGTTTGAGCTTGTTGTTACATAGTTATAGAATACCCTAACATCATATATTTTGCATATAACAATTTAAGTCACTTAAAATAATTTAAAAATACATGACATGGCCTGCATGATACCCCTAATCCCGTGGTAGCGTCCTTGCATCGTGTTCTCGTCCCGTTCAGTGAAACAGACATGTTTGGATGGCTACGCGCACGTACGTGCGTCCGTTCTTGGGGGTATGCATTTCTGTTACATAATCTTTCATTTTAAATTTTGGAACTTACAAATAATTTTCGTATTTCAAATCCAAAATTTTGGACCCGACCCGGACGCATTTCTGAATTATTTTGTATCCCGCCAAATTCTAATTATTTTAAATATTTTTTAAAATTCATTTAATAATTTTAACAGCTAAAGTTTTGCTCAGCTAACAGAAGAAATTTTCTTAACGATTAAAAATCCTTTAAAAATTTCTCCCCAACCAATCCCAGCCTTCCTTTCTACTACTGGCCCCCACCACCGAGTCTCTCTCCCTTCTATCTCTTTCTCTTTTTCCCCACAACCAATCAGAAACCTTCTTTTTTTAATTCACCGGGCCCCACGTCTCTCTCCCCCCCCAAAATCTTTCTCCTTCTCTTTCTCTCTCCCCGAGCGCAGCTCTCTCTCTCTCTCCTCTCGCGCCTCTCTCTCTTCTCGCGATTACTGTTGGTTCCTCGAGTCGCGTCACCGCCGCGTGGATCCCGTCACCTCCTTTCTGCATCTCCTCTTCTTCCTCTCTTCTAAAACCCGAGCTCGCCTCCTTCAACCCATAACCTCTCACTGTCTCCATCAACCCTAACCCTATTTCCTCGTCTTCTCAACCCTCGTCGACACCTTCTTCATCCTCTCGTCGCCCTCATCTCCATCACCTCCTTCTCCTTCCTTCTCCCTCGAACGGACCCATTGCACCCAAGAAACCCGAGCACCCTTCTTCGCTACCACCACCGTCTCACGTCGCCGATATCTCCCATCGCCATCGCCATCTCCTTCCTCTCCTCTCCCTCTCCTCTGCACACTCACCTCACCAAAACCCTGCACTTACAAACCCCACCAAACATCAAACAGAGCCCAAACCCTAACCAAACCCTAGCTTTTCAAAACCCCTTCACCGGCGCCCCTCATCGCCGTTGGTCTCGCCGCCACCGCTAGCTCACCCCTCTGCAACCCAGTAAGGCACTCATCCCTCCTCCATTCTCTTTTCTTGCTTCTTTCTTCTTTCTTTCCTTTCTTTCTTTCTTTACCTTCTTTAATGTTCACTGTTCTGTCTAGATCGCCGGAGTTGGCCACGACGTCGACGATCCCGACGACCCAGCGAGGATACCTTACCCGTGTGATTCCATCGTGCGTTGTTTGGACTCATTCTGTGTACCGTGCGCGCGTCGCGACTTTTCCCGCCGACGCGTGATGTTCCGTATACCGTTTCGCGATCCGTCGAGGCAAGTAAAACTTGCTACATGCTATCTATATGAGTTTATAACTATTTATTTGAATATTAAACTTATAGATCGAATCTAAAGTCACATGTTCCAATTTAACAGTTCGATGTTCCGTTTATATCTTTTAGATTCAGAACTTGAAACATACCCGTTGCATTTTAGTTTACTATGCCGAGTAACCACATCTGTATTTTAAATCACATAATAACTATTTACATAGTCTATGGTACCCTTTTATAGTTTTACCCTATTGGACACCCGTGTGCATCTTTAACCTGTTTTAGATACATTTGCATCCCTAGATCTTTTAACCCATAATAACAAGATTTAACAATCCATATTTGTTTAAGTGAATGATACTTAATGTTGGAACCATAAGCCTAACTCAAATCGATAACCGTACATCTATATAGTTTATTCTGTACCTATTTGCATATCATATTACATGTTCCAGTTTATTGTTCTGTTAGTACCCATGCTTGTTTATTTATGCCCATGCTTATGTTAGTTTGATTATGAGCACCCATATGATATCTTGTGCATCCTGACATGACTGGTTACACTTCCTACTTGACACGACATGGTACCGTGCACCTCTCGACATGACATGATACCTATATACTACCTGGCTTAACCTGATGTATCATGGCTTTACCTGTTACCTGATCGTGTGACTAGTACCAACAAACCTGACCTGTCGTCCTTACGGACGTTTCTTGTTGTCTATCCAGACAAACCTGTACTTGCCTGATCCTGCGTTGGAATTAGCTCTAGATCACTTAATACCTGACTTGAATACTTTTGATTTGGGGTATGGGGAAATCAATGATGAAACCTGACTTGTAACTCGACAGTTCTATACCTGTTCTGATCAGCCTTACGGGCTAGGCTAACCCCGGAGTGATGCTATGGACATCACTCGTCATTACCTACCATCCTTTACTGCCTTGCGGCACGTCTCGGGTTCAGCCCGAGAGTCATAGACCGTGATCCCAGGCACGCACGGGATACTATTGAGTTACATCGATGATTCATCAGATTGATTTCAAAGACTTGAGAGTAGTTAACCCAATAGACCAGTTTAGTTTACTCACTGCATACTACCCTTCACTGCCCTGATTTATATTGCTGTTACACCTGCTTTACCATTTATGATTATACTTGCATGTCTTGTTACCCTGTTTATATTTTATTGCTTGATGACACGACGCGCTGACGTCTGGGTTTTGCATGGCCTAGATTCCGTACCTTTGCTGCAGTCCGAGCAGGAGTACTTCAGTCAGCAGGTTGAGCAGTAAGGACTCATTAGTAGTTAGTCTTTTACTTTCAGTATTATTTTATTTCTGATGTGAGCCCGCATTATGGGATATACATTCCAGTTATTCTTGTATTAGATCTTTCGCTTCCGCATTATTTTATTCTTGACTCATTTATTTCTGGCTTATGGACATGTGTTAGATAGTTTATTTTTGTTCTTGATATCTCTACAGCCGTAATGTGACTGTGGATGGATACTTCCTACCCACAGGTAGTATGGTTGGCTATGTCACGTGCCCATCTTAGCGTACTCTGGAAAGCGGGGCGTGACAGACTAGGCCGAGAATATTCCACCAAGGCGAACTCGTGCTAGTGCTCAAGAGACCTATGATCCCCAATCGTGCCAAACGGGGGAAATTCGAGCCGAACTATGAAGGCCCGTACATCATAGACAAAGTCTACCAAGGTGGGGCTTACTTGCTCATGGATATGCATGGAGAAAGATCCTTCAGGCCAATAAATGGTTGTTTCTTGAAGAAATACTACGCTTGACCGAAACGTCTGTAAACTACTACGAACCGCAGCATCCTAAAGCTGACGGAAAAAAAAACGGTACGTTCATAAGCGAGATGGGCACGGATGAAAACCCAAAAGGGCTTCGTGAGTAAAAACAGCAGGACTACCGGTGAGTTTATGAAAACCCGAAAGGGCGCAATCTCGTTAAAAGACACTTGCAAGGTCCTCTCGACCCTGTAAGGAGAAAATACCTGCGTGAGATCTTTACGACTCACAAGGGAGCAACACACTTAGGAATCCCCACGAATCCTAAGGAGAAAACACACTTACGAGATCCTCACGACTCGTAAGGAGAATTCCATTTTGAGACCCTCACGGCTCATAGGATTCAAAAGCCTTAAGCTACAGGGATCTGAACCTGTTCTTAAGCCATCACATTTCCCAGATTGCCCTACAAGCATTTCAATATTAACCCTTGTATACAATCCACGGGCACGAATAAACATTTCCCTAACAAAGTCCCCCCAGCGACTAGGGATATGCTCACACGGCGAACGACACTTGTAAGTCCTCTCGACTTATAAGGAGAAAACACTCTTGTAAGATCCTTACGACTTATAAGAGAACATACACTTAAGAATCCTCACAATTTTTAAGGAGAAAACGCACTTACGAGATCCTCACGACTCGTAGGGAGAAACAACTTTATGAGACCCTTACGGCTCATGAAGTCAAAAGCCTTAGTCGACAAGATCCTAACCCTATTTGCTAAGCCACCTTTGTTCGAACTGACAAAGGCAAATGATGATTCGCTCCTGGCAATGTCCCAGTGGTAGCGATACTGATGCCTAAATCGGTATCAAATTCCAAGCCCTTTCACGGCAGATGATGATTCGCTCCTGACAATATTCCAGTCGCATCGATGCTGATGCTAAGATTGGCACCAGATTCCAAGTTCCATACTCGCGATAAAAAATTCAGCGAGCCAAAAATGCATATGAAATAGCCGAAATGATGGGGCAACTTGCAACAAAATCAGCAAGTAAAAAGATATGCATACAAAAATAGCCGAAATGATTGGGCAACTCGCAATAAAAAAAGAAGCGAGTAAAAAAAAGAAAAATAGCCGAAATGATTGGGCACCGCGAAAAATAGCCGAAATGATTGGGCAATCGCGACTTTCGCGATATAAAAAGCTGAAATGATAGAGTATCGCGGAAAGAAAACAAAAAAAATAACTTTTGCCCTACAGGCGATTCCATACTGACCCCTTCATACAATCCATGGGTATAAACAAAAAGGGAACCACATTTCCTTACCAGGCTCTTTCAAACGAAGAGTCAAATCTCGACGGCGACATCTATAGCCTGAAGACTCACAACAGCATTCCTCCTCATTCCAGCAGGATTCAAACGTGACAATCAATCTCGGAGCCGCGGCAGATTCCTTGATTCCAAGTCTCGACAGCCACATCTACAGCCTAGAGATCTACAACAGCGTTCCTCTTCATTCCAGCAGAATTCGAACGTGACAATCAATCTCGGAGCCGCGGCAGAGTCCTTGGTTCCAAGTCTCGACGGCCACATCTACAGCCTAGAGATCTACAACAGCGTTCCTCCTCATTCTAGCAGGATTCGAACGTGACAATCAATCTCGGAGCCACGGCAAAATCCCTAGTTCTAAATCTCGACGGTTCACAGACAACTTAGAGACCACCTCGACATTCGTCTCGTTACAGCAGACGCAATGTCAGCAAAGCGGAGCCACGGCAAAATCCTTAGTTCCAAATCTCGACGGTTCTCAGACAAGCTAGAGACCACCTTGACATTCGTCTCGTTACAGCAGACGCAGTGTCAACAACGGCGTTTCTTCTCAACTCCAGCAGGATGCAGATACAACGTCAACAACTGACCCCAGGGTCAAAACAACGAAGCCATGGCAAAATCCCTAGTTCCAAGCCTCGACGGTTCACAGGCAACCTAGAGACAACTGCGACATTCGCCTCGATACAGTAGACGCAATGCCAGCAAATGAAGCAAAAGCCAAATTCTTAGTTTCAGGGTCTTGACGGCAACTCAAATAAAACCTGAAAGACTATCAGAGATCATCCCACACCAGCGCGGAGTGGTTATGACTCATCGGGGCTCCCCAAACTGAGCCTAACCTCAAGTAAAAAGCGGCATGGAAAAATTCCTAACGCTTGCTCTTCTGACGGTCAAACTGCCTAGGAAGATTGCTTGAAGACGTCTTGTCCAGCCCCCGAAGGGATCAGAGACACAACAGTCGCAAGGCTGCTCGAACAGCAAGATTGCCTATTGAGGAATACATCAGCCAACGCGACGGTACGGCAGGCAAAACCCTAGTACCACAGACCCTAACGGACCTTTGTCGTAAAGAGCAGAGGTTAACTGTGACGTTAGGACATTCTTGCGAGAACTTCTCGATTCGTCTTGACTCATAGGGAAAAACCTTAGGCAGTAAAAAAAAACTGTTTCCTAAGCACTGGAGCCCTGCAAGTCGGTCTAAGATAGGCGCTTGCATACTATTCACGGGCCACACTCTCCAAAGTCGAATCTCGACAAGGAGAGAAACAACCAATTACGAGTCCTCTCGACTGGTAAGCGGGAAAATTCTCTTATGAGATCCTTACGACTCTCAAGCGAAAACGCACTTAGGAATCCTCACGATTCCTAGGGAGAAAATACGTCTACGGGATCCTCTCGACTCGTAGGGAGAAAAGTCTTTATGAGACCCCCACGGCTTATAAAGTTGAAAAGTCTTAGGCGGCAGATCTGAACCTGTTTCCTAAGCCATCGCTGCCCTGCAAAGAGTCTAAGATAGACAGCTACCTACTATCTACAGGCCACATTTGCTAAAATTACATCACAGCAAAGCAAAGAAAAGAAGGCGATAACACAAGATAGAAAAGAAATGTGTCCTTTATTCATGAATTCAATTGGATACAGGCTACATCATATGAAAATGAATGGAATAAAAAAAATGAAATGAATACGTGTTATTTATGAGTTACAAATGTACAATCAATACAAAGACAACTACTGAGAAGGAGGCGTTTTCAGTAAATCAGCCAGCCGCTCGCGCACTCCTCTCAGCTCCTTTTTGCAATCAGCCGCCGCAGCCAGCTCTGGTTCAACTTGGGACCGTTGCTGCAGACAGAATGAAAGTTTCTCATCAATTTCCTGCTGAGCAGCCTCTTGACTCTGCGCAACTTGCTCACTGAGATCAAGCTTCTTCCTCAGCACCAGCCCATCAGAGATACATCGTTGAAGGTTTTCAAAGATAGAGTTCAGCTGGGCAGCATTCGCTGTGACCTCAGCACGCAGTTGGACAGATTCAGCGGAAGTCGCCTCACGTTCCTTTCGTTTAAGGGTTGCCTCTCGTTCAAAATGGCGAAGGAACGGAACGCTCTACTCAACCCATACAGCTCGCTGGGAGTTCGAAGCCAACACCTCCAGAGCAGGACGCCTAAGCTCAATCTCATACAGACAGGCCTCAATCTTCCTGCAGCGATTAACCCAAGACTCAACGACGCCTTCGCTATGGAAGTTCATGAGCGTCGCCAGCATGGGATTAACCTCGGCAGCAAAATCTGCAGCAAATGCAGGGACCTCCGCGTTAAGCTCCTCGATGTACTCACTTAACATGCGCAGGCTGGTCACGGCGCCCTTAGAAGATGGACGTCTGGAAAAGGGCCCTGCCGGCATTAAGATGCGAGACTCGAAGGGAACTGGAGTCGGCGCGATTGCTGCAAAACAAATCATAGTCAGATATTGGCTTAAGAAACAAAGAAGATGAAATAGCGATGTAAGCTACTATACCGGCTATGGTAGGTGGCAGAGCTGGGAGTACTGGTGGCGCGATGATTCTCTTGTCCCCTCCTTCAATTTGTAGTGCTGTAATCAACTTAAAGTTAACAACGGCAGGGTCACCCATTAAAGAAAAGAAAATACGTCGGTTAGAGAAGATACCCATCGGCACCAATAGGCAAAGCGACTTCCGACTGAAAGGAGAAGTGTGGGTTCAGCACTTGATACAGATGATCAAAGAGAACTCCTGCAAGATTACGATGATACATGGTCAATACGCGAAAGATTTCATCCCCGATCTAAGTTAATCGCAAACCCATACCTTCCAGCATTTGAGAGGATATAAGAGGAGACGAAGGGACAACGACCGTCAGAGCGGCAGCTGGTGATGCTTCTTTAGATGGCACAATCTCAGCGCTCACCACACCTACATTCAAAAGGAACAAAACCCAAAGGGACTGCAAAACAAAAAGAATACAACGACCCGAGACTTACTGATAGGTCATCAGCCAAAACTGCGACGGAAGCATCACCAAGCGTCGCGACTTCTTCGATCTCATTCGGGAGGATGGTCTCGCTGCCCGTGGCTTCGTCCCCTGATTCCACAAGAGCCGTCGTGACACTCGCAATGCCAGGCGATGGCAGGGAACCACAGGTGGAAAGAGCAGCAATTGGAGCAGTCCCGGACTCCTGGGAGAGAGTAGCCACTCCAGGCTTGGTGGTTGCCGTCATCTCGCCTACCTCCTCCTCATCAGGACTTGGCCCTGCAGGGTATGATATATGACAATCAGAAGATCAAACTCTAATAAAAAAAAACCCAGTGTTACGTTACCTTGGGATGGCTTTTCAATTGCTTCACGAGCTGCGCGTACCGCTTGTATATGAGCGGTAGACAGGCCAGCCGGAGCACCCTCTGGAGAAATAGGGACAGGGGAAGCAGTGCTCGAGCCTGCACCAACAGCCAAGGCGGCATCACGTTCTTTCGCTGCATGCCTCTTGCGCTTTTTTCAGCCTGAGCCACCAGAGCTGACCTCCTCAAGACCTCCGCCAAGGAGACGTCATCGTCCGAACCAAGTTCTGCCTCTGGAACCTCTACGGCGTCCGTCATCGTCTGTTTAAGCGAGGCTTCTTTCGGCGATACTAAGGGAACTGGGACTTCGGCAGTCGGCCCTGGAAGTGTTGCAGCGCCGCCTTGCAGGATTGGCACTGCACTCGGGATAACCTGAGTCGAGATAGTCCCTGCAATAAGATGAAAAAAAAGAGTTAGTTTACCCATAAAAAAAAGGGAATGAAGGCACAGTGAGCCGAAATGTACCAATGCCCAAGGAAGCGCGAAGCCTTTCCTCCTCTTCAAAAGTCTTGAGAGAAGCCGCGAGAGCCTCTTCAGTGGAGATGCCTGTTGAAGAAGAAGTGTCAGTTAAAGCATGATTATAAAAACGTAACAGCGAAAAGATACAACTGAAGTCCACCTGACTGTGCATCAGTCCTGCTTTGTTGCTAGCTAATCGCTCGGAAGCTGCAATAGCAGCCTCTAGATCGGTATTATCCGGTGCCATGTATAAGCCTTCATTGGTCCCATATTCGCTCAAGTCCTCGTTGTAAGGAGCATGGGGCTCCTGGCCGAATACGACATCCGCAGAAAGTATTGACTTCTTTTTCTTCTGTGGACGAGCGCCGGCAGCCGATAACACAAACTTGCGCTTGGTGGGCAACTTTGGGCGACGAGTCCCAATTTCTGTACCCGCACCCGACTCGGGAGACGCGGAAGCTACCGCTTTTTTAGGCACACGGGGTAGGGGCAGCTCACATATAGCACATGGTACCACAGCCGCAGCAGATTCTCTCAAGGGAGGACGGACAATGGTCCGTCGGTTCAGAGGAACGTTTGGATTACCAGCCGGGGCGGTACCCTCGCGATCAAGCAGCAATCGCTTTTCTTCCCTAATAACGGCGCCCGTCGAATGCTGGTACCACGCCACATATACGTTCAGGGCTTTCGGAACACAACTCGATTCACTGATGAAGAAATTGGACCCTGTGTTCAACCGAATAAAATGATGCAATGCGCTCCGGATTCCTTCTTCAGTAGCAACCGGTTCTGCCAAGAAAGCCTCAAGCGGGATGCCCTGATTATAGCTTAATTACTGGGCGAAACGATGCGGGTTGTACCTCATGAACAACACCGAATCATTCTGCCTAAACACAAGAAAGCCCGGCCTGATGGAGTATAAATGAAGAATCTCCTGAGCTTTCAAGATAGAGGCCCCGTCTTTAAAAATGTCCCGCAATGGCTGCACCGTTTTTGCGGATTCCTTGCCGATGGTTAGAATCTTATCGTTAAAGGTCATGCCATCTCCAACCGTGCGTGGATGAAGGAGCAAACCCCTAGCTTCCCGCGGTGTCGGATTTACAATGGATGCGTCAACTAGCCGCATGATCCAAGGGAAGTTATACTTGTCGTAGAAGCAAGGCCTTTTGTGGGCACCGAAAATGCCATGTACATGTAGCTCGATCCATGACATAAAGTAATGCATCGAGAAGTTCACGTGCCGCACCCCTGGTTCAGTGGTGTCTGCCGCCAAGCTGAGGCCGTGATACAAATGGGCTAACCCAGCGACCCCGACGGCCACTTGCATCCCAGCAACCATTCGGTGGGCTGGATAAAAAACGGATGGCCTCATATGGCGGGGATGCATTGGAAGCACAAACCAGCTTAGCCATAGCCCGAGGAACCCCAAAAAGAACGCTTCTTCGTCGATCCCAGGAGCTACAAGCTCTGTAAAGGAGACGACCGGGGTGTTGGGGAGAAAGAAATCCCTCTGATCCACATCCGCTGTCGGCTGGTTGTCCAAACCAAAACCAAAAGGATCGTCGAGTTTGGCAAATTTCGCGGCTTCCTTCGACAGGACTTCTGAGCGGAGAAAGCGGGCGATGAAATCTGTGAAATTAACCCCAAGGCCCCCGAATTCGAGAAAAAGGCTCTCATAGATATTCAATACCTTTATCAAACTCAGGAATTAGTGTTGAATAGCGTTCTCTAGGGTAAGACCCATTACCACTGGTTTGGTGGCGTAGATGTACTCGTCCGGAGGAAGCAGCACCTCGTAGTGTTCTCCCCTAACAGGTAAACCAGAGACCTCTGCAAACTCCTCTAAAGAAATTGAGACTTCTCGATCCAACAGAAAGAAGGTGTGGGTCGGAATATTCCATTGCTCCAGAAATGCCTTGACCCACCATGCAGGGGGCGTAGAATATTGAAAGAGAGAAGCATAAATCGCGGGATACAACCCGAGCTTCAGCTGCTGCGACTTCTTGGCCGACAAAATGTAGCGGGCCCATTGTAAATACCCAGCTGGATGATGAGGGATTAGGTTTATCATATACGGCTGTCCCTAAGGACGTAACTCACCCTGGCATATGCGTCGTCCTAGAGTATCCAAAGCCGCCGACGGATGTACGGGTATTGCAGCCATAGAAGGCTGAAGGGGACCCTTTGAAGTCCAATTGACCTCCTCCACAACATAGTTTATCGGGGGTGCATCTGCATAAGGGATCGCCGAAATAAGCTCCGAAGGTGTCGCGCAAGAAAAGCTCCGTCGACCTTTGATGATTTAACTGTACCATCTACCCCATAGATGAAGATTCTTTTGCTCCGGGTCATGATCTTTGATCAACGCGAAGACTTCCCTATCCACAGGCGCTTCGGGGAATCCTCCCTCCGAACGGACAAACGGGAAAGAAATGTCGAAAGACATAGTACCTACGCAAAAAAGAACAAAAAAAATTTAGCCGTTAATGCTATAGTTTAAGTCCCGGTACTTGGTACTTTAAATGAGTACCACACTGCAATGCAGTGGAAAGAGACCAAAGCGGACCCACACGATCTAGATGACGGCTCATCATGAGACAATCTCATCATTGATGAGACTATCATTAAATAGAGTATCCTATAAGGATTCTCATTGAATGAGAGCCCTTCGGACCAAGGAGTAAAACTCCCTTGAGAGCAGTGCTCTGTGACAGAGTGACGTCTGTCAACTCTAATGATGAAGAGAATAAAAAATTCCCCAGGGAAGATTTTTGGAGAGCTATGCCCTGTGAAGATGATGGAGTAACCCATCAGAAACCCTAAAAGCGAAGCTTTCAATGAATTAAAAATCCCGTGATCTTCAAGATCCATGAACTAACTCTTAAGTGTTCTTTATGAAAGATTAACAAATCTATATGTTTTGAGAAGAGCAAAGCTCTATTAATCGGTCAAGAAACCCTCAGAAAGATCTCTTTAGATCTATGATTTCAAGAAAGCAAAGCTCTGATAATAAAATCCTAAAATTTCTTTAGATCTATGATCTTAGTAGAGCAAAGCTTTGTTAATGGGTTCAAATCTTACCAGAAATTGGACAGAGTATTAACTCAAAAAGAGTTTTCTGAAGCAGAGAGCTTGGCTCTAGCAGAGAATTAAAATTCTCAAGAAACAAGAAAACAAGAAGATGAATAGGGGTCGTCTCAATGAGGCCAAAGGTCCTATTTATAGGTAGGGAAAGTCGATCCGACTTCCAAGAACAATCCAATAGTGGAGATGCTGCCACTGCTGCACTCACGTGTGAGCCACGTGAGCGCAACGGTAGGGGGAATTTGTTTCCACCAATCAGAGTAAAACTTTGTTCAAATTTTAAAATTTGAAATGAAGCAGCACTTCATAAAAGCGCTAGCGCCAAGAGCGCCAGTGTAACGTTTTGAAAATCGTTTAGGTGAAATTTCGGAGAATCAGTAAAATAACGGGTGTTTTCCGTAAAAATCAAGATATAATTATCTTTCATCATAAAATCAAATATACCTATTCTAGCAATGTAATTGCTAGTAATTGGTGTTTATTGAGTCACTTGAAAAATTTCTAGTTGACTGAAATTTTTTCCGAAATTAATTATTTTAATATTATTTTAAGCCGTCACTAATACATTTAATTAGGGATAATTACAAATTGAAATAGGTTGATACAAATTTTGTGCATCATGACACATTAAACCAAAATTTAACATGTTGTTTTTGAAATGAAAAGAAATTGTTAAGATGGTTCAAAAAAGTATGATAGAAAAAGGCTTAAATAGTGAAATTAATGTAAATGGAAATTGGGGTATAGTAATTATCTTTTTTTTTCCACACCCACACTCACACACCCCCATTTTTCTCCCCATTTTCAGCAGCCCCTCTCCAAAATTTCCCCCCACTTCTTTTGATAAAAGAAAAGAAAACAAAGGAAAAAGAAAGCAATTAAACAAAAGAGGTATGGGTTTATATACTTAATGTATGGGTTCTTGACTTGGTCAAACTCCCCACACCCTCTCTCTCCCCTCCCCTAGGTCGGCAGCAGCTCCCCACAACAGCCCCAAAATTTCCCAACTCATTCTCTTCAAAAATGCATAAACTTTTGCCCCAAAAATCCAAACAAAAAATCCCACAAATTTCAAATCCAATCCTTACCCATTTTTCCTTGGCTATTCTAGTATGGATCTTGGTGAAAAAAAGAGCATTTTGGGAGGCTAGATCTTAAGTTTGATCTCTTGATTTGTGAGGTATAAATCTTAACCTATGGTTTAATTGTTGGATCATTGCTTCAAACTAAGTTAATTAAGGGTTTAATTTAGGTGTTATATTTCAAATCTAAATTCAAGATTAGGGTTTGTGAAATTCAAGTTAGGGTTTTTATTTCATCATTAAGTATGCAATGTATAGTTTAACATCTTAATTTATGCAAAACCTAGTTTAGTTGTTAAATTGTAAATTGTTATAATTAATTTGTCCAAATTGCATAATTTTTGCAAACTAGATTTTTAGGAATTATGAATATAATTGAGAGAAAAATCTAGTTAATATTTTTGTGACCTAATTAAGTTATTTGGTGAACATTGTGGCCATTAGGATTGTTAAAATATCAAGTTTTGTACTAAAACGGCTAATTGATGCTTACTAGGTTTCTTGAAATAAATCGATTTGATCAATTTTAAGGTTTTGGTGAATTACAACCTATTTCATATTATAATTAGTGTTTTTTGAATGTGCAAATGGCTACTTTTGGGTTTTCTCGATAAATCGGCGTTTGTACGCCGATGTCGAGGGTTATTTGGTTCTTTTGCACGAACGGACCATAGGTTTTGACCTACATGAGAAACGTGTGCCGTTTTGGTTTTCCGACTTGATTTTAATACGCATCTGCGATTGCGTATATATGTAGGTACCCCCACGTGGATTTGAGATGATGAAGAAGATGATGGCGTCATCGACATCGGTAAGCAAGAGCAGGTGAGTAGACATATATCTACGGGGAGAAGTCGGGTGGATGGCGTATAGCACCCTCGCAAAGTCGTAAGAATGACGTGATGTGATATAGATATACATAGATGTGCTATTGAGAGATATGATTACTTAGCAAGAAAAGCTTTAGAAGATCGTGGGTTAGTGTTAGTAAGATTTGAGGAAAGTGATTTAGTTGGTTTCATAGTCGTGAACCCTAGAGTAAGGTTGTTACCCATACACATACACGCACGGGATATGGGTTTGGGTGTACACGTTATATGTATATAGATAGATGTGGATGCGTGGGTTTATACACACACACACACACACATGGAGGATGAGGATTTTATATGGTATTTGGAGATGAGTCGATAAGATTAGGCATGGTGCCATGAGATCAGTGATGTGATTTGGTTCGTATTATGATATACGACATGATATTAGCGAATTGATAGGTGATGTGTATTCACACACACACGTACATATATATTGATGATATTAGTATTGTACTAGATGATCAGTACCCTCTATTCACGATATGTGATGATAAGGATATCAGATGAGTAATGAGATAAATATGATATTTGACCCGTACCCAGATTTGGGATGCCGTACGATAGATTTACCGTACGAGATATAGTTATGAGGATAGATCCGCACTCTTGACTCGAGGATGTCATATTATTTATTGTATCGTACGTAATACTATTGAGGTGAGATCACCGACTACTAGATATATATATATAGATCGACTCAGACTTAGGTGGATTTCCTTACCCTTTTAACTGGGCTCGAGTCATACTTGTTTTCAAATGCAGTGAATCGTGAGTACTTTAAAATACCAAACTGTATGACTCGTATATTGGGTAGGTTTATTCCTTAGTGTTGCTGTTACTATATCACTTTCTGTATATTCATGATGTTTCATCGCATTGCATGCTTATACATATGTTATCTGTAATTATTATGAAATCCTGCTGTCAGGACACCAGTACCATTACCGATGATGCGTATGTTCCACGTACACCTGCTTGCCGGCTCACACACATCATCATCGGTAATTGTCATGTCACGTACACTTTAGAAAATACATTTTCATTGACATAGCTTGATAACTGATAGTCGCAATATGTTATAGCTTCCATATGCTAGTTTAAATATTGCATTCATTGCATGATATTAGGTGCATTCGCATATTCATTGGTTATGCAGTATTATGGAGATTTATGCCGGTATTCACTGTTTATTGGTATCATGATTTTGATGATTTCGGATTTACATGAGATTTCTGGATTTAGGGGAAAACCGCAAGAATTTAAAAAAAGCTTAGTATCATCATTTTAAAATGCAAATTGCGGTTTTTTCATGATGTATGAGTCGCCCACCATGAGTTTTCATGATTACTGTTGGATTTCGAGACCCGATTCGAGGAGTTGGATGAACCGTCTCGGGTACATGGTAGGCCCGGTATGGTACCCCGGGGCAAGAAGCTCGAGTTGTATTCGATGAGCCTGGCAGGGGAGCACAACCTACCGGTGATATTATTTGGACCTGTCGGTTATCCGGAGGATACCGACCAGAGTCATGAAATGGATACAGGCTGATCCGTTCTGCCGGAGACCGCGGGCCGATCCCGCAGATGATACGGATGCCTGAGATATTGATATTTGAGATCTGAGATTTGAGATATTGAGATTTGATATTGAGATACTGAGACTTATGTTTTGTGTCGATGCTGACACTGATTTCTTTGTTGCTTTCATTAATGATACTTGATTGATATACATATAGAAATCTCATTGATTAAAGAAAACAATTGTCTCACTCATGATATATTCTGTTTCCATTCGTAATGTATTCATACATCATATATATCTAATATGTTGCTATCTGAGACACTGACACGAGCACGTGGTATTGCACTTATATGTAGATGGATCAGGATATTGTAAGTCGATGTACAACACCCCACGACTTGTGGGGAGGCGGAATAATGAAAAACGATCCTGTTGTAAGCGTAAACATCGACTAACCGAGAATCTTTGCATAAATAATAACTAACAAGAAACCAAAGAAGAGTTAACTACTATGATAAGTGATTATACCTATAGAACCGAGTCCTTCGTCTTGTCGTTCTCCACGTCCTCTCCGGCCTTCTCTATGTAGTAGAAGATCCACCCGAGAGCTTTACTACAAGCTTCACCTCTAACTTGAGGTAACTACGTTTCTTAAATCGCTAATCTAAGTAACCTAGGTGATATAGAGAATGGTTAAGGATTAAGTAGTCTACTCTAATCCTTGATCTCAACACATGAGAGGGGAGGATTAGGGTTTGAAGAGGGAGAGCTTGAGGAGAGAGAAAGTGAGCAAGAGAATCGAATGAGATAATGATCTCTCATAATATATATGAAGCATTAACAATATCAAGATAAATCAAATAAATGATTTAACAACCATGCTCCATAAATATCTAATAGGTGATTCATCTCCATGAGTCATTAAGCATTTATGATGCATTAATGACATGGATGAATCACTCAAATGAGTCACTAATCTCATTTAATGCATATGCCACCTTAACCCCCAAGTCACCATCTTCTAGAAGCTTCTCACGTAATTACGAGAACTCCCCTCCTATCCGTGAAAACACGGAAAAACTTTAGACTGTATAAATCCAATAACCGGATACTAGAAACTGGCTTAAACCAAAGCCGGCTAGTAAAAACTGTCCGGATGTCGTACGTGCGTAAACACACGTATACGTCCGAACCCTTGTCGTAAAACCATACGACCTCTATATCATTTCGCCTGGTGTAGGGAAACTCTCTGTGTGGGACTCTAGAGACTCGACTACTACGCTGGTAGTGGGTTTAACCACAGACCGCAAGCGGCATTAGCTGTATGTAACGGTCCCCAGGTAGATGTCGATAAGAAGGCCGATGAGGAAACCCATCCGAACTCCTACTGAGTCTGATGTGACAATCTCCGTACAGTCCGGTCTGTTCGTCTAAGACTATCGCATATCGGGCCTAGGGGGGCGGCAAGCGTCAGTCCCCTAATAGCGGTATAAGTCGTGTCGGAGCGAAGCCCATTACACCCTGAGAAACTTCTGGAACCTACCAGCAAATCTCGCTTGCCCTGGCCAGGGACTTTGCGTAATGGCTCTCTGACACAGCGCGATATCAACCCCCAATACTGGGAGAGACGAATCCTGTCTAACCGCCACTGCCTCCAAGTGCTCAGGACTGCACCCAACTGCTACCTGTTTTCACGACTCCTTTGAGCCGTGGTAGGGTAGCAATCTAAGAACAGTGGGACACACTCGAGGCGAAGTAGCAGTGTCAAGTCTGCGGACTATGCTGTACTCATGTCACCTGGGAACTGTTAACTAACGACTTGTATAAAACCAACCAACAGTTCCCTGTGAGTCCTGTCCGGTGTACCCGTAACCTAACGAGCACCTGCATACTATCTCCAGTACGACATACTGATGGCTGTGGGACAGACCATCTCCCTAACTGGGATGAGAAGCGTACACACTAGTCTACTCCGGAGTATCGATGGCCTGTCTCGATAATCCTACGACTAGGGACCTGAATAAGGATGTGCTTGTAGACTACCCAGCCCCCACTAGTGTGACTGCCATCACAACGCTGGTAGTCAAGCAAGATCCTAAGAGCTCTATCAATACGTATACTCACATATTAAGATAGAAAAACCAAGTAGCATACTACCATGTTTAGCAAGACTGTTATATACATGTGAATATCCCAAGCTTCCATTAAGTAATATACAAACTAGTATAATACAATAATGGCCCCTAGGGCATATACACTAACAATCTCCCACTTGCACTAGGGCCATGTACTGGCATATCGAAGACCGATGATCTCGAGTAGCCTCTCGAACTGAATCTGAGGTAGGGCCTTTGTGAATGGATCAATAATGTTCTCTTCAGTAGCAACTCTCCGATCCTCGATCTCCAGATGATCAATGATCTCCCTGATCAGGTGATACCGCCTTAAGATGTGTCTGGACTTCTGATGGGACCTTGGTTCTTTCGCTAAAGCTATAGATCCGTTGTTGTCACAATACAGAGGTATTGGATCAACAATGGTAGGAACTACTTGAAGTTCTGTTAGGAACTTCTTTATCCAGACCGCTTCTTTTGCGGCATCGCAAGCAGCAATATACTCCGCTTCCATCGTCGAGTCAGCAATGGTGTCCTGCTTGGAGCTCTTCCAGCACACCGCCCCTCCATTGAGGGTAAAGACATAACCTGACATGGACTTGGAATCGTCCTTATCACTCTGGAAGACGGAATCAGCAAAGGCCTCCAACCTAAGGTCTTTTCTGCCGTAAACCAAGAATATCTCCTTAGTCCTCCTCAGGTACTTGAGAATTTTCTTTACTGCTATCCAGTACTTCTCTCCTGGGTCTGACTGATACCGGCTTACCACGCTCAGTGCGTAAGCTACATCTGGTCTGGTGCACAACATCGCATACATTATAGAGCCTACCGCAGAAGCGTAGGGTATAATAGACATGCGTTCCCTTTCCAAATCAGTCTTGGGAGACATCTCTTTGGATAGGGTGATTCCATGACAAGCCAGTAGATTACCGCGCTTAGAATCTTCCATACTGAATCTTTTCAGTACAGTGTCGATATACCTGGACTGCGAAAGTCCCAACATCCTCTTGGATCTATCACGATAGATCCGGATCCCCAGAATGTAAGAGGCATCACCCAGGTCTCTCATGGAGAACCTGTGTGACAAGAATCCTTTGACAGATTGTAGCATAGGAATGTCATTTCCTATCAATAGAATGCCATCCACGTACAAGACGAGGAATACGACACTTCTGGCTATAACTTTACTATATATACATGGTTCATCTGGATTTTTGATAAAGTCATATTCTTTGACTGTCTAATCAAAACAGATGTTCCAACTCCGCGATACCTGCTTTAGTCCATAAATGGACTTAAGCAACTTGCATACTTTCCCGCTGCTCCCACTCTGTTTGAAACCCTCTGGCTGATCCATATAGACGCACTCTTCTAAATTACCATTCAGAAAAGCCGTCTTTACGTCCATCTGCCAGATTTCATAATCATGGAAGGCAGCAATAGCAAGAAGGACCCGAATGGATTTGAGCATAGCCACTGGAGAAAAAGTTTCGTCATAGTCCAAACCAGGTCTTTGATGAAACCCTTTGCAACAAGTCTAGCCTTATAGGTTTCCACCTGTCCATCTACACCAATCTTTTTCTTGAAGATCCATTTGCATCCTATGGGTTTTACCCCATCTGGAGCAAAGTCCAAAGTCCATACTTTGTTGGTGTACATGGACTCTATTTCGGTCCGCATTGCATCTAGCCATCGTATCGAGTCGCCGCTCTAGATGGCCTGCTGGAAGCTAGCAGGTTCATCATCAACGATGATGCAATCCTCTCATCCCCATCTATGAGAAAACCGTAGTATCTCTCAGGCGGATGAGACGGCCTACTACTCCTGCGGAGGGGTGCGGGAATGTCCTGTTCTTCTTAAACTATTGGTTCTACCAAACTTTCAGTAGTAGTTTGTGGTTCTGGAATTTCTTCCAGTTCTATTTCGCTCCCACTTATTTCCTTTTCTAAAAACTGCTATTCTAGAAAATGGGCATTACGAGAAACCAAAATCTTTTGTTCCTCTGCGTAATAGAAATAATATCCCTTGGAGTTCTTTGGATATCCCACAAACTTACACTGTACTGATCATGCCTCGAGCTTGTCCGCATGCTGCTTTTTAACAAAAGCTGGACATCCCCAAATCTTCATATGCTGAAGATGGGGTTTCTTCCCACTCCACATCTGATATGGGGTGGTAGGCACAGTCTTGGTAGGAGCCCTGTTCAGAAGATATGCCGCTGAATCTAGCGCATAACGCCAAAAAGATCGCGGTAACTCAGCATTACTCATCATGGAACGTACCATATCCAATAGGGTTCGATTCCTTCTCTCCGATACACCGTTATGCTGTGGAGTGTATTGAGGAGTAAGCTGAGAGAGAATTCCTTTCTCTTTTAGGTAACCTAGGAACTCGGCACTCAAGTATTCACCACCTCGATCAGATCTTAGTGTCTTGATACTTTTGCCGGTTTGGTTTTCTACTTCATTCTTATACTCTTGGGATTTCTCAAAAGCCTCAGATTTATGTTTCATCAGATAAATGAATCCGTACCTTGAGTAATCATCCGTGAAAGTAATGAAATAGGAAAAACCACCTCTTGCATGTGTAGACATTGGACCACATACATCGCTGTGTATGAGTCCTAAGAGCTCGCTCGCTCGCTCTTACTCCATGTCCAGTAAATGGAGTCTTTGTCATCTTTCCTTTGAGACAAGATTGACAAGTGGCATAAGTTTGATATTCGAACGAGTCCAAATATCCTTCTCTATGTAACTTAGTCAACCTTCTCTCATTGATGTGACCCAGTCTACAATGCCATAAGAAAGCTTTATTTAAATCTGGAGACTTTCTTTTTAGTGTGTTCTGGACATTGAAAATTTAGAGTTGGTTTAAGACATATATACCGTTATTTAGTGTACCGAACCCAATCAAACCATGATTAAGGTGGATGTTAACAACATCACTTACAAACGTGAAATCATAACCTTTATTTGATAACAAGGAAACCGATATGATATTACACGTTAAGCTAGGTATATAAAAACAGCTATGTAAAACCAAAATGTGTCCACTCGTCAATCCCAGGTGATAATCCCCGACGGACACAGCTCCCACGCTAGCTCCGTTAGCAACCTTTAGGTTCATATCACCTTCCTTCAGCACTCTACGGTTTCTCAGTGCCTGCAATGAATTGCATATGTAAGATCCTGATCCGGTATCCAATACCCAGGAAGTAGAGTTGATTGACAAACAATTCTCAATTACAAACACACCTGAAGTCGAAGCCACAGCTTGCTTCGGTTCCTGGTTCTTGGCGTTTCACGCCTTGCAATCTTTCTTCCAGTGCCCCTTCCTGTGACAATGGAAGCACTCATCCTGAGCCACTACCGGCACTGCAATCTTTTTCTTTCCCTTCGTTCCCACATTACTAACACCTCCTCTAGGTCTGGTGGCGGCCTTCTTCTTCCTTCCTTTGGCCCTATCCTTTGACCTGGAAGAAGAAGCACCGCTAACAAACATAGCGGGTGTTTCCCTTGCCTTCTGTAAGGTGCCTTCTGCACTCCTCAACATGTTAAGGAGTTCCGGAAGTTCAACTTCTTTTCTTTGAATGTTGAAGTTCAGAATAAACTGGGCGTAGGTGGAAGGAAGGGACTGGAGAATAAGGTCTGTATAGAGCTCATTATCCAAAGTCGTCCCAAGGTCTGCGAGCTCTTTTATGTAGCCAATCATCTTTAGGACATGTTCTTCTACCGATGATCCGACAGCCAACCTCGCTCGAAACAAGTTCTTAGATGTCTCGTATCTTGCTATACGAGATTGCTCTCCATAAAGTTCCTTTGTATGGAGAAATATGGCATCTAGTTCCATATCCTCGTGCCTCCTCTGATGTTCATTGTTCATCGAGGCAAGCACGATGCACTTTGCTTTCGCGCAATCGAAATCGCAGGTTTTGCGGATTTCCTTATCCGCATTACTGGATTTGGGACCAGGGACAGCAGGTGCCTTAGCGGTGAGGACGTACCCCAATTTGTCATAGGTCAAAGCCATTTTGACATTCCGCAGCCAATCTTTATAGTTTGGCCCTGTCAGTATATTTTTCTCTAAAAGTAACTTAAGTCCAGTCATTTTCAGGGTCGCTGCAATTAGGAGAGAGAGAAGAAAACTCTTTAGCATGATACTCTTGCAAGTTTAGAGTGGTTTTTAATTTATCTAAACTGGATGGCTCCCACTGTTTCTCGAATCCTTCCTCAAACCATAAAAGAAGAATTAGCCAGGACTATTCTCACTGTACAATACTTGCTTAACCGTTCAGCCAGGCTGGTGTCGGTACTTCGAGGGAGGTTTTCCAACGCTTTCGCGAAGTTCCTTAATTAAATAACCTCTTTTCTCTGGGGCGTAACCCCGCTGACACCTTTCTTGACTCCTACTTGGTTTATAGCATTGATCGTTAAGTGACGAATATCCTGATGAGTACCATATACTCACAGTAGGATCGGGATCCAAATATCATCGTATGATAATGTTGAAGGAATCCTACCAACATTCATCAAACTCCAAATAGTATGCATCTCTTTGCAAATTTCAGTTTCTTTAGAAATTCCCGATATAGGTTTTTGCCCCATGCTCTTATGACTTTGGCTTTGGTCAAAATGTCATAAGTCACATGTCAAGTTCTACCCGTCATTATCTTATCAATTTGAACCCATCCGTACATACCCCTGATTTTGGTCAAATGATAATACGACTGTCCCAAACTAACTCATCTATCTATGCAACAAATGAAAACCCAGCAGCTACCAAACACTATGCCTTGACTTTGGCCAAAATGCATAGCTTGAATACTACTGAATACCAAAATGAAATGACGGAGGGCTACGAATGGTTTTGGCGAAACCATGAACGTAGTGAACTTGATATGACCGAAGGAACCTGATATCTTTTAAAAGGAGCGGTTAAAGCTCCGCAATTTAAAAATATCATCTGTTTTAAAATAACCGAGTGGTTTCTTTTAAATTGTTCCAACGATTCAACTTTTTGGATTATTATCTTTGCATTATAAATAATGCGTCCCATCATTAACCTATCATTGCAGAAAACAACGAAAATACAACGTCCTCTTATGCCATCCGCATTCGCCACTGGGTCCCGTCATCACCCGTCAGGTTACTTAACTAACGGCAGAGCGGGGGCTGGGCTAGCGCAGGTGTAAAACATAAGTGACGTCTAAATAGCTATCATATATAGATATTGTACATTCGTCTGACACAATAATAGGCATTCCAGATCTCATATGAACTTTATTGGATTTGCAAGCAATCCGCGTTTGTTTAGAGCCTGCAACAAAAGACGGATTACACAGTTGTGATGAATAGCCATTACCCCACCCTAGACCCCTACGGGTACGGCAAACTAACCGCCAAATACCCGAAGTGAAGCGGTCTCCTTCAACAAAGTGAGTAGACCACTAAACACTTCAAAGTACCCGGTAGTTTGTGCACCCCATGTCACGCCCCGCTTCCCAGAGTACGCTAAAATAGGCACGTGACATAGCCAACCATGCTACCTGTGGTTAGGAAAAATCCTTCCACGGTCACATTACGGCTGTAGAGATATCAAGAACAGGAAAGTAAACTAACTATCTAGTACATGTCCATAAGCCAGAGTAAAAGAGTCAAGAAATGCTAGAGTATGCGGAAGCAAAAGATCAAATAAACACCTGAAAAGTAAGACTGGATACCGACATGATCCCTACCGCTCGATCTAACAACGGCAAAACTCCTGATCAGTCTGCAACAAAGGTAGAGGATCTGGGCCATGCAAAACCCAGACGTCAGCCCGTTATAACATCAAGCAATAATAAATGAACAGGATACACGAGATATGCAGGCATGAATCATAAATAGTAACAAGTCAACAGGGATGTATAACAGTGAAGTGTATCAGTGTATGTGACGTGCAGTGATCAATCTAAACTGTGCTACTGGGTTGTCTACTCTAAAGTTTGTTTGAAATCAATTAATGTAATCCTCCATGTAACTCAAAGGATATGTCCCGTTACCCCCCGGGACCACGGATCAGAAATATATGAACCAAGAGTGGTTCTGTCCCGTTACCCCCCGGGACCACGGATCAAGATGTAAGAGTCACGAATGGCTCTGTCCCGTTACCCCCGGGACCACGGATCAAGTAATACCCTTTTAAGTTACACTTTAGTTTACACTTTTGATTTCCCCATACCCCCAAGGTTATGTGTTCAAGTCAGGTATTCAGTAATCAAGAACTAATGCCAACACAGGATCAGGTAAGAGCAGGTTTGTCTGGATAGACAACAGGAACGGTCCGTGAGGACTACATGTCAGGTTTGTTGGCATTAGACATCGAAATCAAGTAACGGGTCAAGCCGTGGTACATCAGGTCGAGTCAAGTAGTGTACGGTACCATGTCGGGTCAGGTAATATGTGTAGCAAGTCATGTCAGGATGCACAAGTATCACGTGGGTGCTCATAATCAAACTATAATCAGTATGTGTACACAAAACAAGTATGGCGTACTAATATAACAACAAAATGGAATAATGTGATATGATATGCAAATAGATATAATTTCAAGGATATGGATGCACAGTTATCGATTAGGGTTACATTTATAGTTTCAATATTAATTAGGATGCAATTTATTAAACATGGAGTGTTAATATCACAGTATTATGTAGTAATGTGATCTATGGATGCAATTATATGTATCTTAAATGCGATGGATGCAAACGGTATCCGAAAAGTTATAAAACTATAAAATGGTAATGTGGGATGTACAACTATGCAATATGTGATATAAATATTGATATAATAATATTAATATGGATAGCATATTCAAAGCGATTAATAACTATAAAAATGGTATTGATTAACCATGCACAAGAAAGTTCCGTTCAGAAATTCAGCGTCACCCTAATTTGTAAAATAGCTTAAAAATAACAAACGTTCTCCAAAAGGGACGCGTCTTATACCAAAACAAAGATAATTCAATAAGGTTTTCAGTTTTATAAGTATAAGCATCTCAGGTTGTCCTTACAAAAAGTTATGAACATTCAAAGTTGAAAGTTTGCTGCTGGAATTTCCCTGGACAGCAGTTTGGAGACATTTCAATTTGCATTTTACGTTATTTAAACAATTTATTTTGCAAGTAAATATTTCATAGAGTTATAGTATTCTGAGTTAGCTTCGTAACGAACTAAAGAACGTATACTAATGATTTTTCAATGATTTATAATGAATTTTATAAGATAAGGTGTACAGTAAATTTCAGATTTGTCATATCCGATTTTTCAACGACGTTTCATGTGTAAACTATAATATTTTCAAATGTATAACATTATAAAATGAAGATTATAAACTAATTAAAGATAATAATAAGAAATATTATGACGATGTATATTTTAATTGATATGGATGCAGTATAACGTAATCTAGTATGTCACAAGATAAGTTTTCATGATCTGGATTTAATATAATATAGACGGATGCAAACGGAACATCGAAACGTTATAAAATTAAACATGGGGCACTAGATTTAAACTATAGGTATGGTATTTATTTAAATAGGTATAAAATGAATTATATAGCATGTAGCAAGATTAACTTGCCTCGATAGGTCGCGAATCGGAAAAACGGAACGTTAACCGTCGGCGGGGAAAACTCGCGACGGCGCACGGTTCACGGAATGAACCCAAACGACGAACAAAGGAACCACACGGGTCGGGGTACCTCGCTGGAACGTCGAGAAGCGTCACCGGCACGACGGAATTCCGGCAACAAAAGAACCGTTAAAAAAAATGAGAAACGAGACATGAAGCAAGAAGAGAAAGAATGATAAAGAGAAGTACGAGAGAATATATGAGAGAGAGAGAGAGAGAGGGAGAGAGAGAACTGCAGGTGGGGGCTCACGGAATTAAAAGGAACGCGATTGGCTAAAGGGGAATCGTTAGTTAGGGATAAATATTAATTAAAGATTCAAAACATTTTAAGGAACGGTAGGATATATATATAGGTTAATTTAAAGATTTAAAAGATAGGTAATGAACAGTAAGATATCAGGTTAGTTAGAAAAATATATGCGATGGTTTTAATAATATTAAAATTTGGGATTTTGGCGCCAAATAAAACATTTCCAAATTGCGCACGGGTCGAGTCCAAAAATTTGAAATTGAAATAATAGGATTTTAAGCGGGATCCAAATTTTAAAATTAAGTGTTTTATGATTAAAAACCATACCCCCAAAACGGACACATGTACGCGCGCGTAGCCGTCCAAACTCGTCCGTTTCACTGAACGGGACGAGAACACAATACACGGACGCTACCACGAGGCTAGGGGTGTCAAGTAGGCCAAGATGAATATTTTCAATTTTATTTTAGATGCCAAAAATTTGTTATATGTAGAAATGACTTTGCCGGGTAAATTTTTTACAGTAAGCAACAAACAAGCAAGTTAAATGAAATGAGTACCACATTATGCTCAAACAGTAACTGAAAATAGTAGCATTGGGCTCGGGTGTTACATTATACCCAACTACAAAAAGAATTTCGTCCTCGAAATTCCAAGAATACAAAGATAGATAACTACAAGAAAAGGTGAGGAAACTTCTGCCGGATTTCATCTTCTCGTTCCCAAGTGGACTCTCCATGCGAGCGATTACCCCAAGAAACAAGCACAAGGGGGATAACCTTTTTCTTAAGAACCTTTTCCCTTCGATCCACGATTTCAATCGGTCACTCCTCAAAAGTCAAATCTTCTCGTACTGTTAGCTCCGAATGATCCAATACGTGTGTTTCATCTCGAACATACTTATGGAGTTGAGATACGTGAAACACATCGTGCACATTTGCCAAGGACTGCGGTAACGCCAAACGATACGCTACTTCACCAACACGCTCCACGATCTCAAGGGTCCAACGAATCGAGGACTAAGCTTTCCTCGACTTCCAAAATGAATCACCCCTTTAGTCGGTGATATCTTCAAAAATACCAAATCACCCACGGTGAACTCTAGAGGTCTTCTTGACGTATCTGCCCAACTCTTCTGTCGGTCCTGTGCTGCCTTCATATGATTTCTGATAAGGTTAACCTTCTCAACTGTCTGCACAACCAAATCTGGTCCCAATAATCTTCATTCACCGACATCGTCCCAACAAACAGGTGAACGGCATTTACGACCATACAAAGCTTCAAATGGAGCCATCTGAATAGTTGCCTGAAAACTGTTGTTGTAAGACAACTCCACCAAAAGTAGATGATCCTCCCAAGACCCCTTGAAGTCCAACATGCATGCTCTCAACATATCCTCAAGAGTTTGGATCGTTCTCTCCGACTGACCATCAGTTTGAGGATGATAAGCTGTGCTAAACTTCAATCGAGTCCCCAAACTTTCCTGTAAACTCCTCCAGAAGTGTGATAAGAACCGAGTGTCCCGATCGGACACGATGCTCACCGGTACTCCATGCAATCTTACAATCTCCTACATGTACCGCTCTGCCAAAGTCTCTGTTGATTGACCAACCCGAAAAGGAATAAAGTGAGCTGCCTTGGTCAATCGGTCAACAATTACCCATACTGCATTGTTGCCTTTTGGACTACGCGATAAAGCCGTCACGAAATCTATGGTTATATGTTCCCACTTCCACTGAGGAATCGGAAGTGGTTGCAATAAACCAGCAACCCTTTGATGTTCAGCCTTAACTTGCTGACACACCAAGCACTTCGCCACAAAGCGAGCAATCTCCCGCTTCATGCCCTCCCACCAGAAATGCTGTCGAATATCTCGGTACATCTTTGTGCCTCCTGGATGTACAGAATAAGCTGAACTGTGTGCCTCCTTCATAAGCTCTTCACGAACATCACCCTTTGGCACACACAAACGGCTACCATACCTCAACGAACCATCTTCGTGGATCAATAAATCTGTTCGTAGCCCGGCTTCAACCTGCTCTCGAAACTTTTGCAGTCTAGGATCCTGCGATTGAGCTGCTTTAATATTCTCGATCAAAGACGAATGTACTTGCAGCTGCAACAACTGTCCCGTAGAATGCGGTAGCACAACCTCCAAGTCAAATCTTTGAAAATCTGCGACGGTCTCCTTCTGCGTAGTTAACATCTGAATTACTGGTAACCGACTAAGCGCATCCGGCACAACATTAACCTTTCCCGGATGGTACTTAAGATCAAGATCGTAGTTAGCCATCAGCTCCAACCATCTACGATGCCTCATGTTAAGCTCCTTCTGTGTGAACACATACTTCAAGCTCTTATGATCTGTAAAAACTTCGACTCTTTCGCCCAAAAGGTAGTGTCTCCAAATATTCAAAGCGAAAATCATAGCCGCAAGCTCCAAGTCATGAGTTGGATAATTCTTCTCATGGGTCTTCAACCGTCTCGATGCGTATGCTACAACCTTCCCATGCTGCATCAAAACACATCCCAATCCTTTCCCAGATGCGTCACTGTGAATCACCAATCCTCCGGAATTGTCTGGCACTGTCAGAATAGGGGCGGTTATCAACTTCTGCATCAACGTCTCGAAAGCTAACGCACACTTATCCGCCTATACAAAAGGTACCTCCTTGCGCGTAAGCTTGGTCAACGGCTCTGCCAGACGAGCAAAGTTCTCCACAAATCTCCTGTAGTATCCGGCTAATCCAAAGAAACTTCTTATCTCAGCAACATTCTTTGGAATAGGCCAATCTCGAACTGTTGCAATCTTTTCTGGATCGATGGCAATGCCATCGCCAGACACAACATGCCCCAAAAACCTTACTTCCTCCAGCTAAAACTCGCACTTACTCATCTTCGCATACAATTTCTCCTGTCTCAACGTCTGCAGTGCGATCTTCAAATGCTCAGCATGCTCTTCAAAACTCTTCGAGTAAACCAGAATATCGTCAATGAATACCACAATGAACTGATCCAAGAACGGTGAAAAGATTCGGTTCATCAAGTCCATGAATACTGCCGGCGCATTCGTTACTCCGAAGGGCATCACTAAGTACTCGTAATGTCCATACCGAGTTCGGAACGCCGTCTTGCAAATATCTTCTGTTTTCACTCGGACCTGATGATATCCGGATCGTAAATCCAACTTCGAGAATACCCTCGCGCCACTAAGCTGCTCAAAAGTTCTCCAATGCGAGGGATCGGGTACTTGTTCTTGATAGCCACCCGGTTTAATTCTCGATAGTCGATGCACATCCTTCTTGTGCCATCCTTCTTCTTTACTAGAAGAACTGGAGCTCCCCAAGGCGAGTTACTGCTTCGAATCCAACCCTTTTCAAGCAATTCAGCAACCTGTTTCTTTACTTCTTCCAACTCTACTGGCGCCATTGGATAATACGCTTTAGATACTGGTGCTGCACCAGGAATAAAATCAATTGCGAACTCCACATCTCTCCTCGGCGGTAAACCCGATATATCTTCAAACACGTCCATAGAATCACGAACAACAGACGTCTCTTTACTTTCATCACTTCCATTGATGCAAGAATATTGTTTGTCGGCCTAGCCCTAAACTCGACCGGCCCGACCGAACTGCTTCCTTAACGCAACTGCTGTCTGCTGCAACCTCCCTTTCGTCCCAGATAAACTCTGCTGCTCTTGGCTGCTGCAAGTATTTGTGAGAAAGTGGTCAAACCCAGGGAGACAATCTGCCTCTGGATGTCCACGTCCAGTTTGCGCATGAACCTCCGTGCCCTGTCTGCATCGTTGGCAACTAAAGGTCCAGCGAAACTACTAAGTCTCGCCCATTCTGCTACATGCACATCTACGGGTGCTCCCTTCTGCTTTAGTCCGATGAACTTCTCTTCCATTTCCTCCCGTGCAGTCCGCGGGAAGAACTTCTCCAGGAAACTCTTAGAAAAATCCGCCCACTTGATCGGCTTGGGCAAGCGGGTCTCCTCAACAAGCCACCATTCTCGGGCGTAGTCCACTAGCTGAATGCGTACCACAACAACTTTTTTGTCATCTGGAATCTGTGCCGCAAAAAGCAAGTTCTCTGTGTCAACTAGCCACTGCTCCACTGGCAACGGCTCCTTTAAACCAGTAAATGTAGACGGACCCAACCGCCTGAAATCTGCTACGGTCCCTACTCGGTCAACTGGTCTAGCTCCAACATTGTTCACAGACTGCTGAACGATCTGCAAACCTTCCCGAAACGAGTCCGCTTGCTGCTGGATCAGCTCGGTCTGTTTCTTTGATTCTCCAGCATTTCTCTTATCACTCCAAGCATGGCGGCTTCGTCCACACGCCTCTGGTATGTTTTCAATTTCTTACCGGCCATAATCCTGAACTCAAAATACCCAACATTAGCATGATGATAGATTTTGAATATAGATCAAGGCTAGAACTCCAAGATACTTAAATAGAGTACCGCATTGTAACTATGCCGCGGTATCATAGCCACAATTACATAACTCCATCTAAGTCGCCTAAGTCCTAGAGATAACAAGGAATCAGGTTTTCGAATCGATTTGCAAAGGAAGTTTACACATCGTAAAAGATATAATCAGGAAGAATGTGATTCAAGAATGGTAAAACGGTAAAGGTGGCAGGACATGTTTCCTAAACACGGGTATTCTGATTCGTGTATTGGGTACAATACCCAACTACAAAAGAATCAACCCGACTATCCTATGGCTCCGATACCAAAAGAACCATGTCACGCCCCGCTTCCCAGAGTACGCTAAAATAGGCACGTGACATAGCCAACCATGCTACCTGTGGTTAGGAAAAATCCTTCCATAGTCACATTACGGCTGTAGAGATATCAAGAACAGGAAAGTAAACTAACTATCTAGTACATGTCCATAAGCCAGAGTAAAAGAGTCAAGAAATGCTATAGTATGCGGAAGCAAAAGATCAAATAAACACCTGGAAAGTAAGACTGGATACCGACATGATCCCTACCGCTCGATCTAACAACGGCAAAACTCCTGATCAGTCTGCAACAAAGGTAGAGGATCTGGGCCATGCAAAACCCAGACGTCAGCGCTTCATAACATCAAGCAATAATAAATGAACAGGATACACGAGATATGCAGGCATGAATCATAAATAGTAACAAGTCAACAGGGATGTATAACAGTGAAGTGTATCAGTGTATGTGACGTGCAGTGATCAATCTAAACTGTGCTACTGGGTTGTCTACTCTAAAGTTTGTTTGAAATCAATTAATGTAATCCTCCATGTAACTCAAAGGATATGTCCCGTTACCCCCCGGGACCACGGATCAGGAATATATGAACCAAGAGTGGTTCTGTCCCGTTACCCCCCGGGACCACGGATCAAGATGTAAGAGTCACGAATGGCTCTGTCCCGTTACCCCCCGGGACCACGGATCAAGTAATACCCTTTTAAGTTACACTTTAGTTTACACTTTTGATTTCCCCATACCCCCAAGGTTATGTGTTCAAGTCAGGTATTCAGTAATCAAGAACTAATGCCAACACAGGATCAGGTAAGAGCAGGTTTGTCTGGATAGACAACAGGAACGGTCCGTGAGGACTACATGTCAGGTTTGTTGGCATTAGACACGAAATCAAGTAACGGGTCAAGCCGTGGTACATCAGGTCGAGTCAAGTAGTGTACGGTACCATGTCGGGTCAGGTAATATGTGTAGCAAGTCATGTCAGGATGCACAAGTATCACGTGGGTGCTCATAATCAAACTATAATCAGTATGTGTACACAAAACAAGTATGGGGTACTAATATAACAACAAAATGGAATAATGTGATATGATATGCAAATAGATATAATTTCAAGGATATGGATGCACAGTTATCGATTAGGGTTACATTTATAGTTCCAATATTAATTAGGATGCAATTTATTAAACAGGAGTGTTAATATCACAGTATTATGTAGTAATGTGATCTATGGATGCAATTATATGTATCTTAAATGCGATGGATGCAAACGGTATCCGAAAAGTTATAAAACTATAAAATGGTAATGTGGGATGTACAACTAAGCAATATGTGATATAAATATTGATATAATAATATTAATATGGATAGCATATTCAAAGCGATTAATAACTATAAAAATGGTATTGATTAACCATGCACAAGAAAGTTCCGTTCAGAAATTCAGCGTCACCCTAATTTGTAAAATAGCTTAAAAATAACAAACGTTCTCCAAAAGGGACGTGTCTTATACCAAAACAAAGATAATTCAATAAGGTTTTCAGTTTTATAAGTATAAGTATCTTAGGTTGTCCCTACAAAAAGTTATGAACATTCGAAATTGAAAGTTTGCTGCTGAAATTTCCCTAGACAGCAGTTTGGAGACATTTTAATTTGCATTTTACGTTATTTAAACAATTTATTTTGCAAGTAAATATTTCATAGAGTTATAGTATTCTGAGTTAGATTCGTAACGAACTAAAGAACGTATACTAATGATTTTTCAATGATTTATAATGAATTTTATAAGATAAAGTGTACAGTAAATTTCAGATTTGTCATATCCGATTTTTCGACGACGTTTCATGTGTAAACTATAATATTTTCAAATGTATAACATTATAAAATGAAGATTATAAACTAATTAAAGATAATAATAAGAAATATTATGACGATGTATATTTTAATTGATATGGATGCAGTATAACGTAATCTAGTATGTCACAAGATAAGTTTTCATGATCTGGATTTAATATAATATAGACGGATGCAAACGGAACATCGAAATGTTATAAAATTAAACATGGGGCACTAGATTTAAACTATAGGTATGGTATTTATTTAAATAGGTATAAAATGAATTATATAGCATGTAGCAAGATTAACTTGCCTCGATAGGTCGCGAATCGGAAAAACGGAACGTTAACCGTCGGCGGGGAAAACTCGCGACGGCGCACGGTTCACGGAATGAACCCAAACGACGAACAAAGGAACCACACGGGTCGGGGTACCTCGCTGGAACGTCGAGAAGCGTCACCGGCACGACGGAATTCCGGCAACAAAAGAACCGTTAAAAAAAATGAGAAACGAGACATGAAGCAAGAAGAGAAAGAATGATAAAGAGAAGTACGAGAGAATATATGAGAGAGAGGGAGAGAGAGAACTGCAGGTGGGGGCTCACGGAATTAAAAGGAACGCGATTGGCTAAAGGGGAATCGTTAGTTAGGGATAAATATTAATTAAAAATTCAAAACATTTTAAGGAACGGTAGGATATATATATAGGTTAATTTAAAGATTTAGAAGATAGGTAATGAACAGTAAGATATCAGGTTAGTTAGAAAAATATATGCGATGGTTTTAATAATATTAAAATTTGGGATTTTGGCGCCAAATAAAATATTTCCAAATCGCGCCCGGATCGAGTCCAAAAATTTGAAATTGAAATAATAGGATTTTAAGCGGGATCCAAATTTTAAAATTAAGTGTTTTATGATTAAAAACCATACCCCCAAAACGGACACATGTACGCGCGCGTAGCCGTCCAAACTCGCCTGTTTCACTGAACGGGACGAGAACACAATGCACGGACGCTACCACGAGGCTAGGGGTGTCAAGTAGGCCAAGATGAATATTTTCAATTTTATTTTAGATGCCAAAAATTTGTTATATGTAGAAATGACTTTGCCGGGTAAATTTTTTACAGTAAGCAACAAACAAGAAAGTTAAATAAAATGAGTACCACATTATGCTCAAACAGTAACTGAAAATAGTAGCATTGGGCTCGGGTGTTACACCCCACCTTGGGTCTATCCTAGGAGCAAAAATAGTAAAATGAAATAATACAACGGTGGCTACAACCGCAACCTGGATGTGCCCCGCAAAATAATATTACAACATATTACAATTACATCGAATGAATGAATATAACAACACATCTCAAAATCCCGGCTAATCATCACAACAGTCCAATACAGTTCACAACCACAAACAGTAAAAACCATTACAGAAATGTGCAACCCCCTGCCAACCGACATACTAGCAATTAGGGGATGTTTACGAACACATTATACAATCATATATATAATCAAATTAGCAAATATCGTATAATTTCGATCAAGCAAACATATCATATTCTACTCCCAAAACTTCTCTGTGCACCTGAGACTTTGAGCAGAAAATAAACATTCCAGAAAACACAACAATATCACAAAGGAATAACAGGAGCAAACTGGGTCGAATCGTCCCCAACTCGGCCGCGGATCCGCGGCGGATCGGTGGGATCGGCCGCGGTTCCGCGGCTGTATGGCCGATTCACTAACCCATTTTTCTCCAGTATTCTTATCTTTTTATGCTTGTTCTCTGCAGCAACCTGAAAAATTTTTAGAGCCTGTTTTGAAATCGACAGAAACTTGTGATATCGATGTCGTTTTTTGGTTCGTTTTGCGTTCGAAATTCATACGACTTTGCTAATGAGTTAATTATTGTTTAGCGAGGCTCTGATACTACTGTAAGTCGATGTACAACACCCCACGACTTGTGGGGAGGCGGAATAATGAAAAACGATCTTGTTTTAAGCGTAAACATCGACTAACCGAGAATCTTTGCATAAACAATAAATAACAAGAAACCATAGAAGAGTTAACTACTATGATAAGTGATTATACCAATAGAACCGAGTCCTTTGTCTTGTCGTTCTCCACGTCCTCCCCGGCCTTCTCTATGTAGTAGAAGATCCACCCGAGAGCTTTACTACAAGCTTCACCTCTAACTTGAGGCAACTAGGTTTCTTAAATCGCTAATCTAAGTAACTTAGGTGATATAGAGAATGGTTAAGGATTAAATAGTCTACTCTAATCCTTGATCTCAACACATGAGAGGGGAGGATTAGGGTTTGAAGAGGGAGAGCTTGAGGAGAGAGAAAGTGAGCAAGAGAATCGAATGAGATAATGATCTCTCATAATATATATGAAGCATTAACAATATCAAGATAAATCAAATAAATGATTTAACAACCATGCTCCATAAATATCTAATGGGTGATTCATCTCCATGAGTCATTAAGCATTTATGATGCATTAATGACATGGATGAATCACTCAAATGAGTCACTAATCTCATTTAATGCATATGCCACCTTAACCCCCAAGTCACCATCTTCTAGAAGCTTCTCGCGTAATTACGAGAACGCCCCTCTTATCCGTGAAAACACGGAAAAACTTTAGACTGTATAAATCCAATAACCGGATACTAGAAACTGGCTTAAACCAAAGCCGGCTAGTAAAAAATGTCCGGATGTCGTACGTGCGTAAACACACGTATACGTCCGAACCCTTGTCGTAAAACCATACGACCTCTATATCGTTTCGCCTGGAGTAGGGAAACTCTCTGTGTGGGACTCTAGAGACTCGACTACTACGCTGGCAGTGGGTTTAACCACAGACCGCAAGCGGCACTAGCTGTACGTAACGGTCCCCAGGTAGATGTCGATAAGAAGACCGATGAGGAAACCCATCCGAACTCCTATTGAGTCCGATGTGACAATCTCCGTACAGTCCGGTCTGTTCGTCTAAGACTATCGCATATCGGGCCTAGGGGGTGGCAAGCGTCAGTCCCCTAATAGCGGTATAAGTCGTGTCGGAGCGAAGCCCATTACACCCTGAGAAACTACTATAACCTACCAGCAAATCTCGCTTGCCCTGGCCAGGGACTTTGCGTAATGGCTCTCTGACACAGCGCGATATCAACCCCCAATACCGGGAGAGACGAATCCTGTCTAACCGCCACTGCCTCCAAGTGCTCGGGACTGCACCCAACTGCTACCTGTTTTCACGACTCCTTTGAGCCGTGGTAGGGTAGCAATCTAAGAACAGTAGGACACACTCGAGGCAAAGTAGCAGTGTCAAGTCTGCGGACTATGCTGTACTCATGTCACCTGGGAACTGTTAACTGACGACTGGTATAAAACCAACCAACAGTTCCCTATGAGTCATGTCCGGTGTACCCGTAACCTAACGAGCACCTGCATACTATCTCCAGTACGACGTACTGATGGCTGTGGGACAGACCATCTCCCCAACTGGGATGAGAAGCGTACACACTAGTCTACTCCGGAGTATCGATGCCCTGTCTCAATAATCCTACGACTAGGGACCTGAATAAGGATGTGCTTGTAGACTACCCAGCCCCCACTAGTGTGACTGCCATCACAACGCGGGTAGTTAAGCAAGATCCTAAGAGCTCTATCAATACGTACACTCATATATTAAGATAGAAAAACCAAGTAGCATACTACCATGTTTAGCAAGACTATTATATACATGTGAATATCCCAAACTTCCATTAAGTAATATACAAACTAGTATGGTACAATAATGGCCCCTAGGGCATATACACTAACAGATATTATTTGAGGATATTACCCGATATGACCTAGGATAGCGTTATGCATGCGATTTCTACTCGTAGATGTTTTTTTACTCACGAGTTGGCAACTCACCCCCGTTGTGCCACAGTTCCTTGCAGGTTTTGCCGTACAGGTTTCGTTGCGGCTTTGCTGGCACACTGTTCCTTCCGGGTGATTACTTTGGTAGGTGGGTTCTTTTGCATCAGGATCACCATTGTTTATTTATTATTTCAGTTGTATCTAGAAACTCCATCAACCAGATTGTATATTTGATAGAGATGTAGGGTTCGTAGGCACGCTCAAGAGGTTCCACAAGGCATCAACCATGCCAAAATCAAATTTTTCCATGTGCCAAAGAACCCTAAGCTAGATCGTTAACTAGAGATTAGGCGAAACATCAAGCAAGTTAACAACTTAACTACTAAGTGAATGGAAATACAACCTTTGTAGATCCGGTCCTCCACTTCCTTGGCTCCGTGATGATGTCCCTCCGCTGCAACCATCGGAATCCTGGACTCTCGCGGTGGTTTCATCGGAGAAAAGATCGGGCTAGGTCGTTGACTTCGATGCCGAAGATGATCTACGTCGAGGCGACTCTAACTCGAGCTCCATCTTCACCAAGTCATGAAACTTGTGAAGAAAACACCCTATACTACATGGCAAGTGGTAGAGGATGAAGAAATAGGAAGTGGGTTCACTTTGGATTTGGATTTCTCACTTGATTTCATCACTTGACATTTTTCTAGAAAGCTTTTCTTTTCTTCACTTGAAGAAGAAGATGAAGAAGAAGAAAAAGAATGAATTATTTTCAAAAAGAAAATGAAGTGATATCTATCATATTGCAACCATGGGTTAGATAAACACATGTAGAGAATAAACTAGGGTTAAGTAAATGGTTAGGGTTAAGGAAAGAAACAAAATGGTCAAAGCTTTTCAAAGCTTCAAGAAGCTTCAAGTAAAAACAAAAGAATCCACCATTTTATTTCTTGCCTAAAAATTAATGAAAAGAATAAATAAATAAGTAAATCAAAACCCTAACCATTAACCTAATCATGGTTTAATCATACACACCCAAGTTTGCATGTATCATCAAACATGATACAAACTAATGCACAAAACTATATCATATATACAATGTGCACATCAAGTGAGAAAATCCATCATAAGTGAACAAATACTAGTTAATGTAAAGTGATATATCAAATGTATAATTATACATTAAATCATTAAATCAACACTTGATTTAACGATTTGGTCATATCGCATATGACCGACTAATATCCAATGTATCGACTTATCGAATCAATCCTCGATTCGATAACTAGGTTATATCGCATACAACCAATCGATACATTCATTGTGAGAATAGAATACGGTATCACATACACGCATTATTCTCGGTCCCACACATATCTCATATGCGCTCCTATTTCGTTTCGCTTGAGCCAGGAAACCTCTGTGTAGGACTCTAAAGACTCGTCAATACGCCGGCAGTAGGTGATGATCATATCAAACACCCACAAGCCGCAAGCGGTTTGCTAAACGTAACGGCCACTCGGGTATTGAGCGATCAGAAGATCAACGAGCAAGCCCGCTCACACTCCTGTGAATCCGACCAGTAACACTTACCGCACAGTCCGGTCTCGTCGTCTGATATGTCGCATATCTTGCCTAGGGGTGGTAAACGTCAGACCCCAATAGCTCGATAAGTCGTGTCGATATGAGGTCTATAACAGTTCGAGAAACTACTGGTAACACTTACCAGTAAATCTCAGCAACCCTGGCCAGGGATTTCCGGTTATAGCCAATCGAACACAGCGCAATATCAACTCCCTATACCGGGAGAGACGAATCCCCTCCTATCGCTCATTGCCTCCATATGATTCGGGACTGTACCCAAAAACCACCGTTTTGCACGCCCTCTTGGACGTGGTAAGGTGGAAATCAAAGTACAGTGGGAATCACACAAGACTCTATGACGATCTCGGGTCTACAGACTAACCTGTACCAGTGTCACCAGAGAACTGCCATCTGACATAAGGTATAATACCATCTGGGAGTTCTCGGCGAGTCCGTCCAGCGTACCCAGTCTCCACTGAGCACCCGAATATCATCTCTGATGTCAAACATCAATGGATATGGGATCATCCATCGCCCATCTGTATGGGTCGAGAAGGTATACGCTAGTCTACTCTGGTATATCGATGCCCCGTCTCGATACACCCACGACTAGGGACCTTGAAGGATGTACTTATGGACTACTATGTTCCCACTAGTATGATCCGCATCATAGTTCAGGTAGTCAAGTACACATCCTAAGGGCTTTACCAACATGTAACAGAGAGACAATCAGTGTACACGTTAAGATAAAGAGCAACCAGATAGCATACTATCATGTCGAGCAAGAAAGTCCTCCCTATATATGTCCCAGCATCCACTACAATATACATCCTATGTACAGTAATGGCCTCTAGGGCATACATATAACTAATAATCTCCCACTTGCACTAGGGCCATCTGATTGCAGTGGTTGTAGTATCTCATACTCAACCATCCCATGAAAGTCTCTCTCTGGGAAAAGGCCTTTGTGAGTGGATCTGCCGTGTTGTCCTCTGAGTCTGCTCTCCTAACCTTGATCTCCTTGGAGATCAACCATCTCCATGATCAGGTGATACTGCCTTAGAATATGTCTGGATCACTGATGGGACGGATGTTCCTTGGCATAAGCCACAACTCCATTGTCACACAATGGGAGGAACTAAGTTCATCTCATGAACTAATATACACCCAGACAGCCTCTTTGGTAGCATCTTAAGCAGCGATGTATCCAGCCTTTATCGTCTAGTATGCCACGGTATATAGCTTGGAACTCTTCCAACATACCGTCCCTTTACTGAGGGTAAAGACAATGCCTGTGACTGACATTCGGTCGTCTTTATCACCCTAGAACCCTTCCAGTGATTCTCCCCAGGATCGATTGATACCATCTCACTACATCTAGTGAGTATCCTAACATCCAATTACATCTATCTCATAGATGAAAACTCAGGATGTAGGAGGTATCACTTTGATCCTATATGGAGAATCCTTGTGATAAGCGGAGATTGACCGAGCGTAGCATAGGAAACTCCTTCCCTATCAAGAGTATGTCATCCACGTACTCTACGAGGATCACTACCATACTCCCTACTACCTTTTTGTATATACAAGGTTCATCTACCATTTTGATGATGTCAAACTGTTTGACTAACTCATTAAAACAGATGTTCCAACTCCGCGATGCCTGCTTCATCACATAAAACATCTTGCACACGTTTCCGCTGCTCCCACTGTCTACGAAGCCTTCTGACTGTGTACTTATAGACTTTCTCTTCTAAAACATCATTTAGAAAAGCAATCATGACACCCAACCGCCAGATATTGTAGTCATGGTATGTAGCCGTGGCAAGTAGGATCTGGATGGACTTAAGCATAGCTCCTTAGAAAAAGTTTCATCATGATCCATACCTGGTCAATGATGTAAACCTTTAACAAGTCTAGCTTTGAAAGTCTCAACTTTTCTATGTACACCAAGTAATCTTCTCAAGATATACTTGCTCCTGATGGGGATTTAACCCTTCAGATAAAGCAACCAAAGTCCATACTTTGTTGGTGTATAAGGATTCCATCTCAGATCGCTAAGCATCCAGCCATTCTTATAGAGTCCCACTCCTGATGGCCAGCTCGAAACTAGTTGGGACATCATCTCATGATGCAATCCTCGCTCCCACTGTATAGAGAAACAGAAGTATCTCTCAGGTGGGTGAGAAACCCTACTAGATCGGCGGAGAGGCTGAGGTTCGTTGGTATCTACTGAATCCTTTGGTTCTACCAAATCATCTGCTGTAGTTTATATAGCTGGAACCATTCTAGTTCTACATAACAGACTTTGCCTCGAGGTTGTCCGGATTTTGCTTTTAGACATAGGCCGGACAACCCTAAATCTTAACAAACTTAAGATATGGACTCTTCCCTTTCCATATCACATATGAAGAGGTAGGCAATTGATTTGATTGGAACCCTATTCAATAGGTATGCAGCTTCTCAAGCGCATAACTCCCAAAAGGAAATAGGAAACTCAGTAGTACTCATCATAGAGCACACCATATCACATAGGGTGCTATTGCTCCGTCCCGATACACCGTCGTACTGTGGTGTATACAGAGGAGTAATGCTGAGAGAGAATCTCATTCTCTTTTAGAATAATCCAGGAATTCCATGCTCAAGTATTCTCCTCCTTGATCTCATCAAAGGACATAATACTTATACCCGGTTTTTGGTTCTCTACTTCTAACTTATATTCTGTGAATATCTCAAAAGGTTCGGACTTGTGTTTCAACAGGAACATAGGTCTGAATCTCGAAAGATCATCTGAGAATTTAATGAAGTACAAAGGACCGGTCTTGGTATGTATAGACAGGGGACCTTCATACATCAGTATGTATCAATCCCAAGAGTTCACTAACTCTTTCTCTGTTTCCAATAAACGGAGCTATGGTCATCTAATCTTTGTGACATGACTGGCAAGTTTCATAAGATGTAAATTCAAACAGATTTAAATATGCATCTAAATGTAACTTCAGCTAGTCAGGTCTCATTGATATGACCTAGTCTACAATACCTCAAGAAGGATCCGTTCATTTCTGAACTCTTCCTCTTGTGTGTGTTCTATATACCAGAAACTGTAGTTTGATTTAGAACGCCAGTGCTTTTAGATAACGTGCCTGAACCGATCAACTTTTGATATAGGAAATGTACAAAACATTATCCAACAATACAAAATTTTATCGTTTCTTTACTAATAAAGAGACTGATATGATTTTGTATATCAGGTTCGGTATCTAATAACATTCGTTCAGAATCAATGTATTTGTAATACAGGGTGACAGTGACCAACAGACTTGGCTGCAACACTTGCCCCATTTTCTGTCTCATGAAACTTATCACCCGTACTCAGTTCTCTACCTTTCTGTAGCCCATGTAACAAATTACATATATGGGATCCTTATCCGGTATCAAATACCCTGGATGCAGAGAATACTGAGAAACAGTTCTTTATAATGAACACACCCGAAGGAGATGCATCATATGTACTTTCTTCATTTGGGCGGCATAGGAATTCATGTATTCCTCTATTTCCTGCTCTGTCTTATAACAATTATAAGTTGGAGCGGGACCAACGTTCCCCAGCTCAGTATAACAAGTGGGTTCGGTCAATATATCCGTTTTATTATCTTGATTAAGGCATGATATGGTCGCTAACTGGAGAGAGAGAGAGAAGAAAACACTCAGCGTATGCTCTTGCAAGATCAGATTGGTTATTATTTTATCTAATCAGGATGGTTCCCACTGTTTTTATCAAATCTTCCTTCAAACCCTAAAAGGAAAGACTAGCCGGGATTAATTACACGCTACAAGTTCGCCAATCTTTCAGCCAGGACAGTGTCGGTACTTTGAGGAAGGTTCCCCGTGCTTTCGCACGGACCTAATTACAGTAAATCTCGTTTTCCCAGAGGCGTAACCCCGTTGACACCTTTCTAGACACCTACTAGATCGGCTAATTGTAATGTGTAAAACTCTCCCAGGAGTAACTCTTACTCGCAGTGGGTATCGGGATCCAACTATCTCATAGAAGGTATGCAATCTCATTGCAAATTTCAACACTTGAAATTCCCGATAATTTTGCCCTTAACGTCCTATGACCTTGATGCAGGCCAACAAACCATAGTGCGCTAGTCAAGTTCAACCCGTCATTTTCTGATTGAATTAAACCCACCCGCACGACCCTTGACGCAGGCCAACAAAGTCGCACGACTACCCTAATCCAATCTGCATCATATGCATAAACAGATAAATACTAGTTAGCTACCGCACACTATGCCTTGACGCAGACCAACAAACGTAGCATGAATACTAAGTACTACTTATCTGAAATGACGGAGGGCTACGACAGGTTTTTCTGAAAACCTATTGCGTAATGAACTTGATATCATTGTGGGATCGAATGAATTTTGAAATGGAGTGTTTTTGAGGGTTTTCTAGTTTTGCTAAAAGGGTCACTCCCGGTGAAGGGATCGTCGGCCCTTTCCTCATCGAATAAGGTGCAGGATATATCATATATACCTCTGTGCAAAGCAAAAACTATAGAAGTAATCAAAAGACAAACCGAGGGGGTGTAGCATCTGCCAGTTATTGCTAAAGGAGTCACTCCCGATGAAGGGATCTCGGTCATTTCCTTATCGAATAAGGTGCAGGATATTCTACAAGGAACACCGCGATGCAAAGCAAGAACTGTAGCTACCTGTTTTATTTAGAAATTCAATTCCACAACATCTTAGGTTTCTTTTCTTTCATTAATCACATTAATGAAGTCCCATCATTTAAGTACCTAAACATCACAGATAAATACGACGTACACTTATGCCATCCGCATTCGCCTCGATGTCTCCTCGTGCACCGTTAGGTTAGGTAACTAACGGCAGAGCGGGGCAGGGCTAGAGCGGGTGTAAAACATAAGTAACGTCTATATAATATATCATATATACTATATACTGTATCTATCACAACATATCAAATGATCACATCACAGATAACGCAGCAGAAGAATCATATGAAACATTGGATATACTAGGACGTCCGTGTTTTCAACACGAGCCAGTATAAAACACGGATTCCACGGTCGCGATGAATAACCAAACCCACACCCCTAGACCCTTACGAGAGCGGCAAGCAACCCTACCAATTCTAGAGTTAGGAGACCCGGACTCGACTCCTCGAGTTGGTCTCCCACTGGACTCCAAAATCCGGTTACTTGTGCCCTCCTCCTTGGGTCTATCCTAGTGCAGAAAAGTAAATAATATACAAAAGGTGACATCTTCCGCAACCTGGAAGTGCCCTAATAAAAGAATATTACATACAAGTTTTTACATGAATGAAAAACAAAAACACCCATCTCACATAAAAAAAACCCCGACTATTCAAACAAGACGATCCAATATAACATATCCAGCAACACATAACATCACATGTCATCAGCGTAAGTAAATATGCCCACCCCAATTGTCGTTGACATATAGCAACAAAATCGGCGATATCACATATTAAACTTACGGTCTCATAAAAAAAAGTGTAAAACTACAACAGTTGGAATCCGCAACCTCCTTAGATATCACATGCCTAACCAAATGAATTCCTTAGACATCACATGCCTAACAATTGTAAACCCCGCATTTTAGTCTCATTATCGAAAACACTTTTCAATATCAAGTCGGGCAATTCAACAAGATTCCCGGCATTTTGATCGAATGCTCGTCGCAAACTTTAGTAGGTGGCCGCACCCCCGATGCCGTCAACGAAGTGCACCAAGGCGGAACACCGCTACCGCGAGCACCCGAACGGATGCTTTCGGCGACGGGGTTCTCCTACAGTCACTTGGTCGGGGCTAAGGGGTGTAGCTGTCTATTAAGTTTATCCGGCGAGTATCCGCGTACGCTACGTGATTGCGACGGACTTTTGATCACATCAAAATTCCGTGGCAATCGATCAAGTGAGACTAAAGTGCTATGTTTATAACATCCAAATCAGTCATCTCATAACTACTTGTGGATTCCAAATATTGTATCACATTCCAGATAAATAGAAAATGTTAAACTTTCCGATCGAACAATTAAACACCCAAGTTTTCCCGGAACAGCTCAACACATGAAATAAGTTTAAAAAACATTCACTTCATGCCTCAGTATCAACGGTCCAGCCGTAGAAGGGTCAAGCCAACGCCTCACATGTGGCACGCTGTACTGCCTCAAACCCTAAGGTTCAAAGAGCAGTTCAAGACGGTCACATAATCGAGTTAATGTTTGTTGTCTTCTAGAGGGTCCATCGCGTTACTTGCACTATTTCGAACGTTCTTAAACTACGGAAAGATCCAACACTTGGAAATTTCCCGACAGGGGAAAAAGTGGGTATTTATATCCGGTCAAACCTTTTAACATGTTCTAAAATATCTGGAAAAACAATAACGAATTTAAAATTCCCGATCGAATCGACGATTACAAAATAAACCCCAGAATACTCAACACTTGAGTCAGATTAAAAATACCCATAAAATAGTAAACATAGAGACAAGAATTACTGTGCAAAAATCCGTCCCTAATACCCTTAACTTGCCGCGGAACCGCCGCCAAATGTGGGTAATCGCCGCGGTTCCGCGGCCATCTTGAGGAATTGGTAGCTCGTTTTTCACCATAATTATTATTTTAGCCTGCTGAATTTTTTAGGTATTTTTAATTATGGAAAAACCCAGATTTTAAAAAATGTACAGAGAGGGGTTTGAAATGTCGTATTCGGGTTCGATCGGGGTTTTAACTTCGTTAACACATCGCCTAATACTCTAGCTAGGCTCTGATACCACTGTAGGGTTCGTAGGCATGCTCAAGAGGTTCCACAAGGCATCAATCATGCCAAAATCAAATTTTTCCATGTGCCAAAGAACCCTAAGCTAGATCGTTAACTAGAGATTAGGCGAAACATCAAGCAAGTTAACAACTTAACTACTAAGTGAAAGGAAATACAACCTTTGTAGATCTGGTCCTCCACTTCCTTGGCCCCGTGAGGACGTCCCTCCGCTGCAACCATCGGAATCCTGGACTCTCGCGGTGGTTTCATCGGAGAAAAGATCGGGCTAGGTCGTTGACTTCGATGCCGAAGATGATCTACGTCGAGGCGACTCTAACTCAAGCTCCATCTTCACCAAGTCACGAAACTTGTGAAGAAAACACCCTATACTACATGGCAAGTGGTAGAGGATGAAGAAATAGAAAGTGGGTTCACTTTGGATTTGGATTTCTCACTTGATTTCATCACTTGACATTTTTCTAGAAAGCTTTTCTTTTCTTCACTTGAAGAAGAAGAAGAAGAAGAAGAAAAAGAATGAATTATTTTCAAAAAGAAAATGAAGTGATATCTATCATATTGCAACCATGGGTTAGATAAACACATGTAGAGAATAAACTAGGGTTAAGTAAATGGTTAGGGTTAAGGAAAGAAACAAAATGGTCAACGCTTTTCAAAGCTTCAAGTAAAAACAAAAGAATCCACCATTTTATTTCTTGCCTAAAAATTAATGAAAAGAATAAATAAATAAGTAAATCAAAACCTTAACCATTAACCTAATCATGGTTTAATCATACACACCCAAGTTTGCATGTATCATCAAACATGATACAAACTAGTGCACAAAACTATATCATATATACAATGTGCACATCAAGTGAGAAAATCCATCATAAGTGAACAAATACTAGTTAATGTAAAGTGATATATCAAATGTATAATTATACATTAAATCATTAAATCAACATTTGATTTAACGATCCGGTCATATCGCATATGACCGACTAATATCCAATGTATCGACTTATCGAATCAATCCTCGATTCGATAACTAGGTTATATCGCATACAACCAATCGATACATTCATCGCGAGAATAGAATACGGTATCACATACACGCATTATTCTTGGTCCCGCACATATCTCATGTGCTCTCCTATTTCGTTTCGCTTGAGCCAGGAAACCTATGTGTAGGACTCTAAAGACTCGTCAATACGCCGGCAGTAGGTGATGATCATATCAAACACCCACAAGCCGCAAGCGGTCTGCTAAACGTAACGGCCACCCGGGTATTGAGCGATCAGAAGATCAACGAGCAAGCCCGCTCACACTCCTGTGAATCCGACCAGTAACACTTACCGTACAGTCCGGTCTCGTCGTCTGATATGTCGCATATCTTGCCTAGGGGTGGTAAACGTCAGACCCCAATAGCTCGATAAGTCGTGTCGATATGAGGTCTATAACAGTTCGAGAAACTACTGGTAACACTTACCAGTAAATCTCAACAACCCTGGCCAGGGATTTCCGGTTATAGCCAATCGAACACAGCGCAATATCAACTCCCTATACCGGGAGAGACGAATCCCCTCCTATCGCTCATTGCCTCCATGTGATTCGGAACTGTACCCAAAAACCACCATTTTGCACGCCCTCTTGGACGTGGTATGGTGGAAATCAAAGCACAATGGGAATCACACAAGACTCTATGACGATCTCGGGTCTACAGACTAACCTGTACCAGTGTCACCAGAGAACTGCCATATTACGTAAGGTATAATACCATCTGGGAGTTCTCGGCGAGTCCGTCCAGTGTACCCAGTCTCCACTGAGCACCCGTATATCATCTTTGATGTCAAACATCAATGGATATGGGATCATCCATCGCCCATCTGTATGGGTCGAGAAGGTATACGCTAGTCTACTCTGGTATATCGATGCCCCGTCTCGATACACCCACGACTAGGGACCTTGAAGGATGTACTTATGGACTACTATGTTCCCACTAGTATGATCCGCATCATAGTTCAGGTAGTCAAGTACACATCCTAAGGGCTTTACCAACATATAACAGAGAGACAATCAGTGTACACGTTAAGATAAAGAGCAACCAGATAGCATATTATCATGTCGAGCAAGAAAGTCCTCCCTATATATGTCCCAGCATCCACTACAATATACATCCTATGTACAGTAATGGCCTCTAGGGCATACATATAACTAACAAGAGATAGAAGACCAGACTTGTAATTATTTTGACCTTAGAGTCGCGCGTTGTATTATTATGATTTTCATACTGATTTTGGGTTTTCTTTTGAGTTTTGATCCTCGCCCTTCGGCATTGTATATTATATTGCTTGTGTGGTTGTGGCCGTCGTTTGACGAAGAGCTAGCTCCCGCTTGGGGGTGCCTTTTTAGTTATTTCGTATACTATTCATGTTGTATCCGGTTTGGGGCCAGTATTTACAAAGGAGACTCTGCAGAAATTTTTAGAAAATACTTGAGATTTTAAAAATACATATTTCGACCTAGGTTGTTAAAATTACTTGCTTTAAATTGGTTTTTCCTTCACTCTACTGCTTCTTTGGTTTTGATTTTTGGGTTTTGGCTTACTTAGATTACGTACGTCTCGAGACGTTTCGTATTTTAAGTGCCGGTCATGTTCCGTACTTTTCGGGTCGTGGCAGCCAGCGCTCATGTGCAAAGCACGAGTGTGCTAGCGCCAAGTGCACCAGCGCTCTGTAGCAGCACTCACATGCAAAGCACGAGTGCGCTAGTGTCAAGAGTGCCAGCGCTCTGAAGCAGCGCTCACGTGCAAGGCAGAAGAGCGCTAAGTGCTAGAACTAAATATTCCCCACCGTTGGATCAAAGATCCAACAAACATGATTAAAAAATCATCAATTGACCAGAATAAAATTCTGTAAAGGAAACATTCCTCATAATCTATCCAAATAGGAAAGATTATGCTATGAAAATCAGAGCACCGTTGGATCAATGATCCAATGGTGATTAAAAATCACCAAATACAGAATAAATTCTGTATGGGAAAAGATTTCCCAATCTTGTTAAAAACAAGAGGATTGCCTTCTGTAAAACAGAAGGCCTAGGATCAAATATCCAACGGGGGAAACATCCCCAAATCAATTAGAGAAAAGATCTCCTTAACCGATTGAACAAATCAGCCTTCCCTATATAAAAGCCCCAAGACTTCAAATCTCACAGAGAGGAACCCCCCATAAACTTTGAGAAATTTCAGAGAGAAGAGCAAGCTCTCAGCAGAAGAAGAATTTCTTTAAGGTAAAATAAAAGAGATCAAAGTATCTCAACAGAAAAAGAACTTAGTTCTTATGCTAGATCATAGATCTTTAAGACAAATTGTCTTTCACAAAAGAGATCATAATATCTCATTATATAAAAAGGGGGAGAATAATTCAATTCTCTTATGATCACAGATCCATGAAGGCAGAATCTTTCACCAAAAACATAAGAGATTGAAACATCTCTTATAAAAATAAGAACTTTATTCTTAGATCCATGAGACAGAGTCTCTTATAAGAGAGAATTTAATTCTCAGAGCGCAAAGCTGCCTAAAAATGAGCCTTAGCGTTCTAGTTTAAAGAAGCGCCCCAGCGCTCCAAATCTAGCGCACAGCGCTCCAAGTTTAAAGAAGCGCCACAGCGCTCCAAATCTAGCGCATAGCGCTGCAGAGCTTTAGCGCTCCAAATTTAAAGAAGCGCTCCGCGCTCATTGTCTGGCGCACAGCGCCAAGCGCGCCACGTGTTCCTCACGTGTGCGCTATTTCACTGAAGCCTTCAGCGCTCATTGTCTGGCGCACAGCGCCAAGCGCGCCACGTGCTCCTTACGTGTGTGCTACTTTAACAGAAGCGCTCTGCGCTTATTGACTGGTGCACAGCGCCAAGCACGCCACGTGCTACTCAGTGTACGCTACCTAAACAGAAGCGCTCTACGCTTATTGACTGGCGCTCAGCGCCAAGCGCGCCACGTGCTCCTCACGTGTGTGCTAAGAGAACATAAATTGTTCTTTAAATGATAAAGCCCAGAGCCATAATGAATGCTCATCATTCAATAAAAGATAAAAAGTTTGTCAGAACTCAAACCAATGCTCGCCATTGCTAAATGTTCAACATTTTAACTGAGTGGGCCGAGCCCAAGTTAGTCCCAGATCCCTCATTCAGATTAATTGAGCCCATATGCTCACAAATCTTTGATCTTAGTCCCAAATTGGACTATAGATCTCCCAAACAATATTGGTTCAAAGGTACATCTCTTCACTCCTCTGATATTTGTCGTTGTAATCCTTCAACGTCTTCAGAGAGGTGACGAGTCCCGACAACCAGACATGCCATGGACTGTGGGGTCCTTAAACTTATGGACTATAATGTCCTTAAACTTTACAGACTATGATGTCTTTAAACTCCATAGACTATGATGTCTTTAAACTGGACCGCAAAGTCCCTAAACTAAAACAATAGAGCCCAAATTCTCTTTTGTTGGATCTAAATGATCCTGTTAAGTAGATCTTAGTCTAAAATTAGACTAACGTATCCTTAACAAATTGTTAAGTTGATCTTAGTCTAAAATTAGACTAACGTATCCTTAACAAACATTTAAGTTGATCTTAGTCTCAAAAGAGACTAACGTATCCTTAAACCCAACCCAAACCCAAATCTAAGAAAATACGGATTTGGACTAATCCACACACTATGGGCGACAACATAAATTAGTCTCCGTATGCAATCCACGGGCAATCAAAAATAAAACAAACATACACGACACGAAGTGACCATCTGGAGAAGGAGAAAGTGGTTACCGCGATGCGGTAGCGTAAGTAACTGCAGGGGCTTTCGCCTGCAGGGAAGAGCGTCCCTACAATCCAAAAACTCCTCAAACGAGGGGGAATCTGATGAAATCTGCTACATTGGCTACATCTGTCTAAACCTCCGATATACGGTGCCATAAATCAACTTGGTATCTTCGGAGAGGTGGACGGATAAAACCAAATAGCATCTGCCCCCCAAATTCAGGCAAGACGTCAGTCTTCCCGATCTTTCGGCGGAGAACATTCTTCAACGTCTTCAGAGAGGTGACGGGTCCCAACAACTAGACATTCTACGGACTGTGGGGTCCTTACACTCATGGACTATGATGTCCTTAAACTTTACAGACTATGATATCTCTAAACTACCACGGACTGTGGGGTCCTTAAACTCATGGACTTTGATGTCCTTAAACTTTACAGACTATGATGTCTCTAAACTACAATGGACTGTGGGGTCCTTAAACTCATAGACTATGATGTTTTTAAACTCCATGGACTATGATGTCCTTAAACTCCACGGACTATGATGTCCTTAAACTTTTGGACCGCAAAGTCCCTAAACTAAAACAATGGAGCCCAAATGCTCTTTTGTTGGATCTAAATGATCCTATTAAGTAGATCTTAGTCTAAAATTAGACTAACGTATCCTTAACAAATGGTTAAGTTGATCTTAGTCTAAAATTAGACTAACGTATCCTTAACAAACGTTTAAGTTGATCTTAGTCTCAAATGAGATTAACGATCCTTAAACCCAAACCAAAACCCAAATCTAAGAAAATACGGATTTAGACTAATCCACGCCCTACGGGCGACAACATAAATTAGTCTCTGTATACAATCCACGGGCAACCAAAAATAAAACAAACATACACGACACGAAGTGACCATCTGGAGAAGGAGAAAGCGGTTACCGCGATGCGGTAGCGTAATTAACTGCAGGGGCTTACTCCTGCAGGGAAGCGTGTCCCCATAATCAAAAACCCCTCACAATGAGGGGGAATCTGACGAAGTCTGCTACATCGGCCATATCCGTCTAAACCTTCGATACATGGTATCATAAATCAACTTGGCATCTTCGGAGAGGTGGACGGATAAATCCAAATAGCATCTGCCCCAAATTCAGGCAAGACGTCAGTTTTCCCGGTCTTTCGGCGGAGAACAGATTCTGGCACGCCCGGTGGGACCTTTTCCTCTTTCCCCTCCACACTTCGTGTGTCGTGTTTCGCGGACAAGTCTCGGTTTGACATAGTTGCCTTTGGATGTGAAGTACTAAGATTTGGTATCTTTCTCCATGCAGAAAAACAGAAGATCAATGGTTCAAACTGCACTAATTGCAACAACTCCCACTCCGTCCTAGCCGGTGGAGTGACCTACGGGCCTCAAGCGGCCTCTCTTTTCATGATGCTGGTAGACCAAGTGACGCATCCACCACAGGGCTATTCTTTGGGACCATGCTCCTACAAATGAGCTTCAACGCCCCATTGCCGTCGCAAGAAGCTCCGAAGAAGTTGGTCTTTGATTGGTTTACAACTACCGCGGCCCCTCTCAATGGTTCGCCCAAGTCCAGTGCCTCGGTTTTCAACAGACTGGGCCAAAGCTCAGGTAGGCCCATGAAAAAGCCTACAAAACCTGAAGCGACCATCCCAAAGCGGATAGTCATTTTTGTTCTTGGAGTCATCAGAGCGACTCCCCCTGCTAAGGAGTCGGTCTTTGCAAGACTGACCATTTCAGCTCCCGTTCCAGGCGAAGTCATCAAAACTGCTACCCCTGACCGAAAGTCTGCCTTCGACAGGTTGGCCATCCCCTCTCAGCGGACGTCGGTTTTTGACAGGCTAATGATGATGTTTACCGTCGAACACAGAGACGCGGCCGCGTAGATCCGTCTCGCCTGAATTTCGGGGGCAGATGCTAATTGGCGCTATCCGTCCACCTCTCCGAAGATGCCAAGTTGATTTATGGCACCATTTATCGAAGGCTTAAATGGATGCGGCCTATGTAGCAGACTTCGTCAGATTCCCCCTCGTTTGAGGGGTTTTTGATTGTGGGGACGCTCTTCCCTGCAGGCGCAAGCCCCTGCAATTAATTACGCTACCGCATCGCGGTAACAACTTTCTCCTTCTCCAGATGGTCACTTCGTGTCGTGGGTGTTTGTTTTGTTTGTGGTTGCCCGTGGATTGTATACGGAGACTAATTTATATTGTTGCCCGTAGGGCGTGGATTAGTCCAAATCCGTATCTTCTTAGATTTAGGTTTGGGGGTTGGGTTTAAGGATACGTTAGCCTTATTTGAGACTAAGATCAACTTAAACGTATGTTAAGGATACGTTAGTCTAATTTTAGACTAAGATCAACTTAACGGGATCGTTTAGATCCAGCAAGAGGGAATTGGGCTCTGTTGTTTAGTTTAGGGATATTGCGGACGATTAGTTTAAGGACATTACGGTCCACTATTAGTTTAAGGACATCTCGGTCCAGGTTAAGGATATCGTAGTCCGTGGGTTTAAAGGGACCCCACAGTCCGAGGTTAGGGACATCGTAGTCCATGAGTTTAAGGACCCCACAGTCTGTAGTTTAAAAACGTCATAATCTATAAAGTTTAAGGACATCATAGTTCATGAGTTTAAGGACCCCACAGTCCGTAGAAATGTGTGGTTGTCGGGACCCATCACCTCTCTGAAGACGTTGAAGGATTACAACGACAGATATCAGAGAAGTAAAGAGATGTACCCTCGAACTGGTGTAAGTTGGTCGGAAGATCTGTAGTCCAATTTGGGACTAAGATCTGTTAAATATTCATGAGCAGATGGGCTCAATTAAATATAAGTTGAGGACTTATGGCCAATATTGGGCTAAGTCCAATAAATGTTTAACATTTCCTCATTCTGGCTATTGAGCCTTTATTTGGGCTTGGCCCTTCTGACAATATTTTGTCTTGTATTTAATGCAGAGCATTCATTAGAACAATTTATGTTCTGTCAGCACAACACGTGGTGCGCCAGGCGCTTTGCGCCAGTTAAAGAGCGCAATGCACCTCTGCCAAGTAGCGCACACGAGAAGGACACGTGTCGCGCTTGGCGCTAATCGCCAGATGATGTGCGCATTGCGCCAGTTATGAGCGCTAAGTGCTAGTCCATGAGCGCATTGCGCTATCAAATTAGTAGCGCACCTGTGAGTGTCACGTGGCGTGCTTGGCGCTGAGCGCCAGCCCATGAGCGCAGTGCGCTATTTCAGAAGCGCAAAGCGCAAGTTATATATGTGATTGACATGTGGCGCATTTGGCGGTGAGCGCCGATCCAAGAAGCGCAGTTTAAGAGCGCAAGGCGCATTTCAATAGCGCAAAGCGTATTTCAATAGCGCAAAGCGCATTTGATCAATTTTTATGATCCGTGAACAAATTTATGTTCTTTTTAAAAGTGACTTTGTCTCAAGATTCAAGAACAACAGTTCTTATTTTTGAAAGGACTTACCTTTATAGATCAATGATCTGTATGAAGAATATGTTCTTCTTTTATTATGTGATGAGATCTTTTGATCTTTTTTATGAAAGACCTTGATCTTTGTAGATCTATGATCTTTTAAGAAGATAATTCTTCTTTTTATGAGATGATTTCATCTCTGTGTTCATCATTCATCATCTTTACCTTGAAGAAATAATCTTATTCCAAGAGCTTGCATTCTTTCTTTGAATTTTTTCAAAGTTTATAGGGGGGTTTCTCTATATCAGACTTGAAGTCTTGGGGCCTTTATATAGGGCAAGTTGATTTGTTAAATCAGTTAAAGAGATCTTTCTCTGACTGATTTGGGGATGTTTCCCACCATTGGATCTTTGATCCTAGGGCTTCTGTTTTACAGAAGGCAATCTTCTTGTTTTTACCAAGATTGAAAGAAAATATTTTCATAACAGAATTTTAATTCTGATTAATGATTTATCATTATTTATTAGATCTTTTGATCTAAAGGTGGGGAATTTTACAATTCCAGCGCTGGCGCACCCGTGCTTTGCCGTGGTACGCTGCTCAAAACGCAGCGCACTTTGCGCTAGCGCACCTACGTTTGACACGTGGTGCGCTGCTCAGAGCGCAGCGCAGCTTGCGCTAGCGCACCCGTGTTTGACACGTGGCGCGCAGCGTGTCCAGCGCTAGCGCACTCATGATGCGCTGCCTAGGGCGCAACGCACCTGGCGCTAGCGCATCCGTGTTTGACACGTGGCGCGCATCGCGTTTAGCGCTGGATCTGAAGCGTTGCTTCATTTTTTGAATTTTGAATTTCAAAACAGAGCTTTGCTATGATTGGAGGAAACAAATGCCCCCCTACCGTTGCGCTCACGTAGACCACAGGTGAGTGCAGCGGTGGCAGCATCTGCGCCCTTGGATCAACTCAGAAGTTGGAGAAGCGTTTCAATGCCTATAAATAGGACCTTTGGTCGCTTAGATGATTTTCATCTCCTTCTTGAGAATTATCTCTTCTGAGAATTTCATTCTCCCACAGAGCATAGCTCTCTTGTTTAAGAACTTTTTAAGAGTCAAAACTCTGTCAAAACTCAGGTAAAGTTTAAAACTTTTAATAAATTAGGGTTTTACCCATTATCAGAGCCTTGCTCTTCATAGATCTTTGATCTAAAGAAAACCCTTTTAGGGTTTCATTAATAGAGCTTTGCTATCCTGAACCCATAGATCTAAAGAGATCTTTTCTTGGGGTTTCTTAGCCCATGAATCAGAGCTCTGCTCTTTTGATAATATGTAGATTTTTAATCACTTGTGAAGAACTCTTAAGAGTTTGTTCATGGATCTTGAAGATCCCAGAATTTCTAATTCATAAAAATTAATTTTGATTAATTCTTTTCTGATGGATTTTTCCACCAGGCTCTTGAGGAATTTTATTCCTTCATGATCAGAGTTTGACAAGTGTCACTCTGTCATAGAGTATTGCTCTCAAAGAGAGATTTTCTCCTTTTCCCGAGGGATCTTCTCATTTAATGAGAATTTTCTTGAGGATTTCCTCATTTAATTAACAGTTTCATCCAATGATGAGGCTGTTTTATTAATTGATGCATTGTCATCCAGATTTTGTGGGCCCCCATTGGTCCCTCTCTACTGCATTGCAGTGTGGTACAAATTTTAAAGTACTGATTAGTCGAAAATATTGCATCTTTTAACCGGCAATTTCCCTATCATTCGCATTCATATTGAAGTGTTCGGCATTCATATTTCACATATTAGCAAATCTGTCGCAAAATATCAGATTACATGTGTTAGACCTTAAAACCGGCATTTCTAGGGAAATTGACTGCATTTCATAACATGGCATCATTTCTATATATCGCAACCCGTGTTTCGAAGTCTGTGCAGGAAAATCAGAAGCTTGCTCAAATTTACACCGCTAAAAGATACGCCAACTCAAGGATTTGGAATCTGGTATTGATTCTGGTATTGATCTAAAAGGCATTCAGCAATTCAACATATCAGAAAGTACATAGGAGGACATCAGAAGCTAATACATGAAGTTTGAAGACCTAAGTCACCTACTTGGCCACGGAACCGCGGCCTAAGCCGCCTTGTGCCGCGGTTCCGCGGTGGCTTGTCGACATCACCACTTCAACTTTGCACCACAACTCTTCTATGTATGCCTACAGCTCAGAATGACACAACATTTTCCAGAAAGACCCAGAACCTTCTGCCAGATCAGCAAGCTTTGGGATCTACACTAAACTAGCCTTGTATTCTAGAAACTTCTCCCTAAACCCTAGCTTAAACCCTAAGCTAAGCCTAACTAACTACTTCTAGAAGTCTTTCAACAAACTTTTGGAGGGAACTTCTATTTCAAACTCAAGGCCTAGGGTTTGGGAAATCTATAAATAGGACCCTAGGCTCACTTGTAAAAGATTATTCATTCAATACAATTCATTCATTGAAATTGATTGATCCATTCACTCTCTTTCTTCATCTTCTTCCACAAGTCTAGTGAGAAGACTTGTGTGAAACCCTAACCCTAATTCCAATCAAAAGCGAAGATCCCGAGTACCAAATCGAGCAAAAAGCCCTTCAACTTTTTATGAGCGGAGCCGATCTTCAACAGAGTAAGTGGTCCAAGCCGATCCACGACTCACGGAGAAAAGCGACGCCAGATCGACAATTTAGTTCTTCCTCTTGTAGTTCTTGAGCGACTGTAATCAAATTGTTGATATAAATAAAAGGTGATATTCTTTTATCTTGTTTTCTTTAAATTCTTGCATCATGATATCTTTTCAATTCTTGAATGCTTTCTGTGTGATGATGTGTGAGTAATACTCCCCTCGTCGAGGAGTCGAGACGATCAATAGAATGATGATGTAATATATCTGAAAACGATTCTTGATTCCTACGAGTTTTGTAAACCCTAGCAAGTTCAAGAATCGACGACCCAATTTTGTTGCGATGCTTTCTTGATTGATATCGCTCGAAATTGGGGAGTTACGATCGTTTCTTGAAATTGCTAGAGGCTAGAATGTGAATGATATCGACGAAAGAACAAGGGTTAAATGATGAAACCCTAGTTTCACGAGAAAGCCCTAACTCTCGTCGATCATCATCGATCTAGTATCAATTCTTCGAAGGACAAGAACGCGATATCTTAAGATTACATCACGTCTATAGATCCGATCGATTCCTACGAGTCTCATTTAGATTCTTGACATTTGGTTGGAAATATCATCGAAACCTGATTCTTGATTGTTTATCATTTTCTTGATTCTTGAATAGAATAATGACACTTGAAACAATTGATAAATCTTGAATCATGCTTTCTTTTCTTTTCGATTAACTTTTCAATTCAAACAAATCGAACATTGAAACGAATCGCACAATCCATGTGGACGATCCGCACTCGCTTACGATCTACAACTGACACCGTAATTGATTGCGGTCAAATATAATTCTTTGGTTGTGATTTCTTTATACAATTTTCTAAATACCGATACAAGATACTGTTATCGATCAAATGAAACCGTTATCGGGAAACAATTGATTCGATACTTGCTTTTACCACACATCAAGAATTTTCTCAAACAATCAAATGGCGCCGTTGCCGGGGATTACGCGCTAATTCGTTTCATATTAAAGTTGAATTGAAAGATTTATTCCATTGTAATTTTTGTAATCAAAATTCGTGCAAACCCTAAACAATTTGTTGTGGTTCATTGCAAGGAGATCTGGAAGCTTGCTGGAAATTGGAAATTTTTTTTGGAATATACCAGAGAGCAGAGGGAGTCTACAGAGCCTCTCTGAAAAATTTTGGTGGAGTGATCTCATCACGAGACCGCGGAAGCGCGGCATTAGACTGCAACTGCGGCGGAACCGCGGTGATACTATCTCTTCACTGCACCATTCTTTCTCTGTAAGTTTCTTACCTTCTCCTCTCTCCTCTTTTTAGCTCCAACTAATAATTTTCTGCAGGATTCTTTGCAAATAATCCCAGCTCGCAAATTGCAAAAGTAAATTTGTGCATGATTTTGTTTCTTGGTTGTTTGCATTCTAAATACGGATATTAAGGGGCACGGCCAAATCCAAATTAGGTGGGGATTTCATTACCCTTCCTAGGCCCCGAAAATCGCAAAACTTGCATCCGCATTGATCCACATTAACTAAAAAATATCTAGAGATGACTCTAAGGACCGTCGCGCTCACTTAGGACAGAAGAAGGCCGTGGGTAATTCATTGCTTATCCGCGTTTTCTTGTGGTGCCTAGGCAAGTGTGTCGAAGGCTAGTAGTTATTAATTAGGCCCACTACTTACGTAGTGGAGTACCTTCCCACTTACCTGGCACTTATCCGGCCACAGGGGGACAAGGAGGCAGTGGAGGATTCTATCCTGCGACTTGTCTTTTGGCAGTTAGGAGCGGTCTAGAGCCGGACCTAGGTGACCACTAGATTATAGGGTTTTTTGTTGCTGCATTTGTTGTGTCGCATCATTTTTTCAAAAAAAAAAAAATTCGTCCCTTTTTCAAAAGCAAACACCGCATTCATTCATTACCCTTAATTATAAGTCAACGCTGCCACTTGTACTAACCCTTTTTAGTGCAAGATAGGCTGGACACGGGATTCTAGTGCCCGTTTAGTCCGCGTACCCTTTATCGACTCCGAAGTCGATAGTTCTCCATTTACTTCTTCTTTACCCACTACCACACCCACACCGATGGATCCGAATCCATCGAACTTCTTTAACCCTAATCTGCCGTCGTCCGTTGGTGCGCAGAATCCACCCCGCATCTCTTTCCAGGAGAGGTGCTACCCTATTCGAGGTCCTCTTTCGACCTGCTTATCCACACCACCAGCCAACGGGGATAACTTTGAGATTAAGCCCCAGTATATCAATCTTTTACCCAAATTCCACGGACTCGAGACTGAGGACGCTTACGTTTTCATTACCAAATTTGAAAACGTATGCGCAATGATGGGTACGTCACAACTTTCAGTGGATGCTATGTGTCTACGACTTCTTCCATTTACTTTGTGCGATTTAGCCGAGAAGTGGCTATATAACACTACCACACACTCTATTACGAATTGGGAAGAATTCGTCGCTGCATTCCTTAAGAAATTTTACCCAATACAAAAGACAGCTCGAATCCGTAGCGAACTGAATCAATTTGCCCAGCTCCCTACTGAACCATTCTCAAAATGCTTTGAACGTTTCAAGGATCTATTGGTTCAGTGTCCTCATCACGGCATCCCGAGATGGGAGCTTTGCCGAATCATTTATGAGGGCATTAACCCAAACACTAAACAGAGCCTTGAAAACATGTGTCAAGGTACTTTTATGACTAAGGATGATGGGGAAGCTTGGAAGTATTTAGAAGAGTTCGCTGAAAAATCACTACAGTGGGAGAGTGGAACCCAACCATTGAATAGGGGTGGCGTACACCAAATAGATGTGTCCATAGGTGTTCGAGCTGAGATGGCAGCAATGCAAAAGAAGCTCGATGCTATGGAACACAAAATTGCAGCAGCCTCCCGAAACCCAATGTCGCTCCCCAAAACTGTTTGTGGGTGCTGTTCTGATCCGTCTCATTTAACGGAAGAATGTCCATTAAACTCTGCGTTTCAAGGTCACGAGCATTCAAATGCCGCATTTCAAAGACCTCGAAACGACCCATATTCTTCCACGTACAATCAGGGTTGGAGGAATCACCCGAATTTCGCTTGGAACCAAAACCAATCTCAAAACACGGTTCCAAACATGAATAATTTTCAAAGGGCTATTCCTCCACCACAACAGCAACCCCTTCAACTCACTCAGCACCCCTATCAGTCACAAAATTTCCAAAATCAGGTCAACAATCCTGCACAGTCTAATCCTATACAGTTGTCCTGTTCTGACGAATTCTCTCAATTCACTTAAACCATGAAATCACTTTTATCAAATTTCATAGAGGTTTCGACTGAGGTTAGATCTTCCGTCAGTGAGATAAAGAAAAACTCAGCGTCCCAAGCTGAGAGTATCAGAACGATGGAAGCTGAAATCGCACGATTTAAAGCCAAAATGAGTGCGAGAGAAAAAGGGAAACTTCCCTCTCAACCCCTACAGAATCCTGGGCATTACAATGTAAATGCCGTCACAACGTTGAGATCGGGAAGAGTGCTGAACAATCATGTCGGGGAAGGAATTGATGATATTGGAAATCAAATCAACGCCCCGGCTGAGACCTTTCCTCACACACACACTTCTCCTTCTGATCCTTCTTCTTCTACCCCACCACCTTCTCGCGAGCCTATTCTCCATTTCCCACTAGGCTCGACACCTCAGTATAGCCCTTCTAGTTCTCCACAGACGGTCCCCACATCTCTTTTGGGATCTCGTCTACCCCCTCTTCCTTCTCCTATGATGGACCCGGCACTTATTGCGAAAGCTCCTTACCCGAAGCGGTTAAGGGGTAATAAAATGAGTCCACATATGGAGAAAATAATAGAAATGTTCAAACAGGTTAACATTAACATCCCTCTCCTAGATGCGATTCAACAAGTCCCCGCTTATGCGAAAATTCTTAAGGACTTGTGCACTAGGAAGAGGAAGACTCAAGTGCCGAAGAAGGTCTTTATGTCTAATAATATTAGCACTGCTTTTATTCCCCAGCTACCAAAGAAACGTAAGGACCCAGGATGTCCTACAATATCGATTTCTATTGGGGGTAAAAACATAAATCGTACTCTTTTAGACCTTGGCGCAAGTGTTAACCTACTTCCATAATCTGTATATGAGCAATTAGGGATTGGAGAGCTGAAACCTGCTCACTGCACTCTCCAAATGGCAGATCGTTCAATCACCAAACCAAGGGGTGAACTAGAGGATGTGTTGATAAAGGTCGGGGAATTTGTTTTCCCTATAGACTTCATTGTACTCGATACACAGCCTGTAGCAAACCCCCGGGGCCAAATTCCGGTGATTCTGGGTCGTCCTTTCCTTGCCACTTCCAACGCTGTTATAAACTGTAAAAATGGTTCGATGAACTTATCATTTGGAAATATGACCATTGAACTAAATATCTACAAAGTTAGAAGTCAGCCATCAGAACCCTCTGCTCATATTTTAGATGTGTGCTCTGTCCACAAGATCGCTCCCGATAGTTGCGGAGCTGAGGAACTATGCTTTACTGATCTCGACGACATTACCACATCTCTGTTTGATTTCACACATGATCTTAGTGAGGACACTTTTCCTACACTTGAGTCCTGCACTCCTGACTTTTCTCCACCCGAGTCTGTATCTTTCACAGGCTCTGAGCTTCTTTGTAATTCCAAAAATCACTCGATGATCCCTCCTTCTATCATTTCTCCGCCAGTTTTAGATCTCAAATTTTACCTTCTCATCTTAAATATGCTTATTTAGGTGAGAATGAGTCTTTACCGGTTATCATATCCGCTTCTCTAGCATCAGAGCAAGAGAATGCACTTTTATCGGTATTGAGATCTAATAAAGAGGCGTTCGGTTGGAGTATGGCGGACATCAAAGGGATTAGTCCCTTGATTGTTGAACATCATATACATGTGATGGATGATGCCAGACTAACCCGAGAACCACAGAGACGGTTAAATCCCGTCATGAAGAAAGCGGTGATGAAAGAGATCGTCAAATGCCTAGATAATGGTATTATATACCCCATCTCCGATAGCCAATGGGTGAGTCCTATACATGTCGTTCTTAAGAAATCCGGCATCACTGTTATAACCAATGAGGCAAATGAGTTGATTCAGACACGCGCCCAAACTGGGTGGCGTGTATGTATTGATTATAGAAAACTCAATGCTGCCACAAGGAAAGACCACTTTCCTCTACCATTCATTGATCAAATGCTGGAACGCTTAGCGGGACGAGAGTATTATTGCTTTATGGACGGATACTCAGGCTATAATCAGGTCCCCATCGCCAAAAAGGATCAAGATAAAACCACTTTTACTTGTCCTTTTGGTACCTTTGCTTACAGTCGCATGCCCTTTGGGTTATGCAATGCTCCCGCTACCTTTCACCGGTGTATGATGGGGATATTCTCTGATATGGTAGAGAATTTTCTGGAGATCTTTATGGACGATTTCTCGATTTTTGGAGACTTTTTTTCTGATTGCCTATCGAATCTTGACGCAGTTCTTACTCGTTGCAAAGAGAAGAACTTGACTTTGAACTGGGAAAAATGCCATTTTATGGTCCAAGAAGGAATTGTACTTGGACATGTTATTTCACAGAAAGGTATTGAGGTTGACAGAGCTAAGATAGATGTCATTCAAAACCTCTCTCATCCCAAAAGCGTCAAAGATATTCGATCTTTTCTTGGCCATGCGGGCTTTTATAGGAGATTCATTAAGGACTTTAGCAAAATTTCTAGACCTTTAACTCTTCTCCTGGCCAAGGATACGACCTTCCACTTTGACTCGGACTGTGAGACAGCTTTCGACTCACTTAAACACTCACTCACTTCAGCCCCCGTTCTATCGTCTCCAAATTGGGACTACCCCTTTGAGCTGATGTGTGACGCATCCGACTTTGCAGTAGGTGCAGTCTGAGATCTCAAACAGACAAATCAAACTTATCCTGGAGAAGACTGTTGCTAAGAATAGAAAAGACCGGTCGACCAAATTGACGGATGCTCTTTGGGCATTCAGGACTGCATATAAAACCGACCTAGGGATGTCTCCATATAGGATAGTGTTTGGGAAGGCATGTCACTTACCCGTCGAGATAGAGCATAAAGCATTGTGGGCTATTAAGGAAATAAACTTTGATCTAAAAGAAGCCTGCAACTTTCGGAAGCTGTAACTTAATGAGCTAAGCGAACTCCGCGATGAAGCTTATGATAACGTTGTTATCATAAAGAATAGGACTAAAATTTTTCACGATAAAAATATTTTGAGGAAAACATTTTCACATGGTCAACAAGTCCTTCTTTACGATTCACGATTACACCTTCACGCGGGTAAGCTTCGATCTCGGTGGAAGGGACCTTTTATTGTGCGGTCTGTATACCCGCACGGGGCAGTAGGAGTAGAAAATGTTAAAAACGGCACATTTTTTAAAGTGAATGGACATAGACTAAAGCTTTATTTTTCCACTGACCCCACGGAGGAGCTCCTGTTCTTACAGGAGCCATTTTATTTGGATTAAAATTCCTCCGTCTCACCTTCATGTCCAATATATCATTGCATCATCTTTTAAATGGAGGTGAGTGAAAAGAATAAGTTTGGGGGAAGTTCTTCACTTATATATTTTGCCCCCACTAATAATTCCCCCCAGGCTTACCGTTTTTGTAGGTATAGCGATTGGCAACAGTGAGGACACTGTTGAAATCAAGTTTGGGGGAGGTTTGTGCTTATTTTTGCATCATTTGCATATCATCTGCATAAGCACAAAACATTTCTTTTAAAAACCTATAAAAATTTAAAAAATTTCAAAACCCACAAAAATTTAAAAATTTTCAAGTATAAAAATAATTTTAATATTTACACTTTTTGTACATAAATAAGATAATGAAAGTTTAGATAGTGAACAATTACATCTATGAGATTAGAAAAATTTAAGAAAACTAAGAAAATTAGAAGTTTTCTTATACGAACTAGTAATAAGTAGTTATGAGCCGTTGTCCCAAGGGTTAGTAAGATGAAAGACGTCACTAATCTGAGGATAAAAATAAGTCTGAAAAATAGTTTCTATTCTGGAAGCCAAACATTTTGAACGTTGCTATCCTGCTATTCGCACTTACACACGTCTTGAAGCCTGGGATAGTAAAGGATACCTTGAAATGCTCTTGTCTTAAAGCCGATGTATGAAGGAAATAAAAAGAAAAAAAAAGTGAATAAAAAAATATAAAGTGGTGAGAAAAATGGACACTGGTTTTGTTATCACCAAGGGCAATAAAAATGTATAGCGAGGGTGCTTCTTCACCTAGTGCCCTAAGGCCAACTAGTCTGGGAGTCACTGCTATGCCTGAGGTGGTGCAAGACGAGGAAAATACACCAAGTAAGCAAGCACAGGAGTAATCGGTCGGTTAGTACCTCAAGAAGTATTAACGGTCGCATGAAAGTGTGTGAGCAATCTCATCTAAATATTCATTAATTAAAAAGTACGGAGGCTGATGGGCAAGAGTATGATAGCTTGAATTGAATTCTCCGGGTGTAGGGATGTCCTTTACACACACGCAGGGTGATATGATCGATGTTTTGGAAGAAAGATAGGAATGAAGAATAAGACGATGTTTTATTGAGGGAGGACGTGATTTCCGACATTTTTTCATGACCATTAAGATAGGGCTCATGACAACCGAAAAGCTAGCATAGTTGGAAACCCTAATTTTCAAAGTCTTTCTTTTACAATTCTTGTCTTTAAATGTAATATTCATGATCTTCCTTTTATTATTGGATTTTGTGGGTGCAATCCGCTGAAAACCCTCAGGAGACAACACTCCTCCTACTAGGGACACCTAGAGGTTTAAAGGCTTGTTGCACATGCTCAGTGCAATCGTGTTGCCTACGAAAGTGTGCTAGTTAGTTTTTCTCTTTCTTTATTTTCTCCTTCTCTTTTTAATAAAACAGTTCGCTCAAGACGATCGAAATTAAGTTTGGGGGAATTTGATTAGTCGAAAATATTGTATCTTTTAACCGGCAATTTCCCTATCATTCGCATTCATATAGAAGTGTTCGGCATTCATATTTCACATATTAGCAAATCTGTCGCAAAATATCAGATTACATGTGTTAGACCTTAAAACCGGCATTTCTAGAGAAATTGACTGCATTTCATAACATGGCATCATTTCTATATATCGCAACCCGTGTTTCGAAGTCTGTGCAGGAAAATCAGAAGCTTGCTCAAATTTACACCGCTAAAAGATACGCCAACTCAAGGATTTGGAATCTGGTATTGATCTAAAAGGCATTCAGCAATTCAACATATCAGAAAGTACATAGGAGGACATCAGAAGCTAATACATGAAGTTTGAAGACCTAAGTCACCTACTTGGCTGCGGAACCGCGGCCTAAGCCGCCTTGTGCCGCGGTTCCGCGGCGGCTTGTCGACATCACCACTTCAACTTTGCACCACAACTCTTCTATGTATGCCTACAGCTCAGAATGACACAACATTTTTCAGAAAGACCCAGAACCTTCTGCCAGATCAGTAAGCTTTGGGATCTACACCAAACTAGCCTTATATTCTAGAAACTTCTCCCTAAACCCTAGCTTAAACCCTAAGCTAAGCCTAACTAATTACTTCTAGAAGTCTTTCAACAAACTTTTGGAGAGAACTTCTATTTCAAACTCAAGGCCTAGGGTTTGGGAAATCTATAAATAGGACCCTAGGCTCACGTGTAAAAGATTATTCATTCAATATAATTCATTCATTGAAATTGATTGATCCATTCACTCTCTTTCTTCATCTTCTTCCACAAGTCTAGTGAGAAGACTTATGTGAAACCCTAACCCTAATTCCAATCAAAAGCGAAGATCCCGAGTACCAAATCGAGCAAGAAGCCCTTCAACCTTTTATGAGCGGAGCCGATCTTCAACAGAGCAAGTGGTCCAAGCCGATCCACGACTCACGGAGAAAAGCGACGCTAGATCGACAATTTAGTTCTTCCTCTTGTAGTTCTTGAGCGACTGTAATCAAATTGTTGATATAAATAAAAGGTGATATTCTTTTATCTTGTTTTCTTTAAATTCTTGCATTATGATATCTTTTCAATTCTTGAATACTTTATGTGTGATGATGTGTGAGTAATACTCCGCTCGTCGAGGAGTTGAGACGATCAATAGAATGATGATGTAATATATCTGAAAACGATTCTTGATTCCTACGAGTTTTGTAAACCCTAGCAAGTTCAAGAATCGACGATCCAATTTTGTTGCGATACTTTCTTGATTGATATCGCTCGAAATTGGGGAGTTACGATCGTTTCTTGAAATTGCTAGAGTTTAGAATGTGAATGATATCGACGAAAGAACAAGGGTTAAATGATGAAACCCTAGTTTCACGAGAAAGCCCTAACTCTCGTCAATCATCATCGATCTAGTATCAATTCTTCGAACGACAAGAACGCGATATCTTAAGATTACATCACGTCTATAGATCCGATCGATTCCTACGAGCCTCATTTAGATTCTTGACATTTGGTTGGAAATATTATCGAAACCTGATTCTTGATTGTCTATCATTTTCTTGATTCTTGAATAGAATAGGGACACTTGAAACAATTAATAAATCTTGAATCATGCTTTCTTTTCTTTTTGATTAACTTTTCAATTCAAACAAATCGAACATTGAAACGAATCGCACAATCCCTGTGGACGATCCGCACTCGCTTACGATCTACAACTGACACCGTAATTGATTGCGGTCAAATATAATTCTTTGGTTGTGATTTCTTTATACAATTTTCTAAATACCGATACAAGATACTGTTATCGATCAAATGAAACCGTTATCGGGAAACAATTGATTCGATACTTGCTTTTACTACACATCAAGAATTTTCTCAAACAATCAAGTACCAAGTGTTAGAATTTAAAATTAAATTATATCACTGACAGTTGACTTCTGTCCCTTTTTTTTGCAGGCGACATGTCTTTCGATCTCTCTTTCCCGTTTTTTCGTTCAGAAGGCGGGTTTCCTGAGGCGCCTGTGGACCGGAAAGTTCTCGCGCTCATCAAAGACCATGACCCGGAACACAAAAATCTTCACTTGTGGGGTAGATGGTACGACCAGATTATCAGAGGTCGTCGAAGCTTCTCTTGTGTGACGCCTTCGGAGCCTATCTCGGCGATCCCGTATGCAGATGCACCTCCGGTGAACTGTGCCATGGAGGTGGTTAATTGGACTTCGGAAGGTCTCCTTTAGCCTTCAATCGCCGCCGTACCCGTGCAGCCACCGGCGGCTTTGGACACCCTAGGGAGGCGCATATGCCAGGACGAGTCGCGCCCTTGGGGACAGCCCTACAACATCGGGCTAACTCCCCGTCATTCGGCCGAGTACTTGCAGTGGGCCCGGTACATCTTGTCGGTGAAGAAATCACAGCTGCTAAAGCTCGTCTTATACCCTGCGGTCTACGCTTCGCTATTCCAATATTCTGCACCTCCCACATAGTGGATCAACGCATTTTTTGAACAGTGGAACATCCCGACCCATACCTTCCTTCTATTGGATAGAGAGGTCTCCATTTCCTTGGAAGAATTCGTCGAGATTTCTGGTCTACCAGTTAGGGGGAGCACTATGAGGAGCTGCTTCCTCCGGACGAATATGTTTTTGCCACCAAGCCAGTGGTGATGGGGCTTACGCCAGAGAACGCCATTCAGCACCAGTTCCCAGTTTGATAAAGGTGTTGAACATGTACGAGAGCCTCTTCCTTGAATCCGGAGGCCGAGGGGTCAGCTTTGCGGACTTCATTGCCCGTTTTCTTCGCCCGGAGATTCTGTCGCGACAAGGCGAAACGTTTGCTAAACTTGACAATCCCTTCGTCTTTGGATTGGACCGTCGGCCGATATTGGAAGCTGATCAGAAGGGTTTCTTTCCTGATGTCACGATCATCCCCCTGTCAGAAATTGCCGCTCCGGGCATTGACGAGGAAGCGTTTTTTCTTGGGTTTCTTGGGCTATGGTTGAGCTGGTTTGCGCTTCCTATGCATCCTCGTTACATGAGGCCTTCCGTCTTCTACCCCGCGCATCGCATGGTTGCCGGAATACAAGTGGCCATCGGGATCGCCGGGTTAGCCCACCTATATCACGGTCTTAGCATAGCAGCGGACACCACTGAAGCAGGGGTGCATCCTGCCAACTTCCCGATGCATTACTTCACTTCATGGATGGAGCTGCACGTGCTTGGGGTCTTTGGCATCCACAAAAGACCTTCTTTTTACGACAGATGCAAGTTCCCACAAATAATGCGGCTGGTTGATGCCTCCATCGTGAGTCCGTCACCACGGGAAGCTAGGGGCTTGCTCCTCCGTCCGTACACGGTTGGAGATGATATGTCTTTTACAAACAAAATCTTGACCATCGGCCAAGAAACTTCAAAGGCGGTGCTGTCATTACGAGACATTTTTAAAGACGGGGCCTCCGTGTTGAAAGCCCGGGAGATTCTTCATTTCTACTCCATCAGGCCGGGCTTTCTTGTATTCAGGCAAAATTATGTGGCGCTATTCATGAGATATAACCCACATCGCTTTGCCCAGCAGCTGAGTTATAATCAGGGAGTCCCGCTGGAGGCTTTCCTGGTAGAACCTGCTACCACTAAAGAGGGAATGCGGAGCGCGCTGCATCATTTCATGCGCTTGAACATGGGGTCTCACTTCTTTATCAGCGAACCGAGTTGTGTCCCGAAGGCCCTTAATGTACACGTGGCCTGGTACCAATATGCAATGGGCGCTGTTATCAGGGAGGAGAAACGACTGCTACTCGACCGCAAGGGTGCACCCCCTGCTGGTGATCGAAACGTCCCCTTGAAGCGACGTACCATTGTCCTCCTTCCGATGAGAGAAGCTGCCGTGATTGAAGTCCCCCATGACAGGCCTGAGCTACCGGTGCCCCATGCTCCCGTGGAGACGAGGGATGTACCACCGGTGCCCCGTGGTCCCGTGGAGACGGTAAACGTAGTTGCCCCTGATTCTGGTGTGGGCTCAGACATCGGGACTCGTCGCCCCAAAGTGCCCACCAAGCGTAAGCTTGTGCTGGCTGCGACTGGAACTCGCTCGCAGAAGAGGAAGAAGAAGTCGGTCCTCTCTCTAGACGCTGTACTCGGGCTGGAGCCTCATGCTCCTTATAAGGAGGGCATGAGCGCATATGGGACCAATGAGGGTCTCTTCCTAGCGCCGGAAGATACTGATCTCGAGGCCGCCATTGCAGCTTCTGTGCAAGCCACAAAGCGGAAATGGCCATCCTCGCGCAATCAAGTGAATAGAAGTCGTAACTTCTTTTATTGCATTATATTTTTATTTTTATTATCATGTCTTGACTGAAATTTTTCCTTCTGTAACAGGCTTTACCACTGAAGAGGCTCTGGCGGCTTCCCTCAGGACCTTCGAGGAGGAGGAGAGGAATCGCGCTTTGTTGAGCATTGGTATGTCTCGGCTCAATGCATCTTCATTCTCCTTTCTTATGGACAATCTGACCCCTTCTTTATCTTATCGCAGGGACTACAATGCCAATCCCGCAAGGTGATGCAGAGATTCTTCCCGGGCCAGCCATCGAAGTTCCGGCCTCCTCGGCACTGCCGAAAGAGGCCTTACTCAAACGACCGATGACGGATGCCTTGACGGCTCCAGAGGTAACCCTTGGCGTGGACGATGACGTCCTGTTGATGGAGGCTTCTAGAAGATCCACTCTAACGGCCCAAGCAGAAAGGAAGCGCAGAATGCGCGCGGCAAAGGAGCGTAATGCTGCCTTGGCCATGAGTGCGGGTTCGAGCACCGCTACCCCTGCCCCTACTCCTTAAGAGGATGCTCCGACTGCCTTGTCCACTGCCCACAGACGGGCAGCATGTGCGGCTCGGGAAGCAATCGGAAGACCAACTCAAGGTAATGTGGCATTGGGTTCTGTTGTCAAAGTTTTAACTTTCAGTTCTCATATATCCTATCCTACAGGGCCGAGTATTACCGAAGAAGTGGCAGCGACCACTGAGCCTGGGGTAGCGGTAGAAGAGGTAGCCATGATCGCCGAACCCGAGGCAGCGGTAGGCGAGATGGCTACAATTGCCGAGCTCGAGGTAGCGGTGGATGAGACAGTCACGATCACCGAGCCCGAGATGGCGGTAGGTGTGATGACTACCATTGTCGAACTCGAGGTAGCGGCGGGTGAGATGGATACAACTGCCGAGCCCGAGGTGGCGATGGGTGAGATCTCTACAGCCGCCGAGCCCGAGATAGTCACTCTTTCGCAAGAGTCGGGCACCGCCCCGATCGCCGCTCTTTCCCCTTGCGGCTCCCTGCCGCTGCCGGGCGCTGCGAGTATCACGACGATTCTCGTGGAGTCGGGGGATGAAGCTACGGGCGGCGAAACCATTCCGATGGAGGAGGGTGAAGCAGTTGCTGTATCAAGTGACGCCCTCATCGCGGTTCCGACCAGCGACTCATCAGGTAGATTTTGGGTCATTGTTTTTTTTTTATTCTGCAATCCTTTTCAATCTTTCCTGATAGTATTTATCTCGTTTCTAATGTAGGTGTGGCGAGCGTTGAGGTTGCGCTACCCGAGGCAGCGCCATTAATTACCGCTTTGATGGTGACCACTCCTCTACTTTCTCCCGTACCATCTCAGATGTTGGAAGGTGCAGATTCGTGACCCACCAGTCTTATTTTTTAGGCTGTATAACTTATGTACCGACGTTGCATTACTGTGTCCTTGTAGGAGTCCTTTTTGATCACCTGTATCAGGTGCTGCACCCACACTTCTCTTTCCAGTCAGAGATTAGTCCGCCCACTGGTGTCAGTGAGTATCTTTTCTAACCGACGTCCTTTCTTTAACGGGCAGTCGCACTATTGCTAATTCATCTTTGTACTGCTTGTAGCCTTACAAATTGAAGGAGGGGACGAGGCTATCGTTGCGCCACCAGTACTCCCAGCTCTGCCCCCTGTTGCAGCCGGTATAGTAGACTCTATTGTTCGTGTATTTTCTTTATTTCTTGAGCCGACATCTGACTATGATTTATTTTGCAGCAATCACGTCGACTCTAGCTCCATTCGAGTCTCGCACCATAATGCCGGCCGGCCCTTTTTCTCGACGTGCATCCTCGAAAGGCGCTGCAAATAGTCTGCGCATGTTGAGCGACTATATTGAGGAGCTTGATATGGAGACTCCCACATCTGCTGTAGATTTTGCCGCGGAGGTTAACCCGATGCTAGCGACGCTCGTGAATTTTCATAGTGAGGGCGTCGTTGAGTGTTGGGTTAATCACTGCAGGAAAATTGAAGCTTGCCTACGTAAGCTTGAGGTTGGACGTCCTGCTCCAGAGGTCCTGGCTGTGAACATCCAGCGGGCTGCGTGGGTTGAGCAGAGCACTCCCTACTTCCGTTATCTTGAACAAGAGGCGGCCTTAAAACGTGAGGAGTGCGGAGATACTTCGAGCGAATCTGCCCGACTGCATGCTCAGGTTGATGCGAATGCTGCACAGTTGAAAGTTATCTTTGAAGGCCTTCTGCGGTGCATCTCTGACGGGTTAACATTGAGGCAGAAGCTCGACGTCGTCGGGCGGAATGCAAAAAATCGTGAGGTAGCTCAGCGGGCCTTCGAAGAACAACTTTCGTCTTATTTGCAGCAACGAGCCCAAGTCGAAGCAGAGTTGGCTGCGGCAGCTGATCAAGAGAAGGGGCTGAGGGAAGTGCGTGAGCGGCTGATCGGACTATTGAAAGCGCTTCCCTCTCAATAATTGTTTTTTGTACCATTTGTAATTTTGAATAAAAAATGTATTCATTTTTTTATTCTTTCATACGATGTATTTTGTATCCAATTGAATTCATGAATAAAAGATACATTTCTTTCGCGATGTCTTGTGTCATCTCTCTGCTTTCTTCTTTCTTTTGTTATCAGCATGTCACCTTAGCAAGCATAGCCGGCAGATGATAGAGTGAGCATCTCGTTTTGGCTTCTTCGAGGAGTAGTGATGGCTTAGGAAGCAGGTTCAGATCTGCTACCTAAGACTTTTCAACTTTATGAGCCGTGAGGGTCTCATAAAGACTTTTCTCCCTACGAGTCATGAGGATCTCGTAGGTGTCTTTTCTCCTTAGGAGTCGTGAGGATTCCTAAGTGTGTTTTCCCTTATAAGTCGTAAGGATCTTATAAGAGAGTTTTCTTCCTTATGAATCGGGAGGACCCGTAACTGTTTAATGAGATTGACGTTATCCGCATTTCACGGCGTCATTGGGTGACGTATTTCCGAGGCGGGGTCATGTAGATGACGTATTTCCGCGACGGGGTCATGTTGATGACGTATTTCCGTGACGGGGTCACGTGGATGACGTATTTCCGAGACGGGGTCATGTGGATGACGTATTTCCGCGACGAGGTCATGTGGATGACGTATTTCCTCGACGGGGTCATGTGGATGACGTATTTCCACGACGGGGTCATATGGATGACGTATTTCTGTGACGGGGTCATGTGGATGATGTATTTCCGAGACGGGGTCATATGGATGTCGTATTTCCAAGACGGGGTCATGTAGATGACGTATTTCCACGACGGGGTCATATGGATGACGTATTTCCGCGACGGGATCATGTGGATGACGTATTTCCGAGACGGGGTCATGCGGATGACGTATTTCCGAGATGGGGTCATATGGATGACGTATTTCCGAGACGGGGTCATATGGATGACGTATTTCCGAGATGGGGTCATGTAGATGACGTATTTCCGAGACGAGGTCATTTGGATGACGTATTTCCTCGACGGGGTCATGTGGATGACGTATTTCCGAGAAGGAGTCATATGGATGATGTATTTCCGAGACGGGGTCATATGGATGACGTATTTCCGAGACAGGGTCATGTGGATGACGTATTTCCACGACGGGGTCATGTGGATGACGTATTTCGGAGACGGGGTCATATGGATGACGTATTTCCGATACGGGGTCATGTAGATGACGTATTTCCGAGACGGGGTCATGTAGATGACGTATTTCCGTGACGGGGTCATTTGGATAACGTATTTCCGAGATGGGGTCATGTAGATGACGTTTTCTGAGACGGGGTCATGTGGATAACGTATTTCCGAGACGGGGTCATGTAGATGACGTATTTCCGAAACGGGGTTATGTAGATGACGCATTTCCGAGACGGGGTCATATGGATGACGTATTTCCGAGACAGGGTCATGTAGATGACGTATTTCCACGACGAGGTCATTTGGATGGCGTATTTCCGCGACGGGGTCATGTGGATGACGTATTTCTGAGATGGGGTCATATGGATGACGTATTTCCGAGACGGGGTCATGTGGATGACGTATTTCCGAGACGGGGTCATGTAGATAACGTATTTCCGCGACGGGGTCATGTGGATGACGTATTTCCGAGACGGGGTCATATGGATGATGTATTTCTGAGACGGGGTCATGTAGATGACGTATTTCCATGACGGGGTCATTTGGATGACGTATTTCCGAGACGGGGTCATGTGGATGACGTATTTCCGAGACGGGGTCATATGGATGACGTATTTCCGAGACGGGGTCATGTAGATGACGTATTTCCGCGACGGGGCCATTTGGATGACGTAGCGTCTGTTGTAATGAGACGAATATCGAAGTAGTTCCAGCTTGTCTGGGAACCATCGAGATTTGGAGTAGGGGCTTTGCTGTAGCTCCAGGGTTGATTGCAGCTTTGAATCCTGCTGGTATGGGGAGGAACGCTGTTGATGATCTCTAGGCTATCCCTGAACCGTCGAGATTTGGCTTCGTTTTCTGATGGAGCCTGGGGAGGGAAGGTGTGATTCCTTCTTTGTTTGCGCCCCTGGATTGTGTATAGGAATTGATGTGATATCACATGTAGGGCATAAATTTTATTTTTCTTTATTTCTTTCCGCGATACTCTATCATTTCAAATTTTATATCGCGAAGGTCGCGATTGCCCAATCATTTCGGCTATTTTTCGCGGCGTCCAATCATTTCGGCTATTTATTTTATTTTTACTCGCTATTTTTTATTGCGAGTTGCCCAATCATTTCGGCTATCTTGCATGCATACATTTTTACTTGCTGATTTTGTTGCAAGTTGCCCCATCGTTTCGGCTATTTCGTATGCATGTGTGGCTCGCTAGCTTCTTTGCTGCAAGTTTGGAGTTAGACACCGATTTCGGCATCAGCACCGCTACAACTGGAATATTGCCAGAAGCGAATCATCATTTGCCTTCGTCGATGTCGAACAAAGGTGGCTTAGTAGACAGGGTTAGGATCCTGTCGACTAAGGCTTTTAACTTCAAGAGCCGTAAGGGTCTTATAAAGGTATTTCTCACTGCGAGTCGTGAGGATCTCGTAGGTGCATTTTCTCCTTAGGGATCGTGAGGACTCCTAAGTGTATAGCTTCTCATAAGTCGTAAGGATCTTACAAGAGTATTTTCTCCTTTTAAGTCGAGAGGACTTACAAAGGCCGTTCATTGTGTAAACATATCCCTAGTCACGGATGAGACTTTGTTAGGGAAATGTTTATTCGCGCCCGTGGATTGTATACAAGGGTCGGCATTGAGCCGCTTGTAAGGCAGCATTGGAGGTTGTGGTGGCCGCTTAAGAACAGGTTCAGATCCCTGTAGCTTAAGACTTTTGAATCTTATGAGCCGTGAGGGTACCATAAGAGGGTTCTCCTTACGAGTCGTGAGGATCTCGCAAGTGAAATTTCTCCTTAGGAATCATGGGGATCCCTAAGTGTATTACTCCCTTGTGAGTCGTAAGGATCCCATGCAGGTGGTTTCTCCTCACAAAGTCGAGAGGACCTTGCGAGCGTCTTTTAACGAGATTGCGCCCTTTCGGGTTTTCACAAAACTCGCCGGTAGCCCTGCTGTTTTTACTCACGGAGCCCTCTCGGGTTTTCATCCGTGCCCTTTTTGCTTATGGACATACCGTTTTTTCTTTTTCTTTCTTTTTTTTATTCTCTTTTTTTTGTGTCAGCCTTGGGATGCTGCAGTCTACAGTAGATTATCGATGTCTCGGTCAACAGCTAGTTTTAGGACATAGTGGTCTATCGTTAGTTTAAGGACGTTTCGGTCCGTTGTTAGTTTAAGGACGTTTCGGTCCGTTGTTAGTTTAAGGAAGTTTCGGTCCATTGTTAGTGGTCTATCGTTAGTTTAAGGACGTTTCGGTCCGTTGTTAGTTTAAGGACGTTTCGGTCCGTTGTTAGTTTAAGGACGTTTCGGTCCACTGTTAGTTTAGGGACATCTCGGTCCGAAAGCCGGCTACTACTTATAGAGTTTGGGCTTAGGAAGATAGCGAGCGGACATAGTCGTCGTCATCTATCATTGACCTAGGCCATGACTCGTTAGGCGTAGTACTTTTTCAGGAAGCGACCATTTATTGGCCTGAAGGGCCTTTCACCATGCATGTCCATGAGTAGATAGGCTCCACCCTGGTAAACTTTGTCTATGATATACGAGCCTTCATAGTTCGGCTCGAACTTCCCCCGTTTGGCACGATTAGGGATCATAGGTCTTTTAACCACTAGCACGAGTTCGCCTTGGCAGAATGTTCTCGGCCTAGTCAATCTCTCATATGAGTGCGTCATCTTTGCTTTATAAGCCGCCAGATTTTGTTGCGCTATGAGCCGGGTTTCATCAAGGGCATCGAGCTCCTCAAGACGAAGGTGAGCATTCTCTTCGTCCGTTAGCTCGTAGTGAACTGCCACTCGTAGAGAGGGTAACTCTATCTCGAGGGGGAGTACTGCCTCTGTACCGAATACCAATGCGTACGGAGTTGTGTTCGTGGCCATTTTGAACGTAGTTCGATACGCCCAGAGAGCTTCATGCATTCTCTCGTGCCAGTCCTTCTTATTTCGGGACACCATCTTTTTCACGATCTTCGTCAAGGTCTTGTTGAAAGCCTCAGCTAGACCGTTAGCTCGGGGATTATAGACTGAAGAGTATCTCCAGTCTATGTTCTGCTGTTGTGCGAAGCGGCTGATCTTGTGGCTTCTATAGGCTGGCCCGTTATCGGAGATGATCCGTCTCGGAGTTCCGAACCGATAAATGACGTGCGTCTTGAAGAAATGGAGGATATTCTTTGTCTTCACCTCCCTCAGCGGTACTGCTTCTGCCCATTTGGAGAAGTAATCAGTTGTCGCCAAAATGAATCGATGTCTTCGGGACGATGCTGGTTCGATGGGCCCGATTATGTCGGTTCCCCACATTTCGAACGGCCAGCTAGCCACAGTTGGATGTAGTGGATTTGGATGCTGATGGATAAAGTCCCCGTGAATCTGGCACGAATGACACTGCTTAGCGTATTCGGGGCAGTCTTGGATCATCGTGGGCCAATAATAACCTATCCGTTTGATCTTCAGTTTCATCTTTGGCCCGGCTTGATGAGAACCGCAGAGTCCATCGTGAGTTTCTTGGACGACTCTTCATGCCTCTTCAGGCCCCACGCATTTTAGCCATAGAGAATCAAATGATCTCTTATACAGAGTATCATTGACGAAAGCAAAAGACATAGCTCGTTTCATAAGCTGATGTTTCGAGGACGCATCTTCAGGTGTCCGACGGGATTTGAAGTAGTCTATACAGACTTCCCTCCAATCCTTAGCCTTTTCCTGGTCTTTTATTTGTTGAGTCGTTTTCCCGGTCGCTCCCTTTTCTTCGGACGTCTCCGGAGATATTTCTGCCGGTGCGAGAACCCGACGGTTTTGCACAACGATCCTCACGTCATCGAGGTTTTCGTCAGCCAGTTCTTTAGCGAGCTTGGCTAATGCATCCGCTTTGCTATTTTCCGCACGCGGTATGCTTTCCAAGGTGTAGGAAGGAATTTGAGTCAGCAGTCGCTGTACTCTCTCACCATATCTCACCAACTCAAGCTTGCACGTCTGATAGTCGCCGTTTACTTGACTAACGACCAGTTAGGAGTCTCCGTATATGAGAAGGTTTTCAATTCCCATGTCGATGGCGATCTCGAGACCTGCTATTAAAGCTTCATACTCGGCTTCGTTGTTTGTCCTCGGCTCTGTTAAGGAGAAGGCAAAGCGCATTATCCCTTTTTGTGGAGTCACGAAGATGAGGCCTACCCCAGATTTGATTATAGGGGTGCTTTATTTGTGCTTCTTCATGGAAGACGCTCCATCAAAATAGAGTTCCCACTGGGTATCATTCTCTCTTCTCTCCCTGTCAATCGTGTCAAACGCATGTTCGTCTGGCAATTCACAGTTCAAGGGAGAGTCAGCAGGTATCGGATGCTCAGCGAGGAAGTCGGCGATGGCCTGGCCTTTCACTGCCTTAAGAGGTCGATAAGTTATCGAGAATCCCATCATGAGCAGGGCCCATTTAGTGAGACGTCCCGTTAATATGGCTTTCGACATCAAATACTTGAGCGAATCCACTTTTGATATGAGACGGACCTCATGCGCCAATGCGTAGTGTCTGAGCTTCGTTATCGCGAAGATCAACGCCAGGCAGTGTTTTTTGATGGGAGAATAATTGCTTTCTGCCCCCAGTAGAACTCGACTCAAATAATAAAGGGCTCTTTCTCTCCCTTGGTCGTTTTCTTGTACCCACAGCGCTCTTAAAGAACCTTCGAGGGCGGTCGTATACAAGATGAGAGGTTTTCCTTTAACGGGAGCGGCCAGCACTGGCGGATTCTGCAGGTACTGCTTGATTTCGTCCAGTGCGCTTTGGCATTTGTGATCCCAGACGAACGAGGTTCCCTTTTTCATCAAGTGACTGTAGAGGCGGCACTTGCCGGAGAGGTTGGCTATAAATCGCCGGATATACGCGAGCTTCCCTTGGAGAGACCGCAGTTGCTTGAGAGTCCTTGGCGGAGGCATTTCCATAATCGCCTTGATTTTTTACGGATCTATCTCGATTCCTCGGTTTCGGACGATGAATCCTTGGAATTTGCCCGAGGAAACTCCGAACGCGCATTTGAGAGGGTTCATCTTCAGGTTGTATTTCCGAAGGCGCTGAAATACGGTCTTCAGATGCCCTAAATGTTCCTCGTATGATTTGCTTTTAACCACGAGGTCGACGATATAGCATTCGACGATTTCATGTATGAGGTCGTCAAAAATCTTCATCATAGCCCTCTGATAGGTGGCGCCGGCGTTCTTTAGACCGAAGGGCATCACCTTGTAGCAGAATATGCCCAAAGGAGTCCGAAAAGCGGTGTGCTTCTGGTCCTCGGGATGCATCTTTATCTGATTGTATCCTGACGAGCCGTCCATGAAAGAGAAAACTTCATGGGTGGACGTATTGTCTATCATCAGCTCGGTGACCGGTACTGGGAATTCGTCCTTTGAGCAGGCTTTATTGAGATCCCGAAAGTCCACACATATGCGTATCGTCCCATTTTTCTTCATCACCGGGACGATGTTGGCGATCCAGTCAGGATACTGAACCTCTTGGATGAAGCCAGAGTCGATTAGCTTCTTGATCTCGGCGTTGATGCTCATCTCAAGCTCGAGCCGCATTCTCCTCGGTGCTTGTTTGATTGGCTTGACGTCCGGAGATATTGCCAATTTGTGCACAGCAATTTCTGGATCTAATCCTGGCATCTCGGAATAGTTCCATGAGAAGCAATCTTTATGCTGCATGAGCACGTCTTTTAACGTAGTCACCCTTTCTTCAGACAACAGCTCACTGACGAACGTCGGCCGTGGGTCACTTGCCATCCCCAAATCAATTTTCTTGAGGTTATCTGCAGTAGTATGTATCCCATCTTCCAGCTCTTTTGGCGCCGGTGGAAACTCTGAGATTACCTCGTCATCATCGTTGTCGAAGCACCGGGGGAGGTCATCCATATTCTCGGGTTCTTCTTCTGACAACATTATCATATGACAAGTACGAGATCGCTTCCAAGACCGATGTTGATCTGGTTCTACTCTCGCGGCTTTGGGTTCATGTTTCTGCGGCAGGGTTACCCTCCAGCTGCTGGATAGAGCGAATCTGCCTTATTGATACTGGTCTTCTACCCAGTTTTTAAATGTGAAGCAGTCTTCGAGAGGATGTTCTATTGCCCTGTGATAGGAGCAATAGTCCGGATGAGAGACTTCGTCTGCTTGCTCGGGGTGCTTGGACTCCGGGAGTGTCATCATCTGATGTTTTATGAAAAGATCGAATATCTTCCTTGTCTTGTCTTGGGGAAAAGAATATGCTCGACCCATCTTTTTTATAAGAGACGAATCCGGACTGCTCGATTCCTGATCGCGTGGCTTCTTGGACCCGCTTTGTCGCTGTCGAACGCCTTTCCCATTCTTTGGTTTGTTTCTGCCTCTGCGTCGGGCCTTTTGTACAACGGGTTGACAAGGAGGAGCATTTTCATTTTTCACAGCCTGTTGAAGGAGGCGTTGCGTCCTGGCTTTCTCGTAGATGGCCATTTCGCGATTATGGTCGTCTCGAACCTTTTGACCTGCTTCCCTTATAAGCTTGTCCATTTGTTCTTCGAACGACGGACTGGGCATTTTCACGGCGGGAGCTTTTTCTGGTTCAGGGTTAGCATCTTCCCACAGAGCATCTCCTTCTTTATCAAAGTCATGTACGACGTAGCAGTCGCGGAGTAGCTCCCGTTTCTTGGATTGAACATACCCAAGCCCGATCGTTTCCATTCTCCCGTTGGGCAACTTTCGTTGAGTTCCAGGAACGTTCCAGATCCTGTTATAGAACCGTGCTTGTCGCGCAGTTTGCTTAAGGGGTACACCTTGGCGTCTCAAGAGTCTCTTTAATCCGACTGTGTAGTATCTGGGCAAACGGATGGGCTGGAGCCTGTCAAGTGTAGAATCAGTACCATGCCAAATTTCTTTCTCCACTTTGGTTTCCCCGGATCGGTAGAATAGGATCGCCTCTTCACCTTTTTGCCTGGGAGGGACGTAGAACATCTGCAGTTCTTCCACACTGTAGGTATCAAGCGCGTCTAACTCTTTATGATGCTTTGGCGGAACCATGGCAACTTGCAAACTTTGCTCTTCATCAGCGAAGGTTTGTATGGATGGCCGAGTAGAGAATATGGCATTGACCTCATCTTCCGAGTCGCTGCCGAAGATCAACATAGGAGTGGACGGTCCCGGCTTGTTGCACTGGGGCGGACCTGCATAAACTATTTCTTCCTCCTCCTCAGTATCACTCCCGAAGACTGGAATAGTAGTGATAGCTTTGTTCTTGTCCTCTGATTTGTGACATCTTTCTGTGTGTTCAAAATCTGGCAGGAAGTATTTTGCATCTTCGTACTTGAGGACTTCGTTCACGGAGAATAGGTTTATCTCTCCTGTTAAGGTATACTCGAGACCATCCTTGAAATACTTCATACACTGATGTTGTGTAGAAGGGATGATGCTGTACTCGTGTAACCAAGGCCGGCCGAGCAAAGCGTTATAGCAGGTCTTTGCGTCAATGACGTGGAACTTGATGTCTGTGACGAGCAGCCCAAAGCGTAGTGTCAATATTACAGACCCAAGCGTCCGTGATGACTGGGAGTCAAATCCGGAGATGGTGATTTTATCGCGAGCGAGGTGCTGAACACTCATGCAGATCTCCTTTAGCACCCTTACGTTAAGGAGATTAACGGAGGACCCATTGTCAACCAGGATTTTACCTATCTTGATGTCATGACAGTATCCGGAGACATATAGGGGACGGTTGTGCTCGCATGTCCCAAGGAAGAGATCTTTATCGCCAAAGGTGATATCGGCTGTGTGTACTTCTTCCAGCTCGTCCTTCATCTTTTCTTCGGCGAGAAAAGCTTAGAATGTTCAGGCTCTTATAGTTCCTTGATTAAAGAATCTCTTGCCTCTTTTGATAACAGAAGGGCGTCGAGAATGCTGAGCTACGAAGGTAGCTTTCTCAAGTGTGCCAGAACGTTGTAATCCACCTTACTTATCTTTGGCGGGTTCTTGGCTGTCAGCTTTTCGACGGGTTGGTCATAAAGGATGATATCCTTAGGGACCTTTTCTTTCCCCTTATCTCTTCTATTTGACCTATTGTTCGAAGGCCCAAGATTCTTTTCGGGCAGCGTACGATTGCGTAGTTGAATATTTTCACAGTTCTTCGGTTCTTCATCTTTTCCCGGCGTGGATTCTTTGAAGAGAGGGCCAAGAGCTATTTCTTCATCAGAATCGCTCCCAAAGGTGCGAACTTGCGATCCCCCGGCGTTGACCATGCGACAGTTGCCGGTAGTTCTTTCACGCTCCTCGGTCGTACTTCTTTGTTCCCGACGAGTTTTGCGTTTCATCCGCTTGAAATGTTGCAAGTGAGCAACATATCCCTGCCACCATCCTTTAAAAGCGTTGCACTCTTCGGTGGGGTGCGCAATCTTTCGATGATATAAGCAGTAGTTAGGATGTGTTTCCGCTTCACCAAGAATATTTCCTTCGGAGGGTGGCAGCTTCATTTCCATCGATATGGCTTTAGCGAACCTTTTCCTCGTCTTGAACCTGTTTTTATTTGCGGCGGATGTACTTTGATCTGGCGGGAGTGTCTCAACTCTTTCGTTTAGTCGCCGGCGTTTGGCCATTTCAAATATGACCATCTCGCGCTCTCGAGCAGCTTTGCTTTTAAGAAGAGGTTTGTTCAGGAATGCATCAATCCTTTCGTCCGATGGTCCTAGAAGTTCCGGTTCTAGATTTGCCCCCAGTTTCTTTGTGCAAGGAGCTTCTTCATCGTCTATCGACGAGTGAGAGATCACATGGCAGCTTGCTACATAACCTTCAGATTCATCCGATGAGTCTTCTCCATTATCATCATCTCCGTCCTCAAGGACGTGGCTGAGAAATTTTTGGAGTGTGACTGGAGTCCGTGCCTTCTGGTTATACTCTTCCAGCGCGTCAATCTACTTTTGCAGGTCCGTGCGCTTGTCACCAGGCTTCACAAGCTTCTTGGATTTCTTCTTCTTCTTCGAAGATTTTGACGGCTGGGTGTGAGTGCTTTGGCTATCACCACCGATCTTTGGAGTTGGACGCGGTTTTAGCATTCCTTCGATGATCTCGGGTTTGAGTGAATTTTTCTACCTGATCGCCGGGCATGTTTGGAGATCCTTCAGCATTCTTTTCGTCTTGGCTGAAAGAGTGACCTCCCATGGAGCTTCTTCTACGAAAGAGCATGATGCCCCCGGTGTATCCGTCTTCTTGGGAGTGTGTGGCCGAGGCGGGTTCACCTTCCAATTCTCAGATAATACGAATTTGCCCTGCTGGTACTGATCTTCTATCTAGCTTTTGAAGATGTAACAATCCTCGATCGGATGGCCCAACATTCGGTGATAAGAGCAATAGTTAGGATTACTAATGTCGCCTGGTTGCGCTGGGCGCCTTGGCTCCGGCAGAGTGATGAGCCTGTTGCGCAGTGCAAGTTCGAATAACCTCTTCGTCTTGTCTCGAGGGAACGAGTAAGGGCGTCTCATTTTATCTTTGAGAGATCGAGTTCTATTATTTTAATGATCAACTGGTCTTAGACCACTGGGCTGCTGTTGAGCATTAGCGACGACGGTCGCTTTCTCTTTTCCTTTCTCGTTTTGAGGCTCCGGCTTTGGAGGAGACGGTCTATGACCCATCTGGTCCATTTGGGCCAGTTTGTCGATCAAGGCTTGGAATGTGGTCAGCTTGAAGAACATCATGAATTGGGAAATGGTTGCATGAGGGTCCAGAGTGCCCACGAACATGCCCACCGCCGACACTTCTTCAATGCGTGTTCGCATTTCGACCAGAGATTTCGCCATCGTATTGCGTATTAAACCTATGTTTCACCTGGCTTCACCCTGGCATTGATCAATGCCGTTATTGGGGTGCGTTCACTAGCACTCGCAAATCGCTGGGTGAATAATAGCTCCATTTCTGCAAAAGTCTTGATGGAGTCGTTTGGAAGTTCAGAATACCACTCAAATGCCGTCTCCGACAGGCTACCGACGAATTGGCGAAGTAGCTATTTATCATCACCCCCGGTGTTACCACATAGAGCCCTGAACTGAGCGACATGCTGGTGGGGATTGTCCGTCCCTTTGTATACATGAAATTTAGGGATCGTATATCCCGGCGGGTACTTTATTTGGTCATACCAGCCTAGATATGGTCCCCCAGTTTTAACGACTTGGCCTGCCGCTTCATTCGCCTGGTGAGCTCGTATTTGCTGAGCAATGTAGTCATCCAGAGCGGCCTTGGAAATGGTTTTCTCTTTGGCTGCTGAAAAAGTCGGAGGAGGGTTCGATGTCTCCCCTCTGTTGTCTTTAATGATGATAGGAGGGTCTTCAGCTAGAGGTTCTGGCTGTAACATCATCCCGACCATGTCTTGGAAGAGAAGCGCCATTCGTTTTATATTAGCCGCTTGTTCTGCTGCTTCTCTGTCCTTCTTTTCGAGGACTCTGCGGAGGAAGTCAGCATCGGTTTCTTGTTCATGACGCTGTTTTGATGACGCCTCCGGGCTTTCTTTTGGCCCGGTAAGTGCGGCCATTTGTGTTAGCATTTCCTGAAGCTTCTGTTGCTGCTCCTGGGCTTTTGTCACGGATCGGGTGAGCGGTCGGTGACCCGTCGAAGCGCGGCTTTCCTCCTTTCCGGAAGCAATATAAACAGTATGCACCGTTATGCCCCCGGACTTGGGGTGTTTGGGCTCAGCGTCTTTGTAGTCTGCCGTAGTCACGGGGGCTTTCTCTGGCCTCCTTCTCTTTTGAGCAGTTGAAGTTGAGGGGGCCGTTGCAGTGGGTACCCAAACAGCTGTTGCCTTTTGTGGTTTGGAAAGATGGTTCTCTTCTTGCTGAACTTTCACTTTTTTCTGTCGGCGAGAGTAATCTTGATCAATTACTGAGTCCTGAACCTGTCGCCAGACTTTGTAAATTTTGGAGGAAAGCCGCTGAGGGGACTGCTCCAGCTTCGTTTCTATAACATTTTCCATGGGTGGAGGAGATCTTTTCAGTACGGAAATGGGTGAATTCCTACGCACCCTGTTAAGCAGCTCGAAACTGTTCCCAGTTGGAACAGCAGCATTGACTTCCACCGTTGGGGCTGGTGGAGTTAGCCCAGAGGGGGAGTTACCCCCAACCTTCCTTACTCGGCGCCAGTGGCGACGTCGAGCGTGTCGAGCTGTTGGGATTATTTCAGCTTTAGGGGTGACTTCATCATGCCCCCTGTTCTGGTGAGGCGCTGCTGGTACCGGTCTCTTGAAGACCGACGTCCGTCGAGCAGTAGTATCCAATCTGTCAAAGACAGACCTTTGAGCAGGAATGGGAGCCGGAGTGGCCAGCCCCGTAAAGACCGATCCCTTGACGGGAGAAGCTTCTTTAGTGACCTTGAGAGCAGGAATGGCTATCCGTTTTGGGATGGCCGCTTCAGATATCGTGGGCTTCTTGATAGGCCCATTGGAGTTCAGGCTCAGCCTATCGAAAACTGATGTTGTTGGCTTGACATCGGACGACCCGTTGAGAGGGGCCATGGTAGTAGTGAGCTGATCAAAGACCGACTTCTTTTGCACTTCTTGCGGCAACGGGATATTAATGTTCACTGGTTGGAGCATGGACCCGAAGAACAAACCAGTGGTAGCCTGCGTCACCTGCTCTATCGGCATTGTGAACAGGGAGGCCGTATGGGGCCCGTAAGCTATACCTCCAGATGAGGCGGAACGTGAGTTGCAGTTGCAGCTGGAAAATTTCATGCAAGTAGACGCCATTGATCTTTCGTTTTCTGCACGGAGCAAGACACCAAATCTTAGTACCTCGAACCCAAGGGCAACCATATCAAACCGCGATTCGTTCGCAAACACGACACACGAAGTGTGGAGTGGAAAGAGGAAAAGGTCCCACCGGGCATGCCAGAATCTGTTTACCACCGAACACAGAGACGCGGACGCGTAAGTCCGTCTCGCCTGAATTTCGGGGGCAGATGCTAATTGGCGCTATCCGTTCACCTCTTCGAAGATGCCAAGTTGATTTATGGCACCATGTATCGAAGGTTTAAATGGATGCGGCCGATATAGCAGACTTCGTCAGATTCCCCCTCGTTTGAGGGGTTTTTGATTATGGGGACGCTCTTCCCTGTAGGCATAAGCCCCTGCAGTTAATTACGCTACCGCATCGCGGTAACAACTTTCTCCTTCTCCAGATGGTCACTTCGTGTCGTGGGTGTTTGTTTTGTTTGTGGTTGCCCGTAGATTGTATACGGAGACTAATTTATGTTGTCGCCCGTAGGGCATGGATTAGTCCAAATCCGTATCTTCTTAGATTTGGGTTTGGGGGTTGGGTTTAAGGATACGTTAGCCTCATTTGAGACTAAGATCAACTTAAACGTATGTTAAGGATACGTTAGTCTAATTTTAGACTAAGATCAACTTAACGGGATCGTTTAGATCCAGCAAGAGGGAATTGGGCTCTGTTGTTTAGTTTAGGGACATTGTGGTCGATTAGTTTAAGGACATTACGGTCCACTGTTAGTTTAAGGACATCTCGGTCCAGGTTAAGGACATCGTAGTCCGTGGGTTTAAAGGGACCCCACAATCCGAGGTTAGGGACATCGTAGTCCATGAGTTTAAGGTCCCCACAGTCCATAGTTTAAAGACTCATAGTCTATAAAGTTTAAGGACATCATATTCCATGAGTTTAAGGACCCCACAATCCATAGAAATGTGTGGTTGTCGGGACCCGTCACCTCTCTGAAGACGTTGAAGGATTACAACGACAGATATCAGAGGAGTAAAGAAATGTACCCTCGAACCGGTGTAAATTGGTCGGAAGATCTGTAGTCCAATTTGGGACTAAGATCTGTTAAATATTCATGAGCAGATGGGCTCAATTAAATATAAGTTGAGGACTTATGGCCAATATTGGGCTAAGTCCAATAAATTTTTTACATTTCCTTATTCTGGCTATTGAGCCTTTATTTGGGCTTGGCCCTTCTGACAATATTTTGTCTTGTATTGAATGCAGAGCATTCATCAGAACAATTTATGTTCTGTCAGCACAACACATGGTGCGCCAGGCGCTTTGCGCCAGTTAAAGAGCGCAGTGCGCCTTTGCCAAGTAGCGCACACGAGAAGGATACGTGTCCGCTTGGCGCTAAGCGCCAGATGATGGGCGCATTGCGCCAGTTTATGAGCGCTAAGCGCTAGTCCATGAGCGCATTGCGCTATGAATTTAGTGGCGCACCTATGAGTGACACGTAGCGTGCTTGGCGCTGAGCGCCAGCCCATGAGCACAGTGCGCTATTTCAGAAGCGCAAAGCGCAAGTTATATACATGATTGACACGTGGCGCATTTGGCGGTGAGCGCCGATCCAAGGAGCGCAGAAGCGCAGTTTAAGAGCGCAAGGCGCATTTTAATAGTGCAAAGCGCATTCAATAGCGCAAAGCGCATTTAATCAATTTTTATGATCTGTGAACAAATTTATGTTCTTTTTAAAAGAGACTTTGTCTCAAGATTCAAGAACAACAGTTCTTATTTTTTAAAGGACTTGCCTTTATAGATCAATGATCTGTGTGAAGAATATGTTCTTCTTTTATTATGTGATGAGATCTTTTGATCTTTTTTATGAAAGACCTTGGTCTTTGTAAATCTATGATCTTTTAAGAAGATAATCTTCTTTTTATGAGATGATTTCATCTCCGTGTTCATCATTCATCATCTTTACCTTGAAGAAATAATCTTCTTCCAAGAGCTTGCTCTCTTTCTTTGAATTTTTTCAAAGTTTATAGGAGGGTTTCTCTATATCAGACTTGGAGTCTTGGGGCCTTTATATAGGGCAAGTTGATTTGTTAAATCAATTAAAGAGATCTTTATCTGATTGATTTGGGGATGTTTCCCACCGTTGGATCTTTGATCCAAGGGCTTCTGTTTTACAGAAGGCAATCTTCTTGTTTTTACCAAGATTGAAAGAAAATCATTCCATAACAGAATTTTAATTCTGATTAATGATTTATCATTATTTATTAGATCTTTTGATCTAACGGTGGGGAATTTTACAATTCCAGCGCTGGCGCACCCGTGCTTTGCACGTGGTGCGCTGCTCAGAACGCAGCGCACTTTGCGCTAGCGCGCCTACGTTTGACACGTGGTGCGCTGCTCAGAGCACAGCGCAGTCTGCACTAGCGCACCCGTGTTTGACACGTGGCGCGCAGCGCGCCCAGCGCTAGCGCACTCATGATGCGCTGCCTAGGGCGCAACGCACCTGGCACTAGCGCATCCGTGTTTGACACGTGGCGCACAGCGCGCTTAGTGCTGGATTTGAAGCGTTGCTTCAATTTTTGAATTTTGAATTTCAAAATAGAGTTTTGCTCTGATTGGGGGAAACAAATGACAACAGCCCCTTATCATAGCAAGGGGCATGAAAAAGCCACCCCCATAACTGAGTCGGTCCCGTCAGCATGACATGCTCGCCGTCGTCACCGGCACCGAGTAAGGAAGGCTGGGGCCAGCTCTCCTTCTGGACTGACTCCGCCAGCTCCGATGGTAGAAATTGATGCTGCTGTTCAAACTGGGAACAGCTTTGAACCACTTAGGAGGGTAGGCAAGAACTCTCCGAAAGCCATGCTAAAAAGAACTCCTCCACCTATGGAGAACGCTACAAAGGTGAAGCCAGAGCAGCCCCCTCAGCGGCTATCCTCTAAAATTCATAAAATCTGGCGAAGGGTCCATGATTCGGTGATCAACCAAGACTTCTCCCGCCGATCGAAGAAGATGAAAGTTCAGCAAGAGAAGGATCACCCTGTCGCACCACAGAAGGTGTCGTCTACTTGGGTGCCCGCTGCAACGGCTCCCTCAACTTCGACCGCTCACAAAAGCGAAAAGCCAGAGAAAATTTCTGTGTCTGCGATGAATCTCAAAGGCACTGAATCTAAATGCCCCAAGTCTGGGGGCATGGTGGTGCACACTGTTTATATGGCATCCGGGAAAGAGGATAGCCGTATCTCCATGGGTCATCGACCACTCACCAAATCTGTAACAAAGGCCCAGGAGCAACAGCAAAAACTCCAGGAAATGTTAACACGGATGGCCGTACTCACTGGGACAAAAGAAAGCCCGGAAACATCGTAAGAGCAGTGTCATGAACAAGAAACTGATACTGAGTTCCTCCGCAGAATCCTCGAGAAGAAGGACAAAGAGGCAGCGGAACAAGCTGGCAACATAAAACGAATGGCGCTTTTATTCCAAGACATGGTCGGGATGATGTTACAGCCGGATCCTCCAGCTGAAGACCATCCGATTATCCTCGAAGATGACCGAGGGGAGACGTCAAACCTCCTTCCTGCTTGTTCAGCAGCCAAGAAGGAGACCATCTCCAAAGCCGCCCTAGCTGACCATATCGCTTGGCAGATATGAGCTCATCAGGCGAGCGAAACGGCCGGGCAAATTGTTAAGACTGGATGACCCTATCTGGGTTGGTACGACCAAATAAAGTACCCACCGGGATATACGATCTCTAAATTCCATGTATATAAGGGGACGGGGAATCCACACCAACATGTTGCTCAATTTAGGGCTTTGTGCGGCAACACCGAAGGTGACGACAAACTGTTGCTTCGCCAGTTTGTTGGAAGCTTGTCGGAGACAGCGTTTGAATGGTACTCCGAACTCTCGAACGACTCTGTTAAGACATTTGCAGAAATGGAGTTACTATTCACACAAAGGTTCGCAAGCGCTAGTGAGTGCACCCCGATCACCGCATTAATTAATGCTAGAGTGAAGCCAGGCGAAACATGGGTGCAGTACGCGATACGGTGGCGGAATCTATGGTCGAAATGCGAGCAGCGCATCGAAGAAGCGCCTGCGGTAGGCATGTTCATGGGCACTCTTGATCCGCAGGCGACCATATCCCAGTTCATGATGTTCTTCAAGCCAACTACCTTCCAGGCCTTGATTGACGAAATGACCCAAATGGATCAGATGGGTCATAGACCGTCTTCCTCGAAAATAGAGCCTCAAAACGAAAAGGGGAAGGGGAAAGTGACCTTCGTCGCCAATGCTCAACAGCAGCCCAGTGGTCCAAAACCAGCTGATCGCCAAAGTGATAGACAGCGATCCCTTGGAGAAAAGATGAGACGCCCTTACTCGTTCCCTCAGGATAAGACAAGAGGTTATTCGAGCTAGCGCTGCGTAACAGGCTCATCACTCTGCCAGAGCCAAGACGCCCAATTCAACCAGGCGACGTTAACAATCCTAATTACTGCCCTTATCACCGAATATTGGGTCATCCAATCAAAGATTGTTACATCTTCAAAAGTTGGATCGAAGATCAGTACTAACAGGGCAAGTTCGCGTTATCCGAAAACTGGAAGGTGAACCCACCACAACCTCGCGCTCCTAAAAAGGTGGACATGCCGGGGGCATCATGCTCACTTATAGAGGAAGCCTCATGGGAGGTGGCCTTTTCAGCTAAGACGAAAAGAATGCTGAAGGATCTCCAAACATGCCCAGCAATCAGGTGCAAAAGTCTACTGGAACCTAAGATCATTGAGGGAATGCTGAAGCCGCGCCTAACTCCAAGAATTGGTAGCGATAATCAAAATGCTCAGGCCCAGCTGTCAAAGTCTTCGAAGAAGAAGAAGAAGACCAAAAAGCCCGTGAAGTATGGTGACAAGCACACGGACCTGCAAAAACATATTGACGCATTGGAAGAATATAACCAGAAAGCGTGAACCCCGGTCACACTCTAAGAGTTTCTCAAACACATCCTTGAAGACGGAGATAGCGACAGAGATGAGGGAGAAGACTCGTCAGATGAACCTGAGGATTATATGGTAAGATGCCACGTGATCTCTCACTCGCCGGTAGATGGTGAAGAAGCTCCTGATCTAGAGAAAATGGGGGCAAATCCCGAACTAGAACTCCTAGGACCGTCAGACGAAATGATTGACGTATTCCTGAATGAAGCCCGTCAGAAAAGCAAAGCCAAACTAGAGCGCGAACTGGATATATTCGAAAAAGCCAAACACCTGCGACTGAATGAAAAGGTTGAGGCACTCTAACCAGATCGAAACACGTCCGCCGCAGACAAAAGCAAACTTAAGACAAGGAAACGATTCGTTAGAGCCCTGTCAATGGGAATGAAGTTGCCCTCTTTCAGAGGAAATTCTCCTGGCGGTATACATCTTGATGAAGCGGATGTACATCCGCCGGTGCTGACCGCTCCGGTCAAGGGAAAGCCTCTCATTCTGTATACAACCGCCCTTGAGGGTTCCTTAGACGCACTATAGGCACAAGATAATGACCAAGGGAAGGAGAGAGCCCTTTACTATTTGAATCGAGTGCTCCTGGGGGCAGAAAACAATTACTCCCCCATTGAAAAACACTGCCTGGCGTTGATCTTCACGATAACGAAGCTCAGGCACTATGCGTTGGCGTATGAGGTCCATCTCATATCAAAGGTGGATCCTCTCAAATATTTGATGTCAAGAGCCATACCAATAGGGTGGCTTGCTAAATGGGCCCTACTCTTAATGGAATTCTCGATAACTTATCGACCTCTCAAGGCAGTGAAAGGCCAGGCCATCACCGATTTCCTCGCCGAGCATCTTATACCTGCCGATTCACTCCTAAAGTTCGAATTGCCAGACGAGCACGCATTTTACACAATCGATGGGGAGAAAGGAGAGAATAACACCCGGTGGGAACTCTACTTCGACGGGGCATCTTCCATGAAGAAGCGAAAGCACAGCACCCCCATAATCAAGTCTGGGGTAGGCCTCATCTTCGTGACTCCACAAGGAGAGATAATGCGCTTTTCCTTTTCCCTAACAGAGCCGAGGACAAACAATGAAGCCGAATATGAAGCTTTGATAGCAGGACTTGATTGCTGTCGACATGGGGATCGAAAACCTCCTCATATACGGAGACTCCCAGCTGGTCGTTAACCAAGTAAACGGCGATTATCAAACGTGCAAACCAGAGTTGGTAAAGTACGGCGAGAGAGTGCAACAATTGCTGCTTCAAATCCCTGCCTACGCCCTGGAAAGCATACCGCGTGCGGAAAATAGCAAAGAAGATGCGTTAGCCAAGATCGCTAAAGAACTGGCCGACGAAAACCTTGATGACGTAAGGATCATTGTGCAAAGCCGTCGAGTTCTCGCACCAGCAGAAATATCCCCGGAGTCGTTTGAAGAAAAAGAAGTGACCAAGCAAGCGGCCCTACAAATAGAGGACCAGGAAAAGGTCAAAGATTGGAGAGAAGTCTTTATAGACTACTTCAAATCCCGTCGAACACCTGAAGATGCGTCCTCAAGACATTAGCTCATGAAACGAGCTCTATCATTCACCTTCGTCAATGACACTCTATATAAGAGATCATTTAATTCTCTATGGCTAAGATGCCTGGGACCTGAAGAAGCGAGGAGAGTCGTCCAAGAAACTCACGACGGACTCTGCAGTTTTTACCAAGCCGGGCCGAAGATGAAACTGAAGATCAAAAGGATGGGCTACTATTGGCCCACAATGATCCAAGACTGCCTCGAATACACGAAGCAGTGCCACTCGTGCCAGATTCACGGGGACTTTATCTACCAGCATCCAAATCCGCTACATCCAACGGTGTCTAGCTGGCCGTTCGAAATGTGGGGAACTGACATAATCGGGCCTATTGAACCAGCATCGTCCAGAGGCCATCGGTTCATACTGGCGATAACTGATTACTTCTCCAAGTGGGCAGAAGCAGTACTACTAAGAGAAGTGAAGACGGAGAATATCCTCTATTTCTTCAAGACACACGTCGTCTATCGGTTCGGCACTCTGCGACGGATTATCTTCGATAACGGGCCGGCCTACAGAAGTCACAAAATCAGCCGCTTCACGCAGCAATATAATATAGACTGGAGATACTCTTCAGTCTATATTCCTCGAGCTAATGGTCTAGCTGAGGCTTTCAACAAGACCGTAACGAAGATCATAAAGAAGACGGTGTCTCGAAATAGGAAGGACTAGCATGAGAGATTGCATGAAACTCTCTGGGCGTATCGAACTACGTTCAAAACGGCCACAAACACAACGCCGTATGCATTAGTATTCGGTGCTAAAGCAGTACTCCCTTGGAGATAGAGTTACCCTCTCTACGAGTGGCAATTCATTACGAGCTAACGGACGAAGAGAATGTTCATCTTTGGCTTGAGGAACTCGACGCCCTTGACGAAACCCGGCTCATGGCGCAGCAAAACTTGGAAGCTTACAAAGCAAAGATGACGCGCTCATACGAGAGATTGACTAGGCTGAGAACATTTCACCAAGGCGAACTCGTGCTAGTGGTTAAGAGACCTATGATCCCCAATCATGCCAAACGGGGGAAATTCGAGCCAAACTATGAAGGCCCGTACATCATAGACAAAGTCTACCAGGGTGGGGCTTACTTGCTTATGGACATGCATGGCGAAAGACCCTTCAGGCAAAAAACGGACGTCTCTTGAAGAAATACTACGCCTGACCGAGATGTCTATAAACTACTATGAACCGCAGCATCCCAAGGCTAACGTAAAAAAAAACGGTACGTCCATAAGCGAGATGGGCACGGATGAAAACCCGAAAGGGCTCCATGAGTAAAAACAGCAGGACTACCGTCGAGTTTGTGAAAACCCGAAAGGGCGCAATCTCGTTAAAAGATACTTGCAAGGTCCTCTCGAACTTGTAAGGAGAAAATACCTGTGTGAGATCCTTACGACTCACAAGAGAGCAGCACACTTAGGAATCCCCATGATTCCTAAGGATAAATAACATTTACGAGATCCTCATGACTCATAAGGAGAACCCCCCTATGAGACCTTCACGGCTCATAGGATTGCCTTAAGCTACAGGGATCTAAACCTGTTCTTAAACCGTCATCACACTCCCCAGATTGCCCTACAAGCGGTTCAATGTCGACCCTTGTATACAATCCACGGGCACGAATAAACATTTCCCTAACAAAGTCCCACCAGCGACTAGGGATATGCTCACACGGTGAACGGCCCTTGTAAGTCCTCTCGACTTATAAGGAGAAAACACTCTTGTAAGATCCTTACGACTTATAAGAGAACATACACTTGAGGATCCTCACGATTCTTAAGGAGAAAACACACCTACGAGATCCTCACGACTCGTAGGGAGAAATACCTTTATGAGACCCTTACGGCTCATGAAGTCAAAAGCCTTAGTTGACAGGATCTTAACCCTGTTGGCTAAGCCACCTTTGTTCGAACCGACAAAGGAAAATGATGATTCGCTCCTGGAAATATCCCGGTTGTAGCGATGCTGATGCCTAAATCGGTATCATATCCCAAGTCCCATACTCGCGGCAAGAAATCAGCGAGCCATAAATGCATATGAAATAGCCGAAATGATAGGGCAACTTGCAACAAAATCAGCAAGTAAAAGATATGCATATAAAAAATAGCCGAAATGATTAGGCAACTCGCAATAAAAAGCAGTGAGTAAAAAAAAAATAGCCGAAATGATTGGGCACCGCGAAAAATAGCCGAAATGATTGGGCAATCGCGACTTTCGCGATATAAAAAGCTGAAATGATAGAGTATCGCGGGAAGAAATATAAAAAAATGAAAGAATGAAACCTTTTACCCTACAGGAAAGTCCATACTGACCCCTGTATACAATCTATGGGCATAAACGAAAAGGGAACCACATGTCCCCCACCAGATCCTGTCAAAAGGGAAAGTCAGATCTCAACAGCAACGTCTGCATCCCAGAAGACCAACAATGGCGTTCCTCCTCCTACCAGCAGAGCACGGACGCGACATCACCAATCGGAGCCACGGCGAAGTCCCCAGTTCCAAGACTCTACGGTTCACGGACAACCTAGAGTCGGCCCCGACACCGCAGAAAACGAAATACGTCAGCCAATGACCCCGTCGCGGAAATACATCATCCAATGACCCCGTCGCGGAAATACGTCATTCAATGACCCTTCTCGAAAATACGTCAGCAAATGACCCCGTCGTGGAAACACGTCAGCAAATGACCTCATCTCAGAAACACGTTAGCCAATGACCCCATTGCGAAAATACGTCATCCAATGACCCCGTCACGGAAATACGTCATCAAATGACCCTGTCGCGGAAATACGTCATCCGATGACCCCGTCTCGGATACGTCAGCAAACGACCCCATCGCGGTAATACGTCAGCCAATGACCCCGTCGTGGAAATATGTCATCCAACGACCCCATCGCGGAAATACGTCATCCAATGACCCCGTCGCGGAAATACGTCAGCAAACGACCCCGTTGCGGAAATACGTCAGCCAACGACCAAATGACCCCGTCTCGGAAACACGTCAGCCAATGACTCCGTCTCGGAAACACGTCAGCCAATGACCCCGTCGTGGAAATACGTCATCCAATGACCCCGTCGCGGAAATACGTCATCCAATGACCCCGTCGCAGAAACACGTCAGCAAATGACCCCATCACGGAAATACGTCAGCCAATGACACCGTCGCGGAAACACGTCAGCAAATGACCCCGTCGCGAAAATACGTCAACCAATGACCCCGTCGTGGAAATACGTCATCCAATGATCCCGTCGCAGAAATATGTCATCAACTGACCCCACACGGCTAAAGTCAATACTGACCCCGTAGAACACGGCTAAAGTCAATTCTGACCCCGTGAAACACGGCCAAAGTCAACCCTCGACCTCCCCGTCGAAGCAATGCTTTGACTCGGGAGTAGGTCAACTCATCAACCACTTACGAGTCCTCTCGACTTATAAGGAAGAAAATTCTCTTGTGAGATCCTTACGACGTTCAAGAGAAAGCACATTTAGGAATCCTCACGATTCCTAAGGAGAAAATACACCTACGAGATCCTCACGACTCGTAAGGAGAAAAGTCTTTATGAGACCCTAACGGCTCATAAAGTTGGAAAGTCTTAGGCGGCAGATCTGAACCTGTTTCCTAAGCCATTGCTGCTCTACAAGGAGGTCAAGATGGACCATCTGCGGGCCACATTTGCCAAAGCCATATTCACCATAGCCACATTCGCCAATGAAATAAAAAAACTACTTACAAGTCCTCACGATTCGTAAGGAAAAATACCTGAGTGAGATCCTTACGACTCACGGAGGCGATGAACACTTAGAGATCCTCATGATTTCTAGGGAGAATTTACACCTACGAGATCCTCTCGACTTGTAGGGAGAAAAAACCTTCTTGAGACCCTTACGCCTCATGAAGATGAAAAAAGTCTTAGGCTATAAGGACTCTAAACTTGTCCCTTAAGCCGTCAATTCTATTGCCATGCATAACTCTGCACTACTTCAGCCACGTACATATTTACGTGGGCAAACTAGTGGGGGGCATTTGTTCCGGCCAAAATTTTCGGCCAAGAGCTACTTGTTCCCTTACAAAAGGGGGGGAGAATCCTCCAAAAAACAGGCATCACGTGCTCACACGTGATCAGGCCTCACGTGCAAACACGCGACCTTTTTATGGGCAGATTCTGTCTACGCCTGAATGCCTAATTGATAAAATCACGTGCCCACAGGTGATGGGCTCTTGAACCCACTGAACTAATAGAATCAAATTCTAATTAAATGCATTATCAGTGGGGTCACGTACCAACACGTGATGGGTTTCTGAGTCTTCCGAACTAATAGAATTAAATTCTAATTAAATGCTGTATCAATGGAGTCACGTACCAACATGTGATGGGTTTCTGAGCCCTCTGAACTAATAGAATTAAATTCTAATTAAATGATTAATCAGTGAGGTCACGTGCCAACACGTGATAGACTCCTAAACTCTCTGAACCAATAAAATTAAATTCTAATTAATTGCTTAATCAGTGAGGTCACGTGCCAACACGTGATAGACTTTTAAACCCTCTGAACTAATAGAATTAAATTCTAATTAAAAGGAATCGAAACCCTAATTGGAAAAATATTTCCCTAGATCTTTCCAAACAAAAAAGATTGCACTCTGTAAAAGAGAGCACCGTTGGATTAAAAATCCAATGGTGATTAAAAATCACCAATTTATAGAAAGATTCTGTATATGAAAATATTTTCCTAAAATTTGCCAGGAACAACAAATAAAATATCTTTTGGATTAAAAATCCAATGGTGAATAAAATTCACCGACTGATCTAAAAGATCATGTTGGTTATAAAATCAATCAAAATCTCTCAATGAGAGATCGGCTGAACAAACTGATTCTTTTCTTTCTCCTATAAATAGGAGCCAAGAAGAGAAGAGAAAAGGGGGGATACAACAACAGAGAGAGAAGATAGAAGAGAAAAAAGAGAAGAGAATTTAATTCTCCAGAAAGAAAAGAAGATCTCTTCAGAGAAAAAACTCTAAGTAAGAGAAGGAAGGAGATCATTCTATAAGTTCCCATAAAACAAAAGAGAATTTAATTCTCAAAACAAGAGTTTAACTCTTCTAAAATGAACTTAGTTCTTCATCTGGTTGAAGATCTGCAGAAACAGATCTCCCCACAAGTTGAGAATTTAATTCTCATCGGGGATATTCTGCCATGCAGATCCAAAACTTAGAGGGAGAATTGGGTTTAAAGAATTTAATTCTTTCAAACATATAGAAATTTAATTCCTCTAAATAAAATTAGGGTTTAACCCTATCAAAAGAATTTAATTCTTAACAAGAGATTTAACTATCCATGCACGTAAAAGAGATCAGTACCCAACATGATCACGTGGTAACACGTGACCCCCTTTCTTTGAACCAGAAAAAGAGATTTCCTAAAGTGTTCAACACTTATTTAAAAGGGAAAAGGGAAAACAATAAAGACAGTTTCTCTTTTAGGGTGTATCACATGCTCCCACGTGACCCTTAAAAAGCTCCTCAAAACAAAATGGAGTAAAACCAAGACAGTTTCACTTTTTGGGCGTCTCATGTGTTCCCACGTGACCCCTAGCAATTATCAAACAAAAGAAGATTCTACCCAAAGGCAATGCCCACCAAAAGGATGCCTCACGTTTCCCCACATGACCCCTAACAAACACCATTTTAAAGAGAAAATGAGGTAAAACTGAAGGATTAATATCCAACGCATGGATACCCATATATTTGTAAAACCGCTCGGGTTCCTTCAACGATATCAAATTCATTATGTTAAAGGTTTTTCGCTAAAAACCAGCCATAGCCCTTCGTCATTTCAGATTAGCATTGCTTAATATTCATGTTACGTATGTCGTGCATTGCCGAGGTACGGTGTTCGGTAGCTGTGTAGTGCTTTTCTGTCGCATGGATATGTGGATTGGTTAGGATAGTCATATGGTCATGTTGGCATTGTCAAGGACACGTACGGATGGGTTTAATGCAATCAAGATAATGACGGGTTGAACTTGACTAGGACTCTTTGATATGTTGGCATTATCAAGGTCACTTAGGTCCTAGGGGCAAAACCACATCGGGAGTTTCAAACATACAGGAAACTTGTCATGCATGCGCATACCTTCTGAAGTGTGGTGACTTGAGTGGCTTCCATCAAGTTATCATGCGATAATAGTTAGATCCCGATTCCCACTTATGAGTAGGTGTTACTCCTCGGGTGATTTTAGATGATCCCGACTACTTCTCCTTTTAGGGTTTGAGGGGGAATTCAAGGAAACAGTGAGAGCCATCCTGATTAGATAAAGTGATTAACCAATCTAATATAGGTTAGAGTGCACGCTGAGTGTTTCTTTTCTCTCTCTCTTTGGCAGTGACCATGACCCGACCTCAAACTAAAACTCATGAACCAAGTTAACCGAACCCTCTTAAAACACTTTGGCTATTGGATTGTCATTTAGTCGCATATATCATTGCCACTCTTACATCCCCTTTGCATTTCTCCAGAATACTCCGTATCACTATGAAAATCCATATTTCTTGGATATTACATCGTATAGTTACATACGAACTCGAATAAACTTGTTTCAGTTCGAGGATGGATTCCGGTTCTGGAGAAATTGAATAGGACTATTCGGTTGTCTTTTCCCTTTACCTTCTCTCAGGTTGCGAGGGCTCCTAGTATTAGGAGAGTACACCTATTGTGCTTATTAGATAGTCTTCTTCCAAACCATAGGCAGGTGCCGAAAGGTATGAAGGGAAGAAAACCAATTAGCCTAAGTGTGATGTACAGAAGTTAATAAGTAAAGACATATAAAGGGATTAAAGTGAGGGCAAAGGAAATTGTGACTACTATCATTCACGACGAAGCCACATATATCCATGCCACTCGTAATTCACCTTTGCATTTCTCAAGAACACACCATATCATTACGAAGACCCATATTGATTAGGTATGCCATCGTATAGTTACATACGAACTCGAAGGAACTTGTTTCAGTTCGAGGATGTTTCCGGTTCGGGAGAAATAGAATAAGGATTATTCAGTTGTCTTTTCTCTTTACCTTCTCTCAGGTTGCGAGGGCTCCTGGTATTAGGAGAGTACACCTATTACGCTTATTGGATAGTCTTCTTCCAAACCTTAGGTTGGTGCCGAAAGGAAGGGAAGGAAGAAAACCAATTAGCCTAAGTGTGGTGTACAGAAGGTAAGAAGTAAAGACATATAAAGGGATTGGAGCGAGGGCAAGGAAGTATACGGTTACTGTCATGAATCTGAATAGTGGAAGTGGCATTACTAGGAATACCCGACTACCCCTTTTTGAAACATTTTCATGTTTCAGTTTTTCTGTGCGTTGTTAATTGAAAACTGTTTTCCTAATTAGATTCTAACTCCAGGGTATGTGTTTATGAGATTTGATTCTCACATCTGTTTGGCATTACAGATGGTGAGTGGGAGTAAGATATTGGGAATTGGGTGATTACATTCTCTATATATCGGAATTCTTTGTAATTGGTGATATTTGAGGAAATCACCTGGGTTTTGCCTGACAGCAAATATTTGGTTTTGAATATCCATCGTTATTCACCATTTTCAAACTGATATATCTGTACGTTTATTTTATAAAGTGAGATATAACTTTTTGAAATTATGTCTATGATATTTACCTATATCAGTTGATGGTTAGGTAAGGAGCATTCAACAGCGGTGTAATTCTTCTTAACCATAGTACAGTTTTCAACCTACGACGCACAGGGTTTAAGTTATTAAACTCAGTGGACTTATACAGAGTATTGTATGTTGTCCGGTGTTTGTTAGGACAAAGGGGTTGGTACTCGTACTATATTATGTTTACTTATGACTTCTCTAGTTTCAGATAAGTATTTCGTTGAAATATAAGATCCAGATTTTGAGAAGATATAGGTAAAAAAATAAAGTAGAGAACCATATGTTACAAGTATCAAGATTCTTCAAGGTGATTGAAGATATAGATACTTGTGTTTGGTATTCCGTTGTAAGTAATAGTTTTGAGAACTTGCTTCTCTCTCAGGTTACTCATACGTGGGTGCACTCCTTGATGAGTAATGTTGCTTGGCCTCCTTCCATCTAGTTGATATGCACTGGAAAAGGCTGCATGTATTTTGAATCTGGTTCAAATTAAATTAGTGTCTTTGTTTCTATATTGGATATATAGAATGGATTCATATCTTAATGATGTTAAGGTATATTGAGTTGTCTGGCTTATGCTTAAAAACAGAATCTAGATAAACTCTAGGCGCATTTTAGTAATGGCAGTTTGTGGGTTATCCCGGGCTTTGACGAGAGTTAACATTCTACTATCTGGATGATCAATAGTTATATTGTTCTTGACTCGCCACAGTTTTAGTAAAATGAACTCTTTTCAGAAAACATTAGTGGGAGTATGGTAGAACTGGAATTGACTCCAGAACCACAAACGATTACTGAAAATTTAGTAGAAGCTAAAGATTCAATTGGATTCGACATTCTATTAGCCACTCCGCAGATTTCGTGGGTAACCTCAGACACCCGAGAGGTACTTCGGTCTCCTCAAAGACGATGACAGGGAGGTTTTTGATTACCCATACTTACCACTGCTACCGTTCTAGACTATGAGATCTGGTAGGAGGATGAGTATAACGTCGTTCTAAATTAGCTTTAGAAGTGCACGTGTGTATGACTTTGCCAGAGTGTTGTTGTAGTCAGTGGGAGCAACGAAAGAGTGGTGGGCAAGTAGCTGATGTCTATTTATAGACTAAAGCAGGTATAGCGGAGATAAATCGTCTAGTTTTGATATGACAGTCATAGAGTTTGATTTCATCAGAACAATAGATGGACCTGGTAAGAAGGTAATAGGGAGTGGTGTCCTGGTTTTTAGATGACGCGCTCTTTATAAGAAGTGATATTCCTATACTACGATCGGTTATACTGTGGTTGTCACAAGGTGTTTTCTCCATATAGGATTTGGATAAAATATCAGGGATTCTGGTAACTAGATCTATGGTTTTAGATCTAGATTTGGGAAGTATCCCAATTTGGGTACTTGACACTATTCTAAAGGGTTTTTAGAATGGACGACTCCTGTATTGGTGGTGTACCCGCAGATGATAGAGTCACTTTCTCTAAAGAGATGTCTTTTAGACTGATGAAGAGAGGGATTTGCATGATTGGCATATTACTTGCTTAGGCAATTGAGTCAATCATGAGATGTCAAGTACCACACCTGAAATTGTTTTTGCACTGGCTACAATAAACATATATTAATCCAATCCTGGAGAAACGTTGGGAAGCAATTATGAACATAAGTGGATGTTCTTGGTATATGGTAACGACAGCCTCCTTCGGGAGGCGGTTATCATTTTAGGCTTCCAAGGTGACCTGGATGACAGAGTGGTTGTCTTGGTTATAGTTTTCCCTCTTTTGAGGGACAATATGTGGGACGGGTGGTCCATGCGGATACTGTGGAAAGCATGGCGCAGGATACTGATTAAATTCAGTGGATGATACAGTCTAAGAAGTTTGTTGGATTTGGAGTTCATTTGTGAACAGGGTCTCATCAGATATCCAGACAAATTCTAAGACAGGTATTGCTCATTTCGGGAGATAGTATTTCTCCGCAAAGTTAAGATATAGAGATATAAAGATAGAAACACTGGAGCGGATCCACTCACTAAGGCTATTTCTAGAACGTGGTAGTTTTGCAAACGGTATTTGCGAGACTGATTAGTAGAGAAGTTGGGTGTTCGGTATCACACGGGCTGTGAGTATGCGACACCGTAATAATTAGCCTTAAGTGCAAGTGGGAGATTGTTGGATATAGTACCCTCAAGTCAATTATCGTAATCGCAGGCACGTGATTGTGATGATTGAGGGAGGACCTGTACGGGTAGAACAGTCTTACTCAAAATGATAGTATGCTATCTGGTTTGTCTTTATCATCATGTACATGCATTACATGGTATTACAGATCACTATTACATGTTGATAGAGCTCATAGGATTCTTGCTTGACTACCAGCATTATGATGGCGATCATATATGTGGGAGCTGGGTGGTCTATAAGTGCATCCTTAAATGTCTTTAGTCGAGCGAGTATCGAGACTGGGCATCGATACTCTGGAGTAGACTAATGTATACTTATCGAGACCCCGACGAGGGGCTGTGGTCGGTCTCACAAGCCATTGGTGTCAGTCAGTCACCTAAGGTAGTATACATGTGCTCATTGGATTATGAGTATACTGGATGGACTAACCGGGAACATGTTAGTTGGTATTACACCTATTGTCAGATAACAGTTCCCAGGTGACATGTTTACAGGTTAGTCTGTCGACCTGATATCGTCATTTGTCTCGTGTGAGTTCCCACTGTACTTTGATTACTACCCTATCATGGATCAAAGGAGTCATGCAAAAAGGTTTTAGTTGGGTACAGTCCTGAGCCATATGGAGGCAGTGAGCGGATCGTCGGGGATTCATCTCTCCCGGTATTGGGGGTTGATGTCGCGCAGTGCACGAGTAGCCATCACCAGAAATCCTTGGCTAAGGTAGTCGAGAATTACTGATTTGGATCAGTAGTTTCTCAGTTGGTGATGGGCTTCATACCGACACGAAATATCGCGTTATTAGGGGTTTGACTTTATCCAGCCCTCTAAACTCGATATGCGATACTCTTAGACGAACAGACCGGACTGTATGGAGATTGTCGCTGATAGGCTCAGTAGGGGTTTGGTTGAGTTTGCTTGTCGGCCTTCCTTTCGCTCAATACCTGGATAGTCGTTACGTACAGCTAGTGCCGCTAACGTGCTTGTGGTTAAATCTACTGCCAGCGTATTGACGAGTCTTTAGAGTCCCACACAAAGGGTTGTCACGGTTCAGGCGATAAGATGTAGATGGCGTATGTTGGTGCATAGAGGTGTCCGATTAAATATGTGTACAGGCTACTCAAACTTTTATCGGATGGTTGATAATACTAGCGGTTTAGGACTGAACCGGATTATTAAATCAAGTTTTGATTTAATAATTTATATATATATATATATATATATATATATATATGTATGTATGTATGTATGTATTCTAGTATTATTGTTCACTATTCATTTTCTCTCTTGGCTATTCGTATTTTTATACGAATACGCGTATATATATTTCGATACGTATACCGGGTTGTATTCCATATTTATACGGAATATCTTCTAGAAAATTGACACCTCATTATATGATTTTCCTTTTTAGAAAATCATTAGGAAATGAGGCGGAAAGGGTGAGGTGGCATGAGCATGGTGGAGTTATGTAGAGAGGTATGGCTAAGGATTTGTTTATTGTAAAATGGATGGGATATTTTTTCCATGGTTGAAAACACTTAGCCATTCTTCTACATGACACTCACTACACTCATTTTGATTCATGATTCACTCTTTGGAGACTTAGCTATTTCTCGAATTGCTCATGCCATAGTTTTCCTCACCTCATCTTTCTTCTTCTTTGATTGCGCATTTGAGCATGAGGTATGAGAGAAAAAGATAGTGAGATATTCCTACACCCCACACTCCATTGCTAGCAACCTTGGAGCGTCGGTTGCTTCGCTAGGAGAAGCTGGAGCCTACATCGTCTCCCTCGAGTGGATCATCTTCGATGAAGGAAAACCGGAGGCCAAGCTCAATTGTAGACACCTCAAGGTGCTAAGGATGTGTTGGATATATGTATGCCCTAGAGGCCATTATATGTATAGTAGATGCTTGGACATGTATATATGTATATAGATGACTTTCTTGCTCGACATGATAGTATGCTATCTGGTTTACTTTATATTGACATGTTCATTTGATCATGGATCTTACTCATTTGGTACATGTTGATAAAGCCCTCGGGATATTTGCTTGACTACTGCGACTATGATGTGGATCATACTAGTGGGACACGTGTAGTTTATGAGCATATCCTTGAACTGTTTCTAGTCATGGGTGTATCGAGACGAGACATCGATATTCCAGAGTAGACTAGCGTATACCATTCTTGTCCCATATGATGGGCGATGGATGATCCCATATCCATCTGGTGTGGTGACACCAAAGATTGTATACAGGTGCTCGGTGAAGACTGGGTACACTGAACGGACTTGCCGAGAACTCCTATGTGGTATTATATCTATCGTCGGATAGCAGTTCTCAGGTGACACTGGTACAGGTTAGTCTGTAGACCCGAGATCGTCATAGAGTCTTGTGTGTCCTCCCATTGTACTTTGATCTCCACCGTACCACGGCTCTACTAAGTCGTGCAAACAGGTGAATTTTGGGTACAGTCTCAAGGCACATGGAGGCAATGAGCGATAGGAGGGGTTTCGTCTCTTCTGGTATGGGGGTTGATTTTGTGCTATACTCGATTGGCTATAACAGGAAGTCCCTGGCCAGGGCTGCTGAGATTTACTGATAAGTGTTATCAGTAGTTTCTCGATCTGTTATGAGCCATACACCGGCATGACTTATTGAGTTATTGGGGTCGACGATACCATCCCTAGACTCGATATGCAGCATATCTGATGAAGAGACCGGACTGTACGGTAAGTGTTGCCAGTTGGCTCGACGGGAGTTTTGACAGTTTCGCTTGTTTTCTTCTGATCGCTCAATACCCGGGTGGTCGTTACGTTTAGCTGACAGCTTGCGGTTTGTGGGTGTTTGATGTGATCATCACCTACTGCCGGCGTATTGACGAGTCTTAGAGTCCCACACAGGAGTTTCTTAGCTCAGGCGAAACGATGTGGTGTGTATATGAGATATGCGCGGGGACCCGATTAAATGCGTGTATGTGATACCGTATATTAATCGGGCATTTTTCTATTGGTCGGATCGTATGTGATATGACCGGTTTGTTAAATCAAGTGTTGATTTAACATTGACTTTTAGCTCACTTCTTTCATTAAACCCTATTCTACATTGATGTATGCATGCATGTATGCATATGTGTTTGTTCATGCACATGATGATGTGAATGCACACATACATGCATACATGGTGTCATGGTTGATGACACATATAAGATGACAATGCAAGACTCACATGGAAGTAATTATGTAGATATATTTATTTTTGAGTTAAAGAAAAAGAAATATTAATCCATGGTTGATAATTCTACACACTTCTTCATTTAACTTTTGTTTGACCATGAGTTAATTTTCTTTGGTTGCTATTAACTCCAAAATAAATATCTAGATATTTATTAACCCATGGTTAAGTGAGAGTGTGAAATTATTTATATTTTATATTCTCATTTTTCATTTGGAATTATCATAACTCTTGAGCTCAAGCTTGCCATCTTCTTCTTCCTCCTCTCTCTTGCTCTCTTGAGTTTTCCTTTGAGTGAAGTAGATAAAAAGAAAAGGTTTTGAATAGAAAAAAACAAACCACATCACCATTCTACACTACTCTAGCCCATTAGTGTAAAGTGTTTGCTTCATCTTCATTCTTGATCAAGTGAACCAAGGAGCTTTGAGCAAAGGGACTTCGGGTGGATCATTGTGGACTAGGAAGTTTTCTTGCGAGCCGGTTCAAACTTTCAATGGTCCAAGGTGTCACTCAAGGAAGTCTACAAAGGTTGTATTACTAATCCTTTAGTGTAAGTTACCTCTTGTATATGATACTAGTATGATGTTACCCTAAATTTTTAGTTTCGATTCATGGTTAGTTTGCTTAGCACCTCCTAAAATTTTAAAGTGGCATGTGTGATGCTTCCAAACCCTAGGTAAGGTGCTGTGGAAACCCAACTGTGGTATCAGAGCCAAGCTAGAAATTTAGACACGGTGTTATAACTATTACGAAAACGAAAACAACTTTGAAAAATTCGATATTTAGAAACCCTAAATTTGCTCTCTGTTGATTTTTGAAAAAGTCATTTAAAAATTATTTAAACAACTGCAGAAGTTTACATGTGATGTACTAAGAACACATGTGAAATACGAGGCCTATTGCTCGGATTTTAGCCGAGCACCAGGCTCCATATTCCGGCCTGGCCGGCCCCCCTGCCCCTGATTCACCTCGTATTTCACCAGTGCTCTGTTCTGTAGGATTTGGGGTTTCAGGTATTGTTTGTTTAGCCCAAAAATTTCATGTGATGTTTATTTTGATTAGGGGCTAATTTGTAATGTTTCGTAGTCGTATATTTTAACACTGTAATGGTAACCTAGGCAATGTTTAACAGTTCGATCGAACTTCAAACCCCAGATCAAGACCCCCTCTGAAATTTTCAAGTGTTGTAATTTTCCCAAGTTAAAAGTATTCAGAAAATCGTACAAGTATTCCCATGGACCCTCTAGAAGAACAAAAAACCTTAACTCGATTCTATGTCCACGGAACCGCGACTGAATCCTAGGATTTTCCGTAGTTCCGTGGTTCCATAGGTGAGGCATTGGTTGATCCTTCTATGGCTGGTCCATAGACACTGTGGCACGTTTTTGGGTATTTTAATTTTGCTCAAGTGTTGAGCTCTTGGAGTAATTTGTGGGTGTATATTGATTCTATCGAAATGTTTAACATCGTTTGGATATATGTGATAATTGCAATTATTGTTGTTTTTCACTTTCTTTTCTACGACCGTAAGTGTAGTATGTGGTGTATTGCCGGTTTCGTTGCTATACATCAACGATAATCGGGGTACGCATACTTACTTACGTTGATGATATATGATATTATGTGTTGCTGAGATATGATGTGCAGGATTGTCGTGATTGAATAGCCGGGGGTTTTATGTGAGATGAGAGTTTTTATTTTCATTCATGTAAAAATTAATTGTATGTAATATTCTTTTATTTGGGGCACTTCCGGGTTGAGGATGATGTCACCATTATTGTATATTATTTACTTTTCTGCATTAGGATAGACCCAAAGAGGGGAGCACAAGTGACCGGGTTCTAGGGTTCAGTGGGAGGCCATCTCGAGGAGTCGAGACCGGGTCTCCTAAACTCTAGAATTGGTAGGGTCACTTGCCGCTCTCGTAGGGGTCTAGGGGTGTGGGCTTGGCTATTCATCGCGACCGTGGAATCCGTATTTTCTATTGTTGGCTGAATACAAAATACGGACCTCCTAAATATCCTATATTTTCATATGTGCTTCTGCTGTTGATATTCTGTGATGAGATTACTTAGTATCTGAGACGAATGGATTATTATTATATATATGATATATAATAAACGTTGCTTATGTTTTACACCCGCGCTAGTCCCGCCCCACTATGCTGTTAGTTAAGTAACCTAATGATGCATAACGGGACACTGTGGCGAATGCGGATGGCATAAGTGTACGTTCTATTTTCGTTTCTTTTCTGTGATGGCTTAGCAACTTAAATGATGAGACTACATTAATAAGATTAATGTAAAGAAAAAGAAACCTAAAGATATTGTAGAATCGGATTTGAAACACACTCGGCCTTTTTTATGAAAATGCAAGTTTCAAAAGATGCGGAGCTTAAGCCACTCCTTTTCTAAACTATTTTGATTCTACAACGAGATCAAGTTCAAAGCGTTAAAGGTTTTCATAAAATCCATCCGCAACCCTCTGTCATTTTAGGAAGCAGAGTACTTAGTATTCGTGCTACGTATGTTGATCATAGTCAAGGCGTAGTATACAGTAGCTAAGTGATGTCTTCCTACAAAGCATATGATGTGATCAGTTAGGACATTCATGTGATTATGTTGATCATAGTCAAGGGTCATATGGATGGGTCTGGGTAATCACGAAATGACAGGTAGAACTTGACTAGTGATTATTATATGTTGACCATAGCCAAGGTCATAAGCATCTAGGGGTAAAAAAACCATATCAGGAGTCTCAATAGTTGAAATTTTCAATGAGATTGCATACCTTCTATATGATAGTTGGATCCCGATCCCACTATGAGTAAGAGTTACTCCCCGCAGAGTTTTGCACTTTACAATTAGCTAATCCAGTAGGTGTCTAGAAAGGTGTCAATGGGGTTTGACCTCTGAAAAAACGAGATTTATTTTAATTAGGTCCGTGCGAAAGTACGTGGAATCTCCCTCAAAGTACCGACACTAGCCTAGCTGACCGATTAGCGAAACTGTAGAATGTAATTAATCCTGGCTAGTTTTCTTTTTGAGGTTTTTGAAAGAAAATTTGATAAAAGCAATGGGAGACATCGAATAGATAAGATAATAACCAATCTAAATCTTTGCAAGAGCATTTTGCTGAGTGTATTCTTTTCTCTCTCCTAATGGCAGATAGCAGATGACGGGACTTAAGCTTCTTTTAGAGAAAAACAAACTGACAGGACCGAATTATAAAGAATGGCTGAGGAACCTGAACATTGCATTCACATATGATAAAGTATCATATGTCCTCACTGCCAAATCCCCACCCGTCCCAGGTCCTGAATCATCTGTTTCGGATAACGAGATCCGAAAAACATGGAATATTTATTGTGACACGGCCAAGTGCCCCGCGCTTGCTTCTATGGACAGTATACATCAGAAGCAGCACAAGAAGATGGCTGTTCAATCCATCTTTCTTCATACAAAGGAGTTGTATGCAGAGCAATCTCGGACTTTACGATACGAGGCATCTCGAAAGTTGTTTCAGATGAGGATGGCTCCCGGCACATCAGTAGGTGAACATGTCTTGAAGATGATTGGTCTTATTAAAGAACTTGAGAACCTAGGATAGACCATGGAAAATGAGCAATATACTGATATTGTTCTACAGTCTCTCCCCCCTGCCTTTGCTCCGTTCATTGTAAACTTTAACATGAACGATTTAGACAAATCACTGCCTGAACTTCTCAATATGTTGAGAAGTGCAGAAAGCACGCTTAAGACAGCAAAAACTCCCGCTCTGCTTGCTGGGCCATCTTCCTCTTCCATCCCAAAAGCCAAGGCCAAGAGAAAGAAGAAGAAGAAACCCACAAAACCGAGAGGTGGAGTTGTAAAGGCGAAGGGGAAAGACAAATCCGGGGCCGCGTGAAGTGGAAACGGAGAATGTTTTTACTGCCACAAGTCGGGACACTAGAAACGCAATTGTGCTCTGTATCTTGCTGATCTCAAGAAGAAGAAGCATATTGATGCTTCCGCTTCAGGTGTGTTTGTAACTGAAAACTGTTTTTCTATAAACTCTGCATCTTGGGTATTAGATACCGGTTCTGGTTCTCACATCTGCAATTGTATGCAGGGATTGAGAAACAGTAGAGTTTTGAAGACTGGTGACCATACTCTTCAGGTTGAAAATGGTTCCGATGTACATGTTGTATCTGTAGGAGAGTATCATCTAGGGTTGCCTTCCGGATGTATTTTGGTTTTGAACCCTTGTTATTATGTACCTAGTATGCTATGTAATATAATATCCGTTTCTTTGTTAGACAATGAAGGATATCATTTTGTGTTGCAAAATAATGTTATGAACATTAACTTGAATCAACAGTTGATTGGGTATGGTACATTAAATAACGGTATTTACATCCTAAACTAACACACAGTTTTCAATATACAACATACAAATAAAAGAAAATTTTCAGATATAAATGAAGCTTTTCTTTGGTATTGTAGACTTGGTCATATTAATAAAACAAGACTAAACAAGCTACATAAAGATGGATACTTAAATCCTTTTGAATATAAATCTTATGCGACTTGTCAGTCCTGTATCAAAGGTAAAATGACAAAAACTCCGTTTACTGGATACGGAGAAAGAGCTGTAGAAATCTTAAGCCTCATACATAGTGATGTATGCAGACCAATGTCTACACATGCTAGAGACGGTTTTTCATACTTCATCACTTTTACTGATGATTTCTCAAGATTCGGACACGTGTTTTTATTGAAGCATAAATCCGAAGCTTTCGAGAAATTCAAGGAGTACAAACTTGAAGTAGAAAAACAAACAGGCTTGAGCATCAAGAAACTTCGATCGGATCGAGCTGGAGAGTATTTGAGTACAGATTTTTCAGACTTCTTAAAAGAGAATGGAATTCTCTCTCAGCTCACTCCTCCTTACACACCACAGCACAAGGGTGTGTCAGAATGGAGGAATCGTACCCTATTAGATATGCTACGGTTTATGATGAGTGATGCTTAGTTACCGCTTTCCTTTTGGGGACATGTATTGGAGACAGCAATGTATCTGTTAAACATGGTTCCAACCAAGACCGTGTCTACCACTCCATATGAGATATGGTGTGGAAAGAGACCGTCTCTTAAAAGAGTTAGGATATGAGGTTGTCCGGCTTTTGTCAAAAAGCAGAATTCAGATAAACTCGAGACACGATCGGTCATGTGTAAATTTGTGGAATATCCAAAACATTCATATGAATATCTATTCTACCACAAGGAGGAACAAAAGGTGTTTGTTTCTCAACATTCCACATTTTTAGAAAATGAAATTTTTACAAATAGTACTGATGGCAATGCGGTAGAACTAGAAGAGGTTCTAGAGACACAAATTACTCATGACGAATTGGTTGAAACTGATGTTGCAGTAGAACTTCAAGAACCTCAGCCGCTCCGGAGATCTAGTAGAACTTCTCGCCCACCAGAGAGATACTATGGGTTTCTCATTGATGGTGATAGAGAAGATTGTATCATGGATGATGATGACCCTACTAGTTTTCAGCAAGTTATCACGAGTGGTGACTCAGTAAAGTGGCTGGATGCCATGAGATCCGAAATGGAGTCCATGTACATCAACAAAGTATGGACTTTAAAAGTTGCACCTCCTGGGATAAAACCCGTAAGGTGCAAATAGATCTTTAAAAGAAAGATTGGTGTAGATGGACAGGTAGAGACCTTTAAAGCAAGCCTTGTAGCGAAAGGTTTTCATCAAAGACCAGGATTGGACTATGATGAAACTTTCTCTCCAGTAGCAATACTTAAATCCATTCGGATCCTACTTGCTATTTCTGCTCACTACGACTATGAAATCTGGCAGATGGACGTAAAGACTGCATTTCTAAATGGTGATTTAGAAGAATGCGTTTTTATGGATCAGCCAGAGGGCTTCATTGACAAAGGGAGAGAAAAGGCATGTAGGTTTCTTAAATCCATTTATGGATTAAAACAGGCATCACGGAGCTGGAACATCTGCTTTGATGATACAATCAAAGAGTTTGATTTTGTCAAAAATATAGATGAACCATGCATTTATAAGAAGATTGTAGGGAGTACTGTCACATTCCTCGTTTTGTACGTGGATGACATTCTCTTGATAGGAAATGACATTCCTATACTACAATCAGTCAAACTATTCTTATCACAAAGGTTCTCCATGAAGGTCCTGGGTGATGCCTCTTGCATTTTGGGCATTAGAATCTATAGAGATAGATCCAAAAGGTTATTGGGATTGTCCCAATCAAAGTACATTGACACTATCCTAAAAAGGTTTAGTATGGAAGATTCAAAGCGTGGTGCCTTGCCCGCTTGCCATGGAATCACTTTCTTTAAGGACTTCTGTCCGTAGACTGATGAAGAGAAAGCTCGCATGAGCATTATACCCTACGCATCAGCCGTAAGATCTATAATGTATGCGATATTATGTACTCGCCCTGATGTAGCTTATGCACTAGCTGTAGTAAGCATGTATCAATCCAACCCAGGGGAGAAACATTAGATAGCAGTGAAGAACATTCTTAAGTACTTACGAAGGACTAAAGAACTGTTCTTGGTGTATGGTAATGGGGATCTCCAAATGGAGGCCTTTACCGATTCCAGCTTCCAAAGTGATAAGGATGACAGCAAATCTATCTCAGGGTTTGTATTTACCCTCAATGGAGGGGCGGTTAGTTGGAAGAGTTCCAAACAGGATACTGTTGCAGATTCAACGATGGAAGCTGAATATATTGCTGCAAATGATGCTGCCAAGGAAGCCGTCTGGATGAGGAAGTTCGTCGCGGAAGTAGGAGTAGTTTGAACCATTGCTGATCCAATACCATTGTATTGTGATAATAATAAGGCCATGGCGTTGGCCAAAGAACCCAGGTCCCATCAGAAGTCCAGACACATCCTGAGGTGATATCATTTGATCCGGGAGATAGTAGATCGCCATGAGATCGAGATTCGGAGAGTAGATACAAAGAATAACACCACGGATCCACTCACCAAGGCTCTTCCACAGCCGCAACATGAGCGTCTTTTTGAGATGTTGGGTATGAGATACGCCAATAATTGGCCTTAGTGCAAGTGGGAGATTGTTGGATATATGTATGCCCTAGAGGCCATTATATGTATAGTGGATGCTTGGACATGTATATATGTATATAGATGACTTTCTTGCTCGACATGATAGTATGCTATATAGTTTACTTTATCTTGACATGTTCATTTGATCATGCATCTTACTCATTTGGTACATGTTGATAAAGCCCTCGGGATATTTGCTTGACTACTACGACTATGATGTGGATCTTACTAGTAGGACACGTGTAGTTTATGAGTATATCCTTGAACTATTCCTAGTCGTAAGTGTATCGAGACGGGGCATCGATATTTCAGAGTAGACTAGCGTATACCATTCTTGTCCCATATGATGGGTGATGGATGATCCCATATCCATCTGGTGTGGTGACACCAAAGATTGTATACGGGTGCTAAGTGAAGACTAGGTACACTGAACGGACTCGCCGAGAACTCCTATGTGGTATTATATCTATCGTCGGATAGTAGTTCTCAGGTTACACTGGTACAGTTTAGTCTATATACCCGAGATCGTCATAGAGTCTTGTGTGTCCTCCCACTGTACTTTGATCTCCACCCTACCACGGCTCTACTGAGTCGTGCAATAGGTGGATTTTGGGTACAGTCCCGAGACACATGGAGGCAATGAGCGATAGGAGGGGTTTCGTCTCTCCCGGTATTGGGGGTTGATGTTGTGCTATGCTCGATTGGCAATAACAGGAAGTCCCTGGCCAGGGCTGCTGAGATTTACTGATAAGTGTTATCAGTAGTTTCTCGATCTGTTATGAGCCATACACCGACATGACTTATTGAGTTATTGGGGTCGACGATACCATCCCTAGACTCGATATGCAGCATATCTGACGAAAATACCGGACTGTACAGTAAGTGTTGCCAGTTGGCTCGATGGGAGTTTTGACAGCTTCGCTTGTTTTTTTCTGATCGCTCAATACCCGGGTGACCGTTACGTTTAGCTGACCGCTTGCGGCTTGTAGGTATTTGATGTGATCATCACCTACTGCCGGCGTATTGACGAGTCTTAGAGTCCCACACAGGAGTTTCCTAGCTTGGGCGAAACGATGTGGTGTGCATATGAGATATACGCGGGGACCCGATTAAATGCGTGTATGTGATATCGTATATTAATCGGGCATTTTTTATTGGTAGGGTCGTATGTGATATGACCGGTTTGTTAAATCAAGTGTTGATTTAACATTGACTTTTAGCTCACTTCTTTCATTAAACCCTATTCTACATTGATGCATGCATGCATGTATGCATATGTGTTTGTTCATGCACATGATGATGTGAATGCACACATACATACATACATGGTGTCATGGTTGATGACACATATAAGATGGCAATGCAAGACTCACATGGAAGTAATTATGTATATATATTTATTTTTGAGTTAAAGAAAAAGAAATATTAATCCATGGTTGATAATTCTACACACTTCTTCATTTAACCTTTGTTTGACCATGAGTTAATTTTCTTTGGTTGCTATTAACTCCAAAATAAATATCTAGATATTTATTAACCTATGGTTAAGTGAGAGTGTGAAATTATTTATATTTTCTATTCTCATTTTTCATTTGGAATTATCATAACTCTTGAGCTCAACCTTGCCATCTTCTTCTTCCTCCTCTCTCTTGCTCTCTTGAGTTTTCCTTTGAGTGAGGTAGATAAAAAGAAAGGGTTCTGAATAGAGAAAACAAACCACATCACCATTCTACACTACTCTAGCCCATTAGTGTAAAGTGTTTGCTTCATCTTCATTCTTGATCAAGTGAAGCAAGGAGCTTTGAGTAAAGGGACTTCGGGTGGATCATCGTAGACTAGGAAGTTTCTTCGAGAGCCGGTTCAAACTTTCAAAGGTCCAAGGAGTCACCAAGGAAATCTACAAAGGTTGTATTACTAATCCTTTAGTGTAAGTTACCGCTTGTATATGATACTAGTATGATATTACCCTAAATTTTTAGTTTCGATTCATGGTTAATTTGCTTAGCACCTCCAAAAATTTTAAAGTGGCATATGTGATGCTTCCAAACCTTAGGTAAGATGCTGTGGAAACCCAACAGGATGATGGTGGAAGACCGAAGGACACGGATCATTCGGTATAACACTTCTATCATAGTAGTTTAGCACTTTGTAAATTGCTAGTAAAGGTTTATGGTTCGATCTTGGCGGATTCGTTAGTGCTAAAATTTTTAAACGCCAGTTTTTATTCCGCACAGGCCACGGTAGATGGCCCGGGCGCTATCGTAACCCAACACTTTTCACCATACTCCATGTATCTGCGAGGAGAGCCGTTGGTGAGGCTTCTCCGGCTACTTCTGTACTGGGGCTTCTACCGGCTGAGATGATTTTTTTAGTATCGCCGTCGGGGAGTTCTTGCGCATTCTCCTAAACAGATCGAAACCGTTCCTAGTTGGAACAACAGCGTTGATATCCACCACAGGAGCTGGTGGGGTGAACCCAAAGGTGGAGTTTTCTCCAGCTCCTCTCACTCGGCGCCAGTGGCGACGTTGAGCATGTCTTGCAGTAGGAACGACCTCCGTATTAGGGGTGCTTTCATCATGCCCCCGACATTGCTGGGGAGCTTCACTTGCTGTCAGCCATTGGAAGACTGACATTCTTGATGGTGCTAGCATAGAATCGGCCAGACTATCGAAGACTGACTGCCTTAGAGGTGAAGTGCTTTTGCCGGCTTCACAGGTAGCAGGAGAAGGGAGTGCTACTGGCTTTAGGGTGGCTCCCTTAGGGATTATGGGCTTGTCACGCCCCGCTTCCCAGTGTACGGGTAAAGAGACGCGACGAGGCCCGCTACACATTTACTTAGAAGTAAACACACTAAGCGTAATTAAGCAATATAATGTAAATATACACAAGAAGACATGAAATGTAAATGAACAGCAACTTTTATTTATTAAACTTTTCTTTATAATACAACTGAAAAGTAAATACAATAATGAAAGCAATGCCTAAACGATGGCATGAACATGAAAGTAAAGTATATACAAGAGTCTAGAGTTCGGGGTCCTCGCTAAACTGATCCAAGTCCTCTGAACTGGGCTCTATCTCCAGTGAGTTGGATCCACCTTACAACATTTCAAAGGAAGAACAGAGAAGAAATGTCGTCAGTGAACAATCGCTCTATAAGTCCCAAAAAAAGGTAGAAATAGAATAGACAGAAAGAATATAACTGTATACTATTTGATTGTTATGTTAACGCGGTTGTTTATAGGTTGGTACAGAATATGCCAGTGTATACGAGAGGAGTCCAACTATTCCGTGGACTAAGGTATACGGAGCACAAGGAACCGTTAAGCCACAGAATAACAGCAATGGATATTCAGGTTTAGGTGGATTAAAGTGTCCGTCTCGTGCCACTTCTAACACATTCAGTACCAGTCTACCCCTTTAAAACCCCAAATGTATTTTGTATTGATTTGTATATTTTTTGTTTAATAGATGTACGGCTTGCCGAAACCATGATATCAGTAGTTCATGTAAACAGAACGGATAGTCATGTAATCAGGGTATATCCATGATTCGGTTCAGTCAAGTCATGTTGATGTTGATTGAATTCTGGTATAAATGGATTCATGTTGGATAGAAGTTATACTTAAATCATATTCGAGAATAGATCGATTGATTTCAGATTAGACTGAGACTCTGCCTGAGTCAGACACTTAAACAGAATTGAAGTCCTGAATTAGTTTTGATATTATCGGTAACTGCTGCATATGGACGGCAGGATTTGTGTCTTTTTCCAAGACAATTACCGTATTGATAACACCGTTTTAGGTTGTCTACCTTAGATAGGCAAGCACCTATATTCTCCGGCTCTCTGAGGCTCAAAAGAACTGGTCTCTTTTAAACCTATATTTACTAGGGTCCTTATTGTAAATTAATATAACTTGAGGGGGGTTTTGAAAAATAATTTTGATATATTTTCAAAATAAATCTGAAGTATTTATTTATCATCTTTAGGGTTTTCATAGTTGTGATTTTTATAAAATGAAATATTCTAGTGGATATAAACCTAACTTTGAATAGTATATGGCATTTTCTTGTAATTTGACTTGTATTGAATGTGATGGTATTTTCATGATCTTTTGTGATTCTTTTCTTTTGATTAGAAAACATAGAATATATATTATATTTAAAATAGATATTTTTATAATATTTATATATAATTATAAAAATAGAATTTATTTATTAAATAGAAATCACGTTTTCTTAAAAATTGTAATAAAAATTCCATCGAGATCGAATGCTCCGTGAGGAGGCCTGCATCTCGCTCTACTAGTCCCGAGGATGTGCGATAACCCACACCATCCCGATCAAGTTCCCCAAAATGGGTTGTAGAGGCTTATTTGCGGAGAATTAATTAAAACAATTTAAAGAATACGGGTTTTGATAGTTTATGGTATTTTAATGTAAATTGTGTTTTGTCCCACAAAAATTGTTACAAAAGCCATCGTACTATGTCAAGATGAGTGTTTTGATGAGGTAGGTCATTACCTCGTGCAATTTCTAAAGGTAAAATGAGCAAAACGATAAAGTAATGTCGTATGTAAACTTGATGGTATTTTACCGAAAAAGTAAAATAGAATTTGTTTAACATTAAATTTTGAATTGAAACTTGGTCAAATTGTTGTTTAATGGTTAATAAACAATATATATAAAGATGCTAAATTTGTTATTAAGAAAAATTGCGTTTTTGATGAAATTAGAATCGGAAGTCGGAATAACTCCACTTCCGACGAGTTTTGAAAATAGGATTCTATTTACTAGAGAGAGAAGAGGGAAGAGGGAACTTACAAGCTTAGGGTTTAGTGGAGAAGTAAAGGAAAAGGTTTGTGGTCTTCGCGGAGTCACGGGGTCGTCGGAAGTGCTTCAAATCCTTGCCGAAAGTTTGACCTTCACTAACTCCACTTGTACAACTTTTGACTTGGAAATTTTAGAGAGTTTTGACAAAGGATTTCTGAATGAGGAGGGCCAAAGTGCGGGGTTGTATTTATAGGATAGAACTAGGGTTTTGTAAGTGGAGAGAGAATTAAAAATGCATTAAAATTATGGATTAATGCCTCATTTTAAATTCTCTGTTAATGTGCAGGAAAAAAACAGCATGGGTGGAATGAGGTAGGCCAAGAGATGCTAGGGTTAAATTTTGGGGGCATTACCTACGGATTTAACCAGCGGTGCCAGTCCCATATGATGATCTCACCGGTCAGATCCGAGGGGTTGGGACTTGGAACTTGGCCACGTGTCCTCGGTTGCTTAAATAATATTTTACACATGTTTGATTTAAGTGATTTTTCATTTTTACGTGCATTGCACGTGTAAACTTTTGAGCTTCCAAAAGTTTAAAAGAAAAATCAATTAAAAATTACATTTGGCTGAGGGGATTTTAACACAGGGGCTATGTCACAACAGTACAAGGCTTTACCAATGAGCTACAAGTGTTTTCTTACTGTTTAAAAGTAAATTAAATATTTATAGCATACACAGGATTGCAAATACTCCATTTGTATATTAACTTTTAAACAAATTTTCTGTACATTAAAATAGAGTCATTACTGTTGGGTTTACCTAGCACCTCACAAGGGTTTGTAATGCATCAAACATGCTACAATTTAATTTTTTGGGGTGCTTAGCAAACTAACCTAGGATCAAACTAGAAATTTAAAGTAACATAAGAAGTAGCATCACATACTGCAAGTAATAAAACATTAAGTAAAGAGAATACAACCTTTGTAGTTCTCTTTGCTTGACTCCTTGGCTACTTAAGAGTTTGAACGGGCTTGGTAGTGATCTTCTGAGTCCACGATGATCCATCCGGAGTCCTCTTTGTCCAAGCTCCAAGCTCCACTTGATCAAAAGATGAAGATGAAGCTAATACTCTAAACTAATTGGCTAGACTAATGTAGAATGATGATGTGGTTTGTTTTCTCACTTCAAAACCTTATCTTTATCACTATCTCACTCACTAACAAAGTCAAAAGAGCAAGAGTGAGGAGAAAGAAGATGATGGCAACTCAAGAGCTCAAGTTATGATAATCCTTTTAATAAAAATGAGAATATAAATTATATATAATTTTCATTCTCATCCTAAACCATGGGTTAATAAATATCTAGATATTTACTTTGGAGAAAAAAGAGCCATAGAAAATTAACTCATGGTTAATGCAAGGTTAAGTGTAGAGAATGAAGGATAAATATCAAACATGAATTAATTCTATTTACATTAACTCAAAAAAATAAATATTTAGATAAATACTTCCATGTGAGTCTTGCATTGCCACCACTAGTGTATCAACAACCATGATACACACAAGTGTATGCATGTATGTGTGCATGCACATCAACATGTGCATCAACATAAACATATGCATACATGCATACTTACAATAAAAATAAAGAAAAGGGTTTAAACAAAGTGAGCAATAAAGTCAATGTTAAATCAACTCTTGATTTAACAAACCGGTCATATCACATACGACCCGACCAATAGTAAATCGCCCGATCAATATACGGTATCACATACGCGCATTTAATCAGGTTCTCGCGCATATCTCATATGCACACCACATCGTTTTGCCTGGACTAGAAACTCCTCTGTGGGACTCTAAGACTCGTCAATACGCCGGCAGTGGGTGATGATCATATCAAACACCCCAAGCAGCAAGAGGTCAGCTAAACGTAACGGCCACCCGGGTATTGAGCGATCAGAAAAAAACAAGCGAACCTGTCAAAACTCCTGGCGAGCCAACTGGTAGCACTATCGTACAGTCCGGTCTCTTTGTCAGATATGCTGCATATCAAGTCTAGGGATAGCATCATCGACCCCAATAACTCAATAAGTCATGCCGATGTATGGCCTATAATCAAACCGAGAAATTACTGATAGCACTTATCAGTAAATCTCAACAGCCCTGACCAGGGACTTACTAATATAGCCAATCGAGCACAGCACAACATCAACCCCCAATACCGGGAGAGACGAAACCCCTCCTATCGCTCATTACCTCCACATGTCTCGGGACTGTACCCAAAAGCCACATGTTTGCACGACTCAGTAGAGCCATGGCAGGATGGAAATCAAAGCACAGTGGGAGAGCACATGAGACTCTATGACGATCTCGGGTCTACAGACTAACATGTACCAGTGTCATCTGAGAACTGCTATCTGACGATAGATATAATACCATATAGGAGTTTTCGGTGAGTTCGTCCAGTGTACCCAGTCTCCACTGAGCACCCGCATACGATCTTGATGTCAAACATCAATGGATATGGGAACATCCATCTCCCATCATATGGGTCTAGTATCATATACGCTGGTCTACTCTGGAATATCGATGCCCCATCTCGATACACCCACGACTAGGGACTTTTCAGGATATGCTTATAAACTACACATGTCCCACTAGTATGATCTTCATCATAATCACAGTAGTCAAGCAAATATCCTCAGGGCTTTATCAACATGTACAAATGAATAAAAGCATAATCAAGTGAACATGTCAGATAAAGAGTAACCAGACAACATACTATCATGTCGAGCAAGAAAGTCTCTCGAATATATATATACATGTAAAAATGCATCCACTATCATATAATGGCCACTAGGGCATACATATATTCAACAGTTACATTCTACCTTTCTTACAAAAATTTCTTCCTCGAAATTTACAATTATTTTAAGGACTAATTTACAAATAAGTGAGGGTATCTTGCACATATATCGTCTTCTCTTTCCCATGTTGATTCTCCTGGTGTATCTTTTCTCCACAACACTCGAACCAAATTTACTTCCTTGTTCCAAACTGACTTCACCTTTCTGTCCAGGATTTCAACGGGTTGTTGCTCACAAGGTAGATCCGTCTGTACAGTGAGCTCAGAGTGATCAAGAATGTAACTGGGGTCACTCACATACCTTCTAAGTTGGGATATGTAGAACACATTGTGCATTCCTTCCAATGAAGGTGGAAGTTCCAAGCGATAAGGCACTTCTCAGACTCGTTCGAGTATGTCGAATAGTCCAATGTACCTTGGACATAGCTTACCCCGCATTCCAAAGCGAATCACTCCACGGTTTTTGAGATATTTAAAAGACACGATCTCTTGGTTGGAACTACAAGTGACGGCGCTTTTCATCAGCCCAGTGCTTTTGTCGGTCTTGGGCTATGCGTATTCTTTCCCTGATAGTGCGAACAACATCCAATGTTGCTACTATTATCTCAGGTCCAAGGAGTTCTCTATCTCCGATATCGTCCCAACTTAATGGTGAACGACACTTCCTTCCATATAGAGCTGCAAAGGGTGCCATTCTAATACTCGCTTGGTAGCTGTTGCTGTATGAAAACTCCACAAGGTGTAGGTGATCTTCCCATGATTCTCCAAAGTCTAACATACATGCTCTTAGCATATCTTCAAGGATCTGAATCATTCGCTCGGACTGTCCATCTATTTGTGGATGGTAAGCTATGTTAAAGTTCATACTCGTTCCCAAGCTAGCTTGCAGACTCTGCCAAAATTGCGATCGAAATATGGTGTCATGATCGGAGACAACGTAAACCGATACTCCATGTAATCTCACGATCTTCTGCATGAGTTCATGGGTATCAGAGATAGTACATATTGAAGAGTTAAATCTTACTTGGATTCATACTTACTTCCATGTACTTCTTTGTTAATGTCTCGATAGATTGGCCAACTCGAAATGGGATGAAGTGAACCGACTTTATGAGTCGATCCACAATAACCCATACCGTATCGTTACCTTTCGTGCTGCGAGGAAGAGCAGTCACGAAGTCCATGGTGATGTGTTACTCGACAGAATAGAAAAGAGGGCCGCAGGCCCCGATTGACTCCTTGGCCTGCTTAACCAAACACTGGTGCTTCTTCCGGTCACTCATTCAAAGAAGGATTGAGAGGACCACTTGACTTGGAGAAAGGCAATGAAGAGCCGGACACTTCCATTCTGGAATAGATAACGGTTGAAGTAAACCAGCAGTCTTGTGATGTTCAGCTTTTACTTGCTGACACACCAAACATTTAGCGGCGCTTCTGGATACTTCACGCTTCATTCCATGCCACCAGTAATGTTGCCGCAGATCTTTGTATATCTTTGTACCACCAGGGTGTACTGAATAGGGAAAGCTATGAGCTTCTTTCATCAATTCTTCTCGAACAGGACCTTATGGTACACACAATCTACTGCCGTATCTCAAAGATCCGTCTTTATGGATGATGAAGTTTGTTCTAAGTCCACTTTCTACTTGTTCTCTGATCTTTTGCAACTTGGCATCACTTGCTTGAGCTACTTTGATCTGATTGACAATTGTAGACTGAACTTGTAAGTTCATTAAAGTTACGTTACCTGGCATGACCACTTCTATCTCTATCTGATGCAAATCTTGTTGAAGCTTCCACTGTGCGGTGAGATTCATTGATAGTGGTTGGCGACTAAGTGCATCAGGTACTACATTCACCTTCCCTAGATGATATTGTAGGTTGATGTCAAAGTCTGTCATGAGTTCTAACAATCTTCTCTGCCGCATATTCAACTCTTTCTGAGTAAACACATATTTCAGACTCTTGTGGTCTGTACATATATCCACTCATTCTCCAAGAAGATAATCACGCCAAATCTTAAGAGCAAAGATAACGGCTGCCAACTCCAGATCATGCGTTGGATAGTTGCGCTCATGAATCTTCGGCTGTTTTGATGCATAAGCTACAACTTTACCGTGCTGATGTAGAACACATCCTAATCCCTTACCGGATGTATCGCAATGCACTACGAAACCTCCAGATTGCTCCGGTATTACGAGAATAGGCATTGATGTCAATCTTGACTTGAGTTCTACGAAAGCTTGTTCGCATGCTTCTGACCACACGAATTCTTCATCTTTACGCGTGAGCTTGGTCAGGGGTGTTGCAATCTTCGAAAATCCTTCAATGAATCTTCTGTAATATCCTGCTAAACCCAAGAAACTTTGAACTACCTTCACTGACTTCGGTGTCGGCCATTTGCTTACTGCTGATATCTTAGCTGGATCTACAGAGATTCCATCGCCTGATACAATATGTCTAAGAAAACCGACTTGATCTAGCCAAAACTCGACTTGCTGTATTTGGCATAGAGTTGATGCTGTCGTAAAGTCTCCAGAACAATTGGTAGGTGCTCGGCGTATTCTTTCCGACTCTTAGAATACACCAGGATATCGTCGATGAAGATGACAACAAATCTGTCTATGCACTCTCGAAAAACTTGATTCATTAGGTTCATGAATATAGCTGGTGTGTTGTTCACTCCAAATGGTATCACAAGAAACTCATAATGACCATAGCGAGTCCTGAATGCCGTCTTCGGAATATCAGACTCTTTGGCCTTCACCTGATGATAACCCGAACGAAGATCTAACTTGGAGAAAACGCAAGACCCAATTAGCTGATCGAACAGATCGTCGATGCACGGAAGTGGATACTTGTTCTTTATAGTTACTTCGTTAAGATCTCTATAATCAATGCACATTCTGTATGAACCTTCATTCTTCTTCACAAGTAGATCTGGCGATCCCCAACTTGAAGTGCTGGGATAAATCCATCCTTTCTTCAATAATTCATCCAACTGAGTTCGGATCTCTTTCAAACCTTCGGGACTCAAGCAATAAGGAGCTTTGATCACCGGTTGTGCTCCAGATACTAAATCAATGCTGAATTCAAGAGCTCGATCGGGAGGAAACCCTGATATGTCTTCAGGAAATACATCGTCGAACTCTTGAACTACCTATGGCTGTGATCCTTCCTTTGCTTGAAGTGTTGCAATCACTGCTTTCTTCGGTTTTGCTTTGTATGTGCTTGGCTCCAGGGTACGGTCTCCACTTTTGAAACAAAAGACCGGATGCTCTGGAATCTCGAATACTACCCTCCTTTGACGATAGTCAATGGTAGCATAGAATGTTCCTAACCAATCCATACCCAAAACGACATCGAAATTCGGTATATCCAGCACCTTGAAGTCAGCATAGAATTCTCTGCTGCAGACGACCACTAGACACAGGTCGTATCCCATTATTGCCTTTAGAACGCCGTTCCCTGAACTGACATTCCAGATGGATACAAGTTGTTTGACTGGAATCACATGAGTTCGGACAAACCGTTGTGACATAAAGCAATGAGATGCTTCAGTATCGAAGAGTGCTAGTATAGGAAGTGAGGCCTGTTTACCGCCGAAAATGGAGACGGATCCAGGATGGATTGTCTTGCCTGAATTTGGGGGCAGATACTATTTGGATTTATCCGTCCACCTCTCCGAAGATGCCAAGATGATTTATGGCACCGTGTATCGGAGATTTGGACGGATGCGGTCGTTGTAGCAGACTTCGTCAGATTCCCCCTTGTTTGCGAGGGGGTTTTGATTGTGGGGACGCTCTTCCCTGCAGGCGCAAGCCCTGCAATTAATTACGTTACCGCGTAGCGATAACCACTTTCTCCTGCTCCAGAAGGTCACTTCGTGTCGTGTGCGTGTTTGTCTTATTTTTGGTTGCCCGTGGATTGTATACGAAGACTAATTTATGTTGCCGTCCGTAGGGCGTGGATTAGTCCAAATCCATATGTTCTTAGATTTGGGTTTGGGTTGATTTAAGGATCTTTAATCTCGTTTGAGATTAAGATCAACTTAAATGTTTGTTGAGGATACGTTAGTCTAATTTTAGACTAAGATCTACTCAACAGGATTTTGGGATCATTCAGACCCAACAAAAGAACATTTAGGCTCTATTGCTTTAGTTTAAGGACGTTTCGGTCCGTTGTTAGTTTAAGGACGTTTTGGTCCGTAACTAGTTTAAGGACGTTGCGGTCCGTTGTAGTTTAAGGACGTTGCGGTCCGTATTGGGATGTGCTCATCGGTTTGGGAGTGCACCGAAGAGTTGTTGGTTGTCGGGACCTTCCACCTCTCTGAAGACGTTGAAGAATTACAACGACATGTATCGGCGGTGTGGAGAGATGTACCCTTGAACCAATTTCCAGATTGAGGGGAGATGTTGGATGAATATCCGTCAGAAGATCATTAGTCGTGTTTGGGACTAGGATCAGTTTAGGAAGACATGAGCACAGGGGCTCGATCTATTTGGAGATCAAAGATGTTTTAATCTCAAGAAGATTTAGCCAACTTAAGGCTGGAGTTGACTTCCCATAGTGTTAAGCACTAGTATACGTTCAGCACTCATGTGTTCCCACGTGAGGTTCTGAAGCAGTGTTAAACACTGAATTCTTGTGGTCCTCACGTGTGGCACGCGTGGCACCTTAAATCTAGCGCTGTTCATTGGGTTCAAATCCCCGTTTACATATAAATGTTAAACACTTAATTCTTGTGGCACTCACGTGAGAGCACGTGAGGCGCCCCAAAGTTGGGCACTGCCTTTTTGGGTTTTGCTTCCCTCTTCTTTTATAAGTGCTAAGCACTTGGGCCCTGTGGTGCTCACGTGCGGACATATGAGGTGCTCCAAAGCGGGAGCTGTTTTCTGGGTTTTATTTCCTCCTTCATATAAGTGCTAAGCACTTGATTGGGAGTCGCGTGGAAAACACGTGACTGCTCTAAGAGGCACTTCTTGTTCTTCTTTTAGGCTCTTGTGTAGGAAACACGTGACTCAGTCTCAGCCATTCTTTTTTGCACATCAGAGTTGCTCACGTTGGAAACACATGAGGTTTCGTTATAGTGTTGAACACTAATGAACCATCAGTCTTTCCTTCTATGTGCATGAAGATTTTGATCTCATATTAACGATACCGGGATCTGAGTTTAGAGAATTTTAAGTCTCTTGTTTTATAAGAATTAAATTATTTACAGGGTTAAACACTAGATTTATCAGAGAAATTAAATTCCTATATACTTTTGTAAGAATTAAATTCTTTGAACTTAGTTCTTTCCCCTAAGTTTTGAATCTACATAATAGAATCTTCTCGATGAGAATTAAATTCTCAACTTGTAGGGAGATCTGTTTCTGCAGAGCTCAACCAGAGGAAGAACTAAGTTCCTTTTTTGAAGGGTTAAACCCTTTGTTTGAGTATTATATTCTCTTTTGTTTTTGTGGGAGATTTTTGGAAAGCTTATTGGGAGGTTTCCTCCTTATAGAGAATTAAATTCTCTCTGTATTTTTCTTCCCCCCCCTCCTCTCTGTCTCTTATTTATATGAGAAGAAAAGGAATTAATTTGTTAAGAAAATCCCCTATTGAGAGATCATGATTGATTCCATGATCTTTTAGATCAAGCGGTGAATTTTATTCACCGTTGGATTTTTAATCCAAAGGCTCTCTGTGTAACAGAGAAGATTTCTTGTTTGTTTAACAAGATTATGAATATCTTGTTAGTTTTAACAAGATTAGAATTTTATTCTCTTAATATAGAATTTAATTCTATCATATGGATATCTCGTTAGTTTAACATAGAATTTTATTCTTATCATATGAATATCTTATTAGTTTAACAAGATTAGGAAAATATTTTCCTATGATAGAATTTTATTCTACCAGATGATCACCGTTAGATCTTTGATCCAAAGGTCCTCTGTTTAACAGAGAAGGTCTTTCTAGTTTGAGGAAGATCAGGAAAATATTTTCCAAATAGAATTTAAGTCTATCAGATGATTTAATTGGTGATATTTTATCACCATTGGATTTTAAATCCAGGATTCTCTGTTAAAGAAAGATCTTTCCATATTAGAAAGATCAGGGAAAATATTTCTCAAATAGAATTTAATTTTAATTGGAGCATTTTAAATTGGGGTGCTCACATGCTTTGCATGTGAGAGGCAAAAGAACTCATGTGTTTAACATGTGACCCCTGTTGTGGGTTTTAGCCTATTTATGTTCAGCGCTCATATGCTTTGCATATGGGCGCTCACGTGTTTTACCCGTGAGGCCTGTTTCGCTATTGGTTGTTTTATTTAGTTTATTTTCAGCGCTCATATTCTTTGCATATGAGCGCTCACGTGTTTAACATGTGAGGCCTGTTTGGCCATTAGTTGTTTGTTTTCAGCACACATATGCTTTACAAATGAGCACCCACATGTTTAACATGTGAGGCCTATTTGGCCCTTAGTTGTTTGTTTTCAGCGCTCATATGCTTTGCATATGAGCGCCCACGTGTTTAACACGTGAGGCATGTTTGGCCTTTTGTTATTTTCTGTTCAGCGCTCATATGCTTTGCATATGAGCACTCACGTGTTTAATACGTGAGGCATGTTTGGCCCTTAGTTATTTGTTTTCAGCGCTCATATGCTTTGCATATGAGCGCCCACGTGTTTAACACGTGAGGCCATGTAACGCATTAGATTTGTGATTAGTGTTAATTAAGCAATAATACGGGTTTTCTGTAAAAAGTTTACCAATTTGGGTTCCTCACATTTTATAACATTTAATTAATAATTTTTTATTATTTGTTATGGCTTGCACACACATGTGCATGTTTATGTGAGGGTTTGTTTGTGCTAATCTAGTTTTGTGACCATGACAACTTAACATAATCCTAATCCTTTGTTTAAAACCTTAACCATAATCTCTTGATATTTTGAGTGAGGAGAAGATATTTCTTTTGGGTTTTGTTTTGGGGAGAGGTGGCATGGTGAGCTTAATGCTTGCATTAATGAGGAGTTAATGCAAGGGTGCACTCACCTCTCATCTCATTATTCTCACCTCTCTCTCTCTCACTCACTCACCCTCTCTCATTCTCTCTCACTTCATCTCTTTCTCATTTCTTTCATCACTCCCTCTTCCCTCAACTGAACACTCACTAATCCATCACTAAACCTTCACTAAACCTCATCAAATCTCACAAAAATCACATCTTAAGCCTTGTTTTGCCTCTTGGATGCCTTGGAGCTTGGAAAGCTAGGATCTTTGAGCTTGTAGGAGTAGGTAATGATCTTTATCTGTTATGTAGTTGCTTTTAGTGCTGTATAGCTTGTTCGTTTTAGTTTAGAACGCTTAAAGTCATGTTTCGTGCACATATCGTATTTTTAGTGTTAATATATGATATATGTGATCTGCTGTGACCCCGAGAGTATACTAGAAAATCTAGCAGTGTGGTTGTATTGTACGAGAGACCCTAAGACTTCACATGGAACACAAGACCCACCTGCTCGGATTTGGCCGGCGACGTGAAAGGGTAGGTCCGGCGACCTCGGCCATCTGGGGGAGTTTTGGTTTGGGTTTTCCAGGGTAGCTGTCTGCTTTGGTTTAGGTGTGTTTGGTCCTGTTTGATTTTTGAGTTTTCTCTGTATACAAAATCTGGAATCACTTTGCTAGTTTTTTGTGTTACGACTACGCGTGTTATGTTATCCAACACGGTACGTGTCTTTGTGTAGCTTTTGCTCTTGAGTTGGTTTCGTTGTGTCGCTACGTACGTTAGCCACTAGACGAACACTTGAGAGTATGTTTAGAGTTGATGCGTCGGTCAAACGTAATTTGTACGTGTTACTGGTTGATTGCTAATATATACTTGCTTTGTTGTTTTGTGATTTTAGGATCACAGGCGGGGACTTCCGACGCTGCGAAGAAGGGAAAGTGAGTGGTTGGCTTTATTTAGCCCCAGGATCATCAGTGAGTAGATTTAACATCTACAGGGAAATCGCCCGCATGGCGTTATGCGTCTGGGCTAGATATGATATGATATTAGTCGCATATTTATATTGCATATATAGAGATTGTGCATAAAACTTCGTTGCATATTATTACTTGTTGTGCTTGGAATTGTACCCTTTGGACACTGCACTATTATTGATGGCTCATGTTGCACGAGCACTGATTGTATGCCACTCACACCGTCAATAATTACCATGGCACGCACAACACTTATACATATGGGAGATTGTATTGGTTAGGGACATTGAGACATTGATTCATATTCTATTGCGCATATGACATATAGCATACCTGTATACCTACATGGTTACACATATGCCTTGACATGCCTACATGCTAGTTACCTATATACTGTAAGTGCACGGCGGCGCCCCGGCCGTCAATCCGACGCCGGAATGCGGAAGCGGTGATAAACTTTAATTTTTGCGGACTTTGCAAACCGGCACCACCGCGCACTAAACTCCGGATCGTAACCATTAACAAGTCTAAGCTAACAAGAAGATGGGTTAGAGATGTACCGACTGATCCGAGTCCTCCGGTCTTCATCTCCACTCCGATCTCCTCGCGGGATCTCCGTCCGTCTCCTCCTCGTCGGAAAGGGCACCACATCGCCTGTAGCTTTTACGGGCTCCCACCTCAATACCGAGGCAACTCGGGCGCGAAGTAGGCTAGCCGACGCGTCCAAGATTTGCTGTAGAATAGAATAGAATAGCTGTCTCTTTGGGGTTTAGGAGGTTGCCAATTTGGAGGGATTTGTGCAAGAATATTCATGGATGGATGCTAAGAAAAATGAGCATCCATAGGGAATGTGTGTGCTCGGCCAAGCCAAAAGAGCTCACTGGAAAAGGAATGAATTATTAAGCAAAACTCACTCATGAAACAATGTGTGAAGAATGTATGAAATAATATCATGCAAAAAGGAAATGACTTCACTGCACACACACACAAAGAGGGGGGGCCCACGAAATTCACCATGAAGAAAAAAACACCCCAACACACACATTTCACAAAGTAGCCACAAGAGTATTTAAATATATTAATTCATCAAACCCTTAAAACAATGCCTGCACACACATTTAATCCATTCCATACCTTAAACAGTGGCCGGCCAAAACCAATTTCCATCACAATAAATAAAACCCATACCACCATCTAATCACAATAAATGCATCAATAGCAAAGATGATATCATAAACAAACCTTTTGCAAGAAACCCCCTCAACAAAATGTTAATTGCAAACTTGCAATTAACACCCTCCAACGAAAAGTCCGACCGGGAAGGAAAAAGAGAAAACCGGCCGGAACGGAATGCAAACTGGCAACCCCAGAAAACTGGTCCCGTAATAAATTACAGGAAAACCCCGATACTGTGCATACACACCCGCATCTGTATTCCGACCGGATACAAATGCAAAGAGACAAAACTACACTATCAAATACTAAGATCCGGCTTAAGCCAAAGCCGGATAGTAAAAACCGTCCGATCACCATCCGTGCAATACCGCACGTATCTGATCGAACCCTGCCATATCTCCATACGGCCTCTACAGCGTTTCGCCCGAAAGCTGAGTAACTGAAAGTGTGGTGGACTCTAAAGACTCGTCAATGCTATGGCTGTGGATTTAACCACTAGCACGTCAGAGGTATAAGCCAATACGTAACGGGCCACCAGCTATTGACTAAAAGGGACGTCGATGAGCGAACTCATCCTGACACCCTACTGAGCCTGTCAGTGACAATATCCGTACAGTCCGGTCCGTTCGTCTATGAGCATCGCATGTCGGGCCTAGGGGGTGGGTAAAAGTCAGACCCCCAAAAGCGGTACAAGTCGTGTCGGAGTGTAGCCCAGAACACCCTGAGATACTACTGGAATACCTACCAGTAAATCTCCTGCCTTGGCCAAGGACTTCGTGTAATGGCTCTCCTAGACACAGCGCGACCTCACCCCCAATACCGGGAGAGACGAAACCCCCGAAGATCCGCTCACTGCCTCCATGTGGCTCGGGACTGTACCCAACTAAAACCTGTTTGCACGACTCCTTTGAGCCGTGGTAGGGTAGTAATCAAAGTACAGTGGGAACTCATACGAGACAAATGACGATCCCCAGGTCGATGAACTAACCTGTACACATGTCACCAGGGAACTGCTATCTGACGTCAGGTATAAGACCAACTAGCATGTTCCCGGCGAGTCCTGTCCAGTGTACTCATAACCCAATGAGCACCTGTATACATCTTAGGTGAACCAACTGACACCAGTGGCTTGTGAGACCGGCCACCGCCCTCGTCGGGGTCTCGACTGTATACACTAGTCTACTCTGGAGAATCGATGCCCTGTCTCGAATCTCCCACGACTAGGGACCTTTTAAGGATGTGCTTATAGACTCCAGCTCTCACTTATATGATCGCCCTCATACTGCTGGCAGTCAAGCAAGAATCCTAGGGGCTCTATCAACGTGTAATAGCGACCTGTCAGGTCACCTAAAGCAGTACACGATGATAAAGGTAAACCAGATAGCATACTATCATCTCGAGTAAGACTGTTCTACCGGGATAGGTCCTCCCTCAATCATTGCAATCACGTGGCTGTGATCCAATAATTGACTCTGAGGGCACTATCTCCAACAATCTCCGACTTGCACTCAAGGCTAATTATTGCGATGTCGCATACTCACAGCCCGTGTGATACCGAACACCCAACTCCTCTACTAGTCAGTCTCACAAAGCTCGTTTGCGAAACTTTTGCGTTCGAGAAATAGCCTCAGCGAGTGGATCCGCCTAGATGTTTCTTTCTATGTCTCTCTATATCTCAAGTTCGCGGAGAAAAGCCATCTCCCGAAATGAGCAATACCTGTCTTAGAATGTCTGGATGTCTGATGGGACTTAGCTCATAAATGAACTCCAAATCCAAACTTCTTAGACTGTATCGTCAACTGAACTTAATCAGTATCCTGCGCCATGCCACCCTCAGTATTTCCTTGGATCACCTGTCCAAAATACTCCCCTTCGTCAGAAGGAAAACTATAACTCTGACAACTTCCTTGTCGTCGATGTCACCTTGGAAGCCTGGAATGATAATTGTCTCCCAAATGAGGCAGTCGTTATCATATCCCTAGAACATCCACTTATGTTCTAAAACTGCTTCCGATTGTTTCTCCAGGATTGGATCAATATCAACTTATTGCATCTAGTGCAAGAACAACATCTGGTGTGGTACTTGACATCTCATGATTGACTCAATTGCCTAAGCAAGTGATCTGCCAATCATGCACATCCCTCTCTGCTTTAGTCTATAAGACACCTTTAGAGAGGGTGACTCCATTACCTGCAGGTACACTACCATGCCAGGAGTCGTCCATTCTAAATACTCTTAGAATGCTGTCAAAGTACCCTGATTGGGAAACCACCCAAATCTAGATCTAAAACCATAGATCTAGTAACCAGTATGTCTGATATAATGTCCAAGTCCCATGTGGAGAAAACACTGTGTGACGACCAAAATATAACCGATCGTAGTATAGGAATGTCATTTCCTATTACCTTCTCAACAGATCCATCCCCTATTCTGATGACGTCAAAACTATGACTGTCACATCAGAAATAGATGATCTATCTCCGCTACATCTGCTTTAGTCTATAAATAGACATAAGCCTGATGTCCACCAATGCTTCCGCTGCTCCCACTGACTACAACAACCCTCTGGCAGAGTCATATAGACGTACACTTCTAAAGCTAGTTTAGAACGACGCTATACTCATCCTCCCACCGGGTCTCGCAGCCTGGAACAACAGCAATGGCAAGTGTGGGTAAACAAGAACTTCCCTGTCACCGTCCTTGAGGCTACCGGAGTACCTCTCGGGTGCCTGAAGTTACCCACCTTATCTGCGGAGTGGCCAATGGAATGTCAAAACAGATTGAATCTTTAGGTTCCTTATCAAATCTTCAGTAATCGTTTGCGGTTCTGGAATCACTTCCAGTTCTACCATACTCCCACTACTGTTTTCTGAAAAAATCCATTTTTATTAAAACTGTGGCGAGTCAAGAACAATATCACTATTGATCTTTCTTATGGTAGAAAGTCAACCCTCGTCATAGCCTGGGTCAACCCACAAACAGCCATTACAGAAACGTGCCTTGAGTTATCCAGAGTCTGGTTTTAATCATAAGCCGGACAACTCCCCGTACCTTAACTATGTTAAGATATGAACTGTACTATATCCAATATAGAACTAGAGGCACTGATTTAATTGAACCAGATTCAAATCATGCATCTATCTGCAGTGCATGTCAACAAAATGGAGAGAGGCCGATCAGCGTTACTCAACTTAGGAATGCTTCCAATTATGAGTAACCTGAAAGAGAAGGAATTTCTCTTTATCATTACTATCAACTGAATACCATACACAAGTATCTACATTTTCGATCACTTTGAAGAATCCCGATACTTGCTACACCTGGTTCTCTACTCTATTCAAATACCTATAACTCCTCTAAACTCAGACCCTGTGTTTCTACGAAACACATGTTTAAGAACTAGAGAAGTTAAAAGTAAACAGAATATAGTATGAGGACCAACCCCTCTGTCCTAATGGACACTGGACAACATACAATACCTTGTATAAGTCCGCTGAGTCTGACAACTCTTTCACTGTGTGTCGTAGGTTGAAAACTGTTCTTATGGTTAAGAAGAATTACACCGCTGTTTAATGCTCCTTACCTAACCATCCACTGATATAGGTAAATGTCATCGACATAATATCAAAAGGTATATCTCACTCTATGAAAATAGACGTACAGATATATCAATTTGAAATTGGTGCATAAAAGCGGATATTCAAAACCAAATATTTGCCGACCGGCAAACAGCCCAGGTGATCTCCTCAAATATCACCGATTACAACGAATCCCGATATAATGAGGATGATCACCCAATTCCCAATAACTTACTCCCACTCACCATCTGTAAAACCATACAGATGTGAGAATCAAACCTGGTAAATACATACCCTGGAGCAAGTGTCTAATCGGGAAATCAGTTTTCTTTCAACAGTACACAGTTGAACTGAAACATTGAAATGTTTCGATGGGGTATCCTGGTATTACTAGTAATGCCTCTACCATTATCCAGATTCACAACTATAACCGTATAATTCTTTGCCACCTCTTCAAATCCCTTTATATGTCTTTAGTCGTTACTTTCTGCACACCCCTTTAGGCCAATTGGTTTTCTTCCTTCCCTACCGTTCGGCACCAGCCTATGGTTTGGAAGAAGACTATCCAATAAGCATAATGGGTGTACTGTCCTAATCCTAGGAGCACTCGCAATGCGAGAGAAGGTGAAGATAAAAGACAACTGAATAAACCTTATTCCTATTTCTCCTGGACCAGAATCCATCCCCGAACTGGAACAAGTTCCTTTCGAGTTCGTATATAACCATACGATGGAGTATCCAAATAACTGTGGATCTTCGTAGTGATACGGAGTGTCCTGGAGAAATACAAAGGTGATGTGGGAGTGGTAACGAAATACTTGGTTTGGTCGTGAATATCAGTCGCAATTTACTTTGCCCTCTTACTAATCCCTTGCTTTGTCTTAATCTTAATACCTTCTGTACACCGTTTAGACTAACTGGTTTTCTTCATTCCCTACCGGTCGGCACCAGCCTATGGTTTGGAAGAAGACAATTCAATTTGCGTAATAGGTGTACTACTCCTAAACCAAGGAGTACTCGCAACCTGAGAGAGGGTGAAAAGAAAAGACAACTGAATAATCCTATCCGCTTTCTCCAGAACCGGAAACCATCCTCGAATTCCTTCGAGTTCGTATCTGACCATACGATGGTTTTGTCCAATGGAAGTGGACGTTCGTAGTAATACGGGGTGTCCCGGAGAAAAGGGTAAAAGTAGGAGTGGCAATGAGGTCTGCAACTCTGACAATCCAAAAGCCTGTGTTAAGAAGGTTCGGTCAACTTGGTCACTGAGTCATAGTCTAGGATCGGGTCAATGGTCGCTGCCAGAGAGAGAGAGAAGAAACACTCAGCGTGCACTCTAACCTAGATCAGAATGGTTACCAATTTATCTAATCTGGAAACCTCCCACTGTACCTCAAATTCTCCTCCAAACCTGAAAGAAGAATTAGTCGGGGTCACCCGAGGAGTAAACCAACTCATCAGTGGGAATCAGGATCCAACTCTCATCGTATGATAACGTGACGGAATCCACTTACGTCATCACACTCCAGAAGGTATGCGCATATCTGGCAAGTTTCAGTTCTTTTGAAACTCCCGATGTGGATTTTTACCCCATGCTCTTATGACCTTGACTAAGGCCAACAAATCATAAGTCACATGTCAAGTTCTACCCGTCATTGTCCAGGTTGATTTGAACCCACCCGTACAAGCCCTTGACTAAGGCCAACAAGGCTATACGACTGTCCCAAACCAACGCATCTATCTATGCTGCATATGAATAACCAACAGCTACCAAACACTGTGCCTTGACTATGGCCAACAAACACAGCTTGAATACTATTGACTATCCATATGAAACGACGGAGGGCTACGAGTGGTTTCTGGCGAAAACCGTTAACGTAATGAACTTGATATCGTTGAAGGAACGGATAGCTTTTTAGAAAATATAGTGACGAAAACCTTTACTAAAGAGGTCACTCCCGGTGAAGGGATCTCGGCTCTTTCCCCGTAGAATGGGGTGCTGGATATTCATAACCGAATATCTCGATGCAAAGCAAAAGTAATCGGCTATAGTGAAGTTAATGCCCTGACGCAAACTTCTGTCCAAGGGGTCACTCCCGGTGAAGGGATCTCGGCCCTTGCCTCGTCGACTGAGGAGCAGGATATTCCAAATGAATACCACGATGCAAAACAAAAGTGAACGTCCTTGCAATAACAGCTTTTTGAAAAGTGTTCCAACAACATCAGAATAGGTTTGTTTAACTTGCATTGATCCGAATCAATGCAGTCCCATCAATTGATCACACCACAAAGAACGAAAATATACTGACATACATATATGCCATCCGCATTCGCCACTGGGTCCCGTCATCACCCGTTAGGTTAGCTAACTAACGGCAGAGCGGGGACTGGACTAGCGCGGATGAAAAACATATACAACATCTACTAATATATATAGTATTTCGCTCAAGGCGTGAATAAAATGCAACATCACAGAAATGTACAGCATCACAGAACAATACAGATATCTGGGATCCCCGGGTTTCACAGAGCCACTACTGAAACCCGACGTTCCCCTGGTCGTGTGGATAGCCTGTGCAATGAAATCCTATACCCCCTACGAGTGCGGCGAATAGCCAGCCAATCCTGGAGTGAAGCCCCCTCCGTCCCAATGCCATGAGATGCGGGCTTGTTGCCTTCTAGAACCCGGCTATCCGTGCACCCCTCCGCGGGGTAATCCTAGTACAGAAAGTAAAATATACATACAACGGGTACATCGACCGCAACCAGGTCGTGCCCCAAAATAATAATACAAACAGGCAGTGACGGCAGTCCACATGTCGGACGCTCGCCCCGCAATATCAAATGTACATAATACAACAAAACTGTACTAGCATTGCATCCAGGCTATCCCCCATGACCGATCCGCAACAACACAGCAAATACATAGAACATCAACGTGAAAGTCACGTTCGCAAATCCGTCTAACCGAGCTATAGCAGTTAGACCGGATTTACCGATCGAGTGACATTCACGGTCGCAGATATAATGTAAATACTGTGAAAAATGTGTTTTAAAATTTTCCGATTGACCAAAAATTAACAAGTGGGCCCCCAAGCAATACTGTAGCACTCACAGAAATAATTGGCCCAATTTTAATATTCCAAAACCCCTAAAATCACCCCAGAAGCCCACTGAAAAAACTCGACCCACTGAATCCTCCATACTGCGGCGGAACCGCGGCAACAAGAAGGGTTTTGCCGCGGTTCCGCGCTCTCCTGAGGAGATCAGTGTCTCGACTTTTTCCAGAACTCTTAGATCTTCCAGTACATCAATTTTATACAACCTGAAAAAATTTTCGACACAAAAAATTTCCAACAGAAAACTGATGTGATCAAAATACGGGTTTTGGAACATTTGATCGATCGGAACTGAAAAACACATTACACAAAGCTAGACTAAGTTAATGGCGAGGCTCTGATACCACTGTAAGTGCACTGCGGCGCCCCGGCCGTCAATCCGACGCCGGAATGCGGAAGCGGTGATAAACTTTAATTTTTGCGGACTTTGCAAACCGGCACCACCGCGCACTAAACTCCGGATCGTAACCATTAACAAGTCTAAGCTAACAAGAAGATGGGTTAGAGATGTACCGACTGATCCGAGTCCTCCGGTCTTCATCTCCACTCCGATCTCCTCGCGGGATCTCCGTCCGTCTCCTCCTCGTCGGAAAGGGCACCACATCGCCTGTAGCTTTTACGGGCTCCCACCTCAATACCGAGGCAACTCGGGCGCGAAGTAGGCTAGCCGACGCGTCCAAGATTTGCTGTAGAATAGAATAGAATAGCTGTCTCTTTGGGGTTTAGGAGGTTGCCAATTTGGAGGGATTTGTGCAAGAATATTCATGGATGGATGCTAAGAAAAATGAGCATCCATAGGGAATGTGTGTGCTCGGCCAAGCCAAAAGAGCTCACTGGAAAAGGAATGAATTATTAAGCAAAACTCACTCATGAAACAATGTGTGAAGAATGTATGAAATAATATCATGCAAAAAGGAAATGACTTCACTGCACACACACACAAAGAGGGGGGGCCCACGAAATTCACCATGAAGAAAAAAACACCCCAGCACACACATTTCACAAAGTAGCCACAAGAGTATTTAAATATATTAATTCATCAAACCCTTAAAACAATGCCTGCACACACATTTAATCCATTCCATACCTTAAACAGTGGCCGGCCAAAACCAATTTCCATCACAATAAATAAAACCCATACCACCATCTAATCACAATAAATGCATCAATAGCAAAGATGATATCATAAACAAACCTTTTGCAAGAAACCCCCTCAATTAATTGCAAACTTGCAATTAACACCCTCCAACGAAAAGTCCGACCAGGAAGGAAAAAGAGAAAACCGGCCGGAACGGAATGCAAACTGGCAACCCCAGAAAACTGGTCCCGTAATAAATTACAGGAAAACCCCGATACTGTGCATACACACCCGCATCTGTATTCCGACCGGATACAAATGCAAAGAGACAAAACTACACTATCAAATACTAAGATCCGGCTTAAGCCAAAGCCGGATAGTAAAAACCGTCCGATCACCATCCGTGCAATACCGCACGTATCTGATCGAACCCTGCCATATCTCCATACGGCCTCTACAGCGTTTCGCCCGAAAGCTGAGTAACTGAAAGTGTGGTGGACTCTAAAGACTCGTCAATGCTATGGCTGTGGATTTAACCACTAGCACGTCAGAGGTATAAGCCAATACGTAACGGGCCACCAGCTATTGACTAAAAGGGACGTCGATGAGCGAACTCATCCTGACACCCTACTGAGCCTGTCAGTGACAATATCCGTACAGTCCGGTCCGTTCGTCTATGAGCATCGCATGTCGGGCCTAGGGGGTGGGTAAAAGTCAGACCCCCAAAAGCGGTACAAGTCGTGTCGGAGTGTAGCCCAGAACACCCTGAGATACTACTGGAATACCTACCAGTAAATCTCCTGCCTTGGCCAAGGACTTCGTGTAATGGCTCTCCTAGACACAGCGCGACCTCACCCCCAATACCGGGAGAGACGAAACCCCCGAAGATCCGCTCACTGCCTCCATGTGGCTCGGGACTGTACCCAACTAAAACCTGTTTGCACGACTCCTTTGAGCCGTGGTAGGGTAGTAATCAAAGTACAGTGGGAACTCACACGAGACAAATGACGATCCCCAGGTCGATGAACTAACCTGTACACATGTCACCAGGGAACTGCTATCTGACGTCAGGTATAAGACCAACTAGCATGTTCCCGGCGAGTCCTGTCCAGTGTACTCATAACCCAATGAGCACCTGTATACATCTTAGGTGAACCAACTGACACCAGTGGCTTGTGAGACCGGCCACCGCCCCTCGTCGGGGTCTCGACTGTATACACTAGTCTACTCTGGAGAATCGATGCCCTGTCTCGAATCTCCCACGACTAGGGACCTTTTAAGGATGTGCTTATAGACTCCAGCTCTCACTTATATGATCGCCCTCATACTGCTGGCAGTCAAGCAAGAATCCTAGGGGCTCTATCAACGTGTAATAGCGACCTGTCAGGTCACCTAAAGCAGTACACGATGATAAAGGTAAACCAGATAGCATACTATCATCTCGAGTAAGACTGTTCTACCGGGATAGGTCCTCCCTCAATCATTGCAATCACGTGCCTGTGATCCAATAATTGACTCTGAGGGCACTATCTCCAACATATACCTATATGGTAGTGTACCATTAGTGATAGGTATATATACATTTGAGACATGGCTACATGTAGATCTTGTATACATACTTGTATATACCCATACCTAGCTTGATATAGCTACACATATATCTGGAGGGTATCACATCATTATTGATAGGTAGATACACATATCTTGCTATACCGACATGATTATGCATACCTGGCTATAGCTACATGTTCATCTTTATATGATGTTGTATGGATTTGGAGAAATTAGGAACCGCATGATATATTTAATAACTTGTTGCAGTTAAATAGCGGTTTTCCTTTATATGCTCATATTACTGTTTCATGTTGCATATAATATATTTCATGGATTTCGCATTGATATATGGATTTCACAAAATGTTTTCTGGATTCGAGGACCGTGGTAGTTTCATGAAATTATGCATTATTTGAAAAACCCGGCTTCTCTTGATATGATATTTTATCGTCCACCATGAGATTTTTCGGTTCTGATATATACCCCATGCGAGAAGAGGTGTGGGTCATGTGTGGGTATATGGTGGAGACCAGAGGTACCCCGGGACAAGAAAGGTATGTCGAAGGTTCACACCGATGAGCCTGGCAGGGGAACCATACCTACCGGTGACAGTATTGGACTCGTCGGTGATCGCATAGATATCGACCGGAGTCACGTACGTATGGATACGGGGAATTCAAGTATCGAAGCTGGGTACTCGGGTTTTCGATGAACGTATGATACGTACATATCAGGGGCAGTCGTGGTGACGACGCCTGATAGATGAGTATTTATGTGTCGATGCTAAACACTAGTTTTCATAATATTTTACCTCTAAGTATATATATCAGTGGTATGGGACGATGTTATATATGCATGTGTATATATATATCAGTGGTATGGGACGCTGTTATTTATATATATATATATATATATATATATATATATATATATATTTAATATATATATCATCATAATGATCTATGGATGTATTCTTATTCATTACCTGATGTTGAGGGCCGATCTGCGGGCCGAAATGAGGGCCGATCTGATGGCCGATATGAGGGCCGATCCGAGGGCCGATTTGATGATATTTAGGATTTGGATTGTCTAGATGGACACTGGTCCTGCGACGATGAGGATTCCGTGAGGATGATATGTTTTATCCCATATTCTGCATTTACTTATATGCATTGCTTCATGTATTAGTAGTACCTGATAGAATACATTTCATGACTGTTGCATATACATATTGCCATATTATTGCTTCATGTATTAGTAGTACCTGATAGAGTACCTTTCATGACCGTTGCATATACATATTGCCATATTATTGCTTCATGTATTAGTTATACCTGCTAGAATACATTTCATGACTGTTGCACATACATATGGCCATTTATTGCTATTAGCTTGCATGTGATAGATTCGCGCAGTACGTGCATACTTGCGATTACCTGCATATGTTATTTACTATTCACGAGTTGGCAACTCACCCCCATTGTGGTACAGGGTTTGCAGGTTGTTCCTCAGAGTAGTCAAAGGCAGGGCTTTTCATCTATCGTATCATCTTTTGCTGCGGATACCGCTACGGCTGACCATGTGCAGTTTTGCTATAGGTGGGTTTTGCGGTTATCCGATATTGCTTATTGTATATCTTGTACCTTGTACTCTCCATCTACCATTTTCATGTATTGACTTAGAGTCGAGTTGTGAGGACGATATTGTATATTATTTATGACTTGGAGGTCCTTTATGCAATTTCATTTTACATCGTCTTTTTCTTCTCTACGGCATCGTATATTTGCTTATAGTGGTTGTTTTCCGCCTTTGGGCGTAGATTTGCTCCCGTTGGGAATGCTTTACTTATATATTTATGTTGTACCGTTTTTAGGGGCTTGTTTTACAAAAGAGGTGCTGCAGAATTTTAAAGGAAATAAATTTGGACCTTAAAGAATTTGATTGAGATTTCAAAAGTTTTAACAATATTATTATCACTTACTACTTTTGATGGTTTAGATTGCCGGGTTTTCAGCTTACTTGAATTTCGTTACGCCTGGAGACGTTACGTGGTTTAAGGGCTGTCACGTGCCAAATTTTTTGTCGTGACAGGCCAAATTTTGAGGACTCTCCCCCTTTTTTATAAGAGAACAAGTAGCTTTTAGCCAAAAAAATTGGCGGGAACAAGGCTACTAAGATCGTACCTAAGTTATGTGGGATAGGTTTTAGGTATAAGAAAAAGATATATGGGTATGTTTAAAGATTGAAAGAAAGCTTGAAAGAAAAGAGTTACCAGTGATGACTTGGCCAGTGGCTTCAGCTTCTTCCACAGTCATTGTGAAAGCTTGTCGCCTCGGTACATTCCTCCTTACTGGAGGAGCATTCCTCTGTCCGTTCCTCTGTACTTGAGATAATTTCCTTTGTGCTTGGTGGAACTGACGAGGAGGACGTGCAGTCGGTCCATGAGGAGGTGGAGCTGGGAGAGCAAGACGTGGAGCAGGTGCTTGGATAGCTGGCCGCTGCGAATAGGTAATTGCTGGTCTGGGTGCAGCATTTGGATTGAGTCTACGAGGACAAGACCCAATATCATGTGTGGCTGAGCCGCAGACTAAGCAAAAGCGATTAGCATGCCTACAATCCTTCGCCAGGTGTCCATCCTTCCTGCAGTAAGTGCAAAAGGCTGGACTGGGCTGGTTGATTGGTACTCCCGGTCTCCTGGGTACAAAAGGCGGCCTTGAAGAGGCTCCTCCTGCCATCTGAGTGGCAGGGTGCTTTACTCCGGCAGATTGGGGTCTGCCCTTCATCTTTACTATTGCCTCATATCGACAGGCTTTCAGAGCCAGTTCGTGGGTTGGGAAATCCCATGTAGCCAAGGTAGCTTGGATCTCCAGATCTAACCCTTGCTGAAATCGTCTGGCCCTGATCTCAGCGGTAGGAATTGTTAGTTATATGTATGCCCTAGAGGCCATTACTGTACATAGGATGTATATTGTAGTGGATGCTGGGACGTATATAGGGAGGACTTTCTTGCTCGACATGATAGTATGCTATCTGGTTGAACTTTACCTTAACGTGTATGCTGATTGTCTCTCTGTTACATGTTGGTAAAGCCCTTAGGATCTGTACTTGACTACCTGGACTATGATGCGGATCATACTAGTGGGGACATGGTAGTCCATAAGTACATCCTTCAAACTCCCTAGTCGTGGGTGTATCGAGACGGGGCATCGATATACCAGAGTAGACTAGCGTGTACCTTCTCGACCCATACAGATGGGCGATGGATGATCCCATATCCATTGGTGTTTGACATCAGAGATGATATACGGGTGCTCAGTGGAGACTGGGTACACTGGACGGACTCGCCGAGAACCCCCAGATGGTATTATACCTCACGTCAGATGGCAGTTCTCTGGTGACACTGGTACAGAGTAGTCTGTTGACCCGAGATCGTCATAGAGTCTTGTGTGGTTCCCACTGTGCTTTGATTTCCATCTTACCACGTCCAAGAGGGCGTGCAAAACGGTAGTTTTTGGGTACAGTCCCGAGTCACATGGAGGCAATGAACGATAGGAGGGGATTCGTCTCTCCCGGTATAGGGAGTTGATGTTGTGTTGTGTTCGATTGGCTATAACAGGAAATCCCTGGCCAGGGTTGCTGAGATTTACTGGTAAGTGTTACCAGTAGTATCTCGAATTGTTATAGACCTCATATCGACACGACTTATTGAGCTATTGGGGTCTGACGTTTACCACCCCTAGGCGAGATATGCGACATATCAGACGATCAGACCGGACTGTACGGTAGTGTTACTGGTTGGATTCACTGGAGTGTGAGCGGGCTTGCTCGTCGATCTTCAGATCGCTCAATACCCGGGTGGCCGTTACGTTTAGCAGACCGCTTGCGGCTTGTGGATGTTTGATATGATCATCATCTGCTGCCGGCGTATTGACGAGTCTTTAGAGTCCTACACAGAGGTTTCCTGGCTCAAGCGAAACGAAATAGGAGTGCATATGAGATATGTGCGGGACCGAGAATGATACCAGTATGTGATACTGTATTCAATTCTCACGATGTGACATTGATCGGTTATATGCGATATAGCCGGCTTATCGGATCAAGTGTTGATTCGATAAGTTGTTACTAATGATACTAGTCGGTTATATGCGATATGACCGGATCGTTAAATCAAGTGTTGATTTAATAATTTAATGCATAATTATATATTTGATATATTACTTTGCATTAACTAGTATCGGTTCACTTTAAATGGATTTTCTCACTCGGGTGTGCGCATTACATATGCGATATGATTTTGTGCACTTGATTGTATCATGTTTGATGATACATATCTTTTTTGTTAAGTGTAATGAATTAAACCTAGGTTAAGTAAATGATTAGGGTTTTCTTTTATTCATTCATTTATCTTTTCATTTGCATTTAAAAGATAAATGAGAAAAGGAAAAGAAGTGAAAAATGGTGGCTAGTTTTGTTTTCATCATGAAGCTTCATGAAGCTTTCATTAAGTCACCATTTTTGTCTCATCTCCTTAACCCTAACCATTCTTTAACCTTGGTCAATTCTCTACACTTAACTTGGGTTATGTTATGATAAGAATGGATTATTCTTTTCTTTTTTTGAATTAATCTTATCATAACTTTCTTCTTCTTCTTCATCTTCTTCTTTGAAGAAGCTTGAGGTCATCAATGGTGGATTGATGATTTGAGTGAGAAATCCAATTCTAAAGTCTACCCACTTCCTATTTCTTCATCCTCTACCTCTTGCCAAGTAGTAGAGTGTGTTTCCTTCACAAGTTTTCATGGCAAGGTGAAGGCGGAGCTTGATTTAGCGATGCCTCGACGTAGATCATCTTCGGCATGGACATCGACGACCTAGCTCGCTTATTCTTCGACGAAGCCGACGCTGGAGTCCGGATTCTTTTTGGACAGCAGAGATGACTTCTTCATGGAGCTATAGAGGTAGACAAACAGATCTACAAAGGTTGTATATCAGTATCCCTTAGTTAAGTGTTAACTAGTTTGCATTTTCGCCTAGATTTCTAGCCAACGATCCGTAGTCGGGTCTCTCGGCACCTAGAATTTTTGAAATTGGCATGGTTGATGCCTTGTGAGACCTCACTAGTGTGCCTAGGAACCCTACAGGAATGAGGTATGCCACGAACCTGTTACGGTATTTGTGTTAGTTGTGTAATATGTGATATTAGAAAATCGAATATTTGAGACATATCTTTACCTGCTCAACATAGTGAACTCGACATCATACTCATCCACCGATTTGCTCCACATAGAGACTTGTTGTAAGTGGATGAATTGTTGCTCCATGTCGAATTGGGAAGTCTCAGGAAAATACTTCACGTCGAACATGTCGCGAAAAGTTTTCCATTCGATAGGCTGGACAAGATAGCTTTCTTCCGCCTTCCACCATACTCGGGCGTTGTCGGTGAGTTGCAGCTTTGCAACCCGTACCCAAGCATCTCTGGCACTTGTGCTGCTGCCATATCGTCCTCAATGCTCTGAGCCCATTCTTTAGCTTCCAAAGGGCTCTCTTTCCCAGAAAATTGCTTCAGGTGCAATGCCCGGAATTGCTTCACTCCGGGTGCTTCCGCTTCTGGACGGTTCAATAAGATAGCAGTCTATTGCTGCTGTCCTTCCAGAAGGCTTCGGTTTGCCTCAAGAAATACTGTTTGCTCGTTGATCGGAGCTGCAACGATAGGTGTAAGTAGAAGAGGTGGTGATGGTGTGGTGTTGACGTTTGTGCTGGTATTGTTTGGAGAATCCATAACCTTAAAAGAAAAAATAGGGTTGGGATAGATTCAAAGAATATGAAATTGTAAGATTCAAGGAATATGAAATGTAAAGAATATTTTTAGTTGTTGATTCTTATGTTATATTGCTTAGAACTTCATGCGGAACTGACTTGCATGTCCATGCAGAACTGACCTGCATGAGCCGCCAACAAAACCTGTTACGCTTCGCTTCCCAGTGTACAGATAAAGAGACGGGACGAGGCCTGCTACGTATTTACTCAGAAGTAAACACGCTAAGCGTAACTAAACAATATAATGTAAATATACATAAGAAGACATGAAATGTAAATGAACAGGAACTTTTATTTATTAAACATTTCTTTATAATACAACTGAAAAGTAAATACAATGATGAAAGCAATGCCTAAATAATGGCATGCACATGAAAGTAAAGTATATACAAGAGTATAGAGCTCGGGGTCCTCGCTAAACTGATCCAAGTCCTCTGAAATGGGCTCTATCTCCAGTGAGTCGGATCCACCTGACAACATTCCAAAGAAAGAAGAGAGAAGGAATGTCGTCAGCAAACAATCACTCGGTAAGTCCTAAAGAAAGGTAGAAATAGAATAAACAGAAAGAATATAACTGTATACTATTTGATTGTTATGTTAACGCGGTTGTTTGTAGCTTGGTACAAAATATGCCAGTATATACGAGAGGGGTCCAACTATTCTGTGGACTAAGGTATACGGAGCACAAGGAACCGTTAAGCCACAGAACAACAGCAATGGATATTCAGGTTAGTTGTATTAAAGTGGTCGTCTCGTGACACTTCTAACACATTCTGTACCAGTCTACCCCTTTAAAACACTGTAATGTATTTTGTATTGATTTGTATATTTTTTTGTTTAATAGATGTACGGATTGCCGAAACCATGATATCGGTAGTTCATGTAAACAGAACGGATAGTCATGTAATCAGAGTATATCCATGATTCGGTTCAGTCGAGTCATTTTGATATTGATTGAATTCTGGTATAAATGGATTCATGTTGAATAGGAGTTATACTTAAATCATATTCAAGAATAGATCGATTTATATCAGATTAGACCGAGACTCTGCCTGAGTCAGACACTTAAACAGAATTGAAGTCCCGAATTAGTTTTGATGTTATCGGTAACTGCTGCACATGGACGGCAGAATTTGTGTATTTTTCCAAGACAATTACCGTATTGATAACACCGGTTTTAGGTTGTCTACCTTAGATAGACAAGCACCCATATTCTCCGGCTCCCTGAGGCTCAAGAGAACTAGTTGTTAGTTATATGTATGCCCTAGAGGGCATTATTGTACATATGATGTATATTATAGTGGATGCTTGGATATATAGAGAGAGGACTTTCTTGCTCGACATGATAGTATGCTATCTGCTTGCTCTTTGTCTTAACATGTAGATTAGTATTGTGATACTGTCTTGCTCTCACATGTTGATAAAGCCCTTAGGATGTGTACTTGACTGCCAGGACTATGATGGAGATCATACTAGTAGGGCCAAGGGTAGTCCACAAGTACATCCTATAATTGTTCCTAGTCGAGGGTGTATCGAGACAGGGTATCGATATTCCAGAGTAGACTAGCGTATACGCATCTTGACCCATATGATGGGCGATGGATGATCCCACATCCATTGGTGTTTGACATCAAAGATGGTATACGGGTGCTCAGTGGAGACTGGGTACACTGAACGGACTCGCCGAGAACTCCTGGTTGGTATTATACCTATCGTCAGATAGCAGTTCTCTGGTGACACTCGTACATATTAGTCTGTAGACCCGAGATTGTCATAGAGTCTTGTGTGATTCTCGTTGTGCTTTGATTTCCACCTTACCACGCTCAAGAGAACGTGCAAAACGGTGGCTTTTGGGTACAATCCCGAATCACATGGAGGCAATGAGCGATATGAGGGGATTCGCCTCTCCCGATATTGAGGGTTGATGTTGCGCTGTGCTCGATTGGACATAACAGGAAATCCCTGGCCAGGGCTGATACGGAGATTTACCGATAAGTGTTATCGGTAGTTTCTCGACCCGTTATAAGTCTCACATCGGCACGACTTATCGGTTACTGGGGTCTGACGTTTACCACCCCTAAACTAGATATGCAGCATATCAGACGAAGAGACCGGACTGTACGGTAGTGTTACTGACATGCTTTACAGGAGTTAGAGCAGGCTTGCTTGTTGATCTTCTGATCGCTCAATACCCGGGTAGTCGTTACGTCCATCTAGTACCGCTGACAGCTTGTGGGTGCATGATTTGATCAGCACCTACTGCCGGCTTATTGACGAGTCTTTAGAGTCCTACACAGAGATTTACTGGCTCAAGCAAAACGAAGTAGGAACGCATATGTGATATGTGCGGGAACGAGATTAGTACGCGTATGTGATACCGTATTATATTCTCGCGACATTAGTATCGGTCGGTTATATGTGATATAACCGGATTATCGATTCAAGTATTGATTCGATAAGATGATACATATGATATTAGTCGGTTATATATGATATAGCCGGATTATTAAATCAAGTGTTGATTTGATAATTTAATGTATAATTGTATATTTGATATACTAGATTACATTAACTAATATTAGCTCACTTAAACATTTCTTTTTCTCACTTGTATGCATATAGTATATATGTGATATATATTAATGTACATTTTATTTGTGTCATGCTTGATGATACACACTACATGGGTGTATGTGACTTACACCATGCTCATGATAATGTGAGGATTATTTATTTAAAGTAAATCCAAATTAGATGGAAATTAGTCACATGCATGAAGCTTGTGGAAGTTTGTAGATGCATTGACTTGGTCCACTAATTTTGTTTTACTTAAGATATTTATTAACACAACCATTCTCATTAGCCATGGTTATGTCTCTACATGAGTTAGTATATGATACAAACTCACCTATGGTTGTCATTCACTCTCTCATCCATTATTTGCTTCATCTTCCTCCTCACAAGAGAGAGCTCTCTAGGTTTATGAGAGGTGAGGAAAATTAGTGAGAAAATCAATTCTAAAGTGAGCAAAAATCCTACTTCATCATACTCTACTAGATAAGCCATTTAGTTTAGGGTGTTAGCTTCACTAATCCCTCATTAGTGAAGAAGTAGCTTGTGTTAGTGTCTCCTCGACGTAGATCATCTTCGGCCTCGAAGACTTCGTGCAAGCTCGTTCCTTTCACCTTGTAGAGCCGTTCTAGAGTCCGCAAGATCACTACTTGGAACAAAGGGACTACTACACGGAGCTATTGAAGTGAAGGACCAGTCTTCAAAGCTTGTATTCCTAGTTCACTTCGTTGTAAAGTTGTTTACACTTTGATTCGTCTAAATCTTTAATTAAGATTCTAGGGTTAGGCTTATGTAGTATGGCAAAAATTTGAATTTAGCAAGGACGATATCTCCTGAAACCTTGTTGTTGTGCTAGGTAACCCTACAGTGGTATTAGAGCCAAGCTAGAGAATTAGACGATATTTGTTATATTACGAAACCGAAATTACTCTGTAACTTGAAACATTGAAATCAAATTTCTGTCGAATTTTAAATGGGCCCTAAAATTTTTTTTAGCAACTGCAGAATGTTGTATGTGATATAACATGAACACCTTCGAAATTTGAAGCAAACCCACCTATTTTTGGCCAGCCACATGCATCAAAATTCCGAGCAGTCCGGTTTTGTGAAGGAATTTTGGCTTCAAAATTTTTTGGTGTTCCTGTCTTTGGGTTTTGGTGTTTCAGGTGTTACTTGTTTTTTCTAAAATTTCATGAGATGTTAATTTTCTATAAAGGAAATTCAGAGTGTTTCGTAGTCGTAATTCTAACATGTTTTCGGGTTATTTAGACGGCGTTAAAAAGTTCGAATGGATATCAAATACCCACTTTAACCCTCGCCGGAAAATTTTCCAAGAGTTGGATTTTTTCATAGTTAAAGAACATTCAAATGTAATGCAAGTGATTCGATGAAACCTCTAGAAGAACGAAACCCTAACTCGATTCTATGACCGTAAGAACCGCCGCTAAACCCTAGGGTTTGCGGTGGTTCCGCGGCGCCATAGGTGAGGCAAGGGTTGACCCTTCTACGGTTGGTCCATAGGTACTGTGGTATGTTCTGAGTATTTTTAAACTGCGCTCAAGTGTTGAGCTTTTTGGGAAATTTTGGGTGTTTGTTGATTCGATCGGAATGTTTAACATTGTCTAGCTTTTTTTGGAATGTGATACAATATTTGGAATTCATATTGTTAGGCATGAAATCCGAGATATGTGATATTTCGGATTTATAATGTCTAAGGTGATTGTGGATTCCAAATGTTGTAATTTGACATTTTCTTTTCTGCGACCGTAAGTGTAATATGTGGTGTATCGCCGGTTTCGTTGCTATACGTCAACAACAATTGGAATACGCATATTTACTTACGTTGATGACATGTGATGTTATGTGTTGCTGAGATATATTATATTGGATCGTCGTGTTTTGAATAGCCGGGGGTTTTATGTGAGATGGGAGTTTTTATTTTCATTCATTTAAAATTCATTGTATGTAATATTCTTTTATTGGGGCACTTCCGAGTTGAGGATGATGTCACCATTGTTGTATATTATTTACTTTTCCGCATTAGGATGGACCCAAGGAGGGGAGCACAAGTAACCGGGTTCTAAGGTCCAGTGGAAGACCATCTCGAGGAGTCGAGACCGGGTCTCCTAACTCTAGAATTGGTAGGGTTGCTTGCCGCTTTCGTAGGCGTCTAGGGATGCGGGTTTGGCTATTCATCGCGACCGTGGAATCCGTGTTTTATACTGGCTTAATTTAAAACACGGAATTCCTAGTATATCCAATATTTCATATGTTATCTTCTGCTGCTGATATTCTGTGATGTGATCACTTTATATGTTTGAGACGAATGCTTTTTTATTATATATATGATATATAATAAATGTTGCTTATGTTTTGTACCCGCGCTAGTCCCGCCCCGCTATGCCGTTAGTTAACCTAACGGTGCATAGCGGGACACTGCGGCGAATGCGGATGGTATAAGCGTACGTTGTATTTTCGTTTCTTCTGTGATGCTTAGGAAGTATAAATGATGGGACTTCATTAATGAGATTAATGAAAGAAAAAGAAACCTAAAAATGTTGTAGAATCAAATTTTCAAAAAAGGGTAGCTCTAGTTTTTGCTTTGCATAGCGGTATTCCTTGTAGAATATCCAGCACCTTATTCGATAAGGAAAAAGCCGAGATTCCTTCACCGGGAGTGGCCTCTTTAGCGAAGCTAGCAGATGCTACAACACACTCAGTTTTGTTTTTGATTACTTCTATATTTCTTGTTTTGCATAGTGGTATTTATGAAATATCCTGCACCTTATTCGATAAGGAAAGAGCCGAGATCCCTTCACTGGGAGTGACCTCTTTAGCAAAACTAGTAAAAGCCTCAAAAACACTCATTTTCAAAATCACTTGTTTCTACAACGATATCAAGTTCATTACGCAAAATGTTTTCTTAAAAACCTGTCGTAGCCCTCCATCATTTCAGATAAGTCCTACTTAGTATTCGTGCTACGTTTGTTGACCTCCGTCAAGACGTAGTGTGCGGCAGCTGACTAGTATTTATCTGCTGCATATGATGTGATTGTTTTGAGGTAGTCGTACGACCTTGTTGACTTCCGTCAAGGGTCATGCGGGTGGGTTTAATTCAATCAGGAAATGACGGGTTGAACCTGACCAGCAGCCTATGGTTTGTTGACCTCCGTCAAGGTCATAGGACGCTAGGGGAAAAAATTATCGGGAATTTCAAGTGTTGAAATTTGCAATGAGATTGCATACCTTCTATGAGATAGTTGGATCCCGATACCCACTGCGAGTAAGAGTTATTCCTGGGAGAGTTTTACACATGACAATTACCCGATCAACTAGGTGTCTAGAAAGGTGTTAACGGGGTTACGCCCCTGGGAAAACGAGATTTATTTTAATTAGGTCCGTACGAAAGCACGGGGAACCTCCCTCAAAGTACCAACACTGGCCTGGCCGAAAGATTGGCGAACTTGTAAAGTGTAATTAATCCCGGCTAGTCTTACCTTTTAGGGTTTGAAAGAAGATTTGATAAAAACAGTAGGAGCCATCCTGATTAGATAAGATAATAACCAATCTAATCTTACAAGAGCATACGCTAAAGTGTTTTCTTCTCTCTCTTTCCAGGTAGCGACCATATCAGGCCTTAATCAAGATAATAATATGGATGTATTGGCCGAACCCGCTTGTTATGCTGAGCAGGGGAACGTTGGTTCCGTTCTTTCTTATAATTGTTATAAGACTGAGCAGGGAATAGAGACATATCCGGGTTCCCACGCCGCCCAAACGAAGAATAAGCATGTTGATGCATCTTCTTCGGGTGTGTTAGTTATCAAGAACTGTTTCTCGGTTCACTCTACGTCTTGGGTATTAGATACCGGATCGGAATCCCACATATGTAATATGTTACATGGGCTAAAAAAAGGTAGAGAACTGGGAATGCGTGATCATTCCGTAAGAGTAGGGAATGGTGCAAATGTTGCCGCCAAAGCAGTTGACGAATACCACCTTGTATTACCAAATGGTAATACATTGATTCTGAACGAATGCTGTTAGATACTGACCCTGATATGCAACTTATATCAGTTTCTTTATTAAGTAAAGAGGGATATAATTTTGTAGTACAGGATAATATTATGAACATCTTCCTGAATCAAAAGTTGATTGGATCAGGCTCGTTAAATAATGGAATATACGTTCTAAATCAAACCACGGTTCTCAATGTACAAAACACACACAAGAGGATGAGTTCAGAAATGAACGTATCCTTCTTGTGGCATTGTAGACTAGGTCATATCAATGCGACACGACTAGCTAAATTACATAAAGATGGATATTTGAATCCGTTCGAATTATCATCTTATAAAACTTGTCAATCATGTCTCAAAGGAAAGATGACCAAAACTCCGTTTAGTGGACACAGAGAAAGAGTTACGAAACTCTTGGGACTGATACATGGTGATGTATGGGGTCCTATGTCTACACATGCCAGGAATGGTTCATCATACTTCATTACATTCACTGACGATCTTTCAAGATACGGACATGTGTTCCTGTTGAAACACAAGTCTGAAGCTTTTGAGAAATTCAAAGAATATAAGCATGAAGTTGAGAACCAGATGGGTAAAAGTATTAAAATCTTACGATCTGATCGGGGAGGAGAATACTTGAGCACGGAATTCCGTGACTATTTAAAAGAGAATGGGATTCTCTCCCAGCTCACTCCTCCGTATACACCACAGCACAACTGTGTATCGGAATGGAGGAATCACATCCTATTAGATATGGTGCGCTCTATGATGAGCATTGCTGAGTTGCCTATTTCCTTTTGGGGGTATGCGCTTGTTCAGTTGAAAATATTGCGCATTTAATATGACATTTTCCTTACTATTTTTATATAATAAAAGGTGTTTATTATAAATATGACACATATGAGGGTTTATCCGTAAAAATACTATTTTCATGTGTTTATATATTATAATTAACATTATAAAGGAAAATGTAAGTATATAATATCTATGTAATATTTAGTCCATTTAAATATGCTTACCTTATTAAATATCTTTGACCAATTCTCTTAAAACTATAATATTATGTCAAATGGTTAAGATAATATCTCAATAAAAACAAATTCTACTAACATTATTTATTGAGATAATTGTGCAGAAATTATATCAGGACTGGAATCAAGGAAATCCGAGTTATCGAGATCAAATCTATCGAAATCTTAAAGTAAATCGAAGAAATTAATTCTGGCAGAGACTTAGAGAAGATTTTCAGATTCCAGATATCAAAATAGTCTACATGTGTCACCAGAAGAGGCCACAAGATTTTTGAAGCAACAAACCCCCTAACCAACCGCGGATCCGCGGCCAAACCAATCAAATAACCGCGATTCCGCCGTAATATTGAGGAGTTAGAGCTCTGGATTTTCTGGTTGGGATCCTAACAACTAGTTACCATATTAGGAAACTAGGGTTTTGGCTCTGTGACTATAAATAAGGACCGAGAGCCTCTTGGAAAAATCATCAAACCGACGCGATCACGAAGTCCACGACGGCTCAAGAATCCTGGTTGATCATCAACAGTTTATCTACCTCCTTAGAAGAGATCGAGAAGCAAACTAGGGTTTTGTAATCATTTTCTAAAGGAACAAAGTGTACTTGATCTTGTTGATTAATAAAGGTAGTTTTATTCTATTGCATTTTATTTTCTTCATGATTTCTATCTTTTCTTTTCCCAACATGCGCGAGCAATTCTCCGCTTGTTAGGGTTCGTAAGATTAGGGTAGATTAATGGATGATGAAGATCCTTAAACTCTTTTTAAATCCTATAAACTTTATAAACTTTATCAAAAGAATAATTAACATCCTAATCGGGCGCGCTATCAATTCATTGATAGTCACGACCACGATTAGAGATTAGATTAACAATTGCTTTGGTAAAGGCTAGACATGAACGGAGATCCATGTCAAGATAGGGGTTAAAAGTGGGAACCTTATTCCCTCCAGAAACCCTAATCTACATGCATCACTGTCGATCTAGTTTTAAATCCATTAAAGGATAAAAAGAGTAATCTTTATGTAATCATCTATGACTACTAAATCTTAAAGAACCCTACAAGCCCCTTCTAATATAAAACCTACATCCGTAGTTAATCTAGATCTATATTCTGCATCCGTGTTTGACGTAGATCTAGAACCTACAACCATTCTTCACCATTCTTTATTCTTCCTCATTTCCTAATCAACACGCCTAAAGTAAGATTAAAAGATTCAACGTTTCCCTAAGGACGACCCGTACTCATCTTGGTCTAGCTACACGCGACACCGTTATTAATTGCGGTTAACTACTACACACAAATCAAAGATCAATCAGCGCTTGAGACAGCCATATACCTATTGAATAGAGTTCCAACCAAATCAGTGCCTACCATTCTATATGAGATATGGGAGGGGAAGAGACCGTGTCTTAATTTTATTAAGATATGAGGTTGCCCGGCCTATGTTAAAAAGCAAAATCCGGACAAGCTCGAGGCAAGGTCAGTTTTGTGCAAGTTTGTAGGATATCCTAGGCATTCGCGAGGACATATCTTCTACCACCCTGAGCAACAAAAGGTGTTTGTTGCTTAACATGCCACCTTTTTAGAAAAGGAATTTCTTGCAAAGGAAATTAGTGGCGAGGAGGTAGAACTGGAAGAAGTTCCAGCGTACAAACTACGACAGAAGATTTGGTAAAACCAGAGAATTCGATAACTCCCAACGAACCTCAGCCTCTCCGCCGATCTAGTAGGATTCCTCATCCACCTGAGAGATACTACGGTTTTCTCGTTGATGGTGGGAGTGAGGAACGCATCATGGAAGATGATGACCCAACTAGTTTCGAGCAGGCCATCACGAGTGGGGACTTAGTGAAGTGGCTGGATGCAATGCATCTGAGATGGAATCCATGTACACCAACAAAGTATGGACTTTGGAAGTTGCTCCTGAAGGGGTAAAACCCATTGGGAGCAAATGGATCTTTAAGAAGAAACTTGGTGTAAATGGAAAAGTTGAGACTTTCAAAGCTAGATTTGTTGCAAAAGGTTTTCGTCAACGACCAGGTGTGAATTATGATGAGACCTTTTCTCCAGTGGCTAAGCTTAAGTCCATCCGGATCCTACTTGCCATTGCTGCATACCATGACTACGAAATCTGGCAAATAGATATTAAGACCGCCTTTCTAAATGGTGATTTAGAAGAGAGCGTGTACATGACTCAGCTAGAGGGCTTCGTGGACACTGGGAGCAGCGAGAAGGTGTGCAAGCTACTTAAATCTATCTACGGGTTAAAACAGGTATCGCAGAATTAGAACATCTGTTTTGATATCGTAGTCAAAGAGTTTGACTTCATCAAAAACGTAGATGAACCTTATATATGCAAGAAGGTGGCAGAGAGTAAGGCTGTCTTCCTTGTATTGTACGTGGATGACATACTCTTAATAAGAAATGATATTCTTATGCTGCACTCGGCCAAGCTCTTTTTATCACAAAGATTCTCAATGAAAGATATAAGTGATGCCTCCTACATATTGGGGATTAAGATGTATAGAGATAGATCTAAACGGATACTGGGATTGTCCCAATCTAGGTACATTGACACCATACTAAAGAGGTTTAGTATGGAAGAATCCAAGCGTGGGAAATTACCCACCATCACAGGACTCACTCTCTCCAAAGAGATGTCTCCCAAGACTGATTTGGAGAGAGCTCGCATGCAAGGGATACCCTATGCTTCGGCGGTAGGCTCTATCATGTACGTGATGTTATGTACCAGACCCGATGTAGCATACACACTAAGTGTAGTGAGTAGGTATCAAGCAGATCCAGGAGAGTCACTGGACAGCTGTGAAGAACATGTTAGTTATGTATATGCCCTAGAGGCCATTATTGTACATATGATGTATATTATAGTGGATTCTTGGATATATATAGAGAGGACTTTCTTGCTCGACATGATAGTATGCTATATGGTTTCACTTTGTCTTAACATGTTGACTTGTATTAGTTTACTGCCTTGCTCTCACATGTTGATAAAGCTCTTAGGATATGTACTCGACTACTGGGACTATGATGAGATCATACTAGTAGGGCCATGGTAGTCAACGAGTACATCCTATAACCGTTCCTAGTCGAGGGTGTATCGAGACAGGGCATCGATACACCAGAGTAGACTAGCGTATATGCATCTTGACCCATATGATGGGCGATGGATGATTCTATATCCATCGGTATTTTAACATCAATGATGGTGTACGGGTGCTCAGTGGAGACTGGGTACACTGAACGGACTCGCCGAGAACTCCCAGATGGTATTATACCTCATGTCAGATGGCAGTTCTCCGGTGACACTGGTACAGGTTAGTCTGTAGACCCGAGATCGTCATAGAGTCTTGTGTGATTCCCACTGTGCTTTGATTTCCACCTTACCACGTCCAAGAGGGCGTGCAAAACGGTGGCTTTTTGGGTACAGTCCCGAATCACATAGAGGCAATGAGCGATAGGAGGGGATTCGTCTCTCCATGTATAGGGAGTTGATGTTGTGCTGTGTTCGATTGGCTACAACTGGAAGTCCCTGGCCAGGGCGGATATAGAGTACTACTGGTAAGTGTTATCGGTAGGTTCTCGACCTGTTATGAGCCTCATATCGACACAACTTATCGGTTACTGGGGTCTGACGTTTACCACCCCTAGACTAGATATGCAACATATCAGACGAAGAGACCGGACTGTATGGTAGTGTTACTGATTGGATTCACAGGAGAATGTACAGGCTTGCTTGTTGATCTTCTGATCGCTTAATACCTGGGTGGCTGTTACGTTTAGCTGACCGCTTGCAGCTTGTGGGTGTTTGATATGATCATCACCTACTGCCGGCGTATTGATGATTCTTTAGAGTCCTACACAGAGGTTTCCTAGCTCAGGCAAAACGGAGTAAGGGCACATATGTGATATGTGCGGGACCGAGAATAATACGATATGAGATACCGTATTCTATTCTCGCGACATATGATATCGGCCGGGTATATGTGATATAGCCGGGTCATCGGATCAAGTGTTGATTCGATGAATCGGTACATGTTATATTAGTCGGTTATATGCGATATAGCCGGATTGTCGAATCAAGTGATGATTCGATGATTTAATGTATAATTATATATGCGATATATTACATTACGTTAACTAATATAAGCTCGCTTTATTGATTCATTTTCTCACCGGATAATACATTGATATATATGCGATATATGTTAATTGTATTATTTTCTTTTGTTGCAAAATATATTATATATGTGATATATAATATTGTAACAAGTTATGATTACAAATACAACATGATTTGTGGAGATTAAATAAGTTAGGGTTTGATTTGGGTTAGCGTTTGGGTTAGCTTTTTCAAGAAGCTTCAAGAAGCTTTCTTTTGTTTTATGCTAAGATATTTTGTGTTGATATTTTGTAGATATTTCTTAACCCAACCCAAACCCTTTACCTTAGGTTTATTCTCTACATGAGTTAAGCCCTTTATTTCTTAACTCAAGGTTGTTTTGTAACCATAACAATAATTCATTATTCATCACAAAAGGTTTCATCTTCTTCTTCCTCCTTTAAAAGCTTACTAGCTTTTATGTTTGGGATGATTTAGTGTAAGAATTTGAAAATAAAAGAGAGCTAAATTCCTACTTCATCATCCTCATCTATTTTAGCCACTTAGATTAGGGTGTTCACTTCTCTAACAAGTTATTTAGTAAAGTGTAAGCTTGGGTTAAACATTCTTTAAGGTAGATCATCTTCGAAAAGGAAGACTTCAAGTAAGCATGGATCATTCGGCTTGTGGAGCCTCTCTAGAGTCCGGAAGTTCATGGATCGTGGCGAAGGGACTACTATTCGGAGCTTATGAAGCGAAGGAACGGACTATAAAGGTTGTAATCTCTTTCTCTTAGATGTAAAGATATTTACATGCTTTGTTAACCCTAATTATCTAGCAAAGATCCTCGCTTTAGGTTGTTCGGCACTTGAAAATTTTAAATTCGGCATGGTTGATGCCTTATAGATCCTTGTGACAGTGCCTAGTAACTCTACAGTGGTATCAGAGCCAAGCTAGAGCATTAGGCGACGTGTATACGAAGTTAAAAGTCCGATCGAACCCCGAAACGTCAAATATGACCCCCTCTCTGGAAATTTTTTTAAAAGGTGGTTTTTTCTCTATTAAAAATACTTAGAAAATTAAGCAGGAGATTCTATAGATAACTGTGAAATACGAGATCCTAATTCCCTTAAGTCGCCGCGGAACCGCGGCAATTCCATGCTTGGCGCGGAGGTTCCGCGGCCGTACTTGGGTATTAGGGACAGATACTTCTAGGTAACATCCGTAGGTATTACTACATACTGCTGGGAATTTTTAATATTACTCAAGTGTTGAGTTTTCTGGAGATCTATAAAATTCGTTGATTCGATCGGAAGTTTAACATTGTTTTGTTTTCCGGGTAATTTAGAACGTGTTAAAAGGTTCGAACGGATATCAATAACTCATTTTTCCCATAACGGAAAACTTTCAAGTGTTGAATTTTTCTCGAGTTTAAAACTTTCGGAAAAACATGCAAGCATATCTGTGGACCCTCTAGAAGAACGTAACCTTAACTTGATTATGTGACCGTCAAAACTGCCACTGAACCTTAGGGTTTGTGGTAGTTTAGCGTTGCCACATGTGAGGCGTTGGTTTGACCCTTCTATGGCTAGTTCATTGGAGCTGTGACATGTTCTGGGATTTTTGAACTCCGCTCAAGTGTTGAGCTATTTGGGAAATCTTGGATGTTTGATTATTCGATCGGAAAGTTTAACTTTGTCTATTTATCTGGAATGTGATACAATATGTGGAATTCATATAATTAGGCATGAAATGCGAAGTATGTCATATTTCAGATTTAAGATGTCTAAAGTGATTGTGGATTCCAAATGTTGTAGTTTTACACTTTCTTTTCTGTGACCGTAAGCGTAGTATGTGGTGTATCGCCGGCTCCGTTGCTATACATCAACGACAATCGGGATACGCATACTTGTTTACGTTGATGATATAAGATATTATGTGTTGCTGTGATATGTTATATTGGATCGTCGTGTTCTGAATAGCCGGGGGTTTTATATGGGATGAGGGTTTTTATTTTCATTCATGTAAAATTCATTGTATGTAATATTCTTTTATTGGGGCACTTCCGGGTTGAGGTTGATGTCACCATTGTATATTATTTACTTTTCCATATTAGGTAGACCCAAGGAGGGGAGCACAAATAACCGGGTTCTAGGGTTCAGTGGGAGGCCATCTCGAGAAGTCGAGACCGGGTCTCCTAACCCTAGAATTGGCGGTGTTACTTGCCGCTCTCGTAGGGCTCTAGGGATGTGGGTTTGGCTATTCATCACGACCGTGGAATCCGTGTTTTATACAGGCTCGAAATAAAACACGGACGTCCTACTATATCCAATATTTCATATGTTATCTTCTGCTGTAATGTTCTGTGATGAGATCATATTACTGCCTGAGACGAATGCTTATACAATATATATGATGATATATAAATATTACTGCTTTCGTTTCTTCTGTGATACTTAGGAAGCATTAATTGATGGAATTTATTAATGAGATTAATAAAAGAAAAGAAACCTAAAAGATGTTGTAGAATCAAATTTTCAAAAAAGGTAGCTACAGTTTTTTAGTTTGCACAGTGGTATATATGATATACCCTGCACCTTATTCGATGAGGAAAGAGCCAAGATCCCTTCACCGGGAGTGACCTCTTTAACAAAACTAGCAGATGCTACAAACTCATGGTTTAGTTTTTGATTGCTTCTATAGTTCTTGCTTTGCACCGTGGTATTTGTGAAATATCCTGCACCTTATTCGATAAGGAAAGAGCCGAGATCCCTTCACCGGGAGTGACCTCTTTAGCAAAACTAGAAAAGCCTCAAAAACACTCTTTTTCAAAATCACTTGTTTCTACAACGATATCAAGTTCATTATGCTCATGGTTTTCTGAAAAACCTGCGTAGCCCTCCGTCATTTCAGATAAGTACTACTTAGTATTCGTGCTACGTTTGTTGACTATATTAAGGCGTAGTGTGCGGTAGCTAATTAGTACATATCTGTTAAAAACATGAGATGTGATTGGATTAGGGTAGTTGTACGACTTTGTTGACTATGTTAAGGGTCATACAGGTGGGTTTAATTCAATCGGGAAATGACGGGTTGAACTTGGCTAGCAATTATGATTTGTTGACTATGTTAAGGTCATAAGTTGCTAGGGGCAAAAGCATTATCGGGAATTTCAAGTGTTGAAATTTGCAATGAGATTGCATACCTTCTATGAGATAGTTGGATCCCGATACCCACTGAAAGTAAGAGTTACTCCTGGGAGAATTTTACACAGGACAATTAGCCGATCAAGTAGGTGTCTAGAAAGATGTTAACGGGGTTATGCCTCTGGGAAAACGAGGTTTATTTTAATTAGGTCCGTGCGAAAGCACGGGGAACCTCCCTCAAAGTACCAACACTGATCTGGCTGAAAGATTGGCGAACTTGTAAGGTGTAATTAATACCGGCTAGTCTTTCCATTTAGGGTTTGAAGAAAGATTTGATAAAAACAATGGGAGACATCCTGATTAGATAAGATCATAACCAATCTAATCTTGCAAGAGCATACGCTAAAGTGTTTTCTTCTCTCTCTCCAGGTAGCGACCATGTCAGGCCTTAATCAAGATAATAATATGGATGTATTGACTGAACCCGCTTATTATACTGAGCAGGGAAACGTTGGTCCCGTTCTTTCTTATAAGTGTTATAAGACTGAGCAGAAAATAGGAGAATATCTGGATTCTCACACAGCCCAAACGAAGAACAAGCATGCTGATGCATCTTCTTCGGGTGTTATAGTTATTGAGAACTGTTTCTCAGTTCACTCTACGTCCTGGGTATTAGATACCGGATCAGGATCCCATATATGTAATTTGTTACGTGGGCTACATAAAGGTAGAGAACTGGGAATGGGTGATCATTCCGTAAGAGTAGGGAATAGTGCAGATCTTGCAGCCAAAACAGTTGGCGAATATCACCTTGTGTTACCAAATGGTAATACATTGGTTCTGAACGAGTGCTATTACATTCCGACCCTGATATGCAATATTATATCAGTTTCTTTATTAAATAAAGAAGGATATAATTTTGTAGTACAGGATAATATTATGAACAAATTCCTGAATCAAAAGTTGATAGGATCAGGATCGTTAAATAATGGCATGTACGTTCTCAACCAAACTACAGTACTTAATATACAAAACACACACAAAAGGAAGAATTCAGAAATGAACGAATCCTTCTTGTGGCATTGTAGACTAGGTCATATCAATACGGCATGGCTAGCTAAATTGCATAAGGATGGATATTTGAATCCGTTCGAATTTTCATCTTATGACACTTGCCAGTCATGTCTCAAAGGCAAAATGACCAAAACTCCGTTTAGTGGACACGGAGTAAGAGTTACAGAACTCTTAGGGCTGATACATAGTGATGTATGTGGTCCTATGTCTACACATGCCAGGAACGGTTCATCCTACTTCATTACATTCACTGACGATCTCTCAAGATACGGACATGTGTTCCTGATGAAACACAAGTCTGAAGCTTTTGAGAAATTCAGGGAATATAAGCACGAAGTAGAGAACCAAACGGGAAAAAATATTAAGATCCTTCGATCTGATCGAGGAGGAGAATACTTGAGCAATAAGTTCCTAGACCATCTAAAAGAGAATGGGATTCTCTCTCAGCTTACTCCTCCTTATACACCACAGCACAACGGTGTATCGGAGCGGAGGAATCGCACCCTATTGGATATGGTGCGCTCTATGATGAGCACTGCTGAGTTACCTATTTCTTTTTGGGGTTATGCGCTTGAGACAGCAGCATACCTATTGAATCAAGTTCCATCTAAATCTGTACCTACCACACCATATGAGATATGGAGTAGGAAGAGACCGTATCTTAAACGAGTTAAGATATGGGGTTGTCCGGCCTATGTCAAAAGGCAAAATCCGGACAAACTCGAGGCACGATCAGTTCTTTGCAAGTTTGTGGGATATCCTAAGAATTCACAAGGATATTTTTTCTACCACGCTGAAGAACAAAAAGTGTTTGTTTCTCAATACGCAACCTTTTTAGAAAAGGAATTTCTTACAAAAGCAATTAGTGGCAAAGAGGTAGAGCTAGAAGAAGTTCTAGCACCACAAACTATAACTGAAGATTTAGTGGAACCAGATGATTCAGTAGTTCCCAACGAACCCCAGCCTCTCCGCCGATCTAGTAGGGTTTCTTATCCACCAGAGAGATACTACGGTTTTCTCGTTGATGGTGGGAGCGAGGATTGCATCATGCAAGATGATGACCCAACTAGCTTCGAGCAGGCCATCACGAGTAGGGACTCAGTGAAGTGGCTGGATGCAATGCGATCTGAGATGGAATCCATGTACACCAACAAAGTATGGACTTTGGAAGTTGCTCCTGAAGGGGTAAAACCCATTGAGAGCAAATGGATCTTTAAGAAGAAACTTGGTGTAGATGGAAAAGTGGAGACTTTCAAAGCTAGACTTGTTGCAAAGGGTTTTCGTCAACGACCAGGTGTGGATTATGAAGAAACCTTTTCTCCAGTGGCTATGCTTAAGTCCGTCCGGATCCTACTTGCCATTGCTGCATACCATGGTTCTGAAATCTGGCAGATGGATGTTAAGACCGCCTTTCTAAATGGTGATTTAGAAGAGTGCGTGTACATGACTCAGCCAGAGGGCTTCGTAGACAGTGAGAACAACGGAAAGGTGTGCAAGCTGCTTAAATCCATCTACGGGTTAAAGCAGGCATCATGGAGTTGGAACATCTGCTTTGATGTTGTAGTCAAAGAGTTTGACTTCATCAAAAACGTAGATGAACCTTATATATATAAGAAGGTTGCAGAGAGTAAGGTTGTCTTCCTCGTATTATACGCCGATGACATACTCTTTATAGGAAATGATGTTCCTATGCTCCAATCGGTCAAGCTCTTCTTATCACAAAGATTCTCAATGAAAGATCTTGGTGATGCTTCCTGCATTTTGGGAATTATGATCTATAGAGATAGATCTAAATGGATACTGGGATTGTCCCAATCCAGGTACATTGACACTATACTAAAGAGGTTTAGTATGGAAGAATCCAAGAGTGGGAACCAACCCACGATCTCTGGACACACTCTCTCCAAAGAGATGTCTCCCAAGACTAATTTGGAGAGAGCTCGCATGCAAGGGATACCTTATGCTTCGGCAGTAGGCTCTATCATGTATGCGATGCTATGTACCAGACCCGATGTAGCATACTCACTAATTGTAGTGAGTCGGTATCAAGCAGATCCTGGAGAGAGTCACTGGACAGCTGTGAAGAACATTCTCAAGTACTTGCGGAGGACTAAGGAGATGTTCTTGGTGTATGGTAACGGTGAATCCAGGTGGAGTCCTTTACCGATTCCAGCTTCCAGAGTGATAAGGACGACTCTAAGTCGTACTCGGGATTTGTATTTACCCTCAATGGAGGGGCGGTGTGTTGGAAGAGTTCCAAACAGGAAACCGTTGCAGACTCGACGATGGAGGTTGAATACATCGCTGCCAACGATGCTGCTAAGAGGCTGTCTGGATAAAGAAGTTCATCACTGAATTTGGTGTGGTTCCGTCCATTGAGCATCCAATACCTTTGTATTGTGATAACAATGGAGCTGTGGCTTTGGCCAAGGAACCCAGGTCCCATCAGAAGTCCAGACATATTCTGAGGCGGTATCACCTGATCCGGGAGATAGTTGATCGCCGGGAGATCGAGGTCAGGAGAGTTGATACGAAGGACAACACTGCGGATCCATTCACAAAGGTCATTCCCCAGATACAATTTGAGAGACTCTTCGGGATGTTAGGTATGAGATACTACAACAGCTGGCCTTAGTGCAAGTGGGAGATTGTTAGTTATGTATATTCCCTAGAGGCCATTATTGTACATATGATGTATATTATAGTGGATGCTTGGATATATATAGAGAGGACTTTCTTGCTCGACATGATAGTATGCTATTTGGTTTCACTTTGTCTTAACATGTTGACTTGTATTAGTTTACTGCCTTGCTCTCACATGTTGATAAAGCCCTTAGGATATGTACTCGACTACTGGGACTATGATGAGATCATACTAGTGGGGCCAGGGTAGTCAACGAGTACATCCTATAACTGTTCCTAGTCGAGGGTGTATCGAGACAGGGCATCGATACACCAGAGTAGACTAGCGTATATGCATCTTGACCCATATGATGGGCGATGGATGATCCCATATCCATCGGTGTTTTGACATCAACGATGGTGTACGGGTGCTCAGTGGAGACTGGGTACACTGAACGGACTCGCCGAGAACTCCCAGATGGTATTATACCTCACGTCAGATGGCAGTTCTCCGGTGACACTGGTACAGGTTAGTCTGTATACCTGAGATCGTCATAGAGTCTTGTGTGATTCCCACTGTGCTTTGATTTCCACCTTACCACGTCCAAGACGGCATGCAAAACGGTGGCTTTTTGGAACAGTCCCGAATCACATGGAGGTAATGAGCGATAGGAGGGGATTCGTCTCTCCCGGTATAGGGAGTTGATGTTGTGCTGTGTTCGATTGGCTATAACTGGAAGTCCCTGGCCAGGGCGGATATAGAGTACTGCTGGTAAGTGTTATCGGTAGGTTCTCAACCTGTTATGAGCCTCACATCGACACGACTTATCGGTTACTGGGGTCTGACGTTTACCACCCCTAGACTAGATATGCAACATATCAGACGAAGAAACCGGACTGTACGGTAGTGTTACTGATTGGATTCACAGGAGAATGTACAGGCTTGCTTGTTGATCTTCCGATTGCTCAATACCTGGGTGGCTGTTACGTTTAGCTGACCGCTTGCAGCTTGCGGGTGTTTGATATGATCATCACCTACTGCCGGCGTATTGACGATTCTTTAGAGTCCTACAGAGAGGTTTCCTAGCTCAGGCAAAACGGAGTAAGGGCACATATGCGATATGTGCGGGGCCGAGAATAATACGATATGAGATACTGTATTCTATTCTCGCGATTTATGATATCGGCCGGGTATATGTGATATAGCCGGGTCATCGGATCAAGTGTTGATTCGATGAATCGGTACATATTATATTAGTCGGTTATATGCGATATAGCCGGATTGTCGGATCAAGTGATGATTCGATGATTTAATGTATAATTATATATGTGATATATTACATTACGTTAACTAATATAAACTCGCTTTATTGATTCATTTTCTCACCAGATAATACATTGATATATATGCGATATATGTTAATTATATTATTTTCTTTTGTTGCAAAATATATTATATATGTGATATATAATATTGTAACAAGTTATGATTACAAATACAACATGATTTGTGGAGATTAAACAAGTTAGGGTTTGATTTGGGTTAGCATTTGGGTTAGCTTTTTCAAGAAGCTTCAAGAAGTTTTCTTTTATTTTATGCTAAGATATTTTGTGTTGATATTTTGTAGATATTTCTTAACCCAACCCAAACCCTTTATCTTAGGTTTATTCTCTACATGAGTTAAGCCCTTTATTTCTTAACTCAAGGTTGTTTTGTAACCATAACAATAATTCATTATTCATCACAAAAGGTTCCATCTTCTCCTTCCTCCTTGAAAAGCTTACTAGCTTTTATGTTTGGTATGATTTAGTGTGAGAAATTGAAAATAAAAGAGAGCTAAATTCCTACTTCATCATCCTCATCTATTCTAGCCACTTAGATTAGGGTGTTCACTTCTCTAACAAGTTGTTTAGTGAAGTGTAAGTTTGGGTTAAAGATTCTTCAAGGTAGATCATCTTCGAAAAGGAAGACTTCAAGCAAGCATGGATCATTCGGCTTGTGGAACCTCTCTAGAGTCTGGAAGTTCATGGATTGCGGCGAAGAGACTACTACTCGGAGCTTATGAAGCGAAGGAACGGACTACAAAGGTTGTAATCCCTTTCTCTTAGATGTAAAGATATTTACATGCTTTGTTAACCCTAATTATCTAGCAAAGATCCTCGCTTTAGGTTGTTCGGCACTTGAAAATTTTAAATTCGGCATGGTTGATGCCTTATAGACCCTTGTGACAGCGCCTAGTAACCCTACAGAACATTCTCAAGTACTTGAGAAGGACTAAAGAGATATTCTTTGTGTGTGGTAACGGAGAACTCCAAATGGAGTCCTTTACCGATTCGAGCTTCCAGAGTGATAAGGACGACTCTAAATTGGTCTCGGGATTTGTCTTTACCCTCAATGGAGGGGTGGTTTGTTGGAAGAGTTCCAAGCAGGAAACCGTGGCAGACTCGATGATGGAGGTTGAATACATCGCTGCCAACGATACTGCCAAAGAGGCTGTCTGGATGAAGAAGTTCATAACTGAACTTAGAGTGATTCCGTCCATTGAGCATCCAATACCTTTGTATTGCGATAACAATAGAGCAGTGGCCTTGGCCAAGGAACCCTGGTCCTATCAGCGATCCAGGCATATTTTGAGGCAGTAACACATGATCCGGAAGATAATTGATCGCCGGGAGATCGAGATCAGGAGAGTTGACACGAAGGACAACACGGTGGATCCACTCACAAAGGCCATACCCCAGATACAATTTGAGAGACTCTTCGGGATGTTGGGTATGAGATACCACAACAACTGGCCTTAGTGCAAGTAGGAGATTGTTAGTTATATGTATGCCCTATAGGCCATTATTATACATGTGATGTATATTATAGTGGATGCTTGGATATATATAAAAAGGACTTTCTTGCTCAACATGATAGTATGCAATCTGGTTGCTCTTTGTCTTAACATGTAGATTGGTATTGTGATACTGTCTTACTCTCACATGTTGATAAAGCCCTTAGGATGTGTACTTGACTGCCAGGACTATGATGGAGATCATACTAGTGGGGCCAAGGGAAGTCCACAAGTACATCCTATAATTGTTCCTAGTCGAGGGTGTATCGAGACAGAGCATCGATATTACAGAGTAGACTAGCGTATACGCATCTTAACCCATATGATGGGCGATGGATGATCCCACATCCATTGGTGTTTGACATCAAAGATGGTATACGGGTGCTCAGTGGAGACTGTGTACACTGAACGGACTCGCCGAGAACTCCTAGTTGGTATTATACCTATCTTCAGATAGCAGTTCTCTGGTTACGCTGGTACAGGTTAGTCTGCAGACCCGAGATCGTCATAGAGTCTTGTGTGATTCCCACTGTGCTTTGATTTCCACCTTACCATGTTCAAGAGAACGTGCAAAATGGTGGCTTTTAAGTACAGTCCCGAAGAACATGGAGGCAATGAACGATAGGAAGGGATTCGTCTCTCCCGGTATTGGGGGTTGATGTTGCGATGTGCTCGATTGGCCATAACAGGAAGTCCCTGGCCAGGGCTGATACGGAGATTTACTGATAAGTGTTATCAGTAGTTTCTCGATCCGTTATGAGCCTCACATCGGCACGACTTATCGGTTACTGGGGTCTGACGTTAACCACCCCTAGACTAGATATGCAACATATCAGACGAAGAGACCAGACTGTACGGTAGTGTTACTGACAGGCTTTACAGGAGTTAGAGCGGGCTTGCTTGTTGATCTTCTGATCGCTCAATACCCGGGTAGCCGTTACGTCCAGCTAGTACCGCTGACAGCTTGTGGGTGCCTGATGTGATCATCACCTACTGCCGGCATATTGACGAGTCTTTAGAGTCCTACACAGAGGTTTACTGGCTCAGGCAAAATGAAGTAGGAGTGCATATGTGATATGTGCGGGACCGAGATTAGTATGAGTATGTGATACCGTATTATATTCTCGTGATATTAGTATCGGTCGGCTATATGTGATATAGCCGAGTTATCGATTCAAGTATTGATTCGATAAGATGATACATATGATATTAGTCGATTATATGTGATATAACCGGATTATTAAATCAAGTGTTGATTTGATAATTTAATGTATAATTGTATATTTGATATACTAGATTACATTAACTAATATTAGCTCACTTAAACATTTCTTTTTCTTACTTGTGTGGATATAATATATATGTGACATATATTAATGTACATTTTATTTGTGTCATGCTTGATAATACACACCACATGGGTGTATGAGACTTACACCATGCTCATGGTAATGTGAGGATTATTTATTTAAAGTAAATCCAAATTAGATGGAAATTAGTCACATGCATGAAACTTGTGCAAGCTTGTAGATGCATTGACTTAGTCCACTAATTTTGTTTTACTTAAGATATTTATTAACCCAACCATTTTCATTAGCCATGGTTACGTCTCTACATAGGTTAGTATATGATACAAACTCACCCATAGTTGCAATTCACTCTCTCATCCATTGTTTGCTTCATCTTCCTCCTCACAAAAGAGAGCTCTCTAGGTTTATGAGAGTTGATGAAAATTAGTGAGAAAATCAATTCTAAAGTGAGCAAAAATCCTACTTCATCATCCTATACTAGATTATCCATTTAGTTTAGGGTGTTAGCTTCACTAATCCCTCATTAGTGAAGAAGTAGCTTGAGTTAGTGTTTCCTCGACGTAGATCATCTTCGGCCTCGAAGACTTCGTGCAAGCTCGTTCCTTTCACCTTGTGGAGTCGTTCTAGAGTCCGCAAGATCACTACTTGAAGAGAAAAGACTACTTGAAGTGAAGGACCGGTCTACAAAGGTTGTATTCCTAGTTCACTTAGTTGTAAAGTTATTTACACTTTGTTTTGTCTAAATCTTTAGTTAAGATTCTAGGGTTAGGGTTATGTAGCATGGCAAAAATTTGAATTTGGCATGGACGATGCCTTCCGAAACCTTGCTGTTGTGCTAGGTAACCCTACACTGGTCCAGCTTAAATCTATATTTACTAGGGTCCTTATTGTAAATTAATATAACTTGAGGGGGTTTTATAAAAAATAATTTTGATATATTTTCAAAATAAACTCAGTATTTATTTATCTTCTTTAGGGTTTTCATAGTTGTGATTTTTATAAAATGAAATATTCTAGTGGATATAAACCTAACTTTGAATAGTATATGGTGTTTTCTTGTAATTTGACTTGTATTAAATATAATGGTATTTTCATGATCTTTTGTGATTGTTTTCTTTTGATTAGAAAACATGGAATATATATTATATTTAAAATAGAATTTTTGATAATATTTATATATATATATAATTATAAAAATAGAATTTATTTATTAAATAGAAATCACGTTTTCTTAAAAATTATAATAAAAATTCCATCGAGATCGAATGCTCCGTAAGAAGGTCTGCATCTCGCTCTACTAGTCCCGAGGATGTGACATAACCCGCACCATCCCGATCGGGTTCCCCAAAATGGGTTGTAGAGCCTTATTTGCAAGAAATTAATTAAAACAATTTAAAGAATACGTGTTTTGATAGTTTAAGATATTTTAATGTAAATTGTGTTTTGTCCCACAAAAATTATTACAAAAGCCATCGTGTTATGTCAAGATGAGTGTTGTGATGAGGTTGGCCATTACCTCGTGCAATTTCTAAAGGTAAAATGAGCTAAACGATAAAATAATGTCGTAGGTAAATTTGATGATATTTTACCGAAAAAGTGAAATAGAATTTTTTAACATTAAATTTTGAATTGAAACTTGGTCAAATTGCTATTTAATGGTTAATAAACAATATACAAAAAGATGGTAAATTTGTTATTAAGAAAAATTGCGTTTTTGATGAAATTAGAATCGGAAGTCGGAATAACTCCGCTTCCTACGAGTTTTGAAAATAGAATTCTATTTACTAGAGAGAGAAGAGGGAAGAAGGGACTTACAAGGTTAGGGTTTAGAGGGGAAGTAAAGGAAAATGTTTGTGGTCTTCGTGAAGTCGCGGGGTCGCCGGAAGTGCTTCAAATCCTCGTCGGAACTTTGACCTTGACTAACTCCACTTGTACAATTTTTTACTTGGAAATTTTAGAGAGTTTTGACAAAAGATTTCTGAATGAGGAGGGCCAAAGTGTAGGGTTGTATTTATAGGATAGAACTAGGGTTTTGTGAGTGAAGAGAGAATTAAAAATGCATTAAAATTGTGGATTAATGCATTATTTTAAATTCTCTGTTAATGTGCAGGAAAAACAAAAAGTATGGTGGTAATGGGGTAGGCCAAGGGATGCTAGGGTTAAATTTTGGGGGCATTACCTACGGATTTAACCGGCAGTGCCGGTCCCATATGATGATCTCACCGGTCGGATCCGAGGGGTTGGTGCTTGGAAAGAGGAAGCATGGTCCCGAAGAATAGTCCGGTAGTAACCTGTGTGACCTGCCTTACCGGCATTGAGAAAATGGAGGTTGTGTTAAGCCCATACGTCACTCCTCCAGCTGGAGTGGAGAGGGAGTTATTGTTGCAGGAAGTGCAGTGAGAAGCCATTGATTCTGCACAGAAGTGAAATACCAAGTTTTAGTATCTCGAATCCAGGGGCAATCATGAATATAGCGAACCATGATTTTGTTCGCAAAACACGACATATGAAGTGTGGAGTGGAAAGAGGAAGAGGTCTCACCAGGCGTGCCAGAGTCTGTTTACCGCTGAAAATTGAAACGAACTGGGATTAATCGTTTTGCCTGAATTTAGGGATAGATACTATTTGGACATATCCATCCACCTCTCCGAAAATTCCAATTTGATTTATGGCACCATATATCGGAGGTTTGGATAGATGCGACCGATGTAGCAGACTTTATCAGATTCCACCTCACATTTGTGAGGGGTTTTTGATTGTGAGGAAACTCTTCCCTACAGGCACAAGCCCTTGCAGTTAATTACATTATCGCGTTGCGATAACCATTTTCACCTGCTCCGGTAGATCACTTCGTGTCGTGTGTTATTTTTGTTTATTAAAATTGCCCGAGGATTGTATACGGAGATTATTTTATGCCATCGTCCATAAGGCACGGATTAGTCCAAATCCATATATTAAATTTGGGTATGAACTTAGGATGCAGATCTTGTATGAACAAGGTCCATCAATTCGGAAGATATTATCTGAGGATCGTTAGTCATTTTCGAGACTAAGATCAACTCAGGAGTATGTAATTAAGGCTCGTTAATCCTGTTTTGGATTAAAATCAACTTAACAAGTATGGATTAAGCATCTTTAGTCATTTCTGAGACTAAAATCACTTGGGTTTATTGATATTTTGATCAACATGAGCTTAAACTTTGTTTAAGTGATTAAATGGTACAAGTGTGCAGGTATATGCGACGCACGAGCCCGTTTATTTCATTTGATAAAAGTGTGCACGCGTGTATCACATGACACGTCTATTATGGGATTCAAGTTATATATGCGCGTATGTATGTATGTGAGCATGTATTTAGTAAGTCAACATGTATTGCATAGCAGTATGCATGCCTTTATAGGCGACTTTTATTAAGTGCGTACACGTATGTATCAGTGATGCGCATGCCCTTACAGGGCATTTTTATCAAGCGCGCACACTTGTGTATCACGTGGTGTGTATGCCTTCAGAGGCAATTTTTATCAAGTGCGCACATGTGTGTATCACGTGGTGTGCATGCTTTTTAGGCTGTTTTTGTTAAATGCGCACACGAGAATTGTCACGACCCGAAATGGCACGTTACTGGCACTTGAATCATATGAAGTCTATAGGACCCCATCTAATTCAAGTAAGCCAAAAAAAATCCCAGGAATCTAAACCATTTTAAGGAAAAAGTGAAGAAAACTTATTTTAAAGCAAGTGGTTTTAATAACATAAGCGAAGTATGCATTTTTAAAATCTCAAGTCTTTTCTGAAAATTTCGGCAGAGTTTCCTTTGTAAATACTGGCCCCAAAAGGGTACAACATGCATAATATAAATAAACGCATCCCCAAGCGGGAGCTAGCTCTTCGTCAATTGACGGTCACAACCACGCAAGCAATATAATATACAACGCCAAGGACGAGAATCAAAACTTAAAAGGAAACTCAAAAACATCAAAAAAAACCATAATAATACAAGGCGCAACTCTAAGGTCGAAAGAATAACAACTGGTTTTCTAAGTCTGAAATAATATACAAGTCTGCTTGATGGAGTTTACTAGATACAACTGAATATAAATGTACAACGGTGGTCACGATGTGAGTGAACCCACCTACCAAAACAATCACCCGGAATGGGAGCAGTGTGCCAGAAAGCCGCAATGAAACCTGTACGGCAAAAACCTGCAAGAACTGTGGCACGACGGGGGTGAGTTGCCAACTCATAAGTAGAAAACATCACAAAGCAGAAATCGTATCCATAACTCAATCCTAGGTCAATACGATCAGTAATATATATCCTCAATATGATAAAGTCTGAATCATGATAAGGTGGCAAGGGTAAACATCTATACATAAGTGTAATACCAAGTGCTCGTGTCAGTGCCTCGGGTAGCAACATATCATAAATATGAGGTATGATCAATGTAATCAACATGAAATCAGTGTCAACTATATACTCAAGTCTATAAGTATGTGGATATCATCCAACTATGTAATCAATGCCTATATGCATGTGGATCTCGTCTGCGTGTCAACCAATGACACAACAACACCATGCATGTAAATGTCATAAAAGCATATGCAAGAAAGTATGAGGATATAAAGCAACGTGTGTCCCTCGCGACACATCAAAATCATGGAACCTCGGTGTCCAGCATCGACACTCAAAACATCATGAAACCCATGTCCAGCATCGACGCGTAAATCCTCATATATCTCAGGCTCCGTATCATCTGCAGGATCGGCCCGCAGACTCCGGCAGTACGGATTGGCCTATATCCATCTCATGACTCCGGTCGGTATCCTCCGGATAACCGCGAGGTCCAAATACTATCACCGGTAGGTAGTGCTCTCCTGCCAGGCTCACCGTCTAACAATACGAGTCTTCTTGCCCCGGGGTACCTCACCGGGTCCACCATGTACCCGCAGACGGTGCCTACCGCTCCTCGAATCGGGTTTCACATATCACACGTCTCAGAACCGAGAAAACGCATGGTGGACGCACTGAAATACCATATCAAGAGAAACTGGGTTTTTAAAACAATACCTACTTTCTTTTGAAATAACCACGGTTCTCAAATCCAGAAATCTCATGAAAACGACATATCTCAATGCGTATAATTATAAAGCATGATGTATGCGACATATAACAGAAATGTAAGTATATCCGTATACCATGCAACATAGAACAATAATATGCACATATCAAGGGTAAACCGCTCTTTTAAATGAATCCAGTTTTAAAATGTGTGAGCCGGCCAACCTGTGTAAGTGTAACATACGCATCATCAATAATGATGCTGGTGTCCTGACCGCATGGTTTATAATCACTAAAGTACACATTAAATATGCAATGCGATGATAACAACATGAATGAACGGAATATGAATAGTAAACATGACAATAAGGAAAAATACAATTCTATATACGAGTCATACATTTTTGACATTTGAAATAACACGAATCGTGGTGTTTTTGGTAAATAGGGACTACGGTGTTTTTAAGAAAAGGTACATCCTTTGAAATATCCGTAGAATCCCTTGTCTTGTCTTTAAAATACTCATGATTCGTTAGTTTTGAAATAGGTATGACTCGAATCTAGTCTGACATCTACAAGTAACTACAGGACTAAACTAACAGGGTAATCGAAAAGGTACGGAAACCATCTAAATCTGAGTCGATACTTATAAATATAATAGTCGGTGATCCCGCCTCAATAGTATCACATACGATACAATATATAACATGACATTCTCGAGTCAAGAGTGCGGATCTATCATCAAGATAAAGCTCGTACGGTAAGTCCATCGTACGGCATCCCAATCTAGGTATGGGTCGAATCTCACATTTATCTGGTATCCTTATCATCATATCATGAATTAGGGGTATTGATATAAGTCTAGTACAAACTGATACCATCTGCATAAATATGCGTTTATGAAAACACACGCCTAAAGGCCCGCTATAATCTCATGTCGTATCTCATAATACGAATCAAAACATATCACCGATCTCATAGCATCATGCCTAAACTCATCGACTCACCTCTAAGTACCATGTACAATCTCCATCATCCATGTATAGGTATACGTATATATAAATACAGTCACATACCTATGTGTGTGTGTGTGTATACATATCCCCATATACGCACAAGTAAAATAAAGTAAGCATGTATGTACGTGCGTGTATGTAAACCTTATTCTAGGGTTCGTGACTAAAAAAATAACTAAGTTACTTTTAATACACTAAAACTAATTCAAGAAAATCTAAAGTCTTACTTACTAATCATCCAAGTTTCGCAACACATAATCATATATATAACATATATATATATATAATATACTACACTACGAACTGCGGGGGTGCTATACGCCATCCACCCGACTTCCCCCGTAGATATATATCTACTCACCTTGACCATCGCTTGCCGAAGTCGATGTCGCCATCCTCTTCTTCATCATCCGAAGTCTACGTGGGGATACTTACATATCACACATAGTATCGTAAATCGAAATCGCACACGAAAACCAAATCGGCACGCGTATCACACATAGGTTAAAACCTATGATATATGCATGCAAGAATGACCAAACAACCCTCGAGATTGACGTGCAAACGTCACACCATCGAGTCAAACCCAATTAATAAAATCCAAAACATAAATAGCCTCAAAACCAAAGCAGCAACACAAGAAAACACTTCCAAATTTTGTTCCAGGTGAAATTAGCAAATTCTGCGTATGGGATAGGTCTAATTTGCCTAAAACGAAGCCATGGACCAAGCATGGAACGATTCCAACGTACCAAGGCCGTAAATTGCAGCCAAAATGAGAAAAATTGCGGCCTAAACATGAGTATATAGTCTCAGGTTTTGGGGTTAGTTTCTAGATTGCCTGCATGACTCTCTGTCTTCGCTAAATGTTTTTCAGGTCACCCGGGTTATAGCAGTTCTCTAAACAACCTCACAATTTCCACAAATTCCAGATATCGGGGTTTCTAAGTTCGCTAAAAGGGGTCTTAGTCTCAGTTTTAGTCCAATATACCATCACTACAGGGGTTGTATAGCCTCTACTAACCTCAATTACACATTCACAACTCAAGAATTCCTCAAACCCTAACTTGAAATTTTCAAAGTTCACAAAATCAAACTTAAACACTTCTAAACATGAATGGACACTAAAGAGAATAGATTACTACACTAATGGTGAAGAAATTACCTCATTTGGCAACTCAAGAATTTTCTTGAGTTGCCCCAAGTCTTCAAAATCCGATTTTTCTTGGTCCAAAATGTTTGTTGTTGGCTTGTGCATGTTTTTAATGAAAAGGGGATGAAGTTTTGATGTTGTTTTGGGGGTGTTCTGAGGTGTTTGAGGAGGGAGGAAGGAGATGGGCAGCCATGGTGAGATGATGGAATGAAATGGAGAAGAAAATGAAGGAGAAAAGAAATGGGAGCAAGGTCAAAGACCCCTCACCTCTCTCTCCTTTCTCTCTCTTGCCCATACTTCTTTCTTTATCATTTTCTTTTCTTTTCTTTTCTTTTCTTATCTTTTCTTTTTCATTTTAAAACCAAACATTCATGAAAAATAAGAAAAGCCATGCAAGAAAAATGTAACAATGTGTAATATGACACGGTGCATGTCATGTGCACAAATCAAGGTTAATACACGATTAATGATATTTAATCGCGATTAGCATTAAAATGGAATATAATTAATTATATAACAGTTGCTTGTTCCAGTTTTCCGTCTCGCACGTGCGTATATGCCGTTCGACTTTGGGATTCTCAGTCTTATCCACCTCTTCCGGACAAAAAGACTGTTTGCAAGAAGTAGCTGCGAGAATGCCCTCAGTCTACATAGGCTGTAAGGAAAAAGGCGCTTATTCTGAAGCGTCTGCCCTATCGAACTCCCCGCAAACCACCCTAGAATAGTCAGTTTCCAGGAAAAGTTCGAACGACCTTCAACAAAAGGATACCTGTACCCGAAACCAACATTTCATTCGAGTGAACCGAAAAATCAATCATCAAAATCATGAATAACTTCCGTTGATCGATATGATGATTGGTTTAAGTAGGGCGGCCGGCCTATCTATAAATGCTCAAATCTTGTAATCTTTTTCAAGTTCAAAATTTAACATAATTTCTAAATATTTCCCAATTTATCGGTATTTAATTATATCGCATTAATAAAATATTCATAATATTTATTATTTAATTATAAAAATTCCCAAAAATAATATTTTATTTTTCTGAAATATTACAGTCTTCCCCCCTTAAAGAAATTCGGTCCCCGAATTTAAATTTAAACCCCTCAAATACTAAAGCATTTCAGTAAAATGATCAAGTCGTCGAGGCTCCGAAATCATAAATACATAAAATATATCGTAGCGCAATGCATGCGCATGAAAAATGAGCATATAACTCAAAATCAAAACTCCGTCAAGTATCCCGCAATCATCGGAGTTATGGCGAAGACACCAATGTCTAAATCCAATACGAAAACCAACATAATATACATCAAAACTATACATGTAAATATCGTGGTAAATTCGTCAAAATATCTGAAAGAAATGCATGCCAAACCTTTTTAAGTCCATGTGCGATGCGCGTATCACTGCACAGTGGCGGACGCTATCGTAAGAAAATAACTATAACTACACACACACACACACATACACACCCTTTGTTTAACATACACGTCCCGCCGTTTTGAAAAAAATAATGTAGAATGGTTTCCGTTGTTAAATGTCCCGTGTCATCTCGGACGCGTAGGTAAATACTGAGACTATAGCTCCTTTTTTGGATGATAACTATCAATGCATGCAAAAATATATTCAGGTATTGTCCTCGGACTAGTCCTGCTAAGTCACTATACTAAATAGTAAATATCATAAAACATACTACTAAAAAAATCAATCCCAAAATGTATATAAGGATGCCGCGTGCGTCTGGTATGCACGGAAATCGAAATCAATAAATATGACATACATGTGCACAGAAACAAAATCTAAGTGTAACGGGTGTGCACGAAAACACCTGTCAATGGCAACGGTGTATGCCTGACAGCAATATCAGGTGCATCTGATATGCATGAAGAATCTCGAGTTAGTGCATCTGGTGTGTACCAAAATCGCATCAACTGCGTCAAGTTTGCGCAAAAATCCAAATCAAGTGCACAAGGTACACGAAAACAAATATCGAGTATCACAATCGAAATCAACGGTATACAACACATTTCAATCTAAATCCAAATCAGGTATACCGTGGAATATAATCTCACAACCATGTGCATCAGCGTGCACAAAATCGAATCAAAATACTAAAAGCGCATGAAAATTATGCCGAAAACACCAGTCCAATCACATGCATACCATAGGTATGAAATCAAAATCAGCATCTCGAATGACATCAAATCGAAATCAAGTGCAACTATGGTGCACAAAAACTCAATCATGCAAATAAATCGCCCAAAATACCGAAATCAAAGATGGCGGAAATAGTCCCGCTCTAGCACATCCTCTAAAGATCTCTGGCCAACTGTCATGGTCACTCATAACATGTTTCGTCGACGATGTCGAACTCTGGCCTACTGGGTGTGCGTAATATGACCGATCCTGGGTCCAAGTCTTCTTGTATAGTATTCCAGAAAGATATGTCGAAGTCCCTCCTAATTCTCGTTTCTGCTGAACTTCCCGGAAGTTATCATCTTTTACTAAATCTATTTCTTATTTCGGAACGGCTGCATACTCATCACGACTCCTTCTGGAAGATATATCCATGTACAACGCCTCTGCATGCGTATCACATCTCTGATGTCAACGGAGTGGAACGTCATCTCATCAAGATCTCACATGAACCTCTTACTCCGCTTTTCTCTAATGTCGACTGATTTGGACTCGTCTCTTCATAGCTGTATGGACCGCGCTCCAACGGCTATACTCGTATCTGGAGTCTCCCAAGCAATGTATCCCATCACATGATTTCCGAATGACGTCGAACCTTTTGATCGATTTGTCAAGGTTCCATAATCCTCCAAGAACTCAACATCTTGAGTACAGTTTAATAGTATTCCAGTACATGCCACGGTACCTATGGACCAGCCGTAGAAAGGAAAACCCAAGCCTCATTAATGGCACCGCTGAACTGCTGCAAACCCTAAGGTTTCAAAGTGTTCTCATGGTCATTATATCGAGTTAGGGTTTCATTCTTCTAAAGGGTCCACGGAATTACTTTCATATTTCTCCGAATACTTTAAATTTGGAAAAATGGGTTTCTGACATTCGATCGTCTCCTATCGACTCTCAACGTACCTGCGTGAAGTCGTCTCTAGCTGGAATCAATCAAACTGATGACCTCGCATCGGGGTAGGCAACGAATCACATGTCCTAGTCATTCCTCCCTGGGTGACTAGCGATCTTCTATCATATCTCTAAGTATAACTCGTGCGGCATTAGCTTCAAACATCTGGGGCGATATCTTGGCGATATCTTGTTATTCGCAGCAGCAACTAGCTCATTTGTTCGCACGCTGAACAGTGCATCAATCATCAAATATCGGTGCATCGATGGTCATCACATTCTGGATGGCCTCTAGCAGTGGCCCAATCCTATGTTGCTGATCTGCACGTCCGAGAAATTTTGTAAAAGCGATCCATCAAACGCTCATGGCGCGAAAACACAATAGGATAATACATCTATGCAATTGTGTGTCCCTGGAATCACGCCCTGGTCAGTCCTCGTCCGTGACGAGCTCATGCTGATGCAACTCTAGCCGTAGCTCTCTCTGCCCGTGTAATCGTGGCAGCAAAAACCATAAACCAAAATCGATAAGGATATATCATAGGAATGAATATAATACTGTGCAAGAAAATGTGCATCCTAAGGCTTCTTAAGCGGAGTAGCGTATTGTAAGTATGCCGCGGAACATACACACGGTACGTCACTCTCCTTAAGTCACCTACTCCATCAACCAAGGTCAACCTACGCGACGAAAGTTCGGGTCTAATACCCCCTCGACTAAGTCTAAGTTCCATAAGGTCAAGCCTAGATTCCGTATATATATAAATGCCCTAGGCTCCGTATAGTCAAATATAGACTCGAACCAAGGTTAACCTAGCGCTTTGATACCAACTTTGTCACGACCCAAAATGGCACGTGACTAACACTTGAATCATATGAAGTCTATAGGACCCCATCTAATTCAAGTAAGCCAAAAAAAATCCCAGGAATCTAAACCATTTTAAGGAAAAAGTGAAGAAAACTTATTTTAAAGTAAGTGGTTTTAATAACATAAGCCGAAATATGCATTTTTAAAATCTCAAGTCTTTTCTGAAAATTTCGGCAGAGTTTCCAATGTAAATACTGGCCCCAAAAGGGTACAACATGCATAATGTAAATAAAGGCATCTCCAAGGGGGAGCTAGCTCTTCGTCAATTGACGGTCACAACCACGCAAGCAATATAATATACAACGCCAAGGGCGAGGATCAAAACTCAAAAGGAAACTCAAAAATATCAAGAAAACCATAATAATACAACGCGCGACTCTAAGGTCGAAAGAATAACAACTGGTTTTCTAAGTCTGAAATAATATACAAGTCTGCTTGATGGAGTTTACTAGATACAACTGAATATAAATGTACAACGGTGGTCACGATGTGAGTGAACCCACCTACCAAAGCAATCACCCGGAATGGGAGCAGTGTGCCAGAAAACCGCAATGAAACCTGTACGGCAAAAACCTGCAAGAACTGTGGCACAACGGGGGTGAGTTGCCAACTCGTGAGTAGAAAACATCACAGAGCATAAATCGTATGTATGACTCAATCCTAGGTCAATACGATCAGTAATATATATCCTCAATATGATAAAGTCTGAAGCATGATAAGGTGGCAAGGGTAAACATCTATATAGAAGTGTAATACCAAGTGCTCGTGTCAGTGCCTCAGGTAGCAACATATCATAAATATGAGGCATGATCAATGTAATCAACATGAAATCAGTGTCAACTATATACTCAAGTCTATAAGTATGTGGATATCATCCAACTATGTAATCAATGCATGTATGCATATGGATCTCGTCCACGTGTCAACCAATGACACAACAACACCATGCATGTAAATATCATAAAAGCATATGCATGAAAGTATGAGAATATAAATCAACGTGTGTCCCTCGCGACACATCAAAATCATGAAACCTGAGTGTCCAGCATCGATACTCAAAACATCATGAAACCCATGTCCAGTATCTACACGTAAATCCTCATATATCTCAAGCTCCGTATCATCTGTGGGATCGGCCCGTGGGCTCCGGCGGTACGGATCGGCCTATATCCATCTCATGACTCCGGTCGGTATCCTCCGGATAACCGCCAGGTCCAAATACTATCACCGGTAGGTAGTGCTCTCCCGCCAGGCTCACCGTCTAACAATACGAGTCTTCTAGTCTCGGGGTACCTCACCGGGTCTACCATGTACCCGCAGACGGTGCCTACCGCTTCTCGAATCGGGTTTCACATATCATACGTCTCAGAACCGAAAAAATGCTTGGTGGACGCACTGAAATATCATATCAAGAAAAACCGGGTTTTTAAAACAATACCTACTTTCTTTTGAAATAACCACGGTTCTAAAATCCAGAAATCTCATGAAAACGACATATCTCAATGCGTATAATCATAAAGCATGATGTATGCGACATATAATAGAAATGTAAGTATATCCGTATACCATGTAACATAGAACAATAATATGCACATATCAAGGGCAAACCGCTCTTTTAAATGAATCCAGTTTTAAAATATCTTCTGCGGTTTCCAATTCCTCCAAAGTCAAATGCAGCATCGTATAAGAGTGCATATGTAACTATAGCAAGTAAAGTGTGCAGGGAGTTATATCCGGATGCAGCAATTCTATTATGTAGTGACATGGCAATTATCGATGATGAAGTGTGTGAGCCGGCCAACCTGTGTAAGTGTAACATACGCATCATCGATAATGGTGCTGGTGTCATGACCGCATGGTTTATAATCACTAAAGTACACATTAAATATGCAATTCGATGATAACAATATGAATGAACAGAATATGAATAGTAAACACGACAATAAGGAAAAATACAATTCTACATACGAGTCATACAGTTTTGATATTTGAAATAACACGAATCGTGGTGTTTTTGGTAAATAGGGACTACGGTGTTTTTAAGAAAAGGTACGTCTTTTGAAATATCCGTAGAATCCCTTGTCCTGTCTTTAAAATACCCACGATTCGTTAGTTTTGAAATAGGTATGACTCGAGCCTAGTCAAACATCTACAAGTAACTAGAGGACTAAACTAACAGGCTAATCGAAAAGGTACGGAAACCACCTAAATCTGAGTCGATACTTATAAATATAATAGTCGGTGATCCCGCCTCAATAGTATCACATACGATACAATATATAACATGACATTCTCGAGTCAAGAGTGCGGATCTATCATCAATATAAAGCTCGTATGGTAAATCCATCGTACGGCATCCCAATCTGGGTACGGGTCGAATCTCACATGTATCTGGTATCCTTATCATCATATCCTGTATTAGGGGTACTGATCTAAATCTAGTACAAACTGATACCATCTGCATAAATATGCGTGTATGAAAACACACGCCTAAAGGCCCGCTATAATCTCATGTCGTACCTTATAATACGAATTAAAACATATCACCGATATCATAGCATCATGCCTAAACTCATCGACTCGCCAACGAGTACCATATACAATCATCATCATCCATATATAGGTATACGTATACACATACACACACACACACACATAGTCCCATACCTATGTGTGTGTGTGTATACATATCCCCATATACGCAAAAGTAAAACAAAGTAAGCATGTGTGTGCGTGCGTGCGTGTATGTAAACCTTATTTTAGGTTTTCGCAACTAAGAAAATAACTAAGTTACTTCTAATACACTAAAACTAACTCAAGAAAATCTAAAGTCTTACTTACTAATCATCCAAGTTTCGCAACACATAATCATATATATAACATATATATATCATATACTGCACTACGAACTGCGGGGGTGCTATACGCCATCCACCCGACTTCCCCCGTAGATATATATCTACTCACCTTGATCATCGCTTGCCGAAGTCGATGTCGCCGTCCTCTTCTTCATCATCCGAAGTCCACGTGGGGGTACTGATTTGTATGGATTTTTAGATCAAAAATATATGTTAACCGCAATCAAGAACGGCGTCGCTTAGTAGCTAGCCGGTGAGTATGGGTCGGTCCACAGGGATGGTGTATATTTCCTAATTGTTCTAACGAGTTAATTCCAAATGGTGTTTGGATCTTTATCACTAAAACTAATTTGATTTAGACTAGGATTTAGAAATCTTGCTAGGTTAAGGTTTAGGTTAAGTTTGGTAAAATAAAATTTCCCACCTCTTTCAATGCCCTAAATTAGATCTTTTTAGGTGTTATGGTAATTATTAATAAAGGGGATTAGGACTATCGGAAAGAAACGATGTTTCTTCCTCTAGGTCCTTGTCCGTCCTTTCTTAATCCTTACCCTAACCTCCATGGAAAACATGCATATTCGGTCTTTTATACTACGGTATCACCGTTACCTCATGGATATGGTGCCGTAGGGAGCGGAATATGTATGTATGCATGGAGTCCTAATTATTAACATGTGATGGGCAAGAAAGGGGTGAGAGATTCGCATCTCTCAAACCCTTCCCTATTCCTAACCCAAACAAGCGAGGAAACTACTCGCTCATTAAGGGATCTACGAAAAACATGATTTTTATGAGTTTTTGATTTAAAAGATTAATTATCTAACTACTGCAAATTAATAAAAAGTAAGATCTAATTTAAACTAGAGCAGAGAATAAATTTAACCTAGGGCAGAAAATAAATTAAGAATTAGGGCAAAAATTAAAACTACTTACAAATTGATGCTCTCTAAAACTTGAAAAGAAATCTGAATTTTATTAATGAAAGGAGGCATCACCTAATACAGGTATTTGGGTCTCTATTTATAGGACATAGAAAACCCTAGGTTTACAATCGCCGCATGTATGCTTTTACAAAAATACCCCTAAGAAAACTAGTCAACGCACCGCCGGACATTTTGGAAATTTTTCGCCACTACGGGCTTAGCCCGGCCGCGGAACCGCGGCCATAGGCCAGGTTTGGCCGCGGTTCCGCGGCCAAATGAAGGGCCTGAATGCTTCAATTTGCTGTGCTGCTTCTGGGTATCTTTGTCTTCCTATTTCTTTGGTTGGTTCTTCAGAATGTTTTCCATTTCTCTTCCAGATCTCCACAGTGAGTAATGTAGTGGACTTTAACCGTTCGCTTTGTGTCGAAGTTTTTAGCCTTGCGCTGCCTTGTACTTTGTGAACTAATCTTCGTGTAGGCTTGATCAAGATCCTTCTATTTGTTGGTCGTAGTCTCACTTTTGCATCGTCTTTTATCTTTTTCACTGTTTTTGTTCCGAGAACCTGTAACCTGTAGCTATGTAGCAGACATGGGTCAAAAGCACATGTTTATTTGTAAAATGCATAAAAATGGGGAATATAATAATGCAAAATTACGGTATGAACAAATACCCCCAAACTTATCTTTTGCTCGTCCTCGAGCAAACCTAGTTTTATTCTCAACAAAATCCTAACCTCACTTTCGTAGGGAAACATGAATGCACTGAGCTCGTGCAACAAGCCGTTAAACCTCTAGGTGTCCCTAGTAGGAGGAGTGTTGTCTCCTGAGGGTTTTCAGCGGATACTACCCACAAAATCCTATCAATTAGGCCCATTGACTTTTATTCTCCAATTAGGTTTTCTAACAAGGAATTCTATTATCTTCGAATTGTAAATTATCCATCCATATTTTTCACACTTCCTTATCATTCAACTTAAGATTATATATATTCTTGTGAATTTACTTAGCTTTTGGCATCTCTTCAGTTTTCCTTCTAGGGTTCTATCTCAACTTAGGAATTTTTACCATCTCTATTAAAGATATAAGTCATATTCTTCATTCCTATCTCTTATCTAAACCCCAATCATATACCCCTATGTGTGTGTTTATATCACCCCTACACTTGGAAATTCAAATCAAGCTATCATACTCTTGGCCGTCGTCCAAAGCACTTCTTAATTGGTGAATTTTTAGATGAATTTTGCTTACACATTCTTCATGCGACCGTTAATACTTCTTGAGGTACCAATGACCGATTACAAAATGTGTTTGCACTTTAAAGCATAATTCCTAGTCTTGTAACACCTAAGGCTTTAGCAGTGACTCCCAAACCAGTTGGTCTAAGGCACTAGGTGATGAAGCACCCTTGCTAAATTTATTTTTTTTTGCAGCCTTAAGTAATTACAAAAACCAGAGTTTATTTTTTTTTCTTTATTCACACTTATATTTATTGTATTTTTCTTTGTACTAAGGACTTCAGACAAGAGCATTTCAAGGTCTCTCTTACTATTCCAAGTTTCAAGGTACGTGTTTGTGCAATTTGTAGGGTATATATTTTCAGAATTTAGACTTAAGCTAGGAATTATTTTCAAACTTATACTCTAATAAAAATATCAATACTTTTCCTTTGTTTTAACTTAGCCCAAGAAGTCAACTCGAAATTTGCCTATTTCTAAATAAACTACAAAGACATATATTTTCTACCGTTAAATTTTAAGAAAGGTTATTTTTAGGGTTTTTAATTCACTAAGTCTAAGATCTAGTTGTTCCTAGCTAATTAACCTATTTGTCAAACTTAAGTTAAATATCGCCAAAATTGAATACTTTAATTTTTATAAATTTTTTTCGAATTTTCAGTTTTTATGGGTTTTTCTTTTTCTATATTTTTTTTATTTTTTCAAATTTTTTCAATTTTTATGATTTTTATATAAGGATGCAAATGCAAAAATATATATATGAATGCGAAGGAAGAAAACTTACCGAGCATACCCCCAAACTTAAACTGGACAGTGTCCTCACTGTCAGGCTGCACCAAGTGGGTCGAAAATGTCGGAATTTTCCTATTTATTTTTTTTTACAAATGATACACACCCCCAAACTTATTTGAAATAAAGTATTGGCAAGAAGATCAAAATTTTGGGGGGGAAATGGAGGAAGATTAATCAGTGTAAACCGGCTCCTGCAAAAACAGGAGCTCCTCCGATGTGTCCGCAGTGAGGAACGGTTTCAATCGATGTCCGTTTACTTTAAATAAAGTACCGTCCTCCGGATTTTCAAGATCGACCGCACCGTGCAGATATACGGTGCATACTAAAAATGGCCCTTTCCACCAAGATCGGAGCTTGCCCGGCTGATAATGTAACCGAGTGTCATAGAGTAAAATCTGTTGACCGGGTTTAAATGTTTTGCGCATAAGGTATTTATTATGGAACACCTTAGTTCGGTTTTTAATGATGACTGCATTATCATAAGCCTCATCCCGCAGTTCTTCTAGTTCGTTTAATTGCAGCTTTCGATTGCTGCCCGCATCTCCCATTGATAAGTTCAACTCCTTGATCGCCCAAAATGCCTTATGCTCAATCTCCACTGGGAGGTGGCAAGCCTTCCCATAAACAAGCCGGTATGGAGACATACCAAGATCGGTCTTGTATGCAGTACGGAAAGCCCATAGTGCATCGATCAGTTTGAGTGACCAATCTTTACGGTTTTTAGAAACCGTTTTCTCCAAGATTTGCTTAATTTGCCGATTCGAAACCTCGGCTTGCCCACACGTTTGGGGATGGTAAGGCGTTGACAGCTTGTGAGTAATAGAATATTTGCGCATTAAAGACTCAAAAGTCCTGTTGCAAAAGTGAGATCCATTATCACTTATAATTGCGCGAGGGTGCCCAAACCGAGAAAAGATATGTTCTTTAAGAAATCGAACAACAACCTTGTTATCGTTCGTTCGGCTAGGCACAGTCTCGACCCATTTTGACACATAGTCAACAGCCAAAAGAATATACACATTCCTAAAAGAATTGGGAAATGGTCCCATGAAGTCAATTCCCCAAACATCAAAAATATCCACAACCAAAATTGGTTGGAGCGGCATTTTGTTTCTCCGCGATATCCGGCCCAAGTGTTGGCACCGGGAGTATGTCTTGCAGTATTCATATGCATCCTTAAAGAGTCGTGGCCAATAGAAACCACACTGCAAGATTTTCTCGGCTGTCTTCTTTGGGCCAAAGTGCCCGCCACACGCTTGATCGTGGCAAAAAGACAGCACACTCTTAAACTCATTTTCAGGTACACCCCGACGAATGATTTGGTCGGAACAGTATTTAAAAAGATACGGTTCATCCCAGTAAAAATGTTTTACTTGGGACAAGAATCGGAGTTTATCCTGTTTCGACCAATCTTTAGGTATCAAGCCGGTGGCCAAGTAGTTTACTATATCAGTGAACCATGGTTCGCAAGACACGGTTAAGAGTTGCTCATCGGGAAAAACATCTTTGATTAGAATTTCAAGTGTAGGCGAAGAAGGAAGTCGTGAAAAGTGATCGGCCACTACGTTTTCACATCCTCTTTTGTCCCTTATGACAAGGTCAAACTCTTGTAGCAAGAGGAGCCAACGTATTAGCCTCGATTTAGCATCCTTCTTCGCAAAAAGGTGGCGAAGAGCAGAATGGTCCGTATACACAATAACTGGAGAGCCGATTAAATAAGGCCGGAATTTTTCAAGTGCAAACACAACGGCTAAAAATTCTTTTTCTGTTGTTGTGTAGTTCAGTTGGGCCTTATTTAGTGTTCGGCTAGCGTAATAAATCACGTGCGGCATCTTATTAATGTGCTGTCCAAGAACAGTACCAATGGAGAAATCTGATGCATCGCACATAATTTCGAAAGGATGCGTCCAGTCTGGAGATGAAAGAATGGGCGCAGAAATGAGAGAGTGTTTCAATGATTCGAACGCTTCCATGCAAGTTGAGTCAAAAGCAAATGTTGTGTCCTTGGCCAATAAGAGAGTCAAGGGTCTAGCAATCTTGCTAAAATCCTTGATGAACCGTCTATAAAAACCGGCATGGCCAAGAAAAGCTCGTATGTCTTTGACGCATTTAGGAGGAGGAAGATTGGAAATGACTTCAATTTTGGCTCTATCAACTTCTATGCCGTTTTGCGAGATGACATGTCCTAAAACAACGCCTTCTCGTACCATAAAGTGGCACTTCTCCCAATTTAAAGTGAGGTTCTTATCCCTACAGCGGATAAGAACTGCGTCAAGGTGTAGCAAACACTCGTCGAAGGAGTCACCAAAAATGGAGAAATCATCCATACAGATCTCCAAAAACTTTTCAACCATGTCTGAAAAGATCCCCATCATACACCGCTAAAACGTAGCGGGTGCATTGCATAACCCAAAGGGCATGCGATGATAAACAAAAGTGCCAAAAGGACAAGTAAATGTGGTCTTGTCTTGATCCTCTTTGGCGATGGGGACTTGGTTATAGCCGGAATAGCCATCCAAAAAGCAATAGAACTCGTGCCCAGCCAATCGTTCTAGCATTTGGTCAATGAAAGGTAATGGAAAGTGGTCTTTCCTTGTCGCGGCATTGAGTTTTCTATAGTCGATGCAAACTCGCCACCCAATTTGGGTGCGAGTAGGTATTAACTCATTTGCCTCATTGGTTATGACCGTAATGCCCGATTTCTTTGGCACAACATGAATGGGGCTAACCCGCTGGCTATCCGAGATAGGGTAAATGATACCACTATCAAGACATTTAACAATCTCCTTCTTGGCAGCCTCTTTCATTATGGGGTTGAGGCGTCTTTGTGGATCCCTTACCGGCTTGGTATTATCCATCAAGTGTATATGATGTTCAACTATGAGGGGACTAATCCCCTTGATGACCGTCATAGACCAGCCAAAAGCTTGCAGATTATTTTGTAAGACCATTAAAAGGGCCTTCTCTTACTCGAGAGCTAAGGAGGCCGATATGATAACTGGAAGGGTCTCATTCTCACCTAGGTAAGCATATTTAAGGTAAGATGGCAAAAGCTTTAGTTCGAGTTTAGGAGGTGAAACAATTGATGGTAACAATGGTGTAACTGTTTCAAACTCGAAAGATTCCATCAACGGTTCAAATCGAGTGTACGCAACCGAGTCGGATGGTTCAACTAACTCATCCGAAAAAGCAAAAGACTCAAACTCGGGTGGTGAGTCTTCAAAATTGTCTACAAAGGTGAAACACTCATAATCGTTGTCCGGCGTGAAAGCTGTGTCGGATTCTAGGAGGAACGCACTAGAGGCGTCAACACTGCTGTGGTCGAACATAAAATTTTCGAACTCACAGTCCTCCTCCGCGATCTCATTGATCGAGCAAACATCAAGTACGCTAGAATTAGGCTCGGAAGGCTGATTTCCCAACTTAAAAATGTTGAGTTCAATTGTCATATTGCCAAAACATAGATTCATTGAACCATTACGACAATTGATCACCGCATTAGAAGTCGCAAGGAATGGTCGACTAAGTATCACCGGAATTTGACTCCGGGGGTTAGCTACAGGTTGTGTATCCATAACAATAAAGTCAACGGGGAAAATGAAATCCCCTACTCTAATTAACACATCCTCCAACTCTCTCCTAGGATGGGTGATGGATCGGTCGGCCATTTGGAGAGTACAATGAGTGGGCTTAAGCTCTCCAACGCCTAATTGTTCGTACACAGAATAGGGTAGCAAATTGACACTAGCACCAAGATCTAATAGTGCTCTATTGATGTTCTTGTCCCCAATTGTTATCGAAATAGTAGGACACCCGGAGTTCTTGTGCTTTTGGGGTAAAGATTGAACAAGAGCATCACCAACAGCACTAGCCACGAAAACTTTCTTTGGTACTTGTGACTTCCTCTTCTTGGTGCATAAGTCCTTTAAGATTTTTGCGTATGAAGGAACTGTTGGAGATAGTGCCCTCAGAGTCAATTATTGGATCACAGGCACGTGATTGCAATGATTGAGGGAGGACCTATGCCGGTAGGACAGTCTTACTCAAGATGATAGTATACTATCTGGTTTATCTTTATCATCGTGTACAGCTTTAGGTGACCTTACAGGTCACTATTGCACGTTGGTAGAGCCCTTAGGATTCTTGCTTGACGGCCAGCAGTATGATGGCGATCATATACGTGGGAGCTGGGGTCTATAAGCACATCCTTAAAGTGGTCCCTAGTCATAGGAGTATTCGAGACAGGGCATCGATACTCCGGAGTAGACTAGTGTATACAGTCGAGACCCCGACGAGGGGCGGTGGCCGGTCTTACAAGCCACTGGTGTCAGTTGGATCACTTAAGATGTATACAGGTGCTCATTGGGTTATGAGTACACCGGACGGGACTCGCCGGGAACATGCTAGTTTGTATTATACCTAGCGTCAGATAGCAGTTCCCTGGTGACATGTGTACAGGTTAGTTCATCGACCTGAGATCGTCATTTGTCTCGTGTGAGTTCCCACTGTGCTTTGATTACTACCCTACCACGGCTCAAAGGAGTCGTGCAAACAGGTTTTAGTTGGGTACAGTCCCGAGCCACATGGAGGTAGTGAGCGGATCGGCAGGGGTTCGTCTCTCCCGGTATTGGGGGTGAGGTCGCGCTGTGTCTAGGAGAGCCATTACACGAAGTCCTTGGCCAAGACAGGAGATTTACTGGTAGGTATTCCAGTAGTATCTCAGGGTGTTCTGGGCTACACTCCGACACGACTTGTACCGCTTTTGGGGGTCTGACTTTTACCAACCCCCTAGGCCCGCCATGCGATGCTCATAGACGAACGGACCGGACTGTACGGATATTGTCACTGACAGGCTCAGTAGGGTGTCAGGATGAGTTCACTCATCGACGTCCCTTTTGGTCAATACCTGGTAGCCCGTTACGTATGGCTGACGTGCTAGTGGTTAAATCCACAGCCAAAGTATTGACGAGTCTTTAGAGTCCCCCACAGACAGTTTCTCAAGTTTCGGGCGAAACGCTGTAGAGGCCGTATGGATATATGGCAGGGTTCGATCATGTACGTGCGGTATTGCACGGATCATGATCGGACGGATAATACTAGCGGGCTTTGGTTTAAGCCGGATCCTAGTATTGTACAGTGTAGATTTTGTCTCATTACATTTGTATTCGGTCGGAATACAAATGCGGGTATGTATATATAGTCGCGGGGTTTTCCTGTAATTTATTACGGGATTGGTTTTTTGAAGTTGCCAATTTGCATTCCGTTTCGGCCATTTTCCTTTCTATCTTTCTTTGGCTGAAAATTGGTGGAAGGGGGCTTATTTGCAAATGTGCAAATTAGCAATTTGGAGGGTTGTTTTTGTGATGATAGCTTCATGATGGTTCTAGCTTCCATTGACTTCTTTTTTGTTCATCATTGCTTGCTATGACGGGTTGAGTGATGGGTTTTTGGAGTGAGACTTTGTGGTGATGATTATTCCTCATCATCACCCTTTTCTCTTGCTTGCATTATTGCTTCTCACCCCCTTGACATTTTTCCCTCTCTCATTGGAAGTGGCCGGCCACAACTAGATGGGGGCTGTCCATTTTTTGTGTGGGAAATGAGTCTCATTTCCTTGCTACAAAATTCCCTAGTTCATCTATAAAAAAAAATGTTCACATCCCCTTCTCCACTTCCAAATGGCAACTTCTTATAACCCCATGAGACATAGAGTTCTACACTATTCTACAGCAATCTTGGACACGTCGACTTGCCAACTTCGTGTCCGAGTTGCTTCAGTCCAGAGGTGGGAGCCCGTAAAAAGACTCGGTGATGTGGTGCCCTTTCCGACGAGGAGATCGAGACCGGAGATTCCGCGAGGATATCGGGATGGTGGCCGAAGACCGAAGAACACGGATCGCTTGGTATAGCTCTCTACCCTTTCTCTAGTTAGCTAGCAATAGGTTAATGGTCCGATCCGGGTTTACAGTTCACGGTAGCGCCGGTTTCTGTTTAAAGAAAAGTTTTTGTTTTTCGCATTTGGCCTCGTTCAGACGGCCGGGGCGCTGCCGTGCACTTACATTGGTATCAAAGCCACGCCATTACCTAGTCTAGCTTGCTCTAACGTGTTTACAAGTTTGATCGATCGGATTTTCTAAAAACCCCATTTTCAAGTCCAGTTTTCTGTCGAAATTTTTTGTGCTCGAAAAATTAATTTGAGTGTTGCAGAAATTCGTGCAGGCAGTTTTAAGCATTCTGTGAAAATTCGATACGGTAATGCTACAGTAGGACCGCGGAACCGCGGCCAAACCCCTGTTCTGGACGCGGTTCCGCGGCAGGAAAATGTCAACACCGTACGAAATTTTCACAGTAGCTTTCTGATTTGAAATTGGGATTTTTGGTATACTCTTTTTGGGCCCAAATTATTTTGAGTGCTACAGTTGTGCTTGGGGCCCATTTCGGGAAACTTAGTCGATCGAAAATTTTAAACATGTTAGTTCACAATATTTACATTATATCTGCGACCGTGAATGTCACTTGATCGGTAAATCCTGTCTAACTGCTATAGCCCTTTTAGACGGATTTGCGAACGTGACATTCACATTGATGTTCTGTGTTGTGTTGTGATGTTGCGGATCTGTAGTGGTGGATAGCCTGGATGCAATAGTAGTACAGTTTGGTTGTATATGTACATTTGATATTATGGGGCGAGCGTCCGACATGTGGACTGTCGTCACTGCCTGTTTGTATATTATTCTTTTGGGGCACGACCGGGCTGAGGTCGATGTACCCGTTGTATATTTTACTTTCTGTACTAGGATTACCCCGCGGAGGGGTGCACGGATAGCCGAGTTCTAGAGGGCAACGGGCCAGCATCTCATGGCTTTGAGACGGAGGGGGCTTCACTCTAGAATTGGCGGGCTATTCGCCGCACTCGTAGGGGGTACAGGTTGACCCAAGGAGGGGTGCCCAAGTTACCGGATTTCATGAAGTACTGGGTGGTCCATTCACGTTGTTGAAGGGGGCTGCCTCGCTTCAGATTTTGGCGGGTAACTTGCCGCGCCCGTAGGGGTCTAGGATTTCATTGCACAGGCTATCCACACGACCAGGGGAACGTCGGGTTTCAGTAGCGGCTCTATGAAACCCGGGGATCCCAGATATCTGTATTGTTCTGTGATGCTTATTACATTTCTGTGATGTTGCATTTTATCACGCCTTGAGCGAATATTATATATTGATATATATACTAGTAGATGTTGTATATGTTTTGCATCCGCGCTAGTCCAGTCCCCGCTCTGTCGTTAGTTAAGTGACCTAACAGGTGATGACGAGACCCAGTGGCGAATACGGATGGCATATACGTACATCGTATTTTCTTTCTTTATTGGTGTGATCAATTGATGGGACTGCATTGATTCGGATCAATGCAAGCTAAACAAACCTATTCTGATGTTTTTGAAACAATTTTCAAAAAGCTGTTATTGCAAGGACGTTCTCTTTTGTTTTGCACAGTGGCATTCGGTTATGAATATCCAGCACCTCAGTCGACGAGGCAAGGGCCGAGATCCCTTCACCGGGAGTGACCCCTTGGACAGAAGTTTGCGTCAGGGTAATAACTTCACTATAGCCGATTACTTTTGCTTTGCATCGTGGTATTCAGTTGGAATATCCTGCACCTCATTCTACGGGGAAAGAGCCGAGATCCCTTCACCGGGAGTAACCTCTTTAGCAAAGATTTTCGTCACTATATTTTTATAAAAAGCTATCCGGTTCCTTCAACGATATCAAGTTCATTACGTTAAAGGTTTTTCGCCAAAAACCATTCATAGCCCTCCGTCATTTCAGACGGGTAGCACGTAGTATTCATGCTATGTTTGTTGGCCAAAGTCAAGGCATAGTGTATGGTAGCTATTTGTTACTTTTCTGCAGTATAGATAGATGCGTTGGTTTGGGACAGTCGTACTGCCTTGTTGGCCAAAGTCAAGGGTAGGTACGGGTGGGTTCAAATTAACCTAGATAATGACGGGTAGAACTTGACATGTGACTTATGATTTGTTGGCCAAAGTCAAGGTCATAAGAGCATGAGGTAAAAATCACATCGGAGGTTTCTAAAGAAACTGAAACTTGCCAGATATGCGCATACCTTCTGGAGTGTGATAACGTGAGTGGATTCCTTCACGTTATCATGCGATGATAGTTGGATCCCGATTCCCACTGATGAGTTGGTTTACTCCTCGGGTGATCCCGACTAATTCTTCTTTCAGGTTTGGAGGAGAATTTGACGTTACAGTGGGAGGTTTCCTGATTAGATAAATTGGTGACCATTCTGATCTAGGTTAGAGTGCACGCTGAGTGTTTCTTTTCTCTCTCTTTTTAGTAGCGACCATGGCCCGACCCTAGACTATGACTCAGTGACCAAATTAACCGAACCTTCTTAAACACTGGCTTTTGGATTGTCAGAGTTGCATACCTCATTACCACTCCTTCTTTTACCCTTTTCTCCAGGACACCCCGTATTACTACGAACGTCCACTTCCATTGGATAAAACCATCGTATGGTTATACACGAACTCGAAGGAATTTATTCGAGAATGGTTTCCGGTTCTGGAGAAAACGAATAGGACTATTCAGTTGTCTTTTCCTTTTACCTTCTCTGAGGTTACGAGTGTTCCTTGGATTAGGACGGTACACCTATTACGCAAATTGGATAGTCTTCTTCCAAACCATAGGCAGGTGCCGAACGGTAGGGAATGAAGAAAACCAATTAGCCTAAAAAAGGTGTACAGAAGGTATTAGGTAAAGACAAATAAAGGGATTAGAAGGAGGGCAAAGTAAATTGCGACTGCTATTCACGACCAAACCAAGTATTTCTTCGCCAATCCTACATCACCTTTGTATTTCTCCAGAACACTCCGTATCACTATGAAAATCCACAGTTTATTGGATATTCCATCGTATGTTTATATACGAACTCGAAAGGAACTTGTTCCAGTTCGGGGATGGATTCTGGTTCAGGAGAAATAGGAATAAGGTTTTATTCAGTTGTCTTCTATCTTTACCTTCTCTCGTATTGCGAGTGCTCTTAGGATTAGGACAGTACACCCATTATGCTTATTGGATAGTCTTCTTCCAAACCATAGGCTGGTGCCAAAAGGTAGGGAAGGAAGAAAACCATTTAGCCTAAGAGGGTGTACAGAAGGTAATAACTAAAGACATATGAAGGGATGTACAGAGATGGCATAGAAATATACGGTTACAGTTGTGAATCTGGATAATGGAAGAGGCACTACTAGGAATACCCGGATACCCCTACGAAACATTTCAATGTTTCAGTTTCACTGTGTACTGTTAAAGGAAAACCGATTTCCCAATTAAACACTTACTCCAGGGTATGTATTTACCAGGTATGAATCTCACATCTGTATGGTTTTACAGATGATGAGTGGGAGTAAGTTATTGGGAATTAGGTGATCATCCTCATTATATCGGGATTCGTTGTAATTGGTGATATTTGAGGAAATCGCCTGGGCTGTTTGCCGGATGGCAAATATTTGGTTTTGAATATCCGTTGCTATGCACCAATTTCAAATTGATATATCTGTACGTTTATTTTTATAGAGTGAGATATAACTTTTTGAAATTATGTCCATGACATTTACCTATATCAGTGGATGGTAAGGTAAGGAGCATTAAAACAGCGGTGTAATTCTTCTTAACCAGAAGTACAGTTTTCAACCTAGGACACACAGGGATTGAGTTATTAGACTCAAGGGACTTATACAGAGTATTGTATGTTGTCCAGTGTCCATCAGGACAGAGGGGTTGGTACTCGTACTATATTCTGTTTACTTGTGACTTCTCTAGTTCTTAGACATGTGTTTCGTAGAAACACAAGGTCCAAGTTTTGAGAAGTTATAGGTATATGAATAAAGTAAAGAACCAGGTGTTGCAAGTATCAGGATTCTTCAAGGTGATCGAAGATGTAGATACCTGTGTATGGTATTCAGTTGATAGTAATGGTTTTGAGAAACTTGTTTCTCTTTCAGGTTACACATATCTGGATGCATTCCTAGGTTGAGTAACGCTGATAGGCCTCCTTCCATTTAGTTGACATGTACTGGAGACAGCTGCATGATTTGAATCTGGTTCCAATTAAATCAATGCCTCTATTTCTATATTGGATATATAATAGTTCATATCTTAACATTGTTAAGGTACGGGGAGTTGTCCGGCTTATGCTTAAAACCAGACTCTGGACAACTCAAGGCACGTTTCTGTAATGGCTGTTTGTGGGTTGACCCGGGCTATGACGAGGGTTGATTTTCTACCATCTGGAAGATCAATAGTGATATTGGTCTTGACTCGCCACAGTTTTAATAAAAATGGATTTTTCAGAAAACAGTAAGTGGGAGTATGGTAGAACTGGAAGTGATTCCAGAACCGCAAACGATTACTGAAAATTTGATAAGAACCTAAAGATTCAATCTAATTTGACATTCCATTGGCCACTCCGCAGACATGATGTGTAACCTCAGGCACCAGAGAGGTACTCCAGTAGCCTCAAGGACGGTGACAGGGATGTTCTTGTTTACCCAAACTTGTCATTGCTGTTGTTCCAGACTGTGAGACAGGCAGGAGGATAAGTATAGCGTCGTTCTAAACTAGCTTTAGAAGTGTACGTTTATATGACTCTGCCAGAGAGTTGTCGTGGTCAGTGGGAGCAGCGGAAGCTAAGTGGGGACTTGACACTACTGTTGTTCCAGACTGTGAGACCCGGTAGAAGGATAAGTATAGCGTCGTTCTAAACTAGCTTTAGAAGTGTACGTGTATATTATTCTGCCAGAGGGTTGTCGTAGTCAGTGGGAGCAGCGGAAGCATAGTGGATAGGTAGCTTATGTCTATTTATAGACTAAAGCAGATATAGCGGAGATAGATCATCTATTTCTGATGTGACAGTCATAGGTTTGACTTCATCAGAATAGGGGATGGATCTGTTAAAAAGGTAGTAGGGTGTGATGTCCTGGTATCTGGATGACATACACAGAGTAGGAAGTGATATTCCTATACTACGATCGGTTATACTTTGGTTGTCACACGGTGGTTTCTCCACATAGGAATTGGGTATTATATCAGACATTCTGGTTACTAGATCTATGGTTTTAGATCATGATTTGGGAAGTGTCCCAATCAGGGTACTTAGACAGCATTCTAAAGGTGTTTTAGAATGGACGACTCCTGGCACGGTGGTGTACCTGCAGGTGATGGAGTCACACTCTCTAAAAGTGTCTTACAGACTAAAGGGGAGAGGGATGCGCATGATTGGCAGATCACTTGCTTAAGCAATTGAGTCAATCATGAGATGTCAAGTACCACACCAGATGTTGTTTTTGCAGTAGATGCAATAAGTTGATATTGATCCAATCCTAGAGGACCATTCGGAAGCAGTTTTAGAACATAAGTGGATGTTCTAGGGATATGATAACAACAGACTCTTTTAGGAGACAGTTATCATTCCAGGCTTCCAAGGTGACCTGGATGATAGAGAGGTTGTCAGAGTTATAGTTTTCCCTCTTACGAGGGGCAGTATTTTGGACAGGTGGTCCAAGGGGATACTGAGGGAGGCATGACGCAGGATACTGATTAAGTTCAGTTGACGATACAGTCTAAGAAGTTTGGATTTGGAGTTCATTTATGAGTTAGGTCCCATCAGATATCCAGACATATTCTAAGACAGGTATTGCTCATTTCGGGAGATGGGTTTCTCCGCGAACTTGAGATTAAGAGAGACATAGAAAGAAACATCAGGGCGGATCCACTCACTGAGGCTATTCCTCGAACACAATAGTTTCGCAAACGGGCTTTGTGAGACTGATTAGTAGAGGAGTTGGGTGTTCGGTATCACACGGGCTGTGAGTATGCGACATCGCAATAATTAGCCTTGAGTGCAAGTGGGAGATTGTTGGAGATAGTGCCCTCAGAGTCAATTATTGGATCACAGGCACGTGATTGCAATGATTGAGGGAGGACCTATGCCGGTAGGACAGTCTTACTCAAGATGATAGTATACTATCTGGTTTATCTTTATTATCGTGTACAGCTTTAGGTGACCTTACAGGTCACTATTGCACGTTGGTAGAGCCCTTAGGATTCTTGCTTGACGGCCAGCAGTATGATGGCGATCATATACGTGGGAGCTGGGGTCTATAAGCACATCCTTAAAGTGGTCCCTAGTCGTGGGAGTATTCGAGACAGGGCATCGATACTCCGGAGTAGACTAGTGTATACAGTCGAGACCCCGACGAGGGACGGTGGCCGGTCTCACAAGCCACTGGTGTCAGTTGGATCACTTAAGATGTATACAGGTGCTCATTGGGTTATGAGTACACCGGACGGGACTCGCCGGGAACATGCTAGTTTGTATTATTCCTAGCGTCAGATAGCAGTTCCCTGGTGACATGTATACAGGTTAGTTCATCGACCTGAGATCGTCATTTGTCTCGTGTGAGTTCCCACTGTGCTTTGATTACTACCCTACCACGGCTCAAAGGAGTCGTGCAAACAGGTTTTAGTTGGGTACAATCCCGAGCCACATGGAGGCAGTGAGCGGATCGGCAGGGGTTCGTCTCTCCCGGTATTGGGGGTGAGGTCGCGCTGTGTCTAGGAGAGCCATTACACGAAGTCCTTGGCCAAGGCAGGAGATTTACTGGTAGGTATTCCAGTAGTATCTCAGGATGTTCTGGGCTACATTCCGACACGACTTGTACCGCTTTTGGGAGTCTGACTTTTACCAACCCCTTAGGCCCGCCATGCGATACTCATAAACGAACGGACCGGACTGTACGGATATTATCACTGACAGGCTCAGTAGGGTGTCAGGATGAGTTCGCTCATCGACGTCCCTTTTGGTCAATACCTGGTAGCCCGTTACGTATGGCTGACGTGCTAGTGGTTAAATCCACAGCCAAAGTATTGACGAGTCTTCAGAGTCCCCCACAGACAGTTTCTCAAGTTTCGGGCGAAACGCTGTAGAGGCCGTATGGATATATGGCAGGGTTCGATCATGTACGTGCGGTATTGCACGGATCATGATCGGACGGATAATACTAGCGGGCTTTGGTTTAAGCCGGATCCTAGTATTGTACAGTGTAGATTTTGTCTCATTACATTTGTATTCGGTCGGAATACAAATGCGGGTATGTATATATAGTCGCGGGGTTTTCCTGTAATTTATTACGGGATTGGTTTTTTGAAGTTGCCAGTTTGCATTCCGTTTCGGCCATTTTCCTTTCTATCTTTCTTTGGCTGAAAATTGGTGGAAGGGGGCTTATTTGCAAATGTGCAAATTAGCAATTTGGAGGGTTGTTTTTGTGATGATAGCTTCATGATGGTTCTAGCTTCCATTGACTTCTTTTTTGTTCATCATTGCTTGCTATGACGGGTTGAGTGATGGGTTTTTGGAGTGAGACTTTGTGGTGATGATTATTCCTCATCATCACCCTTTTCTCTTACTTGCATTATTGCTTCTCACCCCCTTGACATTTTTCCCTCTCTCATTGGAAGTGGCCGGCCACAACTAGATGGGGGCTGTCCATTTTTTGTGTGGGAAATGAGTCCCATTTCCTTGCTACAAAATTCCCTAGTTCATCTAAAAAAAAAAGGTTCACATCGCCTTCTCCACTTCTAAATGGCAACTTCTTATAACCCCATGAGACATAGAGTTCTACACTATTCTACAGCAATCTTGGACACGTCAGCTTGCCAACTTCGTGTCCGAGTTGCCTCAGTCCAGAGGTGGAAGCCCGTAAAAAGACTCGGTGATGTGGTGCCCTTTCCGACGAGGAGATCGAGACCGGAGATTCCGCGAGGAGATCGGGATGGTGGTCGAAGACCGAAGGACACGGATCGCTCGGTATAGCTCTCTACCCTTTCTCTAGTTAGCTAGCAATAGGTTAATGATCCGATCCGGGTTTACAGTCCGCGGTAGCGCCGGTTTCTGTTTAAAGAAAAGTTTTTGTTTTCCGCATTTGGTCTCGTTTAGACGGCCGGGGCGCTGCCGTGCACTTACAGGAACTTGTTGGATCACATCCAAGAGAGGGATATTTATGCTAACCTGTTTGAACAACTCTACAATCTTCTCTATTTATGGAGTTGGTTTATTGGATCTCAACCGGTTTGGAAAAGGAACATTTTGAAAATTTGAGTCCAATTTTTGTGGATCAGATTGTGGAGTTGGAACGGATCCCCGTGTGGATGTGTTCGTGTTGTGAGAAGTGGGTCCGTTCGAGCTGGAAGAAGTAGAGCCTTGTGAAGGATGAAGAATAGGCTCTAACAAAGAAGAAGAAGAAGAAGGTGAAGAAGATGAAGAAGGACCACCGGCAGGGGTGTCATTGTTAATACCCACGTTATGTTGCAACACTTTTCCGGATCTCAACGTGGTCACAGCATTTACGTTATGATTCTGCTGTTCATATGCAACATGTGTGTGACCGGGATTTGGCAATGGTTGAGATGGAAGCTTTCCTTTTTCTCGCTCTCTCAACGCAGCATTGAGTTATGCAATTTGTGCCTCAATAGATTTGATGCTTTGATCGTGTGAGACATTTTGCACCAAAGATTGAATAGAAGTCTCCAACCTTGCTGCGGATTGTGTAGATTGCTTTAGGAACGCATCTAGACTTCTTTCTAGCGAGTTAACCTTATCGTTATGAGGTTGAACAAAATTGTTTTGAGGGTAAGAATTGTTGGGCATAAAATTGTTCATTTGGTTAGGGTAAGGTTGCGGTTGGAAAGGTTGCTGAAATTGAGTTTGTGGAGGTGCTTGTTGTTGTGGAGGAGGAGGCCTTTGAAAGTTGTTGTTTCCTTGGAATTGTTGATTTTGATTCCAAGCGAAATTTGGGTGACTCCTCCAACCTTGATTGTATGTCGAAGAGTATGGATCATTTCTTTATCGTTGCTGAAAGGCAGCATTGACGTGATCTTGTCCTTGAGCAGGTAGATTATAAGGACACTCTTCGGTGAGATGTGATGGATCGGAACAACAAGCACAAACAGTTCGTGGGGGCAAATCAGGGGCAGGAGAAGACGATGAGATTTTGGTCTCAATTGCTTCTAGCTTTTTCTTAAGTGCGGCAATCTCGGCCTTCATAGAAATCGACATATCTAATTGATGTATGCCTGCCCTAGACTGACCAATTGAAGAAGATGAGGTGGTCTTGGTGCTTTTCCACTGAAGTGTTTGTTCAGCAAGATCATCGATAAACTGCCACGCTTCCTTACTAGATTTGGTTAGAAAGTGACCTTGACAAATGGTTTCTAGCAACTGCTTCGTTGCCGGGTTCAATCCCTCGTATAAAGTTTGGCAAAGTTGCTAATTTTCAATCCCATGGTGAGGGCATTGAACAAGTAGGTTTTTGAATCTTTCAAAACACTTCCAAAAGGGTTCGGAAGGAAGCTGGGAAATTGTATAATCTCATTTCGAATTCTCGCAGTCTTATGATGTGGATAAAACTTTTTAAGAAAAGCTTTAACAAACTCTTCTCAATTTTTAATGGAATGTGATGCGGTGTTGTATAACCACTTCTCGGCTAAGTCACATAAGGTGAAAGGAATAACCCTTAGCCTTATAGCATCATCGGATAATTGGGTAGTTTTCATCATTGCACAAACGTTTTGGAATTTGTTGATAAAGATATAGGCATCTTCGGATTCCAATCCGTGAAATTTGGCAACATATTGATGAAGTGGGGTTTGATCTCAAAATTGTCCCCATTTGCCGGTGGGAGAGAAAGACAAGTAGGTAAGGCGGTACGGATCGGGTAGAAAAGATCCTTGAGCGCGATTCGTTGGGGCGCTCCAACAGGCGGGTTATTCACACCTAACGGAGGTGGAATCAGTCCCGTGGGTAAGATGGTGTTAGGATTATATCCCGACATACCTTCGGAAGAAGAATTTGAAGGTGAAGGTGAGGAAGTGGAAAGAATTTCGACTTCGGAGTCGAAAGCTTCGTCGGTCGGTACCAACGAAACACGGACTAATCGGACGCTAGTGTCCCTAGTCCAACCGGACATACACTAAAGAGGTAGTGCAGTTAAAAAGGTGAAAAACAGAATGTGGGGGTAAGAAAACGTTAATGAGAAGAAAGTGGGGTGCAAGGATTTCTTTAGCGACAAGTTGCAAGTTTTTTTATTTTAATTTTTTTTCCTTTTTTATCCTTTTTTTTATGTGGAGATTTTTGCAAAAAGATTTTCGATAAAAGGCTATGACACACTTTCAATGAACCACAAATGCACAATCAGGCCTAGATCTAGGGTCACCTAGGTCAGCTAGACAGCTCCTAACTGTTCCAAAGGGCTAGAAATAGGACCTCAAACCGCCTCTTCACCGCCAATTGCGGCCAGGTAAGTGCCAGGTGAGTGGGAGGCTCTCCACTACAAGTAGTGGCCCTAATTAAGTAACCACTCGCCTTAGACACACTTGCCTAGACACCGCAAAGTCAGGTTAGGATCAACGGCCGATACCTACAACTAGTCCTCTGTCCTATTGAGCGCGACGTCCTTAGGGCTGAGTCTGGTATTTTTTAATTAAATAATGGTCAATGCATATGCCTTATGTGATATCTGGGGTCCTGGGAAGGGTGATGAAATCCCCACCCAATCTGAATTGGTCTCAAGCCCCTTAAAGTCCGATTAAAAATATGTAAAACAGTAACAATCACTTGCAATAAATTTTTTATTTTTTTAGCGCGGCACAAAGAATCCTGCACAAGATCAATTATTGGAAGGGGAGAGATTTTAAGCGCAAAGAATCCTGCAGGAAAATCTACAGAGAAGATATTTGAGGTTGCAGAGGAGAGAGAAAGAAAAACAAACCGATGGATTTTTGTCAACTGATGACGTCAGACCGCGTTTCCGCGGCGGGAAGTAGGATCTGGCGGCGGTTCCACGGTAGGTTGGGCGGCTCGAGTCCCGAGAAAAATTCTGCTCCTCTGTTATTGTAAATCTCTGTTGTTCAGATCTGCCGTTTTCTGTTTTGATCTCTGGATTTTTCCAGATCCGAACTCGTTCGTTGTTCCTGCAAAATTCATACGAGAAACCCTTCGGACAATAAAAGATGATAAAATTTTTATATTTTCAATTTTTTCAGTTTTTTTTTATGTTTTTTTATATTTTATATCAACCCGAAATTGCAAAAAGGAAATATTACGCCATCCCCGGCAACGGCGCCATTTGATTTGTATAGATTTTTAGATCAAAAATATATGTTAACCGCAATCAAGAACGACGTCACTTGGTAGCTAGCCAGTGAGTACGGGTCGGTCCACAGGGATGATGTATATTTCCTAATTGTTCTAACGAGTTAATTCCAAATGGTGTTTGGATCTTTATCACTAAAACTAATTTGATTTAGATTTGGATTTAGAAATCTTGCTAGAGTTAGGTTTAGGTTAAGTTTGATAAAATAAAATTTCCCACCTCTTTCAATGCTCTAAATTAGATCTTTTTAGGTGTTATGGTAATTATTAATAAAGGGGATTAGGACTATTGGGAAGAAACGATGTTTCTTCCTCTAGGTCCTTGTCCGTCCTTTCTTAATCCTTACCCTAACCTCCATGGAAAACATGCATATCCGGTATTTTATACTACGGTATCACCGTTACCTCGTGAGTATGGTGCCGTAGGGAGCGGAATATGTATGTATGCATGGAGTCCTAATTATTAACATATGATGGGCAAGAAAGGGGTGAGAGATTCGCATATCTCAAACCCTTCCCTATTTCTAACCCTAATAAGCGAGAAAACTACTCGCTCATTAAGGGATCTATGAAAAACATGATTTTTATGAGTTTTTGATTTAAAAGATTAATTATCGAACTACTGCAGATTAATAAAAAGTAAGATCTAATTTAAACTAGAGCAGAGAATAAATTTAACCTAGGGCAGAAAATAAATTAAGAACTAGGGCAAAAATTAAAACTACTTACAAATTGATGCTCTCCAAAACTTGAAAAGAAATCTGAATTTTATTAATGAAAGGAGGCATCATCTAATACAAGTATTTGGGTCTCTATTTATAGGACATAGAAAACCCTAGGTTTACAATCGCCGCATGTATGCTTTTATAAAAATACCCCTAGGAAGACTAGTCAAAGCGCCGCCGGACATTTTGGAAATTTTTCGCCACTACGGGCTTAGCCCGGCCGCAGAACCGCGGCCATAGGCCAGGTTTGGCCGCAGTTCCGCTGCCAAATGAAGGGACCGAATGCTTCAATTTGCTGTGCTGCTTCTGGATATCTTTGTCTTCCTATTTCTTTGGTTGGTACTTCAGAATGTTTTCCATTTCTCTTCCAGATCTCCACAGTGAGTAATGTAGTGGACTTTAACCGTTCGCTTTGTGTCGATGTTTTTAACCTTGCGCTGCCTTGTACTTTGTGAACTGATCTTCGTGTAGGCTTGATCAAGATCCTTCTATTTGTTGGTCGTAGTCTCACTTTTGCATCGTCTTTTATCCTTTTCACTGTTTTTGTTCCAAGAACCTGTAACCTGTAACTATGTAGCAGACATGGGTCAAAAGCACCGGTTTATTTGTAAAATGCATAAGAATGGGGAATATAATAATGCAAAATTATGGTATGAACAGGTACCTACATATCACACATAGTTAAATCGAAATCGCACACGAAAACCAAATCGGCACGCGTATCACACATAGCTTAAAACCTATGATCTATGCATGCAAGAATGACCAAACAACCCTCGAGATTGACGTGCAAACGTCACACCATCGAGTCAAAACCCAATTAATAAAATCCAAAACATAAATAGCCGCAAAACCAAAGCAGCAACTTGAGAAAACGCTTCCAGATTTTGTTCCAGGTGAAATTAGCAAATTCTGCTTATGGGGTAGGTCTAATTTGCCTAAAATGAAGTCATGGACCAAGCATGGGACAATTCCAACGTACCAAGGCCGTATATTGCGGCCAAAATGAGAAAAATTGTGGCCTAAACATGAGTATATGGCCTCGGGTTTTGGGGTTAGCTTCTAGATTGCCTGCATGACTCTGTGTCTTCGCTAAATGTTTTTCAGGTCACCCGGGTTATAGCAGTTCTCTAAACAACCTCACAATTTCCACAAATTCCAGATATCGAGGTTTCTAAGTTCGCTAAAAGGGGTCTCAGTCTCAGGTTTAGTCCAATATACCATCACCACAGGGGTTGTATAGCCTCTACTAACCTCAATTACACATTCACAACTCAAGAATCCCTCAAACCCTAACTTGAAATTTTCAAAGTTCACAAAATCAAACTTAAACACTTCTAAACATGAATGGACACTAAAGAGAATAGATTACTACACTAATGGTGAAGAAATTACCTCATTTGGCAACTCAAGAATTTTCTTGAGTTGCCCCAAGTCTTCAAAATCCGATTTTTCTTGGTCCAAAATGTTTGTTGTTGACTTGTGCATGTTTTTAATGAAAAGGGTATGAAGTTTTGATGTTGTTTTGGGGGTGTTCTGAGGTGTTTGAGGAGGGAGGAAGGAGGTGGGCAGCCATGGTGAGATGATGGAAGGAAATGGAGAAGAAAATGAAGGGGAAAAGAAATGGGAGCAAGGTCAAAGACCCCTCACCTCTCTCTCCTTTCTCTCTCTTGCCCATACTTCTTTCTTTATCATTTTCTTTTCTTTTCTTTTCTTATATTTTCTTTTTCATTTTAAAACCAAACATTCATGAAAAATAAGAAAAGCCATGCAAGAAAAATGTAACAATGTGTAATATGACACGGTATATGTCATGTGCACAAATCAAGCTTAATACACGATTAATGATATTTAATCGCGATTAGCATTAAAATGGAATATAATTAATTATATAACAATCTATAAATGCTCAAATCTTGTAATCTCTTTCAAGTTCAAAATTTAACATAATTTCAAAATATTTCCCAATTTATCGGTATTTAATTATACCGCATTAATAAAATATTCATAATATTTATTATTTAATTATAAAAATCCCCAAAAATAATATTTTATTTTTCTGAAATGTTACATGGATATACGCGATGCGCATCCCCAGGGCACTAGTTCCCCAAGGACATCAATTTTTAATCACTAAGCACGCACTAACTTGAGTGCACACTTGTTTTTCATCAGAAAGCAAAATCTTTCACTAAGAAGCACTGACTTCTGTTTCACTTTCTTTTCTTCTTCTCTTATTTTCCGAGAAGTGAAATGCTTGGTTTTCATCTGTTTACGAGTCGGGTATTCATGTGTTTTATTGTGCACATCTTATATTTATTTGGATCTCAGGATCAATCTCTCGCAAAAGTATAAACTTTTATGAACGAGCGACAAACTTTAAGATCATTTGATATTTTAATGGCGAATCAATAGATTCGAAAAGAAGCAAAGGCTTCTGTATAAAAGCAATAGCTTTTTCAAAAAGAAAAGTTTTTCTCTTTGTTTCTATCATGCGCAGTCTTTCGATGAAGGAGAAGTCTTGGTTTTTTTTCAAGCTTTTAGGAAGATTTCCATTCTTGATTTCTTCATATGAGGCTCCTACTTATAGGAGAGAAGAAATTAGTGTTTGTTCAGTTTATTTTAGTTTGTTTTTATCTCAATCTGATTTTAGATTGATTTAAAAGGATTTAATTGATTTATATCAATTAAGGATGACATGCGCACTGTTGAATCTTTTGCTTAAAGTATTTAATCAACAGAATATTTTACTGTTAATTAAGGATTTGATTACTTATTAATTAAGATTTATTTCTTTTTTTAATAAGCGTCTGTTTTCAGGAAAAGCGCATGCATTTGCACTTGTTGCCGATTAAGTGCGCATTGCGCCCGTGCGTTGCACGTGCATGTGTACACCTATCATTTGCGCACTTGTTGCATGTGTGCTTATGTCGTATGACTTTGTCATTAGACATGCGTACGCACTTACTTCTTCACATGTTTTCAAAGCGACGAATAGGTGTCGAGCTATGATTTATTAGTTCTGCCTCGAGACTTGCCAGAATGCGAACCGTCTTTTGAAAACCCTATAAATAACTGTTTTTTTCTTCACTCTCTTTGGAGTTGTATCCTTTTAAGTTCTTATTTTCTACCAGAAACTTTTGCTTACTTAATAATTTGGTATGTGCGCTTGTGCACCTCTGTCTTGCGCATTCTCTTTCAGTTTGCGTTTTTAATTTTGCTTGCTCACCCTTTGGGTTGGGCATTTAGCTTATCTTACGCATCCCTTTGGGTTGCACACTTAACTTATCTTGCGCACCCTTTTGGGCTGCGCACTTAACTTACGATAAATCTTAAAACATTTCTTTTATTTCAAGGATATTACTTAAGTTTAGCTTGAATCAACTTTTAATTTTTAGTCCATTCTTTTAATGAACTGACGCCTTTCTAGTCCTTTTTCTTTCAGGTATCATGGCCAGCCGTCTTTATACGATTAGGGAGATTGTTTCCCATGCCGACATCCCTTTTACGAGCAGGCTTACAGCGATGCCCAATGCGAGGCTATACTCCATCGCCTTAAAGATCATTGCGAGCGGCTGCTCCCTCGCCGGTCTACCCTCTTGCAGATGATTTTTGTCACGATATAGAATGCTACACCCGGGCTTGTCGAGGTGATGCCGCTTCATGCTCTAGATGAGGCCGAGCATAAGGTGCACTTGGTCTATCTAATGTGCTTGATCTCCAAGAATCGAAGAAATTGTGCAATAGACATCCTGCACCGGATATACCAACAGAAGACGATCATAGCTTCATACGCGAGGGTAGAAGACATCAATGGCGACTCTGATGCTCATATTCGTGAGTGGAAGGATCGGCAGATGGAGAATACTGTCTGAGACATCCTGCATGACCTTCTCTTTGATTTTGAGAATCCATGCACTGACGCTAGTCTTTTGCCGCTGTGAATCGCTCTTGCTTTTATTTTCATTTTGTTTGTCTGTAATCCATTTTTTTGTCGTATCAATGAAAAGCTTCTTTTATTTTACATTCTCGCTTCTTTTTCATCTTTTTCGTGCTGAAATTTACTTTTGTTGTAAAACCCCCTCATTAGCATATGTGCACGTATCGTGCGCACTTACATAGATGCATATGCCAATGGAATTAATTTCATGGTGTGTGCATGTATATAGGTGCGCAAGTCGATTGAATCAGTTTCTTGATGTGCACATGTATATAGATGCGCAAGTCAATTGAACCAGTTTCATCGGGTGTGCATGTATATAGGTGCACAAGTCGAATAAATCAACTTCTTGATTTGCGCATGTATATAGATGCGCAAGTCGATTGAATCAAATTTCATGAAGTGTGCAAGTCAATCGGACCATTTTTTTATCAAGCGCGCTCTTGATACCTGGTGTACACTTAAGCAGATGCGAACAAGAGCCATGAACATCCGCCGCCGACCTCCATTGCTACTCGCCGGTTCCGCTGCCCATCATCGGTCGTCAACCGGCCGCCCTACCGCCGATCGGTCATTCTCCGCTGGCTGGCCGTTGGTCATTGCCGATTGTTCACCGGTCGGCCCGTCACCGATTGGACGTTCGTTGCCGGCCGACCATAGTCCATCACCTATCGTCCGCCTTCCAACACCATCACCCGTTGCCGGCCTCTCGCCGACCCGCCACCGATTGGCCATTCGTCGCCGGCTTCACTGCTATCTACCAACCTTCCTCCGACCGCGCCGCCGGTCGACGGTTTCATATAGGAATGATTAAAGTATACCAAGTATGTTAATACAAGATTCCTTAGAATTAGATGCCCGGTCATCCCATTCCCGAGAATGCCAGGATTCTCGGTAATCTTTTATTAGATATACCAAGCGCAACATTACAAAAGGTTTGTTGATGTAGCAGGATACAAATTTCTCCTTTTTGTATGCTTTTGAAGTTATTGATTTCAACAGGACATCTCGCATCAAAGAATCCAATTATAAGATTATCTTAGAATCAACAATTTTTCTCGGTCTTCTTTAATTTCAATGCAACATGAGCTCGTTTTATTGAATTTCAATCCAACATGAGAGCACCACCGACCGCGTATTGTCATGTCCCGCTTCCCAAAATACGGAATACAAAGAGTGACAAGGCCAACCATGCTCCTGCGGTCGAGAAAATATCCCGCCATAATCACACTTCGGATTCTAGCACTACGTGGTAATCAGTAATCATAGCACAGGTAATAAGAATTGTAGTCACTAATTCTATCAAAACAAATAGAAAACTAACCAGATAGAAATCAAGGAAAAGATAGCGCTAGCGTCGCTGATTTAGATGTCCGCAATATCCTCAAGGTAAGACGGATCCTGATCCGAGCTAAGTCCCCTTCTCACTCTAAGCATGCATACTCAGGTCGTCAGAGCGACACAATAGCAATATGTACATATATATATACAATGATGATAAACATGAAGCAGTAACATAGAGTAATGACGCGAGCATGAAATAATCGGTGCATGTAACTATAAAGCAAGTGTATCAGATCAGTAATCAATGCAATGTCCATGTCACTAAAGCAATCAGTCGCTACGTCTCAAAGTCCAGGTCACTAAACCTATTGTCAGTCTGAATGTGAGCGTCAACCACCGTAGGAGTATCCCCAACCCAAGGGTAATCCCCAGAGGCAAGGGAACACGGGCCCGAATCATGCTCGCTAATAATCAGCAAAACTATCCATATGACTCCCGAAATCATTGTATATGCCGGGCAGTGGGACTCCTGAGATTCCGTTGATCGAACTCACACTCAAACTACCCCACATCCGTGGTCTACATCGAACACCGACCATGAACCCAAATACTAGTCACTCCATGACAAGTCTATGCGAGAACTGGAGACAGGATCTCCATCAAGTATGTCTCGACTGGTATCTAAGATAAATGGACAGTACTCGATGTCTTACCTATGACACTAATATAAGTGCTTCCATAACTGTCCCATACCAGTTATAGTTACACTTATATATGCCTCATAGGCATTGACAATGCAATAATTAACTGGTTCCGCTGATTGTGTACAAGTACGCGTCGCTTTCACCATTCAATCACGCTTTTTCACTAACGTGGTTGCCACAATCCAATCACTAATATTTATCACTTAGTAATGCAACACGGTCACTAGGTTATCAATGTATATGACCACTATTCAATGAGGATATAACCGCTACATGGTATGATGAGAATGCAATTAATTATGATACGAATAAAAATAAAGCAGCCAGTGTTATACCACTTGCAAAATTCACTATAAATCACACGTGCAGAATTAAGCAAAACAATATAAAAGGAGTAAGTAGTATATTTAATTATATGTACAGAAAAATTAGTTTTGTGTCAATTGGGTTTCAGGTTTGCTAGTTATGGTCATTCCATTTTAAGTGTTTATTGCTGGAAATCCAATTTCTTAACTGGAAGTCCGTTTCGTAACACGTTTTACTCCCTGTTCGGAGTATAACTAGGCGACGCTACAGTTAGATAATATCTAGATTTAACTGTTATGTTTCCAACTCACCAGATGGATCAGTAATTTCCACTGCACACATGGAGATATGCACTGTCTAAGGTTAAGATATACATTATGTTTCTGCATGAACTGCAGGACACATCGACGGTTTAAAAGGGGTTATAGCTATCAAACTACACTGGAATGCAATGAGACCAGCACCGTTAGAAAGCTAATTCGATTATCTACACTTTAATATATGGTTCCGCACACTTGCACGCTTAAACAGTGAGAAAAATGCATTCCAAAACGGGTAAGGGTAAAGATTCTTGCTCCGGACTGCAGTTTAGAGCCATGAATCGCCTTGGTATTCGTCGTTATAACTTATTAAAATAAAAGGACGAACTCTGGGGTGTTGTAGGTTTATCTATTGGTTTCGATACGAGTCATAGAACATTAGGTTACAAGTTGCATTCAGTTTAATATAGATCTTAAAACATGACACGAGCAGTGAATTCCAGATTCGACGTCACCTTTTTAGGGCGTCGTTTCTTGTGTGAAACAATGTTATTTTGCATTTAAAGTTCTACACGATAATCATAAACAGTAAAGGGATTTATCGATCAAAAGTTTCGCTACTTTTATTTAGGTTTTGATTTAGGATTCGCATCGAACACTCTTGCATTATATACATGTCACGATTGAAACATCGGTTTTACCCAATAATTAAAGTGTGATTTAATCACTACAAGTTCTATACGATACTCGAAAAGGTAATATTAAACCCGAATGTGTTCCATTCAATAGGATTAAATAACGACGGTCACATATTAGAATGTAACGATAATTATAGTGTAAATATAATATCAATATAACTATAATTTGACAAACCAATAACTTATAGCATGTAGAGCAAGTGAGGAGTTCACTTTCCTCGGTCGCTGACATAGAAGCGACGAATGTGCAGACTATTCGTCTCGACACACGAGATGGCTACGAACGTGGCAGAATCGGGCATGACACGACACGAGGCTCGAGCGTGACACGGACCACAACAGACAGGCACTGACATTGCGACGACTATTGCGTTGACGACGAGGACGGTTAGGTCGATCGAGGCCACGGTTTGGACGGTGACAACGGCGACTGGGGCAACGGTGGCGACGACGTTCATAGGTGTTCGATGAAATGCCAAGCTTGGCTTGGCCTTGTTTTGGCTCAGCAGCGGCTAGGGCAATGACGATGACGACGTCAATGGCGATGAGGGGTCTGTTGAATAAGTGACCGAGGCCCGGACGATGATAACTAGATGGCATAATAACAGCAACAGCACAAGTAGCTGCAACAGCACAAGCGACGAGCATTGGTCTGGGCACGGGTGAAAAAGTGGGTTCCGGGCAGCAGCGAGGTGAGCTTACGTTGGTGTTGCTAGCGTGGCGGCGATGGCAGGGAGGGGCCGGCGACGTTTGCAGCGGTGGCGGCTTTGAGGAGAGGAGATGATGGCGGAAGTCGGAGCTCATCGGCAAGGTGGAGCTGGTGGTGGTTGCGGCGATGGAGTGGGGGTGCAGTGGGTAGTGGGTTCGGGTGAGTGGAGGAGAAGAGTGGCTCCGACGATGGTGGTTCATCGGCGGTGGAGGAGAGGAGGTGATGGGGATAGCCGGAGGAGGAGGCTCGTCGATGAGGTGGTGGTGGGTTCGTGGTGGTGGTGCACTCGAGTTAAAGGAGGAGGAGTTGGGGGATTGTCGGTGATGAGGAGTGAGGTCGAGGACGCGGGGGAGTGGGTCTTGTAGGGTTCCTAGGCACTCTCAAGAGGTCTCACAAGGCATCAACCATGCCAATTTCAAATTTAAACGGTGCCGAGAAACCCTAGAACGGATCGTTGGCTAAAGTTTAGGCGAAACTAGAAACTAGTTAACAACTTAACTATAAAGAATACGGAAATACAACCTTTGTAGATCCGGTGCTCCACCTCCATAGCTCCGCAACGAAGTCCCCTCGCTGTCCAAATGAGTTCCCGGGCTCTAGCGTCGGCTTCGTCGGAGAATGGGCAAGCAAGGTCGTCGATGTCCATGCCGAAGATGATCTACGTCGAGGCATCGCTAGATCAAGCTCCAACTTCACGAAGTCATGAAAACTTGTGAAGGAAACACACTCTACTACTTGGCAAGAGCTAGAGGATGAAGAAATAGGAAGTGGGTTCAATTTAGAATTGGATTTCTCACTCATTTCATCAATCCACCATTGATGAAGTCAAGCTTCTTCAAGTGAAGAAGATGAAGAAGATGAAGATAATGTTATGATAAGTTAATTTAGAAAATAGAAAATAAAAGAATACTTATCATAATCAACCATGGTTAAGTGTAGAGACTAAACTCAAGTTAAGTGAATGGTTAGGTTAGGTATGAAGACAAAAATAGTGACTAAGTCAAAGCTTCATGAAGCTTCAACATATATCCAAATTAGCCACCATTTTCCTTTTGCCAAAAATGAATAAATAAATAAATAAATGAATAAGTAAAAACCCTAATCATCCACTTAACCATAGTTTAATACTTTACACTTAACCAAAAAGCATGTATCATCAAACATGATACAATCATGTGCACAAAATCATATCGCATATGCAATGCGCACACCCGAGTGAGAATATCCATTTAAAGTGAACCGATACTAGTTAATGCAAAGTAATATATCAAATATATAATTATACATTAAATCATTAAATCAACACTTGATTTTAACGATCCGGTCATATCACATATAACCGACTAGTATCCAATGTATCGGTTTATCGAATCAATCCTTGATTCGATAACTAGGGTATATCGCATATAACCTAATCGATACATTCATCGCGAGAATGGAATACGGTATCACATACACGCATTATTCTCGGTCCCGCACATATCTCATATGCGCTCCTATTTCGTTTCGCTTGAACCAGGAAACCTCTGTGTAGGACTCTAAAGACTCGTCAATACGCCGGCAGCAGATGATGATCATATCAAGCACCCACAAGCCGCAAGCGGTCTGCTAAACGTAACGGCCATCCGGGTATTGAGCGATCAGAAGATCGACGAGCAAGCCCGCTCACACTCCTGTGAATCCAACCAGTAATACTACCGTACAGTCCGGTCTGATCGTCTGATATGTCGCATATCTTGCCTAGGGGTGGTAAACGTCAGACCCCAATAGCTCGATAAGTCGTGTCGATATAAGGTCTATAACAATTCGAGAAACTACTGGTAACACTTACCAGTAAATCTCAGCAACCCTGGCCAGGGATTTCCTGTTATAGCCAATCGAACACAGCGCAACATCAACCCCCTATACCGGGAGAGACGAATCCCCTCCTATCGCTCATTGCCTCCATGTGACTCGGGACTGTAACCAAAAACCACCGTTTTGCACGCCCTCTTGGACGTGGTAAGATGGAAATCAAAGCACAGTAGGAACCACACAAGACTCTATGACGATCTCGGGTCAACAGACTACTCTGTACCAGTGTCACCAGAGAACTGCCATCTGACGTAAGGTATAATACCATCTGGGAGTTCTCGGCGAGTCCGTCCAGTGTACTCAGTCTCTACTGAGCACCCGTATATCATCTCTGATGTCAAACACCAATGGATATGGGATCATCCATCGTCCATCTGTATGGGTCGAGAAGGTATACGTTAGTCTACTCTGGTATATCGATGCCCCATCTCGATACACCCACGACTAGGGACTTTGAAGGATGTACTTATAGACTACCATGTCCCTACTAGTATGATCCGCATCATAATCCAGGTAGTCAAGTACACATCCTAAGGGCTTTACCAACATGTAACAGAGAGACAATCAGTATACACGTTAAGGTAAAGAGTAACCAGATAGCATACTATCATGTCGAGCAAGAAAGTCTTCCCTATATATGTCCCAGCATCCACTACAATGTACATCCAATGTACAGTAATGGCCTCTAGGGCATACATATAACTAACAATCTCCCACTTGCACTAGGGCCATCTGTAGCAGTGGTTGTAGTATCTCATACTCAACCATCCCATAAAAGTCTCTCTTTGGGAACAGGCCTTTGTGAGTGGATCCGCTATGTTGTCCTCTGAATCTACTCTCCAAGCCTCGATCTCCTTGGAGATCAACCATCTCCATGATCAGGTAATACTGCCTTAGAATATGTCTGGATCACTGATGGGACGGACGTTCCTTGGCATAAGCCACAACTCCATTGTCTCACAATGGGAGGAACAAAGTTCATCTCATGAACAAATATACACCCAAACAGCCTCTAGGGTAGCATCTTAAGTAGCGATGTATCTTGCCTTTATCGTCTAGTTTGTCACGGTATCTAGCTTGGAACTCTTCCAACATACCGTCCCTTTACTGAGGGTAAAGACAATGCCTGTGACTGACACTCAGTCGTCTTTATCACCCTGGAACACTTCCAGTGATTCTTCCCAGGATCGGTTGACACCATCTCACTACAACTAGTGAGAGTCCTAACATCCAATTAGATCTATCTCATAGATCCAAACACCAGGATTTAGGAGGTATCATTTTGATCCTATATGGAGAATCATTGTGATAAGCGGAGATTGACCGAGCGTAGCATAGGAAACTCCTTCCCCATCAAGAGTATGTCATCCACGTACTATACGAGGATCGTCACCATACTCCCTACTACCTTTTTGTTTATACAAGGTTCATCTACCATTTTGATGATGTCAAACTCTTTGACTACTTCATCAAAACAGACATTCCAACTCCGCGATGCCTGCTTTATCCTATAAAGCATCTTGCACACGTTTCCGCTGCTCCCACTGTCTATGAGGCCCTCTGGCTGTGTACTTATAGACACACTCTTCTAAAATATCATTTAGAAAAGCAGTCATGACACCCAACCGCCAGATATCGTAGTCATGGTATGTAGCCGTGGCAAGTAGGATCTGGATGGACTTAAGCCTAGCTCCTTAGAAAAAGGTTTCCTCATGATCCACACCTGGTCAATGATGCAAACCTTTAACAAGTCTAGTTTTGAAAGTCTCAACTTTTCCATATACACCAAGTAATCTTCTCAAGATATACTTGCTCCTGATGGGGATTTAACCCTTCAGATATAGCAACCAAAGTCCATACTTTGTTGGTGTATAAGGATTCCATCTCAGATCACTAAGCATCCAGCCATTCTTACAGAGTCTTACTTTCGATGGCCAGCTCGAAACTAGTTGGGTCATCATCTCATGATGCAATCCTCGCTCCCACTGTCATAGAGAAATCGAAGTATCTCTCAGGTGGGTGAGGAACCCTACTAGATCGGCGGAGAGGCTGAGGTTCATTGGTAACTATTGAATCCTTTGGTTCTATCAAATCATCAGCTGTAGTTTGTATAGCTGGAACATTTCCAGCTCTACATAACAGATCTTGCCTTGAGCTTATCCGGATTATGCTTTTAGACATTAGCCGGACAACCCCAAATCTTAACTAGCTTAAGACATGGGCTCTTCCCTTTCCATATCACATATGAAATGGTAGGCAACTGATTTGATTGGAACCTAATTCAATAGGTATGCAACTTCATAAGTGTATAACTCCCAAGAAGGAAACAGGTAACTCAGCAGTACTCATCATAGAGCACACCATATCAAATAGGGTGTATCTGCTCCGCCCCGATATACCATCGTCCTATGGTGTATACGGAGGAGTAATGCCGAGAGAGAATCTCATTCTCCTTTAAAATAGTCCAGGATTTCCGTGCTCAAGTATTCTCCTCCTCGATCTCATCAAAGGACATAATACTTATACCCGTATTTTGGTTCTCTACTTCTCGCTTATATTCTGTGAATATCTCAAAAGGTTCGGACTCATGTTTCAGCAGGAACATATGACTGAATCTTGAGAGATTATCAGAGAACGTAATGAAGTATAAAGAACTAGTCCTGGCATGTGTAGACAGGGGACCTTCATACATCAACATGTATCATCCCAAGAGTTCACTAACTCTTTCTCTGTTTCCAATAAACAGAGCTGTGGTCATCTTATCTTTGTGACATGACTGGCGAGTTTCACAAGATGTAAATTCAAAATGATTTAAATATGCATCTACATGTAACTTCAGCTAGTCGGGTCACATTGATATGACCTAGTCTACAATGCCTCAAGAAGGATTCATTCATTTCTAAACTTTTCCTCTTGTGTGTGTTCCACATACTAAGAACTGTAGTTTGATTTAGAACATCAATGCTTTTAGATAACGTGCCTGAACCGATCAACCTTTGTTATAGGAAATGTTCAAAACATTATCCAACAATACAAAATTTTATCATTTCTTTACTAATAAAGAGACTGATATGATTTTGTATATCAGGTTCGGTATCTAATAACATTCGTTCAGAATCAATGTATTTGTAATACAGGGTGACAGTGACCAACAGACTTGGCTGCAACACTTGCCCCGTTTTCTGCCTCATGAAACTTATCACCCGTTCTCAGTTCTTTACCTTTCTGTAGCCTATGTAACATATTACATATCTGGGATCCTGATCTGGTATCACATACCCAGGACGTAGAGGATACAGAGAAACAGTTCTACATAATGAACACACCCGAAGATGATGCATCAGCATGCACTCTCTTCGTTTGGGCGGCACGGGAATTCTGGTAATCCCCTATTTCCTGCTCTGTCTTATAACAATTATAAGTTGGAGCGGGACCAACGTTCCCCAGCTCAGTATAACAAGCGGGTTCGGTCAATATTCCGTATTATTATTTTGATTAAGGCGTGATATGGTCGCTACCAGAAGAGAGAGAGAAGAAAACACTCAGCGTGCGCTCTTGCAAGAATAGATTGGTTATTATTTTATCTAATCGGATGGCTCCTACTGCTTTTTATCAAATCTTCCTTCAAACCCTAAAAGGAAAGACTAGCCGGGATTAATTACACACTACAAGTTCGCTAATCTTTCAGCCAGGCCAGTGTCGGTACTTTGAGGGAGGTCCCCCGTGCTTTCGCACGAACCTAATTAATGTAAACCTCGTTTTCCCAGAGGCGTAACCTCGTTAACATCTTTCTAGACACCTACTTGATTGGCTAATTGTAATGTGTAAAACTCTCCCAGGAGTAACTCTTACTCGCAGCGGGTATCGGGATCCAACTATCTCATAGAAGGTATGCAATCTCATTGCAAATTTCAACACTTGAAATTCCCGATAATATTTTGCCCCTAACCTCCTATGACCTTGACAAAGGCCAACAAACCATAGGATGCTAGTCAAGTTCAACCCGTCATTTCTTGATCGAAATAAACCCACCCGCACGGCCCTTGACAAAGGCCAACAAGGTCGCACGACTACCCTAATCCAATCTGCATCATATGCATAAGCAGATAAGCACCAGTTAGCTACCGCACACTGCGCCTTGACAAAGGCCAACAAACGCAGCACGAATACTAACTACTACTTATCTGAAATGACGGAGGGCTACGACAGGTTTTTCTGAAAACCTATTGCGTAATGAACTTGATATCATTGTAGAATCAAATGATTTTGAAATGGAGTGCTTTTGAGGCTTTTCTAGTTTTGCTAAAGGAGTCACTCCCGGTGAAGGGATCGTCGGTCCTTTCCTCGTCGAATGAGGTGCAGGATATATCATATATATCACTGTGCAAAGCAAAAACTCTTAAAAGCAATCAAAAGACAAACCGAGTGTGTAGTATCTGCCAGTTATTGCTAAAGGAGTCACTCCCGGTGAAGGGATCTCGGTCCTTTCCTCATCGAATAAGGTGCAGGATATATCACATATACCGCTGTGCAAAGCAAGAACTGTAGCTACCTGTTTTATTTTTGAAATTCGATTCTACAACATCTTAGGTTTCTTTTATTTCATTAATCACATTAATGAAGTCCCATCATTTAAATACCTAAACATCACAGATAAATACGACGTACACTTATGCCATCCGCATTCGCCTCGATGTCCCCTCGTGCACCGTTAGGTTAGGTAACTAACGGCAGAGCGGGGCAGGGCTAGCACGGGTGTAAAACATAAGTAATGTCTATATAATATATCATATATACTATATACTGTATCTATCACAGAACATCACATGATCACATCACAGATATCGCAGCAGAAGAAACATATGAAATATTGGATATACTAGGACGTCCGTGTTTTCAATACGAGCCAGTATAAAACACGGATTCCACGGTCGTGATGAATAGCCAAACCCACACCCCTAGACCCCTACGAGAGCGGCAAGCATCCCTACCAATTCTAGGGTTAGGAGACCCGGACTCGACTCCTCGAGATGGTCTCCCACTGGACCCTAGAACCCGGTTACTTGTGCTCCCCTCCTTGGGTCTATCCTAGTGCGGAAAAGTAAATAATATACAAAGGGTGACAACTTCCGCAACCTGGAAGTGCCCCAATAAAAGAATATTACATACAAGTTTTTACAGGAATGAAAATGAAAAAACACTCATCTCACATAAAAAACCCCGGCTATTCAAACACGACGATCCAATATAACATATCCAGCAACACATAACATCACATGTCATCAACGTAAGTAAATATGCGCATCCCAATTGTCGTTGACATATAGCAACGAAACCGGCGATATCACATATTACACTTACGGTCACAGAAAAGAAAGTGTAAAACTACAACAGTTGGAATCCGCAACCACCTCAGACATCGCATGCCTGACCAAATGAATTACTTAGACATCGCATGCCTAACAATTATAAACCCCGCATTTTAGTCTCATTATCGAAAACACTTTTCAATATTCAAGTCGGGCAATTCAACAAGATTCCCGACATCCTGATCGAATGCTCGTCGCAAACTTCAGTAGACGGCTGCACCCCCGATACCGTCGACGAAGTGCACCAAGGCGGAACACCGCTACCGCGAGCACCCGGACGGATGCTTTCGGCGACGGGGTTCTCCTAAAGTCACTTGGTCGGGGCTATGGAGTGAGGCTGTCTATTAAGTTTACCCGGCGAGTATCCGCGTACGCTACGTGATTGCGACGGACTTTTGATCACATCAAAATTCCGTGGCAACCGATCAAGTGAGACTAAAGTGCTATGTTTATAACATTCATTCAGTTATCTCATAACTTATTGTGAATTCCAATTATTGTATCACATTCCGGATAAATAGAAAATGCTAAACTTTTCGATCGAACAATCGAACACCCAAGTTTTCCCAAAACAGATCAACACATGAAACAAGTCTAAAAACATTCAGTTCGTGCCTCAGTACCAACGGTCCAGCCGTAGAAGGGTCAAGCCAACGCCTCACATGTGGCACGCCGTACTGCCCCAAACCCGAAGGTTCAAAGGGCAGTTCAAGACGGTCACATAATCGAGTTAAGGTTTGTTGTCTTCTAGAGGGACCATCGCGTTACTTGTACTACTTAGAACGTCATTAAACTACGGAAAAATCCAACACTTGGAAATTTCCCGACAAGGGAAAAATTGGGTATTTATATCCGGTCGAACTTTTTAACATATTCTAAAATTTATCCGGAAAGCCACATAGACAAAATCTGATACTCCGATCGAAACACCGAATCCCCAAAACAACCCCAGAAAATTCAACTCTTGAATAAAAATTAAAAATTCCCAGAAAAACCAGCACTGACTATTATTGATTATGGTGCAAATTTCGATGAACAGTACGACAAAACCGCTGCGGATCCGCCGCACGAGCCATGCTAGTGCCGCGGATCCGCGCCTGAATAATGGAATTATGGACTCGAATTTCACAGTAACCCATAATATCACCTGCTGATTTTTCTGCATATTTTTAATTTACAAAAATCCACAAAATCAGAAAATGTCCAGAGAGCATGGAAATTTTGGACTTTCGGGTTCGATCGGACTTCAAACTCCGTCTAGACTTCGCCTAAGGCTCTAGCTAGGCTCTGATACCACTGTAGGGTTCCTAGGCACTCTCAAGAGGTCTCACAAGGCATCAACCATGCCAATTTCAAATTTAAACGGTGCCGAGAAACCCTAGAACGGATCGTTGGCTAAAGTTTAGGCGAAACTAGAAACTAGTTAACAACTTAACTATAAAGAATACGGAAATACAACCTTTGTAGATCCGGTGCTCCACCTCCATAGCTCCGCAACGAAGTCCCCTCGCTGTCCAAATGAGTTCCCGGGCTCTAGCGTCGGCTTCGTCGGAGAATGGGCAAGCAAGGTCGTCGATGTCCATGCCGAAGATGATCTACGTCGAGGCATCGCTAGATCAAGCTCCAACTTCACGAAGTCATGAAAACTTGTGAAGGAAACACACTCTACTACTTGGCAAGAGCTAGAGGATGAAGAAATAGGAAGTGGGTTCAATTTAGAATTGGATTTCTCACTCATTTCATCAATCCACCATTGATGAAGTCAAGCTTCTTCAAGTGAAGAAGATGAAGAAGATGAAGATAATGTTATGATAAGTTAATTTAGAAAATAGAAAATAAAAGAATACTTATCATAATCAACCATGGTTAAGTGTAGAGACTAAACTCAAGTTAAGTGAATGGTTAGGTTAGGTATGAAGACAAAAATGGTGACTAAGTCAAAGGTTCATGAAGCTTCAACATATATCCAAATTAGCCACCATTTTCCTTTTGCCAAAAATGAATAAATAAACAAATAAATGAATAAGTAAAAACCCTAATCATCCACTTAACCATAGTTTAATACTTTACACTTAACCAAAAAGCATGTATCATCAAACATGATACAATCATGTGCACAAAATCATATCGCATATGCAATGCGCACACCCGAGTGAGAATATCCATTTAAAGTGAACCGATACTAGTTAATGCAAAGTAATATATCAAATATATAATTATACATTAAATCATTAAATCAACACTTGATTTTAACGATCCGGTCATATCACATATAACCGACTAGTATCCAATGTATCGGTTTATCGAATCAATTCTTGATTCGATAACTAGGGTATATCGCATATAACCTAATCGATACATTCATCGCGAGAATGGAATACGGTATCACATACACGCATTATTCTCGGTCCCGCACATATCTCATATGCGCTCCTATTTCGTTTCGCTTGAACCAGGAAACCTCTGTGTAGGACTCTAAAGACTCGTCAATACGCCGGCAGCAGATGATGATCATATCAAGCATCCACAAGCCGCAAGCGGTCTGCTAAACGTAACGGCTACCCGGGTATTGAGCGATCAGAAGATCGACGAGCAAGCCCGCTCACACTCCTGTGAATCCAACCAGTAATACTACCGTACAGTCCGGTCTGATCGTCTGATATGTCGCATATCTTGCCTAGGGGTGGTAAACGTCAGACCCCAATAGCTCGATAAGTCGTGTCGATATGAGGTCTATAACAATTCGAGAAACTACTGGTAATACTTACCAGTAAATCTCAGCAACCCTGGCCAGGGATTTCCTGTTATAGCCAATCGAACACAGCGCAACATCAACCCCCTATACCGGGAGAGACGAATCCCCTCCTATCGCTCATTGCCTCCATGTGACTCGGGACTGTACCCAAAAACCACCGTTTTGCACGCCCTCTTGGACGTGGTAAGATGGAAATCAAAGCACAGTGGGAACCACACAAGACTCTATGACGATCTCGGGTCAACAGACTACTCTGTACCAGTGTCACCAGAGAACTGCCATCTGACGTAAGGTATAATACCATCTGGGAGTTCTCGGCGAGTCCGTCCAGTGTACTCAGTCTCTACTGAGCACCCGTATATCATCTCTGATGTCAAACACCAATGGATATGGGATCATCCATCGCCCATCTGTATGGGTCGAGAAGGTATACGCTAGTCTATTCTGGTATATCGATGCCCCGTCTCGATACACCCACGACTAGGGACTTTGAAGGATGTACTTATAGACTACCATGTCCCCACTAGTATGATCCGCATCATAATCCAGGTAGTCAAGTACACATCCTAAGGGCTTTACCAACATGTAACAGAGAGACAATCAGTATACACGTTAAGGTAAAGAGTAACCAGATAGCATACTATCATGTCGAGCAAGAAAGTCTTCCCTATATATGTCCCAGCATCCACTACAATGTACATCCAATGTACAGTAATGGCCTCTAGGGCATACATATAACTAACAGGTCTCACGGAGAGAACGAGAGAGGGGAAGCCGTTGTAGGGAGGGGATTGCGGGGAGTTCGTTGGCGACGGGACGCGGGGTTCGTAGGGGTGGGCACGGTCGTCGCGGTGCGAGAAGAAGGGGAACATTGGGAAAAGAAGTGGGAAAAGGAAAAGAACGAGGGAGAAGAGGAAGAGGGAGGGAGGGAGTCGGGCTAAGTCGGGTGTTAGGGAATGGTTAGGATTTAGTTGAGGGAGTTTGGGCGGGGTTGTGGGTTTAGGTTTGGGGAAAAATATAATAAGGTGTTAGGATTTAATTAGGGTAAAGGTTTAGAAGTTAGGTTTTAGAAAAATATAGAGAATTATGTAGAAAATTTGGGGGGAAAATATTGGGAAATTATTTATAAAAATACGGTTACGGTATAATCGGAACTGGGCATTACACGTATACTTTAGTGTTCTAGTTATAATTGGAAAGAAAGATTAGATAATCCAGCTTACATGAAAAAGGGCAAAAACGACCAAAAAATAAATAAAAACTTCCCTCTTAGCGGACAACTTTTTGAATAACGAAATCTTTTAGAAAATATTATTAAAAATGGACCACTTTCAAATAATATTACAAATGTAGACCACTTTTAGCTATTGAGCGCCATGTCGGCGTCACGTCAGTACCGGCTCAGCACGGAGGCTGGCGGATTTTTTTTTATAGGGACGCACTTTGGAAGCGCATCCCATAAAAATGTATCACCCCTCTCTCTTCTCGATCTCACACACACACTCTCTCCTCTCTCGCTCGCTCCTCTCTCTCCCTCCTCTCGATCCATTCTCGCTCGCTCCTCTATCTCTGGTCTCTCGATCCTTTCTCGCTCGCTCCTCTCTTTCCCTCGATACAATGCCACATAAATACATGATGCGCATTTTCAAAGTGCGTTCCTATTAATTTTTTTTAAAAAAAAAACGTCAGCGTCGGCTCTGAACTGGAGCTGATGTGACGCTCTGCGACAAAAAATGGTCTACATTTGTAATATTTTTTGAAAATGATCCATTTTTAGTAATATTTTTAAAAAATTGCTTAATTCAAAAATTTGTCGTGTCTTCGCTGAGAAGCACCCCAAAAATATCAATTTTTCCCCAGTTTATCCACTCTCTCTGCTCACTTCCCCACAAATCTCACTCCAACAAGAATCAAATTAACAGACGAACCCAGCCCCTTTAACAACCTCGGTTCTCTCTCTTTCTAAAAAGCTAAAAAGAGTCAGAAAGAAACAACTCACAGAGAGAGAGAGAGAGATGGGAGGCGTGACTTCGTCGATGGCGGCGAAGCTCGCCTTCTTCCCCCCAAGCCCACCATCATACGATCTCGCCACCGATCTCGCCACTGGCCTCATCACCCTCGATCGATTCCATCACCGAGAGAACGTCGAGATCATAAGGATCCCCACCCGCAAAGGGAACGAGATCGTCGCCGTCTACGTCAGGAATCCAATGGCGAGCTCCACTGTGCTTTACTCCCATGGGAACGCTGCTGATCTGGGACAGATGTATGAGCTCTTCCTCGAATTGAGCATTCACTTGAGAGTCAACATCATGGGGTAACTCGAATTTGAACTGGATTCCCTTTTCATTTGAAATTTGATTAGTTTCATTGCTTTGGGATATGGGTTCTGTTGGGAATTGGGATTTATGAGGATTGGGAGAAGAAAAGAGGGTGCTTGAGATCGTTTGTTTGTAGATTGGGGGAATTTTTTTTGCTTTGAGTGTCTCCAATTTTAGTTGCTTGGAGTATTTTTTCTGAATTTAGTCAAACCCATCATTATACAAGCTGGCAACTGATTGCTTAATTTAAATATGTGATAGAATTTATTTGGTTGGTTTGTTGTTTTTTGGATCTGGGTTTTTATTGGAAAGGGACAAAATTTGGGATTTAGCATTTATTAAAAACTAATTAGGGATTTAGGCTAATTTTAAAACTATTTAGGGATTTAGCACTTTAGGGTCAAATCAAGGACACTGTAGACGCCACGTAGGAATGACGGTTTGAATATGGGGCGAGTTTTAAGCCACACTTGCAAAGTGTGGCTTATACTTGGGTTTGTGAGAGAGACCCAAGTCTAATCCGCACTTGCAAAGTGCGGCTTATACTTGGGTCTCTTCCAGAGCCCCAAGTTCACCATAGGAGACTTATTCCGCACTTGCAAAATACAGAATAAGACCCCCAACCCAATCAGAGGCCTGACCCTCAATCAGAGAGCCAAGTTTTCGATCTCTGGTTGGGGGCCGTACTTGCAAAGTGCGGAATATACACCCTAACCCATCCAGAGACTTGGCCCTCAACCAGAGAGCTAAGTCTTGGGTCTCTGGTTGGGGGCCAAGTCTTATCCCGCACTTGCAAAGTGCAGAATAGACTGGCACTGCCTCTATCCAGCAAACCTGAAAGCCTTCGCCTTTTCTCCCTGGTTACGTCCAATTTGTAAAATTTTGCAATTCCTTAGTTCCAGCAAACCTAAAAGCCTCAATTTTTGCAACTCGTCCAATAACCTACTATCTTAAAGTTCAAACAAAAAACGGACAACATGCCCTTTGTAAATTTTGATTAAATTCATATACAACATCAATAAAATAAACGCTACCCAATACGGGAGCTAACCCGATGCCAAATACGGTGAAGACACAATCCACGCAAAATATACGACGCCTAAAGACGAAGAACAACAAGAGGAACACAATAAACAGTATATATAAATAAAGCGAAGCCGACTCTACATGAGTTCGACATCCAAATATATACATCTCATGAATTTGATAAAAAAAATACAAAAGAGAGCGTCACATCAAACACGACAAAGCCTGTGGAATTCTAGATCGGCCGCGGCGGCGCTGAGATGGACCGGATATATCCTCCGGTTGTGTGGCTGACTGTGAGGGTCCGGATTGGTTCGAGTTCTAGAAGGACCAACTTTGCCTCTATGTTAGCGACATTGATGTTGACAAATCACGTTCACTAGTGCTCGAGGGGGAGGAGGATCCAAACGTCGAGTCGGACGCCGTAGGAAAAAACGACTGACCGATCTCTAAATGGCCTTGATTCCACTAGCTGATGTTGTATGCCCGTCTATTACGCTGTCCGCGACATCATGTACCTGAAACAAGATATCGGCATGTAACATAGATAAATAAATATCTCAAATATATAATATTAAGAAATTACATAATAAAAAATAGAAAGTAACAATAAAGTGTTTATCATCTCACGCTCTACGGGCCCTTGTGGCTCATACGTCACCCATGGAGGATATGCCATCTAAATGTACCGCTGAGTTATCCTCGAGTACGAGTCCTGATAACCTTCTATCGGTAAAAGCGGATCTCTTTGGTGTACGACAAGCAGAGCTCATGCATCCCATCGAAGGATGTAGATATCGCGAAAAGCCCTCCAATCTACTGCGTTACCTCTCCGTGTTACCCGATCAATCTGCTCTACCGGATCCGGGATGTGCTGTACAAGCCCGAACTGTTGTAATACACGGTCGAGGACATGATATGCGACGATGCCGAAATAGATAATAGGTGTCCGGGCACGCCAGATATCTGAAAACTGTAAACACACATCCGGTAGAGCCCGGTAGATATCCAGTGTATATGACATCCAAAGTACAGCCCAGTCTGGGAGCATATCCAACTCATTTTGGTAAAACTTGAGCGACCTGGCGGGTGTCTTTTCCTTGCTCGACCGATATTAAACTTGTAACACAATAATAAAGTATTGTAATTCATGAGCCACACTTACGATTCACAATCTTAAATTTCGTAAAGGTTGATTTTAATTAGATAACTTATAGTTTTATCTGCATTCTAATGGCTGATCTCCATCTAGTTGAACCTTCTAGATAAATGTAGGACAACCGGTGCATAGTCGGGTTCAGCACCACATCTGCAGATATCATATTTTATTAGATACCGATGTATTTACCCCAATAACAAAATCTATGAAGTATTTCAAATTTTTACCTGAAGAAGATAAAGACAACCACCTTTAATATTGCGCTCCTAGGTCAACTCCTAGTACAGGTAAGCGAGCACGGCATTCCCCCACGACAATGTGCCACATACGTCTAGATTGGCTAATAATGGTAGCTACATGAGGTGTACCATATTTTTCGATGGGTCGGGAAATAAGGACGTCCCGAGCTGATGAAGAATATAAGTTCATACGTACTGCTCGACCGCCGCCTGATTTGCATCATTTCTGGAGGGATCGAATGCCTTGCGAAGTCGTGTAAGCCTGATAGCACCTCCTTTTATTTGTGCGGTAGCCCGACCAAGATGCACAATGCAAAGTTCTCGCCGGTCGTGACTTGTATCCCCTGTCACCGCTGGACTACGTGGATGCGCAAGCCAAGTAGTATAGCAACATCCTGTAGGGTGACCGTCATCTTCCCCATAGGCAAATGAAATGTGAAGGTATCTGTCCTCTGTCGCTTGGCCAATGCTGTAATGAGAGGATGGTTGAGACGAATGTAGTCAATCCTTGAGTAGTGATAAAACCCTGCACGTGCTAACCTATCTTACATACGTGCATCTCCAATCGCCCATGACCTAACCTGTTGTAAGTGAGCAGTATATGTCAAAACGACGTTCTCCTGCACATTAAACAAACATACTCGTTAGAAATTTATAATTAGAAGCAAGTACAAGTACTATATTGAATTGAATTAATGTCTTATTGTCACGTATGTCGTCGCCCGATGTCGGTCCGACATGTATATAACAGATGGATTTACATGTCTTGGATCCATCAATACAATATCCGTCAAAAGTAATAATTCAAAGATAAGTGTCAATTATACATCAATGAATGCAATATGTAACTGTAGATAAAATACAATATAGCAAACAAATACAATACGTAACCGGCGATAAATAATACAATACATCAGGCGACGCATTACAATACCGTCAATATGATACAATATATCACTGAACACGATTCATCAAGCGACATAATACACAACGGTTCTCTTATATCATAGCGGTTGATTCTGAAGTTGATGTGGAAGGTTAAGACATCACGATTTTTTATGACCACATGTTTTGCAATTGCTACACTTGTTCTGTCTTTTCACCCCTTCGCACCCTTCATCCATAGCACCATTGATACGACAGTTTGGAGGCATGGAGGCCTGCATTTCTTTCTCGTATTGCTGGGTGGGAATATACATGACCCACGATATTCCTTTATGTGTCGTTGATCTGGAACAGGGTTAGACAAAAGGGCATGCGGTTCTCGATAGTATTGTGTGTAATACTCTCCACGGCATAAGATCTTGTATGATATGTTTGATCCCCTGAAACTCGTGAACAAGCTGTAATCACATGTTTGCATGAAAGCATTTGTAGTAAAGGTATATTACAACTACAACGATATCCATTATCGTCTATACCGACATCATACGTAATTCTATGTTTATCTACCACTTCCCAACGATACTTAGATAATCAACGAAATTGGCAATGTCTCTCATCCGCATTTCTTTTAGCTAATATACTTTCATTTTTTCGGAGTGAAAAGTGTGTTCCATTTAGCTGCTGCTTCACGACGAGTGATGAAGTATGTGTTGAGACGGTAGAAGGTTCTAACAATCAATGCCTGTATCGGTAATGCACAAGCTCCTTTAAGAACACTATTAAAGCTCTTGAAGCAATTCGTAGTCATAATACAATACATTACACCGCCGTTCATACATAAAGCCCAACGATCTTCGTACTCCCTAAACGTTTGTTAATCCAAGCATATGCCTCCGGATTTAATCCTCTAATACGAGCTCTTTTTTTTAGCATAAACTAGAGGGTCCGAAGCACGACCGACTTCATACAACAAAATCTGTAATGATCCGTCTTTGATTTTTTCCCGAGAAATTAGCTCTAATATGCCTCAAACAGTAGCGATGATAATGGGGTGTACGCCAGCTTTGAGCTGGAAGTCCCTTCATCCGATTAGACAACCATGTAATTTGGCGACGGCTTACACTGGAGATATACATACGAATACATGCGAAGAACCATTTCCAATTTGTTTTAGTTTCACCACCGACAACCGCAAATACCAAAGGATACAACTTCCATCTGCATCCACCACGGTAGCAACAAACAAAGTTCTTTTATATTTACCATATAAGTCTGTGCCATCAATGATCTGAACTTGATGACAGTATTCAAATCCCTTAATTGATAGTCAAAATGCACAGAACACGCCGGTAAACCGGCCTACCGTTGGAGTCAGATTTTCTTAGGTGATCTTGTAGACTGTCGGGATTGCTCTTCGTGATTGCCTCTAGGTACCGCAGCAAAGTTTGATATGGTTTCTCCCAATCTTTAAATATCATGTATAAAACCTTCCTTCTCACCTTCCACGCTTTGAAATAAGATATTAATTTGATATGCCCCTTCCATTTGATCTTGAATGGCAGCTGGTGTCATATCAAGCTGCCTCTTCAGCAAAGGTAAGACGCACCGGCATATAAATGATATGGCCTGTTTGTACCCTGCATCCCTTACAGTACTTTGGCACCGATGCTCCAGATTATATTACTTTATAGTGATGTTTGTCGAATATGCTCACCGTTTTGAATTATTGCATGAAGTTTTCAAGGGCATTGTCCAAGATCCGTATCTGGATTGTTACTACACACCACAATGTACTTTGTATTAGTACTCCTGGCCGTTTTGAATGACACACACCTCTTAATGGGCCATGCAATCAATTTTTCCTTCGTCGCAAACATCTGTCCAGCTTGAAATCCGACATTATCGTCCGTTCGCATCGCTCAACGAGTGTCATCGATGATCATATCCTCAGTAGCATATGTTTTTACCATGACATCATCAATCGCCTCTTCAGGATGTGGCTCTTCGAACTCAATATATTCGTTGGTAGCATATGCTTGATGCACCCAGTGATCGTCCACTTCATCTTGGTCTGCTTACTGCATACTATCTTCTTGCATGCCACCATCTCCTTCACGATCGGTATCTACATTATCACCATCTTCTTCGTTTTCAGGGTTATCTTTTTCTTCAACATGATGTGATGAAGATGGTCCCGCATAAGGTGTTCCAACTCCTAAAGATGCACCGGCACCAAACTCCTCTTGCATTGAACTTTGTGTTCGCATATGCTCCGGTACAAAAAATGAAGACCTACGCGACATATAAATTCAACTATCAACTATCAATTAACTATGATTCGATATACAATAAGTATCGTCGGTTTTATTTAATATAGTATATTACCTATTCGCTTCAGCCATCTCCATTATGCAATCCGTATTATACGGATTTGATATTATCTGACCATACAAATTCCAATCAAAGTTATATATATCCGTGTCAACCTCCATGCCATGATATGGAACTTGCATGGAAGTGAATGCGTCATCATGCACGTTCGGCTTCCCGGGATTGCACATAGCCATATTTAACATGCGTGTAAATTCCTCTTGTGGTTCATAAGCTTGATATGATTGTACTGTTTTTTCAGCTGATTGTACATCTTCTTGATGTGATCGTACAGTTTCTTTCACCATCAACACCTGTATTGAAGGATTTTCAGGATACAAGCTAAGCATCATGCTTGTATCCTCATCATCAGCTACTTTAACGCTTGTGTAGTCCTGATTTGTGATCGGGACCTTGCATACCAATTCGATCTTATAATCTCTCGGATTTATCCACGTAGTTGCATAAATCTTTTACTTCAACTCATTGTATGGGCACGATTTATTAACTCATCATTTTATTTTTCCCACCAACGTAGTTTGACTTTTCACTCGCTTCAATGTTTAAGATGCCGTTATAATGACAAATTAACACAGCATCCTCGTTAGCCATCACACCTGATATTAATAATAATTGTAAAATTATCGAAAACTTAAGAAACAAATTTATACACTTTACAACATTCACAACATTCAATACCATATTTTAATTGAAATCCAGTGCTTATGAAATTTACCCAACCCCTAAAATACACCCCAAAACCCCCCACAAGAACACTAAATTACCTTATCCCCAAAATACCCTAACCTTAACACTGAAATAACCTAAATTACCCTAACCCCAAAATACCCTAAATTACCATAACCCTAACACTAAAATACCCCCAAAATACCCTAACCCTAACACTAAAATACCCCCAAAATACACTGACCCCCAAAATACCCCAACCTTAACAATAAAATGTCATAACCTAAAACCTACTAATTAAAAATCCGAAATTATAATAATTTCAAACAAATAATTTTAAATTAAAACCCACTGGTAAGAAAGAGGGGGTTCGGCCTCGACGAGCAAGGGATCGGGGATGTGCCGTAGAGAGGGCTTCAAAAGAGGAGGGGGCTGGAGATCAACCCTGGGGAGGGGGCTCGGCTTTGAAGATGAGGGGCTGGCTTCGAAGGACGGAGAGAAAGAAGAGAGATGTCGAGATATACGAGAGAGAGAGAGTCTGATGTATTAAAAGGGGAAAGGGGTGTGAAATCGTGTGCCAGTATATTCCGCACTTTGCAAGTGCGGAATATACTTGGCCCAAATAGCGAATTGCTCTCTAGATGGGGCAAGTCAAATTCCGCACTTGCAAAGTGCGGAATAAGACTTGGCCTCATCTATAGATGAGGCCAAGTTTAATTCTGCATTTTGCAAGTGCGGAATTTGACTTGGCTCTTGAGCCAATTTCGCCGTGGGTGAAGTCCCTATTCCGTACTTGCAAAATGCGGAATTGGACTTCAGCACTTCCCGAACTGCCAATCCTATGTGGCGCTTATGTGGCAGTTGATTTGACCCAAATGTGCTAATCTTCTAAATAGTTTTAAAAATAGGTTAAATCCCTAATTAGTTTCTAATGAATGCCTGATTCCAAATTTTGTCCTATTGAAAAGTGCTATAGCAAAATTTTAAGCTATGCATGTATAATGATAGCCTTGTTATGTTTAGTCTTATTGAGTTATATATGGGGTTGAATCACAAACGGGGTACTTTGAGGGTTTTTAATTTTTTAGTTAATTTGGTGTTTACTGCTTGGAGTTTTGCTGTATTTTACTAGTTTGGCTACATGTCCCTTTTTAAGGATATGGTCTGTCGGTCTTTCTAGGAATGTATTAATTGAACTGCAGCGGCAAATACGATCATGAAGCAACTTTCTAGGAATGTATTAATTGAACTGCAGCGGCAAATACGATCATGAAGCAATAAACAAACGATAATGAGAAGCTAACAAATAAGCAAAAGTAATAGAAATAGAGTACAAACCAAAACACACAAGATTTACGTGGAAAATCACGGACGAAGGAGAAGCACTTTATTAATCAACAAATATGGAGGATTACAATGGTGGATGAAGTCTCACAAACAAATCTCTCAAAACCCTAGCCTCTCTTTCAATATTAGATTAACAAAGGGGTTCAACCTCAATTAGGATTACAAAATATAATTTATAGTATGAGATGAATAGAGTAAAAATAGGATTTCCCAAAATAGCTCAGAAATCCGGCCCGGACGTCGACAGACTTCTTGAGCCATCTCACTATCTTCTTGAGTTGTCTCACAACTTGCTTACACAATGAATTCTTCTCTGTCTTTAAAAGACGTCTCAACACTTCGTTGAGACGGCTCATACGGTGCGTGGAAATCATATTTCTTCTCTAGATGTATGAGACGACTCACGACAAGCATGAGCCGACTCAACTTCTGGGGATCGAGAATACGAAGCAAACTTCACAAATCTCCATCTTGCCGATCTTCTCCTTTATCAAATTTTCTTTGACATCCTTGATCGAGATAGTATCTCGTCCATAGACCATGGTGTCACGAAAATGCTTATAAGAGAGTGGCAAAGAACTAACAATAAAAGTGCTTGATTTTTATTATCAATCTTAATATCGATCTTACCAAGATATGTAACGATCGAATTAAACTCACCGATGTGATATTTGATAAGAGCGTTCTGAAATACAAAGTGTGTAGAGACGCGGCTTCAAAATGAGTCGATTTGTGAGAGACTTCTTCAAATATAACTTCTCTAACTTCAACCACAAACCAGCCGCCGTCTTCTCCACTAGAACTTCTTGCAAAATTTCGTTTGTCAAACACAATTGGATAGCCGTGAGAGCTTTTTCATCCAACTCCTCTCATGCTTCCTTCATCATAGTGAAAGGTCTTGAATCCTTCCCAAAAATCACCTTCTTCAAATTATTCTGAGTCAATACAGCAATTATACGAACTTGCCATAGACAAAAGCTCATATTCCCATCAAACTTCTCAATATCGAATTTCATAATCGTTGGAGACATATTGCGGGATTAAAAGAACTAGTTGAAATTCACTTAGGAATTTCCACAAATATCTTGCATGCTTAGAAACTAAAAAACTTCAAAATCATATTCTAAGAAGATGGGAAGAGGACACAAGCGTTGCCATCCACCGCAAACCTAGATCGTAAGATCAAAAGCCTAGCAGTTCAAACAAACAAATCCCTAAACGCCAAATCTCCCAAAGAATCACAACGTAGCTCTGATATCAATTTGTTGCGGCAAATACGATCACGAAGCAATAAACAAACGATAAAGAGAAGCTAATAAATAAGCAAAAACAATAGAAATAGAGTATAAACCAAAAGACACAAGATTTATGTGGAAAACCCTTACGGGAAAACAACGGACGAAGGAGAAGCACTTTACTAATCGACAAATATGAAGGATTGCAATGGTGGATGAAGTCTCAGAAACAAATACCTCTCAAAACCCTAACCTCCTCTCTCTCAATATCAAATTAACAAAAGCGTTCAACCCCAGTTAGGGTTACAAAGTATAATTTCTAGTACGAGGTAAATAGAGTAGAAATAGGATTTCTTAAAATAGCCTAGAAATCCAGTCCAGACGTCGACAAACTTCTTGAGCCGGCTCACAACTTGCCTAGACAATGAATTCTTCAGTCTCGAAGAGACGGCTCAACACTTCGTTGAGACGGCTCATAAAGTGCCTGGAAATCATATTTCTTCTTTTGATGTATGAGACGGCTCATGACAAGCATGAGCTGGCTCAACTTCTGGGGATTGAGAATACGAGGCAAACTTAACATGAACTTGTTTCGGTGTGGTATATGTAGAGCCGTAGCCTTATTTTAATTAGTCTCATGGTTCCTGGATCTGCTTTTATTGGAAAATTAATTGTTTTAGGATTGGGAGAAGAAAGTAAGGCGATTGGATTCATTTCTTTGTTAAATTGGGGTTATCTGCTTGGAGTGTTGCTAAATTTTCGTTGTTTGGGCATGTCTGTGTTTTCTGATGTTGGTTTTAGTGGGAAGTGGGGTTACCAACATTTGATATGTTTTCCTTAAGTAGTTTAGCTAAAATTCCAGCCTTTTTTTATAATTTGAGATCAAGAATCTGGATATTATTGGCAACTGGATTTATGATGACTTGGAAAAGAAAGTTATTGATTCATTTTTTCTTCAATCCGGGGGTTATGCTTGAAGTCTTGCTGAATATTTGTTGTTTGGTTATATGTATATGTTGTATGATGTGGATTTTATCAGAAAGTAGAAATAACGTCATTTGTTTCTATATGCATTTTAGTCAAATGCTCTAGCCCCATTTTGGGCTTTGTCTGGATTTTATTGGGAACTGGGTCTTATGAGGATTGGGAGAAGAAAGGAAGGCTCTTTGATTCATTTCTTTGTTAAATTGGATGTTTGTGCTAGGAAAGTTGCTCAATTTTAGTTGTTTGGGTGCATGTCTATGATTTATGATCTGTTTCTTATTGGAAAGTGGGGCTTTTGAAGATTGAATGCCAACAGGAGGGAGCCAAGGACAGAACACGTTTACTTGGATTTTTTGAGAGGAGCTTCTTTTGGATGCAAATTTCATTTTAGGATCTAGGTTTTCCCAGGAGGTGCTTTTGTAGATATTGGAAAAGGAAAGGCTGCTAGGATTTGTTAACCATGATTTAGTTCAAGAAGTTTTTTTGGATGCAGAATCTTAATTTAGAGATGCCTGATTACTGCAAAGTTTGTTTTAAGGACCGGGAGAAGAAAGGAGCTAGTTTCACGTTTTTAGCGCCGGATTAAAGTGGAAGTCCAACACACACATATCTTCTTTCCTTGTTCATGCATTTTATTTATACTATTGGTATGGATCATTTGAATAAAAGATGTGCATACGGATCTTTGAAAGGGGAACAATATATAACTTTACATCATCTGCTGTAGGTATATTGCTTCAATTTCTAATAAATCCAGTGTTTTGTCTTCAAAAGAAAATTGTACAATAAAAAATTCATGTCTCCATCTTTTTGTGGATATGTATTGGTCCAACCTCATTGACTGCTTGTTGGGTTATTTCTTAAGACTGCTAGTTTTTAGCTCCTTTGTGGTCCTAGGGCTGTAATTGCCTTGATTGCTCAAGGGTTATTGATTTGCGATGTGCATGCATGCACTTCGTTATGTCTGATTGTTGCTCAAGCTTGTTGAAACTTTGGGATTTATAATCTTGGAAATGTGCATTCTTCAATATGTGCATAATTATTTTCATTTGCATGATGGATTTATAATCTTTTTCATTTGCATGATGGATTTATAGTCTTGGAAATGTGCATTCTTCAATATCTGCATAATTATTGCTTGAGCTTGGTGATCTAATGTAAATATAGTATGGTCTTATGCTTTCATTGTCGTAATTGCTTGTTTTAAAAAACTTTTTTATTTGCATGCCTGAATTTCCGTCTACTCGTTGCTTGAGCTTGTTAAACTGTTGGGGGTTTTGCATATTATGCATGATCTAATTTCCATTGGTGAGCTTATTTGTCTTTGCGATGTACACGCTTCTAGATATGCGTACTTATTGCTTGAACCAGGTTTACAATCTTAGTATCAGTACCAGTAGCGTACACACTACTACAAATAAGGGTTGCCCCTACGGATTTACCCGTAGGATCAAACCACTGCCCCTACGGATATATCCGTAGGGACGAAAAAATAACCTGTAGGTGCAAACGCCGTAGGTACAAGTTGAAGCCCTGAACTTGCCCCTATGGGCAAAAACTTGCCCCTACGGCGTTCTGTGTAGGTCCATTTGCACCTACGGAGTAGGCCGTAGGGGAAAAAAGTTAATTTATTTACGGTTTTTTTAAATATATTAAGTGTACCTACGGATATATCCGTAGGGTCAAGTACTATCCCCTACGGATACATGCGTAGGTACATATCCGTAGGGGCGTCTGTTTGCCCCTACGGATATATCCGTAGGGGCACTCCCAACCCCCTGATACTGAGATCAGGGGGGAAATATCAGGTAATGCTGATATTTTGCCCCTACGGTTTAAACCGTAGGGGCAACATGTGTACCTACGGATTAATCCGTAGGTACACATTATCTGTTTTTTTTAAAAAGGGCTGCCTGATTTTCTCGCCATGTGCACAATAATATATATCAATCAAATATAAAATTAATCAGTACACAACATATCGCAGTATTCATAATCACATCTCACGCATATAATATACAAAAGAAATCCAAAAACTGAATATGATATAAATATAAACCAATATCAATATCGTTTCAAAATGTAGTACAATATGTATCATATAAATAAATACATGTTTCAAAAAATAAGAATAAAAAAGCTACCCTAGCTCGGTCCAGCTCCATCTCTGATAAACGATAGAATCTGGCGCGCCTGCTCCTCGGTCAATAAACCATGCAATTCGGCGCGTGCGAGAGTCTGAGCGGCCTGTGGAGCTGGCGATGTGGTCTGCGCAGCCGCCGTCGAGGTAGTAGCTTGCGGAGCCGCGGCTGCGGGAGTCTGAGCAGGCGGTGGAGCTATAGGAGCTGTCTGCGGAACCGCAGCCGATGTAGTGGCTTGCGGAGCCGCAGCCGAAGGAGATGCATGTGGAGGCTCGACCGATGTACCCTATCGCGTCTGGACCTAACGTGTGTAAGAAGCGTGTAAGAACTGTGTATTATTCGAATTCGTATCATTATCAAGTTATTTCAAAACCCCATTTGGATATCTAGTTTGGAAAATCGTTGTTTATTTTAATTACATATGTATGTATGATTAATCAAACCTAAGTTTAAAACCAAATAAGCTCAGGCTACGTACTAATTATGGATATGTTGATATCTATAATATGACATGATATTTTACTATAAAGTAGTATACATACCAGCATCTCCTTCAACTCCTGAACGGTGGCCCTCAAGCTCTCCAGTTCCTGCTGGACACGTCGCTCACTGGAGACGGAGGAAGTAACTGCCGGGGTGGAGTCCAACCTCATATGGGCCCCGCTAGGGCCCAGTCCCCGGCCTCTCTCCCAACCTCCGTGGTGCCCTCCGTGTGCGGCGTCCAGAACTGGGGTCAGCAGCCTCAGATCGCTCTGTCCGGTAAAATTGATCCCCAAGGCTTCGGCCTGCTCAACCACCCGCTCCTACACCCACATTAAGCAGTAAAGTATAAGTATAAAATTTAAATTTGAACCTTCCAAAACTAAAATTTCAAATATGGGTAGAATAAATATTAACACTTACGCAATACTCCTGGATACCGACGTCGGGATATCGAAGCTCGCCCGTGGCGGGATCTGTCGAGGTGCCGTGGACGGCAAGATATGCGGACAGCACGCTCGGTGTACCATCTTGCGCCACGGTCTGAGCTGTCTGCAATATTAGAAAATAACTCTTAATATTAGAAATATTAGAAAATAACTCTTAATATTGCAGAATATCATAAAGGCCGGTCTATTGTAATTTACTGATAACTCCATGGCTCGAGTAATATTCCTCGAGCCACCTGTGTAAGTGGGGCGACTCCTCTTCGCCGACTTCCTGTTCTCTGTATTCTGAGCGGCTTGTTTCTGCACAACGCATTAACATTTAGTTTTCTAATTAAGGAACACAAAAAAATAAATTATATCCTAAACAATGAATTACATTTAAAATACATACATGTTTGCGTTGGGAGTCGAAATATTCGCACAATAGAGGCCATGTCTCTACGTCGACTCTCGCAAACGCCGGAATAGATAGGAGGGCCGCTCTTTGCCTCGGGGGTCGCCATCCACAGGGAGTAGCAGTCGGCCTTCAGCTCATTCCTGTTATATCGGACCTTGGTCTGCATGTTCTTCATCAGGCCATTATACAGAACATGAAGGTCGAGCACCCTCCCAGGATGATCAGGGTCGGGTACAGGCTGAAAATCGTAATCCGACTGAAAATACAAAAAAACATTGTTATTAGATTGCAAGTGTTAATAATAAATATATTGGATAAATCAAATGAAAATATATATTAATACGTACCCGAGCCTGATAAAAAAAGAGGGCGAATGAGCGCCGGTGCTGCTCGCCCCACTCAACGTGAAGTGGATAGTTCTTCACGAGCCAGCTCTCGTCCCCCATATACCGGCCGAACCTCTCGGCATGAGGACCGGTATAGCGATAGTCAAGGGCAAAAAAGAGGGGGAATGCTGCCTCCCCCTAGCTCTGTCAGGCCTCAGCCTATGGGACTGATTCGGGCCTCGAGTCCCCTTCTGGGGATAGGGAGGCCCTACGTCTGCACGAAATATCAAGACAATCAATATTAAGACAAAGTTGTATTAAGAATCAAGCTTAAACGAAAATTGAAGTGTGATATATACCTCCGGTGACTAACGCACGAGCCTGGGCCCGAGCAGCAGCACGAGCGGGACGATAGTTCCTCCGGTGAGGAACAGCCGGGGTCCCGGATGCGGACGCATCCCCTCCAACTAGAAAATAAACATTGACGCTAAATTTCCATGAAGTTCATATTTATTCTATAGAGCATACGTAAAATGAATAAATATTTTATATTTATTCATACTAACCTGCAGACGATGCGGAGGGTATGGAAGCGGCAGGAGTGGCCCCTGCGGAAGATGTGGACGCACCACCTATAATTAGACAATTAAAAATATATTACATAAGTAATTGCAAAAAGAATGTATAGATCAATAATATAACGTTCTAAATCAATATGCATGCACTATAGGATATATAAACATACCCGCAGGTGCGGTGGTGTCACCACCTACAGCTAGACAATAATAAAAATTGTTAAGTAAAAGCAAAAGGAATGTGTGTATATTTATGATATAGCATTCTAAATCAATATACATGCACTATATGATATATAAACATACCTGGAGGAGCGGGAGTGGTCTCTATCCCAGATGTGGACGCATCTCCAACAACTAGACAATCAAATATTGACAATATAAGTAATTTTGACATAAACAGGCATGAATATCTGTAATATTACATTCAAAATGGATATGCGTGCAGTATACCTGGAGGTGTGGCAAAATCCACACGGAAGGAGGCATCCGAAAGGGTCTCCGATCTGGGTGCAAGACCGGCCCTCTGAAGCTCCCTACGCAGCTCTTCGGGCGGCAGAACCACTCTGCCTCTGCTGCGGCTGGAGCTCCTGCCGCCCCTCACTGCTCCCGACATCGTCATCAAATCTAGATAAACGGTTCGTGGACGCATTAGACAATCATTAAAAGTATTGACTATATATGTATAGATCGTAAAATGAGAAGTAATAATATAGCATTACTGATAACCTTTTTCGTTTCGTGGGCGCATTATACATATCTACTTGGATTTCATCGTCGATGTCATTTCTAACCCACGTAACTTTATGATCGGTCGAAGACAACCCGTCCTTCGAAACAGACGGTCGGAGCACTCTAAGCCTTCTCTCTTCTTCGTCCTCATCGCTGTCCTCGAATTCTGGGACATCGTAGACATCTCTGGGTTTCCATCGGCATACAACACTCCATCCCAGATTCTTCAAACACTGTGAGTAGTATACTTGGAACGCTTGGTTCGGAAAGATAAACGGATCTTCCTGACCGTAAAATCGAAGTGTGTTCACACTGGTCAATCCATATTCATCTTTTCAAGTCCCAAGATTGCTTCTTCACTTGTCCGTATCGGTTCGCGTATCGTACCAAGTACACTGGAATATATAAAAGGGTTCTGATCGTCCGGGATAGTGGATGCCGAGTATACAATTTAAGTACCCATAATAAATCACACCGTCCGATCCTATCGTCGCAATCCCATTATTCTAAGTGGTTCTAGATGTTTCTATTTCCTTAATTTCGAATTTGTATCGAAGGACACCAAATCTTTTGTAATATACAACCTCCATACTAGGAAATTGAGCTAAACATCTTGAATCACTCTCAAATGATGCAGACAAAATCGGATCGTGGATCTAACAAAACAAATTTTACGACAAATACATAACGATACAAGTTTAGATTAAAACTGATAGCAATAAAATGTTATTCGAATAACTTACATGATCTGTGACCCAATCACAAAAATTATCCTGATGATATTTTTCCAATCGTTCTTCGTTCCAATCAGGATGCCCCTCACGTACCTCGTTAAAATGAATTCTCTTTTCGACAAATAATGGTGACATTAATATATCATTTCATACACACACAAACACAGATATAACAATTAATCCAAAAAAACTTACTCTCTAATTTGTTCAAGACATGCGCAATTAAGCAAGATAAACCTGTATATCTTGTTGATAAACATAGTGTCTACCCTCTTATACTCGGCTTTACCATATGGCCCGTCTTGAATTCTTCGTGGCCGGTTAAGTCCTGTCTCAATGTTCTCGTCCAGATAGCGGGAACAAAATGTGGTTGCTTCATCAAGAAGATTAATCTTGCATGATAGAACCCTCTGGTCGATTTTTATTGCGTATATACTTCTTAAGAGTGTAGAGGTAGCTAATGAAAATATGTTGAATAAATAAATACGGGCATACAGGACAACAATAAATTTATAAATTGCGTGAAACGAAAAATTACACGTACCTCTCGACGGGATACATCCATCGATATTGTACCGGTCCAGCTAACTTAGCCTCAGTTGCAAGATGAACCGTCAAGTGTATTATGATATCGAAGAATGACGGTGGGAAAATACGCTCAAACTTGCAAAGTATCAACGCGATAGAATTTTCTAGTTTATCTAGGGTCACAACCTCCAGTGTTTTAGCACACAACTTCTTGAAAAAACAACATAGGTCGTTGATTACTAGACCAACCGATTCGGGGAGAGAAGTCCTGAGGGTTAATGGAAGAAGGTGCTCCACGATAACATGGTGATCATGACTTTTCAGCCCATCGATCTTGCCCTTCACAATTTTTATTTTCTTGTTGAATGATCCTGAGAAACCTGTGGGAACTTTCAAATCATGCAACACCTGCATGAATCTTTTCTTCTCCGGTTGTGATATATGATAAGCGGCATTGGGGAGTACAAACTTGCCCGGTTTACCCGCTACCTGTTTAGGGTGCAATTCACTTCTTATTCCCCACTCTTGTAGATCCATCCGAGTATTCAGGTTGTCTTTCGATTTACCGTCTTTACAAAGAAGCAATTTAAGTATATGCTCTGATACTCCCTTCTTTATATGCATGACGTCCAGACAATGACGCACTAAATTTGTAGACCAGTACGGAAGCTCGAAGAAAATGCTTAACTTGTTCCAAAATGGTGGTTTGACCTGTTTCGTCGGATCCATCCCGAAGGTCACATTATTGTAACCATCCCATTTAGCAGTCACGTTCTCTCCGGACAATGGGGATGGAGATCCAAGAAGCTCCTGATGACCATCGAAATGAACCGTGTTTAACCTATAGGGGTGGTCTGGAGGCAGGAAACGTCGATGGCCGCAATAACAAACCTTCCTGCTAAAATTCAAGAATTTCGATGTTGTGTGTTCATGGCAATGAGGACATGCTTTGTGACCATGTACGGACCAACCTAATAGCATTCCATACGTAGGAAAGTCATTAATTGTCCACATTAGAGCCGCACACAGTATGAAGGTTGTATTTGTGTGCATCATATGTCTCTACACCATCAATGAACAAAGATTTCAACTCCTCGATCAGAGGTCGGAGATAGACGTCAATATTGTTCCCCGGTGAGTTTGGTCCGTCGATAAGAAGAGGCATCATAAAGTATGATTGGTCCATAGCCAACCAAGGCGACAGATTATAAATTATCATTACAACGGGCCATGTGCTGTGACTTCCAGCCATATGGTTGAATGGGAAGAAGCCATCAGTAGCCAGTCCGAGCCGGATATTGCGAGGATCGCTACTGAATATTGCGTGCCTTCTATCAAAATCCTTCTATGCCGGTGAATCTCTTGGATGGCTCATTTTTCCATCTTCACTTGGAGGAGCATGGTGATGCCAAATCATTGCCTCGGCTGTTTTCTTGCACCTGAATAGTCTTTGTAGCCTCTGTGTAATGGGAAAGTATCGTGCTATCTTGACAGGTATATCAGACTTCTTATCAGAATCTTTCGGCTTATACCTGGCCTCTCCGCATGTTGGACTTTTTCAAATCTGAATTCTCTTTCCGGTACAACACGCAATTTTTAGGACATGCTTGAATCTTCTCGCACTTTAGACCCAAATCAGACATCATCTTCTGGGCTCCGTACCAGCTGTCGGGCACGTTATTTCCCGGAGGCATAGAATCTTTCAAGAACGAAAGAAGCATTGTGAATGACTTGTTGCTCCATCCATTTAGGCACTTAATTTGGAAAAGTTGGACGAACCATGAGAGGGTGAAATACTTCGCATTCTCATAAATTGGTTTCCTAGCATCATTCATGAAATTTTCATATTTATCCGCACGCGGTCCTTGACCGGAAGGAATGTCATCTTCGGTACGAATAGATTCACCTAGGGCAGCCTCTACCATATCCTCCATTTCTTCTGATGGAAATAAATTACAGTCTTCACCTTCTGCCGCATTACCGAATTCTTCTTCTTCTACTGTCGCATTATCATGTTCTTCCTCTTCTTCTGCCGCAGTACTGCATTCTTCTCCTTCCCCGTGATATTTCCAAGTTGTATAAAGTCTAGTAAACCCATATTTTACAATATGAAGCTCTGCCAATTCTACCTTCTGCCAGACTTATTGCCACATCTATCGCACGGACAGAGAATCTTCTCTATTATGATCTTATTATGTGCGCGTGCAAATTCAATGAAAGCAGCAACTCCTGCGACAAACTTAGGTTGCATATGTTGTTGCCAATCCACATACATCCAGTCCTTAACTCTGACGTACTCATGGGCCATGTTAGACTGTATAACATATAAATTGTAGGTTATGGTGACTATATTGAGAAATATAAGAACGGGATAGTTAGTGACAAAGGAGAAAATCCATGTATATGCTTTGTATGTGCGTTTGTCGTTGAAAAAAATACATTATCGCACGTATACGACGGTTATTAGTATCGAGCTATATCATCCGATATTTAACAACCTTCGTATTGTTCTATGTCACGACGAACATCGCACGTATGTTAACCGATAGACGGGGACTAAGTGGCGCTTTTAGTCTCATATATGAGTATTGATGAGAATATGAAGCTTTCATATTATCATCGAGTATCATATATTGGATTTAACTTGAACATCTCGAATCACTCTCTAATGATGCGTTTGTTGTGTTTTCTTGTTGTATGTGTGTGTTCCGGCTGTCGGGGGTAAGGCTTCTATCTCATTAAGAATGTATAGAGCGAACATCCATCACTTGTGCTTTCAACCGTTTCGAGTAAATTTCGGCAGCACCTCCCCGCTGTTCTCCGAGTACACTGTAATAAAATAGATAATCATTTCAAAGCTGTGAAACAACGTTGAAATGAACATCTAATCTATATTTGTACACGGAGAACCAGCGGAAATGTACCGACTAAATATCTCGAAACGGATGAAAACACAAGTGAATGAAGGTGTTTGCTTTATACATTCTTAACTTGTCCACACGGGACAAATCTATCGGTTACCATACGATTGAATTTTCTCGTCGCATAGACTATACGACGGTTGTTAGTATCGAGCTATATCGTCCGATATTTAACAATCTTCGTATAGTTCTATGTCACGACGAACGTCGCACGTATGTTAACTGATAGACGGGGACTAAGTGGCGATTTTAGTTTTATATATGAGTATCGATGAGAATATGAAGGTTTCATATTATCATCGAGTATCATATATTGGTTTTAACTTGAACATCTCGAATCACTCTCTAATGATGCGTTTGTTGTGTTTTCTTGTTGTATGTGTGTTCCGGCTGTCGGGGGTAAGGCTTCTATCCCATTAAGAATGTATAGAGCGAACACCCATCACTTGTGCTTTCAACCGTTTCGAGTAAATTTCGGCAGCACCTCCCCGTTGTTCTCCGAGTACACTGTAATAGAATAGATAATCATTTCAAAGCTGTGAAACAACGTTGAAATGAACATCTAATCTATCTTTGTACATGGAGAACCAGCGGAAAGGTACCGACGAAATATCTCGAAACGGATGAAAACACAAGTGAATGAAGGTGTTTGCTTTATACATTCTTAACTTGTCCACATTGGACAAATCTATCGGTTACCATACGATTGAATTTTCTCATCGCATAGACTATACGACAATTGTTAGTATCGAGCTATATCGTCCGATATTTAACTACCTTCGTATAGTTCTATGTCACGACGAACATCGCACGTATGTTAACCGATAGACGGGGACTAAGTGGCGCTTTTAGTTTCATATATGAGTATCGATGAGAATATGAAGCTTTCATATTATCATCGAGCATCATATATTGGTTTTAACTTGAACATCTCGAATCACTCTCTAATGATGCATTTGTTGTGTTTTCTTGTTGTATGTGTGTGTTCCGGCTGTCGGGGGGTAAGGCTTCTATCCCATTAAGAATGTATAGAGCGAACACCCATCACTTGTGCTTTCAACCGTTTCGAGTAAATTTCGGCAGCACCTCCCCGCTGTTCTCCGAGTACACTGTAATAGAATAGATAATCATTTCAAAACTGTGAAACAACGTTGAAATGAACATCTAATCTATATTTGTACACGGAGCACCAGCGGAAAGGTACCGACTAAATATCTCGAAACGGATGAAAACACAAGTGAATGAAGGTGTTTGCTTTATACATTCTTAACTTGTCCACACGGGACAAATCTATCGGTTACCATACGATTGAATTTTCTCGTCGCATAGACTATACGACGATTGTTAGTATCGAGCTATATCGTCCGATATTTAACAATCTTCGTATAGTTCTATGTCACGACGAACGTCGCATGTATGTTAACCGATAGACGGGGGTTAAGTGGCGCTTTTAGTTTCATATATGAGTATCGATGAGAATATGAAGGTTTCATATTATCATCGAGTATCATATATTGGTTTTAACTTGAACATCTCGAACCACTCTCTAATGATGCGTTTGTTGTGCATTCGTATTGTATGTGTAACATGATTTTAAACCATTGAGATCAAGATTGATAGAACTGATCATCCTACATTGCAATGGCATTCACCTACCAAAAACTATTATTGCAATGACATTCATCTATAACAATCAACGATTAAAACTACAAATGTAGGATACTGATATCATAAAGCGTTATACGCAACATATGAATTCACATGACTGAAACATGCATCAAAAAACATGTTCATCCAAAAGAAAGGCCACTGTCAACAAATATAGAAAAAGGATTATTATATTAACTATGGAACATATTAGAAAAAGGATAGAAGTTCAAGATGTTAATAACACGATGATAATCAAAGCAGTTGCGTACAGATGCTAAAACCGAATATGTGACGATATTCTTGTAAAGATAGACATGTATTAAAAGGAGACGCCAAAGTAAAATCCATAACTAAATCCCTATCTTGTCCTTTCTTTTCTTCAAATCAGAAATGTGTCTTTTTTTTGCAATTATATATAGAACAAACAAAGAAGGTCCTACAATTCTAAGCATTTCCAATTACAACGGCCCATCCTCAAAATCCAGAATCTTATGAGCATCTTATGCAATTAGCAAACATATTTAACCCAACATGGCCAACGGCTAAAAGTTCCACAAAACAGTCTCCGTTTCCAAGAAAATTTGAGAATGACAAATAAAATTATTAATTAAACTGTGCTTTACCCACATTATTAGTCCAGTTTCCAACACCTTCTCAAACTAGACACATTTTCCGCTTATGATCATTATCAACATTTCAATTAACGAGTTTAATGCTAATTAGAATGGAAATTAACTTAGACCCTGAGATCCAAAACCCCAACCCTAACCCCAACCCCAACAGCAACCCCCTGCCGAACCCCAACCCTAACCGCAGCCCCAGCCCCAACCCTAACGCTAACCGCAGCCCGAGCCCGAACCCGAGCCCCAACCCCAACCACAGCCCTAGCTGCAGCCCCAGCCCCAACCCTAGCCCCAGCCCCAGCCCGCAGCCCCAGCCCCAATCATGAAGTGCTCAGGGACACACAACCCCAACTCTAACCTAATCCCAACCCCAACCGCTACCCCCTGCCGAACCCCAACCGCAACCGCAACAGCAGCCCCCCAGCCCCACCCCTAACCCTACCCAAACCATGAACCATAGACCTAAAACAATCAAAAATTTGTTTAATTTAAGATTTCCTAACCTGTGCAGGCGGTGGCGACGACGAATCGGTGGCGACGACGAACGGAGATGAGGAAGAAGCAGACGGGGGCGACGACGAATGGGCCGGCGCCGGCGACGACGAGAACGACGACGACGACAACGGCGATCGGCGGGAACGAGGTTTGGGGATTTGGGTTCGCACGCTAAGTGATGAGAGAATAAAGAGATAATCAGCGTAGGGATCGATCTGCCTTTTTACTTAAATCTCTATTTAGTTGCCCCTACGGATAAGCCCGTAGGTTCTTGGTTTGCGGCTCCGTAGGGGCAAACAACAATTTAAGATTTAATAATTTTTAAATAAATATGTAAAGACCGTAGGGGCAACCGTTTGGCCCAACGGATTAACCCGTAGGGGCCAAACGAAATCTGCCCCTACGGATGTCGTTATCCGTAGGGGCAACCCCCTATTTTAGTAGTGACAAATCATTTTTAGGATCGGAATCGGCTATCTTGGCTGAATGGCTGCTTCGAATCGGAATAGAGGATCGGTCATTGTTCGACTAAAATATTTTTATAAACGGTAAAAGTTTTAAAAAAACATTAGAAATAATAATTCAACATACTTTTTAGTAATTAATGTATCTAGAATGGTTTTATAATACATTATATTAGTTATATTTTCAGTAATTAATGATGTCAAATAAATATTTAAGTCAATAATAAACTCACTACCCTTAAAACTTAATAATAAAACCCCACTAGTACCTTTGATAAACATACAACAACAACAGGCTTTCATCCTAAATTTTTGCGGCCAGTTATATGGCTACTTTTTTTTCCCATTTTGCTGTCAAGGGCTATTTCCTCTGCCAAATTTACAATTAACATATTGTTCTTAATAGCTTCTATCCATGTTCGTTGAGGTTTACCCCTACAATAAGTTGAGCTAAGAACTACAATTTTGTCACCTTTTCTAGCCAGGACATCGACCGGTCTTCATTACACGTTCAAACCATTGTAATCAGTTCTCTCGCATCTTATTTTCTATAGGAGCTACCTCAATCTTGTTATGAATACTTATTTCTTATCCTATCTTTTAGTGTATTACCGTTCATCTATCTTAACATTCGTATTTTAGCCACATTCATTTATTAGACCTGTTTCGTAATTGCCTAATATTTTTGATCCATTAAGAAGAACAGGTCTTATTGTCGTCCTATTAAAATTTTCTTTAAATTGCAAAGGTACCCTACGATCACATAACACTCCTGACGAACTTCTCCATTTCAACCATTCTACTTTGATTCTATGAGTTACATCTGTTTCAGTCTTTCCATCATGATTAATTATAGATCCTAACGAAAATGGTTCTTTCTAGGTACTTCGTGGCCGTCAATTTGCACCGAACGCTCATTCTTTCGTACTATTTTGCTAAATTTACATTTCATATGTTCAGTTTTTTAAATGCTAATTCTAAATCATTTAGATTACAAGGTTTTTTTTTCCATTTTTCTACTTTAGTAATTAACCCTTTAGATTCATCAGCTAAAACAATATTATCAGCAAACAACATACACTATGAGATGTCATCCTAAATATATCAAGTTCATCCATATTTCATAACTTACGCAAAGATAATGACTTAATGCCGATTCTTGCTGTAAAGCTATTGTGATAGAAAATGGCATTGCCTCTCCTCCAATTGTTCTCACTCTAGCAATTTTTTTATCATACATATCTTTAATCACGTTAATATACCCTATGAGACATCAGTTTATTTTCTAAAGCCTACCATAAATTCTTTTGAGGGACCTTATGATAAGACTTTTCTACGTCGATAAAAACCATATGTCGATCTTTTTTCTTCTCTAATAACATCCCTTGATAAACGTATATCAAGATTTAAAATCTTGCATTCCTTTTGTATCGGTACTCGGGTTGCCATTTTAGGATTGGAGCTGGTCATCTAGAATGAGATCGACCGGATTATAAAACCATGACGTGAACTTTGTGATAAATACTTGAATCAGAAAAGGTGTAGGTTTGAAATAGAGAGCAACAAAGGAGAACTTTGCAATGTGTCGTTAAAGGGCAAGATGTGTTACTAGACATTGAGATGAATTTGCCTTAGGTCGTGTATTTCTTCCCCAATATTGAGTTGCTACATCTCCACTTGTTCATGTTGAGGTCAAGTCAAAAAAGTCAAGGGAATGCAAAGGTGGATAATAATTAGGAAAAAAGTACTACATTTCCTTTATTTTCTTATAATTATTGAGTATTAAGTTCAATTATTTTTCAAGTCATTTCTAATGTAAAAAAAAGCAATAGATTGAGATCGATGTTTGTGATATCGAATGACCAATATAACAAGTTAGTTATTAGATCAAACCCGATATTTCCGATATTGACTTCGAAATTTATATTATAAATACTTATTTTTTGTGGTGAGATTATCTTAGGAAAGAAATATCTCATGCAAGTCGGATGACCGTTAAAATAAATAGCAACATGCTAAATATCGTTGAGGGCTTATTCTGTATTATTCTTCAGCTTTATCTATGATGTCGAGTTGAAAGTAAACGGCTTTAAGAATTATGGAAAGCTATTATAACGTCTCTACATTCTCTTTTCTTGTCATAAATTCAATCTCTGTTTTTTATCCATTTTTTGCATCATAGTATCAAACCATAATAAATAATTCAGTAAATAACTTGATGTTACCTTTTTAAAAAATGATACATATCAAACCAAATTCTCAACAAACTTCAATTAGCAATTTAGTAACAGTATAGTAAATGCGCACTCGGATATCTTATTCATAGAACTTAGGTTTCAATATAATTAACAGTTGTATTTATTTAGTCATTTTCTTCAACATATATATGTATTTGTATTTTACATGTTTTGGTATATACATACATCTTTATCATTTTATTGCCGTTCAATTTGTTATTCTTTTATCCATTGTAGTTACCGCATAAAATGGTAAAATGATCAAATTATAATGTGATCCATTGTTGACTTTTATGACAAAATTATCTCCTTGGACTTTATATTTTTAACATTTTTTATCCCGTCTTTAAATCTTTGCATATTTTTTGCCTCGAAATCACACGACTTATGTGGATAATCAAAATCATCTCCTTTATTTAAGATTTATTTTTCTATCTAAAGATTTCTCTTTATCTAATTAGTATTATTTATTTTTCGTTTAAAATTAGCCTTGGCCCTTGATGCTTTTTGCTGTGAGAGGCCTATATAAGCCCTTCGTAGATGAAGCCTTGCCCTCTTGTTTTGCCATCCTATCTCTTTCACAAAATTGCTTCCCATAAATATCTTTAAACATTTAACCATAATATTTTTTTTCTATCTATGCCAGCTTGTAAGCAAATAATTTCATTACTATCCTAAACAATGTGATTGGACACCATCGACGGAGTTAGAAACTCTTAAAAGTTGTGATGAAGATAGTACAAAAGATGCATTGCATAAATTATAATCGATATTTTGGATGGTTGAAAATTGTCTTAAATACTAAAAAAAATATCATTTTTTAATTACAAATTACAAGATCTTGAATATGAATCTTATAAAATGTAGCTATATTTTTTAAGATATTAAAAACTAAATTTCATTGCAGGGACTTCTTTAAAAATGTGCAATATACTGATATGCGGTAAAGTCCCTCTCAAATAACAAGCTAAACTTAAATAAAAATTGAAGTATATAATTTTGGATATGTGTGATTTAATCAAATGGAAATTGCAGAATTTGATAGGACATGGATCCATATTCTAAGGAATAAATAGGTTTTGAATCTAAAGAAAACAAATTTAAGTGTTCAATCTGAATTATACGATAATAACTAAAGTTTCAATAAGAATGGAACTTATTATTAGGGAAATAATATAAAACCAACCTAACTAACTGAATTTAGTAGGAAATAAATTAACTATTAATTAGATATTGTATGCCAAAAATCAAACCTTTGACATAAAATTGAGAATATTACCTAAATTAGATTTCTTTTAATTGAAAGACATAATTGATTGAATTTATATGGGCATGAATTGAGTAAGATTCTTTAAATTGCTAAAATGGGTAGTAATTTTACGATGAATTACAATATATAATGTCGTCGTGAGATTTTCTTATAATGGCAGGACAAATGATAACAAACAATTCATTGATCCATCGACTCTTTACTTCTTTTCATTCTAAACTAAATGATTCTTGTATTTACAAATAAACTTGCACATGGATTAGTGAATAGTATGATACCATGTCTCTTGCTAGGTGGCAATATAAACTTTTTTCTTCATTTATAAGAGGCAGCATTGCACTATATATGATCAAATAAAACTTTCAAGAGACAAGTGTGGGCAATAGCACACGCATGCTTCCGCCCCATGTGTAGCACCAAAATTAAGATCCAGCTCTGGCAAAATCATAAACCGAATTATAAACCAATAAAAATGTAGCTTGAATCAAGTTGATTCTTGATTTTCAAAAGAGACTTCAAAACGAGTTCAGTAACTTTCAGTTAAATATGGTATTATCTATCCATCAAAAGCCCTCCAATCGAACGAAATTACTTTATTAGACTTCCTCAACCCAATAGTTATATACGATATACGATATAATGGTGATGCACATGTATTGGCTCAACAATGTCATTTTGATGTTCTGCATCATGAAAAAGTGATGTGATGCAAGACTATCAAGATTTAGTTTATTTGCGATTATTTTCAACATTAGTTGTATTTTTCATATTAGATTTTTGTGTAACATATTTTTTTTTTCTTTTGAAAATTTCTACCATGGGATCTAGCTACAAAGTTGTACTTTTGGTTCCTCTATAAAGAGACAAGGCCATTTCTTTCTTCATTGAATGATGATAAATGAGAGCTGGTTGCTTAATTCGTGGTTCACTCTTGTCGTTTCATGCGTGTATCACAACAAAACGGCCAGGTATGAGAGAGGGCAAGGATGCGATGCCCTAATCACAAATTAAAATTTTAATATCCTCTTATCTTTGTTGTCATATGATTCAAATCCTAACTCCAATTCAATATGAACCATCCAACTCAACGAAGTCCATTCTAATAACACCTTCAAATCCAAAGATTTCATGTCAAAGCTATTGCAGTCTTGCCACTGAAAACCCCTAGATCCGGAGTGAAGAACACAAAGAAAAAGAGAAAAAAGATAATTCGCCTTCACCGACCTAGGGTTACAGCTGTCACTTAGTGTGATGATTGAATGTTTAGATTTCTTTCAGATTTGTATTTTCTGTTGGTCATTTAATATTTATCCCCACTAAATATATTTGCATATTACTCGTATATAAATGTTGTAGCGTCGTCGGATGACCGTTGTTCATTAGCATTGAAGGTTTTAAAAGCTCGTCTTCCATTTAAGGATACAATTTTTGCATTTGAGGGAGTGATGGGCCTTTTATAGGTACACATGGGGTTTTTATATAAGTGGGTTCCAATGATAAAACTCGAGTCTTGTTGAGGCTTGACCCATCTTATATCTTATACCCATGTGTTTCTTTTGTTGTTTTCAATATGGGACTATCTTTAAAGTTCCATCATTTGGTTTATACTTTCAACATTGTGATATGAAGTGTATTCCATGTCAATTGCTACAGACAATTTAGAATTCATAATCAGGGTTTACATCACAGGAAAATACTACTGTATGTTTTGTTCGATGTTAAGTCCACTCCATGTAAATACTGGGTACCCTTGTTCAAACCAGCATCGATTTTTTCATATTGAATATGTTATCTTTAGTAGTAGTTTTCGAATCTATTCTATGCCCAAGGAATTATGGATTGCAAATAGTAGCTTGTCTGTCTATTTAAACCTTGATTTGGTGCAGCCCTTGTATTTAAACCTGGACACAAGACACAACTCTTAATTGGACGTGATTAAGAATTTCAAAATGCATCTATGGGACAAGATGCAGCCATTAATTCAAATGATGAAGGATCCATAAAGCACATTTGGGTGGGAATCTTAGATAGAATTAGTGGACCATATATTATGTTCTAAGTTGTCACTAAAAATTCATACACCGTTCTTAACTATCATTTATTCGTGTAATTTTAACTTGTTACCAAGAAACTCATGCAACGTCCTTAACTATCATTTGTGCATGTAATTTCAAGCTTCTAAACTGTTTAATAGGCTTTTGTAGCTTTAACTGTAATTGACATACGGAATTCCCGTTTGCAGTTAGTTTTCCATAGTGTAGAGTAAACTGTAAAAACTTCCAAAACCAAGTCAGTACAGTTAAATGTTATAGCCCTCAATTCTTTCGTTGTATAGGTGTGAAAATTTATGATTTCAGAACCTTTGTGTTAATGCAGGTACGATTATTCTGGATATGGGCGATCCTCTGGAAAGGTTTATCGTTTATTTCTAACTCACCATTTTTTTTAACAATCAGGTGCCAAAGTTTTAACTTGGTAGTTATAATCATTTCCTTTTTACCCCCTTGTAGCCAACTGAACACAACACATATGCTGATATAGAGGCTGTGTTTAAGTGTCTTAAAGAAAACTACGGTGCGAGGGAGGAAGATATTATATTTTATGGTCAATCAGTTGGAAGTGGACCTACTTTGGATCTAGCAATGCAACTTCCTCGACTACGAGCTATTATTCTACACAGTGCGATACTTTCAGGTTTAAGAGTGATGTATTCTGTGAAGCGTACATATTGGTTTGACATTTACAAGGTTAGTCGTATGCTACTTTTTCATGCTTTATTTACTTTACTTTCATGAATTGTATTACTGACTTAAATCGTATGTTACTTTTTCTGGCTTTGTTTTTCAGAATATTGACAAAATTCCGCTGGTAAATTGTCCTGTTCTTGTAATTCATGTAAGTCATCTTTCTTCCCTTTTTTTTTTTGCCCTCAATGAAAGCCATAATCCATGCTATGCAAGTGTTAAGATAGGATGAGTAATATATATAAAGCAGGAATCATATCAAGGAAGCTCTCGGAAAAGAAAATCTATTGAATTTTGTGAGTTTCTGTCAGCTTGACACTGATATTTTGAGTTAGGGTCGCAGTCTTAGCCATTTCCCCACAAATTGGGGCCACAATAAAGCATGATTCTGGTTAGTTGTCAGGTTAAAGTAGATTCACACTTAGTTGGTCCTCGAAGAGCCCATGGGATCCACAGGTTGGTGGCCCCCCAAAGTTCCAATTTTCTCTACATATACTATATAACCTTCATGCTCCACATCAATTATATAACCATTTTTTTTATTTACTTGCCCGCACCACCCTTTTCCTAGGTAAAACTTGGCTGGCTTGTTATTAAGAAGTTGCTACCCATGGTATTCGAATGACTTGTACTGGAAATCCCGAAACCGTGGGTTTAGTAAAACTCTCAAAAAAGAAAAAAATCATATTACTTTCTACAACTTGGTAGCTAAAAGAATATAATTATGTTAATGCAACTCAATATAAAGATACGTTGAAGCTATTACTAATGATAGATCGTCTAAATAACAAGAATAGACAAACAAATTTGAAAACTTTAAGATATATATCATAAATTTACTTGATTTATCAAAGGAATTGCAAAAACCTCCAAGATAATCTAAACTTTTGCTTCGTCGAAGAAGAGAGATGAGCCCGCGAGAATCGGAGAATTTGTCGAAGACATTTAGATCTAGAGTTTTGTCGGATATGTCGAAGAAGAGAGGAGACACTCAGCCCTAGGGTTTTGTCAAGGATTTATTGGTGAATGGTTTTTGGGAATAAGAATCATGTATGCCGCATTAGGTGTTTTCTTAACCATTGGATTTGGTAGATTGCGGGGCGAGTTTGAAATAGTTACTGAAAACCCCGAAGTATACATGATAGAATATAGAAATAGTCGTGATTTTCGATCCGATATCAATGTTCCAACATTACTCCAAAACGACCCCACGATACTAAATACATGATAAATCATGTCATTTCCTCTCTAATTTCAGTGTATCAACCGACATCCGTCATATGTTTTAGGACAGTGACTAAGATATTATTAATAACTATTTTCAACGGCATTAAAAAACATATATTGATTATTATGTATGAGGAAATGCCCATGTTTTTATTGTCGGTTGTTGAACAACTATGGAAATTTTAAATAGCTATCTTTTAATTAACACGCAATAAATATATGCCCATGTTTTCAATTGTCTGGAAATGCCAAATTTAGTGTTCTGGCACCAAAAAAATCGTATTGAGAAATGAAAATTCATAAATGGAATATGCAGGGGTTAGAATGTTTCCTTGTAATTCAAGGATCAACATTTGTAGATTGGGGAGTTTCGAAGTCTATCCTGACAAAATCATTTAAGTTGTACCTAGTGGATGGCCTCCACTAGGTTCTTGCGTGAGTGTACGAGTAGAGCATTGTATCAACACAATAGCTTTTCACTTGAACAGTATCCTTATAATTTGCTTGCCACATAAACGATTAAGCAAGGGAGAGGGGAATCTGTCGGTGGGGGGTCATATGGTTCAGAGAAAACATAAAAGCAAAATAAAATGATATGTGCTGGTCGAAAAGCTTACACAAATTCATCATTAAAGTCAAAGAAACAAGGTAAATATAGAAGAGAGGGTAGGGTATAATACTGACAATAAATGCATGCTAGACACAACAGATAAACACGCTCCAAGTTCATTTTTGTTCTTTCCATTTTTTGTACCACAACCTTAGGGTCCACTATTATAATGTAAACCCACTTGGGGTTTGTTGTTTTAATTGAGAATTTGATCATGGATGAGTACTATGAAAGCGACACATGGTAAAAGGGAAAAATTCCATTTATAAAAAAAACTGCTAGAAACATGGTTCAAAATCTTCATATATTTTTTGTAGACATGCTTTGGAAAAAACTGTTCTATGGAATTTAAATGTTTTCTTGCCTATAATAATCCGCTGCATTTTTTGTTGCACTTGCATAGCACGTGCCAAAAAACTAATCGTTAATACTGCAGCGCAAACTGCGAAGTCACTAATACATATATAATTCTATTTGTAGGGAACATCAGATGAAGTTGTTGACTGCTCTCATGGCAAGCAACTTTGGGACCTATGCAAAGAAAAATATGAACCCCTTTGGGTTAAAGGAGGAAGACACTGTGATTTGGAGCTATTTCCGGAATATCTTCGACATCTTAAGAAATTTATATTCACCGTCGAAAATTCACCCCCTCAGAGACATCCTTGGATAAATAGTGCAAATCGTCAAGAACCATCTAGAAGGAGCACCGACTATTTTGAAGCGCCAAGAAAAAGCACAAACCGAAGAGAGAAGCCAAGGCCGAGTACAGATAAATCGAGGAGTAATGATAAATTGGAAAAGTTTAAAATTTCAATTGATCATATCGAAAAATCTAGAAGAAGTGTCGATTGTTTGGAGAGGCCGAGGAAGAACACTGAGCAGTTTGATAAAGCTCGGAAGAGTGTCGATCGATTGGATAGAATCTGGGCTGGTTAATTTTCTTACCTTTATTGTAAATTTATATATGGGTGTGGTTGAGCTTTTTTTTAAAAAATGTTTCTGCATTAGTTAATGTATCTTACTTGTGTAGTTTGTTTGTGAAAAATTAGACAATAATGGGTTGGAAGTTAAGGTGGTGTGGTTGCTGACAGAACTGTAGTTTGTTGTATTTTAATTTTTGTGAGGGTTTTCAATAAACATTGTAAGTTATTGGGTTGGCAAATTTATTAATGTTGTTTGCAAAAAGTTTTTGTAATGAAGTGTCAACAAATTTATTGTGGAGTCTTGTATAATTTTTACTGTGATGCTTAAATATAGCAAGAAATAAAATTTGGGTGAAGAAGAAATCTATGGCTGCTACATTATAATGCTCTTTTTTTAGGTCATCTTTTTACTGTTACATCTGTTAATTTTGAGTCATGTTTAATGTAATTGCAGGCATGTGATCTCAAGGAAGCCCTCAATTACTTTATCTTATGTCTTTGCATTGCCTCTTAGATATAATTTGTATGATGAATTGTTTTAACCTTTTCCCTTATCTTTAAAAGCATCTTAAAGGTAGTGCTCCTGCCTTTAAATCATTGTTATGGTCAGTTTAGCAATCAGCTCCATTGCCCATATTGAGCTATCAAACTATGCATAATATATGTTTGAGCTCCCAAAAAACGAAAAACAGTACTTAGGTTTTTGCTATCAATAAATATCATCTTTACTGTTATAATTATAACCCAAAGGTTACACATGTCCTCTGATTTTTTCAAAAAAATTAATTACATAAAATTATATCCCTCTTTCACCGAACTTCCAAAAACTTTGTACATTACATATTACATAAAATGGCTTTTACTCGATTGTTAAACATAAGAAAATGGTATTTTCCTACCCTTAATTGTCAGTGGGATTAGCGTTCGAATTTGGAATGGAAGAGAAGAGAAGCTATGGATGCTGGTAGATAGAAGAGGAGGCCGCGGAGTAAGGCAAAAGGGTATTTTCCAACCCTCAACTGTTAACATAACAAAGTTCGGCAGAAAAACTAACCAAAGGTTTCACACTAGTCAAGTTAGAAGTTTTGAGGTTTTTTTTTGGAAAATATGAAGTTTTAGGGTTTGTATTTCAAAACAGCAAATTCTTAGGGGTTTTATAATAGAAGGAAAATAATTTTTCTACCCATTTTGACGTCCGGCCCTCGTGATGCCCAAGAGATAACACTATTTTTAAGACAAGGTGGTGTACAACTAGGCTTCATGTGGGCTCCATCGTGGTATTTCTCATTCTCTTGGATATAGGGGTGTAAACGAGCCGAGCTTGAGCGAGCCCAGCTCGGCTCAGAGTTCTTTTTGTCGGCCCAGCTCCGGCTCGAATCCGAATCAAGATAGAGATACTCAGCTCAAGTCCAGCTCGATTAAACATGCCCAGCTTGTGTTCGGTTCATTTGTGGCCCATTAACTAAACGAGCCGAGTTCACGAGCCGAGCTCGGCTCGTTTTCAGCTCATTTACTCATATTAATAGTATCTTCCAAGAAAAAAAACATAATTAACAATAATGCCTAATACTTAGGGTTTTGAGATATGGAAAAATTAAAAAACATTAACATCTAGGGCATTGAATGGGTCTAAGTGCTGGGTTTTATATTTATCTCAGTACACTTTATATACTGTCATTTAATTGAATTAAGTGTCTTGAGAATTGTATAGAATCTGCTATATATTACATATTACTGTTTTTTTTCCAAACTGTGTAACCCAGCTGAACCCGAGTCAATACCGAACGAGCCTGGCTGAGCTCGAGTCCGGCTCATTTAATAAACAAGCCAGGCTTTCTGGCTCATGTCCGGCTCATTAATAAATGGACCGAATTTGAACGAGCTGAACCTTAATCGAACCCGAGTTGGCCCCACCCCTATTTGGATACGAGAGGGTCCTATGAGAAGTTGGCTAGGAGATGTATTTTCCATAATAAAAACCCTTTAATTTAATTAAGAAAAAACTGATAGTTTGGGGTATTTTAGTGAAATTTAGGCTTTTTCCATTAATTGGCTCGTCATATACCAGAGGGAGAGGGAGAGAGGAGAGAGATGAACGCCCCCGATCGTTACGAGCGCTTCGTTGTGCCTGAGGGCACCAAAAAGTATCTCCTTTTTCTCTCTCTAGGGTTTTCCTTTTCTTCGATGGTTTTTAATTTTTTTTTTTCAAATAACTTTTCTAGGGTTTCGTACGAGAGGGACACGAAGATCGTCAATGCCGCCTCCTTCACCATCGAGCGCGAAGATCACACCATTGGAAACATCCTTCGCATGTAATTTCATCATTTTTTTTTGCGATTTAATCTCCCTTTTTTGATGTTTTTGCACTTTTTTGTGATAACAGGCAGCTGCATAGGGATCCAAATGTTCTTTTTGCGGGGTACAAGCTCCCTCATCCCCTTCAGTACAAGATCATAGTGAGGGTGAGTTTTTATTCAAGCTGGGATCCTTTAGGATTTAGGGTTTTGAGATTGGATTAGCCGGTTTTTTTTTTTATTTTTTGTCGAAATATTGGATTTTGGTACGATGATTCTCAAATTTTGCCTTTTGCTACGATTTCTGTGATTTTTGTGGAATTTCAGTATGTTTATGTGGAAGTGTATTCATCCACATGTAAAAGTTTATACGAAGAAGTTAAAACAAAATTTCCTATATAACAATATAATATTTGTAGATACCGAGTAATACCGAGTTTCAGTTGGGAAATTTTTCGGGTAGAAATTTCTTGGTGAAATTTAGATCATATAGAATAATTAACTGTTTTGTTAAAGTTATGTCAAAGGCCTGTAAATAAGTGAAATTGGGTTCTTCGTAAATATAATATCGGAATAGAACACCGCGTTCAAATGAATAATTTTGTTGAACAGTATTGGATGTTGGAAAATCTGCAAGAATTTGTGGAAGTGGCTGAAATTTTGATTGTAGATTTAATATCTAATTTTATGGGCCTTGCAGATTCACACTACGAGCCAGTCTTCGCCAACACAGGCATATAGGCAGGGCATTGATGACCTTGACAAGGAGCTACTGTATCTCAAGAAAGCTTTGGAGGTAATGCTCCTGTCTCTTTGTTCAGTCACTTACGAAATCAATTTTTTATGTGATTTTTTTAAAAACATTCAGCTCTATTAAGGGACATCTCCTCTATCCAATAGCAACTACGATGTTATTTTCATTCCTACCCCGTATCATACCACATTCCATAAGAAGACTACCCCTATCGTACCACATTTCATAACAGGTCGTGTTCCTCGTTCCCATTCGTTCCCGGTACCGAAATGTTCCACGTTCAGATAATGTTGGTTATAGCCATTGGAGTTCATTTGAAAAGCATTTCCCCCCTTGTTTTTTGACTGTAACTGTGATTTTAAATTAGTCTTCACCAATGGAACGTTGTTCCATTTTTTTGTCTTTTATGGCTCTTGAGGTGAATAATTCTAGGCAAGTAATCTGATAATGATTTATGTTCCCCTTTTGCCCACATGCTTTTACTTTTATGGAAATTCTGAAAATTGCTCCTTGACTGCGTAAAATCTTAATTGCATAGTCCAAAAATCTGGTGTTCTTATACACACTAGCCTTCTAAGATTTAATGGAGAGACCCTTTCTCCAGAAGTTGCCTTTTCTAGAAATTTGGGCCAAATTATTAGGTTGACAATTTGTCATCAAAATTTTGCTACTTCCATTTGGCAAGGTTATCGTCTTTGATCTCTGCTTCCTAGTTGTCCTTGTATCATTACGATGCTCCGAACTATATGCTTTGGTCAGAGTAAAGGGTCTGGGAGATTTTAATATGAGTAAGATGGGAACAACCAAGAAACTTTTGCATTAGGAATGATTAATACTTTCCTAATATTTACATCCCTCTCTCTTGTCCAGAAACATCCGAAACCTTCGCATTTAACAATTTGCTTATGGACCATCTTAGCAAAAACAATGATTCTGCTCTTTATTCCAACCTGTATTTTTATGCTTGACTAGTCCCTTGCAGAAGCACTGGCTTGTCAACCATATTTCATGTCAAAACTTGATAATAAGAAGCTCCTGAAATTGCTTTTGAACATCTCGATAATAGATATAGAAACATAGATACTAGCTAGACATGATCGCGGTTTATCCTTCTGCAAAAGATAACATGATTTATAACCTTACTCCATACTTATTTTCATAATCGGCTTGAAGATTTTTATTGACAATCTCTTCTTGGTAAATAATCAATGGTATTTGAAGGGAGTATGACCTACCCTAACCCCGCACGATAGATACTTCTGATATCTTGAGACCTCCACACAATAGATACAGATAATTTGAACACATCGCCATTAAAGTATTGCTCCATGATCGATTTCGATTTAGCTGCTCTACATTATCAGGGGACAAACAAGAATCGGAAAAATCTGATGAAGTTTAACCTTGTGTCCTTCCAATTAGCAATCTTGACAGCTGATCACTTCCTTGGGCATGTTTAATATTCGTAACACGAACTCCACACGAAAAACCGAAAGGCAATAAGCGACAGATCTTATTGCTGCTCTTGGATGTATATTGAAAACTTCTTACTAAAGATCCATTCAAAAGCTCCGGGGAAGGATTGATCCAAATATGTTTTCATGGAACCAAACACGTCAAACTGACTTTAAGAATGACCTACCTCATCAAGTAAACTCTTTAAATGATATTACCGACACTCCTATTATATGACATCAAGGAAGCTATTATAGAATTCTTTGCAAGGTTATGGAATGCCTTGTGCACCACCATGCGGTCGAGTGGTGCTTACAACTTATATTGCATATGCTATTGAATATGGGGTATGGAAGTTACAAGAGAAGAGAGGGAAGAAGGAAAGTAAGAATAAAGAAAGTACATAAGAAAGAAAAAAATAGGGGAAGTTCAAATTTTGTAGTCTATATAAATAAAAACTTAGATACATCTTACCTTTTTGAGAAGAGAAGTAATCTGCAGAAGTATGTGTGTGTATAATCCTTTGAGGCCAGATCAGATGTTATAAAATGAGGCCAACTCCTCAAACACCCAACCCGCCGTGTTTTTCACAGATTTGGGTGCTGATTAGTTGCAACCCAGACCGCACAAAAAGAAACAGGAACTTACATCTCAGCCGTTCAGTCAAGATAGAAAATGGATGGCTAAGATTATTTCTATAAGCGAATTGAACTTTCTTTTTTCGCTTTAAATTCAGTATACAGAGAGGCTCTTTTATAGCCTTGAAAACAATAAGAAAGTTACAAACAGATTCTGTTACAAACAGATTCTAACTAAGTATAAACAGATTCTGTTACAAACAGATTCTAACTAATCTGAGAAATATCTTACTGTTGGCTATTTCCAACACCCCCCTCAAGTTGATGCGTAGATGTCCATCATGCCCAACTTGCTTATGAGTCCCTCGAACACTGCTTTGAATAGTCCTTTTGTAAAGACATCTGCAGTTTGTTTTTTTGTCGGAATGTAGGGGATACAGATGGTACCGGCATCCAGTTTTTCCTTGATGAAGTGTCGGTCGACTTCAATATGCTTCGTTCTGTCATGCTGTATGGGGTTGTGTGCTATGCTGATGGCAGCTTTGTTGTCGCAGTATAGTTTTAGTGGCTGCGTTATAGGCTGCTTTATTTCCTGTAGTACCTGTTGAACCCACAGAACTTCACAAATACCGTTGGCCATGGCTCGAAATTCTGCCTCCACACTACTACTTGTCACGACACTTTGTTTCTTGCTCTGCTATGTAACTAGATTGCCCCACACGTATGTACAATACCCTGAAGTTGACTTCCTGTCTACGATGGAACCTGCCCAATCCGCGTCAGTGAATACTTCGACGCTGCAAGTCTCACCTTTTTCCAAGAATAAACCTCTTCCTGGTGCGCCTTTTAAATACTTCAAAACTCTATATGCTGCATCAAGGTGCTCTTCTTGAGGTGAGTGCATAAATTGGCTTGTCATACTCACTGCAAAGGTGATATCGGGACGTGTGTGTGAGAGATAGATCAATTTTCCCACTAACCTCTGGTATTGTGGAATGTCCACTGGCGGGCTCTGTGTAAATTCTCCGAGCTTTTTATTCGGATCTATCGGTGTCTCCGCAGGTTTGCAGTTTGTCATCCCTATTTCTTTGAGAAGATTGAGAACATATTTCCGTTGAGACAAGACAATGCCTTTCTTACTTCGAGCAATTTTCATACCCAAGAAATACTTCAATTCTCCCAAGTCCTTTACTTCGAACTCCTTGGCGAGACTTCCTTTTAACTGGTTGACCTCTTCCTCGTCATCTTCTGTAACAACTGAGCCTGATTGTATCCTTGCCCTTTCACAAACTGATGGAAACGTTCGAATCAAGCTCGTGGAGATTGTTTAAGACCGTAAAGTGATCTTTTCAATCTGCACACATTAGAGCCGAACCCTTTTTCAAACCCCGGCGGAGGTTCCATGTACATTTCTTCGTCCAGGTCTCCATTCAAAAACGCGTTCTTCACATCTAGTTGTTGAAGTCGCCAATCGAGGTTTACTGCAACTGACAGCAAGATCCAGATCGTGTTTAGCTTAGCCATAGATGCAAAAGTCTCTGTGTAGTTGATCCCGTATTTTTGAGTGAACCCTTTAGCAACGAGTCTCGTCTTATATCGTTTTAGGGTTCCATCTGCACGAAACTTTGGTGTGAATACCCATTTGCATCCTACAGTCTTCTTTCTTCTCAGCAACTCCTCCATGTTCCAAGTCTGATCTTTCTCAAGTGCATTCATCTCCTCGAAAATCGCCTTTCTCCACTCTGGAGCTCTCAGAGCATCCTGTACAGTTTTTGGAATCTCCACAGCAGACACATTAGAGGTGAAGGCTGAAAAACTGGGTGAGAGATTATTTGAGGACACAAATTTTGACATTGGATACATGGGACGACTAGTACATGACCTTGTGGATTTTCGGAGGGCTATTAAAAGATCCAACTCACTGTGATCCGGTTCTGTTCTCGAGTCGGATTCTTGGTGGGGCTGGACAGAATCGGCCTCTGCTTCTGGAGAAGGATCTATCTCAATTAAATGTTCCTGTTGCGTTTTTTCCAGACCCGTTTCACGTTGTTTTCTTTTGTAAGTTTAATTTCCACATCAGCTTCTTGTGGATTTAAATTCACGGGGCAAGTTGTTTTAGGAGTCGGTGGCGTGTTCCTATTTTTATGAGATTTTTCCAGATTTTCTAATAAAGGAACCGAGTTTTCAACAGACATATTTTCTGAGTTTTCAAGGACCGTTTTTTGAGTGTCCAGTGAATTTTCACTGTTTTGGTTTGCCAGGTGTTCAAAAGACTGGTTGAAAATGTCTTTATTTAAAAAATCTAGATCTTGTGAATTTGTATGTGGGATTAAGTTGACTATTTTTGGAAGACTATTTTTTATGGAAACCGAGTCTTCACTATTTGTCTCCCCTTGAAGAGGCTTAAAAAAAGCTTTATTTTCAAAAAACAACACATCCATTGTGATAAATATTTTATTTGATAAAGGATCAAAGCATTTATACCCTCTTTGATTCGTGGCGTAGCCAATGAAAACACATTTTTTCGATTTTGGATCAAGTTTATCTCTAGTGGGGTTGTGATCGTGAACAAATACGGTACAACCAAAAATTTTCAACGACAGATCTGAGATTGCAAGACGGCTTTGAGGCTAAAAGGATTTTAACAGGGCAACAAGTTTTTTAAAATTGAGAATTTTCGAGGGCATTCTATTAATAAGATAGGTTGCTGTTAAAATTGCTTCATTTCATAATGTTTTTGGAACATGGTTGGTGAATAATAATGCCCTAGCAATTTCAAGAATGTGTTTATTTTTTCTTTCAGCCACACCGTTTTGTTGCGGTGTGTTAATGCAAGAACTTTGGTGAATGATACCTTTCTTTACAAAAAAAATCTCCCAAGGTTCCGTTAAAAAATTCTCGTCCATTGTCACTTCGAAAATTCTGAATTTTTGTGTTAAACTGTGTTTCAACTATGGCATAAAAGGTTTTGAAAACTTGTTCAACTTCTAATTTTTTCTTTAGCAAAAACATCGAAAGGACTCTAGTATGATCATATCAATAAACGAAACAAACAATTTTTTTCCGAAGACAGATAAAACACGGGATGGTCCCCAAATGTCACTATGGATTAAGGCAAACGGTGCTGAAGGTTTATAGGGTCGAGGTGGATAAAGTGCCTTTTTTTGTTTGGTAAAAGTACAAACTTCACATTGAAATTGAGAAGGATTTTTATTCCGAAACAACTTTGGAAACAAATACTGCATATAATGGAAACTAGGATGACCTAGACGAAAATGTAACATAATCAATTCATTGTCACGAGAAACAAACATGGACTGAAAACACAGACTAGATGCATACTTATTGAGATGTGATCCTTCTTCAAGCAAGTAGAGACCTCCACTGGTCCTAGCATTGCCAATCATCGTCCTCGAGTCCAGAACCTGAATTTCACAATGAGAGAACATGAATTTAACTTGACACTTAAGGTCTTGAGTTAGCTTTATAATAGAAATCAGATTGCAGCAAAGCTTTGGAACATGTAAAACATTAAGAAGGGTTAAGGAAGGAGAGATTGTGATGGTTCGGCCGGCTATGGCAGAATATGAACCATCTGCAATTTTGACCCTTTTGTTTCCTACATAAGGTGTATAGATTGAAAATAATGTGAAGCAACTGGTCATGTGATCAATTGCTCCAGAATCAAGAATCTAAGGAAGTTGATTGTTACCGATTTGGGCTAAAGAACAGGAGGGTTTTGACGGGTCTGCGGTGGAGTTAAAGAACTTGTACAGGTGCTCCAGTTGTTCTTTTGTGTATGGAGGCGATCCTGAGTTGATTCTTGACTCTTGAGAACCATCGGACTCGATCTGCAAAGTGGAGGATACTTCAGTCTCTGTAGTGGAGGACATTATGGCTGGAAAAAAAAGGAACTGGGAAAAAATTTTGGTTGAGGAAAAATGGTGATTTTTTCGGAGAAAGTTTTACCGTTCTGATACCATATAAGTGAATTGAACTTTCTTTTTTCGCTTTAAATTTAGTATACAGAGAGCTCTTTTATAGCCTTGAAAACAATAAGGAAGTTATAAACAGATTCTGTTACAAACAGATTCTAACCAAATATAAACAGATTCTAACTAAACTGAGAAATATCTTACTGTTGGCTATTTCCAACAATTTCAATTAAAATTTTGGGCCCTACTCATATACCCCTCTCATTCACTCTCTCATCAACCCCTCCCCCTTTAGCTTTCTCTCTCGCTGCTACCCTCCCTCCCCCACTGACCATTGCCCCCTCCGCCTCCGATTGCTGCTTCCCACCTCCTTCGTCGATACTACCCCTGCACCATCTCTGCCCTCTACCTCCGCCCTCCACCTCCACCGCCTCACCACCACCACCTCCATCGGTGCCCTACATCACAACTAACATCCACCGCCGTCGCCACCTCCACCGCGCCCCACCTCCACTGCTGCCCCACCATCTCCACCTTCATAATTCCCAAAACCCTACATCTAAAAACCTCACTTCAATTCGAGGATGAGCCGTCGGAGGATGAGGAGTCGCGGAGGAGGAGCCGTGAAGGAGTCGAGGAGGCAGTGAAAGAGGAGGATTGGAGGAGCCAGTGAAGGAGGAGGAAGAGACGAAGGCGGGGAAGGAAGGCCAATCTTCGAGGGGCGAGAGAGGGATGGGGCCTAGTTTTTAAGTGTACAAATCCCAACCTTTGATTCAATTTTTAAATAGATGGCCAGGTTTTTAGTTCCTATTAAGTTGCGGTCTGGATTGCAACTGATTAGCCATATATAGAATAATGTAGAAAAGAGGCCATCGGAGGGAATTTCCTCCTATGGCGTCGAAAAAATACATCCTCCATGATTTTTTTCAAAGATTGGCATTCATCATCTTCATATTTATCATTTAAGATGTGGATACACCAAATTTCACGTAATTCTATCACTTTTCACTGTTGAATTAGCAATGTAACAAGTTTTATCGGTAAACCGTTTATTTGCACCCACTAAATCAACGGTGAAAAAGTGGTAGTATCATGTGAAAACATGATATTTAGTGTATCCACATCTTGGATGATAAATATGAAGATGAATGAATGCCGATCGTATAGGGAATTTGGTGTATCCACACCCACTATATACTCCGCATCCTATATATATATATATATATATATATATATATATAAAGTGACAATGCAGGAAATTCATACAGTGGCACTATATACTCCGCATCCTATATATGTGTGCGCACGCTACCTATGATCCAAAGTTAATTGGTTGCATAGTATATCCAATACAATACCTGACTAATACACACAACATTTCAATCTCAATTGCAGAAACAAAAGCTTCAAACATGTGCTTCATCTGCGTAATGGGCCATGCGGCTCTGTGTCACGTCACGCTTTCCAAAATACGGAATACGAGGGTGACTAGGCCAGCCATGCTCCTACGGTCAATGAATAATCCTGTCGTAGTCACATTTCAGTTTCTAGCAGTTCATGGTAAGTAGTAAATACAGCATAAGTAATGAGAAACGCAGTCACTAATTCTATCACATCAGAGTGCAATGGATACAAATGTATAACATCAGAAATACAACTAACCGGATAGAGTCAAAGGAAATAAATAAGCTGACGTCGCTGGTCTAGATCTCCGCGATCTTCTCGAAAAGGGCAGGTCTGCTTTTCTATCTAAACATGCATACTCAAGTCGTCAGGGCGACACAATATAGCAGTATATAATATGTGCAACAATAATAAATATGTAGCAGCATGCATAAGGTGACGTCGTGAGCATGAAATAACAGGTACAAATAAACAATAAAGCATGTGTATCATGTCAGTAATCAATGCAATGTCCATGTCACTAAACTTATCGGTCTTTAAGTTTCAAGGTCTATATCACTAAACCTATCGTCAGTCCGAGTGTGAGCGTCAACCGCCGCAGAAGTATTTCCAACCTAAGGGTAAGCCCCGGCAGTAAGTAAACACGGGCCCGAATCACGGTCAGTAACAATATCATGAAATGATGAAATATACCGTTCCAGTTCGGTATCACAGCAACACGAAATTACGAAATATATTGGCAAATGAACTTCTAAGATTCCGTTGATCGAACTCACACTCAAATTACCCCACACCCACGGTCTGCATCAAACACCGATCATGAATCTAAATATTAGTCGTTCCATGACAAGTCTACGCGAGAATTGGAGACATGGTCTTCATCAAGTATGTCTTGACTGGTATCTAAGATAAGTGGACAGTCCTCGATGTCGTACCCATGATTAATATAACTGTTTCTATACCCGTCCCATTCCGGTTATAGTTTCATTTATATATGTCCCATAGACGTTGACAATGCAATAACTAAATGGTTCCGCTGATTGTGTATACGTACGTGTCACTTCCACTATTCAATCACGATTTTACACTAGCGTACTTACCACAATCCAATCACTAACACCTATCGCTCGGTAATGTAAAATAGTCACTAGGGTATCAATGTATATGGTTACTATTCAATGAGGGTATTAGAGTTGCATGATATGATAAGAATGCAATCAAATACGATACAGATAAAATATGGGCTGCCAGTGTCATATAACTCGTAGAATTCACTATAAATCACACTTACAGTATTGAGCAAAACAATATAAAAGGTATATGAAGTATACTTGATTATCTAAGCAGTAAAATTGATTTCATATCAATAGGCATTATAGTTTAAGAGTTATGTTAATTTAAAAACGGGTGTAAGCTGATGGGATTCCAGTTTCAGAACTGAAAGTCCAACTTCAAGTGCAGTTTTCTATAGTTTGTGGTCGGATTCAGGGAGCGCTACAGTGGAATAAAATCTAGCCCTATCGGTTGAGTTTCCAACGCATTAAACGGATCAGTAATAGCCTTCGTGAGATTAGAGTTATGTTCAGGTTGAGTTCGATGTGTAAAATCCGTCACTGCAGAATTCAGCCAAACACATCGACGTTATAAATAGCATTATAAATATCAAACTGCGATGGAATTTAGTGAAACCAGTGGCATAAGAAATCTAATTTAATTTCCTACACATCGATGTAGGGATCCACATATTTGCGTATTTGAACAGTGAGTTACAGATATTTAATTTAAGGTATTAGCAGAGATCTCTGCTCTGGACTGCAGTCCAGAGCCATAAATCTCTTCGGTTTTTACTATCAAAATGACACGATATTCAGTAATCGTCTCCATAGAATCTTAGATTATCTAGTCCTCTTCGCAACGAGCCTAAGCACGCTACGATCCGATGTATATGCAATTTACTATGAATTTTACGGGACAGCTGGATGGTAAATTCCAGATTTCGTATCGGTTATCGGGGACATCATTTCTTGTGTGAACGTTATTTTGCATTCAAATTTCCACACGATATTCATAAATAGTAAAGAGATTTATCGATCACAAGTTCCGATATTTTTATTTAGGTTTTGGTTTAGGGTTCGTATCGAACACTCTTGCATTATGTACATGTCACGATTGAAATATCGATTTTACCCAATTAATTAAAGTGTGGTTTAATCACTACAAGTTCTACACGGTATTAGAAAGGTAATGTTAATCCCGAACGTGTTCCACTCAATATGATCAAATAACGACGGTCGTACATTAGTATGTAACGATAATTACGGGGTGTGTGTGTGTGTGTATATATATATAACCATAAATTTGACGAATTAATATCTTATAGCATGTAAAGCAAATGAGAGATTCACTTGCCTTCGGTCGCTGTTATAGAAGCAACAAACGGTAGGGTTCATCTCGACGCATGAGATGACGACGCGACAACGCGACATTGGACACGGTGTGGCGCGTGCGCGATGTGTGGCGATCCGGTATTGGATGCGGTGGCGACGCGGGCGTGATACAGTAGTGGGCGTGGTGACAACGCGGGCGTGGCACGGTACTGGGCACAGTCGTGGCTCGGTGCGTGGTGCGGGTGTAGCACGGCGCGACATAGGAGTGGACACGTGGGTGGTGCGGTGCTGGGCACGGAGTGGGTGTTGTCGTGGCACGGCGCGATGACAGTGACTGCGATGACGGCACGGGAAGCCACGGCAAGGCAGCGATGGGCTCACGGCCAGCACAGTGAGGGCATGAGTCTGGCACGGCTCGGGCTTGGCGGCGGCTCATAGGCGATGGTCTAGGAGATACGCTGGCGAGGTGGTCCAAGGGAGGTTGGCGGCACGTCGATGGCGTGAGATGGTGGTGTCGCAGAGAGGTGGGCTCGTCAGCGGTGGTAGGGGAAGTCGTCGGTGGTGATGTAGGTGGTCAGCGGTGCAGTGGGGCAGCGGGCGTCGTTTGGGGTGCAGGGCAAGGATGAAGAGCTGGGTTGCAGTGGTGCTCGGTTGCTCGGCTAGTGGTTGTGGAGTGGTGGCAAGGAGGAGCCAGGGAAGTGGTGAGGTGTAACGGTCGATGGTGAAGAGGGGGTGCAGCGGTTGACGGTGAAGAGGGGGCGCCGTCGGCGGTTGCAGGCAGCGGCAACAGTGAGGGGTGGGGTGTGAAGAAGTGGAAGTGTGGGGCTTGGCTGGCAGTGGGGCTCGTCGGCAAAGGAGTTGCGGCGTGCTGGGAGGAGGTGGTGATGTGGTGGGGAGAAAAGAGAGAGGGGGGGGATTTGGAGAGGGAGAGAGCCGTTGTTGGCTAGCGAGATTTGAGGAGGTGGGCGTGCAAAATCCGGGGGCGTTGGGCGATCGTGGAGCAGGTCGTGGGGAGGCGGTTGCGAGAGTGGGGGAGCTAGAGCCGTTGGGTTTTTAATGAATGAGAGGGGAGAGAGAATAGAGAGAGGGAAGGAAGAGAAGGAGAGAGAAAATGAGGGAGCCTTTAAAAAAAAATGGAGGAAAGAAAGAGACAGAGAGAGAGAGGCTCTTGGATTGGGCTGGGCCCATCAATAAAAATAGAGTAGGAAAGGAGAAAATGGGTTTGGCATGGGGCTTGTGTGTGGGTTACGGCTTTGTTTAGAAATAAAGAAGTTAGGGAAAATATTTTATTTAAAATACGGAAAGGTACAATGGGACCGGGTATTACACTCCGTTTTATGTGTTAGAAGATGCATAAAACACGTGGGATTCTTTCATAAATACATAGACATATAAAGCTCATGTGGGTGCTTATGCGCCGTATAAAACGACTTCTACAACAGTGGTTCTTTGTAAGTCTCTGCCACCAATTTGGTTTTGTTGAGCGTGTCACCGACACATTCTCTCTTACATTTTATTTCCTCCTACCCAACTTGCGGCCTATCAGTCTTTTTCCCCCCAACCCCCAAAAAAAAATTTGATGAGTTGAGCGATTTTCTCTATAATCATTCTACTGCTTAGACTTAGACCGAAAGCAATATAGCCTATAATGCTTGTTTGTGACCTCAACATTTCTTACATGTCAGACTATCACTGTTCCCTTGGTGAGCTTTTTTCACAACCATCTGGTTCTAGACAGAATTGCTAATTAACTGCCATTAGCTCATTCTGGAATATTAATTCTTCGTGTTTCTGTGGATGGAGGATATATACGTCCTCAAATGAGTGGAATCAGCCATCTGTCCATTATCAGTAGTAATAGATTTAACTCCATCGGAAATGAATTCTTGCCAAAAGCTTATCAATTAGGGCTTATCTTAGTACCTAGTAGTAGAGCATACTGATCATACAGAAGTCCGCTACCAACTTGATCTAAATAATGATTCATGCAGTAAATAATGATCTATATAGTGAGGCATACTCGATTAGCTAACCAACTACTGATACGTATATAGAAGATTAGCTACAATAACTTATCCACTGCTTTTGGCCATCTTTAATTTGATTTGACTTGACTTCATGGCTAGATCACCCTTTCAAGATATACAGATCATTCATATTGTGGTAGAATTTTTATTATGCTACTAGAATTCAGATAGCTACGCTGCTAACTTAAAGGGGTCGCCTCTTTTCCTTTACCCTTGAGTCCTTGACATCCCATGTAGCTTCTGAGCAAGGAGATCTTAGGTCATTTCCACTCGAGTATGCTTCACTTTTAGTTTTCTGGGGTCTCCCCGTGAATCACTAGGTGTTGTTTAGAGTTCATCAAAACTATTTGTGGGGTCATCGTGGCATATTCTCTCCTTCAGCATCCGGCGTGCTTGCAAGTCAACACTCATTCGAGCGCCGCTTAATTACTGAGTTTTCCCACGGTTCTCATCCCTGCGAAACGCTAATCGGTCAACTTTTGAGTTCATTGAAACTATTTTTTAACAAACATCTCATGGTTTCGTTAAAACTAGTCTCTCTCTCTCTCTCTCTCTCTCACACACACACACACACACACACACACACACGTCATGTATTTTAGCTTGGAGTTTCATTCATTTCTTTAATGTTCTACTATCTTATGAGAAAGTATGTCATGTCTTTTAGCTTGGAGTTTCATTCATTTCTTCACTGTTCTACTATCTTATGAGAAAGTATCCAGTGCCAATGATGTGGTATATTGAACCTTTTAAAAGTTGCTATGTGGCAATTGCAGTTGTTAATTAATTATCTTTCATTTATAGCTTGCTTTGGATCATCTCCAACACAGGTCTCCTTATCCTCTTCACCACCTCCTCCTCTGGCTCTTCCCTATCCTCACCACCTCCTCTTTCGGACATTAATTCGCCGATGAACTCCTACTTCCGTTGAACTTCTCGATCTCAACAATTTTTTTATGATTGCTACAATGATTCCTCCTTGCCTCACTGCGTTATAGGACCGATCATCGTTGTGTCCCTCAAAAAGTGAAGCTTCCTTCGCAACATCTCGAGGAAAAAGCTCCGATCCCTTCCCCGATGAACTCCGGCCTCAAATCCGATGAAGCTTTTAGAACACTCACAAAATCAACCAAAAGTTATTAAGAAAAGAAGCAAAATTTTGGGGCAATTAATAGAAAAATTCATGGATCTGGAATCAAGCAAATCAATGCATATAAACAAATCAATGCATATAAACTGCAAAGAATCATTTACTTAATTGCATGATTAAAACACTCGCAATTTTCAAATCGGGTGATGGGGCTTTTCTTTCTTTCTCAAAAATGGGTAAAATAATAAGTTTATCCAGAAACTGAGATCATTCTATTTGGTTAATGGTAAAAATTTTCAACGTAAAATTTTAAGATGGGAGATGCGATGACTGGCTTCACCGGAGACTTCGACAACAGCAGAGTGGTCGCCGGAGTTGCTGCAGCCAGAGGAAAGGTTCTTGGAAATGAAGATTGGTCCCCAGAGATGAAGAAATCTTAAAGGTAGGGTTTCTTAGAGGGAGAAGAAAGTAAGGCTTCATTGATGATGAGTGTGGGAGGAGAAAGTTTTGGAGAGAATTTTTAGTGACTAATGTCATTTTTTGATAGGATTTAAAACCACCACATCAGATGATGATGTGGTGGCTTGAAGACACTTGATACCTTCACCTATCTTATAGCTCCATAGATAACAGCTTCATCTCCTTATAAATAGATTCATAAAATCCGAACACTGCTACTCCATTTTTCCTAGAATTAGTTTATTTTGTATCAATTACACCAAACCCCTCAGTAGTTCTCATTTTTGTTCTTATACTCAAGAAACTTGTCAGCACAAAACACCAACTCTGCATATTGTGACTGAAACACTCGTATGATAATATCCAAAATTAGAACAAGGGTTTACAGGTTTAAGTTTCCCCTTTCCCCCTCAAAAGTACACAAAAACAAGCTAAGTTAAACTAAACAAACATTTCTTTATATCTTGAATCTTTCAAAGAGAAACCATCTAACCACAGCAATTTATTGGGAAATTTGAGTTAAAAGTGTTTGTGCTGATAATATCCAAAATTTAAAACGACAAATGATTAACAAGCCTTTGTTCAAGCAATACAACAGAATATTAATCCAAACTCGAAAAATACAACTAAAGACAACTACAATGTTCATCTACCATCCATCGTCAATAATCAACACCGATTCCACCTCAAACTCATTCAACGAAAAGTAAGCAATCTCCAAAATACCGGCACCATCGAAAACCGAACACATCTCCACCAAGGTCACATAACTTTGATTCTCCTTTTTCACCTTGTATGAAGTGTTGAGATAAAAGATGACACGCACACCCATTGAACACATGTCTTCTAGAAGAAAAAAGTTTAAAAGTTTAACATTGAAACATACACATCATGTTGTCAACATACTAAAGACATGTATAAGACACATAGGACATAGGACATGTGTATGACACGTACTGTGAGTCCGATATCAGTGATATGTGTAGTGCAAGTGTAGATACATGCCGGGCATGGACATGGGAATCCATCGGAAGTGTGCAATTTAGCTTAAGGGGGTGTAAGTGCACTATGGGATAAACTAGAGAGGAGTTTGGTGCACTTGACCCTTTTCAAGTCAACAAATGCAGTTTTGCCATCAAACCGAATCAAATTATATTTCCTTCTTGCAGATAATAAGCATGTTTTCTTTCTAAATTTCGAATTGTAGTTTGCGGATTTTTAATGTGGGGCAAGTGACACAAAGGTCAGAACTCTCTCTTTAATTCTTAATATTATAGACTAATAGATGACCATACTGTCCCTGTTACAGGAAGAGAAGAGCAGGCTTGAGGAGAAGAAGAAACAGGGTTATTAGTATTAATGAATGCTTCTAAAACTCTTGAACTAGTTTGTGATGATGTTATTATTTCAAGTAATGTGCTAATGTGCTATGAACAATGTAAGCTATGAAAATCACTCTTTTTCCTTGTTGCGCTGAATCCTTTCTTCCACCCAGAAATTGTATGTTTTAGACTTAGAACTTTGTGCTTCATTTCTTTTATCTTATTGTGCCCACAATAAATTTTTTAGGAAATAGTGTATCATGCCAAGGTTATAATAGTAGTTTCTTTATAATAGCAGGAGTTGCATGTAAGTTTTGGTAGGTCATAGAGGAAGCCTATTGTCTAAAATTTGTTCTTGCTCCACCCGTTTTCCTACATCACTTTGGACGATTTTTAGTGCTCTTTCCACGTAGCATGAATGCTTTTGGTACGAAACATGCATGCACGATTGAAATTTTGCCCATTCTCGTCTTTTTCTTCTGTTCTGATGTATATCAATCACACATTTTTTGAAATTTTATTTATTAATTTATTGTTGACGATGATTGATATTATGAGAAAAGGTGTAGTGAATAAAATTGAGCCCTTTGGTGTCCTTTGAATCTCGAAGACGAGTGACTCTTCTCCATAACTGGGACAAGCTAGTTTGTATTTAATCCAGCAAGCTATGGCAATCTATTTGCTGAATTCTTTGTTGAAAATGAAATATTGGAGCCCCCACCCCGAATATAAAAAAGCACAGCAAGGTGTTTTGAATGGATTAATATAAACATGTACAAGAATGGAGTCTGAGAACACCACAAATACCGTCTAGGCGCAATACAAAAATAGTTCATGATGTTTGCAAGTTATCATTAGTGAAATGAACAGAGCATGGAGCATCCTCGTCTGTTACTGCAATTATCAGTCCATGATAAAAATGCCTCCAACATATCAAAGTATTTGACATACTTTTTCATAGAGCGCGTCTTCCTTTAACTACTGTAATTTAACGATAGGAAATAAAATATGCACCGTAAGCCTAACTATTGTAATTTAACGACAGGAAATAAAATATGCACAATAAGCCAAAAACCAGTTCGATAATAGTGGACAGTGATCTCTTTTGCTAAATCTATCAAATTATAGGTGATATTTTGTAATTACCCCAAATTTGAGCTCTTAAAAATAAGAAATGAAAATGCCATTTTATAATATACTTAATGATGTTAGGGTTGTTTTTTGGTTAACGGTACAATTGTATTTTTCCGTTGAAAAAAATGACATGTAGTTTCTTATAAAATGATCAAACCTCTGATTACCTACCTGATTTATTTATCCTTCCTTGATCGAGACACATAAAGCACAAGATGATGAGAAGTCAGAAATCATACAGTTGAGAGAGCCCATGCATGTTTTCTAGATCGTTGAGCGTTGATCGTCAATTCAAATAAACAACTCAACCATAACCAGTATCCATCGTGTCTACGTGCATTTTATGTAAACATATATCACCATCGTCAAAATACCACCCCAATTCACTCATCCTGTTGCGGGTCTCTCTCTCTCTCTCTCACACACACACACACACACACACACACAAAGCTCCTCCTCTCTCCGCCGACTTTGTTTCCTTTCCCCATCTACGCCATCTCCTCTCTTAAAAATTTCTGAAAACTCTCTGACTCACAACATCAGCAGCGCATCAATCTTTCGGATTCGGATGCTCTCGAAAGATACCCGAAACCCGCTGCCACCATGCCCGCAAGTTCTTCATGGACCCTAACATCCCTTATCGGATCCTACATCGACCTCGCCCTCGCCTACCTCCTCCTCATCGGATCCACCCTCCTCTTTTTCGCATCCAAATGGTTCTCCCTCTTCGGCCTCGCCCTCCCCTGCCCCTGCGCCCAAACCCTCATCCTCGACTCGACCCGAATCAGGATCGAGTCGCTCCACAGCTCGATCCGCGCCCGATTCCCCTTCGATGTCGGATCCGAACCAGATAAGGCGCCGCCGCCGCCGCAGCAGCTGAGGTTGGTTGAGCTTGAGGATGACGGAGACGAGCGGGTCGCGCCCGTTGTCATGAGGAGGAGGAGGATCCGAAGGCGGAGGGCGAAGGGGCCTTTGAGATTGAGGTGGGAAGAAGAGGGATTTGCTAATAATTTTGGGTCGTCTGAGAGTAGAGACGAGAGCTTTTTGGCTGTGGGTTCTGGAGATGAGCAAACCGTTGGTGAGTTTTTTTAATTACTTGTAGTTGCAGGCAATAATATGGACCAAAGTTTCCTTTATTATTTTCGTAGAATAGATGAAAAATTAATGTTTTGATTCATTCACAGATAGAAGAAATAGAGAGAGGTGCAAGATGTTTTATTTTTTCCTTTTGCATTTTAATTAGCTTTATGTATGTGTAATAAGATTGCGTCTGAGTATATATATAAAAAAGAATTGTGAATTAAAACATTAGGTTCAATAAATTATTACAAAAAAACGAACTGAATTTTGCCATGTTGGATCTCATGCTGATTTTGGCAGCTAAGCCATGCCCGGCTTCGAAACAGGCCCGGAATAACTGTAATTGGACCAGGCAATTATGTATCGCATCGATCTTAATTTGTAGATCATATACATTATGTCTATATATAGCAAATATGTACAGAATTATATGTATGATCTGCATACTAACATATCATAGTTACGATACATACCTTATATCAAATTAGGCCTGGAGTAATTGTAATTGGACCTGGAAAGTATGTATCATATAAATCCATATGTCAGGTATCTCAGTTGGTTTATGGATCATACATGATGTCTAATGGCTAATATGTACGAAATTATTCGTATGATCTGCATGCTAACATATCATATATCAAAGAAGATAAGAATTGAGGGGAAAAAAAAGAAGAAAAAGAGGTTACCAACGAAGACGTGCACAAAGTAACATTTATATCATATAGCTAATTGATACAATATGTTACATTTTCAGACATTTTATTCAAAATAGACACCCCAATGCATGTGTGTTATGAATATATATTAGTTATGAGTATAATTGGTTATTATGTGTTAGTTAGTTAGTTAGTTAGTTGATTTGTTAAAATAGAAGAGGTTCCCACCTTTGATCCCTCCTCTGCGGCCCTCTCCACCATCGTCAACCTTCCCCAGCACCTTTGCCCCCCCTCAGCAACCTTCGACCCCCCCTCAGCAACCTTCGACCCCCTCATCACCTTAGATTCCCTCACTCTGCACCTTCGAAACCTCCCAGGAATCTTTGATTCCCCTACTCCTTTGACCCCCTCATCCCCTTCGATCCCCCCTTAGCACCTTCGACACCCGAACCCACCTTGGTACCTTCGATCTCCCTCCAGAAACCAAAACGACCTCTCCAGCACAAGGTTGCACTGACACGGATACGGGGACACGGACACGACGCGACAAGACACGACGATAAGGCAAAATCCCAAAATATAAGATACGGGGATATGGTGTGTGTGTAATTATTGCAACATATTCAACAAAAACCTTAGCTTTTCAACATTTTTAGCGTATTCATCAAATTTCAGCAAAGAACTTAATTATTTTAGCACAACTTTAGCAATTTTCATAAAAGAAATATGATTTTAGCATTTTCTTACCTGTATTTAACATAATTTTAGCAACAACAATATAATTTCAGTAGTTTCCTAACGTACTCAACATTATTTAGTAAAATCATATAATTTTAGCATTTTCCTAACTACAACAAAAATATCTTATATATTTCACATAGAAATTATATTAAGCAATAAAATTGTGTAAAATAAAAAGAAAAGCTAACAAATCAAGAAAGTTATAACAAGATTAGGGTTTTCTCGCTTTTAATTGAAAAATAGGTTTTTTTTTGTGTTGTGGTTTCACTAAAATGTATTCGACACTTTTCTGATACGTGTCTGACACGTGTCCATATCCAAAGCCCTCTCATTTCAAAGCGGGACACGGAAAATATGTGTCAGACACGTGTCGGGCAAGAATTCATGTCCGACACGTATCCGACACAAATACGGCAACCCAAAAGACGTGTCCGTGCAACCTAGTCCAGAACCCTCGAAGCCAACCTCAGCCACCTTCAAACCCACCCAGGCATCTTCGAACCCATCTTCACCTCTTCAATCTCTCTCCGGCAACCCAAAGCGATCTCTACTCGTCTGAGGATAACTTGCAAAAGCTCTATGATATATTCCATATCTTTACTACAGCTACTTAGGAGATGATATTCAGGACTTTGGTGTTCTCTTCAGTGGACTTCTGAATCAGTGGAACGTCTATCAGCCTATCTCAACCGACCCTGCTGTCACTCGAAAACAACGCGAGTCTTTTGTTAGCGCGTTAATCTTGGCTCGACTACCATCTAGTTTTGAGGGCGTCCGCTCGCTTATTCTTTTTCAAAGTTCTCCTTCATTTACAAGCATCCTATCGAGTATTTATCGCATGCCTACAGTCTCTTCACTATCTCCCGAGCCTCTCTCGACCACACTTTTTACTCGAGGCCGTGGATGAAAGACTAACACTCAGTCTGGACGTGGGTACTTTGATTCTATTTCTGGTGGCCGTAGGACATCACGTGGTCGCCCCCCTTTGATTGCTCATGGTCGTAGTTCCCATGGACGTGGTCATGACCGATCCAACGTTTATTGTTCTCGTTACGGCGGCACTAGTCATCGGGACGACCGGTGTTGGGAGAAATATGGCTATCCTGATGATACACTTATCGCTCACCAGACATCCACATTGGCATCTACTGATCAACCTTTCTCTTTTGCCAGACATGTACCTTTATCCTGTGATGAGTGGATCCATTTACGTCTTCTTTCTTTTGTAGCTTCTTCCAACATTTTCACTCCGTTAGGTATATCTTTACTTATTCTCATTCGTGGGTAGCCGATTCCGACGCCTCACATCACATGTCTCGTGAAGGACCATATGATCTTACTTCTAGTCCTCACAAGCTTATTTCCATGGCTGATGGTAATAGTACACCTGTTTCTGGTCCTGCTGATTTATCATTTACTTCATCTTTACACCTTAAAAATTCTTTAATTGTGCAATCTTTAAAACAAAACCCGCTTTCCATTCGTCAGTTTACAAATGATTCCAACTGTTCTCTAACTTTTTATCCATCTTTCTTTGTGATACATGATCTTCTGACGAAGCAACGGATTGGTGGGGGCATGAGAAGAATGGACTGTATTATGTTGATCACCTTTCCAGTACATCTGCAGTTGTTTCTACTATCCAGTGGCACAGGAGACTTTATCACCCTCCCCTTTCGTCATTACGTACTATGTTACCTTCCCTTAGTTTATCAGAATTTAGTTGTGAGTCTTGTATTCTTGGGAAGTATCATCGCTCTTTTTCTCCGGTTAATAAGCGACATGACTTGTCTTTTGTTTTAGTTCACTCCGATATTTGAGGACTCTTAAAATTTTCCAGTGTGTATGGTTATAAATATTTTGTTACGTTTATTGACGATCATTCACGCATGACTTGGCTGTATCTTCTGCATAATAGGTCTGAACTTTTGTCTACTTTAAAAACCTTTGTTGCTGAAATTTCTAATCAATTTGGTCTTTCGGTTAAGGTTCTTCGTTCAGATAATACTAAATAGTATATCAGCACGGACTTTACTGCATTTTGTAAAACACAAGGAATATTACACCAAACTTCATGCTCTTATACTCCTTAGCAAAATGGTATTGTGAACGAAAGCACCGACATTTACTTGAGATAGCTCGTTTTCTTTTATTGCATATGCATGTTCCTAAACGATTGTGGAATTTTGCAGTTTTAACTGCGTGCTTTTATATCAATCGCATGTCATCTTCGGTTCTTGGCAACCGGTCTCCTTTCTCTATTTGTTTTTACAGGACAAGCCTTTTCCTCCAAAGGTGTTTGGTTGCCTATACTATTACCATGTTCTTGGTTCTCATATTGACAAACTTGATCCTAGAGCTACACGTATGATGTTTGTGGGTTACTCTCGATCCCAGAAAGAGTATGTTTTGACTCTGTCACATCCAAAGTTTATACTTCATGTGATGTGATCTTCCTAAAATATCAAGCCTATTTTCCACCACCTGTTAAGGAACCCACTTCTACTATTCCAGTTCCACACATACCTTCCCCAGAGCTTGATTCATCTGTTCAACCTGTGCTTCCTAATGATTAGCCTGTCGTTCCTTATCCATAGGTGTACCACCGTCGTAAGAAAGTTGTTCAGCCACTTCCCACCAATGATTCTTCTAACGATTCTTCTGCAGGTACTATAATGCAGTCTACTGTTCATGATTCTCCACCACCGTTTCCTTCTGAAGATCTCTCTTTTCCTATCGCCTTACGTAAGGGTAAGCGTTCCTGTACTACTGCACATCTGATTTCTAACTTTGTTTCATATCATAGACTGGCTCTATCTGCTCGTCAGTTTGTTTCTTCTTTGTCTGTCATCACTTTTCCTACCTCTATTCAGGAAGCATATCAACACCCATGTTGGCATGCAGTTATGTTAGAGCAGATTGTCGTACCGCGCTCTAATCAAACTTGGAAATTGGTATCTCCGCCTTCCGATATGAAGGTTGTTGGCTGTAGATGGGTCTTTACTGTCAAGCAAAATCCAAATGGGACGACTGGCCGTCTCAAAACTCAATTGGTAGCCAGAGGATTTTACTGAGCGGTATGGTTTGAATTATGTTGACTTTTTCACCAGTTGCCAAATTACCATCGGTTCGTGCTATTATATTCTTGGTTGTTTCTAAGACATGGCTTCTTCATCAGCTTGATGCGAAGAATGGATTTCTTAATAGCGATCTATCAGAAACTTTATATGCAGCAGCCTTCTGGATTTGAGCGACCGAGAGAGTATGGTTTGTCTTCTACACAAATCGTTGTATGGACTGAAGCAGTCACCACGTGCCTGGTTTGAAAAATTTAGCATGATTTTACGACAGATTGACATTAAACGTAGCCACGCCGACACGTCTCTTTTTACACATTATCGTCCTCAGGACAGGGTAATTGTGTTTGTGTATGTTGATGTTATTATCATCACTGGAGATGATTCTGCCGGTATCTCCAAAGTGAAAGAACATTTAGCTTCACACTTTCATACCAAGGACCTTGGACTATTTAGATATTTCCTTGAAATTGAAGTATCACGGATTTCTGGTAGATTGCAGCTCTCTCAGCGCAAGTATGCACCTGATCTTCTATCTGAGACAGGATTTCTGAGATATAAACCAGTAAAAACCCCTATGGATTGCTCAGTTAAGCTATCACGATTAAGCTCTCTCTCGGATCCTGCACTACCTGACCCAGGACGATATCGACGTCTAGTTTGGAAGCTTATTTACCTCACTGTCACTCGGCCAGACATTATCTTTGCCGTTAGCAAGTGAGTCAATATATGCAGAATCCTTTGACCTCTCACCTTAAGACAGTTGAACATATTCTTAGATATATCAAAGGTTCTCCATGACATGGTCTTCTTTACAAACCACCATCTATGTTGTTGCTAACGGCCTTTACGGGTGCTGATTTTGCTGGATCCGTTAATGGCGTTCCACGAGTGGCTATTGTGTATTCTTAGGAGGAAACTTGGTTACATGGAAAAGTAAGAAGCAAAATGTAGTTACTCGTTTTTCTGCAGAGGCTGAGTATTGATCTATGACATACAGTTACTGAGTTGGTATGACTTACCTCCCTTTTGACAGATCTTGAAGTTTCTTCTTCTTTTCCGACCACACTCTTCTGTGATAAGAAGGCCGTAATTCACAATGCTGAGAATCTAGTTTTTCTTGAGCGGACTAAACATGTCGAGATAGATTGTCACTTCATTCGTGACAAAGTGACAGATAAGGTGGTTGCACTCCAGTTTGTTTCCTGTGCAACTCAACTATCAGATATTCTTACCAAAACTCTTTCTCGATCGGTTTTCGCTTTTTTTTTTATGTCCAAGCTTAGCATGACTGACGTTTATGCTCTAGTTTGCGAGGGGTGTTGTGAATATATATTAGTTATGAGTATAATTGGTTATTATGTATTAGTTAGTTAGTTTATTTGTTAAAATAGAAGAGACGATCTATAATTCTCTATATATGGATTGTATGAACTCTTATATTAATTAAGCCAATAGAATTTTTTCTCCTTTTTAAATTATGTTCAATGTGAAATGGAGACCTTGTTCATTCTCATGCATATTACCTGTGTGCAGCTACCGTCTCTAGTGTGCAGCTACTGTCTCTAGATTACGCTGCGTCTGGGCATCAGATCGATAATCATGGTTTGATTATCCAATCTAAAGCTTTATGTTAGCTATAGACATAAAAATACATTTATTGAATATTTTCAGTGCTGAATGAAATAATGGTACAATTTCTCTATATTGGCTTTATATTTCCTGCAATTTGAATTCCATTTACTATATAATATTTGACAAAATCATTTTTCTGGCAAAGTTTTTGGTCAAAATTTTGGATGCCATTTACTGACTATTTCTTTTTTTCTTTCCTTTTTGTATGGAAATTGGATTTCTCAGAGGATAATGTTTCTATGGTTGGCGTAGCTGCACCTGCCACTGAATTCTGTTCTGCAGAGAACACATTGTCTTCTATTAATGATGCTCATGAATCCAATGGGAACACCGAATTAACAATACAAAACCTGGAACGAGAACTCGAAGAAGCCCAAGCCGCTCATTCTGCTCTTTATCTTGAATTAGAGAAAGAGAGGAGTGCTGCTGCATCCGCTGCTGATGAAGCCATGGCTATGATTCTTCGGCTTCAGAGTGAGAAAGCTGCCTTAGAAATGGAATCTCGTCAATATCAAAGAATGATCGAGGAGAAATCTGCTTATGATGAAGAAGAAATGGAGATCTTAAAAGAGATCATCGTGAGGAGAGAACGAGAGAAGCATGTTTTGGAGAAGGAAGTTGAGAAATATCGAGAGGTTGTGGGAGGAAAGCCTGATTCTTTGTTTGGCTCATGTGATGACCCTACGTTTCTGCTAACAAGTTTATGCGAGTCAATCCGAAAGAAGGAAAAAGATGAATACAATATAGAGTTTCAGGAAAAAGACATGGTAATGGTAGACATTTATCCATCTGAATCCAAGTTTGGAATTTTCAAAGATCCCTCTTTTTTAGGTGGCAAAGAAGTTCAGAGAGGTGACGAAATAATTGAGAGGATAACACCTGATGAAGATAAAAGGGGCAACGATTCCTCTCAGTTTGAGTCCGATTCCAATGTCCTGGATGTTCATGTCATTGATGATGCACAGAATTCTGGTATTGAGGAAAATAAAAATGAAAGTAATTTTTCGGATGAATTGCCCTCAACCAGTAATGTTGATCTTTTGGCTCAAACTCCAAGAAGTTCCTCGGATTCTGATCTAAAGAGTTTGATGCCTGCTGTTGATGGAGAGAGACTTAAGCTAGAAACAGAAGTTGAGATCCTAAGGAAAAGGCTAAAGACCATCCAGCAAGGGAGAGAAAATTTGAGTTTTTCTTTGGAGTACAGGGAAAAGGAAAGTTTTCAGTTGCAACTCTTAGAGGAGATAGCATGCCAGCTTCAAGAGATTAGAAAAATAACAGAACCAGGAAAAAGCATTCGCCAATCTTCTTTGCCACCTCTATCTTCTAAGGTGAGTTATCGGCCATTAGTACTTCAACTGAATTCGTATTTCTCACATGTTTTGATAGTGTTGCCAATACACTGCATTATTTTCTTTCTCCCAATCATCTAAAGCCTTTTCCCTTTAAAAAGAATGGGGTTGTCTATAAGGCAAAGCTTCACAAAGGAATTTGACATAGTATAATTACCGACTGTCGAAGTCAGTCCCGATATAATTAATGTCTAATCCAAGAAATTTTGACAACAGAAGTTTGTTATAATCTTAAATTGTCAGTTGGCATGTTAAAAGATACCTGTAGACTATCAGTGTAAGAGAATTCTAGGAGGAAAAATATAATATACTTGCTATAGGATTTATTTGTTTTACTCTTTAGATAATTAAATATTCATATTGATACCTGATATACCTACTCAAGGATTTCCTTCCGCACACAACTTTATACTGCAAATGCTCGGTGGATTATCACATCAACTCTTTATGTAATTCTTTGGGAAATGGTGTTGTACTTGTAAAATGATCAGGAATTGTAATATCAATGCTATCATGCATCATATACTCTTTTAGCAGTGCAGTACATTTTTAGTGGCCATCATCATAGAGAGTTGAGGGAACACTATGATACAATAAGACAACACTTCGCCATAAAAGAGCAAGACTTGTTAGATTCCGAGCTTTATGATATGCTGACAGAAAAAGGCCAATTTCATATTTCAGGTCACTTCGAAGAAAAAGCGTTGTCGCAGTGTTTCTAGTGGATTGAATGAAAGTGTATAAATCCAGAGACGCACTTGGTGGTTCAATTGCTTTCATTTCGCAGAGAATGGCGCTAGTTTCTATAACCTTGTTTTGGCCTACCTATTAATGTTGCATATTGTATGTGTATTGTATGTGTATTCAGTGTTGCCACAGATACAAGTATAGTCATCATGTACAGAAGTTATCTGGTATATAGGCTCACATAAATTCTTTAGATGAGGGCTTCTTGATGTATTCTAGCACACAGGACACTAAAGAATGATGTTGTTTTTCATAGTATGTGCTTTTTTCTTTCCTTTTTTTGTCTTTTATTCCTGTATTGCTAATTTCTTGGTGAAGCAGCAGGTAGCTATATGATGAGTTCTGTATCAAAAGAAAAGAACGTTTTTTTATGCTGTTTGTGTCAGGAAGTTTGCTGGATTATTATGTAGAAATGGCCCTTCTGAATCTCTTATCTCATCTATTAGGTGTATATATTTTGAGGTTTTTATACCCAAAATCTGTTGGTTTGAAGAATATTTCAAAGGAGTCGGGCAACGGTGTGTACTTAATGGAAGCCGATGGTTGGTTTGCAGCTGTAACCGAGCTCCGATTTTTTGTGAATCCTTTCACAATTTCTTTTGTAGGTTTTGTATTTTCCGTGCATAAGAAATGGTGTTAATTTTTCCATACATAATACCTTTTCGTACCAAAAAAATAAAAAAATAAAATACCTCTCTGGTAAATATATTCTTTAGAGAGAGCTCTATTATCTGTATCATCTCCCAAAAAATAGAATGTAGAATTGATTGGCAATTTCTTTTGTAGGTTTTGTATTTCCGTGCATAAGAAATCCTAAATGGTGCTAGTTTTTCCATTCATAGGACCTTTTGTACCAAAAAAATAAAATACCTGTGGTAAATATGTTCTTTAGAGAGAGCTCTATTATCTGTATCATCTCCAAAAAAATAAAATGTAGTATTGATCGTGATGTAATTTATATCACAAAAACATATTTAGATTTGTGAGAACGTAAACAATCACCCTTCCCTCAATTTTCCTTTTACAAGATTTTAGCAACAGAATTCACTCACAAAACTGAGGCATGACCTTAACAAACAGGCTCTGAATTGCCACACAATTGTGTAACAAAAATGAATACGCTAACGCACAAAGAGAAATTTGGCATTTACATACACCATCATCATAATCAAAGTATCTCCAATCAATATCAATATAAGAGAACAAACTACTAGTATGAACAAAAACAATCAAAAACCCATCATGTCCATATACAAATAGTCCCGTTCTTATCAGCAGAAGCCAATGACCTCCCGAATCCACCCCAAGAACACGAAAGCACGTGGGAAGAATGCCCGCCGTCTAAAACACTCACATCTCCCTTCGCTCTCGACCAAACGTACACCGACCCATCAGCTGACCCCGATGCCACAAACTTCTCATCGTCGCTAATACAAGAGCGACTCCAATTCGACGCCACCCTATTCCCATCAGCTTTAAATGTCCGCATCAACTCCAAAGACCTAACATCGAACAAATTGTGCAAATTGTCCCTAGCGCTTGTCAACACGTAATTACCACTCCTCGATAGCGAAACCGACGAAATAGGTTGCGAATGAGCCGCCAACTGGCTAACCAACTTCCCCGATCGGCTATCCCATAACCGTAGATGTCCGTCCACGTGGCCAGAGCAGACGGTGAGCCCGTCGGTGGTGTAAGCGAGTGCGTTGCAGATGCTGGCAGTTATGATTGTGTTCGCACAGAATCCCTTCTGTAGGTCCCACACCTTGATCGTGCGGTCATGGGATGCGCTCACTATGTTACGGCTTGAGGCTCTGCTGGCATCTACAGCGCACACTTTGCTCATGTGACCTGTAAGGGTGTGGCGGAGCCGGCCCGAGCTGGCTTCCCAGACGACGAGGTTGTTGGCGCTACTGGCGGCAATGATGCATTTCGTGTCAACGGTAGCGGTGAGATCAAGAATGGACCCAAGACAGCCTTGGAGAGTTGAGGTTAGGATGCCGGAATTTGAATCCCAGATCTTTACGGTTCGATCCTCGCCGCCGCTGATGAGCCTGTGGGAGCTGGGCTCGAACAGAAGGGACCCGCAGCCACCCTTGTGGGCTTGGGGGATCGTATGTTTGCAAGTGGAAGGGATCGATGATGATTCTGTGAAGAAGTCTTCGTACCCGGCTTCTCTTTGGCGGACAACTCCGTCGACTTGTTGTCGAGCAACTTGCTCGATGTCGCTTACTTTGAGTCGTTGCATCATCTCCTCATACATTGCATTAACCTGTGACATGAAAAATAAGTGAAGCTTGACTTCATGTATATTCTTATTATGGTTCAAGTGTAAGAAAAGGGTTAATCCACCCCCCACCCCCCACCCCACCCCAAAAAAAAGCCCCCCACCAAACAAATAAAATAAAATAAAATCCACGCGAACAAAAGGTGAGAAAAAACCACTTAAAACCCCTGCAGCAATTTCTTAGCGCAAACAGCCCTCTGTTCTTTGTACGCTAATCAAAACCCTTGATAAAAAGCTCAAATCCAACTCTAAACAACAAAAGAAAGTTCTAGTGTCATATTAGACAATCATCTGAGTTGTTTAGAGTTCAATTTTGAACAATATTAAGTGTTTTGGTTGATAAATAGAGTGATAGAGAGGGTGTTTGCGCTAATAAAATCACTTGAGGAGGCATAAGTGCTATGCAGGTTAACTACAAGGGTGCTTTTTCCAATTGACCCCCAAAAATCTAACGGAAGATAAAGCATATACAAGAATAGTGATCCGCCTTTGAAAATCGAAATGCACACATAGCTTTGTGCAAAGTGTAAGCTAAACATATTATTTTTAAATTAAGGAAATTAGTTTTAAAACGCAAGGAAATCAGTATTAAAAAATTGACTTAAAAATTTAAGAAAGTAATGGAAGATTGCAAGTTTTACCAGAAATTAACCTAACAAATTCCTAATTTCCAATTTTACAAGTTTACATTAATACTTCACAATAGCATTATACCTGGTTAAAAGTAATCAAACAGTTGAGAGACCAAAATAACAAACAACAAAAACAATAACTAATTATTAGCAAAATAATGATGATAAGATAACAATTACATAGCAAGTCGCTAACCTTAATCAAAGGAACAAAAGAATTGCTCGATTTGAATGCTTTAAATAAGATAAGAGAAGATTTAAAGAGATGAATGTTTGTGTTATGAATATTGTTATGGATATTATTTAGTTGCTATTTTTAGTTAATCAGTTTGATTAGTTACTACATATTTGTTAGGAGAGAAGATCTAAATCACTCTATATATAGAAATGTATGGACCGCTATTTCTTAAGCCAATAAATATTTTCTCTTGATTATCTTCGTGGTATTAGAACGTTGAAAATAATCAAGAAAAACCCCTAATTTCCCAAACACTAATTTCCCTGGCCCGAATTTTCCCAACCCTAATTTCCCTCCAGCCGCCACCCCCTTCCATAAGCAACCTTCGATCCCCTCATCCCTTCGAACCCCTCCAGCATCCCTTGCCCGCCCTTCGAACCCCTCCAACAACCTTCGATTCCCCCTTTGGCCCTTTCGCTCAACCCTCAAACCCTTCCGGCGCTCCTGCTTCACCCCTTCACCAGCCCTCTCCAGGCCCTACACACCTTCGATCCACTCCTTCCAGCACCCTCGATAGGCCCCTCCAGCCCCACTACGGCTTCTGCAACGACTTCAACAACCTCAGCACCCCTCTAGCCCCTACAACAACCTCTGCAGTCCTCCTTGACGCCCCTCCAGACCTCCTTCCAGCCCATGATCACCCCTACCACCCCCTTCAACGGCTCATAGCACTCGCTACTCTTAGAGACATGACCGTCTCCATGATTTATTAGATCATCTTGCCTGTAGTGGTTAGACAACCTTTTTCTCTCTCGGGATCTATTTTTTTTGGCGTCGTTCATCATGAATTCTAGTAATGATAAAGTTAACTCAGCTTCTCTCTCGTCTGTTGATTTCAAGACGGATTTTCGCTTGACTACGAACTCTCTCCAGCGTAAAGAACCATCTCCAATGGTCCAGTGCGGTTAAACGAGCCTTAAACAGTAAAGGCCTTCACCGCCACTTGACGGATTCTCCTCTTGACTCTAAAGATCCCAACTTTGATACCTGATTTCATAATGATAACAAGGTAATTGTTTGGTTGTCTAACACTATGGATTCTCACTGTTGTAACTCTATTATGTCTCTGAAAACTGCAAGAGAAATTTGGACACACCTTCAATCTCTCTACTCGTCTGAGGATGACTTGCAAAAGTTTTATGATATATTCTATACCTTTACTGCAGCTACTCTAGGAGACGATATTCAGGACTTTGGTGCTCTCTTCAGTGGATTTCTGGATCAGTGGAACGTCTATCAGCCTATCTCCACTGACCCAGATGTCACTCGCAAACAGCGCGAGTCTTTTATTGGCGCGTTACTCTTGGCTCGACTACCACTTAGATTTGAGGACGTCCGCTCGCTAATTCTTTTTCAGAGTGGTTCTCCTTCAGTTACAAGCATCCTATCAAGCATTTATCGTGTGCCCACGATCTCTTCACCATCTACTGAGACTCTCTCGACTGCACTTGTTACTCGAGGCCGTGGATGTAGACCTTACACTCAGTCTGGACGTGGTTCCTCTAATTTCTTTTCTGGTGGTCATAGGACATCGCGTGGTTGACCGCCTCTGATTGCTCGCGGACGTGGTTCTCGTGGATGTGATCGTGGCCGATTCGGCTTTTCTTGTTCTCATTGCGGCGACACTAATCATCGGGACGCCTGGTGTGGGAGAAATATGGCTATCCTGATGGAACACCTACCGCTCGTCAGACATCCACACCAGCAGCTACTGAATAACCTTTCTCTCCTGCCGGACAGGTACCTTTATCCAGTGATGAGTGGGGCCAATTATGTCGTTTTCTCTCTTTTGGAGCTTCTGCCAACCTTTCCATTCCGTCAGCTATATCTTTACCTTTTCACTCTGATTCGTGGGTAGCCGATTCAGGCGCCTCATATCACATGTCTCATGATGGACTTTCTGATTTTACTTCTAGTCCCCACAAGCTTATTTCCATGGCTGATGTTTCTGGTTCCACTGACTTATCCCTTACTCCATCCTTACATCTTAAAAATACTTTAATTGTGCCATCTTTAAAACAAAAACTGCTTTCCATTCGTCAGCTTACCAATGATTCCAACTGCTCGGTAACTTTTTATCCCTCTTCCCTTATGATACAGAATCTTCCGACGAAGCAACGGGTTGGTGGGGGAGGGGGGGCATGAGAAGAATGGACTGTATTACGTTGATCACCTTCCTAATACGTTTGCGGCTATTTTTGCTATTCAGTGGCACCGGAGACTTGGTCATCCTTCCCTTTCTTCTTTACATACTATGTTACTTTCTATTAGCTTATCAAAATTTAGTTGCGAGTCTTGTATTCTTGGAAAGCATCATCGCTCCTCTTTTTCTTCTGTTAATAAAAGACATGCCTTATCTTTTACTTTATTTCACTCTGAAATTTGGAGACCATGGTGTGTTTGGTTATAAATATTTTGTTGCATTTATTGATGATCATTAACACATGACTTGGCTGTATCTTCTGCATAATAGGTCTGAATTTCGGTCTACTAACATTTGTTGCTGAAATTTCTAATCAGTTTGGTGTTTCTGTTAAGATCCTTCGTTCAGAAAATACTAAGGAGTATATCAGCACGGACTTTAATGCATTTTGTAACTCAAGGGGAATATTGCACCAAACTTCGTGTTCTTATACTTCTCAGCAAAATGAGATTGCTGAACGAAAGAACCACCATTTACTTGAGATGGTCCGTTCTCTTCTTTTACATATGCATGTTCCTAAACGCTTATGGAATTTTGTAGCAAAATGAGATTGCTGAACGAAAGAACCACCATTTACTTGAGATGGTCCGTTCTCTTCTTTTACATATGCATGTTCCTAAACGCTTATGGAATTTTGTAATTTTAGCTGTCTGTTTTTATATCAATCGCATGTCTTCTTCAGTCCTAAGCAACTAGTCTCCTTTCTCTATTTTATTTCTACGGGGTACGCCTTTTCCTATTACTCTTAAGGTGTTTGGTTGCCTATGTTATTCCCATGTTCTCGGTCCTCATATTGACAAACTTGATCCTAGAGCTACACGTATGGTGTTTGTAGGTTACTCTCGATCCCAAAAAAGGTATGTTTGCTTTGACCCCGCCACATCCAAAGTTTGTACTTCCTGTGATGTGACATTCTTAGAAGATAAAGCCTATTTTTCACCACCTATTAAGGAACCCAGTTCTACTATTCCAATTCCACATATACCTTCCCGAAACCTTGATTCATCTATTTCACCTGTGCTCCCTAATGATCAGCATGTCGTCCCTTATCCAGAGGTGAACCAACGTCGTAAGAAAGTTGGCCAGCTAACTCCTATCAATGATTCTCCTAACGATTCTTTTGCAGTTACTGTAATACAATCCACTGTTCATGACTCTCTACCACCACTGCCTTCCGAAGAAAATCTCTCTTCCTATTGCCTTACACAAAGGTAATCGTTCCTGTACCACTGCTCATCCGATTTCTACTTTTGTTTCCCATCATAGACTGATCTCATCTGCTCGTCAGTTTGTTTCTTCCTTGTCTTCCATCACTCTTCCTTTCTCTGTTCAGGAAGCACTTGATCACCGAGGTTAGCATACAGCTATGTTAGAAGAGATTGTCGTACTACGCTCCAATCAGACTTGGAAATTGGTATCACCACTTTCAGATAAGAAGGTTGTTGGTTGTCACTTGTCGCTGGGTCTTCACTGTCAAACAAAATCCAGATGGGACGACTGACCATTTCAAAACTCAATTGGTAGCCAAAGGATCTACTCAACAGTATGGTTTGGACTATGTGGAGACTTTCTCTCCAGTTGCCAAATTACCATCAGTTCGTATTCTTATATTCTTAGTTGCCAAATTACCATCAGCTTGATGTGAAAAATACCTTTCTTAATGGTGATCTATCAAAAGACTATTTATATGCTGATTTTGAGCGACCAGGGGAGTGTATGGTTTGTCTTCTACACAAATCGTCATATAAACTGAAACAGTCACCGCGTGCCTGGTTTGAAAAATTTAGCATGATTTTACGACAAATTGGCTTCAAACGTAGTCGCGCCGACACATCTATTTTTACCCACTATCGTCCTCATGGCAGGGTAATTGTGTTGATATATGTTGATGACATTATCATTACTGGAGATGATTCCGCTGGCATCTCCAGGATGAAAGAACATTTGGCTTCACTTTCATACCAAGGACCTTGGGCCACTTAGATATTTCCTTGGAATTGAAGTACCATGGAATTTTGGTAGATTGCATCTCTATCAACGCAAGTATGCACTTAATCTTCTTTCTGAGACGTGATTTTTGGGATGTAAACCAGCAGACATCCCTATGGATTCATCAGTCAAGCTATCTCGATTAAGCTCTCTCTCGGATTCTCCACTACCTGACCCAGGACGATATCAACGTTTAGTTGGGAAGCTTATTTACCTCACTGTTACTCGGCCAGACATTGCTTTTGCCGTTAACACGGTGAGTCGGTATATGCAGAATCCTTTAATCTCTCACCTTAAGGCAGTTGAGCACATTCTCGGATACATCAAAGGTTCTCCAGGACAGGGCCTCCTCTACAAACATCATCTTTGTTGTTGCTCACAGCCTTTGCGGATGCCGACTTTGCTAAGTCTATTGACGATCGTCGTTCCATTAGTGGCTACTGTGTATTTTTTTGAGGAAACTTGGTTATATGGAGTAAGAAGCAAAATATAGTGCCTTGTTCGTCTGCTGAGGCTGAATATAGATTTATGGCGTATACAGTTAGCATAGCTTACCTCCCTTCTGACAGATGTTGGAGTTCTTTCTTCTCTTTCGATTACTCTTCTGTGATAACAAGGTCGCAATTCACATTGCTGAGAATCCAGTTTTCATGAGCGGACCAAACATATCGAGATAGATTGTCACTTCATTCGTGATAAAGTTACAGATAAGGTGGTTGCACTCCAGCATATTTCTTCTGCGCCTCGGCTAGCAGATATTCTTACCAAAGCTCTTCATCGACTAGTTTTCGCTTTCTTCTATCCAAACTCGGCATTATTGACATCTACGCTCCAGCTTGCGGGGAAGTAATGAATATTGTTATGGATATTATTTAGTTGCTATTTTTAGTTAATCGGTTTGATTAGTTATTATATATTTGTTAGGAGAGGTAATCTAAAACTCTCTATATATAAAGTTGTATGGACTGCTATTTTTCTTAAGCCAATAAATATTTTCTCTTGATTATCTTCAGTTTGAATGAAGATTATTGAATTATGAGTCTGAGGCTTTGCGTGTTCAAGACATCAACAAGATTAGGAATCGAAGTCATAAAGGGAGATAATTTCGACGACAAACGAGGATGAAGGACGACTTGACTTAGGTATTGAAAGTCAGCAATTGGGATTATGATTTTTTAATTTTATCTTTGGGTATTGAAAGAATTGAAAGACATCAACGAGTAGGTATTGAAAGACATCAACATAATCACTTGATCTATTGAGATTTAAACCCAGTTTAATAAGGAAAAAAATATCTACACACATTCTTATTTAGAAAGAACATATAGGCTACTATTGCTATGTATGTGTAGCATAGCGTAAGCTATTTGTAGAAATAACGTAAAATTGGGCAAGCAATTTTGTATTTAAGCTATTTTATTGAGCTACATAATAACTAGGCCACACTGAGCAAAGTAGCAAGCTTGGTGGCGAGCTTTTTAAAACTTTGATTCAACATGGTAATGAGTATTAAGTTTCCTCCTTTTCTATTCTTTTGATTCCAATGTAGTACATCCTTGAGACATTCTTTAAAAATATTCACAATCTTTCTTCTGTACACTCTGTTAAGAAACTAGATAATTCTTAACGACGGTCAAAAAAGGAAATCAAATTTACCATGTTTGTGATTGTTTAATCCATGTGTATTCAAAGATAAAATTCTCACCGTTTATCATATTCTGTTAAAAGTTAAAATATAATAAAGATCCTATCATCTGCAGGCCAACCAATGCGTGCCCACGACAACTTAGGATATTTAGGTAGACTGCAAGTCTAGAAAGCATGGAGGTGTGAATCAGGAAAAAGAGCTTAAAGACAGAGGAATAAGGAAAGGGAGAGGTTGATGCTGGTCGAGAATCGAGATGCACTGCAAAATAAATGAATCTACTTGAGAACCTTTAGAGATGTTTGGGGTGAAAAAAAGTAATGTGCTTAATCTAAAACTAAGTCACCGGTATATACTTAAAGCTCGTGCCATATGTCATGTACTAGGCCAAACTTTTCGCAGTTGCATTTCAACATTGTTCCCTTAATTTACTAACTTTGCAATGGAAAGTCAAAATTTTTAGCTTTTCTCGGAACAATGGATGTATAATAGTTTAGTTTGTCCCGAGATCGTACACAATGGATTCATGAATTTCTTTCCTTATCTATAAAACAGTATATAAAGCCCATCTCAAATCATAACTTTCATACCATAGCCATGTGTAGCAGTGTGCGGGAATGCATGTGCACATGTATGTCACATAGTATACAGCAGAAATTAGAGAAACTGCGCACTATAATATTTCCCGGTAAATAGCATACTATAGCAAAGTCTACTGCACTTAGAACATTAATTCTGGTTCTGGCAAAATAAATAAATAAATAATCTACCTCATTGAGCTTTTCTGCATCCTTCATTTTTTCCAACATCCACCGATCAATCAAATTCTTGTTTTCAGCCTCTGCATTTTTCATTTTCAGTATGACCTCCTCAAGTTGTGCTTTAAGAGAATGGTTCTCGCTGATACAGAGCTCTAAACCTTTTGTTTTCTCATCCAGACTCTCCTTGAGTTGATAGTTCTCTTCCCTGAAAAAAGACGGAGTAAGCTAAGCTCACAAGGGCTCTAAGAACCAAGGTATTTTAACTCTCTGAGCTATAAAAAAACACCAACCTTGTTTGTGTGAGTTCACTTTGCAAACTTACAATCAATGCCTCTTTCTCTTGAACAAGAGACTTTGAGGTTCTGCATTCTTTCACTTCTACTACGAGCTGTTCAGACAGTTGGGACTGAGCTTTGTAACGCTGCTGCAGTTCTAGTTCAAGATTTTCAGCTTTTTCCTTCCATTCTAAGCCCTACAAAAATTGATAACATATAGCATTACAACCAGGGATTCGAATATGAGGGGGGTGGGGGGGGGGGGGGGACCCGAACATACAAGAAAAAAAAACCAATGTCTTCAGCCCAAATCTTTGTGATCTGCTATATGCATCCGTTACTTTCACACACAAAAAAAAATCCATCAAGGGTCGTTTCCCAAGTTAAGTGAGCAATTTTCATATTATTTCTAACTGCCTCTTTCCATGTTTAGGTCTACTCCTTCCCCTCGTTGCGCCAAGTGAATAGAATCTTAAGAACCAATGTCAGTTCAAAACACAAAGTCATAGCCAGGGCATATTGAATTAGCGGTATTATCTCGGGCTATTGGTTCTAGGGTAATGTTAGTTCAAAACACAAACTTATTATTGGATTTAGGGTACTGAGTTTCCAAATCTTTAAAAACTAAACAAGCTATTCAAAATAACCTATGCAACCTGACATATTGAATCAGCGGCGATATTTGGGCCGATATGAAGTGGTTGATATATCACCCTATTTAGGCAACAAGATATCAACCTATTACCTCTTGTAACGTGTTGCTAAGGTCCCCGAGTCCCGACCGATATATCAGATGACACGGCCAATATTTGAACAATGGGCACATAGATATGTCTCCCAAAGAATTGACGGGGGAAGGAAGAAAAAAAAGTTAGCAATGCCTATAAATTAACTCCTAACGAGCACTTCGCCTAAGAACCACCCAAATTGCAAAATGACCTAGCAAAATTCATGAAGAGGTTAAAATAAGAATTGTTGGTCGTTCCTACTTTGATTTGTTACGAGAAAATAAGAGAGGGCGGGGGGTTATAAAGGGTGACCCTTAATCAAGTATAAAATTTTACTACTTCATATGCATGCTTGCTTCAATGGTTTCATATAGCATGAACCACAAATATAAAAATTTTGTTTCATTGCCAATGAAGTAATTCACTACTGAAGGGAGAAGAACTTCTAGTAAATGCTTCCAACACCAGAAATGCACACAGAGAATGAATATGAGGCTCATTGATTGTTCAATTAACTTTTAGTATTATTGTCATTATAAGAAAATTCTAAATTGTGAAAATTGCATTGTAAGGGGGTACTACAAAGTTGAGGGGATGCAATTGGAGTCAACTAAGGTAAGGAACATTACGAGCATTAAAAAGCGGCATGAGATGAGGAAAAGCTGGAGATAAACCATATTACATGTGCATCAAAAATTGGAGTGGAAATGGGGATTGGTGACACTAAACAATAATGGATGGTTTTAGATGACATTTAATAATTTCTAATGCATATTAAAATGATTTTATATGCTTCGTAATACGCATTGGTGAGCTACCTAATCCAAAAACAAGATTCCAAATTTATGGTTCACTTTCATTAGTAGATCATTTCATGATTTTCCATTTTGCATGACAACTTTGCAAAGAGATGTCCACAAAAAGTAACTAACAGATGAAACGAATTTTTCTCACAACAGTGCAACTTCAAGAGGAAAGGAAACAAAGTTAATACATGCATGTGAATCTTACATGCTAATCAGTTATTTATTTTTTTGTTTTTTGAATGTGACCCCCTTCAAGAATCGAATTGGCGACCTCACACTATGGATAGGAAAGTTTCACCGCATGAGCTATGCCTAATTGGTGCTAATCATTTAGTTATTCAAGAAAAATACTTAGTAACTAGTGTTATAAAAAGCGGCCGCTTAAACGGTTGGGCGGCCTTCACTGCTCCGCTTTTTACCGCTTAAGTGGCGTGATGTTCTCACCCTATTAATTGAGTAATGATACCGTATTTCTTATTGATTTAGATGCATTTAAAGGTTTATGGGATTGATTATAATACTTACAATACCACTCTTTAAAATGTGATGCTAACATACTTATAAAGTTCTATATTGAGTAACGATGTATCGCATTTGGTGTGATGTTAACATTTAAGTTAGTCCTGGATCCCCCAATTTTTTTCATGTTTTTTTCCTATCTAGCAGAGACTTCGAATTGGAATTTTAGGGACTTCGACTTAGAAGCTTTAACTTAGAGTAAGGCATTTCGACTTTAACAAAGACGCATCGACGATAAGTAACCAAGCAGGTTAGGTTTTTGGCTTGGAGATTCTGACTTGAAGATTAGAGGTGATTAGATTATGGTTTTCAAGTATGTGATTGAGCATGTAAGGTTGTCAGGTGTTGACTTTTATTTCAAAGATGGGGATTTTGAGCAGCTTCGGTTTCGATAATTTCGACTTCAAGTTTACGATTATATCATCGAGCAATATCGATTCCAACTTTAAAACTCGACTTAATAGGAATACTTGATTCAAGTATTAAAAAGTAATAAAAAAACATATTAGAATCAATCTTTAACAAACAATTGCTAAAAATAACAAATTAAATCAAAATCGGACATTGCTGATTTCTGAGCAGCCTGCGCTTAAGTGGCAAGGAACTTTGGCCGCTCTGCATTTTTTATCCACTTTTAAAACATTGTTGGGAAACAAAATTGCATGGTCATTGCAAATAGAAGTATAAAATAGATCATTACTTGGTCACCTTGTTGCATGGCCTAACTTGCAGAATTGTTGTTAGTAACATATAAGAGGGGGAAAAGATAACAACTTTCATCTTCATATAAATATTATTAGACACTCTGTGAATATTTGGTTTTGAATGTGAGCACCATGTGAAACTTGAAGACTTAAATCCAGGCCTGTTTCTATATAATAGTTCTTCAAATGATTTTTTTCCTTTCGAAATGCCCTTATACATTCCTCTTCAGCATAACATGCACATCAACTATTTGTCAAAATTCCAAAAATAGCATCACACCCAAATCCCCATAACATGCAATCAATCAAAAAATTTAACAAATCCAACCATAATAACCCAAGAAAATCAAGATCCCATCAAAAAATCATCATCAAAACTACCTGAACAGCCAAGGTCTAGACAGCGCGTTAATCGCAGGAGCATGAGCGCCCTCTTCGAGCAAATGCCGCTTCCTAAGAGCTCTGATGGCGCGCTTTATCGCTCTGCTTCCAATTTCATCTGAATCCCTAAAAAAATTCAACAACCAAAAGATCAAGAGACCAAAAAGGTGGAAACTTTCGAAGGTGCAAAGTAATTTCTTGCAAAAATTAGAGATTTTTTACTCACATCTCTGATGGGTTTTGGGAACCATGAATCGAGTCGATGTAGTCTCTCGATCGCGGTTTTGTGAAAGATTTTGTGGACAAATGATTGGTGAAGGGTTTGGATTTTGAGAAGGAAGCTCGTAGACACGCTACGATTGTGTGGGGATTTGGATTTGTAATGTGGGTTGGGCCTAGAGTTGACTTTCAAGCCCAAGTTGTAAAAATCTCACATGATGTTTGTGGACGATGGCAACGAATTAGCTACGGTCGGGGAAGGTTTCCTTCTGCTAGATTAAAATCTTGAACGAAAACAATTTATTTGCCTAAATCCTAATCTTACGAAACCGGGAATTTCATTATCTTGATTTCATTCCAAGCTGAACAAAACCGTGGTTTGCGAAAATTATGTTGTCAAATTTAAGACTTACGTTAAGATGGAAGCCTACCCCTTGATTTAGCTTTGTTGCGCCCCCACCGCAACTAAATTAAAATCTTGAATTGGATAGTTTACTTGTCGAAATTGGTTTTACGAGTTAGGCGTTTGTATTATCCTAGTTTCATTTGAGCTCAAACAAAAACTGAGGTTTCTATGAAATAAGCAATTGCAAATACATATAATAAACATCGATCAAACACAAATAGATACAATTTAATCGGCTATTTTTAGTTGAGATCGGTACAAACAATTGCACTTTAAAAAGGCCTAAGATTGTATAATGACAAATGACAAAACTTTATGGTATTTTTATTTGCAATTGACCAAGTACAACATTTACTGGCTAAGCATACCGTATTTATTTACATTTATAGATATTGAAAATAACGACGGAATTCAGTTCTTTCATAGTATTTACCGACAGAAAAAAGCACTATCCGTGTAAAATGGTTGTAACCAAAAAGCATTTTTCTAATCAGGACAAAATGGGAATATTGCATACATACCTTTAATATTTGAGCTTTTTACTAAAAAAAAACCCTCATATTTTGCTAATTACTAAAGGTATCCTCCATACTTCATATTTACATAAAAGACTCACATATATTTAAGTTGCACTAGAAGAAACCTTCATTGATTTTCTATCCAAAATTAGCATCCCATTAAGAAGATAGAGCTGAAACTTGAGCTGCTCTATTGCCTTTTAAGTATGTAGGTAGGCTTTTCTCATACAAAAAGAACTCATATCCTCGCTTAATTGAAGATTGAGATTCAGCCCAACTAAAGAATCGTTCTTCTTTAAAATGAGTTTTCTCATGAACTCGAAACTTGTAATTGAAGAAACAACGACATTCAACAAGCTCAATATTGGAGAATGTTGAGAAAGATGAGCGTGTTTCTATAATCAATTTAAGAGATCATTGATCGAAACCCCAACCTTAAAGCAAATTTAAGAGAAAAATATGAATTTTGGGAGATGAAGAGGGGTTGAGGAGTTTATGTCATTTGAAATCGAGCGACGGAAAAGAGTCCTCATGTTTAATAAGGGTCTCGTGCATGCCCGAGATTATGACCTGCTGTACCCTGGACATAACCCTGTCGGCCGTACCGCTAGGTCCATGACTTAATCAAAATATCACTATCACTAATATCGAATGATCATTCTCTAAACACTAACCTCGTTAAATACGAGTTCGATTCCACTTTCGATTTCCCTATTTCTCCAGATTTGAAGAGTTCATTCATGAACCATATCGATTGTGTGCAAAGTACATGTCATTTCATTCAATTCATTCACACTTTCACGTACATTAGCCTAGTTTCCATTCACTCGGGCATTCACGTACTTGCTACAATCCAATTAATCAATGTATTCCAAATCGACAATACAATGTAACCAATAAGATGTCAATGCATGTGAGTTCCAAACGTGAGTCAAGCTATTACCATACAATGATATTCAATTAACCATGTCATATAGCGTGAACTATTAAGCATGAGGGTAAAAACAATCATATAGCATGAAAAATCCATTAACTTAAACGTTAACTACTACCGGACAATATGTACCATTATTTTTTAGAAAATCGTTAAAAATATCTATAATCCGAATCAGGCATAATGTTATAAAAGACGTATAAAATAGACTCATTCATCTGTCCAACAAATTGGATTCATCCTAATACCTATTTTGGATTGGGAGATATCCTTGTTTTAAGTCACACTACTAAAATAGGAGGTTGCCCTACGAATAACGAGATTCGTAGGGGCGGATTTAGTTTGGCCCTATGATTAATCCGTAGGGCCAAATGGCAACCCCTACGGTCCTTACATATTTATTAAAAATTATTAAATCTTAAATTGTTGTTTGCCCCTACGGAGCCGCAAACCAAGAACCTACGGACTTATCCGTAGGGGCATGTAAATAGTGATTTAAGTAAAAAGGCAGATCGATCCCTACGCTGATTATCTCTAAATATTATTTTCTCATCACTGCACATGAACCCAAATCCCCAAATCCTCGTTCCCGCCGATCGCCGTTCTCGTCGTCGCCAGCGCGGCCGATTCGTCGTCGCCACCGCCTGCTTCTTCCTCATCTCCGTTCGTCGTCGCCGCCACCCGCCTGCACAGGTTAGGAAATCTTCAATTAAACAAATTTTTGATTGTTTTAGGGCTATGGTTCATGGTTTGGGTACCGATGAGGCACCGGTTGGGGTTAGTGTTAGGGTTAGGGCTGGGGCTGAAGGGCTGCGGTTGCGGTTGGGGTTCGGCAGGGGGTTGCGGTTGGGGTTGGGCTTGGGGTTAGGGTTAGGGTTAGGCATTAGTTGTGGTCAAGTATTTGGTTAGTTGTGGTCAAGTATTTGGTTCGGTGTTGTCATGGTCATACAACATAGACATGAGAAGATTTAGGGATGAAAAGGATTAAATAGAACACAAAAATACATAAACATATATTTTTTCTTTGTTTTTATGGGTTTATCGTAAATGAGATATTAGGTATTCACTTTGAAGTTTGAACTATAATCCTGTTACATATTAAACACTACATATTTGCCTTTTTGAATAGATACATGTTTCTTCAATTTTACCCTTGTCATACCTGTCGTTGTATAAACTAGAATAATTTTGCATATTGTAGAATTGCCAAATGCAAACCGTTAAGAGCTCATTGTCATTGGCGATTATTTATATTGAAACCGTTTTAGATTTTTTTGCCCTCAGGTTAATAATGTACTAGATTTATCTTCTTTTATGACATACCTTTTACATTGTCTGCACAATGCAGTATTGTAGATTATTTGATCACTGTGGTAGTTTGTGGTTTCATTTATATCATTGTTGATGACCCTAGATGAGGTAATTTCTGATTTGTTTGTTTCTTTTTCCTTTTCTTTTTCTTTTTCGGCCTGTTCATGGATATTTACATGTGATGATGTTATCACGGTCCAACAAAATGACTAATTGGTTTATTTGGCATCTGGTTATTGATCTGATAAGGTTCTTTCCCATATATTTGAAGATGCATATATGACCGAGAGCAAACAAATCCCAAAATCCTGTTGGATAAATGAGTAGTAAGTTTCTTAGCGGTCGGTAATTTTGTATACCTATTATAATTTGTTCCTTTAGGGAGAGGGGACGAAGGTAGCAAACATAACATTACTACTATTGTCGATATTAAAATTTTATATTAGTTAATGATTTATGAACTTGTGTTGTGCTTATAATTTCTTTGTTGACATCATGGGTAATACTGTACAAAAAAAAACTGTATTAGATGCACCAATTATTTGCTAGGTTGTTTGCTTGCGATATTGCAATGACATGGTCACATGGCGATATGTTACAAATTATGATGTAATTTACCTAAACAGTTTGGCACCTATTCATTGCGATATTGCAATGCAATGACATTTTTTCCGAACTTATGTTTTTGGAGAGTACAAACATTTTGCATATTTCAATTTCAAAACTAGCAAGTTCCAACGACTCTTCAAAAAACTTCATGAGTTTAATAAGGCATGTGTCGATCTCATAATTTAAATAGAAATAGTCAGAAAATGTGCATGACTTAATTTTGGAGGTCCTCCTAAGAAGAGATCCAATCAAATTATAGTGTAATTTACCTAAACAGTTTGGTACCTATTCATTATCATGATAGGATTTTGTCTTTTAGGTCTCATATTAAATAACAAAATTACTATCTTGAATCTTTTAGTAAGTTGTTAGATCTGATATATCATTGTTCTTAAGTTAAAGTTAAAAGCTACTTTTTCTTCTTCTGCTGATTATTTTCTTTACTTCTTTATAGAGGTCATCTTAATAATGTCAACATACTTCTTTTATAGTTGTTAGAATCGCGCCATTAGCTGTGGGTCATCTTTTAAATGAGCACCTTCTTTGATCCCTTGCCAGCAGCCATCACAATCCCCATATATATAATTTCTTCAGGTAGTCCACTTAGCCGGTATCTGAAAATAGCATAAGTGTCACACGACAGCAGTTAATTTCTATCGGTTAACATACGTTCGATATTCGTCGTGGCATAGAACTATACAAAGTTGATCTTAGTCTAAAATTAGATTAACGTATCCTTAACAAACGTTTAAGTTGATCTTAGTCTCAAATGAGATTAACGATCCTTAAACCCAACCCACAATTTAGAATACGACTCATACATGGGTATCCTCAAATCTAACTTTGATTATCGATAATTTATTCTTTTCAACGACAAACGCACACACAAAGCATATACACGGATTTTCTCCTTTGTCAGTAACCATCTCGTTCTTAGATTTCTCAATATAGTCATCATAACCTACAATTTATATGATACAGTCTAACATGTCCCATGAGTACGTCAGGGTTAAGGACTGAATGTATGTGAATTGGCAACAACGTATGCAACCTAAGTTTGTCACTGGAGTTTCTGCTTTCATTGAATTTGCATGCGCACATAATAAGAAGGAGAAGACAGTAATGTGGCAGAAGAAGAAGAAAATGACATTCCTTGTTCTCTGTTTCAGCATCAATCTTCTGATATGAACTAATGATGGCTTCACATTGGCTTTTCCTTTTAGAGAGTTCTTAGTGTCCAATGGAAAGTATACATCGGATTTGTACAGGTCAGGTTCTTCTATGACTTTCAAGAGTTTCAACTGATTCTGTAAATTACACCCTTGTTGGATGATACTTTTACCACTTCTCACTGCAGGTGCGCTCTCTAATTGACTAAAAGGGTTTTCTGTTGCCTTCTTTGGCTTTATAGAAGTCTTTTGATGGGGGTCATCTGAAATCTGAGTATGATGCTTGATCAGAATTTTCACTTTCTTTTTTTTGTATATTCAAAGTCCTATTCCTTTCAAGAATTTATGAGAATATTAGGTGATTTCTTATAGGAGTTCCAAGGTTTCTTATAGGAGTTTCAAGGATTTCTTATAGGAGAATATGCAGGGCTAGATTTGATGACGATGACGGGAGCAGCGAGGGGTGGCAGGAGCTCCAGCCGCGGCACCATCAGAGGCAGAGGCAGAGGCAGAGCGGTTCTGCTGCCCGGAGAGCTGCGTAGGGAGCTTCAGAGGGCCGGTCTTGCATCCAGATCGGAGACCCCTTCGGATGCCTCCTTCCATGTGGACTTTGCACACCTCCAGGTATATTGCACGCATATTCATTTTGAATGTAATATTATAGATATTCATGCCTGTTTATATCAAATTACTTATATTGTCAATGTTTGATTGTCTAGTTGTTGGTGATGCATCCATATCAGGGACAGAGGTCACTCCCGCTCCTTCAGGTATGTTTATATATCATATAGTGCATGTATATTGATTTAGAATGCTATATCATAAATATACACACATTCCTTTTGTTCTTACTTAGATAGTAATTTTTATTATTGTCTAGCTGTAGGTGGTGACACCATCGCACCTGCGGATATGTTTTTATATCCTATAGTGCATGCATATTGATGATCAATGGTCGCCAAAGTTTACCTTGATTATAGCTCAGAAAAATCATCATACTAAGTTTTTCCAACCGAACTCTCCTGATAATGTTCCACCTGGTAACGTTCATGATTTGCTAAATTGGTTTCTAAATGCAACTCAAATTAAAAGAATGATTTCATCCAAGAGTTTCCAACTATAAATAACTTCCATGTTTTTCTGCTGCTTCAATGTGTAGGCACAGTAGTTGACAATAAAATTTGTCATCCTAGAAACTATGATTTTTATATGTGCTCGCATGTGGGAATGATTGTAAAGTCGTGGACCTGTACAATAAATTCTTATTTGGTATTTGTTTGAAATCAAATGAATACTATATAATTGATAAGTTTGTTATATTTGTATTTAGTTTGGAATTAACACAATATTTATTCACTTAGCATGCACTTATGAGAATTTCCATTCATTCTTTTCTCAATTGATTATTTTCAATTCTCAACTTTGGATCGCATTTAGATATATACAGTTTTTTTCATCGCAACTTAATGTGTCATGAAAATTTTATCATAAAATAGGGCACCACGCGTCCAAACTCATTATCATGTGCTGCTTGATGAGGTTAGATTTGCGCCTGATGATCTACAAGAGCTTGTTCACTCCTGTCTTATGTGTAAGCAGCGCTATATGCGAGTTGATCTTGTTAATATGTATTTACTGAAATTAATTAATATTATTCAAATTTTGATACATGCAGATACCAGAGGAGCACATCTACTATCTCTGTAGGTAAGGCTTTGAATTTGTTGATTTTGGTATTTCTTGTCAATTTTATAGACCAGTATGTGCTAAATATAATGTTCTGACAGTTGCTAGGGGGGAGGCAACATTCCCCCTCTTTTTTACCCTTAATTATCGCTATACAGTCCTCATGCCGAGAGGTTCGACCGGTATATGGGGGATGAGAGCCGGCTCGTGAAGAACTATCCACTTCACGTTGAGTGGGGCGAGCAGCACCGGCACTCATTCGCCCTCTTCTTTGATCAGGCTCGAGTATTAATATATATTTTCATTTGTAATATAATGCAATATTAAGAGTTATTTTCTAATATATCTAATATTAAGAGTTATTTTCTAATATTGCAGACAGTTCAGACCCTGGCGCAAGGTGGTACACCGAGTGTGCTGTCCGCATAACTTGCCGTCCACGGCACCTCGACAGATCCCGCCACGGGCGAGCTTCGATATCCCGACGTCGCTACCCAGGAGTATTGCATAAGTGTTAATATTTATTCAACCCATATTTGAAATTTTAGTTTTGGAAGGTTCAAATTTAAATTTTATACTTATACTTTACTGCTTAATGTGGGTGTAGGAGCGGGTGGTTGAGCAGGCCGAGGTCTCGGGGATCGATTTTACGGACAGAGCGATCCGAGGCTGCTGACCCCAATCCTGGACGCCGCACACGGAGGGCCACCACGGAGGTTGGGAGAGAGGCCGAGGACTGGGCCTTAGCAGGGCCCATATGAGGTTGGACTCCACCCCGGCGGTTACTTCCTACGTCTCCAGTGAGCGACGTGTCCAACAGGAACTGGAGAGCTCGAAGGCCACCGTTCAGGAGTTGAAGGAGATGCTGGTATGTATACTACTTAATAGTAAAATATCATGTCATATTATAGATATCAACATATCCAATATTAGTACGCAGCCTGAGCTTATTTGGTTGTAGACTTAGGTTTGATTAATCATACATACATATATAATTAAAATAAACTACGGTTTTCCAAACTAGATATCCAAATGGGGTTTCGAAATAACTTGATAATGATAAGAATTCGAATAATACACAGTTCTTACACGCTTATTACACACGTTAGGTCCAGACGCGACGGGGTACATCGGCCGAGCCTCCATATGCATCTCCTTCGGCTGCGGCTCCGCAAGCCACTACATCGGCTGCGGTTCCACAGACAGCTCCTATAGCTCCACCGCCCGCTCAGACTCCCACAGCTGCGGCTCCGCAAGCCACTACCTCGACGGCGGCTGCGCAGACCACATTGCCAACTCCACAGCCCGCTCAGACTCTCGCACGCGCCGAATTGCATGATTTAGTGACCGAGGAGCAGGCGCGCCAGATTCTAGCGTTTATCAGAGGTGGAGCTGGATCGAGCTAGGTAGCTTTTTGATTCTTATTTTTTGAAACATGTATTTATTTATATGATACATATTGTACTACATTTTGGACGATATTGATATTGGTGGTCCTACGGTGTTTATATTTATATCATATTCTGTTTTTTGGTTTCTTTTGTATATTATATGCGTGAGATGTGATTATGAATACTGCGATATATGTTGTGTGATGATTAATTTTATATTCGATTGATGTATATGTTATTGTGCACAGGGCGAGAAAAAAGTAGGCAGCCCTTTTTTAAAAAAAAAAACTGATAATATGTACCTTCGGATTAATCCGTAGGTACACATATTGCCCCTACGGTTGAATCCGTAGGGGCAAAATATCAGAATAACTGATATTTTCCCCTGTGATCTCAGTATCGGGGGGTTGGGATTGCCCCTACGGATATATTCGTAGGGACAAACAAATGCCCCTACGGAGTTATCTGTAGGGGCTAAATATCAGGATTTCTGATATTTTGCCCCTACGGATATGTACCTACGAATGTATCCGTAGGGGCTATTACTTGGCCCTACGGATTCATCCGTAGGTACAAGTAATCTATTTTTAAAAACCGTAAATAAAATAATTTTTTTGCCCCAACGGTCTAAGCCGTAGGGGAAACGGTACCTACACATAACTCCGTAGGGGCAATTTTTAGTCCGTAGGGGCATGTTCAGGACTTCGACTTGCACCTACGGCGTTTGTACCTACAGGGTATTTTTTGCCCCTACGGAGATATCCGTAAGGGCAGTGGTTTGCCCCTACGGATAAATCCGTAGGGGCAACCCTTATTTGTAGTAGTGTCAGGTGAATGGTGCTGGAATTTTCAGTTTCAGAACTGAAGATCCAACTTCGAGTACAATTTTCTATAGGTTACATTATGAATTTGATGTCACTACAGTTCGATGAAATCTAGGGTTTTCAGTTTTTTATCCTATGAATCAAATGGAACCCTAATATCATGATCCTACAGAGAGTTGTGGCCGTTACAATATTGATTGACAGAAATTAGCATCTCTGGAAAGGTCAGTATCTTTCACCGATGTAAAATACTTTAGGAATAGTAAACGATAATGAAACCAATGTCAATTAAAAGTTAACTAATTTTTCTATGCTATGAAATAGGTCTCACTATATCAGGTCATTTCTACAGGAAGTTACAGCCAATTAAAGTTGAAAGACAGCGAAGATCATGTTTTAGGATTACAGTCCAGAGCTGCGTTCCCCCATGATTTAAGGAAATTAAACAATATATTTTTCATGCAAACTTTTTACAGATATCGAGTATTTTAAGCTAGAATCAAAACAAATCTATGAACACTACTAAACGATTTTTTTACTATTTATAATGATATTTACATGACAGTAAGCGCAGAAAATCCAGATCTGTCGTCTTCTCTTGGGGACGACACTATGTGTAAAATTTCAATATTTTCCATTCTTTAATCTACATGACATTTCTTGACAGGAAATGAAAATAATGACCAAAAAATGGGGGTTTTAAATCAAGGTGTTGGTTCGGGGAAATACGATCAAACACTTGGCGGGCATGACAGAAGCTAGCATTGTCTTATGTTTTATTGCACGATTAAAACAGGATTTGATCCCATGATTACTTAAGTCCATGGCACTGGGTTTTAAATCTAAAGCCAAACAAACGCATGCAATCTCACTTGGAAACTACACATTATATTTTACCGTATTTCATGAAAAAAATCGACATTAATAATATAAATCCTAACGTATAGCATGAATAACAAGTCTAATTGCCTTAGATCGCTGAAATAGAACGATAAAAACTCATGGGATTGCCTCGACACACGAGACGACAACGAGTCGACAATGGGAATGAACTCGGTCAAGTGTGTGTGGCGTCGACTAGCCAAGTGAGGCTCTCGGCCTACGCTTACAATAAAGCTCGGCCTTGTAAGAAGGGGCTCGATGATGACGATGACGGGAGGGTGACGATGGGGTTGCTCGAGGTAGTAGTCTTGGAGTGGGGAGGTGGTCGGCTTTGTAGTGGGAAGTGAAGAGGGTGGGGAGTTGTGGGTTTGTTGAAGGAAAAGCGAAGAGAAATGAAGGAGAAAGATAGGGTTAAGTAAGAGAGATAATGGTGTAATGATGATATTAATCCCAAATAAATTATGGATTCATTGTGATATTTAATGAAATTCATTTAAAATTTAAAATGCCATAATTGTTGTAAGTTATGAGAGAAATTGATTAATTGATTTGTTTGAAAGAGATTTAATGGGTTAGTGATGGAGCTCCTTTTCAGGCCTCCGTCAGATGTTGTCTTCCGTTGATCTCGATGTGAACTGGGTTCATTGTCCTTCGTTACGTGTGGGTCTCAATGGGTTTTGAGAGGACAAAGTGGAATGAGGAAGCTGCCACCGTGTACCTGCAAAGAAGTCCCGGGGTGGTTTGGTACCACCGAGGACCCTCCGACGCTCAAGTCAGTGACAAGATCCGAGCAGAATAACGGCGTAAGTATAAAGAATGGCTTACTTGACCCCTCTGTGATGGGGGCTTATGTAGTGGCGGCAGCACGTAGCAACAGGCGTGAGAATCTCGCCGGCAGTTACGCTCCCGACGTCACGCCCGCGTAATGAGCGGATCGCCCGTTAATGGGGATCGTGATGGCGTGGAACGTGGGATGTTGCCAGCGGAGAATCTGCGCATGGCGAGATTTGCGGAGCGGCGGTTATGCCTGTGAGTGGTGGAGTTGGTCGGAGGGACCGAGGAATATGGCTTCGGCGGGAGAGCTCGGGAACGAGTGGGAGAGCCGAGGCATCTTGGTCCTGTGGTAGCTCAGGGACGAGCTGAGAGGCCGAGGAGGCTGATTTGCAGGGGCTCCGAGGAGGGCCAGCTTATGCTCACGGGTCAGATACAGGGGCGGCCTGGTCGGCCCCTGCGGGCCCTTTCTTATGAGTTCTGGGACACGTCATCTGCCATATGTCTTGATCTTTGAAGCCGCCAGTATCGAGCATTATCATTAGCCCCCCACTCTTGTCCCGACCATCTAGCGGGTCGAGTCAGGAGTGGACTGCTGGCCCTCCCCCGAGGTGAGGTCCTCCTCAGAGTCGTGCCGGGGTGAGTCCTTCGAACCGTCGGTTGTCTTTTCCATTAGCGAATCGAGGTGAGATCCTTGCATTTAAAGAGGGTGCGCCGGTTCGTGCACTCTGCAGTCGAAACGACGGTCCACGTGTCGGGCGCCAACCGGCTGATGTGACGCGTGCAGGTCTGCGGCGTCTGATGGGACGCAGTCAATCGCAGGGCTGCTACGTGGAACAATTTAAGCCGCTGGGCGCAATGGGCCATTTCGACGGGAGACGACGGGCGCCGTTAGATAAGGTCGCAGGCGGTGATAAATGTGGGTGGGGCCCGCCCTAGGGCCCTTACTCCTTCATATTTTCCTCCCTCAGGCCCCAGCTGCTCGGCGCTCGTCTCCTCTCCTTTGCTTCAGCCCCTGAAGAATTTCTTTTCTAAGGTTAGATGTCTTCCTCTTCTGTAGAATCGGTAGATGTTGTAAGGGTGGGTGCTAGGGTCCCTCTAGACGTGTCTGTGTCCCCCCGGGGGGCAGGGGCCAGTTCCTCTCCCCGGGGTTGTGAGGCGGGGGACGCCTCCAGGGAGGAGGCGGCAGATGTGGCCCCCAGCACCCCGTGCTGGACGAGGCATGAGGACGAGCTCGTCAATGCTCAGGCTCGCTTCCACATTCCCCCGCGCTACACGCTTCGCCTGGCCAAGGAGGGAGAGAGGGCCGACCAGGTGCGGGGCAGGGAGATTGCTCTGTACCTGGAAGCTTTTTGGGGCGGAATGCGCCTGCCCTTCCCTCCCGAGGTCATCGCCGCCCTAAACTTCTTTGGCCTGGCCCCCGGCCGCTAGTACTGAACTCATGGAGGGTTTTCCTTGGGTTCTTGATCCGCCTGAGGTTGCAGGCGGTCCCTTTCAGTCTTCCCCTTCTTGATTCCTCCCTCGTATTCAAGAGCCACCCCGGCGGTCGAGCGGGCGACCCTAGGTGGGTGTATTTCTCCTTTAGGAAGTGGCCTGGGGTCGCTGCCGGGTCCGGTGTCGTGGCTGTTTACCCCAATCAGAGCAAAGCTCTGTTCAAATTCTAAGGCGGGAGATGAAGCAACGCTTCATCTCTCCCCAATCAGAGTAAAGCTCTACTTTGAAAATTCAAACTTTAATAAATGAAGCAACGCTTCAGATCCTCCGCGCTGCGCGCAGGATGCCACGTGTCAAAATCAGGCACGCCAGCACAGAGAGCGCAGCGCCCAAGGCAGCGTGCCCAATCAGAGCAAGGCTTTATTTAAAACAAAAATTAAAGGAAGCAACGCTTCAGACGACTTGCGCTCTGCGCTGCGCGCCACGTGGCAGCGCAGTTGCGCTGCGCTGTGCGCTGCGCGACACGTGTCAGCGCAGTTGCGCTGCGCTGTGCGCTGCTTGACACGTGTCAAGCGCTGGTGCATCTGCGCCAAACAGAATTAAATTCCAGAAAGATCTTTCTGTTCTTGTTAAAACAAGAAGATTGTCTTCTGTAAAACAGAAGCCCTTGGATCAAAGATCCAACGGTGGGGAAAATTCCCCAAATCACTCAGAGAAAGATCTCTTTAACAAATTTAACTAATTTATGGGCACTATATAAAGGACCCTAGACCCCAATTCAAAAGGGACATCATCATCAAGATTGAAAAGAAAAAAGAACTCTGAAGAATTTGAGAGAACTCTTCAAAAACAAAAAGAAAAGGTAAAAAACCTTTAGAAAAAGAGAAGATTCTCTTATGAACAGATCATTGATCTAAAAACAAGATCAATGATCTTCAATAAAAAAGAAAATGAAATAAGAACAGTGCTTTGCATTTTTTTATGAACCATTGGTTATGGAATCTTCAAGATTCTCAAGATTATTGAAATAATGCCTTGCACTTGCAAAAACTGCACTGTTGCGCTCCTGGGTTGGCGCAAGCCACCAGAGAGCGCCACGTGTCAGCATCTGAATCACTTGCGCTATGCGCTTTTAAGAAAGAGCCTTGCTCTCTGAGATTAGCGCAACTCACCAGAGCGCGCCACGTGTCAGCAGTGCAACAGCGCAGCGCACTGGCGCAGTGCACGGCGCTGTTGCGCTTGCGCTCACCAGAGCATGACACGTGTCAGCACCATAAGCGCTTGCGCTCAGTGATTGGCGCAAAGCGCCTGACAAATGCAATGCATTTCTTTTACTAAAGGGCCAGGCCCAAATCAGAAAGGCCTAGTAGGCCAAATTAAATTGCAATACAACAAAGGGCAGAGCCCAAGTAAAATTGATGCTCTGCATCCTTTATAAATGGGCAGAGCCCAAACAAAAAGTAATGCAATGCAAAGCCCTAGCACATGCCCAAAACAAATAAAAGCGTTGAACATTTTTGAACCGGACTTAGCCCAATCATGGCCATAAGTCCTCAAATTAAATTGACTGAGCACAGCTGTTCTCTTAACTCAATTTACATCCGGTTCAAGGGTACATCTTCGAGCTCCTCTGACACCTATCGTTGTAATCTTTCAATGACGTCAGAGAGGTGACGGGTCCCAACGGCCACAAATACAATGGACCACCATGTCCCTAAATTGGAAATGGACCACCATGTCCCTAAACTGGAAATTGACCCCCATGTTCCTAAACTGGAACATGGACCACTACGTCCCTAAACTAGAACAATAGAGCCCCCTAAACGCTCTTTTGTTGGATCTAAACGATCCCGTTTAAGTTGATCTTAGCCTCAAATATGGCTAACGTATCCTTAAACATTCAAACAGACTTTAGTCCCAAATTGGACTATAAGACCCCCAATCAACTTTGGTTCAAGGGTACATCTCCGAACTCCTCTGACACATGTCGTTGTAACCCTTCAACGTCGTCAGAGAGGTGACGGGTCCCGACGGCCATATATTAAATGGACCACCATGTCCCTAAACTGGAAATGGATCTAGACGATCCCGTTAAGTAGATCTTAGTCTGGAAATTAGACTAACGTATCCTTAACAAACATTTAAGTTGATCTCAGCCTCAAATATGGCTAACGTATCCTTAAACCAAAACCCAAAATCCAAATCTAAGAAAGTACGGATTTGGACTAATCCACGTCCTACGGGCGACGGCATAACTTAGTCTCCGTATACAATCCACGGGCAACCACAAACAAAACAAACACACACGACACGAAGTGAAATTCCGGAGAAGGAGAAAGTTGTTACCGCGATGCGGTAGCGTAATTAACTGCAGGGGCTTGCGCCTGCAGGAAAGAGCGTCCCCACAATCAAAAACCCCTCAAGCGAGAGGGAATCTGACGAAGTCTGCTACATCGGCCGCATCCGTCTAAACCTCCGATACACGGTGCCATAAATCAACTTGGCATCTTCGGAGAGGTGGATGGATAAAACCAATTAGCATCTGCCCCAAATCTCAGTGTCAGGACTTCGCAGTCCTGTGCGCCGTCTTTCGGAGGGGAACAGATTCTGGCACGCCCGGTAGGACCTCTTCCTCTTTCCGCTCCACACTTCGTGTGTCGTGTTCACGAGCGAATCGCGGTTTGCTGTGGTTGCCTGTGGATTCGAGGTATTAAGATTTGGTGTCTTGCTCCGTGAAGAAAACAGAAGATCAATGGCTTCAAACTGCACTACCTGCAACTGCAACTCTCGTTCCGTCCTTGCTGGAGGAGTGACTTATGGGCCCCAAACGGCCTCCCTTTTTAAGATGCCAGTGGAGCATGTAACTCAAGCCACCATTGGACTATTCTTCGGGACCATGCTCCCACCCATGAGCTTCGATACCCCAACAACGTCGCAAGAAGCTCCAAAGAAGTCGGTTTTTGATCGACTTATAACTACCGCGGCCCCTCTCAACAGGTCGCCCAACTTCAATACTTCAGTTTTCAACAAACTGGGCCAAAATGTCTACAGGCCCGCGATACTCGAAGCTGCCATCCCAAAGCGGATAGCCATCCCGGCTCAAGCGAACGAAATCATTGGAAAGGCTCCTCCTTCCAAGAAGTCAGTTTTTATAAGGCTGGCCATTCCGGTTGCTGCTCCAGGCGAGGTCCTCAAAGCTGCTTCCCCTTCCCAGAGGTCTGTCTTTGATAGATTAAACATTGCTTCTCAACGGGTGTTAATCTTCGACAGGCTAGCACCAATAACAGTCTCTTCTCAAAGCAGGGGGCATGACGAAGTCACCCTTATAGCTGAAACAACTCCATCCGCGCGACACGCTCGACATCGCCACTGGCACCGAGTGAGGAAGGCTGGGGGCAACTCCCCCTCTGGGATTACTCCACCAGCTCCAACGGTGGGGATCGATATTGCTATTCCAACCGGGAACAGTTTTGATCTGCTGAACAGGGTGCGCAGAAACTCTCCTACTGCAGTGCTGAAGAGATCTTCTCCACCCATGGAGAATGATACGGAAAAGAAGATGGAGCAACCCCCTCAACGGCTGTCCTCTAAAATTTACAAGGTCTGGCGTCAAGTCCAAAAATCCGTAATAGATCAAGACCATCTCCGCCGACAGAAGAAGATGAAGGTTCGGCAGGAGAGGAACTACTCTGTCAAGCCGGAAAAAGCAACAGCTGGATTGGTGCCCACTGCAACGGCTCCCTCAACGTCAATCGCTCAAAAGAAAAGGAGGCCGCAAAAAGCCCCTGTGAACATGGCGAACCGTAAAAGCGCTGAATCTAAGCGCCCCAAGTCTGGGAGCATGGTGGTGCACACCGTTTATATGGCTTCCGGAAAGGAGGATAGCCGCGCTTCGACGGGTCACCGACCGCTCACCCGATCCGTGACAAAAGGCCAGGAGCAACAACAGAAGCTTCAGGAAATGATGACTGCAATGACCGCACTTACCGGGCCAAAAGAAAGATCGAAGGCATCCTCGGATCAACGCCGGGAGCAAGAAACTGACGCTGACTTCCTACGCAGAGTCCTCGAAAAGAAGGACAGAGAAGCAGCAGAACAAGCAGCTAATATAAAACAAATGGCGCTTCTTTTCCAAGATATGGTAGGAATGGTGTTACAGCAGGATCCTCCAGCTAAAGACCCTCCGACCATTACTGAAGACGATAGAGGGGAGACATCCAATCCTCCTTCGGCTCTTTCAGCAGCCAAGGAGGAAACCATTTCTAAGGCCGCACTGGATGACTATATAGCTCAGCAAATACGAGCTCATCAGGCGAGTGAAGCGGCTGAGCAAATTGTTAGAACCGGACGGCCCTATCCGAGCTGGTATGACCAAATCAGTTACCCGCCGGGATATACGATCCCTAAGTTTCACGTATATAAAGGGACAGGGAATCCACATCAGCACGTCGCTCAATTCAGTGCCTTATGCGGCAACACTGGAGGCGATGACAAACTGTTGCTTCACCAATTCATCGGCAGCTTAGCAGAAACAGCCTTTGAATGGTATTCAGAGCTACCTAACGACTCTGTCAAAACATTTGCGGAGATGGAGTTATTGTTTACACAAAGATTCGCGAGTGCTAGTGAACGCACCCCGATAACAGCGCTGATCAATGCTAGGATAAGGCCGGGCGAAACGTGGGTCCAATACGCAACACGATGGTGGAACCTATGGTCGAAATGCGAACAACGCATAGAAGAGGCACCTGCGGTAGGCATGTTTGTGGGCACTCTTGATCCGCAAGCGACCATCTCGCAATTCATGATGTTCTTCAGGCCAACCACCTACCAAGCATTGATCGACAAATTAGCTTAAATGGACCAGATGGGCCACGGACCGTCTCCTCCAAAACCAGACTCTCGAAATGAGAGAGGAAAAAGGAAAGCGATCATCGTCGCCAATGCCCAACAACAGCCGAACAACTCAAAACCGGTTGTTCGCCAAAATAATGTGCGTCCACGCCCATCCCTCGAGGAGAGACTGAGACGTCCTAACTCGTTCCCTCAGAATAAAATGAGAAGGTTGTTCGAACTGGCAGTGCGCAACGGGCTCATAAATTTACCGTGTCCAAAACGTCCGTTGCAGCCGGGCGATCTCAATAATCCCAATTATTGCCCTTACCACCAAATGGTAAGTCACCCGATCGAGGACTGTTTCGTCTTTAAGGGATGGATCGAGGATCAGTACCTACAAGGCAAGTTCGCATTGTCTGAAAACTGGAAGGTAAACCCGCCACAGCCGCATACTCCAAAGAAAACGGATACAATGGGGGCAGCTTGTTCTTTTGTCAAGGATGAAAACGATGGAGAAAACTCATCAGATGAATCCGAAGACTACGTAGCGACTTGTCATGTGATTTCTCATTCACTGGCAGATGATGAAGAGGCTTCTTGCACCGAGAAACCAATGGCGAACCCTGAGCCGGAGATTCTACGGCCATCAGGCGAGTTGATCGATGTCTTCCTAAATGAAATTCGTCTGAAAGCAAAAGCCAATCAAGAGCGTAAGATGGCCATACTGGAAAGAGCCAAGGCACTCCCGTCAAATCAAAAGCCATCCACTGCGGATAAAAACAGATTCAAGATGAGGAAAAGGTTCGCCAAAGCTCTATCAGTGGGAATGAAGCTACCGCCCTCTGAAGAAAATACTCTCGCTGAGGTAGAGATGCACCATAACTTCTGTTTATATCATCAGAAGATCATACATCCTACCGAAGACTGCGACTCCTTTAAGTGTTGGTGGTAAGGATATGTCGCTCAAAAGCAACACTTCAACAGGACAAAGCGTGAAGCTCCTAGACATCAGAAAAATGCGATAGATGAGCGCAAAAGAGCCGCCGCCGACTGTCATATAGCCGACTCTAAGGGATCGAAAATTATTACCTTTGGATGCGACTCTGACGAAGAAGCTACCCCCAACCCCTACCTCGGGGAGTCTATTTCAAAAATGAAGGAATTGAGGAGCTGCAAGAACGTTCAGCTGTGCAATCGCACGCTATTCGGAAAAAATCTCGGCCCCGTAAACAAAGGATCGAGCAAAAAGGATAAAGGGAAGGGGAAAATGACCCTCATCGCCAACACTCAACAACAATCGAGTGGCCCTAGACCGATCGTTTGCCGAAACAACAAGCGGCAACCTCTCCAGCAAAAGTTGAAACGTCCTTACTCATTTCCGCAAGATAAAACAAGAGGACTGTTCGAGCAGGCAGTGCGCGATAGACTCATCAATCTGTAGAGTCCAAAATGTCCGTTGCGGCTAGGTGATGTAAACGATCTCAATTATTGCCCTTACCACCAAACGGTAGGTCACCTGATTGAGGATTGCTACGTCTTCAAAAACTGGGTTGAAGACCAATACCAACAGGGTAAGTTCGTCATCTCCGAGAACTAGAAGGTGAGCCCGCCACAACCGCACGCTCCGAGAAAGATGGATACGCCGGGGCATCATACTCAGTCATAGAGAAAACCCCATAGAGTTAAAAGTCAGTAAACTAGAGATTCGTCTCAAATACGGCGACGACGGACCGAAACGTCCTTAAACTAATGACGGACCGAAACGTCCTTAAACTAATGACGGACCGAAATGTTCTTAAACTAATGGCGGACCGAAACGTCCTTAAACTAATGATGGACCGCAATGTCTTAAAACTTGCAAGCGACCGAAACGTCTTTAAACTACTACCGTAGCATCCTCAGGCCAACTCATAAAAAAAAGAATAATAAAAAAAATACAGTATGTCCATAAGCAAAATGGGCACGGATGAAAACCCGAAAGGGCTCCGTGAGTAAAAACAGCAGGGCTACTGGCGAGTGTTCGTGAAAACCCGAAAGGGCGCGACCTCGTAAAAAAAAAGGAAAATAAAAAGAATAAAAAAAAACGGTATGTCCATAAGCAAAATGGGCACGGATGAAAACCCGAAAGGGCTCCGTGAGTAAAAACAGCAGGACTACCGGCGAGTGTTTATGAAAACCCGAAAGGGCGCAACCTCGTTAAAAGACACTTATAGGGTCCTCTCGACCTTATAAGGAGAAATCACCCGCATGAGATCCTTACGACTCACCAGGGAGCAACACACTTAGGAATCCCCACGATTCCTAAGGAGAAAATACACTTGCGAGATCCTCACGACTCGTAAGGAGAACTCTCTTATGGGACCCTCACGGCTCATAAGATTTTGAAAGTCTTAACTTACAGAGACCTGAACCTGTTCTTAAGCAAACCCTCCACAACCTTCGATATTGCCCTACAAGTGGATCAATGCTGACCCTTGTATACAATCCACGGGCGCAAATAAACATTTCCCTAACCAAGTCACATCCGTGACTGGGGATATGTACGCATGATAAACAACCCTTATAAGTCCTCTCGACTTATAAGGAGAAAACCCTCTTATAGGATCCTTACGACTTACAGAGGAACATACACTTAGGAATCTCACGATTCCTAAGGAGAGAGTACACCTACGAGATCCTCACGACTTGTAGGGAAAAATACCTTTGTGAGACCCTTACGGCTCATGAAATTAAAAGTCTTAGTCGACAGGACCTTAACCCTGTTCACTAAGCCACCTTTGGTCGACATCAACAGAGGCAAATGATGATTCGCTCCTGGCAATATCCCAGTTGTAGCGGTGTTGATGCCGAAATCGGTGTCTAATTCCAGGCTTACAGCGAAAAGCCACTAGGCCGCACATGCATACGAAATAGCCGAAATGATGGGGCAACTTGCAAACAAAATCAGCAAGTAAAAATGTGTGCATGCCAAAACAGCCGAAATGATTGGGCAACTCGCAATAAAAAGCAGCGAGTAAAATAAAAAAAACAGCCGAAATGATTGGTTAACTCGCAATAAAAAGCAGCGAGTAAAATAAAAAAAACAGCCGAAATGATTGGGCAACTCGCAATAAAAAGCAGCGAGTAAAAAAGAAAAATAGCCGAAATGATTGGGCACCGCGAAAAATAGCCGAAATGATTAGGCAATCGTGATCTTCGCGATATAAAAAAAAAGCTGAAATGATAGAGCGTCGCGGAAAGAATAAAAAAAAATGAAAATGAATGATGAAAGAATGAAACTTTTTGCCCTACAGGTGAGATCGCATCGATCCCTGTATACAATCCAGGGGCACAAACAGAGAGGGAACCATTCCTTCCCAACAGGCTTCATTAGAAAGCAAAGCCAAATCTCGACGGTTCACAGACAACCTAGAGACAATCTCAACATTTGTCGCAATATTGCAGACACAATGTCAACAAACGGAGAAAAATGAGGATCCCTAGCTTCAACGTCTTGACGTCAACAACCGACCTCAGAGTCGCAACGGAACGGAGCCATGGCAGAGTCCCTAGTTCCAAATCTCAATGGCCACATCTACAGCCTGGAAACCAACGAAGGTGGGCCTCTTCATTCCAGCATGACACAGATGTTACACCATCAAACGGAACCACGGCATAGTCCCTAGTTCCAAATCTTAACGGCAATATCTACAGCCTAAGAATCAACAACGGCGTTCCTTCGCAGTCCAGCAGGATGCAGATGCAACGCGAACAAAAGACCACATGGTCAGTAAAGCGGAGTGACGGCAAAATCCCAGCTCCATCTCAGCGTTCGTCTCGATACAGCAGACGCAATGTCAACAACGGCGTTCTTTCGCAGTCCAGCCGGATGTAAATGCAACGTCAACAAAAGACCTCATGGTCGAAATAAAGCAGAGTGATGGAAAAATCCCAGCTCCACCTCGACATTCGTCTCGTTACATCAGACGCAATGCCAGCAAATGAAGCAAAAGGCCAAATTCCTAGCTTCAGGGTCTTGACGGCAACCCATATAAAGCCTGAAAGATGAGATCATCTCGCACCAGCACGGAGTGGTCACCACCTCGACGTTCGTCTCGATACAGCAGATGAAATGTCACCACAGCGTTCTTCCCCCAGCAGGATTCGGACGCGCCAAAGCAAATGAAGCAAAAGGCCAAATTCCTAGCTTCAGGGTCTTGACGGCAACTCATATAAAGTCTGAAAGACAATCGGAGATCATCTCGCACCATCACGGAGTGGTCACCACCTCGACGCTCGTCTCGATACAGCAGACGCAACGCCAAAGCAAACGAAGCAAAGGCCAAATTCCTAGCTTCAGGGTCTTGACGGTAACTCATATAAAACGTGAAAAACTACCGGAGATCATCCCACATGGAGTGGTCACCACCTCGACGTTCTTCTCGATACAGCAGACGCAATGTCAACAACAGTGTCCTTCCTTCGACAGGATTCGGCCACACTAAAGCAAACGAAGCGATGGCCAAATTCCTAGCTTCAGGGTCTTGACGGCAACCCATATAAAGCCAGAAAGATAACTGGAGATCGTCTCACACTAGTGTGGAATAGTCACCACTTCGACGTTCGTCTCGACAGAGCAGACGCAACACAATCAAACAAACAGAGCCACGGCAAAATCCCGGCTTCACCTCGACGTTCGTCTCGATACAGCAGACGAGATGTCACCCCAGTGTTCTTCCTCCAGCAAGGATCAGACGCGATGATCAAACAAACGGAGCCACGGCAAAATCCCGGCTTCACCTCGACGTTCGTCTCGATACAGCAGACGAGATGTCACCCCAGCGTTCTTCCTCTAGCAAGGATCAGACGCGACGATCAAACAAACAGAGTGATGACAAAATCCCAACTCCACCTCGACGTTCGTCTCGATACAGCAGACGAGATGTCACCCCAGCGTTCTTCCTCCAGCTGGGTTCAGACGCGACAATCAAACAAACGGAGCCACGGCAAAATCCCTAGTTCCCACCGCGACATTCGTCTCGATACAGCAGACGCGATACCAGCAAACGAAGCAAAGGACAAATTCCTAGCTTCAGGGTCTTGACGGCAACTCACATAAAACCTGAAAAACTATCGGAGATTATCCCACACCAGCGTGGAGTGGTTATGACTCATCGGGGCTCGCCAAAATGAGCCTAACCTCAAGTAAAAAGCGGCATGGCAAATTCCTAACGCTTGCTCTTCCGACGGTCAAACTGCCTAGGAAGATTGCTTGAAGACGTCTTGTCCAGCCCCCGAAGGGATCAGAGATATGGCAGTCGCAGGGCTACTCGAACAGCACGATTGCCTATCGAGGAATATATCAGCTTATGCGACGGTACGATGGCCAAAACCCTAAGTACCACAGACCCTAACGGACTTCTGTCGTAAAGAGCAGAGGTTAAATGCGGCGTTAGGATGTTCTTGCGAGAAACGCTCAATTCGTCTCGACTTGTGAAGAAATTGATGTCTTTGCGAGAAATTCTTGAGGCGGCTCGACTCGTGAGATAAAGCCTTAGGTAGTGGGCATAAAAGAAGCCTGTTTCTTAAGTACTGGGATCCTGCAAGTCGGCCCAAAACGGTCTCTTGCATACTATCCACGGGTCTCACTCTCCAAACTCGAATTTCGACAAGGAGGGAAACAACCGCTTACGGGTCCTCTCGACTCGTAAGAGGGAAAGTTCTCTTATAGGATCCTTACGACTTATAAGAGAAAATGCACTTAGGAATCCTCACGATCCCTAAGAAGAAAATCCACCTACGAGATCCTCTCGATCCGTAGGGAGAAAAGTCTCTATGAGACCCTCACGGCTCATAGAGTTGAAAAGTCTTAGGCGGCAAATCTGAACCTGCGGTCTAAGCCATCGCTATCTCTTGGAGAAATCTAGACGCTTACTCTATTATCTGCTAATTATGTTTATCAGGGTAACATGCGGATAATAAAAGAAAGAAGAAAGCGACAGAAAGAACATTTGATTGGCGTTAGATCAAGCATTCGAGACACACTCATTTATGCATGTGCAAAAGACTTAGAGTAAAAAATAAAGACAAGCTGGGATAAAAATTTTCCATTAATATTGCCAAAAGCTCTTACAATCATAAAAAGCAATAAATGAGAAACATTATTACAATGGAATAACCTCAAATTCAGGGCATGGATCGAGGAATTCAAAAGTAAGGCCATTCAGAGTTCTTCTAGCCTTTCTGATTATTCTCGTGCGCAACCTCTCGCGCTCCTGTGTGTCAAGATCCTCGGCGAGGCCCCCCAGCCTTCGATAAGCAGCAACTATCGTCGTCTGCTGGAAAATATGATGCAGGATGTCGATAAGGCTATCCCGCGGTTTCTTCGAGATCAGCTCCGACAAGTACACTGAATGCACCTTATCATCGGCATCGTCCAGCGCATTGAGCGGTAGGGCCTCGTGGAACCCCGGGAGTGCCCTCCAAATTGCACCCAGCACGACTTTCAAGAGAGCAGAGCGGCGAGGGAGCAGCCAACCAACACATGCATTCAGACGACCCATGACCTCCGCACACCGGGCATCCGTAAACTCCTGGTCTTGTTGACGGCCCTGTACACGGATATCCTCGTAGGTGATGAATTCATGCAGACTGTATAGACGCACCGCCATAATGCCTGAAGGAAACATCATTGGAAGATTAGCAATGATAAAAAGAGAGTTAAAACTCCTCGAGGGCAATGCTCTGCAGACAGGAGTGACGCCTGTCAAAATCAATAATGAGGAGAGTTTGAGGAAAATCCCCTAAGAACATTGAAAGCTTTGCTCTGAAAAGATGATATATAATGATATAAAATGCCATCTTTAACTTCCAAGATCCATGAAGAATTCTTAAGAGTTCTTCTATATGATTTGGAAGGAGCAAAACTCCATTGCTAAATTAAGAAAATCCCAAGAAAATCTTTTAGAGAGCAGAGATCTATTAATGGAACCCTAATAGGGTTCTCCTTAGTCCTCTTTAGACCCCTTTAGAGCAAAGCTCTGCTAAATGAAACCCTAAATGGGTCTTCTTTAGATCAGGGATCTATTGAGAGCAAGGCTCTTAAAATTGATTTAATTTAATCCAAATTAATTTTCTTACCTAAAATTCTCTAAAGATTAAACTTTTAAAAGCGTTTAAACAAAAGAGCAGGGCTCTGAGATTTTGAAAATAAAATTTTTTGGAGATGATGATCATGTGTGAATGACCAAAGGTCCTATTTATAGGCGTCAAGTGCCCTTTCAACTTCCAAAATTTGCCGCAACGGTTGGAATTCTGCCACCGTTGGGCTCGTGTTTGGGGCTATGTGAGCACAACGGTGGGGGGGCATTTGTTTACCCCAATCAGAGCAAAGCTCTGTTCAAATTCCAAGGTGGGAGATGAAGCAACGCTTCATCTTTCCCCAATCAGAGCAAAGCTCTACTTTGAAAATTCAAACTTTAATAAATGAAGTAACGCTTCAGATCCTCTGCACTGTGCGCAGGGCGTCACGTGTCAAAATCAGGCACGCCAGCGCAGAGAGCGCAGCACCCAAGGCAGCGCGCCCAATCAGAGCAAGGCTCTATTTAAAACAAAAATTAAAGGAAGCAACGCTTCAGACGACTTGCGCTCTGCGCTGTGCGACACGTGGCAGCGCAGTTTCGCTGTGCTGCGCGCCATGTGGCAGCGTAGTTGCGCTGCGCTGTGCGCTGCGCGACACGTGTCAGCGCAGTTGCGTAAGCGCAGTTGCGCTGCGCTGTGCGCTGCTTGACACGTGTCAAGCGCTGGTGCATCTGCGCCAAACAGAATTAAATTCCAGAAAGATCTTTCTGTTCTTGTTAAAATAAGAAGATTGTCTTCTGTAAAACAGAAGCCCTTGGATCAAAAATCCAACGGTGGGGAAAATTCCCCAAATCACTCAGAGAAAGATCTCTTTAACAAATTTTACTATTTTATGGACACTATATAAAGGACCCTAGACCCCAATTCAAAAGGGACATCATCATCATGATTGAGAAGAAAAAAGAACTCTGAAGAATTTGATAGAACACTTCAAAAACAAAAAGAAAAGGTAAAAAACCTTTAGAAAAAGAGAAGATTCTCTTATGAACAAATCATTGATCTAAAAACAAGATCAATGATCTTCAATAAAAAAGAAAATGAAATAAGAACAGTGCTTTGCACTTTTTTATGAACCATTGGTTCTGGAATCTTCAAGATTCTCAAGATTATTGAAATAGTGCCTTGCACTTGCAAAAACTGCACTGTTGCGCTCCTGGGTTGGCGCAAGCTACCAAAGAGCGCCACGTGTCAGCATCTGAATCACTTGCGCTATGCGCTTTTAAGAAAGAGCCTTGCTCTCTGAGATTGGCGCAACTCACCAGAGCGCGCCACGTGTCAGCAGCGCAACAGCGCAGCGCACTGGCGCAGTGCACGGCGCTGTTGCGCTCACCAGAGCATGACACGTGTCAGCACCATAAGCGCTTGCGCTCGGCGATTGGCGCAAAGCGCTTGATAAATACAATGCATTTCTTTTACTAAAGGGCCAGGCCCAAATCAGAAAGGCCTAGTAGGCCAAATTAAATTGCAATACAACAAAGGGCAGAGCCCAAGTAAAATTGATGCTCTGCATCCTTTATAAATGGGCAGAGCCCAAACAAAAAGTAATGCAATGCAAAGCCCTAGCACAGGCCCAAAACAAATAAAAGCGTTGAACATTTTTGAACCGGACTTAGCCCAATCATGGCCATAAGTCCTCAAATTAAATTGACTGAGCACAGCTGTTCTCTTAACTCAATTTACATCCGGTTCAAGGGTACATCTTCGAGCTCCTCTGACACCTATCGTTGTAATCCTTCAATGACGTCAGAGAGGTGACGGGTCCCAACGGCCACAAATACAATGGACCACCATGTCCCTAAATTGGAAATGGACCACCATGTCCCTAAACTGGAAATTGACCCCCATGTTCCTAAACTGGAACATGGACCACTACGTCCCTAAACTAGAACAATAGAGCCCCCTAAACGCTCTTTTGTTGGATCTAAACGATCCCGTTTAAGTTGATCTTAGCCTCAAATATGGCTAACGTACCCTTAAACATTCAAACAGACTTTAGTCCCAAATTGGACTATAAGACCCCCAATCAACTTTGGTTCAAGGGTACATCTCCGAACTCCTCTGACACATGTCGTTGTAATCCTTCAACGTCGTCAGAGAGGTGACGGGTCCCGACGGCCATATATTAAATGGACCACCATGTCCCTAAACTGGAAATGGATCTAGACGATCCCGTTAAGTAGATCTTAGTCTGGAAATTAGACTAACGTATCCTTAACAAACGTTTAAGTTGATCTTAGCCTCAAATATGGCTAACGTATCCTTAAACCAAAACCCAAAACCCAAATCTAAGAAAGTATGGATTTGGACTAATCCACGTCCTACGGGTGACGGCATAACTTAGTCTCCGTATACAATCCACGGGCAACCACAAACAAAACAAACACACACGACACGAAGTGAAATTCCGGAGAAGGAGAAAGTTGTTACTGCGATGCGGTAGCGTAATTAACTGCAGGGGCTTGCGCCTGCAGGGAAGAGCGTCCCCACAATCAAAAACCCCTCAAGCGAGGGGGAATCTGACGAAGTCTGCTATATCGGCCGCATCCGTCTAAACCTCCGATACACAGTGCCATAAATCAACTTGGCATCTTCGGAGAGGTGGACGGATAAAACCAATTAGCATCTGCCCCGAATCTCAGTGTCAGGACTTCGCAGTCCTGTGCGCCGTCTTTCGGAGGGGAACAGTGGCCTTGCCCTCTTCCATCCATAGTCACAAATTTGTCGTTCGGGAATAATTCGGCAAGGTCGAAAATTCGGATTCGGAGAACTATTCGGAAAAAATCGGTAGGTATTCGGGAAAGATTCGGTAAGTGTTCGGGAAATGTTCGGGAAGGATTTCGAGCAATAAATTAATATATGAGACGCTAGGTTTTGATTTTGTGAATTATTTGCTGTTTTTTGAATTATTCGTTGTTTTTTCACATAATTCGGGAATAATTCGCGAATAATTCGCGAATTATTCGGTCAGTTCGGCAATGGCGATTGATTCGGAGATTAATTCGTTTGATCAAAAATTCGCGAATTATTCGCGAATTCGGCGAATAATTCGCGAATTATGTGACTATGCTCCCATCCATGATTGGAAAAAGAAGTTTTTCTTTGTTTCCCCTCCTGAGGGCGAGGACTGGCCAGTGCCCACCAAATGGTCGAGAGAGAAGTGCCTGCCGGGGATCCTGTCCAACGACCCCGCCGCGGTGAGAGTGGCTTCATGGGAGCCCATCCCCCGACACGACGTGCTGCTGTCCGAGAGGGTCTTGAGCTGGGCCGGACTTAGCCCCGTCGAGTTCATTGGTAAGTTAGGCTTGCTCTCTGGGTTCATATTTTCCTCGCGTTGCTGATATGTTGGGTGTTTGTTTCATGCAGGATCCATGGACTTCGGCTCTCTCCGAGATGCTATGCGCCAACCGAGGCAGCCCACCAGGGCCGGGGGTGCCAGCTCTTCCCAGGCGAAACCTTCCCTCGCTCCTCCTGCCTCGGTGATGGCTCCCCAGAGGCGTTCGACGGTGGATCCTGCCCCGGGCCCCAGCAGGGCGTCGGGTCGGAAGCGGGCCCTGGTTATGGAGGACTCGGCTTCGGAAGAGGAGATCGGCTCCCTCTCGGAGCCGCTCAAGAGGAGTTCCCGAAGACCTTCCCGGGGCCGGTCCTCGCCGACCGTGGTGGAGGAAGGGGGGCTCCGGTTCAAGGTGCCGTCCGGGCTGTCAGTTGCGGACACCTTCCTCCACGAGATAGAGACCTCGGCTGGGGGTCAGGTTCCTGGGGGGTCCCTCAAAGCTCAGCTGGCGTCGATCGCCCAGGAAGCCGTGCAGGTAAGCCCCCCATTGTGCGGTGAGATTTGGTATCTTCCTTCCTGTTTCTGACCTTTCTTGTTTTGTGCCTTACCAGACCCTCCAGCACGTGGCCCTAGCCCTCCGCGTGGAGGCCGAGGTGGTAGCCCCAGCGGTGGAGACCGCGGGCCATCTTGCCGCGTTGCAAGAAAGCTCCAGGCGAGAGCAGGAGGCGATGTCGGCGAGGATCGCCGCCCTGGAGGGCGAGGTCACAGCCGGGAAAAAGGAGGCCGCCCGGCATCGCAAGGCTGCCGCGATCGCCAAGGGCAAGCTTGGGGACTCCCAGGTGCTCGCCGACACCCTAAAGAAGACGGTGAAGACCCTCCGAAAGGAGCTGGGGGCGTCTGCCGAGGCCCTTAAGTCTGCTGGACCGCAGGCCGTGGTGAGCTACAAGGGGTCGAGGGATTTTTATGACGACCTGGCCTGTTTCCTGATTAAAAATCAGGAAAGGACTCAGAAGAGGCATCACGTGCTCACACGTGACCAGTGGTCACGTGTTGGCACGTGACGTTCAAAGCAGCAGCACAAAGCTCATTCATGAAAAGGCTCCAGAAAAGGTCACGTGCTCACACGTGACCAGGGGTCACGTGTTGGCACGTGACGGCTGAGCAGCGGCCAGAGAACAGAGCGTAAAAGGAGAAGAAAAGGCCCGTTCCAGGGGTCACGTGCCTACACGTGACCAGGGGTCACGTGGCCACACGTGACCGGCTTTAAAAGCCTTATTATTTAACAGAATTAAATTCTGAGAAGAGAGCATTCAAATCTTTCCAAATAGAGAATGATTATTTGGAACCGTTGGATTAAAAATCTAAAGGTGATTAAATATTACCTATTTATGGAAAAATCTTGAACTTGGAAAGATTTCCTCTTAAAATCTAACCGAAATAACAAAGGGATATCTTTGGATTTAAAATCCAATGGTGAATAAAATTCACCTAACAATCTAAAGGCCCGAATTAATGATAAATATAAATCAAATCCCTCAACATATAAATCAAATTTCTAAATGAGAAATTTACTAAGCAGATTGATTCTCTTCCTTCTCTTATAAATAGGAGCCAAGAAAAGAAGAGAGGGGCCCTTTTTCGAAGACTTTTTTCTAAAACTTTCTCTGAAACCTTGAGACCTTTGGATCTTTTTTTTTGGTATACATAGAGAGAGAGAGAGAGAGAGAGTCTTGAATTCTCTGCAAAAAGGAAAACCCTAGGTAAGAAAGGAAAAGGGAGGTTTCAAAGGAGAATTTAATTCTCAAAAGAGTTTAACTCTTACATAAAAGAAGAGAACTTAGTTCTTTCTCTGGTGGAGGATCTGTAAAGTGCACATCTCCCCATGAATTGAGAACTTAATTCTCATTGGGTTGAGATCCTGCCAGGCAGATCCAAAACACAGAGGAGGAACTGAGTTCAGAGAATTTAATTCTCATAAAATGATAGGAATTCAATTCCTTTCACAAAAAGTTAGGGTTTAACCCTATGATATAGGAATTTAATTCTTTCAAGATGAACAGAACTAGGGTTCAACCCTAACTGAGAATATAATTCTCTCAAACTCACAGGAATTTAATTCCTTTATTAAAAGAAATCAGGGTTTAACCCTAACTAAGAATATAATTCTTCAGAAGAAAACAGGAATTTAATTCCTCTAAAGTTTAGGGTTTAGCCCAATGAACAGAACTTTAAAAACACGCAGAGCCACGTGCTACCACGTGACCCCTGCAAAGACCCACAGAATAGAACTCTGAAGCAGACACCTCACGTGTTACCACGTGACTCCTGCGAAGATATATAAAGAGAACTTTGAGGCAATGCCTCACGTGTCCCACGTGATCCCTGAAGCACATAAAGAAACAGCAAAATGAAAGAGAACTCCGGGACGCCCTCACGTGTCACCACGTGTCCCCTAACGCGTATTCTAATAAACCAGAGCATGAGCCATCATCACGTGCTCGCACGTGATGGCTTTCAGAACTGAAAGTATTAAAACACTTACCTGCAGAACAAAATAAAGAGAAGAAGGGCGCTCTCACGTGTTACCACGTGACCCCTCTTGCCTCAATGTTTAACACTAAATTGACCCTCTGTATCCAGTGCTTAACATTGACTCTACTTAGTGTTTAACACTAATCTGGAAAACTATATTTCCAGTGTTTAACACTGACTTGCTTAGTGTTTAACACTAATTTGAAAGCCCTTTTCCCAGTGTTCAACACCGATTATCTTTTAGTGTTCAACACTAACTTGTTAATCTTTTCCCAGTGTTCAACGTTGTTGGTCTCTAGTGTTTAACGCCAGCCTTAGCCCAATTGGCTAAGTTTCCAGAGGCAAAGCCTCTCCTGCAATGAATCAACAGAAGGCCAATATCCCAGATACAATTGGACTTAGCCCAAGCTGGCCATAAGTCCTCAATTCAAACTTAACTGGGCCAATGGGATCATAATATAATAATTGATCTTAGTTTCCAAATTGGGCTACAGATCATTTAATCTACCTCGGTGTAAGGGTACATCTCTTCACTCCTTTGATACTTGTCGTTGTAATTCCTCAACGTCTTCAAAGAGGTGACGGGTCCCGATAACCACACACATTGATACGGACTGTGGGGTCCTTAAACTCATGGACTACGACGTCCTTAACCTTGACCGTGATGTCTTAAAACTAACATCGGACTGTGGAGTCCTTAAATCCACGGACTACGACATCCTTAACCTTGACCGTAATGTCTTAAAACTAACATCAGACTGTGGAGTCCTTAAATCCACGGACTACGACGTCCTTAACCTTGACCGTAACGTTTTAAAACTAACATTGGACCGCAATGTCCGTAAACTACCTACTGACCGTAATGTCACTAAACTAAACAACAGGGCCCCCTTTATTGCTCTCTTGTTGGATCTAAACGATCCCGTTAAGTTGATCTTAGTCTAAAACTAGGCTAACATATCCTTAACAAACGTTTAAGTCGATCTTAGTCTCAAACGAGACTAACGCATCCTTAAACCTAAACCCCCAAACCCAAATCTAAGAAAGATACAGATTTGGACTAGTCCACGCCCTACGGGCGACGACAAAACTCAGTCTCCGTATACGATCCACGAGCAACCAAAAACAAAACAAACACACACGACACGAAGTGACCATCTGGAGAAGGAGAAATTTGTTACCGCAATGCGGTAGCGTAATTAACTGCAGGGGCTTGCGCCTGCAGGGAAGAGCGTCCCCACAATCAAAAACCCCTCGAGCGAGGGGGAATCTGACGAAATCTGCTAAATCGGCCGCATCCGTTTAAACCTTCGATACATGGTGCCATAAATCAACTTGGCATCTTCGGAGAGGTGGAAAGATAGCACCCATATAGCATCTTCCCCGAATCTTAGGCAAGACGTCCCTGTCTTGGCCGTCTTTCGGAGGGGAACAGATTCTGGCACGCCCTGTGGGACCTTTTCCTCTTTCCACTCCACACTTCGTGTGTTGTGATTCGCGAACCAATCGCAGTTCGCTAATGGTTTCCCTTGGGTTTCGAAGTACTAAGATTTGGCGTTTCGTTTGCTGCAGAAAGCAAAAGGATCAATGGCTGACAACTGCTCGAACTGCGCCAACTGCAAATGCAACCGACACTCCGCCTCATCTGGAGGTGTAGCATACGGACCCCAGGCTGCTTCCCTATTCACTATGCCTGCGGAGCAAGTGACTCAAGCTACCACCGGTTTATTCTTTGGGACCATACTCCTGCCGGTAAACGTTAACATCCCAATGCCTGTACTGGGAGCGTCAAAGAAGTCGGTCTTTGATCGACTTGCTACTCCTACGGCCCCTCTCAACGGGTCGTCCAACTCCTCGGTCTTCACTAGACTAAGCCTGAACTCCAAAGGGCCCGCCGAGAAGCCCCTGATACCTGTGCTGGCCATCCCAAGGAAGACAGCTGCTCCCGAAGTCGTCAAGGCGGCTTCTTCTCCCAGAGGGTCGGTCTTCTCGAGACTGACTACCCCCGTTCCCACTCCCGCTCAGAAAACTGTAGCTTCTCAACGAACGTCAGTCTTCAAGAGGCTGACACTGGCAGCAGCCCTTCCCTAGAATAGGGGGCAAGACGCAGCCATCACTGAATCAAGCCCAACAACCCGGCATGCCCGACGTCGCCACTGGCGTCGGATAAGGAAGACTGGGGGAAATTCCCCCTCCGGGCTAACTCCACCAGCTCCAACGGTGGAAATTGAGGCTGCTATTCCAACTGGGAACAGCTTTGAGCTGCTAAACAAGGTACGCAGAAATTCACCGACCGCGGTTCTCAAAAGATCCCATCCACCTGCGGAAAATGTTATAGAAACAAAGCCGGAGCAGCCCCCTGCTGTCCTCCAAACTTTATAAGGTCTGGCGACGGGTTCAGGACTCGGTAATCATTCAAGATCACTCCCGCCAGCAGAAGAGGGTGAAGGTTCAGGAAGAAAAGAACCGTCATGTCAAACAACAGAGGACGCCAGCCACTTGGGTGCCCGCGACAACGGCTCCCTCCACGTCGACTACTCAGAAGAGAAAGAAGCCGGATAGAGTCCCCACTCCTGCAGAAAATGTCAAGAACAATAAGCCGAAACGCCCTAAGTCTGGGGGCATGATGGTGCATACAGTATACATGGCGCTTGGAAAAGAGGACAGCCGTGCATCCACGGGTCATAGGCCACTTACACGGTCAGTGACCAAGGCTCAGGAGCAACAACAGAGGCTCCAAGAAATGATGAACGCGATGGCCGCACTCACTGGGCCAAAAGAAAACCCCGAAGCGTCATCTGATCAACACCAGGAACAAGAAACTGACACCGAGTTCCTTCGTAGGGTACTGGAGAAGAAGGATAAAGAAGCTGCTGAACAAGCAGCCAATATACAACGAATGGCCTTCTCTTCCAGGACATGGTGCGTATGATGATCCAGCAAGAGCTTCCTGCTGAAGATCCTCCAATCGTTCTTGAAGACGACATGGGAGAAACGTCAAATCCTCCTGTAGGGTGTTTTTTCGTCACCCCATTGAGATGGGAATACGCGCACGCGTCTCAGGCGTACTACAGATTCCCCCTGCCTAGGGTAGGCTGGGGTTTAATGATTGTGGGGATCCGAATCTCCGGCAGCCGCGGACTAAGCTGCCGTTAATTACCCCTCGCCTTTGGGGCGAGGGAACCTCCGATTAACGGGTTAAACTGGTCATGCGAACTCAATGTGCAGTGTACATGTGTTTTGTTTTGAAAGGGGGTATTGGATATATCGGGAGCCACGCAGAGTTTTTACGGGGGTCCCGCTACCAGGATAGCGGGCTGGGGGTCAAGGGGGCTAGCAGCCCCCTTACGGGGTGCGGGGCAGCGCCCCGTTAGAAATTTTTTTCTAATAGGGACAGTGTCGCGGAGTATGTGTATGTGTACATTTGTATACATATGTGTATATATACATGTATATATAAGTAAAGGGGAAAAAGACATCCAAAGGATGCGTGGGGCCAGCGCCTAGGCGCTTGAGCGCGAGCGCGCCACGTGTCGGCACGTGGGCGCTTTGCGCTCGAGCGCAGAGTGCTGGAGCGCAACGCGCCACGTGTCGGCACGTAGGCGACTTGCGCTCGAGCGCTTGCGCTGGAGCGCGAGCGCGCCACGTGTCGGCACGAGGGCGACTTGCTCTCGAGCGCTTGCGCTGGAGCGCAAGCACGCCACGTGTCGACACGAGGGCGACTTGCGCTCGAGCGCTTGCGCTGGAGCGCAAGCGCGCCACGTGTCGGCACGAGGGTGACTTGCGCTCGAGCGCTTGCGCTGGAGCGCAAGAGCGCCACGTGTCGGCACGAGGGCGACTTGCGCTCGAGCGCAAGCGCGCCACGTGTCGGCATGTGGGTGCTCTGCGCTTGAGCGCCGGCGAGAAAAGAGGCTTTTAGCCTAAAAAGATTTCTCTGAAGAGAAATCAAAGAGGAGTTGGACTCCTGAGTGTTTTTTTTGTTGGGTTTAGTGAAAGGGGTTCTTCTTCTTCCTCCTCTGTTAGCTGGATCTTGAAGATCAAGAGATATGGGATTTTAAAAATCACTCCTTTTTGAGATCTAATGGAAGATCTGAGTTCCCCTTGATGGGTTTTGTGGTGAAAAACTAATTTGTTTTATAAAAAGGAGAGTAGAACTCTTGATTTAATTCAAAAGAAAGAAGAAGGTTTTGGAACCTTGAAGAAGGAAGAAAGATCTCAGATCTGAAATTTTTTTTTTTGAGAGAGAAAAAGTTGTTGAGATATTTCATTATCTTGGCATGGGGGGAGGCCGGCCGCTTCATATTCGGGCTCGACCCGGGCATGGGCCCACTAGATCTGGGCTTGGGCCCACTTGGCTTGGGGTTGACTTTGATTTTGACTTAGTCAACCGGGGTGTAAATTTTTACCCCAACAAATTGCCCCCCATCAATAAATGCACACCACATATGTGGGTCGTGTGCATGAAATTAATGGATCTTCTTTCACGTGGAGGCGACTTGATTTGGTTCCCGCTTTTTGGGAAGCTGGCACTGCCCTTTTTATGACATGGACGGTCGTTGCTTGACATGTCTCCGAGACGGAGTGTCCGTGATAGACGTTTTCCCTGGCCCGGAGTTATCTGGTTCCCGCTTTGTAGGAATCCTGCGCTGCCCTTTTTGCGACTTGGACGGTCGGTGCTGCCCTTTTAGCGACGTGGACGGTCGGTTCTGCCCTTTTTGCGACTTGGACGGTCGATGCTGCCCTTTTAGCGATGTGGACCGTCGGTTCTGCCCTTTTTACGACTTGGACGGTCGGTGCTGCCCTTTTAGCGACGTGGACGGTCGATTCTGCCCTTTTTGCGACTTGGACGGTCGATGCTGCCCTTTTAGCGACGTGGACGGTCGGTGCTGCCCTTTTAGCGACGTGGACGGTCGGTTCTGCCCTTTTTGCGACTTGGACGGTCGGTGCTGCCCTTTTAGCGATGTGGACGGTCGATGCTGCCCTTTTAGCGACGTGGACGGTCGGTTCTGCCCTTTTTGCGACTTGGACGGTCGGTGCTGCCCTTTTAGCGACGTGGACGGTCGATGCTGCCCTTTTAGCGACGTGGACGGTCGATTCTGCCCTTTTTGCGACTTGGACGGTCGATGCTGCCCTTTTAGCGACGTGGACGGTCGGTGCTGCCCTTTTAGCGACGTGGACGGTCGGTTCTGCCCTTTTTGCGACTTGGACGGTCGGTGCTGCCCTTTTAGCGACGTGGACGGTCGATGCTGCCCTTTTAGCGACGTGGACGGTCGATGCTGCCCTTTTAACGACGTGGACGGTCGGTTCTGCCCTTTTTGCGACTTGGACGGTCGGTGCTGCCATTTTAGCGACGTGGACGGTCGATGCTGCCCTTTTTAGCGACGTGGACGGTCGATGCTGCCCTTTTAGCGACGTGGACGGTCGGTTCTGCCCTTTTTGCGACTTGGACGGTCGGTGCTGCCCTTTTAGCGACGTGGACGGTCGGTGCTGCCCTTTTAGCGACGTGGACGGTCGGTTCTGCTCTTTTTACGACTTGGACGGTCGGTGCTGCCATTTTAGCGACGTGGACGGTCGTTGCTGCCATTTTAGCGACTTGGACGGTCGGTGCTTGATTTGACTTGCTCTGCTTCTTGCAATGTCAGGGGTAGACTTGACTTGCTCCGCTTCTTGCGGTGTCGGAGTCGAAGTTGACTTGTTGATTTTGATTTGGGTTGACATCAGCATCGCTATACTGGAATATGGTACCAGGAGCGAATCATCATCTGTCATGGAGAGGATTTTGGGATTTTGGTTTTTGTTTGGCATCTGCATTGCTGCCCTGGAATAATGCCAGGAGCAACTCATCATTTGCCCTGAGAGGATTTGGGAGAAATTGGGATTGTTTTACGCCCGTGGATTGTATACGGTTTTGCAGGATGTATGATCAAGACCGTAGGGCCGGAAAAATTTCGGGACTTTGTCGGCGTCTGCATCGCTGCACTGGAATATGGTACCAGGAGCGACTCATCATTCGCCATTGGGGTATGGGATTTGGAATTTGGTTGGCGTCTGCATCGCTGCACTGGAATATGGTACCAGGAGCGACTCATCATTCGCCATTTGGGGATTGGGGAGCGATGGCTTAGGAGACAGGTTTAGATCCCTATCGCCTAAGGCTTTTCAATTTTATGGGCCGTGAGGGTCCCATAAAAGCATTTCCTCCCTACGAGTCGTAAGGATCCCGCAGGTGTATTTTCTCCTTAAGAGTCGTGAGGACTCCTAAGTGTGTTTTTCCTTTATGAGTCGTAAGGATCCCACAAAGGTTTGTTCTCCTCATGTATCGTGAGGACACATGAGTGGGTCTTATCATTGGAGCATAATTCCAAAGGCGGAGACCAGCCGCATAACTGGTGATTGTGGTGGGGCATGGGTATGACGAGAATTATTTGAGCCCGTGGATTGTATACGGTAGTCAATTTGGGGACTAGCCGTAGGGCTGGGAGAATTTTGAGAAATTGGATTTTGGTTAGCGTCTGCATCGCTGCACTGGAATGTGGTACCAGGAGCGACTCATCATTCGCCGTTTGGGGACTTGGAATTTGGATCTTGTTTGGCATCAGCATTGCTGCACTAGAATAACGCCAGGAGCAACTCATCATTTGCCTTGGGACGACTTGGGATTTGGGTTTTTGGTCGACATCAGCACCGCTAACACTGAAGCGAAATGCCAGGAGCGACTCATCATTTGCCATTGCCCGTTGGGGAACGATGGCTTAGGAGACAGGTTTGGGTCCCTATCACCTAAGGCTTTTCAATTTTATGGGCCGTGAGGGTCCCATAAAAGCATTTTCTCCCCACGAGTCGTAAGGATCCCGCAGGTGTATTTTCTCCTTAGGAATCGTGAGGATTCCTAAGTGTGTTGCTCCTTTGTGAGTCGTAAGGATCTCACGCAGGGGGTTTCTCCTCACAAGGTCGAGAGGACTTTGCGAGTGTATTTCATCTCTTTTCACGAGTTTGCGCCCTTTCGGGTTTTCACAGACTCGCCGGTAGTCCGGCTATTTTTACTTACGGAGCCCTTTCGGGTTTTCATCCGTGCCCGTTTTGCTTGTGGACATACCGTTTTTTTTTGTTTTTTTTTTCTTGCTGCTGGTGGGACTTTGAAAGTAGTCTCACCGGCAGGATTTGGGAGAGATAGGGGTCATTTACGCCCGTGGATTGTATACGGTTTTCCAAGATGTATGATCCAGACTGTAGGGCAGACGTGCTCAATTCGCCTGCGACTTGGAGCATTCACGTGTAGTATTTCTTGAGATATCGGCCATTGATAGGTGGCATGGGCCTTTCTCCCTCGGCACTTATTAGTTGGTAGGATCCTCCGTCAAACACTTTCTCGATGACGTATGGTCCTTCCCAGTTTGGATCGAATTTTCCCTTGGCATGTCGATTTTGGATGATCGGTCTTTTGAGGACCAACACCAATTCACCTTTCTTGAAAGCGCGGAGACGGGTTATCTTGTCATAGGCCCGTGACATTTGGGCTCGGTATAGCTCCAGATTTTGCTGTACCGCGAGCCTCTTTTCTTCGAGGGCATCGAGCTCTTCAAGTCGAAGGAGCACGTTTTCCTCCTCCGTCAACTCATGCTGAATGGCCATTCTTAAGCTTGGAACTTCGACTTCGAGGGGGAGGACCGCCTCCACTCCAAAAAGCAATGAGTATGGAGTGGACTGAGTTGGAGTACGGTGCGTGGTACGATATGCCCACAATGCCTTGTGAAGCTTGAGATTCCAGTCTCTCTTGTTAGCTGAAGCATTTTTCCTCAGGAGCTTGCATAGAGTCTTATTGAAGGCTTCGGCGAGCCCATTGGCTCTTGGATTATAGATGGAGGAATATCTCCAGTCTATCTTATGCTGAGTAGCAAACCTGGAGACATTGAAGCTCTTGAAAGAAGGCCCGTTGTCAGAAATGATTCTTCTTGGTGTACCGAAGCGGTATAGAATATTATGCTGGAAGAATGTCAGAATATCTTTAGTCTTAACTTCTTTTAGCGGGACAGCTTCTGCCCATCTGGAGAAGTAGTCAGTTGCGGCCAGTATGAACCGGTGGCCTTTGGATGACGGAGGATCAATTGGGCCGACAATGTCGGTGCCCCAGACTTCGAAGGGCCACGACGCCACTGTAGGATGCAACGGATTGGGATGCTTGTGAATGAAATCACCATGGATTTGGCAGATCTGACATTTCTTTGCATGTTCTCCGCAATCCCGTATCATGGTGGGCCAGTAATACCCAAGCCGTTTGATTTGAAGTCGCATCTTGGGACCAGATTGGTGAGCACCGCAAACGCCCGAGTGAACTTCTTTCATGACTTTTTGGGCTTCGGCCGATGACAGGCACCTGAGCCAGACTTGGTCATATGACCTGCGGTATAGCGTGTCATTTACAAATACGTATCGGAGAGCTCTTTTCTTCAGCTGAATCCTCGCAGATTTTTCTTCGGGCAGCTTGTCGTATCGGAGGTACTCTATGAAGGGTTCTCTCCAATCGGGCTCGTCTTGGATGATCGAAGCTTCTTCCGCAGGACTGCTCTTCTGTTCCGTGCTTTCCTCTTCTCATAGAGAGACTGGGGGTAGAATTTGTCGGCTCCTGACTGTGATCAGAATTTCGTCCATGTCAGGATCAGCCAGCTCCTTGGCCAAGCGAGCGAGTACATCAGCCTTTCCGTTCAACGCTCTGGGGATTCTCATTAGTTCAATGTGAGTGAACCGTTTCATGAGTTCCACTGCTCGGCCTCTGTACCGAGCTAACTCGGGTTTGTATATCCTATAGTTGCCGCTTACTTGGTTGACAACAAGCTGGGAGTCACCGTAAACCCGTAGCCGAAGAATTTCCATTTCTATGGCGAGCTCCAAACCAGCTATCAGGGCTTCATACTCAACTTCATTGTTTGTCCGAGGCTCGGTGAGAGCGAAAGAACGCCGTAGGGTTCCCATTGATGGCGTGATGAACACTAATCCTATCTCCGCTTTTACCTCCGGGATGCTTGATCGGCCGGAGCTTCTTATTGATGAGGCCCCATCGAAGTAGAGCTCCCAACATGGCTCATCTTCCTCGAGGTGCAGCACTTGTTCGTCAGGTAACTCACAATTTAGTGGCGACCCTTCTGGTATGGGATGAGCAGCGAGAAAGTCTGCAAGAGCTTGCCCTTTTACTGCTTTCTGAGGAGTATAAACTATGTCAAACTCAAGTAGCATGACAGCCCATCTTGCCATTCTGCCGGCTAGGCTCGCTTTGGTCATCAAGTGTTTGAGCGGGTCGACCTTGGAGATCAGCATAACCCGATGAGCGAGCAAATAGTGCCTCAGCTTCTTCACAGCAAATATTAGAGCCAGGCATTGCTTTTCGATTAGGGAGTAGTTGTGTTCCGCCCCGACTAGAGTTCGACTGAGGTAGTAGAGGGCATTTTCTTTTCCCTCCTCGTTATTCTGGGCAAGGAGCGCACCGAGTGACTCGTCCAGCGCGGCAGTGTAGAGAATCAGCGGTTTATTTGGAATGGGAGCGGCCAGCACTGGAGGGTGCAACAAGTATTGTTTGATGCTTTCGAACGCTGCTTGACATTCGGCATCCCAGATAAAAGGAGCTCCTTTCTTCATGAGCTTTGAGAAGGGCCTACATCTCCCTGATAAATTTGAGATAAACCTCCGTATATAAGCAAGCTTGCCTTGAAAAGATCTTAGCTGCGTCAAACTCTTCGGAGGGGGCATCTCCATGATGGCCTTTATCTTTGATGGGTCAACTTCGATCCCTCGATGTCGGACTATGAAGCCCAGGAATTTTCCCGATGACACGCCAAAAGCGCACTTCAGAGGATTCATCTTCAGATCGTATGCCCTCAGTCTGGTGAGAACGGTCCTGAGATCTTGGATATGATCGGCCTTGGTTTTAGTCTTGACGACCAGATCATCAACATAGCATTCGACGACTTTATGGATTAGGTCATCAAAGATATTAGTCATTGCCCTCTGATATGTAGCACCTGCGTTCTTCAGTCCGAATGGCATTACCTTATAGCAATATATTCCGATCGGGGTTCGAAATGCTGTGTGCTTCTCATCCTCAGGCGACATCTTGATCTGATTATATCCAGACGAGCCATCCATAAAGGTGAACAGTTCATAATTTGAGGTGTCATCGACCATCATTTCCATGACCGGTAGCGGGAAGTCGTCTTTAGGACATGCCTTATTGAGGTCCCTGAAATCGACACAAACTCGGATCTGCCCATTTTTCTTCTTCACTGGGACTATGCATGCGATCCAGTCTGCATATTTCTCTTCCCTGATGAAGCCGGCATCGATGAGTTTCTTGGTTTCCTCGATGACCTTTTCTTCCAACTCCTTTCTCATTCTTCGAGGAGCTTGTTTGACTGGCTTAGCATCAGGAGATATAGCCAGCTTATGCACGGCTACCCCAGGGGAAAGGCCAGGCATTTCTTTGTATGTCCACGCGAAGCAGTCGACGAACTCACGCAGCAGGGCAATTATCTGCTCTTTCATTTCCTCCGACAAGAGTGAGCTGATGTAGGTCGGCCTTGGATTATCGGACGTTCCTAAGTCAATCTCGGTTAGCTCATCAAAGGTTGCTTGTCCGCCATCTTCGAGCTCTTGAGGATCTTCTTCTGGCTCGGCTATCTCGTCATCATCATTTGATCTTTCGCTGGCCTCACCAACATGAATCATATAGCACGCTTTGGAATCAGGTTGAATGTAGCCTATGCCCCGTCTATCTGGAATTCGTCCATCGATGAGTGCTCGGACCTGGGGCGGATACCATAGCCCTTCGTAAAACTTTGCTTCGGACTCCGTTTGATATAACCGGCATCCGCACTTCTTAAAGTATTCCCGCATCTCGGGCGCATAGTATCGGGGATTGAGGACGACTCTTATGCCTCTCTCATAGGGAAGGCACGCGACAAAAAGATCGTCCGGGTGCGCAACGGGGTTTGACCTGTAAAACAGGATGCCCTTCTGTCCATTTTTCCTCCCGGGCACGTAGAAAGTTTTCAGCTGGTCCATGGTAGAGACTGACAATGCGTCGAGCTCTTTGCACATCCGTTCCGGCACCCTTGTGATGGCCTGGGACCCTTCGACGACTTTGAAGGTCTCTCGTAGTTTCGCTTGCTGCATGGGGGGCCAATCTGCACAGCTGTTGCACGGCAGGTCCTCTTCTTCTGACTCTTCAGTGTCACTGCCAAGATGAGGGCGGAATTTGCTGCTAGATGGGCCTTCGGTAACAGATTCGTCCGTATCGCTGCCGAAATGAGGGCGAGTTTTACGGAAGGACGGGCTTCCAGCGTCGGACTCATCAGTGTCGCTGCCGAAATGCGGGCACACTTGGGTATTTTTGCTTTTGAAAGTGACAGCCGGCGCAGATTTGCTTTTGAGTCTTGGGGCCGGTCTATCCTCGGTTAGTTGTGGCTTAGCATTTTGGTGGTTCATAAAGTACCGAGAATCTTCATATCGGACTTCATGCACACCGAACGGCTGGATGTCTCCGTCAATGCGTCTTTCTTCGCCATTTTTAGTATACTTCATGCATTGATGGAGAGTTGATGGAATGATGCCGTAATCGTGGAGCCACGGCCGTCCCAAGAGAATCTTATAAGATGTGTCGGCATCGATCACGTATATCTTAGCTTCAGTTTGTAGATCCCCAAATTTGATTGGCAAAGCTATAGACCCCAGAACTTGCTGGCAATTTTGGTTGAAGCCTTAAATGACGATCCTTTCCCTCGACAGGTGTCGGACGTCCATTGACAAACTCTTCAGAGTTCGCAAGTTCATGATGTTCACTGAGGACCCCGGATCAATCAATATGCGATTAATTCGATCTCCGTCGCTGTACCCGGTCACGTAAAGCGGCCGATTGTGCTCAGCCGTTCCCAGTAGCAAGTCTTCATCCTTAAATGTGACTGCGGCGGCATTCAGAGCATGCTGAGCTTCTTTCATATTAATTTCCGCAAAGTGAGCCTGATACCGCTCGGGGTTTTGTAGAGCGTGAATAAGAACATCTCTAAGCTCCTTAGATAGGACCAAGGTGTCGTAGATGCTCAGGAGAGACGGAAGCTTCCGGAGATGTGCCAAGACATTATAGTCCACCGAGGAAGGACTTATGTTTTCATCAACCGGTTCTCTGCCATCTTCTTCATTAGCGACTTGTTTTTCCTTCCCTTTTGGGGCATTGTCCTGATTTGGCGGTAGAGCCCTGCCGCTTCTAAGCTGGATTTGATTGGCCGTTATGGCGGGCCCCTCATCCTCTTCGGGAAAACAGAGCTCCTCTTCCGAGTCACTGCCAAGATGGATGGCGTAGCAAGTCACTACTGGGATCTTTTCATTAGAGTCTTCTTCTAACTCCTCCAGAATTTCAGCCGCTTGTACAGGGAAGAACTCCTTCAATTGAATCAATGTTCTTTCCTTTTGTTCATATTCTTCGAGGGAATCGATATATTTTTGAATGGTCGATCTCCCTGCAGACTCTTTTTCGCGCCGAGCTGCACTTTTCTTCTTCTTGAGCTTCTTGGATTTTGAGCCTGAAGGAGCCGCATTGGCAGCTGGACTGGTAGGCTTCTTCTGTCCTTCCCATTCCATCCTGGGCTCTTTCTGAAGCAGCTTTAGCATCTTCTTCGTCTTATTAGATATGTGCGTACTCCACGGAGGCTGCGATGAGTCGGTTTCGTTTGTCGGGGCAGCGGGTTCAGCTGTCTGCTCCCAGAAGGCTTCAACTTCTGTCTGTATAAAGTTGGCGGTCGCAACTTTATTGTTCACCAACACGCTTTTGGACAGCTCGATCTCTCCAGCCTTGTACTGCTTCTCGACCCAGTCTTTGAAGATATAGCAATCCTCGATCGCATGGCTCACTACTCGGTGGTACGGGCAATACAGAGGATTGTCGGTCATTTTTGCTTCTTGGGGTCTTTTCGACTCCGGCAATTGTAGGCCGTTGTTCAAGGCATCTTTAAATATCTTGCGGACCTTGTCCCTTCTGAAAGAGTAAATCTTGTTCTTTTTCTCCTCTAGGGAGGGCCCATCTCCTCCCAGCAATGGCTTTCGAGACCGGTTAATTTTGGATTCGGCCGCCCTTCGCTTTTCTTCATTGTCGGACGCATTGAAAACATTGGTACTGCTGGAACTCCCGCTTCTACGGTTGTCTTCCCGCTTGCTTTTCCAAGTTTTATCTCTCTGAGAGTCTGGCGGAGACTCTTGCTTCGAGCGTTCCAGCATTTGGACTTTCTTGGTTAGCTCCTGGAATGTCTTGAGGCCCGCTGTACACAAGAATGGGACCATCCAATTGCTGAGGTTCCCAATGAGAAGGCTGACGGACTGGTCCTGCTCTAGCGGCGGTTCGCACTTGACCGTGAGATTACGCCATCGGGCAATAAAGTCGGTGTTGCTTTCATTCTTCCCCGGCTTGGTCCTCATAAGGTCGGCAATGGAGATTTTATCACTGACACTCATGAACCTTTGCCGAAACAAGGACTCCATTTGGGCAAAGGTAATGACGGACCCGTCCGGTATACTCGCATACCAGTCGAAGGCGACGCCGGTCAGGCTGTTGACAAACTGACGAAGAAGGAGCGCATCATTGCCCCCTGTATTTCCGTACGATGCTTTGAAGTGGGCAACGTGCTGATTTGCATTCCCCGTTCCATCAAATCTTCCGAACTTAGGAATGACGTAGCCGCTTGGGAACTCAATCAGATCGTATTGCGCGGGATATGGCCGCCCACTACTGCCGATTTCTTTCTAAGCTTCAGCTTCGGCCACCAATGTTTTAACCTTGCTGGTGACCAAATCCATTATCCGATCCTGTGTTAGCGGGATAGTGCTATCAGGGGCCAAGGCGTCCCCAGAAGCGGAGTGCGGCCGGCTTTCATGCGGCTCGACCAGTCTTGGTCCCAAAGGAACAGGCATTGGCTGCCTCGGATTGTCATCACCCGGCTGATTAGTAGCGGCTTGTGCTTGATTGGGAGGTGCTCGAGCAATTTGAGCCGTAAGCTGCATCACCACATTCGTTAAGTCGTCAATCTTCGAATAGAGCTTGGCCATCTCTTTATCTTTGCTCCTGAGCTGTTTTCGAAGCTCTTGAAGCAGCTCTTGCTCCGCAGTCCTGGGGCGGAAAGTTGGCTCTTCCTCGCTGTCCGAGCTTGACTCTGCATGGACCGAGGGGTCTTTCTGCCTATCATCCTCATCGAGAGGGTTTTCTTCATCCAGCGGGGGCGGCTGTTCTTGGGCGGCAGCAACCACATTCAGGCTAGATTGAGCTTAGGATGTGGTGGCCCCATCCTTGCTTTTGCTGCGAAGGTTGTCGCTGGGGCGACCGCCCGCCATATAGACCGTATGGATGATATATCCGGCCGTCTTTCTATCATTGGCAGCTGATTTCATGGATTGCTGTCTTGACCCCCTTGTTTCGGTAGCTGGTAGTCGATTAAAGGCGGCTGGCCTAACCAGTTTCTTGAATGGTGATGGCGCTTCTTTTCTGGGTCTGCCCTGCTGCTTTCGTGCGGTACAGAGTGCTTGATAGACTTTTGAAGAGACAGTGTCATACTTTTTCTGTTGGGGCCGGGACACGTCTCTTTGTAGAATCGTTCGGACCGCTGTCTTCTTGATTCTGGCGGTCATGGCATTTTTCTGAACCCACTTCAGAGGCTCGAAGGAATTGCTGATTCTTACGTCTGACTCAGCCGTCGTCGCGGGGCAACCCTGCACTTGGCACTTCACATGATTCCATTTGGCCGAAGCCTTGGCCCTCTTGTTGGCTCGATACCTGAGCCGCTTCTGCCTTAACTTTTCTGTTCTAAGCACCTGGCAGACTTCAGCTCTTTGGGAAGACGCCGCAGACCGGGCGATGGAGGGCCTTAGAGATACGCTTGATTGTGCATATGCTGGAGTCATCGCCTGAGCTCGTCCGCAACATTTGATTTTGCCCTTTGTACCGAAGTTCTTGCACCCCGCTGGAGCACCAGAGAATCGTTCAGATACCGTCTTGAGTTTCAGTTGTGGTGCCTTGGCGATCACGACATTCAGCCTCTTACCCCTTGAGACCGGCTTGGCCACCTGTTCCGCCGGGATCTCCGCCAGATGAGCGCTTCCGGCAGGGAAGATGATGATGGAGCCAAACTGGCGGGGCGGTTCCTCCCACTGTCGACTGAGGCTCGCGGGGAGAACCACACGAGCGTTGATCTTGACCACGTACGGAATCGGGGTCACGTTGGAAGCTGAATTCGTCTGGGGAGACATTGTCGTCGAAGGTTGATTGCTGCATGGAAAAAAGAACATCATTTCAGTATAGGCAATCGATATGTATATTGATTGAGTTCGCATGAACGTTTAACCCGAAATATGGGAGGAGAGAATGGTCCCACCGGGCGTTCCAGAATCTGTAGGGTGTTTTTTCGTCACCCCATTGAGATGGGAATACGCGCACGCGTCTCAGGCGTACTACAGATTCCCCCTGCCTAGGGTAGGCTGGGGTTTAATGATTGTGGGGATCCGAATCTCCGGCAGCCGCGGACTAAGCTGCCGTTAATTACCCCTCGCCTTTGGGGCGAGGGAACCTCCGATTAACGGGTTAAACTGGTCATGCGAACTCAATGTGCAGTGTACATGTGTTTTGTTTTGAAAGGGGGTATTGGATATATCGGGAGCCACGCAGAGTTTTTACGGGGGTCCCGCTACCAGGATAGTGGGCTGGGGGTTAAGGGGGCTAGCAGCCCCCTTGCGGGGTGCGGGGCAGCGCCCCGTTAGAAATTTTTTTCTAACAGGGACAGTGTCGCGGAGTATGTGTATGTGTACATTTGTATACATATGTGTATATATACATGTATATATAAGTAAAGGGGAAAAAGACATCTAAAGGATGCGTGGGGCCAGTGCCTAGGCGCTTGAGCGCGAGCGCGCCACGTGTCGGCATGTGGGCGCTTTGCGCTCGAGCGCAGAGTGCTGGAGCGCAACGCGCCACGTGTCGGCACGTAGGCGACTTGCGCTCGAGCGCTTGCGCTTGAGCGCAAGAGCGCCACGTGTCGGCACGAGGGCGACTTGCGCTCGAGCGCTTGCGCTCGAGCGCTTCGCTGGAGCGCAAGAGCGCCACGTGTCGGCACGAGGGCGACTTGCGCTCGAGCGCTTGCGCTGGAGCGCAAGCGCGCCACGTGTCGACACCGGGGTGACTTGCGCTCGGGCGCTTGCGCTTGAGCGCAAGAGCGCCATGTGTCGGCACGAGGGCGACTTGCGCTCGAGCGCTTGCGCTTGAGCGCAAGCGCGCCACGTGTCAGCACGTGGGCGCTCTGCGCTTGAGCGCCGGCGAGAAAGAGGCTTTTAGCCTAAAAAGATTTTTCTGAAGAGAAATCAAAGAGGAGTTGGACTCCTGAGTGTTTTTTTTTGTTGGGTTTAGTGAAAGGGGTTCTTCTTCTTCCTCCTCTGTTAGCTGGATCTTGAAGATCAAGAGATATGGGATTTTAAAAATCACTCCTTTTTGAGATCTAATGGAAGATCTGAGTTCCCCTTGATGGGTTTTGTGGTGAAAAACTAATTTGTTTTATAAAAAGGAGAGTAGAACTCTTGATTTAATTCAAAAGAAAGAAGAAGGTTTTGGAACCTTGAAGAAGGAAGAAAGATCTCAGATCTGAAACTTTTTTTTTTGAGTGAGAAAAAGTTGTTGAGATATTTCATTATCTTTGCTTTTATAGGCCATACATTTTACACATAGCCCCTTGGGCTTCACAAAATGGCATTTTGCCTATCCCATGGCTCATGTGTCATTTCTTTTTGCACATAAGCCATGGGCTTTACAAAAATTTGGCTTTATGCCTATTTTTCTTACATTTATCCGAAAATAAAATAAAAGAAATACAACAAAATTATTTATTACAAAATTTTTATCTTGGCATGGGGGGAGGCCGGCCGCTTCATGTTCGGGCTCGACCCGGGCATGGGCCCACTAGATCTGGGCTTGGGCCCACTTGGCTTGGGGTTGACTTTGATTTTGACTTAGTCAACCGGGGTGTAAATTTTTACCCCAACACCTCCGCCTGCTCTGTCCACAGCCAAGGAGGAGACAATCTCCCAGGCTGACCTGGACGAATTCATAGCTCAACAGATACGCGTTCACCAAGCGACTGAGGCAGCTGGTCAAGTTGTCAGGACGGGAAGACCATATCCAAGCTGGTATGACCAGATCAAATACCCGCCGGGCTATACAATCCCGAAATTCCATGTATACAAGGGGACAGGCAATCCCCATCAACATGTCGCTCAGTTTAGGGCTCTTTGTGGCAACACAGGCGGTGACGATAAGCTCTTGCTTCGCCAATTCGTCGGCAGTTCATCAGGGACGGCGTTTGAGTGGTACTCTGAGCTTCTGAACGACTCCGTCAAAACTTTCGCTGAAATGGAGTTGCTGTTTACCCAGCGTTTCGCAAGCGCCAGCGAACGCACCCCGATAATAGCTTTGATTAATGCAAGGGTGAAGCCGGGTGAAACTTGGGTCCAATACGCGATCCGATGGCGGAACTTATGGTCAAAGTGCGAACAGCGCATTGAAGAAGCGCCCGCGGTAGGCATGTTCGTGGGTACCCTAGATCCTCATGCAACTATCTCACAGTTCATGATGTTCTTTAAGCCAACCACGTTCCAGGATTTGATCGACAAGTTGGCCCAGATGGACCAGATGGGTCACAGACCGCCTCCCCCGAAGCCGGAACCTCAGAATGACAAGGGTAAAGGGAAGGCAACCTTCATTGCGAACGCTCAGCAGCAACCCAGTACCCCAAAGCTGGCGGATCAACTGGAAGAAAGACGGTGGTATTATAATGAGAAAATGAAGCGCCCCTACTCATTCCCGCGGGATAAGACAAAGAGGCTCTTCGAGTTGGCAATACGCAACAGGCTTATCAACTTGCCAAACCCAAGGCGACCGCCGCAACCTAGTGAGGTGAATAACCCCAACTACTGCCCTTACCATCAAACAGTAAGCCATCCGATTGAGGATTGCTTCATCTTCAAAGGATGGATTGAAGATCAATACCTACAGGGCAAGTTTGCGCTGTCCGAAAAGTGGAAAGTGAACCCGCCACAACCTCACACTGCTAAGAAGATGGATACACCGGGGAAAACTTGTTCTTTCATTGAAGAAACTCCATGGGAAATCGTGCTTTCAGCAAAAACCAAGAGGATGCTGAACGATCTTGAAACATACCCGGCGGTCAGGTGGAAGAACCCGCTGGAACCCCAGATCATTGAAGGGATGCTGAAGCCGCGCCCAACTCCGAAGATCAGTGGTGATGGCCCGAGCACTCACAACCAGCCGTCGAAATCTTCGAAGAAAAAGAAGAAGAGATCTAAGAAGCCCGTGAAGCCTGGCAACAAGCGCACGGACTTGCAGAAGCAGATTGACGCACTGGAAGAGTACAATCAAAAGATGCGGACTCCTATTACACTCCAAGAATTCCTCAACCACGTCTTTCAAGAGGAAGATGAGGGGGAAAGTTCGTCGGATGAATCCGAGAGTTATGTGGCGAGTTGTCACGTGATCTCCCACTCGTTTACGGACGATGACAAAACTCCTGGCACTAAGAAACTGGGGGCAGAGCCGGAGCCGGAGCTTGTGTGGCCAACAGACGAAATGATTGACGCCTTTCTAGACGAGATTCGTTTGAAAAGTAAAGCCGACCAAGAGCGTGAGATGGCCGCATCAGAAGGAGCCAAACGCAGGCGATTAAACGAAAGAGTCGAAGCACTCCCGCCAGATCAAACGACATCCGATGTGGATAAAAACATATTCAAGACGAGGAAAAGGTTTGCCAAAGCCATGCTAATGGGAATGAAGCTACCACCCTCGGAAGAAAACACGCTCAAGGGGGCGGAGAGGCACCCTAATTACTGCTCATATCATCGGAGGATTTCACACCCCACTGAGGAGTGTGACGCTTTTAAGACATGGTGGCGGGGATATGTTGCTCATCGGCAACATTTTAAGCGAATGAAACGCAGAGCTCGTCGTGAACAGAAAAGTACGACCGAAGGACATAAAATAACTGCCGGTAACTGCTACACGGTCAACGCCGGGGGACCGCAAGTGCTCACATTCGGGAGCGATTCTGACGAAGAAATGGATTTTAGCCCCCTCTTTAATGAGTCCACCTCGGGAAAAGAGAAAGAACCAGAGGACTGCAAAAACATTCAGCTGCGCAATCACACGCTCCCAGAAAAGAATCTCGGACCCGCAACTAGAAAGGATAAGGGAAAGGAAAAGGTCGCTAAGGATATCACCTTAGATGACCAAGTTATGAAACAGCTGACTGCCAAGGACCCGCCTAAGAAGAATAAAGTGGACTACAACATCCTAGGGCACCTGAGGAAACTACCCTCTCAGCTCAGCATTCTCGATGCCCTCCTATTATCAAAGGAAGCGAGAGATTCATTAATTAAGGCGCTCCAAGAGCCTGAACAATTCCAAGCCTTCCTAGCCGAAGAAAGGATGAAGAATGAGCTGGAAGAAGTGCATACGGCCGATATCACTTTCGGTGACGAAGACCTGCTCCTTGGGACGTGCGACCACAACCGTCTCCTATACGTATCTGGATATTGCCACGACATAAAGATAGGCAAAATCTTGGTCAAAAATGGGTCTTCCGTTAATCTCCTCAACGTGCGGGTGTTAAAGGAGATTTGCATGAGCGTCCAGCACCTTGCTCGGGACAAGATCACCATCTCCGGGTTCGACTCCCAATCATCGAGAACTCTTGGGTCTGTGATATTGACGCTATGCTTCGGGCTACTCATCACGGACATTAAGTTTCACGTCATAGATGCCAAGACATGTTACAATACTCTGCTCGGCCGACCTTGGTTACACGAGTACAACATCATCCCTTCTACGCAACATCAGTGTATGAAGTATTTCAAGGATGGTCTCGAGTATACCGTAACAGGTGAGCTAAACCCATTCTCCATGAACGAAGTCCGCAAATATGAAGATGCAAAGTACTTTTTGCTAGATTTCGAGGATACGGAGAGATGTCGCAAACCGGAGAACAAAGCCGCTGCCACCATTCCTGTTTTCGGGAGTGATACCGAAGAAGAAGAAGAGATAGCTTACTCTGGGCCGTCTCGACGCGATGACCCGGGATCGTCCGCCCCCATATTGATCTTCGGAAGTGACTCAGAGGATGAGATTAATGTTGTGTTCTCCAGTCGGCCGCCAATACAAGAATTCCCTGGTGATGATCAGAGTTTGCAAATCACCATGATCCGCCGGAGCACTACAAAGATCTTGATGCGCTTGAAGCTCACAACATGCAAGAGCTGCGAACATTTTACGTCCCTCCCAGGCGAGAAGGCGAAAAGGCGATCCTATTCTATCGATCCTCGGAAACAAGAGTGGAGAAAGAGATCTGGCACGGCGCGGATTCTACACTTGACAAGCTTCAACCCATCCGTTTGCCCAGATATTACACAAACGGACTAAAAAGGCTATTGAAGCTCCAAGGGATACCCTTAAAACAGACTATTCGACAAGCTCGATTCTATAACAGGATTTGGGATGTCCCTGGGACTCAGCTCAAACAGCCTAATGGGAGAATGGAAACACTTGGGCTTGGATACATGAGAGCCGGGAAATGGGAACGAGTCCACGGTAGCTACGCCATATACAACCTCGATGAAGAAGAGGGCGCCCTGTCGGGAAATGCCAGCCCCTCATCAGGACTAGATCCCGTAATCAAAGTGCCGAGTCCGTCATTTGAAGAGCGAATGGACAAGCTTATCAGGAAAGTGGGTCAAAAAGCTCGGGATGACCATAACCGCGAAATGGCCATCTACGAAAGAGCCAGGACGCAACGCCTTTTTCAACAGGCTGCGAAAGATGAAAATGCTCCTCCCTGTCAACCTCTTGTGCAAAAGGCCCGACGCAGAGGTAGAAACAAGTCAAAGAGCAGAAAAGGCGTTCGACAGCGACAAAGCAGGATCAAGAAGTCACGCGATCGGAAATCGAGCGGTCCGGATTTGTCCCTTATGAAGAAGATGAGTCAGGCATACTCTTTTCCTCAGAATAAAACACGGAAGATACTTGACCTCGCTTTAAAACATCGAATGATTACACTTCCAGCATCTAAACACCCTGAGCAAGCTAATGAGGTCTCTCATCCGGACTATTGCTCTTATCACCGAGCCATAGGACACCCTATCGAAGACTGCTTCACCTTTAAGAACTGGGTCGAAGACCAATACCAGCGAGGCATATTTGCTCTATCCAACAGCTGGAGGGTAACGCCGCCGCAAAAGCATGAACCCAAAGCCACAGGAGCAGAACTAGATCCATATCGGTCTTGGAAGCGAGCCCGTACCTGTCGCGTAATAACGATATCAAAAGAAGAGCCCGAGAATATGGATGACTTTCCTTGTTGCTTCGAGAACAATGATGACGAGATAATCTCAGAGTTGCCACCAGCGCCTAAAGAATTGGAAGATGGCATACATACTACTGCCGATAACCTCCGGAAAATTGAGCTGGGAACGACGAACGACCCTATTTCCCCCAATCAGAGCAAAGCTCTATTGAAATTCAAAATTCAAATTTTAAAGCAACGCTTCAAATCTCGGGTGCAACGCACCACGTATCAGGCGCTGATACGTCAACGCAGCGCCCAAGGCAGCGCGCCCAACAAGAGCAAAGCTCTATTTAAAACAAAATTAAAGGATGCAACACTTCAGTTGCACAAGCACTGCGCTGCGCGACACGTGTCAGCGCAGGTGCGCTAGCGCAGTTGCGCTGCGCTGCGCGACACGTGTCAGTGCAGGTCCGCTAGCGCAGTTGCGCTGCGCTGCGCTGCGCGACACGTGTCAGCGCAGTTGCGCTGCGAGTTGCGCTGCGCGACACGTGTCACGCGCTGGGGCATATGCGCCAAACAGAATTAAGATTTTAAAGAAATCTTTCTGTTCTTGTTAAAACAAGAAGATTTTCTTTTGTAAAACAGAAGCCCTTAAATCAAAGATCCAACAGTGGGGAAAATTCCCCAAATCACTCAGAGAAAAATCTCTTTAACAAATTTAACTAATTTATGGGCACTATAAAAAGGACCCTAGATCTCAATTCAAAGGCATCAACATTTGTGAGAAATCAAGAACTTCAAACAGAGAGAACTCTGAAGAAATTTCAAGAAAAAGGTGAAAACCTTCATAAAATAGAAGAAATTTCTTCTAATAGATCATTGATCTAAGAACAAGATCAATGATCTTCACATAATAAACAGTGCTTTGCACTTTTTATGAACCACTGGTTCTTTAAAACAAGAAATACTTGTTTTCTTTGATTCTAATTAGATCAAAGAAAACAAATAGTGCTTTGCACTTTGTCATGAACCATTGGTTCTAAAAGATTCTCAAATTATAGTGCCTTGCACTTGCAAACTGCGCTGTTGCGCTCCTGGATTGGCGCAAGCCACCAGAGAGCGCCACGTGTCAGTATCTGAACCATCTGCGCTATGCGCTTTTGAAATAGAGTCTTGCTCTCTGGAATTGGCGCAACTCACCAGAGCGCGCCACGTGTCAGCAGTGCAAGCGCAGCGCATTGGCGCAGCGCACTGCGCTTGCGTGACACGTGTCGTCACCATAAGCATTTGCGCTCTCTGGTTGGCGCAAAGCGCTTGACAAATGCAATGCATTTCCTAAAGGGCCAGGCCCAAATCAAAAAGACCTAGCAGGCCTAATTAAATTGCAAAGCAATAAATGGGCAGAGCCCAGGTAAAATTGATGCTCTGCATCTTTTATAAAAGGGCAGAGCCCAAGTAAAATTGATGCTCTGCATCATTCATAAATGAGCAGAGCCCAAAATAAACTGATGCTCTGCATCCTTTACGGGCAGAGCCCAACTAAAAATAGAAAATAATGCAATGCATTATTTAAAAATGGGCCAAGTCCTAGTACAGGCCAAAAACAAATAAAAGTGTCGAACATTTTTCAATTTGACTTAGCCCAATTATGGCCGAAAGTCCTTGTTTCCTGATTTAAAATCAGGAAAGCTTATGGAAAAAGCTTCAGAAGAGGGTCACGTGCTTACACGTGACCAGCAGTCACATGTTGGCACGTGACACCCAAAAGTACCGGCAAAGCAAGTTCAGTTTCCCAACTACATCAAAGAGAGGGGCTTCAGTAAGGGTCACGTGCTCCCACGTGACCTGGGTCACGTGTCGGCACGTGACATTTAAAAGCAGCAGCAAAGACCCAACGCTTCTTGATCAAATCAAGGAAAAAGCTTCAGAAGAGGTCACGTGCTCCCACGTGACCAGGGTCACGTGTTGGCACGTGACGATCAAAACATCAGAATTGTTCTCCAGTTAAATCAAGAAAAAGAGTTCAGACAAGGGTCACGTGCTCGCACGTGACCAGGGGTCACGTGGTGGCACGTGACGGTTAAGCAGCAACCAGAATACAGAGCGCAGAAAGAAAGAAGAAGGCTCATTCCAAAGGGGGTCACGTGCCCACACGTGACCATGGGTCACGTGGTCACACGTGACCGGCTTTCAAAGCCCATTTCGTTGACAGAATTAAATTCTGAAAGAGATTCGAATCTTTCCAAAGGAAAGCGATTATCTGGAACCAATCGAATTAAAGATTTAAAGATGATTGAATATCATTTATCTATGGGAAAATCCCGAACTCGGAAAGATTTCCCCTTTAAATCTAACCGAAATAACAAAGGAGAATCCCGGGACTTGAAATCCAATGGTGAATAAAATTCACCCAATAATCCAAAGGTCAAAAACGAATGATGGATGCAAATCAAATCTCTCAATGAAGATTCGTCAAAAACTAATTGACTCGGCTGCTTCTCCTATAAATAGGAGCCAAGAGACACAAAAAATATATACACGCAGAGGGAAGAAAAGGGAGAGAGCCTGGATACTTTGAGGAACTTGGATCTCCTGCAAAAGAAAACCCTAGGTAAGAAAGGGAAGGCTCCTTGAAGGAAAAGAGAATTTAATTCTCAACAGAGTTTAACTCTGATATATAAAACAGAAGAACATATTTCTTCTCTCTTTGATAGAGGATCTGCAAAGTGCACATCTCCCCTTGAAGTTGAGAATTTAATTCTCAATGGGTCGAGATCCTGCCATGCAGATCCAAAACATAGAGAGGGAATGGAAGCACGAGAATTTAATTCTCACAGAACTATAGGAATTTAATTCCTTTAAAATAAAACTAGGGCTTGACCCTGTGTTATGGGAATTTAATTCCTTCAGAACAAAAAGAAACAGGGTTTAACCCTAATTAAGAACCTAGTTCTGTTGGAACAGCAGGGATTTAATTCCCTTGATCATAATTTAACAGAGAGTGGGAATTTAATTCCTTAAAAGCTTTTATTAGGGTTTAACCCTATTCAGTTCTTCACATATATGGAGAATTTAATTCCTACGGAAAATTCAGGGTCCAACTCTATTCAGAATATAAATCTTCAAAAAGAAGTAGGAATTTAATTCCTCTGAAATTATTGTCAGGGTTTAACCCTACGAGGAATTTAATTCCTGGAAAAGATTAACAGATCCTCTAAACAACATACATAGAGGCGGGGTCACGTGTCACCACGTGACCCCCCCAAGAGATCTACAGAAAGCCCCTTTGAGGCAGCACCCCACGTGACCCACGTGACCCTCGGACACACAAGCATTTGAATGCCCGTCATGTGATGGCACGTGATGCTCTGAAAGATGCGATAATCTCAGCAGAATAAATGAAGGGAGGGCGCCCTCACGTGTTGCCACGTGACCCCTCTTGCCTTAGTGTTTAACACTAAATTGAAACTCCCGAACCCAGTGTTAAAACACTGTTGGGTCTTAGTGTTTAACACTAATAAAAAAAAAACTTTATTTGCAATGTTCAACACTGACTACCTTAGTGTTTAACACTAATTTGAGATCCCTGTCGCCAGTGTTTGATACTGATCTGTTTTAGTGTTTAACACTAATTTAAAAAACCCTGTTGCTGATGTTTAACACCAATTATCTTCCAGTGTTAAACACCAACTTGTCAATCTCGTTCTCAGTGTTCAACACTGGTTGGTCTTTAGTGTTTAACACTAGACATTGGTCCAATTGGCTAAATGGATAGAGGCAAAGCCTCTCCTGATTGGACTTAGCCCAAGCTGGCCATAAGTCCTCAATTCGTAATTAACTGGGCTAATGGGCTCATAACATAATTAATCGGTCTTGATCCCAAATTGGGTCAAGGACTATTTAAGCCATTCCGGTTCTAGGGTACATCTCGTCACTCCTTTGATATCTGGCATTGTAATCCCTCAATGTCTTCAAAGAGGTGACGGGTCCCGATGGCCACACATTAATATGGACTATGGAGTCCTTAAACCCGTGTCTAATGCAAAATTACTGGTTACGTGGAACGCGGATAATGTCACTCTTTGACCCCGCGGAAAACGTCCAGAGCGGAGCCTAGTCCTCGCCGAGCACGGCAGTGAACCCGTGTGAAGCATCTAGTGCAAAATTCCTGGTTACGTGGAACGCGGATAATGTCACTCTTTGACCCCGTGTGAAGCATCCAGAGCGGAGCCTGGTCCTCGCCAAGCACGGCAGTGAACCCGTGTGAAGCATCCAGAGCACATACCGGACTATGGAGTCCTTAAACCCATGGACTACGACGTCCTTAACCTTGACCGAGATGTCTTAAAACTAACGATGGACCGCAATGTCCTTAAACTACCCATGGACCGCAATGTCCTTAAACTACCCATGGACCGCAATGTCCTTAAACTAGAACAATAGAGCCCCGCATGCTCTTTTGTCGGATCTAAACGGTCCCGTTTAAGTTGATCTTAGCCTTAAAAGATGGCTAACGTATCCTTAAACCTTCAAACAGACTGGACTATGAATCCCCCCAATTAACTCTGGCTCAAGGGTACATCTCTGAACTCCTCTGACATCTGTCGTTGTAATCCTTCAACGTCGTCAGAGAGGTGATGGGTCCCGACGGCCATACATTTAATGGACCACTAGGTCCCTAAACTGGAACATTAGAGCCAATTGCTCCTTTGTCGGATCTAAACGATCCCGTTAAGTTGATCTTAGTCTCAAAGCTAGACTAACGTATCCTTAACAAACGTTTGAGTTGATCTTAGCCTCAAGTATGGCTGACGTATCCTCAAACCAAACCCCCAAACCCAAATCTAAGATTATACGGATTTGGACTAGTCCACGCCCTACGGGCGACGACATAACTCAGTCTTCGTAAACAATCCACGGGCAACAAAAAACAAAACAAACACCCACGAAACGAAGTGACCATCTGGAGAAGGAGAAAGTTGTTACCGCAATGCGGTAGCGTAATTAACTGCAGGGGCTTGCGCCTGCAGGGAAGAGCGTCCCCACAATCAAAAACCCCTCAAACGAGGGGGAATCTGACGAAGTCTGCTACATCGGACGCATCCGTCTAAACCTTAGATACATGGTGCCATAAATCAACTTGGCATCTTCGGAGAGGTGGACGGATAGCACCAATTAGCATCTGTCCTGAGTCTCAGCGCCAAGACATCGCAGTCCTGCGCGCCGCCATTCGGAGGGGAACAGATTCTGGCACGCCCGGTGGGACCTTTTCCTCTTTCCACTCCACACTTCGTGTGTCGTGACTCGCGAACCAATCGCGGTTCGCTATTGGTTGCCCTTGGGTTTCAAGATACTAAGAATTGGCGTCTCGCTTATTGCAGAAAGCAAAGGATCGATGGCTTCTACTTCTGCGAAATTCTCCAACTGCTTGGACTGCAATTGCAACCAACGCTCTGCCTCGCCAGGAGGTATAGCCTACGGACCCCAAGCTGCTTCGCTATTCACAATGCCCGTGGAACAGGTCACTCGCGCCACCATAGGATTGTTCTTTGAGACCATGCTCCCGCCGACAGGCTTCACCGCTCCAGTGCTGACAATGGAAGCTCTCAAGAAGTCGGTCTTTGATCGTCTTACCCCTGCCGCGGCTCCTCTCAACGAGTCGCCCAACGTCAACGCCTCGGTCTTCTCTAGATTGGGCCAGAAATCCTGCGAACTCATCACGGGGCCTACAATCTCAGAGAAGGCTACTTCTAAGAAGGTGGCCGCTCCTGCCCCCGAAATTGTCAAGGCGGCTTCTCCGGCCAAAAGGTCGGTCTTTACAAGATTGACGGCTTCAGCTCCCGCTCCTGCTGCCTAAAGGACATCGGTCTTTGACAGGCTAATACCAACAGCAACCCCCCACCCAGACAGGGGGCAAGACGAAACCATTCTTACCGCTGACCCTACGCCGTCCGCTCGACACGCTCGACGTCGCCATTGACGCCGAGTAAGGAAGGCTGGGGGCAACTCCCCTTCCGGGTTGACTCCATCAGCCCCGGTGGCAGAAGTTAATGCTGCTGTTCTAACTGGGAACAGCTTCGAAATGCTAAATAAGGTGCGAAGGAATTCTCCTACTGCAGTGCTGAAGAGGTCTCCCCCCCATTAAAAAAGGTTGTGGAAATAAAACCAGAACAGCCCCGATCTCCTCAACGGCTGTCTTCCAAAATCTATAAGGTTTGGCGGCAGGCCCGAGACTCGATCATCGATCCAAACTTCTCCCGCCAGCACAAGAAGCTGAAAATCCAACCGGAAGCTGGTCGCCAGGCTAAACCCCAAAAGGCTGTCTGGGCGCCCGCCTCAACGGCCCCCTCAACCTCCATGGCTCATAAAAGGAGGAGGCCAGAGAAGACCCCCCAGCATGCAACGACGACTAAAAGCACTAAGCCCAGACGCCCTAAGTCTGGGGGCATGGTGGTGCACACTGTTTACATGGCCTCTGGAAAGGAGGAAAGCCGCACTTCTACGGGCCACCGACCGCTAACCCGATCCGTGACGAAAGCCCAGGAGCAGCAACAAAAGCTTCAGGAAATGATGAATGCTATGGCCGCACTTACCGGGCCAAAAGAAAACCCAGAAACGTCCTCAGACGCGCGCCAGGAGGAAGAAACCGACGCTGAATTCCTTCGCCGGATACTGGAGAAAAAGGACAAAGAGGCTGCTGAACAAGCGGCCAACATACAACGTATGGGCCTTCTCTTCCAAGATATGATAGGAATGATGATCCAGCAGGACTTACCCACCGAGGATCCCCCAATCGTTCTTGAAGACGACCGAGGAGAAACGTCGAACCCACCACCAGCCCTCTCAATGGCCAAGGAGGAGGCAATCTCTAAGGCTGACTTGGTTGACTACATAGCCCAGCAAATCCGGGTTCATCACGCGACTGAGGCAGCTGGTCAAGTCGTGAAAACGGGGCGGCCGTATCCAAGCTGGTACGACCAAATCAAATACCCGCAAGGCTATACGATACCAAAATTCCACGTGTACAAGGGGACCGGCAACCCCCATCAACATGTCGCCCAGTTCCGGGCCCTCTGCGGTAACACCGGCGGTGATGATAAACTGTTGCTCCGCCAGTTCGTGGGCAGCCTATCAGAAACTGCGTTCGAATGGTATTCGGAACTCCCGAACGATTATATCAAAACGTTCGCTGAAATGGAGTTGTTATTCACTCAGCGATTCGCAAGTGCCAGCGAACGCACTCCAATAACTGCACTGATTAACGCCAGGGTAAAACCAGGCGAAACCTGGGTCCAGTATGCTATACGCTGGCGGAACATGTGGTCGAGATGTGAACAACGCATTGAGGAGGCACCCGCAGTGGGCATGTTCGTGGGAACCCTAGACCCCCACGCAACTATCTCCCAGTTTATGATGTTCTTTAAGCCAACCACATTCCAGGCTTTAATCGACAAGTTGGCTCAGATGGACCAGATGGGTCATAGACCACCTCCCCCGAAGTCGGAACCTCGGAATGACAAGGGTAAAGGAAGGGCAACCTTTGTTGTGAATGCCCAACAGCAACCTAACGCCCCGAAACCGGCAGATCAACTGGAGGAAAGACGTCGGTATTATAATGAGAAGATGAAGCGTCCCTACTCGTTCCCACGAGACAAGACGAAACGGTTATTCGAGCTGGCAATACGCAACAGACTTATAAGCCTACCAAATCCAAGGCGACCGCCGCAACCCACCGAGGTGAATAACCCTAACTATTGCCCTTACCATCAAACGGTAAGCCATCCGATTGAAGATTGCTTCGTCTTCAAAGGATGGATTGAAGACCAGTACCTCCAGGGGAAGTTTGTACTGTCCGAAAAGTGGAAGGTGAACCCACCACAACCCCATACTCCTAAGAAAGCAGATACACCGGGGGCAACCTGCTCCTTTATTGAAGAAGCTCCATGGGAGGTCGTGCTATCAACTAAAACCAAAAGAATGCTGAGAGACCTTCATGCGTGCCCTGCGATCGAATGGAAGGACCCTCTTGAACCTCAAATTATCGAAGGGATGCTAAGGCGCCACCCAACTACGAAGACTCGCGATAAGAGCCCAAATACTCACGCCCAACCGTCAAAATCTTCGAAGAAAAAGAAGAAGAAATCCAAGAAGTCCGTGAAGCTTGGAAACGAGCACACGAACTTGCAGAAGCAAATCGACGCGCTGGAAGAGTACAATCAAAAGGCGCGAACTCCTGTCACACTGCAAGAGTTCCTCAACCACATCTTTCAAGAGGAAGATGATGGAGAGAGCTCGTCGGATGAATCCGAAGGATATGTGGCGAGTTGTAACGTAATCTCCCACTCGTTTACCGATGATGAGAAAACTCCTGGCACTAAGAAGCTGGAGGCAGAGCCTGTACCAGAGCGTGCATGGCCAACAGACGAAATGATCGATGCTTTTCTAGACGAGATTCGTCTAAAAAGTAAAGCGGATCAGGAGCGTGAGATGGCAGCGTCAGAAGGAACCAAATGCAGGCGACTGAACGGAAGAGTTGAACTACCTCCGCCAGAGCGAAAGGCATCCGAAGTAGACAAGAAGATATTCAAGACGAGAAAAAGGTTTGCCAAAGCCATGTCAATGGGGATGAAGCTACCGCCCTCCGAAGGAAACACACACGATGGGGTGGAGAGGCACCCTGATTATTGCGCATATCACCGGAAAATATCGCACCCCACGGAGGAGTGCGACGCCTTTAAGATATGGTGGCAAGGATATGTTGCTCGTCGGCAACATTTTAAGCGCATGAAACGCAAGATCCGTCGGGAGCGAAGAAGTACCGTCGATGGGCACAACAGAACTACTGGCAACTGTTACATGGTTAACGCCAGGGGGTCACAAGTTCTCACCTTTGGGAGCGACTCTGATGAAGAAATGGCTCTGGGCCCTCTCTTTAAAGAATCCGCTTTAGGGAAGGAGGAGAAATCGGAGATCTGCGAGAACATTCAGCTGCGCAATCGCACGCTCCCAGAAAAGAATCTCGGGCCCGTAAGTAGAAAGGATAAGGGAAAGGAAAAGGTCACTGAAGATATCACTTTAGATGACCAAGTCACGAGAGAGCTGGCTGCCAAAGACCCTCCTAGGAAGGGTAAGGTGGACTATAACATCCTCGCGCACCTAAGGAAGCTACCTTCTCAGCTTAGCATTCTCGATGCCCTCCTATTATCAAAAGAAGCGCGAGACTCACTAATTAAGGCGTTACAAGAACCTGAGCAATTCCAAGCCTTCCTCGCCACTGAAAAGATGAAGGATGAACTGGAGGAAGTGCATACGGCCGACATCACTTTCGGTGATGAAGACCTCCTTCTCGGGACGTGCGACCACAACCGTCCCCTATATGTCTCCGGATACTGCCATGATATCAAGATAGGTAAGATCCTGGTGGATAATGGATCCTCCGTCAATCTCCTTAATGTTCGGGTGTTGAAGGAAATCTGCATGAGTGTGCAACACCTCGCTCGTGACAAAATTACTATCTCCGGTTTCGATTCACAATCGTCACGGACTCTCGGATCTGTGATACTAACATTACGCTTTGGACTTCTCGTCACAGACATCAAATTCCATGTCATTGACGCCAAGACCTGCTACAACGCCTTGCTCGGTCGTCCTTGGTTACACGAATACAACATCATCCCTTCTACACAACATCAGTGTATGAAGTACTTTAAGGATGGTTTCGAGTACACCGTAACAGGTGAGTTAAACCCATTTTCCGTGAACGAAGTCCGCAAATACGAAGATGCGAAGTACTTTTTGCCAGATTTCGAGGATACAGAAAGGTGTCACAACCCGGAGAACAAAACCGCCGCCACCATCCCTGTTTTCGGAAGCGATCCGAAGAAGAGGAAGAGATAGTTTATGCAGGGCCATCTCAACGCAACAACCTGGGGACGCCCGCCCCCATGTTGGTCTTCGGAAGTGATTCAGAAGATGAAGTTAATGCCGTGTTCTCCAATCGGCTGTCAATACAAGCACCCCCTGGCGATGACCATAGTTTGAAAATCACCATGGTACCGCGAGAACACTACAAGGATCTCGACACGCTTCAGGCTCATAATGTGCAGGACCTGCAAACATTTTACGTCCCTCCCAGGCAAAGGGGTGAGAAGGTGATCCTATTCTACCGATCCTCAGAGTCGAAAATAGAGAAAGAGATCTGGCATGGCGCGGATGCTACACTTGACAGGCTCCAACCCATCCGCCTGCCCAGATATTATACAAATGGATTAAAGAAGCTATTGAAGCGCCAAGGAGTACCCTTAAAACAGACTGTTCGGCAGGCTCGGTTCTACAACAGGATTTGGGATGTCCCCGGGACTCAACGCAAATTGCCTAACGGGAAAATGGAAACACTCGGGCTTGGATACGCAAGAGCCGGAAAACGGGAACGGGCTAACAGCAGCTACGCTATATATACCTTTGATGAAGAGGAGGACGCCCTGTCAGGAGATGCCAACCCCCCATCAAAACTAGACCCCGCGATTAAAGCGCCGAGTCCGTCGTTTGAAGAACGAATGGGCAAGCCTATCAGGAAAGTAGGTCAGAAAGCTCGGGAAGACCACAACCGCGAAATGGCCATCTACGAGAAGGCCAGGACGCAACGTCTATTTCAACATGCTGCAAAAGACAAAGACGCTTATCCTCGTCAATCCGTTGTACGAAAGTCCCGACGCAGAGACGGAAATAAATCAAGAAGCAGAAAGAGGAGCCGACAACAACGACGCAGGATTAGAGGGTTACGTGGTCGGGTGTTGCACGGCTCGGATTTGTCCCTCATGAAGAAGATGAGTCGAGCGTACTCCTTCCCCCGAGACAAGACGGAGAAGTTACTCAAGCTCGCTATAAAACATCAAATGATCGCGCTTCCAGAGTCTAGACATCCTGAGCAAGCTAACAAGGCTTCTCATCTGAGCTATTGCTCTTATCACCGAGCCATAGGACACCCTACCGAAGACTGCTTCACCTTCAAGAACTGGGTTGAGGACCAGTACCAACAGGGCAGATTCGCTTTATCCGACGGCTGGAAGGTAACGCCGCCATAAAAGCACGAACCCAAAGCCGCAAGAGAAGAACCGGGTCCATCTCAGTCCGGGGAGCAGGTTCGCACCTGTTATACGATTACGATATTAGGAGAAGAGCCCGAGAACGTAGATGACCTTCCCCGGTGCTTTGAGAACAGCGATGATGAGGTGATCTCAGAATTTCCGCCCGCTCCGAAAGAACTGGAAGATGGTATACATACTACTGCAGATAACCTCAAGGAGATTGAGTTGGGATCGGCAGACGACCCGCGACCGACATTTGTCAGCGAGCTGTTATCCGAAGAAAGGGTGGCTGCGTTAAAGAGCGTGCTTCTACGGCATAAAGACTGCTTCGCGTGGAACTACTCCGAGATGCCAGGATTAGATCCGGAGATTGCTGTGCATAAATGAGCAATATCCCCAGATATCAAGCCAGTCAAGCAGGCGCCAAGGAGGATGCGACTCGAGCTTGAGATGAGCATCAACGCCGAAGTCAAGAAGCTGATCGATTCTGGATTTATCCAAGAAGTCCAATATCCCGACTGGATCGCCAATATCGTCCCGGTAATGAAGAAGAATGGGACGGTACGCATATGCGTGGATTTCAGGGATCTCAATAAAGCCTGTCCAAAGGATGATTTCCCAGTACCAGTAACCGAGCTAATGATAGATAACACGTCCACTCACGAGGTTTTCTCCTTTATGGATAGTTCGTAAGGATACAATCAGATAAGGATGCATCCCGAAGACCAGAAGCACACCGCTTTCCGCACCCCTTTGGGTATATTCTGCTACAGGGTTATGCCCTTTGGTCTAAAGAACGCTGGCGCTACCTATCAAAGGGCCATGACAAAGATCTTTGATGACCTCATACACGACGTCGTCGAGTGCTATATCGATGACCTCGTAGTAAAGAGCATGACATACGAAGATCATTTAAAGCATCTGGAGACTGTATTTCGACGCCTTCGGCAATATAATTTGAAAATGAATCCCCTCAAATGCGCGTTCGGAGTCTCCTCGGGCAAATTTCTGGGATTCATCGTTCGACACCGAGGTATTAAAATAGATCCGTCAAAAATCAAGGCGATCATGGAAATGCCACCCCCAAGGACTCTCAAACAGCTGCGGTCTCTCCAGGGGAAGCTCGCGTATATCCGACGGTTTATCGCCAACCTGTCGGGCAAGTGCCGTCCTTACAGTCACCTGATGAGAAAGGGAACTCCATTCGCTTGGGATCACAAATGTCAAGGTGCACTAGACGAGATCAAGCAGTACCTGCAGAACCCTCCGGTGTTGGCCGCGCCGGTCAAGGGAAAACCCCTCATTCTTTATACAACCGCCCTCGAAGGTTCCTTAGGCGCGTTATGGGCACAAGAGAACGATCAAGGGAAAGAGAGAGCACTCTACTACTTAAGTCGAGTTCTACTGGGGGCAGAAAGCAACTACTCTCCCATTGAAAAACATTGCTTGGCGTTAATCTTCGCGATAACAAAGCTCAGGCACTATGCGTTGGCACATGAAGTCCGTCTCATTTCAAAAGTGGATCCCCTTAAGTACTTGATGTCAAAAGCCATATTGACAGGACGACTCGCTAAATGGGCCCTGCTCTTGATGGAGTTCTCGATAACATATCAACCTCTTAAGGCAGTGAAAGGCCAGGCCATTGCCGACTTCCTCGCTGAGCACCCGATACCGGCCGATTCTCCTCTGAACTGTGATTTGCCGGACGAGCATGAATTTGATGCGATTAGCGGCGGAAGCACCCGATGGGAACTCTATTTCGATGGAGCGTCCTCCGTAAAGAAACAGAAACAAGGTATCCCAATGATCAAATCGGGGATAGGCCTCGTCTTTGCAACCCCACAAGGAGGGATAATGCGCTTCGCCTTCTCGTTAACAGAGCCGAGGACAAACAATGAAGCTGAATACGAAGCTCTGATAGCAAGCCTCGAAATCGCCATCGACCTGGGAATTGAAGACCTCCTTATATACGGGGATTCTCAACTGGTCGTTAGTCAAGTAAAAGGTGACTACCAAATTTGCAAACCGGAGTTGGTAAAGTACGGCGAAAAGGTGCAACAACTATTGACCCAAATTCCCTCCTATACTTTGGAGAACATACCGCGCGCGGAAAACAGCAAAGCAGACGCGTTGGCTAAACTTGCTAAAGAACTGGCTGACGAGAACCTCGATGATGTCAGAATAGTGGTACAAAGCCGTCGAGTGCTCGCCCCGGCAGAAATATCTCCGGAATCATGCGAAGAAAAGGGAGCGACTGAGCAGACGACCCTACAAATAAAAGACCATGAGAAGGCCGAAGACTGGAGGGAAGTCTTCATAGACTACTTTAAGTCCCACCAAATGCCCAAAGAAGCGTCCTCAAGACATCAGCTCATGAAACGAGCTCTATCTTTCGCTTTCGTCAACAATATTCTATACAAGAGATCATTTGATTCTCTATGGCTGAGATGCTTAGGACCTGACGAAGCAGAAAGAGTCATTCAGGAAGTTCATGACGGACTTTGCGGTTTTCACCAAGCAGACCCAAAGATGAAGTTAAAAATTAAACGGATGGGTTACTACTGGCCCACGATGATCCAGGACTGCCTCGAGTATGCGAAGCAATGCCACTCATGCCAGATTCATGGAGACTTCATCCACCAACATCCGAATCCACTGCACCCAACGGTGGCTAGCTGGCCGTTCGAAATGTGGGGGACTGACATAGTCGGCCCCATTGAGCCAGCATCATCCCTGTTCCCGCCGAAAATTTCTGCGCGAAAGAGCCCGAGGTATCAAATGGCGGCGATACGCTTAAGAAAATGGGAACCAGTATCTTCCGGGCTGTTTTTTGACAAACTCCCGAATGAGAAACAGATAAATTCTGATGGTATCGAAAGCGGCTCGAAAAACCCTTCGATTTGATATATTATGGGTCTCGTAATTCATCCGGGATCAAAAGTTATGAGGAATTACGTGTCCACACGTGATGGGCTTTTAAAAACCCGCTGGAGGAGTTAAAAAATATAATAAAAACTCAGAAAAGACCCCAATGGGGCATCACGTGCTCACACGTGACCATGGGTCACGTGCAGACACGTGATGGGCTTTTAAAGCCTCTAAAATAATGAATAGAATTTAATTCTAAAAGTCAGAAAATACCTCAACGAGGTATCACGTGCTTACACGTGACCAATGGTCACGTGTTGACACGTGATGGTTAAAACTAAAACATGAATAAGCGGCTGAGAAAGGAACCCAATTGGGGGTCACGTGCTCACACGTGACCAAAGGTCACGTGCCAGCACGTGACTGGCTTTAAAAGCATTATAATTTAATAGAATTAAATTCTAAAAGTTTCTGAATCTTTCCAAATGGAAAAGAGTCATGGGGAACCGTTGGATTAAAAATCCAAGGGTGATTAAAAATCACCAATTTATGGAAAAACCTTGGACAAGGAAAGATTTCCCTGAAAATCTCACCAGGATAACAAATAGAATATCTTTTGGATTTAAAATCTACGGTGAATAAAATTCACTGAATGATCTAAAGGCCCAGATTAATGATAAATGCAAATCAAATCTCTCAACATACAAATCAAATCTCTCAATGAGAGATTTGCTAAACAAATTTATTCTCTTCCTCCTCCTATAAATAGGAGCCAAGAGAAGAGAAGGGGGATATACTTTTGGGAGAGAAGAAACAGAGGGAGGAGAATTTAATTCTCAAGAGGAAAAAGAAAAGAGAAGAGAATTTAATTCTCAACAAAGAAAACCCTAGGTAAGAAAAGGGAAAAAGATAAACTTCAAACAGAGAATTTAATTCTCAAAATCCAAGAGTTTAACTCTTATACAAAAAGAACTTAGTTCTTCTTCTGGTTGAAGATCTGCACAGAGCACATCTCCCCATAACTTGAGAATTTAATTCTCATCGGGTCGAGATCCTGCCATGCAGATCCTAAACTTAGAAGGGGAATTGAGTTTTGAGAATTAATTCTACTAAAACAAAACTAGGGTTTAACCCTAATCAAGAATTTAATTCTTTTACATATCTGGGAATTTAATTCCTTTGAAAAGAAATCAGGGTTTTATCCTAAATAAGAATTTAATTCTTTCACGATAGGAATTCAATTCCTTCAAAATCATAATTAGGGTTTAACCCTATAAAGAATTCAATTCTTAAAAGATCTCTGTTCATGAAAAGAACTAGGGTCACGTGCCCCCACGTGACCCTTGAAAAGATCCCCTGCAAAGAACTTTGAAGCATCACCCCACGTGCTCCCACGTGACTCCCAGAACGCAGAAAGAAAAAGCAAAGGAAATGAAAGCTTTGGGCGCTCTCACGTGTTATCACGTGACCCCTCAGCAAATGCTTTAACAATTGGCGCACAGATCCCCATCACGTGCCAACACGTGATGCTCTAAAATAAAAATGAAAGTGTTTAACACTTAATGGCAAAACAAAAGAAAAGAAGCTTTGGGCGCTCTCACGTGTCCCCACGTGACCCCTCAGCAAGTGCTGTAATATTCGATGCATAAACCCCATCACGTGCCAACACGTGATGCTCTAAAATAAAAATAAAAGTGTTTAACACTTGTTCGCAGATTTGAGGATAAACCAAAAAGAGATCTGGCTCCACATTTAGGGCGCCCTCACGTGTCACCACGTGACCCCTAATGAGCATTCCAACAGACCAGAACGGGGGCCTCCATCACGTGCTCACACGTGATGGCCGTCAGAATTAAAAGAGTTAAAACACTGATCTGCAGAATAAGATAAGGGAAATCAGGGCGCTCTCACGTGTCCACACGTGACCCCTCTCCCCTTAGTGTTTAACACTAATCCGAAGACTTTGTCCTCAGTGATTAACACTGATTTTCTTAGTGTTTAACACTAATTTGGAAAACTCTATTTGCAGTGTTTAACACTGATTTGCTTAGTGTTTAACACTAATTTGAAAACACTGTTCCCAGTGTTTAACACTGATTATCTTTTAGTGTTTAACACTAACTTGCTATCTTATTCCCAGTGTTCAACACTGTTGGTTTCTAGTGTTTAACACTAGCTTCAGCCCAATTGGCTAAGTTTCAGAGGCAAATCCTTTCCTTCAATGGACCAACAGAGGGCCAATATTTCAAACATAACTGGACTTAGCCCAAACTGGCCATAAGTCCTCAAATCATCTTGATCTGAGCACATCTGCTCTTTCAACCAACTCATTGGTTCAAGGGTACATCTCTGAACTCCTCTGATATTTGTCGTTGTAATCCTTCAACGTCTTCAGAGAGGTGACGGGTCCCGACAACCATACATCAACACGGACTGTGGGGTCCTTAAACTCATGGACTTATGCGTCCTTAAACCAAGATACGGACTACGGGGTCCTTAAACCCGCGGACTTATGCGTCCTTAAACTAACGGACTAATGCGTCCTTAAACACACCCATATGGACTGTGGGGTCCTTAAACCCATGGACTTATGCGTCCTTAAACTACCAATGGACCACCACGTCCCTAAACTGGAACATGGACCACCATGTCCCTAAACTGGAGGTGGACCCCCATGTCCCTAAACTGGCAATGGACCCCTATGTCCCTAAACTGGAACAATAGAGCCAATTGCTCTTTTGTCGGATCTAAACGATCCCGTTAAGTCGATCTTAGTCCCAAACTGGACTAACGTATCCTTAACAACCGTTTAAGTTGATCTTAGCCTCAAAAATGGCTAACGTATCCTTAAACTTTCAAACAGACTCTAGTCCCAAATCGGACTATAAACCCCTTAATCAACTCTGGCTCAAGGGTACATCTCTGAACTCCTCTGACATCTGTCGTTGTAATCCTTCAACGTCGTCAGAGAGGTGATGGGTCCCGACGGCCATACATTTAATGGACCCCTATGTCCCTAAACTGGAACAATAGAGCCAATTGCTCTTTTGTCGGATCTAAATGATCCCGTTAAGTCGATCTTAGTCCCAAACTGGACTAACGTATCCTTAACAATCGTTTAAGTTGATCTTAGCCTCAAAAATGGCTAACGTATTCTTAAACTTTCAAACAGACTCTAGTCCCAAATCGGACTATAAACCCTTTAATCAACTCTGGCTCAAGGGTACATCTCTGAACTCCTCTGACTTCTGTCGTTGTAATCCTTCAACGTCGTCAGAGAGGTGATGGGTCCCGACGGCCATACATTTAATGGACCACTAGGTCCCTAAACTGGAACATTAGAGCCAATTGCTCTTTTGTCGGATCTAAACGATCCCGTTAAGTTGATCTTAGTCTCAAACTGGACTAACGTATCCTTAACAAACGTTTGAGTTGATCTTGGCCTCAAATATGGCTAACGTATCCTCAAACCAAAACCCCAAACCCAAATCTAAGAAAACACGGATTTGGACTAATCCACGTCCTACGGGCGACGACATAAATCAGTCTCCGTATACAATCCACGGGAAACCACAAACAAAACAAACACCCACGACACGAAGTGACCAGCTGGAGAAGGAGAAAGTTGTTACCGCAATGCGGTAGCGTAATTAACTGCAGGGGCTTGCGCCTGCAGGGAAGAGCGTCCCCACAATCAAAAACCCCTCAAGCGAGGGGGAATCTGACGAAGTCTGCTACATCGGACGCATCCGTTTAAACCTTCGATACATGGTGCCATAAATCAACTTGGCATCTTCGGAGAGGTAGACGGATAGCACCAATTAGCATCTGCCCCGAATCTCAGTGCCAAGACATCGCAGTCTTGTGCGCCGTCTTTCGGAGGGGAACAATCCCGGGGACACCGTTTTATCCTGGCGACAACTGATTACTTCTCCAAATGGGCAGAAGCAGTACCACTGAGGGAAGTGAAGACGGAGAATATCCTCCATTTCTTCAAGACGCACGTCATCTATCGGTTCGGAACTCCACGGCGGATTATCTCCGATAATGGGCCGGCCTACCGAAGCCATAAGATTAGCCGCTTCGCACAGCAGCACAATATAGACTGGAGATATTCTTCGGTTTACAATCCACGAGCTAACGGTCTGGCCGAGGCCTTCAATAAGACCTTGACGAAGATCATAAAAAAGACCGTTTCCAGGAATAAGAGAGACTAGCACGAAAGGCTGCAAGAAGCCCTTTGGGCTTATCGAACTACATTCAAGGCGGCCACGAATACAACGCCGTACGCTTTGGTATTTGGGACGGAAGCAGTGCTCCCCCTCGAGATAGAGTTGCCCTCTCTGCGAGTAGCAGTCCACCACGAGCTGACGAACGAAGAAAATGCTCACCTTCGGCTTGAGGAGCTTGATGCCCTCGACGAAACCCGGCTCATAGCGCAACAACATCTAGAGGCCTACAAAGCAAAGATGACGCGCTCGTACGAAAGATTGACCAGACCGAGGACATTCCGCCAAGGCGAACTCGTACTAGTGGTCAAAAGACCTATGATCCCCAATCGTGCCAAGCGAGGAAAATTTGAGCCAAATTATGAAGGCCCGTACATCATAGACAAGGTCTACCAGGGTGGAGCCTACCTACTCATGGACATGCACGGTGAAAGGCCTTTCAGGCCAATAAACGGCCGCTTCTTAAAGAAATACTACGCTTAATAAGCCACAGCCTGGGTCAATGATAGATGACGACGACTATGTCCGCTCACTATCTTCCTAGGCTCAGACTTTACAAGTAGCGGTCGGCCTTCCCATAGCGACGGACCGAAACGTCCTTAAACTAACGACGGACCGAAACGTCCTTAAACTAACGACGGACCGAAACGTCCTTAAACTATCGACGGACCGAAACGTCCTTAAACTATCGACGGACCGAAATGTCCTTAAACTAACGACGGACCGAAACGTCCCTAAAACTACTACCGCAGTATCTTTAGGCTGACGAGATAAAAAAAGGAGAGAGAAAGAAAAAATAAAAAAAAATATATGAAAAAGAATTAAAAAAAAAACGGTATGTCCATAAGCAAAATGGGCACGGATGAAAACCCGAAAGGGCTCCGTGAGTAAAAACAGCAGGGCTGCCGGCAAGTGTTCGTGAAAACCCGAAAGGGCGCGACCTTGTTAAAAAAAAGTGAAAAAGAATATAAAAAAAACGGTATGTCCATAAGCAAAATGGGCACAGATGAAAACCCGAAAGGTCTCCGTGAGTAAAAACAGCAGGACTACCGGCGAGTGTTTGTGAAAACCCGAAAGGGCGCAACCTCGTTAAAAGACACTTGTAGGGTCCTCTCGACCTTGTAAGGAGAAACCACCTGCGTGAGATCCTTACGACTCACAAAGGAGCAACACACTTAGGGATCCTCACGATTCCTAAGGAGAAAATACACTTACGAGATCCTCACGACTCGTAAGGAGAATTCTCTTATGGGACCCTCACGGCTCATGAGATTTGAAAGCTTAAGTTACAGAAACCTAAACCTGTTCTTAAGCAAATCCTCCACAACCTTCGATATTGCCCTACAAGAGGCTCAATACTGACCCTTGTATACAATCCATGGGTGCGAATAAACAGTTCCCCAGCAAAGTCACACCCGTGACTAGGGACATGTCCATATGATGAGCAACCCTTGTAGGTCCTCTCGACCCATAAGGAGAAAACCCTCTTGTAGGATCCTTACGACTTACAGAGGAACATACACTTAGGAATCCTCACGATCCCTAAGGAGAAAATACACCTGCAAGATCCTCACGACTTGTAGGGAGAAATACCTTTGTGAGACCCTTACGGCTCATGAAGTCAAAAGCCTTGGTCGACAGGACCCTTAACCCTGTTTACTAAGCCACCTTTGTTCAATATCGACAGAGGCAAATGATGATTCGCTCCTGGCAACATCCCAGTTGCAGCGGTGCTGATGCCGAAATCGGTGTCTAAAATCCAAGCTTGCGGCGAAAAAGCTAGCAAGCCACACATGCCTACGAAATAGCCGAAATGATGGGGCGACTTGCAATAAAAAGCAGCAAGTAAAAATGTATGCATGAAAAATAGCCGAAATGATGGGGCAACTCGCAATAAAAAGCAGCGAGTAAAAAGAAAAATAGCCGAAATGATTGGGCACCGCGAAAAATAGCCGAAATGATTGGGCAATCGCGATTTCCGCGATATAAAAAGCTGAAATGATAGAGCATCGCGGGAAAAGAAATAAAATAAAAATAAAATGTGTGCCTTACAGGTGATGTTCCATCACACCCTGTATACAATCCAATGGCATAAAAAAAAAGGGAACATACCTCCCTCCCCCAGGTTTCATCAGAGAAAGAAGCTAAATCTCGACGGGCCACAGGCGACCTAGAGATCATCCCAACACTCGTCTCGTAACAACGAACACAACTTCAAGCTAAGCGGAACAGCGGCAACTCCCAGTTCCATGGCTCGGTGGTATACATATCGCCAGCAGTCAAACCTCCATCCCGTGAAATGCGGATACAATCAGCAAAATTCCTGGTTACGTGGAACGCGGATAATGTCACTCTTTGACCCCGTGGAAAATGTCCAGAGCGGATCCTGGTCCTCGCAGAGCACGACAGTGAACCCGTGTGAAGCATCCAGAGCGGAGCCTAGTCCTCGCCGAGCACGACAGTGAACCTGTGTGAAGCATCTAGTGCAAAATTCCTGGTCACGTGGAATGCGGATAATGTCACTCTTTGACCCCGTGGAAAACGTCCAGAGCGGAGCCTAGTCCTCGCCGAGCACGGCAGTGAACCCGTGTGAAGCATCTAGTGCAAAATTCCTGGTCACGTGGAACGCGGATAATGTCACTCTTTGACCCCGTGGAAAACGTCCAGAGCGGAGCCTAGTCCTCGCCGAGCACGGCAGTGAACCCGTGTGAAGCATCTAGTGCAAAATTCCTGGTTACGTGGAACGCGGATAATGTCACTCTTTGACCTCGTGGAAAACGTCCAGAGCGGAGCCTAGTCCTCGCCGAGCACGGCAGTGAACCCGTGTGAAGCATCTAGTGCAAAATTCCTGGTTACGTAGAACGCGGATAACGTCACTCTTTGACCCCGTGGAAAACGTCCAGAGCGGATCCTGGTCCTCGCAGAGCACGGCAGTGAACCCGTGTGAAGCATCCAGAGCGGAGCCTAGTCCTCGCCGAGCACGGCAGTGAACCCGTGCGAAGCATCTAGTGCAAAATTCCTGGTCACGTGGAACGCGGATAATGTCACTCTTTGACCCCGTGGAAAACGTCCAGAGCGGAGCCTGGTCCTCGCCAAGCACGGCAGTGAACCCGTGTGAAGCATCCAGAGCAAATACCGGACTGTGGAGTCCTTAAAATCCACGGACTATGACGTCCTTAACCTCGACCGTGATGTCTTAAAACTAACAATCAACCACCCCGATTCCCTACGGATTCTGCCTTGGTTTAAGGGTACATCTCTTTACTCCTTTGATACCTGGCGTTGTAATTCCTCAACGTCTTCAAAGAGGTGACGGGTCCCTGCAACCAAACATTGGACTGTGGAGTCCCTAAATCCACGGACTATGAGGTCCTTAACCTTGACCGCGACGTCTTTAAACTACAATACCTGGAGAAACCCCTAACTTCGTAAAACACGGACAAGGGTGACCGCATCCAACACTTGCAGGTCCTCACGACCTGCGGGGAAGAAAAACGCTCTTGTGAGATCCTTACGACTCTCAAGGGAAAACCCGCTTAAGGATCCTCACGATCTCTAAGAAGAACTTACACCCATGGGATCCTCTCGACCTGTAGGGAGAAAAATTCTTTATGAGACCCTCGTGGCTCATAAGATGCAAAAGCCTTAGGAAGCAGATCTTAACCCTGAATCCTGAGCCATTGCTGTCCTGCAAGGAGATCAAGGTAGAATATCCGCAGAATACATTCAACGAAAAGGAGACACATTATTGAGAAGAAAAATGTATCTTTTATTCATAAACCAAAATGGGTACAAAGTACAATTCATGAAAGAAACAAAAAAAGATACTCTTATCCATGAGTATGTACAAAAAAAAGGAGAAAAGATACAAGTCCTCAAGCCGGCGAGCGGTGCAATAATTTCACCAGTTCATCGTTCTGTTGCTGAGTCACGGCTTCATGACGCAAGATCTCCAGAAAACGAGCCTCCGCCTGAGCTTGCTGAGCCTGATACGAAGCGAGCCGAGCTTCGAGCTCTTTCTCGGTGGCTTTATGAGCCTCGACCCTCTCACGAGTAAACATGGCAGCTTTATCGAGAGCCACCACCTCTTTTGTGGACTCCTGAAGCACCCGCCAGAGTTCGTATGCTTTGTTGGCCTTGGTTGTGAGGCTGGCCTGAAACTCGCTCAGCGCCTTAGAAGTCAATGCCCTTTCCGAAAATTTACGGCCGAGCCCTTTTCTCGCACAACAATATGTTCGCTACGTGTCGCTCTATCAGGCCACGTAAGCTCGCTTTCGCGACCGCAGCCTTGGAAACAAGACATTTACAAGACCGTATAAATGGGCTCCCAGTCGACGGGAATAATCGATCTAAAACGCGCTCACATCACCTGACGTGAAAGGTAACAAGAAAGGAAAGTGATGATAGCATTTGCGATTAAAGAAAGTTCTCATGAGAAGAATACAAAGTTTATTTATGCAAGCGGAAACATACATGCTAGCACCAAGCCTACATGGAATTTCGACATAAAGCGTAGAAAAGGAGGGACTAATTTAAAAATGTTCTACGCTAACGGAAAAGATCACCAAACAAGGGATCAGAAATACAAGGGTTAACAAAACAAAGAACAAGGTTCTCCATCTCTCTCTCTGCTCTCTCCAACACATCAAAGCGACGGTTCTTACGAGAAGTCGCTTCCCATCGATTGGCACCATGGCCATCTGCAAAAGCAGACATAACAGCCCGTCGGGCTCTTATCTCGCTCAGCAGATGAATTGAGCAGTCCTTCAAAGCCTGAGTAATCAGGCACGCCTCATGAAAGCCCTCGAGCTTTTCTTCCGCCGCATCAAGCATCGCCAGGGTCATCTCTGCCGGGTGAGGAGGGATGTCGGCAAGCACGGCCGTGAGGATCATCCGGAGCCAGAGAGAACCCATCGGGAGGGGGGACCCCCTACGGATCGAGAGTTCATGCATGGCTGAGTCGCATTCGTTGTCGGTAAGGAGGGGATCCACCAACCGAGCAGCAAAGCGGGGGAGCATCTCCTCGATAGGAACTTCCCATGGCTGTCGACGAGCGTGCGGACGATTGCAGGCCATGGCACTCGTTTGTCTCTCAAGACAAGTTACAAAAAAAAATAATAATAATATAAATCTCTCCGTAAAGGGAAAAGAAAGCTATAGCCTCATATATAAAGAAGTGCATTAAGTGCTGTGCGCGGAAAATCTTGCATGGTAAAGCTATTTCCAAGGCCAAAAAAAAAGAAAGGCATCTAAAATCAAGGAGATGAAATTATTTCCAAGGCCCTTTCTCTGCATCCAATATTATGCACTGAAAATACGGCATGGGAAAATTTTGTGAACAGCCCCATCAAGGGACCCCATGTGCAGAACACGTGAGGCCTAAACCTGATGTACACTTAAAAGAAAATATATGGAATAGTACCCTGCATATTAAAAGCACAAACAACAACAGTAGCAAAATGATAAAATCCCAGAGAAAAGGCATGCAAACATGTAAAGACATAATAACACTTGTCACTCATACTTCAAGAGGTTCATACAAAATATAGAGGACACATTTACAACGGTAGAACTTCATATGCGGGGCATGGGTTGAGAAACTCAAAATTAACTTTATTCAAGATCTTCCAAGCATTTCGAACCTCCCGAGTATGCTTCCTCTCACGATCACAAGCATCGGGGTCCCCGCAGATGTCCTCTACCCTCCGGTAGGCGGCAAGTATGGCTGATTGCTGAAAAATCTGATGCAGGAGATCAATGAGATTATCCCGCCTTCTCTTTGAGATCAAGTGCATCAGATACACCGAGTGTACTTTATCCTCGGCGGCGTCCAACGCCCCAAGCGGCACACCAGCACAGAATAAAAGGAGAGCCTCCCTGATCGCCAGCACGATCAGCCTCAGAAGAGAAGAGCGACGGGGGAGTAGCCGATGGTTGTACTCGTCAAAACGGCTCATGATCTCGGCACATTGAGCATCGGTGAACTCCTGGTTCTGACTGCGGCCCAGTGCACGAATATTCCCGTAGGAAATGATCTCGTCAAGACTATACAGATGGGCAGCCATGATACCTGAAATAAAGATCATGAGAATCATTAGAAAATCACCATTTCATTAATTGCAGAAGAACAACCTCGGGCCAAGAGACCCCAGGAAGCCTCTGTGTGAAGAAATCGAGTTCTTCATTGGAATTAAATTCCTTATTAAGAAAAGGGAATTAAATTCCCAGAAACATTTTTGGATGGAATTAAATTCCATGGAGTTGAAACGCCATCATCATCTCCCCAAACATCATCTAAATCCTGAGAGATCTACAGTTCGAAGGTTAGGCGGTTTCAGGTTCTTATGGAAAAACATGAGGGAAAATGGATAAAAACCCTTGTTTTGGATTTAAGATCCAGAGGAATGTGAAGGTCCATCGTTTGTCCAAGAACATTACCTGAGGAAAAGAATTCTTTTCGAACAGAGTTAAACTCTGAAAATTGTTTCAAGACAGAGAACTAAGCTCTGGAAGCGAGAATTAAATTCTCAAGGGAAAAGTTCTCAGAAGAAGAAGATGAGCAAAGTGAAGGCTCCTATGAAGAGACAGAGGTATTTATAGAAGGCAATGGAAACGTTTCATCTCCCCAGATCCCTAAAGGAATCCAACAGTCGCAAGAGGTGACAGCGTTGCACTCACGTGCTGACACGTGAGACCAACGCTGTGGGGGCATTTGTTTCCTGATTTAAAATCAGGAAAGCTTATGGAAAAAGCTTCAAAAGAGGGTCACGTGCTTACACGTGACCAGCAGTCACGTGTTGGCACGTGACACCCAAAAGTACCGGCAAAGCAAGTTCAGTTTCCCAACTACATCAAAGAGAGGGGCTTCAGTAAGGGTCACGTGCTCCCACGTGACCTGGGTCACGTGTCGGCACGTGACATTTAAAAGTAGCAGCAAAGACCCAACGCTTCCTGATCAAATCAAGGAAAAAGCTTCAGAAGAGGTCACGTGCTCCCACGTGACCAGGGTCACGTGTTGGCACGTGACGATCAAAACATCAGAATTGTTCTCCAGTTAAATCAAGAAAAAGAGTTCAGACAAGGGTCACGTGCTCGCACGTGACCAGGGGTCATGTGATGGCACGTGACGGTTAAGCAGCAACCAGAAGACAGAGCGCAGAAAGAAAGAAGAAGGCTCATTCCAAAGGGGGTCACGTGCCCACACGTGACCATGGGTCACGTGGTCATACGTGACCGGCTTTCAAAGCCCATTTCGTTGACAGAATTAAATTCTGAAAGAGATTCGAATCTTTCCAAAGGAAAGAGATTATCTGGAACCAATCTTATTAAAAATTTAAAGATGATTGAATATCATTTATCTATGGGAAAATCCCGAACTTGGAAAGATTTCCCCTTTAAATCTAACCGAAATAACAAAGGAGAATCCCGGGACTTGAAATCCAATGGTGAATAAAATTCACCCAATAATCCAAAGGTCAAAAACGAATGATGGATGCAAATCAAATCTCTCAATGAAGATTCGTCAAAAACTAATTGACTCGGCTGCTTCTCCTATAAATAGGAGCCAAGAGACACAAAAAATATATACACGCAAAGGGAAGAAAAGGGAGAGAGCCTGGATACTTTGAGGAACTTGGATCTCCTGCAAAAGAAAACCCTAGGTAAGAAAGGGAAGGCTCCTTGAAGGAAAAGAGAATTTAATTCTCAACAGAGTTTAACTCTGATATATAAAACAGAAGAACATATTTCTTCTCTCTTTGATAGAGGATCTGCAAAGTGCACATCTCCCCTTGAAGTTGAGAATTTAATTCTCAATGGGTCGAGATCCTGCCATGCAGATCCAAAACATAGAGAGGGAATGGAAGCACGAGAATTTAATTCTCATAGAACTATAGGAATTTAATTCCTTTAAAATAAAACTAGGGCTTGACCCTGTGTTATGGGAATTTAATTCCTTCAGAACAAAAAGAAACAGGGTTTAACCCTAATTAAGAATCTAATTCTGTTGGAACGGCAGGGATTTAATTCCCTTGATCATAATTTAACAGAGAGTGGGAATTTAATTCCTTAAAAGCTTTTATTAGGGTTTAACCCTATTCAGTTCTTCACATATATGGAGAATTTAATTCCTACGGAAAATTCAGGGTCCAACTCTATTCAGAATATAAATCTTCAAAAAGAAGTAGGAATTTAATTCCTCTGAAATTATTGTCAGGGTTTAACCCTACGAGGAATTTAATTCCTGGAAAAGATTAACAGATCCTCTAAACAACATACATAGAGGCGGGGTCACGTGTTACCACGTGACCCCCCCAAGAGATCTACAGAAAGCCCCTTTGAGGCAGCACCCCACGTGACCCACGTGACCCTCGGACACACAAGCATTTGAATGCCCGTCACGTGATGGCACGTGATGCTCTGAAAGATGCGATAATCTCAGCAGAATAAATGAAGGGAGGGCGCCCTCACGTGTTGCCACGTGACCCCTCTTGCCTTAGTGTTTAACACTAAATTGAAACTCCCGAACCCAGTGTTAAAACACTGTTGGGTCTTAGTGTTTAACACTAATCAAAAAAAAAACTTTATTTGCAATGTTCAACACTGACTACCTTAGTGTTTAACACTAATTTGAGATCCCTGTCGCCAGTGTTTGATACTGATCTGTTTTAGTGTTTAACACTAATTTAAAAAACCCTATTGCTGATGTTTAACACCAATTATCTTCCAGTGTTAAACACCAACTTGTCAATCTCGTTCTCAGTGTTCAACACTGGTTGGTCTTTAGTGTTTAACACTAGACATTGGTCCAATTGGCTAAATGGATAGAGGCAAAGCCTCTCCTGATTGGACTTAGCCCAAGCTGGCCATAAGTCCTCAATTCGTAATTAACTGGGCTAATGGGCTCATAACATAATTAATCGGTCTTGATCCTAAATTGGGTCAAGGACTATTTAAGCCATTCCGGTTCTAGGGTACATCTCTTCACTCCTTTGATATCTGGCATTGTAATCCCTCAATGTCTTCAAAGAGGTGACGGGTCCCGATGGCCACACATTGATATGGACTGTGGAGTCCTTAAACCCGTGTCTAATACAAAATTCCTGGTTACGTGGAACGCGGATAATGTCACTCTTTGACCCCGCGGAAAACGTCCAGAGCGGAGCCTAGTCCTCGCCGAGCACGGCAGTGAACCCGTGTGAAGCATCTAGTGCAAAATTCCTGGTTACGTGGAACGCGGATAATGTCACTCTTTGACCCCGTGTGAAGCATCCAAAGCGGAGCCTGGTCCTCGCCGAGCACGGCAGTGAACCCGTGTGAAGCATCCAGAGCACATACCGGACTATGGAGTCCTTAAACCCATGGACTACGACGTCCTTAACCTTGACCGAGATGTCTTAAAACTAACGATGGACCGCAATGTCCTTAAACTACCCATGGACCGCAATGTCCTTAAACTACCCATGGACCGCAATGTCCTTAAACTAGAACAATAGAGCCCCGCATGCTCTTTTGTCGGATCTAAACGGTCCCGTTTAAGTTGATCTTAGCCTTAAAAGATGGCTAACGTATCCTTAAACCTTCAAACAGACTGGACTATGAATCCCCCCAATTAACTCTGGCTCAAGGGTACATCTCTGAACTCCTCTGACATCTGTCGTTGTAATCCTTCAACGTCGTCAGAGAGGTGATGGGTCCCGACGGCCATAGATTTAATGGACCACTAGGTCCCTAAACTGGAACATTAGAGCCAATTGCTCTTTTGTCGGATCTAAACGATCCCGTTAAGTTGATCTTAGTCTCAAAGTTAGACTAACGTATCCTTAACAAACGTTTGAGTTGATCTTAGCCTCAAGTATGGCTGACGTATCCTCAAACCAAACCCCCAAATCCAAATCTAAGATAATACGGATTTGGACTAGTCCACGCCCTACGGGCGACGACATAACTCAGTCTCCGTAAACAATCCACGGGCAACAAAAAACAAAACAAACACCCACGAAACGAAGTGACCAACTGGAGAAGGAGAAAGTTGTTACCGCAATGCGGTAGCGTAATTAACTGCAGGGGCTTGCGCCTGCAGGGAAGAGCATCCCCACAATCAAAAACCCCTCAAACGAGGGGGAATCTGACGAAGTCTGCTACATCGGACGCATCCGTCTAAACCTTCGATACATGGTGCCATAAATCAACTTGGCATCTTCGGAGAGGTGGACGGATAGCACCAATTAGCATCTGTCCCGAGTCTCAGCGCTAAGACATCGCAGTCCTGCGCGCCGCCATTCGGAGGGGAACAGTCCTCAAATCAAATTGACTGAGCAAAATTGCTCTCCTAAATCAATTTACCTCCGGTTCGAGGGTACATCTCTGAACTCCTCTGACATCTATCGTTGTAATCCTTCAACGACGTCAGAGAGGTGACAGGTCCCGACGACCACACATTAATAGTGGACCGAAACGTCCTTAAACTAATATTGGACCGAAACGTCCCTAAACTAATATCGGACCGAAACGTCTTTAAACTAATATCGGACCGAAACGTCCTTAAACTAATAATGGACCACCACGTCTCTAAACTGGCGATGGACCACCACGTCCCTAAACTGGAATAATAGAGCCTCCAAATGCTCTTTTGCCGGATCTAAACGATCCCGTTTAAGTTGATCTTAGCCCCAAACACGGATAATGTATCCTTAAACATTCAAATGGACTATAAAACTCCAAATTAACTTTGGTTCAAGGGTACATCTCTGAACTCCTCTGACACCTGTCGTTGTAATCCTTCAACGACGTCAGAGAGGTGATGAGTCCTGACGGCCATATAATAAATGGATCACCACGTTAAGTTAATCTCAGTCTCAAACAAGACTAACATATCCTTAACGAACGTTTAAGTTGATTTTAGCCTCAATACGGCTAACATATCCTTAAACTAAAAACATTAAACCCAAATCTAAGTAAATACGGATTTGGACTAATCCACGTCCTACGGGCGACGGCATTACTCAGTCTTCGTATACAATCCACGGGCAACCACAAACAAAACAAACACACATGACACGAAGTGAAATTCTGGAGAAGGAGAAAGTGGCTACCGCGATGCGGTAGCGTAATTAATTGCAGGGGCTTGCGCATGTAGGGAAGAGCGTCCCCACAATCAAAAACCTCTCTAGCGAGGGGGAATCTGACGAAGTCTGCTACATCGGCCGCATCCGTCTAAACCTCCGATACATGGTGCCATAAATCAACTTGGTATCTTCGGAGAGGTAGACGGATAAAACCATATAGCATCTGCCCCGAATCTCAGGCTAGACGTCCTCACATCGTCTCCGCCGCCATTCGGAGGGGAACAGATTTTGGCACGCCCGGTGGGACCTTTTCCTCTTTCCACTCCACACTTCGTGTGTCGTCTTCGCGAACCAATTGCGGTTTGTTAACGGTTGCCTTTGGATTTCAAGTTATTAAGATTTGGTCTTTTGCCTGGCGCAGAACTCAAGCATCAATGGTCTCTAACTGCACCAACTGCTCGAAGTGCCACTGCAACGGACGCTCCACCTCACCTGGAGGTGTAGCATATGGGCCCCAAGCGGCCTCCTTCCTCGCTTTGCCGGTAGAACAGGTGACCCAGGCCACCACCGGTCTATTTTTCGGGACCATGATCCCACCTACAAGCTTCTCTATGCCAATACCTGCACCAGAAGCGAACAAGAAGTCGGTCTTCGACTGGCTCACTGCTACGACGGCCCCTGTCAACGGGTCGTCCATTACCAAGCCAACAGCCTCTGTCTTTGTGAGGCTGGATCAAAACTCTGAGGGGCCCGCCAAGAAGCCTGTGAATCCCAAAGTGGCTGTCCCAAGGAAGGCAATAGCCACTGCTCCAGAAGTCGTCAAGGCGGCTTCCCCTGTCAAAGAGTCAGTCTTTTCAAGACTGACTATTCCTGCTCCTGCCCCTACTCGAGGATTTGTCTTCGACAGGTTGAATATCATCCCTCAAAGGACAACCTCAGTCTTTAAGAGGTTAACACCAGCGGTGCCTCATTCAGAAAGGGGGCAAAAAGAAGCTGTCTCTATCTCCAAGTCAATCCCAACGGCTCGTCATGCTCGACGCCGCCATTGGCGACGAGTGAGGAAGGCAGGGGGCAACTCCCCCTCAGGGCTAACTCCACCGGCTCCAGTGGTGGAAGTCAACGCTGTTGTTCCAACTGGTAACAACTTTGAACTGCTGAGGAGGGTACGTAAGAACTCTCCAACTGCTACACTAAAAAGATCTCCTCCACCTATGGAGAGAGTTCCGGAAACAAAGCAGGAACAGCCCCCGCAACGGCTGTCCTCAAAAATCTATAAAGTTTGGCGGAGGGTTCAAGACTCCATGATTGACCCAGATCACTCTCGTCAACAGAAAAAGGCGAAGGTGCAAAAAGAAAAGGACCGTCCTATTAAACATCAGAGGACAACAGTCACTAGGGTGCCCACTGCAATGGCCCCTTCAACTTCGACGGCCCACAAAAGAAGAAGGCCAGAGAAAACCCCCGCGCCCGTGGCAAACGCTAAAGATGGTGAACCTAAACGCCCTAAGTCCGGGGGCATAATAGTTCATACAGTGTACATGGCGTCAGGAAAGGAAGACAGCCGTGCATTCACGGGTCATAGACCGCTTACACGGTCAATGACCAAGGCTTAAGAGCAACAGCAAAAGCTCCAGGAGATGATGAACGCAATGGCCGCACTCACTGGGCCAAAAGAAACCCCTGAGACATCCTCAGATGAACGTCAGGAACAAGAAACCGACGCGGAGTTCCTTCGTCGCATATTGGAGAAGAAGGATAAAGAAGCTGCGGAACAAGCAGCCAGCATAAAGAAAATGGCCCTCCTGTTCCAGGATATGGTGGGTATGATGATTCAATAGGATCCACCTGCTGAAGATCCCCCGATCATCCTTGAAGATGATAGGGGAGAAACGTCGAATCCTCCTCCGGCTCTGTCAACAGCCAAGGAGGAGGCAATCTCCAAAGCCGACCTGGACGAATATATAGCTCAGCAGATCCGGGTTCATCAAGCGACTGAAGCAGCGGGTCAGGTCGTAAAAATAGGGCGGCTATATCCGGGCTGGTACGACTAGATCAAGTACCCGCCAGGTTATACGATACCAAAATTCCATGTGTATAAGGGGACTGGTAATCCCCACCAACATGTCGCCCAGTTCAGGGCGCTTTGCGGCAACACTGGCGGTGATGATAAATTATTGCTTCGCCAGTTCGTTGGCAGCTTGTCAGATACGGCGTTCGAGTGGTATTCCGAGCTCCCAAATGACTCTATCAAGACCTTTGCTGAAATGGAACTGCTGTTTACCCAACGTTTCACGAGTGCCAGCGAGCGTACCCCGATAACGGCATTGATTAATGCCAGGGTGAAGCCGGGCGAGACATGGGTCCAATATGCTATACGGTGGCGGAATTTATGGTCAAAATGCGAGCAGCGCATAGAAGAAGCTCCTGCAGTGGGTATGTTTGTGGGAACCCTCGACCCGCAAGCATCTCGCAATTTATGATATTCTTCAAGCCAACCACCTTCCAGGCACTAATCGACAAGCTGGCGCAAATGGATCAAATGGGCCATAAACCTCCTCTTCCAAAGCCAGACTCCCGAAATGACAAGGGAAAGGGGAAAGCGATCGTTGTCGCTAATGCTCAACAGCAACCGAACAACTCGAAGCCGGTCGTTCGTCAAAATAATATGCGCCCGTACATAGACCTTGAGGAGAGAATGGAACGTCCTTACTCGTTTCCCCGGGATAAAACGAGAAGGTTATTCGAGCTGGCGTTGCGCAACCGACTCATAAATCTGCCGGATCCAAAACGTCCGTCGCAACCAAATGACGTCAATGAGCCCAACTACTGTCCTTATCATCGAGTACTGGGTCATCCGATCGAGGATTGCTACGTCTTCAAGAATTGGCTTGAAGATCAGTACCGACAGGGCAAGTTTGCATTGTCCGACAAATGGAAGGTGAATCCACCGCAGCCCCACACCTCTAAGGGAGTGAATACGCCGGGGGCAACATGCTCTGTTGTTGAAGAAGCTCTTTGGGAGGTTGTATTATCAGCCAAGACAAAGAGGATGCTGAACGACCTTCAAACATGCCCAGCGATTAAGTGGAAGAACCCGTTGGAGCCGCAGATCATTGAAGGGATGTTGAAGCCTCGTCTAACTCAAAAGATCAATGGAGGTGGCCCAAGCATTCACAACCAGCCGTCGAAATCTTCAAAGAAGAAGAAAAAGAAATCAAAGAAGCCCGTGAAGCCTGGCGACAAGCGCACGGACTTACAAAAACAAATTGACGTGCTGGAGGAATACAACCAGAAAGCACGGACTCCCATTACATTCCAAGAATTCCTCAATCACGTCTTTCAAGAGGAAGGCGAGGGAGAAAGTTCATCTGATGAATCCGAGGAATATGTGGCGAGCTGTCATATGATTTCCCATTCGTTCATGGGCGATGAGGAGACTCCTTGTACCGAAATGCTGGGGGTAGATCCCGAACCAAAAATTCTGGGGCCACCGGATGAAGTAATCGATGCGTTCCTCAATGAAGCTCTCTTAAAAAGCAAAGCCGATCGGGAGCGCGAGGCGGTCATATTCGAAAGGGCCAAGCGCCAGCACCTTGACAGAAAAATTGAGATACTCCCACTAGAGCAAAGTACACCCACTGCGGATAAAATCAAATTCAAGATGAGGAAGAGGTTTGCTAAAGCCGTGTCAATCGGTATGAAACTACCATCCTCTAAGGAAAGCGTTACTGGTGAAGCGGAAATGCACCCCTCCTATTGCTTGTATCATCGGAAGATTTCGCACCCTACTGAAGAGTGCCAAGCTTTCGATAGATGGTGAAGCGGAAATGCACCCCTCCTATTGCTTGTATCATCGGAAGATTTCGCACCCGACTGAAGAGTGCCAAGGAAATGTTGCTCACCGGCAGCAAGGATATGTTGCTCACCGGCAGCATTTTAAGCGGGAAAAGCGCAAGACTCGCCAGGAGCAGAACAATGCGACCGAAAGGCTTAACAGAACCACCGGCAATTGTCGCATGATCAACGCTGGGGGATCGCAAGTGCTCACATTCGGGAGTGATTCCGACGAGGAGCTGGAGCTTAGCCCCCTCTTTAAAGAGTCCACTTTGGGAAAAGAAGAAGAGCCGAAGATTTGTGAAAATATCCGGCTGCGTAATCGCACGTTGCCCGAAAAGAATCTCGGACCCCCAAACAAAAAAGATAAAGGGGAAAAAAGGTCTCTGAGGACATCACCCTAGACGACCAAGTCATAGAAGAGCTAACTGCCAAAGACCCGCCGAAGAAGAATAAGGTGGATTACAACGTCTTAGCGCATCTGAGGAATCTACCCTCGCAGCTCAGCATTCTTGACGCCCATTTACTATCAAAGGAGGCGAGAGATTCGTTAATCAAGGCATTACAGGACCCGGAGCAGTTCTAAGCTTCCCTGGCCGAAGAAAAAATGAAGGATGAATCGGAGGAAGTGCACACGGCCGATGTCACTTTTGGCGATGAAGACCTTCTCCTTAGGATGTGCGAACACAATCGCCCCCTCTATGTCTCAGGATACTGCCATGATATAAAGATAGGCAAAATCCTGATCGATAACGGGTCATCTGTTAATCTACTCAATGTGAGGGTGTTAAAGGAAATCTGCATGAGTGTCCAGCACCTTGCTCGGGACAAGATCACCATCTCCGGGTTCGACTCCCAATCATCAAATACTCTTGGATCTGTGATACTGACGCTACGCTTTGGGCTGCTCATCACGGACATTAAATTCCACGTCATAGATGCCAAGACATGCTACAACGCTCTACTCGGCCGGCCATGGTTACACGAGTACAACATCATCCCTTCTACACAGTATCAGTGTATGAAATATTTTAGGGATGGTCTTGAGTATACCGTGACAGGAGAACTGAATCCGTTTTCCATAAACGAAGTTCGCAAATATGAAGATGCCAAATACTTCTTGCCGAATTTCGAAGACACGGAAAGGTGTCGCAAGCCGGAGAACAAAACTAACGCAACCATCCCTGTCTTCGGCAGTGATACCGAGGAAGAGGAGGAGATAGTTTATTCAGGCCCCCCAATACACCAAGCCGGGACCATCCGCTCCTATGTTGATCTTTGGTAGTGATTCGGAGGATGAGGTTCATGATGTATTCTCTGCTCGACCTTCAATATGAGTCTCCGCTGACGAAGGGCAAAGTCTACAAGTCGCTATGGTGCCGCTTAAACATTATAAAGAACTGGATGCGCTCGGTACCGACAATGTAGAGGAGCTGCAGACGTTCTATATCCCTCCCAAGCGAGAAGGCAATTCTATTCTACCGCTCTGAAGAAAATAAAGTGGAGAAAGAAATCTGGCACGGGGCGGATCCTACGCTGGACAGGCTTCAACCCATCCGTCTACCCAGATATTATACAGAAGGCTTGAAGAGGCTGTTGAAGCGCCAAGGGATACCCTTCAAACAGACCGTTAGAAAGGCCAAATTCTATGACAGGGTCTGGAATGTCCCCGGAACTCAGCACAAGCTGCCTAGTGGGAGGATGGAGACAATCGGGCTCGGATACATTCACGCCAAGCAACGAGAGCTGCTCCGCGACTGTTATGTCGTGCATGACTTCAATGAAGAAGCAGATGCTCAACGGGAGGACGTTAATCCTGAACCAGTAAAAGTTCCTGATGTAGAAGTGCCCAGTCCGTCGTTTGAAGAACAAATGGACAGGCTTATAAGGGAAGCTAGTCAAAAAGTCCGCGACGATCACAACCGCGAAATGGCCATCTACGAGAAAGCCAAAACACAACGCCTCCTTCAACAGGCCGTGAAAGTCGAAAATGCCGCCCCCTGTCAACCTGTTATAAAAAAAGGCTCGACGCAGAGGCAGAAACAAGTCGAAAGGCCGAAAAGGCGCTTATCAGCAACAAAGTGGGGCTAAGAAGCCACGCAAGCGAAAGTCGAACGTTATTGATCTGTCCCTCATGAAGAAAATGGGTCGAGCGTACTCGTTTCCTCGGGACAAGACGAAGAAGATACTTGATCTTGCTCTAAAACATCAAATACTTACACTGCCGGAGTCCAAGCACCCCGAACAAACAGACGAAGTCTCTGACCCAAATTATTGCTCCTACCATCGAGTAATAGGGCATCCTCTCGAAGACTGCTTCACCTTTAAGAATTGGGTCGAAGATCAGTATCAGCTTAGCAAATTCGCTCTGTCCGACAACTGGAGGGTAACACCGCCACAAAAGCATGAACCCAAAGCCACGAGAACAGAATTAACTCCACATTGGGATTGGAAGCGGATTCGCACCTGTCACATGATAACAATATTAAAAGAAGAGCCCGAGAACATGGACAGCCTTCCCTGGTGCTTCGAAAACAGCAATGATGAGGTGATCTCAGAATTTCCACCAGCTCCGAAAGAACTGGAGGATGGAATACATACCACTGCAGATAATCTCAAGAAAATTGAGTTGGGGACGGGAAACGATCCGCGACCGACATTTGTCAGTGAGCTGCTATCTGAAGAAAGGGTGGCTGCGTTAAAAGACCTGCTTATGCAGCACAAAGATTGCTTCGCATGGAGCTATTCCAAAATGCCGGGATTAGATCCAGAAATTGCTGTGCATAAATTGGCAATATCCCCGGACGTCAAGCCAATCAAACAGGCACCAAGAATGCTGCGGCTCGAGCTTGAGATGAGCATCAACGCCGAGGTCAAGAAGTTAATCGACTCTGGCTTTATCCAGGAGGTTCAATATCCTGAATGGATCGCTAAGATCGTCCTGGTGATGAAGAAAAATGGGACGGTGCGTATATGCGTGGACTTTCGGGATCTCAACAAAGCCTGCCCGAAGGATGATTTCCCGGTGCCAGTTACCGAACTGATGATAGACAATACGTCCACTCATGAGGTTTTCTCCTTCATAGATGGCTCATCAGGGTATAATCAGATAAAGATGCATCCCGAAGACCAGAAGCATACCGCTTTTCGGACCCCTTTGGGAATATTTTGTTACAAGATGATGCCCTTCGGTCTAAAGAACGCCGGTGCCACCTATCAAAGGGCCGTGACGAAAATCTTCGATGACCTTATACATGAAATCGTCGAGTGCTATATCGACGACCTCGTGGTTAAGAGTAAATCATACGAGGAACATCTCGAGCATCTAAAGACTGTATTTCGACGTCTTCGACAATACAACCTGAAGATGAACCCTCTCAAGTGTGCATTCGGAGTTTCTTCGGGCAAATTCCTGGGATTCATCGTCCGACACCGACGTATCGAAATAGATCCGTCAAAGATCAAGGCGATCATGGAAATGCCTCCGCCAAGGACTCTCAAACAGCTGCGGTCTCTCCAAGAGAAGCTCGTGTATATATGGCGATTTATAGCCAACCTTTCAGGCAAGTGCCGTCCTTACAGCCACCTGATGAAGAAGGGAACTCCATTCGTCTGGGATCAAAAATGCCAGGGCGCGCTGGACGAGATTAAACAGTACCTGCAGAACCCGCCAGTGTTGGCTGCTCCGGTTAAGGGAAAGCCCCTCATTCTTTATACAACCGCCCTCGAAAGTTCCTTAGGCGCACTATGGGCACAAGAGAACGATTAAGGGAAAGAAAGAGCACTCTACTATTTAAGTCGAGTTCTACTGGGGGCAGAAAGCAACTACTCCCTCATTGAAAAACACTGCCTGGCGTTGATCTTCGCGATAACAAAGCTCAGGCACTATGCGTTGGCGCATGAGGTCCGGCTCATTTCGAAGGTGGACCCTCTTAAATACTTAATGTCAAAGGCCATATTGACAGGTTGACTCGTTAAATGGGCTCTGCTCTTGATGGAGTTCTCGATAACGTATCAACCTCTCAAGGCGGTGAAAGGCCAGGCCATCGCCGACTTCCTTGCTGAGCACCCGATACCTGCCGATTCTCCTCTGAATTGCGATCTGCCAGACGAACATGCGTTTGACGCTATCAATGGGAACGATACCCGATGGGAACTCTATTTTGATGGAGCGTCTTCCATGAAGAAGCGCAAACAAAGTACGCCAATGGTCAAATCAGGGGTAGGCCTCATCTTCGTGACCCCACAAGGAGGAATAATGTGCTTCGCTTTCCCCTTAACAGAGCCGAGGACAAATAACGAAACCGAATACGAAGCTTTGATAGCAGGCCTCGAGATCGCCATTGACATGGGAATTGAAAACCTCCTCATATACGGAGATTCTCAACTGGTCGTTAGTCAAGTAAACGGCGACTACCAAACGTGCAAACCGGAGTTGGTGAAGTACGGTGAAAAGGTGCAACAACTGTTGACCCAAATTCCCTCCTATACTTTGGAAAGCATACCGCGCGCGGAAAACAGCAAGGCAGACGCGTTGGCCAAACTTGCTAAAGAATTGGCTGACGAGAACCTCGATGACGTTAGAATCGTGGTACAAAGCCGTCGGGTGCTTGCCCCAGCAGAAATATCTCCGGAATCATCCGAAGAGAGGGGAGCGACTGAACAAACGACCTTGCAAATAGAAGACCGGAAAAAGGCTGAGGATTGGAGGAACGTCTTCATAGACTACTTTAAGTCCCACCGAATGCCTGAAGAATCGTCCACAAGACATCAGCTCATGAAACGAGCTCTGTCTTTCGCCTTCGTCAATGATACTCTATACAAGAGGTCATTCGATTCTCTGTGGCTGAGATGCCTAGGTCCCGATGTGTAGGGTTCCTAGGCACACACTAGAGGTCTCACAAGGTATCAACCATGCCAAATTCAAATTTTACAAGTGCCGAGAAACCCTAATACGGATCGTTGACTAGAGTTTAGGCGAAACATGCAACTAGTTAACAACTTAACTAAGGGAACGGAAATACAACCTTTGTAGATCCGGTCCTCCACCTCTATAGCTCCATGATGAAGTCTCCTTGCTGTCCAAATCGAATCCCGGGCTCTAGCGTCGGCTTCATCGGAGAAATGGGCGGGCTTGGTCGTCGGCTTCGATGCCGAAGATGATCTACGTCGAGGCAACTCAAGATCAAGCTCCAACTTCACCAAGTCATGAAACTTGTGAAGAAAACACCCTATACTACTTGGCAAGTGGTAGAGGATGAAGAAATAGGAAGTGGGTTCACTTTAGAATTGGATTTCTCACTCTTTTTCTCAAGTTGCCATTGATGGAGGCAAGCTTTCTTCATTGTTGAAGAAGGAGAAGAAGAAGAAGATCATATGATAAGTATTATCTAAAATAGAAAATAAAAGGAATACTTATCATATAGCAACCATGGTCAAGTGTAGAGAATGAACTTGGGTTAAGTGGAATGGTTAGGGTTAAGCATGAAAACAAAAAAGGTCACTTAATCAAAGTTTCATGAAGCTTCAACTAGCAAACAAAGAAAGCCTCCATTCATTTATTTTGCAAAAATAAATAAACAAAATAAATGAATAAGTAAATCAAAACCCTAACCATTACACAACCATGGTTTAATCATACACTTAACAAAGTATGCATGTATCATCAAACATGATACAAACAAGTGCACAAAAATATATCACATATACAATGTGCACATCATGTGAGAAAATCCTTTTAAAGTGAACCTATACTAGTTAATGCAAAGTAATATATCAAATATATAATTATACATTAAATCATTAAATCAACACTTGATTTAACGATCCGGTCATATCGCATATGACCGACTAATATCGAATGTATCGGCTTATCGAATCAATCCTCGATTCGATAACTAGGTTATATCGCATACAACCAATCGATACATTTATCGCGAGAATAGAATACGGTATCACATACACGTATTATTCTCGGTCCCGCACATATCTCATATGCGCTCCTATTTCGTTTCGCTTGAGCCAGGAAACCTCTGTGTAGGACTCTAAAGACTCGTCAATACGCCGGCAGCAGATGATGATCATATCAAACACCCACAAGCCGCAAGCGGTCTGCTAAACGTAACGGCCACCCGGGTATTGAGCGATCAGAAGATCGACGAGCAAGCCCGCTCACACTCCTGTGAATCCAACCAGTAACACTTACCGTACAGTCCGGTCTCGTCGTCTGATATGTCGCATATCTCGCCTAGGGGTGGTAAACGTCAGACCCCAATAGCTCGATAAGTCGTGTCGATATGAGGTCTATAACAGTTCGAGAAACTACTGATAATACTTACCAGTAAATCTCAGCAACCCTGGCCAGGGATTTCCGGTTATAGCCAATCGAACACAGCGCAACATCAACTCCCTATACCGGGAGAGACGAATCCCCTCCTATCGCTCATTGCCTCCATGTGATTCGGGACTGTACCCAAAAACCACCATTTTGCACGCCCTCTTGGACGTGGTAAGGTGGAAATCAAAGCACAGTGGGAACCACACAAGACTCTATGACGATCTCGGGTCAACAGACTACTCTGTACCAGTGTCACCAGAGAACTGCCATCTGACGTAAGGTATAATACCATCCGGGAGTTCTCGGCGAGTCCGTCCAGTGTACCCAGTCTCCACTGAGCACCCGTATATCATCTCTGATGTCAAACACCAATGGATATAGGATCATCCATCGCCCATCTGTATGGGTCGAGAAGGTATACGCTAGTCTACTCTGGTATATCGATGCCCCGTCTCGATACACCCATGACTAGGGACTTTGAAGGATGTACATATGGACCACCATGTCCCCACTAGTATGATCCGCATCATAGTCCAGATAGTCAAGTACACATCCTAAGGGCTTTACCAACATGTAACAGAGAGACAATCAGTGTACACGTTAAGGTAAAGAGTAACCAGATAGCATACTATCATGTCGAGCAAGAAAGTCCTCCCTATATATGTCCCAGCATCCACTACAATATACATCCAATGTACAGTAACGGCCTCTAGGGCATACATATAACTAACAATCTCCCACTTGCACTAGGGCCATCTGATAGCAGTGGTTGTAGTATCTCATACTCAACCATCCCATAAAAGTCTCTCTCTGGGAAAAGGCCTTTGTGAGTGGATCCGCCGTGTTCAGGTGACACTGCCTTAGAATATGTCTGGATCACTGATGGGACCGGCGTTTTTTGGCATAAGCCACAACTCCATTGTCTCACAATGGTTGGAACGTAGTTCATCTCATGAACCAATATACACCCAAACATCCTCTTCGGTAGCATCTTAAGTAGCGATGTATCCTGCCTTTATCGTCTAGTTAGCCACGGTATCTAGCTTGGAACTCTTCCAACATACCGTCCCTTTACTGAGGGTAAAGACAATGCCTGTGACTGACTTTCAGTCGTCCTTATCACTCTGGAACCCTTCCAGTGATTCTCCCCAGGATCGATTGATACCATCTCACTAAAACTAGTGAGAATCCTAACATCCAATTAGATCTATCTCATAGATCCAAAACCCAGGATTTACGAGGTATCACTTTGATCCTTTATGGAGAATCATTGTGATAAGCGGAAATTGACCGAGCGTAGCATAGGAAACTCCTTTCCTATCAAGAGTATGTCATCCACGTACTCTACGAGGATCATCACCACACTCCCTACTACCTTCTTGTATATACAAGGTTCATCTACCATTTTGATGATGTCAAACTGTTTGACTACTACATCAAAACAGATGTTCCAACTCCGCGATGCCTGCTTTATCCTATAAAGCATCTTGTACACGTTTCCGTTGCTCCCACTGTTTACGAAGCCCTCTGACTGTGTACTTATAGACTCTCTCTTCTAAAACATCATTTAGAAAAGCAGTCATGACACCCAACCGCCAGATATCGTAGTTATGGTATGTAGCCATGGCAAGTAGGATCCGGATGGACTTAAGTATAGCCACTGGAAAAGGTTTCCATCATTATCCATACCTGGTCAATGATGCAAACCTTTTAACAAGTCTAGTTTTGAAAGTCTCAACTTTTCCATCTACACCAAGTAATCTTCTCAAGATATACTTGCTTCTGATGGGGATTTAACCCTCCAGATATATCAACCAAAGTCCATACTTTGTTGGTGTACATGGATTCCATCTCAGATCGTAAAGCATCCAGCCATTCTTACAGAGTCACTATTCTCGATGGCCTGCTCGAAACTAGTTGGGTCATCATCTCATGATGCAATCCTCGCTCCCACTGTCATCGAGAAATCGAGGTATCTCTCAGGCGGATGAGGAACCCTACCAGATCGACGGAGAGGCTGAGGTTTGTCGGTAACTATTGAATCCCTTGGTTCTTTCAAATCATCAGCTGCAGTTTGTATAGCTGGAACATTTCCAGTTCTACATAACAGACCTTGCCTCGAGCTTGTCCGGATTTTGCTTTTAGACATAGCCCGGACAACCCCAAATCTTAACCAACTTAAGATATGGGCTCTTCCCTTTCCATATCACATATGAAGCGGTAGGCAACTGATTTGATTGGAACCCAATTCAATTGGTATGCAGCTTCTCAAGTGCATAACTCCCAAAAGGAAATAGGAAACACAGTAGTACTCATCATAGAGCACACCATATCACATAGGGTGCTATTGCTCCGCCCCGATATACCATCGTGCTATGGTGTATACGGAGGAGTAATGCTGAGAGAGAATCTCATTCTCCTTTAGAATAGTCCAGGAATTCCGTACTCAAGTATTCTCCTCCTTGATCTCATCAAAGGACATAATACTTATACCCGTGTTTTGGTTCTCTACTTCTAAATCATAATCTGTGAATATCTCAAAAGGTTCGGACTTGTGTTTCAACAGGAACATATGTCCGAATCTTGAGAGATCATCAGAGAATGTAATGAAGTACAAAGAACCGGTCTTGGCATGTGTAGACTGGGGACCTTTATACATCAACAAGTATCATCCCAAGAGTTCATCAACTCTTTCTCTGTTTCCAATAAACAGAGCTGAGGACATTTTATCTTTGTGACATGACTGGCAAGTTTCACAAGATGTAAATTCAAACTGATTTAAATATGCATCTATATGTAACTTCAGCCAGTCGGGTCGCATTGATATGACCTAGTCTACAATGCCTCAAGAAGGAATCGTTCATTTCTGAACTCTTCCTCTTGTGTGTTTTCTGTATACTAGGAACTGTAGTTTGATTTAGAACATCAATGCTTTTAGATAACGTGCCTGAACCAATCAACTTTTGATATAGGAAATGTTCAAAACATTATCCATCAATACAAAATTTTATCATTTCTTTACTAATAAAGAGACTGATATGATTTTGTATATCAGGTTCGGTATCTAATAGTATTTGTTCAGAATCAATGTATTGGTAATACAGGATGACAGTGACCAACAGACTTGGCTGCAACACTTGCCCCGTTTTCTGTCTCATGAAACTTATCACCCGTTCTCAGTTTTCTACTCTTTTGTAGCCCTATGTAACAGATTACATATCTAGGATCCTGATCCTGTATCAAATACCCAGGATTCAGAGGATACTGAGAAACAGTTCTTTGTAATGAACACACCCGAAGGAGATGCATCAACATGCACTTTCTTCGTTTGGGCGGCACGGGAATTCTGGTAATCCCCTATTTCCTACTCTGTCTTATAACAATTATAAGTTGGAGCGGGACCAACGTTCCCCAGCTCAGTATAACAAGCGGGTTCAGTCAATACATCCGTATTATTATCTTGATTAAGGCGTGATATGGACGCTACCTGGAGAGAGAGGGAAGAAAACACTCAGCGTATGCACTTGCAAGATCAGATTGGTTATTATTTTATCTAATCAGGATGGCTCCCACTGTTTTTATCAAATCTTCCTTCAAACCCTAAAAGGAAAGACTAGCCGGGATTAATTACACACTACAAGTTCGCCAATCTTTCAGTCAGGCCAGTGTCGGTACTTTGAGGGAGGTCCCCCATGCTTTCGCACGAACCTAATTACAGTAACCCTCGTTTTCCCAGAGGCGTAACCCCGTTAACACCTTTCTAGACACCTACTTGATCGGCTAATTGTAATGTGTAAAACTCTTCCAGGAGTAACAATTACTCGCAGTGGGTATCGGGATCCAACTATCTCATAGAAGGTATGCAATCTCATTGCAAATTTCAACACTTGAAATTCCCGATAATATTTTACCCCTAGCGTCCTATGACCTTGACGGAGGCCAAACTACCCATAGTCCGCTAGTCAAGTTCAACCCGTCATTTCCTGATTGAATTAAACCCACCCGCACGACCCTTGACGGAGGCCAAACAACGCCGTACGAATACCCTAATCCAATCGCATCATATGCTAGCAGATAAGCACTAGTTAGCTACCATACACTACGCCTTGACGGAGGCCAAACTACCGCAGCACGAATACTAACTAGTACTTATCTGAAATGACGGAGGGCTACGACAGGTTTTTCTGAAAACCTATTGCGTAATGAACTTGATATCGTTGTAGAATCAAATGATTTTGAAATGGAGTGTTTTTGAGGCTTTTCTAGTTTTGCTAAAGGGGTCACTCCCGGTGAAGGGATCGTCGGCCCTTTCCTCGTCGAATGAGGTGCGGGACATATCATATATATCACTGTGCAAAGTAGAAACTATAGAAGCAATCAAAAGACAAACCGAGAGTTGTAGCTGTAAGTGCACGGCGGCGCCCCGGCCGTCAATCCGACGGCCAAATGCGGAAGCGGTGATAAACTTTAATTTTACTTGAACTGGAAAACCGCCGCGCACTAATACCCGGATCGAACCACTAACTAGTCCTAGCTAACTATAAGATGGGAAAGAGATATACCGACGATCCAAGTCCTCCGGTCTTCTCATCATCGTCCGGATCTCCTGCGGAATGTCCCGTCTCCTCCTCGTCGCCGGAAGTGCACCACATCGCCTACTTCTTTTACGGGCTCCCACCTCAATGCCGAGGCAACTCAGGCACGAAGCCGGCTACTCGACGTGCCCAAGGTTCGCTGTAGAATATCTAGTGAAGAAGTCTCATTTGGGGTTGTAGGAATTGCCTTTTGGTGGAGGGATTGAACTTGGAGCTTTATGGATTGATCAAGTGGGAATTTTGCAACATGAAATGAGCTAAAAACCCACACCACAAATTTTGGACAGCCCCCAAATGGGAGTGGCCGGCCAAGCTAATTGAGAGGAGAGAAATGAGAGTGTGGTCTCATGGATAATGAGAGAGCCATCTAATTATCCAATGGAGAGAGAGAGAGAAAGCTATCATACAAAAGAAACATCATCACAACAAATCCAACACTCAAACCTACCATCATCAACATCCATCATGAAAACAAAAGTCAAGTCATGATGAAGACAAGAAGTCAAGGTCAAAGAATGGCTATCATGATGCAACAAAAAGCAAAAGCCCCCTCCACAAATACTTATTTGCAACAATGCAAATAAGCCCTCCTCCACCAATCTTCGGCCAATGAATGGAACAATGGAAATCGGCCGAAACGGAAAGCAAACTGGCAACTCCAGAAAACTGGTCCCGTAATAAATTACAGGAAAACCCCGATACTGTGCATACACACCCGCATCTGTATTTCGACCGAAATACAAATGCAATGAGACAAAATCTACACTGTACTATACTAGGATCCGGCTTATACCAAAACCGGCTAGTAATATCTGTTCGATCTTGATCCGTGCAATACCGCACGTACCTGATCGAACCCTGCCATATATCCATACGGCCTATAGTACAAACTGTCCGATCCTGATCCGTGCAATACCGCACGTATCTGATCGGACTCTGCCATATCTCCATACGGCCTCTACAACCTTTTGCCCGAAAGCTGAGTAACTGAAATGTGGGGGACTCTAAAGACTCATCAACACCTTGGTTGTGGATTTAACCACTAGCACGTTAGAGGTATAAGCCAATACATAACGGGCCACCAGGTATTGACCAAAAGGGGCGTCTGTGAGCGAACTCAGCCTGACTCCCTACTGAGCCTGTCAGTGACAATATCCGTACAGTCCGGTCCGTTCGTCTATGAGCATCGCATGGCGGGCCTAGGGGGTTGGTAAAAGTCAGACCCCCAAAAGCGGTACAAGTCGTGTCGGAGTGTAGCCCAGAACACCCTGAGATACTACTGGAATACCTACCAGTAAATCTCCTTGCCTCGGCCGAGGGCTTCGTGTAATGGCTCTCGTAGACACAGCACGACCTCACCCCCAATACCGGGAGAGACGAACCCCTGAAGATACGCTCACTGCCTCCATGTGGCTCGGGACTGTACCCAACTAAAACCTGTTTGCACGACTCCTTTGAGCCGTGGTAGGGTAGTAATCAAAGTACAGTGGGAACTCACACGAGACAAATGACGATCCCCTGGTTGATGAACTAACCTGCACATATGTCACCAGGGAACTGCCATCTGACGTCTGGTATATGACCAACTGGCATGTTCCCGGCGAGTCCTGTCCGGTGTACTCATAACCCAATGAGCACCTGTATACATCTTAGGTGATCCAACTGACACCAGTGGCTTGTGAGACCGGCCACCGCCCCTCATCGGGGTCTCGACTGTATACACTAGTCTACTATGGAGAATCGATGCCCTGTCACGAAACTCTCACTACTAGGGACCTTTTAAGGATATGCTTATAGACCCCCAGCTCCCACTTATATGATCGCCCTCATACTGCTGGTGGTCAAGCAAGAATCCTAGGGGCTCTATCAACGTGTAATAGCGACGTGTCAGGTCACTTAAAACAGTACACGATGATAAAGGTAAACCAGATAGCATACTATCATCTCGAGTAAGACTGTCCTACCGGGATAGGTCCTCCAGCAATCATTGCAATCACGTACCTATGACCTAATAATTGACTCTGAGGGCACTATCTCCAACAATCTCCCACTTGCACTCAAGGCTAATTATTGCGATGTCGCATACTCACAGCCCGTGTGATACCGAACACCCAACTCCTCTACTAGTCAGTCTCACAAAGCTCGTTTGCGAAACTATTGCGTTCGAGGAATAGCCTCAGTGAGTGGATCCGCTTTGTTGTCTCTTTCCATGTCTCTCTATATCTCAAGTTCGCGGAGAAACCCATCTCCCGAAATGAGCAATACCTGTCTTAGAATGTGTCTGGATGTCTGATGGGACATAGCTCATAAATGAACTCCAAATCCAAACTTCTTAGACTGTATCGTCAACTGAACTTAATCAGTATCCTGCGCCATGCCTCCCTTAGTATTGCCTTGGACCAACTGTCCAAAATACTGCCCCTCGTCAGAAGGAAAAACTATAGCTCTGACAACCTCCTTGTCGTCCATGTCACCTTGGAAGCCTGGAATAATAACTGTTTCCCGAATGAGGCTGTCGTTATCATATCCCTAGAACATCCACTTATGTTCTAAAACTGCTTCCGACCGTTTCTCCAGGATTGGATCAATGTCAGCTTATTGCATCTAGTGCAAGAACAACATCTGGTGTGGTACTTGACATCTCATGATTGACTCAATTGCCTAAGCAAGTGATCTGCCAATCATGCACATCCCTCTCCCCTTTAGTCTGTAAGACAGCTTCAGAGAGGGTGACTCCATCACCTGCAGGTACACTACCGTGCCAGGAGTCGTCCATCCTAAATACTCTTAGAATGCTGTCAAGTACCCTGATTGGGAAACCACCCAAATCTAGATCTAATACCATAGATCCAGTAACCAGTATGTCTGATATAAAATCCATTTCCTTTGTGGAGAAACCACTGTGTGACGACCAAAGTATAACCGATCGTAGTATAGGAGTTTCCTTTCCTACTTTGTGTATGTCATCCAAATACCAGGATATCACACCCTACTACCTTCTCAACAGATCCATCCCCTATTCTGATGAAGTCAAACCTATGACTGTCACGTCAGAAATAGATGATCTATCTCCGCTACATCTGCTTTAGTCTATAAATAGACATAAGCTACCTGTTCACCAATGCTTCCGCTGCTCCCACTGACTACGACAACCCTCTGGCAGAGTCATATAGACGTACACTTCTAAAACTAGTTTAGAACGACGCTATACTCATCCTCCCACCGGGTCTCGCAGCCTGGAACAACAGCAATGGTAATTGTGGGTAAACAAGAACTTCCCTGTCACCGTCCTTGAGGCTACCGTAGTACCTCTCGGGTGGCTGAAGTTACCCACCTTATCTGCGGAGTGGCCAATGGAATGTCAATCCAGATTGAATCTTTAGGTTCCTTATCAAATCTTCAGTAATCGTTTGTGGTTCTGGAATCACTTCCAGTTCTACCATACTCCCACTACTATTTTCTGAAAAAATCCATTTTTATTAAAACTGTGGCGAGTGTAGAACAATATTGCTATTGTTCATCCAAATGGTAGAAAATCAACCCGCGTCATAGCCTGGGTCAACCCACAAACAGCCATTACAGAAACGTGCCTTGAGTTGTCCAGTGTCTGGTTTTAAGCATAAGCCGGACAACTCCCCGTACCTTAACATTGTTAAGATATGAACTGTTCTATATCCCATATAGGACCAGAGACACTGATTTAATTGAACCAGATTCAAATCATGCAACTGTCTCCAGTGCATGTCAACTAAATGGAAGGAGGCGGATCAGCGTTACTCAACTTAGGAATGCTTCCAATTATGAGTAACCTGAAAGAGAAGCAATTTCTCTTTATCATTACTATCAACTGAATACCACAAGTATCTACATCTTCGATCTCTTTGAAGAATCCTGATACTTGCTACACCTGGTTCTCTACTCTATTCAAATACCTGTAACTTCTCAAAATTCGGACCCTGTGTTTCCACGAAACACCGGTCTAAAAACTAGAGAATTCATAAGTAAACCGAATATAGTACGAGGACCTACCCCTCTGTCCTGATGGACCCTGGACAACATACAATACTCTGTATAAGTCCCTTGAGTCTGATAACTCATTCACTGTGTGTCGCAGGTTGAAAACTGTACTTATGGTTAAGAAGAATTACACCGCTGTTTAATGCTCCTTACCTAACCATCCACTGATATAGGTAAATGTCGTAGACATAATTTCAAAAGGTATATCTCACTCTATGAAAATAGACGTACAGATATATCAATTTGAAATTGGTGCATAACAGCGGATATTCAAAACCAAATATTTGCCAACCGGCAAACAGCCCAGGTGATTTCCTCAAATATCACCGATTACAACGAATCCCGATATAATGAGGATAATCACCCAATTCCCAATAACTTACTCCCACTCATCATCTGTAAAACCATACAGATGTGAGAATCGTACCTGGTAAATACATACCCTGGAGTAAGTATCTAATCGGGAAATCAGTTTTCTTTTAACATTACACAGTGAAACTGAAACATTGAAATGTTTCGATGGGGTATCCTGGTATTCCTAGTAATGCCTCTTCCAGATTCACGACTGTAACCGTATAATTCTTTGCCACCTCTCTAAATCCCTTCATATGTCTTTAGTCATTACCTTCTGCACACCCCTTTAGGCCAAATGGTTTTCTTCCTTCCCTACCGTTCGACACCAGCCTATGGTTTGGAAGAAGACTATCCAATAAGCATAATGGGTGTACTGTCCTAATCCTAGGAGCACTCGCAGTGCGAGAGAAGGTGAAGATAAAAGACACCTGAATAAATCTTATTCCTATTTCTCCTGAACCAGAATCCATCCCCGAACTGGAACAAGTTCCTTTCGAGTTCGAATATAACCATACGATGGAGTATCCAAATAAACTGTGGATCTTCGTGGTGATACGGAGTGTCCTGGAGAAATACAAAGGTGATTTAGGATTGGCGAAGGAATACTTGGTTTGGTCGTGAATATCTGTTGCAATTTACTTTGCCCTCTTACTAATCCCTTGCTTTGTCTGAACTTAATACCTTCTGTACACCATCGTTAGGCTAATTGGTTTTCTTCATTCCTTACCGGTCGGCACCAGCCTAAGGTTTGGAAGAAGACTATCTAATTTGCGTAATAGGTGTACTATCTCCTAAACTAAGGAGTACTCGCAACCTGAGAGAAGGTAAAAGGAAAAGACAACTGAATAATCCTATCCGTTTTCTCCAGAACCGGAAACCATCCTCGAATAAATCCCTTCGAGTTCGTATCTAACCATACGATGGTTTTGTCCAATGGAAGTGGACGTTCGTAGTAATACGGGGTGTCCTGGAGAAAAGGGTAAAAGTAGGAGTGGCAATGAGGTCTGCAACTCTGACAATCCAAAAGCCAGTGTTAAAGAAGGTTCGGTCAACTTGGTCACTGAGTCATAGTCTTAGGGTCGGGTCAATGGTCGCTGCCAAAGAGAGAGAGAAAAGAAACACTCAGCGTGCACTCTAACCTAGATCAGAATGGTTACCAATTTATCTAATCTGGAATCCTCCCACTGTAGCTCAAATTCTCCTCCAAACCTGAAAGAAGAATTAGTCGGGGTCACCCGAGGAGTAAACTAACTCATCAGTGGGAATCGGGATCCAACTCTCATCGCATGACAACGTGACGGAATCCGCTCACATCATCACACTCCAGAAGGTATGCGCATATCTGGCAAGTTTCAGTTCTTTTGAAACTCCCGATGTGATTTCTGCCCCATGCTCTTATGACCTTGGCGAAGGTCAACAAATCATAAGTCACATGTCAAGTTCTACCCGTCATTATCCAGGTTAATTTGAATCCACCCGTACAAGCCCTTGACGAAGGTCAACAAGGCTATACGACTGTCCCAAACCAACGCATCTATCTATGCAGCAGAAAGGTAACAAGCAGCTACCATACACTATGCCTTGACGAAGGTCAACAAACACAGCATGAATACTACGTGCTACCCGTCTGAAACGACGGAGGGCTATGAATGGTTTCTGGCGAAAACCTTTAACGTAAAGAACTTGATATCGTTGAAGGAACTGATAGCTTTTAAAAATATAGTGACGAAAACCGTTGCTAAAGAGGTCACTCCCTGTGAAGGGATCTTGGCTCTTTCCCCGTAGAATGGGGTGCAGGATATTCCAACTGAATACCACGGTGCAAAGCAAAAGTAATCGGCTATAGTGAAGTTAATGCCCTGACGCAAACTTCTGTCCAAGGGGTCACTCCCGGTGAAGGGATCTCGGCCCTTGCCTCGTCGATTGAGGAGCAGGATATTCCAACTGAATACCACGATGCAAAACAAAAGTGAACGTCCTTGCAATAACAGCTTTTTGAAAAGCGTTCCAACAACATCAGATTAGGTTTGTTTTTAACTTGCATTGATCAGAATCAACGCAGTCCCATCAATTGATCACACCACAAAGAACGAAAATAATATGACGTACGTATATGCCATCCGCATTCGCCACTGGGTCCCGTCATTACCCGTTAGGTTAGCTAACTAACGACAGAGCGGGGACTGGACTAGCGCGGATGTAAAACATATACAACATCTACTAATATATATACCAATATATTATATTCGCTCAAGGCGTGAATAAAATGCAACATCACAGATATGTACAGCATCACAGAACAATACAGATATCTGGGATCCCCGGGTTTCACAGAGCCACTGCTGAAACCCGACGTTCCCCTGGTCGTGTGGATAGCCTGTGCAATGTAATCCTAGACCCCTACGGGCGCGGCAAGTCACCCGCCAAAACCTGAAGCGAGGCAGCCCCCTTCAGCACCGTGAATGGACCACCCAGCACTTCACGGAATCCGGCAACTTGGGCACCCCTCCTGGGTCAACCTGTACCCCCTACGAGTGCGGCGAATAGCCCGCCAATCCTAGAGTGAAGCCCCCTCCGTCCCAATGCCATGAGATGCGGGCTTGTTGCCCTCTAGAACCCGGCTTTCCGTGCACCCCTCCGCGGGGCAATCCTAGTACAGAAAGTAAAATATACATACAACGGGTACATCGACCGCAACCAGGTCGTGCCCCAAAATAATAATACAAACAGGTAGTGACGGCAGTCCACATGTCGGACGCTCACCCCGCAATATCAAATGTACATAATACAACAGAACTGTACTAGCATTGCATCCAGGCTATCCCCCACGACCGATCCGCAACATCACAGCAAAAACAGAACATCAACGTGAAAGTCACGTTCGCAAATCCGTCTAACCGGGCTATAGCAGTTAGACCGGATTTACCGATCAAGTGACATTCACGGTCGCAGATATAATGTAAATACTGTGAAATAATGTGTTTAAAATATCCGATCAATCAAATTTTAACAAGTGGGCCCCCAAACAATACTGTAGCACTCACAGAAATTATGGGCCCAAATTTAACATTCCAAAACCCCTAAAATCACCCCAGAAGCCCACTGTAAAAACCCGACCCACTGAATCCTCTATACTGCGGCGGAACCGCGGCAACAAGCAGGGTTTAGCCGCGGTTCCGCGCTCCCCTGAGGAGATCAGTGTATCGTCTTTTTCCAGAACTCTTAGATCTTCCAGTACATCAATTTTATACAACCTGAAAAAATTTTCGACACTAAAAATTTCCAACAGAAAATTGATGTGATCAAAATACGGGTTTTGGAACTTTTTGATCGATCGGAAATGCAAACACATTACACAAAGCTAGACTAAGTTAATGGCGAGGCTCTGATACCACTGTAAGTGCACGGCGGCGCTCCGGCCGTCAATCCGACGGCCAAATGCGGAAGCGGTGATAAACTTTAATTTTACTTGAACTGGCAAACCGCCGCGCACTAATACCCGGATCGAACCACTAACTAGTCCTAGCTAACTATAAGATGGGAAAGAGATATACCGACGATCCAAGTCCTCCGGTCTTCTCATCATCGTCCGGATCTCCTGCGGAATGTCCCGTCTCCTCCTCGTCGCCGGAAGTGCACCACATCGCCTACTTCTTTTACGGGCTCCCACCTCAATGCCGAGGCAACTCGGGCACGAAGCTGGTTACTCGACGTGCCCAAGGTTCGCTGTAGAATATCTAGTGAAGAAGTCTCATTTGGGGTTGTAGGAATTGCCTTTTGGTGGAGGGATTGAACTTGGAGCTTTATGGATTGATCAAGTGGGAATTTTGCAACATGAAATGAGCTAAAAACCCACACCACAAATTTTGGACAGCCCCCAAATGGGAGTGGCCGGCCAAGCTAATTGAGAGGAGAGAAATGAGAGTGTGGTCTCATGGATAATGAGAGAGCCATCTAATTATCCAATGGAGAGAGAGAGAGAAAGCTATCATACAAAAGAAACATCATCACAACAAATCCAACACTCAAACCTACCATCATCAACATCCATCATGAAAACAAAAGTCAAGTCATGATGAAGACAAGAAGTCAAGGTCAAAGAATGGCTATCATGATGCAACAAAAAGCAAAAGCCCCCTCCACAAATACTTATTTGCAACAATGCAAATAAGCCCTCCTCCACCAATCTTCGGCCAATGAACGGAACAATGGAAATCGGCCGAAACGGAAAGCAAACTGGCAACTCCAGAAAACTGGTCCCGTAATAAATTATAGGAAAACCCCGATACTGTGCATACACACCCGCATCTGTATTTCGACCGAAATACAAATGCAATGAGACAAAATCTACACTGTACTATACTAGGATCCGGCTTATACCAAAACCGGCTAGTAATATCTGTTCGATCCTGATCCGTGCAATACCGCACGTACCTGATCGAACCCTGCCATATATCCATACGGCCTATAGTACAAACTGTCTGATCCTGATCCGTGCAATACCGCACGTATCTGATCGGACCCTGCCATATCTCCATACGGCCTCTACAACCTTTCGCCCGAAAGCTGAGTAACTGAAATGTGGGGGACTCTAAAGACTCATCAACACCTTGGTTGTGGATTTAACCACTAGCACGTTAGAGGTATAAGCCAATACATAACGGGCCACCAGGTATTGACCAAAAGGGGCGTCTGTGAGCGAACTCAGCCTGACTCCCTACTGAGCCTGTCAGTGACAATATCCGTACAGTCCGGTCCGTTCGTCTATGAGCATCGCATGGCGGGCCTAGGGGGTTGGTAAAAGTCAGACCCCCAAAAGCGGTACAAGTCGTGTCGGAGTGTAGCCCAGAACACCCTGAGATACTACTGGAATACCTACCAGTAAATCTCCTTGCCTCGGCCGAGGGCTTCGTGTAATGGCTCTCGTAGACACAGCACGACCTCACCCCCAATACCGGGAGAGACGAACCCCTGAAGATACGCTCACTGCCTCCATGTGGCTCGGGACTGTACCCAACTAAAACCTGTTTGCACGACTCCTTTGAGCCGTGGTAGGGTAGTAATCAAAGTACAGTGGGAACTCACACGAGACAAATGACGATCCCCAGGTCGATGAACTAACCTGCACATATGTCACCAGGGAACTGCCATCTGACGTCTGGTATATGACCAACTGGCATGTTCCCGGCGAGTCCTGTCCGGTGTACTCATAACCCAATGAGCACCTGTATACATCTTAGGTGATCCAACTGACACCAGTGGCTTGTGAGACCGGCCACCGCCCCTCGTCGGGGTCTCGACTGTATACACTAGTCTACTATGGAGAATCGATGCCCTGTCACGAAACTCTCACGACTAGGACCTTTTAAGGATATGCTTATAGACCCCCAGCTCCCACTTATATGATCGCCCTCATACTGCTGGTGGTCAAGCAAGAATCCTAGGGGCTCTATCAACGTGTAATAGCGACGTGTCAGGTCACTTAAAACAGTACACGATGATAAAGGTAAACCAGATAGCATACTATCATCTCGAGTAAGACTGTCCTACCGGGATAGGTCCTCCAGCAATCATTGCAATCACGTACCTGTGACCTAATAATTGACTCTGAGGGCACTATCTCCAACAGTAGCATCTGCCAGTTATTGCTAAAGGGGTCACTCCGGTGAAGGATCGTCGGCCCTTTCTCATCGAATAAGGTGCGGGATATATCATATATACCGCTGTGCAAAGCAAGAACTGTAGCTACCTGTTTTATTTTTGAAATTCGATTCCCCAACATCTTTAGGTTTCTTTTACTTTCATTAATCATATTAATGAAGTCCCATCATTTAAGTCACCTAAACATCACAGATAAATACGACGTACACTTATGCCATCCGCATTCGCCTCGATGTCCCCTCGTGCACCATTAGGTTAGGTAACTAACAGCAGAGCGGGGCAGGGCTAGCGCGGGTGTAAAACATAAGTAACGTCTATATAATATATCATATATACTATATAAAGTATCCATCACAGAACATATCACATGATCACATCACAGATATCGCAGCAGAAGAATCATATGAAATATTGGATATACTAGGACGTCCGTGTTTTCAATACGAGCCAGTATAAAACACGGATTCCACGGTCGCGATGAATAGCCAAACCCACACCCCTAGACCCCTACGAGAGCGGCAAGCAACCCTACCAATTCTAGAGTTAGGAGACCCGGACTCGACCCCTCGAGTTGGTCTCCCACTGGACTCCAGAACCCGGTTACTTGTGCCCTCCTCCTTGGGTCTATCCTAGTGCGGAAAAGTAAATAATATACAAAAAGTGACATCTTCCGCAACCTGGAAGTGCCCCAATAAAAGAATATTACATACAAGTTTTTATATGAATGAAAATGAAAAACACTCATCTCACATAAAAACCCACGGCTATTCAAACACGACGATCCAATATAACATATCCAGCAACACATAACGTCACATGTCATCAACGTAAGTAAACATGCGTATCCCAATTGTCGTTGACATATAGCAACGAAACCGGCGATATCACATATTACACTTACGGTCACAGAAAAGAAAGTGTAAAACTACAACAGTTGGAATCCGCAACCTGCATAGACATCGCATGCCTAATCAAATGAACTCCTTAGACATCGCATGCCTAACAATTATAAACCTCGCATTTTAGTCTCATTATCGAAAACTCTTTTCAATATCAAGTCGGGCAATTCAACAAGATTCCCGACATTCTGGTCGAATGCTCATCGCAAACTTTAGTAGGCGGCCGCACCCCCGACGCCGTCGACGAAGTGTACCAAGGCGGAACACCGCTGCCGCGAGCACCCGAACGGATGTTTTCGGCGACGGGGTTCTCCTACAGTCACTTGGTCGGGGCTATGGGGCGTAGCTGTCTATTAAGTTTACCCGGCGAGTATCCGCGTACGCTACGTGATTGCGACGGACATTTGATCACATCAAAATTCCGTGGCAACCGATCAAGTGAGACTAAAGTGCTATGTTTATAACATTCAAATCAGTTATCTCATAACTGCTTGTAGATTCCAAGTATTGTATCACATTCCGGATAAATAGAAAATGTTAAACTTTCCAATCGAACAATCGAACACCCAAGTTTTCCCGATACAGCTCAACACATGAAATAAGTCTAAAAACATTCAGTTCATGCCTCAGTACCAACGGTCCAGCCATAGAAAGGTCAAGCCAACGCTTCACATGTGGCACGCCGTACTGCCCCAAACCCTAAGGTTCAAAGGGCAGTTCAATACGGTCACATAATCGAGTTAAGGTTTGTTGTCTTCTAGAGGGTCCATCGCGTTACTTGCACTACTTAGAACGTCTTTAAACCACGGAAAAATCCAACACTTGGAAATTTTCCGGCAGGGGAAAAAGTGGGTATCTATATCCGGTCGAACTTTTAACATATTCAAAAATTATCCGGAAAACACAGAGACAAAATTAGACAATCCGATCGAAACACCGAGTCCCCAATACAACCCAGAAAACTCAACTCTTGAGTAATATTTAAAAAATCCCATAAAATCCAGCACCAAATTATAGGAATTACTGTGCAAACTTTATTGGGCAATGTGACAATACTGCCGCGGAACCGCCGCAGAAGGCATGCTTCTGCCGCTGTTCCGCGGTAGTTTAGATGAATTAGGATCTCGTTTTGCACCATAATTCTTAGATCTTCCTGCTGAATTTTTTAAGAATTTTTAATCTGGAAAAAACCCAGTTTTTGAAAAAAGTCCAAAGAGCAAATTTGTGTTAGGGTTTCGGTTCGATCGGACTTCTAACTCCGTCTACGCATCGCCTAAGGCTCTAGCTAGGCTCTGATACCACTGTAGGGTTCTTAGGCACACACTAGAGGTCTCACAAGGTATCAACCATGCCAAATTCAAATTTTACAAGTGCCGAGAAACCCTAATACTGATCGTTGACTAGAGTTTAGGCGAAACATGCAACTAGTTAACAACTTAACTAAGGGAACGGAAATACAACCTTTGTAGATCCGGTCCTCCACCTCCATAGCTCCATGATGAAGTCTCCTTGCTGTCCAAATCGAATCCCGGGCTCTAGCGTCGGCTTCATCGGACAAATGGGCGGGCTTGGTCGTCGGCTTCGATGCCGAAGATGATCTACGTCGAGGCAACTCAAGATCAAGCTCCAACTTCACCAAGTCATGAAACTTGTGAAGAAAACACCCTATACTACTTGGCAAGTGGTAGAGGATGAAGAAATAGGAAGTGGGTTCACTTTAGAATTGGATTTCTCACTCTTTTTCTTAAGTTGCCATTGATGGAGGCAAGCTTTCTTCATTGTTGAAGAAGGAGAAGAAGAAGAAGATCATATGATAAGTATTATCTAAAATAGAAAATAAAAGGAATACTTATCATATAGCAACCATGGTCAAGTGTAGAGAATGAACTTGGGTTAAGTGGAATGGTTAGGGTTAAGCATGAAAACAAAAAAGGTCACTTAGTCAAAGTTTCATGAAGCTTCAACTAGCAAACAAAGAAAGCCTCCATTCATTTATTTTGCAAAAATAAATAAACAAAATAAATGAATAAGTAAACCAAAACCCTAACCATTACATAACCATGGTTTAATCATACACTTAACAAAGTATGCATGTATCATCAAACATGATACAAACAAGTGCACAAAAATATATCACATATACAATGTGCACATCATGTGAGAAAATCCTTTTAAAGTGAACCTATACTAGTTAATGCAAAGTAATATATCAAATATATAATTATACATTAAATCATTAAATCAACACTTGATTTAACGATCCGGTCATATCGCATATGACCGACTAATATTGAATGTATCGGCTTATCGAATCAATCCTCGATTCGATAACTAGGTTATATCGCATACAACCAATCGATACATTTATCGCGAGAATAGAATACGGTATCACATACACGTATTATTCTCGGTCCCGCACATATCTTATATGCGCTCCTATTTCGTTTCGCTTGAGCCAGGAAACCTCTGTGTAGGACTCTAAAGACTCGTCAATACGCCGGCAGCAGATGATGATCATATCAAACACCCACAAGCCGCAAGCGGTCTGCTAAACGTAACGGCCACCCGGGTATTGAGCGATCAGAAGATCGACGAGCAAGCCCGCTCACACTCCTGTGAATCCAACCAGTAACACTTACCGTACAGTCCGGTCTCGTCGTCTGATATGTCGCATATCTCGCCTAGGGGTGGTAAACGTCAGACCCCAATAGCTCGATAAGTCGTGTCGATATGAGGTCTATAACAGTTCGAGAAACTACTGATAACACTTACCAGTAAATCTCAGCAACCCTGGCCAGGGATTTCCGGTTATAGCCAATCGAACACAGCGCAACATCAACTCCCTATACCGGGAGAGACGAATCCCCTCCTATCGCTCATTGCCTCCATGTGATTCGAGACTGTACCCAAAAACCACCGTTTTGCACGCCCTCTTGGACGTGGTAAGGTGGAAATCAAAGCACAGTGGGAACCACACAAGACTCTATGACGATCTCGGGTCAACAGACTACTCTGTACCAGTGTCACCAGAGAACTGCCATCTGACGTAAGGTATAATACCATCCGGGAGTTCTCGGCGAGTCCGTCCAGTGTACCCAGTCTCCACTGAGCACCCGTATATCATCTCTGATGTCAAACACCAATGGATATGGGATCATCCATCGCCCATCTGTATGGGTCGAGAAGGTATACGCTAGTCTACTCTGGTATATCGATGCCCCGTCTCGATACACCCATGACTAGGGACTTTGAAGGATGTACATATGGACCACCATGTCCCCACTAGTATGATCCGCATCATAGTCCAGGTAGTCAAGTACACATCCTAAGGACTTTACCAACATGTAACAGAGGGACAATCAGTGTACATGTTAAGGTAAAGAGTAACCAGATAGCATACTATCATGTCGAGCAAGAAAGTCCTCCCTATATATGTCCCAGCATCCACTACAATATACATCCAATGTACAGTAACGGCCTCTAGGGCATACATATAACTAACACGATGAAGCAGAAAGAGTCGTTCAGGAAGTTCATGACGGACTCTGTGGTTCTCACCAAGCAGGCCCGAAGATGAAGTTGAAGAACAAACGGATGGGATACTACTAGCCCACAATAATTCAGGATTGCCTCGAATATGCGAAGCAATGCCACTCATGCCAAATCCATGGGGACTTCATCCACCAACATCCAAATCCATTACATCCAACGGTGGCTAGCTGGCCGTTCGAGATGTGGGGAGCTTACATAGTCGGCCCCATCGAACCAGCATCGTCCAGGGGACATCGTTTCATCCTAGTATGCTATGAGTTCGGTGGGGAGGCATTTGTTTCCCCCAATCAGAGCAAAGCTCTGTTGAAATTCAAAATTCAAATTTTAAAGCAACGCTTCAAATATCGGGCGCAACGCGCCACGTGTCAGGCGCTGATACGTCAGCGCAGCGCCCAAGGCAGCGCGCCCAACCAGATCAAAGCTCTATTTAAAACAAAATTAAAGGATGCAACACTTCAGTTGCGCAAGCGCTGCGCTCGCTGTGCGCTGCGCGACACGTGTCAGCGCAGTTGCGCTGCGCTGTGCGCTGCGTGACACGTGTCACGCGCTGGGGCATTTGCGCCAAACAGAATTAAGATTTTAAAGAAATCTTTCTGTTCTTGTTAAAACAAGAAGATTTTCTTCTGTAAAACAGAAGCCCTTGGATCAAAGATCCAACGGTGGGGAAAATTCCCCAAATCACTCAGAGAAAAATCTCTTTAACAAATTTAACTAATTTATGGGCACTATAAAAAGGACCCTAGACCTCAATTCAAAGACATCAACATTTGTGAGAAATCAAGAACTTCAAACAGAGAGAACTCTGAAGAAATTTCAAGAAAAAGGTGAAAACCTTCATAAAATAGAAGAAATTTCTTCTAATAGATCATTGATCTAAGAACAAGATCAATGATCTTCACATAATAAACAGTGCTTTGCACTTTTTATGAACCACTGATTCTTTAAAACAAGAAAACAAGAAAAAACAAGAAATACTTGTTTTCTTTGATTCTAATTAGATCAAAGAAAACAAACAGTGCTTTGCACTTTGTCATGAACCATTGGTTCGAAAAGATTCTCAAATTATAGTGCCTTGCACTTGCAAACTGCGCTGTTGCGCTCCTGGATTGGCGCAAGCCACCAGAGAGCGCCACGTGTCAGCATCTGAACCATCTGCGCTATGCGCTTTTGAAATAGAGCCTTGCTCTCTGGAATTGGCGCAACTCACCAGAGCGCACCACGTGTCAGCGGTGCAAGCGCAGCGCATTGGCGCAGCGCACTGCGCTTGCGTGACACGTGTCGTCACCACAAGCATTTGCGCTCTCTGGTTGGCGCAAAGCGCCTGACAAATGCAATGCATTTCCTAAAGGGCCAGGCCCAAATCAAAAAGACCTAGTAGGCCTAATTAAATTGCAAAGCAATAAATGGGCAGAGCCCAGATAAAATTGATGCTCTGCATCTTTTATAAAAGGGCAGAGCCCAAGTAAAATTGATACTCTGCATCATTCATAAATGAGCAGAGCCCAAAATAAACTGATGCACTGCATCCTTTATGGGCAGAGCCCAACCAAAAATAGAAAATAATGCAATGCATTATTTAAAAATGGGCCACGTCCTAGTACAGGCCAAAAACAAATAAAAGTGTCGAACATTTTTCAATTGGACTTAGCCCAATTGTGGCCGTAAGTCCTCAAATCAAATTGACTGAGCAAAATTGCTCTCCTAAATCAATTTACCACCGGTTCGAGGGTACATCTCTGAACTCCTCTGACACCTATCGTTGTAATCCTTCAACGACGTCAGAGAGGTGACGGGTCCCGACGACCACACATTAATAGTGGACCGAAACGTCCTTAAACTAATATTGGACCGAAACGTCCTTAAACTAATATCGGACCGAAACGTCCCTAAACTAATATTGGACCGAAACGTTCTTAAACTAATATCGGACCGAAACGTCCTTAAACTAATAATGGACCACCACGTCTCTAAACTGGCGATGGACCACCACGTCCCTAAACTGGAATAATAGAGCCTCCAAATGCTCTTTTGCCGGATCTAAACGATCCCGTTTAAGTTGATCTTAGCCCCAAACACGGCTAATGTATCCTTAAACATTCAAATGGACTATAAAACTCCAAATTAACTTTGGTTCAAGGGTACATCTCTGAACTCCTCTGACACCTGTCGTTGTAATCCTTCAACGACGTCAGAGAGGTGATGAGTCCTGACGGCCATATAATAAATGGATCACCACGTTAAGTTGATCTTAGTCTCAAACAAGACTAACGTATCCTTAACGAACGTTTAAGTTGATTTTAGCCTCAATACGGCTAACGTATCCTTAAACTAAAAACATTAAACCCAAATCTAAGTAAATACGGATTTGAACTAATCCACGTCCTACGGGCGACGGCATTACTCAGTCTCCGTATACAATCCACGGGCAACCACAAACAAAACAAACACACATGACACGAAGTGAAATTCTGGAGAAGGAGAAAGTGGCTACCGCGATGCGGTAGCGTAATTAACTGCAGGGGCTTACGCCTGCAGGGAAGAGTGTCCCCACAATCAAAAACCTCTCTAGCGAGGGGGAATCTGACGAAGACTGCTACATCGGCCGCATCCGTCTAAACCTCCGATACATGGTGCCATAAATCAACTTGACATCTTCGGAGAGGTAGACGGATAAAACCATATAGCATCTGCCCCGAATCTCAGGCTAGACGTCCTCACGTCGTCTCCGCCGCCTTTCGGAGGGGAACAGACCCGCGACCGACATTCGTCAGCGAGTTGCTATCTGAAGAAAGGGTGGCCGCGTTAAAAGACGTGCTTATGCAGCATAGAGATTCCTTCGCATGGAATTATTCCGAAATGCCGGGACTAGACCCAGAAATTGCTGTGCATAAATTAGCAATATCCTCGGACATTAAGCCAGTCAAACAGGCGCCGAGAAGAATGCGGCTCGAGCTTGAGATGAGCATCAACGCCGAAGTCAAAAAGCTGATCGATTCTGGGTTTATCCAAGAAGTTCAATATCCTGACTGGATCGCCAATATCGTCCCGGTAATGAAGAAAAATAGGACACTACGCATATGCGTGGACTTCAGGAACCTCAATAAAGCTTGCCCGAAGGACGATTTCCCAGTACCGGTAACCGAGCTGATGATAGATAACACGTCCACTCATGAGATTTTCTCTTTCATGGACGGCTCATAAGGGTACAATCAGATAAAGATGCATCCCAAGGACCAGAAGCACACCGCTTTTCGGACTCCTCTGGGAATATTCTGCTACAAGGTGATGCCCTTCGGTTTAAAGAACGCCGGTGCTACTTATCAGAGGGCCATGACGAAGATCTTCGATGACCTTATACACGAAATCATCGAATGCTATATCGATGATCTCGTGGTTAAAAGTAAATCATACGAGGAACATCTCGAGCATCTGAAGACCGTATTTCAACGCCTTCGACAATACAACTTGAAGATGAACCCTCTCAAGTGTGCATTCGGAGTCTCCTCGGGCAAATTCCTGGGATTCATCGTCCGACATCGAGGTATTGAGATAGATCCGTCAAAGATTAAGGCGATCATGGAAATGCCACCGCCAATGACTCTCAAACAATTGCGGTCCTTCCAAGGGAAACTCGCGTATATCCGGCGATTTATAGCCAACCTTTCAGGAAAATGTCGCCCTTACAGTCACCTGATGAAGAAGGGAACCCCGTTCATTTGGGACCAAAAATGCTAAAGCGCGCTTGACGAGATCAAGCAATACCTGCAGAACCCGCTAGTGCTGGCTGCTCCAGTCAAGGGAAAACCCCTCATTCTTTATACAACCGCCCTCGAAGGTTCCTTAGGCGCATTATGGGCACAAGAGAACGATCATGGGAAAGAAAGAGCACTCTACTATTTAAGTCGAGTTCTACTGGGGGCAGAAAGCAACTACTCCCCCATTGAAAAACACTGCCTGGCGTTGATCTTCGCGATAACAAAGCTCAGGCACTATGCGTTAGCGCATGATGTCCGTCTCATTTCGAAGGTGGACCCCCTTAAATATTTAATGTCGAAGGCCATATTGACGGGACGACTCGCTAAATGGGCCCTGCTCTTGATGGAGTTCTCGATAACATATCGACCTCTCACGGCAGTGAAAGGCCAGGCCATCACCGACTTCCTCGCTGAGCATCCGATACCCGCTGATTCTCCTTTGAATTGCGAACTGCCAGATGAACACGCGTTTGATGCGATCGACGGCGGTGATACCCGATAGGAACTTTATTTCGGTGGAGTATCTTCCGTGAAGAAGCGCAAGCAAAACACTCCTGTAATCAAATCAGGGGTGGGTTTCATCTTCGTAACTCCACAGGGAGGGATAGTGCGCTTCGCTTTCTCCTTAACAGAACCAAGGACGAACAATGAAACCGAATACGAAGCTCTGATAGCAGGCCTCGAGATCGCCATCGACATGGGAATTGAAAACCTCCTCATATACGGAGATTCCCAACTGGTCGTTAGTCAAGTAAACGGCGACTACCAGACATGCAAGCCAGAGCTGGTGAAGTATGGAGAGAGAGTACAACAACTGCTGACTCAAATCCCGTTCTACACTTTGGAAAACATACCGCGCGTGGAAAACAGCAAAGCGGACGCGTTGGCCAAGCTCGCTAAAGAATTGGCTGACGAGAACCTCGATGACGTCAGAATCGTGGTACAAAGCCGTCGGGTGCTTGCCCCAGCGGAAATATCTCCGGAATCACCCGAAGAAAAGGAAGTGACTGAGCAAATGTATATGCAAACTAAAGATCGGGAAAATGCCGAGGATTGGAGAGAAGTCTTTATAGACTACTTCAAATACCGTCGAACGCCCGAAGATGCGTCCTCAAGACATCAGCTTATGAAACGAGCTCTTTCTTTCGTCTTCGTCAATGATACTCTGTATAAGAGGTCATTTGATTCTCTGTGGTTAAGATGTCTAGGACCCGACGAAGCGAAAAAAGTCGTTCAGGAAGTTCACGACGGACTCTGCGGTTCTCACCAAGCAGGCCCGAAGATGAAGTTGAAGATTAAACGAATGGGCTACTATTGGCCTACGATGATTCAGAACTGCCTCGAATATGCGAAGCAGTGCCACTCGTGCCAGATTCATGGAGACTTTATCCATCAGCACCCAAATCCACTACATCCAACGGTGGCCAGCTGGCCGTTCGAAATGTGGGGGACTGACATAATCGGCCTCATCGAACCAGCATCGTCCAGGGGACATCGATTCATCTTGGTGACGACTGACTATTTCTCCAAATGGGCAGAAGCAGTACCGTTAAGAGAAGTGAAGACGGAGAATATCCTCTATTTCTTCAAGATGCATGTCATATATCGGTTTGGAACTCCGCGACGATCATATCCGATAATGGGCCAGCTTATAGAAGCCACAAGATCAGCCGCTTCGCGCAACAACACAACATAGACTGGAGATATTCCTCAGTTTATAATCCCCGAGCTAACGATCTAGCTGAGGCTTTCAACAAGACCTTGACAAAGATCATGAAAAAGACGGTATCCCGAAACAAAAAGGACTGGCATGAGAGACTGCATGAAGCTCTTTAGGCGTATCGAACTACGTTCAAAACGGCCACGAACACGACGCCATACGCGTTGGTGTTTGGTACAGAAGCAGTACCCCCCCTCGAGATAGAGTTACCCTCTCTACGAGTGGCGGTCCACTACGAGCTGACGGACGAAGAGAATGCTCACCTTCGGCTTGAGGAGCTTGATGCCCTTGAGGAAACCCGGCTAATAGCGCAACAAAATCTGGAGGCCTACAAAGCAAAGATGACGCGCTCGTACGAAAGATTGACCAGGCCAAGGACATTCCGCCAAAGCGAACTCGTACTAGTGGTCAAAAGACCTATGATCCCCAATCGTGCCAAGCGGGGAAAATTTGAGCCAAACTATGAAGGCCCGTACATTATAGACAAGGTCTACTAGGGCGGAGCGTACCTACTTATGGATACGCACGGTGAAAGACCTTTCAGGCTAATAAACGGTCGCTTCCTGAAGAAATACTACGCTTAAACGGGTTAAGGCTTAGGTCAATGATAGATGACGACGACTATGTCCGCTCGCTATCTTCCTAAGCCCGAACTCTGAGTAGTAACCGGCCTTCTTCAAACAACGGACCGAAATGTCCTTAAACTAACAACGGACCGAAATGTTCTTAAACTAACAACGGACCGAAACGTTCTTAAACTAACAACGGACCGAAATGTCCTTAAACTAACAATGGACCGAAACGTCCTTAAACTAACAACGGACCACTATGTCCTAAAACTAGCTGTTGACCGAGATGTCGATAAACTATGGTGGATTGCAGCATCCCAAAACTGATACTAAAATAAAAAAGAAAAGAAAACGGTATGTCCATAAGCAGAATGGGCACGGATGAAAACCCGAAAGGGCTCCGTGAGTAAAAACAGCAGGGCTACCGGCGAGTCTTGTGAAAACCCGAAAGGGCGCAACCTCGTTAGAAAATAAAAAGAATAATAAAAAAAAGATAAAAGAAAAGAAAACGGTATGTCCATAAGCAAAATGGGCACGGATGAAAACCCGAAAGGGCTCCGTGAGTAAAAACAGCAGGGCTACCAGCGAGTGCTTGTGAAAACCCGAAAGGGCGCAACCTCGTTAAAGAACACTTGCAGGGTCCTCACGACCTTGTAAAGGAGAAACCACCTACGTGAGATCCTTACGACTCACAAGGGAGCAACACACTTAGGAGTCCTCACGATTCCTAAGGAGAAATTACACTTGCGAGATCCTCACGACTCGTAAGGAGAACTCTCTTATGGGACCCTCACGGCTCATAAGATTTGAAAGTCTTAAGTCACAGAGACATAAACCTATGCTTAAGCAACCCCCACAACCTTCAATTTTGGCCCTACAAGTGGCTCAGTACTGACCCTTGTATACAATCCACGGGCGCGAATAAACATTTCCCTAACCAAGTCCCATCCGTGACTAGGGATATGTTCATATGGCAAACAACCCTTGTAAGTCCTCTCGACTTATAAGGAGAAGACCCTTTTATAAGATCCTTACGACTTGCAAGAGGACATGCACTTAGGAATCCCCACGATTCCCAAGGAGAAAACACACCTACAAGATCCTCACGACTTGTAAGGAGAAATACCTTTGTGAGACCCTTACGGCTCATGAAGTCAAAAGCCTTAGTCAACAGGACCCGTAACCCTGTTTGCTAAGCCACCTTTGTCCAACATCAACAGAGGCAAATAATGATTCGCTCCTGGCAATATCCCAGTTGCAGTGGTGCTGATACCGAAATTGGTGTCTAAAATCCAAGCTTGCAGCGAAAAGGCTAGCGAGTCACACATGCATACGAAATAGCCGAAATGATGGGGCAACTTGCAATAAAAAGCAGCAAGTAAAAAAATGTATGCATGAAAGATAGCCGAAATGATTGGGCGACTCGCAATAAAAAGCAGCGAGTAAAAAATAAAATAAATAGCCGAAATGATTGGGCACCGCGAAAAATAGCCGAAATGATGGGACAATCGCGACCTTCGCGATATAAAAGCTGAAATGATAGAGCATCGCGGAAAAAGAAATAAAATAAAAATAAAATTTATGCCCTACAGGTGATGTTACATCAATCCCTGTATACAATCCAGGGGCGCAAACAAAGAAGGGATCATACTCCTCACCCAGGTCTCATCATAAGAAGAAGCCAAATCTCGACGGGCCACAAGTGACCTAGAGATCGTCTCAACACTCGTCTTGTCACAACGGACACAACATCAAGCGAAGCGGAACAGCGGCAATTCCCAGTTCCATGACTCGGCGGTGTATAGATCACCGAAAGTCAAATCCCAACTCCGTGAAATGCGGATACAATCAAAAAAATTCCTGGTCACGTGGAACGCAGATAACATCACTCTTTGACCCCGTGGAAAACGTCCAGAGCGAATCCTGGTCCTCGCAGAGCACGGCAGTGAACCCGTGTGAAGCATCCAGAGCGGAGCCTAGTCCTCACCGAGCACGGCAGTGAACCTGTGTGAAGCATCTAATGCAAAATTCCTGGTTACGTGGAACACGGATAACGTCACTCTTTGACCCCGTGGAAAACGTCCAGAGCGGATCCTGGTCCTCGCAGAGCACGGCAGTGAACCCGTGTGAAGCATCCAGAGCGGAGCCTAGTCCTCGCCGAGCACGGCAGTGAACCCGTGTGAAGCATCTAGTGCAAAATTCCTGGTTACGTGGAACACGGATAACGTCACTCTTTGACCCCGTGGAAAACGTCCAGAGCGGATCCTGGTCCTCGCAGAGCACGGCAGTGAACCCGTATGAAGCATCCAGAGCGGAGCCTAGTCCTCGCCGAGCACGGCAGTGAACCCGTGTGAAGCATCTAGTGCAAAATTCCTGGTCACGTGGAACGCGGATAACGTCACTCTTTGACCCCGTGGAAAACGCCCAGAGCGGATCCTGGTCCTCGCAGAGCACGGCAGTGAACCCGTGTGAAGCATCCAGAGCGGAGCCTAGTCCTTGCCGAGCACGGCAGTGAACCCGTGTGAAGCATCTAGTGCAAAATTCCTGGTCACATGGAACGCGGATAACGTCACTCTTTGACCCCGCGGAAAACGCCCAGAGCGGATCCTGGTCCTCGCAGAACACGGTAGTGAACCCGTATGAAGCATCCAGAGCGGAGTCTAGTCCTCGCCGAGCACGGCAGTGAACCCGTGTGAAGCATCTAGTGCAAAATTCCTGGTCACGTGGAACGCGGATAACGTCACTCGTTGACCCCACGGAAAACGCCCAGAGCGGAGCCTGGTCCTCGCCAAGCACGGCAGTGAACCCGTGTGAAGCATCCAGAGCAAATATCGGACTGTGGAGTCCTTAAAATCCACAGACTATGATGTCCTTAACCTCGACCGCAATGTCTTAAAACTAACGATCAACCATGATGATTCTAGACTGATTTTACCTTGGTTAAAGGGTACATCTCTTCACTCCTTTGATATTTGGCGTTGTAATTCCTCAAAGTCTTCAAAGAGGTGACGGGTCCCGGTAACCACACATTTCGCGGACTGTGGAGTCCTTAAACCCACGGACTATGAGGTCCTTAACCTTGACCGTGATGTTTTAAAACTAACATCGGATGGTGGAGTCCTTAAACCCACGGACTATGAGGTCCTTAACCTTGACCGTGGTGTCTTAAAACCAACATTGGACTGTGGAGTCCTTAAACCCACGGACTATGAGGTCCTTAACCTTGACCGTGATGTCTTAAAACTAACGTTGGACTGTGGAGTCCTTAAACCCACGGACTATGAGGTCCTTAATCTTGACCGTGATATCTTAAAACTAACATCGGATGGTGGAGTACTTAAACCCATGGACTATGAGGTCCTTAACCTTGACTGTGATGTCTTAAAACTAACATCGGACGGCGGAGTCCTTAAACCCACGGACTATGAGGTCCTTAACCTTGACCGTGATGTCTTAAAACTAACATCGGACGGTGGAGTCCTTAAACCCACGAACTATGAGGTCCTTAACCTTGACCGTGATGTCTTAAAACTAAACATTGGACTGTGGAGTCCTTAAACCCACGGACTATGAGGTCCTTAACCTTGACCGTGATATCTTAAAACTAACATCGGACGGTGGAGTCCTTAAATCCACGGACTATGAGGTCCTTAACCTTGACCGTGATGTCTTAAAACTAACGTTGGACTGTGGAGTCCTTAAACCCACGGACTATGAGGTCCTTAACCTTGACCGCGATGTCTTTAAACTATGGTGCCCTAGAGAACATCCCAAAGCAACCCTTGACCTCGTGAAATGCGGATAAGGGCGACCGCACTCAGCACTTGTGGGTCCTCATGACCTGCAAGGAAGAAAACTCTCTTGTGAGATCCTTACGACTCCCAAGGGAGAACCCGCTTAAGAATTCTCATGACTCTTAAGAAGAACTTACACCTACGGGATCCTCTCGACCTGTAGGGAGAAAAACTCTTTATGAGACCCTCACGGCTCATGAAGCCCAAAAGTCTTAGGAGGCAGGTCTTAACCCTGAATCCTAAGCCATCGCTACCCCGCAAATAGGCCAAGATAAATTGTCCGCGGAACACATTCAATAGAAAAGGGGACACCCACTGAGAAGAAAAATATGTCGTTATTCATAAACCGAAATGGGTACAAAGTACAATTCATAAAAGAACAAAAAGAAAATACTCTCGTTCAGGAGTAGGTACAAAAAGAAAAGAAAAGATACAAGTTTTCAAGCCGGCGGGCGATTTAATAATTTTGCTAGCCCATCCTGCTTTTGCTGGGCCACGGCTTCATGATTCAGGATCGCCAGAAGACGGACCTCCGCCTGAGCCTGCTGGGCCTGAAACGAGGCGAGCCGGCCCTCAAGCTCTTTCTCAGTGGCCTTGTGAGCCTCAACCCTTTCACGAGTGAACACGGCAGCTTTATCAAGAGCCACCACCTCTTTGATAGACTCTTGAAGCACCCGCCAGAGTTCATATGCTTTATTGGCCTTAGCGGTAAGACTAGCTTGAAGCTCGCGCAGCGCCTTAGAAGCCAGTTCCCTCTCCGAGAATTTGCTGCCGAGCCTCTTCTCGCACAACAATATATTCGCCACACGTCGCTCTATCGTACCAAGCAAGCCCGCTTTCGCGACCGCAACCTCTGAAACAGGACATATACGCTCAAGACCGTATGAACAAGCCTCCAGTCGATAGCAATAGTCGATCTAAAACACACGCACATCATCTGGTATGGGAAGCAACAAAAAATTCTCGACGTATATCCTATCAAGCATGCATTCTCAACTATATGAATATCCAAAAAGAGATAATTCCTGAAGCTTTGATGTGCATGCAACATGGTGATAGTGTTCGCAATTAAAGAAAGTTCTCATGAGAAAAATACAAAGTTCATTTACACAAGCAAAAACATGCATACGAGTACCCAACATACATGAAAGTTCGACATAAAGCATGCGAAAACTAATTTGAATATACCACGCTAGCGGGAAAAGGTCGCCAAACAAAGGATCGGTAGCACAAGGGTTAACAAAACAAAGAACAAAATTCTCCATCTCTCTCTCTCTGCTTTCTCCAACACATCAAAGCGACGGTTTTCGCGAGGAGTCGCTCCCCACCGATTGGCGCCATGTTCGTCCACAAAAGCAGACATAACCACCCGCCGAACTCTTATTTCGCTCAAGAGGTGAACTGAGCGATCTTTCAAAGCCTGAGTAATCAGGCACGCCTTGTGAAAACCCTCAAGCTTTTCTTCAGCCACGTCAAGCATCGCCAGGGTCATCTCCGCCGGGTGAGGAGGGACGTCGGCAAGCACTGCAACGAGGATCATCCGGAGCCTAAGGGAACCCATTGGGAGGGGGAACCCCCTTCGAGTCGAGGGTTCATATACCGCTGAGTCGCATTCGTCGTCGGTAAGGAGGGGATCCACCAATCGTGCAGCAAAGCGAGGAATCATCTCCTCGATAGGCACTTCCCATGGCTGTCGACAAGCGTGTGGACGGTTGCAGGCCATGGCACTCAGTTGTTTCTCAAATTAAATCACGTCAAAATGGGAATAAATTTCTCTGTGAAGAGGAAATAGGCTATGGCCTCAAGACTATAAAGCGGAGCATTAAATGCTGTGCGCGGGAAAAATTGCATGACGGAACCCATTCCAAGGCCCAAAAAAAGGAAGACATTGGAAATCAGGAAAAGGAGCGATTTCCAAGGCGCCTTCTCTGCATCTAATGCCATGCACGGAAATATGGCACGAAAAATTGAATTGCCCCATAAAAGGCCCCTCACGTGTGGAGCACGTGAGCACCATGCTTGGTGTGTACTGGAAAGTGAAATAGTGCCCTGCACGTTAAAAACATCAACAGCAACAATAGCAAAATGACAAAATCCCAAAAAAAGGGGGGGCATGCAAACAAAGAAGGACACGATAAGATTTATCATTCATGCTTTAAAAGGTTCATACAAAATAAAAAGAAAACGTTTACAACGGTAAGACCTCGGACGCGGGGCATGGATTGAGAAACTCGAACGTAACTTTGTCCAAGATCTTCCAGGCATTTCGAACCATCCTAGTATGTTCTCTCTCGCGGTCGCAAGCGTCGGGGTCCTCGTGGATGTCGTCCACCCTCCGATAGGCAGCAAGTATAGCCGACTGCTGAAAAGCCTGGTGCAAGAGATCAATGAGGTTGTCACACCTTCTCTTCGAGATTAGGCTCATCAGATACACCGAATGTATCTTATCCTCGGCAGCGTCCAATGCCCCGAGCGATACACCGGTGCAGAAGAGAGGAAGCGCCTCCCAGATCGCCAGCACGATGAGTCTCAGAAGAGAAGAGCGACGGGGGAGTAGCCGATGGTTGTACTCGTCAAAGCGGCTCATGATCTCAGCGCATTGAGCGTTGGTGAACTCCTGGTTCTGGCTGCGGCCCAGTACACGAATATTCCCGTAAGAAATGATTTCGTCAAGATCATACAAATGGGCATTCATGACACCTGAAATAACGAGCATGAAAAATTCATTACAAACTTTTTCCTCTCGAATGTGAAAGAGACAACCTAGGGCAAGGAGACCCTAAGAAGCCTCTATGGGAAGAACTTAGTTCTTCACAGGAATTAAATTCCTTTTGAAAAGGGGAATTAAATTCCCAGAAACATTTTTTCTGTGGACGGAGTTAAACTCCATGGATTTGAACTGTCACCAGCATTTCCCTAAAGATCATGTGAAACCTAAAAGATCTACTGTTCGAAGATTAAGTGGTTTACTGTTTTTGTAGATGAACTTGAAGAAAATGGGTTTGTGTTAAAAGGGTGAAACCCTTGATCCAGAGAATGTTAAGCATGAAAAGTTCTTCATTCGCTCAAGGTAGGTAAAGGAATCGATCAACAGAGTTAAACTCTAAAATATTTTTGAGGCAGAGAACTAAGCTCTGGAGGCGAGAATTAAATTCTCAAAATGAAAAGTTGCAAGGAGAAAGATAAGAAAAAGTGGAGGCGCTTCTGAAGTGACCCCTATATTTATAGGATGTGATGGAGACACTTCATCTTCCCGAGTCCCTAGAGAGATCCAACGGTCACAAAAGAGACAGCGTTGCACTCACGTGCAGACACGTGAGAACAACGCTGTGGGGGCATTTGTTCCCTGATTAAAAATCAGGAAAGGACTCAGAAGAGGCATCACGTGCTCACACGTGACCAGTGGTCACGTGTTGGCACGTGACGTTCAAAGCAGCAGCACAAAGCTCATTCATGAAAAGGCTCCAGAAAAGGTCACGTGCTCACACGTGACCAGGGGTCACGTGTTGGCACGTGACGGCTGAGCAGCGGCCAGAGAACAGAGCGCAAAAGGAGAAGAAAAGGCCCGTTCCAGGGGTCACGTGCCTACACGTGACCAGGGGTCACGTGGCCACACGTGACCGGCTTTAAAAGCCTTATTATTTAACAGAATTAAATTCTGAGAAGAGAGCATTCAAATCTTTCCAAATAGAGAATGATTATTTGGAACCGTTGGATTAAAAATCTAAAGGTGATTAAATATTACCTATTTATGGAAAAATCTTGAACTTGGAAAGATTTCCTCTTAAAATCTAACCGAAATAACAAAGGGATATCTTTGGATTTAAAATCCAATGGTGAATAAAATTCACCTAACAATCTAAAGGCCCGAATTAATGATAAATATAAATCAAATCTCTCAACATATAAATCAAATTTCTAAATGAGAAATTTACTAAGCAGATTGATTCTCTTCCTTCTCTTATAAATAGGAGCCAAGAAAAGAAGAGAGGGGCCCTTTTTCGAAGACCTTTTTTCTAAAACTTTCTCTGAAACCTTGAGACCTTTGGATCTTTTTTTTTTTGGTATACATAGAGAGAGAGAGAGAGAGAGAGCCTTGAATTCTCTGCAAAAGGAAAACCCTAGGTAAGAAAGGAAAAGGGAGGTTTCAAAGGAGAATTTAATTCTCAAAAGAGTTTAACTCTTACATAAAAGAAGAGAACTTAGTTCTTTCTCTGGTGGAGGATCTGTAAAGTGCACATCTCCCCATGAATTGAGAACTTAATTCTCATTGGGTTGAGATCCTGCCAGGCAGATCCAAAACACAAAGGAGGAACTGAGTTCAGAGAATTTAATTCTCATAAAATGATAGGAATTCAATTCCTTTGACAAAAAGTTAGGGTTTAACCCTATGATATAGGAATTTAATTCTTTCAAGATGAACAGAACTAGGGTTCAACCCTAACTGAGAATATAATTCTCTCAAACTCACAGGAATTTAATTCCTTTATTAAAAGAAATCAGGGTTTAACCCTAACTAAGAATATAATTCTTCAGAAGAAAACAGGAATTTAATTCCTCTAAAGTTTAGGGTTTAGCCCAATGAACAGAACTTTAAAAACACGCAGAGCCACGTGCTACCACGTGACCCCTGCAAAGACCCACAGAATAGAACTCTGAAGCAGACACCTCACGTGTTACCACGTGACTCCTGCGAAGATATATAAAGAGAACTTTGAGGCAATGCCTCACGTGTCCCACGTGATCCCTGACGCACATAAAGAAACAGCAAAATAAAAGAGAACTCTGGGGCGTCCTCACGTGTCACCACGTGTCCCCTAACGCGTATTCTAATAAACCAGAGCATGAGCCCTCATCACGTGCTCGTACGTGATGGCTTTCAGAACTGAAAGTATTAAAACACTTACCTGCAGAACAAAATAAAGAGAAGAAGGGCGCTCTCACGTGTTACCACGTGACCCCTCTTGCCTCAATGTTTAACACTAAATTGACCCTCTGTATCCAGTGCTTAACACTGACTCTACTTAGTGTTTAACACTAATCTGGAAAACTATATTTCCAGTGTTTAACACTAACTTGCTTAGTGTTTAACACTAATTTGAAAGCCCTTTTCCCAGTGTTCAACACCGATTATCTTTTAGTGTTCAACACTAACTTGTTAATCTTTTCCCAGTGTTCAACATTGTTGGTCTCTAGTGTTTAACGCCAGCCTTAGCCCAATTGGCTAAGTTTCCAGAGGCAAAGCCTCTCCTGCAATGAATCAACAGAAGGCCAATATCCCAAATACAATTGGACTTAGCCCAACCTGGCCATAAGTCCTCAATTCAAACTTAACTGGGCCAATGGGATCATAATATAATAATTGATCTTAGTTTCCAAATTGGGCTACAGATCATTTAATCTACCTCGGTGTAAGGGTACATCTCTTCACTCCTTTGATACTTGTCGTTGTAATTCCTCAACGTCTTCAAAGAGGTGACGGGTCCCGATAACCACACACATTGATACGGACTGTGGGGTCCTTAAACTCACGAACTACGACGTCCTTAACCTTGACCGTGATGTCTTAAAACTAACATCGGATTGTGGAGTCCTTAAATCCACGGACTACGACGTCCTTAACCTTGACCGTAATGTCTTAAAACTAACATCGGACTGTGGAGTCCTTAAATCCACGGACTACGACGTCCTTAACCTTGACTGTAATGTCTTAAAACTAACATCGGACTGTGGAGTCCTTAAATCCACGGACTACGACGTCCTTAACCTTGACCGTAACGTCTTAAAACTAACATTGGACCGCAATGTCCTTAAACTACCTACTGACCACAATGTCACTAAACTAAACAACATGGCCCCTTTTATTGCTCTCTTGTTGGATCTAAACGATCCCGTTAAGTTGATCTTAGTCTAAAACTAGGCTAACGTATCCTTAACAAACGTTTAAGTCGATCTTAGTCTCAAACGAGACTAACGCATCTTTAAACCCAAACCCCCAAACCCAAATCTAAGAAAGATACGGATTTGGACTAGTCCACGCCCTACGGGCGACGACATAACTCAGTCTCCGTATACGATCCATGGGCAACCAAAAACAAAACAAACATACACGACACGAAATGACCATCTGGAGAAGGAGAAAGTTGTTACCGCAATGCGGTAGCGTAATTAACTGCAGGGGCTTGCGCCTGCAGGGAAGAGCGTCCCCACAATCAAAAACCCCTCGAGCGAGGGGGAATCTGACGAAGTCTGCTACATCGGCCACATCCGTTTAAACCTTCGATACATGGTGCCAAAAATCAACTTGGCATCTTCGGAGAGGTGGACGGATAGCACCCATATAGCATCTGCCCCGAATCTCAGGCAAGACGTCCCTGTCTTGGCCGTCTTTCGGAGGGGAACATGGCCGTAGCCACGACCCGCATCTAGCACGACGCCCTCGACGCCGTGAAGTCTAAGATGCCGGAGTTCGACGACATGGATCTCCGGGCCGAGTTCCCCCTCGTGGGCACCGACGGGCAAGGGGGAGAGGCTCCTGGTGAGGTGGGGGCCGAGGACCCGGCACCCCCAGTGGTGGAGGTTGAGGACCTCGAGGTCGTGCCCGGGCCCGAGGTGTAGAGCCCCGCTTTCCCATCTCCATTTTGTCTTTCTCTTTGAATTTTGTAAGGCTGAGGAGCCAGAAAATACCTTTTGTAAGAACTTAACTTTGGTAGTAAAAAAAAAGTTTTTCTTCTTCATCTGTGAGAAATTTCCCTTTCTGGCGCCTGTCTGTGAGGAATACTCGCTTGGGATATTTTACTTGCGCCGTTGTGTTTTCATGTCAGGTTGGCCTTCTGTTTAACGATCGCCCGTCGAGCTGACTGCAGTTGTTTGCCGACGAGCGTCCCCGAGGAGGTATCTCCTTGGACCCCGAGGTCGAGGGGAAGATTGTTTATGCCAGGACAGACATGACCTCTGTTTCTTATAGAGTATCGGTCGTCGAGTTGATTTCGATCACTTGCCGAGTGTGCCAAGTGCTGCTGAGAAGGAGGCATCTCCATGGCCCCGGAGTCGAGGGGGGATTATTCAGACTTGGATAGACCTGGTGTCTCTTGTTAGGGCTTCGGATCCGCTGCATGTGATGGGCTCAGTGGCCTCGTTATGAAGGCTACAAACCCGCAGCGTCTGTTGGGCAGGAAGATGCCTGCTGGGGATGACCGAGTAGAGAAGCTGCTCGGTTGATCTTGGCGAGGGCCTTGACCCCTGGCGTTGCGAGTAGGGAAGCTACCGGCCAGGGATAGTCGAGTCTGGAAGGACTTTTATCCTTGTCTTTGCTGGGTAGGAAGCTATTCGCCGGGATGCGCCGAGTAGAAAGGGGCTCGGCGGCCTCGCGAAGAGGGCTTTAGATCCTCAGCGTCTGATGGGCAGGAGGATGCCCGCTGGGGAAGCGCCGAGCAGGAAGGAACTCGGCGGCCCCGCGATGAGGGCTTCAGACCATCAGCGTCTGATGGGCAGGAGGATGCCCGCTAGGGAGGCGCCGAGCAGAAAGGAATTCAGCGGCCTCGTGGCGAGGGCTTTGATCCTTGATGTTAGAAGGGCCGCGAGAGGCCTGCGAAGGATGGCAGAGCAGGGTATCTGCTCGGTGTCTCTCGGTGAGGGCTTTTGATCCTTGACGCTGGAGGGGCTGTGAGAGGCCTGCGAAGGATGGCCGAGCAGGGTAGCTGCTCGGTGCCTCTCGGTGAGGGCTTTGATCCTTGACACTGGAGGGGCTGTGAGAGGCCTGCGAAGGATGGCCGAGCAGGGTAGCTTCTCGGTGCCTCTTGGCGAGGGCTTTGATCCTTGACGCTGCGGTAGGGATGCTACCCACCTCTGGGAGGACTTTCTGACCCCTGGCGTTGCGGTAGGGAAGCTACCCGCCAGGGATAGCCGAGCGAGGGATCCTCGGGCTCGACTGTCTCTGGGAAGGCTTTTTGATCCTTCAGGAGGGGGACCGAGCAGGGTTACTGCCCAGTGCCTCTTGGCGAGGACTTTGATCCCTGTCGGTTGTGGTAGGAAGCTACCAACCGGGGATAGCCGGGCAAGGACCCGACTGCCTCTGGGAGGACTTTGGTCCCTGGCGCAAGAAAAAGCTATAGGGCTGTAAGAAGCCTACCAAGGACCCTTGGCCGGGTAGGGTTACTGCCCGGTGCCTCTTGGCAAGGGCTTTTGTCCTGAAGGATAGCCGAGTGAGGGAACCTCGGGCCTCGACTGCCTCTGGGAGGGCTTTTTTTATCCCCGGCGTTGTGGCAGGGAAGCTGCCCACTGGGGATAGCCGAGCGAGGGGACCTCGGGCTCGACTGCCTCTGGAAGGGCTTTCTGATCCCCAGCGTTGTGGCAGGGAAGCTGCCCGCTGGGAATAGCCGAATGAGGGAAGCTCGGGCTCGACTGCCTCTGGGAATAGCCGAGCGAGGGAAGCTCGGGCTCGACTGCCTCTGGGAGGGCTTTTTAATCCCCAACGTTGTGGCAGGGAAGCTGCCCGCTGGGGATAGCCGAGCGAGGGAACCTCGGGCTCGACTGCCTCTGGGAGGGCTTTTTGTCCCTTGGCGTTGCGGCAGGGGAGCTGCACGCTGGGGTTGACCAAGCAGAGTAGCTGCTAGGCCGCCTCTTAGTGAGGGCTTAGATCCTTGGGTGAGGTGGCCCTCGAGCCGCCGCGGCGAGCCCCCTCTGTGTGACCCAGTCAAGGGAGAGGGTGTCGGTCTATTCGGCCGGCGAGGGCGTTGGTGGCATTCGTCGGAGGAGGTTCACCCGCGCCTCCGGTGAGGGGGAGGCAGCGGCTGGTATCCGGATCTTCAGGGTGATCGCTTTCCATAGTTATGGAGATCGGAAGGCCAACTTTGTTTTTTATGGAGTTTCTGTTCCCACAGACGGTGCCAACTGATGGAGCTCCTTTTCGGGCCTCCGTCAGATGTTGTCTTTCGTTGATCTCGAGGTGAACTGGGTTGATTGTCCTTCGTTGCGTATGGGTCTCAATGGGTTTTGAGAGGACAAAGTGGAATGAGGAAGCTGCCGCCGTGTACCTGCAAAGAAGTCCCGGGGTGGTTTGGTACCACCGAGGACCCTCCGACGCTCAAGTCAGTGACAAGATCCGAGCAGAATAACGGCGTAAGTATAAAGAATGGCTTACTTGACCCCTCTGTGATGGGGGCTTATGTAGTGGCGGCAGCACGCAGCAGCAGGCGTGAGAATCTCGCTGGCAGTTATGCTCCCGACGTCACGCCCGCGTAATGAGCGGATCGCACGTTAATGGGGATCGTGATGGCGTGGAACGTGGGATGTTGCCGGCGGAGAATTTGCGCATGGCGAGATTTGTGGAGCGGCGGTTACGCCTATGAGTGGTGGAGTTGGTCGGAGGGACCGAGGAAGATGGCTTCGGCGGGAGAGCTCGGGAACGAGCGGGAGAGCCGAGGCATCTTGGTCCCGTGGTAGCTCGGGGACGAGCTGAGAGGCCGAGGATGCTGATTTGCAGGGGCTCCGAGGAGGGCCAGCTTGTGCTCGTGGGTCGGAGACAGGGGCGGCCTGGTCGGCCTCTGTGGGCCCTTTCTTATGAGTTCTGGGACACGTCATCTGCCACGTGTCCTGATCTTTGAAGCCGCCAGTATCGAGCATTATCAGTTAGGATTTATTTTTGATAGGAACATGTGCTTAGATTGCGAGGGCTTTGAACAATAAGAAGAAGGAAAATAGATGAAGAGGGCAGGGGCTTAGGCTGTTAGGTTTGAATTTAGGTGAAAAGAATTAGAAAAGGTTCAAGTAAATTAGGGTGTGGGCCTTGGGAACAAATAAAGAAAAAATACAGGAAGGGGAAAAATAGAGAAACTTTGGAATTCAAATAAATTAAAATAAAACATTTAAATAGATAACTTAAAATACACAATTTTATTTAAACCCAACTTTTTATGATACAACGGATACCGGGTATTACACCGGTGGCGAACGGTTGACGGCGGGCGACGAGGAAGGCCGGCAGCAAACAACCGAAAGGCGGCGGATCGGCAAACGGCGGGATCGGCAGGAGGCAGATGGTTAAACGGCATCGGGCGGTGGGGAAGATGGGCAACGGCCAACCGTAAAGGGAAGAAGGTGGCGGATGGTCATGGCACATGCCGTTTTAGATGGAAATATTTCGTGGTAATTTAGAATAGACATATGTTTTGTGGAAATAAGATTCCCACAAAATGATATAATTTGATAATCATGGTAATCCTATATTCCTGGGAATATTTTTTTACGCATGAACATGCATGGTTATATTTCATAGTGTTTACCCTTTTTAAAGGACCTTTTATTTAGTGAACGTTTAGAATATGTAGAGTTTAAACAAAACAAATAATTTTATTAAAATTTGATCAGAAGGTCATGTGGTTCGAGACTTCCCATAAACGCAAGCACCTATTGCTAATTACACCCTATTGCCATAGAAAATATCTAGAGGGGATACCTTATTAGGTTGCTTAAATCACATCACATAGATCACATTTATAAATATAACATACTTGCAAACAGAGAATGAAAAAGAAATTATATTGTATTTCAATTTTTTTGTATCCAATTTGAATATAAATTACATAAATATTACAAAAATTACAAAATTGTGAGAAAACTCTAATTTAAGAGTTTAAAAGTCTTTAATGTCAAATTTGACATGTAAGGATGGACACTACCCTATGTGGGGCCACATCATTTCAAAGTTGATAAAAAGTGAGGCCATCCTAAGTGGGGCCTCCAATTCACCATGAAACATGCATGTTTCATGGCACAGAGTGCATATTTGGGGACCTCCCGACGTCGGGAGGGGGCCCCCAACAAAGGCGGGAAACCCATTTTGGGGGCCTCCTGATGTCAGGAGGGGGAGGGGCCGGTCCTGACAGCGGAATGCCTTCTTTTGAGGCCTCTTGACAGACAATTTGGGAAGCTCATTTTGGAGCTTCTCGCTGTCGGGAGGGGTCCCGACCAAAGTCATGAAGCCCATAAATGGGCTTCCAATGATTTATTTTGGTTAGGATATGGAGAAGTTCTTATTATAGAACTTCTCTATATGAAAGTTCTGTGTTGAACTTTTTGCACAATACAAAAATGATATATTTTATCATTTTTAATGATTTTTGTGTAAATATGAACACATAGGTTATGTTCAAAAGATAGAAGATGTATTTTAGATCATATTCTATATAAGAAATATAATGTTTTATTTACGCATGATTCCATCGTGAAGATAGGATTTTCATATCTCAAAAGAATGAATGGGTTTTATCCATTCACATATATTCTTATTTAAAGAAACATGGGGATTTTAATCCATGTTTCTATTTTAAAAGAAATAGGAATATTATCCTATTTCAAAAATATGTAAAAGAAATATGATGGCCTATTTCAAAATATATAGAATATGTGATGACCCATGTTCTAAATTCAGTCCAAATTGTGAAGAATCATTTAAATTCATGTCCTAAAATCTTCATCTTTTTCTTTATTGAAGAAATGGAGAAAACATGACCATGGCTATCAAGCCTCTCCATTGGAGACGAAATTTATGAAAGTTTCTATGGGTCTCATATTGTTCCTTGTGTGACAATCACAAAACTCATGTACTCCTTTGTACTATTTCCCTTCATTAGTATAGGTTTTTTCTTTGAATCACTTGTATATAAGTTATTTCTTTTCCAAAATCTATAGTCCACTTTTGTACCTATTCGTTATCATCTTGCATTGTTATCCTACATCTTATAGGTTCGGGACCTGATGTTGCAAGTTTTTATTTATTTAAAACCTTTTTTAAACAAAAGGATATTACTTTATTTTGGCATGAAGGGCATATAATTTATATTTGAGAAAATTATTTGTTATGAAATATAATAATATAGTTAAGAGTGTTGTTTTTGGAAAATAGAGAAAAGGGAAAAATATTTTAGAAAAGAAAAGGAAGTTTTGTTTTAGGAAAAAGGATTTTGTTAGAATTAGATAAATATTATTTTAGAAAATATATAATCTGTTTTAAAGTGGCATATTTTTATTTTTTCAAGAGAAAAGAAATTTTTCAAAAGGGTAAAACTACTTAGTAGTGTTTTAAAGAGAGGAATATATGTTGAGATACAATTTAGGATTTGGATAATCCAAAGTTTCGCTTGATATATGGAATGGAAGATTAACGTGAATCCTCTCATTCCCGGGAATGGGACGACCGTGCATCTAATTCCAAAGAATCATGCATCAGCATGTTTGGTATATTTTAATCATTCCCGGTAATATATGTATGTGCAATCGTCGACAGGCAGCAAGGCCGGAGGAGGGCCGATGAATGGTGGCGAGGTCGGCGACAAACGGCCGATCGGTGGCAGGCTTGTGAGTGGCCGGCAACGAGAGGCGGGGTCAGATGGCGACAAACTACGGTCGGCCGGTGGCAAACGTCCGATCGGCGGTGGGACGACCGGCGATGATCGGCGAATGGCGGCGACGAACGACCGATCTGCGACGGGCCGGTAAGCGGCTGGCAGTGGGAGGCGGGGTCGGCCGGCGACGAACTACGGCCGGCCGATGGCAATGACCGGTGACCAGCCGGCGGATGACCGACGATAGACGACGGGGCTGACCGGCCGACGGGTGGCAAGAGAGGCCGATGGCGGATGGTCATGGCTCATTCATGTTAGACGGGAATATTTTGTGGTAATCAAGAATAAACACATATTTTGGGAGGAATAAAATTAACATGAAATGAGATCATTTGATTATCATGGTAATTCTATATTCTCGGAAAAATCTTTTACACCTAAACAGGTATAGAAAATTATTTTTGCTAGCATCTTTATATACACACACATACATTTATATACATATATTAAAACTCTTTTCTTTAAGAACCCCGTGGGTTAAATTCAATTTCAAAATATATGACATGATATTGTTTTAAAAGATATTTATTTTCCTTTATTTTATTTTATTGTTATTAAAATAATTAATCATCTTATATAATACCATATTTTTTATTTAAGTTATTTTTCTTAAAATAGTTAATTAACTCAACTTATTAGAATAAGATTTTTTATTCTACCAATATATATTATTTTGTTAACCATAAACGGAAAATATTTTCCTAACCCTTTAATAAATACTCTCTTCTTTTTCATAGCGTATATTTTTCCCAACCCTAAGAAGAACGAATTCCTCTGTCTCCTCTCATCCCCAATCTATTTTTCCTCAAAAGTTAAGGATTTCTTCATCAAGGAAGGAGGAGTCTCGATTTGTCGACTGTGGCCTCGAAAACAAATTCGAAGCTAACTCTATCCGGTTGGCAGCTTGATTTAGATATCAAGTTGCAAAGTAGTAAGTATCCCTATTTATTTCTTATTTTAATTAGTTTAGTGTACCTTTTTGTTTATAGAATTAGAATTTTTTTGATCTTACGCTTCTCACAACTTGCAGTCGATGCAAACATTGTTCTCTGAACATTCATTACCTGCTATGTATATTAATTTTAATCAGAATCTGTAATTTTTATTGATTTGTAACATTTTACGGAACTTTCAATGGTGGCCAATTAACATAAATATATGTGCTTATTTCTTATTTTAACTTAATGTAATTTTATTAAATAAGTTTATTTGTTCTCGTGCTGCCTCGTTACATACAACCGGTGATCATACATTATTTGCTATCTATAATTTTCATCATAATCTATAGATTTTTGGTAGATTTGTAAAAAATTTGATTTGATTTTAGTTAGATAGGTTAAATAACATGGATCTTGATGGAGGTCGGAATCTCCCTCAGATATTGTCCTCCGTCGATCTTACTGCCAACGGTGCTAATCGGTTGAAATTTGAGATGAGAGTTGAACGTGTGGATCTCAATGGGCTGTTGGTTGTTGTTGACGCCGAGCTACCTGCAAGAGAAGTCCCGAGGTGGGAAACCACCATAGGACCCTCCGATGATCAAGTAAGTACTGAGGAATATTAGGGCAGAGTAGCGGCGTACTTACTTGAGACGTTTGGAAGAGAGGTTTATATAGCGGTCGCATGAAGCGAGCCGATGCGAGATTCTCACCGTCCGTTACGCCCCCGCGTCATGTTCGTGTTGATGACGTGATGGTGAGATATGCTAGCGTGGGATGCGGGACACGGAGCGGTGGAGATCTCGTCATGGTGAGATACACGGAGCCGTTACGTGGGCGCTCGGACTCCGTGCTCCCAGTCAAACAGGAAAGCTGAGAAAGCTCAGCTCGGTGACAGCTCGGAGACGAACGAAGAGGCTGAAAAAGCTCGACTGTAGGATAGCTCGGAGGCAGGTTGTTGGCCGGTTGCTGGGTGAATAGGGAATGTACTCCGGGAAGGTTTCCGAAGGGTCAGATGCAACCTTGGAGACGAGGTGTCGATGAATGTCCCTAAGGCATCGTATTTATTCCAGCTCCGCAGTCCCCAGGAACCTAGCGGGCTTACGTGGACAACACGTCATCTGCTACGTGCCGTGATCTGGGAAATTCCTTCTTATGAGTATCATGATTAGTCCCCAACTCTCGTTCCAACATATTTATGAGTCGGGTCGAAAATGGTCAGCTCGGTCTTCATCGTCAAGCTTAGTGTAGAGAATTCTTCGTAGTGGGTTGTTTGGGAACGATAGGGTGTTTGGTGGCCGTGTCTCTTCGATTTCGGGGTCCACAAGGCGTTTCACGGAACGCCTTAATTTTCGCGCGTATTCACGATGACATCAGCCGATCAGCGAAATGTCGGCGCCATAAAAAAGACGTCGCTTCGCTTGCTTAGGCCGTCGATCTTCGCGCCACGTGGCCACAAATGGATGGCGGATCGCAAGTCCTCGCTTCCGCCAGCTTGATCCGTGTGGGGGGGAGACATCCAGTGGTTGGCTACTGCACGGCGTCATCGGGGCCATAGGGCGCGACGCTTCATATTGGCGGGAGCGGATTTGGGCTATTGGATGGCTTTCCCTGAGTGTATAAATAGGGGAGGCCCTTCCAGAGGAAACAACTTTGCTTCGCTTGCCTCCTGTTATCTGAGGATTGCTCGGTGCTTGATCCATTAGGTCGGATTCTCAGCCAAAATCCATCCCCACTACTTTTTTCTTGAATCAGGTTAGATATCTTCCTTTGATGCTTCTGTTGATATAGTAGGGTCGAGTCGGGCGATGAGGCTTCAGCTTCTGAAGCCGAGCCCAATGGGTCATCTTCCTCTTCCTCGGCTTCTGATAGCCGAGAAAGTTCTTCTTCTTCCTCCACGTCGGGCTCACACCCAGGGATGTTGATGCCCTTATTCTTCATCGCCGGGTGGCAAAAAGGGCCCTCAAAGTGCGTATCGAGAAAACTCATGATGCGCACTCGATGTTGAATCGGTCGGATGAGCTTTTCGGTATTCGGGCTCGTTTCTATATCCCACTGGCTACTCGCTTCGTCTGGCCAGGGAGGGTGAGCGGGCAAACCAGGTACAGAGCAATGAAATTGCTCTGTATTTGGAGGCGTTCCGAGCAGAGATACGTCTGCCCTTCTCACCCGAGGTTTATGTTGTCCTCCATTGCTTTAAACTTGCCCCGGGCCAGCTAGCGCCGAACTCGTGGAGAATTCTCCTCGGGTTCTTGGTTCGACTGAAAATTGATCTGATCCCCTTCAACTTACGTCTTCTCCTCTCCTTCCTTTGATACAAAAATCACCTCGGTACTCGTTAGGACGAGCCGAGCTGGATTTATCTTTCTTTTAAAAAGTATAAAGGTAGGGCGGGCGGATCAGGGGTTGTGGTTGTTCCGTCTTCCATCCGCGATTGGAAAGAGAAGTTTGTATTCGTTGGCCCTCTGAAGGGAGAGAATTGAGGATGGATATACTTATTTGATACATATTGTATGTTTTGGACGATATTGGTGGTTGTTTGGATGTTTACGATGATGTTAGATTGATTTCATATTTTGTTTGTTTATTTCTTTTATATATCATGCGTGAGATGTTGTTTATAAATATTTCTGTATTCGACTATATATATATATATATATATATATATATATATATTATTGTGCATATGACAGGAAAAAAATGGGTAGCACCTTTTTAAACAAAAATCCTGATATAATGTCCCTACGGATTAATCCGTAGGGGAAACATTTGCATCTACGGATTAATCCGTAGGGGCACGTGTTGCCCCTACACATTTATCCGCAGGGAGAGAATATCAAAATATCTGATATTTTGTACCTTTGGACTCAGTAATATGGGCAAAACTTGCCCTAGAGACATTTAGCTAGCTCTACGGATAACTCTGTAGAGACAATTGTTTTATTTTTTAAATAGATAAATTAAAAAAAAATTATGTCCCTACGAAATAATCCGTAGGGCCGAATGCCTTTACGGATTATGCCGTAGGGGCAATATTTACTCCGCAGGGGTATGTTTAGGGTAAATATTTTCACCTACGGCTTTTGGACCTATCAAGCTATTTTATGTCCCTACAGATTATTCCGTAGGGGCTATGCTTTGCCGGTTAAATCCGTGGGGGCAAGTGGAAATTGCAGTAGTGTCAGGTTATGTATAGAATATAGAAGAATAAATTAAACATTATCACATACACAGAAAAATCAAAAGATGTGTGGTTATATGTATGATAATATTAAATGGTATGATATTAATAGAATAATGTAGAAAAGAGGCCTTAGGAGGCTTATTCGTTAGGTGGCGTAAAAAAATTACACCCTCCACCATTTTATTCGACGATCGACACTAATCATTATCATCTAAGATATGGATACACCAATTTTTTTATGTGATTCCAACACTTTTTCACCGTTGATTTAACAATGTAAAAAGTTATATTGTCGGTAAACCATTAAATTTGCACCCACTAAATCAACGGTGAAAACGTGACGGAGTCACATGAAATTTGGTGTATCAACATCTTAGATGATAAAGATGATGATGACAAATACCGATCGTCGGAAAAATGATGGAGGATGAATTTTTTTGCGCCACCTAACGAAAAAACCATTCTATGACCTCTTTCCTCCGTTATTCTCTAATATTGAATTAGCACATAAGATATAAAATAGTTATTTATGAAGGAATGGTTAAATATATGTTGCTAAAAAAATCATATTAACAGTAAGGTTGTTGACATATAAAAAGCAGCAAATAAATAAATATACAAGTAATATGTAAAGAATTGCACACAAATAATTAATTATTAAGTATAGGCATAATTTAATAGTAATTAAATTAAAGTAATATGTTAATTCACAAGTCAAATAGTATTGTAAGTTTGCATGGTATTAGTTTAACTAGTCAATATAGCATCAATATTAGTGGGTATGTAATATGATGAGCAAATGTGACAGGTAAGATTAACAATAAGCAAATTATCATCAGCATAATAGGGTAAATAAAAGTATTTGTTTTTTTTTTTTGCCGTGCCATTAGAAAATATTGTTTTCAATGAATAGAATATGTTAAGTCACATGATAGGTTAGAAAGCATTAAGATTCGTAGATATGGTTACATTTGGTTCACAATATGTAAATGTGTGTGTGAGATTAAAAATACATGAGTATTATAGTTAGTTGTGTAGTTGCAGGTGGCAGTTAGTTTTGTATTGAAATCTGGTAAAGAAGTTAAGAAATTACCATATGGTAAATTATAATGAAGTCAGTAGACTCATATTTACGTTGCATAAGTAAATAACTAGTGAACATTAATAAGTAAATTTATTTCAAATGAATGAACACAAATATTATAGCTACAGAAAGATAGTGTTTAGGTGTCAACGTATACACAGTATGTTAAGCAATGATAGATGTACATAAAATTACAGTAATCAGCACAGAGGAATAATTATTTAATCTGTGTAATCTTAAATTGATGTGTGCTTACAGAATTTTATTTAATCTGATTATAATAAAACAAATAAACTATATCAAGGCAGTGTAGTTTTAGAATGAAGATTAGAAGGAAGAGGAGATCCAGGTAGAATGATCTACGATCGTTCTAAAGCGTGTAAAGGTAGCCTCGAAGTGATAGAAGCTCGTGCGTGATCGGGATCGTCTTCCTCCTTCGCTTGGTTTCTTAGGTTAGGGTTTGCAGATAGAAAATTGAGAAGGCAGTGGAGAAGAAAAAGAAATTAGGGTTTGAGGAGGTCTAGGCTTTATATATAAAACTAGAGATTAGGGTTTTAAAGATCTAGGGCTAGAATTTAATCAGGGTAGATCAAATGGCTTAGAAAGGGTTTTGACTTTTGGTAAAAGTTTAAATTATAAAAAAATTTAAAATGAATACTCATATTAAAATAAAATTTTAAATTTCAAACTAATGCCTTAAAAATAAATTAGACCCTTTTTAACCAAAACTATATATATTAAATAAATAGAAAGTTGCAACAACAAAATAGCTCGATCTTATGACATTTAGAATCTCATCTCAACATCTTAACCAAAGGAATACAAATACTAATTATACACATATTCAAAAAGAAATGATTATATATAGAATTTCAAAAGAAAAGATCTTATTATAAAGAAAAGAGTACATGAATTTTACAGTCGTTACACTCTCCCTCTCCCTCGTTCTGTTAGCTCCATTTGATGAAAATAGCTTTGATTTGGTGAGGATTGCTCCCATCATCGGTAAAGAGGGAGAGTTTAGGGATAAACAAACAAGAACGTGACCCCTTAATTGGTTGAAAGTGTAAAAAGGTAAATTCTATGGGTTCTATGTAAAAAAATATAACATAGCAGGGTTTGGTGATGGATTTTAATCTTGGGAGATCCGGGGCTTCTTTCTTGCGGGCGCTAGCCCTTACACTTTCCGTCCAATCAAATATCATTCATCACTTAGTTTTCTTCTTTATTTTTACAAGCACATGTCAATTGTCTTCTTTTTTTCACAAGCATTCGATCAAGTTAACCCGATGAACCGGTCACCGTTTTGATCCCTGGTGCAAAATCATTCTTAAATCGATTAAAAAAATTAAAATAAAAAGTTTCGAGAGTAAAACTCTTGGGTAGAAAAAGCATTGGCTAAATTGCATGAAATACTCCTATATTTCAACTCAATAGCTGTAAATATCCTATCCTAATTTTATTAAAATATGTATCCACCGTTCTCAACTTTAATTTATTCCTAAAATCCCTTTTACTATTCTTATTTCATTTATATATTTTAATTAAACATTTAAATAAAATAAATGGCATTTGGTAAATAATATTAAACTCGAGAGAGGCAATTTAGTTAGTTAGGGCTTTTTCACGCGATTTAGCTAAAATTAGTCGACGGTAATCAGAAAAAGGAGAAAAATTAGAGGAACTTGTAGCGGCATCAAAATCGATTGGCCCCGACGAGGGTTTTGAGCAGAAAGCACTGTATTAGAATCTTGATCATATTCCTTGGAATAAAAAGTTGCAATTTTATTTTCTCCAACTTTGGGGAGGAGAATGGGAAGAAGAAGAGTGCTTCTTTGTTTTGGATCATTTGGCCCACAATTTTCTCCAAGAGTTTTGCGTGCTCATAATGACCCACCAAGTGTTTGTACAGCGTTCTCTTCGGCATCTTCATCACATGAGCTTTGGATTATATGTGCATACAACCAAAAAAATGCCTCTCAAGCTTCAGGTATCATGCACTTTCCAGCTTTATTATTTAGTACTGGATTTCTTATATATCTTTGTGTTGAAGCCCTGTTTGGGTATGGAGTTGGTGGAGTTTCTTTTTTATGGTGTCAGAGGGGATGCAAACTATCTATGATTTGCAGGCCCCAAACTCCATTTAGATAGTTATAAGAGGTGTGTTTGGGAAAATGGAATTTAGAAAACTTAGATCCGAGTGGAGTTTTGTTAACTGCTGTTGTGTCACATTGGAGAAATGAATGCCAAACGGGGGAAAGTAACCTAGCATATTGGAGTTGAGGGAAAATGGAATTTAGAAAACTTAGATCCGAGTGGAGTTTTGATAACTGCTGCTGTCTCACTTTGGAGAAATGAATGCCAAACGGGGGAAAGTTACCTAGTATATTGGAGTTAAGTTTTGCTAACCTTATGAAACTCATGTTTAGAAAACTTAACTCCATTCCCAAACAAGGCCTTACGCTTTTGCACCATGCATAAAACATTATTATCTAAGCATTTTTCCATCAAAATGGGGACTAAGTGTTAGGGTTGTGTCTCACATCTGGTTGTGCGCATAGATACAGTTGATCGATCATGGGAAGTCTGATTTGGACTTGGTCCATTTGAGTTTGGTCATCAAATGGTTAGAGCTACCAATAGATAGATGGGTAGAGCTAGGGTCATTAGTAATACTATACTTGCATCTCACAAATAGTTGGAGGAGAAAGGTGACTTGGTGCTCTCTCCAGCAGTGGAGAGTCCACCATGAGAGATCCACCACCACAACTTAATATAAACCAGGCGGCACAAATCCCTAGCGTTGATAATATGGGACTCGCCAGCAATGGAGACGATTCGGACCCAATAAAAGGCCTAAGAGAGATGTAGTGTTTTTGCGGTGAGAACAAGAGAGGAGGGATTTAGAAAGATCGTGTGGTTTGCCAGCGTTCTGAAACTTGCTCTTTGTTGAGTTTACCTCGTATTCTCTGATCCTGGAAGTTGAGTCGGCTCATGACAATCTTGAGTCGGCTCGAACCTATGATGAGACGGCTTAAGGTAAGTTTGAGCCGGCCACAACAAACAACAAACAACAACAACAACTGAGACTTTTATCCCAAGCATATGGGGTAGGCTACATGAACCAACATGAGAATCATGCCGGGTCCAGCACATGAATCCTCCGTCTCCCCTCACTCCTATCGAACAATATACTTTCATCGAGTCTTTTGGCAACCATATCGTTTCGTATCACCTCCATCCATGTTTTCTTCGGTCTTCCTTTTGCCTTTTTGCCATTGCCCATATCTAGAGTATCTATTCGTCGAACCGGTGCTTCCATAGGTCTGCGTCGCACATGACCAAACCATCTTAGCCGGTTTTTCCGCATCTTCTCCTCCGCAAGTGCTACACCAACTTTTGCACGAATATCCTCATTTCGCACCTTATCTTTTCTAGTGTTACCGCATATCCAACGAAGCATGCGCATCTCCGCTACGTGCATTTTCTATGTATGATGCTTCTTAGGAGCCCAGCATTCTGTACCATATAATAAGGCAGGCCGAATAGCGCTCCGATAAAACTTCCCTTTCAATTTTAACGGAAAGTTACGATCACACAAAATCCCTGTTGCACTCCTCCATTTCAACCAACCAGCTTGGATCTTTTGATTAACATCACTATCAATCTCTCCATTCTTTTGGATGATGGAACCTAGATATCTAAACTGGTCGCTCGGTGATATCTCTTGCCCTTCCAATGTTATACCAATATGGTTTTGACTTTTTTGGTTACTAAATTTGCAATGCATATATGCTGTCTTGGACCTGCTCAATCTGAATCGCCGAGATTCCAATGTTTGCCTCCATAATTCCAATTTGGCATTAACCCCTGCTTTCGTCTCATTTACTAGAACAATATCATCAGCGAATAGTATACACCAAGGTACCTCATCTTGGATAGTTCTTGTAAATTCATTCATCACGATGGTAAACAGGAATGGACTTAATGCAGATCCTTGATGTAAACCAATTGCAATCAGAAAATTACTCGTTAAGCCGCCGCAGGTTCTGACATTTGCCATTACTCCATCGTACATATTCTTGATTATGTCAATATACTTGACGGGGACCTTCTTTTTCATCATTGTCCCCCATAATACCTCTCTAGGTACCTTGTCGTATGCTTTTTCTAAATCAATAAATATCATATGCAAATCTTTTCTCCTCTCTCGAAAACGCTCGACAAGTTGACGAAGCAAATGAATAGCCTCTGTCGTCGATCGTCCAGGCATGAACCCAAACTGGTTCTCTGTTATCTTAATATCCTTCCTTAGCCTGTGTTCAATCACTCTCTCCCAAAATTTCATGGCGTAACACATAAGTTTTATTCCACGGTAGTTTGAGCAACTTTGAATGTCACCCTTGTTCTTATAGATAGGTACAAGGATACTTTTTCTCCATTCATTTGGCATCTTTTTTGTCTGCCAAATCTTATTAAACAGATCTGTCAGCCATTTAACGCCTATTTCTCCCAAGCATCTCCAAATCTCAATAGGAATACCGTCAGGACCAACCGCTTTTCTTAAACTCATTCTGTTCAAAGCTTCTTTAACCTCAGATGGTCTTATTTTACGCATGAAATCACGGTTTATATCTTGAGATTGAATGACAAGTCCATCCAAATTCTTAGTAAAGCTCTCATTGAACAATTTATCAAAATAATCTCTCCATATTTCCTTGATATCCTCATCTCGAACTAAAACCTTCTGATTTTCATTTTTGACACACTTCACCGCACATAAGTCTCTAGTCTTCCTTTCCCGCATCCGAGCAATCCGGTATATATCATTTTCAGCCTCTTGAGTGTCTAATTTCTTGTACACCTCCTTATAGACCTTAGATTTAGCTTCCCGAACAGCTTTCTTAACTTTCTTTTTAGCCATTTTATACTTCTCAAATCTCTCCACATCTCTACTTTTCTTCAAATCTTTATAAGAATCCCTTTTAATTTTAATAACAGCCTTTATTTCTTCATTCCACCATGATGTGTCCTTAGATGGTGGAGCACCACCTCTCGACTCACCAAGTAGATCTCTAGCTACCTTCTTGATACAACTAAGTCATTTTGTTCCATATTCTGTCTGAGCATCTTCCGACTGTCAATCCGCTTCTTGGACTACACGATCTATAAAAGCCTTTTGGTTACTTTCTTTCAATCGCCACCATTTAATTTTAGGCTCTATCTTATGGCCACAACATGTTTGAAATTACAGATTTCTTTCTGTTTGTATGAGACGGCTCCAGATAATTTTGAGCCGGCTCGAAGTTTGTTGGACCAAATTCTGGGCTGTTTTGAAAATCCTATTTCTACTCTATTGCCCCGTACTTTAAATTGTATTTTGTAATCTTGATTGGGTAAAACCCTTTTGTTAAGACAGAGAGAGGAGGCTAGGGTTTTGAGAGGGATCTTATGAGAGTTCATCCACCATTATAATCCTCCATATTTGTCGATCAGTAAAGTACTTCTATTTCGTCCGTGGTTTTTCCCGTAAGGGTTTTCCACATAAATCTTGTGTTTTTTGGTTTGTGCTCAATTTTTATTGCTTTTGTCTATTTGTTCTCTTCGCTTTATCATTTGTTTTATTGCTTCGTGATCGTATTTGCCGCAACAAATTGGTATCAGAGTTGTGTTGTGGTTCTTTGGGAGATTATGTGTTAAAGAATTTGTTTGCTTGAACCGTTAGGTTTTCGATCTTACGATCTAGATTTACGGTGGGTGACGATACTTGTGTCCTCTCCTCATCTTCTTAGATTGTGACTGTGAAGTTTTTAGTTTGTAAGCACTCAAGGTGTTTGTGGAAATTCCTAAGTGAATTTCAACTAGTTCTTTTGATCCTGCATCATGTTTCCAATAATTATGAAGTTCGATATTGAGAAGTTTGATGGAAATATGAGCGTTTGTCTATGACAAGTTTGTATGATTGCCATATTGACACAGAATAATTTGAAGAAGGCAATTCTTGGGAAGGATTCAAGGCCTTCCATTATGACGGAGGAATCATGTAAGGAGTTGGATGAAAAGTCTCTCACGGCTATCTAATTGTGTTTGACAAACGAAGTTTTGTAAGAAGTTCTAGTGGAGAAGACAGAGGCTAGTTTATGGTTGAAGTTAGAGTACTTATATTTGAAGAAGTCTCTCACAAATAGACTCCTTTTGAAGCAGCATCTCTATATACTTCATTTGTCAGAAGTCTCTCACAAATAAACTCCTTTGGAAGCAACGTCTCTACACACTTCGTATGTCAGAAATCTCTCTTATCAAACCTCACATCGATGAGTTTAATTCGATCTTTATAGATTTGGGTAAGATCGATATTAAGATTGATGATAAAGATCAAGCACTTTTATTGTTATGTTTTTTGCCACCCTCTTATAAGCACTTTCGTGATAATATGGTTTATGGAAGAGATACTATCTTGATCAAGGATGCCAAAGAAAATTTGATGAATAAAGAGAAAATCGACAAGGAGTTAAACTTCTAGCGAAAGCGATCGTCAATCTTCATGCTTATTTGTTTGAGAACGAGTGGAGAAGAGAGATCCGGAAGGCAGCAAGAAGGAATCAAGATCGAAGTTCAATCATAAGAACTTGACCTGCAACTATTGTAAGAAGAAAATGCACTTCAAAGTCGATTGTTTAAAATTGCAGAACAAACAGAAGCAGGAAGTCAATCAGAAGGAGTTTTTAGCTGAAACTAGTATTGCCGAAGGAGGAATTTTACTTGTGGTTCTTGACAACACACATCTATGCAAGAATGAATGGATTAGGATTCGGGTCACAAATCAATAGGGATTTGTTCTCCACCTATGAGTGTTGATAGTGGAGTGGTTTTGATGGACAACAATAGTTCGTGTCGAGCTATTGATAAGGAGACGATTCAAATAAAAATATTTGATGGCGTTGTGAGAACATTAGCGGAAGTTAGACATGTTCCTGACTTGAAGAAGAATCTTATCTCATTGGGTACACTCGATATTAATGACTAAGTTCTCCACTGAAGGTGGAGTTTTGAAAGTCGGTAAAGGTGCTCTCGTCGTTATGAAAGCCTTGAAAACGGAGTCCTTATATGTGTTGCAGGGTTTGACAACTACCGGGTCAGCGACAATTTCATCATCTAAATCCATGTCAGATTCAGATGTAACCAGATTATGACACATGAGGCTCGGACATATGAGTGAGAAAGGTATGGCCGGGTTATCGAAGCAGGATCTACTATGTGGTCAAAATACATCAAAAATAAAATTTTGTGAGTATTGCATTTTTGGGAAGCAGAAACGAGTTAGTTTCGGTATGACGGTGCACAACATAAAATGTACTATTGACTATATCCATTCAGATTTTTAGTGACCCTCTCAAGTTGCTTCCAAAGGAAGCGGTGCAAATATAAACTTACTTTCATCGATGATCATTCGAGGGAGGTTTGGATCCTACTTCTTGAAGCTAAAGAGCGATGTATTTAATACGTTCAAGCAATGGAAGACATTGACTGACAAGCAGACAGGAAAGCAGATTAAGAGGCTAAGAACGAACAGCGGATTAGAATTTTTTGGTGGAGATTTCAATGAATTCTGCAAAAACGAAGGTATCATTCGACATCATACCGTTGTCCACGTACCACAGCAAAATGGAGTCGCGGAGTGCATGAATCAGACTCTTTTGGAGAAATTTCGGTGCATGTTATCTAATGCAGGGCTTAACAAGGAGTTTTGGGCAGAGGTGGTGAACACGACGTGCTATTTGGTGAATCGATCACCTCATCCAACTCTTGGTAGTAAAACACCGGAGTATATATGGTCTGAGATGTACGCCAATTATTCTACATTTAGAGTGTTAGGTTGTCCCGCATATGCGCATTGTCGTGAAGGCAAGTTTGATCCTCGAGGGAAGAAATGCATTTTTCTTGGTTATGCTACTGGGGTCAAAGGTTATAGGTTGTGGTGTTCAGGTCCTAAGTCGCCAAAGATTATGATTAGTAGAGATGCCACTTTTGACGAGTCTGCTATGTTGAAGCCGAAGAATGCGAAATCTCCAATTCAAGACGATACAAGGAATGACGAGCCGAGCATTGAATTTGAGGTCGGTGAGAGCTTGGGTTATCAGGATATCTCTCCTTAACCATCGTCTAATGAAGATCGGTCTCAAGATGAACAGTATCTACTCACTCGAGACCGACAACAAAGGGACATTAGACCGCCACAGAGATATGCCTACGATGATTTAGTGGCGTATGCGTTGTCCGTTGCAGAGTCAGTTGATAGTAGCGAGTTTACGAGTTGTCAAGAAATTATCTCATCCGATGAGTCAGCTCGTTGGTTAGTCGTTATGAATAAAAAAATTGAGTCTCTTCATAAGAATCAAACATAGTAGCTTGTTAAATCCGAAAGAGGAAAGAAAGTAGTTGGCAGCAAATATGTTTTCAAAAAGAAGGAAGAAGATCAAGAGGTTGCAGATACTTGATATAAGGTACGGTTAGTAGCTAAAAGCCATTCACATGTTAAGGGAATGGACTTCAATGAAGTGTTTTTTCCGGTTGTAAAACACATCTTTATTCGTGTCTTGCTCGATTTGGTAGCTATGCAGAATTTGGAGCTCGAGTAGCTCAAAGTTAAGACCGTTTTCTTGCATGGTGATTTGTATAAAAGATCTATATGTAACAATCCGAAGGTTTCGAAATTGAAGGTAAGGAAGACCACATTTGTTTGTTAGAGAAGTCTTTTTATGGTTTAAAGAAGTCGCTCAGACGTTGGTATAAGAAATTTGATTTTTTCATGAGGAATATTGGGTTTACGAGAAGGGTGACAATTGTGTTTATTGCAAGAAGTTCGCCGAGTGTTCTTTTATATACTTGTTGCTTTATGTTGATGATATGTTAATAGCAGTAAGGTATATAGTTGATATTCAGAAGTTTAAGGAACAGTTGATAGGAAAGTTAAAGACCAAACATTTGGGAGCGGCCAAGAAAATTCTCGGTATGGAAATTAGGCACGATCGCAAGGGAGGTGAACTTTACTTGTCTCAACAGCGATACGTTGAGAAAGTTTTGGAGCGTTTTGGTATAGTAGACGCTAAATCTGTAATTACCCATTTGGCAGCTCATTTTAAACTTTCAGCTCATTCATCACCGCAAACTGAGGAAGAAATTAAGTATGTCATATGTTCCTTATTCGAGGGCGCTGGGTAGAATTATGTATGCCATGATATGTACCCGACTCGACATTTCACACGCAGTTAGTGTTATTAGTCGCCATATGGTATCTTCTGGTAAAGGCCATTGACAAGCAGTGAAATGGATTTTATGATACCTACGAGGTACGAGTGGTGTGGGGTTGGAGTTTGGAAAGAACAATAACGGTTTGATTGGTTTCAACGATTATGACTATGCAGGCGACCTTGACAGACAAAGTTCGATCACCAGCTATATATTCTCTTTAGGAGGATGTACCATTCATTGGCGTGATTCGTTACAATCTACAGAAGCGTTATCTATGACAGAGACAGAGTGTATGGTCATTGTTGAAACGGTTAAGGAAGCAATCTGGTTGAAGAGACTATTTTCGGAACTTGGTATCCAAGAAGATATCATAATAGTCTATTGTGATAACCAAAGTGCAATTCATTTGACAACGGACCAGATGCTTCATGACAGAACAAAGCGCATCGACGTTCGGTATTGGTTTGTTCAAGATGTCGTTGAAGAGGAATAAATAATCATAAAGAAGGTCGGCACATCGGATAATCCGGCCGACATGTTGATTAAGTCTCTTTTGTTTGTTAAGTTTGAGTATTGCTTGAATTTAATTGGAGTGCGTCGCACTCATTGAGCACTTTAGGGGTTTTGTGGAGAAGGTAGAATTATTACTAATATTATGGAGGAGTTTTTTAAGGTGGAAATTTGTTGAGTTTACCTCCTATTCTTTGATTCCTGGAAGTTGAGCCGGCTGATGACAATCTTGAGCCGGCTCGAACCTATGATGAGACGGCTCAATATAAGTTTGAGCCGGCTCTTAACATATCTGGAATTACAGATTTCTCTCTGTTTGTATGACACTGCTTAAGGTGATTTTGTGCCGGCTCGAAGTCTGTTGGACCGAATTCTGGGCTGTTTTGGAAATCCTATTTCTACTTTATTTGTCTCATACTATAAACTGTATTTTGTAACCCTAATTGGGTAGAACCCTTTTGTAAATTAGATAGAGAGAGAAGGCTGGGGTTTTGAGAGGGATTTTGTGAGAGTTCATCCACCATTGTAATCCTCTATATTTGTCGATTATTAAAGTGCTTCTCTCTCGTCCGTGGTTTAACCCGTAAGGGTTTTGCACGTAAATCTTGTGTTTTTTGGTTTGTACTCAATTTCTATTGCTTTTGTTTATTTGTTTGTTTCTCTTTATCGTTTGTTTATTGCTTTGTGGTCATATTTGCCGCAACACTCTTTGTAATGAAATACGTCGTGAAGATGACCGCGACGTGTCGTTCTTCCTTCTATTTTGTGTGCTTGATGGTTTGAGTGGACCGGTATCCTCAACATAAAGCTCCATGAAAGAGTTACAGTTATTTTGAATGAGTTGTTGCATACGTGACATCAACCGTCTATTTTTAGTATCAGTGTTGTGGAAAGCGTGACGGAAGGATATGGCTTAGGTTTTAGCGGGCTTTATTAGGGATTTAGCGGGAAAGAACGGTAAGACGTTTTTTTAATATTAAACAAGATTATATGATGAAAAAGTTAGAAATATTTATATACTAAAGATAAAAAAGGAAAGGATGTTTTTCTTTTTATATTCTATAAAATTTATATCCAATAATAAAAATATATTGAATAATTTTAAGACAACATTAATAAATGTCATAATATAGGGTCTAAAAAAATATTGGTATAGATTAGAGACAACAATAAGACTTACTGGTTCTATTATTTAGTATGATAATTTGAAAATTTTAAAAGAATAAAGACTTTATTGTATTATAATCAATTAAAAAACGGGTTTCAAGCGCATAAAAGCGGACTAAAGCGGGAGTTCAGGACACTAAAGAAGCACAAAGGCTTTGTACTACCGCTTTATATGAAAGTGAAGCGCTTTGTGACCATGACCGTTTTCTGCTAAAGCGGGGATTTAGCAGTGCTTTATGGGGCTTTTTACAACAATGTTTAGTATTGAATCACTTGTCAAGCAAACTATGGACAAGAGAGGATCGACATGACCTAAATAACCAGCTTCAGCAAGAAAGAGCATTATAATGTAATGAAAACAAGTGGCTGATTTTCACTATTTGTAACAAAAAGATAACATTATAATCTAAGCAGCTGGTAGAAATAGAAGCCCCAACTGGACCAGAATTATTTATTAGGAACTATTATGAGTACATTAAATTATTCAGTTTTGGGCCTTTTGGCGACCGAAACTATACCAATAAACAACTACAGAAATACACCAAGGACAGAAACTAAAGCAAATTGCACACTCTCCGAAAGTTACTCCACAATGGAGGAAACACTAGTTCTACGCCATGAGGAATTTAGTGTACCATTTGGCAATTGCTTTTACGTATCGCTGAGATCATGAGCAAAATCAATATAAGTAAAGCCCAAAGCGTTCGTTGTATCTTTTATCCCATTCAAAGTTATCCATCAATGACCATGCAAAGTATCCTTTCACTTGAACACCTTCCCTGCAAACAAAATAATTATCTTTTGTTGTAAATTCAAGCCACTTGCATGTTAAATGCTCTTTTGATATGTACTGATAACTTACTGTATATTTCGGATAATTGTTTTAGGGTTTATTATAACAGGACTGTAATGGATATTAAGCTAAACTTTTAAAGTTAGAATATTGACCATTTTCCGTGATATGGATATTAGGATCGTTATATCGCCCTTTCATATACACTAGCACGTCCTCCATTCCAGAGGGAACACCATGTATCCATGGTCCTTGCTGCAAGGAAACAACTGGGACAAGTAATTTAACATAGACAACATGATATATAGACTTGCCAAATTCACGAAGACATTAAAGAAACCGTATAATTCATAAAATGCCAACAATCCATGTATACAATGAATTCTGTTTGGCATTCAAAATTTTAAATAATGCTCACCAAACTCCCAATTAGGATCCCATCCTTTTGGTCTGTAAAACATAACATCAAATTAGACAATCCAAATTTAATCGGCTCAAATTAGACAATTCAAAAAGCAAGAATAAACTCTTAAGCTCTTAAAAATATTATCTGCTTTAGACAACTGAAAGTTTGTTACTTGTCTGAACTTACCTAATTGTTCTGCATAAAAATCACTAATGCTAATTGGAGGCATGTTATTGTTGGACATTTGGACAAGCGTAATCCCCACCTCTCTTCGATATTGAGCCTGAAATTAGAAGCATACTATATAAGATTAGCTTGTGCATTTTAAGGCACCATCTACTCCAAGTACTTTACAAATTCAGGTACAATTCAATGAAATGGCTAAATCTATTTAATATCACAATTCTGAACTCTTTTCAATACTCACTATGGATGACATCTTATGGCAATACTTTTTCAAGAATGCGACAACATGTTATTCCTATATACTTCGTTCTATTGTTAGATTTTTTTTGATAGTTAATTAATAATTTTTAATTGATTAATTACCTTTATGAAAACAATTCATATATTCAGACTAGGAAGCATGGACACTTCGATTTACTCGCCGTGTCCATATCCGACACGTATCGCTGTATCCTACACGTACCGTCGTGTGTCTCATACTTACCATACTTTCGGACACTTCGCCTGACGTGTTCGACATGATCCTTCCAAATTAGATTTGTCCAACACTTTTATATAAAATAAGGTGTTGAGAAATAAGAATGTGTATATGTGTGGACACCTTAGATAAGGATACAAAAATATTAATATATTAAATCTCTCATTCAGACTAGATCTATAAATAAAGATTCAAATTGATGCAAATGATAAAGTAAGGCCTATGAAAGTCAAATCCGAATAAAAAGGGTTTACTATTTTTGTTTGTTTTTAGTTTAATGATTGTATTCTTGTTCATTTATTTTAGTTTCATGTCATACAAAAATACTCGTTTGTGCTCAAGAATACTTATAGTTATCGATGAGAAAGATGTAATCTTAAATTTTATTTACATTATACTTTAATGTTATACTAATACATGTTTCTTCTCGTAGTTATTTATATATTGTTTACTACATATCAACAATAACAACAACAACTGAGCCTTTTATCCCAAGCATATGGGGTAGGCTACATGAACTAACATGAGAATCACGCCGGGTCCAGCACATGAATCCTCTGTCTCCACTCACTTCTATCGAACAATATACTTTCATTGAGTCCTTTGGCAACCATATCGTTTCGTATCACCTCCATCCATGTTTTCTTCGGTCTCCCTTTTGCCCTTTTGCCATTACCCATATCGAGAGTATCTATTCGTCGAACCGGTGCTTCCATAGGTCTGCGTCGCACATGACCAAACCATCTAAGCCGGTTTTCCCGCATCTTCTCCTCCACGGGTGCTACACCAACTTTTGCACGAATATCCTCATTTCGCACCTTGTCTTTTCTAGTGTTACCGCACATCCAACGAAGCATGCGCATCTCCGCTACGTGCATCTTCTGTGTATGATGCTTCTTAGGAGCCCAGCATTCTGTACCATATAATAAGGCAGGCCGAATAGCGCTCCGATAAAACTTCCCTTTCAATTTTAACGGAAAGTTACGATCACACAAAATCCCTGTTGCACTCCTCCATTTCAACCAACCAGCTTGGATCCTTTGATTAACATCACTATCGATCTCCCCATTCCTTTGGATGATGGAACCTAGATATCTAAACTGGTCGCTCGGTGATATCTCTTGCCCTTCCAATGTTATACCAATATGGTTTTGACTTCTCTGGCTACTAAATTTGCAGTGCATATATGCTGTCTTGGACCTGCTCAATCTGAATCCCCGAGATTCCAATGTTTGTCTCCATAATTCCAATTTTGCATTAACCCCTGCTTTCGTCTCATTTACTAGAACAATATCATCAGCGAATAGCATACACCAAGGGACCTCATCTTGGATAGTTCTAGTAAGCTCATCCATCACGATGGTAAACAGGAAAGGACTTAATGCATATATAATTAAATATATAAAATAATATAGTTGTATTCCCGTGTCCTTTTTACAAAGTTGCCGTCTTCCGTGTCCGTACGCGTGTCCGTGTCGGTACTTCATAGTATTCAGACTAGAAGCGCTTGTATTATATCAATTAATTCAACTTTTTGTTGGCAGTGCAAAAGGGATTTGAATCCATGCCTTTTAAAGCTTTACTCTATGGCACTTCTAGTAATTTTACTTTTATAGAAGCAATTGTCCTTGTCAAATCTTTTGTGTGCTTGTATTCTACCTTGAAATGGTCTTTATAAAGTCTAGCAGCTGCTGCATAAGCCAGTATGAGGTTGTGAGTAACAATGTATGGTTCTGTGAGAGAATTGCCGACTGAGCATCCAAACATTTTAGAACACCGTCCAGGTGCATAATGCCCGAGGGACATAATGCCCGAGGGAATAACCAAAGATACTAAAGTCCATGGCTCATTCAATGTGATCCGATGTTTAACTCTGTCACCAAATTCTTGAAAACATATTTTAGCAATTTTTTTTATATCATTGCTGACACAAAACAATAAAATAAAATAAAATAAAATTAGCACACGTTAATATATATAGGAATTGTAAAAAGATAAAGAAAGACAACAACAATGAAATCATCATTTATAGATATGTTGGATACTTACACAATTTGACGATCAAGAAATCCTCCATATTTATCTTCTAGAGCTTGCAGGACATCCCAATAGAAGATGATCACATACGGTTTGATGCCTACATTATAAATGAATACCTTTATTGACTTATGATTATGGAAAGGTGAGAGTAAGGCAAGGACATATAAAGAAAATCTTTTACTCATTCACCAATTTTTAGCACCTCACTAATGAGATCGTTGTAGTAATTAACTCCCCCTTTTAAGGTCCCATCTGTATGCATACAACATATAATTAGTTAGGTTATATATTGGAACAACTAGCTTGAAGACGGCTTTAGATGATGAATGATTAGTGAATAGAATCCAGTAAGCTTCTAAAATGCTGTAGTTTCTCATCTTAGTCCATTCTCATGCAGGTACTATTTTTATGCAATCAAATATTTCAATACATCAGCCTAAATAAAGTGGGTAAAAGCTTCACCTGGCAATATCCTTGACCAAGAGATAGAGAAGCAGTAAGAATCCATGGCCATCTGCTTCATGATCTTTATATCTTCCATAATTTTTTACTATCATATTAGCCTTCTGTACGATTCTTAATTCATTTACATCACACTTTACATGACATGTGTAAATACATGATTCTTGTTTCTGTACTAGGTTGCTTGCTTTGTATCTGTGTGAGGGTTGCTACATCTCCAGTACTCTTGTTGACAATTTTACCTATAAAACAAAAATAATTATCATCTAAGTTCTGAATGATTTGTTATTTGTATGACAATTATCTTAGTCTCACACACACACACACACACACACACTAGTTTTTTGCCGCGCCGTGCACATGAAGAATTGATAATGTCGTTACAATTTACAAACAAAATTGATAATTTCATATGTGAATATGGTGTATAATCATTAGCATACACACATATTGTATTTAAAAGATTTGCTTTCTGTTCTTAGAAAAATAGTTGTATGATTTATAATGATTTGTTAAATTTTGATATATTTATAAAAACTTTAAAATATCCTAAATATTAGTTTTGACGAGAGAAGAAAATGTAACAGAAAAAATTATAATTGTTTTCTTTGAAATGATATAGATAACTAACTTATTTATTTTGATTGAGTTTTTAAAAATAAATTATAGTGGTAATCTCATTGATTAATGTGATAAATAATTGGCAAAATTTCAGCTTGATACTTTATATTTTAATTAATTACTCTATGAAAATAAAGTTTGATTTTTATTTTTAAATTGAAATAGTTAATATGATAAGTTACATATGATTATTTCAAATAGATCGCAAAGTTCTTTTAAAAAAATAATATTAATTGGGATAAGAAATTGGTTCAGAGAGAGTTGGACTATTCTACTTCCAAGAGGAGAGAGAATCTCCTTCTTATATATTTTACATTGTTGGATGATTTGATATAGTAGTGGAAAATATGGGATGATGTCATCATCATTTATTGTGGGATTTTATCATTAACTATTTATATACATCCAACTGTTAAATAAAAAATCTAACGGTGAATAACACGTGAGTAAGAGATCCCTCTTTTCCTAAAAGTAAAATAGTCCAACTCAAAGTTAAGATACGACGGTCCAAAAATTTTATCAATTTGCTTATAAGAGTAGTATAGATATAGATATATGAAATAGACCATAATTTTTTTTAAAAGAATAATTTTATAAGAGATAAACAGACCATTTTTTTTTTATCAATTTGGTTATAAGAGTAGTATAGATATAAATATATGAAATAGACCATAGTTTTTTTAAAAGAATAATTTTATAAGAGATAAAAATTAGTTAAGATATGACGGACCAAAAATTTCATCAATTTGCTTATAAGAGTAGTATGTGTGTGTATGGGAGTGATCTATTGCAAACCGGTTTGTGTTTTTTAAAATGAGAACTATCTATCTACAAGATATTTTAACGATCCGATCCGTTCAAGTTGATCACCATACCCTCAAAAGTATATGCATGAAAAATCAAAGGTTTTGAAGAGTTCTAACCTATGTATCGGATGAAGTTTATATTGCATAATCGAAAAACGTTCAATTTTGCACCCATCAATGCATAGGTTAGAGGTCTTCAAATCCTTTGATTTTTCATGCACATACTTTTGAGAGTAGGTGATCAACTTGAACAGTTCAGATCGTTCAAATATGTCGTGGATCGAGAGTTACCGTTTTTAAAAAACGCGGACTGGTTTGCAATAGAGCAATCATAATATATATATATATATATATATATATATATATATATATATATATATAAAAGGTAAGGCTAATTTGCTCAGGGCATAACCAGTTTAGTTATGCCCTATGGATAATTACTCTACTTGCCCATCATACATGAATAAAGTAAAGGTAGATTTTGTCATTCACAAGAAGAGACAAAGTGGAGAATCATGTAAAAATCCTATTAGATTTTCTCTCTCCTTGTATTAATCAATTGCCTTATTAATTCCAAGATCATTTACCTTATCTCTCTGCTTGAAAACGACAAAATCTACTCTTACTTCATGCATGAATGAAGGACAAATGAAGTAATTATCCATGGAGGTATATACGGTTGTTGATGGGTAAAAGTGTCCCAAATACTTGGCCCTCTTCCATTTTCATTCCACGCTCCTAGCTATAGACACCCATACAAAATTTACAATTATGTTTTAACTTGCATATTTGCACGCTTGTTAAATATAGATTTAGCATAGCTACATATTGAAAAAAAACAACTTATAAAATATTCTGAGTAACGAGAGACCTGATAAGCTGAAGAGGCAGCACCGAAAGCGAAATCCTGGGGGAAACTAGACCTCCTGAGAACGACTTCGGTTGGAACTGCCTCTTAATTTCTCTTTTTGTACAACAGCTGCAGGCACTCCATTTATTTCTTCAACAGAGCACACACTACTGGAAATGATCATCTTTTATTAGATCTTTGAGAATTGAAACTCAAAGACTTGTTTTTCTTTGCAAGACAATGAATGCATGCCTGTGTTTTGAAGCGAGGCAAGAAGTGAGAGTTCACTAGCTAGTCTTTGTTTGTAATGGGACATAGAGTTGAGCCATGGCTATTTTCTAATTTTGGCCCTTTTCCTCCTATTTGATACTACTATTTGCTTGCTTAATGCAGTATGTCGACCTTGTACATCCTTATATAGATGCATGGGCTTCATAAATGAGACGCGGTAATTTGAATTTAAATATAGCTCAATAATTAAAGTTTAAAAATTTATATATTAAACATTAATGGATTTAGCTAGGAATAAGCACACATGCCTTCTCCAGCTTATGTATGTATGTATGTATGTATGTATTAAAGCTAGGAATAAGTACACATGAAATTATCCAGCTTATAATAATTATTAATTTGCAAAGCATGATTGGTTTTAAGAATATAAGATTGTAGGTGTATTATCCTATTTGGATTCAATAAAAGAAGAATTAAAACATCTCTCTCTAGCTAGACTTTACACATTAATTAATTCTAGAGGATATATTATCCTATTTGGCCAGATTATTCATGCACAAAATATTATAGTTATCCTAGTTATCCTAAATGGAGATATGAAATGCAAAATGATGACAGGATAGAATTTCAATTAATGTTAAGAGATATCAACATGGGCTGCCTACTAATCAAAGTTCTTTTTCGAAAGCGACCTTATTATCCAGCTTATAATAATTATTAATTTGCAAAGCATGATTGGTTTTAAGAATATAAGATTGTAGGTGTATTATCCTATTTGGATTCAATAAAAGAAGAATTAAAACATCTCTCTCTAGCTAGACTTTACACATTAATTAATTCTAGAGGATATATTATCCTATTTGGCCAGATTATTCATGCACAAAATATTATAGTTATCCTAGTTATCCTAAATGGAGATATGAAATGCAAAATGATGACAGGATAGAATTTCAATTAATGTTAAGAGATATCAACATGGGCTGCCTACTAATCAAAGTTCTTTTTCGAAAGCGACCTTATGTGGGAGACATAAATATAGGTGTTTACCCAAAAAAGGCCTTCATGCAGAATCGAACCACACACCTTCAGTTTCCAAGACTGACGCTCTCCCACTGAGCTATGAAGGCAACTGTTATGGTCAGCACACTAAGTTATTATCATCAACACCAATCCTATTATATTAAGCTTCCTTACCTATGATTAAAAGGAAAATGACAAAATGAGTGCATTTTTTCCCCTCTAAGATGATAATATTTGTTTATTTATTTATATGCATGATCAAATTTAAAGATACAAGGAAGTGGTGAGTGATGTATTTACATGATACCCACAGTTCGCAACTTCACATGGAAGCAAAACAGGGCTTCCTATGGGTTAGAAATTAGCAAGTGCAGAATCACACTGAGATATCCTTTAAAATATTTAGGTGTGCCGCTGAGTGCTGGATCACAATGGAGACGATACTGGACGCTAGTCATTGAGAAGGTTGACAGGAGGTTGGCGTCCTGGATGGGTCAATGTCTATCAATGGGTGGACGTTTGATTCTGGTGAACTCCGTATTGTCGACCATCCCGTTGTACATGTTTTCAATCCTTAATGCTCCTAAATGGATGTTGAAATTGGTTGATAGCCTTAGGATTCGTTTCTTCTTGAGAGGAAATGTGGAAGGATTTTAATTGGGGAAGAGCATGTAAAAAAAGAGAAAATGGAGGACTTGGGATTGTGAATCTTGGAGACATGAACTTAGCATTATTGGCGACACGATGGTGGTTTTTTTTCTCAAGAGTCGAAGAGCGTATGGACTCCTCTTATCGAGCGATACCAAAAACAACATCGGTTCAAATTCGGCCTCCTACCCTCCTCCTCTAAGTGCTCTCGGTTTTGGAGAGGGGTGACGGAAGCGAGTGATTTCTTTTTTGCCACTTCCATAGCTACTTTGGGTGATGGAACATATATTAGGTTTTGGTTTGACACATGGTGCTCCTCTCCGGTAATTGCACCCCACCTTGTTTGATGTGTCTAGATCAAAGGATGGGGTGGTTAGTAGATTTTGGGGATTTACGGGATAGAAATGGAATAGAATTATTAAATTGGAGAGGGTTGGAGAGGTAGAACTCAATGAAACGTGTTTGAGCCTACACAATGCACCGGTCTCAACCATTGGGAACACCGATTGTAGGATTGGGAAGCCAGAGCCATCGGGAACATTCTCAGTGCGATCATCATATGCTAGATTGAACTTTGGTGGTCTAAGCGGAGGATTTGCACATATCATTTGGAGCACGTTAGCTCCACTCAAAGTAAGGATTTTCCTATGGTTATGCGCCCATAATCGCATCTTAAAAAGAGATAATATCCTTAAGAGGAATATTGTCTTGCCATTGAGCGTGTATTTTGCGGTATTAGTAGTGAGTGTGGAACATTTATTTTTTGAATGGCCAGAGAAAATTAGGATTTAGAGTTGGGTGGCGAGAAATCTAGATGTCGAACTCAACTTGGAAGAGTGCAAGCTCTCATTTTGGTGGAGAGAAATAGGTAATAGTCTCTGAGGATCCAATGGTCGAGTTAGATGGGACACGTTGGTGGTGGCGACCGTCTGGAAGATTTGGTTGCATAGGAATGAGATTTGCGAGAATGCAAACTTCTAGAAAATTAAAGAGATGTCTTCTTTTTGGCATGGCATGAAAAAGAAACACAGTATTGCATGCGCGGAGCTCCTCCTTATCGACAACACTTCATCACAAAATCCTTGATGCTCTTAGGTGCTCGGCAATATAACCTCCGACAAGGTGCTGATGGCGTGGCTGTTTATGCCTTTTGTTGTATTTGAACTTTGTTGACGTGGATTGGCTGCCCGAACTTGTATTAGAATTTTTGCGTTTCATTATTGATCTTTAATGAATGTTGGTGTGCTTAACACCAATTTTTATCAAAAAGGGAAAAAAAAAACTTCAACTTCTAACCTGATAGTCCAATATATATAGATTGTACCATATGAGTAGAAGTTTATTTTTCAGCTGACCATGTCTTCGAAATGATATATACTATCAGGATTTCGATGAATGAACCGTTAAAATACCGTTGGGTTTTGGATTTATGATAACCAGACTTATCCTTCAAGTGGAGTATTATTTATGCAAGCTCTTATTTGCAAGGCCATACCTCCACTTAAAATTATTAAAGGGTCCAAAGAGAAGAGAAGACCCTGTGTCCTTTGTGTTAGGTTTAGGGTTGATTTGATCAAAGATCATATGGATGAAAAATCTCTATATAATTTTGAAATTTTATTTTGGCTTTCTTGATAGAGTGAGGAAGAAGGATGGAAGGCGCTTGCGTCTCTGTCCTTTGCTGGGCGCGTCACCCTAAACCTAAGAAGTTTGGAATGCGTTTGGTGGTAAATGAAAAGTGAAAAGCAAGAAAGCAGAGAAATATTTACTTTCATATCTCTAGTGCAGACGAAAGCGGATGAAAATTAGCAATCAATCAATATTCTTGCCGCTACATATATCAATATCCAGAATACACACAAAAGAAAGTCTCCATAAATAAATCATGCTTTCTTATGGTATTGTAGACCATGTCACATCAATGAGACAAGGTTAACTAAGTTATATAAAGAAAGATATTTGGATCCGTTCGAAAATCAAGTCTGAGGTAAAGAATCTATTGATTCTCTCCCAATTGCTCGGAAAAAGCCTTCCATTTCCGTCGCCCTTACGTCGGTCGGATTACCGATCAATCGGATGAGCAGAAGATCTTGGAGAAAAATCATATTTACCCGGGTACATAGTCTCATCCGAATTGTTGACTCGCCCGAGATAATCGATCACGTCAGACATCATTGATTTCTCCATCTCAGTGGAATCATATCGAATGCATTACCCAGTTGCGGAATCTACTTTTTCCATTTCATTCATTCTTTTACTAAATTCTATTAATTTCATTAGGATTTTCCGCCCGGTGACCTCGGCCGGTGAGCCCGGCTGGTGAGCCCGGACCAGTGAGGGATTCCCGAGTCGGGGATAAAAAACGGATAGCCTTTGGATGTTGGAGGTTGGCCTAATTGTCTGGGGCCGGGCTTTTGTTTCATCTTCAAATTTTCTCCCTGATTTCTGGATAGAACTCCTTCGCAAGGAATTAAGAAAATGGTGACGTGGGAGCATGGAGAGAGGCTTTTGTGTTGGTTTCAAATGGCTTGATTTTTCATTCTCATATGAGACCCTTTATATAAGCCTTGTACAAATAGGAGTCACCATAGAATTTAACTTCTCGAGTTACAAAAATAATGTAAACTAGTAACATATGCCTATTAATATAGTAACATAAGCCAATTAACTTTATTTGATCCGTATGAAATAGAAACCTCTTAGCTTTAGGCTTCATACCGAACATATCCCGTAACCTTTTGAAAGTATCAGTTTGTAGTGGCTTGGTGAAAATATGAGCGACTTGCTCTGTAGTACAGCAGTACTCGAGTAGGATCGTTTTCTGCTTCACGTGGTCCCTTAACAAGCGGAACCTCGTATCAATGTGCTTGCTTCTTCCGTGTCGCACCGAATTCTTTGCTAGCTTGATAGCTGATTTATTGTCGACAAATATCACAGTTGGCTCTTCCTCTCGATGTTCTAACTCTTGCAAATTATTTCGTAGCCATATTGCTTCGCAGACAGTAGATGACACGGTTACATACTCAGCCTCGCATGTCAATAACACGACAACTTCCTGCTTCTTCGAGGTCCAAGTAAAAGTTGTCGAGCCGAGATAAAAGACATACCATGTGGTGCTCTTCCTTTCGTCTTGATCATCTCCCCAATCACTATCAGAGTAGCCGATTAGCTTTGCATATTCTCCATATGCATAAAAGAGACCAAGGTTGAGAGTGCCTTTGATATATCTTAGGTTCCTCTTTGCTGCCACCTAGTGTGATTCTTTTGGCGTTTTCGTGTACCTACTAACAAGTCCAACATAATAGACTATGTCTGGCTTTGTGATAGTTTGGTATCTCAGGCTTCCAACCAAGCTCTTGTATCAAGTTGTTTCAACAACTCTGCCATCCTCTTCTTTGAATGGTTTGCATCTGTCTTGATGGGTGTGTTGACAGGTTTGTAACTATCCATATCAAACTTCTCAAGAATCTCCTTCGCGTACTTCTTCTTGGGAAATAAAAATACCATTAGGCTGCTGGTGTACTTGTATGCCCAAAAAGTAGAACATAAGTCCACATGTAGGGTTACTAGGCACTCTAATAAGGTTCTACAATGCATCAACCATGCCCGTTTAAACTTTTAGCCGTGCCGAATAACCCTAAACAAGATCGTTGCTAGAAAATTAGGGTTTCACATGCTAGTAAAGGACATTTACTATTAAGAGAATACGAAATACAACCTTTGTAGATCGGTCCTTCACTTCTAAAGCTCCTTGTCGTAGTCCCTTCGCTGTGATCATGGTTTTCCCGGGCCCTTGCATGGCTTCACGAGTCGAAAGATGCGTCCTTGCTTGAAGTCTTCGAGGCCGAAAATAATCTACGTCGAGAGAATAACGACTCAAGTTACTACTTCACTAACTAGAGAATTAGTGAAGCAAACACCCTAAACTAAAGTGCTAGTCTAGTAGAGGATGGAGAAATAGGAAGTGGGTTCTCTTTAGAATTTTATTTCTCACAATCTTTCTCACTTTGGATCAAACCCTAGCAAGCTTTTCTTTTTGAACAAAATGAAGAAGAAGATGAACCAAAGAAAGAGATGAGGATAATGATCAAGTGAGTAAGCTAACCATGGTGAGTGAGTATCATATACTAACTCATGTAGAATCATTACCATAGCTAAGTGTGATGGTTAGGTTAAAAATCCAAAGTAAAAACAAATTTAGTGGACTTTAGTCAATGCATCCACAAACTTCCACAAGCTTCATGCATTTTCTAATTTTTCACTAATTTTGTAATTACTTTAAATATATTAATCCCAACATAACAAATAGTATGGTGTAAGTCTCATACACCCATGAAAGTTGTATCATCAACCATGATACAAAAATAAAACACATTTTAATATATATCACATATATATATTAAAATTGTGTACATGTGAGAAAAAAACCTAAAGTGAACAAGTGTTAGTTAATGTAAACTAGTATATCAAATATACAATTATACAATAAATTATTAAATCAACACTTGACTTAATAATCCGGTCATATCACATATAACCGACTAATATCCAATGTATCGACTTATCGAATCAACACTTGATTCGATAACCCGGCTATATCATATATAAAACCGACTGATACAAAAAGTCGCGAGAATAGAATACGGTATCACATACACGCATTATTCTCGGTCCCACACATATCACATTCGTGCTCCTGTTTCATTTTGCCTGAGCCAGTAAAACCTCTATGTAGGACCCTAAAGACTCGTCAATACGCCGGCAGTAGGTGATAATCACATCAAACACCCACAAGCCGTCAGCGGTACTAGCTGGACGTAACGGCTACCCGGGTATTGAGCGATCAGAAGATCAGCAAGCAAGCCCGCTCTAACTCCTGTAGAAGCCTGCCGGTAACACTTCCCGTACAGTCCGGTCTCCTCGTCTGATATGTCGCATATCAAGTCTAGGGGTGGTAATCGTCAGACCCCAATAATCGATAAGTCGTGCCGATGTGAGGCTCATATATTAGGTTTTGGTTTGATACATGGTGCACAGATGTTCCTCTCCGGTAATTGCACCCCACCTTGTTTGATGTGTCTAGATCGGAGGATGGGATGGTTAGTAGATTTTGGGGATTTACGGGATAGAAATGGAATAGAAATATTAAATTGGAGAGGGTTGGAGAGGTAGAACTCAATGAAACGTGTTTGAGCCTACACAATGCACCGGTCTCAACCATTGGGAACACCGATTGTAGGATTGGGAAGCCTGAGCCATCGGGAACATTCTCAGTGCGATCATCATATGCTAGATTGAACTTTGGTGGTCTAAGCGGAGGATTTGCACATATCATTTGGAGCACGTTAGCACCACTCAAAGTAAGGATTTTCCTATGGTTATGCGCCCGTAATCGCATCTTAGAAAGAGATAATATCCTTAAGAGGAATATTGTCGTGCCATTGAGCGTGTATTTTGCGGTATTGGTAGCGACCGTGGAACATTTATTTTTTGAATGGCCGAAGAAAATTAGGATTTGGAGTTGGGTGGCGAGAAATCTAGATGTCGAACTCAACTTGGAAGAGTGCAAGTTCTCATTTTGGTGGAGAGAAATAGGTAATAGTCTCCGAGGATCCAATGGTCGAGTTAGATGGGACACGTTGGTGGCGGCGACCATCTGGAAGATTTGGTTGCATAGGAAAGAGATTTGCGATTGATTTTTCAGGATGCAAACTTCGAGAAAATTAAAGAGATGTCTTCTTTTTGGCATGGCATGAAAAAGAAACATAGTATTGCATGCGCGGAGCTCCTCCTTATCGACAACACTTCATCACAAAATCCTTGATGCTCTTAGGTGCTCGGCAATATAACCTCCGACAAGGTGCTGATGGCGTGGCTGTTTATGCCTTTTGTTGTATTTGAACTTTGTTGATGTACGTGGATTGGCTGCCCGAACTTGTATTAGAATTTTTGCGTTTCATTATTGATCTTTAATGAATGTTGGTGTGCTTAACACCAATTTTTATTAAAAAGGGAAAAAAAAATCTTCAACTTCTAACCTGATAGTCCAATATATATAGATTGTACCATATGAGTAAAAGTTTATTTTTCAGCTGACCATGTCTTCGAAATGATATATACTATCAGGATTTCGATGAATGAACCATTAAAATACCGTTGGGTTTTGGATTTATGATAACCAGACTTATCCTTCAAGTGGAGTATTATTTTTGCAAACTCTTATTTGCAAGGTCATACCTCCACTTAAGAGAAGAGAAGAGAAGAGAGGACCCTGTGTCCTTTGTGTTAGGTTTAGGGTTGATGTGATCAAAGATCTTATGGATGAAAAATCTCTATATAATTTTGAAATTTTATTTTGGCTTTTCTTGGATGTTGGAGGTTGGCTTAATTGTCTGGGGCCGGGCTTTTGTTTCATCTTCAAATTTTCTCCCTGATTTCTGGATATAACTCCTTCACAAGGAGTTAAGAAAAATGTCATTTTTGTAGTCTTACATGTTTTGATACTCAGAAAATATGATGTGATGGTCAACTTTAATTTTTCAGGATAACCGAACTTGATTTTTCCACTTGTAACCTCTTTTTGAAATAAATTGCTTCTCTTTTCTATAATATACTTTCGATATATTATTTTTTGCTTCTGGGCTACAAAGAACTAGAAATTTTGAAAATAAAATATAAATAATGTCATTATAGAAATTAGAATGCGTGAGATATAGTTTCAAAATAATTGGACAGTAAAGTTTCTTAATTTTAAAATGATATGCTTAGTTTTAGAGATATAGATAGTTGCCCACAAAAGGTGTGGAGGTAGTTTCTATCATGGACAATTTAGTTATAAGGAATTTTTTCCTTCTTTTTTTTAACATTTAATATGGCAGTTTAATAATATTTTGACACATAAGTAAATCCTATGTGGCATCAAATTGGAGTCTCAATTTCAAGGGAAATAACCAACCACCTTCCTTAGCATGGTTCTGTTTTTATTTATTCAAAGGCTAAGGCAAGTTTGAAAGTTTTTATATGTGGATGAGATGGGATTGAACTCTGAGCCTTATGTAGCTGAAGTATAATAGAACTGCATGGATTCAGGTTCAAGTCCATTTCCATCTGACCAACGTAAAATATGAAGATTTTTGGCTTGAAGAGCTTGCATTTGATCATGGCACATACATCTGTTATCCTTCATTGCGAGTTTAATTAATGTTCTGATTTATTACACCAGCTGTGGTCTTCTTTTGTTAACATGTAAACGAGACTTGCATGATTCTCTCATATTCCAACTCATATATATATATATATATATATATATATATATATATATATATTGAAAGGTTTAGAAGAGAGAGTTCACTAGTTTTTGATTGAAGTGGGACATTAAGGAGCTGAGCCATAGCTTGGGATTTTGAAATAGCACAGGTTTCTTTCTTTCTTTCTTGCTCTTCTTCCTATCTTTCTTATTGCTATCAATACAATATTGCAACTCTAAGCATCCTTATAAGGACTGATCAAGAGCTTCAATAATTGAGGCATTGTTTTGAATTGGTCCAAAGCCGATCAATATATTTTTAGGTGGTGTTAAAGTTGAAAGACTTGATAATGTGGGCAGATGGGACTACATGCACATGACTTCTTCACCATAAAATTATTAAATATTTCAGAACGAAAAAAATGATAAATGTCTGAATAGATTATATTCTCCGCGTGTGCACTATAAAGACAATATTAGCAGAAAAGATTTCTAAGTTGTGTTCTAATCGAACAAAGACATAAATCTTTTTCTATAGAGATTTCATATTCAAGTTGAAATATACCTGATCTCCTTAAGTCTTTGCTGACTAAGAAGTTGGGTTGTTATCAAACTGTAATGACTAGATTAGTTACGTTAATATAATAGATTAATCGTAAGAAAGAAAATTGGGCGATTACCATAACACATGGTTAATGTGGATCAAGGTCTAACAATGATAAGATCCTAATTGCAGATAAGATCAAGTTTTAGGTCTGGGGTCAGAAAATGAAAAGATCGATGACTGAGTCGTAGGTCAGAGACTTAAAATTAATATCTATCTATAATCTGTCTATATAATCGACCAATGTTTATCTATATCAATACTCTATAGTATTCTCAAAAGCAAAATCAAGTATTCTTTCATGTTCGTCATGTTATACTCACTCACTATTTTAGTTTAAACACACCTATAATATATAATACTCTTATCAACGTAAACTCACACATAATTCTGTTGCTATTTCCAATAGCAAATGTTATACATGTTATCATCCAATTATAGTATTTTTTTTAATCTAATCACAGTTTTATAATCATTATTTATTTGCTGTCAGTAAATCGAATTAGACTATGTATGCAATATCGATCAGATGGGTTTTCCAGCCTAGCATCTGTCTTAAAAAGAAAAAAAAAATCCTTATTAGAAGTTTGTTGAGCATAAGAGAAATTTATTATATTTGAATGTCAGTAATGTTTTCGGTATATTATTGAATAAGAGATACCCATGGAAGAAATTTGGAAGATTAGGAAGGAGAAATGAAGAGGGATTATAATTTCAGTCATACAAAATATTTTGTATTCTATTTCTTTTATTGTGTGTGTGTATTGTTCGACCAGAATCCTATCGGAAGGATTTCAAAACAAATCTTTCTCATTTTTGCACCATTAGATTAATTTTGGGATGCGTGCTAACAATTATGAATAAAAGATTTTATTTATTACCAAATATAATATAATTGAATGCACAAATCCCAAAATTATGAAAGTATTCTATCCAAAGAATTTGGATTAAATATGTGCATAGTACCAAAATGCTTCTTAATACATTGATAATTGAGGGTCACATGCATACACAATCTCTTCAAGGTTGGGACCAATCAGGGGAGTTATTTCTCAAAGAAATGTTAGTAATTTGCATCAAGCTGCCTGTATAATCATGAAACTGTCATGCTCACTACTATAATAATGGGTTGCCCCTACGGATTTAGCCGTAGGGGCAAACCACTGCCCCCACAGACATAAAATTCTCCCGTAGGTGTAAAGGTCGTAGGTACAAGTCTTCGTCCTGAACATGCCCCTATGGAGTAATAATTGCCCCTACACCTTACCCCGTAGGGACATAATCTTTATTTAATTTATTGGTTTATAAATTAAAATACTTGCCTCTACGGATTTATCTGCAGGGCCTGATACTTATCCCTACGGATTTATCCGTAGGTCCAGATAAATGCCCCTACAGATAAATTCGTAGGGGCAAGTTTTACCTATGTTACTGAGTCCATATGGGCAAAATATCATGTATTCTCATATTTTGTCCCTACGGCGGACTGTGTAGGGGCAAACTTTGCACCTACGGATTAATCCGTAGGTGCAACAGATGGCCCTACGGATTAATCCTTAGGTGCAACAGATGGCCTTATGGATTAATCCGTAGGGACAAAATATCAGGGTTTTTTTTAAAAGAAAGGGCTTCCTATTTTTCCCCCTCCTGTTGACAATAATATATACATCATATAACCAAATACAGAAATATTCATAATCAATATCTCACACATAATATATAAAGGAAATAAACAAACAAAATACGATATCAATCTAAATTATCGTGAACAAGCAAACAACCACCAATATCGTCCAAAATATATACAATATGTATCAGATAAGTATATACACCCTCAAAAATATAAAAAAAAAGCTATCCTAACTCGATACGGCTCCTCCACCTTTGATAAACGTCGTAATCTGGCGCATCTGCTCCTCGGTGCAGCCTTGAGTTATCAAAAACTCGACCAATGAAGGAGCGGACTGTGCGGGACTCTGAGCGGGCTCTGGAGCTGTAGTAGTGGTCTGCGCAACCGCAGCCGAGCTAGTGGCTTGCGAAGCCGCAGCCGAAGTAGCCTGTCGCATCTGTTAAATTTTGTGTGTAATAAACGAGTAAGAACGGTGTATTAGATTTTAGTCGAATTTGTATCATTATCAGGTTATTGTGAAACCCCAATTTAAGAATACTTAGGGACTTGGGCCTCGTTTGGGTATCTAGTTTGGAAAATCGTAGTTTATTTTAGTAGATAGTTTTTTGTAAGTATGATTAATCAAAACTAAGTGCACAACCAAATAAGCTCATGCTCCTAATATTGCATATGTTATTATCTATAATGTGATATAGCATTTTACTATTAAGTAGTATATGTACCAACATCTCCTTCAACTTCTCGACGGTGGTCTTCAAGGCGGCAACATCATGCTCCAGACGTCGCTCACGGGGGGTAGGGGAAGTAACTGCCGGAGTGTAGACCAACCTCATATGGGTCCTGTTAGGACCCAGCCCCCGGCCTCTCTCCCAACCTCCGTGCTGCCTTCTGTGTACGGCGTCTAGGATTGGGGTCAGTAGTATCGGATCGGTCTGTCTACTAAAATCGATCTCCGATGCCTCCGCCTGCTTGACCACCCGCTCCCACACCCACATTAACCATTAAAATAAAAGTATATTATTTAAATTTGAACTTTTCAAAACAAAAATTTCATTCGAATTAGAATAAATATTAACACTTACGCAATACTTCTGGGTAGCGGTGTCGGGATATCGAAGCTCGCCCGTGGCGGGATCTGTCGAGATGCCGTGGACGGCAAGATACGCGGTCAGCATGCTCGATATACCATCCTGTGCCAGGGTCCGAGCTCTTTGCAATTCGCCAAAAATTTACATATATTATAAAATAACTCTTAATATTACATTATATCAAAATACATCTATTGTAATTTACCGATGCCTCCATGGCACGAGTAATGTTCCTCGAGCCACCTTTATAAGTGGGGCGACCTCTTTTCGCCGACTTCTTATTCTCCTTATTTTGATCAGCCTGTTTCTGCACAACACATTCAGATTTAGTTTTCTAATTAAGCAACACAAAAAAATAAATTATATACTAAATAATGAATTACATTTAAATTACAAACCTGTTTGCGCTGAGAGTCGAAATATTGGCACAAGAGAGGCCATGTATCTACGTCGTCTTTCGCAAAGGCCGGAGTATGTAGGAGAGCCACTCTTTCTGTCTCGGGGGTCGCCATCCATAGGGAATAGCAGTCGATCTTCAGCTCGTTCCTATTGTATCGGACCTTTGATTGCATGTTCTTCATCAGTCCATGGTACAGAGCGTGAAGATCGAGCACTCTCTCAGGGTGATCAGGGTTAGGTATAGGCTGGAAGTCGTAATCCAATTGCAAATACAAAAAACTAATTTCTTTAAATTGTAAGTGTTAAATAATAATAAATATATTGGATAAGTCAAATGAAAATATATATTAATATCCGAGCCTGATCCCAGAAAAGGGTAAATGAGCGTCGGTGCTGATCGCCCTACTCAACGTGAAGTGGATATTTTTTTAGGATGTGGTTCTCATCCCCCATATACCGGCCGAACCTCTCGGCATAATTGCCGGTATAGCGATAATCGGAGGTAAAGAAGAGGGGGAATGATGCCTCCCCCAAGCTCTATCGGGCCTCACCCTGTGAGACTGATTCGGCCCTTGAGTCTCCCTCTCGGGATGGGGCTGCCCTGCATTTACAAGAAATATCAAGACAAGAAATATTAAGATAAAGTGGTATTAAGAAATCAAGGATTAACGAACATTGAAGTGCGATATATACCTCCGGCGACGGCAGCATGAGCCTGGGCAGCATTGTGAGCGGGACGATAGTTCCTTCGGCGAGAAACAGCCGGTGACCCGGACGATAAAATTACATGAAGTTCATGTTTATTTTTAGAGGATATGTAAAATGAATAAATATTTTATATTTATTCATACTAACCAGCAAACTGAGCGGAGGGTACAGAAGTGGTGGAAGTGGCCTCTGCGCCAGATGTGGACGCACAACCTATAATTAGACAATTAAAAATAGATTATATAAGTAATTGCAAAAAGAATGTGTATATCAATAATATAACATTCTAAATCAATATGCATGCAATATAGGATATATAAACATATTCGCAGGTGCGGTGGTGGCTTCTGCCCGAGATGTGGAGGCACCACCTACAGCTAGATAATAAAAAATTAATTATCTAAGTAAGAGCAAAAAAAAATATGTATATTTATGATATAACATTCTAAATCAATATGTATGCACTATAGGATATATAAACATACCTGCAGGTGCAGTGGTGGCCTCTGTTTCTGAAGTGGACGCATCACCACCAACTAGACAATTAAACATTGATTATATAAGTAATTGTGAAATAAATATGTGTGTATATCTATAATATTACATTCAAAATGAATATGCATGCAATAAACCTGGAGGTGTGGCAAAATCCATACGGAAGGAGTCATCCGAAGTGGATACTGATCGGGGTGCAAGACCGGCCCTATGAAACGCTCCGAGCGGCAGAACCACTCTGCCGCTGCCGAGGCTGGTGCTCCCGCCGCTCCTCGCTGCTCCGGTCGTCGTCATCAAAGCTAGATAAGAGTACAATCATTACATATGCATGCAATATATGTATAGATCGTAGAAATGTGAAGTAATAATATAACATTACTGATGACCTTTTTCGTTTTGTGGACGCTTAGACATATCCACTTGGATTTCATCATCCATATCATTTCCAACCTACGTAACTTCACGATCAGCCGAAGACAACCCGTCTTTTGAAACAGACGGTCGGGGCACTCTAAGTCTTCTCTCTTTTTCATCCTCATCGCTGTCCTCCATACGATCTTTGAGTTCTGAGATATCGTAAACATTCCTGGGTTTCCAACGGCATACGACACTCCATCCCAGATGCTTTAAGCACTGTGAGTAGTATACTTGGAACGCTTGGTTCGGAAAGATAAATGGATCGTTCTGACCGTAAAATCGAAGTGTGTTCATACTAGTCAATCCATATTCATCTTACCAAGTCCCGAGATTGTTTCTCCACTTATCCGTATCGGTTCTTGTATCGTACCAAGTACAATGAAATATATAAAATGGTTCTGATCATCCGGGATATTGGATGCCAAGTATGCAATTTAAGTATCCATAATAAATCACACCATTCGATCCTACCGTCGCAATCCCACTATTCTGAGTGGTTCGAGATGTTTCTATGTTCTTAACTTAAAATTTGTATCTAAGGACACCGAATCCTTTATAATATGCAATCTCCATACTAGAAAACTGAGCTAAACATCTTGAATCTCTCTATGCAAACAAGTTCGGATCGTGGATCCGACAAAATAAATTTTACGATAAATACATAACGATATAAGTTTAGATTAAGACTGGTAGCAATAACATGTTATTCGAACAACTAACATGATCTGCAATCCAATCGTAAAAATTATCCTGATGATATTTTTCCAATCGTTCATCATTCCAATCAGGATGCCCCTCACGTACCTCATTAATATGAATTCTGTTCTCAACAATAAATTATGACATTAATATTATATCATTTCATACACACAAACACAAATATAACAATTAATCCAAAAATACTTACTCTCTAATTTCTTTAAGACATACGCTATTGAGGAGGATAAACCGATATATTTTGTTGATAAATATAGCGTTTACTCTCTTATAAGACGCTTTATCATATGACCCGTCCTGAATTCTCCAAGATCGGTTAAATTTCGTCTCAATATTCTCGTCCAGATAGCGGGAACAAAATATGGTTACTCCATCTAGAAGATAACCCTGTATGATGAAACCCTCTGGTCGATTTCTATTGCGTATATATTTTTTAGAGTGTAGAGGTACCTAAAGAAAAATATGTTAAATAAATAAATACGGGCATATAGGACAACAATAATTTTACAGATTGCATAAAACGAAAAATTCCATATACCTTTCGACGGGATATATCTATCGATATTGTACCGGTCCGGCTAACTTAGCCTCGGTTGCAAGATGAACCGTCATGTGTATTATGATATTGAAGAATGACGGTGGGAAAATATGCTCAAACTTGCAAAGTTTCAATGAAATAGAATCTTCTAAATTCTCCAGCGTCACAATATCCAAGGTTTTAGCATACAATTCTCTAAAAAAGTAACAAAGGTTATTGATTACTAGACCAACCGATTCGGGAAGGGAAGTCCTGATGGCCAATGGGAGAAGGTGCTCCATAATAACATGGTGATTAAGACTTTTCAACCCATCGATCTTGCTTTTCACAATTTTTATCTTCTTACTAAATGATCCTGAGAAACCTGTAGGAACTTTCAAATCATGCAAAATCTGCAAGAACCTTTTCTTCTCCGGTTGTGACATATGATACGCGGCATTGAGAAGTACAAACTTGCCTGGTTTACCCGCTATGGGTTTAGAATGGAATTCATTTCTAATTTTCCAGTCCTGAAGATTCATCCGAGCACGGAGGTTGTCTTTCGATTTTCCGTCTTTATAAAGAAGCAAGTTGAGTACGTGCTCAGATACTTTCTTCTCTATGTATAGACGTCCAGACAATGATGCACTAAATTTGTTGATCAGTACGGAAGCTCGTAGAAAATGCTTAACTTGTTTCATTATGGTGGTTTGACCTGTTTTGCCGGATCTATCCCGAAGGTCACATTATTGTAACCATCCCACTAAGCAATCACGTTCTCTCCGGACAATGAGGCTGGAGGCCTAAGAAGCTTCTGATAACCATGAAAGTGAGCAGCGTCTAACCTATAGGGATGGTCTAGTGGCAGGAAATGCCGATGACCGCAATAACAAACCTTCCTGCTAAAATTCAATCATTTCGATATTGTATATTGATGGTAATAAGGGCATACATTGTAACCATGTACGGACCAACCTGATAACATTCCATATGCAGGAAAGTCATTAATTGTCCACATTAAAGCTGCACGCAGTGTGAATGCTGTATCTGAGTTTGCATCGTAAGTCTCTACACCATCAATGAATAAAGATTTTAACTCATCGATCAGAGGTCGGAGATAGACGTCGATATTGTTTCCCGGTGAGTTTGGTCCGTCAATAAGAAGAGGCACCATAAACTAGGATTGATCCATATCCAACCAAGACGACAGATTATAAACTATCATTACAATGGGCCATGTGTTGTGGTTTCCAGCCATACAGTTGAATGGGCAGAAACCATCACTAGTGAGTCCAAGCCTGACATTGCGAGAATCACTACTGAATATTTCATGTCTCCTATCGAAATCCTTCCATGCCGTTGAATTTCTTGGATGAATCATTTTTCCATCTTCACTTGGAGCATCACGGTGATGCCAAATCATTGCCTCGGCTGTTTTCTTGCATCTGAATAGCCTATGTAATCTCTTTGTTATAGGAAAGTATTGTGCTATCTTGACAGGTATATCAGGCTTCTTATCAGATTCTTTTGGTTTATACCTGGCATCTCCGCATGTTGGACACTCTTTCAAATCTGAATTCTTTTTTCGGTACAATACGTAATTTTTAGGACATGCATGAATTTTCTCACACTTGAGACACAAATCAGACATCATCTTCTGGGCTCCGTACCAGCTGTCGGGCACGTTATTTCCCGGGGGCATAGGCATAGAATCTTTCAGGAACTTCAAAACTATCGTGAATGACTTGTTACTCCATCCATTTAGGCACTTAATCTGGAAAAGTTGTACGAACCATGATAGGGTGGAATACTTTGCATTCTCATAAATTGGTCTTCTAACATCATTCATGAACTTTTCATATTTATCCGCACGCGGTCCTTAACCGGAAGGAATGCCATCTTCAATAGGAATACTATCAGCTAGGACAAGCTCTACCATATACTCCATTTCTTCTCCTGGAAAGAAGTTATCGTCTTCTTTTTCTTCTGCCGCATTACCGTCTTCTCTTTCTTCTTCTGCCGCATTACCGTATTCTTCTTCTCCTTCCCCGTGATATAGCCAAGTTGTATAAAGTCTAGTAAAACCATGTTTAACGATGTAAAGCTCTATGATTTCTATCTTCTGCCAGAACTTATTCCCAAATCCATCGCACGGGTAGAGAATCCTCTCTAACACAATCTTATTATGTGTGCGTGCAAATTCAATGAAAGCAGCAATTCCTGCGACAAACTTAGATTGCATGCGTTATTGCCAATACACGTACATCCAGTTCTTAACTCTGATGTACTTATGGGCCATGTTAGACTGTATAACATATAAATTGTAGGTTATGGTGACTATATTGAGAAATCTAAGAACGGGATGGTTACTGACAAAGAAGAAAATTCGTAGAGACAGTTTTGTACATCCAGTTCTTAACTCTGATGTACTTATGGGCCATGTTAGACTGTATAACATATAAATTGTAGGTTATGGTGACTATATTGAGAAATCTAAGAACGGGATGGTTACTGACAAAGAAGAAAATTCGTAGAGGCAGTTTTGTCGTTGAAAAGAATAAATTATCGATAAATAAAGTTAGATTTGAAGATGCCCAAGTATGAGTTGTATTCTGTGTATGCGTGTTTCAATTTATGATTTCGCTTAAGTGTAGAATTGTTAGTGTGTATGTGCTTTGTATGTGCGTTTGTTGTGTATTCGTGTTGTATGTGTGCGTTTCGGCTGTCGGGGGTAAGGCTGTTTCCCCAATCAGAGCAAAGCTCTGTTGAAATTCAAAATTCAAATTTTAAAGCAACGCTTCAAATCTCGGACGCAACGCGCCACGTGTCAGGCGCTGATACGTCAGCGCAGCGCCCAAGAAGGCGCGTCCAATCAGAGCAAAGCTCTATTTAAGGCAAAATTAAAGGAAGCAACGCTTCAGTTGCGCAAGCACTGCGCTGCGCGACACGTGTCGGCGCAGATGCGTTAGCGCAGTTGCGCTGCGCGACACGTGTCGGCGCAGATGCGCTAGCGCAGTTGTGCTGCGCTTTGCGCTGCGCGACACGTGTCGGCGCAGATGCGCTAGCGCAGATGCGCTGCGCGACACGTGTCGGCGCAGATGCGTTGGCGCAGTTGCGCTGCGCTGTGCGCTGCGTGACACGTGTCACGCGCTGGGGCATTTGCGCCAAACAGAATTAAGATTTTAAAGAAATCTTTCTTTTCTTAAAACAAGAAGATTTTCTTCTGTAAAGCAGAAGCCCTTGGATCAAAGATCCAACGGTGGGGAAAATTCCCCAAATCATTCAGAAAAAGATCTCGTTAACAAATTCAACAAACTTATGGGCACTATATAAAGACCCCTAGACCTCAAATCAAAAGCATCAACATTTTGTGAGAAATTAAACAGAGAGAGCTCTGAAGAATTGGAGAGAAATCCTCAAGAACAAAAAAGGTAAAAAGTCTTTAGAAAAAGAGAAAATTCTCTTATGAACAAATCATGGATCTAAAAACAAGATCAATGATTTTTAATAAAAAACAAAATAAAAATAGTGCTTTGCACTTTTTATGAACCTCTGGTTCCTGAAATAAGAAAAAACTTGTTTTTTCTTTGATCTAAATTAGATCAAGAAATCAAGCAGTGCTTTGCACTTCTTTTATGAATCATTGGTTCTTGAATCTAAAATATTCTTAAATTAATAGTGCTTTGCACTTATAAATCTGCACTGTTGCGCTCTTGGGCTGGCGCAAGCCACCAGAGAGCGCCACGTGTCAGCATCTGAACCATTTGCGCTATGCGCTTTTGAAATAGAGCTTTGCTCTCTGAAATTGGCGCAACTCAGCAGAGCGCGCCACGTGTCAGCAGCGCAAACTTTAGCGTACTAGCGCAGCGCACTGCGCTTGCATGACACGTGTCGTCACCACAAGCGCTTGCGCTCTTTGATTGGCGCAAAGCGCCTGAAATGCAATACATTTATTTTGTTAAAGGGCCAGGCCCAAGTCAAAAAGACCTAGCAGGCCAAAATAAATTGCAAAGCAATAAAAAGGGGCAGAGCCCAAGTAAAATTGATGCTCTGCATCATTTATAAATGGGCAGAGCCCAAAACAAATTGATGCTCTGCATCCTTTATGGGTAGAGCCTAAATAAAAATAAAAAGAAATGCAATGCAAAAGCAAATAAAATGCTAAACATTTTCAATTGGACTTAGCCCAATCGTGGCCGTAAGTCCTCAAATTAAATTGACTGAGCACGGCTGCTCCCTAAATCAATTTACGACCGGTTCTAGGGTACATCTCCGAACTCCTCTGACACCTATCGTTGTAATCCTTCAACGACGTCAGAGAGGTGACGGGTCCCGACGACCACACATCAATATGGACCGAAACGTCCTTAAACTAATATTGGACCGAAACGTCCTTAAACTAATGATGGACCACTACGTCCGTAAACTGACAATGGACCGAGACGTTCTTAAACTAATAATGGACCACCACGTCCCTAAACTGGAACATGGACCACTACGTCCCTAAACTGGAACAATAGAGCTCTTAAATGTTCTTTTGCCGGATCTAAACGATCCCGTTTAAGTTGATCTTAGCCGCAAACCTGGCTAACGTATCCTTAAACATTCAAATGGACTATAAAACTCCAAATCGACTTTTGGTTCGAGGGTACATCTCCAAACTCCTCTGACACCTGTCGTTGTAATCCTTCAACGTCGTCAGAGAGGCGACGGGTCCCAACGGCCATATATTAAATGGATCACCACGTTAAGTTGATCTTAGTCTTAAACAGGACTAACGTGTCCTTAACGGATGTTTAAGTTGATCTTAGCCTTAATATGGCTAATGTATCCTTAAACTAAAAACACCAAACCCAAATCTAAGTAAATATGGATTTGGACTAATCCACGTCCTACGGGCGACGGCATTACTCAGTCTTCGTATACAATCCACGGGCAACCACAAACAAAACAAACACACACGACACGAAGTGAAATTCCAGAGAAGGAGAAAGTGGTTACCGCGATGCGGTAGCGTAATTAACTGCAGGGGCCTGCGCCTACAGGGAAGAGCGTCCCCACAATCAAAAACCCCTTTAGCGAGGGGGAATCTGACGAAGTCTGCTACATCGGCCACATCCGTCTAAACCTCCGATACACGGTGCCATAAATCAACTTGGCATCTTCGGAGAGGTAGACGGATAAAACCATATAGCATCTGCCCCGAATCTCAGGCTAGACGTCCTCGCGTCGTCCGCCGCCGTTCGAAGGGGAACAGATTCTGGCACGCCCGGTGGGTCCTTTTCCTCTTTCCACTCCACACTTCGTGTGTCGTCTTCGCGAACCAATCGCAGTTTGTTAACGGTTGCCTTTGGATTTCAAGTTACTAAGATTTGATCTTTTGCCTGGCGCAGAACTCAAGTATCAATGGCCTCTTACCGCACCAACTGCTCGAAGTGCCACTGCAACGGACGCTCCACCTCACCCGGAGGTGGATTATATGGGCCCCAAGCGGCCTCCTTTCTCGCTCTGCCGGTAGAACAGGTGACCCAGGCCACCACCGGCCTGTTTTTCGGGACCATGGTCCCACCTGCAAGCTTCTCTATTCCAAGACCTGCACCGGAAGTGAATAAGAAGTCGGTCTTCAACCGGCTCATTGCCATGACGGCCTCTGTCAACGGGTCGACCACTACCAAACTAACAGCCTCTGTTTTCTCCAGGTTGGATTAGAACTCTAAATTGGCTGTCCCAAGGAAGGCAATAACTGCTGCTCCTGAAGTCATTAAGGCGGCTTCTCCCGTCAAAGAGTCAATCTTTTCAAGGCTGACTACTCCTGCTTCAGCTCTTGCACGAGGATCTGTCTTTGACAGATTGGATATCTCCCCTCAAGGGACGACCTCAGTCTTTAAGAGGTTAACACCAGCAGCGCCTCATTCAGACAGGGGGCAAAAAGAAGCCGTCTCTATCTCCGAGCCAATCCCAACGGCTCGTCATGCTCGACGTCGCCATTGGCGACGAATGAGGAAGGCAGGGGGCAACTCCCCCTCAGGGCTAACTCCGCCGGCTCCAGTGGTAGAAGTCAACGCTGCTGTTCCAACTGGGAACAGCTTTGAACTGCTGAGGAGGGTACGTAAGAATTCTCCAACCGCTATATTGAAAAGATGTCCTCCGCCCGCGGAGAGAGTTCCGGAAACAAAGCAAGAACAGCCCCCTCAACGGCTGTCCTAAAAAATATACAAGGTTTGGCGAAGAGTTCAAGACTCCGTGATCGACCCAGACCACTCTCGTCAACAAAAGAAGACGAAGGTGTAAAAAGAAAAGGACCGTCCTATCAAACAGCAGAGGGCAACAATCGCTAGGGTGCCCACTGCAACAGCCCCCTCCACTTCAACGACCCACAAAAGAAGAAGGCCGGAGAAAACCCCCGCCCCGGCGACAAATATCAGAGGTGGTGAACCCAAACGCCCTAAGTCAGGGGGCATTGTAGTTCATACTGTCTATATGGCGTCTGGTAAGGAGGACAGTCGCATATCTACGGGTCATCGACCTCTTGCGCGATCAGTGACCAAAGCGCAGGAGCAGCAGCAAAAGCTCTAAGAGATGATGAACACTATGGCCGCACTTACTGGGCCAAAAGAAAGCCCTGAAACGTCTTCAGATGAACGCCAGGAGCAAGAAACTGACGCCGAATTCCTTCAACGAATATTGGAGAAGAAGGATAAAGAGGCTGCTGAACAAGCAGCCAACATAAAGCGTATAGGCCTCCTGTTCCAAGACATGGTGGGTATGATGATTCAACAAGATCCACCTGCTGAAGATCCCCCGATCATCCTTGAAGATGATAGGGGAGAAACGTCGAATCCTCCTCCGGCTCTGTCAACAGCCAAGGAGGAGACAATCTCCAAAGCTGACTTGGATGAGTATATAGCCCAACAAATACGGGTTCATCATGCGACCGAAGCCGCCGGTCAGGTCGTAAAAACAGGACGACCATATCCGAGCTGGTACGACCAGATCAAGTATCCGCCGGGCTACACAATTCCCAAGTTCCATGTCTATAAGGGGACGGGCAATCCCCACCAGCATGTTGCCCAATTCAGGGCACTTTGCGGCAACACCGGCGGTGATGACAAACTGTTGCTTCGCCAGTTTGTTGGAAGTTTATCAGATACGACGTTCGAATGGTACTCTGAGCTCCCGAACGACTCTATCAAGACCTTCGCGGAGATGGAGCTGTTGTTTACTCAGCGTTTTGCAAGCGCCAGCGAACGCACCCCGATGACGGCACTGATTAACACCAGGGTGAAGCCAGGCGAAACATGGGTTCAATATGCTATACGGTGGCGGAATTTATGGTCAAAATGCGAGCAGCGCATAGAAGAAGCTCCTGCAGTGGGAATGTTTGTAGGAACCCTCGATCCGCAAGCAACCATCTCGCAATTTATGATGTTCTTCAAGCCGATCACCTTCCAGGCACTAATCGACAAGCTGGCGCAAATGGATCAGATGGGCCATAAACCTCCTCTTCCAAAGCCGGACTCCCGAAATGAGAAGGGAAAGGGGAAAGCGATCGTTGTCGCTAATGCTCAACAGCAACCGAACAACTCGAAGCCGGTCGTTCGTCAAAATAATATGCGCCCGTACGTAGCCCTTGAGGAGAGGATGGGACGTCCTTACTCATTTCCCCGGGATAAAACGAGAAGGTTATTCGAGCTGGCGTTGCGCTACCGACTCATAAATCTGCCGAATCCAAAACGTCCGTCGCAACCAAGTGATGTCAATGAGCCCAACTACTGTCCTTATCATCGAGTACTAGGTCATCCGATCGAGGATTGCTACGTCTTCAAAAATTGGCTTGAAGACTATTACCGACAGGGCAAGTTTGCATTGTCCGACAAATGGAAGGTGAATCCACCGCAGCCCTACACCTCTAAGGGAATGAATACGCCGGGGGCAACATGCTCTGTCGTTGAAGAAGCTCCTTGGGAGGTTGTATTATCAGCCAAGACAAAGAGGATGCTAAATGATCTTCAAACATGCCCAGCGATCAAGTGGAAGAATCCGTTGAAGCCGCAGATCATTGAAGGGATGTTGAAGCCTCGTCCAACTCAAAAGATCGATGGAAGTGGCCCAAGCATTCATAACCAGCCGTCGAAATCTTCAAAGAAGAAGAAAAAGAAGTCAAAGAAGCCCGTGAAGCCTGGCGACAAGCGCACGGACTTGCAAAAACAAATTGACGCGCTGGAGGAATATAACCAGAAGGCACGGACTCCCATTACATTCCAAGAATTCCTCAATCACGTCTTTCAAGAGGAAGATGAGGGAGAAAGTTCATCTGATGAATCTGAAGAATACGTGGTGAGCTGTCATGTGATTTCCTATGCGTTCATGGGCGATGAGGAGACTCCTTGTACTGAAACACTGGGGGCAGATCCCGAACCAAAAATTCTGGGGCCATCGGATGAAGTAATTGATGCATTCCTCAATGAAGCTCTCTTAAAAAGCAAAGCTGATCGGAAGCGCGAGGTGGTTATATTCGAAAGGGTCAAACGCCAGTGCCTTGACGAAAGAATTAAGATACTCCCGCTGGAGCAAAGTGCACCCACTGCGGATAAAATCAAATTCAAGATGAGGAAGAGGTTTGCTAAAGCCATGTCAATAGGTATGAAACTACCATCCTCTGAGGGAAGCGTTACTGGTGAAGCGGAAATGCACCCCTCCTATTGCTTGTATTATTGGAAGATTTCGCACCCCACTGAAAAGTGCAAAGCTTTCGATAGATGGTGGCAAGGATATGTTGCTCACCGGCAGCATTTTAAGCGGGAAAAGCGCAAGACTCGCCAAGAACGGAAAAATACGACCGAAGAGCTTAAAAGAACCACCGGCGATTGTCGCATGGTTAACACCGGTGGATCACAAGTGTCTACATTCGGGAGCGATTCTGATGAAGAGCTGGAACTTGCCCCTCTCTTTAAAGAGTCCACTTCGGGAAAAGAAGAAGAGCCGAAGGTTTGCGAAAATATTCGGCTGCGGAATCGGACGCTGCCCGAAAAGAATCTCGGACCCTCAAACAGAAAAGATAAAGGGAAAGAAAAGGTCTCTGAAGATATCGTCTTAGATGACCAAGTGGTGGAGGAGCTAAGCGCCAAGTGTAGGGTTCCTAGGCACACTAATGAGGTCTCACAAGGCATCAACCATGCCAATTTCAAAATTTTATATGTGCCGAGAAAGCCTAATACGGATCGTTGACTAGAGAATAGGCGAAACAGATAACTAGTTAACAACTTAACTAAAAGTGAACGGAAATACAACCTTTGTAGATCCGGTCCTCCACCTCCTAGGCTCCGTGATGACGTCCCTCCGCTGTCCAAATTGAATCCATGACTCTAGTATCGGCTTCATCGGAGAAAAGGGCGGACTTGGTCGTCGGTTCGATGCCGAAGATGATCTACGTCGAGGCATCACAAGATCAAGCTCCAACTTCACCAAGCCTTGAAAACTTGTGAAGGAAACACCCTATACTACTTGGCAAGAGATAGAGGATGAAGAAATAGGAGGTGGGTTCACTTTAGAATTGGATTTCTCACTCATTTGCTCAAGTTGCTATTAAAGCTATTAAGCTTTTTCTTCTTTTAGAAGAAGATGAAGATGATAATATTATGATAAGTTCTTTTCAAAATAGAAAATAAAAGAATACTTATCATAAACCAACCATGGTCAAGTGTAGAGAATTGACTAAGGTTAGATGAATGGTTAGGGTTAAACATGAAGACAAAATGGTCACTTGGTCAAAACTTCATGAAGCTTCAACAAGCTTCATGAAAGAAAGAAAGAAAGAAACCATTTTGTTTTCTTTTGCCATTTCTTTTTAATCTAAATTAAAAAGATAAATGAATGATAAAATAAAAACCCTAACCATTTACTTAACCAAGGTTTAATTCTTTACACAAAAACCCTAGCAATAATGTATCATCAAACATGATACAATCAAGTGCACAAAAGTACATCACTTGTGCAATGCAAGTGAGAAAATCCAATTAAAGTGAACCAATACTAGTTAATGCAAAGTAATATATCAAATATATAATTATGCATTAAATCATTAAATCAACACTTGATTTAACGATCCGGTCATATCGCATATGACCGACTAATATTCAATGTATCGGCTTATCAAATCAATCCTTGATTCGATAACTAGGTTATATCGCATACAACTAATCGAAACATTCGTCGCGAGAATGTAATACGGTATCACATACACGCATTATTCTCGGTCCCGCACATATCTCATATGCGCTCCTATTTCGTTTCACTTGAGCCAGGAAACCTCTGTGTAGGACTCTAAAGACTCGTCAATACGCCGGCAGCAGGTGATGATCATATCAAACACCCACAAGCCGCAAGCGGTCTGCTAAACGTAACGGCTACCCGGGTATTGAGCGATCAGAAGATCGACGAGCAAGCCCGCTCACACTCCTGTGAATCCAACCAGTAACACTTACCGTACAGTCCGGTCTGTTCGTCTGATATGTCGCATATCTCGCCTAGGGGTGGTAAACGTCAGACCCCAATAGCTCGATAAGTCGTGTCGATATGAGGTCTATAACATCTCGAGAAACTACAGGTAACACTTACCAGTAAATCTCAGCAACCCTGGCCAGGGATTTCCGGTTATAGCCAATCGAACACAGCGCAACATCAACTCCCTATATCGGGAGAGACGAATCCCCTCCTATCGCTCATTGCCTCCATGTGATTCAGGACTGTACCAAAAAACCACCGTTTTGCACGCCCTCTTGGACGTGGTAAGGTGGAAATCAAAGCACAGTGGGAACCACACAAGACTCTATGACGATCTCGGGTCAACAGACTACTCTGTACCAGTGTCACCAGAGAACTGCCATCTGATGTAAGGTATAATACCATCTGGGAGTTCTCGGCGAGTCCGTCCAGTGTACCCAGTCTCCACTGAGCACCCGTATATCATCTCTGATGTCAAACATCAATGGATATGGGATCATCCATCGCCCATCTGTATGGGTCGAGAAGGTATACGCTAGTCTACTCTGGTATATCGATGCCCCGTCTCGATATACCCACGACTAGGGACCTTGAAGGATGTACTTATGGACTACCATGTCCCCACTAGTATGATCCGCATCATAGTCCAGGTAGTCAAGTACCCATCCTAAGGGCTTTACCAACATGTATCAGAGAGACAATCAGTGTACAAGTTAAGGTAAAGAGCAACCAGATAGCATACTATCATGTCGAGCAAGAAAGTCCTCCCTATATATGTCCAAGCATCCACTACAATATACATCCTATGTATAGTAATGGCCTCTAGGGCATACATATAACTAACAATCTCCCACTTGCACTAGGGCCATCTGTAGCAGTGTTTGTAGTATCTCATACTCAACCATCCCATAAAAGTCTCTCTCTGGGAATAGGCCTTCGTGAGTGGATCCGCCGTGTTGTTCTCTGAGTCTACTCTCCTAACCTCGATCCCCTGGAGATCAACCATCTCCATGATCAGGTAATACTACCTTAGAATATGTCTGGATCACTGATGGGACGGTCGTTCCTTGGCATAAGCCACAACTCCATTATCTCACAATGGTAGGAACGTAGTTCATCTCATGAACCAATATACACCCAAACAGCCTCTTTGGTAGCATCTTAAGTAGCGATATATCCAGCCTTTATCGTCTAGTATGCCACGGTATCTAGCTTGGAACTCTTCCAACATACCGTCCCTTTACTGAGGGTAAAGACAATGCCTGTGACTGACATTCAGTCGTCTTTATCACCCTGGAACACTTCCAGTGATTCTCCCCAGGATCGATTGATACCATCTCACTACAACTAGTGAGTATCCTAACATCCATTTAGATCTATCTCATAGATCCAATACCCAGGATTTAGGAGGTATCACTTTGATCCTATATGGAGAATCCTTGTGATAAGCGGAGATTGACCGAGCGTAGCATAGGAAACTCCTTTCTTATCAAGAGCATGACATCCACGTACTCTACGAGGATCACCACCATACTCCCTACTACCTTTTTGTTTATACAAGGTTCATCTACCATTTTAATGATGTCAAACTCTTTGACTAATTCATCAAAACCGACGTTCCAACTCCGCGATGCCTGTTTTAACCTATAAAGCAACTTTTACACGTTTCCGCTGCTCCCACTGTCTACGAAGCCCTCTGGTTGTGTACTTATAGACGTTCTCTTCTAAAACATTATTTAGAAAAGCAGTCATGGCACCCAACCGCCAGATATCACAGTCATGGTATGTAGCCGTGGCAAGTAGGATCTGGATGGACTTAAGCATAGCCACTTGAAAAGGTTTCATCATTATCCACGCCTGGTCGATGACGAAAAGCTTTAACAAGTCTAGCTTTGAAAGTCTCAACTTTTCCATCTACACCAAGTAATCTTCTCAAGATTTACTTGCTCCTGATGGGGATTTAACCCTTCAGATATAGCAATCAAAGTCCATACTTTGTTGGTGTACATGGATTCCATCTCAGATCGCTAAGCATCCAGCCATTCTTACAGAGTCCCACTCTTGATGGCCAGCTCGAAACTAGTTGGGTCATCATCTCATGATGCAATCCTCGCTCCCACTGTCATAGAGAAACCGAAATATCTCTCAGGTGGGTGAGGAACCTTACTAGATCGGCGGAGAGGCTGAGGTTCGTTGGAATCTACTGAATCCTTTGGTTCTACCAAATCATCTGCTGTTGTTTGTATAGCTGGAACCTTTCCAGTTGTACATAACAGACCTTTCCTCGAGCTTGTCCGGATTATGCTTTTAGACATAGGCCGGTCAACCCCAAATCTTAATTAGCTTAAGACATGGGCTCTTCCCTTTCCATATCACATATGAAATGGTAGGCAACTGATTTGATTGGAACCCTATTCAATAGGTATGCAGCTTCTCAAGCGCATAACTCCCAAAAGGAAATAGGTAACTCAGTAGTACTCATCATAGAGCACACCTTATCATATAGGGTGTGATTGCTCCGCTCCGATATACCATCGTGCTATGGTGTATACGGAGGAGTAATGCTGAGAGAGAATCTCATTCTCTTTTAGAATAGTCCAGGATTTCCGTGCTTAAGTATTCTCCTTCCTGATCACATCAAAGGACATAATACTTATACCCTTATTGGTTCTCTACTTCTCTCTTATATTCTGTGAATACCTCAAAAGGTTCTGACTTGTGTTTCAACAGGAACATATGTCTGAATCTTGAGAGATCATCAGAGAACGTAATGAAGTATAAAGAACCGGTCTTGGCATGTGTAGACAGGGGACCTACATACATCAACATGTATCATCCCAAGAGTTCACTATCTCTTTCTCTGTTTCCAATAAACAGAGCTGGTGTCATTATATCTTTGTGACATGACTGGCAAGTTTCAGAAGATGTAAATTCAAACTAATTTAAATATGCATCTACTTGTAACTTCAGCTAGTCGTGTCGCATTGATATGACCTAGTCTATAATACCTCAAGAAGGATCCGTTCATTTCTGAACTCTTCCTCTTGTGTGTGTTCCGTATACTAAGAACTGTAGTTTGATTTAGAACATCAATGCTTTTAGATGACGTGCCTGAACCGATCAACTTTTGATATAGGAAATGTTCAAAACATTATCCAACAATACAAAATTTTATCATTTCTTTACTAATAAAGAGACAGATATGATTTTGCATATCAGGTTCGGTATCTAATAACATTCGTTCAGAATCAATGTATTGGTAATACAGGGTGGCAGTGACCAACAGACTTGGCTGCAACACTTGCCCCGTTTTCTGCCTCATGAAACTTATCACCCGTTCTCAGTTCTCTACCTTTCTGTAGCCCTATGTAACAGATTACATATCTGGGATCCTGATCCGGTATCATATACCCAGGATGCGGAGGATACTGAGAAACAGTTCTTTGTAATGAACACACCCGAAGATGATGCATCAACATGCACTTTCTTCGTTTGGGCGGCACGGGAAATCTGGTATTCCCGAATTCCTGCTCTGTCTTATAACAATTATAAGTTGGAGCGGGACCAACGTTCCCCAGCTCAGTATAACAAGCGGGTTCGGTCAAATATCCGTATTATTATCTTGATTAAGGCGTGATATGGTCGCTACCTGGAGAGAGAGAGAAGAAAACACTCAGCGTATGCTCTTGCAAGATCAGATTGGTTATTATTTTATCTAATCAGGATGGCTCCCACTGTTTTTATCAAATCTTCCTTCAAACCCTAAAAGGAAAGACTAGCCGGGATTAATTACACACTACAAGTTCGCCAATCTTTCAGCCAGGCCAGTGTCGGTACTTTGAGGGAGGTCCCCCGTGCTTTCGCACGAACCTAATTAATGTAAACCTCGTTTTCCCAGAGGCGTAACCCCGTTGACACCTTTCTAGACACCTACTTGATCGGCTAATTGCAATGTGTAAAACTCTCCCAGGAGTAACTCTTACTCGCAGCGGGTATCGGGATCCAACTATCTCATAGAAGGTATGCAATCTCATTGCAAATTTCAACACTTGAAATTCCCGATAATATTTTGCCCCTAACGTGCTATGACATTGACGAAAGCCAACAAACCATAGCCCGCTAGTCAAGTTCAACCCGTACATTTCTTGATTGAATTAAACCCACCCGCACGACCCTTGACGAAAGCCAACAAAGCCGCACGACTACCCTAATCCAATCGGATCGTATGCAGCAGATAAGCAGCATATAGCTACCGCACACTACACCTTGACGAAAGCCAACAAATGTAGCACGGATACTATATACAACTTATCTGAAATGACGGAGGGATACGACAGGTTTTTCTGAAAACCTATTGCGTAATGAACTTGATATCGTTGTAGAATCAAATGATTTTGAAATGGAGTGTTTTTGAGGCTTTTCTAGTTTTGCTAAAGGAGTCACTCCCGGTGAAGGGATCGTCGGTCCTTTCCTCGTCGAATGAGGTGCGGGATATATCATATATATCACCGTGCAAAACGGAAACTATAGAAGCAATCAAAAACAAACCGAGTGTGTAGCATCTGCCAGTTATTTCTAAAGGAGTCACTTCCGGTGAAGGGATCTCGGTCCTTTCCTCATCGAATAAGATGCAGGATATATCATATATACCGCTATGCAAAGCAAGAACTGTAGCTACCTGTTTTATTTTGAAATTCAATTCTACAACGTCTTTAGGTTTCTTTTATTTCATTAATCTCATTAATGAAGTCCCATCATTTAAGTACCTAAACATCACAGATAAATACGACGTACACTTATGCCATCCGCATTCGCATCGATGTCCCCTCATGCACCGTTAGGTTAGGTAACTAACGGCAGAGCGGGGCAGGGCTAGCGCGGGTGTAAAACATAAGTAACGTCTATATAATATATCATATATACTATATACTGTATCTATCATAGAACATCACATGATCACATCACAGACATCGCAGCAGAAGAATCATATGAAATATTGGATATACTAGGACGTCCGTGTTTTCAATACGAGCCAGTATAAAACACGGATTCCACGGTCGCGATGAATAGCCAAACCCACACCCCTAGACCCCTACGAGAGCGGCAAGTAACCCTACCAATTCTTGGGTTAGGAGACCCGGACTCGACTCCTCGAGTTGGTCTCCTACTGGACCCTAGAACCCGGTTACTTGTGCTCCCCTCCTTGGGTCTAACCTAGTGCGGAAAAGTAAATAATATACAAAGGGTGACATCTTCCGCAACCTGGAAGTACCCCAATAAAAGAATATTACATACAAGTTTTTACATGAATGAAAATGAAAAACACTCATCTCACATAAAAAACCCCCCGGCTATTCAAACACGACGATCCAATATAACATATCCAGCAACACATAACATCACATGTCATCAACGTAAGTAAATATGCGCATCCCAATTGTCGTTGACATATAGCAACGAAACCGGCGATATCACATATTACACTTACGGTCACAGAAAAGAAAGTGTAAAACTACAACAGTTGGAATCCGCAACCTCTTTAGACATCGCATGCCTAATCAAATGAAATACTTAGACATCGCATGCCTAACAATTATAAACCCCGCATTTTAGTCTCAAAATCGAAAACACTTTTCAATATCAAGTCGGGCAATTCAACAAGATTCCCGACATCCTGATTGAATGCTCGTCGCAAACTTTAGTAGACGGCCGCACCCCCGACGCCGTCGACGAAGTGCACCAAGGCGGAACACCGCTACCGCGAGCACCCGAACGGATGCTTTCGGCGACGGGGTTCTCCTACAGTCACTTGGTCGGGGCTATGGGACGAGGCTGTCTATTAAGTTTACCCGGCGAGTATCCGCGTACGCTACGTGATTGCGACGGACTTTTGATCACATCAAAATTCCGTGCCAACCGATCAAGTGAGACTAAAGTGCTATGTTTATAACATTCATTCAGTTATCTCATAACTGCTTATGAATTCCAATTATTGTATCACATTCCGGATAAATAGAAAATGTTAAACTTTCCGATCGAACAATCGAACACCCAAGTTTTCCCGAAACGGCTCATCACATGAAATAAGTTCAAAAACATTCACTTCGTGCCTCAGTACCAACGGTCCAGCCGTAGAAGGGTCAAGCCAACGCCTCACATGTGGCACGCCGTACTGCCCCAAACCCTAAGATTCAAAGGGCAGTTCAAGACGGTCACATAATCGAGTTAAGGTTTGCTGTCTTCTAGAGGGACCATCGCGTTACTTGCACTACTTAGAACGTCTTTAAACCACGGAAAAATCCAACACTTGGAAATTTTCCGGCAGGGGAAAAATTGGGTATTTATATCCGGTCGAACTTTTTAACATATTCAAAAATTATCCGGAAAACATATAGACAAAATTAGACAATCCGATCGATACACCGAGTCCCCAATACAACCCAGAAAATTCAACTCTTGAGTCAGATTTAAAAAATTCCCAGGAAAACCAGCACTGCAAAATAGGAATTACTGTACAATTTTTAAAACGTGATATGACTACTTGGCCGCGGAACCGCCGCAGAAGCCAGGCTTCTGCCGCGGTTCCGCCGCGACTAAGTCGAATTTGAAACTCGAATTTTACAGTAACTCTTAGATATTCCTGCTGATTTTTCTGCATATTTTTAATTCTCAAAAATCCACAAATTTCAAAAATGTACAGAGAGCAATTTTTGGGTTAGGGTTTCGGTTCGATCGGACTTCTAACTCCGTCTACGCATCGCCTAAGGCTCTAGCTAGGCTCTGATACCACTGTAGGGTTCCTAGGCACACTAATAAGGTCTCACAAGGCATCAACCATGCCAATTTCAAAATTTTACATGTGCCGAGAAACCCTAATACGGATCGTTGACTAGAGAATAGGCGAAACAGATAACTAGTTAACAACTTAACTAAAAGTGAACGGAAATACAACCTTTGTAGATCCGGTCCTCCACCTCCTAGGCTCCGTGATGACGTCCCTCCGCTGTCTAAATTGAATCCATGACTCTAGTATCGGCTTCATCAGAGAAAAGGGCGGACTTGGTCGTCGGTTCGATGCCGAAGATGATCTACGTCGAGGCATCACAAGATCAAGCTCCAACTTCACCAAGCCTTGAAAACTTGTGAAGGAAACACCATATACTACTTGGCAAGAGATAGAGGATGAAGAAATAGGAGGTGGGTTCATTTTAGAATTGGATTTCTCACTCATTTGCTCAAGTTGCCATTAAAGCTATCAAGCTTTTTCTTCTTTTAGAAGAAGAAGAAGATGAAGATGATAATATTATGATAAGTTCTTTTCAAAATAGAAAATAAAAGAATACTTATCATAAACCAACCATGGTCAAGTGTAGAGAATTGACTAAGGTTAGATGAATAAGCTTCAACAAGCTTCATGAAAGAAAGAAAGAAAGAAACCATTTTGTTTTCTTTTGCCATTTCTTTTTAATCTAAATTAAAAAGATAAATGAATGATAAAATAAAAACCCTAACCATTTACTTAACCAAGGTTTAATTCTTTACACAAAAACCCTAGCAATAATGTATCATCAAACATGATACAATCAAGTGCACAAAAGTACATCACTTGTGCAATGCAAGTGAGAAAATCCATTTAAAGTGAACCAATACTAGTTAATGCAAAGTAATATATCAAATATATAATTATACATTAAATCATTAAATCAACACTTGATTTAACGATCCGGTCATATCGCATATGACCGACTAATATTCAATGTATCGGCTTATCAAATCAATCCTTGATTCGATAACTAGGTTATATCGCATACAACCAATCGAAACATTCGTCGCGAGAATGTAATACGGTATCACATACACGCATTATTCTCGGTCCCGCACATATCTCATATGCGCTCCTATTTCGTTTCACTTGAGCCAGGAAACCTCTGTGTAGGACTCTAAAGACTCGTCAATACGCCGGCAGCAAGTGATGATCATATCAAACACCCACAAGCCGCAAGCGGTCTGCTAAACGTAACGGCTACCCGGGTATTGAGCGATCAGAAGATCGACGAGCAAGCCCGCTCACACTCCTGTGAATCCAACCAGTAACACTTACCGTACAGTCCGGTCTGTTCGTCTGATATGTCGCATATCTCGCCCAGGGGTGGTAAACGTCAGACCCCAATAGCTCGATAAGTCGTGTCGATATGAGGTCTATAACATCTCGAGAAACTACAGGTAACACTTACCAGTAAATCTCAGCAACCCTGACCAGGGATTTCCGGTTATAGCCAATCGAACACAGCGCAACATCAACTCCCTATACCGGGAGAGACGAATCCCCTCCTATCGCTCATTGCCTCCATGTGATTCGGGACTGTACCCAAAAACCACCGTTTTGCACGCCCTCTTGGACGTGGTAAGGTGGAAATCAAAGCACAGTGGGAACCACACAAGACTCTATGACGATCTCAGGTCAACAGACTACTCTGTACCAGTGTCACCAGAGAACTGCCATCTGACGTAAGGTATAATACCATCTGGGAGTTCTCGGCGAGTCCGTCCAGTGTACCCAGTCTCCACTGAGCACCCGTATATCATCTCTGATGTCAAACATCAATGGATATGGGATCATCCATCGCCCATCTGTATGGGTCGAGAAGGTATACGCTAGTCTACTCTGGTATATCGATGCCCCGTCTCGATATACCCACGACTAGGGACCTTGAAGGATGTACTTATGGACTACCATGTCCCCACTAGTATGATCCGCATCATAGTTCAGGTAGTCAAGTACCCATCCTAAGGGCTTTACCAACATGTAACAGAGAGACAATCAGTGTACAAGTTAAGGTAAAGAGCAACCAGATAGCATACTATCATGTCGAGCAAGAAAGTCCTCCCTATATATGTCCAAGCATCCACTACAATATACATCCTATGTATAGTAATGGCCTCTAGGGCATACATATAACTAACACCAAGGACCCACCAAAGAAAAATAAAGTGGATTACAACGTTCTAGCGCATCTGAGGAAACTACCCTCGCAGCTCAACATTCTTGACGCCCTTTTGCTATCAAAGGAGGCGAGAGATTCGTTGGTCAAGGCACTATAGGATCCGGGGCAATTCCAAGCTTTCCTGGCCGAGAAAAAGATGAAGGATGAATTGGAGGAAGTGCACACGGCCGATGTCGCTTTTGGTGATGAAGACCTTCTCCTTGGGACGTGCGAACACAATCGCCCCCTTTATGTCTCAGGATACTGCCACGATATAAAGATAGGCAAAATCCTGATCGATAACGGGTCGTCTGTTAATCTACTCAATGTGCGGGTGTTAAAGGAAATCTGCATGAGCGTCCAGCACCTTGCTCGGGATAAGATCACCATCTCCGGGTTCGACTCCCAATCATCAAAGACTCTTGGATCAGTGATACTGACGCTACGCTTTGGGCTGCTCGTCACGGACATTAAATTCCACTTCATAGATGCCAAGACATGCTACAACGCTCTGCTCGGCCGACCATGGTTACACGAGTATAACATCATCCCTTCTACACAGCATCAGTGTATGAAATATTTTAGGGATGGTCTCGAGTATACCATGACGGGAGAATTGAATCCGTTTTCCGTGAACGAAGTTCGCAAATATGAAGATGCCAAATACTTCTTGCCGAATTTCGAAGACACGGAAAGGTGTCGCAAGCCGAAGAATAAAACTAACGCTACCATCCCTGTTTTCGGCAGTGATACCGAGGAGGAAGAGGAGATAGTTTATTTGGGTCCTCCCCAATACACCAAGCCGGGACCATCCGCTCCTACGTTGATCTTTGGTAGTGATTCAGAGGATGAGGTCCATGCTGTGTTCTCTGCTCGACCTTCAATACGAGCTTCCGCTGACGAAGAGCAAAATCTACAAGTCGCCATGGTGCCGCTTAAACATTATAAAGAACTGGATGCGCTCGACACCGACAGCGTAGAGGAGCTGCAGACGTTCTATGTCCCACCCAGATGAGAAGGCGAGGAGGCAATTCTATTCTACCGCTCTGAAGAAAACAAAGTGGAGAAAGAAATCTGGCACGGGGGAGATCCTACGCTAGACAGACTTCAACCCATCCGTCTACCCATATATTATACAGAAGGCTTGAAGAAGCTGTTGAAGCGCCAAGGGATACCCTTCCAACAGACCGTTAGAAAGGCCAAATTCTATGACAGGGTCTGGAACGTTCCCGGAACTCAGCGCAAGCTGCCTAGTGGGAGGATGGAGATGATCGGGCTCGGATACATTCGCTCCAAGAAACGAGAGCTGCTCCGCGACTGTTACGTCGTGCACGACTTCAATGAAGAAGTAGATGCTCAACGGGAGGACGCTAATCCTGAACCAGTAAAAGTTCCTGATATAAAAGTGCCCAGTCCGTCGTTCGAAGAACAAATGGACAGGCTTATAAGGGAAGCTGGTCAAAAAGTCCGTGACGATCACAATCGTGAAATGGCTATCTACGAGAAAGCCAAAATGCAACGCCTCCTTCAACAGGCCGTCAAAGATGAAAGTGCCGTCCCCTGTCAACCTGTTATAAAAAAGGCTCGACGTAGAGGCAGAAACAAGTCGAAAGGCCAAAAAGACGCTCAACAGCAACAAAGCGGGACTAAGAAGCCACGCAAACGGGAGTCGAGCGTTATTGATCTATCCCTCATGAAGAAAATGGGTCGAACGTACTCGTTTCCTCGGGACAAGACGAAGAAGATACTTGATCTTACTCTAAAACATCAAATGCTTACACTGCTGGAGTCCAAAAACCCCGAACAAGCAGGCAAAGTCTCTGACCCAAACTATTGCTCTTACCATCGAGTAATAGGGCATCCTCTTGAAGATTGCTTCACCTTCAAGAATTGGGTTGAAGATCAGTATCAGCTTGGCAAATTCGCTCTGTCTGACAACTGGAGGGTAGCGCCGCCACAGAAGCACGAACCCAAAGCCGCAAGAACAGAACCAACTCCACATTGGGATTGGAAGCGGATTCGCACTTGTCACATGATAACAATATTAAAAGAAGGGCCCAAGAACATGGACAACCTTCCCTGGTGCTTCAAAAACAGCAATGATGAGGTGATCTCAGAATTTCCGCCAGCTCCCAAAGAGCTGGAGGATGGAATACATACCACTGCAGATAACCTCAAGAAAATTGAGTTGGAAACGGCGAATGACCCGCGACCGACATTTGTCAGCGAGCTACTATCTGAAGAAAGGGTGGCTGCATTAAAAGACGTCCTTGTACAGCATAAAGATTGCTTTGCATGGAACTATTCCGAGATGCCGGGACTAGATCCAGAAGTTGCTGTGCACAAATTGGCGATATCCCCAGACGTCAAGCCAGTCAAACAGGCACCAAGAAGAATGCGGCTTGAGCTTGAGATGAGTATCAACGCTGAGGTCAAGAAGTTAATCGACTCTGGCTTTATCCAGGAGGTTCAATATCCTGAATGGATCGCTAACATCGTCCCGATGATGAAGAAAAATGGGACGGTACGCATATGCGTGGACTTTCGGGATCTCAACAAGGCCTGCCCGAAGGATAATTTCCCGGTGCCAGTCACCAAACTGATGATAGACAACACGTTCACTCATGAGGTTTTCTCCTTTATGGACGGCTCGTCAGGGTATAATCAGATAAAGATGCATCCCGAAGACCAGAAGCACACTGCCTTTAGGACTCCTTTAGGAATATTCTGTTATAAAGTAATGCCCTTCGGTTTAAAGAATGCCGGTGCCACTTATCAGAGGGCCATGACGAAGATCTTCGATAACCTTATACATGAAATCGTCGAATGTTATATCAACGACCTCGTGGTCAAGAGCAAATCATACGAGGAACATTTCAAGCATCTAAAGACTGTATTTCGACGCCTTCGACAATACAACTTGAAGATGAACCCTCTCAAGTATGCATTCGGAGTTTCTTCGGGCAAATTCCTGGGATTCATCGTCCGACACCGAGACATCGAGATAGATCCGTCAAAGATCAAGGCAATCATGGAAATGCTTCGGCCAAGGACTCTCAAATAGCTGCGGTCTCTCCAAGGGAAGCTCGCGTATATTCGGCGATTTATAGCCAATCTTTCAGGCAAGTGCCGTCCTTATAGCCACCTGATGAAGAAGGGAACTCCATTCGTTTGGGATAAAAAATGCCAGGGCGCGCTAGACGAGATTAAACAGTACCTGCAGAACCCGCCAGTGTTGGCTGCTCCGGTCAAAGGAAAGCCCCCCATTCTTTATACAACCACCCTCGAAGGTTCTTTAGGCGCATTATGGGCGCAAGAGAATGACCAAGGGAAAGAAAGAGCACTCTACTATTTAAGTCGAGTTCTTCTAAGGGCAGAAAGCAACTACTCCGCCATTGAAAAACACTGCCTGGCGTTGATCTTCGCGATAACAAAGCTCAGGCACTATGCGTTGGCGCATGAGGTCCGTCTCATTTCGAAGGTGGACCCTCTTAAATATTTAATGTCAAAGGCCATATTGACGGGACGACTCGCTAAATGGGCCCTGCTCTTGATGGCGTTCTCGATAACCTATCAACCTCTCAAGGCAGTCAAAGGCCAGGCCATCGCCGACTTCCTCGCTGAGCATCCGATAGCCGCCGATTCTCCTCTAAATTGCGATCTTCCAGACGAACATGTGTTTGACGCGATCGACGGTGGTGATACCCGATGGGAGTTTTATTTCGATGGAGCATCTTCCATGAAAAAGCGCAAACAAAGTACCCATATAATCAAATCGGGGGTAGGCCTCATCTTCGTGACTCCACAAGGAGGGATAATGCGCTTCGCTTTCTCCTTAACAGAACCGAGGACAAATAACGAAGCCGAATATGAAGCTTTGATAGCAGGCCTCGAGATCGCTATTGACATGGGAATTGAAAACCTCCTCATATACGGAGATTCTTAACTGGTCGTTAGTCAAGTAAACGGCGACTACCAAACGTGCAAACCGGAGTTGGTGAAGTACGGCGAAAAGGTGCAACAACTGTTGACCCAAATTCCCTTTTATACTTTGGAAAGCATACCGCGCGCGGAAAACGGCAAAGCAGACGCGTTGGCCAGACTTGCTAAAGAACTGGCTGACGAGAACCTCGATGACGTTAAAATCGTGGTACAAAGCCGTCGGGTGCTTGCCCCAGCAGAAATATCTCCGGAATCATCCGAAGAGAAGGGAGCGACTGAGCAGATGACCTTACAAATAGAAGACCGGGAAAAGGCTAAGGATTGGAGGGAAGTCTTCATAGACTACTTTAAGTCCCACCGAATACCTGAGGAAGCGTCCACAAGACATCAGCTCATGAAACGAGCTCTGTCTTTCGCCTCCGTCAATAATACTCTATACAAGAGGTCGTTTGATTCTCTGTGGCTGAGATGCCTAGGGCCTGACGAAGCGGAAATGGTCGTTCAGGAAGTCCATGACGGACTTTGTGGTTCTCACCAAGCAGGCCCAAAGATGAAGATGAAGATTAAACGGATGGGCTACTACTGGCCCACGATGATTCAAGACTGCCTTGAGTATGCAAAGCAGTGCCACTCATGTCAAATTCATGGGGATTTCATCCATCAACATCCAAATCCGCTACACCCGACAGTGGCTAGCTGGCCATTCGAAATGTGGGGAACTGACATAGTCGGCCCCATCGAACCAGCATCGTCCAGAGGACATCGTTTCATCCTGGCGACGACTGACTACTTCTCCAAATGGGCAGAGGCAGTACCGCTGAGGGATGTGAAGACGGAGAATATCCTCCATTTCTTCAAGACGCACGTCATATATCGGTTTGGAACGCCAAGACGGATCATCTCCGATAACGGGCCAGCCTACAGAAGCCACAAGATCAGTCGTTTCGCACAGCAGCATAATATAGACTGGAGATATTCTTCAGTTTATAATCCGCGAGCTAATGGTTTACCTGAAGCCTTCAACAAGACCCTGACGAAAATCACGAAGAAAACGGTGTCCCGAAATAAGAGAGACTGGCACGAGAGACTGCAAGAGGCTCTTTAGGCGTATCGAACTACGTTCAAAACGGCCACGAACACAACGCCGTACGCGTTGGTATTTGGTACGGAAGCAGTACTCTCCCTTGAGATAGAGCTACCCTCTTTACGAGTGGCAGTCCACTATGAGTTGACCAACGAAGAAAATGCTAACCTTCGGCTTGAGGAGCTTGATGCCCTTGAAGAAACCAGGCTCATAGCGCAACAAAATCTGGAAGTTTATAAAGCAAAGATGACGCGCTCATATGAAAGATTGACCCGACCGTGGACATTCCGCCAAGGCGAACTCGTACTAGTGGTCAAAAGGCCTATGATCCCCAATCGCGCCAAGCGGGGAAAATTCGAGCCAAACTATGAAGGCCCATACATCATAGACAAAGTCTACCAGGGTGGAGCCTATCTACTCATAGACATGCACGGTGAAAGGCCAGGCCAATAAACGGTCACTTCCTAAAGAAATACTACGCTTAATGAGCCACAGCCTAGATCAATGATAGATGACGACGACTATGTCCGCTCACTATCTTCCTAAGCTCAAGCTTTATAAGCAGTAGCCAGCCTTCTCCATGACGGACCGAAACGTCCTTAAACTAATAGCGGACCGAAACATCCTTAAACTACTACCGCAGCATCCTTAGACTGACGAGATAAAAAAAAAGAGAAAAAGAAAATAAAAAAAAATGATGATAAAAACGGTATGTACATAAGCAAGATGGGCACGGATGAAAACCCGAAAGGGCTCCGTGAGTAAAAACAGCAGGGCTACCGGCGAGTGTTCGTGAAAATCCGAAAGGGCGCGACCTCGTAAAAAAAAAGTAAATAAAAATAAAAAGAATAAAAAAAAACGGTATGTCCATAAGCAAAATGGGCACGGATGAAAACCCGAAAGGGCTCCGTGAGTAAAAACAGCGGGACTACCGGCGAGTGTTTGTGAAAACCCGAAAGGGCGCAACCTCGTTCAAGGACACTTACAGGGTCCTCTCGACCTTGTAAGGAGAAACTACCCGCGTGAGAGCCTTACGACTTACAAGGGAGCAGCACACTTAGGGATCCCCACGATTCCTAAGGAGAAAATACACTTGCGAGATCCTCACAACTCGTAAGGAGAACTCTCTTATGGGACCCTCACGGCTCATAGGATTTGAAAGTCTTAAGTTACAGAGACCTAAACCTGTGCTTAAGCAACCCCCCACAATCTTCGATAATGCCCTACAAGTGGCTCAATACTGACCCTTGTATACAATCCACGGGCGCGAATAAACATTTCCTCAACCAAATCCCATCCGTGACTGGGGATATGTACGCATGATGAACAACCCTTATAAGTCCTCTCGACTTATAAGGAGAAAACCCTCTTGTAGGATCCTTACGACTTACAGAGGAACATACACTTAGGAATCCTCACGACACCTAAGGAGAAAATACACCTACGAGATCCTCACGACTTGTAGGGAGAAATAACTTTGTGAGACCCTTACGGCTCATGAAGTCAAAAGCCTTAGTCAACAGGACCTTAACCCTGGTCACTAAGCCATCTTTGTTCGACATCGACAGAGGCAGATGATGATTCGTTCCTGGCAATATCCCAGTTGTAGCGGTGCTGATGCCGAAATCGGTGTCTAATTCAGGTTTAATGCGGAAAAGCCAGTAGGCCGCACATGCATACGAAATAGCCGAAATGATGGGGCAGCTTGCAATAAAAAGCTGCAAGTAAAGAAAATGTATGCATGAAAAATAGCCGAAATGATTGGGCAACTCACAATAAAAAGCAGCGAGTAAAAATAAAATAAATAGCCGAAATGATTGGGCACCGCGAAAAATAGCCGAAATGATTGGGCAATCACGACCTTCACGATATAAAAGCTGAAATGATAGAGCATCGCGGAAATAGAACAAAAAAAAACAAATGATGAAACTTTGGCCCTACAGTTGAGATCACATCGATCCCTGTATACAATCCAAGGGCGCAAATAAAGAGGGAACCATACTTTCCCAACAGGCTCCGCCAGAAAACGAAGCCAAATTTCGACGGTTCATCCCAACCCCGAAGAAACCAGTGTCTTCGGCAAATCCTTCGACTCAAAAAAAAAGTGTCCTTGACGAAAAAAAACCTGAATCGCGTCGACTCGCAGAGCAACCAGTGCCTCCGTGGGAAATTCTCGATTCGTTTCAACACCAGGGAAACAAATAATCCTTGGCGCTAGGGAAACAAATAATCCTTAGCAAATACCTCAACTCAGAGAAACAAACAATCCTTGACGAGAGCCTCCTGATCCGCGTCGACTCGCAGAGCAACCAGTGTCTCCGTGGGAAATTCTCGATTCGTTTCAACAGTAGGGAAACAAATAATCCTTAGTGCTAGGGAAACAAATAATCCTTAGCAAATACCTCAACTCAGGGAACAAACAATCCTTGACGAGAGCCTCCTGATCCGCGATGACTCGCAGAGCAACCAGTGTTTCCGTGGGAAATTCTCGACTCGTTTCAACACCAGGAAAACAAATAATCCTTGGCGCTAGGGAAACAAATAATCCTTAGCGAATACCTCAACTCAGGGAAACAAACAATCCTTGATGAGAGCCTCCTGATCCGCGTCGACTCGCAGAGCAACCAGTGTCTCCGTGGGAAATTCTCGACTCGTTTCAACACCAGGGAAACAAATAATCCTTGGCGCTAGGGAAACAAATAATCCTTAGCAAATACCTCAACTCAGGGAAACAAACAATCCTTGACAAGAGCCTCCTGATTCGCATCGACTCGCAGAGCAACCAGTGCCTCCGTGGGAAATTCTCGATTCGTTTCAACACCAGGGAAACAAATAATTCTTGGCAAAAACCTCAACTCAGGGAAACAAACAATCCTTGACGAGAGCCTCCTGATTCGCGTCGGCTCGCAGAGAAACCAGTGTCTCTGCGGGAAAATTCCCGATTCGTCTCAACTTGCAAGATGAAGCCTCAGGCAGCAGGGACTAAAAAACTTGCTTCCTGAACAATGGGACCCTGCAAGTCGATCGAAAACGGTCTCTTGCATACTATTCACGGGTCTCACTCTCCAAAGTCGAGTTTCGATAAGGAGGGAAACAACCGCTTACGGGTCCTCTCGACTCGTAAGAGGGAAAAATTCTTTTATAGGATCCTTACGACTTACAAGAGAAAATACACTTAGGAATCCTCACGATTCCTAAGGAGAAAACCCACCTACGAGATCCTCTCGATCCGTAGGGAGAAAAGTCTCTGTGAGACCCTCACGGCTCATAGAGTTGAAAAGTCTTAGGCGGCAGATCTGAACCTGCAGCCTAAGCCATCGTTATCTCATGAAGAAATCAAGGTGCTTACTCTATTATCTGCTAATTGTGACAACATGCTGATAATAAGAAAAGAAAAAGCAAAGAAATAGCACAAGACATTACAAAAAATGTGTATCTTTTATTCATAAACTTGATTGAGTACATGATACATTGTGCTAAAGAATAAAAAATATATATATACATTTTTTATTTACAAGTACAAACGATACAAAGAGGGATAGCTACTGAGGAGGAAGTGTCTTTAACAAATCTGCAAGCCGCTCTCACACTTCCTTCAGTGCCTCCTTCTGAGTGGCTGCCGCGGCCACCTCCGCTTCCACCTGGGCCCGCTGCTGTAAAAAAGACGAAAGTTGCTCCTCGGCCGCCTTCTGGGCTACTTCCTGGCTGGGCGCATCCCGCTCGACAACGTTAAGCTGTTGCCTCAATGATAACCCTTCGGAAAGACATTGCAGAAGGCCCTCAAAGACAACCTTCAGCCGTGCAGCATTGGCCTCCACCCGAGCATGCAGTTGGGCAGACTTGCTCGAAGTCTCACCATGCTCCTTACGTCTTGAAATGACTTCTTGTTCAAGATGGCGGAAGTAAGAAACGCTCTGCTCAATCCACGCTGCTCTTTGATTACTGGCGGCTAAGGTCTCAGGTGCGGGAAGCATCGACTCCAGCTGATGCAGGCGGGCCTCGATCTCCCTGCAATGGTTAACCCAAGATGCGATGATGCCCTCGTCATGAAAGTTCACGAGTATCACCAGCATCGGGTTAACCGCCGTAGCGAAGTCTGCGACAGATGTAGGAGTTTCAACGTCGAGTTCCTCGACATAGTCACTCAACATGCGCAGGATATTCGCGGCGCCTTTCGAAGATGGACGCCTCAGATAAGAACCCGCCGGCATTGTAATGCGAGGCTCGAAGGGCGCCGAGACTGGAACGACAGCTGAAAAGAAACAGGATGTGATCAGATAACAGTACAGGAAATAAAAAGGGGGGAGTTATCGATGTGATATTCGCCATACCAGATGAGACAGGTGGCAAGGCCGGAAGGGCCGGTGGCGCAACCGATCTTTTATCCCCTTCTTCAATCTGTAGCACTGCAGTCGAGATGAGAAAAAAGGGTTTAGAAGTAATTCCATCAACGAAGAAAGAAGGATATCAATGGAAATCATACTCACCAACGCCATCAGAGGAAGAGGCGAGTTCGGATGGGAAGGAGAAGTGTGGGAGCAACACTTGATAAAGATGGTCAAAAAGCACTCCTGAAAGACACAACAGTATGACTTTAGTACACGAATTATACGTCTAAAAAGTGAGATTAATAAGTTGTAAACTCATACCTTCCAACATCTTTGACGGTATGAGAGAGGGCTGAGAGGTGACCACCGCCAAGGCAGTAGTTGAAGGCGCTCCCTCGAGCAATGGGGCATCGGCGCTGGCTACACCTGCGTTACGAACAAATATGAACTTGTCAGAAAGGATTGTAAGATAAAAAGGACAGTAACTTAGGATTTACCTGGTGAGCTGCCGGCCGAAACGGAGGCGGATCCCTCCTCCATCGACATGAGGTCACCGCCCATGGCCTCATCACCCGACTCAATGGGAACCGTTGTCGTACTCGCGAGACCTGGAGACGGCGGAGGACCATAGACAGGGAGGGCTATGATCAGAGCATTGCCAGATTCCTGAGAAGGAGCGGTCGGCTCGTCTTCAGGAATCATGGCCACCTCACCCGTTACTCCCTCGGGTTCAGCAGTCACGGTTACCTCGTCCACCGTCACCACAAGATCATCAGCCTCAGGCACTTTGCCCGCTGCTACTTCGGGCTCAACAACAACCGCTTACTCAGGCATAGCGGACATGACCAGTTCGTCAGTCACTACCTCGGGCCCAGCAATCCCATCTATGTCATCCGCCACCGACTCGGGCTCGACCAATGTCTCTCCCCTCAGCCCCTCATGTTCGACAGTCTCCGCCTCCCCCTCAGTTGGGCTTGGCCCTGTAGGGTAGAACATATAAGAACTGACAGCTTTATGAGTCTTATAACGAAATTCTGAAAGAAGTATTACCTGAGGTAGACTTGTCGTTAGCCTCTCTATTGGCGCGGATCGCCTGTCTGTGAGCTGTAGATAGGGCGACCGGGGACTCTTCTGACGGAGTGTCGGCTCGAGAAACGGTGCTGGGGCCCGCTCCAATGGCCAAAGCAGCTCTGCGTGCCTTTGCTTCGCGCCTCGACCGCTTCCTCTCCTCCCGGGCTGTCACGATGGACCTCTTTGATGCTTCCTTTATCGAAGCATCGTCATCCTCATTTAAAGATGCCTCCAGAGCCTTTAAGGCATCTCTCATCGGCTCTTCAAGACGAACCTCCTGCGGTGGCCCAGAGGAAGCAGGAACATCGGCAGCTGGCAAAGCAGTTGCGTCACTTGGCGGGAACGACATTGAGGTTTCTGCCATAAAAAGGGAGAGGTTAAATTGACCATAACACAAAGAAAATGAAAGCTTGATGAATTGAAACTTACTAAGGCCTAAAGACGCCCTGAGACGTTTCTCCTCTTGGAAAGTCTCGAGGGAAGCGGCAATGGCTTCTTCATCAGTGATGCCTGTTGGAAGAAAAGAAAGAAAAACGTTAGTCAAAGGCAATGAGGAGGATATGATGCAATAAAGAAAATGCGACTAGTTGTTACCTGATTGCGCAAGCTCAGCTAGCCACGCGTCACGCTTTGCCAACCACGCTGAAGTGTCGAGAGCGGCCTCCAAGTCTGTATCATCCGGCGGCAGCATGACTAATCCCTCGTTAGTCCCATATTCGCTCAGGCCTTCGGCATAGGGAGCGTGGGGTTCCTGACCGAACGCGACATCTGCAGCGAAGAGCGACTTCTTTTTCTTCTGCCCTCCGACCCTAGGTGCACGTGGGATCGACTTACGCTTAGCAGCCACTTTAGGACGGCGGGTCCCGATGTCTGCACCCACCCCAGACTCCGGCGAGGCTACAACCACTGTCTCCACTGGAGCACAGGGCGCTGGAGGTGCATCTGTAATATCAGGGAGCGACAATCCGTGCAGAGGACTTTGCGCACACGATGGTCCGGCCCTGGCATCTTTTAGAGGGGGGACCACCGGGGTCCTTGGCACTAAGGGAGCGTTACGGTCGGTGCCGGGAGGTGCATCTTTACGGTCGACCAACACTCGCCTCTCTTTCTTTATAACGGCCCCCGTCGCATGATTGTACCACTCTTTATATACATTAAGGAGTCGGGGAGCGCAGGCCGGCGCACTGATAAAAAAACGAGAACCCGTGTTCAGGCGTATGAAGTGATGCAACGCGTTCTCCATCCCTTCTTCATTGGCAGCAGGTTCCAGTAGGAAAGCTTCCAAGGGTACCCTTTGATCGTAGCCCAGTTGTTGGGCGAAACGATGTGGGTTATATCTCATGAAAATTGCCGCACCGTTCTGCCTAAAGACTAGGAAGCCCGGTCTAATAGAATACAAGTGGAGGGTCTCCCGGGCCGTCAAAACTGAAGATCCATCCTTAAAGGAGTCTTGTAATGGTCGCACCGCAGCGGTGGACGCTTTTCCAATGGTCAATACCTTGTCAATAAAGGACATCCCGGCTCCAACGGTGTGAGGGCGAAGGAGTAAACCCCTGGCGTTCCGTGGTGATGGGGTCACAATTGATGCGCCGATCAGCTGTGTAATGCGAGGAAAACCACACTTGTCGAAGAACGTGGGCCTTTTATGCATGTCGAAGACACCCGTCGTGTGTAGTTCGAGCCACGATATGAAGTAGTGCATCGGGAAGACCACGTGCAGTACCCAGGCTCATTAGCATCCGCTGCTCGATTGAGGCCATGATATAAGTGCGCCAGGCCGGCGATCCCAACAGCCACCTTTACCCCGATAGTCATCCGGTGGGCTGGGTAAAAAACAGAGGGCCGCATGCGGTGATAGTGTATTGGAATCGCAAACCAACTCAACCATAACCCGAGAAATCCTAAGAAAAAGGCCTCCTCATCCATTACAGGGGCCGCAATTTCTGCAAAAGACATAGTCGGGAAGTCCGGAAGGAAAAAACCCTTTTGATCTATCTCCTTCTCCGACAGGTTATCCACACTTAGACCGAAAGGGTCATCTAGGGTAGCGAACTTGGCAGCGTCTGATAAGAGGACGCTTGGACGAAGAAACCGAGCAATGAAATCCTCAAAGTTAACTCCTCGACTCCCATGTTCGATGAAAAGGGACTCATATATGTTCAACACTTTAATCAAGCTTGGGAACTGGTGTTGAACAGCATTCTCCGGCGTGAGCCCCCTTACCACCGGCTTAGCACCAAAGACGTACTCATCTGTCGGGAGCAACTCCTCATAATGTTCCCCCATGACTGGTAAACTGGATACCTCCGTGAACTCCTCCAAAGAGATTGACACTTCCCGATCCATGGCAAGGAAAGTGTGGGTAGGAATATTCCACTGCTCCAAGAAAGCCTTGAACCACCAGGTGGGGAGCGTGGGATACTGGAAGAGAGAGGCGTAGACCGCGGTGTACAGTCCTAACCTTATCAACTGCGACTTTTTCGTCGACAGGATATACCGGGCCCATGGCAGATAGCCGATCGGGTGGCAGGGGATCAGACCAATGTTATATGACTGCCCCTAAGGTCGCGCCTCGCCCTGACAAATACGACGTCCTAGGATATCCAAAACCATAGGACGCTGGACCGGAATCGCATCTATGGTGGGATGAAGAAAGCCCTTCGAGGTCCAATCAACCATCTCCATGGCATACTGCACCGAGGGTGGGGTGGTGTAATGAATCACCGTGATGGGTTTTGAAGGTACGGCGCACGTGAAGCTCCGTCGGTCCATGATAATCTGGTTATACCACGACCCCCAAAGGCGGAGACTCTTATATTCCGGGTCGTAGTCCCTAATCATAGCCAAGACGTCACGGTCCAAGGGCGCTTCGGGAAATCCCTCCTCTGAACGAACAAACGGGAACGAGGTGTCGAGAGACATGATCGCTGCAAATGAATAGAACAAAATAGCCGTCAGTGCTGCAATTCCAACGCTTGGCGTTTAAAAATTTTCAATTAATTGAATTTAAGAATTGATTAAATTAAAATTAATCACACCACACTGTAGTGCAGTGGGTAGGGGACCAAATGGGGACCCACAAAATCTGGATGAAAATGCCTCATTTAATAAGACAGCCTCATCATTGGGTGAGACTGTCAGTTAAAGAAAAGATCCCCAAGAGAATATTATCATCAGTAGGGAATCCCTAGAGACAAGGAGAAAATCTCCTCTTTCAGAGCAAAGCTCTGTCACAGAATGACACTTGTTAAATTCTGGTCTCAAAGGAATAAAATTCCTTAAAAGAGCATAGCTCTGTGATAATAATGGAACGACCCATCAGAAAATTTTAACACTTAAAAATTTTAAAATTTTTGGGACCTTGAAGAATCCATGAAAACTTATAATAAGTTCTTCATTTTGCAGATCTAAAAGATCCACACTTGATCCAAGAGCAAAGCTCTGTTCATGGGTTAGAACCCCATGAACAAGATCTCTGCAGATCTATAAGTTTTGAGAGCAAAACTCTGTTTATGAAACCCCAATGGGGATCTCTTTAGATCAAAAGATCTGTGAGAGCAAAGCTCTTTGGTTAAGATTAATTTAAATTAATTTGATTTAAATTAATTTTTACCTATAGTTTCTAACTTTGGAAATGAGCAAAGGTCTGAAGTTCTTAAGCAAGAGCAAAGCTCTGTAGAAAATCAAAAATCTTGAAATGGTGAAGATTTCCTAAGGGCCATAGGTCCTATTTATAAGGCGCTTGCGCCCCTTCAGCTCGCCCCTTGATCCAACGGTCAAGAGCTTGCCACCGCTGCACTCACGTGCGCGCCACGTGAGCGCAACGGTGGGGGGCATTTGTTTCCCCAATCAGAGCAAAGCTCTGTTGAAATTCAAAATTCAAATTTTAAAGCAACGCTTTAAATCTTGGGCGCAACGCGCCACGTGTCAGGCGCTGATACGTCAACGCAGCGCCCAAGAAGGCGCGTCCAATTAGAGCAAAGCTCTATTTAAGGCAAAATTAAAGGAAGCAACGCTTCAGTTGCGCAAGCACTGCGCTGCGCGACACGTGTCGGCGCAGATGCGCTAGCGCAGTTGCGCTGCGCTGTGCGCTGCGTGACACGTGTCACGCGCTGGGGCATTTGCGCCAAATAGAATTAAGATTTTCAAGAAATCTTTCTGTTCTTGTTAAAACAAAAAGATTTTCTTCTGTAAAACAGAAGCCCTTGGATCAAAAATCCAACGGTGGGGAAAATTCCCCAAATCATTCAGAGAAAGATTTCGTTAACAAATTCAACAAACTTATGGGCACTATATAAATACCCCTAGACCTCAAATCAAAAGCATCAACATTTTGTGAGAAATTAAACAGAGAGAGCTTTGAAGAATTGGAGAGAAATCCTCAAGAACAAAAAAGGTAAAAAGCCTTTAGAAAAAGAGAAAATTCTCTTATGAACAGATCATGGATCTAAAAACAAAATCAATGATCTTTAATAAAAAAACAAAATAAAAATAGTGCTTTGCACTTTTTATGAACCTCTGGTTCTTGAAATAAGAAAACTTGTTTTTTCTTTGATCTAAATTAGATCAAGAAATCAAGCAGTGATTTGCACTTCTTTTATGAACCATTGGTTCTTAAATCTAAAAGATTCTTAAATTAATAGTGCTTTGCACTTATAAATCTGCACTGTTGCGCTCTTGGGCTGGCGCAAGCCACCAGAGAGCGCCAGGTGTCAGCATCTGAACCATTTGCGCTATGCGCTTTTGAAATAGAGTTTTGCTCTCTGAAATTGGCGCAACTCACCAGAGCGCTCCACGTGTCAGCAACGCAAGCTTCAGCGTACTAGCGCAGCGCACTGCGCTTGCATGACACGTGTCATCACCACAAGCGCTTGCGCTCTTTGATTGGCGCAATGCGCCTGAAATGCAATGCATTTCTTTTGTTAAAGGGCCAGGCCCAAGTCAAAAAGACCTAGCGGGCCAAAATAAATTGCAAAGCAATAAAAAGGGGCAGAGCCCAAGTAAAATTGATGCTCTGCATCATTTATAAATGGGCAGAGCCCAAAACAAATTGATGCTCTGCATCCTTTATGGGTAGAGCCCAAATAAAAATAAAAATAAATGCAATGCAAAAGCAAATAAAATGCTGAACATTTTCAATTGGACTTAGCCCAATCGTGGCCGTAAGTCCTCAAATTAAATTGACTGAGCACGGCTGCTCCCTAAATCAATTTACGACCGGTTCTAGGGTACATCTCCGAACTCCTCTGACACCCATCGTTGTAATCCTTCAACGACGTCAGAGAGGTGACGGGTTCCGACGACTACACATCAATATGGACCGAAACATCCTTAAACTAATATTGGACCGAAACGTCCTTAAACTAATGATGGACCACTACGTCCTTAAACTGACAATGGACCAAGACGTCCTTAAACTAATAATGGACCACCACGTCCCTAAACTGGAACATGGACCATTACGTCCCTAAACTGGAACAATAGAGCTCTCAAATGTTCTTTTGCCGGATCTAAACGATCCCGTTTAAGTTGATCTTAGCCGCAAACCTGGCTAACATATCCTTAAACATTCAAATGGACTATAAAACTCCAAATCGACTTTTGGTTCGAGGGTACATCTCCAAATTCCTCTGACACCTGTCGTTGTAATCCTTCAACGTCGTCAGAGAGGCGACGGGTCCCAACGACCATACGTTAAATGGATCACCACGTTAAGTTGATCTTAGTCTAAAACAGGACTAATGTGTCCTTAACGGATGTTTAAGTTGATCTTAGCCTCAATATGGCTAATGTATCCTTAAACTAAAAACACCAAACCCAAATCTAAGTAAATACGGATTTGGACTAATCCACGTCCTACGGGCGACGGCATTACTCAGTCTCCGTATACAATCCACGGGCAACCACAAACAAAACAAACACACACGACACGAAGTGAAATTCCGGAGAAGGAGAAAGTGGTTACCGCGATGCGGTAGCGTAATTAACTGCAGGGGCCTGCGCCTGCAGGGAAGAGCGTCCCCACAATCAAAAACCCCTCCGGCGAGGGGAAATCTGACGAAATCTGTTACATCGGCCGCATCCGTCTAAACCTCCGATACACGGTGCCATAAATCAACTTGGCATCTTCGGAGAGGTAGACGGATAAAACCATATAGCATCTGCCCCGAATCTCAGGCTAGACGTCCTCGCGTCGTCCGCCGCCGTTCGGAGGGGAATAAAGGCTTCTATCCGATTAAAAATGTATAGAGCAGACACCCATTCGTTTGTGCTTTCATCCATTTCGAGTAAATTTCGGCAGTATCTCCCCGCTGTTCTCCGAGTACACTGTAATAGAATAGATAATCATTTCAATGCTGTGAACAACATTGAAATGGACATCTAATCTATCTTTGTACACGGAGAACCAGCGGAAAAGTACCGATGAAATAACTCGAAACGAATGAAAACACAAGTGAATGTAGGTGTTTGCTTTATACATTCTTAATTTGTCCACATTGGACAAATCTATCGGTTATCATACGATTGAATCTTCTCGTTACATAGACTACACGACGGTTGTTAGTACCAAACTATACCGTCCGATATTTAACAAGCTTCGAATAATTCTATGTCACGACGAATATCGAACGTATGTTAACCGATAAACGGGGACTAAGTCGCGCTTTGATTTTCACATATGAATACCGATGACAATATGAAAGTTTCATACTATTATTGAGCATCATATATTGGTTTTAACTTGAACATTTAACTTGAATAGGTTTTACGTTTACGTTTCGTTTTTAAGGGTTCGAAATTTTTAGTTTAGGGTAAATTTTTCTTGCGTTTACGGTAAAGTTGTACGTTTACGTTATCATCGAGCATCTTACTGAAAGAACTAGTACACCATAAACCCTAATTAACCCTAATCAACCCTAATCATCACCCTAACTCAAATTATCCCTAATTAACCCAAAATTAACCCAAATTAACCTAATTAATCCAAATTAACCCTAATTATTACCCTAACTCAAATTATCCATAATTAACCCAAATTAAGCTAATTAAGCCAAATTAACCCTAATCAACACCCTAACATAAATACACTATTTTACTTAATTAACCAAAATTAATCCTAGTCCAAACCCTAACTCAAATTAACCTAACCTTAATCATCACCCAAACCCCAACCTAAATTAACCCCATCTAAAACTAAAATTAATCTAATTAACCCTAACTCTAATCATCACCAACCTTATTTACCTAATTAACCCAAACTAACCTTAACCCTACCTAATTAACCCTAACCTTACCTAATTAACCCTAACCCATAAACCGAACCCTAACCCTACCTAATTAACCCTAACCCTAACCTTAATTAACCCCCAATTAACCCGGTCCTAGCTATAACCCTAACCCTAAAATCAACAATAACACAAAAAATTCCAAATTTTAAGTTCAAAATGAAAATTAACTCACCTCAGTAGTAGTTTTGCCGGCGGCAAAGAGCTCGACGAGGTGGAGGAGGCCGGGGATAGAGCTCGACGAGACTGTGGTAGCGGCAAAGAGTACAACGAGCTCGCGGCGAGACTGTGGTGCCAACGACGACGAGAGTGTGGTGGCGCGCGATGAGGATGTCGACGACGATGGGTGTGGTGGCGACGAGGAAGACGACGACGGATGTGGTAGCGATGAGGTGCACGCGGAAGATCGATCGATCGCGGGAGAGTTGGTGGGAAAATTTAGGGCGGTGGAAAATTACCGAGCTTTATTTTTTTTATAAATAACCCTTTGTTGCTCCTATGGATTAATCCGTTGGGTTTTCTTTTGCAGTTCCGTAGAGCTAAATAAAAGATTACATTTTAATATTTTTTTATTTAATTATGCCCCTACGGTGGGTACTGTAGGGGCAAACCATTGGCCCTACGGATTAATCCGTAGGGGCAATAAAAAGTTGCCCCTATGAATTCCTATATCCGTAGGGGCAACCTCTTATTGTAGTAGTGGCTCCAGGTATCATGTACTATATATGATCATGTTCTTCTTCATCTTAAGTCTAATATTCCGATTTTATCGTATGTGGTCTTTCTATTGTTATCTTGTATTGAAGCCTTGTATGATTGTCTTGGGTTTGCACCATGAATATAGCGAACTGTATAATCAGAACATATGCATGATAGACAAAGAAGCTTCTCATATATAATTTCACCAAGAATAGATTTACTTTTCAAAAAATTTATTCATACATAACATTAATGAGTTTTTATTAGACCAAAACTATAGCATCAACAACTTAAAGAATCAAATCAAAGCCATGTACAACAAACTACATCCTGAAGAAAACAAACTGTTTCAAAATGAATCTTTCAATAAGCTACTCTCCACAACTCTTTCTAAAGGCTACTCCTCGTTCAGAAGACGATTGTTTATGACTTGAGAAATTTCCTATACCATTTGGTAGAATCTTTCGGGTGTCGCATGAGGTCATTTGCAAAATCAATATACGTAAGCCCAAAACGTTGATTGTATCCTTGCTCCCATTCAAAGTTATCTGTTAACGACCATGCAAAGTATCCTTTCACTTGAACCCCTCCCTGTAACCAAAAATAATTATGTTAGTTTTATTAAAATTGTAATTTGACAGTGTCAAATGTGAAGTTATGAAGTTCTCTTTTCAGTACTGATAAGTTACTGTATCGCAGCTCGTACTTGAGCAAGATGAAGAGTCGTGTAGTCAATCCTCTCCTTGTCGGAGAGTCCTTGGTCCAGTGATGAGATTTGGTCATTGAGCTGAGTAGTTCCTGGAAATATTTTGAAGAATTGTTTCAGGACACAAGATAGATATCTAAATTGTGTAAATGTGTTATATTAGAATACTGACCATTTTCTGTGATGTAAATCTTAGGATCGTTATATTTGTTCTTTACATACACTAACACGCCCTTCATTCCAATTGGATATACATAAATCCAAGAACCTTCCTGCAATGGAAAAAGGGGAATGTATAAAATAAAGGAAGATTTAGTAGGACTTGGTGAAATATGCTATCATTATATATGTTATTACCCCCAATAAATGAACAATGAAATTAAATAAGCTTACTAAAATATGGCTGTGCAAAACAAAACAAAACAAAACAAAACAAAATAAGGGAATAAAATATAGTTCTTACCAATTTTCCTATTGGAACCCCATCCTTTTCATCTGTAAATAGAAATGTTCAATTCAACAGCGCTTAGTTAGTTTCCAAGCAGAGAAGCTTCGAAAATTTAAAAAAAATAATATCGGCCAACCTTTATTAGGCAGTGAAAATGCTAACATGAAATGGATGTTTGTATATTCATGTTGGCAGTAAAATAGGGGAAAAAAAGACAGTTCCTCACTAGTTACAACATAGTATTTTTTATTTAAAATGTAGATTAGTAAAGTGCACATTAAGTACAATCTTAAATTTCAAAATTTTAAACCCTTTCTTCTTTCCTTTTACTTCTTGTGTTTCTATCTTTCTTTCATTAAACAAAAAGAATATGAAGAATTACATTAAACAACTCTCATTAGTTACTTGTTTCAACATACCTAGTTGGTTTGCATAAAAATCAATAATGTTAACTATTGGTGTGTAATTGTTGGACATTGCCACAGAGCGTGCATAAGATGAAGTGTAATAGTTGAGGCCGATAAAATTGTAGGATCCTTTGATCATTTCCGACTCTTCCTTTGTAAAGTATGGCAATCTTCTCTCACCAGTGCTCTCATAATAAATGGATAATCTCCATTAACCAATGGATCCATGTACCTGAATAAAACATATATTTAGATGTACGATATACATGAATGTTGTATGAGCATATAATTGTTTGGCATCGGTATTTTTTTGTAACCAACCATCCAAGCATAAAGTCCAACGATCTCTCGGCCGCTTGTTTATCATCATAAGATTCTGAATATGGCTTAAACCACTTGCTAACAAGTGTAATTCCGACCTACCCTCTCTTGTTGAGTCTGAAAACAGATGGCATAATATATAAGAATAAGCTTGTACATGTTTACACACCATTTTCTTTAAGTACTTTGGAAACATAAATTTTATTCAATGAATATGAGAACAATTTAACTGCTTTTCCTTGCTATGTCATTTCCATGTACCTTGTTTTTGTTGCTTAAAATATTGATTGATCGTGCTCTGATGGTAGACATGAATGATTTCCTTTGTAGATGTATTGAAAACTAGAATTTCTAATTAGCTTACTATTTTATATATTGATTGGAATTTTAATTAATACTACAAATTTTAATTTGATTAAGCATCGCATACAATTACTTGATATTGCAAGAATGTAAAATAAGGAATGTCTCGATAACTTGCAATTGTATAAGTTTATATATGTGCTTATGTAATACCTGGTAGTGGTCCTTATAAAGTCGAGCCGCTGCTGCATGTGCTAGTATGAGGTTGTGAGTAACAATGTATGGCTCTGTGAGAGAGTTTCCAACAGAACATCCCAACAATTTAGAACAGCGGCCAGGTGCATGCTGCCCGAGGCCATAACCCATGCTACCAAATGTCCATGGTTCATTCAATGTGATCCAATGTTTAACTCTATCTCCGAATTGCTGAAACAATACATCAGCATAATCCTTGAAATCATCTCTGGAAAAGGGCCAAAAAGGGGAAGGAAAAAAAACATGTTTAGTACGTAAGAATTCAAACGGTAAACAATGAAGCAATCAATTTTATGTTGGCTACTTGCACAATTTGACGATCAAGAAACCCTCCATATTTATCTTCTAGAGCTTGTGGGACATCCCAGTGGAAGATAGTCACATACGGTTTTATGCTTGCAATGAAAATGAACATATTGGTTTTAACATATGAAGGGGTTAAGGCAAGGTAAGGACATACCAAAAAATATTCTGGCTTTTACCATTTTCAGTAGCTCATTAATGAGATTGTTGCAGTAATTTACTCCCTCTTGATTGACTCCCCCTTTTAAGGTCCCATCTGTATGCATAAAACATAATATATTGTGGGAAAGATCATGCAATCAATCTAATTATATATATACATGAAATAAAATTCAATGAATGAAACATCAACCTGGCAATATCCTCGACCAAGCGATAGAGAAACGGTACGAATCAATGCCCATCTGCTTCATGATCTTTATATCTTCCTGTAAATTTTAATACTTATCTTATTAGTCCCTGTGTATGATTTATATGCGAGTTGCTAAGAGTAAGAATATATTACACTTTTCAACACAAGATCTTTGTTTCCTAAATTACTTACTTTGTATCTGTGGTATGCATCCGTTGCTACATCTCCTGTGCTCTTGTTGTTAATTTTATCTATAAAACAAATAATTATCATGTAAGTTCTTAATTAATCATTTCGTAATTAACACAAGTTTTTATTTTCTTCTTCTTTTTTGTTTGACATCATTTTTCTCTTCCTAGTCATTCAAGAATATAAAAAAAACAAACCTGGTTGCTGGTGGGTGAAAGTGTCCCAAATGCTTGGCCCTTTTCCTTCTTCATTCCATGCTCCTTCTATCTATACACCGATACAAAAATAACAATAAGGTTTATTAATTAGCATATTCAGCGTGAGATAATTTTTGAATCTTCGGCTGAACTTGTTAAATATATGCATGTGCGTGTGCGTGCGCGTGCTCTCATCCTGTCTTTAGTTTAAATTTTCAATCTTCGACTGAACTTGTTAAATATATGCATGATATATACCTGATAGGCTGAAGAAGCGGCGCCGAAAGCAAAATCTTTAGGGAAGTTGGACTTCCCTAGAACAACTTCCGCGGGAACTGGAGCCGACACAGAATCCTTTTGCACTACAGTTGCTGCAGCTGCTCCATTAATTTTGTCAACGGAGCACAGTATCGGAAAATGAGCTCTCCTCTTAGAGTTTTCAGAAGAGATGCTTAAAGCATTCTTCGAAAGATTAAGCTTGCCATTGCTTTGAAGAGAGGCCAGAAGAGAGAGCTGTGAGTGCACTCACAGCTAATGGGTTGTGAGCGTTCACAGCTGTGAGTGCACTCACAGTGAAATTATATATCATGCTAGTTTCTCGTACATATGCAGTGGATGCTTTTTTTCGTGTTGCTAAAAGGTCTTGAAGGGAAAAGAAGATCTATAGTTATCAATTAACATTCACATGTTTCACTTCTCATTTTGAAATTATTAACATTATATATTGCCTGTCAAAAATATAAATATTGAAATTATTAACATTATATAGTCAATGTCCCTTGTCCTTTTTGTAATTTGGGAAAAGTACAATTTGCTTCCAACAAGAAAAGAACACTTCCCCTCTCATAGATTTTTCCAGTCATTTTTTCCCCTTTTTTTGGCAGAAGTAGATTTTTTCACAGTCAATTGAATACAGCTTAGGTGCGTGTGGCAAAAAGAAAATTATTTTTGTTGGATCAAGGCCTAATATATTATACAAGAATATATTCTAAGTGGGGAAGTGCAAAATCAAATTGAAGAAGCTCACACAACACACTAACACAGAGAGTTCTCATTTTTAAAATGTTTATTTTGGAAAAGAAAACGAAGATGGCAGATGGATCCCGTAAGTTTGGAGAACAATAGTGCTCATAGATTGTGTTACGGAATATATATTTACATTTTGATCCTACACGTAATGATGCAATTTCTTGTCCTAGGTTAGACCTAAATATATTCTTTTGCTTCCAAAAGCTTATCTCATGCATGGTCCCGTTGACAAGGACTAAATCAACTGTTTTTGTTTTTAGGTTACAACTTCATACCTTCTCCATTCTTGTCCTTTCCGCACACAAGCATGCATAGAGAGTTTTTGAAATAAATCCTTGATTAATATTTTATAAGCAATTTTCCTTTTGATTAATATTTTTTCCATTGGAGCTTTCTCATTCTTTTTTATCAAGAATAATGATATAAATGAAAGAATAAAGTTCATTGAGTACATATTAATATCACAGAGAGTGAAATGGTCCTGTCATCTTTATCGAGATGATTCTGTCTCGTCGGATAGTGATTCTGCTGATAAAAAAATATAGGGTAAATTGTCATAAGCCCCTGGCAAAGACTTTCGCTGTCAAAAAGCCCAAGCTTAAAGATCTTGTCCGAAACCCACTGTCACGCTCTACTTCCCAAAAGACTAGGGGCGAAAGCGGATGAGGCCCGCACGTATCCATAATGAGAAGCACCCCTTCTCGTTATGAATACACTAAGCGTACTTACAATTGGATATAGTTGCCCTCAAGACAATTATTGTAATTGCAGGCTGTAATTAAAGAAGGGCATTTACGGAGAGAACAGTCTCGCTCGAGATGATAATTAATATCTGATTTGGCTTTATCATCATGTGTATATATTTTACTTGTTATTACATATCGCTATTACATGTTGATAAAGCTCATAGGATCTTTGCTTGACTACCAGGATTATCATAGGGATCATACTAGTGGGGTTTAATTAGTAGTCCATGAGCACATCCTTAAAAGCTCCTAGTCGTAGGAGCATCGAGACAAGGTATCGGTACTCTAGAATAGACTAATGTATACGTTTCGACACTGAGAAAAGAGGGCTCGCTAGAAGCTGAAGAATAGACTCAAGGTATCAAAGATGACCTGACAGCAACTCAAGTTCCAAAAGTGGCTTGGGTTCGAGTTGCGAAACTCCAACTTACATTTCGTAATGTAAGTATGGAATCTCATGAGTCCCATACTTACATTACGAAATCACTAATTCATGAATTTACAAATGAGGGCCTGTGGTTCCTTATCCCTGGATTATAGCATGTTGGTTTCGAGAGCACTCCTGGGATACGTTGACATCCACACTTAAACTCACGTTAGTTAGATTACCTTTTAATGATATCTGTAGGATACATTGACAGTACACTTCATGTTCACGATTCCTTCACTGTACGGCCATGCTATACTTATTTGTTATGCTCATATTACATTTTCATGCTTACATAGTTTCTTTTAACATTGTCGTGTTATAATTGTTTCATTTCATCCATACTATACACCTTGCATTTCATTTATATACACCACCCATCTTTTTTGGAGACTTACAGAACGAAAGTTCGTTGACGGGCACTCCATCCATCTTTCTTTCTTTCTAGAAATGTTCGTCAGATAATCAAGAGAGTAAAGAGGTCGAACCGACTTTTGAGGACTACTCGCAGTTTGAAGTCCAGGCCGACTACTAGTCCTTTAGCAGTTATTTCTTTTCATTTCAGTATGCCATTGTTTCGGCACTTTTATAGTACTTTTCTTTTAAGTGATGTTATATCAGTGTAAACATTGTAAAGTTGGGAATGTAAATATATAAAGTATTGGATTTTATTATCACTTGTCTATTCTTGTTAAATATTATACTGTTTATTTTACGCTTAGCGTATTTGTTGCAAAAAAGACCTTCTCAGCATAAATACGTCACGGGCCTCGTCACGTTTTCTGCTCCCGTCTTTTGGGAAGCAGGGCGAGACAGTGGTAGAGTATTAATCAAAGCATAGTGGGAACACACACAAAACACTATGGCGATCTCAGGTCAAGAGACTACCCTTTACTATCATCACTAGACAGCTGCTATCTAACATAAGTATAATACCATCTAGTAGGGCTAATTTTAGGTTTTGGTTAGGGGTAATTTTAAGATTAAGGTTAACTTTAAGGCTAATTTTATTTAGGGTTAGGGTTAATTTTAGGGATTATGTTAAGGTGGGATAATTTTAAGGATTGGGTTAAGTAAGTTTATCTGTTGAAAATTTTAGTTAATTTTAGGTTTAGGATTTGGGTTAGGTTGTTAATTTTAGTTAATTATGGTTAGGAGTTATATATATTGTTGTTATTTATAGAGATGTATAGCATATGTAACTAAAAGTTTGTGTGCTTGTCGGGTTGATGTTGGCGTGATTGCTTCTGTTACTTCGCTTTCTATATACGCTAGTCTCCGGTAAGTTCGATAACCCTTACACATACAAGCATATCATATACATACACACATATCACACACACATGACCATACACACACACACATACATATGCACAAGCATACATACATATGCGTGCACACACACATACACAAAAACATATCACATACATATACACAGCGCGCGCACACACACAAAAGCATATCACATACATATACACACAAACAAGCACACGCGCACAAGCATACATACAAACACACAAACAAGTGCACGCGCACAAGCATACATACAAACACACAAACAAGCGCGCGCGCACACACACATACACACATACGTAAAAGCATATCACATACATACACACATACACACAAATCACATACGCACACACAAACAAGCGTGCATGCGCAGGCATACACACACACAAAAACAAGCGCGCGCACACACATTTACTTAATTACTATAAAACATCCATACTAAATCATGTATTTTAAACTTTTAATCGCAGAGGCTTTATCCCGGACATCCATGATCGCCTCCTTCATGATCGACTCTCCCTCCTTGTTTTCGTCCACTCTTGATTTTTCATTTTACCCTTTGTAAATTTATGGTGTTAGGATTGTAATGGAACGCGTAATTTATATTGCAATCGTATTTGGATAATTTATATTTGAATGGATTGGATTTTGGATTAGAATAGATATATTTGAATGCAACGGAATCGATATTTGAATGAAAATCTACTGTGATCGTATTTGGATAATTTATATTTGAATCGAATGGATTTTGGATTAGAATCGATATTTGAATGAAATAGATTGGATGTAATTGGATTTTAATGGAATCATATTTTGGATTAGAATCTGCATATTGTAAAAACAATTTTTTTCTCTTTTACCGAAGTCTATTTCGACGGCCATTTTATGTCGAAATAGGATTATTTCGACATAAAATAGCCGTCGAAATAGGCTTTAGTAAATGAAAAAAAATTCAGAAACAATTTTCTAATTACAAAATCTTTAATGTTTCGACAATTTTAGTCTGTCGAGATAAGATTTATTGCGACATCAGTGAGATGTCGAAATGACTTAAGTTATTGTGATGCCTAAATGGTGTGGAAATAACCTTTTGTGACACCATGCGTGGCAATTTCATGTGTCCCGACGAAATAAGCTCATTTCCACAGCTAAAAGGCGTCGAAATAAATCAATTTTCCTGTAGTGGTTTAAAGATAGAAGGAAGTGGCTAGGGGTATATTTACATGATTCCCACAGTTCACATGGAAGCAAACAGGGCTTCCTATGGGTTAGAGTGAATTAGGAAGTGCAGAATCACATTGAGAACTTCATCTTCTAGCTCGATAGTCCAATATGGATTCTGCTATATGAGTAAAAGTTTGTTTTTCAATTGAGCGTTGTCTTCGAAATGATATATATATACATATATATATATATATATATATATATATATATATATGATACCTACAGGATTTTCCATGAAAGAACCATTAAAATCCTGTTAATTGGTTTTGGATTTAGAATAACCAGACTTATAAGGATAATGGAGGAAATGTGCCATAGGAGGGAATTTCATCCTATGGCGTCGAATAAATACATCCTCCATGATTTTTTTCCACGATCGACACCCATCATCATCATCTTTATCATGTAAGATGTAAATACACCAAATTTCATATGATTCCATCACTTTTTCACAGTTGATTTAGTGGGTGCATAATTAACGGTTTACCGACAATGGAACTTTTTACATTGTTAATTCAACGGTGAAAAAGAATTGGAATCATATAAAATTTGGTGTATACTCATCTTACATGATAAAGATGATGATAATAGGTGCCGATCGTCAAAAAAAATAATGAAAGATATAGATTTTTAATGCCACCTAACGAAAAAGCTTGCTATGACCTCTTTTCTTCATTATTCTCTCTCTCCCCCCCCCCTCTCTCTCTCTCTCTATATATATATATATATAAAAGGATACGAGATGACGGCCCTTTTCGAAAGAGCCCTCGCCTCAAACATACATCTACCCTCATGTATTTCACCGATCCAAACCGGTCAATTTAATCTACGTATTATGAAACCCCAATGTATATATATATATATATATATATATATATATATATATATATATATATATATATATATATAGGAAAAGAGGTATGAGGTGGCAGTTCCTTTTTTTAAAAGGAGCCATCGTCTCAAATATACATCCTCCATATTTTTTTATAGATCTAAATCAGCCATTTTGATCTACATATTATAAAACCCATACATACAGAAAATCCTGAGATTTAAAGACCTCTAACGCATTCATCAAAAGAATAGAAAAAATAATGTCTTATCGATATAAGAAAAATATAGTTCCTTGATGGACGTGTTAGAGGCCTTGAAATCTAAATTTTTTTTGTATATAAGGGTTTAATAATACGTAAATTAAATTGACCGATTTGGATCGGTGAAATACATGGAGGGCAAGTGTGTGTTAAGGCGGGGGTCCATTTTTGAAAAAGGGGCCGCCAACTCATATCTCTTTTTCTGTGTGTATGTGTATAATAAAGAAAAGAGACGCTAGAAAGCTTTTTCGTTAGGTGGCGTCAAATATCTATACTCTCCATAATTTTTTTCGACTATCGGCATCCATCATCATCATCTTTATCATATAAGATATGGATACACCAAATTTCATATGATTCCATCACTTTTCACCGTTGAATTATCAAAGTAAAAAGTTCTATTGTCGGTAAACCGTTAATTTTGCACTCACTAATCAACGGTGAAAAGTGATGGAATCACATGAAATTTAGAGCATCCGCGTCTTACAAAATAAAGATGATGATGATGGGTGCCGATCGTCCAAAAATATAATTGAGGGAGTATTTTTTCAACAGCATAAAAGAAAATTCCCTTCTAAGACATATTTCCTCAGTGTATATATATATAGAGAGAGAGAGAGACTGTGTGTGAGAGAGAGAGAATAAGAATAAGAATTTGGATTAAATATGTACATAGTACCAAAAAGATTCCTAATACATTGACTATTGTCGGCCACATGCATACACAATCTCTTTGAGGTTTGGACCAATCAGGGGGCTATTTCTCAAAGAAATGGCAGCAATTTGCACCAAGCTGCCTGTACAATCATGAAACTGCCATGCTCCAGGCAAACCTTTCTATTTATTTATTTATATTCATGATCCTCTATCCTTCTTCATCATGAGTATAATTTTCTGATATTATCATATGTGGTCTTTGCAATGTTCTCTTGTATAGAAGCCTTGTATATATGATTGTCTTAGGTTTCTACTCTTACAATTTTATGCACCGAGTATATATATAGCAAACTGTATAATTAAACATATATATGATGGACAAAGAAGCTTCTCATATATAATTTCACCAAGAATAGATTTACTACTCAATAACTTTATTCATACATAACATTAATGAGTTTTTATTAGCATCAACAACTTAAAGAATCAAATCAAAGCCAGGTAGAAACTACATCCTGAAGAAAACAAGCTATATATTTCAAAATGAATCTTTCTATAAGCTACTCTCCACGATCTTTCTAGAGGTTACTCCCCATTCGGAAGACGATTCTTTATGACTTGAGAAATTTCCTATACCATTTGGTAGAATCTTTCGGGTGTCGCTTAAGGTCATCTGCAAAATCAATATACGTAAGCCCAAAACGTTGATTATATCCTTGCTCCCATTCAAAGTTATCTGTTAACGACCATGCAAAGTATCCTTTCACTTGAACCCCCTCCCTGTAAGCGAAAATAATTATGTTAGTTTTATTAAAATAGTAAATTGACAGCGTTAAATGTTTAAGTTATGAAATTCTCTTTTCAGTACTGATAACTTACTGTATCGCAGCTCGTACTTGAGCAAGATGAAGAGTCATGTAGTCAATTCTCTCCTTGTCAAAGAGTCCTTGTCCAGTGATGAGATTTGGTCATTGAGCTGAGCAGTTCCTGGAAATATTTTGACGAACTGTTTTATGGCACAAGATAGATATCTAAATTGTGTAAATGTGTTCTATTAGAATACTGACCATTTTCTGTGATGTAAATCTTAGGATCGTTATATTTATTCTTTACATACACTAACACATCCTTCAATCCAATTGGATATACATAAATCCAAGAACCTTCCTGCAATGGAAAAAGGGGAATGTATAAGATAAAGGAAGATTTAGTAGGACTTGGTGAAATATACTATCATTATATATGTTATTACCCCAATAAATGAACAATGAAATTAAATAAGCTTTACTAAAATAAAATAAAATAAAATAAAATAAAATAAAATAAAACAAAACAAAACAAAACAAAACAAAATAAGAAAATAAGATATAGTTCTTACCAATTTTCCAATTGGAACCCCATCCTTTTCATCTGTAAATAGAAATGTTCAATTCAGCCATAAAAGCGCTTAGTTAGTTTCCAAGCAGAGAAGCTTCGAAGATAAAGAAATAATATCGGCCAACCTTTATTAGGCAAAGAAAATGCTAACATGAAATGGATGTTTGTATATTCATGTTGGCAGTAAATAGGGGGAAAAGACGGTTCTTCACTAGCTACAACATAGTATTTCTTATTTAAAATGTAGATTAGTAAAGTGTACATTAAGTACAATCTTAAATTTCCAAATTGTAAACCCTTAATTTCTTCTTTCCTATTACTTCTTGTGTTTCTATCTTTCTTTCATAAAACAAAAAGAACATAAAGAATTCAATCAAACAACTCTCATTAGTTACTTGTTCCAACATACCTAGTTGGTTTGCATAAGAATCGGTAATGTTAACTATTGGTGTGTAATTGCTGGACATTGCCACAGAGCGTGCATAAGATGAAGTGTAATAGTTGAGGCCGATAAAATCGTAGGATCCTTTGATCATTTCCGACTCTTCCTTTGTAAAGTATGGCAATCTGTCTTTGTAAAGTATGGCAATCTGTCTCTCACCAATGCTCTCATAATGAATGGATAGTCTCCATTAACCAATGGATCCATGTACCTGAATAAAACATATATTTAGATATACAATATACATAAATGTTTTATGAGTGTATAATTGTTTGGCATCGGTGTTCTTTTTTGTAACCAACCATCCAAGCATAAAGTCCAAGGATCTCTCGGCCGCTTGTTTATCATCATAAGATTCCGAATATGGCTTAAACCACTTGCTAACAAGTGTAATTCCGACCTTCCCTCTTTGTTGAGTCTGAAAACAGATGGCATAATATATAAGAATAAGCTTGTACATGTTTACTCGCCATTTTCTCTAAGTACTTTGGAAACTTAAATTTTATTCAATGAATATGAGAACAATTTAACTGCTTTTCCTTGCTATGTCATTTCCATGTACCTTGTTTTTGTTGCTTAAAATATTGATTGATCGTGTACTAATGGTAGACATGAATGATTTCCTTTGTAGATTTATTGAAAACTAGAATTGCTAATTAGCTAACTATTTTATATATTGATTGGAATTTTAATTAATACTAATTTTAATTTGATTAAGCATCGCACAGTTACTTGATATTGCAAGAATGTAAAATAAGGAATGTCTTGATAACTTGCAATTATTTAAGTTTATATATGTGCTTATGTAATACCTGGTAGTGGTTCTTATAAAGTCGAGCCACTGCTGCATGTGCTAGTATGAGGTTGTGAGTAACAATGTATGGCTCTGTGAGAGAGTTTCCAACAGAACATCCCAACATTTTAGAACAACGGCCAGGTGCATGCTGCCCGAAGCCATAACCCAAGCTACTAAATGTCCACGGTTCATTCAATGTGATCCAATGTTTAACTCTATCTCCGAATTGCTGAAACAATACATCAGCATAATCCTTGAAATCATCTCTGGAAAAGGGCCAAAAAGGAAGGGGGGAAAAACATGTTTAGTACGTAAGAATTCAAAAGGCAAACAATGAAGCAATCAATTTTCTGATGGCTACTTACACAATTTGACGATCAAGAAACCCTCCATATTTATCTTCTAGAGCTTGTGGGACATCCCAGTGGAAGATAGTCACATACGGTTTTATGCCTGCAACGGAAATGAACATCTTGGTTAACATGTGAAGTGGTTAAGGCAAGGTAAGGACATACCAAAAATTATTCTGGCTTTTGCCATTTTTCAGTAGCTCATTAATGAGATTGTTGTAGTAATTTACTCCCTCTTGATTGACTCCCCCTTTTAAGGTCCCATCTGTATGCATAAAACATATAATTAGTTAGGTTATTGGAACAACTAGTCCAAGGATGACATGTTTAGGATGGGGAAAAAATAATTAAGCTTCAAGAACAACACATATACAAGTACGTATATTGAGGGAAAGATCATGCAATCAATCTAATTATATATATACATGAAATAAAATTCAATGAATGTAACATCAACCTGGCAATATCCTCGACCAAGCGATAGAGAAACGGTACGAATCAATGCCCATCTGCTTCATGATCTTTATATCTTCCTGTAAATTTTAATACTTATCTTATTAGTCCCTGTGTATGATTTATATGCGACTTGCTAAGAGTAAGAATATATTATACTTTTCAACACAAGATCTTTGTTTCCTAAATTACTTACTTTGTATCTGTGGTATGCATCCGTTGCTACATCTCCTGTACTCTTGTTGTTAATCTTATCTATTAAACAAATAATTATCATGTAAGTTCTTAGTTAATCATTTCGTAATTAACACAAGTTTTTATTTTCTTCTTTTTTTGTTTGACATCATTTTTCTCTTCCTAGTCTTTCAAGAATATAAAAAACAAACCTGGTTGCTGGTGGGTGAAAGTGTCCCAAATGCTTGGCCCTTTTCCTTCTTCATTCCATGCTCCTTCTATCTATACACCGATACAAAAATAACAATAAGGTTTATTAATTAGCATATTCAGCGTGAGATAATTTTTGAATCTTCGACTGAACTTGTCAAATATATGCATGTGTGTGTGTGTGTTTGTGCGCTCAGCCTGTCTTTAGTTTAAATTTTAAATCTTCGACTGAACTTGTTAAATATATGCATGATATATACCTGATAGGCTGAAGAAGCAGCGCCGAAAGCAAAATCTTTAGGGAAGTTGGACTTCCCTAGAACAACTTCCGCGGGAACTGGAGCCGACACAGAATCCTTTTGCACTACAGTTGCTGCAGCTGCTCCATTAATTTTGTCAACGGAGCACAGTATCGGAAAATGAGCTCTCCTCTTAGAGTTTTCAGAAGAGATGCTTAAAGCATTCTTCGAAAGATTAAGCTTGCCATTGCTTTGAAGAGAGGCCAGAAGAGAGAGCTCATTGGACTTTGCTTGAAGTGGGGCATTAAGGAGTTGAGCCATTGCTTTTGATTTGTGAACAAATTAATTTTCACTTCTTTTCTTTCTTTCTCTTTGTTACTATATGTTTTGTTTGATGAATGCAATACATATGCAACCTTTGTGCATCCTTTCATAGAGGTTTGAGCTTCAATAATCGAGACATGCATGGTTTGAATGGTTCAATATTGACCAATGTATATTTTTTTTCTTTTGAAGAGTAAAGAATAATTTCAGATTTGATCATGTGGTCAACTATAAATAAATAAATACACATGCATGACTTCTTTGCCTTGAATTATTAAAATTTTCTTAGTGCGGTTGCTTTTCAGAATATAATACCTGAAGTACAAAGTGAATGAAATAATCCAAATTATGATTCAATGAAGGAAGAAGTCTTTGTTTAGACATTCAAGTGGATGCCTTATCCTATTGGCTGGGAGATTCATGCAAGTTTTCATGCCCCAACCAAAATAATTTTTGTTTTTTCTTTGGTAATGCTCGGAGACCCAAATTTTATTGATACAAGGAAGGAAGGTTACAGGAGAAAGTATGCATAGAGGAGAAAAATTCCAGAAGTGTAGTAATAGTAGAAAAGAAAAGAAAAAAGAAATTACATAGATAAATTATGGAGCCCGTGGACAAGGTTTGTGAAATTGATGTCATTAATGGCGACAGGGTTTGTTGCCAGATGCTCCGTAATACACGATTGATGCAAGTTGCAATTGCATGGTGATGTAGAAATGAGCGGTCACCATAAGTACATAAGTAATTGTTTCGGAATAGCCAAATTGTTCAGAGAGCGTGAGACCAAATTGTGTTGCGGAATTTTTCTAGGGGCAATGTAGAATGGGAGGCGTACGTAGATGGATTGTAAATGTTGGACACAGACTAGATAGTTTCGGATACCACTAAACTTTTTAGAACCTCATCCCATATAGTTTGAGCAGAAGGACTGGTCCAAAACAGGCGTGCAGGTGTTTCAGGAGTGTATTGCGGGTAAAGTGACAAGGTGGTGTTATCTGAAGACCTTGTTCTTGTAGGAAAGTTTTGATTGAAAGTTTGTTTTGTAGATAACACCAGATGAAGTTAGTAACATGTGGATGACTCCAACAATTACATCGGATGAGGGCCCAGGATAAGGGCCCAGGATACTACTGAGAATAGAGGTGGAGGGTGGTGTTGGTGAAGCGGTAGTTTAAAGCAATGGCGAACAATGAATTGTCCAGTGGTGTCTGGGCAGATAGGGATGTCGAGGACAAACACTACAAAGAACTCTGGTAGAGTTGCTTGTAGTTTTGGTAGGTTTCTGGATATATTGTTACCCGAGTCATTAGTGAAATAATTTGTTAGGATTTTCGCTAGGTATGCAAGAAAGATAAGCAAAAATAAGTGTCACGTCCCGCTTCCCAAAATACATAAATACGGCACGTGACAGAGCCAACCATGCTACCTATGACTAGAAATAATCCCTCTATAGTCACATTACAGCTGTCAATCAGATATCAAGAACAATAAATAAAATCTAACTAACATATGTCCATCTGCCACAATAGTTAAAAGTTAAGAAATGCATATAGCGGAAACGAATCAAGATCCAATAAAACTAATATATGAATCACATCCCTTATGGGATCACATCGATAGAATAAAACTACGGAATAAAATAAACTAAGCATCTCTAGAGCTAAATATCTAGCTTCTCATTGCTCGGCTTGCTTGCTAAAATACTACCGATCTTCCTGCGATAAGGTCAAACGAACTAGGCCATACAAAATCCAGATGTCGGTGCGTCATAAATATCAAAATAATAGTAATAAGCAGGATATAATGCTATGATTAAACATGAGTGTAAACACAGGTGTAAAACAGTGAGATATAGGTATGTGATGTGTATTATAAAATATGTACTTCTAGGTTATCTATTCTACAAGTTTTTGAAATCAATTAAATGGAATCGTCGATATAACTCAATAGTATCGTGTGCATGCCCGGGACAACGGTCAAGACTCTCGAGGATGAATCCGAAACATGCCGCTAAATTGTAAAAACATGTATCATGTACAGACGAATGATGTCAGCAACATCATTCCGAGGTCGAAGCCCGTATCGACTGATCAGTCTCTGGAAGTATCGAACTATTGAGTTAAAAGTCGGGTTTCATTATTGATTTCCCCTTACCCACAGGTTTTGTTTCCAAGTCAAGTATTGATAATATCAATATAATACCAACACAGGATCAAGCAGGTACAGGTCTTGTCTATCTAGACAACAAATCACGTCTATCAGGACAATAAATCAGGATTGACGGCATTAGTAATAATCCAAATAACAGGTCTAGTAATGTCTCGTGAACAAGTCAGGCAATATATATTTTATCCAAAATAGATACCAAAAGTAAAACCGTAACCAATATCTAAATACGGTAAACATAACTAATGCCAGGATGTATTTGTATCTATCTGTAATAACCGGTTTACGTCTGTTACCAGATATATTGCAATCTAGATAAAATATTGAATTGATATAGTATTATAATAATATTGTGATGATCCGACATGCAATTAGATAAAACCATTATCGGTACGGATACAGACTGATACTATAAGACTGCATATCGACAATATTTGCTGAATGTTAAACACATGTACTATAATTAATCATATAAATATTGATATAAATAAAATAGCATGTTGTAAGTTTAGAACTTGCCTAATCGAAAACTCACAACGAATATACGTATATCACGTTCCGAAAACCGAATAACATCATGATACAAAACCCATGTACGTAGGATTTGACCTGAACTGAGCAACTGCGTGACGTGGTAACTGGATCAGACGACGACGGTGACTGGGTCATCTGGATTGTGCTCGTCGGCGGTGAGCAACTCTGGCGAACTAGTCGGAAAAGAACAGAAGAAGAAAGAAGAAGAAGATGTGTCTGTTGGGGTTCCGTGGTTCAGCGAAGACAGGGAGGAAGAGAGAGATGGTCAGTGACGAGGTGACGGGGAGACGCGGTCGACGACGAGGTGTCGTGGACATGAGGTGCTGGATGGTGATCGGGAACGAGAAGGAGAAGAAGGAGAAGCTGCGGTGGTGATGTGTGGGTGCTCTGGCGATGCTGATGAGAAGAGGGAAGGTGATGGTGGCGGTCGGGTTCCGGCGACGAGATCGGCGAGGGAAAAGGTGGCGGGTTCGGTTGTGGGGTCGGCTCGGGTGAACCTTCGAGGAAGGGAAAGGAGGAAGTGTGGCCGGTGGTGGAGATGAGGAGGTGAGGATGAAGGAGTGGGGACGTCGACGAGAGGGGGGACAACGACGCCATGGGGTTTTGTAACAACCTAGTTCATTTATACCAATTACAGTTTCCGTATTTATTTATCTGTGGTATTTTCTAGATTTATCGTGTTTTGGCTGCGAATGGTATTTTACATTTTTCATTGCATTCGATCCGACCCGCTTGCTTGAACCTGTTTGATTCATAAATTACCTTGACTTGTTACATAGACTCATGCATTTTCATGTTTAGTGCATACTGGCATTTTACCTGGCATGGCATCGTTTACCATATAACATTTTAAGTCACGTAAAATATTTTAAAAAATATATTTCATAGCCTGCATGATATCCCTAACCCCGTGGTAGCATCCGTTCATTTTATTCTCGTCCCGTTCAGTGAAACAGACGTGTTTGGATGGCTACGCGCATGTACGTGCATCCGTCCTTGGGGGTATGCATTTTCGTTACCTGAGCATTCATTTTGAATTTTGAAAGTCGCATATATTTTTCATATTTTAAAACTGAATTTTTGACCCGACCCGGGCGTATTTTGGACTAAATTTGTAATTACCTGAAAATCCAATTTTAATTTAATATAATACTTACGTTTAAAATTTTATTAACAAACTAAAATCTTTTTTATTTATAATCCTAACCCCTAAATCTAACAGCACAACTCAGATATCACTTTCCTTTCCCGGGGCCCCACTCTTCTCTCTCTCACCCACGCTATCTCCTTCTCTCTCCCCCCACTCAAATAAAATTTCATATCTCCTTACTATTCACTTCTCTCTCTCTCTCTCTCTCCTCTCGATCTCTCTTTTCTCCCTATCTCTCTCCTCCCTCTCTCTCTCAGCCCTCTCTCTCCGTCTCTCTCTTCTCTCTCTCCCTCTCTGTTTATATTTTTTTATACGTTTTTATTTTTTTAAACCATATACAAACCCACAGCCTCTTTCTCTCTCTTCTCTTCTTTATTTTTTCTTCTTCTTCTTCTTCTTCTTCCCGTCCCGTTCTCGCTCAGGCCCACGCCTGCGCCGCTCGCTCGCCTCCACCCTCGACGTCGGCTTCTCACCGCGACCATCGCACCTCTCTCCTCCTCTACCCCACGACGAGATCCCTGCAACCGACGAACCCGCAAACCCTAACCCATTCTCCTCTGCCTCCTCTTCCCTCGCCGTCGTCGACCACCGCCATCACCCTCACTTAAACCTCAACCTCTCCTCGTCCTCATCCCCTGACCTCGTCGACCTCATCTCCCTCTCCTCATTTTCCCGATGACCACGACCCCAAGAACCCATTGTCTGCGAACCTCCACCGCCGACCTCGTCACCGTTCCCATCGCCCGACCTCTCCCCGGCCTTGTCACCTTCCTCATCCCTCTCTCTTGACCTCCTAACACCACCACCAACCCCTCTGCAAGCCTAAGGACCCATCCCGATCTCAACCCCCTAAACCCTAGTCTCGCTTGCACACCTCGCCTCGCCGCCGATCCTCACCTTGGACCTCACCCGTCGCCACCGCCCTCTCCGTCTCTCTCTCCTCCATCTTACTTCCCAGAACCCAGAGCCTTTTCCCCTGCGTAAGAACCCACCGCCTTTGCCTAACCACACTGCCTTTTACCTCGCCGGAAAACCCTCGCCTGCACCCTCGCCGTCGATGACCCATTGTCATCATCCCCTCGCCCTTGTCTCTGACCTCAGAGCAAAACCTGAACACCAGCCTCTATTCTTCTTCTTCTTATTTCTTCTTCTTTTCTTTCTTGTTCTCGATCTTGCTTTTTCCGGTCATTGCCGGAGCCGTACCGTCGCCGATGATCCGGGCGACCCAGAAGACGTTCTTGTGCATGTGGTCACTTCTTGCATTGGCTGGTTCCGTTCCGAGCACGCGTGTGTGCATCGCAGCTTTTACCGACATTAGACGTTGCAGCGCGTATCCGTATCGCGATCCATCAGGCAAGTTTATCTTGCTACATGCTACATTATATTTTATGCATCTATTTTAATGAATATAATATTTGAATTTCAAACCGTGCATCTAAAGTACTTGTTTCACGGTGTTACAATGACCGTATGCATCCATTCTTATCATTTCATATCTAACATATGCAAACCTAGCTTGTCACATATCATACTAGTATACTGCATCAGATTGAATATAACCATTCACATTGGTTAATTGAACATCGTGCATTAACTAGTTTATCATTTAAAGGTTATATGATATCCATCCGCATCCATATCGAATAGAATACATATTGTTAGGCCACGGCAGCGCCCCGGCCGTCTATTTGAGGCTAAAATGCGGAATCAAAACTTTTCTTAACTTTAAACCGGCGCTACCGCGGACTATAAACCCGGATCGGGCCATTAACCCACTCCTAGCAAACTAGAGAAAGGGTAGAGAGATATACCGAGCGATCCATGTCGTTCGGTCTTCTCGTCGTCGTCCCGATCTCCCCGCGGAATATCCGGTCTTCATCTCCTCGTCGGAAGGGCACCACATCGCCGGGTTCTTTTACGGGCTCCCACCTCTGGACCGAGGCAACTCGGGCACGAAGTTGGCGAGTCGACGTGTCCAAAAATACTGTAGGCTAAGTGTAGAACTCTTTTGTCTCATAGGGTCATTCTTAGTTGCCATTTGGAAGTGGGAAGGAGATATGAATTTTGTGATGGCTCTATAGAATTTTTCCAAGCATGACGAGAACAAAATCCCTCACCAAATATTTTGGCAGCCCCCTCTAAAGAAATGGCCTGCCCTTTTTTCAATGGAGAGTGAGAGAGGGAGTGTATCAAAAAAGAAAGAAGGAATGATGAGTGACGATCACAACCAAGTCCATAACAACTCCCATCACCAACAACCAAGTAATCATCAACCATCTCATCAAGCAAAAGTCAAGCCATGATGAACAAGGAATCAAATGATGGTTGAACCATCATGAAACTATCACAAAAAGTCTCCCCATGATTAATTGCACATTTGCAAATAAACCCTCATCCACCAATTTTCAGCCAAGGAAAGAAACAAAGGAAAATGGCCGAAACGGAAAGAAAACTGGCAACTTCAAAAAACTGATCCCGTAATAAATTACAGGAAAACCCCGCGACTGTATATACATACCTGCATTTGTATTGCGACCGAATATAAATGCAATGAGACAAAATCTACACTGTACAATACTAGGATCCGGCTTAAACCAAAGCCCGCTAGTATTAACCGTCCGATCATGATCCGTGCAATACTGCACGTACATGATTGAACCCTGCTATATCTCCATACGGCCTCTACAGCGTTTCGCCCGAAACTTGAGAAAACGGTCTGTGGGGGACTCTAAAGACTCGTCAATACTTTGGCTGTGGATTTAACCACTAGCACGTCAGAGGTATTAGCCATACGTAACGGGCTACCAGGTATTGACCAAAAGGGACGTCGATGAGCGAACTCATCCTGACACCCTACTGAGCCTGTCAGTGACAATATCCGTACAGTCCGGTCCGTTCGTCTATGAGCATCGTATGGCGGGCCTAGAGGGTTGGTAAAAGTCAGACCCCCAAAAGAGGTACAAGTCGTGTCGGAGTGTAGCTCAGAACACCCTGAGATACTACTGGAATGCCCACCAGTAAATCCCCTGCCTCGGCCGAGAGCTTTGTGTAATGGCTCTCCTAGACACAGCGCGACCTCACCCCCAATACCGGAAGAGACGAACCCCTGCAGATCCGCTCACTGCCTCCATGTGGCTCGGGATTGTACCCAACTAAAACCTGTTTGCACGACTCCTTTGAGCCATAGTAGGGTAGTAATCAAAGTACAGTGGGAACTCACACGAGACAAATGACGATCTCAGGTCGATGAACTAACATGTACACATGTCACCAGGGAACTGCTATCTGACGTCAGATATAAGACCAACTAGCATGTTCCCGGCGAGTCCTGTCCGGTGTACTCATAACCCAATGAGCACTTGCATACATTTTAGGTGAACCAACTGACACCAGTGGCTTGTGAGACCAGCCACCATCCCTTGTCGGGGTCTCGACTGTATACACTAGTCTACTCTGGAGTATCGATGCCCTGTCTCGAAACTCCCACGACTAGGGACCTTTTAAGGATGTGCTTATAGACCCCAGCTCCCACGTATATGATCGCCATCATACTGCTGGCCGTCAAGCAAGAATCCTAAGGGCTCTATCAACGCGCAATAGTGACCTGTAAGGTCACCTAAAGCAGTACATGATGATAAAGATAAACCAAATAGAATACTATCATCTTGAGTAAGACTGTCCTACTGGTATAGGTCCTCCCTCAATCATTGCAATCACGTGCCTGTGATCCAATAATTGACTCTGAGGGCACTATCTCCAACACATATAGCTGCATTTTCAGATCTTATTAATCACCCAATATTGTTGTTTTGATACCCCATGTTTAATAAAGTGTAATCTAATTAGTTTAGAACTATTAAATGTAACCTTAATCGATAACGTGCATCCATGTCGTTGTCTTTCTATCCATGTGCATACCATTCATGCTAGTTCATTTCATTAGTACTCGATACTTGTTTCTGTGTACCCATGATTATTATAGTTTGATTATGAGCACCCACGTGACATTTGTGCACCCCCGACATGATTTGATACACTACTACTTGATACGACTTGATACCGTGCACTTCTTGACATGATTGGATTTTATACACTACCTGACTTGACCTGATGTACTATAATGTGACCTGTTACCTGATCTTGTTACTAATGCCAACAACATTGACATGTTGTCCCTACGGACATTTCCTGTTGTCTATTCAGACAAACCTGTACCTACTTAATCCTGTGTTGGAATTAGCTCCAGATTTATTAATACCTGACTTGAACACACAACTTGGGGGTATGGGGAAATCAATAATGAAACCTGACTTGTAACTCGACAGTTCGATACCTTTACTGATCAGCCTTACGGGTTAGGCCAGCCCCGGGGTGATGCTGCTGACATCACTCGTCATTACCTATTACCCTTTACTGCCTTGCGGCACGTCTCGGATTCAGCCAAGAGTCTTAGATCGTGATCCCGGGCACGCATGGGATACTATCCACCCTTTACTGCCTTACGGCACGTCTCGGATTCAGCCCGAGAGTCTTAGACCATGATTCCGGGCATGCACGGGATACTATTGAGTTACATCGATAATTCATCAAATTGATTTCAAAGATTTGAGAGTAGATAACCCAGTAGACCAGTTTAGAATACTCACTGCACATCACCTGTGCCTTACCCTTCACTGTCACTTTTATATTACTGTTATACCTGTTTTACTGTTCATACACATACCTGTATATCTTGTCACCCCTGTTTATAGTATTGCTTGATATTATGACGCACTGACGTCTGGGTTTTGCATGGCCCAGATCCTCTACCTTTGTTGCAGACTGATCAGGAGTACTGCCGCTGTTAGACCGAGCGGTGAGGATCCTGTTGGTATCCAGTTTTACTTTCCAGGTGTTGTATTTATTGGATCTTTTGCTTCCGCATATTATATTATTTCTTGACTCTTTTATTCTGGCTTATGGATATGTACTAGATAGTTTAGTTACTTTCCTGTTCTTGATATCTCTACAGCCGTAATGTGACTGTGGAAGGATTTTTCCTATCCACAGATAGCATGGTTGGCTATGTCACGTGCCTATCTTAGCGTACTCTGGGAAGCGGGGCGTGATATGGTTTGTTTGGTGGTAGACCAAGCAACGGAGTGAGCGCCTAGTTATCAGAGCCATAGTATATAGGTTAATCGAGTTTGATTCTTTTGTAGTTGGGTATTGGACCCAATACACGAATCAGAATACTAGTGATTAGGAACATATCCTGCCACCTTGTGATCGTGATTCTTGAATCATATCTTTCTCTTGATCCTTGTCTTGACGATATGCAAACGACTTTGCATCTCGTCTTGAAACCTTTTTGGTTCACTATTGTTTGTCCCTGTTCCTTGATTCTGATACTAGGATTTGGGCGACTTGAGTGGAGTTATGTGATTGTAACTATGAACTGCAGCATAGTTACAATGTGGTACTCTATTTAAGTAACTTGGAGTCGTAGTCTTGATTCATTTCTTTGTTCCATGGTCGTTATATTGCCTTGCTTCTCTTGCTTTTCAGTTCATGTTTTATCGCAAGCTTGAATCCTGTTTACCGTGCTTATCTTCTTCAGTGTTTGGCCTCAGGTGAAATCGTTTCAGGCATCCTACTTGTTCATGTCTTTCCCGCATTAGAATTATTCAATTCTGGTGCATCCCTTGGTTTGTTGTTGTCTTGGAAATGGTTTTTCTCGGCACTGTCCACGCTCACATTGATTATAGGACAAAGGAAGTGATTTTCCAGATTCCCGGACATCCAGAGTTTATCTTTGCTGTAGGAAGCAGTTCTGTTGGGCCAGTTGAGTTTAGGGCTAGGCCGACAAATAATATTCTTTCGTCGATGGAAGTTGATAAGGAAGAAGCGCCGGCTATATTTCGAGAGTTCATGGACGTGTTCGAGGACATCTCGGGTTTACCGCAAAACGAGATGTGGAGTTCGTGATTGATCTTGTTCCTGGTGCAGCGCCAATCTCAAAGGCGTACTATCCAATGGCACCAGTGGAGTTGGAAGAAGTAAAGAAGCAGGTTACCGAATTGCTAGAGAAGGGTTGAATTCGCAGCAGCAATTCACCTTGGGGAGCTCCAGTTCTTCTAGTCAAGAAGAAATATGGCACAAGGAGGATGTGCATCGATTATCGAGAATTAAACCGGGTGACTATTAAGAACAAGTATCCGATCCCTCGCATTGGCGAATTGTTCGAGCAGCTTAGTGGCGCGAGGGTATTCTCGAAGCTAGATTTGCGATCCGGATATCATCAGGTCCAAGTTAAATCAGAAGATATTTGCAAGACTGCGTTCAGAACTTGGTATGGACATTACGAGTACTTAGTGATGCCCTTCGGAGTAACGAATGCACCGGCGATATTTATAGACTTGATGAACCGAATCTTTTCACCATTCTTGGACCAGTTTATAGTGGTGTTCGTTGATGATATTCTGGTCTACTCAAAGGAGTATTGAAGAGCATGCAGAACACTTGAAGATCGCACTGCAGACATTGAGGCAAGAAAGATTATATGTAAGGATGAGCAAGTGCGAGTTTTTGCTTGAAGAGATGAAGTTTTGGGGCATGTCGTATCCGGAGATGGAATCGCTGTTGATCCCGAAAAGATTGCAACGGTTTGAGATTGGCCGATTCCGAAGAACGTTGCGGAGATCAGAAGCTTCCTTGGACTTGCCGGGTATTACAGAAGGTTCGTGGAGAGTTTTGCTCGTTTGGTTGAGCTTTTGACCAAGCTTACGCGCAAAGAAGTACCATTTGTGTGGACGGATAAGTGTGCGTCAGCTTTTGAGGCATTGAAACAGAGGTTGATAACCGCTCCTATTCTGACCGTGCCAAACAATTCCGAAGGATTAGTGATTCACAGTGACGCATCTGGGAAATGATTGGGATGTGTTTTGATGCAGAATGGGAAGGTTATAGTGCACGCATCGAGACAGTTGAAGACCCATAAGAAGAATTACCCAACTCATGAATTGGAGCTGGCAGCTGTGATTTTTTCTTTGAAGATTTGGAGACACTACTTATTGGGCGAAAGGGTCGAAGTATTCACCGATCACGAAAGCCTAAAATACGTGTTCACACAAAAAGAGCTTAACGTGAGGCAGCGTAGATGGTTGAAGCTAATGGCTGACTACGATCTTGATCTTAAGTACCATCCGTGGAAAGTTAATGTTGTGCCGGATGCGCTTAGTCGGTTGCCGGCAATTCAGATGTTGATTACACAGAAGGAACTTATTGAAGAATTTTGGAGATTCGTTTTGGAAGTTGTGCTACCGCATTCTTCGGGACAGTTGATGCAGCTGCAAGTACAATCGTCGTTGATCGAGATTATTAAAGCAGCGCAATTACAGGACCCTAGATTGCAAAGGTTACGAGAACAGGTTGAAGCTGGATTTCGAACGGACTTGTTAATTCATGAGGATGGTTCATTGCGATATGGTAGCCGTTTGTTGTGCCAAAAGGATATTCGCGAAGAAGTTATGAAGAAGGTACACAGTTCCGCATATTCCGTACATTCAGGAGGCACGAAGATGTACCGAGATCTATGACAGCATTTCTAGTGGGAAGACATGAAACAGGAGATTGCCCGCTTTGTAGCAAAGTGCTTTGGTCTGTCAGCAAGTTAAGGCTGAACATCAAAGGGTTGCTGGTTTATTGCAACCACTTCCGATTCCTCAATGGAAGTGGGAACACATAACCATGGATTTCGTGACGGCTTTACCGCGGAGTCCAAAAAGACAATAATGCAGTTTGGGTGATTGTTGATCGATTGACCAAGGCAGCTCATTCTATACCATTTCGAGTTGGTCAATCAACAGGAGCTTTGGCAGAATGGTAAATGCAGGAGATTGTGAGATTACATGGAGTACCGGTGAGTATCGTGTCCGACCGTGACACCCGTTTCTTAAAACACTTCTGGAAGAGTTTACAGGAAAGTTTGGGAACGCGATTGAAGTTTAACACTGCTTATCATCCTTAGACAGATGGCCAGTCGGAGAGAACGATCCAAACTCTTGAAGACATGTTGAGAGCTTGCATATTAGACTTCAAAGGTTCATGGGAGGATCATCTACATTTGGTGGAGTTTTCTTACAATAACAATTTCCAGGCGACTATTCAGATGGCTCCATTCGAAGCATTGTATGGTCGATGTTTCCCCAATCAGAGCAAAGCTCTGTTTGAATTTCAAAAATTCAAAAAATTGAAGCAACGCTTCAGATTTCTTACGCTGCGCGCAACGCGCCAAATGTCAAAAGCTGACACGTGATCCCAGGCATGCACGGGATACTATTGAGTTACATCGATGATTCATCAAATTGATTTCAAAGACTTGAGAGTAGATAACCCAGTAGACCAGTTTAGAATACTCACTGCACATCACCTGTGCGTTACCCTTCACTCTCACTTTTATATTACTGTTATACATGTTTTACTGTTCATACACATACCTGTATATCTTGTCACCCCTGTTTATAGTATTGCTTGATATTATGACGTACTGACGTCTGGATTTTGCATAACCCAGATTCTCTACTTTTGTTGCAGACTGATCAGGAGTACTGCCGCTGTTAGACCGAGCGGTGAGGATCCTGTTGGTATCCAGTTTTACTTTCTAGGTGTTGTATTTATTGGATCTTTTGCTTCCGCATATTATATTATTTCTTGACTCTTTTATTCTGGCTTATGGACATGTACTAGATAGTTTAGTTACTTTCCTGTTCTTGATATTTCTACAGTCGTAATGTGACTGTGGAAGGATTTTTCCTATCCATAGGTAGCATGGTTGGCTATGTCACGTACCTATCTTAGCGTACTCTGGGAAGCGGGGCGTGACAGGTTTTGGCGCGGTCAGGGTTCGGCGAGAGAGAGAGGGAGATGGAGACGAAGGGAGGGAGAGAGAGTTTTTATAATTATTATAATATATATATATATATATATATATATATATATATATATATATAGAGAGAGAGAGAGAGAGAGAGAGAGAGGGGGGGGGGAGAGGTAGGGACGGAGAGAGAGAGTTTATTATATATATATATAATGTTTGATATATATTATGGTTATAGGAAAATATTATATATATATATATATATATATATATATATATATATATATATATATATTAGGATTTTACAGATAATACCAAATTACTCCAAATATTACCCATCTCCTTTCAAAAATATAGTTTTTAAATATAAAGAGCATACGTAAGAATTTCACCCATAATGCATCGTTCTGTAATTAACTATATATACCCCCAATAAAATCTACTTAAATATACGTAAAAATCTTAAGTTATTTTGTTGTCTATAACTGAGAATATGAATATGATATATAGCGTAACAACCTGATATGGGGTGATATGCCATGTAAGGCTACATAGAAAAAGGATATTATTTGTTTTTATCTTGTATTATAAAGAGATCTGTAGAGCTTAAGATATATATATATATATATATATATATATATATATAGTACTCGATTCACATGGATACACTGTACCAGCAAATATTTGATATAATCTCGCACCATATCGGATTTCATACATGCGGGTCAGATCGGATAATGACCATATCTACTAATTGCATCATTCGCAACCCAATAGCAACAACAGTAAAGAATTTTACCGCAAGATTTAAAATACCAAAATATATAGTATAAATGTACTAGGATGTTACATTATAACCAAGTACAAAAGAATTTCGTTCTCGAAATTAACGAAACAGAGAAAAGGCAAGAAGATATGGATCTAAGAAAAGAGGTGTGGAAACTTCTGTCGAATCTTGTTTTCACATTCCCAACTAGATTCTCTGTACGAACCATAGTCACATAATTCTCGAATTCGCGAATAATTCGTGAATTATGTGACTGCGGATTAAATCTGCGAATTATTCGCCATCACTGAACGTGCCGAATTATCGCCGAATTATTCGCGAATAATTCCCGAATTTTTCGCGAATTATTCAAAAAAAAGCGAATTATTCAAAAAACAGCAAATAATTTACGAAATCAAAATCTAGCGTCTTATATATTAATTTTATATTAATTTTTTGCTCGAAATCCTTCCCGAACATTTCCCGAACACTTACCAAATCTTTCCCGAATACCTGCCGATTTTTTCCGAATAGTTTTCCGAATCCGAATTTTCGACCTCGCCGAATTATTGCCAAATCACGAATTTGTGACTATGGTTACGAACGATTCCCCCACGAAATGAGTACGAGTGCGATAATTTTATTCTTGACTTTTTCTCGTTGATCCACAATAGTCATTGGTTACTCTTCATACATTAAATTTTCTCTTACTGTCAGTTCCGAGTGATCTAAAACGTACGTCTCATCTCTAACATACTTGCGGAATTGAGATATATGAAACACGTCATGAACACCTGCTAAGGATGGTGGTAACGCCAATTGATAAGCCACCTCTCCTACACGCTCGATGATATCGAAATACCTCATGAATCGAGAACTAAGCTTGCATCGATTACCAAATCGGATTACTCTTCTAGTCGGGGATATCTTCAGGAACACAAGATCACCAACTGCGAACTCCAGAAGTCTTCGTCTAGTATCAGCCCAACTTTTCTGTCGATCATGTGGCACCTTCATATGATTTCAGATCACGTTAACTTTCTCCACCGTTTGCACAATAATATCCGGTCCCAACAATATTCTTTCTTCAATATCATCCCAACAGACAGGCTTACGATGCTTATGACCGTACAATATTTCAAATGGAGCCATCTGTATAATCGCTTGAAAACTGTTATTATATGAAAACTTCACTAAGTGCAAATGATTCTTCCATGAACCCTTGAAGTCTAACATGCATGCTCTCAACATATCTTCAAGAGTTTGGATCGTTCTTTCAGACTGGCCATCTGTCTGAGGATGATAGGTCGTGCTAAATTTTAAGCGAGTTCCCAAACTTTCCTGTAGACTCCTCCAAAAGTGTACTAGAAATCGAGTATCACGATCATAAACGATACTCACGGGTACTCCATGCAATCGCACAATCTCTTCTATGTACCGCTCTGTCAAAACCTCCATCGACTGACCAACTCGAAATGATATAAAATGAGCTGTCTTGGTCAATCGATCGACTATCACCCAAACCGCGTTATTGCCCTTTAGACTGCGTAATAAAGCTGTCACGAAATCTATGATTATATATTCCCATTTCCATTAAGGAATCGGAAGTGGTTGCAACAAACCAGCCATCTCTTGATATTCAGTCTTGACTTGCTGACAAACCAAGCACTTCGATACGCAGCGAGCAATCTTCCTTTTCATGCCTTCCCACCAAAAATGATGTCGCAGATCTTTATATATCTTTGTGCCTCCCGGATGTACCGAATACACGGAACTATGAGCCTCCTTCATGACTTCGACATAGAACTTCTATGTAGAACTTCTAAATTATTACCCTTTGAATTTTAAGGCAGGAAACTGCTATGCAGAACTTATCAATTCACATTCACTTCACTTCTCATTTTGAAATTATTAACATTATATATTGCGTGTCAAAAATATAAATATTGAAATAGTAATTGGGATATATTATAGTCAATGTCCCTTGGCCTTTTTGTCATGGGAGGCCGGGAGAGATAGATCCAGCATTAATTTGGGAAAAGTACAATTTGCTTCCAACAAGAAATAATGAACACTTCCCCCCTCATAGATTTTTCCATAGCCCTTCTATTTTTCCGCCGAAGTAGATTTTTTCATAGTCAATTGAGTACAACTTAGGCATGACATGCATGTGGCAAAAAGAAAATTATTTTTGAAATACTTATCAATGTCGTTGGATCAAGGCCTAATATATATATATATATATATAGAGAGAGAGAGAGAGAGAGAGAGAAAATAATGGAGGAAAGAGGCCATAGGAGGTGAATTATTCCTATGACGTCGAAAAAATACAACCTCCACTATTTTTTCCGACGATCGGCATCCATTACCATCATCGTTATCATCTAAGATGTGCATATACCAAATTTCAAGTGATTCCACCGCCTTTTCACCGTTGAATTAGCAATGTAAAAAGTTCTATTGTCGGTAAACCATTAATTTTGCACCAACTAAATCAACGGTGGAAAAATTGTATAATCACATGAAATTTGGTGTATCCACATCTTAGATGATAAAGATGGAGATGATGTATGCCGATCGTCGGAAAAAATCATGGAGGGTGTATTTTTCCGACGCCATAGAAGGAAATTCTCTCCTACGGCATCTTTCCTCCATTAAGGGTAATGGAGGTAAGAAGCAAAGAAAAGGAAAGCAATTAAAAAGAAAATAAAAAATAAACAAAATTGGGGTGTGGGAAAGGGGCAGACACTACTACAAAGAAGGGTTGCCCCTACGGATTTATCCGTAGGGGCAACCCACTGCCCCTACGGTTATATACGTAGGGACGAAAAAATACCCCGTAGGTGCAAAGGCCGCAGGTGCAAGTTGAGGCCCTGAACTTGCCCCTACGGTTAAATTTTTGCCCCTACGGTTATATGTGTAGGTCCAGATGCCCCTACGGATGAAGCCGTAGGGTATAAGATTTTATATTATTTACGGTTTATTTTAATAAATTACTTGGACCTACGGCTATAACCGTAGGGGCATGTACTACCCCCTACGGATATATTCGTAGGTACTTTTCCGTAGGGGCACAAATTCAGGATTCCTGATATTTGCCCCTACGGATAACGCCGTAGGGCAGTGTCAGTGGCCCCTACGGATATATCCGTAGGGGTATTCCCAAACAACTGGCACTGACATCTGGGGGAAATATCAGTTACTGCTGATATTTAGCCCCTACGGATATATCCGTAGGGGTAACATGTGTGCCTACGGATTAATCCGTAGGTACATATTGTCTGAAATTTTTTTTTAAAAATGGGCTGCTTGATTTTTTCCCGTCCTGTGCACAATAATGTATACATCAATCAAATCATATATTGCAGTATTCATAATCACATCTCACGCATATATATAATATACAAAAGAAACACAAAAACTGAATATGATATAAATACAAACCAATATCAATATCGTTTCAAAATGTAGTACAATGTGTATGATATAAATAAATACATGTTTCAAAAAAAAAGAACCAAAAATCTACCCTAGCTCGGTCCAGCTCGGTCCTGCTCCTCGGTCAATAAACTCTGCAATTCGTCGCGAGCGGGAGTCTGAGTGGGCGGTGGAGCTACAGGAGCTGTCTGCGGAACCGCAGCCGAAGGAGATGCGTGTGGAGGCTCGGCCGATCTACCCTGTCGCGTCTGGATATAACGTGTGTAAGAAGCGTGTAAGAACTGTTTATTATTCGAATTCGTTTCATTATTAAGTTATTTCGAAACCCTGTTTGGATATCTAGTTTGGAAAAGCGTTGTTTATTTCAATTACATATGTATGTATGATTAATAAAACATAAGTCTACAACCAAATAAGCTCAGGCTATGTACTGATATTGGATATGTTGATATCTATAATATGACATTATATTTTACTATTAAGTAGTATACATACCAGCATCTCATTCAACTCCTGAACGGTGGCCTTCAAGCTCTCCTGTTCCTGCTGGATACGTCGCTAACTGGAGACGGAGGAAGTAACCACCGGGGTGGAGTCCAACCTCATATGGGCCCTGCTAGAGCCCAGTCCTCGGCCTATCTCCAAACCTCCGTGGTGCCGTCCGTGTGCGGCGTCCAGGACTGGGGTCAGCAGCCTCGAATGTTGCCTTCCCCCTAGCAACTGTCAGAACATTATATTTAGCACATACTGGTCTATAAAATTGACAAGAAATACCAAAATCAACAAATTCAAAGCCTTACCTACAGAGATAGAAGATGTGCTCCTCTGGTATCTGCATGTATCAAAATTTGAATAATATTAATTAATTTCAGTACAGACATACTAACAAGGTAAACTAGCATATAGCGCTGCTTACACATATGACAGGGAGTGAACAAGCTCTTGTAGATCATCAGGCGCGAATCTAATCTCATCAAGCAGCCCATGATAATGAGTTGGACGACTAAGAGCAAAAGAAATGTGTGTATATTTATGATATAGCATTCTAAATCAATATACATGTCCTATATAATATATAAACATACCTGGAGGAACGGGAGTGGCCTCTGTCCCTGATATGGACGCATCACCAACAACTAGACAATCAAACATTGACAATATAAGTAATTTTGACATAAACAGGCATGGATATCTATAATATTACATTCAAAATGGATATTAGAGAGCGCACCTGCAGTGAGAAGTGGTAAAAGTATCACCCAACTCGGGTGTAATTTACAGAATCAGTTGAGACTCTTAAAAGTCATAGAAGAACCCGACCTGCACAAATCTGATGTATGCTTTCCATTGGACACTAAGAAGTCTCTAAAGGGAAAAGCCTATGTGAAAGCCATCATTAGTTCATATCAGAAGATTGATGCTGAAACAGAGAACGAGAAATGTCATTTTTTTCTTCTTCCGCCACATTACTGTCTTCTCCTTCTGCCACATTACTGTCTTCTCCTTCTTATTATGTGCGCGTGCAAATTCAATGACTATATTGAGAATATGGATTAATAGTGGGTAGGAAAAGTATTTCTCAAATGGCTTTTGCGTCTTAAAACCATAAACTACTAAGTAATGACATACATAATTTTTTTAGTATAAAGGTTGTTATTTTAAGTTTTCCCTTATAGAGATATGATCTAACTGCATCTATCAACTATAAGTGTGCAGAAAATTATGATAAGAAATCATAAGAAAGGGTCGTAGCAAAAGCATGCACTTATTGTCACCTTGCCTTAGAATATAAAATATCTTGGAAGACTATAAGCGAGCATTTAAATCTTGATAGCTTTTGACTTCAACATATATTTTTCTCAAGTACCATGAAATATACTTGCTCCGTATAAACCGTTTTCAGGAAGATGGATTAATAATGACAAATTATCCATTGTGGCTCACTAGGTTAGCATTTTCTCTTCTATTGACCATCTTTCTAATCTGCTTGGTAAATTTATTCGGAACCGGCTGCGAATCATTAAAAGACATGCATAAGAAAGAAAACTAAAATACAGATATATAGCATACCGATACATCGAAACTTCATAGTTGCGATGGCAATCAAGAGATATTTATTTCTACACACGTGGTGCGCGTGCGAATGCGTCAGGCATCATGGACAAATATTTCAGAACATGGAAAGTATTATTCGTATAAAGTAATTAAAACTTTTAAACACCTTGGGTAGATATTTTCTTAGGTGATGCAATCATATCATGAGGATTAAATTTAAGCTATTATACATATGCTTATGTATTTTTCTAACCTAAAATATCACACACACACACAGAGAGAGAGAGAGAGAACACCTGGTAGGTAAAGAAATCAGGTAGCAGGATCCTGAAGAAATAGAGTCCATAGCATTGCTCATCATCATCATCCATGATCCCTTTGATAATATTTTTTCAAAGGGATCACGGATGATGATGATGAGCAATGCTATGGACTCCATTTCTTCAGGATCCTGCTACCTGATTTCTCTATCTACCTGGTGTTCTCCCCCTCTCTCTCTCTCTCTGTGTGTGTGATATATTAGATTAGAAAAATACATAAGCATATGTATAATAGCTTAAATTTAGTCCTCATGATATGATTGCATCAACTAAGAAAATATCTACCAAGGTGTTTAAAAGTTTTAATTACTTTATACGAATAATACTTTCCATGTTCTGAAATATTTGTCCATGATGCCTGACGCATTCGCACGCGCACCACGTGTGTAGAAATAAATATCTCTGGATTGCCATCGCAACTATGAAGTTTCGATGTATCGGTATGCTATATATCTGTATTTTAGTTTTCTTTCTTATGCATGTCTTTTAATGATTCGCAGCCGGTTCTGAATAAATTTACCAAGCAGATTAGAAAGATGGTCAATAGAAGAGAAAATGCTAACCTAGTGAGCCACAATGGATAATTTGTCATTATTAATCCATCTTCCTGAAAACGGTTTATACGGAGCAAGTATATTTCATGGTACTTGAGAAAAATATATGTTGAAGTCAAAAGCTATCAAGATTTAAATGCTCGCTTATAGTCTTCCAAGATATTTTATATTCTAAGGCAAGGTGACAATAAGTGCATGCTTTTGCATGATTTTGGTATGTAGATTCAAGGTTATGCATGGCTACGACCCTTTCTTATGATTTCTTATCATAATTTTCTGCACACTTATAGTTGATAGATGCAGTTAGATCATATCTCTATAAGGGAAAACTTAAAATAACAACCTTTATACTAAAAAAATTATGTATGCCATTATTTAGTAGTTTATGGTTTTAAGACGCAAAAGCCATTTGAGAAATACTTTTCCTACCCACTATTAATCCATATTCTCAATATAGTCATTGAATTTGCACGCGAACATCATAAGAAGGAGAAGACAGTAATGTGGCAGAAGGAGAAGACAGTAATGTGGCGGAAGAAGAAAAAAATGACATTCCTCGTTCTCTGTTTCAGCATCAATCTTCTGATATGAACTAATGATGGCTTTCACGTAGGCTTTTCCCTTTAGAGACTTCTTAGTGTCCAATGGAAAGCATACATCAGATTTGTGCAGGTCGGGTTCTTCTATGACTTTTAAGAGTCTCAACTGATTCTGTAAATTACACCCGAGTTGGGTGATACTTTTACCACTTCTCACTGCAGGTGCGCTCTCTAATATCCATTTTGAATATCGATAATATTACATTCAAAATGGATATTAGAGAGCGCACCTGCAGTGAGAAGTGGTAAAAGTACCACCCAACTAGAGTGTAATTTACAGAATCAGTTGAGACTCTTAAAAGTCATAGAAGAACCCGACCTGCACAAATCTTATGTATGCTTTCCATTGGACACTAAGAAGTCTCTAAAGGGAAAAGCCTATGTGAAAGCCATCATTAGTTCATATCAGAAGATTGATGCTGAAACAGAGAACGAGGAATGTCATTTTTTTCTTCTTCTGCCACATTACTGTCTTCTCCTTCTGCCACATTACTGTCTTCTCCTTCTTATGATGTTTGCGTGCAAATTCAATGACTATATTGAGAATATGGATTAATAGTGGGTAGAAAAAGTATTTCTCAAATGGCTTTTGCGTCTTAAAACCATAAACTACTAAGTAATGGCATACATAATTTTTTTAGTATAAAGGTTGTTATTTTAAGTGCGCGTGCAAATTCAATGAAAGTTAGATTTGAGGATACCCATGTATGAGTTGTATTCTATATGTGTGTGTTTCGATTTATGATTTCGCTTAAGTGTAGGGTTGTTTTTACTTAAAGAAGTATCACCATCTACTATATATAAAAAAATATAGCAAACTAGGATTGGTATTCAAATCCCAGTCCAGATTGGTATTCAAAATTTATTTAATTAGTTTGTGATCCACATCATTTGATTCGTTGCTTGAGGCATCAATGTAGGCACAAATATCGGCGACGAGGAACTCGACGAGGAAGAACGAGGGCGGTGGCGGGCTGAGAACGGAGGGCGCGCGGTGGCGACGAAGAGAAAATTGGAGACGCGGGAACGAGAGAAAATTTTGGGAACGAGAGGGAAAGATATCGAGGCGTATATTGGTATCGATGGGAATATGAAGGTTTCATATTATCATCGAGTATCATATATTGGTTTTAACCTGAATATCTTGAGTCGCTCTCTAATTATGCGTTTGTTGTGCATTCGTGTTGTATGTGTAACATGATTTTAAACCATTGAGATCAAGATTGATAGAACTGATCATCCTACATTGCAATAGCATTCATCGACCAAAAACTATTATTGCAATGGTATTCATCTATAACAATCAACAATTAAAACTACAAATGTAGGATACTGATATCATAAAGCGTTATACGCAACATTGATAGAACTGATAAATAAAAAAACGAAACACAAACCGTATTAAGATTTAACAACTTTGATTATGTCATATACGCGGGCCTATATTTTCATATTAGCCAATAGGAAAAAATAGATTGCGGTCTGGATATGGCATATTGGCAGATGTTACCTATATGCATAAATCTTATGTCTAATGACCATAAGATTGTCGGAGACAGTTTTGATGTTTTGTGGGTTTGGTTTTATACTTGGGACAATCCAATGTTGACACACACACATAAATAACAAATTAAAGTAAACTAACTACGAGGCATGTTTGAGTTTTATACTGGGATCACAAATAGCATGATGGCTGCAAACAGGTTGCTTGAATACTTGCAGACAATCCAATGTTGCCTCGCCATTTCTATAAATTTTAAACTCCCTGGAAAATTATCATCACTCAGGATTACTTTAGGGCCAGTTTGGCTGCTTCTTGCTTGTGATTCAACATTCAGCTTTTTGTTGATTTGGAACTCAGAGAGTGTTGCAAAACAAATCCAAAACTAAATAAACCTCAAACTAGCTACAGAGAAGGCAAACAGCAAACCCCATGAAGTTTGGCTTTCAAGGGTTTTCCCACTAAAATACACTTAGATGCAGCACTTTAAGGAAGCTTGCAGCAATATAAAAACTTTTAGGTAGTTTAGTGAAAAACTGCAGTGCTTCAAGATTGTTTAAGTTTTATGTGTGCTTAAGCTGTCATACAGAAATTATCATTGCAAAAATGTTCGCAACCCTAGCTTTTCCAGCAACGATACTGGAATACGAGCCTCAGATATGCCAGCTTAGGAATCAAAATAAGAAAGAGATTTGGGGTTATCCTAAGTCCAAAGTCAAACGGGCTCGAGAAATATATAAACCCAAAAAAATGACTGCATAAAGATCTCATAAAGATGAAAAGGATGTTATGCAAGCTCTGAACAAATCTTGAACGGAACTTTCACAAGAATTTACAATACCCGACCAGAATCCAATCCTGAGTTTGATGAAGCTTCAGGCCTTCAGCTTCCCCACAGAAAATAGTTAGGGCAAACCCTTTGCAAAACCATAGCTTTCATGCAGAGATGACGCTCAGAACATGCCAGCTTCCAAACACATTGAATAATACATAATCTCCCATACTCTCTTTCTCTCAATCAGACAGTTTATATTTGGATTTGAATTTAGGAAAAGAAATAAGATGGCTACAAACCAGCTTGCCTCGCCAATCTCATAACTATAAAGCTCATAAAAGTGGAAGCTTGAGGGCAAGCCATCATCGCCTCCATTCAATTGAAGCCAAATCATCCACAAAAAATAGAAATAAATATAATAATTGATCGATAGGCAAAATTGCAAGAAACCTATTCAGATTTTTGCATGAAAAAATAAGAGATGTAAAATAAGTAAAAGATTACCAAATGAAATTATCCCATCACTTGAACCCCCTCTCAAGACATTTTAGCAAAAATTCCCCCAGTAATTTTCTTCGGTTTAACCGTTTTATATCATAGAAGAAAGATAAATTTCAAATGTATATACATGCATACACACACACACACATCATATACACAGTTTTTGAATGTTGCCAGAATTTCAACGGTAATTCTAGATTTTTCCAAACTCTGAAGGCTTCACAAAAATTTTAACTACAGATAATAATATGATTGAAGAGATCAATCACCAATTTTTTAATGAGGATCAACTGAAACCCCAAACAGAGCAAGCAAATTACAAAGATCCCAAAACCCCGCGTGGCCCAGCCCCAGCCCCCAGCCCCAGCCCCAGCCCCCAGCCCCAGCCCCACCCTAACCCCAGCGTGGCCAGCTAAACCCCAACACCAACCCTAAGGCAAACCCTAACCCCAGCCCCACCCCAGCAGCAGCCGAACCCCAACCCTAACCCTACCCTGACCCCGACCCCGACCGCCACCGCGACCCCTGCCCAACCCCAACTCGCGCGCGCAACCCCAGACCCAGCCATGAACCCTAAGCCCAAAATAATCCAAAAATTCTTTAATTTACCTCGAGATTTACTCACCTGAACGGCTGCTGCTGGTGCTGGGGCGACGACCTGAACCGCGGTGGCGACGAGAACTGCGGTGGCGACGAAACTGGCGGTGGCGACGAGGAGAACGACGGTGGCGACGACGGCGTGGCGATTTGGGGATTTTTCTCGCGCCCGATCGAGAGAGAGAGAGAGAAAGTGAGCGTAGGCGATCGGTCTGGGGTCTTAATAAATCGATATTTACTTGCCCCTACGGATATATCCGTAGGTCCTTTGTTTGCGCCACCGTAGGGGCAAACACCAAATTAAGAATTAATTTTTTTATTCTTGAACGTCAGTGCCCGTAGGGGCAACCCTTTAGCCCTACGGAGTAATCCGTAGGGCCAAGTAAAATCTGCCCCAACGGATAATTCCATCCGTAGGGGCAACCCCCTATTTTACTAGTGAGAGTGAAGAAGCGAAGAAAAGGAAAGCAATTAAAAATAAGAAAAGACAAACCTAGGATTAAGGCCAAACTTAGAAGATTTCAAGAGAAATTGTAAGAAAAAGATTCAAGTTCTTATTATAGATGAAATTCAATTAAACTTGATCTAGTTAGTTCAAAGCATCATGGGTAAATAAACAAAACGTTAAACTGTACTGAATCTCACACACACACACACACGAGGAAAGTGTTTATGATCAGTTGACACATCATTCTAAGAAATGAGGTGTCGTTTCAAAATTTGACTTTACATCATGTTTCTCTATGATCAGCACCGTTCATCTTGTTCTTCATGATGTGAGACATATACACATAAAATTTCATGCGATTTCAGTAACATTTGTTTATTGATTTAGTTTTGTAAACTGTTCTATTGTCAAAAAACCGTTAATTTTGCAACCATTCGATATGAGGGTAAAGTTTATAGAAGTATTTTGACATCAACTGATTCAAAGATACCTTATTGAACTATTCTAACAGCCACTAATTCAAACTCCTTTGTCTAATGATATATATACAGTCTGATCCGTCCATTTGCTATCTCTACTTCAAGATTGTGTTGTGGTATATATTTGCATTTTGATCCTATACCTGGGAGGACTTGATCTTTTCTGAATTTTTTTTAAAAAAAAGCATAACTAATTTTTCAAATACTCTAAAAAATAACAGATTTTTTAGTTACGATAATAAAAATATTCGCATCATACTTTTATTTTAATACACACATGCATCACACGTGCGAAATACCAGTATATATATACATAGTTGCATGCAATATCCGATTAGTACATACATATTGTAGAAAACTATATAGATATGCATGTTGATTACTGCATACATATATATTGCAGGAAACTAGATTTCGCAAATAAGAGGTTTTGGACAGCGAAGACCTATTCCAAATTAAGGGATTTTGACCGGATTTTTTGGAGCAGGGGTTTTTTGATTGCAGAAAACATTGCCAGGAATTTTGACAACCTAGCTAGTTTGTTGATCATAAACGAAAAGGAAGTTTTCGATTAAAACATGAAAACGTGAATGAATTGGTCACTCCAAAACATGTGCACGTTATTTTCCATTTCCTAGTTGCTCAATCGATCAATTTCCTTTTTTATTCATCTTCTAATATTACTAGACTTTCAACTTAATCTTATACCGCTTGAGAACTAATATATATATTAATTGGTCAACCTTGAAGCTACGTTCAAATCATGCATCCCTCAACTATTGAAGCTCCAACTCACGTCTATATAAGGATATGGACAGAGATTGCATGCAAGGCGCGCATCAAGCAAGTTAGTTGGTAATATAATGACAAATAGATACAATTTAATTAATAAACTTTGTCAGATGCAAATAGATACAATTTGATGATCCGCTAGTTTTCAGTTCATGACAGCTAGCACGGACAATTGCACCTAAAAATGGCGTAAGGTAAATATAACGACAAATTAATGCTAAAACTTTATGGTATTTTCGTTTGCAATTGACTAATTAAGTACAACGCTTGTTTATTTACATTTGGCTATGTGCCCCATATTTATTTATTTCCAGTTATAAACTTTATAGTATTTATCCATAGAAAAAAAATTAGTCCATATTTATGAAAAATGGTTGTGACCAAAAAAGCATTTTTCTAATCTGACCACAAAATGAAAAAAAATATTTCATGTGCCGGCCGTATATACATCCGGACAAGAGATTAAAGAAATAGAAGTGTGGGTCTCACATGCTGTCCAAGGCTGTCTGAAACTCCCTCTTCTCTCTCACCCCTGCCCCGGTGTACTACACCCGGCACACCGAATAATTTCTCAATAAAGTTTTTCGAAACATCCCATCTTGATTTAATTAGTTTTTTTTCTTCTTTTGATGTAATTTGCTCTAGCTTAGCCTTGGTTACGTATTTCTTTAATTAATTGTTGTTTGCTATAGGTTAATGTTGTGTGACAATAAAATTCCACATGACCTCTTCATGTTGTGACATCACTGGACAATAAAGTCAGACATATATACATATATGTTGCCCTATGCCATTTGATGGTCGAACAACAGCTTAAGAACAAAGCATCTGATTTGGTTCTCGTTAGGATACCCACAGTGATATCGATCGATACTACATATTGTCTCCATTTTCTTCATTTCAATTTTGAAGGGAAAAAGTAGGTAGCAACACCGTCTGCATGAAGAGTGTAAAAATTAAATTAATGTTATTGTTTCCTTGATTTAAAAATGTAAAATTTCCTTATTAAATTATAGATATATATTAATGTATTAGGAAAACCCAAGATTGATGTCATGTTTATTGTTGTTCTGTAATTTAATTTAATACAATTAACAATCTAATGCATCACATGTCAAAAATAACACTTATTTTATCGTAATGTTATTTTTGCTTGCATTAGGAAGAATAAAGTGTCTGTGTAATTAGCAGGATTTGTGAAGATAAATGTATTCTGGTTCAACAAGGATAAAACTTAAGCAAATCGAATTTGTACAATTTAAACATCAATGGATATTAAAATTTGATGAATTATAAATAATCTAAGGTCAAATTCTTGATTCTTGAAGCTTAAGAAATCAATTTAGAGACGATACTGATAATCCCAATACCTAAAAAAACACATTAATCAATAAGAAAACCTCAAACTAACAGATATAATATACTTACTTGAGAACACTATAACCCAAAATATATTTACTTTCATTATCATAATTATTAATTAAAACATCGAAATAATAATAAAAAGATAACAAATAATATTGTCGCATAATAATTATACAGCTTAATATTCAAACAATTTAAAAATATCATGAAAATTGTTATTTTGTAGTTTATTCATAATCTACCAAGCAAGCTTCTTCTTGTCTCGCTTCACTTCTATTGTTGACTTCATCCTCTGCCTTCGTAAACCATCCACCGATATCCGATTTTATCGTTTCATCATCCTAATCATGAAAAGTTTCCCGCTCAGTGGAAACAACTTTCATGTCATTGAAAACATTGCTCTTTGATGAATAGAGTCCTTACAATTCTTTTTCTTCATCTCTCTTTACAAATTACCCTGCTCTTCTCCCACATCCGATTGGAAAGTCTCGGCGAGACTTTCCTCCTCTTCGGAAATATCATCATGCTGCACAAATCATCCATGATTCTATCCTTTTGAGATGAAGTATCCATTTGCGATAACAATAATGTTAGTGACTTATGCCCAAGACGACACTAGATGTCTGCAGAAGGTGTGGCAGACGTCTGCCCAAATAACAGAGTAGGATCAGGTGTTTGAAGAAGGACATATGAGACGTCTGTCATACGTCAAAGCGGGGCCAACCGTCTGAAGAAGAAGCTCCAGACGTCTTGATATGAGTCTTCAGCAAAACCAGAAAGTCCGCAGACGTCTGTAGAAGACGAGTCAGACATCTGTACAATACGAGCAAGGAAATATGTGTTGTTCCTCAAATCAAGGCAAATCGTCGTGGATCTCATTCAACACAAATCAAATCAGAGACTACCAAAACCCAGTTATAGCAAGATCAGAAAAGATTCTATTTTATTTTATTTTCTAACAATATAATTGTAATTATATATATCATTGTGAAAGCAAATACAAACAAGCAAGTTCAAAACCCCAATTTCATATTTTCTATATGGTATTAGAGCCTTGCGATTAAAAACTCAATCTTGATCCATGGCTTCATCCTAGAACTCTATCCCAATTATTTCCAAATTCCTTTTTCCAACAAATCTTACCCACATAAATTTCACTCTATGAAGATCTCAAATGCAATCGGCCTTAAGCGGCCACGATCTTCTTGGTCACATCAACAGCTTCCGATCACCCTTCCGAGGCCCATAACTGACGTCGATGACAACACAAATCGTGTTGAAAATCCATACTACCATCAATGGTACAGTTATGATCAACTCATCCCCAACGCCATTCTCGGAAGATGTGTCGAAACGATCTAATCCCACATATCCACTGTTTCCTCATTTAAGGAAGCATGGGATCGACTAGTCACTCTCTTTGCAAACAAATCTCAATCATGAGTTATGTCACTCAAGAAACGCCTCATCAACAATCAGCGCAGCTCGCGATCTAAAAGCGAGTACCTACAAGTGAGGAGATCCATCTCCGATGATCTCGCTCTCTCCGACCACTCACTCTGAAGATGATTTTGTTCTTCACATACTCGCTGGACTCAGATCTGAATTAAAAGAAGTAGCATCCATTATCCGAGTTCGTGATAACGCCATCACTTTCAACGAGCTCTATGACAAGCTCTTAGACTATGAACTCCATATAAAGAAGGAAGACATGAGTGCATCCTTCTCTCACAACCGTCAACTGTACCAACCAGCACAATTGCTCCTCCTATCGCCCTCCTCAACAACGAGGCAGCTCCTCCTACAATCGCAACAACAACAATTTCGCTTGCAACAACAACAAAAATCAATACTCCGCCGCTCGCAACAACTCCTCGACTCGCTTCAACTCATACTGCAACTTCTGCAATCGTCCTGGTCACAACAACAGAGACTGTCGTCAACTCGTCTGCTTCCTTCATAAGAACGCGATGCAAATCAATCCACCACAACATCTGTCACAGAACCACTCTCAATCTATTGCAAACAACACAAATGTCAACCAGCCCGCTCCTTCTTCCTGATTATTGGACACCGGTGCTTCTCACCATGCCACATCCGATGTTGGGACCCTTCACATCTACACCTATTACAGTGGTCCCGATGAGATCGATATAGGAAATGGTTCTGGTTTGAAAATCTCTCACATCGGTAAAACAAAACTGCACTCCTCAACAGTCCTTTCTTTAGATAATGTTTTATGTGTACCATCCATTACTCAAAACTCGATTTCTGTCATAAAATTTTGCAAATCAAACAAAGTCTCAATTGAATTTTTTTCCCTATCATTTTTTGGTGAAAGATCTTCGCACGGGGTGCCTCTTCTTCGTGGGGATAGCCATAATGATGTCTAATATAACCCACGTACCATCAAGCCTCAAATCCACGCTGCCTCCAAATTAGAAATAAGTGAGTGGCAATGTCGTTTTGGTCATCCCTCCATTCGAATCCTTCAATACGTTGTTCGGAGCAATAAACTACTGTCTAATATCTCTGTCGTTAATAATTTTCAATGTAACTCTTATGATTGCAATAAAAGTCATAAACTTCCCTTTTCTGAAAATTCGCATCGCGCTTTTAAACCTTTGCAGCTAATATATACTGATATTTGGGGACCCACTGAACTGTCGTGTGATGCTTTCCGTTACTATGTAATTTTTGTCGATCATTACACAAAATACATCTGGCTGTACCCTATGAAACGTAAATCTAATGTTGCCACCATTTTCCCTCAATTCAAAAAACTTGTCGAAATAAAATTTCAATTACCGCTAATATCAATATACTCTGATAATTGCGGCGAATACGCATCGTTTGCATCCACTCTCAACTCCCATGGTATCTCTTATCTCACCACTCCTTCGCACACTCCTGAATACAATGGCACATCAGAACGTCGTCATCGTCATTGTAGACTGTTTTCGTCATCCTATTGAGATAGGAATGCACGCGCTGGTCAGGCGTATACAGATTTCCCCTGCCTGGGCTAGACCGGGGTTTATTGATTGTGGGGATTCAAATCCATAGTAGCCGCGGACTAAGCTGCCGTTAATTACCTATTTGCTTTTGGAGCGAGAGAACCTCCGATTAACGGGTCAAACTGGTCATGTGAACTCAACGTGTTGTGTTGGTACTTAGAAGTAATGTAGAAAGGTGTGTTCATTTCATTTTTTTTCATTTTACTTATTCTATTTGTGACAAAAAGAATTTATTTATTCAAAAGAAACATTTTTTGTTTTGTATTTTGATTTTATTTTGAATTTTTAAATATTATTTTATTTTTTTAAAGAAAAGTATGGGAGACGAGAAGTGCAGAGCATCTTTAGGACGCGTGTGCGACACGCGGCCGATGGGCGCCAGCAGGTCACGTGTGCGGCATGCGGCCGATGGGCACCAGCGGATCACGTGTGCACGCGGCCGCCGGGCGCCAACGGGCCACGCACACGGCCGCCGGGCGCCAGTGGGCCACGCGAGCGGCTCGTGCCCGCTAGAAACGCCAGCAGGAGAGGGGCTAAGCCCCTGGGCTGGGAGTTGAACTCTCAAGAGACTTTGGATTTGGAGTTAAACTCCTGAAAAAAAGGTTTTTATTTGGAGTTAAACTCCTAAAAAAAGATTTTTATTTGGAGTCCAAAATTTTTTTATTTGGAGTTAAACTCCAAAAGGTTTTTATTTGGAGTTAAACTCCTAGAAGATTTTTTCTTGGAGTTAAACTCCCAAAAGATTTTTTATTTGGAGTTAAACTCCCAAAGATTTTTAGGAAGAAAACCAAAGAAAGAGGTCTCTTGAAACTTCAAAATCTAAATCTTAGATTTTGGATGATGAAAGGGGACCCCTTTCTTTTCTTTTGAGTCTTGGATCCTCCTAAAAATAAAGTTTTCGGAGATGGGTCTCCTCCTCCTCCTCCTCTCTTTTTCTTGGATCTTGGAAAAAAGGATGGTGAGATTTAAAATCTCCCCTTTTAGAGATTTGATTGGAGATTTGAACTCCCCTTTAATAATTTTATGGTAAAAAACTATTTCTTTTTGAGAAAATAAGAGTTAAAATCTTGATTTAATTCAAAAAGAGAAAGAAGAATGTTTAAAATCTTGGAGAAGAAGAAGGCACAGAACCTTAGGTTGACATTGAAAGAATCTTGTTATTTGCTATTCATCATGATGTATTATATATGTTTTACATTTTTGCACATAGCCTTTTGGGGCTTTACAAAATGACATTTTTCTCATCCCATGCCCATATACTTTCTTTCCTTTTGCACATAAGACATAGGCTTTTACAAAATTGATTTTCTTGCCTATTTTTATTACATTTATTTATGAGAATTACATTAAGCCTATTTATTATTTAATAATTATTCCTTTGGCATTGGGGGCCGGCCTCTTCATGCTTAGGCTCGACTCGGGCATGGGCTCGTGATTGATTCTGCGAAAGAGTGTGTAGTAACCGTAATCAATAACGGTGTCGCATGTAGCTAGCTGAGATGAGTACGGGTTGTCCTCAGGGATGTGTGGAACTTTTAATCTTGTTTTAGACGAATTGATTAGAATAAAAGAACAGGGAGAATAATTGTAAATTCTAGATCTATGTTAATCACAGATGTAGAATTTATAGTTTTAAGATCTATTTTAAATACGGATATAGAATATATAAGAAGAGGGGTTGTAGGGTTCGTTAGGATTTAGTAGTCATGGATGACTAATAAAGATGACTCTTTTTATCTTTTGATAGATTTAAAACTAAATAGATAGTGATGAATGAGAATTAGGGTTCTTAGAAGAAACTAGGGTTTCCCCACATTGACCCTTGTCCCTTCATTGATCTCTATTCATGTCTGGCCCTTAACAAAACAATTGTTAATATAATCTCAAATCGTGGTCAACACTATCAATAAATTGATAGCGCGCCCGATTAGGATATTAACGATTCTTTTGCTAAAGTTTATAAACTTCAACTTAAAAGAAATTAAAATATTTTCTCATCTATTGTTCTACCCTAATCCTACGAACCCTATCAAGCGGAAAATTACTCGCGCATGATGGAGATAGAAGAAGAGATAGAGAATGAGATCATAATGCAGAAATTAAATCCGAAATAATTAATCTAATGATCTACCTTTATTAATCAACTTTACAAGTACAATTCTTTTGAGTTTAGATTACAAGAGGAAGAAGAAATTGCTCTCGATCTCTGCCTCGTAGGAAGTAGATGTTCCGTCGATACTCACGTCGCCTTATCACGTCGAATCGTGGACTTGTCGTGGATCACTTGTTCTTTGACGGTGATTTGCTTCGTGTAAAAGGTGATGATTCTTAACTTTAGCCCTCGGTCCTATTTATAGTCATAGAAGATACAAGCCCTAGATGTCATATGTGAGGGCTTGTTGAGAAGATCCTGCCCATAAAATCCCACACCCTAACTCCTCTATAATGCCGCGGATCCGCTGCACTTAGCATGTTTTGGCCGCGGTTGGACGGTGGGTTAGTGAGATCATCTGATGAAAATTCTTCTGTAGCCTTATAATGACACATGGAGATTGTTGTCATATCTGGAATTTTCATATCTTCTCTGAGTTTCTGCCAGTATTGATTTTATGATTTAATTAAACTTCATCGACAAATTTTTTATTATGATATCTCGATATCCCGATCTCCTGACCTGAGCCAAATCTTGCACAATATCTCCAAGAATAATGTTAGTAAGATTTGTTATAGAGATATAATCTTAATCATTTTATATGGTAATAAATCTTTAAGCAATTTGATTAAGATTATTTGATATGATATGCATAATAAAAATATTATATAAATATTATATACATATATTTTCCTTCATAATGTTAATTATAATATATAAACATATGGTAAATAGTATTTTGCAGATAAACCCAAACATGTTCTATATTTATAATAAACACCTTTAAATATTTAAGAAAAGTAAGGAAAATGTTATATCAAATGTGCGATATTTTCGACTGAACAAATACCCCCAAACTTAACTTTGATCGTCCCGAGCAAACTATTTATTCAAGAGAGGGAGAAAAAGAAAAAAGAAAAACCTAAGTAGCACACTTTCGTAGGCAACACGATTGCACTGAGTAGGTGCAATAAGCCGTTAAACCTCTAGGTGTCCGTAGTAGGAGGAGTGTTGTCTTCTAAAGGTTTTCAGCGGATTACACTCACAAAATCCTATAATAAAAGAAAGAAGATGAAAGTTACGTACAAAGATAAGAACTATAAAAGAAAAAACTTGAAAATAAGAGTTTCTAACTACACCAGTTTTTTCAGTTACCATGAGCCCTATCTTAATGGTCGTGAAAAGATATTAGAAATCACATCATCTCTCAATAAAATATCACCTTTAGCCTTCCTCCCTACCATTCATCCAAATATCAATCATATACCCCTACGTGTGCGTAAAAGACATCCCTACACTTAGAGAATTCAATTCAAACTATCATACTCTTGTCCATCTTCCTTAGTACTTTTTAGTTGGTGAATATTATCAGATGGAATTGCTAACACATCCTTCATGCGACCGTTAATACTTCTTAAGGTACTAACCAACCGATTACAAAATGTGCTTGCACATTTAGGCGTAATTTCTCGTCTTGCAACACCTAAGGCTTAGCAGTGGCTCCCAAACCAGTTGGTCTAAGGCACTAGATGATGAAGCACCCCAGCTATATTTTTTTTATGCTGCCTTAAGTAATTGCAAAACCAGTGTTCAGTTTTTTTTCTTCACCACTTATACTTTTTTATATATATTTTTATTTTTCTTTATACCAAGGCTTTTAGACAAGTGCATTTCAAGATATCCTCTACTATCCCAAGTTTCAAGATGTGTACAAGTGCATATAGTAGGGTATCAAAGTTCAAATGTTTGGCATCAAGAATAGGGACTATTTTTCAGACTTATTTTTATTCTCAGATTAGTAATTTCCTTCATCTTACTGACTCTTGAGACAACGGCTCATAACTACTTATTACTAGTTTCGTTTAAGAAAATATCTAATTTTCTTACTTTTCTCAAACTATTCCTATCTTTCATATGTAATTTTTCACTTTCAAACTTTCATTATCAAAAAAAAATTATTCTTATATTTATGATAATGCAAAATAATGCGTAAATAAGTACAGACCTCCCCCAAACCTGTTTGCAGAAGTGTCCTCATTGATATCATCTGTTAAGCTTAAAAAAACTGTAGACTTGGGAGAAAAAGTTATCAAAGGGGACAAGAAATAATGAAAGTGAAATTCTTCCCCAAACTTATTTTTGGCTTACAATTTTGTAAAAATTTATTTTCTTTCAAGAGCCGAAAGATTCCCCCCCCCCAAACCTGAGTAAAATAGTATTAATCCTTTAAAATTATAAGAGGGGTTAAAGTTATTGGTCTATGCAAAGTTTTACAAAGACCAAAAGTAAACACCAACCATTCAAAGAATTTACCAATGTAACAATATAGTTGGTGGAAGATCATAGATTTGAAGAAGTGGGGAGACAGGAGGCGGAATCGATCGGGTTTACGTCTCGGTTGGTAGAGACGGAACAATGATGGTGAACGAAAATGAGAATGTGAATGATTAGAAATGGGTAGAATAGTCATATTCTCGTATGGGATAAGAAAAAATGTTGGTGGTTCAATTTCTTTAGGTGGAGATTGATTAATCACAAAATCCATGTCGTTTAGGAATGCAAGTTCGTCGGCGAAAATATCTTCGAAACTTTCATCGATGGTTTGATTGAACGTTTCAATGTCAATAAGCGTCGCACCAGAATTCAACACACTTGATTTGTCAAAAATTATGGAGGTAGGAGCCTTGAAAAACTCATCTACCTCATTCTCAAAGGGGTCTAAATCAAGTGGTCTTTCAAGAATCATAGAACTCGAAATGTCGGAGTGTGAGTCATCAACACTCGATAAAATTAAAGGAAGGTTAGAAGAAGAACCAAAGAAAGTGGGTGATGAAATGGGTAAACAAATTTGGGTGTCGAGTATTACTGAACCAGATGTGGCAAATGAATGCTGAATATCATTCTGCTTTTCGGTCATGTATTTATCATCAATTTCCATACGCATATAGGGTTCGGGAAAAACAGTTAATGGTTCGAGATGATGTTCACACGGAGGTGAAAGGACATGATGAATTGGTGAGAAAAACTCATCCAAAACTGTGGGTTCATCATCCAATATATTCTTAGCGTCAATATCCTCAATCAAGTGAAGATTAAAATTTTCAGACACCTCATCAAAAGCATGGTTTTCAATTAATTTTGGTTCTAGAGTAGAGGTGTAGAGATCAAAAGGATTGGGTGTGGTTTCACTTGAAATGGACCATTCACAATAGGGTAAATCAAACACTACAAAGTCACACAACTCATCAAACCTTCTATCTTCAATTGGTGAATCATTTGGTGTACTCGATAGATTTTTGAAACTGGAGTTGTGGATTTCAATTTGGAATGAGGAGGTTTGATTTGGAAGGGTGTACTGCTCTCTTTCACTACCCAAATTCTCAATTTGTCTTATTGCCGTATCATACATTGAAAATTTTTGAGCTAGTTAGAAACTAGTTGCTCGTTCGTTGGGTTGTATGATGGCGGCCATGGACGCATTCAATTTCTCTATGTGGCGGCACGACGCTACCCGAAATTCTTCCACTGTTTGTTCAAGACTAGACATGGATCGGTAAGGGGTTTCAGCAGAAGATTGAAATTCTTGTGGATAGGTAAAACTCCCAAATGACTGATTAGAAGAATTGTTTAGAGAATGTGTAAAAGTCGGGTAGGATTGATAGGAATGGAATGGTTGTGAAAAATGGATAGGAGTAGGATCAACATTGTGATAAGAAGAATAGTGAGATTGGTTGGTTGGTTGGCGATTGGCAACAGATGTCATATACGCCGTAAAACAAGTAGCAATATCTTCCTTAGAAAGTGATGGTGTTTGTTGTCCTAACTGTTTGACCGGATTGAAACTTTGGCTTTTAGCCCTCGCCATATGCTTAGCGATGGACATGCGTTTAGGTGGTTACTCACTTGCTTTAAATGAATTATCAACATAAGAAGATGTAGAATTTTGATGCGGTTGATAGGACCTGGAGTGAGGTGTTCAACTGTTTCATTCCGCTTGCTCTATCTGATCTCTTAAAGACATGGTAGAGTTGGAATTTTGACCAAAGCAATTACGAAAATAAGAAATATCTGGTTCTGGATAGCAAAGCTTAGCAAGAGTTCGTCTGTTTGTGTTACCTATTATAAGAAGGAAAGAGGAAAGAGGAAGGGGAAAGATTTAAGCTCTAGTTGAATTGTTTTGCTTTGAAAGTGGGAGTTGAGGGTTAACTCAACAAATCACAAAATGCACAAGCAACTCTAGAACTAAGGTTATCTAGGTCAAGCACTAGACCGCTCCTAGACTTCTAAAAGACAAGCCGCAGAGCTTCAAAGAAAGAGAAAGACAATGAAGTGGGATGATTTCACAAGCTTAGGACTTGGATCAATGGGCACTAGAGAGGATCAATCCTCTACTACATCTTTATCACTCTTGTGGTCAGATAAGTGCCAGGTAAGTGGGAGGTATTCGCTATACGAATCACCGAAAATAGCGAGTCTAATTAAGTAACCACTTTCCGTAGTCACACTTGTCTTAGACACCATAAAAGTAATGCAGATAAGTGATAGATTACCCACGACCTTCCTCTGTCCTAATTGAGCGTGACGGTCCTTAAAGCTTGGTTTAGATATATTTTTTAAATTAATATAGGGTTATGCGTATGCACGTTTGCGATTTATAGGGCTTAGGAAGGGTGATGAAATCCCCACCTAATCTGAATTTTGGTCTTGCCCATTAAAGTCCGAATTAAAATATGCAAAAACAAATCAATTACAAAACACGCAAAAAGATTTATGAGCGGTGATATTTTGCAAAGAATCCTACAGAAAAATATATTATTGGATTTCCAGAGGAGAGAGAAAGAGTTGAGGAATATACCAGAGGATTTTGGCTAAGAAAGACCACCAAGTGGCCGCGATTCCGCAGCTAAATGTGCAATATTGCGGCGGTTCCGCCGCAGAAAAGAGGGTTCACTTGACAATGTTTTCACCGTGGCCTCTATTGCTCCTCTGGTACTCTCTGAAGGTCTCTGAATTTCGATTTCCTCGTTCAATTGACTCCAGATTACCTCGCAAAAATTGCACACTAATCAATAAATACACAATTTGCTGGTTTATTTTATTTTTATGATATGGATCGAATAAGAATTCAATACGAATAGTAAGAAAAAAAATTCCGCACGTATCCCCGGCAACGGCGCCATTTGATTGATTTTGTGAAAGAATGTGTAGTAACCGCAATCAATAACGGTGTCGCATGTAGCTAGCCGAGATGAGTACGTGTCGTCCTCTGGGATGCGTGGAAACTTTTAGTTTTTCTTTAGACGAGTTGATTAGAATAAAAGAATAGAGAGAATAGTTGTAGATTCTAGATCTATATTAATCACGGATGTAGAATTTATAGTTTTAAGATCTAGTATAAATACGGATATAGAATATATAAGAAGAATGCTTGTAGGGTTCGTTAGGATTTAGTAGTCATGAATGAATAATAAAGATGACTCTTTTTATCTTTTGATAGATTTAAAACTAGATATATAGTGATGAATGAGGATTAGGGTTCTTTGAAGAAACTAGGGTTTCCCCACTATTGACCCTTGTCCCTTCATTGATCTATATTCAAGTCTAGCTCTTAACAAAACAATTGTTAATCTAATCTCAAATCACGGTCAAGACTATCATTAAATTGATAGCGCGCCCGATTAGGATATTAACGATTCTTTTTCTAAAGTTTATAAACTTCATAAGATTTAAAAGAAGTTAAAATATTTTCTCATCCATTGTTCTACCCTAATCCTACGAGCCCTATCAAGCGGAGAATTACTTGCACATGATAGAGATAGAAGAAGAAAGGATAGAGAATGAGATCATAATGCAGAAATTAAATGCAAGATAATTAATCTAATGATCTATCTTTATTAATCAACTTTACAAGTACAATTCTTTCGAGTTTAGATTACAAGTGGAAGAAGAAGTTGCTCTCGATCTCTGCCTCGTAGGAAGTAGATGTTCCGTCTCGCCTTATCACGTCGAATCACGGACCTGTCGTGGATCATTTGTTCTTTGACGGTGATTTACTTCATGTAAAAGGTGATGATTCTTAAGTTTAGCCCTCGGTCCTATTTATAGTCACAAAAGATACAAACCCTAGATGTCATATGTGAGGGTTTGTTGAGAAGATTCTACCCACAAAATCCCACATCCTAACTCCTCTATAATGCCACGGATCCGCCGCACATAGCATGTTTTGGCCGCGGTTGGGTGGTGGGTTAGTGAGATCATCTAATGAAAATTCTTCTGTGGCCTTATAATGACACATGAAGATTGTTGTGATATCTAGAATCTTCATATCTTCTCTGAGTCTCTATCAGTATTGATTTTATGATTTAATTAAACTTCATCGGCAGATTTTTGATTATGATATCTCGATATCTCGATCTCCTGACCTGAGCCAAATCTTGCACAATATCTCCATGAATAGTGTTAGTAATATTTTTTTATAAAGATATAATCTTAATCATTTTATATGGTAATAAATCTTTAAGCAATTTGATTAAGATTATTTGATATGACATGCATAATAAAAATATTATATGCATATATTTTCCTTCATAATGTTAATTATAATATATAAACATATGGTAAATAGTATTTTGTAGATAAACCCAAATATGTTATATATTTATAATAAACACCTTTAAATATTTAAGAAAAGTAAGAAAAATGTTATATCAAATGTGCGGTATTTTCGACTGAACAACCCGCTTGACCTGGGTTTGGGCCCGCTTGCTTGGACTTGGGTTCGGGGTCGGGCCCGCTTGACTTGGATTCAGGCTTGGGTCCGGACCCACTTTTCGGGTCTTGACTTTGACTTGTTGACTTGTTGATCTTGACAGTGGGGATGTAAATTTTGACCCTAACAGTCATGTTGTCGAAACCGGTCTTACACTCTTACATACAGCTTCTCTTTCTTCTAAGTATTGGAGCCATTCTTTCCAAACAGTTGTATATATTATAAATTTTCTTCCTACACCGGTTATCAATTTCCAATCCCCATTTGAAAAACTCTTCCAACGTTCACCGAACTACAAACGTCTCAAATTCTTTGGGTGTCTCTACTATCCCTGGCTAAGGCCGTACACCTCCTCCAAATTTCAATCTAGATCCACTCCTTGCATTTTTCTAAGTTATTCAACATCTCAATCTGCTTTCAAATGTCTAAATTCCAATACACACAAGCTTTACATTTCTCATCATGTCAAATTCGTCGAAACCTCTTTTTCCATGCAGATCTCTAGTACACAACAAGAGGGTTTCCCGCAAGATTTGGAATCACCTAGCGCAACATCGCACCAATCCACAACCATCAAACCCACCAAACTTCATATCCACCCAACTCCACTTAACCCAACCCCCTCTGAAACCTAATCCCTAACCTCCCACACCTTAGACCTATCCTCCTCCACCGACTCCTTACAATCTTCATCCTCCAATCTCAATCACCCCACCAATCTTCCCGACCCTACATTCCCATCCTCCTCCACAACTGCTCAACCCTATCTTATCTCTCCGCAACTATCCCCTACTCCCCAAGCCCCAAATCTCTGAACCATCCATGAACGAAAGGCGGATTCTAAATACTTCAATTCTCTATACATCAACCATAGTACTGTCCACCCAATACCCAAAACTCTTGAACCAACATGCGTTTCTCAAGCTGTGAAGGATCCCCAATGGCGTGCTGCAATGTCCAACGAATTTGATGCCCTAATGAAAAATGGAACATGGGATCTTTTCCCAAAATCAAATCAAAATCTTGTTGGCTATAAATGGGTCTTCCGAATTAAGCGAAACTCAGATGGCACTATTTCCCGCTACAAAGCTCATCTTGTGGCCAAAGGCTTCCATCAACGGCCTGGTCTGGACTATTCCGCCACATTCAACCCGATTATAAAACCGACAACACTTCGTGTAGTCTTATTTCTCGCACTCTCTCATAGATGGCCTCTCCGTCAACTCGATATTATCAATGCCTTCCTCAACGGCACTCTCTATGACGATGTGTATATGGTTCTACCTCCCGGCTTTATCCACTCATCCCTACCAAACCATGTATGCAAACTATGAAAAGCCCTCTAAGGTCTCAAACAAGTGCCTAGGGCATGATACCAAGAACACAAAGGCTATCTCTGTTCCGTTATAAAAAAAGGGAGAAGAAAAAAAAAGGAGAAGAAGCAAATTCCTTCTATGTGCAAGACACGTGAGCATTCTGGTTTTAAGGAGAATTAAAACCCACAGTTTGGTATCACGTGTTAAACATGTGAGCACTCATATGTAAAGCATATGAGCGCTGAACATGAGCGCTCATATATAAAGCATATGAGCGCTGAAGATAAATAACCAAAGGCCAAACATGCCCCAAATGTTAAACAGGTGAGCGCTCATATGCAAAGCATATGAGTATTGAAAATAAGTAACTAATGGGCCAAAAAGACTCCACGTGTTAAACACGTGAGCGCTCACATGCAAAGCACGTGAGCGCTGAAAGTAAATAACCAAAAGCCAAATAAGCCTCACGTGTTAAACAAGTAAGCGCTCATATGCTTTGCGTATGAGCGCTGAATATAGACAGGCTGAAGCCCATACTGGGGTTCACGTGTTAAACACGTGAGCACATCATTTTGAAGCAATAGTTTCAGATAGAATTAAATTCTATATAGAATTAAATTCTATTTGAGAAAATATCCCCCTAATCTTTCCAAAACGAAAAAGATTTTTCTCTGTTAAAAAGAGAACCTTTGGATTCAAAATCCAACGTTGATTATAATACCATCAACCAAATCAGGAAATTAAATCAATTTCTTAGTTAGAAAAATATTTTCCTAATTTTTCTAAAACTAACAGAAAATATATTTTGTTAAACAGAAAATTGCTGGATCAAAAATCCAACGGTGGATAAAATTCGCTGAATAATCTTTGAGACCAATTAAATTAATTGGTATGTCGAAATGAGAGATTTTCTCAAAACTGTCAACAGTTTCCCTTACCTATATAAAGGACCCGAGACTTCAAGTCTCATATAGAGAGAGACCACCCATAAGTTTTGGCAGCTACAATCGAGAATTCAATTTTTTTGCTGAAGAAAAGTCCCTTCTCCTTTCAAAACCTTAGGTAAAGAAAAAAAAAACAGAGATAAAAAAATATATCTCCTTTGCCTAACATATAAAAATATAAGGGTTTAACCCTCCAAAAGGAACTTAGTTCTTTCTCTGGATCTGAGATCCGCAAGGCAAATCTTCCATAAGTTGATAATTTAATTCTCATCGAGAAGGTTTTGTTCTTCCGACTCAAGATCTAGGAGAAAAACTAGAGATGAGAAAAGAAATAAAAAAAAGATGGTAGTTACGTTCCAGGAATTTAATTCCTCCGAAAACAGGGTTTAGCCCTTTAAAGAACTTAGTTCTTATAAAAAAAAGAACCGAAGAACTTAGTTCTCAAAGAAAATTTGATCCCAGTGATCGTTAATGACAAAAACTCCATTAATAGAAGTTTAACTTCTTTTCGAAAGATAAACAGAGAGTAAATCTTTAAAGGGCTCAGCATCTCACGTGTTTCACACGTGAACGCCCAAAAACTAAGTTCCTCACGTGTTTCACACGTGAACGCACAAAAAGAAAACTCAGCGACTCACGTGAAACACGTGTAAGCGCCCAAGAACTTAGTGCCTCACGTGAAACACATGTGTACTGAACAAAGCGCTTAGCGCTATATATATAGTCAAAAGACTAAGTGCTTAGCACTGCTGAATGAGGGGAAAAGACTAGGACTGAACTAAAATTGGCTAAATCTATGAAATTTCTTTGCAGCCGAGCCTATATGCTCTGTTGATGGATATTAACAAAATTTAATGATCCTTAAATATTTTTATGTTGATCTTAGTATCATACAATTTTGGGTTTCAGTGCCCGCGCCGCAGAAGCTACGACCGAGGCGGAAGCGAAAACAAAAATTTTAACCAACATCGAACGCTCGTAAGAACCCAAGATACGGTCCGATAACCAAAACTAGCTAACTAAGAGTGCAAGGGTTGAGAAACTACAACTTTTGTCGCGTGTCCACCTAATTGTGGAAAACCCCTCTAAACTCGTAGCCGCCGAGATCGCGCTTGAAGATAGACCACCCTCGCCGAAGACGATCCACCCGAGGAAAACCGGAGGAGACTCTAATCGATGATCTAAGCTCGCTAGGTTTGGATGGTCGGTGATGTAGGGACATTTCACCAAAGTTTTCTCTTTAGAATCCATGCTCAAATGAGAGCAAGAAGAAGGAGAAGAGAAGAGGGTGATGGTTGCTTACACTTGCAACCATGAGCATGAGGCATGAGATGAAGAAAATCCTCAAGTGTGTGCAGAGAGAATAGCTATATAAAACAACCATGACCAAAAAATATTGCAACCATGCTCAAAATAGTGCAACTATAAATGCATATAAATGATCACTTTAAGCCATACCTCTCTACATTCTCATGCCACCTCACCTCCATCTCATTTTCCCATTTATTTTTCTAAAAAGAAAAACAAATATAAGGTGTCCTTCTAGAATCATTCATGTATAAATATGGAATACTTCACCTTGTATATGTATCGCTACATATACGCATATCCGTATAAAAATATGGATATCATCAAAGAGAGAAAATGAATAGCGAACAATAATACTAAAATATATGTATCAAAATACATATATAAATTATTAAATCAAATCCTGATTTAATAATCCGTCTTAATTCTAAGTCGGCTAGTATTATCAACCGTCCGATTAAAATCCGTGTATCCCGTACACGTTTTTAATCGGACCTTTGCACGTATCAACGTACGGCTCCTACATCTATTTCCTGAACCGGGAAAACCTTCTGTGTGGGACTCTAAAGACTCGACAATACGCCGGTAGTGGGTTTAACCATAAGCGTGTCAGCGGCACTAGTTGTATATAACGGCTACCCAGGTACTTGTCGAAAGGGAGGTCGACAATCAAGTACGTCCTTACCCTACTGAACCTGAATGTGACAATCTTCGTACTATCGGTCTCTTCATTAAAGAGTATTGCATATCGAGTTTAGGGGGTGGATAACGTCGGATCCCTACTAACCCAATAAGTCGTGTCTGACTCAAGCTCATCACCAATAGAGATACTACTGATCAACTATCAGTAAATCTCATCTACCGTGGCCACGGATTTCTGGTGATAGCCAACTGAACACAGCGCGACATTGACTCCTAATACCAGGAGAGACAAATTCCTGACAGTCGACCACTGCCTCCATGTGGCTCGGGACTGTACCCAACTAAAACTTGTTTGCACGACTCTTTTGAGCCGTGGTAGGGTAGTAATCAAAGTACAGTGGGAACTCATACAAGACAAATGACGACTTCAGATCAAAGGACTAACCTGTACTCATACCACCTGAGAACTTCCATCTGATGATAGATATAATACCATCTAGAAGTTCTTGGGGAGTCTGTCCAGTGTACTCACCTCCAATAAGCACCTGTATACTATCTTAGGTGACACAACACCAATGGCTTGTGAGATCGGCCACCGCCCCTCGTCGGGATTTGGAAGCGTATATACTAGTCTATTCTGGAATATCAATGCCCAGTCTCGATACTCTTATGACTAGGGATATTTAAGGATGTGCTTATGGACAACCCAGCTCCCACATATATGATCGCAATCATAATGCTGGTTCAAGCAATAATCTTACGGGCTTCATCAATGATGAAGATAAACCAGATTGCATACTATCATCTCGAGTAAGACTGTTATACATGTACGGGTCCTCCCTCAATTATCATAATCGCCTACTTGCGATCACAATAATTGCCTGGATGACACTATATCCAACAATCAAGACTAACGTATCCTTAGTAAAAATAAACCGAGCCCATATGCTCACATATATATTTAAGTTAATCTTAATCTAAAACAAGATTAACGGTCCTTAAATAAAATAAAATATTCCTTGAACTGATAAAACATACAACCTAGGTTCAAAACCCAAATCTAATATATACGGATTTGGACTAATACGCGCCCTATGGGCGATGACATAAATTAGTCTTCGTATATAATCCACAGGCAACCAAAATAAACAAAAAACACAACACGACACGAAGTGAAATAGTGGAGTAGGAGAAAGTTGTTATCGCGACGCAGTAACGTAATTAACTACATGGGCTTGTGCCTGCAGGAAGAGCGTCCCCATAATCAAAAACCCCTCATAAATAAGGGGGAATCTAGTGAAGTCTGCTATATCGGTCGTATCTATCCAGACCTCCGATATACGGTGCCATAAATCGACTTGGTATCTTCGGAGAGGTAGATGGATATGTTTCAAATAGCATATGCCCCTAAATTCAGGTTAGATGTCACCGTGTCTCAGTCCAGTCTTCGGCGGTAAACAGATTCTGGCACGCTCGGTAGGACCTCTTCCTCTTTCCACTCCATACTTCGTGTGTCGTGTTTCATGAACAAAATCATGGTCGCTATATTCATGGTTGCCCTTGGATGCGAGATACTAAAACTTGGTGCTTCGCCTGTCACGACCCGAAATGGCACATGACTAGCACTTGAATCATGTGAAGTCTATAGGAACCCAACTAATTCAAGTAAGCCAAAAACCCAGAAATCCAAACCATTTTAAATAAGAAGTGAAGGAAAACTTGTTTAAAGTAGGTGGTTTAAATAAAATAAATGGCATTAAACATTTAAAAGCAATATCATATTTTCTCGAAAATTTCGGTAAAGTTTCCTTTGTAAATACTGGCCCTAAACGGGTACGAACAAGAATAATATACATAATGAATAAAGGCATCCCCAAGCGGGCCAATTGGCAGATACAACTACGCAATGCAATAATATACAACGCCGAAGGGAGAGGATCAAAACTCAGAATGAAAACCATCATTATTAAGAAAACCAGAGAAAACTATAATAATACAAGCGCGCGACTCTAAGGTCGAAAGAATATACATACTGGTTTTCTAAGTCTATCAAATAATACAAGTCCGGTTGATGGAGATTACTAGATACAACTGAATAAAAATAAAAGTACAACGGTGGTCACGATGCAAGTGAACCCACCTACCAAGGCAATCACCCGGAAAGAAGTAGTGTGCCTGTAAAGCCGCCAAGGAAACCTGTACGGCAAAACCTGCAAGAAACTGTGGCACAACGGGGGTGAGTTGCCAACTTGTGAGTAGAAAACATCACCGAGCAGAAATCGCATGTATGACTCTATCCTAGCTCATACAATAATATGTCCTCAAAATATAACCTGAAGTATCTAAATAATGGCAATGGTAAACATCTATACATAAGTGTAATACCAAGTGCTCGTATCAGTGTCTCAGGTAACAACATATCATATATATGATGTATGAATGCATGGAAACATAATACATCTAAATGAGAAAACTGTTTTCTTATCTCAGTGAGATTTCTGTATAAAAATCGAAGTATCATCAATGAAATCAACAAGGAAGCCGTGTCTAACATCGACACAAAATATATATCCCAATATCTCAATATCTCGGGCTCCGGCAATCCGGACTGGCCTATATTATAAAATCTCAATGTCTCAACTCAGGCTCCGGCAATCCGGACTGGCCCCGGGCTCCGGCAATCCTGACTGGCCCAAATCATCAAATCTTACGACTATGTCGGTATCCTCCGGATATCCGCCGCGTCACAAATAACCGGTCGGTAGTGCTCCCCTGCTAGGCTTAACGCCATCATCCGCGACCATATTGTCCCGGGGTACCGCACCGGGTCCACCATGCACCCGCAGACGGTTCCTTCTCCTCCTCGAATCGGGTGTATGATACTGCTCAAGGGCCGAGAAAACTCATGGTGGACATATCTCACATCATATCACGAGAAAACCACAATTTCTATCTTTTGAAAATGATAATGAGTTTATAAAATCCTTGCGGTTTCTCCAAATCCATAAATCTCATGGAAAATCTGAATCCCATAATCAAAAGTCAATAAACAGTGAATACCGGCATAAAGCCCCATAATATTGCATGACAAATAAAAATACACATGGATGAGATATCACAGTAATAAATGCAATGTTTAAGCTATCATATAAATGTAAGTCTACGGTAGCGCCCCGGCCGTCTACAGACGCCAAATGCGGAACAAAACTTTTTAACTGGCGCTATCGTATACTTTAACCCGGATCTGCCATTATTGCTAAACTAATAAACTGTAAAGAGTGTAGAAAGGTTATACCGAACGATCCGAGTCCTTCGTTCTTCAACCATTATCCCACGCTCCGTTGCGGATGCTCCGATCTCGTCGATCTCCGATCTGCTCGTCCAGGTGGCACCACGTCAACGATTCTTTAAACGGGCTCCCGCCTCTGACTCGAGGCAACTCGGTCGTCAAGTTTGCTAAAAGAGACGACCAAGATTGATGTAGAGAATGAGTGGAAGAATTTGTCTCATTCCGTCCAAAGCTATGGACGAACGGTTAATGAAGTTGCCATGGGAATCGGGTGATGGAATGAAATGAGCTGTGAAATTCCATACACCCCAAAATCTATCATAATCTTTTTACCAGATGAAAACTCAAGTGAGAGTGAGAGAGGAGAGGGCCAGCCATATATAGGGAAGAGGAGGGTGAGTGTAGGAGAAGGGGGGGTGACCACAAGAAAATATCATGTGTGAACACAAACAAATATCTCAAGTGTGAACACAAACAAATATCTCAAGTGTGAACACAAAGTGTGAACACACCAAAAGCAACCAATGAAAATACAACACCATTTAACCTAGTCACCTCATCTAGATGCTTCTAGAAACTTCCACACTCATCTCAAGAAAAGATAAATCCGTCTTTAACCGAATGTTAAAAGACGGCTGATAGAAAACTGGAAACTGGCAACTTCCAAAAGTGATCCCGAAACGAATTTCAGGATAACCTCGTAACTGTATAAATATACCCGCATTTGTATTACGACCGAATACAAATGCAACTGAGACAAAGATATTATAACTACTCAATAAAATACTCGGATCTGGCTTAAACCAAAACCGACCAGTATCATCTGCCCGAAAAATAACACGTGCGTAAACGCACGTGCATTTTCCGAACCTTGCTATAAAACCATACGGCCTCTACAACGTTTCGCCCGAACTTGGGAAATTGTCTGTGGGGGACTCTAATGACTCGTCAGTACCCTGGCAGTGGGTTTAACCGCAAACCGTCAGCGGCACTAGCAATGCGTAACGGCTGCCAATGGACTGACCTCAAGGGAGGCCGATGAGCGAACTCATCCGGAAACCCTACTGAGCCTAACAGTGACAACGTATATACAGTCCGGTCCGTTCGTCTATGAGTATCGCATACTTGCCTAGGGGGCTAGTAACGTCAGACCCCCAATAGCAGTATAAGTCGTGTCGGAGTGTAGCCTAATAACACCCTGAGATACTACTGGAGTACCTACCAGTAAATCTCCTGCCACGGCTGTGGGCTTTGTGTAATGGCTCTCCTAGACACAGCACGATCTCGCCCCCAATACCGGGAGAGACGAATCCCCTGCCGATCCGCTCACGTGCCTCCATGTGGCTCGGGACTGTACCCAAAAACTACCTGTTTGCACGACTCCTTTGAACCGTGGTAGGGTAGAAATCAAAGCACAGTGGGAACTCACATGAGACAAATGACGACCTCAGGTCGATGAACTAACCTGTACACATGTCACCAGGGAACTGCTATCTGACGATATGTATAATACCAACTAGCAGGTTCCCGGCGAGTCCTGTCCGGTGTACTCATAACCCAATGAGCACCTGTATACATCTTAGGTGATCCAACTGACACCGGTGGCTTGTGAGACCGGCCACCGCCCCTCGTCGGGGTCTCGACTGTATACACTAGTCTACTCCGGAGTATCGATGCCCTGTCTCGAAACTCCCACGACTAGGGACCACAATTAAGGATATGCATATAAACTACCCAACTCCCACGTATATGATCGCCATCATACTGTTGGTAGTAAAGCAAGATCCTAAGGGCTCTATCAAAGTGTAACATGTAATCAGTCACCTGAACATGTACACGACTGATAAAGGCAAACCAGATAGCATACCATCATCTCGAGTAAGACTGTCCTACCGGTATAGGTCCTTCGCAATCATTGCAATCACGCACCTGCGATCCAATAATTGACTATGAGGGCACTATCTCCAACAATCTCCCACTTGCACTCAAGGCTAATTATTGCGATGTCGACTACTCATAGCCCGTGTGAAACCGAACATCCAACTCCTCTACTAATCAGCTTCACAAAGCCCGTTTGTAAAACTATTGTGTTCGAGAAATAGCCTCAGTGAGTGGATCCTGTTGGATATATGTATGCCCTAGAGGCCATTATGTGATAGTGGATGTATCTATACATGTATATATTCAGTATGCATTCTTGCTCGACATGATAGTATGCTATCTGGTTCTTCTTTATCTGACATGTTATGATCATGCTTGTTATTTCACTCATACATGCTGATAAAGCCCTGAGGATATTGGCTTGACTGCTCTGATTATGATGGAGATCATACTAGTGGGACATCTGTAGTCTATAAGCATATCCTGGAAAGTCCCTAGTCGTAGGTATATCGAGACGGGGCATTGATATACCAGAGTAGACTAGCGTATATGATACTAGACCCATGTGATGGGCGATGGATGATCCCATATCCATTGGTGTTTGACATCAAGATCATTTACGGGTGCTCAGTGGTGACTGGGTACACTGGATGGACTCGCCGAGAACTCCTATATGGAATTATATCTATCGTCGGATAGCAGTTCTCAGGTAACACTGGTACATGTTAGTCTGTAGACCCGAGATCGTCATGGAGTCTTGTGTGCTCTCCCACTGTACTTTGATTGCCACCCTACCACGGCTCTACTGAGTCGTGCAAACAGGTGGCCATTGGGTACAGTCCCGAGACACACGAAGGCAATGAGCGATAGGAGGGGTTTCGTCTCTCCCGGTATTGGGGGTTGATGCTGTGCTGTGCCCGACTGGTTATATCAGTAAGTCCCTGGCCAGGGCTGCTGAGATTTGCTGATAAGTGTTATCGGTAGTTTCTCGATCTGTTATAGACCATTCACCGGCATGACTTATTGAGTTATTAGGGTCGACGTGACCATACCTAGGCTCGATATGCAGCATATCTGACGAAAAGACCGGACTGTACGGTAGTGTTGCCGGATGGCTCGACGGGAGTTGTAGCGGGTTCGCTTGTTTTCTTCTGATCGCTCAATACCCGGGTGGCTGTTATGTTTAGCTGACCGCTTGCGGTTTGGGGGTACCTGATATGATCATCACCCTTTGCCGGCGTATTGACGAGTCTTATAGTCCCACAAAGGAGTTACCCAGTCCAGGCGAAACGTTGTGGTGCGCGTATGCGATATGCGCAAGTACCCGATTAAAATGTGCGTATATGATACCGAACATTGATCGGGTGAACTGCTTTTGGTAGGGTCATATGAGATATGACCGGATTGATAAATCAAGTGTTGATTTATCATTTAACCATTAGTTTTCTCACTTAAAACCTTTTCTTGGATGATGGATGTGTGCATGCATGTGTGCTTTTCTTTCTTTCTTTCATGCTAGTTTCATGCACATATGGATGTGCATACATACACACATACATACACCCATCTATCATGGTTGTTAACATATGGAAATGGTGGCAATATAAGACTCACACCATGGATTAAATAATGGATTATTATTTAATTTTGGTTTTAAAACAAATTGAAAAAGAAAGGATAATTCTTACTAGTTTCTACATTCTTCTTTTAACCTAACCTATCTCACCTACCTCTTAACTTGAGTTATCCTTCTCTTTATCATTTAAAACTCAAGTTAAATAATGTCTCCATCACTTTAACCATGGTTCATAGTAAGAAGAAATAAAATATATATTGATATATTTCTTTTTCTTCTTGTGAGTTATCTTTTATCTCATTACCTCTTGTGAAAATATTGCCACCATCTTCTTCCTCTTTCTCATCTGCTCTCTAGTTTTTTCTAGTGAGTAAATACCACTTAAAGAAAGGTTTTTGAAGTGAGAACCTTAACCACAACTTCATTCTACACAAGCTTAGCCGTCTTGTTTAGAGTGTTCTCTTCGTTTTTACGAAGTTGCGAGCTTGGACGGAGAACTCCGTGGTGGATCGTCGTGGACACAAGAGGACTTCAAGAGGACTTCCATTCAACACCCTAGAGACCAAGGAGTCCAGCGAAAGGGAGCTACAAAGGTTGTAGTCTCGAAACCCTAGATTAGTTCGCTTTATTTTTCGAAACCCTAATTTTCTAGGATCGATTCCTTTGCATGTTCGTTTAGCACCATAAAATTTTAAACTTTTGGACATGTGTTGCTTCAAAACTCTTCATAGGGTGCCAAACAAACCTTTCATTGGTATCAGAGCCGACCTAGAACATTAGGCGACCCTTTTACGAAGTCAAAACTCCGATTGAACCGAAATACGGTTTTTAAGGTGCTCTCTGGAAATTTTCTAAAAATTGACATTTTTCAGAATTAAAAATATGTAAAAAATACGGCAGGAAAAAATAAGGATTACGGTACAAAAATTATTCAATGAACAGTGATTGTTGCCGCGGAAACGCGGTCTAAGCTTGCTTAGACCGCGGTTCCGCGGCCGTATATATTAATTGATGGATAATTTTTTTTACAGTAATTCAGGAATCTGCTTGTATAATTTTTTGGGTATTTTTAATCTGTATTTAGTTTTGAAAAATTCTGGAGATGATTTTGGACCCGTCGATTCGATCGGAATTTTGTTTTCGTGGGTTTTCCGGGTAAATTAGAAAGTATTGAAGTGTTTGAACGAGTATCATTTGCTCACTGTTCACGGGGTTTAAATACTTTGGAGATACGTGCAAGTCTTTTTGTGGTGGACCCTCTAGAAGACAACAAACCTTAACTCGATTATGTGACCGTCTTGAACTGCCCTTTGAACCTTAGGGTTTGGGGCAGTACGGCGTGCCACATATGAGGCGTTGGCTTGACCCTTCTACGGCTGGACCGCTACTACTGTGTCACACTCCGGAATTTTTGAACCCTGCTCAAGTGTTGAGCTTTAGTGAATCTTGGGTACTTGATCGTTCGTTCGAAAACTTTAATACTGTCTGTTCAATATGTGGAATTCATATAGTTTAGGCATGAAATACGAAATATGTGATATTTCGCATTTATGATATCTAAAGAGAATGTGGATTCCAAATATTGTAGTTTTACACTTTCTTTTCTGTGACCGTAAGTGTAGTATGTCCGATATCGCCGGTTTCGTTGCTATACGTCAACGACAATTGGGGTATGCATACTTACTTACGTTGATGATATGAGATATTATGTGTTGCTGAGATATGATGTGCAGGATTGTCGCGATCGAATAGCCGGGGGGTTTTTGTGAGATGAGAGTTTTATATTTTCATTCATGTAAATTCAAATATAATGTAATATTCTTTTATTTGGGGCACTTCCGGGTTGAGGTTGTGTCGCCAGTGTTGTATATTATTTACTTTTCCGCATTAGGATGGACCCAAGGAGGGGAGCACAGGTGACCGGGTTCTAGGGTTCAGTGGGAGGCCATCTCGAGGAGTCGAGACCGGGTCTCCTAAACTCCAGGATTGGTAGGGTCACTTGCTGCTCTCGTAGGGGTCCAGGGTGTGGGCTTGGCTATTCATCGCGACTGTGGAATCCGTATTTTCTATTCTGGCTAAATACTAAATACGGACGTCCTAGTATATCCCACGTTATAGCTATATTTCTGCTGCCTGTGTTCTGTGATATCTGAGACGAATGACATATTATATATATGATATATAGTAGACGTTGCTTATGTTTTACACCCGCGCTAGTCCCGTCCCGGTATGCCGTTAGTTAAGTAACCTAACGGTGCATAACGGAACATTGCGGCGAATGCGGATGGCATAAGCGTACGTGTTATTTTCGTTTCTTTTCTGTGATTGGCTTCAGGACTTAAATGATGGGATTACATTAATATGATTAATGTAAAGAAAATAAACCTAAAATGATGTTGTAGAATCGGATTTGAAAACCACTCGGCTATTTATGAAAAAGCTATATTTCAAAACTGCGGAGCTTAAGCCACTCCTTTTTGAAAACCATTTGATTCTACAACGATATCAAGTTCAAAGCGTTAAAGATTTTCTTAAAAATCATTCGCAACCTTCCGTCATTTTAGGAAGTAGAGTACTTAGTATTCGTGCTACGTTTGTTGACTTTAGTTAAGGCGTAGTGTACGGTAGCTAAGTGATGTCTTCCTACACTGCATATGATGCAGATTAATTAGGACATTCATACGATTTTGTTGACCATAGTTAAGGGTCATATGGGTGGGTCTAATTGATCAAGAAATGACGGGTAGAACTTGACTGGTACTTATGATTTGTTGACCATAGTTAAGGTCATAAGTGCTAGGGGTAAAAACCACATCGGGAATTTCAATAGTTGAAATTTGCAATGAGATTGCATACCTCCCATGTGATGGTTGGATCCCGATCCCACTGTGGGCAATAGTTGCTCCTAGGAGAGTTTTACAGTTTACAATTAGCTAACTCATTAGGTGTCTAGAAAGGTGTTAACGGGGCTCCGCCTCTGGGAAAACGAGGTTTACTCTAATTAGGTCCGTGCGAAAGCACGGGGAACCTCCCTCAAAGTACCGACACTGGCCTGGCTGAACGGTTAGCGAAGTTGTAGACTGTAATTAATCCTGGCTAGTTTTTCTTTTTAAGGTTTGAAAGAAAAACTCGATAAAAGCAGTGGGAAATATCGATTAGACAAGATAATAAACCAATCTAATCTATGCAAGAGCTTTCGCTGAGTGTATTCTTTTCTCTCTCTTAATGGCAGATACCCATGACTGGACTCAAGCTTTTACTAGATAAAAACAAACTGAATGGGACCAACTATAAAGATTGGCTGAGGAATCTGAAAATCGCCTTGACTTATGATAAAGTATCATATGTCCTCACGGCTTCAGCCCCGCCCGTCCCTGGTCCAAAATCCTCAGTTGCGGACATTGAAGTCCGCAAGACATGGGACGCTGACTGTGCCACGGCCACATGCCTCGCGCTTGCATCGATGGATAACACACATCAAAAGCAGCACGAGGACATGGACATTCATGGTATATTGCTCCATACAAAGGAGTTGTATGGGGAGCAATCCCGCGTATTACGATACAAAGTATCAAAGAAATTGTTTCAGATGCGAATGGCCCCTGGCACACCAGTAGGAGACCATGTTCTGAAGATGATAGCTCTTATAGAAGAGCTTGAGGACCTTGGATGGACGATGGACAATGAACAATATATAGATATTATTCTGCAGTCCCTCCCCTCCACCTTTGCTCAGTTCATAGTGAACTTCAACATGCATGGCATGGAGAAGGACCTCCCTGAACTCCTTAATATGTTAAGGAGTGCAGAGAGCACTATGAAGTTAGCAAAAACTCCCGTTATGACTATTGGACAGTCTTCCTCTTCTCGCCCGAAAGCCAAGGCCAAGGGAAAGAAAAAGAAGAAACCCACTAATCCTAAGGGCGGAGTTAAAAAGGTGAAGGGAAAGGGAAAGTCCAAGGCTGGAAACTCGGGGAAATGCGAATGTTTTCATTGCCACAAGACAGGACATTGGAAGCGCAATTGCACGGAGTACTTAAGTCTCAAGAAGAAGCATGATGATGCTTCTGCTTCAGGTGCGTTTGTGACTGAAAACTGTTTTTCTATAAACTCTGCTTCATGGGTATTAGATCTCACATTTGCAATTCTATGTAGGGGCTGAGAAATAGCAAGGTTTTGAAGACAGGTGACCATACTCTCCGCGTTGGAAATGGTTCCAATGTACATACAGTTGCAGTGGGAGAGTATCACATAGGGTTGCCATCTGGATGTATTTTGATTTTGAATCCATGTTTTTTTGTACCAAGTCTGCTATGTAATATAATATCCGTTTCTTTGTTGGACAATGAAGGATATGATTTTGTGTTGCAGAACAATGTTATGAACATTCACCTGAATCAAATGTTGGTTGGGTATGGTACGCTTAATAACGGAATATATGTCCTAAATCAACACACAGTTTTCGGTATACAACACACTAATAAAAGAAAACTTTCAGAATTAAATGAAGCTTTTCTTTGGCATTGTAGACTTGGTCATATTAACGAAACAAGACTAAACAAGTTACACAAAGATGGATATTTAAACTCTTTTGAATATAAATCTTATGCGACTTGCCAGTCTTGTATCAAGGGTAAAATGACCAAAACTCCGTTTACCGGACACAGAGAAAGAGCTACTCAGCTCCTTGGCCTCATACATAGTGATGTATGTGGGCCAATGTTTACACAGGCTAGAGGAGGTTTTTCATACTTCATTACATTCACTGACGACTTCTCAAGATTCGGTCATGTATTTTTATTAAAGCACAAGTCCGACGCTTTCGAGAAATTCATTGAATATAAACAAGAAGTAGAAAAACAAACCGGCTTGAGTATTAAGATGCTTCGATCAGATCGAGGTGGTGAGTATCTCAGTACAGAATTTGCAAACTTCTTAAAAGAGAATGGGATTCTCTCTCAGCTCACTCCTCCTTACACACCACAGCACAACGGTGTGTCAGAACGACGGAATAGGACCCTATTAGATATGGTCCGGTCCATGATGAGTGACGCTGAGTTACCAGTCTCGTTTTGGGGGCATGCATTGGAGACTGCATCGTTTCTGCTGAACAGGGTTCCAACCAAAGCCGTGTCCACCACGCCATATGAGTTATGGAATGGGAAGAGACCATCTCTTAAGAGAATTAAGATTTGGGGATGCCCGGCCTATGTTAAAAAGCAGAATCCGGACAAACTCGAGACACGGTCGGTCATGTGTAACTTTGTGGGATATCCAAAGAATTCTTATGGATATCTATTCTACCACAAAAAGGAACAAAAAGTGTTTGTTTCTCAGTATGCCACATTCTTGGAAAAAGAGTTTTTCACAGATAAAGATGATGGCAAGGTGGTGGATCTAGAAGAGGTTCTAGAGACACAAACTACAAATGACGATTTGGTTGAACCGGCTGTTACAGCAGAAACTGAAGAACCTCGGCCACTCCGTAGGTCTGGTAGGACTTCTCGCCCACCGGAGAGGTACTACGGTTTTCTCATTGATGGTAACGGAGAAGATTGCATCATGGATGATGATGATCCTACCAGTTTTCAGCAAGCTATCATGAGTAAAGACTCTGTGAAGTGGCTGGATGCCATGAGATCCGAAATGGAGTCTATGTACACCAACAAAGTGTGGACTTTGGACGTTGCACCCCCTGGGGTAAAACCTGTAGGGTGCAAATGGATCTTTAAAAGAAAGATTGGTGTAGATGGGCAGGTGGAGACCTATAAGGCAAGACTTGTGGCGAAGGGTTTTCGTCAAAGACCAGGTTTGGACTATGACGAGACTTTTTCTCCCGTAGCCATGCTTAAATCCATTCGGATCCTACTTGCTATTGCTGCTCACTACGACTATGAAATCTGGCAGATGGATGTTAAAACCGCGTTTCTAAATGGAAATTTGGAAGAATGCGTTTATATGGATCAGCCAGAGGGCTTCATTGATAGTGGGAGCAGCGGGAAAGCATGTAAATTGCTTAAATCCATATATGGGTTAAAGCAGGCATCACGGAGTTGGAACATCTGTTTCGATGATGTCATCAAAGAGTTTGATTTCATCAAAAATCCAGATGAACCTTGTGTTTATAAGAAGGCTGTAGGGAGAGCTGTCACATTCCTCGTATTGTACGTGGACGACATTCTTCTGATAGGAAATGATATTCCTATGCTACAGTCGGTCAAATCTTTCTTATCACTAAGGTTCTCCATGAAGGACCTGGGTGATGCCACATACATTCTGGGCATAAGGATCTACAGGGATAGATCCAAAGGTTATTGGGATTGTCCCAAACTAGGTACATTGACACCATCCTAAAAAGGTTTAGTATGGAAGACTCCAAGCAGGGTGCCTTACCCGCTTGCCATGGGGTCACTCTCTCCAAGGATTCTTGTCCAAAGATCGATGAAGAGAGAGCTCGCATGAGTATTATACCCTATGCTTCGGCAGTAGGATCTATAATGTATGCGATGTTATGTACACGCCCAGATGTAGCTTATGCACTTAGTGTTGTAAGCAGGTATCAATCCAACCCAGGGGAGAATCACTGGACGGCTGTGAAGAACATTCTTAAGTACTTGCGAAGGACTAAAGAATTGTTCTTGGTGTATGGTAATGGAGATCTCCAAATGGAGGCCTTTACCGATTCGAGCTTCCAGAGCGATAAGGTCGACAGCAAATCTATCTCTGGGTTTGTATTTACCCTCAATGGAGGGGCGGTGAGTTGGAAGAGTTCCAAACAAGATACCGTTGCAGACTCTACGATGGAAGCTGAGTACATTGTTGCAAATGATGCCGCCAAGGAAGCCGTCTGGATGAAGAAGTTCGTCTCGGAGCTAGGAGTAGTTCCAACTATAATTGATCCAATACCTTTGTATTGTGACAATAATGGGGCTATGGCGTTAGCCAAGGAGCCCAGATCCCATCAACGGTCCAGACACATCCTGAGGCGTTTTCATTTGATCCGGGAGATTGTAGATCGCCGCGAGATCGAGATTAGGAGGGTAGACACAAAGAATAACGCCGCGGATCCATTCACCAAGGCCCTCCCTCAGCCGCAGCATGAGCGACTTTTTGAGAAGTTGGGTATGAGATACGCCAATAACTGGCCTTAGTGCAAGTGGGAGATTGTTGGATATATGTATGCCCTAGAGGCCATTATGTGATAGTGGATGCATCTATACATGTATATATTCAGTATGCATTCTTGCTCGACATGATAGTATGCTATCTGGTTCTTCTTTATCTGACATGTTGTTATGATCATGCTTGTTATTTCACTCATACATGCTGATAAAGCCCTGAGGATATTGGCTTGATTGCTCTGATTATGATGGAGATCATACTAGTGGGACATCTGTAGTCTATAAGCATATCCTGGAAAGTCCCTAGTCGTAGGTATATCGAGACGGGGCATTGATATACCAGAGTAGACTAGCGTATATGATACTAGACCCATGTGATGGGCGATGGATGATCCCATATCCATTGGTGTTTGACATCAAGATCATATACGGGTGCTCAGTGGTGACTGGGTACACTGGATGGACTCGCCGAGAACTCCTATATGGAATTATATCTATCGTCGGATAGCAGTTCTCAGGTAACACTGGTACAGGTTAGTCTGTAGACCCGAGATCGTCATGGAGTCTTGTGTGCTCCCCCACTGTACTTTGATTGCCACCCTACCACGGCTCTACTGAGTCGTGCAAACAGGTGGCCGTTGGGTACAGTCCCGAGACACACGAAGGAAATGAGCGATAGGAGGGGTTTCGTCTCTCCTGGTATTGGGGGTTGATGCTGTGCTGTGCCCGACTGGTTATATCAGTAAGTCCCTGGCCAGGGCTGCTGAGATTTGCTGATAAGTGTTATCGGTAGTTTCTCGATCTGTTATAGACCATTCACCGGCACGACTTATTGAGTTATTAGGGTCGACATGACCATCCCTAGGCTCGATATGCAGCATATCTGACGAAGAGACCGGACTGTACGGTAGTGTTGCCGGATGGCTCGACGGGAGTTGTAGCAGGTTCGCTTGTTTTCTTCTGATCGCTCAATACCCGGGTGGCCGTTACGTTTAGCTGACCGCTTGCGGTTTGGGGGTACCTGATATGATCATCACCCTCTGCCGGCGTATTGACGAGTCTTAGAGTCCCACAAAGGAGTTACCCAGTCCAGGCGAAACGTTGTGGTGCGCGTATGCGATATGCGCAAGCACCCGATTAAAATGTGCGTATATGATACCGAACATTGATCGGGTGAACTGCTTTTGGTAGGATCATATGAGATATGACCGGATTGATAAATCAAGTGTTAATTTATCATTTAACCATTAGTTTTCTCACTTAAAACCTTTTCTTGGATGATGGATGTGTGCATGCATGTGTGCTTTTATTTATTTCTTTCATGCTAGTTTCATGCACATATGGATGTGCATACATACACACATACATACACCCATCTATCATGGTTGTTAACATATGGAAATGGTGGCAATATAAGACTCACACCATGGATTAAATAATGGATTATTATTTAATTTTGGTTTTAAAACAAATTGAAAAAGAAAGGATAATTCTTACTAGTTTCTACATTCTTCTTTTAACCTAACCTATCTCACCTACCTCTTAACTTGAGTTATCCTTCTCTTTATCATTTAAAACTCAAGTTAAATAATGTCTCCATCACTTTAACCATGGTTCATAGTAAGAAGAAATAAAATATATATTGATATATTTCTTTTTCTTCTTGTGAGTTATCTTTTATCTCATTACCTCTTGTGAAAATATTGCCACCATCTTCTTCCTCTTTCTCATTTGCTCTCTAGTTTTTTCTAGTGAGTAAATACCACTTAAAGAAAGGTTTTTGAAGTGAGAACTTTAACCACAACTTCATTCTACACAAGCTTAGCCGTCTTGTTTAGAGTGTTCTCTTCGGTTTTACGAAGTTGCGAGCTTGGACGGAGAACTCCGTGGTGGATCGTCGTGGACACAAGAGGACTTCAAGAGGACTTCCATTCAACACCCTAGAGACCAAGGAGTCCAGCGAAAAGGAGCTACAAAGTTTGTAGTCTCGAAACCCTAGATTAGTTCGCTTTATTTTTCGAAACCCTAATTTTCTAGGATCGATTCCTTTGCATGTTCGTTTAGCACCATAAAAATTTAAACTTTTGGACATGTGTTGCTTCAAAACTCTTCATAGGGTGCCAAACAAACCTTTCATTGGTATCAGAGCCGACCTAGAACATTAGGCGACCCTTTTACGAAGTCAAAACTCCGATCGAACCGAAATACGGTTTTTAAGGGTGCTCTCTGGAAATTTTCTAAAAATTGACATTTTTCAGAATTAAAAATATGTAAAAAATACAGCAGGATAAAATAAGGATTACGGTACAAAAATTATTCAATGAACAGTGATTGTTGCCGCGGAAACGCGGTCTAAGCTTACTTAGACCGCGGTTCCGCGGCCGTATATATTAATTGATGGATAATTTTTTTACAGTAATTCAGGAATCTGCTTGTATAATTTTTTGGGTATTTTTAATCTGTATTTAGTTTTGAAAAATTCTGGAGATGATTTTGGACCCGTCGATTCGATCGGAATTTTGTTTTCATGGTTTTTCCGGGTAAATTAGAAAGTATTGAAGTGTTTGAAAGAGTATCATTCGCTCACTGTTCACGGGGTTTAAATACTTTGGAGATACGTGCAAGTCTTTTTGTGGTGGACCCTCTAGAAGACAACAAACCTTAACTCGATTATGTGACCGTCTTGAACTGCCCTTTGAACCTTAGGGTTTGGGGCAGTACGGCGTGCCACATCTGAGGCGTTGGCTTGACCCTTCTACGGCTGGACCGCTACTACTGTGTCACACTCCGGAATTTTTGAACCCTGCTCAAGTGTTGAGCTTTAGTGAATCTTGGGTACTTGATCGTTCGTTCGAAAACTTTAATACTGTCTGTTCAATATGTGGAATTCATATAGTTTAGGCATGAAATACGAAATATGTGATATTTCGCATTTATGATATCTAAAGAGAATGTGGATTCCAAATATTGTAGTTTTACACTTTCTTTTCTGTGATCGTAAGTGTAGTATGTCCGATATCGCCGGTTTCGTTGCTATACGTCAACGACAATTGGGGTATGCATACTTACTTACGTTGATGATATGAGATATTATGTGTTGCTGAGATATGATGTGCAGGATTGTCGCGATCAAATAGCCGGGGTTTTTTTGTGAGATGAGAGTTTTATATTTTCATTTATGTAAATTCAAATGTAATGTAATATTCTTTTATTTGGGGCACTTCCGGGTTGAGGTTGTGTCGCCAGTGTTGTATATTATTTACTTTTCCGCATTAGGATGGACCCAAGGAGGGGAGCACAGGTGACCGGGTTCTGGGGTTCAGTGGGAGGCCATCTCGAGGAGTCGAGACCGAGTCTCCTAAACTCCAGGATTGGTAGGGTCACTTGCTGCTCTCGTAGGGGTCCAGGGTGTGGGCTTGGCTATTCATCGCGACTGTGGAATCCGTATTTTCTATTCTGGCTAAATACTAAATATGGACGTCCTAGTATATCCCACGTTATATCTATATTTCTGCTGCCTGTGTTCTGTGATATCTGAGATGAATGACATATTATATATATGATATATAGTAGACGTTGCTTATGTTTTACACCCGCGCTAGTCCCGTCCCGGTATGCCGTTAGTTAAGTAACCTAACGGTGCATAACGGAACATTGCGGCGAATGCGGATGGCATAAGCGTACGTGTTATTTTCGTTTCTTTTCTGTGATTGGCTTAAGGACTTAAATGATGGGATTACATTAATATGATTAATGTAAAGAAAATAAACCTAAAAAGATGTTGTAGAATCGGATTTGAAAACCACTCGGCTATTTATGAAGAAGCTATATTTCAAAACTGCGGAGCTTAAGCCACTCCTTTTTGAAAACCATTTGATTCTACAACGATATCAAATTCAAAGCGTTAAAGATTTTCTTAAAAATCATTCGCAACCCTCCGTCATTTTAGGAAGTAGAGTACTTAGTATTCGTGCTACGTTTGTTGACTTTAGTTAAGGCGTAGTGTACGGTAGCTAAGTGATGTCTTCCTACACTGCATATGATGCAGATTAATTAGGACATTCATACGACTTTGTTGACCATAGTTAAGGGTTATATGGGTGGGTCTAATTGATCAAGAAATGACGGGTAGAACTTGACTGGTACTTATGATTTGTTGACCATAGTTAAGGTCATAAGTGCTAGGGGTAAAAACCACATCGGGAATTTCAATAGTTGAAATTTGCAATGAGATTGCATACCTTCCATGTGATGGTTGGATCCCGATCCCACTGTGGGCAATAGTTGCTCCTAGGAGAGTTTTACAGTTTACAATTAGCTAACTCATTAGATGTCTAGAAAGGTGTTAACGGGGCTCCGCCTCTGGGAAAACGAGGTTTACTCTAATTAGGTCCGTGCGAAAGCACGGGGAACCTCCCTCAAAGTACCGACACTGGTCTGGCTGAACGGTTAGCGAAGTTGTAGACTGTAATTAATCCTGGCTAGTTTTTCTTTTTAAGGTTTGAAAGAAAAACTCGATAAAAGCAGTGGGAAACATCGATTAGACAAGATAATAAACCAATCTAATCTATGCAAGAGCTTTCGCTGAGTGTATTCTTTTCTCTCTCTTAATGGCAGATACCCATGACTGGACTCAAGCTTTTACTAGATAAAAACAAACTGAATGGGACCAACTATAAAGACTGGCTGAGGAATCTGAAAATCGCCTTGACTTATGATAAAGTATCATATGTCCTCACGGCTTCAGCCCCGCCCGTCCCTGGTCCAAAATCCTCAGTTGCGGACATTGAAGTCCGCAAGACATGGGACGCTGACTGTGCCACGGCCACATGCCTCGCGCTTGCATCGATGGATAACACACATCAAAAGCAGCACGAGGACATGGACATTCACGGTATATTGCTCCATACAAAGGAGTTGTATGGGGAGCAATCCCGCGTATTACGATACGAAGCATCAAAGAAATTGTTTCAGATGCGAATGGCCCCTGGCACACCAGTAGGAGACCATGTTTTGAAGATGATAGCTCTTATAGAAGAGCTTGAGGACCTTGGATGGACGATGGACAATGAACAATATATAGATATTATTCTGCAGTCCCTCCCCTCCACCTTTGCTCAGTTCATAGTGACCATCTAGTGCAAAAACAACATCTGGTGTGGTACTTGACACCTCACGATTGACTCAATTGCCTAAGCAAGTGATCTGCCAATCATGCACAGCCCTCTCCCCTTTAGTCTATACGACACCTTTAGAGAGGGTGACTCCATCACCAGCAGGTACACCACCATGCTAGGAGTCATCTATTCTAAAAACCATTAGAATACTGTCAAAGTACGCACATTAGGAAACTACCCAAATCCAGATCTAAAACCATAGATCCAGAAACCAGAATGTCAAATATTATATCCATATCCTATCTGGAGAAATAACTGTGTGACGACCACAGTACAACCGATCGTAGTATAGGAATTTTACTTCCTACTCTGTGTATGTCATCCAGATACCATGACATCACACCCGACTGCCTTCTTAACAGATCCATCCCCTATTCTGATGAAGTCAAACCCATGACCGTCACATCAAAATTAGATGATCTATCTCCACTATAACTGCTCTAGTCTATAAATAGACATAAGCTACTTGCCCACTATGCTTCCGCTGCTCCCACTGACTACGACAACCCTCTGGCAGAATAATATACACGTGCACTTCTAAAGCTAGTTTAGAACGACGCTATACTTATCCTCCTGCCTGGTCTCATAGTCTGGAACAACAGTAGTGTCAAGTCTGGGTAGATAAGAACCTCCCTGTCACCGTCCTTGAGGCTACCGGAGTACCTCTCGGGTGTCTGAGGTTACCTACCATATCTGCGGAGTGGCTAATGGAATGTCAAACCTGATTGAATATATAGGTCCTATTAAATTTTCCGTAATCGTTTGCGGTTCTGGAATCACTTCCAGTTCTACCATACTCCCACTACTGTTTTCTGAAAAAGATCCATTTTACTAAAACTGTGGCGAGTCAAGAACAATATCACTATTGATCTTCCAAATGGTAGAATATCAACCCTTGTCATAGCCAGGGTCAACCCACAAACAGCCATTACAGAAACGTGCCCTGAGTTATCCAGAGTCTGGTTTTAAGCATAAGCTGGATAACTCCCCGTACCTTAACATCTTTTAAGGTATGAACCATTCTATATCCAATATAGAAACTTTGGCACTTTATTTAATTGGAACCAGATTCAAATCATGCAGCTGTCTCCAGTGCATATCACCTTAATGGAAAGAGGCTAATCAGCTTTACTCAACTAAGGAATCCTTCCAACTATGAGTAACCTGAAAGAGAAATAAGTTTCTCAAAATCATTACTATCATCTGAATACCAATCACAAGAATTTACATCTTCGATCTCTTTGAAGAATCCCGATACTTGTGACACCTGGTTCTCTACTTTATTCTTATACCCACAACTTCTCAAAACTTAGAACTTGTATTTCTACGAAACACTTGTCTAAAAACTAGAGAAGTCATAAGTAAACAGAACATAGTATGAGGACCTACCCCTTTGTCCTGATGGACACTTGGACAACATACAATACTTTGTATAAGTCCGCTGAGTTAAACAACTCAAAACCTGTGCGTCGTAGGTTGAAAACTGTACCCTGGCGATTTCCTCAAATATCACCAATTACAACGAATTCCGATATAATGAGGATAATCACCTAGTTCCCAATAACTTACTCCCACCCATCATCTGTAAAACCATACAGATATGATAATGAAACCTGGTAAATACATACCCTGGAGTAAGTATCCAATCGGGAAAATAGTTTTCCTTTAACAATGCACTGAAATATGAAAATGTTTCCTAGGGGTATCTTGGTATTCATAGTAATGCCTCTTCCATAATCCAATTCATGACTTTAACCGTATATTTTTTTGCCTTCTCTCCAAATCCCTTTATTTGTCTTTAGTCGTTACCTTCTGTACACCTTCGTTAGGCTAAATGGTTTTCTTCCTTCCCTACCGTTCGGCACCAGCCCATGGTTTGGAAGAAGACTATCAAGTAAGCATAATAGGTGTACCCTCCTAAACCAAGGAGTACTCACATCTTGAGAGAAGGTGATGATAAAAGACAACTGAATAATACCTTATTCTTTCAAAGGTGAATAGGAGTGGCGATGAAGTACGCGGTTTTGGTCGTGAATGATAACAGTCGCAATTTACTTTGCCCTCTTTCTAATCCCTTTATTTTGTCTTTACATATTACCTTCTGCACACCCTACTTAGGCTAATTGGTTTTCTTCATTCCCTACCTTTCGGCACCTGCCTATGGTTTGGAATAAGACTATCCAATAAGCGTAATAGGTGTACTCTCCTAAACCAAGGAGCCCTCGCAACTTGAGAGAAGGTGATAATAAAAGACAACTGAATAAACCAATTCTATTTCTCCTGAACCTGGATCCATCCTCGAAGAAGTCCCTTCGAGTTCGTATATAACCATACGATGGATCCATCCAATGGAAGTGGATATCCGTAGTAATACGGGTGTTCTGAGAAATGCAAAGGGTAAAAGAAGGAGTGGCAATGACTTATGCAACTCGGACAATCCAAAAGCCAGTATTTTAAGAAGGTTTGGTCAACTTGGTCACTGAGTCATAGTCTAGGGTCGGTCAAAGGTCGCTTCCAGAGAGAGAGAGAAAAGAAACACTCTGCGTGCACTCTAACCTAGATCAGAATGGTTATCACTTTATCTAATCCGGAAACCTCCCACTGTCCTGTCAAATTCTCCTCCAAACCTGAAAGAAGAATCAATCGGGATCACCCGAAGAGTAAACCAACTCATCAGTGGGAATCGGAATCCAACTCTCATCGCATGATAACGTGATGGAATGCATCCACGTTACTCATACTCCAGAAGGTATGCGCATACTTGGCAAGTTTCAGTTTCTTTAGAAACTCCCGATATAATTTTTGCCCCATGCTCTTATAACCTTGGCGTTAGGTCAAAATGTCATAAGTCACATGCCAAGTTCTACCCGTCACTATCTTGTTAATTTGAACCCACCCGCACATGCCCTTGGCGTTAGGTCAAAATGGCAGAACGGCTGTCCCAAACTAACTCATCTATCTATGCAACAAATGAATACCCAGCAGCTACCAAACACTATGCCTTGGCGTTAGGTCAAAATACATAGCTTGAATACTACTGAATACCCAAAAGAAGTGACGGAGGGCTACGGCTGGTTTTTGGCGAAAAACCTTTAACGTAGTGAACTTGATATCGCTGAAGGAACCTGATAGCTTTTTAAAATATAGTGGCGAAAACCTTTTGCTAAAGAGGTCACTCCCGGTGAAGGGATCTCGGCTCTTTCCTCGTGGAATGAGGTGCAGGATATTCCACTGAATACCGCGGTGCAAAACAACATGTAATCGACTATAGTGAAGTTATTACCCTGACGCAAACTTCTGCCCAAGGGGTCAGTCCCGGTGAAGGGATATCGGCCCTTGCCCCGTCGAATGAGGTGCAGGATATTCCACTGAATACCGCTATGCATAACAAAAGGAAACGTCTTTGTAATAACACTTTTAAATTTGTTCCAACAACTGCAAACAGGTTTGTTTTACTTTGCATTGATCAGAATCAACGCAGTCCCATCAATTAATCACACCAGAAAAGAACGAAAATAAAATGTACGTATATGCCATCCGCATTCGTCACTGGGTCCCGTCATCACCCGTTAGGTTACTTAACTAACGACAGAGCGGGGACTGGACTAGTGCGGGTGTAAAACATATACAACATCTAATAGTATATAAACCAATATACAATAATCGCTCCAGGCGTGATAATATGCAACATTACAGAAAAGTAATAAGCATCACAGAACAATACAGATAATCTGGGATCCCCGGGTTTCACAGAGCCGTTGCTGAAACCCGACGTTCCCCTGTCGTGTGGATAGCATGTGCAATGAAACCTAGACCCCTACGAGTGCGGCAAGTTACCCGCCAAAACCTGAAGCGAGGCAGCCCCCTACATCATAGTGAATGGACCACCCAGCACTTCACGGAATCCGGTAATTTTGGGCACCCCTCCTTGGGTCAACTTGTACCCCCTACGAGTGCGGCGAATAGTCTGCCAATTCTAGAGTGAGGCCTCTCTGCCTCTCAAAGCCATGAGATGCGGACCCGTTGCCCTCCAGAACCCGGCTATCCGTGCACTCCGTCGTGGGGCAAAACCTAGTACAGTAATGAAAAATAGTACAACAGGCACATCGACCGCAACCTGATCGTGCCCCAAAAGAATATTATACAACAGGCAGTGATGGCAGTCCACATATTGGACGCTCGCCCCGCAATATCAAATGTACAAATAAATCCAAACTGCACTACCATTGCACACTGCTATCCACCACGATAAATCCGCAACATCACAGCACAACACAGAACATCAATGCGAATGTCACGTTCGCAAACCCGTCTAAAAGAACTATAGCAATCAGACGTGGTTTACCGATCAAATGACATTCCCGGTCGGAGATATAATGTAAGCACTGTAAACTAACATGTTTAAATATCGATCGACTAAATATCACAAAGTGGGCCCCACGAACAACTGGTGAACAGTAACAAAATCTGGGCCCAAAAGATATATACCAAAAACCCAAAATTTCAACAGAGAAGACACTGTGCAAATTTGGTACACTGATTCAATAGAACGGCCGCGGATGCGCGGCCAAACCATGGGTTTGGCCGTGATTCCGCGGCAGTTTGGTGGAATCACGTGCTCAAATTTGGTCGGTGTGCTTCTAAAACCCTGCACAACTTTCTGTGATAAGTAGAATAATTTTAGGACATCATTTAAAATCGACAGAAACTGTGAAGCTTGAAAATTGTGTTTTTCGATATCCGGTTCGATCGATATTTTAAACGCGTTAGCACAAGTTAGTATAGCAAAATGGTGAGGCTCTGATACCACTGTAAGTCTACGGTAGCGCCCCGGCCGTCTACAGACGCCAAATGCGGAACAAAACTTTTTAACTGGCGCTGTCGTATACTTTAACCCGGATCTGCCATTATTGCTAAACTAACAAACTGTAAAGAGTGTAGAAAGGTTATACCGAACGATCCGAGTCCTTCGTTCTTCAACCATCATCCCACGCTCCGTTGCGGATGCTCCGATCTCGTCGATCTCCGATCTGCTCGTCCAGGTGGCATCACGTCAACGATTCTTTAAACGGGCTCCCGCCTCTGACTCGAGGCAACTCGGTCGTCAAGTTTGCTAAAAGAGACGACCAAGATTGATGTAGAGAATGAGTGGAAGACTTTGTCTCGTTCCGTCCAAAGCTATGGACGAACGGTTAATGAAGTTGCCATGGGAATCGGGTGATGGAATGAAATGAGCTGTAAAATTCCATACACCCCAAAATCTATCATAATCTTTTTACCAGATGAAAACTCAAGTGAGAGTGAGAGAGGAGAGGGCCGGCTATATATAGGGAGGAGGAGGGTGAGTGTAGGAGGGGGTAACCACAAGAAAATATCATGTGTGAACACAAACAAATATCTCAAGTGTGAACACAAACAAATATCTCAAGTGTGAACACAAAGTGTGAACACACCAAAAGCAACCAATGAAAATACAACACCATTTAACCTAGTCACCTCATCTAGATGCTTCTATAAACTTCCACACTCATCTCAAGAAAAGATAAATCCGTCTTTAACCGAATGTTAAAAGACGGCTGATAGAAAACTGGAAACTGGCAACTTCCAAAAGTGATCCCGAAACGAATTTCAGGATAACCCCGTAACTGTATAAATATACCCGCATTTGTATTACAACCGAATACAAATGCAACTGAGACAAAGATATTATAATTACTCAATAAAATACTCGGATCCGGCTTAAACCAAAACCGACCAGTATCATCTGCCCGAAAAATAACATGTGCGTAAACGCACGTGCATTTTCCGAACCCTGCCATAAAACCATACGGCCTCTACAACGTTTTGCCCGAACTTGGGAAACTGTCTGTGGGGGACTCTAATGACTCGTCAGTACCCTGGCAGTGGGTTTAACCACAAACCGTCAGTGGCACTAGCAATGCGTAACGGCTGCCTATGGACTGACCTCAAGGGAGGCCGATGAGCGAACTCATCCGGAAACCCTACTGAGCCTAACAGTGACAATGTATATACAGTCCGGTCCGTTCGTCTATGAGTATCGCATATCTGCCTAGGGGGCTAGTAACGTCAGACCCCCAATAGCAGTATAAGTCGTGTCGGAGTGTAGCCCAATAACACCCTGAGATACTACTGGAGTACCTACCAGTAAATCTCCTGCCACGGCCGTGGGCTTTGTGTAATGGCTCTCCTAGACACAGCACGATCTAGCCCCCAATACCGGGAGAGACGAATCCCCTACCGATCCGCTCACGTGCCTCCATGTGGCTCGGGACTGTACCCAAAAACTACCTGTTTGCACGACTCCTTTGAGCCGTGGTAGGGTAGAAATCAAAGCACAGTGGGAACTCACATGAGACAAATGAAGACCTCAGGTCGATGAACTAACCAGTACACATATCACCAGGGAACTGCTATCTGACGATATGTATAATACCAACTAGCAGGTTCCCGGCGAGTCCTGTCCGGTGTACTCATAACCCAATGAGCACCTGTATACATCTTAGGTGATCCAACTGACACCAGTGGCTTGTGAGACCGGCCACCACCCCTCGTCAGGGTCTCGACTGTATACACTAGTCTACTCCGGAGTATCGATGCCCTGTCTCGAAACTCCCATGACTAGGGACCACAATTAAGGATATGCATATAAACTACCCAACTCTCACGTATATGATCGCCATCATACTGTTGGTAGTAAAGCAAGATCCTAAGGGCTCTATCAAAGTATAACATGTAATCAGTCACCTGAACATGTACACGACTGATAAAGGCAAACCAGATAGCATACTATCATCTCGAGTAAGACTGTCCTACCGGTATAGGTCCTCCGCAATCATTGCAATCACGTACCTGCGATCCAATAATTGACTATGAGGGCACTATCTCCAACAATAAAAGCAAGCGCACTAGTACTATGTCGAAACTATCAGCTAACAATTTATACTAATGAAATAGTGTTTTCTAATGTGTACGTGATATGAAAATTACCGATGATGATGTGTGTGAGCTAGCAAGCAAGTGTACGTGGAGCATACGCATCATCGGTAATGGTGCTGGTGTCCTGACAGTAGGGTTTCATGATAACTACGAAAACACATTTAAGCATGCAATGCGATGCGAATAGCAAGAATATACGGAATATGAATAGTGAACGCAACAATAAAGAATATACATTTACATACATACGAGTCATACAGTGTTGACATTTGAAATAGCATGAATCGTGGTTTTTTGAAAATAGGGGCTACGATGTTTTTAAGAAAAGGCACGTCCTTTGAAATATCCATAGTACCTCTCGGCCTGTCTTTAGAATACTCACGATTCGTTGGTTTGAAAAATAAGTATGACTCAAGCTCAGTCTAACATCTACTAAGTAAACCATATGAAAAAGCTAAGGGACTAATCAAAAGGGTAAGGAAAACTACCTAAGTCCGAGTCGATATATCTAGTAATCGGTGATCCCGTCTCAATAGCGTCACGTACGATGAAATATATCATACGATATCCTTGAGTCAAGAGGGCGGATCGATCATCATATTTATATATCGTACGGTAAAATCCATCGTACGGCATCCCAAATCGGGGTACGGGTCAATTATCACATATAACACATTATTTATCTGGTATCATTTTCATCGTATTCTGAATTAGGGGTACTGATCTAAAGTCTAGTACATTCTTATACCATCAAACATATATATTCGCGTGTGTATGAAAACACATCGCCCAACGATCCGCTATAATATCATGTCGTATCTCGTAATACGATCCACGTCACATATCCGATCTCACGGCATCATGCCCGATCATATCGACTCTCCTCCGAGTATCATATACTATCCTCATCATATGTGTGTGTGTGTGTGTATATATATATATATATATATATATATATATATATATATATATATATATATAGCAACACATCCACACACACACACACACATATAACATACACACCAAAACATATCACGTGTGTGCATGTGTGTGTGTGTATACCTTTACACTACGGTTTCATAACTAAGAATTTACTGTAAGTCCACGGTAGCGCCCCGACCGTCTAACAGACGCCAAATGCGGAACAAAAACTTTTTACAACTGGCGCTATCGCGTACCGTAACCCGGATCTGCCATTAAAGCTAAACTAACAAACTACAAAGAGGGTAGAAGAGTTATACCGAACGATCCGAGTCCTTCGGTCTTCAACCATCATCCCACGCTTGTTACGGCTGCTCCGATCTCCTGAATCTCCAGTCTCATCGTCCAGGTGGCACCACGTCGACGGACCTTTAAACGGGCTCCCGCCTTTGAACCGAGGCAACTCGATCGTCAAGTTTGCTAAAAGAGACGACCAAGATGAAGTAGAGAATGAGTAGAACACTTTTTCTCGTTACGTCCAAGGCTATGGATGAACGGTTAATGAAGTTGCCTTTTGGAATCGGGTGAAATGAAAAACGAGGCTTATCTAATTTCCATGAGTCCAAAACAATACCAATCTTTTTCTAGCAACCATTATCAAACCTCAAGGGGGTGGCCGGCCACTTATAGGAGGTGGGGGGTGAGTGTAGGAGGAGGGAGTGGTGACCACAAGCAAAAGATCATGAAAGAAACAATGAGTCACAAATACACCTAGTATGAATGCAATCAATGCATACATTGAACCTTAACCCTTAGTCATCAAGCATTAATTGCTCCATTAATGCACTAATGACTCATTAGCCTTGTCACCCTCTCTAGAATCTTCTAGAACACTGACTCACCTCATCAAGAAAAGATAAATCCGCATTTTAACCGAATGTCAAAATACGGCTGATAGAAAACTGGAAACTGACAACTTCCAAAAGTGATCCTGAAACGAATTTCAGGATAACCCCGTATCAGTATAAACATACCCACATTTGCATTATGACCGAATACAAATGCAACTGAGACAAAGATATTATATCTACACAGTATAATACTGGGTTCCGGCTTAAACCAAAGCCTACCAGTATTATCTGCCCGAAAAACGACACGTGCGAAAACGCACGTGCTTTTTTCGAACCTTGCCATATCACCATACGGCCTCTATAACGTTTCGCCCGAACTTGGGAAAGTGTCTGTGGGGGACTCTAATGACTCATCAACACACTGGCACTGGGTATAACCACTAGCACGTCAGAGGTACAAGCTGCACGTAACGTTTTGCCTATGTATTGATTGGAAGGGAAGCTGACGAGCGAACTCATCTATATACCCTACTGAGCCTGACAGTGACAATGTATATACAGTCCGGTCCATTCGTGTAAAGAGTATCGCATATCGAGTCTAGGGGGGTGGATAAAGTCAGACCCCTAATAACGCGATAAATCGTGTCGGCATGAAGCCCATCACCACCTGAGAAACTACTGATCCAAATCAGTAATTCTCCACTACCTCGGCCAAGGATTCCTAGTGATGGCCACCCGTGCACTGCACGACATCAACCCCCAATACCGGGAGAGACGAATCCCCGACGATCCGCTCACTTGCCTCCAATGTGGCTCGGGACTGTACCCAACTAAAACCTGTTTGCACAACTCCTTTGAGCGTGGTAGGGTAGTAATCTAAGCATAGTGGGAACTCACACGAGACAAATGACGATCTCAGGTCGATGAACTAACCTGTACACATGTCACCAGGGAATTGCTATCTGACGATATGTATAATACCAACTAGCAGATTCCCGGCGAGTCCTGTCCGGTGTACTCATAACCCAGTGAGCACCTGTATACATCTTAGGTGATCAAACTGACACCAATGGCTTATGAGACCGGCCACCGCCCCTCGTCGGGGTCTCGACTGTATACACTAGTCTACTCTGGAGTATCGATGCCCTGTCTCGAAACTCCCACGACTAGGGACACATTAAGGATGTGCTTACAGACCCCAGCTCCCACGTATATGATCGCCATCATACTGCTGGTAGTCAAGCAAGAATCCTATGGGCTCTATCATCATGCAATAGTGAACTAAAACATGTATACGATGATAAAGACAAACCAGATAGCATACTATCATCTCGAGCAAGACTGTCATATCTCCTCAATCATTGCAATCACGTACCTGCGATCCAATAATTGACTTTGAGGGTACTATCTCCAACAATTTCCCACTTGCACTTAAGGCTAATTATTGTGATGTCGCATACTCACAGCCCGTGTGATACCGAACATCCGCACTTGCCAGGGTGGGGCCGCGGTTCCGCGGCGCTTTAGTTGATTCAGGGACACGTGCTTCACAGTAACCCCCAGAAAACCCTGCTGAATTTTGTGGATATTTTTAATTCACAAAATTCACAGTTTTGAAAAATTGTACAGAGAAGGGTTTTGAATTAGGGTTTCGGGTTCGATCGGACTTCTAACATCGTCTACACATCGCCTAAAGCTCTAGCTAGGTTCTGATACCACTGTAGGGTTACTAGGCACACACAGGAGGTTCCACAAGGCATCAACCATGCCAAATTCAAATTTTCTTGTGCCGAGAAACCCTAAACTAGATCGTTAACTAGAGATTAGGCGAAACAACAAGCAAGCAAATTCCTTTGCTACTAAGTGAATGGAAATACTACCTTTGTAGATCCGGTCCTCCACTTCTAAAGCTCCGTGTTGACGTCCCTCCGCTACGATCATCGGATCCCAGACTCTAGCGATGGTTTCGTCGGAGAAATGATCGGGCTAGGTCATTGACTTCGAGGCCGAAGATGATCTACGTCGGGGAGACTCAAACTCAAGCTATTCCTTCACTTGGTCAAAAACTTTGTGAAGAGAACACCCTATACTACATGGCAAGTAGTAGAGGATGAAAAAATAGGAAGTGGGTTCACTTTAGAATTGGATTTCTCACTCTTTTTCTCATGGCACCATTGGAGCTAGCAAGCTTTTGTGAGCTTAATGAAGATGAAGAAGAAGAAAAGAATCATATGAATAATATGAAACTTATCCTTTTAATCATGGCACCATGGTTGAGTTAAGCCCTCATGCTTAACTCATGTAGAGAATTAACCAAAGCATTAGGTTAAGGGTTGGGTTAACCAATATCTTGAACAAATGACAAAAGAGTTGACTTTGTCAATGTTTATCAAGTTTCATGAAGCTTGATAACTTTGACCAAAGTCTCACTTTTTTGTTATTTGTTAGGATAATTGTAAACCCTAATTTAACCTTGATTTGGTTCAAGTCTCATACACTCAACTTGTTTGTATCATCAAGCATGATACAAACATGTACACCTGCATATATCACATATAAACAATGTGCACATTCAAGTGAGAAAATCAATCTTAAGTGAACCAATACTAGTTAATGTAAAGTAATATATCAAATATATAATTATACATTAAATCATTAAATCAACACTTGATTTAACGATCCGGTCATATCGCATATAACCGACTAATATCAAGTGTATCAATGAATCGAATCAACACTTGATTCGGTAACCCGGCTATATCACATATAACCGACCGATGATACAAATCGCGAGAATAGAATGCAGTATCACATACTGGTATTATTCTCGGTCCCGCACATATCTCATATGCGCTCCTATTTCGTTTCGCTTGAGCCAGGAAACCCCTGTGTAGGACTCTAAAGACTCGTCAATACGCCGGCAGTAGGTGATGATCATATCAAACACCCACAAGCCGCAAGCGGTCTGCTAAACGTAACGGCCACCCGGGTATTGAACGATCAGAAGATCAACGAGCAAGCCCGCTCACACTCCTGTGAATCCAATCAGTAACACTACCGTATAGTCCGGTCTGTTTGTCTGATATGTCGCATATCTTGTCTAGGGGTGGTAAACGTCAGACCCCAATAACTTGATAAGTCGTGTCGATATGAGGCTCATAACGGGTCAAGAAACTACTGGTAACACTTACCAGTAAATCCCTAAAACAGCCTTGGCCAAGGACTTCCTGTTATAGACAATCGAGCACTACGCAACATCAACTCCATATACCGGGAGAGACGAAACCCCTCCTATCGCTCATTGCCTCCATGTGATTCGGGAATGTACCCAAAAAGCCACCTTTTTGCACGCCCTCTTGGACGTGGTGTGATGGAAATCAAAGCACAGTGGGAATCACACAAGACTCTATAACGATCTTGGGTATACAGACTAACCTGTACCAGTGTCACCAGAGAACTGCCATCTGACGTAAGATATAATACCATCTGGGAGTTCTCGGCAAGTCCGTCCAGTGTACCCAGTCTCCACTGAGCACCCATATATCATCTCTGATGTCAAACACCAATGGATATGGGATCATCCATCGCCCATCTGTATGGGTCGAGAAGGTACACGCTAGTCTACTCTAGTATATCGATGCCCCGTCTCGATACACCCACGGCTAGGGACTTTGAAGGATGTACTTATGGACTACCATGTCCCCACTAGTATGATCCGCATCATAGTCCAGGTAGTCAAGTACACATCCTAAGGGCTTTACCAACATGTAACAGAGAGACAATCAGTGTACATGTTAAAGTAAAGAGTAACCAGATAGCATACTATCATATCGAGCAAGAAAGTCATCCCTATATATGTCCAAGCATCCACTACAATATACATCCTATGTATAGTAATGGCCTCTAGGGCATACATATAACTAACAATATCGAGTTAGGGTTTCATTCTTCTAGAGGGTCCACAGAATTACTTGCATGTTTTTTCCGAATACCTTAAACTTGGAAAAATGGGTTTCTGACATTCGTTCGTTTCTATCGACTCTCAACGTACCTACGTGAAGTCTTCTCTAGCTGAAATCAATCAATCTGATGACCTCACATCGGGGTATGCAAACGAACCACATGTCCTAGTAATTCATCCATGGGTGACTAGCGATCTTCTATCACGTCTCTAAGTACAACTCGTGCTGCAATAGCATCAAACATCTGGGGCGATATCTTGTCAGTCGTAGCAACAGCTGGCTCATTTGTCCGCACGCTGAACAGTGCCTCAATCCCTAAGAATAGACGATAAATTAACGGTCATCACATTATAGCCGACCTCTAGCAGTGGCCCAATCCTCTGGTGCTGATCTGCATGTTCGAGAAATCTTAGTAACAAAACCCATCAAAACGCTCATGGCGCAAAAAAAAAACACAATAAAATGACACATATATGCAATCGTGTGTCACCGGAATTATGCCCTGGTCAGTCCTCGTCCAAGACGGGCTCATGCTGACTGCAACTCTAGCCGCAGCTCTCTCTGCCTATGCAATCGTGGTAACAAAACCACCAACCAATATCATTTATGATAGATCATAAGAACGAATATAATACTATGCAAAGAAATGTACATCATAAGGCTTATTAAGCGGAGTAGCGTATCGTAAGTATGCCGCGGAACATACACACGGTACGCCACTCTACTTAAGTCACCTACTCCATCAACCAAGGTCAACCTATGCGATGAAAGTTCGGGTCTAATACCCCCTCGACCAAGTCTAAGTTCCGTAAGGTCAAGCCTAGGTTCCGAAAATAGATATATGCTCTAGACTCCGCATAGTCAAACATATACTCGAACCAAGGTTAAACCTGCCTCTAATACCAACTTTGTCACGACCCGAAATGGCACATGACTGGCACTTGAATCATATGAAGTCTATAGGACCCCACATAATTCAAGTAAGCCAAAAGCCCAGAAATCTAAACCATTTTAAATAAGAAGTGAAGGAAAACTTGTTCAAAGCAAGTGGTTTAAATAAAATAAATGGTATTTAACATTTAAAAGCAACATCATATTTTCCCGAAAATTTCGACAAAATTTCCTTTGTAAATATTGGCCCCAAATGGGTACGAACATGAATAATATACATAATGAATAAAGGCATCCCCAAGCGGGAGCTAGCTCTTCGCCAATTGGCAGATACAACCACACAATGCAATAATATACAACGCCGAAGGGCGAGGATCAAAACTCAGAATAAAAACCATCATTATCAAGAAAACCAGAGAAAACCATAATAATACAAGCGCGCAACTCTAAGGTCGAAAGAATATACATACTGGTCTTCTAAGTCTATCAAATAATACAAGTCTGGTTGATGGAGTTTACTAGATACATCTGAATAAAAATAAAAGCACAACAGTGGTCACGATGCAAGTGAACCCACCTACCAAGGCAATCACCCGGAAAGAAGCAGTGTGCCAGCAAAGCCGCCAAGAAAACCTGTACGACAAAACCTGCAAGAAACCGTGGCACAACGAGGGTGAGTTGCCAACTCGTGAGTAGAAAACATCACCGAGAAGAAATCGCATGTATGATTTTATCCTAGGTCATACAATAATATATCCTCAAAATATAACCTGAAGCATCTAAATAATAGCAAGGGTAAACATCTATACATAAGTGTAATATCAAGTGCTTGTGTCAGTGCCTCAGGTAACAACATATCATATATATGATGTATGAATGCATGAAAACAGAATACATCTAAATGAGAAAACTGTTTTCTTATCTCAGTGAGATTTCTTCATAAAAATCGAAGTATCATCAATGAAATCAACAAGGAATTCGTGTCTAGTATCGACACAAAATATATATCCCAATATCTCAATATCTCGGGCTCCGGCAATCCGAACTGACCCATATCATAAAATCTCAATGTCTCAATATCTCGGGCTCCGGCAATCCGGACTGGCCCCGGGCTCCGGCAATCTGGACTGGTCCAAATCATCAAATCTCATGACTACGTCGGTATCCTCCGGATATCCGCCGCGTCATAAATAACCGGTCGGTAGTGCTCCCCTGCCAGGCTCAATGCCATCATCTGCGACCATCTTGCCCCGGGGTACCGTACCGGGTCCACCATGCACCCACAAACGGTTCCTCCTCCTCCTCGAATCGGGTGTATGATACTACTCAAGGGCCAAGAAAACTCATGGTGGACATATCTCACATCATATCATGAGAAAACCGCAATTTCTATATTTTGAAAATGATAATGAGTTTATAAAATCCTTGCGGTTTCTCCAAATCCATAAATCTCATGGAAAATCCGAATCCCATAATCAAAAGTCAATAAACAGTGAATACTGGCATAAAGCCTCATAATATTGCATGACAAATGAAAATACACATGCATGAGATATCACAGTAATAATTGCAGTGTCTAAGCTATCATATAAAAGCAAGCGCACTAGTACTATGTCGAAATTATCAGCTAATAATTTATACTAATGAAGTAGTGTTTTCTAATGTGTACGTGACATGAAAATTACCGATGATGATGTGTGTGAGCCGGCAAGCAAGTGTACGTGGAGCATACACATTATTGGTAATGGTGCTGGTGTCCTGACAGCAGGGCTTCATGATAACTACGAAAACACATTTAAGCATGCAATGTGATGCGAATAGCAAGAATATACGGAATATGAATAGTGAACGCAACAATAAAGAATATACATTTACATAAATACGAGTCATACAGTGTTGACATTTGAAATAGCACGAATCGCGGTTTTTTGAAAATAAGGGCTACAATGTTTTTAAGAAAAGACACGTCCTTTGAAATATCCGTAGTACCCCTCGGCCTGTCTTTAAAATACTCATGATTCGTTGGTTTGAAAAATAAGTATGACTCGAGCCCAGTCTAACATCTACTAAGTAAATTACATGACAAAGCTAAGAGACTTATCAAAAGGGTAAGGAAAACCACCTAAGTCCGAGTTGATATATCTAGTAGTCGGTGATCCCGCCTCAATAGCATCACGTACGATGAAATATATTATACGACATCCTCGAGTCAAGAGGGCGGATCAATCATCATATTTATATATCGTATGGTAAAATCCATCGTACGGCATCCCAAATCGGGGAACGGGTCAATTATCACATATAACACATTATTTATCTGGTATCATTATCACCGTATTCTGAATTAGGGGTATTGATCTAAAGTCTAGTACATTCCGATACCATCAAATATATATATCCGCGTATGTATGAAAACACATCGCCCAACGATCCGCTATAATATCATGTCGTATCTCATAATACGATCCACGTCACATATCCGATCTCACGGCATCATCCCGATCATATCGACTCTCCTCCGAGTATCATATACTATCCTCATCATATGTGTATACGTATATGTGTGTGTGTGTGTGTATATATGTATGTATGTATGTATGTATATATACATATGTATGTATGTATGTATGTATATACACACACACAGACACACACACACACACACCCCAAAACATATCACGTGTGTGCCTGTGTGTGTGTGTATACCTTTACACTAGGGTTTCGTAACTAAGAATTTACACTATAAGCACTATCTTACAATTACACTAGAACTAACCTGTGAACACCTAAAGCCTATTTTGATAATCATTTAGTCCCACAATACACACACACACACACACACACACACACACACACACACATATATATATAATGTATTCGTATACCACACTACGAAACTGTGAGGGTGCTATACGCCATCCACCCGACTTCCCCGTAGATATATGTCTACCCACCTCGATCCTTGCTTTCCGAAGTTGACGTCGCCATGCCCGTCCTTATTGTCTGAAGTCCACGCGAGAATGCCTACACATATAAACACATATTATCGTAAACTGAAATCGCGCACGAAAACCAAAACGTCACACGAATCACACATAGGTAAGAACCTATGGTCTACTCATGCAAATCAACCAAACAACACCCGATATCGACGTACAAACGTCAAGTGACCTATACAAAACACAATATCAAAAGTTCAAGTCATTTAAAAGTCACAATTCAAAACAGCAACTTAAGAAAATGGTCCCAGATTTTGTTTCAGGTAAAAATGGGGTAAACAAACAATGTAGTGGTCTAGTATAGGGGGTATATGAGCTACAAAACCAATTTCAACACGATCCCCCATTGTTTGGCCCGCCACACACACTAAAATTCCGGCCTGCTCGGTTTGGAATGCTCGGAAAGGGTTCATCTTTACAGGGTGGCCTCCTAGTGCTCAATCTAGGTTAATGGTGTTGCTTGTTTTTCCAGTAATGGTCTCGGATCACTCCAGATTCCCTATAGGCTCAATATAAACACAAAACCGACATTTCAATATCTAATTCACCTTGCATGGTCTAGACTTTGTTTGGTCCAGGTTTTTAACACTAAGAAGGGTTTGTGGTCACCAATTACTGTTGGAGATAGTGCCCTCAGAGTCAATTATTAGGTCACAGGTACGTGATTGTAATGATTGAGGGAGGACCTATCCCGGTAGGACAGTCTTACTCGAGATGATAGTATGCTATCTGGTTTACCTTTATCATCGTGTACTGCTTTAGGTGACCTGACACGTCGCTATTACACGTTGATAGAGCCCCTAGGATTCTTGCTTGGCCACCAGCAGTATGAGGGCGATCATATAAGTGGGAGCTGGGGTCTATAAGCTTATCCTTAAAAGGTCCCTAGTCGTAGGAGTTTCGAGACTGGGCATCGATACTCCATTAGTAGACTAGTGTATACAGTCGAGACCCCGACGAGGGGCGACGGCCGGTCTCACAAGCCACTGGTGTCAGTTGGATCACCTAAGATGTATACAGGTGCTCATTGGGTTATGAGTACACCGGACAGGACTCGCCGGGAACATGCTAGTTGGTCATATACCAGACGTCAGATGGCAGTTCCCTGGTGACATGTGTGCAGGTTAGTTCATCGATCTGGGGATCGTCATTTGTCTCGTGTGAGTTCCCACTGTACTTTGATTACTACCCTACCACGGCTCAAAGGAGTCGTGCAAACAGGTTTTAGTTGGGTACAGTCCCGAGCCACATGGAGGCAGTGAGCGTATCTTCAGGGGTTCGTCTCTCCCGGTATTGGGGGTGAGGTCGTGCTGTGTCTAGGAGAGCCATTACACAAAGTCCTTGGCCAAGGCAAGGAGATTTACTGGTAGGTATTCCAGTAGTATCTCAGGGTGTTCTGGGCTACACTCCGACACGACTTGTACCGCTTTTGGGGGTCTGACTTTTTCCAACCCCCTAGGCCCGCCATGCGATACTCATAGACGAACGGACCGGACTGCACGGATATTGTCACTGACAGGCTCAGTTGGGTGTCGGGGTGAGCTTCCTCATCGACGTCCCTTTTGGTCAATAGCTGGTGGCCCGTCACGTATTGGCATATACCTCTGACGTGCTAGTGGTTAAATCCACAGCCATAGTATTGACGAGTCTTTAGAGTCCACCACAATTACAGTTACTCAGCTTTCGGGCGAAAGGTTGTAGAGGCCGTATGGAGATATGGCAAGGTCTGATCAGATACGTGCGGTATTGCACGGATCAGGATCGGACAGTCTGTACTATAGGCCGTATGGTTATATGGCAGGGTTCGATCAGATACGTGCGGTATTGCACGGATCAGGATCGAACAGATATTACTTGCCGGCTTTGGTTTAAGCCGGATCCTAGTATAGTACAGTGTAGACTTTGTCTCATTGCATTTGTATTTCGGTCGAAATACAGATGCGGGTGTGTATGCACAGTATCGGGGTTTTTCCCGTAATTTATTACGGGACCAGTTTTCTGGAGTTTCCAGTTTGCTTTCCGTTTCGGCCAATTCCCATTGTTCCGTTCATTGGCCGAAGATTGGTGGAGGAGGGCTTATTTGCATTGTTGCAAATAGGCATTTGTGGAAGGGGGTCTTTGCATTTTGTTGTATCATGATAGCACCCTCCTTTGACTTGCTTGACTTCATACTTCATGATGGCTTGACTTTGTTAGCATCATGGTTGTTGATGATGGTTGTGGTTGTGTGTGGTTTTTGCTTGTGATCATATTCTTTCATGATGCCCTCTTGCATCATTGCTTCCACCCACCCCTTGACCTTGCTCTCTTTTACTCTCTCCAATCACACAAAGGGGGTATGGGCCGGCCATTCCAAGAGGGGATGGGGATTGATTCATTTTTGGTGTGGCATTTTCTTCTCTCATGGTGCTATGAAAATTGCTCTCTTGTTCATCCAAAAACCTCCTTGAATCCCTCCACCAATGGCAACCTCCACTACCCCAAAAGAGACACAAGTTCTACTACACATTCTACAGCGAATCTTGGGCACGTCGAGTAGCCGGCTTCGTGCCCGAGTTGCCTCGGCATTGAGGTGGGAGCCCGTAAACGATGTAGGCGACGTGGTGCACTTCCGGCGACGAGGAGGAGACGGAACATTCCGCAGGAGATCGGGACCATGACGAGAAGACCGGAGGACTTGGATCGTCGGTATATCTCTAACCCATTCTTGTAGATAGCTTAGACTAGTTAATGGTTCGATCCGGGTGTTTAGTGCGCGGTGGTGCCGGATTGCTAAGTCCGTAAAATTTAAGTTTTTCACCGCTTCCGCATTCCGGCGTCGGTTTGACGGCCGGGGTGCCGCCGTGCACTTACAGTGGTATCAGAGCCTCCCCATTAACTTAGTCTAGCTTTGTGTAATGTGTTTTTCAGTTCCGATCGATCGAAATGTCCAAAAACCCGTATTTGCTCACATCAGTTTTCTGTTGGAATTTTTTAGTCTCGAAAAATTTTTCAGGTTGTAAAATATTTATGTACTAAAAATTCTAAGACCACTGTTCAAATTCGAGACAATGATCTTCCAGACAGAGCGCGGAAGGGCGGCCAAAACCCACTTCTGGCCGCGCTTCCGCCGCAGTACGGAGGAATCATTGGGTTGTTTTTTTACAGTGGGCTTCTGGGGAGATTTTAGGGGTTTTGGAATATTAACATTGGGCCCAGAATTTCTTTAACTGCTACAGTATTGCTTGGGGGCCCACTTGTAAAAATTTGATCGATCGGATATTTTAAACACATTTTTCACAGTATTTACATTATATCTGCGACCGTGAATGTCACTTGATCGGTAAATCCGGTCTAACTGCTATAGCCCGGTTAGACGGATTTGCGAACGTGACTTTCACGTTGATGTTTTGTTTTTGCTGTGATGTTGCGGATCGGTCGTGGGGGATAGCCTGGATGCAATGCTAGTACAGTTTTGTTGTATTATGTACATTTGATACTGCGGGGCGAGCGTCCGACATGTGGACTGCCGTCACTGCCTGATTGTATTATTATTTTGGGGCACGACCTGGTTGCGGTCGATGTACCCGGTGTATGTATATTTTACTTTCTGTACTAGGATTGCCCCGCGGAGGGGTGCACGGATAGCCGGGTTCTGGAGGGCAACAAGCCCGCATCTCATGGCATTGGGACGGAGGGGGCTTCACTCTAGGATTGGCGGGCTATTCGCCGCACTCGTAGGGGGTAGAGGTTGACCTAGGAGGGGTGCCCAAGTTACCGGATTCCGTGAAGTGCTGGGTGGTCCATTCATGGCGCTGAAGGGGGCTGCCTCGCTTCAGGTTTTGGCGGGTAACTTGCCGCGCCCGTAGGGGTCTAGGTTTTCATTGCACAGGCTATCCACACGACCAGGGGAACGTCGGGTTTCAACGGCTCTGTGAAACCCGGGGATCCCAGATATCTGTATTGTTTCTGTGATGCTGTACATTTCTGTGATGTTGCTTTTTATTCACGCCTTGAGCGAATATAATATATTGGTATATATATTAGTAGATGTTGTATATGTTTTACATCCGCGCTAGTCCAGTCCCCGCTCTGTCGTTAGTTAGCTAACCTAACGGGTAATGACGGGACCCAGTGGCGAATGCGGATGGCATATACGTACATCAGTATATTTTCGTTCTTTTTGGTGTGATCAATTGATGGGTCTGCGTTGATTCGGATCAATGCAAGTTAAAAACAAACCTAATCTGATGTTGTTGGAACACTTTTCAAAAAGCTGTTATTGCAAGGACGTTTACTTTTGTTTTGCATCGTGGTATTCATTGGAATATCCTGCTCCTCAGTCGACGAGGCAAGGGCCGAGATCCCTTCACCGGGAGTGACCCCTTGGACAAAAAGTTCGCGTCAGGGCATTAACTTCACTATAGCCGATTACTTTTGCTTTGCATCGCGGTATTCATTTGGAATATCCTGCACCCCATTCTACGGGGAAAGAGCCGAGATCCCTTCACCGGGAGTGACCTCTTTAGCAACTGTTTTCGTCACTATATTTCTAAAAAGCTATCCGTTCCTTCGACGATATCAAGTTCTTTACGTTAAAGGTTTTCGCCAGAAACCATTCGTAGCCCTCCGTCGTTTCATATGGGTGGTCAATAGTATTCAAGCTGTGTATGTTGGCCAAAGTCAAGGCACAGTGATTGGTAGCTATTGGGGTATTCATATGCAGCATAGATAGATGCGTTGGTTTGGGACAGTCGTACTGCCATTTTGGCCAAAGTCAAGGGTATGTACGGGTGGATTCAAATTAACCTGGAGAATGACAGGTAGAACTTGACATGTGACTTATGATATGTTGGCCAAAGTCAAGGTCATAAGAGCATGGGGCAGAAATCACATCGGGAGTTTCAAAAGTACTGAAACTTGCCAGATATGCGCATACCTTCTGGAGTGTGATACCGTGAGCGGATTCCGTCACGTTGTCATGCGATGAGAGTTGGATCCCGATTCCCACTGATGAGTTAGTTTACTCCTCGGGTGATCCCGACTAATTCTTCTTTCAGGTTTGGAGGAGAATTTGAGATACAGTGGGAGGTTTCCAGATTAGATAAATTGGTAACCATTCTGATCTAGGTTAGAGTGTACGCTGAGTGTTTCTTTTCTCTCTCTCTCTTTGGCAGCGACCATTGACCCGACCCTAAGACTTTGACTCAGTGACCAAGTTGACCGAACCTTCTTAAACACTGGCTTTTGGATTGTCAGAGTTGCGAACCTCATTGCCACTCCTACTTTTACCCTTTTCTCCAGGATGCCCCGTATTACTACGAACGTCCACTTCCATTGGACAAAACCATCGTATGGTTAGATACGAACTCGAAAGAATTTATTCGAGGATGGTTTCCGGTTTTGGAGAAAACGGATAGGATTATTCAGTTGTCTTTTCCTTTTACCCTCTCTCAGGTTACGAGTACTCCTTGGTTTAGGGGTAGTACACCTATTACGCAAATTGGATTGTCTTCTTCCAAACCTTAGGCTGGTGCCGACCGGTAGGGAATGAAGAAAACCAATTAGCATAACGATGGTGTGCAGAAGGTATTAAGTTCAGACAAAGCAAGGGATTAGTAAGAGGGCAAAGTAAATTGCAACAGATATTCACGACCAAACCAAATATTTCGTTACCACTCCCACATCACCTTTGTATTTCTCCAGGACACTCCGTATCACTACGAAGATCCACAGTTTATTTGGATACTCCATCGTATGGTTATATACGAACTCGAAAGGAACTTGTTCCAGTTCGGGGATGGATTCTGGTTCAGGAGAAATAGGAATAAGGTTTATTCGGTTGTCTTTTATCTTCACCCTCTCTCATTGCGAGTGTTCCTAGGATTGGGACAGTACACCCATTATGCTTATTGGATAGTCTTCTTCCAAACCATAGGCTGGTGCCGAACGGTAGGGAAGGAATAAAACCATTTGGCCTAAAAGGGTGTGCAGAAGGTAAAGACTAAAGACATATGAAGGGATTTGGAGAGGTGGCAAAGAACTATACGGTTACAGTCGTGAATCTGGAAGAGGCATTACTAGGAATACCAGAATACCCCATCGGAACATTTCAATGTTTCAGTTTCACTGTGTAATGTTAAAGGAAAACTGATTTCCCGATTAGATACTTACTCCAGGGTATGTATTTACCAGGTACGATTCTCACATCTGTATGGTTTTACAGATGATGAGTGGGAGTAAGTTATTGGGAATTGGGTGATTATCCTCATTATATCGGGATTCGTTGTAATCGGTGATATTTGAGGAAATCACCTGGGCTGTTTGCCGGTCGGCAAATATTTGGTTTTGAATATCCGCTCTTGTGCACCAATTTCAAATTGATATATCTGTACGTCTATTTTCATAGAGTGAGATATACCTTTTGATATTATGTCGATGACATTTACCTATATCAGTGGATGGTTAGGTAAGGAGCATCAAACAGCGGTGTAATTCTTCTTAACCATAAGTACAGTTTTCAACCTACGACACACAGTGAATGAGTTATCAGACTCAAGGGACTTATACAGAGTATTGTATGTTGTCCAGGGTCCATCAGGACAGAGGGGTTGGTCCTCGTACTATATTCGGTTTACTTATGACTTCTCTAGTTTTTTAGACAGGTGTTTCGCGGAAACACAGGGTCCGAATTTTGAGAAGTTATAGGTATTTGAATAGAGTAGAGAACCAGGTGTAGTAAGTATCGGGATTCTTCAAAGAGATCGAAGATGTAGATACTTGTGTATGGTATTCAGTTGATAGTAATGATAAAGAGATCTTGCTTCTCTTTCAGGTTACTCATAATTAGAGGCATTCCTAAGTTGAGTAACGCTGATCGGCCTACTTCCATTTAGCTCACATGCGCTGGAGACAGCTGCATGATTTGAATCTGGTTCAATTAAATCAGTGCCTTTGGTTCTATATTGGATATAGAACAGTTCATATCTTAACGATGTTAAGGTACGGGGAGTTGTCCGGTTTATGATTAAAACCAGACACTGAACAACTCAAGGCACGTTTCTGTAATGGCTGTTTGTGGGTTGACCCAGGCTATGACAAGGGTTGACTTTCTACCATCTGGATGAACAATAGCGATATTGTTCTAGACTCGCCACAGTTTTATTAAAAATGGATTTTTTCAGAAAACAGTAGTGGGAGTATGGTAGAACTGGAAGTGATTCCAGAACCACAAACGATTACTGAAGATTTGATAAGGAACCTAAAGATTCAATAAGGATTGACATTCCATTGGCCACTCCGCAGATAAGGTGGGTAACTTCAGGCACCCGAGAGGCACTACGGTAGCCTCAAGGACGGTGACAGGGAAGTTCTTGTTTACCCACAATTGCCATTGCTGTTGTTCCAGGTTACGAGACCCGGCGGGAGGATGAGTATAGCGTCGTTCTAAACCAGTTTTAGAAGTGTACGTCTATATGACTCTGCCAGAGGGTTGTCGTAGTCAGTGGGAGCAGCGGAAGCATTGGTGGACAGGTTGCTTATGTCTATTTATAGACTAGAGCAGATGTAGCGGAGATAGATCATCTATTTCTGACGTGACAGTCATGGGTTTGACTTCATCAGAATAGGGGATGGATCTGTTGAGAAGGTAGTAGGGTGTGATATCCTGGTGTTTGGATGATATACACAGAGTAGGAAAAGAAACTCCTACACTACGATCGGTTATACTTTGGTCGTCACACAGTTGTTTCTCCACAAAGGAAATGGATTTTATATCAGACATACTGGTTACTAGATCTATGGTCTTAGATCTAGATTTGGGTGGTTTCCCAATCAGGGTACTTGACAGCATTCTAAGAGTATTTAGGATGGACGACTCCTGGCACGGTAGTATACCTGCAGGTGATGGAGTCACCCTCTCTGAAGCTGTCTTACAGACTAAAGGGGAGAGGGATGTGCATGATTGGCAGATCACTTGCTTAGGCAATTGAGTCAATCATGAGATGTCAAGTACCACACCAGATGTTGTTCTTGCACTAGATGCAATAAGTTGACATTGATCCCATCCTGGAGAAACGGTCGGAAGCAGTTTTAGAACATAAGTGGATGTTCTAGGGATATGATAACGACAGCCTCATTCAGGAGACAGTTATCATTCCAGGCTTCCAAGGTGACATGGACGACAAGGAGGTTGTCAGAGTTATAGTTTTCCTTCTGATGAGGGGCAGTATTTTGGACAGGTGGTCCAAGGCAATACTGAGGGAGGCATGGCGCGCAGGACACTGATTAAGTTCAGTTGTCAATACAGTCTAATAAGTTTGGATTTGGAGTTCATTTATGAGCTACGTCCCATCAGACATCCAGACATATTCTAAGACTGATATTGCTCATTTCGGGAGATGGCTTTCTCCGTGAACTTGAGATATAGAGAGACAAAGGAAGAAACAACTATGCGGATCCACTCACTGAGGCTATTCCTCGAACACAATAGTTCCGCAAACGAGCTTTGTGAGACTGACTAGTAGAGGAGTTGGATGTTCGGTATCACACGGGCTGTGAGTATGCGACATCGCAATAATTAGCCTTGAGTGCAAGTGGGAGATTGTTGGAGATAGTGCCCTCAGAGTCAATTATTAGGTCACAGGTACGTGATTGTAATGATTGAGGGAGGACCTATCCCGGTAGGACAGTCTTACTCGAGATGATAGTATGCTATCTGGTTTACCTTTATCATCGTGTACTGCTTTAGGTGACCTGACACGTCGCTATTACACGTTGATAGAGCCCCTAGGATTCTTGCTTGGCCACCAGCAGTATGAGGGCGATCATATAAGTGGGAGCTGGGGTCTATAAGCTTATCCTTAAAAGGTCCCTAGTCGTAGGAGTTTCGAGACTGGGCATCGATACTCCATTAGTAGACTAGTGTATACAGTCGAGACCCCGACGAGGGGCGGTGGCCGGTCTCACAAGCCACTGGTGTCAGTTGGATCACCTAAGATGTATACAGGTGCTCATTGGGTTATGAGTACACCGGACAGGACTCGCCGGGAACATGCTAGTTGGTCATATACCAGACGTCAGATGGCAGTTCCCTGGTGACATGTGTGCAGGTTAGTTCATCGACCTGGGGATCGTCATTTGTCTCGTGTGAGTTCCCACTGTACTTTGATTACTACCCTACCACGGCTCAAAGGAGTCGTGCAAACAGGTTTTAGTTGGGTACAGTCCCGAGCCACATGGAGGCAGTGAGCGTATCTTCAGGGGTTCGTCTCTCCCGGTATTGGGGGTGAGGTCGTGCTGTGTCTAGGAGAGCCATTACACAAAGTCCTTGGCCAAGGCAAGGAGATTTACTGGTAGGTATTCCAGTAGTATCTCAGGGTGTTCTGGGCTACACTCCGACACGACTTGTACCGCTTTTGGGGGTCTGACTTTTTCCAACCCCCTAGGCCCGCCATGCGATACTCATAGACGAACGGACCGGACTGCACGGATATTGTCACTGACAGGCTCAGTTGGGTGTCGGGGTGAGCTTCCTCATCGACGTCCCTTTTGGTCAATAGCTGGTGGCCCGTCACGTATTGGCATATACCTCTGACGTGCTAGTGGTTAAATCCACAGCCATAGTATTGACGAGTCTTTAGAGTCCACCACAATTACAGTTACTCAGCTTTCGGGCGAAAGGTTGTAGAGGCCGTATGGAGATATGGCAAGGTCTGATCAGATACGTGCGGTATTGCACGGATCAGGATCGGACAGTCTGTACTATAGGCCGTATGGTTATATGGCAGGGTTCGATCAGATACGTGCGGTATTGCACGGATCAGGATCGAACAGATATTACTTGCCGGCTTTGGTTTAAGCCGGATCCTAGTATAGTACAGTGTAGACTTTGTCTCATTGCATTTGTATTTCGGTCGAAATACAGATGCGGGTGTGTATGCACAGTATCGGGGTTTTTCCCGTAATTTATTACGGGACCAGTTTTCTGGAGTTGCCAGTTTGCTTTCCGTTTCGGCCAATTCCCATTGTTCCGTTCATTGGCCGAAGATTGGTGGAGGAGGGCTTATTTGCATTGTTGCAAATAGGCATTTGTGGAAGGGGGTCTTTGCATTTTGTTGTATCATGATAGCACCCTCCTTTGACTTGCTTGACTTCATACTTCATGATGGCTTGACTTTGTTAGCATCATGGTTGTTGATGATGGTTGTGGTTGTGTGTGGTTTTTGCTTGTGATCATATTCTTTCATGATGCCCTCTTGCATCATTGCTTCCACCCACCCCTTGACCTTGCTCTCTTTTACTCTCTCCAATCACACAAAGGGGGTGTGGGCCGGCCATTCCAAGAGGGGATGGGGATTGATTCATTTTTGGTGTGGCATTTTCTTCTCTCATGGTGCTATGAAAATTGCTCTCTTGTTCATCCAAAAACCTCCTTGAATCCCTCCACCAATGGCAACCTCCACTACCCCAAAAGAGACACAAGTTCTACTACACATTCTACAGCGAATCTTGGGCACGTCGAGTAGCCGGCTTCGTGCCCGAGTTTCCTCGGCATTGAGGTGGGAGCCCGTAAACGATGTAGGCGACGTGGTGCACTTCCGGCGACGAGGAGGAGACGGAACATTCCGCAGGAGATCGGGACCATGACGAGAAGACCGGAGGACTTGGATCGTCGGTATATCTCTAACCCATTCTTGTAGATAGCTTAGACTAGTTAATGGTTCGATCCGGGTGTTTAGTGCGCGGTGGTGCCGGATTGCTAAGTCCGCAAAATTTAAGTTTTTCACCGCTTCCGCATTCCGGCGTCGGTTTGACGGCCGGGGTGCCGCCGTGCACTTACAATTACACCTCAATTGCATCTTCACTACCCAAAATTCCCTAACCATCCTCTAGGAATTTCCAAGTATCACTAAACTACACAGTATCACTATTAAACTAACATGGATGCTAAAGAAAATAGATTGCTACTCTAATGGTGAAAGAATTACCTCATTTGGCAACTCAAGAATATTCTTGAGTTGCCCCAAGTGCTCAAAATCTAAACTTCCTTGGTTCCACATGCTTATAATGAGCTTGTGCACATTTTTTGTGAAGAGGGTGCATGGTTTTGATGTAGTTTTGGAGTTGTAGTGGGGAGTTGAGGTGGTGAAGGGAGTGGGCAGCCATGAGAGGAAGGGGAGAGAAAATGATGAAGAAAAATGAAGGGGGACAATGAGCCATGGTTCAAGGAGACCCCTCACCCCCTCTCTCTCTCTTCTCTCTCTTGCCATACCCCATTTCTTTAATCTTTTATTTTCTTTTTGTTTTCTTTTAAAACCATATACATATAAAAGAAATACATGATGCCATGCACAATTAAGGATTTAAGCCAAGTTTTTCAAAAATATAACAAGTGTTAGCAATGTGACATGGTGCATGTCATATACAAAATCATACTTAATGCATAATTAGTGAACATTAATCAAGTTTAGAAATAAACTTGTATATAATAAATTATATAATAATTCATAAAATGTCTAAATCTCACAATTTCTTTAAAAATCAACATTCAAGTTAATTTTCCAATATTTTTCCAATCTATTGGTATATGCATAACATTAAAACTAACTCCATTCATTAAAATATTCATAATATTTATTATTTTAATTATTTAACTTCTCAAAAATAATATCGTATTTTTCTGAAATGTTACATCGCCTCTGTGCAGAATCAATGTCTTTCAACCACACTTCCTGCAAAAGTAACTCTTACTCTACCTTAATTGGAGGAGTGACATACGGGCACAATGCGGGTTCCATCTTCTCAATGCCGGTAGGACAGGTTACTCAGGACACTACCGGGCTATTCTTCGAGACCATGCTCCCACCCATGAGCTTTAGTACCACAATTCCCCAAGAAGAAGCTCTCCGAAAGTCGGTCTTTGATCGGCTGGCTACTGAGATGGATCCTGTCAACAAGCCTTCTAACTCTAAAGTCTTAGTCTTCAATAAGCTGAAGAGAAACTCAAACAGGCTTGTGAAGAAGCCTGTGATTCTAGAAGGGGTTGCCCTAAAACGGCTAGCCCTCCCTGCTCCGACCATACGCAAGGCTAACAAAAGTGTTTCACTACCAAGACGCTCGGTCCTTGACAGATTGGCCAACTTTGCTCCAGCTCAGCTAAGAGCATCTGTCTTCAAGAGGTAGCGAAGCTCCCCAGCAATGCCGGGGGCATGATGAAAATGCCTCCAAAACCGAGGTAATTCCTACTGCACGATATATTCGACGTCGCCACTGGCGCCGAGTGAGACAAGCTGTAGGCAACTCTCCCTCCGGGCTTACCCCACCAGCTCCTATGGTGGATGTTGACGTTGTTGTTCTAATTGGGAAAAACTTTAAACCACTTATAAGGGTGCGCAAAAACTCCCCAACGGCGGTGCTAAAAAAACACTCCCACCTATAGAAGCTACAATGCAGGCAAAACTGAAGCAGTCTTATTAGCGGCTCTCATCGCAAATTTATAGTGTCTGGCGGAAGTCCAAGACTCAGTTCTTGATGAAAACTACGCTCGTCGACCGAACAAATCTAAGGTCCGACAAGAAAAAGAATGCTCCTCCCCATACAACAGGGGACTTCTTATAAAGAGATGCTTGTCACAGTGGCTCCTCATGCTCCTACCTCTCATAAAAGAATGAGGGCGGAGAAAATTCCATCGCCGGCGAAAAAATCCAAAAGCGAAGGCTCCAAATGCCCTAAGTATGGGGGCATGACTATACATACGGTCTATATGGCCAACGAGAAAGAAGAGAGCCGTGCTTCTATCGGTTACAGACCCCATACTCGGTTGCTGACAAAGGTTTAGGAGCAACAACAAAAGTTCCAAGAGATACTGACCAAACTGACAGCACTCACCAAATCTAAAAATAGTCCGGACAAAGAAACTGAACAGTGCCAGGAGCAAGAAACCGATACAGTGTTCTTACGGCGAGTGATAAAGAAGAAAGATAAGGAAGCTGTGAAGCAGGCTGCTAACATAAAACATATGGCTTTTCTCTTTCATGATATGGTTGGAATGATGATCCAACTAGAATCACCGGCTGAAAATCCTCCGGTGATTATCGAAGATGATAAAGGAAAAACATCAAATCCTCCCCAGGCCCTTTCGACGGCCAAGGAGGAGACGATCTCCAAGGCAGCCTTAGATGATTAAATTGCTCAGCAAATTAGAGGTTACGAGGCCAATGAAGCTGCTAACCAAATCGTCAAAATCGAACGACCATATCCGGCTTGGAATGACCAAATAAAGTATCCACCGGGATATACAATCCCAAAGTTCTACGTATATAAAGGAACGGGGAATCCCTATCAGCATATCGCACAGTTCAGAGCTCTGTGCGGCAATACTGGAGGCGGCGACAAATTGTTGTTTCGCCAATTCTTCGGAAGTTTATCAGAAACAGATTTTGAATGGTACTCGGAGCTCCCAAATGACTCCATAAAAACCTTTTCTGAAATGGAACCGCTCTTTATGCAAAAGATCGTCAGTGCAAGCAAGCGCACTCTAATCATAACGTTGATCAATGCCAGGGTCAAGCTAGGTGAAACATGGGACCAATATGCGATCCGATGGTGGAACTTATGGTCTAAATGCGGCAGTGCATTGAGGAGTCTCTGGCTGTGGGAATGTTCATTGGGATTATTAATCCTCAGTCAAACATGTCCCTGTTCAAGACCTTCTTCAAGCTTACCACGTTCCGGGCGTTGATTGATAAGTTAGTGTAGATGGATCAGATGGGTCATGGTCCTTCCTTCTCAAGAAAGGATCCTCGAAACAATAACAAGGCCAAGAGGAAAGCAGCCTTTGTTGCCAACACAAAGCAACAACCGGGCGGTCCAAAAACACATTTCCGTCAAAACAACCCTTGTACGCGCCCGTCTTTAAAAGATAGGCTAGGACGTGCTTATTCGTTCCCTCGCGATAAGACGAGGAGGTTGTTCGAGCTAGCAATACGAAATAATCTGATCACATTGCCTGACCCACGATGACCTGCACAAGCCGGCGACATCAATAACCCCAACTATTGCTCCTACTACTGGATAGTAAGCCATCCAATCGAGGATTGCTACATCTTCAAAAACTAGGTCGAGAACTAGTACCGGCAAGGAAAGTTCGCACTGTCTGACAATTGGAGGGTAAATCCGCCCCAAAAACACGCTCCTAAAAAAGTGAAGGCGCAAGGGGTACCCTGCTCTCTTGTGGAAGAAGCTCCATGGGAAGTATGTCTTTCAACAAAAACTAAAAGAATATTGAAAGATCTAAGAGGAAAAACCCGCTTGAGCCCGAAATTATAGAGGGGGTGTTAAAACCTCGTGTCATACCAAAAAATGCCGACAAGGGGAAACGTCCCTAGGTCAAGCACTTAAAGTCTTCTAAGAAAAAGAAGAAGACTAAGAAGCCTGTGCAGCCTGATGAATATATCGACAGGCACACAGACCTCCCAAGACACATAGATGCGCTGGAAGAATATAATCAGAAAGCATGAACACCATTCACACTCGAAGAATTCCTCAAGCATATTCTTGAGGATGAGGATGATGATGATGATGAGTTAAAAGACTCATCAGAAGAAACAGAAGAACGTGTGGAAAGCTACCACATGATCTCATATTCATTGCTACATGATGAAGAAGCTCCGCCAGCGTCAGAAAGTGACGTGGGTGAACTGGGGGCAGAATCGGCGCTAAACTCCCCGAAACTGCCAGAAGAAGACCCGATTGAAAGGCTATTAAATGAAGCTTTTCAAAAGAGCAAAAATAACCAAGAGCGCGAGACATCTATATATGAAAAGGCTAAGCGTCTGAACAAAGAAGCTACAATGAGAACGAGCCATAAAGCGCTCCGACCAAACCAAAGCATGCCTGCAACAAATAAGAGCAGGATCAAAACTGAGAAGCGGTTTTCCAAAGCTCTATCACTAGGGATGAAGCTTCCACCTCTCATGATATACACGCCTGGGGTCCCATATTTAGATGGTGGAGTAGGACACCCAAAATACTGTACATACCACCGAAGAGTCGCTCACACCAACAAGGAGTGCAACGTCTTCAAGAAGTGGTGGCAAGGATATGTTGCCCATAGAAAACACTTCAAGAAGGAGAAGCGTGAAGCTTGCGCTCGTCGAAATGAGAATGGAGAAACAACAGCAAACAAAGAAGCAACTGGAAGCTTTCATATGGCCGGTACCAGTTCAGAAGGGGGAAACCCTGAGTTCTCACGTTCGAAAGTGATTCTGAGGATGAAATACCCCTCGATTCTCTCTTTGAAAACTCTCTCTTAGAAAAAGAAAAGGAAGAGAAAGATTGCGAGAACATCCAGCTGCGTAACCACACGTTGCCCGAAAAGAACCTCGACCCGCAAACAAGGGTCCAAATAAAAAGGATAAAGGGAAGGGAAAATACCTGATGATATTGTCATTGATGAACACATGGCCAAAGAGCTTGCCGCGAAAAACCTGCATAAGAAAACTAAGGTGAATTATAATGTCTTTGTGCAGCTGAGGAAAATACCCTCACAACTGAGCATTTTGGATACTTTGCACTTGTCTAAAGAGGCATATGACTCTCTGATCAAAGCCCTGCAAGAGCCTGATCAGTTTCAGGACTTCCTTGCAGAAGAGAAGATGAAAAACAAACTGGCAAAGATCTATACGGCTGACATCACATTCAGCAATGAAGATCTACTTCTCGGTACATGCGAACATAATCGACCGCTCTATATCATCTGGTACTGCCATGACATCAAGATAGGAAAAATCCTTGTCGATAATGGATCATCCGTCAATCTTCTCAACGTGAGAGTGCTGAATGAAATATGTATTAATGTTCAGAACCTTGCTCGAGACAAAATAACCATCTCAGGGTTCGACTCGCAGTCATCACGGACGCTTGGGTCCATAATAGTGAAGCTCCGCTTCGGGCTGCCTATCACTGACATCAAATTCCATGTAATTGATGCCAAGACTTGTTATCTCTACTAGGCAGGCCTTGGCTGCACGAGTACAACATTGTCCCTTTTCACAACATCAGCGTATGAAGTATTTCAAAGATGGCTCTGAGTACACCGTTGTTCCTTTATAAAAAAGGATGAGGGAAAGTTCCCCACTAAAAGAGCCCCCCACGTGTTTAACACGTGAGTGCCTATATGCAACGCATATAGGCACTATAATTAAAATAATTGCTAGGCTAAAACAGCCCCACGTGTTTAACATGTGAGTGCCTATATGCAACGTATATAGGCACTGCAATTAAAACAACTGCTAGACCAAAACAATCCTACATGTTTAACATGTGAGTGCCTATATGCAACACATATAGGCACCGCAATTAAAACAATTGCTAGACCAAAAGAGCCCCACGTGTTTAACACGTGAGTGCCTATATGCAACGCATATAGGCACTGCAATTAAAACAATTGCTAGGCTAGAAGAGCTCCGCGTGTTTAATACGTGAGGGCACATCCCTACGTAGAATTAAAATTCTACTCAAAAAGGAACCGTTACATCAAAGATCCAATGATGATTAAACATAGAATTAAATTCTATTGAACTTTTAAATGGGAAATAATATTTTCTGTTAAACAGAAAGTTGACGGATCAAAAATCTCATAAGTTGGAAAATATTTTTCATATCTTTCTAAATAAAGAAAGATTGTGCTCCGTTAAACCAAACACCCTTGGATTAAAAATCCAATGGTGATTAAAAAATCACCAATCTATAGAATAAATTCTGTATGTGAAATATTTTCTTAATCTTGTTTAAAAAACAAGAAAATATGTTCTGTGAGACAGAAACCCTTGGATCAAAGATCCAACAGTGGGTAAAACCCCCAAAATCAACTAGGATCTCAATGAGAGATTTCCTAAAACTAATCAACAAACTTCTCTCCGCTATATAAAGAACCAATGACATTCTATAAAAAAAAGAGGAGAAAAGGGAGAACAGATAGAAACATACAGAGAAAAAGAGGAAGAAGAGAATTTAAGTCTCGAAAAAGACTTGTTTCATCGGAACATTCGAGGTAAAAAAAAAAAGAAATACACAGAGATTGTTCTATCTTGACCTTTCTAAGGGTTTAACCCTTCGCATAAGAACTTAGTTCTTCCTCCGGTTGAGATCTGTAGAAGCAGATCTTTCCATAAGTTAAGAATTTAATTCTCATCGGGGAGATTCTATCATGCAGATTCAAAACCCAGGGGAAAGAACTGAGTTCAAAGAATTTAATTCTTACAGAAACATATGGGAATTTAATTCCTCTGGAAATCAAGGTTTAACCCTACAATAAAAATTTAATTCTTACAAAATCAAGAGAGGCATGAGATCCTCCAAAATCCTAGCATGAGATCAAAATCTCCAAACACTTTTAATTCCTCTGGAAATCAAGGTTTAACCCTACAATAGGATCTCACGTGCTCCACGTGAGCGTTTCTGATGAATGAAAAAGGGAAACACATAAAATCGCCTCGCGTGCTCCCACGTGAGTCAAGTGTTTAACACTTTTATATAAAAAAAAGGAAAGGAGGAATAGAACCCAGAGAACAAATCTCACTTTGGGGCGCCTCACGTGCCCATACGTGAGCACTTCCAAAAGTCAAGTGTTTAACACTTCTATATAAAAAAAAGAGGAAAGGGGGAATAGAACCCAGAGAACAAATCCCACTTTGGAGCGCCTCACGTGCCCATACGTGAGCGCTTCCAAAGTGCAGTGTTTAACACTGATTCGGAGCTTCATGTGGGAACACGTGAGTGCTGAACATATACCAGTGCTTATCATTTTTGGGAAATCAGACTTCAGCCTCAAATTGGCTAAATCTTCCTGAGGTCAAAACCTCTTTGATCTCCAAGTCAACCGAGCCTCTGTGCTCATGTTTTCCCAAACTAATCTTAGTCTCAAACATGACTGATGACCACTCAACTGATGATATCTAAAACAATATTCATCCCACATTCTCCCGAGGAAATCTTGGTCTCAAAATACAACTAATGATTTCGGGGCTGACCACCAACTTCATTTTCCCTCGGATAAGGAAAATGGTTCAAGGGTACATCTCTCCACACCTCTGATACATGTCGTTGTAATTTCTCAATGTCTTCAGAGAGGTGTCGGGTCCCGACAACCAACCGCTCTTCGGTGCACTTCCTAAACTGACGTGCACACCCCAGTTCAAACTACACTCCAAGCTGGGTGTCTCCCATATCATCGTTGCTCATCCCGATACGTAACAAATACACATGCGTGCAAGATGATCTACAGACCGCAATGATCTCAAACTACGACCTCACCGCCAAATGGTGATCAACAGACTGCAATGTCCTCAAACTACGACCTCACCGCCAAATGGTGATCAACAGACCGCAATGTCCTCAAACTACGACCTCAAAACTAAATGGCGATCAACAGATCATAATGTCCTCAAACTACGATCTCACCGCTAAATGGTGATCAACAAACCGCAATGTCCTCAAACTACGACCTCACCGCCAAATGGTGATCAACAGACCGCAATGTCCTCAAACTACGAAATGGTGACTAACAGACCGAGATGTCTTTAAACTAAATCAATAGAGCCCAAACGCTCTTTCATTGGATCCGAAAATGATCCTAACACCCCGTTAATTAGATCTTAGTCTCAAATTAGACTAACGTATCCTTAACAAAAAACTAACCGAGTCCTAACTGCTCATATACATTTAAGTCGATCTTGATCTCAAAACGGATCAACGATCCTTAAATCAACTCAAACCCAATTTTAAAAATATACGGATTTGGACTAATCCACACCCGATGGGCGATAACATAAATTAGTCTCCGTATACAATCCACGGGCAACCAAAATTAAAACAAACACACACAACATGAAGTGAATCTCTGGAGTAGGAGAAAGTGGTTATCGCGATGCGGTAACGTAATTAACTGCAGGGGCTTGCGCCTGCAGGGAAGAGCATCCCCACAATCAAAAACCCCTCACAAACAGGGGGAATCTGACAAAGTCTACTACAACGGCCGCATCCGTCCAAACCTCCAATACACGGTACCATAAATCAACTTGGTATCTTCGGAGAGGTGGACGGATAAATCCAAATAGCATCTGCCCCCAAATTCAGGCAAGACGACCTACGCGGTTCGTCTCTGTTTTCGGCGGTAAACAGATTCTGGCACGCCCGGTAGGATCTTTTCCTCTTTTCACTCCACACTTCGTGTGTCGTGTTCGAAAACAAATCGCGGTTTATTATGGTTGCCCCTGGATTCGAGGTACTAAGATTTCGTGTCTTACTCCTGTGCAGAGAAAAGAAGAATCAATGGCTTCCAAGTGTACCTGCAACAACAACTCCCACTCCGTCTCCGTTGGAGGAGTGACGTATGTGGTCTGCATCTTCTCAATGCCAGTAGAACAGCTGACTCAGGCCACCACTGGATTGTTCTTTGGGACCATGCTCCCGCCAACAAGCTTCAGCGCCCTAGTACCATCACAAGAAGCTCCAAAGAAGTCGGTCTTCGATCGACTTGCAGCCACCACAACCCCTCTCAACGGGTCGTCCAAGTCTTCCACCTCAGTCATTTAGTGTTTATGCCCTAGAAGGCCATTACTGTATCATACTAGTTTGTATATTACTTAATGGAAGCTTGGGATATTCACAGTTATATAACAGTCTTGCTAAACATAGTAGTATGCTACTTGGTTTTATCTATCTTAATATGTGAGTATACGTATTGATAGAGCTCTTAGGATCTTGCTTGACTACCAGCGTTGTGATGGCAATCACACTAGTGGGAGCTGGGTAGTCTACAAGCACATCCTTTTTCAGGTCCCTAGTCGTTGGATTGTCGAGACAGGGAATCGATACTCCGGAGTAGACTAGTGTGTACGCTTCTCATCCCAGTTGGGGAGATGGTCTGTCCAACAGCCATCAGTACGTCGTACTGAAGATAGTATACAGGTACTCGTTAGGTTACGGGTACACCGGACATCACTCACAGGGAACTGTTGGTTGGTTTTATACCGGTCGTCAGTTAACAGTTCCCAGGTGACATGAGTACAGCATAGTCCGCAGACTTGACACTGCTATTTTGCCTCGAGTGTGTCCCACTGTTCTTAGATTGCGACCCTACCACGGCTCAAAGGAGTCGTGCAAACAGGTAGCAGTTGGGTGCAGTCCCGAGCACTTGGAGGCAGTTGCGGTTAGACAGGATTCGTCTCTCCCGGTATTGGGAGTTGATATCGCGCTGTGTCAGAGAGCCATTACGCAAAGTCCCTGGTTAGGGCAAGCGAGATTTGCTGGTAAGTTCCAGTAGTTTCTCAGGCTGTAATGGGCTTCACTCCGACATGACTTATACCGCTATTAGAGGATTGGCTCTTGCCGCCCCCTAGGCCCGATATGCGATAGTCTTAGACGAACAGACCAGACTGTACGAAGATTGTCACATCAGACTCAGTAGGAGTTCGGATGGGTTTTCTCATCGGCCTTCTTATCGACATCTACCTGGGGACCGTTACGTACAGCTAGTGCCGCTTGCGGTTTGTGGTTAAACCCACTGTCAGCGTAGTAGTCGAGTCTCTAGAGTCCCATACAGAGAGTTTCCCTACTCCAGGCTAAACGATATAGAGGTCATATGGTTTTACGATAAGGGTTCGGACGCATACGTGTGTTTACGCACGTAGGACATCCGGACAGTTTTTACTAGCCGGCTTTGGTTTAAGCTAGTTTCTAGTATCCGGTTATTGGATTTATACAGTCTAAAGTTTTTCCGTGTTTTCACAGATAGGAGGGGCGTTCTCGTAATTACGCGAGAAGCTTCTAGAAGGTTGGTGACTTGGGGGTTAAGGTGGCATATGCATTAAATGAGATTAGTGAGTCATTTGAGTGATTCATCCATGTCATTAATGCATCATAAATGCTTAATGACTCATGGAGATGAATCACCCTTTTGTATTTATCAAGCATGATTATTAATCCTTTATTTTCTTTTATTGGATAAATGATAATGCTTGATATATATTATGATAGATCATTATCTTATCTCATTCTCTTGCTCACTTTCTCTCTCCTCAAGCTCTCTCTCTTCAAACCCTAATCCTCCCCTCTCATGTGTTGAGACCAAGAATTAGAATAGACTACTTAATCCTTAACCATTCTCTATATCACCTAGGTTACTTAGATTAGCGATTTAAGAAACCTAGTTACCTCAAGTTAGAGGTGAAGCTTGTAGTAAAGCTCTCGGGTGGATCATCTACTACATAGAGAAGGCCGGAGAGGACGTGGAGAACGGAAAGATGAAGGACACGGTTCGTCAGGTATAATCACTTTTTATAGTAGTTGTTAACTTCTATGATTCTTGTTAGTTATCGTTTAGCAAAGATTCTCGGTTAGTCGATGTTTACGCCTAAAACAAGATCGTTTTTCATTATTCCGCCTCCCCACAAGTCATGGGGTGTTGTACATCGACTTACAGTGGTATCAGAGCCTCGCTAAACAATAATTAACTCATTAGCAAAGTCGTAAGAATTTTGAACGCAAAAAGAACCGGAAACATCATTGATTTATCACAGTTTCTGTCGAATTTAAAACTGGCTCTAAAAATTTTTCAGGGAGCTTCAGAATAACAAGCAGAGAATAATAGGGCTACTGAAGAAATTTGGACTCCTAACTCGGCCAACTCACCGGGAACCGCGGCGGATCCATGCGATCCGCCGCGGATCCGCGGCCGAGTTGGGGCCGAGTCAGCCCAAATTCCTTCAGTAACTCTCCTGTGTTAATAATGATTTTTCTAGAATGTTTATTTTTCTGCTCAAGTCTCAGGTGCATAGAGAAGTATTGGAGTAGAATCTAAAGTGTTTTGCTCGATCGAAATTTTACGATATTTGCTAATTTGATTATATCTGTGTTTGTATAATGTGTTCGTAAACCTCCCCTAACTGCTAGTATGTCGGTTGGCAGGGGGTTGCATATTTCTGTAATGGTTTTTACTGTTTGTGGTTGTGAACTGTATTGGATCGTTGTGATGATTAGCCGGGGTTTGAGATGGGTTTTAATATTCATTCATTCGATGTAAATTGTAATATGATGTAATATTCTTTTGCGGGGCACATCCAGGTTGCGGTTGTAGCCACCGTTGTATTATTTCATTTACTGTTGTTTGCTCCTAGGATAGACCCAAGGTGGGGTGCACAAACTACCGGGTACTTTGAAGTGTTTAGTGACCTACTCACTTTGTTGAGGGAGACCGCTTCACTTCGGGTATTTGGCGGGTAGTTTGCCGTACCCATAGGGGTCTAGGGTGGGGTAATGGCTATTCATCACAACTGTGTAATCCATTTTTTGTTGCAGGCTCTAAACAAACGCGGATTGCTTGCAAATCCAATAAAGTTCATATGAGATCTGGAATGCCTATTATTGCGTCTGATGAATGTACAATATCTAGATATGATAGCTATTTAGACGTCACTTATGTTTTACACCCGCGCTAGCCCAGCCCCTGCTCTGTCGTTAGTTAAGTAACCTAACGGATGATGACGGGATCCAGTGGCGAATGCAGATGGTATAAGAGGACGTTGTATTTTCGTTGTTTTCTGCAATGATAGGTTAATGATGGGACGCATTATTTATAATGCAAAGAAGATAAACCAAAGTTGAATCGTTGGAACAAATTTAAAAGAAACCACTCGATTATTTTAAAAGAGCAGAATTTTTTAAATTGCGGAGCTTTAACCACTCCTTTTAAAAAGCTATCAGGTTCCTTCGATTATATCAAGTTCACTACGTTCACGGTTTCGCCAAAACCAGTCGTAGCCCTCTGTCATTTCTTATGAATGGTCAGTAGTATTCAAGCTATGTTTGTTTGGCCCTTAGTCAAGACATAGTGATTGGTAGCTGCTGGGGTATTCATTGGTTGCATAGATAGATGAGTTGGTTTGGGACAGTCGTATTAGTTTGTTTGGCCCTTAGTCAAGAGTATATACGGATGGGTTCAAATCAACAAGATAATGATGGGCAGAACTTGACATGTGACTTATGATTTGTTGGCCCTTAGTCAAGGTCATAAGAACATGGGGCAAAAATCCATATCGGGAGTTTCTAAAGAAACTGAAACTTGCTAGTGTTGCATACCATTTGGAGTTTGATGAATGTTGGTAGGATTCCTTCAACATTATCATACGATGATATTTGGATCCCGATCCTACTGTGAGTATATGCTACTTATCAGGAGATTCGTCACTTAACGATCAATGCTATAAACCAAGTAGGTGTCGAGAAAGGTGTCAGAGGGGCTACACCCCCAGAGAAAAGAGGTTATTTAATTAAGGAACTTTGCGAAAGCGTTGGAAAACCTCCCTCGAAGTACCGATACTAGCCTGGCTGAACGGTTAAGCAAGTATTGTACAGTGAGAATAGTCCTGGCTAATTCTTCTTTTATGGTTTGAGGAAGGATTCGAGAAACAGTGGGATCCATCCAGTTTAGATAAATTAAAAACCAATCTAAACTTGCAAGAGCATCATGCTAAAGTGTTTTCTTCTCTCTCTCTCTCTCATTGCAGCGACCTTGTGACCATGACTAGGTTACATCTAGATAACAAGTTGACTGAATCTAACTTATATGACTGGCAAAGGTCTGTCCAAATGTCCATTGCCTATGACAAGCTGGACCACCCTATTACTACTCAAGATCCCGCCGTCCCAGGTCCAGTTTCCACCGTCGCGGATATGGATATCCGTCAGACAAGGGAAAAGAATAAAGCGAAAGCTGAGTGCCTCGTGTTGGCTTCAGTTGATGGTGTATACCAGAAGTAACACGAGAAGATGGACGCAGTTTCCATCTTCCTCCATAACAAAGATTTATATGGAGAGCAATCTCATATCGCAAGATATGAGACCTCGAACGATTTAATTCAAGCGAGGTTGGCTGTCGGGTTATCTGTAGGGGACAACGTCCTTACAATGACTAGCTATATTGATGAGTTCAAGGACCTGGAGACCACGTTGGGAAACAGGTCATACGCTGACTTATTTCCACAGTCCCTACCCTCTACTTACACCCTGAAAGAAACCAGGGAGACACAAGCTCTGCTTAATGGGGACCTTCTTCTTCTACATCCAGGGCGAAAGCAAAGGGTGAAAAGAAGAAGACCTCTACAAAGCCGATATATGGTGTCAATAAAGTAGGAGGAAAGGGAAGAGCAAAAGTTTCGGGACTTGGTATAGCTAAGGAGGGATGTTCCTATTGTTATGGGAACGGGCATTGGCAGAAGGATTGCAGGGCTTTGGAAGCCAGTAGCCAGGATACGAAGCATGTTGTGGCTTCAGCCTCAAGTGTGTTTGTAATTGAGAACTGTTTGTCAATTAACTCTACTTCCTGGGTACTTGATACCGGAGCAGGATCTCATATCTGTAATTCATTACATGCTTTGAGAAACCGTAGAGATATAAGGATAGGTGATTTGTCTCTCAGAGTTGCAAACGGAATGAGCGTGGACGCTGAATCCATGGGAGAATATCGCCTAGGTTTGACAAGTAGGCAGATATTGATTCTACGTAACTGTCTGTATGTACCTAGTTTGACTTGTAATATCATATCAGTGTCCTCACTTTCGAGTGAGGGATATGACTTTACATTCGTAAGCGATGTAGTTCACATCCACCTAAATCAAGTTCTGATTGGGTCCGGTACATTAGATGATGGTATATACGTATTGAATCAAGCTCAGGTTTTCAATGTCCAGAACACACTTAAAAGAAAGTCTCCAGAAATAAATCAGGCTTTCTTATGGCATTGTAGACTAGGTCACATCAATGAAACACGATTAACAAAGTTACATAGAGAAGGATATTTGAATCCGTTCGAATATCAATCTTATGCCACTTGTGAATCTTGTCTCATGGGAAAGATGACAAAGACTCCGTTTACTGGACACGGAGTAAGAGCGAGCGAGCTCTTAGGACTCGTACACAGTGACGTGTGCGGTCCAATATCTACACATGCGAGAGGTGGTTATTCCTACTTCATTACTTTTACGGATGATTTCTCTAGGTATGGTTATATCTTCTTAATGAAGCATAAATACGAGGCCTTTGAGAAATTCCAAGAATACAAGAATGAAGTGGAAAAACAGAAAGGCAAAAGTATCAAGACACTGAGATCTGATCGAGGTGGTGAATACTTAAGTGCCGAGTTCCTAGGATACTTAAAAGAGAATGGAATTCTCTCTCAGCTTACTCCTCCATACACACCACAACACAACGGTGTATCGGAAAGGAGGAATCGAACCCTATTGGATATGGTCCGTTCCATAATGAGTAAGGCTGAGTTACCGCGATCTTTCTGGGGTTATGCACTAGAATCAGCTGCATATCTTTTGAACCAGGTTCCAACCAAGACTGTGCCTACCACACCATATCAGATGTGGAGTGGGAAGAAACCCTGTCTTAAACACTTTAGGACATGGGGATGTCCAGCTTTTGTAAAAAAGCAGCATCCGGACAAGCTCGAGGCACGCTCAGTACAGTGTAAGCTTGTGGGATATCCAAAGAACTCCAAGGGATATTATTTCTATTATGCAGAGGAACAAAAGGTTTTTATTTCTCGTCATGCCCACTTCTTAGAAACTGAATTTTTAGAAAATCAGAAGAGTGGGAGCGCAGTAGAACTGGAAGAAATTCCAGAACCACAAGCTGTTACTGAAAGTTTGGTAGAACAAGAAGTTTTAGAAGAAAGGGACATACCAGCGCCTATCCGCAGAATTAGTAGGCAGTCTTATCCGCCCGAGAGATACTACGGTTTTCTCATAGACGAGGATCGAGAAGATTGCGTCATTGATAATGACAACCCTACTAGCTTCCAGCAAGCCATTAAGAGCGGTGACTCGGTAAAATGGCTAGATGCAATGCGGACCGAAATGGAGTCCATGTACACTAACAAAGTATGGACTTTGGACAATGCTCCAGATGGGGTAAAACCCGTAGGATGCAAGTGGATCTTCAGAAAGAAGATTGGTGTAGATGGACAGGTTGAAACCTATAAGGCTAGACTTGTTGCAAAGGGTTTCCGTCAAAGACCTGGTTTGGACTATGACGAAACCTTTTCTCCAGTGGCTATGCTCAAATCCATTCGGGTCCTTCTTGCTATTGCTGCCTTCCATGATTATGAGATCTGGCAGATGGACGTAAAGACGGCCTTGCTAAATGGTAATTTGGAAGAGTGTGTCTATATGGATCAACCAGAGGGATTCATTCAGAGTGGGAGCAGCGGTAAAGTATGCAAGCTGCTTAAATCCATTTATGGACTAAAGCAGGCATCGCAGAGTTGGAACATCTGTTTTGATGATACTGTCAAAGAATTCGACTTTATCAAAAATCCAGATGAACCATGCATATATAGTAAGATTGTAGGGAGAGTTGTTGTATTCCTCGTCTTGTACGTGGATGACATTCTCCTAATAGGAAATGATATTCCTATGCTACAGTCACTCAAAAGATTCTTGTCACAGAAGTTCTCCATGAAAGACCCGGGTGATGCCACCTACATTCTGGGGATCCAGATCTATCATGATAGATCAAAGAGGATGTTGGGACTTTCGCAGTTCAGGTACATAGACACCATATTGAAAAGATTCAGTATGGATGATTCTAAGCGTGGTAACCTACCGGCTTGTCACGGAATCACCCTCTCCAAAGAGATGTCTCCCAAGACTGATTTGGAAAGGGATCGCATGTCGATTATACCCTACGCTTCTGCGGTAGGCTCTATAATGTATGCGATGTTATGTACCAGACCAGATGTAGCATACGCATTGAGCGTTGTAAGCCGGTATCAGGCAATCCCAGGGGAGAAGCACTGGATAGCAGTAAAGAACATTCTCAAGTACCTGAGGAGGACTAAGGAGATGTTCTTGGTGTATGGCGGAAAAGACCTCCAGATTGAGGCCTTTGCTGACTACAGCTTCCAGAGTGACAAGGATGACTCCAAGTCCATGTCGGGTTATGACTTTACCCTCAATGGAGGGGCGGTCTGTTGGAAGAGTTCCAAGCAGGACACCGTTGTTGACTCAACGATGGAAGCGGAGTACATAGCTGCTTGCGATGCCGCAAAAGAAGCTGTCTGGATGAAGAAGTTCCTCACAGAACTTCAGGTGGTTCCTACCAGTGTTGGTCCAATACCTCTGTATTGCGACAACAACGGCGCTATAGTTTTAGCGAAGGAACCCAGGTCCCATCAGAAGTCCAGACACATCTTAAGGCGGTATCACCTGATCAGGGAGATCGTCGATCGCCGGGAGATCGAGGTAAAGAGAGTAGATACAGAGAATAACACTGCTGATCCATTCACAAAGGCCATTCCTCAGACGCAGTTCGAGAGGCTATTCGAGTTGATAGGTCTGCGATATGCCAGTACATGGCCCTAGTGCAAGTGGGAGATTGTTAGTGTTTATGCCCTAGAAGGCTATTACTGTATCATACTAGTTTGTATATTACTTAATGGAAGCTTGGGATATTCACAGTTATATAACAGTCTTACTAAACATAGTAGTATGCTACTTGGTTTTATCTATCTTAATATGTGAGTATACGTATTGATAGAGCTCTTAGGATCTTGCTTGACTACCAGCGTTGTGATGGCAGTCACACTAGTGGGGGCTGGGTAGTCTATAAGCACATCCTTTTTCAGGTCCCTAGTCGTTGGATTGTCGAGACAGGGAATCGATACTCCGGAGTAGACTAGTGTGTACGCTTCTCATCCCAGTTGGGGAGATGGTCTGTCCCACAGCCATCAGTACGTCGTACTGGAGATAGTATATAGGTGCTCGTTAGGTTACGGGTACACCGGACAGGACTCACAGGGAACTGTTGGTTGGTTTTATACCAGTCGTCAGTTAACAGTTCCTAGGTGACATGAGTACAGCATAATCCGCAGACTTGACACTGCTATTTCGCCTCGAGTGTGTCCCACTGTTCTTAGATTGCTATCCTACCACGGCTCAAAGGAGACGTGCAAACAGGTAGCAGTTGGGTGCAGTCCCGAGCACTTGGAGGCAGTTGCGGTTAGACAGGATTCGTCTCTTCCGGTATTGGGAGTTGATATCGCGCTGTGTCAGAGAGCCATTACGCAAAGTCCCTGGCCAGGGCAAGCGAGATTTTCTGGTAGGTTCCAGTAGTTTCTCAGGGTGTAATGGGCTTCACTCCGACACGACTTATACCGCTATTAGGGGACTGACGCTTGCCACCCCCTAGGCCCGATATGCGATAGTCTTAGACGAACAGACCGGACTGTACAAAGATTGTCACATCAGACTCAGTAGGAGTTCGGATGGGTTTCCTCATCGGCCTTCTTATCGACATCTACCTGGGGACCATTACGTACAGCTAGTGCCTCTTGCGGTCTGTGGTTAAACCTACTGCTAACGTAGTAGTCGAGTCTCTAGAGTCCCACACAGAGAGTTTCCCTAATCCAGGCGAAACGATATAGAGGTCGTATGGTTTTACGACAAGGGTTTGGATGCATACGTGTGTTTACGCACGTACGACATCCGGACAGTTTTTACTAGCCGGCTTTGGTTTAAGCCAGTTTCTAGTATCCGGTTATTGGATTTATACAGTCTAAAGTTTTTCCGTGTTTTCACAGATAGGAGGGGCGTTCTCGTAATTACGCGAGAAGCTTCTAGAAGGTTGGTGACTTGGGGGTTAAGGTGGCATATGTATTAAATGAGATTAGTGAGTCATTTGAGTGATTCATCCATGTCATTAATGCATCATATATGCTTAATGACTCATGGAGATGAATCACCCTTTTGTATTTATGAAGCATGATTATTAATCCTTTATTTTCTTTTATTGGATAAATAATAATGCTTGATATATATTATGATAGATCATTATTTCATCTCATTCTCTTGCTCACTTTCTCTCTCCTCAAGCTCTCTCTCTTCAAACCCTAATCCTCCCCTCTCATGTGTTGAGACCAAGGATTAGAATAGACTACTTAATCCTTAACCATTCTCTATATCACCTAGGTTACTTAGACTAGCGATTTAAGAAACCTAGTTACCTCAAGTTAGAGGTGAAGCTTGTAGTAAAGCTCTCGGGTGGATCATCTACTACATAGAGAAGGCCGGAGAGGACGTGGAGAACGGAAAGACGAAGGACACGGTTCGTCAGGTATAATCACTTTTCATAGTAGTTGTTAACTTCTATGATTCTTGTTAGTTATCGTTTAGCAAAGATTCTAGGTTAGTTGATGTTTACGCTTAAAACAAGATCGTTTTTCATTATTCCGCCTCCCCGCAAGTCGTGGGGTGTTGTACATCGACTTACACAGTCTTCAACAGACCGAGCCAAAGCTCCAGTGGGCCTGCAAAGAGGCTCGCAATACATGAAGGGGTTATCCCGAAGCGGATAGCCATTCCAGCTCCGGCAGATAAAGTCGTCAAAGGGGCTTCTCCTACTAAAGGATCAGTCTTCGCAAGATTGGCCGTTCCAACTCTTACTACGGGTGAAGTCGTCAAAGGAGCTTCCCCTACCAGAAAGTCGTCCTTCGCAAGATTAGCCTTTCCATCTCAACGGATGTCAGTCTTCAACAGGATGGCACCAGCAGTAGCCCCTAACTAAAGCAGGGGGCACGATGGAGCCACTTCCACGACTGAGGTGGTCCCATCGACGAGACAAGCTTGACGTCGCCACTGCGCCGAGCGAGAAGAGTTGGGGGCAACTCCCCCTCTGGACTTACTCTACCAGCTCCAACGGTGGAAGTTGATACTGCTGTTCCAACAGGGAACTGTAGGGTTACCTAGAATGACAGCAAGGTTTCGGGAGGCATCATCCATGCCGTTTTCAAAAAATTTCCATGCTAAAGAACCCTAACTTAGAATCTTAACCAGAGATTTAGACGTAATCTAGCATGTAAATATCTTTACATACAAAGTGAACAAGGAATACAACCTTTTGTAGACCGGTCCTTCACTTCAATAGCTCCGTGTAGTAGTCCCTTCGCTCCAAGTAGTGAACTCCCGGGCTCTAGAAAGGCTCCACAAAATGAAATGAACAAACTTGCTTGAAGTCTTCGAGGCCGAAGATGATCTACGTTGAGGAGACACCAACTCAAGCTACCTCTTTACTAATTTGGAATTAGTGAGGCAAACAACCTAAACCAAATGGCTAATCTAGTGTAGGTTGATGAAGTAGGAATTTTGCTCACTTTAGAATTAATTTTCTCACTAATTTTCTCCACCTCTCAAAAAACCTAGAGAGCTTTCTCTTGATGAAGAAGAAGATGAAGATAATAATGTTATGGCAACCATGGATGAGAAATATCTCATATAACTCTTGTAGAGACTTAACCATGGCTTAAGGTAATGGTTGGGTTAATAAATATCTAATGTAAAACAAAACTAGTGGACTAAATCAATAGTTCTACAAGCTTCCACTAAGCTTAAACCATGTGACTAATTTCCAACTAATTTTTGATTTACTTTAAATAAATAAACCCCATATTATCATAAGCATGGTGTGAGTCTCATACACCCATGTAGCATGTATCATCAAGCATGACACAAAAAGAAACACAATTAATATATATCACATATATATTAAATGCATAAGTGAGATAAAGAAATGCTTAGCACATATTAGTTAATGTATGTTAGTATATCAAATATATAATTATACATTAAATTATTAAATCAACACTTGATTTAATAATCCGGCTATATCACATATAACCGACTAATATCATATGTATCAACTTATCGAATCAACACTTGATTCGATAACCCGGCTATATCACATATAACCGATCAATATCACATATCGCGAGAATAGAATATGGTATCACATACACGTATTAATCTCGGTCCCGCACATATCACATATATGCTCCTACTTCGTTTCGCCTGAGCCAGGAAACCTCTGTGTAGGACTCTAAAGACTCATCAATACGCCGGCAGTAGGTGATGATCATATCAAGCACCCACAAGCCGTCAGCGGTACTAGCTGGACGTAACGGTTACCCGGGTATTGAGGGATTAGAATATCAATAAGCAAGCCTGCTCATACTCCTGTAAAGCTTGTCAGTAACATTACCGTAGAGTCCGGTCTCTTCATCTTATATGTCGCATATCTAGTCTAGGGGTGGTAAACGTCAAACCCCAGTAACTTGATAAGTCGTGCCGATGTGAGGCTCGTAACGGGTCGAGAAACTACTGATAAAACTTACCAGTAAATCTCCGTATCAGCCCTGGCCAGGGACTTCCTGTTATGGCCAATCGATCACAGCGCAATATCAACCCCCAATACCGGGAGAGACAAATCCCCTCCTATCGCTCATTGCCTCCATGTGACTCGGGACTGTACCCAAAAGCCACCGTTTTGCACGTTCTCTGGAACGTGGTAAGATGGAGATCAAAGCACAATGGGAATCACACAAGACTCTATGACGATCTCAGCTCTACAGACTAACCTTACCAGTGTCACCAGAGAACTGCTATCTGACGTTAGGTATAATACCATCTAGGAGTTCTCGGCGAGTCTTGTTCAGTGTACCCAGTCTCCACTGAGCACCCGTATACCAACTTTGATGTCAAACACTAATGGATGTGGGATCCTCCATCGCCCATCAATGGGTCAAGAAGTGTATATGCTAGTCTACACTGGAATATCGATGTCCTATCTCGATACACCCTCGACTAGGAACAATTAAAGGATAAACTTATGGACTACCCTGGCCCCACTAGTATGATCTCCATAGTAGTCCTGGTAGTCAAGTACACATCCTATGGGCTTTATCAACATGTGAGAGCAAGACGGTATCACAATACAAGTCTACACATTTAGACAAAGAGCAACCAGATAGCATACTATCATGTCGAGCAAAAAAGTCCTCTCTATATATGTCCAATCATCCACTATAATATAGATCATATGTACAATAATGGCCTCTAGGGCATATATATAACTAACAATCTCCCACTTGCACTAAGGCCAGTTGTTTTAGTATCTCGTATCCAACATCCTGAAGAGTCTCTCAAATTGTATCTGGGGTATGGCCTTCATGAGTGGATCCGCCATGTTATTCTTCGTGTCAACTCTCCTGCGATCTCCCGGCGATCAACTATCTCCCGAATCAGGTGATACCGCCTTAGAATATGCCTGGATCGCTGATGGTACCTGGGTTCCTTGGCCAAAGCCATTGCTCCATTGTTATCACAATACAAAGGTATTGGATGCTCGATGGATGGAACCACTCCAAGTTCAGTTATGAACTTCTTCATCCAAACAGCCTCTTTGGCAGCATCGTTGGCAGCGATGTACTCAGCCTCCATCGTCAAGTCTGCCACGATTTCTTGCTTGGAACTCTTCCAACAAACTTCCCCTCCATTGAGGGTGAAGATAAATCCCGAGACCGACTTAGAGTCGTCCTTATCACTCTGGAAGCTCGAATCAGTAAAGGACTCTACTTGGAGTTCACCGTTACCATACACCAAGAATATCTCTTTAGTCCTTCTCAAGTACTTGAGAATGTTCTTCACAGCTATCCAGTGATTCTCTCCTGGATCTGCTTGATACCTACTCACTACACTTAGTGAGTAGGCTACATCGGGTCTGGTACATAACATTGCGTACATGATAGAGCTTACTGCCGAAGCATATGGTATCCCTTGCATGCGAGCTCTCTCCAAATCAGTCTTGGGAGACATCTCTTTGGAGAGAGTGAGTCCTGAGATCGTGGGTAAATTCCCATTCTTGGAATCCTCCATACTAAACCTCTTTAGTATGGTGTCGATGTATCTGGATTGGCACAATCCCAACATCCGTTTAGATCTATCTCTATAGATCTTAATCCCCAAGATGTAGGAGGCATCACCTAGATCTTTCATTGAGAATCTTTATGATAAGAAGAGCTTGAGCGAGTGCAGGATAGGAACACCATTTCCTATCAAGAGTATGTCAACCACGTACAATACGAGGAAGACGACCTTACTCTCTGCTACCTTCTTGTATATACAAGGTTCATCTACGTTTTTGATGAAGTCAAACTCTTTGACTAACACATCAAAACAGATGTTCCAACTCCGTGATGTCTACTTTAACCCATAGATTGATTTAAGCAGCTTGCACACCTTTCCGCTGCTCCCACTGTCCATGAAGCTCTCTGGCTGAGTCATGTATACGCTCTCTTATAAATCACCATTTAGAAAGGCGGTCTTAACATCCATTTGCCAGATTTCATAGTCATGGTATGCAGCGATGGCAAGTAGGATCCAGATGGACTTAACCATCAATGAGAAAACCGTAGTATCTCTCAGGTGGATGAGGAACCCTACTAGATCGGTGGAGAGGCTGAGGTTTGTTGGGAACTATCGAATCCTATGGTTCTACCAAATCTTTTGTCGTAGTTTGTATAGCTGGAACTTCTTCCAGTTCTACCTCCTTGCCACTAATTTCTTTTTCAAGAAATTCATTTTCTAAAAAGGTGGCATGTCGAGAAACAAACACCTTTTGTTCCTCGGTGTGGTAGAAGATATACCCTCGTGAATATTTGGGATATCCAATAAACTTACACAGAAAAGACCTTACCTTGAGCTTGTCCGGATTTTGTGTTTTCACATATGCCGGACAACCCCATATCTTAACATAATTAAGATATGGTCTCTTTCCTTTCCATATCTCATATGGAGTGGTTGGAACAGATTTGGTGGGAACCATATTCAATAGGTCTGCAGCTGTCTCCAGTGCATATCCCAAAAAGGAAATAGGCAACTTAGCAGTACTCATCATAGAGTGCACCATATCTAATAGGGTGCGATTCCGCCGCTCCGATACAGTATTGTGCTGTGGTGTATACGGAGGAGTAAGCAGAGAGAGAATCCCATTCTCTTTTAAATAGTCCAGGAACTCATTGCTCATGTATTCTCCTCCCCAATCAAATCGAAGGATTTTAATACTTTTACCCGTCTGGTTCTCGACTTCATGCTTATATTATTTGAATTTCTCAAAAGCTTCAGACTTGTGTTTCAACAGGAACATATGTCCGTATCTTGAGAGACCGTCATTGAATGTAATGAAGTATGAGGAACCATGCCTGGCATGTGTAGACATGGGACCGCATACATCACTATATATCAGTCCCAAGAGTTCCGTAACTCTTTCTCCGTGTCCAGTAAACGGAGTTTTGGTCATCTTTCCTTTGAGACATGACTGGCAAGTTTTATAAGATGAAAATTCGAACGGATTCAAAAACCCATCCTTATGTAACTTAGCAGTCGTGTCGCATTAATATGACCTAGTCTACAATGCCACAAGAAGGATTCGTTCATTTCTGAACTCTTCCTCTTGTGTGTGTTTTGTATGTTAAGAACTGTGGTTTGATTTAGAACGTATATGCCATTATTTAACGAGCCTGATCCAATCAAATTTTGATTCAGGAATATGTTCATAACATTATCCTGTAATACAAAATTGTACCATTCTTTACTTAATAAAGAAACTGATATAATATTGCATATCAGGTTCGGTATGTAATAGCATTCGTTCAGAATCAATGTATTACCATTTGGTAATACAAGGTAATATTCGCCAACTGCTTTGGCTGCAACATTTGCACCATTCCCTACTCTTACAGAATGATCATCTATTCCCAGTTCTCTACCTTTCCTCAGCCCATGTAACATATTACATATGTAGGATCCTAATCCGGTATCTAATACCTAGGACGTAGAGGTGTACTGAGAAACAGTTCTCGGTAACTAACACACCCGAAGAAGATGCATCAACAAGCTTATTCTTCGTTTGGATGGCGTAGGAATCCAGATATTCCTTATTTCCTTCTCAGACCTATAACAATTATAAGATAGAGTGGAACCAACGTTCCCCTGCTCAGTATAACAAGCGGGTTCAGTCAATACATTCATATTATTATCTTGATTAATGCCTGATATGGTCGCTATCTGGAGAAAGAGAGAAGAAAACACTTAGCGTATGCTCTTATAAGATTAGATTGGTTATTATCTTATCTAATCAGGATGGCTCCCACTGTTTTTATCAAATCTTCTTTCAAACCCTAAAAGGCAAGATTAGCCGGGATTAATTACACCCTACAAGTTCGCCAATCTTTCAGCTAGGCCAGTGTCATACTTTGAGGGAGGTTCCCCGTGCTTTCGCACGGACCTAATTAAAATAAAGCTCATTTTCCCAGAGGCATAATCCCGTTAACACCTTTCTAGACACCTACTTGATCGGCTAATTGTGATGTGTAAAACTCTCCCAGGAGTAACTCTTACTCGCAGTAGGTATCGGGATCCAACTATCTCATAGAAGGTATGCAATCTCATTACAAATTTCAACACTTGAAATTCCCAATAATAGTTTGCACCTAGCGTCCTATGATTTTGACGCAGGCCAACAAACTATAGTCTGCTAGTCAAGTTCAACCCGTACATTTCCTGATTGAATTAAACCCACCCGCACCACCCTTGACGCAGGCCAACAAAGTCGCACGACTACCCTAATCCAATTGCATCATATGTAGCAGATAAGCACTAAATAACTACCGCACACTACGCCTTGACGCATGCCAACAAACGTTGCACGAATACTAAGCAGTACTTAACTGAAATGACGGAGGGCTACGACAGGTTTTTAGGAAAACCTTTTGCGTAATGAACTTGATATCGTTGTAGAATCGAGTGATTTTGAAAAGGAATGTTTTTTTAGGCTTTTTCTAGTTTTGCTAAAGAGGTCACTCCCGGTGAAAGGATCTCGGCTCTTTCCTCATCGAATGAGGTGCTGTATATTCTACAAGGAATACCGCCATGCAAAGAAAAAACTAAAAAAGGCAATCCAAAACAAAACCGAGTTGGTTGTAGCATCTGCTAGTTTTTGCTAAAGAGGTCACTCCCGGTGAAGGGATCTCGGCTCTTTCCTCATCGAATGAGGTGCTGGATATTCTATAAGGAATACCGTTATGCAAAGCAAGAACTAGAGCTACCCTTTTTGAAAAATTGATTCTACAACACCTTTAGGTTTCTTTTCTTTCATTAATCTCATTAATGAAGTCCCATCAATTATGCTTCCTAAGCATCACAGAAGAAATGGAAATACAACGTAAGCTTATGCCATCCGTATTCGCCACAGTGTCCCGTTATGCACCGTTAGGTTACTTAACTAACGACATAGCGGGGCGGGACTAGCGCGGGTGCAAAACATAAGCAACGTTTATTATATATTATATATATAACAATAAAGCATTCGTCTCAACATATAAAGTGATCACATCACAGAATATCAGCAGCAGAAGTCAACATATGAAATATTGGATATATAGGAGGTCCGTGTTTTATATTAAACCAGTAAAAAACATGGATTCCACGGTCGCGATGAATATCCAAACCCACATCCCTAGACCCCAACGAGAGAAGAAAGCAACCTTACCAATTCTAGAGTTAGGTGACCCGGTCTCGACTCCTCGAGATGGTCTCCCACTGGACTCTAGAACCCGGTTACTTGTGCTCCACACCTTGGGTCTACCCTAATGCGGAAAAGTAAATAATATACATCAATGGTGACATCATCCTCAACCCGAAAGTGCTCCAATAAAAGAATATTACATACAAGTTTTTTTACATGAATGAAAATAAAAAACTCCCATCTCACATAAAAACACGGCTATTCAAAACACGACGATCCAATATAAAATATCCCAGCAACACATAGCATCACATGTCATCAACATAAGTAAATATGTGTATCCCAATTGTCGTTGACATATAGCAACGAAATCGGCGATACACCACATATTACACTTACGGTCGCAGAAAAGAAAATGCCAAACTATAACATTTGGAATCAACACAGCCTTTGGACATCATAAACTCGGAATATCACATATTTCAGATTTCATGCCTAACATTGTAAATCTAACATTTGGGTCTAACTCATGAAAACACCTTTTCAAAAGAAATCGGGTAATTCAACAAGATTCCGGATTCCTACCGAGACCGAAATGCTAAATTTACAAGCAACTAATCAATTTTCACAAAACTAATTAGTGTAGATTCCAAATATTGTATCACATTCCATAGATAGCTATACGATGTTAAATATTCCAATCGAATCAACAAACATCCAAAATTTCCCAATGAGCTCAACACTTGAGCACAGTTTAAAAATACTCAGAACACGCCACAGTACCTATGGACCAACCGTAGAAGGGCCAACCCTTACCTCACCTATGGCACCGCAGAACTACCGCAAACCCTAGGGTTTGGTGGCGGTTCCGGCGGTCATAGAATCGAGTTAGGGGTTCATTTTTCTAGAGAGTCCATAGAATTACTTGCATGATTTTTTAATGTTTTTAACTTGGAAAAAATCCAACTTTTGGAAAATTTCCAGCGAGGGAGAAAATGGGTTATTGATATTCGTTCGAACTTTTTAACGCCGTCTAAAATACCCGAAACGATGTTAGAATTATGACTACGAAACACTCCGAATTGCCTTTACAGAAAGATAACATCACATGCAATCTTAACAAAAACATGCAACACCTGAAACACCAAAAACCAGAGACTGGAACACCGAACCAAAACGAAGCCCAAACAACATGGGAAAACGGGTAGGACCGGTTTTTGTAAGCATCTCGCCGGGTCAAATCTGGCGAAAAGGGTTCGTTTTAGTCTCGTGTTCATGTTACATCATATGTAACATTTTGCAATTGATTAAAAAAATTTTAAAGGTCTTTTAAAATTCAACAGAAACTAGGTTTTTAGTTTCGATGTTTCGGAGTTGTTTCGATTTCGTAATTCTACAAACACCGTCTAATTCTCTAGCCTGTCTCTGATACCACTGTAAGATTACCTAGCACGACAACAAGGTTTCGGGAGGCATGTTGGATATATGTATGCCCTAGAGGCCATTATATGATAGTGTATGTACCGGTATGTGTGTGTGTGTGTGTGTGTGTGTGTGTGTGTGTGTGTATTCAGGGGACATTCTTGCTCGACATGATAATATGCTATCTGGTTGCACCTTTTATCTTGACATGTTCATTTGATCATGCTTTCATTCATTTGGTACATGTTGATATAGCCCTTAGGATGATGCAGGACTACTAAGATTATGATGCGGATCATACTAGTGGGACATGTATAGTCTATGATCATATCCTTGAAATGTTCCTAGTCGTGGGTGTATCGAGACGGGGCATCGATATCACCAGAGTAGACTAGCGTATATGTTACTTGTCCCATATGATGGGCGATGGATGATCCCATATCCATTGGTGTGGTGACACCAAAGATCGTATATGGGTGCTCAGTGGAGACTGGGTATACTGAACGGACTTGCCGAGAAATCCTATGTGGTATTATGTCTATTGTCGGATAGCAGTTCTCAGGTGAAACTTGTACAGGTTAGTCTGTAGACCGAAGATCATCATAGAGTCTTGTGTGTCTCCCACTGTACTTTGATCTCCACCCTACTACGGCTCTACTGAGTCGAGCAAACAGGTGGATTTTGGGTACAGTCCCGAGGCATATGGAGGCAATGAGCGAGAGGAGGGGTTTCGTCTCTCCCGGTATTAGGGGTTGATGTTGCACCATATACGATTGGCTATAACAGGAAGTCCCTGGCCAGGGCTGCTGAGATTTACTGATAAGTGTTATCAGTAGTTTCTCGATCTGTTATGAGCCATATACCGGCATGACTTATCTGAGTTATTGGGGTCGACGATACCATCCCTAGACCTGATATGCAGCATATTTGAGGAAGAGACCGGACTGTACGGTAAGTGTTGCCAGTTGGCTTAACAGGAGTTTTAGCAGATTTGCTTGTGTTTCTTCTGATCGCTCAATAACTAGGAGACGTTACGTACTGCTTGTGCCACTGACGGTTTGTGGGCATGTGATGTGATCTCTGCCTACTGCTAGCGTATTGATGAGTCTTAGAGTCCCACAAAGGAGTCTCCTAGCTCAGGCGAAATGATTTGGGGTGCATATGTGATATGCGCTGGAGCTCGATTAAATGCGTGTATTGGATACCGTATTTTAATCCGGCGTTTTCTATTGGAAGGGTTGTATATGATATGACCGGGTTATTAAATTAAGTGTTGATTTAATATTAAGTCTATTAGCTCATTTATTAAAACCTATTTCTTTTGTTGCATGCATGAGTGTGTATATGTTGATGCGCATGCACACATGCAAGCATACATATGTCATGGTTGATGATACATTGGTGGTGGCAATGCAAGACTCACATGGTAACAATTTTTAGATATTTTGTTTATTTGAGAAAAGAAAAATGGCAACATAATCATGACTATTCAACTCTCTCGAGTTGACAATGGTCAATGGTTTTTTAGCCCATGGTTTTGCAGCCCATGGTTTTGCTTAAACTCAAGCTACAAAATATCTAGATATTTTGTAACCATGGTTTAGCATGGATGACACCCTCTTACTCTCTTGAGTTTAGGGATGGTTATCATATTATTCTCTTGAGTTTTTGTTGTGTGCCATCTCCTTCTTCCTCTCTCCCCTAAAAGCTCACTAGGGTTTTAAAAGAAAGAGAAAGGATTAAAAAGAAAAGGTTTTTAATTGAGATCCAAACCCAAATCACCATTCTACTTTAATCTTGCCCACTAGTGTGGAGTGTTAGCGTCTTCTTCATCCTTGATCAAGAGAAGCTTGGAGCTTGGTGCAAAGAGACTTCATGGTGGATCATCGTGGACTCGGAAGGACACAAGCCAACCGGTTCAAACCTCAATCGAACCAAGGAGTCTAGGAGGAGGTCTACAAAGGTTGTATTCTCTCCCACTTAGTGTTATATACTTGTAGTATATGATACTAGCATGTTGTTACTCTATCTTTCTCGTTCGATTCATGGTTGGAATTGTTTAACACCCTCTAAAATTTTTTGTTATAGCATGTGTGATGCAACCCTAAAACTAGTGTGGTGCTATAGAATCTCTATAGTGGTATCATAGACAGGCTAGAAACATAGACAATGTTAGAAAGAATACGGAAACGAAACAACTCTGAATTAACAAAAACTGCAACCCTCAAAATTAGCTTCTCTGTCGAATTTTTAAAGTGCCCAGAAAAATTTTCAAACAACTGCAGAAGCTTACTGATACAATACTAAGATCACTGAACAAATTTGAAGCCTTCCCCTTGGATTTTAGCCGAGCACTTCCCTCTAAAATCCGGGGAGGCCGGCCCCATGTGCCCAGAAATGCTTCAAATTTTTTCTGTGCTCTGGTGTGTAGGTTTTGCGGTTTCAGGTATTGTTTGTTTAGGCCAAAATTTCATGTGATGCAAATTGTGCTTAGGGCCTTGTTCGGAGTATTTCGTAGTCGTATGCTTTAACATTGTAATGGTAACTTGGACGATATTTAACAGTTTGAACGAACATCAATAACCCCCTATTGCCCTCGCTGAAAATTTCCAAGTGTTGGAATTTTCATGAGTTAATTATATTCGATAGTCATGCAAGTAACTCTATGGACCCTCTAGAAGAACTAAAACCTTAACTCGATTCTATGCCCTCGGAACCGCGACTGAACCCTAGGGTTTGCCGTAGTTCCGCGGTGTCATAGGTGAGGCATTGGTTTGGGCCTTCTACGGATGGATCATAGGTACTGTGGCATACTTTTGGGTACTTTAACTTTGCTCAAGTGTTGAGCTCATCGGGGTAATTTGTGGGTGCTTGTTTACTCGATCGAAATGTTTAACATTGTCTAGAAATTTCTGAATGTGATACAATAATTGGAATCTACACTAATTAGTTTTATGAAAAGCAATTAGTTGCGTGTAATTCTAATATTTCGGTCTCGGTAGAAACAGGAATCTTGTTGAATTACCCGGCTTCTTTTGAAAAGGTGTTTTCATAGTTGAGACCTAAATATAAGATTTGCATTGTTAGGCATGAAATCCTGAATATGTGATATTCCAGATTTATGATATCTAAAGGCAGTGTCGATTCCAATTGTTGTAGTTTTACACTTTCTTTTCCGCGACCGTAAGTGTAGTATGTGGTGTATCGCCGGTTTCGTTGCTATACATCAACGACAATTGGGGTATACATACTTACTTACGTTGATGATATGTGATATTATGTGTTGTTGAGATATGATGTGCATGATCGTCGTGAATGAATAGCCGGGGGTTTTATTTGAGATGAGAGTTTTTCTTTTCATTCATGTAAAATTAAATGTATGTAATATTCTTTTATTGGGGCACTTCCGGGTTGAGGATGATGTCACCATTGTTGTATATTATTTACTTTTCCGCATTAGGATAGACCCAAGGAGGGGAGCACAAGTGACCGGGTTCTAGGGTTTAGTGGGAGGCCATCTCGAGAAGTCGAGACCGGGTCTCCTAAACTCTAGAATTGGAAGGGTCACGTGCCGCTCTCGTAGGGGTCTAGGGGTGTGGGCTTGGCTATTCATCGCGACCGCGGAATCCATATTTTCTATTGTTGGCTAAATATAAAATATAGACCTCTTAGTATATCCTGTATTTTCATATATGTGCTTCTGCTGTGGATATTCTGTAATGTGATTACTTTATATGCCGAGACGAATGATATATTATATATATGATATATAATAAATGTTGCTTATGTTTTGCATCCCCGCTAGTCCCGCCCCGCTATACCGTTAGTTAAGTAACCAACGGTCCATAACGGGACATTGTGGCGAATGTGGATGGCATAAGCGTACGTTCTATTTTCGTTTCTTTTCTGTAATGGCTAAGGACTTAAATGATGGGACTATATTAATATGATTAATGTAAAAAAAAGAAACCTAAAAAGATGTTGTAGAATCAGATTTGAAACCTACTCGGTTTTTTATGAAAAAGCAAGATTTCAAAAGGCGGAGCTTAAGCCACTCCTTTTTAAACCATTAGATTCTACAACGATATCAAGTTCGAAGCGTTAAAGGTTTTCTTAAAAGCTATATGCAGCTTTCCGTCATTTTATGAAGTAGAGTACTTAGTATTTGTGCTATGTATGTTGATTATAGTCAAGGCGTAGTGTACGGTAGCTAGTGATGTCTTCCTACACAACATATGATGAGATTAATTAGGACATTCATGTGATTATGTTGATTATAGTCAAAGGTCATATAGGTGGGTTTAATTAATCACGAAATGACGGGTAGAACTTGACTAGTACTTATGATATGTTGATTATAGTCAAGGTCATAAGTGCTGGGGGTAAAAGCCACATCGGGAGTTTCAAGTGTTGAAATTTACAATGAGATTGCATACCTTCTATGTGATAGTAGGATCTCGATCCCACTGTGAGCAATAGTTGCTCCCGGGATATGTGATAGTAGGATCCCGATCCCACTGTGAGCAATAGTTGCTCCCGGGAGAATTTTGCACTTTACAATTAGCTAACTCATTAGGTGTCTAGAAAGGTGTCAACGGGGCTAAGCCTATGGGAAAATGAGGTTTATTTTAATTAGGTCCGTACGAAAGCACGGGGAACCACCCTCAGAAGTACCGGCACTAGCCTGGCTAAACGGTTAGCGAAGTTGTAGAATGTAATTAATCCTAGCTAATTTTTTCCTTTTAAGGTTTGAAGGAGAATTTGATAAAAGTAGTGGGAGACATCGATTAGATAAGATAATAAACCAATCTAATCTTTGCAAGAGCTTTCGCTGAGTGTATTCTTTTCTCTCTCCTAATGGCAGATAACCATGACTGGACTTAAGCTACTATTAGAGAAAAATAAGTTTAACAGACCGAACTATAAAGACCGGTTGAGGAACATTAATATTGCTCTCACATATGATAAAATATCATATGTCCTCACTACCACAGCCCCGCCCAAACCAGGCCCTGAGTCTTCTGTTGTGGATAGGGAGATCTGCAAAACGTGGGATATTGACTGTGCCACCGCCAAATGCCTCGCGCTTGCATCGATAGACAATACACATCAAAAGCAGCACGAGGAGATGGATGTTCAATCCATCTTTCTCCATACAAAGGAGTTGTATGGGAAGCAGTCTCGTATCTTGCGATATGAAGCATCTCAAAAGCTGTTTCAGATGTGGATGGCTCCTGGCGCTTCAGTAGGTGACCAAGTTTTGAAGATGATAACTCTTATTGAAGAGCTTGAGGGCCTCCGATGGACAATAGACAATGAGAAATATACGGATATTGTTCTACAGTCTCTTCCCTCTGCCTTTGCACTTTTCATAGTGAACTTCAACATGCACAACATGGAGAAGTCACTACCCGAACTTCTCAATATATTGAGAAATGCGGAGAGCACGCTTAAGGCAAAGTCTCCCTCCCTGCTTGTTGGACCATCTTCTTCTTCCATCCCAAAAGCCAAGGCCAAGGGAAAGAACAAGAAGAAATCCACCAACCCGAGAGGTGGAATAAAAAAGGCAAAGGGGAAAGAAAAATCCAAGGCCGCGGAGTCGGGAAAAGAAGAATGTTTCTACTGCAAGAAGACGGGACACTTGAAGCGGAATTATACTGAGTACCTTGGCCTCAAGAAAGGGAATCATGTTGATGCTTCAGCTTCAGGTGTGTTCGTAACTGAAAACTGTTTTTCTATAAACTCTGCTTCCTGGGTATTGGATATCGGTTTGGGTTCTCACATCTGCAATTCTGTGCATGGGCTGAGAAATAGCAGATTTTTGAAGACAGGTGATCATACTCTCCGGATTGGAAATGGTTCCAATATACATGCAGTTTCAGCGGGAGAGTATCATCTGGGGTTGCCATCGGGTTGTATATTGGTTTTGAACCCATGTTATTTTGTACCAAGTATGCTTTGTAATATTATATCCATTTCTTTGTTGGACAATGAAGGATATCATTTTGTATTCCAGCATAATGTTATGAACATTAAACTAAATCAAGAGTTGATTGGTTGTGGTACACTTAATAACGGGATATACGTCCTTAATTAACACACAGTTTTCAACATACAGCACACAAACAAAAGAAAATTTTCAGATATAAATAAAGCTTTTCTTTGGCATTGTAGACTTGGTCATATTAATGAAACAAGACTAAACAAGCTTCATAAAGATGGATATTTAAATTCTTTTGAGTATAAATCTTATACGACTTGCCAGTCTTGTATCAAAGGGAAAATGACCAAAACTCCGTTTACTGGACACGCAGAAAGAGCTACTGAGCTCTTGGGCCTCATACATAGTGATGTATGTGGGCCAATGTCTACACATGCGAGAGGCGGTTTTTCTTACTTCATAACTTTTACTGATGATTTCTCAAGATTCGGTCATGTGGTTTTGATAAAGCATAAGTCTGAAGCTTTCGAGAAATTCAAGGAGTACAAACTTGAAGTAGAAAAACAAACTGGATTGAGCATCAAGATACTTCGATCAGATCGAGGTAGAGAGTATCTTATTACAGAGTTTTCAAACTTCCTAAAAGAGAATGTGATTCTCTCTCAGCTCACTCCCCCTTACACACCACAGCACAACGATGTGTCAGAGCGGTAGAATCGAACCCTATTAGATATGGTACGATCCATGATGAGTGATGCTGAGTTGCCCCTTTCCTTTTGGGGGCATACATTGGAGACTGCAGCTTTTCTGTTGAACAGGGTTCCGACTAAGACCGTGTCTACCACTCCATATGAGATATGGTATGGGAAGAGACCATCTCTTAAGCGAGTTAAGATTTGGGGTTGTTCGGCTTTTGTCAAAAAGCAGAATCCGGACAAACTCAAGACACGATCGTTCAAATGTTTATTTATGGGATATCCAAAAGATTCATATGGATATCTGTTCTACTACAAAGTGGAACAAAGGGTGTTTGTTTCTCGAAATGCCACATTTTTAGAAAATGGGATTTTTCTAAATGATACTGATGGCAATGTGGTAGATCTAGAAGAGGTTCTAGAGACACAAGTTACAAATGACGACTTGGTTGAACCTAATGTTGCAACAGAACCTAATGAACCTCAGTCGCTCCGTAGATCTGGTAGGACTTCTCGGCTACCGGAGAGATACTATGGTTTTCTCGTTGATGGTGATGGAGAAGACTGCATCATGGATGATGATGACCCTACCAGTTTTCAGCAAGCTATCATGAGTGGTGATTTTGTGAAGTGACTGGATGCCATGAGATCCGAAATGGAGTCTATGTACACCAACAAAGTGTGGACTTTGGATGTTGTACCCTCTGGGGTAAAACCAGTAGGGTGCAAATGGATGTTTAAGAGAAAGATCGGTGTGGATGGGCAGGTGGAGACCTATAAGGCAAGGCTTGTGGCGAAAGGATTTCGACAAAGACCAGGGCTGGACTATGATGAAACCTTTTCTCCTGTAGCCATGCTTAAATCCATTCAGATCCTACTTGCTATTGCTGCTCACTACGACTATGAAATCTGGCAGATGGACGTTAAAACTGCTTTTCTAAATGGTGATTTAGAAGAGTGCGTTTATATGGATCAGCCAGAGGGCTTCATTGATAGTGGGAGCAACGGGAAAGCATGTAGGTTGCTTAAATCCATTTATAGATTAAAGCAGGCATCACGGAGTTAGAACATCTATTTTGATGATGTTATCAAAGAGTTTGATTTCATCAAAAATCCAGATGAACCTTGTGTTTATAAGAAGATTGTGGGAAGTACTATCACATTCCTCATATTGTACATGGATGGCATTCTTCTGATAGGAAACGACGTTCCTATGCTACAATCGATCAAACTGTTCTTATCACAAAGGTTCTCCATGAAGGACTTGGGTGATGTCTCGTACATATTAGGCATAAAGATCTATAGGGATAGATCTAAAAGGTTATTGTGATTGTCCCAAACCAGGTACATTAACACCATCCTAAAGAGGTTTAATATGGAAGACTCCAAGCGGGGTTCCTTACCCGCTAGTCATGGAGTCACTCTCTCTAAAGACTTTTGCCCAAAGACCGATGAAGAGAGAGCTCGCATGAGCATTATACCATACGCTTCTGCTGTAGGATCTATAATGTATGTGATGTTATGTACACGCCCTGATGTAGCTTATGCACTGGATGTAGTAAGCAGGTATCAATCCAACCCAGGGGAGAATCATTAGACAGTAGTGAAGAACATTCTTAAGTACTTGCGAAGGACTAAAGAAATGTTCTTGGTGTATGGTAACGGAGATCTCCAAATGGAAGCCTTTACCGATTCGAGCTTCCAGAGTGACAAGGATGACAACAAATCTATCTCTGGGTTTGTCTTTACCCTCAATGGAAGGGCGATATGTTGGAAGAGTTCCAAACAGGATACCGCTGCAGACTCCACGATGGAAGCTGAGTATATTGCTGCAAATGATGCTGCCAAGGAAGCCGTCTGGATGAGGAAGTTCGTCTCGGAGCTAGGAGTAGTTCCGACCATTATTGATCCAATACCTTTGTATTGTGATAATAATGGGGCTATGGCGTTAGCCAAAGAGCTCAGGTCCCATCAGCGATCCAGACACATCCTCAGGAGATATCATCTGATTCAGGAGATAGTTGATCGCCGCGAAATCGAGATTCGGAGAGTAGATAAAAAAGATAACACCGCGGATCCACTCACAAAAGCCCTCCCTTTTCCGCAGCATGAGCGACTTTTTGAGAGGTTGGGTATGAGATACGCCAATAATTGGCCTTAGTGAAAGTGGGAGATTGTTGGATATATGTATGCCCTAGAGGCCATTATATGATAGTGTATGTACCGGTATGTGTGTGTGTGTGTGTGTGTGTGTGTTGTGTGTGTGTGTGTGTAGGGGACATTCTTGCTCGACATGATAGTATGCTATCTGGTTGCACCTTTTATCTTGATATATTCATTTGATCATGCTTTCATTCATTTGGTACATGTTGATATAGCCCTTAGGATTATGCAGAACTACTGAGATTATGATGCGGATCATACTAGTGGGACATGTGTAGTCTATGAGCATATCCTTGAAATGTTCCTAGTCGTGGGTGTATCGAGACGGGGCATCGATATCACCAGAGTAGACTAGTGTATACGTTATTTGTCCCATATGATGGGCGATGGATGATCCCATATCCATTGGTGTGGTGACACTAAAGATCGTATACAGGTGCTCAGTGGAGACTAGGTACACTGAACGGACTCGCCGAGAACTCCTATGTGTTATTATAACTATCGTCGGATAGCAGTTCTCAGGAGACATTTGTACAGGTTTGTTTGTGGACTCGAGATCGTCATAGAGTCTTGTGTGTCTCCCACTGTACTTTGATCTCCACCCTACCACGGCTCTACTGAGTCATGCAAACAGGTGGATTTTGGATACAGTCCCGAGGCACATGGAGGCAATGAGCGATAGGAGGGGTTTCGTCTCTTCCGGTATTAGGGGTTGATGTTGCACCATGTACGATTGGCTATAATAGGAAGTCCCTGGCCAGGGCTGCTGAGATTTACTGATAAGTGTTATCAGTAGTTTCTCGATCTGTTATGAGCCATATACCAGCATGACTTATTTGAGTTTTTGGGGTCAACGATACCATCCCTAGATCTGATATGCAGCATATTTGACGAAGAGACCGAACTGTACGGTAAGTGTTGCCAGTTGGCTTGACAGGAGTTTTAGCAGGTTTGCATGTGTTTCTTCTGATCGCTCAATACCTAGGAGCCGTTACGTACTGTTTGTGCCACTGACGGTTTATGGGCATGTGATGTGATCACTGCTTACTGCTAGCGTATTGTTGAGTCTTAGAGTCCCATAAAAGAGTCTCCTAGCTCAGGCGAAATGATTTGGGGTGCATATGTGATATGCGCGGAAGCTCGATTAAATGCGTGTTTTGGATACCGTATTTTAATCCGGCGTTTTCTATTGGTCGGGTCGTATGTGATATGACCGGGTTATTAAATCAAGTGTTGATTTAATATTAAATCCATTAGCTCATTTATTAAAACCTATTTCTTTTGTTGCATGCATGAGTGTGTATATGTTGATGCGCATGCACACATGCAAGCATACATATGTCATGGTTGATGATACATTGGTGGTGGCAATGCAAGACTCACATGGTAACAATTTTTAGATATTTTGTTTATTTGAGAAAAGAAAAATGGTAACATAATCATGGTTGACTATTCAACTCTCTTGAGTTGACAATGGTCAATGGTTTTTTAGCCCATGGTTTTGCTTAAACTCAAGCTACAAAATATCTAGATATTTTGTAACCATGGTTTAGCATGGATGACACCCTCTTACTCTCTTGAGTTTAGGGATGGTTATCATATTATTCTCTTGAGTTTTTGTTGTGTGCTATCTCCTTCTTCCCCTCTCGCCTAAAAGCTCACTAGGGTTTTAAAAGAAAGAGAAAGGATTAAAAAGAAAAGGTTTTTAATTGAGATCCAAACCCAAATCACCATTCTACTTTAGTCTTGCCCACTAGTGTGGAGTGTTAGCGTCTTCTTCATCCTTGATCAAGAGAAGCTTGGAGCTTGGTGCAAAGAGACTTCTGGATTATCGTGGACTCGGAAGGACACAAGACAACCGGTTCAAACCTCAATCGAACCAAGGAGTCTAGGAGGAGGTCTACAAAGGTTGTATTCTCTCCCACTTAGTGTTAGACACTTGTATTATATGATACTACCATGCTGTTACTCTATATTTCTAGTTCGATTCATGGTTGGAATTGTTTAGCACCCTTTAAAATTTTTTTTATAGCATGTGCGATGCAACCCTAAACCTAGTATGGCGCTATAGAATCCCTATAGCATCTTCCATGCCATTTTCAAAAAATTGCCACTAAAGAACCCTAACCTAGAATCTTAACTAGAGATTTAGACGTAATCTAACATGTAAACATCTTTACATACAAAGTGAACAAGGAATACAACCTTTGTAGACCGGCCTTCACTTCAATAGCTCCATGTAGTAGTCCCTTCGCTCCAAATAGGGAACTCCCGTACTCTAGAAAGGCTCCACAAGATGAAAGGAACAAACTTGCTTAAAGTATTCGAGGCCGAAGATGATCTACGTCGAGGAGACACCAATTCAAGCTACCTTTTCACTAATTTGGAATTAGTGAAGCAAACAACCTAAACTAAATGGCTAATCTAGTGTAGGTTAATGAAGTAGGAATTTTGCTCACTTTAGAATTAATTTTCTCACTAATTTTCTTCACCTCTCAAAAAATCTAGAGAGCTCTCTCTTGATGAAGAAGAAGATGAAGATAATAATGTTATGGCAACTATGGGTGAGAAATATCTCATATAACTCTTGTAGATACTTAACCATGGCTTAAGGTATTGGTTGGGTTAATAAATATCTAATGTAAAACAAAACTAGTGGACTAAGTCAATGGTTCTACAAGCTTCCACTAAGTTTAAACCATGTGACTAATTTCCAACTAATTTTTTATTTACTTTAAATAAATAAACCCCATATTATCATAAGCATGGTGTGAGTCTCATACACCTATGTAGCATGTATCATTAAGCATGACACAAAAAGAAACACAATTAATATATATCACATATATATTAAATGCATAAGTGAGATAATGAAATGCTTAAGTGAGATAATATTAGTTAATATATGTTAGTATATCAAATATATAATTATAAATTAAATTATTGAATCAACACTTGATTTAATTATCCGGCTATATCACATATAACCGACTAATATCATATGTATCAACTTATCGAATCAACACTTGATTCGATAACCCGGCTATATCACATATAACCGATCAATAACACATATCACGAGAATAGAATACGGTATCACATACACGTATTAATCTTAGTCCCGCACATATCATATATATACTCCTACTTCGTTTCTCCTGAGCCAGGAAACCTCTGTGTAGGACTCTAAAGACTCGTCAATACGCCGGCAGTAGGTGAGGATCATATCAAGCACCCACAAGCCGTCAGCGGTACTAGCTGGACGTAACGGCTATCCGGGTATTGAGGGATCAGAATATCAACAAGAAAGCCTGCTCATACTCCTGTCAAGCCTGTCAGTAACATTACCGTACAGTCCGGTCTTTTCGTCTTATATGTCGCATATCTAGTTTAGGGGTGGTAAACGTCAGACCCCAGTAACTTGATAAGTCGTGCCGATGTGAGGCTCATAACGGGTCGAGAAACTACTGGTAAAACTTATCAGTAAATCTCCGTATCATCCCTGGCCAGGGACTTCCTGTTATGGCCAATCGAGCACAGTGCAACATCAACCCCCAATACCGGGAGAGACGAATCCCCTCCTATCGCTTATTGCCTCCATGTGACTTGGGACTGTACCCAAAAGCCACCGTTTTGCACGTTCTCTTGAACGTGGTAAGGTGGAAATCAAAGCACATTTGGAATCACACAAGACTCTATGACGATCTCGAGTCTACAGACTCACCTGTACCAGTGTCACCAAAGAACCTCTATCTGACGTTAGGTATAATACCATCTAGGAGTTCTCGGCGAGTCCTGTTCAGTATACCCAGTCTCTACTAAGCACCCGTATACAATCTTTGATGTCAAACACCGATAGATGTAGGATCATCCATCGCCGATCATATGGGTCAAGAAGCGTATACGCTAGTCTACACTGGAATATCGATGCCATGTCTCGATACACCATCGACTAGGAACAATTAAAGGATGAACTTGTGGACTACCCTGGCCCCACTAGTATGATCTCCATAATAGTCCTGGTAGTCAAGTACACATCCTATGAGCTTTATCAACATGTGAGCCCAAGACAATATCACAATACAAGTCTACATGTTTAGACAAAGAGCAACCAGATAGCATACTATCATGTCGAGCAAGAAAGTCCTCTCTCTATATGTCCAAGCATCCACTATAATATACATCATATGTACAATAATGGTCTCTAGGGCATACATATAACTAACAGGAACAGCTTTGAACCGCTTAGCAGGGTGCGGAGGAACTCCCTAACCGTAGTGTTGAAGAAATCTCCCCTACCGACTAAAACTATGAAGTAGGCGAAGCCGGAGTAGCCCCTTCAACGGCTATCCTCCCAAATCCACAGAGTCTAGTAGAAAGTCCAAGATTCTGTGATCAATAAAGACTAATCTTCCCGACTGAAGAAAACAAATGCTCGGCAAGAGGTAAATTATCCCTCCACTATACAGCGAGGGACTTCCTCCACGCAGGCGTCAGTCACAATAGCTCCTTCGACTTCGAATTCTCACAAAAAGAGAAGGCCGGAGAACCTCCCACTTCCGGCGGCAAATCCCAAAGGTGAGGGATCCAAACACCCCAATTCCAGGGGCATGATCGTGCATATGTGTACATAGCTTCTGGAAAAGAGGAGAGCCATGCTTCCGTGAGTCATCAGCTGCAAACTCGGTCGTTGACCAAAGCTCAGGAACAACAACAAAAGCTCTAAGAGATGCTGACGAAAATGGCAGTATTCACAGGGCAGAAAGAAAGCCCGGAAGCAGCGTCCGAACAGCGCCCGGAATAGGAGACCGATACGGAGTTCTTGCGAAGGGCGCTGGAAAGAAAAGACAAGGAAGCCGCGGAACAATCTTCTAATATGAAGCAGATGGCGCTTCTGTTCCAGGATATGGTTGGAATGATGATCCAGCCAGAACCTCCAGCTGAAGACCCACCAATAATTATCGAAGATGATAGAGGGGAAACATAAAACCCTCTTTCGGCCTTATCGATGACCAGGGAGGAGACGATCTCCAAGGCTGCCTTCGACGATTACATAGCTCAGTAAATACAAGCTCATCAGCCAAGCGAAGCTGCGGGCCAAGTCGTCAAGACTGGACAACCGTACCTAGGCTGGTATGATCAAATCAAGTATCCGCCAGGATATACTATCCCCAAGTTCCACGTGTATAAGGGGACAGGTAACCCGCATCAACACGTCGCCCAGTTCAGAAGTTTATGCGACAACACTGAAGGTGACGATAAACTGCTGCTTCGCCAATTCATTGGCAGCTTGTCAGAAATGGCGTTTGAATGGTATTCGGAGCTCCCAAACGACTCCGTCAAAACATTCACAGAAATAGAGCTGCTATTCATGCAGCGGTTCGACAGCACGAGCGAGCGCACCCCGATCACAGCATTAATCAATGCCCAGGTGAAGACAAGAGAGACCTGGGTTCAATACGCAATTCGATGGCGGAACCTATGGTCGAAATGCGAACAACGCATTGAAGAAGCTCTAGCCGTGGGCATGTTCGTAGGGACCCTCGATCCCCAGGCGACCATATCCCAGATTATGATGGTCTTCAAGCCAACCACCTTCCAGGATTTGATCGACAAGCTGGCCCAAACGGACCAGATGGGCCACGGGCCGTCCTCTTAAAAAATGGACCTTCGGAATGCAAAGGGCAAAGGGAAAGCGGCATTCATTGCCAATACTCAACAACAACCGAGTGATCCAAAACCGGTGGCTCGCCAAAACAATGCGCGCCCGTACCAATCCCTGGAAGATAAGCTAGGACGTGCTTACTCGTTTCCCCATGATAAAATGAGAAGATTGTTCGAACTGGCAGTGCACAATAAACTCATCACTCTTCCGGACCCGAAACGTCCACTACAGCCCGGTGACGCCAACAACCTCAACTACTGCGTCTATCACAGAATGGTAAGGCACCCAATTGAAGATTGCTGTGTTTTCAAAAATTGGATTGAGGACTAATATCAACGGGGGAAATTTTCGCTTTCTTAGAACTGGAGGGTGAACCCGCCATAGTGGCTCCTAAAAAAGTGAATGCGCCGACGACATCATGCTCGTTTGTGGAAGAAGCTCCTTGGGAAGTGGTCCTTTCAGCTAAAACCAAAAGAATGCTGAAGGATCTTCAACATGTCCGGCGATCATATGGAAAAGCCTGCTGGAACCCGAGATCATTGAGGGGATGCTTAAACCACGCCCAACACCGAAAACTACTAATGATGGGCAATGCACTCAGGTCAAGCCTTCAAAGTTGTCGAAGGGAAAGAAGAAGACCAAGAAGCCCGTGCAGCCTCACGACAAGCGCACAGACCAGAAAAAATACATCGATGTGCTGGAAGAATACAATCAGAAGGCGCGGACCCCAGTCACTCTCGAAGAGTTTCTCAACCATGTACTCGAGAACGGAGATAGTGACGATGATGAGGAATATGACTCATCAGGAGGAACCCAAGACTATGTAGCAAGCTGCCACATAGTTTCTCATTTGTCGTTAAATGACGAAGAAACTCCATTGGCATTGGGAAGCAACGCAGAGGAACTGGGGGCAGGATCAGCGCTAAAATCTCCAGAACTGCCAGAAGACCTAATTGACAGGCTGCTAAATGAAGCCCTTCAAAAGAGCAGAGCTAACCGAGAACATGAAACAGTCATGTATGAAAAGGCCAAGCGTCGGCGTCAGGCTGAAGAAGCTGCGGTAAGGATGAGTCGTAAAGTACTCCACCCAAGCCAAAGCACACCTGCTACAAACAAGGGCAAGATCAAAGCAGAGAAACGGTTCGCTAAAGCCTTGTCAATGGGAATGAAGATACCCCCTCTCATGGAGAACACTCCCGGGAGTATGTGCCTCGACGAAGTAGATGTACATATGAACTACTGCTTATACCATCGGAAGGTCACACACCTTACCGAAGAGTGAAATGCCTTCAAGAAGTGGTGGCAAGGGTACATTGCTCACCGGCAACACTTCAAGCGAATGAAGCGCAAATCTCGTCGACAACAAAGCGTGATAGATGAGCTTGAAGGAACGGCTGGCAGCTGTCATATGGTTGATAATGGTTTGGCAAAAGGAAGATCTTAAGTTCTTACATTTGGGAGTAATTCTGACGAAGAAATAACCCTCGGCCCTCTCTTCAAAGAATCCACCTATGGAAAAGAAGAAGGAAAGAAGAATTGCGAGAATATTCAGCTGCTTAACCGTACGTTGCCTGAAAAGGACCTCAGACCTGTAGACAAGGGCTTGAGAAAAAAGGACAAAGGGAAGGTGTAACGCCTTGAAAATTCGTTTAGGTTATTTTCGCTTTAATTAACGATAATGCGTGCTTTTCATAAAACTTCGTTAATAGCTATTTCCACATAGACTGGAATAAATCTATTTTTAATTGTGAAATATATAATTATATATCTATATTTGTGTTTTATTAATTAATATTTAATTTATTGTTCACATAATTATCTAATTTTCTTAACTATTATTTTCCAAGAAAAATTTTAGTTTAGCATGCACAAATCCTATAATTTACACTATGTTAATATTGTAGCATGCCTTTCATTTTTATTCTTATTGTTCTCATTTTCCTTTTTTAAAATCAAAACAAATAAGAAAATAAGAAAAAGAAATGAAAAGGGGAGCATGGGGGGGCATTAAATAAGCATGGGGGCTTGACCTTTGAACCCTCACACTCCCTCTCTCCCCCTCAACTCTCAGCAGCAGTAGCTCCAGCAGCCCCCTCCCCTTTCCTCTTCTTCTTCTTCGTCTTCTTCTTCTTCATTCATTCAAGCTCCAATCTCCCTCAAAAATCCATCTTTTCTTCACAAAACCACTTGTTAAACACCCCCAAAACACTTCCTTGTTGGTTTTTGAGATAAGGTCAGCAAGTTTGAACCCTCCTAGGACCAACTTGAGGTATAAAGCTTACCCTAATTGCCTTTTGCTAAACTTTTAGTTTATTTATCTTAAAATAGTGTTTAAGTGGTTTTTTGTGCTAATTATGTGATTTAAGTGGAGATTAGGTTAAGTTAGGGTTTTTATGGCTTGATTAGCTTAATTAAGTGTTGTTAGTGTCGCTTAATCCAAATCTTTCCACCTGGTTTCACTAAAACACCTTAATGTCGCAAATTAGTGTTTTTAATACGTTTTAAATCAAGCTTTAGGATACGGGGTATCTTCTATATCTGTGCTTATTTTCTGGGTAAACAAACATATACAGAATGCTATACATTGTGACTAGAGTGTTGTGTAGGGATACAGACCCGTTTCACCACACCAGAACCGGCAACATTACCCTGTTTTCTGAGCTCGCTAGCCCCCTAGTGGAGTTGGGGGTTGGTGCTTTGCAGAGGGGTGTCTGTGTTTATGTTTTATGATGTTTGGTATTGCTTGTTTTCTTGGTTTTTGCTCCAGGTAAAATCTGGGACCAATTGCCTATTATTAGTGTAGTGGGACTTACGCGACACGTACGCTCCGAGTATGAGTTTAGTGTTTTCTGTATATCACAGCATATCGGGGTAGTTTTTGGGTTTAGCACACACGTTCTGGTATTTCGAGTGCATACACGCTTAGCTTGTGACGCTAGTTCTCGTATGGTCTTGATATCGCGTTTTGCAGGATATTAGCCTTACGTGTGTTGTTTTGTGTAAATTCTAGGATCGGTCGCGGAAACATCGAACGCGGCACGGAAAGGAAAGGCGGTGATTGGATCAGACCAGCGGAGGCGTTTCGGTGAGTAGATGTACACATCTAAGGGGGGAATCGTTTGGATGGCACATGACGCCCGATAGTTAGAATTTCGTTTAGTACTTATAATTATATGCGTAGTTCCTAATTAATCATCCCATTGCATTGCATCATTTATCATATGAATATATACTGTGATAGTACCTCGTAGGACACTCACACTATTACCATTGGTTTATGCTGCACGGGCACTATTCATGGGGACACACACGCCTTGGTAATTTCTATGCCACGAACACCTTATAACTTGTTTAAATCCGCATTTTCACTTGTGCTATTATGTTTAATAAACCTGCAATTGATATATTTAATTCATCAATATGGATATGTAGGATTGCAAGTCACATGCATATATCTTATTGCATCATTGTTCATGTATAGCTTTCTAGTTTCCGCATTGCATTGCATATTGTTAATATCATAGACATTCATGTATCATGATTCTTCTCGAGGATATGCGTATTTATGAGATTTATGGATTTGGAGAAACCGTAAGGATTTGAAAACATATTACCATTTTTTAAAAAATGTAAGTTGAGGTTTTCTCGTGATATGATGCATCTATCGTCCACCATGAGATTTCTCGATGCCTGAGCAGTATCATACACCCGATTCGAGGAGGAGGAGGAACCGTTTGTGGGTGCATGGTGGACCCGGTGCGGTACCCCAGGGCAAGATGGTCGCAGATGATGGCATTGAGCCCGGCAGGGGAGCACTACCGACCGGTTATTTGTGACGCGGCGGATATCCGGAGGATACCGACGTATTCTTGAGTTTTGGTGATATGGGCCAGTCCGGATTTGCCGGAGTCCTAGATCAGATATTTGGGCCAGTCCGGATAGCCGGAGCCCAGGATAATTGAGATATTCATATTTAGTGTCGATACTTGACACAGATTTATATTGATTTCTTTGATGAAACTAAAGCTAAATTACAGAAGTTAATAAGATAAGAATACAGATTTCCCATTTTAATTATACTCAAATCTCATATTGTTTATTGCATTCATGTTGCATACATATTATTACATCGCATCATATTAGTATTTTTAGGTTGTGATATCATTGTGTACATGCTTACAATAGCCTTATTAGATGTTACTTACTACTCACGGGTTGGCAACTCACCCCCGTCGTGCCACAGTATTTTGCAGGTCTGACCCGTCAGCACAGTAGCGGCGGCCGCACCTCCTCTTTTGCTCCTTTTGCTTGGACTCGCTGCATTGTTCGTGGGTGGGTTACGGAGTTATTTTGTTGCCATCTTGTATCAGTATTGTATCTAGTGTACTCCATCTATCGTACCTACCACATGTATTATTGTAGTAGCGACTTAGAAATGAGACAGCGAGACTTGTACTTTTATGTTGTTTTTCTTGGTCGAGCTCACTTGAGCCGACATGATGTTTTATTGCTTTATTCCCTTATATGCTTATTTTGTACAGTGATGATATTTATATTGCGTGTGATTTTGAGTCCGCCTTAGGCGAAGAGCTAGCTCCCGTTTGGGGATGCCTTATTTCATATTGTGTATATATTCTTTTTTTGTACCCGTTTGGGACCAGTATTTACAAGGGAGACTCTACTGAAATTTTCGGAAAAATGATGTTTCTTTTAAAAAGCTTGATGTGACGTATTTGATTTAAATCGCTTTCAATAAATCTTGGTTTTCCTTCACTCTACTACTCTTTTTGGTTTTGATTTCTGGGTTTTGGCTTACTTAGATTATGTATGCCTTGAGACGTTTCGTAATTTAAGTGCCAGTCACGTTCCGTACTTTTCTGGTCGTGACTGAAGGAAAAAGTCCCTAAGGAAATTGCCCTCGATGATAGAGTCATCACACAGCTCGCAGCCAACGATCCGCCTAAGAAAAACAAGGTGGATTACAATTTCCTGGCACATCTGAGGAAGATACCTTCGCTATTGAGCATACTGGATGCTCTCCTCCTGTCCAAAAAGGCACAAGATTATCTGATCAAGGCATTGCAGGAGCCTGATCAGTTCCAAGCTTTCTTTGCGAAAGAAAAGATGAAGGACGAGTTGGCAGGGGTTCATACAGATGACATGACATTCGGCGACGAAGATCTCCTCCTCGGAACGTGCGAGCACAACCGTCCTCTATATGTCACCACGTACTGCCACAACATTAAGATAAGGAAGATCCTGGTCGATAACGGGTCCTCCGTCAACCTTCTGAACGTGAAGGTTCTGAAGGAGATTTGCATGACCTTTCAACACCTGGCTCGGGACAAAATTACCATCTCCGGGTTCGACTCGCAGTCATCACGGACGCTTGGGTCTGTGATATTGACATTACGCTTTGGGATTCTCGTCACCGACATCAAATTTCATGTCATTGATGCCAAGACTTGTTACAACGCCCTGCTCGGCTGGCCTTGGATACACGAGTACAACGTCATACCTTCTACACAACACCAGTGTATGAAGTATTTCAAAGATGGCCTCGAGTACACCGTTATGGGGGAGCTAAATCCATTCTCTATAAATGAAGTCCGAAAATATGAAGAGCAAAGTACTTCCTACCAGATTTCAAAGACACTAAAAGATGTCATAAGCCGGTAAACCAACAAAAAGCCGCCGCCACTATCCCGATCTTTGGAAGCGATACCGAGGAAGATGAAGAGATAGTCTACTCGGGGCAACCCCAAGGCAACAGGCCAGGACCATCTACTCCTATTTTGGTCTTTGGCAGTGAATCTGAAGACGAGGCCAACGCCTTATTCTCCATTCGCCCATCAGTACAAACCATTACTGGAGCTGATCAGAGTTTACAGATCGCTATGGTTCCGCCACGGCATTATAAAGAACTTGATGCGCTCAATACAACAGCGTACAAGAGCTGCAGACTTTCTACATCCCTTCCAGGCGAAGAGGTGAAAAGGCGATCATCTTCTATCAGTCTATGGAGATCAGAGTGGAGAAAGAAGTTTAGCATGGTGCTGAACTTGCGCTTGATAGGCTTCAACCAATCCATCTGCCCAAATATTACACAGAAGGATTGAAAAGACTATTAAGATGCCAAGGTGTACCTTTCAAACAAACCGCTCGACAAGCCCAGTTCTATAATAAAATCTGGGACGTCCCCGGGACTCAGTGAAAGATGCCCAACGAGAAGATGGAGACGATTGGGCTCGGATATGTTCTGTCAAATAAACAGGAGCGATTCAACAATTGTCGCGTCATAAATGGCATCAGTAAAGCAGGGAACGTTTTTCCGAATGGTCATAACATTGAACCAGAGAGAGATCCCGCCATAAGGACGTCAAGTCCGTCGTTCGAAAAGCATGTTGCTATGCTAATAAGGGAAGGAGGTCAAAAGGTTCGGGATGACCACAGCCGCGAAATGGCCATTTACGAGAAAGCCAGGACACAACGTCTCATTCAGCAGTCTACAGAAAGAGAAGACTACGATGCCCTTCACCCTCAGCCTATTGTGCGATCTCGTGGTAAGGAAAAAGCCCGACGCAGAGGCAACGACAAGGTGAAGAATGAGAATGACGCTCGAAAACAGCGAAGCAGATCCAAGAAGCCACGCGATCAAGAAAAAGTCTACTGGAATCCATCACTGATGAAGAAGATAGGTCGGGAATACTCTTTCCCTCAAGACAAGACAAGGAAAATATTCAATCTTGTCATGAAATATCGAATGATGACGCTTCCGGAGCCTCAATACCCCCGAACAGATAAACGAGGTCTATCATCCGGATTATTGCTCCTATCACAGAGCAATAGGACATCCTCTTGAAGACTGCTTCACCTTAAAAGACTGGGTAGAAGGCCAGTACCGACAAGGCAAAATTGCTTTGTCCGATGGCAGGAGGGTAACCCCACCACAAAAGCATGAGCCAAAAGCAACCTATATAGTGAGAGTAGAACGAGATCAACATCAGTCTTGGAAACGAACTCGTACCTGTCACATGATCACACTCTTAAAGGAGGGAGGGCATGAGAATATGAGTGACTGCTTCGAATGCTTCGCAAATGAGGACGAGGAGGAAATGATTTCAGAGTTTCCACCGGCGCCAAAAGAACTGGAATATGGGATACACACCACAGCGGATAACTTAAGAAAATTGACTTAGGGACGGAAAATGATCCAAGGCCAACGTTCGTTAGTGAGCTGCTATCTAAAAAATAGGTGGCCACGCTGAAGGACGTGATTATGCAATATAAAGACTACTTTGCATGGAACTATTCCGAGATGCCGGGACTAGATCCAGAAATAGCGGTACATAAACTAGCTATATCGCCGGACGTCAAGCCAGTCAAGCAAGCGCCAAGGAGAATGCGGATTGAACTCGAGATGAACATCAATGCTGAAGTCAAGAAGATAATCGACTCCGGCTTCATCCAAGAAGTTCAGTATCCTGACTGGATTGCTAACATTGTTCCAGTGATGAAGAAAAATGGGACAGTGTGCATCTGTGTGGATTTTCGGGACCTCAACAAGGCTTGCCCGAAGGATGACTTCCCAGTACCCGTTCCCGAGCCGATGATCGATAACACGTCTATCCATGAAGTCTTCTCCTTCATGGACGGATCTTTAGGGTATAATTAAATAAAAATGCATCCTGAAGACCAAAAGCACACTGCCTTCCGGACTCCGCTAGTCATTTTCTGTTATAAGGTGATGCCCTTCGGTTTGAGAACGTAGGCGCTACCTACCAGAGGGCTATGACGAAGATCTTCAATGACCTCATACATGAGATTGTCTAATGTTATGTCGACGACCTTGTAGTGAAAAGCAAATCATACGAGGAGTATTGGGAGTATCTAAAAATAGTGTTCCAGTGTCTTCGGAAATACAATCTAAAGATGAATCCTCTAAAATGTGCATTTGGAGTCTCCTCGGGAAAATTCCTAGGATTCATCATACGACACCGAGGTATCGAAATAGACCCATCAAAGATTAATGCGATTATGGAAATGCCCATGCCAAGAACTCTAAAACAACTGCAGTCTTTCCAAGGAAAGCTCGCGTATATCAGACGGTTCATAGCCAACCTCTCCGGAAAATGCCACTCCTACAGCCATCTAATGAAGAAGGGGACCCCGTTCGTTTGGGATCATAAATGCCAAAGTGCACTGGACGAAATCAAGCAATATCTGCAGAACCCACCGGTACCGACCGCTCCGGTTAAGGGAAAACCCCTTATCCTATACACAACAGCCCTTGAAGGTTTTTTAAGCGCGCTATGGGCACATGAGAACAACCAGGGGAAGGAGAGAGCTCTCTACTATTTGAGTCGAGTTCTCCTAGGGGTAGAAAACAAGTACCCCCATCGAAAAGCATTGTCTGGCACTGATCTTCGTGACAACGAAGATTCGACATTATGCCTTGGCATATGAGGTCCATTTCATATCAAAAGTGGATCCTCTCAAATATTTGATGTCAAGAGCCATACTAACAGGAAGGCTGACCAAATAGGCCCTCCTCTTGATGGAGTTCTCGATAACGTATTGATCCCTCAAGGCAGTGAAAGGTCAGGCCATCGCCGACTTTCTCGCTGAGCATCCAATACCAGCCGATTCTCCCTTAAATTGTGAATTGCCAGACGAACACGCGATCGATACAATCGAAGAAGGGAAGAAAAGAAATAATGTCCAATGGGAACTATACTTTGACGGAGCATCTTCCTTGAAGAAGCGAAAGCAAAGTACCCCCGTAATCAAAGCTGGGGTGGGCCTTATCTTCGTGACTCTGCAAGGAGGGATAATGCGTTTCTCCCTTTCCTTAATAGAGCCGAGGATAAACAATGAGGCTGAGTATGAAGCTTTGATAGCGGGTCATGACATTGCTGTCGACATGGGAATCGAAAACCTCCTCATATATGGAGATTCCCAGCTAGTCGTTGGCCAAGTAAATGGTGACTATCAGACGTGTAAACCGGAGTTGGTAAAATATGGCGAAAGAGTGTAGCAACTTCTGAGTCAAATTCCCTCCTACACCTTGGAAAGCATACCGCGTGCGGAAAATAGCAGGACGGATGCGTTAGCCAAGCTCGGTAAAGAACTGGCCGACGAAAACCTCGATGACGTAAGGATCATTATGCAAAGACGCCGGATTCTCGCGTCAGCAGAAATATCTCCGGATTCGTCTGAAAGAAGGGAAGTGACCAAACAAGCGGTCCTCCAAATAAAGAACAAAGAAGAGGCCAAAGATTGGAGGGAAGCCTTCGTAGATTACTTCAAATCCCGTCGAACGCCCGAAAATGCGTCGTCAAGACATCAGCTCATGAACCGAACCCTGTCTTTCGCCTTCATCAATGATACTCTATATAAGCGATCATTCGACTTTCTATGGCTGCGATGCCTGGGACCAGAAGAAGCAAGAAAAGTCATCCAAGAAACTCATGACGGACTTTGAGGGTCTCATCAAGCCGGACCAATGATGAAGCTGAAGATCAAAAGAATGGCTTACTATTGGCCCACAATGATTTAGGACTGCCTCGAATATGCGGAGCAGTGTCACTCATGCCAAACTCATGGAGACTTCATCCACTAGCATCCAAATCCGCTACATCCAACAATAGCTAGCTGGCCGTTCAAAATGTGGGGAACCGATATAATCGGTCCCATTGAGCCAGCGTCATTCAAAGGATATCGGTTCATACTGGCAACGACTGACTATTTCTCTAAGTGGGCAGAAGCAGTACCGCTGAAGGAAGTGAAGACGGAGAACATCCTCCATTTCTTCAAGACACATGTTATCTACCAGTTCGGCACTCCGCGACGGATAATCTCGGATAACGGACTAGCCTACAGGAGCCATAAAATCAGCTGCTTTGCAGAACAGCATAAAATAGACTGGAGATACTTTTCAGTCTATAATCCTCGAGCTAACAGTTTGGCTGAGGCTTTCAATAAGACTCTAACGAAGATCATAAAGAAAATGGTGTCCAGAAGCAAAAAGGACTAGCACGAAAAGCTGCACGAAGCTCTCTAATTCAAAACAGCCACGAATACGACCCCATACGCGTTGGTATTCGGCACTGAAGCAGTCCTTCCTTTGGAAATAGAACTCTCCTCCCTACAAGTGGCAGTTCAATATGAGCTGACGGATGAGGAAAATGCCCATCTTCGACTTGAGGAGCTCGATGCCCTCGATGAAACTCGCCTCGTGGCGCAGCAAAACCTAGAAGCTTATAAATCAAGGATGATGCGCTCATACGAAAGACTGGCTAGACCGAGAATATTCTGCCAAGGCGAACTTGTGCTAGTCGTCAAAAGACCTATGATCCCCAATTGTGCAAAACGGGTGAAATTCGAGCCAAACTATGAAGGCCCGTAAATTATAGATAAGGTCTACCAAGGTAGGGCCTATTTGCTCATGGATATGCATGGCGAAAGACCTTTTCGGCCAATTAACGGCCGGTTCCTCAAGAAATACCACGCTTGACGAGTCATGACTTAGGTCAATGATAGATGACGACGCTCATGTCCACTCGCTATCTTCCTGGGTCAAAACTCTAAGTGGTATTCAGAAAAAACTTCGCCTCATACATGACAACAACGGACCGAAACGTCCTTAAACTAACCGTTGCCTCCAAAATGGCAACAATGGACCGAAACGTTCTTAAACTAAATGTTGCCCACAAAATGGCGACAACGGACCGTAATGTCCTTAAACTAAAACTTCACCTCAAAAATGGTAAGCAATGGACTGAGATATCCCTAAACTAACAAAGGACCGTAACATCCTTTAAACCAAAACCTCACCCCCAAAGATGGTGAGCAATAGACCGAGATGTCCCTAAACTAACAATGGACCTCTACGTCCTTAAACTGGCATTTGACCGAGATATCCTTAAACTATTACTCCGCCTCAAACATGGAGCATTGCCCCAAATACGGTGATATCTTCTCTTGGGATCTATGTTTCAATCAAAGCTCCAACGGCAAAGACTGCAACAAAAAAAGGTACCTCCATAAGAGAAATGGGCACGGATGAAAACCCGAAAGGGCGCCATGAGTAAAAACATCAGGGCTACAGGCGAGCTTGTGAAAACCTAAAAAGGCACAATCTCGTAAAACTTTCACTTACGAGATCCTCTCGACTCGTAAGGAGAACTTCCCTGTGAGACCCTCACGGCTCATAGGATTAAAAGTCTTAAGTCATAGGGATCCAAACCTGTTCTTGAGCCGCCATATTAACCAAGTTGCCCTACAGGTGGTCCAATATTGGCCTTTGTATACAATCTACGGGCACAAATAAATGATTTCCCTATCAAGTTCCACCACTGGCGAGGAATGTCCTCATATGGTAAACGACACTTATAAGTCCTCTCGACTTGTAAGGAGAAAACACTCTTCTATGATCCTTACGACTTGCAAGAGAAAATATCACTTAGGAGTCCTCACGATTTCTAGGGAGAACCTACACCTATGAGACCCTCACGACTCGTAGGGAGAAAACCCTTTATGAGACCCTTACGACTCATAGAGTCAAAAGCCTCAGTCGACAGAATCCTAACCCTGTCTACTAAGCCACCTTTGGTCAGACCTATAAGGCAACTGATGATTCGCTCCTGGAAATATTCCAGTCGCAACGATGCTGATGCCTAAATCAATATCAAACTCCAAGTCCTTTCAAGGCAAATGATGATTCGCTCCTGGCAATATTCCAGTCGCAGCGGTGCTGATGCCAAGATTGGTTCCATATTCGCTACAAAAATTAGCGAGCAAAAAAAATGCATATGAAATAGCCGAAATGATTGGGCAACTCGCAATAAAAAGTAGCGAGTAAAAAGAAAAGAATAGTCAAAATGATTGGGCACCGCGATAAAAAACTGAAATGATTGGGCAATCGCGACTTTCGCGATATAAAAAAGTTGAAATGATAGAGCATCGCAGAAAGAAGTAAAAAGAAATAAAATTTTTGCCCTACTGGTGAGTTTATATCGACCCTTGTATACAATCCATGGGCACAAATGAAAATCACATCTTCCTGCCAGGCTTCGTTAAAGGGAAAGCCAGATCTCAACGGTTCACAAAATAACCTAGAGATCAACTCGATATTCATCTCATTACAACGGACGCAGTGTTGACAAAGGAAGCGAAGGCCAATTTCCTAGCTTTAGGATCTTGACGGAAAAAGCCCAAAAGACTATAGAAGATCGCCCCACACCAGTGCGGAGCGGTTATGGCAAAATTCTTACCGCTTGCTTTCTCGACAGTTGCAGGGCTACTCGAATAGCAATGTAAAATCTGCCTATCGGGGAATGCATCATCCAACGCGACGGTACCATGGATTAAAATAAAAAAAAACTAGTACCAAAGACCCTAACGGACCTCTATCATAAAGAGCAAGGGTTAACAGTGACGTTAGGACAGGTTTGCTTACAAATCCAAAGGAGGCAACTAAATAAGCTCCGAAATGAGTATATAAACTACTCCACACCAAATCAAAACATCAGGGAAAGGAGAAATGCCATGATGAAATGAAATATGTCTTTTATTCATGAGTTTAAATAAATACATAGTACATTTTATTCAGAGATCAAAATGAATACATTTTATTCAGAGATCAAAATGAATACATCTTATTCAGGGAGCAAAATGAATACAAAAAAAAGAATATACAGCGAAAGATGTTCAAGTCGGTGGACGGTTCAATAGGCCAGCAAGTTCGCCGTTCTTCCGCTAGACTTTGGCTTCAAGCTCCGTCAGTGCTGCAAGACGAGTCCCTGCCTGGGTAAGTTGATCCTGATAGGAAGCAAACCGACTCTCGAGCTCCTTCTTGGCGACTTTATGGGCTTCAACCATCTCGCGGGTAAAAATCACAGTTTTGTCAAGAGCCACCACTTCTGTAATGGATTCTTAAAGCACCCGCCAAATTTCATACGCACGGGTGTTCTTGGCAGTAAGCTGAGCCTGAAGTTCTCCCAACGCGTTTGAAGCCAACCCCTTCTCTGAAAACTTCCGATTGACCCTTTTCTCGCATGACTGGAGATTGGCTGCACACCATTCGATCCATCCTCAAAGACTCGATTTTACAGTTAAGATGTCGGAACGAAGGTGTATGCATTCAATCCCATGCAGGCAGGCCTCCACTTTACGATAATACTCAACCCAAGTACGCACTAATGCCTCATCATGATAAGTGGCCAGAACAGATAATGAAGCGTTGGCCTCGGCAACAAATTCTTCAGCTGTGACAGAAGTACCAGCGCGAAGATCTTCGATGAGTGCCACTAAGGAATAAATGCTTTGTTTTTCCATCCTTTCAGATGCATGTCGGGCATAAGGGCCTGGTGGCATAGGGATCCGAGACTCTAATGGGGTCAGGGCTGGCAAAGCTGTAAAGATTTAGGTGCGGTCAGTTGTGTTTCCAAATATAAAGTAAACATAACGATGCCAAGGATAAAACATCACTTACCCACAGTTGTGGGTTTGAAGGATCCCCGGGTCCGTCAAGAATCTCAACTTCGTCATCAGCCTCCAGAACTGTGGTTTAGAATGAAGGACATATCGGCATCATTATGAAAATATAAAACCAGAAGGGCAAAGCATACCAACCTTGGCCTAAGGAAAGAACTATGCTTTGTGGGGGGATTGCTTGCGGGGCAGCCATGTCGAGCAAGCACTGGAAGGTTTTTCTCGGAGAGAGATCTACGATAGAAGCCGCTAATTCCTGTAATTCTGAAGGAAAGAAAGGGTCAGATGACAGAAGGGTCATTAAACAAAATATAATATACATAAGATTACCTTCAATACTTTGCCCGCCCTGAGCTGGGGGGATAGCAGCCTCAGCGGTCTCCTCCACACCTTCAGATGCATCACTGAAGATATTTGTAAAACCTATGGCCGTTATGGTAGTCTCCAATAGGGGGACAAAAGCCGCCACTAAAGGCTCCAAGCCAGGGATGACGGCTTCAATAATCTCCTCTATACTCTCCGGTACGTCGCTAGGGATGTCCATAGGATCCATGGCCGATGACGTCAGCTCTGCTAAGGGAGTGGACAAGGAAGAGACACCATCCGCCTCCGGAAGCTCTACAGTAAGGGTAGCGGCTTCAGTAATCCCCTCTACACCCGCCGGTGTGTCATGGGAGATATTCACGGAATCCACAACCATGACCTGATCCGGACTCAAACCCGCTTCTGCTGCAGAAGTCCCTGCAAAGATCGCGCAAAAATAAGAGGACATAAAAGTAATACAAATTACTAGCCAAAGGAAGGACGCGAAAAATACGCATACCAATACGCCAAGGAGCCTGAAAAATGTCTTTTTCGAGCCGTCGTTCTTTTCTCATTAAATACGCTCGTCGGGCTTCAAGCGCAAATGAATGACTATCTGTTTTTAATGCAAGTTCGTCCTCGGAAGTATCTGAGATGGGCTGTTTAAGGGCCCGTTCTTCTTCTATTAATAGAGGACCCATGTGCACCCTTCGTAATGATGGTTCGACGTCATAGAATGAAACGGGGGGGGGGGGTAAGCTTTTTTTGGGGCGCACATGTTCTCGGTTTCATCTTGTGAGCGCTTCAAAGCCTCGGCCAATTGTGCGGCCTCCTCGGCAGACGAGCCAGGATAGATAAGACTGGCGTCTGACTCCTCCATAGCTATCGGTTCATCCTGAATAAATGGCTCGGACTCAAGCAGAGTGTCGAATAGGCCGGCAACTGATTTCTTCCTCCTCTTAGAACTTGTGCTAATGCTAGTGGAAGAACACTTCCTCCCCCTTGGCGCTTTGGCACGACGTTGCCCAACTTCACTTTCGGTATCCCCCTTTGGTGACACCGCCACTAGTGCTTCATTAGAAGTCTTTGCTTCGGCTCTATTGCGCACTGGCATACCAGCAGTGCGAGGGGTTGATTCTATTTCTGTAGCTTTGGGGATAAGTACCAAACCGCTATCTCTCAGTGGAGGGAGAACCACTGACCGCGGCCATAATAGAGCGTTGGTGTCCCGAGCTAGAATGGGAGCTCTACCCTCGAAAAGCGCCTGTCTCTCCTCTGCAATGACGGGATCGACCCGATGACGATACCAACCCTTAAAGGACCCTACAGGTCTCAGGAGGTAGTTGGACTCCGAGATCATGAAGCGGGAGCCGGTGTTTAGACGCATGAAATGGTGGATGACATTGCGAGTAACCTCCAAAGAGAGAGCGGGCTCGACTATAAATGCCTCGAGAGGGATGCCCTGGTCATAGCCCAACTGCTGAGCAAAGCGGTGCAGACTATACCGCATAAAAAGGACAGCATTGTTCCGGCGGAACACCAGATACCCTGGCCTGATCGAGTATAGGTGCATGACATCTTTTGGTTTCAAATCCGGGACCCCACCCTTCAATAAATCAAACAATTGTTGAATGGGCCCCGCTAGAGCGGAAATGACTCGATCGCTGAACACCATTCCGCCTTCATTTGAGTACGGGTTCAACAGTGCGAAGAGCCCCTACTTAGGTCGGATCGGGAGCGGAGGCATCAACCAACCTCATAATCCACGGGAAGGTGTACGAATCATAAAATTCCGTCCGCTGGTGCACAGCGAACGCTCCTAGCATGTGCATCTCGATCCACGACGTGAAGTAGTAGAGGGGGAAATTCACGATCTCCGCACCTGGGTTTGAAGTATTAGCCGCGACGCTTAATTCATGATATAGATGTGATAACCCCGCGACGCCAATAGCTAGCCATGCTTCCCCAGCTATGCGGTGAGCGGGATAAAAAACGGAGGCTCTCATAAAGCAGCAATGCATCGGCATGGCAAACCAGCTTAGCCAAAGACTGATAAAACCAATGAAAAAGGTCTCTTCGTCCATGCCAGGGGCCACAATCGCGTCAAAAGCTACGGTTGACGAGTTCGGAATATAGAAATGCGACAGGTCTTCCTCTTTGGCCAGCAAGTTCCTTAACCCTAATCCAAAAGGGTCTTCAATTTTTGCAAATTTCGGAGCCTTTTTAGATATGGCGCCCTCTCGAAGAAAGCAAGCAATGAAAGCGTCAAAGGTGACACCTTGCCTTTCCGATGTCACGAAAAGATTTTCAAAGATACCCAGGACCTTGATTAGACTTGGGTACTTGTGATATATGGCGTTCTTAGTCGACAGGCCGTCGATCATAGCGGGCACCGTATCAAACACATATTCATCGGGAGACAGTAATTCTTCATAATGCTCCCCCCTGATCGGCAATCCGGAGATCTCGCGGAACTCATCCAATGAAATTGAGACCTCTCGATCCCCTAGCAAGAACGTATTGGTGGGAAGGTTCCATTGATTCAAGAAAGCTTTAACCCACCAGACGTGAGGGGCATGGTAATAGAACATCAAAGCATACACTGCCTGGTATAACCCGACCTTCTGCAGACGTGCGCGTTGGGCAGAGAGAATGTACCGAGTCCAAGGAAGATAGCCCACTGTGTGGCGGGGGATAACGCCTACCTTATAAATCTGCCCCTAAGGTCGGGCTTCACCCTGACAGATTCAGCGCCCCAGAATGTCGATGGCTACCACAGGTTGGTTGGGTATCCTGGTCGTTGATGGATCGAGTAGGCCCGCGGGAGTCCAGTTAGTCACCTCCATCGCGTAAGCAGTCCATGGGCGTTCCGTCAAAGATATAGAGCGAATGGGTTCTGACGGCTCTTCACAAGTAAAACTACGGTGGCCCCCGATGATATGACCGTACCACTTTCCCCACAAGAGAAGACTAGCATGGTCCCTGTCATGCGTCCTGATCATCGCCATAGCCTCCTTGTCCGACGGCGACTGCGGGAAAGCCGCTTTTGAGCGAGTGTTAGGGAAGTCAGGAAGAGAGGCCATCGTTCGTAAAAACACATTAAAAAATAATAATAATAAATAATAAGGTAACATAAAATAAAATAACAGAAAACCGTGATGTGACGGGACCACTACCTGCAAAACCAATGGACCCTACAAAATCTAAATAACGGCTCACCAATGATGAGGCAAAATAATCATTGAGCGAATCAAAAAGGATTCTCATCAAGTAAACAGTAAAGTTTAAACAACTCTTGAAGCGAGTTCTGCTAAAAAGCGCAACAGATTCAAATCTGCTTTAGGGGCATTAAAACCCTCAAATACTCGAGAGCATTAGGGATAAAATTCCCAAAAACATCTGAGTCTCTCTCAGAGCCAAGCTCTGTGAACAAAGAATTAAATTCCATTAATAAATGGATTAAATCCCAGAAAACCCCCATGGCAAGGAAGTAAGGAAAATGGAATTAAATTCCAAGGATCCTAAAGATTGGTGACACAGTAAAACCCTAAAGGAGGATCAACAATCCCCATTGATTCAAGATCTTAGAATCTCCAAAAACAAATGTGTGCTTTGGATTTTTAAGAAACCAATTTATGAAAAGAGCAACTCTCTGTCCCCGGATTTAAAATCCACGACGAAAAGAACAAAAAAAGCGGGGGTTCCGTTCATGATCCTTACCAAAGAAAAGTTTTAACAGAGTTTAACTCTGAGATTCCAGCAGGCAGAGAACTAAGCTGTGAAGAGGAGAATTGAATTCTCAAGGAAAATAAGTAGGGAAGAAGATGAAAGAACAATGGTCTTCTCAGAGGCAAATACCCCTGCATTTATAAGACATGATGGGGAGCGGTTCATCTTTCCATTCCCCTAGACAATCCAATGGCTGTGAGGGCAGACAGCGTTGCACTCACGTGCAAGCCACATGAGAGCAACGCTGGGGAGCATTTGTTCCCTTATAAAAAAGGATGAGGGAAAGTTCCCCACTAAAAGAGCCCTCCACGTGTTTAACACATGAGTGCCTATATGCAAAGCATATAGGCACTGCAATTAAAACAATTGCTAGGCTAAAACAGCCCCACGTGTTTAACACGTGAGTGCGTATACGCAACGCATATAGGCACTGCAATTAAAATAATTGCTAGGCTAAAACAGCCCCATGTGTTTAACACGTGAGTGCTTATATGCAACGCATATAGGCACTGCAATTAAAACAATTGCTAGGCTAAAACAGACCCACGTGTTTAACACGTGAGGGCCTATATGCAACTCATATGGGCACTGCAATTAAAATAATTGCTAGGCCAAAAGAGCCCCACATGTTTAACACATGAGTGCTTATATGCAACGCATATAGGGACTGCAGTTAAAACAATTGCTAGGCTAGAAGAGCCCCATGTGTTTAACACGTGAGGGCACTTCACTACGTAGAATTAAAATTCAACACAACAAGGAACCGTTGTATCAAAGATACAATGATGATTAAACATAGAATTAAATTCTATTGAACTTTTAAATGGGAAATGATATTTTCTGTTAAACAGAAAGTTGACGGATCAAAGATCCCATAAGTTGGAAAATATTTTTCATATCTTTCTAAACAAAGAAAGATTGTGCTCCGTTAAACAAAACACGCTAGGATTAAAAATCCAACGGTGACTAAAAAATCACCAATTTACAGAATAAATTCTGTATGGGAAAATATTTTCCTAATCTTGTTTAAAAAACAAGAAAATATGTTCTGTGAGACAGAAACCTTTGGATCAAACATTCAGCAGTGGGTAAAACCCCCAAAATCAACTAGGATCTCTCAATGAGAGATTTCCTAAAACTAATCAACAAACTTCTTTCCGCTATATAAAGGACCCATGGCATTCTATAAAAAAAAGGGGAGAAGAAGGAGAACAGAGAGAAACATACAGAGAAAAAGAGGAAGAAGTGAATTGAAGTCTCGAAAAAGACTTGCTTCATCAGAACATTCGAGGTAAAAAAAAGAGAAATACACAGAGATGGTTCTATCTTGACCTTTTTAAAGGTTTAACCCTTCGCATAAGAACTTAGTTCTTTCTCTGGTTGAGATCTGTAGAACCCCATAAGTTGAGAATTTAATTCTCATCGGGGAGATTCTGTCATGCAGATTCAAAACCTAAGGGAAAGAACTGAGTTCAAAGAATTTAATTCTTACAGAGACATATGGGAATTTGATTCCTCTGAAAATCAAGGATTAACCCTACAATAAGAATTTAATTCTTACAAAAATAAGAGAGGCATGAGATCCTCTAAAATCCTAGCATGATATCAAAATCTCCATACACTCAATAAGATCTCACGTGCTCCACATGAGCGTTTCTGATGAATGAAAGGGAAAACACACAAAATCGCCTCGCGTGCTCGCACGTGAGTCAAGTGTTTAACACTTCTATGAAAAAAAATGAAAAGGGGAATAGAACCCAGAAAACAATTCTCACTTTGGGGCGCCTCACGTGCCCACACGTGAGCTCTTCCAAAAGTTAAGTGTTTAACACTTCTATATAAAAAAAGGAAAGGGGGAATAGAACCCAGAGAACAAATCCCACTTTAGGACGCCTCACGTGCCCACACGCGAGCGCTTCCAAAGTGTAGTGTTTAACGCTGATTCGGAGCCTCACGCGGGAACACGTGAGTACTGAACAAATATCAGTACTTAGCATTTTTGGGAAATCAAACTTCAGCTTCAAATTGGCTAAGTCTTCCTGAAATCAAAACCTTTTTGAACTCAAAGTCAACCGAGCCTCTGTGCTCATGTTTTCCCAAACTAATCTCAGTCTCAAACATGACTGATGACCACTCAACTGATGATATCCAAAATAATATTCATCCCACATTCCCCCGAGGAAATCTTAGTCTCAAAATATGACTAATGATTTCGGGGCTGACCACCAACTTCATTTTCCCTTGGATAGGGAAATTGGTTCAAGGGTACATCTCTCCACACCTCTGATACATGTCGTTGTAATTTCTCAACGTTTTCAGAGAGGTGGCGGGTCCCGACAACCAACTGCTCTTCGGCGCACTTCACAAACTGACGTGCACACCCCAGATCAAACCACACCCCAAGCTGGGTGTCTCCCATATCATCGTTGCTCATCCCGACACGTAACAAATACACGTGCGCGCAAGATGATCTACAGACCGCAATGTCCTCAAACTACGACCTCACCACCAAATGGTGATCAACAGATCCTAATGTCCTCAAACTACGACCTCACGGCCAAATGGTGATCAACAGACCGTAATGTCCTCAAACTACGACCTCACCGCCAAATGGTGATCAACAGATCGTAATGTTCTCAAACTACGACCTCATCGCCAAATGGTGATCAACAGATCGCAATGTCCTCAAACTATGACCTCACGGCCAAATGGTGATCAACAGACCGCAATGTCTGTTGGGGTCGAAAATTGCACCCGGTTGACCAAGTCAAAGTCAAAGTCAACCCCAAGCCAAGTGGGCCCATGCCCGAGTCGAGCCCGAACATGAAGCGGCCGGCCTCCCCCATGCCAACATAAAAATCATGTAATAAATAATTTTAATGTAATTTTTTATGCATGAATGGGCATAAAGCCAAATTTTTGTACAGCCCATGGCTTATGTGCAAAAAAAAAGAAATAGCACATGAGACATGGGATGGGCAAAATGCCATTTTGTAAAGCCCAAGGGGCTATATGTAAATGTGTAAACCTATATAAGGCAACATGATGATGAATAAAACATACACTTTTCATTTTCTAAAAACTCTAGGGTTCTTTGTGCCTCCTTCTCCTTCCTCAAGGTTCTAAACCTTCTTCCCCTTCTTCGATTAAATCAAGAGTTTTACTCTTCCTTTCCCAAAACTAAATAGCTTTTCACCACAAAACCCACAAAGGGGAGCTCAGATCTTCCATTAGATCCCAAAATGGGAGATTTTTAAATCTCACCCCCTTTCTCGAAGATCCGGCCAACCGACAGGAAGAAAGAGACCCATCTCTAGAGATCCCATCTTAGGAAGATACAGAGCCAAAGGGAGAAACAAAGCAGCCCCCTTTGATCATTTCTAAATATTTTTAGGAGTCTAACTCCATTCAAGATACATTAGAGTTTAACTCCCTAAATTAATCTCTGTCAGGAGTTCAACTCCACAAGTCAAATCGGGAGCACAACTCCCAGTGCAGGGATCAAGTCCATTTTGCTGCTGGCGCACACCGCCCGTGTGCCAGGCACGTGGTGCGCTGGCGCCCTGGCGCACACCGCTCGCGTGCCAGGCACATGGGGCGCTGGCGCCCAAAGCACGAGCGCCTGTTCATATCAGTTTTTTGCATTTTTATACCGCCCATTTTTGATCACATTGCTTATAGGTAGGTACTCTTGATCCGTGTTTGCTAAATAATTACAGGTTACAGGTTCTCAGCTCTAAGCAGTGAAATTCATGGAAAAGCGCGACAAATTCTGGACTACTGCCAACCACAGATAAAATACGGGTCTCCGCTCGCAATCCGTATGTTGCCGCACACCAGTTTAAAGGACAAAATGGCAAATCAATGGTCATTTTCATGCACAAAGCACAGGGGCAACACAAGATCCAAGACTTCTACGTGGAGCTCAAGAAAATCATGGCAAAAAGTCCACATCAAATCACGTTTTGATCTGCTGAAAATCTGGAAGAAAAATGAAGAGCTTCTGAGAAACCAAGTATACCAAACTGAAGATAACAGCAACATGAAGAAAACCAGAAAAAATGACAAGTCAACTCCACCAGATGGCCGTGGAACCACCGCCAATATTCCATTTATGCGGCGGATCCGCGGCCGAGTTGACTCAGTGTCAACTCGGATTTTGAAGGTAGTTTGGACATTTTATCTTGGGCCAGATTGTATCCCTAGGGTTTCAGTTTCCTGCCTATAAATAGCCCAGAACAAAGCCAAGTGAAGGGTGCTTATTTTGTGTTAGATTTTAGGATAGATTTTTGTAGTTCTTCTTCCTCTTTTCATCTTTCTCCATTAAAACCTTGTAGTGAGCTTTATGAGTGAAGTGATGAATAAAAGAGTTCTTTTCTTTATCATGCTTGTCTTGTTACTTTGTTAATTATATTTGCTTGTAATTTTCATTTTCTAATCTAGTTGTTGTTATTTGTTGTTTTTTTCTTTCTTCTTCTATTTTTCTTTATCCTTACAACAATGATGCTTAAGCTTGATCCTTTCCAAAGTGAGGTCTCAAATAGCTAGTTGTAATTTTCTAACCCCTTTCTTTCTATCTTCCTCTTTTTGTTGTATTTTCCTTTTCTTTTGTAATGGGTGAGTAGTTTCTCACTTGTTAGGGTAGGATAAGGAAAGTTTGAGAGAAGGAAATCTCTCTCACTCTTTTCTTTCCCAACATCTTAATTTGGACTCCCGTTAATTGTACCAGTATCCGCTCCCTACGGCACCCTATCCTACATGATACCAGTGATTCCTTAGCGAGACCGGTTGTGGTTAAATTAACCGGAGGTTAAGGCTAAGAGCCAAGAATGGACGGACAAAGACCAAAAGGAAGAAACTAAGCGTTGGAAAACCTAGCTTATACTCGCAAGTTTCTTTCCTAGTCGTGCTAATCCCCGTTGTTACCGATTATCGTAACACCGATATTAAGAGTGACAACGAAAGAAGTGATCGATTCCTATCTCAAACTAACCTAATCCCAACCCTAACAAGCTTTCTTTATAAATATTTCAGCACATAGATAATCTCAAACAAACTTGGACATTTGGACTTAACTCGTTAAAATACATAGAAAAAGATTCCTATCTCTCCGTGGACCGACCCGTACTCAACCGGCTAGCTACCAAGCGAAACTGTCTTGATTGCGGTAATTAACTAAGCACGCAAAAACTCTAACAATCAAATGGCACCGTTGCCGGGAAGACGGTAGTTTATTTCTTTGTGTAATTTCGGGTTAATTTGTGAATATATATAAAACCAAAAACAAAAAAAATATACTGTAAAAATCATCTTGTTATTTTTGATTTCTTTTTGTGTAAGTGTGCAGGATAGAAAGAAGATCAAGTTCAGTGCCAGAGTCGTGGGGAGTTCGACCTATATCTTGCGACTACACCGCGGCGGATAAAGACGGTACCACGGCTTTGCTGTAAAAATTCTGGAGCAAATTCAGTGAGCAAATCAAGATTCAGGGGCTTTAGACAAGAAGAGGAGAACCAACTCAGCACAGGGATCAAATTTTAAGCCTTTAACTCTCTGAATCGCCGTGGAACCACGGCAGAATTAAGGGTTTGACCGTGGAACCGCGGCCAACTGGAGACATCAGCCGTTCAAACTCTCTGTGAGTATCCCTTTTCTCTTCTCCTCTCCTCTGAACTCCACTGAACTATTCTTCCTGCAACATTCTTTGCACAGATTCTTTCCCCTATCCAATAAACTGATTTTTATGCAAGATTCTTTGCGCCGCCGCCAAATAATTTTTTTTTTGCAAGTATTTTAGATTTTTGTTTGTTACTGTTTTGCATAAATAATTCGGACTTTAAGGGGCTATAACACCAATTCAGATTGGATGGGGATTTCATCACCCTTCCTAAGATCCCAAAAATCACTAAAAGCATACGCATTACCTTTGAGCTTAATAAAAAATATCTAGACTCAGCCAACTAAGGACTGTCGTGCTCAATAGGACAGAAGAAGGTTGTGGGTATTCGATCATTTATCTAAACTTGACTTTGTGGTGCCTGGGCTAGACAAGTAAGAAAGGTAATTTTAAAAGGCCCGTCTCACGGTGATTCGTGAGCGGAATCCTCCTTTCCTCACTTGTGCTTACCCGGCCACAATTGGCAGTGAAGAGACGATTTGAGGGTTATCTCACAACTTGTCACTTTGGAACATTTAGGAGCAGTCTAGTGGACTTTGAAGACCATAGCTCTAGGTGTGATTGTGCATGTTTTGACTGTGATTGTTTGAAGTTAAGACAAAAGTCCGTACATATTTCTGCAAAACTCTTTCAAAAAAAAAACAACAAAACAATTTTTTTATAAAAACTTGCCCTTTGTCGCCAGAATCCTATTTCACCACCTTTCATCCGCATTTCTCCATTGACATTTTCTTACCTTCATATTCTACGCTTTGACTATACTAAACTTGTTTAGTGTATGTCCGGTTGGACTCGGGACACTAGTGCCCGCCTAGTCCGCGTTTCGTTAGTCGCTACCGACTACGCGATCGACTCCGACGTCGAAACTCCCTCCACACCTCTTTCACCCTTACCTTTGCCGGCCGACTCTGATGTTGACCGGGATTCTGTTCATACATCTTCACCTTCACCGTCACCATCACCAAATTCTTCTTCTGAGATGTTAGGATTCAATCCTAACATCCCTTTGACTCCGCTGAGACTGATCCACCTCACTTAGGTGCGAATAACCCGCAACCACCTCCTGTTGAAGCGCCACAGCGAATTGCGCTCCAGGATCGTTTCTATCCTACCCGCTCTGCACTTCCTACCTGTCTTTCACTTCCACCGGCCAATGGGGATAATTTCGAAATTAAGCCCACTTCATCAACATATTGCCCAAATTTCACGGGCTGGAATCCGAAGATGCCTATATCTTCATCAACAAATTCCAGAACGTCTGTGCAATGATGAAGACAACCCAACTGTCCGACGATGCTATACGGCTATGAGTCATTCCTTTCACTCTGTGTGACTTTGCTGAGAAGTGGCTGTATAGCACCGCATCGCATTCAATAACCAGTTGGGATGAGTTTGTAAAAGCGTTTCTGAAAAAATTCTACCAAAATCACAAGACCGCGAGAATCCGAAATGAAATCAACCAATTTTCCCAGCTTCTTACCGAACCTTTTTTGAAGTGCTTTGACCGATACAAAGACCTTCTTGTTCAGTGCCCTCATCACGGTATTGAGAGATGGAAACTTTTCCAGACCTTATACGAGGGCCTGAGTCCAGCAACGAAGCAGTTGTTGGAAACCATTTGTCAAGGCCACTTCCTATCCAAATCTGACGAGGAAGCTTGGCAATTCTTCGACGATCTTGCAGAACAGACGCTTCAGTGGGAAAGCACACGACCAAACACTTCTTCTTCTACTACTTTCCCGGTCTCTCTAGGGCAGGCGTTCATCAACTTGATATCTCAATTGCAATGAAGGCAGAAATGGCAGCAATCACACGAAAACTGGAAGCAATTGAGAGCAAATTCTCGTCTCCTTCTCCTGCCCCTGCTCCTCCCCCTCGTACCATCTGTGCTTGTTGTTCTGATCCATCCCATTTGACCGAAGAGCGTCCTTACAACCCATCTTCTCAAGGACAGGATCAGGTCAATGCTGCCTTTCAGCAAAGACCAAGAAATGATCCGTACTCTTCCACTTACAATCCCGGTTGATGGAACCACCCCAATTTCGCCTGGAATCAGAATCAGCATCAATTCCAAGGCCACAACAACTTCCAGAGGCCTCCTCCTCCTCAACAACAAGCCCAGAAACAAACTCAACATCAATATCAGCAGCCTTTCCAACCCCAACCTTTTCAAAATCCAACGAACAAATTTGCACCCAAAAATTCTTTTCCTCAAAACAACTTTGTTCCGTCAAACAACGATATGGTTTCCTCACTAGAACGAAGTCTGGAGGCGTTTGTAAAGAAATTGACTCAATCCACCGCCAACATACAATCTTCCATTCAGTCTTTGGTGCAACACACTGTCGCACACAGGCAAAGCATCAAAACCATCGAAGCCCAGATTGCATAGCTGAATGCGTCTTTAAGCGAGCGAGAGAAGGGGAAGCTTCCATCTAAACCACTCCCAAATCTTGGTCACCCACATAATGTACATGTTGCTCTTGAACAACAGAACCATAATGTGAGTGCCATGACTACGTTGAGATCTGGAAGGGTGCTGCACAACGACATTGGGACACGGATAGATGATGATACCCTGGCCGCTTCTTCTTCTTCTTCTTCTTCTTCTTCTTCGTCTTCTGAACCTATTCTCCATTCTTCAAAAGACTCCTCTTCTTCTTCTGCTCTGAATGGACCCACATCTCACTCCAGGAAAACTCCAGCTCTGGGATCCGTTCCAACTCCACAATCTCCTCCACAAGCATTTGACTAAACCAATTTCAAAAACATTCTATTTCCAAACCGGTTGAGGTCCAATAAACAAAATCCATAAATGGAGAAGATTCGGGAGTTGTTTAAGAAGGTTAACATCAACATTCCCTTTTTAGATGCAGTCCAACAAGTCCTTTCCTACGCAAAAATCTTGAAGGACTTGTGCACTAAAAAGAAGAAATCTCAAGTACCTAAGAAAGTTTTCTTAGCTAGTGCTGTGAGTGATGCTCTTACCCAAGCTTTACCTCAAAAATGGAAGGACCCTGGTTGTCCCATGATTTCAATAACCATTGGAGATAAGAACATCAACCGCGCATTTTTGGATCTTGGTGTCAGTGTTAACCTGCTTCCTTACTCTGTATATGAGCAACTAGGTGTAGGAGAGCCGAAACCCACACACGGTACTCTCCAAATGGTCGACCGATCTATCACCTATCCTAGGGGTGAGCTAGAGGATGTGTTAATAAAAGTCGGGGGCTTCATATTCCCCGTTGACTTCATTGCATTAGACACACAACCTATAGCTAACCCCCGGAATCAAATTCCGGTGATACTCGGTCGTCCATTCCTTGCAACCTCAAATGCTGTGATCAATTGTCGAAATGGTTCGATGAACCTATCTTTTGGAAACATGACAATTGAACTCAACATTTTTAGGTTGGGGAATCAGCCCTCTGAACCTAATCCTCATATACTAGACGTTTGTTCGATCCAGGAGATCACCTCGGAGGACTGTGAATTCGAGGAGTTTTTGTTCGATCACAGCAATCTTGACGCCACTAGTGCGTTCCTCTTCGAACCTGCTGCTGCTTCTGCGCTCGACAATGACTACGAGTGTTTCACTTTCTCGAATGATCTTGGCCACTCACCACCCGAGTTTGAATCCTTTGAATTTCCAGATGAGCTAGCTGAACCATCCAACTCGGTCGCTTACACTCGTTTTGAACCTTTGCTGGAATCCTTTGAGTTCAAGACCTTTTCACCAATCTTTCCTTCAATCGTTTCACCTCCGATGCTCGAACTCAATCCATTGCTGTCTCACCTTAAGTACGCTTACTTGGGTGAGAACGAGACCCTCCCTGTTATCATCTCGGCTTCTCTAGCTCCAAAGCAAGAGAATGTCCTTCTTACGGTCTTGCACAACAATAGGCAAGCTTTTGGCTGGTCAATGGCGGACATCAAGGGGATTAGTCCCCTGATCGTTGAACATCACATTCATCTGATGGATGATGCCAAACCAGCCAGGGATCCATAAAGGCGACTCAACCCAGTCATGAAGGAGGCTATAAAAAAGGAGATCGTAAAGTGTCTGGACAGTAGTATCATTTACCCTATCTCTGATAGCCAGTAGGTTAGCCCCATTCACGTTGTCCCCAAGAAGTCGGGCATATAGGTCATAACCAATGAGGCGAATGAGTTAATCTCTACTCGCACCCAGACTGGATGGCGAGTATGCATCGATTATAGAAAACTCAATGCCGCAATGCGGAAAGACCACTTTCCGCTACCTTTCATTGACCAAATGCTTGAACGATTGGCTAGACACGAGTACCATTGCTTTCTGGATGGCTACTCCAGCTATAATCAGATTCCCATCGCCGAAAAAGATCAGGACAAGACCCCATTCACCTATCCTTTCGGCACGTTTGCATATCGTCGCATGCCCTTTGGGTTATGCAATATGCCCGCTACCTTCCAGTGGTGTATGATGGGAATCTTCTCAGACATGGTGGAAAAATTCTTGGAGATCTTCATGGATGATTTCTCCATTTTCGGCGATTCCTTTGATGAGTGTTTGCTGCATCTCGACTCTGTCCTTACCCGGTGTAAGGATAAGAACCTCACTTTAAACTGGGAAAAGTGCCACTTCATGGTACGCGAAAGTATTGTCCTAGGACATATCATCTTTCAAAATGACATTGAGGTAGATAAAGTAAAGATTGAAGTCATTTCTAATCTCCCTCCTCCCAGATGCGTCAGAGACATCCGAGCCTTCCTTGACCATGCTGGTTTCTATAGACGGTTCATGAAGGACTTTAGCAAGATTGCTAGGCGTTTTACTCTTTTGCTGGCCAAGGACACTATTCGACTTCAACTTGAGCTGTGTGACTGCGTTCGTCATTAAAAAGCCCACTCACTTCTGCTCCCGTTCTCTCTTCTCCTGACTGGACGTATCCATTTGAGATTATGTGCAATGCATCCGACTTTGCCATCGGTGCTGTCCTTGGACAGCACATCGATAAGATGCCGCACGTAATCTATTATGCTAGCCGAACTCTGAACGATGCCTAACTGAACTACACAACAACCGAGAAAGAATTCTTGGCTGTTGTGTTTTCTTTAGAAAAGTTCAGGCCTTACTTGATCGGCTCTCCAGTCATCGTCTACACGGACCATTCAGCTCTTCGCTATCTTTTTGCAAAAAAGGACGCAAAATCTCGGCTGATACGTTGGATCCTCTTACTCAAGAGTTTGACCTTGTCATCAAGGACAAAAGAGGATGTGAAAACGTAGTCGCCGACCATCTCTCACGACTTCCTTCTTTGTCGTCGCTTCAAATTCTGATCAACGACGTTTTTCCGGATGAACAGCACTTGACAGTATCATACGAACCCTGGTTCGCAGATATTGTGAACTATTTGGCCACAGGACTACTACCGAATGAATGGTCAAGTCAGGACAGACTTTGATTCTTATCCTAAGTAAAACACTATTACTGGGACGAACCTTATCTGTTCAAGTACTGTCCCGACCAGATTATTCGTCGGTGTGTCCCTGACAATGAATTCAAGAGTCTGCTGTCGCTTTGCCACGATCAACCGTGTGGCGGGCATTTTGGCCCCAGAAAGACAGCCGAGAAGATCTTGCAGTGTGGCTTCTACTGGCCACAACTCTTCAAAGACGCTCATGATTACTGCAAGACTTGCTCCCGGTGCCAACACTTGGGCCGGATATCCAGGAGAAACGAGATGCCGCTCCAACCAATCTTGGTTGTGGAGATTTTCGATATTTGGTGGATTGATTTTATGGGGCCGTTTCCCAGCTCTTTTGGGAACTTGTATATTCTTCTCGCTGTTGATTATATCTTTAAGTGGGTCAAGGCTGTGCCCAGCCAGACTAATGAAAACAAAGGTTGTCGTTAGATTTCTAAAGGAAAACATCTTTTCCCGGTTTGGGCACCCCCGCGCGATCATTAGCGACAATGGAACTCATTTCTGTAATAGGACTTTCGAGGCCTTGATGCAGAAATATTCCATTAATCATAAGCTATCAACGCCCTATCACCCCCAAACATGTGGGCAAGCCGAAGTTTCAAATTGGCAAATCAAGCAGATATTGGAGAAGACGGTTTCCAAGAACCGTAAGGATTGGTATTTAAAACTCACTGATGCCCTTTAGGCATTTCGAACTGCTTATAAGACCGATCTTGGCATGTCTCCTTATCGGCTTGTTTACGGAAAGGCTTACCACCTTCCAGTGGAAATAGAGCATCGCAATTTTGGGCAATAAAGGAGCTGAATCTATCTCTCGAAGATGCGGGCAGCCATCGGAAGCTGCAGTTAAACGAATTGAACGAGCTTCGGGATGAAGCTTACGAAAACGCGGTTGTCGTTATAAACCGAACGAAGGTGTTTCACGATAAACACCTTACGCGCAAAACTTTCGCACCTGGTCAACAGGTACTGCTTTACGACACCCGGCTACATTTCCATCCCGGCAAGCTCAGATCTCGCTGGAAAGGGCCATTTTTTGTGCGGACTGTATATCGGCACAGTGCGGTGGATTTGGAAAATCCAGAGGACGGTTCACTATTCAAAGTGAACGGACACAGGCTAAAACCGTTCCTCACCGCGGACCCATCGGAGGAACTCCTTATGTTGCAGGAGCCGGTTTACATTGATTAATTTTCCTCCGCTTACCACCAGACTTCAGTTATCCGGCCATAAACAGTGGAAACACTGTTTCAAATAAGTTAGGGGGTATGTTTGTACGGAAAAAAATTTCCCCACTTGAAATTATTTGTAGATATAAAAAAAAATTAAAAAAAAATTCAAATTTTCGAGGGTGTTTTTTGTAAATATTCAGTCTAATAAATAAATAAATAAATAAAATACATTTTTTTAACAAATAAATTCCTCTTTTTAAGGAGGCTTTTGTGCAAATAACCAAACACTCCCTATAAAAATACTCCAACCCCTTCTCTGCATTTACAGAGCCTCCTCCTAACCCTAACTCAAAACCCTAGCCGTCGCCCAAGTTTCTACAGCAGATCGCATTGCGCCGCCGTCCAACCGCCGCCGAATCCCACCTTCTGTCGTTCTTCCGCCGCGTCTCTGCTGCTTCTCCCTCTGAAATCTTCAGAGGAGGTTTGCATTCTTTGATCCTCTCTGTAAATTTTTTTACAAATTTCTGCACTTCTCTGTAATGGCCCGCAATTTGAGAGGGATTTCTCCCAGTTGTTTGCACATAATGTTTATGGTAGTTACTTCGGCGATGAGATCCGAAGGAGTGGATGGAACTTTCTCTTGTTTAACTATCCAAACTCCTTCGCGCTTCCGGATCTTGTTGCCCGTTTTTATGATAGTATAGAAGAGGGTTGTTCGGCACAACACGGGTACCTTAGATTACTATGGGGGGATAGGGAAATTTTAATCGATAGGGACTTCATCCATGAAGTCACCTTAATTCCGCGAATCCCGGTCCATGACCAACCCCTTCGTTTTGAGGACTACTTACCGCTGATGGGAGACGATTGTTCTAGGGAGCCTAGAAAAGGCATCTAAGCTCGCACGCTGTATGCGAATGTCTTAACTGTGTGCCGTTGGGCACAAAATAATATTTTTGGCAGTTCGCACAACACAACTTTTTTCACACCATCCGTCCATATATTGCACACACTAATGACTCGAAACCCTAGCTACGATATGTGCACTGTGCTGCTTCACTCGATTGGCGCCGGCAAGAAGGCGGCCAATTATCCATGCCCAATGTTGGTGACATAACTGTGTCGCCATTTCCTTCCTGTTGAGGAATTTCAATTTTACATGCATGGTGGGGTCCCCATTTGACCCTTTCTTGAGGGTGTCTCCACATCGTATACACGACTTCACGCTTTATGGTCATGCACTGAGCTGGCTGGGGATGTGCCGGCAAAGACACCCAGCTCGAGCTCCACTGCGAGCGATGAAGAGCTAACCTCTACTGCGCAAGCGCGCTTGATTCGACGAACCCATAGGGAGGTAGAGCGAGTGATTGGGATGCTGACGAACTTTGATCAGCGTCTGACGAGCTTGGAACAGGGCATGAGCACCCTACTGGCCAAAGAGGAAAGAGCCAGATCAAGGGGCCGAGGGACTGATAGGGGAGAGGCTGGGACTAGTAAGGCCGCGTCTAGGCGACGCCGCAGGGAGCAGTGAGGACACTGCTGTAAATAAGTTTAGGGGTGAGGGTTGATTGTAAATAGTTATCTTTCCATTACATCCGCACGTTTTTTTAATTTTTGTAAATATTTGTTTTTCTTTGCATATTTAATTCCGTATCTTATTTTTCTGCATTGCATCTTTATAAAAAATATAAAAAGTAAAAAATAATAAAAATACAAAAAAAATCAAAAAAATCAAAAAAATTTAAAAATCAAATTTTTTTTTGAAAATATCAATATTGGCTATATTTGACTCAAGTTCAACATGACGGTTGACTAGTTCGAAAAAACTAGATCCTAAACTTAGTAATTTGAAAACCTTAAAAATAACCTTCCTTGGAGTATAACCGTAGAAAATATACATTTTTACAGTTTATTTAGAAATAAGCAAATTTTGAGTTCAGTTCTAAGGCTAAGTCGAAATGAGGGAAGAGTATTGAAAGCTCTATTTGAAGTATAAGTCTGAAAAATAATTCTGAACCTTAAGTCCAAACTCTGAAAATAGATACCTTACAAATCGCACATACACGCACCTTGAAACTTAGGATAGCAGAAGATACCTAGAAGTACTCTTGCCTGAAAGCCTAGTATGAAAGAAAACACGGAAATTAAAGCTAACCACCAAAAGAGCATCACTAAAAAAATATATCCGGTCTTGAAATAAAAAAAGGAATAAAATCAAGACCTGGAAAATGCTATTTACGTTTTAAGCTCATACATTCAGTAATCGGATGTTAGTGCCTCAAGAAGCATTAATAGTCGCATGAAAGATGTGTGAGTAACACCGTCCATCGATAATGAAAAGAAGTAGTACTAGGTATTAAGGCAAGGGTATTATAGCTTGAATTGAATTTCTAAGTGTAGGGGTGATAAATACACACACGTAGGGGTTTATGATCGGAATTTGGAAGAGAGCTAGGAATGAAGAATATGGCTTATATCTTCAGTAGAGATGATAAAGATTCCGGAGTTGAGATGGTGTTTTAGAAGGAAAACTCAAAAGATGCTGAAAGCTTTATAAACCGGCAAAACATGTATAATCTAAAGTTAAATGAAAAGGAGGTGTGTAAAATACGGGTTGATAATTTCTGAGTTAAAGATAATAGAGTTTCTTGCTAGAAGGCTGAATTGTAGAATTAGAGTCACCGGCCAATTTGATCGGATTTTGTGGGTAGTATCCGCTGAAAACCTTTAAGAGACAACACTCCTCCTACTAGGGACACCTAGAGGTTTAACGGCTTGTTGCACATGCTCAGTGCAATCGCGTTCCCTGCGAAAATGAGGTTAGGACTTTTTTGTGAATAAACTGGCTTTGCTCGGGACGAGCAAATGATAAGTTTGGGGGTATTTGTTCATATCAGATTTTTGCATTTTTATACCGCCCATTTTTTTTATCACATTGCTTATAGGTAGGTACTCTTGATCCGTGTTTGCTAAATAATTGCAGGCTACAGGTTCTCAGCTCTAAGCAGTGAAATTCATGGAAAAGCGCGACAAATTCTGGACTACTGCCAGCCACAGATAAAATACGGGTCTTCGCTCGCTATTCGTATGTTGCCGCACACCAGTTTAAAGGACAAAATGGCAAATCAATGGTCATTTTCATCCACAAAGCACAAGGGCAACACAAGATCCAAGACTTCTATGCGGAGCTCAAGAAAATCATGACAAAAAGTCCACATCAAATCACCTTTTGATCTGCTGAAAATCTGGAAGAAAAATGAAGAGTTTCTGAGAAACCAAGTATACCAAACTGAAGAGAACAGCAACATGAAGAAACCCAGAAAAAATGACAAGTCAACTCCACCAGATGGCCGCGGAACCGCCGCCAATATGCCATATATCCGGCGGATCCGCGGCCGAGTTGACTCAGTGTCAACTCGTATTTTGAGGGTAGTTTGGACATTTTATCTTGGGCTAGATTGTATCCCTAGGGTTTCAGTTTTCTACCTATAAATAGCCGAGAACAAAGCCAAGTGAAGGGTGCTTATTTTGAGTTAGATTTTAGGATAGATTTTTGTAGTTCTTCTTCCTCTTTTCATCTTTCTCCATTAAAACCTTGTAGTGAGCTTTATAAGTGAAGTGATGAATAAAAGAGTTCTTTTATTTATCATGCTTGTCTTGTTACTTTGTTAATTATATTTTCTTATAATTTTTATTTGCTAATCTAGTTGTTGTTATTTGTTGTTTGTTTCTTTCTTCTTCTATTTTTCTTTATCCTTACAACAATGATACTTAAGCTTGATCCTTACCAAAGTGGGGCCTCAAATAGCTAGTTGTAATCTTCTAACCCCTTTCTTTCTATCTTCCTCCTTTTGTTGTATTTTCCTTTTCTTTTGTAATGGGTGAGTAATTCTCACTTGTTAGGGTAGGATAAGGAAAGTTTGAGATAAGGAAATCTCTCTCACTCTTTTCTTGCCCAACATCTTAATTTGGACTCTCGTTAATTGAACCACAATCCGCTCCCTACGGCACCCTATCCTATATGATAGCGGTGATTCCTTAGCAAGATTGGTTGTGGTTAATTTAACCGGAAGTTAAGGCTAAGAGCCAAGAACGGACGGATAAGGACCAAAAGGAAGAAACTAAGCGTTGGAAAGCCTAGCTTATACTCGCAAGTTTCCTTCCTAGTCGTGCTAATCCGCGTTGTTGTCGATTACCGTAACACCAATATTAAGAGTGGCAACGAAAGAAGTGAGCGATTCCTATCTCAAACTAACCTAATCCTAACCCTAATAAGCTCTCTTTATAAATATTTCAGCACATAATTAATCTCAAACAAACCTGGACCTTTGGACTTAACTCGTTAAAACACATAGAAAAAGATTCCCATTTCTCCGTGGACCGACCCGTACTCAACCGGCTAGCTACCAAGCAAAACCGTCTTGATTGCGGTAATTAACTAAGTATGCAAAAACTCTAACAATCAGCACCCAAGGCAATAGCGCCAGCGCCCGCGTGCCGCGCACGTGAGGCGCTGGCGCTTTTTCCCAGGCATCCTTTGGATGACCTTTCTCTCTTTATATGTGTGTGTGTGTGTGTGTACATACACATACACACATACTCTACAACACTGTCCCCCGTTAGAAAAAATTCTAACGGGGCGCTGCCCCACACCCCGCAAGGGGGCTACTAGCACTCTTGACCCCCAGCCCGCTATCCGGGTAGCGGGACTCCCGTAAAAACTCTGCGAGGCCCCCGATATATCCCAAACCCCTTTAAAACACAACACACGTATACTGCACATTGAGTTCGTATGACCTATTTGACCCGTCAATCGGAGGTTCTCTCGCCCCAAAGGCGAGGGGCAATTAACGACAGCTTAGTCCTCGACTGCCGGAGATTCGGATCCCCACAATCAATAAACCCTAGCCTACCCTAGGCAGGGGGAATCTGTAATACGCCTGACAAGCGTGTGTGTATTCCCATCTCAATGAGGTGACGGAAAACACCCTACAATGTCCTCAAACTACGACCTCACCGCCAAATGGTGATCAACAGACCGAGATGTCTGTAAACTAAACCAATAGAGCCCAAACACTCTTTCATTGGATCCGAAACGAAAATGATCCTAACACCCTGTTAAGTAGATCTTAGTCTCAAATTGGACTAACGTATCCTTAACAAAAAACCAACAGAGCCCTAACTGCTCGTATACGTTTAAGTCGATCTTGATCTCAAAACGGATCAACGATCCTTAAATCAACCCAAACCCAAATCTAAAAATATACGGATTTGGACTAATCCACGCCCTATGGGAGACAACATAAATTAGTCTCTGTATACAATCCACGGGCAACCAAAAATAAAACAAACACATACGACACAAAGTGAACCTCTGGAGCAGGAGAAAGTGGTTATCGCGATGCGGTAACGTAATTAACTGCAGGGACTTGCTCCTGCAGGGAAGAGCGTCCCCATAATCAAAACCCCCTCACAAACGAGGGGGAATCTGACGAAGTCTGCTACAATGGCCGCATCCGTCTAAACCTCTGATACACGGTGCCATAAATCAACTTGGCATCTTCGGAGAGGTGGACGGATAAATCCAAATAGCATCTGTCCCCAAATTCAGGCAAGACGACCTACGCGGTTCGTCTCTGCTTTCGGCGGTAAACAATCGTCACGGGAGAGCTCAATACTTTCTCAATGAACGAAGTGCGAAAGTATGAAGACCCAAAGTACTTTCAAACAGATTTTGATGATACTGAAAGGTGACACATGCCCAAAAATAAGCAAAAATCCGTGGCTACCATGCTGGTCTTCGGAAGTGATACCAAAGAAGACGAGCAAATAGTCTACTCGGGACAGCATCCGAGGGAGAACAATAAGCCCAGACCATCGACCCCTATCTTAATCTTTGGCAGTGACTCTGAAGATAAGACGAACGTGGTCTTCTCCGTTCGCCCATCAACACAAACTCTTGCCGAAGCGGATAGGTTTCTACACATTATGATGACTCCGCCTCGACACTTCAGGAAACTTGATGCGCTCAATACATACAGCGTACAAGACCTGAAAACTTTCTACGTACCTCCAAGACGAAGAGGTGAAAAGGAGATCATCTTCTATAAATCTGTGGAGACTAAGGTAGAAAAAGAAATCTGGCATAATGCCAACTCCACTCTTGACAGGCTCCAGCCCGTCCGCATGCCGAGATATTATGCAGAGGGATTAAAGAAACCGTTAAAGCGTTAAGGCGTACCTCTCGAACAAACAGTTCGGCAGGCCCAATTCTACAAAAAGATTTATGATATCCCCGGGACTCAACGAAAGAATCCTAACGGGAAGATAGAAACAACTGGGCTGGGATATGTTCGGTCCAAGAAACGGGAGCAAGTCTACAGCTGCCACGTCATAAACAGCTCGAGTGAGGAAGAAAACACTCTTCCAAATAACCATGACGTCAAATTGGAGCGAGATACCACTTCAAGAACGTTAAGTCTGTCGCTCGAAGAGAAAATTGATAAGCTAATAAAAGAAGCTTGTTAAGCGAGTCGAGACAACCATAGCCTTGAAATGGCCATATATGAAAATGCCAAGACACAGCGTCTCAGTCTGCAATCAGTGGAAGAGGTAGACCGTAATGCTCTTCATCCACATCCCTCTATCCGCTATCGCGAAGAGAGAAATAAGGTGAAGAATATAAGCAACTTTCAAGGACAACAATGCAGGTCCAAGATGCCGATTAATCGAGAAAAGCTTGGTTGGAGCCTGTCCTTTATAAAGAAAATGGATCAGAAATACTCCTTCGTTCAAGACATGACAGGGAAAATCTTAAGCCTTGTCATGAAGCACCAAATGTTGACGCTTCCAGAATCTCGGCATCCTAAACAAATAAATGAGGTCCACCATTCAGACTATTGCTCCTATCACAGAGCAACAAGTCATCCCCTTGAAAACTGCTTCACGTTCAAAAATTGGATCGAAGACCAATATCAACAAGACAGGTTCATATTATCTGACAGCTGGAGGATAAACCTTCCACAAAATAATGAGCCAAAGAAGACCTATACTGTCAGGATATAACTAGCTCGACCATGAATATGGAAGCGAACTCGTACCTGTCATATGGTAACTCTTTCAAAAGAGGGAGAGGACGAGGACATGATTAACCTCTTCGGATGCTTTGCAAATGAAGACGATAACGAGGAGATCTCAGAATTTCCACCAGCGCCAAAAGTGTTAGAGGAGGGGATACACACCACGGCAGACAACCTAAGGAAAATCGACTTAGGAACAGAGGATGATCCAAGGTCGACGTTTGTCGGTGAGCTTCTATCTGAAAAACAAGTAGCTACACTGAAAGACATGCTTATGCAATACAAAAACTGCTTCGCTTGGAACTACTTCGAAATGCCAGGTTTAGATGCAGAGATAGCGATACACAAACTGGCCATATCGCCAAACATAAAGCCTGTCAAACGGGCGCCAAGAAGGATGAGACTCGAACTTGAGATGAGTATCAACACCGAAGTTAAGAAATTAATTGATTACCGCTTCATCCAAGAAGTTCAATATCCCGACTGGATCGCTGACATCGTTCTGGTAATGAAGAAAAACGGGACAATTCGCATTTGCATGGACTTTTGGGACCTCAATAAAGTACGCCCGAAGGATGACTTCCCAGTATCCATTACCGAACTGATGATCGATAACACATCCACCCACGACGTCTTCTCCTTCATGGATGGATCTTTAGGATATAACCAAATAAAAATGGATCGTGAGGACTAGAAGCATACCGCCTTTCGGGCACCGTTAGGTGTATTCTGCTACAAAGTGATACCTTTCGGTTTGAAAAACGCCGGAGCTACATACCAAAGAACCATGATGAAGATATTCAATATTCTCATGTATGAGATCGTCGAATGTTATATCGATGACCTCGTAGTCAAAAGCAAATCTCATGAAGAACACCGAGAACACCTAAATATTGTTTTAGAGCGTATTTGGAAGTATAATCTGAAGATGAACCCTCTAAAGTGCGCGTTTGGAATCTCCTCAGGTAAATTCCTAGGATTCATCATCCGTCACCGAGGCATCGAAATTGATCCCTCAAAAATCAAGGCGGTCATGGAAATTCCATCGCCACGAACCCTCAAACAGCTGTGATCTATCCAAGAAAAGCTCGCATACATCCAGCGGTTCATAGCCAAGCTCTCCGGAAAATGTCGACCCTATAGACATCTAATGAAGAAGGGTACTTCGTCCGTTTGGGATCAGAAATGCCAAAATGTATTGGACGAAATCAAACAATACCTGCAAAATCGGCCGGTATTAGCTGCTCCAGTTAAAAGAAAACCCCTTATCCTATATACAATGGCTCTTGAAAGTTCTCTTGGCGCACTATGGGCACAAGAGAATGACTAAGGAAATGAGAGTGCTTTGTACTATCTAAGTCGAGTTCTCTTGGGGTCAGAAAGCAACTACTCCCCCATCGAAAAGCACTGCCTGGTACTGATCTTCACAATTACAAAGCTCAGACACTACACCTTGGCGCGTGAGGTCTGTCACGCCCCGCGTCCCAGAGTGCGCTAAGAACGGCACGTGACAGAGCCAACCATGCTACCTGTGGCTAGGAAACATCCCTCCACAGTCACATTATGGCTGTCTAGAAGATATCAAGAATAGGAAATTAAAAATAAACTATCTAGTACATATCCATATGCCAGAATAAACGAGTCAAGAAATAATATATGCGGAAGCAATAAATCCAAATAACAATAACAATCTGGAAAGTACGTCCCAAATACGGGCTCACATCAGGAAATGAAAATGCTGAAAGAAAACTAAACTAAACTAGATACTAACAGAACTCTTAAAGCCCGTATTTGGTGGGGGGAAAGTAGTGGTCTAAGAAGCACTCTTTGAACTTGCTCCACTCGATCGGCCCATCGAGTTTGCTCTCTTCGACGGACCACCAAATACGGGCTTCGCCCTCTAGCTGAATCTTTATTACTTTCACCTTCTCTTCATCAGGTACCCGTGCGGCCGTAAGTAGGTTCTCCACATTGACCAGCCATTGTTTGGCCTCGAGTGGTTCGGCTAGTCCCGTAAACACAGCTGGGTGTAACCTCCGAAAATCCGACACTATGCCAGTCCTGGCAGGCAAAACTGGTGTAACGGTGCCCTCGGGAGCAGTAATGAGAGCGGTGGATCCCCTTAATGCGGTAATCTCCTTGAGTCCTTCGGTAAGTAGGTCCGTCTTTCTCTCTTGGGCTTCCGTAAGAGTCGTTAGTGCATTCAGGATCCTTTCTGTGCGATCCTGAGAACTAGAGTCCGAGGAGAGATCGTTCGGTGAAGTCATGTCGCTGAAAATAGATGAAAGGATATGATTAGATTCGAGGATGAAAGCGAGAAGTAGTGAAGTGAGCATATAATAAAGCGTAGGTAATGTTATCCTTTAATATTAAGCCTGGCTCTGATACCATCTAAACCATGTCACGCCCCGCTTCCCAAAATATGGAATACAAGGGTGACAAGGCCAGCCATGCTCCTACGATCAAGAAAGAATCCTGTCATAGTCACATATCGGCTTCTAGTATTATATGGTAATCAGTAAATACAGCACAGAAATAAAGGAAACACAATACTAGTTTATTACACCAACTTTAATTGTTCACAGTTTACAATAGGATGAAATAAAAGAAACTACTAACCAAGTGCGAATACAAGGTTGATTTATGGAAAACGGTAAAAGTACTGAGGGCACGACCGTCTAGATCTCTGCGAGCTCGAAGGGTAGGTCTGGCTCCTGAATCCGGTCCTCTTCAATCTCTGAGCATGCATACTCAGGTCGTCAGGGCGACGCAATAGAATTTTATAATAATCATAAAAGACAAGAAAATAAAGCAATAACGGTGGAGGTAATAAATGCAGACAATCAATATGTCGTGAACTGATGTAAGGTATGCTCTGTGTCCCTATCTGTCTCTAAGTCATTTTGAAATCGAGATGCGGAAAGGAGTGATCATGTTTAACGAGGGTCTCGTACATACCCGAGACTACGGCCCACGATGCCCGGGACATAACCCTGTCAGCCGGACCGCTAGGTCCAACCTAATATATAAGAGTCGTTGTTCGAATGATCATCCTCTAAAACACTGACCTCGCTAAATAAAATTTCCTTTCCACTGCGATTTCCCCCTTTTCCCCAGGTTTCACTATTTATGAGTATAGGCTAGTTGTGTACAAGCACGCACCAATAACGCGGTTTTATTCACTGTTCACTGTATTGTCACTATCACGAACCATTCACTTTTCACTGGCCTACTTGACACTCCTAGACCGATACCATTCACGCTTGACAATGTATGGTATACTGAAACTTAATAATGAAGCGCACTATCACTAGAGGTATTACGGCCGGGTATAATATGTGCATTTATGCCACTAAACATTCATGTGCAATGAAAGTTATTATGCATCTTATGAACTCATAAAAATCACATTAAATCATACGTTCAAAATTAAATAAAATGATACAAAAGTGGTAACAAGTAAACTCAGTCGGCAGTTCAACGAGATTTATTCCAAGTCGATCGGGTTTCGGGTTCTCAAATTACATTCGTTTCATTTTAAGTGTTCGCTACTGGAAATTCAGTTCCTGAACTGAAAGTCCATTTCGCAACACAATTTTCATCCTGTTGGGATCAAAATTAGACGATACTATAGTTGAACAACATTTAGAGTTATCAGTTATGTTTCCAACGCAATTAGAGGATCAGTAATATTCTATTTCAACAGGGAGTTATGCTCAGGTTAAGTTCAATGTGTAAAATCTGCCACTGCAGAATTCAGCAGAACACATCGTCGTTATAAAATGTGTTAAAATATCATACAGTTAAGGAATCCAGTGAAACTAGCGGGGTAAGAAATATAACTCAATTTTCTACGTAACTATATAGGGTTCCGTACATTTTCGCATTTGAGCAATGTTATACAGTGATCTCAAAACAAGGGTGAACTGGGATTACTGCTCTGAACTGCAGTCTAGGGTCGTAATTCTCCCCAGTTTTCTCTATCATAACTAGTTCAAATTTATAAATAAATTATAGAGTACTGTAGGTTAATTTGTTATCTTCAATACAAGCCATGGAACGCTCAAATCCTATTTTTAAAAGATTTATCGTGAATTTAACGGTCTAGCATGTTCAGGAAAATTCTGATTCCGCAATGGTTATCGGGGTAACACTTTATGGGTGAAACAATATTGATTTTCAACCAAATTTCTGCAGTACCTATGTAAATAGTAATCGGGTTTAACGAACACAAGTTCCGCCATTTACAGATAGGTTTTCACGTAAAGTTTAGTATCAACTACTTGTTTATATGTATGGCAATCAGAGCTTTTGTTTCGTTTAATCGGTCAATATATCTTCATAACATGGTTAGAGCCGAATAAAAGGCTCGACTTATAAACTATGTCTATCTATGTATAAACAGGGGATTGTAAGACTTAACCAAAATCCATGATTTTCTAATTAACTTGATTGTTAAATACAATATATATAACTATGTGAGAAGAAAACTAATAGCATGTGAAGCAAGTGATGATCACTTGCCTGAAGACGATGATGGCGGCAACAGCTACGGCGGTGATACCCACGGCGATAGAGGCGACTGCTTGGACAGAGACGACGTTGTCAACGGCGACAATGGCAACGGCGACGGCGATTGTAACGGCTGCAAGGTGTGCTCGGTTCCAGAAAGGAGGGGGTGAAGGCTCGGCGTTGTGCAGCGGGGAGTTCGACGTTGGTGGTTGCGCTGGTGGACGGCAGGAGCTTGCAGGCGATGGTCGCCGGAATCGCAGGGAGCTCAGTCGCAGTTAGGTGTCGTGGCTGTGAATGGAGGAAGGAGTGGGGAGAAGTGGTGGGTCATCGACGGTGGTGGGTGCATTGGGGAAGTCGCAGGGTGGTCGGAGGTGGCAAGCGAGGTGGAGGGGAGCTCGGCGGTGGTTGGAACAATGGTGATGAGAGAGGTCGGCTCGGGTGTGCAGGCGATGTGGGGAGGAGGTGAAGTGGGGCTCTGGTTTTGGAGAGAGGAGAGAGAAGCGAGGGTGATGCCGGCGATGGTGGCGAGGCGAGCGCAGTGTCGGTGTGGTGTGGCGTGGGTGTGGGTCGAGGGAGGGAGCGGGAGGAGAGTAGGAGAAAGGAAGAGGAAGAGGGTGGAAAAATATAGAGGAGGGTGAGAATAGAGGGAAAATAGACGTATGTGAGGTGAGAGGGTGAGTGAGAGAGAGAGAGAGAGAGAGAGAAAACGTGAGGAGTTTAGAAAAAGCGGGTTTTAATTGAGAATAAAGAAGAGACTGAGATAACGGGAATGTAAATTAATAGGATTTTAATAAGAATTTAATTTGGTAAGATTTGGGATTAAATGAGGGTATAAAAAATTGAATTTTGAAAAGGGAGGAGAGAGTAGATAATTTGAATATAATTATTGTTTTTGAAATAAGAATTTGGGTTGTTGGCCTTGGGCTCAATAAAATTTAAAAGAAAAGTGTGGGATTTAGATATGGACTTAGGCTTAGGATTGGGTTCATAGGAAAGCAAAATAATTATAAATTAATATAAAACGTAAAATGGATACAATATTTTGTTTGAATACATGTATTGGCGTAGATGAAGACCGGGTATTACAAAAACATCCCTAAACTAAAAATAGACCGAAATGTTCTGAAACTAAAATTCGTCCCGAATATGGGAATGACAGACCAAAACGTCCCTAAACTAACAATGGACTACTACGTTCTTAAAATGGTATTGGACCGAGACGTCCCTAAACTAATAATGGACCGAAATGTCCTTAAACTAATATATTGCCCTACGGTGAATCTCTATATCGAGCACCGTATACAATCTACGGACATAAAATAATTCACACCCTTCCTTGGTCCTATATGATGCGGTCCTTTGAAGAATGTCGCGATCAATAACTACTAATGCGTTACCTTACGGTCCGTCTGAAAAAAAGGTATGTCCATAAGAAAAATAGGCACGGATGAAAATCCGAAAGGGTGCCGTGAGTAAAAACAACAGGGCTACCGGCGAGCTTGTGAAAACCCGAAAGGGTGCAAACTCATTAAAAGAAAGGAAAAGATGAACTTGTAAAGTCCTCACGATTTTGTATGGAGAAAAAACCTGCGTGAGATCCTTACGACACACAAAGGAGAAACACACTCAGGAATCTATATGATCCCTAAGGAGAAAATACACTTAAGAAATCCTCACGACTCGTAAGGAGAATATATCCTCTATAAGACCCTCACGGATTATAGAATTTAAAAGCTTTAAGTTACAGAGATCTGAACCTGTTCTTAAGCCACCAAAACCCCACCAATTTATGCTCTACAGACGGTCCAATATTGACCCTTGTATACAATCCACGGGCGTAAATAAATATATTCTCAACCAAGTCCCACCAAGAACAAGAAATATCGTTCGATATGGTGAACGGCACTTATGAGTCCTTACAACTGGCTAGAGAAAATAGCACTCAGGAATCCTCATGATTCCTAAAGAAAAAATACACTTATGAAATCCTTACGACTCATAGGGAGAAATACTTTTATGAGACCCTTATGGCTCATAAAGTCAAAAAGCCCTAGTCGACAGAATCCTAATCCTGTTTGCTAAGCCACCTTTATTCAAATCAACAAAGGCAAATGATGATTCGCTCCTGACAATATTCTAGTTGCAGTGATACTGATGTCAAGATTGGTATCAGATCCTTAGATCCTGACTCATAATAAAACTCAACAAGTCACGAAAAAAATGCATATGAAACAGCTGAAATGATAAGGCAACTCGCAATAAAAAGCAGCGAGTAAAAATAAAAATAAAAATATATAGCCGAAATGATTGGGCACTGTGAATGAAATAACCGAAATGATTGGGTAATCGCGACTTTCGCGATATAAAAAGATGAAAGATAGAGCATTGCGGAAATAAATAAATAATAAAATAGAAAATTTCTGCCCTGTAAGTAGATCCACACTGACTCTTGTATACAATCTATGGGCTCAAATGAAAGAAAGGGAAACATAATTTCCCACCATACTTTGTCAAAAAAAGAACCAAGTCTTAATGGTACATCTGCAGTCTAGAGACTATTTGGACGTCGTTCTTACTCCAACAAAGTACATACACGACGTCAACAAGGACCCAAGGGTCAAATAAAAGTGGAGTGACGGCAAAATCCTAGCTCCAGATCTCGATGGCAAAATCTATAGCCTAGAGATCATGTTAACGTTCCTCCTCATTCAAGCAGGGTGTGGACGCAACTATCAAATGAAATTAGAGTAATGGCATATTTCTAGCACCAGACCTCGATTGCGATATGTACAGCATAGAGATCACACAGATGTCTACCTTACTTCAGCAAAGTATCGGTACGACACTAAAACAAAAAATGAAGTGACGGCATATTCCTAGTTTCGGAGATCATCCCACCCCAGATGGGTGCGGTTATGACTCATTGGGGCTTCGAATTAAGCCTAAACTCAAATAAAACGCCACGACACTACGTAACGCTTGATCTTCCATTGGTAATACAGATATTCCAACCTAAGAAGATTACTTGAAAACGTCTTATCCAGCCATCGAAGGGATCAGAGACACGACAGATGTCACGCCCCGGTTTCCAGTGTACAAGTAATGAGACGTGACTGGCCCGCTACGTATTTACTCACAAGTAAACACGCTAAGCATAACTAAATAATATAATGTAAATATATACAAGAAAACATGAAATGTAAATGAACAACAACTTTTATTTATTGAACATTTCTTTACAATACAACTGAAAAGTAAATAAAATGATGAAAGCAATGTCTAAACAATGGCATGAACATGAAAGTAAAGTATATACAAGAGTCTAGAGATCGGGGTCCTCGCTGAACTGATCCAAGTCCTCTGAACTGGGCTCTATCTCCCATGAGTCGGATCCACCTGACAACATTCCAAAAAAAGAAGAGAGAAGGAATGTCGTCAGCGAACAATCGCTAGGTAAGTCCCAAAGAAAAGTAGAAATAGAATAGATAGATGAGTAGACAAATATGAGAATATAACTGGTGTATTGTGAGTTTGTTATATTAACGCAATTGTTTGTATCTTGGTACAGAATATGCCAGTGTATACGAGAGGAGTCTAACTATTCCGTGGACTAAGGTATACGGAGCACAAGAAACCGTTAAGCCACAGAACAACAGCAATGGATATTCAGGTTAGGTGTATTAAAGTGACCGTCTTGTGCTATTTCTAACACATTCCGTACCAGTCTACCCCTTTAAAACCCTGTAATGTATTATTTATTGATGTATATTATTTTGTTTAATATATGTACGACTTACCGAAACCATGATATCAGTAGTTCATGTAAATGGAAAGGATATAGACGGATAGTCATGTAGACCAGTCAAATGTATATCCATGGTTTGGTCAAATCATGTTCATGTTTATATAGATTGAATTTTGGTATAAATGGATTCATGTTGAATTGGAGTTATACTTGAATCATATTCAAGGATAGATTGATTGATTTCATATTAGACTGAGACTCTGCCTGAGTCAGACACTTAAACAGAATTGAAGTCCTGAATTAGTTTTGGAGTTATCGGTAACTGCTGCACATGGACTGCAAGATTTGTGTCTTTTTCCAAGACAATTACCGTATGGATAACACCGTTTTTTGGTTGTCTACCTTAGATAGGCAAGCACCCATATTCTTTGGCTCCGTGAGACTCAAGAAAACTAGTCCCTCTTAAACCTATATTTACTAGGGTCCTTATTGTAAATTAATATAATTTGAGAGGGTTTTATGAATAATAGTTTTGATATATTTTCAAAATAAATCTCAAGTATTTATTTATCGTCTTTAGGGTTTTCATAGTTGTAATTTTTATAAAATGAAATATTCTAGTGGATATAAATCTAACTTTGAATAGTATATGGTATTTTCTTGTAATTTGACTTGTATTGAATGTGATGGTATTTTCATGAAACTTGTGATTCTTTTCTTTTGATTTTGAAAACATGGAATATATTATATTTTTAAAATAGATATTTTGATAATATTTATATATATATAATTATTAAAAATAGAATTTATTTATTAATAGAAATCACGTTTTCTTAAAATTTGTAATAAAAATTCTATCGAGATCATATGCTCCATGAGGAGGTCTGCATCTCGCTCTACTAGTCCCGAGGACGTGCAATAACCCATACCATTCCGATCGGGTTCCCCAAAATAGATTGTAGAGGCTTATTTGTAAGGAATTAATTAAAACAATTTAAAGAATACGGGTTTTGATATTTTAAAGTATTTTAATGTAAATTGTATTTTGTCCCACAAAAATTGTTACAAAATCCATCGTGCTATTTCAAGATGAGTGTTGTGATGAGGTAGGTCATTATTTCGTGAGTTTTCTAAAGGTAATATGAGCAAAACGATAAAGTAATGTCGTATGTAAACTTGATGGTATTTTACCGAAAAAGTGAAATAAAATTTGTTTAACATTAAATTTTGAATTGAAACTTGGTCAAATTGTTGTTTTATGGTTGCTAAACAATATATGAATAGATGGTTAATTTGTTGTTTAAGAAAAGTAAGTTTCTAAAGAAATGAGAATCGGAAGTCGGAATAACTCCGCTTCCGATGAGTTTTGAGAAGAGAGTGTTTTAGATTAGAAATGTAGGAAGGGGGACAGGACTTACTGATTTAGAGAAGAGATGGGAGGTAGAGAGAACTTTTGAAGGCGTCGTGGAGTCGCATCGTCGCCGGATTTGTCCCAAATCATCGCCGGAACTTTGACCTTAGCTAACTCCACTTATACAACTTTTGGAGTTAGGAATTTTATAGAGTTTTGGTAATGGATTTCAGAATGAGGAGGGCAAAGTGTAAGGGGGGTATTTATAGGATAGAATTAGAGTTTTGTGAGTGAAGAGAGAATTAAAAATGCATTAAAATTAGAATTAAAGAGTGAAATTGCACTCTCTGGATAATTGCAGAGTAATCAAACATAATAGGAGTTAAGGGGGGAGGCCAAGAGACTAGGGCACAAAAATTAGGGGCAATACCTATTGGGGGGCCCGGCGGTGCCGGCCCCATGAAGAATCTCGCCGGTCCAATACGAAGGTGGGGTGCTTGGATTTTGGCCACGTGTTTATGTTTGTTCAAATATCATTTTCCACCTGTTTGATTTTTGTGTGACTTTTCATTTTACGTGCAGTGCACGTGTAAACTTTTGGGGTTCTAAAAGTTTAAAAGAAAAAGCAACAAAAATAATATGTGGCTGATAGGATTCGAACACAGGGGCTACGTCACAGCAGTGCAAGGCTTTACCAGTGAGCTATAAGTTGCTTCTTGCTGTTCAAAAGCAAATTAAATACTTATAGCATGCACATGATTGCAAATACTCCATTTGTACATTAACTTTTAAACAAATTTTCTGTACATTAAAACAGAGTCATTACATTCTACCCTCCTTACAAAAATATCGTCCTCGAAATTTATAATTACAAAGGACTAATTTAGAAATAAGTGAGGGTATCTTGCACGCATGTCATCTTCTCTTTCCCACGTTGATTCTCCTGGGGTGACTTTTCTCCACATCACCCGGACCAAGTTTACATATTTGTTCCGAAGTGACTTCACCTTTTTGTCCAGGATTTCAACGAGTTGTTGCTTACAAGATATGTCCGTCTGTACGGTCAGAGTGATTTAGAATGTGAATGGGGTCACTTACATACCTTCTGAGTTGGGATATGTGGAACACATTGTGCACTCCTTCCAATGAGGGTGAAAGTGCCAAGCGATAAGCCACTTCTCCGACTCATTCTGGTATGTCGAATGGTCCAATATACCTCGGACTTAGCTTACCCCGCCTTCCAAAGCGAATCACTCCACAGTTTGGTGAGATCTTCAAAAAGACATGATCTCCCGGTTGGAACTCCAAGTGACGGTGCTTTGCTTCAGCCCAGTGCTTCTGTCGGTCTTGGGCTATGCGCCTTCTTTCCCTAATAGTGCGAACCACATCCACTATTGCTACTATCATCTCTAGTCCAAGGAGTTCTCTGTCTCTGATGTCGTCACAACTTAATGGTGAATGACACTTTCTTCCATATAGAGCTGCAAAGGGTGTCATTCCAATACTTGCTTGGTTGCTGTGTTGTATGAAAACTCCACAAGATGTAGGCGATCTTCCCATGATCCTCCAAAGTCTAACATACAAGCTCTTAGCATATCTTCAAGTATCTGAATCTTTCGCTCGGACTATCCATCTGTTTGTGGATGGTAAGCTGTGCTAAAGTTCGGATTTGTTCCCAAGCTAGCTTGCAGACTCTGCCAAAATTGCGATCGGAATCTGGTGTCACGACCCACTCCCAAACACAAATGGTATTGTCTGCTCTGGCCGAAACCGCAAAGTTTTGTCCCTTTGAATGAACCGGACTTAATAAAGGGGCTACTTCCTAGTAGGTCACCCATCCCAGAATTTCCCTAGCTCAAGCACGCTTAACTACAGAGTTCTTCAAACTCTGGAGTTTCGATTCATCCAAAAGGCGCCTCCGTGTTATAGGAGTGGTATCATTCCATTTATAGTTCTGATTGTGTCCTCTTTTAGAAGGGAATTCGATACTCCCTATTGTTCTATAGTGGGTCCCTGTGTGTATCCGTATCGGTTACATCCCTACCTCGATATCGGATAACATTTTACTTCTGATGGGGTAGGTGGTATTCATCCCCAACTCCACCTAGGGTATTACATCCCCCCCACTTAGAACAATGGTTCGTCCTCGAACCATAGACCTACTTTTGAGGGACCGACTTTGATACCATATTTATCATGACCCCATTTTACTTCTGATGGGGTAGGTGGTATTCATCCCCAACTCCACCTAGGGTATTACATTCCCCCCCACTTAGAACAATGGTTCGTCCTCGAACCATAGACCTACTTTTGAGGGACCGACTTTGATACCATATTTGTCACGACCCACCTCCAAACACGGATGGTATTGTCCGCTCTGGCCGAAACCGCACGGTTTTGTCCCTTTGAATGAACCGGACTTAAGAATGGGGATACTTCCCAGTAGGTCACCCATCCTAGAATTTTCCTAGCTCAAGCACGCTTAACTACGGAGTTCTTCAAACTCCGGAGTTCCGATTCATCCAAAAGGCGCCTCCGTGTTATAGGAGTGGTATCATTCCATTTATAGTTCTGATCGTGCCCTCTTTCGGAATGGAATTCGATACTCCCCATTGTTCTACAGTGGGTCTTCGTGTGTATCTGTATCGGTTACATCCCCACCTCAATACCGGATAACATCTTACTTCTCACAGGATAGGTGGTATTCATCCCCAACTCCACCTGGGGTATTACATCTTGTGTCACAACCGGAAACAATGCAAACCGTTACTCCATGTAATCTCACGATCTCCTGCATGAGTTCATATATATCAGAGATAGTACATATTGAAGAGTTAAATCTTACTTAGGTTCAAACTTACCTCCATGTACTTCTTTGCTAATATCTCGGTAGATTGGCCAACTCGAAAGGGAATAAAGTGAACTGACTTTCTGAGTCGATCCACAATAACCTATACTGCATCATTACCTTTCATGCTGTGAGGAAAAGCAATCACGAAGTCTATGGTGATGTGTTGTCACTTACATTCTGGAATAGATAACGGTTGAAGTAAACCAGCAGTCCTGTGATGTTCAGCTTTCACTTGCCGACACACCAAACATTTAGCGATGCTTCTGGCTACTTCACGCTTCATTCCATGCCACCAGTAATATTGCCGTAGATCTTTGTACATCTTTGTACCACCAGGGTTTACTGAATAGGAAGAGCTATGAGATTCTTTCATCAATTCTTCCCGAACAGGACCTTGTGGTATACACAATCTACTGGCGTATCTCAAAGATCCGTCTTCATAGATGATGAGGTCTGTTCTAAGTCCACTTTCTACTTGTTCTCTGATCTTTTGCAAGTTAGTATCACTTGCTTGAGCTGCTTTGATCTGATTGAAAATTGTAGACTGAACTTGTAAGTTCATCAAACTTGAAGCATTACCTGGCATGACCACATCTATCTCTATCTGATGCAAATCTTATTGAAGCTTCCACTGTGCGGTGAGATTCATTGATAGTGACTAGCGACTAGGTGCGTCAGGTATTACATTCATTTTCCCTGGATGATATTGTAGGTTGATGTCGAAGTCCGCCATGAGTTCTAACCATCTTCTCTGTCGCATATTTAACTCTTTCTGAGTAAATACATATTTCAGACTCTTGTGGTCTGTGTATATGTCCACTCTTTCTCCAAGAAGATAATGGTGCTAAATCTTGAGAGCAAAGATGACGGCTGCCAACTCCAGATCATGCGTCGGATAGTTGTGCTCAAGAACTTTCAGCTGTCTTGATGCATAAGCTACAACTTTACCGTGCTGATGTAGATCACATCCTAATCCTTTACCGGATGCATCGCAATGCACTTCGAAACCTCCAGATTGGTCCGGTATTACGAGAATAGGCGCTGATGTCAATCTTGACTTGAGTTCTACGAAAGCTTGTTCGCATGCTTCTGACAACACGAATTCTTCATCTTTACGCGTAAGCTTAGTCAGGGGTTTTGCAATCTTTGAAAATCCTTCAATGAATCTTCTGTAATATCCTGCTAAACCTAAGAAACTTTGAATGTCCTTCACTGACTTCGGTGTCGGCCATTCGCTTACTGCTGATACCTTAGCTGGATCTACATAGATTCCATCTTGATACAATATGTCCGAGAAAACCAACTTGATATAGCCAAAACTCGCACTTACTGTACTTGGCATAGAGTTGATGTCGTCATAAAGTATCCAGGACAATTCGTAGGTGCTCGGCATGTTCTTTCCGACTCTTAGAATACACCAGGATGTCGTTGATGAAGATGACAACAAACTTGTCTAGGTTCTCTCGGAAAACTTGATTCATTAGGTTCATGAATATAACTGGTGTGTTGGTCACTCCAAATGGCATCACAAGAAACTCATAATGACTATAGCGAGTCCTGAATGCCGTCTTCAGAATATCAGACTCTTTGACCTTCACCTGATGATATCCCGAACGAAGATTTAACTTGGAGAAAACGCAAGACCCACTTAGCTAATCGAACAGATCATCGATGCACGGAAGTGGATACTTGTTCTTTTACTTCGTTTAGAGCTCTATAATCAATGCACATTCGATATGAACCTTTCTTCTTTTTCACAAGCAGAACTGGCGATCCTCAACTTGAAGTGCTGGGACGAATCCATCCTTTCTTCAATAATTCATCCAACTGAGTTCGTATCTCTTTCAAACCTTTGGGACTCAAGAGATATGGATCTTTGATCACTGGTTGTGCTCCAGGTACTAAATCAATGCTGAATTCAAGAGCTCGATTGGGAGGCAAACCTGATATGTCTTCAGGAAATACATCGTCGAACTCTCGAACTACCTCTGGTTTGTTTTCTCCCTCCTATAGAGTTGCAATTACTGCCTTCTTCGGTTTTGCTTTGTATATGCTTGGCTCTAGGTACGGCCTCAACTTTTGAGATAAAATACCAGATGCTCTGGAATCTCGAATACTACCTTTCTTTAACGACGGTCAATGGTAGCATAGAATGTTCCTAGCCAATCCATACCCAAAACGACATCGAAGTTCGGTCCGCCAGTACAATGAAGTCAACATAGAATTCTCTGCTGCAGACGACTACTGGACACAGGTCGTATCCCAATGTTGCATTTAGAACGTTGTTCCCTGAACTGACATTCCAGCTGGATAAAAGTGGTTTTACTGGAATCGCATGAGTTCGGACGAACCATTGTGACATGAAGCAATGAGATGCTCCAGTATCGAAGAGTGATAGTGCAGGAAGTGAGGCTACTAAGATCGTACCTAAGTTATGTGGGATAGATTTTAGGTATAAGAAAAAGATATATGAGTATGTATAAAGATTGATAGAAAGGTTGAAAGAAAAGAGTTACCAGTGGTGACTTGGCCAGTGGCTTCAGCTTCTTCCACAGTCATTGTAAAAGCCTGTCGCCTCGGTACATTCCTCCTTGCTGGAGGAGCATTCCTCTGTCCGTTCATTTGTACTTGAGGTAAGTTCCTTTGTGCTTGATGGAACTGACGAGGAGGAGGTGCAGTCGGTCCACGAGGAGTTAGAGCTGGGAGAGTAAGACGTGGAGCAGGTGCCTGGATCGCTGGCCGCTGCGGATAGGTAATTGCTGGTCTGGGTGCAGAATTTGGATCGAGTCTACGAGGACAAGACCCAATATCATGTGTGGCTGAGACATAAACTAAGCAAAGGCGATTAGCACGTCTGCAATCTTTCGCCAGGTGTCCATCTTTCTTGCAGTAGGTGCAAAAGGCTGGATTGGGCCGGTTGAATGGTACTCCCGGTCTCCTGGGTACAAAAGGTGGCCTTGAAGAGGCTCCTCCTGCCATCTGAGTGGCAGGGCATTTCACTCTGGCAGATTGGGGTCTGCCCTTCATCTTTACTACCGCCTCATATCGACGGGCAGCTTTCAAAGCCAGTTTGTGGGTTGGGAAATCCCTTGTAGCTAAGGCAGCTTGGATCTCCGGATCTAACCCTTGATGAAATCGTCTGGACCTGATCTCAGCAGTCAGAATGAGGTGTGCCGTGAACTTATTACGGTCTTGTGTTAGCTGGGTAGTATTTGATATTAGAAAATCGAATATTTGAGATATATCTTTACCTGCTCAACATAGTTAACTCAGCATCATACTCATCCACCGATTTGCTCCACATAAACCCTTGTTGTAAGTGGAAGAATTACTGCTCCATGTCGAATCAGATAGTCTTGGGAAAATACTTCGCATCGAATATGTCGCGAAATTTTTTCCATTCGATAGCCTAGACAAGACGGCTTTCTTCCACCTTCCACCATACTCGGGCATTGTCGGTGAGTTGCAGCTTTGCAACCCGTACCCAAGCGATCTCTAGCACTTGTGCTGTTGCCAGATCATCCTCAATGCTCTGAGCCCATTCTTCAGCTTTCAAAGGGCTCTCTTTCCCAGAAAATTGCTTCAGGTGCAATGCCCGGAATTGATTCACTCCGGGTGCTTCCACTTCTGGGCGGTTCAATAATATAGCAGTCTGCTGCTGCTGTCCTTCCAGGAGGCTTCGGATTGCCTTAAGCAATACCGTTTGCTCGTTGATCGGAGCTGCAACGGTAGACGTAAGTGGAAGAGGTGGTGATGGTGTGTTGTTTACGTTTGTGCTGGTATTGTTTGGAGAATCTATAACCTTGAAAGAAAAAATAGGGTTAGGATAGATTCAAAGAATATGAATTTGAAAGATTCAAGGAATATAAAATGTAAAGAATGTTTTTAGTTGTTGATTCGTGTGTCATATTGCTTAGGACTTCATGCAGAATTGACCTGCATGTCCATGCAGAACTGACCTGCATGGCCCGCCAACAAAACATGTCACGCTTCGCTTCCCAGTGTACGGGTAATGAGACGTACCTGGTCCACTACGTATTTACTCAGAAGTAACCACGCAAAGCGTAACTAAGCAATATAATGTAAATATACATGTGAATGAACAACAACTTTTATTTATTGAACATTTCTTTACAATACAGCTGAAAAGTAAATACAATGATGAAAGCAATGCCTAAACAATGGCATGAACATGAAAGTAAAGTATATACAAGAATCTAGAGCTCGGGGTCCTCGCTGAACTGATCCAAGTCCTCTGAACTGGGCTCTATCTCCTGTGAGTAGGATCCACCTGACAACATTCCAAAGAAAGAAGAGAGAAGGAATGTCGTCAGCGAACAATCACTCGGTAAGTCCCAAAGAAAAGTAGGAAATAGAATAGACAATATGAGTAAACAGATATGATAATATAACTGGTGTATTGTGAGTTTGTTATGTTAACGCGGTTGTTTGTAGCTTGGTACAGAATATGCCAGTGCATACGAGAGGAGTCCAACTATTCTGTGTGTTAGTTATATGTATGCCCTAGAGGCCATTACTGTACATACGATATATATTGTAGTGGATGCTTGGACATATATATGGAGGACTTTCTTGCTCCACATGATAGTATGCTATCTGGTTGCTCTTTATCTTAACATGTACATTGATTGTCTCTATGTTATATGTTGATAAAGCCCTTAGGATGAGTACTTGACTACCAGGATTATGATGTAGATCATACTAGTGGGGATAGTATAGTCGATAAGTACATCCTTCAAATGTTCCTAGTCGTGGGTGTTTCGAGACAGGGCATCGATATACCATAGTAGACTAGCATATAGCTTCTCGACATATGTAGATAGGCGATGGATGATCCCATATCCATTGGTGTTTGACATCAGAGACAGTATACGGGTGCTCAGTGGAGACTAGGTACACTGAACGGACTCGCCGAGAACTCCTAGATGGTATTATACCTAACGTCAGATGGCAATTCTCTGGTGACACTAGTACAGGTTAGTCTGTAGACCCGAGATCGTCATAGAGTCTTGTGTGATTCCCACTGTGCTTTGATTTCCACCTTACCACGTTCAAGAGAACGTGCAAAACGGTGGCTTTTGGGTACAGTCCCGTGTTACATGGAGGCAATGAGCGATAGGAGGGGTTTCGTCTCTCCCAGTATTGGGAGTTGATGTTGTGCTGTGCTTGATTGGCTATAACAAGAAGTCCCTGGCCAGGGCTGCTTCAGAGAAATATTGGTAAGTGTTATCAGTAGTTTCTCGACCCGTTATGAGCCTTATATCGACATGACTTATCAAGTTACTGGGGTTTGACATTTACCACCCCTAGACGAGATATGCGACATATCAGACGAAGAGACCGGACTGTACGGTAGTGTTGATTGGATTCGCAGGAGTACGAGCAGGCCTGCTTGTTGATCTTCTGATCGTTCAATACCCGGGTGGCCGTTACGTTTAGCAGACCACTTGCGGATTGTGGGTGTTTGATATGATCATCACCTACTGCCGGTGTATTGACGAGTCTTTAGAGTCCCATACAGAGGTTTCCTGGCTCAAGTGAAACGGAGTAGGAGCACATATGTGATATGTGCGGGACCGAGATTAATACGATATGAGATACCGTATTCTATTCTCGCGATATGTGATATCGGCCGGGTATATGTGATATAGCCGGGTTATCGGATCAAGTGTTAATTCGATAAAATGATACATATTATATTAGTCGGTTATTTGCAAAATAGCCGAATTACCGGATTAAGTGTTGATTCGATAACTTAATGTATAATTATATATTTGATATATTACATTACATTAACTAATATAAGCTCACTTAAATGATTCTTTTTCTCACTTGATGATACATTGATATATATGTGATATATGTTAATTGTATTATTTTCTTTTGTTACATTATGTATTATATATGTGATATATAATATTGTAACATGTTAGGGTTAAACTTGCAACTAGAGTTTTGAGATTATTACTATGGCTAAGATTAGGGTTATATATATATATATATATATATATTAGCAAAATTTAAAAAGAAAAGACTTTTGGCAAAAGAGTTACCATTGTTGACTAAGTCTTCTCTCTTGATATTTTGTTTAGATATTTCTAAACCAAACCCTAACCCTAGACCATGGTAAAGTCACTACAAGGGTTAAGCATGACATGCTTAACCCTAGGTTGCAATTCTAACCAACACTATAATTCATTATTCATCACTTGACTTCATCTTCTTCTTCCTTTTGAGCTTGCTCTCTAGTTTGTGATAAAGTGATGATTTTGAATGAGAAAATGATTTCTAATGTGAGCAAACCTCCCACTTCATCATCCTCTACTACTTGTCATTTATTATAGCTTGTTTGCTTCACTAATTCCATAATTAGTAAAGAGATATCTTGGGTTAGTGTCTCCTCGACGTAGATCATCTTCGGCCTCGAAGTCTTCGAAACAAGCATGTTCGTTTCTTCGAGGGAGCCTCTCTAGAGTCCGAAATTCACGATCGCAGCGAAGGGACGACTACACGGAGCTAATGAAGTGAAGGACCGGTCTACAAAGGTTGTATTCCTTGCTCACTTTTCATATGCGAAATTGTTTGCATAATATTCCGTCGATTTCTAGTTAACGATACTGTAGGGTTCCTAGGCACTCTCAAGAGGTCTCACAAGGCATCAACCATGCCAATTTCAAATTTTACGGGTGCCGAGAAACCCTAATACGGATCGTTGACTAGAAATTTAGGCGAAACAGTAAACTAGTTAACATCTTAACTAAAGGAGAGAGGCTACAACCTTTGTAGATCCGGTTCTCCACTTTCTTAGCTCCACGTAGGCGTCCTCTCGCTGTCCATCTCGAATCCCGGACTCAATCGTCTGCTTGATCGGAGAAATGGGCGGACTAGGTCGTCGGCTTCGTGCCGAAGATGATCTACGTCGAGGCATCACAAGTTCAAGCTCCGACTTCACAAATTTGTGAAACTTGTGAAGAAAACACCCAAAACAACTTGGCAAGAGGTAGAGGGTGAAGAAATAGGAGGTGGGTTCACTTGAGAATTGGATTTCTCACACTTTTGCTCAAGATGCCATTGTTGAAGACAAGGTTTTTCTTGAAGAAGAAGAAGGAGAGGAAGAAAGAATATGATAAGTCTCTTATTTAAAAAAGAAACTAATATGAATACTTATCATATACTAACCATGGTCAAGTGTAGAGATTAAACTAAGGTTAGTTAGAATGGTTAGGGTTAAGGATGAGATAAGGATGGTGGACTTTGTCAAAGCTTCAAGAAGCTTCAACATAGAAACAAAATAAGCCACCATTCTTAATAATATCCAAAATGAAATAAATAAATAACTAAGTAAATAATCAAAACCCTAACCATTCATATAACCATGGTTCAATCTTTACACAAACCCAAGTGAGCAAGTATCATCAAACATGATACAAACAAGTGCACAAAAAATATATCACATATACAATGTGCATCAAGTGAGAAAATCCTTTTAAAATGAACCAATACTAGTTAATGTAAAGCAATATATCAAATATATAATTATACATTAAATCATTAAATCAACACTTGATTTAACGATCCGGTCATATCGCATATAACCGACTAGTATCCAATGTATCGGCTTATCGAATCAATCCTTGATTCGATATCTAGGTTATATCGCATATAACCAATCGATACATTCATCGCGAGAATGAAATACGGTATCACATACACGCATTATTCTCGCTCTCGCACATATCTCATATGCGCTCCTATTCCGTTTCGCTTGAGCCGGGAAACCTCTTTGTAGGACTCTAAAGACTCGTCAATACGCCGGTAGCAGATGATGATCATATCAAGCACCCACAAGCCGCAAGCGGTCTGCTAAACGTAACGGCCACCCGGGTATTGAGCGATCAGAAGATCGACGAGCAAGCCCGCTCACACTCCTGTGAATCCAACCAGTAACACTTACCGTACAGTCCGGTCTGTTCATCTGATATGTCGCATATCAAGTCTAGGGGTGGTAAACGCCAGACCCCAATAACCGATAAGTCGTGCCGATGTGAGGCTCATAACGGGTCGAGAAACTACTGGTAACACTTACCAGCAAATCTCTGATCAGCCCTGGCCAGGGACTTCCCTGTTACGGCCAATCGAGCACAGCGCAACATCAACCCCCAATACCGGGAGAGACGAAACCCCTCCTATCGCTCATTGTCTCCATGTGACTCGGGACTGTACCCAAAGACCACCGTTTTACACGCCCTCATGGACGTGGTAAGGTGGAGATCAAAGCACAGTGGGAATCACACAAGACTCTATGACGATCTCGGGTCTACAGACAAACCTGTACAAGTGTCACCTGAGAACCGCCATCTGACGTGAGGTATAATACCAGCTGGGAGTTCTCGGCGAGTCCGTCCAGTGTACCCAGTCTCCACTGAGCACCCGTATACCATCTCTGATGTCAAACACCAATGGATATGGGATCATCCATCGCCCATCTCATGGGTCGAGAAGCGTATACGCTAGTCTACACTAGTATATCGATGCCCTGTCTCGATACACTCACGATTAGGGACCTTGAAGGATGTACTTATGGACTACCATGTCCCCACTAGTATGATCTGCATCATAGTCCAGGTAGTCAAGTACACATCCTAAGGGCTTTATCAACATGTAACTATAAGACAGTTTAAAGAGACAAATGTACATGTTAAGATAAAGAGTAACCAGATAGCATACTATTATATCGAGCAAGAAAGTCATCTCTATATATGTCCAAGCATCCAATATAATATACATCATCTGTACAATACTGGCCTCTAGGGCATACATACAACTAACAATCTCCCAGTTGCACTAGGGCCAGCTGCTGTAGTATCGCATACCGAGCATCCCGAAGAGTCTCTCAAACTGTATCTGGGGAATGGCCTTCGTGAGTGGATCCGCCGTGTTGTTCTTCGTGTCAACCCTCCTGACCTCGATCTCCCGGCGATCAACTATCTCCCGGATCAGGTGATACCGCCTCAGAATATGCCTGGATCGCTGATGGGACCTGGGTTCCTTGGCCAAAGCCACCGCTCCATTGTTATCGCAATACAAAGGTATTGGATGCTCAATGGATGGAACCACTCCAAGTTCAGTAATGAACTTCTTGATCCAGACAGCCTCTTTGGCAGCATCGTTGGCAGCGATGTATTCAGCCTCCATCGTCGAGTCTGCCACGGTTTCCTGCTTGGAACTCTTCCAGCTAACCGCCCCTCCGTAAAGGGTAAAGACAAAGCCCGACTGCGACTTAGAGTCGTCCTTATCACTCTGGAAGCTCGAATCGGTAAAGGACTCCACTTGGAGTTCTCCATTACCATACACCAAGAGCATCTCTTTAGTCCTTCGTAAGTACTTGAGAATGCTCTTCACAGCTGTCCAGTGACTCTCTCCAGGATCAGCTTGATACCTGCTCACTATACTTAGTGAGTATGCAACATCGGGTCTGGTACATAGCATCGCGTACATGATAGAGCCTACAGCCGAAGCATAGGGTATCCCTTGCATGCGAGCTCTCTCCAAATCAGTCTTGGGAGACATCTCTTTGGAGAGAGTGACTCCAGAGATCGTGGGCAAGTTCCCACGCTTGGATTCTTCCATACTAAACCTCTTTAGTATGGTGTCAATGTACCTGGATTGGGACAATCCCAATATTCGTTTGGATCTATCTCTATAGATCCTGATTCCCAATATGCAGGAGGCATCACCAAGATCTTTCATCGAGAATCTTTGTGATAAGAAGAGCTTGACCGATTGCAGCATAGGAATATCATTTCCTATCAAGAGTATGTCGTCCACATACAATACGAGGAAGACAACCTTACTCTCTGCTACCTTCCTGTAGATACAAGGTTCATCTGGGTTTTTGACGAAATCAAACTCTTTGATAACGACGTCAAAGCAGATGTTCCAACTCCGCGATGCTTGCTTTAATCCATAAATGGATTTAAGCAGCTTGCACACCTTGCCGCTGCTCCCACTGTCTACGAAGCCCTCTGGCTGAGTCATGTACACGCACTCTTCTAAATCACCATTTAGAAAGGCGGTCTTAACATCCATTTGCCAGATTTCGTAATCATGATATGCAGCGATGGCAAGCATGATCCGGATGGATTTAAGCATAGCCACTGGAGAAAAGGTTTCGTCATAGTCCACACCTGGTCTTTGATGAAAACTCTTTGCAACAAGTCAGCTTTGAAAGTCTCCACTTTCCCATCCACACCAAGTTTCTTCTTGAAGATCCACTTGCTCCCAATGGGTTTTACCCCTTCAGGAGCAACTTCCAAAGTCCATACTTTGTTGGTGTACATGGATTCCATCTCGGACCGCATAGCATCCAGCCATTTCACTGAGTCCCCACTCGTGATGGCCTGCTCGAAGCTAGTTAGGTCATCATCCTCCATGATGCAATCCTCACTGCCACCATCAATGAGAAAATCATAGTAACTCTCAGGTGGTCGAGAAACCCTACTAGATCGGCGGAGAGGCTGGGGTACGTCGGGCACCACTGAATCCTCTGGTTCTACTAAATCATTAGTTGCAGTTTGTGGTGCTGGAACCTCTTCTAGCTCTACCTCTTTGCCATTAATTTCTTTTGCAAGAAATTCCCTTTCCAAAAAGGTGGCATGTTGAGCAACAAACACTCTTTGTTCCTCAGCTTGGTAGAAAAAATATCCTTGAGAATTCTTAGGATATCCCACAAACTTGCAAAGGACTGATCGTGCCTCGAGTTTTTCCGGATTTTGCTTTTTGACATAGGCCGGACAACCCCATATCTTAATTCGTTTAAAATATGGTCTCTTCCCACTCCATATCTCATATGGTGTGGTAGGTACAGATTTAGACGGAACCAGATTCAATAGGTATATGGCTGTCTCAAGCACATACCCCCAAAAGGAAATAGGTAACTCAGCATTGCTCATCATTGAACACACCATATCTAATAGGGTGCGATTCCTTCGTTCCGATACACCGTTGTGCTGTGGTGTATAAAGAGGAGTAAGCTGAGAGAGAATCCCATTCTCTTTTAGATAATCCAGGAATTCACTGCTTAAGTATTCACCTCCTCGATCAGATCGAAGAATCTTAATACTTTTGCCCGTTTGGTTCTCTACCTCGTGCTTATATTCTTTGAATTTCTCAAAAGCTTCAGACTTGTGTTTCAACAGGAACACATGTCCGTATCTAGAGAGATCGTCAGTGAATGTAATGAAGTAGGAAGAACCATTTCTGGCGTGTGTAGACATAGGACCGCATACATCACTATGCACCAGTCCCAAGAGTTCTGTAACTCTTTCTCCGCGTCCCGTAAACGGAGTTTTGGTCATTTTTCCTTTGAGACATGAGTGGCAAGTGTCATAAGATGATAATTCGAATGAATTCAAATATCCATTCTTATGCAACTTAGCTAGTCATGTCTCATTGATATGGCCAAGTCTACAGTGCCACAAGAAGGATTCGTTCATTTCTGAGCTTTTCCTCTTGTGTGTGTTTTGTATATTGAAGACTGTATTTTGATTGAGAATGAATATGCCATTATGTAGCGAGCCTGATGCAATCAACTTTTGATCTAGGAATATGTTCATAACATTATCCTTTACTATAAAATTATATCCTTCTTTACTTAATAAAGAAACTGATATAATGTTGCACATCATGTTCGGTATATAATAGCACTCATTCAGGACTAGTGTATCACCATTTGGTAATACCAGGTGATATATGCCAACTGCTTTGGCTGCAACATTTGCCCCATTCCCTACTTGAACGGAATGATCACCTTTTCCCAGTTCTCTACCTTTTCGTAGCCCATGTAACTGCTTACATATATGGGATCCTGATTCGGTATCTAATACCCAGGACGTAGGGTGAACTGAGAAACAGTTCTCAATAACAAACACACCCGAAGAAGGTGCATCATCATGCACGTTCTCCATTTGGGCGGCGTGAGAATCTAGATATTCTCCTATTTCCTGTTCAGTCTTATAACATTTATAAGATAGAACGGGTCTAACGTTCCCCTGCACAGTATAACATGCGGGTTCGGTCAATACATCCATATTATTATCTTGATTAAGGCATGAAATGGTCGCTACCTGGAGAGAAAGAGAAGAAAACACTTTAGCGTATGCTCTTGCAAGATCAGATTGGTTATTATCTTATCTAATCAGGATGGCTCCCACTGGTTTTTATCAAATCTTCCTTCAAACCCTAAAAGGAAAGACTAGCCGGGATTAATTACACCCTACAACTTCGTCGATCTTTCAGCCAGGCCAGTGTCGGTACTTTGAGGGAGGTCCCCCGTGCTTTCGCACGAACCTAATTAATGTAAACCTCGTTTTCCCAGAGGCGTAACCCCGTTGACACCTTTCTAGACACCTACTTGATCGGCTAATTGTAGTGTGCAAAACTCTCCCAGGAGTAACTCTTACTCGCAGTGGGTATCGGGATCCAACTATCTCATAGAAGGTATGCAATCTCATTGCAAATTTCAACACTTGAAATTCCCGATAATGCTTTTGCCCCTAGCGATCTATGACCTTGACTAAGTCAACAAACCATAAATCGCAAGTCAAGTTCAACCCGTACATTTCCCGATTGAATTAAACCCACCCGTACGACCCTTGACTGAGTCAACAAGGCCGTGCGAATGCTCTAATCCAAGCACATCTCATGTTGTTACAGATAAACATAATTTAGCTACCATACACTATGCCTTGACTAAGTCAACAAACATAGTACGAATACTAAATAATATCTATCTGAAATGACGGAGGGCTACGCGGGTTCTTTCAGAAAAAAACCATGAGCGTAATGAACTTGATATCGTTGTAGAATCAAATGAAGTTTTTGAAATGGAGTGATTTTGAGGTTTTTCTAGTTTTGCTAAAGGGGTCACTCCCGGTGAAGGGATCGTCGGCCCTTTCCTCGTCGAATGAGGTGCGGGATATATCATATATATCACTGTGCAAAGCAGAAACTATAGAAGCAATCAAAAGCAGACCGAGTATGTAGCATCTGCCAGTTATTGCTAAAGGAGTCACTCCCGGTGAAGGGATCTCGGTCCTTTCCTCATCGAATAAGGTGCAGGGTATATCATATATACCGCTATGCAAAGCAAGAACTGTAGCTACCTGTTTTATTTAAAATTTAATTCTACAACATCATTTGGTTTCTTTTATTTCATTAATCACATTAATGAAGTCCCATCATTTAAATACCTAAACATCACAGATAAATACGACGTACACTTATGCCATCCGCATTCGCCTCGATGTCCCCTCGTGCACCGTTAGGTTAGGTAACTAACGACAGAGCAGGGCAGGGCTAGTGCGGGTGCAAAACATAAGTAACGTCTATATAATATATCATATATACTATATACTGTATCTATCACAGAACATCACATGATCACATCACAGAAATCGCAGCAGAAGAAATATATGAAACATTGGATATACTAGGACGTACGTGTTTTCAATACGAGCCAGTATAAAACACGGATTCCACGGTCGTGATGAATAGCCAATCCCACACCCCTAGACCCCTACGAGAGCGGCAAGCAACCCTGCCAATTCTAGGGTTAGGAGACCCGGACTCGACTCCTCGAGTTGGTCTCCCACTGGACCCCAGAACCCGGTTACTTGTGCTCCCCTCCTTGGGTCTATCCTAATGCGGAAAAGTAAATAATATACAAAGGGTGACAGCTTCCGCAACCTGGAAGTGCCCCAAATAAAATAATATTACATACAAGTTTTTACATGAATGAAAATGAAAAACACTCATCTCACATAAAAACCCCCGGCTATTCAAACACGACGATCCAATATAACATATCCAGCAACACATAACATCACATGTCATCAACGTAACACATAACATCACATGTCATCAACGTAAGTAAATATGCTCATCCCAATTGTCGTTGACATATAGCAACGAAACCGGCGATATCACATATTACACTTACGGTCACAGAAAAGAAAGTGTAAAACTACAACAGTTGGAATCCGCATCCTCTTTAGACATCACATGCCTAATCAAAATGAAATATTTAGACATCGCATGCCTAACAGTTATAAACCCCGCATTTTAGTCTCATTATCGAAAACTCTTTTCAATATCAAATGAAACTAAACCGCTAGATTTATATCATTCATTCAGTTATCTCACAACTGTTTGTGAATTCCAATTATTGTATCCCATTCCGGATAAATAGAAAATATTGAACTTTCCGATCGAACATTCGAACACCCAAGTTTTCCCGAAACCGTCCAACATATGAAATTAGTTCAAAGACGTTCACTTCATGCCTCAGTACCAACGGTCCAGCCGTAGAAGGGTCAAGCCAACGCCTCATATGTGGCACGCCGTACTGCCCCAAACCCGAAGGTTCAAAGGGCAGTTCAAGACGGTCACATAATCGAGTTAAGGTTTGTTGTCTTCTAGAGGGACCATCGCGTTACTTACACTACTCAGAACGTCCTTAAACCATAGAAAAATCCAACACTTGGAAATTTTCTGGCAGGGGAAAAAGTGGGTATTTATATCCGGTCGAACTTTTTAACATATTCTTAAATTATCCGGAAAGCCACATAGACAAAAATTTGATAATCCGATCGAATCAATGATTCCCAATACAACCCCAGAATACTCATCTGTAGAGTCACAATAAAAATACCCAGAAAATATAGCATTAAATTATATGAGTTACTGTGCAGAAATCACCAGACAAGGGGACAGTACGGCCGCGGAACCGCCGCACATGCCTAGCTTGTGCCGCGGTTCCGCGGTGGAAAAATCGATTCAGGTCCTCGTATTTCACAGTAATTCAAATAACACCCTGCTTATTTTTCTGCATATTTTTAATTGACAAAAATCCAAATTTTCAGAAAATTTCCAGAGAGCATTTTGGATTTTAGGGTTTCGGTTCGATCGGGTTTCAAAGGTCGTCTAGACTTCGCCTAAGGCTCTAGCTAGGCTCTGATACCACTGTAGGGTTCCTAGGCACTCTCAAGAGGTCTCACAAGGCATCAACCATGCCAATTTCAAATTTTACGGGTGCCGAGAAACCCTAATACAGATCGTTGACTAGAAATTTAGGCGAAACAGTAAACTAGTTAACATCTTAACTAAAGGAGAGAGGCTACAACCTTTGTAGATCCGGTTCTCCACTTCCTTAGCTCCACGTAGGCGTCCTCTCGCTGTCCATCTCGAATCCCGGACTCAATCGTCGGCTTGATCGGAGAAATGGGCGGACTAGGTCGTCGGCTTCGTGCCGAAGATGATCTACGTCGAGGCATCACAAGTTCAAGCTCCGACTTCACAAATTTGTGAAACTTGTGAAGAAAACACCCAAAACAACTTGGCAAGAGGTAGAGGGTGAAGAAATAGGAGGTGGGTTCACTTTAGAATTGGATTTCTCACACTTTTGCTCAAGATGCCATTGTTGAAGACAAGGTTTTTCTTGAAGAAGAAGAAGGAGAGGAAGAAAGAATATGATAAGTCTCTTATTTAAAAAAGAAACTAATATGAATACTTATCATATACTAACCATGGTCAAGTGTAGAGATTAAACTAAGGTTAGTTAGAATGGTTAGGGTTAAGGATGAGATAAGGATGATGGACTTTGTCAAAGCTTCAAGAAGCTTCAACATAGAAACAAAATAAGCCACCATTCTTAATAATATCCAAAATGAAATAAATAAATAACTAAGTAAATAATCAAAACCCTAACCATTCATATAACCATGGTTCAATCTTTACACAAACCCAAGTGAGCAAGTATCATCAAACATGATAAAAACAAGTGCACAAAAAATATATCACATATACAATGTGCATCAAGTGAGAAAATCCTTTTAAAATGAACCAATACTAGTTAATGCAAAGCAATATATCAAATATATAATTATACATTAAATCATTAAATCAACACTTGATTTAACGATCCGGTCATATCGCATATAACCGACTAGTATCCAATGTATCGGCTTATCGAATCAATCCTTGATTCGATATCTAGGTTATATCGCATGTAACCAATCGATACATTCATCGCGAGAATGAAATACGGTATCACATACACGCATTATTCTCGCTCCCGCACATATCTTATATGCGCTCCTATTTTGTTTCGCTTGAGCCAGGAAACCTCTGTGTAGGACTCTAAAGACTCGTCAATACGCCGGTAGCAGATGATGATCATATCAAGCACCCACAAGCCGCAAGCGGTCTGCTAAACGTAACGGCCACCTGGGTATTGATCGATCAGAAGATCGACGAGCAAGCTCGCTCACACTCCTGTGAATCCAACCAGTAACACTTACCGTACAGTCCGGTCTGTTCATCTGATATGTCGCATATCAAGTCTAGGGGTGGTAAACGCCAGATCCCAATAACCGATAAGTCGTGCCGATGTGAGACTCATAACGGGTCGAGAAACTACTGGTAACACTTACCAGCAAATCTCTGATCAACCCTGGCCAGGGACTTCCCTGTTACGGCCAATCGAGCACAGCGCAACATCAACCCCCAATACCGGGAGAGACGAAACCCCTCCTATCGCTCATTGCCTCCATGTGACTCGGGACTGTACCCAAAGACCACCGTTTTGCACGCTCTCATGGACGTGGTAAGGTGGAGATCAAAGCATAGTGGGAATCACACAAGACTCTATGACGATCTCGGGTCTACAGACTAACCTGTACAAGTGTCACCTGAGAACCGCCATCTGACGTGAGGTATAATACCAGCTGGGAGTTCTCGGCGAGTCCGTCCAGTGTACCCAGTCTCCACTGAGCACCCGTATACCATCTCTGATGTCAAACACCAATGGATATGGGATCATCCATCGCCCATCTCATGGGTCGAGAAGCGTATACGCTAGTCTACACTGGTATATCGATGCCCTGTCTCGATAGACCCACGACTAGGGACCTTGAAGGATGTACTTATGGACTACCATGTCCCCACTAGTATGATCTGCATCATAGTCCAGGTAGTCAAGTACACATCCTAAGGGCTTTATCAACATGTAACTATAAGACAGTTTAAAGAGACAAGTGTACATGTTAAGATAAAGAGTAACCAGATAGCATACTATCATATCGAGCAAGAAAGTCATCTCTATATATGTCCAAGCATCCAATATAATATACATCATCTGTACAATACTGGCCTCTAGGGCATACATACAACTAACAGATACTTAGTTAGGATTAGCTAGAACGGCAAAAATTTGAATTTGGCATGGACGATGCCTCCCGAAGCCTTGATACCGTCCTAGGGAACCCTGCAGTGGTATCTGAGCCATACTAGAAATTTATATGGATTTTGCTAAGATTACGAAACCGAAATACTCCGAAACTTGAAACAGAAAATTGAAGTTTCTGTCGATTTTAAAAGTTGTTCAAAAATTTTTTTAAACAAATACAAAGTGACGTATGAGATGTGTCATGAACACCATAAAAATTTCAGGAAAAATCATGAAAATTTGGCCGGCCACCACCTAGCACATCTCGGCCAAATCCGAGCCCCCTCCCCTGGAAATTTTTGTGTGTTCCAGTGACTTAGTTTTGATATTTCAGGTGTTGTTTGTTTTTGCTAATTTTGCATTTGATGTAATCTTACACTATAAACAATTCGGAGTGTTTCATATTCGTATTTTAAACTTTGTTTCGGGTTATTCGCATGTTGTTTAGGCGAAGTTAAAAAGTTCGATCGAATGTTAAAAACCCATTTTTCCAAGTTTAACGTATTCAGAAAAATATGCAAGTGATTCTATGATCCTTCTAGAAGAATGAAACCCTAACTCGACTTTTTTGGATCGCGGAACTGCGGTCATACCCTAGGGTTTGCCGTAGTTCCATGGCGACATGAGTGAGTCTTGGGTTTTCCCTTCTACGTCTAGTGCATAGGTACTGTGGCATATTCTGGGTATTATTAAAACTGTGCTCAAGTGTTGAGCTGTCGGGAAATTGTGGCACTTTGATGAATCGATCAAAAAGTTTAACGTCGTCCGGATATCATGTGATGGGATACAATATTTGGAATCCACAAATTTAGTTATGAAATAACTAATTTGAATGTTATAAATCTAGCAATTTAGTCTCATTTGATCGGTTGCCACGGGATTTTGATGTGATCAAAAGTCCGTCGCAATCACGTAGCGTACGCGGATACTCGCCGGGTAAATTTAATAGATAGCCATGCCCCATAGCCCCGACCAAGTGATTGTAGGAGAACCCCGTCACCAAAAGCATCCGTTCGAGTGCTCGCGGCAGCGGTGTTCCTCCTTAGTGCACTTCGTCAACGGTATCGAGGGGTGCGGCCGTCTACTAAAGTTTCCAACGAGCATTCGATCAGGATGTCGGGAATCTTGTTGAATTGCCCGACTAGATATTGAACAGTGTTTTCGAGATCGAAACTAAAATGCGGGGTTTATAATTGTTAGGCATGCGATGTCTAAGGAATTCATTTGGTTAGGCATGTGATATCCAAGGTGGTTGCGGATTCCAATTGTTGTAGTTTTTCACTTTTTTCTGCGACCGTAAGTGTAATATGTGGTGTATCGCCAGTTTCGGTGCTATATGTCAACGACAATTGGGATACGGATATTTACTTACATTGATGACATGTGATGTTATGTGTTGCTGTGATATGTTATATTGGATCGTCGTGTTTTGAATAGTTGGGGGTTTTATGTGAGATGCGAGTTTTTCATTTTCATTCATATAAAATTCATTGTATGTAATATTCTTTTATTGGGGCACTTCCGGGTTGAGGATTATATCACCATTGTATATTATTTACTTTTCCGCATTAGGATAGACCCAAGGCGGGAAGCATAAGTAACCGGGTTCTAGGGTCTAGTAGGAGACCATCTCGAGGAGTCGAGACCGGGTCTCCTAACTCTAGAAATGGTAGGGTTGCTTGCCGCTATCGTAGGGGTCTAGGGGTGTGGGATTGGTTTTTCATCACGACCGTGGAATCCGTGTTTTATACAGGCTTAATTTAAAACACGGAAATCCTAGTATATCCAATATTTCATATGTTTTATTCTGCTGCGATATTCTGTGATGTGATCATTGATTATATTTTGAGACGAATGCTTATATTATATATATATATATATATATATATATATATATATATGATATAGATTATATATTGTTGCTTTCGTTTCATATGTGATGCTTGGGAAGCATAATAAATGGGACTTCATTAATGAGATTAATGAAATAAAAGAAACCTAAAAGATGTTGTAGAAACTTGTTTCGAAAAACCGGTAGCTCTAGTTCTGATTTGCATAGCGGTATTCTTTGTAGAATATCCAGCACCTTATTCGATAAGGAAAGAGCCGAGATCCTTTCACAGGGAGTGACCTCTTTAGTGAAACTAGTAGATGCTACAAACTCGGTTTTTCTTTTGATTGCTTTTATAGTTTTTGCTTTGCATAGCAGTATTTGTGAAATATCCTGCACCTTATTCGATAAGGAAAGAGCCGAGATCCCTTCACCGGGAGTGACCTCTTTAGCAAAACTAGTAAAAACCTAAAAAACACTCCTTTTCAAAATCACTCGATTCTACGACGATATCAAATTCATTATGCAAAAGGTTTTCTTAAAAACCTGTCGTAGCCCTCCGTCATTTCAGATAAGTACTTCATAGTATTTGTGCTACGTTTGTTGGCTTTCGTCAAGGCGTAGTGTGCGGTAGCTATTTATGCTTATCTGCATAATCATATGATGCGATTGAGTTAGGGTAGTCATGCGACTTTGTTGGCTTTCGTCAAGGGTCATGCGGGTGGGTTTAGTTCAATCAGAAAATGAACGGGTTGAACTTAACTAGCAGCCTATAGTTTGTTGGCTTTCGTCAAGGTCATAGGATGCTAGGGGTAAAATACTATTGGGAATTTCAAGTGTTGAAATTTGCAATGAGATTGCATACCTCCTATGAGATAGTTGGATCCCGATACCCACTGCGAGTAAGAGTTACTCCTGGGAGAGTTTTATACATCATAATTAGCCGATCAAGTGGGTGTCTAGAAAGGTGTTAACGGGGTTACGCCCCTGGGAAAATAAGGTTTATTTTAATTAGGTCCGTGCGAAAGGATGGGGAACCTCCCTCAAAGTACCGGCACTGGCCTGGCTGAAAAATCGGCGAACTTGTAGGGTGTAATTAATCCCGGCTAGCCTTTCCTTTTAGGGTTTGAAGGAAGATTTGACTAAAACAGTGGGAGCCATCCTGATTAGATAAATTAATAACCAATCTAATCTTGCAAGAGCATACGCCGAGTGTTTTCTTCTCTTTCTCTCCAGGTAGCGACCATGTCACGCCTTAATCAAGATTATAATACGGATGTATTGACCGAACCCGCTTGTTATACTGAGCTAAGGAACGTTGGTCCCGCTCCAACTTATAATTTTTATAAGACCGAGCAGGAAATAGGGGATTACCAGGATTCCCGTGCCGCCTAAACGAAGAAAGTGCATGATGATGCATCTTCTTTGGGTATGTTCATTACAGAGAACTGTTTCTCAGTATCCTTTACGTCCTGGGTATGAGATAACGGATCAAGATCCCACATATGTAATATGTTACATGGGCTACAGATAGGTAAGGAACTAAGAATGGGTAATAATTTTCAAGAGTTGGAAACGGTGCAAGTGTTGTAGCTAAGTTGTTGGCAGCGATCATCCTGTATTACCAAATACATTGATTCTGAATGAATGTTATTAGATGCCGAACCTGGTATACAACATCATATCAGTCACATTATTTAGTAAAGAAGGATATAATTTTATATTGTTGGATAATGTTTTGAACATTTGCTATATCAAAAGTTGATCGGTTCAGGCACGTTATCTAAAAGCATATACGTTCTAAATCAAACCACAATTCATAACGTACAGAACACACACAAGGGGAAGAGTTCAGAAATGAACGAATCCTTCTTGAGGCATTGTAGACTAGGTCATATCAATGCGACCTGACTAGCTGAAGTTACATAAAGATGCATATTTAAATCAGTTTGAATTTACATCTTGTGAAACTTGCCAGTCATGTCACAAAGATAAGATGACCATAGCTCCGTTTATTGGAAACAGAGAAAGAGTTAGATGAACTCTTGGGATTGATACATGATGATGTATGTAGGTCCCCTGTCTACACATGCCAGGACCGGTTCTTTGTACTTCATTACATTCACTGATAATTTCTTAAGATTCGGGCATATGTTCTTGTTGAAACACAAGTCTGAAACTTTTGAGAAATTCAAAGAATATAAGATTAGAAGTAGAGAACCAAAACGGGTAAAAGTATTATGTCCTATGATGGGATCAGGGATGAGAATACTTGAGCACGGAATTCCTAGACTATTCTAAAGGAGAATGATATTCTCTCTCAGTATTACTCCTCCGAATACACCACAGCACGTTGGTATATCGTGGCGAAGCAATTGCACCCTATGTGATATGGTGTGCTCTATGATGAGTACTACTGAGTTGCCTATTTTCTTTTGGGAGTTATGCACTTGAGAAGCTGCATACCTATTGAATTGGGTTCCAACCAAATCAGCGCCTACCACTCCATATGTGATATGGTATGGGAAGAGCCCATCTCTTAAGGATGTTAAGATTTGGGGTTGTCTGACCTATGTCTAAAATCAAAATCCGGACAAGCTCGAGGCAAGGTCAGTTCTGTGGAAGTTTGTTGGATATCCCAAGCATTCGCTAGGGAATATCTTCTACCACAATGAGGTGCAAAAGATGTTTTGTTTCTCAGCATGCCACCTTTTGGAAAGGGAATTTCTTGTGAAGAAATTAGTGGTCATGAGGTAGAACTGGAAGGAGTTCCAGCTATACAAACTGCAGCTGATGATTTGGTAGAACTGAAGGATTCAATAGGTCCCGACGAACCTCAACCACTCCGCCGATCTGGTAGGGTTCCTCACCCACCTGAGAGATACTTTGGTTTTCTCTATGACAGTGAGAGCGAGGATGGCATCATGAGATAGTGACCCAACTAGTTTCGAGCAGGCCATCAGGAGTGGGGACTCTGTGAGAATGGCTGGATGCTAAGCGATTTGAGATGGAATCTATGTACACCAACAAAGTATGGACTATGGTTGCCTTATCTGAAGGGTTAAATCCCCATCAGGGGCAAGTATATCTTGAGAAGATTACTTGGTGTACATGGAAAAGTTGTGACTTTCAAAGCTAAGACTTGTTGCAAAAGGTTCTCGTCATCCACCAGGTGTGGATTATGATGAAACCTTTTCTAGTCCCTATGCTTAAGTCCATCCGGATCCTACTTGCCATTGCTACATACCATGACTATGATATCTGGTGGTTGGGTGCCATGACAGCTTTTTTAAATAGCGATTTAGAAGGGAGCGTCTATAAGTACACAGCCAGAGGGATTCGTAGATAGTGGAAGCAGCGGAAACGTGTGGAAGTTTCTTTATAGGTTAAAGCAGGCATCGTGGAGTTGGAACATCTGTTTTGATGTGGTAGTCAAAGCGTTTGACTTCATCAAAATGGTAGATGAACCTTGTATATACAAAAAGGTAGTGGGGAGTATGGTGGTGATCCTCGTATTGTATGTGGATGACATACTCTTGATAGGAAAGGAGTATCATATGCTATGCTCGGTCAATCTCCTCTTATCACAAGGATTCTCCATATAGGATCAAGGTGATTCCTCCTAAATCCTGGGTTTTGGATTTATGAGATAGATCTAAATGGATGTTAGGATTCTCACTAGGTGTAGTGAGATGGTATCAATCGATCCTGAGGAGAATCACTGGATAGCTTCCAGGGTGGTAAGGTCGACTTAATGTCAGTCACAGGCATTGTCTTTACTCTCAGTGGAGGGACGGTATGTTAGAAGAGTTCCAACCTAGATACCATGACATACTAGACGATAAAGGCTGGATACATCGCTGCCAAAGATGCTACCAAAGAGGCAATCTGGATGTAAAATAAGTTCATGAGATGAACTTCGTTCTTACCATTGTGTGACAATGGAGTTGTGGCTTTGTCCTAGGAACCCCCGTCCCATCATAGATCTAGACGTATTCTTAGGCAGTATCACCTGATCATGGAGATGGATGATCTCCAGGGAGATCGAGGATAGGAGAGTAGACACAGAGGAAAACAGGGCGGATCTACTCACAAAGGCCTATTCCCAGGAGAGACTTTTATGGGATGGTTGAGTATGAGATACTTCAACCACTGCTGATTGTTGGGTATGAGATACTACAACAGATGGCCCTAGTGCAAGTGGGAGATTGTTAGTTATATGTATGCCCTAGAGGCCATTACTGTACATACGATGTATATTGTAGTGGATGCTTGGACATATATATGGAGGACTTTCTTACTCGACGTGATAGTATGCTATCTGGTTGCTCTTTATCTTAACATGTACGCTGATTATCTCTATGTTACATGTTGATAAAGCCCTTAGGATGAGTACTTGACTACCAGGATTATGATGCAGATCATACTAGTGGGGACAGTGCAGTCGATAAGTACATCCTTCAAATATTCCTAGCTGTGGGTGTATCGAGACAAGGCATCGATATACCAGAGTAGACTAGCGTATAGCTTCTCGACCTATATAGATGGGCGATGGATGATCCCATATCCATTGGTGTTTGACATCAGAGACAGTATACGGGTGCTCAGTGGAGATTGGGTACACTGAACGGACTCGCCGAGAACTCCCAGATGGTATTATACCTAACGTCAGATGGCAGTTCTCTGAGGACACTAGTACAGGTTAGCCTGTAGACCCGAGATCGTCATAGAGTCTTGTGTGATTCCCACTGTGCTTCGATTTCCACCTTACCACGTTCAAGAGAACGTGCAAAATGGTGGCTTTTGGGTACAGTCCCGAGTCACATGGAGGCAATGAACGATAGGAAGGGTTTCGTCTCTCCCGGTATTGGGAGTTGATATTGCGCTGTGCTCGATTGGTTATAACAGGAAGTCCCTGTACAGGGCTGCTTCAGAGATATACTGGTAAGTGTTAACAGAAGTTTCTCAACCCGTTATAAGCCTCATATCGACACGACTTATCAAGTTACTGGGGTCTGACGTTTACCACCCCTAGACGAGATATGCGACATATCAAACGAAGAGACCGGACTGTACGGTAGTGTTACTGATTGGATTCGCAGGAGTACGAGAATGCTTGCTTGTTGATCTTCTGATCGCTCAATACCCGGATGGCCGTTACGTTTAGCAGACCGCTTGCGGCTTGTGGGTGTTTGATATGATCATCACCTACTGCCGGCGTATTGACGAGTCTTTAGAGTCCTACACAGAGATTTCCTGGCTCAAGCGAAACGAGGTAGGAGCACATATGTGATATGTGCGGGACCGAGATTAATACGATATGAGATACCGTATTCTATTCTCGCGATATGTGATATCGGCCAGGTATATGTGATATAGCCGGGTTATCGGATCAAGTGTTGATTCGATAAAATGATACATATTATATTAGTCGGTTATTTGCAAAATAGCCGGATTATCGGATCAAGTGTTGATTCGATAATTTAATGTATAATTATATATTTGATATATTAAATTACATTAACTAATATAATCTCACTTAAATAATTCTTTTTCTCACTTGATGATACATTGATATATATGTGATATATATTAATTGTATTATTTTCTTTTGTTACATTATATATTATATATGTGATATATAATATTGTAACATATTAGGGTTAAACTTGCAACTAGGGTTTTGAGATTATTACCATGGCTAAGATTAGAGATTGATATATATATATATATATATATATATATATATATATATTAGCGAAATTCAAAAAGAAAAGACGTTTGGAAAAAGAGTTGCTATTGTTGACTAAGTCTTCTCTCTTGATATTTTGCTTAGATATTTCTAAACCAAACCCTAACCCTAGACCATGGCAAAGTCTCTATAAGGGTTAAGCATGACATGCTTAACCCTAGGTTGCAATTCTAACCAACACTATAATTCATTATTCATCACTTGACTTCATCTTCTTCTTCCTCTTGAGCTTGCTCTCTAGTTTGTGATAAAGTGATGATTTTGAATGAGAAAATGATTTCTAATGTGAGCAAACCTCCCACTTCATCATCCTCTACTACTTGTCATTTATTATAGCTTGTTTGCTTCACTAATTCCATAATTAGTAAAGAGATATCTTATGTTAGTGTCTCCTCGACGTAGATCATCTTCGGCCTCGAAGTCTTCGAAACAAGCATGTTCGTTTCTTCAAGGGAGCCTCTCTAGAGTCCGAAGTTCACTATTGCAGCGAAGGGACGACTACATGGAGCTAATGAAGTGAAGGACCGGTCTACAAAGGTTGTATTCCTTGCTCACTTTTCATATGCGAAGTTGTTTGCATAATATTCCGTCAATTTCTAGTTAACGATTCTTAGTTAGGGTTAGCTAGAACGGCAAAAATTTGAATTTGCCATGGACGATGCCTCCCGAAACCTTGATGCCGTCCTAGGGAACCCTTCACTGTGGACTAAGGTATACGGAGTACAAGGAACCGTTAAGCCATGGAACAACAGCAATGGATATTCAGATTATGTGTATTAAAGTGACCGTCTAATGTCACTTCTAACATATTTCGTACTAGTCTACCCCTTTAAAACCCCGTAATGTATTATGTATTGATGTATGTTGTTTTGTTTAATAAATGCACGACTTGACGAAACCATGATATCAGTAGTTCATGTAAATGGAAAGGATATATACGGATAGTCATGTAGACCAGTCAAATGTATATCCATGGTTTGGTCAAATCATGTTCATGTTGATATAGATTGAATTCTGGTATAAATGGATTCATGTTGAATTGGAGTTATACTTGAATCATATTCAGGGATAGATTGATTGATTTCGGATTAGACTGAGACTCTGCCTGAGTCAGACACTTAAACAGAATTGAAGTCCTGAATTAGTTTTGGAGTTATCGGTAACTGCTGCATATGGACGGCAGGATTTGTGTCTTTTTCCAAGACAATTACCGTATTGATAACATCGTTTTTAGGTTGTCTACCTTAGATAGGTAAGCACCCATATTCTCCGGCTCCCTGAGGCTCAAGAGAACTGGTCCCGCTTAAACCTATATTTACTAGTGTCCTTATTGTAAATTAATATAACTTGAGGGGGTTTTATGAAAAATAGTTTAGATATATTTTAAAAATAAACTTCAAGTATTTATTTATCGTCTTTAGGGTTTTCATAGTTGTAATTTTTATAAAATGAAACATTCTAGTGGATATAACCCTAACTTTAAATAGTATATGGTATTTTCTTGTAATTTGACTTGTATTGAATGTGATGGTATTTTCATGAAACTTGTGATTCTTTTCTTTTGATTTAGAAAACATGGAATATATTATATTTTTAAAATAGATATTTTGATAATATATATATATATATATAATTATTAAAAAATAGAATTTATTTATTAATAGAAATCACGTTTTCTTAAAATTTGTAATAAAAATTCCATCGAGATCGTATGCTCCATGAGGAGCTCTGCATCTCGCTCTACTAGTCCCGAGGACGTGCGATAAGCCGCACCATTCCGATCGGGTTCCCTAAAATGGGTTGTAGAGGCTTATTTGTAAGGAATTAATTAAAACAATTTAAAGAATACGGGTTTTGATAGTTTAAGATATTTTAATGTAAATTGTATTTTGTCCCACAAAAATTGTTACAAAAGCCATCGTGCTATATCAAGATGAGTGTTGTAATGAGTAGGTCATTTCCTCATGAGTTTTCTAAAGGTAATATGAGCAAAACGATAAAGTAATGTCATATGTAAACTTGATGGCATTTTACTGAAAAGGTGAAATAGAATTTGTTTAACATTAAATTTTGAATTAAAACTTGGTCAAATTATTGTTTTATGGTTGCAAAACAATATATGAATAGATGGTTAATTTTTTGTTTAAGAAAAGTAAGTTTTTACAGAAATGAGAATCGGAAGTCGGAATAACTCCGTTTCCGACAGGTTTTGAGAAGAGAGTGTTTTAGATTAGAAATGTAGAAGGGAGAGAGGACTTACTGATTTTGAGAAGAGGGGGGAGGTAGAGGGAACTTTTGAAGGCGTCGTGGAGTTGCGTCGTCGCTGGATTTGTCCCAAATCATCACCGAAACTTTGACCTTGGCTAACTCCACTTGTACAACTTTTGAACTTAGGAATTTTAGAAAGTTTTGGCAATGGATTTCAGAATAAGGAGAGCCAAAGTGTAGGGGGTATTTATAGGATAGAATTAGGGTTTTGAGAGTGAAGAAAGAATTAAAAATGCATTAAAATTAGAATTAAAGAATGAAATTACACTCTCTGGATAATTACAGAGTAATCAAACATAATGGGAGTTAAGGGGGGAGGCCAAGAGACTAGGGCACAAAAATTGGGGATAGTACCTATGGGGGCCCAGTAGCGCCGGCCCTATGAAGAATCGAGCCGGTCCAATCCGAGGGTGGGGTGCTTGGATTTTGGCCACGTGTTTGTGTCTGTTCAAATATCATTTCCCACCTGTTTGATTTTTGTGTGACTTTTCATTTTACGTGCAGTGCACATGTAAACTTTTGGGCTTCTAAAAGTTTAAAAGAAAAATCAAAAAAAATAATATGTAGCTGATGGGATTCGAACACAGGGGCTACGTCACAGAAGTGCAAAGCTTTACTAGTGAGCTACAAGTTACTTCTTGCTGTTCAAAAGCAAATTAAATACTTATAGAATACACAGAATTGCAAATACTCTATTTGTACATTAACTTTTAAACAAATTTTCTGTACATTAAAACAAAGTCGTTACAATAGATGCGGCGACTACTCGAACAGTAACCCAAGGGATTTCATATCAAGAATACATCAGCCAACGCGAAGGTACGATGGACTTAACTTAGTACCACAAACCTAATGGACCACTGTTATGAAAGAGTGGGGGTTATCAACATTCAACGTTAGGACAAGTTTTCCTATAAACCTAAAAGAAAAGGTAAACTAAAAACTCCGAAATGAGTAAATAAACCAAGGTAAGCCACTGCAGCACAAAAAGAAAAGAAAAGTGCAGATATGAAAGGGAAAGAGGCTTGTCATTCATACTTCAAAAAAAATTATTACACATTGATGATGGGGACGAGTACAAAGGAAATAAAAAAGTATACAGGAAAAAAAAACAAATGCTACCGCATCATTTAGGATCTACAGTGACAAGACGCTAAATTCCGGACATGGATTCTTAAACTCAAAAGCAAGTTTGAGTAATGCGCCTTCAGCTTCATCGACCATCTTCTTATGCATCTTCTCTCGGATGCATGCTTCAGGGACACCGCTGATGTCCTCCATCCTCTGATATGATGATACTATTGCTTTTTGTTGGAAGACGCGGTGCAAAATAGTGACGAGATTATCTCTCGTTTCTTTGAGATTAGGCCTATCAGATATACTGAATGTACCTTATCTTCAACGTCATCGAGCACTTGGAGCGGCAGAGCCTTAAGACGCCCGGGTAAAGCTTCCCAGATCGACCCAACGACGATCTTTAAAAGAGCAGAGCGGCGGGGGAGCAATCGACTATTGTAATTATAGAAGCGACGCATCACATCATCGCATTGGACGGTAGTATATTCTTGGCCTTGAAGGCGACCTTGAATGCTAATCTCTGCGTAGGAGACAATCTCCTCGATGCCATACAAACGACTAGCCATGGTACCTAAAAAGGGAAAAAAGAAGCGTTAGCCAAGGAACATGAGTTCATTTTTATGGAACTACGGGCATCTCATCAATGATAAGATATGTGCCCGTTGTGAGAATCAAAAAGGATTCTCATTAAATGAGCAATGGAATTAAAACTCCCAGTATCCCCGTAAAGTGGATTCTTTTAAAAAACAACAAATTCAAATCTGGGAGATGGGTATTAAAACCCTAAAACCCTGAAAAGGAAAATATCCAAGAACAGCAGAAAAAGTTAATTGGATAATTTCCAAAATCCCTAAAGGAAAACTGTTCAAAAAAAAATCAAACCAAAGCTAAGCTCTGCGAACAAGAAGACAACAATGAGATTAAATCCCAGAATCCCCATATTGGGAAACTTATGGGTTAAACAATAGAATTAAATTCCAGAAATCCCCAAATGTCAAGACTGACAACAGGGTAAACCCTTAAGGAGAAAATCAACGATAATCTCAAGAATGTCCATCGATTCAAACCTTAGATCAGGACATCAAAATCCATGATCTTCATAAAAAAACCTCTTTTTATTCTAGATCTCCAAAAGATCGATTCAAGAAAAAGCCAAGCTCTGTCAAATATGTTAATGGATTTAAAATCCACAAAATGCCCAAAATATGTTAAGAGCTAAGCTCTGTCCACGGTCCTTACCAAAAATTTTGGCAGAGTCGATTTTGTTCGAAAGTTCTTTTGAAGGGCAGAAAACTAAGCTCTGAGCGAGAATTAAATTCTCAAGAAAAGGAAAACTCAATGAGAAAGAAGAAAAAACAGTAGTCACTTCAGAGGTAAAGGCCCCATTTATAGGACGTGATGGGATCGGTTCGACTCCCCCACTCCCCTAAGTAATCCAAATGTTGTAAGACTGACACCGTTGCACTCATGTGCAACCCATGTGAGAGCAATGCGGGGGGGGGGGGCATTTGTCCCCTTATTAAAAAAAAGGAGAAGAGAAAAAAAGAGAAGCGAATTCCTTCTATGTGCAAGGCATGTGAGCGTTCTGGTTTTAAGGAGAATTAAAACCCACAGTTTGGCCTCACGTGTAAAACATATGAGCGCTCATATGCAAAGCATATGAGTGCTGAACATAAGTAACCAAAGGGCCAAACATGCTCTACGTGTTAAACACGTGAGCGCTCATACCAAAGCATATGGGCACTGAAAATAAATAACCAAAGGCCAAACATGCCCCAAGTGTTAAACATATGAGCGCTCATATGTGTTAAATACATAAGTGCTCATATGCAAAGCATATGAGCGCTGAAAATAAATAACTAAAGGCCAAATAGGCCCTACGTGTTAAATATGTGAGCATTCATATGTAAAGCATATAAGCGAAGAAAATAAGTAACTAAAGGGCCAAAAAGACCCCGCGTGTTAAACACGTTGTTGGGGTAAAAATTTACATCCCGGTTGACCGAGTCAAAGTCAAGGTCAACCCCCAAGCTAGGTGGGCCTAAGCCCAGGTCAAGCGGGCCCATGCCCAAGTCGAGCCCGCGGCCAGCCTCCTTGATTGTTAGGATACGAGCGTGTTCAAGTTCTAGTTTAAATACCGCAATCAAGACGGTTTCGCACGTAGCTAGCCGGTTGAGTACGGGTCGTCCGCAGGGAGATGGGAATCTTTTTCTATGTGTTTTTCGACGAGTTAAGTCCGGTTGTTCAGATTTTGTTTGTAGTTATCTAAGTGTTGAGTTGATATTTAAAGAGAGCTTGTTAGGGTTAGGATTAGGTTAGTTTGAGTTAGGAGTCTCCACATCTTTCGTTGCCCCACTTAATATCGGTGTTACGGTAATCGGCAACAACGGGGATTAGCACGACTAGGAAGGAACTTGCGAGTATAAGCTAGGCTTTCCAACGCATAGTCCTTCCTTTTGGTGCTTGTCCGTCCGTTCTTGGCTCTTATCCATAACCTCCGGTTAATTCAACCACAACCGGTCTCACTACGGAATCACCGCTATCATGTAGGATAGGGTGCCGTAAGGAGCGGATTGTGGTTGGGTTAACGGGAGTTGATTTAAGTTGTTGGGCAAGGAAAGAGTGAGAGAGATTTCCTTCTCTCAAACTTCCCTTATCCTACCCTAACAAGTATAGAACTACTCACACTTCATAATACGGAAAAATAAAACAACACAAAAGAGGAAGATAGAAAGAAAGAGATTAGAAGAATACGACTAACTGTTTGCGACCTCACCTTGGCGAGGATCAAGCGTAAGTATCATTGTCGTATGCAAGGATAAAGAAAAAGAGAGAAGAAACAAATAACAAGGAAATAACAACAACTACTTAACAATTAAAATGACAACAATTATAACAAGTAAAGAAAGAGACAAGCATGATAATAAAAATGGTCTTCTTTATTCATCACTCTTCACTCAAAAGCTCACTTACAAGTTTAATGGAGAAGAGGTGAGAAGAGGAAGAAGAACATGCACTAAAACCTAGCAAAGAAAAATACAAGATTATGGACCCCTTCTCTCACAAACTTCTGGGCTATTTATAGGACAAAACATGAAACCCTAGGGCAACCAACAGAACATACATGAAAAGACCAACCTACCCCCCAAAACCCTGCACACTTGGCGCCAAGATGGCCGCGGAAGGGCGGCCAAAACCCCCATTTGGCAGCGCTTCCGCGGCAGTTTAGAGGAGTTGGGCCCACATCTTTTTGGTGCTGGCCTGGTTTGGTGTGTACTGCATTCTGGTATATGTATTTTCTCATAATTTCTTCACGAATTTTCCAGAATTTCTGTTGAGGGAAAGGTGGACTTTTTGTCAAGATTTTGTCATGATTGCCTCGAGCTCCGCGTAGATCTCTTGGATCTTGTGCCACCATTGAGCCTTGTGCATAGATTTGACATTTTGTCTTCCTACTGGTATCTGGCAACATACGGATGAGGGACGGAGACCGTGTTTTATCTGTGGTTGGAAAGAACCCGGATTTTTGTCGTGTTTTCCATGAATTTCTCCGTTTGAGACCCGGGAACCTGTATCCTGCAATTGACTAGCAAACACGGCTCGAGAGTATCTACCGATATGCAATGTGATAAAAATTGGGCGGTATAAAAATGCAAAAATCTGATATGAACAAATACCCCCAAACTTATCATTTGCTCGTCCCGAGAAAAGTCCATTTATTCACAAAAAATTTCCTAACCTCACTTTCGCAGGGAACGCGATTGCACTGAGCATGTGCAACAAGCCGTTAAACCTCTAGGTGTCCCTAGTAGGAGGAGTGTTGTCTCCTGAGGGTTTTCAGCGGATACTACCCACAAAATCCGGTCAAGTTGGTTTGTAAAAATGACTAAGTTTCAAACCCTAAAGTTTTGTTTTAGAAAATAACAATTCTATAATCCTTAGTCTAGACTATCGAACCTTTATTTTTCACACCTCACATCTTATTTAACTACAGATTTTATATGTCTTTACGTGCAGTGCGGATAGTGTCGTTAAGTTCCAGAAGGATCGATTAGAGTCATCATGTCGCACAATAAAGCCCAGATAACAATTTTAAAAGGATCACATAAGTTTTATAATGAGTTAAGCATTTTTCAAGTTTCGTTTTGCAGTAAGGTTTCAACTTTAGAATTTCTATCTTCCTTAACAGGAAACTAAGTCGTATTTTTCACTCCACCTTTTTCTTGTTTTCATTTCATACATACCACTGTGAACGTGCAATAGCCTTTATCAAAGAGTAAAACCTTCATATCTCCGTTAAAATTTTTTTTAAAAGCCTGTCTTTTATCAAGATTATTCTCACACAAAGAACCGTTAGGAATTTTAACTCGGAGAGAACACTTGCTTGACTTTGTTTTAAACTGGACTTTCTAGGCTTCTTAGCTAGCTTTGGGCCAATGCACCCAAACCAGTTGGTTTTAGGGCATTAGGTGTAGAAACACCCCAGCGGACTTAATTACTCAAGTTACCTAGGTCCAAAAACAAAAGACAGTTTGGCGTGAAAATCAGATGATTTAATACGAACGGAGATATAACCGGCAGTTCAAATATTTTTTTGGATAAAAGACGTGTCTAGTGGGTTTGGTGTGTAATCATTCCAATCAAGTTTTAGATGGGTTATTTTTCAGACTTAGCTCCTATTACGGCATCAATAACATTCCTTCATATTCGCTTTACTTCATAAACTATTCTTGTCATTACTTATTTCAGAACAAACCTATTTGATTCTCAGAAAATCATTTATCTATTTAAAAGTTTGAACATGAAAGACTTGTCATCTAATTCCCAAAACTCACGACACGTGTAGTGTGATGTAAAGACGTATATCAGCTATAGTTAACTTCAAAGGAGAGTTATCTTTCAGGTTTTCAAAATCCAAACATAAGATCTAGTTATTCCTATTTTATCAAACAAAAACCGTCGAATGTTGAATCAGAGTTCTTCCACAAGCTAACTTGACAAAAAAGTTTTTATATTTTTGGATAATTTTCAAATTTTTATGGATTTTATGGATTTTAATATGCAGATGCAAAATATACATATGAATGCGAAGGTAAGAAATGCGTACCGAGCGTACCCCCAAACTTAAACTGGACAGTGTCCTCACTGTCGTTGCATGAAGAGAGTAGTTTGAAGGTTCAAAATTGTTGGTTAGCGATACATAATTTTTATTTGTTTTTGTTTTGAAAGAAAAGAAAAAGAATATACACAAATATAAACAAAATGGTTTGTACATACCCCCAAACTTATTTGGAACAGTGTCCACTGTTCTTGGCTGGATAACCGAAGTTTGGAGGTAGGCAGAGGAAGATCAAGCAAGGTAAACCGGCTCCTGTAAGAACAGGAGCTCCTCTGTTGGTTCGGCGCTAAGGTACGGTTTGCATCGGTGTCCATTTACCTTGAAGAGTGAACCGTCCTTTGGATTTTCCAAATCCACAACGCCCTGCGGATACACATTCCGCACAAAATACGGCCCTTTCCAGCGAGATCGGAGCTTTCCAGGATGGAAGTGAAGTCGGGTATCGTAAAGAAGTACCTGCTGACCAGGTACGAAGGTTTTGCGCACAAGGTGTTTATCATGAAACACCTTCGTTCGATTCTTAACGACAACCGCGTTGTCGTAAGCCTCATCCCTAAGCTCGCTCAGTTCGTTCAGCTGCAGCTTCCGATGGCTGCCCGCGTCCTCCAGAGACAGATTCAGCTCCTTTATCGCCCAAAACGCGCGATGCTCGATTTCGACAGGAAGGTGGCAGGCTTTTCCGTACACAAGCCGATAGGGAGACATGCCAAGGTCGGTCTTATAAGCGGTTCTAAATGCCCAAAGGGCATCAGTGAGTTTCAAAGACCAATCCTTACGGTTCTTGGAAACCGTTTTCTCCAGTATCTGCTTGATTTGCCGATTTGAAACTTCGGCCTGCCCGCAGGTTTGGGGGTGGTAGGGCGTAGAAAGCTTATGATTAATGGAGTATTTCCGCATCAAGGCCTCGAAAGTCCTATTGCAGAAATGACTTCCATTGTCGCTAATGATCGCTCGGGGGTGCCCAAACCGTGAGAAAATGTTTTCTTTAAGGAACCTAACGACAACCTTGTTGTCGTTAGTTCGGCTGGGCACAGCCTCGACCCATTTAGAGACGTAATCAACAGCTAGAAGAATGTACAAGTTCCCAAAAGAGCTGGGAAACGGCCCCATGAAGTCTATCCCCCAAACATCGAAAATCTCCACAACCAAGATCGGTTGGAGCGGCATCTCATTCCTCCGGGATATCCGGCCCATGTGTTGGCACCGGGAGCAAGTCTTGCAATAATCGTGAGCGTCTTTGAAAAGTTGTGGCCAGTAGAAACCACATTGCAAGATCTTCTCGGCTGTCTTTCTGGGCCCAAAATGCCCGCCACATGCTTGGTCGTGGCAAAATGACAGCATACTCTTGAATTCCTCATCAGGGACACACCGACGAATAATCTGGTCGGGACAGTACTTGAACAAGTAGGGTTCGTCCCAGTAAAAGTGTTTTACTTGGGATAAGAAGCGAAGTCTGTCCTGACGTGACCATTCGGTCGGTAGCAATCCCGTGGCCAAATAGTTCACAATATCTGCGAACCAGGGTTCGCAAGATACTGTCAAGAGTTGTTCATCCGGGAAAACGTCGTTTATCGGAATTGGAAGCGAAGGCGAAGAAGGAAGTCGCGAGAGATGGTCGGCAACCACGTTTTCACATCCCCGTTTGTCCTTAATGACAAGGTCAAACTCTTGAAGCAAGAGGATCCAACGGATTAACCGAGATTTGGCATCTTTCTTCACAAAAAGATGGCGCAGAGCTGAGTGGTCAGTGTAGACAATGACTGGAGAGCCGATGAGGTAGGGCCTGAACTTTTCTAAGGCAAATACAACAGCTAAGAATTCTTTCTCAGTTGTTGTATAATTGAGTTGTGCGTCGTTCAGGGTTCGGCTTGCGTAATAGATTACATGCGGCATCTTGTTGATGTGCTGTCCAAGGACAGCACCGATGGCAAAGTCGGATGCATCGCACATAATCTCGAATGGGTGCGTCCAGTCAGGAGAAGAGAGAACGGGAGCAGAAGTGAGTGAGAGTTTCAGTGACTCGAATGCAGTCACACAGCTCGAGTCGAAGGTGAAAGGCGTGTCCTTGGCCAGCAAAAGCGTCAAGGGCCTAGCAATCTTGCTAAAGTCCTTGATAAACCGTCTATAAAAACCGGCATGGCCAAGGAAGGCTCGGATATCTCTGACGCATCGGGGAGGAGGCAGATTGGAAATGACCTCAATCTTTGCTTTGTCAACCTCTATGCCATTTTGCGAGATGATATGTCCTAAGACAATACCTTCACGCACCATGAAGTGGCATTTCTCCCAGTTCAAAGTGAGATTCTTGTCCTTACATCTGGTAAGGACAGCGTCGAGATGCAGCAGACACTCGTCAAAAGAATTGCCAAAGATGGAGAAGTCGTCCATGAAGATCTCCAGAAATTTCTCCACCATGTCTGAGAAAATTCCCATCATACACCGCTGGAAGGTAGCGGGCGCATTGCATAACCCAAAGGGCATGCGACGATATGCAAACGTGCCGAAAGGACAAGTGAAAGTGGTCTTGTCCTGGTCTTTTTCGGCGATGGGAATTTGATTATAGCCAGAGTAGCCATCTAGAAAGCAATAGTACTCATGTCCGGCCAATCGTTCGAGCATCTGGTCAATAAAAGGTAGCGGAAAGTGGTCTTTCCGCGTTGCGGCGTTGAGTTTTCTGTAATCAATGCAAACTCGCCACCCGGTTTGGGTGCGAGTAGGGATTAACTCATTCGCCTCGTTGGTTATGACCGTGATGCCCGACTTCTTGGGGACAACGTGAATGGGGCTAACCCACTGGCTATCAGAGATAGGGTAAATGATACCACTATCTAGACATTTGACGATCTCCTTCTTCACAGCCTCCTTCATGACTGGATTAAGACGTCTTTGTGGATCCCGGGCTGGTTTGGCATCATCCATCAGATGAATGTGATGCTCAACGATGAGGGGACTAATCCCCTTGATGTCCGCCATGGACCAGCCAAAAGCTTGCCTGTTGCCGTGCAAGACCGTGAGAAGGGCTTCCTCTTGCTCGGGAGCTAGAGAAGCCGAGATGATGACAGGGAGGGTCTCGTTCTCACCTAAGTAAGCATACTTAAGGTGAGACGGCAACGGCTTGAGTTCGAGCGTTGGAGGTGAAATGATGGAAGGCAAGACTGGTGCAAAGGTGTCGAACTCAAAGGACTCCAGCAAAGGTTCAAAACGAGTGTAGGCAACCGAGTCGGATGGTTCAGGTAACTCATCCGAAAAGTCGAAAGATTCAAACTCGGGTTGTGCGCGGCTAAGATCGTTCGTGAACGTGAAACACTCGTAGTCGTTATCGGGCGCAGAAACAGCAGCAGGTTCGAAGAGACACGCACTAGTGGCGTCAAGATTATCGTATTCAAACAAAAACTCCTCGAATTCACACTCTTCGGGGGTGATCTCCTGGATCGAGCAAACATCCAGTATATGAGCATTAGGTTCGGCGGGCTGATTCCCCAACCTAAAAATGTTGAGTTCAATTGTCATATTTCCAAAAGAGAGGTTCATTGAACCATTGCGACAATTGATCACAGCATTTGAGGTTGCGAGAAATGGGCGACCGAGTATCACCGGAATTTGATTCCGGGGGTTAGCTACAGGCTGTGTATCTAAGACAATGAAGTCGACGGGGAATATGAAGTCCCCGACTTTGATTAACACATCCTCTAGCTCACCCCTAGGATGGGTGATCGATCGGTCGGCCATCTGGAGAGTGCAGTGTGTGGGTTTCAGCTCTCCGACGCCTAATTGCTCGTATACTGAATACGGAAGCAAGTTAACACTGGCACCAAGATCTAATAGTGCGCGGTTGATGTTCTTATCCCCAATAGTAATTGAAATCGTAGGACAGCCAGGGTCCTTCCGTTTTTGTGGTAAAGATTGGGTAAGGGCATCACTCACAGCACTAGCCAAGAAAACCTTCTTGGGTACCTGAGACTTCCTCTTTTTCGTGCACAAGTCCTTTAAGATTTTCGCGTAAGAAGGGACTTGTTGGACAGCATCTAAAAGAGGAATGTTAATGTTAACTTGCTTGAATAACTCCAAAATCTTCTCCATTTGTGGATTCTGTTTGTTAGACCTCAACCGGTTTGGAAATGGAACATTTTGAAAATTGGTTGAGTCTAATGCTGGAGGAGAAGATTTTGGAGTTGGAACGGATCCCAGAATAGGTGTTTTCGTGGAGTGAGAAGCGGGTCCGTTTAGAGAAGAAGAGGAAGGAGAGCCTTGTGAAGAACGGAGAATAGGCTCGGAAGACGAAGAAGAAGAAGCAGGAGAATAAGAAGAAGAAGAAGCGGCCGGGGTGTCATCGTTGATTTGCTTGCCAATGTTGTTTTGCAGCACCCTCCCTGATCTCAGTGTGGTCACGGCACTCACATTATGGTTTTGTTGTTCAAGAGCAACATGTGCATTATGTGGGTGGCCGGGATTTGGAAGTGGCTGGGACGGGAGCTTCCCCTTCTCTCGCTCGCTCAAGGCCGCGTTCAGCTGTGCAATCTGGGCCTCGATGGTCTTGATGCTCTGCCCGTGTGCGGCGGTGTGTTGCACTAAAGATTGGATCGAAGACTGGATGTTGGCGGTGGATTGAGTCGATTGTTTAACAAACGCATCCAGACTTCGCTCGAGCGAGGAAACCTTATCGTTGTTCGACGGAACAAAGTTGTTTGGTGGAAAGGAATTGTTCGGTGCAAAGTTGTTCGTCTGGTTTTGGTAAGGCTGGGGTTGGAAGGGCTGCTGATACTGAGTTTGTTGTTGCGCTTGTTGTTGCGGTGGAGGGGCCCTTTGGAAATTGTTGCCCTGGAATTGATTCTGATTTTGATTCCAGGCGAAATTGGGGTGGTTCCTCCAACCGGGATTGTAGGTGGAAGAGTATGGATCATTCCTTGGTCTTTGCTGGAATGCATTAACCTGATCCTGTCCTTGCGAGGGTGGATTGTAAGGACACTCTTCAGTCAAGTGGGACGGATCGGAACAACAAGCGCAGATGGTACGAAGGGGGAGAACAGGGGCAGGAGTAGGAGAAGAAAATTTGCTCTCTATTGCTTCAAGCTTTTTTGTTATTGCAGCCATTTCAGCTCTCATTGCAATAGAGACATCGAGTTGGTGGATTCCTACCCTAGACTGACCGGTAGAAGTGGAGGTAGAAGAAGAAGAAGGAGTCGGTCTGGTGCTCTCCCACTGTAGCGTTTGCTCCGCAAGATCGTCAAAGAACTGCCACGCTTCCTCGTCAGATTTGGATAGGAAGTGGCCCTGACAGATGGTTTCCAGCAACTGCTTCGTTGCTGGGTTCAGTCCCTCGTATAAGGTTTGGCAGAGTTGCCATTTCTCTATACCGTGGTGAGGACACTGAACAAGAAGGTCTTTGTATCGGTCAAAGCACTTCCAAAAGGGTTCAGAAGGAAGCTGGGAGAATTGGTTGATCTCATTTCGAATTCTTGCGGTCTTATGATTTGGGTAGAATTTTTTCAGAAACGCTTTAACAAACTCGTCCCAGCTGGTGATTGAGTGGGAAGCGGTGCTATACAGCCATTTTTCTGCGAGATCGCATAAAGTGAACGGAATGACCCGTAGACGTATAGCATCGTCCGACAGCTGGGTTGTTTTCATCATGGCACAGACGTTTTGAAATTTGTTAATGAAGATATAGGCATCTTCAGATTCAAGCCCATGAAAACGTGGAAGCATGTTGATGAAATGGGGCTTAATTTCAAAGTTGTCCCCATTGGCCGGAGGAAGAGAAAGGCAGGTTGGAAGTGCAGAACGGGTAGGGTAGAAACGATCCTGGAGCGCAATTCGCTGCGGCGCTACAACAGGCGGAGGTGGTGGGAGATTGGTCTCCATAGGAGGTGGAGCCAATCCAGGGGTGGTCAACGAGATGTTTGGAATAAATCCCGACATCGCGGAAGGAGAGGTTGGTGAAGGTGAAGGTGAAGGTGAAGATGTATGAACAGAATTCCGGTCAACGTCGGAGTTGGCCGGCAAAGGAAGGGGTGAAAGAGGAGTGGACGGAGTATCGACTTCGGAGTCGATCGCGTAGTCGGTCGCGACTAACGTAACGCGGACTAGACGGGCGCTAGTGTCCCGAGTCCAAGCGGACATACACTAAATGAGTTTAGTATAGTCAAAGCGGAGAAGGTGAGGGTAAGAAAACGTCAATGAAGAAAGGCGAAGGGTGTTGGGTGAAAATGGATTTGGCGACAAAAGGGCAAGTTTTTATAAAAGTTTTTGATTTTTTCTTTTTTTTTTTTTTAGAAAAAGATTTACAGAAGTATGTACGGGAATACGGCTTAAGCAATCACAAATAAGATATGCACAATCACACCTAGATCTAGGGTAACCTAGGTCTACTAGACCTGCTCCTGAACTTGATTGTCGAAGTTAAACAATGTCGAGAAACGGGCTTAAAAATACACTGATCACGAGGCCAGGTAAGTGCAGAGATAAGGGGAGGTTGTCCAACGCTTTCGCGAAGTTCCTTAATTAAATAACCCTTTCTCTTTCGGCGGTTGCGCCTTTAACACTTTCCTAGACACCCCGTAAACAATATACGGTTAAGCGAGCTTCTAAACAAGGTTTATCTTCTCCTAATGAGCGCGAAGTCCTTAGGGCTGAAGTCTAGTATTTTTTAATTTACAATGGACAATGCATATGCTTTAGTGATTTCCGGGGTCCTGGGAAGGGTGATGAAATCCCCACCCAATCTGGATTGGTTTCAAGCCCCTTAAGTCCGTATTAAAGAATGCAAAACAGTAACAATATCAACAGCAAACAATTTTTATTTGCGGCGCAAAGAATCCTGCACAAGAACAGTTTATTGGAAGGGGGAGAAGAATTTGCGCAAAGAAGGCTGCAGAAAACACAATTCAGTGGAGCTTAGAGGAGTGGAGAGAGGCAGAGAGAGTTACCCAGAAAAAATGGCAGCCCAAGGGCACCAAGTGGCCGCTCTTCCGCGGCCAAACACGTGCTAATGCCGCGGAAGCGCGGCAGTAACAGAGGATTGGGACTTCAGGTTTGGTTCAGGTGCTTCTATGGGTCTCCTCCTCTTGTCTGGATGTACTGAATCTTGAATTGCTCACTGTATTTGCTCCAGATTTGTACAGTAGACCGTATGCTTTGTTTTTGTCCGTCGCGGTGTAGCCGCGAAATGTGGGTCTATCTTCCCACGTCTTTGGCACTGTACTTGAACTCCGTATTTCCAACGTCTTAGGCGTCGATCTTGAGCTTCGTATTTCCTGCACACTTGCACAAAAACTAATCAAGAATAACAAGATGATTTTTACAAAGTATAATTTTTTTTTTGGTTTTTGGTTGTTTTTATATTCACAAATTAACCCGAAATTTCACTTAGAAATAGACTACCGTCTCCCCGGCAACGGCGCCATTTGATTGTTAGGATACGAGCGTGTTCAAGTTCTAGTTTAAATACCGCAATCAAGACGGTTTCGTACGTAGCTAGCCGGTTGAGTACGGGTCGTCCGCAGGGAGATGGGAATCTTTTTCTATGTGTTTTTCGACGAGTTAAGTCCGGTTGTTCAGATTTTGTTTGTAGTTATCTAAGTGTTGAGTTGATATTTAAAGAGAGCTTGTTAGGGTTAGGATTAGGTTAGTTTGAGTTAGGAGTCTCCACATCTTTCGTTGCCCCACTTAATATCGGTGTTACGGTAATCGGCAACAACGGGGATTAGCACGACTAGGAAGGAACTTGCGAGTATAAGCTAGGCTTTCCAACGCATAGTCCTTCCTTTTGGTGCTTGTCCGTCCGTTCTTGGCTCTTATCCATAACCTCCGGTTAATTCAACCACAACCGGTCTCACTACGGAATCACCGCTATCATGTAGGATAGGGTGCCGTAAGGAGCGGATTGTGGTTGGGTTAACGGGAGTTGATTTAAGTTGTTGGGCAAGGAAAGAGTGAGAGAGATTTCCTTCTCTCAAACTTCCCTTATCCTACCCTAACAAGTATAGAACTACTCACACTTCATAATACGGAAAAATAAAACAACACAAAAGAGGAAGATAGAAAGAAAGAGATTAGAAGAATACGACTAACTGTTTGCGACCTCACCTTGGCGAGGATCAAGCGTAAGTATCATTGTCGTATGCAAGGATAAAGAAAAAGAGAGAAGAAACAAATAACAAGGAAATAACAACAACTACTTAACAATTAAAATGACAACAATTATAACAAGTAAAGAAAGAGACAAGCATGATAATAAAAATGGTCTTCTTTATTCATCACTCTTCACTCAAAAGCTCACTTACAAGTTTAATGGAGAAGAGGTGAGAAGAGGAAGAAGAACATGCACTAAAACCTAGCAAAGAAAAATACAAGATTATGGACCCCTTCTCTCACAAACTTCTGGGCTATTTATAGGACAAAACATGAAACCCTAGGGCAACCAACAGAACATACATGAAAAGACCAACCTACCCCCCAAAACCCTGCACACTTGGCGCCAAGATGGCCGCGGAAGGGCGGCCAAAACCCCCATTTGGCAGCGCTTCCGCGGCAGTTTAGAGGAGTTGGGCCCACATCTTTTTGGTGCTGGCCTGGTTTGGTGTGTACTGCATTCTGGTATATGTATTTTCTCATAATTTCTTCACGAATTTTCCAGAATTTCTGTTGAGGGAAAGGTGGACTTTTTGTCAAGATTTTGTCATGATTGCCTCGAGCTCCGCGTAGATCTCTTGGATCTTGTGCCACCATTGAGCCTTGTGCATAGATTTGACATTTTGTCTTCCTACTGGTATCTGGCAACATACGGATGAGGGACGGAGACCGTGTTTTATCTGTGGTTGGAAAGAACCCGGATTTTTGTCGTGTTTTCCATGAATTTCTCCGTTTGAGACCCGGGAACCTGTATCCTGCAATTGACTAGCAAACACGGCTCGAGAGTATCTACCGATATGCAATGTGATAAAAATTGGGCGGTATAAAAATGCAAAAATCTGATATGAACACTCCTCCATGCCAAAATATAGATCATGTAATAAATAATTATTATGTAATTTTTTATACATGAATGCATGCAAAATGGGCATAAAGCCAATATTTTGTAAGCCCATGGCTTATGTGCAAAAAGAAATGACACATGAGCCATGGGATGGCTAAAATGCCATTTTGTGAAGCCCAAGGGGCTATATGTAAATATGTAAGCCTATAAAAGGAAACATGATGATGAATAAAGAACTACTTTTCCTATTTTCTCAAAAACCTAGGGTTTGTATTTCTTTCCCCTTTCTGAAGGTCTCAAACCTTCTTCTTTCTTTTGAATTAAATCAAGAGTTTTACTCTTCCTTTTCAAAAACAAGATAGTTTTTCACCACCAAACCCACAAAGGGGAACTTGGATCTGTCTTTAGATCCCAAAAATGAGAGATTTTGAGATCTCACATCTCTTGATCTTCAAGATCTAGCTAACAGAGGAGGAAGAAGAAAAACCCCTTCCATTAACCCCAAAAACACACTTAGCAGTCCAACTCTACTCTGATTTCTCTTTCGAGAATCTTTTTAGGCTAAAAGCCTCTTTTCCTCGCCGACGCTCAAGCGCAGAGCGCCCACGTGCCGACACGTGGCGCGCTTGCGCTCAAGTGCCCTGCGCTCAAGCGCAAAGCACCCACATGCCGACACGTGACGTGCTTGCACAACAGCGCCCTGCGCTCGAGCGTAAAGCGCCCCAGTGCCGACACGTGTCGCGCTTGCGCTCAAGCGCACAGCGCTCTGGCGGAAGTCGCCCCCGTGTCGACACGTGGCGCACTTGCGCTCAAGCGCCCAGCGCTCAAGCGCAAGTCGCCCCCGTGTCGACACGTGGCGCACTTGCACTCGAGCGTCAGGCGCTGAAGCGCAAAGCACCCACGTGCCGACACGTGGCGCGCTTGCGTTACAGTGCCCTGCGCTCAAGCGCAGAGCGCCCACGTGCCGACACGTGGCACGGTAGCGCCTGAGCGCACAGCACCTAGGCGCACAGCACCCAAGGCGCTGGCCCCACGCATCCTTTGGATGTCTTTTCCCCTTCTTTCTTTTATATATATACATATATACATACATATATATATACACACACATATGCATACATATGTGCACACACACATACACCACGACACTGCCCCTGTTAGAAAAAAATTTCTAACGGGCCGCTGCCCCGCACCCCGCAAGGGGGCTGCTAGCCCCCTTGACCCCCAGCCCGCTATCCGGGTAGCGGGACCCTCGTAAAAACTCTGCGTGGCTCCCGATATATCCAAAACCCCTTTTCAAAACACAACACACGCACACCACATATTGAGTTCGCATGACCAATTTAACCCGTTAATCGGAGGTTCTCTCGCCCCAAAGGCGAGGGGTAATTAACGGCAGCTTAGTCCGCGGCTGCCGGAGATTCGGATCCCCACAATCAATAAATCCCCGTCTACCCCAGGCAGGGGGAATCTGTAGTACGCCTGACAAGCGCGCGCCTATTCCCATCTCAACGGGGTGACGAAAAACACCCTACAGGTTCTGGCACGCCCGGTGGGACCAATTTCTCCTCCTATATTTCGGGTTAAACGTTCATACGAACTCAATCAATATACATACCTATATTTAAACTAAAATATTGCTTTTTCATGCAGGTTTTCAAGAAATCGCCTTTCAACAATGTCTCCAATGATGAACTCAGCTCCCATCTCTTACACGATGAAGATGGACTCCAGGACGGTCCTCCCAGCCAGTCTTGGGGGACAGTGGGAGGAGTCGCTGCTACCGTTCGGCTCTATTCTGTTCGTTCCCGCTAACGCCATTCCCGCTCCACAAGCTCCAGCAACAGACAGACCGGTCTCGAAAGGAAAGAGACCAAATGTGGTGATCTCGAGGGCACCCCAACCCAAACGCAAGTCGGTGTCTGAACGACTTTCCTTGGCTCCAACTAGGGGCAAGGCCATCAACACCAACAAAGCTACAACACATCTTGAGCAATCTCCAGCGGCGCCTCCGACAACTGATCGATTGGGTGTCTTCTCAAGCCTCCCCATCACTCAGCCTATGGCGGCTCCCCGAAGAGCAGAAGCCTGCCAAGTGCTTAAGGCAGAGAAGCTGAGGCAGATGCGTCTCAGATATAGAGCCAACAAAAGGGATAGGGCTCTGGCCATGTTAAAATGTATGAATTTCCAAAGCCCGGACCGCTCCGCGAAACCAGCTGCCAGTGATGAAAGAATGGCTGAATGTGTTATCCACACTGTCTACATGGCCGGATATGAAGAAACGAACCCTCCTCTTCTTCACAGCCATGGTGATGATAGGGTTGACGCTACCCAGCATCGGCTCGATCTAAATGATGAAGAGACCGCTCAGGCCGATAAGCCAGAGGAGCCTGTGGTTCCTGCGGAATTGAGCTCAAGAAATAAAGATGACCCGGTTGTCATAGCTGGAACTGCAGAACAAGCATTATTCCAATGGCTTTAAAGGCAATTTCAGGACAGGGATAAGAAGATGGCCGAGGTCCATTCCAAATTCGACAAGCTGGCAAACGTCGTGGCAGATCTCATGAACCAAGTCGCCCGATTGCAATCACAGTGGAATCAAATGTTGGTTCACGAGCTAGGAGGCGATACCCGGAGGCAGCCAACTGATACCCCCTTCAACACAAGGGCGGAGCACCTTCGTGGAGAACGGCTGCAATCAGCCTCCAGTTCCTCCGACACATACGCCGGGGGGGAATCTCCTCTGAAAGAGAAACTGGAGAAAGTCTATTCCTTCAAAAGGGAAAAAGTCCACAAGATATTCAGGGATGCCCTAAGAAACGGTCTACAACTACTGGAATCAAAGAGACCGCAAGAAGCGAATATGACCGACGACCCAGAATATTGCCCCTATCACAGGGTGATAGGTCATGCCATTGAGGACTGCTTCGTCTTCAAAGATTGGGTCGAAAGGCAATACAAGACGGGAGAAATAGAACTGTCTAAAGGCGCGTTAGCAAACAGTTAAGCTACGACCGCCGATTTCATGCAAATAGAGACCGGAGCCTTTCGGGAACTAATCCTCCCAGACACGTGCCATTATCTGAAAAGGGCGAACCAAAGACCGATCGGCCTCGAGGACCAGCATCAGTAAAGGCACCTACTCCAATGGAGAGAAAAAAGAAGGTATACTCCTTCAGGAGGGATGAAGTCCGCAAAATATTCATGGACGCCTTGAACAACGGTCTGCAACTGCCTGTTCCAAAGAGGCCACAGGAAATGAACATGACCGGCAATCCCGTATACTGCCCATATCATAGAGTGGTGGGTCATAACATCGAAGACTGCTATATTTTCAAAGATTGGGTAGAGGACCAATATAAGCTTGGAAAAACCTCACAATCCTCGGATGTATCGACAAGCCACGGAGCTAGGTCATCAACACAGCTCCGCCAAGATCAAAGTTAAAGGAGCCGGGATAAGCAAAGATGACCCCCAAGTAGTTAAACTGGGAACCGTCGACCTCTAAGTCGTTAAACTGGGAATGTAAAAAAATATATATGCATGCAAATAAACAAAAAATGTGTAAATAAAAGAAAAATAAAGAAAAACCGAAATGATGGGGCAACTCGCAAAAAAAATCAGCGAGTAAAGATAAACATGAAAATAAAGCCGAAATGATGGGGCAACCGCGAATAAATAGCCAAAATGATAGGGCAATCGCGACTTCGCGATAAAAAAGCTGAAATGATAAAGCAATCGCGGTAAAACAAAAAAAAACAAAACAACTGGCGAATGATGAGTTGCTCCTGGTACCATATTCCAGTACAGCAATGCAGACGCCAACAAAAATCCATTTTTTCAAAATTCTTCCGGCTCTACGGCCAGTCCCCAAATTGACTGCCGTATACAATCCACGGGCTCAAATAATTCTCATCATACTCATGCCCCACCGTAATCACCAGTTACGTGGCTGGTCTCCGCCTTTGGAGTTATGCTCCATTGAGAAGACCCACTCATGTGTCATCATGATACATGAGGAGAACAAAACTTTGTGGGATCCTTACGACTCACAAAGGAAAAACACACTTAGGAGTCCTCACGACTCCTAAGGAGAAAATACACCTGCGGGATCCTCACGACTCACAGGGAGAAAATGCTTTTATGGGACCCTCACGGCCCATAAAATTGAAAAGCCTTAGGCGATAGGGACCTAAACCCGTCTCCTAAGCCATCGCTCCGCCAACAAGAGTAAGCAAATGATGAATTGCTCCTGGCACCTCTGCTTCAGTGGTAGCAACGCTGATGCCGGCCCCTACCCAAAAATTCCAAGCTCGCCATCAATAGACCCCTAAGTCTTTAAACTGGAAACAGATGACCTCCAAGTCGTTAAACTGGAAACAGATGACCACCAAGTCGTTAAACTGGAAACAGATGACCTCTAAGTCGTTAAACTGGAAACATTAGACCTCTAAGTCTTTAAACTGGAAGCAGATGACCGCTAAGTCGTTAAACTGGGCACAATAGACCCCTAAGTCTTTAAACTGGAAACAGATGACCTCTAAGTCGTTAAACTGGAAACAGTAGACCTCTAAGTCTCTAAACTGGAAACAGATGACCAACAAGTCGTTAAACTGGAAACAGATGACCACCAAATCGTTAAACTGGAAACAGATGACCTCTATGTCGTTAAACTGGAAACAGATGACCTCTAAGTCGTTAAACTGGAAACAGTAGACCTCTAAGTCTCTAAACTGGAAACAGATGACCACCAAGTCGTTAAACTGGAAACAGATGACCTCTAAGTCGTTAAACTGGAAATAAGTCGTTAAACTGGAAACAGTAGACCTCTAAGTCTCTAAACTGGAAACAGATGACCACAAAGTCGTTAAACTGGAAACAGATGACCACCAAGTCGTTAAACTGGAAACAGATGACCTCTAAGTCATTAAACTGGAAACAGATGACCTCTAAGTCGTTATACTGGAAACAGATGACCACCACGTTGTTAAACTGGAAACAGATGACCGCTAAGTCGTTAAACTGGGCACCACAGACCCCTAAGTCTTTAAACTGGAAACAGATGACCGCTAAGTCGTTAAACTGGAAACAGCCGACCTCTAAGTCATTAAACTGGGAACGAGGGAAATCCACCCATGTGTCCTCACGATACATGAGGACAACAAACCTTTGTGGGATCCTTACGACTCACAAAGGAAAAACACACTTAGGAGTCCTTACGACTCCTAAGGAGAAAATACACCTGCGGGATCCTTACGACTCGCAGGGAGAAAATGCTTTTATGGGACCCTCACGGCCCATAAAATTGAAAAGCCTTAGGCGATAGGGATCTGAACATGTCTCCTAAGCTATCGCTCCCCAATTCCCAAGTGGCGAATGATGAGTCGCTCCTGGTACCATATCCCAGTGCAGCGATGCAGACGCCAGCCAAATTCCAAATCCCAACGGCGAATGATGAGTCGCTCCTGGTACCATATTCCAGTGCAGCGATGCAGACGCCAACAAAGACCCAAAATGCTTTTGGCCCTACGGTCTGGATCATACATCCTGCAAAACCGTATGCAATCCACGGGCGTAAAACAATCCCAGTCCCTCCCAAGTCCTACCGGTGAGACCACATTCAAAGTCCCACCAAAAATAAAAAAAAGAATAGAAATAAAAAAAAGGCATGTCCAAAAGCAAAATGGGCACGAATGAACACCCGAAAGGGCCCCGTAAGTAAAAACAGCAGGACTGCCGGCGAGTTTGTGAAAACCCGAAAGGGCGCACACTCGTAAAAAAGAGATGAAATGCACTCGCAAAGTCCTCTCGACTTTGTGAGGAGAAAATTCCCGCGTGAGATCGTTACGACTCACAAAGGAGCAACACCCTTAGGAGTCCCCACGACTCCTAAGGAGAAAATACACCTATGAGATCCTTTCGACTCGTAGGGAGGAAATGCTTTTATGAGACCCTTACGGCCCATAAAATTGAAAAGTCTTAGGTGATAGGGACCTAAAACCTGTTTGCTAAGCCATCGTTTCCTAATAAGAAAATGCAAATGATGATTCGCTCCTGGTACCATATTCCAGTGTAGCGATGCTGATGACAAACAAAAAGAAAAACCAATTCCCAAATCCTCTCGGGGCAAATGATGAGTTGCTCCTGGCATTATTCCAGTGCAGTAATACAGATGCCAAACAAAAAAAAACCAATTCCCAAATCCTCCCGGGGCAAATGATGAGTTGCTCCTGGCATTATTCCAGTGCAACAATGCAGATGCCAAACAAAATCCCCAATTCCCAAATCCTCTCAAAGACGGATGATGATTCGCTCCTGGTACCATATTCCAGTGTAGCGATGCTGATGTCGACTCAAATCAAACCAACCAATTCCAACATCGACCTCTGCGTCAACAAGCGACACTCCGTGCCGGGGAAAAGTCGATCAGCGACACTCCGTGCCGGGGAAAAGTCAACCCGACACTCCGCGCCGGGAAAAGTCGATCAGCGACACTCCGTGCCGGGGAAAAGTCAACCCGACACTCCGCGCCGGGGAAAAGTCGATCAGCGACACTCCGCGCCGGGGAAAAGTCAACCCGACACTCCACGCCGGGGAAAAGTCGATCAGTGACACTCCGTGACGGGGAAAAGTCAACCCGACACTCAGCGCTGGGGAAAAGTCGATCAGCGACACTCCGTGCCGAGGAAAAGTCAACCCGACACTCCGCGCCAGGGAAAAGTCAATCCGACACTCCGCGCCGGGGAAAAGTCGATCAGCGACACTCCGTGCCGGGGAAAAGTCAATCCGACACTCCGCGCCGGGGAGAAGTCAATCAGCGACACTCCGTGCCGGGGAAAAGTCAACCCGCGACACTCCGCGCTGGGGAAAAGTCGATCAGCGACACTTCGTGCTGGGGAAAAGTCAACCCGCGACACTCCGCGCCGGGGAAAAGTCGATCAGCGACACTCCGTGCCGGGAAAAGTCAACCCGCCACTCCGCGCCGGGGAAAAGTCGATCACCGACACTCCGTGCCGGGGAAAAGTCGATCAGCGACACTCCGTGCCGGGGAAAAGTCAACCCGCGACACTCCGCTCCGGGGAAAAGTCGACCAGCGACACTCCGCGCCGGGGAAAAGTCGATCAGCGACACTCCGTTCCGGGGAAAAGTCAACCAGCGACCCTCCGCGCCGGGGAAAAGTCGATCAGCGACACTCCGTGTCGGGGAAATGTCAAGCAGGCACTCCATGCCGGGGACACGTCAACCAGCTGATACTCCTCCTCAGGGAAACGTCGACCAGCGACACTCCGTGCCGAGGGCACGTCAACGAAATCACTCCGGGCTAGGGAGACGTCTACCACAGACACTCTGTCTCGGAGACGCGTCAAGCGTCGGCCGTCCATGTCGTAAAAAGGGCAGTGCGTCCCAAAAAGTGGGAACCAAAGCAAGTCGCCTCCACGCAAAAGAAGATCCATCAATTTCATGCACACGACCCACATATGCTGTGTGCATTTATTGATGGGGGCAATTTTTTGGGGGGAAAATTTACACCCCGGTTGACCAAGTCAAAATCAAAGTCAACCCCAAGCCAGGTGGGCCCAAGCCCAGGTCAAGTGGGCCAATGCCCGGAGCGAGCTCGACCATGCAGCGGCCGGCCTCCCCTATGACAACGACAAAAATCATGTAACAAATAATTTTGATGTAATTTTTATGCATGAATGTATGCAAAATGGGCATAAAGCCAATATTTTGTAAGCCCATGGCTTATATGCAAAAAGGAAATGGCACATGAGCCATGGGATGGGCAAAATGCCATTTTGCAAAGCCCAAGGGGCTATATGTAAATATGTAAGCCTATAAAAGGCAACATGATGATGAATAATAATAACACTTTTTCCGTTCTCTCAAAAACCTAGGGTTTGTACATCTTTCCCTTTTCTGAAGGTTTCAAACCTTTTTCTTTCTTTGAATTAAATCAAGAGTTTTACTCTTCCTTTTCCAAAACTAAATAGTTTTTCACTATAAAACCCAACAAGGGGAGCTTGGATCTGTCATTAGATCTCAAAAGAAGAGATTTTTAGATCTCACATCTCTTGATCTTTAAGATCCGGCCAAACCACAGGAGGAAGATGAAGAACCCCCTTAATCAGCTTCAACACATCCTAGGAGTTTAACTCCATACATATATATATATAATAAATATTTCCTTTCTGAAGCATAGCTTCTGGTTTCTGGGGCTAAAAACCCTCTTTTCCTCGCCGACGCCCAAGCGCTCAAGCGCCGAGCGCCCACGTGCCAACACGTGGCGCGCTAGCGCTCGAGCGCAAAGCGCCCACGTGCCGACACGTGGCGCGTTTGCGCTCTAGCGCCCAAGCGCCGAGCGCCCACGTGCCGACATGTGGCGCGCTAGCGCTCGAGCGCAAAGCGCCCACGTGCCGACACGTGGCCCATTTGCGCTCCAGCGCCCTTGCGCTCAAGCGCAAAGTGCCTACATACCGACACGCAGCGCGCTTGCACTCAAGCGCACTGCGCCCGAGCGCAAGGCGCCCATGTTCTGACACGTGGCGCGCTTGCGCTCAAGCGCTCTGCGCCCGAGCGCAAGGCGCCCGCGTGCCGACACGTGGCGCGCTTGCGCTCAAGCGCTCTGCGCCCGAGCGCAAGGCGCCCGCGTGCCGACACGTGGCGCGCTTGCGCTCAAGCGCCCAGCGCTCATGCGCAAAGCGCCCACGTGTCGACACGTGGCGCGCTTGCGCCTGAGCGTACAGCACCTAAGTGCACAGCGCTCAAGGCGCTGGCCCCACGCATCCCTTGGATGCCTTTCCCCCCTCTTTTTATGTACATACATATACATATACATATGTATACATATTTGCATACATACGTGCTCTACGACACTGTCCCTGTTAGAAAAAAATTTCTAGCGGGGCGCTGTTCCTCACTCCGCAAGGGGGCTGCTAGCCCCCTTGACCCCTAGCCCGCTATCCGGGTAGCGGGACCTCCGTAAAAACTCTGCGTGGCTCCCGATATATCCAAAACCCCTTTTCAAAACACAACACAAGCACACCGCACATTGAGTTCGCATGACCAGTTTAACCCGTTAATCGGAGGTTCCCTCGCCCCAATGGCGAGGGGTAATTAACGGCAGCTTAGTCCGCGGCTGCCGGAGATTCGGATCCCCACAATTAATAAATCCTGGCCTACCCAGGCAGGGGGAATCTGTAGTATGCCTGACAAGTGCATGCGTATTCCCATCTCAATGGGGTGATGAAAAACACCCTACAGGTCCAGAATCTTTAGGGTGTTTTTCGTCATCCCATTGAGATGAGAATACGCGCGCACTTGTCAGGCGTACTACAGATTCCCCCTACCTGGGATAGGCCGGGGTTTATTGATTGTGGGGATCCGAATCTCCGGCAGCCGCGGACTAAGCTGCCGTTAATTACCCCTCGCCTTTGGGGGAGGGAACCTTCGATTAACGGGTTAAACTGGTCATGCGAACTCAATGTGCGGTGTGCGTGTGTTGTGTTTTGAAAAGGGGTTTTGGATATATCGGGAGCCACGCAGAGTTTTTACGGGGGTCCCGCTACCCGGATAGCAGGCTGGGGGTCAAGGGGGCTAGCAGCCCCCTTGCGGGGTGCGGGGCAGCGGCCCGTTAGAAATTTTTTCCTAACAGGGACAGTGTCGTGGTCTATGTGTGTGTGCACATATGTATGCATATGTGTATATATATATGTATATATGTATATATATAAAAGAAAGAAGGGGAAAAGGCATCCAAAGGATGCGTGGGGCCAGCGCCTTGGACGCTGTGCGCCTAGGTGCTGTGCACTCAGGCGCTAGTGTGCCACGTGTCGGCACGTGGGCGCTCTGCGCTTGAGCGCAGGGCACTGTAACGCAAGCGCGCCACGTGTCGGCACGTGGGCGCTTTGCACTTCAGCGCCTGACGCTCGAGCGCAAGTGCGCCACGTGTCGATACGGGGGCGACTTGCGCTTGAGCGCTGGGCGCTTGAGTGCAAGTGCGCCACGTATCGGCACGGGGGCGACTTGCGCCAGAGCGTTGTGCGCTTGAGCCCAAGCACGCCACGTGTCGGCACTGGGGCGACTTGCGCTTGAGTGCTTGCGCTTGAGCGCAAGCGCGCCACGTGTCGGCACTGGGGCGACTTGCGCTGTTGTGCAAGCGCGCCACGTGTCGGCACGTGGGCGCTTTGCGCTCGAGCGCAGGGCGCTGTTGTGCAAGCGCGCCACGTGTCGGCATGCGGGCGCTTTACGCTTGAGCGCAGAGCGCTCAGCGTGTCGGCACGTGGGCGCTCTGCACTTGAGCGCCGGCGAGGAAAAGAGGCTTTTAGCCTAAAAAGATTCTCGGAAGAGAAATCAGAGTGGAGTTGGACTCCTAAGTGTGTTTTTGGGGTTAATGGAAGGGGTTCTTCTTCTTCCTCCTCTGTTAGCTGGATCTTGAAGATCAAGAGATGTGAGATCTCAAAATCTCTCCTTTTTGGGATCTAAAGACAGATCCAAGTTCCCCTTTGTGGGTTTGGTGGTGAAAAACTACCTTGTTTTTGAAAAGGAAGAGTAAAACTCTTGATTTAATTCAAAAGAAAGAAGAAGGTTTGAGACCTTCAGAAAAGGGAAAGAAATACAAACCCTAGGTTTTTGAGAGAATAGGAAAAGTAGTCCTTTATTCATCATCATGTTGCCTTTTATAGGCTTACATATTTACATATAGCCCCTTGGGCTTCACAAAATGGCATTTTAGCCATCCCATGGCTCATGTGTCATTTCTTTTTGCACATAAGCCATAGGCTTACAAAATATTGGCTTTATACCCATTTTGCATGCATTCATGTATAAAAAATTATATAAAAATTATTTATTACATGATCTATATTTTGGCATGGTGGAGGCTGGCCGCGGGCTCGACTTGGGCATGGGCCCGCTTGACCTGGGTTTGAGCCCACCTAGCTTCGGGGTTGACCTTGACTTTGACTCGGTCAACCGGGATGTAAATTTTTACCCCAACACACGTGAGTGCTCACATGCAAAGCACATGAGCGCTGAAAATAAATAACCAAAAGCCAAATAGGCCTCACGTGTTAAACACGTGAGCGCTCATATGCAAAGCATATGAGCGCTGAATATAGACAGGCTAAAACCCATACTGGGGGTCACGTGTCAAACACGTGAGCACATCATTTTGAAGCACTAGCTTCAGATAGAATTAAATTTTATATAGAATTAAATTTTATAGCGAATTAAATTCTATTTGAGAAAATATCCCTCTAATCTTTCCAAAAGGAAAAAGATTTTTCTTTGTTAAAAAGAAAACCTTTGGATTCAAAATCCAACGGTGATTATAATATGACCAACCAAATCAGGAAATCAAATCAATTTCTTAGTTAGGAAAATATTTTCCTAATTTTGCTAAAACTAACAGAAAACATATTCTGTTAAACAGATTATTGCTGGATCAAAAATCCAACGGTGGATAAAATTCCCTGAATAATCTTTGAGACTAATTAAATCAATTGGTATCTCTAAATGAGAGATTTTCTCAAAACTGATCAGCAGTTTGCCTTACCTATATAAAGGACCCGAGACTTCAAGTCTCATATAAAGAGAGACCCTCATAAGCTTTAGTAGCTACAACCGAGAATTCAATTCTCTTGCTAAAGAAAAGTCCCTTCTCCACTCAAAATCCTAGGTAAAGAAAAAAAAACAGAGATAAAAAAAATCTCCTTTGCCTAACATATAAAAATACAAGGATTTAACCCACCAAAAAAACCTTAATTCTTTCTCTGGATCTAAGATCCGCAAAACAAATCTCTCATAAGTTGAGAATTTAATTCTCCTCGGGAAGATTTTGTTCTTCAGACTCAAGATCTAGGGGGAAAACTAGAGATGAGAAAAGAAATAAAAAGAAGATGGAAGTTACGTTTCAGATATTTAATTCCTCCGAAAACAGGGTTTAGCCTTTCAAAGAACTTAGTTATTACAAAAAAGAACAGAAGAACTTAGTTATAAAAAAAATCTGATCCCAGTGATCGTTAATAGCCAAAACGCCATTAATAAAAGTTTAACTTCTTTTCAAAAGATAAACAGAGAGTAAATCTCTAAAGGGCTCATCGCCTCATGTGTTTCATACGTGAGCGCCCAAAAACTCAGCTCCTCACGTGTTTCACACGTGAGCGTCTAAAAAGAAAACTCAGCGCCTCACGTGAAACACACATGAGTACCCAAGAACTCAGCGCCTCACTTGAAACACACGTGAGTGCTGAATAAAAGTGCTTAGCACTATATATATAGTCAAAATACTATGTACTTAGCACTGCTGAATGAGGGAAAAAGTCTTGAGCCAAAATTGGCTAAGTCTTTGAATTTTCTTTGCAGCCAAGCCCATATACTCTGTTGATGGATCTTAACAAATTTAATGATCTTTAAATATATTTCTAAGTTCATCTTAGTCTTATACAAGACTAACGTATTCTTAGTTAAAATAAACTGAGCTCATATGCTCACATATATTTTTAAGTTAATCTTAATCTAAAACCAGATTAACGGTCCTTAAATAAAATAAAATATTTCTTGAACTGACGGAACATACAACCTAGGCTCAAAACCCAAATCTAATATATACAGATTTGGACTAATCCGCGCCCTACAGGCGATGACATAAATTAGTCTTCGTATACAATTCCCGGGCAACCAAAATAAACAAAAACACGACACGACACGAAGTGAAAATTGGAGCAAGAGAAAGTTGTTATCGCAACGCGATAACGTAATTAACTGCAGAGGCTTGTGCCTGTAGGGAAGAGCGTTCCCACAATCAAAAACCCCTCACAAATGAGGGGGTAATCTGATGAAGTCGGCTACATCCGTCGCATCTATCCAAACCTCCGATATACGGTGCCATAAATCAATTTGGTATCTTCGGAGAGGTGGATGGATATATTCCAAATAGCATCTGCCCCCAAATTCAGGCTAGACGACTCCGTGTCTCAGACCAGTTTTCGGCGGTAAATAATCTCCTTCAAATCGGCTTTGCAAACTCTGTGGCGGATGCGTCTCTTTTCGTCTACTCCAAGGAAGTCACCATCGCCTGCTTCTTGGTGTATGTCGATGACATCATCCTCACTGGAAACAACATCCAGTTCTTTCAATCCTTTGTTCGTCAACTTGGGCAACGTTTCTCTTTAAAGGATCTAGGCAACCTTCATCACTTCCTTGGTAGAGAAGCTATTCCCGCATCATAATGACTATTCATACCCCAACATTGCCACATGACTGACCTACTGCATAAGTTCTCCATGGCAGGAGCAAAAGAAACTACCACTCTAATGTACAATACTACTCCCCTCCTCCATGACGGGTCTCCCTCCGTCGACGCCACACCATATCACCAACTAGTAAGCGTTCTTCAATACCACTCCCTCACTCGGCCCGACGTCTCATTTGCCATCAATCGTATATCAATAATTATGCACTCTCCTACTGAATTTCACTGGACGGCACTCAAACACGTTCTTCATTACCTCAAAGACACAATACATCATGGTCTTTACCTCCACAGAAGATTTTCTCTAACTCTTCAAGCCTTCAGTGACTCTGACTGGGGTGGCAGTCACGATGACGGTCGCTTCACCACTGCCTACATTCTCTGTTGACCTATGAGTCTCATTCTCTTTAATTTTGATTATTTTACAAAAACCGTATTTCAAAGATATCAAATGTTACTAACGATGTCAGATAAGTTAAAGTGCTAAATCAATGGAATTATTTAAGTAAGAGAACAATCAACAATGCAACTGTCATCTCAATAGTAATATCAAGAGACTCTGAAGATCAAAGAACGGTTCAAAGGAAATAACAAAGAAGTCGAACAACAGACATATTGAAGACTTTTTATTTTCTTTGAGTCTAGAATTGATCTCAATGGTAATAATCTCTTTCTAATCTTAATTTTCTTTATTAGATTTTTCTTTACTTAAAAAGGATATATAGATTATCAATTTGAGTTTTAAACATCATCTTTCCTTTATAAAAATATCAGAAATATCAGTATAGACGTCCTTGGAGACGTCTACGTCTGATATATCAGACTATAGACGTCCTTATAGATGTCTATAGGCTTATAGACGTCTGTAGAGACGTCTATGACAGTTATATCCTTTTAAAAAATTTCTATTCAATTTGAATTTCAAATCCCAACGGCTATTAACTGCCTCTAACAGTCCAAAACTGTGGGAACGGTAATTCTAACTGCCCACATCCAAATTCTATATATAGGACCCTATTTCAAAGAGTTTTGAACCTAACTTACGAATTCAACACTTATTTTTTTCACGTTTCCATCATTCTTTAATTTTCGTGTTGAAAACTATTTAGCTCTCGGTTCTTAAATTTTTTAATACTCTTTAAAGAAAAGAGATCTTTCAGAGCCTTATAATTTTCTAGTCAATAAAAAAGAAAGATCTCTAGTTTTTCGAAGAAGTTTCTTTTGATTTAAGTTTTTCTTTATCCTTTTAAAAACTTTTTTGAATCGTTCTTAAAATGTTTTATTATCTCCAAAACATAATTGATATCTCTTTGATTTGAAACTTGGTTTATCTATTGAGATCAATAAGATTGTAAAGTTGGTATTTGTAAAGATTTGTAAAAATCTGTGTATGACTTAGTGAAGAAGGTCTGTGATCTTCACCGGTTTAATTTTGGAAGAAAGTTGTGTTGATAACCTTATAGGAAGAATTGTGTCCCCACGTTGTAAACCTAATGGAGGAGGTTTGTGTTCTCCATTTTTCACTATAGGGGGATAGTGAATTCTTGAGCCAGTGCATCAAGCGAGTATTAGCCACAGAGTTGGTGAACCCTAGCAAACAAATCTCTTTGTCATTTACTTTCTGTGCTTTCTTTGTTGTGAAAATTTTATTACTATTAGACTCTGATTTATATTCCGTTGCAAATTTTTCAAATTAGCACAAACGCACTGTGTTTTCCATAAAGTCTTATTCACCCCCCTCTAAGACTATTTTCAATTGGTATCAGAGCAAGGCTACTCTGTTTTCTAAGAGTAACCTCTTGAGTATTTGATCTTATGGCAATTCACATGGAAGGAAAATCCACTAATCGTCCTTCTCTATTTAACGGCACCAACTATTAATTCTGGAAAACTAAGATTAAAATTTTCCTTTAGTGTATAGATTTAAAAATCTTAGACATCATCAATCAGCCTTTCGTCATCCCTAATGCGAATCCATTATCAGAGGCCGACAAGAGATTAATGACAATATATGTCAAAGCAATGAATGCAGTTCATTGCTCTTTGAATTCAGAAGAATTCAATAGAATCTCTATGTGTCAAATGGCCAATGAGATTTGGACTATTCTTTAGACTGCCCATGAAGGAACCAATCAAGTTAAAAAGAGTAAAATCAACCATCTCATGAACGAGTATGAGATATTCCAAATGAGAGACGATGAGACTATCGACTACATATATTCTAGATTCAATAATATCATCACGGATCTCTTCAACCTAGGAAAGAAATTCGATGAGTAAGAAAAGTGTTATAAGTTGCTGAGATCCCTAACGATCTCCTGGCAACCCAAGATCACTACCATCGAGGAAGCAAATGATATGAAAACGTTGAAGGTCGACTCCCTCATAGGTAAATTAAAGACGTACGAAATGCAACTAGGCGATTAAAACAAAAGCAAAAAAATAACACTCAAAGGAAAAATATCGCGCTAAAGACATCTACCGGCAAGTCTAAGACTAAGAAAATATCTAATTATGAGGAAAGTGGTGATGAAAAAATGGCCAACATTGCAAGAAACTTTAGAAAGTATCTAAAGTCCAGAAAATTCCCTTAGAAGAAAGGTACGTATAAATCAAATAAAAAATTTAATTCTAATAAATTTCTTCGTTGTTTTGAATGCAATAAGGAAGACCATATCAAATCGGAGTGCCCTACATTAAATAAGGATAAGTGAAAGTCAAAAAATGAATCAGAAAAGCGTTCGTTACAAGCAATTTGGGATGACAATGATTCCAACGACTCATAAGCAGAAGAAGTCGCTAACATATGCTTCATGGCACAAGAAGATGAGGAAATCCAAAGATGTAGCAGTCGTTGGATCCTTGATAGCATATGCTCAAGGCATATGATCGGCAATATTCAAAACTTCGAAATACTATCAAGAGAAGAAAGTAGCAATGTCACTTTTGGATAAAACAATAAGGGTAAATCATCGGTAAAGGAGATATTTCATTTAATAATGATTCTAATTCAACAGTAATTAAGGACGTATTATATGTAGAAAACTTAAAGCATAACTTATTTAGTATGAGTCAGGTTTGCGATAAAGGTTATAACGTGATTTTTGAAAAAGAATTTTGCAAAATCCTATATGATAATAAAGTAGTTTTAACAGGTAAAAGATATCATAATATATACATCATTTATACCCAAGATTTTATAAATCTTGATATTAAGTGCTTAATTATAAATAATGACATAGATGTTTTATTTTGGCATAGAAGACTAGGTCATTCCTCAATGGATACTTTATCCAAAATTTCAAGGAATAGCCTTGTCAAAGGAATCCTTAAAATAAAATTTGTAAAAGATAATTTATGTGATGCCTATCAAAAAGGTAAACAAACTAAGTCGTCATTCAAACCTAAAACTAATGTATCAACTAATACTTTCTTGCAATTGCTTCACATGGATCTTTTTTGTCCTAATCGCAATGCAAGTCTAGAAGGTAAATATTATACTTATGTCATTATAGACGATTTTTCAAGGTTTACTTGGGTATTTTTCTTAAAAACCAAAGATGAAACTTTTAGTATTTTCAAAATATTTTCTGAACGCATTCAAAATGAAATAAATTTAAATATATCTAAGATTATAAGTGACCATGGTGGAGAGTTTGAAAACTCAATATTCAAAAAATATTGCAATAAGAAAGATTTCAAATATGAATTCTCATGTGCAAGAACTTCACAATAAAATGGAGTTGTTGAAAGGAAAAATCATTCCTTACAAAAAATAGCACGCGCCATGCTAATAAAAATAATTTACCACTATATTTTTGGGATGAAGTAATTAATACTTCATGCTTTATAATTAATAGGGTAATAATTAGAAATAAAACCTCATATGAATTATTTAATGGTAAAACTCTGAATATTAAATACTTTAAATTCTTTGGCTGTAAATGCTACATATCTGTTCTTTGCCGAAAAGACGCGGCCGGGACGTTAGGACGTCCGGTCTGAATTTCGAGGGTAGATGCTATTTGGTTCTATCCGTCCACCTCTTCGAAGATGCCAAGTTGATTTATGGCACCATATATCGAAGGTTTAGACCGATGCGGCCGATGTAGCTGACTTCGTCAGATTCCCTCTCATTGTGAGGGTTTTTTTTAATTGTGGGGACGCTCTTCCCTGCAGGCGCAAGCCCCTGCAATTAATTACGCTACCGCATCGTGGTAACCACTTTCTCCTTCTCCAGATAGTCACTTCGTGTCATGTGTGTTTATTTTGCTTTTGGTTGCCCATGGATTGTATACGGAGACTAATTTATGTTGTCTCCCATAAGGTGTGGATTAGTCCAAATCCGTATTTTCTTAGATTTGGGTTTGGGTTGGGTTTAAGGATCGTTAATCTCATTTGAGACTAAGATCAACTTAAACGTTTGTTAAGAATACGTTAGTCTAATTTTTAGACTAAGATCAACTTAACGTTCGTTAAGGATACGTTAGTCTAATTTTAAACTAAGATCAACTTAACAGGATCATTTAGATCCAACAAAAGAGTATTTGAACTCTATTGTTTTAGTTTAGGGACTTTGCGGTCCAGTTTAAAGACGTCATAATTTGTAATGTTTAAGGATATCATAGTCCATGAGTTTAAGGACCCCACAGTACGTAAAGTTTAAGGACATCATAGTCCATGGTAGTTTGGAGACATCGTTGTCTGTAAAGTTTAAGGACATCATAGTCCATGAGTTTAAGGACCCCACAGTCCGTGAAATGTCTGGTTGTCGGGACCCGTCACCTCTCTAAAGACGGTGAATGATTACAACGACAAATATCAGAGGAGTGAAGAGATGTACCCTTAAACCAATATTGGTTGGGAGATCTGTAGTCCAATTAGGAACTAAGATCAAAGATTTATGAGCATATGGGCTCAATTAATCTGAATGAGGGATATGTGGCCAACTTGGGCTCGGCCCACTCAGTTAAAATGTTGAACATTTAGCAATGCTGAGCATTGGTTTGGATTCTGACAGCCTTTTTTTTCTTTTATTGGGTGCTGAGCACTTATCATAGCTCTGGGGCTTTATTGTTTAAAGAACAGTTTATGTTCTCTCAACGCACACGTGAGGAGCACGTAGCACGCTTGGCGCTGAGCGCCAGCCAATGAACTTAGAGCGCTTCTATCATGTAGCGCACAAGTGAGGAGCACGTGGTGCGCTTGGCGCTATACACCAAATAATGAGCGCAAAGCGCTTCTGTCAAGTAGCGTACACGTGAGGAGCTCATGGCGCGCTATGCGCCAGATTCAGAGCGTTATAGCGCTTTTTGTGAGATAGCGCATACGTGAGGAGCACGTGGCGCGCTTGGCGCTGAGTGCCAGTTAATGAGCATAGAGCGCTTCTTAGAGCGCTAAGGCTCTACAGCGCTGTGCGCTAGATTTAGAGCGCTAACACTCTTCTTTTAATTGGAGCGCTATGGCTCTTCTTTTAATTTGGAGTGCTGTGGCTCTTTTTAAGCAGTTCTGCGCTCTGAGAATTAAATTCTCTCTTATAAAAGACTTTGTCTCGTGAATCTAAAAACAAAGTTCTTATTTTATAGGAGATGTTTCAATCTTTTATGTTTTTAGTGAAAGGCTTTGCCTTTATGGATCTGTGATCCTGAGAGAATTGAATTATTCTCCCCACTTTTTATAATGAGATGTTATGATCTCTTTTGTGAAAGAAAATTTGTCTTAAAGATCTATGATCTAGCATAAGAACTAAGTTCTTTTCCTGATGACATTTTTTATCTCTCTGTTTTTACCTTGAAGAAAAGTTCTTCTTCTGCCAAGAGCTTACTCTTCCCTATGAACTTTCTCAAAGTTTATGGGGGGTTCCTCTATTCTCAGACTTGAAGTCTTGGGGCCTTTATATAGTGAAGGATGATTTGTTCAATCGGTTAAGGAGATCTTTTCTCTAATTGATTTAGGGATTTCCCCGTCGTTGGATCTTTGATCCTAGGGCTTCTGATTTACAGAAGGCAATCTTCTTGTTTTTTAACAAAATTGAGAAATCTTTTCTCATGCAGAATTTATTTTGCACCATTGTGATTTCTAATCACCATTGGATCATTGATCTGACGGTGCTCTGATTTACAGAGCAAAACCTTTTTATTTGGAAAGATTCTGAAGAATGTTTTCTTAACAGAATTTTATTCTGGTAACTTGATAATTTAACATCTTTGTTGGATTTTTGATTCAACGGTGGAGAACATTTTAGTTCTAGCGCTAGCGCATTCATGCCTTGCACGTGAGCGCTGCTTCAGAGCGCTGGAGCGCTGGCGCTCTTAGCGCGAGCGCACACGTGCTCTGCACGTGAGCGCTGCTTCAGAGCGCTGGCGCTCTTAGCGCGAGCGCACCCGTGCTTTGCACGTGAGCGTTGTTTGCTGGCGCTTTTATGAAGCGTTGCTTCATTTCAATTTTTAAAAATTTAAACAGAGTTTTGCTCTGATTGGGGGAAACAAATGCCCCCCACTGTTGCGCTCACGTGGCCTGCACGTGAGTGCAGCGGTGGCAGCATCTCTGCCATTGGATCAACTCAGAAGTTGAAACGACTCTCTGGGCCTATAAATAGGACCCTTGACCCTTTGACACGATCTCTGTTCATCTTCTTACTTTTTTTCTGAGAATTATTTCTCCTTCAGAGCATAGCTCTTCGTCTTAATTTCTTAGGGACAAAACTCTGTCAAAAATTTAGGTAAACATTAAATCTTTCTAGGGTTTCACCTATAACAGAGCTTTGCTCTTTTCAAATCATATATATTTTTAGGTTTCTCAATAGAGCTTTGCTCTTCATAGATCTGAAGAGATCTTTCTTAGGGTTTCTTAACCCATTAATAGAGCTTTGCTCTTTTCAAATCATATAGATTTGTTAATCTTTCATGAAAACTCTTAGAGTTTGTTCATAGATCTTGAAGATCTCGGAATTTTTGATTCATTAAAAAGCTTTGCTTTTAAGGTTTCTGATGGGTTACTCCATCTTCCTCGCAGAGCATGACTCTTAGAATTCTCGGGGAATTTTCTTTTATTCCCCTCATAATTGATTTTGACAGGCGCCACTCCTGTCTGCAGAGCATTGCTCTCGAGGAGTTTAACTCCTTAGCCCGAGGAGCCTCTCATTAAATGAGAAATCCTTTTAGGATTCCCTCCTTAATTATACAAAATTAAATTCGTTGGGTGTTTTAATCAGTACTTGTTTCTTCGTGAGGATATCAAGAGTTGTTTAAATCCCCGTGTTTGTTTCAATAAGCTTTTTCAGTCTGTCCACTAACTCTCACTGATTTTCTTCTTTTTTTAGACGTTATGGCCGCTCATCTGTATGATCTCGATGAGATTATTTCTTACGGAGACATCCGCTCACTAGGCCACTGCCAGAACCAGGAGGTCACAAACGATCAGCGCGTCGAAATCATGCGTCGCTTTGATGAATATAATGGTCGAATGCTTCTTCGTCGTTCCGCTCTTTTGAAGCTCATTGTGAGAGCGATTTGGGAAGCACTTACTTTATTCTATGCAGGCATGCTGCTTAAGGCATTGGATGATGCCGAAGATAAGGTAAACTCAGTGTATCTGATGGGCCTAATCTCAAAGAAAAGGCGAGACAATCTTGTTGATATTCTGCATCAAACTTTCCAACAGACGACGATAATCACTGCCTATCGAAGGACGGAGGACATCAGTGAAGATCCTGACGCTTGCGAGCGTGAGAGGAAGAATACGAGAATAGTTAGAGAGGCCAGAAACATTTTAGATGGCCTTACTTTTGAATTTCTTAATCCATGTCCTGGATTTGATGTCTTGCCATTGTAAACATTTTAATGATGCTTTTGTTTACTGTTTTCATCAATATAAGAATTTTCTGAAGTATGAATAGCAAATTTTGCATTTCTGTTCTTTTATTTTCTGCGTTAAACCTTCTCATATATACATGAATGGGCGCGCTCTGAATGCTTAACTGAATCCGAATTGAATGTTCTCTTTATTGTCTTGCATGGTATGTGGTTGATACCTGTAGGTTATGCCTTTTATTTTGACTTGACGCGAAGCAGTTTACGCGTTCTTGAATAGCACCTCCATTTTGACGGCATGTAATTTTGGCAAGTGTGGCTTGTAGATAGTATGTAGCTGTCCAACTTGGATTCTTTGTAGGGTAGCGATGGCTTAGGAGATAGGGTTAGGATCTGCCACCTAAGACTTTTCAACTTTATGAGCCGTAAGGGTCTCACAAAGACTTTTCTCCCTACGAGTCGAGAGGATCTCGTACGTGTATTTTCTCCTTAGGAATCGTGAGGATTCCTAAGTGTGTTTTTCTCTTGAGAGTCGTAAAGATCTCACAAGAGAATTTTCTTCCTTACAAGTCGAGAGGACTCGTATGTGATTGATGAGTTGACCTGCTCCTGAATCAAAGCATTGCTTTGACGGAGAGGTCGAGGGTTGACTTTGTCCGTTTTCCACGGGGTCAGGATTGACTTTGGCCGTGTTCCACGGGGTCGGGGGTTGACTTTAGTCATATAGTGTCAGGATTGACTTTAGCCATACGGGGTCAGGATTGACTTTAGCCATATGGGGTCAGGATTGACTTTTGCCATATTGGGGGTTGACTTTGGCCATACGGGGTCAGGATTGACTTTAGCCATACGGGGTCAGGGGTTGACTTTGTCCATATGGGATCAGAATTGACTTTAGCCATACGGGGTCAGGGGTTGACTTTGGCCATATGGGATCAGGATTGACATTAGCCATACGGGGTCAGGATTGACTTTGGCCATATGGGGTCCGGGATTGACTTTGGCCATATATGGTCAGGATTGACTTTAGCCATATGGGGTCAGGGGTTGACTTTGGCCATATAGGGCCAGGATTGACTTTAGTCATACGGGGTCAGGGGTTGACTTTGGCCATATGGGATCAGGATTGACTTTAGCCATACGGGATCAAGATTGACTCTCGGTTGTCTGTGCACCGCCGAGTCCTGGAACTAGGGACTTTGCCATGGCTCCACTTTGCTGACATTGCGTCTGCTGTAATGAGACGAATGTCGAAGTGGTCTCTAGGTTGTCTGTGAACCATCGATATTTGGAACTAGGGACTTTGCCATGGCTCCGAGGTTGATGTCACGTCCGTATCATGTTGGAATGAGGAAGAACGCTGTTGTGCGTCTCCAGGCTGTAGATGTGGCCGTCGAGACTTGGAACTAGGGACTCTGCCGTGGTTCCGAGATTGATTGTCACGTCCGAATCCTGTTGGAATGAGGAGGAACGCTATTGTGGGTCTCCAGGCTGTATATGTGGTCGTCGAGACTTGGAACTAGGGTCTCTGTCGTAGTTCTGAGATTGATTGTCACGTCCGAATCCTGTTGGAATGAGGAGGAACGCTGTTGTGGGTCTCTAGGCTGTAAATGTGGCCATCGAAACTTGGCTCTCTTTCTGATGGAGCCTGGTGGGATGATATGGTTCCTTTTTTGTTTGTGCCCCTGGATTGTATACAGGGATCGATATAATCTCACCTATAGGGCAAAAGTTTCATTTTATACGTATTTTGTTTTCTTTCCGCGATGCTCTATCATTTCAGCTTTTTGTATCGCGAAAGTCGCGATTGCCCAATCATTTCCGCTATTTTTTTCTTTTTACTCGCTGCTTTTTATTGCGAGTTGCCCAACCATTTCGGCTATTTTTGTATGCATATATTTTTACTTGCTGATTTTGTTGCAAGTTACCCCATCATTTCGGCTATTTCATATGCACTTTTGGCTCACTGATTTTATCGCGAGTGTGGAACTTGGAATCTGGTGCCAATCTTAGCATTAGCATCGCTGGGACTGGAATATTGTCAGGAGCGAATCATCATTTGCCGTGAAAGGGCATGGAATTTGATACTGATTTAGGCATCAGCATCACTACCACTGGGACATTGCCAGGAGCGAATCATCATTTGCCTCTGTCGATGTCGAACAAAGGTGGCTTAGCAAATAGGGTTAGGATCCTATTGACTAAGGCTTTTTGACTTTACGAGCCATATGGGTCTCATAAAGGTATTTCTCTCTACGAGTCGTGAGGATCTCGTAGGTGCATTTTCTCCTTAGGAATCTTGAGGATTCCTAAGTGTGTGTTCGCTTATAAGTCGTAAGGATCTTACAAGAGTGTTTTTTCCTTATAAGTCGAGTGGACTTACAAGTGTCGTTCGCCATATGAAGATATCCCTCGTCAGTGGTGGGACTCTGTTGGGGAAACGTTTATTTGTGCCCGTGGATTGTATACAAGGGTCAATATTGAACCGCTTGTAGAGAAAAATTAAGGTGTATGACGGCTTAAGAACGGGTTCAGATCCCTGTAGCTTAAGGCTTTTGAATCCTATGAACCGTGAGGGTCTCAAAGGGGAATTCTCTTTACGAGTTGTGAGGATCTCGTAAGTGTGTTTTCTCCTTAGGAATCGTGGGGATTCCTAAATGTGTTGCTTCCTTGTGAGTCATAAGGATCTCACGCAGGTATTTTCTCCTTACAGGGCCGAGAGGACCTTGCAAGTGTCTTTTAACGAGATTGCTCCCTTTTGGGTTTTCACAAACTCGTCGGCAGTCCTGTTGTTATTACTCACGGAGCTCTTTCGGGTTTTCATCCGTGCCCATCTCATTTATGGACGTATCGTTTTTTTTTGCGTCAGCCTTGGGATGCTGCGGTCCATAGTAGTTTATAGACGTCTCGGTCAGTTGCAAATTTTAGGACATTGCGATCCATCGTTAGTTTAGGGACTTTTCGGTCCGTAGTAGGTTTTCGAGGCGAGGTTTCGTTAGATACTACTTATAGAGTTCAGGCTTGGGAAGATAGCGAGCGGACACAGGCGTCGTCATCTATCGTTGACCTAGGCCGTGACTCGTCAGGCGTAGTATTTTTTCAAGAATCGGCCGTTTATTGGCCTGAAGGGTCTTTCGCCATGCATATCCATGAGAAAGTAAGCCCTACCTTGGTAGACTTCGTCTATGATGTACGGGCCTTCATAGTTCGGCTCGAATTTCCTCCGTTTGTCATGATTGGGGATCATAGGTCTCTTAACCACTAGCATGAGTTCGCCTTGGCGGAATGTTCTCGGCCTAGTCAATCTCTCGTATGAGCGCGTCATCTTTTCTTTGTAAGACTCCAAGTTTTGCTGCGCCATGAGCCGGGTTTCGTCAAGGGCGTCGAGCTCCTCAAGCCGAAGATGAGCATTCTCTTCGTCTGTTAGCTCATAGCGAACTGCCACTCGCAGAAAGGGTAACTCTATCTCCAAGGGAAGTACTGCTTCTGTGCCGAATACCAATGCATACGGCGTTGTGTTTGTGGCTATTTTGAACGTAGTTCGATACGCCCAGAGAGCTTCATGCAGTCTCTCATGCCGGTCCTTCTTATTTCGAGACACCGTCTTTTTCACGATCTTCGTCAAGGTCTTGTTGAAAGCCTCAGCCAGACCGTTAGCTCGAGGATTATAGACCAAAGAGTATCTCTAGTCTATATTATGTTGCTGTGCGAAGCGGCTGATCTTATGGATTCTATAGGCCGGCCCGTTATCGGAGATAATCCGTCGCGGTGTGCCGAACCGATAGATGACGTGTGTCTTGAAGAAATGGAGGATATTCTCCGTCTTCACTTCTCTTAGCGGTACTGCTTCTGCCCACTTAGAGAAATAATCGGCTGTCGCCAGTATGAACCCGTGTCCTCTGGATGATGTTGGTTCGATAGGCCCGATTATGTCAGTTCCCCACATTTCAAACAGCCGGCTAGCCACCGTTGGATGTAGCGGATTTGGATGCTGGTGGATAAAGTCCCCGTGAATCTGGCACGAGTGGCACTGCTTCATATATTCGAGATAGTCTTGGATCATTATGGGCCAATAGTAGCCCATTCTTTTGATCTTCAGCTTCATCTTTGGCCCGGCTTGATGAGAACCACAGAGTCCGTCGTGAGTTTCTTAGATGACTCTCCTTGCTTCTTTAGGTCCCAGGCGTCTTAGCCATAGAGAATCAAATGATCTCTTATACAGAGTATCATTGACGAAGGCGAAAGACAGAGCTCTTTTCATGAGCTGATGTCTTGAGGACGCATCTTCAGGCGTTCGACAGGATTTGAAGTAGTCTATAAAGACTTCTCTCCAATCCTTGGCCTTCTCCTGATCTTCTATTCATTGGGCTGCTTACTCGGTCGCTTCCTTTTCTTCAGACGACTTCGGAGATATTTCCGCTGGTGCGAGATCCCGACGACTTTGCATAACGATCCTCACGTCATCGAGGTTTTCGTCAGCCAGTTCTTTAGCAAGTTTGGCTAACGCATCTGCTTTGCTATTTTCCGCACATGGTATGCTTTCCAGGGCGTAGGCAGGGATTTGAATCAGCAATTGTTGCACTCTCTCGCCGTACTTCACCAACTCTGGTTTGCACGTTTGATAATCACCGTTTACTTGGCTAACGACCAGCTGGGAGTCTCCGTATATGAGAAGGTTTTCAATTCCCATGCCAACAGCGATCACAAGACCTGCTATCAAAGCTTCATATTCGGCTTCATTGTTTGTCCTCGGCACTGTCAAGGAAAAGGCAAAGCGCATTATCCCTCCTTGTGGAGTCACGAAGATGAGGCCTACCCTAGATTTGATTATGGGAGGCTGTTCTTTCGCTTCTTCATGGAAGATGCCCCGTCGAAGTAGAGTTCCCACCGGGTGTTACTCTCTCCTTTCTCCCCGTCGATTGTTTCAAACGCGTGCTCGTCGGCAATTCGCAATTTATGGGTGAATCGGCAGGTATAGGATGCTCGGCGAGGAAGTCGGCGATGGCCTGTCCTTTCACTTCCTTGAGAGGTCGATAAGTTATCGAGAATTCCATTAAGAGTAGGGCCCATTTAGCGAGCCGCCCTGTTAGTATGGCTTTTGACATCAAATACTTGAGAGGATCCACCTTTGATATGAGATGGACCTCATGCGCCAACGCATAGTGCCTGAGCTTCATTATCGCGAAGATCAACGCTAGGCACTGTTTTTCAATGGGAGAGTAATTATTTTCTGCCCCCAGAAGAACTCAACTCAAATAATATAGGGCTCTCTCCTTCCCTTGGTCGTTTTCTTGTGCCCATAATGCGCCTAGAGAACCCTCAAGGGCGGTTGTATACAGAATGAGAGGCCTTCCTTTGACCAGAGCGGTTAGCACCGGAGGTTTCTGCAGGTATTGCTTGATTTCGTCTAGTGCGCTTTGGCATTTGCGATCCCAGACGAATGGAGTTCCCTTCTTCATTAGATGACCGTAGGGGCGGCATTTGCTGGAGAGATTGGCTATGAACCGCCGAATATATACGAGCTTCCCTTGGAGAGACCGCAGTTGCTTGAGAGTTCCTGGCAGGGGCAATTCCATGATCGCCTTGATCTTCAACGGGTCTATTTCGATGCCCCGGTATCACACGATGAATCCTTGGAATTTACCTGAGGAAACTCCGAACGCCCATTTAAGAGGGTTCATCTTCAAGTTGTATTTCCGAAGACGTTGGAACACTATCGTCAAATGCTGCCAATGTTCTTCGTGCGATTTTCTTTTAACCACGAGGTCGTTGATATAGCATTCAAAGATTTCATGTATGAAGTCATCAAAAATCTTCGTCATGGCTCTCTGATAGGTAGCGCCGGCGTTTTTCAGACCGAAAGGCATCACTTTGTAGCAGAATATGCCCAAAAGGGTCCGGAAAGCGGTATGATTCTGGTCTTCGGGATGCATCTTTATTTGATTGTACCCTGATGAGCCGTCCATGAAGGAGAAGACTTCGTGAGTGGAAGTGTTGTCTATCATTAGCTCGGTAACCGGTACAGAAAATTCATCATTCGGGCAAGCTTTGTTGAGGTCTTGAAAGTCCACGCAGATGCGCACTGTCCCATTTTTCTTCATCACTGGGACAATGTTGGCTATCCAGTCAGGGTACCGAACCTCTTGGACGAAACCGGAATCGATTAGCTTCTTGACCTCAGCGTTGATGCTCATTTCAAGTTCGAGCCGCATTCTTCTCGGCGCTTGTTTGACTGGCTTGACGTCTGGAGAAATCACCAATTTATGGACGGCTATTTCTGGATCTAATCCTGGCATCTCGAAATAGTTCCATGCGAAACAATCTTTATACTGCATGAGCACATCCTTGAGCGTAGCCACCTTTTCTTCAGACAACAGCTCACTGACGAACGTCGGCCGTAGGTCGTTTGCCGTCCCTAAATCGATATTCCTTAGGTTATCTGCAGTAGTATATATCCCATCTTCCAGCTCTTTTGGCGCCGATGGAAACTCTGAGATCACCTCGCCGTCATCATTTTCGAAGCACCAGGGAAGGTCAGACATACCCTCATGCACTCATTCTTCTGACATCTTTATCATGAGACAGGTACGAGATCGCTTCCAAGATAAATGTTGATCCGGCTCTACTCTCGCTGCATGTGTGGCTTTCGGTTCATGCTTCTGTGGCGGGGTTACCCTCCAACTGCTGGATAAAGTGAACCTACCTTGCTGATACTGGTCTTCTACCCAATCTTTGAATGTGAAGCAGTCTTCGAGAGGATGTCCTATCGCTCGGTGATAGGAGCAAAAATCCGGGTGAGAGACCTCGTCTGCTTGCCCGGGGTGTTTGGATTCCGGGAGCGTAATCATTTGATGTTTCATGACAAGATCGAATATCTTCCTTGTCTTGTCCTGGGGAAAAAATATGCTCGACCCATCTTCTTTATTAGAGACGAATCTCGGCTACTCAATTCTCGATCGCGTGGCTTTTTGGACCCGCTTGGCCGCTGTCGGACATTTTTTCCATTCTTTAATTTGTTTTTGCCTTCGCGTCGGGTCTTTTGTATAACGGACTGGCGACGAAGAGCATCGTCATTCTCCGCAGCCTGCTGAAGGAGGCGCTGCGTCCTAGCTTTCTCGTAAATGGCCATTTCGCGGCTATGGTCATCCCGGACCTTTTGACCCGCTTCCCCTATTAGCTTGTCCATCTGTTCTTCGAACGACAGACTTGGCACTTTCATGGCGGGACCTCGTTTTGGTTTAGGGTTAGCGTCTTCTAACATAGCATCTCCTTCTTCATCAAAGTCATGTATAACTTAGCAGTCATGGAATCGCTCCCGTTTCTTGGATTGAACATATCCAAGCCCGATCGTTTCCATTCTCCCGTTGGGCAATTTTCGCTGAGTTCCAGGGATGTTCCAGATCCTGTTGTAGAACTGAGCTTGTCGAGCAGTCTGTTTGAAGGGTACGCCTTGATTGATCAAAGAATTTATAACCGCAATTAAGAACGGCGTCGCTTGGTAGCTAGCCGGTGAGTACGGGTCGGTCCATAGGGATTTTGTGTATTCTCAATCTGTTCTAACGAGTTAATTCTGATTATTGTCGGATTGATTAAATCTAAAAACTAAGTTTGATCTAGACTAGGATTAAAATCTTGCTAGGGTTAGGTTTAGGTTAAATTTGGAAAGTCAATATTCCTCACCGCTTTCTATGCCGTGTTTAAGATCTATGAGGTGTTATGGTAATAATTAATAAAGTGGATTAGTACCATCGGGAAGAAACTAGGTTTCTTCCTCTAGGTTCTTGTCCTTCCTTTCTTAATCGTTACCCTAACCTCCATGGAAAACATGCACAACCGGTCGTTTATACTACGGTATCACCGCTACCTCGTGGGATAGGGTGCCGTAGGGAGCGGTGTGTGTATGTATGCATGGAGTCCTATAAAAATATGTGATGGGCAAAAAGGGGTGAGAGATCTTCATCTCTCAAACCTTCCCTATTCCTAACCATAACAAGTGAGGAACTACTCACTCATTAGGGAATTGATTAACATGTTCTAAACTATCTAATTAGGGCAGAGAATAAAATCTAAACTAGGGCAGAAAGGAAAATTATACTAGGGCAGATAATAAAATTAATTAGGGCAAGAATAGAAAACTTACTCTAATTTTTATTTGATGCTCTCTTCCAACATTTACAGGATCTGAATTTTGATAAATACAATGAGACACAAGAAGAGGCATACCTCAAAGAGAGGTTTAGGGCTTCTATTTATAGATCATAGAAACCTTAGAGTTACAATCGATTCACATCTGCATTTACAATTTTACCCCTAAAGAAGACCTAGTCAACGCGCCGCCTCATGTCCACATAATTTTTGCACCGACACGGGCTCTTTATGGCCGCGGAACCGCGGCCAAAAGCCTGGTTTGGCCGCTGTTCCGCGGCCATTTAGTGGGCTTGTGGGCTACAATTTTTAGGGTTTCTTTCTGTTGCTTTTGGCTCCTTGTTTTTTCACTTGGTTTCTCAGATTGTCTTTTAGTTTTCTTCCAGATTTCCACAGTGAATAAAGTCGTGGACTTTTACCGCTTGCTTCGTGTCGAAGTCTTGAACCTTGCGCTGCCTTTGTACTTTATGAACTCGTTCATTGATCTTCGTTTATTCTCCAAGCTGTAGGTTTGATCAAGATTCTTCCATTTGTTGGTCGTAGTCTCACTTTTGTATCGTCTTTTCACTGTTTTTGTTCCGAGAACCTGTAACCTGCAACTATGTAGCAGACATGGGTCAAAAGCACCTGTTTATTTGTAAAATGAATAAGAATGGGGAATATAATAATGCAATATTATGATATGAACACGCCTCAACAGCCTTTTTAATCCTTCTGTGTAGTATCTAGGCAAACGGATGGGCTGGAGCCTGTCAAGAATCGGCGCTATGCCAGATTTCTTTCTCCACTTTGGTTTCCGCGGATCGATAAAAGAGGATCGCATTTTCATCTTTTCGCCTGGGAGGGATGTAGAACGTCTGCAGTTCTTGCACACTATAGGTATCAAGTGCGTCGAGCTATTTGTAATGCTGTCGCGGAACCATGGCGAAGGCTTGCACTGATGGACGAGCCGAGAATACTATGTTGACCTCGTCTTCAGAGTCACTGCCAAAGACCAGAATAGGGGTAGACGGTCCCGGTTTGTTGTATCGGAGAAGTCCCGAATAGACTATCTCTTCTTCCTCCTCGGTATCACTCCCGAAGACTGGAATGGTGGTGATAGATTTTTGCTTATTCTCCGGCTTATGGCACTTTTCCTTGTCTTCAAAGTCTAACAGGAAATACTTCGCATCCTCGTATTTACGGACTTCATTCACGGAGAATGGGTTCAGCTCCCTTGTCACAGTGTATTCAAGCCCATCTTTGAAGTACTTCATACACTGATGCTGTGTAGAAGGGATAATGTTGTACTCGTGTAACCACGGCCGGCCGAGCAAAGCGTTGTAGCAAGTCTTGGCGTCAATGACGTAGAATTTGATGTCAGTGACAAGCAGCCCAAAGCGTAATGTCAGAATTACAGACCCGAGCGTTCGTGATGACTGGGAGTCGAATCCGGAGATAGTGATTTTATCCTGAGCGAGATGTTGAATGCTCATGCAGATTTCTTTTAGCACCCTCACATTTAGGAGATTGACAGAGGACCCATTGTCAACTAGGATCTTCCCTATCTTAATGCCATGGCAATACCCGGAGACATATAGGGGACGGTCGTGCTCGCATGTTCCGAGGAGGAGATCTTCATCGCCGAAAGTGATGTCAGCTGTGTGAATTTCTTCCAGCTCGTCCTTCATCTTTTCTTCGGCGAGGAAAGCTTGAAACTGGTCAGGCTCTCGTAATGCCTTGATCAGAGAATCTCTCACCTCTTTGGATAGCAAAAGGGCATCGAGAATGTTTAGCTGCGAGGGTATCTTCCTCAGGTGTGCCAGAACGTTGTAATCCACCTTATTTTTCTTGGGCGGGTCCTTGGCTGCCAGCTCTTCGACGACTCGGTCATCGAGGGTGATATCCTCAGGGACCTTTTCTTTCCCCTTATCCTTTTTGTTCGATCCTTTGTTTGCGGGTATGAGATTCTTTTCAGGTAGCGTGCGATTGCTCAGCTGAATGTTCTCGCAGGTCTTCATCTCTTCGGTTTCAGAGATGGATTCCTTGAAGAGAGGGTCGAGGGCTATTTCTTCATCAGAATCACTCCCGAAGGTGAGAACTTGCGATCTCCCGGAATTAACCATGTGACGTTCACTGGCTGTTCTTTTAAGCTCATCTATCGTGCTCTTCTGCTCTCGACGTGTATTGCGCTTCATTCGCTTGAAATGCTGCCGGTGAGCAATATATCCCTGCCACCAATTTTTTAAAGGCTACGCACTCTTCGGTAGGGTGTGCAATTCTTTGATGGTATAAGCAGAAGTTAGGATGTACGTCTGCTTCATCAAGATGTATATCGTCAGGAGAATTTCCTCTGAACGAGAGCCACTTCATTCCCATTGACAGGGCTCTAGTGAACCTTTTCCTTATCTTGAACCTGCTTTTGTCTGCGGCGAACGTGTTTCGATCTGGTTGGAGTGTTTCAACCTTTTCATTCAGTCGCCGGCATTTGGTTTTTTCAAATATGGCCATTTCGCGTCCTCGATCAGCTTTGCTTTTCAGAAGAGCTTCGTTCAGGAATGCGTTAATCATCTCGTCTGACGGTCCTAGGAGTTCCGGTTCGGGATCTGCCCCCGGTTTCTCTATATCAGGAGCTTCTTCACCATCTACTGACGAGGGAGAGATCACGTGGCAGCTTGCCACATAATCTTCAGGTTCGTCTGATGAGTCTTCTCCCTTATCTTTGTCGCTATCTCCGTCTTCAAGGATGTGGTTGAGAAACTCTTGGAGTGTGACCGGTCTTCATGCCTTTTAGTTGTATTCTTCTAGCGTGTCAATATGTTTTTGCAGGTCCGTGAGCTTGTCATCAGGCTTCACGGGCTTTTTGGTCTTCTTTTTCTTCTTTGAAGACTTTGACGGCTTGGCCTGAGCGTTTTGATTATCGCTACCAATTCTTGGAGTCAGGAGCAGCTTCAACAATCTTTCAATGACCTCGGGTTCCAGCGGATTTTTCCACCTGATCGCCGGGCATTTTTGAAGATCCTTCAGCATTCTTTTCGTCTTGGCTGAAAGAGAGACCTCTCATGGAGCTTCTTCTATAAAAGAGCATGATGCCCCCGGTGTGTCCCCCCTTTTAAGAGCGTGCGGCTGAGGCGGGCTTACTTTCCAATTCTCGGACAGTACGAATTTACCCTGTTGGTATTGGTCATCAATCCAGCCTTTGAAGACGAAGCAATCTTCGATTGGATAGCCTACCACTTGGTGATAGGGGCAATAATTGGGATTATTGACCTCATCGGGTTACAATAGGCGTTTTGGATCCGGCAAGATGATGAGCCTGTTGCGCACCGCCAGCTCGAACAATCTCCTCGTTTTATCCTGGGAAACGAATAAGGGCGCTTCAGTTTCTCATTGAAAAATCGCCGTCTTTCATCTTGGCGATCAGTTGGGTTTTGACCACTGGGCTGCTGTTGAGTATTGGCGATGAAGGTCGCTTTCCCTTTCCCTTTCTCGTTTCGAGATTCCAATTTCGAAGAAGAGGGTCTATGACCCATCTAATCCATTTGGGGCCAGTTTGTCAATCAAAGCCTGGAAAGTAGTTGGCTTGAAGAACATCATGAATTGTGAAATGGTCACCTGAGGGTAGAGGGTCCCTACGAACATGCCTACCGCAGGCGCTTCTTCGATGCGTTGCTCGCACTTCGACCATAGATTCCACCACCGTATTGCATACTGCACCCATGTTTCGTCTGGCTTCACTCTGGCGTTAATTAACGCGGTGATTGGGGTGCGCTCACTAGCGTTGGCGAAACGTTGGGTGAACAGCAATTCCATCTCCGTAAAAGTTTTGACGGAGTCTTTGGAAAGCTCTGAGTACCATTCGAACGCCGTCTTCGCCAAGCAGCCGACGAATTGGCAAAGCAGTAGCTTATCATCCCCTCCAGTGTTGCCGCAGAGAGCCCTGAACTGAGCGACATGTTGATGGGGATTGCCTGTCCCCTTGTACACATGGAATTTAGGAATTGTGTATCCTGGCGGGTACTTTATCTTATCGTACCATCCTGGATATGGTCACCCAGTTCTGACGACTTGGCCGGTTGCTTCATTCGCTTGATGAGCTCGTATTTGTTGAGCTATATAATCATCGAGCGTGGCTTTGGAGATGGTCTCCTCCTTGGTTGCCGACAGAGCCGGCAGAGGATTTGATGTCTCTTCTCTATCATCTTCAATTATTACTGGAGGATCTTCGGCTGGAGGGTCCGGCTGGATCATCAGGCCCACCATATCTTAGAATAAAAGGGCCATTTGTTTTATGTTGGCCGCTTGTTCTACAGCCTCTTTGTCCTTATTCTCAAGTATTCTCCGAAGGAATTCGGCATCTGTTTCCTGCTCATGACGCTGCTCCGAAGATGTCTCCGGGCCTGCTTTTGGTCCAGTGAATGCAGCCATGGCTGTCAGCATTTCTTGGAGCTTTTGTTGTTGTTGCTCCTAAGCCTTAGTCACAGACCGTGTAAGTGGTCGGTGACCCATAGAGATACGGCTATCCTCTCTTTCGGAATCCATATAAATAGTATGCACCACCATGCCTCCAGACATGGGGCGTTTAAATTCAGTATCCTTGCAATTTGCCAAAGATGCAGGGATCTTCTCCGGCCTCCTTCTTTTGCGGGCGGTCGAAGTTGAGGGAGCCGTTGCAGAGGGCACCCAAACAGATGACGCCTTCTGTGGCTTGACAGGGTGATCCCCTTCTCTCCGAGCTTTCATCTTTTTCTGTCGGCAGGGGTGGGCTTGATCAATCACGGAATCTAGGACCTGTCGCCAGACTTTGTAAATTTTGGAGGACAGCCGCTAAGGGGGCTGCTCCGACTTCGCCTTTGTGATCTTTTCAATAGGCGGAGGAGAATTTTTTAGCACGGCTGTTGGAGAATTCTTGCGCACCCTGTCAAGTAGTTCAAAGTTGTTTCCAGTTGGAACAGCAGCATCAATTTCCACGATTGGAGCTGGCAGAGTCAGTCTGGAAGGAGAGCTACCCCCAGCCTTCCTTACTCGGCGCCAGTGGGCGAGCGGCCGGGACCACCTCCATTGTTGGATCAGCTTTTCCATGCCCCCTGTTCTGATGAGAGCCTGTCGTTGGCGTCAGCCTGTCAAAGACAGACGTCGGCTGAGAGGGAATGGTCAACCTGTCAAAAGCCGACCTTCGACTAAGGAGAGCAGCTTGGACGACCTCAACTGTAACAGGAGTTGGAGTGTCCTTCTCTGGTATTGTAAGCCTCTTTGCAGGCCCACTTGAGCTTTGGCCCAGCCTGTCGAAGACTGAGGCATTGGAGTTGGACGACCCGCTGAGAGGGGCCGTGGTGGTTGCAAGCCGATCAAAGACCAGCTTCTTCGCAGCTTCTTGCAATGAAAATAGGGCGTTGAAGCTCATTGGTGGGAGCATGGTCCCAAAGAATAGCCCAATGGTGGATTGGGTCACTTGTTCTACCGGCATTGTAAAAAGGGAGGCCGCTTGAGGCCCGTAGGTCACTCTTCCGGCGAGGACGGAGTGGGAGTTGTTGCAATTAGTGCAGTTTGAAACCATTGATCTTCTGTTTTTCTACACGGAGCAAGACACCAAATCATAGTACCTCGAATCCAAGGGCAACCATAGCAAACCGCGATTCGTTCGCGAAACACGACACACGAAGTATGGAGTGGAAAGAGGAAAAGGTCCCACCGGGCGTGCCAGAATCTGTTCTCCGTCAAAAAGACGCGACCGGGACGTTGGGACGTCCGGCCTGAATTTCGAGGGTAGATGCTATTTGGTGCTATCTGTCCACCTCTCTGAAGATGCAAAGTTGATTTATGGCACCATATATATAAGGTTTAGACGGATGCGGCCGATGTAGCAAACTTCGTCAGATTCCCCCTCATTGTGAGGGTTTTTTTTATTGTGGGGACACTCTTCCCTGCAGGCACAAGCTCCTGCAGTTAATTACGCTACCGCATCGCGGTAACCACTTTCTCTTTCTCCAGATGGTCATTTCGTGTCATGTGTGTTTGTTTTGTTTTTGGTTGCCCATGGATTGTATACGGAGACTAATTTATGTTATCGCCCATTGGGTGTGGATTAGTCCAAATCCGTATTTTCTTAGATTTGGATTTGGGTTGGGTTTAAGAATCGTTAATCTCATTTGAGACTAAGATCAACTTAAACGTTTGTTAACGATACGTTAGTCCAATTTTTAGACTAAGATCAACTTAACGTTCGTTAAGGATACGTTAGTCTAATTTTAGACTAAGATTAACTTAACAGGATCATTTAGATCCAACAAAAGAGTATTTGAACTCTATTGTTTTAGTTTAGGGACTTTGCGGTCCAGTTTAAAGACGTTATAGTCTGTAAACTTTAAGGACATCATAGTCCATGAGTTTAAGGACCCCACCGTCCGTAAAGTTTAAGGACATCATAGTCCATGGTAGTTTGGAGACATCGTTGTCTGTAAAGTTTAAGGACATCATAGTCCATAAGTTTAAGGACCCCACAGTCTGTGAAATGTCTGGTTGTCGGGACCCGTCACCTCTCTAAAGACGTTGAAGGATTACAACGACAAATATCAGAATAGTGAAGAGATGTACCCTTGAACCAATATTGGTTGGGAGATCTGTAGTCCAATTAGGAACTAAGATCAAAGATTTATGAGCATATGGGCTCAATTAAACTGAATGAGGGATCTGTGGCCAACTTGGGCTCGGCCCACTCAGTTAAAATGTTGAACATTTAGCAATGCTAAGCATTGGTTTGGATTCTGACAGTCTTTTTTGTCTTTTATTGAGTGCTGAGCATTTATCATAGTTCTGGGGCTTTATTGTTTAAAGAACAGTTTATGTTCTCTCAGCGCACACGTGAGGAGCATGTGGCGCGCTTGGCGCTGAGCGCCAGCCAATGAGCGTAGAGCGCTTCTGTCACGTAGCGCACACGTGAGGAGCACGTGGCATGCTTGGCGCTATCCGCCAGATAATAAGCACAAAGCGCTTCTGTCAAGTAGCGCACACGTGAGGAGCACGTGGCGCGCTTGACGCTATGCGCCAGATTCAGAGCGCTATGACGCTTTTTGTGAGATAGCGCATACGTGAGGATAATGTGGCGCGCTTGGCGCTGTGTGCCAGTTAATGAGCGCAGAGCGTTTCTTAGAGCGCTAAGGCTCTGCAACGCTGTGCGCTAGATTTGGAGCGCTGTGCGCTAGATTTGGAGCGCTAAGACTCTTCTTTTAATTGGAGCGCTATAGCTCTTCTTTTAATTTGGAGCGTTATGGCTCTTTTTAAGCAGTTCTGCGCTCTGAGAATTAAATTCTCTTTTATAAGAGACTTTGTCTCGTGAATTTAAGAACAAAGTTCTTATTTTATAGGAGATGTTTCAATCTCTTATGTTTTTAGTGAAAGGCTTTGCCTTTATGGATCTGTGATCCTGAGAGAATTGAATTATTCTCCCACCTTTTTATAATGGATGTTATGATCTCTTTTATGAAAGACAATTTGTCTTAAAGATCTATGTTCTATCATAAGAACTAAGTTCTTTTCCTGATGAGATTTTTTATCTCTCTATTTTTACCTTGAAGAAAAGTTCTTCTGCCGAGAGCTTGCTCTTCTCTCTGAACTTTCTCAAAGTTTATGGGGGGTTCCTCTATTCTCAGACTTGAAGTCTTAGGGCCTTTATATAGTAAAGGCTGATTTGTTCAATCGGTTAAGGAGATCTTTTCTCTAATTGATTTGGGGATTTCCCCATCGTTGGATCTTTGATCCTAGGGCTTCTGATTTACAGAAGGCAATCTTCTTATTTTTTAACAAGATTGAGAAATCTTTTCTCATGCAGAATTTATTCTGCACCATTGTGATTTTTAATCACCATTGGATCATTGATCCGACGGTGCTCTGATTTACAAAGCAAAATCTTTTTGTTTGGAAAGATTCTGAAGAATGTTTTCTTAACAGAATTTTATTCTGGTAACTTGATAATTTATCATCTTTGTTGGATTTTTGATCCATCGGTGGAGAACATTTTAGTTCTAGCGCTAGCGCACTCATGCTTTGCACGTGAGTGCTGCTTCAGAGCGCTGGAGCTCTTAGCGCTAGCGCATTCGTGCTCTGCACGTAAGCGCTGCTTCATAGCGTTGGCGCTCTTAGCGCAAGCGCACCCGTGCTTTGTACATGAGCGCTGCTTGCTGGCGCTTTTATGAAGCGCTGCTTCATTTCAAATTTTGAAAATTTAAACAGAGCTTTGCTCTGATTAGGGGAAACAATATTAAATACCTTAGACAACTTAGGAAAGGTCGATTTTAAATATGATGAAGGAATATTTGTTGGTTATTCAATGACCAGCAAGGTCTATCACGTTTATAATAAACGAACTTTAACGATTCAAGAAAGCATGCATGTCCAATTTGATGAAACTATGTCATGCCCCACTTCCCAAAATATATAAATAAGGTACGTGACAAAACCAACCATGTTATCTATGGTTAGGAAAGATCCCTCCATATTCACATTACGGCTGTCAATCAGATATCAAGAACGGTAAATAAAATCTAACTAACACATGTCCATCTGCCACAATAGAGAAAACTCAAGAAATGTATATAGCGGAAACGAATAAAGATCCAATAAACAAATAATATTCTAATCACGTCCCTTATGGGATCACATCAGTAAACTTAAACTACAGAATTAAAATAACTAAGTATCTCTAAAACTAATCATCAAACTCCTCACTGCTCAGCTTGCTTATTAAAATACTCTTGATCTTTCTGCGAAAAGGTTAAAAGAACTGGGCCATGCAAAACCCAGACGTCAGTGCGTCATAATATCAATAACAATAATAATAGCCAAAATAGAAAGCTATGATGAAACATGAGTATAAATAATCATCGCAGGTGTAAAACAGTGAGCTATAGGTATGTCACGTGTATCCTAAATTATGTGATTCTAGATTATCTATTCTATAAGTCTATGAAATCAATTAATGTAATTCTTATCATACACAACAGTATATATCCCATTCATACCCCATAGGACCACGGCACAATATATCACATTCATACCCCCATGGGACCACGGCACAATAAACAATGGTTATTCCGTTCACGCCCGGAATCACAGCAAATAATAATAATATCCTCTTGAGTTACGTTTTAGTTACAGTCTTGATTTTCCCTTTTTACCCAGGTTTCGTGTTCAAGTCGGGTATTAACAATATTTACCTAATGCCAACACAGGATCAAGCATGTACAGATCTTGTCTATCTAGACAACAAGTCACAACAATTCAGGATGGTTGACATTGGTAATAATCCAAGTAACAGGTCTTGTAATGCATCATGAACATGCCAAGCAGTGTTTTACCATGATAAATACTGAATAGAAAACAATAACCAGTTTATTTAAACAATGTAGGAATAACTAGTATTTTATTTAAAAAGAAATGTAAAATTAATTCATTAATTAACTAATTTACTATATATAAACCTGTGTGTAGTAATATTTACGTCTGCTACTAAACATACGGTCATAAGTTAAAGAATCATGAATTACAATGGAATTATATTGAAACTATCACAAACTAGCATGTAACCAGATAAACTTGTTATTGGTAAAATACGGATTAATGCTATAATATTGAAAAATGATATTACTTGCTAAACAATATAATGCGTACACTTTAAATAATTGTATAAAAATTGGTGTAGGTAAAATAGCATGATGCAAGTTTAGGAACTTGCCTCGATTGATATACTCACGACGAAATACGGATTTTCCGAACGACGACGACGTTTGAAATCACGACGTATACACGACCTTAGCCACAAACGACCGTGTACTGCTCTGGGGTAACCGCTAGTGCTTTGTGGAATTCCCAGAAGCTGGTGTTTAGTGTCGAAGGTAACGGCGACGAGTCAGGGTTCGCTGGCGACGAAACGAAATCGGGAAAACAACTTGAGAAGGATGAAAGAAAGAAAAGAGATGAAGGGGGTCTGGGTTTTAAGAGAGGATGACTAGAGATGTGTTCTGGGTCGAGTTCATCGGCGAGAAACTGGGGTGACAACAGTGACCGGCTCCGGCAAAGCAACGATAGAGAACTGAGAAAAAAAGAAGAAGGAGAAGAAGAAGATGATGATGTCGGGGATGAGGTAGGTGGTGAAAGAATTGCTGGCGACGACGAGAGGGAAGGAGTGATGAGGGTGATGGCGGGGGTGATCGGGTTCTGACGATGGCGAGAGAGGAAGACGAAGGAAGTGGGTTCGATTGTGGGGGGTCGAAACTCAGGAGAGGTCTCGGGAAGGGAGGAGGTGGCGACGATGAAGAAGAGGAGATAAGGGTGAAGGGGGTGGCGACGACGAAGAGAGGTGAATGGCGGCGAGGTTCTGGAGATGGGTCGGGGCTCGGACGAGAAAAAGAAGAAGAACGAGAGGAGAGAGAGTGCGACAAGGTGGAGAGAGATAATGTGTGTGTGTAACTAAAAAGTTTATAATATATATATATATATATATATATGTATTATAGATTTATATATATTATAATTTGTAGATAATCTCAATTATTATCAAACTTTTACCCGAAAATCTCTAAAAATATATTTTCGAAAGATATACCCATACGTAAGATCTTAAACCATAATACAATATTCTTATAATAAATACATATGCCCCCAAGTAAGATTAAAAAAACATATATAAAGATTTAATTAAAGATATGAGGTGATATACCATGCAATGTCAGGTAGCAACAGAATTATTTTATTAATAACTTTTGATATATAAATATATAAAACTCTAAATATATATAATGTAGGTATTATTCTAGATTCACATAAATACACTTCACCGGCAAATCTTAGATACAATTTTGCACCATATTGGGTTCTAAACATGCAGGCCGGGTCGGATAACGACTACTACTATTCGAATCATTCGCAACCTAAAAAAACAAATTATAAAGCAAGACTTGAAATATCAAGTTATATTGATAAACGTACTAGAGTGTTACATTATACCCAACTATAAAGAATTTCGCCCTCGAAATTCATGGAACAGGATAAGGATCTAAGGAAAAAGATGTGAAATTTTTTGTCGAATCTCGTCTTCACGTTTCCAAGTATATTCTCCATGCGAACGATTTCCCACGAAACAAGTACTGGAGAGATTACTTTATTCTTGAGGGCGTTTTCTCGTCGATCCACAATAGCCATTGGTCGCTATTCATAGGTTAAATCTTCTCTTACTGTCAGTTCCGTGTGATCAAGAATGTGCGTCTCATCTCGAACATATTTGCGGAGTTGAGATACATAAAACGCATCATAAATACCCGCCAATGATGGTGGTAGAGCCAATCCATAAGCTACCTCTCCAACACGCTCAATGATATCAAAAGGCCCCATGAATCGAGGACTAAGCTTGTCTTGACAACCAAATCGGATTACTCCCCTAGTCGGTGATATCTTCAAGAACATAAGATCACCAACAGCAAACTCTAAAGATCTTCTTCCAGTATCAGCCCAACTTTTCTGTCGATCCTGTGCCACCTTCATATGATTACGGATCAAGTTAACTTTCTCCACAGTTTGCATAATGAGATCCGTTCCCAACAACCTTCTTTCTCCAATATCGTCCCAACAGACAGGTGAGTGACATTTATAACCATACAATGCTTCAAATGGAGCAATCTGTATAGTCGCCTGAAAGCTGTTATTGTAAGAAAACTCCACTAAATGCAACTGATCCTCCCACGAACCCTTGAAGTCTAACATGCACGCTCTCAACATATCTTCAAGAGTTTGGATCGTCCTCTCGGAATGTCCATCTGTCTGAGGATAATAAGCCGTACTAAAATTCAAACGAGTTCCTAAACTCCCCTGTAGACTCCTCCAAAAGTGTGATAGGAACCGAGTATCACTATCAGAAACGATACTAACAGGTACTCCATCCAATCTCACAATCTCCTGCATGTACTGCTCTGCCAAAGCCTCCGTCGACTGACCAACTCGAAATGGTATAAAATGAGCTGCCTTGGTTAATCAATCGACAATCACCCAAATTGCATTATTACCCTTTGGACTCCGTGGTAAGGCTGTCATGAAATCCATAGTTATATATTCACACTTCCTTTGAGGAATCAGAAGTGGTTGCAACAAACCAGCTACCCTTTGATGGTTAGCCTTGACTTGCTGACACACCAAGCACCTCGATACGTAACAAGCAATCTCCTTTTTTGTGCCTTCCCACCAGAAATGTTGTCGCAAATCTCTATACATCTTCGTGCCTTCCGGATGTACTGAATATGCGGAACTATGAGCCTCCTTTATGACTTCTTCATGAACATCTCCTTTAGGCACACACAAACAACTTACATATCTTAACGAGCCATCTTCATGAATCAACAAATCTGTTCAAAGTCTCGCTTCCACTTGTCCTCGAAACTTCTGCAATCTAGGGTCATGCGACTGCGCTATCTTAATGCTATCGATCAAGGATGACTGTACTTACAACTGCATCAACTGTCCCGAAGAATCTGGTATTAAAATCTCCAACTCGAACCTCTGAAGATCAGCTATAATCTCCCTTTGTGCAGTCAACATCCGTATCGCTAGCAACCGACTCAAAGCATCAGGCACTACATTTACCTTTTCCGGATGATACTTAAGGTCATGGTCAGCCATCAGTTCTAACCATCTACGCTGCCTCATGTTGAGCTCTTTCTGTGTGAACACATATTTTAGGCTCTTGTGATCCATAAACACTTCAACCCTTTCGCCCAATAAGTAGTGTCTCCAAATCTTTAGCGTGAAGATCACTGCTTCTAGTTCTAAAGCATGAGTTAGGTAGTTCTTCTCATGGGTCTTCAATTGCCTTGACGCTTACGCTACAACCTTCCCATGCTGCATCAGAACACATCCCAACCCTTTCCCTGATGCGTCGCTATAAATAACTAGTCCTCTGGAACCATCTGGTACTGTCAGAATAGGAGCGGTTGTCAATCTTTGCTTCAGCACTTCAAAAGCTGACGCACACTTCTCAGCCCACACGAACGATACCTCCTTATGGGTTGGCTTGGTCAGTGGTTCTGCTATCCAAGCGAAGTTTTCCACAAACCTTCTATAATATCCAGCAAGCCCAAGAAAACTTCTGATCTCACCCACATTTGGAATTGGCCAATCATGAATAGCTGCAATCTTTCGGGGTCGACTGCAATTCCACCTCCGGATACAGCATGTCCCAAAAACTTTACTTCTTTGAGCCAAAACTCACACTTGCTCATCTTAGCATAAAGCTTTTATTGTCTCAATGTTTGTAGTGCGATCCTCAAGTGTTCTTCATGCTCTTCTTTACTCCTCGAATAGACCAAAATATCGTCAATAAACACCACTACGAACTGATCCAAATACGAAAAGATTCGGTTCATCAAGTCCATAAAAATTGCTGGTGCGTTAGTAACTCCAAATGGCATCACTGAATACTCGTAATGCCCATATCGAGTTTGAAACATCGTCTTGCAAATGTCTTCTGCTTTCACCCGAACATGATAATACCCTGATCATAAATCCAACTTCGAGAATACCCCTGTGCCACTGAGTTTATCGAATAATTCTCTTATGCGAGATATTGGGTACTTGTTCTTAATAGTCATCCGATTCAACTCCCGATAGTCGATGTGCATCCTTCGCATGCCATCTTTTTTCTTGACTAGAAGAACTAGAGCTCCCCACGGTGAACCGCTGCTACGTATCCACCGGTGCCATCGAATAATTAGCCTTTGAAATCGGTGCTGCTCCAGGAATAAGATCAATCGTGAACTCCATATCTTGTTTCAGCGGTAAACCCGAAATGTTCTCGAACACATCCATGCAATTCTGAACCACTTCTGGTGCATCTTCCTTGTTTACTTCCATCGACGAAAAAACGGCACTCGTCGGCCTAGCCCTAAACTCGATTTGCCCGACAGATCTGCTATCTCCCAAGAATATGAACTCCGGATGTCTGGGAAACCGAAAAATCACTTTCTTCGCCCTGCAATCATATGAGAGTGGAAAATTTCAAGAAAGTCCATTCCCAAGACCACATCATGGTTAGTCGTATCAATCACCAAGAAATTCATGAATAACTCTCGTTCGCATATAACAATCGAGCAACTCTTGAACTTACTACTAGATATAATTCTCCCATTCCCGGTGTGTATGTCCCAAGAACTAGATAGAGCCGTGTGTGGGACCGAGTGTGCACTAGTAAACTTGGATAACATAAAGCAATGGGATGCACCAGAATCGAATAATACCAATGAGGGAAAATTATAAACAAGTAGGATATCTGAGACAACACCGTCTGAAGCTTTGGCCTCCTCGGCAAGGTGAAGGCCCGTGCCTGATTAGGCCTCTGAGTAATCTGCTTCTGCTGCACTCTTAGAGCATCACCCTTCAACTGAACTCTCGACGGACAAGTATTTATCTGATGATCAGTTGCCTAGCAAATCAGACACTGCCCAAGCCTCATCCGGCATTCCCTCCGGTAATGACCTGGTCGTTGGCAGTAATCACAAATCACATCCTTCTTCTGTGTTGAAACAAAGGTCCTCTTCATAGGTACCGTCCCTTGCTTGTTCACCGGAATGCCTCTACGTCCAGAAGCTCTAGTTGGTGCAAATGCAGTCTTCCGCACTAGAACCTCTTGCTGTAGATTACCCTTTGCTTTTACCGTTAAACTCTGCTGCTCCCTAGCCGTCTTGAGAACTTGGGAGAAGGTAGTCAATCCCAAAAATATGATGTGTCTCTGAATCTCCACATCCAAACTACGCATAAACCGCCTTGCTCTATCTGCCTCATTGGGAACCAAGGGCCCCGCAAATCGACTGAGCTGGATCCACTCCGCCGCATGTGTATTAACATATCCACCATTTTGCTTCAGGCTAATGAACTTCTATTCCATTTCCTCTTGAGCATATTGCGGAAAGAACTTCTCTAAGAAATTTTGTGAAAAGGTTGCCCAGCTGATCGGCTTGGTTAGACGGGTCTCCTCAACAAGCCACCACTCGCGGGCATAATCTACCAATTCGATGCGTACTATATCCATCCTTTTTTCGTCTGGAATATGCGTGGCAATAAGAAAGTTCTCTGTATCTACTACCCACTGCTCCGCTGGTGATGGCTCTTCTTATCCTGTAAAAGTGGATGGACCGATCTTCCTGAAATCCGCCACGGTGCCCGCATGTTGTGTTGGTCTGGAAGGTGCTACCCTATCAGCTGCTATGACAACAGACTACTGGACCATCCTCAGACACTCTTGGATAGCCTCGGCCTACCGCTGATTCGGCTCAGTTTGATACTTCTGGTTTTCCAACATACCACGTACCACTCCAAGTAATGCGGCATTATCTACACGCTTCTGGTATGACCGCAAATCCTTATCTGCCATAATTATGAAGCCAAGGACACTGAAGGGGATTAGTAACAGTAAACATGATTCAATAAACAAGATATCAATAACTATAGATTCAAGACTGGTTGTCATGCCCCGTTTCTCAGTAGACGGAAACGATGACGAGGCAAACCTGCGGCATATTTATTCAGAGAAGGTCATTTCCAAAATAAATATACTAAGCATATTGAAACAATAATACACAATGTAAGAATAAATGGAGACTGTAAAAATTTTCAACAAACATCTTTATTTACATTCAACGTCCAATATTTACAAGTACATGAGTTTCAACTGGAAAGTAAATACAATAAAGAAAATTTTCTAAATATATTGCATATATAAGCTGAATAAAAAGTGAAGCTAAGCAAATCCTGAGGAGCAATCCGGTTGTAGTCTTTTTCTATAGCCTCCGCTTCCTCCGTCTTACCGTATCTGACGAACATTCCAAGAAAACAAGAGTGCGTGGAATGTCCGTCAGCGAAGGAGCGCTTGGTAAGTCCCAAGGATAAAATATGATTAAAAATGATAAGTATAGAATATATATATATATATATATATATGACGAGTAAAAATATATGTTCATGGGTAAATATATACTATAGGTCTCTATATGGTCACTATGTTAACGTTAAGTTCCAAGTGTGAATGTCAACGCAGCCGTAAAAGTATTCACGAGCTCAATAGTGGGGCCCCAGGAGTAAGGAAACACAAACCTATTTCATGTGTTAGCATCGGAGCTCTAGTCTATGGATGAGTCAACCCGACTGATATTCGAATAAAATAAAAAAAAAAGATTAATACGGGACTCCTGAAACTCCGTTGGATTCACACAAGAAACTATTCCAAACATCCCGAGTATAAATAGTTTATAACTGTATAGTATACATAATTAAATTGATTGATTGGTTATACATGTCTTGATCGAAACCATAGATTGCAAAAAGTGTAGAATGAAGTCGAGTGAGTCGAGTAAAATGCGAGTCATATTAATTGCAATCTTGGTTCGAGTCAAGTTAGTTAGAGTAGGCTGGATTCGAGTTCATGTTCAAGTTTAGGTTCAAGTTAGGTTAGAGTTCGAGTTTAGATTCAAGTTTGGATTTGAGTTATAGATATTTCTTGTGAATGGATTTAACTGTTGAAATTTTAAGTTCGGAAGAAATCGGCAACTGCTGCACATGGACGGCAGCATTTGTGTCTTTTTCCAAGACAATTGCCATTGATAACTCCGTTAAGTTGTCTAACCTGTATAGGCAAGCACTCACTTTCTCCGTCTTCCTAGGGCTCAAGAGAAATGATACCGCTTAAACTTATATTAATCTAGAGTCCTTAAATATTGTTTGCATATCTCGATGGGGTTTTATGAAAAATACTTTAATATAGTTTAAAAATAAATCTCGAGGATGATTTGTAATATTTAGAGTTTTCATGAATATGTATTTTAATTGTTAGGGAATTTTAGTGCTAAAACCTAGTTTTTTGAAAGTTTACAGTACTTTTATGAACACTACTGTTTTTGGAAACTTGTTAGTATTTTATTAAAAATTCTAATCTTCCATTTTAAAAATATAGTTTCATAATTTGTTTTGATTAAAAATATGGATTCATAGGTTTATATAATTTTCCAAACTTTAGTTTTGTTTAGAAAAGTCATATTTCTTAAAAACCGTATTTTTATTTCCTTTCGAAACCGAATACTCCATGAGGAGTTCTGCATCTCACTCCACTATCCTAAGGATGTATGATAATTTGCACCATCCATTAACGGGTCCCCTAACGAGGGTTGTAGAGGCGTAATTGCCAAGAATTAAAATATCGATTTAAAAGAAACCCGTTTTGAAAAAAAATGTGGTATTTTAATGAAAAGCTTCTTCTTTGAATAAACTATATATTTAGAATCTCATGCTATGAAACCATAGTATGCGTGTGAGGTAGGTCGTTACCCTGTGAATGATCTAAAGGTTTATACTTTAGTTATTGAAAATACAGTTATACTAAAGTTCATGGTATTTTTCTGGAAAAAATCATTTATATGATTATTGAATATGAAATTTTGGTTACGTCAAAAGGCAATTGATGTAAATATTATCTTGAAGTGACTTTAGAGAATTTGTATAAACTTTTAAACATGGCAAAGTGACAAAAAAATTGTTTTAAAGACAAATTATATGATTATTCCGCTTTTGTCGATATATCTTAAAAATTATATTGAAGTAAAAAGATAGGGAGATGAAGGGACTTACTGGTTGTGTAGTGTTAGAAAGAGGGTAAGGAAGAGAGAGGGGGTCTTGGTCTCGTTGAAGATCCTCCGATCGTCGGAATTGGATCGCTACTCCTCTTGGCCTGCTTAACTCCACTTGAATAGCCTTAACCTTTCTTGAATTTAGAGAATTTTTAAGGAATTTTCAGAATAGAGGAGAGCTAGGGCATAGGGTGGTATTTATAGGGTAAAAATGAGAGAGGGTATAAAATAAAATGAATTAAAATAGATTTAATGGTGTTAATTAGGGATTTGAAGAGTCTCTGTTTGATTACAGGAAAATCAAACAGTGCAAGCGAGTTGAGGAGAGCTGAAGGGACGAGTGTGCAAAGCACGGAGGTGATTGGGGTCATCTCGATCATCAGTGGTGGCCAGAAGCAAGAATTGGGTGGTCGGATCTCGATGGATTGCCTCGAGATTCGTGCCACGTGTTTAGATGTGTGTTTACTCCTCTTTGCACCTGTTTGATTTTTCTGAAACTTTTCATTTCTCCGTATATTTCACGTTCAACTCTTGGGCTTCTAAAAAATTTAAAAGAAAAATCTTTTAAAATTTAAAACTGATGGGATTCGAATATACGGGCTACGTCCCAGCAGTGTAGAGGATTTACCAGTGAGCTACAAGTTGCTTCTTACTTTTATTGAACAAAAATAACTTATAACTCCTACACATGCTGAAATACCCTTTTCTATACATTTACACAATTAATTCTGTATAGGGATTTCAGAGTCGTTATATTCTACCCTCCTTATAAAAATTTCGTTCTCGAAATTTACATTTACATAGAGACTAATTTTTCAAAAAGGTAAGGATATCGTGTATGTATATCTTCTTCTCTTTCCTAAGTTGATTCTCCTGGCAAATCCTTTCTCCACATCACTCGGACCAAGTTCACCTCCTTGTTCCGCAATGTCTTCATTTTTCGGTCCAGAATCTCAACTGGTTGCTACTCGCAGATTAGGTCAGTCTATACCGTGAGCTCTGAGTAATCAAATATATGGCTGGGGTTGCTCACATATTATCGTAGTTGGGATATGTGGAATAAGTTGTGCACTCCTTCCAACGAGGGTGGTAGTGCTAAACAATACGCCACTTCTCCAACTCGTTCGAGTATGTCGAATCGTCCTATGTATCTTAGACATAATTTACCCCTCTTGCCAAAATGTATCACTCCTCTATTTGGAGAGATCTTCAAGAATACATACTCTCCGGGTTGAAACTCCAGATGTCGTCGTTTTGCATCTGCCCAATGCTTTTGTCGGTCCTGGGCTATGCGCATCTTTTCCCTGATCGTGCGAACCATATCTACAGTTGCCATGATCATCTCTGGTCTAAGAAGTTCATGATCTCCAACGCCGTCCCAACTCAGCGGAGAATGACACTTCCGTCCGTAGAGTGCTGCGAATGGTGCCATCCCAATATTGGTATCATAGCTGTTGTTGTATGAAAACTCTAGGAGGTGTAGGTGATCTTCCCACGAACCTCCGAAGTCTAACATACAGGCTCTCGGCATATCTTATAACATATGAATTGTTCGATCGGACTGCTCATTCGTTTGTGGATGATATGTCGTGCTGAAATTCAGACTCGTTCTCAGGCTAGCTTGCAGACTCTGCCAAAACTGTGATCGGAATCTCGTATCACGATCTAAGACGATGCAAATAGGTAGTCCATGTAATCTCATGATCTCCTGCATGAGTTTATGGGTATCAAGATAAGTAGGGAACATCTTGAAGGTTTAAATCTTACTTTAGATTTCTACTCACCTCCATGTACTTCCTTACTAATGTCTCGGTTGACTGGCCAACTCAAAATGGAATAAAGTTAGCCGACTTGGTGAGTCTATCCACAATAACCAAAATTACATCATTCTGCGAGGGAGAGCAGTCATGAAGTCTATGGTAATGTATTGCCATTTCCATTCTGAGATTTATAACGGCTGAAATAGACCAGCAGTTCTGTGATATTCAACCTTCACTTGCTAACACACAAAACACTTGGCTACGCTCCTTGCTACCTCGTGCTTCATTCCATACCACCAGTAGTGTTGCCGTAAATCCTTGTATATCTTTGTACCACCGGAGTGTACAGAATAAGGAGAGCTATGAGCTTCTTTCATTAACTCTTCTCAAATAGGTCCGATTGGCACGCATATATGGCTTCCATATTGCAAGAATCCATCTTCGTGGATGATGAAGTCAGTTCGAAGTCCACTTTCTACTTGTTTTTAGATCTTTTGTAACTTGGCATCATTTGCTTGAGCTGCCTTGATCATATTTACAAGAGTGGACGGAACGTGTATGTTCATCAAATATGAAGTGTTACCTGGCATAACTACTTCGATCTCCAATCCGTGCAATTCTTGTTGTGGCTTCCATTGAGCGGTGAGGTTTATAGCTAATGGCCGGCGAATAAGTGCATCAGGAACTACATTCACCTTCCCAGGATGATATTGTAGGTTAATGTCGAAATCTGCCGTGAGTTATAGCCATGTTCTCTGTCGCATGTTGAGTTTCTTATGAGTAAATATATACTTCAGACTCTTATGGTTAGTGTATATATCCACTCATTCTCGCAAAAGATAGTGGCGCTAAATCTTGAGTGCGAAAACCACTACTGCCATTTCCAGATCATGTGTTGGATAGTTGCGCTCATGGACCTTTAACTGTCTTGATGCAAAAGCCATAACTTTTCCATGCTGGTGTAGAACACATCCTAATCCTTTACCGAACACATCACAATGCACATTAAATCCGCCAGATTGATCCGGTATTATGAGAATAGGAGCAGAGGTTAATCTCGACTTGAGTTCTACAAAAGCCTTCTCACATGCTTCTGACCACACGAATACTTCGTCTTTACGTGTGAGCTTGGTTAGGGGTGCTGCGATCTTTGAGAATCCTTCAATGAATAGTCGGTAGTATCATGCTAAGCCCAAGAAATATTTTATATCTTTCACCATCTTTGGTGTCGGCCACTCACTGACAGCTGACACCTTAGCTGGATCCACAGAGCTTCCTTCGCCTAAAATGATATGTCCGAGAAATCTGACTTGATCTAGCCAAAATTCATACTTTTTGTACTTGGCGTAGAGCTGATATTGTCTTAATGTCTCAAGGAAAATCCGTAAGTGCTCGGCGTGCTCTTTCCGATTCTTTGAATACACCAGGATGTCGTCGATGAAAATAACAAACTTGTCTAAATACTCTCGGAAAACTTGGTTCATTAGGTTCATAAAAATGGCAGGTGCATTGGTCACTCCAAATGGCATTACAAGATATTCATAATGACCATAACGAGTCCTAAATGCCATCTTCGGGAAGTCGGTCTCCTTAACCTTCACCTGATGATATCCTGAATGAAGATTTAACTTTGAAAAGGCACAAGATCCACTTAACTGATCGAAAAGGTCATCGATGTGAGATAGTGGATACTTGTTTTTAATTTTCACATCGTTCAAAGCTCGATAATCCACGTACATCCTATTGGTACCTTCCTTCTTCTTCACTAGTAGCACCGGAGATCTCCAACTTGAAATACTGGGTTAGATCCAACCTTTCTTCAGAAGTTCATCCAACTGAATACGGATCTCTTTCAATCCCTCTAGACTTAATCGTAATGGAGCTTTTATTACTGGTTGTGCGCCAGAAAGCAAACCTGATATATCTTCCGGGAATACATCCTCGAACTCTCAAACTACCTCTGGTTTCGATCCTTCTGCTTGCAACGCTGTAATCTCTGCCTTCTTTGGTTTTGCTCGGTAAATGCTAGGCTCCAAGGTCCGGTCTCCACTTTTGAAGTAGAACACTGGGTGATCTGGTATTTCAAACACTACCCTTCTTTAGCAACAGTCGATGGTAGCGAAGAAAGTTCCCATCCAATCCATTCCCAAGACTACGTCGAAGTTCGGTTTGTCCAGCACCTTAAAGTTCACATAGAATTCTCGACTGCAGACGACCACTAGACACAGATCTTTTAGAATGCCATTCCCTGAACTGACATTCCAGCTGGATACGAGCGGCTTAACTAGGATCGCATGAGTTCGGAAGAACTTTTGCGACATAAAGCAATATGATGTCCCAGTGTCGAAGAGCGCAAGTGCAGGTAGGGAGGCTACTAAGATTGTACCTAAGTCGCGTGGGATAGATTTAGGTATAAGAAATATAAGATGACTATGGATTGAAAGGACTTGAAAAAAAATAGGGAAGAGATTTACCAGTGATAACCTGACCCATAGCCTCGGCCTTTTCGACTGACATAGTGAATGTTTGGCATCACGGCACTTTCCTCTGTGCCTGGTTAAACACTCGGCATTTGGGTTGAGCGGTCTGGGTGCAAGGAGCTAGAGCTGGTAGAGCTAACCGGGTAGGAGGGGCTTGGATCGCCGGTCTAGATAGAGAGTTGTTAGATCCTCAGTTCTGGGGGCATCCTCCGATAGCATAAGTATAAGACCTACAGATCAGGCATAAGTTGTTCGCCCTACGATAGTTCTTCACAAGGTGCCCTATTCTCTTGCAGTAGATGTAAAAGTCTGGTCTGTTGTTGGCGAACGAACCTACTGGCCTCCGAGATGGTCCATTGAAAGCTGGCCTAGAAGAGGCCCCTCCTGTGATCTGGTGCACAGGGCATTTCACACCGGCAGTTTGCGGCCTGCCCTTCTTCTTCACAACTGCCTCATAGCATCGGGCAGCTTTCAAAGCAACCTCATAGGTTGGGAAATCCCCTGTAGCAAGTGTAGGTTGGATTTCAAAGTCTAACCCTTGCTGGAATTGTCGTGCTCGGATCTCAACAGTAGGAATAAGGTGTGCGGCAAACCTGTTACGACCTTGTGTTAGCAGTGTTGTGAGTGAGATCAGAAAATTGGATTTGAGACTATATCTTACCTGCCGAGCATGGTAAACTCAGCATCATATTCATCCACTGACTTGACCCACATCGAGCCTTATTGTAAATGGATGAATTGCTGCTCCATGTCAAAGCGGGCAATCTTTAGGAAGTACTTAGTATCGAAGAGGTCTCGAAATGTTCTCCATTCTATCGGTTGTACGAAACGGCTTTGCTCAGCCTTCCACCATACCATGGAGTTATCGGTCAGTTGCAACTTAGCAACTCTCATCCAGGCTATATCTGGCACTTGAGCCACTGCCAGATCATCCTCAATCGCTTGAGCCCATTCTTCTACCTTAAACGAGCTCTCTTTACCCGAGAAGTTCTTTGGGTGCAGTGCCCGAAATTATTTAACTCTGGGGTGCTTCGGCTTCGGGACGGTTCATAAAGATAGCAGTCTGCTGCTGCTGACCCTCCAATAGGCTCTTGATAGCCTCAAGAAGTACCGTTTGCTCATTGATAGGAGCTGCAACGGTTGGTGGTGGTGGTAGTGTAGGCGGTGGAGTATTGTCGTTGACGTTTATGTTGGTATTGTTCGGAGAGTCCATCACCTTGATACAAAAGATAGGTTAGGATAGATTTAAGGGGTTTGAAATGCAAGGAATGCAGATGTTTGTTGAACTCATTAATTCTTGTGGTATATTATTTATGACTTTATGCAGTCCACTAAGCGTATTGAAACAATAATACACAATGCAAGCATAAATGGAGACTGTAAAATTTTTCAGCAAACATTTTTATTTACATTCAACTTCCAATATTTACAAGTACATGAGTTTCAACTGGAAAGTAAATATAATAAAGGAAAATGCCTAAACATGTGGCATACAGAAGCTGAATAAAAAGTGAAGTTAAGCTAATCCTGAGAAGCAATTCGGTTGTAGTCTTCCTCTGTGATCTCTACTTCCTCCATCTCAACCGTATATGACGAACATTCCAAGAAAATAAGGGTGGGTGGAATGCTCGTCAGTGAATTAGCGTTCGATAAATCCCAAGGATAAAGTAAGAGTAAAAATGACAAGTGTAGAATGTGTGTGTGTGTGTGTGTGTGACGAGTAAAAGTATATGTTCATGGGTAAATATATACTATATGTCTCTATATGGTCACTATGTTAACGTTAAGTTCCAAGTGTGAATGTCAACGCAGCTGTAGAAGTATTCATGAGCTCAAGAGTGAGGCCCCAGAAGAAAGGAAACACGGGCCTATTCATGTGTTAGCATCAGGGCTCTAGGCTGTGGATGAGTCAACCCGACTAATATTCGAGTAAAATAAAAAAAAGAGATTAATACGGAACTCCAGAAGCTCCGTTGGATTCACACAAGAAACTATCCCAAACACCCCGAGTATAAATAGTTTATAACTGTATAGTATACTTAATTAAATTGATTGATTGGTTATAACATGTCTTGATCGAAACCATAGATTGCAAAAGGTGTAGAATGAAATCGAGTGAGTCGAGTAAAATGCGAGTCATATCAATTGCAATCTTGGTTCGAGTCAAGTTAGTTCGAGTAGGCTGGGTTTGAGTTCATGTTCAAGTTTAGGTTCGAGTTGGATTAGAGTTCGAGTTTAGATTTAAGTTTGGATTCGAGTTATAGATATTTCTTGTGAATGGATTTAACTGTTGAAATCTTAAGTTCGGGAGAAATCGACAACTGCTGCATATGGACGGCAAGATTTGTGTTTTTTCCTAAGACAATTGCCATTGATAACTCCATTAAGTTGTCTAACCTGAATAGGCAAGCACTCACTTTCTCCGTCTCCCTGCAGCTTAAAAGAAATAATACCGCTTAAACCTATATTAATCTAGAGTCTTTAAATATTGTTTGCATATCCCGAGGGGGTTTTATGAAAAATACTTTAATATAGTTTCAAAATAAATCTCGATGGTGATTTGTAATATTTAGGGTTTTCATGAACATGTATTTTAATTATTATGGTATTTTAGTGCTAAAACCTAGTTTTTTGAAAGTTTATGGTATTTTTATGAACACTACTGCTTTTGGAAACTTGTTGGTATTTTATTAAAAATTCTAATCTTTCATTTTAAAAATATACTTTCATAATTTGTTTTTATTGAAAATACAGATTCATCATTTTATATAATTTTCGAAAGTTTAGTTTTGTTAAGAAAAGTCGTATTTCTTAAAAACCGTATTTTTATTTCCTTTCGAGACCAAATACTCCATGAGAAGTTATGCATCTCGCTCTACTATTCCAAAGATGTGTGATAATCTGCACCATCTATTAGCGGGTCCCCTAACGAGAGTTGTAGAGACGTAATTACCAAAGATTAAAATATTGATTTAAAAGAAACCCGTTTTGAAAAAAAATGTGGTATTTTAATGAAAAACTTCTTTGAATAAACCATATATTTAGAATCCCGTACTATGAAACAATAGTATGTATGTGTGGGGTAGGTCGTTAACCCATGAATGATCTAAAGGTATATACTCTAGTTATTGAAAATACTGTTATATTAAAGTTCATGGTATTTTTTTGAAAAAAATCATTTATATGATTATTGAACATGAAATTTTGGTTATATCAAAAGGAAATTGATGTAAATATTACCTTAAAGTGACATTAGAGAATTTGTATAAACTTTTAAACATAGCAAAGTGACAAAAAATATTGTTTTAAAGACAAAGGTTATATCACTACTAAAATAGGGGGTTGCCCCTACGGATAACGACATCCGTAGGGGCAGATTTCGTTTGGCCCCTACGGGTTAATCCGTAGGGCCAACCGGTTGCCCCTACGGTCCTTACATATTTATTTAAAAATTATTAAATCTTAAATTGTTGTTTGCCCCTACGGAGCCGCAAACCAAGAACCTACGGGCGTATCCGTAAGGGCAACTAAATGGAGATTTAAGTAAAAAGGCAGATCGATCCCTACGCTGATTATCTCTTTATTCTCTTATCAATTAGCGCGCGAACCCAAATCCCCAAACCCTCGTTCCCGCCGATCGTCGTTCTCGTCGTCGCCAGCGCCGGCCCATTCGTCGTCGCCACCACCTGCTTCTTCCTTATCTCCGGTCGTCGTCGCCACCGCCTGCTTCTTCCTCATCTCCGTTCATCGTCGCCACCGATTCGTCGTCGCCACCGCCTGCTTCTTCCTCATCTTCGTTCATCGTCGCCACCGATTCGTCGTCGCCACCGCCTGCACAGGTTAGGAAATCTTAAATTAAACAAATTTTTGATTGTTTTAGGTCTATGGTTCATGGTTTGGGTAGGCATCGGCTGGGGGGCTGCTGTTGCGGTTGGGGTTGGGGTTCGGCAGGGGGGTAGCGGTTGGGGTTGGGGTTGGGGTTGTGTGTCCCTGAGCACTTCATGATTGGGGCTAGGGCTAGGGCTGGGGCTGGGGCTGCGGGCTGGGGCTGGGGCTGGGGCTCGGGCTCGGGCTAGGGTTGGGGCTCGGGCTCGGGCTCGGGCTAGGGTTGGGGCTGGGGCTCGGGCTGCAGCTAGGGCTGTGGTTGGGGTTGGGGCTCGGGCTCGGGCTGCGGTTAGTGTTTGGGTTGGGGCTGCGGTTGGGGTTGGGGTTCGGCAGGGGGTTGCTGTTGGGGTTGGGGTTAGAGTTAGGGTTAGGGTTGGGTTGGGGTTTTGGATTTCAGGGTCTAAGTTAATTTCCATTCTAATTAGCATCAAGCTCGTTAATTGAAATGTTGATGATGATTATAAGAGGAAAATGTGTCTAGTTTGAGAAGGTGTTGGAACTGGACTAATAATGTGGGTAAAGCCCAGTTTAATTAATAATTTTATTTGTCATTCTCAAATTTTCTTGGAAACGGAGACTGTTTTGTGGAACTTTTAGCCGTTGGGCATGTTGGGTTGAATATGTTTGCTAATTGCATAAGATGCTCATAAGATTCTGGATTTTGAGGATGGGCCGTTGTAATTGGAAATGCTTAGAATTGTAGAACCTTCTTTGTTTTAGCTATATATAATTGCAAAAAAAAAACACATTTCTGATTTGAAGAAAAGGAAGGGCAAGATAGGGATTTAGTTATGGATTTTACTTGGGCATCTCCTCTTTTAATACATGTCTATATTTACAAGAATATCGTGTCACATATTCGGTTTTAGCATCTGTACGCAACTGCTTTGATTATCATCATGTTATTAACATCTTGAATTTCTATCCTTTCTCTAATATGTTTCATAGTTAATATAATAATCCTTTGTTTATATTTGTTGACAGCGGCCTTTCTTTTGGATGAACATGTTTTTTGATGCATGTTTCAGTCATGTGAATTTATATGTTGTGTATAACGCTTTATGATATCAGTATCCTACATTTGTAGTTTTAATTGTTGATTGTTATAGATGAATGCCATTGCAATAATAGTTTTTGGTAGATGAATGCCATTGTGGATGATCAGTTCTATCAATCTTGATCTCAATAGTTTAAAATCATGTTACACATACAACACGAATGCACAACAAACGCATCATTAGAGAGTGGTTCGAGATGTTTGTTTCCTGATTTAAAATCAGGAAAGCCTACGGAAGAAGCATCACGTGCTAGCACGTGACCAGCAGTCACGTGTTGGCACGTGACATTTGAAAGCAGCGGACTCATTCTCTGATTAAATCAAGAAAAAGGCTCCAGACGAGAGTCACGTGCTCACACGTGACCAGGGGTCACGTGGTGGCACGTGACGGCTAAGCAGCGGCCAGAAGACAGAGCGCAAAAAGAAGAAGAAAGCTCGTTCCAGGGGGTCACGTGCTTACACGTGACCAAGGGTCACGTGCCTACACGTGACCATGGGTCACGTGGCCACACGTGACCGGCTTTCAAAGCCTATTTATTTAACAGAATCAAATTCTGAAGAGATCATTCAAATCTTTCCAAAGGAAAATGATTATTTGGAACCGATTGGACTAAAGATTTAAAGGTGTTTAAATATCACCTATCTATGGAAAAATCTTGAACTTGGAAAGATTTCCCCTTAAAATCTAATCGAAATAACAAAGGAAAATCTTTGGATTTAAAATCCAATGGTGAATAAAATTCACCTAATAATCCAAAGGTCCAAACGAATAGTGAATACAAATCAAATCTCTCAATGAAAGATTCATCAAAACTAATTGATTCTGCTTCTTCTCCTATAAATAGGAGCCAAGAGAGACACAGAGGGAGAGACAGAAAAAGGGAGATAGAAAAAGAGAAATATAGAACCATGAGACTCTGGAAGAATTTGATCTTCTGCAGAAGAAAATCCTAGGTAAGAAAGGGAAGGCCCTTAAAAGAGAATTTAATTCTCAAAAGAGTTTAACTCTTAAAAAGAAGAACATAGTTCTCTCTTTAGTGGAGGATCTGCAAAGTGCACATCTCCCCTTGAATCGAGAATTTAATTCTCATTGGGTTGAGATCCTGCCATGCAGATCCAAAGCATAGAGAGGGAATGGAAGTTTGAGAATTTAATTCTCACAAAATTATAGGAATTTAATTCCTTTAAGATAAAATTAGGGTTTGACCCTATGTTATGGGAATTTAATTCCTTCAGAATGAACAGAATCAGAGTTTAACCCTAGTTAAGAACTTAGTTCTGTCAAAATAACAGGAATTTAATTCCCTTAAGAAAGAAGAAATTAGGGTTTCACCCTATGACAGAATCTCATTCCTCAGAATAATTCTCTAAAAGAGAGTGGGAATTTAATTCCTTTAAAGCTTTTATTAGGGTTTAACCCTATGATAGGATTCAGTTCTTCACATATATGAGGAATTTAATTCCTACAGAAAATTCAGAGTTCAACTCTATCCCAGAATATAAATCTTCAGAAGGAAATAGGAATTTAATTCCTCTAAAGTTTATTGTTAGGGTTCAACCCTGCGAAGAATTTAATTCTTAAAGAGATTAACAGATCTTTTAAAAACATACAAAGAAGCAGGGTCACGTGCTACCACGTGACCCCCGAAAAGATCCATAGAGAAGGGCCTTTGAGGCAATGCCTCATGTGACCCACGTGACCCTTGGCGGAAGCTTTAACATACAAGCATTTAAATGCCCATCACGTGATGGCACGTGATGCTCCAAAATATGCAATATCCTTAGCAGAACAAATGAAGGGAGGGCGTCCTCGCGTGCTACCATGTGACCCCTCTTGCCTCAGGGTTTAACACTAAATTGGAACCTCTGAATTCAGTGTTTAACACTGTTTGGCCTTACTGTTCAACACTAATTAATGAACTTTATTTGCAGTGTTTAAACACTGAATTTCTTAGTGTTTAACACTAAATTAAACCCCTGTTAACAGAGCTTAACATTAACTACCTTAGCGTTCAACACTAAATTAAAATCTCTGTCACCAGTGTTTAACACTAGTTATTCTTAGTGTTTAACACTAATTTGAGATCTCTGTTGCTAGTGTTTGACACTGATTTTCTCTAGTGTCTAACACTAATTTGAACCCCCTGTTGCTGGTGTTTAACACCGACTGTCTTTTAGTGTTAAAACACCAACTTGTTCCCAGTGTTCAACACTGCTGATCTTTAGTGTTTAACACTAACTTTAGCCCAATTGGCTAAATGGCCAGAGGCAAAGCCTCTCCTTCAATGGACCAATAGGAAGCCAATATTCCAAACATGATTGGACTTAGCCCAAGATGGCCATAAGTCCTCAATTCAAACTTAACTGGGCTGATGGGCTCATAACATAATTAATTGGTCCTGGTCCCAAGCTGGACCAAAGACTGTTTAATCTACCTTGGTTTAAGGGTACATCTCTTCACTCCTTTGATACTTGGCGTTGTAATCCCTCGACGTCTTCAAAGAAGTGACGGGTCCCGATGGCCACACATTGATACGGACTGTGGGGTCTTTAAACCCATGGACTATGACGTCCTTAACCTTGACTGAGATGTCTTAAAACTAACAACGGACTGTGGGGTCCTTAAACCCATGGACTATGACGTCTTTAACCTTGACCGAGATGTCTTAAAACTAACAACGGACTGTGGGGTCCTTAAACCCATGGACTATGACGTCCTTAACCTTGACCGAGATGTCTTAAAACTAACAACGGACTGTGGGGTCCTTAAACCCATGGACTATGACGTCCTTAACCTTGACCGAGATGTCTTAAAACTAACTTTGGACTGTGGAGTCCTTAAATCCACGGACAATGAGGTCCTTAACCTTGACCGCAATGTCTTAAAACTAACATTGGACCGCAATGTCCTTAAACTACCTATGGACCGCAATGTCCTTAAACTACCTATTGACCGCAATGTCACTAAACTAAACAACAGGGCTCCCTTAATGGCTCTATTGTTGGATCTAAACGATCCCGTTAAGTCGATCTTAGTCTAAAAACTAGACTAACGTGTCCTTAACAAACGTTTAAGTCGATCTTAGTCTCCAATGAGGCTAACGTATCCTTAAACCCAAACCCCCAAACCCAAATCTAAGATAATACGGATTTGGACTAGTCCACGCCCTACGGGCGACGACATAATTCAGTCTCCGTATACAATCCACGGGCAACTAAACACAAAATAAACACACACGACACAAAGTGACCATCTGGAGAAGGAGAAAGTGGTTACCGCGATGCGGTAGCGTAATTAACTGCAGGGGCTTGCGCCTGCAGGGAAGAGCGTCCCCACAATCAAAAACCCCTCATGCGAGGGGGAATCTGACGAAGTCTGCTACATCGGACGCATCCGTTTAAACCTTCGATATACGGTGCCATAAATCAACTTGGCATCTTCGGAGAGGTAGACGGATAGCACCAATTAGCATCTGCCCCGAACCTCAGGCGAGACGTCCACCGTCGGCTGCCGTTCGGAGGGGAACAGATTCTGGCACGCTCGGTGGGACCTTTTCCTCTTTCCACTCCACACTTCGTGTGTCGTGTTCGCGAACCAAACACGGTTTGCTAATAGTTTCCCTGGGGTTTCAAGGTACTAAGATTCGGCGTCTTGCTTATTGCAGAAAGCAAAGAATCAATGGCTTCCACTTGTGCGACATGCTCCAACTGCAATTGCAACCAACGCTCTGCCTCGCCAGGAGGTATAGCCTACGGACCCCAAGCTGCTTCGCTATTCACAATCCCCGTGGAACAGGTCACTCAAGCCACCACAAGGTTGTTTTTTGGGACCATGCTCCCGCCAACAAGCTTCACCGCTCCTGTGCTGACAACGGAAGCTCCCAAGAAGTCGGTCTTTGATCGGCTTGCCCCTGCTGCGGCCCCTCTCAACGGGTCGCCCAACACCAACGCCTCGGTCTTCTCCAGGCCAGAGCTCCTGTGAAACCGCAATGGGGCCTGCAATCCTAGAGAAGGCTGTTCCTGAGAAAATAACCAGTCCTACTCCTGAAGTCGTCAAGGAGGCTTCCCCTGCCAAAAAGTCGGTCTTTACAAGATTGACTGTTCCAGCTCCCGCTCCTGCTACCCAAAGGACATCAGTCTTTAACAGGCTGACACCAGCAGTGACCCCCCACATACACAGGGGGCAAGACGAGGCTATTGCCATCACCGAGCCGATGCCATCAGCACGACACGCTTGACGTCGTTACTGGCACCGAGTGAGAAAGGCCGGAGGCAACTCCCCTTCTGGGCTAACTCCTCCAGCCCCGACGACAGAAGTTAATGCTGTTGTTCCAACTGGGAACAGCTTTGAGATGCTAAATAAGGTGCGTAGGAATTCTCCTACCGCGGTGCTAAAGAGGTCTCCCCCTCCGCTGAAAAGGGCTATAGAAGTGAAGCCAGAACAGCTCCAAGGCTGTCCTCCTGAATCTATAAAGTCTGGCGGCAGACCCGAGACTCGGTGATCGATCCAAATTTCTCCCGCCAGCACAAGAAGCTAAAAATCCAACAGGAAGTCAGTCGCCAGGCTTAGCCACGAAAACCTGTCTGGGTGCCCACCTCAACGGCCCCTTCAATTTCCACTGCTCATAAAAAGAGGAAGCCAGAGAAGATCCCCCAACCTGCAATGAGAGCTAAAGGCACTAAGCCCAGACGCCCTAAGTCTGGGGGCATGATAGTCCATACCGTATACATAGCGTCAGGAAAGGAAGACAGTCGTGCGTCTACAGGTCATAGACCGCTTACACGGTCCGTGACCAAGGCGCAGGAGCAGCAACAGAAGCTCCAAGAGATGATGAATGCTATGGCCACACTTACCGGGCCAAAAGAAAACCCAAAAACGTCCTCGGATGAACGCCAGGAGGAAGAAACCGACGCCGAATTCCTTCGTCGAATATTGAAGAAGAAGGACAAAGAGGCTGCTGAACAAGCAGCCAACATACAGCGTATGGGCCTTCTCTTCCAAGATATGATAGGGATGATGATACAACAAGATCCTCCGGCTAAAGAGCCCCCGATCGTCCTCGGAGACGATAGGGGAGAGACATCAAATCCCCCACGGCTTTGTCAACGGCTAAAGAGGATACAATCTCTAAAACTGATTTGGACGAGTACATAGCCCAGCAAATACGGGTTCATCATGCGACTGAAGCAGCCGGCCAGGTCGTAAAAACGGGGCGGCCATATCCAAGCTGGTACGACCAAATCAAGTATCCGCCGGGTTACACAATTCCCAAGTTCCATGTTTACAAGGGAACGGGCAATCCTCACCAGCATGTTGCCCAGTTCAGGACACTCTGCGGCAACACCGGCAGTGATGACAAGCTTTTGCTTCGCCAGTTTGTTGGAAGTTTATCAGATACGGTGTTCGAGTGGTACTCTGAGCTCCCGAACGACTCTATCAAGACCTTCGCAGAGATGGAATTGTTGTTTACCCAACGCTTCGCAAGTGCCAGCGAGCGTACCCCGATAACGGCATTGATCAATGCCAGGGTAAAGCCAGGCGAAACATGGGTCCAATATGCTATACGGTGGCGTAATTTATGGTCAAAATGCGAGCAGCGTATAGAAGAAGCTCCTGCGGTGGGAATGTTTGTGGGAACTCTAGACCCTCATGCAACTATCTCCCAGTTCATGATGTTCTTTAAGCCGACCACGTTTCAAGCTTTGATCGACAAGTTGGCCCAGATAGACCAGATGGGTCACAGACCATCTCCCCCGAAGCCAGAACCCCGGAATAACAAGGGTAAAGGGAAGGCAACCTTCGTTGCGAACGCTCAGCAGAAGCCCAGTAACCCAAAGCTGGCGGATCAACTGGAAGAAAGACGGCGGTATTATAATGAGAAGATGAAGCGTCCCTACTCGTTCCCATGGGACAAGACGAAACGGTTATTCGAGCTGGCAGTACGCAACAGGCTTATAAACTTGCCAAATCCAAGGCGGCCGCCATAACCCACTGAAGTGAATAACCCCAACTATTGCCCTTACCATCAAACGGTAAGCTATCCGATTGAGGATTGCTTCGTTTTCAAAGGATGGATTGAAGATCAATACCTCCAGGGAAAGTTTGCGCTGTCCAAAAAATGGAAGGTGAACCCGCCACAGCCGCATACTCCTAAGAAAGCAGATACACCGGGGGCAACCTGTTCCTTTATTGAAGAAGCTCCATGGGAGGTCGTGCTATCAGTTAAAACCAAAAGGATGCTGAGTGACCTTCATGCATGCCCGGCGGTCGAGTGGAAGAACCCGCTTGAACCTCAAATTATCGAAGGGATGCTGAAGCCACGTCCAACTATAAAAATCGGTGGTGATAGCCCAAGTACTCACACCCAACAGTCAAAATCTTCGAAGAAAAAGAAGAAGAAGTCCAAGAAGTCCGTGAAGCCTGGAGACAAGCGCACGGATTTGCAGAAACAGATTGATGCGCTGGAGGAGTACAATCAAAAGGCGCGGAATCCCATCACACTGCAAGAGTTCTTTAACCACGTCTTTTAGAAGGAAGATGATGGAGAAAGCTCGTCAGATGAATCCGAGGGATATGTGGCAAGTTGTCATATGATTTCCCACTCGGAAGATGAGGAAACTCCTGGCACTGAGAAACTGGGGGCACAGCCTGAGCCAGAACTTATATGGCCAACAGATGAAATGATCTACGCCTTTCTAGACGAGATTCGTTTGAAAAGTAAAGCCGATCAGGAGCGTGAGAGGGCCGCATTGGAAGGAGCCAAACGCAAGCGACCGAACGAAAGAGTCGAAACACTTCCGCCAGATCAAAAGATATCCGATGCGAATAAAAACATGTTCAAAACGAGAAAAAGGTTTGCCAAAGCCATGTCGATGGGGATGAAGCTAACACCCTCGCAAGAGAACACGTTCGATGGGGCAGAGAGGCAACCAAATTATTGCTCATACCACCGAAAAATTTTGCACCCTACGGAGGAGTGCGACGCTTTCAGAGTATGGTGGCAGGGATATGTTGCTCACCGGCAACATTTTAAGCGCATGAAACGCAAAGCTCGTCAGGAGCAAAAAGGTACGGCCGAAGGACACAAAAGAACCACCGGCAATTGTTACATGGTCGACACCGGAGGATCACAAGTTCTCACCTTTAGGAGCGACTCTGATGAGGAAATGGCTTTGAGCCCTCTCTTTGAAGAATCCGTTTTAGGGAAAGAAGAAGAATCAGAAGCCTGCGAAAACATTCAGCTGCGCAATCGCACGCTCCCGGAAAAGAATCTCGGACCCGCAAATAAAAAAGATAAGGGAAAGGAAAAAGTCACTGAAGATATCACTTTAGATGACCAAGTCATGAAAGAGTTGGCTGCCAAAGATCCTCCCAGGAAGGGTGAGATGGACTACAACATCCTAGCGCACCTAAGGAAGCTGCCTTCTCAGCTCAGCATTCTCGACGCCCTCCTATTATCAAAAGAAGCGCGAGATTCATTAATCAAGGCGTTGCATGAACCCGAGCAATTCCAAGCCTTCCTTGCCGCGGAAAGGATGAAGGATGAACTGGAAGAAGTGTACACAGCCGACGTCACTTTCGGTGACGAAGACCTTCTTCTCGGGACGTGTGACCATAACCGCCCCCTATATGTCTCTGGATACTGCCATGATATCAAGATAGGCAAGATCCTGGTGGATAATGGATCCTCCGTCAATCTCCTTAATGTTCGGGTGTTGAAGGAAATCTGCATGAGCGTACAGCACCTCGCTCGTGACAAAATTACCATCTCCGGTTTCGACTCCCAGTCATCACGGACTCTCGGATCCGTGATATTAACATTACGCTTTGGACTACTCATCACGGACATCAAATTTCACGTCATTGACGCCAAGACCTGCTACAACGCCTTGCTCGGTCATCCTTGGTTACATGAATACAACATCATCCCTTCTACACAGCATCAGTGTATGAAGTACTTCAAGGATGGCTTCGAATATACCGTAACAGGCGAGCTGAACCCATTTTCCGTGAACGAAGTCCGCAAGTACGAAGATGCGAAGTACTTTTCGCCAGACTTCGAGGATACAGAAAAGTGTCGCAAGCCGGAGAACAAAGCCGCCGCCATCATCCCTGTTTTTGGGAGCGATACCGAAGAAGAAGAAGAGATAGTCTACGCTGGTCCGTCCCGACGCAACAACCTGGGACCGTCCGCCCCCATGTTGATCTTCAGAAGTGACTAGGAAGATGAGGTTAATGCCGTGTTCTCCAGTCGGCCGTCAATACAAGCATCCCCTAGCGATGATCAGAGTTTGCAAATCACCATGGTGCCGCGAAAACACTACAAGGATCTCGACGCACTTCAAGCTTACAATGTGCGGGACCTGCAGACGTTTTACGTCCCTCCCATGCGAAAGGGTGAAAAAGTGATCCTATTCTACCAATCCACAGAAACGAGAGTGGAGAAGGAGATATGACATGGCACGGATGCTACACTCGATAGGCTCCAACCCATCCATTTGCCCAGATATTACACAAATGGACTAAAGAGGCTATTGAAGCGCCAAGGAGTATCCTTAAAACAGACTGTTCGACAAGCTCGGTTCTACAACAGGATTTGGAATGTCCCTGGGACTTAGCGCAAATTGCCCAACGGGAGAATGGAAACGCTTGGGCTTGGATATGTGAGATCCGGGAAACGGGAGCGAGTCCACGGCAGCTACACCATATATAACTTCGATGAGGAGGAGGACACCCTATCGGGGAATGCTAACCCCTCGTCAAAACTGGATCCCGCGAGTGAAGTGCCGAGTCCGTCATTTGAAAAACAAGTGGACAAGCTTATCAGGAAAGCAGGTCAAAAGGCTCGGGAAGACCACAACCGCGAGATGGCCATCTACGAGAAGGCCAGGACGCAACGTCTGTTTCAACAGGCTGCAAAAGACAAAGATGCTCCTCCCTGTCAACCCGTTGTACAAAAGGCCCGATGCAGAGGCAGAAGTAAATCAAAAAGCGCAAAGAGGAGCCGACAACAACGACGCAGGATTAGAGAGTTATGTGATCGGGTATTGCGCGACCCGGATTTGTCCCTCATGAAAAAGATGAGTCGAGCGTATTCCTTCCCCCGAGACAAGACGAAGAAGTTACTCGAGCTCGCTATAAAACATCAAATGATCGCACTTCCAGAGTCTAAGCACCCTAAGCAAGCTAACAAAGTTTCTTATCCGGGCTATTGCTCTTATCACCGAGCCATAGGACACCCTATCGAAGACTGCTTCACCTTCAAGAACTGGGTCGAAGGCCAGTACCAGCAAGGCAGATTTGCTTTATCCAGCAGCTGGAGGGTAACGCCGCCAGAAAAGCACGAACCCAAAGCCGCAAGAGCAGAACCAGATCCACATCAATCTTGGAAGCGGATTCACACCTGTTACATGATTACAATATTAAAAGAAGAGCCCGAGGACATAGATGAGCTCCCTTGGTGCTTCGAAAACAATGACAATGAAGTAATCTCATAATTTCCACCGGCTCCGAAAGAACTGGAAGATGGCATACATACTACTACAGATAACCTCAAGAAGATTGAGTTGGGATCGGCAGACGATCCGCGACCGACATTCGTCAGCGAATTGCTATCTGAAGAAAGGGTGGCTGCGTTAAAGGACGTGCTTCTACAGCATAGAGATTGCTTCGCGTGGAACTATTCCGAGATGCCGGGATTAGATCCAGAGATTGCGGTACATAAATTAGCAATATCCCCGGAAATCAAGCCAGTCAAGCAGGCGCTGAGAAGGATGCGGCTCGAGCTTGAGATGAGCATCAACGCCGAAGTCAAGAAGCTGATCGATTCTGGATTTATCCAAGAAGTCCAATATCCTGACTGAATCGCCAACATCGTCTCGGTAATGAAGAAAAATAGGACGGTGCGCATATGCGTGGATTTCAGGGATCTCAATAAAGCCTGCCCGAAGGACGATTTCCCAGTACCGGTAACCGAGCTAATGATAGATAACACGTCCACTCACGAGGTTTTCTCCTTTATGGACGGTTCATCAGGGTACAATCAGATAAAGATGCATCCCGAAGACCAGAAGCACGCCGCCTTCAGGACTCGTTTAGGTATATTCTGCTACAAGGTGATGCCTTTCGGTTTAAAGAACGCCGGTGCCACCTATCAAAGGGCCATGACAAAGATCTTCGATGATCTCATACATGAAATCGTCGAGTGCTATATCGATGACCTCGTAGTGAAGAGCATGTCATACGAAGAGCATTTAGAGCATCTGAAGACCGTATTTCAGCGCCTTCGGCAATATAATTTGAAAATGAATCCCCTCAAATGCACGTTCGGAGTCTCCTCGGGTAAATTCCTGGGATTCATCATCCAACACCGAGGTATCGAAATAGATCCATCCAAGATCAAGGCGATCATGGAAATGCCACCCCCAAGGACTCTCAAACAGCTGCGGTCTCTCCAGGGGAAGCTCGCGTATATCCGGCGGTTTATCGCCAACCTGTCAGGCAAGTGCCGTCCTTACAGTCACCTGATGAAGAAGGGAACCCCGTTCGTCTGGGACCAAAAGTGCCAGAGCGCGCTAGATGAAATCAAGCAGTACCTGCAGAACCCGCCGGTGTTAGCTGCTCCAGTCAAGGGAAAGCCTCTTATTCCTTATACAACAGCCCTTGAGGATTCCTTGGGCGCATTATGGGCGCAAGAGAATGACCAGGGGAAAGAAAGAGCACTCTACTACTTAAGTCGAGTTCTTCTAGGGGCAGAAAGCAACTATTCTCCCATTGAAAAACACTGCCTGGCATTGATCTTTGCGATAACAAAGCTCAAGCACTACGCATTGGCACGTGAAGTCCGTCTCATTTCGAAGGTGGACCCTCTTAAATATTTAATGTCGAAGGCTATATTGACGGGGAGACTCGCTAAATGGGCCTTGCTCTTGATGGAGTTTTCAATAACCTATCAGCCTCTCAAGGCAGTGAAAGGCCAATCCATCGCCGACTTCCTTGCTGAGCACCCGGTACCTGCCGGTTCACCTCTAAACTGGGATTTGCCGGACGAACATGCGTTTGACGCGATCGACGGTGGTGATACCCGATGGGAACTTTATTTTGATGGAGCGTCCTCCGTAAAGAAGTGCAAACAAAGTGCCCCAATGATCAAATCAGGGGTAGGCCTCATCTTCGTAACTCCACAAGGAGGGATAATGCGCTTTGCTTTCTCCTTAACAGAACCGAGGACGAACAATGAAGCCGAATACGAAGCTTTGATAGCAGGCCTCGAGATCGCCATTGACATGGGAATTGAAAACCTCCTCATATACGGGGATTCTCAACTGGTCGTTAGTCAAGTAAACGGCGGCTACCAAACATGTAAACCGGAGTTGGTGAGGTACGGTGAAAAGGTGCAACAACTGTTGACCCAAATTCCCTCCTATACTTTGGAAAGCATACCACGCGCGGAAAATAGCAAAGCGGACGCGTTAGCTAAGCTCGCTAAAGAATTGGCTGATGAGAACCTCGATGACGTTAAAATCATGGTACAAAGCCGTCGAGTGCTCGCCCCAGCAGAAATATCCCCGGAATCATACGAAGAAAAGGGAGCGACTGAGCAGACGACCCTACAAATAAAAGACCGTGAGAAGGCTGAGGACTGGAGGGAAGTCTTCATAGACTACTTTAAGTCCCACCAAATGCCCGAAGAAGCGTCCACAAGACATCAGCTCATGAAACGAGCTCTGTCTTTCGCCTTCGTCAATGATACTCTGTACAAGAGGTCATTCGATTCTCTGTGGCTGAGATGCTTAGGACCTGACGAAGCAGAAAGAGTCGTTCAGGAAGTTCATGACGGAATCTGTGGTTCTCACCAAGCAGGCCCGAAGATGAAGTTAAAAATTAAACGGATGGGTTACTACTGACCCACGATGATTCAGGATTGCCTCGAAAATGCGAAGCAATGTCATTCATGCTAAATCCACGGGGATTTCATCCACCAGCATCCGAATCCACTACATCCAACGGTGGCCAGCTGGCCGTTCGAGATGTGGGGAACTGACATAGTCGGTCCCATCGAACCGGCATCGTCCAGAGGACATCGTTTCATCCTGGCAACGACTGATTACTTCTCCAAATGGACGGAAGCAATACCGTTGAGGGAAGTGAAGACGGAGAATATCCTCCACTTTTTCAAAATGCACGTCATTTATCGGTTTGGAACTCCACGGCGGATTATCTCCGATAACGGGCCAGCCTACAGAAGCCATAAGATTAGCCGCTTCGCGCAACAGCATAATATAGACTGGAGATACTCCTCACTTTATAATCCACGAGCTAACGGTCTGGCCGAGGCCTTCAATAAGACCTTGACAAAGATCATTAAAAAAACGGTGTCCCGAAATAAGAAGGGACTGGCACGAGAGACTGCAAGAGGCTCTTTGGGCATATCGAACTACGTTCAAGACGGCCACGAACACGACGCCATACGCATTGGTATTCGGTACGGAAGCAGTACTCCACCTCGAGATAGAGCTACCTTCTCTACGAGTGGCAGTCCACCACGAGTTGACAGACGAAGAAAATGCTCGCCTTCGGCTTGAGGAGCTTGATGCCCTCGATGAAACCCGGCTCATAGCGTAACAAAATCTGGAAGCTTATAAAGCAAAGATGACGTGCTCGTATGAAAGATCGACCAGGCCGAGGACATTCCACCAAGGCGAACTCGTGTTAGTGGTCAAAAGGCCTATGATCCTCAATCGCGCCAAGCGAGGAAAATTCGAGCCGAACTACGAAGGCCCGTACATCATAGACAAGGTCTATCACGGTGGAGCCTATCTACTCATGGATATGCATGGTGAAAGGCCTTTCAGGCCGATAAACGGCCGCTTCCTAAAGAAATACTACGCTTAATGAGCCACAGCCTAGGTCAATGATAGATGACGACGACTATGTCCGCTCGCTATCTTCCTAAGCTCAGACTTTATAAGGAGTAGCTGGCCTTCCCCTGAATGGACCGAAACGTCCTTAAACTAATGATGGACCGAAACGTCCTTAAACTAACGATGGACCAAAACGTCCTTAAACTAACGACGGACCGAAACATCCTTAAACTAAAGACGGACCGAAACGTCCTTAAACTAACGACGGACCGAAACGTCCTTAAACTAACGACGGACCGAAATGTCCTTAAAACTACTACCGCAGCATCCTTAGGCTGACGAGATAAATAAAATAATAAATAAAAATAAAAATAAAAAAAAGTTATGTCCATAAGCAAGAAGGGCACGGATGAAAACCCGAAAGGGCTCCGTGAGTAAAAACAGCAGGGCTACCGGCGAGTATTCGTGAAAACCCGAAAGGGCGCGACCTCGTAAAAAAAATAAAAATAAAAATAAAAAATAATAAAATAAAAAAAAACGGTATGTCCGTAAGCAAGAAGGGCACGGATGAAAACCCGAAAGGGCTCCGTGAGTAAAAACAGCAGAGCTACCGGCGAGTGTTTGTGAAAACCCGAAAGGGCGCAACCTCGTTAAAGGACACTTGCAGGGTCCTCACGACCTTGTAAGGAGAAACCACCCACGTGAAATCCTTACGACTCACAAGGGAGCAATACACTTAGGGATCCCCATGATTCCTAAGGAGAAAATACACTTGCGAGATCCTTACTACTCGTAAGGAGAACTCTCTTATGGGACCCTCACGGCTCATAAGACTTGAAAGTCTTAAGTCACAGAGACCTAAACCTGTGCTTAAGCAAAATCCCCCACAACCCTCGACAATGCCCTACAAGTGGTCCAATATTGGCCCTTGTATACAATCCACGGGCGCGAATAAACATTTCCCCAGCAAAGTCCCACCCGTGACTAGGGGTATGTCCATATGGTGAACAACCCTTATAAGTCCTCTCGGCTTATAAGGAGAAAACCCTCTTGTAGGATCCTTACGACTTACAGAGGAACATACACTTAGGAATCCTCACGATTCCTAGGAAGAAAATACACCTACAAGATCCTCACGACTTGTAGGGAGAAATACCTTTGTGAGACCCTTACGGCTCATGAAGTCAAAAGCCTTAGTCGACAGGACCCTAACCCTGTTTGCTAAGCCACCTTTGTTCAACATTGACAGAGGCGGATGATGATTCGCTCCTGGCCATATCCCAGTGGTAGCGGTGCTGATGCCGAAATCGGTGTCTAATTTCAGGTTTATGGCGAAAAGCCAGTAGGCCGCACGTGCATACGAAACAGCCGAAATGATGGGGCAACTTGCAATAAAAAACAGCAAGTAAAAATGTATGCATGAAAAATAGCCGAAATGATGGGGCAACTCACAATAAAAAGCAGCGAGTAAAAATGAAATAAATAGCCGAAATGATTGGGCACCGCGAAAAATAGCCGAAATGATAGGGCAATCGCGACCTTCGCGATATAAAAGCTGAAATGATAGAGCATCGCGGAAAAAGAAATAAAAAAAGTTTTAATTTATACCCTACAGGTGATGTTCCATCACTCCCTGTATACAATCTAAGGGCGTAAACAAAAAGTGATCACATGTCCCCCAGGTTTCATCAAAGAAAGGAGTCAAATCTCGACGGGCCGCAAGCGACCTAGAGATCATCCCAACACTCGTCGCGTAACAACGGACACAACTTCAAGCAAAGCGGAACAACGGCAACACCCCCAATTCCATGGCTCGGCGATATACATATCACCAACAGTCAAACCTCCATTCCGTGAAATGCGGATACAATCAGCAAAATTCCTGGTTACGTGGAACGCGGATAACGTCACTCTTTGACCCCGTGGAAAACGTGCAGAGCGGATCCTGGTCCCCGCAGAGCACGACAGTGAACCTGTGTGAAGCATCCAGAGCGGAGCCTAGTCCTCACCGAACACGGCAGTGAACCCGTGTGAAGCATCTAGTGCAAAATTCCTGGTTACGTGGAACGCGGATAACGTCACTCTTTGACCCCGTGGAAAATGTCCAGAGCGGATCCTGGTCCTCGCAGAGCACGGCAGTGAACCCGTGTGAAGCATCCAGAGCGGAGCCTAGTCCTCGCCGAGCACAGCAGTGAACCCGTGTGAAGTATCTAGTGCAAAATTCCTGTTTACGTGGAACGCGGATAACGTCACTCTTTGACCCCGTGGAAAACGTCCAGAGCGGATCCTGGTCCTCGCAGAGCACGGCAGTGAACCCGTGTGAAGCATCCAGAGCGGAGCCTAGTCCTCGCCGAGCACGGCAGTGAACCCGTGTGAAGCGTCTAGTGCAAAATTCCTGGTTACGTGGAACGCGGATAACGTCACTCTTTGACCCCGTGGAAAACGTCCAGAGCGGATCCTGGTCCTCGCAGAGCACAGCAGTGAACCCGTGTGAAGCATCCAGAGCGAAGCCTAGTCCTCGCCGAGCACGGCAGTGAACCCGTGTGAAGCATCTAGTGCAAAATTCCTGGTTACGTGGAACGCGGATAACGTCACTCTTTGATCCCGTAGAAAACATCCAGAGCGGATCCTGGTCCTCGCAGAGCACGGCAGTGAACCCGTGTGAAGCATCCAGAGCGGAGCCTAGTCCTCGCCGAGCACGGCAGTGAACCCGTGTGAAGCATCTAGTGCAAAATTCCTGGTTACGTAGAACACGGATAACGTCACTCTTTGACCCCGCAGAAAACGCCTAGAGCGGAGCCTGGTCCTCACCAAGCACGGCAGTGAACCCGTGTGAAGCATCCAGAGCAAACACCGGACTGTGGAGTCCTTAAAATCCACGGACTATGATGTCCTTAACCTTGACCGTGATGTCTTAAAACTAAAAATCAACAAACCTGATTCTATATTGGTGCCACCTCGGTTTAGGGGTACATCTCTTCACTCCTCTGATACCTGGCGTTGTAATTCCTCAACGTCTTCAAAGAGGTGACGGGTCCCCGCAACCAAACATCGGACTGTGGAGTCCTTAAATCCACGGACTATGAGGTCCTTAACCTTGACCGTGATGTCTTAAAACTAACATCGGACTGTGGAGTCCCTAAATCCACGGACTATGAGGTCCTTAACCTTGACCGTGATGTCTTAAAACTAACATCGGACTGTGGAGTCCTTAAATCCACGGACTATGACGTCCTTAACCTTGACCGTGATGTCTTAAAACTAACATTGGACTGTGGAGTCCTTAAATCCACGGACTATGATGTCCTTAACCTTGACCGTGACGTATTTAAACTACGATGCCTTGAGCAACCCCTGACTCCGTGAAACACGAATAAGGGTGACCACATCCAGCACTTGCAAGTCCTCACGACCTGTAAGGAAGAAAAACTCTCTTCTGAGATCCTTACGATTCTCAAGGGAAAACCCGCTTAAGAATCCTCACGATTCTTAAGAAGAACTCACACCTATGGGATCCTCTCGACCTGTAGGGAGAAAAAACTCTTCATGAGACCCTCGTGGCTCATAAAGTGCAAAAGTCTTAGGAAGCAGATCTTAACCCTGAATCCTAAGCCATCGCTTCCCTGCAAGTAGGCCAAGATAAATTGTCCGCAGAATACATTCAATAAAAGAGACACATCATTGAGAAGAAAAATGTATCTTTTATTCATAAACTAAAATGGATACCAAGTACAATTCATGAAAGAACAAAAGAAAATACTCTCATCTATGAGTATATACAAGAAGGAAGGAAAAGATACAAATGTTTCAAGCCGGCGGGCGATTTAGCAGCTTGGTCAGCTCATCCTACTTTTGTTGGGCCACGGCCTCATGATTTAAGATCGCCAAAAGACGGGCCTCTGCCTGAGCCTGCTGGGCCTGATAAGAAGCGAGCCGGCCTTCAAGCTCTTTCTCGGTGGCCTTATGAGCCTCGACCCTCTCACGAGTGAACGTAGCAGCTTTGTCAAAAGTCACCAACTCCCTGATAGACTCTTGAAGCACCCGCCAGAGTTCATACGCTTTGTTGGCCTTGGCAGTAAGACTCGCCTGAAGCTCGCTCAGCGCTTTAGAAGCCAGCTCCCTCTCCGAGAATTTGCGGCCAAGCCTCCTCTCGCACGATGTCATGTTCGCCGTGCACCGTGCTATCAGCCCCCGCAAGTCCGCCTTTGCAGCCATGACCCCCGAGGAAAGACGGGAACATTCAAGTGCGTGCAAGCAAGCCTCCACCTGCCGACGGAACTCCACCCAGACTCGCACCACCTCTTCGCTATGGTAGGTGGCAAGAAAAGGAAGAGAACCGTTAGCCTCGGCAACAAATGCTTCAGCTGTGGTTGCACTGCCAGCACGAAGCTCCTCGATCAAAGACGACAGGGAGACAAGGCTCAATTGGGCCAAGCGTTCTGAAGCTCGCAAAGCATAAGGGCCGGGCGGCATGACGACACGCGATTCCAATGCTATTGGAGCTGGCAAGGCTGTTCAGAGTTGAAAAATATTAGTAAGACTCTTAAGCAAAGGAACAAGTGAGGCTATACCGGAATGTCACTTACCTACGGTCATGCAAGTAGGATCTGAGGGTTCCCCTGGCCCTTCGAGAACCTCGACCTCATCATCGGCCTCCAAAACTGTAGAGAACATCAATGTCAATACGCTAAATAACAATGATGCTATGAGAAGTGATGAACAACACTCACCTTGTCCAGATGAGAGGACGATGCGTTGAGGAGATATCGCCTGCGGAGCGGCCATTTCCAAAAGACGCTGGAAGGACTGCCGAGGAGATAAATCGACAATGGAGGCAGCCAGTCCACGCAATTCTGAAAAGACAAAAGAGTTCAGCTAACAGAAAGATTACTAGCTCAAAACGTGGAAGGTTACCTTCGACACTCCTCCCATTCTGAGCCGGGGGGATAGCAGCTTCAGCGGCCTCTGTCGTAACTTCAGGCTCCAACAAAGGGAGGGTAGTCCCGACTACCCCCATCTCAGCCTCTGGGCCGCCTTCGGGAAGAGCCGTTGGAACGGTAACCTCCAAAGGAGCGTCCCCCAAAGGGGCAAGCATTCCCTGATCAAAAACAGCCGCTGGAGGCTCTACCGTAAGAGGAGCAGCCTCATCAGCCCCCTCCACATCGAGCAATGCTTCATCGGGGATTTCGGCAGGCATTAGCTTCAATAAGCCCGTAGGGAGCTCCCCCAGCGTCGAAGATTCTGCACAATTCAGATAAGGATAAGGATACATATGTACAGGCATAAGTAATCCGAAAAACTATAGAAAAGAACAACAACGTACCGATGCGCAAAGAAGCCCTCAATATGGCTTCTTCAAGCCGCTGCTCCTTCTCAAGGAGGCGTGCTCGCCGAGGTTCAAGGGTAGACTCATGGCCGCCGGTCCATAAAAAGAGTGCGTCCGCTGCGTCTTCTGAAGCGGCCTGCTTCAGGGCCCTTTCTCCCCATTCCTCTAAAAGACCGATAAACCGCCGCCGAATCCACGAAGGGTCTTCGTAAAAGATTACGGCGGGATAGGGCTTCTTCGGAACCCTGGCATTATGATACGCGTCTTTGGAACGCCGTATGGCCTCGGCCAACTGTGCGGCTTCCTCATCGGCCGAACTCGGGAAGAGAAGTCTAGCGTCTGACTCTTGCAAGGCCAATGGTTCGTCTTCAAGAATAGGCCCAGACTCGGCCAAAGAATCGAGCAAATTGGTGGCCGCTTTCCTCCGCCGCTTAGACCCAGAGCCAGTCGCCGAGGATGACCGCTTCCTCCCCCGCGAAGCCTTAGGGCGGCGCCGACCCACATCGCCCTCGACACCCTCATCCCTATTACCCTCGCCTGGTGCCACGACCTAGGATGACACTGCCATTGTCGATGCCATGGGGGGCGGTGCTGCCACAGGCGGTGGTGCTACTACTGGGGCCCTTCTACCCCGCGATCGGGAACCCAGGAGCATACCAGCCGTTGGAGTAAGGTCTACCTCCGATTCTCCTGGGATGAGCACAGTGCCGGTATCCCTTAGAGGGAAGCGGACCGGAGCCCTCGGTCGCAGCTTAGCTCCTGGAACCAGAGGAGGGGCGTCGTGACCAAGAAGCACCCTCCTTTCCTCAAGAATAATTGGGTTGATCCGATGAAGATACCAACCCGTAAACGCGCCCACGCACCGGGGCATGTACTCAGCTTCAGGGACCATGAAGTGGGAGCCGGTGTTTAGCCTCATGAAATGATGAGCGGCATCGCGAACGGCATCGAGCGAAGGGATCGGGGCAACTATAAAAGCCTCGAAAGGAACACCCTGGTCGTATCCAAGCTGTCGGGCGAATCGATGTGGATTGTACCGCATGAAAAGAGCTGCACTGTCCTGGCAAAACACCAAGTAGCCCGGTCTAATAGTATACAAGTGCGCGGCCTCCCGAGGCTTCAAAGAAGGTGCGTTGTCTTTTGACAGGTCCCAGAGTTGTTGAACTGGACCTGAGGGAGTAGACAAGACCCGATCATTAAAAACCATCCCGCCAGCGGCAGCGTAAGGAGAAATCAGCACCCGAATAGCCCCGAACTGAGTCGGGTCGGCGGCAGAAGCATCCACCAATCGCATAAGTCGCGGGAAGGGATAGGCGTCGTAAAACGCGGGCCTCTGATGCATAGCGAAAGCCCCCAGCACATGCATTTTGACCCAGGACGTGAAATAATGAAGCGAAAAGTTTACTACATCCACGCCGGGAGTAGAGGTATTAGCTGCGGTGCCCAACCCGTGATAAAGATGCGCTAATGCCGGGATACCGACGGCCAACCGCGTCCCATCAGCTATACAATGAGCCGGGTAGATAACCGAAGCCCTCATAAAACGACGATGCATGGGGATGACAAACCAACTGAGCCAGACACTGACAAATCCCACGAAGAACGTCTCCTCATCCATGCTGGGAGCTGCATTGGATTCAAAAGACGTCGGCGACATAATAGGGATGTAGTACTGTGGTAGATCCGATTCAGTGGTCGGCAGCTTCTTCGGACCAAACCCAAAGGGGTCCCTAATGTTGGCGAACTTCGGGGCTGTCTTGGTCAAGACATCCTCGCGAAGGAAACGAGCAATGAAGCTCTTAAAAGTAACACCCTGCTCTTCGGATTCGGTGAATAATCGGTCGAAGATACCTAGCGTATTGATCAAACTGGGACGCTTGTGGCGGACGGCATTCTCGGCAGACAGGCCGTCAACTGGGGCGGGCTCGGGCTCAAGATGTACTCGTCAGAAGGCAGCAACTCCTCATACAGACTACCCCTGATTGGCAACCCCGAGATGTCATAGAATTCTGCCAGAGAGATCGAGACTTCGCGGTCTCCTAAAAGGAAAGTGTTAGTGGGAAGGTCCACTGGTTCAGGAATGCCTTAACCCACCAAACATGCGGGGATTGGTAGTGAAAGAGCGACGCGTAGATCGCCTGGTAAAGCCCGACCTTCTGCAGCCTCGCGCGATGGGCGAACAGGATGTAGCGAGCCCAAAGAAGGTACCCCGTAGGATGTCGAGGGGTGAGCCCTATCTTGTAGATTTGTCCCCATGGTTGGGCCTCACCCTAGCAAATGCGCCGCCCCAGAATGTCTATAGCCGGGATCGGATGGTTCGGAATACCGGTCGTCGAAGGCTCGAGCCTCCCCGTTGGAGTCCAGTTGGGCATCTCCACAGCAAAGACCATCCTCGGAGGGTCCATCGGCAAAAACGGGAAAGTAGGCTCTGTTGGTATTGCGCAGAGGAAACTTCGGCGACCCCGAATAATATGGCTGTCCCAAGTTCCCCATAGAAGCAAGTTGGTACAGTTCGGGTCATGAGCCCGGCTCATCGCCTTCGCTTCCTCATCGGACGGTCATTGAGGAAAAGCGGCCTCCGAACGGGTAAAGGGAAAACACGGAGCAGAAGCCATCGCACCTGAAACAAAATAAAGGAAAACTATTAAGAGTGGAGCCAGCAATATGTATGTATGTATGTATGTATGTATGTATGTATATATATATATATATATATATATATATATATATCTACACACACATATGGTTATAGATATATGAAGACAGTTGAAGAAAGCGGCAGCAGACTCTTTTATGGGGCTATTGGCTACAGAACAACATGGGCCCCACAGAATCAGGATGACGGCTCATTAATAATGAGGCCAAGCAGTTATAATAAAGCAAAAGGAATATCCTCATTAAATAAAGAATGGGTTTCAAGTAACCCTACACATCCCCCCTAGAGGACAAATCTGTCTCGAGCTCTACAACAGATCCAACAGGATCAAAGGAATTAAATTCCCACAGAAGACATCATTACAAAGTTCCTGTTTCATTAATTACAGAATGACAACCTGGGGTAAGGAGACCCTAAGGAGCCTCCATGGGAAGAAACCGAGTTCTTCATAGGAATTAAATTCCTTATTAAGAAAAGGGAATTAAATTCCCAAAAGCCTTTTTCTGTGAACGGAGTTAAACTCCATGGATCATCATATGAACCCTAAGAAATCTACTGTTGGAGGTTAAGTAGTTTCGTATTTTGGTTAAGTAACTCGAAGAAAAATGGGTTCTTTGTTAAAAAAGGGTAAAAACCCTTATTTTGGATTTAAAATCCATAGGAATGTGAGAGTTCATCGTTCATTCGAGAGCATTACCTAAAGAGAAAAGTCTTTTCGAACAGAGTTAAACTCTGAAGGTGGGTTCAAAGCAGAGAGCTGAGCTCTGGGAAAAGATAATTAAATTCTCAAAAGGAGAAAGTTTGCAAGGAGGAAGACAGGCAAGGTGGAGGCGTCTCTGAAATGACCCCAATATTTATAGGAGGTGATGGAAACGCTTCATCTCCCCAAATCCCTAGAGGAATCCAACGGTCACAAAAAGTGACAGCGTTGCACTCACGTGCAGACACGTGAGAACAACGCTGTGGGGGCATTTGTTTCCTGATTTAAAATCAGGAAAGCCTACGGAAGAAGCATCACGTGCTAGCACGTGACCAGCAGTCACGTGTTGGCACGTGACATTTGAAAGCAGCGGACTCATTCTCTGATTAAATCAAGAAAAAGGCTCCAGACGAGGGTCACGTGCTCACACGTGACCAGGGGTCACATGGTGGCACGTGACGGCTAAGCAGCGGCCAGAAGACAGAGCGCAAAAAGAAGAAGAAAGCTCGTTCCAGGGGGTCACGTGCCTACACGTGACCAAGGGTCACGTGCCTACACGTGACCATGGGTCACGTGGCCACACGTGACCGGATTTCAAAGCCTATTTATTTAACAGAATCAAATTCTGAAGAGATCATTCAAATTTTTCCAAAGGAAAATGATTATTTGGAATCGATTGGACTAAAGATTTAAAGGTGATTAAATATCACCTACTATGGAAAAATCTTGAACTTGGAAAGATTTCCTCTTAAAATCTAATCGAAATAACAAAGGAAAATCTTTGGATTTAAAATCCAATGGTGAATAAAATTCACCTAATAATCCAAAGGTCCAAACGAATGGTGAATACAAATCAAATCTCTCAATGAAAGATTCATCAAAACTAATTGATTCTGCATCTTCTCCTATAAATAGGAGCAAAGAGAGACACAGAGGGAGAGACAGAAAAAGGGAGATAGAAAAAGAGAAATATAGAGCCTTGAGACTCTGGAAGAATTTGATCTTCTGCAGAAGAAAATCCTAGGTAAGAAAGAGAAGGCCCTTAAAAGAGAATTTAATTCTCAAAAGAGTTTAACTCTTAAAAAGAAGAACATAGTTCTCTCTTTAGTGGAGGATCTGCAAAGTGCACATCTCCCCTTGAATCGAGAATTTAATTCTCATTGGGTTGAGGTCCTGCCATGCAGATCCAAAGCATAGAGAGGGAATGGAAGTTTGAGAATTTAATTCTCACAAAATTATAGGAATTTAATTCCTTTAAGATAAAATTAGGGTTTGACCCTATGTTATGGAAATTTAATTCCTTCAGAATGAACAGAATCAGGGTTTAACCCTAGTTAAGAACTTAGTTCTGTCAAAATAAAAGGAATTTAATTCCCTTAAGAAAGAAGAAATTAGGGTTTCACCCTATGACAGAATCTCATTCCTCAGAATAATTCTCTAAAAGAGAGTGGGAATTTAATTCCTTTAAAGCTTTTATTAGGGTTTAACCCTATGATAGGATTCAGTCCTTCACATATATGAGAAATTTAATTCCTACAGAAAATTCAGAGTTCAACTCTATCCCAGAATATAAATCTTCAGAAGGAAATAAGAATTTAATTCCTCTAAAGTTTATTGTTAGGGTTCAACCCTGCGAAGAATTTAATTCTTAAAGAGATTAACAGATCTTGTAAAAACTTACAAAGAGGCAGGGTCACGTGCTACCACGTGACCCCCGAAAAGATCCATAGAGAAGGGCCTTTGAGGCAATGCCTCACATGACCCACGTGACCCTTGGCAGAAGCTTTAACATACAAGCATTTAAATGCCCATCACGTGATGGCACGTGATGCTCCAAAATATGCAATATCCTCAGCAGAACAAATGAAGGGAGGGCGCCCTCACGTGGTACCACGTGATCCCTCTTGCCTCAGGGTTTAACACTAAATTGGAACCTCTGAATCCAGTGTTTAACACTGTTTGGCCTTAGTGTTCATCACTAATTAAAGAACTTTATTTGCAGTGTTTAAACACTGAATTTCTTAGTATTTAACACTAAATTAAACCCCTGTTAACAGAGCTTAACATTAACTACCTTAGCGTTCAACACTAAATTAAAATCTCTGTCACCAGTGTTTAACACTGGTTATTCTTAGTGTTCACTAATTTGAGATCTCTGTTGCTAGTGTTTGATACTGATTTGCTCTAGTGTCTAACACTAATTTGAACCCCCTGTTGCTGGTGTTTAATACCGACTATCTTTTAGTGTTAAAACACTAACTTGGTCCCAGTGTTCAACACTGCTGATCTTTAGTGTTTAACACTAACTTTAACCCAATTGGCTAAATGGCCAGAGGCAAAGCCTCTCCTTCAATGGACCAATAGGAATCCAATATTCCAAACATGATTGGACTTAGCCCAAGATGGCCATAAGTCCTCAATTCAAACTTAACTGGGCTGATGGGCTCATAACATAATTAATTGGTCCTGGTCCCAAGCTGGACCAAAGACTGTTTAATCTACCTTGGTTTAAGGGTACATCTCTTCACTCCTTTGATACTTGGCGTTGTAATCCCTCGACGTCTTCATAGAGGTGACGGGTCCCGATGGCCACACATTGATACGGACTGTGGGGTCTTTAAACCCATGGACTATGACATCCTTAACATTGACCGAGATGTCTTAAAACTAACAACGGACTGTGGGGTCCTTAAACCCATGGACTATGACGTCCTTAACCTTGACCGAGATGTCTTAAAATTAACAACGGACTGTGGGGTCCTTAAACCCATGGACTATGACGTCCTTAAAATTGACCGAGATGTCTTAAAACTAACAACGGACTGTAGGGTCCTTAAACCCATGGACTATGACGTCCTTAACCTTGACCGAGATGTCTTAAAACTAACAACGGACTGTGGGGTCCTTAAACCCATGGACTATGACGTCCTTAACCTTGACCGAGATGTCTTAAAACTAACTTTGGACTGTGGAGTCCTTAAATCCACGGACTATGAGGTCCTTAACCTTGACCGCAATGTCTTAAAACTAACATTGGACCGCAATGTCCTTAAACTACCTATGGACCGCAATGTCCTTAAACTACCTATTGACCGCAACGTCACTAAACTAAACAACAGGGCTCCCTTAATGGCTTTATTGTTAGATCTAAACGATCCCGTTAAGTCGATCTTAGTCTAAAACCTAGACTAACGTGTCCTTAACAAACGTTTAAGTCGACCTTAGTCTCCAATGAGGCTAACGTATCCTTAAACCCAAACCCCCAAACCCAAATCTAAGATAATACGGATTTGGACTAGTACACGCCCTACGGGCGACGACATAATTCAGTCTCCGTATACAATCCACGGGCAACTAAACACAAAATAAACACACACGACACAAAGTGACCATCTGGAGAAGGAGAAAGTGGTTACCGCGATGCGGTAGCGTAATTAACTGCAGGGGCTTGCGCCTGCAGGGAAGAGCGTCCCCACAATCAAAAACCCCTCAAGCGAGGGGGAATCTGACGAAGTCTGCTACATCGGACGCATCCGTTTAAACCTTCGATATACGGTGCCATAAATCAACTTGGCATCTTCGGAGAGATAGACGGATAGCACTAATTAGCATCTGTCCCGAACCTCAGGCGAGACGTCCGCCGTCGGCAGCCGTTCGGAAGGGAACAATGTTCAAGTTAAAACCAATATATGATACTCGATGATAAGATGAAAGCTTCATATTCTCATCGATACTCATATATGAAACTAAAAGCGCCACTTAGCCCCCGACTATCGGTTAACTTACGTGCGATGTTCGTCGTGACATAGAACTATACGAAGGTTGTTAAATATCGGACGATATAGCTCGATACTAACAACCGTCGTATAGTCTATGCGACGAGAAAATTCAATCGTATGGTAACCGATAGATTTATCCCATGTGGACAAGTTAAGAATGTATAAAGCAAACACCTTCATTCACTTGTGTTTTCATCCGTTTCGAGATATTTCGTCGGCACCTTTCCGCTGGTTCTCCGTGTACAAATATAGATTAGATGTTCATTTCAACGTTGTTTCACGGTTTTGAAATGATTATCTATTCTATTACAGTGTACTCGGAGAACAGCGGGGAGGTGCTGCCGAAATTTACTCGAAACGGTTGAAAGCACAAGTGATGGGTGTTCGCTTTATACATTCTTAATGGGATAGAAGCCTTACCCCCTGACAGCCGGAACACACGCATACAACAAGAAAACACAACAAACGCATCATTAGAGAGTGATTCGAGATGTTAAAGTTAAAACCAATATATGATACTCGATGATAATATGAAACCATCATATTCTCATCGATACTCATATATGAAACTAAAAGCGTCACTTAGTCCCCGTCTATCGGTTAACATACGTGCGATGTTCGTCGTGACATAGAACTATACGAAGGTTGTTAAATATCGGATGATATAGCTCGATACTAACAACCGTCGTATAGTCTATGTGACGAGAAAATTCAATCGTATAGTAACCGATAGATTTGTCCCATGTGGACAAGTTAAGAATGTATAAAGCAAACACCTTCATTCACTTGTGTTTTCATCCGTTTCGAGATATTTTGTTGGTACCTTTCCGCTGGTTCTCCATGTACTAATATAGATTAGATGTTCATTTCAACGTTGTTTCACAGTTTTGAAATGATTGTCTATTCTATTACAGTGTACTCGGAGAACAGCGGGGAGGTGCTGCCGAAATTTACTCGAAACGGTTGAAAGCACAAGTGATGGGTGTTCGCTCTATACATAATTAATGGGATAGAAGCCTTACCCCCGACAGCCGGAACACACACATACAACAAGAAAACACAACAAACGCATCATTAGAGAGTGATTCGAGATGTTCAAGTTAAAACCAATATATGATACTCGATGATAATATGAAACCTTCATATTTTCATCGATACTCATATATGAAACTAAAAGCGCCACTTAGCCCCCGTCTATCGGTTAACATACGTGCGATGTTCGTCGTGACATAGAACTATACGAAGGTTGTTAAATATCGGACGATATAGCTCGATACTAACAACCGTCGTATAGTCTATGCGATGAGAAAATTCAATCGTATGGTAACCGATAGATTTGTCCCGTGTGGACAAGTTAAGAATGTATAAAGCAAACACCTTCATTCACTTGTGTTTTCATCCGTTTCGAGATATTTCGTCGGTACTTTTCCGCTGGTTCTCCGTGTACAAATATAAATTAGATGTTCATTTCAACGTTGTTTCACAGCTTTGAAATGATTATCTATTCTATTACAGTGTACTCGGAGAACAGCGGGGAGGTGCTGCTGAAATTTACTCGAAACGATTGATAGCACAAGTGATGGGTGTTCGCTCTATACATTCTTAATGGGATAGAAGCCTTACCTCCGACAGCCGGAACACATACATACAACAAGAAAACACAACAAACAGACATAGAATTATACGAAGGTTGTTAAATATCGGACGATATAGCTCGATACTAACAATCGTCGTATACGTGCGATAATTTATTCTTTTCAACGAAAAACGCACACACAAAGCATATACACGGATTTTCTCCTTTGTCAGTAACTATCCCGTTCTTATATTTCTCAATATAGTCACCATAACCTACAATTTATATGTTATACAGTCTAACATGGCCCATGAGTACGTCAGAGTTAAGGACTGGATGTATGTGGATTGGCAACAACGTATGCAACCTAAGTTTGTCGCAGGAGTTGCTTCTTTCATTGAATTTGCATGCGCACATAATAAGATCATAATAGAGAAGATTCTCTGTCCGTGCGATAGATGTGGTAATAAGTACTGGCAGAAGGTAGAATTGGCAGAGCTTCATATTGTAAAATATGGGTTTACTAGACTTGATACAACTTGGAAATATCACAGGGAAGGAGAAGAATGCAGTACTGCGGCAGAAGAAGAAGGAGAACACGATAATGCGGCAGTAGAAGAAGAAGAATTCGGTAATGCGGCAGAAGGAGAAGACTGTAATTTATTTCCATCAAAAGAAATGGAGGATATGGTAGAGGCTGCCCTAGGTGAATCTATTCGTACCGAAGATTACATTCCTTCCGTTCAAGGACCGCATGCGGATAAATATGAAAATTTCATGAATGATGCTAGGAAACCAATTTATGAGAATGCAAAGTATTCCACCCTCTCATGGTTCGTCCAACTTTTCCAGATTAAGTGCCTAAATGGATGGAGCAACAAGTCATTCACAATGCTTCTTTCGTTCTTGAAAGATTCTATGCCTCCGGGAAATAACGTGCCCGACAGCTGGTACGGAGCCCAGAAGATGATGTCTGATTTAGGTCTAAAGTGCGAGAAGATTCATTCATGTCCTAAAAATTGCGTGTTGTACCGGAAAGAGAATTCAGATTTGAAAGAGTGTCCAACATGCGGAGAGGCCGGGTATAAGCCGAAAAATTCTGATAAGAAGCCTGATATACCTGTCAAGATAGCACAATACTTTCCCATAACACAAAGGCTACAGAGGCTATTCAGGTGCAAGAAAACAGCCGAGGCAATGATTTGGCATCACCGTGCTCCTCCAAGTGAAGATGGAAAAATGAGCCATTTAAGAGATTCACCGGCATGGAAGGATTTCGATAGGAGGCATACAATATTCAGTAGCGATCCTCGCAATGTCCGGCTCGGACTGGCTACTGATGGCTTCTGCCCATTCAACTATATGGCTGGAAATCACAGCACATGGCCCGTTGTAATGATAATTTATAATCTGTCGCTTTGGTTGGCTATGGACCAATCATACTTTATGATGCCTCTTCTTATCGACGGACCAAACTCACCGGGGAACAATATTGACGTCTATCTCCGACCTCTAATCGAGGAGTTGAAATCTTTGTTCATTGATGGTGTAGATACATATGATTCAAACACAAATACAACCTTCATACTGCGTGCGGCTCTAATGTGGACAATTAATGACTTTCCTGCGTATGGAATGCTATCAGGTTGGTCCATACATGGTCACAAAGCATGTCCACATTGCCATGAACACACAACATCGAAATTCTTGAATTTTAGCAGGAAGGTTTGTTATTGCGGCCATCGACGTTTCCTGCCTCCAGAACACCCCTATAGGTTAGACACGGTTCACTTTGATGGTCATCAGGAGCTTCTTGGACCTCCATTCCCATTGTCCGGAGAGGACGTGACTGCTAAATGGGATAGTTACAATAATGTGACCTTCGGGATGGATCCGACGAGACAGGTCAAACCACCATTTTGGAACAAGTTAAGCATTTTCTTTGAGCTTCCGTACTGGTCTACAAATTTAGTGCGTCATTTTCTGGACGTCATGCATATAGAGAAAGGAGTATCAGAGCACATACTTAACTTGCTTCTTTGTAAAGACGGGAAATCGAAAGATAACCTGAATGCTCGGATGGATCTACAAGAGTGGGGAATAAGAAGTGAATTGCACCCTAGACTGGTAGCGGGTAAACCGGGCAAGTTTGTACTTCCCGATGCCGCTTATCATATGTCACAACCGGAGAAGAAATGATTACTGCAGGTGTTGCATGATTTGAAAGTTCCTACAGGTTTCTCAAGATCATTCAACAAGAAAATAAAAATTATGAAGGGCAAGATCGATGGGCTGAAAAGTCATGATCACCATGTTATCGTAGAGCACCTTCTTCCATTAGCCCTCAGGACTTCTCTTCCTGAATCGGTTGGTCTAGTAATCAACGACCTATGTTATTTTTTCAGGGAGTTGTGTGCTAAAACACAGGAGGCTGTGACGCTGGATAAACTAGAAAATTCTATTGCGTTGATACTTTGCAAGTTTAAGCGTATTTTCCCACCGTCATTCTTTGATATCATAATACACTTGACGGTTCATCTTGCAACTGAGGCTAAGTTAGCCGGACCGGTACAATATCGATGGATGTATCCCGTCGAGAGGTACGTGTAATTTTTCGTTTCGCGCAATTTATAAATTTATTGTTGTCCTGTATGCCCGTATTTATTTATTCAACATATTTTCATTAGGTACCTCTACACTCTTAAGAAGTATATACGCAATAAAAATCGACCAGAGGGTTCTATCATGCAAGGTTATCTTCTTGATGAAGCAACCACATTTTGTTCCCGCTATCTGGACGAGAACATTGAGACAAGACTTAACCGGCCACGAAGAATTCAAGACGGGCCATATGGTAAAGCCGAGTATAAGAGGGTAGACACTATGTTTATCAACAAGATATACCGGTTTATCTTGCTTAATTGCGCATGTCTTGAACAAATTAGAGAGTAAGTTTTTTTGGATTAATTGTTATATCTGTGTTTGTATGTGTATGAAATGATATAATATTAATGTCACCATTACTTGTCAAAAACAGAATTCATTTTAATGAGGTACGTGAGGGGCACCCTGATTGGAACGAAGAACGATTGGAAAAATATCATCAGGATAATTTTTGTGATCGGGTCACAGATCATGTAAATTATTCGAATAACATTTTATTGCTATCAATTTTAATCTAAACTTGTATCGTTATGTATTTGTCGTAAAAAAAATTTTGTTAGATCCACGATCCGATTTTGTCTGCATCATTTGAGAGTGATTCAAGATGTTTAGCTCAATTTCCTAGTATGGAGGTTGCATATTACAAAGGATTTAGTGTCCCTGGATACAAATTCGAAGTTAAGGAAATAGAAACATCTAGAACCACTCAGAATAGTGGGATTGCGACGGTAGGATCGGACGGTGTGATTTATTATGGGTACTTAAATTGTATACTCGGCATTCACAATCCCGGACGATCAGAACCTTTTAATATATTCCAGTGTACTTGGTACGATACGCGAACCGATACGGACAACTGGAGAAGCAATCTTGGGACTTAGAAAGATGAATATGGATTGACCAGTGTGAACACACTTCGATTTTACGGTCAGGAAGATCCGTTTATCTTTCCGAACCAAGCGTTCCAAGTATACTACTCACAGTGTTTGAAGCATCCGGGATGGAGTGTTGTATGTCGATGGAAACCCAGAGATGTCTACGATGTCCCAGAATTCGAGAACAGCGATGAGGACGAAGAAGAGAGAAGGCTTAGAGTCCTCCGACCGTCTGTTTCGAAAGGTGGGTTGTCTTCGACCGATCATGAAGTTACGTGGGTTAGAAATGACATCGACGATGAAATCCAAGTAGATATGTATAATGCGCCCATGAAACGAAAAAGGTTATCAGTAATATTATATTATTACTTCTCATTTTACGATCTATACATGTATAGTCAATACTTTTAATGATTGTCTAATGCGTCCACGAACCGTTTATATAGATTTGATGACGATGTCGGGAGCAGCGAGGGGCGGCAGGAGCTCCAGCCGCGGCAGAGGCAGAGGCAGAGCGGTTCTGCCGCCTGGAGAGCTGCGTAGGGAGCTTCAGAGGGCCGGTCTTGCACCCAGATCGGAGACCCCTTCGGATGCCTCCTTCCGTGTGGATTTTGCCACACCTCCAGGTATACTGCACCCATATCCATTTTGAATGTAATATTACATATATTCATGCATGTTTATGTCAAAATTACTTATACTGTCAATGTTTGATTGTCTAGTTGTTAGAGATGCGTCCACATCTGGGACAGAGGCCACTCCCGCTCCTCCAGGTATGTTTATATATCATATAGTGCATGTATATTGATTTAGAATGCTATATCATAAATATACACACATTCCTTTTACTCTTACTTAACAATTTTTATTATTGTCTAGCTGTAGGTGGTGACACCACCGCACCTGCGGGTATGTTTATATATCCTATGGTGCATGCATATTGATTTAGAACGTTAGAATATTGATCTACACATTCTTTTTGCAATTACTTATAAAATCTATTTTTAATTGTCTAATTATAAGTGGTGCGTCCACATCTTCCGCAGGGGCCACTCCTGCCGCTTCCATACCCTCCGCATCGTCTGCAGGTTAGTATGAATAAATATAAAATATTTATTCATTTTACATATGCTCTATAGAATAAATATGAACTTCATGGAAATTTAGCGTCAATGTTTATTTTCTAGTTGGAGGGGATGCGTTCGCATCTGGGACCCCAGCCGTTCCTCACCGGAGGAACTATCGTCCCGCTCGTGCTGCTGCCCGGGCCCAGGCTCGTGCGTTAGTCACCGGAGGTATATATCACACTTCAATTTTCGTTTAAGCTTTATTTCTTAATACAACTTTGTCTTAATATTGATTGTCTTAATATTTCGTGTAGACGTAGGGTCTCCCCATCCCCAGAGAGGGACTCGAGGCCCGAATCAGTCCCCTAGGCTGAGGCCTGACAGAGCTAGGGGGAGGCAGCATTCCACCTCTTTTTTACCCTTGACTATCGCTATACCGGTCCTCATGCCGAGAGGTTCGGCCGGTATATGGGGGACGAGAGCCGGCTCGTGAAGAACTATCCACTTCACGTTGAGTGGGGCGAGCAGCACCGGCGCTCATTCGCCCTCTTCTTTGATCAGGCTCGGGTACGTATTAATATATATTTTCATTTGATTTATCCAATATATTTATTATTAACACTTGCAATCTAATAACAATGTTTTTTTTTGTATTTTCAGTCGGATTACGATTTTCAGCCTGTACCCGACCCTGATCATCCTGGGAGGGTGCTCGACCTTCATGCTCTGTACAATGGCCTGATGAAGAACATGCAGACCAAGGTCCGATACAACAGGAATGAGCTGAAGGCCGACTGCTACTCTCTGTGGATGGCGACCCCCGAGGTAGAGAGAGCGGCCCTCCTATCTACTCCGGCGTTTGCGAGAGTCGACGTAGAGACATGGCCTCTATTGTGCAAATATTTTGACTCCCAACGCAAACAGGTATGTATTTTAAATGTAATTCATTGTTTAGGATATAATTTATATTTTTGTGTTCCTTAATTAGAAAACTAAATGTTAATGCGTTGTGCAGAAACAGGCCGCTCAGAATACAGAGAACGGGAAGTCGGCGAAGAGGGGTCGCCCCACTTACACAGGTGGCTCGAGGAATATTACTCGAGCCATGGAGTTATCGGTAAATTACAATAGACTGACCTTTGTGATATTCTGCAATATTAAGAGTTATTTTCTAATATTTCTAATATTAAGAGTTATTTTCTAATATTGCAGACAGCTCAGACCGTGGCGCAAGGTGGTACACCGAGCGTGCTGTCCACATATCTTGCCGTCCACGGCACCTCGACAGATCCCGCCACGGGCGAGCTTCGATATCCCGACGTCGCTACCCAGGAGTATTGCCTAAGTGTTAATATTTATTCTACCCATATTTGAAATTTTATTTTTGGAAGGTTCAAATTTAAATTTTATACTTATACTTTACTGCTTAATGTGGGTGTAGGAGCGGGTGGTTGAGCAGGCCGAGGCCTCAGGGATCGATTTTACCGGACAGAGCGATCTGAGGCTGCTGACCCCAGTTCTGGACGCCGCACACGGAGGGCACCACGGAGGTTGGGAGAGAGGCCGGGGACTGGGCCCTAACAGGGCCCATATGAGGTTGGACTCCACCCCGGCGGTTACTTCCTCCGTCTCCAGTGAGCGACGTATCCAGCAGGAACTGGAGAGCTTGAGGGCCACCGTTCAGGAGTTGAAGGAGATGCAGGTATGTATACTACTTTATAGTAAAATATCATGTCATATTATAGATATCAACATATCCATAATTAGTACGTAGCCTGAGCTTATATGGTTTTAGACTTAGGTTTGATTAATCATGCATACATATGTAATTAAAATAAACAACGGTTTTCCTAACTAGATATCCAAATGAGGTTTCAAAATAACTTGATAATGATACAAATTCGAATAATACACAGTTCTTACACGCTTCTTACACACGTTAGGTCCAGACGCGACAGGGTACATCGGCCGAGCCTCCACATGCATCTCCTTCGGCTGCGGCTCCGCAAGCCACTACATCGGCTGCGGTTTGATTGGTGTAAAAAACTATCTATTACCGCAATCAAGAACGGCGTCGTTTGGTAGCTAGCCGGTGAATACGGGTCGGTCCACAGGGATGTTGTGAATTTCCTAGTCGCTCAAACGAGTTAATTACGATGGGTGTTAAGATTAATTATTAAATCTAAAAACTAAATCTATCTTTACTAAAATTATCTAGATCTAAATCTTGCTAGGGTTAGGTTTAGGAATGGTTTGGAAGTGTAAATAAATCTCAACGCTTTCTATACCCAAATTAGGATCTAAAAGGAGTTATAGTAATTATCAATAAAGGGGATTAGATCCATTCGGGAAGGTGTTCTTTCCTCTAGGTTCTTGTCCTTCCTTTAGAGATCCTTACCCTAACCTCCATGGAAAACGCGCGCAACCGGGCCTTTATACTACGGTATCACTGCTACCTCGAGGGATAGGGTGCCGTAGGGCGTGGTGTGTACGTGTATGCATGGAGTCCTATTGAAAATATATAATGGGCAAGAAAGGGATGGGAAATCTCATCTCTCAAAAAGCCTTCCCCAAAGCTAACTCTAAACAATTATCTAGGGCAAGGAATTAAATCTACCTAGGGCAAAGAATGAAAAATTACTTACTTAACAGATGGCTCTCTCCAAACATCAACACAGGGTTGTCAGATCTGAATTCATGAATTGAAAAGAGGCACCGATGCTCTCCAAAAGAATTCTAAAATTTATTAATGAAGGGAGGCATAGCCTTTACAATGATTTAGAGTTCCTATTTATAAAGGATAGGAAATCCTAGGTTACAATTGATTCGCACGTCTACATTTACCAAAATATCCTTAGGAAGACCTAGTCAAAGTAGACTCCAAGCTTTGGTAAAATTTTATGTCTCTGTCTCTTTAAAAAGAAGTATTGGGCCTTGAAATTTCCTTTGTGGGCTCTTCTGTCTTTGGGCTTCCTTATTATTTGGTTCTTTTATTAAAATAGCTTCTATGTTTCTTCCAGATCTCCAGTGAATAATTGCGGTGAACTTTTAACCGTTCGCTTTGTAATCTTGAACCTTGCATTGCCTTGTACTTTATGAATTTTATCTTTGATGTAGGCTTGATCAAGAGTTTTATATTTGTTGGTTAAAGTCCACTTTTGCATCGTCTTTTCATTGTTTTCACTGTTTTCTGTCCAAGAACATGTAACCTGTAATATGTAGCAGACATGCGTCAAAAGCACCTGTTTATTTATAAAACGAACAAGAATGGGGAATATAATAATACAATATTATGGTGTGAACACAGTTCCGCAGACAGCTCCTATAGCTCCACCGCCCGCTCAAACTCCCGCAGCCGCGGCTCCGCAAGCTACTACCTCGACGGCGGCTGCGCAGACCACTTCGCCAGCTCCACAGGCCGCTCAGACTCCCGCACGCGCCGAATTGCATGGTTTATTGACCGAGGAGCAGGCACGCCAGATTCTATCGTTTATCAGAGGTGGAGCTGGACCGAGCTTGGGTAGCTTTTTGATTCTTATTTTTTGAAACATGTATTTATTTATATGATACATATTGTACTACATTTTGAAATGATATTGATATTGATATTGGTTTATATTTATATCATATTCAGTTTTTGGGTTTCTTTTGTATATTATATGCGTGAGATGTGATTATGAATACTGCGATATACGTTGCGTGACGATTAATTTTATATTTGATTGATATATATATTATTGTGCACAGGGCGAGAAAAAATCAGGCAGCCCTTTTTTAAAAAAAAACAGATAATATGTACCTACGGATTAATCCGTAGGTACACATGTTTCCCCTACGGCTTAAACCGTAGGGGCAAAATATCAGCATTGACTAATATTTCCCCCCTGATCTCAGTATCAGGGGGTTGGGATTGCCCATACGGATATATCCGTAGGGGCACACAAACGCCCCTACGGAGTTATCCTGGCAAAATATCAGAAATCCTGATATTTTGCCCCTACGGATATGTACCTACGCATGTATCCATAGGGGATAGTACTTGGCCCGACGGATACATCCGTCGGTACAGTCAATATATTTTAAAAACTCGTAAATAAAATAACTTTTTTCCCCTACGGCCCACTCCGTAGGTGCAAATGGACCTACACAGAAATCCGTAGGGGCAAGTTTTTGCCCGTAGGGGCAAGTTCAGGGCTTCAACTTGCACCTACGGCGTTTGCACCTACATGTTATTTTTTCGCCCCTACGGATAAATCCGTAGGGGCAGTGGTTTGCCCCTACGGGTAAATCCATAGGGGCAACCCTTATTTGTAGTAGTGTATGCTAACCCCACTTTTATCGATATGTCTTAAAAATTATATTGAAGTGAAAAGAGAGGGAGATGAAGAGACTTACTGGTTATGTAATGTTAGAAAGAGGGTAAGAAAGAGAGAGAGGGTCTTAGTCTCGTCGGAGATGCTCCGGTCATCGGAATTTGATCGGTACTCCCCTTAGCTTGCTTAACTCCACTTGAATAGTCTTAACCCTTCTTGAATTTAAAGAATTTTTGAGGAATTTTCATAATAGAGGAGAGATAGGGAATGGGGTGGTATTTATAGGGTAAAAATGAGAGAGGGTGTAAATGAAATGAATTAAAATAGATTTAGTGGTGTTAATTAGATATTTGAAGAGTCTCTATTTGATTGCAGGAAAATTAAACAGTGCAGGCGAGTTGAGGGGAGCTGAAGGGACGAGTGTGCAAATCACAAAGGTGATTGGGGTTATCTCGACCGTCGGCAGGGCCAGAAGCAGGAAATGGGCGGTCGGATCTCAATGGGTTGCCTCAAGATTCGTGCCACATGTTTAGATGTGTGTTTACTCCTCTTTGTTCCTGTTTGATTTTTCTGAAACTTTTCGTTTCTCCGTGTATTGCACGTGCAACTCTTGGGCTTCCGAAAAATTAAAAAGAAAAATCTTTAAAAATTTGAGACTGATGGGATTCAAACACACAAGCTACGTCCCAGCAGTGTAGAGAATTTACCAGTAAACTACAAATTGCATCTTGCTTTTATTGAACAAAAATAATTTATAACTCCTATATAGGCTGAAATACCCTTTTCTATACATTTAAACAAATAATTTTGTACAGGGATTTCAGAGTCGTTACACTAGCAAGATAGTAATGTTAAAGGACATGTTCTTAATTTCGGATTTCCTGGTTAGCGTATTGGGTCTAATACCTAACTACAAAAGAACCAAACCCGACTAATTTTAAAACCTATAGCTCTGATACCAACAAACTTTGTCACGCCCCGTTTCCCAAAATATATAAATACGGTACGTGACAAAGCCAACCATTCTACCTATGGTTAGAAAAGATCTCTCCAAAGTCACATTACGGTTGTTAATCAGCTATCAAGAACAGTAAATAAAATTTAACTAACACATGTCCATCTGCCACAATAAAGAAAAATCAAGAAATATATATAGCGGAAACGAATAAAGATCCAATAAAAAAATAATATCCTAATCACGTCCCTTATGGGATCACAACGGTAAACTTAAACTACAGAATTAAAATAACTAAGTATCTCTAAAACTAATCATCAAGCTTCTCACTGCTCAGCTTGCTTGTTAAAATACTCTTAATCTTCCTGCGATAAGGTCAAAAGAACTGAGCCATGCAAAATCCAGACATCAGTGCGTCATAATATCAATAATGATACTAATAACCAAAATAGAAAGCTATGATGAAACATGAGTATAAATAATCATCACAGGTGTAAAACGGTGAGCTATATGTATGTCACGTGTATCCTAAAGTCTGTGTTTCTAGGTTATCTATTCTACAAGTCTTTGAAATAAATTAATAAAATTCTTGTCGTAACTCAACAGTATATATCTCGTTCATACCTCTACGGGACCACGGTACAATATATCCCGTTCATACCTCCATGAGACCATGGCACAATAAACAATGGTTATTCCGTTCACGCCCGGAATCATGGCAAACAATAATAATATGCTCTTGAGTTACGTTTTGGTTACATTCTTGATTTCTCCTTTTTCCCCAGGTTTCATGTTCAAGTCAGATATTAACAATATCTACCTAATGCCAACATAAGATCAAGCAAGTACATGCCTTATCTATCTAGACAACAAGTCACAACAATTCAGAATGGTCGGCATTGGTAATAATCCATTCAACAGGTCTTGTAACGTGTCATGAACATGGCAAGCAGTGTTTTACCATGATAAATACTAGATGGAAAACAATAACCAGTTTATTTAAACAGTGTAGGAATAACTAATGTATTTTATTTAAAAAGAAATATAAAATTAATTAATTAATTTTCTATATATAAACCTATGCGTAGTAATATTTATGTCTACTACTAAACATACGGTCATAAGTTAAAGGATTACGAATTACAATGGAATTATATTGAAACTATCACAAACTAGCATGCAACCAGATAAACTTGTATTTGGTAAAATACAGATCAATGGTATAATATTGAAAAATGATATTACTTGCTAAACAATATAATGCGTACACTTTAAATAATTGTATAAAAATTGGTGTAGGTAAAATAGCATGCTGCAAGTTTAGGAACTTTCCTCGATTGATATACTCATGACGAAATACAGATTTTCCGAACGACGGCGACGTTTGAAATCACGGCGTATACACGACCTTGGCCACAAACGACTGTGTACTGCTCTGGTGTAACCGCTAGTGCTCTGTGGAATTCCCAGAGTCTGGTGTTTAGTGTCGAAGGTGACGGCAACGAGTCAGGGTTTGCCGGCGACGAAAAGAAGTCAGGAAAACAACTTGAGAAAGAAGAAAAAGAGAAAAAAGATGAAGGGAGTCTGGGTTTGAAGAGAGGGTGACTGGAGATGAATTCTGGGTCGAGTTCGTCGGCGAGGAACTGGGGTGACGATGGTGAACGGCTTCGGTGAAGCAACGATAGAGAACCGAGAAGAAAAGATGTAACAACTCCAATTTTTGTATACATAAAATTGATTTAAATTTAAAGTATACTTGGGGTATTAAATGTTGCTGTTACCACTTTAAGTATTTATTTTCCCACAATAATTACAAGAAGGAGCTTGTAGCTCATTGGTAACACCTTGCACTACTGAACCAAGCCACCAGAGTTCAAATCCCCTGCCCCACATTATTTTTAGATTATTTTTGTTTTAAATTTCTTGGAAGCCCAACAGTCCACAGGCCATAACTCCCAAAAGTTGAACTATACCTGAAAATATAAAAATACCAGAGTGTACCCCACGAGACCCTCCACCGACTCGACCCCCGACTCGCCCGGGATTGGCCGAGTCGGCCGGCGGACCGGCCGACTCGGTCCAGCGCCTCCGGCCGGACAGCCGAGTCCCCAACATGAAAGTTGGGGCTCTTCACCTATCCTACCCCCCTGTATACTCCAATTTAATGGGTCGGTTCCCGAGAGTTTAATATCCCCCATTTACTACAATTTTTAATGATTTTTCTATAATTTTACAATTTTTTTTAAATAAAAACCTTTCACCTACCCTACCCTAGCCTACCCTATAAATACACCACCTACCCTCTACCCTCTCATCCCAAAACCCTAGGCTCACTCTCTCAAAATTTTCCAAGAAGGGTGTGTTTTGAAATCAAGTTCGCGGCGAAGCTCCGACGAAATTCTGGCGGGAATTCCGGCGACGTTTATAGAAACGATCGGTGACGAAGCAACGCCTCGGCAACTCCTTAGTATAGATCGAAACCGTAAGTCCCATTCTATCCCCCTTTCTATCTCTCTAAAATACGAAATTACGAAACCCGACGGAATCGGAACAAATCCGACTCGGCCTTCTATAAAATTTCACTTCTAATCAATTCAATCATGCTTAAACATCTTATTGTTGACTATTAAACATTCAACGAATAATTTGAACAAGTTTTCTCACATGAAATGACAACCTTTCCAATCTATCGTATTTTTTCACTTTAATACCATCATGTTTCGATTTCACATTTAACCCCTAAACTTTGCTATACATTTAAATTAGAGCACGAGGTAATGACCTACCTCCACACACACGCAAATACAAACCTAAACAAATCATCGAAAACTTAGAATACGATAAAAAAACAAAACTTTCATTTAAATACCATATTCTTAATAAAATCAATTCTAAAAGTTTAGCTTTGATACACTTTTAAATAAATACCTCTTATTAGGAAAACACGATAAGTTGCGGACATCGATCGTTTATCTAAACCTGACTTTGTGGTGTCCAGGCTAGGCAAAGGTAACTTTAAAAGGCTTGTCTCACGATTCGTGAGCGGATCCCTCCTTTCTCACTTGTACTTACCTGGCCACAATTGGCGGTGAAGAGGCGACTTGAGACTTCTAATGACTTGTCTTTTAGACCATTTAGAGATAGGCTAGTTGGCTTAGGAAACCCTAGAATCTAAAATACGGAAAATCACACTTTGCAAATAAATACCTTTTACTTTATAAAACCATTTGCTAAAGGATTAGTATTTTACAATCTTTGCAAAGCGCCGCTACAACCCATTTTTTAGGAACCCGTTCGGGATTGTGCAGTTTATCGTACACCCTCGGGCTAGTAGTGCGAGATTCAGACCTCCGCAAGGAGCATTTGGTCTCGAAAAGTTTAAAATACGACATCTTAAGAAAATGAGATTTTTGGAATATAAAATATTTATTAAAATTATTTTTGTATAAACATATGTATATTTATCATTTAAATATCTATTTTATTATAATATAAATTTTCCACATTTTCCTAAAAATCACAAATAATAAATTTTACACTAAAATACCATGAACTTAAAATAATCAATATTGCAGATAAATACCCTTATTTATAAAACTAGGATATTTTCACTAGAAATGTCACAACATAAAATCCACCCTCATTACAACTCTAAAGACGAAAAATAAATACTTGAGGCATATTTTGAAAAGTATATAAAATTATTTTTACATAAAACCCCCTCAAGTTTTATAAATTACCCTAAGGACCCTAGCAAATATAAGACTTCGATTCACATTTCTGATTGTCTGAATCGGGTTTGAGTCTGATTAATCTGACTTGAATATGATTCAAGTCAATTTATAATCTACAACTTTCCAATTCCAAATGAACACATGAATCCATGAATACAATTATCAATTTATACAATTTGACTGAACCGAACCATAAATAAATTTTCCTTTTACATGATTCACAGTATTCCATTTACATGACTCTACGGTTATAACCGTTTCCTGATATCATGGTTTCGGTCGGTCGGTCAATCAATCATACAACCAATACAATTTACAAGATAACAATACAAACAAGACATCGCGGGGTTTAAGGGGTAGATTGGTACGGAAGGTGTTAAAGGTGGCACGAGATAGTCAGATTTAATACACCTAACATGAATCCAGTTGCTGTTGTACCGTGGCATAAACGGTTCCTTGTACTATACGTGCCCCTAGTCTCTGGCATATAGAGACTTCCCTCGTATACACTGGCATCTTTCTGTACCAAGCTACAAACAACAGCGTTAATACGACATTACTACAGGATAATACAACTTTAAAATATATCTTCTTATTCTGTCTTTTTCTACTTTCCTCTTACCTTTGGGACTTACCGAGCGACCTGTTCGCTGACGACATTCTTTTTCTTTCTTCTTTGAATGTCGTCAGGTGATTTGGACCCTGCAGAGATCGAGCCATCGCAAGAAGACTTGGAGCAGTTTGCTGAAGACCCTGCACTTTAGTTTCATTGTGCACTTTTCCTCTCTGTACTTTTCATTTCCTGTTATGCCACTATTTAGACATCTTTTATTTCAGTTGTATTTCCTTTCATGCATTGTACAAAGAATGTTAATAAATAAAAGTTGTTGTTCTTTTTATTTCTTGTCTCTTGTGTATTTATTTTATATTGCTTAGATACGCTTAGCGTATGTACTTCTGAGTATATACGTAGCGGATCTCGCCGCGTCCCCTTCGCCGTACACTGGGAAGCGGGGCGTGACAGGTTTTGTTGGTGGCCCATGCAGGTCAGAGCTGTATGAAACCCTATCATGCAGTTCTGTTCTGTGTGAACAACCTAAGCAATATAACACAAGAACCAGCAACTAAAACATTCTTTACAACTCATGTTCCTTGAATCTTGCAATTTCATATTCCTTGAATCTTATCATTTCATGTACTTGAATCTGTCCTAACCCAAATTTTTCTTTAGGGTCATGGATTCTCCGAATAACACCAGCACCAACGTCAACAACACACCTCCAGCACTACCTCTCACACCAGCTATTCCTGCGCCACCTACCGAGCAAACAGTGCTACTTGAGGCGATCCGCAGCCTTCTCGAGGGACAGCAAGAACTCCTGAACCGTCCTGAGACTGATGCTCCTGGAGTAAAGCAATTCAGGGCTTTACATCCGAAGAAGTTCTCCGGAAAAAGAAGCCCTCTTGAAGCTGAAGAATGGGCACAAAACATAGAAGACGATCTGGCAGCAGCTCAAGTGCCAGACATAGCTTGGGTCCGTGTGGCGAAACTACAGCTCACGGACAATGCTCGCAACTGGTGGAAGGCGGAAAAAAGCCGTCTTGTACAGCCGATTGAATGGAAGACTTTTCGCGAGAAGTTCGACGCGAAATACTTCCCTGTGACTGCTAGGTTTGCCATGGAGCAGCAGTTCATTCATCTACAACAAGGATCGATGTGGGACAAATTAGTAGATGAATACGACGCTGAATTCACCATGCTAAGCCGATAAGATATGTCACAATAGTTCAATTTTTAAATATCACATACTACACAGCTAACACAATCCTTAAACAGATTCGCGGCACACTTGATACCGACAGACGAGATCAGAGCCCGTCGCTTTCAACAAGGACTGGACACGGAGATTCAGGCTGCTTTAGCCACAGGAAAATTTTTGGCTCATGAGGATGCTCTGGAAGCTGCCCGCGGTTATGAGGCAGAAATAAAAGCAAGGGGCAGACCTTAGTCTGCAGGAGTCAAGCGTCCTGCCAACCAGATGGCAGGTGGAGCCTCGTCCAGACCACCTTTTGTGCCAAGACGTCCTGAAGCACCAATCAACAGGCCCAGCCCAGCCTTTTGTAACTACTGCAAGAGAAATGGACATCTGGCGAGAGATTGCCAGCGTGCGAACAACCTTTGCTTGATCTGCGGCTCAGCTGCTCATGGTATTGGGGCTTGTCCTCATAAACAAAACCCAGTTGCTGCACCCAGGCCAGCAAACAATTATCCACAACGTCCAGCCATCCAAGCCCCTGCTCCAAGACTTGCACTACCTGCACCACCCAGAGGACCACAAGCTGCACCACCTCCTCGTCAGTTCCATCAAGCTCAAAGGAACATTCCGAGGAATGCTCCTCAGGCCAGGAAGAATGTACCAAAGCGCCAGGCTTTCACGATGTCTGTGGAAGAAGCTGAAGCCACTGGCCAAGTCATTACTGGTAAACTTTCCTTCTCAAACTTATCTTTTAGTCTTGGTTATCTACACACTTTTCCTATACCTAAAACATATCCCACATATCTTAGGTACAATCCTAGTAGCCTCACTACCTGCACTTGCACTGTTTGATACTGGAGCATCCCACTGCTTTATGTCGCAACGGTTTGTACGAACCCATGCGATTCCAGTCTCACCGCTTGTATCCAGCTGGAATGTCAGTTCCGGAAATCGCATTCTAAAGGCAACTATGGGATACAACTTGTGTCCAGTCGTCGTCTGCAGCCAAGAGTTTTATGCTGACTTCAAGGTACTGGACATACCGAACTTCGATGTGGTTCTAGGAATGGATTGGCTTGGAACTTTTTATGCTACCATCTATTGTCGTCAAAGGATGGTAGTATTCGAGATTCCAGACCATCCGGTCTTCTATTTTAAGAGCGGAGACCGTACCCTAGAGCCAAGTACCTACAAAGCGAAGCCAAGGGAAGCAGTAGTTGCAGCAGCTCAAGCAGAAGAAGAATTAAGACCAAAGGTAGTTCGAGAGTTCGACAATGTATTTCCTGACGATATATCAGGTTTTCCTCCCGATCGAGCTCTTGAATTCAGTATTGATTTAGTACCAGGAGCACAACTGGTGATCAAAGCACCTTATAAATTAAGTCCAGAAGGTTTGAAAGAAGTCCGAACACAGTTGGACGAATTATTGGCGAAAGGATGGATTCGTCCCAGCACTTCAAGTTGGGGAGCACCTGTACTACTGGTGAAGAAGAAGGAAGGTTCATACAGAATGTGCATCGATTATAGAGCCTTGAACGAGTCACTATAAAGAAAAAGTATCCACTCCCGCGCATCGATGATTTATTTGATCAACTAAGTGGATCTTGTGTTTTCTCTAAATTGGATCTTCGTTCAGGTTATCATCAAGTGAAGGTCAAGGAAGCTGATATTCACATAACAGCTTTCAGAACTCGCTATGGACATTACGAATTTCTAGTGATGCCATTTGGAGTGACCAATGCACCAGCAATATTCATGAACCTAATGAATCAAGTTTTCCGAGAGTACTTAGACAGGTTTGTTGTCATCTTCATCGACGACATCTTGGTATATTCTAAGAGTCGGAAAGAGCATGCAGAGCACCTACGAATTGTCTTGGAAACTCTTCGACAACATAAGTTTTATGCCAAGTACAGCAAGTGTGAATTTTGGCTAAATCAAGTTGGTTTCCTTGGACATATCGTATCAGGAGAAGGAATTTCTATGGATCCAGCCAAAGTTTCAGCAGTTAGCGAATGGCCTACACCAAAGTCAGTAAAGGACATTCGGAGCTTCTAGGGTTTAGCTGAATATTACAGAAGGTTCATTGAAGGATTCTCAAAGATAGCAACACCCCTGACCAAGCTCACACGAAAAGATGAAGAATTTGTGTGGTCAGAAGCATGCGAACAAGCTTTCGTAAAACTCAAGTCAAGATTGACATCTGCACCTATTCTCGTAATACCGGATCAATCCGGAGGATTCGAAGTGCATTGTGATGCATCCGGTAAGGGATTAGGATGTGTTCTAAACTAGCACGGTAAGATTGTGGCTTATGCTTCAAGACAACTGAAGACTCATGAGCGCAATTATCCGACGCATGATCTAGAGTTGGCAGCCGTCATCTTTGCTCTCAAGATTTGGCGCCGCTATTTACTTGGTGAACGAGTGAACATCTACACGATCATAAAAGTCTGAAGTACGTGTTTACTCAGAAGGAGTTGAATATGCGGCAGAGAAGATGGTTAGAACTCATGGCGGACTTTGACATCAACTTACAATATCACCCATGGAAGGTGAACGTAGTACCTGATGCTCTTAGTCGCCAACCATTATCGATGAATCTCACCGCTCAGTGGAAGCTTCAGCAAGACTTGCATCAGATGGAGATTGAAGTAGTCATGCCAGGTAATGCTTCAAGGTTTATGAATCTACAAGTTCAATCAACCATTGTCAATCAGATCAAAGCAGCTCAAGCCAGTGATGCTAAGTTGCAAAGGATCAGAGAACAAGTGGAGAATGGACTTAGAACAGACTTCATCATCCATGAAGATAGATCTTTGAGATACGGCAGCAGATTGTATGTACCAAAAGGTCCTGTTCGGGAAGAGTTAATGGAAGAAGCTCACAGCTCTCCCTACTCAGTACATCCTGGAGGTACCAAAATGTACAAAGATCTACGTCAGAATTATTGGTGGCATGGAATGAAGCGTGAAGTAGCCAAAAACGTCGCAAAATGTTTGGTGTGTCAGCAAGTAAAGGCTGAACATCACAGGACAGCTGGACTACTTCAACCGTTACCAATCCCAGAATGGAAGTGGCAGCACATCACGATGGACTTTGTGACTGCTCTTCCTCGCAGCACAAAGGGTAACGATGCCATATGGGTTATTGTGGATCGACTCACAAAGCCAGCTCACTTCATCCCATTTCGAGTTGGCCAATCAACTGAGACACTAGCAAAGAAGTATATGGAGGTAATAATCTATTTAAGATTTAAACTCTTCATAATGTACTATCTCTGATACCCATGAACTCATACAGGAAATTATGAGACTTCATGGAGTACCGGTCTGCATTGTCTCCGATCGTGACACCAGGTTCCGATCGCAGTTTTGGCAGAGTCTGCAAGAAAGCTTGGGAACAAGTCTGAACTTCAGTACGACTTATCATCCACAAACAGATGGTCAGTCGGAACGAACTATTCAGATCTTGGAGGATGCTCAGAGCATGTATGCTAGACTTCAAAGGATCGTGGGAAGATCACCTACATCTTGTGGAGTTCGCGTACAATAACAGCTACCAAGCAAGTATAGGAATGGCACCTTTTGCAGCATTGTATGGAAGGAAGTGTCGATCACCATTAAGTTGGGACAATATCGGAGATAGGGAACTTCGTGGACCAAAGATGATAGTAGCGACCGTTGATGTGGTCCGTACTAACAGGGAAAGAATGCGCATAGCCCAAGATCGACAGAAACACTGGGCTGATGCGAAGAGACGACACTTGGAGTTCCAGCCAGGAGACTATGTATTCTTAAAGATATCTCCGAACCGCGGTGTGATCCGATTTGGAAGACGAGGTAAATTGAGTCCGAGATACATTGGACCGTTCGACATACTCGAACGAATCGGTGAAATGGCATACCGCTTAGCGCTTCCACCCTCATTGGAAGGAGTGCATAACGTGTTCCACATATCCCAACTCAGAAAGTATGTGAGTGACCCCAGCCATGTTCTTGATCATTCCAAGCTCACTATACAGCCCGACTTGTCTTGTAATCAACAGCTTGTGGAGATCCTGGACAGGAAAGTGAAGACACATCGGAACAAAGAAGTTAACTTGGTCCGGGTAATGTGGAGGAAAGATACTCTAGGAGAATCCACTTAGGAAAGGGAAGATGAAATGCGTACAAAATATCCTCACCTCTTTGTAAACTAATCCTCAAATAAAAGTTGTAAATTTCGAGGACGAAATTTTTGTAAGGAGGGTAGATTGTAACAACTCCAATTTTTGTATACATAAAATTGATTTAAATTTAAAGTATACTTGGGGTATTTAATGTTGTTGTTACCATTTTAAGTATTTATTTTCCCACAATAATTACAAGAAGGAGCTTGTAGCTCATTGGTAATACCTTGCACTGCTGAACCAAGCCACTAGAGTTCAAATCCCCTGCCCTACATTATTTTTAAATTATTTTTGTTTTAAATTTCTTGGAAGCCCAACAGTCCACAGGCCATAACTCCCAAAAGTTGAACTGTACCTGAAAATATAAAAATACCAGAGTGTACCCCATGAGACCCCCCACCGACTCGACCCCCGACTCGGTCCGACGCCGCCGACCGGACTCGGCCAGACGGTCGAGTCCCCAACATGAAAGTTGGGGCTCTTCACCTACCCTACCCCCTTGTATACTCCAATTTAATGGATCGGTTCTCGAGAGTTTAATATCCCCCATTTACTACAATTTTTAATGATTTTTCTATAATTTTTATAATTTTTTTTAAATAAAAACCTTTCACCTACCCTACCCTAGCCTACCCTATAAATACACCCCCTACCCTCTACCCTCTCATGCCAAAACCCTAGGCTCACTCTCTCAAAATTTTCCAAGAAGGGTGTGTTTTGAAATCAAGTTCGCGGCGAAGCTCCGACGAAATTCCGGCGGGAATTCCGGCGACGTTTATAGAAACAATCGGTGACGAAGCAACGCCTCGGCAACTCCTTAGTATAGATCGAAACCGTAAGTCCCATTCTATCCCCCTTTCTATCTCTCTAAAATACGAAATTACGAAACCCGACAGAATCGGAACAAATCCGATTTCCGACTCGGCCTTCTATAAAATTTCACTTCTAATCAATTCAATCATGCTTAAACATCTTATTGTTGACTATTAAACATTCAACGAATAATTTGAACAAGTTTTCTCACATGAAATGATAACCTTTCCAATCTATCATATTTTTTCACTTTAATACCATCATGTTTCGATTTCACATTTAACCCCTAAACTTTGCTCTACATTTAAATTAAAGCACGAGGTAATGACCTACCTCCACACACACGCAAATACAAACCTAAACAAATCATCGAAAACTTAGAATACGATAAAAAACAAAACTTTCATTTAAATACCATATTCTTAATAAAATCAATTCTAAAAGTTTGGCTTTGATACACTTTTAAATAAATACCTCTTATTAGGAAAACACGATAAGTTGTGGACATCGATCGTTTATCTAAACCTGATTTTGTGGTGTCTAGGCTAGGCAAGTGAGCAAAGGTAACTTTAAAAGGCCCGTCTCACGATTCGTGAGCGGATCCTTCCTTCCTCACTTATACTTATCTGGCCACAATTGGCAGTGAAGAGGCGATTTGAGGCTTCTAATGACTTATTGTTTAGACGATTTAGAGATAGTCTAGTTGGCTTAGGAAACCCTAGAATCTAAAATACGGAAAATCACACTTTGAAAATAAATACCTTTTACTTTATAAAACCATTTGCTAAAGGATTAGTATTTTACAATCTTTGCAAAGCGCCGCTACAACCCATTTTTGGGGAACCCGTTCGGGATTGTGCAGTTTATCGCGCACCCTCGGGCTAGTAGTGCGAGATTCAGACCTCCGCAAGGGCATTCGGTCTCGAAAGGTTTAAAATACGACATCTTAAGAAAATGAGATTTTTTGAATATAAAATATTTATTAAAATTATTTTTGTATAAACATATGTATATTTATCATTTAAATATCTATTTTATTATAATATAAATTTTCCACCTTTTCCTAAAAATCACAAATAATAAACTTTACACTAAAATACCATGAACTTCAAATAATCAATATTGCAGATAAATACCCTTATTTATAAAACTAGGATATTTTCACTAGAAATGTCACAACATAAAATCCACCCTCATTACAACTCTAAAGACGAACAATAAATACTAGAGGCGTATTTTGAAAAGTATATAAAAGTATTTTTACATAAAACCCCCTCAAGTTTTATAAATTACCCTAAGGACCCTAGCAAATATAAGACTTCGATTCACATTTCTGATTGTCTGACTCGGGTTTGAGTCTGATTAATCTGACTTGAATATGATTCAAGTCAATCTATAATCTACAAGTTTCCAATTCCAAATGAACACATGAATCAATGAATACAATTATCAATTTATACAACTTGACTGAACCGAACCATGAATATATTTTTCTTTTACATGATTCTTAGTATTCCATTTACACAACTCTACGGTTATAACCGTTTCCTGATATCATGGTTTCGGTCGGTCGGTCAATCAATCATACAACCAATACAATTTACAAGATAACAATACAAACAAAACATCGCGGGGGTTAAGGGGTAGATTGGTACGGAAGGTGTTAAAGGTGGCACAAGGTGGTCAGATTTAATACACCTAACATGAATCCAGTTGCTGTTGTACCGTGGCATAAACGGTTCCTTGTACTATATGTGCCCCTAGTCTCTGGCATATAGAGACTCCCCTCGTATACACTGGCATCCTTCTGTACCAAGCTACAAACAACAGCGTTAATACGACATTACTACAGGATAATACAACTTTAAAATATATCTTCTTATTCTGTCTTTTTCTACTTTCCTCTTACCTTTGGGACTTACCGAGCGACCTGTTCGCTGACGACATTCTGTTTCTTTCTTCTTTGAATGTCGTCAGGTGATTTAGACCCTGCAGAGATCGAGCCATCGCAAGAAGACTTGGAGCAGTTTGCTGAAGACCCTGCACTTTAGTTTCATTGTACACTTTTCCTCTCTGTACTTTTCATTTCCTGTTATGCCACTGTTTAGACATCTTTTATTTCAGTTGTATTTCCTTTCATGCATTGTACAAAGAATTTTAATAAATAAAAGTTGTTGTTCTTTTTATTTCTTGTCTCTTGTGTATTTATTTTATATTGCTTAGATACGCTTAGCGTATGTACTTCTGAGTATATACGTAGCGGACCTCGCCGCGTCCCCTTCGCCGTACACTGGGAAGCAGGGCGTGACAAAAGAAGAAGAAGGAGAAGAAGAAGATGATGCCGGGGATGAGGTAGGTGGTGAAAGGATTGCTGGCGATGACGAGAGGGAAGGAGTGATGGCGGGGGTGATCGGGTTCTGACGACGGCGAGAGGGGAAGACGAAGGAGGTGGGTTCGGTTGTGGGGGTCGGAGCTCAGGCGAGGTCTCGGGAAGGGAGGAGTTGGAGAAGATGAAGAATAGTAGATGAGGGTGAAGGGGGCGGTGACAACGAGGAGAGGTGAACGGCGACGAGGTTCTGGAGATGGGTTAGGGCTCAGGCGAGAAAAAGAAGAAGAACGAGAGGGGAGAGAGAGAGAGTTTATAATTAAAAAGTTTTATATATATATATATAGTATATGTATTATAGATTTATATATATTATAATTTGTAGATAATCTTAATTGTTATCTACTTTTACCCGAAAATTTCTAAAAATATATTTTCAAAAGATATACTCATATGTAAGATCTTAAACCATAATGCAATATTCCTATAATAAATACATATGCCCCTAAGTAAGATTTAAAAAACATATGTAAAGCTTTAATTAAAGATATTAGATTATTAAATATTTTGTTAACTTATATTTTAGGATTTGCATATAAAAGATAAGAGTGAAATGAGATATGATGTGATATACCATGCAATGCCTGGTAGCAACAGAATTATTTTATTCAAAACTTTTGATATATAAATATATAAAGATCTAAATATATATAATATGGGTATTGTTCTAGATTCACATAGATACACTTCACTGGCAAATCTCAGATACAATCTTGTACCATATTGGATTCTAAACATGCGTGTTGGGTCGGATAACGACTACTACTATTCTAATCATTCACAACCCAAAAAAAGAATTAAAAAGCAAGACTTAAAATACAAAGTTTTATTGTATAAACATACTAGGGTGTTACAAACCAACTCCTTTAATCCTGAGCATCTAATAGATGATGATGATTCTAACCTGTCAAATGGCTTTGATGATTGAATAGACAAAGATGTTGAAACCATTCAATTAGAACAACAAGAGCAAGTAATTGAAACTACTTTTTCAAAAGATTGACAATTCAACAAAGATCAACCTAAGAATCTAATAATAGGAGAATTAGATAAAGGAGTGGTTACTAGGTCATCAACATTTAACTTATACATCAATTCCGCTTTTATTTCGGTTATAAAACCAAAGAATTTTAAAGAAACTAAAAATGATAAGCATTGGATAGATGCAATGCAAGATGAGTTAAATCAGTTTGAAAGAAATAAAGTTTGGAAACTTGTTCCAAAACCCAAATATAGACAATAATTGGTACTATGTGGGTTTTTAGAAACAAGTTAGATGAGTCAGTGAACATAGTAAGAAATAAATCACTTTTAGTTGCTCAAGATTATAATCAAATTGAAGGAATTGATTATGATGAAACTTACGCCCCCGTTGCCAGACTTGAGGCGATTAAAATATTATTAGCCTACGCTTGTTTCAAAAACTTTAAAGTCTTTCAAATGGACGTTAAGAGCGCATTCTTGAATGGTAAAATAAATGAAGAAGTATATGTAGCACAACCATGAGGTTTTATAAATCATAAATACCCATAACACATATTTAAACTAGAACAAGTATTATACAGTCTCAAACAAACCTCTAGAGCTTAGTATGAGAGAATACGTATATTCTTAATAAAAATAGGATATTAAAAAGGTTTAGTTGACAAAACCTTATTTGCAAAAGTGCATGGAAATAATATAATAGTAGTTCAAATTTATGTTGATGATATCATATTTGGTTCTACTAATAAGCAGCTCTGCCATGAGTTTTCAAAATCTATGCGGGATGGGTTTGAAATGAGTATGATGGGAGAGTTAAATTTCATCCTCGGACTTCAAATCAAACAAAATCAAGAAAGACTATTCATCACCTAAGCCAAATATACTAAGGAACTTATTAATAAGTTCGGCTTAGAGGATGCAAAGATTTATGAAACTCCAATGGCAACGACAACTAAATTTACGAAGGACGAAACTGGAAAAACGGTAGATACACGACTCTACCGAGGTATAATTGGTAGTTTATTATATTTAACTGTAAGTAGACCTGATATCATGTATAGAGTTTGTCTATGTACTAGATTCCAGGCAGATCCTATAGAATCCCATTTAGTAGTCGTTAAGAGAATATTTAGATATCTCAAAGGCATCATCAATCTAGGATTATAGTATCCAAAGAATAACGTGTTCCATTTAACTAGTTATTCGGATGCAGACTATGCTAAAAGTCAAAAAGATATAAAAAGTATTAGTGGCACGTGGCATTTCTTAGGTAATTGCCTTATCTTTTGGAATTCCAAGGAAAAAAACATCAGTAGCTTTGTCAACTGCTATCACGCCCCGCTTCCCGGTGTACAGCGAAGGGGACGGGCTGGCCCGCTACGCATTTACTATGAAGTAAATACGCTAAGCGTATCTAAGTAATATAAATTAAATACACGAGAGACAAGATATATAAACTGAATAGCAACTTTATTTATTAATATTCTTTTGTACAATGCATGAAAAGTAAATACAACTGAAATAAAAGCGATGACTAAACAATGGCATAACATGAATGTAAAGTACTGAAAGGAAATGTGTACAATGAAACTAAAACGCTGGGTCTTCAGCAAACTGATCCAGTTCTTCAGCAGTAGGCTCGATCTCTGACGTGTCCAAATTACCTGACGACATTCAAAGAAGAAAGAAAGAGAATGTCGTCAGCGAACAAGTCGCTCGATAAGTCCCAAAGATAAGAGGAAAAGTAGAATAGACAGAATAAGGAGATATCTTTTAAAATTGTATTATCTTGTTGGAATGTTGTATTAACGTTGTTGTTTGTACCTTGGTACAGAAGAATGCCAGTGTATATGAGAGGAGTCTCTATATGCCAGAGACTAGAGGCAAGTATAGTACAAGGAACCGTTTGTGCCACGGTACAACAGCAACTGGATTCATGTTAGGTGTATTAATTCTTACAGTCTCGTGTCACTTTTAACACCTTCCGTACCAATCTACCCCTTAAACCCCGTAGTGTCTTATTTGTATTGTATTGTATTGTAAATTGTATTGATTGTATAATTGGATGACTGACCGAAACCATGATATCAGTAAACGGATGTAACTGTAGAATCATGTATGTAACTGGAGAATCATGTAAACTGGATGATCATGTACATGGAATGTATATCCATGGTTCGTTCAATCAAGTTGTATAGATTGATAGATTGAATATATGGAATAATGGATTCATGGATTCATGTTGAATTGTAATACTGTAAATTATAGATTGTAAATTGTACTTGAATCATGTTCAAGTCAGATTATAATGAGACTCAAACTTGAGTCAGACAATTAGAAAAGTGAATTGAAGTCCTGATTGTTTTGATGTTATCGGTAACCGCTGCACATGGGCGGCAGGATTTGTGTCTTTTTCAAAGACGATTACCATATTGATAACACCATTATTAAGTTGTCTACCTTAAATAGGCAAGCATCCACTTCTCCGGCTCCCTGAGGCCCAAGAGATTGGTCCCGCTTAAACCTATATTTACTAGGGTCCTTATGGTAAATTATAGAACTTGAGCGGGTTTTATGTAAAAATACTTTTATATACTTTTCAAAATACACCCCAAGCATTTATTATTCGTCTTTAGAGTTGTAATGAATGTGGATTATATATTGTGATATTTCTAATGAAAATATCCTAATTTCAGAAATAAAGGTATTTATTTGTAATATTGATTTGTATGGAATTCATGCTATTTTAGTGTAAAATTGATTCTTGAGATATTGTAGAAAAGGTGGAATATTTATAATATATCAAAATAGATATGTTTATGTTACATATACATATATTTATATGAAAATAATTTTTGTATATATCTATAATATTCTAGAAATCTCATTTTCTTAAGATATCGTATTTTAAATTTTTCGAGACCGAATGCTTCTTGCGGATGTCTGAATCTCGCACTACTAAGCCCGAGGATGTGCGATAATCCGCACCATTCCGAACGGGTTCCCCAAATGGATTGTAGCGGCACTTTGTAAAGATTTGTATAAATACTAGTCATTAAGGAAAACGGTTTTATTAATTATGGTATTTAAATGAAAAGGTGTCATTTTCCCGTATTCTATGTTCTAGGGTCTCCTAAGTCAACTAGACTGCTCCTAACTGGTCCAAAGCGACAAGTTGTGAGATACCTCAAATCGCCTCTTCACCGCCAATTGTGGCCAGGTAAGTACAAGTGAAGAAATGAGGGATCCGCTCATGAATCACCGTGAGACGGTCCTTTTAAAGTTACCTTTCTCACTTGTCTAGTCTAGACACCACAAAATCAGGTTTAGATAAACGACTGAATGCCCTAGATAAACGACTGAATGCCCACAACCTTATCCTATTTTCATAATAAGTGGTATTTATTTATAAAGATGTATCAATACTAAATCTTTTAGAAATGGTTTTATTAAGTAAATGGTATTTACATGAAAATGTTTGTTTTCCCGTATTCTAAGTTCTCGAGGGTATCGTGTTATGTTGCACATGAGTGTGTGAGGAGGTAGGTCGTTACCTCGTGATCTACTTAAAGGTATAGCAAGTTTAATGGAGTTAAATGTAGAATTGAAACAATGTGGTATTTAAGTGAAAAATACGAAAAATTGAAATAGCCATCATTTTATGAAATGAAACTTGATCAATTTGGTTGATTAGTGTTTAATAGTCAACATGAGGGAGTTTAAGCATAATTGTATTAACGAGAAGTGGAGTTTTATGAAGAAACCGAAGCGGAAATCGGATTTGTTCCGATTCCGTCGGGTTTTGTAAATCCGTATTTTTTTAATAGATAAGGGAGATAGAAAATGGGACTTACGGGTTTTAGAAAATAATGAGAGTGAGATGGAAGGAGAGGGATCACCGGTGCGTCGCTTCGTCGCCGAGAGCTCCTAGAACGATCGTTGCCGGAAATTCCGCCGAAGAATTCGCCGGAGCTTCGCTTTTCGCTCAATTCGATTGCACATAAGAGTTCTTGAGAATTTTAGAGAGTTGGCTCAGAGTTTGGGGTGAGAGGGTAGAGGGTAGGGTGGTATTTATAGAGTTAGGCTAGGGTTAGGGTAGGTGAAAGGTTAAAATGAAAAATGTGATAAAATGTATTAAAATGTATTAAAAGTGGAGTAATTAGGGTTTTAAAAGAGCTCTGCAAATGGTCTGAGGCTAAAATTTTGCAGGTGCATAGGGAATGTGAAAAGACACAATTTTCATGTTGGGGTCGTCGCCGGAATCGGCCGACTCGTCCGTGACTCGGTCTGAGGACTGAGTCGGCCGAGTCGGGCCGATTTGGCCGATTCCCGGCCGAGTCAGGCGGCCGGGATCCCCCCGACGGTTCATCTAACCTCAGGCAATGTTACATTTTTGGGTGTAGTGGGGTTTTTGTGAGATATGCACGTGTAAACCCTTGGTATTCTAAAGCTTTTTAAAAAAATCAATATTAAAAATAATGTAGGGTATGCGATTTGAACTCTGGTGGCTTGGTTCAGCAGTGCAAGGTATTACCAATGAGCCACAAGCTCCTTCTTGTAATTAAGGAGCTAATTAATTACTTAAAATAATAACAGTAAATGTAAATATCCCAAGTATACATTAATTTTAAAGCAAATTTTTGTACACTAAAAATAGAGTTGTTACATTCTTTTAACTTGTAATTAAAAAGCAAAATAATTACTTATATCTTGTGTTCAGGCTAAAATACCCCTTTATGGATTTTGAAAAAAATTGTATAGGAAATTTAGGGTTGTTACATTCTACCCTCCTTATAAAAATTTCGTTCTCGAAATTTGTAAAAGGAAAGTGTAATAAATTCAAGAAAAGTTTAGTGACTGAAGTATTGACAGTGTGAAAAATAATAAGGTGGTGCAAGGGTTTTAGAATATGAAAGTGAATTACTAGTGTTACCTTCGTCAACTGTCTTGGCTTCTATGGCTGCTAAGGTGTTAAAAGTACTTGATAGTGTATGAAAATGTGAAGGAATGAAAGAATGCGAAGGTTTTGGAAAGATTGTAAAAGAGGTGAAAGAATTTTGGTTTAGGACAGATTTAAAGTTTATGAAATGATAAGATTCAAGAGGTATGAATTGTAAAGAATGTTTTAGTTGCTGGTTCTTGTGTTATATTGCTTAGGTTGTTCACGCAGAACAGAATTGTATGGCAGTGTTCCATCCAACTCTGACCTGCATGGGCCACCAACAAAACCTGTCACGCCCCGCTTCCCGGTGTATGGCGAAGGGGACGGGACTAACCCGCTACTTATTTACTGTGAAGTAAATACGCTAAGCGTATCTAAGAAATATAAAGTAAATACACAAGAGACAAAATATATAAACTTAACAGAAACTTTATTTATTAACATTCTTTTGTACAATGCATGAAAAGTAAATACAACTGAAATAAAAGCAATGCCTAAACAATGGCATAACATGAATGTAAAGTACTGAAAGGAAATGTGTACAATGAAACTAAAACGCTGGGTCTTCAGCAAACTGATCCAAGTCTTCAGCAGTAGGCTCGAACTCTAATGTGTCCAAATTACCTGACGACATTCAAAGAAGAAAGAAAGAGAATGTCGTCAGCGAACAGGTCGCTCGGTAAGTCCCAAAAATAAGAGGAAAAGTAGAATAGACAGAATAAGGAGATATCTTTTAAAGTTGTATTATCTTGTTGTAATGTTGTATTAACGCTGTTGTTTGTAGCTTGGTACGGAAGAATGCCAGTATATACAAGAGGGGTCTCTATATGCCAGAGACTAGAGGCAAGTATAGTACAAGGAACCGTTTGTGCCACGGTACAACAGCAACTGGATTCATATTAGGTGTATTAAGTCTTACAGTCTCGTGCCACTTTTAACACCTTCCGTACCAATCTACCCCTTAAACCTCGTAGTGTTTTATTTGTATTGTATTGTATTGTAAATTGTATTGATTGTATAATTGGATGACTGACCGAAACCATGATATCAGTAAACGGATGTAACCGCAGAATCATGTATGCAACTGGAGAATCATATAAACTGGATGATCATGTAAATGGAATGTATATCCATGGTTCGGTTCGGTCAAGTTGTATAGATTGATAGATTGAATATATGGAATAATGGATTCATGGATTCATGTTGAATTGTAATATTGTAGATTGTAGATTATAGATTGTACTTGAATCATATTCAAGTCAGATTATAATGAGACTCAAACTTGAGTCAGACAATTAGAAAAGTGAATTGAAGTCCTGATTGTTTTGATGTTATCGGTAACCGCTGCACATGGGCGGCAGGATTTGTGTCTTTTTCAAAGACGATTACCGTATTGATAACACCATTATTAAGTTGTCTACCTTAAGTAGGCAAGCACCCACTTCTCCGGTTCCCTGAGGCCCAAGAGATTGGTCCCGCTTAAACCTATACTTACTAGGGTCCTTATGGTAAATTATAGAACTTGAGCGGGTTTTATGTAAAAATACTTTTATATATTTTTCAAAATACACCCCAAGCATTTATTATTCTTCTTTAGAGTTGTAATGAATGTGGATTATATATTGTGATATTTCTAGTGAAAATATCCTAATTTCAGAAATAAAGGTATTTATTTGTAATATTGATTTGTATGGAATTCATGGTATTTTAGTGTAAAATTGATTCTTGTGATATTGTAGAAAAGGTGGAATATTTATAATACTTCAAAAATAGATATGTTTATGTTACATATACATATATTTATATAAAAATAATTTTTGTATATATCTATAATATTCTAGAAATCTCATTTTCTTAAGATGTCGTATTTTAAATCTTTCGAGACCGAATGCTCCTTGCGGATGTCTGAATCTCGCACTACTAAGTCCGAGGATGTGCGATAATCCGCACCATCCTGAACGGGTTCCCCAAATGGGTTGTAGCGTCGCTTTGCAATGATTTGTATAAATACTAATCATTAAGGAAAACGGCTTTATTAATTATGGTATTTAAATGAAAAAGTGTCGTTTTCCCGAATTCTATATTCAAGGGTCTCCTAAGTCAACTAGACTGCTCCTAACTGGTCCAAAGCGACAAGTTGTGAGATACCTCAAATCGCCTCTTCACCGCCAATTGTGGCCAGGTAAGTACAAGTGAAGAAATGAGGGATCCGTTCATGAATCACCGTGGACGGGCCTTTTAAAACTACCTTTCTCACTTGTCTAGCCTAGACACCACAAAATCAGGTTTAGATAAACGACTGAATGCCCACAACCTTATTCTATTTTCATAATAAGTGGTATTTATTTATAAAGATGTATCAATACTAAATCTTTTAGAAATGGTTTTATTAAGTAAATGGTATTTACATGAAAATGTTTGTTTTCCCGTATTCTAAGTTCTCGAGGGTATCGTGTTATATTGCATATGAGTGTGTGAGGAGGTAGGTCGTTATCTCGTGATCTACTTAAAGGTATAGCAAGTTTAATAGAGTTAAATGTAGAATTGAAATAATGTGGTATTTAAGTGAAAAATACGAAAAATTGAAATAGCCATCATTTTATGAAATGAAACTTGATCAATTTGGTTGATTAGTATTTAATAGTCAACATGAGCGAGTTTAAGCATAATTGTATTAACGAGAAGTGGAGTTTTATAAAGAAACCGAAGCGGAAATCGGATTTGTTCCGATTCCGTCGGGTTTTGTAAATCCGTATTTTTTTAATAGAAAAGAGAGATAGAAAATGGGACTTACGAGTTTTGGAAAATAATGAGAGTAAGATGGAAGGAGAAGGATCACCGGTGCGTCACTTCGTCGCCGAGAGCTCCTAGAACGATCGTTGCCGGAAATTCCGCCGAAGAATTCGCCGGAACTTCGCCTTTCGCTCAATTCGATTGCACACAAGAGTTCTTGAGAATTTTAGAGAGTTGGCTCAGAGTTTGGGGTGAGAGGGTAGGGTTAGGCTAGGGTTAGGGTAGGTGAAAGGTTAAAATGAAAAATGTGATAAAATGTATTAAAAGTGGAGTAATTGGGGTTTTAAAAGAGCTCTGCAAATGGTCTGAGGCTAAAATTTTGCAGGTGCATAGGGAATGTGAAAAAACACAATTTTCAAGTTGGGGTCGTCGCCGGAATCGGCCGACTCGGCCAATTCCAAGCTGAGTCAGGCGGCCGGGATCCCCCCGACGGTTCATCTAACCGCAGGCAATGTTACATTTTTGGGTGTAGTGGGGTTTTTGTGAGATATGCACGTGTAAACCCTTGGTATTCTAAAGGTTTTTAAAAAATCAATATTAAAAATAATGTGGGGTATGTGATTTGAACTCTGGTGGCTTAGTTCAACAGTGCAAGGTATTACCAGTGAGCCACAAGCTCCTTCTTGTAATTAACGAGCTAATTAATTACTTAAAATAATAACAGTAAATATAAATACCCCAAGCATACATTAATTTTAAAGCAAATTTTTGTACACTAAAAATGGAGTCGTTACATTCTTTTAACTTGTAATTAAAAAGCAAAACAATTACTTATATCTTGTGCTCAGGCTAAAATACCCCTTTATGGATTTTGAAAAAAATATTTTGAAAAAATTTGTATAGGAAATTTAGGGTTGTTACAACTGCTGAAATAGAATATATCGCCGCTGGTGCTTGTTGTGCACAGAGTTTTTAGATAAAATACATTTTAGAACATTATAAGGAAATAGTCTATAAAATTCCTATACTTTGTAATAACACTAGCACGGTCCAAATAATTAAGAACGCTGATCAACATTCGAGAACTAAACATATAGATGTTAGATATCATTTCCTACAAGATCACTATCATAAAGGTGTTATAGTTCTTGAATATATACCGATTAAATCACAGTTGGATGACATATTTATAAAACCTTTAGATAGAACTTGCTTTGCACAAATAAGCGGTGAACTAACATGCTAGAAATAGAAACTTGAACTATTAAAAAAATTTAACCAAAACTTCAGAGAAATTTAATAAAAGCTAAATTCTTTAGGGATGTAGACGTCTACAACCCTTTGTAGACGTCCTTACAGACATCCTTACAGACGTCCATAGCCATGTCTATTCATAAAACTGATACATCAATTTTGTGAACTTTCTTATTGTTTTTGAAATTTCAAGCTTTGAAATTTTCTGAACGTTTTAGAAACTGGGTTTTTAGGTTTTAAAACTTCTAATCAGTTGTTATCTTTCCTCTCTATAAATATAAGTGAATTTTTATTTCAAAATTCACTTTCCATTCTCCTTCTTTCCAAAATCCAACACGCATCCACACTTACTATGTCGAAGCGCACTATTTCCACTAGGAGCACTCGAATTATCAAGAAAGGGTCCCCTTCCTGCAAGAAACTTGATATTAAGATCAAGGAAGAGCCCCTTTCATCGATTTGACTGACACCTAATCAGTCTCGGATTCTGTCATTTACCTTCGCTCCTATTCGAGTTCTTCCACCGAGAACCCTTCTAAAGACTCGTCAGAAGAGTCTTTTGAAGATCATCCATTTCATGCACCTCGGGTGAATGAAACCCCCATGGAAAATCCCCCGGCTATCGATCTGCTAGATCAAGGACTGTAACCCCTAAACCCTAATATACATGTATTTGGTATTCTTTAGGATTTTTGTACCCACAATTGTATTTGGAAAAACATGAATTTTCTTGAAAATGTAAAATACTTGTATTTGTACTTGAAAATATTTATAGAAATTTTATAAATTGAAAATTGATCATATTTTTGATAAATATGATACTTGAATTTTAAATGTGAAATTATTTTACATATTTTTATCAAAAGAATTATTTATGCAATGTTTAAGGGGTTTATGTGCGATTTATAACTTGAGAGGGGTTTCTATGCAAATTGATAAACCCCAGAATTCTCCTCTCATTTTTTTTCCTTTTCTTTTCTATTCTCTTTACTTTATTCCCAAGTAATGTTACTGTATCCCCAAGTAATTCATCATTAATGTTTCTCCACTAAACCTTTTCTCCGCATTTCTTTTACCTCCATCTTCTTTTAAACTATTTTTCTCTTCTTCTTCTCTCTTTTTCCTATGAAAATTTAACAAAATTTTACACAAAATTTCAAGAAGAGAAGTGGAAATTTATTTGTAGATAAAGGCAAGTGCTTTAAATTATTTTTAAAGTTCAAGTTTTATGCAAGTATTTATTCTAACTTGTTAGAATAATTAGTTATTTAGATAACTTGATTATCTTGTCTTAGTTGTTAGCTTAAATTGAGACCAAAGCAAGTTCTTTGATTTATTCTTGTTTAAATACATGTTATTTTATAATTGATCTCTTGGAATATTATTCATAACTTGTTAGTTTATATAAAAGAACAATTGAAATCTTGACTTGAATTGATATCTTAATTAGTTATATAATTAATTGCTTAATGTCATCGTTACTTGTCACCACACCATGCTTGAAAATAATTAAAATAATTAGGGTTCCATGTAAATTTTTGGGGTTCAAGTCATTACTAGAACAAGTTACGAGCTGTGGAAAATATTTGATGTATGAAATTGAACTAGTTAGATAATTTTGGGTCTGGGCACGCAAAACAAGGCAATTCTGCCCCATTATGGCCGCAAATCTCGACCAAACCTCGGCCCAAATTTTGATATAAGTTTTTGAATTTTCACAGTAGCTTTAATTTCTCATATTTAAGTCAACTTTATATGCAAAATTTCCAAATTTTACCTGTATTAGAATCTGGAATAGTTTTAAGTTAAGATATTGAAATCTAAATCCGTGTTTTAAATGATATAGTGTTTAGTTCCATTAATAGAAGGTAAATCCTAAGTCTTGACATCCAAATAGCGCACACATAGGTTATGATTTTTAATCTATGCAAATTTAGCTGTTATTAATCACAGATTACCATTAAGTTGCACTGCTTGACTTGACTAGACCTGATACTATACATGATTGGTATATTTACCTGATGCATGACAGGACACCTATACCTGAACAATGATACATGATATATTACAGTTACCATCGTTTACATATTAAAATTGTTTATTTCATGAACTAGTTCCACAAACATGATTACTATATTTATCCGTTACCTGTTTTATAATAAATTATATATGTTCACCCGAGCCATGTCATGATTGATATATTCATCCGTTACTTGATACATGACATGAAAGTGTTACCTTATGATTACTTTTAATAAATTTTCTTACATTCCCCTGCTTCATGACATAACAAGTTTATATGAGTATTGATACAATTACTGATACAATTCCAAGTATTGAATGTTGATATGATATCATGTTTCAATCTGTTTAATTCCATTAATAAAACTGATACAGCCGGGGGATGGGGAAAGGATTTGGTAGACTTGGTTAATAGCTTTGGAAAGATTTATTTATGGTACCACATGTTAAGGCCCAATCTAGGAGGTCCGGGTAGTAACTGCACCTACCATCATTCTAGTTATTAATATTACAGCTCGTTAGGGCCAGCTATAGTGGTCTGGGTAGCGTGCTACCATCCGATTACTGTTTTCTACTCCATGAAAATGTTTTTAAAGTTTTCCGAGCTATAATACCTATTCCTATTCCAATAGCGCCTAGTGGTGCGTCCTGGGTTCAGCTTCAGGAATCAGGGGTCGTGGTCCTGGGTATGCACTGGATGTTTTCCATTGTTATTCACTGACTATTAGAGACTTTCACAAATATAAGAGTAAAATATTTAATAACTTGACGCAAGCTGGGCTACCACGTATACTCGAGTGCTGGGATGGAACAATGCCAAGGTATATGTGAGGCAGTTCATGCTCGCAACTTAATGATATAATAGAAACACTCATGTTATCGCTTGATACCTAATTTTTCTTGGCCAGTGTAAATTCCTGTTAATGTGTGAGTTCCTATTAATGACTTAATACCTGTTTATTATTGTACATTAATGCTTTATACCGACATGATCGTTCTGTTGACTTGACTGGTGGTTTATTGGTGAATGGAAATTAAGGATACTCATACACTTGGATAATATCCACGCTACGTCCATTGTGATCATGTTTCCCAGATACTGAATACTGATTGCCGGATACTGAATCTAAATACTGAATACTGTTTACTGTATACCATTTATCATGCTTATTGGACACCGTTTATCATGTTTACTAGATACTGATTTTACTTGACATAGGCGTGCCAGCTAGTCATAGAACACCCCAAGATATGAGTACCTTACCATCTATTTCCACAATACTCCTATCATGTCCCAATTAATCCTGACATCCATATATATTTTCATTAAACATTATATTCCTGTATACACACACTTGTGTATGATTTCTTTCATTTTACCACTTGCTAGGTTACTTTCTAACGAACCTAGGCTCGCATGTTCAGATATCGGAGATTAGACGGCTGACATGCGAAAATACAGATTTTGATTTTCATCAAAGTTAATCAAAGATAGATTACGGGGTATCCATCCATTCCCTTTGAAATTCCGGTATCTTGTATCTTCCATGTTTATCAATTCTATCTTATTGTTTCTTTAGCATGTGATATTTGATGTACAGATCTATACAGCTATTCACCTGTGCTAATTGTTTGTTTATTTAAAAGTTTTCGAGTTCCTCAAGATGATATCGGTGGTATAGCGTACATGACGGGAGTAAATCCTCCTTCTAAATATACGTGTTTGTTTCCAGCCGCGTACTTTATCCCGTATTTTGTTATGGTCCACTATTTCCTGTATTCCGGGATAGGGGCGTGAAAAGGACCACCACCTAACGGTCCTAACAATAATCGGTATCACTTTAACCCAACTGGACATGGAAATGGCGTTGATGATCCATTCTATGTTCATCCGCCTCCTACTCAGCATTTCATGTTCATTGTTAGGTATGAAGTGAATGATATTCATATCCGGATTTTCGACCGGGTCAAAGGGATTTTCGTCAAAGAAAGGGAGGTAAAGACGACGGAGTACTGGAAGCATCTTCCCAGCCTCTGGAAATTCGTTAAGTCTAGAAGTCCATTGTAAGTTTTTTCAGTTTCTTTGTATGTTTATATTTGTTGTTTTAAGTTCTATATTTGTATGTGTGTTTACTTATGTAATGTTGCAATTATGAATGATAAGTTGATTTTGTATATTTAATCAATACTTGTTTGCAAAATTAAATTTAAAGTCTCCTTAAAATGCCAACTAAAATATTATCCCAAACATCCCCTAAAATTCTATTATAAATCCAAAATAAAATAACTCTTTGTAAACTCTAAAATGATTGCAGAGACGTCTCAATAGACGTCCATAGTGAAGTCTATTACTCTATAGACGTCCATGTACATGTCTATAGCCGCTATAGACGTCTTTATAGACGTCTATAGATCGAAATTTTCAGCAGCGACGTTTCGATCTGAAACATCGCAGCCATTGATTCCAAACCCTAACGATCTAAGACGTCCATTCCATCCTTTATAAATTCCTAACATCTATTCAAAACCCTCATATCTATTCCTCTCTTCCCTCTCTTCCTCCATAAACCAAAATTAAAACCTTAGGTTTTCATCCCCTAAATTCTCCATGCCTAGAACTAAAAATTTAGGCATAGAGGTTGGCGAATCCTCCACCTCCAAACGTCTTCAACGAGTCCCTCCTCCTCCTCCACAGCTTCCTATTGATGAATCAGAGGATGATGATGAAGATGACGATATTTACGTCAAAAAAACTAAAGAAACGAAGCAAGACCAAGGAGATGATGAAGAAGAAGAAGTCGTGTTTAAATTCATCTCCAACAAAGCTTATCAACTATATGAACGCATCGTGAAGAAGAAGATGATGACTGGCGCCTTCGTTCGATTAAATGAGATCGAAAATTTTCATCTCACACCACTTCTTCAACACCAAGGTTGGATAAATTTCCTTACTCTAGATTGTCCTACTCATACAAATTTCATCCACATTTTCTATGCTAATCTAGTTAGTAATCAAGACAATACCGCCATTCTTAAAACTAGGCTTCAAAACCAATCTATCATTATTTCATCCTCTTCTCTTGTTTGGATTCTTCAAATTCCAAATGAGGGTGTTGACATCTATAAACAAACTTTGTCTAACTTTGAACATTATCCACTAAATGTGACCAAGGGAGAGGCCTCTAGGCTCCTTCATGATAATAACTATCCTAATTTGTACAATGATCTATACACCCAAACCATTCTTCCTCAAGCCCGAGTGTTGGCCTACTTACTAGGTCACACTATTTATCTAAGACAGGTAGTAGAGATTGCATCATCCTTACACACAAATTGTTGACCTATTGTGTGTTAACCCGCATTAAAGTGAATCTTTCCTTGTTCCTTATCAACACTATTTGGAATCTACCAACAAGCACTTCGAATCTTTACTATGAAAAATTGATCACCAAAATCATCGAAGATGCTGGTATTGATCCTAATATTGACACCTCAATTTAACGTGAAGACAAACATTTCGGTTTTTACAACATCCATCTCATGTCTTTAGATAATCCACCTGCCCAAGAACAATTTCCACCACATCAATCTCCACCGCATCCTCAACCCGAACCTCAACTCCAACAACCTTACCCTTTCAACAATCAAGATCTTGAAAACCACATGTTTGAGAACATTAACAACCTGCATCTTCAGACCCGTAATTTGATCAATACAGGATTCGCTGAAACCAATGCTCGATTCGACTATCACATGGACTATCTATATAGTCAGTCCGGCTACCCTCCACAGCGCCACCTTTTCACTATCAAGCTCCGATGGATTATGAACAACGACCTCCTCCACAGCCTGACGACGACATGTAGTTGTTCGTTATTAGTTTTTAAGGTATTATGTAATATTTCAGACTTATGTAGTTGTTTGGTACTTGATTATGTGTTTGATTGAAAACTTGATACTTAGTAATATTTGTTTGAGTTTTATTAGTACCTCATATTTATTAGTGCTAATCATTTTCATTATCTACTATTCACTTACTATCTAATTTTTTTTATATATTTTTTCTCCATGCTAAAAAACACTTTTGGATATTTCCAAAAAGGGGAGAATTAATATGCACATATTCAGAGGGTGCATTTGAATAAGTAATATCTTTTTGAAATTATGTGTATCTGAATTTTATTAATTAAGTTTTGTAAAGTATCAAAAATGGGAAGATTGTTGACCTATGAGTCTCATTCTCTTTAATTTTGATTATTTTACAAAAACGGTATTTCAAATATATCAAATGTTATTAACTATGTCAGATAAGTTAAAGTGCTAAAGTAATGGAATTATTCAATAAAGAGAACAATCAACAATATAACTGGCATCTCAACAGTAATATCAAGAGAGTCTGAAGATCAAAGAACGGTTCAAGAGAAATAACAAAGAAGTTGAACAACGGACATATTGAAGACTTTTTTTTTTGAATCTAGAGTTTATCTCAATAGTTTGAATCTCTTTCTAATCTTAATTTTCTATATTAGATATTTCTTTACTTAAAAAGGATATCTAGATTATCAATTTGAATTTCAAACATCATCCTTCCTTTATAAAAATATCAGAAATATCAGTATAGATGTCCTTATAGACGTCTATAGGCTTATAGACGTCTGTAGAGACGTCTATGACAGTTATAGACTTTTTCAAATTTTCTATTTCGATTTGAATTTCAATCCCAACGGCTATTAACTGCCTCCAACGGTCCAAAACTGTAGGAACGGATATGCTAACTGCCCACATCCAAATTCTATATATAGGACCCTATTTAAAAGAATTTTGAACCTAACTTATGAATTCAACACTTATTTTTCACGTTTTCATTATTCTTTAATCTTCGTTTTGGAAACTCTTAAGCTCTCGGTTCTTAAATTTTTAACACTCTTTAGAAAGGAGATCTTTCAGAGCCTCAGAATTTTCTAGTCAATAAAAAAGAAAAATCTCTAGTTTTTCGAAGAAGTTTCTTTTGATTTAAGTTTATCTTTTTCCTCTTGAAAACTTCTACGAATTGTTCTCAAAACGTTTTATTATCTCCAAAACACAATCCATATCTCCTTGATTTCAAACTTAGTTTGTCTATTGAGATCAATAGGATTGTAAAGTTGGTATTTGTAAAGATTTGTTAAAATCTGTTATGTATGACATAGTGAAGAAGATCTGTGATCTTCACCGATTTAACCTTGGGAGAAGGTTGTGTTGATAACCTTAGTGGAAGGTTTGTGTCCCCGCATTGTAAACCTAGTGGAGAAGGTTTGTGTTCTCCATTTCTCACTATAGGAAGATAGTGAATTTTTGAGCCGGTGCCTTAATCGGGAATTAACCACAGAGTTGGTGAACCCTAATAAACAAATCTCTGTGTCATTTATTTTTTGTGCTTTTTGTGTTGTGAAATTTTTATTACTATTAGACTCTGATTTATATTCCACTGCAAAATTTTCAAATTAGCACAAACGCACTATGTTTGTCATAAAACCTTATTCACCCCCTCTAAGGCAGTTTTCACTCTCTACCTAGGCTTGAATCCAATATCATAGAAATTGCCTCGACAAAAGTCTTTTTCTCGATCCTCCTCCGAAGCTGAATATAAAGCCCTGGCGAATGCCACGGTCGAAATACTATGGGTGCAAAATCTTCTACATGAACTCAAGATAATCCTCAGAAAACCACCCTCACTATATTGCGACAATACCGGGGCTACCTATCTCAGTACGAACCCTGTCTTCCACTCTCGAATGAAGCCCATTGCTCTTGACTACCACTTCGTTCGGGAGTGCGTTGCAGATGGAACCATTCGTGCTCACCATATCAGCACTCATGATCAACTTGCGGATACCCTCACAAAAACACTTGGACGCATGCAATTTCTCAAATTTCGCTCTAAGATTGGAGTCTCCAATGATGGCTCAATCTTGCGGGGGTGTGTTAGTGACTTATGCTTAAGATGACAACATATGTCTGCAGAAGGTGTGGCAGACGTCTGCCCAAATAACATAACATGGCCAAATGTCTGAAGAAGAAGCTCCAGACGTCTGGATGTGAGTTTTCAGCAAAACCAGAGAGCGTACAAACGTCTGTACAATATGAGCAAAGAAATATACGATGTTCCTCAAATCTAGGCAAATCGTCGTGGATCTCAATCAACACAAATCAAATCAGAGACTACCAAAAACCAGTTATTGCAAGATCAGAAAAGATTCTATTTTATTTTATTTTCTCACAATGTAATTGTAATTATATATATCATTGTGAGAGCAAATACAAATTAACAAGCAAGTTCAAAACCCTAATTTCATATTTTCTATAAATAAATAGAACTCAAAGTCTATGTGCTTGATCCCAATTATATAAAAATTAAAAGAAATATGCATTGCAAGGTATTTGCGCATTTACTGCAAGTAAATTATATGCAATGGTTCTTTGTTTAATAAAATTAGTTTGTTGTTCATCTTGAATCAAGTGCTTCAAGTTGCCTAGTCTTTATGCTATGGTCCATAGCAAACAAGCTTTCTACTGCTAAGTTACCCAATTTGTTTGATTCTAGTTATCCTAATATATGGAAACAAAGAAATATGAGGATCTGAACTAATTATCCTACTGCATGTATTTATAGGCATCACACATGTACATGTAGACAGCTAGTATCTTGCATGCACATGTTCAAATAAAAATTATGTTTAATTTTTTTAATTTAAATTCAAAAAAATTAGAGAAGATTAAAACTTATATAGTGGGAGTGGCTAATTTGTTTCCAAAATTATTCATGGTAATTCTAATAGTTATTTAAGATCAGTAAAATGATTGTATAGTTATAACTGATTCAGTTGATTATTGTATTTATAAAATGTTTGTTAAAGAAAATTCTACATTTAATTTTTTGCTACTGATGTGGCGCTATCTGAAGCCACGTTAGATCATCAAATTGAAATCAATTTGGGAATTCTCAAGTTTTGTGGTTATAATAGTTGAGATAGAAATGATTAATGAAGAATTTCTGATAGGTTGATCATAAAAATTTAAGGAAATCTATAAGAAGTTGTTTATAGAATTCTATATATATAGCTTCGGTTTGACCTTGCACATTTATAGGATCATGCTGTTGATCTCCTAGGCAATAATGGCCCTGCAGGTCCATTCTTATTCTATTGCTACAACTTTATTGTTAGGTTTATTTTACATAAACCATTGGTTTACTCGAGTTTTCTAAAAACCCCTATATTTCAAACTTATCATAAAGACCCCTTGAACTTTTACTTCACCGTACGAAAACCCCTTGTTATTTGATTTGTAAAGTTTTTTGACAATTAACGCGTGGATTATATGACCACATTTGGCTGATTCTTGTAGATTTATCCAAAACCATCCATCCTAATTTAATTAAATCGGTCCCTTTACTTTAAATTTTGATTCAATTTCAAATTGAAGCTTCTTTTCAAAATCCTCAAAACTAAAGCCTCGTTCTCCAAATTAGGACAAATTGTCCACCAGACGACACTAAGAGTATAGTATACCTTCAATGCATCTAGACGATCCGCATTTTTATTAAAATAAGAGGATAGTGTAGTCAATTGTTGTAATAAATAATCGCATGGATTTCTGTGTAACGAAGTAAAAGTTCGGGAGGTTTTCTTGATGAGTTTAAACTACGTGATGGTTTTAAAAAAACAGAGTAAAACATAAGATATATGGTTTATGTGAAATAAACCTTATTTTTTATTATAACTATGCACTCAACTTAGAATTTTAAGAAAGGTCAATCATGTCTTCAGGATGCTTTTTTCTAATATTTCTCTTCTTTTTCTTCAGTTTTAAACTAAATTAAAGCTTGGTCTCTTCTTATGTCACATAAAGGAAACACATTGTCAACCCAACCCATGGGCCCATGGCAGTTATAAATGTTATAAATGTTAAAACAAGAGACAATTTTCTATCTTGGATCAAACATTAGTTTTATGCAATTTTCCCAAATCTATTTAAACCATCAGACAAATGTATGTCCTCGTGGTGGCATCAAGAATACTTGTATATTAGGCTAAATTGCCCAAATATACAGATGCACTTTCATGTTTTTTATGATTGATACCATGAACTAATTTAATTACAAACAAGTACAATGAGCTATCACCCCCGATGGCAACTAATACCATTTTACTGCCACATCAATAATTTTTTTACTTGTTTTCCCCATTTTACGCTTATAAGACTTCTCATTCAACCCCATAACCTTCAATTTCGAAAAAGAAAAAAAGAAAAGAAAAAGAAATAGAAAGAAACAAAGCATCCGGATGCAAACCAAGGTTCATGGTACCAATTTACAATTATTAAAGTTCATGGTACCAATGGCAAAAAACATGAAAATTCATAAATACATTTGTGAAATTCTAAATTGCACAAATGTACCCATCAACTTTCACGTTTTTTATGATTGATAATATGAACTTTAATAGTTTGAGATAAATACCATGAACTTTTTTTATTTAATATAACTACCATACGACTTTAACTTTCGTGCCTTAATGGACCATTATATCCTTCGAAATTTTTGGAGTTGAGGGAAAACATAAGGATAAAATGGAGGAAACAAGTCAAATATTGATGAAGTAGATGAAAAAAGTTGATGGTATTTAGTTACAACCGGGGGTGATAGTTCATGGTATTTATTTGTAATTAAATTAGTTCATTGTATCAATTGCAAAAACGTGAAGTTGATGGGTACATTTGTAACGCCTCTGAAATCCTTATACATAATTATTTGTTTAAATATATAGAAAATGGTATTTTAGTCTGTATAGAAATTATAAATCATCTTTGTTTAATAAAAGTAAGAAACAATTTGTAGCTCACTCGTAAAGTCTCTACACTGCTATGATATAGCATGTATGTTCAATTCCCATTAGTCCTAAATATTTTTAAAGATTTTCATTTTAATTTTTCGGAAGCCCAAGAGTTGCACGTGCAATTCACGGGGAATCGAAAAGTTTCAGAAAATTCAAATAGGCGCAAAGAAGAGTAAACACACATCTAACACGTGGTACGAATCTCGAAGCAAGCCATTGAGATCCGACCGCCCGTTTTGCCTATTATATTCCCGCCGCCGACGGTCCGATGTGCTCCAATCGTCTCCGTATTTTGCACACTTGTCCCTTCAGCTTCCCTGCACTGTTTGATTTTTCTGAAATCAAACAGAGACTCTTCAAATCCCTAATTAATACCATTAAATCCATTTTTATTTCACACCCTCTCTCATTTTTACCCTATAAATACCACCCCATGCCCTAACTCTCCTCTATTCTGAAAATTCCTCAAAAATTCTCTAAGTTCAAGAAGGGTTAAAACTATTCAAATGGAGTTAAACAAGTCAAGAGAAGTAGCGATCAAATTTCGATGACTAAAGCATTTCTGACAATACTACGACACCCGAAGGCTTCCCCTCATTCTTCTATATAATTTTTAAGACATAGCGACAAAAATGGAGTTAGATCTGATCTATATTTTTCTCAACATTTGTACTCCACTTTATAAGAAAAATAGGTCAAACTAATATCCTAACAACACTCTTAATATTATGTATATCATTTAGCTTGTAGTTTAACAAAAAAATTCATGTGAAATAATTATATAACAAACTTTGCATTAAAATACCATAAAGTTTAGTATAACCGTATTTTCGAAAACTAGAGTATATACCTTTAGATTATTCACGGGGTAACGACCCACCCTACATGCACACTATGGCTTCATAGCACGAGATTCTAAACATAGGATTTATTTAAAGAATAGGTTTTACATTAAACTACCATATTTTTTCAAAATGGGTTTCTTTTAATCGATATTTTAAATCCTTAGCAATTGTGCATCTACAACTCTCATTAGGAGACTCGCTAATAGATGGTGCGGATTATCGCACATCCTGAGGATAGTAGAGCGAGATGCAAAACTCCTCACGGAGTATTCGGTCTCGAAAGAAATTAAAATTGTGGTTTTTAAGAAATACGACTTTTCTAAATAAAAACTAAACTTTGGAAATTATATAAAACTATGAATTCGTATTTTCAATAAAAACAAATTTTGAAACTATATTTTTAAAATGAAAGATTGGAATATTTTAATAAAATACTAACAAATTTCCAAAAGTAGTAGTTTCATAAAATTACCATAAACTTTCAAAAGGTTAGGTTTTATCACTAAAACACCACAACAATTAAAATACATGTTCATAAAAACCCTAAATATTATAAATCACCCTCGAGGTTATTTTTAAACAATATCAATATATTTTTCATAAAACCCCATCGAGGAATAAAACAATATAAACAAACAATATTAAGAACTCTAGATTAATATAGGTTTAAGTGATACCATATCTCTTGAGCCCTAGAGAGCAGGAGAAAGTAAGTGCTTGCCTATTCAGATTAGACAATTTAACGGAGTTATCAATGGCAATTGTCTTGAAAAAATACACAAATCTTGCCGTTCATATGCAGCAGTTGCCGATTTCTCCCGAACATAAGAGTTTTAACAGTTTAAATCATATCATATGAAAATGACCTGAACTCGAATCTAAACTTGAACTCGAACTCAAATACAAACCCGAACTCTAACCCAACTTGAATCTAAACATGAACTCGAATCTAGTCACCTCGAACTAACTTGACTCAAACCAAGATTGGAATTGACATGACTCGCATTTTACTCGACTCACTCGACTCGAACCAAGATTGAAATTGACATGACTAGCATTTTACTACACTCACTCGATTTCATTCTACACCTTTTGTAATTTATGGTTTCGATCAAGACATGTTATAACCAATCCATCAATTTAATTAAGTATATTATACAGTTATAAACTAGTTATACTCAGGGTGCTCGAGATAGTTTCTTGTATGAATCCAACGGAGTTTCAGGAGTCCCAAATTAATCTCTTTTTTATTTATTTTACTCGAATATCTGTCGGGTGACTCATCCACAGCCCAGAACCTCAATGTTAACTCATGAAATGGGCCTGTGTTTCCTTACTCCTAGGGCCCCACTCTTGAGCTTGTGAATACTTCTACGGCTGCGTTGACATTCACGCTTGGAATTTAACGTTAACATAGTGACCAAATAGATACTTATAGTACATATTTACCCATGAGCATATACTTTTACTCGTTATATATATATATATATATATATATATATATTACACTTGTCATTCTTTTACTCTTACTTTGTCCTTAGGACTTACCGAGCGCTTGTTCACTGATGGGCATTCCACCCACCCTTATTTTTCTTAGAATGTTCGTCAGATACGGTCGAGACGGAGGAAGTGGAGGCCACAAAGGAAGACTACAACCGGATTGCTCCTCAGGATTAGATTAGCTTCACTTTTTATTCAGCTTATGTATACCACATGTTTAGGCATTTCCTTTGTTGTATTTACTTTCCAGTTGAAACTCATGTACTTGTAAATATTGAAAGTTGAATGTAAATAAAGATGTTTGTTGAAAAATTTTACAGTCTCCATTTATTCTTGCATTGTGTATTATTGTTTCAATACGCTTAGTGTATTTATTTAGGGAATGGCCTTCTTTAGATAAATATGCCGCGGGCTTGCAATGTCACTGTTTCCGTCTACTGGGAAGCGGGGCGTGATATATTTTGTTGGTGGCCCATGCAGGTCAATTCAGTATGAAGTCGTAAATAATATACCACAAGAATTAATGAATTCAACAAACATTTACATTCCTTACATTTCAAATTTCTCGAACCTATCCTAACCTATTTTTTATATCGAGGTGATGGACTCTCCGAATAATACCGGCACAAACGTCAACGACAATACTCCACCACCTGCACTACCGCCACCATCTACCGTTGAATCTCCTTTCAATGAGCAAACGGTAATTCTTAAGGCTATCAAGAGCCTATTGGAGGGTCAGTAGCAGCAGATTTATATCCTTATGAACCGCCCCGAAGCCAAAGCATCCGGAGTTAAGTAATTTCGGGCACTACACCCAAATAACTTCTCGGGTAAGGAAAGCTCGCTTGAGGGAAAAAAATGGGCTCAAGCGATAAAGGATGACCTAGCAGCAGCTCAAGTGCCAGATATAGCCTGGGTGAGAGTTGCTAAGTTGCAACTGACCGATAATGTCAGAGTTTGGTGGAAGGCTGAGGAGAGCCGTCTCACGCAACCGATAGAATGAAGAACTTTCTGAGACCTCTTCGATGCCAAGTATTTCTTAGAGACTGCCCTCTTTGATATGGAGCAGCAATTCATCTATTTACAGCAAGGATCGATGTGGGTCAAGTCGGTGAATGAATATGATGCTGAGTTTACCATGCTCAGCAGGTTCGCTGCACACCTTATTCCTACAGCTGAAATCAGGGCACGACAATTCCAGCAGCGGTTGGACCCTGAAATCCAAGCTTCACTCGCTACAGGGGATTTCCCAACCCATGAACTTGCTTTGAAGGCTGCCCAACGCTATGAGACAATTGTGAAGAAGAAGGGCAGGCCGCAGACTGCCGGTGTGAAATGCCCTGTTCACCAGATCATAGGAGGGGCCTCTTCCAGGCCAGCTTTCAATAGACCATCTCGAAGGCCAGGAGGTTTGCTCGCCAACAACAGGCCATACTTATGCATCTACTGCAAAAGAATAGGGCACCTTATGAAGAACTATCATAGGGCGAACAATTTGTGCCTGATCTGTGGGTCTTTTACTCACGCCATCGGAGCATGCCCCCAAAACTGAGGACCCAACATCCCTCCAGCTAGACCGGAAATTTAAGCTCCTCCTAGCCGGTTAGCTCTTCCAGCTCCAACTCCCCGCACCCAGACCGCTCAACCCCAACTCTGAGTGTTTAACCAAGCACAGAGGAAAGTGTTGCGATGCCAAGCATTCACTATGTCGGTCGAAGAGGCCGAAGCTACGGGTCAGGTTATCACTAGTAAATCCTTACCCTATTTCCTTTTAAGTCCTTTCAATTCATACCCATCTTATATTTGTTATACCTAAACATATCCCATGCAACTTAGGTACAATCTTAATAGCCTCCCTACCTGCACTCACGCTCTTCGACACTGGGGCATTACATTGCTTTATGTCGCAACGGTTCTTAAGAACTTATGCGATCCCAGTTAAACCGCTCATATCCAGCTGGAACGTTAGTTCGGGGAATGGTGTTCTAAAAGCAACCTTAGGATACGATCTGTGTCTAGTGGTCGTCTGCAGTCAAGAATTCTATACGGACTTCAAGGTGCTAGAGATACCGAACTTCGATGTAGTCTTAGGAATGGACTGGCTGGGAACTTTCTTCACTACCATCGACTGTCGCCAAAGGAGGGTAATGTTTGAAATACCATATTACCCAGTGTTCTACTTCAAAAGTGGAGACTGGACCTTGGAGCCTAGCCTCTACAAAGCAAAACTAAAGAAGGCAAAGATTACAGCGTTGCAAGCGGAAGGATCGAAGCCAGAGGTAGTTCGAGAGTTTGAGGATGTATTCCCGGAAGATATATCAGGTTTGCCTCCCGATCGAGCTCTTGAAATCAGCATCGATTTACAACCCGGCGCACAACCAGTAATAAAAGCTCCGTACCGATTAAGTTCAGAGGGATTGAAGGAGATCCGCATTCGGTTGGACGAAATCCTGAAGAAAGGTTGGATTTGTCCCAGTACTTCAAGTTGGGGATCTCCCGTGCTACTGGTGAAGAAGAAGGAAGGTACCTATAGGATGTGTGTGGATTATCAAGCTCTGAACGAGGTGACAATTAAAAACAAGTATCCGCTACCTCGCATCGATGACCTTTTCGATCAGTTAAGTGGATCTTGTATCTTTTTAAAGTTAGATCTTCGTTCAGGATATCATCAGGTGAAGGTCAAGAAGTCCGACATTCCGAAGACGGCATTTAGGACTCGTTGTGGTCATTATGAATATATCGTAACGCCATTTGGAGTGACCAATGCACCTGCCATCTTTATGAATTTGATGAACCAAGTTTTCCGAGAGTACTTAGACAGGTTTGTCATTATCTTCATCGACGACAACCTGGTGTATTCAAAGAATCGGAAAGAGCACACCGAGCACTTACGGATTGTCCTGGAGACATTACGACAACATCGGCTCTATGCCAAGTATAAAAAGTGTGAATTTTGGCTAGATCAAGTCGGATTTCTCGGACATATCGTTTCAGGTGAAGGAACCTCTATGGATCCAGCTAAGGTGTCAGCTGTCAGTGAGTGGCCGACATCAAAGACGATGAAAGATATAGGAAGTTTCTTGGGCTTAGCAGGATACTACAGACGATTTATTAAAGGAATCTCAAAGATCGCTGGACCCCTGACCAATCTCACACGTAAAGACGAAGTATTTGTGTGGTCAGAAGCATGTGAGAAGGCTTTTGTAGAACTCAAATAGAGGTTAACCTCTGAACCTATTCTTGTAATACCAAATCAATCTAGCGGATTTGATGTGCATTGTGATGTGTCTGGTAAAGAATTAGGATGTGTTCTACACCAACATGGAAAAGTTGTGGTTTTTGCATCAAGACGGTTAAAGGTCCATGAGCGCAACTATCCAACACATGATCTGGAACTGGCAGCAGTGGTCTTCACACTCAAGATTTGGTGCCACTATCTTTTAGGAGAACGAGTGGATATATACACTAACAATAAAAGTCTTAAGTATGTATTTATTCAGAAGGAACTCAACATGCGGTAGAGAAGATGGCTAGAACTCATGGCGGACTTCGATATCAACCTACAGTATCATCCTGGGAAGGTGAACGTAGTTCCTGATGCACTTAGTCGCCAGCCATTAGCAATGAACCTCACCGCTCAGTGGAGACTACAACAAGAACTGCATGGATTGGGGATTGAAGTAGTTGTGCCAGGTAATGCTTCATCTTTGATGAACTTACAAATCCAGTCCACTCTTGTAAATCAGATCAAGGCAGCTTAAGCAAATGATGCCAAGCTACAAAAAATCCGAGAACAAGTAAAAAGTGAACTTCGAACTGACTTCATCATTCACGAAGATGGATCCTTGCGATATGAAAGCCGTTTATAAGTGACAATCGGACATGTTCGAGAAGAGTTGATGAAAGAAGTTCGCCACTCTCCATATTCTGTACACCCCGGTGGCACGAAGATGTACAAGGATCTACGGCAGCACTACTGGTGGCATGGAATGAAGCGAGAAGTAGCAAGGAGCGTAGCAAAGTGTCTAGTATGTCAGTAAGTGAAGGCTGAACATCACAGAACTGCTGGTCTACTTCAGCCGTTACCAGTCCCAGAATGGAAATGGAAGCACATTACCATGGACTTCGTGACTGCTTTCCCTCGCAGCATGAAGGGTAACAATACAATTTGCGTTATTGTGGATCGACTCACCAAGTCGGCTCACTTTTTTCCATTCAGAGTTGGCCAGTCAGCTGAAACGTTGGTAAGGAAGTACATGGAGGTGATTGAAAATCTAAACTAAGATTTATACCTTCAAGATATACTGTCATGCCCCGCTTCCCAGAGTGCGCTAAGATCGGCATATGACAGAGCCAACCATGCTACCTGTGGCTAGGAAACATCCCTCCACAGTCACATTACGGCTGTCTGGAAGATATCAAGAACAGGAGAAATAAAATAACTATCTAGTACATGTCCATGAGCAAGAATAAACAAGTCAAGAAATAATATGCGGAAGCAATAAATCCAATGAGCAATAACATCTGGAAAGTAAACGTAACTAAACTGGATACTAACAGGATCCTCACTGCTCGGCCTGATGGCGGAAATACTCCTGATCAGCCTGCGACAAGGATAGAGGATCTGGGTCATGCAAAACCCAGACGTCAGTGCATCATAATATCAACAATAATATAAATGAACAGGATACACGAGATATGCAAGCATGAGTATGAACAGTAACAAGTCCTCAGTAACAAGTAAAACGTAACATGAATATAGATCAGTGGACAGGATATAAACAGGTGAAGTGCAGTGAGTAGTCTAAACGGTGCTATAGGGCTATCTACCCTAAAGTCATTCGAAATCAATTAATGTAATCCTCATCGTAACCTATCGGTCTATGCCCCGTTCAACCCCACGGGACCACGGTAACAAGATATGATAGATTGTGAGTCTATGTCCCGTTCAACCCCACGGGACCACGGTAACAAGATGTAATAGATATAAATTCAAAGATATGGATGCACAATTATCGATTAGGGTTACATTTATAGTCCAATACTAATTAGGATGCATTTTATTAAACATGGGGTGTTAATATCACAGTATTATGTATTAATGTGATCTATAGATGCAGTTATATATATTTAAAATGAGATGGATGCAAACGGGTATCCGAAAACAGTAAAACTGTAAAATGGTAATGTGGGATGTACAACTAAGCAATATGTGATGTAAATATTGATATTGAAGCAGTATACTGTAATCTAGTATGTAACAAGATAGGTTTTCATGACCTAGATCTGAAATGATATGAATGGATGCAAACGGAACATTGAAAAGTTATAAAACTAAACATGGGGTGCATGATTTTAAATACAGGTATGATATTTATTTAAATAGGTATATAATGAGTTATATAGCATGTAGCAAGATTAACTTTCCTGGAGACGACGGCCACTTAAACAACATGACGACATGTGAACCCAAAGCGATACAAGATCGAGACTTGAACTACAACCAGAACTCGGGCTCAGTTTTTGAATCCCAATGGTGCTCGGCTGTGGTAGCAAGGGCATCGACTTAGGTGATGCAGCAGTGGTGTACTCGGTGATGAAGACAATGTAGGGATAGAGATTGTGTGCTCAAGGTTTGAATTCGATGCAGGCAAGGTGAGGACATCAGCAGTAAGGGGATTGGTAGCTGCAGTGAATGATGCGGTGGTCTAAGGTGCAATTCTAGGAAGCGTCGGCGGTGGAGTGAATAAAGGAGAAGATGAGGGCGATGGGTAAAGGCTAGGGTTTGGCTATGAGAAGATGAGAGAGATCGGCGATGGTGTCGGTGCTCTTGGTTAGGAGAGGAAGACGAAGATGGAGTCGATGAAGATGAAGACGATGGCGATGAAGTGAGTGTTCTGTCGGTGAGGTGGAGTGCTATTCAGGTCGAGGGTTGAGGGATGAAAATTACTTGGTGTTGGCTTGGGAGATGGGTGCTCGGTTGATGAGGAGAGATGATGGCAATGGGTTGAGTATGGGCTCGGTGAAGGACTGTAGGCGAAGGAAGATGAGAAGGAAGGCGAGGTCGAAGAGATGGAGGCGGCTAGGGTCAGGCGAGGGTCGTCTGAGATCGCGACGGCGACGAGCGCGAGACGAGGGCAAGGCTATGGTTTGCGAGAGGTGAGGCGGCGGGATCTCGTGGGGAGAAAAGAAAGAAGAAGGAGAAAGAGGGAGGTGAGAGTAGTGGGTGAGGGAGGTGACCGGATCTCGGTGAACAGGAAATGCGAGATGCGAGAGAAAGAATCGCGAGAGGAGAGAGATAGAGAGAGAGCGAGAGGAGAGAGAGAGAGGAGGAGGAGAAAGAATTTTGGAGTTTTGTGGGGAGAGAGAAAGACTGAGCGGAGAAGAAAAAGAGAGAGCAAGAGAGAGAGAAGAAAGAGAGAGGGAGTGGGGCCGGCAACAGAAAAGAGAGAGGGGAGAGAGATTCTAAGTTGTAAAATAGTTAGGATTTTTAGATTAAAAGATTTAGTTTGTTATAAAAATTTAAAAGCTGTCGATTAAAAATATAATGATATTAAATTAATTAATTTGAATTTTGGCGGGATACAAAAATATCCCAAAACACACCCGGGTCGGGTCTAAAAATTCAGATTTAAAATATGAAAAATATATGTGACTTTCAAAATTCAAAATGAATGCTCTGGTAACGAAAATGTATACCCCCAAAAACGGATGCACGTACGTGCGCGTAGCCATCCAAACACGTCCGTTTCACTGAACGGGACGAGAACAAGATGCGCGGATGCTACCACGGGGTTAGGGGCATCATGCAGGCCAAGTTATGTAATTTTAAATTATTTTGCGTGACTTAAAATGTTATACGGTAAAAGATGCAATGCCAGATAAAATGCCAGTATGCAGTATTCATGAAAATGCACATGTCTATGTAACAAGTCAGGGTAATTCATAAATATGAATCAAACAGGTTCAAGCAAGCGGGTCGGGTCAAATGCAAAGTAAAATGTAAAATACCATTCGCACCCAAAACACGATAAATCAAGAAATACCACAAATAAGAAAAATATGAGAACTGTAATTGGTATAAATGAACTAGGTTGTTACATTATACCCAACCACAAAAAGAATTTCGTCCTCGAAATTCCAAGAACAAGAAAGGATAAACAATCAAGAAACTACAAGAATAGATGTGGAAATTTCTGTTGGATTTCATCTTCTCGTTCCCAAGTTGATTCTCCATGCGAGTGATTTCCCCAAGAAACAAGTATGAGAGGGATAACCTTGTTCTTAAGAACCTTTTCCCTTCGATCCACAATCGACATCGGTCGTTCCTCAAAGGTTAAATCTTCTCATACAGGCAATTCCGAATGATCCAGCACGTGTGTTTCATCTCGAACATATTTACGGAGTTGAGATACATGAAACACGTCATGAACTTTCGCCAAAGATTGTGGTAAAGCCAATCGATACGCCACTTCTCCAACACGCTCCAAAATCTCGAAAGGCCCAACGAATCGATACTAAGCTTGCCTCGACTCCCAAAACGAATCACTCCTCTACTCGGTGATATTTTCAAGAATATCAGATCATCAACGGCGAACTCTAGAGGTCTTCTCGATGTATCGGCCTAACTCTTCTGCCGATCTTGTGCTGCCTTCATATGATTCCGGATAGTATTAACTTTCTCTACTGTTTGCACGATCAAATCCGGTCCCAACAATCTTCGTTCTCCAATATCGTCCCAACAGACAGGTGAACAATACTTGCGACCATACAATACTTCGAATGGAGCCATCTGAATAGTCGCTTGAAAACTGTTATTGTAAGAAAACTCCACCAAGTGTAGATGATCCTCCCATGAACCCTTGAAGTCTAACATACAAGCTCTCAACATATCTTCAAGAGTTTGGATCGTTCTCTCCGACTGGCCATCTGTCTGAGGATGATAAGCTATGCTAAACTTCAATCGAGTCCCCAGACTTTCCTGTAAGCTCCTCCAGAAGTGTGATAAGAAACGGGTGTCACGGTCGGACACGATGCTCACCGGTACTCCATGCAATCTTACAATCTCCTGCATGTACCGTTCTGCTAACGTTTCCGTTCACTGACCAACTCAAAATGGTATGAAATGAGCTGCCTTGGTCAATCGATCAACAATCACCCAAACTGCATTGTTGCCCTTTGGACTCCGTGGTAGAGCCATCACGAAATCCATGGTTATATGTTCCCACTTCCATTGAGGAATCGGAAGTGGTTGCAATAAACCAGCAACCCTTTGATGTTCAGCCTTAACTTACTGACATACCAAGCACTTCGCTACAGAGCGGGCAATCTCCCGTTTCATTCCTTCCCACCAGAAATGTTGTCGTAGATCTCGGTACATCTTCGTGCCTCCTGGATGTACAGAATATGCGGACTTGTGTGCCTCCTTCATAACTTCTTCACGAATATCTCCCTTTGGCACACACAAACGGCTACCATATCGCAATGAACCATCTTCATGGATCAACAAGTCCGTTCGAAGTCCAGCTTCAACTTGTTCTCGAAACTTCTGCAATCTTGGGTCCTGCAATTGCGCTACTTTAATATTCTCGATCAACGACGATTGTACTTGCAGCTGCATCAACTGTCCCGAAGAATGCGGTAGCACAATCTCCAAATCGAATCTTCGAAAGTCTTCAATAAGTTCTTTCTGTGCAGTCAACATCTGAATTGCTGGCAACCGACTAAGCGCATCCGGCACTACATTAACTTTTCCCGAATGATACTTGAGATCAAGATAATAATCAGCCATCAGCTCCAACCATCTACGCTGCCTCATGTTAAGCTCTTTCTGCGTGAACACATACTTTAGGCTTTTTTGATCGGTGAATATTTCGACCCTTTCGCCCAGTAAGTAGTGTCTCCAAATCTTCAAAGCGAAAATCACTACTGCAAGCTCCAAATCATGAGTTGGGTAATTCTTCTCATAGATCTTCAATTGTCTTGATGCGTAAGCTATATACTTCCCATGCTGTATCAAAATACATCCTAAACCTTTCCCAGATGCATCGTTGTGAATCACCAATCCTCCGGAACTATCTGGCACGGTTAAAATAGGAGCGGTTATCAATCTCTGCTTCAATGCCTCAAAAACTGACGCACACTTATTCGTCCACACAAATGGTACTTCCTTAGCGTAAGCTTGGTCAGAGGCTCAGCCAAACGAGCAAAATTCTCCACGAACCTTCTGTAATATCCTGCAAGTCCAAGAAAACTTCTGATCTCTGCTACGTTCTTCGGAATCGGTCAATCTCGAACTGCTGCAATCTTCTCAGGGTCATTGGCGATTCCATCTCCAGACATGACATGCCCCAAAAACTTCACTTCTTCAAGCCAAAATTTGCACTTACTCATCTTCGCATATAACCTCTCTTGCCTCAATGTCTGCAGTGCGATCTTCAAGTGTTCTGCATGCTCTTCTATGCTCCTCGAGTAGACCAGAATATCATCAATGAACACCACTATAAACTGGTCCAAGAACGGTGAAAAAATTCGGTTCATCAAGTCCAAAAATATCGCCGGTGCATTCGTGACTCCGAATGGCATCACTAAATACTCGTAATATCCATACCGAGTTTGGAACGCAGTCTTGCAAATATCTTCTGATTTAACTCGGACCTGATGATATCCGGATCGCAAATCCAGCTTCGAGAATACCCTCGCGCCACTGAGTTGCTCGAACAATTCGCCAATGCGAGGGATCGGGTACTTATTCTTAATAGTCACCCGGTTTAATTCTCGATAATCAATGCACATCCTCTTTGTGCCATCTTTTTTCTTGACTAGAAGAACTGGAGCTCCCCAAGGTGAATTGCTGCTGCGAATCCAACCCTTCTCAAGCAATTCGGTAATCTGCTTCTTGACCTCTTCCAACCCCACTGGTGCCATTGGATAGCACGCCTTTGAGATTGGCGCTGCACCAGGAACAAGATCGATCGCGAACTCCACGTCTCGTTTTGACAGTAAACCCGAGATGTCCTCGAACATGTTCATGAACTCTCGAACTACAACTGGTGCTTCCTCCCTATCAACTTCCATTGATGAAAGAACATTATTTGTCGGCCTAGCCCTAAACTCGACTGGCCCGACAGAACTGCTACCTCCAACAAAAACAAACTCCGGATGTCCGGGAATCTGGAAAATCACTTTCTTTGCCCTACAATCAATGTGAGCGTGGAAAGTGCCGAGAAAGTCCATTCCCAAGACAACATCATAACTGCCGGTATCGATCACCAAGAAATCTGCAAAACATGAACTGGTAAGCAATGAAACTGAGAGAACCAAAGAAATTTCATGACCATGAATCAAGGAAATGAATCAAGACTAGGACTCCAAGTTACTTAAATAGAGTACCGCATTGTAACCATGCTGCAGTTCATAGTTACAATCACATAACTCCGTTCAAGTCGCCCAAATCCTAGTATCAGAATCAAGGAATAAGACAGGAGAAACAATAGAATCAAAAGGTTTCAAGCCGAGATGCAAAGTTGTTTGCATATCGTCAAGACAAGAGTCAATAGAAAGATATGATTCAAGAATCACGATAACCAAGTGGCCGGACATGTTCCTAATCACGGATTTTCTGATTCGTGTATTGGGTTCAATACTCAACTATAAAAGAATCAAACCCGATTAACTTAGATCCTATGGCTCTGATACCAAACAAACCCTGTCACACCCCACTTCCCAGAGTGCGCTAAGATCGGCACGTGACAGAGCCAACCATGCTACCTGTGGCTAGGAAACATCCCTCCACAGTCACATTACGGCTGTCTGGAAGATATCAAGAACAGGAGAAATAAAATAATTATCTAGTATATGTCCATGAGCCAGAATAAACGAGTCAAGAAATAATATGCGGAAGAAATAAATCCAATGACCAATAACATCTGGAAAGTAAACATAACTAAACTGGATACTAACAGGATTCTCACTGCTCGGCCTGACGGCGGAAATACTCCTGATCAGCCTGCGACAAGGGTAGAGAATCTGGGCCATGCAAAATCCAGACGTCAGTGCGTCATAATATCAACAATAATATAAATGAACAGGATACACGAGATATGCAGGCATGAGTATGAACAGTAACAAGTCCTCAGTAACAAGTAAAACGTAACATGAATATAGATCAGTGAACAGGATATAAACAGGTGAAGTGCAGTGAGTAGTCTAAACGATGCTATAGGGCTATCTACTCTAAAGTCATTCGAAATCAATTAATGTAATCCTCATCGTAACCCATCGGTCTATGCCCCGTTCAACCCCACGGGACCACGGTAACAAGATATGATAGACTGTGAGTCTATGTCCCGTTCAACCCCACGGGACCACGGTAACAAGATGTAATAGATATAAATTCAAAGATATAGATGCACAATTATCGATTAGGGTTACATTTATAGTCCAATACTAATTAGGATGCACTTTATTAAACATGGGGTGTTAATATCACAGTATTATGTATTAATGTGATCTATAGATGCAGTTATATATATTTTAAATGAGATGGATGCAAACGGGTATCCGAAAACAGTAAAACTGTAAAATGGTAATGTGGGATGTACAACTAAGCAATATGTGATGTAAATATTGATATTGATGCAGTATATTGTAATCTAGTATGTAACAAGATAGGGTTTCATGACCTAGATCTGAAATGATATGAATGGATGCTAACGGAACATCGAAAAGTTATAAAACTAAACATGGGGTGCATGATTTTAAATACAGGTATGATATTTATTTAAATAGGTATATAATGAGTTATATAGCATGTAGCAAGATTAATTTGCCTGAAGACGACGGCCACATAAACAACATGACGACATGTGAACCCAAAGCGATACAAGATCGAGACTTGAACTACAACCAGAACTCGGGCTCAGTTTTTGAATCCCAATGGCGCTCGGCTGTGGTAGCAAGGGCATTGACTTAGGTGCTGCAGCAGTGGTGTACTCGGTGATGAAGACAAGGTGGCGATAGAGATTGTGTGCTCAAGGTTTGAATTCGGTGCAGGCAAGGTGAGGACATCAGCAGTAAGGGGATTGGTAGCTGCAGTGAATGATGCGGTGGTCTAAGGTGCAGTTCTAGGAAGCGCCGGCGGTGGAGTGAATAAAGGTGAAGATGAGGGCGATGGGTAAAGGCTAGAGTTTGGTTATGAGAAGATGAGAGAGATCGGCGATGGTGTCGGTGCTCTCGGTTGGGAGAGGAAGATGAAGATGGAGTCGATGAAGATGAAGACGATGGCGATGAGGTGAGTGTTCTGTCGGTGAAGGGGAGTGCTATTCAGGTCGAGGGTTGAGGGATGATGGTTACTTGGTGTTGGCTTGGGAGATGGGTGCTCGGTTGATGAGGAGAGATGATGGCAATGGGTTGAGTATGGGCTCAGTGAAGGACTGTAGGCGAAGGAAGATGAGAAGGAAGGCGAGGTCGAAGAGATGGAGGCGGCTAGGGTCAGGCGAGGGTCGTCTGAGATAGCGACGGCGACGAGCGCGTGACGAGGGCAAGGCTATGGTTTGTGAGAGGTGAGGCGGCGGGATCTCGTGGGGAGAAAAGAAAGAAGAAGGAGAAAGAGGGAGGTGAGAGTAGTGGGTGAGGGAGGTGACCGGATCTCGGTGAACAGGAAATGCGATATGAGAGAGAAAGAATCGCGAGATGGGGGAGAGAGAGAGAGAGGGCGAGAGGAGAGAGAGAGAAAGGAGGAGAAAGAATTTTGGAGTTTTGTGGGGAGAGAGAAAGACTGAGCGGAGAAGAAAAAGAGAGAGAGAAAGAGAGAAGAAAGAGAGGGAGTGAGGCCGACAACAGAAAAGAGAGAGGGGGGAGAGATTCTGAGTTGTAAAATAGTTAGGATTTTTAGATTAAAAAATTTAGTTTGTTATAAAAATTTAAAAGCTGTCGATTAAAAATATAATGATATTAAATTAATTAATTTGAATTTTGGCGGGATACAAAAATATTCCAAAACACGCCCGGGTCAGGTCTAAAAATTCAGATTTAAAATATGAAAAATATATGTGACTTTCAAAATTCAAAATGAATGCTCTGGTACGAAAATGTATACCCCCAAGAACGGATGCACGTACGTGCGCGTAACCATCTAAACACGTCTGTTTCACTAAACGGGACGAGAACATGATGCGCAGATGTTACCACGGAGTTAGGGGTATCATGCATGCCAAGTTATGTAATTTTAAATTATTTTACGTGACTTAAAATGTTATACGGTAAAAGATGCAATGACAGATAAAATTCCAGTATGCAGTATTCATGAAAATGCACATGTCTCTGTAACAAGTCAGGGTAATTCATAAATATGAATCAAACAGGTTCAAGCAAGTGGGTCGGGTCGAATGCAAAGTAAAATGTAAAATACCATTCGCACCCAAAACACAATAAATCAAGAAATACCACAAATAAGAAAAATACGAGAACTGTAATTGGTATAAATGAACTAGGTTGTTACATATACCTTACTTGTCTTGATACCCATAAACTCATGCAGGAGATCGTGAGATTATATGGAGTACCTGTCTGCATCGTCTCCAATCGTGACACGAGTTTACGATCATAGTTTTGGCAGAGTCTGCAAGCTAGCCTAGGGACAAGTCTGAATTTCAGCACAGTATATCATCCACAAACGGACAGACAGTCCGAGCGAACAATTCAGATATTAGAAGATATGCTGAGAGCCAGTATGTTAGACTTCAGAGGTTCGTGGGAAGATCACCTACACCTGGTGGAGTTTTCATACAACAACTATCACGACCCAGGAATTGGCACGTGACCGGCACGAAAATCATGCAACGTCTAAAGGCGTAACATAATTCAAGTAAGCCGAAACCCAGAAATCTAAACCTTTTTACGGAAAAAAGTCGAGGTGCAGTTTTGAAATAAAGGTATAATGAAATCAAGTTTTTTATTTAAATGCATAAATAATGATATATGAAAATGCAAGTGAATTAAATACTGGTTGAAAACATTTTCTGTCCTTTAAAAATTTGGGCAGCACCTTCCTTGTAAATTTTGATCCAAAACCATATACATAACAATATATAAGCATCCCCAGGCGGGAGATAGCTCTTCGCCAATTGGCGGAATCTCAACCATGAAATGAACATATATATGACGCCCTACAGTGAAAATCAAACACAGAAATAATAAATAAAGCAAGACATCATCATCTCAAAGAAGCGAACATACACCCATCGCTCTAAGTCTCGCAAATACACAAGTCTGTCTAGGTCTACCAATATACAAATTCTAGTTTCTGATTGATGGAGTTTATTTAGATACAATACAATAATAAATACAAGAGTGGGCATGATCCAATGTGTGTCCCACCTACCAAAGCAAAACACCCTGAATGAAGCTGTGTGCCAGCAATACCGCTACTGATCTAGGCGGTCGAACCTGTAAGAAAACTGTGGCACAATGGTGTTGAGTTGCCAACTCTGTAAGGTGTTTTTCGTCACCCCATTGAGATGGGAATACGCGCGCTCTTGTCAGGCGTATTACAGATTCCCTCTGCCTGGGGTAGGCGGGGTTTATTGATTGTGGGGATCCGAATCTCCGGCAACCGCGGACTAAGCTTCTGTTAATTACCCCTCGTCTTTGGAGCGAGAGAACCTCCGATTGACGGGTCAAACAAGTCATGCGAACTTAATGTGCATTGTTGTGTTTTGAAGGGGTTTTGGATATGTTGGGGGCCCCACAGGGTTTTTACGGGGGAGGTATTTTTAGTGTGGAGTGTGTGTAAAATAGGGGAAAATGGCGTCCAAGGGACGCGTGGGTGCTAGCGTCTCACGCGCCTAGCACGCAGGCGCTGGGCGCTAGCACTTGGGCGCTGGCGCTGGCGCTAGCATGCCCGGCACGTGGGCGCTTAGGCGCTAGCGCTTTAGGCGCTGAGGCCTCACATGCTCGGCACGTGGGCACTCACGCGCTAGCGCTTTGGGCGCTAGCGCCTCATGTGCCCAGCACGTGGGCGCTCGGGCGCTCGGGCGCTAGCGCCTCACGTGCCCGGCACGTAGGCGCTAGCGCTTTGGGCGCTCGGGCGCTAGCGCCTCACGTGCCCGGCACGTAGGCACTAGCGCTTTGGGTGCTAGCGAAAAGAAGGGGTTTTTACCTCCAAAAATGGGAGTCAAACTCCTAAAGAGGATTTTGAGTGGAGTTAAACTCCAAAAGATTTAGATTCGGAGTCAAACTCCTAAGGATCTGGATTAGGAGTTAACTCCTTTAGGGATTTGGGTCTTGAAGTTGAACTCCCTAAAAATCTTTAAAGGTTCTTCTCTCTTGAGTCTTGGATCTTCTCTTGACTGGGATTTTGTCCAAAGTTGGATTTTTGGACATGGGTCTCCTTCTTCCTCCTCTTGATCGGCTAGATCTTGGAGAAAAGGGGTGAGACTTAAAAGTCTCCCCTTTTTGAGATCTAATGGAAGATCTGAACTCCCCTTTGTGGGTTTTATGGTGAAAAACTATTTGGTTTTGGAAAAGGAAGAGTAAAACTCTTGATTTAATTCAAAAGAAAGAAAAAGGTTTAGAACCTTGAGGAAGGAGAAGGATGCACAAAAAACCCTAGAGTTTTTTAGAGAATGAAAACTCTATATTTTATTCATCATCATGTTGCCTTATATAGGCTTACACATTTACATATAGCCCCTTGGGCTTTACAAAATGGCATTTTGCCCATCCCATCCCTCATGTGCTCATTTCTTTTGCACATAAGCCATAGGCTTTACAAAAATTTGGCTTTATGCCCATTTTGCATACATGCATGCATAAAAAAATTACATCAAAATTATTTATTACATGATTTTTATTTTGGCATGGAGGAGGGCCGGCCGCTTCATGTTCGGACTCGACTTGGGCATGGGCCCACTTAATCTGGGCTTTGGCCTACTTGGCTTGGAGTTGACCTAGACTTTGACTTGGTCAACCGGGGTGCAATTTTCGACCCTAACAAAGTGCCCCCCACCAATAAATGCACACAACATAGGTGGGTCATGTGCATGAAATTGATGGATCTTCTTTCGCGTGGAGGCGATTTGCTTTAGTTCCCACTTTTTGGGATGTACTGCCCTTTTTACGACATGTACGGTCGACGCTTGACGCGTCTCCGAGACGGAGTGTCCGTAGTAGACGTTTCCCCGGCATGGAGTGATTTAGTTCCCGCTTTGTAAGAAGTCTGCACTGCCCTTTTTACGACATGGACGGTCGACGCTTGACGCGTCTCCGAGATGGAGTGTCCATGGTAGACGTTTCCCTGGCCCGGAGTGATTTGGTTTCCATTTTGTAGGAAGCCTGCACTGCCCTTTTTACGACATGGATGGTCGATGCTTGATGCGTCTCCGAGACGGAGTGTCCATGGTAGACGTTTTCCTTGCCCGGAGTGATTTGGTTCCCTCTTTGTAGGAAGCATGCACTGCCTTTTTTACGACATGGACGGTCGATGCTACTGAGTGTTGCTGGTTATTCAACTTGTCCCCGGCATGGAGTGTCACTGATCAACTTGTCCCCGGCGCGGAGTGTTGCTGGTTGTTCGACTTGTCCCCGGCACGGAGTGTCGCTGATCGACTTGTCCCCGGAGCGGAGTGTCGCTGATCGAATTATCCCCAGGACGGAGTGTCGATATTCGACTTGTCCCGGGCATGGAGTGTCGCAGATCGACTTGTCCCGGGCACGGAGTGTCGCTGATATTCGACTTGTCCCCGGCACGGAGTGTCGCTGTTCGACTTGTCCCCGGCACAGAGTGTCGCTGATGTTCGACTTGTCCCCGCCACAGAGTGTCGCTGATGTTCGACTTGTCCCCGGCACGGAGTGTCGCTGATCGACATGTCCCCGGCACGGAGTGTCGCTGTTCGACTTGTCCCCGGCTCGGAATGTCGCTGATCGACTTGTCCCCAGCACGGAGTGTCGCTGTTCGACTTGTCCCCGGCACGGAGTGTCGCTGTTCGACTTGTCCCCGGCACGGAGTGTCGCTGTTCGACTTGTCCCCGGCACGGAGTGTCGCTGTTCGACTTGTCCCCGGCAAGGAGTGTCACTGATCGACTTGTCCCCAGCACAGAGTGTCACTGATGTTCGACTTGTCCCCGGCATGGAGTGTCGCTGATCGACTTGTCCCTGGCACGGAGTGTCGCTGTTCGACTTGTCCCTGGCATGGAGTGTTGCTGATCGACTTGTCCCTGGCACAGAGTGTCGCTGATGTTCGACTTGTCCCCGGCACGGAGTGTCGCTGATCGACTTGTCCCTGGCACAGAGTGTCGCTGATGTTCGACTTGTCCCCGGCACGGAGTGTCGCTGATCGACTTATCCCCGGCACGGAGTGTCGCTGATGTTCGACTTGTCCCCGGCACGGAGTATCGCTGATCGACTTGTCCCCGACACGGAGTGTCGCTGTTCAACTTGTCCTCGGCACGGAGTGTCGCTGATCTACTAGTCCCCGGCACGGAATGTCGTTGATGTTCGACTTGTCCCCGGCACGGAGTGTCGCTGAACGACTTGTCCCCGGCATGGAGTGTCGCTGATGTTCGACTTGTCCCATGCACAGAGTGTCGCTGTTCGACTTGTCCCCGGCACGGAGTGTCGCTAATCGACTCGTCCCCGGCACGGAGTGTCGCTGATCGACTCGTCCCCGGCATGGAGTGTCGCTAGTTGATTTCGAGTCGAAGCATAATTCCGACAGGGAAGGCAGATACGCCGAGGCAAAGCATGATTTTGACACGGGGTATATTTTGGGACGAAGTATGATTCCGCCGCAGAGGTTGTTGGTTTGATTTAGGTTGGTATTAGCATCGCTACACTAGAATATGATACCATAAGCAAATCTTCATTTGCCATGAGAGGATTTGGGGATTTTTTTTTGTCGGCATCTGCATTGCTGCACTGGAATAATGCCAAGAGTAACTCATCATTTGCACCGAGAGGATTTGGGAATTGGTTTTTGGGTAGGCATCAGCACCGCTACACTGGAATATGGTACCAGGAGCGAATCATCATTTGCCATAAGAGGATTTGGGGATTTTTTTGGTCGGCATTTGCATTGCTGCACTGGAATAATGCCAGGAGTAACTCATCATTTGCCCCGGGAGGATTTGGGAATTGGTTTTTGGGTCGGCATCAGCACCGCTACACTGGAATATGGTACCAGGAGCGATTCATCATTTGTCTTTGCTTATTGGGAAGCGATGGCTTAGAGGACAGGTTTAGATCCCTATCACCTAAGGCTTTTCAATTTTATGGGCCATAAGGGTCCCATAAAAGCATTTTCTCCCTACGAGTCGTAAGGATCCCGTAGGCGCATTTTCTCCTTAGGAGTCGTAAGGACTCCTAAGTGTGTTTTTCTTTTGTGAGTCGTAAGGATCCCACGAAGGTGTTTTCTTACGAGTCAAGAGGATCTCGCAAGTTTTGTTCTCCTCATGCATCGTGAGGACACATGAGTGGATTTCCCTCATTCCCAGTTTAATGACTTAGGGGTCATCTGTTTCCATTTTAACGACTTAGAGGTCATCTGTTTCCAGTTTAACGACTTAGAGGTCTATCATGCCTAGTTTAATGACTTAGCGGTCATCAGTTTCCAGTTTAACGACTTAGCAGTCATCTGTTCCCGGTTTAAAGACTCAGGGGTCTATTGTGCCCAGTTTAACGACTTAGCGGTCATCTGTTCCTAGTTTAAAGACTTAGGGGTCTATCGGATCGGGAGCTTGGAATTTTGGGGTAGGGGTCGGCATCAGCGTTGCTAACACTGAAGCACATGTGCCAGGAGCAATTCATCATTTGCCTTTCCCTGTTGGGGAGCAATGGCTTAGGCGACAGGTTTAGATCCCTATCACCTAAGGCTTTTTAATTTTATGGGCCGTAAGGGTCCCATAAAAGCATTTTCTCCCTACGAGTCGAAAGGATCTCGTAGGTGTACTTTCTCCTTAGGAGTCGTGGGGACTCCCGAGTGTGTTTTTCATTTGTGAGTCGTAAGGATCCCACGAAGGTTTGTTCTCCTCATGTATCGTGAGGACACATGAGTGGGTCTTCCTAAATGGAGCATAATTCCGAGGGCGGAGACCAGCCGCGTAACTGGTGGTTGCGGTGGGGCATGGGTATGATGAGAATTATTTGAGCCCGTGGATTGTATACGGTGGTCAACTTGGGGACCAACCGTAGGGCCGGGATAATTTTGGAAATTTGAATTTTTGTTGGCGTCTGCATCGGTACACTGGAATATGGTACCAGGAGCGACTCATCATTCGTCGTTTGAGAATTTGGATTTTGGTTGGCGTCTGCATCGCTGCACTAGGATACGGTATCAGGAGCGACTCATCATTCACCGTTTGAGACATTCAGAGTTTTGAAATTTTGATTGGCGTCTGCATCACTGCACTGGAATATGGTACCAGAAGCGACTCATCATCCGCCATTTTTTTTACCGCAATTGCTCTATCATTTCGGCTTTTCTTATCGCGAAGGTCGCGATTGCCCTATCATTTTGGCTATTTATTCGCGATTGCCCCATCATTTCGGCTTTATTTTTATTTTTATTTTTACTCGGTGATTTTTATTGCGAGTTGCCCCATCATTTCGGCTTTTCATTTATATATATATATATATATATATATATATATATTACACATTTTTACATCCCGAGTTTAACAACTTAGAGGTCGATTGTTCCCAGTTTAACGACGTGGTGGTCAGCGGTTCCCAGTTTATAGACTTAGAGGTCTATCATTCCCAATTTAACGACGTAGTGGTCAGCGGTTCCCAGTTTAAAGACTTAGAGGTCTATCATTCCCAGTTTAACGACGTGGTGGTCAGCTTGCTTATCCCATCTCCTTGAACTTTGATCTTAACGGAGTTGGGTTGATGACCGTAGCTCTGTGGCTTGTCGGTACACCTGACGACTGTGGGGCTTTCCCAAGTTTGTATTGGTTCTCCACCCAATCTTTGAAAATATAGCAGTCTTCGATGGTATGACTCACCATCCTATGATATGGGCAGTATATGGGATTGCCGGTCATATTCATTTCATGTGGCATCTTCGGAACAGGCAGTTGCATACCATTGTTCATGGTGTCCGCGAATATTTTGCGGACTTCATCCCTCCTGAAGGAGTATACCTTCTTCTTTCTCTCTAATGGAGTAGGTGCCTTTACTGATGCCGGTCCTTGAGGCCGATCAGTCTTTGGTTCGCCCTTTTTAGATAATGGCACATGTCTGAGAGAATCAGGTTCCCGAAGGGCTCCGGTCTCCATTTGTATGAAATCGGCGGTAGTAGCTTGACTGTTTGCTAACGTGCCTATAGACAGTTCTATCTCTCCCGTCTTATATTGCTTTTCGACCCAATCTTTGAAGAAGAAGCAGTCCTTAATGGCATGACCTATCACTCTGTGATAGGGGCAATATTTTGGGTCGTCGGTCATATTCGCTTCTTGCGGCCTCTTTGATTCTGGCAGTTGTAGACCGTTTCTTAGGGCGTCCTTGAATATCTTGTGGACTTTGTCCCTTTTGAAGGAATAGACCTTATCCAGTTTTTCTTTCAGAGGCGATTCCCTTTCGGTGTATGTATCGGAGGGACTGGAGGCTGATCGTGATCGTTTTTCGCGAAGGCGCTCTGCTCTTAAGCTGAAGGGGGTATCAGTTGGCTGCCTCCAAGTATCAATCCCTGGCTCATGAACCAAAATTTGATTCTGCTGTAATTGCAATCGGGTGACTTGTGTCGCGAGATCTACCTCGAGGTTTGCTAATTCGTCGACCTTAGACTGTACCTTGGCTAACTTCTCATCCCTGTCCTAAAGCTGCCTCTGAAGCCATCGGAATAATGCTTGTTCTGTAGATCCGGTTATGACAATCGGGTCATCCTTATTGCATGTGCTCAATTCCGCAGTATTCCTGGGCTCTTTTGGCTTATCGGCCTGAGGGAGCTCTTCATCATTTAGACCGAGTCGACGTTGGGTAGCATCCACCATATCATCACCATGGCTGTGAAGCATAAGAGAGTTCGTTTCTTCATGTCCAACCATGTAGACAGTGTGGACCACATATCCAGCCGTCTCTTTATCTTTGGCAGGATAACCCCGTTCTTGAAGCCTCATGAAACCCAGCCTAGTATGAGCCCTAGCCCTTTTGTTGGCTCTGTATCAGAGACTTTTCTTCCTTAGCTTCTTGATTTCGAGGGCTTGGCGGGCATCCGTTTTCTGTGAAGCCACCGTGAGTCGATTGATAGGGAACTTAACGAAGATACCTGATCGAGCAGTTGTCGAGGGTACCACTGGAGCTTGCCCGAGATGCCCCGTTGCTTCGTTGACATTGATGGCCTTTCCCCCAGCTGGAGCGATGGAGGGTCGTTTAGAAACGGATTTGTGCTTGGGCAGAGGTGCCCTCGCGACCATGACATTCGGCCTTTTCCCTTTTGAGACCGGTTTGTCTGTTACCAAAGCTTGAGGAGCTGGGACGGCGTTAGCTGACACAAACATAATAGAGCCAAATGGTAGCGGCGACTCCTCCTATTGTCTCCCGAGACTGGCCAGGATGACCATCCTGGCGTCCATCTTCATCGTGTAGGAGATGGGAGCTGTGTCGAGAGCTGAGCTGATCCATAGAGACATTTTGTTGCTTCCGGATTTCGCAATTTGAAATTTGTTAACCTGCAAAAAGAAGCATGATTTCAGTACAGGCAATCGATATGTATATTGATTGAGTTCGCATGGATACTTAACCCGAAAGATGGGAGGAGAGATTGGTCCCACCGGGCGTGCCAGAATCTGTAGGGTGTTTTTCGTCACCCCATTGAGATGGGAATACGCGCGCGCTAGTCAGGCGCATTACAGATTCTTCCTGCCTGGGGTAGGCAGGGGTTTATTGATTGTGGGGATCCGAATCTCCGGCAACCGCGGACTAAGCTGCCGTTAATTACCCTTCGCCTTTGGAGCGAGAGAACCTCCGATTGACGAGTCAAACAGGTCATGCGAACTCAATATGCAGTGTTGTGTTTTGAAAGGGTTTTGGATATGTCGGGGGCCCCGCAGAGTTTTTACGGGGGAGGTATTTTTAGTGTGGAGTGTGTGTAAAATGGGGGAAAATAGCGTCCAAGGGACGTGTGGGTGCCAGGGTCTCGCGTGCCTAGCATGCAGGCGCTGGGCGCTGGGCGCTGGGCGTGGGTGCTTAGGCACTTGAGTTAGCACTAGACGCTGCGCTAGCGCTTGGGCGCCGGCGCTAGAGCCTCGCGTGCCCGGCACGTGGGTGCTCGGACACTAGCGCTTTGGGCGTTAGCGCCTCACATGCTCGGCACATAGGCGCTCGGGGGCTAGCGCTTTGGGCGCTCGGGCACTAGCGCCTCATGTGCCCGGCACGTGGGCACTCGGGCCCTAGCGCTTTGGGCGCTAGCAAAAGGAAGGGGTTTTTATCCCCAGAAATGGGAGTCAAACTCCTAAAGAGGATTTTGAGTGGAGTTAAACTCCAAAAGATTTAGATTCGGAGTCAAACTCCTAAGGATCTGGATTAGGAGTTAACTCCTTTAGGGATTTGGGTCTTGAAGTTGAACTCCCTAAAAATCTTTAAAGGTTCTTCTCTCTTGAGTCTTGGATCTTCTCTTGACTGGGATTTTGTCCAAAGTTGGATTTTTGGACATGGGTCTCCTTCTTCCTCCTCTTGATCGGCTAGATCTTGGAGAAAATGGGTGAGACTTAAAAGTCTCCCCTTTTTGAGATCTAATGGAAGATCTGAGCTCCCCTTTGTGGGTTTTATGGTGAAAAACTATTTAGTTTTGGAAAAGGAAGAGTAAAACTCTTGATTTAATTCAAAAGAAAGAAAAAGGTTTAGAACCTTGAGGAAGGAGAAGGATGCACAAAAAACCCTAAAGTTTTTTAAAGAATGAAAAGTCTATATTTTATTTATCATCATGTTGCCTTATATAGGCTTACACATTTACATATAGCCCCTTGGGCTTTACAAAATGGCATTTTGCCCATCCCATGCCTTATGTGCTCATTTCTTTTGCACATAAGCCATGGGCTTTACAAAAATTTGGCTGTATGCCCATTTTGCATACATGCATGCATAAAAAAATTACACCAAAATTATTTATTACATGATTTTTATTTTGGCATGGAGGAGGGCTGGCCGCTTCATGTTCGGACTCGACTTGGGCATGGGCCTACTTGGTCTGGGCTTAGGTCCACTTGGCTTGGGGTTGACCTTGACTTTGACTTGGTCAACTGGGGTGCAATTTTCGACCCCAACAAACTCGTGAGTAGAAAACATCAGCAGGTAGAAATCAAATAAACAGCGATTCCTAGGTCAAACTGTATCATGAAGGTAATACTATGATATCTAGGGTCTCCATATATGCATATGTATCAACAATATAATCAATACCAATGACAACATGTAAAATCAAATCATTTGAAATCTTGTGCCTATATGTATGAGGAAAATGAACCAACATGTGTCTATCAACGACACATCAACATCATGGAACTTGAGTGTCCAACACTGACACTCGAAACATCATGAAAAAACTGTGTCCAGTATCGACACGTAAATCCTCATATCTCAGATGCCGCATCCTTTGATCGGCCCTCATATCAATCTCACGACTTCGGTCGGTATCCTCCGGATAACCGTCGGGTCCAACCTATCACCAGTAGGTAGTGCTCCCCCTGCCAGGCTCATCGTCATCCCCACAAAATCCTTTCTTGCCCCGGGTACCTTACCGAGCCCACCATGTACCCGCAGACGGTTCGTCTACCTCCTCGAATCGGGTCTCGAAAACAAGCTCAGAACCGAGAAGACTCAAGATGGACACGAAATATCATATTAAGAGAAACCGTGTTTTTAAAACAATATAAAATTTTCTTTTGAAATATAACTGCGGTTCTCAAATCCATAGATCTCATGAAACAGCATCTCAATGCATATAACCATACAGTACGACGTATGCAAACATAGAACAGTAATAAGACCATGTCAAGTATATCAAGCAAGCATGTCCTATGATAGTGTTGAACAATGAATGTACTTTACAGTAAAAATAATATCATGATATGGCAGTTCTATTGTGCAAGTAGTATAGCAATTACCGATGATGAGTGTGTGTGAGCCGGCAAATCTGTGTAAGTGTAACATGTGCATCATCGATAATTGTGCATGTGTACTAGAAGACGATATCATAAAGCAGTAAATACTGGAAACATAGCACGTAAGTCACGAGGGATAAGCCATCATAAGCATAAACGATAATAAGGTACTTAACGACATATAAACCATACGGTCAATTTAAAAGATATGAATCGAAGTTTTGAAAGTGGGGACTACGGTGTTTTTGAGAAAAAGATACCATTTGAAAATCCGTAGCATCCCTTAGGGTTTCCATTTAAAAGTGTATACGATTCGTCGGTTTTGGAAATAAGTATAGTTCAGGTGAAAACTTTACATCGGCGATCCAGCCTCATAGTATCCGATATGGCAATATCCTCGAATATCATCCTCAAATCACGAGCGCGGATCAATCATCCGGTATATCTCATCGCGTACGGTAATCCATCGTACGGTGGTATCGAACAGAATCAGGATCCAATCATCCTATTCATCAACAAAGGTACGGATCTAAGGTCTCGTACTTCATATCACCTTTCTATATCTCATGCCATATCCTTATCGATCTCATATCATATCATTAACAATCTCATTTCATATCTAAGCATATGTACTTAAATATTCATATCGCCCCACATCCTCATATCAAGCATATCCGCTCATATATCAATCTGAGTCATCTTATATCACCATATTGACATCTCAATTTACGTCATCCTATAACAATCATATCATCTCATGTTATCTCTTTGATCATATCCGTAATTTCGTTTCATAGGTCTCACTAAACTATAACTTATATATCGGTCATTTCATCATTAGTTGTGGGGGTGCTATACGCCATCCACCGGACTTCCCCCGCAGATATAAATCTATTCACCTGCTAATCTTCTTTCTTAGCCAAATTCGATGTGCTTCGTCGTCTAGGAAACCCACACGAATATACCTACAATCAATACATAATCGTAATGCTATTAAAATCAAGTCCGAAAAACCGATACGGCACGCAATGTGCTTATAGGTTAGAACTTATAGCCTACGCATGCAAAAAAAACCAAATAACCTTCGTTGTTGACGTACAAACGTCCAACGACGAATTCTAAATTCAAATACCAAAACCCAAGTTTCAGAAATCGCAAAACACAAAAACAGTAACCTAGAAAAATCACTCCCAGATTCCGCCGTAGGTCAGACTAGGATATTTTGCATATATGGTTGCTCTAGATATCATATAAGGGACTCACCAACCAAAACTCACACAAATCCAACATGACCAGGCCGCAAATTGCGGTCTGGGGGAATTTATTTGCGGCCAGACTTGAAGGGGAGGGGTATTTGCTGCCTGGGGGAATTTATTTGCGGCCAGACTTAAAGGGGAGGGGCTCAGGTTTCTAGGAAAAACTATAGGGGGCTTGCACGTCTCTCTGTCATGGGAACTTATTTTATAGATCTCTCAGGTGATCCCAGATTCCAATACATCATCGAAAACTGTCAATTATTCGATGTCGGGCAAATTCTAAGTTCATGGTTTGGGTTCTAGTCTTTGGTCTTGGCCAGTAAAATCATCACTAAAGACTTGCAAAATACTCACTACACCTCAATATACCACTAACAAGTCAAAACTTCCACTAAATATCAACTTAGAAATTTCTAAGATCACTAAACGATCTCTAAACTAAACTAGAAGACAAAGAAACAATTTAACAAGAAGGGAAGTGAAGTTATATCTCTTGGAGCAACTGAAGAAAATTCCAAGATGGTGCAAGTTGTTCAAAATCTAAACTTGAGCTCACTAAGTGGTGTAGGATGAGGTTGTGGTCATTTTTTATGAAGGTGGGGTGATATTTTGAGATGGTTTTAGGGATGGTTCATGAAGGTAGAGGAGATGGAGAAAGGAGGAGGATGAAGTGAAGAAGAAGATGAAGAAAAGGAAATGAAGAATGATGGGTGAAGGAGTCATACATCCTCTCTCTCTCTCATTCTCACTCTCTCACAAGCCCATGCTTTCATGGCCATGCCTCCATTGACTTTTCTTTTCTTTTTCTTTTCTATTCCTTTTTCCCTCTCTCATTTAAATAAAACCAATACCACAAATACAAATGAAACATGCAACAAAATATAACATGTCATGATGCACTAGCCATGGTTATCAAGAAGTTGGATTTCACTTAATCATAATTAGTAGTGCACTAATCAAGTTAAACATAAACTTGCATATAATTTAATTATAAAATACCAAAATCCAATAAATACCTTTTTAATAAATAAATCATTATAAATCTCCAAATATTTTCCAAATATTGGTATTTAATTATACCATTTTATGAAAACCTCATTTCGCAAATCGAATAGTTTTCGCGAAATATGTTATTTTAATATTAAAATTCCAAAAATAATATTTTATCTTTCTGAAATGTTACAATCTTTCCCCATAAATAAATTCGGTCCCCGAATTTAAATTTAAACCCCCGAATACTAAAACATTTCAATAATCAGCTCAAATCAACAGGGCTCCGAAATCACGGAATACTCAAGAATATCACAACGTATCAAATGCGCATGAAAACGAATGTGAAACTCAAAATCGAACTCTATCAAGCGTCACGCAATCATTGGAGTTATAAAGGAAACGCAAATCCCAAAATCCACTGCTGAAATCCAATATACTATAGTCAAAATCATAATACGTATATAGTACGCATCCTTGTAAAACCCTCTAAAACTGAAAAAAATACATGCAAAATCTTTTTCGAATCGCCGTGCGATGTGCAACTCACGGTACAGGTGGCGGACGCTCATTTGGTAAAGAAATATATATATGTTTATATAGCCTTGCTAAAGATATACATTCCGTCTTTTTGAAATCTCCCAAAAGGTTTTCCTTGCCAAAGTTCGTGTCACCCATAGGCGCGTAGAAAAATAGTGAGACTATAGCTCTTTTTTTTGAAAACCTCTTGGTAATTACTGATGCATACAAAAATACTCAGATACTGTCCTTAGATCAGTCCTGCTCGGGTACTATATAATATAGTACCCATAATGAAAATATGATGCTCAGAAATAAATCAACCTCAAAAGGCGTATCCAATATCACGTACGCATGGTGCGCATGGAAATCCAAGTCCAATATAGGTGCCACGAATGTGCACAAAAGCAAAATTAAGTGCAACGTATGTGCACGAAAGCATCTGTCAAGTGCAATGGGTGTGCACGACAACAACATCAAGTGCATCTAGAGTGTATGTGAAAGTCTACCGTAGCACCACAACAAGGTTTTAGTAGCATCAAGCATGACAAATTAAAAAATTTCTAGGTGCTAAGCTAGACTAACCAAGACCATAACTAGAATAATTAGAGTTTAACCTATAATGATATGATCTAACTAAAGAAGTGAAAGAAGTTATACCCTCGTAGATCAAGTCCTTCACTTCACAAGCTCCGTGTAGTAGTCCACGCGACTCCACTAGGCTCCACTTGAGAGTTTGGACGAGCTTCCTCCGATGACTTTCATGTCGAAGATGATCCACGTGAAGCCCACTGGCTCAAGCTACCTCTTCACTAATCTCCTATTAGTGAAGGAAACACGCTACACTAAAGTACTAGTTTGGTGTGAGATGGTGAAGTAGGGGATTTGAGGCTCACTAGTTTGTTCAAAATTCCATGGTTCACATCACATGTGAGGGGTTGGAATTTTGATGCATGAAGAGGAGGAAGAAGAAGAGAGCAAGAGAGTGTTAGGGAGCAACTCAAGAATGAGCTCAAGTGATTGAATGGGAGAAGAATGACTCATCTCATGTGTTGCATTATTGAAGTATGGAAATATCTAAATTATAAAAAGTGAGCCATACTTCAATAGTGCACATAAATAAATAAACAATAATAAAAGCCATTCCTCAACCCATGCTCTCATTTTCCACCTCATTTCTATTTTCACAAAAATAGAAAATCATGCCATGCTTCATTATTATTATTATTATTATTATTATTATTATTATATATATATATATATATTATGAAGAATAATTAGTGAGCTAATGATATTAATTAAGATATAATTATATCAAATATAATATATATCACATTATTAAATCAACACTTGATTTAATAATCCGGTTATATCACATATGACCGACTAATATCATTTATCTGTGTATCACATTATCAAATCAACACTTGATTCGATAATCTGGTTATATCACATATAACCTAACTGATAACAGATAACTGCCAGATTACAATACGGTATTATATACACGTATTTAATCAGGCCTACACACATATCACATATGTGCCCTACTTCGTTTCGCTTGAACCAGGAAACTTCTGTGTGGGACTCTAAAGTCTCGTCAATACGCCGGCAATAAGTGATGATCACATCAGTCACCTACAAGCCATCAGCGGTACTAGCTGGATGTAACGGCTATCCGGGTATTGAGCGATATGAAGATCAACAAGCAAGCTTGTCCATACTCTCCATGAAGCCTATCAGTAACACTACTGTACAATCTGGTCTGTTCGTATGATATGTCGCATATCATGTCTAAGGGTGGTAAATGTCAGACCCCAGTAACGTGATAAGTCATGCCGATGTCTGGCCTATAACGGTTTGAGAAACTACTAATAACTCTTATCAGTAAATCTCAGCAGCAGCCCTGGTCAGGGACTTCCAGTTATAGCCAATCAAGCACAGCGCAACATCAACCCCCAATACCGGGAGAAACGAAACCCCTCCTATTGCTCATTACCTCCATGTGACTTGGGACTGTACCCAAAATCTATCTGTTTGCATAACTCCTCTTGAGCGTGGTAGGGAGGAAATCAAAGCACAGTGGGAGCCACACAAGACTCTATGACGATCTCGGGTCTACAGACTAACCTGTACCAGTGTCACCAGAAGACTGCTATCTGATGATAGGTATACTACCAACTAGAAGTCATCGGCGAGTCCGTTCGGTGTACCCATTCTCTAATGAGCATCTATGTACAATCTTTGATATCACACACCAATGGCTGTGGAATCAATCATTGCCCTCTAAGGGACAAGAAATGTACACACTGGTCTACTCTGGAATATTGATGCCCTGTCTCGATATACCCTCGACTAGGAACATTTAAATGTTGTACTTTTGGACCACCCTCACCCCACTAGTATGATCTCATCATAATCCTGATAGTCAAGTAGGGCTTTATCAACATGTAAGAGACAGACAGTATCATAATACCAATCTACATGTTAAGATAAAGGTAACCAGATAACATACTATCATGTCGAGCAAGAAAGTCCTTATATATATATATATATATATATATATATATATATATATCCAAGCATCCACTATATCGACAATAATGGCCTCTAGAGCATACATATTCCTAATAATCTCCCACTTGCACTAAGGCCAGTTGTTGTAGTATCTCATACCCAACATCCTAAAAATCACTCGAATAGCATTTGAGGGGTAGGACTTTGTGAGTGGATCCGCTGTGTTATCCTCTGTGTCAAATCTCCTGACCTCGATTTCCCGGAGATCAACTATCTCCCTGATCAGGTGATACTACGTAAGAATATGTCTGGATCGCTGATGCGACCGGGGTTCCTAGGCCAAGGCCACAGATCCATTGTTATCACAATATACAGGTATTAGATGCTCAATGGTAGGAACCAAGTTCATCTTATGAACTTTATTCATCCAGACAGCCTCTTTGGCAGTATCGTTGGTAGCGATGTAATCAACCTCTATCAACGAGTCTGCTTCGGTATATAACTTGGAACTCTTCCAACATAGCATCCCTCCAATGAGGGTAAAAACAAAACCCAAGACTGACTTTCAGTCGTCCTTATCACTCTGGAAGCTCGGATCGGTAAAGGACTCGTCCTGGAGTTCACCGTTACTATACACCAAGAACATCTCTTTAGTCCTTCAAGTACTTAAGAATGTTTGTACCAACTCCAATTTCAATGTACATAAAATTGTTTAAAAGTTAATGTACAATTGGGATATTTGCAAATCCTTTGAATGCTATAAAAATTTGTTTTGCTTTTGAACAGCAAGAAGGAGTTTGTAGCTCATTGGTAAGACCTTACACAGTTGAGACATAGCACCAGAGTTCAAATTCTATCAGCCACATATTCTTTTTATTTAATTTTCTTTTAATCTTTTTAGAAGCCCAAAGGTCTACACATGCACAACATGTAAACTAAAGAGTTACAAATTATTTAAACATGTGCACTGAAGAATACAAAGCGACAAGACACGTGGCACCAAACCCTAGCACCCCCTATCGGGAATGGGTCGGCGAAATGCCCTAATCCCCCGATACCGCCGGGATTGCCCATTGAAAATGTTCCATTCTTTTTTCTGCAACCCTTGGCCTACCCTACTCCCCCTCACACTGCTTGTCTTCTCTGCATTCATACAGAGAGCAATAAAATGCTCTTTTAATCTAATTTTAATGCATATTTTAAATGCAATATTTAACACACCAAACCATAATTTCTCCTATAAATACCACACTTCATTTCACCCCTCCCCACTCACAAATCCCTGCCAAAACTCTCAAAAACTTTCAAGTCCTAATTGTGTGCAAGTGGAGTTAGCGAAGGGCGAAACTCCGACAAAGTTCCGGTGACGATACAAGGAGTTTCCAGCGACGAAACGATACCCCGACGCCTTCCATAGTTCCCTCTCCCTCTCCTATTAATCCCAAGCTAGTAATTCCCTTCTTTCCCTCTCATCTCAAATTCTAAAACTTTCAAATTATAAAACCCGACGGAAGCGGAGTTAATCCGACTTCTGATTCGGTTTTTCTTCAAAACTCAACTTTTCTTAATACAGATCATTCCATACTCTCACATATTGTTTAACGAACATTAATAAATCTATTAAAACAAGTTTCACCTTAAAAGAATCATATTTGTAACTTTTATCGCACTTCTACAGAAAATACCATATATTTTAGTTTCGACATAATAACTTTATTCCTTGCTATACCTTTAGATAACTCATGAGGTAATGACCTACCTCACAACAATACACATCTTTGACATAGCAAGATGAATTTTGGGACAATAGAATACGGGAAAATACGACTTTACAAATAAATACCCTAAACTTACAAAACCGTTTTCTTTAAAAAGTGTATTCCGCATTTCCATGCAATTGCGCATCTACAACCCATTTTTGGGGACCCCGTTCGGGATGGTGTGGATTATCGCACATCCTCAGGCCTAAGTAGAGCGAGATGCAGACCTCCGCAAGGAGCATTCAATCTCGATGGAATTTTTATACATTTTTTTAGAAAATGAGATTTCTACAATAAAATAAATAAATTATTTTCATTAAATATATATAAATCTATTATCAAAATACCTATTTTAATTATATAAATATTTCAAGTTTTCTCAATCAAAGGAATCACTATTACATGAAAATACCATCCAAATACAACACAATTACAATATTTCAAAAAAATACCATATACTAAGAAATTAGGTTCTATTCATTATAAATTTCACAGCTATAAAATATACATCTATGAAAACCATAAAGACAATAAGTAAATGCTTGAGGTTTATTTTTAAATTATGCCAAAACTATTTTTACATAAAACTCCCTCAAATTATACTAAATTACAATAAGGACCCTAGTAAACATAGGTTTAAGCGGAACTAGTCTCTTGAGCCCCAAGGAGCCGGAGATATGAGTGCTTGCCTATTTAAGGTAAACAATCTAATAAACGGTGTTATCAACACGGTAATTGTCTTGGAAAAAGACACAAATCCTGTCGTCCATGTGCAGCAGTTACCGATAACATCAAAACTAATTCAGGACTTCAATTTATTTTCAAAGTGTCTGACTCAGAATGAGTCTTAATCTAATCAATCCGACTTGAATATGATTCAAGTATAAACTTACAATCCAACAATTCAATATGAATCCGTCTGTACAATCTATTTCAATATACAACTTGACTGAACCGAATCGTGGATATACCTCCATCTATACGATTCTCCAGTTACATCCATTTACTGATATCATGGTTTCGGCAAGTCATCCATCTATATAACAAGACAATACAATCCAAACAATACAATCAAGACATCGCGGGGTTTTATAACGGGTGGATTGGTACGGAAGGTGTTAAAAGTGGCACGAGACTGTAACCATAATACACCTAACCTGAATATCCATTGCCGTTGTATTGTGGCTGAACGGTTCCTTATGCTTCGTATACCTTAGTCTCCGGAATAGTGGAACTCCTCTCGTATACACTGGCATTTTCTGCACCAAACTACAAACAACAGCGTTAACAATATAATACAACTTTAAAAGTTACATTCTCCTTCTGTCTAGTCTGTTTCTACTTACCTTTGGGACTTACCGAGCGATTGTTCGCTGATGACATTCCTTTTCTTCTTCTTTAGAATGTTGTCAGAAGGTTTGGACTTTCTGGAGACAGAGCCCACCAGCGATGACGTAGATCAGATAGCCTTCAACCCAGAGATCTAGTTTACTTATACATATTTTCCATTCTGTTAAGCCATTGTTTAGGCATTGTTTTCATTCCATGTATTTACCTTTCAGTTGTATTGTAAAAAGAATGTTAAATAAATAAAGTTGTTATTCATTTACATCTTGTCTCTTGTATACTTTACTTTATAATGCTTAGATACGCTTAGCGTGTTTACTTCTGAGTAAATGCGTAGCAGACCTCGTCACGCCCTCTGCCTATACACCGAGAAGCGGGGCATGACAATGTTCTTCACAGCTTTCCAGTGTTTCTTCCCAGGATCTTATTGATACCTACTCACTATACCTAGTGAGTAAGCTACATCCGGTCTGGTATACAATATAGCATACATGATTGACCCGACTGCCGAAGCATAAGGTATCCCTTGTATGCAAGCCCTCTCCAAATCAGTCTTGGGAGACTTCTCTTTGGAGAGAGTGATTCCTAAACAAGAGGGTATATTACCATACTTAGAATCTTCCATACTAAACCTCTTTAGTATGGTTTCTATATACCTGGATTGGGACAATCCCAATATCCTCTTAGATCTATCTCTATAGGTCTTAATCCCCAGGATGTATGAGACATCATTAAGATCTTTCATGGAGAACCCGTGTGATAAGAAGAGCTTGACCGAGTGTAGCATAGGAACACTCTTTCCTATCAAGAGTATGTCATCCACGTACAATACGAGAAAGACAACCTTACTCTCTATAACCTTCTTGTATATACAAGGTTCATCTATATTTTTGATGAAATCAAACTCTTTGATCGCTTCATCAAAACAGATATTCCAGCTCCGCGATAACTGCTTTAATCCGTAAATGGATTTAAGCAGCTTGCATACGCTTCCGCTGCTCCCGCTATCTACGAAGCCCTCTGGCTGTGTCATGTATACGCTCTCTTCTAAATCACCATTTAGAAAAGCGTTCTTGACGTGCAATCTGCCGGATTACGTAGTTATAGTATGCAGCAATGGTAAGTAGGATCCTGATGGACTTAAGCATAGTCACTGGAGAAAAGGTTTCATCATAGTCGACACCAGGTCATTAACGAAAACCTTTCGCTACAAGTCTAGCTTTGAAAGTCTTAACTTTTCCATCTACACCAAATTATCTTTCTCAAAGATCCACTTGTTCCCGATGGATTTTACCCCTTCAGGAGCAACATCTAAAGTCAATACTTTGTTGGTGTACATGGATTCCATCTCAGATCGCATAGCATCCAGCCATTTAACAGAGTCCCTACTCATGATGGCCTGCACGAAAATAGTTGGGTCATCATATTCCATGATACAATCCTCGCTCCCACCGTCTATAAGAAAACCGTAGTATCTCTCAGGTGGATGAGAAACCCTACTAGATCTGTGGAGTGGCTGCGGTTCGTCGAGGACTATTGAATCCTTCGGTTCTACCAAATCGTCAGTTATAGTTTGTGTTGCTAGAACTTCTTCCAGTTCGACCTCATTGCCACTAATTTCTTTCACAAGAAATTCCTTTTCTAAAAAGATGGCGATTTCGAGAAACAAACACATTTTGTTTCTTGGTGTGGTAGAAGATATACCCTCGCGAATGTTTGGGATATCCTACAAACTTGCACAGAACTGACCTTGCCTCGAGCTTGTCTGGATTTTGCTTTTTAACACAAGATGGACAACCCCAAACCTTAACTTGTTTAAGAGATGGTCTTTTCCCATTCTATATCTCACATGGAGTAGTAGGCAACGGATTTGGTCGAAACTCTATTCAATAGGAATGCAGCTATCTCTAGCGCATATCCCTAAGGAAATAGGTAACTCGGAAATACTCATCATAGAGCGTACCATTTCTAATAGGGTGTGATACCTCCGTCCCGAAATACCGTTGTACTGTGGTGTATACAGAGGAGTAAGCTGAGAGAGAATCCCATTCTCTTTTAAGTTGTCTCTGAATTCCGTGCTTGGGTATTCTTCTCCCCGATCATATCGAAGGATTTGGATACTTTTACCCATCTGGTTCTCAATTTCGTACTTATATTTCTTGAATTTCTCAAAAGATTCAGATTTGTGTTTTAACAGGAACACATGTCCGTATCTTGAGAGATCATCGGTGAATGTAATAAAGTACGAGGAACCATTCCTGGTATGTGTAGACATAGGACCGCATACATCACTATGTATCTGTCCAAGAGTTCAGTAGCTCTTTCTCCGTTTCCAGTAAACGGAGATTTGGTCACCTAGTCTTTGAGACATGACTGGCAAGTTTCATAAGATGTAAATTCAAACGGATTCAAATATGCATCCTTATGCAACTTTAGCTAGTCTTGTCGCATTGATATGACCTAGTCTACAATGCCGTAAGAAGACTTCGTTCATTTCTGAATTGTTCCTCTTGTGTGTGTTATGTATGTTCAGAACTGTACTTTGATTCAGAACGTATATACCGTTACATAATGTACCAAACCCAATCAACACTTGATTTAGGAAAATGTTTTTTTTAGTCAAAATTATTGCAATCTATAACATAACAATTTCCTCACTTTTCTAATCATCTAAGGATGTTTATTATAAATATAACACATATTACAAGTTCGTTTGGAAAATATCAAATACCACGTGTTATACATTATGATCAACATTTTAGAAGGAAATTGTATGTTTATTATTTCGTGCATGATATTGTATATCTCAACATTCTTCATTGAGATTTTGTGCAGAAAATTAGCTCAGTATAGGTATCGGAATCGCAAATTAGACGGTTAAAATACAAGAAATCAAAGAGTTAAAATCTGGCAGAGATTCAGAAGGGATTTAAAGATTCCAAGATATCACCTGAACACCAACTGGCCAACACCAGAATACACAGAAAATATGAAGCAGTGATCTCATAAATCGGCCGCGGATCCGCGGCTGAGTCAGGCCGATCCGCCGCGGATCCGCGGCCGAGTTGGGGAGTCGAAAATAGTGACTTCTCCAGAAGCTTTCCTACAACGTCCTAGCTTATTGGGGATGCTTCATTCTAACAACCTTGTTCTGGAAACTTCTCTATAACAGCTTAGCTTGTTAAGAAAGCTTGATAACTACCTAGCTTATTCTAGAAGCCTCCTTATAACAACCTAGCTTATGAGTGAAGATTGGTTAAGGGCTATATAATAGACCTAAGCCTTCATTTTGATGGTTACACAATTTGGGGAGAAAATTTGAGAGCCAATTCAATTCCAAATCAAGATCAAAAATCAAGAATCGTTGAGTACAACATCGAGCGAGTTCATTCAAGATCCTTTACGCGAAGCCGATCGTCATCAACGAGCGCATGATCCTCGACAGGTCCATGTCTCACGGTGATCGAGCAAAGCCAAGATCGACGGAGAAATTACCTCTTCAAAGGAGTAATCGAGAGTAATCTTTCTTGTAATCTCGAATTGAGAAGTGTAATTCGAAATTGAATAATAAAGGTGATCATTTGTTCAATCTCGCTCTCTTTACATTTTCGCATTATGAAATCATTATTTGTTAAATCTTTGAATCTCTGTTTGTTAGGATTCGAAGAAATTTGGTGGATCAAATGGTGATAAAATCCTATACTCATCTTACGTTTTATGAAGATTATGAACTTTGGGAAAAAGAATCATCAACGACCAAATTAGGAGCGAGATCACCGTTCTTGATAATCTCGTTGCAATTTGGGATTAGATGATTGATGATTTTCTTTGCTAAAGGCTAGATTTGAATGGTGATCAATGAAAAGACAGGAGATAGTGAAGAAGAAACCCTAGTTTCTTCAATAGATCTCTAATTTTCATTCATTGCCATCAATCTATGTTATAACTCTTTCAAAAGATAAGATGAGTCACTTTGAGTATTCATCCATTGATACTAATTCCTATCGAATCCTACAAACTATTCTTCAATTTTCTTGATAACTAAAATTGATCTTGGATATTTTCTTGATTACTAAATCTTGAACTTTCTCTTGATTTTCTGGAAATGATAAACTCAATTAAATCTTGAAATTTTTTTCTTGAATTTTCTTTACTATTTCTTTTGACTCAACTAAAGCAAGAGTGATCAAATCCACGAATCCCAGAGGATGACCCGTACTCACTAACGCTCGCTACACGCGACACTGTTATTGATTGCGGTTACTATTACTACTTTTCTTTGATCCAATCATGTTCATAACATTTTTCTCTAATACAAAGTTATATCTTTCTTTATCCAAATAAAGGGATGAATATGATATTGCACATCATCGAGGGTACGTAATAACAGTCGTTTTGAATCATTGTATTACCAGTTGGTAATACTAAGTGATATTTGCCAACTGCTTTGGCTGCAACAATTTGAACATTTCCCGACTACTAGAGACATATCTCCCTTTTCCAGTTCTCTACCTTTCTATAGCCCATGTAATAAATTACATATGTGGGATCCTGATCCGGTATCTAATGCCCAGGATATAGAGCAAACTGAGAAAAAATTCTCGGTTATGAACACACCCGAAGATGATGCATCAACATGCTTATTCTCCATTTGGGTGGCGTGGGAATCTGGATATTCCCCTGTTCCTTACTCAGACTTATAACAATCATAAGATAGAGTGGAACCTAGCCAAATATAATAAGTAGGTTTGGTCAATACATCCATATTATTATCTTGATTAAGGCATGCCATTGGTTGCTACCAGGAGAGATAGAAGAATAATCGCTTTGCGTGCACTCTTTGCAAGATTAGATTCGTAATTATTTTATCTAATCAAGATGGATCCCACTGTTTTTATCAAATCTTTCTTCAAACCCTAAAAGGTAAGATTAGCCGGGATTAATTACATTCTACAAGTTCGCTAATCGGTCAGCCAGGCAAGCGTCGGTACTCCGAGGGAGGTTTCCCGTACTTTCGCACGGACCTAATTAAAATAAACCTCGTTTCCTTAGGGGCATAACCCCGTTGACACCTTTCTAGATACCTACTAGATTAGCTAATTGTAAAGTGCAAAACTCTCCCAGGAGTAACTCTTACTCGCAGTGGGTATCGGGATCCAACTATTATATAGAAGGTATGCAATCTCATTGCAAATTTCAACACTTGAAATTCCCGATAATGTTTTTACCCCGTGCGATTTATGACCTTGACAAGGTCAACAAATCATAAACCGCAAGTAAAGTTCAACTCATTCATTTCTTGATTGAATTAAACACACCCGCACGACCCTTGACAAGGTCAACAAGGCCGCATGACTACCCTAACCTAATCGCATCACATGTGGGCAGATAAGCACTAATCAGCTACCGCACACTACGCCTTGACAAGGTCAACAAATGCAGCACGGATACTAAATAGTACTTATCTGAAATGACGGAGGGATACGCAGGTTTTTAAGAAAACCATGAGCGTACTGAACTTGATATCGTTGTAGAATCAAGTGTTTTGGAGAGTTTTAAGCTCCGTTTTAAAAATCAAATAATTTTGTGGCATTTGCTAGTTTTGCTAAAGAGGTCACTCTCGATGAACTCTTTCCTCACCGAATGAGGTGCTGGATATTCTACAAGGCATACCACTATGCAAAACAAGAAATAGAGCAGCTATCAAAATTAAATGAGTGAGTTGTAGTATTTGCTAGTTTCGCTAAAGAGCTCACTCCCTGTGAATGGATCTCGGCTCTTTCCTCATCGAATGAGGTACTGGATATTCTATAAGGAATACCACTATGCAAAGCAAGAACTAGAGCTACCTGTTTTTAAAAATCTGATTCTACAACATCATTAGGTTTCTTTTCTTTCATTAATCTCATTAATGAAGTCCCATCATTTAATATTTCCTAACCATCACAGAAAATTGAAACGAAAATAGAATGTACGCTTATGCCATCCGCATTCGCCATGGGGCCCCGTCATGCACCTTTAGGTTACTTAACTACCGGTAAAGCGGGGGCTGGACTAGCGCGAGTGCAAAACATAAGCAACGTTTAATATATATCATATATATAATATAACATACGTCTCACGCAGTAATATGATCGCATCACAGAACCAAGCAGCAAAAGCAACATATGAAATACTGGATATACTAGGATGTCCGTGTTTTAAATTTAGCCAGTAATCTAAAACACGGATTCCACGGTCGTGATGAATAGCCAAACCTACATCCCTAGACCCCTACGAGAGCGGCAAGTAACCCTACCAATTCTAGAGTTAGGAGACCCGTTCTCAACTCCTTAAGATGGTCTCCCACTGGACTCTAAAACCCGGTTACTTGTGCTCCCCGTCTTGAGTCTATCATAATGCGGAAAAATAAATAATATACAGCAATGGTGACATCATCCTCAACCCGGAAGTGCTCCAATAAAAGAATATTACATACAGATTTTACATGAATGAAAATGCAAAACTCTCATCTCACATAAAAAAAACCCGGCTATTCATTCACGACGATCCAATAAATCATGTCACCGGTAACACATAACATCTCATGTCATCAACGTAAGTAAATATGCATATCCCGGATTTTGTTGACATATAACAACGAGATCGGGATACCCCACATATTACACTTACGGTCACAGAAAAGAAATGGAAAACTACAATAATTAGAATCTGTATATACTTAGAGATCATAAACCCGGAATATCTCATATTCCGGATTTCAAGCCTAACCTATAAACCTTGTATTTTAGTCTCAAATTGAAAACACTTTTCAATTACTTTAGTTGGGTAATTCAAAAGGATTCCTGATTACAATATAGAATACTCATCGGAAACTTTAGCAGATGGTCGCACCCCCGATGCCGTCGACAAAGTGCGGTAAGGCGGAACACCGTGGCCGCAAGCACCCGAGTGGATGCTTTTAGCAACGGGGTTCTCCTACAGTCACTTGGTCGGGGTTATGGGGCATGGCTGTCTACTAGAGTTACCCGGCGAGTGTTCATGTACAATACGCGATTGCGACGGAGTTGTGATCCGAATCAAAACTCCGTGGCAACCGATAAACCGAGACTAAAATATTAGATTTACAATATACTAACTAGTTTTCACAAAACTAATTATTTGGATTTTAAATATTGTATCACATATCATCAAAATTTAAACGACAATAAACATTTCGATCGGTTTAATAAACACCCACAAATTCCAGAGACCTCAACAACATGAGAAAAAATAAAAACACCCAGAAAGTGCTAAATTACAAAATGAAACAACTGAAGAAAAAATCAAACCCTAAACTCCCCAAAGTGCGGCGGAACCGCAGCCAAACTAGGGTATTTGTCGCGGTTCCGTGGGTCTTTTGAAGAGCTATGGTGTGAAATTTCTTCTACTTCCATCAAAAAGCCTATACATATTCCTGCATATTTTTAATCGCGAAAATTCCAAATTTTGAAAAATTCGACAAAAATTCACAAAAATGCGGTTTCGAAAACCGATCGAACACTTTAACGTCGTAATGACCTTCCCTAATGTTCTACCTTGGCTCTGATACCATGAAAGTCTACCCCACCACAACAAGGTTTTAGTAGCATCAAGCATGTCAAATTAAAAAATTTCTAGGTGCTAAGCTAGACTAACCAAGATCATAACTAGAATAATTAGGGTTTAACCTATGATGATATGACCTAACTAAAGAAGTGAAAGAAGTTATACCCTCATAGATCGAGTCTTTCACTTCACAAGCTCCATGTAGTAGTCCACACGACTCCACTAGACTCCACTTGAGAGTTAGGACGAGCTTCCTCCGATGACCTTCGTGCCGAATATGATCCACGCGAAGCCCACTAGCTCAAGCTACCTCTTCACTAATCTTCTATTAGTGAAGGAAACACGCCACGCCAAAGTGCTAGTTTGGTGTGGGATGGTGAAGAAGAGGATTTGAGGCTCACTAGTTTGTTCAAAATTCCATAGTTCATATCACATGTGAGGAGTTGGAATTTTGATGCATGAGGAAGAAGAGAGCAAGAGAGTGTTAGGGAGCAACTCAAGAATGAGCTCAAGTGATAGAATGAGAGAAGAGTAACTCATCTCATGTGTTGCATTATGAAGTATGGAAATATCTCAATTATAAAAATTGAGCCATACTTCAATTATAAATCTCCAGTTTCCGTATATATATTTTTTTCGTATTTTTCCATATTTTATTCCTATTTTATTCCATTTTTAATATATATTTTATTATATTTATATTATATTTTAATTATTCCTAAACCTAAACTCTAAACCCAATCCTAACCTACCTGACCCGACTCACCCTACCCTACCCTACCCTACCCGACCCACTCACCCACACTTCTTCTTCTCCTTCGCTCGCTTCTTTGTCCCGCTTCTTCTCCTAATGTCTTTCCCCGCTCCTCGTGCCCACCTCTGCGATGACCGCGCCCGCATGCCAACTCCCCCGTGCCCCTCTCGTTCCCCCCAAAAGCCTTTCCCTCCAACGGCTCCCCTCTTCTCGCGCCATCATCGCGAGACCCGCTCCCCCCACGTCCCCGTTTCCCCCACGTCTCGACCTAGCCCTCCCTTCTTTTCCCTCTCGCTCCTTCTTCCTCGTGCTCATTTTTACTTGTCCCCTCCAAGTCCTCTCTTCCAAAACACCCGCCAACTCATCCATCGATGACAAGCCCCGATCTCTTCATCGTCGACGACCACCACGAACCCATTACCAGCCACACTTCTTTCAACTCTTTCTTCACCTTCGACCGCCCCAGCCATCGCTACTGCCTCACCCCCGTCAACCAAGCACCGTAAGACCCAAAACTCTAGCACCACCACTGCATACCAAGCTCCATCGCAAACGAGTGCGACCACCTCTGCATCCACCATCGTCGGAGCTCCATAACTCACCATCTACAAGCTCCGAGCTCCGAGCATCCCATCACCGACGACCACCAGTAACTCCACCAACGTCGGAGCCACCCCTCTCCTCCATTGCAACTGAACCCACTACCCACTTCACCCCCACTCCGTCGCCAACGAGCCCGAGCTCCCTGCAACCGCAGCATCCCGAACACCTCGCCCAAGCCACTATGAACCCACTGCCCGTGCCCGCCTCCACGCCAGTGCCGAGCCCCAAGTCCTCTCCCGAGCCAGCCGAGTCGCGTGTGTATCGTGCCGTGATCGTGCCCATGTCATGCCGCCGTCTCAAGTCATGCCACCATTACCAAAGGCAAGAGAAAACCCATCTCTTGTTATTCATGTTATTTTAATACCTAGGCTAGAGAATAATGTTAGATTATTTTGTTATATAGTAGTGTAAATATGTGTTTTCGACCAATTACCAAATACTGGACTAGTGTTCGATGTGAACTATAAACCAAAATTTATTTTGTGATGGCGGAATTTGCGATAGTTCGATTCTATTACTGGTTGCGAATATCGTGTAGTAGTTTGGATGCAAAATATCATGTTCATAACCATGTAAAGTCGCCCCCTAAAGGCGACACAAAATCTGAACTTTACCGCGCATGCTACCTTGTTAAAATCATTGTAAATTAAATACAGTTTGGAACGTAACGTTTTATGGCTCATATCGAAGATGACTCAATGACCTAAAACCATCCATAGTTTTTTTCTCGACATCTATAGATTACTGTAACAATATTTGGCGGCGAATGCGGCACTGGACTGCAGTCCGCGGCAGAATTTCGATTTGGATACCAGACTTTGACTACCTGTACATCTATGCTTTAAACTGTAAATGCACGTAGTCCTATATGGTCACGTAGATAATTTAGTTAGTTAACACATGAATCTAGTCCAGTGCAGTTTCACTATCGTTTGATATTTAATTTGTATTTTTGAGTACCGATGTGTTCTGCTGTTTCTGCAGTAGCATTTCTTACCTCTTCACATTAAGCAGAACATAACTTCTAGTACAGGAAGGATATTGATAATCCGTTTGATGCGTTGGAAACCTAACGGATAGAACTAGATTTTATTAAACTGGGGAAATACTTGAATCTGAACATAATCATGGGTAAAACGTGCGCGAAGTTGGACTTCCAGTTCTGAAACTGGAATTCCAGCAATCGATTACCACCTTAAAATGATGATAAGTCCCTAACCTGAATTCCGTTTGACATGAAACTGATTTTCCTGCTTAGAGAATCAAGTGTGCTTCGTACTCTTTTTATATTATTTTGGTCGATTCTATACGTGTGAATTATCGTAAATTTTGCAAGCTATATGGCATTGGTCATCATAAAATAGTGAATATCCGTTCCGTGCATGTCTGCTTATTTTCGTGCTTGCTTTATACCTGCTGCATAGTCATCGTTCGCATTGAGGTCTAGCTACTGTTTTTCATTGTCAATATATTAGTGTTAGTGATTGGGTTGTGGCAATTACGAAAGTGATATTGATAAGTGGAAAAGTGATTGAAAGTGAAAGTGATACGTATTTGTTCACAACCCATCGAATACCTAAAATCATACTATAACCCGGGGAAAGGGGAAATCAAGGTGGAATTGAACTCGTATTTAGCGAGGTACAGTGATTTAGAGGATGATCATTCGCTATATATATATATATATACATACATACATACATACATACATACATACAAACATTAGGTCATGGGCCTAGTGGCACGGCCGACAGGGTTATGTCCCGAGCACAGCAGACCGTAGTCTCAGGCATGCACGAGACCCTTGTTAAACAAAGCATCCTTTCCACCATTTGATTTCATTGACTTAGTGACCGATAAGTAGTGACATACACATTGCCTAGTTTACTGACATGATACCTATATTGCACTATTTATATTCAGTTGATGTTTATTATACTCATGTTCTGCATTTTGTTGCACTTATCATATTTAATAATATTGCATACCCACCATATATATATTTATTGCTATATGTGTCTCCCTGACGACCTGAGTATGCATGCTCAGAGGACGAAGTGGATCCAGCCCAGGAGCAGGACCTGCCATTCGAGATTACGGAGGTCTAGACTGTATCATCAGCGCCATCTCTTTTGCTTTCAGCACTTTATATTTCGTTGGTTAGCTTTATTCTACACAATAAATGTATTTCTAACTCTTTTTATTGCAATGTAATAAAGTTGTGAACTGTGATTTTCCCTGACTCTAGTACCGTATACTGACTACCATGTAATGCTAGAAATCGAAGTGTAACTACGACAGGATTATTCCCTGACCGTACGATCATGGCTAGCATAGTCACCCCTCGTATTCCGTATTTTTAGGAAGCGGGGCATGACATGGTTTTGTTAGTATCAGAGCCAGGTTTTCGGATGAAATTACAGTTCCGTCGAGGGATCTCTAGATTGAGTTACACCCTTGACATGTGCTTTACTGCATTTCTGTCACTTTCTAATCCTCGTTGAATCATTGTGTAACCGTTGTTTGAATCAAATTTCTTTTTATCCTTTCAGGAATATGGACTCCTCGGGCAACTCCTCAGGTGCCGGTTTCTATGATCGTACCGAGAAGATCCTCAGCACACTGACGACCCTGGCCCAGGCTCAAGAGAGGAAGACCGATCTCCTGGCCGAGGAATTGAAGGCGGTACAGGAGACCGCAATTACCGCCCTGGAGAGATCTACGGCTGTTCCTGCCGGCCCCGAGGGCACCCTCATACCCACTACCCAGTCTAGGGTTGGTACTGTTTCGGACTTCAGGAGGCTTCATCCAGCGGCGTTCACGGGATCAGCAAATCCACTTGAAGCCGAGTAATGGCTCATCAACGTGGAGAACCTTCTGATGGCCGCTCGAGTTCTTGACGATGACAGAGTGAACGTGGTGAAGATCCAGCTGGAAGACGAGGCTCGCACATGGTGGTCCGTAAAGGAAAGACGGCTAGAGAAACCTATCGGATGGGACACGTTCTCCGCATGTTTTCTAGATCACTATTTTCCGGCTACTGCCAAGGCCGAAATAGAGGAGAAATTCATCATGCTAAAGCAAAATGGATGCTCAGTGGATGTCTATGCCACAGAGTTCAACTGGCTGAGTCGATCCGCACCGTACATGGTAGCCCCCGAAGCCACCAGGGCACGACGGTTCTAACGGGGGCTTGATATTGAACTACAGCAGCTTATCGTGTTTCTCGATCTACCAACCTTTGCCCAAGTGTTGAACGCTGCACGAGTACAGGAAAGATTAGTGGAGAAGGCCAAGGACCAACGATCAATCGACAGGAGACCCCACGTGGTCCTAGCACGGCCTACCATCTCCCTCCGTGGAGCGATCCCAGTTCATAGGCCGGGTATCACACAGATGAAGCGCACTTTCTCACCTCGGCAGCCACAGTGGAGAGCCTTATTTTGCGATTATTGCTAGGGGCCAGGACACATGCAGAGAGATTGTCGCAGAGCTAAGGGACAGTGTCTAATTTGCGGATCCGACAAGCACAGGGTCGGCGGGTGTCCCCAGAGATCTGAGCTACAGGGAGGGTTCGAGCAACAATAACCGTTGTACGGCACTTCAGCTCAGAGGGGTCTACCTCGTGTATCCCAGCAACGGTTATTTGATCAGAGGCAGACTGGTACGGGTCGAACTCAGGGACGGGCTTTCACCCTGTCTGCCGACACTACTACAATATGGGGATGCCCCTACGGACTCAGGAATCCGTAGGGGCAAATATTTCTTGCCCATATGGATTTATCCGTAGGGCCACATCGTTGTCCCTACGGTGCCTTACGTTCTAATTTTTTGTTTGGCCCTACGGAGCCGCAAACGGTGGACCTACGGTTATGTCTGTAGGGGCATATAAATAGGTTATTAATAAATAAAAATCACAGAAAAGTCATTCATCATTCCCAAAATTTCTCTCTCTCACTCCCGCGCCTCATATCACCTGTTCCCGCGCCTCGTCGCCACCGCGCTCCGCGCCTCGTCGCCACCTTCGTCGGTTGACTTCCCGCGCCTTCGTCGACTTCCCGCGCCTCGTCGCCACCTTCGCCGATCGTCGTCGACCACCGATTTCTGTCGTCTCCTCCACTGCGCGCCCGGTTAGTAATTAAACCTCAAATTATTTTTAATTTTGATGATGTTAGGTCTAGGGTTCAGGCCAGGTTCGGGTAGGGGTGAGGGTTCGGCATCGGCATCGGCATCGGCATCGGCATCGGCATCGGCATCGGGTTCGGTTAGGGTTAGGGTTAGGGTTCGGTTCTGGGGTTCGGTTAGGGTTGGGGTTGGGGTTGGGGGTTGGGGCTGGGGCTAGGGTTCGGTTGGGGTTGGGGTGGGGCTGGGCGGGGGCTAGGGTTCGGTTGGGGGGGTTGGTTTGAGAAATATAAAAGACTGAATGCAATCAAATCAAAAGGCTCATCTAAGATAAAGGGAACGACAAGGGAGCAAATCTCAACCAAATAAAAGACAACACTTTCTCATTCATATATTTTTGAAAATAATTTTCAGAATGATTTCTACTTTACAAGTCTACTTTGTTCATAGATAGAGTAGATATATCAATTCAATAAAATTATAGACAACAATTCTTTAATTATTAGATTGAAAGACAAAATCTTAGTCTTCTATTGTTGATTGAATCTGTGCTTAATTAATGAGAGACTTTTCAAGGACCGGTATGGTATTTAATCAAAACTTCATAAATCATCTTTTCGATGCTTAGAATGGATCTTGATTTAATGCTCTTGTGAAAGTTATGGCTGTTTTACCGAGATCTGTCTAAACTGGCCGATTCAATCTGAATATCTGTATGTTTTTATGCATGTGATGTGATCACAGAGCATGTGATGTTTTAATCAGTGTTCTACATTTCTAGTTTTAATTGTTGATTATTATAGATGAATGCCATTGCAATAATAGTTTTTGGTTGATATATTAATTTTTCAAATATTTGCATGTATGTATCCATGCCTACCTGCATATATGTATATATGAGGATAATGGGTATATTATTAGGTTGCCGTAGGAGAAAATTTTCGTTCATATGGCTGTCAAAAGTCAATCCTTAATCTCTTTGTGGATGATCAGTTCTATCAATCTTGATCTCAATGGTTTAAAATCATGTTACACATACAACACGAATGCACAACAAACGCATCATTAGAGAGTGATTCAAGATGTTCAAGTTAAAACCAATATATGATACTCGATGATAATATGAAACCTTCATATTCTCATCGATACTTATATATGAAACTAAAAGCGCCACTCAGTCCCCGTCTATCGGTTAACATACGTGCGATATTCGTCGTGATATAGAACTATACAAAGGTTGTTAAATATCGGACGATATAGCTCGATACTAACAACCGTCGTATAGTCTATGTGACGAGAAGATTCAATCGTATGGTAACCAATAGATTTTTCCCGTGTGGACAAGTTAGGAATGTATAAAGCAAACACCTTCATACACTTGTGTTTTAATCCGTTTCGAGATATTTCGTCGGTACCTTTCCGCTGGTTCTCCGTGTACAAAGATAGATTAAATGTTCATTTCAACGTTGTTTCACAGCTTTGAAATGATTATCTATTCTATTACAGTGTACTCGAAGAACAGCGGGGAGGTGCTGCCGAAACTTACTCGAAACGGTTGAAAGCACAAGTGAATGGGTGTTCGCTCTATACATTCTTAATGGGATAGAAGCCTTACCCCCGACAGCCGGAACACACATGTTCAAACCATAATATTGCATTTTCCATTCCCCTATTCTTATCCGTTTTATAAATAAACAGGTACTCTTGACGCACGTTTGTTGCATATTACAGGATACAGGTTTTTTGGAGCGAAAACAGTGAAACAGACACAAGACAACAGAAAAGGGACTTTTTACCAACAAATAGACGGATCCTAGTCAAGCCGAGACTAATCACAGTTCACATAGGTACAAGGCAACGCAAGGTCCAAACATGTCAAAGTGAAACGGTTAAAAGACCAATACAAATTTTCACTGAAGATCTGGAGAAGAATAAGAAGCCAAACAAAGAAATAGGATGAAGAAATAACAAGCCCAGACAAGTACAATGAATCCCAGAAAAGATGGTGAGCCAAGCCCACCAAAGGGCCGCGGAACCGCGGCCCAAGCCCCTCATTGCCGCGGTTCCGTGGCCATTAAGTGCCCGTATCGGTGGATTTTTCCCGTGTCGTTGCGTCGGTGCGGGTGTTGGGATTTTTCGTGGGTATATCTGTAATTGCACATGCGCGAGACTCTGTAACCCTAGTTTTCATGTTTTCCTATAAATTGTAATCACAGATCTGTAAAAACTTATGCCTTTTTTCAATAAACAAAATTCAGATCTGTTCTGTATTCTTGCTTGGAGGGAGCCATCAATACAATTAGTAAGTTATTTTTCACAGCCTTGTTTTAATTCTCTCTTAATTTAGAATGTTTATTAATCCCCTAATGAGCGAGTAATCTCCTCGCTTGTTAGGGTTAGCCTTAGGGAAAGGATTGAGAGATGAGATCTCTCACCCCTTTCATGCCATTCACAACTAAGAATTAGAACTCCATGCATACGCGCACAACCGCTCCCTACGGCACCCTACCCCTCGAGGTAACGGTGAACCGTAGTATAAAGGGCCGGTTGCGCGCGTTTTCCATGGAGGTTAGGGTAATTATCGATAAAGGAAGGACAAGAATCTAGAGGAAGAAATATCTTCCCAAAAGATTCTTATCCACTTTATTGATAATTACTATAACATCTAATAGATCTAAAATAAGGCATTGAAAGCGGTGAGGAAACCTTTAATCTCCAAACTTCCCCTAAGCCTAACCCTAGCAAGACTTTAAATTAGATTAATTTAGTTGATTGATAGATCTAGGTTTTTATAGATTTAATAAACCAACCAAAACAACATTTGGAATCAACTCGTAAAAACACATTAAGGAAATTACCCATCTCTGTGGATCGACCCGTATTCACCGGCTAGCTTCATGCGACGCCGTTTCTGATTACGATTAACTTAATATTTTTGGACTAATCAAATAGCGCCGTTGCCGGGGATGGCGTAAATTTTTTTTCTGTGTAATTTTGGGTTGATATAAATTTTTAAAAATTATAAAAATCTGAAAATAAAAAAAAATAAATTTTTTTTTTCAATTTTTATCTGTTTGAAGGGTGTATCTTTTGAATCTTGCAGGAACAGCGAAGAATCACGGATCTGAAAATTTACAGAGGGCAAATCAGAAAAAATCACATCAGAACAGAGGAGAATTGGAGAACAGGAGCCACACAATTTTTTCCAGACGCTGATCTCCTCTTTCTGCCGCGTTTCCGCCGCATAAGGGGGCCCCACACCGCGGTTCCGCCGCGCCTTGGCCACGTCAGCTCTCAATTTTACATGGTTTGATCTCTCCTTCTCCCCTCTGTCAACCTCCATATATCTATCTGTAAAAACTTTCTGCAGGAATTCTTTGCGCTAAAAATCTTCTCTCCCCTTCTAAATAACAGATTTTCTGCAGGTTTCTTTGCGCCGCGCTAAAAAATTGATTGCAAGTGAATTTTATTGTTTTGCATAATTTAATCGGACTTTAAGGGGCTAATTGACCAAACTCAGATTGGGTGGGGATTTCATCACCCTTCCCAGGACCCCAGAAAACACTTAAAGCATTTGCATTGACCGCAATTAATTAAAAAATACTAAACTCAGCCCTAAGGACATCGAGCTCAATAGGAAAAGGACTAGTATAGGCATCGACCGTTTATCCTAACTGACTTTGCAGTGTCTAGACAAGTGTGTCTAGGCTAGTGGTTATTAATTAGGCCCACTATTGTGGTTCCTTCCCACTTACCTGGCACTTACCTGGCCGTAATTGTCGGTGAAGAGGCGGTTTGAGGTCCTATTTCTAGCCCTAGTTAGGAGCTGTCTAGCAGACCTAGGCGACCCTAGATCTAGGCCTGATTGTGCATGTGTAGTTGATACATTTGTGTCACAAGTCCCTTTTCAAAAACCTCTTTGCAAAACTCTCACATAAATAAAAAAAAAAGAAAAATATTTTCAAAACTTGCAACTTGTCGCTAAGAAAACTTGCAACTCACTTCCACCACCTCCCTTCATTGACGTTATCTTACCCCCACATTCTGTTTTTTCTTTTTCCTGACTGCACTACCCTTTTAGTGTATGTCACTTTGGACTAGGGATACTAACGCCCGATTAGTCCGTGTTTCGTTGGTACCGACCGACGAACCTTTCGACACCGAAGTCGAAATTCCCTCCATTTCCCTACCTCCACCTTCAAATTCTTCTTTCGAAGGTATGTCGGGACACGACCCCAACGATACCTTACCGACGGGAATGATTCCACCTCCGTTAGGTGCGAATAACCTGAATCTTCCGTCTGTTGTAACGCCCCAACGAATCGCGCTCCAGGATCTCTTCTACCCCGTCCGCACTTCTTTACCTACATGTCTTTCACCCCCACCGGCAAATGGGGACAATTTTGAAATAAAACCACATTTCATCAATATGCTGCCAAAATTTCATGGTTTGGAATCTGAAGATGCTTATATTTTTATTAATAAATTCCAAAATGTGTGCGCTATGATGAAAACGACCCAATTAAGTGATGACGCTATAAGGCTAAGGGTCATTCTTTTTACCTTATGTGACCTAGCCGAGAAGTGGCTACACAGCACCGCATCACATTCCATTAGAAATTGGGACGAGTTTGTGAGAGCTTTTCTGAAAAAGTTCTATCCTCATCACAAAACTGCTAGAATCCGTAACGAGATAATACAATTTTCACAGCTTCCTTCCGAACCATTTTGGAAGTGCTTCGAGAGATTTAAAGACCTACTCATTCAATACCCTCATCATGGGATTGAAAGTTGGCAACTTTTCCAAACATTATACGAGGGATTGAACTCGGCAACGAAGCAGTTGCTAGAAATCATATGTCAAGGTCATTTTCTCTCCAAGTTTAGCGACGAAGCGTGGCAGTTTCTTGAGGATCTTAGTGAGCAAACAATTCAGTGGGAGAGTACCAAGACCACATCATCTTCTTCTGTTGGTCAATCTAGGGCAGGCATACATCATGTAGATATGTCGATTGCTATGAAGGCCGAGATGGCCGCACTTATGAAAAAGCTAGAAGCCATTGAGACCAAAATCTCATCGTCTTCTCCTGCCCCTGTTATGCCTCCACGAACTGTTTGTGCTTGTTGTACGGATCCATCGCATCTAACCGAAGAGTGTCCTTATAATGCATCTACTCAAGGACAGGATCAAGTCAATGCTGCATTTCAGCAACGACAAAGAAACGATCCGTACTCTTCGACATACAATCCGGGGTGGAGGAGTCACTCAAATTTCGCTTGGAACCAAAATCAACAATTCCAAGGGAATAACAATTTTCAAAAACCTCCTCCTCCACAACAACAACAAGTACCTTCACAAACTCAAAACCAACAACCTTTCCAACAACAACCTTATACAAATCAAACGAACAATTTGGTTCAACCAAATGATGATAAGGTTATCTCGCTTGAAAAAAGTCTAGATGCATTTCTCAAGCAATCTACAGAATCCGCAGCAAGATTTGAAAATTATGTTCAGTCTTTGATGCATAACAATGCTTCACACGATCAAAGTATCAAATCTATTGAGGCACAAATTGCACAATTAACTGCTGCGTTGAGCGAGAGAGAAAAGGAAAAGCTTCCATCTCAACCAATGCCAAATCCCGGTCACACACAAAACGCATATCACAATCACAATGTAAATGCGGTGACCACGTTGAGATCCGGAAGAGTGTTGCAAAATAATGTGGGTACCAGTGATGACATTCCCGTCGGTGGTTCTTCTTCTTCTTCTTCTTCTTCTTCTTCTTCTTCTTCTTCTTCTCCATCGTCATCTTCCCCTTCTTCATTTTCTTCACTTCCTTCTTCACCTTTTTCTTTAGAGCCTATTCTCCACCCTTCACACGGCTCTACTTCTTCTAACTCGAACGGACCCATTTCTCACAACACGAACACATCTACACGGGGTGCTGTTCCTACTCCACATTCTACTCCACAGACATTTGACTCAACGAATTTTCAAAATGCTCCATTTCCAAACAGGTTGAGTCCCAATAAACCAACTGCACAAGTGGAGAAGATTGTGGAATTATTTAAGCAGGTTAGCATAAATATACCTCTCTTGGATGCAATCCAACAAGTCCCTTCATACGCAAAAATCTTAAAGGGATTATGCACCTCGAAGAGAAAGGCATCTCAAGTACCCAAGAAAGTGCTGGTGGCTAGTGCAGTGAGCAATGCTATTAACCACCCTCAAACCTTACCCCAAAAACAAAAGGACCCCGGCTGTCCTACGATTTCAATCACAATTGGGGATAAGAAAATTAATCGAGCACTTTTAGATCTTGGGTCTAGTGTTAACCTGCTTCCCTACTCCGTGTATGAACAATTAGGGGTTGGAGAGTTGAAGCCCACTCGTTGTACTCTCCAAATGGCCGATCGATCAATCACCCATCCAAGGGGTGAGCTAGAGGATGTGTTGATCAAAGTTGGGGAGTTCATATTCCCCGTTGATTTTATTTTTATGGATACACAACCTGTTGCTAACCCACGGAACCAAATTCCGGTGATTCTCGGTCGACCATTTTTTGCCACTTCCAATGCTGTAATAAACTGTCGCAATGGCTCCATGACTCTATCCTTTTGGGAAGATGTCTAGTGAGTTCAATATTTATAAGATGGGAAGTCTGCCCCCCGTGCCTAAAACTAGTACACGAGAAGTTTTCTCTATTCATGAAATCACGCAGGAGGACTGCGAGCTTGAAAGATTCTTGTTTGATGAAAACAGTTTTGACGCCACTAGTGCGTCCCTCCTTGAGCCTACCACCGTTGACACAACCGATATGGATTATGAATGTTTCACTTTTTCGGATGATGACGACTCACGGCCCGAATATGAGTCTTTTGAATTTTTGGATGAGTTAGTCAAACCATCCGAATCGGTTGTTTGCAGTGATTTCGAACCTGTGTTGGAGTCCTTTAAGTTCGAGGTAGATTCCGCAATGATTCTCTCGCCTCCGAAACTCGAACTCATGTCCTTACCGCTTCACCTTAAATATGCTTACATAGGTGAGAATGAGACTTTTCCCATTATAATATCAGCCTCTCTAGCCTTTGAGTAAGAGAACGCTATTTTAAAGGTCTTACGAGATAGGCGGCAAGTTTTCGGTTGGACTATGGCGGACATCGAGGAGATCAGTTCCATTATAATTGAATATCATATGCAATTGATGGATGATACCATGTCAATAGAGGACCTACAGAAACATTTTGGGGGTATTGTGGTGAGTCAACCTCCTCCTTTAGACATTAAACCACCCCCATTTCTTTTAATAAGCTACGAGAATGCCAACATTCCACTGATTGCTGATCATTCGCATTCTCATTTTGATTCATCACCGCCTCCTGTCTATTCACCTCCATACCTACCATACCACCACTTCTATCTTCCCCAATTCTTTATGGATCGCTATGACTTATTCTTCCACCAACTGATACTCTTTACTGATAAATTTTTCAACTGGTTGGTGTTAACGTTTGGTCTATGCAAGGTTTGGCAGTAATGTCTAACATAGTTTAAATGAAGTTTGGGGGAGGGCCTTTCTGTATATATTTTTGTTTTTCTTAACAATAAAAAAAATTATAAATAAATAAACAGGGAAGTGTCGGTATTTTGACACTCTTGGTTTAGTATGACAGTGAGGACACTGTCAAGTTCAAGTTTGGGGGTATGCTCGGTACGTCTTCTTCCTTCGCATTCATTTGTACATATTTTTGCATTTGCATACTTATTTGAAAACCCATAAAAAATTGAAAAATTTCAAAAATTATAAAAATTATTGTATTCAATTTTGGCTAATTGACCAGAGTTTGAAAAATAGGTTAACTAGCTAGGAAAAACTAGATCTTAGACTTAGTAAATTAAAAACCCTAAAAATAACCTTCCTTAAAGTTTAACGGTAGAAAGTATATGCCTTGTAGTTTATTTAGAAATAGGCAAATTTTGGGTTCACTTCTTGGGCTAAGTCAAAATGAGGGAAGAGTATTGATGTTCTTATTAGAGTATAAGTTTGAAAAATAGTTTCTAGCTTAAGTCTAGATTCTGAAAATGTATACGCTATAAAATGCACAATCACGCATCTTGAAACTTCGAATAGTAGAAGAGACCTTGAAATGCTCTTGTCTAAAGTCCTTAGTACGATGAAAATAAAAGAAAAAAAAAGTGAATGAAGAATAAAAAAAATGGACACTGGTTTTTGTGATTACTTAAGGCTGCAAAAAAATAGAAAAATATTTAACGAGGGTGCCTTATCACCTAGTGCCTTAGACCAACAGGTTTGGGAGTCACTGCTAAAGCCTTGGGTGTTGCAAAACTAGAAAATACGCTTTAAAGTGCTAACGCATCTTGTAATCGGTTGTTGGTACCTCAAGAAGTATTAACGGTCGCATGAAGGATGTGTAAGCAAATTTCATTTAAAAATTCACTAATTAATAAGTGCTTTGGACAAAAGACGAGAGTACGATTGCTTGATTTGAATTTCCAAGTGTAGGGGTGATCTATACACACACGTAGGGGTATGTGATTGGAATTTAGATAAGAGAGAGAAATGAAAGATAGAACTTGTATCTTTAATAGAGTTGATAGAAATTCCTAAGTGGAGATGAAACCCTAGAAGGAAGACTTAAGAGATGCCGAAAGCTAAGTAGGTCTGCAGAACATATATAATCTTAAGTTAAATAATGTGGAAGTGTGAAAAATATGGGTGGATAATTTATGAGTCGACGATAATAGAATTCCTTGTTGGAAAACTTAATTAGAGAATAAAAGTCGAAAAGTCAAATTGATAGGATTTTGTGGGTAGTATCCGCTGAAAACCCTCAGGAGAGAACACTCCTCCTACTGGGGACACCTAGAGGTTTAACGGCTTGTTGCACGTGCTCAGTGCAATCGCGTTTCCCTGCGAAAGTGTGGTTAGGATTTTAGTGAATAAAAAATAAGTTTGCTCGAGGACGAGCAAAAGATAAGTTTGGGGGTATTTATTCAAACCATAATATTGCATTTTTCATTCCCCTATTCTTATCCGTTTTATAAATAAACAGGTACTCTTGACGCACGTTTGTTGCATATTACAGGATACAGGTTTTTTGGAGCGAAAACAGTGAAAAAGACACAAGACAACAGAAAAGGGACTTTTTACCAACAAATAGACGGATCCTAGTCAAGCCGAGACTAATCACAGTTCACATAGGTACAAGGCAACGCAAGGTCCAAACATGTCAAAGTGAAACGGTTAAAAGACCAATACAAATTTTCACTGAAGATCTGGAGAAGAATAAGAAGCCAAACAAAGAAATAGGATGAAGAAATAACAAGCCCAGACAAGTACAATGAATCCCAGAAAAGATGGTGAGCTAAGCCCACCAAAGGGCCGCGGAACCGCGGCCCAAGCCCCTCATTGCCGCGGTTCCGCGGCCATTAAGTGCCCGTAGACTCTGTAACCCTAGTTTTCATGTTTTCCTATAAATTGTAATCACAGATCTGTAAAAACTTATGCCTCTTTTCAATAAACAAAATTCAGATATGTTCTGTATTCTTGCTTGGAGGGAGCCATCAATACAATTAGTAAGTTATTTTTCACAGCCTTGTTTTAATTCTCTCTTAATTTAGAATGTTTATTAATCCCCTAATGAGCGAGTAATCTCCTCGCTTGTTATGGTTAGCCTTAGGGAAAGGATTGAGAGATGAGATCTCTCACCCCTTTCATGCCATTCACAACTAAGAATTAGAACTCCATGCATACGCGCACAACCGCTCCCTACGGCACCCTACCCCTCGAGATAACGGTGAACCGTAGTATAAAGGGCCGGTTGCGCGCGTTTTCCATGGAGGTTAGGGTAATTATCGATAAAGGAAGGACAAGAATCTAGAGGAAGAAATATCTTCCCAAAAGATTCTTATCCACTTTATTGATAATTACTATAACATCTAATAGATCTAAAATAAGACATTGAAAGCGGTGAGGAAACCTTTAATCTCCAAACTTCCCCTAAGCCTAACCCTAGCAAGACTTTAAATTAGATTAATTTAGTTTATTGATAGATCTAGGTTTTTATAGATTTAATAAACCAACCAAAACAACATTTGGAATCAACTCGTAAAAACACATTAAGGAAATTACCCATCTCTGTGGATCGACCCGTATTCACCGGCTAGCTTCATGCGACGCCGTTTCTGATTACGGTTAACTTAATATTTTTGGACTAATCAACACACATACAACAAGAATACACAACAAACGCATAATTAGAGAGTGATTCAAGATGTTCAAGTTAAAACCAATAAATAATACTCGATGATAATATGAAACCTTCATATTCTCATCGATACTCATATATGAAACTAAAAGCGCCACTTAGTCCCCGTCTATCGGTTAACAAACGTGCGATGTTCGTCGTGACATAGAACTATACGAAGGTTGTTAAATATCGGGCGGTATAGCTCGATACTAACAACCATCGTATAGTCTATGCGACGAGAAGATTCAATCGTATGGTAACCGATACATTTGTCCCGTGTGGACAAGTTAGGAATGTATAAAGCAAACACCTTCATTCACTTGTGTTTTTATCTGTTTCGAGATATTGCGTCGGTACCTTTCCGCTGGTTATCCGTGTACAAAGATAGATTAGATGTTCATTTCAACGTTGTTTCACTGCTTTGAAATGATTATCTATTCTATTACAGTTTACTCGGAGAACAGCAGGGAGGTGCTGCCGAAATTTACTCAAAACGGTTGAAAGCACAAGCGAATGGATGTTCGCTCTATACATCTTAATGGGATAGAAGCCTTACCCCCGACAGCCGGAACACACACATACAACAAGAATACACAACAAACGCATAATTAGAGAGTGATTCAAGATGTTCAAGTTAAAACCAATATATGATACTCGATGATAATATGAAACCTTCATATTCTCATCGATACTCGTATATGAAACTAAAAGCGCCACTTACTCCCCGTCTATCGGTTAACATACGTGCGATGTTCGTCGTGACATAGAACTATACGAAGGTTGTTAAATATCGGACGGTATAGCTCGATAGTAACAACCGTCGTATAGTCTATGCGACGAGAAGATTCAATAGTATGATAACCGATAGATTTGTCCCGTGTGGACAAGTTAGGAATGTATAAAGCAAACACCTTCATTCACTTGTGTTTTCATCCGTTTCGAGATATTTCGTCGGTACCTTTCCGCTGGTTCTCCGTGTACAAAGATAGATTAGATGTTCATTTCAACGTTGTTTCACAGTTTTGAAATGATTATCTATTCTATTACAGTGTACTCGGAGAACAGCGGGGAGGTGCTGCCGAAATTTACTCGAAACGGTTGAAAGCACAAGCGAATGGGTGTTCGCTGTATACATTCTTAATGGGATAGAAGCCTTACCCCCGACAGCCGGAACACACACATACAACAAGAATACACAACAAACGCATAATTAGAGAGTGATTCAAGATGTTCAAGTTAAAACCAATATATGATACTCGATGATAATATGAAACCTTCATATTCTCATCGATACTCATATATGAAACTAAAAGCGCCACTTAGTCCCCGTCTATCGGTTAACATACGTTCGATAATTTATTCTTTTCAATGATAAACGCACACACAAAGCATATACACGGATTTTCTCCTTTGTCAATAACTATCCCGTTCTTATATTTCTCAATATAGTCACCATAACCTACAATTTATATTTTATACAGTCTAACATGGCCCATGAGTACGTCAGAGTTAAGGACTGGATGTATGTGGATTGGCAACAACGTATGCAACCTAAGTTTATCGCAGGAGTTGCTGCTTTCATTGAATTTGCACGCGCACATAATAAGATCATAATAGAGAAGATTCTCTGTCCGTGCGATAGATGTGACAATAAGTACTGGCAGAAGGTAGAATTGGCAGAGCTTCATATTGTAAAATATGAGTTTACTAGACTTTATACAACTTGGAAATATCACGGGGAAGGAGAAGAATGCAGTAATGCGGCAGAAGAAGAAGGAGAACACGATAATGCGGCAGGAGAAGAAGGAGAATTCGGTAATGCGGCGGAAGGACAAGACGGTAATTTATTTCCATCAGAAAAAATGGAGGATATGGTAGAGGCTGCCCTAGGTGAATCTATTCGTACCGAAGATGACATTCCATCCAGTCAAGGACCGCGTGCGGATAAATATGAAAATTTCATGAATGATGCTAGAAAACCAATTTATGAGAATGCGAAGTATTCCACTCTCTCATGGTCCGTCCAACTTTTCCAGATTAAGTGCCTAAATGGATGGAGCAACAAGTCATTCATAATGCTGCTTTCGTTCTTGAAAGATTCTATGCCCCCGGGAAATAACGTGCCCGACAGCTGGTACGGAGCCCAGAAGATGATGTCTGATTTGGGTCTAAAGTGCGAGAAAATTCAAGCATGTCCTAAAAATTGCGTGTTGTACCGGAAAGAGAATTCAGATTTGAAAGAGTGTCCAACATGCGGAGAGGCCAGGTATAAGCCGAAAGATTCTTTTATATATTCCAGTGTACTTGGTACGATACGCGAACCGATACGGATAAGTGGAGAAACAATCTTGGAACTTGAAAAGATGAATATGGATTGACCAGTGTGAACACACTTCGATTTTACGGTCAGGAAGATCCGTTTATCTTTCCGAACCAAGCGTTCTAAGTATACTACTCATAGTGTTTGAAGTATCCGGGATGGAGTGTTGTATGCCGATGGAAACCCAGAGATGTCTACGATGTCCCAGAATTCGAGGACAGCGATGAGGATGAAGAAGAGAGAAGGCTTAGAGTGCTCTGACCGTCTGTTTCGAAGGACGGGTTGTCTTCGGCCGATCATGAAGTTACGTGGGTTAGAAATGACATCGACGATGAAATCCAAGTAGATATGTATAATGCGCCCACGAAACGAAAAAGGTTATCAGTAATGTTATATTATTACTTCACATTTTACGATCTATACATATATAGTCAATACTTTTAATGATTGTCTAATGCGTCCACGAACCGTTTATCCAGATTTGATGACGATGACGGGAGCAGCGAGGGGCGGCAGGAGCTCCAACCGCGGCACCGGCAGAGGCAGAGCGGTTCTGCCGCCCGGAGAGCTGCGTAGGGAGCTTCAGAGGGCCGGTCTTGTACCCAGATCGGAGACCCCTTCGGATGCCCTCCTTCCAAGTGGATTTTGCCACACCTCCAGTTATATTGCACGCATATCCATTTTGAATGTAATATTATAGATATTCATGCATGTTTATGTCAAAATTACTTATATTGTCAATGTTTGATTGTCTAGTTGTTGGTGATGCATCCACATCAGGGACATAGGCCACTCCCGCTCCTCCAGGTATGATTATATATTATATAGTGCATGTATATTGATTTATAATGCTATATCATAAATATACATACATTCCTTTTGCTCTTACTTAGATAGTAAATTTTATTATTGTCTAGCTGTAGGTGGTGACACCACCACACCTGCGGGTATGTTTATATATCCTATAGTGCATGTATATTGATTTAGAATGTTATATTATTGATCTACACATTCTTTTTGCAATTACTTATATAATCTTTTTTTAATTGTCTAATTATAGGTGGTGCGTCCACATCTGACGCAGGGGCCACTCCTGCCACTTCCGTACCCTCCGCATCGTCTGTAGGTTAGTATGAATAAATATAAAATATTTATTCATTTTACATATGCTCTATAGAATAAATATGAATTTCATGGAAATTTAGCGTCAATGTTTATTTTCTAGTTGGAGGAGATGCGTCCGCATCCGGGAGACCGGCTGTTTCTCACCGGAGGAACTATCGTCCCGCTCGTGCTGCTGCCCGGGCCCAGGCTTGTGCTTTAGTCACCGGAGGTATATATCACACTTCAATTTTCGTTTAACCTTGATTTCTTAATACAACTTTGTCTTAATATTGATTGTCTTGATATTTCTTGCAGACGCAGGGCCTCCCCATCCCCAGAGGGGGGATCGAGGCCCGAATCAGTCCCTTAGGCTGACGCCTGACAGAGCTAGGGGGAGGCAACATTCCCCCTCTTTTTTACCCTTGATTATCGCTATACCGGTCCTCATGCCGAGAGGTTCGGCCGGTATATGGAGGATGAGAGTCGGCTCGTGAAGAACTATCCACTTCACGTTGAGTGGGGCGAGCAGCACCGGCGCTCATTCGCCCTCTTCTTTGATCAGGCTCCGGTATTAATATATATTTTCATTTGATTTATCCAATATATTTATTATTAACACATGCAATCTAATAACAATGTTTTTTTTCAGTTGGATTACGATTTTCAGCCTGTACCCGACCATGATCACCCTGGGAGGGTGCTCGACCTTCATGCTCTGTACAATGGCCTGATAAAGAACATGCAGACCAAGGTCCGATACAACAGGAATGACTAAGTTCGTATCCAACCCACCTGGACTGCTGAAGGCCGACTGCTACTCCCTGTGGATGGCGACCCCCGAGGCAGAGAGAGCAACCATCCTATCTACTCCGGCCTTTGCGAGAGTCGATGTAGAGACATGGCCTCTATTGTGCGAATATTTCGACTCTCAACGCAAACAGGTATGTATTTTAAATGCAATTCATTGTTTAGGATATAATTTATCTTTTTGTGTTCCTTAATTAGAAAACTAAATGTGAATGCGTTGTGCAGAAACAGGCCACTCAAAATATAGAGAATAGGAAGTTGGCGAAGAGGGGTCGCCCCACTTATACAGATGGCTCGAGAAATATTACTTGAGCCATGGAGTTATCGGTAAATTACAATAGACCGGCCTTTGTGATATAATGCAATATTAAGAGTTATTTTCTAATATATCTAATATTAAGAGTTATTTTCTAATATTGCAGACAGCTCAGACCCTGGCGCAAGGTGGTACACCGAGCGTGCTGTCCGCATATCTTGCCGTCCACGGCACCTCGACAGATCCCGCCACGGGCGAGCTTCGATATCCCGACATCGCTACCCAGGAGTATTGCGTAAGTGTTAATATTTATTCAACCCCTATTTGAAATTTTAGTTTTGTAAGGTTCAAATTTAAATTTTATACTTATACTTTACTGCTTAATGTGGGTGTAGGAGCGGGTGGTTGAGCAGGCCGAGGCATCGCGGATCGATTTTACCGGACAGAGCGATCTGAGGCTGCTGACCCCAGTCCTGGACGCCGCACACGGAGGGCACCACAGAGGTTGGGAGAGATGCCAAGGACTGGGCCCTAGCAAGGCCCATATGAGGTTGGACTCCACCCGGCGGTTACTTCCTCCGTCTCCAGTGAGCGACGTGTCCAGCAGGAACTGGAGAGCTTGAAGGCCATCGTTCAGGAGTTGAAGGAGATGCTGGTATGTATACTACTTAATAGTAAAATATCATGTCATATTATAGATATCAACATATCCAATATTAGTACATAGCCTGAGCTTATTTGGTTGTAGACTTAGCTTTGATTAATCATACATACATATCTAATTAAAATAAACTACGGTTTTCCAAACTAGATATCCAAATGGGGTTTCGAAATAACTTGATAATGATACGAATTCGAATAATACACAGTTCTTACACGCTTATTACACACGTTAGGTCCATACGCGACTGGGTATATCGGCCGAGACTCCACATGCATCTCCTTCGGCTGCGGCTCCGCAAGCCACTATATCGGCTGCGGTTTCGCAGACAGCTCCTATAGCTCCACTGCCCGCTCAGACTCCCGCAGCCGTAGCTCCGCAAGCCACTACCTTGACGGCGGCTGCGCAGACCACATCGCCAGCTCTACAGTCCGCTCAGACTCCCGCACGCTCCGAATTGCATGATTTATTGACCGAGGAGCAGGCGCGCCAGATTCCAGCGTTTATCAGAGGTGGAGCTGGACCGAGCTAGGGTAGCTTTTTGATTCTTATTTTTTGAAACATGTATTTATTTATATGATACATATTATACTACATTTTGGATGATATTGATATTGGTGGTCCTACGGTGTTTATATTTATATCATATTTTGTTTTTTGGTTTCTTTTGTATATTATATGCGTGAGATGTGATTATGAATACTGAGATATATGTTGTGTGATGATTAATTTTATATTTGATCGATGTATATATTATTGTGCACAGGGCGAGAAAAAAATAGGCAGCCCTTTTTTAAAAAAAACTGATAATATGTACCTACGGATTAATCCGTAGGTACCAACCTTGCCCCTACGAATTAAACCGTAGAGGCAAAATATCATGATAACTGATATTTTTCCCTATGATCTCAGTATCAGGGGGTTGAGCTTGCCCCTACGGATATATCCGTAGGGGCAAACAAATGCCCCTACCCAGTTATCCGTAGGGGCAAAATATCAGGAATCCTGATATTTTGCCCCTACGGATATGTACCTACGCATGTATCCGTAGGGGCTATTACTTGGCCCTACGGATTCATCCGTAGGTACACGTAAACTATTTTAAAAAACCGTAAATAAAATAAATTTTTTGCCCCTACGGTCTATTCCGTAGGGCAAAAGGGACCTACACATAATTCCGTAGGGGCCAATTTTTGTCCATAGGGGCAAGTTCAAGGCTTCGACTTGCACCTACGGCGTTTGTACCTACAGGGTATTTTCTTGTCCCTACGGATATATCTGTAGGGGCAGTGGTTTGCTCCTACGGATAAATCCGTAGGGGCAACCCTTATTTGTAGTAGTGCGAGCAGGCAGAAGCTTCTGGAGAAGTGGTTACAGGTACCATTCTTGTTTATTCTTTACCAGCTAGAGTTCTTTTTTATTCGGGTGCTTCACATTGCTTTATTTCTACGCGTTTTGTTGACATACACTCTATACCTCATGAGCCGTTGACTAAGGGTTGGGAGATACATACGGGTAACGGAATTATTGTGTCCAACCAAGAGTGTAGGTTATGTCCGGTGATAGTATGCGGTAGGGAATTTTATGCGAACTTCCTTTTAATCGGGACGAGCAGCTATGACGCAATTCTCAGGATGGATTGGATGAGTACCTTCCATGTGATCATCGATTGCCGAGCTAGGAAAGTGACTTTCCGCATTCCCGATCACTCTGAGTTTTTTTTCGAAGGCAGGAGCGAGTCTTTGGAGCCAGCCAAGTTTAGAGCCAAGCCAAAAGAGTTGACGGCTATGGAGATAGATGAGAGTCCATCCCCAGAAATCGTTCGAGATTTTCTTGATGTATTCCCTGAAGATTTACCAGGTCTACCACCTCCCTGCGTCTTGGGATTCTCTATTGACCTGATTTCAGGGACGGCGCCAGTTTCCAAAGCTCCTTACAGGATGGCGCCAGTTGAATTGGCAGAATTAAAGAAGCAGATAGAAGATCTTTTGAACAAGGGATTTATCCATCCAAGTGTTTCCCCGTGAAGTGCTCTTGTGCTATTGGTGAAGAAGAAAGACCGTTCCTTGCGCATGTGCATCGACTACCGGGAGTTGAACCGAGTGACCGTAAAGAATAAGTATCCCATTCCCCGCATCGATGACTTGTTTAACCAGCTTGGTGGTGCTCGAGTATTCTCTAAATTAGACCTTCGGTCAGGGTACCACCAAATCAGGGTCAAGGAAGAGGACATATGCAAGACGGCTTTCCGAACCTGATATGCCCACTATGAGTTTCTTGTGATGTCGTTCTGTGTTACCAATGCATCGGCCATATTTATGGATCTGATGAATAGGGTTTTCTCTAAGTACTTGGATCAGTTTGTTGTCGTATTCATCGATAACATTCTAGTCTATTCCAGAAGTCGAGAGGAGCATACCGAGCATCTACGAATTGTATTGTAGGTTCTACGGGAGGAGAAGCTCTATGCAAAGCTAAGCAATTGCGATTTTTGGCTCGACAAGGTGCAATTTCTAGGCCATGTTGTTTCGAGTGACGGCATTTCAGTGGATCCGACGAAGATCGAATCTATCAAAGACTGGCCGACACCGAAATCAATTGCTGAGATAAGAAGCTTCTTGGGATTGGCTGGATATTATCAACGGTTTGTCTAAGATTTCTCCAGAGTAGTGGAACCCTTGACGAAGATCACACGGAAGGAGGTGTCGTATGTTTGGTCGGAGGAATGCACCCAGGCGTTCGATCTGTTGAAACTGAAGTTAACAACGGCCCCAATCCTGATCGTACCAGACAGCTCAGGTGGCTTGGTTGTTCACAGTGATGCGTCGGGAAAAGGTTTGGGTTTCGTATTGATGTAGCATGGTCGAGTGGTGGCTTATGCCTCTCGTCAGCTGAGAACTCATGAGAAGAACTACCCTACGCATGACCTGGAGTTAGCGGTCGTTGTGTTCACCTTAAAGATTTGGAGGCATTACTTACTAGGCGAAAGAATGGAGGTGTACACAGATCACAAAAGTTTGAAATACGTGTTCACTCAGAAGGAGCTGAATATGAGGCAACGCAGATGGTTGGAGTTGATGGCAGACTACGACATTGATCTACAGTATCACCCGGGGAAGGTGAACGTCGTTCTTGATGCCCTCAGTCGCAGGCCGTCAGCTGCGTTGCTGACTTGTCAGAAGGGGATTCTTGATGACCTTCAGAGACTCAAGTTAGAGGTAGTTACTCCAGGTGTGCCCGGACAGCTCTGGCAGTTGCAAGTTCAATCATCGCTTATAGATCGCATCAAAGCTGCACAGGCTGGAGACCATCAATTGCAGAAATTCAGAGGGTTAGTCGAGGCTGGTTTGAGGATAGATTTGCAAATTCACGAAGATGGTTCTCTGAGATTTGGCAACCGGCTGTGTGTTCTAAAGGGGGGGTGTTCAAGATGAAGTCCTAGCTGATGCACATAGTTCCGCTTACTCGGTGCACCTAGGTGGCACCAAGATGTACTGTAATACCCAGCCCCTTTTTATACGCTATATCTGTATTTCTAATTCACTTATAAAATTTATTTAACTTTTTCTGATAATTATTTATTTATTTCTAAAACCCCTTTTAAACACCAAACCAAGTATATCACCCCTTTTAAATAGCCTCAAACACAAACCATATTTTATTCCTTCAGCCCATTGCTTTAAAGATTTAAATTTATTTTATTTCCAGCCCAACTCCCAAACCCCATCCCATTTTCTTTTATTTAAAATCTTAAACCCAAAACCTTATTTTTCTATTGCGGCCCAAGCTTCCCGGCCCACTCTCTTAATTTACCTATTTTCCTTATATTAAATCCCAGCCTGGCCCGTTCCCATCTCCCTTTAATTCTTTTATTTTTTTTATTTTTGGCCCAGCAGCCCACACCCCTCTGCCAACCCGACCCGGCCCAATACCCTCTCCCTCCTTCCTCCAACGGCTCTCTCCGCCATTCTCGCGCGCCCGTTCCACCTCCGTCGCCCACGCTCGTGCTCACGCCTGCGACGATTGGCCCGCTCGCGCGATCCACCCTTCTCGCCAACACTCGCGCACTCTTCGCCGCACCTCGCGCCTCGTCTCTCTTTCTCTCTCCCTCATCCCCCTCACTGCCTCACCACTATCCCCCTGCACCCATCTCACCACCACAGAATCCACCTCGCCGCACCCATCACCTCGCCTACACCCGAGCCGACCTCCCCTCACCATTGTTCAACCACCGCCGGCTTTCCTCCACCCTCGTCACTCATCTCCCTCTCCTCCTCTCTCTCGCTCGCGCTGCAGACCCCACAACCGCCGGTGCCCCCTCTCCTTCCCTAGATCTTCCTTCACCGACGTCATCAACTTCCCTTCAACCCATCTTGCCGAGCTCAACTCCGGCCGACCCCACCATCGCCTCACCGACGAAGCCACCATAGCTATCTCGCTGCAGCACCTCCACCACCGTGAGCGACCACCGTCACTCTCATCGACCGCAGCTCATCATCATCGTCATCGTCGTCGCCACCTTCCCTCCCCCGCTCCCCTCGCCGGAGCTCCGACATCCGATCTCTCCCCTCCCCATTTTCCTCTGTCTCTCTCCGGTCTCTCTCTCTGTGATCTCTCTCTGTTCTCTCTTTCTCTCTCTCTCTCTCTCTAAATTTCTCTCCCCCTCTCTCTGGTATGCTCCCTCTCTCTCTCTAATTCTCTCTCTATCTCTCTGTCTCTCACTCTCTCTCTGGTTCTCTCTCACTCTCTATCTCTCTATCTCTCACTCTCTTTCTGGTTCTCTCTCACTCTCTAACTCTGTCTCTCTCTCTCTCTGCTCTCTCTCTCTAACCCTCTCTCTCTGTTCTCCCTCTCTCTATGCACCTCTATCTCCCGCATATCAAGTCAAGGACAACTTAGAGCACTGAAGAGAAAAGAAAGGCACGGAGAGTAACGGGATTGATTACGATCGTCTGATTCTAAAAGCCGAACCTGTGCTGCGCCTGTGATACGATCGTGCTATTGATACTGCCGTGCATAGCCAAAACGTCTCCAGGCAAGTTCTCTACTTGCTACATGCTAAGTTATACTTGTTACAAATTAAAATCGTTTAGATTGTAGTTACTTTTCTGAATAAATTATACTACACACCTGTTCGATGCATGATCCCTATGAGAATACTTATCACATTTGATGGAACTGGATGGTTTACATTGGCCCTTGTAGTGATGAATATCTTATGAAAATTTCGTTGAATAATTTGACCGTTAACGACTAAAATGACTACCCCCAAGTTTACTAGTAAAACTGGAATTTTATTGTACCTGAAAACCGTTAAAATTGCCATAAATTATACACACACTGGAATGATGCGTTCGAGGGCTCAAATCGAAGCCAACTCGACGAACTTTAACCCTATACTAGTTTCCAGACATTCCTGTACTTAAACTATGACAATATTTGGATCGGAGTGCGACTCTGAACTGCAGTCCAGAGCGACTCCAGTTGTCGTTTACTGTCCCGTAATGAACACCACCCTGTTTCCTAAACTCGTAGGTTGCGGAACTCCGCTGATTATTATAGGATAATGTGTTAGATACACAACACAAGTGGTTTCATCCTGTTTCGTTGTCGTTTATTATTTATTCTGTAATTTAATAGATGTGGACGTATAACAGTCCAGAACAGATTCTGAGATGACATATTGGTATTGAACAGTGTATATCTCCTAACGTACAGATGAGATTGAGAAACCGTCTGTTGCGTTGAAAACCTTACTGAAAACCCTAGATTTCATTCAACTGTAGCATCACTAAATTCTAATCCCAACTTGGATTAAAATGCATTACGAAACGGATTTCTGATTCTGAAACCGGATTTCCAGCCGTGGACGCTTAAAATGAAATGGCTATAATTAGTGATCCTGGAACCTGATTGGCATGAAACTAAATTCAATGGATAGATAACTGAACATACTAATTATTACCTATTCACTGTTTCACTAAATTGTAACCGTATGATTTATGATAAATTATGCAAATGGTAGATAAATGATTCAGGACATCCTAATCATGCTTTATATATTGTTTACGCATCATATCATACACATGTCATTGCATTGATAACCCAGTGATAACGTGCATTACCCAGTGCTAGGTATTAGTGATGATTGTGGCAAGTACGTTAGTGTTCGTGTATCAGTGAATAAGTGAAAGTGATACGTACTTGTACACAATCAGTGAACCTTATTATTATATTACATTGTCGACATCTGTGGGACACGTGTACGTATGACTATAAGTGGTATGGGACACTTATGGAAGCTCTTGCACGGGTGTCACAGATAAGGCACCAGACACTGCCATTTATCTTAGGTATTAGTCGGGATGTGCTCGATGGAGGTCCTGCTTCCAGTTCTCGCGCAGACTTGTCATAGACCGATTGGTATTTAGGGTTATGGTTAGCGTTTGATGTAGACCACGGGGTGTGGGGTAGTTTAAGTGTGAGTTCAACAGAATCTCGGGAGTCCCATGCCGGCTTATATATTTAGGGAGATATATGGAGATTTACAGGGTATGTGATTATTACCGTGATATACATGTTGAGCCCGTGGTCCCTTGCCCTTGGGTTCTACCCTTGGGTGGAGGACACTCGCGAGTGGTTGACTCTCACACTTGGACTGACGATAGGCTTAGTGACCTGCACAGTGAGACTTAGAGACTGATAGGGATACTGGCATTGATATACCTTACATACTGTGTTGACATACGTGGCATATCATTCTATTGCTTTTACTGTTCCGCTGCATTGATTACTGCATGTTCATATCCATACTGCCATTGATCTACTGTTATATATACCTATTATCACTGTTAGAATTGTCACATGATTTTATATATATTATATTGCTTTTGTGTCGCTCTGACGACCTGAGTATGCATGCTCAGTGTGAGGAGAAGATTTAGCCTGGACCAGGATTAGACGCACTTCACGGACATTTTGTTTAGCTATCCAGAGTTCAGAGTTATATCCTTTGTTTCCCATCAGATCAGTTCATTTTACTGTTTTGTTCCAGTTACTGCATTTCTCATTACCTGCGCATTATTTACTGTTTACCATGAAAAACTAGAAGCCGAAGTGTGACTACGGCAGGACATTTCCTTGACCGTAGGAGCATGGCTGGCCTTGTCAACCCTTCCTATTCCGTATTTTGGGAAGCGGGGCGTGACATGGTTTAGTTGGTATCAGAGCCAGCTTTTGCTTCGATTGGGATTGCAGTTTTCCATATAGAGCTTGACAATCTAAGACATCCTCAGTCTAGATTGTAAACTTGATATTCCTGATCCATATTCACATTGAGTGTTCTGCTATCCATTCGCTAGGGTTTCGAGTGACTTGGCAAGGTTACGTGGTTGCAATTACACTATCGTACTCTGTTTAAGCGACTTAAAGTCAAACAGTTGATTCTCCACTTGTAATAAATTCATCACCTCTGATATTCTTGAATCTTTGTCCTATCCATATTATATTTTGATTCGTATAGCTTGTGACTTATATCACCCTCAAAAATTATTGTTTCAGGATTATGTCTTCCAACGACTCTTCCTCTATCTCCATTCCCCAGAATCAGACTGTTGAGATCCTGAGTGTACTGCAAGGTCTAAAGGAAGCCCAGGAGCGAACAAACAACTTGTTGGCTGAAGGACTGAGAAGACAGATGAATCAGGCACCAGCGGGAGTCTCCAATCATAAAGGGATTCCCGTTAGACGAGGAAAAGAGAAGAAAATGAAGCGCCAATTTGTTTTCCCGCGACAGAAGCAGCAGAAGACCCCATGTTGTGGGTACTGTAAGAGGCCAGGACATCTTCAGAGGGATTGTCGCCGCGCCCAAGGGAAATGTCTGATATGCGGGTCCAACAAACATCTCATCAACGGTTGCCCAGAAAGGAAAAAACTACAAGGAGGAGACTCGTCCACACTCCCCACTTCTGCCAAGTGAGGATTACTGCGTAGTTCGCACTTCGAGGATAAAGCGGACCCAACACAGCATTCAATTTGCGTGACGAGGATGCAGCGGCCTAGCAATCAAAGAAGAATTTTCCTGTTTTCTAATTTCAGCATTATGTTGTCATTCCCTTATGAATATTTCTTTCCGTTTGAAATCTTGTATCCGTTGAACTCTTAGTTAAATGCAATAAAATTTGAATCATAATATATGTGTCATTCTCTTGTCATTTCCCTTGTTCATACTATTCATTAGCATAACATTTTAATCTTGATTTTTCAATTCCTGCCACCGCATATCTTTCCATACTTCGTACACTTAGCCATTTTCCTGATGTATTTCATTGTCTAATCATGACTCTTTTTCTTCCAGGCCATGGCCCACCCTGGAGCAGCACCGTATCTAGATGAGGATGCGCAGTCATGCGTTTCCATAGACCGCACGCTGATGAATTCTGACGATGAGATCAACGGTCCCCAAGTCAATTTCGGAGACCACGATCCAGAGGACGAAGGAGCAGCCGCCCCAGAGTTTGACATGATAGGCGATTCCGACGAAGAGGAAGAAGACTCTGAAGAGAACCCGATAGAGGAAGACCCCGAGGAAGAACCGATAGAAGAAAATCCAGTGGAGGAAAATCCCATGGAAGAGAATCACTTGGAATCGGACCTCGATGAAGAAGCTCCATCCGATGAAGAAGGACCAGAAGATCAAGACCCTGCGGTGGAAGAACTCCTAATGGCGATACCTGCGAGGCGCTATGGAAATGGACGCCCCTACCTGAATGCGCGAGCCTACCGCAACCTGCTGAATCTCCACAACCGCGACTAACGGGATTTCTCTTAGATGCTGTCTTCCTTGACCGTAGGAGCATGGCTGGCCTTATCAACCCCTCGTATTCCGTATTTTGGGAAGCGGGGCGTGACATGTACAGAGACCTGAGGCAGCACTTCTGGTGGAACGGAATGAAGAGGGAGATTGCTCGCTTTGTCTCCAAGTGTCTGGTATGCCAACAGGTGAAAGCCAAGCATCAGAGAATAGCTGGGTTGTTGCAGCCGCTTCCAGTGCCAGAGTGGAAATGGAAGCACATCACCATGGATTTTGTGATGGCACTACCACGAAGTCCAAGAGGCAACAATGTCATCTGGGTTATTGTTGATCGTCTGACGAAGGTAGCGCATTTCATACCTTTCCGAGTCGGACAATTGACGGAGTCACTTGCGGAGAAGTATATGCAGGATATTGTGATACTGCACGGAATGCCCATCGGTATCGTGTTTGATCGAGACACCAGGTTCATTTCCTATTTCTGGAAGAATCTGCAAGAGGGTTTGGGCACACGTCTCAAGTTCAGCACGGCCTATCATCCGCAGACGAACGGGAAATCCAAGCGTACTATCCAGACACTCGAGGATATGCTGAGGGCATGCATGCTCGGTTTTCAGGGTTCTTGGGAGGATCACCTCCATCTGGTAGAGTTTTCGTATATCAACAGCTACCAGGCTAGCATCCATATGGTGCCGTTCGACACTCTGTATGGATGGAAGTTTAGATCCCCTGTATGCTGGGACGACGTGGGTGAATGAAGGTTGTTGGGCCCTGAGCGGATTGTGCAAACAATAAGCAAGGTTCAGACGATCAGGAAACGGATCAAAGTGGCTCAGAACCGACAGAAGAGTTGGGAAGATACCGACAGAAGATCGTTGGAGTTTGGTATTGGTGACCACGTGTTCTGAAGATATCTCCCACTCGGGGAGTGATCAGGTTTGGTAGTCGCGGAAAACTCAGTCCTCGATTCATCGGACCTTTTGAGGTGCTAAAGCGAGTAGGAGAGGTGGCTTATCGACTTGCCTTGCCTCCATCGCTAACTGGTGTGCACAATACTTTCCATGTTTCCCTGTTGAGGCGCTACGTTCGGGATGACAGCCAAATCCTAGACCATTCGGAGTTAACATTAGGCACTGATCTGTCTTAGGAGGAGCAGCCTACCACCATTCTCGATCGTCAGGAAAAAGTGCTGAAGAACAAAGTTGTAACAACACTAAACTTTCTGTACAATTTTTTCAAAAATACAGAAAAGGGGTACTTTTGCCTGAGCACAAGATATAAGTTTGTTTTGCTTTTTAATAGAAAGAAGGAGCTTGTAACTCATTAGTAAGATCTTGCACTGCGGAGCCAAAGCACCAGAGTTCAAATCCCATCACCCACATTATTTTTAATATTGTTTTCTTTTAAATTTTTAGAAGTCCAAGGGTCTACACGTGCATAACTCGTAAAAACCCCACTACACATATAAAACAAACTGACCCAGGGGTTACACCATACGACATAGAACACGTGGCAGCGAGCCCCGGCTCAACTCGGCCGACTCGGGCCGGCGACTCGATCGACTCGGCCCGCCGCCGCCGGCCGAGTTGAGCCTGTTCGCCAAGTCGTCAACAGGAAACTTGTGTCTTTTGAGCTTCTTATAACCCCTGGATACTTTAAATCATCTGCATAATAATAGAGAGTCATAAAATCAATTTAAAACATTTTAATGCAATTTATTTTAATAAATTTTCTATCAAACCCTAACCCTAGCCTTTCCCTATAAATACCACCCCTAAACACACCCCCTCACTCACAAATCTGTCCAAACTCTCAAGAAATTCCTCAAGAAATTTTGTGTACAAGTGGAGTTAGTGAAGGGCAAAACTCCGGCAATCTTCCGACGGCGACCCTAGGAGCTCCCGGCGATGAAACGACGCACCGGAAATTCCTACTTCCTCCTCTTCCTCATCTCTAACCTTTAAGCCAATAAGTACCATTTTCCCTCTTTCCTATTCTTTCTAAAAACACGTATTTCTAAAACCCGACGGAATCGGAGTAAATCCGATTTCCGATTCGGTTCTTCCTAAAACCTCACTTTTTCTTAAATACAATCAAGCTAAACTATTACATGTTGACTATTAAACATTAACAAACATGTTGAACAAGTTTCATGACAACCTATTTCATTTTGTAACTTTTACCGTACTTTTCCACTAAAATACCATGTAGTTTCATTTCGACATTAAAACATCACAAACTTGTTATACCTTTAAGTAGATCACGAGATAATGACTTACCTCCTCACAACACTCATATGCAACATAACACAATACCTTTTGGAAACCTAGAATACGGGAAAACAAAACATTTCAAATAAATACCATGAATTAATAAAACCGTTTTCTAAAGGATTAAGTATTTTACACAAATCTTTGCAAAGCGCCACTACAACCCAATTTGGGGAACCCGACTGGGATGGTACTGCAGGGTTCCTAGGCACACTAATGAGGTCTCCCAAGCCATCAACCATGGCAATTTCAAAAATTATGGTGCCTACAAACCCTAAACTACGGATCGTTTGCTAGATTTCTAGGCGAAACACGAACTAGTTAACAGTTAACTAAGGGAATACGGAAATACAACCTTTGTAGATCCGGTCCTCCACCTCCACGGCTCCGCAACGAGGTCGTCTCCGCTGTCCAAATCAAATCCGGGCTCTAGAGTCGGCTTCGTCGGAGAATGGGAAAGCTAGGTCGTCGATGTCCATGCCGAAGATGATCTACGTCGAGGCATCGCTAGATCAAGCTCACAACTTCACCAAGTCATGAAACTTGTGACGTAAACACACTCTACTACTTGGCAAGAGGTAGAGGATGAAGAAATAGGAGTTGGGTTAACTTTAGAATTGGATTTCTCACTTGTTTCCAACAATCACCATTGATGGACTTCAAGCTTCTTCACTTGAAGAATGAAGAAGAAGAAGGAAAAAGGTTATGATAAGTTAAAAGAAAATGAAAAGAAAATGAATTCTTATCATAATTTTAACCATGGTCAAGTGTAGAGAATGAATCATGGTTAGTGAGAATGGTTAGGGTTAAGGATGAGATAAGTATGGTTGACTTTATCAAAGCTTCATGAAGCTTCAACTAAACTCCAAATCTAGCAACCATTCTTTTCTCTTCTTTTCCAAAATGAATAAATAAATAAATAAAGGAATAAATAAAAGAAAAGAAACCCTAGCCATTCTTTTAACCATGGTTTAATTCTTTGCACTTAACCAAGTTAGCATGCATCATCAAACATGATACATACAAGTGCACAAAAACATATCGCATATGCAATGCGCACGAACCAAGTGAGAAAATCCGTCTAAAGTGAACCGATACTAGTTAATGCAAAGTAATATATCAAATATATAATTATACATTAAATCATTAAATCAACACTTGATTCAATGATCCGGTCATGCGCACATAACCGACTGGTATCTAATATATCGGCTTATCGAATCAACGCTTGAATCGATAACTAGGTTATATCGCATACAACCATTCGATATATTTATCGCGAGAATAGAATACGGTATCACATACACGCATTATTCTCGGTCCCGCACATATCTCATATGCGCTCCTATTTCGTTTCGCTTGAGCCAGGAAACCTCTGTGTAGGACTCTAAAGACTCGTCAATACGCCGGCAGCAGATGATGATCATATCAAACACCCACAAGCCGCAAGCGGTCTGCCAAACGTAACGGCCACCCGGGTATTGAGCGATCTGAAGATCGACGAGCAAGCCCGCTCACACTCCAGTGAATCCGACCAGTAACACTACCGTACAGTCCGGTCTGATCGTCTGATATGTCGCATATCTCGCCTAGGGGTGGTATACGTCAGACCCCAATAGCTCAATAAGTCGTGTCGATATGAGGTCTATAACTATTCGAGAAACTACTGGTAACACTTACCAGTAAATCTCAGCAACCCTGGCCAGGGATTTCCTGTTATAGCCAATCGAACACAGCGCAACATCAACCCCCATATACCGGGAGAGACGAATCCCCTCCTATCGCTCATTGCCTCCATGTGACTCGGGACTGTACCCAAAAACCACCGTTTTGCACGCTCTCTTGGACGTGGTAAGATGGAAATCAAAGCACAGTGGGAACCACACAAGACTCTATGACGATCTCGGGTCAACAGACTACTCTGTACCAGTGTCACCAGAGAACTGCCATCTGACGTGAGGTATAATACCATCTGGGAGTTCTCGGCGAGTCCGTACAGTGTACCCAGTCTCTACTGAGCACCCGTATATCATCTCTGATGTCAAACACCGATGGATATGGGATCATCCATCGCCCATCTGTATGGGTCGAGAAGGTACACGCTAGTCTACTCTGGCATATCGATGCCCCGTCTCGATACACCCTCGACTAGGGACTTTGAAGGATGTACTTATGGACTACCATGTCCCCACTAGTATGATCCGCATCATAGTCCAGGTAGTCAAGTACAGATCCTAAGGGCTTTACCAACATGTAACAGAGAGACAATCAGCATACACGTTAAGGTAAAGATCAACCAGATAGCATACTATCATGTCGAGCAAGAAAGTCCTCCCTATATATGTCCCAGCATCCACTACAATATACATCCTATGTATAGTAATGGCCTCTAGGGCATACATATAACTAACAATCTCCCACTTGCACTAGGGCCATCTGTAGCAGTGGTTTGAAGTATCTCATACTCAACCATCCCATAAAAGTGTCTCTCTCTGGGAACAGGCCTTTGTGAGTGGATCCGCTGTGTTGTCCTCTGAGTCTACTCTCCAAACCTCGATCACCCTGGAGATCAATCATCTCCATGATCAAGTGATACTGCCTTAGAATATGTCTGGATCACTGATGGGACGGACGTTCCTTGGCATAAGCCACAACTCCATTGTCACACAATGGGAGGAACATAGTTCATCTCATGAACCAATATACACCCAAACAGCCTCTTTGGTAGCATCTTAAGTAGCGATGTATCGTGCCTTTATCATCTAGTATGTCACGGTATCCAGCTTGGAACTCTTCCAATATACCGTCCCTTTACCGAGGGTAAAGACAATGCCTGCGACTGACACTCAGTCGTCCTTTTCACCCTGGAACTCTTCCAGTGATTCTCCCCAGGATCGATTGATACCATCTCACTACAACTAGTGAGAATCCTAACATCCAATTAAATCTATCTCATAGATCCAAAACCCAGGATTTAGTAGGTATCACTTTGATCCTATTTGGAGAATCTTTATGATAAACGGAGATTGATCGAGCGTAGCATAAGAAACTCCTTTCTTATCAAGAGTATGTCATCCACGTACTCTACGAGCATCGTCACCATACTCCCTACTACCTTTTTGTATATACAAGGTTCATCTACCATTTTGATGATGTCAAACTCTTTGACTAACACATTAAAACAGATGTTCCAACTCCGCGACGCCTGCTTTATCCTATAAAGCATCTTGCACACGTTTCCGCTGCTCCCACTGTCTACGAAGCCCTCTGGCTGTGTACTTATAGACGCTCTTTTCTAAATCATCATTTAGAAAAGCAGTCAAGACACCCAACCACCAGAGATCGTAGTCATGGTATGCAGCCGTGGTAAGTAGGATCCGAATGGACTTAAGCATAGCTACTTGAAAAGGTTTCATCATTATCCACGCCTGGTCAATGAAGAAAACCTTTAACAAGTCTAGCTTTGAAAGTCTCAACTTTTCCATGTACACCAAGTAATCTTCTCAAGATATACTTGCTCCTGATGGGGATTTAACCCTTCAGATATAGCAACCAAAGTCCATACTTTGTTGGTGTATAAGGATTCCATCTCAGATCACTAAGCATCCAGCCATTCTTACAGAGTCTTACTCCTGATGGCCAGCTCGAAGCTAGTTGGGTCATCATCTCATGATGCAATCCTCGCTCCCACTGTCATAGAGAAACCGAAGTATCTCTCAGGTGGGTGAGGAACCCTACTAGATCGGCGGAGAGGCTGAGGTTCGTTGGTATCTACTGAATCCCTTGGTTCTATCAAATCATCTGCTGTAGTTTGTACAACTGGAACCTTTCCAGTTCTACATAACTGACCTTGCCTCGAGCTTGTCCGGATTTTGCTTTTAGACATCGGCCGGACAACCCCAAATCTTAACTAGCTTAAGATATGGGCTCTTCCCTTTCCATATCACATATGAAATGGTAGGCAACTGATTTGATTCGAACCCTATTCAATAGGTATGCAGCTTCTCAAGCGCATATCTCCCAAAAAGGAAACAGGTAACTCAGTAGTACTCATCATAGAGCACACCTTATCACATAGGGTGTAATTGCTCCACCCCGATATACCATCGTGCTATGGCGTATACGGAGGAGTAATACTGAGAGAGAATCTTATTCCCCTTTAGAATAGTCCAGTATTTCCGTGCTCAAGTATTCTCCTCCTTGATCTCATCAAAGGACATAATACTTATACCCGTATTCTAGTTCTCTACTTCTAACTTATATTCTGTGAATATCTCAAAAGGTTCAGACTCATGTTTCAACAAGAACATATGTCTGAATCTAAAGAGATTATCAGAGAATGTAATGAAGTACTAAGAACCGGTCTTGGCATGTGTAGACAGGGGACCTTACATACATCAACATGCATTATCCCAAGAGTTTAGTAACTCTTTCTCTGTTTCCAGTAAACGGAGCTATGGTCATCTTATCTTTGTGACATGACTGGCGAGTTTCACAAGATGTAAATTCAAACTGATTTAAATATGCATCTATATGTAACTCTAGCTAGTCGGGTCACATTGATATGACCTAGTCTACAATGCCTCAAGAAGGATTCGTTCATTTCTGAACTCTTCCTCTTGTGTGTGATCCGTATACTAAGAACTGTAGTTTGATTTAGAACATTAATGCTTTTAGATAACGTGCCTGAACCGATCAACTTTTGATATAGGAAATGTTCAAAACATTATCCAACAATAAAAAATTATATCGTTTCTTTACTAATAAAGAGAGTGATATGATTTGGTATATCAGGTTCGGTATCTAATAACATTCGTTCAGAATCAATGTATTGGTAATACAGGGTGACAGTGACCGACAGACTTGGCTGCAACACTTGCCCCGTTTTCTGCCTCATGAAACTTATCACCCGTTCTCAGTTCTCTACCTTTCTGTAGCCCTATGTAACAGATTACATATCTGGGATCCTGATCTGGTATCACATACCCAGGACGTAAAGGATACTGAGAAACAGTTCTCTGTAATGAACACACCCGAAGATGATGCATCAGCATGCACTCTCTTCGTTTGGGCGGCACGGGAATTCTGGTAATCCCCAATTTCCTGCTCTGTCTTATAACAATTATAAGTTGGAGCGGGACCAACGTTCCCCAGCTCAGTATAACAAGCGGGTTCGGTCAATTTTCCGTATTATTATCTTGATTAAGGCGTGATATGGTCGCTACCAGGAGAGAGAGAGAAGAAAACACTCAGCGTGCGCTCTGTCAAGAATAGATTGGTTATTATTTTATCTAATCAGGATGGCTCCCACTGCTTTTTATCAAATCTTCCTTCAAACCCTAAAAGGAAAGACTAGCCGGGATTAATTACACACTACAAGTTCGCCAATCTTTCAGCCAGGCCAGTGTCGGTACTTTGAGGGAGGTCCCCCGTGCTTTCGCACGAACCTAATTAATGTAAACCTCGTTTTTCCAGAGGCGTAACCCCGTTGACACCTTTCTAGACACCTACTTGATCGGCTAATTGTAATGTATAAAACTCTCCCAGGAGTAACTCTTACTCGCAGCGGGTATCGGGATCCAACTATCTCATAGAAGGTATGCAATCTCATTGCAAATTTCAACACTTGAAATTCCCGATAATGTTTTGCCCCGAACGATCTATGACCTTGACAAGGTCAACAAACCATATACCGCAAGTCAAGTTCAACCCGTCATTTCTTGATTGAATCAAACCCACCCGCACGACCCTTGACAAGGTCAACAAGGCCGCACGACTACCCTAACCCAATCTGCATCATATGCATAAGCAGATAAATACTGGTTAGCTACCGCACACTGCGCCTTGACAAGGTCAACAAACGCAGCACGAATACTAAACAGGATTTATCTGAAATGACGGAGGGCTACGACAGGTTTTTCTGAAAACCTATTGCGTAATGAACTTGATATCGTTGTAGGATCGAATGAATTTTGAAATGGAGTGCTTTTGAGGCTTTTCTTGTTTTGCTAAAGGAGTCACTCCCGGTGAAGGGATCGTCGGTCCTTTCCTCGTCGAGTGAGGTGCGGGATATATCATATATATCACTGTGCAAAGCAAAAACTCTTAAAAGCAATCAAAAGACAAACCGAGGGCGTAGCATCGACCAGTTATTGCTAAAGGAGTCACTCCCGGTGAAAGGATCTCGGTCCTTTCCTCATCGAATAAGGTGCAGGATATATCACATATACCGCTGTGCAAAGCAAGAACTGTAGCTACCTGTTTTATTTTGAAATTCGATTCTACAACATCTTAGGTTTCTTTTATTTCATTAATCACATTAATGAAGTCCCATCATTTAAGTACCTAAACATCACAGATAGATATGACGTACACTTATGCCATCCGCATTCGCCTCGATGTCCCCTCGTGCACCGTTAGGTTAGGTAACTAACGACAGAGCGGGGCAGGGCTAGCGCGGGTGTAAAACATAAGTAACGTCTATATAACATATCATATATACTATAAATGTATCTATCACAGAACATCACATGATCACATCACAGATATCGCAGCAGAAGAATCATATGAAATATTGGATATACTAGGACGTCCGTGTTTTCAATACGAGCCAGTATAAAACACGGATTCCACGGTCGTGATGAATAGCCAAACCCACACCCCTAGACCCCTACGAGAGCGGCAAGCAACCCTACCAATTCTGGAGTTAGGAGACCCGGACCCGACTCCTCGAGTTGGTCTCCCACTGGACTCCAGAACCCGGTTACTTGTGCTCCCCTCCTTGGGTCTATCCTAGTGCGGAAAAGTAAATAATATACAACAGGTGACAACTCCCGCAACCTGGAAGCGCCCCAATAAAAGAATATTACATACAAGTTTTTACATGAATGAAAATGAAAAACACTCATCTCACATAAAAACCCCCGGCTATTCAAACACGACGATCCAATATAACATATCCAGCAACACATAACATCACATGTCATCAACGTAAGTAAATGTGCGCATCCCAATTGTCGTTGACATATAGCAACGAAACCGGCGATACCACATATTACACTTACGGTCACAGAAAAGAAAGTGTAAAAGTACAACAGTTGGAATCCGCAACCACCTCAGACATCGCATGCCTGACCAAATGAATTACTTAGACATCACATGCCTAACAATTATAAACCCCGCATTTTAGTCTCATTATCGAAAACACTTTTCAATACCAAGTCGGGCAATTCAACAGGATTCCCGACATCCTGATCGAATGCTCGTCGCAAACTTCATTAGACGGCCGCACCCCTGATACCGTCGACGAAGTGCACCAAGGCGGAACACCGCTACCGCGAGCACCCGGACGGATGCTTTCGGCGACGGGGTTCTCCTACAGTCACTTGGTCGGGGCAATGGGGTAAGGCTGTCTATTAAGTTTACCCGGCGAGTATCCGCGTACGCTACGTGATTGCGACGGACTTTTGATCACATCAAAATTCCGTGGCAACCGATCAAGTGAGACTAAACTGCTGTGTTTATAACATTCATTTAGTTATCTCATAACTATTGTGAATTCCAATTATTGTATCCCATTCCGGATAAATAGAAAATGTTAAACTTTCCGATCGAACATTCTAACACCCAAGTTTTCCCGATACAGCTCAACACATGAAATAAGTCTAACAACATTCCGTTCGTACCTCAGTACCAATGGTCCAGCCGTAGAAGGGTCAAGCCAACGCCTCACATGTGGCACGCCGTACTCCCCCAAACCCGAAGGTTCAAAGGGCAGTTCAAGACGGTCACATAATCGAGTTAAGGTTTGTGTCTTCTAGAGGGAGCATCGCGTTACTTGCACTACTTAGAAAGTCGTTAAACTACGGAAAAATCCAACACTTGGAAATTTCCCGACAGGGGAAAAAGTGGGTATTTATATCCGGTCGAACTTTTTAACATATTCTAAAATTTATCCGGAAAGCCACACAGACAAAATTTGATACCCCGATCGAAATACCGAATCCCCAAATCAACTCAGAAAAATTCAACTCTGGAATAAATATTAAAAATACCCAGGAATACCAGCACTAATAATTATGAGATACTGTGTAAAAACTATTAAATAAGCATGCCGTACCGCCGCGCAACCGCCGCACGAGGCTAGCTCGTGCCGCGGAAGCGCGGCAAGAAGAATGAATTATCGGCACGAATTTCACAGTACATCATATATTCACCTGCTGATTTTTCTGAACATTTTTAATGTGGAAAAAGACCAGATTTTAAAAATTGTACAGAGAGCAACTTTGAATCGGGGTTTCGGGTTCGTTCGGACTTCAATTTCCGTCTGGACTTCGCCTAAGGCTCTAGCTAGTCTCTGATACCACTGCAGGGTTCCTAGGTACACTAATGAGGTCTCCCAAGCCATCAACCATGGCAATTTCAAAAATTATGGTGCCTACAAACCCTAAACTACGGATCGTTTGCTAGATTTCTAGGCGAAACACGAACTAGTTAACAGTTAACTAAGGGAATACGGAAATACAACCTTTGTAGATCCGGTCCTCCACCTCCACGGCTCCGCAACGAGGTCATCTCCGCTGTCCAAATCAAATCCGGGCTCTAGAGTCGGCTTCGTCGGAGAATGGGAAAGCTAGGTCGTCGATGTCCATGCCGAAGATGATCTACGTCGAGGCATCGCTAGATCAAGCTCACAACTTCACCAAGTCATGAAACTTGTGACGTAAACACACTCTACTACTTGGCAAGAGGTAGAGGATGAAGAAATAGGAGTTGGGTTAACTTTAGAATTGGATTTCTCACTTGTTTCCAACAATCACCATTGATGGACTTCAAGCTTCTTCACTTGAAGAATGAAGAAGAAGAAGGAAAAAGGTTATGATAAGTTAAAAGAAAATGAAAAGAAAATGAATTCTTATCATAATTTTAACCATGGTCAAGTGTAGAGAATGAATCATGGTTAGTGAGAATGGTTAGGGTTAAGGATGAGATAAGTATGGTTGACTTTATCAAAGCTTCATGAAGCTTCAACTAAACTCCAAATCTAGCAACCATTCTTTTCTCTTCTTTTCCAAAATGAATAAATAAATAAATAAAGGAATAAATAAAAGAAAAGAAACCCTAGCCATTCTTTTAACCATGGTTTAATTCTTTGCACTTAACCAAGTTAGCATGCATCATCAAACATGATACATACAAGTGCACAAAAACATATCGCATATGCAATGCGCACGAACCAAGTGAGAAAATCCGTCTAAAGTGAACCGATACTAGTTAATGCAAAGTAATATATCAAATATATAATTATACATTAAATCATTAAATCAACACTTGATTCAATGATCCGGTCATGCGCACATAACCGACTGGTATCTAATATATCGGCTTATCGAATCAACGCTTGAATCGATAACTAGGTTATATCGCATACAACCATTCGATATATTTATCGCGAGAATAGAATACGGTATCACATACACGCATTATTCTCGGTCCCGCACATATCTCATATGTGCTCCTATTTCATTTCGCTTGAGCCAGGAAACCTCTGTGTAGGACTCTAAAGACTCGTCAATACGCCGGCAGCAGATGATGATCATATCAAACACCCACAAGCCGCAAGCGGTCTGCCAAACGTAACGGCCACCCGGGTATTGAGCGATCTGAAGATCGATGAGCAAGCCCGCTCACACTCCAGTGAATCCGACCAGTAACACTACCGTACAGTCCGGTCTGATCGTCTGATATGTCGCATATCTCGCCTAGGGGTGGTATACGTCAGACCCCAATAGCTCAATAAGTCGTGTCGATATGAGGTCTATAACTATTTGAGAAACTACTGGTAACACTTACCAGTAAATCTCAGCAACCCTGGCCAGGGATTTCCTGTTATAGCCAATCGAACATAGCGCAACATCAACCCCCATATACCGGGAGAGACGAATCCCCTCCTATCGCTCATTGCCTCCATGTGACTCGGGACTGTACCCAAAAACCACCGTTTTGCACGCCCTCTTGGACGTGGTAAGATGGAAATCAAAGCACAGTGGGAACCACACAAGACTCTATGACGATCTCGGGTCAACAGACTACTCTGTACCAGTGTCACCAGAGAACTGCCATCTGACGTGAGGTATAATACCATCTGGGAGTTCTCGGCGAGTCCGTCCAGTGTACCCAGTCTCTACTGAGCACCCGTATATCATCTCTGATGTCAAACACCGATGGATATGGGATCATCCATCGCCCATCTGTATGGGTCGAGAAGGTACACGCTAGTCTACTCTGGCATATCGATGCCCCGTCTCGATACACCCCTCGACTAGGGACTTTGAAGGATGTACTTATGGACTACCATGTCCCCACTAGTATGATCCGCATCATAGTCCAGGTAGTCAAGTACAGATCCTAAGGGCTTTACCAACATGTAACAGAGAGACAATCAGCATACACGTTAAGGTAAAGATCAACCAGATAGCATACTATCATGTCGAGCAAGAAAGTCCTCCCTATATATGTCCCAGCATCCACTACAATATACATCCTATGTATAGTAATGGCCTCTAGGGCATACATATAACTAACAGGTACGGATTATCGCACATCCCTAGGCTTAGTAGTGCAAGATGCAGACCTCCACAAGGAGCATTCAGTCTTGAAAAATTTAAAATACGAACATCTTAAGAAAATGAGATTTCTAGAAATATAAAATATATATTAAAATTATTTTTATATAAATATATGTATAAGTAACATTAAAATATCTATTTTGTAATAATATAAATATTCCAACTCTTATCAAAAATCACAAGAATAACTTTACATTAAAATACCATGAATTCCATACAAGTACAATATTACAAATAAATACCATATATTATGAAAGTAGATTATTCTCACTAGAAATATCACAAAATAAAATCTACAATTATTACAACTCTAAAGAAAATAATTAAATACTTGGGGTGTATTTTGAAAAGTATATAAAAGTATTTTTACATAAAACCCTCTCAAGTTCTATAAATTACCCTAAGAACCCTAGTAAATATAGGTTTAAGCGGGACCAATCTCTTGAGCCTCAGGGAGCCGGAGAAGTGGGTGCTTGCCTATTTAAGGTACACAACTTAACAACAGTGTTATCAACACGGTAATCGTCTTTGAAAAAGACACAAATCCTGCCGCCCATGTGCAGCGGTTACCGATAACATCAAAAACAATCAGGACTTCAATTTCTTTTATAATTATTCTGACTCAGACTGAGTCCCATTAATAATCTGACTTGAATATGATTCAAGTACAATCTGCAATCCAACATAAATCCTGAATACATATATTCAATCTATTCAACTTGACTGAACCGAACCATGGATATACTTCCATTTACATGATTCTCCAGTTACATCCATGATTCTGCAGTTACATCCATTTACTGATATCATGGTTTCGATAAGTCACCCAATTATATAATCTATATAATTTATAATACAAGACAAGACAATACAATCCATACAATTAATATATAAACACTACGGGGTTATGAAGGAGTAGATTGGTACGGAAGGTGTTAGAAGTGGCACGAGACAGTAAGATTTAATACACCTAACCTGAATCCAGTTGCTGTTGTACCGTGGCATAAACGGTTTCTTGTACTACACTTGCCTCTAGTCTCTGGCATTTAGAGACTCCTCTCGTATACACTGGCATCTTTCTGTACCAAACTACAAACAACAGCGTTAACATAACATTATAACAATATAATACAACTTTAAAAGCTACCTTCTCTTTCTGTCTATTCTATTTCTCCCTTATTTTTGGGACTTACCGAGCGATTTGTTCGCTGACGACATTCTCTTTCTTTCATCTTTGGATGTCGTCAGGTGATCTGGACACTCCGGAGATCGAGCCCACTAGTGAAGACTTGGACCACTTCATTGAAGACCCTGAGCTTTAGTTCATTGTACACTTTTATTTCAGTACTTTTCCTTTTCTGTTATGCCATTGTTTAGGCATTGCTTTCATTCAGTTGTATTTACTTTTCCATGCATTGTACAGAAAGAATGTGATAAATAAAGTTGTTGTTCATTACATTTGTCTCTTGTGTATTTTTTTATATTGCTTAGTTACGCTTAGCGTATTTACTTCTGAGTAAATACGTAGCGGCCTCGTCGTGTCCCCTTCACCGTACACTAGGAAGCGGGGCGTGACAGGTTTTGGTGGCGGCCCATGCAGATCAGAGCTGTATGGAACACTACCATGTAGTTCTGTTCTGCGTGAACAATCTAAGCAATATAACACAAAAACCAGCAACTAAAACATTCTTTACAATTCAAATTCCTTGAATCTTCCAATTTCATCTGTCCAAAACCAAAATTCCCTCACCTCTTTTAAAATCTTACCAAAACCGTCGCATTCTTTCGTTTGTTAACATATTTTTCATACACTACCAATATTCTGTCACCAAACTTTCCTTGAATCTGTTACACTTTCCTTTTACAAATTTCGAGGACGAAATTTTTATAAGGAGGGTAGAATGTAACAACCATAAACTTTCTGTACAACTTTCTGTACAATTTTTTCAAAAATACAGCAAAGGGGTACTTTTGCCTGAGCACAAGGTATAAGTTTGTTTGTTTTTTAATAGCAAGAAGGAGCTTGTAGCTCATTGGTAAGATCTTGCACTGCTGAACCAAAGCACCAGAGTTCAAATCCCATCACCCACTGTAAATTCCCGGTTCCCTCAATAAATCTTCTAAAATTTTTTCAAGTCCCCTGAATATTTTTCTATTTTTCCCGTAAATTTTTGGGACAATTTAGAATCCTTGTGCTTCCCTTAATTTTTGAGATTTAATTCTCCTAAACATTTAAACTAAAGCCCAAAAGAAAATAAAAACCAAATAAATAAACTAACCCACTTCCCGACCCAAACCAAGCCCAGCCCAAACTCTATTCTTTCCCGCGCCCAAACCCGCGCCCAAACCCGACCCAACCCGACCGTTTCATCCTCTTCCACACTCCCTCCTTCTCGTTTTCCCGCTCGTTTTCACCACATACCCCACGCCCGCGCCTCGTCGCCCCACGTCCCCGCTCACCAAGCTCATGATCGGGCGCACGTTCTCCCCCTCCTCGTCTCCTTTACTCCTTCATACGAAGCCAGCCCCTTACCCTCGCTGTTTTTTTTCTCTCTCACTGCACCATATTTCATCCCCGGTACACCCCGCTGAGCCCCCACGATGACGACGACGACCACCGACCACCACCTTAACCCATAGAGACTCCTCACCTCGTCGAAGCCATCTCTGCACCGTCGCTGCCCCGAGCTCCTCGATCCCCTCTCGACTCCACCTTCACTCATCACCACCGGGCTTGCCACCGCCGGCCACTCCTCCCCTGCACCGCTTCTCTCTCCAACTCCCATCACCTTCACCAACCCGAGCACCACCCGCTGCTTCCTCCCTCTCTCCTCGGCCACCAAGCACCCGAGTCGACCCCCTCGCTGCACCCTCTCCGGCGACCACTGCCTGCAAGCTCAGGCCATCCACCATCGCTGCCACCATCGTCAAGCTCCCCCTACAACTTCCGTCCACCTTACCGCACCTCGCCAACACAGACCCAAGCACTTCTAACCTTCACCCATCTCCACTGCCCACCGAGCTCGCCGTGCCGTGTCCGGGTCGCGTTCGTGCCGTTGCTGCTGCCGTGCGTCATCAATGCGTCATCAGGCAAGTACCCCGCTTACTTCATGCTAAATTGACCCATTACAATTCGAAATATTAATGAATTCCGTGTATACAATTCGTGCAATTTAATAGGATGCAAGTGTTTGATGCAAAACCTGAATGAAAAACTCCCATTAAACTGACGGAAATTGATCACATAAGTTGGCCCATATAGTAACGAACATCGTGTATTATTTTGGCTGAAAAATACAGTCGTTACTGACGTGAACGATCATCCCCATTTACACCCGTTAAAACTGAAAATTTTCTGCGTCTGAAACTTGTAAAAATCACAACTAATTATTTATAAATTGGAATGATGCGTTCGAGGGATCAAATCGAAGCTGACTCAACCACCTAGGACCCCATAAGAGTTTTAAATTGTTTCTATGCTGAAAAGATGATGGAAACTGGTTTGGAGTACGGCTCTGGACTGCAGTCCAGAGCAGCACTAGCTGTTGATTCTCATCGTGTAATGCTTACCCTCTACTGCTTGAACATGTTATATTGCGGAATCCTATACCATAGAGAAGATGAAACAGTTATATAACTAATGAAAGTGATTTTATCCCTTTTTACTGTCGTTTACTATTTAAACTGTATTTTAGATGAACAGGACGTATAGCAGTCCCAAACAGGGACAGAACTTATACCCCATTGTTGTACAGTACATAACTTCTGACGTAGAGATTTGATTGAACATCCGTCTAGTGCGTTGGAAACCCAATTGAAAAACCTAAATTTTGTTCAACTATAGCATCGCCTAATTTTGATCCTAACAGGGTGAAAATTGTGTTGTGAAATGGATATTCAGTTCAGGAACTGAATTTCCAGCAGCAAACACTTAAAATGAAACGGCTGTAACATGAAAACCCGAAATCCGATTGCACTGAAATAAATTTTGTTGAACTTCTGACTGAGTTTAATTGCTACCGCTTTTGTGTCATTTTACTGAATTTTGAATGTATGATTTAATGCAATTTTTATAAGTTCATAAGATGCATAATAGTTCGTATTATTCATGATTTGTTAACTCTATAAATGCATATATTTTACCCGATTGCCATATTTCTAGTGATAGTGTGCATTATTATTCAGTGTACAATGAATTGTCGTGCGTAAATGGTATCGGTTTAGGAGTGTCAAGTACGCCAGTGAAAAGTGAATGATCCGTGACAGTGAACAATACAGTGAACAGTGACTAAAACCGTGCTATTGGTACGTACTTGTATACGACTAGACCATACTCATAAATAGTGTAGACCTGGGGAAAAAAGGGAAATCGAAGTGGAAAGAGAATTGTATTTAGCGAGGACAGTGATTTAGAGGATGATCATTCGAACAACGACTCTTATAAATATTAGGTTGGGCCTAGCGGTCCGGCTGACAGGGTTATGTCCCGGGCGATAGCGGGCCGTAGTCTCGGGTATGTACGAGACCCTCGTTAAACATGATCCTCCTTTTCACAACTCGATTTCAAAAGTGACTTAGACACTGATAGGGACACAAATTATACATTGCATCAGTTAGTGACATATTGATTACCTGCATTTTACCTCCACTGTTATTACCTTCTTTGCTTGTTTCTTGTCACTATTATAATATTGCTATTACGTCGCTCTAACGACCTGAGTATGCATGCTCGGATCTCGAGGAAGAACCAGTACAGGAGTCAGACTTGCCCTTTGAGCTTGCGGAGATTTAGTCGGGAGTACCTCCTTCACCTTTACTGCTTTCCCTAAAGTAACCTTGTATTCGCACTTAGTTAGTAGTTCTTTTTCTTGTTTTATTGTAAATTGTGAACAATGAAAGTTGATGTAATGATTTAGTGATGTATTTCCTTTACTTTTGTGCTTTGTTTACTGATTACCATGTAATGCTAGAAGCCGAAGCGTGACTACGGCGGGATTATTCCTTGACCGTAGGAGCATGGCTGGCCTAGTCATCCCTCGTTTTCCGTATTTTGGGAAGCGGGGCGTGACACCCACATTATTTTTAATATTGTTTTCTTTTAAATTTTTACAAGTCCAAGGGTCTACACATGCATAACTCGTAAAAACCCCACTGCACATGTAAAACAAACTGACCCAAGGGCTACACCATACGACATAGAACACGTGGCAGCGAGCCCCGGCTCGACTCGGCCGACTCGGGCCGGCGACTCGGTCGACTTTGCCCGCCGCCGCCGCCGAGTTGAGCCTGTTCGTCGAGTCTTCAATAGGAAACTTGTGTCTTTTGAGCTTCTTATAACCCCTGGATACTTTAAATCACCTGCACAATAACATAGAGTCATAAAATCAATTTAAAACATTTTAATGCAATTTATTTTAATAAATTTTCTATCAAACCCTAACCCTAGACTTACCCTATAAAAACCATCCCTAAACACACACCCCTCACTCACAAATCTGTCCAAACTCTCAAATTTTGTGTACAAGCGGAGTTAGCGAAGGGCAAAACTCTGGCAATCTTCCGACGATGACCCTAGGAGCTCTCGGCAACGAAACGACGCACCGGCAATTCCTACTTCCTCCTCTTCCTCATCTCTAACCTCTAAGCTAGTAAGTCCCATTTTCTCTCTTTCCTATTCTTTCTAAAAACACGTATTTCTAAAACCCGACGGAATCGAAGTAAATCCGATTTCCGATTCGGTTCTTCCTAAAACCTCACTTTTTCTAAAATACAATCATGCTAAACCATTATATGTTGACTATTAAATATTAACAAACATGTTGTACAAGTTTCATGACAACCTATTTCATTTTGTAACTTTTACCGTACTTTTCCACTAAAATACCATGTAATTTCATTTCGACATTAAAACATCACAAACTTATTATACCTTTAAGTAGATCACGAGGTAATGACCTACCTCCTCTAAATATCATAAATTAATAAAACCATTTTCCAAAGGATTAAGTATTTAACATAAATCTTTGCAAAGCGCCACTACAAACCAATTTGGGGAACCCGATTGGGATGGTGCGGATTATCGCACATCCCTAAGCTTAGTAGTGCGAGATACAGACCTCCGCAAAGAGCATTCAATCTCGAAAGATTTAAAATACGAACATCTTAAGAAAATGAGATTTCTAGAAATATAAAATATATATTAAAATTATTTTTATATAAATATATGTATAAGTAACATTAAAATATTTATTTTGTGATAATATAAATATTCCAACTCTTTTAAAAAATCACAAGAATCACTTTACATTAAAATACCATGAATTCCATACAGGTACAATATTACAAAAAAATACCATATATTATGAAAGTAGGTTATTTTCACTAGAAATATCACAAATATAAAATCTATAATTATTACAACTCTAAAGACGATAATTAAATACTTGGGGTGTATTTTGAAAAGTATATAAAAGTATTTTTACATAAAACCCCTCAAGTTCTATAAATTACCCTAAGGACCCTAGTAAATATAGGTTTAAGCAGGACCAATCTCTTGAGCCTTAGGGGGCCGGAGAAGTGGGTGCTTGCCTATTTAAGCTAGACAACTTAATAACGGTATTATCAACACGGTAATTGTCTTTGAAAAAGACACAAATCCTGCCGCCCATGTGCAGCGGTTACCGATAACATCAAAAACAATCAGGACTTCAATTTCTTTTATAATTGTTCTGACTCAGACTGAGTCCCATTAATAATATGACTTGAATATGATTTAAGTACAATCTACAATCCAACATGAATCCTGAATACATATATTCAATCTATTCAACTTGACTGAACCAAACCATGGATATACTTCCACTTACATGATTCTCCAGTTACATCCATGATTCTGCAGTTACATCCATTTACTGATATCATGGTTTCGATAAGTCACCCATTTATATAATCTATATAATTTATAAGACAAGACAAGACAATACAATCCATACAATCAATACATAAACACTACGGGGTTATAAAGGGGTAGATTGGTACGGAAGGTGTTAGAAGTGGCACGAGACAGTAAGATTTAATACACCTAACCTGAATCCAGTTGCTGTTGTACCGTGGCATAAACGGTTTCTTGTACTACACTTGCCTCTAGTCTCTGGCATTTAGAGACTCCTCTCGTATACACTGGCATCCTTCTGTACCAAACTACAAACAACAGCGTTAACATAATATTATAACAATATAATACAACTTTAAAAGCTACCTTCTCTTTCTGTCCATTCTATTTCTCCCTTATTTTTGGGACTTACCGAGCGATTTGTTCGCTGACGACATTCTCTTTCTTTCATCTTTGGATGTCGTCAGGTGATCTGGACACTCCGGAGATCGAGCCCACTAGTGAAGACTTGGACCACTTCATTGAAGACCCTGAGCTTTAGTTTATTGTACACTTTTATTTCAGTACTTTTCCTTTTCTGTTATGCCATTGTTTAGGCATTGCTTTCATTCAGTTGTATTTACTTTTCCATGCATTGTACAGAAAGAATGTGAATAAATAAAGTTGTTGTTCATTACATTTGTCTCTTGTGTATTTTTTTATATTGCTTAGTTACGCTTAGCGTATTTACTTCTGAGTAAATACGTAGCGGCCTCGTCGTGTCCCCTTCACCGTACACTGGGAAGCGGGGCGTGACAGGTTTTGGTGGCGGCCCATGCAGATCAGAGCTGTATGGAACACTACCATGTAGTTCTGTTCTGCGTGAACAATCTAAGCAATATAACACAAGAACCAGCAACTAAAACATTCTTTACAATTCAAATTCCTTGAATCTTCCAATTTCATCTGTCCAAAACCAAAATTCCCTCACCTCTTTTAAAATCTTACCAAAACCTTCGCATTCTTTCGTTTGTTAACATATTTTTCATACACTACCAATATTCTGTCACCAAACTTTTCTTGAATCTGTTACACTTTCCTTTTACAAATTTCGAGGACGAAATTTTTATAAGGAGGGTACAATGTAACAACCCTAAACTTTCTGTACAATTTTTTCAAAAATACAGAAAATGGGTACTTTTGCCTGAGCACAAGATATAAGTTTGTTTTGCTTTTTAATAGCAAGAAGGAGCTTGTAGCTCATTGGTAAAATCTTGCACTGCTGAACCAAAGCACCAGAGTTTAAATCCCATCACCCACATTATATTTAATATTGTTTTTGTAACACCCTAGTTCATTTATACCAATTCTATTGCGAGTATTTCTTTATTTATGGTATTTTCCTGATTTACTGCGTTTTGGGTGCGAATAGTGTATTTGACATCTGTATTTGCATCCGACCCGACCCGCTTGCTGGAAACCCGTCTTGATTCCTGTTTATGATTTATCCTGGCTTGTTATATGGATTCGTGCACTTTCATATTTTATATACTGCATACTAGCATTATATCTGGCATCTGCATTTTTTTAATATAACATTTAAAGTCAATTAAAATATTTTAAAAATATATTGCATGGCCTGCTTGATACCCCTAACCCTGTCGTAGCATCCGCGCACCTTGTTCTCGTCCCGTTCAGTGTAACGGACCTGTTTGGATGGCTACGTGCACGTGCGTGCATCCGTTCTTGGGGGTATACATTTTCGTTACCCGGATAACCAATTTTGGTTTTAGTCGATACGTATATTTTCCGTATTTTAAAACTGGATTTTTAAACCCGACCCGGGCGTGTTTTGGACTATTTTTGTATTAGCCAAATATTAAATATTTTACTAATATTATATTTTTTTATTAAACAGTTTTAACAAAAAAAATTCATAACAGAATAATCTTTTTAAATTTTTAAAAGAAATCTTTTTTAAAATATAACAGACTCTCTCCCCCCACCCTTCTCTCTCTCTCCCTCCCTCCCCTTCTCTCTTCTCTCGCGATTTCTGTTCACGAGGGATCCACTCACCTCCCTTCTCTCCTTTAGCGTCACCCTCCTTCATTCTTTCTTCTTTTTTTTTAAAAACCCATGCAGGCCGCCACGAGAACGAGATCCCCATGACGAACCCTGACCCTAGCCTCTCATCTTCCCTTCGCCTGAGCCTCGACTTCATCCCCTCCGTCTCCTCACCTCCCTTTTCAACTTCCACCACCACCATCCCTAAAAACCCCATGAACCCTAGAATCCCCTGCACACCCTCACCTCACCGGAGCTTCGAACTCGTCGTTGTCTCTACACCCCGTCGTCGCCCTCACACCCTCCACACCACCTCTCTCCTCTCTCATCTCCTGTTCCCTGCACAGAAACCCCTGACCCCGGAGCACCAACCCTCACCCGACTTCAAGAAAACCTACAACCCCTAGCCTCGCCGGAAAACCCATCTGCAACCTCGCCGTCGACGGCCCGTCGTCGTTGACAACTCCCTCGCCTCACCTCTGAATCCAGAGCACAAAACCCACCGTGCTCGTCGCTGTCGATCAGGAAAACCCAGTAGACATCCCCAGCCAGCGTGGTTACTTTCTTGCTTTGCCTGGATCCATCTCGTGTGTCGTGTGTGCGTTGCGACGTCTACCCGACGGCGGACGTGCCGTACGAACCCATCGTGTGATCCAATCGAGGCAAGTTTATCTTGCTACATGCTATAATACTTATCTTGCATCCATATAAATACAAATATTACATGTTGATTGCATCGTACATCCATACTAATGTTTTACTATTTTTGGACACCCGTACGCATCCGTATCATTTAACATACATATAGCTGCATCGACAGATCATATTAATTCATGTTATTATTGTAGTAACACCCCATGCTTAATAATGTGCATCCCAATTAGTCTTAGAGCTGTAAATGTAACCCCTGATCGATATTTGTGTATCCATACCATTAATTATATATCTAGTTGCATGCCATGTCACATTATTACTGTTATACTAACACCCCATGCATGATAATGTACATCCTACATAGTCGTGGAACTGTAGTTGTAACCCCTGATAGTTATATGAGCATCCATGTTTATTTGTGTATACATACCATTAATTATGCATACCTAGTTGCACGCCATATTACATTAACTCATATTATTATTACATTAGTACCCCATATTGATATTGTGCATCCTACTTAGTCATGAGGTAACCCCTGATAAATATTTGTGCATCCATGCTTTTACCGTGCATCCGTACTTGCTACAGTTTTATTATGAGCATCCGCTTGATACATGTGCACTACCTGTCATGACCTGATATACCACTACTTGACCTGTTACCTGATCTTGTTACTAATGCCGACAATCCTGACGTATTGTCCTGACGGACGTATCCTGTTGTCTACACAGACAAACCTGTACCTGCTTGATCCTGTGTTGGCATTAGCTCCAGATTTTCAAAACCTGACTTGAACACATAACCTTAGGGATTTGGGGAAATCAAAGGTGTAATCGAGTGTAACATAAAAGGGTATTACTTGATCCATGGTCCCGGGGGGTAACGGGACAGAGTCATTCATGACTCTTACATCTTGATCCGTGGTCCCGGGGGTAACGGGACAGAACCATTCTTGGTTCACATATTCCTGATCCGTGGTCCCGGGGGATAACAGGACATATTCTTTGAGTTACATTAGGAGTACATCAATTGGTTTCGAATAACTTTAGAATAGATAACCCTGTAGCACAGTTTAGACTACTCACTGCACTTCACCTGCACGTATACACTTCACTATTTTATATCCATGTTTAATGGTTATATTCATGTTATTGTTTATACCCATGCTTGCATATCTCGTATACCCTGTTCATATATTATTGTTTGATATTGTGACGCACTGACGTCTGGGTTTTGCATGGCCCACATCCACTACCCTTGTCGCAGGCCGAGCAGGAGTACTTCAGTCGACAAGCCGAGCAGTGAGGATCTGTTAGTATTCTAGTTTAGTTCCCTCTCAGCATTTTTTTCCTGATGTGAGCCCGTATTTGGGACGTACCTTCCAGATTGTTATTGTTATTGGATTTATTGCTTCCGCATATTATTTCTTGACTCGTTTATTCTGGCTCATAGACATGCACTAGATAGTTTATTTTATTTCTACTGTTCTTGATATCTTCTAGACAGCCGTAATGTGATTGTGGAGGGATATTCCCTAACCACAGGTAGCATGGTTGGCTCTGTCACGTGCAGATCTTAACGCACTCTGGGAAGTGGGGCGTGACAGGGTTTGTTTGGTATCAGAGCCATAAGATTTAGGTTAATCGGGTTTGATTCTTTTGTAGTTGGGTATTGGACCCAATACACGAATCGGGAAATCCGTAATTAGGAACATGTCCTGCCACTTGGTTATCATGATTCTTGAATCATATCTTTCTCTTGACCCTTGTCTTGACGTTACGCAAACAACTTTCCCGACTTGAAGCTTTTGGTCCCCTATCGTTTTCTCTAGGATTTGGGCGACTTGAACAGAGTTATGTGATTATAATTATGAACTGCAGCATGGTTACAATACGGTACTCTATTTAAGTAACTTGGAGTCCTAGTCTTGATTCATATTCTTGATTTATGGTCATTATTTATCGCAAGTTTTGAATCTTGTTTATCATACTAATTCTTTTCGGTGTCTTGGTTTCAGGAACATGATGGATAGAAATCTGCGATTGTACCAGAGGCGTGTCGATGACGCCTCTATGTTTGGAGTAATCCGTGGGATGCTGGAGAACCAGAAGCGACAAACCAAGAAGTACCAGCGGCAGGCCGAAGCTTTTCAGGAAGGTTTGCGGACCGTCCAGCAGTCCGTGAACAATGTTGCGGCCAAACAGTTGAGCGTGTGGGTACCGTGGCAGATTTCAGGAGACTTGGTCCATCCATTTTCACTGGTTTGGAGGAGCCGTTGCCAGCAGAGCAGTGGCTGGTTGATACGGAGAATCTGCTCGTTGTGGCACAAATTCCGGAGGACAAGAGAGTGGATATAGTACGCATCCAACTAGTGGACTATGCCCGTGAGTGGTGGCTCATGGAAGAGACCCGCTTGCCTAAGCCGATCAGTTGGGCAACTTTCTCGAAGAGTTTCTTGGAGAAGTTCTTTCCGCAGACTGCACGGAAAGAAATGGAAGAAAAGTTCATCAGCTTGAAGCAGAATAGCGGATCCGTGGATGCACATGCGGCTGAGTGGACACGGCTCAATAGATTCACTAGACCTTTGGTTGCCAACGATGCTGATAGGGCACGGAGGTTCATGCGCAGTTTGGAGGTGGACATCCAGAGGCACAATATATCTCTGGGTTTGACCACTTTCTCGCAAGTTCTAAAAGCAGCCAGAGAGCAGCAGACCTTATCATTAAAGACAGAGGGTGCGCAGCTGCAGGCAGTTGTGGTACGGAAGCCGGAGGTTACGCCGAATCGAGTGCTTATACGCAGAGGTATCCCGGTGGACAGGCGTGGCATTATACCGATGAAGAAGCCAGTCGTGCCCGAGAAAAAGGGAAGGACGATTTGTGGGTACTGCCATCTACCCGGACATGTGCAAAGGGAGTGTCAAAGGATGCTTGGACTTTGTTTGGTTTGCGGATCAGCTGATCATACAGTCAGTGTTTGCCCGTCGAAGCTTCGTTTGAAGGAGGATTCTCAGAGGCCACCACAGAGGCAGTTTCAGGGGCAGAAGCAAATAACTCAGGGACCTAATCAAGCTCGAGCCTTTACACTGACGGCTAAAGAGGCCAAGGCTTCAGATGAAGTTGTTTCAGGTATCGTACTTGTTCATGTTTTTCCCGCATTAGCATTATTCGATTCTGGTGTATCCCATTGTTTTATATCGTCCAAGTTTATTGCTGCACATTCAATTTATCGCACGACCCTGTCTAGTTGTTGGGACATACACACTGGGAATGGGAAGATCATAGCTAGTTGTGAGTGTAAGGATTGTTCAGTTGTTTTTCAGATGAAAGTTAGTTGCAGTTTTCTTGGTGATCGATACCGGCAGTTTTGATGTTGTCTTGGGAATGGATTTTCTCGGCACATTCCACGCTCTCATTGATTGTAGGGCAAAGAAAGTGATTTTCCAGATTCCCGTACATCCAGAGTTTGTTTTTGCTGGAGGAAGCAGTTCTGTCGGGCCAGTCGAGTTTAGGGCTAGGCCGACAAGCAATGTTCTTTCGATGATGGAGGTTGATAAGGAGGAAGCGCCAGCTGTAGTTCGAGAGTTCATGGACATATTCGAGGACATCTCGGGTTTACCACCAAAACGAGATGTGGAGTTCGTGATCGATCTTGTCCCTGGTGCAGCGCCAATCTCAAAGGCGTACTATCTAATGGCACCAATGGAGTTGGAAGAAGTCAAAAAACAAGTTACCGAATTGCTTGAGAAGGGTTGGATTCGCAGCAGCAATTCATCTTGGGGATCTCCAGTTCTTCTAGTAAAGAAGAAAGATAGCACAAGGAGGATGTGCATCGATTATCGAGAATTAAACCGGGTGACTATTAAGAACAAGTACCCGATCCCTCTCATTGGAGAATTGTTTGAGCAACTCAGTGGCGCGAGGGTATTCTCGAAGCTGGATTTGCGATCCGGATATCATTAGGTCCGAGTTAAATCAGAGGATATTTGCAAGACTGCGTTCTGAACTCGGTATGGACATTACGAGTATTTAGAAATGCCATTCGGAGTCACGAATGCACCGGCAATATTTATGGACTTAATGAGCCGAATCTTTTCACCGTTCTTGGACCAGTTTATTGTAGTGTTTATCGATAATATTCTGGTCTACTCGAGGAGCCTTGAAGAGCATGCTGAACACTTGAAGATCGCACCACAGACATTGAGGCAAGAAAGATTATATGCTAAGATGAGCAAGTGCGAGTTTTGGCTTAAGGAAGTGAAGTTTTTGGGGCATGTCGTATCCGGAGATGGAATCGCCGTTGATCCTGAGAAGATTGCAGCAGTTCAAGATTGGCCGATTCTGAAGAACGTAGCAGAGATCAGAAGTTTTCTTGGACTTGCCGGATATTACAGAAGGTTCGTGGAGAATTTTGCTCGCTTGGCTGAGCCTTTGACCAAGCTTACGCGTAAGGAAGTACCGTTGGTATGGACGGATAAATGTGCGTCAGCTTTTGAGGGGTTGAAGCAAAAATTGATAACCGCTCCTATTTTGACTGTACCAGACAGTTCCGGAGGATTAGTGATTCATAGCGATGCATCTGGGAAAGGTTTGAGATGTGTTTTGATACAGCATGGGAAGGTTATAGCATACGCATCGAGACAGTTCAAGACCCATGAGAAGAATTACCCAACTCATGATTTGGAGCTTGCAGCAGTAATTTTCGCTTTAAAGATTTGGAGACACTACTTATTGGGCGAAAGGGTCGAAGTATTCACCGATCACAAAAGCCTGAAGTACGTGTTTATACAGAAAGAGCTTAACATGAGGCAGCGTAGATGGTTGGAGCTGATGGCTGACTATGATCTTGATCTTAAGTACCATCCGGGGAAAATTAATGTAGTGCCGGATGCGCTTAGTCGATTGCCAGCAATTCGGATGTTGACTACACAGATGGAGCTTATCGAAGATTTTCGGAGATTCGAGTTGGAGATCGTGCTACCGCACTCTTCAGGACAGTTGATGCAGCTGCAAGTACAGTCATCGTTGATCGAGAGTATTAAAGCAGCACAGCTATAGGACCCAAGGTTGCAGAAGTTTCGAGAACAGGTTGAAGCGGGACTTCGAACGGACTTGTTGATTCATGAGGATGGTTTGTTGCGATATGGTAGCCGTTTGTGTGTGCCGAAAGGAGACATTCGTAAAGAAGTGATGAAGGAGGCACACAGTTCTGCATATTCTGTACATCCAGGAGGCACGAAAATGTACCGTGATCTAAGACAGCATTTCTGGTGGGAAGGTATGAAAAGGGAGATTGCTCGCTTTGTAGCGAAGTGCTTGGTGTGTCAGCAAGTTAAGGCTGAACATCAAAGAGTTGCTGGTTTATTGCAACCACTTCCGATTCCTCAATGGAAGTGGGAACATATAACCATGGATTTCGTGACAGCTTTACCGCGGAGTCCAAAAGGCAACAATGCAGTTTGGGTGATTGTTGATCGATTGACCAAGACAACTCATTTCATACCATTTCGAGTTGGTCAGTCAACGGAAGCGTTGGTGGAATGGTACATGCAGGAGATTGTGAGATTGCATGGAGTACCTGTGAGCATCGTTTCTGACCATGATACTCGATTCTTGTTGCACTTCTGGAGGATCTTAAAGGAAAGTTTGGGGACGCGATTGAAGTTTAGAACCACTTATTATCCCCAGACAGATGGCCAGTCGAAGAGAACGATCCAAACTCTTGAAGACATGTTAAGAGCATGCATGTTAGACTTCAAGGGTTCGTGGGAGGATCATCTACACTTGGTGGATTTTTCTTACAATAACAGCTTTCAGGCGACTATTCAGATGGCTCCATTCGAAGCATTGTATGGTCGCAAGTGTCGTTCACTTGTTTGTTGGGACGATGTTGGAGCGCGAAGATTGTTGGGACCGGATCTGATCGTACAAACAGTAGAGAAAGTTAATACTATCCAGAATCACATGAAGGCGGTACAGGATCGGCTGAAGAGTTGGGCAGATACATCGAGAAGACCTCTAGAGTTTGCTGGTGGTGATCTTATATTCTTGAAGATATCACCGACTAGAGGAGTGATTCGTTTTGGGAGTCGAGGCAAGCTTTGTCCTCGATTCGTGGGGCCTTTCGATATTATTGAGCGTATTGGAGAAGTGGCTTATCAATTGGCTTTACCACCATTTTTGGCGAGTGTTCATGGCGTGTTTCATGTATCTCAACTCCGTAAGTATGTTCGAGATGAAACACACGTGCTAGATCATTCGGAGCTGACTGTAGGGGAGGATTTGCCCTTTGAGGAACGACCGATGTCGATTGTCGATCAAAGAGAAAAGGTCCTTAAGAACAAGGTTATCCCTCCCGTACTTGTTTCTTGGGGAAATCACTCGTATGGAGAATCAACTTGGGAACGTGAAGACGAAATTCGACAGAAATTTCCACACCTATTCTTGTAGATTCTTGGTTGTTTATCTTTTCTTGTTTCTGGAATTTCGAGGACGAAATTCTTTTGTAGTTGGGTATAATATAACACCCTAGTTCATTTATACCAATTCTATTGCGAGTATTTCTTTATTTATGGTATTTTCCTAATTTACTGTGTTTTGGGTGCGAATAGTGTATATGACATCTGTATTTGCATGCGACCCGACCCGCTTGCTGGAAACCCGTCTTGATTCCTGTTTATGATATATCCTGGCTTGTTATATGGATCCGTACACTTTCATATTTTATATACTGCATACTGGCATTATATCTGGCATCTGCATTTTTTTAATATAACATTAAATATTTTAAAAATATATTGCATGGCCTGCTTGATACCCTAACCCTGTCGTAGCATCCGCGCACCTTGTTCTCGTACCGTTCAGTGTAACGGACCTGTTTGGATGGCCACATGCACGTGCGTGCATCCATTCTTGGGGGTATGTATTTTCGTTACCGGGATAACTAATTTTGGTTATAGTCGACACGTATATTTTCTATATTTTAAAACTGGATTTTTAGACCCGACCCGGGCGTGTTTTAGACTATATTTGTATTAGCCAAATATTAAATATTTACTAATATTATATTTTTTTATTAAACAGTTTTAACAAAAAAAAAATCTTAACAGAATAATCTTTTTAAATTTTTAAAAGAAATCTTTTTTAAAACATAACAGACTATCTCCTTCTCTCTATCTCTCTCTCTCTCCCCCCCTCTCCCTTCTCTCTCCTCTCGCGATTTCTGTTCACGAGGGATTCGCTCACCTCCCTTCTCTCCTTTAGCATCACCCTCCTTCATTCTTTCTTCTTTTTTTAAAAAAAACCCATGCAGGCCTCCACGAGAACGAGATCCCCACGACGAACCCTAACCCTAGCCTCTCATCTTCCCTTCGCCTGAGCCTCGACTTCATCCCCTCCGTCTCCTCACCTCCCTCTTCAACTTCCACCACCACCATCCTTAAAATCCCCGTGAACCTAGAATCCCCTGCACACCCTTGCCTCACCGGAGCTTCAACCTCGTCGTCGTCTCCACACCCTGTCGTCGCCCTCACACCCTCTACACCACCTCTCTCCTCTCTTATCTCCTGTTCCCTGCACAGAAACCCCTGACCCCAGAGCACCAACCCTCACCTGACTTAAAGAAAACCCGTAACCCCTGGCCTCGCCAGAAAACCCGCCTGCAACGTCGTCGTCAACGGCCCATCGTCGTCGACGACTCCCTCGCCTCACCTCTGAATCCATAGCACAAAACCGACCGTACTCATCGCTGTCGATCAGGCAAACCCAGTAGACATCCCCAGCCAGCGTGGTTACTTTCTTGTTTTGCCTGGATCCGTCCCGCGTGTCGTGTATGCGTTGTGACGTCTACCCGACGTCGGACGTGCCGTACGTACCCGTCGTGTGATCCAATCGAGGCAAGTTTATCTTGCTACATGCTATAATACTTCTCTTGCATCCATACGAATACAAATATTACATGTTGATTGCATTGTGCATCCATACTAATGTTTTACTGTTTTTGGATACCCGTACGCATCCGTATCATTTAACATACATATAGCTGCATCTACAGATCATATTAATTCATGTTATTATTGTAATAACACCCCATACTTAATAATGTGCATCCCACTTAGTCTTGGAGCTGTAAATGTAACCCCTGATCGATATTTGTGTATCCATACCATTAATTATATATCTAGTTGGATACCATGTCACATTATTACTGTTATACTAACACCCCATGCATGATAATGTACATCCTACATAGTCGTGGAACTGTAGTTGTAACCCCTGATAGTTATATGAGCATCCATGTTTATTTGTGTATACATACCATTAATTCTGCATACCTAGTTGCACGCCATATTACATTAACTCATATTACTATTACATTAGTACCCCATGTTGATATTGTGCATCCTACTTAGTCATGACGTAACCCCTGATAAATATTTGTGCATCCATGCTTTTACCGTGCATCCGTACTTGCTACAGTTTTATTATGAGCATCCGCTTGATACATGTGCACTACCAATCATGACCTGATATACCACTACTTGACCTGTTACCTGATCTTGTTACTAATACCGACAATCCTTACGTGTTGTCCTGACGGACGTATCCTGTTGTCTACATAGACAAACCTGTACCTGCTTGATCCTGTGTTGGCATTAGCTCCAGATTTTCAATACCTGACTTGAACACATAACCTTGGGGGTATGGGGAAATCAAAGGAGTAACCGAGTGTAACTTAAAAGGGTATTACTTGATCCGTGGTCCCGGAGGGTAATGGGACAGAGTCATTCGTGACTCTTACATCTTGATCCGTGGTCCCAGGGGGTAACGGGACAGAACCATTCTTGGTTCACATATTCCTGATCCGTGGTCTCGTGGGGTAACGGGACATATTCTTTGAGTTACATTAGGAGTACATCAATTGGTTTCGAATAACTTTAGAATAGATAACCCTGTAGCACAGTTTAGACTACTCACTGCACTTCACCTGCACGTATACACTTCACTGTTTTATATCCATGTTTAATGGTTATATTCATGTTATTGTTTATACCCATGCTTGCATATCTCGTGTACCCTGTTCATATATTATTGTTTGATATTGTAACGCGCTGACGTCTGGGTTTTGCATAGCCCAGATCCACTACCCTTGTCACAGGCTGAGCAGGAGTACTTCAGTCGACAGGCCGAGTAGTGAGGATCTGTTAGTATTCTAGTTTAGTTCCCTTTCAGCATTTTTTTCCTGATGTGAGCCCGTATTTGGGACATACCTTCCAGATTGTTATTATTATTGGATTTATTGCTTCCGCATATTATTTCTTGACTCATTTATTTTGGCTCATGGACATGTACTAGATAGTTTATTTTATTTCTACTGTTCTTGATATCTTCTAGACAGCCGTAATGTGACTATGGAGGGATATTTCCTAGCCATGGGTAGCATGGTTGGCTCTATCACGTGTCGATCTTAGCGCACTCTGGGAAGTGGTGCGTGACAATTTTCTTTTAAATTTTTAGAAGTCCAAAGGTCTACATGTGCAAAACTCGTAAAAACCCCACTACACATGTAAAAGAAACAGACCCAGGGGCTACACCATACGACATAGAACACGTAGCAGCAAACCCCGGCTCGACTCGGCCGACTCGGGCCGGCGACTCGGTCGACTTAGCCTGCCGCCGCCGGACGAGTTGAGCCTGATCGCCGAGTTGTCAATAAGAAACTTGTGTCTTTTGAGCTTCTTATAACCCCCTGCATACTTTAAATCACCTGCATAATGACAGAGAGTCATAAAATCAATTTAAAACATTTTAATGCAATTTATTTTAATAAATTTTCTATAAAACCCTAACCCTAGCCTTACCCTATAAATATCACCCCTAAACACACACCCCTCACTCACAAATCTGTCCAAACTCTCAAGAAATTTCTCAAGAAATTTTGTGTACAAGTGGAGTTAGCGAAGGGCAAAACTCCGGCAATCTTCCGACGACGACCCTAGGAGCTCCCGGTGATGAAACAACGCACCGGCAATTCCTACTTCCTCCTATTCCTCATCTCTAACCTCTAAGCCAGTAAGTCCTATTTTCCCTCTTTCCTATTCTTTCTAAAAACACGTATTTCTAAAACCCGAAGGAATCGGAGTAAATCCGATTTCCGATTCGGTTCTTCCGAAAATCTCACTTTTTCTTATATACAATCATGCTAAACCATTACATGTTGACTATTAAATATTAACAAATATGTTGAACAAGTTTCATGACAACCTATTTCATTTTGTAACTTTTACCGTACTTTTCCACCAAAATACCATGTAGTTTCATTTCGACATTAAAATATCACAAACTTGTTATACTTTTAAGTAGATCACGAGGTAATGACCTACCTCCTCACAACACTCATATGCAACATAGCACAATACCTTTTGGAAACCTAGAATGCGGGAAAACGAAACATTTCAAATAAATACCATGAATTAATAAAAACCATTTTCTAAAGGATTAAGTATTTTACACAAATCTTTGCAAAGCGCCACTACAACCCAATTTGGGGAACCCGAATGGGATGGTGCAGATTATCGCAATCCCTAGGCTTAGTAGTGCGAGATGCAGACCTCCGCAAGGAGTATTCGGTCTCGAAAGATTTAAAATGCGAACATCTTAAGAAAATGAGATTTCTAGAAATATAAAATATATATTAAAATTATTTTTATATAAATATATGTATAAGTAACATTAAAATATCTATTTTGTAATAATATAAAAATTCCAACTCTTTTCAAAAATCACAAGAATCACTTTACATTAAAATACCATGAATTCCATACAAGTACAATATTACAAATAAATACCATATATTATGAAAGTAGGTTATTTTCACTAGAAATATCACAAATATAAAATGTACAATTATTACAACTCTAAAGACGATAATTAAATACTTGGGGTGTATTTTGAAAAGTATATAAAAGTATTTTTACATAAAACCCTCTCAAGTTCTATAAATTACCCTAAGGACCCTAGTAAATATAGGTTTAAGCGGGACCAATCTCTTGAGCCTCAGGAAGCTGGAGAAGTGGGTGCTTGCCTATTTAAGGTAGAAAATTTAACAAGGGTGTTATCAACACGGTAATCGTCTTTGAAAAAGACACAAATCCTGCCGTCCATGTGCAGCGGTTACCAATAACATCAAAACAATCAGGACTTCAATTTCTTTTATAATTGTTCTGACTTAGACTGAGTCTCATTAATAATCTGACTTGAATCTGATTCAAGTACAATCTATAATCCAACATGAATCCTGAATACATATATTCAATCTATTCAACTTGACTGAACCGAACCATGGATATACTTCCATTTACATGATTCTCCAGTTACATCCATGATTCTAAAGTTACATCCATTTACTGATATCATGGTTTCGGTAAGTCACACAATTATACAATATATAAAATTTATAATACATGACAAGACAATACAATCCATACAATCAATATATAAACACTACGGGGTTATAAAGGGGTAGATTGATACAGAAGGTGTTAGAAGTGGCACGAGACAGTAAGATTTAATACACATATCATGAATCCAGTTGCTATTGTACCGTGGCATAAACGGTTCCTTGTACTACACCTGCCTCTAGTTTCTGGCATATAGAAACTCCTCTCGTATACACTGGCATCCTTCTATACCAAACTACAAACAACAGCGTTAACACAACATTATAACAATATAATACAACTTTAAAAGCTATCTTCTCTTTCTGTCTATTCTATTTCTCTCTTATCTTTGGGACTTACCGAGCGATTTGTTCACTGACGGCATTCTCTTTCTTTCTTCTTTGAATGTCGTCAGGTGATCTGGACACTCCGGAGATTGAGCCCACTAGTGAAGAATTGGACCATTTCATTGAAGACCCAGAGCTTTAGTTCATTGTACACTTTTATTTCAGTAATTTTCCTTTTCTGTTATGCCATTATTTAGGCATTGCTTTCATTCAGTTGTATTTACTTTCCATGCATTGTACAGAAAAAATGTGAATAAATAAAGTTGTTGTTCATTACATTTGTCTCTTGTGTATTTTCTTTTATATTGCTTAGTTACGCTTAGCGTATTTACTTCTGAGTAAATACAAAGCGGCCTCGTCGCGTCCCTTTCACCGTACACTGGGAAGCGGGGCGTGACGAAAGTCATTCCCTTAGTTCGAGTTTTTTGGGGTGGTCGTTCTCCAGGGGTGTCTACCTGGGAACATGAAGAGGACATCCGTGCACATTTTCCGCATCTGTTTGTGTAGTATTGTTGTTCCGTTGTTTTCGTTTTTAATTTCGAGGACGAAATTTTTGTAAGGAGGGTATGATGTAAATCCCCATTTTCTATATATATTTTTTTCCGTATTTTTCTAGATTTTATTCCTATTTTTTTCATTTTTTAATATATATTTTATTATATTTATATTATATTTTAATTATTCCTAAACCTAAACTCTAAACCCAATCCTAACCTACCTGACCCGACTCACCCGACCCGACCCGACCCGACCCGCTCACACCCACTTCTTCTTCTCCCTCTCTTACTTCTTTTTCCCACCTCTTCTCCCAACGTCTTTCTCCGCTCCTCATACCTACCACTACGACGACCGCGCCCGCTCGCCAACTCCCCGGCTCCCCGCTCGTTCCCCCCAACGACCATTCCCTCCAACGGATCCCCTCTTCTCGTGCCATCGTCGCAAGACCCGCTCCCCCTACGTCCCCGTTTTCCCTACGTCTCGACCGAGCCCTCCCTTCTTTTCCCTCTCGCTCCTTCTCCCTCGCGCTCATTTTTCCTTCTCCCCTCCAAGCCCTCTCTTCCAAAACACCCGCCAACTCATCTATCGACGACGAGCCCTGATCTCCTCATCGTCGACGACCACCACGAACCCATCACCAGCCATACTTCTTTCATCTCTTTCTTCACCTTCGACCGCCCCAACCATCGCCACTGCCTCACCCCTGTCGACCAACCACCGCAAGACCTAAAACTCCAGCACCGCCCCTGCATACTATGCTCCATCGCACACGAGCGCGACCACCTCTGCGTCCACCATCGTCGGAGCTCCCCAACTCACCATCTCTAAGCTCCGAGCTCCGAGCATCCCATCACCGACGACCACCAGCAACTCCACCATCGTCGGAGCCACCCCTCTCCTCTACTGCAACTAAACCCACTACCCACTGCACCCCCACTCTATCTCCAACGAGCCTAAGCTCTCGGCAACCGCAGCACCCCGAATGCTTCACCCGAGCCACTGTGAACCCAATGCCCGTGCCTGCCTCCACGCCAGTGCCGAGCCCCAAGTCCTCCCCTGAGCCAGCCGAGTCGCGCGTGTATCGTGCCGTGATCGTGCCCGTGTCGTGCCACCGTCTCAAGTCGTGCCACCTTCGCCAAAGGCAAGAGAAAACCCATCTCTTATTATTCATGCTATTTTAATACCTAGGCAAGACAATAATGTTAGATTATTTTGTTATATAGTAGTGTAAATATGCATTTTCGACCGATTACCAAACACTGGCCTAGTGTTCGATGCGAACTATAAACCAAAATATATTTTGTGATAGCGGAATTTATGATAATTTGATTCCTTTACTTGTTGTGAATATGGTGTAGTAATTTGGATGCAAAATATCATGTTCATAACCATGCAAAGTCGCCCCTAAAGGCGACACAAAATCTGAACTTTACCGCGCATGCTACCTTGTTAAAATCATTGTAAATTAAATACAGTTTGGAACGTAACGTTCTATGGGTCATATCGAAGCCGACTCGATGGCCTAAAACTATCCATAGTTTGTTTCTCGACATCTATAGATTACTGTAACAATATTTGGCGGCGGATGCGGCACTGGACTGCAGTCCGGGGCAGCATTTCGATTTGGATAATATACTTTGACTACCTGTACATCCCTGCTTTAAACTTGAAATGTGCGGAGCTCCATATGGTCGCGTAGATAATTTAGTTATCTAATACATGAATTTAGTCCCGTGCAGTTTCACCATCGTTTGATATTTAATTTGTATTTTTGAGTACCGATGTGTTCTGTAGTTTCTGCAGTAGCATTTCTTACCTCTTCACATTAAGCAGAACATAACTTCTTGTACATGAAGGATATTGATCATCCGTTTAATGCGTTGGAAACCTAACAGACAGAACTAGATTTTATTCACTATGGAAATACATGAATCTGAACATAATCACTGGTAAAAAGCTTGCGAAGTTGGACTTTCAGTTCTGAAACTGGAATTCCAGCAATCGATCGCCACCTTAAAATGATGATAAGTCCCTAACCTGAATTCCATTTGACATGAAACTGATTTTCCTACTTATAGAATCAAGTTTGCTTCGTACGCTTTTTATATTATTTTTGTCAATTTTATACGTGTGAATTATCGTAAATTTTGCAAGCTATATGGCATTGGTAGTCAAAAAATAATGAATATCTGTTCCGTGCATTTCTGTCTATTTTCGTGCTTGCTTTATACCTGCTGCATAGTGATCGTTCATATTGAGACCTAGAGACTATTTTTCATTGTCGATATATTAATGTTAGTGATTGGGTTGTGGCAATTACGAAAGCGATGTTGATAAGTAGAAAAATGATTGAAAGTGAAAGTGATACGTATTTGTTAACAACCCATCGAATACATAAAATCATACTATAGCCTGCGGAAGGGAGAAATCAAGGTGGAATTGAACTCGTATTTTGCGAGGTACAGTGATTTAGAGGATGATCATTCAATACACACACACACACACACACATTAGGTCGTGGGCCTAGCGGCACGGCCGACAGGGTTATGTCCCGGGCACAGCGGACCGTAGTCTCGGGAATGCATGAGAACCTTGTTAAACACGAGCATCCTTTCCACCATTTGATTTCATTGACTTAGTGACCAATAAGTAGTGACATACACATTGCTTAGTTTACTGACATGATACCTATATTACACTATTCATATTCAGTTGATGTTTATTATACTCATGTTCTGCATTTTGTTGCACTTCTCATGTTTAATAATATTGCATACCCGCCATATATATATTTATTGCTATATGTGTCGCCCTGACGACCTGAGTATCATGCTCAGAGGACGAAGTGGATCAGCCCAGGAGCACGACCTGCCATTCGAGATCGCGGAGGTCTAGACTGTATCATTAGCGCCCACACTCGTCCACACTCCCCACTTCTGCCAAGTGAGGATTACTGCGTAGTTCGCACTTCGAGGATAAAGCGGACCCAACACAGCATTCAATTTGCGTGACGAGGATGCAGCGGCCTAGCAATCAAAGAAGAATTTTCCTGTTTTCTAATTTCAGCATTATGTTGTCATTCCCTTATGAATATTTCTTTCCGTTTGAAATCTTGTATCCGTTGAACTCTTAGTTAAATGCAATAAAATTTGAATCATAATATATGTGTCATTCTCTTGTCATTTCCCTTGTTCATACTATTCATTAGCATAACATTTTAATCTTGATTTTTCAATTCCTGCCACCGCATATCTTTCCATACTTCGTACACTTAGCCATTTTCCTGATGTATTTCATTGTCTAATCATGACTCTTTTTCTTCCAGGCCATGGCCCACCCTGGAGCAGCACCGTATCTAGATGAGGATGCGCAGTCATGCGTTTCCATAGACCGCACGCTGATGAATTCTGACGATGAGATCAATGGTCCCCAAGTCAATTTCGGAGACCACGATCCAGAGGACGAAGGAGCAGCCGCCCCAGAGTTTGACATGATAGGCGATTCCGACGAAGAGGAAGAAGACTCTGAAGAGAACCCGATAGAGGAAGACCCCGAGGAAGAACCGATAGAAGAAAATCCAGTGGAGGAAAATCCCATGGAAGAGAATCACTTGGAATCAGACCTCGATGAAGAAGCTCCATCCGATGAAGAAGGACCAGAAGATCAAGACCCTGCGGTGGAAGAACTCCTAATGGCGATACCTGCGAGGCGCTATGGAAATGGACGCCCCTACCTGAATGCGCGAGCCTACCGCAACCTGCTGAATCTCCACAACCGCGACTAATGGGATTTCTCTTAGATGCTGTCTTTCTTGACCGTAGGAGCATGGCTGGCCTTATCAACCCCTCGTATTCCGTATTTTGGGAAGCGGGGCGTGACATGTACAGAGACCTGAGGCAGCACTTCTGGTGGAACGGAATGAAGAGGGAGATTGCTCGCTTTGTCTCCAAGTGTCTGGTATGCCAACAGGTGAAAGCCAAGCATCAGAGAATAGCTGGGTTGTTGCAGCCGCTTCCAGTGCCAGAGTGGAAATGGAAGCACATCACCATGGATTTTGTGATGGCACTACCACGAAGTCCAAGAGGCAACAATGTCATCTGGGTTATTGTTGATCGTCTGACGAAGGTAGCGCATTTCATACCTTTCCGAGTCGGACAATTGACGGAGTCACTTGCGGAGAAGTATATGCAGGATATTGTGATACTGCACGGAATGCCTATCGGTATCGTGTTTGATCGAGACACCAGGTTCATTTCCTATTTCTGGAAGAATCTGCAAGAGGGTTTGGGCACACGTCTCAAGTTCAGCACGGCCTATCATCCGCAGACGAACGGGAAATCCAAGCGTACTATCCAGACACTCGAGGATATGCTGAGGGCATGCATGCTCGGTTTTCAGGGTTCTTGGGAGGATCACCTCCATCTGGTAGAGTTTTCGTATATCAACAGCTACCAGGCTAGCATCCATATGGTGCCGTTCGACACTCTGTATGGATGGAAGTTTAGATCCCCTGTATGCTGGGACGACGTGGGTGAACGAAGGTTGTTGGGCCCTGAGCGGATTGTGCAAACAATAAGCAAGGTTCAGACGATCAGGAAACGGATCAAAGTGGCTCAGAACCGACAGAAGAGTTGGGAAGATACCGACAGAAGATCGTTGGAGTTTGGTATTGGTGAACACGTGTTCTGAAGATATCTCCCACTCGGGGAGTGATCAGGTTTGGTAGTCGCGGAAAACTCAGTCCTCGATTCATCGGACCTTTTGAGGTGCTAAAGCGAGTAGGAGAGGTGGCTTATCGACTTGCCTTGCCTCCATCGCTAACTGGTGTGCACAATACTTTCCATGTTTCCCTGTTGAGGCGCTACGTTCGGGATGACAGCCAAATCCTAGACCATTCGGAGTTAACATTAGGCACTGATCTGTCTTAGGAGGAGCAGCCTACCACCATTCTCGATCGTCAGGAAAAAGTGCTGAAGAACAAAGTTGTAACAACACTAAACTTTCTGTACAATTTTTTCAAAAATACAGAAAAGGGGTACTTTTGCCTGAGCACAAGATATAAGTTTGTTTTGCTTTTTAATAGAAAGAAGGAGCTTGTAACTCATTAGTAAGATCTTGCACTGCGGAGCCAAAGCACCAGAGTTCAAATCCCATCACCCACATTATTTTTAATATTGTTTTCTTTTAAATTTTTAGAAGTCCAAGGGTCTACACGTGCATAACTCGTAAAAACCCCACTACACATATAAAACAAACTGACCCAGGGGTTACACCATACGACATAGAACACGTGGCAGCGAGCCCCGGCTCAACTCGGCCGACTCGGGCCGGCGACTCGATCGACTCGGCCCGCCGCCGCCGGCCGAGTTGAGCCTGTTCGCCAAGTCGTCAACAGGAAACTTGTGTCTTTTGAGCTTCTTATAACCCCTGGATACTTTAAATCATCTGGATAATAATAGAGAGTCATAAAATCAATTTAAAACATTTTAATGCAATTTATTTTAATAAATTTTCTATCAAACCCTAACCCTAGCCTTTCCCTATAAATACCACCCCTAAACACACCCCCTCACTCACAAATCTGTCCAAACTCTCAAGAAATTCCTCAAGAAATTTTGTGTACAAGTGGAGTTAGTGAAGGGCAAAACTCCGGCAATCTTCCGACGGCGACCCTAGGAGCTCCCGGCGATGAAACGACGCACCGGAAATTCCTACTTCCTCCTCTTCCTCATCTCTAACCTTTAAGCCAATAAGTACCATTTTCCCTCTTTCCTATTCTTTCTAAAAACACGTATTTCTAAAACCCGACGGAATCGGAGTAAATCCGATTTCCGATTCGGTTCTTCCTAAAACCTCACTTTTTCTTAAATACAATCAAGCTAAACTATTACATGTTGACTATTAAACATTAACAAACATGTTGAACAAGTTTCATGACAACCTATTTCATTTTGTAACTTTTACCGTACTTTTCCACTAAAATACCATGTAGTTTCATTTCGACATTAAAACATCACAAACTTGTTATACCTTTAAGTAGATCACGAGATAATGACTTACCTCCTCACAACACTCATATGCAACATAACACAATACCTTTTGGAAACCTAGAATACGGGAAAACAAAACATTTCAAATAAATACCATGAATTAATAAAACCGTTTTCTAAAGGATTAAGTATTTTACACAAATCTTTGCAAAGCGCCACTACAACCCAATTTGGGGAACCCGACTGGGATGGTACTGCAGGGTTCCTAGGCACACTAATGAGGTCTCCCAAGCCATCAACCATGGCAATTTCAAAAATTATGGTGCCTACAAACCCTAAACTACGGATCGTTTGCTAGATTTCTAGGCGAAACACGAACTAGTTAACAGTTAACTAAGGGAATACGGAAATACAACCTTTGTAGATCCGGTCCTCCACCTCCACGGCTCCGCAACGAGGTCGTCTCCGCTGTCCAAATCAAATCCGGGCTCTAGAGTCGGCTTCGTCGGAGAATGGGAAAGCTAGGTCGTCGATGTCCATGCCGAAGATGATCTACGTCGAGGCATCGCTAGATCAAGCTCACAACTTCACCAAGTCATGAAACTTGTGACGTAAACACACTCTACTACTTGGCAAGAGGTAGAGGATGAAGAAATAGGAGTTGGGTTAACTTTAGAATTGGATTTCTCACTTGTTTCCAACAATCACCATTGATGGACTTCAAGCTTCTTCACTTGAAGAATGAAGAAGAAGAAGGAAAAAGGTTATGATAAGTTAAAAGAAAATGAAAAGAAAATGAATTCTTATCATAATTTTAACCATGGTCAAGTGTAGAGAATGAATCATGGTTAGTGAGAATGGTTAGGGTTAAGGATGAGATAAGTATGGTTGACTTTATCAAAACTTCATGAAGCTTCAACTAAACTCCAAATCTAGCAACCATTCTTTTCTCTTCTTTTCCAAAATGAATAAATAAATAAATAAAGGAATAAATAAAAGAAAAGAAACCCTAGCCATTCTTTTAACCATGGTTTAATTCTTTGCACTTAACCAAGTTAGCATGCATCATCAAACATGATACATACAAGTGCACAAAAACATATCGCATATGCAATGCGCACGAACCAAGTGAGAAAATCCGTCTAAAGTGAACCGATACTAGTTAATGCAAAGTAATATATCAAATATATAATTATACATTAAATCATTAAATCAACACTTGATTCAATGATCCGGTCATGCGCACATAACCGACTGGTATCTAATATATCGGCTTATCGAATCAACGCTTGAATCGATAACTAGGTTATATCGCATACAACCATTCGATATATTTATCGCGAGAATAGAATACGGTATCACATACACGCATTATTCTCGGTCCCGCACATATCTCATATGCGCTCCTATTTCGTTTCGCTTGAGCCAGGAAACCTCTGTGTAGGACTCTAAAGACTCGTCAATACGCCGGCAGCAGATGATGATCATATCAAACACCCACAAGCCGCAAGCGGTCTGCCAAACGTAACGGCCACCCGGGTATTGAGCGATCTGAAGATCGACGAGCAAGCCCGCTCACACTCCAGTGAATCCGACCAGTAACACTACCGTACAGTCCGGTCTGATCGTCTGATATGTCGCATATCTCGCCTAGGGGTGGTATACGTCAGACCCCAATAGCTCAATAAGTCGTGTCGATATGAGGTCTATAACTATTCGAGAAACTACTGGTAACACTTACCAGTAAATCTCAGCAACCCTGGCCAGGGATTTCCTGTTATAGCCAATCGAACACAGCGCAACATCAACCCCCATATACCGGGAGAGACGAATCCCCTCCTATCGCTCATTGCCTCCATGTGACTCGGGACTGTACCCAAAAACCACCGTTTTGCACGCCCTCTTGGACGTGGTAAGATGGAAATCAAAGCACAGTGGGAACCACACAAGACTCTATGACGATCTCGGGTCAACAGACTACTCTGTACCAGTGTCACCAGAGAACTGCCATCTGACGTGAGGTATAATACCATCTGGGAGTTCTCGGCGAGTCCGTCCAGTGTACCCAGTCTCTACTGAGCACCCGTATATCATCTCTGATGTCAAACACCGATGGATATGGGATCATCCATCGCCCATCTGTATGGGTCGAGAAGGTACACGCTAGTCTACTCTGGCATATCGATGCCCCGTCTCGATACACCCTCGACTAGGGACTTTGAAGGATGTACTTATGGACTACCATGTCCCCACTAGTATGATCCGCATCATAGTCCAGGTAGTCAAGTACAGATCCTAAGGGCTTTACCAACATGTAACAGAGAGACAATCAGCATACACGTTAAGGTAAAGATCAACCAGATAGCATACTATCATGTCGAGCAAGAAAGTCCTCCCTATATATGTCCCAGCATCCACTACAATATACATCCTATGTATAGTAATGGCCTCTAGGGCATACATATAACTAACAATCTCCCACTTGCACTAGGGCCATCTGTAGCAGTGGTTTGAAGTATCTCATACTCAACCATCCCATAAAAGTGTCTCTCTCTGGGAACAGGCCTTTGTGAGTGGATCCGCTGTGTTGTCCTCTGAGTCTACTCTCCAAACCTCGATCACCCTGGAGATCAATCATCTCCATGATCAAGTGATACTGCCTTAGAATATGTCTGGATCACTGATGGGACGGACGTTCCTTGGCATAAGCCACAACTCCATTGTCACACAATGGGAGGAACATAGTTCATCTCATGAACCAATATACACCCAAACAGCCTCTTTGGTAGCATCTTAAGTAGCGATGTATCGTGCCTTTATCATCTAGTATGTCACGGTATCCAGCTTGGAACTCTTCCAATATACCGTCCCTTTACCGAGGGTAAAGACAATGCCTGCGACTGACACTCAGTCGTCCTTTTCACCCTGGAACTCTTTCAGTGATTCTCCCCAGGATCGATTGATACCATCTCACTACAACTAGTGAGAATCCTAACATCCAATTAAATCTATCTCATAGATCCAAAACCCAGGATTTAGTAGGTATCACTTTGATCCTATTTGGAGAATCTTTATGATAAACGGAGATTGATCGAGCGTAGCATAAGAAACTCCTTTCTTATCAAGAGTATGTCATCCACGTACTCTACGAGGATCGTCACCATACTCCCTACTACCTTTTTGTATATACAAGGTTCATCTACCATTTTGATGATGTCAAACTCTTTGACTAACACATTAAAACAGATGTTCCAACTCCGCGACGCCTGCTTTATCCTATAAAGCATCTTGCACACGTTTCCGCTGCTCCCACTGTCTATGAAGCCCTCTGGCTGTGTACTTATAGACGCTCTTTTCTAAATCATCATTTAGAAAAGCAGTCAAGACACCCAACCACCAGAGATCGTAGTCATGGTATGCAGCCGTGGTAAGTAGGATCCGAATGGACTTAAGCATAGCTACTTGAAAAGGTTTCATCATTATCCACGCCTGGTCAATGAAGAAAACCTTTAACAAGTCTAGCTTTGAAAGTCTCAACTTTTCCATGTACACCAAGTAATCTTCTCAAGATATACTTGCTCCTGATGGGGATTTAACCCTTCAGATATAGCAACCAAAGTCCATACTTTGTTGGTGTATAAGGATTCCATCTCAGATCACTAAGCATCCAGCCATTCTTACAGAGTCTTACTCCTGATGGCCAGCTCGAAGCTAGTTGGGTCATCATCTCATGATGCAATCCTCGCTCCCACTGTCATAGAGAAACCGAAGTATCTCTCAGGTGGGTGAGGAACCCTACTAGATCGGCGGAGAGGCTGAGGTTCGTTGGTATCTACTGAATCCCTTGGTTCTATCAAATCATCTGCTGTAGTTTGTACAACTGGAACCTTTCCAGTTCTACATAACTGACCTTGCCTCGAGCTTGTCCGGATTTTGCTTTTAGACATCGGCCGGACAACCCCAAATCTTAACTAGCTTAAGATATGGGCTCTTCCCTTTCCATATCACATATGAAATGGTAGGCAACTGATTTGATTCGAACCCTATTCAATAGGTATGCAGCTTCTCAAGCGCATATCTCCCAAAAAGGAAACAGGTAACTCAGTAGTACTCATCATAGAGCACACCTTATCACATAGGGTGTAATTGCTCCACCCCGATATACCATCGTGCTATGGCGTATACGGAGGAGTAATACTGAGAGAGAATCTCATTCCCCTTTAGAATAGTCCAGTATTTCCGTGCTCAAGTATTCTCCTCCTTGATCTCATCAAAGGACATAATACTTATACCCGTATTCTAGTTCTCTACTTCTAACTTATATTCTGTGAATATCTCAAAAGGTTCGGACTCATGTTTCAACAAGAACATATGTCTGAATCTAAAGAGATTATCAGAGAATGTAATGAAGTACTAAGAACCGGTCTTGGCATGTGTAGACAGGGGACCTTACATACATCAACATGCATTATCCCAAGAGTTTAGTAACTCTTTCTCTGTTTCCAGTAAACGGAGCTATGGTCATCTTATCTTTGTGACATGACTGGCGAGTTTCACAAGATGTAAATTCAAACTGATTTAAATATGCATCTATATGTAACTCTAGCTAGTCGGGTCACATTGATATGACCTAGTCTACAATGCCTCAAGAAGGATTCGTTCATTTCTGAACTCTTCCTCTTGTGTGTGATCCGTATACTAAGAACTGTAGTTTGATTTAGAACATTAATGCTTTTAGATAACGTGCCTGAACCGATCAACTTTTGATATAGGAAATGTTCAAAACATTATCCAACAATAAAAAATTATATCGTTTCTTTACTAATAAAGAGAGTGATATGATTTGGTATATCAGGTTCGGTATCTAATAACATTCGTTCAGAATCAATGTATTGGTAATACAGGGTGACAGTGACCGACAGACTTGGCTGCAACACTTGCCCCGTTTTCTGCCTCATGAAACTTATCACCCGTTCTCAGTTCTCTACCTTTCTGTAGCCCTATGTAACAGATTACATATCTGGGATCCTGATCTGGTATCACATACCCAGGACGTAAAGGATACTGAGAAACAGTTCTCTGTAATGAACACACCCGAAGATGATGCATCAGCATGCACTCTCTTCGTTTGGGCGGCACGGGAATTCTGGTAATCCCCAATTTCCTGCTCTGTCTTATAACAATTATAAGTTGGAGCGGGACCAACGTTCCCCAGCTCAGTATAACAAGCGGGTTCGGTCAATTTTCCGTATTATTATCTTGATTAAGGCGTGATATGGTCGCTACCAGGAGAGAGAGAGAAGAAAACACTCAGCGTGCGCTCTGTCAAGAATAGATTGGTTATTATTTTATCTAATCAGGATGGCTCCCACTGCTTTTTATCAAATCTTCCTTCAAACCCTAAAAGGAAAGACTAGCCGGGATTAATTACACACTACAAGTTCGCCAATCTTTCAGCCAGGCCAGTGTCGGTACTTTGAGGGAGGTCCCCCGTGCTTTCGCACGAACCTAATTAATGTAAACCTCGTTTTTCCAGAGGCGTAACCCCGTTGACACCTTTCTAGACACCTACTTGATCGGCTAATTGTAATGTATAAAACTCTCCCAGGAGTAACTCTTACTCGCAGCGGGTATCGGGATCCAACTATCTCATAGAAGGTATGCAATCTCATTGCAAATTTCAACACTTGAAATTCCCGATAATGTTTTGCCCCGAACGATCTATGACCTTGACAAGGTCAACAAACCATATACCGCAAGTCAAGTTCAACCCGTCATTTCTTGATTGAATCAAACCCACCCGCACGACCCTTGACAAGGTCAACAAGGCCGCACGACTACCCTAACCCAATCTGCATCATATGCATAAGCAGATAAATACTGGTTAGCTACCGCACACTGCGCCTTGACAAGGTCAACAAACGCAGCACGAATACTAAACAGGATTTATCTGAAATGACGGAGGGCTACGACAGGTTTTTCTGAAAACCTATTGCGTAATGAACTTGATATCGTTGTAGGATCGAATGAATTTTGAAATGGAGTGCTTTTGAGGCTTTTCTTGTTTTGCTAAAGGAGTCACTCCCGGTGAAGGGATCGTCGGTCCTTTCCTCGTCGAGTGAGGTGCGGGATATATCATATATATCACTGTGCAAAGCAAAAACTCTTAAAAGCAATCAAAAGACAAACCGAGGGCGTAGCATCGACCAGTTATTGCTAAAGGAGTCACTCCCGGTGAAGGGATCTCGGTCCTTTCCTCATCGAATAAGGTGCAGGATATATCACATATACCGCTGTGCAAAGCAAGAACTGTAGCTACCTGTTTTATTTTGAAATTCGATTCTACAACATCTTAGGTTTCTTTTATTTCATTAATCACATTAATGAAGTCCCATCATTTAAGTACCTAAACATCACAGATAGATATGACGTACACTTATGCCATCCGCATTCGCCTCGATGTCCCCTCGTGCACCGTTAGGTTAGGTAACTAACGACAGAGCGGGGCAGGGCTAGCGCGGGTGTAAAACATAAGTAACGTCTATATAACATATCATATATACTATAAATGTATCTATCACAGAACATCACATGATCACATCACAGATATCGCAGCAGAAGAATCATATGAAATATTGGATATACTAGGACGTCCGTATTTTCAATACGAGCCAGTATAAAACACGGATTCCACGGTCGTGATGAATAGCCAAACCCACACCCCTAGACCCCTACGAGAGCGGCAAGCAACCCTACCAATTCTGGAGTTAGGAGACCCGGACCCGACTCCTCGAGTTGGTCTCCCACTGGACTCCAGAACCCGGTTACTTGTGCTCCCCTCCTTGGGTCTATCCTAGTGCGGAAAAGTAAATAATATACAACAGGTGACAACTCCCGCAACCTGGAAGCGCCCCAATAAAAGAATATTACATACAAGTTTTTACATGAATGAAAATGAAAAACACTCATCTCACATAAAAACCCCCGGCTATTCAAACACGACGATCCAATATAACATATCCAGCAACACATAACATCACATGTCATCAACGTAAGTAAATGTGCGCATCCCAATTGTCGTTGACATATAGCAACGAAACCGGCGATACCACATATTACACTTACGGTCACAGAAAAGAAAGTGTAAAAGTACAACAGTTGGAATCCGCAACCACCTCAGACATCGCATGCCTGACCAAATGAATTACTTAGACATCACATGCCTAACAATTATAAACCCCGCATTTTAGTCTCATTATCGAAAACACTTTTCAATACCAAGTCGGGCAATTCAACAGGATTCCCGACATCCTGATCGAATGCTCGTCGCAAACTTCATTAGACGGCCGCACCCCTGATACCGTCGACGAAGTGCACCAAGGCGGAACACCGCTACCGCGAGCACCCGGACGGATGCTTTCGGCGACGGGGTTCTCCTACAGTCACTTGGTCGGGGCAATGGGGTAAGGCTGTCTATTAAGTTTACCCGGCGAGTATCCGCGTACGCTACGTGATTGCGACGGACTTTTGATCACATCAAAATTCCGTGGCAACCGATCAAGTGAGACTAAACTGCTGTGTTTATAACATTCATTTAGTTATCTCATAACTATTGTGAATTCCAATTATTGTATCCCATTCCGGATAAATAGAAAATGTTAAACTTTCCGATCGAACATTCTAACACCCAAGTTTTCCCGATACAGCTCAACACATGAAATAAGTCTAACAACATTCCGTTCGTACCTCAGTACCAATGGTCCAGCCGTAGAAGGGTCAAGCCAACGCCTCACATGTGGCACGCCGTACTCCCCCAAACCCGAAGGTTCAAAGGGCAGTTCAAGACGGTCACATAATCGAGTTAAGGTTTGTGTCTTCTAGAGGGACCATCGCGTTACTTGCACTACTTAGAAAGTCGTTAAACTACGGAAAAATCCAACACTTGGAAATTTCCCGACAGGGGAAAAAGTGGGTATTTATATCCGGTCGAACTTTTTAACATATTCTAAAATTTATCCGGAAAGCCACACAGACAAAATTTGATACCCCGATCGAAATACCGAATCCCCAAATCAACTCAGAAAAATTCAACTCTGGAATAAATATTAAAAATACCCAGGAATACCAGCACTAATAATTATGAGATACTGTGTAAAAACTATTAAATAAGCATGCCGTACCGCCGCGCAACCGCCGCACGAGGCTAGCTCGTGCCGCGGAAGCGCGGCAAGAAGAATGAATTATCGGCACGAATTTCACAGTACATCATATATTCACCTGCTGATTTTTCTGAACATTTTTAATGTGGAAAAAGACCAGATTTTAAAAATTGTACAGAGAGCAACTTTGAATCGGGGTTTCGGGTTCGTTCGGACTTCAATTTCCGTCTGGACTTCGCCTAAGGCTCTAGCTAGTCTCTGATACCACTGCAGGGTTCCTAGGCACACTAATGAGGTCTCCCAAGCCATCAACCATGGCAATTTCAAAAATTATGGTGCCTACAAACCCTAAACTACGGATCGTTTGCTAGATTTCTAGACGAAACACGAACTAGTTAACAGTTAACTAAGGGAATACGGAAATACAACCTTTGTAGATCCGGTCCTCCACCTCCACGGCTCCGCAACGAGGTCATCTCCGCTGTCCAAATCAAATCCGGGCTCTAGAGTCGGCTTCGTCGGAGAATGGGAAAGCTAGGTCGTCGATGTCCATGCCGAAGATGATCTACGTCGAGGCATCGCTAGATCAAGCTCACAACTTCACCAAGTCATGAAACTTGTGACGTAAACACACTCTACTACTTGGCAAGAGGTAGAGGATGAAGAAATAGGAGTTGGGTTAACTTTAGAATTGGATTTCTCACTTGTTTCCAACAATCACCATTGATGGACTTCAAGCTTCTTCACTTGAAGAATGAAGAAGAAGAAGGAAAAAGGTTATGATAAGTTAAAAGAAAATGAAAAGAAAATGAATTCTTATCATAATTTTAACCATGGTCAAGTGTAGAGAATGAATCATGGTTAGTGAGAATGGTTAGGGTTAAGGATGAGATAAGTATGGTTGACTTTATCAAAGCTTCATGAAGCTTCAACTAAACTCCAAATCTAGCAACCATTCTTTTCTCTTCTTTTCCAAAATGAATAAATAAATAAATAAAGGAATAAATAAAAGAAAAGAAACCCTAGCCATTCTTTTAACCATGGTTTAATTCTTTGCACTTAACCAAGTTAGCATGCATCATCAAACATGATACATACAAGTGCACAAAAACATATCGCATATGCAATGCGCACGAACCAAGTGAGAAAATCCGTCTAAAGTGAACCGATACTAGTTAATGCAAAGTAATATATCAAATATATAATTATACATTAAATCATTAAATCAACACTTGATTCAATGATCCGGTCATGCGCACATAACCGACTGGTATCTAATATATCGGCTTATCGAATCAACGCTTGAATCGATAACTAGGTTATATCGCATACAACCATTCGATATATTTATCGCGAGAATAGAATACGGTATCACATACACGCATTATTCTCGGTCCCGCACATATCTCATATGTGCTCCTATTTCATTTCGCTTGAGCCAGGAAACCTCTGTGTAGGACTCTAAAGACTCGTCAATACGCCGGCAGCAGATGATGATCATATCAAACACCCACAAGCCGCAAGCGGTCTGCCAAACGTAACGGCCACCCGGGTATTGAGCGATCTGAAGATCGATGAGCAAGCCCGCTCACACTCCAGTGAATCCGACCAGTAACACTACCGTACAGTCCGGTCTGATCGTCTGATATGTCGCATATCTCGCCTAGGGGTGGTATACGTCAGACCCCAATAGCTCAATAAGTCGTGTCGATATGAGGTCTATAACTATTTGAGAAACTACTGGTAACACTTACCAGTAAATCTCAGCAACCCTGGCCAGGGATTTCCTGTTATAGCCAATCGAACATAGCGCAACATCAACCCCCATATACCGGGAGAGACGAATCCCCTCCTATCGCTCATTGCCTCCATGTGACTCGGGACTGTACCCAAAAACCACCGTTTTGCACGCCTTCTTGGACGTGGTAAGATGGAAATCAAAGCACAGTGGGAACCACACAAGACTCTATGACGATCTCGGGTCAACAGACTACTCTGTACCAGTGTCACCAGAGAACTGCCATCTGACGTGAGGTATAATACCATCTGGGAGTTCTCGGCGAGTCCGTCCAGTGTACCCAGTCTCTACTGAGCACCCGTATATCATCTCTGATGTCAAACACCGATGGATATGGGATCATCCATCGCCCATCTGTATGGGTCGAGAAGGTACACGCTAGTCTACTCTGGCATATCGATGCCCCGTCTCGATACACCCTCGACTAGGGACTTTGAAGGATGTACTTATGGACTACCATGTCCCCACTAGTATGATCCGCATCATAGTCCAGGTAGTCAAGTACAGATCCTAAGGGCTTTACCAACATGTAACAGAGAGACAATCAGCATACACGTTAAGGTAAAGATCAACCAGATAGCATACTATCATGTCGAGCAAGAAAGTCCTCCCTATATATGTCCCAGCATCCACTACAATATACATCCTATGTATAGTAATGGCCTCTAGGGCATACATATAACTAACAGGTACGGATTATCGCACATCCCTAGGCTTAGTAGTGCAAGATGCAGACCTCCACAAGGAGCATTCAGTCTTGAAAAATTTAAAATACGAACATCTTAAGAAAATGAGATTTCTAGAAATATAAAATATATATTAAAATTATTTTTATATAAATATATGTATAAGTAACATTAAAATATCTATTTTGTAATAATATAAATATTCCAACTCTTATCAAAAATCACAAGAATAACTTTACATTAAAATACCATGAATTCCATACAAGTACAATATTACAAATAAATACCATATATTATGAAAGTAGATTATTCTCACTAGAAATATCACAAAATAAAATCTACAATTATTACAACTCTAAAGAAAATAATTAAATACTTGGGGTGTATTTTGAAAAGTATATAAAAGTATTTTTACATAAAACCCTCTCAAGTTCTATAAATTACCCTAAGAACCCTAGTAAATATAGGTTTAAGCGGGACCAATCTCTTGAGCCTCAGGGAGCCGGAGAAGTGGGTGCTTGCCTATTTAAGGTACACAACTTAACAACAGTGTTATCAACACGGTAATCGTCTTTGAAAAAGACACAAATCCTGCCGCCCATGTGCAGCGGTTACCGATAACATCAAAAACAATCAGGACTTCAATTTCTTTTATAATTATTCTGACTCAGACTGAGTCCCATTAATAATCTGACTTGAATATGATTCAAGTACAATCTGCAATCCAACATAAATCCTGAATACATATATTCAATCTATTCAACTTGACTGAACCGAACCATGGATATACTTCCATTTACATGATTCTCCAGTTACATCCATGATTCTGCAGTTACATCCATTTACTGATATCATGGTTTCGATAAGTCACCCAATTATATAATCTATATAATTTATAATACAAGACAAGACAATACAATCCATACAATTAATATATAAACACTACGGGGTTATAAAGGAGTAGATTGGTACGGAAGGTGTTAGAAGTGGCACGAGACAGTAAGATTTAATACACCTAACCTGAATCCAGTTGCTGTTGTACCGTGGCATAAACGGTTTCTTGTACTACACTTGCCTCTAGTCTTTGGCATTTAGAGACTCCTCTCGTATACACTGGCATCTTTCTGTACCAAACTACAAACAACAGCGTTAACATAACATTATAACAATATAATACAACTTTAAAAGCTACCTTCTCTTTCTGTCTATTCTATTTCTCCCTTATTTTTGGGACTTACCGAGCGATTTGTTCGCTGACGACATTCTCTTTCTTTCATCTTTGGATGTCGTCAGGTGATCTGGACACTCCGGAGATCGAACCCACTAGTGAAGACTTGGACCACTTCATTGAAGACCCTGAGCTTTAGTTCATTGTACACTTTTATTTCAGTACTTTTCCTTTTCTGTTATGCCATTGTTTAGGCATTGCTTTCATTCAGTTGTATTTACTTTTCCATGCATTGTACAGAAAGAATGTGATAAATAAAGTTGTTGTTCATTACATTTGTCTCTTGTGTATTTTTTTATATTGCTTAGTTACGCTTAGCGTATTTACTTCTGAGTAAATACGTAGCGGCCTCGTCGTGTCCCCTTCACCGTACACTGGGAAGCGGGGCGTGACAGGTTTTGGTGGCGGCCCATGCAGATCAGAGCTGTATGGAACACTACCATGTAGTTCTGTTCTGCGTGAACAATCTAAGCAATATAACACAAGAACCAGCAACTAAAACATTCTTTACAATTCAAATTCCTTGAATCTTCCAATTTCATCTGTCCAAAACCAAAATTCCCTCACCTCTTTTAAAATCTTACCAAAACCGTCGCATTCTTTCGTTTGTTAACATATTTTTCATACACTACCAATATTCTGTCACCAAACTTTCCTTGAATCTGTTGCACTTTCCTTTTACAAATTTCGAGGACGAAATTTTTATAAGGAGGGTAGAATGTAACAACCCTAAACTTTCTGTACAACTTTCTGTACAATTTTTTCAAAAATACAGCAAAGGGGTACTTTTGCCTGAGCACAAGGTATAAGTTTGTTTGTTTTTTAATAGCAAGAAGGAGCTTGTAGCTCATTGGTAAGATCTTGCACTGCTGAACCAAAGCACCAGAGTTCAAATCCCATCACCCACTGTAAATTCCCGGTTCCCTCAATAAATCTTCTAAAATTTTTTCAAGTCCCCTGAATATTTTTCTATTTTTCCCGTAAATTTTTGGGACAATTTAGAATCCTTGTGCTTCCCTTAATTTTTGAGATTTAATTCTCCTAAACATTTAAACTAAAGCCCAAAAGAAAATAAAAACCAAATAAATAAACTAACCCACTTCCCGACCCAAACCAAGCCCAGCCCAAACTCTATTCTTTCCCGCGCCCAAACCCGCGCCCAAACCCGACCCAACCCGACCGTTTCATCCTCTTCCACACTCCCTCCTTCTCGTTTTCCCGCTCGTTTTCACCACATACCCCACGCCCGCGCCTCGTCGCCCCACATCCCCGCTCACCAAGCTCATGATCGGGCGCACGTTCGCCCCCTCCTCGTCTCCTTTACTCCTTCATACGAAGCCAGCCCCTTACCCTCGCTGTTTTTTTTCTCTCTCACTGCACCATATTTCATCCCCGGTACACCCCGCTGAGCCCCCACGATGACGACGACGACCACCGACCACCACCTTAACCCATAGAGACTCCTCACCTCGTCGAAGCCATCTCTGCACCGTCGCTGCCCCGAGCTCCTCGATCCCCTCTCGACTCCACCTTCACTCATCACCACCGGGCTTGCCACCGCCGGCCACTCCTCCCCTGCACCGCTTCTCTCTCCAACTCCCATCACCTTCACCAACCCGAGCACCACCCGCTGCTTCCTCCCTCTCTCCTCGGCCACCAAGCACCCGAGTCGACCCCCTCGCTGCACCCTCTCCGGCGACCACTGCCTGCAAGCTCAGGCCATCCACCATCGCTGCCACCATCGTCAAGCTCCCCCTACAACTTCCGTCCACCTTACCGCACCTCGCCAACACAGACCCAAGCACTTCTAACCTTCACCCATCTCCACTGCCCACCGAGCTCGCCGTGCCGTGTCCGGGTCACGTTCGTGCCGTTGCTGCTGCCGTGCGTCATCAATGCGTCATCAGGCAAGTACCCCGCTTACTTCATGCTAAATTGACCCATTACAATTCGAAATATTAATGAATTCCGTGTATACAATTCGTGCAATTTAATAGGATGCAAGTGTTTGATGCAAAACCTGAATGAAAAACTCCCATTAAACTGACGGAAATTGATCACATAAGTTGGCCCATATAGTAACGAACATCGTGTATTATTTTGGCTGAAAAATACAGTCGTTACTGACGTGAACGATCATCCCCATTTACACCCGTTAAAACTGAAAATTTTCTGCGTCTGAAACTTGTAAAAATCACAACTAATTATTTATAAATTGGAATGATGCGTTCGAGGGATCAAATCGAAGCTGACTCAACCACCTAGGACCCCATAAGAGTTTTAAATTGTTTCTATGCTGAAAAGATGATGGAAACTGGTTTGGAGTACGGCTCTGGACTGCAGTCCAGAGCAGCACTAGCTGTTGATTCTCATCGTGTAATGCTTACCCTCTACTGCTTGAACATGTTATATTGCGGAATCCTATACCATAGAGAAGATGAAACAGTTATATAACTAATGAAAGTGATTTTATCCCTTTTTACTGTCGTTTACTATTTAAACTGTATTTTAGATGAACAGGACGTATAGCAGTCCCAAACAGGGACAGAACTTATACCCCATTGTTGTACAGTACATAACTTCTGACGTAGAGATTTGATTGAACATCCGTCTAGTGCGTTGGAAACCCAATTGAAAAACCTAAATTTTGTTCAACTATAGCATCGCCTAATTTTGATCCTAACAGGGTGAAAATTGTGTTGTGAAATGGATATTCAGTTCAGGAACTGAATTTCCAGCAGCAAACACTTAAAATGAAACGGCTGTAACATGAAAACCCGAAATCCGATTGCACTGAAATAAATTTTGTTGAACTTCTGACTGAGTTTAATTGCTACCGCTTTTGTGTCATTTTACTGAATTTTGAATGTATGATTTAATGCAATTTTTATAAGTTCATAAGATGCATAATAGTTCGTATTATTCATGATTTGTTAACTCTATAAATGCATATATTTTACCCGATTGCCATATTTCTAGTGATAGTGTGCATTATTATTCAGTGTACAATGAATTGTCGTGCGTAAATGGTATCGGTTTAGGAGTGTCAAGTACGCCAGTGAAAAGTGAATGATCCGTGACAGTGAACAATACAGTGAACAGTGACTAAAACCGTGCTATTGGTACGTACTTGTATACGACTAGACCATACTCATAAATAGTGTAGACCTGGGGAAAAAAGGGAAATCGAAGTGGAAAGAGAATTGTATTTAGCGAGGACAGTGATTTAGAGGATGATCATTCGAACAACGACTCTTATAAATATTAGGTTGGGCCTAGCGGTCCGGCTGACAGGGTTATGTCCCGGGCGATAGCGGGCCGTAGTCTCGGGTATGTACGAGACCCTCGTTAAACATGATCCTCCTTTTCACAACTCGATTTCAAAAGTGACTTAGACACTGATAGGGACACAAATTATACATTGCATCAGTTAGTGACATATTGATTACCTGCATTTTACCTCCACTGTTATTACCTTCTTTGCTTGTTTCTTGTCACTATTATAATATTGCTATTACGTCGCTCTAACGACCTGAGTATGCATGCTCGGATCTCGAGGAAGAACCAGTACAGGAGTCAGACTTGCCCTTTGAGCTTGCGGAGATTTAGTCGGGAGTACCTCCTTCACCTTTACTGCTTTCCCTAAAGTAACCTTGTATTCGCACTTAGTTAGTAGTTCTTTTTCTTGTTTTATTGTAAATTGTGAACAATGAAAGTTGATGTAATGATTTAGTGATGTATTTCCTTTACTTTTGTGCTTTGTTTACTGATTACCATGTAATGCTAGAAGCCGAAGCGTGACTACGGCGGGATTATTCCTTGACCGTAGGAGCATGGCTGGCCTAGTCATCCCTCGTTTTCCGTATTTTGGGAAGCGGGGCGTGACACCCACATTATTTTTAATATTGTTTTCTTTTAAATTTTTACAAGTCCAAGGGTCTACACATGCATAACTCGTAAAAACCCCACTGCACATGTAAAACAAACTGACCCAAGGGCTACACCATACGACATAGAACACGTGGCAGCGAGCCCCGGCTCGACTCGGCCGACTCGGGCCGGCGACTCGGTCGACTTTGCCCGCCGCCGCCGCCGAGTTGAGCCTGTTCATCGAGTCTTCAATAGGAAACTTGTGTCTTTTGAGCTTCTTATAACCCCTGGATACTTTAAATCACCTGCACAATAACAGAGAGTCATAAAATCAATTTAAAACATTTTAATGCAATTTATTTTAATAAATTTTCTATCAAACCCTAACCCTAGACTTACCCTATAAAAACCATCCCTAAACACACACCCCTCACTCACAAATCTGTCCAAACTCTCAAATTTTGTGTACAAGCGGAGTTAGCGAAGGGCAAAACTCTGGCAATCTTCCGACGATGACCCTAGGAGCTCTCGGCAACGAAACGACGCACCGGCAATTCCTACTTCCTCCTCTTCCTCATCTCTAACCTCTAAGCTAGTAAGTCCCATTTTCTCTCTTTCCTATTCTTTCTAAAAACACGTATTTCTAAAACCCGACGGAATCGAAGTAAATCCGATTTCCGATTCGGTTCTTCCTAAAACCTCACTTTTTCTAAAATACAATCATGCTAAACCATTATATGTTGACTATTAAATATTAACAAACATGTTGTACAAGTTTCATGACAACCTATTTCATTTTGTAACTTTTACCGTACTTTTCCACTAAAATACCATGTAATTTCATTTCGACATTAAAACATCACAAACTTATTATACCTTTAAGTAGATCACGAGGTAATGACCTACCTCCTCTAAATATCATAAATTAATAAAACCATTTTCCAAAGGATTAAGTATTTAACATAAATCTTTGCAAAGCGCCACTACAAACCAATTTGGGGAACCCGATTGGGATGGTGCGGATTATCGCACATCCCTAAGCTTAGTAGTGCGAGATACAGACCTCCGCAAAGAGCATTCAATCTCGAAAGATTTAAAATACGAACATCTTAAGAAAATGAGATTTCTAGAAATATAAAATATATATTAAAATTATTTTTATATAAATATATGTATAAGTAACATTAAAATATTTATTTTGTGATAATATAAATATTCCAACTCTTTTAAAAAATCACAAGAATCACTTTACATTAAAATACCATGAATTCCATACAGGTACAATATTACAAAAAAATACCATATATTATGAAAGTAGGTTATTTTCACTAGAAATATCACAAATATAAAATCTATAATTATTACAACTCTAAAGACGATAATTAAATACTTGGGGTGTATTTTGAAAAGTATATAAAAGTATTTTTACATAAAACCCCTCAAGTTCTATAAATTACCCTAAGGACCCTAGTAAATATAGGTTTAAGCAGGACCAATCTCTTGAGCCTTAGGGGGCCGGAGAAGTGGGTGCTTGCCTATTTAAGCTAGACAACTTAATAACGGTATTATCAACACGGTAATTGTCTTTGAAAAAGACACAAATCCTGCCGCCCATGTGCAGCGGTTACCGATAACATCAAAAACAATCAGGACTTCAATTTCTTTTATAATTGTTCTGACTCAGACTGAGTCCCATTAATAATATGACTTGAATATGATTTAAGTACAATCTACAATCCAACATGAATCCTGAATACATATATTCAATCTATTCAACTTGACTGAACCAAACCATGGATATACTTCCACTTACATGATTCTCCAGTTACATCCATGATTCTGCAGTTACATCCATTTACTGATATCATGGTTTCGATAAGTCACCCATTTATATAATCTATATAATTTATAAGACAAGACAAGACAATACAATCCATACAATCAATACATAAACACTACGGGGTTATAAAGGGGTAGATTGGTACGGAAGGTGTTAGAAGTGGCACGAGACAGTAAGATTTAATACACCTAACCTGAATCCAGTTGCTGTTGTACCGTGGCATAAACGGTTTCTTGTACTACACTTGCCTCTAGTCTCTGGCATTTAGAGACTCCTCTCGTATACACTGGCATCCTTCTGTACCAAACTACAAACAACAGCGTTAACATAATATTATAACAATATAATACAACTTTAAAAGCTACCTTCTCTTTCTGTCCATTCTATTTCTCCCTTATTTTTGGGACTTACCGAGCGATTTGTTCGCTGACGACATTCTCTTTCTTTCATCTTTGGATGTCGTCAGGTGATCTGGACACTCCGGAGATCGAGCCCACTAGTGAAGACTTGGACCACTTCATTGAAGACCCTGAGCTTTAGTTCATTGTACACTTTTATTTCAGTACTTTTCCTTTTCTGTTATGCCATTGTTTAGGCATTGCTTTCATTCAGTTGTATTTACTTTTCCATGCATTGTACAGAAAGAATGTGAATAAATAAAGTTGTTGTTCATTACATTTGTCTCTTGTGTATTTTTTTATATTGCTTAGTTACGCTTAGCGTATTTACTTCTGAGTAAATACGTAGCGGCCTCGTCGTGTCCCCTTCACCGTACACTGGGAAGCGGGGCGTGACAGGTTTTGGTGGCGGCCCATGCAGATCAGAGCTGTATGGAACACTACCATGTAGTTCTGTTCTGCGTGAACAATCTAAGCAATATAACACAAGAACCAGCAACTAAAACATTCTTTACAATTCAAATTCCTTGAATCTTCCAATTTCATCTGTCCAAAACCAAAATTCCCTCACCTCTTTTAAAATCTTACCAAAACCTTCGCATTCTTTCGTTTGTTAACATATTTTTCATACACTACCAATATTCTGTCACCAAACTTTTCTTGAATCTGTTACACTTTCCTTTTACAAATTTCGAGGACGCAATTTTTATAAGGAGGGTACAATGTAACAACCCTAAACTTTCTGTACAATTTTTTCAAAAATACAGAAAATGGGTACTTTTGCCTGAGCACAAGATATAAGTTTGTTTTGCTTTTTAATAGCAAGAAGGAGCTTGTAGCTCATTGGTAAGATCTTGCACTGCTGAACCAAAGCACCAGAGTTTAAATCCCATCACCCACATTATATTTAATATTGTTTTTGTAACACCCTAGTTCATTTATACCAATTCTATTGCGAGTATTTCTTTATTTATGGTATTTTCCTGATTTACTGCGTTTTGGGTGCGAATAGTGTATTTGACATCTGTATTTGCATCCGACCCGACCCGCTTGCTGGAAACCCGTCTTGATTCCTGTTTATGATTTATCCTGGCTTGTTATATGGATTCGTGCACTTTCATATTTTATATACTGCATACTAGCATTATATCTGGCATCTGCATTTTTTTAATATAACATTTAAAGTCAATTAAAATATTTTAAAAATATATTGCATGGCCTGCTTGATACCCCTAACCCTGTCGTAGCATCCGCGCACCTTGTTCTCGTCCCGTTCAGTGTAACGGACCTGTTTGGATGGCTACGTGCACGTGCGTGCATCCGTTCTTGGGGGTATACATTTTCGTTACCCGGATAACCAATTTTGGTTTTAGTCGATACGTATATTTTCCGTATTTTAAAACTGGATTTTTAAACCCGACCCGGGCGTGTTTTGGACTATTTTTGTATTAGCCAAATATTAAATATTTTACTAATATTATATTTTTTTATTAAACAGTTTTAACAAAAAAAATTCATAACAGAATAATCTTTTTAAATTTTTAAAAGAAATCTTTTTTAAAATATAACAGACTCTCTCCCCCCACCCTTCTCTCTCTCTCCCTCCCTCCCCTTCTCTCTTCTCTCGCGATTTCTGTTCACGAGGGATCCACTCACCTCCCTTCTCTCCTTTAGCGTCACCCTCCTTCATTCTTTCTTCTTTTTTTTTAAAAACCCATGCAGGCCGCCACGAGAACGAGATCCCCATGACGAACCCTGACCCTAGCCTCTCATCTTCCCTTCGCCTGAGCCTCGACTTCATCCCCTCCGTCTCCTCACCTCCCTTTTCAACTTCCACCACCATCCCTAAAAACCCCATGAACCCTAGAATCCCCTGCACACCCTCACCTCACCGGAGCTTCGAACTCGTCGTTGTCTCTACACCCCGTCGTCGCCCTCACACCCTCCACACCACCTCTCTCCTCTCTCATCTCCTGTTCCCTGCACAGAAACCCCTGACCCCGGAGCACCAACCCTCACCCGACTTCAAGAAAACCTACAACCCCTAGCCTCGCCGGAAAACCCATCTGCAACCTCGCCGTCGACGGCCCGTCGTCGTTGACAACTCCCTCGCCTCACCTCTGAATCCAGAGCACAAAACCCACCGTGCTCGTCGCTGTCGATCAGGAAAACCCAGTAGACATCCCCAGCCAGCGTGGTTACTTTCTTGCTTTGCCTGGATCCATCTCGTGTGTCATGTGTGCGTTGCGACGTCTACCCGACGGCGGACGTGCCGTACGAACCCATCGTGTGATCCAATCGAGGCAAGTTTATCTTGCTACATGCTATAATACTTATCTTGCATCCATATAAATACAAATATTACATGTTGATTGCATCGTACATCCATACTAATGTTTTACTATTTTTGGACACCCGTACGCATCCGTATCATTTAACATACATATAGCTGCATCGACAGATCATATTAATTCATGTTATTATTGTAGTAACACCCCATGCTTAATAATGTGCATCCCAATTAGTCTTAGAGCTGTAAATGTAACCCCTGATCGATATTTGTGTATCCATACCATTAATTATATATCTAGTTGCATGCCATGTCATATTATTACTGTTATACTAACACCCCATGCATGATAATGTACATCCTACATAGTCGTGGAACTGTAGTTGTAACCCCTGATAGTTATATGAGCATCCATGTTTATTTGTGTATACATACCATTAATTATGCATACCTAGTTGCACGCCATATTACATTAACTCATATTATTATTACATTAGTACCCCATATTGATATTGTGCATCCTACTTAGTCATGAGGTAACCCCTGATAAATATTTGTGCATCCATGCTTTTACCGTGCATCCGTACTTGCTACAGTTTTATTATGAGCATCCGCTTGATACATGTGCACTACCTGTCATGACCTGATATACCACTACTTGACCTGTTACCTGATCTTGTTACTAATGCCGACAATCCTGACGTATTGTCCTGACGGACGTATCCTGTTGTCTACACAGACAAACCTGTACCTGCTTGATCCTGTGTTGGCATTAGCTCCAGATTTTCAAAACCTGACTTGAACACATAACCTTAGGGATTTGGGGAAATCAAAGGTGTAATCGAGTGTAACATAAAAGGGTATTACTTGATCCATGGTCCCGGGGGGTAACGGGACAGAGTCATTCATGACTCTTACATCTTGATCCGTGGTCCCGGGGGTAACGGGACAGAACCATTCTTGGTTCACATATTCCTGATCCGTGGTCCCGGGGGATAACAGGACATATTCTTTGAGTTACATTAGGAGTACATCAATTGGTTTCGAATAACTTTAGAATAGATAACCCTGTAGCACAGTTTAGACTACTCACTGCACTTCACCTGCACGTATACACTTCACTATTTTATATCCATGTTTAATGGTTATATTCATGTTATTGTTTATACCCATGCTTGCATATCTCGTATACCCTGTTCATATATTATTGTTTGATATTGTGACGCACTGACGTCTGGGTTTTGCATGGCCCACATCCACTACCCTTGTCGCAGGCCGAGCAGGAGTACTTCAGTCGACAAGCCGAGCAGTGAGGATCTGTTAGTATTCTAGTTTAGTTCCCTCTCAGCATTTTTTTCCTGATGTGAGCCCGTATTTGGGACGTACCTTCCAGATTGTTATTGTTATTGGATTTATTGCTTCCGCATATTATTTCTTGACTCGTTTATTCTGGCTCATAGACATGCACTAGATAGTTTATTTTATTTCTACTGTTCTTGATATCTTCTAGACAGCCGTAATGTGATTGTGGAGGGATATTCCCTAACCACAGGTAGCATGGTTGGCTCTGTCACGTGCAGATCTTAACGCACTCTGGGAAGTGGGGCGTGACAGGGTTTGTTTGGTATCAGAGCCATAAGATTTAGGTTAATCGGGTTTGATTCTTTTGTAGTTGGGTATTGGACCCAATACACGAATCGGGAAATCCGTAATTAGGAACATGTCCTGCCACTTGGTTATCATGATTCTTGAATCATATCTTTCTCTTGACCCTTGTCTTGACGTTACGCAAACAACTTTCCCGACTTGAAGCTTTTGGTCCCCTATCGTTTTCTCTAGGATTTGGGCGACTTGAACAGAGTTATGTGATTATAATTATGAACTGCAGCATGGTTACAATACGGTACTCTATTTAAGTAACTTGGAGTCCTAGTCTTGATTCATATTCTTGATTTATGGTCATTATTTATCGCAAGTTTTGAATCTTGTTTATCATACTAATTCTTTTCGGTGTCTTGGTTTCAGGAACATGATGGATAGAAATCTGCGATTGTACCAGAGGCGTGTCGATGACGCCTCTATGTTTGGAGTAATCCGTGGGATGCTGGAGAACCAGAAGCGACAAACCAAGAAGTACCAGCGGCAGGCCGAAGCTTTTCAGGAAGGTTTGCGGACCGTCCAGCAGTCCGTGAACAATGTTGCGGCCAAACAGTTGAGCGTGTGGGTACCGTGGCAGATTTCAGGAGACTTGGTCCATCCATTTTCACTGGTTTGGAGGAGCCGTTGCCAGCAGAGCAGTGGCTGGTTGATACGGAGAATCTGCTCGTTGTGGCACAAATTCCGGAGGACAAGAGAGTGGATATAGTACGCATCCAACTAGTGGACTATGCCCGTGAGTGGTGGCTCATGGAAGAGACCCGCTTGCCTAAGCCGATCAGTTGGGCAACTTTCTCGAAGAGTTTCTTGGAGAAGTTCTTTCCGCAGACTGCACGGAAAGAAATGGAAGAAAAGTTCATCAGCTTGAAGCAGAATAGCGGATCCGTGGATGCACATGCGGCTGAGTGGACACGGCTCAATAGATTCACTAGACCTTTGGTTGCCAACGATGCTGATAGGGCACGGAGGTTCATGCGCAGTTTGGAGGTGGACATCCAGAGGCACAATATATCTCTGGGTTTGACCACTTTCTCGCAAGTTCTAAAAGCAGCCAGAGAGCAGCAGACCTTATCATTAAAGACAGAGGGTGCGCAGCTGCAGGCAGTTGTGGTACGGAAGCCGGAGGTTACGCCGAATCGAGTGCTTATACGCAGAGGTATCCCGGTGGACAGGCGTGGCATTATACCGATGAAGAAGCCAGTCGTGCCCGAGAAAAAGGGAAGGACGATTTGTGGGTACTGCCATCTACCCGGACATGTGCAAAGGGAGTGTCAAAGGATGCTTGGACTTTGTTTGGTTTGCGGATCAGCTGATCATACAGTCAGTGTTTGCCCGTCGAAGCTTCGTTTGAAGGAGGATTCTCAGAGGCCACCACAGAGGCAGTTTCAGGGGCAGAAGCAAATAACTCAGGGACCTAATCAAGCTCGAGCCTTTACACTGACGGCTAAAGAGGCCAAGGCTTCAGATGAAGTTGTTTCAGGTATCGTACTTGTTCATGTTTTTCCCGCATTAGCATTATTCGATTCTGGTGTATCCCATTGTTTTATGTCGTCCAAGTTTATTGCTGCACATTCAATTTATCGCACGACCCTGTCTAGTTGTTGGGACATACACACTGGGAATGGGAAGATCATAGCTAGTTGTGAGTGTAAGGATTGTTCAGTTGTTTTTCAGATGAAAGTTAGTTGCAGTTTTCTTGGTGATCGATACCGGCAGTTTTGATGTTGTCTTGGGAATGGATTTTCTCGGCACATTCCACGCTCTCATTGATTGTAGGGCAAAGAAAGTGATTTTCCAGATTCCCGTACATCCAGAGTTTGTTTTTGCTGGAGGAAGCAGTTCTGTCGGGCCAGTCGAGTTTAGGGCTAGGCCGACAAGCAATGTTCTTTCGATGATGGAGGTTGATAAGGAGGAAGCGCCAGCTGTAGTTCGAGAGTTCATGGACATATTCGAGGACATCTCGGGTTTACCACCAAAACGAGATGTGGAGTTCGTGATCGATCTTGTCCCTGGTGCAGCGCCAATCTCAAAGGCGTACTATCTAATGGCACCAATGGAGTTGGAAGAAGTCAAAAAACAAGTTACCGAATTGCTTGAGAAGGGTTGGATTCGCAGCAGCAATTCATCTTGGGGATCTCCAGTTCTTCTAGTAAAGAAGAAAGATAGCACAAGGAGGATGTGCATCGATTATCGAGAATTAAACCGGGTGACTATTAAGAACAAGTACCCGATCCCTCTCATTGGAGAATTGTTTGAGCAACTCAGTGGCGCGAGGGTATTCTCGAAGCTGGATTTGCGATCCGGATATCATTAGGTCCGAGTTAAATCAGAGGATATTTGCAAGACTGCGTTCTGAACTCGGTATGGACATTACGAGTATTTAGAAATGCCATTCGGAGTCACGAATGCACCGGCAATATTTATGGACTTAATGAGCCGAATCTTTTCACCGTTCTTGGACCAGTTTATTGTAGTGTTTATCGATAATATTCTGGTCTACTCGAGGAGCCTTGAAGAGCATGCTGAACACTTGAAGATCGCACCACAGACATTGAGGCAAGAAAGATTATATGCTAAGATGAGCAAGTGCGAGTTTTGGCTTAAGGAAGTGAAGTTTTTGGGGCATGTCGTATCCGGAGATGGAATCGCCGTTGATCCTGAGAAGATTGCAGCAGTTCAAGATTGGCCGATTCTGAAGAACGTAGCAGAGATCAGAAGTTTTCTTGGACTTGCCGGATATTACAGAAGGTTCGTGGAGAATTTTGCTCGCTTGGCTGAGCCTTTGACCAAGCTTACGCGTAAGGAAGTACCGTTGGTATGGACGGATAAATGTGCGTCAGCTTTTGAGGGGTTGAAGCAAAAATTGATAACCGCTCCTATTTTGACTGTACCAGACAGTTCCGGAGGATTAGTGATTCATAGCGATGCATCTGGGAAAGGTTTGAGATGTGTTTTGATACAGCATGGGAAGGTTATAGCATACGCATCGAGACAGTTCAAGACCCATGAGAAGAATTACCTAACTCATGATTTGGAGCTTGCAGCAGTAATTTTCGCTTTAAAGATTTGGAGACACTACTTATTGGGCGAAAGGGTCGAAGTATTCACCGATCACAAAAGCCTGAAGTACGTGTTTATACAGAAAGAGCTTAACATGAGGCAGCGTAGATGGTTGGAGCTGATGGCTGACTATGATCTTGATCTTAAGTACCATCCGGGGAAAATTAATGTAGTGCCGGATGCGCTTAGTCGATTGCCAGCAATTCGGATGTTGACTACACGGATGGAGCTTATCGAAGATTTTCGGAGATTCGAGTTGGAGATCGTGCTACCGCACTCTTCAGGACAGTTGATGCAGCTGCAAGTACAGTCATCGTTGATCGAGAGTATTAAAGCAGCACAGCTATAGGACCCAAGGTTGCAGAAGTTTCGAGAACAGGTTGAAGCGGGACTTCGAACGAACTTGTTGATTCATGAGGATGGTTTGTTGCGATATGGTAGCCGTTTGTGTGTGCCGAAAGGAGACATTCGTAAAGAAGTGATGAAGGAGGCACACAGTTCTGCATATTCTGTACATCCAGGAGGCACGAAAATGTACCGTGATCTAAGACAGCATTTCTGGTGGGAAGGTATGAAAAGGGAGATTGCTCGCTTTGTAGCGAAGTGCTTGGTGTGTCAGCAAGTTAAGGCTGAATATCAAAGAGTTGCTGGTTTATTGCAACCACTTCCGATTCCTCAATGGAAGTGGGAACATATAACCATGGATTTCGTGACAGCTTTACCGCGGAGTCCAAAAGGCAACAATGCAGTTTGGGTGATTGTTGATCGATTGACCAAGACAACTCATTTCATACCATTTCGAGTTGGTCAGTCAACGGAAGCGTTGGTGGAATGGTACATGCAGGAGATTGTGAGATTGCATGGAGTACCTGTGAGCATCGTTTCTGACCATGATACTCGATTCTTGTTGCACTTCTGGAGGATCTTAAAGGAAAGTTTGGGGACGCGATTGAAGTTTAGAACCACTTATTATCCCCAGACAGATGGCCAGTCGAAGAGAACGATCCAAACTCTTGAAGACATGTTAAGAGCATGCATGTTAGACTTCAAGGGTTCGTGGGAGGATCATCTACACTTGGTGGATTTTTCTTACAATAACAGCTTTCAGGCGACTATTCAGATGGCTCCATTCGAAGCATTGTATGGTCGCAAGTGTCGTTCACTTGTTTGTTGGGACGATGTTGGAGCGCGAAGATTGTTGGGACCGGATCTGATCGTACAAACAGTAGAGAAAGTTAATACTATCCAGAATCACATGAAGGCGGTACAGGATCGGCAGAAGAGTTGGGCAGATACATCGAGAAGACCTCTAGAGTTTGCTGGTGGTGATCTTATATTCTTGAAGATATCACCGACTAGAGGAGTGATTCGTTTTGGGAGTCGAGGCAAGCTTTGTCCTCGATTCGTGGGGCCTTTCGATATTATTGAGCGTATTGGAGAAGTGGCTTATCAATTGGCTTTACCACCATCTTTGGCGAGTGTTCATGGCGTGTTTCATGTATCTCAACTCCGTAAGTATGTTCGAGATGAAACACACGTGCTAGATCATTCGGAGCTGACTGTAGGGGAGGATTTGCCCTTTGAGGAACGACCGATGTCGATTGTCGATCAAAGAGAAAAGGTCCTTAAGAACAAGGTTATCCCTCCCGTACTTGTTTCTTGGGGAAATCACTCGTATGGAGAATCAACTTGGGAACGTGAAGACGAAATTCGACAGAAATTTCCACACCTATTCTTGTAGATTCTTGGTTGTTTATCTTTTCTTGTTTCTGGAATTTCGAGGACGAAATTCTTTTGTAGTTGGGTATAATATAACACCCTAGTTCATTTATACCAATTCTATTGCGAGTATTTCTTTATTTATGGTATTTTCCTAATTTACTGTGTTTTGGGTGCGAATAGTGTATATGACATCTGTATTTGCATGCGACCCGACCCGCTTGCTGGAAACCCGTCTTGATTCCTGTTTATGATATATCCTGGCTTGTTATATGGATCCGTACACTTTCATATTTTATATACTGCATACTGGCATTATATCTGGCATCTGCATTTTTTTAATATAACATTAAATATTTTAAAAATATATTGCATGGCCTGCTTGATACCCTAACCCTGTCGTAGCATCCGCGCACCTTGTTCTCGTACCGTTCAGTGTAACGGACCTGTTTGGATGGCCACATGCACGTGCGTGCATCCATTCTTGGGGGTATGTATTTTCGTTACCGGGATAACTAATTTTGGTTATAGTCGACACGTATATTTTCTATATTTTAAAACTGGATTTTTAGACCCGACCCGGACGTGTTTTGGACTATATTTGTATTAGCCAAATATTAAATATTTACTAATATTATATTTTTTTATTAAACAGTTTTAACAAAAAAAAAATCTTAACAGAATAATCTTTTTAAATTTTTAAAAGAAATCTTTTTTAAAACATAACAGACTATCTCCTTCTCTCTATCTCTCTCTCTCTCTCCCCCTCTCCCTTCTCTCTCCTCTCGCGATTTCTGTTCACGAGGGATTCGCTCACCTCCCTTCTCTCCTTTAGCATCACCCTCCTTCATTCTTTCTTCTTTTTTTAAAAAAAACCCATGCAGGCCTCCACGAGAACGAGATCCCCACGACGAACCCTAACCCTAGCCTCTCATCTTCCCTTCGCCTGAGCCTCGACTTCATCCCCTCCGTCTCCTCACCTCCCTCTTCAACTTCCACCACCACCATCCTTAAAATCCCCGTGAACCTAGAATCCCCTGCACACCCTTGCCTCACCGGAGCTTCAACCTCGTCGTCGTCTCCACACCCTGTCGTCGCCCTCACACCCTCTACACCACCTCTCTCCTCTCTTATCTCCTGTTCCCTGCACAGAAACCCCTGACCCCAGAGCACCAACCCTCACCTGACTTAAAGAAAACCCGCAACCCCTGGCCTCGCCAGAAAACCCGCCTGCAACGTCGTCGTCAACGGCCCATCGTCGTCGACGACTCCCTCGCCTCACCTCTGAATCCATAGCACAAAACCGACCGTACTCATCGCTGTCGATCAGGCAAACCCAGTAGACATCCCCAGCCAGCGTGGTTACTTTCTTGTTTTGCCTGGATCCGTCCCGCGTGTCGTGTATGCGTTGTGACGTCTACCCGACGTCGGACGTGCCGTACGTACCCGTCGTGTGATCCAATCGAGGCAAGTTTATCTTGCTACATGCTATAATACTTCTCTTGCATCCATACGAATACAAATATTACATGTTGATTGCATTGTGCATCCATACTAATGTTTTACTGTTTTTGGATACCCGTACGCATCCGTATCATTTAACATACATATAGCTGCATCTACAGATCATATTAATTCATGTTATTATTGTAATAACACCCCATACTTAATAATGTGCATCCCACTTAGTCTTGGAGCTGTAAATGTAACCCCTGATCGATATTTGTGTATCCATACCATTAATTATATATCTAGTTGGATACCATGTCACATTATTACTGTTATACTAACACCCCATGCATGATAATGTACATCCTACATAGTCGTGGAACTGTAGTTGTAACCCCTGATAGTTATATGAGCATCCATGTTTATTTGTGTATACATACCATTAATTCTGCATACCTAGTTGCACGCCATATTACATTAACTCATATTACTATTACATTAGTACCCCATGTTGATATTGTGCATCCTACTTAGTCATGACGTAACCCCTGATAAATATTTGTGCATCCATGCTTTTACCGTGCATCCGTACTTGCTACAGTTTTATTATGAGCATCCGCTTGATACATGTGCACTACCAATCATGACCTGATATACCACTACTTGACCTGTTACCTGATCTTGTTACTAATACCGACAATCCTTACGTGTTGTCCTGACGGACGTATCCTGTTGTCTACATAGACAAACCTGTACCTGCTTGATCCTGTGTTGGCATTAGCTCCAGATTTTCAATACCTGACTTGAACACATAACCTTGGGGGTATGGGGAAATCAAAGGAGTAACCGAGTGTAACTTAAAAGGGTATTACTTGATCCGTGGTCCCGGAGGGTAACGGGACAGAGTCATTCGTGACTCTTACATCTTGATCCGTGGTCCCAGGGGGTAACGGGACAGAACCATTCTTGGTTCACATATTCCTGATCCGTGGTCTCATGGGGTAACGGGACATATTCTTTGAGTTACATTAGGAGTACATCAATTGGTTTCGAATAACTTTAGAATAGATAACCCTGTAGCACAGTTTAGACTACTCACTGCACTTCACCTGCACGTATACACTTCACTGTTTTATATCCATGTTTAATGGTTATATTCATGTTATTGTTTATACCCATGCTTGCATATCTCGTGTACCCTGTTCATATATTATTGTTTGATATTGTAACGCGCTGACGTCTGGGTTTTGCATAGCCCAGATCCACTACCCTTGTCACAGGCTGAGCAGGAGTACTTCAGTCGACAGGCCGAGTAGTGAGGATCTGTTAGTATTCTAGTTTAGTTCCCTTTCAGCATTTTTTTCCTGATGTGAGCCCGTATTTGGGACATACCTTCCAGATTGTTATTATTATTGGATTTATTGCTTCCGCATATTATTTCTTGACTCATTTATTTTGGCTCATGGACATGTACTAGATAGTTTATTTTATTTCTACTGTTCTTGATATCTTCTAGACAGCCGTAATGTGACTATGGAGGGATATTTCCTAGCCATGGGTAGCATGGTTGGCTCTATCACGTGTCGATCTTAGCGCACTCTGGGAAGTGGTGCGTGACAATTTTCTTTTAAATTTTTAGAAGTCCAAAGGTCTACATGTGCAAAACTCGTAAAAACCCCACTACACATGTAAAAGAAACAGACCCAGGGGCTACACCATACGACATAGAACACGTAGCAGCAAACCCCGGCTCGACTCGGCCGACTCGGGCCGGCGACTCGGTCGACTTAGCCTGCCGCCGCCGGACGAGTTGAGCCTGATCGCCGAGTCGTCAATAAGAAACTTGTGTCTTTTGAGCTTCTTATAACCCCCTGCATACTTTAAATCACCTGCATAATGACAGAGAGTCATAAAATCAATTTAAAACATTTTAATGCAATTTATTTTAATAAATTTTCTATAAAACCCTAACCCTAGCCTTACCCTATAAATATCACCCCTAAACACACACCCCTCACTCACAAATCTGTCCAAACTCTCAAGAAATTTCTCAAGAAATTTTGTGTACAAGTGGAGTTAGCGAAGGGCAAAACTCCGGCAATCTTCCGACGACGACCCTAGGAGCTCCCAGTGATGAAACAACGCACCGGCAATTCCTACTTCCTCCTATTCCTCATCTCTAACCTCTAAGCCAGTAAGTCCTATTTTCCCTCTTTCCTATTCTTTCTAAAAACACGTATTTCTAAAACCCGAAGGAATCGGAGTAAATCCGATTTCCGATTCGGTTCTTCCGAAAATCTCACTTTTTCTTATATACAATCATGCTAAACTATTACATGTTGACTATTAAATATTAACAAATATGTTGAACAAGTTTCATGACAACCTATTTCATTTTGTAACTTTTACCGTACTTTTCCACCAAAATACCATGTAGTTTCATTTCGACATTAAAATATCACAAACTTGTTATACTTTTAAGTAGATCACGAGGTAATGACCTACCTCCTCACAACACTCATATGCAACATAGCACAATACCTTTTGGAAACCTAGAATGCGGGAAAACGAAACATTTCAAATAAATACCATGAATTAATAAAAACCATTTTCTAAAGGATTAAGTATTTTACACAAATCTTTGCAAAGCGCCACTACAACCCAATTTGGGGAACCCGAATGGGATGGTGCAGATTATCGCAATCCCTAGGCTTAGTAGTGCGAGATGCAGACCTCCGCAAGGAGTATTCGGTCTCGAAAGATTTAAAATGCGAACACCTTAAGAAAATGAGATTTCTAGAAATATAAAATATATATTAAAATTATTTTTATATAAATATATGTATAAGTAACATTAAAATATCTATTTTGTAATAATATAAAAATTCCAACTCTTTTCAAAAATCACAAGAATCACTTTACATTAAAATACCATGAATTCCATACAAGTACAATATTACAAATAAATACCATATATTATGAAAGTAGGTTATTTTCACTAGAAATATCACAAATATAAAATGTACAATTATTACAACTCTAAAGACGATAATTAAATACTTGGGGTGTATTTTGAAAAGTATATAAAAGTATTTTTACATAAAACCCTCTCAAGTTCTATAAATTACCCTAAGGACCCTAGTAAATATAGGTTTAAGCGGGACCAATCTCTTGAGCCTCAGGAAGCTGGAGAAGTGGGTGCTTGCCTATTTAAGGTAGAAAATTTAACAAGAGTGTTATCAACACGGTAATCGTCTTTGAAAAAGACACAAATCCTGCCGTCCATGTGCAGCGGTTACCAATAACATCAAAACAATCAGGACTTCAATTTCTTTTATAATTGTTCTGACTTAGACTGAGTCTCATTAATAATCTGACTTGAATCTGATTCAAGTACAATCTATAATCCAACATGAATCCTGAATACATATATTCAATCTATTCAACTTGACTGAACCGAACCATGGATATACTTCCATTTACATGATTCTCCAGTTACATCCATGATTCTACAGTTACATCCATTTACTGATATCATGGTTTCGGTAAGTCACACAATTATACAATATATAAAATTTATAATACATGACAAGACAATACAATCCATACAATCAATATATAAACACTACGGGGTTATAAAGGGGTAGATTGATACAGAAGGTGTTAGAAGTGGCACGAGACAGTAAGATTTAATACACATATCATGAATCCAGTTGCTATTGTACCGTGGCATAAACGGTTCCTTGTACTACACCTGCCTCTAGTTTCTGGCATATAGAAACTCCTCTCGTATACACTGGCATCCTTCTATACCAAACTACAAACAACAGCGTTAACACAACATTATAACAATATAATACAACTTTAAAAGCTATCTTCTCTTTCTGTCTATTCTATTTCTCTCTTATCTTTGGGACTTACCGAGCGATTTGTTCACTGACGGCATTCTCTTTCTTTCTTCTTTGAATGTCGTCAGGTGATCTGGACACTCCGGAGATTGAGCCCACTAGTGAAGAATTGGACCATTTCATTGAAGACCCAGAGCTTTAGTTCATTGTACACTTTTATTTCAGTAATTTTCCTTTTCTGTTATGCCATTATTTAGGCATTGCTTTCATTCAGTTGTATTTACTTTCCATGCATTGTACAGAAAAAATGTGAATAAATAAAGTTGTTGTTCATTACATTTGTCTCTTGTGTATTTTCTTTTATATTGCTTAGTTACGCTTAGCGTATTTACTTCTGAGTAAATACAAAGCGGCCTCGTCGCGTCCCTTTCACCGTACACTGGGAAGCGGGGCGTGACGAAAGTCATTCCCTTAGTTCGAGTTTTTTGGGGTGGTCGTTCTCCAGGGGTGTCTACCTGGGAACATGAAGAGGACATCCGTGCACATTTTCCGCATCTGTTTGTGTAGTATTGTTGTTCCGTTGTTTTCGTTTTTAATTTCGAGGACGAAATTTTTGTAAGGAGGGTATGATGTAAATCCCCATTTTCTATATATATTTTTTTCCGTATTTTTCTAGATTTTATTCCTATTTTTTTCATTTTTTAATATATATTTTATTATATTTATATTATATTTTAATTATTCCTAAACCTAAACTCTAAACCCAATCCTAACCTACCTGACCCGACTCACCCGACCCGACCCGACCCGACCCGCTCACACCCACTTCTTCTTCTCCCTCTCTTACTTCTTTTTCCCACCTCTTCTCCCAACGTCTTTCTCCGCTCCTCATACCTACCACTACGACGACCGCGCCCGCTCGCCAACTCCCCGGCTCCCCGCTCGTTCCCCCCAACGACCATTCCCTCCAACGGATCCCCTCTTCTCGTGCCATCGTCGCAAGACCCGCTCCCCCTACGTCCCCGTTTTCCCTACGTCTCGACCGAGCCCTCCCTTCTTTTCCCTCTCGCTCCTTCTCCATCGCGCTCATTTTTCCTTCTCCCCTCCAAGCCCTCTCTTCCAAAACACCCGCCAACTCATCCATCGACGACGAGCCCTGATCTCCTCATCGTCGACGACCACCACGAACCCATCACCAGCCACACTTCTTTCATCTCTTTCTTCACCTTCGACCGCCCCAACCATCGCCACTGCCTCACCCCTGTCGACCAACCACCGCAAGACCTAAAACTCCAGCACCGCCCCTGCATACTATGCTCCATCGCACACGAGCGCGACCACCTCTGCGTCCACCATCGTCGGAGCTCCCCAACTCACCATCTCTAAGCTCCGAGCTCCGAGCATCCCATCACCGACGACCACCAGCAACTCCACCATCGTCGGAGCCACCCCTCTCCTCTACTGCAACTAAACCCACTACCCACTGCACCCCCACTCCATCTCCAACGAGCCTAAGCTCTCGGCAACCGCAGCACCCCGAATGCTTCACCCGAGCCACTGTGAACCCAATGCCCGTGCCTGCCTCCACGCCAGTGCCGAGCCCCAAGTCCTCCCCTGAGCCAGCCGAGTCGCGCGTGTATCGTGCCGTGATCGTGCCCGTGTCGTGCCACCGTCTCAAGTCGTGCCACCTTCGCCAAAGGCAAGAGAAAACCCATCTCTTATTATTCATGCTATTTTAATACCTAGGCAAGACAATAATGTTAGATTATTTTGTTATATAGTAGTGTAAATATGCATTTTCGACCGATTACCAAACACTGGCCTAGTGTTCGATGCGAACTATAAACCAAAATATATTTTGTGATAGCGGAATTTATGATAATTTGATTCCTTTACTTGTTGTGAATATGGTGTAGTAATTTGGATGCAAAATATCATGTTCATAACCATGCAAAGTCGCCCCTAAAGGCGACACAAAATCTGAACTTTACCGCGCATGCTACCTTGTTAAAATCATTATAAATTAAATACAGTTTGGAACGTAACGTTCTATGGGTCATATCGAAGCCGACTCGATGGCCTAAAACTATCCATAGTTTGTTTCTCGACATCTATAGATTACTGTAACAATATTTGGCGGCGGATGCGGCACTGGACTGCAGTCCGGGGCAGCATTTCGATTTGGATAATATACTTTGACTACCTGTACATCCCTGCTTTAAACTTGAAATGTGCGGAGCTCCATATGGTCGCGTAGATAATTTAGTTATCTAATACATGAATTTAGTCCCGTGCAGTTTCACCATCGTTTGATATTTAATTTGTATTTTTGAGTACCGATGTGTTCTGTAGTTTCTGCAGTAGCATTTCTTACCTCTTCACATTAAGCAGAACATAACTTCTTGTACATGAAGGATATTGATCATCCGTTTAATGCGTTGGAAACCTAACAGACAGAACTAGATTTTATTCACTATGGAAATACATGAATCTGAACATAATCACTGGTAAAAAGCTTGCGAAGTTGGACTTTCAGTTCTGAAACTGGAATTCCAGCAATCGATCGCCACCTTAAAATGATGATAAGTCCCTAACCTGAATTCCATTTGACATGAAACTGATTTTCATACTTATAGAATCAAGTGTGCTTCGTACGCTTTTTATATTATTTTTGTCAATTTTATACGTGTGAATTATCGTAAATTTTGCAAGCTATATGGCATTGGTAGTCAAAAAATAATGAATATCTGTTCCGTGCATTTCTGTCTATTTTCGTGCTTGCTTTATACCTGCTGCATAGTGATCGTTCATATTGAGACCTAGAGACTATTTTTCATTGTCGATATATTAATGTTAGTGATTGGGTTGTGGCAATTACGAAAGCGATGTTGATAAGTAGAAAAGTGATTGAAAGTGAAAGTGATACGTATTTGTTAACAACCCATCGAATACATAAAATCATACTATAGCCTGCGGAAGGGAGAAATCAAGGTGGAATTGAACTCGTATTTTGCGAGGTACAGTGATTTAGAGGATGATCATTCAATACACACACACACACACACACATTAGGTCGTGGGCCTAGCGGCACGGCCGACAGGGTTATGTCCCGGGCACAGCGGACCGTAGTCTCGGGAATGCATGAGAACCTTGTTAAACACGAGCATCCTTTCCACCATTTGATTTCATTGACTTAGTGACCAATAAGTAGTGACATACACATTGCTTAGTTTACTGACATGATACCTATATTACACTATTCATATTCAGTTGATGTTTATTATACTCATGTTCTGCATTTTGTTGCACTTCTCATGTTTAATAATATTGCATACCCGCCATATATATATTTATTGCTATATGTGTCGCCCTGACGACCTGAGTATCATGCTCAGAGGACGAAGTGGATCAGCCCAGGAGCACGACCTGCCATTCGAGATCGCGGAGGTCTAGACTGTATCATTAGCGCCATCTCTTTTGCTTTCAGCACTTTGTATTTCGTTGGTTAGTTTTATTCTGCACAATAAATGTATTTCGAACTCTTTTTATTGCAATGTAATAAAGTTGTGAACTGTGATTTTCCCTGACTCTAGTACTGTTTACTGACTATCATGAAATAATAGAAGCCGAAGTGTGACTACGGTGGGATTATTCCCTGGCCGTAGGAGCATGGCTGGCTTAGTCACCTGTCACGACCCGAAAGTACGGAACGTGACTGGCACTTAGATTACGAGACGTCTAAAGGCGTACCGTAACCTAAGTCAGCCAAAGCCCAGAAATCTAACCCAAAATCAAAAGAGAGTGAAAGAAAACCTTAAATGAAAACGGTTTTGAAATCAATTAAGTTGCATAGAATCCAAAAAAAAAAGAACATCAAAAATTTCTGAAAATTTCGGCAGAGTCTCCCCTGTATTTTCTATCCCCCAAAATGGGTACAACAAGATAATAAACCTGTAAACATAAAAATGGCATCCCCAAGCGGGAGCTAGCTCTTCGCACAAGGCGGATCACAACCACATGCAATATAATAGTAATATCAAGAGAAAGAGCATAAAAGAGATGCAAATACCAGAAAACACACGTCGGCTCAAGTGAGCTCGACCCAAAAGAAACCACAAATATACATATCTCTCAGTCTCATCACTAGGTCGCATATACAATACAAGTGGTAGATGGAGAATACTAGATACAATGATAAAGCAAATAGGAATAAAGTATACTCGCAACCCACCTACGGGCGATGTCGCGAGTCTGAGCAAAAGAAACTGATGACAAGATAGCCCGCCGCTACAAGACTGACGGGTCCGACCTGCAAGATACTGTGGCACAACGGGGGTGAGTTGCCAGCTCGTGAGTAGAAGACATCTACGAAAAGAAATCGAATGCACGACGCTATCCTAGGTCATAAGAATACACTACTATATCTTAAACATCTAGTAAAAGCAGGGTAATACTACGTGTAAGTGCAGATAATCCGTGTTCGTGTCAGTGCTTAATATAATACTATGTCATATGAAATGAGATGCATGCACCATGAATGTAAAGTAACAAATCCTGAAATCCAGATATACATGCATAAGAACTTTTTATCTATTATCATAGTAAAGTGTGTATAAGCATCTGAAATCTCAATAATGAAATCCATAGAAATCCGTGTCAAGCATCGACACAACACATGTAATCTCAAGTCTCAATATGTCGGGCTCCGTCAGTCCGGATCGGCCCATATCATCAAATCTCACGACAACGGTCGGTATCCTCCGGATATCCGCCGCGCCAGACATCACCGGTAGGTAGTCTTCCCCTGCCAGGCTCATCGTCTACAACTCGATCTTCTTGCCCCGGGGTACCATACCGGGCCCACCATGTACCCGAGACGGTTCATCCACTCCTCGAATCGGGTCTCGAAATCCAACAGAAAACATGAAAACTCATGGTGGACGACACAGACATCACGAGAAAACCGCAACTTTGTTTTGAAAATGATAAATCTAAGGTTTTGTTAAATTCTTGCGGTTTTCCCCAAAAATCCAGAAATCACAGAAAAACTGAAATCATCAAGAAAATCATAGTGTCCACATGTTATATATAATAAATGTCTATGATATCAATGTATATGATGTGGATTTTAGTAGCAATCTATATAAATATGATGATAATGCGAGGTATATGCATGCTATGTTTAATACGAGAGCGTGGATATTTGTATAGTGTGACTTGCATCGTTTAGGGTTATGTAATCTTATACTTGGTGTTGTGCAAATTTAGGATCGGTCGGGGAAACTTCGGATACGGCGCGAAAAGGCAAAGCGGTGGCCGGATCAGATTAACGGGGATTTCTGGTGAGTAGATATATTCATCTACGGGGGAATCGTCTGGATGGCGTGAGGCGCCCCCTCCCTAGTTAGGATTACCCTACTTTATGCATTAATTATATTGTTAGCTAGCTTATCCATTTATATACATGGCATACCCTCACAGCTAACCCTATACTAGATTGCATGGACATTCATATGACGTTCATATATACATACGCGATATCATTTCGTAGGACACGAACACCTTACCATTGGCATCGATTGCACGCGCACTATTCATGTGACACACACGCCCTTAATTAAATTTCACTTAAACAATTTTATTCATTTAATTATTTATTTAATTATTTTTAAAACGTTACAATCTTCCCACCTTTAGGAAATTCGGTCCCCGAATTTAAATTAACACTCCCCTTCCAAATACTAAAATATTTAGCAAAATACTCAAATCGTCGGGGCTCCGAATCATTAATACATAACAAAAATCAACTCCGTCAAGCATAATGCAATCATCGGAGTTATGGCGAGAATAAAATATCATAACCCAATATGAAAACCATTATAATATACATCAATCTATAACTTATATATAGTGTGCATCATAGTGAAACCGTACAAATATCCGGATAAGGAAATATGCAAACCCCCTTTTTGAAAATTGCCATGTGATGCACGTGTCACGGCATAAGTAGCGGACGTTTATTTTTTTATTTTTTTTTATTTTTATAAAAAAATCGCTATATATATATATCTTTTATTTAGCACACACGTCCCGCCTGGTTACTAAATCAAATAATAATGATTATGAAAATATACTGCTCAAACTGAAATCAACCCCAATCACATCAATAAAATGTCATGTGCGTCCGGTGCGCACTGAAATCGAAACCAATTACAGATACCATGAATACCTACAAAACAAAACTAAGTGCAACAGGTGTGCACCAAAAATATCTGTCAAGTGCAACGGGCGTGCACGACACAATATCAGGTGCATCTAATCTGCACAAAACCCCGATTTAGTGCATCTGGTGTGCACAAAATCGCATCAAGTGCGCCAAGTATGCGCAAGAATCCTAATCAGGTGCACATGGTGCACGAAAACATACATCGAATATCAAAATCGAAATCACAGCACAAAAATGCATGAAAACTAGGTCGAAACATATGTCAAAATCACGTGTAACCCCAATGCACGAAATCAAATCAAAAATCCCAAATATATAAAACCAAATCAAGTGTACTGGTTGTGTACTAAACAACATCAATACAACTGATATATGAAACACAAATAGAATGAAGGTACACACATGAAATACCAATCGTAGAACAAAGTCCTCAAAATACCAAAATCCAATCAATGAAAATATGAAATTCAAATCACTAAATCACAATCGTAAACACTATCGTCAATGTGCGCCTCTTTCCTCTGATGCCGACCGCTTCGAACTCGTTCTTTCATAGGTGTGCTGACTGCGCTACCAACGGCTATACTCATGTCTAGAGCCTCCCACATAGTCGATCCCTTCACTTGATATCCAGACTACATTAAACTTTTCGATCGATCCATCAAAATCCCATAAATCCCCGAGAGCTCAAAACTCAAGTACAGTTTAAAAATATCCGGTACATACCCCAGCATCGATGATCCAGCTGTAGAAGGGCAAACCCAAGCCTCACTAATGGCACAGCGGAACTGCCGTAAACCCTAAGGTTCAAGGGTGTTCTCGTGGTCATTATGTCGAGTTAGGCTTTCATTCTTCTAGAGGGTCCATCGAAATACCTGCATGTTCTCCCGAATACTTTAAACTTAGGAAAATGGTTTTCTGATAATCGTTCGAACCCTTTAACTTCATCCGGACGGCATGTGAATACCCTTCGCCCGCACGCTAAGCAATGCTTCAATCCTCAAGAATAACCAATACTCTAATGGTTATCGCATTCGAGCCGCAGCTTCCTCTGCCCGTGCGCTCGTGGTAACAGAACCACCCTCCGACATCGACGAAGATAGATCAAGGAACGAATGAAATACGGTGCAAGCAAATGTACATCCTAAGGCTCCTTAAGCAGAGTAGCGTATCGTAAGTATGCCGCGGACCATACCACGGTACGTTACTCTACCTAATCGCCTGCTCCATCAACCAAGGGTCATCTAGACTTATACAGGGTTAAACCTAGCGCTCTGATACCAACTTTGTCACGACCCGAAATGAAATGATGTGCCAGCAACTACCAAGGGAGACCTGTACATCGCACCTGAAAAGAATTTATACCTCCAAAATTAGGAAATCCAACATGAAAATGAGCCTCCAAATGCATGCTTCCCATCTCCAAAATCCAAGTAAAAATGAGAAAAGAATAAAGGGTAGAGAATAAATAGGATTTTGTGCACTTTTTATTGAATTTTGGTGGATTTTTAATGAAAAACAATTGCGGTTTGATTTTACGAAAAAATACATTTTGCTTTACCGAAAATCAAAATTTCACTTAAACAATTTTATTCATTTAATTATTTATTTAATTATTTTTAAAACGTTACAATAATTTTTATGAATTTTTTGCAAGGAAATGAAGCAAAAATGAAGTGGGAAATGGGGATCCAGCAGCTCACTTTGTCACGACCCGAAATGAAATGATGTGCCAGCAACTACCAAGGGAGACCTGTACATCGCACCTGAAAAGAATTTATACCTCCAAAATTAGGAAATCCAACATGAAAATGAGCCTCCAAATGCATGCTTCCCATCTCCAAAATCCAAGTAAAAATGAGAAAAGAATAAAGGGTAGAGAATAAATAGGATTTTGTGCACTTTTTATTGAATTTTGGTGGATTTTTAATGATTTTGTGTAATAAAATGAGGTGGGAATTTGGGGGGGCTGCCATGGGGATCATGGCCGGCCACATGAGGAAGAGAGGGAGAAAAAGAAAGAGGGAAGAATTGTGTAGAAGGTTCACACATAATGATGTATACATATGTCTTTTCATGATTTATTAATTTTCTTTTCATTTCTTCACTATAGCAACTAAAGAAAAGTCTAGAAAATTGGAAAAGTTTGCAAATAAATTTTGCATGATACACACTAAATTCTAATATGCCATGGTTCATTTTTACAAATTAAAACCATTCAAATTTGTAATTTACACTAATTTAGTGTAAAATAAAGCTTATGTTAATATTTAAAATAATTAATTTAGGAAAAATATTTAATTAAACTAAAATTTTATAAGTGGCTAAATAAACACCATTTACTAGTAATTACATAATTTAAATAGGTATTTTTGAATTTATAATGAAAAACAATTGCGGTTTGATTTTACGAAAAAATACATTTTGCTTTACCGAAAATCAAAATTTCACTTAAACAATTTTATTCATTTAATTATTTATTTAATTATTTTTAAAACGTTACAATCTTCCCACCTTTAGGAAATTCGGTCCCCGAATTTAAATTAACACTCCCCTTCCAAATACTAAAATATTTAGCAAAATACTCAAATCGTCGGGGCTCCGAATCATTAATACATAACAAAAATCAACTCCGTCAAGCATAATGCAATCATCGGAGTTATGGCGAGAATAAAATATCATAACCCAATATGAAAACCATTATAATATACATCAATCTATAACTTATATATAGTGTGCATCATAGTGAAACCGTACAAATATCCGGATAAGGAAATATGCAAACCCCCTTTTTGAAAATTGCCATGTGATGCACGTGTCACGGCATAAGTAGCGGACGTTTATTTTTTTATTTTTTTTTTATTTTTATAAAAAAATCGCTATATATATATATCTTTTATTTAGCACACACGTCCCGCCTGGTTACTAAATCAAATAATAATGATTATGAAAATATACTGCTCAAACTGAAATCAACCCCAATCACATCAATAAAATGTCATGTGCGTCCGGTGCGCACTGAAATCGAAACCAATTACAGATACCATGAATACCTACAAAACAAAACTAAGTGCAACAGGTGTGCACCAAAAATATCTGTCAAGTGCAACGGGCGTGCACGACACAATATCAGGTGCATCTAATCTGCACAAAACCCCGATTTAGTGCATCTGGTGTGCACAAAATCGCATCAAGTGCGCCAAGTATGCGCAAGAATCCTAATCAGGTGCACATGGTGCACGAAAACATACATCGAATATCAAAATCGAAATCACAGCACAAAAATGCATGAAAACTAGGTCGAAACATATGTCAAAATCACGTGTAACCCCAATGCACGAAATCAAATCAAAAATCCCAAATATATAAAACCAAATCAAGTGTACTGGTTGTGTACTAAACAACATCAATACAACTGATATATGAAACACAAATAGAATGAAGGTACACACATGAAATACCAATCGTAGAACAAAGTCCTCAAAATACCAAAATCCAATCAATGAAAATATGAAATTCAAATCACTAAATCACAATCGTAAACACTATCGTCAATGTGCGCCTCTTTCCTCTGATGCCGACCGCTTCGAACTCGTTCTTTCATAGGTGTGCTGACTGCGCTACCAACGGCCATACTCATGTCTAGAGCCTCCCACATAGTCGATCCCTTCACTTGATATCCAGACTACATTAAACTTTTCGATCGATCCATCAAAATCCCATAAATCCCCGAGAGCTCAAAACTCAAGTACAGTTTAAAAATATCCGGTACATACCCCAGCATCGATGATCCAGCTGTAGAAGGGCAAACCCAAGCCTCACTAATGGCACAGCGGAACTGCCGTAAACCCTAAGGTTCAAGGGTGTTCTCGTGGTCATTATGTCGAGTTAGGCTTTCATTCTTCTAGAGGGTCCATCGAAATACCTGCATGTTCTCCCGAATACTTTAAACTTAGGAAAATGGTTTTCTGATAATCGTTCGAACCCTTTAACTTCATCCGGACGGCATGTGAATACCCTTCGCCCGCACGCTAAGCAATGCTTCAATCCTCAAGAATAACCAATACTCTAATGGTTATCGCATTCGAGCCGCAGCTTCCTCTGCCCGTGCGCTCGTGGTAACAGAACCACCCTCCGACATCGACGAAGATAGATCAAGGAACGAATGAAATACGGTGCAAGCAAATATACATCCTAAGGCTCCTTAAGCAGAGTAGCGTATCGTAAGTATGCCGCGGACCATACCACGGTACGTTACTCTACCTAATCGCCTGCTCCATCAACCAAGGGTCATCTAGACTTATACAGGGTTAAACCTAGCGCTCTGATACCAACTTTGTCACGACCCGAAATGAAATGATGTGCCAGCAACTACCAAGGGAGACCTGTACATCGCACCTGAAAAGAATTTATACCTCCAAAATTAGGAAATCCAACATGAAAATGAGCCTCCAAATGCATGCTTCCCATCTCCAAAATCCAAGTAAAAATGAGAAAAGAATAAAGGGTAGAGAATAAATAGGATTTTGTGCACTTTTTATTGAATTTTGGTGGATTTTTAATGAAAAACAATTGCGGTTTGATTTTACGAAAAAATACATTTTGCTTTACCGAAAATCAAAATTTCACTTAAACAATTTTATTCATTTAATTATTTATTTAATTATTTTTAAAACGTTACAATAATTTTTATGAATTTTTTGCAAGGAAATGAAGCAAAAATGAAGTGGGAAATGGGGATCCAGCAGCTCACTTTGTCACGACCCGAAATGAAATGATGTGCCAGCAACTACCAAGGGAGACCTGTACATCGCACCTGAAAAGAATTTATACCTCCAAAATTAGGAAATCCAACATGAAAATGAGCCTCCAAATGCATGCTTCCCATCTCCAAAATCCAAGTAAAAATGAGAAAAGAATAAAGGGTAGAGAATAAATAGGATTTTGTGCACTTTTTATTGAATTTTGGTGGATTTTTAATGATTTTGTGTAATAAAATGAGGTGGGAATTTGGGGGGGCTGCCATGGGGATCATGGCCGGCCACATGAGGAAGAGAGGGAGAAAAAGAAAGAGGGAAGAATTGTGTAGAAGGTTCACACATAATGATGTATACATATGTCTTTTCATGATTTATTAATTTTCTTTTCATTTCTTCACTATAGCAACTAAAGAAAAGTCTAGAAAATTGGAAAAGTTTGCAAATAAATTTTGCATGATACACACTAAATTCTAATATGCCATGGTTCATTTTTACAAATTAAAACCATTCAAATTTGTAATTTACACTAATTTAGTGTAAAATAAAGCTTATGTTAATATTTAAAATAATTAATTTAGGAAAAATATTTAATTAAACTAAAATTTTATAAGTGGCTAAATAAACACCATTTACTAGTAATTACATAATTTAAATAGGTATTTTTGAATTTATAATGAAAAACAATTGCGGTTTGATTTTACGAAAAAATACATTTTGCTTTACCGAAAATCAAAATTTCACTTAAACAATTTTATTCATTTAATTATTTATTTAATTATTTTTAAAACGTTACAATCTTCCCACCTTTAGGAAATTCGGTCCCCGAATTTAAATTAACACTCCCCTTCCAAATACTAAAATATTTAGCAAAATACTCAAATCGTCGGGGCTCCGAATCATTAATACATAACAAAAATCAACTCCGTCAAGCATAATGCAATCATCGGAGTTATGGCGAGAATAAAATATCATAACCCAATATGAAAACCATTATAATATACATCAATCTATAACTTATATATAGTGTGCATCATAGTGAAACCGTACAAATATCCGGATAAGGAAATATGCAAACCCCCTTTTTGAAAATTGCCATGTGATGCACGTGTCACGGCATAAGTAGCGGACGTTTATTTTTTTATTTTTTTTTATTTTTATAAAAAAATCGCTATATATATATATCTTTTATTTAGCACACACGTCCCGCCTGGTTACTAAATCAAATAATAATGATTATGAAAATATACTGCTCAAACTGAAATCAACCCCAATCACATCAATAAAATGTCATGTGCGTCCGGTGCGCACTGAAATCGAAACCAATTACAGATACCATGAATACCTACAAAACAAAACTAAGTGCAACAGGTGTGCACCAAAAATATCTGTCAAGTGCAACGGGCGTGCACGACACAATATCAGGTGCATCTAATCTGCACAAAACCCCGATTTAGTGCATCTGGTGTGCACAAAATCGCATCAAGTGCGCCAAGTATGCGCAAGAATCCTAATCAGGTGCACATGGTGCACGAAAACATACATCGAATATCAAAATCGAAATCACAGCACAAAAATGCATGAAAACTAGGTCGAAACATATGTCAAAATCACGTGTAACCCCAATGCACGAAATCAAATCAAAAATCCCAAATATATAAAACCAAATCAAGTGTACTGGTTGTGTACTAAACAACATCAATACAACTGATATATGAAACACAAATAGAATGAAGGTACACACATGAAATACCAATCGTAGAACAAAGTCCTCAAAATACCAAAATCCAATCAATGAAAATATGAAATTCAAATCACTAAATCACAATCGTAAACACTATCGTCAATGTGCGCCTCTTTCCTCTGATGCCGACCGCTTCGAACTCGTTCTTTCATAGGTGTGCTGACTGCGCTACCAACGGCCATACTCATGTCTAGAGCCTCCCACATAGTCGATCCCTTCACTTGATATCCAGACTACATTAAACTTTTCGATCGATCCATCAAAATCCCATAAATCCCCGAGAGCTCAAAACTCAAGTACAGTTTAAAAATATCCGGTACATACCCCAGCATCGATGATCCAGCTGTAGAAGGGCAAACCCAAGCCTCACTAATGGCACAGCGGAACTGCCGTAAACCCTAAGGTTCAAGGGTGTTCTCGTGGTCATTATGTCGAGTTAGGCTTTCATTCTTCTAGAGGGTCCATCGAAATACCTGCATGTTCTCCCGAATACTTTAAACTTAGGAAAATGGTTTTCTGATAATCGTTCGAACCCTTTAACTTCATCCGGACGGCATGTGAATACCCTTCGCCCGCACGCTAAGCAATGCTTCAATCCTCAAGAATAACCAATACTCTAATGGTTATCGCATTCGAGCCGCAGCTTCCTCTGCCCGTGCGCTCGTGGTAACAGAACCACCCTCCGACATCGACGAAGATAGATCAAGGAACGAATGAAATACGGTGCAAGCAAATGTACATCCTAAGGCTCCTTAAGCAGAGTAGCGTATCGTAAGTATGCCGCGGACCATACCACGGTACGTTACTCTACCTAATCGCCTGCTCCATCAACCAAGGGTCATCTAGACTTATACAGGGTTAAACCTAGCGCTCTGATACCAACTTTGTCACGACCCGAAATGAAATGATGTGCCAGCAACTACCAAGGGAGACCTGTACATCGCACCTGAAAAGAATTTATACCTCCAAAATTAGGAAATCCAACATGAAAATGAGCCTCCAAATGCATGCTTCCCATCTCCAAAATCCAAGTAAAAATGAGAAAAGAATAAAGGGTAGAGAATAAATAGGATTTTGTGCACTTTTTATTGAATTTTGGTGGATTTTTAATGAAAAACAATTGCGGTTTGATTTTACGAAAAAATACATTTTGCTTTACCGAAAATCAAAATTTCACTTAAACAATTTTATTCATTTAATTATTTATTTAATTATTTTTAAAACGTTACAATAATTTTTATGAATTTTTTGCAAGGAAATGAAGCAAAAATGAAGTGGGAAATGGGGATCCAGCAGCTCACTTTGTCACGACCCGAAATGAAATGATGTGCCAGCAACTACCAAGGGAGACCTGTACATCGCACCTGAAAAGAATTTATACCTCCAAAATTAGGAAATCCAACATGAAAATGAGCCTCCAAATGCATGCTTCCCATCTCCAAAATCCAAGTAAAAATGAGAAAAGAATAAAGGGTAGAGAATAAATAGGATTTTGTGCACTTTTTATTGAATTTTGGTGGATTTTTAATGATTTTGTGTAATAAAATGAGGTGGGAATTTGGGGGGGCTGCCATGGGGATCATGGCCGGCCACATGAGGAAGAGAGGGAGAAAAAGAAAGAGGGAAGAATTGTGTAGAAGGTTCACACATAATGATGTATACATATGTCTTTTCATGATTTATTAATTTTCTTTTCATTTCTTCACTATAGCAACTAAAGAAAAGTCTAGAAAATTGGAAAAGTTTGCAAATAAATTTTGCATGATACACACTAAATTCTAATATGCCATGGTTCATTTTTACAAATTAAAACCATTCAAATTTGTAATTTACACTAATTTAGTGTAAAATAAAGCTTATGTTAATATTTAAAATAATTAATTTAGGAAAAATATTTAATTAAACTAAAATTTTATAAGTGGCTAAATAAACACCATTTACTAGTAATTACATAATTTAAATAGGTATTTTTGAATTTATAATGAAAAACAATTGCGGTTTGATTTTACGAAAAAATACATTTTGCTTTACCGAAAATCAAAATTTCACTTAAACAATTTTATTCATTTAATTATTTATTTAATTATTTTTAAAACGTTACAATCTTCCCACCTTTAGGAAATTCGGTCCCCGAATTTAAATTAACACTCCCCTTCCAAATACTAAAATATTTAGCAAAATACTCAAATCGTCGGGGCTCCGAATCATTAATACATAACAAAAATCAACTCCGTCAAGCATAATGCAATCATCGGAGTTATGGCGAGAATAAAATATCATAACCCAATATGAAAACCATTATAATATACATCAATCTATAACTTATATATAGTGTGCATCATAGTGAAACCGTACAAATATCCGGATAAGGAAATATGCAAACCCCCTTTTTGAAAATTGCCATGTGATGCACGTGTCACGGCATAAGTAGCGGACGTTTATTTTTTTATTTTTTTTTATTTTTATAAAAAAATCGCTATATATATATATCTTTTATTTAGCACACACGTCCCGCCTGGTTACTAAATCAAATAATAATGATTATGAAAATATACTGCTCAAACTGAAATCAACCCCAATCACATCAATAAAATGTCATGTGCGTCCGGTGCGCACTGAAATCGAAACCAATTACAGATACCATGAATACCTACAAAACAAAACTAAGTGCAACAGGTGTGCACCAAAAATATCTGTCAAGTGCAACGGGCGTGCACGACACAATATCAGGTGCATCTAATCTGCACAAAACCCCGATTTAGTGCATCTGGTGTGCACAAAATCGCATCAAGTGCGCCAAGTATGCGCAAGAATCCTAATCAGGTGCACATGGTGCACGAAAACATACATCGAATATCAAAATCGAAATCACAGCACAAAAATGCATGAAAACTAGGTCGAAACATATGTCAAAATCACGTGTAACCCCAATGCACGAAATCAAATCAAAAATCCCAAATATATAAAACCAAATCAAGTGTACTGGTTGTGTACTAAACAACATCAATACAACTGATATATGAAACACAAATAGAATGAAGGTACACACATGAAATACCAATCGTAGAACAAAGTCCTCAAAATACCAAAATCCAATCAATGAAAATATGAAATTCAAATCACTAAATCACAATCGTAAACACTATCGTCAATGTGCGCCTCTTTCCTCTGATGCCGACCGCTTCGAACTCGTTCTTTCATAGGTGTGCTGACTGCGCTACCAACGGCCATACTCATGTCTAGAGCCTCCCACATAGTCGATCCCTTCACTTGATATCCAGACTACATTAAACTTTTCGATCGATCCATCAAAATCCCATAAATCCCCGAGAGCTCAAAACTCAAGTACAGTTTAAAAATATCCGGTACATACCCCAGCATCGATGATCCAGCTGTAGAAGGGCAAACCCAAGCCTCACTAATGGCACAGCGGAACTGCCGTAAACCCTAAGGTTCAAGGGTGTTCTCGTGGTCATTATGTCGAGTTAGGCTTTCATTCTTCTAGAGGGTCCATCGAAATACCTGCATGTTCTCCCGAATACTTTAAACTTAGGAAAATGGTTTTCTGATAATCGTTCGAACCCTTTAACTTCATCCGGACGGCATGTGAATACCCTTCGCCCGCACGCTAAGCAATGCTTCAATCCTCAAGAATAACCAATACTCTAATGGTTATCGCATTCGAGCCGCAGCTTCCTCTGCCCGTGCGCTCGTGGTAACAGAACCACCCTCCGACATCGACGAAGATAGATCAAGGAACGAATGAAATACGGTGCAAGCAAATGTACATCCTAAGGCTCCTTAAGCAGAGTAGCGTATCGTAAGTATGCCGCGGACCATACCACGGTACGTTACTCTACCTAATCGCCTGCTCCATCAACCAAGGGTCATCTAGACTTATACAGGGTTAAACCTAGCGCTCTGATACCAACTTTGTCACGACCCGAAATGAAATGATGTGCCAGCAACTACCAAGGGAGACCTGTACATCGCACCTGAAAAGAATTTATACCTCCAAAATTAGGAAATCCAACATGAAAATGAGCCTCCAAATGCATGCTTCCCATCTCCAAAATCCAAGTAAAAATGAGAAAAGAATAAAGGGTAGAGAATAAATAGGATTTTGTGCACTTTTTATTGAATTTTGGTGGATTTTTAATGATTTTGTGTAATAAAATGAGGTGGGAATTTGGGGGGGCTGCCATGGGGATCATGGCCGGCCACATGAGGAAGAGAGGGAGAAAAAGAAAGAGGGAAGAATTGTGTAGAAGGTTCACACATAATGATGTATACATATGTCTTTTCATGATTTATTAATTTTCTTTTCATTTCTTCACTATAGCAACTAAAGAAAAGTCTAGAAAATTGGAAAAGTTTGCAAATAAATTTTGCATGATACACACTAAATTCTAATATGCCATGGTTCATTTTTACAAATTAAAACCATTCAAATTTGTAATTTACACTAATTTAGTGTAAAATAAAGCTTATGTTAATATTTAAAATAATTAATTTAGGAAAAATATTTAATTAAACTAAAATTTTATAAGTGGCTAAATAAACACCATTTACTAGTAATTACATAATTTAAATAGGTATTTTTGAATTTATAATGAAAAACAATTGCGGTTTGATTTTACGAAAAAATACATTTTGCTTTACCGAAAATCAAAATTTCACTTAAACAATTTTATTCATTTAATTATTTATTTAATTATTTTTAAAACGTTACATCACCCCTCGTATTCCGTATTTTTGGGAAGCAGGGCATGACATCAATAGTGCACACAAACAAATAAACAATATTAAAAGCCATTCCTCAACCCCTGCTCTCATTTTCCACCTCATTTCTATTTTCACAAAAATAGAAAATCATGTCATGCTTCATTATTATACATATATATATATATCATATATATTAATATATATATATATATATATATATTATGAAGAATAATCAGTGAGATAATGATATTAGTTAAGATATAAGTATATCAAATATAATATATATCACATTATTAAATCAACACTTGATTTAATAATCCGATTATATTACATATGACCGACTAATATCATTTATCTGTGTATCACATTATCAAATCAACACTTGATTCGATAACCTGCTTATATCGCATATATCCTAACTGATAACAGATAACTGCCAGATTACAATACGGTTTCTCATACACCTATTTAATCAGGCCTACACACATATCGCATATGTGCCCTACTTCGTTTCGCTTGAACCAGGAAACTTCTGTGTGGGACTCTAAAGACTCGTCAATACACCAGCAATAGGTGATGATCACATCAGTCACCTACAAGCCGTCAGCGGTACTAGCTGGACGTAACGGCTACCCGGGTATTGAGCGATATGAATATTAACAAGCAAGCTTGTCCATACTCTCTATGAAGCCTATCAGTAACACTACCATACAGTCCGGTCTCTTCTTCTGATATGTCGCATATCATGTCTAGGGGTGGTAAACGTCAGACCCCAGTAACGTGATGAGTTATGCCGATGTCTGGCCTATAACGGTTCGAGAAACTACTGATAACTCTTATCAGTAAATCTCAATAGCAGCCCTGGCCAGAGACTTCCAGTTATAGCCAATCGAGCATAGCGCAACATCAACCCCCAATACCGGGAGAGACGAAACCCCTCCTATCGCTCATTACCTCCATGTGATTCGGGACTGTACCCAAAATCCACCTGTTTGCACAACTCCTCTTGAGCGTGGTAGGGAGGAAATCAAAGCACAGTGGGAGCCACACAAGACTCTATAACGATCTCGGGTCTACAGACTAACATGTACCAGTGTCACCAGAGGACTGCTATCTGACGATAGGTATACTACCAACTAGGAGTCCTCGGCGAGTCCGTTCGGTTTGCCCATTCTCTAATAAGCACATGTGTACAATCTTTGATGTCACACACCAATGGTTGTGGGATCAACCATCGCCCTCTAAGGGACAAGAAACGTACACACTAGTCTACTCTGAAATATCGATGCCCTGTCTCGATATCCTCTCGACTAGGAACAGTTAAAGGATGTACTTTTGGACCACCCTGGCCCCATTAGTATGATCTCATCATAATCCTGGTAGTCAAGTACATATCCTAAGGGCTTTATCAACATGTAAGAGACAAACAATATAATAATACCAGTCTACATGTTAAGATAAAAGTAACCAGATAGCATACTATCATGTCGAGCAAGAAAGTCCTCTATATATATGTCCAAGCATCCACTATATCAACAATAATGGCCTCTAGGGCATACATATTCCTAACAGTACGAAAATCTCAATCAAGTGCACTAATATGCACGAATAAAAACCTCAATCAAGTGCATCCGGTGTGCACAAAATCACATTCCATGCGCCCAATATGCGCGAAAATCCAAATCAAGTGCGTCAAGTCCGCACAAAAACATCTAGTGCCGTAAAACGCATGAAAATGAAAGTCAAGTGCAATGGTGCACGAAAACATAATCTAGTGCAACAAAAGCACGAAAAACATAAATCTGGGGCACTAGGTGCCCGAAAACTCGTCAATGTACCAAAAGCACACAAAAACAACACCGAGAATGCCAAGGTGTATAAAATCATAAACGTGTGCAACTGTGGGCACAAAACACGTATCAATGCACTGCAAGCACATGTGAGCTATACCGAGTGCATAAATCAAGTCAAGTGCATACATCATGCACGAAATCAAATCAACAGTATCGAAATCCACGGAAGCATAAATATATGCAGCCAAGGCACAAAATCGATATCAAGTGTAATAGGTATGCACAAATCATAAACCAATATAACGGTGTATAAAATATAAATCAAGCGCAATAACTATGCACAAATGAAAATATCTAATAGGTGCAGCCATGGTGCATGAAAACAAATATCATGAAACTCAATTCTCGAAACTCAAATCCAAGCTATAAAAGTGTAATACTTGGATCACAAAACGCAAATCGCAATAAATGATATTGAGGTACACCTCCTTCAATGTCGAAATATGCCGGTGCGCCCAAAGCTGGCAGAGAAAGAACATCCGCTTGCCTCCTACTCACGGTCTGGCGTTCTTTGTCTCTGGGTCCTTTTCTCCTCTATGGATTATCAATCTCACAATCTTTCTGCTCATCGGCCCGGTTAGGTGTACTAACGGAACAGTTCCACTCTGGAACTCCTCTGATCATATCTTGGCCAATCAACATGACCACTCGCAAAACAGCACATTACTGACGGCGGCATCTGGCTCTATGAATACGCGCGATACAATTAATCCTGGGTGAAAATCTTTATCGCTATGGCATCCTGGAAGAACCTGCTCAAGGTCTCTTTTGATCTCACCTATGCCGAACTATACGGAGATTGGCACTCTTTACTTAACTCTTTTTCTCATCCGGACGGCTGCGCCCTCAGCACGGTTTTCTTCTAGAATTTGGTCGTACCCAACGTCTCTGGCATCATATCAATCCTCTGGTATCAACGGGGAGTAACACAGCTCGTTAATATCTTGCACGAACCTCTTGTTCCACCTGTCTTCCTTATCGTCTACATCAAAATCACATCTTGATGTCTGCGTACTGCAATTCATTCTCGGCTACAGTTAAATCTGGAGTCTCTCATAAGGACTTGAAACTACGAACTCAAGTATCTTCACCACTCTGTGGAAGATATCTAGTCGATTACATCTTCGGAAACTCGTCCAATTTATCGAAGGAATACGCTTCATTCGTCCATTCTCGATAAACTCACAACGTATCTGGGTGAGGTCCTTCTATCCGAAGCTGGTAAACTTACTGATCTTACATCGGAGCATCCAACGAACAATGTCCTCTCTTGATCGATTTACTCTAGATCTGAGTAAAATCCTCCAAACTGGAATTCTTCAACTCAACTGAGCCTGCGTCGGTGCGTTCAATTAAACGAATCATCTCAGTCGTTCTATTCAAGATGGACTAGCGATCTTCTATCACATCTCTGTCTGAAAGCACCAACGGTCTCAGCTGGAGGCGACATCCCATCAATCTCAGCAATAACTGGTCATCTGTCTGCACGGTAGACAACATCGCGACCTCTAGGGTAGGCTGTACATCAACCGTCTTCTCAATCTGACAGCCGCTATCAATAGCCCAATCATCCAGTGCAAATACGAACGCTCGCCTCAAATGAGAGGTCTCAACATAAAACTATACCGATACGTTCCTATGTCACCAGAAAACATCATGGTTAGCCCTCGTCCGTGACGAGCTCGCTCTGACCGCATCTCTAGCAGCAGCTCTCTCTACGCTCAACACCGTGGTGACAGGAACCTCAAGTAGGTATCGATGAGGATAGATCAAAGAAACGAAAAAAATCAGCGGGTTCGAAATGGATATATGATCATAGGAAGGAATGGAATCAATGAGAGTATGATCATTAGAATGAATAAAAGCACGGATTACAAGAATGTACATCCTAAGGTCACTTAAGCGGAGCAGTGTGTTGTAAGTATGCCATAGAACTTACACACGGTACGTCACTCTACTCAAGCTACCTACTCAATCAACCAAGGTCAACCTATGCGATGAAAGTTCGGGTCTAATACCCCCTCAGCCAAGTCTTAGTTCTATAAGGTCAAGCCTAAATTTGAACCAAGGTTAAACCTAACACTTTGATACCAAGTTTGTCATGATCCTGAAATTGGCACGTGACCGGCATAAGAATCACGCAACGTCTAAAGGCATAACGTAATTCAAGTAAGCCAAAACCCAGAAATCTAAACCTTTTTGCGGAAAAAAGTGAGGTGCGGTTTTGAAATAAAGGTATAATAAAATCAAGTTTTTTCTTTAAATGCATAAATAATAATATATGAAAATGCAAGTGAATTATATACTAGTTGAAAACATTTTTCGTCCTTTACAAATTTGGGCAACACCTCCCTTGTAAATTTTGATCCAAAACCATATACATAACAATATATAGGCATCCCCAAGCGCGAGCTAGCTCTTCGCCAATTGGCAGAATCACACCCATGAAATGAACATATATACGACACCCTACGGCGAAGATCAAACACAGAAAGAATAAATAAAGCAAGACATCATCATCTCAAAGAAGCGAACATACACCCATCACTCTAACTCTTTCAAATACACAAGTCTGTCTAGGTCTACCAATATACAAATTCTAGTTTCTGATTGATGGAGTTTATCTAGATACAATAGAATAATAACTATAAGAGTGGGCATGATCCAATGTGTGTACCACCTACCAAAGCAAAACACCCTAAATGAAACTGTGTGCCAGCAATACCGCTACTAATCAGGCAGTCGAACCTGCAAGAAAACTATGGCACAATGGGGGTGAGTTGCCAACTCGTGAGTAGAAAGTATCATCAGGTAGAAATCGAATAAACAGCAATTCCTAGGTCAAACTGTATCATGAAGGTAATACTATGATATATAGGGTGTCCATGTATGCATATGTATCAACAATATAATCAATGCCAATGACAACATGTAAAATCAAATCATTTGAAATCATGTGCCTGTATGTATGAGGAAAATCAACCAACATGTGTCCATCAATGACACATCAACATCATGGAACCTGAGTGTCCAACACCGACACTCGAAACATTATAAAAAAACCCGTGTCCGGTATCGACACGTAAATCCTTATATCTCAGACGCCGCATCCTCTGATCGGCCCTCATATCAATCTCATAACTCTGGCCGGTATCCTTCGGATAACCGCTGGGTCCAACCTATCACCGGTAGGTAGTGCTCCCCCTGCCAGGCTCATCATCATCCCCACAAAATCCTTTCTTGCCCCGGGGTACCTTACCGGGCCCACCATGTACCCGCAGACGGTTCATCCACCTCCTCAAATCGGGTCTCGAAAACAAGCTCAGAACCGAGAAAACTCATGGTGGACACGAAATATCATATCAAGAGAAACCGCATTTTTAAAACAATATAAATTTTCCTTTTGAAATATAACCGTGGTTCTCAAATCTAGAGATGTCATGAAACAACATCTCAATGCATATAACCATACAGTACGACGTATGCCAAGATAGAATAGTAATATGAGCATGTCAAGTATATCAAGCAAGCATGTCCTATGATAGTGCTGAACAATGAATGTACTTTACAGTTAAGAATAATATCATGATATGGCAGTTCTACTGTGCAAGTGGCATAGCAATAACTGATGATGAATGTGTGTGAGCCGGCAAATCTGTGTAAGTGTAACATGTGCATCATCGATAATTGTACAGGTGTACTAGCAGACGATATCATAAAGTGGTAAATACCAGAAACATAGCACGTAAGTCGCGAGGGATAAGCCATCATAAGCATAAACGATGATAAGGTGCTTAACTACACATTAACTATACGGTCGGTTTAAAAGATACGAATCGTAGTTTTGAAAGTGGGGGCTATGATGTTTTTGAGAAAAAGACACCATTTGAAAATCCGTAGCATCCCTTGGGGTTTCCATTTAAAAGTGCATACGATTCGTCGGTTTTGGAAATAAGTATGGTTCAGGTGAAAACTTTACGTCGGCGATCCAGCCTCATAGTATCCGATATGGCAATACCCTCCAATATCATCCTCAAATCACGAGCGTGGATCAATCATCTGGTATATCTCATCACGTACGGTAATCTATCGTATGGTGGCATCGAACAGAATCAGGATCCTATCATCATATTCATCAACAAAGGTACGGATCTAAGGTCTCGTACTTCATATCACCTTTCATTCTCAACCATATATATATATATATATATATATATATATATATATATATATATATATATATATATATATACATATATATATCTCATGTCCTATCCTTATCGATCTCATATCATATCATTAACAATCTCATTTCATATCTAGGCATATGTACTTAAATATTCATATCGCCCCACATCCTCATATCAAGCATATCCGCTCATATATCAATCTGGGTCATCTTATATCACCATTTTGACATCTCAATTTTCGTCATCCTGTAACAATCATATCATCTCATGCTATCTATTTTATCATATCCGTAATTTCGTTTCATAGGTCTTACTAAACTATAACTTATATATCGATCATTTCATCATTAGTTGCGGGGATACTATACGCCATCCACCCGACTTCCCCCGCAGATATAAATCTACTCACCTGCTAATCTCCTTACTTAGCCAAAGTCGATGTGCTTCCTCGTCTCGGAAACCCACGCGAAGGTACCTGCAATCAATATATAATCGTAATGCTATTAAAATCAAGTCCGAAAAACCGATACGGCACGCAAAGTGCTCATAGGTTAGAACCTATAGCCTACGCAACCAAATAACCATCATTGTTGACGTACAAACGTACAACGATGAATTCCAAATTCAAATACCAAAACCCAAGTTTCAAAAATCGCAAAACACGAAAACAGCAACCTAGAAAAACCACTCCCAGATTCCACCCTAGATCAGACTAGGACATTTTGTATATAGGGTTGCTCTAGATATCACATAAGGGACTCACCAACCAAAACTCACACAAATCCAACATGACCAGGCCGCAAATTGCGGCCTGGGGGAATTTATTTGCAGCCAGACTTGAAGGGGAGGGACTCAGGTTTCTAGGAAAAACTCTATGGGGCCTGCACGTCTCTCTGTCATGGAAACTTATTTTATAGGTCTCTCGGGTCATCCCAGATTCCAATACATCATCGCAAACTGTCAATTATTCGATATCGGGAAAATTCTAAGTTCGTGGTTTGGGTTCTAGTCTCTGGTCTTGGCCAGTAAAATCATCACTAAGTTCTTACAAAACACTCACTACACCTCAATATACCACTTACAAGTCCAAACTTCCACTAAACATCAACTTAGAAATTTCTAAGATCACTAAATATACTTAAACGATCTCTAAACTAAACTAGAAGGCAAAGAAACAATTTAAAAAGAAGATAAGTGAAGTTATACCTTTTGGAGCAACTGAAGAAAATTCCAAGATGGTGTAAGCTGTTCAAAATCCAAACTTGAGCTCACTAAGTGGTGTAGGATGAGGTTGTGGTCATTTTTTATGAAGGTGGGGTGATGTTTTGAGATGGTTTTGGGGATGGTTCATGGAGGTAGAGGAGGTGGAGAAAGGAGGAGGATGAAGTGAAGAAGAAGATGAAAGAAAGGAAATGAAGAATGAAGGGTGAAGGAGCCGTACACCCTCTCTCTCTCTCATTCTCACTCTCTCACATGCCCATGCTTTCATGGCCATGCCTCCATTGACTTTTCTTTTCTTTTACTTTTTTTCCTTTTTCACTCTCTCGTTTAAATAAAACCAATACCATAAATACAAATGAAACAACATGCAACAAAATACAACATGTCATAGTGCACTAACCATGGTTATCAAGAAGTTGGATTTGGCTTAATCATAATTAGTAGTACACTAATCAAGTTTAACATTAACTTGCATATAATTTGATTATAAAATGCTCAAATCCAATAAATACCTTTTTAATAAATAAATCATTATAAATCTCTAAATATTTTCCAAATATTGGTATTTAATTATACCATTTTACGAGAACCCCATTTTGCAAATCGAATAGTTTTCGCAAAATATATTATTTTAATATTAAAATTCCAAAAATAATATTTTATCTTTCTGAAATCTTACAACAACAGCTACCAGGCAAGTATTGGGATGGCACCTTTCACAGCACTCTATGGACGGAAGTATCGTTCCCCGCTAAGTTGGGACGACGTTGGAGATCGTGAACTCCTTGGGCCGGAGATGATCCTGACAACTGTAGATGTAATTCGCACGATCAGGGAAAAGATGTGCATAGCCCAAAACCGACCGAAACATTAGGCGGATACAAAACGTCGACACCTGGAGTTTCAACCCGGAGAGCATGTATTCCTGAAGATCTCTCCAAATAGAGGAGTGATACGTTTTGGCAAGAGGGGTAAATTAAGTCTAAGATATATAGGACCGTTCGACATACTCAAGCGAGTTGGAGAAGTGGCATACCGTTTAGCACTACTATTCTTGTTAGAAGAAGTACACAACGTGTTCCACATATCCCAGCTACGACGATATGTGAGTGACCCCAGCCATATACTTGATCACTCAAACCTCAAGGTAAAAACTGATCTAACTTGCGAGTAGCAACCAGTTGAAATCCTGGACCGAAAGGTGAAAACATTACAGAATAAGGAGGTAAACTTGGTCCAAGTGACGTGGAGAAAGGATTCGCCGGGAGAATCAACTTAGGAACGAGAAAAAGATATGTGTGCACGATACCCTTACCTTTTTGAAAATTAGTCTCTATGTAAATGTAAATTTCGAAGACGAAATTTTTATAAAGAGGGTAGAATGTAACGACTATAAAATCCCTGTACAGAATTATTTGTTTAAATGTATAGAAAAAGGTATTTCAGCCTGTGTAGGAGTTATAAGTCATCTATGTTTAATAAAAGTAACGAACAACTTGTAGCTCATTGGTAAAACCTCTACACTGCTGTGACATAACCTGTGTGTTCGATTCCAATCAGCCCCGAAAGATTTTCTTTTTAATTTTTTGGAAGCCCAAGAGTTACACGTGCAATTCACGGGGAATCGAAAAGTTTCAGAAAAATCAAACAGGTGTAAAGAGAAGTAAACACATATCTAAACACGTGGCACGAATCTCGAGGCAAGCCATCGAAATCCGACCGCCCGTTTTGCCTATATTCCCGCCACTGACGGTCCGATGTGCTCCAATCGTCTCCATACTTTGCACACTCGTCCCTCAGCTCCCCTCAACTCCCCTGCACTGTTTGATTTTCCTGCAATCAAACAGAGACTCTTCAAATCCCTAATTAATACTATTAAATTCATTTTTATTTCACACGCTCTCTCATTTTTACCCTATAAATACCACCCCATTCCTTAGCTCTCATCTATTCTGAAAATTCTTCAAAAATTCTCTAAGTTCAAGAAGGGTTAAGGCTATTCAAGTAGAGTTAAGCAAGCCAAGGGGAGTAGCGATCAAATTCCGACGACCGAAACATTTTCGATGACACCACGACACCCGAAGGCTTCCCCTCATTCTTATTAACGATCTAAGCTAGTAAGTCCCTTCATCTCTCTCTCTCTTTTCGCTTCTACATAATTTTTAATATATATCGACAAAAGTGGAGTTAGCTCCGAACTATGTTTTTCTCAACATTTGTACTCCACTTTATAATCAAAATAGGTCAAACTAATATCCTAACACCACTCTTAACATTATGTATATCATTTAGCTTATAGTTTAATAAAAAAATCATGTGAAATAATCATATAACAAACTTTTTATTAAAATACCATGAAATTTAGTATAACCGTATTTTCGATAACTAGAGTATATACTTTTAGATCATTCACGGGGTAACGACCTACCCCACACGCACACTATGGTTTCATAGCACGAGATTCTAAACATAGGGTTTATTTAAAGAATAGGTTTTATATTAAAATACCACATTTTTCAAAACGGGTTTGTTTTAATCGATATTTTAAATTCTTGGCAATTGTGCTTCTACAACCATCAATAGGAGACCTGCTAATGGATGGTGCGGATTATCACACATCCTGGGGATAGTAGAGCGAGATGCAAAACTTCTCACAGAATATTCGGTCTCGAAAAGAATTAGAAATGCGGTTTTTAAGAAATATGCATTTTCTAAATAAAAACTAAACTTTGGAAATTATATAAAACTATGAATTCGTATTTTCAATAAAAACAAATTTTGAAACTATATTTTTAAAATAAAATATTAGAATTTTTTAATAAAATATCAACAAGTTTCCAAAAGTAGTAGTTTTCTTAAAAGTATCATAAACTTTCAAAAAACTAGGTTTTATCATTAAAACACCACAACAATTGCCACGCCCCGCTTCCCAGTGTATGGGGAAGTAATCGTGACGGGCACGCGACGTATTTACTCAGAAGTAAACATGTTAAGCGTAAATATGCAATATAAATAAATGCACAAGAATAACAAGAGATGTAATATAAACATCAACTTTTTATTAACATCCAATCTTTACATTACAACTGATTTGAAAAGGAAATGTACAATGATGAAAGTAATACTTAAACAGTGGCATATGAACTGAAATAAGTACAAGTAAAATCTAGAAGTTTGGCTGCTCTATGAACTGGTCCAAGTCGTCCTGGCTGTGCTCGGTCTCCTAAGGGTCCGGTCCTCCTGACGAACATTCCAAAGAAAGAAATAGAAGGAATGTCGTCAGCGAACTAGCGCTCGGTAAGTCCCAAAAGAAATAATAGAATAGAACAAGTAAAGAGAATAGAACTGGTAATTTTACAGATTTATATTTTGTATACTAACGTAGTTGTTTGTAGCTTAGTACATAATGTATCAGTGTATACGAGAGGAGTCCAACTATCTCGTGGACTATCGTAACTCGTAGTACAAGGCCCCATCAAAACCCACGGGACAACGACAATGGATGTTCAGGTTAGGTGTCTTTTAGTGACCATCTCGTTCCTCTTCTAATACATTCCGTATCAGTCTACCCCGTTAAACCCCGTAATGTTTTGTATTGAATTATAGATTTGGTAACAGACTTGTCGAGGCCATGGATACAAGTTATTCATGTAAAACAGGTTCAGGATATAAACAAGTAGTCATGTAATCAAGTCAAGTTATAGCCATGGTTCGGTCAAGTCAAGTCATGTTTGCATGTTGATCTTGTTTTGGTATTCAGGTTCAGGTTCAAGTATACATGTTATAGTTTGGATTCATGTTGAATTGGATTCATGTTTGGATTGGATTCTGGTTGGATTCAGATTGAGTTAGACTCAGATTTTAATTAGACTCAGACTTGAGTCAGATACTGTAAACAGATTTGGATCCTGAATTAGGTTTGGGTATTATCGGTAACTGCTGCATATGGACTATAGGATTTGTGTCTTTTTCCAAGACAATTACCATTGATAACTCCGTTAAGTTTTTCTACCTTAAATAGGCAAGCACTCACATTCTCCGTCTCCCTGAGGCTCAAGAGAATTGATCCCGCTTAAACCTATATTTACTAAAGTCCTTAATTGTAATTTTATATAATTCGAGGGGGTTTTATGAAAAATATATTATATATACTTTCAAAATAAATCTCGAGTATTTATTTATCGTATTTAGGGTTTCCATAATTGTGAATTTTAAGAATGTGAAATGTTTTAGTGATAATAGTTTAGCTTGGATAGTTCAAGATATTTTAGTGTAAAACTTGACTTTTAGATAACTTGAGGGTATTTTGGTGAAACTTGTCATTCTTTTATTTTTAGAAAAAACATGGAATTTTATTATAACTTGAAAATATGTGATTTGATAATATTTATATAATATTAAAAATTAATTTTATTATTAATTAGAAAATCTCGTTTTTCTTAAAAATTGTATTAAAAATCTTTCAAGACCGAATGCTCCGTAAGCTCTACGAGCCTAAGAATGTGCGATAATTTGCACCATTTAATAGCGGGTCCCCTAAAAAGGGTTGTAGAGGTATAATCGCAAAGAATTTTGTTAATACAATTCAAAGAAAACCGGGTTTTTATAGTTCATGGTATTTTAATGAAATGTTGTAATCGCCACAAAAATATATTTCAAAAAGTATCGTGCTATGTAAACATGTGTGTGTGAGGGGTAGGTCATTACCCCGTGAAGTTTTCTAGAAATGATAGTAAGAAAAACAATTATATATGGTAGATAAAAAGTTCATGGTATTTAAATATAAAACTCAATTTAAAGTTATTTAACATGATGATTTAAGGTGAAAATTGTTTCTAGTTATTAGGTTCATGATTAACAAGCAAGTGTAGGAATATGCATGAGCAAGGCTTAAGAAAAAGTGTAGTTTTTAGGGTTTTAAAATAAGATGTCGGTATAACTCCACTTACCGACATGTTTTATGAAAAGAGACTTTTAAAGAAGAAGGAGGAGGATTAGAAGGGACTTACTAGCTAGAAAGATAGAAAAGAAGTAGAAGAAGGTAGCTTGATCATTGCGGTGTTGCGGGGTCGCCGAAACTTGCTCAATTTGGTCTTAGGCTAACTCCACTTGTAGTTAGAAAAATTTGATAATTTTGGCTAGAGATTTCAGAATGAAAATGGGCTAGGGTATGCGGTTGTATTAATAGTGTGAAATTAGGGTTTTGGAATTGAAAGAATGAATTAAAGTGCATTAAAATTAGAGTTAAAGATGAAATTAAATTCTCTGTTTTAATTCAGAGAAATCAAACATTGCAGGGGTAATGGGGGTAGGCCAAGGGTTATGTGGGCAAAGCACGGGGTCTTTTAGCTACGGGGGGCCCGTCCCCGCCGGCCCAAAAGGCAATCTCACCGGCCACTTGGTGGAGTTGGGGGGTTGGATGCTTGCCACGTGTTCCTCTCTTTATTTATATCATTTTGCATATGTTTATTTTTCAGACTTTTTATTTCTATGTGCAGTGCACGTGTAAACTTTTGGGCTTCCAAAAAGTTTAATAGAAAATCAGGAAAAATAATATGTGGCTGATGGGATTCAAACACAGGGGCTATATCATAGCAGTGCAATACTTTACCAATGAGCTACAAGTTATTTCTTACTGTTCTTAAACAAATTTAATTTATAACTTGTACTCAGGCTAAGAAACTCTTTTCTGTACTTTAAAAAGAAAAAAATGTACAAAAAATTTAGAGTCGTTACAACAATTAAAATACATGTTCATCAAAACCCTAAATATTATAAATCACCCTCAATGTTATTTTTAAACAATATTAATATATTTTTCATAAAACCCCATCGAGAAATAAAATAATGTAAACAAACAATATTAAGGACTCTAAATTAATATAGGTTTAAGCGGTATCATTTTTCTTGATCCCCAGGGAGCCGGAGAAAGTGAGTGTTTACCTATTCAGGTTAGACAACTTAACGGAGTTATCAAAAGCAATTGTTTTGGAAAAATACATAAATCCTGCCGTCCATGTGCAGTAGTTGCCGATTTCTCTCGAAACATAAGAGTTTTAATAGTTTAAATCAAATCATATGAAAAAGACCTGAACTCGAAGTCGAACTCGAATATAAACTTGAGGTCGAACTCGAATACAAACACTAACTCTAACCCAACTTGAATCTAAATATAAACTCGAATCCAGTCTCCTCGAACTAACTTGACTCGAACCAAGATTGCAATTGACATGACTCGCATTTTACTCAACTCACTCGACTTTATTCTACACCTTTTGTAATCTATGGTTTCGATCAAGACATGTTATAACCAATCCATCAATTTAATTAAGTATACTATACAGTTATAAACTAGTTATACTCAGGGTGCTTGGGATTGTTTCTTTTGTGAATCCAACGGAGCTTCAGAAGTCCTGTATTAACCTCTTTTTTATTTTACTCGAATATCAGTCGGGTGACTCATCCACGACCTGAAGACCCGATACTAACACATGAAATGGGCCTGTGTTTTCTTGCTCCTGGGGCCCCACTTTTGAGCTCGTGATTACTTATACGGCTGCATTGACATTCACGCATGGAATTTAACGTTAACATAGTGACCATATAAAGACCTATAGTACATATTTACCCATGAACATATACTTTTACTCGTTATATATATTACACTTGTCATTCTTTTACTCTTAGTTTATCCTTGGAATTTACCAAGTGCTAGTTCGCTGGCAGGCATTCCACCCACCCATATTTTTTTTAGATAGTTCGTCAGATACGGTCAAGATGGAGGAAGTGGAGGCCACAGAGGAAGACTACAACCGGATTGCTCCTCAGGATTAGCCTAGCTTCACTTTTTATTCAGCTTATTGTCACGACCCAGTTTAGGAACGCGACAGGCACTTAAATCACGCAACGTCTAAAGGCGTAACGTAATTCAAGTAAGCCGAAAAACCCAGAAATTTAAACCATGAAAAGATAAAGCGGTAAAACAGTAAAAAATTAGTTTTAAAACATCAAAAATCTCTTTTAAAAATCTTAAGTTGTTTTCTTAAAAATTTTGGCAGCATCTCCTTTATAAAAACTAGTCCCAAACGGGTATAAAAATATAGAATATAAAAGGCATCCCCAATCAGGAGCAACTTACGCCAAAAGGCGGAACACAACCACAACAGGTATATACAACGCCATAGGCGAAGAAATAAGCAAATAAGAAGTGAAAACAACATAATATAAAAGTCGACTCACACGAGCACGACAACAAGAGTCACATAATATACACATATCGAATCTCTCTGTCTCGTCTCTAAGTCAAATACATATAAATGGTAAATGGAGAGTACTAGATACAAAATAAGATATACAAGTGGAATCATACGGATATTCGCAAAAACCCACCTACACAAAATCACACGCTCAAAAGTAGCGGTATCCGCAGAAGTAGATGCAATAAAGAGCCCTGCCGCGACTACGCTGAGGGTCAACCCTGCAAATGTTAGTGTTATATGCCCTAGAGGCCATTATTGTATCATACTGGTTTGTATATTACATATTGGAAGCTTGGGATATACACGGATATAGTAACAGTCTTGCTCGAAATGGTAGTATGCTGCCTGGTTTGTTTCTACCTCAATATGTGCATGTGTTTCTTTTAGCACATCGCTTATACATATGGGTAGAGCTCTTAGAATCTTTGCTTGATTACCAATGTTGTGATGGCATTCACACTAGTGGGGGCTGGGTAGTCTATAAGCACATCCTATACAGGTCTCTAGTCGTAGGATTATCGAGACGGGGTATCGATACTCCAGAGTAGACTAGTGTATACGCTTCTCATCCCAGCAGGGGAGATGGTCTGTCCCACAGTCATTAGTACGTCACACTGGAGATAGTATGCAGGTGCTCATTGGGTTATGATTATACTGGACAGGACTCGTAGGGAGCTGCTGGTGGGTGTTATACCTATCGTCGGGTAGCAGTTCCCAGGTGACATGAGTACAGCTTAGTCCGTCGACTTGACACTGCTACTTCATCTCGAGTGTGTTCCTACTGTTCTTATATTACTACCCTACCACCGTTCAAAGGAGTCGTGCAAACAGGTAGTAGTTGGGTGCAGTCCCGAAGTACTTGGAGGCATTGGCGGTTAGATAGGATTCGTCTCTCCCGGTATTGGGGGTTGATATCGCGATGTGTTCGGAAATCCATTACACAAAGTTCTTGGCCAAGGCAAGTGAGATTTACTGGAAGGTACTCTAGTAGTTTCTCAGGGTGTTTTGGGCTACACTCTGACATGACTTATTGCGCTATTAGGGGTCTGACGATTACCGCCCCCTAGGCCCTATATGCAATACTTTTAGACGAACAGACCGGACTGTACGGAGATTGTCACAGATAGGCTCAGTAGGAGTTCGGATGAGTTTGCTCATCGGCCTTCTTATCGATAGATACCTGTATAGCCGTTACGTGCAGCTAGTACCGCTTGCGGCTTGTGGTTAAACCCACTGCCGGCATAGTGTCAAGTCTTTAGAGTCCCATATAGAGGGTTTCCCTACATCGGGAAAAAGATGTAGAGGCCTTATGGTTTTACGGCAGGGCTTCGATCACATACATGTACTTGTGCACGTATAATGTTCGGGCGGATAATACTGGTGGGCTTTGATTTAAGCCGGATCCTAGTATTATATTGATGGATTATTTTCGTCTCATTATATTCGTATTCTTCGGAATACGGATACGGGTATGTATATACGGATGAAGGGCATTCTCGTAATTTACTCGAGAAAGCTTCTAAAAGGAGACACCTCATTAGGGTTTTTATTCTTTTTGATTAAAGATTAATTAGGTGGAGGAAATAAGGTGGAGGTTTGCATTATGTGAGACATGGCTCTTGGTGACTCATGGCATGACTCGCCATTAGATATTTGTGAAGCATGCTAGATATTTGGCGAGATATTTTTATCTCATGAATCATTGTATGCTTCATATTATTCATCTCAAATGAGCCATTCTCACTTACAAGCTCATTTCTTCACTAGCTTTTCCTCATGTCCTCTTCTTCTTCCTCTAGCCTTTTATGTCTCATGAGTTGAGAAACCTAAGACTATTAGAGACATATCAATCCATTTACAGTCTCTACATCATCTAGGCCATCTAATTTAGCAAACTAGGTGCCCTGGTTACCTTGGATTTGAGATAGGAGCTCGGACTATAGACTCTCGGGTGGATCGTCTTTGACTCGAGGAGGCCGACGAGGAAGCATCGATCCGTTACGATCCTCGGAGCTTATGACGAGGTGGAGGACAGCAAAGAAGACCCGAAGGACATGTAACGTGAGCTATAAACTTCTTTCTGAGTAGTTAAACCTCACACTAGTTTGGTTAGGTAGGGTTTAGCATCGATCCTGGAGTTCAAATCGGTGTTGCGAGCTTTGAAAATCGTTTTTTAAATATTCTGCCTCCCCGCGGACCCGCGAGCACTACTAAAAATAAGGGTTTCCCCTACGGATTTATCCGTAGGAGCAAACCACTGCCCCTACGGATATAACCATAGGGACAAGAAAATACCCTGTAGGTACAAACGCCGTAGGTGCAAGTCGAAGCCTTGAACTTGCCCCTACGGACTAAAATTTGCCCCTACGGAGTTATGTGTAGGTCCAGTTTGCCCTACGGAATAAGCCGTAGGGGCAAAAAATTTATTTTATTTACAGTTTTATAAAATAGATTAGGTGTACCTACGGATGAATCCGTAGGGCCAAGTAGTGGCCCCTACAGATAAATGCGTAGGTACATATCCGTAGGGGCAAAATATCAGGAATCCTGATATTTTGCCCCTACGGATAACTGTGTAGGGGCATTTGTTTGCCCCTACGGATATATCCGTAAGGGCAAGCTTAACCCCTGATACTGAGATCATAGGGGAAAAATATCAGTTATCCTGATATTTTGCCCCTACGGATTAATCCGTAGGGCAACGTTGGGCCCTACGGATTAATCCGTAGGTACATATTATCAGGGTTTTTTTAAAAAGCGCTGCCTATTTTTTTCTCACCCTGTGCACAATAATATATACATCGATCAAATATAAAATTAATCATCACACAGAACATATATCGCAGTATTCATAATTACATCTCACGCATATAATATACAAAAGAAACCAAAAAGCAGAATATGATATAAATATAAACACGCAAACACCACCAATATCAATATCGTCCAAAATGTAGTACAATATGTATCATATAAATAAATACATGTTTAAAATATAAGAATCAAAAAGCTACCCTAGCTCGGTCCAGCTCTACCTCTGATAAACGCCAGAATCTGGCACGCCTGCTCCTCAGTCAATAAATCATGCAATGCGGAGCATGCGGGCTGTGGAGATGGCGATGTGGTCTGCACAGCCGCCGTCGAGGTAGTGGCTTGCGGAGCCGCGGCTGCGAGAGTCTGAGCGGGCGGTGGAGCTATAGGAGCTGTCTGCGGAACGCAACCGATGTAGTGGCTTGCGGAGCCGCAGCCGAAGGAGATGCATGTGGAGGCTCGGCTGATGTACCCTGTCGCGTCTGGACCTAACGTGTGTAATAAGCGAGTAAGAACTGTATATTATTCGAATTCGTATCATTATCAAGTTATTTCGAAACCCCATTTGGATATCTAGTTTGGAAAACCGTAGTTTATTTTAATTAGTTATGTATGTATGATTAATCAAAGCTAAGTCTACAACCAAATAAGCTCAGGCTACGTACTAATATTGGATATGTTGATATCTATAATATGACATGATATTTTACTATTAAGTAGTATACATACCAGCATCTCCTTCAACTTCTGAACGATGGCCTTCAAGCTCTCCAGTTCCTGCTGGACACGTCGCTCACTGGAGACGGAGGAAGTAACCGCCGGGGTGGAGTCCAACCTCATATGGGCCCTGCTAGAGCCCAGTCCTCGGCCTCTCTCCCAACCTCCATGTTGCCCTCCATGTGCGGCGTCCAGGACTGGGGTCAGCAGCCTCGGATCGCTCTGTCCGGTAAAATCGATCCCCGATGCCTCGGCCTGCTCAACCACCCGCTCCTACACCCCATTAAGCAGTAAAATATAAGTATATCATTTAAATTTGAACCTTCCAAAACTAAAATTTCAAATAGGGGTTGAATAAATATTAACACTTACGCAATACTCCTGGGTAGCGACGTCGGGATATCGAAGCTCGCCCGTGGTGGGATCTGTCGAGGTGCCGTGGACGGCAAGATATGCGGACAGCACGCTCGGTGTACCACCTTGCGCCAGGGTCTGAGCTGTCTGCAATATTAGAAAATAACTCTTAATATTAGATATATTAGAAAATAACTCTTAATATTGCATTATATCACAAAGGCCGGTCTATTGTAATTTACCGATAACTCCATGGCTCGAGTAATATTCCTCGAGCCACCTGTATAAGTGGGGCGACCCCTCTTCGCCGACTTCCTATTCTCTATATTTTGAGCGGCATGTTTCTGCACAACACATTCACATTTAGTTTTCTAATTGAGGAATACAAAAAAATAAATTATATACTAAACAATGAATTACATTTAAAATGCATACCTGTTTGCATTGAGAGTCAAAATATTCGCACAATATAGGCTATGTCTCTACGTCGACTCTCGCAAAGGCCGGAGTAGATAGGAGGGCCGCTCTCTCTGCCTCGGGGGTCTCCATCCACAGGGAGTAGCAGTCGGCCTTCAGCTCATTCCTGTTGTATCGGACCTTGGTCTGCATGTTCTTCATCAAGCCATTGTACAGAGCATGAAGGTCGAGCACCCTCCCAGGGTGATCAGGGTCGGGTACAGGCTGAAAATCGTAATCCAACTGAAAATAAAAAAAAACATTGTTATTAGATTGCAAGTGTTAATAATAAATATATTGGATAAATCAAATGAAAATATATATTAATACCCGAGCCTGATCAAAGAAGAGGGCGAATGAGCACCGGTGCTGCTCGCCCCACTCAACGTGAAGTGGATAGTTCTTCACGAGCCGGCTCTCATCCCCCATATACCGGCCGAACCTCTCGGCATGAGGACCGGTATAGCGATAATCAAGGGTAAAAAAGAGGGGGAATGCTGCCTCCCCTTAGCTCTGTCAGGCCTCAGCCTATGGGACTGATTCGGGTCTCGAGTCCCCCTCTGGGGATGGGGAGGCCCTGCGTCTGCAAGAAATATCAAGACAATCAATATTAAGACAAAGTTGTATTAAGAAATCAAGGTTAAACGAAAATTAAAGTGGGATATATACCTCCGATGACTAAAGCACGAGCCTGGGCCCGGGCAGCAGCACGAGCGGGACGATAGTTCCTCCGGTGAGGAACAGCCGGTGTCCCTGATGCGGACGCATCCCCTCCAACTAGAAAATAAACATTGATGCTAAATTTCCATGAAGTTCATATTTATTCTATAGAGCATATGTAAAATGAATAAATATTTTATATTTATTCATACTAACCTACAGACGATGCGGAGGGTACGGAAGTGGCAAGAGTGGCCCCTGCGTCAGATGTGGACGCACCACCTATAATTAGACAATTAAAAATAGATTATATAAGTAATTGCAAAAAGAATGTGTAGATCAATAATATAACATTCTAAATCAATATGCATGCACTATAGGATATATAAACATACCCGCAGGTGCGGTGGTGTCACCACCTACAGCTAGACAATAATAAAAATTACTATCTAAGTAAGAGCAAAAGGAATGTGTGTATATTTATAATATAGCATTCTAAATCAATATACATGCACTATATGATATATAAACATACCTAGAGGAGCGGGAGTGGCCTCTGTCCCTGATGTGGACGCATCACCAACAACTAGACAATCAAACATTGACAATATAAATAATTTTGACATAAACAGGCATGAATATCTATAATATTACATTCAAAATGGATATGCGTGCAATATACCTGGAGGTGTGGCAAAGTCCACACGGAAGGAGGCATCCGAAGGGGTCTCCGATCTGGGTGCAAGACCGGCCCTCTGAAGCTCCATACGCAGCTCTCCGGGCGGCAGAACCGCTCTGCCTCTGCCTCTGCCTCTGCCGGTGCCACGGCTGGAGCTCCTGCCTCCCCTCGCTGCTCCCGTCATCGTCATCAAATCTAGATAAACGGTTCATGGACGCATTAGACAATCATTAAAAGTATTGACTATATATGTATAGATCGTAAAATGTGAAGTAATAATATAACATTACTGATAACCTTTTTCGTTTTATGGGCGCATTATACATATCTACTTGGATTTCATCGTCGATGTCATTTCTAACCCACGTAACTTCATGATCGGCCGAAGACAACCCGTCCTTCAAAACAGACGGTCGGAGCACTCTAAGCCTTATCTCTTCTTCATCCTTATCGCTGTCCTCGAATTCTGGGACATCGTAGACATCCCTGGGTTTCCATCGGTATACAACACTCCATCCCGGATCCTTCAAACACTGTGAGTAGTACACTTGGAACGCTTGGTTCAGAAAGATAAACGGATCTTCCTGACCGTAAAATCGAAGTGTGTTCACACTGGTCAATCCATATTCTTCTTTCCAAGTCCCAAGATTGATTCTCCACTTATCCGTATCGGTTCACGTATCGTACCAAGTACACTGGAATATATAAAAGGGTTCTGATCGTCCGGGATAGTGGCTGCCGAGTATACAATTTAAGTACCCATAATAAATCACACCATCCGATCCTACCGTCGCAATCCCACTATTCTGAGTGGTTCTAGATGTTTCTATGTCCTTAACTTCGAATTTGTATCCAAGGACACCAAATCCTTTGTAATATGCAACCTCCATACTAGGAAATTGATCTAAACATCTTGAATCACTCTCAAATGATGCAGACAAGTTCGGATCGTGGATCTAACAAAACAAATTTTACAAAAAATACATAACGATACAAGTTTAGATTAAAACTGATAGCAATAAAATGTTATTCGAATAACTTACATGATCTGTGACCCAATCACAAAAATTATCCTGATGATATTTTTCCAATCGTTCTTCGTTCCAATCAGGATGCCCCTCACGTACCTCGTTAAAATGAATTCTGTTTTCGACAAATAATGGTGACATTAATATTAAATCATTTCATACACACACAAACACAAATATAACAATTAATCCAAAAAAACTTACTCTCTAATTTGTTCAAGACATGCGCAATTAAGCAAGATAAACCGGTATATCTTGTTGATAAACATAGTGTCTACTCTCTTATAATCGGCTTTACCATATGGCCTGTCTTGAATTCTTCGAGGCCGGTTAAGTCTTGTCTCGATGTTCTCGTCCAGATAGCGGGAACAAAATGTGGTTGCTTCATCAAGAAGATAACCTTGCATGATAGAACCCTCTGGTCGATTTTTATTGCGTATATACTTTTTAAGAGTGTAGAGGTATCTAATGAAAATATGTTGAATAAATAAATACGGGCATACAGGACAACAATAAATTTAAAAATTGTGCGAAACGAAAAATTACACGTACCTCTCGACGGAATACATCCATCGATATTGTACCGGTCCGACTAACTTAGCCTCAGTTGCAAGATGAACCGTCAAGTGTATTATGATATCGAAGAATGACGGTGGGAAAATACGCTCAAACTTGCAAAGTATCAACGCAATAGAATTTTCTAGTTTATCCAGCATCACAACCTCCAGTGTTTTAGCACACAACTCTCTGAAAAAACAACATAGGTCGTTAATTACTAGACCAACCGATTCAGGGAGAGAAGTCCTGAGGGCTAATGGAAGAAGATGCTCCATGATAACATGGTGATCATGACTTTTCAGCCCATCGATCTTGCCTTTCACAATTTTTATTTTCTTGCTGAATGATCCTGAGAAACCTGTGGGAACTTTCAAATTATGCAACACCTGCATGAATCTTTTTTTCTCCGGTTGTGACATATGATAAGCGGCATTAGGAAATACAAACTTTCCTGGTTTACCCACTACCGGTCTAGGGTGCAATTTACTTCTTATTCCCCACTCCTGTAGATCCATCCGAGCATTCAGGTTGTCTTTCGATTTCCCGTCTTTACAAAGAAGCAAGTTGAGTATGTGCTCTGATACTCCTTTCTCTATATGCATGACGTCCAGACAATGACGCACTAAATTTGTTGACCAGTACGGAAGCTCGAAGAAAATGCTTAACTTGTTCCAAAATGGTGGTTTGACTTGTTTCGTCGGATCCATCCCGAAGGTCACATTATTGTAACCATCCCATTGAGCAGTCACGTCCTCTCCGGACAATGGGGATGGAGGTCCAAGAAGCTCCTGATGACCATCAAAGTGAACCGTGTCTAACCTATAAGGGTGGTCTGGAGGCAGGAAACGTCGATGGCCGCAATAACAAACCTTCCTGCTAAAATTCAAGAATTTCGATATTGTGTGTTAATGGAAATGAGGACATGCTTTGTGACCATGTACGGACCAACCTGATAGCATTCCATATGCAGGAAAGTCATTAATTGTCCACATTAAAGCCGTACGCAGTATGAAGGTTGTATTTGTGTTTGCATCGTATGTCTCTACACCATCAATGAACAAAGATTTCAACTCCTCGATCAGAGGTCGGAGATAGACGTCGATATTGTTTCCTGGTGAGTTTGGTCCGTCGATAAAAAGAGGCATCATAAAGTATGATTGGTCCATAGCCAACCAAGGCGACAGATTATAAATTATCATTACAACGGGCCATGTGCTGTGACTTCCAGCCATATAGTTGAATGGGCAGAAGCCATCACTAGCCAGTCCGAGCCAGACATTGCGAGGATCGCTACTGAATATTGCGTGCCTCCTATCGAAATCCTTCCATACCGGTGAATCTCTTGGATGGCTCATTTTTCCATCTTCACTTGGAGGAGCACGGTGATGCCAAATCATTGCCTCGGCTGTTTTCTTGCACCTGAATAGCCTTTGTAGCCTCTGTGTTATGGGAAAATATCGTGCTATCTTGACAGGTATATCAGGCTTCTTATCAGAATCTTTCGGTTTATACCTGGTATCTCCGCATGTTGGACACTCTTTCAAATCTGAATTCTCTTTCCGGTACAACACGCAATTTTTAGGACATGCTTGAATCTTCTCGCACTTTAGACCCAAATCAGACATCATCTTCTGGGCTCCGTACCAGTTGTCGGGCACGTTATTTCCCGGGGGCATAGAATCTTTCAAGAACGAAAGAAGCATTGTGAATGACTTGTTGCTCCATCCATTTAGGCACTTAATCTGGAAAAGTTGGACGAACCATGAGAGGGTGGAATACTTCGCATTCCCATAAATTAGTTTTCTAGCATCATTCATGAAATTTTCATATTTATCCGCGCGCGGTCCTTGACCGGAAGGAATGTCATCTTCGGTACGAATAGATTCACCTAGGGCAGCCTCTACCATATCCTCCATTTCTTCTGATGGAAATAAATTACCGTCTTCTCCTTCTGCCGCATTACCGAATTCTCCTTCTTCTCCTGCCATATTATCGTGTTCTCCTTCTTCTTCTGCCGCATTACTGCATTCTTCTCCTTCCTCGTGATATTTCCAAGTTGTATAAAGTCTAGTAAACCCATATTTTACAATATGAAGCTTTGCCAATTCTACCTTCTGCCAGTACTTATTGCCACATCTATCGCACGGACAGATAATCTTCTCTATTATGATCTTATTATGTGCGCGTGCAAATTCAATAAAAGCAGCAACTCCTGCGACAAACTTAGGTTGCATACGTTGTTGCCAATCCACATACATCCAGTCCTTAACTCTGACGTACTCATGGGCCATGTTAGACTGTATAACATATAAATTGTAGGTTATGGTGACTATATTGAGAAATATAAGAACGGGATAGTTACTGACAAAGGAGAAAATCCGTGTATATGCTTTGTGTGTGCGTTTGTCGTTGAAAAGAATAAATTATCGAACGTATGTTAACCGATAGACGGGGACTAAGTGGCGCTTTTAGTTTCATATATGAGTATCGATGAGAATATGAAGGTTTCATATTATCATCGAGTATCATATATTGGTTTTAACTTGAACATCTTGAATCACTCTCTAATTATGCATTTATTGTGTATTCTTCTTGTATGTGTGTGTTCCGGCTGTCGGGGGTAAGGCTTCTATCCCATTAAGAATGTATAGAGTGAACACCCATTCGCTTGTGCTTTCAACCGTTTCGAGTAAATTTCGGCAGCACCTCCCCGCTATTCTCCGAGTACACTGTAATAGAATAGATAATCATTTCAAAGTTGTGAAACAACGTTGAAATGAACATCTAATCTATCTTTGTATACGGAGAACCAGCGGAAAGGTACCGACGAAATATCTCGAAACGGATGAAAACATAAGTGAATGAAGGTGTTTGCTTTATACATTCATAACTTGTCCACACGGGACAAATCTATCGGTTATCATACGATTGAATCTTCTCGTCACATAGACTATACGACGGTTGTTAGTATCGAGCTATACCGTCTGATATTTAACAACCTTCGTATAGTTCTATGTCACGACGAACATCGAACGTATGTTTACCGATAGATGGGGACTAAGTGGCGCTTTTAGTTTCATATATGAGTATCGATAAGAATATAAAGGTTTCATATTATCATCGAGTATCATATATTGGTTTTAACTTGAACATCTTGAATCACTCTCTAATTATGAATTTGTTATGTATTCTTGTTGTATGTGTGTGTTCCGGCTGTCGGGGGTAAGGCTTCTATCCCATTAAGAATGTATAGAGCGAACATCCATTCACTTGTGCTTTCAACTGTTTCGAGTAAATTTCGGCAGCACCTCCCCGCTGTTCTCCGAGTAAACTGTAATAGAATAGATAATCGTTTCAAAACTGTGAAACAACGTTGAAATGAACATCTAATCTATCTTTGTACACGGAGAACCAGCGGAAAGGTACCGACGAAATATCTCGAAACGGATGAAAACACAAGTAAATGAAAGTGTTTGCTTTATACATTCATAACTTGTCCACACGGGACAAATCTATCTGTTATTATACGATTGAATCTTCTCGTCACATAGACTATACGACGGTTGTTAGTATTGTAGGGTTCCTAGGCACCCTGGTGAGGTCTCACAAGTGATCAAACATGCACAAATCAAATTTTACGGGTGCCTACAAACCCTAATACGGATCGTTTACTAGATATCTAGGCGAAACAAGCATGTAATCGAATTAAATGCTAAGGGAAAGTGACAACAACCTTTGTACATCCGGTCCACCACTGCCTAAGCTCCGCGATGATCTCCCTCCGCTGTCCAAATCGAATCCCGAACTCAAGTATCGGCTTCGTCGAAGAAATGGGCGGGCTTGATCGTCGGTTCGATGCCGAAGATGATCTACGTCGAAGCATCACAAGAACAAGCTCCAACTTCACCAAGCTTTGAAAACTTGTGAAGTAAACACCCTATACAACTTGGCAAGAGGTAGAGGATGAAGAAATAGGAAGTGGGTAGACTTTATATTTGGATTTCTCACTCAATTTCACTAGTTGCCATTAATGGCCACTAGCTTTCTTCATGTTGAAGAAGATGAAGAAGAAGAAGAAGATATGATAAGTATTAATAATTAGATAAAATAAATCGATACTTATCATACTTTCAACTATAGTTAAGTGTAGAGAAAAGACCATGGTTAAAAGGATGGTTAGGGTTAAGCAAAAGAACAAAAGAGTGACTTAGTCAAAGTTTCAAGAAACTTCAACTAAAAACAAAACATTCAATCATTCATTTATCTTTTTCTTTTTCCAAAATGAATAAATAAGAAAGATAAATGAATAAATAATCAAAACCCTAATCATTAACTTAAACCATGGTTTGATTCTTTACACTTAACCAAGTAAGCATGTATCATCAAACATGATACAAACATGTGCACAAAACTATATCGCATATACAATGTGCACAATTCAAGTGAGAAAATCATTTTAAAGTGAACCAATACTAGTTAACGCAAAGTAATATATCAAATATATAAATATGCACTAAATCATTAAATTAACACTTGATTTAACGATCCGGTCATATCGGATATAACCGACTAGTATCTTATGTATCGGCTTATCGAATCAATCCTTGATTCGATAACTAGGTTATATCGCATATAACCAATCGATACATAGATCGCGAGAATGTAATACGGTATCGCATACTCGAATTATTCTCGGTCCCGCACATATCTCATATGCGCTCCTATTTCGTTTCGCTTGAGCCAGGAAACCTCTGTGTAGGACTCTAAAGACTCGTCAATACGCCGGCAGCAGATGATGATCATATCAAGCATCCACAAGCCGCAAGCGGTCTGCTAAACGTAACGGCCACCCGGGTATTGAGCGATCAGAAGATCGACGAGCAAGCCCGCTCACACTCCTACGAATCCAACCAGTAACACTTAACGTATAGTCCGGTCTGTTCATCTGATATGTCGCATATCTCGCCTAGGGATGGTAAACGTCAGACCCCAATAGCTCGATAAGTCATGCCGACTTGAGGTCCATAACATTCGTGAAACTACTGATAACTCTTATCAGTACATCACAGCAACCCTGGCCAGGGATTTCCTGTTATGGCCAGTCGAGCATAGCACAACATCAACCCCCAATACCGGGAGAGACGAATCCCCTCCTATCGCTCATTGCCTCCATGTGAATCGGGACTGTACCCAAAAACCACCTGTTTTCACAACTCAGTAGAGCCGTGGTAGAGTGGAAATCAAAGCACAGTGGGAGACACACAAGACTCTATGACGATCTCGGGTCAACAGACTAAGCTGTACCAGTGTCACCAGAGAACTGCCATCTGACGTGAGGTATAATACCATCTGGGAGTTCTCGGCGAGTCCGTTCAGTGTACCCAGTCTCCACTGAGCACCCGCATACCATCTCCGATGTCAAACACCAATGGATATAGGATCATCCATCGCCCATCGCATGGGTCGAGAAGATATACGCTAGTCTACTCTGGAATATCGATGCCCCGTCTCGATATTCCCTCGACTAGGAACAATGAAGGATATACTCATTGACTACCCAGGCCCCACTAGTATGATCTACATCACAGTCCTGGAAGTCGGGTACACATCCTAAGGGCTTTATCAACATGTAATCAGAGAGACAGAAAGTATACATGTTAAGATAAAGAGCAACCAGATAGCGTACTATCATGTCGAGCAAGAAAGTCCTATCTATATATGTCCCAGCATCCACTACAATATACATCCAATGTACAGTAATGGCCTCTAGGGCATACATATAACTAACAATCTCCCACTTGCACTAGGGCCATCTGTAGCAGTGGTCGCAGTATCTAATACTCAACCATCCCATATGAGTCTCTCTCTGGGAAAGGGCCTTTGTGAGTGGATCCGCCGTGTTGTCCTCTGAGTCTTCTCTCCTTCCTCGATCACCCTGAAGATCAACTATCTCCATGATCAGGTGACGCTGCCTCAGAATTTGTCTGGGTCACTGATGGGACCAGGGTTCCAGGGCCGAAGCCACACTTCCATTGTCATACAATGGCAGAACCTAGTTCATCTTATGAACCAATATACATCCAAACTTCCTCTTTGGTAGTATCTTCAATAGCGATGTTACCAGCCTTTATCGTCTAGTTTGCCACGGTATCTAGCTTGGAACTCTTCCAACACACCGTCCCTTTACTGAGGGTAAAGACAGTGCCTGTGACTGACATTCAGTCGTCTTTATCACCCTGGAACACTTCCAGTGATTCTCCCCAGGATCGATTGATACAATCTCACTATACTTAGTGAGAACCCTAATATCCCTTTAGATCTATCTCATAGGTCCAAATCTCAGGATTTATGAGGTATCATCTTTATCCTATTTGGAGAATCCTTGTGATAATAGGAGATTGATCGATCATAATATAGGAAACTCTTTTCCTATCAAGAATATGTTGTCTACGTACAATACGAAGATGACCACCTTACTCTCTACTACCCTTTTGTATATACAAGGTTCGTCTACCATTTTGATGAAGTCAAACACTTTGACTATCACATCAAAACAGACGTTCCAACTCCGCGATGCCTGCTTCATTATGTAAAGCAACTTGCACACGTTTCCGCTGCTCCCACTGTTTACGAAGACCTCTGGCTGTGTTCTTATAGACGTTCTCTTCTAAATCAGTATTTAGAAAAGCAGTCATGGCACCCAACCGCCAGATATCGTAGTCATGGTATGTAGCCGTGGTAAGTAGGATCTGGACAGACTTAAGCATAGCTACTGGAAAAAGGTTTCATCATTATCCACGCCTGGTCGATGACGAAAACCTTTAACAAGTCTAGCTTTGAAAGTCTCAACTTTTCCATCTAAACCAAGTAATCTTCTTAAGATATACTTGCTCCTGATGGGGATTTAACCCTTCAGATATAGCAGCTAAAGTCCATACTTTGCTGGTGTACATGGATTCCATCTCAGATCGCTAAGCATCCAGCCATTCTTACAGAGTCCCTACTCTCGATGGCCTGCTCGAAACTAGTTGGGTCATCATCTCATGATGCAATCCTTGCTCCCACTGTCATCGAGAAACTGAGGTATCTCTCAGGCGGATGAGGAACCCTACTAGATCGGTGGAGAGGCTGAGGTTCATCGGGAACTATAGAATTTATGGTTCTGTCAAATCATCAACTGCAGTTTTGTATAGCTGGAACCTTTCCAGTTCTATAGAACTGATCCTGCCTCGATCATGTCCGGATTTTGCTTTAAACATAGGCCGGACAACCCCAAATCTTAACTCGTTTAAGAGATGGGTTCTTCCCATACCATATCTTATATGGAGTGGTAGGCAGTGATTTGATTCAAACCTAATTCAATAGGTATGCAGCTTCTCAAGTGCATAACCCCAAAAGGAAATGGGTAACTCAGTAATACTCATCATAGAGCACACCATATCTAATATTGTGCAATTGCTCCGCCCTGATACATCGTTGTGTTGTGGTGTATTCAGAGGAGTAGCACTCAGAGAGAATCTCATTCTCCTTTAGAATAGTCCAGGAATTCTATGCACAAGTATTCTCCTCCCTGATCTTATCATAGGACATAATACTTATACCCGCATTTTGGTTCTCTACTTCCTACTTATATTCTGTGAATACCTCAAAAGGTTCGGACTTATGTTTCAACAGGAACATATGACTGAATCTTGAGAGATTATCAGAGAATATAATGAAGTATAAAGAACCAGTCCTGGCATGTGTAGACAGGAGACTTTACATACATCATCATGTATCAGTCCCAAGAGTTTACTAACTCTTTCTCTGTTTCTAATAAACAGAGCTATGGTCATCTAATCTTTGTGACATGACAGGCAAGTTTCACAAGATGTAAATTCAAACTGATTTAAATATGCATCTAAAATGTAACTTCAGCCAGTCGGGTCGCATTGATGTGACCTAGTCTACAATGCCTCAAGAAGGATTCGTTCATTTCTGAACTCTTCCTCTTGTATGTGTTCTGTATACTAGGAACTGCAGTTTGATTTAGAACGTTAATGCTTTTAGATAGCGTGCCTGAACCGATCAACTTTTGATATAGGAAGTGTTCAAAACATTATCCATCAATACAAAATTATATCCTTTCTTTACTAATAAAGAAACTGATATGATTTTGTATATCAGGTTCGGTATCTAATAGCATTTGTTCAGAATCAATGTATTCGTAATACAGGGTGACAGTGACCAACAGACTTGGCTGCAACACTTGCCCCATTTTCTGCCTCATGAAACTTATCACCCGTTCTCAGTTTTTCTACCTTTTTGTAGCCCTATGTAACAGATTACATATCTGGGATCCTGATCCGGTATCATATACCCAGGATGCAGAGGATACTGAGAAACAGTTCTTTGTAATGAACACACCCGAAGGAGATGCATCATATGCACTTTCTTCGTTTGGGCGGCATAGGAATTCTGGTATTCCCCAATTTCTTGCTCTGTCTTATAACAATTATAAGTTGGAGCGGGACCAGCGTTCCCCAGCTCAGTATAACAAGCGGGTTCGGTCAAAATTCCGTATTATTATCTTGATTAAGGCGTGATATGGTCGCTACCAGGAGAGAGAGAGAAGAAAACATTCTGCGTGCGCTCTTGCAAGATTAGATTGGTTATGTATTTTATCTAATCAGGATGGCTCCCACTGTTTTTATCAAATCTTCCTTCAAACCCTAAAAGGAAAGACTAGCCGGGATTAATTACACTCTACAAGTTCGCCAATCTTTCAGCCAGGCCAGTGTCGGTACTTTGAGGGAGGTTCCCCGTGCTTTCACACGGACCTAATTACAGTAAACCCCGTTTTCCCAGAGGCGTAACCCCGTTTTCCCAGAGGCGTAACCCCGTTGACACCTTTCTAGACACCTACTTGATCGGCTAATTGCAAAGTGCAAAACTCTCCCAGGAGTAACAATTACTCGCAGTGGGTATCGGGATCCAACTATCATATAGAAGGTATGCAATCTCATTGCAAGTTTCAACACTTGAAACTCCCGATAAAGGTTTTTACCCCTAGCACTTATGACCTTAACTATGGTCAACAAATCATAAGTACTAGTCAAGTTCTACCCGTCATTTCGTGATTAATTAGACCCACCTACATGACCCTTAACTAAGGTCAACAAAGTCACGCGACTGTCCTAACAATCGCATCATATGCGGTGTAGGAAGACATCACTTAGCTACCGTACACTGTGCCTTGACTATGGTCAACAAACACAGCACGAATACTAAGTACTCTACTTCCTAAAATGACGGAGGGTTGCGGCTGGTTTTTGTGAAAACCTTTAACGCTTTGAACTTGATCTCGTTGCGGAATCAAATGGTTTTTAAATGGAATGTTTTCGAGGCTTTTCTAGTTTTGCTAAAGGGGTCACTCCCGGTGAAGGAATCGTCGGCCCTTTCCTCGTCGAATGAGGTGCTGGATATATTATATATATCACTGTGCAAAGCGGAAACTATAGAAGCGATCAAAGACAAACCGAGGGTTGTAGCATCTGCCAGTTATTGCTAAAGGAGTCACTCCCGGTGAAGGGATCTCGGTCCTTTCCTCATCGAATAAGGTGCAGGATGTTCTATAATGAACACCGCGATGCATGGCAAGAACTGTAGCTACCTGTTTTTATTTTGAAATTCGATTCCACAACATCAATTAGGTTTATTTTCTTTCATTAATCTCATTAATGAATATCCCATCATTTAAGTCCACCTAAACATCACAGATAAATATAATGTACGCTTATGCCATCCGCATTCGCCTCGATGTCCCCTCGTGCACCGTTAGGTTAGGTAACTAACGGCAGAGCGGGGCAGGGCTAGCGCGGGTGTAAAACATAAGTAACGTCTATATAATATATCATATATACTATAATATCTGTCACAGAGCACAGAACATCGCAGCAGAAAGAATCATATGAAATATTGGATATACTAGGACGTCCGTGTTTTCAATACGAGCCAGTATAAAACACGGATTCCACGGTCGTGATGAATAGCCAATCCCACACCCCTAGACCCCTACGAGAGCGGCAAGCAACCCTACCAATTCTATGGTTAGGAGACCGGGACTCGACTCCTCGAGTTGGTCTCCCACTGGACCCCAGAACCTGGTTACTTGTGCTCCCCTCCTTGGGTCTATCCTAGTGCAGAAAAGTAAATAATATACATCAACGGTGATAACTTCCGCAACCTGGAAGTGCCCCAATAAAAGAATATTACATACAAGTTTTTACATGAATGAAAATGGAAAAACACTCATCTCACATAAAAAACCCCCCGGCTATTCAAACACGACGATCCAATATAACATATCCAGCAACACATAACATCACATGTCATCAACGTAAGTAAATATGCGCATCCCAATTGTCGTTGACATATAGCAACGAAACCGGCGATATCACATATTACACTTACGGTCACAGAAAAGAAAATGTAAAACTACAACAGTTGGAATCCGCAACCTCCTCAGACATCGCATGCCTGACCAAATGAATTACTTAGACATCGTATGCCTAACAATTATAAACCCCGCATTTTAGTCTCATTATCGAAAACTCTTTTCAATATCAAGTCGGGCAATTCAACAGGATTCCCGAAATTCTGATCGAATGCTCGTCGCAAACTTTAGTAGGCAGCCGCACCCCTAACGCCGTCGACGAAGTGTACCAAGGCGGAACACCACTACCGGGAGCACCTGAACGGATGCTTTCGGCGACGGGGTTCTCCTACAGTCACTTGGTCGGGGCTATGGAGTGAGGCTGTCTATTAAGTTTACCCGGCAAGTATCCGCGTACGCTACGTGATTGCGACGGACTTTTGATCACATCAAAATTCCGTGGCAACCGATCAAGTAAGACTAAACTGCTATGTTTATAACATTCATTCCGTTATCTCATAACTATTTGCGAATTCCAATTATTGTATCACATTCCGGATAAATAGAAAATGCTAAACTTTTCGATCGAACAATCGAACACCCAAGTTTTCCCGATACAGCTTAACACATGAAATAAGTCTAACAACATTCAGTTCGTGCCTCAGTACCAACGGTCCAGCCGTAGAAGGGTCAAGCCAACGCCTCACATGTGGCACGCCGTACTGCCCCAAACCCGAAGGTTCAAAGGGCAGTTCAAGACGGTCACATAATCGAGTTAAGGTTTGTTGTCTTCTAGAGGGTCCATCGCGTTACTTGCACTCCTTAGAACGTCGTTAAACTACGGAAAAATCCAACAATTGGAAATTTCCCGGCAGGGGAAAAAGTGGGTATTTATATCCGGTCGAACTTTTTAACATATTCTAAAATTACCCGGAAAAGCACACCGACAAAAATTAGACAGTCCGATCGAATACACCGAGTCCCCAATACAACTCAGAAAATGCAACTCTGGGAAAAAATATTAAAAAACCCCAGGAAAACCAGCACAGACAACTAAGAATTACTGTGCAAAATAGGATGCACATAACGACAAAATGGCCGCGGAACCGCCGCACGAGCCACGCTCGTGCCGCGGATCCGCGGCTCTTTGATGGAATTACTCCATCGAAATTCACAGTAATTCTTAAATTAGCCTGCTGATTTTTCTGGATATTTTTAATGTGGAAAAATCCTCGAAATTAAAAAATGTACAGAGAGTATATTCAAAGTCGGGGTTTTGGGTCGATCGGACTTCTAACTCCGTCAGGACTTCGCCTAAGGCTCTAGCTAGGCTCTGATACCACTGTAGGGTTCCTAGGCACCCTAGTGAGGTCTCACAAGTGATCAAACATGCACAAATCAAATTTTACGGGTGCCTACAAACCCTAATACGGATCGTTTACTAGATATCTAGGCGAAACAAGCATGTAATCGAATTAAATGCTAAGGGAAAGTGACAACAACCTTTGTAGATCCGGTCCACCACTGCCTAAGCTCCGCGATGATCTCCCTCCGCTGTCCAAATCGAATCCCGAACTCAAGTATCGGCTTCGTCGAAGAAATGGGCGGGCTTGATCGTCGGTTCGATGCCGAAGATGATCTACGTCGAAGCATCACAAGAACAAGCTCCAACTTCACCAAGCTTTGAAAACTTGTGAAGTAAACACCCTATACAACTTGGCAAAAGGTAGAGGATGAAGAAATAGGAAGTGGGTAGACTTTATATTTGGATTTCTCACTCAATTTCACTAGTTGCCATTAATGGCCACTAGCTTTCTTCATGTTGAAGAAGATGAAGAAGAAGAAGAAGATATGATAAGTCTTAATAATTAGATAAAATAAATCGATACTTATCATACTTTCAACTATAGTTAAGTGTAGAGAAAAGACCATGGTTAAAAGGATGGTTAGGGTTAAGCAAAAGAACAAAAGAGTGACTTAGTCAAAGTTTCAAGAAACTTCAACTAAAAACAAAACATTCAATCATTCATTTATCTTTTTCTTTTTCCAAAATGAATAAATAAGAAAGATAAATGAATAAATAATCAAAACCCTAATCATTAACTTAAACCATGGTTTGATTCTTTACACTTAACCAAGTAAGCATGTATCATCAAACATGATACAAACATGTGCACAAAACTATATCGCATATACAATGTGCACAATTCAAGTGAGAAAATCCTTTTAAAGTGAACCAATACTAGTTAACGCAAAGTAATATATCAAATATATAAATATGCACTAAATCATTAAATCAACACTTGATTTAACGATCCGGTCATATCGGATATAACCGACTAGTATCTTATGTATCGGCTTATCGAATCAATCCTTGATTCGATAACTAGGTTATATCACATATAACCAATCGATACATAGATCGTGAGAATGTAATACGGTATCGAATACTTGAATTATTCTCGGTCCCGCACATATCTCATATGCGCTCCTATTTCGTTTCGCTTGAGCCAGGAAACCTCTGTGTAGGACTCTAAAGACTCGTCAATACGCCGGCAGCAGATGATGATCATATCAAGCATCTACAAGCCGCAAGCGGTCTGCTAAATGTAACGGCCACCCGGGTATTGAGCGATCAGAAGATCGACGAGCAAGCCCGCTCACACTCCTGCGAATCCAACCAGTAACACTTAACGTATAGTCCGGTCTGTTCGTCTGATATGTCGCATATCTCGCCTAGGGGTGGTAAACGTCAGACCCCAATAGCTCGATAAGTCATGCCGACTTGAGGTCCATAACATTCGTGAAACTACTGATAACTCTTACCAGTATATCACAGCAACCCTGGCCAGGGATTTCCTGTTATGGCCAGTCGAGCATAGCACAACATCAACCCCCAATACCGGGAGAGACGAATCCCCTCCTATCGCTCATTGCCTCCATGTGAATCGGGACTGTACCCAAAAACCACCTGTTTGCACAACTCAGTAGAGCCGTGGTAGGGTGGAAATCAAAGCACAGTGGGAGACACACAAGACTCTATGACGATCTCGGGTCAACAGACTAAGCTGTACCAGTGTCACCAGAGAACTGCCATCTGACGTGAGGTATAATACCATCTGGGAGTTCTCGGCGAGTCCGTTCAGTGTACCCAGTCTCCACTGAGCACCCGCATACCATCTCCGATGTCAAACACCAATGGATATGGGATCATCCATCGCCCATCGCATGGGTCGAGAAGATATACGCTAGTCTACTCTGGAATATCGATGCCCCGTCTCGATATTCCCTCGACTAGGAACAATGAAGGATGTACTCATTGACTACCCAGGCCCCACTAGTATGATCTACATCACAGTCCTGGAAGTCGGGTACACATCCTAAGGGCTTTATCAACATGTAATCAGAGAGACAGAAAGTATACATGTTAAGATAAAGAGCAACCAGATAGCGTACTATCATGTCGAGCAAGAAAGTCCTATCTATATATGTCCCAGCATCCACTACAATATACATCCAATGTACAGTAATGGCCTCTAGGGCATACATATAACTAACAAGTATCGAGCTATACCGTCAGATATTTAACAACCTTCGTATAGTTATATGTCACGACGAATATCGAACGTATGTTAACCGATAGACGGGGACTAAGTGGCGCTTTTAGTTTCATATATAAGTATCGATGAGAATATGAAGGTTTCATATTATCATCGAGTATCATATATTGGTTTTAACTTGAACATCTTGAATCACTCTCTAATTATGCGGTTTTTGTGTATTCTTGTTGTATGTGTGTGTTCCGGCTGTCGGAGGTAAGGCTTCTATCCCATTAAGAATGTATAGAGCGAACACCCATTCACTTGTGCTTTCAACCGTTTCGAGTAAATTTCGGCAGCACCTCCCCGCTGTTCTCTGAGTACACTGTAATAGAATAGATAATCATTTCAAAACTGTGAAACAACGTTGAAATGAACATCTAATCTATCTTTGTACACGGAGAACCAGCGGAAAGGTACCGACGAAATATCTCGAAACGGATGAAAACACAAGTGAATGAAAGTGTTTGCTTTATACATTCCTAACTTGTCTACACGGGACAAATCTATCGGTTATCATACGATTAAATCTTCTCGTCACATAGACTATACGACGGTTATTAGTATCGAGCTATACCGTCCAATATTTAACAACCTTCGTATAGTTCTATGTCACGATGAACATCGAACGTATGTTAACCGATAGACGGGGACTAAGTGGCGCTTTTAGTTTCATATATGAGTATAGATGAGAATATGAAGGTTTCATTTTATCATCGAGTATCATATATTGGTTTTAACTTGAACATCTTGAATCACTCTCTAATTATTCGTTTGTTGTGTATTCTTGTTGTGTGTGTGTGTTCCGGCTGTCGGGGGTAAGGCTTCTATCCCATTAAGAATGTATAGAGCGAACACCCATTCACTTATGCTTTCAACCGTTTCGAGTAAATTTTGGCAGCACCTCCCCGCTGTTCTCCGATTACACTGTAATAGAATAGATGATCATTTCAAAGCTGTGAAACAACGTTGAAATGAACATCTAATCTATCTTTGTACACGGAGAACCAGCGGAAAGGTACCGACGAAATATCTCGAAACGGATGAAAACACAAGTGAATGAAGGTGTTTGCTTCATACATTCCTAACTTGTCCACGCGGGACAAATCTATCGGTTATCATACGATTGAATCTTCTCGTCACATAGACAATACGACGATTGTTAGTATAGAGCTATACCGTCCGATATTTAACAACCTTCATATAGTTCTACGTCACGACGAACATCGAACGTATGTTAACCGATAGACGGGGACTAAGTGGCGCTTTTAGTTTCATATATGAGTATCGATGAAAATATGAAGGTTTCATATTATCATCGAGTATCATATATTTGTTTTAACTTGAACATCTTGAATCACTCTCTAATGATGCATTTGTTGTGTATTCTTGTTGTATGTGTAACATGATTTTAAACCATCGAGATCAAGATTGATAGAACTGATCATCCACAAAGAGATTAAGGATTGACTTTTGACAGCCATATGAAGGAAAATTTTCTCCTACGGCAACCTAATAATATACCCATTATCCTCATATATACATATATGCAGGCAGGCATGGATACATACATGCAAATATTTGAAAAATTAATATATCAACCAAAAACTATTATTGCAATGGCATTCATCTATAACAATTAACAATTAAAACTACAAATGTAGGATATTGATATCATAAAGCGTTATACACAACATATGAATTCACATGACTGAAACATGTATCAAAAAACATGTTCATCCAAAAGAAAGGCCATTGTCAACAAATATAGATAAATACGTCATAAAAACAGTAACTAACAAGTTGATTAGCATCTGGATCAAGAAAATGATAGGAAAAACAATTGACTATGATCTATAATGACAAGTCTATTACTATGATTCTCGACTAACAAAGGTGGCTTTTCATCCTCGGTAGCTTGATAATTGGGATTTCATGGCGAATAAAAATATGCATATGCCGTTTGACCGGGAACTTCAATAGGAAACTCAATGAGGTCGGGTGTACTGAAGTACGCTTTGTATTTCGCTATATCAGGTGATGAAGCCTAAGCCCTAGCTAGCCCCAGCCCCACCCCAACCGAACCCTAGCCCCAGCCCCAGCCCCAACCGAACCCTATCCCCAGCCCGAGCCCAGCCCCACCCCAACCGAACCCTAGCCCTAACCCCAGCCCATCCCCAACCCCAACCGAACCCTAGCCCCAGCCCCAGCCCAGCCCCAGCCCCAACCCCAACCCCAACCTCAACCCCAACCTAACCCTAACCCTAACCCTAACCGAACCCGATGCCGATGCCGATGCCGATGCCAAACCCTCACCCCTACCCGAACCTGGACTGAACCCTAGACCTAACATCATCAAAATTATAAATAATTTGAGATTTAATTACTAACCGGGCGGTGGAGGAGACGACAGAAATCGGTGGTCGACGACGATCGGCGACGAGTCGCGGACGGTGGCGACGAGGAAGTCGACGAGGAAGTTATGGGAACGACCGACGAAGGTGGCGACGAGGCGCGGAGCGCGATGGTGACGAGGCGCGGGAACAGGCGATGAGGCGCGGGAGAGTGAGAGAGAGAATTTTTGGGAACGATGAATGACTTTTCTGTGCTTTTTTTTTATTAATAACCTATTTATATACCCCTACGGACATAACCGTAGGTCCACCGTTTGCGGCTCCATAGGGCCAAACAACAAATTAGAACGTAAGGCACCGTAGGGACAACGATGTGGACCTATGGATAAATCCGTAGGGGCAAGAAATAGTTGCCCCTACGGATTCCTGAGTCCGTAGGGGCAACCCCATATTGTAGTAGTGGCGATGCACGACATCAACTCACAAGTAGTATCAGAGCCCACTAAACCTTAGCTAACAGTTTAGACAACGTGTAAAACTAAGAAACCGAAATAACTCCGAAATATCGAAACCAAAATTCAAGTTTTTGTCAATTTTTTCCGAGGCTCTAAATTTTTTTTAAACAATTGCAGAGTACTCTATTTCTTGTGAGATGAACACACACCAAAAACAAGGCATTACCATCGGTTTTGGACCGGCCATATAAGCAAATAATCCGGTCTCACCGGTTTTATTATGGTGGAATGCTTTGAATTTTGGTTTTTGTTCTAGTTTCTTGGATTTAGGGTTTCAGCTGGTGTTTGATTTTGCCAATTTTGATTATACTGTTTATTTTCAGTTGTGGCAATACGGGGTATTTCGAAGTTGCAATTTTAATGCAGTTTAACATGTTCAGTTGTTGTTATATGTGTTTCGAAACGTCTGCTAATTGCTATACGTCGATTAGTGGGGGTTGCACATATCTGTGTTGTTGTTCTTGTTGGTTTGTGTATATAAACTTTATTGGATCGTTGTGGATGAATAGCCGGGGATGTGAGAAGAGGGTTTTCTTTCATTCAATGTAATTGTAAAATGATGTAATATTATTTTGCGAGGCACATCTGGGTTTAGGTTGTAGCCACCGTTGTATTATTTCTTTTACCGTTTGCTGCTTCTAGGATAGACCTAAGGTGGGGTGCACAAACTACCGGGTACTTTGAAGTGCCAAGTAGCCTACTCATTTTACTGAGGGAGGTTGCTTCACTTCGGGTATTTGGCGCGTAGTTTCCCGCACCCGTAAGGGTCTAGGGTGGGGTTTGGATATTCATCACGACCGTGGAATCCGTCTTTCGTTACAGGCTTAAACGAAATGCGGAATTCCGAGTATATCCAATATGTTCATCTATGATCTGGAATGCCTATTATTGCGTGAGACAAATGGTTATTATATATATGCTATATAGTAGACGTTGCTTATGTTTTGCACCCGCGCTAGTCCCGCCCCCGTTCTGGCGTTAGTTAAGTAACCTAACGGTGTTAGACAGGGCCCAGTGGCGAATGCGGATGGCATAAGCGGATGTGATATTTTCGTTTCTCTTTGTGATGATAGGTGTAAATGATGGGACTGCATTAGATTAATGCAAAGCAAACAAACCAAACCTGAATCGTAGGAACACTTTTAAAATCACTCGTTTTTTTTTCAAAAACAGCAGACTTTTAAATGCAGAGCTTAAACCACTCCTTTAAAAGCTATCAAGTTCCTTAGATTAAATCAAGTTCATTACATTCACGGTTTCGCCAAAACCAGCCGTAGCCCTCCATCATTTCAGTTGAATATTCCGTAGTATTCAAGCTATGTATTTTGACCTTCGCCAAGGCATAGTGATTGGTAGCTGTTGGATATTCATCTGTAGCATAGATAGATGCGTTAGTTTGGGACAGTCGTACTATTATTTTGGCCTTCATCAAGTATATGTACGGGTGGGTTCAAATTAACCTGGACAATGACGGAAAGAACTTGACATGTGACTTATGATATATTGGTCTTTGTCAAGGTCATAAGAGCATGGGGCAAAAATCCACATCGGGAGTTTCTAAAGAAACTGAAACTTGCTAGTACTGCATACCATTTGAGTGTGATAATGTTGGTAGGATTCTTTTAGGATTATCACATAATGATATTTAGATCCCGATCCTACTGTGAATATCCGCTACTCCTCGGAAGATTTTTCAATAACGCAATCAATGCTATAAACTAAGTAGGTGTCTAGAATGGTGTTAGCGGGGATACGCCTCCAGGGAAAAGAGATTATATAATTAAAGAACTTCGCGAAAGCGTTGGAAAACCTCCCTCGAAATACTGACACCAGCCTGGCTGAAAGGTTAAGCAAGTATTGTAGGGTGAGATTAATCCTGACTAATTCTTCTTTTATGGTTTGAGGAAGGATTTGAGATACAGTGGGAGCCATCCTGTTTAGATAAACTAAAACCCAATCTAAACTTGCAAGAGCATCATGCTGAGTGTTTTCTTCTCTCTCTCCTAATTGCAGCGACTAGATGACCAAGATTAGGTTACAGCTAGATAATAAAATGACTGAGTTATACTATATTGACTAGCAAAGGTTTGTCCAGATGTCCATTACCTATGACAAGCTGGACCACCTCATTACTACTTAAGTCCCTGCCGTCCCAGGTCCATTTTCCACCGTCGTGAATATGGATATCCATAAAATAAGGGAAAAAGACGGTGTGAATGCCATGTGCCTCGTGTTGGCCTCGGTAGATGGTGTAAACCAGAGGCAGCATGAGAAGATGGACTTAGTTTCCATCTTCCTCCATAACAAAGATTTATATGGAGAGCAATCTCGTATCGCAAGGTATGAGACCTCAAAGGAATTGCTTCAAGCGAGGTTAGCTGCCGGATCATCTGTAGGGGACCACATCCTTATAATGATCAGCTATATTGATGAGCTCACGGACCTGGAGACCACGTTGGAGAACAAGTCAAGTACTGACTTAATTCTACTATCCCTACCTTCTACTTATGCCCAGAGGAAGAAAGTTATACTTCCAGTTGAGGGCATCATGAAAGAAATCAGGGAGACACCCGCTCTGCTTATTAAGGAATCTTCATCTTCTGGATCCAAGGCGAAATCCAAGGGTGAGAAGAAGAAGACCTCCACAAAGCCGATAGGCGGTGTCAGTAAGGTAGAAGGAAAGGGCAGGGCAAAAGTTTCGGGGCTGACAGTAGGGAAAGAGGGATGTTCCTATTGTTATGGGAAAGGACATTGGCAGAAGGAATGCAAGGCTTGGAAAGCCAGAATCCAGGATCCGAAGCACGTTGTGGATTCGACTTCGGGTGTGTTTGTGATTGAAAACTGTATGTCAATTAACTCTACTTCCTAGATACTAGATACCGGATCAGGATCTCATATCTGTAATTCATTACAGGCTTTGAGAAACCGTAGAATTATCAAGGTAGGTGATATAACTCTCAGGGTTGCCAACGAAATGAGCATGGACACTGTATCCGTAGTGGAATATCACCTAGGATTGATAAGTGGGCAGATATTGATTTTACGTAACTGTTTGTGTGTACCTAGTCTAGCTTATAATATCATATCTGTATCTTTACTTTCTAAGGAAGGATATGATTTTACATTTGGAAGCGATGCGGTGCACATCCACCTTAATCAGAGTTTGATTGGGTCAGGTACACTAGAAGACGGAATATACATGTTAAATCAAGCTCGGGTTTTCAATGTCCAGAACACACTTAAAAGAAAGTCTCCAGAATCAAATAAGGCTTTCTTATGGCATTGTAGACTGGGTTACATCAATGAAACACGGTTGTCGAAGTTACATATAGAGGAATATTTAGATCCGTTCGAATATCAGTCTTATGCAACTTGTTAATCTTATCTCATAGGAAAGATGACAAAGACTCCGTTCACTAGACACGGAGTAAGAGCGAGCAAGCTCTTAGGACTCATACACAGCGATGTGTGTGGTCCAATGTCTACACATACACGAAGTGGTTATTCCTATTTCATTACTTTTACGGATGATTTCTCTAGATATGGACATGTCTTCTTGATGAAACATAAATCCGAGGCCTTTAAGAAATTCCGAGAATATAAGAATGAAGTGGAAAAATAAACCGGCAAAATTATCAAGACACTAAGATCTGATCGAGGTGGTGAATACTTAAAGTGTCGAGTTCCTGGGTTACCTAAAAGAGAATGGAATTCTCTCTCAGCTTACTCCTCCATACACACCACAACACAACGGTGTATCGGAAAAGCGGAACAGAACCCTATTGGATATGGTACATTCCATGATGAGTAACGCTGAGTTGCCGCGATCCTTCTGGGGTTATGCACTAAAATGAGCTGCATATCTTTTGAATAAGGTTCCTACCAAGACTATGCCTACCACACCATATCAAATGTGGAGTGGGAAGAAACCCTATCTTCAGTATCTGAAAATATGGGGATGTCCAGCTTTTGTAAAAAATAGCATACGAACAAGTTCGAGGCACGCTCAGTACTGTGTAAGTTTGTGGGATACCCAAAAAACTCCAAGGGGTATCTTTTCTATTATGCAGAGGAACAAAAGGTTTTTGTTTCTCGTCATACTCACTTTTTGGAAAATTAATTTTTTGGAAAAAACTAGTGGGAGTGCAATAGAACTTCCAGAACCACAAGTTATTACTGAAGGCATGGTAGAATCAGAGGTTTCGAAAGAACAGGATATCCCCGCACCACTCCGCAGAACTAGTAGACAGTCTCATCCACTCGAGAGATACTACGGTTTTCTCATAGACGGGGATAGAGAGGATTGCATCATTGACAATGATGAGCCAACTAGCTTCTAGCAAGCCATTCAGAGCGGCGACTCAGTAAAATGGTTGGATGCAATGCGGACCGAGATGAAGTCCATGTACACCAACAAAGTATGGACTTTGGACTTTTCTCCAGAAAGGGTAAAACCCGTAGGTTGCAAATGGATCTTCAGAAAGAAGATTGGTGTAGATGGACAGGTTGAAACCTATAAGGCTAGACTTGTTGTAAAAGGTTTTCGTCAAAGACCTGATTTGGACTATGATGAAACCTTTTCTCCAGTGGCTATGCTCAAATCCATTCAGATCCTTCTTGCCATTGCTACTTTCCACGATTATGAGATCTGACAGATGGACGTAAAGACGGTTTTTCTAAATTGTAATTTGGAAGAGTGCGTCTATATGGATGAGGGTTTCATTCAGAGTGGGAGCAGCGGGAAAGTGTTCAAGTTTCTTAAGTCCATTTATGGACTAAAGCAGGTATCGCGGAGTTGGAACATCTGTTTTGATGAGACGGTCAAAGAATTCGATTTTATCAAAAATCTAGATGAACTATGCATTTATAGTAAGATTGTAGCGAGAACTGTGGTATTCCTCGTCTTGTACGTGAATGACATTCTCTTGATAGGAAATGACATTCCTATGCTACAATTAGTCAAAGGATTCTTGTCACAGAGGTTCTCCATGAAAGACCTGGGTGATGCCAACTATATTCTGGGGATCCAAATCTATCATGATAGATCTAAGAGAATATTGGGACTTTCATAGTCAAGATACATCAACACCATACTGATAAGATTTAGTATGGAATATTCAAAGCGCGGTAGTCTACCAGCTTGTCACGGAATCACCCTCTCCAAAGAAATGTCTCCCAAGACTGATTTGGAAAGGGCCCGCATGTCGATTATACCCTACGCTTCTGCGGTAGGCTCTATAATGTATGCGATGTTGTGTACCAGACCAGATGTTGTTTACGCACTCAGCATGGTAAGCCGGTATCAATAAAACCCAAGGAAGAAGCACTGGGAAGCAGTGAAAAACATTCTCAAGTACCTGAGAAGGACTAAGGAGATGGTCCCGGTGTATGGCGGAAAAGACCTCCAGATCGAGGCCTTTGCTGACTCCAGCTTCCAGAGTGATAAGGATGATTCCAAGTCCTTATCGGGTTATGACTTTACCCTTAATGGAGGGGCGGTCTGTCGGAAGAGCTCCAAGCTAGACACTGTTGCCGACTCGACGATGGAAGCGGAGAATATCGCTGCTTGTGACGCCGCAAAAGAGACAGTCTGGATGAGGAAGTTCTTAACTGAACTTCAGGTGGTTTCAACCATTGTTGATCTAATACCGATGTATTGCGACAACAATGGTGCTATAGATTTAGCGAAGGAACCCAGGTCCCATCAGAGGTCCAGACATATCTTGAGGCGATACCACCTGATCATGGAGATCGTTGATCGCCGGGAGATCGAGGTGAGGAGAGTAGATATGGAGAACAATACTGCAGATCCACTCACAGAGGCCATCCCTCAGACACAGTTCGAGAGGTTATTCGAGATCATAGGTCTACGATATACCATTACATGGCCTTAGTGCAAGTGGAAGATTGTTAGTGTTATATGCCCTAGAGGCCATTATTGTATCATACTGGTTTGTACGTTACATATTGGAAGCTTGGGATATACACGGATATAGTGACAGTCTTGCTCAAAATGGTAGTATGCTGTCTGGTTTGTTTCTACCTTAATATGTGCATGTGTTTGTTTTAGCATATCGCTTATACATATTGGTAGAGCCCTTAAGATTTTTGCTTGATTACCAGCGTTGTGATGGCAGTCACACTAGTGGGGGCTGGGTAGTCTATAAGCACATCCTAGACGGGTCCCTAGTCGCAGGATTATCGAGACGGGGCATCGATACTCCAGAGTAGACTAGTGTATACACTTCTCATCCCAGCAGGGGAGATGGTCTGTCCCACAGCCATTAGTACGTTGTATTGGAGATAGTATGCAGGTGCTCATTAGGTTATGAGTACACTGGACAGGACTTGTAGGGAGCTGCCGGTGGGTGTTATACCTATCGTCGATAGTAGTTCCCAGGTGACATGAGTACAGCTTAGTCCGTCGACTTGATACTGCTACTTCGCCTCGAGTGTGTTCCCACTGTTCGTAGATTACTGTCCTACCACGGCTCAAAGGAGTTGTGCAAATAGGTAGTAGTTAGGTGCATTCCTGAAGCACTTGGAGGCAGTGACGGTTAGATAGTATTCGTCTTTCCCAGTATTGGGGGTTGATATCACGCTGTGTTCGTAAAGCCATTACACAAAGTCCTTGGCCAAGGCAAGCGAGATTTACTGGTAGGTACTACGGTAGTTTCTCAAGGTGTTTTGGGCTACACTCCGACACGACTTATTGCGCTATTAGGGGTCTGACGATTACCGCCCCCTAGACCTGATATGCAATACTCTTAGACGAACAGACCGACTGTACGGAGATTGTCACAGATAGGCTCAGTAGGAGTTCGGATGAGTTTGCTCATCGGCCTTCTTATCGACAGATACCTGGGTAGCCGTTACGTGCATGTTCCCGCCAAAAATTTCAGCGCAAAAGAGTCCAAGGTATCAAATGGCAGCGATACGCTTAAGAAAATGCAAACCAGTATCTTCCGACCTGTATTTTGATAAACTCCTAAAGGAGAAACAGCTAAATTCTGATGATATTGGAAGCATCTCGAAAAACCCTTCGATTTGATATATTATGGGCTTCATAATTCATCCGGGATCAAAAGTTATGAGCAAATATGCTATGCATTGTTCCCTGATTAAAAATTAGGAATTATCTCAATGAGGTATCACGTGCTCACACGTGATCAATGGTCACGTGTTGACACGTGATAGTTAAAACAGAAATAAAAAACAAACGGCTGAAGAAGGACCCAATTGGGGGTCACGTGCTCACACGTGCCCAATGGTCACGTGTTGACACGTGTTAGTTAAAACGGAAATAAAAACAAATGGCTGAAGAAAATACCTCAATGAGGTATCACGTGCTCACACGTGACCAATGGTCACGTGTTGACACGTGATGGTTAAAACTGAAGCGTAAGTAAACGCTGAGAAAAGGACTCAATTGGGGGTCACGTGCCCACACGTGACCAAGGGTCACGTGTCGGCACGTGACAGGCTTTGAAAGCTTTACAGTTTAATAGAATTAAAATTCTAAATTTCTCTAAATCTTTCCAAATAGAATTAAAATTCTAAATTTCTTTAAATCTTTCCAAATGGAAAAGGATTATGGGGACCGTTGGATTAAAGATCCAAGGGTGATTAAAAATCACCAATTTATGGGAAAATCTTAGACAAGGAAAGATTTCCCCTAAATCTCACCGAAAATAACAAACAAAATATCTTTGGATCTAAAATCCAAATTGTGTGATCTAAAGGATCATATTAATTATGAAATCAATTAAAATCTTTCAATGAAAGATTCACAAAATAATTTGATTCTTTTCTTTCTCCTATAAATAGGAGCCAAGAAAAGAAGAGAAGAGATCTACTTTTTGGAGAGAAGAACAGAGAGAGGAGAATTTAATTCTCAACAAAGAAAACCCTAGGTGAGAAAAGAAAGGGAATCAAAACTTTAAACAGAGAATTTAATTCTCAATCCAAGAGTTTAACTCTTATACAAAAAAGAACTTAGTTCTTCTTCTGGTTGAAGATCTGCACTGAGCACATCTCCCCATAAGTTAAGAATTTAATTCTCATCGGGTCGAGATCCTGCCATGCAGATCCTAAACTTAGAAGGGGAATTGAGTTTTGAGAATTTAATTCTCCTAAAACAAAACTAGGGTTTAACCCTCTATGAGAATTTGATTCTCCCAAACTCACAGGAATTTAATTCTTCCTAAAATGAAACTAGGGTTTAACTCTAATCAAGAATTTAATTCTTTTTCATATCTGGGAATTTAATTCCTTTAAAAAGAAATTAGGGTTTTACCTTAAATAAGAATTTAATTCTTTCACAATAGAAATTTAATTCCTCCAAAACAAAATTAGGGTTTAACCCTACAAAGAATTTAATTCTTAAAAAAGAGACTTGAAAGATCTCCATGCATGCAAAAGACCAAGGTCACGTGTCCCCACGTGACCCCAGAAGAGATCCCTGAAGAAAAGAAGCTTTGAGGCAATGCCTCACGTGCTCCCACGTGACCTACAAAACACAGAAAGAAAAAGCAAAGGAAATATGAGCTTTGGGCGCTCTCATGTGTCCCCACGTGACCCCTTAGCGAGTGCTTTAATAGTCAGTGCATAAATCTCCATCACGTGTCAACACGTGATGCTCAAAAGATGAAGAAGTGTTTAACACTTAATTGCAGAATGAAGAAAAGGGATCTGGTCCCCACTTTTGGGCGCTCTCACGTGTCCACACGTGACCCCTTTGTCTTTAGTGTTTAACACTAATTTGGGGATTATATTTCCAGTGTTTAACACTGATTGTCTTTTAGTGTTTAACACTAATTTGATAGTTCTACCTCCAGTGTTTAACACTGTTGTTCTCTAGTGTTTAACACTATTTTTAGCCAAATTGGCTAATTTTCCAAAGGTAAAAGTCCCTCCTCCAAATAAATCTCAAAATTGAGGAAATCAAGGACAAAATGTTGTCAGAGCCCCCAAACCTCTGTTTAGCACTGCTGAATGATGAGGGGCTGAACCCAAACAAATGTCTAATGGCCCAAAGGGCCAATATTTCAAACATAATTGGACTTAGCCCAAACTGGCCATAAGTGCTCAAATCATCTTGAACTGAGCACATCTGCTCTTTCAACCAACTCATTGGTTCAAGGGTACATCTCTGAACTCCTCTGATATTTGTCGTTGTAATCCTTCAACGTCTTCAGAGAGATGATGGGTCCCGACAGCCATACATTCAATGGACCACTATGTCCCTAAACTGGAACAATAGAGCCCAAACGCTCTTTTGTCGGATCTAAACGATCCCGTTAAGTTGATCTTAGTCTCAAACTGGACTAACGTATCCTTAACAAACGTTTAAGTTGATCTTAGCCTCAAATACGGCTAACGTATCCTTAAACCCTCAAACAGACTTTAGTCCCAAATTGGACTACAGGTCTCCCAACCAACTTTGGTTCAAGGGTACATCTCTGAACTCCTCTGATATCTGTCGTTGTAATCCTTCAACGTCGTCAGAGAGGTGACGGGTCCCGACGGCCATACATTCAATGGACCACTATGTCCCTAAACTGGAACAATAGAGCCCAAATGATCTTTTGTCGGATCTAAACGATCCTGTTAAGTTGATCTTAGTCTCAAACTGGACTAACGTATCCTTAACAAACGTTTAAGTCGATCTTAGCCTCAAATACGGCTAACGTATCCTTAAACCAAAACCCCAAACCCAAATCTAAGAAAATACGGATTTGGACTAATCCACGTCCTACGTGCGACGACATAAATTAGTCTCCGTATACAATATACGGGCAACCACAAACAAAACAAACACCCACGACACGAAGTAAAATTCTGGAGAAGGAGAAAATTGTTACCGCGATGCGGTAGCGTAATTAACTGTAGGGGCTTGTGCCTGCAGGGAAGAGCGTCCCCACAATCAAAAACCCCTTCAAGCGAGGGGGAATCTGACGAAGTCTGCTACATCGGCCTCATCCGTCTAAACCTCCGATACACGGTGCCATAAATCGACTTGGCATCTTCGGAGAGGTGGATGGATAAAACCAAATAGCATCTGCTCCGAATCTCAGGCAAGACGTTCATGTCTTGGCCGCCATTCGGAGGGGAACAGATTCTGGCACGCCCGGTGGGACTTTTTCCTCTTTCCACTCCACACTTCGTGTGTCATGTTTTTCTCGTGATCAGATAATCGCGGTGTGTATGTTTGTGGTTGCCCTTAGGAGAGTGGATACTGAAGTCGGCGCTTTGTCTTTATGAAGAATGGCGTTTGTTCCGACCTTAGCAATACAGGCTCTGTCATATCTGGTGGAGTCAAGTACGGGCCACTTGCAGGCTCAAATATCTGCAATTCGGCTCTTCAAGAAATCAACGTGCTTCTCTTTGGGTCGATGCTCCCACCTCCCACCCTCGGTGCCTCAACGCCGATGGAGGAAGCCCAGAGGATGTCTGTTGTTCACAGGCGGGCTCCCCAAGCAACAGCTTTTCCAACGGGATCGGTCCTCAAACAACTGGCACATGCCAAAGACCAAGGTCGACGCAGGGGGCAGAATATTCAATCTCTTCAAGAAATCAATGGCTTCAAACTGCACTAACTGCAACAACAACTCTCGCTCTGTCCCATCTGGAGGAGTAACCTACAGGCCCCAAGCGGCCTCCCTTTTCACTATGCCGGTGGAGCAGGTAACTCAAGCCACCACTAGGCTATTCTTCGGGACCATGCTCCCGCCAACGAGCTTCAGCGCTCCTATACCATCGCAAGAAGCTCCCAAGAAGTCGTTTTTCAGCGCTCTTGTGCTTATTTACGTCTTACTTTGCATTATACTATATATAAGCACACACAAAAAAATTGTGATAATAAAAGAGTAGAAAGTAAAAAAATATATATTTAAAAGATAGGAATAGTTTAAGAAAAACAAGAAAATTAGATGTTTTCTTAAATGAAACTAGTAATAAGTAGTTATGAGCTGTTGTCCCAAGGGTTAGTAAGATGAAGGAAATTACTAATCTGAGGATAAAAATAAGCCTGAAAAATAGTTCCTATTCTGGAAGCCAAACATTTGAACGTTGATACCCTACTATACGCACTTACACACATCTTGAAACTCGGGATAGTAGATGATACCTTGAAATGCTCTTGTCTAAAAGCCAAAGTATGAAGAAAATAAAAGTAGAGAATAAAAGATAAAATGGTGAAAAGAAAAATGAACACTGGTTTTGTTATCACCGAGGCAGCAATAAAAAAATATAACGAGGGTTCTTTATCACCTAGTACCTTAGACCAACTGGTTTGGGAGCCACTGCTAAGCCTTAGGTGTTGTAAGACGAGGAAAAACACCTAATTGGCAAGCACATGAGTAATCGGTCGGTTAGTACCTCAAGAAGTATTAACGGTCGCATGAAGAATGTGTGGGCAGATTCCATCTAAATATCTATTAAAAAGTACTAAGGTAGATGGACAAGAGTATGATTGCTTGAATTGAATTCTCTGAGTGTAGGGATGTCCAGTTCACACACGTAGGGGCATATGATCAATGTTTGGAAGAAAGGTAGAAATGAAAACTAAAGGCGATGTTTTATTGAGGGATAATGTGATTTCTAACATTTTTTCATGACCATTAAGATAGGGCTCATAGCAACTGAAAAGCTGGTATAATTGAAAACTCTTATTTTCAAGTTCTTTCTTTTATAGTTCTTATCTTCATATAACTTTCACCATCTCTCTTTTATTATAGGATTTTGTGGATGTAATCCGCTGAAAACCCTCACGAGACAACACTCCTCTTACTAGGGATATGCCACTGGCGCCGAGTAAGGAAGGTTGGGGGCAACTCCCCCTCTGGGCTAACTCCACCAGCCCCGACGGTGGAAATTAATGCTGTTGTTCCAACCGGGAACAGCTTTGAGCTGCTGAATAAGGTGCGTAGGAATTCTCCTACCGCCGTACTGAAAAGATCTCCTCCTCCGGTGGAGAATGTTGTGGAAACAAAGCCAGAACAGTCCCCTCAGCGGCTGTCCTCCAAGATCTATAAAGTCTGGCGTCAAGTCCAAGACTCGGTGATTGATCCAAATTTCTCCCGCCAACAGAAAAGGGCGAAGGTTCAACGAGAAGAGAGCCATCCCGCCAAGCCACGAAAAGCTATCTGGGTGCCCACTGCAATGGCCCCCTCAACTTCGACCGCTCATAAGAGGAGGAGGCCAGAGAAAGCCCCTGTAAACGTGGCAGACCACAAAGACGCTGAGCCCAAACGCCCTAAGTCTGGGGGCATTATGGTGCATACCATCTATATAGCATCTGGAAAAGAGGACAGCCGTATCTCCACGAGTCATCGGCCGCTTACCCAATCAATAACAAGGGCCCAGGAACAACAACAGCAGAAGCTTCAGGAGATGCTGACTGCAATGGCTGCGCTCACTGGACCAAAAGAAATCCCGGAGGCGTCATCAGAGCAGCGCCGTGAGCAGGAAACTGATGCCGAGTTTCTTCGGAGAATCCTCGAAAAGAAGGACAGAGAAGCAGCAGAACAAGCTGCCCACATAAAACAAACGGCACTTCTCTTCCAAGACATGGTAGGAATGATGTTACAACCGGACCCTCCAGCTGAAGACCCTCCAATCATTATTGAAGACGATAGAGGGGAGACATCTAATCCTCCTCCGGCTCATTCAGCAGCCAAGGAGGAAACCATTTCCAAAGCTGCACTACACGACTATATAGCTCAGCAGATACGAGTTCACCAGGTGAATGAAGCGGCTGGGCAAATTGTTAGAACCGGACGGCCCTGTCCGGGCTGGTATGACCAAATCAGTTACCCGCCGGGATATACGATCCCTAAATTCCATGTGTACAAGGGGACAGGGAATCCACATCAGCATGTCGCTCAATTCAGGGCCTTATGCGGAAACACTGGAGGCAACGACAAACTGTTGCTTCGCCAATTCGTCGGCAGCTTAGCAGAAACGGCCTTTGAATGGTATTCGGAGCTACCTAACGACTCTATCAAAACATTTTCAGAGATGGAGCTACTGTTTACACAAAGATTTGCAAGCGCTAGTAAGCGCACCCCGATCATCGCATTGATCAACGCCAGGGTAAGGCCAGGCGAAACATGGGTTCAATACGCAATACAATGGCGAAACTTATGGTCGAAGTGCGAACAACGCATCGAAGAAGCACCTGCGGTAGGCATATTCGTGGGCACTCTTGATCCGCAAGCGACCATTTCGCAATTCATGATGTTCTTCAAGCCAACTACTTTCCAGGCCTTATTGACAAGTTGGCCCAAATGGATCAGATGGGTGATAGATCATCTCTTTCAAAGATGGATCCTCGGAATGAAAAGGGGAAAGGAAAAGCAACTTTCGTCGCCAATACTCGACAACGGCCGAGCAACTTAAAGCCGGTTGTCCGTCGAAACAATATGCATCCACGCCCATCCCTTGAGGAAAGACTAGGACGTCCTTACTCGTTTCCTCAGGATAAAACGAGAAGACTGTTCGAGCTGGCAGTGCGCAACAGGCTCATCAATCTGCCTAGTCCAAAACGTCCGTTGCAGCCAGGCGATCTCAACAATCCTAATTACTGCCCTCACCATCAAGCAGTAAGCCATCCAATCGAAAATTGCTTCGTTTTCAAGGGCTGGATTGAGGATCAATACCAACAAGGCAAGTTCGCATTATCCGAAAACTGGAAGGTGAACCCGCCACAACCTCATGCCCCTAAAAAAGAGGACACGCCGGGGGCATCGTGCTCTTTTATAGAAAAAGCTCCATGGGAGGTCACTCTTTCAGCCGAGATGAAAAGAATGCTGAAGGATCTTCACACATGCCCAGCCGTCAGTTGGAAAAGTCCTCCAGAGCCCGAGGTCATTGATGGGATGCTGAAACTACGCCCAACACCGAGAATTGATAGCAGCGGGCAAAACACCCAGACGCAGCCATCAAAGTCTTCGAAGAAGAAGGAGAAGACCCAAAAGCCCGTGAAGTTAGATGACAAGCGCACGGATCTGCAAAAACATGTTGATGCGCTAGAAGAATATAATCAGAAGGCGCGGACCCCAGTCACACTCCAAGAATTCCTCAGCCACGTCCTTGAGGACGGAGGTGATGATAAAGACTCGTCGGATGAACCTGAGGATTATGTGGCAAGTTGCCATGTGATCTCTCACTCGTCTATAGACGATAAAGAATCTCCTTGCACCGAGAGACGGGGGGCAGGTCCTGAACCAGAACTTCTATGGCCGTCAGACGAAATGATCGACACCTTCCTGAGTGAAATTCATCTAAAAAGTAAAGCCGATCGAGAGCGTGAGATAGCCATATTTGAAAAGGCCAAACGCCGGTGACTAGATGAAAGGGTCGAAACACTCCCACCAGATCAAAGTACATCCGACGCAAATGAAAGCAGGATCAAGACAAGGAAACGATTCGCCAAAGCCATATCGATGGGGATGAAGCTGCCCTCTTTCAGAGAAAATTCTCCTGGTGGTATACATCTTGATGAAGCGGACGTACATCCTAACTTCTGCTTATATCATCAGAAGATCGCACATCCAACTGAAGATTGCAACTCCTTTAAGTGTTGGTGGCAAGGGTATGTCGCTCACAGGCAACACTTCAACAGGACAAAGCGTGAAGCTCGTGGACAGCGTAAAAATGCGACAGATGAGCGTAAAAGAATTGCCGGCAATTGTCATAGGGTTGATCCCGGGGGATCGCGAGTTCTCACCTTCGGGAGCGGCTCCGACGAAAAAGTAGCCCTCGGTCCTCTCTTCAAGGAATCCATCTCTGAAACAAAAGAATTGAGGAGTTGCGAGAACATTCAGCCGTGCAATCGCACGCTACCCGGAAAGAATCTCGGACCCGCAAACAAGGGATCGAACAAAACGGATAAAGGGAAAGGAAGAACGACCTTCGTCGCCAACGCTCAACAACAATCGAGTGGCCCTAGACCGGTTGTTCGCCAAAGCAATAAGCGGCAACCCCTCTATGAGAAGTTGAAACGTCCTTACTCGTTTCCCCGGGATGAAACAAGGAGGCTGTTCGAATTAGCAGTACGCAACAGGCTTATCACTCTACTGGAGCCGAAACACCAGCTACAACTGAATGACGTCAACAATTCTAATTACTGCCCTTACCACCAAGTATTGGGCCATCCGATCGATAACTGCTACGTCTTCAAAAACTGGGTTGAAGACCAATACCAACAGGGCAAGTTCGCGCTCTCCGAAAACTGGAAGGTGAACCCGCCACAACCACATGCTCCGAGAAAGATGGATAGGCCGGGGGCATCATGCTCGTTCATAGGGAAAGCCCCATAGACCGAAAAGTCAGTAAACTAGAGATTCGCCTCAAATACGGCGACTGTGGACCACTATGTCCTAAAACTGGCTTCGGACCGAAACGTCCTTAAACTACCAACGGACCGCAATGTCCTAAAACTTGCAATTGACCGAGATGTTGATAAACTACAGTGGATTGCAGCATCCCGAAGCTGTTAGAAAAAACAAAAAAAAGGTATGTCCATAAGCAAAAGGGGCACGGATGAAAACCCGAAAGGGCTCCGTGAGTAAAAACAGCAGGGCTACCGGCGAGTCTTGTGAAAACCTGAAAGGGCGCAACTTCGTTAAAAAAAGAGAATAAAAAGAATAAAAAAAGAAAGAAAACGGTATGTCCATAAGCAAAATGGGCACGGATGAAAACCCGAAAGGGCTCCGTGAGTAAAAACGGCAGGGCTACCGGCGAGTGTTTGTGAAAACCCGAAAGGGCGCAACCTCGTTAAAAGACACTTACAGGGTCCTCTCGACCTTGTAAGGAGAAACCACCCGTGTGAGATACTTACGACTCACAAGGGAGCAACACACTTAGGGATCCTCACGATCCCTAAGGAGAAATTACACTTGCGAGATCCTCACGAATCGTAAAGAGAACTCTCTTATGGGACCCTCACGGCTCATAAGATTTGAAAGTCTTAAGTTACAGAGACCTGAACCTGTTCTTAAGCAGCCCCCACAACCTCCAATACTGCCCTACAAGCGGCTCAATGCTGACCCTTGTATACAATCCACGGGCGCGAATAAACATTTCCTTAACCAAGTCCCATCCGTGACTAGGGATATGTCCATACGGTGAACAACCCTTGTAAGCCCTCTCGACTTATAAGGAGAAAACCCTTTTGTAAGATCCTTACGACTTACAGGGGAATATACACTTAGGAATCCTCATGATCCCTAAGGAGAAAACACACCTATGAGATCCTCACGACTTGTAGGGAGAAATACCTTTGACCCTTAGGGCTCACGAAGTCAAAAGCCTTAATCGACAGAATCCTAACCCTGTTTACTAAGCCACCTTTGTTCGACATCGACAGAGGCAAATGATGATTCGCTCCTGGCAATATCCCAGTTGTAGTGATGCTGATGCCTAAATCGGTATCAAATTGCAAGTCCTTTCATGGCAAATGATGATTCGCTCCTGGCAATATTCCAGTCGCAGCGATACTGATGCCCAGATTGGTATCAGATCCCAAATCCCCTACTCGCGAGAAAAAAATCAGCGAGCCAAAAAAAAAAAGAAAAAAAATGCATATGAAATAGCCGAAATGATGGGGCAACTTGCAACGAAATCAGCAAGTAAAAATGTATGCATGCCAAATAGCCGAAATGATTGGGCAACTCGCAATAAAAAGCAACGAGTAAAAAGAAAAATAGCCGAAATGATTGGGCACCGCGAAAAATAGCCGAAATGATTGGGCAATCGCGATTTTCGCGATATAAAAAGCTGAAATGATAGAGCATCGCGAAAAGAATAAAAATGATGAAAGAATGAAACTTTTTGCCCTACAGGTGAGATCACATCGATCCATGTATACAATTCAGGGGCACAAACAAAGAGGGAACCATACCTTCCCAACAGGCTCCATCAGAAAGCGAAGCCAAATCTCGACGGTTCATAGACAACCTAGAGACAATCTCGACATTTGTCGCAATATTGCAGACACAATGTCAATAAATGAAGCAAAGGAAGATCCCTAGCTTTAGGGTCTCGACGTCAACATCGACAACTTAGAGATCACCAACGACGTTTCTCCTCACTCCAACCAGATGCATACGTGACGTCAACAATCGACCTCAGAGTCGCAATGAAACGGAACCATGGTAAAGTCCCTAGTTCCAAATCTCAATGGCCACATCTGCAGCCTGGAGACCAACAACGGTGGGCCTCCTCATTCCAGCATGACACAGATGTTACACCATCAAATGGAGCCATGGCAAAATCCCAGCTCCACCTCAGCATTCGTCTCGATACAGCAGACGAGATGTCAACAATAGCGTTCCTTCGCAGTCCAGCAGGATGCAGATGCAACATCAACAAAAGACCTCACGGTCGAAACAAAGCGGAGCGACGGCAAAATCCCAGCTCCACCTCAGCATTCGTCTTGATACAGCAGACGAGATGTCAACAATGGCGTTCCTTCGCAGTCCAGCAGGATGCAGATGCTACGTCAACAAAAGACCTCACGGTCGAAACAAAGCGGAGCGACGGCAAAATCCCAGCTCCACCTCAGCATTCGTCTTGATACAGCAGACGAGATGTCAACAATGGCGTTCCTTCGCAGTCCAGCAGGATGCAGATGCAACGTCAACAAAAGACCTCACGGTCGAAACAAAGCGGAGCGACGGCAAAATCCCAACTCCACCTCAGCATTCGTCTCGATACAGCAGACGAGATGTCAACAATGGCGTTCCTTCGCAGTCTAACAGGATGCAGAAGCAACATCAACAAAAGACCTCATGGTCGAAACAAAGCGGAGTGACGGCAAAATCCCAGCTCCACCTCAGCATTCATCTCGTTACAGCGGACACGATGTCAACAACGACATTCCCTCGCAATACAGCACGATGCAGATGCAACGTCAGCAAAAGACCCCATGGTCGAAACAAAGCGGAGTGACGGCAAAATCCCAGCTCTACCATGACATTCGTCTCAATACAGCAGACGCAGTGCCCGCAAACGAAGCGAAGGCTAAATTCCTAGCTTCAGGGTCTCAAAGGTAACTCATATAAAACCTGAAAGACCATCGGAGATCATCCCACACCAGCGAGGAGTGATCACCACCATGACATTCGTCTCGATACAGCAGACGCAATGGCAACAAACGAAGCGAAGGCCAAATTCCTAGCTTCAGGGTCTTGACGGTAACTCATATAAAACCTGAAAGACTATCGGAGATCATCCCACACCAACGCGGAGCGGTCACCACCTCGGCGTTCGTCTCGATACAGTAGGCGCGATGTCACCACAGCGTTCTTCCTCCAACAGGATTCGGACGCGCTAAAGCAAACGAAGCGAAGGCCAAATTCCTAGCTTCAGGGTCTTGACAGTAACTCATATAAAACCTGAAAGACAATCGGAGATCATCCCACACCAGCGTGGAGTGGTCACCACCTCGACGTTCGTCTCGATACAGTAGACGCAGTGCCAGCAAACGAAGCGAAGGCCAAATTCCTAGCTTCAGGGTCTCGAAGGTAACTCATATAAAACCTGAAAGACCATCGGAGATCATCCCACACCAGCGAGGAGTGATCACCACCATGACATTCGTCTCGATACAGCAGACGCAATGACAACAAACGAAGCGAAGGCCAAATTCCTAGCTTCAGGGTCTGGACGGTAACTCATATAAAACCTGAAAGACTATCGGAGATCATCCCACACCAGCGCGGAGTGGTCACCACCTCGACGTTCGTCTTGATACAGCAGACGAGATGTCACTACAGCGCCCTTCCTCCAACAGGGTTCGGACGCGCCAAAGCAAACGAAGCGAAGGCCAAATTCCTAGCTTCAGGGTCTTGAAGGCAACTCATATAAAACCTGAAAGACTATCGGAGATCATCCCACATCAGCGCGGGATGGTCACCACCTCGGCGTTCGTCTCGATACAGTAGACGCGATGTCACCACAGCGTTCTTCCTCCAACAGGATTCAGACGCGCCAAAGCAAACGAAGCGAAGGCCAAATTCCTAGCTTCAGGGTCTTGACGGTAACTCATATAAAACCTGAAAGGCAATCGGAGATCATCCCACACCAGCGCAGAGTGGTCACCACCTCGACGTTTGTCTCGATATAGCAGATGCAGTGCCAGCAAACGAAGCGGAGGCCAAATTCCTAGCTTCAGGGTCTCGAAGGTAACTCATATAAAACCTGAAAGACCATCGGAGATCATCCCACACCAGCGAGGAGTGATCACCACCATGACATTCGTCTCGATACAGCAGACGCAATGACAGCAAACGAAGCGAAGGCCAAATTCCTAGCTTCAGGGTCTGGACGGTAACTCATATAAAACCTGAAAGACTACCGGAGATCATCCCACATGGAGTGGTCACCACCTCGACGTTCGTCTCGATACAGCAGATGAGATGTCACCACAGCGTTCTCCCTCCAGCAGGATTCAGACGCGACAATCAAACAACGGAGCCATGGTAAAATCCCTACTTCCAAACCTCGATGGTTCATCAACAACCTAGAGACAACCGCGACATTCGTCTCGATACAGCAGACGCAATGCCAGCAAATGAAGCAAAGGCCAAATTCCTAGCTTCAGGGTCTTAACGGCAACTCATATAAAACCTGAAAGACTATCGGAGATCATCCCACACCAGCGCGGAGTGGTTATGACTCATCGGGGCTCTCCAAAATGAGCCTAACCTCAAGTAAAAAGCGGCATGGCAAAATTCCTAACGCTTGCTCTTCTGACGGTCAAACTGCCTAGGAAGATTGCTTGAAGACGTCTTGTCCAGCCTCCGAAGGGATTAGAGACACGACAGTCGCAAGGCTACTCGAACAGCAAGATTGCCTATCGAGGAATACATCAGCCAACGCGACGGTACGACGGACAAAACCCTAGTACCACAGACCCTAACGGACCTTTATCGTAAAGAGCAGAAGTTAACTGTAACGTTAGGATATCCTTACGAGAAATGCTCGATTCGTCTCGACTCGTAGGGAAAAGTCTTAGGCAATGGGGATAAAAACCTGTTTCCTAAGCACTGGGGCCCTGCAAGTTGATCCAAAATGGACTCTTGCATACTATTCACGGACCACACTCTCCAAAGTCGAATCTTGACAAGGAGGGAAACAACCACTTACGAGTCCTCTCGACTTATAAGCGGGAAAATTCTCTTGTGAGATCCTTACGACTCTCAAGAGAAAACACACTTAGGAATCCTCATGACTCCTAAGGAGAAAAGACACCTACGAGATCCTCACGACTCGTAGGGAGAAAAGTCTTTATGAGACCCTCACGGCTCGTAAAGTTGAAAAAGTCTTAGGTGGCAGACCCTACCCCTGTCTCCTAAGCCATCACTGCCCTGCAAAGAGGTCAAGATGGACCATCTATGAGCCACACTTGCGAAAGCTACATGCCACTGAAATGGAAAAACTACTCATCAGCATATAAACTACTTCACGCCAGAGTAAGATATAAAGAGATAGAAGGATGCGGCTCATGGAGTTAAGGGTTTGGAACTATATCTCTTAAGAGTCGAGATTTGAGTCAATGATAAATGACGACGTTTGTGTCCGCTCGTTATCTTCTCAGATCAAGATTCTGAAAATTATATACCAACCCGAAACTGGTCATACGCTATGCATAACTCTGCATTACTTCACCCACGTACATGTTAGTTATATGTATGCCCTAGAGACCATTACTGTACATTGGATGTATATTGTAGTGGATGCTGGGACATATATAGGGAGGACTTTCTTGCTCGACATGATAGTATGCTATCTGGTTGATCTTTACCTTAACGTGTACACTGATTGTCTCTCTATTACATGTTGGTAAAGCCCTTAGGATGTGTACTTGACTACCTGGACTATGATGCGGATCATACTAGTGGGGACATGGTAGTCTATAAGTACATCCTTCAAAGTCCCTAGTCGTGGGTGTATCGAGACGGGGCATCGATATACCAGAGTAGACTAGCGTGTACCTTCTCGACCCATATAGATGGGCGATGGATGATCCCATATCCATTGGTGTTTGACATCAGAGATGATATACGGGTGCTCAGTGGAGACTGGGTACACTGGACGGACTCGACGAGAACTCCCAGATGGTAATATACCTTACGTCAGATGGCAGTTCTCTGGTGACACTGGTACAGAGTAGTCTGTTGACCTGAGATCGTCATAGAGTCTTGTGTGGTTCCCACTGTGCTTTGATTTCCATCTTACCACGTCCAAGAGGGCGTGCAAAACGGTGGTTTTTGGGTACAGTCCCGAGTCATATGGAGGCAATGAGCGATAGGAGGGGATTCGTCTCTCCCGGTATAGGGGGTTGATGTTGCGCTGTGTTCGATTGGCTATAACAGGAAATCTCTAGCCAGGGTTGCTGAGATTTACTGGTAAGTGTTACCAGTAGTTTCTCGAATTGTTATAGACCTCATATCGACATGACTTATCGAGCTATTGGGGTCTGACGTTTACCACCCCTAGGCGAGATATGCGACATATCAGACGATCAGACCGGACTGTACGGTAGTGTTACTGTTTGGATTCACTGGAGTGTGAGCGGGCTTGCTCGTCGATCTTCTGATCGCTCAATACCCGGGTGGCCGTTACGTTTAGCAGACCGCTTGCGGCTTGTGGATGTTTGATATGATCATCATCTGCTGCCGGCGTATTGACGAGTCTTTAGAATCCTACACAGAGGTTTCCTGGCTCAAGCGAAACGAAATAGGAGCGCATATGAGATATGTGCGGGACCGAGAATAATGCGTGTATGTGATACCATATTTCATTCTCGCGAACAATGTGTCGAATGGTTGTATGCGATATAACCTAGTTATCGAATCGAAGATTGATTCGATAAATCGATACATTGGATATTAGTCGGTTATATGCGATATGACCGGATCGTTAAATCAAGTGTTGATTTAATGATTTAATGCATAATTATATACTTGATATATTACTTTGCATTAACTAGTATCGGTTCACTTTAAATGGATTTTCTCGCTCGGTTGTGCGCATTATATATGTGATATGATTTTGTGCACATGCTTGTATCATGTTTGATGATACATGCCTTTTTAATTAAGTGTATAGAATTAAACCTTGGTTAATGGAATGGTTAGGGTTTACTATTTGCTTATTCATTTTATTCATTTATTTATTAATCTTTTTCTTATTGGAAAAAGGAAATGAAATGATAAAATGGTGGCATTTCTTTTGTTCATTCATGAAGCTTCATGAATGCTTTGACTTGATGACCATTTTGTTTTTAGCTTAACCCTAACCATTGCATTGAACCATGATTAGTTCTCTACACTTAACTATGGTCATGTTATGATAAGGATTGATTATTCTTTTCTTTTTTAATTAACTTATCATAACATAATTCTTCTTCTTCTTCCTTTCTTGACTTGAAGAAAGCAAGCTCCATCAATGGTGATTGATGGAAATGAGTGAGAAATCCAATTCTAAAGTCTACCCACTTCCTATTTCTTCATCCTCTACCTCTTGCCAAGTAGTAGAGTGTGTTTCCTTCACAAGTTTCATGGCTTGGTGAAGGTGGAGCTTGATCTAGCGATGCCTCGACGTAGATCATCTTCGGCATGGACATCGACGACCTAGCTCGCCATTTCTCCGACGAAGCCGACGCTAGAGCCCGGGAATTCACTAGGACAGCGAGGGGACTTCGTTGCGGAGCCGTGGAGGTGGAGCACCGGATCTACAAAGGTTGTATTTCCGTATTCTTATAGTTAAGTGTTAACTAGTTTACTTTTCGCCTAGAAATCTAGCCAACGATCCGTAGTCGGGTTTCTCGGCACCGTTAAAATTTGAAATTGGCATGGTTGATGCCTTGTGTGACCTCATTAGGGTGCCTAGGAACCCTATCGACGACCTAGCTCGCCATTTCTCCGACGAAGCCGACGCTAGAGCCCGGGAATTCACTAGGACAGCGAGGGGACTTCGTTGCGGAGCCGTGGAGGTGGAGCACCGGATCTACAAAGGTTGTATTTCCGTATTCTTATAGTTAAGTGTTAACTAGTTTACTTTTCGCCTAGAAATCTAGCCAACGATCCGTAGTCGGGTTTTTCGGCACCGTTAAAATTTGAAATTGGCATGGTTGATGCCTTGTGTGACCTCATTAGGGTGCCTAGGAACCCTACAGTGGTATCAGAGCCTAGCTAGAGCCTTAGGCGAAGTCCCGACGGAATTTGAAGTCCGATCGACCCGAAACCCAAACCCTTAACATGCTCTCTGGACATTTCTGTAAAATGTGGATTTTTTGGAATTAAAAATATGCAGAGAAATGTGCAGGAAATTCTAAGAAAAACTGGAGAAAACGACAACCTAATTCAACAGTACGGCCGCGTAACCGCGGCGTTGACCCCCCTTTTGCGGCGGTTCCGCGGCCGTCTGTGATGATTAGGATGTGTGTTTTCTTCAGTTGTTTCTGTTGGTGTTTCTTGTGTGTTCTGGATGTTTTTAATATTTATTCCAGAGTTGTATTTTCTGGGTTGTATTGGGGACTCGGTGTATTCGATCGGACTGTCTAATTTTTGTCGGTGTGCTTTTCCGGGTATTTTTAGAATATGTTAAAAAGTTCGACCGGATATAAATACCCAATTTTTCCCCTGTCGGGAAATTTCCAAGTGTTGGATTTTTCCGTAGTTTAACGACGTTCTAAGTAGTGCAAGTAACGCGATGGACCCTCTAGAAGACAACAAACCTTAACTCGATTATGTGACCGTCTTGAACTGCCCTTTGAACCTTCGGGTTTGGGGCAGTACGGCGTGCCACATGTAAGGCGTTGGCTTGACCCTTCTACGGCTGGACCGTTGGTACTGAGGCACGAACTGAATGTTGTTAAACTTATTTCATGTGTTGACCTGTTTCGGGAAAACTTGGGTGTTCGATTGTTCGATCGGAAAGTTTAACATTTTCTATTTATCCGGAATGTGATACAATAATTGGAATTCACAAGAAGTTATGAGATAACTGAATGAATGTTATAAACATAGCAGTTTAGTCTCACTTGATCGGTTGCCACGGAATTTTGATGTGATCAAAAGTCCGTCGCAATCACGTAGCGTACGCGGATACTCGCCGGGTAAACTTAATAGACAGCCTCACTCTATAGCCCCGACCAAGTGACTGTAGGAGAACCCCGTCGCCGAAAGCATCCGTTCGGGTGCTCGCGGTAGCGGTGTTCCGCCTTGGTGCGCTTCGTCGAAGGTATCGGGGGTGCGGCCGTCTACTGAAGTTTGCGACGAGCATTCGATCAGGATGTCGGGAATCTTGTTGAATTGCCCGACTTAATATTGAAAAGTGTTTTCGATTTTGAGACTAAAATGCGGGGTTTATAATTGTTAGACATGCAATGTCTAAGTAATTCATTTGGTCAGGCATGCGATATCTGAGGTGGTTGTGGATTCCAACTGTTGTAGTTTTACACTTTCTTTTCTGTGACCGTAAGTGTAATATGTGATATCGCCGTTTTCGTTGCTATATGTCAACGACAATTGGGATGCGCATATTTACTTACGTTGATGTCATGTGATGTTATGTGTTGCTGGATATGTTATATTGGATCGTCGTGTTTGAATAGCCGGGGTTTTTTATGTGAGATGAGTGTTTTTCATTTTTCATTCATGTAAAAACTTGTATGTAATATTCTTTTATTGGGGCACTTCCAGGTTGCGGAAGTTGTCACCTGTTGTATATTATTTACTTTTCCGCACTAGGATAGACCCAAGGAGGAGGGCACAAGTAACCGGGTTCTGGAGTCCAGTGGGAGACCAACTCGAGGAGTCGAGTCCGGGTCTCCTAACTCCAGAATTGGTAGGGTTGCTTGCCGCTCTCGTAGGGGTCTAGGGGTGTGGGTTTGGCTATTCATCGCGACCGTGGAATCCGTGTTTTATACTGGCTCGTATTGAAAACACGGACGTCCTAGTATATCCAATATTTCATATGATTCTTCTGCTGCGATATCTGTGATGTGATCATGTGATGTTCTGTGATAGATACTTGTATATAGACGTTACTTATGTTTTACACCCGTGCTAGCCCTGCCCCGCTCTGCCGTTAGTTACCTAACCTAACGGTGCACGAAGGGACATCGAGGCGAATGCGGATGGCATAAGTGTACGTTGTATTTATCTGTGATGTTTAGGTACTTAAATGATGGGACTTCATTAATGAGATTAATGAAATAAAAGAAACCTTAGATGTTGTAGAATCGAATTTCAAAATAAAACAGGTAGCTACAGTTCTTTCTTTGCACAGCGGTATATATGATATATCCTGCACCTTATTCGATGAGGAAAGGACCGAGATCCCTTCACCGGGAGTGACTCCTTTAGCAATAACTGGCAGATGCTACACACTCGGTTTGTCTTTTGATTGCTTTTAAGAGTTTTTGCTTTGCACAGTGATATATATGATATATCCCGCACCTCATTCGACGAGGAAAGGACCGACGATCCCTTCACCGGGAGTGACTCCTTTAGCAAAACCAGAAAAGCCTCAAAAACACTCCATTTCAAAATTCATTCGATCCTACAACGATATCAAGTTCATTACGCAATAGGTTTTCAGAAAAACCTGTCGTAGCCCTCCGTCATTTCAGATAAGTCCTATTTAGTATTCGTGCTACGTTTGTTGACCTCCGTCAAGGCGTAGTGTGCGGTAGCTAACTAGTATTTATCTGTTTATGCATATGATGCAGATTGAGTTAGGGTAGTCGTGCGGCCTTGTTGACCTCCGTCAAGGGTCGTGCGGGTGGGTTTAATTAGATCAAGAAATGACGGGTTGAACTTGACTAGTAGCCTATGGTTTGTTGACCTCCGTCAAGATCATAGGGTGCTAGGGGTAAAATATTATCGGGAATTTCAAGTGTTGAAATTTGCAATGAGATTGCATACCTTCTATGAGATAGTTGGATCCCGATACCCGCTGCGAGTAAGAGTTACTCCTGGGAGAGTTTTACATATTACAATTAGCCGATCAAGTAGGTGTCTAGAAAGGTGTCGACGAGGTTACGCCTCTGGAAAAACGAGGTTTACATTAATTAGGTTCGTGCGATAGCACGGGGGACCTCCCTCAAAGTACCGACACTGGCCTGGTTGAAAGATTGGCGAACTTGTAGTGTGTAATTAATCCCGGCTAGTCTTTCCTTTTAGGGTTTGAAGGAAGATTTGATAAAAAGCAGTGGGAGCCATCCTGATTAGATAAAATAATAACCAATCTATTCTTGCAAGAGCGCACGCTGAGTGTTTTCTTCTCTCTCTCTCCAGGTAGCGACCCTATCACGCCTTAATCAAGATAATAATACGGAATAATGACCGAACCCGCTTGTTATACTGAGCTGGGGAACGTTGGTCCCGCTCCAACTTATAATTGTTATAAGACAGAGCAGGAAATAGGGGATTACCAGATTTCCCGTGCCGCCCAAACGAAGAGAGTGCATGCTGATGCATCATCTTCGGGTGTGTTCATTATGTAGAACTGTTTCTCTGTATCCTTTACGTCCTGGGTATGTGATACCAGATCAGGATCCCAGCTATGTTATCTGTTACATAGGGCTACAGATAGGTAAAGAACTGAGAACGGGTGATAAGTTTCATGAGGCAGAAAACGGGGCAAGTGTTGCAGCCAAGTCTGTTGGTCACTGTCACCCTGTATTACCAGTACATTGATTCTGAACGAATGTTATTAGATACCGAACCTGATATGCAAAATCATATCATTCTCTTTATTAGTAAAGAAAGGATATAATTTTGTATTGTTGGATAATGTTTTGAACATTTCCTATATCAAAAGTTGATCGGTTCAGGCACGTTATCTAAAAGCATTAATGTTCTAAATCAAACTACAGTTCTTTAGTATACGGAACACACACAAGAGGAAGAGTTCAGAAATGAACGAATCCTACTTGAGGCATTGTAGACTAGGTCATATCAATGTGACCCGACTAGCTGAAGTTACATATAGATGCATATTTAAATTCGTTTGAATTTACATCTTATGAAACTTGCCAGTCATGTCACAAAGATAAAATGACCATAGCCCTGTTTATTGAAAACAGAGAAAGAGTTAGTGAACTCTTGGGACTGATACATGTTGATGTATGTAAGCTCCCCTGTCTACATATGCCAGGACTGGTTCTTTGTACTTCATTACGTTCTCTGATGATCTCTCAAGATTCAGACATATGTTCCTGTTGAAACACAAGTCCGAACCTTTTGAGATATTCACAGAATATAAATTAGAAGTAGAGAACCAAAATACGGGTATAAGTATTATGTCCTATGATGAGATCAAGGAGGAGAATACTTGTGCATGGAATTCCTGGACTATTCTAAAGGAGAATGAGATTCTCTCTCAGCATTACTCCTCCGTATACACCATAGCACGATGGTAAATCGGGGCGGAACAATCACACCCTATATGATAAGGTGTGCTCGATGATGAGTAATACTGAGTTACCTGTTTCCTTTTTGGGAGTTATGCACTTGAGAAGCTGCATACCTATTGAAAAAGGGTTCCAATCAAATCAGTTGCCTACCACTCCATATGAGATATGATATGGAAAGAGCCCATGTCTTAAGCTAGTTAAGATTTGGGGTTGTCCAGCCTATGTCTGAAAAACAAAATCCGGACAAGCTCGAGGCAAGGTCTGTTATGTACAACTGGAATGGTTCCAACTATACAAACTACAGCAGAAGATTTGGTAGAACCGAAGGATTCAATAGTAACCAACGAAGCTCAGCCTCTCCGCCGATCTAGTAGGGTTCCTCACCCACCTGAGAGATACTTCGGTTTCTCTATGACAGTGGGAGCGAGGATTGCATCATGAGATGATGACCCAACTAGTTTCGAGCTGGCCATCAGGAGTGGGACTCTGTAAGAATGGCTGGATGCTTAGTGATCTGAGATGGAATCCTTATACACCAACAAAGTATGGACTTTAGTTGCTATATCTGAAGGGTTAAATCCCCATCAGGAGCAAGTATATCTTGAGAAGATTACTTGGTGTAGATGGAAAAGTTGAGACTTTCAAAGATAGACTTGTTAAAAGTTTGCATCATTGACCAAGTGTGGATAATGATGAAACCTTTTCAAGTAGCTATGCTTAAGTCCATCCAGATCCTACTTGCCACGGCTACGTACCATGACTACGATATCTGGCGGTTGGGTGCCATGACTGCTTTTCTAAATGATGTTTTAGAAGAGAATGTCTATAAGTACACAGCCAGAGGGCTTCGTAAACAGTGGGAGCAGCGAAAACGTGTGCAAGATGTTTTATAGGATAAAGCAGGCATCGCGGAGTTGGAACGTCTGTTTTGATGCAGTAGTCAAAGAGTTTAACATCATCAAAATGGTAGATGAACCTTGTATAAACAAAAAGGTAGTAGGGAGTATGGTGACGATCCTCGTAGAGTACGTGGATGACATACTCTTGATGGGGAAGTAGTTTCCTATGCTACGCTCGGTCAATATCCGCTTATCACAATGATTCTCCATAAAGGATCAAAGTGATACCTCCTAAATCCTGGATTTTGGATCTATGAGATAGATCTAAATGGATGTTAGGATACTCACTAGCTGTAGTGAGATGGTATTAATCGACCCTGGGGAGAATCACTGGAATGGTTCCAGGGTGATAAAGACGACTGAATGTCAGTCACAGGCATTGTCTTTACCCTCAGTAAAGGGACGGTATGTAGGAAGAGTTCCAAGCTAGATACCGTGACATACTAGACGATAAAGGCAGGATACATCGCTACTTAAGATGCTACCAAAGAGGCAGTCTGGGTGTATATTAGTTCATAAGATGAACTTTGTTCCTACCATTGTGTGACAATGGAGTTGTGGCTTATGCCTAGGAACGTCTGTCCCATCAGTGATCCAGACATATTCTAAGGCAGTATCACCTGATCATGGAGATGGTTGATCTCCAGGGAGATCGAGGTTAGGAGAGTAGACTCAGAGGACAAACACAGCGGATCCACTCACAAAGGCCTGTTCCCAGAGAGAGATTTTTATGGGATGGTTGAGTATGAGATACTACAACCACTGCTGTCAGATGGCCCTAGTGCAAGTGGGAGATTGTTAGTTATATGTATGCCCTAGAGGCCATTACTGTACATTGGATGTATATTGTAGTGGATGCTGGGACATATATAGGGAGGACTTTCTTGCTCGACATGATAGTATGCTATCTGGTTGATCTTTACCTTAACGTGTACACTGATTGTCTCTCTATTACATGTTGGTAAAGCCCTTAGGATGTGTACTTGACTACCTGGACTATGATGCGGATCGTACTAGTGGGGACATGGTAGTCTATAAGTACATCCTTCAAAGTCCCTAGTCGTGGGTGTATCGAGACGGGGCATCGATATACCAGAGTAGACTAGCGTGTACCTTCTCGACCCATATAGATGGGCGATGGATGATCCCATATCCATTGGTGTTTGACATCAGAGATGATATACGGGTGCTCAGTGGAGACTGGGTACACTGGACGGACTCGCCGAGAACTCCCAGATGGTAATATACCTTACGTCAGATGGCAGTTCTCTGGTGACACTGGTACAGAGTAGTCTGTTGACCCGAGATCGTCATAGAGTCTTGTGTGGTTCCCACTGTGCTTTGATTTCCATCTTACCACGTCCAAGAGGGCATGCAAAACGGTGGTTTTTGGGTACAGTCCCGAGTCATATGGAGGCAATGAGCGATAGGAGGGGATTCGTCTCTCCCGGTATAGGGGGTTGATGTTGCGCTGTGTTCGATTGGCTATAACAGGAAATCCCTGGCCAGGGTTGCTGAGATTTACTGGTAAGTGTTACCAGTAGTTTCTCGAATTGTTATAGACCTCATATCGACACGACTTATCGAGCTATTGGGGTCTGACGTTTACCACCCCTAGGCGAGATATGCGACATATCAGACGATCAGACCGGACTGTACGGTAGTGTTACTGGTTGGATTCACTGGAGTGTGAGCGGGCTTGCTCGTCGATCTTCTGATCGCTCAATACCCGGGTGGCCGTTACGTTTAGCAGACCGCTTGCGGCTTGTGGATGTTTGATATGATCATCATCTGCTGCCGGCGTATTGACGAGTCTTTAGAGTCCTACACAGAGGTTTCCTGGCTCAAGCGAAACGAAATAGGAGCGCATATGAGATATGTGCGGGACCGAGAATAATGCGTGTATGTGATACCATATTTCATTCTCGCGAACAATGTGTCGAATGGTTGTATGCGATATAACCTAGTTATCGAATCGAAGATTGATTCGATAAATCGATACATTGGATATTAGTCGGTTATATGCGATATGACCGGATCGTTAAATCAAGTGTTGATTTAATGATTTAATGCATAATTATATACTTGATATATTACTTTGCATTAACTAGTATCGGTTCACTTTAAATGGATTTTCTCGCTCGGTTGTGCGCATTATATATGTGATATGATTTTGTGCACATGCTTGTATCATGTTTGATGATACATGCCTTTTTAATTAAGTGTATAGAATTAAACCTTGGTTAATGGAATGGTTAGGGTTTACTATTTGCTTATTCATTTTATTCATTTATTTATTAATCTTTTTCTTATTGGAAAAAGGAAATGAAATGATAAAATGGTGGCATTTCTTTTGTTCATTCATGAAGCTTCATGAATGCTTTGACTTGATGACCATTTTGTTTTTAGCTTAACCCTAACCATTGCATTGAACCATGATTAGTTCTCTACACTTAACTATGGTCATGTTATGATAAGGATTGATTATTCTTTTCTTTTTTAATTAACTTATCATAACATAATTCTTCTTCTTCTTCCTTTCTTGACTTGAAGAAAGCAAGCTCCATCAATGGTGATTGATGGAAATGAGTGAGAAATCCAATTCTAAAGTCTACCCACTTCCTATTTCTTCATCCTCTACCTCTTGCCAAGTAGTAGAGTGTGTTTCCTTCACAAGTTTCATGGCTTGGTGAAGGTGGAGCTTGATCTAGCGATGCCTCGACATAGATCATCTTCGGCATGGACATCGACGACCTAGCTCGCCATTTCTCCGACGAAGCCGACGCTAGAGCCCGGGAATTCACTAGGACAGCGAGGGGACTTCGTTGCGGAGCCGTGGAGGTGGAGCACCGGATCTACAAAGGTTGTATTTCCGTATTCTTATAGTTAAGTGTTAACTAGTTTACTTTTCGCCTAGAAATCTAGCCAACGATCCGTAGTCGGGTTTCTCGGCACCGTTAAAATTTGAAATTGGCATGGTTGATGCCTTGTGTGACCTCATTAGGGTGCCTAGGAACCCTATCGACGACCTAGCTCGCCATTTCTCCGACGAAGCCGACGCTAGAGCCCGGGAATTCACTAGGACAGCGAGGGGACTTCGTTGCGGAGCCGTGGAGGTGGAGCACCGGATCTACAAAGGTTGTATTTCCGTATTCTTATAGTTAAGTGTTAACTAGTTTACTTTTCGCCTAGAAATCTAGCCAACGATCCGTAGTCGGGTTTCTCGGCACCGTTAAAATTTGAAATTGGCATGGTTGATGCCTTGTGTGACCTCATTAGGGTGCCTAGGAACCCTACAGTGGTATCAGAGCCTAGCTAGAGCCTTAGGCGAAGTCCCGACGGAATTTGAAGTCCGATCGACCCGAAACCCAAACCCTTAACATGCTCTCTGGACATTTCTGTAAAATGTGGATTTTTTGGAATTAAAAATATGCAGAGAAATGTGCAGGAAAGTCTAAGAAAAACTGGAGAAAACGACAACCTAATTCAACAGTACGGCCGCGGAACCGCGGCGTTGACCCCCCTTTTGCGGCGGTTCCGCGGCCGTCTGTGATGATTAGGATGTGTGTTTTCTTCAGTTGTTTCTGTTGGTGTTTCTTGTGTGTTCTGGATGTTTTTAATATTTATTCCAGAGTTGTATTTTCTGGGTTGTATTGGGGACTCGGTGTATTCGATCGGACTGTCTAATTTTTGTCGGTGTGCTTTTCCGGGTATTTTTAGAATATGTTAAAAAGTTCGACCGGATATAAATACCCAATTTTTCCCCTGTCGGGAAATTTCCAAGTGTTGGATTTTTCCGTAGTTTAACGACGTTCTAAGTAGTGCAAGTAACGCGATGGACCCTCTAGAAGACAACAAACCTTAACTCGATTATGTGACCGTCTTGAACTGCCCTTTGAACCTTCGGGTTTGGGGCAGTACGGCGTGCCACATGTGAGGCGTTGGCTTGACCCTTCTACGGCTGGACCGTTGGTACTGAGGCACGAACTGAATGTTGTTAAACTTATTTCATGTGTTGACCTGTTTCGGGAAAACTTGGGTGTTCGATTGTTCGATCGGAAAGTTTAACATTTTCTATTTATCCGGAATGTGATACAATAATTGGAATTCACAAGAAGTTATGAGATAACTGAATGAATGTTATAAACATAGCAGTTTAGTCTCACTTGATCGGTTGCCACGGAATTTTGATGTGATCAAAAGTCCGTCGCAATCACGTAGCGTACGCGGATACTCGCCGGGTAAACTTAATAGACAGCCTCACTCTATAGCCCCGACCAAGTGACTGTAGGAGAACCCCGTCGCCGAAAGCATCCGTTCGGGTGCTCGCGGTAGCGGTGTTCCGCCTTGGTGCGCTTCGTCGAAGGTATCGGGGGTGCGGCCGTCTACTGAAGTTTGCGACGAGCATTCGATCAGGATGTCGGGAATCTTGTTGAATTGCCCGACTTAATATTGAAAAGTGTTTTCGATTTTGAGACTAAAATACGGGGTTTATAATTGTTAGACATGCGATGTCTATGTAATTCATTTGGTCAGGCATGCGATATCTGAGGTGGTTGTGGATTCCAACTGTTGTAGTTTTACACTTTCTTTTCTGTGACCGTAAGTGTAATATGTGATATCGCCGTTTTCGTTGCTATATGTCAACGACAATTGGGATGCGCATATTTACTTACGTTGATGTCATGTGATGTTATGTGTTGCTGGATATGTTATATTGGATCGTCGTGTTTGAATAGCCGGGGGTTTTTATATGAGATGAGTGTTTTTCATTTTTCATTCATGTAAAAACTTGTATGTAATATTCTTTTATTGGGGCACTTCCAGGTTGCGGAAGTTGTCACCTGTTGTATATTATTTACTTTTCCGCACTAGGATAGACCCAAGAAGGAGGGCACAAGTAACCGGGTTCTGGAGTCCAGTGGGAGACCAACTCGAGGAGTCGAGTCCGGGTCTCCTAACTCCAGAATTGCTAGGGTTGCTTGCCGCTCTCGTAGGGGTCTAGGGGTGTGGGTTTGGCTATTCATCGCGACCGTGGAATCCGTGTTTTATACTGGCTCGTATTGAAAACACGGACGTCCTAGTATATCCAATATTTCATATGATTCTTCTGCTGCGATATCTGTGATGTGATCATGTGATGTTCTGTGATAGATACTTGTATATAGTATATATGATATATTATATATAGACGTTACTTATGTTTTACACCCGTGCTAGCCCTGCCCCGCTCTGCCGTTAGTTACCTAACCTAACGGTGCACGAGGGGACATCGAGGCGAATGCGGATGGCATAAGTGTACGTCGTATTTATCTGTGATGTTTAGGTACTTAAATGATGGGACTTCATTAATGAGATTAATGAAATAAAAGAAACCTTAGATGTTGTAGAATCGAATTTCAAAATAAAACAGGTAGCTACAGTTCTTTCTTTGCACAGCGGTATATATGATATATCATGCACCTTATTCGATGAGGAAAGGACCGAGATCCCTTCACCGGGAGTGACTCCTTTAGCAATAACTGGCAGATGCTACACACTCGGTTTGTCTTTTGATTGCTTTTAAGAGTTTTTGCTTTGCACAGTGATATATATGATATATCCCGCACCTCATTCGACGAGGAAAGGACCGACGATCCCTTCACCGGGAGTGACTCCTTTAGCAAAACCAGAAAAGCCTCAAAAACACTCCATTTCAAAATTCATTCGATCCTACAACGATATCAAGTTCATTACGCAATAGGTTTTCAGAAAAATCTGTCATAGCCCTCCCTCATTTCAGATAAGTCCTATTTAGTATTCGTGCTACGTTTGTTGACCTCCGTCAAGGCGTAGTGTGCGGTAGCTAACTAGTATTTATCTGTTTATGCATATGATGCAGATTGAGTTAGGGTAGTCGTGCGGCCTTGTTGACCTCCGTCAAGGGTCGTGCGGGTGGGTTTAATTAGATCAAGAAATGACGGGTTGAACTTGACTAGTAGCCTATGGTTTGTTGACCTCCGTCAAGGTCATAGGGTGCTAGGGGTAAAATATTATCGGGAATTTCAAGTGTTGAAATTTGCAATGAGATTGCATACCTTCTATGAGATAGTTGGATCCCGATACCCGCTGCGAGTAAGAGTTACTCCTGGGAGAGTTTTACATATTACAATTAGCCGATCAAGTAGGTGTCTAGAAAGGTGTCAACGAGGTTACGCCTCTGGGAAAATGAGGTTTACATTAATTAGGTTCGTGCGATAGCACGGGGGACCTCCCTCAAAGTACCGACACTGGCCTGGTTGAAAGATTGGCGAACTTGTAGTGTGTAATTAATCCCGGCTAGTCTTTCCTTTTAGGGTTTGAAGGAAGATTTGATAAAAAGCAGTGGGAGCCATCCTGATTAGATAAAATAATAACCAATCTATTCTTGCAAGAGCGCACGCTGAGTGTTTTCTTCTCTCTCTCTCCAGGTAGCGACCCTATCACGCCTTAATCAAGATAATAATACGGAATAATGACCGAACCCGCTTGTTATACTGAGCTGGGGAACGTTGGTCCCGCTCCAACTTATAATTGTTATAAGACAGAGCAGGAAATAGGGGATTACCAGATTTCCCGTGCCGCCCAAACGAAGAGAGTGCATGCTGATGCATCATCTTCGGGTGTGTTCATTATGTAGAACTGTTTCTCTGTATCCTTTACGTCCTGGGTATGTGATACCAGATCAGGATCCCAGCTATGTAATCTGTTACATAGGGCTACAGATAGGTAAAGAACTAAGAACGGGTGATAAGTTTCATGAGGCAGAAAACGGGGCAAGTGTTGCAGCCAAGTCTGTTGGTCACTGTCACCCTGTATTACCAGTACATTGATTCTGAACGAATGTTATTAGATACCGAACCTGATTCTGAACGAATGTTTTCAGAAAAACCTGTTCCCTGATTAAAAATTAGAAATTACCTCAACGAGGTATCACGTGCTCACACGTAATCAATGGTTACGTGTTGACACGTGATAGTTAAAACAGAAATAAAAAACAAACGGCTGAAGAAGGACCCAATTGGGGGTCACGTGCTCACACGTGACCAATGGTCACGTGTTGACACGTGATAGTTAAAACGGAAATAAAAACAAATAGCTGAAGAAAATACCTCAATGAGGTATCACGTGCTCACACGTGACCAATGGTCACGTGTTGACACGTGATGGTTAAAACTGAAGCGTAAGTAAACGCTGAGAAAAGGACTCAATTGGGGGTCACGTGCTCACACGTGACCAAGGGTCACGTGTCAGCACGTGACAGGCTTTAAAAGCCTTACAGTTTAATAGAATTAAAATTCTAAATTTCTCTAAATCTTTCCAAATAGAATTAAAATTCTAAATTTCTCTAAATCTTTCGAAATGGAAAAGGATTATGGGAACCGTTGGATTAAAGATCCAAGAGTGATTAAAAATCACCAATTTATGGGAAAATCTTAGACAAGGAAAGATTTCCCCTAAATCTCACCGAAAATAACAAACAAAATATCTTTGGATCTAAAATCCAACGGTGAATAAAATTCATTATGTGATCTAAAGGATCATATTAATTATGAAATCAATTAAAATCTTTCAATGAAAGATTCACAAAATAATTTGATTCTTTTCTTTCTCCTATAAATAGGAGCCAAGAAAAGAAGAGAAGAGATCTACTTTTTGGAGAGAAGAACAGAGAGAGGAGAATTTAATTCTCAACAAAGAAAACCCTAGGTGAGAAAAGAAAGGGAATCAAAACTTTAAACAGAGAATTTAATTCTCAATCCAAGAGTTTAACTCTTATACAAAAAAGAACTTAGTTCTTCTTCTGGTTGAAGATCTGCACAGAGCACATCTCCCCATAAGTTGAGAATTTAATTCTCATCGGGTCGAGATCCTGCCATGCAGATCCTAAACTTAGAAGAGGAATTGAGTTTTGAGAATTTAATTCTCCTAAAACAAAATTAGGGTTTAACCCTCTATGAGAATTTGATTCTCCCAAACTCACAGGAATTTAATTCTTCCTAAAATGAAACTAGGGTTTAACCCTAATCAAGAATTTAATTATTTTACATATCTGGGAATTTAATTCCTTTAAAAAGAAATTAGGGTTTTACCCTAAATAAGAATTTAATTCTTTCACAATAGGAATTTAATTCCTCCAAAATAAAATTAGGGTTTAACCCTACAGAGAATTTAATTCTTAAAAAAGAGACTTGAAAGATCTCCATGCATGCAAAAGACCAAGGTCACGTGTCCCCACGTGACCCCTGAAGAGATCCCTGAAGAAAAGAAGCTTTGAGGCAATGCCTCACGTGCTCCCACGTGACCTACAAAACACAGAAAGAAAAAGCAAAGGAAATATGAGCTTTGGGCGCTCTCACGTGTCCCCACGTGACCCCTTAGCGAGTGCTTTAATAGTCAGTGCATAAATCTCCATCACGTGTCAACACGTGATGCTCAAAAGATGAAGAAGTGTTTAACACTTAATTGCAGAACGAAGAAAAGGGATCTGGTCCCACTTTTGGGCGCTCTCACGTGTCCACACGTGACCCCTCTGTCTTTAGTGTTTAACACTAATTTGGGGATTATATTTCCAGTGTTTAACACTGATTATCTTTTAGTGTTTAACACTAATTTGAGAGTTCTACCTCCAGTGTTTAACACTGTTGTTCTCTAGTGTTTAACACTACTTTTAGCCAAATTGGCTAATTTTCCAGAGGTAAAAGTCCCTCCTCCAAATGAATCTCAAAATTGAGGAAATTAAGGACAAAATGTTGTCAGAGCCCCCAAACCTCTGTTTAGCACTGCTGAATGATGAGGGGCTGAACCCAGACAAATGTCTAATGGTCCAAAGGGCCAATATTTCAAACATAATTGGACTTAGCCCAAACTGGCCATAAGTCCTCAAATCATCTTGAACTGAGCGCATCTGCTCTTTCAACCAACTCATTGGTTCAAGGGTACATCTCTGAACTCCTCTGATATTTGTCGTTGTAATCCTTCAACGTCTTCAGAGAGATGATGGGTCCCGATAGCCATACATTCAATGGATCACTATGTCCCTAAACTGGAACAATAGAGCCCAAACTCTCTTTTGTCGGATCTAAACGATCCCGTTAAGTTGATCTTAGTCTCAAACTGGACTAACGTATCCTTAACAAATGTTTAAGTTGATCTTAGCCTCAAATACGGCTAACGTATCCTTAAACCCTCAAACAGACTTTAGTCCCAAATTGGACTACAGGTCTCCCAACCAACTTTGGTTCAAGGGTACATCTCTGAACTCCTCTGATATCTGTCGTTATAATCCTTCAACGTCGTTAGAGAGGTGACGGGTCCCGACGGCCATACATTCAATGGACCACTATGTCCCTAAACTGGAACAATAGAGCCCAAATGCTCTTTTGTCGGATCTAAACGATCCCGTTAAGTTGATCTTAGTCTCAAACTGGACTAACGTATCATTAACAAACATTTAAGTCGATCTTAGCCTCAAATACGGCTAACGTATCCTTAAACCAAAACCCCAAACCCAAATCTAAGAAAATACGGATTTGGACTAATCCACGTCCTACGTGCGACGACATAAATTAGTCTCTGTATACAATCCACGGGCAACCACAAACAAAACAAACACCCACGACACGAAGTAAAATTCTGGAGAAGGAGAAAGTTGTTACCGCGATGCGGTAGCGTAATTAACTGCAAGGGCTTGTGCCTGCAGGGAAGAGCGTCCCCACAATCAAAAAACCCTTCAAGCGAGGGGGAATCTGACGAAGTCTGCTACATCGGCCGCATCCGTCTAAACCTCCGATACACGGTGCCATAAATCGACTTGGCATCTTTGGAGAGGTGGACGGATAAAACCAAATAGCATCTGCCCTGAATCTCAGGCAAGACGTTCATGTCTTAGCCGCCATTCGGAGGGGAACAGTGCAGCTAGTACCGCTTGCGGCTTGTGGTTAAATCCACTGCCAGCGTAGTGTCGAGTCTTTAGAGTCCCACGGAGGGTTTCCCTGTATCGGGCAAAAGATGTAAAGATCGTATGGTTTTACGGCAGGGCTTCGATCACATACATGTACTTGTGCATGTACGATGTTCAGGCGGATAATACTAGTGGGATTTGGTTTAAACCAGATCCTAGTATTATATTGATGGATTATTTTCGTCTCATTATATTCGTATTCTTCATAATACGGATACGGGTATGTATATATAGATGAGGGGCATTCTCGTAATTTACTCGAGAAAACTTCTAGAAGGAGACACCTCATTAGGGTTTTTATTCTTTTTGATTAAAGATTAATGAGGTGGAGGAAATGAGATGGAGGTTTGCATTAAGTGAGACATGGCTCTTGGTGACTCATGGCATAACTCGCCATTAGATATTTGTGAAGCATGCTAAATATTTGGTGAGATATTTTTATCTCATCAATCATTGTATGCTTCATATTATTCATCGCAAATGAGCCATTCTCACTTACAAGCTCATTTCTTCACTAGCTTTTCCTTAAGTCCCCTTCTCCTTCCTCTAGCCTTTCATGTCTCATGAGTTGAGAAACCTAAGGCTATTAGAGACATATCAATCCATCTACACTCTCTACAACATCTAGGCCATCTAGTTTAGCGAACTAGGTGCCCTAGTTACCTCAGATTTGAGATAGGAGCTCGGACTATAGACTCACGGGTGGATCATCTTTAACTCGAGAAGGCCAACGAGGAAGCATCGATCCGTTATGATCCTCAGAGCTTATGACGAGATAGAGGACAACAAAAAATACCCGAAAGACATGTAACGTGAGGTATAAACTTCTTCCCGGGTAGTTAAACCTCACACTAGTTTGGTTACCTAGGGTTTAGCATCGATCCAGGAGTTTAAGTCGGTGTTGCGAGCTTTAAAAAATCGTTTTTTAATTATTCCGCCTCCCCGCGGACCCGCGGGATGTGCGACATCAAACAGAAAAACACTGTGGCACAACGGGAGTGAGTTGCCAACTCGTGAGTAGTAAATAATATCGTACAAGTAATCACATGCATGCAAGATAAACAGCCAATCCTACATATACGGTCATGATGGCATATGTATAATAATATGAGATGCAGTATAATCATAATCAAGGTACTACATCATGGTATAACAACTATATGTACATAATATGCAATAAAAGTTCTGAGTGTGGGATAAAACAAAGTCATCATCAATAAATCCTCATCATAGAAATCCAGTGTCCGTCAACGACACCCAAAATCTTAATATCTCAAGCGCCGTCACTCTGATCGGTCCTCATATCCATCTTATCATCTAACTCCAAACGGTATCCTCCGGATATCCGCCGGGTTCCCATACAATCACTGGTAGGCAGTGCTCCCTCTGCCAGGCTCATCGTCTACTCCACAATTTTCTTGCCCTGGGATATCTTACCGGGTCCACCATGTACCCGCAAACGGCTCAGCCAACTCCTCGAATCGGGTATACTCATAGCTCAGAACCGAGAAAACTCGTGGTGGACACGAAATTTCATATCAAGGGAAAACCGCACTTTTAAATATTTCAAGTTTTCGAAATGTACCTTGCGGTTTCCTAAATCCACGAACAGAAATCTCATGAAAACATCATATGAGATAAATCACTATAGCAATAAATGTATGATGCTAATCATGATGCGCACTAGTACAAGAATCAATGTCTAACTGTCAATAATGAATGCGGTATAATGTATTTATCCATGGCAATTTCTATAATGTGCATGATATGGAAATTACCAACGGTGTGTGTGGCATATAAATCAGTGCTCGTGCAACATGAACCATTAGTAATGGTGCAGTGACATATTAATGATATGTCAATGTACCACAGGTAAAAGGATGTACAACATGACACTCATGCATAATCACAATATATATAAGCATATCATACAAGGTTATATCACTTGAATCTCGCCATCGGCGTTTAACGCCATACAGGCGATTCCCCCGTAGATATTAAATCTACTCACCGGACGATCTCGAGCTAAGTGAATCCGATCATCTCTTTCCCCTTCTGGCTGCATCCGAAGTCCCCTCCTGTGGTCCTAACATCACACAAAACTATAACGCATGAAATTAGTAAACTTTCCAAAAACACGCGGACATAACGCCAAACTAACGAATCGGCTCCTACAAGCTACCAAGTGTTAGCTTAGCGGGTTAAACGTGTGCAGCGACATCCTAGACCAAATCTATGGTTGTTAAACGTATGAAACACTTAAACGAATGTCGGAAAAATACGCATCACACGTTATCGAAACGTTTGAATTGTAGCTAAACGGTCCCAGATTTTTATACATAAAAAATTAGAGAAAGTTGCATATTCCATGAGCCTACAAATAACCCAGAGACCCTACGATCAAAATCCACACACTAGCATCCTACTCTGGCCGCAAATTATGGACTGAAAGAATATATTTGCGGCCACAAGAAAAAGGAATGGGCTCAGATTTTTATGGCAGGTAGAGGCCTCTAGACTAATCTGTGACGGCAACTTCTCAAACTAACACCTAGGTCGATAGCAGATTCCAACAGAGCCCCAAGCTACACAAAAATACGACTTTAACACTAAACTTAAAACATCATGGTATTTTATTGAAACTAATTAACACAAAACCTTCCTTAGAGCCTAAATAAGGGTTTAAGATCATTATCTCACCAAAACTTGGGCAAAACCCTAGCCTTACAAGCTTCAAGACATCTTAAGAGGGTTAAACATGCTTAGTTGAGGTTTTAGTGGGGTTTGATGTTGATTTAGGTTTAAGGTTAGAGGAAAATAAAGATCAAGTGAGAATTTTTAATGAAGAAGAAGAAGAGGAAGAGAAAATGAGAGGATGTGAGTGTTGTGAGGAAATGAGAGAGTGGGAGGGTGAAGGTGAGAGATGAGAGCCATGCTCTTTCTCTCTCTTCATTTAATGCCTCCCATGCTTGTTCCCTATGCCATCATGCCTCCATTTTCAATTATTTTCCGTTTTCTTTTCTTTTTAAAGTAAAAACCCTTTTACTTAATATATATATATAAATATAACATGACATAAAATGGTTAAGTGTCATGGCTAACAAAGTATGGTTAACACATGCTTAACCCTAGATTAGCATGCACATGAGTGTGCAAGTATAAAAATAATTAAATAAAATATTAATTAATTATAATAAAATATGTGAAAACAATTATTGGTTAAATTTATTAAAAACCCGTATTATATCGCTTAATTAACTCTAATAGCATTCTAAAGTGTTGCACTTATGTTTGACATATGTTTAGGCATTTTGCTGTATTTACTTTCCAGTTAAAACTCATACATGTAAATATTGAAAGTTGAATGTAAATAATGATATTTGTTGAAAAGTTTTACAGTCTCCATTTATTCTTGTATTGTGTATTATTATTTCAATACGTTTAGTATATTTATTTAGGGAATGACCTTCTCTAAATAAATATGCCGCGGGCTTGCCACCTCACCGTTTCCGTTTACTGGAAAGCGGGACGTGACAACATTTGTGCAATTTAATCTTAATTTATTATTAAAGAAAACGGTATCTCAAGTGCCACATGAGTAAATTTTCTAAGACGGTGTCACAATATATCAACCCTTCACTATTTTTTCCAATGATTGGCATCCACCGACTTTATTTTCATCGTCTAAGATGTGGATACACCAAATTTCATATCATTCTAACATCGTTTCAACGTTGGTATTGCGGGTGCAAAATTAACAATATCTCGATAATACGAAATGTTTAGTATTTTTATATAGCAATACCAGCTGTGAAATGGTGTTAGAATGACATGAAATTTGATGTATTCACATCTTAGAGAATGAAAATGAAGATAGTGGATGCCGATCGTCAGAAAAAACGTTGGAGAATTGACAGTTTGCGACTTCATCTCAAGAAATTTCCTCCTATAGCATCTTAGATTCCATCTTTTATTAATGTATTTAATACCTATGATGTATTAGTTTGCTCAGATAGAGAAAGAGATAGATATGTGAGTCATTAGATGATTACCGCGATATAAATTGAAGAATAGAATTTGGGATGGAGAGTTAGTTGAAAGAGATTAATCTTCTAAAACTATATAAAATCTTAATTGTTTTGTTATACTTAGAAACATGAATTTAATATTTAAGTTTTAATGGATAATGATAAGTTTTAATTCCATAACAGAAAATTTTGGATTAAAAGCTGTTCCTTTTGATTAAAAGCCGTCGCCTTTGTTGCGATCAACGAGAGAGGGATTTGGTGAGATTGACATTGGAAATGGAGAGGAAAAAACTCAATTTTTTCTTAACTGAAATTAGTTGCAATAGTAAACTCATTTTCCTTTTAACTGAAATTTAGATAGGTTAAGAAAAAAAATTAAAAGTGCTTTTAGATAGATACATTATAGATATAAATAAATAGATATAGATATAGGTTTTCTTTTTATTAAACAAATAAATCTATAGATTTAGGATAAAATGTAGAAAGTTGTAGCAAAAGTAGTAAATAATATTAAATAAAATCTTATATCCAATAATATTGAGTAAAATTGAAACTATCATTTATACTATTTTTTTAATCGTTTTGAATGGATACTTTGGTAGATTTTATTGTATCTACGATTAATGCATTAATATCCAAATTGATTATGTTTGTTTCATAAAATTAGATAATTTAAAAAGTACCATGTGATAACTATCTCTAAATGTAGTTGTTCTGAATTAAAGGTTCATATTTTTTAAAAACAAATTTAGGTAGGGGATATTTTTTATGAATATTTATCTGTACAATTAGTTCATTTTAGTTAGGACATTGATAGATTTTTAAAGGGGATTTTAGGTAGATAGCAACTTAGATGGGGATTTGGGGATATTAATCGAGATCAGTTGGTATAACCGATCAAAAACAAAAGTTCAATTTGCTTTCAAGAATGTTATCTATATTACTCTTATAAGCAAATTAATAAAAATTTTGGTCCATCATATCTTACTAATTTTTACCTCTTTTAAAATAATTTTTTTTAAAAGAAAAATACAGTCTATTTGAAATAATCATATGGAACCTATTATATCAATCGTTTCAATTTAAAATTAAAAATCAAACTTTTTTTTGGAGTAGTTTATTGAAATATAAATTGAGTTAGTTGAGGTTTTTATTTAGACATTTTATATCCTTCATCAAATTTCCTCTTATTTAAAAAATACTCTATTTGCTCTTCATATTCATATTCTCACTCGAATCTATTAGATATTTCATATTTCACTTTCTAAATATTTTTATCCAAAAGTTAACCCGATTTGATGTTGACCGATATTATTTTCTAACTGTTATCATTATATATCTATATATCTATCTATCTATCTATATCTATACTATTCTTATAAGCAAATTGATGAAATTTTTTGTCCGTCATATATTAACCAAGAGTTGGACTACTTGTAGGAGAGGAAGGAATCTCTTACTCGCATGTTTTTCATCGTTGGATTTGTTATTTAATGGTTAGATGTGTATAGACAGTTAGAAATAAAATCTGACAGTAAATGGTGATAATATTATCATATTTCTCATCACTAAATCAAACCATCTAATAGTGTAAAATATATGAGGAGGAGATTCGCACTCCTCTTAGAAGTAGAATAGTCCAACTTTCTCATAAACTAATTTCTTATCTCAGTTGATATTATTTTTGAAAAAAAACTTTACGGTTCCATTTGAAATAATCATGTGTAACCTATCATATCAAGTATTTTATTTAAAAATTAAAAATCAAACTTTATTTGTGTATAGTAATTTATTAAAATATAAATTGAATTAGTTAAGATTTATTTAGGGTTTTTTTATATCCCTCATTAAATTTCCTTTTATTTTAAAAATTCTCTCTTTAATCTTCATAATTTTTATATCTCCCCAAATCTATTAGATATCTCATATTTCTCCTTATAAAAATTACCATCCAAAAAATAAACCGATTTTATATTAACCAAGATTACTTTTTATCAAGCTATTATCATTATCCATATATACCACTCTTATAAGCAAATTTGTTAAAAATTTTGGTAATTAGGATATAATAATATGCAATGATAACATTTTTATTTTATCAATTAATTAATACCATGTTTCCCCCAATCAGAGCAAAGCTCTGTTTGAATTTCAAAAATTCAAAAATTGAAGCAACGCTTCAGATTCCTTGCGCTGCGTGCAACGCGCCACGAGTCAAAAATAGACACGCTAGCGCTGTGCCCAAGACAGCGCACCCAATCATAGCAAGGCTCTGTTTTAAAATAAAAATAAAGGAGGCAACGCTTCAGATGACTTGCGCTCTGCGCTGCGCGACACGTGTCAGCGCAGTTGCGCTGCGCTCTGCGCTGCGCGACACGTGTCAAGCGCAGGTGCGCTTGCGCCAACTGTGCCAGCACTAAATCAGAATTAAAATTCTAGAAAGATCTTTCTAATCTTGTTAAAATAAGAAGATTATTTTCTGTAAAACAGAGGCCCTAGGATCAAAAGATCCAACGGTGGGGAAATATCCCTAAATCAATCAGAGAAAGATCTCTTTAACTGATTCAACAAATCAATTGGTCCTATATAAAGGCCCCTATACTCCAAGTCTCAGGGATACAGAGAGCTCTTCTAAAAAAAACTTTGAGAAGAATTCAAAGAGAAAGAGAAAAAGGTAAACCTTTGGAAAAAAGAAGAAGTTCTTCTAAAAAGATCAAAGATCTAAGAACAAGATTAAGATCTTCAATAAAAAGAAAAAGATAAAAAAAATATCCAATCATAAAAGATAAAAGAAGTAATCTACTTCATTATTAGATCTTTTGATCTATATAAAGGTACAGCCTTTTGATGAACCATTGGTTCTTGAATCTTGAGGTAGAACCTCTTTGGAACAAGAAAAGATTCTTTTCTTTGATCTTAATTAGATCAAGATGCGCTCTGCGCTATTGAACAGTGCCATGCACTCTTAATTTGCGCTGTTGCGCTCCTTAGATTGGCGCAAGTCACCAGAGAGCGCCATGTGTCAATCTGCGCCTTGCGCTCCTAAAAACAGAGCGCTGCGCTCTTGGATTGGCGCACTGCACCAGAGCGCGCCACGTGTCAGCAGCGCAATAGCGCAGCGCACTGCGCTTGCGCTCACCAGAGTGTGACACGTGTCACCTCCACATGCGCTGGCACCTTGCGCTCATTAATTGGCGCAGAGCGCCTAACAAGCCACGAGGTGCACTGTCAGAACATTAAATGCCATGCATTATTAAAAAAGGAAGAGCCCAATTAAAGGTTTAATAGACCAAAGATAAATGTTGTGCATTATTTTAAAAAAGGGCAAAGCCCAATCAAAAGGCTTAATAGGCCTAATATAAATGTTGGACATTTTTCTAACTGGACTTAACCCAATTATGTCCATAAGTCCTCAAATTAAATTGAACTGAGCACAACTGCTCCCTCAAATCAATTTACACCCGGTTCAAGGGTACATCCCTGAACTCCTCTGATATTTGTCGTTGTAATCCTTCAACGTCGTCAGAGAGGTGACGGTTTCCGACAACCATACATTGATACGGACTGTGGGGTCCTTAAACTCATGGACTATGATGTCCTTAAACCAATATTCGTCCCCAAAATGAGAATGTTGGACCACCATGTCCCTAAACTAGCAATGGACCACTATGTCCCTAAACTGGCAATGGACCACTATGTCCCTAAACTAGAACAATAAAGCCCCCAAATGCTCTTTTGTCGGGTCTAAATAATCCTGTTAAGCTGATCTTAGCCTCAAATTAGACTGACGTATCCTTAACAAACGTTTAAGTTGATCTTAGCCTCAAATATGGCTAACGTATCCTTAAACCAAAACCTTCAAACAGACTTTAGTTCCAAATTTGACTATAGATCCATCGAACCAACTTTGGTTCAAGGGTACATCTCTGAACTCCTCTGATATCTGTCGTTGTAATCCTTCAACGTCGTCAGAGAGGTGACGGGTCCCGACGGCCATACGATCAATGGACCACCGTGTCCCTAAACTGGCAATGGACCACTATGTCCCTAAACTCGAACAATAGAGCCCAAATGCTCTTTTGTCGGATCTAAACGATCCCGTTAAGTTGATCTTAGTCTCATATTAGACTAACGTATCCTTAATAAACGTTTAAGTTGATCTTAGCCTCAAAAATGGCTAACGTATCCTTAAACCAAAACCCCAAAACCAAATCTAAGAAAATACGAATTTGGACTAATCCACGTCCTACGGGCGACGACACAAATTAGTCTCCGTATACAATCCACGGACAATCACAAACAAAACAAACACCCACGACACGAAGTGACCCTCTAGAGAAGGAGAAAGTTGTTACCGCGATGCGGTAGCGTAATTAACTGCAGGGGCTTGCGCCTGCAGGGAAGAGCGTCCCCACAATCAAAAACCCCTCGAATGAGGAGGAATCTGACAAAGTCTGCTATATCGGTCGCATCCGTCTAAACCTCCGATACACGGTGCCATAAATCAACTTGGCATCTTCGGAGAGGTGGACGGATAAAACCAAATAGCATCTGCCCCGAATCTCAGCCAAAGATGTCTGTCGCGCCGTCATTCGGAGGGGAACAGATTCTGGCACTCCCGGTGGCACCTCTTCCTCTTTCCACTCCACGCTTCGTGTGTCATGTTCACGAACAAATCGCGGTTTACTGTGGTTGCCTATAGATTCGAAGTACTTAGATTTGGTGTCTTGCTCCGTGCAGAAAACAGAAGATCGACGGCTTCAAACTGCACTAACTTCAACTGCAACTCTCACTCCATCCTTGCTGGAGGAGTGACTTACGGGCCCCAGGCGGCCTCCCTTTTCAAGATGCCATTGGAGCGGGTAACTCAAGCCACCACTGGACTATTCTTCGGGACAATGCTCCCACCAATGGGCTTCAATGCCCCATTGTCGTCGCAAGAAGCTCCAAAGAAGTCGGTATTCGATCGGCTTGCTACTACTGCGGCCCCTCTCAACAGGTCGCCCAACTCCACTGCCTCGGGTTTTAACAGATTAGGCCAGGGCTCCAACGGGCCCATGAAGAAGCCTGTAATACCAGAAGGCGTTATCCCGAAGCGGATAACCAACCCTGCTCCCGTTCCAGGCGAAATCACCAAGATTGCTTACCCTACTCGGAAGTCTGCTTTCGATCAGTTGGTCGTCCCCATTCAACGGACGTCGGTCTTTAAAAGGCTGATAACAGCGAATTCTGACCAACACAGGGGGCACCAGGAGGTCACCCCTACGGCTGAACCAACACCATCCACGTGACATGCTCGCCGTCGTCACTGGCGCCGAGTTCGGAAGGCTGGGGGCAGCTCTCCCTCTGGATTTACTCCACCAGCTCCAACGGTGGGGATCGATGCTGATGTTCCAACCGAGAACAGCTTTGAACTGCTCAATAAGGTGCGCAGAAACTCTCCTACTGCAGTGCTGAAGAGAACTCCTTCACCTGTGAGGAATGATACAGAGAAGAAGCTGGAGCAGCCCCTCAGCGGTTGTCCTCTAAGATTTACAAAGTCTGGCGTCAAGTCCAAGACTCGGTTGTTGATCAAGACTACCTCCGCCGAAAGAAAAAGATGAAGGTTCGGCAGGAGAAGGACTACTCTTTCAAGCCAGAAAAAGCAACAGCTAGCTGGGTGCCCACTGCAACGGCTCCCTCAACGTCAATCACTCAAAAGAAAAAGAGGCCGCAAAAAGCCCCTGTGAACATGGCGAACCGTAAAAGCGCTGAACAAAAACGCCCCAAGTCTGGGGGCATGGTGGTCCATACTGTTTATATGGCTTCCGGAAAGGAGGAGGGCCGTGCTTCGACGGGTCACCGACCGCTCACTCAATCCGTGACCAAAGCCCAGGAGCAACAACAGAAGCTTCAAGAAATGATGACTGCAATGGCCGCACTTACCGGGCCAAAAGAAAGCCCGGAGGCATCATCAGAGCAGCGTCACGAACAAGAAACCGATGCTGACTTCTTACGCAGAGTCCTCGAAAAGAAGGACAAAGAAGCCGCAGAGCAAGCGGCTAACATAAAACAAATGGCGCTTCTCTTCCAAGACATGGTAGGAATGATGTTACAGCCGGACCTTCCAGCTGAAAACCTTCCGATCATTATGGAAGACGACAGAGGGGAGACATCTAATCCTCCTCCGGCTCATTCAGCAGCCAAGGAGGAAACCATTTCCAAAGCTGCACTAGACGACTATATAGCTCAGCAGATACGAGTTCATCAGGCGAATGAAGCGGCTGGGAAAATTGTTAGAACTGGACGACCCTATCCGGGCTGGTATGACCAAATCAGTTACTCGCCGGGATATACGATCCCTAAGTTTCATGTATATAAAGGGACGGGGAATCCACATCAGCATGTTGCTCAATTCAGAGCCTTATGTGGCAACACTGGAGGCGATGATAAATTGTTGCTTCGCCAATTCGTCGGCAGCTTAGCGGAAATGGCCTTCGAATGGTATTCGGAGCTACCTAACGACTCTATCAAAACATTTACGGAAATGGAGCTACTGTTTACACAAAGATTCGCGAGTGCTAGTGAACGCACCCCGATAACAGCACTGATTAATGCCAGGGTAAGGCCAGGCGAAACGTGGGTTCAATACGCAATACGGTGGCGAAACTTATGGTCGAAGTGCGAACAACGCATCGAAGAAGCACCTGCGGTGGGCATGTTCGTGGGCACCCTAGACCCTCATGCAACTATTTCACAGTTCATGATGTTCTTTAAACCGACCTATTCCAGGCTTTAATTGATAAGCTAGCCCAGATGGATCAAATGGGTCACAGACCGTCTCCTCCGAAGCCGGAACCCCGAAACGACAAGGGTAAAGGGAAGACGACCTTCGTTGCGAACACCCAACAGCAGCCCAGTGCCCCAAAGCTAGCAGATCAACTGGAAGAGAGACGGCGGTATTATAATGAGAAAATGAAGCGCCCTTACTCATTCCCGCGGGATAAAACGAAGAGGTTGTTCGAGCTGGCGATGCGCAATAGGCTTATCTATCTCCTGAATCCAAGGAGACCACCGCAACCCAGCGAGGTGAATAATCCCAATTATTGCCCTTACCACCAAACGGTAAGTCACCCGATCGAGGATTGCTTTGTCTTTAAGGGATGGATCGAGGATCAGTACCTACAAGGCAAGTTTGCGCTGTCTGAAAAGTGGAAAGTAAACCCACCACAGCCGCACACTCCAAAGAAGACGGGCATGCCGGGGGCAACTTGTTCTTTTGTTGAAGAAGCTCCATGGGAGGTCGTGCTTTCCGCCAAAACTAAAAAGATGCTGAATGATCTCCAGACATGCCCGGTGATTAGATGGAAGAATCCGTTGGAACCTGAGATCATCAAGGGGATGCTGAAGCCGGCCCAACTCCAAAGATTGGTGATAGTCAAAATGCTCACACTCAGCCGTCAAAATCTTCGAAAAAGAAGAAGAAGTCCAAAAAGGCCGTGAAGCCTGGTGACAAGCGCACGAGCCTGCAAAAACAGATCGACGTGCTGGAGGAATATAATCAGAAGGCGCGGACTCCCATCACGCTCCAAGAGTTCCTCAGCTACGTCTTTCAGAAGGAAGATGATGGAGAAATCTCTTCGGATGAATCTGAGGGTTACGTAGCAAGTTGTCATGTGATCTCTCATTCGTTTGCAGACGATGAAAAGGCTTCTTGCACAGAGAAACTGGGGGCAGGTCCCGAACCAGAACTGCTAGGACCATCAGACGAAATGATTAATGCATTCCTAAACAAAGCCCGTCAGGAAAGCAAAGCCAATCGAGAGCATGAACTGGCTATATTTGAAAAGGCCAAACGCCAACGACTGGAGGAAAAGGTCGAGACGCCCTGACTGGAGCAAAGCGTCCCTATCGCCAGCAAAAGCAAGCTTAAAGTAAGGAATCAATTCGCCAGGGCCCTGGCAATAGGAATGAAGTTGCCCTCTTTCAAAGGAAATTCCCCTGGCAATATACGTCTTGATGAAGCAGAAATACATCCTAACTTCTGCCTATACCATCAGAGGATTGCACAACCCACTGAGGAATGCTTAGCCTTTAAAAACTGGTGGCAGGGATATGTTGCCCATCGACGACACGTTAAACAAGTGAAGCGCAAGGCTCGTCGGGAACGAAAAAGCACAACATATGAGCGTGAAAGAGATGCTTGCAGTTATTACATAGCCGACACCAAGGGATCGCAAGTTATCAACTTTGGAATCGACTCTGACGAAGAAGTCTCCCTCAACCCTCTCTTCAAGGAGTCCACCTCCGGCACAAAACATGTGAAGATTTGCGGCAAAATTTAGCTGCGTAATCGTACGTTGACCGATGACCGAAATGTCGTTAAACTACTACCAACCCGCGGCATCCCCATGCTGACGTGGTAAAAAAAAGGGGTATGTCCATAAGCAAAATGGGCACGGATGAAAACCCGAAAGGGCTCCGTGAGTAAAAACAGCAGGGCTACCGACGAGTCTTGTAAAAACCTGAAAGGGCGCAACCTCGTTAGAAAAAAAGAATAAAAAGAATATAAAAAAAAGAAGACGGTATGTCCATAAGCAAAATGGGCATGGATGAAAACCCGAAAGGGCTCCGTGAGTAAAAACAGCAGGGCTACCGGCGAGTCTTGTGAAAACCTGAAAGGGCGCAACCTCGTTGGAAAAAAAGAATAAAAAGAATAGAAAAAAGAAGAAGACGGTATATCCATAAGCAAAATGGGCACGGATAAAAACCCGAAAGGGCTCCGTGAGTAAAAACAGCAGGGCTACCGGCGAGTGTTTGTGAAAACCCGAAAGGGTGCAACCTCGTTAAAAGACACTTACAGGGTCCTCTCGACCTTGTAAGGAGAAACCACCCGTGTGAGATCCTTATGACTCACAAGGGAGCAACACACTTAGGGATCCTCATGATTTCTAAGAAGAAATTACACTTGCGAGATCCTCACGACTCGTAAGGAGAACTCTCTTATGGGACCCTCACGGCTCATAAGATTTGAAAGTCTTAAGTTACAGAGACCTAAACCTGTTCTTAAGCAACCCCCACAACCTTCGATATTGCCCTACAAGTGGCTCAATACTGACCCTTGTATACAATCCACGGGCGCGAATAAGCATTTCCCCAGCAAAGTCCCACCCGTGACTAGGGATATGTTCGCACGGTGAACAACCCTTGTAAGTCCTCTCGACTTATAAGGAAAAAGCACTCTTGTAGGATTCTTACGACTTATAAGAGAACATACACTTAGAAATCCCCACGATTCCTAAGGAGAAAACACACCTACGAGATCCTCACGACTCGTAGGGAGAAATACCTTTGTGAGACCCTTACGGCTCATGGAGTCAAAAGCCTTAGTCGACAGGATCCTAACCTTATTTACTAAGCCACCTTTGTTCAACGTCGACAGAGGCAAATGATGATTCGCTCCTGGCAATATCCCAGTTGTAGCGGTGCTGATGCCGAAACCGGTGTCTAATTCCAAGCTTGCAGCGAAAAGACAGCAAGCCATACATGCATACGAAATAGCCGAAATGATGGGGCAACTTGCAACGAAATCAGCAAGTAAAAATGTATGCATATAAAAACAGCCGAAATGATTGGGCAACTCGCAATAAAAAGCAGCGAATAAAAGAAAAAAAACAGCCGAAATGATTGGGCAGCTCGCAATAAAAAGCAGCGAGTAAAAAGAAAAATAACCGAAATGATTGGGCACCACGAAAAATAACCGAAATGATTGGGCAATCGCGACCTTCGTGATATAAAAGCTGAAATGATAGAGCATCGCGAAAATAAAATAATAATATAAAAAAATTGAATGAAACTTTTGCCCTACAGGTGAGATCACATCGATCCCTGTATACAATCCAGGGGCACAAACAAAGAGGGAACCATATCTTCCCAACAGGCTCCACCAGAAAGCGAAGCCAAATCTCGACGTTTCATAGACAACCTAGAGACAACCTCGACATTTGTCGCAATATTGCAGACACAATGTCAACAAATGAAGCGAAGGAAGATCCCTAGCTTCAGGGTCTCGACGTCGATATCGACAACTTAGAGATCACCAACGGCGTTCCTTCGCAATCCAGCAGGATACGGATACAACGCCAACAAAAGACCTCACGGTCGAAACAAAGCGAAGCGACGGCAAAATCCCAGCTTCACCTCAACATTCATCTCGATACAGCAGACGAAATGTCAACAACGGCGTTCCTTCGCAGTCCAGCAGGATGCAGATACAACGCCAACAAAAGACCTCACGGTTGAAACAAAGCGAAGTGACGGCAAAATCCCAGCTCCACCTCAGCATTCGTCTCGATACAACAGACGAGATGTCACGACAGTGTTCTTCCTCCAGCAGGATTCGGACACGCCAGTAAATGAAGCAAAGGCCAAATTCCTAGCTTCAGGGTCTTGACGGCAACTCATATAAAGCCTGAAAGACAATCGGAGATCATCTCGCACCAGTGCGGAGTGGTCACCACCTCGACGTTCGTCTCGACACAGCAGACGCAATGCCAGCAAACGAAGCGAAGGCCAAATTCCTAGCTTCAGGGTCTTAACGGCAAGTCATATAAAGCCTGAAAGACAATCGGAGATTATCTCGCACCAGTGCGGAGTGGTCACCACCTCGACGTTCGTCTCGACACAGCAGACGCAATGCCAGCAAACGAAGCGAAAGCCAAATTCCTAGCTTCAGGGTCTTAACGGCAAGTCATATAAAGCCTGAAAGACAATCGGAGATCATCTCGCACCAGTGCAGAGTGGTCACCACCTCGACGTTCGTCTCGACACAGCAGACGCAACATCACTAAGAGGAGCCATGACAAAATCCCTAGTTCCAAATCTCGACGGTTCACCAGCAACCTAGACACAACCGCGACATTCGTCTTGATATAGAGGACGCAATGCCAGCAAACGAAGCAAAGGCCAAATTCCTAACTTCAGGGTCTTAATGGCAAGTCATATAAAACCTGAAAGACTATCGGAGATCATCCCACACCAGCGCGGAGTGGTTATGACTCATCGGGGCTCTCCAAAATGAGCCTAACCTCAAGTAAAAAGCAGCATGGAAAAATTCCTAACGCTTGCTCTTCCGACGGTCAAACTGCCTAGGAGGATTGCTTGAAGACGTCTTGTCCAGCCCCCGAAGGGATCAGAGACACGACAGTCGCAAGGCTACTCGAACAGCAAGATTGCCTATCGAGGAATACATCAGCCAATGCGACGGTACAACGGACAAAACCCTAGTACCACAGACCCTAACGGACCTCTGTCGTAAAGAGCAGAGATTAACTGTGACGTTAGGATATTCTTGCGAGAACTGCTCGATTCGTCTCGACTCGTGAAGAAATTAGTGTCTTTTCGAGAACTTCTCGATTCGTCTCGACTTGTGAGATAAAGCCTTAGGCAGCGGGGATTAAAAAACCTGTTTCCTAAGCACTGGGACCATGCAAGTCGGTCCAAAATGGACTCCTACATACTATTCACGGGTCACACTCTCCAAAGTCGAATCTCGACAAGGAGGGAAACAACCGCTTACAGGTCCTCTCGACTCGTAAGAAGGAAAATTCTCTTATAAGATCCTTACGACTTATAAGAGAAAACGCACTTAGGAATCCTCACGATTCCTAAGGAGAAAATACACCTACGAGATCCTCTCGATCCGTAGGGAGAAAAGTCTTTGTGAGACCCTCACGGCTCATAAAGTTGAAAAGCCTTAGGCAGCAGATCTGAACCTGCCTCCTAAGCCATCACTACCTCTTAAAGAAGCCAAGACAGGATGCTCGCTCTATCATCTGTCGACCATGTTTACTAAGGCATCATGCTGATAATAAAAGAAAGAAGGAAGCGGAGAAATGACACAAGACATTGCAAAAAATGTGTGTATCTTTATTCATGAATTCAATTAAGTACAAGGCGAATCGTATAAAAGAATAAAGAATGGATACATATTATTCAAAGATTACAAGTCTATAATTGATACAAAGGCAGCTACTGAGAAGGAAGTGTCTTAAGTAGGCCCATCAATTGCTCTCGCACTTCCTTCAGCGCCTTCTCCTGATCGGCTGCCGCAACCAACTCTGCTTCCACCTGGGCCCGCTGCTGCAAGTAAGATGAAAGCTGTTCTTCAACGGCTCGCTGAGCTGCTTCGCGACCTTGGGCATCACGCTCAACGGCATCGAGATTTTGCTTCAGTGTTAGCCCATCAGAAATACTTTGCAGAAGGACCTCGAATATAGCCTTCACCCGGGCAGCGTTCGCGTCGTCCTCAGCGCGTAGTCGAGCAGACACGCTTGAGGTCTCTTGGCATTCCCTCCGCCTTAAAGCCGCTTCTTGTTCCAGATGTTGGAAGTAAGAAGCGCTCTGCTCGATCCATGCCGCCCGTTGAGTACTCGTGGCCAAAACCTCGGGGGCAGGGCGCATAAGCTCCAGCTGATGCAGGCGGGCCTCGATCTCCCTGCAGTGGTTAACCCAAGACTCGACGACGCCTTCATTATGGAAATTTACAAGCATCGCCAGCATCGGATTAACCTCGGCAGCAAAATCTGCTGCAGATGTGGGAGCTTCTGCGTCAAGCTCCTCGACGCACCCGCTCAGCATACTCAGACTCATCGCAGCACCCTTTGAGGATGGACGTCTGGAAAATGGGCCTACCGGCATCATGATGCGAGACTCGAAGGGGGCCGGAATCAGAACGACAGCTGCAGAACAAAACACAATCAGATGACAGTTCAAGAAATATAAGAAAGCCATCAATGAGGGAGTTTACTATACCAGCTGCAGCAGGCGGCAAAGCCGGGAGGACCGGTAGCGCGACTGATCTTACATCTCCTCCTTCGATCTGTAGCACTGCAATCAGGGCAAGGAAGAATCAGAAATAATTCCATTATTGAAAAAGGAAAGGGTATTAATTGAAAGCTATACTCACCAGCGCCACTGGAGGAAGCAAGCTCCGACGGGAAGGAGAAATGTGGGTGCAGCATCTGGTACAGGTGATCAAAAAGCACTCCTGCAAAGACGCAATAGTACAACATCGGTACATAAATTATGCAGTAAAGATAAGACTGATGGGTCACAAATCCATACCTTCCAGTATTTGCGACAGTGCGAGAGAAGGTAGAGAGGTGGCCACCGTCAAGGCAGTAGCTGACGGCGCTCCCTCGAGCAATGGGGCATCAACACTGGCCGCACCTGCATTAGAAACAAGATAAGCCCTGTCAGAAAAGTTACAGAATAAAAAAAGGACGGTAACCCAAAATTTACCTGATGAGTCACCAGCCGAAACGGTGGCGTCTCCCTCCTCCATTGACATGGGTCCACTTCCCGTTGCCTCATCGCCCGACTCCACAGGAGCCGTCGTCACGCTCGCGGCGCCGGGAGACGACAAGGAACCGTAAGCAGGGAGAGTGATGATCGGAGCGTTGCCCGACTCTTGAGAAAGAGCGGTCGTCTCGTCCTCAGCGATCATGCCCGTCTCACCCGCTACTCCCTCGGGCTCAGCGGTCGCGACCGTCTCGTCCACTGCTGCCATAGGTTCATCGGTCGCAGCCGCTCCATCCGCTACTGCCCCAGGCTCGGTCGTAGCAGCCGTCTCACCTACCGCCCCTCGGGCTCGGCATCGGCAACCTTCTCGGGCATAGTAGGTGTGACTATCTCGTCTGCCACTAGCTCGGGCCCGGCAACTACGACTGCACCGCCTACCGTCGCTTCAGGTTCAGCTGCTACCTTCTCCACCGTCCCCTCAGGCTTGACGGTTTTCTCCGCTCCTTCAGTTGGACTTGGCCCTGCAGGACAAGATGTATAAGAACCGATAGTTTTACAACTCTTACAACAAAGTCTCGAAAAACACATTACCTGAGGTGGATTGATCGTTGGCCTCCCGAGCTGCACGCACCGCCCGCCTATAAGCAGTGGACAAGGCGACTGGAGACTCTTCCGAAGGAGTAGCAGCACGAGGAATACCGGCGCTTGGGCCCGCTCCCACGGCCAAAGCAGCGCTACGCTCCTTCGCTGCGCGCCTCAAGCACTTCCTCTCCTCCCGGGCCGTCACGACGGACCTCTTAGAAGCCTTCAACAAGGCATCGTCATCCGTGTTTAGAGTTACCTCCAGAGCCTTCAAGGCATCCATCATCGGCTTTTTGAGTTGGGTCTCTTGCAGCAATTCCGAAGAGGCCGGAACATCGGTAGTTGGCCCGGAGAGAAGTCCCGCATCAGTTTGCGAGATAGGTCTTGTGATCCCTGCGATAAGACAAAAAGGGGGTCAGATTACTCATAAGGAATGGAAGGAGATACATAATGAACCGAAATGTACCAAGGCCTAAGGATGCTCTGAGTCGCTCCTCCTCCTGGAAAGTTTTAAGGGAAGCAGCGATAGCTTCTTCGGTAGAAATGCCTGTTAAAAAATGGGGGGAAAGCGTTAGTCAAAGACGATGATAAAAGTATGATGCAATGACGGAAAAATACAACTAGTAATTACCCGATTGTGCAAGTTTAGCCAACCACGCATCGCGCCTTGCCAATAGCTCAGAAGCTGCAATGGCGGCCGCCATATCAGTGTCGTCTGGCGGCGTAAATAGGCCCTCGTTGGTCCCATACTCACCCAAGCCCTCGCTATAAGGGGCATGAGGTTCTTGACCAAATGCAACATCAGCAGAGAAGAGCGACTTCTTCTTCCTCTTCTGCACGCGAGCCCCGGGAGAACCCAAAATCAACTTGCACTTCGTGGGCACCTTGGGACGGCGGGTCCCGATGTCCGAGCCCACGCCGGATTTAGGCGAAACCACATTCACCGTCTCCACCGGGGAACGGGGCGCTGAGGGCACGTCCACAGAATTACGGGGCAATCCGTGCGGGGGGCTCAGCACACGCAGAGGCTCATCTCCAGCATCTCCTCCCAGCGGAGGAACAACATGGGTCCTTGGCCTTAGGGGGCTTTGCGATCGCTGGCGGGGGGCGCACCCTTGTGGTCAATCAGCAGCCGCTTCTCTTCTCGGATAACAGCACCTATCACGTGCTGATACCAAGCCCCGTACACATTGAGGGCCCTTGGAACGCAAGTCGGCTCGCTAATGAAGAAATGGGAGCCCGTGTTTAGCCGCATGAAGTGATGTAATGCATTCCGTATCCCCTCCCTGGTGGCCGCAGGCTCTTCCAAAAACACCTCCAGTGGAACCCCTTGGTTATAACTTAACTGCTGGGAGAAGCGATGGGGATTGTACCTCATAAAGAGCGCCAAGTCATTCTGCCTGAACACCAGGAAGCCTGGCCGGATGGAGTATAAGTGAAGAATCTCCCGGGCTTTCAATATGGAGGCCCCGTCCTTGAAACCATCACGCAACGCCAACACCGCCTTGGAAGTCTCCGAGCCGATGGTCATGACCTTGTCCGTGAAAGAAACGCTCGCTCCGACCATGCGCGGACGAAGAAGCAACCCCCTGGCCTCCCGAGGAGATGGATTCACAATAGAAGCGCCGACCAGACGCATGACTCTTGGGAGTCTGCACTTTTCATAGAACGAGGGCCTCTTGTGAATACCAAAAACCCCGAGCACATGCATCTCCATCCATGAAGTAAAATAGTGCGTCGGGAAGTTGGCGGGTTGCACCCCCGGTTCATTTGCGTCCGCCGCCACACTGAGTCCATGATACAGGTGGGTCAATCCGGCGATTCCAATCGACAATTGTATGCCAGCCACCATCCGATGTGCTGGGTAGAAAACGGACGGCCTCATGTAGCGCGGGTGCATGGGGAGCGTGAACCAGCACAGCCATAATCCCAGAAACCCTAGAAAGAAGGTCTCCTCATCAATGCCCGGGGCGGCGATTTCTGATAAGGGCATGATGGCGGCATCGGGAAGGTAGAAACTTTTTTAGTCGTCCTCCAATACTGGTCGACGATCTAAGCCGAAGCCGAAGGTGTCGTCGAGCTTGGCGAACTTTTCACTCCGCTGCGATAGAATCTCCGGTCGAAGGAAGCGGGCGATAAAATCCGCAAAACTAACTCCCCGGACTCCCGATTCCAAATAGAGACCTTCATATATATTCAGCACCTTCACCAGGCTCGAAAACTGGTGCTGAATAGCATTCTCTGGTGTTAGGCCCATTACCAATGGCTTGGTGGCGAAGACATACTCGTCAGGAGGAAGTAACTCTTCATAATGCTCTCCCCTCGCCGGCAGGCCGGAAATCTCAGCGAATTCTTCCAAGGGGATGGAGACTTCCCTGTCCGTCAGAAGAAAAGTATGGGTGGGGGTGTCCATTGTTCCACGAATTCCTTAACCCACCACGTCGGAGGAGCAGGGTACTCAAAGAGCGAAGCATAGACTGCGGGGTACAGACCAATCTTCATCAGATGCGTCTTCTTTGCTGACAAGATATGCCTAGCCCACGGCAAATACCCAGCCGATTGTCGAGGGGTCAATCCGAGGTTATAAGCTTGTCCCAAGGGCGCGCCTCACCCTGGCATATGCGCCGCCCCAAAATGTCCACGGCTGTCGGCGGCTGCACGGGAATGGCGGCGATCGAAGGCTGAAGAAGATCCTCCGAATTCCAATTTACAACCTCCACGGCATAGTTCACCGGGGGTGCATCCGCATATGGGATCGAAGAGATTGGCTCTGACGGCGTCGCGCAACAGAAGCTTCGGCGACCCTTGATGATTTCACTATACCATCTGCCCCATAGATGAAGGTTCTTATGCTCCGGGTCGTGATCCTTAATCAGAGCGAGAACCTCCCGGTCCACTGGCGCCTCAGGGAAACCTCCCTCTGAGTGGAAGAACGGGAATGACAGATCAGCAAACATGTTGCCTGCAAAGAAAAACGAAATTCAGCTGTCAGTGTCATAATTTAATTTTAAAAACCTGACGCTTGATACTTTAAAATTTTGTACCACACTGCAATGCAGTGGAAAGGGGACCAAAGGGGGACCCACAAAATCCAGATGACAATACATCAGTTAATAAGACAGCCCCATCATTGGATGAGACTGTCAATTAATGAGCAGATCCCCAAAAGAATAATCTCATTAAATGAGAAATCCCTTGAGACAATGAGAAAATCTCCCTTTTCAGAGCAAAGCTCTGTCACAGAGTGACACTTGTCAAACTCTGGTCACAAGAGAATAAAATTCCTTAAAAAAGCCTAGCTCTGTAATAATGATGGAAAAATCCATCAAAGGAAAAATTAATTAAAATTTGGAATCTTAAAAGATTCATGAAAAACTCTTAGGAGTTCATCATCAGAAGATCAAAAGATCTATATTTTGTCAATGAGCAAGGCTCTGTTCATGGGTTAAGAAACCCTGAAACAATTTCTTGAGAGCAAAGCTTTGTTTGTGAAACCCCAAAGGGTTTTCTTTAGATCAAAAGATCTATAAGTGCAAGGCTCTATTAATTAAAATTAATTTAATTTAAGATTAATTTTTACCTAAGGTGTTTCTAGAATTTTAACTCTGAAAATGAGAGCAAGGCTCTGAGGTTCTTGAAAACAAGAGCAAGGCACTGAAAATAAAGTTCTTGAAGATGATAAACATCTGAGGAGGACCAAGGGTCCTATTTATAGGCGCTTAAGCGCCCCTTCAACTCCTGAGTTGATCTAACGGTTGGGATCTTGCCACCGCTGCACTCACGTGTGCTCCACGTGAGCGCAACGGTTGGGGGGGCTTTGTTTCCCCCAATCAGAGAAAAACTCTGTTTGAATTTCAAAAATTCAAAAATTGAAGCAACGCTTCAGATTCCTTGCGCTGCGCGCAACGCCCCACGTGTCAAAACCAGACACGCCAGCGCTGCGCCCAAGACAGCGCACCCAATCAGAGCAAGGCTCTGTTTTAAAATAAAAATAAAGGAGGCAACGCTTCAGATGACTTGCGCTCTGCGCTGCACGACACGTGTCAGCGCAGTTGCGCTGCACGACACGTGTCAGCGCAGTTGCGCTGCGCGACACGTGTCAAGCGCAGGTACGCTTGCACCAACTGTGCCAGCACTAAATCAGAATTAAAATTCTAGAAAGATCTTTCTAATCTTGTTAAAACAAGAAGATTATCTTCTGTAAAACAGAGGCCCTAGGATCAAAGATCCAACGGTGGGAAAATATCCCTAAATCAATCAGAGAAAGATCTCTTTAACTGATTCAACAAATCAATTGGCCCTATATAAAGACCCCTAGACTCCAAGTCTCAGGGATACAGAGAGCTCTTCTAAAAAAATTTTTGAGAAGAATTCAAAGAGAAAGAGAAAAAGGTAAACCTTTGGAAAAAAGAAGAAGTTCTTCTAAAAAGATCAAAGATCTAAGAAAAAGATCAAAGATCTAAGAACAAGATCAAGATCTTCAATAAAAAGAAAAAGATAAAAATAAAAGATCCAATCATAAAAGATAAAAGAAGTAATCTACTTCATTATTAGATCTTTTGATCTATATAAAGGCACAGCCTTTTGATGAACCATTGGTTCTTGAATCTTGAGGTAGAACCTCTTTGGAACAAGAAAAGATTCTTTTCTTTGATCTTAATTAGATCAAGATGCGCTATACGCTATTGAACAGTGCCCTGCACTCTTAATTTGCGTTGTTGCGCTCCTTGGATTGGCGCAAGTCACCAGAGAGCGCCACGTGTCAATCTGCGCCTTACGCTCCTAAAAACAGAGCGCTGTGCTCTTGGATTGGCGCACTGCACCAGAGCGCGCCACGTGTCAGCAGCGCAATAGCGCAGCGCACTGCGCTTGCGCTCACCAGAGCGTGACACGTGTTACCTCCACATGCGCTGGCACCTTGCGCTCATTAATTGGCGCAGAGCGCCTGACAAGCCACGAGGTGCACTGTCAGAACATTAAATGCCATGCATTATTAAAAAGGGCAGAGCCCAATTAAAGGTCTAATAGACCAAAGATAAATGCTGTGCATTATTTTAAAAAAGGGCAAAGCCCAATCAAAAGGCCTAGTAGGCCTAATATAAATGTTGGACATTTTTCTAACTGGACTTAACCCAATTCTGGCCATAAGTCCTCAAATTAAATTGAACTGAGCACAACTGCTCCCTCAAATCAATTGACACCCGGTTCAAGGGTACATCCCTGAACTCATCTGATATTTGTCGTTGTAATCCTTCAACGTCGTCAGAGAGGTGACGGGTCCCGACAACCATACATTGATACGGACTGTGGGGTCCTTAAACTCATGGACTATGATGTCCTTAAACCAATATTCGTCCCCAAAATGGGAATGTTGGACCACCATGTCCCTAAACTGGCAATGGACCACCATGTCCCTAAACTAGAACAATAGAGCCCTCAAATGCTCTTTTGTCGGGTCTAAATGATCCTGTTAAGCTGATCTTAGCCTCAAATTAGACTGACGTATCCTTAACAAACATTTAAGTTGATCTTAGCCTCAAATATGGCTAACGTATCCTTAAACCAAAACCTGCAAACAGACTTTAGTCCCAAATTGGACTATAGATCCATCGAACCAACTTTGGTTCAAAGGTACATCTCTTAACTCCTCTGATATCTGTCGTTGTAATCCTTCAACGTCGTCAGAGAGATGATGGGTCCCGACGGCCATACGATCAATGGACCACCATGTCCCTAAACTGGCAATGGACCACTATGTCCCTAAACTAGAACAATAGAGCCTAAATAATCTTTTGTCGGATCTAAACGATCCCGTTAAGTTGATCTTAGTCTCATATTAGACTAACGTATCCTTAATAAACGTTTAAGTTGATCTTAGCCTCAAAAATGGCTAACGTATCCTTAAACCAAAACCCCAAAACCAAATCTAAGAAAATACGGATTTGGACTAATTCACGTCCTACGGGCGACGACACAAATTAGTCTCCGTATACAATCCACGGGCAATCACAAACAAAACAAACACCCACGACACGAAGTGACCCTCTGGAGAAAGGGAAAGTTGTTACCGCGATGCGGTAACGTAATTAACTGCAGGGGCTTGCGCCTGCAGGGAAGAGCGTCCCCACAATCAAAAACCCCTCGAATGAGGGGGAATCAGACAAAGTCTGCTACATCGGCCGCGTCCGTCTAAACCTTCGATACACGGTGCCATAAATCAACTTGGTATCTTCGGAGAGGTGGACGGATAAAACCAAATAGCATCTGCCCCGAATCTCAACCAAAGACATCTGTCGCTCCGTCATTCGGAGGGGAACATACCAAATATTTGATAAGTTTTTTTAAAGAATTTGTAAAATAAATATAGGTTTTAAAGGTGTTTCATAGAACTTTTAAGTTTTAGAAATTTAATAAGCTGGCTATTTTAAATATTTATAAAAAAAATCTTTATTATTGTAACTAAAATTATTTAAGATACTTCTCAAATAAAAAATATTATCTCTATAACATTAAATAATAAATCTTAAATAAAAAATTAGCTAATCATATAATATTATCATAAACTAATATTATCATAATTTAGCATTTTAGTTTTCTAACAATATATTTTAACTTAGACCAATAATTTTAGTGGTCATTTTATCTTTTTGTTTAACTTATATTAGCCTTATTAGGGAGTTTTATGATACAAATGGAAATTTGTGGCAGTTTGCATAATTGGAAGTTCATAGTGTTTGGGAGAAAGTGGATAAGGTTCATAACATCAAATTGAAATTTAGCCAACAATTTATCACATTAATCAATGAGACTACCACGACAATTCATTTTTAAAAACCCAATCAAAATAAATAAGTTGGTTATTTATATCATTTCAAAAAAACAATTATAATTTTTCTGTCGCATTTTCTTCTCTCGTCAAAACTAATATGTAAGATATGTATAATTTTTTATAAATATTTCAAAATTTAACAAATCATTATGCCATGCACTGCTTCCCAAAATATAGAATGCGAGTGGTGATTAAACCAGCCATACTCCTCGGTCAGGAAATAAACCCGCCGTAGTCACACTTCAGCTTCTAGCATTACATGATAGTCAGTAGACAGTACTAGAGTAAAGAAAAATCACAGCTCACAACTTTATTACATCAAAAGAGTTCAAGATACATTTATTTACATGGAAAAAATAACTAACCAACAAAATAAAAATGTTCTTAAAGCAAAAGGGTTGGCGCTGATGTTGCGGACCTCCGCGATCTCGAATGGTGGGTCATGCTCCTTAGCTGGGTCTACTTCGTCCTCTGAGCATGCATACTCAGTTCATCAGGACGACACATATACCAATAAATATATATAATGGGTATAATGTTATTAAACATGCAAGGTACGACAGAATACAGAAACATGAGAATGAATATCATTTGAATATGAACAACGCGATATAAGTATCATGTCAGTAAATCAGGCAATGTGTATGTCACTACTTATCAGTCACTAAGTCGGTGAAATTAATTGGTGGAAAGGATGCTTGTGTTTAACAAGGGTCTCGTGTATACCCGAGACTACGGTCCACTATTGCCCAGGATATAACCCTGCAGCCGTGCCACTAGGCCCACGACCTAATGTGTGTGTGTATGTGTCACTAATATCGAATGATCATCCTCAAAGTCACTGTACCTCGCTAAATACGAGTTCAATTCCACCCTGATTTCCCCATTTTCCCTGGGTCACAATAACTATAAGTATAGAATTAATTGTATACAAGCACGCACCAATTCATGGTCTTACTCACTTTCAATGCACTATTCACTTTCACCAATGAATCACTTATCACTGGCGTGCTTGATACAACTAATCCAATACCACTCACGCTCGACAATGCAATGTTCGCTATATGTCACTATGAACGTTCGCTATCACTAAGGGTATCACGGTCGGGTGAAATACAAGAATGATGCAACATAGCAAATCATATGCGATATGAAACACAATGCACCTTATGACTCCAGAAAAATATATTAATCTGCACGATCGTATTTAGACAAAATGTTACAAAAGAGGTAAAGAGTAAACTCAAACAGCGATCTAACAAAATTGGTTCCAGTTCAATCTGGTTTAAGGTTTGCGATATGCGGTCGTTTCATTTTAAGTTTTCATCGCTGGGAATTCAGTTCCTGAACTGAAAGTCCATTTCGCGACACATTATTCACCATGTTGGGATCATAATTAGGCAAAATTACAGTTGAGTGGAATTTATATCTTTTAATTATGTTTCCAACGCACCAGGCGGATCGACAGTATCCGCTAGGAGCTGGGAGATACATTCTGTTCAAGGTCGGAACATCCATTCTGTCCCTGCTTGGGACTGCAGTACGCTTCGACCATTTAAATTGCAATTAAAATATCAATTGGAAGTAAAATTAAACGAAACTAAAACCAATAGTTAGCTAACAGGATTATATTTACAACGGTATAGGGTTACACACAATTCCATATTTGTACAGCGCTACACATTCATATAAATTCAGGCATCATCATGGAATGCTGCTCTGGACTGCAGTCCAGAGCTGCATTCCCAGTCAATTCTCGTTGCCGTAATCTATCAGTATCGAAAAATAAACTATAGAGGGTTCTATCTTATCGAGTCGGCTTCTATGTAATCCGTAGAATATTACGACATGTATCTAATTTTATATTAAATTTAGCATCTCGACATGTACAGTAAAAACAGAATTGACATCGCCTCTTTGGGGCGTCGTTACATGTACGATACTTCGTCATTTAGAGTTCAGTCTTCCACGGGACATTCATAAGCAGCGAAAAGGAAATATGGTTAAAAGTTTTGAGCATGATCGAAGGGGTTTAAGTTCAGTCCTCTATCTCGAACTAACAACACAATATCGAGAATTTTCGAATTAAATTTGGTTTTGCCTAACCCGTGAAAACGGTATCTAATATTTACAATTTCCATGTGATATTAACATGATGTGTTTAGATTCGTTTATGCTCAAAAATAACACTTTAGATTTGATACGATGATGGCGTACAAAATATGTGTGATAGCATACTACATAACACGTATTCGCAAATAAATGAATTAGTATAGATCTAAATACATAGCATGTTAAAGCAAGTGAGATTTCACCTGCCTTCGGTCGCTGATATAGAAGCGACACCACGTGCAGGATTCGTCTCGACACATGAGACGATACAATACTGGACACGGCGTGTGGCTCGTGCACGATGCGCGGTGACCCGGTACTGGACGCGGTGGCGACGCGGGCGTGATACGGTAGTGGGCGTGGTTTTGGTTCGGTGTGTGGTGCAGGAGTGGCATGGCACGATACAGTACTGTACGCGATGCTGGTGCCGAAGTGGGCACGGTGCGTGCACTGGATCGGGGCACAGATGGCACAGAGGCTGGCACAGCGTGGCACGGAGAGTGGGTACGAGGTGGTACAGGGAGTGGGTACGAGGTGGCATGGGAGTTCACCAGGGGTCGCCGGCTGTGGATTGAGGTGATGGAGAAGGTGGAGGGCTCTGACGACGGTGGTGCTGGAATTTGTCTCAGCAGCGGTGACGGCGTTGTCCAGCAGCGGTAGTCGTGGAGGAGCTCGGGGAGGGTGGTGGTGATGGTGAGGGAGTGGGGTTGTGGTGTGGTGGTTTTCGACGAGGATGGGGAGGATTGCCGGAGGTGGAGGAACTGGTGGTTGAGGAGACGAACGGCTGTAGCGAGGTGATCGACGTGAACTCTGGTGGTGGGTGGTTGTAGGCGTCGGTGGCTGGTCATGGGTGTTGGAGAAAGCTAGGTGCGCGGTTGAAGTCGGAGAAGAAGGAAGAGATGGTCACAGTTGGTAGAGAGGAAGGGATGCAGAGGGTGGCTCCGGTGGTTAGGTGTCCATCGGCGGCGAGCTCGATGGCAAAGAGGTTGATGTGGGTTTGAATTGGAGGAGATGGAGCGAGCTAAAGAGAGAGAGAGAGAGACTAAGAGGGGGTGAGAGACGTTGAGGGAAGGAAGATCTGGAGGAGAGGATCGCGGGGAGTTGGGATCGAGGGCGAGGTCGTGGCCGTTGGCGAAGAGCAGGCCTCGAGGAAACAACGTGTGAAGAAGGGGAAAGAGCCGTTGGGGGAAAGAGCCGTTGGGGGAAAAGAGGGTTGTTGAGTGTGGGGCTTTGTCATGGGGAACGGGGCACGCGGAGGCGAGCGCAAGAGGGGAAGGGAGCATTGGAAGTGGTGGGAAAAGGGGAGAAGGAGGAGAAGAAGAAGAAGAAGAAAGGGGTTCGGGTCGGATCGGGTAGTTTAGGGTTTGGGATTGGGATTGGGATTAGAAAAATAGAATAAAAATTTTATAAAATAAAAAATATATACAAATAATAGGGGGAAATTGGGAAAAATACGGGAAAATATATATATGGAACCGGGGATTTACACATTATAAATCATACAGCTATTTTTCTAACAATAAAAAGCAAATCGTTTAAAAACATTATGTGTGTATGCTAATGACCATACACTATATCTATATCTATACTGCTCTTATAAGCAAATTGATGAAATTTTTGGTTCGTCATATCTTAACTAATTTATATCTCTTCTAAAATTATTCTTTTAAAAAAATTACGGTCTATTTTGAAATAATAATATGGAAGCTATTCTATCAACCATTTCAATTTAAAATTAAAAACCAAATTTTATTTTTGTATAGTAGTTTATTAAAACATAAATTGATATTGAGATTTTTATTTTGTGTTTTTTATATCCTCGTCAAATTTTCTTTTATTTTAAAAACTCTCTCTTTACTCTTCATATTTGATATTTCTCCTCAAATCTATTAGATATTTCATATTTCCCCTAAAAAAATTCATCCAAAAAATAAACCGCTTTTATATTAATCGAGATTACTTTTTATCAAACTATTATCATTATCTATCTATTCCACTCTTATAAGCAAATTTATTGAAATTTTTGGTAATTAGGATGTAACAATATGCAATGATAACATTTATTTTTTCTCCATTAATTAATTAATGACAAATATTTGATAAGGTTTTTAAAGAATTAGTTAAAATAATATAGGTTTTAAAGGTTTTTCATAAGACTTTTTATGTTTTAAAAATTTAATAAGTTGGCAATTTTAAATATGTTTTAAAAATCTTTATTATCTTAACTAAATTTATTTAAGATACTTCTCAAACAACAAATATTATCTATATAACATTAAATAATAAATCTTAAACAAAAAATTTAGCTAATATATATCATATAATATTATCATAAACTAATGTTATCATAATTTAACAATTTTTTTTCTAACAAAATATTTTAATTTTGGCCAATAATTTAGTGGCAAGTTAATCTTTTTGTAAACTTATATTAGCCCTGTTAGGGATTTATGATACAAATGGAAATTTGTGGTAGCTTTGCATAATTTTGAAAGTTCATGATAGTTTGGGAGAATATGGATAAAATTCATGGTATCAAGTTGAAATTTAACCAACTATTTATTACATTAATCAATCAGAGTATCACAATAATTTATTTTATAAAACTCAATGAAAATAAATAAGTTAGTTATTTATATCATTTAAAAAAAGCAATTATAATTTTTCTGTTGCATATTCTTCTCTAGGCAAAACTATATGCAGGATATTTTTAATTTCTCATAAATCTATCAAAATTTAACAAATCATTATAAATCATAAAACTATTTTTCTAAGAATAAAATGCAAATCTTTTAAAAATATTATGTTCGTAAATTGTAATGACTTTACCAATTCTTCACGTGCATGACATGTTCAAAAAACTAGTATATATATGAAATTATTAATTTTGTTTGTATCTTGTAACGACTTTATCAATTTTTCACGTTCATGGCACATGTAAAAAACTAGTATGTATACACACACAGAAAAAGAGTATGAGGTGGCGGCCCCTATTTCAAAAATAGGCTCCCGTCCCAAAACACACCTGCCACGTGTATTTCACCGATCCAAATCGGTCATGCTGTTCTACGTATCATGAAATCTTTGTATATAAAAAATCTCGAGATATGATAACCTCTAACCGGTCCATTAAAAGACCGCATTTTTCTAATATCGATAAATCGTTGATTTTTCTATCCACTTGACGAACATGTTAGAAGTTTTCAAATCTCGAGATTTTTTGTACATAGTGCTTTCATGATACGTAAATCAAAATGACCGAGTTGGATCGGTGAAAAATATGGAGAATATATGTGTTTGAGTTGGGAGGCCCTTTTTAAAAAAGGGCTGCCACCTCATATGCCTTCTCCCCCCTCCCCCCTCTTTATATATATATATAGAGAGAGAGAATAATGAAGAAAAGAGGTCATATAAGGCTTTTCGTTAAGTGACATAAAAAATCTATATCCTCCATGTTTTTTTTCACGATTGGCACCCATCAATATCATCTTTATCATGTAAGATGTGGATATAAAAAATTTCATGTGATTCCACCACTTTTTTATCATTGAATTAGCAATGTAAAAAGTTATATTGTCGATAAACCGTTAATTTTGCACCCACTAAATCAACAGTGAAAAAATGATGGAATCACATGAAATTTGGTATATCCACATCTTATATGATAAAGATGATGATGATGGGTGCCGATCGTCGAAAAAAATCGTAGAGGTTGTATCTTTTCGACGCCATAGGAGGAAATTCCCTCCCATGGCACCTTTTATCCATTTGAATAATGGATGAAAGGTGCCATGGGAGGGAATTTCCTCCTATGGCGTCGAAAAGATACACCCTCCACAATTTTTTAGACGATCGGCATTTATCATCTAAGATGTGGATACACCAAATTTTGTATGGTTTTATATCTTTCTCACCGCTGATTTCGTGGGTGCAATATTAACGGTTTACCGACAATAGAACTTTTTACATTGCTAATTCAACGGTGAAAAAATGGTAGAAGCACATGAAATTTGGTGTGTCTACATTTAGATGATAAAGATGATGATTATGGATGCCGATCATTGAAAAAAATGATGGAGAGTGTATTTTTTCTACGCCACATGAAGAAAAACTCTCCTAAGGCCTCTTTCCTTCATATGAAATTTGGTATATATACATCTTAATATATAAGAATGAGAATTGTGTGTGCCAATCGGTGAAAAAAACATAAAAGGTTAGACTTATCTTGCCGCCATAGAAGGAAATTCCATCCTGGGGCCTTTGTCCTCCATATATATATATATATATATATATATATATATATATATATATATATATATATATATATATTCCAAATCTTGGATTTTGCATGCAATACTATCCTGCAATACTTCCCAATTAAGATGAGATCTATCCAAAAATTATATTTTTTTGCCATTGGTCCGTAAGCGCTAACCTATGCCCACACACACACACCACACACAAGCACACAATACGCATGCACCCAAGGGACCCACGAATTTGTCCCGAAAACCTTAATTTATGGCCATATATATATATATATATATATATATATATTCCAAATCTTGGATTTTGCATGCAATACTATCCTGCAATACTTCCCAATTAAGATGAGATTTGTAACAACTCCAATTTTTGTATACATAAATTTGATTTAAATTTGAAGTATACTTGGAGTATTTAATGTTGCTGTTGTCACTTTAAGTATCTATTTTCCTACAATAATTACAAGAAGGAGCTTGTAGCTTATTGGTAATACCTTGCACTGCTGAACCAAGCCACCAGAGTTCAAATCCCATGCCCCACATTATTTTTAGATTATTTTTCTTTTAAAATTCTTGGAAGCCCAACAGTTCGGAGGCCATAACTCCCAAAAGTTGAACTGAACCCTAAAAAGTGAATATACCAGGAGCTACGTCAGGTGAACCCACACCCGATGACCACCGGACTCGGCCGAGTCGGCCGGCGGACCGGACGACTCGGGCCGGCGCCGCCGGCCGGACTCGGCCGGATGGCCGAGTCCCCAAAACAAAAGTTTTGGCTTTTCGTCTTCTAAACTCCCCTGTTTACACCATTTTAATGGATCGGTTCCCGAATGTTAATTACACCCTATTTAATACAAATTTTAATGTTTTTCTTTAAATTTTTACAATTTTTTTTAAAATAAAAACCTTTCACCTACCCTACCCTAGCTTACCCTATAAATAGACCCCCTACCCTCTACCCTCTCATCCCAAAACACTAGGTTTACTCTCTCAAAATTTTTACAAGAAGGGTGTACTTTGAAATCGAATTCACGGCGAAGCTCTCACAGAATTCCGGCGACGTTTTTTTGAAACAACCGGCGACGAAACAACGCGTCGGCCACTCACCTAGTTCCCCTATACTCTTAGTATAGATCGAAACCCGTAAGTCCCATTCTTTCTTTCTTTCTATTTCTCAAAAATACGAACTTACGAAACCCGACGGAAATCGGAACAAACCGATTTCCGATTCGGTTTACTATAAAATCTCACTTGTCACCAATTCCATAATACTTAAACTTATTCATGATGACTATTAATCACATAACAACTAATTTGGATAAAGTTTCTCACATGAAATGATAGCTTTTGCAATATCGTATTCTTTTTCACTTTAATACCATAATGTTTATTTTTCTTCTTCTAATCAATTCAATCACTCCTAAACATCTTTATCTTGACCATTAAACTTGTAAAAATCAATTTGAATAAGTTTTCACACATGAAATGATAACCTTTTCAATTTACCGTATTTTTACACTTTAATACCATCATGTTTCAATTTCACATTTAACCCCTAACTTGCTATACATTTAAAGCAGAGTACGAGGTAATGACCTACCTCCACACACACTCAAATACAACCCTAAAACGATATCATCAAAACTTAGAATACGATAAAACGAATCTTTCATTAAAATACCATAATCTTAATAAAACCATACTTAAAGGTTTTAGAATTGATACACTTTTAAGTAAATACTTCTTATTAGGAAAATACGATAAGTTGTGGACATCGATCGTTTATCTAAACCTGATTTTGTGGTGTTTAGGCTAGGCAAGTGAGCTTAGGTAACTTTAAAAGGCCCGCCTCACGATTCGTGAGCGGATCCCTCCTTCCTCACTTGTACTTACCTGGCCACAATTGGCGGTGAAGAGGCGATTTGAGGCTTCTAACGACTTGTCGTTTAGACCATTAGAAATAGGCTAGTTAGTTTAGAAAACCCTAGAACCTAAAATACGGAAAATTACACTTTTCAAATAAATACCCCTTTTACTCTATAAAAACCGTTTTCTAAAGGATTAGTATTTTACAATCTTTGCAAAGCGCCGCTACAACCCATCTTTGGGGAACCCGTTCGGGATCGTGCGGTTTATCGCGTACCCTCGGGCTAGTAGTGCGAGATTCAGACCTCCGCAAGGAGCATTCGGTCTCGAAAGGTTTAAAATACGACATCTTAAGAAAATGAGATTTTTTTGAAATATAAAATATTTATTAAAATTATTTTTGTATAAACATATGTATATTTATCTTTTAAATACCTATTTTATTATAATATAAATTTTCTATATTTTTCTAAAAATCACAATAATAAATTTTACACTAAAATACCATGAACTTCAAATAATCAATATTACAGATAAATACCTAAAACTAGGATATTTTCACTAGAAATAGCACAATATAAAATCCACATTCATTACAACTCTAAAGACGAGCAATAAATACTTGAGGTGTATTTTGAAAAGTACATAAAAGTATTTTTACATAAAACCCCCTCAAGTTTATAAATTACCCTAAGGACCCTAGCAGTTATAAGACTTCGTTTCACATTTCTGATTGTCTGACTCGGGTTTGAGTCTGATTAATCTGACTTGAATATGATTCAAGTCAATCCATAATCTACAAGTTTCCAATTCAATATGAACATATGAATCCATGAATACAATTATCAGTTTATACAATTTGGCTGAGCCGAACCATGGATATATTCCTTTTACATGATTCTCAGTATTCCATTTACATAACTCTACGGTTATAATCGTTTCCTGATATCATGGTTTCGGTCAGTCAGTCAATCAATCATACAACCAACACAATTTACAAGATAATAATACAAACAAGATATCGCGGGGTTTAAGGGGTATATTGGTACGAAAAGTGTTAAAGGTGGCACGAGGTGGTCAGACTTAACACACCTAACATGAATCCAGTTGCTGTTGTACCGTGGCATAAACGGTACCTTGTACTATACGTGCCCTTAGTCTCTGGCATATAGAGACTTCTCTCGTATACACTGGCATCCTTCCATACCAAGCTACAAACAACAACGTTGATTACAACAATAGTTTACACTTTAAAATGTATTTTATTATTCTGTCTTTTTCTACTTCTCTCTTACCTTTGGGACTTACCGAGCGACCTGTTCGCTGACGACATTCTGTTTCTCTCTTCTTTGAATGTTGTCAGGTGACTTGGACCCGGCAGAGATCGAGCCATCGCAAGAAGACTTGGAGCAATTTACTGAAGACCCTGAACTGTAGTTTCGTTGTACACTTTTTCTTTCTGTACTTTTCATTTCCTGTTATGCCACTGTTTAGGCATCGTTTTACTTTAGTTGTATTTCCTTTCATGTATTGTACAAAGAACGTTAATAAATAAAAGTTACTGTTCTTTTATATCTTGTCTCTTGTGTATTTATTTTATATTGCTTAGATATGCTTAGCGTATGTACTTCTGAGTATATACGTAGCGGACCTCGTCGCGCCCACTTTGCCGTACACATGGTTTTTGCATTTTTTTAGTGGAAAAATAAGAAATTATTTGGGGTGCCCTCATGAGTTTGAGTTATAATAGTATAGATCTTAAATTAAAGTCATTAGAACCTGAGCTGGCCAAAAAAAGTCTATTTTGACAAATAAATTTAGGAGGGGTCGATTTTCCAAAATAAAAAGTAAAGTAGGTCTGTTTTAAAAAATTGTCCTAATTATAATCATATAATTATAATTATAATTATAATATATAAAATAAAATAAAATAGATATAAAAGATAGATTATAGGTTAGGAAACGAGATATTTAAAAAAAACAAAAAAGAAAAAGGGGATGCTTCCTAATTTAGTTTACAAGTTTAGGATACCAAGGTTGACCCGGTCAAAGCAACACCATTTATGGACATTATGCCGACATCCCGGCTGTTATGTTGCTTCTGGCCCATTCGGGAGAGCAACAATAGGTGTCCACCGCTCAAAACGAGCAGAGGGTAGCTTTTTCCATTCGGTGGGGTGGGGAAGATGGTGGCCGACCCATTAATTTTTTTTTATCTTCCTTTCTCTACTGGGAAGACGGTGACCCTTTCTATTTTTTTTTAAATGGTGGGCCTCTATTCATTTTATTATATTAAATTTTTAAGAAATATATATTTACAATAACATGTTTTCTGCATGCCTGAAAAATAGGATTTGGTTACGAAGATTTCAAACGCATTGTTTCACCCAAAGTGTCTTTGGTGACATCGCTGGCGTTTCTTTACGACATCCCTCTCTCATCTCTTAAAACGGAAACCCTAGTCCAAGTCTCTTCCGGATCGGACCCTTGCCGCCCAAGTAAGCACCCTACCCTTCTCCTCTCTCTCTCTCTCCCTCTCTTCTCAAACTCTATAAATAGAACCCTAACTCTAACCCTAACCCTAACACTCTCTCTAACTCTCATCTCAGTTTCCATTGATGAAAACACACACTCGCTCTCTCATCAGCGTAAAAGAGGCAGCAGCAGCCGTCATCGTCACCGGCTTCGACGACCGCCGCCTCCACTCTCGATGAAATTGAAATTGGTTACTTTCTTCTCTCTTCTCTTTCTGAATTCATCATCATCCTTTCGTGAGTGAATTTCAAAGTTATATTTTATTAGTATGTCTATTGCAAATTCTTGATTTTTGAATCTTGTTTTGTTTCAGAGGTTGATTCCCCCCAATTTCTCAATTTTGCACTGGACCACACTCTTAATTTTTAAGCAAACAAAACAATTCTAAGTCTTAATTTGCTTTCTTCGGCCTAAATTGTGTAATGTATGCTTATCTGCTAAATATCCTTGTTCTTTTATATGTTGTTGCTTCTTCGTGCTGCGTGTTATTTAACATGTCTTTAATTTTGATACGGTATTATAGCTTGGACGATTTTGCACTGTCGCTAATCCTTGTTATAGCAATCGATTTCCATGTGGCTTTTCTCCCATTGTTCCTGCATTACGGTGGATGTCTTTCAGTTCGAATTTTTTAAAATAAATTTTATAACTATGGATCACTAATCTTAGGAACCAAACAGTCGCTGATTTGCCCAAAAGCTTCATGGCTATAAAAAATGGTGAGGCAAGGTTTGGATGGCCTGCTAGTTAGTTTGGCGTTTGCAGCCATCTTCTATTGTTAGCCTAACTTCAAATCTGAACAGACCCTTATTGTAATTCAGAGGCAATGATGATTTGTCCGAATGCTTCAGAGTGATTGATTGTTAAGGTTAAATGGCAAGGCAAGATTGATGACTGTCTACGTATATGCAGCAACCAGTTTGCAGCCATCTTCTATGTTATTTTAAGTTCCTAACTCCAAACTCAAAAGCAGAGCCTAAATTGTTAGAGAAGGAGAGAAAGAGAGGATTTGTTCCATTCTGTATCCTAGGATTTATATTTGCATACAAATTCAACTATTGGTTTGCATACAAGCAACCTAAACTGGCCCAATAAATAAGTCAGAAAGCAGTTCTGATTGTTTATTTTTAAGACTCCAAATAATTTATATGGCGAGGCAAGATTGGTTGGTACACAGGCAACCAGTTTGCAGCGATTGTGTTATATGGTCGAGATTTGGACTGGGTATTGAAATTTCAGAACCTATGACCATAAAGGTTATGGAAAATGGCGAGGTGGGCTTGGTTGTCTGCTTATATGCACGCAACCAGTTTGCAGCCATCTTATCTGTTTTTGTAACTCTAAACTCAAATCAGCGACTAATTTGTGAGAGCAAATATATTACATTCTTCATTACTTCAATTTGCTAGGACAGGCTGGTATATCTGAGCCTCATCCTTAGTGTATATCTGTATATGAGAGCTATGGCTTGCAAAGGGTTGGGTTGTGTCAGTTGTCTACTTGTAGAGCCATTCAAGTTTGTTCAAAACTTAAGACGGCATTTTCTTCACCTTCTTGGGGATTTTTCGATTTTAAATGGGGGCCTAAGTTATGATGATGATTGGGAAATATTATCCATCAAATTTCTTCTTCTCTATTTCTTGTTGTTCGAAAACAAGGTTTAATTATCCGATTAGTCGGCTCTTAAGAGTTTGGCTAGAAACTGCGTTGAAGTATTAAATGATTGATTGATTGCATAATTGACTCTGCTCAAGATATTCTGTGAGCGACAATTAGTCAGGTACCTATACACTGCAAATAACCAAATATGCAAACTCACACTTCATAATGACTTGGGTCTTTCCTTTTCCTTCACATCAATTTTTTTTGTCTGCTCTGATTTTTCTTTGTGGGTATATTAAAATGTAATTTCCTATATAATCCATATATGTGGCGTATAATTCATTAGCATTGGCTGGCTGAACAGAGAACAAATACATGTTCCACAGCATTGAATTTTCTTTAATAGATACTGGATACATGTATGTGCGGGCAACCAATTTGCAGCGATTTTGTTATTGTTACCCTAACTCTAAACTTGAATTGTTATTTGTTTTTCGTACCATGTCTGGACCCGAGCTCATTCTACTGGATTCATAAAGCTTGAGGCTTTGTGGATAGCTCAGGTGCGTTCTTTAATGGAAAAGGTTAACCTCTGTTGCACTTTTTAGGTGTTTAATTTTCGTGATTGCACTAATGAGGTCAGGTATCTTTTATTTCAAGATTTCTGTCAAGTGTTTTCTTCTTCTGAAGTGTATCCTCTTTTATTGGGGGCTTTGGAGAGAGGACTCCAGGAAGCAAGGTGAATCTCTCCTCTCTTGTTTTCTGTTGTTGTAACAGCTCATTTCCACCTTTTATTTCATTTAATAACGTCATATTACGTTGGCAGTTAGAGTTAATCATCCCTGCATCCTCTCTTTCACATTTAAGGCTTTCTTGTAGGGAATTTGATGATACGTTAAAGCTTTTGTTGCTGGTTGAAGTTTAAGGCAAATTATAGCTTTGTTTGCTGTTTGAAGTGAGATCTATAAGACTATAAGTATTGCTCCTTAACTATAACTCTTGCCCCATCATCTTTTTGTTTATAGGTGGACAGACTTTTTTTTTTGTCATGCTTGAAAGACAGGAGCGACAATAGAGATGGAGAGAAAGGAAAGAACGTAAGAGTGTCATATATGGCCTTTAGATTCTCAGGTGAAGTGTCAAAGTTGTGTGGTGCATGAGAAGAAAAATGGAACCAGTCATCATGTTGCTGTTTGCCTGAGCAAGGAACACACATTGCCATTATTCTGTAAGTATCTGCACACAGTTTTGGTACACGTTCAAAGTTGCTGTCTTGAAGTTTATTGAGATATTTCCCAAGGGCCCAAACTATATTCCTTTTATGGAGGGTTTATTTGGTCATTTCAATTCGTTATAGATGCCATTTGGTCACTGATACCACCACAACATTTTTAAAATACAGGGTAAACTTCTCTTGACGTTATAGGAAGTATCAGGGTATTTTTGTGCATTTCATGCTAATTTATTATTACTATTGACGATAATGGGTCCCTGAAAGTTAGATATAATTGAAAGTAGAAAGGACTTCTAAGGAAGTTTAATACTACTAAACACGTTTTTGTGAATTTTACCCTTAGTAGGCAACCAGTTTGCAACTATTTGTTAACTAACGGCAAACCCTAACAGCATCTTTTTGTTTATTATTGGTTATCAGAAGCTGATCTAAGCCTCATCTTTAATGTTTATCTGATGCTCGACATCAGGGGTTTTCTCATATATCACCTCGAAAACTTAGGTTATTTCTGTATAGCATCTCTGAAATGAAGAAATATTTCTGAGCTCATTATTATTTGAATTATTGTTGTCGTTGTTATGCTCATGATGATGTTGTCATTAAGTTTTATTGCTCTCCATCAAATTTGGTTACTCTTTACTCCATATAAAATTGTCCATAGTCTATCAAATTGTTTGTTCACTGAAAAAAGAATGAAGCATAAGCTGCTTGAAAACCTATCTTTATCTACCCGAAAGATAAAATGTTGGGGCGCACAATACCTAGATATTAGCACCAAATAGGAGGGCCAACGGTATTGCCTCTTTGGTAGATAAAAGTAGGTATTAAAGAGGGCAGGAAAAGTATTTTCCGAAAAAACTGCCTCTACAAAATTAGACCCTGAATTAAAAAGCTAGGAAAAAGAAATCAAGTATATAAATAAGGAAACGAGAATTGACGCTCGAAACTCCATTTCTTTTGAATTGTATATTATTATGACATCGTCATAAAATTGCACTATTTCTCTCTGGACATTGTCGGTATTTCTCTACAGGATGGCGACATCTCTCTTAAAACTTAAAACAGAAACCCTAGTTTTGCTTGGATTCGTGCTGCCAAAGTAAGTACACTAGTCATATCCTCTCTCTCTCTCTCTCTCAAACTCTCTAAATAAAACTCAACTCTAACTCTTTGTCTCTCTTTCATCTGAGACTCCATTGATGAAACCTTAACCCTAACACACACACACACACACACACACTCTCTCTATCTCTCTCATCAAAATTATTGTTGGAATAAAGATGCCAAAAAGGACACTGCACAAAAACTTAGTGATATGCTCTTCCTTCACCAAGCTTCTAATCCTTTTATACTCTCATGTTCTCTTCATTATCATAACCAAAATCAAACTCTTGAAAACAAATAAACTAACTCACCACACTGCTGTCAAGGACACACGAGGTGATGCGTCTCAGGCGCAATGCGCAGCCGGACGCTAGAATGCCCCTCGTGGAGCTACGTGGTGCCGTGCATGCAAGAGACGCGAGCATAGACGCCTGAGGTGCACGCCTCACGTGAGGCGAAAGGTGCAAGTGAGACGCGCGCCTCGCTGTAAATTTGTCATTGGATTCTTAAAAGAGAATCGGGTCGAAGGGGTGTACTTTTAATTATATGATTACCCAAACCCAAAACTTAAAGCATTTTTGTCAACCGGAAAGCAGAAGTTTTCTCAAAACTTCTCATGTTCATGACTTCATGGTGGTGGCCGCTTCTAGGGTTTTCAACAGCGGCGGCGATTGCTCTCAAGTTCGTCAGCGGCGAAGGTGCTTCTCGTCCTTGTCGACTTGGACTTCTCTATCTTCTTCTCTTCGCCTCATTGGTTCGTTGACTTGAAAACATAATTAAGATTTGAGGTATTGATTCTCCTCTTCCTTCTATCTAATTCTCTCTCCTCTCTTTTTTCTTTTATACCTTTTCTATTTCATTCTTTTAAGTTCAAGTCATTAAGCTTGGTGATGGATTTATTTATTAAAATTCATCCATCTGATGTTGGATTTTGAAATTTGAAATCGAGCCATTGAAATTGCATATTTGATGTTTATTAGGTACAAGTAATACAAAATTAAAGTATTAAATGTTGTAGAAAAGCTTATTCGTCTCGCACACTTGAACGCGCCTCTCATGCAAGCATCTTGCGTCTTGGGTGCATTACATCTTTTGCATTTCACACCGCGCATTGAGAGCACTGCTCACCATTATATAAGATCATATAACACTAAACTTCCCTTAACTAAGAGCGTATTTCACTGAACTATTAAGTTTTAATTACAGTAAGCTTCCTTACAATGCTAACATTTCAATGAAAAAAATCCCTTTGAACTAAAGGATAAGGTAGTTTATACCATGATAAAAAACTTTGGGGTTGTTTCGTGAAAAGTAGCAGTAGTTAAGGGCGTTTCAATATAATTTAGCGGCTAAATTTCAACTTGATACTATGAACTTTGGTCATTTTCCCCCAAAACTACCATAAACTTCTAAAATAATGCAGAGCTGTCATAACCTTTTCTTTGTACTAGAAAATTCGCTATCAGAGTTAACAGGCGATCAACAAAAAAGATAAAATGACTAAAATATGCAACATATATCAATTTAAAAAACTAATTTTTTGCTAAGAAATAATACCTGTTGGGTGTTAGTTAAATCATTTTTTCTGTTTTGTTAATCAAATATTAACTCCTTTAGGGAGTTTTCTGGTACAATGAAAGTTCGTGGTAGCTTTGCATCATTTTAGAAGTTTATAGTAGTTTTGGGGGAAAGTGATTAAAGTTTATGGTATCAATTTGAAATTTACCCTAAAGTATATGCATTAAATTCGTAGTTTAGTGAAAAGTAGTAATAGTTAAGGGTATCTCGGTTTTGCATTAAACTCTTCATTGTCGAGAAGTTGCATGATTGAAATTATAAGATCCCTCTTCATTTCACTCTTACTAATGTGCACCTTAATGCAATAATCTATTACAAGTAGTAATCATCATTCATCAATACAATATTTTATTTGATTGGTTTGATATATCTATATCTATAGGACTCCTAAAAGCAAATTGGAGAGGTTTTGGAGGTCTTTTCATACCAACTAATTATTCATACCAAAAGATTATTCATACCACTAAATCCTATTCCTCTCGGCATATTCAAATCCAATATCACATCTTTTTTTTTATTATTAGATATTTAGCATCAATTATTAAAAAATATTTTCGTATCTTTTTTTATTATTATATATTTAGCATCTATTATTAAAAAATCTTTTCATATCCTTTTTTTTAAGTTTTTATCATAATTTGCTAATTTAAGTTTTATGAAAATCATATTTTTTAATCTTTTTTTTATATATATTTAGCACTCTTTATATAGTATATGAAAAAGATTTTATGCCAAAATTATATTTGGATTTTATAGAAAAAGTTGATTTGATTTTATATCACAAATTTGATTTCCATAAAACTTAAATTAGCAAATTATGATAAAAACTTAAAAAAAAATGTGACCTGAAAGCATATTTAAAAAATTAGTTAACATATATACTTTCTATAGTATATGAAAAGGATTTTATGCCAAAATTATATTTGGATTTTATAAAAAGAAGTTGATTTGGTTTTATATCACAAATGTCTTACTGTAGAATGGTTAATCTCTCTACTATTATAGTGCAAAAGGCAGGGGCTCCAATTTTAAAATTGATTTTGAGATTTGACTATCAAATTTGCCAAAGAAATTCTTTAAAAAAATAAAAAATTAAATCTCAATTTGTAACTTCAACTATCCCATACGTCCAAATCTCAATTGTAACCGCAACTAACCCCATACATCCAATAACTATCTTCACAAATCTCTTTCAGTAACTAACTCCATATAAATTTCTATTTAATTAATTACACTTAATATGTAATGTGCATCTCATGTGCAAAATACTAATGTGTGCAAAATATAGGCCATAGCAGGGAATTTCCTCCTATGGTGTCGAAAAAATACAAGCTCTATCATTTTTTCTGTTCGGCACCCAGTATCTCTATTTTTATCATCTAAGATTTGTATACACCAAATTTCATGTGATTCTATCATTTTTTCGTAAAAGGTTCTATTTTCGGTAAATCGTTAATTTTGCAACCACTAAATCAACGGTGAAAAAGTGGTAGAATCACATGAAATTTGGTGTACTACATCTTAGATAATGATTAGAGGGAATGGATGCCTATCGTCGAAATAAATCATGAAAGGTGTATTTTTTCGACGTCATAGGAGGAATTCTCTTCTGGCACATGTTCTCCATTATATATACGCGCGCGCGCGCACATATATATGAGGAAATAGGTTATCAGCTACCTAACTGATATTAAACCGTCAGCTAACCTATTATATAATCCAATCCGACCGTCAAATCGACGATCCGCACCCATCATCTTCATCGTTATCATCTAAGTTATGGATACACCAAATTTCATGTGATTCTACAACTTTTTTACCGTTGAATTAGTGGATTCAAAATTAACGGTTTACCGACAATAAAACTTTTTACATTGCTAAATCAACGGTGAAAAAATTGTAGAATCACATGAAATTTGGCGTACCCACATCTTTAGATCATAACGATGAAGATGATGGATTCCGATCGTCAGAAAACACGATGGAGGATGTATTTTTTCGACGCCATAGGAGGAAATTCCCTCCTATAGCCTCTTTCCTCCATTATTCTCATATATATATATATATATATATATATATATATGAAAAAAGGTATGGGGTGGCGGCCTTTTTTCAAAAAGGGGCTCTCGCCTCAAACACACATATCTACCATATTTTTCATCGATCCAAACCGGCCATTTTGATCTACATATCATAAAACCCATATATACAAAAAATTTCGAGATTTAAAGACCTCTAACGCATTCATCAAATGGATTAAAAAATTAACGGCTTATAGGTATATGAAAAATTACGGTTGCTTGATGGACGAGCTAGAGGCCTTAAAATCTCAAGATTTTTTGTACATAGGGATATCATAATGCGTAAATTAAATTGTTCGGTTTGGATCGGTGAAATGTATGGGGTAATGGTGTGTTTAGGTGGCGGCCCCTTTCATACCCTTTTTCTGTATATATATATAGAATCACATGAAATTTGGTTTATCCACATCTTACATGATAAAGATGATGAATACCGATCGTCAGAAAAAATCGTGGATGGTGTTTTTTCGACGCCATAAGAGGAAATTCCCATCCTATGGCACCTTTCCTTGTATACACACACAAAGAGAATAATGGAGAAAAGACGCCATAGGAGGGTTTTTTTCGTTAGGTGGCGTCAAAATATATACCCTCCAACATTTTATTCGACGATTGACACCGTCCATCTAGATCTTCAACGTCTAATATGTCGATACTTCAAATTTCATGTGATTCTACCATTTTTTCACCATTGATTTAATGGGTGCAAAATTAATGGTTTACCGATAACGGTACTTTTTACATTGCTTAATCAAAGGTGAAAAGGTGTTAGAATCTCATGAAATTTGGTGTATGACATATTAGACAATGTAAATCAAGATGGTCAGTACCGATCGTCGAATAAAATGATGGAAGGTGTAGTTTTTGACGCCACCTTACGAAAAAACCTTCTAGGGCCTCTTTCCACCATTATTCTCTCTATCTCTCACACACACATATAATGATTCATTTCTTCTAATTTAGACTGCGTTTTGATGGAAAATTTCGAATTTAGTGAATGATTTCCCACACATACCCCCACGAAATGTTTGGAGTCGATGATACATGTCTTCATTTTTTATAAAGGTAACAACAACTGAGCCATTTATCCCAAACATATGGGGTAAGCTACATGAACCAACATGAGAATCACGCCGGGGCGAGCACATGAATCCTCCGCATCCACTCACTCCCATTGAACAATATACTTTCATTGAGGCTTTTGGCATCCGTACCGCCTCTATCCACGTTTTCTACGGTCTCCCTTTCGTTCTTTTGACTTGGCCTAAATCAAGAATATCCATTCATCAAACTGGTGTTTCCGTAGGTCCGCGTCGCACATAACCAAACCATCTTAACGGTTTTCCCTCATCTTCTCCTCCACGGGTGCTTACACTAACCTTTGCATAAATATCCTCATTTCGCATCTTACTTTTCTAGTGTTACCACACATCCAACGAAACATGCCTATCTCCGCTACATGATCTTTTGTGCATGATGTTTCTTAGAAGCCAGCATTCCGTACAATATAATAAGGCCGGTCGAATAGCGGTTCGATAAAACTTCATTTTCAATCTTAACGGAAAGTTACAATCGCACAAAATTCCCGCTGCTCTCCTCTATTTCAACCAACCAGCTTGGATTCTCTGGTTGACACCGGTATTGATCTCACCATCCTCTGGATAATGGAACCTAGATATCTAAACTGTTCGCTCGGTGATTTCTCTTGCCTATCTAGTGTTATACCATTGTGATCTCGACTTTGTTTACTAATTTGCATTGCATATATGCTGTCTTGGACCTACTCAATCTAAACCCCCGAAATTCCAACGTTTGCCTCCGTAACTCCAATTTGGTATTAACCTCTACTTTCGCCTCATTTATCAAAATAATATCATCTACGAATAATACAAACCAAGTTACCTCATTCTGGATAGTTCTAGTAAGCTCATCAATCATTATTGCAAACAAGAATGGATTTAATGCAGATCCTTGATGCAAGCAAATCGTGATCGGAAAATCTCTCGTTAGGCTGCCGTAAGTCCTTACATTTATCACTACTCCATGATGCATGTCTTTGATTATGCCAATGTATCTAATTGTGACTCTTTTCTTCATCATTATCCGTCATAATACCTTTCTAGAAACCTTGTCGTAAGCTTTCTCTAAGTCGGTAAAAACCATTTGCAAATATCCCTTCTCCTCTCTCGAAAACGTTCGACAAGTTGACGAAGCAAATGAATAGCCTCCGTCGTCGATCGTCCAGGCATGAACCCAAACTGGTTCTCTGTTATCTTAACATCCTGCCTTAACCCGTGTTTAATCACCCTCTTCCAAAACTTAATGGTATGACACATGAGTTATATTCCACGGTAGTTTTAGCAACTTTGAATGCTACCCTTATTCTTATAGAAAGGTATAAGGGTACTTTTCCTCCACTCATTTAGTATCTTTTGGATTTTCCTTATCTTATTAAATAGGCACGTCAGCCATCGAACACCTATCTGAAAATACCTTAGAAGGGGTGAATAAGGTAACTACGTGTCCTATAGCAAATTTAAATTCTTAATTGCAATATTTTAATTGATTACCAAGTTTCCGTGGAAATAATTTAAACAAGTTTAAATAATGAATCTTAGTAAGGTAATCAACACAATCACAGAAAAAGTAAATAGAGTCAAAACAACGCAAATATAGAGATTTGTTGACTAGGGTTCACCACACTTCTGTGGCTAGTCCTCGTCTGAGACACCTTCTCGGGATTTCTGCACTATTGTTATGAAGAACACAAATCCCTCTTCACAGGGCTGTGAAGAACACCAATCTCTCTTCACAAGGATAACACTCTTGAACTCGTGATTCCCTAGAAAACAAGCCTTCCTTTCTAGTTCGTGATTCTCTAGGAAAGCCGCACTTTCCTCTTTAATCCACGACTTTCTAGGAAGATTTCTTTTTCCACTCTGAATCCACACAATTCAAGCAATAAGAGGCATCCCCTCTCGTGGGTTGAGAACACCCTTTCTTATGGGTTTACAATCGTTTTACAAACGACAAATTTACTCACTCTTGACTTTATGATCTCAATAGATACCGGTATGACAGAAGAATTGATTTGAGAGATATATCATGTTTTGGCTCTGTGGAAATGAAAAGAATTTGGGCAAGTGTAAGCCGAGAAGAATAAAAGGATTTCTCAAAATGATTTGCAATGAATTGTTAATTGAAAGTGTGAGGTCTTATGGCTTTATACATGTATCAAATGGAAAGTTATTCTAATTTCCAATATCAGCCAAAAACTGTTATAAAACAGTTAATGACGTTTGGAGGCGGTTAGAATTGAAAACGGTGTAAATATCCTTTCGATTCAAAATCCAAATTTAAATTAACTGCCAAAAACTGTTCGTGCAAAGACGTCTGTAGGAAACATCTGCCATTAGACAAATTCCTTCCCCAGACGTCTGTAGGAGACGTCTGGAGAACAAAAAATTATTTAGCAGACGCCTTTAGATTCGTCTCTGAAGTTTATCCGGTATTTGATATTTTGGGAATTTGTGCTACAGACGTATGTGGAAGAAGTCTGGGGTTCAAAAAAAATTATGATACAGACGTCTGTTTTCTGACATGAATGAATATTTGTTTTTTAAACTTGGCAGTTTGAATTCCAACAGATAGGTTAGACGTCTCTTAATGAGAGGGAAAACGTCTGGAGTAAAGACGGCATGTTGGAATGATGTTTCTAATATTATAAGATCAATACTAGACATATGTACGACACTTTTATCTTCTATCTTTGTCTTGGTTCTTCTTTGATCTTCGTTTTCTTGAATCGTTACGATAAGACGTCATTATATCTTGATTAAGCTTGCATCACGTTATCACCCGCGTCAAGTCTTCATGCCATACCATCGTTTTGAGTGCGCATCACATTGTAGGCAATTTTGTTTGATGTTTGATATATTCATGCTGTACTTAAGAATAAACACTTGGAAATGTCATCAGTAACTTATGAATTCGTTTAAATAAGGTTTTAAACTAAATCGAAACCGAGGATCGTGTAACACAGATGTAAACAATCTCCCCTTTTTGATATTTAGCAGAACTTATTTAAAAAATTCATGATATATAAAAATATAAATTCGATTTAAATACTCCCCCATAATTTATGCTTGGTTAAAAAAATCTTTGAACTCATATCGGTGTCTCATACCACTGATACTATTTTTCAAAAAGTATTGCATGAAGACGAGTGATAAAATTCGAATTTTATGACCAAATCAAGCATTAATTAAGGATATTCATGAATATTTTTAATATTCTCTCTTTTTGAAAAATATCAAAAAGTTTAAAAAATAGAGCAAGGGTTATGAAAACATACATGAATATGGAAATTTTAAGTTGATGAAAACAAAATGAGGCATGTAAAGGCACATCCAATGAACAAAGTGTATTTTTAGCAATGTGAGGATAAATAATATCCATTTTAGCGCATGATTTATAGTAACAACTAAAATATTAAATAGTATACGAACCCGATAGTTAGAGAACATAATTCAAACTTTTCATAAATAGAAACTTGAAGTTCATACATAGAATTCATAACGATAAACTAACACACAAATGAAAACTAAAACACACAAACTACATCAAACATAAACTAAAACACGCACACACTAAAAACATCCATATACTTCAAGCAAAACAAATTAAACAACGAACTAAACTAGTACCTAAACCTTAAGATCCTAATCTATTCTTCCGGCGGTGGAGGCGGCGTTGTAAATGGAAACTTGGAGGACAAGACGAACATGCTATAATCAAATGTGCCAGAAAATTGAGTTGCTCTGTAAGTTGATCGATTTGGCTGAAGAGGTGATCGATGCGGCCGGAGAGATGGTCATGAGAACCAGTGATACGATCCATGATACGGTTCTCGAAAGTGGCAAAGTCAAAGTCTTGGGCCTGAGGAGGAGGAGCGTCAACTGGATTTTGAGGAAGATGGGAGGAACTCGGAGTTTGGTCTAACTTCATCAAATTGATGTTGCGGGCTCCAAAATCGAGTTGTTCCTCGACTTGGTCTTCGAGAACGGGAATGGTAATGTGACGATACTCCAAAAGCTTTGTTATGACTCGACCATAGTATAGATTCGTTGGTCCACTTGACACTTCCCACGTGTTATGGATAAGGAACAACAGAAGATTAACTCTAATCTTCGAAAGCACGCAGTAGGTTATCAACTTGTGGGGGCCGTAAAGAGTTTCGCGACTGCCAGACTTAGCTAGGACGGTGTGGGAGAGAAGATTGGCAAGAACACGGGCTTGTTTGGTGAGTATTTTCGCTTGACGATCATTGTAGAGATGAGAATTCTCGGGGCCGTGAAGGATTTGGGATACCTTAACCTTAGTAATCGGGTTAGCATACTCGAAATTGGCCAATGTCTTCATATAAACGTCGGCTCCTTCATTAGGGATACCTAACGCTCGACCGAGAGTATCAGAGTTGAATTTGAAAGTGGAATTGAAGACCTTGGTCGTGTAGTTGGTGTGATCGTCGGAAGTAGTCGTGAGTGTTGGGATAAAAATTTATACCTCGGTTGACCAAGTCAAAATCAAAGTCAACCCCAAACCAAGTGGGCTGAAGCCCAGGTCAAGTAGGCCCATGCCCGAATCGAGCCCGGACATGGAGCAGCTGGCCTCCCATGCCATAACAAAAATTTTTGTAATAAATAATTTTGGTGTTATTTTTATGAATGAGTGTAGGAAAAATGGGCATAAAGCCAAATTTTTGTAAAACTCACGGCTTATGTGCAAAAGAAACGAGCACATGAGACATAGGATGGGCAAAATGCCATTTTGTAAAGCCCAAGGGGTTATATGTAAAATGTGTAGCCTATAAAAGCAAAAATGATGGAAATATCTCAACAACTTTTTCTCTCTAAAAAATTAGGGTCTCTGCATCCTCCTTCCTCAAGGTTCTAAAATTTTCTTCCCCTTTTGAATTAAATAAAGAGTTTTACTCTTCTTTGTCCAAAAATAAATAGTTTTTCACCACAAAACCCACAAAGAGGAGCTCAGATCTTCCATTAGATCTCAAAAAGGGAAGATATTTAAATCTCATCCCCTTTCTCCAAAATCCGGTCAACCAAGAGGAAGAAGGAAACCCATCTCCAAAAATCCCATCTTGGGAAGATTCAAGGCCAAAGGGGAGAGAAACAAAGGGGCCCCATCTGATCATTTCTAAAGATTTCTAAGAGTTTAACTCCATTCAAGATCCGTTGGAATTCAGCTCCATAAATTAATCTCTTTTTAGGAGTTTAACTCCAGAAGTCAAATCGGGAGCACAACTCCCAGTGCAGGGACAAAGTCCTTTTTCCTGCTGACGCCCAGCGCCCGTGTGCCAGGCACGTGGGGCGCTGGCGTCCAGCGTCAGCGAGCCAGGCACGTGGGCCGCTGGCGCTCACGCGTCTTTTGGACGCCATTTTCCCCTTCATTTTATGTACACTCCACACTAAAAATACTTCCCTCGTTAGAAAAAATTTCTAACGGGGCGCTGCCCCGCACTCCGAAAGGGGGCTGCTAGCCTCTTGACCTCCAGCCCGTTATCCGGATAGCGGGACCTCCGTAAACTCCGCGGGCTCCCGATATATCGAAAACCCTTCTAAAACACAACACACACTGTATATTGAGTTCACATGACTAGTTGACCCGTCAATCGGAGGATCCCTCGCTTCAAAGGCGAGGGGTAATTAACGGCAGTTTTGTCCGCGGCTGCCGGAGATTCGGATCCCCACAATCAATAAACCCCAGCCTACCCTAGACAGTGGGAATCTGTAATGCGCCTGACAAGCGCGCGCGTATTCCCATCTCAATTGGGTGACGAAAAACACCCTACAGATTCTGGCACGCCCGGTGGGACCTTACCCTCCTCTCATATCTCGGGTCAAGTGTTCATGCGAACTCATTATATATATATATATATATATATATCGACGTTTGTACTGAAGTGATGTTCCTTTCGTGCAACAATCAACTTTCAACGACGATGTTTCCCAAGATGAACTCAGCTTCCGACGCGACCCCGATCCCGTATATGTCAAGATCAATGCTCATGTGGTTCTCCCTGCCAGTCTCAGCCGGTAATGGGAGGAGCCACCCCGTCAATTTGGTTCGGTCATCATCTACCCTGCTTGAAGCGCTCATCTGGCGGAGGTCCCGACAAACCAAGCGGCCAAACCAACCTCGAGTGGCAGGAGGCCGAACGTTGTAGTCTCCAAAGCATCCCACCCTAAATGCAAATCTGTATTCGAATGGCTCTCTACTGTTCCGACTGGGGGCAAGGCCGTCAACACCAATGAGCCACAAAGCAGCTCCAGCAAGCTCAGACGTTGCCCTTGACGATCAAGCGAGCAGGCACATTCTCTGGACTTTTTGTCAATCAGTCTACGGCGTCTTCCCGAAGAGCCGAAGTCTGTTAAGTGCTTAAGACAGAAAAGTTAAGGCAGAAAAGGCTCAGGTATCGAGCCAACAAGAGGGCCAGAACTTCGGCCATGTGGAATTTTGTGAGGTTCCAAGAGCAGGGTTACTCCATGACGACGGCTGAGTCAGCCATAAAAATCAGCAATTCCTTCGAATCTCTTAATTGGGTTCAAAAAAATGCCATGACCGTCGGAATCAAGAAGATAGCGGTCCGAACAATGCCACAAAGGGACGTGTCCCAGCCTCAAAAGAGAAAGCATGACACCATCTCTTCAAGAGTCTATCAGGCGCTCTGCGCCGCACGAAAACAGCGGGGCAAATCCAGAAAGGAAGCGCTAGCACCACTCATGAATCCGGTTAGGCCAGCCATCTTCAATCGATCCGCTATCAAAACAGAAGGGCCAAAACGGTGGTCCACAATGTCAGCTACCAATAATGAAATGATGGCCGTATTTGTTGTCCACATGGTCTATATGGTAGGCACGCGCCCAAGTGACAACCTTTGCAGCAAAAGCAAGGATGAGGCCACCACATTCCAAGCCCAATCTGGCTTGAATGTGGTTGCCGCTTCCTAAGAACAGCTGCCTCCGCAGGATAATGAAAACCCTCTCGATGAGGATGATAGGCAGAAAGACCCCTCAGTCCATGTAGAGTCAAGCTCGGACAGCGAGGAAGAGCTGACTTCCCGTCCCAGGACCGTGGAGCAAGAGCTGCTTCAAGAGCTTCAAAAACAGCTCAGGAGCAAAGATAAAAGAGATGGCCAAGCTCTATTCGAAAATTGAAGACCTAACGAACGTTGTGATGCAGCTTACAGCTCAAATTGCTCAAGCGCCTCCCAATCAAGCACAAGTCTCTACTCATGAGCCGGGTGATGATAACCCGAAGCAGCCGATGCCTATCCCTTTGGGTCCAAGATTGGTCGAGCCGCACGAAAGCCGGCCACATTCCGCTTCTGGGGACGCCTTGGCCCCACATAGCACTATCCCGCTAACACAAGATCGGATAATGGATTTGGTCACCAGCAAGGTTAAAACATTGATGGCCGAAGCCGAAGCTCAGAAAGAAATTGGCAGTAGTGGGCGGTCATATCCCGCACAATACGATCTGATTGAGTTCCCGAGCGGCTACGTCATTCCTAAGTTCGGGAGATTTGACGGGACGGGAAATGCAAATCAGCACGTCGCCCACTTTAAAGCATCGTACGGAAATACAGAGGGCAATGATGCGCTCCTTCTTCGTCAGTTTGTCAACAGCCTGACCGGTGTCGCTTTCGACTGGTACGCGAGTATATCAGACGGGTCCATCTTTACCTTTGCCTAAATGGAGTCTTTATTTCGGCAAAGGTTCATGAGTGTCAGTGATAAAATCTCCATTGCTGACCTTGTGAGGACCAAGCCGGGGAAGAATGAAAGCAACACCGACTTTATCGCCTGATGGCGTAATCTCATGGTCAAGTGCGAACCGCTGCTGGAGCAGGACCAGTCCGTTAGCCTTCTCATTGGGAACTTCAGCAATTTGATGGTTCCATTCTTATGTACAGCAGGCCTCAAGACGTTTCAGGAGCTAACCAAGAAAGTCCAAATGCTGGAACGCTCGAAGTAAGAGTCTACCCCGGACTCTCAGAGAGACAAGACTTGGAAAAGTAAGCGGGACGACAACCGTAGAAGCGGGAATTCCAGCAGTGCCAATGCCTTCAATGCGTCTGACAATGAAGACAAGCGAAATGCAGGCGATTCCAAAACCAACCGGTCTCGTAAGCCATTGTTGGGAGGAGAAGGGCCTTCCCTAGAGGAGAAAAATAACAAGGTTTACTCTTTCAGAAGGGACAAGGTCTGCAAGATATTTAAAGATGCCTTGAACAACAGTCTACAATTGCCGGAGTTGAAAAGATCCCAAGAAGCAAAAATGACCAACGATCCCCTGTATTGCCCGTACCACCGAGTAGTGAGCCATGCGATCGAAGATTGCTATACCTTCAAAGACTGGGTCGAGAAGCAGTACAAGGCCGGAAAGATCGAGCTGTCCAAGAGTGTGTTGGTGAACAATCAAGTTGCAACCATTAACTTTATACAGACAGAAGCTGAAGCCTTCTGGGAGCAGACAGCTGAACCCGCTGTCCTGAGAAATGAAACTGACTCACCGCAGCCTCCGTGGAGTACACACATATCTAATAAGACGAAGAAGATGCTAAAGTTACTTCGGAAAGAGCCCAGAACAGAATGGGAAGGGCAGAAGAAGCCTACCATTCCAGCTGTCAATTCGGCTCAATCAGGATCAGAATCCAAAAAGCTCAAGAAGAAGAAAAGTGCAGCTCGACGCGAAAAGGACTCTAATTCAATTGAAGTAGTTCTTCCCCGTAGAAACGGTTGAGATTCTGGAGGAGTTAGAAGAAGACTCCAATGAAGAGATCCCTATAGTGATCTGCTACGTCATCCATCTTGGCAGCGACCCTGAGGAGGAGCTCTGTTTTTCCGAAGAGGACGAGGAGCTCGCCACAAAGGCCAACCAAATCCAGCTTAGAAGCGGAAGGGCTCTGCTGCCAAATCAGGGCAACGCCCCAAAAGAAAAGGAAAAACAAGTTGTTAATGAAGAAGATGGCGGAGAGCCGGCACATGAAAATTCGAGTCCTTCGGTGAACTATAATGTCTTGGCTCATCTTCGGAAACTTCCGTCTCTCCTGAGCGTCTACGATGCCTTGGTTCTATCTAAGGAGCTCAGAGATGTTCTCATTCATGCTCTACAAAACCCTGAGCGGTATCAGGCTCGCTTTGCGGAAATTAATATGAAAGAAGCCCAGTACGCTCTGCATATCGCCGCCGTCACATTTAAGGACGAAGACTTGCTACTGGGAACGACTGAGCATAATCGGCCGCTTTACGTGACCGGATACAGCGACGGAGATCGGATTAATCGCATATTGATTGATCCAGGATCCTCAATGAACATCATGAACTTGCGGACTCTGAAGAGTTTGTCAATGGACGTCCGACACTTGTCAAGGAAAAGGATTGCCATTCAAGGCTTCAATCAAAACTGCCAGCAAGTTCTGAGGTCTATAGCTTTGCCAATCAAATTTGGGGATTTGCAAACCGAAGCTAAGATATACGTGATTGACGCTGACATGTCTTATAAGGTTCTTCTGGGACGACCGTGGCTCTACGATTACGGTATTGTTCCGTCAACTCTCCATCAGTGCATAAAATATACCAAAAACGAAGAAGAAAGACGCATTGATGGAGACATCCAGCCGTTCGGTGTGCATGAAGTCCGATATGAGGATTCTCGGTACTTTATGAAGCTCCAAAATACCGAGCCACAGCTGACCAAAGACAGAACGGTCCCGAAACTCAAAGGAAAATCTAAGCCGGCTGTCACTTTCAAAAGCAAAACCCCCCAAGTGCGTCCGCGTTTCGGTAGTAACACTGATGAGTCCGATACTGGAAGTCCGTCCTTCCGTAAAACTCGCCCTCATTTCAATAGCGATACGGACGAATCTGATACTAAGGGCCGTCCGACAGCAAAATCCGCCCTCGTTTAGGCAGCGACACTGAAGAGTCGGAGGAAGACCCGCCTTGCAACAGCTGTGCAGATTGGGCCCCCACGCAACGAGCAAAACTACGAGTGACCTTCGAAATTGCAGAAGGGTCCCTAGCCGTCACAAGGGTGCCGGAGCAGATGTGCAAAGAGCTTGATGCATTGTCAGTCTCCACCGTGGACCAGCTGAAAACTTTCTACGTCCCCGGAAGGAAAAGTGGACAGAAGGGCATCCTGTTTTATGGGTCAAATCCTGTTGTGCACCCGGACGATTTGTCTGTCGTGTGCCTTCCATACGAGAGAGGCATAAGGGTCGTCCTCAATCCCAGATATTATGTGTCCGAGATGCGGGAATACTTTAAAAAGTGCGGGTGTCGGCTATATCAAACGAACTTCGAAGCGAAGTTTTACAAAGGGCTATGGCATCCGCCTCAGGTCCGAGCACTCATCGATGGACGAATTCCAAATAGACGGGGCATAGGTTTCATCCAGCCTGATTCCAAGGCATGCTACATGATCCGTGTTGGTGAAGCCAGCGAAAGGTCGAATGAGTGCTCGAACCTGAGGCATAAGGGCCGTCCTGAATCCCAGATATTATGTGCCCGAGATGCGGGAATACTTTAAAAAGTGCGAGTGTCGGCTATATCAAACGAACTCCGAAGCGAAGTTTTACAAAGGGCTATGGCATCCGCCTAAGGCCCGAGCACTCATCGATGGACGAATTCCAGATAGACGGGGCATAGGTTTCATCCAGCCTGATTCCAAGGCATGCTACATGATCCGTGTTGGTGAAGCCAGCGAAAGGTCGAATGATGATGACGAGATAGCCGAGCCAAAAGAAGCTCCTCAAGAGCTCGAAGATGTCAGACAAGCAACCTTCGATGAGCTAACCGAGATCGATTTGGGAATGTCCGATAATCCAAGGCCGACCTACATCAGCTCACTCTTGTCAGAGGAAATGAAAGAGCAGATAATTGCCCTGCTGCATGAGTTTGACGACTGCTTCGCGTGGACGTATAGAGAAATGCCTGGCCTCTCCCCTGAAGTGGCCGTGCATAAGCTGGCTATATCTCCTGATGCCAAGCCTGTCAAACAAGCTCCTCGAAGAATGAGAAGGGAGCTGGAAGAAAAGATCATCGAGGAAACTAAGAAACTTATCGATGCTGGCTTCATCAGGGAAGAGAAATACGCAGACTGGATCGCATGCATTGTCCCAGTAAAGAAGAAAAATGGGCAGATCTGGGTTTGCGTCGATTTTAGGGACCTTAACAAGGCATGCCCTAAAGATAATTTCCCGCTTCCGGTCATGGAAATGATGGTCGATGACACCTCAAATTACGAGTTGTTCACCTTCATGGACGGTTTGTCTGGGTACAATCAGATAAAAATGTCACCCGAGGATGAGAAGCATACAACATTGCGAACCCCGATCGGCATGTACTGTTACAAAGTGATACCGTTCGGACGGAAGAACGCAGGTGCTACATATCAAAGGGCGATGACCAATATCTTTGATGACCTAATCCATAAAGTCGTCGAATACTATGTTGATGATCTGGTCGTCAAGACTAAAGCTAAGGGCGATCGCATCCAAGATCTTAGAACCGTTTTCACCAGATTGAGGGAATACGATCTGAAGATGAATCCTCTAAATACGCTTTTGGCGTGTCATCGGCAAAATTCCTAGGTTTTATAGTCCGACATCGGGGGATCGAAGTTAACCCATCCAAGATAAAAGCCATTCTGGAGATGCCCCCTCCTAAGAGTCTGACGCAGCTAAGATCCTTTCAAGACAAGCTCGCTTACATACGAAGGTTCATCTCGAACCTATCGGGGAGATGTAAGCCCTTCTCAAAACTCATGAATAAAGGAGCTCCTTTTGTCTGGGATGCCGAATGTCAAGAAGCGTTCGAAAGTATCAAACGGTACATGTTGCACCCTCCAGTGCTTGCTGCTCTTATTTCAAATAAACCGTTGATTCTCTATACTGCTGCGCTAGATGAATCACTTGGCGTACTCCTTGCCCAGAACAACGAGGAGGGAAAAGAAAATGCCCTCTACTACCTCAGTCGAACTTTAGTTGGGGCGGAACACAACTATTCCCTGATCAAAAAGCAATTCCTGGCTCTGATATTCGCTGTGAAGAAGCTGAGGCACTATCTGCTTACTCATCGGGTTATGCTGATCTCCAAGGTCGACCCGCTCAAACACTTAATGATCAAAGCAAGCCTAGCTGGTAGAATGGCGAGATGGGCTGTCATGCTGCTTGAATTTGACATAATTTATACTCATCAGAAAGCAGTAAAAGGGCAAGCCCTCGCCGACTTCCTTGCTGCTCATCCTATACCAGAAGGGTCGCCACTCAATTGTGAGTTACCCGACGAACAAGTGATGCACCTCGAGGAAGATGAGCCATGTTGGGAGCTCTACTTCGATGGAGCCTCATCAATGAGGAGCTCCGGCAAATCAAGCATCCCGCAGATAAAAACAGAGATATGATTGGTGTTCATCACGCCATCGATGGGAACCCTACGACGTTCTTTTGCTCTCACTGAGCCTCGCACAAATAATGAGGCTGAGTATGAAGCTCTGATAGCTGGTTTGGAGCTCGCCATAGAAATGGAAAACCTTCGGCTACAAGTCTACGGTGATTCCCAGCTTGTCGTCAACCAAATAAGCGGCGACTATAAAATATACAGACCCGAGTTAGCTCGATATAGAAGCCGAGTGGTGGAACTTATGAAACGGTTCACTCACATTGAATTAATGAGAGTCCCTAGAGCGTTGAACGGAAAAGCCGACATACTCGCTCACCTAGCTAAAGAGCTAGCTGATCCCGACATGGACGAAATTCTAATCACAGTCAGAAGCCGGCAAATTCTACTTCCAGTATCATTGCGTGAAGAAGAAAGTGTTGAACAAGAGAACAATCCCGCCGAAGAAGCTTCGATCATTCAAAACGAGCCCGATTGGAGAGGACCCTTCATAGAGTACCTCCGATACGACAAGCTGCCCGAAGAAAAATCTGCGAGGATTCAGCTGAAGAAGAGAGCTCTCCGATACATGTTTATAAATAACACGCTATACCGCAGATCATATAACCAACTCTCTGTCATCGGCTGAAGCCCAAAAAGTCGTGAAAGTTCACTCGGGCATCTGCGGGGGTCACCAATCCGGCTTCAAATCAAACGTCTTGGATATTACTGGCCTACCATGATAAAGGATTGTGAAGAGCATGCAAAGAAAACTTATATTTGCCAACCAAAATTTCAATCCCTGGATGTCCCAATGGCGAATGATGAGTCGCTCCTGGTACCATATTCCAGTGCAGCGATGCAGACGCCAACCAAAATCCAATTTCCCAAAATTCTCCCAACCCTACGGGTGGTCCCCAAATTGACTACCGTATACAATCCACGGGCTCAAATAATTTTCCTCACATCCATGCCCCACAGCATCCACCAGTCACGCGGCCGGTCACCGCCCTTGGAATTATGCTCTATTTGGGAAGACCCACTCATGTGTCCTCACGATACATGAGGAGAACAAACTTACGAGATCCTCTCGACTCGTAAGAAAACACCTTCGTGAGATCCTTACGACTCACAAAGGAAAAACACACTTGGGAGTCCCCACGATTCCTAAGGATAAAATATACCTACGAGATTCTTTCGACTCGTAGGGAGAAAATGCTTTTATGGGACCCTTACGGCTCATAAAATTGAAAATCCTTAGGTGATAGGGACCTAAACCTGTCTCCTAAGCCATCGCTCCCTAACAGGAAAAAGGCAAATGATGAATTGCTTATGGCATATGTGCTTTAGTGTTAGCAACGCTGATGCCTACCCTAACCCTAAAATTCCAAACTCCAATCCAATAGACCCATAAGTCTTTAAACTAGGAACATATGACCTCTAAGTCGTTAAACTGGGAACAAATGACCCTTAAGTCGTTAAACTAGGAACGAGGGTAGCCCTCTCATGGCAAATGATGATTCGCTTCTGGTACCATATTCCAGTGTAGTGATACTGATGTCAACCCAAATCACATCAAACTAGCAAGACAACCAACGACCTCCCAGGCGGAATCAAGCTCCACTTCGGAAACAAGTCGAATCGCAAGTCAGCTTCAACCCTGACACCGCAACAAGCGGAGCAAGTCAAATCAAGCACCAACCGTCCATGTCGCTAAAAGAGCAGCACCGACCATCCACGTCGCTAAAAGGGCAGCACCAACTGCCCAAGTCGCCCAAGTCGTTAAAAGGGCAGCACCGACCGTCCAAGTCGCAAAAAGGGCAGAGCCGACCGTCCAAGTCTCAAAAAGAACAGCACCGACCGTCCAAGTCGCTAAAAGGGCAGAACAGACCGTCCAAGTCGCAAAAAGGGCAGAACCGACCGTCCAAGTCACTGACCGTCCAAGTCGCTAAAAGGGCAGCACCGACTGTCCAAGTCGCAAAAAGGGTAGAACCGACTGTCCACGTCGCTAAAATGGCAAAAAAAAACGTTGTGGTTGCAACAACCCAGCTGTTTGTTGATGCTCAGCTTTCACCTGTTGGCATACCAGACACTTGGAGACAAAGCGAGCAATCTCCCTCTTCATTCCGTTCCACCAGAAGTGATGCCTCAGGTCTCTGCACATCTTGGTGCCTCCTAGGTGCACCGAGTAAGCGGAACTATGTGCCTCAGCTATGACTTCATCTCGAATAACCCCATTTGGAACACACAGCCATCTGCCAAATCGCAGAGAACCATCTTCATGAACCTGCAAATCCATCCTCAAACCAGCCTCAACTAACCCTCTGAACTTCTGCAACTGAGAGTCTCCAGCCTGTGCAGCTTTAATGCGATCTATAAGCGATGATTGAACTTGCAATTGCTAGAGATGTCCGGGCACACCCGGTGTAACTACCTCCAACTCGAGTCTTTGAAGGTCATCGAGAATCCCCTTTTGACAAGTCAGCAATGCAGCTGACGGCCTGCGAAAGAGAGCGTCAGGAACGACGTTCACCTTCCCCGGGTGATACTGCGGATCAATATCGTAGTCTGCCATCAATTCCAACCACCCGCGTTGTCTCATATTCAGCTCTTTCTGAGTGAACACGTATTTCAGACTTTTGTGATCCGTGTACACCTTCACTCTTTTGTCTATAAAGTAATGCCTTCATATCTTTAAAGCGAACACAACGGCCGTTAATTCCAAGCCATGCGTGGGGTAGTTCTTCTCGTGATTTTTCAGCTGACGAGAGGCGTAAGTTACCACTCGACCGTGCTGCATTAAAACACAGCCTAAACCTTTTCCCAACGCATCACTATAAGCCACCCGAGCTATCTGGCACAGTCAGGATTGGGGCTATGGTCAACTTTAGTTTCAACAGCTCAAACGCCTGGGTGCACTCCTCCGACCAAACATAAGGCACCTTTTTCTGTGTGAGCTTCATCAAGGGTTCCACTACTCTCGCGAAATCTTGGACAAACGACCGATAATACCCAGCCAATCCCAAGAAGCTTCTTATCTCAACAACTGATTTCGGTGTCGGCCAGTCTTTACTAGATTCGATTTTCGTCAGATCCATTGAAATGTCGTCACTTCCATTGAAATGTCGTCACTCGGAACAACATACCCCAGAAATTGCACCTTGTAGAGCCAAAACTCGCACTTGCTTAGTTTAGCATAGAGCTTCTCCTCCCGTAGAACCTGCAATACAATTCATAGGTGCTTGGCGTGCTCTGCTCGACTTCTGGAATAGACTAGAATGCCGTCGATGAAAATGACAACAAACTGATCCAAGTACTTGGAGCAAATCCTGTTCATCAAGTCCATAAATATGGCCGGTGCATTGGTAACACCGAACGGCATCATAAGAAACTCATAGTGTCCATATTGGGTTCGAAAAGCTGTCTTGCATACACTCAGCCTTAACCCTGATTTGGTGATACCCTGACCAAATATCTAGTTTAGAAAATACCCGAGCACCACCCAGCTGGTCAAACAAGTCATCGATGTAGAGAATGGGATACTTGTTTTTCACGGTCACCCGATTCAACTCCCGGTAGTAGATGCACATGCGCAAGGAACCGTCTTTCTTCTTAACCAGCAACATAGGAGCACCCCACGGGGAAGCACTTGGAAGGATAAATCCCTTGTCCGGAAGATCTTCTATCTGCTTCTTTAATTCTGCCAACTCAACTGGCGCCATCTGATTGTTTGTTGATTTTCGTATGCGTTTTAAAATTTAAGAATACCGCAATCAAGACGGTGTCGCTTGGTAGCTAGTCGGTTGAGTACGGGTCGGTCCACAAGGAAATTGTGTTCTCTTTAAGTTCTAACGAGTTAAGTCTTATTTTTGGTACGTTTTGTTTTAAAATCTAAGAATGAGATTAATTTGATTTAAAGTCTTGCTAGGGTTAGGATTATATTAGTTTGGAAAAGGGATTCTACTAACTGCTTTTAATGCCCTAGTTAAGAATATAGGTGTTAGGGTAATAGTCAACAAAGGGGATTAGCACGACTAGAAAGAAACTTAGTTTCTTCCTTTTGGTCCTTGTGCGTCCTTTCTTGGCTCTTAGCCCTAATCTCTACTTAATTCAACCACAACCGGTCTAATTAGGGAATCACCGCTATCTTTTAGGATAGGGTACCGTAGTGAGCGGGGTGTGGTTGGATTAAACGGAGTCCTATTTTAAATATTATATGGGCAAAGAAAGGAGTGAGAGGGATTTTCTTCTCTCAGACCTTCCCAATCCTAACCCTAACAAGTGAGGAATTACCCATTCATTAGGAAAACTATGATAAAATTCATTTATGTTTGTTTATTTTAATAGGTGAACTAAAATGCAGAAAATAAAAGAACAGATAAAATAAATTGCACGAATTAAATTTAAATAAAAATGCAAGATAGGAAAAGAACTTACTTTATTGATACCTCTCAACAATGTATTACAACTTGAGTGAAATTTTAATCTAGAAAATTAAAAAAAGGCATGCCTAATTAGGTTTTCGGCTTTCCTATTTATAGATAGGAGAAACCCTAGGTTTTACATCTGATCCAAGGAGAATGAAGTTAGGGCTTATGCAACACGTGTGCGCGGGTGCAAAATGGCGAACAAGCAGGCATATATGATTCAACATCGATAATTGTATTAAATAAATTATATAAAAATGACAACTAAATATTTTCAATTGAACTTTCGAAAATAAAGCTGTCGAATCATGATGATATTAGGTAATCTTTTGAGCATAATTAAACTCACAATCTTGTAGGGATCTAGGATTATATTTGTAGAAAATGAACCAAATATACCTAGATCTAAATATCAGGAAGCGTCGATACTTATAAGTTGATACCCAACTCAATCACCAGTTAACTCCGTAATTAATCCAAAATAGCACAACTTAATTATACCTTTGTTTTATACCTCAAGTCATGGAATAATGATTGTTGCAACAGTAAAGGGGAAACTCCATGGTGCCGCTAGTTTATTTTAGAACACTTAGGCTTCAAATCTGTAAGCTTTATGTTGCGATCATGGCTTGATGTAGATCTAAACGGCGGGCTTCAAACAATCAACAATTCGATGAACCAAATTTGTTTTTTGGTGGCGTGTCGATGACGATTATATGACAAATGCAAAGAACGAAGATGACGGATGGCGACGATGGAACAATAAATCAATACAGAAATCGACCGCAGCCGAATGATAAATTGTCGACCGCAGCCGAATAAATTTCTTCGCCAGAACAATTCATAAATCACACAATTTTTATATCAAAATCAATATATATTCATCAACTAAACAATAAAAAGGTCTAGGGTTTCTTTTATAGGAAAACCCTAATACAATTAACAAAATAGCACATAAAATTTCTAATTTTGCAAAATAACATGAACTCAAAAATTAACAAATATCACATAAACAAATAAATAAAATACGACATGATAGTCCTGCATCAAGAAGGTTGTGAATTTTTTTAGAAATCGCAAAATTTATGGGGTTTTTTCACTTTTCAATATTTTGCTTGCTATATAGCAAATGAAAATTGCAAAAATTTCAAAAATCTCGGGATTTTTCTTTACTCGGTTTTCTAATATTTTGCTTGGTATAGCATAAGAAATCCACGAAATGTTTAAAAATCTCAAGGATTTTCGAATTTCAATGTTTTGCTTGCTAAAGTATAAGAAAATCTTGAAAATTTTCAGTTTTTTGATATTTTCCCTTACTAGAACACGAAAATCGCGAAATTTTTAGTAATCTAATTTTTTTTATTTTCACATTTCAATATTTTGCTTGCTAAAGAGCACGGAAATCATTAAATTTTCTTAAATCTCGAAATTTTCAATTTTCTTCATGTTGTCAAAATTTGGCTAGGTTTAACACGAAATAGCAAAAGCTTCACAAAAATCACAATTTTCTATTTTCTTTTGCTTTCCAATCTATAGCACAAAAAATTTGCGAAAATTTTCTATTTTCTAGCTCTTTTCAGTCTTCTGCCTCAGAAATTTCAAAAGTTTTCGTCGGTTTGTTTCCAATATCATGCTTGCTATACACATAAATTTTCAGAAATCATAAAATTATCAGTATTTCGAATTTTCAATATTTTGCTTTTTAAGAAGTCTCCAAATTTTTTCCGTTTCTTAATATTTTGTCTCTTATAACACACAAATTGCGAAATTTTTTGTAATCTTAAAATTTTAGTGTTTTTCGGGTTTCAATATTTTCTTGCTAAGCACCCGACAATTGCGAAATATTAAGAAATCTCAAACTTTTGAAAAAAATTCTTGATGCTCACGAAAATAGCAAAATTTTGAACTTTCAAAATTTTCTATATTCTTTCGGTTTTCAATATTTTGCTCTATGGCACACCAAAATTGCGAAATTCTCAGAAATCTTAGTTTTCTTCATATTTTCAATATTTTTTAGCACACAAAATTAATGAAATTTTCACAAATCTAATATCTTTTCTATCTTTCGATTTTCGATATTTTGCTTGCGAATATAGCAATTTCAGAAGGCTCGAACTTTCCTGTTTTCTTCAGTTATTCAACATAAATCATGATAACAATATAAATAGGATACTTTATTTTAAAAGATAAATGCGTCCTAATTCCTTGATCTATATAGGAATTGGAGTTCCCTTTTGAATCACAATTGATCGATATGTACAGGACACAATTAACCAGATCATAGTTTCAGTGTCTATTTCACAAATCCTGTTTTGTTCCTGTTCTAAATTATAACACTTTTGTCAGAATTTATCTTTTCTTCTTCTTGCAACTGTAAATTAGAAACCATGTTCAAGTTGTATAGAAATCAATAGATGCGTATCACGTACAACTTAAATTTAAAGTCATGTGAAGGATTTCTGTTTCATTCATTATATCGATAATTTTTGTATTCTTTTGTTCCCTCCAAAAATAATGATAATTAATACACAGTAATCCATGAGACTTAAGTCCATGCGTCAGAAAGATGGACGCGGCTAAAAAGCATGCGTCAATAATGCCTGACGCTGCGTCAATTTTTGGGATCCTCGCTTCTTTAATAGCTTAAGCTATATTTGAAAAAATAATTTTCCTATCTTTCTCATACAGAAAGAATAAATCTAGTTAATCAGAAGATCTCCAAATAAAAATTTTAAAATATATAGTTTAAGCTATTTAAAATATTCTCTATCTTTCTAAAACAGAAAGAAAATTTTGTTAACAAGAGATAAAATCTTTTATATCTTTCTACACAAAGAAAAATATAAACTTTGTTAACAAGGACCCTCGGATCTATAACCCAACGGCGCTTAAGCACGCGTGCTAATATTAGCTCTTTTCATATGTTCTTTTAAAACAAAAAAATCAATTGAATATCTTATTTAAATAAGAAAGATATTGATTATATCAACAGATAACCCTTGGATCTGAAATCCAACGGTGTTTAAGCACCCGGGCTTGATCATAAGATCAATTAGACAAACCTCAAAGTGAGATTGTCTCTACTTATCCAACAATATCTATGCCCCATATAAAAGACCCTTGAGGTCAAATTTCATATACGAAATCGACCCCATAAGTTTGATCAGGAACATAAGTTCTCTGCAATCAAAGCTTTTGTCTTCTTCCTCATTATCATCAACCGAGGTGAGAAAAGGAGAATAACCTCTATGACAGAATAGGCTTAAGCTTCATTTATGAGAAGGTTAACCTTCAGATTCAGAACTCGAGTTCTTTTCAATGATCTTAATATCTTTAGATCAAATTTCGCCCCCAGAAAACTTAAGTTTTCATTAGAAGGATTCTTTTGATCTTAAGTTCTAGGGTTTGAGAGAAGATCCGAACCCGCATAAAAATATAATGATGAAGGACGAGGAAATTTAAATTTCCAAAGAACAGATCATATGATCGATATATAAAAATGAAGGGAGATTCCAGATCACAAAAGTTGTGATCTTGATGTCGTTAATACCCAAAATAGCCATTAACAGAAGTTTAGGCTTCATGAAAGTTAAGTTTCAAAAGAACAAAAATTAATCTCTATGAAAACCCTAAATGGCCATGCGCCAGAGGCATATGCGCCAATGGGCATGCGCCACATAGACATGCATTAATGAAAGGCATGCGCCAATGAAGATATGCACCAATAAAGACCATGCGTCAATATGAAGGGCATGTGCCGATGAAGATATGTTCCAATAAAGATATGCGCCAATATGTGCACATGCGCCTGAAGTATATGCGCCAATGGAGACCTACTACGTGGCATGCACCATAACCCATGGGCGTTAATATTTAACGCGCCAGAGACCAAAAAAAGTTACACCCATGCGCCAATATCCATTGTTTACGTGGCATGCTCCACAACCATGATGCGCCAATGATTTAATATGCCATAGACCCAAGTACCTTTGTATGTGTGACATGTGGCATGCGCCAGAACTTCTGGACGCCAGTATATATATTTCAGAGCCAATTCTTAGTCCAAATTGACTAAGTGCTATAAAGCTTAAGCTTCTGTGATATTCCTTGTCCATATGCTCATATATTTTAAGTTGACATTAATTTAAAACAAGATTAACGGCTCTTAAATATATTTCCTAAGTTCATATTAGTCTCATATACGACTAATGGTCCTTAGACATATACCCTGAACTGATAGAACATATGACATAGGCTCAACCCAAATATGAGATTTACGGATTTGGACTAATCTGCACCCTACGGGCGACGACGATATTAGTCTCCGTATACAATCCAAGGGCAACCCCAAAATAAACAAATATATAACACGCCACGATGATTCATGGAGTAGAGAAAGTTGTTATCACCTGGTGATAACGTAATTAACTGCAGGGGTTTGCGCCTGCAACAAAAAGTATCCCCATAATCAAAAACCCTTCATATATGAGGGTGAATCTGATAAGTCTGCTACGACGATCGCATTCATCCAAATTTCCGATATACGGTGCCATAAATCAACTTAGTATTTTCGGAAAGATGGATGGATAAGTTTCATATAGAGTCTGTCCCCAGATTCAGGCTAGACATGCTCCCCACGTCTCGGTCCGGCTTTCGGCAGTAAACAGATTCTGCCACGTCCGGTGGGACCTTTTTCTTTTTCCACTTTTCACTGTGTATTATGTTTTGCGAACTAATCGCGGTATGTTTATGTTGCCCTTGGATGTTAGGGTTACTAAAGCCGGTGCTTCGCTTCCGTGCAAATCAATGGCCTCACCCAGCAACTCTAACCCTAATGCTAGCTCCAACACCATTCCAGCTTGAGTGACTTGGTCAGGGCATGGCATGGCTCATGTACTCTGCATTCCGATAGCACAACAACTCGATGGGCTCTTCTTCGGAACGGTGTTCCACCTCCCTCCCTTGGCAGCCCTACGCTAAAGGAGGAGACGCCAAAGAAGTCAATCTTTGATAGGCTGACAACTACTGCTGCCGGCACTGATGATAAGCCTGCTCAATCTAAAGGTCCAGTCTTCCAAAGGTCCGACTCTGAGGGTTCCTCTAAAAAGCCTGCGATCCCAAAGAAGCCAGTCTTCAAACAGCTCAAACGGCTGGCATTCGCAACCCCTAATGTGACCAAGGTCCCGAAGGATGATGTTCCACCCAAGCAGTCTGTCTTCCATAGGCTGACACCTCAAGCTGCTGCTACTCCCATACCTAGACAGTCGGTTTTCAAGCGACTGTCACTTGTCGAAACTTCATATAAACGCAGGAGGCAAGATAGTCCGAAAGAGCACAGGGGCAGATTCAAGAAGCTCCCACAACTGAAGAAGCACCGGCCCCTGTTACCAGAGGTGCCCGACGCTGATACTGGCGCCGAGTGAGGCAGGCTGGGGGCAGCTTTCCATCTGGGTTAACTCTACTCCGATGATCCGAGCTGCCGTTCCAACCGAGGACAGCTTTGAACCTCTAAAGGCGGTTAAACGCAATTCTCCTATTGCTATACTGAAAAAGTCGCCACCTCCCTTGAAAATACATGATGAGCCGAAGGCGATACGTTTAGTCAAATGGCTTTTCCCAACCGTCTACATAGTTTGGAAAGAAGTCCAGAACTCTGTCATTGATAACAGCTACTCTCGTCGACCGAAAAAGCTCAAAGGTATACAAGATGATGATAGATCTACTCCTAAATATAAGAAGGCTTGTTCTCAGAAGGTTCCTGCTATGATGGTTCCTTCAAAAACAGCTTCTCATAAAAGAGAGGCCCGATAAAGTCCTGGTACCCAAGGCAAATTCCAAAGTCCCGCACTATAAACGCCCTACGTCTGGGGGCATGATAGTTCATATAATATATATGATGAAACTCCAAAGATGATTGTCGAGCTTATGTTTCTCATAGACCAATCACTCGGTATATAACGAAGGATCAGCAGAAGCCGCAAGAGACATTGGCTCAAGCGGCGGAACTCATGAGTCCACCGCTCAATTCAAACCCTGACAACGCTCCCGAAAAAAGGACGGGACAGAAGTCTGATATCGACTACCTGAAGCGTGTCCTTGAAAACAAGGATGAGAAAGCTGCGGAAATGAATGCTAGGATGGACAAGATGGCCCTCTTATTCCAAATCATGGTCAGGATGATAGCTCAGCAGGAACCATAGACAGATGAGCTACCGGTAGTTATTATTGATGACAAGGGAGATACGTCAAATCCTCTATAAGCCCCATCAATGATCGGTGAGGAGACGATCTCCAAAGCAAGGCTGGATGAATATATCACCCAGCCATTTAAAGCCCTTCAAGCCAGCGAAATGGCAGGCAAGCTAGTCAAGACTGGTCGACCGTACCGAGCATGGTATGACCAGAGACAATACCCTTTAGGATATACGATCCCGACGTTCCAAGTATACAAGGGGACCGACAATCTTCGTCAACATATCACTCAATTCAGATCCAGGTGCGGCAACACCGGAGGAGATGATGTATTACTTCTCCGCCAATTCGTTATCAATCTATTGGGCACTGCTTTTGAGTAGTAATCGGAGTTTCCTAACGACTCCGTTAAGACATTTGATGAAACGGAGATGCTCTTTTGCTAAAGATTCGGTAGTGCGAGTAATGCATCACTATGAAGGCACTGGTCAATGAAAGAATCAATCTGAATAAGACATAGGTTCAATATGCTATCCAATGGCGGAACCTGTGGTCTAAGCACGAGCAGCGCATCGGCGAGGTTCCGGCCGTCGGGTTATTCGTGGCAACCATCGATCGGCGCTCATAAGTGTATCCGTTCATGTCCTTCTTCAAGCCTACTACCTTCCAGTAGCTTATTGATAAACTAGCTCAACTGGATTCGATAGGTCAAGGTCTTTTCTCTTCGGGCCGAGACTTACGAAATTATATAGGGAAAGACAAGGCAGCGTTTATCGCCAATACACAATAGCAGCAGGGCAGCCCTAAAGTGTCTGGTCGCCAAAACAATAATCGTACGGGGCCGAATCTCGAGGAAAGGATAGTGCGCGAATATTCGTTCCCTCGCGATAAGACAAAGAAGCAGTTCGAGCTCGCTACGAAGAATGGCCTACTGACGTTGCCCCAGCCACGGCGACTAGCTCAAGCTAATGAAGTCAACAACCCCAATTACTGCCCCTACCATCGAGTGGTAAGCCATCCGATCGAAGATTGTTACATCTTCAAGAACTGGGTCGAGAACCAGTATAAACAGGGTAAATTCATGCTATCAGATAACTGGAAGGTGAATCCACGCCAAAATCATACCTTTAAGGGGGCTAATACGCAGGGGCATCCTGTTCATTCGTGGAAGAAACCCCGTGGGAGGTGATGCTTTCCTCCAAAACAAAGATGTTAAAGGATCTGCAAGCATGTCTGAGAATCAGGTAAAAAAGCCCGCTTGAACCTGAGATTATAGAAGGGATGCTAAAGCCGCATCCCACTCCGAAAATTGCTAATAAAGGGAAAAGCCCCAAAGTCAAGTAGTATAATAAGAAGAAAAAGAAAGTAAAGAAGCTCATACAGCCTGTCGAGCATGTAGACAGCCGTACGGGGATACAAAAGTATATAGATGCGCAAAAGGAATATAACCAGATGACGCGTTCACTAGTCACTCTCTTCAGCACATTCTTAAGAATAGCAAGGAGGATGAAGATAGCGATTCAGAGGGAGAAGAGAAAATAGAAGAACGTGTGGAAAGTTGCCGTATGGTCTTTCACTCCTTCATATATGACGAAGATGTGCCAGCTGCGTCCGAAAGTGACTCAGACAAACAGAGGGCGGAATCAATGCCAGAAGCTCCAAGTTCGCCATAAGAAGACCCTATTGAGAAGCTTCTATAAGAAGCCTTTCAAAGAAGCAGGGAAAATCAAAGACGTGAACTGGCCATATATGAGAAGGCCATGCGGCAGTGTCTAAATAGGCAAGCTGCGAAGGAGGCAAGTTATGTAGCTCCCCAACCGAAGCCAAATATTTTGCCAAAGAGGAAAAAACAAGGTCAAGACCGAGAGGCACTTCGCTAAGGCCTTATCGAAAGGGATGAAGTTGCCGCCCATGAAGATGTATATACCCCAGGGGTTGTAGACTTCGAAGGCAGAGAAGAGCACCCAAAATATTGTCTCTACCACCGGAGAGTGTCACCCCATCGACAAATGTAAAGTGTTCTGGAAATGGTGGCGAAAGTATGTCTTCCACCAAAGACATATAAAAAGGGAGAGGCAGAAGGCCGAGGCTCTCCCACTCCCGCATGATAACTCCGAAGCAAACAGACAGACAATGTCAGTGACCGAAAGCTATTGTATGGACAAGGCTTAGTCTTAAAAAAAATGGTTCAACGGTGCCAACTTTTGGAAGAGACTCGGAAGATGAAATCCCCATCAACTTCCTATATGCAGGCTCCTCATCAGGGGAAGAAGGGAAAGCAAAAGACTGCGGCAATATCCGTCTGCGGAAATGCACCCTTCCCAAGAAAAACCTTGGATCTGCAAGCAAAGATCCGAAGGATCAAGATAAGGGTAGAGGGAAGATACCCGAAGAGATTGTTCTAGCTGAAGAGGTGCTTAAAGATCTCGCTGCCAAAGACCTGCCTATGAAGAGTAAGGTGGACCACAATGTGTTAGCCTATCTGAAGAAGCTACCTTCTCACTTGAGTATATACGATACTCTATTCCTCTCAAAGGAACTGCGGGAATCTTTAATCAAAGACCTTGAAGAACTTGATCAATTCCAAACTTTCTTTGTTGAGGAAGCAATGAAGGATAAACTGGCGGAAGTATATACAGCCGATATTACCTTCAGTGGAGATCTTCTGGGAACGTTCGAGCATAATCGACCGCTCTACGTTGCTGGGTATTACGATGATAAGAGGATAAATAAGATCCTGGTCGATAACGGTTCTTCGGTTAACCTTTTGAATGTAAAGGTGCTCAAGCAGCTATCTATAGATGTTCAATATCTCGGACGTGAAAAGATCATCATCTCCGGATTTGACTCGCAGTCTTCAAAAATGCTGGGGTCCATAGTATTGACATTGTGTTTTGGACAGCTCGTCATGGACGTAAAGTTCCATGTCATTGAAAGCAAGACGTGCTACAAAGCTTTACTCAGTAGACCTTGGCTATACGAGCACGGTCTCATCCCTTCTACACAACATCAGTATATGAAGTATTTTAAGGATGGCCAAGAACACACCATTATAGAAGAGCTCAACCCTTTCTCCATGAATAAAGTACGTAAATATGAAGATACCAAGTACTTCCTGTCGGACTTCGAAAATACTGAGAGGTGCGGCAAGTCGCAGAATAAAGAAGTACAAGCGACCACCATCTCGATCTTTGGAAGTGATTCTGAAGAAGAAGAGATAGTGTTCACGGATCAACCTCTGAGGGAAACCAATAAACATAGCTTGTCAACCTCCATTTTAGTCTTCGATAGTGACTCGGAAGAAGTTGATGTAGTGTTCTCTACCCACCCGCAAGTGAAAACTCCCAATGAAGCAAACCAAGCTTTACTTATTGCGATGGTTCCGTCTTGCCACTACAAAGAACTCGATGCACTTAGCACCTATAGCGTGCAGGAGTTGGTCACTTTTCATATACCTTCCAGATATATAAGTGAGAAGGCGATTCTCTTCTACAAATCAGAAAAGACCAAATTGGATAAAGAGATCTGGTATAGACTTGATCCGAATCTCAACATGTTGCAGCCTATCCGTATGCCGAGATACTTCACGAAATGACTAAGGGAATTCTTAAAGCATCAGGGAATACCATTCGGACAAACTGTCCGTCAGGCTAAATATTGCAAGAGGATCTAGGAAGTGTCAAGGACTCGCCAAATCAAGCCAAACGGAAAGATGGATACTACATGCTTGGGATATGTACAACCCAAGAAGTGGGAGCAAACTCATAGCTGTTATGCCTTAAGCGAAGGGGAAGATACTTGGCTGGTAGATGACGCGACCAAGCAAGAGGGAAATACCCTGCAAAGCGCTTCAACCCAACCATCAGAAGAGCCAATTGAGGAGCTAATGAAAGAAACGGTTCAAGATGTTGATGAGCTTGAAGAAAGTATAGTGGTCCTATATGAAAAGATCATGCGGTTGCCCCTGACCGAGCAATATAATGGAGTAAGGAGTTATGATAGCCCGGCTCCGCAACAGCTACCTCTGCTCTCTTTTATAAGAGGAGATTCGAAGCGGCGACAATGAGACTAGGGCGGCATCTACGTCCAACCCTAAAACAAGGCGATCTCGGGACTATGCATCAACGAGAAAAATACCGCCCAAGCTCATCCCTTATACAGAAGAAGGGATGGGGTTACTCTTTACCCCGTGACAAGACAAGGAAGATATTCGCCCTCATTATGAAGCACCATATGTTTAACACTGCCTAAGTCTAAACGGCCACATCAAGTAAATGCCTTTGATCATCCAGATTACTGTCTCTACAATCGGATCATCGGCCATCCGATCGAAAATTGATTCGTCTTCAAGAATTGGGTGGAAGAGTAATACAGGAAAAGCAAGTTCACACTAAGTGACAGCTGGAGAGTGGATGCCCCGCAAAAGCATGCACCAACACGAAACTACTCTACCAAATTGGAGTGTGGCCAGCCCAAGAAGCAGAATCTCACCCACATTTGCCATATGATAAGACTTTCTAATGAAAATGATGAAGAAATGCCTGGGCTTTTTGATTGCCTCGCCAATGAAGACGAGATCATAGATTGCCGCCAGCACCTAAGGAGCTGAAAGATGGAATACCTACTACCACTGATGAATTAAAAAAGGTAGATTTAGGAACGGAGGATGATCTGAGACGAACGTTCGTCAGTGAGCTGCTTACTGAATAACAAGTAGCCACTTTAAAAGAAGTGCTCATAGAATTCAGAGACTGCTTTGGCTGGAACAACTCCGAGATGCCGGGTCTTGATCCAGAAATAGCAATGCATAAGCTAGCCATAACGTCGGGGATAAAGCCTGTCAAGCAGTCTCCAAGAAGGATGCGGCTCCAGCTCAAAATGAGCGTCAACGCCGAAGTTGAGAAGTTAATCGACTCCGGCTTCATCCATGAAGTATGATACCCGGACTGGATTGCCAGTATCATCCCTGTGATGAAGAAGAATGGGACTGTTTGCATCTGCGTGGACTTTTGGGACCTCAATAAGACATGCCCGAAAGACGACTTCCCCGTGTTAGTTACAGAATTAATGATGGACAATACGTCTACTCATGAGGTCTTCTCTTTTATGGACGGATCATCAGGGTACAATTAGGTAAAGATGAATCCCGGTGACAAGCACATGACTTTCCGCACCCCGCTGGGCGTCTTCTATTATAAAGTGATGCCATTTTGACTGAAGAATGCTGGAGCAACATATCAAAGACCGATGACCAAGATTTTCGATGACCTTATTCATGAGATAGTCGAATGTTATATATATGATCTTGTGGTCAAGAGCATGTCTCACGAAGAGCACTGGGAGCATTTAAGGATAGTCTTCAAGCACATTCAAGTATAACCTGAAGATGAACCCGCTGAAATGTGCATTCGAAGTCTCTTCCGGCAAGTTCCTGGGTTTTATAATCCGCTACCGAGGGATCGAGATCGACCCCTCTAAAATCAAGGCTATTACAGAAATGCCCCCGCTAAGAAATCTCAAGAAGCTACGATCTCTCCAAGGAAAGCTCGCCAATATCAGACGGTTCATTGCCAACCTCTCTGGAAAGTGTCGTCCATACAGCCATCTGATGAAGAAAGGGACCCCTTTATATAGGACCAGAAATGTCAGAAAGCGTTGGAGGAAATCAAGCAATACTTGCAGAATCCACAAGTATTGGCCGCTCCGGTTAAGGGAAAGCCATTTATCCTATATACAACTGCCCTTGACGGTTATCTAGGCCCGCTATGGGCACAGGAGAATGACCAAGAAAAGGAAAGGGCCTTGTACTATCTAAGTCAAGTCTTGCTGGGAGCAGAAAGCAACTACTCCCCTATCAAGAAGTATTGCCTGGCGCTGATCTTCACGATAACGAAGCTCAGACACTACGCCTTGGCCCATGAAGTGCACATCATATCAAAGGTGGACCCTCTCAAATATCTTATGACGAAAACTATACTAATGGGAAGGCTCGCCAAGTGGGCCTTGCTGTTGATAGAGTTAACAATTATACATCGCCCCCTCAAAGTGGTAAATGGACAGGCTATCGCCGATTTCCTCGCCGAACACCCAATCTCAGTCTACTCTCCACTGAACTGTGAGCTACCGGATGAATATGCATTCAACGCGGTCGAATGGAAAGAAGAAACAGAGAAGCCTTATTGGGAATTATATTTCGATGGAGACTCAATAAAAATGCGGAAAAAGAGTATCTTGATAATCAGAGCTGAGATAGGCCTTATTTTCGTAACCCCTCAAGACAGAATAACCCACTGTGCCATCTCGTTGACGGAGCCTAGGACCAACAATGAAGAAAAGTATGAAACGCTTATAGCCGGTCTTGAGATTGCGATCGGCATAGGCATCGAAAATCTCCGTATACACACGGATTCTCAGTTGATCGTCATGCAAGTCAATGGAGATTACAAGACATGCAAGTCAGAACTGAAAAAGTATGGCGAAAAGGTGCAGCAACTGCTGACGCGGCTTCTCTTGTATACACTGGAAAATGTGCCGCGAGCGGAAACAGCAAAGCAGATACATTAGCTAAGTTAGCCAAAGAATTGGCCGACGAAAACCTTGACGGCATAAGGATCATCGTCCAAAGTCGCAAGATCTTGGCCCAGTGGAGATATCTTCAGAACCTCCAACCGAACCCGTAAATGAAGATGTCTTTCGAGCAAAGGAAGAAGAAGATGACCGGCGAGAAGTCTTTATAGACTAATTCAAGTCTCAACGGATGCCTCAAGATACATCGCAAAGGCATCAGCTCATGCCATAATCGACGAAACTCTATATAAAAGGTTCTTCGACCATATATGGCTAAAATGCCTAGGACCGAAGGAAGCCAAGAAGGTCGTCCAAGAAATTTACGATGGACTCTGTTGATCTCATCAAGCCGGTCCAAAGATAAAGCTGAAGATCAAGAGGATGGGTTACTACTGGCTCACGATGATCCAAGACTGCATCGACTATGCAAGGTGATGCCACTCGTGTCAAATACATGAAGACTTCATACATCGACACCCCAACCCACTGCATCCGACCGTAACCAGTTGGCCGTTCGAAATGTGGGGACCGATATAATAGACCCTATTGAGCCGGCGTCATCCCGAGGACATTGTTTCATCTTGGCGATGACCGATTACTTCTCCAAATGGCAGAGGTGATACTGCTGAGAGAAGTAAAGACGGAGAATATGCTCCATTTCTTCAAAACCCATGTCATATACCGGTTTAGAGTTCCATGGCGGATAGTCTTAGACAACGGACCAGCATATAGAAGTCATAAGATAAGTTGCTTCGCCCAACAACACAAGATAGATTGGAGATATTCCTTCGTTTATAATCCCCGGGCTAACGGTTTAGTTGAAGCTTTCAACAAGACGCTAACCAAACTTATAAAGAAGATGGTGTCCAAGAATAAAAAGGACTGGCATGAAAGGCTCATGAAGCTCTTTGGACGTACCGAACAACGTTCAAGACAGCCACGAAGACAACACCTTATGCATTGGTGTTTGGCACCGAAGCAGTGCTCCCGCTGGAGATAGAGCTCCCCTCACCGCGAATGGCGGATCAATGTGAACTTACGGACGAAGAGAATACTCATCTCCGGCTCGAAGAACTTGATGCTCTCGATGGGACCTGCCTTATAGCATAACAAAAAATGGAAGCTTACAGAGCAAGGATGACATAATCATATGAAAGCCTAACCAGACTAAGAACATTCCGCCAAGGCGAACTCATACTGGTTGTCAATAGGCTGATGATCCCTGACGGCATGAAATCTGGGAAGTTCGAGCCGAACTATGAAGGCTCGTATGTCATAGATAAGATCTACCAAGGTGGAGCTTACCTACTCATGGATATACACAGAGAAAGACCGTTTCGGCCAATAAACTGCCGATTTCTCAAGAAGTACTATTCTTGAAGAGTCGCGACTTGGGTCAATGATAGATGGCCACACCTATGTCCACTCGCCATTCCTACCGAATGATATGCACCTCCATTATGATGGACCACTGTCCCTAAACTGGAATGATGGACCAAAATGTATCTAAATTAATATGTTGCCCTACGACATGGATCATATAACCGGCCGTATACAATTTATAGGCACAAACGATCTATGTCCCGCATATGTTTTTCATGGCTCCCTTAGACCGCGATGTCCCTAAATTAACATGTTTCCCTACGGACTTCTTGAGATCCACGTTGCACCCGAAGTTCTACCGGTGAAGATTGCAAACTCAAGTCCCACCGGTGAGGCTACACCTGAAGTCCCACCAGCTATGAAGCCCTACCGATGATACAGTTCTCCAAAAGATGTTATACCCTACGGTTGATCTCCATATCAATCACAGTAGACAATTCACGGGTATAAACGATCAATATCTCACCCAAGTCCTACCGGTAAGCCATACTGGATCACCCACAGGGAAGCTACGTCCGAGAGATTTCCATTGCCAAAAAATGGTATGTCCACAAGCAAAATGGCCACGGATGAAAACCCGAAAGGGAGCCGTAAGTAAAACCAGCAAGACTACCGGCGAGCTTGTGAAAACCCGAGAAGGCGCAGACTCGTTGAAAGAAAAGAAAAATGCACTTGCAAAGTCCTCGCGACTTTGTAAGGAGAAAATACCTGTGTGGGATTCTTACGACTCACAAAGGAGCTATACACTTAGGAATTCATACGATTCCTAAGGAGAAAATACACTTTACGAGATCCTCTCGACTCGTAAGGAGAAATATCTCTATAAGACTCTCACGGCTTATAGAATTCAAAAGCTTTAAATTACAGGGATCCAAGCATGTTTCTTAAGCCATCATACCCCATGAGATTTATGCCCTACAAGTAATTCAATATTGACTCTTGTATATAATCCACGGGCGTATATATTTAGCCGAGCGATTTTTCCAATATGGTGAACGACACTTATAAGTCATCTCGACTTGTAAGGAGAAAATACTATTGTAAGATCCTTACGACTTGCAGGAGAAAATACCACTTAGGAATCCCCACGATTCCTAAAGAGAAAATACACCTGCAAGATACTCTCGACTCGTAGGAAGAAATATCTTTATGAGACCCTTTTGACTCATAGAGTCAAAAAGACTTAGTTGGCAGGGATCTAAACCTTCTTTCTAAGCCACCTTTGTCTAAATAAGTAACGGTAAATGATGAGTTACTCCTGGCAATATTCCAGGTGTAGTGATATTGATGCCTAATCAGGTATCAAACTCCAAGTCCTCTTACGATTTTATAGGTCACTCTTGATGATATTCCAGTTGTAGCGATACTGATACCAAACCTGGTATCAGATTCCAAGTCCCCAACTCGCAATAAAGATCAGTGAGCAAAAAATATACATATAAAATAGCCGAAATGATAGGGCAACTCGGAATGAAAATCAGCGAGTAAATAAAAAATCGAAATGATTGGGCACCGCGAATAAATAGCCGAAATGATTGGGCAATCGCGACTTTCGCGATAAGAAAAGCTGAAATGATAAAGCATCGCGGAGAATAAAAAAAATAAAAAAATGATAAAATAAAATTTTTCTTCCTTGCAGGTAGTTCGAATTTCGACTTCTGATTCATAGGCATAAGTGAATGAAAAGAAGCGATACGTTTCCCTATGCTCCATCAAATGAATAACTGAGTCTTGATGGCATTTATATCACAAAAACTACATGGACGTCTAATTCACTCCAGTGAAGTATGATTGCGGTGCCATCAAGGACCCAATGGTCGAAATGAAGCGAAGTGATGGAATACTCTTAGCTTCAGGTCTTGATGGTAATACATACAAAACCTAAAGACTATTGGATGTTATCCCACCTCGGACGGATGCAACTCTGACGTTCCTGGGACTCCTCAAAGAAGGAAGTCTGACCTTAAGGTAAAGCGCCACGGTAGCGTCTAACGTTGAACCATCTGACTGCAATATAGATATACCGGCCTAGGAAGGTTACTTGAGATGTTGTATCCTGTAGTGATAGGGTTGGGTGATACAGCAAGTATGCGGCTACTCGAGCCAGCGACCCGAGTGGACGTGGATCAAGAAGAAATCGGCTGACGTAACGGTGTGATGGACCAAATCCAGCACCACAAACCTAACAGACTCCTATGCTAAAAGGGGTTATGTATGTTTAACATTAAGATGGGTTTGTCCGTATGCCTAAGGGAGAGATGAACTGAATGCTCCGGAACTAGTAAATAAACTAAGTTAAGCCATTTCAAAGCAATCAAAAGATAGAGATGCAAATAAATAAATAAATAAAATTCATTCATAAATCAGAATTGTAGGATGATACAATCAACAAAAAGGGGTACAAAAAAAGCAATCAAGTCAGTTGGACTCCCCGCAAATCTCGAAGGAATTCAAGGGCCAAGATTTTACACAAGGAATCTAAGGGCCCTCACGTGATATGCATGTGGCGCCTCTGGTGGGGGCATTTGTTCCCTCCAAAAATAATGATAATTAATACACAGTAACTCATGAAACTTAAGTCCATAAGCCAGAAAGATGGGCGCTGCTAAAAAGCATGCGTCAATAATTTTTTGCGCTGCGCCAATTTTTGAGGCCCTCGCCTTTTTGATAGTTTAAACTATATTTGAAAAAATAATTTTCCTATCTTTCTCAAACAGAAAGAATAAATTTGGTTAACCAGAAAATCTCCAAATAAAAGATTTAAAATATATATATTAAGTTATTTAAAATATTCGTTATTTTTCTAAAACAGAAAGATAATTTTCTTAACAAGAGATAAAATCTTTTATATTTTTCTAAATAAAGAAAAATATAAAGCTTGTTAATAAGGACCTTCAGATCTATAATCCAACGATGCTTAAGCACCCGGATTAATATTAGCTCTTTTCATATATTTTTTTAAAACAAAAAAATCAATTGAATATCTTATTTAAATAAGAAAGATATTAATCATATCAACAGATAAGCTTTGGATCTAAAATTCAATAGTGTTTAAGCACCCGGGTTTGATCGTAAGATCAATTAAAGAAATCTAAAAGAGAGATTGTTTCTACTTACCCAACAATATCTATATCCTATATAAAGGACCCTTGAGGTCAAATTTCATATACGAAATCGACCCCATAAGTTTGATCATGAACTTAAGTTCTCTGCAGTCAAAGCTTTTGTCTTCTTCCTTATTATCATCAACCGATGTGAGAAAAGGAGAATGGTCTCTATGATAGAATAGGTTTAAACTTCATCTATGAGAAGGTTAACCTTCAGATTCAGAATATAAGTTCTTTTCGATGATCTTAAGATCTTTAGATCAAACTTCGTCTCGAAAAAACTTAAGTTTTTATTAGAGCGGTTCCTTTAATCTTAAGATCTAGGGTTTGAGAGAAGAACCGAACTCCCTCATAAAAATATAATGATGATGGACAAGGAAATTTAAATTTCCAAAGAACGGATCATATGATATATATATATATATATATATATATATAAGGAGGGAGACTCCAAATCACAAAAGTTGTGATCTTAATGTCGTCAATGGCCAAAATAACCATTAACAGAAGCTTAGACTTCATGAAACTTAAGTTTCAAAAGAACAAAAATTTATCTCTATGAAAAACCCCAAGCGGCCATGCGTTAGAGGCATATGCGCCACATAGACATGCGTCGATGAAGGACATAAGCCAATGAAGATATGCGCCAAGAAAGACCATGTGCCAATATGAAGGGCATGCACCAATGAAGATATGCGTCAATATGGGCACATGCGCCTGAGACTGATAGAACATATGACATAGGTTCAACCCAAATATGAGATTTATGGATTTGGACTACGGGCGACGACAATATTTGTCTCCGTATACAATCCAAGGACAACCCCAAAATAAACAATATATATAACACGACACACGATGATTCATGGAGTAGAGAAAATTATTATCGCCTGGTAATAATGTAATTAACTGCAGGGGCTTGCGCCTGCAGGAAAAATGCCCCACAATCAAAAAACCCTCACATATGAAGGGGAAGCTGATAAGTCTGCTACAATGATCACATCCATCAAAACCTTCAATATACGGTTTCATAAATCAGCTTGGTATTTTCGAAGAGGTGGATGGATATGTTCCATATAGTATCTGCTTCCAGATTCAGGATGGACGCGCTCCCCACGCCTCGTTCTGGTTTCCGGTGTTAAACATCTATATTCAAAACTGTTAGAATATAAATTAATAACATACAACCCTCATCACAACTTGGAACTTACGGTGTAGACCCTCATCATAACTTGGAACTTAAGGTGCAACGGCTAGGACATTTGACATGGTATTAAAACAACCCAGGATCGACTCTCCGGATGCGCAATTAAATGTTATTTAAATTAAAATGTGGCTGTGTAAAAAGCCCATGCTTTTAGCCCAAAAATTCTTCGACCTGTGGGGGAGTAATATAATATAAATTGTTAAGAAACATAAGTATAGAAGAGGAGCGGAAAATAATGGAGAAACTATATTATGAAAAATAGAAGAGAAGCAATGGTTATTGATAAAAAAGAAAACTATAATAATTTTATTATAAGAGGACAACTCTACTTCTCTATTTATAATAAACTCTTGGGATTTAATATTTAACCACTAAATAACACTTACTTGATTCCTAAGTAGATCATAATCTAATCAAATCTAAATATTACCAATCTCTCAAACATATCAAACTATATCTCTCATAAATATATATCTTTATTCTTAACGCTCCCCCTCAACCAAAAGGGCACATATGATGTGTTCTCAACTTATTACAAAGCTAATTTCCCGCTCTAAAAATAAAATTTGCAACTTCAGCAAAGCATCTTGCGTCTTTTGTGTTGTCTTGAAAATTTAGCTTTCATGCTGTCTTAAAATCTTTCTTCAGTAATTCATCTTGGAAACTTGTAATTTGACTTGAGCTGAGATAATTTTCTATGAAGAGTTCTGAATGAAAACTTGTGGTTTCCGTGAACTGTCGTTAATAGTTTCTTCAAACACTTCCATAAGTGTGTCATATCACACACTTTTGTGGACTGTCATTAACAACTTTTTCGAACAACCAGTTTAACGATTTATAGGTCAACAACCAGTTTAACAACTTAGATATCAATACCGCAAGTTTAATGACTTTGAAGTCAATCAACAAATTTAATAAATTTGAGATCAATTAAGAAGAGACTTCAATCAATAAGTTCTACCAACAACTTTAACAACTTCCAACAAATATCTTCAATCACAACTTCCAACAAATTTAACGAACCAACAAACTTCATCAACTTCAAATCTCAACTTCATTTTCAAGGGGTATTTTACCCATATATCATATATACCTTATATATTTTCCGTACGTCAGAAAAAAAAATCTTATTCTTTACAGATTATCACAACGAACAATCAGCACGTAAGGACATACATAACTTCCAACAACTTCAAACTTTTTTTACCATTCACCAACGAAATATTTTTTTTTTCAACTTCATCGTTTTTTAAGAAGAGAAGGGTTTTACCGTAAGGCGGCTCGAAATCTAAGGTTTCGATAGGATTTCTTTTTCTTTTTCTTCTTCTTCTTCTTCTTCTTCTTCTTCTTCTTCTTCGTCGTCATCGTCATCGTCATCGTCTTCTTCGAAGTCTTAGTCACCGTTGACATTTTGTTCGGGTTTTGGTCATTGAGGGTATCGATCGCCATTGGAGAGGTGGTGAGATTGAGAGAGGAGTGTTTTTTTTTTTTGGAAACGCGGAGAAAGGTAGTGCTATGATGCCATGTAACGAGTTTAGAGTATTTAAAGTTGAGAGAGTGATGGAATTTTTAATAGGTGCACATTGGCCTTTGATATAAGTGGGTTCCAACAATAAAACTCAAGCCTTATTGAGGTTTGACTTATCTTATATTTTATACCCATGTGTTTCATTTGTTGTTTCCAATATGAGACTATTTTTAAAGTCCCATCATTTATTTTTACTTTCAACATTCCCTCTCACGTGGAACCATCGCTTTTTTTGTTGTACTTGTCATGTGGAAAGTATGAGTAGGATTACGTGCAACCATCATTTTTTCTTGGTATGGTTGTCATGTGCAAAATACGAGAAAAATTATGTGCAACTATATAGAAAGAGTCATAGATCACCTCTCATATTTTAACCAATCTAATAACTAATTATATTCATAATATAAATCAATAGCCCACAACCCACATTATAACTTTGGAGCTAAGATGCGGTGGTAAGGACATTACCAAAAACCATCATAATTTATTCGGCGTGTCCGTGTATTAAGAGGTTTGCTGTTTACTTCATTTAGATTAGGTATAAACTACCTCATGTTTTGATTTTCTTAAAGATGAAGAAGGCAGAGAACTATTGCACGAATGTTTGCAAATCACAGCAAAATGCAAAGGGATAGAACATCTTAGTGCAGCGGCTCGCCTTGTAAACCTCGCAGATTTTTTTTCACGATCAAAGAATTTTGTGGAGTTGCAAATTATGTTGAAAACAATAATCAATTACTGTACCAATGTTGCACCTTGCAGTCGCACTCTACCATTTAAAGAAAGACGATGAAGCCAAGAGCCGTGCTCTAGAGGCTGTGCAAATACGCGATGATGCATTCCGAAAAGAATTTCTTCCGGTAGGTGAGCTTAACTGCATCTTTACAGTAAATTCTATTATGAATTAGTTCATTCAATCCATTTTTATTGCCTTGCACTTGTTAGCAAAACAGATCACTAGACAAATATTACAGTCTATTTTCCTCAAACAAATATCTTGGGCTGGCCTTGTTTATCCTTTTTTTTTTCCTTCTAAAAAATAAAAATCCCGAAACAATATTTTCTTTTTCCATCAATGTGAGAACCGATGCGAATGAGCAGGAAATCAAATTTCCACTGATAGTGTTAGGCTCTGTTCTGATTCTGATCGAACTTTCCTTACCGTTACACAGACCACTCCAAGATTAAGAAAAATGAGGACGCTTTTATGCAGATACCACTTGAAATGTCTTAGGACTCTAAATGAATATACCATGAGCCCCACTCCTAGAAATTCTTTAACACAGCAATGTGGGGATGCAAGTATGGTACTAGAAACTAATGTTTTCTAAAAATAATATTCCAAATAATGTACTTAGTATTAGTATATTATATAATATATCAACCTTTATAACTGAAATATGTTAAAGTTTAGTATATCATTACACATGCACTCTTCTAAAATTTTAAAACGTGTTTCCTCAGGCTCATGAAAATTTATGTAAACTAAAGAAAACATCTTATAATAAGAAAGTTTAGTATGATAAACTCATGTAATGGTTTTATTATACAACTGCCACTCATCTACTATGGAAAATACTGTATGTTTCTTCCAATATCCTAACTACTTAGGAAATAAAACCGCAAATTTAGTACAGAAAGGTAAAAATGGACTTAGCAATAACGGATCCGGTGTCGGAAATGCTTTTGCGCTGCAGCAATACGATCGGCTGTTGCATCATCGTCCCCGTTTTCTCCATCATCGCATGTATCTGATGGAGATGAGAAAAAGCATGATAATAGGGCCTTGGGAAGAGGGAAGCCACTGCACAAGTCATCAACCCAATATTCCATGACTTTGCAAAACTTTGATCCCATATGATGCATTTATGTCCTGCAACTGTTACGAATGAAGGCAGCAGCTGGTGGGATTTAAGTTGACATGGCACTAGAATTTGATTGGTTTGAGTGAGGTAAGTGCAGAGTATTTTTAGAGAGACTTTTGACTCTTCGAACAACAGCCTCCCCCCTATTTTAAAGGTTGTATCACATGAGCTGTGCCCGATTTATTCTAACTTCATGACTGGGTTGCAAAAGTGCTGAGACAGGGATGCCTGAATTCAAAGTCAACATTTCTCCGCTTTCTTAGAAATATCTAAATGCAGAAAAGCTGTGCGGGCGCTCATTAAAATTATTTTTTCATAATTATTCTATTTACAATCCATCAAACTCCTGTCATGAAAATATGTTACTACCGACCTCCAACAAAGAAGACCAAATCAGTCCCGCACAAACAATCAAAATTAAAATATTTTGATTTGGGCATTCAACATAGCAATTTTACAATGGAAACTTGATTAATTTTCACATAAACTTGTTGCGATAGGGGAAAAACTCAAGTCACAAGCACTTCCACATCTGCATTGGTCCGTCAACTTTATATACAATAGCTTTTTATTTAATCAATTGTGCTAGTTGCATAAATACAATTTGCTTTGAACTATCTCTTCAACGCCAGTCTTTGTTTTAATGCAAGATTGAGTAACTGAGCGGAATTGCATCTTGGATATCAAACTTTTCTGATCGCAGATCTGTTAGCAAGTGAAAAGGAAATAGCCAACATATATAAACTAAATCAACAAGAAAAAATGGATAAATGCTTGTCAAATAGGCTCATTGTAGACTCCAGAAATTTGTCCTTCGTATTCAGACAAGACTTGGCAATGTCGACCAGCTGTGAGCATTTCAAGTGAAGCTGAGGACATCCCTGAATGAACAACACGGCAAAAAGATGTATTATGTATAATCGGCAATTGGAGCATCACTGTTCTAAAAGAAAAGCAATAGTTAGGGCCATTTAAACTGATCGCTTCTTGTCTGTATGCATCATGTGTTCATAAATGCGCACAGATGTTTCCTCCATGTGATCATGAGTAAGAGGCATCTTTACATGCAGGTCATACATAAAAAGTGATGAAAATTTAAATTTTAGTCCTCCATAAACCTGTTTTTTCAAACTTAGAAAATTTCTATTTTTGGTAAGTTTTTCAATATTTTGCATTTATATCCCACAAAAATCACAAAATTTTAAATAAACAAAAACTCAAAATTTATCGTTGGATACTCAAATATTTTTCTTGATATATAACACAAAAAATCAAGAAATTTTCAAAATCTCAAAATTTTATATTTTCTTTGAATTTTCGAGATACAGCTTTGCTAGCACAAAAAAATTGCGAAATTTTCAATGTCCCAAAATTTTCTGTTTTCTTTGGTTTTTCGATAATTTGCCGGCTCATGAAAACTGCAAAATATTCAAAACTCTCAAAACATTATATTTTCTTTGATTTTGCTTGTTATATGACACACGAAAACTGCCAAATTTTTTTAAAATTTCCAAAACTTCCGCTTGACACGGAAATCGCAAAAATTTCAAGAATCTAAAACTTTTTTTTGTTTTCCTTCAGCTCTCGATATTTTTTATGCTATAGCTCACGAAACCCATGAAATTTCCAAAAGCATCAAATTTTCTTTTTTTGTATTCAGTATTTTTCTTGTGCCCGCGCAAATTGGAAATTTTCAACCATACCAAAATTTTCTCATTTGTTTCATTCCTCAAAATTTTGCTTTCTAGCATATGAAAACACAAAATTATCAAAAATCTCAAAATTTCATGTTTTCTTCGGTTTGACAATATTATACCTTGTAGCATACGAAAACTGCGAAGTTCTTGGAAATCTCAAAAAAAAAAATCATACGTATTTTAATATTTTGCTTGCTATATTATACATTGTAAACCATGAAGGTTTAACATTTCAATATTTTAATATTTTGCACACAAAAATTGTGAAATTTTGCTTGTAGCTCACGAAAACCATGAAATTTTAAAAATCTTTTAAAAATCTGTTTACTTCCAATTTTCAACATTCTCAAAAAATTTTGTATTTCTCATATTTCAATATTTTTCTTGCTATATTATACACAGTAACTTCAAAATTTTCAAAACTAACATTTCTACTTTTCTTTCATTTTCAATCCTTTACTTGCTATATATAACACACGAAAACAACGAAATTTTCAAAAAACTGAAAACTTTTACGGTTTCTTTCGACATTCAATATTTTGCATGCTATAGCACCAAAAAACCATGAAATTTTTGGAATGTCTCAAAAATTTCTTATTTTCATTTTAGTATCTTTTTCTGGTAATAATATAGGAAAGTCCTGAAATTTTCAATAATTTGAAAATATTCTCTTTCCATCCGTATTTTAATATTTTGCTTGCTTATAACACACGATCGGGAAATTTTTAAAAATCTCATAATTTCAATCTCCCTTATATAGAGCACACACAATTTTCCCCTTTCACTTGATATAGCACACGAAAATAGCAAAAATTTTCCCAATGAAAACTACCAAAATCTTAAAATTTTATGTATTATTCGGTATGTCAATATTTCTCTCTATTAAAAATTTTCAAATTATAAAAATAATTAAAAATTTCTGCTTTTCCTCCTTTTTCAATTTTTTTCTTGTCATAGAAACACGAAAATCGCGAAATTTAGAGTTTCTTTTTTTTCCCTTGATATAACAGATAAAAATCGCGAAAACACCCAAAATTTATTGATTTTTCAAGTTCACTGCCGCATGAACAAATATCGGGAAAATTTTAAAATCTCAAAATTTCTAGTTTTCTTCTGTTTTTTCAATCTTTTGCTAATAGCACACAAAAATCAAAAACTTTTCAAAAAAACTCAAGATTACATGTTTTCTCCGGTGTCTCAATATTTTACGTGCTCTTGCACACAAAAATTAACAAATTATAAAAATCTACAAACTTCTAGATTTCCTTTTTTCTCATTGCTTTCTATATAAAAACCGTGAATTTTCAAAATTCTTCTAATTTTCAGTTTTCTTTGGTTTTTCAATATTTTGCTTGAAATAGCATATGAAATTTGTGAAATTTTCAGATGGCTTGCTTGCTATAACGTACAAAGGGCACAACTTTCAAAAATATCAAAATTTCTAGTTTCAATTTTTCAATATTTTGCCACAAAAATCACAATATTTTGTTCTGACTTCGGTTTTTTATATTTTGCTCGCTATATAGCCCCCGAAACTGCAAAATTTGAAAGTCCCAAAATTCTCTCTTTTTTTGTTTTCAAAAATCCCAAGCTTTACTATTTTTCTTTCTTTTTTCAATATTTTGCTTGCTATATAATACATGAATATCACAAAATTTTCAAAAAGCACAATTTTTTTGTTTTTTCAACTATTTTTTTAACGACTTGCATGGACTACGAAAACAACAAAATTTTCACAATTTAAATTTTTTCTTTTAGTTTTTCAATATTTTGCTTGATATAAAACACGAAAATCGCAAAAATTTCCAAAGTTCCAAAATTCATGTTTCGTTCGACTTTTCAATATTTTGCGTGTTATTGCCCATTGTGGAACTTTCAAAAAAATTTGTTTTCTTTTTCAATATATTGCAAGGTTTAGCCCACGAAAACCGTGAAGTTTTCAACAATCTCAAAATTTTCTATTTTTTTTGGTTTTTCAATATATAGCTAGCTGCCCACCGAAAAGTGTGAAATTTTCAAAATCTTATTTTATGTTTTCTTCATTGTTTCAAATATTTTGCCTCCTATAACACACGAAAAGTGCAAAATTTTCAGAAATCTAAAAATAATGTTTTCTTCGTTTTTTCAATATTTTGCATGTTATAGCTCACTAACACTATGAAAGTTCCAAAAATCTCAAAATTTATCTTTTATTCGATTTCCCAAATTTTGCATTCCTACGAAAACCGATCAGAAGCCTTCTCACATTAATCTTATGTTTTCTGGTTATTGAAAATTTCTGCTACTGAATCAATATTTCATTTGAACCAAGAACTTGATTTAGTTAGTTCTAATCATATTTCATTCTTGACAAGGAAAAAATAGTGTGTTCCCGTCTAAAAATTTGGGCGTTCATGGTAAGCACAAGCACAACATATAGGCAAAAGAGCCCCAAAGTATTAAATGGCCTCAATATGTTCAAAGGAATGTAAAGCAGATTTTTCCGGATTATATTTTATCGTACTCCCAAATGAGAATCAGATAGACTATGATAGCATCGAAAAAAAACTTTGATTTGATATATTATAGGCCTCACAACTCTTCCGGAGTCGAGAGAGCAAACATGCGATGCAAGTATAGTTTAAGCAGAGCTTAAGCAAAGCTCTTTCACAAGAGATGTATTTTAGACCCATATCGACCACACCAAAGAATTAAGAAGTGTTTATATAATTTAAACACTTCCACTTTTCATTGCATTAAGACCAATGAAAGATAATATAATGAAACCACAAGGGCGCGCCGCCGCCGCCGTGCCGAGCTACCGAGCCGCGTGTGCCTGCACCTGCGGACATGAATGTCGCTCCGATTCCCGTTCAAAAAGTCTCGAGCATTCCTTTTGCAGAAAATTGTTTTTTAAAATATTTCAAGTACTATGTGTGCAGCATTACTTGCGATGCACAAGCGCACCTATTAATGAACCTGAATCAACACGTACGCACCTATTAATGAAGCTAAATCAACAAGTGCGCAGCGATGCGTGCAATGCATGTGCGCACCTATTAATGAAGCTGAATCAACATGTGCACAGCGTGTGCAATGCACGTGCGCACCTATTAATGAATCTGGAAAAGAACAAAAAAAATAAAAAGAAACAGAACCAATTGCTTCTCTATGAAAACTTTTGCTTTCTGATCCAGACTAGTGCGCACTCAAACTAGTGCGCACTTAATAAAATTGTCTATGGAAAAGCCCCTGGAGATGTGTGCGCACGTGATATGCACGTGTGCGCACTTGACGAAAGCCATCTGTAAAGACATGTGCATCACGTGATATCCACGTGTGCGCACATCACGAAAGTTGCACATGAAGGCATGCGCGTTATGTGATACGCACTTGCACAACACACTGACTTGGAACAAGTGTGTAACGCGCCAAGGCACGTGCACACTCCCTTTTCAGATCAAAGCAAATTTGCATGTACGTCATATGCACTTGCGCACTTGGACAGCAAGCTTTGGCTTGACTACTTAGTTAAAAAAAACCAAGTATAGAAGTTTTTGCTTCTCATACATGATATATTGATTAACATATCAATGATGTCCAAATTGATCGTAGTCTCATATATGACTAATGGTCGTTCATCTAAGTTAATTTTAGTCTCATATAAGACTAACGATTCTTAGATCCACCATAATCTTTTCCCATAAATACGGGATTTGGTTCAAGGATACAACTTTCCACACATCTGACATATGTCGTAATTCCTCAACGTCTTCAGAGAGGTGGCGGATCCTAACAACCAACAACTTATTCATCCAAGCATGGGAATGTTGGACCGAAATGTCCTTAAACTAATATTCGTCCCAAACATGGGAATGTTAGACCGGAACAGCCCTAAACTAGACCACGACGTCCTTAAACTAATGTGTTTTTGACCTGCGGACTGTCTCCATATTGACTACCGTATACTATTCATGGGCTATTCATATATGATCTAATGATCGGTTGAGCTCATATGCTCATTTATTCCTAAGTCGATCTTAGTCTCATATATGACTAATAATCCTTAGATCAAACCCAAGTTTCCCGTGAACGGATGGACCTCACAAATGTGATGAATGCTTCTTAAGTTCATTTCCGTTGGCAAACCAAGCTAGCAACGCGGACCCTGTCAAGTAAATGCTTGACCCAAAATATCTAGGTTGATCTTAGTCTCAAATAAGACTAACGACCCTTGGATAGAGCCCAAATTTCATATGAACCGATGGACCTTACAAATGTGAGAAATGCGTCCTAAATTCACTCCCGTTGGTAAACCAAGACACCAACGTGAACCCCGTCAAGCAAATACTTGACCCAAATCATGTAAATATATATACGAATTTGGACTAATCCGTGCCCTACGGGCGACGACATAAACTAGTCTCCGTATACAATCCACGGGCAACCATAATAAACAAAATATAATACGACACGAAGTGAACTACCGGAGCAGGAGAAAGTGGTTATCGCAACGCAATAACGTAATTAACTGCAGGGGCTTGCACCTGCAGGGAAGAGCGTCCCCACAATAAAAAAAACCTCACAAATGAGGGGGATCTGATAAAGTCTGCTATATCGGTCGCATCTATCCAAACCTTTGATATATAGTGTCATAAATCAACTTGGTATTTTCGGAGAGGTGGATGGATATGCCCAAATAGCATCTGCTTCCAAATTCAGTCAAGACGTTCAATCCCAGATCGTCTCTATTTTCGGCGATAAACAGATTCTGATACGCCCGGTAGGATCTCTTTCTCTTTCCACTCCACACTTCGTGTGTCGTGATCGCGAACAAAATCGCAGTTCGCAATGGTTGCCTTGAATTTAAGATACTAAAACTTGGTGTCATGCTCCAGTGCAGAATCAATGGCTCTCAACTGCACTTCATGTAACAGCAGCTCCCACTCCATCCCATCCAGGGGAGCAACGTATGGGCCCAACGCGGCCTCCATCTTCTCAATGCTGGTAGGGTAGGTTACTTAGACTACTACCGGGCTATTCTTTAGGACCATGCTCCCGCCTGTAAACTTTGGTGCCTCAGGGCCACAAGAAGAAGCTCCCAAAAGGTCAGTCTTTGATCGGATGGTAACCGTGATGGCTCATATCAGCAAGCCGTCAAACTCTGGTGTCTCAATCTTAAACAGGCTGAACAAGAACTCGAAAGGCCCCGCAAAGAAGCCCATGATACCTGAAGGAGCTGCCCCAAAACGGCCAGCTCTCCCTACTCCTGCTGCAAGTGAAGCCGATAAGAGTGCTTCCCCTCCCAGACGGTCGGTCTTCGAAAGATTGGTCAGCTACGCTCCAGCTCCACCAAGAATGTCAGTCTTCCAAAGGCTGACAGTAAGCGAAGCTCCCCAGCAACGCCGGGGGCATGATGAAGGTGCCTCTAATACGGAGGCAGTTCCTGCTGCAAGGCATGCTCGACGTCGCCACTGGCGTCGAATGAGAGAAGCTGGGGCAACTCCCCTTCTAAGCTCACCCCACCAGCTCTTATGGTGAATATCAATGTTGTTGTTCCAACCGGGAACAATTTTGACCTGCTTAGGAGGGTACGTAAGAACTCCCCGACGACGGTACTGAAAAAATCACCTCCGCCGGCAGAGGCCCCAGTACAAAAACAGCCGGAGCAGTCTCATCAACGGCTCTCCTCACAGATACATAGTCTGGCGAAAAATCCAAAACTCTGTGCCTGACGAAAATTACTCTCGTCGACCGACGAAATCTAAGGACCGACAAGAAATAGACCGCTCCGCTATACCACAGGGATCCCTCCTAAACAGGCGTCTGTCATGGCAACTCCTTCAACTCCAACCTCTAATAAAAGAACGATGCCGGTGAAAACTCTACCGCCAGCGGCAAAATCCAACGACGAAAGATCTAAATGCTCTAAGTCTGGGGGTATAACCATACATACGGTCTACATGGAAAGCGACAAAGAAGAAAGCCGAGCTTCAATGAGTCACCGACCGCATACTCGGTTGCTGACAAAGCCTTAGGAGCAACAACAAAAGCTCCATGAAATTCTGATCGAAATGGCAGCTCTCACCAGACCAAAATAAAGTCCGGACAATGAAGTCAAACAGCGCCAAGAGCAAGAGACCGATACAGAGTTCTTGAGACGAGTGCGGAAGAGAAAAGGAAGAAGTTGCATAGCAAGCTGCTAACATAAAGCAAATGGCTCTCTTATTCCAAGACATAGTTAGAATGATGATCCAGCCAGAACCACCGGCTGAAGATCCGTCGGTGATTATTGAGAATGACAGAGGAGAAACATCAAATCCTCCCTCAGCCTTATCAGCGGCCAAGGAGAAAACAATCTCCAAAGCGGCTCTGGATGACTACATTGCTCAGCAAATTAGAACTCACCAAGCAAGTGAAGCCGTCAGCCAACTTATCAAAACCGGGCGACCATATCCGGCCTAGTATGACCAAATCAAGTACCCATCGAGATATACGATCCCGAAGTTCCATGTTTATAAGGGAACGGGTAATCCCCATCAGCACGTCGCACAATGCAGAGCTCTGTACGACAATACTGGAGGCGACAACAAACTTTTGCTTCGCCAATTCGTCGGAAGCTTGTCAGACACAGCTTTCGAATGGTACTCGGAGCTCCCAAATGACTCCGTGAAGACCTCTGAAATGGAGCTGCTGCTCACGCAACGGTTCGCCAGCGCGAGTGAACGTACTCCGATTGCAGCACTAATCAATGCTAAGGTAAAGACGAGAGAAACTTGGATCCAATACGCGATCTGGTAGTGGAACCTGTGGTCTAAATGCGAACAGCGCATCGAAGAGTCTCCAGCTATGGGCATGTTCATCAGGACCCTCGATTCTCAATCGACTGTGTCGCAGTTCATAACTTTCTTCAAACTCACAACCTTCCAGACGTCGATAGACAAATTGGCCTAAATGGGTCAGATGGGTCATGGCCCTTCCTCCTTAAATAAAGACCTTCGAAATAATAAGGAAAAAGGAAAGGCAGACTTCGTTGCCAACACGCAACCGAGCGGTCCAAAACCAGCTACTCGCCAAAACAACACACGTGCGCACACGTCCTTGTAAGACTGGGACGTGCATACTCGTTCCCTCATGATAAAATGAGAAGGTTGTTTGAGCTAGCAATACGAAATAATCTGATCACATTGCCAGAACCACGGCAACCCGCACAACCCGGCGACGTCAACAACCCTAACTACTGCTCCTATCATAGGATAGTGAGCCATCCAATTAAAAATTGCAACATATTCAAAAATTGGGTCGAGGACTAGTACCAACAAGGGAAGTTCGCACTGTCCGATAGCTGAAGTAGATCCGTCCCAAAAGCACGCTCCTAAAATGGACGCGCAAGGGGCATTATGCTCACCCGTGGAAGAAACTCCATGAGAAGTTCTTTCAGCGAAAACTAAAAGAATGCTGAAAGATGTACAAGCATGTCCGGCAATCAAGTGGAAGAGCCCGTTTGAACCCGAAATTATCAACGGGATACTGAAACCACGTCCCGCGCCAAAAACCGCCAACAAGAGGAAAAGCCCCTAAGTCAAGACTTCAAAGTCTTCTAAGAAAAAGAAGACTAAAAAACCTGTGCATCCTGCAAAGTATGACGACAAGCGCACGGACCTCTAAAATATAAACGCTCCGGAAGAGTACAATTAGAAAGCATGAACTCCAATCACACTTGAAGAATTCCTCAAGCATATTCTTGAAGACAGAGACGGTGACAATGATAAGAGAAATGACTCATCAGAAGAAGCGGAAGACTATGTAGCAGGTTGCCACATGATCTCCCATTCGTCGTTATATGACGAAGAAGCTCCACCAGTGTCGGAAAGCGACGCGGAAGAGCTGGGGGAGGAATCGGCGCTAAAATCCCCGAAGCTGCCAGAAAAGACCCAATTGAAAAGTTTGTAAACGAAGCTTTTCAAAAGAACAAATATGACCGAGAACACGAAACGACCATATACGAAAAAGCTAAGCGGTAGCGTCTAGATTAAGAAGCTGCGGCAAGTACGGGTCATAATGTTCTCCCGATGCCTGCGACAAATAAGAGCAGGCTAAAGCTGAAAAGTGGTTTGCCAAAGCCTTGTCTATGAGGATGAAACTGCGACCGCTCCGGAATCCCATACTTCGACAGTGGTGAATCACATCCAAAATACCGCCTCTATTATCGAAGGATTGCCCACCCTATCGAGGAGTGCAGCGCCTTCAAGAAATGGGGACAAGGATATGTTGCCCATCAAAAATACTTCAAGAAGAAGCGTGAAGCTCGCGCTCGTCGACATAAGTGGCGAGACGAACATGCATAAAGAAACAACTGGCAACTGGCATATGGTTGGTACGAGTTCGGAAAGCGAAAACCCCCAAGTTCTCACATTCGGGAGCGATTCCGATGATGAAACGCCTCTCAACCCTCTCTTTGAAGACTCCACATCGGAAAAAGAAGAGGAGAAGAATTGCGAGAACATTCAGCAATAAAATAGTACGCTGCCTGAAAAGAACCTCAGACCTGCAAACAAAGGTTCGAACAAAAAGGACAAAGGGAAAGAGAAAATGCCAGAAGAAATGCTCTCGATGAAGAAGTGGTCAAAGAGCTCGCCGCAAAAGACCCGCCTAAGAAAAACAAGATGGATTACGTCCCAACACATGAGGAAAATACCCTCGCAGCTAAGTATATTGGATGCTCTCCTCCTGTCAAAAAAAGCACAAGATTCCCTGATCAAGACCTTATAAGAGCCCAATCAGTTCCAAACTTTTCTCGCAGAAAAAAAGATGAAAAATGAACTGGCAGAGACCCACACGGCTGATATTACATTAAGGGATGAAAATCTACTCCTTGGTACGTGCGAACATAATCGACAGCTCTACGTCACTGGATACTACCACGACATCAAGATAGGAAAAATCCGTGCCGACAACGGATTCTCGATTAATCTTCTCAACGTGAGAGTGGTAAAAGAAATTTTCATGAATTTTCAACACCTTGCCCGAGATAAAATTATCATCTCTGGGTTCGACTCACAGTTGTCCCGGACACTTGGGTCCGTAATATTGACGCTACGCTTCAGGCTGCTCGTCACTGACTATTTGACGCCAAGACTTGCTGTAACGCTTTACTCGGCAGGCCTTGGTTACACGAGTATAACATTATTCCTTCTACACAACATCAGTGTATGAAGAATTTTAAGGATGGCTCGGAGTACACCGTCACGGGAGAACTCAATCCGTTCTTGGTAAATGAAGTGCAAAGTTATGAAGATGCGAAGTACTTTCTGCTGGACTTCGAGGATATTGAAAGATTCCACAAGCCGGAAAATAAGCAAAAAATCCATGGTCACCATCTCGATCTTTGGAAGCGACACCGAGGAAGACGAACAAATAGTTTACTCGGGGCAAACTCAAAAGAAAAATAATAAGCCCGGATCATCTACTCCTAGTTTGGTCTTTAACAATGACTCAGAGGACGAGGCCAGTGCAGTGTTCTCTGTCCGCCCGTCAATACAGACTGTTGCCAAAGTGGATCAGAGTCTACAAATCATGATGGCTCTGCCTCGACACTACAGGGAACTTGATGCACTCGATACATACAGCGTACAAGAACTGCAAATCTTTTACGTGCCTCCTAGACGAAGAGGTGAAAAGGCGATCCTCTTCTATAAATCTATGGAAACCAAGATAGAAAAAGAAGTCCGGCATGGTGTTGACCCCGCTCTTGACAGGTTCCATCCCATCCGTATGCCAAGATATTATGCGGAGGGATTAAAGAAACTGTTGAAGCGTTAAAGCGTACCTCTTGAACAAACGGTTCAGCAGACCTAATTCTACAGAAAGATTTGGGATATTCCCGGGACTCGGCGAAAAAAGCCCAACGAGAAGATGGAAACGACTGGGCTGGGATACATTCGGTCCAAGAAACGGGAGACAATCTACAGCTGTCACGTTATAAACAGCTCGAGTGGAGGAAAACGCTCTTCCAAGTAGCCATGATGACGAATCGGAGCGAGATCCCGCTCTAAAACCGTTAAATCCGTCGCTCGAAAAACAAATTGACAAGTTAATAAAAGAAACCTGTCAAGCGAGCCGGGACAACCACAGCTGTGAAATAGCCATATACGAAAAGGCCAAGACACAGTGGCTTAATCAACAATCAATAGGAGAAGTAGACTGTAATGCCCTTCATTCACAACCAGTTGAGTGCTTTCGCGAAGAGAATCTCGAAGCAAAAATAAAAATAGGGCGAGGAACGCAAACAACATTCAAGGACGACAAAACAGGCCCAAGATGTCGTTCAATCGAGAAAACCTCGATTGGAGCCCGTCATTTATAAAGAAGATGGGACAGAAATATTCGTTCCCTCGAGACAAGACAAGGAAAATATTCAAGCTTGTCATGAAGCACCAAATGATGACACTTACGGAGTCTCGGCACCCCAAACAAATAAATGAAGCCCATCACCCGGATTATTGCTCCTATCACCAAGCACTAAGACATCCCCTTGAGGACTGCTTCACATTCAAAAACTGGGTGGAGGACCAATACCAACAAGGTATGTTTATATTATCCGACAGTTGGAAGATAAACCCGCCACAAAAACACGACCCAAAGAAGACCTATACCATCGGGATAGGACCAGCTCGACCGCAAAAATGGAAGCGGACTAGTACGTGTCATATGATAACTCTCTCAAGGGAGGGAAGGCACGAGAATATGATTGACCTTTTCGGATGCTTCACAAATGAAGGGGATGATGAGGAGATATCAGAATTTCCACCAGCGCCAAGAGAGCTCGAGGACGGGATACACGCCACAGCGGACAACCTAAGGAAAATCAACTTAGGAACGGAGGAGATCCGAGGCCGAACCCAGGACTAATAAAGAAGCGGAATATGAAGCTTTGACAGCCGGTCTTGAGATCGCTATCGACATGGGAATTAAAGATCTCCTCATATATGGAGATTCTCAGCTGATCGTTAGTCAAGTAAACGGTGATTATCAAACATGCAAGCCAGAGCTGATAAAGTATGGCAAAAGAGTGCAACAACTACTGACATAAATTCCTTTCTATACCCTTGAAAGCATACCGCGAGTGGAAAACAGCAAAACAGATATGTTAACCAAATTGTCGAAAGAATTAGCCAATGAAAACCTCGATGGCGTAAGAATCGTTATGCAAAGCCGCAGGGTCCTCGCGCCAACAGATTTATCTTCGAAAGACCTGACAAAAGTACCCGAAGGAAAAGAAACGACCGAACTGGCCCTTCAAATAGAGGACGAAAAAAGGTCAAGGATTGGAGAGAGGTCTTCATAGACTACTTTAAGTTCCAACGAACGTCCGAAAATGCGTTGTTTAGACATCGGCTCATGAAACAAGCCGTCATTTGCCTTCGTCGATGATACTTTATATAAGAGATCGTTCAACTTCCTTTGGCTAATGTGTCTGGGGCCGAAAGAAGCAAAGAAAATCGTCCAAGAAGTACACGACGGACTTTGTGGCTCCCATCAGGCGGGTCCAAAAATGAAGCTGAGGATAAAAAGAATGGGCTGCTATTGGCCCACGATGATTCAGAACTGTCTCGAATATGCGAAGCAGTGTCACTCGTGCCAAATTCACGGGGACTTCAAACATCAGCATCCAAATCCGCTGCACCCGACTGTGGCCAGCTAGCCGTTCGAAATGTTGGGAACCGATATAATTAGCCCTATCGACCCGGCATCATACAAAGGTCGCCGTTTTATACTGGCAACAACCGACTACTTCTCTAAGTGGGCAGAAGCTGAAAGTATGTCTTAGAACCTCTATTATGTTTCTATGAGTATCAAGTATGCAATTTTAAAATTTTAGAGGTCTAAATATACTAAACAAGAATCGAGCTAGAAAATTAGGGTTTCAAAATTAAGCAAACAGGTTTTAATCTAAGTGAAGAGTCTACAATCTTTATAGTCTGGTCCTTCACTTTTAAAGCTCCAAGTAGTAGTCCCTAGAACTCTTTTTTGACTCCACTTGAACAAAGAATCGAGCTTGCTTGTAAGTTTGTGGGATACCCAAAGAACTCCAAGGGGTATCTTTTCTATTATGCAGAGGAATAAAAGGATTTTGTTTCTCATCATTCCCACTTTTTGGAAAATTAATTTTTTGGAAAAAACTAGTGGGAATGCAATAGAACTGGAAGAAATTCCAGAACCACAAGTTATTACTGAAGGCATGGTAGAACCAAAGGTTTCGAAAGAACAGGATATCCCCGCACCACTCCGCAGAACTAGTAGGCAGTCTCATCCGCTCGAGAGATACTACGGTTTTCTCATAAACGGGGATAGAGAGGATTGCATCATTGACAATGATGAGCCAACTAGCTTCTAGCAAGCCATTCAGAGCGGCGACTCAGTAAAATGGTTGGATACAATGTGGACCGAGATGGAGTCCATGTACACCAACAAAGTATGGACTTTGGACTTTGCTCCAGAAGGGGTAAAACCCGTAGACTGCAAATGGATCTTCAGAAAGAATATTGGTGTAGATGGACAGGTTGAAACCTATAAGGCTAGACTTGTTGCAAAAGGTTTTCGTCAAAGACCTGATTTGGACTATGATGAAACCTTTTCTCCAGTGGCTATGCTCAAATCCATTTGGATCCTTCTTGCCATTACTGCCTTCCACGATTATGAGATCTGACAGATGGACGTAAAGACGGTCTTTCTAAATTGTAATTTGGAAGAGTGTGTCTATATGGATGAGGGTTTCATTCAGAGTGGGAGCAGCGGGAAACTGTTCAAGTTTCTTAAGTCCATTTATGGACTAAAGCAAGTATCGCGGAGTTGGAACATCTGTTTTGATAAGACGGTCAAAGAATTCGACTTTATCAAAAATCTAGATGAACTACGCATTTATGGTAAGATTGTAGCGAGAACTGTGGTATTCCTCGTCTTGTACATGAATGACATTCTTTTGATAGAAAATGACATTCCTATGCTATAATCAGTCAAAGGATTCTTGTCACAGAGGTTCTCCATGGAAGACCTGGGTGATGCCAACTATATTCTGGGGATCCAAATCTATCGTGATAGATCTAAGAGAATATTGGGACTTTCACAGTCAAGATACATCAACACGATACTGATAAGATTTAGTATGGAATATTCAAAGCGTGGTAGTCTACCGGCTTGTCACGGAATTACCCTCTCCAAAGAAATGTCTCCCAAGACTGATTTGGAAAGGGCTCGCATGTTGATTATACCCTACGCTTCTGCGGTAGGCTCTATAATGTATGCGATGTTGTGTACCAGACCAGATGTTGTTTACGCACTCAGCGTGGTAAGCTGGTATCAATAAAATCCAAGGAAGAAGCACTGGGAAGCAGTGAAAAACATTCTCAAGTACCTGAGAAGGACTAAGGAGATGTTCTTGGTGTATGGCGGAAAAGATCTCCAGATCGAGGCATTTTCTGACTCCAACTTCCAGAGTGATAAGGATGATTCCAAGTCCATATCGGGTTATGTCTTTACCCTCAATGGAGGGGCGGTCTGTTGGAAGAGCTCCAAGCAGGACACTGTTGCCGACTCGATGATGGAAGCGGAGAATATCGCTGCTTGTAACGCCGCAAAAGAGGCAGTCTGGATGAGGAAGTTCTTAACTGGACTTCAGGTGGTTTCAACCATTGTTGATCCAATACCAATGTATTGCGACAACAATGGCGCTATAGATTTAGCGAAGGAACCCAGGTCCCATCAGAGATCCAGACATATCTTGAGGCGGTACCACCTGATCATGGAGATCGTTGATCGCCGGGAGATCGATGTGAGGAGAGTAGATATGGAGAACAACACTGCAGATCCACTCACAGAGGCCATCCCTCAGACACAATTCGAGAAGCTATTCGAGATCATAGGTCTGCGATATGCCAATACATGGCCTTGGTGCAAGTGGGAGATTGTTAGTGTTATATGCCCTAGAGGCCATTATTGTATCATACTGGTTTGTATGTTAGATATTGGAAGCTTATGATATGCACGGATATAGTGACAGTCTTACTCGAAATGGTAGTATACTGCCTGGTTTGTTTCTACCTTAATATGTGCATGTGTTTGTTTTAGCATATCGCTTATACATATTGGTAGAGCCCTTAAGATTTTTGCTTGATTACCAGCGTTGTGATGGCAGTCACACTAGTGGGGACTGGATAGTCTATAAGCACATCCTAGACATGTCCCTAGTCGTAGGATTATCGAGAAGGAGTATCTATACTCCAGAGTAGACTAGTGTATACACTTCTCATCCCAGCAGGGGAGATGGTCTGTCCCACAGCCATTAGTACGTCGTACTGGAGATAGTATGCAGGTGCTCATTGGGTTATGAGTACACTGGACAGGACTCGTAGGGAGCTGCCGGTGGGTGTTATACCTATCGTCAGTAGTAGTTCCCAGGTGACATGAGTGCAGCTTAGTCCGTCGACTTGATACTGCTACTTCGCCTCGAGTGTGTTCCCACTGTTCGTAGATTACTACCCTACCACGGCTCAAAGGAGTTATGCAAACAGATAGTAGTTAGGTGCAGTCCCGAAGCACTTGGAGGCAGTGGCGGTTAGTTAGTATTCGTCTTTCCGGGTATTGGGGGTTGATATCGCGTTGTGTTCGGAAAGCCATTACACAAAGTTCTTGGCCAAGGCAAGAGAGATTTACTGGTAGGTACTCCGGTAGTTTCTCAGGGTGTTTTGGGCTACACTCCGACACGACTTATTGCGCTATTAGGGGTCTGACGATTACCGCCCCTAGACCCGATATGCAATACTCTTAGACGAACAGACCGACTGTACGGAGATTGTCACAGATAGGCTCGGTAGGAGTTCGGATGAGTTTGCTCATCGGCCTTCTTATCGAAAGATACCTGGGTAGCCGTAACGTGCAGCTAGTACCGCTTGCGGCTTGTGGTTAAACCCACTGCCAGCATAATGTCGAGTTTTTAGAGTCCCACACAGAGGGTTTCCCTGTATCGAACAAAAGATGTAAAGGCCGTATGGTTTTACGGCAGGGCTTCGATCACATACATGTATTTGTGCACGTACGATATTCAGGCGGATAATACTGGTAGGATTTGGTTTAAGCCGGATCCTAGTATTATATTGATGGATTATTTTCATCTCATTATATTCGTATTCTTCATAATACGGATACGGGTATGTATATATGGATGAGGGGCATTCTCGTAATTTACTCGAGAAAGCTTCTAGAAGGAGACACCTCATTAGGGTTTTTATTCTTTTTGATTAAAGATTAATGAGGTGGAGGAAATGAGTTGGAGGTTTGCATTAAGTGAGACATGGCTCTTGGTGACTCATGGCATGACTCGCCATTAGATATTTGTGAAGCATGCTAGATATTTGGTGAGATATTTTTATCTCATCAATCATTGTATGCTTCATATTATTCATCGCAATGAGCCATTCTCACTTACAAGCTCATTTCTTCACTAGCTTTTCCTTACGTCCCCTTCTTCTTCCTCTAGCCTTTCATGTTTCATGAGTTGAGAAATCTAAGGCTATTAGAGACATATCAATCCATCTACACTCTCTATATCATCTAGACCATCTAGTTTAGCGAACTAGGTGCCCTAATTATCTCAGATTTGAGATAGGAGCTCGGACTATAGACTCTCGGGTGGATCATCTTTAACTCGAGAAGGCCAACGAGGAAGTATCGATCCGTTATGATCCTCAGAGCTTATGACGAGATAGAGGACAACAAAGAATACCCGAAAGACATGTAACGTGAGGTATAAACTTCTTTCCGAGTAGTTAAACCTTACACTAGTTTGGTTAGCTAGGGTTTAGCATCGATCCTGGAGTTCAAGTCGGTGTTGCGAGCTTTAAAAAATCGTTTTTTAATTATTCCGCCTCCCCGCGGACCCGCGGGATGCGCGACATCAAACAAAAAAATACTGTGGCACAACGGGGGTGAGTTGCCAACTCGTGAGTAGTAAATAATATCGTACAAGTAATCATATGCATGCACGATAAACAGCCAATCCTACATATGTGGTCATGATGGCATATGTATAATAATATGAGATGCAGTATAATCATAATCAAGGTACTACATCATGGTACAACAACTATATGTACAGAGTATTCCATAAAAGTTCTGAGTGTGGGATAAAACAAAGTCATCATCAATAAATCCTCATCATAGAAATCCGGTGTCCGTCAACGACACCCAAAATCCTAATATCTCAAGCGTCGTCACTCTGATCGGTCCTCATATCCATCTTATCATCTAACTCCAAACGGTATCCTCCGTATATCCGCCGGGTTCCCATACAATCACCGGTAGGCAGTGCTCCCCCTGCCAGGCTCATCGTCTGCTCCACGATTTTCTTGCCCCGAGATACCTTACCGGGTCCACCATGTACCCGCAGACGGCTCAGCCAACTCCTCGAATTGGGTATGCTCATAGCTCAGAACCGAGAAAACTCGTGGTGGGCACGAAATATCATATCAAGGGAAAACCACACTTTTAAATATTTCAAGTTTTCGAAATGTACTTTGCGGTTTCCTAAATCCACGAACAGAAATCTCATGAAAACATCATATGAGATAAATCACTATAGCAATGTATGTATGATGCTAATCATGATGCGCACTAGTACAAGAATCAATGTCTAACTGTCAATAATGAATGCGGTATAATGTATTTATCCATGGAAATTTCTATAATGTGCATGATATGGCAATTACCAACGATGTGTGTGGCATATAAATCAGTGCTCGTGCAACATGAACCATTAGTAATGGTGCAGTGACATATTAATGATATGTCAATGTACCACAGGTAAAAGGATGTACAACATGACACTCATGCATAATCACAATATATATAAGCATATCATACAAGGTTATATCACTTGAATCTAGCCATCGGCGTTTAACACCATACAGGCGATTCCCCCATATATATTAAATCTACTCACTGGACGATCTCGAGCTAAGTGAATCCAATCACCTCTTTCCCCTTCTGGCTGCGTCCGAAGTCCCCGCCTGTGGTCCTAACATCACACAAAACCATAACGCATGAAATTAGTAAACTTTCCAAAAACACGTGGACAAAACGCCAAACTAACGAATCGGCTCTTATAAGCTACCAAGTGTTAGCTTAGCGGGTTAAACGTGTGCAGCGACATCCTATACCAAACCTATGGCTGTTAAATGTACGAAACACTTAAACGAATGTCGAATAAATACGTATCGCACGTTATCGAAATGCATGAATTCTAGCTAAACGGTCCCAGATTTTTATACACAAAAAATTAGAGAAAGTTGCATATTCCATGAGCCTACAAATAACCTAGAGACCCTACGATCAAAATCCACACACTAGCATCCTACTCTGGCCGCAAATTGTGGCCAGAAAGAATATATTTGCGGCCACAAGAAAAAGGAACGGGCTCAGGTTTTTATGGCAGGTAGAGGCCTCTAGACTAATCTGTGACGGCAACTTCTTAAACTAACACCTAGGTCGATAGCAGATTCCAACAGAGCCTCAAGCTACACAAAAATACGACTTTAACACTAAACTTAAAACATCATGGTATTTTATTGAAACTAATTAACACAAAACCTTCCTAAGATCCTAAATAAGGGTTTAAGATCATTATCTCATCAAAACTTGGGCAAAACTCCTAGCCTTACAAGCTCCAAGACATCTCAAGAGGGTTAAACATGCTTAGTTGAGGTTTTAGTGGGGTTTGATGTTGATTTAGGTTTAAGGTTAGAGGAAAATAAAGATCAAGTGAGAATTTTTAGTGAAGAAGAAGAAGAGGAAGAGAAAATGAGAGGATGTGAGTGTTGTGAGGAAATGAGAGAGAGAGGGTGAAGGTGAGAGATGAGAGCTATGCTTTTTCTCTCTCTTCATTTAATGCCTCCCATGCTTGTTCCCCATGCCATCATGCCTCCATTTTCAATTCTTTTCCTTTTTCTTTTCTTTTTAAAATAAAAACCCTTTTACTTAAAATAGATATATATAAATATAACATGACATAAAATGGTTAAGTGTCGTGGCTAACAATGTATGGTTAACACATGCTTAACCCTAGATTAGCATGCACATGAGTGTGCAAGTATAAAAATAATTAAATAAAATATTAATTAATTATAACAAAATATGTGAAAACAATTATTGGTTAAATTTATTTAAAACCCGCATTATATCGCTTAATTAACTCTAATCGCATTCTAAAGTGTTACACTTATGTTTGCCATATGTTTAGGCATTTTGTTGTATTTACTTTCCAGTTAAAACTCATGTACTTGTAAATATTGAAAGTTGAATGTAAATAAAGATATTTGTTGAAAAGTTTTACAGTCTCCATTAATTCTTGTATTGTGTATTATTGTTTCAATACGCTTAGTATATTTATTTAGGGAATGACCTTCTCTAAATAAATATGCCGCGGGGTTGCCACGTCATCGTTTCCGTTTACTGGAAAGTGGGACGTGACAACATTTGTGCAATTTAATCTTAATTTATTATTAAAGAAAACGGTATCTCAAGTGTCACATGAGTAAATTTTCTAAGATGGTGTCACAATATATCAACCCTTCACTATTTTTTCCAATGATTGACATCCACCGACTTTATTTTCATCGTCTAAGATGTGGATACACCAAATTTCATATCTTTCTAACATCATTTCAACGTTGGTATTGCGGGTGCAAAATTAACGATATCTCGATAATACGAAATGTTTAGTATTTTTATATAGCAATACCAACTGTGAAATGGTGTTAGAATGACATGAAATTTGATGTATCCACATCTTAGAGAATGAAAATGAAGATAGTGGATGCCGATCGTCAGAAAAAACGTTGGAGAATTGACAGTTTGCGACTTCATCTCAAGAAATTTCCTCCTATAGCATTTTAGATTCCGTCTTTTATTAATGTATTTAATACCTATGATGTATTAGTTTGCTCAGATAGAGAAAGAGAGAGATATGTGAGTCATTAGATGATTACCGTGATATAAATTGAAGAATAAGTTGGGATGGAGAGTTAGTTGAAAGAGATTAGTCTTCTAAAACTAAATAAAATCTTAATTGTTTTGTTATACTTAGAAACATGAATTTAATATTTAAGTTTTAATGGATAATGATAAGTTTTAATTCCATAACAGAAAATTTTGGATTAAAAGCTGTTCCTTTTGATTAAAAGCCGTCGCCTGTGTTGCGATCGATGAGAGAGGGATTTGGTGAGATTGAGATTGGAAATGGTGAGAAAAAAACTCAATTTGTTTTTAACTGAAATTAGTTGAAATAGTAAACTCATTTTCCTTTTAACTGAAATTTAGTTAGGTTAAGAAAAAAAAATTAAAAGTGTTTTTAGATAGATACATTATAGATATAAATAAATAGATGTAGATATAGGTTTTCTTTTTATTAAACAAATAAATCTATAGATTTAGGATAAAATGTAGAAAGTTGTAGCAAAAGTAGTAAATAATATTAAATAAAATCTTATATCCAATAATATTGAGTAAAATTGAAACTAACATTTATACTATTTTTTTTAATCGTTTTGAATGGATACTTTGGTAGATTTTATTGTATCTACGATTAATGCATTAATATCCAAATTGATTATGTTTGTTTCATTAAATTAGATAATTTAAAAAATACCATGTGATAACTATCTCTAAATGTAGTTGTTCTGAATTAAAGGTTCATATTTTTTAAAAACAAATTTAGGTAGGGGATATTTTTTATGAATATTTATCTGTACAATTAGTTTATTTTAGTTAGGACATTGATAGATTTTTAAAGAGGATTTTAGGTAGATAGTAATTTAGATGGGGATTTTGGGATATTAATCGAGATCAGTTGGTATAGCCAATCAAAAACAAAAGTTCAATTTGCTTTCAAGAATTTTATCTATATTGCTCTTATAAGCAAATTAATAAAAAATTTGGTCCATCATATCTTAACTAATTTTTACTTCTTTTAAAATAATTTTTTTAAAGAAAAATACAGTCTATTTGAAATAATCATATGGAACCTATTATATCAATCGTTTCAATTTAAAATTAAAAACCAAACTTTTTTTTGGAGTAGTTTATTGAAATATAAATTGAGTTAGTTGAGGTTTTTTTTAGACTTTTTATATCCTTCATCAAATTTCCTCTTATTTAAAAAATACTCTATTTGCTCTTCATATTTATATTCTCACTCGAATCTATTAGATTTTTCATATTTCTCTTTCTAAATATTTTTATCCAAAAATTAACCCGATTTGATGTTGACCGATATTATTTTCTAACTATTATCATTATACACACACACACACACACACACACACACTATTCTTATAAGCAAATTGATGAAATTTTTGGTCCGTCATATATTAACCAAGAGTTGGACTACTTGTAGGAGAGGAAGGAATCTCTTACTCGCATGTTTTTCACCGTTGGATTTGTGATTTAATGGTTAGATGTGTATAGACAGTTAGAAATAAAATCTGACAGTAAATAGTGATAATATTATAATATTTCTCATCACTAGATCAAACCATCTAATAGTGTCAAATATATGAGGAGGAGATTCGCTCTCCTCTTAGAAGTAGAATAGTCCAACTTTCTCATAAACTAATTTCTTATCTTAGTTGATATTATTTTTGAAAAAAAAAACTTTACGGTTCCATTTGAAATAATCATGTGTAACCTATCATATCAAGTATTTTATTTAAAATTAAAAATCAAACTTTATTTTTGTATAATAATTTATTAAAATATAAATTGAATTAGTTAAGATTTATTTAGGTTTTTTTTATATCCCTCATTAAATTTCCTTTTATTTTAAAAATTCTCTCTTTAATCTTCATATTTTTTATATCTCCCCGGATCTATTAGATATCTCATATTTCTCCTTATAAAAACTACCATCAAAAAAATAAACCGATTTTATATTAACCAAGGTTACTTTTTATCAAGTTATTATCATTATCCATATATACCACTCTAATAAGCAAATTTGTTAAAATTTTTGGTAATAGGATATAACAATATGCAATGATAACATTTTTATTTTATCAATTAATTAATACCAAATATTTGATAAGTTTTTTTTTAAAGAATTAGTTAAATAAATATAGGTTTTAAAGGTGTTTCATAGAACTTTTAAGTTTTAGAAGTTTAATAAGCTGGCTATTTTAAATATTTATAAAAAAAATCTTTATTATTGTAACTAAAATTATTTAAGATACTTCTCAAACAAAAAATATTATCACTATAACATTAAATAATAAATCTTAAATAAAAAAAATTAGCTAATCATATAATATTATCATAATTTAACATTTTAGTTTTCTAACAATATATTTTAACTTGGACCAATAATTTTAGTGCTCATGTTATCTTTTTGTTTAACTTATATTAGCCCTATTAGGGAGTTTTATGATACAAATGGAAATTTGTGGCAGTTTGCATAATTGGAAGTTCGTGGTATTTGGGAGAAAGTGGATAAAGTTCATAGCATCAAATTAAAATTTAGCCAACAATTTATCACATTAATCAATGAGACTACCACGACAATTCATTTTTAAAAAACCAATCAAAATAAATAAGTTGGTTATTTATATCATTTCAAAAAAACAATTATAATTTTTCTGTCGCATTTTCTTCTCTCGTCAAAACTAATATGTAAGATATTTATAATTTTTTATAAATATTTCAAAATTTAACAAATCATTATGTCACGCCCTGCTTCCCAAAATATAGAATGCGAGTGGTGATTAAGCCAGCCATGTTCCTCGGTCAGGAAATAATCTCGCAGTAATCATATTTCGGCTTCTAGCATTACATGATAGTCAGTAGACAATACTAGAGTAAAGAAAAATCACAGCTCACAACTTTATTACATCAAAATAAAAGAGTTTAAGATACATTTATTTACATGGAAAAAATAACTAACCAACAAAATAAAAATGTTCTTATAGCAAAAAGGTTGGCGCTGATGTTGCGGACCTCCGCGATCTCGAATGACGGGTCCTGCTCCTTAGCTGGGTCTACTTCGTCCTCTGAGCATGCATACTCAGTTCATCAGGGCGACACATATACCAATAAATATATATAATGGGTATAATGTTATTAAACATGCAAGATACGACAGAATACAGAAACATGAGAATGGATATCATTTGAATATGAACAGCGCGATATAAGTATCATGTCAGTAAATTAGGCAATGTGTATGTCACTACTTATTAGTCACTAAGTCAGTGAATTAATTGGTGGAAAGGATGCTTGTGTTTAACAAGGGTCTCGTGTATACCCGAGACTACGGTCCACTATTGCCCAGGACATAACCCTGCAGCCGTGCCACTAGGCCCACGACCTAATGTGTGTGTGTGTCACTAATATCGAATGATCATCCTCAAAGTCACTGTACCTCGCTAAATACGAGTTCAATTCCACCATGATTTCCCTATTTTCCTTGGGTCACAATAACTATAAGTATAAAATTAATTGTATACAAGCACGCACCAATTCATGGTCTTACTCACTTTCACTGCACTATTCACTTTCACCAATGAATCACTTATCACTGGCGTGCTTGATACAATTAATCCAATACCACTTACGCTCGACAATGCAATGTTCGCTATATGTCGCTATGAACGTTTGCTATCACTAAGGATATCACGGTCGGGTGAAATACAAGAATGATGCAACATAGCAAGTCATATGCGATATGAAACACAATGCACCTTATGACTCCAGAAAAATATATTAATCTGTACGATCGTATTTAGACAAAATGTTACAAAAGAGGTAAAGAGTAAACTCAAACAGAGATCTAACAAAATTGGTTCCGGTTCAATCGGGTTTAAGGTTTGCGATATGCGGTCGTTTCATTTTAAGTTTTCATCGCTGGGAATTCAGTTCCTGAACTGAAAGTCCATTTCGTGACACATTATTCACCATGTTGGGATCATAATTAGGCAAAATTACAGTTGAGTGGAATTTATATCTTTTAATTATGTTTCCAATGCACTAGGCGGATTGACAGTATCCGCTGGGAGCTGGGAGATATATTCTGTTCAAGGTCAGAACATCCATTCTGTCCCTGCTTGGGACCGCAGTACGCTTCGACCATTTAAATTGCAATTAAAATATCAATTGGAAGTAAAATTAAACGAAACTAAAACCAATAGTTAGCTAACATGATTATATTTACAACGGTATAGGGTTATGCATAATTCCATGTTTGTACAGGGCTACACATTCATATAAATTCAGGCATCATCATGGAATGCTTCTCTGGACTGCAGTCCAGAGCTGCATTCCCAGTCAATTCTCGTTGTCGTAATCTATCAGTATCAAAAAATAAACTATAGAGGGTTCTATCTTATCGAGTCGGCTTCTATATAATCCATAGAACATTACATTCCGACATGTATCCAATTTTATATTAAATTTAGCATCTCGACATGTACAGTAAAAACAGAATTAATGTCGCCTCTTTGGGGCGTCGTTACACGTGCGATACTTCGTCATTTAGAGTTCAGTCTTCCACGGGACATTCATAAGCAGCGAAAAGGAAATATGGTTAAAAGTTTTAAGCATGATCGAAGGGGTTTAAGTTCAGTCCTCTATCTCAGACTAACAACACAATATCGAGAATTTTCGAATTAAATTTGGTTTTGCCTAACCCGTGAAAACGGTATCTAATATTTACAATTTCCATGCGATATTAACATGACGTGTTTAGATCCGTTTATGCTAAAAAAATAACACTTTAGATTTGATACGATGACGGCGTACAAAATATGTATGATAGCATACTACGTAACACGTATTCGTAAATAAATGAATTGGTATAGATCTAAATACATAGCATGTTAAAGCAAGTGAGATTTCACTTGCCTTCGGTCGCTGATATAGAAGTGACACCACGTGCAGGATTCGTCTCGACACATGAGACGATACAATACTGGACATGGCGCGTGGCTTGTGCATGACGCGCGGTGACCCGGTACTGGATGCGGTAGCGACGCGGGCGTGATACGGTAGTGGGCGTGGTCTTGGTTCGGTGTGTGGTGCAGGAGTGGCACGGCGCGATACGGTACTGTACACGATGCTGGTGCGAAAGTGGGCACGGTGCGTGCACTGGATCGGGGCACAGATGGCACAGAGGCCAGCACGGCGTGGCACGGAGAGTGGGTACGAGGTGGCATGGGAGTTCAACGGGGGTCGCCGGCTGTGGATTGAGGTGATGGAGAAGGTGGAGGGCTCTGACGACGGTGGTACTGGAATTTGGATCAGCAGCGGTGACGGCGTTGTCCAGCAGCGGTGGTCGTGGAGGAGCTCGGGGAGGGGGGTGGTGATGGTGAGGGAGTGGGGTTGTGGTGTGGTGGTTTTCGATGAAGACTGGGAGGATTGCCGGAGGTGGAGGAACTGGTGGTTGAGGAGACGAACGGCTGTAGCGAGGTGGTCGACGTGAACTCCGGTGGCGGGTGGTTGTAGGCGTCGGTGGCTGGTCGTGGGTGTTGGAGAAAGCTTGGTGCGCGGTTGAAGTCGGAGAAGAAGGAAGAGATGGTCACAGTTGGTGGAGAGGAAGGGATGCAGAGGGTGGCTCCGGTGGTTAGGGGATCGTCGGCGACGAGCTCGATGGCAAAGAGGTTGATGTGGGTTGAATTGGAGGAGATGGAGCGAGCTAAAGAGAAAGAGAGACTAAGAGGGGGTGAGAGACGTTGAGGGAATAAAGATCTGGATGAGGGGATCGCGGGGAGTTGGGATCGAGGGCGAGGTCGTGGTCGTTGGCGAAGAGCAGGCCTCGAAGAAACAACGTGTGAATAAGGGGAAAGAGCCGTTGGGGGAAAAGAGGGTTGTTGAGTGTGGGGCTTCGTCGTGGGGAACGGGGCACGCGGAGGCGAGCGCAAGAGGGGAAGGGAGCATTGGAAGTGGCGGGAAAAGGGGAGAAGGAGGAGAAGAAGAAGAAGAAAGGGGGGTTCAGGTCGGGTCGGGTAGTTTAGGGTTTGGGATTGGGGTTGGGATTAAAAAAATAGAATAAAAATTTTATAAAATAAAAAATATATAAAAATAATAGGGGAAAATTGGGAAAAATACGGGAAAATATATATATGGAACCGGGGATTTACACATTATAAATCATACAGCTATTTTTCTAACAATAAAAAGCAAATCGTTTAAAAACATTATGTGTGTATGCTAATGACTATACACTATATTTATATCTATACTGTTCTTATAAGCAAATTGATGAAATTTTTGGTTCGTCATATCTTAACTAATTTATGTCTCTTCTAAAATTATTCTTTTAAAAAAATTATGGTCTATTTTGAAATAATAATATGGAAGCTATTCTATCAACCATTTCAATTTAAAATTAAAAACCAAATTTTATTTTTGTATAGTAGTTTATTAAAACATAAATTGATATTGAGATTTTTATTTTGTGTTTTTTATATCCTCGTCAAATTTTCTTTTATTTTAAAAACTCTCTCTTTACTCTTCATATTTGATATTTCCCCTCAAATCTATTAGATATTTCATATTTCTCCTAAAAAAAATTCATCCAAAAAATAAACCGCTTTTATATTAGTCGAGATTACTTTTTATCAAACTATTATCATTATCTATCTATTCCACTCTTATAAACAAATTTACTGAATTTTTTGGTAATTAGGATGTAACAATATGCAATGATAACATTTATTTTTTCTCCATTAATTAATTAATGACAAATATTTGATAAGGTTTTTAAAGAATTAGTTAAAATAATATAGGTTTTAAAATTTTTTCATAAGACTTTTTATGTTTTAAAAATTTAATAAGTTGGCAATTTTAAATATGTTTTAAAAATCTTTATTATCTTAACTAAATTTATTTAAGATACTTCTCAAACAACAAATATTATCTATATAACATTAAATAATAAATCTTAAACAAAAAATTTAGCTAATATATATCATATAATATTATCATAAACTAATGTTATCATAATTTAACAATTTTTTTTCTAACAATATATTTTAATTTTGGCCAATAATTTAGTGGCCAGTTAATCTTTTTCTTAAACTTATATTAGCCCTGTTAGGGATTTATGATACAAATGGAAATTTGTGGTAGCTTTGCATAATTTTGAAAGTTCATGGTAGTTTAGGAGAATGTTGATAAAGTTCATGGTATCAAGTTGAAATTTAACCAACTATTTATTACATTAATCAATCAGAGTATCACAATAATTTATTTTATAAAACTCAATGAAAATAAATAAGTTAGTTATTTATATCATTTTAAAAAAAGCAATTATAATTTTTCTGTTGCATATTCTTCTCTAGGCAAAACTATATGCGGGATATTTTTAATTTCTCATAAATATATCAAAATTTAACAAATCATTATAAATCATAAAACTATTTTTCTAAGAATAAAAAGCAAATCTTTTAAAAATATTGTGTTCGTAAATTGTAATGACTTTACCAATTCTTCACGTGCATGACGCGTTCAAAAAACTAGTTATATATACGAAATTATTAATTTTGTTTGTATCTTGTAACGACTTTATCAATTTTTCACGTTCATGGCACATGTAAAAAACTAGTATGTATACACACAGAGAAAAAGAGTATGAGGTGGCGGCCCCTTTTTCAAAAATAGGCTCCCACCTCAAAACACACCTGCCACGTGTATTTCACCGATCCAAATCGGTCATGTTGTTCTACGTATCATGAAATCTTTGTATACAAAAAATCTCGAGATATGATAACCTCTAGCCGGTCCATTAAAAGACCGCATTTTTCTAATACCGATAAATCGTTGATTTTTCTATCCACTTGATGAACATGTTAGAAGTTTTCAAATCTCGAGATTTTTTGTACATAGTGCTTTCATGATACGTAAATCAAGATGACCGAATTGGATCGGTGAAAAATATGGAGGATATATGTGTTTGAGTTGGGAGGCCCTTTTTAAAAAAAGGGTTGCCACCTCATATGCCTTCCCCCCTCTCTCTTTATATATATATATATATATATATATAGAGAGAGAGAGAGAGAGAGAGAGAGAATAATGAAGAAAAGAGGTCATATGAGGCTTTTCGTTAAGCGGCATAAAAAATCTATATCCTCCATGATTTTTATCACGATCGGCACCCATCAATATCATCTTTATTTTGTAAGATGTGGATATAAAAAATTTCATGTGATACCACCACTTTTTTATCGTTGAATTAGCAATGTAAAAAGTTATATTGTCGATAAACCGTTAATTTTGCACCCACTAAATCAACAGTGAAAAAATGATGGAATCACATGAAATTTGGTATATCCACAGCTTACATGATAAAGATGATGATGATGATGGGTACCGATCGTCGAAAAAAATCGTAGAGGTTGTATCTTTTTGACGCCATAGGAGGAAATTCCCTCCCATGGCACCTTTCATCCATTTGAATAATGGATGAAAGGTGCCATGGGAGGGAATTTCCTCCTATGCATCGAAAAAATGGTAGAAGCACATGAAATTTGGTGTGTCTACATTTAGATGATAAAGATGATAATTATGTATGCCGATCATTGAAAAAAATGATGGAGAGTGTATTTTTTCGTCGCCATCTGAAGAAAAACTCTCCTAAGGCCTCTTTCCTTCATATGAAATTTGGTATATATATCTCTTAATATATAAGAATGAGAATTGTGTGTGCCAATCAGTGAAAAAAACATAAAAGGTTAGACTTATCTTGCCGCCATGGAAGGAAATTCCATCCTAGGGCCTTTGTCCTCCATTATATATATATATATATATATATATATTCCAAATCTTGGATTTTGCATGCAATACTATCCTGCAATACTTCTCAATTAAGATGAGATCTATCCAAAAATTATATTTTTTTGCCGTTGGTCTGTAAGCGCTAACCTATGCCCACCCACACACACACCACACACAAGCACACAACACGCATGCATCAAGGGACCCACGAACACACAAGCACACAACACGCATGCATCCAAGGGACCCATGAATTTGTCCCAAAAACCTTAATTTATGGCCATATATATATATATATATATATATATTCCAAATCTTGGATTTTGCATGCAATACTATCCTGCAATACTTCCCAATTAAGATGAGATCTATCCAAAAATTACATTTTTTGCCACTAACCTGTAAGCCTTGATCTATGCCCACCCACACACACTACACAAGCACACAACACAAGTGCATCCAAGAGATCCACGAATTGGTCCCGAAAGCGTTAATTTGTGGCCACCTCCTCTTAGGGTTTCTGGGGTTCGAAAGCTGCACTCTTTCCCAAAGGGGAAGTGCCCGTACCAACTGCTCGTTGGTATCCAAAAATTACATGATTTTGAGTTTTTTCTATATCAAGCAATTGCTCATCTCCTTTACAAAATAAATATTAAAAAAAAGGCACCGGTATTTTGGGGGCATCTCAAGATTCTCGACTGAACTAGTGTAAGAGAAAGGATGAGAAAATGAAAAACATTAGAAGAAGATATATATGTTGCCGGTACAAAAAATATACATGTGTTGCTAAGAGAGAGAGAGAGAGAGTGAAGTTAAATCTGGGATTGCCAGCCCTGGATTTAATTAGTTTTAACTAGTAATATGCACGTGCTATGCACATGTGTGATGAGGAAAAATAATCACGTGTCATGGTTTTTGTATGCTTCTCTGACGGTCATTAATCTAAGAACCCTTTTACTAGGTTTGTTTATTTAGAAAATATCTTGTATTCAAAATTGTTGAAGGGTATAAGGGTAATTACATATATGAGAGAATGACATGACATGCTTTTACTCTAAAATCCTCACATAGATTTTTCTCATTTTTTGCATTTTTTTAGTGGAAAAATAAGAAATTATTTGGGTTGCCCTCATGAGTTTGAGTTATAATAGTATAGATCCTAAATTAAAGTCATTAGAACCTGAGCTGGCCAAAAAAAGTCTATTTTGACAAATAAATTTAGGAGGGGTCGATTTTCCAAAATAAAAAGTAAAGTAGGTCTGTTTAAAAAAATTGTCCTAATTATAATCATATAATTATAATTATAATTATAATATATAAAATAAAATAGATATAAAAGATAGATTATAGGTTAGGAAACGAGGTATTTAAAAAAAAGAAAAAGAAAAAGGGGATGCTTCCTAATTTAGTTTACAAGTTTAGGATACCAAGGTTGACCCGGTCAAAGCAACACCATTTATGGACATTATGCCGACATCCTGGCTGTTATGTTGCTTCTGGCCCATTCGGGAGAGCAACAATAGGCGTCCACCGCTCAAAACGAGCAGGGGGAAGCTTTTTCCATTCGGTGGGGTGGGGAAGATGGTGGCCGACCCATTAATTTTTTTTTATCTTCCTTTCTCTACTGGGAAGACGGTGGCCCTTTCTATTTTTTTTTTTAAATGGTGGGCCTCTGTTCATTTTATTATATTAAATTTTAAAGAAATATATATTTACAATAACATGTTTTCATTCTGCTCGCCTGAAAAATAGGATTTGGTTACAAAGATTTCAAATGCATTGTTTCACGCTGCTCACCCAAAGTGTCTTTGGTGACATCGCTGGCGTTTCTTTACAGGATGACGACATCACTCTCTCATCTCCTAAAACGGAAACCCTAGTCCTAGTCTCTTCCGGATCGGACCCTTGCCGCCCAAGTAAGCACCCTTCTCAAACTCTATAAATAGAACCCTAACCCTAACCCTAACCCTAACACTCTCTCTAACTCTCATCTCAGTTTCCATTGATGAAAACACACACTCGCTCTCTCATCAGCGTAAAAAAGGCAGCAGCAGCCGTCATCGTCACCGGCTTCGACGACCGCCGCCTCCATTCTCGATGAAATTGAAATTGGTTACTTTCTTCTCTCTTCTCTCTCTGAATTCATCATCATCCTTTTGTGAGTGAATTTCAAAGTTATATTTTATTAGTATGTCTATTGCAAATTCTTGATTTTTGAATCTAGTTTTGTTTCAGAGGTTGATTCCCCCCAATTTCTCAATTTTGCACTGGACTACACTCTTAATTTTTAAGCAAACAAAACAATTCTAAGTCTTAATTTGCTTTCTTCGGCCTAAATTGTGTAATGTATGCTTATCTGCTAAATATCCTTGTTCTTTTATATGTTGTTGCTTCTTCGTGCTGCGTGTTATTTAACATGTCTTTAATTTTGATACGGTATTATAGCTTGGACGATTTTGCACTGTCGCTAATCCTTGTTATAGCAATCGATTTCCATGTGGCTTTTCTCCCATTGTTCCTACATTACGGTGGATATCTTTCAGTTCGATTTTTTTAAAATAAATTTTATAACTATGGATCACTAATCTTAGGAACCAAACAGTCGCTGATTTGCCCAAAAGCTTCATGGCTATAAAAAATGGTGAGGCAAGGTTTGGATGGCCTGCTAGTTAGTTTGGCGTTTGCAGCCATCTTCTATTGTTAGCCTAACTTCAAATCTGAACAGACCCTTATTGTAATTCAGAGGCAATGATGATTTGTCCGAATGCTTCAGAGTGATTGATTGTTAAGGTTAAATGGCAAGGCAAGATTGATGACTGTCTACGTATATGCAGCAACCAGTTTGCAGCCATCTTCTATGTTATTTTAAGTTCCTAACTCCAAACTCAAAAGCAGAGCCTAAATTGTTAGAGAGGGAGAGAAAGAGAGGATTTGTTCCATTCTTTATCCTAGGATTTATATTTGCATACAAATTCAACTATTGGTTTGCATACAAGCAACCTAAACTGGCCCAATAAATAAGTCAGAAAGCAGTTCTGATTGTTTATTTTTAAGACTCCAAATAATTTATATGGCGAGGCAAGATTGGTTGGTACACAGGCAACCAGTTTGCAGCGATTGTGTTATATGGTCGAGATTTGGACTGGGTATTGAAATTTCAGAACCTATGACCATAAAGGTTATGGAAAATGGCGAGGTGGGCTTGGTTGTCTGCTTATATGCACGCAACCAGTTAGCAGCCATCTTATCTGTTTTTGTAACTCTAAACTCAAATCAGCGACTAATTTGTGAGAGCAAATATATTACATTCTTCATTACTTCAATTTGCTAGGACAGGCTGGTATATCTGAGCCTCATCCTTAGTGTATATCTGTATATGAGAGCTATGGCTTGCAAAGGGTTGGGTTGTGTCAGTTGTCTACTTGTAGAGCCATTCAAGTTTGTTCAAAACTTAAGACGGCATTTTCTTCACCTTCTTGGGGATTTTTCGATTTTATATGGGGGCCTAAGTTATGATGATGATTGGGAAATATTATCCATCAAATTTCTTCTTCTCTATTTCTTGTTGTTCGAAAACAAGGTTTAATTATCCGATTAGTCGGCTCTTAAGAGTTTGGCTAGAAACTGCGTTGAAGTATTAAATGATTGATTGATTGCATAATTGACTCTGCTCAAGATATGCTGTGAGCGACAATTAGTCAGGTACCTATACACTGCAAATAACCAAATATGCAAACTCACACTTCATAATGACTTGGGTCTTTCCTTTTCCTTCACATCAATTTTTTTTGTCTTCTCTGATTTTTCTTTGCAGGTATATTAAAATGTAATTTCCTATATAATCCATATATGTGGCGTATAATTCATTAGCATTGGCTGGCTGAACAGAGAACAAATACATGTTCCACAGCATTGAATTTTCTTTAATAGATACTGGATACATGTATGTGCGGGCAACCAATTTGCAGCGATTTTGTTATTGTTACCCTAACTCTAAACTTGAATTGTTATTTGTTTTTCGTACCATGTCTGGACCCGAGCTCATTCTACTGGATTCATAAAGCTTGAGGCTTTGTGGATAGCTCAGGTGCGTTCTTCAATGGAAAAGGTTAACCTCTGTTGCACTTTTTAGGTGTTTAATTTTCGTGATTGCACTAATGAGGTCAGGTATCTTTTATTTCAAGATTTCTGTCAAAGTGTTTTCTTCTTCTGAAGTGTATCCTCTTTTATTGGGGGCTTTGGAGAGAGGACTCCAGGAAGCAAGGTGAATCTCTCCTCTCTTGTTTTCTGTTGTTGTAACAGCTCATTTCCACCTTTTATTTCATTTAATAACGTCATATTACGTTGGCAGTTAGAGTTAATCATCCTTGCATCCTCTCTTTCACATTTAAGGCTTTCTTGTAGGGAATTTGATGATACGTTAAAGCTTTTGTTGCTGGTTGAAGTTTAAGTCAAATTAAAGCTTTGTTTGCTGTTTGAAGTGAGATCTATAAGACTATAAGTATTGCTCCTTAACTATAACTCTTGCCCCATCATCTTTTTGTTTATAGGTGGACAGACTTTTTTTTTTGTCATGCTTGAAAGACAGGAGCGACAATAGAGATGGAGAGAAAGGAAAGAACGTAAGAGTGTCATATATGGCCTTTAGATTCTCAGGTGAAGTGTCAAAGTTGTATGATTGCAATGTCCATGCTTGCCATCTTCCTTAATTGCAATATGTAGGTGCATGAGAAGAAAAATGGAAGTAGTCATCATGTTGCTGTGTGCCTGAGCAAGGAACACACATTGCCATTATTCTGTAAGTATCTGCACACAGTTTTGGTACACGTTCAAAGTTGCTGTCTTGAAGTTTATTGAGATATTTCCCAAGGGCCCAAACTATATTCCTTTTATGGAGGGTTTATTTGGTCATTTCAATTCGTTATAGATGCCATTTGGTCACTGATACCACCACAACATTTTTAAAATACAGGGTAAATTTCTCTTGACGTTATAGGAAGTATCAGGGTATTTTTGTGCATTTCATGCTAATTTATTATTACTATTGACGATAATGAGTCCCTGAAAGTTAGATATAATTGAAAGTAGAAAGGACTTCTAAGGAAGTTTAATAGGAGCAAATATATTACATTCTTCATTACTTCAATTTGCTAGGACAGGCTGGTATATCTGAGCCTCATCCTTTTGTGAGTGAATTTCAAAGTTATATTTTATTAGTATGTCTATTGCAAATTCTTGATTTTTGAATCTAGTTTTGTTTCAGAGGTTGATTCCCCCCAATTTCTCAATTTTGCACTGGACTACACTCTTAATTTTTAAGCAAACAAAACAATTCTAAGTCTTAATTTGCTTTCTTCGGCCTAAATTGTGTAATGTATGCTTATCTGCTAAATATCCTTGTTCTTTTATATGTTGTTGCTTCTTCGTGCTGCGTGTTATTTAACACGTCTTTAATTTTGATACGGTATTATAGCTTGGACGATTTTGCACTGTCGCTAATCCTTGTTATAGCAATCGATTTCCATGTGGCTTTTCTCCCATTGTTCCTACATTACGGTGGATATCTTTCAGTTCGATTTTTTTAAAATAAATTTTATAACTATGGGTCACTAATCTTAGGAACCAAACAGTCGCTGATTTGCCCAAAAGCTTCATGGCTATAAAAAATGGTGAGGCAAGGTTTGGATGGCCTGCTAGTTAGTTTGGCGTTTGCAGCCATCTTCTATTGTTAGCCTAACTTCAAATCTGAACAGACCCTTATTGTAATTCAGAGGCAATGATGATTTGTCCGAATGCTTCAGAGTGATTGATTGTTAAGGTTAAATGGCAAGGCAAGATTGATGACTGTCTACGTATATGCAGCAACCAGTTTGCAGCCATCTTCTATGTTATTTTAAGTTCCTAACTCCAAACACAAAAGCAGAGCCTAAATTGTTAGAGAGGGAGAGAAAGAGAGGATTTGTTCCATTCTTTATCCTAGGATTTATATTTGCATACAAATCCAACTATTGGTTTGCATACAAGCAACCTAAACTGGCCCAATAAATAAGTCAGAAAGCAGTTCTGATTGTTTATTTTTAAGACTCCAAATAATTTATATGGCGAGGCAAGATTGGTTGGTACACAGGCAACCAGTTTGCAGCGATTGTGTTATATGGTCGGTCGAGATTTGGACTGGGTATTGAAATTTCAGAACCTATGACCATAAAGGTTATGGAAAATGGCGAGGTGGGCTTGGTTGTCTGCTTATATGCACGCAACCAGTTTGCAGCCATCTTATCTGTTTTTGTAACTCTAAACTCAAATCAGCGACTAATTTGTGAGAGCAAATATATTACATTCTTCATTACTTCAATTTGCTAGGACTGGCTGGTATATCTGAGCCTCATCCTTAGTGTATATCTGTATATGAGAGCTATGGCTTGCAAAGGGTTGGGTTGTGTCAGTTGTCTACTTGTAGAGCCATTCAAGTTTGTTCAAAACTTAAGACGGCATTTTCTTCACCTTCTTGGGGATTTTTCGATTTTAAATGGGGGCCTAAGTTATGATGATGATTGGGAAATATTATCCATCAAATTTCTTCTTCTCTATTTCTTGTTGTTCGAAAACAAGGTTTAATTATCCGATTAGTCGGCTCTTAAGAGTTTGGCTAGAAACTGCGTTGAAGTATTAAATGATTGATTGATTGCATAGTTGACTCTGCTCAAGATATGCTGTGAGCGACAATTAGTCAGGTACCTATACACTGCAAATAACCAAATATGCAAACTCACACTTCATAATGACTTGGGTCTTTCCTTTTCCTTCACATCAATTTTTTTTGTCTTCTCTGATTTTTCTTTGCGGGTATATTAAAATGTAATTTCCTATATAATCCATATATGTGGCGTATAATTCATTAGCATTGGCTGGCTGAACAGAGAACAAATACATGTTCCACAGCATTGAATTTTCTTTAATAGATACTGGATACATGTATGTGCGGGCAACCAATTTGCAGCGATTTTGTTATTGTTACCCTAACTCTAAACTTGAATTGTTATTTGTTTTTCGTACCATGTCTGGACCCGAGCTCATTCTACTGGATTCATAATGCTTGAGGCTTTGTGGATAGCTCAGGTGCGTTCTTCAATGGAAAAGGTTAACCTCTGTTGCACTTTTTAGGTGTTTAATTTTCGTGATAGCACTAATGAGGTCAGGTATCTTTTATTTCAAGATTTCTGTCAAGTGTTTTCTTCTTCTGAAGTGTATCCTCTTTTATTGGGGGCTTTGGAGAGAGGACTCCAGGAAGCAAGGTGAATCTGTCCTCTCTTGTTTTCTGTTGTTGTAACAGCTCATTTCCACCTTTTATTTCATTTAATAACGTCATATTACGTTGGCAGCTAGAGTTAATCATCCTTGCATCCTCTCTTTCACATTTAAGGCTTTCTTGTAGGGAATTTGATGATACGTTAAAGCTTTTGTTGCTGGTTGAAGTTTAAGGCAAATTAAAGCTTTGTTTGCTGTTTGAAGTGAGATCTGTAAGACTGTAAGTATTGCTCCTTAACTATAACTCTTGCCCCATCATCTTTTTGTTTATATATGGACAGACTTTTTTTTTTGTCATGCTTGAAAGACAGGAGCGACAATAGAGATGGAGAGAAAGGAAAGAACGTAAGAGTGTCATATATGGCCTTTAGATTCTCAGGTGAAGTGTCAAAGTTGTGTGATTGCATTGTCCATGCTTGCCATCTTCCTTAATTGCAATATGTAGGTGCATGAGAAGAAAAATGGAAGTAGTCATCATGTTGCTGTGTACCTGAGCAAGGAACACACATTGCCATTATTCTGTAAGTATCTGCACACAGTTTTGGTACACGTTCAAAGTTGCTGTCTTGAAGTTTATTGAGATATTTCCCAAGGGCCCAAACTATATTCCTTTTATGGAGGGTTTATTTGGTCATTTCAATTCGTTATAGATGCCATTTGGTCACTGATACCACCACAACATTTTTAAAATACAGGGTAAATTTCTCTTGACGTTATAGGAAGTATCAGGGTATTTTTGTGCATTTCATGCTAATTTATTATTACTATTGACGATAATGAGTCCCTGAAAGTTAGATATAATTGAAAGTAGAAAGGACTTCTAAGGAAGTTTAATAGGAACACGTTTTTGTGAATTTTACCCTTAGTAGGCAACCAGTTTGCAACTATTTGTTAACTAACGGCAAACCCTAACAGCATCTTTTTGTTTATTATTGGTTATTAGAAGCTGATCTAAGTCTCATCTTTAATGTTTATCTGATGCTCGACATCAGGGGTTTTCTCATATATCACCTCGAAAACTTAGGTTATTTCTGTATAGCATCTCTGAAATGAAGAAATATTTCTGAGCTCATTATTATTTGAATTATTGTTGTCGTTGTTATGCTCATGATGATGTTGTCATTAAGTTTTATTGCTCTCCATCAAATTTGGTTACTCTTTACTCCTCATATAAAATTGTCCATAGTCTATCAAATTGTTTGTTCACTGAAAAAAGAATGAAGCGTAAGCTGCTTGAAAACCTATCTTTATCTACCCGAAAGATAAAATGTTGGGGCGCACAATACCTAGATATTAGCACCAAACAGGAGGGCCAACGGTATTGCCTCTTTGGTAGATAAAAGTAGATATTAAAGAGGGCAGGAAAAGTATTTTCCGAAAAAACTGCCTCTACAAAATTAGACCCTGAATTAAAAAGCTAGGAAAAAGAAATCAAGTATATAAATAAGGAAACGAGAATTGACGCTCAAAACTCCATTTCTTTTGAATTGTATATTATTATGACATCGTCATAAAATTGCACTATTTCTCTCTGGACATTGTCGGTATTTCTCTACAGGATGGCGACATCTCTCTTAAAACTTAAAACATAAACCCTAGTTTTGCTTGGATCCGTGCTGCCAAAGTAAGTACACTAGTCATATCCTCTCTCTCTCTCTCTCTCAAACTCTCTAAATAAAACTCAACTCTAACTCTCTGTCTCTCTTTCATCTGAGACTCCATTGATGAAACCTTAACCCTAACACACACACACACACACTCTCTCTCTCTCATCAAAATCATTGTTGGAATAAAGATGCCAAAAAGGACACTGCACAAAAAATTAGTGATATGCTCTTCCTTCACCAAGCTTCTAATCCTTTTATACTCTCATGTTCTCTTCATTATCATAACCAAAATCAAACTCTTGAAAACAAATAAACTAACTCACCGCACTGCTGTCAAGGACACACGAGGTGATGCGTCTCAGGCGCAATGCGCAGCCAGACGCTAGAATGCCCCTCGTGGAGCTACGTGGTGCCGTGCAAGCAAGAGACGCGAGCATAGACGCCTGAGGTGCACGCCTCACGTGAGGCGAAAGGTGCAAGTGAGACGCGCGCCTCGCTGTAAATTTGTCATTGGATTCTTAAAAGAGAATCGGGTTGAATGGGGGGTACTTTAATTATATGATTACCCAAACCCAAAACTTAAAGCATTTTTGTCAACCGGAAAGCAGAAGTTTTCTCAAAACTTCTCATGTTCATGACTTCATGGTGGAGGGCGCTTCTAGGGTTTTCAACAACGGCGGCGATTGCTCTCAAGTTCGTCAGCGGCGAAGGTGCTTCTCGTCCTTGTCGACTTGGACTTCTCTATCTTCTTCTCCTCGCCTCATTGGTTCGTTGACTTGAAAATATAATTAAGATTTGAGGTATCGATTCTCCTCTTCCTTTTATCTAATTCTCTCTCCTCTCTTTTTTCTTTTATACTTTTTCTATTTCATTCTTTTAAGTTCAAGTCATTAAGCTTGGTGATGGATTTATTTATTAAAATTCATCCATCTGATGTTGGATTTTGAAATTTGAAATCGAGCCATTGAAATTGCATATTTGATGTTTATTAGGTACAAGTAATACAAAATTAAAGTATTAAATGTTATAGAAAAGCTTATTCGTCTCGCACACTTGAACGCGCCTCTCATGCAAGCGTCTTGCATCTTGGGTGCATTACATCTTTTGCATTTCACACTGCGCATTAAGAGCACCGCTCACCATTATATAAGATTATATAACACTAAACTTCCCTTAACTAAGAGCGTATTTCACCGAACTATTAAGTTTTAATTACAGTAAGCTTCCTTACAATGCTAACATTTTAATGAAAAAAATCCCTTTGAACTAAAGGATAAGGTAGTTTATACCATGATAAAAAACTTTGGGGTTGTTTCGTGAAAAGTAGCAGTAGTTAAGGGCGTTTCAATATAATTTAGCGGCTAAATTGCAACTTGATACTATGAACTTTGGTCATTTTCCCCCAAAGCTACCATGAACTTCTAAAATAATGCAGAGCTGTCATAACCTTTTCTTTGTACTAGAAAATTCCCTATCAGAGTTAACAGGCGATCAACAAAAAAGATAAAATGACTAAAATATGCAACATATATCAATTTAAAAAACTAATTTTTTGCTAAGAAATAATACCTGTTGGGTGTTAGTTAAATCATTTTTTCTGTTTTGTTAATCAAATATTAACTCCTTTAGGGAGTTTTCTGGTACAATGAAAGTTCGTGGTAGCTTTGCATCATTTTAGAAGTTTATAGTAGTTTTGGGGGAAAGTGATTAAAGTTCATGGTATCAATTTGAAATTTACCCTAAAGTATATGCATTAAATTCGTAGTTTAGTGAAAAGTAGTAATAGTTAAGGGTATCTCGGTTTTGCATTAAACTCTTCATTGTCGAGAAGTTGCATGATTGAAATTATAAGATCCCTCTTCATTTCACTCTTACTAATGTGCACCTTAATGCAATAATCTATTACAAGTAGTAATCATCATTCATCAATACAATATTTTATTTGATTGGTTTGATATATCTATATCTATAGGACTCCTAAAAGCAAATTGGAGAGGTTTTGGAGGTCTTTTCATACCAACTAATTATTCATATCACTAAATCCTATTCCTCTCGGCATATTCAAATCCAATATCATATCTTTTTTTTATTATTAGATATTTAGCATCAATTATTAAAAAATATTTTCATATCTTTTTTTTATTATATATTTAGCATCTATTATTAAAAAATCTTTTCATATCCTTTTTTTAAGTTTTTATCATAATTTGTTAATTTAAGTTTTATGGAAATCATATTTTTTAATCTTTTTTTATATATATTTAGCACTCTTTATATAGTATATGAAAAAGATTTTATGCCAAAATTATATTTGGATTTTATAGAAAAAGTTGATTTGATTTTGTATCACAAATTTGATTCCATAAAACTTAAATTAGCAAATTATGATAAAAACTTAAAAAAAGATGTGACCTGAAAGCATATTTAAAAAATTAGTTAACATATATACTTTCTATAGTATATGAAAAGGATTTTATGCCAAAATTATATTTGGATTTTATAAAAAGAAGTTGATTTGGTTTTATATCACAAATATCTTACTGTAGAATGGTTAATCTCTCTACTATTATAGTGCAAAAGGCAAGGGCTCCAATTTTAAAATTGATTTTGAGATTTGACTATCAAATTTGCAAAAGAAATTCATTAAAAAAATAAAAAAATAAATCTCAATTTGTAACTTCAACTATCCCGTCCAAATCTCAATTGTAACCGCAACTAACCCCATACATCCAATAACTATCTTCACAAATCTCTTTCAGTAACTAACTCCATATAAATTTCTATTTAATTAATTACACTTAATATGTAATGTGCATCTCATGTGCAAAATACTAATGTGTGCAAAATATAGGCCATAGGAGGGAATTTCCTCCTATGGTGTCGAAAAAATATAAGCTCTATCATTTTTTCCGTTCGGCACCCAGTATCTCTATTTTTTTCATCGAAGATTTGTATACACCAAATTTCATGTGATTCTATCATTTTTTTCGTAAAAGGTTCTATTTTCGGTAAATCGTTAATTTTGGAACCACTAAATCAACGGTGAAAAAGTGGTAGAATCACATGAAATTTGGTGTACTACATCTTAGATAATGATTAGAGGGAATGGATGCCTATCGTCGAAATAAATCATGAAAGGTGTATTTTTTCGACGTCATAGGAGGAATTCTCTTCTGGCACATGTTCTCCATTATATATACGCGCACCCGCGCGCACACACACATATATGAGGAAATAGGTTATCAGCTAGCTAACTGATATTAAACCGTCAGCTAACTTATTATATAACCCAATCCGACCGTCAAATCGACGATCCGCGCTGGCCACCTTATTCCACACATGGAGTGATCTGTGTATAAAATTATAATCACTTTGACACCATCTACGCCTTCGATCAAGTGTCCCCAATATATGACATTTTTATTGTGTTTAACAACCATCCATATTTTAAATGCTTGATCCATCACTTGTATCATACCGATCGCACACTAGATCATTCTATGTGTGGAACAAGATGGCTGGAGTGGATCGTCGATTTGACGTTCGGATTGAGCTATATAATTGGCTAGCTGACTGTTTAATATCAGCTAGCTAGCTGATAATCCGTTTCCTCTCTCTATATATATTCCCTCCCACATGTTCAAACTTTTTTCAGCGGTTTCCCCAAAGATCTTTCTTTAACACAACCTTCATTTTGCTCATTCATGGAGTTGTATTTAGTACCTCCAAGAAAGATGATTATCCGCCGTTGGTCAGTAATGTGGGTTGGCTTAGATTACTTAGTGTTGCGCGTCTACGAAGACATCGCGCTTGGGGATGCGGAGGAGCTATTATCGTATCGCCCAGCTCATTTAACCTAATGTGGCCGGACAGCAGGTAACCTTAGCATGGGGACATCCTAGTCCTCTTGTCGCCGCAAGGTTGGCTAATCATACGCAGCAGGAGCAAGAGTACTCCCTTAATCTGAAAGGCACATGAACCTGAACGCTATTATGAATGTGTGACCGACACTACACTACGTAGGTACCTGTGTTGGTGATGTGCACGTGAAGAGCCGACTGGTCCTAGAAACAGCGGAAGCGACACTAGGAGTTAACGACTAGACGTGCTGCAACTTAGGGATCACCAGTTATAGGGATATCGGGGTTAGGGGCATAGCATAATTCTTCTTGAAGAGCTAGAAGGCGCCATGTGACTGACCCTGCCATAATGCACTCATACCTATTTTATTGCACCGGCACCCGAAGTCGAACATACATACGACGATCTTCGTGCATGAAGGGACGGGAGGAAAGAAAGGGCGGTAGATGATAATGAGAAAAGAGCGCCGCTTCATGCGTGTAGGGTTGGGTGCAAAATTAACGATTTACTGACAATAGAGCTTTTTACATTGCTAATCCAACTTTGAAAAAGTGGTAGAATCACATGAAATTTGGTATATCCACATCTTAGATGATAAAGATGAAGAGTGCCGATCATCGGAAAAAATGATGGTGTGTTTTCGGCGCCATAGGAGGAAATTCCTTCATAAGGCACTCTCCTTCCATTATATATATATATATATAGAGAGAGAGAATAATGGAGGTATATATATATATATATATATATATATATATATATATATATATAGAATAATGGAGGAAATATGCCATAGGAGGGAATTTCCTCCCATGACGTCGAAAAAATACAATTTCCATCGTGTTTTCCGACGATCGGCACCCATCATCTTCATCGTTATCATCTAAGATATGGATACACCAAATTTCATGTGATTCTACAACTTTGTTACCGTTGAATTAGTGGATTCAAAATTAACTGTTTACCGACAATAAAACTTTTTACGTTGCTAAATCAACGGTGAAAAAGTTGTAGAATCACATGAAATTTGGCGTACCCACATCTTTAGATCATAACGATGAAGATGATGGATTCCGATCGTCAGAAAACACGATGGATGATGTATTTTTTCGACGCCATAGGAGGAAATTCCCTCCTATGGCCTCTTTCCTCCATTATTTTCATATATATATATATATATATATATATATATATATATATGAAAAAGGGTATGGGGTGGCGGCCTTTTTTCAAAAAGGGGCTCTCGCCTCAAACACACATATCTACCATATTTTTCATCGATCCAAACCGGCCATTTTGATCTACATATCATAAAACCCATATATACAAAAAATTTCGAGATTTAAAGACCTCTAACGCATTCATCATATGGATTAAAAAATTAACGGCTTATAGGTATATGAAAAATTACGGTTGCTTGATGGACGTGCTAGAGGCCTTAAAATCTCAAGATTTTTTGTACATAGGGACATCATAATACGTAAATTAAATTGTTCGGTTTGGATCGGTGAAATGTATAGGGTAATGGTGTGTTTAGGTGGCGGCCCCTTTCATATCCCTTTTTCTGTATATATATAGAATCACATGAAATTTGGTGTATCCACATCTTACATGATAAAGATGATGAATACCGATCGTCAGAAAAAATCGTGGATGGTGTGTTTTTTCGATGCCATAGGAGGAAATTCCCATCCTATGACACCTTTCCTTGTATACACACACAGAGAATAATGGAGAAAAGACGCCATAGAAGGTTTTTTTCGTTAGGTGGCGTCAAAAAATATACCCTCCACCATTTTATTCGACGATCGACACCGTCCATCTTGATCTTCAACGTCTAATATGTCGATACTTCAAATTTCATGTGATTCTACCATTTTTTCACCATTGATTTAATGGGTGCAAAATTAATGGTTTACTGATAACGGTACTTTTTACATTGCTAAATCAAAGGTGAAAAGGTGTTAGAATCTCATGAAATTTGGTGTATGACATATTAGACAATGTAAATCAAGATGGTCAGTACCGATCGTCGAATAAAATGATGGAAGGTGTAGTTTTTGACGCCACCTTACGAAAAAACCTTTTAGGGTCTCTTTCCACCATTATTATCTCTATCTCTCACACACACATATAATGATTCATTTCTTCTAATTTAGACTGCGTTTAGATGGAAAATTTCGAATTTAGTGAATGATTTCCCACACATACCCCCACGAAATGTTTGGAGTCGATGATACATGTCTTCATTTTTATAAAGGTAACAACAACCGAGCCTTTTATCCCAAACATATGGGGTAAGCTACATGAACCAACATGAGAATCACGCCGGGGCGAGCACATGAATCCTCCGCATCCACTCACTCCCATCGAACAATATACTTTCATTGAGGCTTTTGGCATCCGTACCGCCTCTATCCACGTTTTCTACGGTCTCCCTTTCGTTCTTTTGACTTGGCCTAAATCAAGAATATCCATCCATCAAACTGGTGTTTCCGTAGGTCCGCGTCGCACAACCAAACCATCTTAACGGTTTTCCCCCATCTTCTCCTCCACGGATGCTTACACTAACCTTTGCATAAATATCCTCATTTCGCATCTTACTTTTCTAGTGTTACCACACATCCAACGAAACATGCCTATCTCCGCTACATGATCTTTTGTGCATGATGTTTTTTAGGAGCCAGCATTCCGTACAATATAATAAGGCCGGTCGAATAGCGGTTCGATAAAACTTCATTTTCAATCTTAACGGAAAGTTACAATCGCACAAAATCCCCGTTGCTCTCCTCTATTTCAACCAACCAGCTTGGATTCTCTGGTTGACATCGGTATTGATCTCACCATCCTTTGGATAATGGAACCTAGATATCTAAACTGTTCGCTCGGTGATTTCTCTTGCCTATCTAGTGTTGTACCACTGTGATCTCGACTTTGTTTACTAATTTGCATTGCATATATGCTGTCTTGGACCTACTCAATCTAAACCTCCGAGATTCCAACGTTTGCCTCCGTAACTCCAATTTGGTATTAACCTCTACTTTCGCCTCATTTATCAAAATAATATCATCTACGAATAATATAAACCAAGTTACCTCATCCTGGATAGTTCTAGTAAGCTCATCCATCATTATTGCAAACAAGAATGGATTTAATGCAGATCCTTGATGCAAGCAAATCGTGATCGGAAAATCTCTCGTTAGGCCGCCGTAAGTCCTTACATTTATCACTACTCCATGATGCATGTCCTTGATTATGTCAATGTATCTAATTGTGACTCTTTTCTTCATCATTATCCGTCATAATACCTTTCTAGAAACCTTGTCGTAAGCTTTCTCTAAGTCGGTAAAAACCATTTGCAAATATCCCTTCTCCTCTCTCGAAAACGTTCGACAAGTTGACGAAGCAAATGAATAGCCTCCGTCGTCGATCTTCCAGGCATGAACCCAAACTGGTTCTCTGTTATCTTAACATCCTGCCTTAACCCGTGTTTAATCACCCTCTTCCAAAACTTAATGGTATGACACATGAGTTATATTCCACGGTAGTTTTAGCAACTTTGAATGCTACCCTTATTCTTATAGAAAGGTAGAAGGGTACTTTTCCTCCACTCATTTAGCATCTTTTGGATTTTCCTTATCTTATTAAACAGGCACGTCAGCCATCGAACACCTATCTGAAAATACCTTAGAGGGGGTGAATAAGGTAACTACGTGTCCTATAGCAAATTTAAATTCTTAATTACAATATTTTAATTGATTATCAAGTTTCCGCGGAAATAATTTAAACAAGTTTAAATAATGAATCTTAGTAAGGTAATCAACACAATCACAGAAAAAGTAAATAGAGTCAAAACAACGCAAATATAGAGATTTGTTGACTAGGGTTCACCACACTTCTGTGGCTAGTCCTCGTCTGAGACACCTTCTCGGGATTTCTACACTATTGTTATGAAGAACACAAATCCCTCTTCATAGGGCTGTGAAGAACACCAATCTCTCTTCACAAGGATAACACTCTTGAACTTGTGATTCCCTAGAAAACAAGCCTTCCTTTCTAGTTTGTGATTCTCTAGGAAAGCCGCACTTTCCTCTCTAATCCACGACTTTCTAGGAAGATTTCTTTTTCCACTCTGAATCCACACAATTCAAGCAATAAGAGGCACCCCCTCTCGTGGGTTGCGAAACACCCTTTCTCGTGGGTTTACAATCGTTTTACAAACGACAAATTTACTCACTCTTAACTTTATGATCTCAATAGATACCGATATGACAGAAGAATTGATTTGGGAGATATATCATGTTTTGGCTCTGTGGAAATGAAAAGAATTCGGGCAAGTGTAAGCCGAGAAGAATAAAAGGATTTCTCAAAATGATTTGCAATGAATTCTTAATTGAAAGTGCGAGGTCTTATGGCTTTATACATGTATCAAATGGAAAGTTATTCTAACTTCCAATAACTGCCAAAAACTGTTATAAAACAGTTTTTGGCAGTTGGAGGCGGTTAGAATTGAAAACGGTGTAAATTTCCTTTCGAGTCAAAATCCAAATTTAAATTAACTGCCAAAAACTGTTCGTGCAAAGACGTCTGTGGGAAACATCTGCCATTAGACAAATTCCTTCCCCAGACGTCTGGAGAACAAAAAATTATTTAGCAGACGCCTTTAGATTCGTCTCTGAAGTTTATCCAGTATTTGATATTTTGGGAATTTGTGCTACAGACGTCTGTGGAAGAAGTCTGGGGTTCAAAAAAAATTATGATTCAGACGTCTGTTTTCTGACATGAATGAATATTTGTTTTTTAAACTTGGCAGTTTGAATTCCAACAGATAGATTAGACGTCTCTTAATGAGAGGGAAAACGTCTGGAGTAAAGACGGCATGTTGGAATGATGTTTCTAATATTGTAAGATCAATACTAGACACATGTACGACACTTTTATCTTCTATCTTTGTCTTGGTTGTTCTTTGATCTTCGTTTTCTTGAATCGTTACGATAAGACGTCATTATATCTTGATTAAGCTTGCATCACGTTATCACCCGCGTCAAGTCTTCATGCCATACCATCGTTTTGAGTGCTCATCACATTGTAGGCAATTTTGTTTGATGTTTGATATATTCATGCTGTACTTAAGAATAAACACTTGGAAATGTCATCAGTAACTTATGAATTCGTTTAAATAAGGTTTTAAACTAAATCGAAACCGAGGATCGTGTAACACAGATGTAAACAATCTCCCCTTTTTGATATTTAGCAGAACTTATTTAAAAAATTCATGATATATAAAAAATATAAATTCGATTTAAATACTCCCCCATAATTTATGCTTGGTTAAAAAAATCTTTGAACTCATATCGGTGTCTCATACCACTGACACTATTTTTCAAAAAGTATTGCATGAAGACGAGTGATAAAATTCGAATTTTATGACCAAATCAAGCATTAATTAAGGATATTCATGAATATTTTTAATATTCTCTCATTTTGAAAATATCAAAAAGTTTAAAAAATAGAGCAAGGGTTATGAAAACATACATTAATATGGAAATTTTAAGTTCATGGAAAACAAAATGAGGCATGTAAAGGCACATCCAATGAACAAAGTGTATTTTTTGCGACGTGAGGATAAATAATATCCATTTTAGCGCATGATTTATAGTAACAATTAAAATATTAAATAGTATACGAACCCGATAGTTAGAGAACATAATTCAAACTTTTCATAAATAGAAACTTGAAGTTCATACATAGAATTCATAACGATAAACTAACACACAAATGAAAACTAATACGCACAAACTACATCAAACATAAACTAAAACACGCACACACTAAAAACATCCATATACTTCAAGCAAAACAAATTAAACAACGAACTAAACTAGGACCTAAACCTTAAGATCCTAATCTATTCTTCCGGTCTATTCTTCCGGCGGTGGAGGCGGCGTTGTAAATGGAAACTTGGAGGACACGACGAACATGCTATAATCAAATGTGCCAGAAAATCGAGTCATCTGCTATGTAAGATGATCGATTTGGCTGAAGAGGTGATCGATGCGGCCGGAGAGATGGTCATGAGAACCAGTGATACGATCCATGATACGGTTCTCGAAAGTGGCAAAGTCAAAGTCTTGGGCCTGAGGAGGAGGAGCGTCAACTGGATTTTGAGGAAGATGGGAGGAACTCGGAGTTTGGTCTAACTTCATCAAATTGATGTTGCGGGCTCCAAAATCGAGTTGTTCCTTGACTTGGTCCTCGAGAACGGGAATTGTAATGTGACGATACTCCAAAAGCTTTGTTATGACTCGACCATAGTATAGATTCATTGGTCCACTTGACACTTCCCACATGTTATGGATAAGGAACAACAGAAGATTAACTCTAATCTTCGAAAGCACGCAGTAGGTTATCAACTTGTGGGGGCCGTAAAGAGTTTCGCAACTGCCAGACTTAGCTAGGACGGTGTGGGAGAGAAGATTGGCAAGAACACGGGCTTGTTTGGTGAGTATTTTCGCTTGACGATCATTGTAGAGATGAGAATTCTCGGGTCCGTGAAGGATTTGGGATACCTTTTCCTTAGTAATCGGGTCAGCATACTCGAAATTGGCCAATGTCTTCATATAAACGTCGGCTCCTTCATTAGGGATACCTAATGCTCGACCGAGAGTATCGGAGTTGAATTTGAAAGTGGAATTGAAGACCTTGGTCGTGTAGTTGGTGTGATCGTCGGAAGTAGTCGTGAGTGTTGGGGTAAAAATTTATACCTCGGTTGACCAAGTCAAAATCAAAGTCAACCCCAAACCAAGTGGGCCCAAGCCCAGGTCAAGTGGGCCCATGCCCGAATCGAGCCCGAACATGAAGCGGCCGGCCTCCCATGCCATAACAAAATTTTTTGTAATAAATAATTTTGGTGTTTTTTTATGAATGAATGTAAGAAAAATGGGCATAAAGCTAAATTTTTGTAAAACTCATGGCTCATGTGCAAAAGAAATGAGCACATGAGACATGGGATGGGCAAAATGCCATTTTGTAAAGCCCAAGGGGTTATATGTAAAATGTGTAGCCTATAAAGGCAAAGATGATGAAAATATCTCAACCTTTTCTCTCTAAAAAATTAGGGTCTCTGCCTCCTCCTTCCTCAAGGTTCTAAAATCTTCTTCCCCTTTTGAATTAAATCAAGAGTTTTACTCTTCTTTTTCCAAAAATAAATAGTTTTTCACCACAAAACCCACAAAGGGGAGCTCAGATCTTCCATTAGATCTCAAAAAGGGAAGATATTTAAAACTCATCCCCTTTCTCCAAAATCCGGTCAACCAAGAGGAAGAAGGAAACCCATCTCCAAAAATCCCATCTTGGGAAGATCCAGGGCCAAAGGGGAGAGAAACAAAGGGGCCCCCTTTGATCATTTCTAAAGATTTCTAAGAGTTTAACTCCATTTAAGATCTGTTGGAGTTCAGCTCCATAAATTAATCTCTTTTTAGGAGTTTAACTCCAGAAGTCAAATCGGGAGCATAACTCCCAGTGCAGGGACAAAGTCCCTTTTCCTGCTGACGCCCAGCGCCCGTGTGCTAGGCACGTGGGGCGCTGGCGCCCAGCGTCCGCGAGCCAGGCACGTGGGGCGCGTCTTTTGGACGCCATTTACCCCCTCATTTTATGTACACTCCATACTAAAAATACCTCCCTCGTTAGAAAATATTTCTAACGGGGCGCTGCCCCGCACTTCACAAGGGGGCTGCTAGCCCCTTGACCTCCTGCCCGTTATCCGGATAGCGGGACCTCCGTAAACTCCGCGGGCTCCCGATATATCGAAAACCCTTCTAAAACACAACACACACTGCATATTGAGTTCGCATGACTAGTTGACCCGTCAATCGAAGGATCCCTCGCTTCAAAGGCGAGGGGTAATTAACGGCAGCTTAGTCTGCGGCTGCCGGAGATTCGGATCCCCACAATCAATAAACCCCAGCCTACCCTAGGCAGGGGGAATCTGTAATGCGCCTGACAAGCGCGCGCGTATTCCCATCTCAATTGGGTGACGAAAAACACCCTACAGATTCTGGCACGCCCGGTGGGACCTTATCCTCCCATATCTTGGGTCAAGTGTTCATACGAACTCATTAATATATATATATCGACGTTTGTACTGAAGTGATGTTCCTTTCGTGCAACAATCAACTTTCAACGACGATGTTTCCCAAAATGAACTCAGCTTCCGACGCGACCCCGATCCCGTATATAGTCAAGATCAATGCTCGTGTGGTTCTCCCTGCCAGTCTCAGCCAGCAATGGGAGGAGCCACCCCGTCAATTTGGTTCGGTCATCATCTACCCTGCTAGAAGAGCTCATCTGGCGGAGGTCCCGACAAACCAAGCGGCCAAACCAACCTCAAGTGGCAGGAGGCCGAACGTTGTAGTCTCCAAAGCATCCCACCCTAAATGCAAATCTGTATTCGAATGGCTCTCTACTGTTCCGACTGGGGGCAAGGTCGTCAACACCAACGAGCCACAAAGCTGCTCCAGCAAGCTCAGACGTTGCCCTTGACGATCGAGCGAGTAGGCACATTCTCTGGACTTTTTGTCAATCGGTCTACGGCGTCTTCCCGAAGAGCCGAAGTATGCCAACTGCTTAAGACAGAAAAGTTAAGGCAGAAAAGGCTCAGGTATCGAGCCAACAAGAGGGCCGGGACTTCGGCCATGTGGAATTTTGTGAGGTTCCAAGAGCAGGGTTATTCCGTGACGACGGCTGAGTCAGCCATAAAAATCAGCAATTCCTTCGAATCTCTTAAGTGGGTTCAAAAAAATGCCATGACCGTCGGAATCAAGAAGATAGCGGTCCGAACAATGCCACAAAGGGACGTGTCTCAGCCTCAAAAGAGAAAGCATGACTCCATCTCTTCAAGAGTCTATCGGGCATTCTGCGCCGCGCGAAAACAGCGGGGCAAATCCAGAAAGGAAGCGCTAGCACCACTCATGAATCCGGTTAGGCCAGCCATCTTCAATCGATCCGCTATCAAAACAGAAGGGCCAAAACGGTGGTCCACAATGTCAGCTACCAATAATGAAATGATGGCCGTATTTGTTGTCTACAGGGTCTATATGGCAGGCACGCGCCCAAGTGACAACCTTCGCAGCAAAAGTAAGGATGGGGCCACCACATCCCAAGCCCAATCTGGTTTGAATGTGGTTGCCGCTTCCTAAGAACAGCCGCCTCCGCTGGATGATGAAAACCCTCTCGATGAGGATGATAGGCAGAAAGACCCTTCAGTCCATGTAGAGTCAAGCTCGGACAGCGAGGAAGAGCTGACTTCCCGTCCCAGGACCGTGGAGCAAGAGCTGCTTCAAGAGCTTCAAAAACAGCTCAGGAGCAAAGATAAAGAGATGACCAAGCTCTATTCGAAAATTGAAGACCTAACGAACGTTGTGATGCAGCTTACAGCTCAAATTTCTCAAGCGCCTCCCAATCAAGCACAAGTTTCTACTCATGAGCCGGGTGATGACAACCCGAAGCAGCCGATGCTTATCCTTTTGGGTCCAAGATTGGTCGAGCCGCACGAAAGCCGGCCACATTCCGCTTCTGGGGACGCCTTGGCCCTAGATAGCACTATCCCGCTAACACAAGATCGGATAATGGATTTGGTCACCAGCAAGGTTAAAACATTGGTGGCCGAAGCCGAAGCTCAGAAAGAAATTGGCAGTAGTGGGCGGTCATATCCCGCACAATACGATCTGATTGAGTTCCCGAGCGGCTACGTCATTCCTAAGTTCGGGAGATTTGACGGGACGGGAAATGCAAATCAGCACGTCGCCCACTTTAAAGTATCGTACGGAAATACAGAGGGCAATGATGCGCTCCTTCTTCGTCAGTTTGTCAACTTTCTGACCGGTGTCGCTTTCGACTGGTACGCGAGTATATCAGACGGGTCCATCATTACTTTTGCCCAAATGGAGTCTCTGTTTCGGCAAAGGTTCATGAGTGTCGGTGATAAAATCTCCATTGCTGACCTTATGAGGACCAAGTCGGGGAAGAATGAAAGCAACGCCGACTTTATCGCCCGATGGCGTAATCTCATGGTCAAGTGCGAACCGCCGCTGGAGCAGGACCAGTCCGTCAGCCTTCTCATTGGGAACCTCAGCAATTTGATGGTTCTATTCTTATGTACAGCAGGCCTCAAGACGTTTTAGGAGCTAACCAAGAAAGTCCAAATGCTGGAACGCTCGAAGCAAGAGTCTACCCCGGACTCTCAGAGAGACAAGACTTGGAAAAGTAAGCGGGACGACAACCGTAGAAGCAGGAATTCCAGCAGTGCCAATGCCTTCATTGCGTCCGACAATGAAGACAAGCAAAATGCAGGCGATTCCAAAACCAACCGGTCTCGAAAGCCATTGTTGGGAGGAGAAGGGCCTTCCCTAGAGGAGAAAAAGAACAAGGTTTACTCTTTCAGAAGGGACAAGGTTTGCTAGATATTTAAAGATGCCTTGAACAACAGTCTACAATTGCCGGAGTTGAAAAGACCCCAAGAAGCAAAAATGACCAACGATCCCCTGTATTGCCCGTACCACCGAGTAGTGAGCCATGCGATCGAGGATTGCTATATCTTCAAAGACTGGGTCGAGAAGCAGTACAAGGCCGGGGAGATCGAGCTGTCCAAGAGTGTGTTGGTGAACAATCAAGTTGCAACCACTAACTTTATACAGACAGAAGCTGAAGCCTTCTGGGAGCAGACAGCTGAACCCGCTGTCCTGAGAAATGAAACTGACTCACCGCAGCCTCCGTGGAGTACACATATCTAATAAGACGAAGAAGATGCTAAAGTTACTTCGGAAAGAGCTCAGAACAGAATGGGAAGGGCAGAAGAAGCCTACCATTCCAGCTGCCAATTCGGCTCAATCAGGCCCGGAATCCAAAAAGCTCAAGAAGAAGAAAAGTGCAGCTCGACGCGAAAAGGACTCTAATTCAATTGAAGTAGTTCTTCCCCGTAGAAACGGCTGAGATTTTGGAGGAGTTAGAAGAAGACTTCAATGAAGAGATCCCTATATTGACCTGCTACGTCATCCATCTTGGCAGCGACCCTGAGGAGGAGCTCTGTTTTTCCGAAGAGGACGAGGAGCTCGCCACAAAGGCCAACCAAATCCAGCTTAGAAGCGGAAGGGCTCTGCCGCCAAATCAGGGCAACGCCCCAAAAGGAAAGGAAAAACAAGTTGTTAATGAAGAAGATGGCGGAGAGCCGGCATATGAAAATTCGAGTTCTTCTTCGGTGGACTATAATGTCTTGGCTCATCTTCGGAAACTTTCGTCTCTCTTGAGCGTCTACGATGCCTTGGGAGCTCAGAGATGTTCTCATTCATGTCTACAAAACCCCGAGCGGTATCAGGCTCGCTTTGCGGAAATTAATATGAAAGATGCCCTGTATGCTCTGCATATCGCCGCCGTCATATTTAAGGACGAAGACTTGCTACTGGGAACGACTGAGCATAATCGGCCGCTTTACGTGACCGGGTACAGCGACGGAGATCGGATTAATCGCATATTGATTGATCCAGGATCCTCAATGAACATCATGAACTTGCGGACTCTGAAGAGTTTGTCAATGGACGTCCGACACTTGTCAAGGAAAAGGATTGCCATTCAAGGCTTCAATCAAAACTGCCAGCAAGTTCTGGGGTCTATAGCTTTGCCAATCAAATTTGGGGATCTGCAAACCGAAGCTAAGATATACGTGATGGACGCTGACATGTCTTATAAGGTTCTTCTGGGACGACCGTGGCTCCACGATTACGGTATCGTTCCGTTAACTCTCCATCAGTGCATAAAATATACCAAAAACGAAGAAGAAAGACGCATTGATGGAGACATCCAGCCGTTCGGTGTGCATGAAGTTCGATTTGAGAATTCTCGGTACTTTACGAAGCCCCAAAATACCGAGCCACAGCTGACTAAAGACAGAACGGTCCCGAAACTCAAAGGAAAATCTAAGCCGGCTGTCACTTTCAAAAGCAAAAACCCCTAAGTGCGTCCGCGTTTCGGTAGTAACACTGATGAGTCCGATGCTGGAAGTTCGTCCTTCCGTAAAACTCGTAGCGATACGGACGAATCTGATACTAAAGGCCCGTCCGACAGCAAAATCCGCCTTCGTTTAGGCAGCGACACTGAAGAGTCGGAGGAAGAAGACCCGCCTTGCAACAGCTGTGCAGACTGGGCCCCCACGCAACGAGCAAAACTACGAATGACCTACGAATGACTTTTGTGATCCGTGTACACCTTCACTCTTTTGTCTATAAAGTAATGCCTTCATATCTTTAAAGCGAACACAACGGCCGCTAATTCCAAGCCATGCGTGGGGTAGTTCTTCTCGTGATTTTTCTGCTGACGAGAGGCGTAAGTTACCACTCGACCGTGCTGCATTAAAATACAGCCTAAACCTTTTCCCAACGTATCACTATAAGCCACCCGAGCTATCTGGCACAGTCAGAATTGGGGCTGTGGTCAACTTTAGTTTCAACAGCTCGAACGTCTGGGTGCACTCCTCCGACCAAACATAAGGCACCTCTTTCCGTGTGAGCTTCATCAAGGGTTCCGCTACTCTCGCGAAATCTTGGACAAACCACCGATAATACCCATCCAATACCAAGAAGCTTCTTATCTCAACAACCGATTTCGGTGTCGGCCAGTCTTTACTAGATTCGATTTTCGTCAGATCCATTGAACTGTCACTCGGAACGACATACCCCGGAAATTGCACCTTGTAGAGCCAAAACTCGCACTTAGCTTAGCATAGAGCTTCTCCTCCCATAGAACCTGCAATACAATTCGTAGGTGCTTGGCGTGCTCCTCTCGACTTCTGGAATAGTGAATGCCGTCGATGAAAATGACAACAAACTGATCCAAGTACTTAGAGAAAATCATGTTCATCAAGTCCATAAATATGGCCGGTGCATTGGTAACACCGAACGGCATCATAAGAAACTCATAGTGTCCATATTGGGTTCGAAAAGCTGTCTTGCATACATCCTCTGCCTTGACCCTGATTTGGTGATACCCTGACCAAATATCTAGTTTAGAAAATACCCGAGCACCACCCAGCTGGTCAAACAAGTCATCGATGCGGGGAATGTGATACTTGTTTTTCACGGTCACCCGATTCAACCCCCGGTAGTCGATGCACATGCGCAAGGAACCGTCTTTCTTCTTAACCAGCAACATAGGAGCACCCTATGGGGAAGCACTTGGAAGGATAAATCCCTTGTCCGGAAGTTCTTCTATCTGCTTCTTTAATTCTGCCAACTCAACTGGCGCCATCTGATTGTTTGTTGATTTTCGTATGCGTTTTAAAATTTAAGAATACCGCAATCAAGACGGTGTCGCTTGGTAGCTAGCCGGTTGAGTATGGGTCGGTCCATAAGGAAATGGTGTTATCTCTTTAAGTTCTAACGAGTTAAGTCCTATTTTTGGTACGTTTTGTTTTAAAATCTAAGAATGAGATTAATTTGATTTAAAGTCTTGCTAGGGTTAGGATTATGTTAGTTTGGAAAAGGGATTCTACTCACTGCTTTTAATGCCCTAGTTAAGAATATAGGTGTTAGGGTAATAGTCAACAAAAGGGATTAGCACGATTAGGAAGAAACTTAGTTTCTTCCTTTTGGTCCTTGTGCGTCCTTTCTTGGCTCTTAGCCCTAACCTCTAGTTAATTCAACCACAACCGGTCTAACTAAGGAATCACCGCTATCTTTTAGGATATGGTGCCGTATTGAGCGGGGTGTGGTTGGATTAAACGGAGTCCTATTTTAAATATTATATGGGCAAAGAAAGGAGTGAGAGGGATTTTCTTCTCTCAGACCTTCCCAATCCTAACCCTAACAAGTGAGGAATTACTCACTCATTAGGAAAACTATGATAAAATTCATTTATGTTTGTTTATTTTGATAGGTGAACTAAAATGCAGAAAATAAAAGAACAGATAAAATAAATTGCACGAATTAAATTTAAATAAAAATGCAAGATAGGAAAAGAACTTACTTTATTGATACCTCTCAACAATGTATTACAACTTGAGTGAAATTTTAATCTAGAAAATTAAAAAAAGGCATGCCTAATTAGGTTTTCGGCTTTCCTATTTATAAGATAAGAGAAACCCTAGGTTTTACATCTGATCCAAGGAGGATGAAGTTAGGGCTTATGCAACACGTGTGCGCGGGTGCAAAATGGCGAACAAGCAGGCATATATGATTCAACATCGATAATTGCATTAAATAAATTATATAAAAATGACAACTAAATATTTTCAATTGAACTTTCAAAAATAAAGCTGTTGAATCATGATGATATTAGGTAATCTTTTGAGCATAATTAAACCAACAATCTTGTAGGGATCTAGGATTATATTTGTAGAAAATGAATCCAAATATACCTAGATCTAAATATCAGGAAGCGTCGATACTTATAAGTTGATACCCAACTCAGTCACCAGTTAACTCCGTAATTAATCCAAAATAGCACAACTTAATTATACCTTTGTCTTATACCTCAAGTCATGGAATAATGATTGTTGCAACAGTAAAGGGGAAACTCCATGGCGCCACTAGTTTATTTTAGAACACTTAGGCTTCAAATCTGTAAGCTTTATGTTGCGATCACGGCTTGATGTAGATCTAAACGGCGGGCTTCAAACAATCAACAATTCGATGAACCAAATTTGTTTTTTGGTGGCGTGTCGATGACGATTATATGACAAATGCAAAGAACGAAGATGACGGATGGCGACGATGGAACAATAAATCAATACAGAAATCGACCGCAGCCGAATGATAAATTGTCGACCGCAGCCGAATAAATTTCTTCGCTAGAACAATTCACAAATCACACAATTTTTATATCAAAATCAATATATATTCATCAACTAAACCATAAAAAGGTCTAGGGTTTCTTTTATAGGAAAACCCTAATACAATTAACAAAATAGCACATAAAATTTCTAATTTTGCAAAATAACATGAACTCAAAAATTAACAAATATCACCTAAACAAATAAATAAAATACGACATGATAGTCCTGCGTCAAGAAGGTTGTGAATTTTTTTAGAAATCGCAAAATTTATAGGGTTTTTTTCACTTTTCAATATTTTGCTTGCTATATAGCAAATGAAAATTGCGAAAATTTCAAAAATCTCCGGATTTTTCTTTACTCGGTTTTCTAATATTTTGCTTGGTATAGCATAAGAAATCCACGAAATGTTTAAAAATCTCAAGGATTTTCGAATTTCAATGTTTTGCTTTACTAGAACACGAAAATTTTCAGTTTTTCGATATTTTCCTTTACTAGAACACGAAAATCGGGAAATTTTCAGTAATCTAATTTTTTTATTTTCACATTTCAATATTTTGCTTGCTAAAGAGCACGAAAATCATTAAATTTTCTTAAATCTCGAAATTTTCAATTTTCTTCATGTTGTCAAAATTTGGCTAGGTTTAACACGAAATAGCAAAAGCTTCACAAAAATCACAATTTTCTATTTTCTTTTGCTTTCCAATCTATAGCACAAAAAATTTGCGAAAAATTTCTACTTTCTAGCTCTTTTCAGTCTTCTGCTTCAGAAATTTCAAAACTTTTCGTCGGTTTGTTTCCAATATCCTGCTTGCTATACACATAAATTTTCAGAAATCATAAAATTATCAGTATTTCGAATTTTCAATATTTTGCTTTTTCAGAAGTCTCCAAATTTTTTCCGTTTCTTAATATTTTGTCTCCTATAACACACAAATTGCGAAATTTTTTGTAATCTTAAAATTTTAGTGTTCTTCGGGTTTCAATATTTTCTTGTTAAGCACCCGACAATTGCGAAATATTAAGAAATCTCAAACTTTTCAAAAAAATTCTTGATGCTCACGAAAATAGCAAAATTTTGAACTTTCAAAATTTTCTATAATCTTTCGGTTTTCAATATTTTGCTCTATGGCACACCAAAATTGCGAAATTCTCAGAAATCTTAGTTTTCTTCGTATTTTCAATGTTTTTTAGCACACAAAATTAATGAAATTTTCACAAATCTAATATTTTTTCTATCTTTCGATTTTCGATATTTTGCTTGCGAAAATAGCAATTTCAGAAGGCTCGAACTTTCCTGTTTTCTTCGATTATTCAACATAAATCATGATGACAATATAAATAGGGTACTTTATTTTAAAAGATAAATGCGTCCTAATTCCTTGATCTATATAGGAATTGGAGTTCCCTTTTGAATCACAATTGATCGATATGTACAGGACACAATTAACCAGATCATAGTTTCAGTGTCTATTTCACAAATCCTGTTTTGTTCCTGTTCTAAATTATTAACATTTTTGTCAGAATTTATCTTTTCTTCTTCTTGCAACTGTAAATTAGAAACCATGTTCAAGTTGTATAGAAATCAATAGATGCGTATCACGTACAACTTAAATTTAAAGTCATGTGAAGGATTTCTGTTTCATTCATTATATCGATAATTTTTGTATTCTTTTGTTCCCTCCAAAAATAATGATAATTAATACACAGTAATCCATGGGACTTAAGTCCATGCGTCAGAAAGATTGACGCGGCTAAAAAGCATGCGTCAATAATGCCTGACGCTGCGTCAATTTTTGGGACCCTCGCTTCTTTAATAGCTTAAGCTGTATTTGGAAAAATAATTTTCCTATCTTTCTCATACAGAAAGAATAAATCTGGTTAATCAGAAGATCTCCAAATAAAAAATTTAAAATATATAGTTTAAGCTATTTAAAATATTCTCTATCTTTCTAAAACAGAAAGAAAATTTTGTTAACAAGAGATAAAATCTTTTATATCTTTCTAAACAAAGAAAAATATAAACTTTGTTAACAAGGACCCTCGGATCTATAACCCAACGGTGCTTAAGCACGCGTGCTAATATTAGCTCTTTTCATATGTGATTTTAAAACAAAAAAATCAATTGAATATCTTATTTAAATAAGAAAGATATTGATTATATCAACAGATAACCCTTGGACATATGCCCTAAACTGATAGAACATATGACATAGGCTCAACCCAAATATGAGATTTACGGATTTGGACTAATCCGCACCCTACGGACGACGACGATATTAGTCTCCATATACAATCCAAGGGCAACCCCAAAATAAACAAATATATAACACGCCACGATGATTCATGGAGTAGAGAAAGTTTTTATCACCTGGTGATAACGTAATTAACTGCAAGGGTTTGCGCCTTCAAGAAAAAGTATCCCCATAATCAAAAACCCTTCATATATGAGGGCGAATCTGATAAGTCTGCTACGACGATCGCATTTATCCGAATCTCCGATATACAGTGCCATAAATCAACTTAGTATTTTCGGAAAGATGGATGGATATGTTCCATATAGAATCTGTCCCCAGATTCAGGCTAGACATGCTCCCCACGTCTCGGTCCGGCTTTCGGCAGTAAACAGATTCTGCCACGCCCGGTGGGACCTTTTTCTTTTTCCACTTTTCACTGTGTATTATGTTTTGCGAACTAATCGCGGTATGTTTATGTTGCCCTTGGATGTTAGGGTTACTAAAGCCGGTGCTTCGCTTCCGTGCAAATCAATGGCCTCACCCAGCAACTCCAACCCTAATGCTAGCTCCAACACCATTCCAGCTTGAGTGACTTGGTCAGGGCATGACATGGCTCATGTACTCTGCATTCCGATAGCACAATAACTCGATGGGCTCTTCTTCGGAACGGTGTTCCACCTCCCTCCCTTGGCAGCCCTACGCTAAAGGAGGAGACGCCAAAGAAGTCAATCTTTGATAGGCTGACAACTACTGCTGCCGGCACTGATGATAAGCCTGCTCAATTTAATGGTCCAGTCTTCCAAAGGCTAAAGTCCGACTCTGAGGGTTCCTTTAAAAAGCCTGCGATCCCAAAGAAGCCAGTCTTCAAACGGCTCAAACGGCTGGCATTCGCAACCCCTAATGTGACCAAGGTCTCGAAGGATGATGTTCCACCCAAGCAGTCTGTCTTCCATAGGCTGACACCTCAAGCTGCTGCTACTCCCATACCTAGACAGTCGGTTTTCAAGCGACTGTCACTTGCCGAAACTTCATATAAACGCAGGGGGCAAGATAGTCCGAAAGAGCACAGAGGCAGATTCAAGAAGCTCCCACAACTGAAGAAGCACCGGCCCCTGTTACCAGAGGTGCCCGACGCTGATACTGGCGCCGAGTGAGGCAGGCTGGGGGCAGCTCTCTATCTGGGTTAACTCTACTCCGATGATCCGAGCTTTCGTTCCAACCGAGGACAGCTTTGAACCTCTAAAGGCGGTTAAACGCAATTCTCCTACTGCTATACTGAAAAAGTCGCCACCTCCCTAGAAAATACATGATGAGCCGAAGGCGATACGTTTAGTCAAATGGCTTTTCCTAACCATCTACACAGTTTGGAAAGAAGTCCAGAACTCTGTCATTGATAACAGCTACTCTCGTCGACCGAAAAAGCTCAAAGGTATACAAGATGATGATAGATCTACTCCTAAATATAAGAAGGCTTGTTCTCAGATGGTTCCTGCTATGACGGTTCCTTCAAAAACAGCTTCTCATAAAAGAGAGGCCCGATAAAGTCCTGGTACCCAAGGCAAATTCCAAAGTCCCGCACTATAAACACCCTACGTCTGGGGGCATGATAGTTCATATAATATATATGATGAACTCCAAAGATGATTGTCGAGCTTATGTTTCTCATAGACCAATCACTCGGTATATAACGAAGGATCAGCAGAAGCCGCAAGAGATATTGGCTCAAACGGCGGAACTCATGAGTCCACCGCTCAATTCAAACCCTGACAACGCTCCCGAAAAAAGGACGGGACGGAAGTCTGATATCGACTACCTGAAGCGTGTCCTTGAAAACAAGGATGAGAAAGCTGCGGAAATGAATGCTAGGATGGACAAGATGGCCCTCTTATTCCAAATCATGGTCAGGATGATAGCTCAGCAGGAACCATAGACAGATGAGCCACCGGTAGTTATTATTGATGACAAGGGAGATACGTCAAATCCTCTACGAGCCCCATCAGTGATCGGTGAGGAGACGATCTCCAAAGCAAGGCTGGATGAATATATCACCCAGCAATTTAAAGCCCTTCAAGCCAGCGAAATGGCAGGCAAGCTGGTCAAGACTGGTCGACCGTACCTAGCATGGTATGACCAGAGACAATACCCTTTAGGATATACGATCCCGACGTTCCAACTATACAAGGGGACCGATAATCTTCGTCAACATATCACTCAATTCAGATCCAGGTGCGGCAACACCGGAGGAGATGATGTATTACTTCTCCGCCAATTCGTTATCAATCTATTGGGCACTGCTTTTGAGTAGCAATCGGAGTTTCCTAACGACTCTGTTAAGACGTTTGATGAAATGGAGATGCTCTTTTGCTAAAGATTCGGTAGTGCGAGTAATGCATCACTATGAAGGCACTGGTCAATGAAAGAATCAAACTGAATAAGACATGGGTTCAATATGCTATCCAATGGCGGAACCTGTGGTCTAAGCACGAGCAGCGCATCGGCGAGGTTCCGGCCGTCGAGTTATTCGTGGCAACCATCGATCGGCGCTCATAAGTGTATCCGTTCATGTCCTTCTTCAAGCCTACTACCTTCCAGCAGCTTATTGATAAACTAGCTCAACTGGATTTGATTGGTCAAGGTCCTTTCTCTTCGGGCCGAGACTTACGAAATTATATAGGGAAAGACAAGGCAGCGTTTATCGCCAATACACAACAGCAGCAGGGCGGCCTTAAAGTGTCTGGTCGCCAAAACAATAATCGTACGGGGCCGAATCTCGAGAAAAGGATAGTGCGCGAATATTCGTTCCCTCGCGATAAGACAAAGAAGCTGTTCGAGCTCGCTACGAAGAATGGCCTACTGACGTTGCCCCAGCCACGGCGACTAGCTCAAGCTAATGAAGTCAACTGCCCCAATTACTGCCCCTACCATCGAGTGGTATGCCATCCGATCGAAGATTGTTACATCTTCAAGAACTGGGTCGAGAACCAGTATAAACAGGGTAAATTCATGCTATCAGATAACTGGAAGGTGAATCCACGCCAAAATCATACCCTTAAGGGGGCTAATACGCAGGGGCATCCTGTTCATTTGTGGAAGAAACCCCGTTGGAGGTGATGCTTTCCTCCAAAACAAAGATGTTAAAGGATCTGCAAGCATGTCTGAGAATCAGGTAAAAAAGCCCGCTTGAACCTGAGATTATAGAAGGGATGCTAAAGCCGCATCCCACTCCGAAAATTGTTGATAAAGGGAAAAGCCCCAAAGTCAAGTAGTATAATAAGAAGAAAAAGAAAGTAAAGAAGCTCATACAGCCTGTCGAGCATGTAGACAGCCGTACGGGGATACAAAAGTATATAGATGCGCTAAAGGAATATAACCAGATGACGCATTCACTAGTCACTCTCTTCAGCACATCCTTAAGAATAGCAAGGAGGATGAAGATAACGATTCAGAGGGAGAAGAGTAAATAGAAGAACGTGTGGAAAGTTGCTGCATGGTCTTTCACTCCTTCATATATGACGAAGATGTGCCAGCTGCGTCCGAAAGTGACTCAGACGAACAGAGGGAGGAATTAATGCCAGAAGCTCCAAGTTCGCCATAAGAAGACCCTATTGAGAAGCTCCTATAAGAAGCCTTTCAAAGAAGCAGGGAAAATCAAAGACGTGAACTGGCCATATATGAGAAGGCCATGCGGCAGTGTCTAAATAGGCAAGCTGCGAAGGAGGCAAGTTATGTAGCTCCCCAACCGAAGCCAAATATATTGCCAAAGAGGAAAAAACAAGGTCAAGACCGAGATGCACTTCGCTAAGGCCTTATCGAAAGGGATGAAGTTGCCGCCTACGAAGATGTATATACCCCAGGGGTTGTAGACTTCGAAGGCAGAGAAGAGCACCCAAAATATTGTCTCTACCGCCGGAGAGTCTGTCACCCCATCGACGAATGTAAAGTGTTCTGGAAATGGTGACAAAAGTATGTCTTCCACCAAAGACATATAAAAAGGGAGAGGCAGAAGGCCGAGGCTCGCCCACTCCCGCATGATAACTCCGAAGCAAACAGACAGACAATTTCAGTGACCGAAAGCTATTGTATGGACAAGGCTTAGTCTTAAAAAAAATGGTTCAACGGTGCCAACTTTTGGAAGAGACTCGGAAGATGAAATCCCCATCAACTTCCTATATGCAGGCTCCTCATCAGGGGAAGAAGGGAAAGCAAAAGACTGCGGCAATATCCGTTTGCGGAAATGCACCCTTCCCAAGAAAAACCTTGGATCTGCAAACAAAGATCCGAAGGATCAAGATAAGGGTAAAGGGAAGATACCCGAAGAGATTGTTCTAAATGAAGAGGTGCTTAAAGATCTTGCTGCCAAAGACCTACCTATGAAGAGTAAGGTGGACCACAATGTGTTAGCCTATCTGAAGAAGCTACCTTCTCACTTGAGTATATACGATGCTCTATTCCTCTTAAAGGAACTGTGGGAATCTTTAATCAAAGACCTTGAAGAACTTGATCAATTCCAAACTTTCTTTGTTGAGGAAGCAATGAAGGATAAACTGGCGGAAGTATATAAAGCCGATATTACCTTCAGTGGAGATCTTCTGGGAACGTTCGAGCATAATCGACCGCTCTACGTTGCTGGTTATTACGATGATAAGAGGATAAATAAGATCCTCGTCGATAACGATTCTTCGGTTAACCTTTTGAATGTAAAGGTGCTCAAGCAGCTATCTATGGATGTTCAATATCTCGGCAGTGAAAAGATCACCGTCTCCGGATTTGACTCGCAGTCTTCAAAAATGCTGGGCAGAAGCTGAAAGTATGTCTTAGCACCTCTACTATGTTTCTATGAGTATCAAGTATGCAATTTTAAAATTTTAGAGGTCTAAATATACTAAACAAGAATCGAGCTAGAAAATTAGGGTTTCAAAATTAAGCAAACAGGTTTTAATCTAAGTGAAGAGTCTACAATCTTTATAGTCTGGTCCTTCACTTTTAAAGCTCTAAGTAGTAGTCCCTAGAACTCTTTTTTGACTCCACTAGAACAAAGAATCAAGCTTGCTTGTAAGTTTGTGGGATACCCAAAGAACTCCAAGGAGTATCTTTTCTATTATACAGAGTAACAAAAGGTTTTTGTTTCTCATCATTCCCACTTTTTGGAAAATTAATTTTTTGGAAAAAACTAGTCGGAGTGCGATAGAACTGGAAGAAATTCCAGAACCACAAGTTATTACTGAAGGCATGGTAGAACCAGAGGTTTCGAAAGAACAGGATATCCCCGCACCACTCCGCAGAACTAGTAGGCAGTCTCATCCGCTCGAGAGATACTACGGTTTTCTCATAGACGGGGATAGAGAGAATTGCATCATTGACAATGATGAGCCAACTAGCTTCCAGCAAGCCATTCAGAGCGGCGACTCAGTAAAATGGTTGGATGAAATGCGGACCGAGATGGAGTCCATGTACACCAACAAAGTATGGACTTTGGACTTTGCTCCAGAAGGGGTAAAACCCGTAGGCTGCAAATGGATCTTCAGAAAGAAGATTGGTGTAGATGGACAGGTTGAAACCTATAAGGCTAGACTTGTTGCAAAAGGTTTTTGTCAAAGACCTGATTTGGACTATGATGAAACCTTTTCTTCAGTGGCTATGCTCAAATCCATTCGGATCCTTCTTGCCATTACTGCCTTCCACGATTATGGGATCTGACAGATGGACGTAAAGACGGTTTTTCTAAATTGTAATTTGGAAGAGTCTGTCTATATGGATGAGGGTTTCATTCAGAGTGGGAGCAGCGGGAAAGTGTTCAAGTTTCTTAAGTCCATTTATGGACTAAAGCAAGTATCGCGGAGTTGGAACATCTGTTTTGATGAGACGGTCAAAGAATTCGACTTTATCAAAAATCAATATGAACTACGCATTTATGGTAAGATTGTAGCGAGAACTGTGGTATTTCTCGTCTTGTACATGAATGACATTCTCTTGATAGGAAATGACATTCCTATGTTATAATCACTCAAAGGATTCTTGTCACAGAGGTTCTCCATGGAAGACCTGGATGATGCCAACTATATTCTGGGGATCCAAATCTATCGTGATAGATCTAAGAGAATATTGGGACTTTCACAGTCAAGATACATCAACACCATACTGATAAGATTTAGTATGGAATATTCAAAACGCGGTAGTCTACCGGCTTGTCACGGAATTACCCTCTCCAAAGAAATGTCTCCCAAGACTGATTTGGAAAGGGCTTGCATGTCGATTATACCTTACGCTTCTGCGGTAGGCTCTATAATGTATTATACCCTACGCTTCTGCGGTAGGCTCTATAATGTATGCGATGTTGTGTACCAGACCAGATGTTGCTTACGCACTCAGCGTGGTAAGCCGGTATCAATAAAATCCAAGGAAGAAGCATTGGGAAGCAGTGAAAAACATTCTCAAGTACCTGAGAAGGACTAAGAAGATGTTCTTGGTGTATGGCTGAAAAGACCTCCAGATCGAGGCATTTGCTGACTCCAACTTCCAGAGTGATAGGGATGATTCCAAGTCCATATCGGATTATGTCTTTACCCTCAATGGAGGGGCGGTCTGTTGGAATAGCTCCAAGCAGGACACTGTTGCCGACTCAACGATGGAAGCGGAGAATATCGCTGCTTGTGACGCCGCAAAAGAGGCAGTCTGGATGAGGAAGTTCTTAACTGGAATTCAGGTGGTTTCAACCATTGTTGATCCAATACCGATGTATTACGACAACAATGGCGCTATAGATTTAGCGAAGGAATCTAGGTCCCATCAGAGATCCAGACATATCTTGAGGCGGTACCACCTGATCATGGAGATCGTTGATCGCCGGGAGATCGATGTGAGGAGAGTAGATACGGAGAACAACACTGCAGATCCACTCACAGAGGCCATCTCTCAGACACAATTCGAGAAGCTATTCGAGATCATAGGTCTGCGATATGCCAATACATGGCCTTAGTGCAAGTGGGAGATTGTTAGTGTTATATGCCCTAGAGGCCATTATTGTATCATACTGGTTTGCATGTTACATATTGGAAGCTTGGGATATGCACGGATATAGTGACAGTCTTGCTCGAAATGGTAGTATGCAGCCTGGTTTGTTTCTACCTTAATATGTGCATGTGTTTGTTTTAGCATATCGCTTATACATATTGGTAGAGCCCTTAAGATTTTTGCTTGATTACCAGCGTTGTGATGGCAGTCACACTAGTGGGGGCTGGATAGTCTATAAGCACATCCTAGACAGGTCCCTAGTCGTAGGATTATCGAGACGGAGTATCTATACTCCAGAGTAGACTAGTGTATACACTTCTCATCCCAGCAGGGGAGATGGTCTGTCCCACAGCCATTAGTACGTCGTACTGGAGATAGTATGCAGGTGCTCATTGGGTTATGAGTACACTGGACAGGACTCGTAGGGAGCTGCCGGTGGGTGTTATACCTATCGTCAGTAGTAGTTCCCAGGTGACATGAGTACAGCTTAGTCCGTCGACTTGATACTGCTACTTCGCCTCGAGTGTGTTCCCACTGTTCGTAGATTACTACACTACCACGGCTCAAAGGAGTTGTGCAAACAGATAGTAGTTAGGTGCAGTCCCGAAGCACTTGGAGGCAGTGGCGGTTAAATAGTATTCGTCTTTCCCGGTATTGGGGGTTGATATCGTGCTGTGTTCGGAAAGCCATTACACAAAGTCCTTGGCCAAGACGAGCGAGATTTACTGGTAGGTACTCCGGTAGTTTCTCAGGGTGTTTTGGGCTACACTCCGACACGACTTATTGCGCTATTAGGGGTCTGACGATTACCGTCCCTAGACCCGATATGCAATACTCTTTAGATGAACAGACCGACTGTACGGAGATTGTCACAGATAGGCTCAGTAGGAGTTCGGATGAGTTTGCTCATCGGCCTTCTTATCGAAAGATACCTGAATAGCCGTAACGTGCAGCTAGTACCGCTTGCGGCTTGTGGTTAAACCCACTGCCAACAGCTCAGCCAACTCCTCGAATCGGGTATGCTCATAGCTCAGAACCGAGAAAATTCGTGGTGGACACGAAATATCATATCAAGGGAAAACCACACTTTTAAATATTTCAAGTTTTCGAAATGTACCTTGCGGTTTCCTAAATCCACGAACAGAAATCTCATGAAAACATCATATGAGATAAATCACTATAGCAATGTATGTATGATGCTAATCATGATGCGCACTAGTACAAGAATCAATGTCTAACTGTCAATAATGAATGCGGTATAATGTATTTATCCATGGCAATTTCTATAATGTGCATGATATGGCAATTACCAACGGTGTGTGTGTGTGGCATATAAATCAGTGCTCGTGCAACATGAACCATTAGGAATGGTGCAGTGACATATTAATGATATGTCAATATACCACAGGTAAAAGGATGTACAACATGACACTCATGCATAATCACAATATATATAAGCATATCATACAAGGTTATATCACTTGACTCTAGCCATCGGCGTTTAACGCTATACAGGCGATTCCCCCGTAGATATTAAATCTACTCACTGGACGATCTCGAGCTAAGTGAATCCAATCACCTATTTCCCCTTCTGGCTGCGTCCGAAGTCCTCGCCTGTGGTCCTAACATCACACAAAACCATAACGCATGAAACTAGTAAACTTTCCAAAAACACGCGGACAAAACGCCAAACTAACGAATCGGCTCCTACAAGCTACCAAGTGTTAGCTTAGCGGGTTAAACGTGTGCAGCGACATTCTATACCAAAACTATGGCTGTTAAATGTACGAAACACTTAAACGAATGTCGAATAAATACGTATCGCACGTTATCGAAATGCATGAATTCTAGCTAAACGGTCCCAGATTTTTATACACAAAAAATTAGAGAAAGTTGCATATTCCATGAGCCTACAAATAACCCAGAGACCCTACGATCAAAATCCACACACTAGCATCCTACTCTGGCCGCAAATTGTGGCCAGAAAGAATATATTTGCGGCCACAAGAAAAAGGAACGGGCTCAGGATTTTATGGCAGGTAGATGCCTCTAGACTAATCTGTGACGGCAACTTCTTAAACTAACACCTAGGTCGATAGCAGATTCCAACAGAGCCCCAAGCTACACAAAAATACGACTTTAACATTAAACTTAAAACATCATGGTATTTTATTGAAACTAATTAACACAAAACCTTCCTAAGATCCTAAATAAGGGTTTAAGATCATTATCTCATCAAAACTTGGGCAAAACTCCCAGCCTTATAAGCTCCAAGACATCTCAAGAGGGTTAAACATGCTTAGTTGAGGTTTTAGTGGGGTTTGATGTTGATTTAGGTTTAAGGTTAGAGGAAAATAAAGATCAAGTGGGAATTTTTAGTGAAGAAGAAGAAGAGGAAGAGAAAATGAGACGATGTGAGTGTTGTGAGGAAATGAGAGAGTGAGAGGGTGAAGGTGAGAGATGAGAGCCATGCTCTTTCTCTCTCTTCATTTAATGCCTCCCATGCTTGTTCCCCATGCTATCATGCCTCCATTTTCAATTCTTTTCCCTTTTCTTTTCTTTTTAAAATAAAAACCCTTTTACTTAAAATAGATATATATAAATATAACATGACATAAAATGGTTAAGTGTCATGGCTAACAAAGTATGGTTAACACATGCTTAACCCTAGATTAGCATGCACATGAGTGTGCAAGTATAAAAATAATTAAATAAAATATTAATTAATTATAATAAAATATGTGAAAACAATTATTGGTTAAATTTATTAAAAACCCGCATTATATCGCTTAATTAACTCTAATCGCATTTTAAAGTGTTACACTTATGTTTGCCATATGTTTAGGCATTTTGTTGTATTTACTTTCCAGTTAAAACTCATGTACTTGTAAATATTAAAAGTTGAATGTAAATAAAGATATTTGTTGAAAAGTTTTACAGTCTCCATTTATTTTTGTATTGTGTATTATTGTTTCAATACGCTTAGTATATTTATTTAGGGAATGACCTTCTCTAAATAAATATGCCGCGGGCTTGCCACGTCATCGTTTCCGTTTACTGGAAAGCGGGACGTGACAACATTTGTGCAATTTAATCTTAATTTATTATTAAAGAAAACGGTATCTTAAGTGCCACATGAGTAAATTTTCTAAGATGGTGTCACAATATATCAACCCTTCACTATTTTTTCCAATGATTGACATCCACCGACTTTATTTTCATCGTCTAAGATGTGGATACACCAAATTTCATATCATTCTAACATCATTTCAACGTTGGTATTGCGGGTGCAAAATTAACGATATCTCGATAATACGAAATGTTTAGTATTTTTATATAGCAATACCAACTGTGAAATGGTGTTAGAATGACATGAAATTTGATGTATCCACATCTTAGAGAATGAAAATGAAGATAGTGGATGCCGATCGTCAGAAAAAACGTTGGAGAATTGACAGTTTGCGACTTCATCTCAAGAAATTTCCTCCTATAGCATCTTAGATTTCGTCTTTTATTAATGCATTTAATACCTATGATGTATTAGTTTGCTCAGATAGAGAAAGAGAGAGATATGTGAGTCATTAGATGATTACCGTGATATAAATTGAAGAATAGAAGTTGGGATGGAGTGTTAATTGAAAGAGATTAATCTTCTAAAACTAAATAAAATCTTAATTGTTTTGTTATACTTAGAAACATGAATTTAATATTTAAGTTTTAATGGATAATGATAAGTTTTAATTCCATAACAGAAAATTTTGGATTAAAAGCTGTTCCTTTTGATTAAAAGCCGTCGCCTTTGTTGCGATCGATGAGAGAGGGATTTGGTGAGATTGTGATTGGAAACGGTGAGAAAAAAACTCAATTTGTTTTAACTGAAATTAGTTGCAATAGTAAACTCATTTTCCTTTTAACTGAAATTTAGTTAGGTTAAGAAAAAAAAATTAAAAGTGTTTTTAGATAGATACATTATAGATATAAATAAATAGATATAGATATAGGTTTTCTTTTTATTAAACAAATAAATCTATAGATTTAGGATAAAATGTAGAAAGTTGTAGCAAAAGTAGTAAATAATATTAAATAAAATCTTATATCCAATAATATTGAGTAAAATTGAAACTAACATTTATACTGTTTTTTTTAATCGTTTTGAATGGATACTTTGGTAGATTTTATTGTATCTACGATTAATGCATTAATATCCAAATTGATTATGTTTGTTTCATAAAATTAGATAATTTAAAAAATACCATGTGATAACTATCTCTAAATGTAGTTGTTCTGAATTAAAGGTTCATATTTTTTAAAAACAAATTTAGGTAGGGGATATTTTTTATGAATATTTATCTGTACAATTAGTATATTTTAGTTAGGACATTGATAGATTTTTAAAGAGGATTTTAGGTAGATAGTAACTTAGATGGGGATTTTGGGGTATTAATCGAGATCAGTTGGTATAGCCGATCAAAAACAAAAGTTCAATTTGCTTTCATGAATTTTATCTATATTACTCTTATAAGCAAATCAATAAAAATTTTGGTCCATCATATCTTAAATAATTTTTACCTCTTTTAAAATAATTTTTTTTAAAGAAAAATACAGTCTATTTGAAATAATCATATGGAACCTATTATATCAATCGTTTCAATTTAAAATTAAAAATCAAACTTTTTTTGGAGTAGTTTATTGAAATATAAATCGAGTTAGTTGAGGTTTTTATTTAGACTTTTTATATCCTTCATCAAATTTCCTCTTATTTAAAAAATACTCTATTTGCTCTTCATATTTATATTCTCACTCGAATCTATTAGATATTTCATATTTCTCTTTCTAAATATTTTTATCCAAAAATTAACCCGATTTGATGTTGACCGATATTATTTTCTAACTATTATCATTATATATATATATATATATACTATTCTTATAAGCAAATTGATGAAATTTTTGGTCCGTCATATATTAACCAAGAGTTGGACTACTTGTAGGAGAGGAAGGAATCTCTTACTCGTATGTTTTTCACCATTGGATTTGTGATTTAATGGTTAGATGTGTATAGACAGTTAGAAGTAAAATCTGACAGTAAATGGTGATAATATTATCATATTTCTCATCACTAGATCAAACCATCTAATAGTGTCAAATATATGAGGAGGAGATTCGCTCTCCTCTTAGAAGTAGAATAGTCCAACTTTCTCATAAACTAATTTCTTATCTTAGTTGATATTATTTTTGAAAAAAAACTTTACGGTTCCATTTGAAATAATCATGTGTAACCTATCATATCAAGTATTTTATTTAAAATTAAAAATTAAAAATCAAACTTTATTTTTGTATAGTAATTTATTAAAATATAAATTGAATTAGTTAAGATTTATTTAGGGTTTTTTTTATATCCCTCATTAAATTTCCTTTTATTTTAAAAATTCTCTCTTTAATCTTCATATTTTTTATATCTCCCCGGATCTATTAGATATCTCATATTTCTCCTTATAAAAACTACCATCCAAAAAATAAACCGATTTTATATTAACCAAGGTTACTTTTTATCAAGCTATTATCATTATTCATATATACCACTCTAATAAGCAAATTTGTTAAAATTTTTAGTAATTAGGATATAACAATATGCAATGATAACATTTTTATTTTATCAATTAATTATTACCAAATATTTGATAAGTTTTTTTTTAAAGAATTAGTTAAATAAATATAGGTTTTAAAGGTGTTTCATAGAACTTTTAAGTTTTAGAAATTTAATAAGCTGGCTATTTTAAATATTTATAAAAAAATCTTTATTATTGTAACTAAAATTATTTAAGATACTTCTCAAACAAAAAATATTATCACTATAACATTAAATAATAAATCTTAAATAAAAAAATTAGCTAATCATATAATATTATCATAATTTAACATTTTAGTTTTCTAACAATATATTTTAACTTGGACCAATAATTTTAGTGGCCATTTTATCTTTTTGTTTAACTTATATTAGCCCTATTAGGGAGTTTTATGATACAAATGGAAATTTGTGGCGGTTTGCATAATTGGAAGTTCGTGGTGTTTGGAAGAAAGTGGATAAAGTTCATAGCATCAAATTGAAATTTAGCCAAAAATTTATCACATTAATCAATGAGACTACCACGACAATTCATTTTTAAAAAACCAATCAAAATAAATAAGTTGGTTATTTATATTATTTCAAAAAAACAGTTATAATTTTTCTGTCGCATTTTCTTCTCTCGTCAAAACTAATATGTAAGATATTTATAATTTTTTATAAATATTTCAAAATTTAACAAATCATTATGTCACGCCCTGCTTCCCAAAATATAGAATGCGAGTGGTGATTAAGCCAGCCATGCTCCTCGGTCAGGAAATAATCCCGCCGTAGTCATACTTCGGCTTCTTGCATCACATGATAGTCAGTAGACAGTACTAGAGTAAAGAAAAATCACAGCTCACAACTTTATTACATCAAAATAAAAGAGTTTAAGATACATTTATTTACATGGAAAAAATAACTAACCAACAAAATAAAAATGTTCTTATAGCAAAAAGGTTGGCGCTGATGTTGCGGACCTCCGCGATCTCGAATGGCGGGTCCTGCTCCTTAGCTGGGTCTACTCCGTCCTCTGAGCATGCATACTCAGTTCATTAGGGCGACACATATACCAATAAATATATATAATGGGTATAATGTTATTAAACATGCAAGGTACGACAGAATACAGAAACATGAGAATGAATATCATTTGAATATGAACAGCGCGATATAAGTATCATGTCAGTAAATCAGGCAATGTGTATGTCACTACTTATTAGTCACTAAGTCAGTGAATTAATTGGTGGAAATGATGCTTGTGTTTAACAAGGGTCTCGTGTATACCCGAGATTACGGTCCACTATTGCCCGGGACATAACCCTGCAGCCGTGCCACTAGGCCCACGACCTAATATGTGTGTGTGTCACTAATATCGAATGATCATCCTCAAAGTCACTGTACCTCGCTAAATACGAGTTCAATTCCACCCTGATTTCCCTATTTTCCCTGGGTCACAATAACTATAAGTATAGAATTAATTGTATACAAGCACGCATCGATTCATGGTCTTACTCACTTTCACTGCACTATTCACTTTCACCAATGAATCACTTATCACTGGCGTGCTTGATACAACTAATCCAATACCACTCACGCTCGACAATGCAATGTTCGCTATATGTCGCTATGAACGTTCGCTATCACTAAGGGTATCACGGTCGGATGAAATACAAGAATGATGCAACATAGCAAGTCATATGCGATATGAAACACAATGCACCTTATGACTCCAGAAAAATATATTAATCTGTACGATCGTATTTAGACAAAATGTTACAAAAAGGGTAAAGAGTAAACTCAAACAGCGATCTAACAAAATTGGTTCCAGTTCAATCGGGTTTAAGGTTTGCGATATGCGGTCGTTTCATTCTAAGTTTTCATCGCTGGGAATTCAGTTCCTGAACTGAAAGTCCATTTCGCGACACATCATTCACCATGTTGGGATCATAATTAGGCAAAACTACAGTTGAGTGGAATTTATATCTTTTAATTATGTTTCCAACGCACTAGGCGGATCGACAGTATCCGCTGGGAGCTGGGAGATACATTCTGTTCAAGGTCGGAACATCCATTCTGTCCCTGCTTGGGACTGCAGTACGCTTCGACCATTTAAATTGCAATTAAAATATCAATTGGAAGTAAAATTAAACGAAACTAAAACCAATAGTTAGCTAATAGGATTATATTTACAACGGTACAGGGTTATGCATAATTCCATGTTTGTACAGGGCTACACATTCATATAAATTCAGGCATCATCATGGAATGCTTCTCTGGACTGCAGTCCAGAGCTGCATTCCCAGTCAATTCTTGTTGCCGTAATCTATCAGTATCGAAAAATAAACTATAGAGGGTTCTATCTTATCGAGTCGGCTTCTATATAATCCGTAGAACATTACATTCCGACATGTATCCAATTTTATATTAAATTTAGCATCTCGACATGTACAGTAAAAACAGAATTAACGTCGCCTCTTTGGGGCGTCATTACACGTGCGATACTTCATCATTTAGAGTTCAGTCTTCCACGGGACATTCATAAGCAGCGAAAAGGAAATATGGTTAAAAGTTTTAAGCAAGTGAGATTTCACTTACCTTCGGTCGCTGATATAGAAGTGACACCACGTGCAGGATTCGTCTCGACACATGAGACGATACAATACTGGACATGGCGCATGGCTCGTGCACGATGCGCGGTGACCCGGTACTGGACGCGGTGGCGACACGGGCGTGATACGTTAGTGGGCGTGGTCTTGGTTCGGTGTGGTGCAGGTGTGTGGTGCAGGAGTGGCACGGCGCGATACGGTACTGTACGCGATGCTGGTACGGAAGTGGGCACGGTGCGTGCACTGGATCGGGGCACAGATGGCACAGAGGCCGGCACGGCGTGGCACGGAGAGTGGGTACGAGGTGGAACGGGGCGTGGGTACGAGGTGACATGGGAGTTCAACGGTGGTCGCCGGCTGTGGATTGAGGTGACGGAGAAGGTGGAGGGCTCTGACGACGGTGGTGCTGGAATTTGGCTCAGCAGCGGTGACAGCGTTGTCCAGCAGCGGTGGTCGTGGCGGAGCTCGGGGAGGGTGGTGGTGATGGTGAGGGAGTGAGGTTGTGGTGTGGTGGTTTTCGACGAAGACGGGGAGGATTGCCGGAGGTGGAGGAACTGGTGGTTGAGGAGACGAACGGCTGTAGCGAGGTGGTCGACGTGAAATCCGGTGGTGGGTGGTTGTAGGCGTCGGTGGCCGGTCGTGGGTGTTGGAGAAAGCTTGGTGCGCGATTGAAGTCGGAGAAGAAGGAAGAGATGGTCACAGTTGGTGGAGAGGAAGGGATGTAGATGGTGGCTCCGGTGGTTAGGGGTTCGTCGGCGACGAGCTCGATGGCAAAGAGGTTGATGTGGGTTGAATTGGAGGAGACGGAGCGAGCTAAAGAGAGAGAGACTAAGAGGGGGTGAAGACGTTGAGGGAATGGAGATCTGGATGAGGGGATCGCGGGGAGTTGGGATCGAGGGCGAGGTCGTGGTCGTTGGCGAAGAGCAGGCCTTGAGGAAACAACGCGTGAAGAAGGGGAAAGAGCCGTTGGGGGGAAAGAGGGTTGTTGAGTGTGGGGCTTCGTCGTGGGGAACGGGGCACGCGGAGGCGAGCGCAAGAGGGGAAGGGAGCATTGGAAGTGGCGGGAAAAGGGGAGAAGGAGGAGAAGAAGAAGAAAGGGGGGTTCGGGTCGGGTCGGGTAGTTTAGGGTTTGGGATTGGGGTTGGGATTAAAAAAATAGAATAAAAATTTTATAAAATAAAAAATATATAAAAATAATAGGGGAAAATTGGGGAAAATACGGGAAAATATATATATGGAACCGGGGGATTTACACATTATAAATCATACAGCTATTTTTCTAACAATAAAAAGCAAATCGTTTAAAAACATTATGTGTGTATGCTAATGACCATACACTATATTTATATCTATACTGCTCTTATAAGCAAATTGATGAAATTTTTGGTTCGTCATATCTTAACTAATTTATATCTCTTCTAAAATTATTCTTTTAAAAAAATTATGGTCTATTTTGAAATAATAATATGGAAGCTATTCTATCAACCATTTCAATTTAAAATTAAAAACCAAACTTTATTTTTGTATAGTAGTTTATTAATACATAAATTGATATTGAGATTTTTATTTTGTGTTTTTTATATCCTCGTCAAATTTTCTTTTATTTTAAAAACTCTCTCTTTGCTCTTCATATTTGATATTTCTCCTCAAATCTATTAGATATTTCATATTTCTCCTAAAAAAAATTCATCCAAAAAATAAACCGCTTTTATATTAGTCGAGATTACTTTTTATCAAACTATTATCATTATCTATCTATTCCACTCTTATAAACAAATTTATTGAATTTTTTGGTAATTAGGATGTAACAATATGCAATGATAACATTTATTTTTTCTCCACTAATTAATTAATGACAAATATTTGATAAGGTTTTTAAAGAATTAGTTAAAATAATATAGGTTTTAAAAGTTTTTCATAAGACTTTTTATGTTTTAAAAATTTAATAAGTTGGCAATTTTAAATATGTTTTAAAAATCTTTATTATCTTAACTAAATTTATTTAAGATACTTCTCAAACAACAAATATTATCTATATAACATTAAATAATAAATCTTAAACAAAAAATTTAGCTAATATATATCATATAATATTATCATAAACTAATGTTATCATAATTTAACAAATTTTTTTTCTAACAATATATTTTAATTTTGGCCAATAATTTAGTGGCCAGTTAATCTTTTTCTTAAACTTATATTAGCCCTGTTAGGGATTTATGATACAAATGGAAATTTGTGGTAGCTTTGCATAATTTTGAAAGTTCATGGTAGTTTGGGAGAATGTGGATAAAGTTCATGGTATCAAGTTGAAATTTAACCAACTATTTATTACATTAATCAATCAGAGTATCACAATAATTTATTTTATAAAACTCAATGAAAATAAATAAGTTAGTTATTTATATCATTTTTAAAAAAAGCAATTATAATTTTTCTGTTGCATATTCTTCTCTAGGCAAAACCATATGCAGGATATTTTTAATTTCTCATAAATATATCAAAATTTAACAAATCATTATAAATCATAAAACTATTTTTCTAAGAATAAAAAGCAAATCTTTTAAAAATATTATGTTCGTAAATTGTAATGACTTTACCAATTCTTCACGTGCATGACGCGTTCAAAAAACTAGTTATTTATATGAAATTATTAATTTTGTTTGTATCTTGTAACGACTTTATCAATTTTTCACGTTCATGGCACATGTAAAAAACTAGTATGTATACACACACAGAAAAAGAGTATGAGGTGGCGGCCCCTTTTTCAAAAATAGGCTCCCGCCTCAAAACACACCTGCCACGTGTATTTCACCGATCCAAATCGGTCATGTTGTTCTACGTATCATGAAATCTTTGTATACAAAAAATCTCGAGATATGATAACCTCTAGCCGGTCTATTAAAAGACCGTATTTTTCTAATACCGATAAATCGTTGATTTTTCTATCCACTTGATGAACATGTTAGATGTTTTCAAATCTCGAGATTTTTTGTACATAGTGCTTTCATGATACGTAAATCAAGATGACCGAATTGGATCGGTGAAAAATATGGAGGATATATGTGTTTGAGTTAGGAGGCCCTTTTTTAAAAAAGGGTTGCCACCTCATATGCCTTCTCCCCCCCCCCTTGCGCTCTTTATATATATATATATATATATATATATATAGAGAGAGAGAGAGAGAGAGAGAGAGAATAATGAAGAAAAGAGGTCATATGAGGCTTTTTGTTAAGTGGCATCAAAAATCTATATCCTCCATGATTTTTTTCACGATCGGCACCCATCAATATCATCTTTATTATGTAAGATGTGGATATAAAAAATTTCATGTGATTCCATCACTTTTTTATCGTTGAATTAGCAATGTAAAAAGTTATATTGTCGATAAACCGTTAATTTTGCACCCACTAAATCAACAGTGAAAAAATGACGGAATCATATGAAATTTGGTATATCGACATCTTACATGATAAAGATGATGATGATGGGTGCCGATCGTCGAAAAAAATCGTAGAGGTTGTATCTTTTTGACGTCATAGGAGGCAATTCCCTCCCATGGCACCTTTCATCCATTTGAATAATGGATGAAAGGTGCCATGGGAGGGAATTTCCTCCTATGGCGTCGAAAAGATACACCCTCCACAATTTTTTAGACGATCGGCATTTATTATCTAGGATGTGGATACCAAATTTTGTATGATTTTATATCTTTCTCACCGCTGATTTCGTGGGTGCAATATTAACGGTTTACCGACAACAGAACTTTTTACATTGCTAATTCAACGGTGAAAAAATGGTAGAAGCACATGAAATTTGGTGTGTCTACATTTAGATGATAAAGATGATGATTATGGATGCCGATCATTGAAAAAAATGATGGAGAGTGTATTTTTTCGACGCCACCTGAAGAAAAACTCTCTTAAGGCCTCTTTCCTTCATATGAAATTTGGTATATATCTCTCTTAATATATAAGAATGAGAATTGTGTGTGCCAATCAGTGAAAAAAACATAAAAGGTTAGACTTATCTTGCCGCCATAGAAGGAAATTCCATCCTAGGGCCTTTGTCCTCCATTATATATATATATATTCCAAATCTTGGATTTTGCATGCAATACTATCCTGCAATACTTCCCAATTAAGATGAGATCTATCCAAAAATTATATTTTTTTGCCATTGGTCTGTAAGCGCTAAACTATGCCCACCTACCCACACACCACACACAAGCACACAACATGCATGCGTCCAAGGGACCCACGAACACAAGCACACAACACGCATGCATCCAAGGGACCCACGAATTTGTCCCAAAAACCTTAATTTATGGCCATATATATATATATTCCAAATCTTGGATTTTGCATGCAATACTATCTTGCAATACTTCCCAATTAAGATGAGATCTATCCAAAAATTACATTTTTTGCCATTAACCTGTAAGCCTTGATCTATGCCCACCCACACACACCACACAAGCACACAACACACGTGCATCCAAGAGATCCACGAATTGGTCCCGAAAGCGTTAATTTGTGGCCACCCCCTCTTGGGGTTTCTGGGGTTCGAAAGCTGCACTCTTTCCTAATGGGGAAGTGCCCGTACCAACTGCTCGTTGGTATCCAAAAATTACATGATTTTGAGTTTTTCTATATCAAGCAAGTGCTCAGCTCCTTTACAAAATAAATATTAAAAAAAAGGCACCGGTATTTTGGGGGCATCTCAAGATTCTCGACTGAACTAGTGTAAGAGAAAGGATGAGAAAATGAAAAACATTAGAAGAAGATATATATGTTGCCGTTACAAAAAATATACATGTGTTGCTAAGAGAGAGAGAGAGAGTGAAGTTAAATCTGGGATTGCCAGCCCTGGATTTAATTAGTTTTAACTAGTAATATGCACGTGCTATGCACGTGTGATGAGGAAAAATAATCACGTGTCATGGTTTTTGTATGCTTCTCTGACGGTCATTAATCTAAAGAACCCTTTTACTAAGTTTGTTTATTTAGAAAATATCTTGTATTCAAAATTGTTGAAGGGTATAAGGGTAATTACATATATGAGAGAATGACATGACATGCTCTTACTCTAAAATCCTCACATAGATTTTTCTCATTTTTTGCTTTTTTTTAGTGGAAAAATAAGAAATTATTTGGGTTGCCCTCATGAGTTTGAGTTATAATAGTATAGATCCTAAATTAAAGTCATTAGAATCTGAGCTGGCCAAAAAAAGTCTATTTTGACAAATAAATTTAGGAAGGGTCGATTTTCCAAAATAAAAAGTAAAGTAGGTCTGTTTAAAAAAATTGTCCTAATTATAATCATATAATTATAATTATAATTATAATATATAAAATAAAATAAAATAGATCTAAAAGATAGATTATAGGTTAGGAAACGAGGTATTTAAAAAAAACAAAAAAGAAAAAGGGGATGCTTCCTAATTTAGTTTACAAGTTTAGGATACCAAGGTTGACCCGGTCAAAGCAACACCATTTATGGACATTATGCCGACATCCCGGCTGTTATGTTGCTTCTGGCCCATTCGGGAGAGCAACAATAGGCGTCCACCGCTCAAAACGAGCATGGGGAAGCTTTTTCCATTCGGTGGGGTGGGGAAGATGGTGACCGACCCATTAATTTTTTTTATCTTCCTTCCTCTACTGGGAAGACGGTGGCCCTTTCTATTTTTTTTTAAATAGCGGGCCTCTGTTCATTTTATTATATTTTTTTAATATATTAAATTTTAAAGAAATATATATTTACAATAACATGTTTTCATTCTGCTCGTCTGAACACAGCGCAAAATAGGATTTGGTTACAAAGATTTCAAATGCATTGTTTCACCCTGCTCCACCCAAAGTGTCTTTGGTGACATCGCTGGCGTTTCTTTACAGGATGACGACATCACTCTCTCATCTCTTAAAACTGAAACCCTGCTCCTAGTCTCTTCCGGATCGGACCCTTGCCGCCCAAGTAAGCACCCTACCCTTCTCCTCTCTCTCTCTCTCTCTCTCTCTCTTCTCAAACTCTATAAATAGAACCCTAACCCTAACCCTAACACTCTCTCTAACTCTCATCTCAGTTTCCATTGATGAAAACACACACTCGCTCTCTCATCAGCGTAAAAGAGGCAGCAGCAGCCGTCATCGTCACCGGCTTCGACGACCGCCGCCTCCATTCTCGATGAAATTGGTTACTTTCTTCTCTCTTCTCTCTCTGAATTCATCATCATCCTTTTGTGAGTGAATTTCAAAGTTATATTTTAGTAGTATGTCTATTGCAAATTCTTGATTTTTGAATCTAGTTTTGTTTCAGAGGTTGATTCCCCCCAATTTCTCAATTTTGCACTGGACTACACTCTTAATTTTTAAGCAAACAAAACAATTCTAAGTCTTAATTTGCTTTCTTCGGCCTAAATTGTGTAATGTATGCTTATCTGCTAAATATCCTTGTTCTTTTATATGTTGTTGCTTCTTCGTGCTGCGTGTTATTTAACATGTCTTTAATTTTGATACGGTATTATAGCTTGGACGATTTTGCACTGTCGCTAATCCATCTTATAGCAATCGATTTCCATGTGGCTTTTCTCCCATTGTTCCTACATTACGGTGGATATCTTTCAGTTCGATTTTTTTAAAATAAATTTTATAACTATGGGTCACTAATCTTAGGAACCAAACAGTCGCTGATTTGCCCAAAAGCTTCATGGCTATAAAAAATGGTGAGGCAAGGTTTGGATGGCCTGCTAGTTAGTTTGGCGTTTGCAGCCATCTTCTATTGTTAGCCTGACTTCAAATCTGAACAGACCCTTATTGTAATTCAGAGGCAATGATGATTTGTCCGAATGCTTCAGAGTGATTGATTGTTAAGGTTAAATGGCAAGGCAAGATTGATGACTGTCTACGTATATGCAGCAACCAGTTTGCAGCCATCTTCTATGTTATTTTAAGTTCCTAACTCCAAACTCAAAAGCAGAGCCTAAATTGTTAGAGAGGGAGAGAAAGAGAGGATTTGTTCCATTCTTTATTCTAGGATTTATATTTGCATACAAATTCAACTATTGGTTTGCATACAAGCAACCTAAACTGGCCCAATAAATAAGTCAGAAAGCAGTTCTGATTGTTTATTTTTAAGACTCCAAATAATTTATATGGCGAGGCAAGATTGGTTGGTACACAGGCAACCAGTTTGCAGCGATTGTGTTATATGGTCGAGATTTGGACTGGGTATTGAAATTTCAGAACCTATGACCATAAAGGTTATGGAAAATGGCGAGGTGGGCTTGGTTGTCTGCTTATATGCACGCAACCAGTTTGCAGCTATCTTATCTGTTTTTGTAACTCTAAACTCAAATCAGCGACTAATTTGTGAGAGCAAATATATTCCATTCTTCATTACTTCAATTTGCTAGGACAGGCTGGTATATCTGAGCCTCATCCTTAGTGTATATCTGTATATGAGAGCTATGGCTTGCGAATGGTTGGGTTGTGTCAGTTGTCTACTTGTAGAGCCATTCAAGTTTGTTCAAAACTTAAGACGGCATTTTCTTCACCTTCTTGGGGATTTTTCGATTTTAAATGGGGGCCTAAGTTATGATGATGATTGGGAAATATTATCCATCAAATTTCTTCTTCTCTATTTCTTGTTGTTCGAAAACAAGGTTTAATTATCCGATTAGTCGGCTCTTAAGAGTTTGGCTAGAAACTGCGTTGAAGTATTAAATGACTGATTGATTGCATAATTGACTCTGCTCAAGATATGCTGTGAGCGACAATTAGTCAGGTACCTATACACTGCAAATAACCAAATATGCAAACTCACACTTCATAATGACTTGGGTCTTTTCTTTTCCTTCACATCAATTTTTTTTGTCTTCTCTGATTTTTCTTTGCGGTTATATTAAAATGTGGCGTATAATTCATTAGCATTGTCTGGCTGAACAGAGAACAAATACATGTTCCACAGCATTGAATTTTCTTTAATAGATACTGGATACATGTATGTGCGGGCAACACGTTTTTGTGAATTTTACCCTTAGTAGGCAACCAGTTTGCAACTATTTGTTAACTAACGGCAAACCCTAACAACATCTTTTTTTTTATTATTGGTTATTAGAAGCTGATCTAAGCCTCATCTTTAATGTTTATCTGATGCTCGACATCAGGGGTTTTCTCATATATCACCTCGAAAACTTAGGTTATTTCTGTATAGCATCTCTGAAATGAAGAAATATTTCTGAGCTCATTATTATTTGAATTATTGTTGTCGTTGTTATGCTCATGATGATGTTGTCATTAAGTTTTATTGCTCTCCATCAAATTTGGTTACTCTTTACTCCATATAAAATTGTCCATAGTCTATCAAATTGTTTGTTCACTGAAAAAAGAATGAAGCGTAAGCTGCTTGAAAACCTATCTTTATCTACCCGAAAGATAAAATGTTGGGGCGCACAATACCTAGATATTAGCACCAAACAGGCGGGCCAACGGTATTGCCTCTTTGGTAGATAAAAGTAGATATTAAAGAGGGCAGGAAAAGTATTTTCCGAAAAAACTGCCTCTACAAAATTAGACCCTGAATTAAAAAGCTAGGAAAAAGAAATCAAGTATATAAATAAGGAAACGAGAATTGACGCTCAAAACTCCGTTTCTTTTGAATTGTATATTATTAAGACATCGTCATAAAATTGCACTATTTCTCTCTGGACATTGTCGGTATTTCTCTACAGGATGGTGAGACATCTCTCTTAAAACTTAAAACAGAAACCCTAGTTTTGCTTGGATTCATGCTGCCAAAGTAAGTACACTAGTCATATCCTCTCTCTCTCAAACTCTCTAAATAAAACTCAACTCTAACTCTCTGTCTCTCTTTCATCTGAGACTCCATTGATGAAACCTTAACCCTAACACACACACACACACACACACTCTCTCTCTCTCTCTCTCATCAAAATTATTTTTGGAATAAAGATGCCAAAAAGGACATTGCACAAAAACTTAGTGATATGCTCTTCCTTCACCAAGCTTCTAATCCTTTTATACTCTCATGTTCTCTTCATTATCGTAACCAAAATCAAACTCTTGAAAACAAATAAACTAACTCACCACACTGCTGTCAAGGACACACGAGGTGATGCGTCTCAGGCGCAATGCGCAGCCAGACGCTAGAATGCCCCTCGTGGAGCTACGTGGTGCCATGCATGCAAGAGACGCGAGCATAGACGCCTGAGGTGCACGCCTCACGTGAGGCGAAAGGTGCAAGTGAGACGAGCGCCTCGTTGTAAATTTGTCATTGGATTCTTAAAAGAGAATCGGGTCGAATGGGGGGTACTTTTAATTATATGATTACCCAAACCCAAAACTTAAAGCATTTTTGTCAACCGGAAAGCAGAAGTTTTCTCAAAACTTCTCATGTTCATGACTTCATGGTGGTGGGCGCTTCTAGGGTTTTCAACAGCAGCGGCGATTGCTCTAAAGTTCGTCAGCGACGAAGGTGCTTCTCGTCCTTGTCGACTTGGACTTCTCTATCTTCTTCTCCTCGCCTCATTGGTTCGTTGACTGGAAAACATAATTAAGATTTGAGGTATTGATTCTCCTCTTCCTTTTATTTAATTCTCTCTCCTCTCTTTTTTCTTTTATACTTTTTCTATTTCATTCTTTTAAGTTCAAGTCATTAAGCTTGGTGATGGGTTTATTTATTAAAATTCATCCATCTGATGTTGGATTTTGAAATTTGAAATCGAGCCATTGAAATTGCATATTTGATGTTTATTAGGTACAAGTAATACAAAATTAAAGTATTAAATGTTATAGAAAAGCTTATTCGTCTCGCACACTTGAACGCGCCTCTCATGCAAGCATCTTGCGTCTTGGATGCATTACATCTTTTGCATTTCACACTGCGCATTGAGAGCACTGCTCACCATTATATAAGATTATATAACACTAAACTTCCCTTAACTAACTAAGAGCGTATTTCACCGAACTATTAAGTTTTAATTACAGTAAGCTTCCTTACAATGCTAACATTTTAATGAAAAAATCCCTTTGAACTAAAGGATAAGGTAGTTTATACCATGATAAAAAACTTTGGGGCTATTTCATGAAAAGTAGCAGTAGTTAAGGGCGTTTCAAGTTGAAATTTAGCGGCTAAATTTCAACTTGATACTATGAACTTTGGTCATTTTCCCCCAAAACTACCATGAACTTCTAAAATAATGCAGAGCTGTCATAACCTTTTCTTTGTACTAGAAAATTCCTTATCAGAGTTAACAGGCGATCAACAAAAAAGATAAAATGACTAAAATATGCAACATATATCAATTTAAAAAACTAATTTTTTGCTAAGAAATAATACCTGTTGGGTGTTAGTTAAATCATTTTTTCTGTTTTGTTAATCAAATATTAACTCCTTTAGGGAGTTTTCTGGTACAATGAAAGTTCGTGGTAGCTTTGCATCATTTTAGAAGTTTATAGTAGTTTTGGGGGAAAGTGATTAAAGTTCATGGTATCAATTTGAAATTTACCCTAAAGTATATGCATTAAATTCGTAGTTTAGTGAAAAGTAGTAATAGTTAAGGGTATCTCGGTTTTGCATTAAACTCTTCATTGTCGAGAAGTTGCATGATTGAAATTATAAGATCCCTCTTCATTTCACTTTTACTAATGTGCACCTTAATGCAATAATCTATTACAAGTAGTAATCATCATTCATCAATACAATATTTTATTTGATTGGTTTGATATATCTATATCTATAGGACTCCTAAAAGCAAATTGGAGAGGTTTTGGAGGTCTTTTCATACCAACTAATTATTCATATCACTAAATCCTATTCCTCTCGGCATATTCAAATCCAATATCATATCTTTTTTTTATTATTAGATATTTAGCATCAATTATTAAAAAATATTTTCATATCTTTTTTTTATTATATATTTAGCATCTATTATTAAAAAATCTTTTCATATCCTTTTTTTAAGTTTTTATCATAATTTGTTAATTTAAGTTTTATGGAAATCATATTTTTTAATCTTTTTTTATATATATTTAGCACTCTTTATATAGTATATGAAAAAGATTTTATGCCAAAATTATATTTGGATTTTATAGAAAAAGTTGATTTGATTTTGTATCACAAATTTGATTCCATAAAACTTAAATTAGCAAATTATGATAAAAACTTAAAAAAAGATGTGACCTAAAAGCATATTTAAAAAATTAGTTAACATATATACTTTCTATAGTATATGAAAAGGATTTTATGCCAAAATTATATTTGGATTTTATAAAAAGAAGTTGATTTGGTTTTATATCACAAATATCTTACTGTAGAATGGTTAATCTCTCTACTATTATAGTGCAAAAGGCAAGGGCTCCAATTTTAAAATTGATTTTGAGATTTGACTATCAAATTTGCAAAAGAAATTCATTAAAAAAATAAAAAATTAAATCTCAATTTGTAACTTCAACTATCCCATACGTCCAAATCTCAATTGTAACCGCAACTAACCCCATACATCCAATAACTATCTTCACAAATCTCTTTCAGTAACTAACTCCATATAAATTTCTATTTAATTAATTACACTTAATATGTAATGTGTATCTCATGTGCAAAATACTAATGTGTGCAAAATATAGGCCATAGGAGGGAATTTCCTCCTATGGTGTCGAAAAAATACAAGCTCTATCATTTTTTCCGTTCGGCACCCAGTATCTCTATTTTTATCATCTAAGATTTGTATACACCAAATTTCATGTGATTCTATCATTTTTTCGTAAAAGGTTCTATTTTCGGTAAATCGTTAATTTTGCAACCACTAAATAAACGGTGAAAAAGTGGTAGAATCACATGAAATTTGGTGTACTACATCTTAGATAATGATTAGAGGGAATGGATGCCTATCGTCGAAATAAATCATGAAAGGTGTATTTTTTCGACGTTATAGGAGGAATTCTCTTCTGGCACACGTTCTCCATTATATATACGCGCGCGCGCGCACACATATATATGAGGAAATAGGTTATCAGCTAGCTAACTGATATTAAACCGTCAGCTAACCTATTATATAATCCAATCCGACCGTCAAATCGACGATCCACGCCGGCCACCTTATTCCACACATGGAGTGATATGTGTATAAAATTATAATCACTTTGACACCATCTACGCCTTCGATCAAGTGTCCCCAATATATGACATTTTTATTGTGTTTAACAACCATCCATATTTTAAATGCTTGATCCATCACTTGTATCATATCGATCAAATTTTCGCACACTAGATCACTCTATGTGTGGAACAAGATGGCTGGAGTGGATCGTCGATTTGACGTTCGGATTGAGCTATATAATTGGCTAGCTAACTGTTTAATATCAGCCAGCTAGCTGATAATCTGTTTCCTCTCTATATATATATTCCCTCACACATGTTCAAACTTTTTTCTGCGGTTTCCCCAAAGATCTTTCTTTAACACAACCTTCATTTTGCTCATTCATGGAGTTGTATTTAGTACCTCCAAGAAAGATGATTATCCGCCGTTGGTCAGTAATGTGGGTTGGCTTAGATTACTTAGTGTTGCGCGTCTACGAAGACATCGCGCTTGGGGATGCAGAGGAGCTATTATCGTATCTCCCAGCTCCTTTAACCTAATGCGGCTGGACCGCATGTAACCTTAGCATGGGGACATCCTAGTCCTCTTGTCGCCGCAAGGTTGGCTAATCATACGCAGCAGGAGCAAGAGTACTCCCTTAATCTGAAAGGCACATGAACCCGAACGCTATTATGAATGTGTGACCGACACTACACTACGTAGGTACCTGTGTAGGTGATGTGCACGTGAAGAGCCGACTAGTCCTAGAAACAGCGAAAGCGACGCTAGGAGTTAACGACTGGACATGCTGCAACTTAGGGATCACCAGTTATAGGGATATCGGGGTTAGGGGCATAGCATAATTCTTCTTGAAGAGCTAGAAGGCGCCATGTAACTGACCCTGCCATAATGCACTCATACCTATTTTATTGCACCGGCACCCGAAGTCGAACATACATACGACGATCTTCGTGCATGAAGGGACGGGAGGAAAGAAAGGGCGGTAGATGATAATGAGAAAAGGGCGCCGCTTCATGCGTGTAGGGTTGGGTGCAAAATTAACGATTTACTGACAATAGAGCTTTTTACATTGCTAATCCAACTTTGAAAAAGTGGTAGAATCACATGAAATTTGGTATATCTACATCTTAGATGATAAAGATGAAGATGAGTGCCGATCATCGGAAAAAATGATAGTGTGTTTTCAGCGCCATAGGAGGAAATTCCTTCATAAGGCACTTTCCTTCCATTATATATATATATATATATATATATATATATATATATATATATATATAGAGAGAGAGAGAGAGAGAGAGAGAATAATGGAGGTATATATATATATAGAGAGAGAGGGGGGGGAGAGAGAATAATGGCGGAAATATGCCATAGGAAGGAATTTCCTCCTATGACGTTGAAAAAATACAATTTCCATCGTGTTTTCCGACGATCGGCACCCATCATCTTCATCGTTATCATCTAAGATATGGATACACCAAATTTCATGTGATTCTACAACTTTTTTACCGTTGAATTAGTGGATTCAAAATTAACGGTTTACCGACAATAAAACTTTTCACATTGCTAAATCAACGGTGAAAAAGTTGTAGAATCACATGAAATTTGGCGTACCCACATCTTTAGATCATAACGATGAAGATGATGGATTCCGATCGTCAGAAAACACGATGGAGGATGTATTTTTTCGACGCCATAGGAGGAAATTCCCTCCTATGGCCTCTTTCCTCCATTATTCTCATATATATATATATATATATATATATATATATATATATATATGAAAAAGGGTATGGGGTGGCGGCCTTTTTTCAAAAAGGGGCTCTCGCCTCAAACACACATATCTACCATATTTTTCATCGATCCAAACCGGCCATTTTGATCTACATATCATAAAACCCATATATACAAAAAATTTCGAGATTTAAAGACCTCTAACGCATACATCAAATGGATTAAAAAATTAACGGCTTATAGGTATATGAAAAATTACGGTTGCTTGATGGACGTGCTAAAGGCCTTAAAATCTCAAGATTTTTTGTACATAGGGATATCATAATACGTAAATTAAATTGTCCGGTTTGGATCGGTGAAATGTATGGGGTAATGGTGTGTTTAGGTGGCGGCCCCTTTTATATCCCTTTTTCTGTATATATATAGAATCACATGAAATTTGGTGTATCCACATCTTACATGATAAAGATGATGAATACCGATCATCAGAAAAAATCGTGGATGGTGTGTTTTTTCAACGCCATAGGAGGAAATTCCCATCCTATGGCACCTTTCGTTGTATACACACACAGAGAGAATAATGGAGAAAAGACGTCATAGGAGGTTTTTTTTCCGTTAGGTGGCGTCAAAAAATATACCCTCCACCATTTTATTCGACGATCGACACCGTCCATCTTGATCTTCAACGTCTAATATGTCGATACTTCAAATTTCATGTGATTCTACCATTTTTTCACCATTGATTTAATGGGTGCAAAATTAATAGTTTACCGATAACGGTACTTTTTACATTGCTAAATCAAAGGTGAAAAGGTGTTAGAATCTCATGAAATTTGGTGTATGACATATTAGACAATGTAAATCAAGATGGTCGGTACCGATCGTCGAATAAAATGATGGAGGGTGTAGTTTTTGACGCCACCTTACGAAAAAACCTTCTAGGGCCTCTTTCCACCATTATTCTCTCTCTCACACACACACATATAATGATTCATTTCTTCTAATTTAGACTGCGTTTAGATGGAAAATTTTGAATTTAGTGAATGATTTCCCACACATACCCCCACGAAATGTTTGGAGTCGATGATACATGTCTTCATTTTTATAAAGGTAACAACAACTGAGCCTTTTATCCCAAATATATGGGGTAAGCTACATGAACCAACATGAGAATCACGCCGGGGCGAGCATATGAATCCTCCGCATCCACTCACTCCCATCGAACAATATACTTTCATTGAGGCTTTTAGCATCCGTACCGCCTCTATCCACGTTTTCTACGGTCTCCCTTTCGTTTTTTTGACTTGGTCTAAATCAAGAATATCCATTCATCAAACTGGTGTTTCCGTAGGTCCGCGTCGCACATAACCAAACCATCTTAACGGCTTTCCCTCATCTTCTCCTCCACGGGTGCTTACACTAACCTTTGCATAAATATCCTCATTTCCCATCTTACTTTTCTAGTGTTACCACACATCCAACGAAACATGCCTATCTCCGCTACATGATCTTTTGTGCATGATGTTTCTTAGGAGCCAGCATTCCGTACAATATAATAAGGCCGGTCGAATAGCAGTTCGATAAAACTTCATTTTCAATCTTAACGGAAAGTTACAGTCGCACAAAATCCCCGTTGCTCTCCTCTATTTCAACCAACCAGCTTGGATTCTCTGGTTGACACCGGTATTGATCTCACCATCCTTTGGATAATGGAACTAGATATCTAAACTGTTCGCTCGGTGATTTCTCTTGCCTATCTAGTGTTATACCACTGTGATCTCGACTTTGTTTACTAATTTGCATTGCATATATGCTGTCTTGGACCTACTCAATCTAAACCCCCGAGATTCCAACGTTTGCCTCCGTAACTCCAATTTGGTATTAACCTCTACTTTCGCCTCATTTATCAAAATAATATCATCTACGAATAATATAAACCAAGTTACCTCATCCTGGATAGTTCTAGTAAGCTCATCCATCATTATTGCAAACAAGAATGGACTTAATGCAGATCCTTGATGCAAGCAAATCGTGATCGGAAAATCTCTCGTTAGGCCGTCGTAAGTCCTTACATTTATCACTACTCCATGATGCATGTCCTTGATTATGTCAATGTATCTAATTGTGACTCTTTTCTTCATCATTATCCGTCATAATACCTTTCTAGAAACCTTGTCGTAAACTTTCTCTAAGTCGGTAAAAACCATTTGCAAATATCCCTTCTCCTCTCTCGAAAACGTTCGACAAGTTGACGAAGCAAATGAATAGCCTCCGTCGTCGATCGTCCAGGCATGAACCCAAACTGGTTCTCTGTTATCTTAACATCCTGCCTTAACCCGTGTTTAATCACCCTCTTCCAAAACTTAATGGTATGACACATGAGTTATATTCCACGGTAGTTTTAGCAACTTTGAATGCTACCCTTATTCTTATAGAAAGGTATAAGGGTACTTTTCCTCCACTCATTTAGCATCTTTTGGATTTTCCTTATCTTATTAAATAGGCACATCAGCCATCGAACACCTATCTGAAAATACCTTAGAGGGGGTGAATAAGGTAACTACGTGTCCTATAGCAAATTTAAATTCTTAATTACAATATTTTAATTGATTACCAAGTTTCCGCGGAAATAATTTAAACAAGTTTAAATAATGAATCTTAGTAAGGTAATCAACACAATCACAGAAAAAGTAAATAGAGTCAAAACAACGCATATATAGAGATTTGTTGACTAGGGTTCACCACACTTCTGTGGCTAGTCATCGTCTGTGACACCTTCTCGGGATTTCTGCACTATTGTTATTAAGAACACAAATCCCTCTTCACAGCGCTGTGAAGAACACCAATCTCTCTTCACAAGGATAACACTCTTGAACTTGTGATTCCCTAGAAAACAAGCCTTCCTTTCTAGTTCGTGATTCTCTAGGAAAGCCGCACTTTCCTCTCTAATCCACGACTTTCAAGGAAGATTTCTTTTTCCACTCTGAATCCACACAATTCAAGCAATAAGAGGCACCCCCTCTCGTGGGTTGAGAAACACCCTTTCTCGTGGGTTTACAATCGTTTTACAAATAACAAATTTACTCACTCTTAACTTTATGATCTCAATAGATACCGATATGACAGAAGAATTGATTTGAGAGATATATCATGTTTTGGCTCTGTGGAAATGAAAAGAATTTAGGCAAGTGTAAGCCGAGAAGAATAAAAGGATTTCTCAAAATGATTTGCAATGAATTGTTAATTGAAAGTGTGAGGTCTTATGGATTTATACATGTATCAAATGGAAAGTTATTCTAACTTCCAATAACCGCCAAAAATTGTTATAAAACAGTTAATGACGGTTGGAGGCGGTTAGAATTGAAAACGGTGTAAATATCCTTTTGATTCAAAATCCAAATTTAAATTAACTGCCAAAAACTGTTCGTGCAAAGACGTCTGTAGGAAACATCTGCCATTAGACAAATTCCTTCCCCAGACGTCTGTAGGAGACGTATGGAGAACAAAAAATTATTTAGCAGACGCCTTTAGATTCGTCTTTGAAGTTTATCTAGTATTTGATATTTTGGGAATTTGTGCTACAGACGTCTGTGGAAGAAGTCTGGGGTTCAAAAAAAATTATGATACAGACGTCTGTTTTCTGACATGAATGAATATTTGTTTTTTAAAGTTGGCAGTTTGAATTCCAACAGATAGGTTAGACGTCTCTTAATGAGAGGGAAAACGTCTGGAGTAAAGACGGCATGTTGGAATGATGTTTCTAATATTATAAGATCAATACTAGACACATGTACGACACTTTTATCTTCTATCTTTGTCTTGGTTCTTCTTTGATCTTCGTTTTCTTGAATCGTTACAATAAGACGTCATTATATCTTAATTAAGCTTGCATCACGTTATCACCCGCGTCAAGTCTTCATGCCATACCATCGTTTTGAGTGCGCATCACATTGTAGGCAATTTTGTTTGATGTTTGATATATTCATGCTGTACTTGAGAATAAACACTTGGAAATGTCATCAGTAACTTATGAATTCGTTTAAATAAGGTTTTAAACTAAATCGAAACTGAGGATCGTGTAACACAAATGTAAACAATCTCCCCTTTTTGATATTTAGCAGAACTTATTTAAAAAATTCATGATATATAAAAAATATAAATTCGATTTAAATACTCCCCCATAATTTATGCTTGGTTAAAAAAATCTTTGAACTCATATCGGTGTCTCATACCACTGATACTATTTTTCAAAAAGTATTGCATGAAGAGTGATAAAATTCGAATTTTATGACTAAATCAAGCATTAATTAAGGATATTCATGAATATTTTTAATATTCTCTCTTTTTGAAAAATATAAAAAAGTTTAAAAAATAGAGCAAGGATTATGAAAACATATATGAATATGGAAATTTTAAGTTCATGGAAAACAAAATGAGGCATGTAAAGGCACATCCAATGAACAAAGTGTATTTTTAGCGACGTGAGGATAAATAATATCCATTTTAGCGCATGATTTATAGTAACAACTAAAATATTAAATAGTATACGAACCCAATAGTTAGAGAATAATTCAAACTTTTCATAAATAGAAACTTGAAGTTCATACATAGAATTCATAACGATAAACTAACACACAAATGAAAACTAAAACGCACAAACTACATCAAATATAAACTAAAACACGCACACACTAAAAACATCCATATACTTCAAGCAAAACAAATTAAACAACGAACTAAACTAGGACCTAAACCTTAAGATCCTAATCTATTCTTCCGGCGGTGGAGGCGGCGTTGTAAATGGAAACTTGGAGGACAAGACGAACATGCTATAATCAAATGTGCCAGAAAATCGAGTCATCTGCTCTGTAAGATGATCGATTTGGCTGAAGAGGTGATCGATGCGGCCGGAGAGATGGTCATGAGAACCAGTGATACGATCCATGATACGGTTCTCGAAAATGGCAAAGTCAAAGTCTTGGGCATGAGGAGGAGGAGCGTCAACTGGATTTTGAGGAAGATGGGAGGAACTCGGAGTTTGGTCTAACTTCATCAAATTGATGTTGCGGGCTCCAAAATCGAGTTGTTCCTTGACTTGGTCCTCAAGAACGGGAATGATAATGTGACGATACTCCAAAAGCTTTGTTATGACTCGACCATAGTATAGATTCATTGGTCCACTTGACACTTCCCACGTGTTATGGATAAGGAACAACAGAAGATTAACTCTAATCTTCGAAAGCACGCAGTAGGTTATCAACTTGTAGGGGTCGTAAAGAGTTTCGCGACTGCCTGACTTAGCTAGGACGGTGTGGGAGAGAAGATTGGCAAGAACACGGGCTTGTTTGGTGAGTATTTTCGCTTGACGATCATTGTAGAGATGAGAATTCTTGGGGCCGTGAAGGATTTGGGATACCTTTTCCTTAGTAATCGGGTCAGTATACTCGAAATTGGTCAATGTCTTCATATAAACGTCGGCTCCTTCATTAGGGATACCTAACGCTCGACCGAGAGTATCTGAGTTGAATTTGAAAGTGGAATTGAAGACCTTGGTCGTGTAGTTGGTGTGATCGTCGGAAGTAGTCGTGAGTGTTGGGGTAAAAATTTATACCTCGGTTGACCAAGTCAAAATCAAAGTCAACCCCAAACCAAGTGGGCCCAAGCCCAGGTCAAGTGGGCCCGGGTCCGAATCGAGCCCGAACATGAAGCGGCCGGCCTCCCATGCCATAACAAAAATTTTTGTAAAATAATTTTGGTGTTTTTTTTATGAATGAATGTAAGAAAAATGGGCATAAAGCCAATTTTTTGTAAAACTCACGGCTCATGTGCAAAAGAAACGAGCATATGAGACATGGGATGGGCAAAATGCCATTTTGTAAAGCCCAAGGGGTTATATGTAAAATGTGTAGCCTATAAAGGCAAAGATGATGAAAATATCTCAACAACTTTTTCTCTCTAAGAAATTAGGGTCTCTGCCTCCTCCTACCTCAAGGTTCTAAAATCTTCTTCCCCTTTTGAATTAAATCAAGAGGTTTACTCTTCTTTTTCCAAAAATAAATAGTTTTTCACCACAAAACCCACAAAGGGGAGCTCAGATCTTCCATTAGATCTCAAAAAAGGAAGATATTTAAATCTCATCTCCTTTCTCCAAAATCCGGTCAACCAAGAGGAAGAAGGAAACCCATCTCCAAAAATCCCATCTTGGAAAGATCCAGGGCTAAAGGGGAGAGAAACAAAGGGGCCCCATTTGATCATTTCTAACGATTTCTAAGAGTTTAACTCCATTCAAGATCTGTTGGAGTTCAGCTCCATAAATTAATCTCTTTTTAGGAGTTTAACTCCAGAAGTCAAATCGGGAGCACAACTCCCAGTTCAGGGACAAAGTCCCTTTTCCTGCTGACGCCCAGCGCCCGTGTGCCAGGCACGTGGGGCACTGGTGCCCAGCGTCCGCGTGCCAGGCACGTGGGGCGCTGGTGCTCACGCGTCTTTTGGACGCCATTTCCCTCCTCATTTTATGTACACTCCACACTAAAAATACCTCCCTCGTTAGAAAAAATTTCTAACGGGACGCTGCCCCGCACTCCGCAAGGGGGCTGCTAGCCCCTTGACCTCCAGCCCGTTATCCGGATAGCGGGACCTCCGTAAACTCCGCGGGCTCCCGATATATCGAAAACCCTTCTAAAACACAACACACTGCATATTGAGTTCGCATGACTAGTTGACCCGTCAATCGGAGGATCCCTCGCTTTAAAGGCGAGAGGTAATTAACGGCAGCTTAGTCCGCGGCTGCCGGAGATTCGGATCCCCACAATCAATAAACCCCAGCCTACCCTAGGCAGGGGGAATCTGTAATGCGCTTGACAAGCGCGCGCGTATTCCCATCTCAATTAGGTGACGAAAAACACCCTACAGATTCTGGCACGCCCGGTAAGACCTTACTCTCCTCCCATATGTCGGGCCAAGTGTTCATGCGGACTCATTAATATATATATATCGACGTTTGTACTGAAGTGATGTTCCTTTCGTGCAACAATCAACTTTCAACGACGATGTTTCCCAAGATGAACTCAGCTTCCGACGCGACCTCGATCCCGTATATAGTCAAGATCAATGCTCGTGTGGTTCTCCCTGCCTGTCTCAGCCAGCAATGGGTGGAGCCACCCCGTCAATTTGGTTCGGTCATCATCTACCCTGCTAGAAGCGCTCATCTGGCGGAGGTCCCGACAAACTAAGCGGCCAAACCAACCTCAAGTGGCAGGAGGCCGAACGTTGTAGTCTCTAAAGCATCCCACCCTAAATGCAAATCTGTATTCGAATGGCTCTCTACTGTTCCGACTGGGGGCAAGGCCGTCAACACCAACGAGCCACAAAGCAGCTCCAGCAAGCTCAGACGTTGCCCTTGACGATCGAGCGAGCAGGCACATTCTCTGGACTTTTTGTCAATCGGTCTACGGCGTCTTCCCGAAGAGCCGAAGTCTGTCAAGTGCTTAAGACAGAAAAGTTAAGGCAGAAAAGGCTCAGGTATCGTGTCAACAAGAGGGCCAGAACTTCGGCCATGTGGAATTTTGTGAGGTTCCAAGAGCAGGGTTACTCCGTGACGACGGCTGAGTCAGCCATAAAAATCAGCAATTCCTTCGAATCTCTTAAGTGGGTTCAAAAAAATGCTATGACTGTCGGAATCAAGAAGATAGCGGTCCGAATAATGCCACAAAGTGACGTATCCCAGCCTCAAAAGAGAAAGCATGACACCATCTCTTCAAGAGTCTATCGGGCGCTCTGCGCCGCGCGAAAACAGCGGGGCAAATCCAGAAAGGAAGCGCCAGCACCACTAATGAATCCGGTTAGGCCAGCCATCTTCAATCGATCCGCTATCAAAACAGAAGGGCCAAAACGGTGGTCCACAATGTCAGCTACCAATAATGAAATGATGGCCGTATTTGTTGTCCACACGGTCTATATAGCAGGCACGCGCCCAAGTGACAACCTTCGCAGCAAAAGCAAGGATGGGGCCACCACATCCCAAGCCCAATCTGGCTTGAATGTGGTTGCCGCTTCCTAAGAACAGCCGCCTCTGCTGGATGATGAAAACCCTCTCGATGAGGATGATAGGCAGAAAGACCCCTCAGTCTATGTAGAGTCAAGCTCGGACAGCGAGGAAGAGCCGACTTCCCGTCCCAGGACCGTGGAGCAAGAGCTGCTTCAAGAGCTTCAAAAACAGCTCAGGAGCAAAGATAAAGAGATGGCCAAGCTCTATTCGAAAATTGAAGACCTAATGAACGTTGTGATGCAGCTTACTGCTCAAATTGCTCAAGCGCCTCCCAATTAAGCACAAGTCTCTACTCATGAGCCGGGTGATGACAACCCGAAGCAGCCGATGCCTATCCCTTTGGGTCCAAGATTGGTCGAGCCGCACGAAAGCCGGCCACATTCCGCTTCTGGGGACGCCTTGGCCCCAGATAGCACTATCCCGCTAACACAAGATCGGATAATGGATTTGGTCACCAGCAAGGTTAAAACATTGGTGGCCGAAGCCGAAACTCAGAAAGAAATTGGCAGTAGTGGGCGGTCATATCCCGCACAATACGATCTGATTGAGTTCCCGAGCGGCTACGTCATTCCTAAGTTCGGGAGATTTGACGGGACGGGAAATGCAAATCAGCACGTCGCCCACTTTAAAGCATCGTACGGAAATACAGAGGGCAATGATGCGCTCCTTCTTCGTCAGTTTGTCAACAGCCTGACCGTTGTCGCTTTCGACTGGTACGCGAGTATATCAGACGGGTCCATCATTACCTTTGCCCAAATGGAGTCTCTGTTTTGGCAAAGGTTCATGAGTGTCGGTGATAAAATCTCCATTGCTGACCTTGTGAGGACCAAGCCGGGGAAGAATGAAAGCAACACGGACTTTATCGCCTGATGGCGTAATCTCATGGTCAAGTGCGAACCGCCGCTGGAGCAGGACCAGTCCGTCGGCCTTCTCATTGGGAACCTCAGCAATTTGATGGTTCCATTCTTATGTACGTACAGCAGGCCTCAAGACGTTTCAGGAGCTAACCAAGAAAGTCCAAATGCTGGAACGCTCGAAGCAAGAGTCTACCCCGGACTCTCAGAGAGACAAGACATGGAAAAGTAAGCGGGACGACAACCGTAGAAGCGGGAATTCCAGCAGTGCCAATGCCTTCAATGCGTCCGACAATGAAGACAAGCAAAATGCAGGCGATTCCAAAACCAACCGGTCTCGAAAGCCATTGTTGGGAGGAGAAGGACCTTCCTTAGAGGAGAAAAAGAACAAGGTTTACTCTTTCAGAAGGGATGAGGTCTGCAAGATATTTAAAGATGCCTGAACAACAGTCTACAATTGCCGGAGTTGAAAAGACCCCAAGAAGCTAAAATGACCAACGATCCCCTGTATTGCCCGTACCACCGAGTAGTGAGCCATGCGATCGAGGATTGCTATATCTTCAAAGACTGGGTCAAGAAGCAGTACAAGGCCGGAGAGATCGAGCTGTCCAAGAGTGTGTTGGTGAACAATCAAGTTGCAACCACTAACTTTATACAGACAGAAGCTAAAGCCTTCTGGGAGCAGACAGCTGAACCCGCTGTCCTGAGAAATGAAACTGACTCACCGCAGCCTCCGTGGAGTACACACATATCTAATAAGACGAAGAAGATGCTAAAGTTACTTCGGAAAGAGCCCAGAACAGAATGGGAAGGGCAGAAGAAGCCTATCATTCCAGCTGCCAATTCGGCTCAATCAGGCTCAGAATCCAAAAAGCTCAAGAAGAACAAAAGTGCAGCTCGACGCGAAAAGGACTCTAATTCAATTGAAGTAGTTCTTCCCCGTAGAAACGGCTGAGATTCTGGAGGAGTTAGAAGAAGACTCCAATGAAGAGATCCCTATAGTGACCTGCTACGTCATCCATCTTGGCAGCGGCCCTGAGGAGGAGCTCTGTTTTTCCGAAAAGGACGAGGAGCTCGCCACAAAGGCCAACCAAATCCAGCTTAGAAGCGGAAGGGCTCTGCCGCCAAATCAGGGCAACGCCCCAAAAGGAAAGGAAAAACAAGTTGTTAACGAAGAAGATGGCGGAGAGCCGGCACATGAAAATTCGAGCCCTTCTTCGGTGGACTATAATGTCTTGGCTCATCTTCGGAAACTTCCGTCTTTCCTGAGCGTCTACGATGCCTTGGTTCTATCTAAGGAGCTCAGAAATGTTCCCATTCATGCTCTACAAAACCCCGAGCGGTATCAGGCTCGCTTTGCGGAAATTAATATGAAAGAAGCTCAGTACGCTCTGCATATCGCCGCCGTCACATTTAAGGACAAAGACTTGCTACTGGGAACGACTGAGCATAATCGGCCGCTTTACGTGACCGGGTACAGCGACGGAGATCGGATTAATCGCATATTGATTGATCCAGGATCCTCAATGAACATCATGAACTTGCGGACTCTGAAGAGTTTGTCAATGGACGTCCGACACTTGTCAAGGAAAAGGATTGCCATTCAAGGCTTCAATCAAAACTGCGAGCAAGTTCTGGGGTCTATAGCTTTGCCAATCAAATTTGGGGATCTGCAAACCGAAACTAAGATATACGTGATCGACGCAGACATGTCTTATAAGGTTCTTCTGGGACGACCGTGGCTCCACGATTACGGTATCGTTCCGTCAACTCTCCATCAGTGCATAAAATATACCAAAAACGAAGAAGAAAGACGCATTGATGGAGACATCCAGCCGTTCGGTGTGCATGAAGTCCGATATGAGGATTCTCGGTACTTTATGAAGCCCCAAAATACCGAGCCACAGCTGACCAAAGACAGAACGGTCCCGAAACTCAAAGGAAAATCTAACCCGGCTGTCACTTTCAAAAGCAAAAACCCCCAAATGCGTCCGCGTTTCGGTAGTAACACTGATGAGTCCGATGCTGGAAGTCCGTCCTTCCGTAAAACTCGCCCTCATTTCGGTAGCGATACGGACGAATCTGATACTAAAGGCCCGTCCGACAGCAAAATCCGCCCTCGTTTAGGCAGCGACACTGAAGAGTCGGAGGAAGAAGACCCGCCTTGCAACAACTGTGCAGACTGGGCCCCCACGCAACGAGCAAAACTACGAGTGACCTTCGAAATTGCAGAAGGGTCCCTAGCCGTCACAAGGGTGCCAGAGCAGATGTGCAAAGAGCTCAATGCATTGTCAGTCTCCACCGTGGACCAGCTGAAAACTTTCTACGTTCCCAGAAGGAAAAGTGGATAGAAGGGCATCCTGTTTTATGGGTCAAATCCTGTTGTGCACCCGGACGATTTGTTTGTCGTGTGCCTTCTATACGAGAGAGGCATAAGGGCCGTCCTCAATCCCAGATATTATGTGTCCGAGATGCGGGAATACTTTAAAAAGTGCGGGTGTCGGCTATATCAAACGAACTCCGAAGCGAAGTTTTACAAAGGGCTATGGCATCCGCCTCAGGTCCGAGCACTCATCGATGGACGAATTCCAAATAGACGGGGCATATGTTTCATCCAGCCTGATTCCAAGGCATGCTACATGATCCGTGTTGGTGAAGCTAGCGAAAGGTCGAATGAGTGCTCGGACCGAAGCATAAGGGCCGTCCTCAATCCTATATATTATGTGCCCGAGATGCGGGAGTACTTTAAAAAGTGCGGGTGTCGGCTATATCAAACGAACTTCGAGGCGAAGTTTTACAAAGGGCTATGGCATCCGCCTCAGGTCCGAGAACTCATCGATGGACGAATTCCAGATAGACGGGGCATAGGTTTCATCCAGCCTGATTCCAAGACATGCTACATGATCCGTGTTGGTGAAGCCAGCGAAAGGTCGATTGATGATGACGAGATAGCCGAGCCAGAAGAAGCTCCTCAAGAGCTCGAAGATGTCAGACAAGCAACCTTCGATGAGCTAACCGAGATCGATTTGGGAACGTCCGATAATCCAAGGCCGTCCTACATCAGCTCACTCTTGTCAGAGAAAATGAAAGAGCAGATAATTGCCCTGCTGCATGAGTTTGCCGACTGCTTCGCGTAGACGTACAGAGAAATGCCAGGCCTCTCCCCTGAAGTGGCCGTGCATAAGCTGGCTATATCTCCTGATGCCAAGCCTGTCGAACAAGCTCCTCGAAGAATGAGAAGGGAGCTGGAAGAAAAGATCATCGAGGAAGCTAAGAAACTTATCGATGCTGGCTTCATCAGAGAAGAGAAATACGCAGATTGGATCGCATGCATTATCCTAGTAAAAAAGAAAAATGGGCAGATCCGGGTTTGCGTCGATTTTAGGGACCTTAACAAGGCATGCCCTAAAGATAATTTCCCGCTTCCGGTCATGGAAATGATGGTTGATGACACCTCAAATTACAAGCTGTTCACTTTCATGGACGGTTTGTCTGGGTACAATCAGATAAAAATGTCACCCGAGGATGAGAAGCATACAACATTTCGAACCCCGATCAGCATGTACTGTTACAAAGTGATGCCGTTAGGACGGAAGAACGCAGGTGCTACATATCAAAGGGCGATGACCAATATCTTTGATGACCTAATCCATAAAGTCGTCGAATGCTATGTTGATGATCTGGTCGTCAAGACTAAAGCTAAGGCCGATAGCATCCAAGATCTTAGAACCGTTTTCACCAGATTGAGGGAATACGATCTGAAGATGAATCCTATAAAGTGCGCTTTTGGCGTGTCATCGGCGAAATTCCTAGGTTTTATAGTCCGACATCGGAGGATCGAAGTTGACCCATCCAAGATAAAGGCCATTCTGGAGATGCCCCCTCCTAAGAGTCTGGTGTAGCTAAGATCCTTTCAAGGCAAGCTCGCTTACATACGAAGGTTCATCTCGAACCTATCGGGGAGATGTAAGCCCTTCTCAAAACTCATGAAGAAAGGAGCTCTTTTTGTCTGGGATGCCGAATGTCAAGAAGCGTTCGAAAGTATCAAACGGTACATGTTGCACCCTCCAGTGCTTGCTGCTCTTATTTCAAATAAACCGTTGATTCTCTATACTGCTGCGCTAGATGAATCACTTGGCGTACTCCTTGCCCAGAACAACGAGGAGGGAAAAGAAAATGCCCTCTGCTACCTCAGTCTAACTTTAATTGGGGCGGAACACAACTATTCCCTGATCAAAAAGCAATTCCTGGCTCTGATATTCGCTGTGAAGAAGCTGAGGCACTATCTGCTTACTCATCGGGTTATGCTGATCTCCAAGGTCGACCCGCTCAAACACTTAATGATCAAAGCAAGCCTAGCCGGTAGAATGGCGAGATGGGTTGTCATGCTGCTTGAATTTGACATAATTTATACTCATCAGAAAGCAGTAAAAGGGCAAGCCCTCGCCGACTTCCTTGCTGCTCATCCTATACCAGAAGGGTCGCCACTCAATTGCGAGTTACTCGACGAACAAGTGATGCACTTCGAAGAAGATGAGCCATGTTGGGAGCTCTACTTCGATGGAGCCTCATCAATGAGGAGCTCCGGCAAATCAAGCATCCCGCAGATAAAAACAGAGATATGATTGGTGTTCATCACGCCATCGATGGGAACCCTACGACGTTCTTTTGCTCTCACTGAGCCTCGCACAAACAATGAGGCTAAGTATGAAGCTTTGATAGCTGGTTTGGAGCTCACCATAGAAATGGAAAACCTTCGGCTATGAGTCTACGGTGATTCCCAGCTTGTCGTCAACCAAATAAGCGGCGACTATAAAATATACAGACCCGAGTTAGCTCGATATAGAAGCTGAGTGGTGGAACTTATGAAACGGTTCACTCACATTAAATTAATGAGAGTCACTAGAGCGTTGAACGGAAAAGTCGACATACTCGCTCGCCTAGCTAAAGAGCTAGCTGATCCCGACATGGACGAAATTCTAATCACAGTCAGAAGCCGGCAAATTCTACTTCCAGTATCATTGCGTAAAGAAGAAAGTGTTGAACAAGAGAACAATCCTGCCGAAGAAGTTTCGATCATTCAAGACGAGCCCGATTGGAGAGGACCCTTCATAGAGTACCTCCGATACGACAAGCTACCCGAAGAAAAATCTGTGAGGATTCAGCTGAAGAAGATAGCTCTCCGATACATGTTTGTAAATAACACGCTATACGCAGATCATATAACCAACTCTGGCTCATGTGTCTGTCATCGGCCGAAGCCCAAAAAGTCGTGAAAGTTCACTCGGGCATCTGCGGGGGTCACCAATCCGGCCCCAAAATACGGTTTCAAATCAAACGGCTTGGATATTACTGGCCTACCATGATAAAGGATTGTGAAGAGCATGCAAAGAAAAGTCATATCTGCCAAATTCACGGTGATTTCATTCACAAGCATCCCAATCCGCTGCATCCTACGGTGGAGTCATGACCCTTAGAAGTTTGGGGTACCGACATAGTTGGTCCAATTGATCCTCCGTCATCCAAAGGCCACCGGTTCATATTGGCCGCAACTGACTACTTCTCCAGATGGGCTGAACCTGTCCCGGTAAAAGAAGTCAAGACAGAAGATATTCTGACGTTCTTCTAGCATAATATTCTATACAGCTTCGGTACACCAAGAAGAATCATTTCTGACAACGGACCTTCTTTCAAGAGCTTCAAAATCTCAAGGTTCGCTACTCAGCACAAGATAGACCAGAGATATTCCTCCATCTATAATCCAAGAGCCAATGGGCTAGCCGAAGCTTTCAATAAGACTCTATGCAAGCTCCTGAGAAAAAATACTTCAGCCAACAAGAGAGTCTGGAATCTCAAATTTCACGAGGCGTTGTGGGCATATTGTACCACGCACCGTACTCCAACTCAGTCCACTCCATACTCATTGCTCTTTGGAGTGGAGGCGGTCCTCCCCCTCGAAGTCGAAGTTCCAAGCTTAAGGATGGCCGTTCAGCACGAGTTGATGGAGGAGGAAAACGTGCTCCTTCGGCTCGAAAAGCTCGACGCCCTCAAAGAAAAGAGGCTCGCAGTACAGCAAAATCTAGAGCTGTACCGAGCCCAAATGTCACGGGCCTATGACAAGATGACCCATCTCCGCGCTTTCAAGAAAGTCGAATTGGTGTTGGTCCTCAAAAGACCGATCATCCCCAATCGACATGCCAAGGGAAAATTCGAGCCAAACTGGGAAGGACCATACGTCATCGAGAGAGTGTTCGATGGAGGATCCTACCAGCTGATAAATGCCGAGGGAGAAAGTCTCATGCCACCCATCAATGGCCGATATCTCAAGAAATACTACGTGTGAATACTCCAAGTCGCAGGCGAATTGAGCACACCGGCCCTACGGTTTGGATCATGTATCCTGTAAAACCGTATACAATCCATGGGCGTAAACAACCCTTATCTCTCCGAAGTCTTGCCGGCGAGACTACTTTTAAAGTTCCATCGGTGCAAAAAAAAGAAAAAAAAAGAAAAAAGAAAAAGGAAAAGAAAAAAAAAGGTATGTCCACAAGCAAAACGGGCACGGATGAAAACCCGAAAGGGCTCCGTGAGTAAAAACAGCAGGACTGTCGGCGAGTTTGTGAAAACCCGAAAGGGTGCAAACTCATGAAAAGAGATGAAATACACTTGCAAAGTCCTCTCGACCTTGTGAGGAGAAAATCCCTGCGTGAGATCCTTACAACTCACAAAAGAGCAACACACTTAGGAATCCTTACGATTCTTAAGGAGAACATACAACTGCGAGATCCTTGTTTACCTCAATCAGAGCAAAGCTCTGTTCAAATTCCAAGGTGGGAAAAGAAGCAATGCTTCTGTTTTTCTCCAATCAGAGCAAAGCTCTGTCTTAAAAATTAAAAAGAAATTTAAAGTTAAAATAAATGAAGTAGCGTACTCTGATAGCAAAAAAAAAAAAAACCGCAATTGCGCAGCGCGAGCTGCGCTGCGCAGTAAAAAAAAAAATTAAAAATTAAAAATTAAAAAAAAATAATAAATAAATATTATTAGCTTCAACCCCAGCGTTCTTCCTCCAGCAGGGTTTCAGACATGACAAAGCAAACGAAGCGAAGGCCACATTCCTAGCTTCAACGTCTTTACGGTAACTCACATAAAACCGGAAAGACAATCGGAGATCATCTCGCACCAGCACATAGTGGTCACCATCTTGACGTTCGTCTCGATACAGCAGACGAAATGTCAACCCCAGCGTTCTTCCTCCAACAGGATTTAGACACACCAAAGCAAACGAAGCGAAGGTCACATTCCTAGCTTCGACGTCTTGACGGTAACTCATATAAAACCGGAAAGACAATCGGAGATCATCTCGCACCAGCGCAGAATGGTCACCACCTCGACGTCCGTCTCAATACAGCAGACGAGATGTTACCCCAACGTTCGTCTCGACACAGCAGACGCAACGTCATCAAACAAATGGAGCCACGGCAAAATCCCTAGTTCCAAACCTCGGCGGTTCACCAGTAACCTAGAGACAACCTCGACGTCCGTCTCGATACAGCAGACGAGATGTCACCCCAACTTTCGTCTCGACACAGCAGACGCAACGTCATCAAATAAACGGAGCCACGGCAAAATCCTTAGTTCCCACCGCAACATTCATCTCGACACAGCAGACGCAACGTCATCAAATAAACGGAGCCACGGCAAAATCCTTAGTTCCCACCGCAACATTCGTCTCGATACAGCAGACGCAATGCCAGCAAACGAAGCAAAGGCCAAACTCCTAGCTTTAGGGTCTTGACGGCAACTCACATAAAGCCCGAAAGACTATCGGAGATCATCCCCACACCAGCGCGGAGTGGTTATGACTCATCGGGGCTCACCAAAATAAGCCTAATCTCAAGTAAAAAGCGACATGGCAAACTCCTAACGCTTGCTCTTCCGACGGTCAAACTGCCAAGGAGGATTGCTTGAAGACGTCTTGTCCAGCCCCCGAAGGGATCAGAGACACGGCAGTCGCAGGGCTACTCGAACAGCACAATTGCCTGTTGAGGACTATATCAGCTTATGCGACGGTACGATGGCCAAAACCCTAAGTACCACCAACCTTAACGGGCTTCTGTCGTAAAGAGCAGAGGTTAAATGCGACGTTAAGATGTTCTTGCGAGAAACGTTCGATTCGTCTCGACTTGTGAAAAATTGTCGAGGCAGCTCGACTCGTGAGATAAAGCCTTAGGCAGTGGGCATAAAAGAAGCCTGTTTCCTAAGCATTGAGACCCCGCAAGTTGGCCCAAAACGGTCTCTTGCATACCATCTACGGGTCTCACTCTCCAACGTCGAACTTCGACAAGAAGGGAAACAACCGCTTACAAGTCCTCTCGACTCGTAAGAGGGAAAAATTCTCTTGTAGGATCCTTACGACTTACAAGAGAAAACCACACTTAGGAATCCTCACGATTCCTAAGGAGAAAAACCCACCTACGAGATCCTTAATATCCGTAGGGAGAAGAGTCTCTATGAGACCCTCACGGCTCATAGAGTTGAAAAGTCTTAGGCAGCAGATCTGAACCTGCGGCCTAAGCCCTCGCTATCTCATGAAGAAATCAAGAAGCTTACTCTGTTACCTGCTAATTGTGACGACATGCTGAGAAAAAGGAAAAGCAACAGAAAGAGCATCCGATTTACATTTGATCAAGCGTTCAAAACACATTCATTCATGTATGGGCAAAAAGACTCAGGACAAAAGATATATAATAAAGACAAGCTGGGGTAAAAAAAAAATTCCATTAATATTGCCCGAAGTTCTTACAGTCATAAAAAACAATAAATGAAAGTTACAATGGAATAGCCTCAGATCCAGGGCATGGATTGAGGAATTCAAAAGCGACCCTATCTATGACTTTCTAAGCCTCGCGGACCATCCTAGTGTGCTTCCTTTCGCGAGCACAAGCGTCAGGGTCCCTTCCGATGTCTTCCACCCTCCGATAAGCAGCGAGTATGGCAGACTGTTGAAAGACCTTGTGCAAGAGGTCGATAAGACTATCTCGCCGTCTCTTCGAGATAAAGTTCAATAGGTACACAGAGTGCACCTTGTCCTCAGCGGCATCCAACGCCCTAAGCGGCACGCCGGAACAGAATAGGGGAAGCGCTTCCCAGATAGCTCCCACGATAAGTTTAAGAAGAAAGGAACGTCGGGGATGCAGTGGACCGTTGTATGCGTCGAAGCGACTCATTATTTCAGCACACTCCTCGTTTGTGAACTCCTGATTTTGAGAGCGGCCAAGTCGGCGGATGCCCTCATGAGAGATGATCTCGTTAAGAGCATACATGTGGGCGTTCATTGTTCCTGTGAAAGAGGATCAACAGAATTATCAGAAAGACTGATTAAGCAAAACGATATAATGCACTGAGGAATAAAATGCCATATTTAAGTTCCAAGATCCATGAAGAATCCTTAAGAGTTCTTCTATATGATTTGGGAGGAGCAAAGCTCCATTAATGAATTAAGAAAATCCAAGGAAAATCTTTCAGAGAGCAGAGCTCTATGGAACCCTAGTAGGATCCCCTTTAGTTCTCTTTAGATCCTTTTAAGACCTGTAGAGCAAAGCTCTGCTAAGTGAAACCCTAAATAGGTTTCCTTTAGATCAGGGATCTATTGAGAGCGAGGCTCTATCAACAAAAATTAATTTAACTTAATTTAATCCAAATTAAAATTTTCACCTAAAAGTTTTAAGAGCTTAACTCTTAAAATTCTTGAAAATAAAGAGCGGGGCTCTGAGTTCTGAAAATAAAAATTTAGAGATAAGAATCATCTGAGAGACCAAAGGTCCTATTTATAGGCATCAAGTGCCCTTTCAGCTACCAAGGGATGGCGAGACGGTTCGGAGTCTACCACCGCTGCGCTCACGTTAGGAGGCCACGTAAGCGCAACGGTGGGGGGGCATTTGTTTACCTCAATCAGAGCAAAACTCTGTTCAAATTCCAAGGTGGGAAAAGAAGCAATGCTTCTGTTTTCTCCAATCAGAGCAAAGCTCTGTCTTAAAAATTAAAAAGAAAATTAAAGTTAAAATAAATGAAGTAGCGTACTCTGATCGCCAAAAAAAAAGCGCAACTGCGCAGTGCGCAACTGCGCAGTGCACAGTGCGCAACTGCGCTGCGCGCAGTCCGCGCTGCGTAGGGCGCAGCTGCGCAGTGCGCACCTGCGCTGCGCAGTAAAAATAAAATAAAATAAAAATAAAAATAAAAAAAAAAAAAATAATAATAAATAAATAAATAAATAAAATTTTATTGCGCAACACGTGTCTGCGCAGTTGCGCAAGCGCTGCACGACACGTATCACGCGCTAGGGAGTTACGCAAAAAACAGAATAAAGATTTAAGAAATTCTTTTCTGTTTTTGTTAAAATAAGAAGATTTCTTCTGTAAAACAGAGCCCTTCGGATTAAAGATCCAACGGTGGGGATAATTCCCCAAATCACTCAGAGAATGATCTCTTTAACAAACTTTAACTAATTTATGGGCACTATAAAAAGGACCCTAAACCTCATTTCAAAAGAGAAGGATCTGGCTAAAAAAAAAAGAGAGGAGAGAACTCTTGAGAACTCTTGAAGAATAAAAAAAAAGCTAAAAACCTTTGAAAGAAGAGAGATTTCTCTTGTGAACAAGATCATGGATCTTCAATAAATAAATAAATAATAAAATAAAATAAAAATAGTGCCTTGCACTTGTTTTTTGAACCATCGGTTCTTGAACCTAAAAGGTTCTTTGCACTTTCATGAACCTTTGGTTCTCTGAGATAAGAAAAACAAGAAAAACTTGTTTTTTTCTTAGATCTAAATCAAATAGTGCCTTGCACTTGTTTTATGAACCATCGGTTCTTGAACCTGAAAGGTTCTTAAATTAATACTGCTTTGCACTTCTTATGAACCACTGGTTCTCTAAAACAAGAAAAAACAGAAATAAAAAAGATAGTGCTTTGTACTTTTATGAACCTTTGGTTCTTGAAATAAAAAGAAAAACTTGTTCTTCTTTGATCTAAATTAGATCAAGAAATCAAATAGTGCTTTGCACTTCTTTTATGAACCATTGGTTCTTGAATCTAAAAGATTCTCAAATTAATAGTGCTTTGCACTTATAAATCTGCACTGTTGCGCTCTCTGATTGGCGTAAAGCGCTTGACAAATGCAATGCATTTCCTAAAGGGCCAGGCCCAAACCAAAAGACCTAGTAGGCCTAATTAAATTGCAGTGCAATAAAAGGGGCAGAGCCCAAACAAAATAGATGCTCTGCATCATTTATAAAAGGGCAGAGCCCAAACAAAACAAAAATAATGCAATGCATTATTTAAAAAGGGGCAAAGCCCTAACTCAGGCCTAATTGGCCAAAGACAAATAAAAATATTGAACATTCAACTGGACTTAGCCCAGTCATGGCCATAAGTCCTCAAATTAAATTGACTGAGCACGGCTGCTCCCTAAATGAATTTACATCCGGTTCGAGGGTACATCTCCGAACTCCTTTGACACCTGTCGTTGTAATCCTTCAACGACGTCAGAGAGGTGACGGGTCCCAACGACCACACATGAATATGGACTGCGGGGTCCTTAAACTCGTGGACCGGAACGTCCCCAAACTAATGTTGGACCGAAACGTCCTTAAACTAATGTTGGACCGTCCTTAAACTAATATCGGATCGAAACGTCCTTAAACTAATATCGGACCGGAACGTCCCCAAACTAATATCGGACCGAAACGTCCCCAAACTAATATCGGACCACCACGTCCCTAAACTGGAATATGGACCACCACGTCCCTAAACTGGCACAATAGAGCCCAAATGCTCTTTTGTCGGATCTAAACGGTCCCGTTAAGTTGATCTTAGTCTCAAACTGGACTAACGTATTCTTAACAAACTTTTGAGTCGATCTTAGCCTCAAAAATGGCTAACGTATCTTCCAAACAGACTTTAGTCCCAAATTGGACTATGAATCTCCCAAACTGGAACAATAGAGCCCAAGCGCTCTTTTGTCGGATCTAAACGATCACGTTAAGTTGATCTTAGTCTCAAACAGGACTATCGTATCCTTAACGAACGTTTAAGTTGATCTTAGCCGCAACGCGACTAATGCATCCTTAAACTAAAAACACCAAACCCAAACCTAAGTAAATACGGATTTGGACTAATCCACGTCCTACGGGCGACGGTATTACTCAGTCTCCGTATACAATCCACGGGCAACCACGAACAAAACAAACACCCACGACACGAAGTGAAATTCTGGAGAAGGAGAAAGTTGTTACCGCGACGCGGTAGCGTAATTAACTGCAGGGGCTTGCGCCTGCAGGGAAGAGCGTCCCCACAATCAAAAACCCCTCAAGCGAGGGGGAATCTGACGAAGTCTGCTACATCGGCCGCATCCGTCTTAACCTCCGATACACGGTGCCATAAATCAACTTGGCATCTTCGGAGAGGTGGACGGATAAAACCAAATAGCATCTGCCCCGAATCTCAGTGCCGGTGGAGGAGTGACTTATGGGCCCCGAGCGGCCTCTCTTTTCAAAATGCCGGTGGAGCAGGTGGCTCAAGCCACCACTGGACTATTTTTTGGGACCATGCTCCCACCAATGAGCTTCAACGCCCCAATGACATTGCAAGAAGCTCCAAAGAAGTCGGTCTTTGATCGACTTACCGCTGCCGCGACCCCTCTCAACGGGTCGTCCAACTCCACTGCTTCAGTTTTTAACGGACTAGGCCAGAGCTCTAACAGGCTCATGAAGAAGCCTGCCATACCAGAAGGCGTTATCCCGAAGCGGATAGCCATTCCAACTCCCATTCCTGGCAAAATCACCAAGGTTGCTTCCCATGTTCAGAAGTCCGCTTCTGACAAGTTGGCCGTCCCCGTTCAACGGACATCGATCTTTAAAAAGCTGGTACCAGTATATTCTGACCAACACAGGGGGTATGAGGAGGTCACCCCTATAGCTGAAACAACTCCATCAGCAAGGCACGCTCGACGTCGCCACTGGCGTCGAGTAAGGAAGGCTGGGGGCAACTCCCCCTCTGGGATAACTCCGTCAACTCCGATGGTGAGGATCGATACTGCTGTTCCAACCAGGAACAGCTTTGAGTTGCTGAACTCGGTGCGCAGAAACTCTCCTACTGCAGTGCTAAAGCGAACTCCTTCATCTGTAAAGAATATTCCAGAGAAGAAGCTAGAGCAGCCCCCTCAACGGCTGTCCTCTAAAATTTACAAAGTCTGGCAACAGGTCTTAGAGTCGGTGATCGATCAAGACTGCCTCCGACGACAGAAAAAGATGAAGGTTCGGCAGGGGAAGGATTACTCTGTCAAACCACAAAAAGCAAAAGCTACATGGGTGCCCACTACAACGGCTCCCTCAACTCCAATCACTCAAAAAAGGAGGCCACAAAAAGCCCCTGTGAACATGGCGAAGCATAAAAGCGCTGAACACGAACGCCCCAAATATGGGGGCATGGTGGTGCACACCGTTTTTATGGCTTCTGGAAAGGAGGAAAGCCGCACTTCTACGGGCCACCGACCGCTCACCCGATCCGTGACGAAAGCCCAGGAGCAACAACAAAAGCTTCAGGAAATGATGACTACAATGGCTGCACTCACTGAGCCAAAAGAAAGCTCTGAAACGTTTTCGGATGAGCGTCAAGAACAAGAAACCGACGCTGATTTTTTACGTAGAGTCCTCGAAAAGAGGGACAAAGAAGCTGCAGAGCAAGCGGCTAACATAAAACAGATGGCGTTCCTCTTCCAAGATATGGTTGGGATGATGTTACAGCCGGACCCTCCTGCTGAAGATCCTCCGATTGTCCTTGAAGACGACAGGGGAGAAACGTCAAATCCTCCGCCGGCTCTGTCAACAGCCAAGGAGGAAGCAATCTCTAAAGTTGACCTAGACGAATATATAGCTCAGCAGATCCGGGTTCATCAGGCGAATGAAGCGGCTGGGCAAATTGTTAGAACCGGACGACCATATCCGGGCTGGTATGACCAAATCAGTTACCCGCCAGGATACACGATCCCTAAATTCCACGTATATAAAGGGACAGGGAATCTGCATCAGCATGTCGCTCAATTCAGGGCCTTATGCGGCAATACTGGAGGCGATGACAAATTGTTGCTACGTCAATTCGTCAGCAGCTTAGCAGAAACAGCCTTTGAATGGTATTCGGAGCTACCTAACGACTCTGTCAAAACATTTGCAGAGATGGAACTGCTGTTTACACAAAGATTCGCGAGTGCTAGTGAACGCACCCCGATAACAGCACTAATAAATGCCAGGATAAGGCCAAGCGAAACGTGGGTTCAATACGCAACACGATGGCGGAACCTATGGTCGAAATGCGAACAACGCATAGAAGAGGTACCTGCGGTAGGCATGTTTGTGGGCACTCTCGATCCGCAGGCGACCATCTCACAATTCATGATATTCTTCAGGCCAACCACCTTCCAGGCCTTGATTGACAAATTAGCCCAAATGGACCAGATGGGCCATAGACCGTCTCCTCCAAAATCAGATTCCCGAGATGAGAAAGGAAAAGGGAAAGCGATCGTCGTCGCCAATGCTCAACAACAGTCGAGCAACTCAAAGCCGGTCTATCGCCAAAACAACGCGTGTCCACACCCAGCCCTCGAAGAGAGGCTAGGACGTTCTTACTCGTTTCCTCGGAATAAAACGGGAAGACTGTTCGAGCTGGCAGTGCGCAATAGACTCATTAATCTGCCGAGTCCAAAGCGTCTGTCGCAGCCAGGCGATCTTAATAATCCCAATTATTGCCCTTACCACCAAACGGTACGTCACCCGATTGAGGATTGTTTCGTCTTTAAGGGATGGATCGAGGATCAATACCTACAAGGCAAGTTCGCGCTGTCTGAAAGCTGGAAGGTGAACCCACCACAGCCGCATACTCCAAAGAAGACAAACACGCCGGGGGCAACTTGTCATGTGATCTCTCACTCATTGGTAGATAATAAAGAGGCTCCTTGCGCCGAGAAAACGAGGGCGAACCCTGAAACAGAAATTCCGCGGCCGTCAGACGAGTTGATCGATGCCTTCCTAAATGAAATTCGTCTGAAAGCAAAAGCCAATCAAGAGCATGAAATGGCCATACTGGAAAGAGCCAAGGCATTCCCGTCAAATCAAAAGCCATACACTGCGGGTAAAAACAAATTCAAGATGAGGAAAAGGTTCGCCAAAGCTCTGTCAGTGGGAATGAAGCTACCGCCCTCTGAAGAAAATACTCTCGCTGAGGTAGAGATGCACCCTAAGTTCTGTTTATATCATCAGAAGATCATACATCCTACCGAAGACTGCGAATCCTTTAACTGTTGGTGGCAAGGGTATGTCACTCAAAAGCAACACTTCGACGGGACAAAGTGTGAAGCTTGTGGACATCGGAAAAATGCGATATATGAGCGCAAAAGAGTCGCCGACGATTGCTATATAGGTGACTCTAAGGCATCGCAAATTATCACCTTTGGAAGCAACTCTGACAAAGAAGCTATCCCCAACTCTTCCCTCGGGAAATCTATTTCAAAAATAAAGGAATTGAGAAGCTGCGAGAACGTTCAGCCATGCAATCACATGCTACTCGGAAAAAATCCCGACCCCGCAAACAACGGAGCGAACAAAAAGGATAAAAGAAAAGGAAAAAAGGCCCTCGTCGCCAGCGCTCAACAACAATCAGGTGACCCTAGACCGGTTGCTTGCCAAAGCAACAAGCGACAACCCTTTCAGGAAAAGTTGAAACGTCCTTACTCGTTTTCGCAAGATAAAACAATGGGACTGTTCGAGCTGGCAGTGTGCGACAGACTCATCAATCTGCCGGGTCCAAAACGTCCGTTGCGGCCAGGCGATGTTAATAATCCTAATTATTGCCCTTACCACCAAACAGTAGGTCACCTGATCGAAGACTGCTACGTCTTCAAAAACTGGGTTGAAGACCAATACCAACAGGGCAAGTTTGCGCTGTCTGAGAACTGGAAGGTGAGTCCGCCACAACCGCACGCTCCGAAAAAGATGGATACGCCGGGGGCATCATGTTCATTCATGGAGAAGGACTCATAGACCAAAAAGTCAATAAACCAGATATTCGCCTCAAATACGGCGACAATGGACCGAAATGTCCTTAAACTAATAGCGGACCGAGACGTCCTTAAACTAATAGCAGACCGAAACGTCTTTAAACTAATACCGCAGCATCCTTAGGCTGACGAGATAAAAAAAAAAAAAAACGGTATGTCCAAAAGCAAAAAGGGCACGGATGAAAACCCGAAAGGGCTCCGTGAGTAAAAACAGCAGGACTACCGGCGAGTGTTCGTGAAAACCCAAAAGGGTGCGACCTCGTAAAAAAAAAAGAAGAAGAAGAAAATAAAAAGAATAAAAGAAAAAAAAAAGGTATGTCCATAAGCAAAACGGGCACGGATGAAAACCCGAGAGGGCTCCGTGAGTAAAAATAGCAGGACTACCGGCGAGTGTTTGTGAAAACCCGAAAGGGCGCAACCTCATTAAGAAACACTTATAGGGGCCTCTCGACCCTATAAGGAGAAACCACCCGCGTGAGATCCTTACGACTCACAAGGGAACAACACACTTAGGAATCCCCACGATTCCTAAGGAGAAAATACACTTGCGAGATCCTCACGACTCGTAAGGAGAACGCTCTTATGGGACCCTCACGGCTCGTAAGATTTGAAAGTCTTAAGTTACAGAGGCCTAAACCTGTGCTTAAGCAACCCCCACAACTTTCGACGTTGCCCTACAAGTGGTCCCATATTGGCCCTTGTATACAATCCACGGGCGCGAATAAACATTTCCCTAACAAAGTCCCATCCGTGACTAGGGATATGCTTGTACAGCAAACAACACTTGTAAGTCCTCTCGACTTACAAGGAGAAAACCCTCCTGTAGGATCCTTACGACTTACAGAGGAACAATACACTTAGGAACCCTCACGATTCCTAAGGAGAAAATACACCTATAAGATCCTCACGACTTGTAGGGAGAAATAGCTTTGTGAGACCCTTACGGCTCATAAAGTCAAAAGCCTTAGTCGACAGGACCTTAACCCTGGTCGCTAAGCCTCCTTTGTTCGACAACGACAGAGGCAAATGATGATTCGCTCCTGGCAATATCCCAGTTGTAGCGGTGCTGATGCCAAAATCGGTGTTCAATTTCAGGTTTACAGCGAAAAGCCAGTAAGCCGCACATGCATACGAAATAGCCGAAATGATGGGGCAACTTGCAATAAAAAAATAAGCAGCAAGTAAAATGTATGCATGCGAAATAGCCGAAATGATGGGGCAACTCGCAAAAGAAAAAAAAAGCAGCGAGTAAAAATAAAATAAATAGTCGAAATGATTGGGCACCGCGAAAAATAGCCGAAATGATTGGGCAATCGCGACCTTCGCGATATAAAAGCTGAAATGATAGAGCATCGCGGAAAGAATAAAAAAAATGAAAGAAACTTTTTGCCCTACAGGTGAAATCACATCGATCCCTGTATACAATGCAGGGGCACGGATAAAGAGGGAACCATACCTTCCCAACAGGCTCCATCAGAAAGCGAAGCCAAATCTCGACGGTTCATAGACAACCTAGAGACCATCTCGACATTTGTCGCAATATTACAGACACGATGTCAACAAATGAAGCAAACGAAGATCTCGAGCTTCAAGGTCTCGACGTCAACATCGACAACTTAGAGATCACCAACGGTGTGCCTCCCCATTCCAGCAGGACACAGATATTACACCATCAAGCGGAGCGATGGCAAAATCCCAGCTTCACCTCAGCATTCGTCTTGATACAGTAGACGCAATGTCAACAACAGCGTTCCTCCGCAGTCCGGCTGGAGGCAGATGCAACGTCAACAAAAGACCTCACGGTCGAAACAAAGCGGAGTAACGGCAAAACCCCAACTCCACCTTAGCATTCGTCTCGTTACAGCAGACGCAATGTCAACAACGGCGTTCCTTCGCAGTCCAGCAGGGTGTATATGCAAAGTTAACAAAAGACCCCATGGTCGAAACAAAGCGGAGTGACGGCAAAATCCCAGCTCCATCTCAGCATTCGTCTCAATACACCAGACGCAGTGTGAGCAAACGAAGCGAAGGCCAAATTCCTAGCTTCGGAGTCTTAACGGCAAGTCATATAAAGCCTGAAAGACCACCGGAGATCATCCCATACAGAGTGGTCACCACCTTGACGTTCGTCTCGATACAGCAGACGAAATGTCAACCCCAGCGTTCTTCCTCCAGCAGGGATTCAGACATGACAAAGCAAACGAAGCGAAGGCCACATTCCTAGCTTCAACGTCTTTACGGTAACTCACATAAAACAGGAAAGACAATTGGAGATCATCTCGCACCAGCACATAGTGGTCACCACCTTGACGTTCGTCTCGATACAGCAGACGAAATGTCAACCCCAGCGTTCTTCCTCCAACAGGATTTAGACACACCAAAGCAAACGAAGCGAGGGCCACATTCCTAGCTTCGACGTCTTGACGGTAACTCATATAAAACCGGAAAGACAATCGGAGATCATCTCGCACCAGCGCAGAATGGTCACCACCTCGACGTCCGTCTCAATACAGCAGACGAGATGTTACCCCAACGTTCGTCTCGACACAGCAGACGCAACATCATCAAACAAATGGAGCCACGGCAAAATCCCTAATTCCAAACCTCGGCGGTTCACCAGTAACCTAGAGACAACCTCGACGTCCGTCTCGATACAGTAGACGAGATGTCACCCCAACGTTCGTCTCGACACAGCAGACGCAACGTCATCAAATAAACGGAGCCACGGCAAAATCCCTAGTTCCCACCGCAACATTCGTCTCGATACAGCAGACGCAATGCCAGCAAACGAAGCAAAGGCCAAACTCCTAGCTTCAGGGTCTTGACGGCAACTCACATAAAGCCCGAAAGACTATCAGAGATCATCCCCACACTAACGCGGAGTGGTTATGACTCATCGGGGCTCACCAAAATAAGCCTAACCTCAAGTAAAAAGCGACATGGCAAACTCCTAACGCTTGCTCTTCCGACGGTCAAACTGCCAAGGAGGATTGCTTGAAGACGTCTTGTCCAGCCCCCGAAGGGATCAGAGACACGGCAGTCGCAGGGCTACTCGAACAGCACAATTGCCTGTCGAGGACTATATCAGCTTATGCGACGGTACGATGGCCAAAACCCTAAGTACCACCAACCTTAACGGGCTTCTGTCGTAAAGAGCAGAGGTTAAATGCGACGTTAAGATGTTCTTGCGAGAAACGTTCGATTCGTCTCGACTTGTGAAAAATTGTCGAGGCAGCTCGACTCGTGCGATAAAGCCTTAGGCAGTGGGCATAAAAGAAGCCTGTTTCCTAAGCATTGGGACCCCGCAAGTTGGCCCAAAACGGTCTCTTGCATACCATCTACGGGTCTCACTCTCCAATGTCGAACTTCGACAAAGAGGGAAACAACCGCTTACAAGTCCTCTCGACTCGTAAGAGGGAAAAATTCTCTTGTAGGATCCTTACGACTTACAAGAGAAAACCACACTTAGGAATCCTCACGATTCCTAAGGAGAAAAACCCACCTACGAGATCCTTTCGATCCGTAGGGAGAAGAGTCTCTATGAGACCCTCACGGCTCATAGAGTTGAAAAGTCTTAGGCAGCAGATCTGAACCTGCGGCCTAAGCCCTCGCTATCTCGTGAAGAAATCAAGAAGCTTACTCTGTTACCTGCTAATTGTGACGACATGCTGAGAAAAAGGAAAAGCAACAGAAAGAGCATCCGATTTACATTTGATCAAGCGTTCAAAACACATTCATTCATGTATGGGCAAAAAGACTCAGGACAAAAGATATATAATAAAGACAAGCTGGGGTAAAAAAAAAATTCCATTAATATTGCCCGAAGTTCTTACAGTCATAAAAAACAATAAATGAAAGTTACAATGGAATAGCCTCAGATCCAGGGCATGGATTGAGGAATTCAAAAGCGACCCTATCTATGACTTTCTATGCCTCGCGGACCATCCTAGTGTGCTTCCTTTCGCGAGCACAAGCGTCAGGGTCCCTTCCGATGTCTTCCATCCTCCGATAAGCAGCGAATATGGCAGACTGTTGAAAGACCTTGTGCAAGAGGTCGATAAGACTGTCTCGCCGTCTCTTCGAGATAAAGTTCAATAGGTACACAGAGTGCACCTTGTCCTCAGCGGCATCCAACGCCCTAAGCGGCACGCCGGAACAGAATAGGGGAAGCGCTTCCCAGATAGCTCCCACGATAAGTTTAAGAAGAAAGGAACGTCGGGGATGCAGTGGACCGTTGTATGCGTCGAAGCGACTCATTATTTCAGCACACTCCTCGTTTGTGAACTCCCGATTTTGAGAGCGGCCAAGTCGGCGGATGCCCTCTTGAGAGATGATCTCGTTAAGAGCATACATGTGGGCATTCATTGTTCCTGTGAAAGAGGATCAACAAAATTATCAGAAAGACTGATTAAGCAAAACGATATAATGCACTGAGGAATAAAATGCCATATTTAAGTTCCAAGATCCATGAAGAATCCTTAAGAGTTCTTCTATATGATTTGGGAGGAGCAAAGCTCCATTAATGAATTAAGAAAATCCAAGGAAAATCTTTCAGAGAGCAGAGCTCTATGGAACCCTAGTAGGGTCCCCTTTAGTTCTCTTTAGATCCTTTTAAGACCTGTAGAGCAAAGCTCTGCTAAGTGAAACCCTAAATAGGTTTCCTTTAGATCAGGGATCTATTGAGAGCGAGGCTCTATCAACAAAAATTAATTTAACTTAATTTAATCCAAATTAAAATTTTCATCTAAAAGTTTTAAGAGCTTAACTCTTAAAATTCTTGAAAATAAAGAGCGGGGCTCTGAATTCTGAAAGTAAAAATTTAGAGATAAGAATCATCTGAGAGACCAAAGGTCCTATTTATAGGCATCAAGTGCCCTTTCAGCTACCAAGGGATGGCGAGACGGTTCGGAGTCTACCACCGCTGCGCTCACGTTAGGAGGCCACGTAAGCGCAACGGTGGGGGGGGCATTTGTTTACCTCAATCAGAGCAAAGCTCTGTTCAAATTCCAAGGTGGGAAAAAAATCAATGCTTCTGTTTTTCTCCAATCAGAGCAAAGCTCTGTCTTAAAAATTAAAAAGAAAATTAAAGTTAAAATAAATGAAGTAGCGTACTCTGATAGCAAAAAAAAAAAAAAAAAACCGCAACTGCGCAGCGCGCAGTCCGCGCTGCGCAGTGCGCGCTGCGCAGGGCGCAGCAGTGCGCACCTGCGCAATAAAAAATAAATAAATAAAAATAAAAATAATAAATAATAAATAAATAAAATAATAAATAAATAAAAAAAATTTATTACGCGACACGTGTCTACGCAGTTACGCAAGTGCTGCACGACACGTGTCACGCGCTAGGGAGTTACGCAAAAAACAGAATAAAGATTTAAGAAATTCTTTTATGTTTTTGTTAAAACAAGAAGATTTCTTCTGTAAAACAGAGCCCTTTGGATTAAAGATCCAACGGTGGGGAAAATTCCCCAAATCACTCAGAGAATGATCTCTTTAACAAACTTTAACTAATTTATGGGCACTATAAAAAGGACCCTAAACCTCATTTCAAAAGAGGAAGATCTGGCTAAAAAAAAAGAGAGGAGAGAACTCTTGAAGAATAAAAAAAAAGGTAAAAACCTTTGAAAGAAGAGAGATTTCTCTTGTGAACAAGATCATGGATCTTCAATAAATAAATAAATAAATAAATAAAATAAAAATAAAAATAGTGCCTTACACTTGTTTTACGAACCATCGGTTCTTGAACCTAAAAGGTTCTTAAATTAATAGTGCTTTGCACTTTCATGAACCTTTGGTTCTCTGAGATAAGAAAAACAAGGAAAACTTGTTTTTTTCTTAGATCTAAATCAAATAGTGCCTTGCACTTGTTTTATGAACCATCGGTTCTTGAACCTGAAAGGTTCTTAAATTAATAGTGCTTTGCACTTCTTATGAACCACTGGTTCTCTAAAACAAGAAAAAACAGAAATAAAAAAGATAGTGCTTTGCACTTTTATGACCCTTTGGTTCTTGAAATAAAAAGAAAAACTTGTTCTTCTTTGATCTAAATTAGATCAAGAAATCAAATAGTGCTTTGCACTTCTTTTATGAACCATTGGTTCTTGAATCTAAAAGATTCTCAAATTAATAGTGCTTTGCACTTATAAATCTGCACTGTTGCGCTCTCTGATTGGCGTAAAGCGCTTGACAAATGCAATGCATTTCCTAAAGGGCCAGGCCCAAACCAAAAGACCTAGTAGGCCTAATTAAATTGCAGTGCAATAAAAGGGGCAGAGCCCAAACAAAATAGATGCTCTGCATCATTTATAAAAGGGCAGAGCCCAAACAAAACAAAAATAATGCAATGCATTATTTAAAAAGGGGCAAAGCCCTAACTCAGGCCTAATTGGCCAAAGACAAATAAAAATATTGAACATTCAACTGGACTTAGCCCAGTCATGGCCATAAGTCCTCAAATTAAATTGACTGAGCACGGCTGCTCCCTAAATGAATTTACATCCGGTTCGAGGGTATATCTCCGAACTCCTTTGACACCTGTCGTTGTAATCCTTCAACGACGTCAGAGAGGTGACGGGTCCCAACGACCACACATGAATATGGACTGCGGGGTCCTTAAACTCGTGGACCGGAACGTCCCCAAACTAATATTGGACCGAAACGTCCTTAAACTAATGTTGGACCGAAATGTCCTTAAACTAATATCGGACCGAAACGTCCTTAAACTAATATCGGACCGGAACGTCCCCAAACTAATATTGGACCGAAACGTCCCCAAACTAATATCGGACCACCACGTCCCTAAACTGGAATATGGACCACCACGTCCCTAAACTGGAATATGGACCACCACGTCCCTAAACTGGCACAATAGAGCCCAAATGCTCTTTTGTCGGATCTAAACGGTCCCGTTAAGTTGATCTTTAGTCTCAAACTGGACTAACGTATTCTTAACAAACGTTTGAGTCGATCTTAGCCTAAAAAATGGCTAACGTATCTTCCAAACAGACTTTAGTCCCAAATTGGACTATGAATCTCCCAAACTGGAACAATAGAGCCCAAACGCTCTTTTGTCGGATCTAAACGATCACGTTAAGTTGATCTTAGTCTCAAACAGGACTATCGTATCCTTAACGAACGTTTAAGTTGATCTTAGCCGCAACGCGACTAATGCATCCTTAAACTAAAAACACCAAACCCAAACCTAAGTAAATACGGATTTGGACTAATCCACGTCCTACGGGCGACGGCATTACTCAGTCTCCGTATACAATCCACGGGCAACCACGAACAAAACAAACACCCACGACACGAAGTGAAATTCTGGAGAAGGAGAAAGTTGTTACCGCGACGCGGTAGCGTAATTAACTGCAGGGGCTTGCGCCTGCAGGGAAGAGCGTCCCCACAATCAAAAACCCCTCAAGCGAGGGGGAATCTGACGAAGTCTGCTACATCGGCCGCATCCGTCTAAACCTCCGATACACGGTGCCATAAATCAACTTGGCATCTTCGGAGAGGTGGACGGATAAAACCAAATAGCATCTGCCCCGAATCTCAGTGCCAGGCCATCGCGGTCCTGTGCGCCGTCCTTCGGAGGGGAACAATCCTCTCGACTCGTAGGGAGAAAATGCTTTTATGAAACCCTTATGGCTTATAAAATTGAAAAGTCTTAGGTGATAGGGATCTAAACCCGTCTCCTGAGCCATCGTTCCCCAACGGGCGACGGCAAATGATGAGTCTCTCCTGGCATTACGCTTTAGTGTTAGCGGTGCTGATGCCGACCCAAAACTCAAACCTTAAATTCCCAAACGGCGAATGATGAGTCGCTCCTTGTACCATATTCCAGTGCAGCGATGCAGACGCCAACCAAAATTTCAATCCCTGGATGTCCCAATGGCGAATGATGAGTCGCTCATGGTACCATATTCCAGTGCAGCGATGCAGACGCCAACCAAAATCCAATTTCCCAAAATTCTCCCAGCCCTACGGGTGGTCCCCAAATTGACTACCGTATACAATCCACGGGCTCAAATAATTTTCCTCACATCCATGCCCCACAACAACCACCAGTCACGCGGCCAGTCACCGCCCTTGGAATTATGCTCTATTTAGGAAGACCCACTCATGTGTCCTCACGATACATGAGGAGAACAAACTTACGAGATCCTCTCGACTCGTAAGAAAACACCTTCGTGAGATCCTTACGACTCACAAAGGAAAAACACACTTGGGAGTCCCCACGATTCCTAAGGATAAAATATACCCACGAGATCCTTTCGACTCGCAGGGAGAAAATGATTTTATGGGACCCTTACGACTTATAAAATTGAAAATCCTTAGGTGATAGGGACCTAAACCTGTCTCCTAAGCCATCGCTCCCTAACAGGAAAAAGGCAAATGATGAATTGCTCATGGCATATGTGCTTTAGTGTTAGCAACGCTGATGTCTACCCTAACCCTAAAATTCCAAACTCCAATCCAATAGACCCATAAGTCTTTAAACTAGGAATATATGACCTCTAAGTCATTAAACTGGGAACAGATGACCCCTAAGTCGTTAAACTGGGAACGAAGGTAGCCCTCTCATGGCAAATGATGATTCGCTTCTGATACCATATTCCAGTGTAGTGATACTGATGTCAACCCAAATCACATCAAACCAGCAAGACAACCAACGACCTCCCAGGCGGAATCAAGCTCCACTTCGGAAACAAGTCGAATCGCAAGTCAGCTTCAACCCTGACACCGCAACAAGCGGAGCAAGTCAAATCAAGCACCAACCGTCTATGTCACTAAAAGAGCAGCACCGACCGTCCACGTCGCTAAAAGGGCAGCACCGACTGCCCAAGTCGCCCAAGTCGCTAAAAGGGCAGCACTGACCGTCCAAGTCACTAAAAGGGTAGCACCGACCGTCCAAGTCGCAAAAAGGGCAGAACCGACCGTCCAAATCGCAAAAAGGGCAGAGCCGACCGTCCAAGTCTCAAAAAGAACAGCACCGACCGTCCAAGTCGCTAAAAGGGCAGAACAGACCGTCCAAGTCGCAAAAAGGGCAGAACCGACCGTCCAAGTCACTGACCGTCCAAGTCGCTAAAAGGGCAGCACCGACTGTCCAAGTCGCAAAAAGGGCAGAACCAACTGTCCAAGTCGCAAAAAGGGAAGAGCCGTCCGTCAAAGTCGCAAAAAGGGCAGAACCGACTGTCCATGTCGCTAAAATGGCAAAAAAAACGAAGTGGTTGCAACAACCCAGCCGTTCGTTGATGCTCAGCTTTCACCTGTTGGCATACCAGACACTTGGAGACAAAGCGAGCAATCTCCCTCTTCATTCCGTTCCACCAGAAGTGCTGCCTCAGGTCTCTGCACATCTTGGTGCCTCCTAGGTGCACCGAGTAAGCGGAACTATGTGCCTCAGCTATGACTTCATCTCGAATACCCCCATTTGGAATACACAGCCGTCTGCCAAATCTCAGAGAACCATCTTCATGAACCTGCAAATCCATCCTCAAACCAGCCTCAACTAACCCTCTGAATTTCTGCAACTGAGAGTCTCCAGCCTGTGCAGCTTTAATGCGATCTATAAGCGATGATTGAACTTGCAATTGCTAGAGATGTCCGGGCACACCCGGTGTAACTACCTCCAACTCGAGTCTTTGAAGGTCATCGAGAATCCCCTTCTGACAAGTCAGCAATGCAGCTGACGGCCTGCGACAGAGAGCGTCAGGAACGACGTTCACCTTCCCCGGGTGATACTGCGGATCAATATCGTAGTCTGCCATCAATTCCAACCACCCGCGTTGTCTCATATTCAGCTCTTTCTGAGTGAACACGTATTTCAGACTTTTGTGATCCGTGTACACCTTCACTCTTTTGTCTATAAAGTAATGCCTTCATATCTTTAAAGCGAACACAACGGCCGCTAATTCCAAGCCATGCGTGGGGTAGTTCTTCTCGTGATTTTTCAGCTGACAAGAGGCGTAAGTTACCACTCGACCGTGCTACATTAAAACACAGCCTAAACCTTTTCCCAACGCATCACTATAAGCCACCCGAGCTATCTGGCACAGTCAGGATTGGGGCTGTGGTCAACTTTAGTTTCAACAGCTCAAACGCCTGGGTGCACTCCTCCGACCAAACATAAGGCACCTCTTTCCGTGTGAGCTTCATCAAGGGTTCCGCTACTCTCGTGAAATCTTGGACAAACCACCGATAATACCCAGCCAATCCCAAGAAGCTTCTTATCTCAACAACTGATTTCGGTGTCGGCCAGTCTTTACTAGATTCGATTTTCGTCAGATCCATTGAAATGTCGTCACTCGGAACGACATACCCCAGAAATTGCACCTTGTAGAGCCAAAACTCGCACTTGCTTAGCTTAGCATAGAGCTTCTCCTCCCGTAGAACCTGCAATACAATTCGTAGGTGCTTGGCGTGCTCCTCTCGACTTCTGGAATAGACTAGAATGCCGTCGATGAAAATGACAACAAACTGATCCAAGTACTTGGAGAAAATCCTGCTCATCAAGTCCATAAATATGGCCGGTGCATTGGTAACACCGAACGACATCATAAGAAACTCATAGTGTCCATATTGGGTTCGAAAAGCTGTCTTGCATACATCCTCTGCCTTGACCCTGATTTGGTGATACCCTGACCAAATATCTAGTTTAGAAAATACCCGAGCACCACCCAGCTGGTCAAACAAGTCATCGATGCGGGGAATGGGATACTTGTTTTTCACGGTCACCCGATTCAACTCCCGGTAGTCGATGCACATGCGCAAGGAACCGCATTTCTTCTTAACCAGCAATATAGCAGCACCCTACGGGGAAGCACTTGGAAGGATAAATCCCTTGTCCAGAAGATCTTCTATCTGCTTCTTTAATTCTGTCAACTCAACTGGCGCCATCTGATTGTTTGTTGATTTTCGTATGCGTTTTAAAATTTAAGAATACCGCAATAGCTAGCCGGTTGAGTACGGGTCGGTCCACAAGGAAATGGTGTTCTCTTTAAGTTCTAACGAGTTAAGTTCTATTTTTGGTACGTTTTGTTTTAAAATCTAAGAATGAGATTAATTTGATTTAAAGTCTTGCTAGGTTAGGATTTTGTTAGTTTGGAAAAGGGATTCTACTCACTGCTTTTAATACCCTAGTTAAGAATATAGGTGGTAGGGTAATAGTCAACAAAGGGGATTAGCACGACTGGGAAGAAACTTAGTTTCTTCCTTTTGGTCCTTGTGCGTCCTTTCTTGGCTCTTAGCCCTAACCTCTAGTTAATTCAACCACAACCGGTCTAACTAGGGAATCACCGCTATCTTTTAGGATATGGTGCCGTAGTGAGCGGTGTGTGGTTGGATTAAACGGAGTCCTATTTTAAATATTATATGGGCAAAGAAAAGAGTGAGAGAGATTTTCTTCACTCAGACCTTCCCAATCCTAACCCTAACAAGTGAGGAATTACTCACTCATTAGGAAAACTATGATAAAATTCATTTATGTTTGTTTATTTTAATAGGTGAACTAAAATACAGAAAATAAAAGAACAGATAAAATAAATTGCACGAATTAAATTTAAATAAAAATGCAAGATAGGAAAAGAACTTACTTTATTGATACCTCTCAACAATGTATTACAACTTGAGTGAAATTTTAATCTAGAAAATTAAAAAAAGGCATGCCTAATTAGGTTTTCGGCTTTCCTATTTATAGATAGGAGAAACCCTAGATTTTACATCTGATCCAAGGAGGATGAAGTTAGGGCTTATGCAACACGTGTGCGCGGGTGCAAAATGGCGAACAAGCAGGCATATATGATTCAACATCGATAATTGCATTAAATAAATTATATAAAAATGACAACTAAATATTTTCAATTGAACTTTCGAAAATAAAGCTGTCGAATCATGATGATATTAGGTAATCTTTTGAGCATAATTAAACTAACAATCTTGTAGGGATCTAGGATTATATTTGTAGAAAATGAATCCAAATATACCTAGATCTAAATAGCAGGAAGCGTCGATACTTATAAGTTGATACCCAACTCAATCACCAGTTAACTCCGTAATTAATCCAAAATAGCACAACTTAATTATACCTTTGTTTTATACCTCAAGTCATGGAATAATGATTGTTGCAACAGTAAAGGGGAAACACCATGGTGCCGCTAGTTTATTTTAGAACACTTAGGCTTCAAATCTGTAAGCTTTATGTTGCGATCACGGCTTGATGTAGATCTAAATGGCGGGCTTCAAACAATCAACAATTCGATGAACCAAATTTGTTTTTTGGTGGCGTGTCGATGACGATTATATGACAAATGCAAAGAACGAAGATGACGGATGGCGACGATGGAACAATAAATCAATACAGAAATCGACCGCAGCCGAATGATAAATTGTCGACCGCAGCCGAATAAATTTCTTCGCCAGAACAATTCACAAATCACACAATTTTTATATCAAAATCAATATATATTCATCAACTAAACCATAAAAAGGTCTAGGGTTTCTTTTATAGGAAAACCCTAATACAATTAACAAAATAACACATAAAATTTCTAATTTTGCAAAATAACATGAACTCAAAAATTAACAAATATCACCTAAACAAATAAATAAAATACGACATGATAGTCCTGCATCAAGAACGTTGTGAATTTTTTTAGAAATCGCAAAATTTATGGGGTTTTTTCACTTTTCAATATTTTGCTTGCTATATATAGCAAATGAAAATTGCGAAAATCTCGGGATTTTTCTTTACTCGGTTTCCTAATATTTTGCTTGGTATAGCATAAGAAATCCACGAAATGTTTAAAACTCTCAAGGATTTTCGAATTTCAATGTTTTGCTTGCTAAAGTATAAGAAAATCTTGAAAATTTTCAGTTTTTCGATATTTTCCTTTACTAGAACACGAAAATCGCGAAATTTTCAATAATCTAATTTTTTTTATTTTCACATTTCAATATTTTGCTTGCTAAAGAGCACGAAAATCATTAAATTTTCTTAAACTCGAAATTTTAAATTTTCTTCATGTTGTCAAAATTTGGCTAGGTTTAACACGTAATAGCAAAAGCTTCACAAAAATCACAATTTTCTATTTTCTTTTGCTTTCCAATCTATAGCACAAAAAATTTGCGAAAATTTTCTATTTTCTAGCTCTTTTCAGTCTTCTGCTTCAGAAATTTCAAAAGTTTTCGTCGGTTTGTTTCCAATATCCTGCTTGCTATACACATAAATTTTCAGAAATCATAAAATTATCAGTATTTCGAATTTTCAATATTTTGCTTTTTCAGAAGTCTCCAAATTTTTTCTGTTTCTTAATATTTTGTCTCCTATATAACACACAAATTACGAAATTTTTTGTAATCTTAAAATTTTAGTGTTCTTCGGGTTTCAATATTTTCTTGCTAAGCACCCGACAATTGCGAAATATTAAGAAATCTCAAACTTTTCAAAAAAAATTCTTGATGCTCACGAAAATAGCAAAATTTTGAACTTTCAAAATTTTCTATATTCTTTCGGTTTTCAATATTTTGCTCTATGGCACACCAAAATTGCGAAATTCTCAGAAATCTCAGTTTTCTTCATATTTTCAATATTTTTTAGCACACAAAATTAATGAAATTTTCACAAATCTAATATTTTTTCTATCTTTCGATTTTCGATATTTTGCTTGCGAAAATAGCGATTTCAGAAGGCTCGAACTTTCCTGTTTTCTTCAGTTATTCAACATAAATCTTGATGACAATATAAATAGGATACTTTATTTTAAAAGATAAATGCGTCCTAATTCCTTGATCTATATAGGAATTGGAGTTCCCTTTTGAACCACAATTGATCGATATGTACAGGACACAATTAACCAGATCATAGTTTCGGTGTCTATTTCACAAATCCTGTTTTGTTCCTGTTCTAAATTATAACATTTTTGTCAGAATTTATCTTTTCTTCTTCTTGCAACTGTAAATTAGAAACCATGTTCAAGTTGTATAGAAATCAATAGATGCGTATCACGTACAACTTAAATTTAAAGTCATGTGAAGGATTTCTGTTTCATTCATTATATCGATGATTTTTGTATTCTTTTGTTCCCTCCAAAAATTATGATAATTAATACACAGTAATCCATGGGACTTAAGTCCATGCGTCAGAAAGATGGACGCGGCTAAAAAGCATGCGTCAATAATTCCTGACGCTGCGTCAATTTTTGGGACCTTGGCTTCTTTAATAGCTTAAGCTATATTTGGAAAAATAATTTTCCTATCTTTCTCATACAAAAAGAATAAATCTGGTTAATCAGAAGATCTCCAAATAAAAAATTTAAAATATATAGTTTAAGCTATTTAAAATATTCTCTATCTTTCTAAAACAGAAAGAAAATTTTGTTAACAAGAGATAAAATCTTTTATATCTTTCTAAACAAAGAAAAATATAAACTTTGTTAACAAGGACCCTCGGATCTATAACCCAACGGTGCTTAAGCACGCGTGCTAATATTAGCTCTTTTCATATGTTCTTTTAAAACAAAAAAAAAATCAATTGAATATCTTATTTAAATAAGAAAGATATTGATTATATCAACAGATAACCCTTGGATCTAAAATCCAACGGTGTTTAAGCACCCGGGCTTGATCATAAGATCAATTAGACAAACCTCAAAGTGGGATTGTCTCTACTTATCCAACAATATCTATGCCCCATATAAAAGACCCTTGAGGTCAAATTTCATATACGAAATCGACCCCATAAGTTTGATCAGGAACATAAGTTCTCTGCAATCAAAGCTTTTGTCTTCTTCCTCATTATCATCAACCGAGGTGAGAAAAAGAGAATAACCTCTATGATAGAATAGGCTTAAGCTTCATTTATGAGAAGGTTAACCTTCAGATTCAGAACTCGGGTTCTTTTCAATGATCTTAACATCTTTAGATCAAATTTCGCCCCCAGAAAACTTAAGTTTTCATTAGAAGGATTCTTTTGATCTTAAGTTCTAGGGTTTGAGAGAATATCCGAACCCGCATAAAAATATAATGATGAAGGACAAGGAAATTTAAATTTCCAAAGAACAGATCATATGATCGATATATAAAAATGAAAGGAGATTCCAGATCACAAAAGTTGTGATCTTGATGTCGTTAATAGCCAAAATAGCCATTAACAGAAGTTAAGGCTTCATGAAAGTTAAGTTTCAAAAGAACAAAAATTAATCTCTATGAAAAACCCTAAATGGCCATGCGCCAGAGGCATATGCGCCAATGGGCAACACCGGAGGAGATGATGTATTACTTCTCCGCCAATTCGTTATCAATCTATTGGGCACTGCTTTTGAGTAGTAATCGGAGTTTCCTAATGACTCCGTTAAGACGTTTGATGAAACGGAGATGCTCTTTTACTAAAGATTCGGTAGTGCGAGTAATGCATCACTATGAAGGCACTGGTCAATGAAAGAATCAAACTGAATAAGACATGGGTTCAATATGCTATCCAATGGCGGAACCTGTGGTCTAAGCACGAGCAGCGCATCGGCGAGGTTCCGGCCGTCGGGTTATTCGAGGCAACCATCGATCGATGCTCATAAGTGTATCCGTTCATGTCCTTCTTCAAGCCTACCGCCTTCCAGTAGCTTATTGATAAACTAGCTCAACTGGATTCGATAGGTCAAGGTCCTTTCTCTTCGGGCCGAGACTTACGAAATTATATAGGGAAAGACAAGGCAGCGTTTATCGCCAATACACAACAGCGGCAGGGCGTCCCTAAAGTGTCTGGTCGCCAAAACAATAATCGTACGGGGCCGAATCTCGAGGAAAGGATAGTGCGCGAATATTCGTTCCCTCGCGATAAGACAAAGAAGCTGTTCGAGCTCGCTACGAAGAATGGCCTACTGACGTTGCCCCAGCCACGGTGACTAGCTCAAGCTAATGAAGTCAACAGCCCCAATTACTGCCCTTACCATCGAGTGGTAAGCCATCCGATCGAAGATTGTTACATCTTCAAGAACTGGGTCGAGAACCAGTATAAACAGGGTAAATTCATGCTATCAGATAACTGGAAGGTGAATCCACGCCAAAATCATACCCTTAAGGGGGCTAATACGCAGGGGCATACTGTTCATTCGTGGAAGAAACCCCGTGGGAGGTGATGCTTTCCTCCAAAACAAAGATGTTAAAGGATCTGCAAGCATGTCCGAGAATCAGGTAAAAAGACCCGCTTGAACCTGAGATTATAGAAGGGATGCTAAAGCCACATCCCACTCCGAAAATTGCTGATAAAGGGAAAAGCCCCAAAGTCAAGTAGTATAATAAGAAGAAAAAGAAAGTAAAGAAGCTCATACAGCCTGTCAAGCATGTAGACAGCGTACGGGGATACAAAAGTATATAGATGCGCTAAAGGAATATAACTAGATGACGCGTTCACTAGTCACTCTCTTCAGCACATCCTTAAGAATAGCAAGGAGGATGAAGATAACGATTCAGAGGGAGAAGAGAAAATAGAAGAACATGTGGAAAGTTGCTGCATGGTCTTTCACTCCTTCATATATGACGAAGATGTGCCAGCTGCGTCCGAAAGTGACTCAGACGAACAGAGGGCGGAATCAATGCCAGAAGCTCCAAGTTCGTCATAAGAAGACCCTATTGAGAAGCTCCTATAAGAAGCCTTTCAAAGAAGCAGGGAAAATCAAAGACGTGAACTGGCCATATATGAGAAGGCCATGCGGCAGTGTCTAAATAGGCAAGCTGCGAAGGAGGCAAGTTATGTAGCTCCCCAACCGAAGCCAAATATATTACCAAAGAGGAAAAAACAAGGTCAAGACCGAGAGGCACTTCGCTAAGGCCTTATCGAAAGGGATGAAGTTGCGGCCCATGAAGATGTATATACCCCAGGGGTTGTAGACTTCGAAGGCAGAGAAGAGCACCCAAAATATTGTCTCTACCACCGGAGAGTCTGTCACCCCATCGACGAATGTAAAGTGTTCTGGAAATGGTGGCAAAAGTATGTCTTCCACCAAAGACATATAAAAAGGGAGAGGCAGAAGACTGAGGCTCTCCCACTCCCACATGTTAACTCCGAAGCAAACAGACAGACAATGTCAGTGACCGAAAGCTATTGTATGGACAAGGCTTAGTCTTAAAAAAAATGCTGGGGTCCATAGTATTGACATTGTGTTTTGGACAGCTCGTCATGGACGTAAAGTTCCATGTCATTGAAAGCAAGACGTGCTACAAAGCTTTACTCAGTAGACCTTGGCTATACGAGCATGGTCTCATCCCTTCTACACAACATCAGTATATGAAGTATTTTAAGGATGGCCAAGAACACACCATTATAGAAGAGCTCAACCCTTTCTCCATGAATGAAGTACGTAAATATGAAGATACCAAGTACTTCCTGTCGGACTTCGAAAATACTGAGAGGTGCGGCAAGTCGCAGAACAAAAAAGTACAAGCGACCGCCATCTCGATCTTTGGAAGTGATTCTGAAGAAGAAGAGATAGTGTTCACAGATCAACCTCTGAGGGAAACCAATAAACATAGCTTGTCAACCTCCATTTTAGTCTTCGATAGTGACTCGGAAGAAGAAGTTGATGTAGTGTTCTCTACCCACCCGCAAGTGAAAACTCCCAATGAAGTAAACCAAGCTTTACATATTGCGATGGTTCCGTCTTGCCACTACAAAGAACTCGATTCACTTAGCACCTATAGCGTGCAGGAGTTGGTCACTTTTCATATACCTTCCAGATATATAAGTGAGAAGGCGATTCTCTTCTACAAATCAGAAAAGACCAAATTGGAGAAAGAGATCTGGTACAGACTTGATCCGAATCTCAACATGTTGCAGCCTATCCGTATGCCGAGATACTTCACGAAATGACTAAGGGAATTCTTGAAGCATCAGGGAATACCATTCGGACAAACTGTCCGTCAGGCTAAATATTGCAAGAGGATCTAGGAAGTGTCAAGGACCCGCCAAATCAAGCCAAACGGAAAGATGGATACTACATGCTTGGGATATGTACAACCCAAGAAGTGGGAGCAAACTCATAGCTGTTATGCCTTAAGCGAAGGGGAAGATACTTGGCTGGTAGATGACGTGACCAAGCAAGAGGGAAATACCCCGCAAAGCGCTTCAACCCAACCATCAGAAGAGCCAATTGAGACGCTAATGAAAGAAACGGTTCAAGATGTTGATGAGCTTGAAGAAAGTATAATGGTCCTATATGAAAAGATCATGCGGTTGCCCCTGACCGAGCAATATAATGGAGTAAGGAGTTATGATAGCCCGGCTCCGCAACAGCTACCTCTGCTCTCTTTTATAAGAGGAGATTCGAAGCGGCGACAATGAGACTAGGGCGGCATCTACGTCCAACCCTAAAACAAGGCGATCTTGGGACAATGCATCAACGAGAAAAATACCGCCCAAGCTCATCCCTTATACAGAAGATGGGATGGGGTTACTCTTTCCCCGTGACAAGACAAGGAAGATATTCGCCCTCATTATGAAGCACCATATGTTAACACTGCCCAAGTCTAAACGGCCACATCAAGTAAATGCCTTTGATCATCCAGATTACTGTCTCTACAATCGGATCATCGGCCATCCGATCAAAAATTGCTTCGTCTTCAAGAATTGGGTGGAAGAGTAATACAGGAAAAGCAAGTTCACACTAAGTGACAGCTGGAGAGTGGATGCCCCGCAAAAGCATGCACCAACGTGAAACTACTCTACCAAATCGGAGTGTGGCCAGCCCAAGAAGCAGAATCTCACCCACATTTGCCATATGATAAGACTTTCTAATGAAAATGATGAAGAAATGCCTGGGCTTTTTGATTGCCTCGCCAATGAAGACGAGATCATAGATTGCCGCCAGCACCTAAGGAGCTGAAAGATGGAATACCTACTACCACTGATGAATTAAAAAAGGTAGATTTAGGAACGGAGGATGATCCGAGACCAACGTTCGTCAGTGACCTGCTTACTGAATAACAAGTAGCCACTTTAAAAGAAGTGCTCATAGAATTCAGAGACTGCTTCGGCTGGAACAACTCCGAGATGCCGGGTCTTGATCCAGAAATAGCAATGCATAAGCTGGCCATAACGTCGGGGATAAAGCCTGTCAAGCAGTCTCCAAGAAGGATGCGGCTCCAGCTCAAAATGAGCGTCAACGCCGAAGTTGAGAAGTTAATCGACTCCGGCTTCATCCATGAAGTATGATACCCGGACTGGATTGCCAGTATCATCCCTGTGATGAAGAAGAATGGGACTGTTTGCATCTGCGTGGACTTTTGGGACCTCAATAAGGCATGCCCGAAAGATGACTTCCCCGTGTCAGTTACGGAATTAATGATAGACAATACGTCTACTCATGAGGTCTTCTCTTTTATGGACGGATCTTCAGGGTACAATTAGGTAAAGATGAATCCCGGAGACAAGCACATGACTTTCCGCACCCCGCTGGGCGTCTTCTATTATAAAGTGATGCCATTTTGACTGAAGAATGCTGGAGCAACATATCAAAGACCGATGACCAAGATTTTCGACGACCTTATTCATGAGATAGTCGAATGTTATATATATGATCTTGTGGTCAAGAGCATGTCTCACGAAGAGCACTGGGAGCATTTAAGGATAGTCTTCAAGCACATTCGAAGTATAACCTGAAGATGAACCCGCTGAAATGTGCATTCGAAGTCTCTTCCGGCAAGTTCCTGGGTTTTATAATCCGCTACCGAGGGATCGAGATCAACCCCTATAAAATCAAGGCTATTACAGAAATGCCCCCGCTAAGAAATCTCAAGAAGCTACGATCTCTCCAAGGAAAGCTTGCCAATATCAGACGGTTCATTGCCAACCTCTCTGGAAAGTGTCGTCCATACAGCAATCTGATGAAGAAAGGGACCCCTTTATATGGGACCAGAAATGTCAGAAAGCGTTGGAGGAAATCAAGCAATACTTGCAGAATCCACAAGTATTGGCCGCTCCGGTTAAGGGAAAGCCATTTATCCTATATACAACTGCCCTTGACGGTTATCTAAGCCCGCTATGGGCATAGGAGAATGACCAAGAAAAGGAAAGGGCCTTGTACTATCTAAGTCAAGTCCTGCTAGGAGCAGAAAGCAACTACTCCCCTATCAAGAAGTATTGCCTGGCGCTGATCTTCACGATAATGAAGCTCAGACACTACGCCTTGGCCCATGAAGTGCACATCATATCAAAGGTAGACCCTCTCAAATATCTTATGACGAAAACTATACTAACGGGAAGGCTCGCCAAGTGGGCCTTGCTGTTGATGAAGTTAACAATTATACATCGCCCCCTCAAAGCGGTAAATGGACAGGCTATCGCCGATTTCCTCGCCGAACACCCAATCTCAGTCTACTCTCCACTGAACTGTGAGCTACCGGATGAATATCCATTCAACGCGGTCGAATGGAAAGAAGAAACAGAGAAGCTTTATTGGGAATTATATTTCGATGGAGACTCCTCAATAAAAATGCAGAAAAGAGTATCTCGATAATCAGAGCTGAGATAGGCCTTATTTTCGTAACCCCTCAAGACAGAATAACCCGCTGTGCCATCTCGTTGACGGAGCCTAGGACCAACAATGAAGAAAAGTATGAAACGCTTATAGCCGGTCTTGAGATTGCGATCGGCATAGGCATCGAAAATCTCCGTATACACGCGGATTCTCAGTTGATCGTCATGCAAGTCAATGGAGATTACAAGACATGCAAGTCAGAACTGAAAAAGTATGGCGAAAAGGTGCAGCAACTGCTGACGCGGCTTCTCTTGTATACACTGGAAAATGTGCCGCGAGCGGAAACAGCAAAGCAGATACATTAGTTAAGTTATCTAAAGAATTGGCCGACGAAAACCTTGACGGCATAAGGATCATCGTCCAAAGTCGCAAGATCTTGGCCCCAGTAGAGATATCTTCAGAACCTCCAACCGAACCCGTAAATGAAGATGTCTTTCGAGCAAAGGAAGAAGAAGATGACCGGCGAGAAGTCTTTATAGACTATTTCAAGTCTCAACGGGTGCCTTAAGATACATCGCAAAGGCATCAGCTCATGCCATAATCGACGAAACTCTATATAAAAGGTTCATCGACCATATATGGCTAAAATGCCTAGGACCGAAGGAAGCCAAAAAGGTCGTCCAAGAAATTTACGATGGACTCTGCTGATCTCATCAAGCCGGTCCAAAGATAAAGCTGAAGATCAAGAGAATGGGTTACTACTGGCTCACGATGATCCAAGACTGCATCGACTATGCAAGGTGATGCCACTCGTGTTAAATACATGAGGACTTCATACATCGACACCGCAACCCACTGCATCCGACCGTAACCAGTTGGCCGTTCGAAATGTGGGGACCGATATAATAGACCCTATTGAGCCGGCATCATCCCGAGGACATTGTTTCATCTTGGCGATGACCGATTACTTCTCCAAATGGCAGAGGTGATACCGCTGAAAGAAGTAAAGACGGAGAATATGCTCCATTTCTTCAAAACCCATGTCATATACTGGTTTAGAGTTCCATGGCGGATAGTCTTAGACAACGGACCAGCATATAGAAGCCATAAGATAAGTTGCTTCGCCCAACAACACAAGATAGATTGGAGATATTCCTTCGTTTATAATCCCTAGGCTAACCGTTTAGTTGAAGCTTTCAACAAGACGCTAACCAAACTTATAAAGAAGATGGTGTCCAAGAATAAAAAGGACTGGCATGAAAGGCTCATGAAGCTCTTTGGACGTACCGAACAACGTTCAAGACAGCCACGAAGACAACACCTTATGCATTGGTGTTTGGCACCGAATCAGTGCTCCCGCTGGAGATAGAGCTCCCCTCACTGTGAATGGCGGATCAATGTGAACTTACGGACGAAGAGAATACTCATCTCCGGCTCGAAGAACTTGATGCTCTCGATGGGACCTGCCTTATAGCATAACAAAATCTGGAAGCTTACAGAGCAAGGATGACATAATCATATGAAAGCCTAACCAGACTAAGAACATTCCGCCAAGGCGAACTCATACTGGTTGTCAATAGGCTGATGATCCCTGATGGCATGAAATCTGGGAAGTTCGAGCCGAACTATGAAGGCTCGTATGTGATAGATAAGATCTACCAAGGTGGAGCTTACCTACTCATGGATATACACGGAGAAAGACCGTTTCGGCCAATAAACTGCCGATTTCTCAAGAAGTACTATTCTTGAAGAGTCACGACTTGGGTCAATGATAGATGGCCATGCCTATGTCCACTCGCCATTCCTACCGAATGATATGCACCTCCATTATGATGGACCACTGTCCCTAAACTGGAATGATGGACCAAAATGTATCTAAATTAATATGTTGCCCTACGACATGGATCATATAACCGGCCGTATACAATCTATGGGCACAAACGATCTATGTCCCGCATATGTTTTTCATGGCTCCCTTAGACCGTGATGTCCCTAAATTAACATGTTTCCCTACGGACTTCTTGAGATCCACGTTGCACCTGAAGTTCTACCGGTGAAGATTGCAAACTCAAGTCCCACCGGCGAGGCTACACCTGAAGTCCCACCAGCTATGAAGCCCTACCGATGATACAATTCTCCAAAAGATGTTATGCCCTACGGTTGATCTCCATATCGATCACAGTAGACAATCCACGGGTATAAACGATCAATATCTCACCCAAGTCCCACCGGTAAGCGATACTGGATCACCCACAGCAAAGCTACGTTCGAGAGATTTCCATTGCCAAAAAATGGTATGTCCACAAGCAAAATGGCCACGGATGAAAACCCGAAAGGGAGCCGTAAGTAAAACCAGCAAGACTACCGGTGAGCTTGTGAAAACCCGAGAAGGCGCAAACTCGTTGAAAGAAAAGAAAAATGCACTTGCAAAGTCCTCGCGACTTTGTAAGGAGAAAGTACCTGTGTGGGATTCTTATGACTCACAAAGGAGCTACACACTTAGGAATTCATATGATTCCTAAGGAGAAAATACACTTTACGAGATCCTCTCGACTCGTAAGGAGAAATATCTCTATAAGACTCTCACGGCTTATAGAATTCAAAAGCTTTAAATTACAGGGATCCAAGCATGTTTCTTAAGCCATCATACCCTATGAGATTTATGCCCTACAAGTAGTTCAATATTGACTCTTGTATATAATCCACGGGCGTTAACAAAATATATTTCAACCAAGTTCCACCGGAGCCGAGTGATATTTCCAATATGGTGAACGACACTTATAAGTCATCTCGACTTGTAAGGAGAAAATACTCTTGTAAGATCCTTACGACTTGCAGGAGAAAATACCACTTAGGAATCCCCACGATTCCTAAAGAGAAAATACACCTTCGAGATACTCTCGACTCGTAGGAAGAAATATCTTTATGAAACCCTTTTGACTCATAGAGTCAAAAAGACTTAGTTGGCAGGGATCTAAACCTGCTTTCTAAGCCACCTTTGTCTAAATAAGTAACGGCAAATGATGAGTTACTCCTGGCAATATTCCAGTTGTAGTGATATTGATGCCTAATCAGGTATCAAACTCTAAGTCCTCTTACGACATATTATAGGTCACTTTTGATGATATTTCAGTTGTAGCGATACTGATACCAAACCTGGTATCAGATTCCAAGTCCCCAACTCGCAATAAAGTTCAGTGAGCAAAAAATATACGTATAAAATAGCCGAAATGATAGGGCAACCGCAATGAAAATCAGCGAGTAAACAAAAAATTCGAAATGATTGGGCACCGCGAATAAATAGCCGAAATGATTGGGCAATCGCGACAAGAAAAGCTGAAATGATAAAGCATCGCGGAGAATAAAAAAAATTAAAAAAAGAATAAATAAAAAAATGATAAAATAAAATTTTTCTTCCTTGCAGGTAGTTCGAATTTCGACTTCTGATTCATTGGCATAAGTGAATGAAAAGAAGCGATACGTTTCCCTATGCTCCATCAAATGAATAACTGAGTCTTGATGGCATTTATATAGCACAAAAACTACATGGATGTCTGATTCACTCCAGTGAAGTATGATTGCGGCGCCATCAAGGACCCAATGGTCGAAATGAAGCGAAGTGATGGCATACTCTTAGCTTCAGGTCTTGATGGTAATACATACAAAACCTAAAGACTATTGGACGTTATCCCACCTCGGACGGATGCAACTCTGACTTTCCTGGGACTCCTCAAAGAAGGAAGTCTGACCTTAAGGTAAAGCGCCACGGTAGCGTCTAACGTTGAACCATCTGACTGCAATATAGATATACCGGCCTAGGAAGGTTACTTGAGATGTTGTATCCTGTAGTAATAGGGTTGGGTGATACAGCAAGTATGCGGCTACTCGAGCCAGCGACCCGAGTGGACGTGGATCAAGAAGAAATCGGCCGACGTAACGGTGTGATGGACCAAATCCAGCACCACAAACCTAACGGACTCCTATGCTAAAAGGGGTTATGTATGTTTAACATTAAGATGGGTTTGTCCGTATGCCTAAGGGAGAGATGAACTGAATGCTCCGGAACTAGTATATAAACTAAGTTAAGCCATTTCAAAGCAATCAAAAGATAGAGATGCACATAAATAAATAAATAAAATTCATTCATAAATCAAAATTGTGGGATGATACAATCAACAAATAGGGGTACAAAAAAAGCAATCAAGTCAGTTTGACTCCCCGCAAATCTCGAAGGAATTCAAGGGCCAAGATTTTACACAAGGAATCTAAGGGCCCTCACGTGATATGCATGTGGCGCCTCTGGTGGGGGCATTTGTTCCCTCCAAAAATAATGATAATTAATACACAGTAACTCATGAAACTTAAGTCCATAAGCCAGAAAGATGGGCGCTGCTAAAAAGCATGCGTCAATAATTTTTGGCGCTGTGCCAATTTTTGAGGCCCTCGCATCTTTGATAGTTTAAACTATATTTGGAAAAATAATTTTCCTTATCTTTCTCAAACAGAAAGAATAAATTTGGTTAACCAGAAAATCTCGAAATAAAAGATTTAAAATATATAGATTAAGTTATTTAAAATATTCTTTATTTTTCTAAAACAGAAAGATAATTTTGTTAACAAGAGATAAAATCTTTTATATTTTTCTAAATAAAGAAAAATATAAAACTTGTTAATAAGGACCTTCAGATCTATAATCCAACGATGCTTAAGCACCCGGATTAATATTAGCTCTTTTCATATATTCTTTTAAAACAAAAAATCAATTGAATATCTTATTTAAATAAGAAAGATATTAATCATATCAACAGATAAGCTTTGGATCTAAAATTCAATAGTGTTTAAGCGCCCGGGTTTGATCGTAAGATCAATTAAAGAAATATAAAAAAGAGATTGTTTCTACTTACTTAACAATATCTATTCCTATATAAAGAACCCTTGAGGTCAAATTTCATATACAAAATCGACCCCATAAGCTTGATCATGAACTTAAGTTCTCTGCAATCAAAGCTTTTGTCTTCTTCCTCATTATCATCAACCGATGTGAGAAAAGGAGAATGGTCTCTATGATAGAATAGGCTTAAGCTTCATCTATGAGAAGGTTAACCTTGAGATTCAGAACATAAGTTTTTTTCGATGATCTTAAGATCTTTTGATCAAACTTCGTCTCGAAAAAACTTAAGTTTTTATTAGAGCGGTTCCTTTAATCTTAAGATCTAGGGTTTGAGAGAAGAACCGAACCCCTCATAAAAATATAATGATGATGGACAAGGAAATTTAAATTTCCAAAGGACAAGGAAATTTAATAACTTTTTCGAACAACCAGTTTAACGATTTATAGGTCAACAACCAGTTTAAATTTCGAATCAAGACTAGTCTCTGTTTCGTGTCAAAATTTCGAATCATGTCTCATACAAGTCCAGGTTCTCCTCTTCTATGCTTCTCTGATTTTGCAGGTGCAGTTCTTGATTGCTTGGTATCGATACAAACAAGATTGGGGAAGGACGACGGCGATATACTGGCCAAATTGAAGAGAATTTTAAGCATTCAAGAGAGGGAGTTCGGCTCCGAGCATGGAGAAGCTTTAGAGACCACGAAAAAGGTTGTTTCTTTTTTGATGGGGATGAAGAATGAGAAGTTGCTTTTAGAGAGGAGATTAAAATCATTAAGAAGCAATCACAAGCACATGGTTCATGTTTAAAAGAAATATCAGTTGCACTTTTAAATTTCTATCGAAATCAATTAGTTGACATTTACATAAGCTTTTGAAGGCATGCCAACTTCATCTGGTGCAATCAAATTTAAAAAAATTTAATTGGCATCCTCCAAATTTATGTAAACTAAAGAAAACATCTTATAATAAGAAAGTTTAGTATGATAAACTCATGTAATGGTTTTATTATACATCTGCCACTCTACTGCTATGGAAAATACTGTATGTTTCTTCCAATATCCTAACTACTTAGGAAATAAAACCGCAAATTTAGTACAGAAAGGTAAAAATGGACTTAGCAATAACGGATCCGGTGTCGGAAATGCTTTTGCGCTGCAGCGATACGATCGGCTGTTGAATCATCGTCCCCGTTTTCTCCATCATCGCATGTATCTGATGGAGATGAGAAAAAGCATGATAATAGGGCCTTGGGAAGAGGGAAGCCACTGCACAAGTCATCAACCCAATATTCCATGACTTAGCAAAACTTTGATCCCATATGATGCATTTATGTCCTGCAACTGTTACGAATGAAGGCAGCAGCTGGTGGGATTTAAGTTGACATGGCACTAGAATTTGGGCATTCAACATAGCAATTTTACAATGGAAACTTGATTAATTTTCACATAAACTTGTTGCAATAGGGGAAAAACTCAAGTCACAACCACTTCCACATCTGCATTGGTCCGTCAACTTTATATACAATAGCTTTTCATTTAATCAATTGTGCTAGTTGCATAAATACAATTTGCTTTGAACTATCTCTTCAACGCCGGTCTTTGTTTTAATGCAAGATTGAGTAACTGAGCGGAATTGCATCTTGGATATCAAACTTTTCTGATCGCAGATCTGTTAGCAAGTGAAAAGGAAATAGCCAACATATATAAACTAAATCAACAAGAAAAAATGGATAAATGCTTGTCAAATAGGCTCATTGTAGACTCCAGAAATTTGTCCTTCGTATTCAGACAAGACTTGGCAATGTCGACCAGCTGCGAGCATTTCAAGTGAAGCTGAGGACATCCCTGAATGAACAACACGGCAAAAAGATGTATTATGTATAATCGGCAATTGGAGCATCACTGCTCTAAAAGAAAAGCAATAGTTAGGGCCATTCAAACTGATCTCTTCTTGCCTGTATGCATCGTGTGTTCATAAATGCGCACAGATGTTTCCTCCGTGTGATCATGAGTAAGAGGCATATTTCCATGCAGGTCATACACAAAAAGTGATGAAAATTTAAATTTTAGTCCTCCATAAACCTGTTTTTTCAAACTTAGAAAATTTCTATTTTTGGTAAGTTTTTCAATATTTTGCATTTATATCCCACAAAAATCACAAAATTTTAAATAAACAAAAACTCAAAATTTATCGTTGGTTACTCCAATATTTTTCTTGATATATAACACAAAAAATCAAGAAATTTTCAAAATCTCAAAATTTTATATTTTCTTTGAATTTTCGAGATACAGCTTTGCTAGCACAAAAAATTGCGAAATTTTCAAAGTCCCAAAATTTTCTGTTTTCTTTGGTTTTTCGATAATTTGCCGGCTCATGAAAACTGCAAAATATTCAAAACTCTCAAAACATTATATTTTCTTTGATTTTGCTTGTTATATGACACACGAAAACTGCCAATTTTTTTTAAAATTTCCAAAACTTCCGCTTGACACGGAAATTGCGAAAATTTCAAGAATCTCAAACTTTTTTTGTTTTCCTTCAGCTCTCTCGATATTTTTTATGCTATAGCTCACGAAACCCATGAAATTTCCAAAAGCATCAAATTTTCTTTTTTTGTATTCAGTATTTTTCTAGTGCCCGCGCAAATTGGAAATTTTCAACCATACCAAAATTTTCTCATTTGTTTCGTTTCTCAAAATTTTGCTTTCTAGCATATGAAAACACAAAATTATCAAAAATCTCAAAATTTCATGTTTTCTTCAGTTTGACAACATTATACCTTGTAGCATACGAAAACTGCGAAGTTCTTGGAAATCTCAAAAAAAAAATCATACGTATTTTAATATTTTGCTTGCTATATTATACATTGTAAACCATGAAGGTTTAACATTTCAATATTATAATATTTTGCACACAAAAATTGTGAAATTTTGCTTGTAGCTCACGAAAACCATGAAATTTTAAAAATCTTTTAAAAATTTGTTTTCTTCCAATTTTCAACATTCTCAAAAAAATTTGTATTTCTCATATTTCAATATTTTTCTTGCTATATTATACACAGTAACTTCGAAATTTTCAAAACTAACATTTCTACTTTTCTTTCATTTTCAATCCTTTACTTGCTATATATAACACACGAAAACAACGAAATTTTCAAAAAACTGAAAACTTTTACGGTTTCTTTCGACATTCAATATTTTGCATGCTATAGCACCAAAAAACCATGAAATTTTTGGAATGTCTCCAAAATTTCTTATTTTCTTTTTAGTATCTTTTTCTGGTAATAATATTGGAAAGTCCTGAAATTTTCAATAATTTGAAAATATTCTCTTTCCATCCGTATTTTAATATTTTGCTTGCTTATAACACACGATCGGGAAACTTTTAAAAATCTCATAATTTCAATCTCCCTTATATATGGCACACACAATTTTCCCCTTTTACTTGATATAGCACACGAAAACAACAAAAAAATTTCCAACGAAAACTACCAAAATCTTAAAATTTTATGTATTATTCGGTATGTCATTATTTCTCTCTATTAAAATTTTTCAAATTATCAAAATAATTAAAATTTTCTGCTTTTCCTCCGTTTTCAATTTTTTTCTTGTCATAGAAACACGAAAATCGCGAAATTTAGAGTTTCTTTTTTTTCCCCTTGATATAACAGATAAAAATCGCGAAAACACCCAAAATTTATTGATTTTTCAAGTTCGCTGCCGCATGAACAAATATCGGGAAAAATTTAAAATCTCAAAATTTCTAGTTTTCTTCTGTTTTTTCAATCTTTTGCTAATAGCACACAAAAATCAAAAACTTTTCAAAAAAACTCAAGATTACTTGTTTTCTCCAGTGTCAATATTTTACGTGCTCTTGCACACAAAAATCAACAAATTATAAAAATCTACAAACTTCTAGATTTCCTTTTTTCTCATTGCTTTCTATATAAAAACCGTGAATTTTCAAAATTCTTCTAATTTTCAGTTGTCTTTGGTTTTTCAATATTTTGCTTGAAATAGCATATGAAATTTGTGAAATTTTCAGATGGCTTGCTTGCTATAACGTACAAAGGGCACAACTTTCAAAAATATCAAAATTTCTAGTTTCAATTTTTCAATATTTTGCCACAAAAATCACAATATTTTGTTCTGACTTCGGTTTTTTATATTTTGCTCGCTATATAGTCCCCGAAATTGCAAAATTTGAAAGTCCCAAAATTCTCTCTTTTTTTGTTTTCAAAAATCCCAAGCTTTGCTATTTTTCTTTCGTTTTTCAATATTTTGCTTGCTATATAACACATGAATATCACAAAATTTTCAAAAAGCTCAATTTTTTTGTTTTTTCAACTATTTTTTTAACGACTTGCATGGACTACGAAAACAACAAAATTTTCACAATTTAAATTTTTTCTTTTAGTTTTTCAATATTTTGCTTGATATAAAACACGAAAATCGCAAAAATTTCCAAAGTTCCAAAATTCATGTTTCCTCCGACTTTTCAATATTTTGCGTGTTATTGCCCATTGTGGAACTTTCAAAAAAATTTGTTTTCTTTTTCAATATATTGCAAGGTTTAGACCACGAAAACCGTGAAGTTTTCAACAATCTCAAAATTTTCTATTTTCTTCGGTTTTTCAATATATAGCTAGCTGCCCACCGAAAAGTGTGAAATTTTCAAAATCTTATTTTATGTTTTCTTCATTGTTTCAAATATTTTGCCTGCTATAACACACGAAAAGTGCAAAATTTTCAGAAATCTAAAAATAATGGTTTCTTCGTTTTTTCAATATTTTGCATGTTATAGCCCCCACTAACACTATGAAAGTTTCAAAAATCTCAAAATTTATCTTTTATTCGGTTTTCTAAATTTTTGCATTCCTACGAAAACCGATCAGAAGCCTTCTCACATTAATCTTATGTTTTCTGGTTATTGAAAATTTCTGCTACTGAATCAATATTTCATTTGAACCATGAACTTGATTTAGTTAGTTCTAATCTTATTTCATTCTTGACAAGGAAAAAATAGTGTGTTCCCGTCTAAAAATTTGGGCGTTCATGGCAAGCACAAGCACAACATATAGGCAAAAGAGCCCCAAAGTATTAAATGGCCTCAATATGTTCAAAGGAATGTAAAGCAGATTTTTCCGGATTATATTTTATCGTACTCCCAAATGAGAATCAGATAGACTATGATAGCATCGAAAAAAACTTCGATTTGATATATTATAGGCCTCACAACTCTTCCGGAGTCGAGAGAGCAAACGTGCGATGCAAGTATAGTTTAAGCAGAGCTTAAGCAAAGCTCTTTCACAAGAGATGTATTTTAGACCCATATCGGCCACACCAAAGGATTGAGAAGTGTCTATATAACTTAAACACTTCCACTTTTCATTGCATTAAGACCAATGAAAGATAATATAATGAAACCACAAGGGCGCGCCGCCGCCGCCGCCGTGCCGAGCCACCGAGCCGCGTGTGCCTGCACCTGCGGACATGAATGTCGCTCCGATTCCCGTTCAAAAAGTCTCGAGCATTCTTTTTGCAGAAAATTGTTTTTTAAAATATTTCAAGTACTAGGTGTGCAGCATTACTTGCGATGTACAAGCGCACCTATTAATGAATCTGAATCAACACGTACGCACCTATTAATGAAGCTAAATCAACAAGTGCGCAGCGATGCGTGCAATGCATGTGCGCACCTATTAATGAAGCTGAATCAACATGTGCACAGCGTGTGCATTGCACGTGCGCACCTATTAATGAATCGGGAAAAGAACAAAAAAAATAAAAAGAAACAGAACCAATTGCTTCTCTATGAAAACTTTTTCTTTCTGATCCAGACTAGTGCACACTCAAACTAGTGCGCACTTAATAAAATTGTCTATGGAAAAGCCCCTGGAGATGTGTGCGCACTTGATATGCACGTGTGCGCACTTGACGAAAGCCATCTGTAAAGACATGCGCATCACGTGATATCCACGTGTGCGCACATCACGAAAGTTGCACATGAAGGCATGCATGTTATGTGATACGCACTTGCACAACACACTGACTTGAAACAAGTGTGTAACGCGCCAAGGCACGTGCACATTCCCTTTTCAGATCAAAGCAAATTTGCATGTGCGTCATATACACTTGCGCACTTGGACATCAAGCTTTGGCTTGACTACTTAGTTAAAATAAACCAAGTATAGAAGTTTTTGCTTCTCATACATGATATATCGATTAACATATCAATGATGTCTAAATTGATCGTAGTCTCATATATGACTAATGGTCGTTCATCTAAGTTAATTTTAGTCTCATATAAGACTAACGATTCTTAGATCCACCATAATCTTTTCCCACAAATACGGGATTTAGTTCAAGGATACAACTTTCCACACATCTGACATATGTCGTAATTCCTCAACGTCTTCAGAGAGATGGCGGATCCTAACAACCAACAACTTATTCGTCCAAGCATGGGAATGTTGGACCGAAATGTCCTTAAACTAATATTCGTCCCAAACATGGGAATGTTAGACCGGAACATCCCTAAACTAATAATGGACCGCGACGTCCTTAAACTAATGTGTTTTTGACCTGCGGACTGTCTCCATATTGACTACCGTATACTATCCATGGGCTATTCATATATGATCTAATGATCGGTTGAGCTCATATGCTCATTTATTCCTAAGTCGATCTTAGTCTCATATATGACTAATAATCCTTAGATCAAACCCAAGTTTCCCGTGAACGGATGGACCTCACAAATGTGATGAATGCTTCTTAAGTTCATTTCCGTTGGCAAACCAAGCTACCAACGCGGACCCTGTCAAGTAAATGCTTGACCGAAAATATTTAGGTTGATCTTAGTCTCAAATAAGACTAACGACCCTTGGATAGAGCCCAAATTTCATATGAACCGATGGACCTCACAAATGTGAGAAATGCGTCCTAAATTCACTCCCGTTGGTAAACCAAGACCAACGTGAACCCCGTCAAGCAAATGCTTGACCCAAATCATGTAAATATATATACAAATTTGGACTAATCCGTGCCCTACGGGCGACGACATAAACTAGTCTCCGTATACAATCCACGGGCAACCATAATAAACAAAATATAATACGACACGAAGTGAACTACCGGAGCAGGAGAAAGTGGTTATCACAACGCAATAACGTAATTAACTACAGGGGCTTGCACCTGCAGGGAAGAGCGTCCCCATAATAAAAAAAACCCTCACAAATGAGGGGGATCTGATAAAGTCTGCTATATCGGTCGCATCTATCCAAACCTTTGATATATAGTTTCATAAATCAACTTGGTATTTTTGGAGAGGTGGATGGATATGCCCAAATAGCATCTGCTTCCAAATTCAGTCAAGACGTTCAATCCCAGATCGTCTCTATTTTCGGCGGTAAACAGATTCTGATACGCCCGGTAGGATCTCTTTCTCTTTCCACTCCACACTTCGTGTGTCGTGATCGCGAACAAAATCGTAGTTCGCTACGGTTGCCTTGAATTTAAGATACTAAAACTTGGTGTCTTGCTCCAGTGCAGAATCAATGGCTCTCAACTGCACTTCATGTAACAGCAGCTCCCACTCCATCCCATCCAGGGGAGCAACGTACGGGCCCAACGCGGCCTCCATCTTCTCAATGCTGGTAGGGTAGGTTACTTAGACTACTACCGGGCTATTCTTCAGGACCATGCTCCCGCCTGTAAACTTTCGCGCCTCAGGGCCACAAGAAGAAGCTCCCAAAAGGTTAGTCTTTGATCGGATGGTAACCGTGATGGCTCATATCAGCAAGCCGTCAAACTCTGGCGTCTCAATCTTAAACAGGCTGAATAAGAACTCGAAAGGCCCCGCAAAGAAGCCCATGATACCTGAAGGAGCTGCCCCAAAACGGCTAGCTCTCCCTACTCCTGCTGCAGGTGAAGCCGATAAGAGTGCTTCCCCTCCCAGACAGTCGGTCTTCAAAAGATTGGTCAGCTACGCTCCAGCTCCACCAAGAATGTCAGTCTTCCAAAGGCTGACAGTAAGTGAAGCTCCCCAGCAACGCCGGGGGCATGATGAAGGTGCCTCTAATACGGAGGCAGTTCCTGCTGCAAGGCATGCTCGACGTCGCCACTGGCGTCGAGTGAGAGAAGCTGGGGCAACTCCCCTTCTAGGCTCACCCCACCAGCTCTTATGGTGAATATCAACGCTGTTGTTCCAACTGGGAACAATTTTGACCTGCTTAGGAGGGTACGCAAGAACTCCCCGACGATGGTACTAAAAAAATCACCTCCACCGGCAGAGGCCCCAGTACAGAAACAGCCGGAGCAGTCTCATCAACGGCTCTCCTCACAGATACATAGTCTGGCGAAAAATCCAAAACTCTGTTCTTGACGAAAATTACTCTTGTCGACCGAAGAAATCTAAGGACCGACAAGAAATAGACCGCTCCGCTATACAACAGGGATCCTTCCTAAACAGGCGTCTAATCGAAATGGTAGCTCTCACCAGACCAAAAGAAAGTCCGGACAATGAAGTCAAACAGCGCCAAGAGCAAGAGACCGATACAGAGTTCTTGAGACGAGTGCGGAAGAGAAAAGGCAGAAGTTGCATAGCAAGCTGCTAACATAAAGCAAATGGCTCTCTTATTCCAAGACATAGTTAGAATGATGATCCAGCCAGAACCACCGGCTGAAGATCCGTCGGTGATTATTAAGAATGACAAAGGAGAAACATCAAATCCTCCCCCAGCCTTATCAGCGGCCAAGGAGAAAACAATCTCCAAAGCGGCTCTGGATGACTACATTGCTCAGCAAATTAGAACTCACCAAGCAAGTGAAGCCGTCAGCCAACTTGTCAAAACCGGGCGACCATATCCGGCCTAGTATGACCAAATCAAGTACCCATCAGGATATACGATCTCGGAGTTCCATGTTTATAAGGGAACGGGTAATCCCCACCAGCACGTTGCACAATGCAAAGCTCTGTACGACAATACTGGAGGCGACAACAAACTTTTGCTTCGCCAATTCGTCGGAAGCTTGTCAGACACAGCTTTCGAATGGTACTCGGAGCTCCCAAATGGCTCCGTGAAGACCTCTGAAATGGAGCTGCTGCTCACGCAACGGTTCGCCAGCGCGAGTGAACGTACTCCGATTGTAGCACTAATCAATGCTAAGGTAAAGCCGAGAGAAACTTGGATCCAATACGCGATCTGGTAGTGGAACCTGTGGTCTAAATGCGAACAGCGCATCGAAGAGTCTCCAGCTATGGGCATGTTCATCAGGACCCTCGATTCTCAATCGACTGTGTCGCAGTTCATAACTTTCTTCAAACTCACAACCTTCCAGACGCCGATAGACAAATTGGCCTAAATGGATCAGATGGGTCATGGCCCTTCCTCCTTAAATAAAGACCTTCGAAATAACAAGGAAAAAGGAAAGGCAGACTTCGTTGCCAACACGCAACTGAGCGGTCCAAAACCAGCTACTCGCCAGAACAACACACATGCGCACACGTCCTTGTAAGACTGGGACGTGCATACTCGTTCCCTCATGATAAAACGAGAAGGTTGTTTGAGCTAGCAATACGAAATAATCTGATCACATTGCCAGAACCACGGCGACCCGCACAACCCGGCGACGTCAACAACCCTAACTACTGCTCCTATCATAGGATAGTGAGCCATCCAATTGAAAATTGCAACATATTCAAAAATTGGGTCGAGGACTAGTACCAACAAGGGAAGTTCGCACTGTCCGATAGCTGGAGTAGATCCGTCCCAAAAGCACGCTCTTAAAATGGATGCGCAAGGGGAATTATGCTCACCCGTGGAAGAAACTCCATGAGAAGTTCTTTCAGCGAAAACTAAAAGAATGCTGAAAGATGTACAAGCATGTCCGGCAATCAAGTGGAAGAGCTCGTTTGAACCCGAAATTATCAACGGGATACTGAAACCACGTCCCGCGCCAAAAACCGCCAACAAGAGGAAAAGCCCCTAAGTCAAGACTTCAAAGTCTTCTAAGAAAAAGAAGACTAAAAAACCTGTGCATCTTGCCAAGTATGATGACGAGCGCACGGACCTCCAAAATATAAACGCTCCGGAAGAGTACAATCAGAAAGCATGAACTCCAATCACACTCGAAGAATTCCTCAAGCATATTCTTGAGGACAGAGACGGTGACAATGATAAGAGAAATGACTCATTAGAAGAAGCGGAAGACTATGTAGCAGGTTGCCACATGATCTCCCATTCGTCGTTATATGACGAAGAAGCTCCACCAGTGTCGGAAAGCGACGCGGAAGAGTTGGGGCGGAATCGGCGCTAAAATCCCCGAAGCTGCCAGAAAAGGCCCAATTGAAAAGTTTGTAAACGAAGCTTTTCAAAAGAACAAATATGACCGAGAACACGAAACGTCCATATACGAAAAAGCTAAGCGGCAGCGTCTAGATTAAGAAGCTGCGGCAAGTACGGGTCATAATATTCTCCCGATACCTGCGACAAATAAAAGCAGGCTAAAGCTGAAAAGTGGTTTGCCAAAGCCTTGTCTATGGGGATGAAACTGCTACCGCTCCGGAATCCCATACTTCGACAGTGGTGAATCACATCCAAAATACTGCCTCTATTATCGAAGGATTGCCCACCCTATCGAGGAGTGCAGCGCCTTCAAGAAATGGTGACAAGGATATGTTACCTATCAAAAATACTTCAAGAAGAAGCGTGAAGCTCGCGCTCGTCGACATAAGTGGCGAGACGAACACGCATAAAGAAACAACTGGCAACTGGCATATGGTTGGTACGAGTTCGGAAAGCGAAAAACCCCAAGTTCTCACATTCGGGAGCGATTCCGATGATGAAACGCCTCTCAACCCTCTCTTTGAAGACTCCACCTCGGAAAAAGAAGAGGAGAAGAACTGCGAGAACATTCAGCAATAAAACAGTATGCTGCCTGAAAAGAACCTCGGACCTGCAAACAAAGGTTCGAACAAAAAGGACAAAGGGAAAGAGAAAATGCCAGAAGAAATGTTCTCGATGAAGAAATGGTCAAAGAGCTCGCCGCAAAAGACCCGCCTAAGAAAAACAAGATGGATTACGTCCCAACACATGAGGAAAATACCCCCACAGCTAAGTATATTGGATGCTCTCCTCCTGTCCAAAAAAGCACAAGATTCCCTAATCAAGACCTTACAAGAGCCCAATCAGTTCCAAACTTTCCTCGCAGAAAAAAAGATGAAAAATGAACTGGCAGAGACCCACATGGCTGATATTACATTAAGGGATGAATATCTATTCCTTGGTACGTGCGAACATAATCGACAGCTCTACGTCACTGGATACTACCACGACATCAAGATAGGAAAAATCTGTGTCGACAACGGATTCTCGATTAATCTTCTCAACGTGAGAGTGGTAAAAGAAATTTGCATGAATTTTCAACACCTTGCCCGAGATAAAATTATCATCTCTGGGTCCGACTCACAGTTGTCCCGGACACTTGGGTCTGTAATACTGACGCTACGCTTCAGGCTGCTCGTCACTGACTATTTGACGCCAAGACTTGCTGTAACGCTTTACTCGGCAGGCCTTGGTTTCATGAGTATCACATTATCCCTTCTACACAACATCGGTGTATGAAGAATTTTAAGGATGGCTCGGAGTACACCGTCACGGGAGAACTCAATCCGTTCTCGGTAAATGAAGTGCAAAGTTATGAAGATGCGAAGTACTTTCTGCTGGACTTCGAGGATATTGAAAGATTCCACAAGCCGGAAAATAAGCAAAAAATCCATGGTCACCATCTCGATCTTTGGAAGCGACACCGAGGAAGACAAACAAATAGTTTACTCGGGGCAAACTCAAAAGCAAAATAATAAGCCCGGATCATCTACTCCTAGTTTGGTCTTTAACAATGACTCAGAGGACGAGGCCAATGCAGTGTTCTCTGTCCGCCCGTCAATACAAACTGTTGCCAAAGTGGATCAGAGTCTACAAATCATGATGGCTCCGCCTCGACACTACAGGGAACTTGATGCACTCGATACATACGGCGTACAAGAACTGCAAATCTTTTACGTGCCTCCTAGACGAAGAGGTGAAAAGACGATCCTCTTCTATAAATCTATGGAGACCAAGATAGAAAAAGAAGTCCAGCATAGTGTTGACCCTGCTCTTGACAGGTTCCATCCCATCCGTATGCCAAGATATTATGCGGTGGGATTAAAGAAACTGTTGAAGCGTCAAAGCGTACCTCTCGAACAAACGGTTCAGCAGACCCAATTCTACAGAATGATTTGGGATATTCCCGGGACTCGGCGAAAAAAGCCTAACGAGAAGATGGAAACGACTGGGCTGGAATACGTTCGGTCCAAGAAACGGGAGAAAATCTACAGCTGCCACGTTATAAACAGCTCGAGTGGAGGAAAACGCTCTTCCAAGTAGCCATGACGTCGAATAGGAGCGAGATCCCGCTCTAAAACCGTTAAATCCGTCGCTCGAAAAACAAATTGACAAGTTAATAAAAGAAACCTGTCAAGCGAGCCGAGACAACCACAGCTGCGAAATGGCCATATACAAAAAGGCCAAGACACGGTGGGTCAATCAACAATCAATGGGAGAAGTAGACCGTAATGCCCTTCATTCATAACCCGTTGAGTGCTTTTGCGAAGAGAATCCCGAAGCAAAAATAAAAATAGGGCGAGGAACGCAACCAACATTCAAGGACGACAAAACAGGCCCAAGATGTCGTTCAATCGAGAAAACCTCGATTGGAGCCCGTCATTTATAAAGAAGATGGGGCAGAAATATTCGTTCCCTCAAGACAAGACAAGGAAAATATTCAAGCTTGTCATGAAGCCCCAAATGATGACACTTACGGAGCCTCGGCACCCCAAACAAATAAATGAAGCCCATCACCCGGATTATTGCTCCTATCACCAAGCACTAAGACATCCCCTTGAGGACTGCTTCACATTCAAAAACTGGGTGGAGGACTAATACCAACAAGGTATGTTTATATTATCCGACAGTTGGAAGATAAGCCCGCCACAAAAACACGAGCCAAAGAAGACCTATACCATCGGGATAGGACCAGCTCGACCGCAAAAATGGAAGCGGACTCGTACGTGTCATATGATAACTCTCTCAAGGGAGGGAAGGCACGAGAATATGATTGACCTTTTCGGATGCTTCCCAAATGAAGGGGATGATGAGGAGATATCAGAATTTCCACCAGCGCCAAGAGAGCTCGAGGACGGGATACACGCCACAGCGGACAACCTAAGGAAAATCAACTTAGGAACGGAAGAGATCCGAGGCCGACGTTTGTTAGTGAGTTACTATCTGAAAAACAGGTAGCCACGTTAAAAGACATGCCCATGCAGTACAAAGACTGCTTTGTATGGAACTATTCCAAAATGCCGGGTCTAGATCCAGAAGTAGAGGTATATAAACTGACCATATCGCCATTTATAAAGCCGATCAAACAAGCACCACGAAGGATGCGGTTCAAACTTGATATGAGTATCAATGTCGAAGTCAAGAAACTGATCGACTCCGACTTCATCCAAGAGGTTCAATATCCCGACTGAATCGCTAACATCGTTCCGGTGATGAGAAAAATGGGACAGTTCGCATCTGTGTGGACTTTCGGGACCTCAACAAAACATGCCTGAAAGATGACTTCCCATTACCCGTCACCGAGCTAATGATCGATAACACATCCACCTACGAAGTCTTCTGCTTCATGGATGGATTTTCAGGATACAACTAGATAAAGATTAATCCTAAAGGCTGGACGCATACCGCCTTCCGGACCCCGTTAGGCGTATTTTGCTACAAGGTGATGCCCTTCAGTTTGAGAAACGCCGGAGCCACGTACCAAAGAGCCATGACAAAGATCTTCGATGATCTCATACACAAGATCGTCGAGTGCTATATCGATGACCTCTTCATCAAAAATAAATCTCATGAGGAACATTGGGAACATCTAAAGATAGTGTTCCAACGTTTTCAAAAGTATAATCCGAAGATAAACCCTCTAAAATGTGCGTTTAGAGTATATCAGGCAAATTCCTGGGATTCATCATACGCTATCGAGGCATCGAAATCGATCCCTCAAAAATCAAGGCGATTATGGAAATGCCCTCGCCAAGAACCCTAAACAATTCGATCTCTACAAGGAAAGCTCGCGTATATCCGGCGGTTCATAACCAACCTCTCTGGAAAATGTCGTCCCTACAACCATCTGATGAAGGGTACCCCGCTCATCTAGGATCAAAAGTGCCAAAACGCACTAGACGAAATCAATCAATACCTGAAAAATCCGCCGGTATTGGCCGCCCCGGTCAAGGGAAAACCCCATATCCTATATACAACGGCTCTTGAGGGTTCTCTATGCGCACTATGAGTACAAAAGAACGATCAAGAAAGAGAGAGAGCTGTGTACTATTTAAGTCGAGTTCTCCTGGGGGCAGAAATCAACTACTCCCCCATCAAAAAGCACTGTTTGGCGCTGATCTTCGCAATAATGAAGCTCAGACATTATGCCTTGGCACATGAAGTCTATCTCATATCAAAAGTGAATCCTCTCAAATATCTGATGTCAAAGGCCATACTGACAGGAATGCTTGCCAAATAGGGCCCTCCTGCTAATAGAATTCTCAATAACGTATCGACCTCTCAAGGCAGTGAAAGGACAAGTCATCGCCGACTTTCCACGGGACGTCCGATACCGACTGACTTCCCCTTAAATTGTGAGTTCCTAAAGGATCACGCGTTCGACGCACTCGAAGAAGAGAAAGAAGAAAAGGAGTCCCGATGGGAACTCTACTTCGATGGAGCATCTTCCATGAAGCGGTGAAAAAAGAACACCCCCATAATCAAAGCCGGGATGGGTCTTATTTTCGTGACCCCGCAAGAAGGAATATTGCATTACGCCCTCTCCTTGACAGAACCCAGGACTAATAAAGAAGCGGAATATGAAGCTTTGACAGCCGGTCTTGAGATCGCTATCGACATGGGAATTAAAGATCTCCTCATATATGGAGATTCTCAGCTGATCGTTAGTCAAGTAAACGGCGATTAACAAACATGCAAGCCAGAGCTGATAAAGTATGGCAAAAGAGTGCAACAACTACTGACATAAATTCCTTTCTATACCCTTGAAAGCATACCGCGAGCGGAAAACAGCAAAACAGATATGTTAGCCAAATTGTCGAAAGAATTAGCCAATGAAGACCTAGATGGCGTAAGAATCGTTGTGCAAAGCCGCAGGGTCCTCGCGCCAACAGATATATCTTCGAAAGACCTGACAAAAGTACCCGAAGGAAAAGAAACGACCGAACTGGCCCTTCAAATAGAGGACGAAAAAAGGTCAAGGACTGGAGAGAGGTCTTCATAGACTACTTTAAGTTCCAAAGAACGTCCAAAAATGCGTTGCCTAGACATCGGCTCATGAAACAAGCCGTCATTTGCCTTCATCAATGATACTTTATATAAGAGATCGTTCAACTTCCTTTGGCTAATGTGTCTGGGGCCGAAAGAAGCAAAGAAAATCGCCCGAGAAGTACACGACGGACTTTGCGGCTCCCATCAGGCGGGTCCAAAAATGAAGCTGAGGATAAAAAGAATGGGCTGCTATTGGCCCACGATGATTCAGAACTGTCTCGAATATGCGAAGCAGTGTCACTCGTGCCAAATTCACGGGGACTTCATACATCAGCATCCAAATCCGTTGCACCCGACTGTGGCCAGCTAGCCGTTCGAAATGTTGGGAACCGATAAAATTAGCCCTATCGACCCGGCATCATACAAAGGTCACCGTTTTATACTGGCAACAACCGACTACTTCTCTAAGTGGGCAGAAGCTGAAAGTATGTCTTAGCACCTCTACTATGTTTCTATGAGTATCAAGTATGCAATTTTAAAATTTTAGAGGTCTAAATATACTAAACAAGAATCGAGCTAGAAAATTAGGGTTTCAAAATTAAGCAAACAGGTTTTAATCTAAGTGAAGAGTCTACAATCTTTATAGTCTGGTCCTTCACTTTTAAAGCTCCAAGTAGTAGTCCCTAGAACTCTTTTTTGACTCCACTTGAACAAAGAATCGAGCTTGCTTGTAAGTTTGTGGGATACCCAAGGAACTCCAAGGGGTATCTTTTCTATTATGCAGAGGAACAAAAGGTTTTTGTTTATCATCATACCCACTTTTTGGAAAATTAATTTTTTGGGAAAAAACTAGTGGGAGTGCAATAGAACTGGAAGAAATTCCAGAACCACAAGTTATTACTGAAGGCATGGTAGAACCAGAGGTTTCGAAAGAACAGGATATTCCCGCACCACTCCGCCGAACTAGTAGGTAGTCTCATCCGCTCGAGAGATACTACGGTTTTCTCATAGATGGGGATAGAGAGGATTGCATCATTGACAATGATGAGCCAACTAGCTTCCAGCAAGCCATTCAGAGCGGCGACTCAGTAAAATGGTTGGATGCAATGCGGACCGAGATGGAGTCCATGTACACCAACAAAGTATGGACTTTGGACTTTGCTCCAGAAGGGGTAAAACCCGTAGGCTGCAAATGGATCTTCAGAAAGAAGATTGGTGTAGATGGACAGGTTGAAACCTATAAGGCTAGACTTGTTGCAAAAGGTTTTCGTCAAAGACCTGATTTGGACTATGATGAAACCTTTTCTCCAGTGGCTATGCTCAAATCCATTCGGATCCTTCTTGCCATTACTGCCTTCCACGATTATGAGATCTGACAGATGGACGTAAAGACGGTTTTTCTAAATTGTAATTTGGAAGAGTGAGTCTATATGGATAAGGGTTTCATTCAGAGTGGGAGCAGCGGGAAAGTGTTCAAGTTTCTTAAGTCCATTTATGGACTAAAGCAAGTATCGCGGAGTTGGAACATCTGTTTTGATGAGACGGTCAAAGAATTCGACTTTATCAAAAATCAAGATGAACTACGCATTTATGGTAAGATTGTAGCGAGAACTGTGGTATTCCTCATCTTGTACATGAATGACATTCTCTTAATAGGAAATGACATTCCTATGCTATAATCAGTCAAAGGATTCTTGTCACAGAGGTTCTCCATGGAAGACCTGGGTGATGCCAACTATATTCTGGGGATCCAAATCTATCGTGATAGATCTAAGAGAATATTGGGACTTTCACAGTCAAGATACATCAACACCATACTGATAAGATTTAGTATGGAATATTCAAAGCGCGGTAGTCTACCGGCTTGTCACGGAATTACCCTCTCTAAAGAAATGTCTCCCAAGACTGATTTGGAAAGGGCTCGCATGTCGATTCTACCTTAATATGTGCATGTGTTTGTTTTAGCATATCGCTTATACATATTGGTAGAGCCCTTAAGATTTTTGCTTGATTACCAGCGTTGTGATGGCAGTCACACTAGTGGGAGCTGGATAGTCTATAAGCACATCCTAGACAGGTCCCTAGTCGTAGGATTATCGAGACGGAGTATCTATACTCCAGAGTAGACTAGTGTATACACTTCTCATCCCAGCAGGGGAGATGGTCTGTCCCACAGCCATTAGTACGTCGTACTGGAGATAGTATGCAGGTGCTCATTGGGTTATGAGTACACTGGACATGACTCGTAGGGAGCTGCCGGTGGGTGTTATACCTATCGTCAGTAGTAGTTCCCAGGTGACATGAGTACAGCTTAGTCCGTCGACTTGATACTGCTACTTCGCCTCGAGTGTGTTCCCACTGTTCGTAGATTACTACACTACCACGGCTCAAAGGAGTTGTGCAAACAGATAGTAGTTAGGTGCAGTCCGGAAGCACTTGGAGGCAGTGGCGGTTAGATAGTATTCCTCTTTCCCGGTATTGGGGGTTGATATCGCGCTGTGTTTGGAAAGCCATTACACAAAGTCCTTGGCCAAGGCAAGCGAGATTTACTGGTAGGTACTCCGGTAGTTTCTCAGGGTGTTTTGGGCTACACTCCGACATGACTTATTGCGCTGTTAGGGATCTGACGATTACCGCCCCTAGACCCGATATGCAATACTCTTAGACGAACAGACCGACTGTACGGAGATTGTCACAGATAGGCTCAGTAGGAGTTCGGATGAGTTTGCTCATCGGCCTTCTTATCGACAGATACCTGGGTAGCCGTAACGTGCAGCTAGTACCGCTTGCGGCTTGTGGTTAAACCCACTGCCAGCGTAGTGTCGAGTCTTTAGAGTCCCACACAGAGGGTTTCCCTGTATCGAGCAAATGATGTAAAGGCCGTATGGTTTTACGGCAGGGCTTCGATCACATACATGTATTTGTGCACATACGATGTTCAGGCGGATAATACTGGTAGGATTTGGTTTAAGCCGGATCCTAGTATTATATTGATGGATTATTTTCGTCTCATTATATTCGTATTCTTCATAATACGGATACGGGTATGTATATATGGATGAGGGGCATTCTCGTAATTTACTCGAGAAAGCTTCTAGAAGGAGACACCTCATTAGGATTTTTATTCTTTTTGATTAAAGATTAATGAGGTGGAGGAAATGAGGTGGAGGTTTGCATTAAGTGAGACATGGCTCTTGGTGACTCATGGCATGACTCGCCATTAGATATTTGTGAAGCATGCTAGATATTTGGTGAGATATTTTTATCTCATCAATCATTGTATGCTTCATATTATTCATCGCAAATGAGCAATTCTCACTTACAAGCTCATTTCTTCACTAGCTTTTCCTCAAGTCCCCTTCTTCTTCCTCTACCCTTTCATGTCTCATGAGTTGAGAAATCTAAGGCTATTAGAGACATATCAATCCATCTACACGCTCTACATCATCTAGGCCATCTAGTTTAGCGAACTAGGTTCCCTAATTATCTCAGATTTGAGATAGGAGCTCGGACTATAGACTCTCGGGTGGATCATCTTTAACTCGAGAAGGCCAACGAGGAAGCATCGATCCGTTATGATCCTCAGAGCTTATGACGAGATAGAGGACAACAAAGAATACCCGAAAGACATGTAACGTGAGGTATAAACTTCTTTCCGAGTAGTTAAACCTCACACTAGTTTGGTTAGCTAGGGTTTAGCATCGATCCGGGAGTTCAAGTCGGTGTTGCGAGCTTTAAAAAATCGTTTTTTAATTATTCCGCCTCCCTGCGGACCCGCGGGATGCGCGACATCAAACAAAAAATACTGTGGCACAACGGGGGTGAGTTGCCAACTCGTGAGTAGTAAATAATATCATACAAGTAATCACATGCATGCACGATAAACAGCCAATCATACATATGTGGTCATGATGGCATATGTATAATAATATGAGATGCAGTATAATCATAATCAAGGTACTACATCATGGTACAACAAATATATGTATAGAGTATGCCATAAAAGTTCTGAGTGTGGGATAAAACAAAGTCATCATCAATAAATCTCATCATAGAAATCCGGTGTCCGTCAACGACACCTGAAATCCTAATATCTCAAGCGCCGTCACTCTGATCGGTCCTCATATCCATCTTATCATCTAACTCCAAACGGTATCCTCCAGATATCCGCCGGGTTCCCATACAATCACCGGTAGGCAGTGCTCCCCCTGCAAGGCTCATCGTCTACTCCACGATTTTCTTGCCCCGGGATACCTTACCGGGTCCACCATGTACCCGCAGACGGCTCAGCCAACTCCTCGAATCGGGTATGCTCATAGCTCAGAACCGGGAAAACTCGTGGTGGACACGAAATATCATATCAAGGGGAAACGCACTTTTAAATATTTCAAGTTTTCGAAATGTACCTTGCGGTTTCCTAAATCCACGAACAGAAATCTCATGAAAACATCATATGAGATAAATCACTATAGCAATGTATGTATGATGCTAATCATGATGCGCACTAGTACAAGAATCAATGTCTAACTGTCAATAATGAATGCGGTATAATGTATTTATCTATGGCAATTTCTATAATGTGCATGATATGGCAATTACCAACGGTGTGTGTGTGGCATATAAATCAATGCTCGTGCAACATGAACCATTAGTAATGGTGCAGTGACATATTAATGATATGTCAATATACCACAGGTAAAAGGATGTACAACATGACACTCATGCATAATCACAATATATATAAGCATATCATACAAGGTTATATCATTTGAATCTAGCCATCGGCGTTTAACGCCATACAGGCGATTCCCCCGTAGATATTAAATCTACTCACTGGACGATCTCGAGCTAAGTGAATCCAATCACCTCTTTCCCCTTCTGGCTATGTCCGAAGGCCCCGCCTGTGGTCCTAACATCACACAAAACCATAACGCATGAAATTGGTAAACTTTCCAAAAACACGCGGACAAAACGCCAAACTAACGAATCGGCTCCTACAAGCTACCAAGTGTTAGCTTAGCGGGTTAAACGTATGCAGCGACATCCTATACCAAACATATGGCTGTTAAATGTACGAAACACTTAAACGAATATCGAATAAATATGTATCGCACGTTATCGAAATGCATGAATTCTAGCTAAACGGTCCCAGATTTTTATACACAAAAAATTAGAGAAAGTTGCATATTCCATGAGCCTACAAATAACCCAGAGACCCTACGATCAAAATCCACACACTAGCATCCTACTCTGGCCGCAAATTGTGGCTAGAAAGAATATATTTGCGGCCACAAGAAAAAGGAACGGGCTCAGGTTTTTATGGCAGGTAGAGGCCTTTAGACTAATCTGTGACGGCAACTTCTTAAACTAACACCTAGGTCGATAGCAGATTCCAACAGAGCCCCAAGCTACACAAAAATACGACTTTAACACTAAACTTAAAACATCATGGTATTTTATTGAAACTAATTAACACAAAACCTTCCTAAGATCCTAAATAAGGGTTTAAGATCATTATCTCATCAAAACTTGGGCAAAACTCCTAGCCTTACAAGCTCCAAGACATCTCAAGAGGGTTAAACATGCTTAGTTGAGGTTTTAGTGAGGTTTGATGTTGATTTAGGTTTAAGGTTAGAGGAAAATAAAGATCAAGTGAGAATTTTTACTGAAGAAGAAGAAGAGGAAGAGAAAATGAGAGGATGTGAATGTTGTGAGGAAATGAGAGAGTGAGAGGGTGAAGGTGAGAGATGAGAGCCATGCTCTTTCTCTCTCTTCATTTAATGCCTCCCATGCCTGTTCCCCATGCCATCATGCCTCCATTTTCAATTCTTTTCCCTTTTCTTTTCTTTTTAAAATAAAAACCCTTTTACTTAAAATAGATATATATAAATATAACATGACATAAAATGGTTAAGTGTCATGGCTAACAAAGTATGGTTAACACATGCTTAACCCTAGATTAGCATGCACATGAGTGTGCAAGTATAAAAATAATTAAATAAAATATTAATTAATTATAATAAAATAAGTGAAAACAATTATTGGTTAAATTTATTAAAACCCCACATTATATCGCTTAATTAACTCTAATCGCATTCTTAAGTGTTACACTTATATTTGCCATATGTTTAGGCATTTTGTTGTATTTACTTTCCAGTTAAAACTCATGTACTTGTAAATATTGAAAGTTGAATGTAAATAAAGATATTTGTTGAAAAGTTTTACAGTCTCCATTTATTCTTGTATTGTGTATTATTGTTTCAATACGCTTAGTATATTTATTTAGGGAATGACCTTCTCTAAATAAATATGCCGCGGGCTTGCCACGTCATCGTTTCCGTTTACTGGAAAGCGGGACGTGACAACATTTGTGCAATTTAATCTTAATTTATTATTAAAGAAAATGGTATCTCAAGTGCCACATGAGTAAATTTTCTAAGATGGTGTCACAATAATCAACCCTTCACTATTTTTTCCAATGATTGACATCCACCGACTTTATTTTCATCGTCTAAGATGTGGATACACCGAATTTCATATCATTTCAACGTTGGTATTGCGAGTGCAAAATTAACGATATCTCGATAATACGAAATGTTTAGTATTTTTATATAGCAATACCAACTGTGAAATGCTATTAGAATGACATGAAATTTGATGTATCCACATCTTAAAGAATGAAAATGAAGATAGTGGATGCCGATCATCAGAAAAAACGTTGGAGAATTGACAGTTTGCGACTTCATCTCAAGAAATTTCCTCCTATAGCATCTTAGATTCCGTCTTTTATTAATGTATTTAATACCTATGATGTATTAGTTTGCTCAGATGGAGAAAGAGAGAGATATGTGAGTTATTAGATGATTACCGTGATATAAATTGAAGAATAGAAGTTGGGATGTTGAGTTAGTTGAAAGAGATTAATCTTCTAAAACTAAATAAAATCTTAATTGTTTTGTTATACTTAGAAACATGAATTTAATATTTAAGTTTTAATGGATAATGATAAGTTTTAATTCCATAACAGAAAATTTTGGATTAAAAGCTGTTCCTTTTGATTAAAAGCCGTCGCCTTTGTTGCGATCGATGAGAGAGGGATTTGGTGAGATTGAGATTGGAAATGGTGAGAAAAAAACCCAATTTGTTTTTAACTGAAATTAGTTGCAATAGTAAACTCATTTTCCTTTTAACTGAAATTTAGTTAGGTTAAGAAAAAAAAATTAAAAGTGTTTTTAGATAGATACATTATAGATATAAATAAATAGATATAGATATAGGTTTTCTTTTTATTAAACAAATAAATCTATAGATTTAGGATAAAATGTAGAAAGTTGTAGCAAAAGTAGTAAATAATATTAAATAAAATCTTATATCCAATAATATTGAGTAAAATTGAAACTAACATTTATACTATTTTTTTTAATCGTTTTGAATGGATACTTTGGTAGATTTTATTGTATCTACGATTAATGCATTAATATCCAAATTGATTATGTTTGTTTCATAAAATTAGATAATTTAAAAAATACCATGTGATAACTATCTCTAAATGTAGTTGTTCTGAATTAAAGGTTCATATTTTTTAAAAACAAATTTAGGTAGGGGATATTTTTTATGAATATTTATCTATACAATTAGTTTATTTTAGTTAGGACATTGATAGATTTTTAAAGAGGATTTTAGGTAGATAGTAACTTAGATGGGGATTTTGGGATATTAATCGAGATCAGTTGGTATAGCCGATCAAAAACAAAAGTTCAATTTGCTTTCAAGAATGTTATCTGTATTACTCTTATAAGCAAATTAATAAAAATTGTGGTCCATCATATCTTAACTAATTTTTACCTCTTTTAAAATAATTTTTTTTAAAGAAAAATACAGTCTATTTGAAATAATCATATGGAACCTATTATATCAATCGTTTCAATTTAAAATTAAAAATCAAACTTTTTTTTGGAGTAGTTTATTGAAATATATAAATTGAGTTAGTTGAGGTTTTTATTTAGACTTTTTATATCCTTCATCAAATTTCCTCTTATTTAAAAAATACTCTATTTGCTCTTCATATTTATATTCTCACTCGAATCTATTAGATATTTCATATTTCTCTTTCTAAATATTTTTATCCAAAAATTAACCCGATTTGATGTTGACCGATATTATTTTCTAACTATTATCATTATATCTATATCTATACACACACACACACACACACACACGCACACACTATTCTTATAAGCAAATTGATGAATTTTTGGTCCGTCATATATTAACCAAGAGTTGGACTACTTGTAGGAGAGGAAGGAATCTCTTACTCGCATGTTTTTCACCGTTGGATTTGTGATTTAATGGTTAGATGTGTATAGACAGTTAGAAATAAAATCTGACAATAAATGGTGATAATATTATAATATTTCTCATCACTAGATCAAACCATCTAATAGTGTCAAATATATGAGGAGGAGATTCGCTCTCCTCTTAGAAGTAGAATAGTCTAACTTTCTCATAAACTAATTTCTTATCTTAGTTGATATTATTTTTGAAAAAAAACTTTACGGTTCCATTTGAAATAATCATGTGTAACCTATCATATCAAGTATTTTATTTAAAATTAAAAATCAAACTTTATTTTTATATAGTAATTTATTAAAATATAAATTGAATTAGTTAAGATTTATTTAGGGTCTTTTTATATCCCTCATTAAATTTCCTTTTATTTTAAAAATTCTCTTTTTAATCTTCATATTTTTTATATCTCCCCGGATATATTAGATATCTCATATTTCTTCTTATTAAAACTACCATCCAAAAAACAAACCGATTTAATATTAACCAAGGTTACTTTTTATCAAGCTATTATCATTATCCATATATACCACTCTAATAAGCAAATTTGTTAAAAATTTTGGTAATTAGGATATAACAATATGCAATGATAACATTTTTATTTTATCAATTAATTAATACCAAATATTTGATAAGTTTTTTTTAAAGAATTAGTTAAATAAATATAGGTTTTAAAGGTGTTTCATAGAACTTTTAAGTTTTAGAAATTTAATAAGCGGGCTATTTTAAATATTTATAAAAAAAATCTTTATTATTGTAACTAAAATTATTTAAGATACTTCTCAAACAAAAAATATTATCACTATAACATTAAATAATAAATCTTAAATAAAAAAATTAGCTAATCATATAATATTATCATAATTTAACATTTTAGTTTTCTAACAATATATTTTAACTTGGACCAATAATTTTAGTGGCCATTTTATCTTTTTGTTTAACTTATATTAGCCCTATTAGGGAGTTTTATGATACAAATGGAAATTTGTGGCAGTTTGCATAATTGGAAGTTCATGGTGTTTGGGAGAAAGTGGATAAAGTTCATAGCATCAAATTGAAATTTAGCCAACAATTTATCACAGTAATCAATGAGACTACCACGACAATTCATTTTTAAAAACCCAATCAAAATAAATAAGTTGGTTATTTATATCATTTCAAAAAAACAATTATAATTTTTCTGTCGCATTTTCTTCTCTTGTCAAAACTAATATGTAAGATATTTATAATTTTTTATAAATATTTCAAAATTTAAAAAATCATTATGTCACGCCCTGCTTACTAAAATATAGAATGCGAGTGGTGATTAAGCCAGCCATGCTCCTCGGTCAGGAAATAATCCCGCCGTAGTCATACTTCGGCTTCTAGCATTACATGATAGTCAGTAGACAGTACTAGAGTAAAGAAAAATCACAGCTCACAACTTTATTACATCAAAATAAAAGAGTTTAAGATACATTTATTTACATGGAAAAAATTAACTAACCAACAAAATAAAAATGTTCTTATAGCAAAAAGGTTGGCGCTGATGTTGCGGACCTCCGCGATCTCGAATGGCGGGTCCTGCTTCTTAGCTGGGTCTACTTCGTCCTCTGAGCGTGCATACTCAGTTCATCAGGGCGACACATATACCAATAAATATATATAATGGGTATAATGTTATTAAACATGCAAGGTACGACAGAAAACAGAAACATGAGAATGAATATCATTTGAATATGAAAAGCGCGATATAAGTATCATGTCAGTAAATCAGGAAATGTGTATGTCACTACTTATTAGTCACTAAGTCAGTGAATTAATTGGTGGAAAGGATGCTTGTGTTTAACAAGGGTCTCGTGTATACCTGAGACTACGGTCCACTATTGCCCGGGACATAACCCTGCAGCCGTGCCACTAGGCCCATGACCTAATGTGTGTGTGTGTGTGTCACTAATATCGAATGATCATCCTCAAAGTCACTGTACCTCGCTAAATACGAGTTCAATTCCACCCTGATTTCCTTATTTTCCCTGGGTCACAATAACTATAAGTATAGAATTAATTGTATACAAGCACGCACCAATTCATGGTCTTACTCACTTTCACTGCACTATTCACTTTCACCAATAAATCACTTATCACTGGCGTGCTTGATACAACTAATCCAATACCACTCACGCTCGACAATGCAATGTTCGCTATATGTCGCTATGAACGTTCGCTATCACTAAGGGTATCACGGTCCGGTGAAATACAAGAATGATGCAACATAGCAACTCATATGCGATATGAAACACAATGCACCATATGACTCCAGAAATATATATTAATCTGTACGATCGTATTTAGACAAAATGTTACAAAAGAGGTAAAGAGTAAACTCAAACAGCGATCTAACAAAATTGGTTCCAGTTCAATCGGGTTTAAGGTTTGCGATATGCGGTCGTTTCATTTTATTTTTTCATCGCTGGGAATTCAGTTCCTGAACTGAAAGTCCATTTCGCGACACATTATTCACCATGTTGGGATCATAATTAGGCAAAACTACAGTTGAGTGGAATTTATATCTTTTAATTATGTTTCCAACGCACTAGGCGGATCGACAGTATCCGCTGGGAGCTGGAAGAACATCCATTCTGTCCCTGCTTGGGACCGCAGTACGCTTCGACCATTTAAATTGCAATTAAAATATCAATTGGAAGTAAAATTAAACGAAACTAAAACCAATAGTTAGCTAACAGGATTATATTTACAACGGTATAGGGTTATGCATAATTCCATGTTTGTACAGGGCTACACATTCATATAAATTCAGGCATCATCATGGAATGCTTCTCTGGACTGCAGTCCAGAGCTGCATTCCCAGTCAATTCTCGTTGCCGTAATCTATTAGTATCAAAAAATAAACTATAGAGGGTTCTATCTTATCGAGTCGGCTTCTATATAATCCGTAGAACATTACATTCCGACATGTATCCAATTTTATATTAAATTTAGCATCTCGACATGTACAGTAAAAACAGAATTAACGTCGCCTCTTTGGGGCGTCGTTACACGTGTGATACTTCATCATTTAGAGTTCAGTCCTCCACGGGACATTCATAAGCAGCGAAAAGGAAATATGGTTAAAAGTTTTAAGCATGATCGAAGGGGTTTAAGTTCAGTCCTCTATCTCAGACTAACAACACAATATCGAGAATTTTCGAATTAAATTTGGTTTTGCCTAACCCGTGAAAACGGTATCTAATATTTACAATTTCCATACGATATTAACATGACGTGTTAAGATCCGTTTATGCTCAAAAATAACACTTTAGATTTGATACGATGATGGCGTACAAAATATGTGTGATAGCATACTACGTAACACGTATTCGTAAATAAATGAATTAGTATAGATCTAAATACATAGCATGTTAAAGCAAGTGAGATTTCATTTGCCTTCGGTCGCTGATATAGAAGTGACACCACGTGCATGATTCGTCTCGACACATGAGACGATACAATACTGGACATGGCGCGTGGCTCGTGCACGATGCGCGGTGACCCGGTACTGAACGCGGTGGCGACGCGGGCGTGATACGGTAGTGGGCGTTGTCTTGGTTCGGTGTGTCGTGCAGGAGTGGCACGGCGCGATACGGTACTGTACGCGATGCTGGTGCGGAAGTGGGCACGGTGCGTGCATTGGATCGGGGCACAGATGGCACAGAGGCCGGCACGGCGTGGCACGGAGAGTGGGTACGAGGTGGAACGGGAAGTGGGTACGATGTGGCATGGGAGTTCAACGGGGGTCGCCGACTGTGGATTGAGGTGATGGAGAAGGTGGAGGGCTCTGACGACGGTGGTGCTGGAATTTAGCTCAGCAGCGGTGACGGCGTTGTCCAGCAGCGGTGGTCGTGGAGGAGCTCGGGGAGGGTGGTGGTGATGGTGAGGGAGTGGGGTTGTGGTGTGGTGGTTTTCGACGAAGACGGGGAGGATTGCCGGAGGTGTGGTTGAGGAGACGAACGGCTGTAGCGAGGTGGTCGACGTGAACTCCGGTGGTGGGTGGTTGTAGGCGTCGGTGGTTGTAGGCGTCGGTGGCTGGTCGTGGGTGTTAGAGAAAGCTTGGTGCGCAGTTGAAGTCAGAGAAGAAGGAAGAGATGGTCACAGTTGGTGGAGAGGAAGGGATGCAGAGGGTAGCTCTGGTGGTTAGGGGTTCGTCGGCGACGAGCTCAGATGGCAAAGAGGTTGATGTGGGTTGAATTGGAGGAGATGGAGCGAGCTAAAGAGAGAGAGAGAGACTAAGAGGGGGTGAGAGACGTTGAGGGAATGAAGATCTGGATGAGGGGATCGCGGGGAGTCGGGATCGAGGGCGAGGTCGTGGTCGTTGGCGAAGAGTAGGCCTCGAGGAAACAACGTGTGAAGAAGGGGAAAGAGCCGTTGGGGGAAAAGAGGGTTATTGAGTGTGGGGCTTCGTCGTGGGGAACGGGGCACGCGGAGGCGAGCGCAAGAGGGGAAGGGAGCATTGAAAGTGGTGGGAAAAGGGGAGAAGGAGGAGAAGAAGAAGAAGAAAGGGGGGTTCGGGTCGGGTCGGGTAGTTTAGGGTTTGGGATTGGGGTTGGGATTAAAAATATAGAATAAAAATTTTATAAAATAAAAAATATATAAAAATAATAGGGGAAAATTGGGAAAAATACGGGAAAATATATATGGAACCGGGGATTTACACATTATAAATTATACAGCTATTTTTCTAATAATAAAAAGCAAATCGTTTAAAAACATTATGTGTGTATGCTAATGACCATACACTATATCTATATCTATACTGCTCTTATAAGCAAATTGATGAAATTTTTGGTTCGTCATATCTTAACTAATTTATATCTCTTCTAAAATTATTCTTTTAAAAAAATTATGGTCTATTTTGAAATAATAATATGGAAGCTATTCTATCAACCATTTCAATTTAAAATTAAAAACCAAATTTTATTTTTGTATAGTAGTTTATTAAAACATAAATTGATATTGAGATTTTTATTTTGTGTTTTTTATATCCTCGTCAAATTTTCTTTTATTTTAAAAACTCTCTCTTTACTCTTCATATTTGATATTTCTCCTCAAATCTATTAGATATTTCATATTTCTCCTAAAAAAAATTCATCCAAAAAATAAACCGCTTTTATATTAGTCGAGATTACTTTTTATCAAACTATTATCATTATCTATCTATTCCACTCTTATAAACAAATTTATTTAATTTTTTGGTAATTAGGATGTAACAATATGCAATGATAACATTTATTTTTTCTCCATTAATTAATTAATGACAAATATTTGATAAGGTTTTTAAAGAATTAGTTAAAATAATATAGGTTTTAAAAGTTTTTCATAAGACTTTTTATGTTTTAAAAATTTAATAAGTTGGCAATTTTAAATATGTTTTAAAAATCTTTATTATCTTAACTAAATTTATTTGAGATACTTCTCAAACAACAAAAATTATCTATATAACATTAAATAATAAATCTTAAACAAAAAAATTTAGCTAATATATATCATATAATATTATCATAATTTAACAATTTTTTTTTCTAACAATATATTTTAATTTTGGCCAATAATTTAGTGGTCAGTTAATCTTTTTCTTAAACTTATATTAGCCATGTTAGGGATTTATGATACAAATGGAAATTTGTGGTAGCTTTGCATAATTTTGAAAGTTCATGGTAGCTTGGGAGAATGTGGATAAAGTTCATGGTATCAAGTTGAAATTTAACCAACTATTTATTACATTAATCAATCAGAGTATCACAATAATTTATTTTATAAAACTCAATGAAAATAAATAAGTTAGTTATTTATATCATTTTAAAAAAAAGCAATTATAATTTTTCTGTTGCATATTCTTCTCTAAGCAAAACTATATGCAGGATATTTTTAATTTCTCATAAATATATCAAAATTTAACAAATCATTATAAATCATAAAACTATTTTTCTAAGAATAAAAAGCAAATCTTTTAAAAATATTATGTTCGTAAATTGTAATGACTTTACCAATTCTTCACGTGCATGACGCGTTCAAAAAACTAGTTATATATATGAAATTATTAATTTTGTTTGTATCTTGTAACGACTTTATCAGTTTTTCACGTTCATGGCACATGTAAAAAACTAGTATGTATACACACACAGAAAAAGAGTATGAAGTGGCGGCCCCTTTTTCAAAAATAGGCTCCCGCCTCAAAACACACCTGCCACGTGTTTTTCACCGATCCAAATCGGTCATGTTGTTCTACGTATCATGAAATCTTTGTATACAAAAAATCTCGAGATATGATAAACTCTAGCCGGTCCATTAAAAGACCGCATTTTTCTAATACCGATAAATCGTTGATTTTTTGTACATAGTGCTTTCATGAAAGTTTTCAAATCTCTCTCTCTCTCTCTCTCTCTCTCTTCTCAAACTCTATAAATAGAACCCTAACCCTAACCCTAACACTCTCTCTAACTCTCATCTCAGTTTCCATTGATGAAAACACACACTCGCTCTCTCATCAGCGTAAAAATGGCAGCAGCAGCCGTCATCGTCACCGGCTTCGACGACCGCCGCCTCCATTCTCGATGAAATTGAAATTGGTTACTTTCTTCTCTCTTCTCTCTCTGAATTCATCATCATCCTTTTGTGAGTGAATTTCAAAGTTATATTTTATTAGTATGTCTATTGCAAATTCTTGATTTTTGAATCTAGTTTTGTTTCAGAGGTTGATTCCCCCAATTTCTCAATTTTGCACTGGACTACACTCCTAATTTTTAAGCAAACAAAACAATTCTAAGTCTTTTATATGTTGTTGCTTCTTCGTGCTGCGTGTTATTTAACATATCTTTAATTTTGATACGGTATTATAGCTTGGATGATTTTGCACTGTCGCTAATCCTTGTTATAGCAATCGATTTCCATGTGGCTTTTCTCCCATTGTTCCTACATTACGGTGGATATCTTTCAGTTCGATTTTTTTAAAATAAATTTTATAACTATGGATCACTAATCTTAGGAACCAAACAGTCGCTGATTTGCCCAAAAGCTTCATGGCTATAAAAAATGGTGAGGCAAGGTTTGGATGGCCTGCTAGTTAGTTTGGCGTTTGCAGCCATCTTCTATTGTTAGCCTAACTTCAAATCTGAACAGACCCTTATTGTAATTCAGAGGCAATGATGATTTGTCCGAATGCTTCAGAGTGATTGACTGTTAAGGTTAAATGGCAAGGCAAGATTGATGACTGTCTACGTATATGCAGCAACCAGTTTGCAGCCATCTTCTATGTTATTTTAAGTTCCTAACTCCAAACTCAAAAGCAGAGCCTAAATTGTTAGAGAGGGAGAGAAAGAGAGGATTTGTTCCATTCTTTATCCTAGGATTTATATTTGCATACAAATTCAACTATTGGTTTGCATACAAGCAACCTAAACTGGCCCAATAAATAAGTCAGAAAGCAGTTCTGATTGTTTATTTTTAAGACTCCAAATAATTTATATGGCGAGGCAAGATTGGTTGGTACACAGGCAACCAGTTTGCAGCGATTGTGTTATATGGTCGAGATTTGGACTGGGTATTGAAATTTCAGAACCTATGACCATAAAGGTTATGGAAAATGGCGAGGTGGGCTTGGTTGTCTGCTTATATGCACGCAACCAGTTTGCAGCCATCTTATCTGTTTTTGTAACTCTAAACTCAAATCAGCGACTAATTTGTGAGAGCAAATATATTGCATTCTTCATTACTTCAATTTGCTAGGACAGGCTGGTATATCTGAGCCTCATCCTTAGTGTATATCTGTATATGAGAGCCATTCAAGTTTGTTCAAAACTTAAGACGGCATTTTCTTCACCTTCTTGGGGATTTTTCGATTTTAAATGGGGGCCTAAGTTATGATGATGATTGGGAAATATTATCCATCAAATTTCTTCTTCTCTATTTCTTGTTGTTCGAAAACAAGGTTTAATTATCCGATTAGTCGGCTCTTAAGAGTTTGGCTTGAAACTGCGTTGAAGTATTAAATGATTGATTGATTGCATAATTGACTCTGCTCAAGATATGCTGTGAGCGACAATTAGTCAGGTACCTATACACTGCAAATAACCAAATATGCAAACTCACACTTCATAATGACTTGGGTCTTTCCTTTTCCTTCACATCAATTTTTTTGTCTTCTCTGATTTTTCTTTGCGGGTATATTAAAATGTAATTTCCTATATAATCCATATATGTGGCGTATAATTCATTAGCATTGGCTGGCTGAACAGAGAACAAATACATGTTCCACAGCATTGAATTTTCTTTAATAGATACTGGATACATGTATGTGCGGGCAACCAATTTGCAGCGATTTTGTTATTGTTACCCTAACTCTAAACTTGAATTGTTATTTGTTTTTCGTACCATGTCTGGACCCGAGCTCATTCTACTGGATTCATAAAGCTTGAGGCTTTGTGGATAGCTCAGGTGCGTTCTTCAATGGAAAAGGTTAACCTCTGTTGCACTTTTTAGGTGTTTAATTTTCGTGAATGAGGTCAGGTATCTTTTATTTCAAGATTTCTGTCAAGTGTTTTCTTCTTCTGAAGTGTATCCTCTTTTATTGGGGGCTTTGGAGAGAGGACTCCAGGAAGCAAGGTGAATCTCTCCTCTCTTGTTTTCTGTTGTTGTAACAGCTCATTTCCACCTTTTATTTCATTTAATAACGTCATATTACGTTGGCAGTTAGAGTTAATCATCCTTGCATCCTCTCTTTCACATTTAAGGCTTTCTTGTAGGGAATTTGATGATACGTTAAAGCTTTTGTTGCTGGTTGAAGTTTAAGTCAAATTAAAGCTTTGTTTGCTGTTTGAAGTGAGATCTATAAGACTATAAGTATCGCTCCTTAACTATAACTCTTGCCCCATCATCTTTTTGTTTATATATGGACAGACTATTTTTTTGTCATGCTTGAAAGACAGGAGCGACAATAGAGATGGAGAGAAAGGAAAGAACGTAAGAGTGTCATATATGGCCTTTAGATTCTCAGGTGAAGTGTCAAAGTTGTGTGATTGCAATGTCCATGCTTGCCATCTTCCTTAATTGCAATATGTAGGTGCATGAGAAGAAAAATGGAACCAGTCATCATGTTGCTGTGTGCCTGAGCAAGGAACACACATTGCCATTATTCTGTAAGTATCCGCACACAGTTTTGGTACACGTTCAAAGTTGCTGTCTTGAAGTTTATTGAGATATTTCCCAAGGGCCCAAACTATATTCCTTTTATGGAGGGTTTATTTGGTCATTTCAATTCGTTATAGATGCCATTTGGTCACTGATACCACCACAACATTTTTAAAATACAGGGTAAATTTCTCTTGACGTTATAGGAAGTATCAGGGTATTTTTGTGCATTTCATGCTGATTTATTATTACTATTGACGATAATGAGTCCCTGAAAGTTAGATATAATTGAAAGTAGAAAGGACTTCTAAGGAAGTTTAATAGGAACACGTTTTTGTGAATTTTACCCTTAGTAGGCAACCAGTTCGCAACTATTTGTTAACTAACGGCAAACCCTAACAGCATCTTTTTGTTTATTATTGGTTATTAGAAGCTGATCTAAGCCTCATCTTTAATGTTTATCTGATGCTCGACATCAGGGGTTTTCTCATATATCACCTCGAAAACTTAGGTTATTTCTGTATAGCATCTCTGAAATGAAGAAATATTTCTGAGCTCATTATTATTTGAATTATTGTTGTCGTTGTTATGCTCATGATGATGTTGTCATTAAGTTTTATTGCTCTCCATCAAATTTGGTTACTCTTTACTCCTCCATATAAAATTGTCCATAGTCTATCAAATTGTTTGTTCACTGAAAAAAGAATGAAGCGTAAGCTGCTTGAAAACCTATCTTTATCTACCCGAAAGATAAAATGTTGGGGCGCACAATACCTAGATCTTAGCACCAAACAGGAGGGCCAACGGTATTGCCTCTTTGGTAGATAAAAGTAGATATTAAAGAGGGCAGGAAAAGTATTTTCTGAAAAAACTGCCTCTACAAAATTAGACCCTGAATTAAAAAGCTAGGAAAAAGAAATCAAGTATATAAATAAGGAAACGAGAATTGACGCTCAAAACGAGAATTGACCCGAAATAGCTCGTGATCAAGCCAGCAGTTATTTCGAAACCCCATTTGGATATCTAGTTTGGAAAACTGTAGTTTATTTTAATTAGATATGTACATGTATAATTAATAAAACCTAAGTCTACAACCAAATAAGCTCAGGCTACGTACTGATATTGGATATGTTGATATCTATAATATGACATGATATTTTACTATTAAGTAGTATACATACCAGCATCTCCTTCAACTCCTGAACGGTGGCCTTCAAGCTCTCCAGTTCCTGCTGGATACGTCGCTCACTGGAGACGGAGGAAGTAACCACCGGGGTGGAGTCCAACCTCATATGGGCTCTGCTAGAGCCCAGTCCTCGGCCTCTCTCCCAACCTTCGTGGTGCCGTCCGTGTGCGGCGTCCAGGACTGGGGTCAGCAGCCTCGAATGCTGCCTTCCCCCTAGCAACTGTCAGAACATTATATTTAGCACATACTGGTCTATAAATTTGACAAGAAATACCAAAATCAACAAATTCAAAGCCTTACCTACAGAGATAGAAGATGTGCTCCTCTGGTATCTGCATGTATCAAAATTTGAATAATATTAATTAATTTCAGTACATACATATTAACAAAGTAAACTCGCATATAGCGCTGCTTACACATAAGACAGGGGGTGAACAAGCTCTTGTAGATCATCAGGCGCAAATCTAATCTCATCAAGCAGCCCATGATAATGAGTTGGACGACTAGACAAGGTCCACGACTTACAATCATTCCCGCATACGAGCATATATAAAAATCATAGTTTCTAGGATGACAAATTTTATTGTCAACTACTGTCACCACCTACAGCTAGACAATAATAAAAATTACTAAGAGCAAAAGGAATGTGTGTATATTTATGATATAGCATTCTAAATCAATATACATGCTCTATATGATATATAAACATACCTGGAGGAACGGGAGTGGCCTCTGTCCCTGATATGGACGCATCACCAACAACTAAACAATCAAACATTGACAATATAAGTAATTTTGACATAAACAGGCATGGATATCTATAATATTATATTCAAAATGGATATTAGAGAGCACACCTGCAGTGAGAAGTGATAAAAGTATCACCCAACAAGGGTGTAATTTACAGAATCAGTTGAGACTCTTGAAAGCCATAGAAGAACCTGACCTGCACAAATCTGATGTATGCTTTCCATTGGACACTAAGAAGTCTCTAAAGGGAAAAGCCTATGTGAAAGCCATCATTAGTTCATATCAGAAGATTGATGCTGAAACAGAGAACAAGGAATGCCATTTTCTTCTTCTTCTGCCATATTACTGTCTTCTCCTTCTTCTTCTGCCACATTACTGTCTTCTCCTTCTTATTATGTGCACGTGCAAATTCAATGACTATATTGAGAATATGGATTAATAGTGGGTAGGAAAAGTATTTCTCAAATGGCTTTTGCGTCTAAAAACCATAAACTACTAAGTAATAGCATACATAATTTTTTTAGTATAAAGGTTGTTATTTTAAGTTTTCCCTTATAGAGATATGATCTAACTGCCTTTATAAACTATAAGTGTGCAGAAAATTATGATAAGAAACCATAAGAAAGGGTCGTAGCCATGCATAACCTTGAATCTACATACCAAATCATGCACAAGCATGCAATTATTGTCACCTTGCCTTGGAATATAAAATATCTTGGAAGACTATAAGCGAGCATTTAAATCTTGATAGCTTTTGACTTCAACATATATTTTTCTCAAGTACCATGAAATATACTTCCTCCGTATAAACCGTTTTCAGAAAGATGGATTAACAAAGACAAATTATCCATTGTGGCTCACTAGGTTAGCATTTTCTCTTCTATTTACCATCTTACTAATCTGCTTGGTAAATTTATTCGGAACCGGCTGCGAATCATTAAAAGACATGCATAAGAAAGAAAGCTAAAATACAGATATATAGCATACCGATACATCGAAACTTCAAAGTTGCGATGACAATCCAGAGATATTTATTTCTACACACGTGGTGCGCGTGCGAATGCGTCAGGCATCATGGACAAATATTTGAGAACATGGAAAGTATTATTAGTATAAAGTAATTAAAGCTTTTAAACACCTTGGGTAGATATTTTCTTAGTTGATGCAATCATATCATGAGGACTAAATTTAAGCTATTATACATATGCATATGTATTTTTCTAACCTAATATATCACACACAGAGAGAGAGAGAGAGAGAGAACACCAGTTTGGTAGAGAAATTAGATAGCAGGACCCTGAAGAAATGGAGTCCATAGCATTGCTCATGAACACCTATCTGATTTCTCTACCAAACTGGTGTTCATGAGCAATGCTATGGACTCCGTTTCTTCAGGGTCCTGCTATCTGATTTCTCTACCAAACTGGTGTTCTCTCTCTGTGTGTGTGTGTGTGTGTGTGATATATTAGGTTAGAAAAATACATATGCATATGTATAATAGCTTAAATTTAGTCCTCATGATATGATTGCATCAACTAAGAAAATATCTACCCAACGTGTTTAAAAGCTTTAATTACTTTATACTAATAATACTTTCCATGTTCTCAAATATTTGTCCATGATGCCTGACGCATTCGCACGCGCACCACGTGTGTAGAAATAAATATCTCTGGACTGTCATCGCAACTTTGAAGTTTCGATGTATCGGTATGCTATATATCTGTATTTTAGCTTTCTTTCTTATGCATGTCTTTTAATGATTCGCAGCCGGTTCCGAATAAATTTACCAAGCAGATTAGTAAGATGGTCAATAGAAGAGAAAATGCTAACCTAGTGAGCCACAATGGATAATTTGTCATTGTTAATCCATCTTTCTGAAAACGGTTTATACGGAGGAAGTATATTTCATGGTACTTGAGAAAAATATATGTTGAAGTCAAAAGCTATCAAGATTTAAATGCTCGCTTATAGTCTTTCAAGATATTTTATATTCCAAGGCAATGTGACAATAATTGCATGCTTGTGCATGATTTGGTATGTAGATTCAAGGTTATGCATGGCTACGACCCTTTCTTATGGTTTCTTATCATAATTTTCTGCACACTTATAGTTTATAAAGGCAGTTAGATCATATCTCTATAAGGGAAAACTTAAAATAACAACCTTTATACTAAAAAAATTATGTATGCTATTACTTAGTAGTTTATGGTTTTTAGACGCAAAAGCCATTTGAGAAATACTTTTCCTACCCACTATTAATTCATATTCTCAATATAGTCATTGAATTTGCACGCGCACATAATAAGAAGGAGAAGACAGTAATGTGGCAGAAGAAGGAGAAGACAGTAATGTGGCAGAAGAAAATGGCATTCCTTGTTCTCTGTTCCAGCATCAATCTTCTGATATGAACTAATGATGGCTTTCACATAGGCTTTTCCGTTTAGAGACTTCTTAGTGTCCAATGGAAAGCATACATCAGATTTGTGCAGGTCAGGTTCTTCTATGACTTTCAAGAGTCTCAACTGATTCTGTAAATTACACCCTTGTTGGGTGATACTTTTATCACTTCTCACTGCAGATGCGCTCTCTAATATCCATTTTGAATATCTTGATATTTTGAATGTAAAGATATTCAAAATGGATATTAGAGAGCGCACCTGCAGTGAGAAGTGATAAAAGTATCACCCAACAAGGGTGTAATTTACAGAATCAGTTGAGACTCTTGAAAGTCATAGAAGAACCTGACCTGCACAAATCTGATGTATGCTTTCCATTGGACACTAAGAAGTCTCTAAAGGAGAAAATCCGTGTATATGCTTTGTGTGTGCGTTTGTCGTTGAAAAGAATAAATTATCGATAATTAAAGTTAGATTTGAGGATACCCATGTATGAGTTGTATTCTATATATGTGTGTTTCGATTTATGATTTCGCTTAAGTGTAGGGTTGTTTTTACTTAAAGAAGTATCACCATCTACTATATATAAAAAAATTGTAGCAAACTAGGACTAGAACTCATTTAACATTATCAACTAGTGAGATTTCAATGTCGAAAACTCCCTAAAGAGGAAAATTACTAAAAGGAAAAGACTCTTTGAACAAAACGCATCCACTAGCAATAATATGGAACTGAGACTCGATCAAGATTCTCTGGACTAAAAAATTCCAAGGAATTGCTATTTGAATTACGTTAATTTGGAACACGATCGTTGTAAGTTGTACTTTTCCCGACTTGTGTCATGCCCATGAGCACACAAACTTCTCCCCAATCACAAATCCCAGTCCAGATTGGTATTCAAAATTTATTTAATTAGTTTGTGATCCACATCATTGATTCATTGCTTGAGGCATCAATGTAGGCACAAATATCACTGAAGCAGCCTAAATCACCATATGAACCGGTTATCGGTTTCAATTCCACCAGAATTAGAATTTCATCCGAACAACTTTTACACAGTAATCGGAACCTGGTCAACAAATTTGTCATGCCCGTTGTGGTTTTACTTATGTACAGTATTTCCACAAAATACGTGCTGTCATTTCTAAATGGAAGTTTCTCAGTGCCACCATAGTAGCAGAAGATGGAATTGTTTATCGCAACTAGATTATGCTAAGCCTCGGATAGATTAGGCAAACATGATCTTGAAGAATATAATTAGCAGAGGAAAAATATAATAAAACAAAACAAAGCGTAGCAAATAAGATAAAATAAAATAAAGATATAGAAAATAAAACATTGGGCTTAGGATTTATAAGCTAGAAGTACAAAATGAAAACAAGTAGTACCTTTCTAACTACGGCATAGTCTACAAGAGACAAGTTAAGCTCCACATCTGACTCAGCCTGATATGAATGTACAACCTACAGAACTGGGCTTGGACATGCTTCAATTCTTGGCCGCTCTGATGCCATTTGTTTATCAAACATAGAGATGTGCAAACATTGTTGGCAAATTACTCGGCAGAACTTAACTTGCATTTATTTCTAATGCCTGCAAAAAGCAGCCTTAGTTTTAGGCTAAACAGAAAAGTGGTTTGTTTGATTACCTCAGCTTCAAGCTGGTCAAGGATTTGTAAGATTCTCTGATGGTAAGTCTGTTCTGATTCAGCCTTAACTGCACAAAGTGCAACAATACAAGTCAAATATGATAACCATGACATGCTAATTCAACGCAGGTAACATAACTAGTAAATGGTGAATTAAGTACCATTGCAAGTGGATGCGTTTTGTTGAATCAATATGATCCTGAGACTCGATCAAGATTCTCTGGACTAAAAAATTCCAAGGAATTGCTATTTGAATTACGTTAATTTGGAACACGTTTGTATGATTGAAGCTAAGAAACAAATATATTTCCATATTATATCATGCATTGTTTTATCAAAAATAATTTTATCGCATACCTAGCTATGTGCTGAAGTAGGCTATATATCTCAACAGAGAGAGAAATTTATAACCAACATGCCACGAATATTGAGATTGTATATATATATATATATATATAAGTAGACATTTGAATCTAGACAAATAGAAAACAAAACTTTATTGCTCCCTTGTCTCTTATCAAAATCATTAGAAATGTTCATTTTTTCGGGGCTCAAAATTTCCTTCACAAGCTTTAAAAGAAACCTAGAAAAATTCTCACCCCCTGCCGCAACCCCCTGCCCCAACCCTAACCCTAACCCTAACCCCAACCCGAGCCCCGGCCAGTACCCCAACCCCAACCACAGCCCTAGCCGCAGCCCGAGCCCGAGCCCCAATCCCAACCATATATGAAAAACAACCTATGTTCGGTCTTTGAGCATATATGCAAACGAGGCTATGCACAGGAGGCCGCGGTGGGAGACCCACTCGTGCTTAGTTTTTGAGCACGAGTCCTTTAGAATGTTTGCGTTTGGTTTTTATATTTCAAAACGCTCAAATTAATTCTGAACTGGGCATTGATTAATTTTTCAAATTCAATTCTTTTTAATGTCGTTTTCACTCCATTCGCTCTTCAATTGCTTCTTCGTCCTCCAATTCCACAAAATTCTGCAGCCATCTCCATCAAAACTGACTAGTATTATCATCAACAGCCCCACCCCAGCAGCACCCTAGCAGCAACCCTAAGGCAAACCCTAACCCCAGCAGCACCCCAGCTAGCTAAACCCCAACACCAACCCTAAGGCAAACCCTAACCCCAGCCCCACCCCAGCAGCAGCCGAACCCCAACCCTAACCCTACCCCGACCCCGACCCCGACCGCGACCACGACCCCTGCCCAACCCCAACTCGAGCGCGCAACCCCAGATCCAACCATGAACCCTAAGCCCAAAATAATCCAAAAATTCTTTAATTTAGCTCGAGATTTCCTCACCTGAACGGCTGCTGCTGGGGCGGTGGTGACGGCCTGAACTGCGGTGGCGAGGGCCTGAACTGCGGTGGCGACGAGAACTGTGGTGGCGACGAGGAGAACGACGGTGGCGACGACCGCGAGGCGATTTGGGGTTTTTTTTCGCGCGCGATCGAGAGAGAGAGAAATTGGGCGTAGGCGGTCGATCTGGGTTTTTGTTAAATCGATATTTACTTGCCCCTACGGATATACCCATAGGTCCTTTGTTTGCGGCTCCGTAGGGAAAAACACCAAATTAAGAATTAATATTTTTATTCTTGGACGTCTGTGCCCGTAGGGGCAACCACTTAGCCCTACGGATTAATCCGTAGGGCCAAGTTAAATCTGCCCCTACGGATTCCAATATCCGTAGGGGCAACCCCCTATTTTACTAGTGATAAGAAAATCTTGAAAATTTTCAGTTTTTCGATATTTTCCTTTACCAGAACACGAAAATCGCGAAATTTTCAGTAATCTAATTTTTTTATTCACATTTCAATATTTTGCTTGCTAAAGAGCACGAAAATCATTAAATTTTCGTAAATCTCGAAATTTTCAATTTTCTTCATGTTGTCAAAATTTGGCTAGGTTTAACACGAAATAGCAAAAGCTTCACAAAAATCACAATTTTCTATTTTCTTTTGCTTTCCAATCTATAGCCCAAAAAATTTGCGAAAATTTTCTATTTTCTAGCTCTTTTCAGTCTTCTGCTTCAGAAATTTCAAAAGTTTTCGTCAGTTTGTTTCCAATATCCTGCTTGCTATACACATAAATTTTCAGAAATCATAAAATTATCAGTATTTCGAATTTTCAATATTTTGCTTTTTCAGAAGTCTCCAAATTTTTTCCGTTTCTTAATATTTTGTCTCCTATAACACACAAATTGCGAAATTTTTTGCAATCTTAAAATTTTAGTGTTCTTCGGGTTCCAATATTTTCTTGCTAAGCACCCGACAATTGCGAAATATTAAGAAATCTCAAACTTTTCCAAAAAATTCTTGATGCTCACGAAAATAGCATAATTTTGAACTTTCAAAATTTTCTATATTCTTTCGGTTTTCAATATTTTGCTCTATGGCACACCAAAATTGCGAAATTCTCAGAAATCTCAGTTTTCTTCATATTTTCAATATTTTTTAGCACACAAAATTAATGAAATTTTCACAAATCTAATATTTTTTCTATCTTTTGATTTTCGATATTTTGCTTGCGAAAATAGCAATTTCAGAAGGCTCGAACTTTCCTGTTTTCTTCAGTTATTCAACATAAATCATGATGACAATATAAATATGATACTTTATTTTAAAAGATAAATGCGTCCTAATTCCTTGATCTATATAGGAATTGGAGTTCCCTTTTGAATCACAATTCATCGATATGTACAGGACACAATTAACCAGATCATAGTTTCAGTGTCTATTTCACAAATCCTGTTTTGTTCCTGTTCTAAATTATAACATTTTTGTCAGAATTCATCTTTTCTTCTTCTTGCAACTGTAAATTAGAAACCATGTTCAAGTTGTATAAAAATCAATAGATGCGTATCACGTACAACTTAAATTTAAAGTCATGTGAAGGATTTCTGTTTCATTCATTATATCGATAATTTTTGTATTCTTTTGTTCCCTCCAAAAATAATGATAATTAATACACAGTAATCCATGGGACTTAAGTCCATGCGTCAGAAAGATGGACGCGGCTAAAAAGCATGCATCACTAATGCCTGACGCTGCGTCAATTTTTGGGACCCTCGCTTCTTTAATAGCTTAAGCTATATTTGGAAAAATAATTTTCCTATCTTTCTCATACAGAAAGAATAAATCTGGTTAATCAGAAGATCTCCAAATAAAAAATTTAAAATATATTGTTTAAGCTATTTAAAATATTCTCTATCTTTCTAAAACAGAAAGAAAATTTTGTTAACAAGAGATAAAATCTTTTATATTTTTCTAAACAAAGAAAATTATAAACTTTGTTAACAAGGACCCTCGGATCTATAACCCAACGGTGCTTAAGCACGCTTGCTAATATTAGCACTTTTCATATGTTCTTTTAAAACAAAAAAAATCAATTGAATATCTTATTTAAATAAGAAAGATATTGATTATATCAACAGATAACCCTTGGATCTAAAATCCAACGGTGTTTAAGCACCCGGGCTTGATCATAAGATCAATTAGACAAACCTTAAAGTGAGATTGTCTCTACTTATCCAACCATATCTATCCCCCATATAAAAGACCCTTGAGGTCAAATTTCATATACGAAATCGACCCCATAAGTTTGATCAGGAACATAAGTTCTCTGCAATCAAAGCTTTTGTCTTCTTCCTCATTATCATCAACCGAGATGAGAAAAGGAGAATAACCTCTATGATAGAAGGCTTAAGCTTCATTTATGAGAAGGTTAACCTTCAGATTCAGAACTCGAGTTCTTTTCAATGAGCTTAACATCTTTAGATCAAATTTCGCCCCAAGAAAACTTAAGTTTTCATTAGAAGGATTCTTTTGATCTTAAGTTCTAGGGTTTGAGAGAAGATCCGAACCCGCATAGAAATATAATGATGAAGGACAAGAAAATTTAAATTTCCAAAGAACAGATTATATGATCGATATATAAAAATGAAGGGAGATTCCAGATCACAAAAGTTGTGATCTTGATGTCGTTAGTAGCCAAAATAGCCATTAACAGAAGTTTAGGCTTCATGAAAGTTAAGTTTCAAAAGAACAAAAATTAATCTCTATGAAAAACCTTAAATGGCCATGCGCCAGAGGCATATGCGCCAATTGGCATGCGCCACATAGACATGCATTAATGAAAGGCATGCGCCAATGAAGATATGCACCAATAAAGACCATGCGTCAATATGAAGGGCATGTGCCGATGAAGATATGTTCCAATAAAGATATGTGCCAATATGTGCACATGCGCCTGAAGTATATGCGCCAATGGAGACCTACTACGTGGCATGCACCATAATCCATGGGCGTTAATATTTAACGCGCCAGAGACCAAAAAAAGTTACACCAATGCGCCAATATCCATTGTTTACGTGGCATGCGCCACAACCTTGATGCGCCAATGATTTAATATGCCATAGACCCAAGTACCTTTGTATGTGTGACATGTGGCATTCGCCAGAACTTCTGGACGCCAGTATATATATTTCAGAGCCAATTCTTAGTCCAAATTGACTAAGTGCTATAAAGCTTAAGCTTCTATGATATTCCTTGTCCATATGCTCACATATTTTAAGTTGACATTAATTTAAAACAAGATTAACGGTTCTTAAATATATTTCCTAAGTTTATATTAGTCTCATATATGACTAATGGTCCTTAGACATATATCCTGAACTGATAGAACATATGACATAGGCTCAACCCAAATATGAGATTTACGGATTTGGACTAATCCGCACCCTACGGGCGACGACGATATTAGTCTCCGTATACAATCCAAGGGCAACCCCAAAATAAACAAATATATAACACGCCACGATGATTCATGGAGTAGAGAAAGTTGTTATCACCTGGTGATAACGTAATTAACTGCAGGGGTTTGCGCCTGCAACAAAAAGTATCCCCATAATCAAAAACCCTTCATATATGAGGGTGAATCTGATAAGTCTGCTACGACGATCGCATTCATCCAAATCTCCGATATACGGTGCCATGAATCAACTTAGTATTTTCGGAAAGATGGATGGATATGTTCCATATAGTATCTGTCCCCAGATTCAGGCTAGACATGCTCCCCACGTCTCGGTCCGGCTTTCGGCAGTAAACAGATTCTGCCACGCCCGGTGGGACCTTTTTCTTTTTCCACTTTTCACTGTGTATTATGTTTTGCGAACTAATCGCGGTATGTTTATGTTGCCCTTGGATGTTAGGGTTACTAAAGCCGGTGCTTTGCTTCCGTGCAAATCAATGGCCTCACCCAGCAACTCCAACCCTAATGCTAGCTCCAACACCATTCCAGCTTGAGTGACTTGGTCAGGGCATGGCATGGCTCATGTACTCTGCATTCCGATAGCACAATAACTCGATGGGCTCTTCTTCGGAACGGTGTTCCACCTCCCTCCCTTGGCAGCCCTACGCTAAAGGAGGAGACGCCAAAGAAGTCAATCTTTGATAGGCTGACAACTACTGCTGCCGGCACTGATGATAAGCCTGCTCAATTTAAAGGTCCAGTCTTCCAAAGCTAAAGTCCGACTCTGAGGGTTCCTCTAAAAAGCCTGCGATCCCAAAGAAGCCAGTCTTCAAACGGCTCGCATTCGCAACCCCTAATGTGACCAAGGTCCCGAAGGATGATGTTCCTCCCAAGCAGTCTGTCTTCTATAGGCCGACACCTCAAGCTGCTGCTGCTCCCATACCTAGACAATCGGTTTTCAAGCGACTGTCACTTGCCGAAACTTCATATAAACGCAGGGGGCAAGATAGTCCGAAAGAGCACAGGGGCAGATTCAAGAAGCTCCCACAACTGAAGAAGCACCGGCCCCTGTTACCAGAGGTGCCCGACGCTGATACTGGCGCCGAGTGAGGCAGGCTGGGGGCAGCTCTCCATCTGGGTTAACTCTACTCTGATGATCCGAGCTGCCGTTCCAACCGAGGACAGCTTTGAACCTCTAAAGGCGGTTAAACACAATTCTCCTACTGCTATACTGAAAAAGTCGCCACCTCCCTTGAAAATACATGATGAGCCGAAAGCGATACGTTTAGTCAAATGGCTTTTCCCAACCATCTACACAGTTTGGAAAGAAGTCCAGAACTCTGTCATTGATAACAGCTACTCTCGTCGACCGAAAAAGCTCAAAGGTATATAAGATGATGATAGATCTACTCCTAAATATAAGAAGGCTTGTTCTCAGAAGGATCCTGCTATGATGGTTCCTTCAAAAACAGCTTCTCATAAAAGAGAGGCCCGACAAAGTCCTGGTACCCAAGGCAAATTCCAAAGTCCCGCACTATAAACGCCCTACGTCTGGGGGCATGATAGTTCATATAATATATATGATGAACTCCAAAGATGATTGTCGAGCTTATGTTTCTCATAGACCAATCACTTGGTATATAACGAAGGATCAGCAGAAGCGGCAAGAGATATTGGCTCAAGCGGCGGAACTCATGAGTCCACCGCTCAATTCAAACCCTGACAACGCTCCCGAAAAAAGGACGGGACAGAAGTCTGATATCGACTACCTGAAGCGTGTCCTTGAAAACAAGGATGAGAAAGCTGCGGAAATGAATGCTAGGATGGACAAGATGGCCCTCCCATTCCAAATCATGGTCAGGATGATAGCTCAGCAGGAACCATAGACAGATGAGCCACCGGTAGTTATTGTTGATGACAAGGGAGATACGTCAAATCCTCTACGAGCCCCATCAGTGATCGATGAGGAGACGATCTCCAAAGCAAGGCTGGATGAATATATCACCCAGCAATTTAAAGCCCTTCAAGCCAGCGAAATGGCAGGCAAGCTGGTCAAGACTGGTCGACCGTACCTAGCATGGTATGACCAGAGACAATACCCTGTAGGATATACGATCCCGACGTTCCAAGTATACAAGGGGACCGACAATCTTCGTCAACATAACTCAATTCAGATCCAGGTGCGGCAACACCGGAGGAGATGATGTATTACTTCTCCGCCAATTCGTTATCAATCTATTGGGCACTGCTTTTGAGTAGTAATCGGAGTTTCCTAACGACTCCGTTAAGACGTTCGATGAAACGGAGATGCTCTTTTGCTAAAGATTCGGTAGTGCGAGTAATGCATCACTATGAAGGCACTGGTCAATGAAAGAATCAAACTGAATAAGACATGGGTTCAATATGCTATCCAATGGCGGAACCTGTGATCTAAGCACGAGCAGCGCATCGGTGAGGTTCCGGCCGTCGGGTTATTCGTGGCAACCATCGATCGGCGCTCATAAGTGTATCCGTTCATGTCCTTCTTCAAGCCTACTACCATCCAGTAGCTTATTGATAAACTAGCTCAACTGGATTCGATAGGTCAAGGTCCTTTCTCTTCGGGCCGAGACTTACGAAATTATATAGGGAAAAACAAGGCAGCGTTTATCGCCAATACACAACAGCAGCAGGGCGGCCCTAAAGTGTCTGGTCGCCAAAACAATAATCGTACGGGGCCGAATCTCGAGAAAAGGATAGTGCGCGAATATTCGTTCCCTCGCGATAAGACAAAGAAGCTGTTCGAGCTCGCTACGAAGAATGGCCTACTGACGTTGTCCCAGCCACGGTGTCTAGCTCAAGCCAATGAAGTCAACAGCCCCAATTACTGCCCATACCATCGAGTGGTAAGCCATCCGATCGAAGATTGTTACATCTTCAAGAACTGGGTCGAGAACCAGTATAAACAGGGTAAATTCATGCTATCAGATAACTGGAAGGTGAATCCACGCCAAAATCATACCCTTAAGGGGGCTAATACGCAGGGGCATCCTGTTCATTCGTGGAAGAAACCCCGTGGGAGGTGATGCTTTCCTCCAAAACAAAGATGTTAAAGGATCTGCAAGCATGTCCGAGAATCAGGTAAAAAAGCCCGCTTGAACCTGAGATTATAGAAGGGATGCTAAAGCCGCATCCCACTCCGAAAATTGCTGATAAAGGGAAATGCCCCAAAGTCAAGTAGTATAATAAGAAGAAAAAGAAAGTAAAGAAGCTCATACAGCCTGTCGAGCATGTAGACAGCCGTACCGGGATACAAAAGTATATAGATGCGCTAAAGGAATATAACCAGATGACGCGTTCACTAGTCACTCTCTTCAGCACATCTTTAAGAATAGCAAGGAGGATGAAGATAACGATTCAGAGGGAGAAGAGAAAATAGAAGAACGTGTGGAAAGTTGCCGCATGGTCTTTCACTCCTTCATATATGACGAAGATGTGCCAGCTGCGTCCGAAAGTGACTCAGACGAACAGAGGGCGGAATCAATGCTAGAAGCTCCAAGTTCGCCATAAGAAGACCCTATTGAGAAGCTCCTATAAGAAGCCTTTCAAAGAAGCAGGGAAAATCAAAGACGTGAACTGGCCATATATGAGTAGGCCATGCGGCAGTGTCTAAATAGGCAAGCTGCGAAGGAGGCAAGTTATGTAGCTCCCCAACCGAAGCCAAATATATTGCCAAAAGGGAAAAAACAAGGTCAAGACCGAGAGGCACTTCGCTAAGGCCTTATCGAAAGGGATGAAGTTGCCGCCCATGAAGATGTATATACCCCAGGGGTTGTAGACTTCGAAGGCAGAGAAGAGCACCCAAAATATTGTCTCTACCACCGGAGAGTCTGTCACCCCATCGATGAATGTAAAGTGTTCTGGAAATGGTGGCAAAAGTATGTCTTCCACCAAAGACATATAAAAAGGGAGAGGCAGAAGGCCGAGGCTCTCCCACTCCCGCATGATAACTCCGAAGCAAACAGACAGACAATGTCAGTGACCGAAAGCTATTGTATGGACAAGGCTTAGTCTTAAAAAAAAATGGTTCAACGGTGCCAACTTTTGGAAGAGACTCGGAAGATGAAATCCCCATCAACTTCCTATATGCAGGCTCCTCATCAGGGGAAGAAAGGAAAGCAAAAGACTGCGGCAATATCTGTTTGCGGAAATGCACCCTTCCCAAGAAAAACCTTGGATCTGCAAGCAAAGATCTGAAGCATCATGATAAGGGTAAAGGGAAGATACCCGAAGAGATTGTTCTAGATGAAGAGGTGCTTAAAGATCTCGCTGCCAAAGACCTGCCTATGAAGAGTAAGGTGGACCACAATGTGTTAGCCTATCTGAAGAAGCTACCTTCTCACTTGAGTATATACGATGCTCTATTCCTCTCAAAGGAACCGCGGGAATCCTTAATCAAAGACCTTGAAGAACTTGATCAATTCCAAACTTTCTTTGTTGAGGAAGCAATGAAGGATAAACTGGCGGAAGTATATACAGCCGATATTACCTTCAGTGGAGATCTTCTGGGAACGTTCGAGCATAATCGACCGCTCTACGTTGCTGGGTATTACGATGATAAGAGGATAAATAAGATCCTCGTTGACAACGGTTCTTCGGTTAACCTTTTGAATGTAAAGGTGCTCAAGCAGCTATCTATGGATGTTCAATATCTCGGCAGTGAAAAGATCACCATCTCCGGATTTGACTCGCAGTCTTCAAATATGCTGGGGTCCATAGTATTGACAGTGTTTTGGACAGCTCGTCATGGACGTAAAGTTCCATGTCATTGAAAGCAAGACGTGCTACAAAGCTTTACTCAGTAGACCTTGGCTATACGAGCATGGTCTCATCCCTTCTACACAACATCAGTATATGAAGTATTTTAAGGATGGCCAAGAACACACCATTATAGAAGAGCTCAACCCTTTCTCCATGAATGAAGTACGTAAATATGAAGATACCAAGTACTTCCTGTCGGACTTCGAAAATACTGAGAGGTGCGGCAAGTCGCAGAACAAAGAAGTACAAGCGACCACCATCTCGATCTTTGGAAGTGATTCTGAAGAAGAAGAGATAGTGTTCACGGATCAACCTCTAAGGGAAACCAATAAACATAGCTTGTCAACCTCCATTTTAGTCTTCGATAGTGACTCGGAAGAAGAAGTTGATGTAGTGTTCTCTACCCACCCGCAAGTGAAAACTCCCAATGAAGCAAACCAAGCTTTACATATTGCGATGGTTCCGTCTTGCCACTACAAAGAACTCGATGCACTTAGTACCTATAGCATGCAGGAGTTGGTCACTTTTCATATACCTTCCAGATATATAAGTGAGAAGGCGATTCTCTTCTACAAATCAGAAAAGACCAAATTGGAGAAAGAGATCTGGTATAGACTTGATCCGAATCTCAACATGTTGCAGCCTATCCATATGTCGAGATACTTCACGAAATGACTAAGGGAATTCTTGAAGCATCAGGGAATACCATTCGGACAAACTGTCCGTCAGGCTAAATATTGCAAGAGGATCTAGGAAGTGTCAAGGACTCGCCAAATCAAGCCAAACGGAAAGATGGATACTACATGCTTGGGATATGTACAACCCAAGAAGTGGGAGCAAACTCATAGCTGTTATGCCTTAAGCGAAGGGGAAGATACTTGGCTGGTAGATGACGCGACCAAGCAAGAGGGAAATACCCCGCAAAGCGCTTCAACCCAACCATCAGAAGAGCCAATTGAGACGCTAATGAAAGAAACGGTTCAAGATGTTGATGAGCTTGAAGAAAGTATAATGGTCCTATATGAAAAGATCATGCGGTTGCCCCTGACCGAGCAATATAATGGAGTAAGGAGTTATGATAGCCCGGCTCCGCAACAGCTACCTCTGCTCTCTTTTATAAGAGGAGATTCGAAGCGGCGACAATGAGACTAGGACGGCATCTACGCCCAACCCTAAAACAAGGCGATCTCGGGACAATGCATCAACGAGAAAAATACCGCCCAAGCCCATCCCTTATACAGAAGATGGGATGGGGTTACTCTTTCCCCGTGACAAGACAAGGAAGATATTCGCCCTCATTATGAAGCACCATATGTTAACACTGCCCAAGTCTAAACGGCCACATCAAGTAAATGCCTTTGATCATCCAGATTACTGTCTCTACAATCGGATCATCGGCCATCCGATCGAAAATTGCTTTGTCTTCAAGAATTGGGTGGAAGAGTAATACAGGAAAAGCAAGTTCACACTAAGTGACAGCTGGAGAGTGGATGCCCCTCAAAAGCATGCACCAACGCGAAACTACTCTACCAAATCGGAGTGTGGCCAGCCCAAGAAGCAGAATCTCACCCACATTTGCCATATGATAAGACTTTCTAATGAAAATGATGAAGAAATGCCTAGGCTTTTTGATTGCCTCGCCAATGAAGACGAGATCATAGATTGCCGCCAGCACCTAAGGAGCTGAAAGATGGAATACCTACTACCACTGATGAATTAAAAAAGGTAGATTTAGGAACGAAGGATGATCCGAGACCAACGTTCGTCAGTGAGCTGCTTACTGAATAACAAGTAGCCACTTTAAAAGAAGTGCTCATAGAATTCAGAGACTGCTTCGGCTGGAACAACTCCAAGATGCCGGGTCTTGATCCAGAGATAGCAATGCATAAGCTGGCTATAACGTCGGGGATAAAGCCTGTTAAGCAGTCTCCAAGAAGGATGCGGCTCCAGCTCAAAATGAGCGTCAACGCCGAAGTTGAGAAGTTAATCGACTCCGGCTTCATCCTTGAAGTATGATACCCGGACTGGATAGCCAATATCATCCCTGTGATGAAGAAGAATGGGACTGTTTGCATCTGCATGGACTTTTGGGACCTCAATAAGGCATGCCCGAAAGATGACTTCCCCGTGTCAGTTACGGAATTAATGATAGACAATACGTTTACTCATGAGATCTTCTCTTTTATGGACGGATCATCAGGGTACAATTAGGTAAAGATGAATCCCGGAGACAAAAGCACATGACTTTCCGCACCCCGCTGGGCGTCTTCTATTATAAAGTGATGCCATTTTGACTGAAGAATGCTGGAGCAACATATCAAAGACCGATGACCAAGATTTTCGACGACCTTATTCATAAGATAGTCGAATGTTATATATATGATCTTATGGTCAAGAGCATGTCTCACGAAGAGCACTGGGAGCATTTAAGGATAGTCTTCAAGCACATTCGAAGTATAACCTGAAGATGAACCCGCTGAAATGTGCATTCGAAGTCTCTTCCAGCAAGTTCCTGGGTTTTATAATCCGCTACCAAGGGATCGAGATCGACCCTTCTAAAATCAAGGCTATTACAGAAATGCCCCCGCTAAGAAATCTCAAGAAGCTACGATCTCTCCAAGGAAAGCTCGCCAATATCAGACGGTTCATTACCAACCTCTCTGGAAAGTGCCGTCCATACAGCCATCTGATGAAGAAAGGGACCCCTTTATATGGGACCGGAAATGTCAGAAAGCGTTGGAGGAAATCAAGCAATACTTGCAGAATCCACCAGTATTGGCCGCTCCGGTTAAGGGAAAGCCATTTATCCTATATACAACTGCCCTTGATGGTTATCTAGGCCCGCTATGGGCACAGGAGAATGACCAAGAAAAGGAAAGGGCCTTGTACTATCTAAGTCAAGTCCTGCTGGGAGCAGAAAGCAACTACTCCCCTATCAAGAAGTATTGCCTGGCGCTGATCTTCACGATAACGAAGCTCAGACACTACGCCTTGGCCCATGAAGTGCACATCATATCAAAGGTGGACCCTCTCAAATATCTTATGATGAAAACTATACTAACGGGAAGGCTCGCCAAGTGGGCCTTGCTGTTGATGGAGTTAACAATTATACATCTCCCTTTCAAAGCGGTAAATGGGCAGGCTATCGTCGATTTCCTTGCCGAACACCCAATCTCAGTCTATTCTCCACTGAACTGTGAGCTACCGGATGAATATGCATTCAACGCGGTCGAATGAAAAGAAGAAACAGAGAAGCCTTATTGGGAATTATATTTCGATGGAGTCTCCTCAATAAAAATGCGGAAAAAGAGTATCTCGATAATCAGAGCTGAGATAGGCCTTATTTTCGTAACCCCTCAAGACAGAATAACCCGCTATGCCATCTCGTTGACGGAGCCTAGGACCAACAATGAAGAAAAGTATGAAACGCTTATAGCCGGTCTTGAGATTGCGATCGGCATAGGCATCGAAAATCTCCGTATACACGCGGATTCTCAGTTGATCGTCATGCAAGTCAATGGAGATTACAAGACATGCAAGTCAGAACTGAAAAAGTATGGCAAAAAGGTGCAGCAACTGCTGACGCGGCTTCTCTCGTATACACTGGAAAATGTGCCGCGAGCGGAAACAGCAAAGCAGATACATTAGCTAAGTTAGCCAAAGAATTGGCCGACGAAAACCTTGACGGCATAAGGATCATCGTCCAAAGTCGCAAGATCTTGGCCCCAGTGGAGATATCTTCAGAACCTCCAACCGAACCCGTAAATGAAGATGTCTTTCGAGCAAAGGAAGAAGAAGATGACCGGCGAGAAGTCTTTATAGATTAGTTCAAGTCTCAACGGATGCCTCAAGATACATCGCAAAGGCATCAGCTCATGCCATAATCGACGAAACTCTATATAAAAGGTTCTTCGACCATATAGGGCTAAAATGCCTAGGACCGAAGGAAGCCAAGAAGGTCGTCTAAGAAATTTACGATGGACTCTGCTGATCTCATCAAGCCGGTCCAAAGATAAAGCTGAAGATCAAGAGGATGGGTTACTACTGGCTCACGATGATCCAAGACTGCATCGACTATGCAAGGTGATGCCACTCGTGTCAAATACATGAGGACTTCATACATCGACACCCCAACCCACTACATCCGACCGTAACCAGTTGGCCGTTCGAAATGTGGGGACCGATATAATAGACCCTCCCGAGGACATTGTTTCATCTTGGCGATGACCGATTACTTCTCCAAATGGCAGAGGTGATACCGCTGAGAGAAGTAAAGACGGAGAATATGCTCCATTTCTTCAAAACCCATGTCATATACTGGTTTAGAGTTCCATGGCGGATAGTCTTGGACAACGGACCAGTATATAGAAGCCATAAGATAAGTTGCTTCGCCCAACAACACAAGATAGATTGGAGATATTCCTTCGTTTATAATCCCCGGGCTAACGGTTTAGTTGAAGCTTTCAACAAGACGCTAACCAAACTTATAAAGAAGATGGTGTCCAAGAATAAAAAGGACTGGCATGAAAGGCTTATGAAGCTCTTTGGACGTACCGAACAACGTTCAAGACAGCCACGAAGACAACATCTTATGCATTGGTGTTCGGCACCGAAGCAGTGCTCCCGCTGGAGATAGAGCTCCCCTCACCGCGAATGGCGGATCAATGTGAACTTACGGACGAAGAGAATACTCATCTCCGGCTCGAAGAACTTGATGCTCTTGATGGGACCTGCCTTATAGCATAACAAAATCTGGAAGCTTACAGAGCAAGGATGACATAATCATATGAAAGCCTAACCAGACTAAGAACATTCCGCCAAGGTTAACTCATACCGGTTGTCAATAGGCTGATGATCCCTGACGGCATGAAATCTGGGAAGTTCGAGCCGAACTATGAAGACTCGTATGTCATAGATAAGATCTACCAAGGTGGAGCTTACCTATTCATGGATATACACGGAGAAAGTCCGTTTCGGCCAATAAATTGCCGATTTCTCAAGAAGTACTATTCTTGAAGAGTCGCGACTTGGGTCAATGATAGATGGCCACGCCTATGTCCACTCTCCATTCCTACCGAATGATATGCACCTCCATTATGATGGACCACTGTCCCTAAACTGGAATGATGGACCAAAATGTATCTAAATTAATATGTTGCCCTATGACATGGATCATATAACCGGCCGTATACAATTTATGGGCACAAACGATCTATGTCCCGCATATGTTTTTCATGGCTCCCTTAGACCGCGATGTCCCTAAATTAACATGTTTCCCTACGGACTTCTTGAGATCCACGTTGCACCTGAAGTTCTACCAGTGAAGATTGCAAACTCAAGTCCCACCGGCGAGGCTACACCTGAAGTCCCACCAGCTATGAAGCCCTACCGATGATACAGTTCTCCAAAAGATGTTATGCCCTACGGTTGATCTCCATATCGATCACAGTAGACAATCCACGGGTATAAACGATCAATATCTCACCCAAGTCCCACCGGTAAGCGATACTGGATCACCCACAGGGAAGCTACGTCCGAGAGATTTCCATTGCCAAAAAATGGTATGTCTACAAGCAAAATGGTCACGGCTGAAAACACGAAAGGGAGCCGTAAGTAAAACCAGCAAGACTACCGGCGAGCTTGTGAAAACCCGAGAAGGCGCAAACTCGTTGAAAGAAAAGAAAAATGCACTTGCAAAGTCCTCGCGACTTTGTAAGGAGAAAATACCTGTGTGGGATTCTTACGACTCACAAAGGAGCTACACACATAGGAATTCATACGATTCCTAAGGAGAAAATACACTTTACGAGATCCTCTCGACTCGTAAGGAGAAATATCTCTATAAGACTCTCACGGCTTATAGAATTCAAAAGCTTTAAATTACAGGGATCCAAGCATGTTTCTTAAGCCATCATACCCCATGAGATTTATGCTTTACAAGTAGTTCAATATTGACTCTTGTATATAATCCACGGACGTTAACATAATATATTTCAACCAAGTTCCACCGGAGCCGAGTGATATTTCCAATATGGTGAACGACACTTATAAGTCATCTCGACTTGTATGGAGAAAATACTCTTGTAAGATCCTTACGACTTGCAGGAGAAAATACCACTTAGGAATCCCCACGATTCCTAAAAAGAAAATACACCTGCGAGATACTCTCGACAAGTAGGAAGAAATATCTTTATGAGACCCTTTTGACTCATAGAGTCAAAAAGACTTAGTTGGCAGGGATCTAAACCTGCTTTCTAAGCCACCTTTGTCTAAATAAGTAACGGCAAATGATGAGTTACTCCTGGCAATATTCCAGTTGTAGTGATATTGATGCCTAATCAGGTATCAAACTCCAAGTCCTCTTACGACATATTATAGGTCACTCTTGATGATATTTCAGTTGTAGCGATACTGATACCAAACCTGGTATCAGATTCCAAGTCCCCAACTCGCAATAAAGATCAGTGAGCAAAAAATATACATATAAAATAGCCGAAATGATAGGGCAACTCGCAATGAAAATCAGCGAGTAAATAAAAAAATTGAAATGATTGGGCACCGCGAATAAATAGCCGAAATGATTGGGCATTCGCAACTTTCGCGATAAGAAAAGCTGAAATGATAAAGCTTCGCGGAGAATAAAAAAAATTAAAAAAAGAATAAATAAAAAAATGTTAAAATAAAATTTTTCTTCCTTGCAGGTAGTTCGAATTTCGACTTCTGATTCATAGGCATAAGTGAATGAAAAGAAGCGATACGTTTCCCTATGCTCCATCAAATGAATAACTGAGTCTTGATGGCATTTATATAGCACAAAAACTACATGGACGTCTGATTCACTCCAGTGAAGTATGATTGCGGCGCCATCAAGGACCCAATGGTCGAAATGAAGCGAAGTGATGGCATACTCTTAGCTTCAGGTCTTGATGGTAATACATACAAAACCTAAAGATTATTGGATGTTATCCCACCTCGGACGGATGCAACTCTGACTTTCCTGGGACTCCTCAAAGAAGGAAGTCTGACCTTAAGGTAAAGCGCCACGGTAACGTCTAACGTTGAACCATCTGACTGCAATATAGATATACCGGCCTAGGAAGGTTACTTGAGATGTTGTATCCTGTAGTGATAGGGTTGGGTGATACAGCAAGTATGCGGCTACTCGAGCCAGCGACCCGAGTGGACGTGGATCAAGAAGAAATCGGCTGACGTAACGGTGTGATGGACCAAATCCAGCACCACAAACCTAACGGACTCCTATGCTAAAAGGGGTTATGTATGTTTAATATTAAGATGGGTTTGTCTGTATGCCTAAGGGAGAGATGAACTGAATGCTCCGGAACTAGTAAATAAACTAAGTTAAGCCATTTCAAAGCAATCAAAAGATAGAGATGCAAATAAATAAATAAATAAAATTCATTCATAAATCAGAATTGTGGGATGATACAATCAACAAAAAGGGGTACAAAAAAAGCAATCAAGTCAGTTGGACTCCCCGCAAATCTCGAAGGAATTCAAGGGCCAAGATTTTACACAAGGAATTTAAGGGCCCTCACGTGATATGCATGTGGCGCCTCTGGTGGGGGCATTTGTTCCCTCCAAAAATAATGATAATTAATACACAGTAACTCATGAAACTTAAGTCCATAAGCCAGAAAGATGGGCGCTGCTAAAAAGCATGCGTCAATAATTTTTGGCACTGCGCCAATTTTTGAGGCCCTTGTCTCTTTGATAGTTTAAACTATATTTGGAAAAATAATTTTCCTATCTTTCTCAAACAGAAAGAATAAATTTGGTTAACCAGAAAATCTCCAAATAAAAGATTTAAAATATATAGATTAAGTTATTTAAAATATTCTTTATTTTTCTAAAACAGAAAGATAATTTTGTTAACAAGAGAGAAAATCTTTTATATTTTTCTAAATAAAGAAAAATATAAAACTTGTTAATAAGGACCTTCAGATCTATAATCCAACGATGCTTAAGCACCCGGATTAATATTAGCTCTTTTCATATATTCTTTTAAAACAAAAAATCAATTGAATATCTTATTTAAATAAGAAAGATATTAATCATATCAACAGATAAGCTTTGGATCTAAAATTCAATAGTGTTTAAGCACCCGGGTTTGATCGTAAGATCAATTAAAGAAATCTAAAAGAGAGATTGTTTCTACTTACCCAACAATATCTATATCCTATATAAAGGACCTTTGAGGTCAAATTTCATATACAAAATCGACCCCATAAGCTTGATCATGAACTTAAGTTCTCTGCAATCAAAGCTTTTGTCTTCTTCCTCATTATCATCAACCGATGTGAGAAAAGGAGAATGGTCTCCATGATAGAATAGGCTTAAGCTTCATATATGAGAAGGTTAACCTTCAGATTCAGAACATAAGTTCTTTTCGATGATCTTAAGATCTTTAGATCAAACTTCGTCTCGAAAAAACTTAAGTTTTTATTAGAGTGGTTCCTTTAATCTTAAGATCTAGGGTTTGAGAGAAGAACCGAACCCCCTCATAAAAATATAATGACGATGGACAAGGAAATTTAAATTTCCAAAGAACGGATCATATGATATATATATATAAAAAAAGGAGGGAGACTCCAAATCACAAAGGTTGTGATCTTAATGTCGTCAATGGCCAAAATAACCATTAACAGAAGCTTAGGCTTCATGAAACTTAAGTTTCAAAAGAACAAGAATTTATCTCTATGAAAAACCCCAAGCGGCCATGCGCTAGAGGCATATGCGCCACATAGACATGCGTCAATGAAGGACATAAGCCAATGAAGATATGCGCCAATAAAGACCATGTGCCAATAAGAAAGGCATGCACCAATGAAGATATGTGTCAATATGGGCACATGCGCCTGAGACTGATAGAACATATGACCTAGGTTCAACCCAAATATGAAATTTATGGATTTGGACTACGGGCGGCGACAATATTTGTCTCCGTATACAATCCAAGGACAACCCCAAAATAAACAATATATATAACACGACACACGATGATTCATGGAGTAGAGAAAATTATTATCGCCTGGTAATAATGTAATTAACTGCAGGGGCTTGCGCCTGCAGGAAAAATGCCCCACAATCAAAAAACCCTCACATATGAAGGGGAAGCTGATAAGTCTGCTACAATGATCACATCCATCAAAACCTTCAATATACGGTTTCATAAATCAGCTTGGTATTTTCGAAGAGAGGGATGGATATGTTCCATATAGTATCTGCTTCCAGATTCAGAATGGGCGCGCTCCCCACGCCTCGTTCTGGTTTCCGGTGTTAAACATCTATATTCAAAATTGTTAGAATATAAATTAATAACATACAACCCTCATCACAACTTGGAACTTACGGTGTAGACCCTCATCATAACTTGGAACTTAAGGTGCAACGGCTGGGACATTTGACATGGTATTAAAACAACCCAGGATCGACTCTCCGGATGCGCAATTAAATGTTATTTAAATTAAAATGTGGCTGTGTAAAAAGCCCATGCTTTTAGCCCAAAAATTCTTCGACCTGTGGGGGAGTAATATAATATAAATTGTTAAGAAACATAAGTATAGAAGAGGAGCGGAAAATAATGGAGAGACTATATTATGAAAAATAGAAGAGAAGCAATGGTTATTGATAAAAAAGAAAACTATAATAATTTTATTATAAGAGGACAACTCTACTTCTCTATTTATAATAAACTCTTAGGATTTAATATTTAACCACTAAGTAACACTTACTTGATTCCTAAGTAGATCATAATCTAATCAAATCTAAATATTACCAACAAACTTCTGTCTATGGAAAAGCCCCTGGAGATGTGTGCGCACGTGATATGCACGTGTGCGTACTTGACGAAAGCCATCTGTAAAGACATGCGCATCACGTGATATCCACGTGTGCGCACGTCACGAAAGTTGCACATGAAGGCATGCGCGTTATGTGATACGTACTTGCACAACACACTGACTTGAAACAAGTGTGTAACGCGCCAAGGCACGTGCACACTCCCTTTTAAGATCAAAGCAAATTTGCATGTGCGTCATATGCACTTGCGCACTTGGACAGCAAGCTTTGGCTTGACTACTTAGTTAAAATAAACCAAGTATAGAAGTTTTTGCTTCTCATACATGATATATTGATTAACATATCAATGGTGTCCAAATTGATCGTAGTCTCATATATGACTAATGGTCGTTCATCTAAGTTAATTTTAGTCTCATATAAGACTAACGATTCTTAGATCCACCATAATCTTTTCCCACAAATACGGGATTTGGTTCGAGGATACAACTTTCCACACATCTGACATATGTCGTAATTCCTCAACGTCTTCAGAGAGGTGGCGGATCCTAACAACCAACAACTTATTTGTCCAAGCATGGGAATGTTGGACCGAAATGTTCTTAAATTAATATTCGTCCCAAACATGGGAATGTTAGACCGGAACATCCCTAAACTAATAATGGACCGCGACGTCCTTAAACTAATGTGTTTTTGACCTGTGGACCGTCTCCATATTGACTACCGTATACTATCTATGGGCTATTCATATATGATCTAATGATCGGTTGAGCTCATATGTTCATTTATTCCTTAGTCGATCTTAGTCTCATATATGACTAATAATCCTTAGATCAAACCCAAGTTTCCCGTGAACGGATGGACCTCACAAATGTGATGAATGCTTCTTAAGTTCATTCCCGTTGGCAAACCAAGCTACCAACGTGGACCCTGTCAAGTAAATGCTTGACCCAAAATATCTAGGTTGATCTTAGTCTCAAATAAGACTAACGACCCTTGGATAGAGCCCAAATTTCATATGAACCGATGGACCTCACAAATGTGAGAAATGCGTCCTAAATTCATTCCCGTTGGTAAACCAAGACACCAATGTGAACCCCGTCAAGCAAATGCTTGACCCAAATCATGTAAATATATATACGAATTTGGACTAATCTGTGCCCTACGGGCGATGACATAAACTAGTCTCCGTATACAATCCACGGGCAACCATAATAAACAAAATATAATACGACACGAAGTGAACTACCGGAGCAGGAGAAAGTGGTTATCGCAACGCAATAACGTAACTAACTGCAGGGGCTTGCACCTGCAGGGAAGAGCGTCCCCACAATAAAAAAACCTCACAATTTGGACACCTTGCCCGAGATAAAATTATCATCTCTGGGTTCGACTCACAGTTGTCCCGGACACTTGGGTCCGTAATACTGACGCTATGCTTCAGGCTGCTCGTCACTGACTATTTGACGCCAAGACTTGCTGTAACGCTTTACTCGGCAGGCCTTGGTTACACTAGTATAACATTATCCCTTCTACACAACATCAGTGTATGAAGAATTTTAAGGATGGCTCGGAGTACACCGTCACGGGAGAACTCAATCCGTTCTCGGTAAATGAAGTGCATAGTTATGAAGATGCGAAGTACTTTCTGCTGGACTTCAAGGATATTGAAAGATTCCACAAGCCGGAAAATAAGCAAAAAATCCATGGTCACCATCTCGATCTTTGGAAGCGACACCGAGGAAGACGAACAAATAGTTTACTCGGGGCAAACTCAAAAGCAAAATAATAAGCCCGGATCATCTACTCCTAGTTTGGTCTTTAACAATGACTCAGAGGACGAGGCCAATGCAGCGTTCTCTGTCCGCCCGTCAATACAGACTGTTGCCAAAGCGGATCAGAGTCTACAAATCATGATGGCTCCACCTCGACACTACAGGGAACTTGATGCACTCGATACATACAGCATACAAGAACTGCAAATCTTTTACGTGCCTCCTAGACGAAGAGGTGAAAAGACGATCCTCTTCCATAAATCTATGGAGACCAAGATAGAAAAAGAAGTCCGGCATGGTGTTGACCCCGCTCTTGACAGGTTTCATTCCATCCGTATGCCAAGATATTATGCGGAGGGATTAAAGAAACCATTGAAGCGTCGAAGCGTACCTCTCGAACAAACGGTTCAGCAGACCCAATTCTACAGAAAGATTTGGGATATTCCCGGGACTCGGCGAAAAAAGCCCAACGAGAAGATGGAAACGACTGGGATGGGATACGTTCGGTCCAAGAAACGGGAGAAAATCTACAGCTGCCACGTTATAAACAGCTCGAGTGGAGGAAAACGCTCTTCCAAGTAGCCATGACGTCGAATCGGAGCGAGATCCCGCTCTAAAACCGTTAAATCCGTCGCTCGAAAAACAAATTGACAAGTCAATAAAAGAAACCTGTCAAGCGAGCCGGGACAACCACAGCTGCGAAATGGCCATATACGAAAAGGCCAAGACACAGTGGCTCAATCAACAATCAATGGGAGAAGTAGACCGTAATGCCCTTCATTCACAACCCGTTGAGTGCTTTCGCGAAGAGAATCCCGAAGCAAAAATAAAAATAGGGCGACGAACGCAAACAACATTCAAGGATGACAAAACAGGCCCAAGATGTCGTTCAATCGAGAAAACCTCGATTGGAGCCCGTCATTTATAAAGAAGATGGGGCAGAAATATTCGTTCCTTCGAGACAAGACAAGGAAAATATTCAAGCTTGTCATGAAGCACCAAATGATGACACTTACGGAATCTCGGCACCCCAAACAAATAAATGAGGCCCATCACCCGGATTATTGCTCCATCACCAAGCACTAAGACATCCCCTTGAGGACTGCTTCACATTCAAAAACTGGGGGGAGGACCAATACCAACAAGGTATGTTTATATTATCCGACAGTTGGAAGATAAGCCCGCCACAAAAACACGAGCCAAAGAAGACCTATACCATCGGGATAGGACCAGCTCGACTACAAAAATGGAAGCGGACTCGTACGTGTCATATGATAACTCTCTCAAGGGAGGGAAGGCACGAGAATATGATTGACCTTTTCGGATGCTTCACAAATGAAGGGGATGATGAGGAGATATCAGAATTTCCACCAGCGCCAAGAGAGCTCGAGGACGGGATACACGCCACAGCGGACAACCTAAGAAAAATCAACTTAGGAACGGAGGAGATCCGAGGCCGACGTTTGTTAGTGAGTTACTATCTGAAAAACAGGTAGCCACGTTAAAAGACATGCCCATGCAGTACAAAGACTGCTTTGTATGGAACTATTCCAAAATGCCGGGTCTAGATCCAGAAGTAGAGGTATATAAACTGACCATATCGCCATTTATAAAGCCGATCAAACAGGCACCACGAAGGATGCGGTTCAAACTTGATATGAGTATCAATGCCGAAGTCAAGAAACTGATCGACTCCGACTTCATCCAAGAGGTTCAATATCCCGACTGAATCGCTAACATCATTCCGGTGATGAAGAAAAATGGGACAGTTCGCATCTGTGTGGACTTTCGGGACCTTAACAAAATATGCCTGAAAGATGACTTCCCATTACCCGTCACCGAGCTAATGATCGATAACACATCCACCTACGAAGTCTTCTGCTTCATGGATGGATTTTCATGATACAACCAGATAAAGATTAATCCTAAAGGCTGGACGCATACCGCCTTCCGGACCCCGTTAGGCGTATTTTGCTACAAGGTGATGCCCTTCAGTTTGAGAAACGCCGGAGCCACGTACCAAAGAGCCATGACAAAGATCTTCGATGATCTCATACACAAGATCGTCGAGTGCTATATCGATGACCTCTTCATCAAAAATAAATCTCATGAGGAACATTGGGAATATCTAAAGATAGTGTTCCAATGTTTTCAAAAGTATAATCCGAAGATAAACCCTCTAAAATGCGCGTTTGGAGTTTACTCTGGCAAATTCCTGGGATTCATCATACGCCATCGAGGCATCGAAATCGATCCCTCAAAAATCAAGGCGATTATGGAAATGCCCTCGCCAAGAACCCTAAACAATTCGATCTCTACAAGGAAAGCTCGCGTATATCCGGCGGTTCATAACCAACCTCTCTGGAATATGTCGTCCCTACAACCATCTGATGAAGGGTACCCCGCTCATCTAGGATCAAAAGTGCCAAAACGCACTAGACGAAATCAATCAATACCTGAAAAATCCGCCGGTATTGGCCGCCCCGGTCAAGGGAAAACCTCGTATCCTATATACAACGGCTCTTGAGGGTTCTCTAGGCGCACTATGAGTACAAAAGACTGATCAAGAAAAAGAGAGAGCTATGTACTATTTAAGTCTGATTTGGAAAGGGCTCGTATGTCGATTATACCTTACGCTTCTGCGGTAGGCTCTATAATGTATGTGATGTTGTGTACCAGACCAGATGTTGCTTACGCACTCAGCGTGGTAAGCCGGTATCAATAAAACCCAAGGAAGAAGCACTGGGAAGCAGTGAAAAACATTCTCAAGTACCTGAGAAGGACTAAGGAGATGTTCTTGGTGTATGGCGGAAAAGACCTCCAGATCGAGGCCTTTGCTGACTCCAACTTCCAAAGTGATAAGGATGATTCCAAGTCCATATCGGGTTATGTCTTTACCTTCAATGGAGGGGCGGTCTGTTGGAAGAGCTCCAAGCAGGACACTGTTGCCGACTCGACGATGGAAGCGGAGAATATCGCTGCTTGTGACGCCGCAAAAGAGGCAGTCTAGATGAGGAAGTTCTTAATTGAACTTCAGGTGGTTTCAACCATTGTTGATCCAATACCGATGTATTGCGACAACAATGGCGCTATAGATTTAGCGAAGGAACCCAGGTCCCATCAGAGATCCAGACATATCTTGAGGCGGTACCACCTGATCATGGAGATCGTTGATCGCCGGGAGATCGATGTGAGGAGAGTAGATACGGAGAACAACACTGCAGATCCACTCACAGAGGCCATCCCTCAGACACAATTCGAGAAGCTATTCGAGATCATAGGTCTGCGATATGCCAATACATGGCCTTAGTGCAAGTGGGAGATTGTTAGTGTTATATGCCATAGAGGCCATTATTGTATCATACCGGTTTGTATGTTACATATTGGAAGCTTAGGATATGCACGGATATAGTGACAGTCTTGCTCGAAATAGTAGTATGCAGCCTGGTTTGTTTCTACCTTAATATGTGCATGTGTTTGTTTTAGCATATCGCTTATACATATTGGTAGAGCCCTTAAGATTTTTGCTTGATTACCAGCGTTGTGATGGCAGTCACACTAGTGGGGGCTGGATAGTCTATAAGCACATCCTAGACAGGCCCCTAGTCGTAGGATTATCTAGATGGAGTATCTATACTCCAGAGTAGACTAGTGTATACACTTCTCATCCCAGCAGGGGAGATGGTCTGTCCCACAGCCATTAGTACGTCGTACTGGAGATAGTATGCAGGTGCTCATTGGGTTATGAGTACACTAGACAGGACTCGTAGGGAGCTGCCGGTGGGTGTTATACCTATCGTCAGTAGTAGTTCCCAGGTGACATGAGTACAGCTTAGTCCGTCGACTTGATACTGCTACTTCGCCTCGAGTGTGTTCCCACTGTTCGTAGATTACTACCCTACCACGGCTCAAAGGAGTTGTGCAAACAGATAGTAGTTAGGTGCAGTCCCGAAGCACTTGGAAGCAGTGGCGGTTAGATAGTATTCATCTTTCCCGGTATTGGGGGTTGATATCGCGCTGTGTTCGGAAAGCCATTACACAAAGTCCTTGGCCAAGGCAAGCGAGATTTACTGGTAGGTACTCCGGTAGTTTCTCAGGGTGTTTTGGGCTACACTCCGACACGACTTATTGCGCTATTAGGGGTATGACGATTACCGCCCTTAGACCCGATATGCAATACTCTTAGACGAACAGACCGACTGTACGGAGATTGTCACAGATAGGCTCAGTAAGAGTTCGGATGAGTTTGCTCATCGGCCTTCTTATCGAAAGATACCTGGGTAGCCATAACGTGCAGCTAGTACCGCTTGCGGCTTGTGGTTAAACCCACTGCCAGCGTAGTATCGAGTCTTTACAGTCCCACACAGAGGGTTTCCCTGTATCGAGCAAAAGATGTAAAGGCCGTATGGTTTTACGGCAGGGCTTCGATCACATACATGTATTTGTGCACGTACGATGTTCAGGCGGATAATACTGGTAGGATTTGGTTTAAGCCGGATCCTAGTATTATATTGATGGATTATTTTCGTCTCATTATATTCGTATTCTTCATAATACGGATACGGGTATGTATATATGGATGAGGGGCATTCTCGTAATTTACTCGAGAAAGCTTCTAGAAGGAGACACCTCATTAGGGTTTTTATTCTTTTTGATTAAAGATTAATGAGGTGGAGGTTTGCATTAAGTGAGACATGGCTCTTGGTGACTCATGGCATGACTCGCCATTAGATATTTGTGAAGCATGCTATATATTTGGTGAGATATTTTTATCTCATCAATCATTGTATGCTTCATATTATTCATCGCAAATGAGCCATTCTCACTTACAAGCTCAATTCTTCACTAGCTTTTCCTTAAGTCCCTGTTTACCCCAATCAGAGCAAAGCTCTGTTCAAATTCCAAGGCGGAAGATGAAGCCCCAATCAGATCAAAGCCCTACTTTGAAAATTTAAACTTTAATAAATGAAGCAACGCTTCAGATCCTCTGCGCTGCGCGCAGAACGCCACGTGTCAAAATCTGATACGCCGGTGCAGAGAGCGCAGCACCCAAGGCAGTGCGCCCTGTCAGAGAAAAGCTCCATTTAAAACAAAATTAAAAGAAGCAAAGCTTCAGTTGCGCAAGCGCTGCGCCGCGCGACACGTGTCAGTGCAGTCGCTTTTGCGCAAGCGCTGCGCTGCGCGACACGTGTCAGCGCAGTTGCGCTGCGCTCTCGCTGCTTGACACGTGTCATGCATTGGGGCGTTTGCACCAAACAGAATTAAATTCTAGCAAGATTTTTCTGTTCTTGTTAAAACAAGAAGATTGCCTTCTGTAAAACAGAAGCCCTTGAATCAAAGATCCAACGGTGGGGAAAATTCCCCAAATCACTCAGAGAAAGATCTCTTTAACAAATTTATGGGCACTATATAAAGGCCCCTAGACCCCAAATCAAAATCATCAACAGCATCATTGAGAACTCTGAAGAATTGGAGAGAATTTCTCAAGAACAAAAAAGGTAAAAAACCTTTAGAAAAAAGAGAAAATTCTCTTATGAACAGATCATTGATCTGACAACAAGATCAATGATCTTCAATAAAAAGAAAAATAAATAATGATAAGTGCTTTACACTTTTTATGAACCACTGGTTCCCTGAAATAAGAAAAACAAGAGAAACTTGTTTTCTTTGATCTAAATTAGATCAAGAAAACAAACAGTGCTTTGCACTTTTTTTTATGAACCATTGGTTCTGAAATCTAAAAGATTCTCAAGTTAATAGTGCCTTGCACTTGCAAAACTGCACTGTTGCGCTCTTGGGTTGGCGCAAGCCACCAGAGAGTGCCACGTGTCAGCATTTAAACCACTTGCGCTATGCGCTTTTGAAATAGAGCCTTGCTCTCTTAAATTAGCGCAACTCACCAGAGCGCGCCACATGTCAGCAGCGCAAGCGCAGCGCACTGGCGCAGCGCACTGCGCTTGCGTGACATGTGTCATCACCGCAAGCTCTTGCGCTCATTAATTGGCGCAAAGCGCCTGACAAATGCAATACATTTCTTTTATTAAAGGGCTAGGCCCAAATCAGAAAGGCCTAATAGGCCTAATTAAATTGCAATGCAATAAAAAGGGCAGAACCCAAACAAAATTGATGCTCTGCATCATTTATAAATGGGCACAGCCCAGACAAAATAAATAATGCAATGCATTATTAAAAAAGGGGCCAAGCCCTAGCACAGGCCTAATAGGCCAAAAACAAATAAAAGCATTGAACATTTTTCAACTGGACTTAGCCCAATCATGGCCGTAAGTCCTCAAATTAAATTGACCGAGCAAGACTGCTCTCTTAAATCAATTTACAACCGGTTCGAGGGTACATCTCCGAACTCCTTTGACCCCTATCATTGTAATCCTTCAACGACGTCAGAGAGGTGACGGGTCCCGACAACCACACATCAATACGGACTGTGGGGTCTTTAAACCCACGGACTTAAGCGTCCTTAAACTAAAATATGGACTGTGGGGTCCTTAAACCCACGGACTTATGCGTCCTTAAACTAAGACACGGACTGTGGGGTCCTTAAACTCACGGACTTAAGCGTCCTTAAACTGAATATGGACCACCATGTCCCTAAACTGGAATATGGACCACCATGTCCCTAAACTGGAATATAGACCCCTATGTCCCTAAACTGGCAATGGACCGCAATGTCCTTAAACTACCTATGGACCACTACGTCCCTAAACTGGAACAATAGAGCCTCCAAATGCTCTTTTGTCGGATCTAAACGATCCCGTTTAAGTTGATCTTAGCCTCAAATATGGCTAACGTATCCTTAAACCTTCAAACAGACTTTAGTCCTAAATTGGACTATAGATCCCCCAATCAACTTGGTTCAAGGGTACATCTCTGAACTGCTCTGACATCTGTCGTTGTAATCCTTCAACGTCGTCAGAGAGGTGATGGGTCCCGACGGCCATACATGCAATGGACCACCATGTTCCTAAACTGGAATATGGACCACCATGTCCCTAAACTGGAATATGGACCGAAACGTCCTTAAATTACCTATGGACCCCTATGTCTCTAAACTGGAACTTGGACCACCATGTCCCTAAACTGGAATATGGACCGCAACGTCCTTAAACTACCTATGGACCACTACGTCCCTAAACTGGAACAATAAAGCCTCCATATGCTCTTTTGTCGGATCTAAACGATCCCGTTAAGTTGATCTTAGTCTCAAATCGGACTAACGTATCCTTAACGAACGTTTAAGTTGATCTTAGCCTAAATACAGCTAACGTATCCTTAAACTAAAACACCAAACCCAAATCTAAGTAAATACAGATTTGGACTAATCCACATCCTACGGGCGACGGCATAACTTAGTCTCCGTATACAATCCACGGGCAACCACAAACAAAACAAACACCCACGACACGAAGTGAAATTCTGGAGAAGGAGAAAGTGGTTACCGCGATGCGGTAGCGTAATTAACTGCAGAGGCTTGCGCTTGCAGGGAAGAGCGTCCCCACAATCAAAACCCCTCTAGCGAGGGGGAATCTGACGAAGTTTGCTACATCGGCCGCATCCGTCTAAACCTCCGATACAGGGTGCCATAAATCAACTTGGCATCTTCGGAGAGGTGGACGGATAAAACCAAATAGCATCTGTCCCGAATCTCAGGCAAGGCGTCCTAACGTCTCGGCCACCGTTCGGAGGGGAACAGATTCTGGCACGCCCGGTGGGACCTTTTCCTCTTTCTACTCCACACTTCGTGTGTCGTATTCGCGAACGAATTGCGGTTTGTTAATGGTTGCCTTCGGATTTTAAGTTACTAAGATTTGGTCTTTTGCCTGGCACAGAAATCAAGCATCGATGGACTCTACCTGTTCGAAGTGCTCCGACTGCAGCAGCAACTCGCGTCCGGCCTCAACTGGGGCCATAACCTACGGGCCCCAAGCGGCCTCTTTGTTTACCATGCCCGTGGAGCAGATTACTCAAGCCACCACGGGGTTGTTTTTCGGAACTATGCTTCCGCCAACAAGCTTCAGCACCCCCGTGCCCGTACAAGAAGCTCCTAAGAAGTCGGTCTTCGATCGACTTTCAGTTACTGTGGCCCCTCTCAACGGGTCACCTATCACCAGTGCCTCGGTCTTCTCCAGACTGGGCCAAAACTCCTGCGGGCCCACAATGAAGCTTGCAGTCCCGGAAAAGGTTACTCCAAAAAGAGTAGCCAAACCTGCTCTTGAAGTCGTCAAGGCGGCTTCTCCTGCTAAGAGATCGGTCTTTACAAGATTGACCGTCCCAACTCCCACTCCTGCTCTTGCTGCTCAAAAGACATCAGTCTTCAATAGGCTGATGCCGGCGACAGCCCCACACCTGAACAGGGGGCAAGAAGAAGCTGTTTCTGTCTCTGAACCAATACCGACGACTCGTCGCACCCGACGACGCCACTGGCGCCGGATAAGGAAGACTGGGGGCAACTCCCCTTCTGGGATAACTCCGCCAGCTCCGACGGTGGAAGTTAACGCTGCTGTTCCAACCGGGAACAGCTTTGAGCTGTTGAATAGGGTACGCAGAAACTCGCCAACCGCGGTCCTTAAAAGATCTCCTCCACCGGTAGAGACCGCCGTGGAAGCAGAAAAGCCGGAGCAGTCTCCTCAATCGCTGTCCTCCAAGATTTACAAGACATGGCGACGAGTCCGAGAATCTGTGATTGATCCTAATTTCTCTCGCCAACACAAAAAGTCGAAAGGTCGGCAAGAAGAAAATCCTCCGATCAAGCAACGAAAGTTGACGACCACTTGGGTGCCCAAACCAACGACCCCCTCAAGTTCAACGGCCCATAAGAGAAGGAGGCCAGAGAAAGTCCCTACACCTATGGCGAATATCAAAGGTGGTGAGCCCAAATGCCCTAAGTCTGGGGGCATGGTAGTGCATACCGTCTACATGGCGTCTAGTAAAGAGGACAGCCGCACATCAACGGGTCATAGACCGCTCATACGGTCGGTGACCAAAGCACAGGAGCAGTAGCAGAAGCTCCAAGAAATGATGAACACTATGGCTGCACTTACTGGGCCAAAAGAAAACCCTGAAACATCCTCGGATGAACGCTAGGAGCAAGAAACCGACGCCGAATTCCTTCGTCGAATATTGGAGAAGAAGGATAAAGAGGCTGCTGAACAAGCAGCCAACATAAAACGTATGGGCCTCCAGTTCCAAGACATGGTGGGGATGATGATCCAACAAGATCTTCCGGCCGAAGATCCCCCGATCGTCCTTGAAGACGATAGGGGAGAGACGTCAAATCCTCCGCCAGCTCTATCAACAGCTAAGGAGGATACAATCTCCAAAGCTGATTTGGACGAGTACATAGCCCAACAAATACGGGTTCATTATGCGACTGAAGCAGCCGGCCAGGTCGTAAAAACGGGGCGGCCATATCCAAGTTGGTACGATCAAATCAAGTACCCGCCCGGTTACACAATTCCCAAGTTCCATGTCTATAAGGGGACGGGCAATCCTCACCAGCATGTTGCCCAGTTCAGGGCATTCTGCAGCAACACCGGCGGTGATGACAAGCTTTTGCTTCGCCAGTTTGTAGGAAGTTTATCAGATACGGCGTTCGAGTGGTACTCTGAGCTCCCGAACGACTCTATCAAGACCTTCGCGGAGATGGAGCTGTTGTTTACTCAGCGTTTTTCAAGCGCCAGTGAACGCACCCCGATGACGGCACTGATTAATGCCAGGGTAAAGCCAGGCAAGACATGGGTTCAATATGCTATACGGTGGCGGAACTTATGGTCGAAGTGCGAGCAGCGCATTGAAGAAGCTCCCGCGGTGGGTATGTTTGTGGGAACCCTTGATCCGCAAGCAACCATCTCACAATTTATGATGTTTTTCAAGCCGACTACCTTCCAGACCTTGATTGACAAGCTAGCGCAAATGGATCAGATGGGCCATAAACCCCCTCTTCCAAAGCCGGACTCCCGAAATGACAAGGGGAAGGGAAAAGCGATCGTTGTCACTAATGCTCAACAACAATGGAGTAACTCAAAGCCGGTTGTTCATCAAAATAATATGCGCCCGTACGTAGCCCTTGAGGAGAGGCTAGGACATCCTTACTCGTTTCCCCGAGATAAAACGAGAAGGTTATTCGAGCTGGAGTTGCGCAACCGACTCATAAATCTGCCGGATCCAAAACGTCCGTCGCAACCAAATGATGTCAATGAGCCCAACTACTGTCCCTATCATCGAGTACTGGGTCATCCGATCGAAGATTGCTACGTCTTCAAAAATTGGCTTGAAGACCAGTACCGACAGGGCAAGTTCGCGTTATCTGACAAATGGAAGGTGAATCCCCAGCAGCCCCACACCTCTAAGGGGATGAATACGCCGGGGGCAACATGCTCTGTCGTTGAAGAAGCTCCTTGGAAGGTTGTATTATCAGCCAAGACAAAGAGGATGCTAAAGGATCTTCAAGTATACCCAGCGATCAAGTGGAAGAACCCGTTGGAACCGCAGGTCATTGAAGGGATGTTGAAACCACGTCCAACTCTAAAGACCGATGGTGGTGGCTCAAGCACTCGCAACCAGCCGTCAAAATCTTCGAAGAAGAAGAAAAAGAAATCTAAGAAGTCTGTAAAGCCTGGTGATAAGCGCACAGACTTACAAAAACAAATTGACGTGCTGGAGGAATACAACCAGAAGGCACGGACTCCCATTACATTCCAAGAGTTCCTCAATCACGTCTTTCAAGAAGAATATGAGGGAGAAAGTTCATCTGATGAATCTGAAGAATACATGGCGAGCTGTCATGTGATTTCCCATTCGTTCATGGACGATGAGGAGACTTCTTGTACTGAAACGCTGGGGGCAGATCCTGAACCAAAAATTCTGGGGCCATCGGATGAAGTAATTGACGCATTCCTCAACGAAGCTCTCTTAAAAAGTAAAGCTGATCGAGAATGCGAGGTGGTCATATTTGAAAGGGCCAAGCGCCAGCGGCTTGATGAAAGAGCTGAGACGCTCCCGCTGGAGCAAAATACCTCCACTACCGACAAAAGCAAATTCAAAATGAGGAAAAGGTTTGCTAAGGCCATATCAATGGGCATGAAGCTACCATCCTCCGAAGGAAACATTACTGGTAAAATGGAAATGCACCCCTCCTATTGCTTATATCATCAGAAGGTTTCGCACCCCACTCAAGAGTGCAAAACTTTCGATAGATGGTGGCAAGGATATGTTGCTCATCGACAACATTTTAAGCGGGAGAAACGTAAAACTCGTCGGGAGCGGAAAAATATGACCGAAGGGTTTAACATAACTACCGGTAATTGTCGCATGGTTAACGCCGCGGGATCACAGGTGCCTACATTCGGGAGCGATTCTGATGAGGAGCTAGAGCTTGGCCCTCTCTTTAAAGAGTCCACCTCGGGAAAAGAAGAAGAGCTGAAGGTCTGCGAAAATATCCGGCTACGTAATCGCACGCTTCCTGAAAAGAATCTTGGACCCTCAAATAAAAAAGATAAGGGAAAAGAGAAGGTCCCTGAAGATATCGTCTTAGATGACCAAGTTGTGGAAGAGCTAAGTGCCAAAGACCCGCCGAAGAGAAATAAGGTGGATTACAACGTCTTAGCGCATTTGAGGAAGCTACCCTCACAGCTCAGCATTCTTGACGCCCTTTTGCTATCAAAGGAGGCAAGAGATTCGTTAATCAAGGCACTACAGGATCCGGAGCAATTCCAAGCTTTCCTGGCCGAGGAAAAGATGAAGGATGAATTGGAGGAAGTGCACACGGCCGATGTCGCTTTTGGTGATGAAGACCTTCTCCTTGGGACGTGCGAACACAATCGTCCCATTTATGTCTCAGGATACTGTCATGATATAAAGATAGGAAAAATCCTGATAGACAATGGATCCTCCGTTAACCTCCTCAATGTGCGGGTGTTAAAAGAAATCTGCATGAGCGTCCAGCACCTTGCTCGGGATAAGATTACCATCTCCGGGTTTGACTCCCAATCATCAAGAACTCTTGGGTCTGTGATACTGACACTAGGCTTTGGGCTACTCGTCACGGACATTAAGTTCCACGTCATAGACGCCAAGACGTGCTACAACGCTTTGTTCGGCCGACCGTGGTTACACGAGTACAACATCATCCCTTCTACACAACATCAGTGTATGAAGTATTCTAAGGATGGTCTCGAGTATACCGTGGCGGGAGAACTGAACCCGTTCTCCGTGAACGAGGTCCATAAATATGAAGATGCCAAATACTTCTTACCGGATTTCGAAGACACGGAGAGGTGTCACAAGCCGGAGAATAAAGCTAATGCCACCATCCCTGTCTTCGGCAGTGATACCGAGGAGGAAGAGGAGATAGTTTATTCGGTGCCGCCCCAATACAACAAGCCGGGACCATCTGCTCCTACGTTGATCTTTGGTAGTGACTCGGAAGATGAGGTCCATGTTATATTCTCTGCTCGGCCTTCAATACGAACGTCCGCTGACGAAGAACAAAGTCTACAAGTCGCCATGGTGCCACTTAAACACCGTAAAGAACTGGACGCACTTGATATCTACAATGTCGAAGAGCAATAGACGTGCTATATCCCTCCCAGGCGAGAAGGCGAAAAAGCAATCCTATTCTACCGCTCTGAAGAAAGCAGAGTGGAGAAAGAAATCTGGCATGGCGCGGATCCTACGCTTGACAGGCTTCAACCCATTCGTCTCCCCAGATATTATACAGAAGGTTTGAAGAGGCTACTGAAGCGCCAGGGGATATCCTTCAAGCAAACCGTTCGAAAAGCCAAGTTCTATGATAAAGTCTGGAATGTTCTCGGGACTCAACGCAAACTGCCTAATGGGAGAATGGAAACAAAAGGGCTTGGATACATCCGGTCAAAGAAACGAGAGTTACTACACGGCTGCTACGTCGTGTATGACTTCGATGAAGAAGCGGATGCTCAATGGGAGGACGTTAATCCGGAACCAGTAAAAGTTCCAGATGCAAAAGTGCCCAGTCCGTCGTTCGAAGAACAAATGGACAAGCTTATAAGGGAAGCTGGTCAAATCCGAGACGACCATAACCGTGAAATGACCATCTACAAGAAAGCCAAAATGCAACACCTCCTCCAACAGGCCGTGAAAGATGAAAATGCCGCTCCTTGTCAACCTGTTATAAAGAAGGCTCGACGCAGAGGCAGAAACCAGTCGAAACGCGGAAAAGGCGCTTAACAGCAACGCAGCGGGTCTAAGAAGCCACTCAAGCGAAAATCGAGCGGTTCCGATCTAACCCTTATGAGAAAAATGGGTCGAGTATACTCTTTTCCTCGGGACAAGACCAAGAAAATACTTGACCTCGCTTTAAAACATCAGATGCTTACACTGCTGGAGTCTAAACACCCCGAACAAGCAGGCGAAGTCTCTCCCCCGGACTATTGCCTTTATCACCAAGTGATAGGGCACCCTCTCGAAGACTGCTTCACCTTCAAGAATTGGGTCGAAGATCAGTATCAGCTTGCAAGTTCGCTCTGTCCGACAACTGGAGGGTAATGCCGCCACAGAAGCACGAACCCAAGGCCACGGAAGAAGAACTGTTAGTGTATATGCCCTAGGGGCCATTATTGTATCATACTAGATTGTATATTACTTAATGGAAGCTTGGGATATTCACAGTTGTATATACAGTCTTGCTAAAAATGGTAGTATGCTACTTGGTTTGTGTCTACTTTAATATGTGCATATGTTTCTTATAACGTATCACTTATACATATTAGTAGAGCCCATAGGATCTTTGCTTGATTACCAGCGTTGTGATGGCAGTCACACTAGTGGGGGCTGGATAGTCTGTAAGCAACATCCTATACAGGTCCCTGGTCGTTGGATTATCGAGATAGGGCATCGATATTCCGGAGTAGACTAAGTGTGTACGCTTCTCATCCCAGTTAGGGAGATGGTCTGTCCCACAGCCATCAGTACGTCGTACTAGAGATAGTATACAGGTGCTCGTTAGGTTACGGGTACACCGGACAGGACTCGCAGGGGAACTGATTGGTTGGTATTATACCCGTCGTCAGTTAACAGTTCCCAGATGACATGAGTACAGCATAGTCCGCAGACTTGACACTGCTACTTCGCCTCGAGTGTGTCCCACTGTTCTTAGATTGCTACCCTACCACGGCACAAAGGAGTCGTGCAAACAGGTAGCAGTTGGGTGCAGTCCCGAGCACTTGGAGGCAGTAGTGGTTAGATAGGATTCGTCTCTCCCGGTATTGGGAGATGATATCGCGCTGTGTCAGAGAGCCATTACGCAAAGTCCCTGGCCAGGGCAAGCGAGATATACTGGTAGGTTCCAGTAGCTTCTCAGGGTGTAATGGGCTTCACTCCGACACGACTTATACAGCAATTAGGGGACTGACGCTTGCCGCCCCCTAGGCTTGATATGCGATAGTCTTAGACGAACAGACCGGACTGTACGGAGATTGTCACATCAGGCTCAGTGGGAGTTCGGATGATTTTCCTCATCGGCCTTCTTATCGACATCTACCTGGGGACCGTTACGTACAGCTAGTGCCGCTTGCGATCTGTGGTTAGACCCACTGCCAGCGTAGTGTCGAGTCTTTAGAGTCCCACGCAGAGAGTTTCCCTGCTCCAGGCGAAACGATATAGAGGTCGTATGGTATTACGACAAGGGTTCGGACGCGTACGTGTGTTTACGCACGTACGACTTTTCGGACAGTTTTTCTAGTCGGCTTTGGTTTAAGACAGATTCTAGTATCGGGTTATTGGATTTATACAGTCTAAAGTTTTTCCGTGTTTTCACGGATTGGAGGGGCATTCTCGTAATTTGTCGGGAAGCTTCTAGAAGAGTGGTGACTAAGGGGTTAAGGTGGCATTGCATTAAATGAGATTAGTGACTCATTTGTGTGATTCATCCAAGTCATTAAATGCATCATAAATGCTTAATGACTCCTGGTGATGAATCACTCATAGATATTTATGAAGCATGGTGGTTAATTCTTTTATTTGATTTTTAGATAAATAATAATGCTTCATATATATTATGATAACATCATTATCTCATTTTCATTCTCATCTTCACCTTCTCTCTCCTCAAGCTCACTCTCTCTTCAAACCCTAACCCTAGCCTCTCATGTGTTGAGATCAAGGGTTAGCTAGACTAATACATCCATAACCTCACTCTATATCCCCTAGGTAGCTTAGATTAGCACTTTAAGCAACCTAGTTATCTCAAGTTTGAGATTAAGCTTGGCGTAAGAGCTTTCGGGTGGATCGTCTTTGATTCGAGGAGGCCGTTGAGGTGCCGATGTCCCAAGGAGCCTACGAGGAGTGGAGGACCGCGATGAAGACCCGAAGGACTAGTATCGTGAGGTATAACTTCGTATCCGAGTAGTTAAACCTCTACTAGTTAGTTAGCAATGGTTTAGAAACGATTTATGCGCTCAAGTCCGTGTTACAAAACTTTGATAATCGTTTTTCATATATTCCGCCTCCCCGTAAGTTTGTGGGGTGCATGACATGGACTTACAAGAACCAGTTCCTCATTGGGATTGGAAGCGAATTCGTACTTGTCACATGATAACGATATCAAAAGAAGAGCCCGAGGACATGGATGACCTTCCCTGGTGCTTTGAAAACAGCAACGACGAGGTGATCTCAGAATTCCCATCAGCGCCAAGAGAGCTGGAAGATGGAATCCATACCACTGCAGATAGCCTCAAGAAAATTGAGTTAGGAACGGCGAACGATCCGCGACCGACATTCATTAGCGAGCTGCTGTCTGAAGAGAAGGTGGCTTCATTAAAAGACCTGCTTATGCAGCACAAATATTGCTTCGCATGGAACTATTCCGAAATGCCGGGACTAGATCCAGAAATTGCTGTGCACAAATTAGCAATATCCCCGGACGTCAAGCCAGTCAAACAGGCACCGAGAAGAATGCGGCTTGAGCTTGAGATGAGCATCAACGCCGAGGTCAAGAAGCTGATCGACTCTGGCTTTATTCAGGAGGTTCAATATCCGGAATTGATCGCCAACATCATCCCGGTGATGAAGAAAAATGGGACAGTGCGCATATGCGTAGACTTTCGGGATCTCAATAAAGCCTGACCGAAGGATGATTTCCCAGTGCCAGTCACCGAACTGATGATAGACAATACGTCCACTCACGAAGTTTTCTCCTTCATGGACGGCTCATCAGGCTACAATCAGATAAAGATGCATCCCGAAGACCAGAAGCACACTGCCTTCAGGACTCCTTTGGGTATATTCTGCTATAAGGTGATGCCCTTCGGTTTAAAGAACGCCGGTGCCACCTATCAGAGGGCCATGACGAAAATCTTTGATGACCTTATACACGAAATCGTCGAATGCTATATCGACGATCTCGTGATTAAAAGCAAATCATACGAGGAACATCTCGAGCATCTGAAGACCGTATTTCAACGCCTTCGACAATACAACTTGAAGATGAACCCGCTCAAGTGTGCATTCGGAGTTTCCTCGGGCAAATTCCTGGGATTCATCGTCCGACACCGAGGTATTGAGATAGATCCGTCAAAGATCAAGGCGATCATGGAAATGCCTCCGCCAAGGACTCTCAAACAGCTGCGGTCTCTTCAAGGGAAGCTCACGTATATACGGCGATTTATAGCTAACCTTTCAGGCAAGTGTCGTCCTTACAGCCACCTGATGAAGAAGGGAACCCCGTTCGTCTGGGACCAAAAATGCCAAAGCGCACTAGACGAGATCAAGCAATACCTGCAGAACCCGCCAGTGCTGGCTGCTTCGGTCAAGGGAAAGACCCTCATTCTTTATACAATCGCCCTCGAAGGTTCCTTAGACGCACTATGGGCACAAGAGAACGATCAAGGGAAAGAAAGAGCACTCTACTACTTAAGTAGAGTTCTACTGGGATCAGAAAGCAACTACTCCCCCATCGAAAAACACTGCCTGGCGTTAATCTTCGCGATAACAAAGCTCAGGCACTATGCGTTGGCGCATGAGGTCCATCTCATTTCGAAGGTGGACCCTCTTAAATATTTAATGTCAAAGGCCATATTGACGGGACGACTCGCTAAAGGGGCCCTACTCTTGATGGAGTTCTCGATAACCTATGAGCCTCTCAAGGCATTAAATGGCCAGGCCATCGCCGATTTCCTCGCTGAGCATCCGATAGCCGTCTATTCTCCTCTAAATTGCGATCTTCCAGACGAACATGCGTTTGACGCGATCGACGGTGGTGATATCCGATGGGAGCTTTATTTCGATGGAGCATCTTCCGTAAAGAAGCGCAACCAAAGTACCCCTATAATCAAATCGGGGGTAGGACTCATCTTTGTAACTCCACAAGGAGGGATAATGCGTTTTGCTTTCTCCCTAACAGAGCCGAGGACAAACAATGAAGCCGAATATGAAGCTTTGATAGCAGGCCTCGAGATCGCCATCAACATGGGAATTGAAAACCTCCACATATATGGAGACTCCCAACTAGTCGTTAGTCAAGTAAACGGCGACTACCAAACGTGCAAGCCAGAGTTGGTAAAGTACGACGAAAAGGTGTAACAACTGTTGACCCAAATCCCTTCTTATACTTTGGAAAACATACCGCGCGGGGAAAACAGCAAAGCAGACGCGTTGGCCAAGCTCGCTAAGGAACTGGCTGATGAGAACCTCGATGACGTAAGAATCGTGGAACATGTTAGTTATATGTATGCCCTAGAGGCCATTACTGTACATACGATGTATATTATAGTGGATGCTAGGACATATATAGGGAGGACTTTCTTGCTCGACATGATAGTATGCTATCTGGTTGTACTTTATCTTAACATGTACTCTGATTGTCTCTATATTACATGTTGATAAAGCCCTTAGGATATGTACTCGACTACTGGGACTATGATGAGATCATACTAGTGGGGCCACGGTAGTCGACGAGTACATCCTATAACTGTTCCTAGTCGTGGGTGTATCGAGACAGGGCATCGATGCACCAGAGTAGACTAGCGTATACGCATCTTGACCCATATGATGGGCGATGGATGATCCCATATCCATCGGTGTTTGACATCAAGGATGGTGTACGGGTGCTCAGTAGAGACTGGGTACACTGGACGGACTCGCCGAGAACTCCCAGATGGTATTATACCATACGTCAGATGGCAGTTCTCCGGTGACACTGGTACAGAGTAGTCTGTTGACCCGAGATCGTCATAGAGTCTTGTGTGATTCCCACTGTGCTTTGATTTCCATCATACCACGTCCAAGAGGGCGTGCAAAAAGGTGGCTTTTGGGTACAGTCCCGAATCATATGGAGGCAATGAGCGATAGGAGGGGATTCGTCTCTCCCGGTATAGGGAGTTGATGTTGTGCTGTGTTCGATTGGCTATAACCGGAAATCCCTGGCCAGGGTTGTTGAGGTTTACTGGTAAGTGTTATCAGTAGTTTCTCGAACTGTTATAGACCTCATATCGACACGACTTATCGAGCTACTGGGGTCTGACGTTTACCACCCCTAGGCGAGATATGCAACATATCAGACGACGAGACCGGACTGTACGGGAGTGTTACTGTTTGGATTCGCAGGAGAATGTACAGGCTTGCTTGTTGATCTTCTGAGCGCTCAATACCTGGGTAGCTGTTACGTTTGGCTGACCGCTTGCAGCTTGTGGGTGTTTGATATGATCATCACCTACTGCCGGCGTATTGACGATTCTTTAGAGTCCTACACAGAGGTTTCTTGACTCAGGCAAAACGGAGTAGGAGCACATATGTGATATGTGCGGGACCGAGGATAATGCGATATGTGATACCGTATTGTATTCTCGCGATATTTGATATCAGCCGGGTCATCGGATCAAGTATTGATTCGATGAATCGGTACGGATAAATATTAGTCGGTTATATGCGATATAGCCGGATTGTCGGATCAAGTGTTGATTCGATAATTTAATGTATAATAATATATATGATATATTAAATTGCATTAACTAATATTTGCTCACTAAAAGATTCTTTTTCTCACTCGGGTAATACATTGATATATATGCGATATATGTTAATTGTATTATTTTATTTGGTTACGATAAATATTATATATGTGATATATAATATTGTAACATGATATGATAACTAATGCAACTTGTTTAGTGGAGTTTAAACATGATTAGGGTTTGGATTAGGGTTAAGCTTTCTAGATGTTTCTAGAAGGTTTTCTTTTTGTCATGATAAAGATATTTACTAGTGACTCATGCTTTAACCCAACCCAAACCCTAACCCTAGTCAATTCTCTACAATGGTTAAGTCAACCATGGTTGCATTATTCTTCATATTAATCCTTTCTTATTCATCACAAAAGGAAATGGATCACTATTCTTCTTCTTCCTTCATTTCTTTCATGAAAAAGCTTGCTTGATTTTTCCAAAGTGATGAATAAATATGAGAAAAAGATAAATAAAGAGAGCAAAAATCCTACTTCATCATCCTCATCTTCCCTTGCCATTTAGATGAGGGTGTTCACATCATTTCATGAGTGTTAGCTTGTGTTAAAGAAACTTCAAGGTAGATCATCTTAGTATCGAAGATCGGAAGCAAAGGTTGCGTCTTTCTCTTCGTGGAACCTCTCGAGAGTCCGGATCCCGATGATCGCAGCGAAGGGACCACAACACGGAGCATATGAAGTGAAGGACCGGATCTACAAAGATTGTAATCCCTCTCACTTAGTGTTAAAGTGTTTAGCATGCTTGTTTTCGCCTAATCTCTAGTTTAAAGTTCCGTATTCGGGTTGTTCGGCACGGCTAAATTTTAAATCGGGCATGGTTGATGCCTCGTAGACCCTTGTGCGCGTGCCTGGCAACCCTACAGTGGTATCAGAGCCAAGCTAGAGCTTTAGGCGAAGTCTAGACGAAGTTTGAAGTCCGATCGAACCCGGAAAACCCGAATTAACCCCTTCTCTGGAAATTTTCTGAAAGTTTGGATTTTTGTGAATTAAAAATTGCCAAAAAATTCAGCAGGGAATTTGATGAATTACTGTGAAGCACGTGCCATTGATTCCACAGAAGAGCCGCGGAACCGCGGCGCCACCCTGGCTTGTGCGGCGGTTCCGCGGCCAAAGTGCTGAATCACTGCACGTGCTTTGCACAGTAATTAGTAACTTTATGTGCTGAGTCTTCTGGAAATTTTTATTTTTACTCAACTGTCGAGTTTTTCTGGGGTTGTTTTGGGGATTCGATTATTCGATCGGATTGTCTAATTTTGTCTATGTGTTTTGTCCGGATAACTTTTAGAAACTGTTAAAAAGTTCGAACGGATATCAATAACTCACTTTTTCCCCTGTCGGAAATTTTTTCAAAAGTTGGATTTTTTCTCGTGTTTAAGAATGTTCTAAGTCATGCAAGTAACTCGGTGGACCCTCTAGAAGACAACAAACCTTAACTCGATTATGTGACCGTCTTGAACTGCCTTTTGAACCTTAGGGTTTGGGGCAGTACAGCATGCCACATGTGAGGCGTTGGCTTGACCCTTCTACGGCTGGACCATTGCTACTGTGGCATGTAATGGATGTTTTTAAACTGATTTCAAGTGTTGAGATACATTGGGGAAATCTTGGGTGTTTGATGATTCGATCGGAAAGTTTAACTTTTTCTATTTATCTGGAATGTGATACAATATTTGGAATCCACAGGTAGTTATGAGATAACTGATTTGAATATTATAAACATAGCAGTTTAGTCTCAGATGATCGGTTGCCACGGAATTTTGATGTGATCAAAAGTCCGTCGCAATCACGTAGCGTACGCGGATACTCGCCGGGAAAACTTAATAGACAGCTACACCTCTTAGCCCCGACCAAGTGACTGTAGGAGAACCCCGTCGCCGAAAGCATCCGTTCGGGTGCTCGCGGCAGCGGTGTTCCGCCTTAGTGCACTTCGTCGACGGCATCTGGGGTGCGGCCGTCTACTAAAGTTTGCGACGAGCATTCGATCAGGTTGTCGGGAATCTTGTTGAATTGTCCGACTTGATATTGAAAAGAGTTTTCGATAATGAGACTAAAATGCGGGGTTTATAATTGTTAGGCATGTGATGTCTAAGGAATTCATTTGGTTAGGCATGCGATGTCTAAGGAGGTTGCGGATTCCAACTGTTGTAGTTTTACACTTTTTTTTCTGTGACCGTAAGCGTAGTATGTGGTGTATCGCCGGCTTCGTTGCTATACATCAACGACAATCGGGATACGCATACTTGCTTACGTTGATGATATGAGATATTATGTGTTGCTGTGATATGTTGTATTGGATCGTCGCGTTTGAATAGCCGGGGGTTTTATGTGAGATGAGAGTTTTTTCTTTTTCATTCATGTAAAATTCATTTGTATGTAATATTCTTTTATTGTGGCACTTCCAGGTAGCGGAAGATGTCACCGTTGTATATTATTTACTTTTCCGCATTAGGTAGACCCAAGGAGGGGAGCATAAGTAACCGGGTTCTAGGGTCCAGTGGGAGACCATCTCGAGGAGTCGAGACCGGGTCTCCTAACCCTAGAATTGGCAGTGTTAATTGCCGCTCTCGTAGGGGTCTAGGGATGTGGGTTTGGCTATTCATCGCGACCGTGGAATCCGTGTTTTATACAGGCTCGTATTGAAAACACGGACGTCCTAGTATATCCAATATTTCATATATGTTCTTCTGCTGCAATGTTCTGTGATGAGATCATATTACTGCCTGAGACGAATGTTTATATTATATATATATGAGATATATGTTATATTGCAGATTTCGTTTCAAAAGAGATGCTTGTGAAGCATAGATAAAATGGGACTTCATTAATGAGATTAATGAAATAAAAGAAACCTAAGATGTTGTAGAAACTTGTTTAATAAAAACTGGTAGCTCTAGTTGTTGCTTTGCATAGCGGTGTTCCTTGAAGAACATCCAGCACCTTATTCGATAAGGAAAGGACCGAGATCCCTTCACCGGGAGTGACTCCTTTAGCAATAACTGGCAGATGCTACAAACTCGGTTTGTCTTTTGATTGCTTCTATAGTTCTTGCTTTGCATAGTGGTATATATGATATATCCTGCACCTTATTCGATGAGGAAAGGGCCGACGATCCCTTCACCGGGAGTGACCCCTTTAGCAAAACTAGAAAAACCTCAAAAACATTCCATTTAAAATCACTCGATTCTACAACGATATCAAGTTCATTACGCAAAGGGTTTTCTGAAAAACCCGTCGTAGCCCTCCGTCATTTCAGATAAGTACTGGTTAGTATTCGTGCTACGTTTGTTGACCTTAGGCAAGGCGTAGTGTGCGGTAGCTGATTAGTGCTTATCTGTATAAGCATATGATGCGATTGAGTTAGGGTAGTCGTGCGACTTTGTTGACCTTAGCCAAGGGTCGTGCGGGTGGGTTTAATTCAATCGGGAAATGACGGGTTGAACTTGGCTAGCACTTATGATTTGTTGACCTTAGCCAAGGTCATAAGCTGCTAGGGGTAAAATATTATTGGGAATTTCAAGTGTTGAAATTTGCAATGAGATTGCATACCTTCTATGAGATAGTTGGATCCCGATACCCGCTGTGAGTAAGAGTTACTCCTGGGAGAGTTTTACACATTACAATTAGCCGATCAAATAGGTGTCTAGAAAGGTGTTAACGGGGTTACGCCTCTGGGAAAACGAGGTTTACTTTAATTAGGTTCGTGCGAGAGCACGGGGGACCTCCCTCAAAGTACCGACACTGGCCTGGCTGAAAGATTGGCGAACTTGTAGCGTGTAATTAATCCCGGCTAGTCTTTCCTTTTAGGGTTTGAAGGAAGATTTGATTAAAACAGTGGGAGACATCCTGATTAGATATATTAGATAACCAATCTAATCTTGCAAGAGCATACACTAAGTGTTTTCTTCTCTCTCTCTCCAGATAGCGACCATATCACGCCTTAATCAAGATAATAAAACGGATATATTGACCGAACCCGCTTGTTATACTGAGCTGGAGAACGTTGGTCCCGCTCCAACTTATAATTGTTATAGGACAGAGCAGGAAATTGGGGAATACCAGATTTCCCGTGCCGCCCAAACGAAGAAAGTTCATGTTGATGCATCATCTTCGGGTGTGTTCATTACACAGAACTGTTTCTCAGTATTCTTTACGTCCTGGGTATGAGATACCGGATCAGGATCCCGCATATGTAATCTGTTACATGGGCTACAGAAAGGTAGAGAACTGAGAACGGGTGATAAGTTTCATGAGACAGAAAACGGTGCAAGTGTTGCAGCCAAGTCTGTTGGTCACTGTCACCCTGTATTACCAGAATACATTGATTCTGAACAAATGTTATTAGATACCGAACCTGATATACAAAATCATATCAGTCTCTTTATTAGTAAAGAAAGGATATAATTTTGTATTGATTGGATAATGTTTTGAACATTTCCTATATCAAGAGTTGATCGGTTCAGGCACGTTATCTAAAAGCATTGACGTTCTAAATCAAACTACAGTTCTTAGTATACAGAACACACACGAGAGGAAGGGTTCAGATATGAACAAATCCTTCTTGAGGCATTGTAGACTAGGTCATATCAATGCGACCCGACTGCTAAAGTTACATTTAGATGCATATTTAAATTAGTTTGAATTTACATCTTATGAAACTTGCCAGTCATGTCACAAAGATAAGATGACCATAGCTCTGTTTATTGGAAACAGAGAAAGAGTTAGTGAACTTTTGGGATTGATACATGCTGATGTATGAAAGTCCCATGTCTACATATGCCAAGATCGGTTCTTTGTACTTCTTTACATTCTCTGATAATCTCTCAAGATTCAGACATATGTTCCTGCTGAAACACAAGTCCGAAGCTTTTGAGATATTCACAGAATATAAGTTAGAAGTAGAGAACCAAAATACGGGTATAAGTATTATGTCCTTTGATGAGATCAAGGAGGAAAATACTTGAGCACGGAATTCCTGGACTATTCTAAAGGAGAATGAGATTCTCTCTCGGCATTACTCCTCCGGATACACCATAGCACGATGGTATATCGGGGCGGAGCAATCACACCCTATATGATATGGTGTGCTCTATGATGAGTACTACTGAGTTACCTTTTTCCTATTGGGTGTTATGCACTTGAGAAGTTGCATACCTATTGAATAGGGTTCGAATCAAATCAGTTACCTACCACTTCATATGTGATATGGAAAGGGAAGAGCCCATATCTTAAGTTGGTTAAGATTTGGGGTTGTCCGGCCTATGTCTAAAAGCAAAATCCGGACAAGCTCGAGGAAAGGTCTGTTATGTAGAACTGGAAATGTTCCAGCTATACAGACTGCAGCTGATGATTTGATAGAACCAAAGGATTCAGTAGATTCCAACGAACCTCAGCCTCTCCGCCGATCTAGTAGGGTTCCTCACCCACCTGAGAGATACTTCGGTTTCTCTATGACAGTGGGAGCGAGGATTGCATCATGAGATGATGACCCAACTAGTTTCGAGCTGGCCATCAGGAGTGGAACTCTGTAAGAATGGCTGGATGCTTATCGATCTGAGATGGAATCCTTATACACCAACAAAGTATGGACTTTGGTTGCTTTATCTGAAGGGTTAAATCCCCATCAGGAGCGAGTATATCTTGAGAAGATTACTTGGTGTACATGGAAAAGTTGAGACTTTCAAAGCTATGCTTAAGTCCATCCAGATCCTACTTGCCACGGCTACATACCATGACTACGATATCTGGCGGTTGGGTGTCATGACTGCTTTTCTAAATGATGTTTTAGAAAAGAGCGTCTATAAGTACACAGCCAGAGGGCTTCGTAGACAGTGGGAGCAGCGGAAACGTGTGCAAGATGTTTTATATGATAAAACAGGCATCGCGGAGTTGGAACATCTGTTTTGATGTGGTAGTCAAAGAGTTTGACTTCATCAAAATGGTATATGAACCTTGTATATACAAAAAAAAAAGGTAGTAGAGAGTATGGTGGTGATCCTCGTAGAGTACGTGGATGACATACTCTTGATAAGGAAGGAGTTTCCTATGCTACGCTCGGTCAATCTCCGCTTATCATAAGGATTCTCCATATAGGATCAAAGTGATACCTCCTAAATCCTGGGTTTTGGATCTATGAGATAGATCTAATTGGATGTTAGGATTCTCACTAGTTGTAGTGAGATCGTATCAATCGATCCTGAGGAGAATCACTGGAAAGGTTCCAGGCTGATAAGGACGACTGAATGTCAGTCGCAGGCTTGTCTATACCCTCAGTGGAGGGACGGTATGTTGGAAGAGTTCCAAGCTAGATAGCGTGACATACTAGACGATTAAAGGCAAGATACATCGTTACCAAGGATACTACCAAAGAGGCAGTCTGGATAAATATAAGTTCATAAGATGAATTTCGTTCCTACCATTGTGTGACAATGGAGTTATGGCTTTGGCCAAGGAACTACCGTCCTATCTGAAATCCAGATATAATTCTTAGGCAGTATCACCTGATCATGGAGATGGTTGATCTCCAGGGAGATCGAGGTTAGGAGAGTAGACACAGAGGACAACAGCGCGGATCCACTCACGAAGGCCTTTTTCCCAGTAGACACTTTTATGGGATGGTTGAGTATGAGATACTTCAACCGCAGCTAATTGTTGGGTATGCGATACCACAACAGATGGCCCTAGTGCAAGTGGGAGATTGTTAGTTATATGTATGCCCTAGAGGCCATTACTGTACATACGATGTATATTGTAGTGGATGCTAGGACATATATAGGGAGGACTTTCTTGCTCGACATGATAGTATGCTATCTGGTTGTACTTTATCTTAACATGTACTCTGATTGTTTCTATATTACATGTTGATAAAGCCCTTAGGATATGTACTCGACTACTGGGACTATGATGAGATCATACTAGTGGGGCCACGGTAGTCGACGAGTATATCCTATAACTGTTCCTAGTCGTGGGTGTATCGAGACAGGGCATCGATGCACCAGAGTAGACTAGCGTATACGCATCTTGACCCATATGATGGGCGATGGATGATCCCATATCCATCGGTGTTTGACATCAAGGATGGTGTACGGGTGCTCAGTAGAGACTGGGTACACTGGACGGACTCGCCGAGAACTCCCAGATGGTATTATACCATACGTCAGATGGCAGTTCTCCGGTGACACTGGTACAGAGTAGTCTGTTGACCCGAGATCGTCATAGAGTCTTGTGTGATTCCCACTGTGCTTTGATTTCCATCATACCACGTCCAAGAGGGCGTGCAAAAAGGTGGCTTTTGGGTACAGTCCCGAATCATATGGAGGCAATGAGCGATAGGAGGGGATTCGTCTCTCCCGGTATAGGGAGTTGATGTTGTGCTGTGTTCGATTGGCTATAACCGGAAATCCCTGGCCAGGGTTGTTGAGGTTTACTGGTAAGTGTTATCAGTAGTTTCTCGAACTGTTATAGACCTCATATCGACACGACTTATCGAGCTACTGGGGTCTGACGTTTACCACCCCTAGGCGAGATATGCAACATATCAGACGACGAGACCGGACTGTACGGGAGTGTTACTGTTTGGATTCGCAGGAGAATGTACAGGCTTGCTTGTTGATCTTCTGAGCGCTCAATACCTGGGTAGCTGTTACGTTTGGCTGACCGCTTGCAGCTTGTGGGTGTTTGATATGATCATCACCTACTGCCGGCGTATTGACGATTCTTTAGAGTCCTACACAGAGGTTTCTTGACTCAGGCAAAACGGAGTAGGAGCACATATGTGATATGTGCGGGACCGAGGATAATGCGATATGTGATACCGTATTGTATTCTCGCGATATTTGATATCAGCCGGGTCATCGGATCAAGTGTTGATTCGATGAATCGGTACGGATAAATATTAGTCGGTTATATGCGATATAGCCGGATTGTCGGATCAAGTGTTGATTCGATAATTTAATGTATAATAATATATATGATATATTAAATTGCATTAACTAATATTTGCTCACTAAAAGATTCTTTTTCTCACTCGGGTAATACATTGATATATATGCGATATATGTTAATTGTATTATTTTATTTGGTTACGATAAATATTATATATGTGATATATAATATTGTAACATGATATGATAACTAATGCAACTTGTTTAGTGGAGTTTAAACATGATTAGGGTTTGGATTAGGGTTAAGCTTTCTAGATGTTTCTAGAAGGTTTTCTTTTTGTCATGATAAAGATATTTACTAGTGACTCATGCTTTAACCCAACCCAAACCCTAACCCTAGTCAATTCTCTACAATGGTTAAGTCAACCATGGTTGCATTATTCTTCATATTAATCCTTTCTTATTCATCACAAAAGGAAATGGATCACTATTCTTCTTCTTCCTTCATTTCTTTCATGAAAAAGCTTGCTTGATTTTTCCAAAGTGATGAATAAATATGAGAAAAAGATAAATAAAGAGAGCAAAAATCCTACTTCATCATCCTCATCTTCCCTTGCCATTTAGATGAGGGTGTTCACATCATTTCATGAGTGTTAGCTTGTGTTAAAGAAACTTCAAGGTAGATCATCTTAGTATCGAAGATCGGAAGCAAAGGTTGCGTCTTTCTCTTCGTGGAACCTCTCGAGAGTCCGGATCCCGATGATCGCAGCGAAGGGACCACAACACGGAGCATATGAAGTGAAGGACCGGATCTACAAAGGTTGTAATCCCTCTCACTTAGTGTTAAAGTGTTTAGCATGCTTGTTTTCGCCTAATCTCTAGTTTAAAGTTCCGTATTCGGGTTGTTCGGCACGGCTAAATTTTAAATCGGGCATGGTTGATGCCTCGTAGACCCTTGTGCGCGTGCCTAGCAACCCTACAGAACAAAGCCTTCGGGTGCTTGCCCCAGCGGAAATATCTCCGGAATCACCCGAAGAAAAGGGAGCGACTGAACAGACGACCTTGCAAATAAAAGATCGGGAAAATACCGAGGATTGGAGAGAAGTCTTTATAGACTACTTCAAATACCGTCGAATGCCCGAGATGCGTCCTCAAGACATCAGCTTATGAAACGAGCGCTGTCTTTCGCCTTCGTCAATGATACTCTATACAAGAGGTCATTTGATTCTTTGTGGTTGAGATGCCTGGGACCTGACGAAGCGAAAAGAGCCATTCAGGAAGTTCATGACGGACTCTGCGGTTCTCACCAAGCGGGCCCAAAGATGAAGTTGAAGATCAAACGGATGGGCTACTACTGGCCCACGATGATCCAGGACTGCCTCAAATATGCGAAGCAATGCCACTCATGCCAAATTCATGGGGACTTCATCCACCAACATCCAAATCCACTACATCCAACGGTGGCTAGCTGGTCGTTCGAAATGTGGGGAACTGATATAGTCGGCCCTATCGAACCAGCATCGTCCAGGAGACATCGATTCATCCTGGCAACGACTGACTACTTCTCCAAATGGGCAGAAGCAGTACCGTTGAGAGAAGTGAAGACGGAGAATATCCTCCACTTCTTCAAGACGCACGTCCTATATCGGTTTGGAACTCCGCGACGGATCATCTCCGATAACGGGCCAGCTTACAGAAGTCACAAGATTAGTCGCTTCGCGCAACAACACAATATAGACTGGAGATATTCCTCGGTTTATAATCCGCGAGCTAACGGTTTAGCTGAGGCCTTCAACAAGACCTTGACAAAGATCATGAAGAAAATGGTGTCCCGAAATAAGAAGGACTGGCACGAAAGACTGCAAGAAGCTCTCTGGGCGTATCGAACTATGTTCAAGACAGCCACAAACACAACGCCATATGCGTTGGTATTCGGTACAGAAGCAGTACTCCCTCTCGAGATAGAGTTACCCTCCCTATGAGTGGCAGTCCACCACGAGCTGACGGACGAAGAAAATGCTCACCGTCGGCTTGAGGAGCTTGATGCCCTTGATGAAACCCGGCTCATAGCTCAACAAAATCTGGAGGCCTATAAAGCAAAGATGACGCGCTCATATGAAAGATTGACCCGGCCGTGGACATTTCGCCAAGGCGAACTCGTGCTAGTGGTCAAGAGGCCTATGATCCCCAATCGCGCCAAGCGGGGAAAATTCGAGCCGAACTATGAAGGCCCGTACATTATAGACAAGGTCTACCAGGGTGGAGCCTATCTACTCATGGATATGTACGGTGAAAGGCCTTTCAGGCCAATAAATGGTCGCTTCCTAAAGAAATACCACGCTTAATGAGTTACTGCCTAGGTCAATGATAGATGACGACGACTATGTCTGCTCGCTATCTTCCTAAGCTCAAACTTTATAAGCAGTGGCCAGCCTTCTCCTGACGGGACCGAAACGTCCTTAAACTAATGACGGACCGAAACGTCCTTAAACTAATGACGGACCGAAACGTCCTTAAACTACTATCGCAGCATCTTCAGGCTGACGAGATGAATACAAGAAAAAGGAAAAGAAAAAAATATAAAATAAAAAATATATATATAAAAACGGTATGTCCATAAGCAAAAAGGGCACGGATGAAAACCCGAAAGGGCTCCGTGATAAAAACAGCAGGGCTACCGGCGAGTGTTCGTGAAAACCCGAAAGGGCGCGACCTCGTAAAGAAAAATATATAGAAATAAAAAGCAATAAAAAAACGGTATGTCCATAAGCAAAATGGGCACAGATGAAAACCCGAAAGGGCTTCATGAGTAAAAATAGCAGGAATACCGGCGAGTGTTTGTGAAAACCCGAAAGGGCGCAATCTCGTTAAAAGACACTTATAGGGTCCTCTCGACCTTGTAAGGAGAAACCACCTGCGTGAGATCCTTACGACCCACAAGGGAGCAACACACTTAGGGATCCCCACGATTCCTAAGGAGAAAATACACTTGTGAGATCCTCACGACTCGTAAGGAGAACTCTCTTATGGGACCCTCACGGCTCATAAGATTTGAAAGTCTTAAGTTACAGAGACCTAAACCTGTGCTTAAGAAACCCCCACAACCTCTAATATCGCCCTATAAGTGGCTCAATACTGACCCCTGTATACAATCCACGGATGCGAATGAACATTTCCCTAACCAAATTTTATCCGTGACTGGGGATATGTGCGCATGATGAACAACCCTAAGTCCTCTCGACTTACAAGGAGAAAACCCTCTTGTAGGATCCTTACGACTTACAGAGGAACATACAATTAGGAATCCTCACGATTCCTAAGGAGAAAATACACCTACAAGATCCTCACGACTTGTACGGAGAGATACCTTTGTGAGACCCTTACGGCTCATGAAGTTAAAAGCCTTAGTCGACAGGACCTTAACCCTGTTAGCTAAGCCACCTTTGTTCAACATCGACGGAGGCAAATGATGATTCGCTCCTGGCAATATCCCAGTTGTAGCGGTGTTGATGCCGAAATTGGTGTCTAATTTCAAGTTTACGGTGAAAAGCCGGTAGGCCGCACATGCATACGAAATAGCCGAAATGATGGGGCAGCTTGCAATAAAAAGCAGCAAGTAAAAACGTATGCATACAAAATAGCCGAAATGATTGGGCAACTCGCAATAAAAAAGCAGCGAGTGAAAATAAAATAAATAGCCGAAATGATTGGGCACCGCGAAAAATAGCCGAAATGATTGGGCAATTGCGACCTTCGCGATATAAAAGCTGAAATGATAGAGCATCGCGGAAATAAAACAAAAAAAAAAGAAATGATAAAACTTTGGCCCTACAGTTGAGATCACCTCAATCCCTGTATATAATCCAAGGGCGCAGACAAAGAGGGAACTATACTTTCCCAACAGGCTCCGCCAGAAAATGAAGCCAAATCTCGACGGTTCATCCCAACCCCGAAGAAACCAGTGTCTTCGGCAAAATCCTTCGACTCGAGGAGACAAGTGTCCTTGACGAAGAAAATCCTGATTCGCGTCGACTCGCAGAGAAACCAGTATCTCCGCGGGAAATTCTCGATTCGTTTCAACACCAGGGAAACAAATATCCTTGGCAAATACCTCAATTCAGGGAAACTACCGTCCTTGATAAGAGCCTCCTGATCCGCATCGGCTCGCAGAGAAACCAGTGTCTCCGCGGGAAACTCCCGGTTTGTTTCAACCCCGAAGAAATCAGTGTCTTCGGCAAAATCCTTCGACTCGAGGAAACAAGTGTCCTTAACGAAGAAAATCCTGATTCGCGTCGACTCACAGAGAAACCAGTGTCTCCGCGGGAAATTCTCGATTCGTTTCAACACCAGGGAAACAAATATCCTTGGCAAATACCTCAATTCAGGGAAACTAGCGTCCTTAATGAGAGCCTCCTGATCTGCATCGGCTCGCAGAGAAACCAGTGTCTCCGCGGGAAACTCCCGGTTCGTTTCAATCCCGAAGAAATCAGTGTCTTCGGCAAAATCTTTCGACTCGAGGAAACAAGTGTCCTTGACGAAGAAAATCCTGATTCGCGTCGACTCGCAGAGAAACCAGTGTCTCCGCGGGAAATTCTCGATTCGTTTCAACACCAGGGAAACAAATATCCTTGGCAAATACCTCAATTCAGGGAAACTAGCGTCCTTGATGAGAGCCTCCTGATCCGCATCGGCTCGCAGAGAAACCAGTGTCTCCGCGGGAAACTCCCGGTTCGTTTCAACCCCGAAGAAATCAGTGTCTTCGGCAAAATCCTTCGACTCGAGGAAACAAGTGTCCTTGACGAAGAAAATCCTGATTCGCGTCGACTCGTAGAGAAACCAGTGTCTCCGTGGGAAATTCTCGGTTCGTTTCAACACCAGGGAAACAAATATTCTTGGCAAATACCTCAATTCAGGGAAACTAGCGTCCTTGATGAGAGCCTCCTGATCCTCATCGGCTCGCAGAGAAACCAGTGTCTCCGCGGGAAATTCCCGGTTCGTTTCAACTCCGAAGAAACCAGTGTCTTCGGCAAATCCTTCGACTCGAGGAAACAAGCGTCCTTGACGAAGAAAATCCTGATTCGCGTCGACTCGCAAAGAAACCAGTGTCTCCGCGGGAAATTCTTGATTCGTTTCAACACCAGGGAAACAAATATCCTTGGCAAATACCTCAATTCAGGGAAATTAGCGTCCTTGATGAGAGCCTCCTGATTCGCGTCGGCTCGCAGAGAAACCAGTGTCTCCGTGGGAAATTCCCGATTCGTCTCAACTTGCAAGATGAAGCCTCAGGCAGCAGGGATAAAAAAAAACTTGTTTCCTGAGCAATGAGACCCTGCAAGACGGTCTAAAACGATCTCTTACATACTATTCACGGGTCTCACTCTCCAAAGTCGAATTTCGACAAGGAGGGAAACAACCGCTTACGGGTCCTCTCGACTCGTAAGAGGGAAAAATTCTCTTATGAGATCCTTACGACTTATAAGAGAAAACGCGCTTAAGAATCCTCACGATTCCTAAGAAGAAAATACACCTACGAGATCCTCTCGATCTGTAGGGAGAAAAGTCTCTATGAGACCCTCGCGGCTCATAGAGTTGAAAATTCTTAGGCGGCAGATCTGAACCTGCGGCCTAAGCCATCGCTGTTTCTTGGAAAAACTAAGATGCTTACTCTATTATCTGTCAACCCTGTTTATTAAGACAACATGCTGAGAATAAAAGAAAGAAGAAAGTAACAGAAAGAGTATCCGATTTACATTTGATCAAGCGTTCGAGACATACTCATTCATGCATAAGCAAAAGACTCAGAACGAAAAATAAAGACAAGCTGGGATAAAAAATTTCCATTAATATTGCCAAAAGTTCTTACAATCATAAAAACAATAAACGAGAAACATTATTACAATGGAATAACCTCAGATCCGGGGCACGGATTGAGGAAGTCAAAAGTAAGGACATTCAGAGTTCTTCTGGCCTTTTTGATTATTCTCGTGCGCAACCTCTCGCGCTCCTGTGTGTCAAGATCCTCAGCGAGGCCTCCCAGCCTTCGATAAGCAGCGACTATCGTCGTCTGCTGGAAAATTTGATGCAGGATGTCGATGAGGCTATCCCGCCGTTTCTTTGAGATCAGCCCCGACAGGTACACTGAATGCACCTTGTCTTCGGCATCATCCAGCGCATTGAGCGGTAGGGCCTCGTGGAACCCCGGGAGTGCTCTCCAAATTGCTCCCAGCACGACTTTCAAGAGAGCAGAGCGGCGGGGGAGCAACCAACCGACACGTGCGTTCAGACGACCCATGACCTCCGCACACTGGGCATCCGTAAACTCTTGGTTTTGCTGACGGCCCTGTACACGGATATCCTCGTAGGTGATGAATTCATGCAGATTGTATAGACGCACCGCCATAATGCCTGAAGGAAACAACATTGGAAGATTAGCAATAAAAAAGCACAGGGAGTCAAAACTCCTCGAAAGCAACGCTCTGCAGACAGGAGTAACACCTATCAAAATCAATAATAAGGAGAATTTGAGGAAAATCCCCTAAGAACGCTGAGAGCTTTGCTCTGAAAAGATGATATAATTATAATAATAATATAAAATGCCATCTTTAGCTTCCAAGATCCATGAAGAATTCTTAAGAGTTCTTCTATATGATTTGGAATGAGCAAAGCTCCATTAATAAATCAAGAAAATCCAAGGAAAATCTTTTAGAGAGCAGAGCTCTATTAATGGAACCCTAATAAGATTCTCCTTAGTCCTCGTTAGACCCCTTTAGAGCAAAGCTCTGCTAAGTGAAACCCTAAATGGGTCTTCTTTAGTCCAAATTAATTTTTTACCTAAAATTCTCTAAAAGCTTAAACTTTTAAAAGTGTTTAAACAAAGTCGTTGGTAAAACCCCAAAGGGGTTTTCTTTTAGATCAAAAGATCTATGAGAGCAAGAGTCTATTAATTGAAATTAATTTAATTCAAGATTATTTTTTTACCTAAAAAGTTTCTTTTGAGAAAAATCTAACTCTAAGAGTTCTTAAAGGCAAGAGCAGAGCTCTGGAGTTTTGAAGGTAAAAATCTTAAAGATGATAATCATCTGTTGAGGACCAAAGGTCCTATTTATAGGCATCAAATTACCTTTCAACTTCCAAAAGTTGCCGCAACGGTTGGAATTCTACCACCGTTGCGCTCGCGTTTGGGGCCACTAAGCGCAACGGTGGGGGGGCATTTGTTTACCCCAATCAGAGCAAAGCTCTGTTCAAATTCCAAGGCGGAAGATGAAGCAACCCCAATCATAGCAAAGCCCTACTTTGAAAATTTAAACTTTAATAAATGAAGCAGCGCTTCAGATCCTCTGCGCTGCGCGCAGAGCGCCACGTGTCAAAATCTGATACGCCAGCGCAGAGAGCGCAGTACTCAAGGCAGCGCGCCCAGTCAGAGTAAAGCTCCATTTAAATCAAAATTAAAAGAAGCAAAGCTTCAGTTGCGCAAGCGCTGCGCTGCGCGACACGTGTCAGCGCGGTCACTTTTGCGCAAGCGCTGCGCTGCGCGACACGTGTCAGCGCAGATGCGCTAGCGCAGTTGCGCTGCGCGACACGTGTCAGCGCATTTGCGCAGCGCTGCGCGCTGCGCGACACGTGTTAGCGCAGTTGCGCTGTGCTCTGCGCTGCTTAACACGTGTCATGCATTGGGGCCTTTGCGCCAAACAGAATTAAAATCTAGCAAGATTTTTCTGTTCTTGTTAAAACAAGAAGATTGCCTTCTGTAAAACAGAAGCTCTTGGATCAAAGATCCAACGGTGGGGAAAATTCCCCAAATCACTCAGAGAAAGATCTCTTTAACAAATTTATGGGCACTATATAAAGGCCCCTAGACCCCAAATCAAAATCATCAACATCATCATTGAGAACTATGAAGAATTGGAGAGAATTCCTCAAGAACAAAAAAGGTAAAAAAACCTTTAGAAAAAAGAGAAAATTCTCTTATGAACATATCATTGATCTGACAACAAGATCAATGATCTTCAATAAAAGAAAAATAAATAATGATAAGTGCTTTGCACTTTTTATGAACCACTGGTTCCCTGAAATAAGAAAAACAAGAGAAACTTGTTTTCTTTGATCTAAATTAGATCAAGAAAACAAACAATGCTTTGCACTTTTTTTTATGAACCATTGGTTCTGAAATCTAAAAGATTCTCAAGTTAATAGTGCCTTGCACTTGCAAAACTGCACTGTTGTGCTCTTGGGTTGGCGCAAGCCACCAGAGAGCGCCACGTGTCAGCATTTGAAGCACTTGCGCTATGCGCTTTTGAAATAGAGCCTTGCTCTCTGAAATTAGCGCAACTCACCAGAGCGCGCCACGTGTCAGCAGCGCAAGCGCAGCGCACTGCGCTTGCGTGACACGTGTCATCACCGCAAGCGCTTGCGCTCATTAATTGGCGCAAAGCGCCTGACAAATGCAATGCATTTCTTTTATTAAAGGGCCAGGCCCAAATCAGAAAGGCCTAATAGGCCTAATTAAATTGCAATGCAATAAAAAGGGCAGAACCCAAACAAAATTGATGCTCTGCATCATTTATAAATGGGCACAGCCCAGACAAAATGAATAATGCAATGCATTATTAAAAAAGGGGCCAAGCCCTAGCACAGGCCTAATAGGCCAAAAACAAATAAAAGCATTGAACATTTTTCAACTGGACTTAGCCCAATCATGGCCGTAAGTCCTCAAATTAAATTGACCGAGCAAGACTGCTCTCTTAAATCAATTTACAACCGGTTCGAGGGTACATCTCCGAACTCCTTTGACCCCTATCGTTGTAATCCTTCAACGACGTCAGAGAGGTGACGGGTCTCGACAACCACACATCAATACGGACTGTGGGGTCTTTAAACCCACGGACTTAAGCGTCCTTAAACTAAAATACGGACCGTGGGGTCCTTAAACCCACGGACTTATGCGTCCTTAAACTAAGACACGGACTGTGGGGTCCTTAAACTCACGGACTTAAGCGTCCTTAAACCGAATATGGACCACCATGTCCCTAAACTGAATATGGACCACCATGTCCCTAAACTGGAATATGGACCCCCATGTCCCTAAACTGGCAATGGACCGCAATGTCCTTAAACTACCTATGGACCACTACGTCCCTAAACTGGAACAATAGAGCCTCCAAATGCTCTTTTGTCGGATCTAAACGATCTCGTTTAAGTTGATCTTAGCCTCAAATATGGCTAACGTATCCTTAAACCTTCAAACAGACTTTAGTCCAAAATTGGACTATAGATCCCCCAATCAACTTGGTTCAAAGGTACATCTCTGAACTCCTCTGGCATCTGTCGTTGTAATCCTTCAACGTCGTCAGAGAGGTGATGGGTCCCGACGGCCATACATGCAATGGACCACCATGTCCCTAAACTGGAATATGGACCACCATATCCCTAAACTGGAATATGGACCGAAACGTCCTTAAAATACTTATGGACGCCTATGTCCCTAAACTGGAACTTGGACCACCATGTCCCTAAACTGGAATATGGACCACAACGTCCTTAAACTACCTATGGACCACTACGTCCCTAAACTGGAACAATAGAGCCTCCATATGCTCTTTTGTCGGATCTAAACGATCCCGTTAAGTTGATCTTAGTCTCAAATCGGACTAACGTATACTTAACGAACGTTTAAGTTGATCTTAGCCTAAATACAGCTAACGTATCCTTAAACTAAAACACCAAACCCAAATCTAAGTAAATACGGATTTGGACTAATCCACGTCCTACGGGCGACGGCATAACTTAGTCTCCGTATACAATCCACGGGCAACCACAAACAAAACAAACACCCACGACACGAAGTGAAATTCTGGAGAAGGAGAAAGTGGTTACCGCGATGCGGTAGCGTAATTAACTGCAGGGGTTTGTGCCTGCAGGGAAAAGCGTCCCCACAATCAGAAACCCCTCTAGCGAGGGGGAATCTGACGAAGTCTGCTACATCGGCCGCATCCGTCTAAACCTCCGATACACGGTGCCATAAATCAACTTGGCATCTTCGGAGAGGTGGACGGATAAAACCAAATAGCATCTGCCCCGAATCTCAGGCAAGACGTCCTACGTCTCGACCGCCGTTCGGAGGGGAACAGTCCCCTTCTTCTTCCTCTAGCCTTTCATGTCTCATGAGTTGAGAAATCTAAGGCTATTAGAGACATATCAATCCATCTACACTCTCTACTTCATTTAGGCCATCTAGTTTAGCGAACTAGGTGCCTTAATTATCTCAGATTTGAGATAGGAGCTCAGACTATAAACTCTCGGGTGGATCATCTTTAACTCGAGAAGGCCAACGAAGAAGCATCGATCCGTTATGATCCTCAGAGCTTATGACGAGATAGAGGACAACAAAGAATACCCGAAAGACATGTAACGTGAGGTATAAACTTCTTTCCGAGTAGTTAAACCTCACACTAGTTTGGTTAGCTAGGGTTTAGCATCGATCATGGAGTTCAAGTCGGTGTTGCGAGCTTTAAAAATTCATTTTTTAATTATTCCGCCTCCCCGCGGACCCGCGGAATGCGCGACATCAAACAAAAAAATACTGTGGCACAACGAGGGTGAGTTGCCAACTCGTGAGTAGTAAATAATATCGTACAAGTAATTACATGCATGCACGATAAACAGCCAATCCTACATATGTGGTCATGATGGCATATGTATAATAATATGAGATGCAGTATAATCATAATCAAGGTACTACATCATGGTAAAACAACTATATGTATAGAGTATGCCATAAAAGTTCTGAGTGTGGGATAAAACAAAGTCATCATCAATAAATCCTCATCATAGAAATCCGGTGTCCGTCAACGACACCCAAAATCCTAATATCTCAAGCGCCGTCACTCTGATCGGTCCTCATATCCATCTTATCATCTAACTCCAAACGGTATCCTCCGGATATCCGCCGGGTTCCCATACAATCACCGGTAGGCAGTGCTCCCCCTGCCAGGCTCATCGTCTACTCCACAATTTTCTTGCCCCGGGATACCTTACCGGGTCCACCATATACCCGCAAATGGCTCAGCCAACTCCTCGAATCGGGTATGCTCATAGCTCAGAACCGAGAAAACTCGTGGTGGACACGAAATATCATATCAAGGGAAAACCACACTTTTAAATATCTCAAGTTTTCGAAATGTACCTTGCGGTTTCCTAAATCCACGAACAGAAATCTCATGAAAACATCATATGAGATAAATCACTACAGCAATGTATGTATGATGCTAATCATGATGTGCACTAGTACAAGAATCAATGTCTAACTGTCAATAATGAATGCGGTATAATGTATTTATCCATGGCAATTTCTATAATGTGCATGATATGGCAATTACCAACGGTGTGTGTGTGGCATATAAATCAATGCTCGTGCAACATGAACCATTAGTAATGGTGCAGTGACATGTTAATGATATGTCATTGTACCACAGGTAAAAGGATGTACAACATGACACTCATGCATAATCACAATATATATAAGCATATCATACAAGGTTATATCACTTGAATCCAGCCATCGGCATTTAATGCTATACAGGCGATTCCCCCGTAGATATTAAATCTACTCACTGGATGATCTCGAGCTAAGTGAATCCAATCACTTCTTTCCCTTTCTGGCTGCGTCCAAAGTCCCCGCCTGTGGTCCTAACATCACACAAAACCATAACGCATGAAATTAGTAAACTTTCCAAAAACACGCGGACAAAACGCCAAACTAACGAATCGACTCCTACAAGCTACCAAGTGTTAGCTTAGCGGGTTAAACGTGTGCAGCGACATCCTATACCAAACCTATGGCTGTTAAATGTACGAAACACTTAAACGAATGTCGAATAAATACGTATCGCACGTTATCGAAATGCATGAATTCTAGCTAAACGGTCCCAGATTTTTATACACAAAAAATTAGAGAAAGTAGCATATTCCATGAGCCTACAAATAACCCAAAGACCCTACGATCAAAATCCACACACTAGCATCCTACTCTGGCCGCAAATTGTGGCCAGAAAGAATATATTTGCGGCCACAAGAAAAAGGAACGGGCTCAGGTTTTTATGGCAGGTAAAGGCCTCTAGACTAATCTGTGACGTCAACTTCTTAAACTAACACCTAGGTCGATAGCAGATTCCAACAGAGCCCCAAGCTACACAAAAATACGACTTTAACACTAAACTTAAAACATCATGGTATTTTATTGAAACTAATTAACACAAAACCTTTCTAAGATCCTAAATAAGGGTTTAAGATCATTATCTCATCAAAACTTGGGCAAAACTCCTAGCCTTACAAGCTCCAAGACATCTCAAGAGGGTTAAACATGCTTAGTTGAGGTTTTAGTGGGGTTTGATGTTGATTTAGGTTTAAGGTTAGAGGAAAATAAAGATCAAGTGAGAACTTTTAGTGAAGAAGAAGAAGAGGAAGAGAAAATGAGAGGATGTGAGTGTTGTGAGGAAATGAGAGAGTGAGAGGGTGAAGGTGAGAGATGAGAGCCATGCTCTTTCTCTCTCTTCATTTAATGCCTCCCATGCTTGTTCCCCATGCCATCATGCCTCCATTTTCAATTCTTTTCCCTTTTCTTTCTTTTTAAAATAAAAACCCTTTTACTTAAAATAAATATATATAAATATAACATGACATAAAATGGTTAAGTGTCATGGCTAACAAAGTATGGTTAACACATGCTTAACCCTAGATTAGCATGCACATGAGTGTGCAAGTATAAAAATAATTAAATAAAATATTAATTAATTATAATAAAATATGTGAAAACAATTATTGGTTAAATTTATTAAAAACCCGCATTATATCGCTTAATTAACTCTAATCGCATTCTGAAGTGTTACACTTATGTTTGCCATATGTTTAGGCATTTTGTTGTATTTACTTTCCAGTTAAAACTCATGTACTTGTAAATATTGAAAGTTGAATGTAAATAAAGATATTTGTTGAAAAGTTTTACAGTCTCCATTTATTCTTTTATTGTGTATTATTGTTTCAATACGCTTAGTATATTTATTTAGGGAATGACCTTCTCTAAATAAATATGCCGCGGGCTTGCCACGTCATCGTTTCCGTTTACTGAAAAGCGGGACGTGACAACATTTGTGCAATTTAATCTTAATTTATTATTAAAGAAAACGGTATCTCAAGTGCCACATGAGTAAATTTTCTAAGATGGTGTCACAATATATCAACCCTTCACTATTTTTTCCAATGATTGACATCCACCGACTTTATTTTCATTGTCTAAGATGTGGATACACCAAATTTCATATCATTCTAACATCATTTCAACGTTGGTATTGCGGGTGCAAAATTAACGATATCTCGATAATACGAAATGTTTAGTATTTTTATATAGCAATTCCAACTGTGAAATGGTGTTAGAATGACATGAAATTTGATGTATCCACATCTTAGAGAATGAAAATGAAGATACTGGATGCCGATCGTCAGAAAAAACGTTGGAGAATTGACAGTTTGCGACTTCATCTCAAGAAATTTCCTCCTATAGCATCTTAGATTCCGTCTTTTATTAATGTATTTAATACCTATGATGTATTAGTTTGCTCAGATAGAGAAAGAGAGAGATATGTGAGTCATTAGATGATTACCGTGATATAAATTGAAGAATAGAAGTTGGGATGGAGAGTTAGTTGAAAGAGATTAATCTTCTAAAACTAAATAAAATCTTAATTGTTTTGTTATACTTAGAAACATGAATTTAATATTTAAGTTTTAATGGATAATGATAAGTTTTAATTCCATAACAGAAAATTTTGGACTAAAAGCTGTTCCTTTTGATTAAAAGCCGTCGCCTTTGTTGCGATCGATGAGAGAGGGATTTGGTGAGATTGAGATTGGAAATGGTGAGAAAAAAACTCAATTTGTTTTTAACTGAAATTAGTTGCAATAGTAAACTCATTTTCCTTTTAACTGAAATTTAGTTAGGTTAAGAAAACAATTAAAAGTGTTTTTAGATAGATACATTATAGATATAAATAAATAGATATAGATATAGGTTTTCTTTTTATTAAACAAATAAATCTATAGATTTAGGATAAAATGTAGAAAGTTGTAGCAAAAGTAGTAAATAATATTAAATAAAATCTTATATCCAATAATATTGAGTAAAATTGAAACCAACATTTATACTATTTTTTTTAATCATTTTGAATGGATACTTTGGTAGATTTTATTGTATCTACGATTAATGCATTAATATCCAAATTGATTATGTTTGTTTCATAAAATTAGATAATTTAAAAAATACCATGTGATAACTATCTCTAAATGTAGTTGTTCTGAATTAAAGGTTCATATTTTTTAAAAACAAATTTAGGTAGGGGATATTTTTTATGAATATTTATCTGTACAATTAGTTTATTTTAGTTAGGACATTGATAGATTTTTAAAGAGGATTTTAGGTAGATAGTAACTTAGATGGGGATTTTGGGATATTAATCGAGATCAGTTGGTATAGCCGATCAAAAACAAAAGTTCAATTTGCTTTCAAGAATTTTATCTATATTACTCTTATAAGCAAATTAATAAAAAATTTGGTCCATCATATCTTAACTAATTTTTACCGCTTTTAAAATAATTTTTTTTAAAGAAAAATACTGTCTATCTGAAATAATCATATGGAACCTATTATATCAATCGTTTCAATTTAAAATTAAAAATCAAACTTTTTTTTGGAGTAGTTTATTGAAATATAAATTGAGTTAGTTGAGGTTTTTATTTAGACTTTTTATATCCTTCATCAAATTTCCTCTTATTTAAAAAATACTCTATTTGCTCTTCATATTTATATTCTCACTCGAATCTATTAGATATTTCATATTTCTCTTTCTAAATATTTTTATCCAAAAATTAACCCGATTTGATGTTGACCGATATTATTTTCTAATTATTATCATTCTATATATATATATATATATATATATATATAGATATATATATATATGTACTATTCTTCTATGCAAATTAATGAAATTTTTGGTCCGTCATATATTAACCAAGAGTTGGACTACTTGTAGGAGAGGAAGGAATCTCTTATTCGCATGTTTTTCACCGTTGGATTTGTGATTTAATGGTTAGATGTGTATAGACAGTTAGAAATAAAATCTGACAGTAAACGGTGATAATATTATCATATTTCTCATCACTAGATCAAACCATCTAATAGTGTCAAATATATGAGGACAACATTCGCTCTCCTCTTAGAAGTAGAATAGTCCAACTTTCTCATAAACTAATTTCTTATCTTAGTTGATATTATTTTTGAAAAAAAATCTTTACGGTTCCATTTGAAATAATCATGTGTGACCTATCATCTCAAGTATTTTATTTAAAATTAAAAATCAAACTTTATTTTTGTATAGTAATTTATTAAATACAAATTGAATTAGTTAAGATTTATTTAGGGTTTTTTTTATATCCCTCATTAAATTTCCTTTTATTTTAAAAATTCTCTCTTTAATCTTCATATTTTTTATATCTCCCCGGATCTATTAGATATCTCATATTTCTCCATATAAAAACTACTATCCAAAAAATAAACCGATTTTATATTAACCAAGGTTATTTTTTATCAAGCTATTATCATTATCCATATATACCACTCTAATAAGCAAATTTGTTAAATTTTTTGGTAATTAGGATATAACAATATGCAATGATAACATTTTTATTTTATCAATTAATTAATACCAAATATTTGATAAGTTTTTTTTTTAAAGAATTAGTTAAATAAATATAGGTTTTAAAGGTGTTTCATAGAACTTTTAAGTTTTAGAAATTTAATAAGCTGGCTATTTTAAATATTTATAAAAAAAAATCTTTATTATTGTAACTAAAATTATTTAAGATACTTCTCAAACAAAAAATATTATCACTATAACATTAAATAATAAATCTTAAATAAAAAAATTAGCTAATCATATAATATTATCATAATTTAACATTTTAGTTTTCTAACAATATATTTTAACTTGGACCAATAATTTTAGTGGCCATTTTATCTTTTTGTTTAACTTATATTAGCCCTATTAGGGAGTTTTATAATACAAATGGGAATTTGTGGCAGTTTGCATAATTGGAAGTTCGTGGTGTTTGGGAGAAAGTGGATAAAGTTCATAGCATCAAATTGAAATTTAGCCAACAATTTATCACATTAATCAATGAGACTACCACGACAATTTATTTTTAAAAAACCAATCAAAATAAATAAGTTGGTTATTTATATCATTTCAAAAAAACAATTATAATTTTTCTGTCACATTTTCTTCTCTCGTCAAAACTAATATGTAAGATATTTATAATTTTTTATAAATATTTCAAAATTTAACAAATCATTATGTCACGCCCTACTTCCCAAAATATAGAATGCGAGTGGTGATTAAGCCAGCCATGCTCCCCAGTCAGGAAATAATCCCGCCGTAGTCATACTTCGGCTTCTAGTATTACATGATAGTCAGTAGACAGTACTAGAGTAAAGAAAAATCACAGCTCACAACTTTATTACATCAAAATAAAAGAGTTTAAGATACATTTATTTACATGGAAAAAATAACTAACCAACAAAATAAAAATGTTCTTATAGCAAAAAGGTTGGCGCTGATGTTGCGGACCTCCGCGATCTCGAATGGCGGGTCCTGCTCCTTAGCTGGGTCTACTTCGTCCTCTAAGCATGCATACTCAGTTCATCAGGGCGACACATATACTAATAAATATATATAATGGGTATAATGTTATTAAACATGCAAGGTACGACAAAATACAGAAACATGAGAATGAATATCATTTGAATATGAACAGCGCGATATAAGTATCATGTCAGTAAATCAGGCAATGACACTAAGTCAGTGAATTAATTGGTGGAAAGGATGCTTGTATTTAACAAGGGTCTCGTGTATACCCGAGACTACGGTCCACTATTGCCCGGGACATAACCCTGCAGCTGTGCCACTAGGCCCACGACCTAATGTGTGTGTGTGTGTGTGTGTGTCACTAATATCGAATGATCATCCTCAAAGTCACTGTACCTCGCTAAATACGAGTTCAATTCCACCCTGATTTCCTTATTTTCCCTGGGTCACAATAACTATAAGTATAGAATTAATTGTATACAAGCACGCACCAATTCATGGTCTTACTCACTTTCACTGCACTATTCACTTTCACCAATGAATCACTTATCACTGGCGTGCTTGATACAACTAATCCAATACCACTCACGCTCGATAATGCAATGTTCGCTATATGTCGCTATGAACGTTCGCTATCACTAAGGGTATCACGGTCGGATGAAATACAAGAATGATGCAACATAGCAAGTCATATGCGATATGAAACACAATGCACCTTTTGACTCCAGAAAAATATATTAATCTGTACGATCGTATTTAGACAAAATGTTATAAAATATGTAAAGAGTAAACTCAAACAGCGATCTAAATAATTGGTTCCAGTTCAATCGGGTTTAAGGTTTGCGATATGCGGTCGTTTCATTTCAAGTTTTCATCGCTGGGAATTCGGTTCCTGAACTGAAAGTCCATTTCGCGACACATTATTCATCATGTTGGGATCATAATTAGGCAAAACTACAGTTGAGTGGAATTTATATCTTTTAATTATGTTTCCAACGCACTAGGCGGATCGTCAGTATCCGCTGGGAGCTGGGAGATACAATCTATTCAAGGTCGGAACATCCATTCTGTCCCTGCTTGGGACCGCAGTACGCTTCGACCATTTAAATTGCAATTAAAATATCAATTGGAAGTAAAATTAAACGAAACTAAAACCAATAGTTAGCTAACAGGATTATATTTACAACGGTATAGGGTTATGCATAATTCCATGTTTGTACAGGGCTACACATTCATATAAATTCAGGCATCATCATGGAATACTTCTCTGGACTGCAGTCCAGAGCTGCATTCCCAGTCAATTCTCGTTGCCGTAATCTATCAGTATCGAAAAATAAACTATAGAGGGTTCTATCTTATCGAGTCGGCTTCTATATAATCCGTAGAACATTACATTCCGACATGTATCCAATTTTATATTAAATTTAGCATCTCGACATATACAGTAAAAACAGAATTAACGTCGCCTCTTTGGGGCGTCGTTACACGTGTGATACTTCGTCATTTAGAGTTTAGTCTTCTACGGGACATTCATAAGCAGCGAAAAGGAAATATGGTTAAAAGTTTTAAGAATGATCGAAGGGGTTTAAATTCAGTCCTCTATCTTGGACTAACAACACAATATCGAGAATTTTCGAATTAAATTTGGTTTTGCCTAACCCGTGAAAACGGTATCTAATATTTACAATTTCCATGCGATATTAACATGACGTGTTTAGATTCGTTTATGCTCAAAAATAACACTTTAGATTTGATACGATGATGGCGTACAAAATATGTGTGATAGCATACTACGTAACACATATTCGTAAATAAATGAATTAGTATAGATCTAAATACATAGCATGTTAAAGCAAGTGAGATTTCACTTGCCTTCGGTCGCTGATATAGAAGTGACACCACGTGCAGGATTCGTCTCGACACATGAGACGATACAATACTGGACATGGCGCGTGGCTCGTGCACGATGTGCGGTGACCCGGTACTGGACGCGGTGGCGACGCGGGCGTGATATGGTAGTGGGCGTGGTCTTGGTTCGGTGTGTGGTGCAGGAGTGGCACGGCGCGATACGGTACTGTACGCGATGCTGGTGCGGAAGTGGGCACGGTGCATGCACTGGATCGGGGCACAGATGGCACTGAGGCCGACACGGCGTGGCACGGAGAGTGGGTACGAGGTGGAACGGGGAGTGGGTACGAGGTGGCATGGGAGTTCAACGGGGGTCACCGGCTGTGGATTGAGGTGATGGAGAAGGTGGAGGGCTCTGACGACGGTGGTGCTGGAATTTGGCTCAGCAGCGGTGACGGCGTTGTCCAGCAGCAGTGGTCGTGGAGGAGCTTGGGGAGGGTGGTGGTGATGGTAAGGGAGTGCGGTTGTAGTGTGGTGGTTTTCGACGAAGACGGGGAGGATTGCCGGAGGTGGAGGAACTGGTGGTTGAGGAGACGAACGGCTGTAGCGAGGTGGTCGACGTGAACTCCGGTGGTGGGTGGTTGTAGGCGTCGATGGCTGGTCGTGGGTGTTGGAGAAAGCTTGGTGCACGGTTGAAGTCGGAGAAGAAGGAAGAGATGGTCACAGTTGGTGGAGAGGAAGGGATGCAGAGGGTGGCTCCGGTGGTTAGGGGTTTGTCGGCGACGAGCTCAATGGCAAAGAGGTTGATGTGGGTTGAATTGGAGGAGATGGAGCGAGCTAGAGAGAGAGAGAGAAACTAAGAGGGGGTGAGAGACGTTGAGGGAATGAAGATTTTTGATGAGGGGATCGCGGGGAGTTAGGATCGAGGGCGAGGTCGTGGTCGTTGGCGAAGAGCAGGCCTAGAGGAAACAACGTGTGAAGAAGGGGAAAGTGCCGTTGGGGGAAAAGAGGGTTGTTGAGTGTGGGGCTTCGTCGTGGGGAACGAGGCACGCGGAGGCGAGCGCAAGAGGGGAAGGGAGCATTGGAAGTGGCGGGAAAAGGGGAGAAGGAGGAGAAGAAGAAGAAGAAAGGGGGGTTCGGGTCGGGTCGGGTAGTTTAGGGTTTGGGATTGGGGTTGGGATTAAAAAAATAGAATAAAAATTTTATAAAATAAAAAATATATAAAAATAATAGGGGAAAATTGGGAAAAATACGGGAAAATATATATATGGAACCGGGGATTTACACATTATAAATCATACAGCTATTTTTCTAACAATAAAAAGCAAATCCTTTAAAAACATTATGTGTGTATGCTAATGACCATGCACTATATTTATATCTATACTGCTCTTATAAGCAAATTGATGAAATTTTTGGTTCTTCATATCTTAACTAATTTATATCTCTTCTAAAATTATTCTTTAAAAAAAATTATGGTCTATTTTGAAATAATAATATGGAAGCTATTCTATCAACCATTTCAATTTAAAATTAAAAACCAAATTTTATTTTTGTATAGTAGTTTATTAAAACATAAATTGATATTGAGATTTTTATTTTGTGTTTTTTATATCCTCGTCAAATTTTCTTTTATTTTAAAATCTCTCTCTTTACTCTTCATATTTGATATTTCTCCTCAAATCTATTAGATATTTCATATTTCTCCTAAAAAAAATTCATCCAAAAAATAAACCGCTTTTATATTAGTCGAGATTACTTTTTATCAAACTATTATCATTATCTATCTATTCCACTCTTATAAACAAATTTATTGAATTTTTTGGTAATTAGGATGTAACAATACGCAATGATAACATTTATTTTTTCTCCATTAATTAATTAATGACAAATATTTGATAAGGTTTTTAAAGAATTAGTTAAAATAATATAGGTTTTAAAAGTTTTTCATAAGACTTTTTATGTTTTAAAAATTTAATAAGTTGGCAATTTTAAATATGTTTTAAAAATCTTTATTATCTTAACTAAATTTATTTAAGATACTTCTCAAACAACAAATATTATCTATATAACATTAAATAATAAATCTTAAACAAAAAATTTAGCTAATATATATCATATAATATTATCATAAACTAATGTTATCATAATTTAACAATTTTTTTTCTAACAATATATTTTAATTTTGGCCAATAATTTAGTGGCCAGTTAATCTTTTTCTTAAACTTATATTAGCCCTGTTAGGGATTTATGATACAAATGGAAATTTGTGGTAGCTTTGCATAATTTTGAAAGTTCATGGTAGTTTGGGAGAATGTGGATAAAGTTCATGGTATCAAGTTGAAATTTAACCAACTATTTATTACATTAATCAATCAGAGTATCACAATAATTTATTTTATAAAACTCAATGAAAATAAATAAGTTAGTTATTTATATCATTTAAAAAAAACAATTATACTTTTTCTGTTGCATATTCTTCTCTAGGCAAAACTATATGCAGGATATTTTTAATTTCTCATAAATATATCAAAATTTAACAAATCATTATAAATCATAAAACTATTTTTCTAAGAATAAAAAGCAAATCTTTTAAAAATATTATGTTCGTAAATTATAATGACTTTACCAATTCTTCACGTGCATGACGCGTTCAAAAAACTAGTTATATATATGAAATTATTAATTTTGTTTGTGTCTTGTAACGACTTTATCAATTTTTCACGTTCATGGCACATGTAAAAAACTAGTATGTATACACATACAGAAAAAGAGTATGAGGTGGCGGACCCTTTTTCAAAAATAGGCTCCCTCCTCAAAACACACCTGCCACGTGTATTTCACAGATCCAAATCGGTCATGTTGTTCTACGTATCATGAAATCTTTGTATACAAAAATCTCGAGATATGATAACCTCTAGCCGGTCCATTAAAAGACCGCATTTTTCTAATACCGATAAATCGTTGATTTTTCTATCCACTTGATGAACATGTTAGAAGTTTTCAAATCTCGAGATTTTTTGTACGTAGTGCTTTCATGATACGTAAATCAAGATGACCGAATTGGATCGGTGAAAAATATGGAGGATATATGTGTTTGAGTTGGGAGGCCCTTTTTAAAAAAAGGGTTGCCACCTCATATGCCTTCTCCCCTCCCCCCGCTCTCTCTTTATATATATATATATATATATATATATATATATATATATATATACAGAGAGAGTGAGAGAGAGAGAGAATAATGAAGAAAAGAGGTCATATGAGGCTTTTCGTTAAGTGGCATCAAAAATCTATATCCTCCATGATTTGTTTCACGATCGGCACCCATCAATATCATCTTTATTATGTAAGATGTGGATATAAAAAATTTCATGTGATTCCACCACTTTTTTATCGTTGAATTAGCAATGTAAAAAGTTATATTGTCGATAAACCGTTAATTTTGCACCCACTAAATCAACAGTGAAAAAATGATGGAATCACATGAAATTTGGTATATCCACATCTTACATGATAAAGATAATGATGATGGGTGCCGATCATCGAAAAAAATCGTAGAGGTTGTATCTTTTTGACGCCATAGAAGGAAATTCCCTCCCATGGCACCTTTCAGCCATTTGAATAATGGATGAAAGGTGCCATGGGAGGGAATTTCCTCCTATGGCGTCGAAAAGATACACCCTCCACAATTTTTTAGACGATCGGCATTTATTATCTAAGATGTTGATACACCAAATTTTGTATGATTTTATATCTTTCTGTCACGCCCCGCTTCCCAATGTACGGCGAAGTGGCGCGACGAGGTCCGCTACGTATATACTCAGAAGTACATACGCTAAGCGTTTCTAAGCAATATAAAATAAGTATACAAGAAATAAAAAGAACAGCAACTTTTATTTATTAACATTCTTTGTATAATGCATGAAAGGAAATACAACTGAAATAAAAAGATGCCTAAACAGTGGCATAACGGGAAATGAAAAGTACTGAAAAGAAAAGTGTACAATAAAACTACAGTGCAGGGTCTTCGGTAAATTGCTCCAAGTCTCCTTGCGAGGGCTCAACTTCTGCCGGGTCCAATTCACGTGACGACATTCAAAGAAGAGAGAAACAGAATGTCGTCAGCGAACAAATCGCTCGGTAAGTCCCAAAGGTAAGAGAGAAGTAGAAAAAGACAGAATAAGAAGGTACATTTTAAAGTGTAAACTATTGTTGTAATGTTATGTCAACACTGTTGTTTGTAGCTTGGTACAGAAGAATGCTAGTGTATACGAGGGGAGTCTCTATATGCCAGAGACTAAGGGCACGTATAGTACAAGGTACCGTTTATGCCACGGTACAACAGCAACTGGATTCAGGTTAGGTGTGTTAAATCTGACCACCTCGTGCCACCTTTAACACCTTCCGTACCAATCTACCCCTTAAACCCCGCGATGTCTTGTTTGTATTGTTATCTTGTAAATTGTGTTGATTGTATAATTGATTGACTGACTGACCAAAACCATGATATCAGGAAACGGTTATAACCGTGGAGTCATGTAAATGGAATACTGGGAATCATGTAGAAGGAATATATCCATGGTTCGGTTCAGCCAGATTGTATAAACTGGTAATTGTATTCATGGATTCATGTGTTCATATTGAATTGGAAACTTGTAGATTATTGATTGACTTGAATCATATTCAAGTCAGATTGATCAGACTCAAACCCGAGTCAGACAATCAGAAATGTGAAACGAAGTCTTATAACTATTAGGGTCCTTAGGGTAATTTATAAACTTGAGGGGGTTTTATGTAAAAATACTTTTATATACCTTTCAAAATACACCTCAAGTATTTATTACTCGTCTTTAGAGTTGTGGATTTTATGTTGTGACATTTCTAATGAAAATATCCTAATTTCATAAATAATGGTATTTATCTGTAATATTGATTATTTGAAGTTCATGGTATTTTAGTGTAACCTTTATTCTTTGTGATTTTTTAGAAAAAGGTGGAAAATTTATATTATAATAAAATAGGTATTTAAAAGATAAATATACATATGTTTATACAAAAATAATTTTAATAGATATTTTATATTTCAAAATTCTCATTTTCTTAAGATGTCGTATTTTAAACCTTTCGAGACCGAATGCTTCTTGCGGAGGTCTGAATCTCACACTACTAGCCCGAGGGTGCGCGATAAACCGCACGATCCCGAACGGGTTCCCCAAAGATGTGTTGTAGCGGCGCTTTGCAAAGATTGTAAAACACTAATCTTTTAGAAAACGGTTTTATAAAATAAAAGGTATTTATTCGCAAAGTGTAGTTTTCCGTATTTTAGATTCTAGGGTTTTCTAAGCCAACTAGCTTATTTCTAAATGGTCTAAACGACAAGTCGTTAGAAGCCTCAAATCGCCTCTTCACCGCCAATTGTGGCCAAGTAAGTACAAGTGAGGAGGAATGGATCCGCTCACGAATCGTGAGGCGGGCCTTTTAAAGTTACCCAAGCTCACTTGCCTAGCCTAGACACCACAAAGTCAGTTTAGATAAACGATCGATGTCCACAACTTATCGTAGTTTCCTAGTAAGAAGTATTTATTCAAAAATGTGACAAATCTAAACCTTTAAGAATGGTTTTATGAAGATTATGGTATTTTAATGAAAATTTCGTTTTATCGTATTCTAAATTTTTATGATATTATTTTAGGGTTTGCATTTGCGTGTGTGTGGAGGTAGGTCATTACCTCGTGCTCTATTTTAAATGTATATTAAGGTTAAGGGGTTAAATGTGAAATTGAAACTTCATGGTATTAAAGTGAAAATACGGTAAATTGAAAAGGTTATCATTTCATGTGTGAAAACTTTTTCAAATTGATTTTTACAAGTTTAATGGTCAAGATGAAGGTGTCTAGGAATGATTGAATTGATTAGAAGAAGAAAAATAAACATTATGGTATTAATGTGAAAAAGAATACGATATTGCAAAAGTTATCATTTCATGTGAGAAACTTTGTCCAAATTAATTGTTATGTGATTAATAGTCAACATGGATAAGTTTAGGTATTATGGAATTAGTGACAAGTGAGATTTTATAGAAAAACCGAATCGGAAATCGGTTTGTTCCGATTTCCGTCGGGTTTCAAAATTCCGTATTTTTTTGAGAAATAGAAAGGAGAAAAGAACGAGACTTACGGGTTTCGATCTATACTAAAGAGTATAGAGGAATTAGGTGAGTGGCCGAGGAGTTGTTTCGTCGCCGGTTGTTTCAAAGAAACGTCGCCGGAATTCCGTCAGCGCTTCGCCGTGAACTCGGTTTCAAAGCACACCCTTCTTGTGAAAATTTCAAGAGAGTAAACCTAGTGTTTTGGAATGAGAGGGTAGGGGGTAAGGGTGTCTATTTATAGGGTAGGCTAGGGTAGGGTAGGTGAAAGGTTTTTATTTTAAAAAAAATTTGTAAAAATTAAAGAAAAATCATTAAAATTTGTATTAAATTGTGTGTAATTAACATTCATAAACCGATCTAATAAAATGGAGTAAACAGGGGAGTTTAGAAGACGAAAAGGCAAAATTTTCGTTTTGGGGGCTCGGCCGTCCGGCGATCGTCGGGTGTGGGTTTCTCTGATGTAGCTCATGGTATACTCACTTTTTAGGGTTCGGTTTAACTTTTGGGAGTTATGGCCTGTGGACTGTTGGGCTTCCAACAATTTTAAAAGAAAAATAATCTAAAAATAATGTGGGGCATGGGATTCGAACTCTGGTGGCTTGGTTCAGCAGTGCAAGGTGTTACCAATGAGCTACAAGCTCCTTCTTGTAATTATTGTAGGAAAATAGATACTTAAAGTGATATCAGCAATATTAAATACTCCAAGTATACTTCAAATTTAAATCAAATTTATGTATATAAAAATTGGAGTTGTTACACTTTCTCACCGCTGATTTCGTGGGTGCAATATTAACGGTTTACCGACAATAGAACTTTTTACATTGCTAATTCAACGGTGAAAAAATTGTAGAAGCACATGAAATTTGGTGTGTCTACATTTAGATGATAAAGATGATGATTATGGATGCCGATCATTGAAAAAAATGATGGAGAGTGTATTTTTTCGACGCCACCTGAAGAAAAACTCTCCTAAGGCCTCTTTCCTTCATATGGAATTTGGTATATATATCCCTTAATATATAAGAATGAGAATTGTGTGTGCCAATCGGTGAAAAAACATAAAAGGTTAGACTTATCTTGCCGCCATAGAAGGAAATTCCATCCTAGAGCCTTTGTCCTCCATTATATATATATATATATATATATTCCAAATCTTGGATTTTGCATGCAATACTATCACTACTACAAATAAAGGTTGCCCCTACGGATTTATCGGTAGGGGCAACCCACTGCCCCTACGGATATATACGTAGGGGCGAAAAAAGACCCCGTAGGTGCAAAGGCCGCAGGTGCAAGTTGAGGCCCTGAACGTGCCCCTACGGACAAATTTAAGCCCCTACGGATATATCAGTAGGTGTTATAGCCCCTACGGAGTACCCCGTAGGGGTAATAAAATCATATATGTAATTTTTTTTTTTTGAATATATTGTATATACCTACGGATATACCCGTAGGTCCCTTTTAGATCCCTACGGATATATCCGTAGGGGATATAAAGTAGTTCCTACGGTTAAGTCCGTAGGGGCTGCTCCCAACACCCTGGACTGATATCAGGTGGGAAAATATCAGGAAACCTGATATTTTCCCCTACGGATAAATTCGTAGGGGATAAACACTGGCCCCTACGGATATGTCCGTAGGGACAACCCCAACACCCTGCACTGATATCAGGTAGGAAAATATCAGGTTTCCTGATAGTTTACCCCTACGGATATACCCGTAGGGTTAGGGTATGTACCTGCGGCTTAATCCGTAGGTACATATTGTCTGTATTTTTTTTTTAAAAATGGGCTGCTAGATTTTTTGCCGCCCTGTGCACAATACTAAATACATCAATCAAATCATATATTGCAGTATTCATAATCACATCTCACGCATATATATAATATACAAAAGAAACCCAAAAACTGAATATGATATAAATACAAACCAATATCAATATCGTTTCAAAATGTAGTACAATGTGATATAAATAAATACATGTTTCAAAAAATAAGAACCAAAAAGCTACCCTAGTTCGGTCCAGCTCCACCTCCGAATAACGTTCGAATAACGCGCGCCTGCTCCTCGGTAAATACACTCTCCAATGCTACATATAAGGGAGTCTGAGCGGCATGTGGAGCTGGCGATGTGGTCTGCGCAGCCGCCGTCGAGGTAGTCGCTTGCGGAGCCGCGGCTGCGGGAGTCTGAGTGGGCGGTGGAGCTACAGGAGCTGTCTGCGGAACCGCAGCCGATGTAGTGGCTTGCGGAGCCGCAGCCGAAGGAGATGCATGTGGAGGCTCGGCCGATCTACCCTGTCGCGTCTGGACATAACGTGTGTAAGAAGCGTGTAAGAACTGTGTATTATTCGAATTCGTTTCATTATTAAGTTATTTCGAAACCCTGTTTGGATATCTAGTGTTGGAAAAGCGTTGTTTATTTTAATTACATATGTATGTATGATTAATCAGACTTAAGTCTAAAACCAAATAAGCTCAACCTACGTACTAATTATGGATATGTTGATATGTATATAATATGAAATGATATTTTACTATAAAGTAGTATACATACCAGCATCTCCTTCAACTCCTGAACGGTGGCCCTCAAGCTATCCAGTTCCTGATGGACATGCCGGCCACTGGAGACGGAGGAAGTAACCGCCGGGGTGGAGTCCAACCTCATATGGGCCCTGCTAGGGCCCAATCCCCGGCCTCTCTCCCAACCTCCGTGGTGCCCTCCGTGTGCGGCGTCCAGAACTGGGGTCAGCAGCCTCGGATCGTTCTGTCCGGTAAAATCGATCCCCGAGGCCTGGGCCTGCTCAACCACCCGCTCCTACACCCACATTAAGCAGTAAAGTATAAGTATAAAATTTAAACTTGAACCTTCCAAAACTAAAATTTCAAATTTGGGTAGAAAAAATATTAACACTTACGCAGTACTCCTGGGTAGCGACGTCGGGACATCGAAGCTCGCCCGTGGCGGGATCTGTCGAGGTGCCGTGGATGGCAAGATATGCGAACAGCACGCTCGGTGTACCACCTGACGCCACGGTCCGAGATGTCTGCAATATTAGAAAGTAACTCTTAATATTAGAAATATTAGAGAATAACTCTTAATATTGCAGAATATTAGAGAATAACTCTTAATTTACCGATAACTCCATGGCTCGAGTAATGTTCCTCGAGCCACCTGTGTAAGTGGGGCGACCCCTCTTCGCCGACTTCCTGTTCTCCGTATTCTGAGCGGCCTGTTTCTGCACAACGCATTAACATTTAGTTTTCTAATTAAGAAACACAAAGAAATAAATTATATCATAAATAATGAATTAAATTTAAAATACATACTTGTTTGCGTTCGGAGTCGAAATAAGCGCACAATAGAGGCCATGTCTCTACGTCGACTCTCGCAAACGCCGGAGTAGATAGGAGGGCCGCTCTCTCTGCCTCGGGGGTCGCTATCCACAGGGAGTAGCAGTCGGCCTTCAGCTCATTCCTGTTGTATCGGACCTTGGCCTGCATGTTCTTCATCAGGCCATTGTACAGAGCATGAAGGTCGAGCACCCTCCCCGAGTGATCAGGGTCGGCTACAGGCTGAAAATCGTAATCCAACTGAAAATACAAAAAAAAACATTGTTATTAGATTGCAAGTGTTAATAATAAATATATTGGATAGATCAAATGAAAATATATATTAATACATACCCGAGCCTGTTCAAAGAAGAGGGCGAATGAGCGCTGGTGCTGCTCGCCCCACTCAACGTGAAGTGGATAGTTCTTCACGATCCGGCTCTCGTCCCCCAAATACCGGCCGAACCTCTCGGCATGAGGACCGGTATAGCGATAGTCAAGGGTAAAAAATAGGGGGAATGCTGCCTCCCCCCTAGCTCTATTAGGCCTCAGCCTATGGGACTGATTCGGGCCTCGAGTCCCCCTCTGGGGATGGAGAGGCCCTGCGTCTGCACGAAATATCAAGACAATCAATAATAAGACAAAGTTGTATTAAGAAATCAAGGTTAAACAAAAATTCAAGTGTAATATATACCTCCGGTGAATAACGCACGAGCCTGGGCCCGAGCAGCAGCGCGAGTGGGACGATAGTTCCTCCGGTGAGGAACAACCGGGGTCCCGGACCCGGACGCATCCCCTCCAACTATAAAATAAACATCGACGCTAAATCTCCATGAAGTTCATATTTATTCTATAGAGCATATGTAAAATAAATAAATATTTTAAATTTATTCATACTAACCTGCAGACGATGCGGAGGGTACGGAAGTGGCAGGAGTGGCCCCTGTGGAAGGTGTGGACGCACCACCTATAATTAGACAATTAAAAATAGATTTTATAAGTAATTGCAAAAAGAATGTGTAGATCAATAATATAACGTTCTAAATCAATATGCATGAACTATAGGACATATAAACATACCCGCAGGTGCGGTGGTGTCACCACCTACAGTTAGACAATAATAAAAATTGCTAAGTAAGAGCAAAAGGAATGTGTATATTTATGATATAGCATTCTAAATCAATATACATACACTATATGATATATAAACATACCTGGAGGAGCGGGGGTGGCCTCTGTCCCAGATGTGGACGCAGGACCAACAACTAGACAATTAAAAATAGATTTGATAAGTAATTGCAAAAAGAATGTGTAGATCAATAATATAACGTTCTAAATCAATATGCATGCACTATAGGACATATAAACATACCCGCAGGTGCGGTGGTGTCACCACCTACAGCTAGACAATAATAAAAATTGCTAAGTAAGAGCAAAAGGAATGTGTATATTTATGATATAGCATTCTAAATCAATATACATACACTATATGATATATAAACATACCTGGAGGAGCGGGGGTGGCCTCTGTCCCAGATGTGGACGCAGGACCAACAACTAGACAATCAAACATTGACAATATAAGTAATTTTGACATAAACAGGCATGAATATCTGTAATATTAAATTGAAAATGGATATGCGTGCAGTATACCTGGAGGTGTGGCAAAATCCACACGGAAGGAGGCATCCGAAGGGGTCTCCGATCTGGGTGCAAGACCGGCCCTCTGAAGCTCCCTACGGAGCTCTCCGGGCGGCAGAACCGCTCTGCCTCTGCCTCTGCCTCTGCCGCGGCTGGAGCTCCTGCCGCCCCTCGCTGCTCCCGACATCGTCATCCAATCTAGATAAACGGTTCATGGACGCATTAGACAATCATTAAAAGTATTGACTATATATGATCTAGAGCGTAAAATGTGAAGTAATAATATAACATTACTGATAACCTTTTTCGTTTCGTGGGCGCATCATACATATCTACTTGGATTTCATCGTCGATGTCATTTCTAACCCACGTAACTTCATGATCGGTCGAAGACAACCCGTCCTTCGAAACAGACGGTCGGAGCACTTTAAGCCTTCTCTCTTCTTCGTCCTCATCGCTGTCCTCGTATTCTGGGACATCGTAGACATCTCTAGGTTTCCATCGGCATACAACACTCCACCCCGGATGCTTCAAACACTGTGAGTAGTATACTTGGAATGCTTGGTTCGGAAAGATAAACGGATCGTCTTGACCGTAAAATCGAAGTGTGTTCACACTGGTCAATCCATATTCATCTTTCCAAGTCCCAAGACTGCTTCTCCACCTGTCTGTATCGGTTCGCGGATCGTACTAAGTACAGTGGAATATATAAAAGGGTTCTGATCGTCCGGGATAGTGGATGCCGAGTATACAATTTAAGTACCCATAGTAAATCACACCGTCCGATCCTACCGTCGCAATACCACTATTCTGAGTGATTCTAGATGTTTCTATGTCCTTAACTTCGAATTTGTATCCAAGGACACCAAATCCTTTGTAATGTGCAACCTCCATACTAGGAAATTGAGCTAAACATCTTGAATCACTCTCAAATGATGCAGACAAGTTCGGATCGTGGATCTAACAAAACAAATTTTACGATAAATACATAACGATACAAGTTTAGATTAAAACTGATAGCAATAAAATGTAATTCGAATAACTTACATGCTCTGTGACCCAATCACAAAAATTATCCTGATGGTATTTTTCCAAACGCTCTTCGTTCCAATCAGGATGCCCCTCACGTACCTCGTTAAAATGAGTTCTGTTTTCGACAAATAATTGTGACATTAATATTATGTCATTTCATACACACACAAACACAGATATAACAATTAATCCAAAAGAACTTACTCTCTAATTTGTTCAAGACATTCGCAATTAAGCAAGATAAACCGGTATATCTTGTTGATAAACATAGTGTCTACCCTCTTATACTCGGCTTTACCATATGGCCCGTCTTGAATTCTTCGTGGTCGGTTAAGCCTTGTCTCAATGTTCTCGTCCAGATAGCGGGAACAAAATGTGGTTGCTTCATCAAGAAGATAACCTTGCATGATAGAACCCTCTGGTCGATTTTTATTGCGTATATACTTCTTAAGAGTGTAAAGGTACCTAATGAGAATATGTTGAATAAATAAACACGGGCATACATGACAAAAATAAATTTATAAATTGCGCGAAACGAAAAATTACACGTACCTCTCGACGGGATACATCCATCGATATTGTACCGGTCCGGCTAACTTCATCTCAGTTGCAAGATGAACCGTCAAGTGTATTATGATATCGAAGAATGACGGTGGGAAAATACGCTCAAACTTGCAAAGTATCAACGCAATAGAATTTTCTAGTTTATCCAGCGTCGCAACCTCCAGCGTTTTAGCACACAACTCCCTGAAAAAACAACATAGGTCGTTGATTACTAGACCAACCGAGTCGGGGAGAGAAGTCCTGAGGGCTAATGGAAGAAGGTGCTCCACGATAACATGGTGGTCATGACTTTTCAGCCCATCGATCTTGCCCTTCACAATTTTTATTTTCTTGCTGAATGATCCTGAGAAACCTGTGGGGACTTTCAAATCATGCAACACCTGCAGGAATCTTTTCTTCTCCGGTTGTGACATATGATAAGCGGCATTGGGAAGTACAAACTTGCCCGGTTTACCCGCTACCGGTTTAGGGTGCAGTTCACTTCTTATTCCCCACTCTTGTAGATCCATCCGGGCATTCATGTTGTCTTTCGATTTCCCGTCTTTACACAGAAGCAAGTTAAGTATGTGCTCTGATACTCCCTTCTCTATATGCATGACGTCCAGACAATGACGCACTGAATTTGTAGACCAGTACGGAAGCTCGAAGAAAATGCTTAACTTGTTCCAATATTGTGGTTTGACCTGTCTCGTCGGATCCATCCCGAAGGTCACGTTATTGTAACCATCCCATTTAGCAGTCGCGTCCTCTCCGGACAATGGGGATGGAGGCCCAAGAAGCTCCTGATGACCATCAAAGTGAACCGTGTCTAACCTGTAGGGGTGGTCTGGAGGCAGAAAACGTCGATGGCCGCAATAACAAACCTTCCTGCTAAAATTCAAAAATTTTGATGTTGTGTGTTCATGGCAATGAGGACGTGCTTTGTGACCATGTACGGACCAACCTGAAAGCATTCCATATGCAGGAAAGTCATTAATTGTCCACATTAAAGCCGCACGCAGTATGAAGGTTGTATTTGTGTTTGAATCATATGTCTCTACACCATCAATAAACAAAGTTTTCAGCTCCTCAATCAGAGGTCGGAGATAGACGTCGATATTGTTCCCCGGTGAGTTTGGTCCGTCGATAAGAAGAGGCATCATAAAGTATGATTGGTCCATAGCCAACCAAGGCGACAGATTATAAATTATCATTACAACGGGCCATGTACTGTGACTTCCAGCCATATAGTTGAATGGGCAGAAGCCATCGGCAGCCAGTCCGAGCCGGACATTGCGGGGATCGCTACTGAATATTGCGTGCCTCCTATCGAAATCCTTCCATGCCGGTGAATCTCTTGGATGGCTCATTTTTCCATTTTCGCTTGGAGGAGCACGATGATGCCAAATCATTGCCTCGGCTGTTTTCTTGCACCTGAATAGCCTCTGTAGCCTCTGTGTTATGGGAAAATATCGTGCTATCTTCACAGGTATATCAGGCTTCTTATCAGAATCTTTCGGCTTATACCTGGCCTCTCCGCATGTTGGACACTCTTTCAAATCTGAATTCTCTTTCCGGTACAACACGCAATTTTTAGGACATGCTTGAATCTTCTCGCACTTTAGACCCAAATCAGACATCATTTTCTGGGCTTCGTACCAGCTTTCGGGCACATTATTTCCCGGAGGCATAGAATCTTTCAAGAATGAAAGAAGCATTGTGAATGACTTGTTGCTCCATCCATTTAGGCACTTAATTTGGAAAAGTTGGACGAACCATGAGAGGGTGGAATACTTCGCATTCTCATAAATTGGTTTCCTAGCATCATTCATGAAATTTTCATATTTATCCGCACGCGGTCCTTGACCGGAAGGAATGTCATCTTCGGTACGAATAGATTCACCTAGGGCAGCCTCTACCATATCCTCCATTTCTTCTGATGGAAATAAATTTCCGTATCCTGCCGTATTACCGAATTCTTCTTCTTCTCCTGCCGCATTATCGTGTTCTCCTTCTTCTACCGCAGTACTGCATTCTTCTCCTTCCCCGTGATATTTCCAAATTGAATAAAGTCTAGTAAACCCATGTTTTACAATATGAAGCTCTGCCAATTCTACCTTCTGCCAGTACTTATTGCCACATCTATCGCACGGACAGAGAATCTTCTCTATTATGATCTTATTATGTGCTCGTGCAAATTCAAGGAAAGCAGCAACCCCTGCGACAAACTTAGGTTGCATACGTTGTTTCCAATCCACATACATCCAGTCCTTAACTCTGACGTACTCATGGGCCATGTTAGACTGAATAACATATAAATTGTAGGTTATGCTGACTATATTGAGAAATATAAGAACGGGATAGTTACTGACAAAGGAGAAAATCCATGTATATGCTTTGTGTGTGCGTTTGTCGTTGAAAAGAATAAATTATCGCACGTTATGTTGACCGATAGACGGGGACTAAGTGGCGCTTTTAATTAGTTTCATATATGGGTATCGATGGGAATATGAAGGTTTCATATTATCATATATTGGTTTTAACCCGAACATCTCGAGTCGCTCTCTGATTATGCGTTTGTATGTATGTGTTCCGGCTGTCGGGGGTAGGCTTCTATCCCATTAAGAATGTATAGAGCGAACGCCCATCACTTGTGCTTTCAACCGTTTCGAGTAAATTTCGGCAGCACCTCCCCGCTGTTCTCCGAGTACACTGTAATAGAATAGATAATCATTTCAAAGCTGTGAAACAACGTTGAAATGAACATCTAATCTATCTTTGTACACGGAGAACCAGCGGAAAGGTACCGATGAAATATCTCGAAACGGATGAAAACACAAGTGAATGAAGGCGTTTGCTTTATACATTCTTAACTTGTCCACACGGGACAAATCTATGGGTTACCATACGATTGAATTTTCTCGTCGCGCAGACTATACGACGGTTGTTAGTATCGAGCTATACTGTCCGATATTTAACAACCTTCGTATAGTTCTAGGTCACGACGAGCATCGCACGTATGTTAACCGATAGACGGGGACTAAGTGGCGCTTTAGTTTCATATACGGGTATCGATGGGAATATGAAGGTTTCATATCATCATCGAGTATCATATATTGGTTTTAACCCGAACATCTCGAGTCGCTCTCTGATTATGCGTTTGTATGTATGTGTTCCGGCTGTCGGGGGTAGGCTTCTATCCCATTAAGAATGTATAGAGCGAACGCCCATCACTTGTGCTTTCAACCGTTTCGAGTAAATTTCGGCAGCACCTCCCCGCTGTTCTCCGAGTACACTGTAATAGAATAGATAATCATTTCAAAGCTGTGAAACAACGTTGAAATGAACATTTAATCTATCTTTGTACACGGAGAACCAGCGGAAAGGTACCGACGAAATATCTCGAAACGGATGAAAACACAAGTGAATGAAGGCGTTTGCTTTATACATTCTTAACTTGTCCACACGGGACAAATCTATGGGTTACCATACGATTGAATTTTCTCGTCGCGCAGACTATACGACGGTTGTTAGTATCGAGCTATACTGTCCGATATTTAACAACCTTCGTATAGTTCTAGGTCACGACGAGCATCGCACGTATGTTAACCGATAGACGGGGACTAAGTGGCGCTTTAGTTTCATATACGGGTATCGATGGGAATATGAAGGTTTCATATCATCATCGAGTATCATATATTGGTTTTAACCCGAACATCTCGAGTCGCTCTCTGATTATGCGTTTGTATGTATGTGTTCCGGCTGTCGGGGGTAGGCTTCTATCCCATTAAGAATGTATAGAGCGAACGCCCATCACTTGTGCTTTCAACCGTTTCGAGTAAATTTCGGCAGCACCTCCCCGCTGTTCTCCGAGTACACTGTAATAGAATAGATAATCATTTCAAAGCTGTGAAACAACGTTGAAATGAACATCTAATCTATCTTTGTACACGGAGAACCAGCGGAAAGGTACCGACGAAATATCTCGAAACGGATGAAAACACAAGTGAATGAAGGCGTTTGCTTTATACATTCTTAACTTGTCCATACGGGACAAATCTATGGGTTACCATACGATTGAATTTTCTCGTCGCGCAGACTATACGACGGTTGTTAGTATCGAGCTATACTGTCCGATATTTAACAACCTTCGTATAGTTCTAGGTCACGACGAGCATCGCACGTATGTTAACCGATAGACGGGGACTAAGTGGCGCTTTAGTTTCATATACGGGTATCGATGGGAATATGAAGGTTTCATATCATCATCGAGTATCATATATTGGTTTTAACCCGAACATCTCGAGTCGCTCTCTAATTATGCGTTTGTATGTATGTGTTCCGGCTGTCGGGGGTAGGATTCTATCCCATTAAGAAAAAATGGAGTGTATTTCGCTGTGAGAGACTCTTCAAAGAAATGGAGGAAGAAGCACTAAAGAAAAAAGAGAGAAAAATAAGAATATAAAGTTGAAACTAAACTTGAGCTATCCGCTGAAATCATAAAGCATAGGAAAGTTGATTGAGTCTTGATCTATTGCTCTTTCTTTGCATTATCTCGTATGTCCATTTATAGATTTTAATGCCACATGAGATGTAATCAGTCAGCTCCCTATGGTTGTATTAATGTCAGCTCTTACACAATATGGGTATCTGCCTTACGATTAAGACAACTATGGAATATGTTAATTTAAAATGTAAGGCTAGCTTTCTATGTATTCTGAGGGACTGCTTGCATAGAACTTAGCTTGATCCTCTCAATTATTACACATAAATATGCTGACATGCCTCTCATAACCCTAACCCCAGCCCCACAGTAACCCTAACCCTAGCCCCAACCCTAACCCCAGCCCACCGTAACCCTACCCCAGCCCCACAGTAACCCTAACCCTAGCCCCAACCCTAACCCCAGCCCACCGTAACCCTACCCCAGCCCCACAGTAACCCTAACCCTAGCCCCAACCCTAACCCCAGCCCACCGTAACCCTACCCCAGCCCCACAGTAACCCTAACCCCAGCCCCACCGTAACCCTAACCCCAGCCCCACCCCAGCAGCAGCCGAACCCCAACCCTAACCCTACCCCGACCCCGACCCCGACCCCGACCGCCACCGCGCCCCTGCCCAAACCCAACTCTCGCGCGCGCAACCCAGACCCAGCCATGAATAATCCAAAAATGCTTTAATTTACCTCGAGATTTATACCTGAACGGGTGCGCTGGTTACTTGGAGCGACGACGGCGTCGAATTGGCGAAGAAACCGGCGGTGGCGACGATGGTGGCGACGAAACCGGCGGTGGCGACGAGGATGGCGACGAAATCGGCGGTGGCGACGACGGTGGCGACTCTTCCCAACGACGGTGGCGACGCGACGGTGGCGATTTAGGGTTTTTCGCGCGCGTTTGAGGGAGAGAGAGAAAATGAGCGTAGGCTTTTCGATCTGGCTTTGTTTTAAATCGATATTTACTTGCCCCTACGGATATATCCGTAGGTCCTTTGTTTGCGCCACCGTAGGGGCAAACACCAAATTAAGAATTAATTTTTTTATTCTTGAACGTCAGTGCCCGTAGGGGCAACCCTTTAGACCTACGGACTAATCCGTAGGGCCAAGTAAAATCTGCCCCAACGGATAATTCCATCCGTAGGGGCAACCCCCTATTTTACTAGTGTATCCTGCAATACTTCCCAATTAAGATGAGATCTATCCAAAAATTATATTTTTTTGCCATTGGTCTGTAAGCGCTAACCTATGCCCACCCACACACACACCACACACAAGCACACAACACGCATGCATCCAAGGGACCCACGAACACACAAGCACACAACACACATGCATCCAAGGGACCCACGAATTTGTCCCAAAAAGCTTAATTTATGGCCATATATATATATATTCCAAATCTTGGATTTTGCTTGCAATACTATCCTGCAATACTTCCCAATTAAGATGAGATCTATCCAAAAATTACATTTTTTGCCACTAACCTGTAAGCCTTGATCTATGCCCACCCACACACACCACACAAGCACACAACACACGTGCATCCAAGAGATCCACGAATTGGTCCCGAAAGCGTTAATTTGTGGCCACCCCCTCTTAGGGTTTCTGGGGTTCGAAAGCTGCACTCTTTCCCAAAGGGGAAGTGCCCGTACCAACTGCTCGTTGGTATCCAAAAATTACATGATTTTGAGTTTTTCTATATCAAGCAAGTGCTCAGCTCCTTTACAAAATAAATATTAAAAAAAAGGCACCGGTATTTTGGGGGCATCTCAAGATTCTCGACTGAACTAGTGTAAGAGAAAGGATGAGAAAATGAAAAACATTAGAAGAAGATATATATGTTGCCGGTACAAAAAATATACATGTGTTGCTAAGAGAGAGAGAGAGAGAGAGAGTGAAGTTAAATCTGGGATTGCCAGCCCTGGATTTAATTAGTTTTAACTAGTAATATGCACGTGCTATGCACATGTGTGATGAGGAAAAATAATCACGTGTCATGGTTTTTGTATGCTTCTCTGACGGTCATTAATCTAAGAACCCTTCTACTAAGTTTGTTTATTTAGAAAATATCTTGTATTCAAAATTGTTGAAGGGTATAAGGGTAATTACATATATGAGAGAATGCCATGACATGCTCTTACTCTAAAATCCTCACATAGATTTTTCTCATTTTTTGCATTTTTTTAGTGGAAAAATAAGAAATTATTTGGGTTGCCCTCATGAGTTTGAGTTATAATAGTATAGATCTTAAATTAAAGTCATTAGAACCTGAGCTGGCCAAAAAAAGTCTATTTTGACAAATAAATTTAGGAGGGGTCGATTTTCCAAAATAAAAAGTAAAGTAGGTCTATCTAAAAAAATTGTCCTAATTATAATCATATAATTTTAATTATAATTATAATATATAAAATAAAATAAAATAGATATAAAAGATAGGTTATAGGTTAGGAAACGAGGTACTTAAAAAAAAACAAAAAAGAAAAAGGGGATGCTTCCTAATTTAGTTTACAAGTTTAGGATACCAAGGTTGACCCGGTCAAAGCAACACCATTTATGGACATTATGCCGACATCCCGGCTGTGATGTTGCTTCTGGCCCATTTAGGAGAGCAACAATAGGCGTCCACCGCTCAAAATGAGCAGGGGGAAGCTTTTTCCATTCGGTGGGGTGGGGAAGATGGTGGCCGACCCATTAATTTTTTTTTATCTTCCTTCCTCTACTGGGAAGACGGTGGCCCTTTCTAATTTTTTTTAAATGGTGGGCCTCTGTTCATTTTATTATATTTTTTTAATATATTAAATTTTAAAGAAATATATATTTACAATAACATGTTTTCATTTTGCCCGCCTGAACACAGCCCAAAATAGGATTTGGTTACAAAGATTTCAAATGCATTGTTTCACCCAAAGTGTCTTTGGTGACATCGCTGGCGTTTCTTTACAGGATGACAACATCACTCTCTCATCTCTTAAAACGGAAACCCTAGTCCTAGTCTCTTCCGGATCGGACCCTTGCCGCCCAAGTAAGCACCCTACCCTTCTCCTCTCTCCTCTCTCTCTCTCTCTCTTCTCAAACTCTATAAATAGAACCCTAACCCTAACCCTAACACTCTCTCTAACTCTCATCTCAGTTTCCATTGATGAAAACACACACTCGCTCTCTCATCAGCGTAAAAAAGGCAGCAGCAGCCTTCATCGTCACCAGCTTCGACGACCGCCGCCTCCATTCTCGATGAAATTGAAATTGGTTACTTTCTTCTCTCTTCTCTCTCTGAATTCATCATCATCCTTTTGTGAGTGAATTTCAAAGTTATATTTTATTAGTATGTCTATTGCAAATTCTTGATTTTTGAATCTAGTTTTGTTTCAGAGGTTGATTCCCCCCAATTTCTCAATTTTGCACTGGACTACACTCTTAATTTTTAAGCAAACAAAACAATTCTAAGTCTTAATTTGCTTTCTTCGGCCTAAATTGTGTAATGTATGCTTATCTGCTAAATATCCTTGTTCTTTTATATGTTGTTGCTTCTTCGTGCTGCGTGTTATTTAACATGTCTTTAATTTTGATACGGTATTATAGCTTGGACGATTTTGCACTGTCGCTAATCCTTGTTATAGCAATCGATTTCCATGTGGCTTTTGTCCCATTGTTCCTACATTACGGTGGATATCTTTCAGTTCGATTTTTTTAAAATAAATTTTATAACTATGGATCACTAATCTTAGGAACCAAACAGTCGCTGATTTGCCCAAAAGCTTCATGGCTATAAAAAATGGTGAGGCAAGGTTTGGATGGCCTGCTAGTTAGTTTGGCGTTTGCAGCCATCTTCTATTGTTAGCTTAACTTCAAATCTGAACAGACCCTTATTGTAATTCAGAGGCAATGATGATTTGTCCGAATGCTTCAGAGTGATTGATTGTTAAGGTTAAATGGCAAGGCAAGATTGATGACTGTCTACGTATATGCAGCAACCAGTTTGCAGCCATCTTCTATGTTATTTTAAGTTCCTAACTCCAAACTCAAAAGCAGAGCCTAAATTGTTAGAGAGGGAGAGAAAGAGAGGATTTTTTCCTTTCTTTGTTCTAGGATTTATATTTGCATACAAATTCAACTATTGGTTTGCATACAAGCAACCTAAACTGGCCCAATAAATAAGTCAGAAAGCAGTTCTGATTGTTTATTTTTAAGACTCCAAATAATTTATATGGCGAGGCAAGATTGGTTGGTACACAGGCAACCAGTTTGCAGCGATTGTGTTATATGGTCGAGATTTGGACTGGGTATTGAAATTTCAGAACCTATGACCATAAAGGTTATGGAAAATGGCGAGGTGGGCTTGGTTGTCTGCTTATATGCACGCAACCAGTTTGCAGCCATCTTATCTGTTTTTGTAACTCTAAACTCAAATCAGCGACTAATTTGTGAGAGCAAATATATTACATTCTTCATTACTTCAATTTGCTAGGACAGGCTGGTATATCTGAGCCTCATCCTTAGTGTATATCTGTATATGAGAGCTATGGCTTGCAAAGGGTTGGGTTGTGTCAGTTGTCTACTTGTAGAGCCATTCAAGTTTGTTCAAAACTTAAGACGGCATTTTCTTCACCTTCTTGGGGATTTTTCGATTTTAAATGGGGGCCTAAGTTATGATGATGATTGGGAAATATTATCCATCAAATTTCTTCTTCTCTATTTCTTGTTGTTCGAAAACAAGGTTTAATTATCCGATTAGTCGGCTCTTAAGAGTTTGGCTAGAAACTGCGTTGAAGTATTAAATGATTGATTGATTGCATAATTGACTCTGCTCAAGATATGCTGTGAGCGACAATTAGTCAGGTACCTATACACTGCAAATAACCAAATATGCAAACTCACACTTCATAATGACTTGGGTCTTTCCTTTTCCTTCACATCAATTTTTTTTGTCTTCTCTGATTTTTCTTTGCGGGTATATTAAAATGTAATTTCCTATATAATCCATATATGTGGCGTATAATTCATTAGCATTGGCTGGCTGAACAGAGAACAAATACATGTTCCACAGCATTGAATTTTCTTTAATAGATACTGGATACATGTATGTGCGGGCAACCAATTTGCAGCGATTTTGTTATTGTTACCCTAACTCTAAACTTGAATTGTTATTTGTTTTTCGTACCATGTCTGGACCCGATCTCATTCTACTGGATTCATAAAGCTTGAGGCTTTGTGGATAGCTCAGGTGCGTTCTTCAATGGAAAAGGTTAACCTCTGTTCACTTTTTAGGTGTTTAATTTTCGTGATTGCACTAATGAGGTCAGGTATCTTTTATTTCAAGATTTCTGTCAAGTGTTTTCTTCTTCTGAAGTGTATCCTCTTTTATTGGGGGCTTTGGAGAGAGGACTCCAGCAAGCAAGGTGAATCTCTCCTCTCTTGTTTTCTGTTGTTGTAACAGCTCATTTCCACCTTTTATTTCATTTAATAACGTCATATTAAGTTGGCAGTTAGAGTTAATCATCCTTGCATCCTCTCTTTCACATTTAAGGCTTTCTTGTAGGGAATTTGATGATACGTTAAAGCTTTTGTTGCTGGTTGAAGTTTAAGGCAAATTAAAGCTTTGTTTGCTGTTTGAAGTGAGATCTATAAGACTATAAGTATTGCTCCTTAACTATAACTCTTGCCCCATCATCTTTTTGTTTATATATGGACAGACTTTTTTTTTGTCTATATATGGACAGACTTTTTTTTTGTCATGCTTGAAAGACAGGAGCGACAATAGAGATGGAGAGAAAGGAAAGAACGTAAGAGTGTCATATATGGCCTTTAGATTCTCAGGTGAAGTGTCAAAGTTGTGTGATTGCAATGTCCATGCTTGCCATCTTCCTTAATTGCAATATGTAGGTGCATGAGAAGAAAAATGGAACTAGTCATCATGTTGCTGTGTGCCTGAGCAAGGAACACACATTGCCATTATTCTGTAAGTATCTGCACACAGTTTTGGTACACGTTCAAAGTTGCTGTCTTGAAGTTTATTGAGATATTTCCCAAGGGCCCAAACTATATTCCTTTTATGGAGGGTTTATTTGGTCATTTCAATTCGTTATAGATGCCATTTGGTCACTGATACCACCACAACATTTTTAAAATACAGGGTAAATTTCTCTTGACGTTATAGGAAGTATCAGGGTATTTTTGTGCATTTCATGCTAATTTATTATTACTATTGACGATAATGAGTCCCTGAAAGTTGGATATAATTGAAAGTAGAAAGGAATTCTAAGGAAGTTTAATAGGAACACGTTTTTGTGAATTTTACCCTTAGTAGGCAACCAGTTTGCAACTATTTGTTAACTAACGGCAAACCCTAACAGCATCTTTTTGTTTATTATTGGTTATTAGAAGCTGATCTAAGCCTCATCTTTAATGTTTATCTGATGCTCGACATCAGGGGTTTTCTCATATATCACCTCGAAAACTTAGGTTATTTCTGTATAGCATCTCTGAAATGAAGAAATATTTCTGAGCTCATTATTATTTGAATTATTGTTGTCGTTGTTATGCTCATGATGATGTTGTCATTAAGTTTTATTGCTCTCCATCAAATTTGGTTACTCTTTACTCCTCCATATAAAATTGTCCATAGTCTATCAAATTGTTTGTTCACTGAAAAAAGAATGAAGCGTAAGCTGCTTGAAAATCTATCTTTATCTACCCGAAAGATAAAATGTTGGGGCGCACAATACCTAGATATTAGCACCAAACAGGAGGGCCAACGGTATTGCCTCTTTGGTAGATAAAAGTAGATATTAAAGAGGGCGGGAAAAGTATTTTCCGAAAAAACTGCCTCTACAAAATTAGACCCTGAATTAAAAAGCTAGGAAAAAGAAATCAAGTATATAAATAAGGAAACGAGAATTGACGCTCAAAACTCCATTTCTTTTGAATTGTATATTATTATGACATCGTCATAAAATTGCACTATTTCTCTCTGGACATTGTCGGTATTTCTCTACAGGATGGCGACATCTCTCTTAAAACTTAAAACAGAAACCCTAGTTTTGCTTGGATTCGTGCTGCCAAAGTAAGTACACTAGTCATATCCTCTCTCTCTCTCTCTCAAACTCTCTAAATAAAACTCAACTCTAACTCTCTGTCTCTCTTTCATCTGAGACTCCATTGATGAAACCTTAACCCTAACACACACACAAGAGACGCGAGCATAGAATGCCCCTCGTGGAGCTACGCGGTGCCGTGCATGCAAGAGACGCGAGCATAGACGCCTGAGGTGCACGCCTCACGTGAGGCGAAACGTGCAAGTGAGACGCACGCCTCGCTGTAAATTTGTCATTGGATTCTTAAAAGAGAATCGGGTCGAATGGGGGGTACTTTTAATTATATGATTACCCAAACCCAAAACTTAAAGCATTTTTGTCAACCGGAAAGCAAAAGTTTTCTCAAAACTTCTCATGTTCATGACTTCATGGTGGTGGGCGCTTCTAGGGTTTTCAACAGCGGCGGCGATTGCTCTCAAGTTCGTCAGCGGCGAAGGTGCTTCTCGTCCTTGTCGACTTGGACTTCTCTATCTTCTTCTCCTCGCCTCATTGGTTCATTGACTTGAAAACATAATTAAGATTTGAGGTATTGATTCTCCTCTTCCTTTTATCTAATTCTCTCTCCTCTCTTTTTTCTTTTATACTTTTTCTATTTCATTCTTTTAAGTTCAAGTCATTAAGCTTGGTGATGGATTTATTTATTAAAATTCATCCATCTGATGTTGGATTTTGAAATTTGAAATCGAGCCATTGAAATTGCATATTTGATGTTTATTAGGTACAAGTAATACAAAATTAAAGTATTAAATGTTATAGAAAACCTTATTCGTCTCGCACACTTGAACGCGCCTCTCATGCAAGCATCTTGCGTCTTGGGTGCATTACATCTTTTGCATTTCACAGTGCGCATTGAGAGCACTGCTCACCATTATATAAGATTATATAACACTAAACTTCCCTTAACTAAGAGCGTATTTCACTGAACTATTAAGTTTTAATTACAGTAAGCTTCCTTACAATGCTAACATTTTAATGAAAAAAATCCCTTTGAACTAAAGGATAAGGTAGTTTATACCATGATAAAAAACTTTGGGGTTGTTTCGTGAAAAGTAGCAGTAGTTAAGGGCGTTTCAATATAATTTAGCGGCTAAATTTCAACTTGATACTATGAACTTTGGTCATTTTCCCCCAAAACTACCATGAACTTCTAAAATAATGCAGAGCTGTCATAACCTTTTCTTTGTACTAGAAAATTCCCTATCAGAGTTAACAGGCGATTAACAAAAAAGATAAAATGACTAAAATATGCAACATATATCAATTTAAAAAACTAATTTTTTGCTAAGAAATAATACCTGTTGGGTGTTAGTTAAATCATTTTTTCTGTTTTGTTAATCAAATATTAACTCTTTTAGGGAGTTTTCTGGTACAATGAAAGTTCGTGGTAGCTTTGCATCATTTTAGAAGTTTAGTAGTTTTGGGGGAAAGTGATTAAAGTTCATGGTATCAATTTGAAATTTACCCTAAAGTATATGCATTAAATTCGTAGTTTAGTGAAAAGTAGTAATAGTTAAGGGTATCTCGGTTTTGCATTAAACTCTTCATTGTCGAGAAGTTGCATGATTGAAATTATAAGATCCCTCTTCATTTCACTCTTACTAATGTGCACCTTAATGCAATAATCTATTACAAGTAGTAATCATCATTCATCAATACAATATTTTATTTGATTGGTTTGATATATCTATATCTATAGGACTCCTAAAAGCAAATTGGAGAGGTTTTGGAGGTCTTTTCATACCAACTAATTATTCATACCAAAAGATTATTCATACCACTAAATCCTATTCCTCTCGGCATATTCAAATCCAATATCACATCTTTTTTTATTATTATTAGATATTTAGCATCAATTATTAAAAAATATTTTCATATCTTTTTTTATTATTATATATTTAGCATCTATTATTAAAAAATCTTTTCATATCCTTTTTTTTAAGTTTTTATCATAATTTGCTAATTTAAGTTTTATGGAAATCATATTTTTTAATCTTTTTTTATATATATTTAGCACTCTTTTATATAGTATATGAAAAAGATTTTATGCCAAAATTATATTTGGATTTTATAGAAAAAGTTGATTTGATTTTATATCACAAATTTGATTTCCATAAAACTTAAATTAGCAAATTATGATAAAAACTTAAAAAAAGATGTGACCTGAAAGCATATTTAAAAAATTAGTTAACATATATACTTTCTATAGTATATGAAAAGGATTTTATGCCAAAATTATATTTGGATTTTATAAAAAGAAGTTGATTTGGTTTTATATCACAAATATCTTACTGTAGAATGGTTAATCTCTCTACTATTATAGTGCAAAAGGCAAGGGCTCCAATTTTAAAATTGATTTTGAGATTTGACTATCAAATTTGCAAAAGAAATTCATTAAAAAAATAAAAAAATAAATCTCAATTTGTAACTTCAACTATCCCATACGTCCAAATCTCAATTGTAACCGCAACTAACCCCATACATCCAATAACTATCTTCACAAATCTCTTTCAGTAACTAACTCCATATAAATTTCTATTTAATTAATCACACTTAATATGTAATGTGCATCTCATGTGCAAAATACTAATGTGTGCAAAATATAGGCCATAGGAGGGAATTTCCTCCTATGGTGTCGAAAAAATACAAGCTCTATCATTTTTTCCGTTCAGCACCCAGTATCTCTATTTTTATCATCTAAGATTTGTATACACCAAATTTCATGTGATTCTATCATTTTTTCGTAAAAGGTTCTATTTTCGGTAAATCGTTAATTTTGCAACCACTAAATCAACGGTGAAAAAGTGGTAGAATCACATGAAATTTGGTGTGCTACATCTTAGATAATGATTAGAGGGAATGGATGCCTATCGTCGAAATAAATCATGAAAGGTGTATTTTTTCGACGTCATAGGAGGAATTCTCTTCTAGCACATGTTCTCCATTATATATACGCGCGCGCGCGCACACACACACATATATGAGGAAATAGGTTATCAGCTAGCTAACTGATATTAAACCGTCAGCTAACCTATTATATAATCCAATTCGACCGTCAAATTTACGATCCGTGCCGGCCACCTTATTCCACACATGGAGTGATCTGTGTATAAAATTATAACCATTTTGACACCATCTACGCCTTCGATCAAGTGTCCCCAATATATGACATTTTTATTGTGTTTAACAACCATCCATATTTTAAATGCTTGATCCATCACTTGTATCATATCGATCAAATTTTTGCACACTAGATCACTCTATGTGTGGAACAAGATGGCTGGAGTGGATCGTCGATTTGACGTTCGGATTGAGCTATATAATTGGCTAGCTGACTGTTTAATATCAGCTAGCTAGCTGATAATCCGTTTCCTCTCTCTATATATATTCCCTCCCACATGTTCAAACTTTTTTCAGCGGTTTCCCCAAAGATCTTTCTTTAACACAACCTTCATTTTGCTCATTCATGGAGTTGTATTTAGTACCTCCAAGAAAGATGCTTATCCGCCGTTGGTCAGTAATGTGGGTTGGCTTAGATTACTTAGTGTTGCGCGTCTACGAAGACATCGCGCTTGGGGATGCGGAGGAGCTATTATCGTATCGCCTAACTCCTTTAACCTAATGCGGCCGGACCGCAGGTAACCTTAGCATGGGGACATCCTAGTCGTCTTGTCGCCGCAAGGTTGGCTAATCATACGTAGCAGGAGGAAGAGTACTCTCTTAATCTGAAAGGCACATGAACCCGAACGCTATTATGAATGTGTGACCGACACTACACTACGTAGGTACCTGTGTAGGTGATGTGCACGTGAAGAGCCGACTGGTCCTAGAAACAGCGGAAGCGGCGCTAGGAGTTAACGACTGGATGTGCTGCAACTTAGGGATCACCAGTTATAGGGATATCGGGGTTAGGGGCATGGCATAATTCTTCTTGAAGAGCTAGAAGGCGCCATGTGACTGACCCTGCTATAATGCATTCATACCTATTTTATTGCAACGGCACCCGAAGTCGAACATACATACGACGATCTTCGTGCATGAAGGGACGGGAGGAAAGAAAGGGCGGTAGATGATAATGAGAAAAGAGCACCGCTTCATGCGTGTAGGGATGGGTGCAAAATTAACGATTTACTGACAATAGAGCTTTTTACATTGCTAATCCAACTTTGAAAAAATGGTAGAATCACATGAAATTTGGTATATCCACATCTTAGATGATAAAGATGAAGATGAGTGCCGATCATCGGAAAAAATGATAGTGTGTTTTCGGCGCCATAGGAGGAAATTCCTTCATAAGGCACTTTCCTTCCATTATATATATATATATAGAGAGAGAGAGAGAGAATAATGGAGGTATATATATATATATATATATATATATATAGAGAGAGAGAGAGAGAGAATAATGGAGGAAATATGCCATAGGAGGGAATTTCCTCCTATGACGTCGAAAAAATACAATATCCATCGTGTTTTCCGACGATCGGCACCCATCATCTTCATCGTTATCATCTAAGATATGGATACACCAAATTTCATGTGATTCTACAACTTTTTTACCGTTGAATTAGTGGATTCAAAATTAACGGTTTACCGACAATAAAACTTTTTACATTGCTAAATCAACGGTGAAAAAGTTGTAGAATCACATGAAATTTGGCGTACCCACATCATTAGATCATAACGATGAAGATGATGGATTCCGATCGTCAGAAAACACGATGGAGGATGTATTTTTTCGACGCAATAGGAGAAAATTCCCTCCTATGGCCTCTTTCCTCCATTATTCTCATATATATATATATATATATATATATGAAAAAGGGTATGGGGTGGCGGCCTTTTTTTCAAAAAGGGGCTCTCGCCTCAAACACACATATCTACCATATTTTTCATCGATCCAAACCGGCCATTTTGATCTACATATCATAAAACCCATATATACAAAAAATTTCGAGATTTAAAGACCTCTAACGCATTCATCAAATGGATTAAAAAATTAACGGCTTATAGGTATATGAAAAATTACGGTTGCTTGATGGACGTGCTAGAGGCCTTAAAATCTCAAGATTTTTTGTACATAGGGATATCATAATACGTAAATTAAATTGTTCAGTTTGGATCGGTGAAATGTATGGGGTAATGGTGTGTTTAGGTGGCGGCCCCTTTCATATCCCTTTTTCTGTATATATATAGAATCACATGAAATTTGGTGTATCCACATCTTACATGATAAAGATGATGAATACCGATCATCAGAAAAAATCGTGGATTGTGTGTTTTTTCGACGCCATAGGAGGAAATTCCCATTCTATGGCACCTTTCCTTGTATACACACACAAAGGACAATGGAGAAAAGACGCCATAGGAGGTTTTTTTTCGTTAGGTGGCGTCAAAAAATATACCCTCCACCATTTTATTCGACAATCGACACCGTCCATCTTGATCTTCAACGTCTAATATGTCGATACTTCAAATTTCATGTGATTCTACCATTTTTTCACCATTGATTTAATGGGTGCAAAATTAATGGTTTACCGATAACGGTACTTTTTACATTGCTAAATCAAAGGTGAAAAGGTGTTAGAATCTCATGAAATTTGGTGTATGACATATTAGACAATGTAAATCAAGATGGTCAGTACCGATCGTCGAATAAAATGATGGAGGGTGTAGTTTTTGACGCCACCTTACGAAAAAACCTTCTAGGGCCTCTTTCCACCATTATTCTCTCTATCTCTCACACACACATATAATGATTCATTTCTTCTAATTTAGGCTGCGTTTAGATGGAAAATTTCGAATTTAGTGAATGATTTCCCACACATACCCCCATGAAATGTTTGGAGTCGATGATACATGTCTTCATTTTTATAAAGGTAACAACAACTGAGCCTTTTATCCCAAACATATGGGGTAAGCTACATGAACCAACATGAGAATCACGCCGGGGCGAGCACATGAATCCTCCGCATCCACTCACTCCATCGGACAATATACTTTCATTGAGGCTTTTGGCATCCGTACCGCCTCTATCCACGATTTCTACGGTCTCCCTTTCGTTCTTTTGACTTGGCCTAAATCAAGAATATCCATTCATCAAACTGGTGTTTCCGTAGGTCCGCGTCGCACATAACCAAACCATCTTAACGGTTTTCCCTCATCTTCTCCTCCACGGGTGCTTACACTAACTTTTGCATAAATATACTCATTTCGCATCTTACTTTTCTAGTGTTACCACACATCCAACAAAACATGCCTATCTCCGCTACATGATCTTTTGTGCATGATGTTTCTCAGGAGCCAGCATTCCGTACAATATAATAAGGCCGGTCGAATAGCGGTTCGATAAAACTTCATTTTCAATCTTAACGGAAAGTTACAATCGCACAAAATCCCCGTTGCTCTCCTCTATTTCAATCAACCAGCTTGGATTCTCTGGTTGACACCGGTATTGATCTCACCATCCTTTGGATAATGGAACCTAGATATCTAAACTGTTCGCTCGGTGATTTCTCTTGCCTATCTAGTGTTATACCACTGTGATCTCGACTTTGTTTACTAATTTGCATTGCATATATGCTGTCTTGGACCTACTCAATCTAAACCCCCGAGATTCCAACGTTTGCCTCCGTAACTCCAATTTGGTATTAACCTCTACTTTCGCCTCATTTATCAAAATAATATCATCTACGAATAATATAAACCAAGTTACCTCATCCTGGATAGTTCTAGTAAGCTCATCCATCATTATTGCAAAAAAGAATGGACTTAATGCAGATCCTTGATGCAAGCAAATCGTGATCGGAAAATCTCTCGTTGGGCCGCCGTAAGTCCTTACATTTATCAGTACTCTATGATGCATGTCCTTGATTATGTCAATGTATCTAATTGTGACTCTTTTCTTCATCATTATCCGTCATAATACCTTTCTAGAAACCTTGTCGTAAGCTTTCTCTAAGTCGGTAAAAACCATTTGCAAGTATCCTTTCTCCTCTCTCGAAAACGTTCGACAAGTTGACGAAGCAAATGAATAGCCTCCGTCGTCGATCGTCCAGGCATGAACCCAAACTGGTTCTCTGTTATCTTAACATCCTGCCTTAACCCGTGTTTAATCACCCTCTTCCAAAACTTAATGGTATGACACATGAGTTATATTCCACGGTAGTTTTAGCAACTTTGAATGCTACCCTTATTCTTATAGAAAGGTATAAGGGTACTTTTCCTCCACTCATTTAGCATCTTTTGGATTTTCCTTATCTTATTAAATAGGCACGTCAGCCATCGAACACCTATCTGAAAATAAGGTAACTACGTGTCCTATAGCAAATTTAAATTCTTAATTACAATATTTTAATTGATTACCAAGTTTCCGTGGAAATAATTTAAACAAGTTTAAATAATGAATCTTAGTAAGATAATCAACATAATCACAGAAAAAGTAAATAGAGTCAAAACAACGCAAATATAGAGATTTGTTGACTAGGGTTCACCACACTTCTCTGGCTAGTCCTCGTCTGAGACACCTCGGGATTTCTACACTATTGTTATGAAGAACACAAATCCCTCTTCACAGGGCTGTGAAGAACACCAATCTCTCTTCAAAAGGATAACACTCTTGAACTTGTGATTCCCTAGAAAACAAGCCTTCCTTTCTAGTTCGTGATTCTTTAGGAAAGCCGCACTTTCCTCTCTAATCCACGACTTTTTAGGAAGATTTCTTTTTCCACTCTAAATCCACACAATTCAAGCAATAAGAGGCACCCCCTCTCGTGGGTTGAGAAACACCCTTTCTCGTGGGTTTACAATCGTTTTACAAACGACAAATTTACTCACTCTTAACTTTATGATCTCAATAGATACCGGTATGACAGAAGAATTGATTTGAGAGATTATATCATGTTTTGGCTCTGTGGAAATGAAAAGAATTTGGGCAAGTGTAAGCTGAGAAGAATAAAAGGATTTCTCAAAATGATTTGCAATGAATTGTTAATTGAAAGTGTGAGGTCTTATGGCTTTATACATGTATCAAATGGAAAGTTATTCTAACTTCCAATAACCGCCAAAAACTGTTATAAAACAGTTAATGACGGTTGAAGGCGGTCAGAATTGAAAACGGTGTAAATATCCTTTCGATTCAAAATCCAAATTTAAATTAACTGCCAAAAACTGTTCGTGCAAAAACGTCTGTAGGAAACATCTGCCATTAGACAAATTCCTTCCCCAGACGTCTGTAGGAGACGTCTGGAGAACAAAAAATTATTTAGCAGACGCCTTTAGATTCGTCTCTGAAGTTTATCCAGTATTTGATATTTTGGGAATTTGTGCTACAGACGTCTGTGGAAGAAGTCTGGGGTTCAAAAAAAATTATGATACAGACGTCTGTTTTCTGACATGAATGAATATTTTTTTTTAAAACTTGGCAGTTTGAATTCCAACAGATAGGTTAGACGTCTCTTAATGAGAAGGAAAACGTCTGGAGTAAAGACAGCATGTTGGAATGATGTTTCTAATATTATAAGATCAATACTTGACACATGTACGACACTTTTATCTTCTATCTTTGTCTTGGTTCTTCTTTGATCTTCGTTTTCTTGAATCGTTACGATAAGACGTCATTATATCTTGATTAAGCTTGCATCACGTATTCACCCGCGTCAAGTCTTCATGCCATACCGTCGTTTTGAGTGCGCATCACATTGTAGGCAATTTTGTTTGATGTTTGATATATTCATGCTGTACTTTAAGAATAAACACTTGGAAATGTCATCAGTAATTTATGAATTCGTTTAAATAAGGTTTTAAACTAAATCGAAACCGAGGATCGTGTAACACAGATGTAAACAATCTCCCCTTTTGATATTTAGCAGAACTTATTTAAAAAATTCATGATATATAAAAAATATAAATTCGATTTAAATACTCCCCCATAATTTATGCTTGGTTAAAAAAATCTTTGAACTCATATCGGTGTCTCATACCACGGATACTATTTTTCAAAAGACGAGTGATAAAATTCGAATTTTATGACCAAATCAAGCATTAATTAAGGATATTCATGAATATTTTTAATATTCTCTCTTTTTGAAAAATATCAAAAAGTTTAAAAAATAGAGCAAGGGTTATGAAAACATACATGAATATGGAAATTTTAAGTTCATGGAAAACAAAATGAGGCATGTAAAGGCACATCCAGTGAACAAAGTGTATTTTTAGCGATGTGAGGATAAATAATATCCATTTTAGCTCATGATTTATAGTAACAACTAAAATATTAAATAATAGTATACGAACCCAATAGTTAGAGAACATAATTCAAACTTTTCATAAATAGAAACTTGAAGTTCATACATAGAATTCATAACGATAAACTAACACACAAATGAAAACTAAAACGCACAAACTACATCAAACATAAACTAAAACACGCACACACTAAAAACATCCATATACTTCAAGCAAAACAAATTAAACTACGAACTAAACTAGGACCTAAACCTTAAGATCCTAATCTATTCTTCCGGCGGCGTTGTAAATGGAAACTTGGAGGACAAGACGAACATGCTATGATCGATTTGGCTGAAGAGGTGATCGATGCGGCCGGAGAAATGGTCATGAGAACCAGTGATACGATCCATGATACGGTTCTCGAAAGTGGCAAAGTCAAAGTCTTGGGCCTGAGGAGGAGGAGCGTCAACTGGATTTTGAGGAAGATGGGAGGAACTCGGAGTTTGGTCTAACTTCATCAAATTGATGTTACGGGCTCCAAAATCGAGTTGTTCCTTGACTTGGTCCTTGAGAACGGGAATGGTAATGTGACGATACTCCAAAAGCTTTGTTATGACTCGACCATAGTATAGATTCGTTGGTCCACTTGACACTTCCCACGTGTTATGGATAAGGAACAACAGAAGATTAACTCTAATCTTCGAAAGCACGCCGTAGGTTATCAACTTGTGGGGGCCGTAAAGAGTTTCGCGACCGCCAGACTTAGCTAGGACGGTGTGGGAGAGAAGATTGGCAAGAACACGGGCTTGTTTGGTGAGTATTTTCGCTTGACGATCATTGTAGAGATGAGAATTCTCGGGGCCATGAAGGATTTGGGATACCTTTTCCTTAGTAATCGGGTCAGCATACTCGAAATTGGCCAATGTCTTCATATAAACGTCGTCTCCTTCATTAGGGATACCTAACGCTCGACCGAGAGTATCGGAGTTGAATTTGAAAGTGGAATTGAAGACCTCGGTCGTGTAGTTGGTGTGATCGTCGGAAGTAGTCGTGAGTGTTGGGGTAAAAATTTATACCTCAGTTGACCAAGTCAAAATCAAAGTCAATCCCAAACCAAGTGGGCCCAAGCCCAGGTCAAGTGGGCCCATGCCCGAATCATGCCCGTACATGAAGCGGCCGGCCTCCCATGCCATAACAAAAAATTTTGTAATAAATATTTTTGGTGTTTTTTTAATGAATGAATGTAAGAAAAATGGGCATAAAGCCAAATTTTTGTAAAACTCACGGCTCATGTGCAAAAGAAACGAGCACATGAGACTTGGGATGGGCAAAATGCCATTTTGTAAAGCCCAAGGGGTTATATGTAAAATGTGTAGCCTATAAAGGCAAAGATGATGAAAATATCTCAACAACTTTTTCTCTCTAAAAAATTAGGGTCTCTGCCTCCTCCTTCCTCAAGGGTCTAAAATCTTCTTCCCCTTTTGAATTAAATCAAGAGTTTTACTCTTCTTTTTCCAAAAATAAATAGTTTTTCACCACAAAACCCACAAAGGGGAGCTCAGATCTTTCATTAGATCTCAAAAAGGGAAGATATTTAAATCTCATCCCCTTTCTCCAAAATCCGGTCAACCAAAAGGAAGAAGGAAACCCATCTCCAAAAATCCCATCTTGGGAAGATCCAGGGCCAAAGGGGAGAGAAACAAAGGGGCCCCATTTGATCATTTCTAAAGATTTCTAAGAGTTTAACTCCATTCAAGATCTGTTGGAGTTCGGCTCCATAAATTAATCTCTTTTTAGGAGTTTAACTCCAGAAGTCAAATCGGGAGCACAACTCCCAGTGCAGGGACAAAGTCCTTCCTGCTGACGCCCAGCGCCCGTGTGCCAGGCACGTGGGGCGCTGGCGCCCAGCGTCCGCGTGCCAGATACGTGGGGCGCTGGCGCTCACGCGTCTTTTGGACGCCATTTCCCCTCATTTTATGTACACTCTATACTAAAAATACTTCCCTCTTTAGAAAAAATTTCTAACGGGGCGCTGTCCCGCACTCCGCAAGGGGGCTGCTAGTCCCTTGACCTCCAGCCCGTCATCCGGATAGCGGGACCTCCGTAAACTCCGCGGGCTCCCGATATATCGAAAACCCTTCTAAAACAAAACACACACTGCATATTGAGTTCGCATGACTAGTTGACCCGTCAATCGGAGGATCCCTCGCTTCAAAGGCGAGGAGTAATTAACGGTAGCTTAGTCCGCGGCTGCCGGAGATTCGGATCCCCACAATCAATATACCCCAGCCTACCCTAGGCAGGGGGAATCTGTAATGCGTCTGACAAGCGCGCGCGTATTCCCATCTCAATTGGGTGACGAAAAACACCCTACAGATTCTGGCACGCCCGGTGGGACCTTACCTTCCTCCCATGTCTCGGGTCAAGTGTTCATACAAACTCATTAATATATATATATATATTGACGTTTGTACTGAAGTGATGTTCCTTTCGTGCAACAATCAACTTTCAACGACGATGTTTCCCAAGATGAACTCAGCTTCCGACGCGACCCCGATCCCGTATATAGTCAAGATCAATGCTCGTGTGGTTCTCCCTGCCAGTCTCAGCCGGCAATGGGAGGAGCCACCCCGTCAATTTGGTTCGGTCATCATCTACCCTGCTAGAAGCGCTCATCTGGCGGAGGTCCCGACAAACCAAGCGGCCAAACCAACCTCAAGTGGCAGGAGGCCGAACGTTGTAGTCTCTAAAGCATCCACCCTAAATGCAATCTGTATTCGAATGGCTCTTAACTGTTCCGACTGGGGGCAAGGCCGTCAACACCAACGAGCCACAAAGCAGCTCCAGCAAGCTCAGACGTTGCCTTTGACGATCGAGCGAGCAGGCACATTCTCTGGACTTTTTGTCAATCGGTCTACGGCGTCTTCCCGAAGAGCCGAAGTATGCCAAGTGCTTAAGACAGAAAAGGCTCAGGTATCGAGCCAACAAGAGGGCCAGGACTTCGGCCATGTGGAATTTTGTGAGGTTCCAAGAGCAGGGTTACTCCGTGACGACGGCTGATTCAGCCATAAAAATCAGCAATTCCTTCGAATCTCTTAAGTGGGTTCAAAAAAATGCCATGGCCGTCGGAATCAAGAAGATAGCGGTCCGAACAATGCCACAAAGGGACGTGTCCCAGCCTCAAAAGAGAAAGCATGACACCATCTCTTCAAGAGTCTATCGGGCGCTCTGCGCCGCGCAAAAACAGCGGGGCAAATCCAGAAAGGAAGCGCCAGCACCACTTATGAATCCGGTTAGGCCAGCCATCTTCAATCGATCCGCTATCAAAACAGAAAGGCCAAAACGGTGGTCCACAATGTCAGCTACCAATAATGAAATGATGGCCGTATTTGTTGTCCACACGGTCTATATGGCAGGCATGCGCCCAAGTGACAACCTTCGCAGCAAAAGCAAGGATGGGGCCACCATATCCCAAGCCCAATCTGGCTTGAATGTGGTTGCCGCTTCCTAAGAACAGCCGCCTCCGCTGGATGATGAAAACCCTCTCGATGAGGATGATAGGCAGAAAGATCCCTCAGTCCATGTAGAGTTAAGCTCGGACAGCGAGGAAGAGCGGACTTCCCGTCCCAGGACCGTGGAACAAGAGCTGCTTCAAGAGCTTCAAAAACAACTCAGGAGCAAAGATAAAGCGATGGCCAAGCTCTATTCGAAAATTGAAGACCTAACGAACGTTGTGATGCAGCTTACAGCTCAAATTGCTCAAGCGCCTCCCAATCAAGCACAAGTCTCTACTCATGAGCCGGGTGATGACAACCCGAAGCAGCCGATGCCTATCCCTTTGGGTCCAAGATTGGTCGAGCCGCACGAAAGCCGGCCACATTCCGCTTCTGGGGACGCCTTGGCCCCAGATAGCACTATCCCGCTAACATAAGATCGGATAATGGATTTGGTCATCAGCAAGGTTAAAACATTGGTGGCCGAAGCCGAAGCTCATAAAGAAATTGGCAGTAGTGGGCGGTCATATCCCGCACAATACGATCTGATTGAGTTCCCGAGCGGCTATGTCATTCCTAAGTTCGGGAGATTTGACGGGACGGGAAATGCAAATTAGCACGTCGCCCACTTTAAAGCATCGTACGGAAATACAGAGGGCAATGATGCGCTCCTTCTTCGTCAGTTTGTCAACAGCCTGACCGGTGTCGCTTTCGACTGGTACGCGAGTATATCAGACGAGTCCATCATTACCTTTACCCAAATGGAGTCTCTATTTCGGCAAAGGTTCATGAGTGTCAGTGATAAAATCTCCATTGCTGACCTTGTGAGGACCAAGCCGGGGAAGAATGAAAGCAACACCGACTTTATCGCCTGATGGCGTAATCTCATGGTCAAGTGCGAACCACCGTTGGAGCAGGACCAGTCCGTCAGCCTTCTCATTGGGAACCTCAGCAATTTGATGGTTCCATTCTTATGTACAGCAGGCCTCAAGACGTTTCAGGAGCTAACCAAGAAAGTCCAAATGCTGGAACGCTCGAAGCAAGAGTCTACCCCAGACTCTCAGAGAGACAAGACTCGGAAAAGTAAGCGGGACGACAACCGTAGAAGCGGGAATTCCAGCAGTGCCAATGCCTTCAATGCGTCCGACAATGAAGACAAGCGAATTGCAGGCGATTCCAAAACCAACCGGTCTCGAAAGCCATTGTTGGGAGGAGAAGGGCCTTCCCTAGAGGAGAAAAAGAACAAGGTTTACTCTTTCAGAAGGGACAATGTCTGCAAGATATTTAAAGATGCCTTGAACAACAGTCTACAATTGCCGGAGTTGAAAAGACCTCAAGAAGCAAAAATGACCAACGATCCCCTGTATTGCCCGTACCACCGAGTAGTGAGCCATGCGATCGAGGATTGCTATATCTTCAAAGATTGGGTCGAGAAGCAGTACAAGGCCGGAGAGATCGAGCTGTCCAAGAGTGTGTTGGTGAACAATCAAGTTGCAACCACTAACTTTATACAGACAGAAGCTGAAGCCTTCTGGGAGCAGACAGCTGAACCCGCTGTCCTGAGAAATGAAACTGACTCACCGCAGCCTCCGTGGAGTACACACATATCTAATAAGACGAAAAAGATGCTAAAGTTACTTCGGAAAGAGCCCAGAACAGAATGGGAAGGGCAGAAGAAGCCTACCATTCCAGCTGCCAATTCGGCTCAATCAGGCTCAGAATCCAAAAAGTTCAAGAAGAAGAAAAGTGCAGCTCGACGCGAAAAGGACTCTAATTCAATTGAAGTAGTTCTTCCCCGTAGAAACGGCTGAGATTCTGGAGGAGTTAGAAGAAGACTCCAATGAAGAGATCCCTATAGTGACCTGCTACGTCATCCATCTTGGCAGCGACCCTAAGGAGGAGCTCTGTTTTTCCGAAGAGGACGAGGAGCTCGCCTCAAAGGCAAACCAAATTCAGCTTAGAAGCGGAAGGGCTCTGCCGCCAAATCAGGGCAACGCCCCAAAAGAAAAGGAAAAACAAGTTGTTAATGAAGAAGATGGCGGAGAGCCGGCACATAAAAATTCGAGTCCTTCTTCGGTGGACTATAATGTCTTGGCTCATCTTCGGAAACTTCCGTCTCTCCTGAGCGTCTACGATACCTTGGTTCTATCTAAGGAGCTCAGAGATGTTCTCATTCATGCTCTACAAAACCCCGAGCGGTATCAGGCTCGCTTTGCGGAAATTAATATGAAAGAAGCCCAGTACGCTCTGCATATCGCCGCCGTCACATTTAAGGACGAAGACTTGCTACTGGGAACGACTGAGCATAATCGGCCGCTTTACGTGACCGGGTACAGCGACGGAGATCGGATTAATCGCATATTGATTGATCCAGGATCCTCAATGAACATCATGAACTTGCGGACTCTGAAGAGTTTGTCAATGGACGTCCGACACTTGTCAAGGAAAAGGATTGCCATTCAAGGCTTCAATCAAAACTGCCAGCAAGTTCTGGGGTCTATAGCTTTGCCAATCAAATTTGGGGATGTGCAAACCGAAGCTAAGATATACGTGATCGACGCTGACTTGTCTTATAAGGTTCTTCTGGGACGACCGTGGCTCCACGATTACGGTATCGTTCCGTCAACTCTCCATCAGTGCATAAAATATACCAAAAACGAAGAAGAAAGACGCATTGATGGAGACATCCAGCCGTTCGGTGTGCACGAAGTCCGATATGAGGATTCTCGGTACTTTATGAAGCCCCAAAATACCGAGCCACAGCTGACCAAAGACAGAACGGTCCTGAAACTCAAAGGAAAATCTAAGCCGGCTGTCACTTTCAAAAGCAAAAACCCCCAAGTGCGTCCGCGTTTCGGTAGTAATACTGATGAGTCCGATGCTGGAAGTCCGTCCTTCCGTAAAACTCGCCCTCATTTTGGTAGCGATATGGACGAATCTGATACTAAAGGCCCGTCCGACAGCAAAATCCGCCCTCGTTTAGGCAGCGACACTGAAGAGTCGGAGGAAGAAGACCCGCCTTGCAACAGCTGTGCAGACTGGGCCCCCACGCAACGAGCAAAACTACGAGTGACCTTCGAAATTGCAGAAGGGTCCCTAGCCGTCACAAGGGTGCCGGAGCAGATGTGCAAAGAGCTCGATGTATTGTCAGTCTCCACCGTGGACCAGCTGAAAACTTTCTACGTTCCCGGAAGGAAAAGTGGACAGAAGGGCATCCTGTTTTATGGGTCAAATCCTGTTGTGCACCCAGACGATTTGTCTGTCGTGTGCCTTCCATACGAGAGAGGCATAAGGGCCGTCCTCCATCCCAGATATTATGTGTCCGAGATGCGGGAATACTTTAAAAAGTGCGGGTGTCGGCTATATCAAACGAACTCCGAAGCGAAGTTTTACAAAGGGCTATGGCATCCGGCTCAGGTCCGAGCACTCATCGATGGACGAGTTCCAAATAGACGGGGCATAGGTTTCATCCAGCCTGATTCCAAGGCATGCTACATGATCCGTGTTGGTGAAGCCAGCGAAAGGTCGAATGAGTGCTCGGACCTGAGGCATAAGGGCCGTCCTCAATCCCAGATATTATGTGCCCGAGATCCGGGAATACTTTAAAAAGTGCAGGTGTCGGCTATATCAAACGAACTCCGAAGCGAAGTTTTACAAAGGGCTATGGCATCCGCCTCAGGTCCGAGCACTCATCGATGGACGAATTCCAGATAGACGGGGCATAGGTTTCATCTAGCCTGATTCCAAGGCATGCTACATGATCTGTGTTGGTGAAGCCAACGAAAGGTCGAATGATGACGACGAGATAGCCGAGCCAGAAGAAGCTCCTCAAGAGCTCGAAGATGTCAGACAAGCAACCTTCGATGAGCTAACCGAGATCGATTTGGGAACGTCCGATAATCCAAGGCCGACCTACATCAGCTCACTTGTCAGAGAAAATGAAAGAGCAGATAATTGCCCTGCTGCATGTGTTTGCCGACTGCTTCGCGTGGACGTACAGAGAAATGCCCGGCCTCTCCCCTGAAGTGGCCGTGCATAAGCTGGCTATATCTCCTGATGCCAAGCCTGTCGAACAAGCTCCTCGAAGAATGAGAAGGGAGCTGGAAGAAAAGATCATCGAGGAAACTAAGAAACTTATCGATGCTGGCTTCATCAGGGAAGAGAAATACGCAGACTGGATCGCATGCATTGTCCCGGTAAAGAAGAAAAATGGGCAGATCCGGGTTTGCGTCGATTTTAGGGACAAACAAGGCATGCCCTAAAGATAATTTCCCGCTTCCGGTCATGGAAATGATGGTCGATGACACCTCAAATTACGAGCTGTTCACCTTCATGGACGGTTTGTCTGGGTACAATCAGATAAAAATGTCACCCGAAGATGAGAAGCATACAACATTTCGAACCCCGATCGGCATGTACTGTTACAAAGTGATGCCGTTCGGACAGAAGAACGCAGGTGCTACATATCAAAGGGCGATGACCAATATCTTTGATGACATAATCCATAAAGTCATCGAATGCTATGTTGATGATCTGGTCGTCAAGACTAAAGCTAAGACCGATCGCATCCAAGATCTTAGAACCGTTTTCACCAGATTGAGGGAATACGATCTGAAGATGAATCCTCTAAAGTGCGCTTTTGGCGTGTCATCGGCAAAATTCCTAGGTTTTATAGTCCGACATCGGGGGATCGAAGTTGACCCATCCAAGATAAAGGCCATTCTGGAGATGCCCCACCTAAGAGTCTGATGCAGCTAAGATCCTTTCAAGGCAAGCTCGCTTACATACGAAGGTTCATCTCGAACCTATCGGGAAGATGTAAGCCCTTCTCAAAACTCATGAAGAAAGGAGCTCTTTTTGTCTGGGATGCCGAATGTCAAGAAGCGTTCGAAAGTATCAAACGGTACATGTTGCACCCTCCAGTGCTTGCTGCTCTTATTTCAAATAAACCGTTGATTCTCTATACTGCTGCGCTAGATGAATCACTTGACGTACTCCTTGCCCAGAACAACGAGGAGGGAAAAGAAAATGCCCTCTACTATCTCAGTCGAACTTTAGTTGGGGCGGAACATAACTATTCCCTGATCAAAAAGCAATTCCTGGCTCTGATATTCGCTGTGAAGAAGCTGAGGCACTATCTGCTTACTCATCGGGTTATGCTGATCTCCAAGGTCGACCCGTTCAAACACTTAATGATCAAAGCAAGCCTAGCCGGTAGAATGGCGAGATGGGCTGTCATGCTGCTTGAATTTAACATAATTTATACTCATCAGAAAGCAGTAAAAGGGCAAGCCCTCGCCGACTTCCTTGCTGCTCATCCTATACCAGAAGGGTCGCCACTCAATTGCGAGTTACCCGACGTACAAGTGATGCACCTCGAGGAAGATGAGCCATGTTGGGAGCTCTACTTCGATGGAGCCTCATCAATGAGGAGCTCCGGCAAATCAAGCATCCCGTAGATAAAAACAGAGATATGATTGGTGTTCATCACGCCATCGATGGGAACCCTACGACGTTCTTTTGCTCTCACTGAGCCTCGCACAAATAATGAGGCTGAGTATGAAGCTCTGATAGCTGGTTTGGAGCTCGCCATAGAAATGGAAAACCTTCGGCTACGAGTCTACGGTGATTCCCAGCTTGTCGTCAACCAAATAAGCGGCGACTATAAAATATTCAGACCCGAGTTAGCTCGATATAGAAGCCGAGTGGTGGAACTTATGAAACGGTTCACTCACATTGAATTAATGAGAGTCCCTAGAGCGTTGAACGGAAAAGCCGACATACTCGCTCGCCTAGCTAAAGAGCTAGCTGATCCCGACATGGACGAAATTCTAATCACAGTCAGAAGCCGGCAAATTCTACTTCCAGTATCATTGCGTGAAGAAGAAAGTGTTGAACAAGAGAACAATCCCGCCGAAGAAGCTTCGATCATTCAAGACGAGCCCGATTGGAGAGGACCCTTCATAGAGTACCTCCGATACGACAAGCTGCCCGAAGAAAAATCTGCGAGGATTCAGCTGAAGAAGAGAGCTCTCCGATACATGTTTGTAAATAACACGCTATACCACAGATCATATAACCAACTCTGGCTCATGTGTCTGTCATCGGCCGAAGCCCAAAAAGTCGTGAAAGTTCAATCGGGCATCTGCGGGGGTCACCAATCCGGCTTCAAATCAAACGGCTTGGATATTACTGGCCTACCATGATAAAGGATTGTGAAGAGCATGGAAAGAAAAGTCATATCGGCCAAATTCACGGTGATTTCATTCACAAGCATCCCAATCCGCTGCATCCTACGGTAGAGTCATGACCCTTAGAAGTTTGGGTACCGACATAGTTGGTCCAATTGATCCTCCGTCATCCAAAGGCCACCGATTCATATTGGCCGCAACTGACTACTTCTCCAGATGGGCTGAAGCTGTCCCGGTAAAAGAAGTCAAGACAGAAGATATTCTGATGTTCTTCTAGCATATATTCTATACAGCTTCGGTACACCAAGAAGAATCATTTCTGACAACGGACCTTCTTTCAAGAGCTTCAAAATCTCAAGGTTCGCTACTCGGCACAAGATAAACCGGAGATATTCCTCCATCTATAATCCAAGAGCCGATGGGCTAACCAAAGCTTTCAATAAGACTCTATGCAAGCTCCTGAGAAAAAATACTTCAGCCAACAAGAGTCTGGGATCTCAAATTTCACGAGGCGTTGTGGGTATATCGTACCACGCACCGTACTCCAACTCAGTCCACTCCATACTCATTGCTCTTTGGAGTGGAGGCGGTCCTCCCCCTCGAATTCGAAGTTCCAAGCTTAAGGATGGTCGTTCAGCACGAGTTGACGGAGGAGGAAAACGTGCTCCTTCGACTCGAAGAGCTCGACGCCCTCAAAGAAAAAAGGCTCGCAGTACAGCAAAATCTAGAGTTGTATCGAGCCCAAATGTCACGGGCCTATGACAAGATAACCCGTCTCCGCGCTTTCAAGAAAGTCGAATTGGTGTTGGTCCTCAAAAGACCGATCATCCCCAATCGACATGCCAAGGGAAAATTCGAGCCAAACTGGGAAGGACCATACGTTATCGAGAGAGTGTTCGATGGAGGATCGTACCAGCTGATAAATGCTGAGGGAGAAAGTCCCATGCCACCCATCAATGGCCGATATCTCAAGAAATACTACGCGTGAATGCTCCAAGTCGCAGGCGAATTGAGCACACCGGCCATATGGTTTGGATCATGCATCCTGTAAAACCGTATACAATCCATGGGCGTAAACAACCCTTATCTCTCCCAAGTCCTGCCGGCGAGACTACCTTTAAAGTCCCATCAGTGGAAAAAAAGAAAAAAAAAGAGAAAGGAAAAGAAAAAAAATGGTATGTCCACAAGCAAAACGGTCACGGATGAAAACCCGAAAGGGCTCCGTGAGTAAAAACAGCAGGACTGCCGGCGAGTTTGTGAAAACCCGAAAGGGTGCAAACTCGTGAAAAGAGATGAAATACATTTGCAAAGTCCTCTCGACCTTGTGAGGAGAAAATCCCTGCGTGAGATCCTTACAACTCACAAAGGAGCAACACACTTAGGAATCCTTACGATTCTTAAGGAGAACATACAACTGCGAGATCCTCTCGACTCGTAGGGAGAAAATGCTTTTATGAGACCCTTATGGCTTATAAAATTGAAAAGTCTTAGGTGATAGGGATCTCAACCCGTCTCCTGAGCCATCGTTCCCTAACGGGCGACGGCAAATGATGAGTCGCTCCTGGCATTACGCTTTAGTGTTAGCGGTGCTGATGCCGACCCAAAACCCAAACCTTAAATTCCTAAACGGCGAATGATGAGTCGCTCCTTGTACCATATTCCAGTGCAGCGATGCAGACGCTAACCAAAATTTCAATCCCTGGATGTCCCAATGGCGAATAATGAGTCGCTCCTGGTACCATATTCCAGTGCAGCGATGCAGACGCCAACCAAAATCTAATTTCCCAAAATTCTCCCAGCCCTACGGGTGGTCCCCAAATTGATTACCGTATACAATCCACGGGCTCAAATAATTTTCCTCACATCCATGCCCCACAGCAACCACCAGTCACGCGGCCGGTCACCGCCCTTGAAATTATGCTCTATCTGGGAAGACCCACTCATGTGTCCTCACGATACATGAGGAGAACAAACTTACGAGATCCTCTCGACTCGTAAGAAAACAGCTTCGTGAGATCCTTACGACTCACAAAGGAAAAACACACTTGGGAGTCCCCACGATTCCTAAGGATAAAATATACCTACGAGATCCTTTCGACTCGTAGGGAGAAAATGCTTTTATGGGACCCTTACGGCTCATAAAATTGAAAATACTTCGGTGATAGGGACCTAAACCTGTCTCCTAAGCCATCGCTCACTAACAGGAAAAAGGCAAATGATGAATTGCTCATGGCATATGTGCTTTAGTGTTAGCAACGCTGATGCCTACCCTAACCCTAAAATTCCAAACTCCAATCCAATAGACCCATAAGTCTTTAAACCAGGAACATATGACCTCTATGTCGTTAAACTGGGAACAGATGACCCCTAAGTCGTTAAACTGGGAACGAGGGTAGCCCTCTCATGGCAAATGATGATTCGCTCCTGGTACCATATTCCAGTGTAGTGATATTGATGTCAATCCAAATCACATCAAATCAGAAAGACAACTAACGACCTCCCAGGCGGAATCAAGCTCCACTTCGGAAACAAGTCGAATCGCAAGTCAGCTTCAACCCTGACACCGCAACAAGCGGAGCAAGTCAAATCAAGCACCAACCGTCCATGTCGCTAAAAGAGCAGCATCGACCGTCCACGTCGCTAAAAGGGCAGCACCGACTGCCCAAGTCGCCCAAGTCGCCAAAAGGGCAGCACCGACCGTCCAAATCGCTAAAAGGGCAGCACCGACCGTCCAAGTCGCAAAAAGGGCAGAACCGACCGTCCAAATAGCAAAAAGGGCAGAGCCGACCGTCCAAGTCTCAAAAAGGGCAGAGCCGACCGTCCAAGTCGCTAAAAGGGCAGAACAGACCGTCCAAGTCGCAAAAAGGGCAGAACCGACCGTCCAAGTCGCAAAAAGGGAAGAGCCGTCTGTCAAAGTCGCAAAAAGGGCAGAACCGACTGTCCACGTCGCTAAAATGTCAAAAAAAACGAAGTGGTTGCAACAACCCAGCCGTTCGTTGATGCTCAGCTTTCACCTGTTGGCATACCAAACACTTGGAGACAAAGCGAGCAATCTCCCTCTTCATTCCGTTCCACCAGAAGTGCTGCCTCAGGTCTCTGCACATCTTGGTGCCTCCTAGGTGCATCGAGTAAGCGGAACTATGTGCCTCAGCTATGACTTCATCTCGAATACCCCCATTTGGAACACACAGCCGTCTGCCAAATCTCAGAGAACCATCTTCATGAACCTGCAAATCCATCCTCAAACCAGCCTCAACTAACCCTCTGAACTTCTGCAACTGAGAGTCTCCAGCCTGTGCAGCTTTAATGCGATCTATAAACGATGATTGAACTTGCAATTGCTAGAGATGTCCGGGCACACCCGGTGTAACTACCTCCAACTCGAGTCTTTGAAGGTCATCGAGAATCCCCTTCTGACAAGTCAGCAATGCAGCTGACGGCCTGCGACAGAGAGCGTCAGGAACGACGTTCACCTTCCCCGGGTGATACTGCGGATCAATATCGTAGTCTGCCATCAATTCCAACCACCCGCGTTGTCTCATATTTAGCTCTTTCTGAGTGAACACGTATTTCAGACTTTTGTGATCCGTGTACACCTTCACTCTTTTGTCTATAAAGTAATGCCTTCATATCTTTAAAGCGAACACAACGGCCGCTAATTCCAAGCCATGCGTGGGGTAGTTCTTCTCGTGATTTTTCAGCTGATGAGAGGCGTAAGTTACCACTCGACCGTGCTGCATTAAAACACAGCCTAAACCTTTTCCCAACGCATCACTATAAGCCACCCGAGCTATCTGGCACAGTCAGGATTGGGGCTGTGGTCAACTTTAGTTTCAACAGCTCGAACGTCTGGGTGCACTCCTCCGACCAAACATAAGGCACCTCTTTCCATGTGAGCTTCATCAAGGGTTCCGCTACTCTCGCGAAATCTTGGACAAACCACCGATAATACCCAGCCAATCCCAAGAAGCTTCTTATCTCAACAACTGATTTCGGTGTCCGCCAGTTAACTCCGTAATTAATCCAAATATACCTAGATCTAAATATCAGGAAGTGTCGATACTTATAAGTTGACACCCAACTCAATCACCAGTTAACTCCGTAATTAATCCAAAATAGCACAACTTAATTATACCTTTGTTTTATACCTCAAGTCATGGAATAATGATTGTTGAATCCAAAATAGCACAACTTAATTATACCTTTGTTTTATACCTCAAGTCATGGAATAATGATTGTTGAACAGTAAAGGGGAAACTCCATGGTGCCGCTAGTTTATTTAGAACACTTAGGCTTCAAATCTGTAAGCTTTATGTTGCGATCACGACTTGATGTAGATCTAAACGGCGGGCTTCAAACAATCAACAATTCGATGAACCAAATTTGCTTTTTGGTGGCGTGCCGATGACGATTATATGACATGCAAAGAACGAAGATGACGGATGGCGATGATGGAACAATAAATCAATACAGAAATCGACCGCAGCCGAATGATAAATTGTTGACCGCAGCCGAATAAATTTCTTCGCCAGAACAATTCACAAATCACACAATTTTTATATCAAAATCAATATATATTCATCAACTAAACCATAAAAAGGTCTAGGGTTTCTTTTATAGGAAAACCCTAATACAATTAACAAAATAGCACATAAAATTTCTAATTTTGCAAAATAACATGAACTCAAAAATTAACAAATATCACCTAAACAAATAAATAAAATACGACATGATAGTCCTGCATCAAGAAGGTTGTGAATTTTTTTAGAAATCGCAAAATTTATAGGGTTTTTTTTCACTTTTCAATATTTTGCTTGCTATATAGCAAATGAAAATTGCGAAAATTTCAAAAATCTCCGGATTTTTCTTTACTCGGTTTTCTAATATTTTGCTTGGTATAGCATAAGAAATCCACGAAATGTTTAAAAATCTCAAGGATTTTCGAATTTCAATGTTTTGCTTGCTAAAGTATAAGAAAATCTTGAAAATTTTTAGTTTTTCGATATTTTCCTTTACTAGAACACGAAAATCGCGAAATTTTCAGTAATCTAACTATTTTATTCACATTTCAATATTTTGCTTGCTAAAGAGCACGAAAATCATTAAATTTTCTTAAATCTCGAAATTTTCAATTTTCTTCATGTTGTCAAAATTTGGCTAGGTTTAACACGAAATATCAAAAGCTTCACAAAAATCACAATTTTCTATTTTCTTTTGCTTTCCAATCTATAGCACAAAAAATTTGCGAAAATTTTCTATTTTCTTGCTCTTTTCAGTCTTCTGCTTCAGAAATTTCAAAAGTTTTCGTCGGTTTGTATCCAATATCCTGCTTGGTTTACACATAAATTTTCAGAAATCATAAAATTATCAGTATTTCGAATTTTCAATATTTTGCTTTTTCAGAAGTCTCCAAATTTTTTCCGTTTCTTAATATTTTGTCTCCTATGACACACAAATTGCGAAATTTTTTGTAATATTAAAATTTTAGTGTTCTTCGGGTTTCAATATTTTCTTGCTAAGCACCCGACAATTGCGAAATATTAAGAAATCTCAAACTTTTCAAAAAAATTCTTGATGCTCACGTAAATAGCAAAATTTTGAACTTTCAAAATTTTCTATATTCTTTCGGTTTTCAATATTTTGCTCTATGGCACACCAAAATTGCGAAATTCTCAGAAATCTCAGTTTTCTTCATATTTTCAATATTTTTTAGCACACAAAATTAATGGAATTTTCACAAATCTAATATTTTTTCTATCTTTCGATTTTCGATATTTTGCTTGCGAAAATAGCGATTTCAGAAGGCTCGAACTTTCCTGTTTTCTTCAGTTATTCAACATAAATCATGATGACAATATAAATAGGATACTTTATTTTAAAAGATAAATGCGTCCTAATTCCTTGATCTATATAGGAATTGGAGTTCCCTTTTGAACCACAATTGATCGATATGTACAGGACACAATTAACTAGATCATAGTTTCAGTGTCTATTTCACAAATCCTGTTTTGTTCCTGTTCTAAATTATAACATTTTTGTCAGAATTTATCTTTTCTTCTTCTTGCAACTGTAAATTAGAAACCATGTTCAAGTTGTATAGAAATCAATAGATGCGTATCACGTACAACTTAAATTTAAAGTCATGTGAAGGATTTCTGTTTCCAAGTACGTGACGATGCGTATCACGTACGCTGCGTCAATTTTTGGGACCATCGCTTCTTTAATAGCTTAAGCTATATTTGGAAAAATAATTTTCCTATCTTTCTCATACAGAAAGAATAAATCTGGTTAATCAGAAGATCTCCAAATAAAAAATTTAAAATATATGGTTTAAGCTATTTAAAATATTCTCTATCTTTCTAAAACAGAAAGAAAATTTTGTTAACAAGAGATAAAATCTTTTATATCTTTCTAAACAAAGAAAAATATAAACTTTGTTAACAAGGACCCTCGGATCTATAACCCAACGGTGCTTAAGCACGCGTGCTAATATTAGCTCTTTTCATATGTTCTTTTAAAACAAAAAAATCAATTGAATATCTTATTTAAATAAGAAAGATATTGATTATATCAACAGATAACCCTTGGATCTAAAATCCAACGGTGTTTAAGCCACACGGGCTTGATCATAAGATCAATTAGACAAACCTCAAAGTGAGATTGTCTCTACTTATCCAACAATATCTATGCTCCGTATAGAAGACCCTTGAGGTCAAATTTTATATATGAAATCGACCCCATAAGTTTGATCAGAAACATAAGTTCTCTGCAATCAAAGCTTTTGTCTTCTTCCTCATTATCATCAACTGAGGTGAGAAAAGGAGAATAACCTCTATGATAGAATAGGCTTAAGCTTCATTTATGAGAAGGTTAACCTTCAGATTCAGAACTCGAGTTCTTTTCAATGATCTTAACATCTTTAGATCAAATTTCGCCCCCAGAAAACTTAAGTTTTCATTAGAAGGATTCTTTTGATCTAAGGTTTGAGAGAAGATCCGAACCCGCATAAAAATATAATGATGAAGGACAAGGAAATTTAAATTTCCAAAGAACAGATCATATGATCGATATATAAAAATGAAGGGAGATTCCAGATCACAAAAGTTGTGATCTTGATGTCGTTAATAGCCAAAATAGCCATTAACAGAAGTTTAGGCTTCATGAAAGTTAAGTTTCAAAAGAACAAAAATTAATCTCTATGAAAAACCCTAAATGGCTATGCGCCAGAGGCATATGCGCCAATGGACATGCGCCACATAGACATGCATTAATGAAAGGCATGCGCCAAGGAAGATATGCACCAATAAAGACCATGCGTCAATATGAAGGGCATGTGCCGATGAAGATATGTTCCAATAAAGATATGCGCCAATATGTGCACATGCGCCTGAAGTATATGCGCCAATGGAGACCTACTACGTGGCATGCACCATAACCCATGTGCGTTAATATTTAACGCGCCAGAGACCAAAAAAAGTTACACCCATGCGCCAATATCCATTGTTTACGTGGCATGCGCCACAACCCTGATGCGCCAATGATTTAATATGCCATAGACCCAAGTACCTTTGTATGTGTGACATGTGGCATGCGCCAGAACTTTTGGACGCCAGTATATATATTTCAGAGCCAATTCTTAGTCCAAATTGACTAAGTGCTATAAAGCTTAAGCTTCTATGATATTCCTTGTCCATATGGTCATATATTTTAAGTTGACATTAATTTAAAACAAGATTAACGGCTCTTAAATATATTTCCTAAGTTCATATTAGTATCATATACGACTAATAGTCCTTAGACATATACCCTGAACTAATAGAACATATGACATAGGCTCAACCCAAATATGAGATTTACGGATTTGGACTAATCCGCACCCTACGGGCGACGACGATATTAGTCTCCGTATACAATCCAAGGGCAACCCCAAAATAAACAAATATATAACACGCCACGATGATTCATGGAGTAGAGAAAGTTGTTATCACCTGGTGATAACGTAATTAACTGCAGGGGTTTGCGCCTGCAAGAAAAAGTATCCCCATAATCAAAAACCCTTCATATATGAGGGCAAATCTGATAAGTCTGCTACGACGATCGCATTCATCCAAATCTTCGATATACGGTGCCATAAATCAACTTAGTATTTTCGGAAAGATGGATGGATATGTTCCATATAGAATCTGTCCCCAGATTCAGGCTAGACATGCTCCCCACGTCTCGGTCCGGCTTTCGGCAGTAAACAGATTCTGCCATGCCCGGTGGGACCTTTTTCTTTTTCCACTTTTCACTGTGTATTATGTTTTGCGAGCTAATCGCGGTATGTTTATGTTGCCCTTGGATGTTAGGGTTACTTAATCCGGTGCTTCGCTTCCGTGCAAATCAATGGCCTCACCCAGCAACTCCAACCCTAATGCTAGCTCCAACACCATTCCAGCTTGAGTGACTTGGTCAGGGCATGGCATGGCTCATGTACTCTGCATTCTGATAGCACAACTCGATGGGCTCTTCTTCGGAACGGTGTTCCACCTCACTCCCTTGGCAGCCCTACGCTAAAGGAGGAGACGCCAAAGAAGTCAATCTTTGATAGGCTAACAACTACTGCTGTCGGCTCTGATGATAAGCCTGCTCAATCTAAAGGTCCAGTCTTCCAAAGGCTAAAGTCCGACTCTGAGGGTTCCTCTAAAAAGCCTGCGATCCCAAAGAAGCCAGTCTTCAAACGGCTTAAACGGCTGGCATTCGCAACCCTTAATGTGACCAAGGTCCCAAAGGATGATGTTCCACCCAAGCAGTCTGTCTTCCATAGGCTGACACCTCAAGCTGCTGCTACTCCCATACCTAGACAGTCGGTTTTCAAGCGACTGTCACTTGCCGAAACTTCATATAAACGCAGGGGGCAAGATAGTCCGAAAGAGCACAGGGGCAGATTCAAGAAGCTCCCACAACTGAAGAAGCACCGGCCCCTGTTACCAGAGGTGCCCGACGCTGATACTGGCGCCGAGTGAGGCAAGCTGGGGGCAGCTCTCCATCTGGGTTAACTCTACTCCGATGATCCGAGCTGCCGTTCCAACCGAGGACAGCTTTGAACCTCTAAAGGTGGTTAAACGCAATTCTCCTACTGCTATACTGAAAAAGTCGCCACCTCCCTTGAAAATACATGATGAGCCTAAGGCGATACGTTTAGTCAAATGGCTTTTCCCAACCATCTACACAGTTTGGAAAGAAGTCCAGAACTCTGTCATTGATAACAGCTACTCTCGTCGACCGAAAAAGCTCAAAGGTATACAAGATGATGATGGATCTACTCCTAAATATAAGAAGGCTTGTTCTCAGAAGGTTCCTGCTATGATTGTTCCTTCAAAAACAGCTTCTCATAAAAGAGAGGCCCGATAAAGTCCTGGTACACAAGGCAAATTCCAAAGTCCCGCACTATAAACGCCCTACGTCTGGGGGCATGATAGTTCATATAATATATATGATGAACTCCAAAGATGATTGTCGAGCTTATGTTTCTCATAGACCAATCACTCGATATATAACGAAGGATCAGCAGAAGCCGCAAGAGATCTTGGCTCAAGCGGCGGAACTCATGAGTCCACCGCTCAATTCAAACCCTGACAACGCTCCCGAAAAAAGGACGGGACAGAAGTCTGATATCGACTACCTGAAGCGTGTCCTTGAAAACAAGGATAAGAAAGCTGCGGAAATGAATGCTAGGATGGACAAGATGGCCCTCCTATTTCAAATCATGGTCAGGATGATAGCTCAGCAGGAACCATAGACAGATGAGCCACCGGTAGTTATTATTGATGACAAGGGAGATACTTCAAATCCTCTACGAGCCCCATCAGTGATCGGTGAGGAGACGATCTCTAAAGCAAGGCTGGATGAATATATCACCTAGCAATTTAAAGCCCTTCAAGCCAGCGAAATGGCAGGCAAGCTGGTCAAGACTGGTCGACCGTACCTAGCATGGTATGACCAGAGACAATACCCTTTAGGATATACGATCCCGACGTTCCAAGTATACAAGGGGACCGACAATCTTCGTCAACATATCACTCAATTCAGATCCAGGTGCGACAACACCGGAGGAGATGATGTATTACTTCTCCGCCAATTCGTTATCAATCTATTGGGCACTACTTTTGAGTAGTAATCGGAGCTTCCTAACGACTCCGTTAAGACGTTTGATGAAACGGAGAAGCTCTTTTGCTAAAGATTCGGTAGTGCGAGTAATGCATCACTATGAAGGCACTGGTCAATGAAAGAATCAAACTGAATAAGACATGGGTTCAATATGCTATCCAATGGCGGAACCTATGGTCTAAGCACGAGCAGCGCATCGGCGAGGTTCCGGCCGTCGGGTTATTCGTGGCAACCATCGATCGGCGCTCATAAGTGTATCCGTTCATGTCCTTCTTCAAGCCTACTACCTTCCAGTAGCTTATTGATAAACTAGCTCAACTGGATTCGATAGGTCAAGGTCCTTTCGCTTCGGGCCGAGACTTATGAAATTATATAGGGAAAGACAAGGCAGCGTTTATCGCCAATACACAACAGCAGCAGGGCGACCCTAAAGTGTCTGGTCGCCAAAACAATAATCATGCGGGGCCGAATCTCGAGGAAAGGATAGTGCGCGAATATTCGTTCCTTCGCGATAAGACAAAGAAGCTGTTCGAGCTCGCTACGAAGAATGGCCTACTGACGTTGCCCCAGCCACGGCGACTAGCTCAAGCTAATGAAGTCAACAGCCCCAATTACTGCCCCTACCATCGAGTGGTAAGCCATCCGATCGAAAATTGTTACATCTTCAAGAACTGGGTCGAGAACCAGTATAAACAGGGTAAATTCATGCTATCAGATAACTGGAAGGTGAATCCACGCCAAAATCATAACCTTAAGGGGGCTAATACGCAGGGGCATCCTGTTCATTCATGGAAGAAACCCCGTGGGAGGTGATGCTTTCCTCCAAAACAAAGATGTTAAAGGATCTGCAAGCATGTCCGAGAATCAGGTAAAAAAGCCCGCTTGAACCTGAGATTATAGAAGGGATGCTAAAGCCGCATCCCACTCCGAAAATTGTTGATAAAGGGAAAAGCCCCAAAGTCAAGTAGTCTAATAAGAAGAAAAAGAAAGTAAAGAAGCTCATACAGCCTGTCGAGCATGTAGACAGCCGTACGGGGATACAAAAGTATATAGATGCGCTAAAAGAATATAACCAGATGACGCGTTCACTAGTCACTCTCTTCAGCACATCCTTAAGAATAGCAAGGAGGATGAAGATAACGATTCAGAGGGAGAAGAGAAAATAGAAGAACGTGTGGAAAGTTGCCGCATGGTCTTTCACTCCTTCATATATGACGAAGATGTGCCAGCTGCGTCCGAAAGTGACTCAGACGAACAGAGGGCGGAATCAATGCCAGAAGCTCCAAGTTCGCCATAAGAAGACCCTATTGAGAAGCTCCTATAAGAAGCCTTTCAAAGAAGCAGGGAAAATCAAAGACGTGAACTGGCCATATATGAGAAGGCCATGCGGCAGTGTCTAAATAGGCAAGTTGCGAAGGAGGCAAGTTATGTAGCTCCCCAACCGAAGCCAAATATATTGCCAAAGAGGAAAAAACAAGGTCAAGACCGAGAGGCACTTCGCTAAGGCCTTATCGAAAGGGATGAAGTTGCCGCCCATGAAGATGTATATACCCCAGGGGTTGTAGACTTCGAAGGCAGAGAAGAGCACCCAAAATATTGTCTCTACCACCGGAGAGTCTGTCACCCTATCGACGAATGTAAAGTGTTCTGGAAATGGTGGCAAAAGTATGTCTTCCACCAAAGACATATAAAAAGGGAGAGGCAGAAGGCCGAGGCTCTCCCAAAAGACCTTGCTCGTTTCACTCCTTTCCGCGAAGAACACACTAGGCACCAAGTCGCCTCTAGATTGATAGCCCTGAGTTGGTGAAGAGAGCCCGCATGATAACTCCGAAGCAAACAGACAGACAATGTCAGTGACCGAAAGCTATTGTATGGACAAGGCTTAGTCTTAAAAAAAATGGTTCAACGGTGCCAACTTTTGGAAGAGACTCGGAAGATGAAATCCCCATCAACTTCCTATATGCAGGCTCCTCATCAGGGGAAGAAGGGAAAGCAAAAGACTGCGGCAATATCCGTTTGCGGAAATGCACCCTTCCCAAGAAAAACCTTGGATCTGCAAGCAAAGATCCGAAGGATCAAGATAAGGGTAAAGGGAAGATACCCGAAGAGATTGTTCTAGATGAAGAGGTGCTTAAAGATCTCGCTGCCAAAGACCTGCCTATGAAGAGTAAGGTGGACCACAATGTATTAGCCTATCTGAAGAAGCTACCTTCTCACTTGAGTATATACGATGCTCTATTCCTCTCAAAGGAACTGTGGGAATCTTTAATCAAAGACCTTGAAGAACTTGATCAATTCCAAACTTTCTTTGTTGAGGAAGCAATGAAGGATAAACTGGCGGAAGTATATACAGCCGATATTACCTTCAGTGGAGATCTTCTGGGAACGTTCGAGCATAATCGACCGCTCTACGTTGCTGGGTATTACGATGATAAGAGGATAAATAAGATCCTCGTCGATAACGGTTCTTCGGTTAACCTTTTGAATGTAAAGGTGCTCAAGCAGCTATCTATGGATGTTCAATATCTCGGCAGTGAAAAGATCACCATCTCCGGATTTGACTCGCAGTCTTCAAAAATGCTGGGGTCCATAGTATTGACATTGTGTTTTGGACAGCTCGTCATGGACGTAAAGTTCCATGTCATTGAAAGCAAGACGTGCTACAAAGCTTTACTCAGTAGACCTTGGCTATACGAGCATGGTCTCATCCCTTCTACACAACATCAGTATATGAAGTATTTTAAGGATGGCCAAGAACACACCATTATAGAAGAGCTCAACCCTTTCTCCATGAATGAAGTACGTAAATATGAAGATACCAAGTACTTCCTGTCGGACTTCGAAAATACTGAGAGGTGCGGCAAGTCGCAGAACAAGGAAGGACAAGCGACCACCATCTCGATCTTTGGAAGTGATTCTGAAGAAGAAGAGATAATGGTCACGGATCAACCTCTGAGGGAAACCAATAAACATAGCTTGTCAACCTCCATTTTAGTCTTCGATAGTGACTCGGAAGAAGAAGTTGATGTAGTGTTCTCTACCCACCCGCAAGTGAAAACTCCCAATGAAGCAAACCAAGCTTTACATATTGCGATGGTTCCGTCTTGCCACTACAAAGAACTCGATGCACTTAGCACCTATAGCGTGCAGGAGTTGGTCACTTTTCATATACCTTCCAGATATAAAAGTGAGAAGGCGATTCTCTTCTACAAATCAGAAAATACCAAATTGGAGAAAGAGATCTGGTATAGACTTGATCCGAATCTCAACATGTTGCAGCCTATCTGTATGCCGAGATACTTCACGAAATGACTAAGGGAATTCTTGAAGCATCAGGGAATACCATTCGGACAAACTGTCCGTCAGGCTAAATATTGCAAGAGGATCTAGGAAGTGTCAAGGACTCGCCAAATCAAGCCAAACGGAAAAATGGATACTACATGCTTGGGATATGTACAACCCAAGAAGTGGGAGCAAACTCATAGCTGTTATGCCTTAAGCGAAGGGGAAGATACTTGGCTGGTAGATGACACGACCAAGCAAGAGGGAAATACCCCGCAAAGCGCTTCAACCCAACCATCAGAAGAGCCAATTGAGACGCTAATGAAAGAAACGGTTCAAGATGTTGATGAGTTTGAAGAAAGTATAATGGTCCTATATGAAAAGATCATGCGGTTGCCCCTGACCGAGCAATATAATGGAGTAAGGAGTTATGATAGCCCGGCTCCGCAACAGCTACCTCTGCTCTCTTTTATAAGAGGAGATTCGAAGCGGCGACAATGAGACTAGGGCGGCATTTACGTCCAACCCTAAAACAAGGCGATCTCGGAACAATGCATCAACGAGAAAAATACCGCCCAAGCTCATCCCTTATACAGAAGATGGGATGGGGTTACTCTTTTCCCCGTGACAAGACAAGGAAGATATTCGCCCTCATTATGAAGCACCATATGTTAACACTGCCCAAGTCTAAACGGCCACATCAAGTAAATGCCTTTGATCATCCAGATTACTGTCTCTACAATCGGATCATCGGCCATCCGATCGAAAATTGCTTCGTCTTCAAGAATTGGGTGGAAGAGTAATACAGGAAAAGCAAGTTCACACTAAGTGACAGCTGGAGAGTGGATGCCCCGCAAAAGCATGCACCAACGCGAAACTACTCTACCAAATCGGAGTGTGGCCAGCCCAAGAAGCAGAATCTCACCCACATTTGCCATATGATAAGACTTTCTAATGAAAATGATGAAGAAATGCCTGGGCTTTTTGATTGCCTCGCCAATGAAGATGAGATCATAGATTGCCGCCAGCACCTAAGGAGCTGAAAGATGGAATACCTACTACCACTGATGAATTAAAAAAGGTAGATTTAGGAACGGAGGATGATCCGAGACCAACGTTCGTCAGTGAGCTGCTTACTGAATAACAAGTAGCCACTTTAAAAGAAGTGCTCATAGAATTCAGAGACTGCTTCGGCTGGAACAACTCCGAGATGCCGGGTCTTGATCCAGAAATAGCAATGCATAAGCTGGCCATAACGTCAGGGATAAAGCCTGTCAAGCAGTCTCCAAGAAGGATGCGGCTCCAGCTCAAAATGAGCGTCAACGCCGAAGTTGAGAAGTTAATCGACTCTGGCTTCATCCATGAAGTATGATACCCGGACTGGATTGCCAGTATCATCCCTGTGATGAAGAAGAATGGGACTGTTTGCATCTGCGTGGACTTTTGGGACCTCAATAAGGCATGCCCGAAAGATGACTTCCCCGTGTCAGTTACGGAATTAATGATAGACAATACGTCTACTCATGAGGTCTTCTCTTTTATGGACGGATCATCTGGGTACAATTAGGTAAAGATGAATCCCGGAGACAAAAGCACATGACTTTCTGCACCCCGTTGGGCGTCTTCTATTATAAAGTGATGCCATTTTGACTGAAGAATGCTGGAGCAACATATCAAAGACCGATGACCAAGATTTTCGACGACCTTATTCATGAGATAGTCGAATGTTATATATATGATCTTGTGGTCAAGAGCATGTCTCACGAAGAGCACTGGGAGCATTTAAGGATAGTCTTCAAGCACATTCGAAGTATAACCTGAAGATGAACCCGCTGAAATGTGCATTCGAAGTCTCTTCCGGCAAGTTCCTGGGTTTTATAATCCGCTACCGAGGGATCGAGATCGACCCCTCTAAAATCATGGCTATTACAGAAATGCCCCCGCTAAGAAATCTCAAGAAGTTACGATCTCTCCAAGGAAAGCTTGCCAATATCAGATGGTTCATTGCCAACCTCTCTGGAAAGTGCCGTCCATACAGCCATCTGATGAAGAAAGGGACCCCTTTATATGGGACCAGAAATGTCAGAAAGCGTTGGAGGAAATCAAGCAATACTCGCAGAATCCACCAGTATTGGCCGCTCCGGTTAAGGGAAAGCCATTTATCCTATATACAACTGCCCTTGACGGTTATCTAGGCCCGCTATGGGCACAGGAGAATGACCAAGAAAAGGAAAGGGCCTTGTACTATCTAAGTCAAGTCCTGCTGGGAGCAGAAAGCAACTACTCTCCTATCAAGAAGTATTGCATGGCGCTGATCTTCACGATAACGAAGCTCAGACACTACGCCTTGGCCCATGAAGTGCACATCATATCAAAGGTGGACCCTCTCAAATATCTTATGACGAAAACTATACTAACGGGAAGGCTCGCCAAGTGGGCCTTGCTGTTGATGGAGTTAACAATTATACATCGCCCCCTCAAAGCGGTAAATGGACAGGCTATCGCCGATTTCCTCGCCGAACACCCAATCTCAGTGTACTCTCCACTGAACTGTGAGCTACCGGATGAATATGCATTCAACGCGGTCGAATGGAAAGAAGAAACAGAGAAGCCTTATTAGGAATTATATTTCGATGGAGACTCCTCAATAAAAATGCGGAAAAAGAGTATCTCGATAATCAGAGCTGAGACAGGCCTTATTTTCGTAACTCCTCAAGATAGAATAACCCGCTATGCCATCTCGTTGACGGAGCCTAGGACCAACAATGAAGAAAAGTATGAAATGCTTATAGCCGGTCTTGAGATTGCGATCGGCATAGGCATCGAAAATCTCCGTATACATGCGGATTCTCAGTTGATCGTCATGCAAGTCAATGGAGATTACAAGACATGCAAGTCAGAACTGAAAAAGTATGGCGAAAAGGTGCAACAACTGCTGACGCGGCTTCTCTCGTATACACTGGAAAATGTGCCGCGAGCGAAAACAGCAAAGCAGATACATTAGCTAAGTTAGCCAAAGAATTGGCCGATGAAAACCTTGACGACATAAGGATCATCGTCCAAAGTCGCAAGATCTTGGCCCCAGTGGAGATATCTTCAGAACCTCCAACCGAACCCGTAAATGAAGATGTCTTTCGAGCAGAGGAAGAAGATGACCGGCGAGAAGTCTTTATAGACTAGTTCAAGTCTCAACGGATGCCTTAAGATACATCGCAAAGGCATCAGCTCATGCCATAATCGACGAAACTCTATATAAAAGGTTCTTCGACCATATATGGCTAAAATGCCTAGGACCGAAAGAAGCCAAGAAGGTCGTCCAAGAAATTTACGATGGACTCTGCTGATCTCATCAAGCCGGTCCAAAGATAAAGCTGAAGATCAAGAGGATGGGTTACTACTGGCTCACGATGATCCAAGACAGCATCGACTATGCAAGGTGATGCCACCCGTGTCAAATACATGAGGACTTCATACATCGACACCCCAACCCACTGCATCCGACCGTAACCAGTTGGCCGTTCGAAATGTGGGGACCGATATAATAGACCCTATTGAGCCGGCGTCATCCCGAGGACATTGTTTCATCTTGGCGATGACCGATTACTTCTCCAAATGGCAGAGGTGATACCGCTGAGAGAAGTAAAGACGGAGAATATGCTCCATTTCTTCAAAACCCATGTCATATACTGGTTTAGAGTTCCATGGCGGATAGTCTTGGACAACGGACCAGTATATAGAAGCCATAAGATAAGTTGCTTCGCCCAACAACACAAGATAGATTGGAGATATTCCTTCGTTTATAATCCCCGGGCTAACGGTTTAGTTGAAGCTTTCAACAAGACGCTAACCAAACTTATAAAGAAGATGGTGTCCAAGAATAAAAAGGACTGGCATGAAAGGCTCATGAAGCTCTTTGGACGTACCGAACTACGTTCAAGACAGCCACGAAGACAACACCTTATGCATTGGTGTTTGGCACCGAAGCAGTGCTCCCGGTGGAGACAGAGCTCCCCTCACCGCGAATGGCGGATCAATGTGAACTTACGGACGAAGAGAATACTCATCTCCGGCTCGAAGAACTTGATGCTCTCGATGGGACCTGCCTTATAGCATAACAAAATCTGGAAGCTTACAGAGCAAGGATAACATAATCATATGAAAGCCGAACCAGACTAAGAACATTCCGCCAAGGCGAACTCATACTGGTTGCCAATAGGCTGATGATCCCTGACGGCATGAAATCTGGGAAGTTCGAGCCGAACTATGAAGGCTCGTATGTCATAGATAAGATCTACCAAGGTGGAGCTTACCTACTCATGGATATACACGGAGAAAGACCGTTTCGGCCAATAAACTGCCGATTTCTCAAGAAGTACTATTCTTGAAGAGTCGCGACTTGGGTCAATGATAGATGGCCACGCCTATGTCCACTCGCCATTCCTACCGAATGATATGCACCTCCATTATGATGGACCACTGTCCCTAAACTGGAATGATGGACCAAAATGTATCTAAATTAATATGTTGTCCTACGACATGGATCATATAACCGGTCGTATACAATCTATGGGCACAAACGATCTATGTCCCGCATATGTTCTTCATGGCTCCCTTAGACCGCGATGTCCCTAAATTAACATGTTTCCCTACGGACTTCTTGAGATCCACGTTGCACCCGAAGTTCTACCAGTGAAGATTGCAAACTCAAGTCCCACCGGCGAGGCTACACCTGAAGTCCCACCAGCTATGAATCCCTACCGATGATACAGTTCTCCAAAAGATGTTATGCCCCACGGTTGATCTCCATATCGATCACAGTAGACAATCCACGGGTATAAACGATCAATATCTCACCCAAGTCCTACCGGTAAGCGATACTGGATCACCCACAGGGAAGCTACGTCCGAGAGATTTCCATTGCCAAAAAATGGTATGTCCACAAGCAAAATGGCCACGGATGAAAACCCGAAAGGGAGTCGTAAGTAAAACCAGCAAGACTACCGGCGAGCTTGTGAAAACCCGAGAAGGCGCAAACTCGTTGAAAGAAAAGAAAAATGCACTTGCAAAGTCCTCGCGAATTTGTAAGGAGAAAATACCTGTGTGGGATTCTTACGACTCACAAAGGAGCTACACACTTAGGAATTCATACGATTCCTAAGGAGAAAATACACTTTATGAGATCCTCTCGACTCGTAAGGAGAAATATCTCTATAAGACTCTCACGGCTTATAGAATTCAAAAGCTTTAAATTACAGGGATCCAAGCATGTTTCTTAAGCCATCATACCCCATGAGATTTATGCCCTACAAGTAGTTCAATATTGACTCTTGTATATAATCCACGGGCGTTAACAAAATATATTTCAACCAAGTTCCACCGGAGCCGAGTGATATTTCCCATATGGTGAACGGCACTTATAAGTCATCTCGACTTGTAAGGAGAAAATACTCTTGTAAGATCCTTACGACTTGCAGGAGAAAATATCACTTAGGAATCCCCACGATTCCTGAAAAGAAAATACACATGCAAGATACTCTCGACTCGTAGGAAGAAATATCTTTATGAGACCCTTATGACTCATAGAGTCAAAAAGACTTAGTTGGCAGGGATCTAAACCTGCTTTCTAAGCCACCTTTGTCTAAATAAGTAACGGCAAATGATGAGTTACTCCTGGCAATATTCCAGTTGTAGTGATATTGATGCCTAATCAGGTATCAAACTCCAAGTCCTCTTACGACATATTATAGGTCATTCTTGATGATATTCCAGTTGTAGCGATACTGATACCAAACCTGGTATCAGATTCCAAGTCCCCAACTCGCAATAAAGATCAGTGAGCAAAAAATATACATATAAAATAGCCGAAATGATAGGGCAACTCGCAATGAAAATCAGCGAGTAAATAAAAAAATCGAAATGATTGGGCACCGCGAATAAGTAACCGAAATGATTGGGCAATCGCGACTTTCGCGATAAGAAAAGCTGAAATGATAAAGCATCGCGGAGAATAAAAAAATTAAAAAAAGAATAAATAAAAAATGATAAAATAAAATTTTTCTTCCTTGCGTGTAGTTCGAATTTCAACTTCTGATTCATAGGCATAAGTGAATGAAAAGAAGCGATACGTTTCCCTATGCTCCATCAAATGAATAACTGAGTCTTGATGGCATTTATATAGCACAAAAACTACATGGACATCTGATTCACTCCAGTGAAGTATGATTGCGGCGCCATCAAGGACCCAATGGTCGAAATGAAGCGAAGTGATGGCATACTCTTAGCTTCAGGTCTTGATGGTAATACATACAAAACCTAAAGACTATTGGATGTTATCCCACCTCGGACGGATGCAACTCTGACTTTCCTGGGACTCCTCAAAGAAGGAAGTCTGACCTTAAGGTAAAGCGCCACGGTAGCGTCTAACGTTGAACCATCTGACTGCAATATAGATATACCGGCCTAGGAAGGTTACTTGAGATGTTGTATCCTGTAGTGATAGGGTTGGGTGATACAGCAAGTATGAGGCTACTCGAGCCAGCGACCCGAGTGGACGTGGATCAAGAAGAAATCGGCTGACGTAACGGTGTGATGGACCAAATCCACCACCACAAACCTAACGGACTCCTATGCTAAAAGGGGTTATGTATGTTTAACATTAAGATGGGTTTGTCCGTATGCCTAAGGGAGAGATGAACTGAATGCTCCGGAACTAGTAAATAAACTAAGTTAAGACATTTCAAAGCAATCAAAAGATAGAGATGCAAATAAATAAATAAAAAAATTCATTCATAAATCAGAATTGTGGGATGATACAATCAACAAAAAGGGGTAAAAAAAAGCAATCAAGTCAGTTGGACTCCCTGCAAATCTCGAAGGAATTCAAGGGCCAAGATTTTACACAAGGAATCTAAGGGCCCTCACGTGATATGCATGTGGCGCCTCTAGTGAGGGCATTTGTTCCCTCCAAAAATAATGATAATTAATAGACAGTAACTCATGAAACTTAAGTTCATAAGCCAGAAAGATGGGCGCTGCTAAAAAGCATGCGTCAATAATTTTTGGCGCTGCGCCAATTTTTGAGGCCCTCGCCTCTTTGATAGTTTAAACTATATTTGGAAAAATAATTTTCCTATCTTTCTCAAACAGAAAGAATAAATTTGGTTAACCAGAAAATCTCCAAATAAAAGATTTAAAATATATAGATTAAGTTATTTAAAGTATTCTTTATTTTTCTAAAACAGAAAGATAATTTTGTTAACAAGAGATAAAATCTTTTATATTTTTCTAAATAAAGAAAAATATAAAACTTGTTAATAAGGACCTTCAGATCTATAATCCAACGATGCTTAAGCACCCGGATTTATATTAGCTCTTTTCATATATTCTTTTAAAACAAAAAATCAATTGAATATCTTATTTAAATAAGAAAGATATTAATCATATCAACAGATAAGCTTTGGATCTAAAATTCAATAGTGTTTAAGCACCCGGGTTTGATTTTAAGATCAATTAAAGAAATCTAAAAGAGAGATTGTTTCTACTTACCCAACAATATCTATATCCTATATGAAGGACCCTTGAGGTCAAATTTCATATACAAAATCGACCCCATAAGTTTGATCATGAACTTAAGTTCTCTGCAATCAAAGCTTTTGTCTTCTTCCTCATTATCATCAACCGATGTGAGAAAAGGAGAATGGTCTCTATGATAGAATAAGCTTAAGCTTCATCTATGAGAAGGTTAACCTTCAGATTCAGAACATAAGTTCTTTTCGATGATCTTAAGATCTTTAGATCAAACTTCGTCTCGAAAAAACTTAAGTTTTTATTAGAGCGGTTCCTTTAATCTTAAGATCTAGGGTTTGAGAGAAGAACCGAACCCCCTCATAAAAATATAATGATGATGGACAAGGAAATTTAAATTTCCAAAGAACGGATCATATGATATATATATATAAAAAGGAGGGAGACTCCAAATCACAAAAGTTGTGATCTTAATGTCGTCAATGGCCAAAATAACCATTAACAGAAGCTTAGGCTTCATGAAACTTAAGTTTCGAAAGAACAAAAATTTATCTCTATGAAAAACCCCAAGCGGCCATGCGCTAGAGGCATATGCGCCACATAAACATGCGTCAATGAAGGACATAAGCCAATGAAGATATGCGCCAATAAAGACCATGTGCCAATATGAAGGGCATGCACCAATGAAGATATGCGTCAATATGGGCAGATGCGCCTGAGACTGATAGAACATATGACCTAGGTTCAACCCAAATATGAGATTTATGGATTTGGACTACGGGCGACGACAATATTTGTCTCCGTATACAATCCAAGGACAACCCCAAAATAAACAATATATATAACACGACACACGATGATTCATGGAGTAAAGAAAATTATTATCGCCTGGTAATAATGTAATTAACTGCAGGGGCTTGCGCCTGCAGGAAAAATGCCCCACGATCAAAAAACCCTCACATATGAAGGGGAAGCTGATAGGTCTGCTACAATGATCACATCCATCAAAACCTTCAATATACGGTTTCATAAATCAGCTTGGTATTTTCGAAGATGTGGATAGATATGTTCCATATAGTATCTGCTTCCAGATTCAGGATGGACGCGCTCCCCACGCCTCGTTCTGGTTTCCGGTGTTAAACATCTATATTCAAAACTGTTAGAATATAAATTAATAACATACAACCCTCATCACAACTTGGAACTTACGGTGTAGACCCTCATCATAACTTGGAACTTAAGGTGCAACGGCTGGGACATTTGACATGGTATTAAAACAACCCAGGATCGACTCTCCGGATGCGTAATTAAATGTTATTTAAATTAAAATGTGGCTGTGTAAAAAGCCCATGCTTTTAGCCCAAAAATTCTTCGACCTGTAGGGGAGTAATATAATATAAATTGTTAAGAAACATAAGTATAGAAGAGGAGCGGAAAATAATGGAGAGACTATATTATGAAAAATAGAAGAGAAGCAATGGTTATTGATAAAAAAGAAAACTATAATAATTTTATTATAAGAGGACAACTCTACTTCTCTATTTATAATAAACTCTTAGGATTTAATATTTAACCACTAAGTAACACTTGATTCCTAAGTAGATCATAATCTAATCAAATCTAAATATTACCAATCTTTCAAACATATCAAACTATATCTCTCATAAATATATATCTTTATTCTTAACGCTCCCCCTCAACCAAAAAGGCATATATGATGTGTTCTCAACTTATTACAAAGCTAATTTCTCACTCTAAAAATAAAATTTGCAACTTCAGCAAAGCATCTTGCGTCTTTTGTGTTGTCTTGAAAATTTGGCTTTCATGCTGTCTTAAAATTTTTCTTCAGTAATTCATCTTGGAAACTTGCAATTTGACTTGAGCTGAGATAATTTTCTATGAAGATTTTTGAATGAAAACTTGTGGTTTCCGTGAACTGTCGTTAATAGTTTCTTCAAACACTTCCATAAGTGTGTCATATCACACACTTTTGTGGACTGTCATTAATAACTTTTTCGAACAACCAGTTTAACGATTTATAGGTCAACAACCAGTTTAACAACTTAGATATCAATACCGCAAGTTTAATGACTTTGAAGTCAATCAACAAATTAATAAATTTGAGATCAATTAAGAAGAGACTTCAATCAATAAGTTCTACCAACAACTTTAACGACTTCCAACAAATATCTTCAATCACAATTTAACGAACCAACAAACTTCATCAACTTTAAATCTCAACTTCATTTTCAAGGAGTATTTTACCCATATATCATATACACCTTATATATTTTCCGTACGTCAGGAAAAAAAATCTTATTCTTTACAGATTATCACAACTAACAATCAGCACAAAAGGACATACATAACTTCCAACAACTTCAAACTTTTTTTACCATTCACCAATGAAATATATTTTTTTCAACTTCATCGTTTTTTAAGAAGAGAAGGGTTTTACCGTAAGGCGGCTCGAAATCTAAGGTTTCGATAGGGTTTCTTTTTCTTTTTCTTTTTCTTTTTCTTCTTCTTCTTCATCGTCATCGTCATCGTCATCGTCTTCTTCGAAGTCTTAGTCACCGTTGACATTTTGTTCGGGTTTTGGTCATTGAGGGTATCGATCGCCATTGGAGAGGTTGTGAGATTGAGAGAGGAGTGTTTTTTTTTTTTGGAAACGCGGAGAAAGGTAGTGCTATGATGCCATGTAACGAGTTTAGAGTATTTAAAGTTGAGAGAGTGATGGAATTTTTAATAGGTGCACATTGGCCTTTGATATAAGTGGGTTCCAACAATAAAACTCAAGTCTTATTGAGGTTTGACTTATCTTATATTTTATACCCATGTGTTTCTTTTGTTGTTTTCAATATGAGACTATTTTTAAAGTCCCATCATTTATTTTTACTTTCAACATTCCCCCTCACGTGCAACCATCGCTTTTTTTGTTGTACTTGTCATGTGGAAAGTATGAGTAGGATTACGTGCAACCATCATTTTTTCTTGGTATGGTTGTCATGTGCAAAATACGAGAAAAATTATGTGCAACTATATAGAAAGAGTCATAGATCACCTCTCATATTTTAACCAATCTAATAACTAATTATATTCATAATATAAATCAATAGCCCACAACCCACATTATAACTTTGGAGCTAAGATGCGGTGGTAAGGACATTACCCAAAAACCATCATAATTTATTCGGCGTGTCCGTGTATTAAGAGGTTTGCTGTTTACTTCATTTAGATTAGGTATGAACTACCTCATGTTTTGATTTTCTTAAAGATGAAGAAGGCAGAGAACTATTGCACGAATGTTTGCAAATCACAGCAAAATGCAGAGGGATAGAACATCTCAGTGCAGCGGCTCGCCTTGTAAACCTCGCAGATTTTTTTTCACGATCAAAGAATTTTGTGGAGTTGCAAATTATGTTGAAAACAATAATCAATTACTGTACCAATGTTGCACCTTGCAGTCGCACTCTACCATTTAAAGAAAGACGATGAAGCCAAGAGCCGTGCTCTAGAGGCTGTGCAAATACGCGATGATGCATTCCGAAAAGAATTTCTTCCGGTAGGTGAGCTTAACTGCATCTTTACAGTAAATTCTATTATGAATTAGTTCATTCAATCCATTTTTATTGCCTTGCACTTGTTAGCAAAACAGATCACTAGACAAATATTACAGTCTATTTTTCTCAAACAAATATCTTGGGCTGGCCTTGTTTATCCTTTTTTTTTCCTTCTAAAAAATAAAAATCCCGAAACAATATTTTCTTTTTCCATCAATGTGAAAACCGATGCGAATGAGCAGGAAATCAAATTTCCACTGATAGTGTTAGGCTCTGTTCTGATTATGATTGAACTTTCCTTACCGTTACACAGACCACTCCAAGATTAAGAAAAATGAGGACGCTTTTATGCAGATACCACTTGAAATGTCTTAGGACTCTAAATGAATATACCATGAGCCCCACTCCTTCTTTAACACAGCAATGTGGGGATGCAAGTATGGTACTTCAAAAAAAAACTAATGTTTTCTAAAAATAATATTCCAAATAATGTACTTAGTATCAGTATATTATATAATATATCAACCTTTATAACTGAAATATGTTAATTTTAGTATATCATTACACATGCACTCTTCTAAAATTTAAAACGCGTTTCCTCACGCTCATGTATATCCTGAAAATATATATTTTATTTTGCGACACAAGACTAGTCTCTGTTTCGTGTCAAAATTTCGAATCATGTCTCATACAAGTCCAGGTTCTCCTCTTCTATGCTTCTCTGATTTTGCAGGTGCAGTTCTTGATTCCTTGGTATCGATACAAACAAGATTGGGGAAGGACGACGGCGATATACTGGCCAAATTGAAGAGAATTTTAAGCATTCAAGAGAGGGAGTTCGGCTCCGAGCACGGAGAAGCTTTAGAGACCACGAAAAAGGTTGTTTCTTTTTTGATGGGGATGAAGAATGAGAGGTTGCTTTTAGAGAGGAGATTAAAATCATTAAGAAGCAAACACAAGCACATGGTTCATGTTTAAAAGAAATATCAGTTGCGATTTTAAATTTCTATCGAAATCAAAGTCCTTTGATATGTTACTGATCATATCAATTAGTTGACATTTACATAAGCTTTTGAAGGCATGCCAACTTCATCTGGTGCAATCAAATTTAAAAAAATTTAATTGGCATCCTCCAAATTTATGTAAACTAAAGAAAACATCTTATAATAAGAAAGTTTAGTATGATAAACTCATGTAATGGTTTTATTATACATCTGCCACTCTACTACTACGAGGTATATAGTACAGAGTGGAAAATACTGTATGTTTCTGCCACTCTACTACTCCCGATTTATTCTAACTTCATGACTGGGTTGCAGAAGTGCTGAGACAGGGATGCCTGAATTCAAAGTCAACATTTCTCTGCTTTCTTAGAAATATCTAAATGCAGAAAAGCTGTGCGGGCGCTCATTAAAATTATTTTTTCATAATTATTCTATTTACAATCCATCAAACTCCTGTCATGAAAATATGTTACTACCGACCTCCAACAAAGAAGACCAAATCAGTCCCGCACAAACAATCAGAATTAAAATATTTTGATTTGGACATTCAACATAGCAATTTTACAATGGAAACTTGATTAATTTTCACATAAACTTGTTGCAATAGGGGGAAAACTCAAGTCACAAGCACTTCCACATCTGCATTGGTCCGTCAACTTTATATACAATAGCTTTTCATTTAATCAATTGTGCTAGTTGCATAAATACAATTTGCTTTGAACTATCTCTTCAACGCCAGTCTTTGTTTTAATGCAAGATTGAGTAACTGAGCGGAATTGCATCTTGGATATCAAACTTTTCTGATCGCAGATCTGTTAGCAAGTGAAAAGGAATAGCCAACATATATAAACTAAATCAACAAGAAAAAATGGATAAATGCTTGTCAAATAGGCTCATTGTTGACTCCAGAAATTTGTCCTTCGTATCCAGACAAGACTTGGCAATGTCGACCAGCTGCGAGCATTTCAAATGAAGCTGAGGACATCCCTGAATGAACAACACGGCAAAAAGATGTATTATGTATAATCGGCAATTGGAGCATCACTGCTCTATAAGAAAAGCAATAGTTAGGGCCATTCAAACTGATCTCTTCTTGCTGTATGCATCATGTGTTCATAAATGCGCACAGATGTTTCCTCCGTGTGATCATGAGTAAGAGGCATATTTCCATGCAGGTCATACACAAAAAGTGATGAAAATTTAAATTTTAGTCCTCCATAAAACTGTTTTTTCAAACTTAGAAAATTTCTATTTTTGGTAAGTTTTTCAATATTTTGCATTTATATCCCACAAAAATCACAAAATTTTAAATAAACAAAAACTCAAAATTTATCGTTGGTTACTCCAATATTTTTCTTGATATATAACACAAAAAATAAAGAAATTTTCAAAATCTCAAAATTTTATATTTTCTTTGAATTTTCGAGATACAGCTTTGCTAGCACAAAAAAATTGCGAAATTTTCAAAGTCCCAAAATTTTCTGTTTTCTTTCGTTTTTCGATAATTTGCCGGCTCATGAAAACTGCAAAATATTCAAAACTCTCAAAACATTATATTTTCTTTGATTTTGCTTGTTATATGACACACGAAAACTGCCAAATTTTTTTAAAATTTCCAAAACTTCCGCTTGACACGGAAATCGTGAAAATTTCAAGAATCTCAAACTTTTTTTGTTTTCCTTCAGCTCTCGATATTTTTTATGCTATAGCTCACGAAACCCATGAAATTTCCAAAAGCATCAAATTTTCTTTTTTTGTATTCATTATTTTTCTTGTGCCCGCGCAAATTGGAAATTTTCAACCATACCAAAATTTTCTCATTTGTTTCGTTCCTCAAAATTTTGCTTTCTAGCATATGAAAACACAAAATTATCAAAAATCTCAAAATTTCATGTTTTCTTCGGTTTGACAACATTATACCTTGTAGCATACGAAAACTGCGAAGTTCTTGGAAATCTCAAACAAAAATCATATGTATTTTGATATTTTGCTTGCTATATTATACATTGTAAACCATGAAGGTTTAACATTTCAATATTTTAATATTTTGCACACAAAAATTGTGAAATTTTGCTTGTAGCTCACGAAAACCATGAAATTTTAAAAATCTTTTAAAAATCGGTTTTCTTCCAATTTTCAACATTCTCAAAAAATTTTGTATTTCTCATATTTCAATATTTTTCTTGCTATATTATACACAGTAACTTCGAAATTTTCAAAACTAACATTTCTACTTTTCTTTCATTTTCAATTCTTTACTTGCTATATATAACACACGAAAACAACGAAATTTTCAAAAAACTGAAAACTTTTACGGTTTCTTTCGACATTCAATATTTTGCATGCTATAGCACCAAAAAACCATGAAATTTTTGGAATCTCTCAAAAATTTCTTATTATCTTTTTAGTATCTTTTTCTGGTAATAATATAGGAAAGTCCTGAAATTTTCAATAATTTGAAAATATTCTCTTTCCATCCGTATTTTAATATTTTGCTTGCTTATAACACACGATCGGGAAACTTTTAAAAATCTCACACACAATTTTCCCTTTTCACTTGATATAGCACACGAAAACAGCAAGAATTTTCCCAACGAAAACTACCAAAATCTTAAAAATTTATGTATTATTCGGTATGTCAATATTTTTCTCTATTAAAAATTTTCAAATTATCAAAATAATTAAAAATTTCTGCTTTTCCTCCGTTTTCAATTTTTTTCTTGTCATAGAAACACGAAAATTGCGAAATTTAGAGTTTCTTTTTTTTCCCTTGATATAACGGATAAAAATCGCGAAAACACCCAAAATTTATTGATTTTTCAAGTTCACTGCCGCATGAACAAATATCGGGAAAATTTTAAAATCTCAAAATTTCTAGTTTTCTTCTATTTTTTCAATCTTTTGCTAAATAGCACACAAAAATCAAAAACTTTTCAAAAAAACTCAAGATTACATGTTTTCTCCAGTGTCTCAATATTTTACGTGCTCTTGCACACAAAAATCAACAAATTATAAAAATCTACAAACTTTCCTTTTTTCTCATTGCTTTCTATATAAAAACCGTGAATTTTCAAAATTCTTCTAATTTTCAGTTTTCTTTGGTTTTTCAATATTTTGCTTGAAATAGCATATGAATTTGTGAAATTTTCAGATGGCTTGCTTGCTATAACGTACAAAGGGCACAACTTTCAAAAATATCAAAATTTCTAGTTTCAATTTTTCAATATTTTGCCACAAAAATCACAATATTTTGTTCTGACTTCGGTTTTTTATATTTTGCTCGCTATATAGCCCCCGAAATTGCAAAATTTGAAAGTCCCGAAATTCTCTCTCTTTTTGTTTTCAAAAATCCCAAGCTTTACTATTTTTCTTTCGTTTTTCAATATTTTGCTTGCTATATAACACATGAGTATCACAAAATTTTCAAAAAGCTCAATTTTTTTGTTTTTTCAACTATTTTTTTAACGACTTGCATGGACTACGAAAACAACAAAATTTTCACAATTTAAATTTTTTTTTTTAGTTTTTCAATATTTTGCTTGATATAAAACACGAAAATCGCAAAAATTTCCAAAGTTCCAAAATTCATGTTTCCTTTGACTTTTCAATATTTTGCGTGTTATTGCCCATTGTGGAACTTTCAAAAAAATTTGTTTTCTTTTTCAATATATTGCAAGGTTTAGCCGACGAAAACCGTGAAGTTTTCAACAATCTCAAAATTTTCTATTTTCTTCGGTTTTTCAATATATAGCTAGCTGCCCACCGAAAAGTGTGAAATTTTCAAAATCTTATTTTATGTTTTCTTCATTGTTTCAAATTTTTTGCCTGCTATAACACACGAAAAGTGCAAAATTTTCAGAAATCTAAAAATAATGTTTTCCTCGTTTTTTCAATATTTTGCATGTTATAGCCCCACTAACACTATGAAAGTTCCAAAAATCTCAAAATTTATCTTTTATTCGGTTTTCCAAATTTTTGCATTCCTACGAAAACCGATCAGAAGCCTTCTCACATTAATCTTATGTTTTCTGGTTATTGAAAATTTCTTCTACTGAATCAATATTTCATTTGAACCATGAACTTGATTTAGTTAGTTCTAATCTTATTTCATTCTTGACAAGGAAAAAATAGTGTGTTCCCGTCTAAAAATTTGGGCGTTCATGGCAAGCACAAGCACAAAATATAGGCAAAAGAGACCCAAAGTATTAAATGGCCTCAATATGTTCAAAGGAATGTAAAGCAGATTTTTCCGGATTATATTTTATCGTACTCCCAAATGAGAATCAGATAGACTATGATAGCATCAAAAAAAAACTTTGATTTGATACATTATAGGCCTCACAACTCTTCCGGAGTCGAAAGAGCAAACGTGCGATGCAAGTATAGTTTAAGCAGAGCTTAAGCAAACCTCTTTCACAAGAGATGTATTTTAGGCCCATATCGGCCACACCAAAGAATTGAGAAGTGTTTATATAACTTAAACACTTCCACTTTTCATTACATTAAGACCAATGAAAGATAATATAATGAAACCACAAGGGCGCGTCGCCGCCGCCGTGCCGAGCTACCGAGCCGCGTGTGCCTACACCTGCGGACATGAATGTCGCTCCGATTCCCGTTCAAAAAGTCTCGAGCATTCTTTTTGCAGAAAATTGTTTTTTAAAATATTTCAAGTACTAGGTGTGCGGCATTACTTGCGATGCACAAGCGCACCTATTAATGAATCTGAATCAACACGTACGCACCTATTAATGAAGCTAAATCAACAAGTGCGCAGCGATGCATGCAATGCATGTGCGCACTTATTAATGAAGCTGAATCAACATGTACACAGCGTGTGCAATGCACGTGCGCACCTATTAATGAATCTGGAAAGGAACAAAAAAAATAAAAAGAAACAGAACCAATTGCTTCTCTATGAAAACTTTTGCTTTCTGATCCAGACTAGTGCGCACTCAAACTAGTGCGCACTTAATAAAATTGTCTATGGAAAAGCCCCTGGAGATGTGTGCGCACGTGATATGCACGTGTGCGCACTTGACGAAAGCCATCTGTAAAGACATGCGCATCACGTGATATCCACATGTGCGCACATCATGAAAGTTGCACATGAAGGCATGCGCGTTATGTGATACGCACTTGCACAACACACTGACTTGAAACAAGTGTGTAACGCGCCAAGGCACGTGCACACTCCCTTTTCAGATCAAAGCAAATTTGCATGTGCGTCATATGCACTTGCGCACTTGGACAGCAAGCTTTGGCTTGACTACTTAGTTAAAATAAACCAAGTATAGAAGTTTTTGCTTCTCATACATGATATATCGATTAACATATCAATGATGTCCAAATTAATTGTAGTCTCATATATGACTAATGTCCGTTCATCTAAGTTAATTTTAGTCTCATATAAGACTAACGATTCTTAGATCCACCATAATCTTTTCCCACAAATACGGGATTTGGTTCAAGGATACAACTTTCCACACATCTGACATATGTCGTAATTCCTCAACGTCTTCAGAGAGGTGGCGGATCCTAACAACCAACAACTTATTCGTCCAAGCATGGGAATGTTGGACCGAAATGTCCTTAAACTAATATTCGTCTCAAACATGGGAATGTTAGACCGGAACATCCCTAAACTAATAATGGACCGCGACGTCCTTAAACTAATGTGTTTTTGACCTGCGGACTGTCTCCATATTGACTACCGTATACTATCCATGGGCTATTCATATATGATCTAATGATCGGTTGAGCTCATATGCTCATTTATTCCTAAGTCGATCTTAGTCTCATATATGACTAATAATCCTTAGATCAAACCCAAGTTTCCCGTGAACGGATGGACCTCACAAATGTGATGAATGCTTCTTAAGTTCATTTCCGTTGGAAAACCAAGCTACCAACGCGGACCCTGTCATGTAAATGCTTGACCCAAAATATCTAGGTTGATCTTAGTCTCAAATAAGACTAACGACCCTTGGATAGTGCCCAAATTTCATATGAACCGATGGACCTCACAAATGTGAGAAATGCGTCTTAAATTCACTCCTGTTGGTAAACCAAGACACCAACGTGAACCCCGTCAAGCAAATGCTTGACCCAAATCATGTAAATATATATACGAATTTGGACTAATCCGTGCCCTACGGGCGATGACATAAACTAGTCTCCGTATACAATCCACGGGCAACCATAATAAACAAAATATAATACGACACGAAGTGAACTACCGGAGCAGGAGAAAGTGGTTATCATAACGCAATAACGTAATTAACTGCAGGGGCTTGCACCTGCAGGGAAGAGCGTCCACATAATAAAAAAAACCCTCACAAATGAGGGGGATCTGATAAAGTCTGCTATATCGATCGCATCTATCCAAACTTTTGATATATAGTGTCATAAATCAACTTGGTATTTTCGGAGAGGTGGATGAATATGCCCAAATAGCATCTGCTTCCAAATTCAGTCAAGACGTTCAATCCTATATCGTCTCTATTTTCGGCGGTAAACAGATTCTGATACGCCCGGTAGGATCTCTTTCTCTTTCCACTCCACACTTCGTGTGTCATGATCGCGAACAAAATCGCAGTTCGCTACGGTTGCCTTGAATTTAAGATACTAAAACTTGGTGTCTTGCTCCAGTGCAGAATCAATGGCTCTCAACTGCACTTCATGTAACAGCAGCTCCCACTCCATCCCATCCAGGGGAGCAACGTACGGGCCCAACGCGGCCTCCATCTTCTCAATGCTGGTAGGGTAGGTTACTTAGACTACTACCAGGCTATTCTTCAGGACCATGCTCCCGCCTGTAAACTTTGGTGCCTCAGGGCCACAAGAAGAAGCTCCCAAAAGGTCAGTCTTTGATCGGATGGTAACCGTGATGGCTCATATCAGCAAACCGTCAAACTCCGGCATCTCAATCTTAAACAGGCTGAACAAGAACTCGAAAGGCCCCGCAAAGAAGCCCATGATACCTGAAGGAGCTGCCCCAAAACGGCTAGCTTTCCCTACTCCTGCTGCAGGTGAAGCCGATAAGAGTGCTTCCCCTCCCAGACGGTCGGTCTTCGAAAGATTGGTCAGCTACGCTCCAGCTCCACCAAGAATGTCAGTCTTCCAAAGGCTGACAGTAAGCGAAGCTCCCCAGCAACGCCGGGGGCATGATGAAGGTGCCTCTAATACGGAGGCAGTTCCTGCTGCAAGGCATGCTCGACGTCGCTACTGGCGTCGAGTGAGAGAAGCTGGGGCAACTCCCCTTCTAGGATCACCCCACCAGCTCTTATGGTGAATATCAACGTTGTTGTTCCAACTGGGAACAATTTTGACCTGCTTAGGAGGGTACGCAAGAACTCCCCGATGACGGTACTGAAAAAATCACCTCCACCGGCAGAGGCGCCAGTACAGAAACAGCCGGAGCAGTCTCATCAACGGCTCTCCCCACAGATACATAGTCTGGCGAAAAATCCAAAACTCTGTTCTTGACGAAAATTACTCTCGTCGACCGAAGAAATCTAAGGACCGACAAGAAATAGACCGCTCCGATATACAACAGGGATCCCTCCTAAACAGGCGTCTGTCATGGCAACTCCTTTAACTCCAACCTCTAATAAAAGAACGATGCCGGTGAAAACTCTACCACCAGCGGAAAAATCCAACGACGAAAGATCTAAATGCTCCAAGTCTGGGGGTATAACCATACATACGGTCTACATGGAAAGAGACAAAGAAGAAAGACGAGCTTCAATAAGTCACCGACCGCATACTCGGCTGCTGACAAAGCCTTAGGAGCAACAGCAAAAGCTCCATGAAATTCTGATCGAAATGGCAGCTCTCACTAGACCAAAAGAAAGTCCGGACAATGAAGTCAAACAGCGCCAAGAGCAAGAGACCGATACAGAGTTCTTGAGACGAGTGCGGAAGAGAAAAGGCAGAAGTTGCATAGCAAGCTGCTAACATAGAGCAAATGGCTCTCTTATTCCAAGACATAGTTAGAATGATGATCCAGCTAGAACCACCGGCTGAAGATCCGTCGGTGATTATTGAGAATGACAGAGGAGAAACATCAAATCCTCCCCCAGCCTTATCAGCGGCCAAGGAGAAAACAATCTCCAAAGCGGCTCTGGATGACTACATTGCTCAGCAAATTAGAACTCACCAAGCAAGTGAAGCCGTTAGCCAACTTGTCAAAACCGGGCGACCATATCCGGCCTAGTATGACCAAATCAAGTACCCATCGGGATATACGATCCCGAAGTTCCATGTTTATAAGGGAAGGGGTAATCCCCACCAGCACGTCGCACAATGCAGAGCTCTGTACGACAATACTGGAGGCGACAACAAACTTTTGCTTCGCCAATTCGTCGGAACCTTGTCAGACACAACTTTCGAATGGTACTCGGAGCTCCCAAATGACTCCGTGAAGACCTCTGAAATGGAGCTGCTGCTCACGCAACGGTTCGCCAGCGCGAGTGAACGCACTCCGACTGCAGCACTAATCAATGCTAAGGTAAAGCCGAGAGAAACTTGGATCCAATACGCGATCCGGTAGTGGAACCTGTGGTCTAAATGCGAACAGCGCATCGAAGAGTCTCCAGCTATGGGCATGTTCATCAGGACCCTCGATTCTCAATCGACTGTGTCGCAGTTCATAACTTTCTTCAAACTCACAACCTTCCAGACGCTGATAGACAAATTGGCCTAAATGGATCAGATGGGTCATGGCCCTTCCTCCTTAAATAAAGACCTTCAAAATAACAAGGAAAAAGGAAAGGTAGACTTCGTTGCCAACACGCAACCGAGCGGTCCAAAACCAGCTACTCGCCAAGACAACACACGTGCGCACACGTCCTTGTAAGACTGGGACGTGCATACTCGTTCCCTCATGATAAAACGAGAAGGTTGTTTGAGCTAGCAATACGAAATAATCTGATCACATTGCCAGAACCACGGCGACCTGCACAACCCGGCGACGTCAACAACCCTAACTACTGCTCCTATCATAGGATAGTGAGCCATCCAATTGAAAATTGCAACATATTCAAAAATTGGGTCGAGGACTAGTACCAACAAGGAAGTTCGCACTGTCCGATAGCTGGAGTAGATCCGTCCCAAAAGCACGCTCCTAAAATGGACGCGCAAGGGGCATTATGCTCACCCGTGGAAGAAACTCCATGAGAAGTTCTTTCAGCGAAAACTAAAAGAATGCTGAAAGATGTACAAGCATGTCCGGCAATCAAGTGGAAGAGCCCGTTTGAACCCGAAATTATCAACGGGATACTGAAATCACGTCCCGCGCCAAAAACCGCCAACAAGAGGAAAAGCCCCTAAGTCAAGACTTCAAAGTCTTCTAAGAAAAAGAAGACTAAAAAACCTGTGCATCCTGCCAAGTATGACGACAAGCGCACGGACCTCCAAAATATAAACGCTCCGGAAGAGTACAATCAGAAAGCATGAACTCCAATCACACTCGAAGAATTCCTCAAGCATATTCTTGAGGACAGAGACGGTGACAATGATAAGAGAAATGACTCATCAGAAGAAGCGGAAGACTATGTAGCAGGTTGCTACATGATCTCCCATTCGTCGTTATTTGACGAAGAAGCTCCACCAGTGTCGGAAAGCGACGCGGAAGAGCTGGGGGCGGAATCGGCGCTAAAATCCTCGAAGCTGCCAGAAAAGACCCAATTGAAAAGTTTATAAACGAAGCTTTTCAAAAGAACAAATATGACCGAGAACACGAAACGACCATATACGAAAAAGCTAAGCGGCAGCGTCTAGATTAAGAAGCTGTGGCAAGTACGGGTCATAATGTTCTCCCGATGCCTGCGACAAATAAGAGCAGGCTAAAGCTGAAAAGTGGTTTGCCAAAGCCTTGTCTATGGGGATGAAACTGCCACCGCTCCGGAATCCCATACTTCGACAGTGGTGAATCACATCCAAAATACTACCTCTATTATCGAAGGATTGCCCACCCTATCGAGGAGTGCAGCGCCTTCAAGAAATGGTGACAAGGATATGTTGCCCATCAAAAATACTTCAAGAAGAAGCGTGAAGCTCGCGCTCGTCGACATAAGTGGCGAGACGAACACGCATAAAGAAACAACTGGCAACAGGCATATGGTTGGTACGAGTTCGGAAAGCGAAAACCCCTAAGTTCTCACATTCGGGAGCGATTCCGATGATGAAACGCCTCTCAACCCTCTCTTTGAAGACTCCACCTCGAAAAAAGAAGAGGAGAAGAACCGCAAGAACATTCAGCAATAAAACAGTACGCTGCCTGAAAAGAACCTCGGATCTGCAAACAAAGGTTCGAACAAAAAGGACAAAGGGAAAGAGAAAATGCCAGAAGAAATTCTCTCGATGAAGAAGTGGTCAAAGAGCTCGCCGCAAAAGACCCGCCTAAGAAAAATAAGATGGATTACGTCCCAACACATGAGGAAAATACCCTCGCAGCTAAGTATATTGGATGCTCTCCTCCTGTCCAAAAAAGCACAAGATTCCCTGATCAAGACCTTACAAGAGCACAATCAGTTCCAAACTTTCCTCACAGAAAAAAGATGAAAAATGAACTGGCAGAGACCTACACGGCTGATATTACATTAAAGGATGAATATCTACTCCTTGGTACGTGTGAACATAATCGACAGCTCTACGTCACTGGATACTGCCACGACATCAAGATAGGAAAAATCCGTGTCGACAACGAATTCTCGATTAATCTTCTCAACGTGAGAGTGGTAAAAGAAATTTGCATGAATTTTCAACACCTTGCCCGAGATAAAATTATCACTCTGGGTTCGACTCACAGTTGTCCCGGACACTTGGGTCCGTAATACTGACGCTACGCTTCAGGCTGCTCGTCACTGACTATTTGACGCCAAGACTTGCTGTAACGCTTTACTCGGCAGGCCTTGGTTACACGAGTATAACATTATCCCTTCTACACAACATCAGTGTATGAAGAATTTTAAGGATGGCTCGGAGTACACCGTCACGGGAGAACTCAATCCGTTCTCGGTAAATGAAGTGCAAAGTTATGAAGATGCGAAGTACTTTCTGCTAGACTTCGAGGATATTGAAAGATTCCCCAAGCCGGAAAATAAGCAAAAAATCCATGGTCACCATCTCGATCTTTGGAAGCGACACCGAGGAAGATGAACAAATAGTTTACTCGGGGCAAACTCAAAAGCAAAATAATAAGCCCGGATCATCTACTCCTAGTTTGGTCTTTAACAAAGACTCAGAGGACGAGGCCAATGCAGTGTTCTCTGTCCACCCGTCAATACAGACTGTTGCCAAAGTGGATCAAAGTCTACAAATCATGATGGCTCCGCCTCGACACTACAGGGAACTTGATGCACTCGATACATACAGCGTACAAGAACTACAAATCTTTTACGTGCCTCCTAGACGAAGAGGTGAAAAGACGATCCTCTTCTATAAATCTATGGAGACCAAGATAGAAAAAGAAGTCCGGCATGGTGTTGATCCCGCTCTTGACAGGTTCCACCCCATCCATATGCCAAGATATTATGCGGAGGGATTAAAGAAACTGTTGAAGCGTCAAATCGTATCTCTCGAACAAACGGTTCAGCAGACCTAATTCTACAGAAAGATTTGGGATATTCCCGGGACTCGGCGAAAAAAGCCCAATGAGAAGATGGAAACGACTGGGCTGGGATACGTTCGGTCCAAGAAACGGGAGAAAATCTACAGCTGCAACGTTATAAACAGCTCGAGTGGAGGAAAACGCTCTTCCAAGTAGCCATGACGTCGAATCGGAGTGAGATCCCGCTCTAAAACCGTTAAATCCGTCGCTCGAAAAACAAATTGACAAGTTAATAAAAGAAACCTGTCAAGCGAGCCGGGACAACCACAGCTGCGAAATGGCCATATACGAAAAGGCCAAGACACAGTGGCTCAATCAACAATCAATGGGAGAAGTAGACCGTAATGCCCTTCATTCACAACCCGTTGAGTGCTTTCGCGAAGAGAATCCCGAAGCAAAAATAAAAATAGGGCAAGGAACGCAAACAACATTCAAGGACGACAAAACAGGCCCAAGATGTCGTTCAATCGAGAAAACCTCGATTGGAGCCCGTCATTTATAAAGAAGATGGGGCAGAAATATTCGTTCCCTCGAGACAAGACAAGGAAAATATTCAAGCTTGTTATGAAGCACCAAATGATGACACTTACGGAGTCTCGGCACCCCAAACAAATAAATGAAGCCCATCACCCGGATTATTGCTCCTATCACCAAGCACTAAGACATCCCCTTGAGGATTGCTTCACATTCAAAAACTGGGTGGAGGACCAATACCAACAAGGTATGTTTATATTATCCGACAGTTGGAAGATAAGCCCGCCATAAAAACACGAGCCAAAGAAGACCTATACCATCGGGATAGGACCAGCTCGACCGCAAAAATGGAAGCGGACTCGTACGTGTCATATGATAACTCTCTCAAGGGAGGGAAGGCATGAGAATATGATTGACCTTTTCGGATGCTTCACAAATGAAGGGGATGATGAGGAGATATCAGAATTTCCACCAGCGCCAAAAGAGCTCGAGGACGGGATACACGCCACAGCGGACAACCTAAGGAAAATCAACTTAGGAACGGAGGAGATCCGAGGCCGACGTTTGTTAGTGAGTTACTATCTGAAAAACAGGTAGCCACATTAAAAGACATTCCCATGCAGTACAAAGACTGCTTTGTATGGAACTATTCCAAAATGCCGGGTCTAGATCCAAAAGTAGAGGTATATAAATTGACCATATCGCCATTTATAAAGCCGATCAAACAGGCACCACGAAGGATGCGATTCAAACTTGATATGAGTATCAATGCCGAAGTCAAGAAACTGATCGACTCCGACTTCATCCAAGAGGTTCAATATCCCGACTGAATCACTAACATCATTCCGGTGATGAAGAAAAATGGGACAGTTCGCATCTGTGTGGACTTTCGGGACCTCAAAAAAACATGCCTGAAAGATGACTTCCCATTACCCGTCATCGAGCTAATGATCGATAACACATCCACCTACGAAGTCTTCTGCTTCATGGATGGATTTTCAGGATACAACTAGCTAAAGATTAATCCTAAAGGCTGGACGCATACCACCTTCCGGACCCCGTTAGGCGTATTTTGCTACAAGGTGATGCCCTTCAGTTTGAGAAACGCCGGAGCCACGTACCAAAGAGCCATGACAAAGATCTTCGATGATCTCATACACAAGATCGTCGAGTGCTATATCGATGACCTCTTCATCAAAAATAAATCTCATGAGGAACATTGGGAACATCTAAAGATAGTGTTCCAACGTTTTCAAAAGTATAATCCGAAGATAAACCCTCTAAAATACGCGTTTAGAGTTTACTCAGGCAAATTCCTGGGATTCATCATACGCCATCGAGGCATCGAAATCGATCCCTCAAAAATCAAGGCGATTATGGAAATGCCCTCGCCAAGAACCCTAAACAATTCGATCTCTACAAGGAAAGCTCACGTATATCTGGCGGTTCATAACCAACCTCTCTGGAAAATGTCGTCCCTACAACCATCTAATGAAGGGTACCCCGCTCATCTAGGATCAAAAGTGCCAAAATGCACTAGACGAAATCAATCAATACCTGAAAAATCCGCCGGTATTGGCCGCCCCGGTCAAGGGAAAAACCCATATCCTATATACAACGGCTCTTGAGGGTTCTCTAGGCGCACTATGAGTACAAAAGAACGATCAAGAAAAAGAGAGAGCTATGTACTATTTAAGTCGAGTTCTCCTGGGGGCAGAAATCAACTACTCCCCCATCGAAAAGCACTGTTTGGCGCTGATCTTCGCAATAATGAAGCTCAGACATTATGCCTTGGCACATGAAGTCTATCTCATATCAAAAGTGAATCCTCTCAAATATCTGATGTCAAAGGCCATACTGACAGGAAGGCTTGCCAAATGGGGCCCTCCTGCTAATGGAATTCTCGATAACGTATCGACCTCTCAAGGCAGTGAAAGGACAAGTCATCGCTGACTTTCCCACGGGACGTCCGATACCGACTGACTTCCCCTTAAATTGTGAGTTCCTAAAGGATCACGCATTCGACGCACTCGAAGAAGAGAAAGAAGAAAAGGAGTCCCGATGGGAACTCTACTTCGATGGAGCATCTTCCATGAAGCGGTGAAAAAAGAACATCCCCATAATCAAAGCCGGGATGGGTCTTATTTTCGTGACCCCGCAAGAAGGAATATTGCATTACGCCCTCTCCTTGACAGAACCCAAGACTAATAAAGAAGCGGAATATGAAACTTTGACAGCCGGTCTTGAGATCGCTATCGACATGGGAATTAAAGATTTCCTCATATATGGAGATTCTCAGCTGATCGTTAGTCAAGTAAACGGCGATTATCAAACATGCAAGCCAGAGCTGATAAAGTATGGCAAAAGAGTGCAACAACTACTGACATAAATTCCTTTCTATACCCTTGAAAGCATACCGCGAGCAGAAAACAGCAAAACAGATATGTTAGCCAAATTGTCGAAAGAATTAGCCAATGAAGACCTCGATGGCGTAAGAATCGTTGTGCAAAGCCGCAGGGTCCTCACGCCAACAGATATATCTTCGAAAGACCTGACAAAAGTACCCGAAGGAAAAGAAACGACCGAACTAGCCCTTCAAATAGAGGACGAAAAAAGGTCAAGGAATGGAGAGAGGTCTTCATAGACTACTTTAAGTTCCAAAGAACGTCCGAAAATGCGTTGCACCCGACTGTGGCCAGCTAGCCGTTCGAAATGTTGGGAACCGATATAATTAGCCCTATCGACCCGGCATCATACAAAGGTCACCGTTTTATACTGGCAACAACCGACTACTTCTCTAAGTGGGCAGAAGCTGAAAGTATGTCTTAGCACCTCTACTATGTTTCTATGAGTATCAAGTATGCAATTTTAAAATTTTAGAGGTCTAAATATACTAAACAAGAATCGAGCTAGAAAATTAGGTTTCAAAATTAAGCAAACAGGTTTTAATCTAAGTGAAGAGTCTACAATCTTTATAGTCTGGTCCTTCACTTTTAAAGCTCCAAGTAGTAGTCCCTAGAACTCTTTTTTGACTCCACTTGAACAAAGAATCGAGCTTACTTGTAAGTTTGTAGGATACCCAAAGAACTCCAAGGGGTATCTTTTCTATTATGCAGATGAACAAAAGGTTTTTGTTTCTCATCATTCCCACTTTTTGGAAAATTAATTTTTTGGAAAAAAACTAGTGGGAGTGCAATAGAACTGGAAGAAATTTCAGAACCACAAGTTATTACTGAAGGCATGGTAGAACCAGAGGTTTCGAAAGAACAGGATATCCCCGCACCACTCCGCAGAACTAGTAGGTAGTCTCATCCGCCCGAGAGATACTATGGTTTTCTCATAGACGGGGATAGAGAGGATTGCATCATTGACAATGATGAGCCAACTAGCTTCCAGCAAGCCATTCAGAGCGGCGACTCGGTAAAATGGTTGGATGCAATGCGGACCGAGATGGAGTCCATGTACACCAACAAAGTATGGACTTTGGACTTTGCTCCAGAAGGGGTAAAACCCGTAGGCTGCAAATGGATCTTTAGAAAGAAGATTGGTGTAGATGGACAGGTTGAAACCTATAAGGCTAGACTTGTTGCAAAAGGTTTTCGTCAAAGACCTGATTTGGACTATGATGAAACCTTTTCTCCAGTGGCTATGCTCAAATCCATTCGGATCCTTCTTGCCATTACTGCCTTCCACGATTATGAGATCTAACAGATGGACGTAAAGACGGTTTTTCTAAATTGTAATTTGGAAGAGTGCGTCTATATGGATGAGGGTTTCATTCAGAGTGGGAGCAGCGGGAAAGTGTTCAAGTTTCTTAAGTCCATTTATGGACTAAAGCAAGTATCGCGGAGTTGGAACATCTGTTTTGATGAGAAGGTCAAAGAATTCGACTTTATCAAAAATCTAGATGAACTACGCATTTATGGTAAGATTGTAGCGAGAACTGTGGTATTCCTCGTCTTGTACATGAATGACATTCTCTTGATAGGAAATGACATTCCTATGCTATAATCAGTCAAAGGATTCTTGTCACAGAGGTTCTCCATGGAAGACCTTGGTGATGCCAACTATATTCTGGGGATCCAAATCTATCGTGATAGATCTAAGAGAATATTGGGACTTTCATAGTCAAGATACATCAACACCATACTGATAAGATTTAGTATGGAATATTCAAAGCGCGGTAGTCTACCGGCTTGTCACGGAATTACCCTCTCCAAAGAAATGTCTCCCAAGACTGATTTGGAAAGGGCTCGCATGTCGATTATACCCTACGCTTCTGCGGTAGGCTCTATAATTTATGCGATGTTGTGTACCAGACCAGATGTTGCTTACGCACTCAGCGTGGTAAGTCGGTATCAATAAAACCCAAGGAAGAAGCACTGGGAAGCAGTGAAAAACATTCTCAAGTACCTGAGAAGGAATAAGGAGATGTTCTTGGTGTATGGCGGAAAAGACCTCCAGATCGAGGCAATTGCTGACTCCAACTTCCAGAGTGATAAGGATGATTCCAAGTCCATATCGGGTTATGTCTTTACCCTCAATGGAGGGGCGGCTGTTGGAAGAGCTCCAAGCAGGACACTGTTGCCGACTCGACGATGGAAGCGGAGAATATCGCTGCTTGTGACGCCGCAAAAGAGGCAGTCTGGATGAGGAAGTTCTTAACTGAACTCCAGGTGGTTTCAACCATTGTTGATCCAATACCAATGTATTGCGACAACAATGGCGCTATAGATTTAGCGAAGGAACCCAGGTCCCATCAGAGATCCAGACATATCTTGAGGCGGTACCACCTGATCATGGAGATCGTTGATCGCCGGGAGATCGATGTGAGGAGAGTAGATACGGAGAACAACACTGCAGATCCACTCACAGAGGCCATCCCTCAGACACAATTCGAGAAGCTATTCGAGATCATAGGTCTGCGATATGCCAACACATGGCCTTAGTGCAAGTGGGAGATTGTTAGTGTTATATGCCCTAGAGGCCATTATTGTATCATACTGGTTTGTATGTTACATATTGGAAGCTTGGGATATGCACGGATATAGTGACAGTCTTGCTCGAAATGGTAGTATGCTGCCTGGTTTGTTTCTACCTTAATATCTGCATGTGTTTGTTTTAGCATATCGCTTATACATATTGGTAGAGCCCTTAAGATTTTTGCTTGATTACCAGCGTTGTGATAGCAGTCACACTAGTGGGGGCTGGATAGTCTATAAGCACATTCTAGACAGGTCCCTAGTCGTAGGATTATCGAGACGGAGTATCTATACTCCAGAGTAGACTAGTGTGTACACTTCTCATCCCAGCAGGGGAGATGGTCTGTCCCACAGCCATTAGTACGTCGTACTGGAGATAGTATGCAGGTGCTCATTGGGTTATGAGTACACTGGACATGACTCGTAGGGAGCTGCCGGTGGGTGTTATACCTATCGTCAGTAGTAGTTCCCATGTGACATGAGTACAGCTTAGTCCGTCGACTTGATACTACTACTTCGCCTCGAGTGTGTTCCCACTGTTCGTAGATTACTACCCTACCATGGCTCAAAGGAGTTGTGCAAACAGATAGTAGTTAGGTGCAGTCCCGAAGCACTTGGAGGCAGAGGCGGTTAGATAGTATTCGTCTTTCCCGGTATTGGGAGTTGATATCGCGTTGTGTTCGGAAAGCCATTACACAAAGTCCTTAGCCAAGGCAAGCGAGATTTACTGGTAGGTACTCCGGTAGTTTCTCAGGGTGTTTTGGGCTACACTCTGACACGACTTATTGCGCTATTAGGGGTCTGACGATTACCGCTCCTAGACCCGATATGCAATACTCTTAGACGAACAGATCGACTGTACGGAGATTTTCACAGATAGGCTCAGTAGGAGTTCGGAGGAGTTTGCTCATCGGCCTTCTTATCGAAAGATACCTGGGTAGCCGTAACGTGCAACTAGTACGCTTGCGGCTTGTGGTTAAACCCACTGCCAGCGTAGTGTCGAGTCTTTAGAGTCCCACACAGAGGGTTTCCTTGTATCGAGCAAAAGACGTAAAGGCCGTATAGTTTTACGGCAGGGCTTCGATCACATACATGTATTTGTGCACGTACGATGTTCAGGCGGATAATACTGGTAGGATTTGGTTTAAGCCGGATCCTAGTATTATATTGATGGATTATTTTCGTCTCATTATATTCGTATTCTTCATAATACAGATACGGGTATGTATATATGGATGAGGGGCATTCTCGTAATTTACTCGAGAAAGCTTCTAGAAGGAGACACCTCATTAGGGTTTTTATTCTTTTTGATTAAAGATTAATGAGGTGGAGGAAATGAGGTGGAGGTTTGCATTAAGTGAGACATGGCTCTTGGTGACTCATGGCATGATTCGCCATTAGATATTTGTGAAGCATGCTAGATATTTGGTGAGATATTTTTATTTCATCAATCATTGTATGCTTCATATTATTCATCGCAAATGAGCCATTCTCACTTACAAGCTCATTTCTTCACTAGCTTTTCCTCAAGTCCCCTTCTTCTTCCTCTAACCTTTCATGTCTCATGAGTTGAGAAATCTAAGGCTATTAGAGACATATCAATCCATCTACACTCTCTACATCATCTAGGCCATCTAGTTTAGCGAACTAGGTGCCCTAATTATCTCAGATTTGAGATAGGAGCTCGGACTATAGACTCTCGGGTGGATCATCTTTAACTCGAGAAGGCCAACGAGGAAGCATCGATCCGTTATGATCCTCAGAGCTTATGACGAGATAGAGGACAACAAAGAATACCCGAAAGACATGTAACGTGAGGTATAAACTTCTTTCCGAGTAGTTAAACCTCACACTAGTTTGGTTAGTTAGGGTTTAGCATCGATCCTGGAGTTCAAGTCGGTGTTGCGAGCTTTAAAAAATCATTTTTTAATTATTCCGCCTCCCCGCGGACCCGCGGGATGCGTGACATCAAACAAAAAAATACTGTGGCACAACGGGGGTGAGTTGCCAACTCGTGAGTAGTAAATAATATCGTACAAGTAATCACATGCATGCACGATAAACAGCCAATCCTACATATATGGTCATGATGACATATGTATAATAATATGAGATGCAGTATAATCATAATCAAGGTACTACATCATGGTACAACAACTATATGTACAGAGTATGCCATAAAAGTTCTGAGTGTGGGATAAAACAAAGTCATCATCAATAAATCCTCATCATAGAAATCCGGTGTCCGTCAATGACACCCAAAATCCTAATATCTCAAGCATCGTCACTCTGATCGGTCCTCATATCCATCTTATCATCTAACTCCAAACGGTATCCTCCGGATATCCGACGGGTTCCTATAAAATCACCGGTAGGCAGTGCTCCCCCTGCCAGGCTCATCGTCTACTCCACGATTTTCTTGCCCCGGGATACCTTACCGGGTCCACCATGTACCCACAGACGGCTCAGCCAACTCCTCGAATCGGGTATGCTCATAGCTCAGAACCGAGAAAACTCGTGGTGGACACGAAATATCATATCAAGGGAAAACCACACTTTTAAATATTTCAAGTTTTCGAAATGTACCTTGCGGTTTCCTAAATCCACGAACAGAAATCTCATGAAAACATCATATGAGATAAATCACTATAGCAATGTATGTATGATGCTAATCATGATGCACACTAGTACAAGAATCAATGTCTAACTGTCAATAATGAATGCGGTATAATGTATTTATCCATGGCAATTTCTATAATGTGCATGATATGGCAATTACCAACGGTGTGTATGTGGCATATAAATCAGTGCTCGTGCAACATGAACCATTAGTAATGGTGCAGTGACATATTAATGATATGTCAATGTACCACAGGTAAAAGGATGTACAACATGACACTCATGCATAATCACAATATATATAAGCATATCATACAAGGTTATATCACTTGAATCTAGCCATCGGCGTTTAACGCCATACAGGCGATTCCCCCGTAGATATTAAATCTACTCACTAGACGATCTCGAGCTAAGTGAATCCAATCACCTCTTTCCCTTTCTGGCTGCGTCCGAAGTCCCCGCCTGTGGTCCTAACATCACACAAAACCATAACGCATGAAATTAGTAAACTTTCCAAAAACACGCGGACAAAACGCCAAACTAACGAATCGGCTCCTACAAGCTACCAAGTGTTAGCTTAGCGGGTTAAACGTGTGCAGCGACATCCTATACCAAACCTATGGCTGTTAAATGTACGAAACACTTAAACGAATGTCGAATAAATACGTATCGCACGTTATCGAAATGCATGAATTCTAGCTAAACGGTCCCAGATTTTTATATACAAAAAATTAGAGAAAGTTGCATATTCCATGAGCCTACAAATAACCCAGAGACCCTACGATCAAAATCCACACACTAGCATCCTACTCTGGCCGCAAATTGTGGCCAGAAAGAATATATTTGCGGCCATAAGAAAAAGGAACGGGCTCAGGTTTTTATGGCAGGTAGAGGCCTCTAGACTAATCTGTGACGGCAACTTCTTAAACTAACACCTAGGTCGATAGCAGATTCCAACAGAGCCCCAAGCTACACAAAAATACGACTTTAACACTAAACTTAAAACATCATGGTATTTTATTGAAACTAATTAACACAAAACCATCCTAAGATCCTAAATAAGGATTTAAGATCATTATCTCATCAAAACTTGGGCAAAACTCCTAGCCTTACAAGCTCCAAGACATCTCAAGAGGGTTAAACATGCTTAGTTGAGGTTTTAGTGGGGTTTGATGTTGATTTAGGTTTAAGGTTAGAGGAAAATAAAGATCAAGTGAGAATTTTTAGTGAAGAAGAAGAAGAGGAAGAGAAAATGAGAGGATGTGAGTGTTGTGAGGAAACGAGAGAGTGAGAGGGTGAAGGTGAGAGCCATGCTCTTTCTCTCTCTTCATTTAATGCCTCCCATGCTTGTTCCCCATGCCATCATGCCTCCATTTTCAATTCTTTTCCCTTTTCTTTTCTTTTTAAAATAAAAACCCTTTTACTTAAAATAGATATATACAAATATAACATGACATAAAATGGTTAAGTGTCATGGCTAACAAAGTATGGTTAACACATGCTTAACCCTAAATTAGCATGCACATAAGTGTGCAAGTATAAAAATAATTAAATAAAATATTAATTAATTATAATAAAATATGTGAAAACAATTATTGGTTAAATTTATTAAAAACCCGCATTATATCACTTAATTAACTCTAATCGCATTCTAAAGTGTTACACTTATGTTTGCCATATGTTTAGGCATTTTGTTGTATTTACTTTTCAGTTAAAACTCATGTACTTGTAAATATTGAAAGTTGAATGTAATTAAAGATATTTGTTGAAAAGTTTTACAGTCTCCATTTATTCTTGTATTATGTATTATTGTTTCAATATGCTTAGTATATTTATTTAGGGAATGACCTTCTCTAAATAAATATGTCGCGGGCTTGCCACGTCATCATTTCCGTTTACTAGAAAGCGGGACGTGACAACATTTGTGCAATTTAATCTTAATTTATTATTAAAGAAAACAGTATCTCAAGTGTCACATGAGTAAATTTTCTAAGATGGTGTCACAATATATCAACCCTTCACTATTTTTCCAATGATTGACATTCACCGACTTTATTTTCATCGTCTAAGATGTGGATACACCAAATTTCATATCATTCTAACATCATTTCAACGTTGGTATTGCGGGTGCAAAATTAACGATATCTCGATAATACGAAATGTTTAGTATTTTTATATAGCAATACCAACTGTGAAATGGTGTTAGAATGACATGAAATTTGATGTATCCACATCTTAGAGAATGAAAATGAAGATAGTGGATGCCGATCGTCAGAAAAAACGTTGGAGAATTGACAGTTTGCGACTTCATCTCAAGAAATTTCCTCCTATAGCATCTTAGATTCCGTCTTTTATTAATGTATTTAATACCTATGATGTATTAGTTTGCTCAGATAGAGAAAGAGAGAGAGATGTGAGTCATTAGATGATTACCGTGATATAAATTGAAGAATAGAAGTTGGGATGGAGAGTTAGTTGAAAGAGATTAATCTTCTAAAACTAAATAAAATCTTAATTGTTTTGTTATACTTAGAAACATGAATTTAATATTTAAGTTTTAATGGATAATGATAAGTTTTAATTCCATAACAGAAAATTTTGGATTAAAAGCTGTTCCTTTTGATTAAAAGCCGTCGCCTTTGTTGCGATCGGTGAGAGAGGGATTTGGTGAGATTGAGATTGGAAATGGTGAGAAAAAAACTCAATTTGTTTTTAACTAAAATTAGTTGCAATAGTAAACTCATTTTCCTTTTAACTGAAATTTAGTTAGGTTAAGAAAAAAATTAAAAGTGTTTTTAGATAGATACATTATAGATATAAATAAATAGATATAGATATAGGTTTTCTTTTTATTAAACAAATAAATCTATAGATTTAGGATAAAATGTAGAAAGTTGTAGCAAAAGTAGTAAATAATATTAAATAAAATCTTATATCCAATAATATTGAGTAAAATTGAAACTAACATTTATACTATTTTTTTAATCGTTTTGAATGGATACTTTGGTAGATTTTATTGTATCTACGATTAATTCATTAATATCCAAATTGATTATGTTTGTTTCATAAAATTAGATAATTTAAAAAATACCATGTGATAACTATCTCTAAATGTAGTTGTTCTGAATTAAAGGTTCATATTTTTTAAAAACAAATTTAGGTAGGGGATATTTTTTATGAATATTTATCTGTACAATTAGTTTATTTTAGTTAGGAAATTGATAGATTTTTAAAGAGGATTTTAGGCAGATAGTAACTTAGATGGGGGTTTTGGGATATTAATCGAGATCAGTTGGTATAGCCGATCAAAAACAAAAGTTCAATTTGCTTTCAAGAATTTTATCTATATTACTCTTATAAGCAAATTAATAAAAATTTGGTCCATCATATCTTAACTAATTTTTACCTCTTTTAAAATAATTTTTTTAAAGAAAAATACAGTCTATTTGAAATAATCATATGGAACCTATTATATCAATCGTTTCAATTTAAAATTAAAAATCAAACTTTTTTTGGAGTAGTTTATTGAAATATAAATTGAGTTAGTTGAGGTTTTTATTTAGACTTTTTATATCCTTCATCAAATTTCCTCTTATTTAAAAAATACTCTATTTGCTCTTTATATTTATATTCTCACTCGAATCTATTAGATATTTCATATTTCTCTTTCTAAATATTTCTATCCAAAAATTAACCCAATTTGATGTTGACCGATATTATTTTCTAACTATTATCATTATATATATATATATATATATATATATATATATATATACTATTCTTATAAGCAAATTGATGAAATTTCGCATGTTTTTCACCGTTGGATTTGTGATTTAATGGTTAGATGTGTATAGACAGTTAGAAATAAAATCTGACAGTAAATGGTGATAATATTATCATATTTCTCATCACTAGATCAAACCATCTAATAGTGTCGAATATATGAGGAGGAGATTCGCTCTCCTCTTAGAAGTAGAATAGTCCAACTTTCTCATAAACAAATTTCTTATCTTAGTTGATATTATTTTTGAAAAAAAACTTTACGGTTCCATTTGAAATAATCATGTGTAACCTATCATATCAAGTATTTTATTTAAAATTAAAAATCAAACTTTATTTTTGTATAGTAATTTATTAAAATATAAATTGAATTAGTTAAGATTTATTTAGGGTTTTTTTTATATCCCTCATTAAATTTCCTTTTATTTTAAAAATTCTCTCTTTAATCTTCATATTTTTTATATCTCCCCGGATCTATTAGATATCTCATATTTCTCCTTATAAAAACTACCATCCAAAAAATTAACCGATTTTATATTAACCAAGGTTACTTTTTATCAAGCTATTATCATTATCCATATATACCACTCTAATAAGCAAATTTGTTAAAATTTTTGGTAATTAGGATATAACAATATGCAATGATAACATTTTTATTTTATCAATTAATTAATACCAAATATTTGATAAGTTTTTTTTAAAGAATTAGTTAAACAAATATAGGTTTTAAAGGTGTTTCATAGAACTTTTAAGTTTTAGAAATTTAATAAGCTGGCTATTTTAAATATTTATAAAAAAATCTTTATTATTGTAACTAAAATTATTTAAGATACTTCTCAAACAAAAAATATTATCACTATAACATTAAATAATAAATCTTAAATAAAAAAATTAGCTAATCATATAATATTATCATAATTTAACATTTTAGTTTTCTAACAATATATTTTAACTTGGACCAATAATTTTAGTGGCCATTTTATCTTTTTGTTTAACTTATATTAGCCCTATTAGGGAGTTTTATGATACAAATGGAAATTTGTGGCAGTTTGCATAATTGGAAGTTCGTGGTGTTTGGGAGAAAGTGGATAAAGTTCATAGCATCAAATTGAAATTTAGCCAACAATTTATCAAATTAATCAATGAGACTACCACAACAATTCATTTTTAAAAAAACAATCAAAATAAATAAGTTGGTTATTTATATCATTTCAAAAAAACAATTATAATTTTTCTGTCGCATTTTCTTCTCTCGTCAAAACTAATATGTAAGATATTTATAATTTTTTATAAATATTTCAAAATTTAACAAATCATTATGTCACGCCCTGCTTCCCAAAATATAGAATGCGAGTGGTGATTAAGCCAGCCATGCTCCTCGGTCAGGAAATAATACCGCCGTAGTCATACTTCGGCTTCTAGCATTACATGATAGTCAGTAGACAGTACTGGAGTAAAGAAAAATCATAGCTCACAACTTTATTACATCAAAATAAAAGAGTTTAAGATACATTTATTTACATGGAAAAAATAACTAACCAACAAAATAAAAATGTTCTTATAGCAAAAAGGTTGGCGCTGATGTTGCGGACCTCCATGATCTCGAATGGCGGGTCCTGCTCCTTAGCTGGGTCTACTTCGTCCTCTGAGCAAGCATACTCAGTTCATCAGGGCGACACATATACCAATAAATATATATAATGGGTATAATGTTATTAAACATGCAAGGTACGACAGAATACAGAAACATGAGAATGAATATCATTTGAATATGAACAACGCGATATAAGTATCATGTTAGTAAATCAGGCAATGTGTATGTCACTACTTATTAGTCACTAAGTCAGTGAATTAATTGGTGGAAAGGATGCTTGTGTTTAACAAGGGTCTCGTGTATACCCGAGACTACGGTCCACTATTGCCCAGGACATAACCCTGCAGCCGTGCCACTCGGCCCACGACCTAATGTGTGTGTGTGTGTGTCACTAATATCGAATGATCATCCTCAAAGTCACTGTACCTCGCTAAATACGAGTTCAATTCCACCCTGATTTCCCTATTTTCCCTGGGTCACAATAACTATAAGTATAGAATTAATTATATACAAGCACGCACCAATTCATGGTCTTACTCACTTTCACTGCACTATTCACTTTCACCAATGAATCACTTATCACTGGCGTGCTTGATACAACTAATCAAATACCACTCACGCTCGACAATGCAATGTTCGCTATATGTCGCTATGAACGTTCGCTATCACTAAGGGTATCACGGTCGGATGAAATACAAGAATGATGCAACATAGCAAGTCATATGCGATATGAAACACAATGCACCTTATGACTCCAGAAAAATATATTAATCTGTACGATCATATTTAGACAAAATGTTACAAAAGAGGTAAAGAGTAAACTCAAACAGCGATCTAACAAAATTGGTTCCAGTTCAATCGGGTTTAAGGTTTGCAATATGCGGCCGTTTCATTTTAAGTTTTCATCACTGGGAATTCAGTTCCTGAACTGAAAGTCCATTTCGCAACACATTATTCACCATGTTGGGATCATAATTAGGCAAAACTAAAGTTGAGTGGAATTTATATCTTTTAATTATGTTTCCAACGCACTAGGCGGATCGACAGTATCCGCTGGGAGCTGGGAGATACATTCTGTTCAAGGTCGGAACATCCATTCTGTCCCTGCTTGGGACCGCAGTACGCTTCGACCCTTTAAATTGCAATTAAAATATCAATTGGAAGTAAAATTAAACGAAACTAAAACCAATAGTTAGCTAACAGGACCATATTTACAACGGTATAGGGTTATGCATAATTACATGTTTGTACAGGGCTACACATTCATATAAATTCAGGCATCATCATGGAATGCTTCTCTGGACTGCAGTCCAGAGCTGCATTCCCAGTCAATTCTCGTTGCCGTAATCTACCAGTATCGAAAAATAAACTATAGAGGGTTCTATCTTATCGAGTCGGCTTCTATATAATCCGTAGAACATTACATTCCGACATGTATCCAATTTTATATTAAATTTAGCATCTCGACATGTACAGTAAAAGCAGAATTAACGTCGCCTCTTTGGGGCGTCGTTACACGTGCGATACTTCGTCATTTAGAGTTCAGTCTTCCACGGGACATTCATAAGCAGCGAAAAGGAAATATGGTTAAAAGTTTTAAGCATGATCGAAGGGGTTTAAGTTCAGTCCTCTATCTCGGACTAACAACACAATATCGAGAATTTTCGAATTAAATTTGGTTTTGCCTAACCCGTGAAAACGGTATCTAATATTTACAATTTCCATGCGATATTAACATGATGTGTTTAGATCCCTTTATACTCAAAAATAACACTTTAGATTTGATACGATGATGGCGTACAAAATATATGTGATAGCATACTACGTAACATGTATTCGTAAATAAATGAATTAGTATAGATCTAAATACATAGCATGTTAAAGCAAGTGAGATTTTACTTGCCTTCGGTCGCTGATATAGAAGTGACACCACGTGCAAGATTCGTCTTGACACATGAGACGATACAATACTGGACATGGCGCGTGGCTCGTGCACGATGCGCGGTGACCCGGTACTGGACGCGGTAGCGACGCGGGCGTGATACGGTAGTGGGCGTGGTCTTGGTTCGGTGTGTGGTGCAGGAGTGGCACGGCGCGATACAGTACTGTACGCGATGCTGGTGCGGAAGTGGGCACGGTGCATGCATTGGATCGGGGCACAGATGGCACAGAGGCCGGCACGGCGTGGCACGGAGAGTGGGTACGAGGTGGAACGGGGAGTGGGTACGAGGTGGCATGGGAGTTCAACGGGGGTCGCCGGCTGCGGATTGAGGTGATGGAGAAGGTGGAGGGCTCTGACGATGGTGGTGCTGGAATTTGGCTCAGCAGCGGTGACGGCGTTGTCCAGCAGCGGTGGTCGTGGAGGAGCTCGGGGAAGGTGGTGGTGATGGTGAGGGAGTGGGGTTGTGGTGTGGTGGTTTTCGACGAAGACGAGGAGGATTGATGGAGGTGGAGGAACTGGTGGTTGAGGAGACGAATGACTGTAGCGAGGTGGTCGACGTGAACTCCGGTGGTGGGTGGTTGTAGGCGTCAGTGGCTGGTCGTGGGTGTTGGAGAAAGCTTGGTGCGCGGTTGAAGTCGGAGAAGAAGGAAGAGATGGTCACAGTTGGTGGAGAGGAAGGGATGCAGAGGGTGGCTCCGGTGGTTAGGGGTTCGTCGGCGATGAGCTCGATGGCAAAGAGGTTGATGTGGGTTGAATTGGAGGAGATGGAGCGAGCTAAAGAGAGAGAGAGAGACTAAGAGGGGGTGAGAGACGTTGAGGGAATGAAGATCTGGATGAGGGGATCGCGGGGAGTTGGGATCGAGGGCGAGGTCGTGGTCGTTGGCGAAGAGCAGGCCTCGAGGAAACAACGTGTGAAGAAGGGGAAATAGTCGTTGGGGGAAAAGAGGGTTGTTGAGTGTGGGGCTTCGTCGTGGGGAACGGGGCACGCGGAGGCGAGTGCAAGAGGGGAAGGGAAAATTGGAAGTGGCGGGAAAAGGGGAGAAGGAGGAGAAGAAGAAGAAGAAAGGGGGGTTCGGGTCGGGTCGGGTAGTTTAGGGTTTGGGATTGGGGTTGGGATTAAAAAATAGAATAAAAATTTTATAAAATAAAAAATATATAAAAATAATATAGGAAAATTAGGAAAAATACGGGAAAATATATATATGGAACCGAGGATTTACACATTATAAATCATACAGCTATTTTTCTAACAATAAAAAGCAAATCGTTTAAAAACATTATGTGTGTATGCTAATGACCATACACTATATTTATATCTATACTGCTCTTATAAGCAAATTGATGAAATTTTTGGTTCGTCATATCTTAACTAATTTATATCTCTTATAAAATTATTCTTTTAAAAAAATTATGGTCTATTTTGAAATAATAATATGGAAGCTATTCTATCAACCATTTCAATTTAAAATTAAAAACCAAATTTTATTTTTGTATAGTAGTTTATTAAAACATAAATTGATATTGAGATTTTTATTTTGTGTTTTTTATATCCTCGTCAAATTTTCTTTTATTTTAAAAACTCTCTCTTTACTCTTCATATTTGATATTTCTCCTCAAATCTATTAGATATTTCATATTTCTCCTAAAAAAAATTCATCCAAAAAATAAATCGCTTTTATATTAGTCGAGATTACTTTTTATCAAACTATTATCATTATCTATCTATTCCACTCTTATAAATAAATTTATTGAATTTTTTGGTAATTAGGATGTAACAATATGCAATGATAACATTTATTTTTTCTCCATTAATTAATTAATGACAAATATTTGATAAGGTTTTTAAAGAATTAGTTAAAATAATATAGGTTTTAAAAGTTTTTCATAAGACTTTTTATGTTTTAAAAATTTAATAAGTTGGCAATTTTAAATAGGTTTTAAAAATCTTTATTATCTTAACTAAATTTATTTAAGATACTTCTCAAACAACAAATATTATCTATATAACATTAAATAATAAATCTTAAACAAAAAATTTAGCTAATATATATCATATAATATTATTATAAACTAATGTTATCATAATTTAACAATTTTTTTTCTAACAATATATTTTAATTTTGGCCAATAATTTAGTGGCCAGTTAATCTTTTTCTTAAACTTATATTAGCCCTGTTAGGGATTTATGATACAAATGGAAATTTGTGGTAGCTTTGCATAATTTTGAAAGTTCATGGTAGTTTGGGAGAATGTGGATAAAGTTCATGGTATCAAGTTGAAATTTAACCAACTATTTATGACATTAATCAATCAGAGTATCACAATAATTTATTTTATAAAACTCGATGAAAATAAATAAGTTAGTTATTTATATCATTTTAAAAAAAAGCAATTATAATTTTTCTGTTGCATATTCTTCTCTAGGCAAAACTATATGCAGGATATTTTTAATTTCTCATAAATATATCAAAATTTAACAAATCATTATAAATCATAAAACTATTTTTCTAAGAATAAAAAGCAAATCTTTTAAAAATATTATGTTCGTAAATTGTAATGACTTTACCAATTCTTCACGTGCATGACGCGTTCAAAAAACTAGTTATATATATGAAATTATTAATTTTGTTTGTATCTTGTAACGACTTTATCAATTTTTCACGTTCATGGCACATGTAAAAAACTAGTATGTATACACACACAGAAAAAGAGTATGAGGTGGCGACCCCTTTTTCAAAAATAGGCTCCCGCCTCAAAACACACCTGCCACGTGTTTTTCACCGATCCAAATCGGTCATGTTGTTCTACGTATCATGAAATCTTTGTATACAAAAAATCTCGAGATATGATAACCTCTAGCCGGTCCATTAAAAGACCGCATTTTTCTAATACCGATAAATCGTTGATTTTTCTATCCACTTGATGAACATGTTAGAAGTTTTCATCTCGAGATTTTTTGTACATAGTGCTTTCATGATACGTAAATCAAGATGACCGAATTGGATCGGTGAAAAATACGGAGGATATATGTGTTCGAGTTGGGAGGCCCTTTTTTAAAAAAGGGTTGCCACCTCATATGCCTTCTCCCCTCCCCCCCGCTCTCCCTTTATATATATATATATATATATATATATATATATATATATATATAGAGAGAGAGAGAGAGAGAGAGAGAGAATAATGAAGAAAATAGGTCATATGAGGCTTTTCGTTAAGTGGCATCAAAAATCTATATCCTCCATGATTTTTTTCACGATCGGCACCCATCAATATCATCTTTATTATGTAAGATGTGGATATAAAAAATTTCATGTGATTCCACCACTTTTTTATCGTTGAATTAGCAATGTAAAAAGTTGTATTGTCGATAAACCGTTAATTTTGCACCCACTAAATCAATAGTGAAAAAATGATGGAATCACATGAAATTTGGTATATCCACATCTTACATGTTAAAGATGATGATGATGGGTGCCATGGGAGGGAATTTCCTCCTATGGCGTCGAAAAGATACACCATCCACAATTTTTTAGACAATCGGCATTTATTATCTAAGATGTGGATACCAAATTTTGTATGATTTTATATCTTTCTCACCGCTGATTTCGTGGGTGCAATATTAACAGTTTACCGACAATAGAACTTTTTACATTGCTAATTCAACGGTGGAAAAATGGTAGAAGCACATGAAATTTGGTGTGTCTACATTTAGATGATAAAGATGATGATTATGGATGCCGATCATTGAAAAAAATGATGGAGAGTGTATTTTTTCGACGCCACCTGAAGAAAACTCTCCTAAGGCCTCTTTCCTTCATATGGAATTTGGTATATATATCTCTTAATATATAAGAATGAGAATTGTGTGTGCCAATCGGTGAAAAAAACATAAAAGGTTAGACTTATCTTGCCGCCATAAAAGGAAATTCCATCCTAGGGCCTTTGTCCTCCATTATATATATATATATATATATATATATATATATATATATATTCCAATTTTTGGATTTTGCATGCAATACTATCCTGCAATACTTCCCAATTAAGATGAGATCTATCCAAAAATTATATTTTTTTGCCATTGGTCTGTAAGCGCTAACCTATGCCCGCCCACACACACACCACACACAAGCACACAACACGCATGCATCCAAGGGACCCACGAACACACAAGCACACAACAAGCATGCATCCAAGGGACCCACGAATTTGTCCCAAAAACCTTAATTTATGGCCATATATATATATATTAAAAAAAGGCACCGGTATTTTGGGGGCATCTCAAGATTCTCGACTGAACTAGTGTAAGAGAAAGGACGAGAAAATGAAAAACATTAGAAGAAGATACATATGTTGCCGGTACAAAAAATATACATGTGTTGCTAAGAGAGAGAGAGAGAGAGAGAGTGAAGTTAAATCTGGGATTGCCAGCCCTGGATTTAATTAGTTTTAACTAGTAACATGCACGTGCTATGCACATGTGTGATGAGGAAAAATAATCACGTGCCATGGTTTTTGTATGCTTCTCTGACGGTCATTAATCTAAGAACCCTTATAAGTTTGTTTATTTAGAAAATATCTTGTATTCAAAATTGTTGAAGGGTATAAGGGTAATTACATATATGAGAGAATGACATGACATGCTCTTACTCTAAAATCCTCACATAGATTTTTCTCATTTTTTGCATTTTTTTAGTGGAAAAATAAGAAATTATTTGGGTTGCCCTCATGAGTTTGAGTTATAATAGTATAGATCTTAAATTAAAGTCATTAGAACCTGAGCTGGCCAAAAAAAGTCTATTTTGACAAATAAATATAGGAGGGGTCGATTTTCCAAAATAAAAAGTAAAGTAGGTTTGTTTAAAAAAATTGTCTTAATTATAATCATATAATTATAATTATAATTATAATATATAAAATAAAATAAAATAGATATAAAAGATAGGTTATAGGTTAGGAAACGAGGTATTTAAAAAAAACAAAAAAGAAAAAGGGGATGCTTCCTAATTTAGTTTACAAGTTTAGGATACCAAGGTTGACCCGGTCAAAGCAACACCATTTATGGACATTATGCCGACATCCCGGCTGTTATGTTGCTTCTGGCCCATTCAGGAGAGGAACAATAGGCGTCCACCGCTCAAAACGAGCAGGAGGAAGCTTTTTCCATTTGGTGGGGTGGGGAAGATGGTGGCCGACCCATTAATTTTTTTTTATCTTCCTTCCTCTACTAGGAAGACGGTGCCCTTTCTAATTTTTTTTAAATGGTGGGCCTCTGTTCATTTTATTATATTTTTTTAATATATTAAATTTTAAAGAAATATATATTTACAATAACATGTTTTCATTCTGCTCGCCTGAACACAGCCCAAAATAGGATTTGGTTACAAAGATTTCAAATGCATTGTTTCACCCTGCTCACCCAAAGTGTCTTTGGTGACATCGCTGGCGTTTCTTTACAGGATGACGACATCACTTTCTCATCTCTTAAAACGGAAACCCTAGTCCTAGTCTCTTCCGGATCGGACCCTTGCCGCCCAAGTAAGCACCCTACCCTTCTCTTCTCTCCTCTCTCTCTCTCTTCTCAAACTCTATTGGGAAGACGATGGTCCTTTCTAATTTTTTTTAAATGGTGGGCCTCTGTTCATTTTATTATATTTTTTTAATATATTAAATTTTAAAGAAATATATATTTACAATAATAACATGTTTTCATTCTGCTCGCTTGAACAAAGCCCAAAATAGGATTTGGTTACAAAGATTTCAAATGCATTGTTTCACCCTGCTCACCCAGAGTGTCTTTGGTGACATTGCTGACGACATCACTCTTCCATCTCTTAAAACGGAAACCCTAGTCCGAGTCTCTTCCGGATCGGACCCTTGCCGCCCAAGTAAGCACCCTACCCTTCTCCTCTCTCTCTCTCTCTCTCTCTCTCTCTCTCTCTCCTCAAACTCTATAAATAGAACCCTAACCCTAACCCTAACACTCTCTCTAACTCTCATCTCAGTTTCCATTGATGAAAACACACACTCGCTCTCTCATCAGCGTAAAAAAGGCAGCAGCAGCCGTCATCGTCACCGGCTTCGACGACCGCCGCCTCCATTCTCGATGAAATTGAAATTGGTTACTTTCTTCTCTCTTCTCTCTCTGAATTCATCATCATCCTTTTGTGAGTGAATTTCAAAGTTATATTTTATTAGTATGTCTATTGCAAATTCTTGATTTTTGAATCTAGTTTTGTTTCAGAGGTTGATTCCCCCCAATTTCTCAATTTTGCACTGGACTACACTCTTAATTTTTAAGCAAACAAAACAATTCTAAGTCTTAATTTGCTTTCTTCGGCCTAAATTGTGTAATGTATGCTTATCTGCTAAATATCCTTGTTCTTTTATATGTTGTTGCTTCTTCGTGCTGCGTGTTATTTAACATGTCTTTAATTTTGATACGGTATTATAGCTTGGACGATTTTGCACTGTCGCTAATCCTTGTTATAGCAATCGATTTCCATGTGGCTTTTCTCCCATTGTTCCTACATTACGGTGGATATCTTTCAGTTCGATTTTTTTAAAATAAATTTTATAACTATGGATCACTAATCTTAGGAACCAAACAGTCGCTGATTTGCCCAAAAGCTTCATGGCTATAAAAAATGGTGAGGCAAGGTTTGGATGGCCTGCTAGTTAGTTTGGCGTTTGCAGCCATCTTCTATTGTTAGCCTAACTTCAAATCTGAACAGACCCTTATTGTAATTCAGAGGCAATGATGATTTGTCCGAATGCTTCAGAGTGATTGATTGTCAAGGTTAAATGGCAAGGCAAGATTGATGACTGTCTACGTATATGCAGCAACCAGTTTGCAGCCATCTTCTATGTTATTTTAAGTTCCTAACTCCAAACTCAAAAGCAGAGCCTAAATTGTTAGAGGGAGAGAAAGAGAGGATTTTTTCCATTCTTTGTTCTAGGATTTATATTTGCATACAAATTCAACTATTGGTTTGCATACAAGCAACCTAAACTGGCCCAATAAATAAGTCAGAAAGCAGTTCTGATTGTTTATTTTTAAGACTCCAAATAATTTATATGGCGAGGCAAGATTGGTTGGTACACAGGCAACCAGTTTGCAGCGATTGTGTTATATGGTCGAGATTTGGACTGGGTATTGAAATTTCAGAACCTATGACCATAAAGGTTATGGAAAATGGCGAGGTGGGCTTGGTTGTCTGCTTATATGCACGCAACCAGTTTGCAGCCATCTTATCTGTTTTTGTAACTCTAAACTCAAATCAGCGACTAATTTGTGAGAGCAAATATATTACATTCTTCATTACTTCAATTTGCTAGGACAGGCTGGTATATCTGAGCCTCATCCTTAGTGTATATCTGTATATGAGAGCTATGGCTTGCAAAGGGTTGGGTTGTGTCAGTTGTCTACTTGTAGAGCCATTCAAGTTTGTTCAAAACTTAAGACGGCATTTTCTTCACCTTCTTGGGGATTTTTCGATTTTAAATGGGGGCCTAAGTTATGATGATGATTGGGAAATATTATCCATCAAATTTCTTCTTCTCTATTTCTTGTTGTTCGAAAACAAGGTTTAATTATCCGATTAGTCGGCTCTTAAGAGTTTGGCTAGAAACTGCGTTGAAGTATTAAATGATTGATTGATTGCATAATTGACTCTACTCAAGATATGCTGTGAGCGACAATTAGTCAGGTACCTATACACTGCAAATAACCAAATATGCAAACTCACACTTCATAATGACTTGGGTCTTTCCTTTTCCTTCACATCAATTTTTTTTTGTCTTCTCTGATTTTTCTTTGCGGGTATATTAAAATGTAATTTCCTATATAATCCATATATGTGGCGTATAATTCATTAGCATTGGCTGGCTGAACAGAGAACAAATACATGTTCCACAGCATTGAATTTTCTTTAATAGATACTGGATACATGTATGTGCGGGCAACCAATTTGCAGCGATTTTGTTATTGTTACCCTAACTCTAAACTTGAATTGTTATTTTTTTTCGTACCATGTCTGGACCCGAGCTCATTCTACTGGATTCATAAAGCTCGAGGCTTTGTGGACAGCTCAGGTGCGTTCTTCAATGGAAAAGGTTAACCTCTGTTGCACTTTTTAGGTGTTTAATTTTCGTGATTGCACTAATGAGGTCAGGTATCTTTTATTTCAAGATTTCTGTCAAGTGTTTTCTTCTTCTGAAGTGTATCCTCTTTTATTGGGGGCTTTGGAGAGAGGACTCCAGGAAGCAAGGTGAATCTCTCCTCTCTTGTTTTCTGTTGTTGTAACAGCTCATTTCCACCTTTTATTTCATTTAATAACGTCATATTACGTTGGCAGTTAGAGTTAATCATCCTTGCATCCTCTCTTTCACATTTAAGGCTTTCTTGTAGGGAATTTGATGATACGTTAAAGCTTTTGTTGCTGGTTGAAGTTTAAGGCAAATTAAAGCTTTGTTTGCTGTTTGAAGTGAGATCTATAAGACTATAAGTATTGCTCCTTAACTATAACTCTTGCCCCATCATCTTTTTGTTTATATATGGACAGACTTTTTTTTTTGTCATGCTTGAAAGACAGGAGCGACAATAGAGATGGAGAGAAAGGAAAGAACGTAAGAGTGTCATATATGGCCTTTAGATTCTCAGGTGAAGTGTCAAAGTTGTGTGATTGCAATGTCATCATGTTGCTGTGTGCCTGAGCAAGGAACACACATTGCTATTATTCTGTAAGTATCTGCACACAGTTTTGGTACACGTTCAAAGTTGCTGTCTTGAAGTTTATTGACATATTTCCCAAGGGCCCAAACTATATTCCTTTTATGGAGGGTTTATTTGGTCATTTCAATTCGTTATAGATGCCATTTGGTCACTGATACCACCACAACATTTTTAAAATACAGGGTAAATTTCTCTTGACGTTATAGGAAGTATCAGGGTATTTTTGTGCATTTCATGCTAATTTATTATTACTATTGACGATAATGAGTCCCTGAAAGTTAGATATAAGTGAAAGTAGAAAGGAATTCTAAGGAAGTTTAATAGGAACACGTTTTTGTGAATTTTACCCTTAGTAGGCAACCAGTTTGCAACTATTTGTTAACTAACGGCAAACCCTAACAGCATCTTTTTGTTTATTATTGGTTATTAGAAGCTGATCTAAGCCTCATCTTTAATGTTTATTTGATGCTCGACATCAGGGGTTTTCTCATATATCACCTCGAAAACTTAGGTTATTTCTGTATAGCATCTCTGAAATGAAGAAATATTTCTGAGCTCATTATTATTTGAATTATTGTTGTCGTTGTTATGCTCATGATGATGTTGTCATTAAGTTTTATTGCTCTCCATCAAATTTGGTTACTCTTTACTCCTCCATATAAAATTGTCCATAGTCTATCAAATTGTTTGTTCACTGAAAAAAGAATGAAGCGTAAGCTGCTTGAAAACCTATCTTTATCTACCCGAAAGATAAAATGTTGGGGCGCACAATACCCAGATATTAGCACCAAACAGGAGGGCCAACGGTATTGCCTCTTTGGTAGATAAAAGTAGATATTAAAGAGGGCAGGAAAAGTATTTTCCGAAAAAACTGCCTCTACAAAATTAGACCCTGAATTAAAAAGCTAGGAAAAAGAAATCAAGTATATAAATAAGGAAACGAGAATTGACGCTCAAAACTCCATTTCTTTTGAATTGTATATTATTATGACATTGTCATAAAATTGCACTATTTCTCTCTGGACATTGTCGGTATTTCTCTACAGGATGGCGACATCTCTCTTAAAACTTAAAACAGAAACCCTAGTTTTGCTTGGATTCGTGCTGCCAAAGTAAGTACACTAGTCATATCCTCTCTCTCTCTCTCAAACTCTCTAAATAAAACTCAACTCTAACTCTCTGTCTCTCTTTCATCCGAGACTCCATTGATGAAACCTTAACCCTAACACACACACACACACTCTCTCTCTCTCATCAAAATTATTGTTGGAATAAAGATGCCAAAAAGGACACTGCACAAAAACTTAGTGATATGCTCTTCCTTCACCAAGCTTCTAATCCTTTTATACTCTCATGTTCTCTTCATTATCATAACCAAAATCAAACTCTTGAAAACAAATAAACTAACTCACCACACTGCTGTCAAGGACACACGAGGTGATGCGTCTCAGGCGCAATGCGCAGCCAGACACTAGAATGCCCCTCGTGGAGCTACGTGGTGCCGTGCATGCAAGAGACGCGAGCATAGACGCCTGAGGTGCACGCCTCACGTGAGGCGAAAGGTGCAAGTGAGACGCACGCCTCGCTGTAAATTTGTCATTGGATTCTTAAAAGAGAATCGGGTCGAATGGGGGGTACTTTTAATTATATGATTACCCAAACCCAAAACTTAAAGCATTTTTGTCAACCGGAAAGCAGAAGTTTTCTCAAAACTTCTCATGTTCATGACTTTATGGTGGTGGGCGCTTCTAGGGTTTTCAACAGCGGCGGCGATTGCTCTCAAGTTCGTCAGCGGCGAAGGTGCTTCTCGTCCTTGTCGACTTGGACTTCTCTATCTTCTTCTCCTCGCCTCATTGGTTCGTTGACTTGAAAACATAATTAAGATTTGAGGTATTGATTCTCCTCTTCCTTTTATCTAATTCTCTCTCCTCTCTTTTTTCTTTTATACTTTTTCTATTTCATTCTTTTAAGTTCAAGTCATTAAGCTTGGTGATGGATTTATTTATTAAAATTCATCCATCTGATGTTGGATTTTGAAATTTGAAATCGAGCCATTGAAATTGCATATTTGATGTTTATTAGGTACAAGTAATACAAAATTAAAGTATTAAATGTTATAGAAAACCTTATTCGTCTCGCACACTTGAATGCGCCTCTCATGCAAGCATCTTGCGTCTTGGGTGCATTACATCTTTTGCATTTCACAGTGCGCATTGAGAGCACTGCTCACCATTATATAAGATTATATAACACTAAACTTCCCTTAACTAAGAGCGTATTTCACTGAACTGTTAAGTTTTAATTACAGTAAGCTTCCTTACAATGCTAACATTTTAATGAAAAAAATCCCTTTGAATTAAAGGATAAGGTAGTTTATACCATGATAAAAAACTTTGGGGCTGTTTCGTGAAAAGTAGCAGTAGTTAAGGGCGTTTCAATATAATTTAGCGGCTAAATTTCAACTTGATACTATGAACTTTGGTCATTTTCCCCCAAAACTACCATGAACTTCTAAAATAATGCAGAGTTGTCATAACCTTTTCTTTGTACTAGAAAATTCCCTATCAGAGTTAACAGGCGATCAACAAAAAAGATAAAATGACTAAAATATGCAACATATATCAATTTAAAAAAATAATTTTTTGCTAAGAAATAATACCTGTCGGGTGTTAGTTAAATCATTTTTTCTGTTTTGTTAATCAAATATTAACTCTTTTAGGGAGTTTTCTGGTACAATGAAAGTTCGTGGTAGCTTTGCATCATTTTAGAAGTTTATAGTAGTTTTGGGGGAAAGTGATTAAAGTTCATGGTATCAACTTGAAATTTACCCTAAAGTATATGCATTAAATTCGTAGTTTAGTGAAAAGTAGTAATAGTTAAGGGTATCTCGGTTTTGCATTAAATTCTTCATTGTCGAGAACTTGCATGATTGAAATTATAAGACCCCTCTTCATTTCACTCTTACTAATGTGCACCTTAATTCAATAATCTATTACAAGTAGTAATCATCATTCATCAATACAATATTTTATTTGATTGGTTTGATATATCTATATCTATAGGACTCCTAAAAGCAAATTGGAGAGGTTTTGGAGGTCTTTTCATACCAACTAATTATTCATACCACTAAATCCTATTCCTCTCGGCATATTCAAATCCAATATCACATCTTTTTTTTTATTATTAGATATTTAGCATCAATTATTAAAAAATATTTTCATATCTTTTTTTATTATTATATATTTAGCATCTATTATTAAAAAATCTTTTCATATCCTTTTTTTAAGTTTTTATCATAATTTGCTAATTTAAGTTTTATGGAAATCATATTTTTTAATCTTTTTTTTATATATATTTAGCACTCTTTATATAGTATATGAAAAAGATTTTATGCCAAAATTATATTTGGATTTTATAGAAAAAGTTTGTTTGATTTTATATCACAAATTTGATTTCCATAAAACTTAAATTAGCAAATTATGATAAAAACTTAAAAAAAGATGTGACCTAAAAGCATATTTAAAAAATTAGTTAACATATATACTTTCTATAGTATATGAAAAGGATTTTATGCCAAAATTATATTTGGATTTTATAAAAAGAAGTTGATTTGGTTTTATATCACAAATATCTTACTGTAGAATGGTTAATCTCTCTACTATTATAGTGCAAAAGGCAAGGGCTCCAATTTTAAAATTGATTTTGAGATTTGACTATCAAATTTGCAAAAGAAATTCATTAAAAAAATAAAAAATTAAATCTTAATTTGTAACTTCAACTATCCCATACGTCCAAATCTCAATTGTAACCGCAACTAACACCATACATCCAGTAACTATCTTCACAAATCTCTTTCAGTAACTAACTCTATATAAATTTCTATTTAATTAATCACACTTAATATGTAATGTGCATCTCATGTGCAAAATACTAATGTGTGCAAAATATAGGCCATAGGAGGGAATTTCCTCCTATGGTGTCGAAAAAATACAAGCTCTATCATTTTTTCCGTTCGGCACCCAGTATCTCTATTTTTATCATCTAAGATTTGTATACACCAAATTTCATGTGATTCTATCATTTTTTCGTAAAAGGTTCTATTTTCGGTAAATCGTTAATTTTGCAACCACTAAATCAACAGTGAAAAAGTGGTAGAATCACATGAAATTTGGTGTACTACATCTTAGATAATGATTAGAGGGAATGGATGCCTATCGTCGAAATAAATCATGAAAGGTGTATTTTTTCGACGTCATAGGAGGAATTCTCTTCTGGCATATGTTCTCCATTATATATACGCGCGCGCGCGCGCACACACATATATATGAGGAAATAGGTTATCAGCTAGCTAACTGATATTAAACCGTCAGCTAACCTATTATATAATCCATTCCGACCGTCAAATCGACGATCCGCACCGGCCACCTTATTCCACACATGGAGTGATCTGTGTATAAAATTATAATCACTTTGACACCATCTACGCCTTCGATCAAGTGTCCCCAATATATGACATTTTTAATGTGTTTAACAACCATCCATATTTTAAATGCTTGATCCATCACTTGTATCATATCGATCAAATTTTCGCACACTAGATCACTCTATGTGTGGAACAAGATGGCTGGAGTGGATCGTCGATTTAACATTCGGATTGAGCTATATAATTGGCTAGCTGACTGTTTAATATCATCTAGCTAGCTGATAATCCGTTTCCTCTCTATATATATATTCCCTCCCACATGTTCAAACTTTTTTCAGCGGTTTCCCCAAAGATCTTTCTTTAACATAACCTTCATTTTGCTCATTCATGGAGTTGTATTTAGTACGTCCAAGAAAGATGATTATCCGCCGTTGGTCAGTAATGTGGGTTGGCTTAGATTACTTAGTGTTGCGCGTCTACGAAGACATCGCGCTTGGGGATGCGGAGGAGCTATTATCGTATCGCCCAGCTCCTTTAACCTAATGCGGCCGGACCGCAGGTAACCTTAGCATGGGGACATCCTAGTCCTCTTGTCGCCGCAAGGTTGGCTAATCATACGCAGCAGGAGCAAGAGTACTCCCTTAATCTGAAAGGCATATGAACCCGAACGCTATTATGAATGTGTGACTGACACTACACTACGTAGGTACCTGTGTAGGTGATGTGCACGTGAAGAGCCGACTGGTCCTAGAAACAGCGGAAGCGACGCTAGGAGTTAACGACTGGATGTGCTGCAACTTAGGGATCACCAGATATAGGGATATCGGGGTTAGGGGCATAGCATAATTCTTCTTGAAGAGCTAGAAGGCGCCATGTGACTGACCCTGCCATAATTCACTCATACCTATTTTATTGCACCGGCACCCGAAGTCGAACATACATATGACGATCTTCGTGCATGAAGGGACGGGAGGAAAGAAAGGGCGGTAGATGATAATGAGAAAAGAGCGCCGCTTCATGCGTGTAGGGATGGGTGCAAAATTAACGATTTACTGACAATAGAGCTTTTTACATTGCTAATCCAACTTTGAAAAAGTGGTAGAATCACATGAAATTTGGTATATCCACATCTTAGATGATAAAGATGAAGATGAGTGCCGATCATCGGAAAAAATGATAGTGTGTTTTCGGCGCCATAGGAGGAAATTCCTTCAGAAGGCACTTTCCTTCCATTATATATATATATATATATATAGAGAGAGAATAATGGATATATATATATAGATATAGAGAGAGAGAGAGAGAGAATAATGGAGGAAATATGCCATAGGAGGGAATTTCCTCCTATGACGTCGAAAAAATACAATTTCCATCGTGTTTTCCGACGATCGGCACCCATCATCTTCATCGTTATCATCTAAGATATGGATACACCAAATTTCATGTGATTCTACAACTTTTTTACCGTTGAATTAGTGGATTCAAAATTAATGGTTTACCGACAATAAAACTTTTTACATTGCTAAATCAACGGTGAAAAAGTTGTAGAATCACATGAAATTTGGCGTACCCACATCTTTAGATCATAATGATGAAGATGATGGATTTCGATCGTCAGAGAACACGATGGAGGATGTATTTTTTCGACGCCATAGGAGGAAATTGCTTCCTATGGCCTCTTTCCTCCATTATTCTCATATATATATATATATATATATATATATATATATATATATATATATGAAAAAGGGTATGGGGTGGCGGCCTTTTTTCAAAAAGGGGCTCTCGCCTCAAACACACATATCTACCATATTTTTCATCGATCCAAACCGGCCATTTTGATCTACATATCATAAAACCCATATATACAAAAAATTTCGAGATTTAAAGACCTCTAACGCATTCATCAAATGGATTAAAAAATTAACGGTTTATAGGTATATGAAAAATTACGGTTGCTTGATGGACGTGCTAGAGGCCTTAAAATCTCAAGATTTTTTGTACATAGGGATATCATAATACGTAAATTAAATTGTTCGGTTTGGATCGGTGAAATGTATGGGGTAATGGTGTGTTTAGGTGGCTGCCCCTTTCATATCTCTTTTTCTGTATATATATAGAATCACATGAAATTTGGTGCATCCACATCTTACATTATAAAGATGATGAATACCGATCGTTAGAAAAAATCGTGGATGGTGTGTTTTTTCGACGCCATAGGAGGAAATTCCCATCCTATGGCACCTTTCCTTGTATACACACACAGAGAGAATAATGGAGAAAAGACGCCATAGGAGAGTTTTTTTCGTTAGGTGGCGTCAAAAAATATACCCTCCACCATTTTATTCGACGATCGACACCGTCCATCTTGATCTTCAACGTCTAATATGTCGATACTTCAAACTTCATGTGATTCTACTATTTTTTCACCATTGATTTAATGGGTGCAAAATTAATAGTTTACCGATAACGGTACTTTTTACATTGCTAAATCAAAGGTGAAAAGGTGTTAGAATCTCATGAAATTTGGTGTATGACATATTTGACAATGTAAATCAAGATGGTCAGTACCGATCGTCGAATAAAATGATGGAGGGTGTAGTTTTTGACGCCACCGTACGAAAAAACCTTCTAGGGCTTCTTTCCACCATTATTCTCTCTATCTCTCTCACACACATATAATGATTCATTTCTTCTAATTTAGACTGCGTTTAGATGGAAAATTTCGAATTTAGTGAATGATTTCCCACACATACCCCCACGAAATGTTTGGAGTCGATGATACATGTCTTCATTTTTATAAAGGTAACAACAACTGAGCTTTTTATCCCAAACATATGGGGTAAGCTACATGAACCAACATGAGAATCACGCCGGGGCGAGCACATGAATTCTCCGCATCCACTCACTCCCATCGAACAATATACTTTCATTGAGGCTTTTGACATCTGTACCGCCTCTATCCACGTTTTCTACGGTCTTCCTTTCGTTCTTTTGACTTGGCCTAAATCAAGAATATCCATTCATCAAACTGGTGTTTCCGTAGGTCCGCGTCGCACATAACCAAACCATCTTAACGGTTTTCCCTCATCTTCTCCTCCACGGGTGCTTAAACTAACCTTTGCATAAATATCCTCATTTCGCATCTTACTTTTCTAGTGTTACCACACATCCAACGAAACATGCCTATCTCCGCTACATGATCTTTTGTGCATGATGTTTCTTAGGAGCCAGCATTCCGTACAATATAATAAGGCCGGTCGAATTGCAGTTCGATAAAACTTCATTTTCAATCTTAACGGAAAGTTACAATCGCACAAAATCCCCGTTGCTCTCCTCTATTTCAACCAACCAGCTTGGATTCTCTGGTTGACAGCGATATTGATCTCACCATCCTTTGGATAATGGAACCTAGAGATCTAAACTGTTCGCTCGGTGATTTCTCTTGCCTATCTTGTGTTATACCACTATGATCTCGACTTTGTTTACTAATTTGCATTGCATATATGATGTCTTGGACCTACTCAATCTAAACCCCCGAGATTCCAACGTTTGCCTCCGTAACTCCAATTTGGTATTAACCTCTACTTTCGCCTCATTTATCAAAATAATATCATCTACGAATAATATAAACCAAGTTACCTCATCCTGGATAGTTCTAGTAACCTCATCCATCATTATTGCAAACAAGAATGGACTTAATGCAGATCCTTGATGCAAGCAAATCGTGATCGGAAAATCTCTCGTTAGGCCGCCGTAAGTCCTTACATTTATCACTACTACATGATGCATGTCCTTGATTATGTCAATGTATCTAATTGTGACTCTTTTCTTCATCATTATCCGTCATAATACCTTTCTAGAAACCTTGTCGTAAGCTTTCTCTAAGTCGGTAAAAACCATTTGCAAATATCCCTTCTCCTCTCTCGAAAACGTTCGACAAGTTGACGAAGCAAATGAATAGCCTCCGTCATCGATCGTCCAGGCATGAACCCAAACTGGTTCTCTGTTATGTTAACATCCTGCTTTAACCCGTGTTTAATCACCCTCTTCCAAAACTTAATGGTATGACACATGAGTTATATTCCACGGTAGTTTTAGCAACTTTGAATGCTACCCTTATTCTTATAGAAAGGTATAAGGGTACTTTTCCTCCACTCATTTAGCATCTTTTGGATTTTCCTTATCTTATTAAATAGACACGTCAGCCATCGAACACCTATCTGAAAATACCTTAGAGGGGGTGAATAAGGTAACTACGTGTCCTATAACAAATTTAAATTCTTAATTACAATATTTTAATTGATTACCAAGTTTCCGCGGAAATAATTTAAACAAGTTTAAATAATGAATCTCAGTAAGGTAATCAACACAATCACAGAAAAAGTAAATAGAGTCAAAACAACGCAAATATAGAGATTTGTTGACTACGGTTCACCACACTTCTGTGGCTAGTCCTCGTCTGAGACACCTTCTCGGGATTTCTGCACTATTGTTATGAAGAACACAAATCCCTCTTCACAGGGCTGTGAAGCACACCAATCTCTCTTCACAAGGATAACACTCTTGAACTTGTGATTCCCTAGAAAACAAGCCTTCCTTTCTAGTTCGTGATTCTCTAGGAAAGCCGCACTTTCCTCTCTAATCCACGACTTTCTAGGAAGATTTCTTTTTCCACTCTGAATCCACACAATTCAAGCAATAAGAGGCACCCCCTCTCGTGGGTTGAGAAACACCCTTTCTCGTGGGTTTCCAATCGTTTTACAAACGACAAATTTACTCACTCTTAACTTTATGGTCTCAATAGATACCGATATGACAGAAGAATTGATTTGAGAGATATATCATGTTTTGGCTCTGTGGAAATGAAAAGAATTTGGGCAAGTGTAAACCGAGAAGAATAAAAGGATTTCTCAAAATGATTTGCAATGAATTATTAATTGAAAGTGTGAGGTCTTATGGCTTTATACATGTATCAAATGGAAAGTTATTCTAACTTCCAATAACCGCCAAAAACTGTTATAATACAGTTAATGACGGTTGGAGGCGGTTAGAATTGAAAATGGTGTAAATATCCTTTTGATTCAAAATCCAAATTTAAATTAACTGCTAAAAGCTGTTCGTGCAAAGACGTCTGTAGGAAACATCTGCCATTAGACAAATTCCTTCCCCAGACGTCTGTAGAAGACGTCTGGAGAACAAAAAATTATTTAGCAGACGCCTTTAGATTCGTCTCTGAAGTTTATCCAGTATTTGATATTTTGGGAATTTGTGCTACAGACGTCTGTGGAATAAGTTTGGGGTTCAAAAAAAATTATGATACAGACGTCTGTTTTCTGACATGAATGAATATTTGTTTTTTAAACTTGGCAGTTTGAATTCCAACAGATAGGTTAGACGTCTCTTAATGAGAGGGAAAACGTCTGGAGTAAAGACGGCATGTTGGAATGATGTTTCTAATATTATAAGATCAATACTAGACACATGTACGGCACTTTTATCTTCTATCTTTGTCTTGGTTCTTCTTTGATCTTCGTTTTCTTGAATCGTTACGATAAGACGTCATTATATCTTGATTAAGCTTGCATCACGTTATCACCCGCGTCAAGTCTTCATGCCATACCATCGTTTTGAGTGCGCATCACATTGTAGGCAATTTTGTTTGATGTTTGATATATTCATGCTGTACTTAAGAATAAACACTTGGAAATGTCATCAGTAACTTATGAATTCGTTTAAATAAGATTTTAAACTAAATCGAAAACGAGGATCGTGTAACACAGATGTAAACAATCTCCCCTTTTTGATATTTAGCAGAACTTATTTAAAAAATTCATGATATATAAAAAATATAAATTCGATTTAAATACTCCCCCATAATTTATGATTGGTTAAAAAAATCTTTGAACTCATATCGGTGTCTCATACCACTGATACTATTTTTCAAAATGTATTGCATAAAGACGAGTGACAAAATTCGAATTTTATGACCAAATCAAGCATTAATTAAGGATATTCATGAATATTTTTAATATTCTCTCTTTTTGAAAAATATCAAAAAGTTTAAAAAATAGAGCAAGGGTTATGAAAACATACATGAATATGGAAATTTTAAGTTCATGGAAAACAAAATGAGGCATGTAAAGGCACATCCAATGAACAAAGTGTATTTTTAGCGACGTGAGGATAAATAATATCCATTTTAGCGCATGATTTATAGTAACAACTAAAATATTAAATAGTATACGAACCCGATAGTTAGAGAACATAATTCAAACTTTTCATAAATAGAAACTTGAAGTTCATACATAGAATTCATAACGATAAACTAACACACAAATGAAAACTAAAACGCACAAACTACATCAAACATAAACTAAAACACGCACACACTAAAAACATCTATATACTTCAAGCAAAACAAATTAAACAACGAACTAAACTAGGACCTAAACCTTAAGATCCTAATCTATTCTTCCGGCGGTGGAGGCGGCGTTGTAAATGGAAACTTGGAGGACAAGACGAATATGCTATAATCAAATGTGCCAGAAAATCGAGTCATCTGCTCTGTAAGATGATCGATTTGGCTGAAGAGGTGATCGATGCGGCCGGAGAGATGGTCATGAGAACCAATGATACGATCTATGATACGGTTCTCGAAAGTGGCAAAGTCAAAGTCTTGGGCCTGAGGAGGAGGAGCGTCAACTGGATTTTGAGGAAGATGGGAGGAACTCGGAGTTTGGTCTAACTTCATCAAATTGATGTTGCGGGCTCCAAAATCGAGTTGTTCCTTGACTTGGTCCTCGAGAACGGCAATGGTAATGCGACGATACTCCAAAAACTTTGTTATGATTCGACCATAGTATAGATTCATTGGTCCACACACTTCCCACGTGTTATGGATAAGGAACAACAGAAGCTTAACTCTAATCTTCGAAAGCACGCAGTAGGTAATCAACTTGTGGGGGCCGTAAAGAGTTTCGCGACTGCCAGACTTAGCTAGGACGGTGTGGGAGAGAAGATTGGCAAGAACACGGGCTTGTTTGGTGAGTATTTTCGCTTGACGATCATTGTAGAGATGAGAATTCTCGGGGCCGTGAAGGATTTGGGATACCTTTTCCTTAGTAATCGGGTCAACATACTCGAAATTGGCCAATGTCTTCATATAAACGTCGGCTCCTTCATTAGGGATACCTAACGCCCGAGAGTATCGGAGTTGAATTTGAAAGTGGAATTGAAGACCTTGGTCGTGTAGTTGGTGTGATCGTCGGAAGTAATCGTGTGTGTTGGGGTAAAAATTTATACCTCGGTTGACCAAGTCAAAATCAAAGTCAACCCCAAACCAAGTGGGCCCAAGCCCAGGTCAAGTGGGCCCATGCCCGAATTGAGCCCGAACATGAAGCGGCCGGCCTCCCATGCCATAACAAAAATTTTTGTAAAATAATTTTGGTGTTTTTTTTATGAATGAATGTAAGAAAAATGGGCATAAAGCCAAATTTTTGTAAAACTCACGGCTCATATGCAAAAGAAACAAGCACATGAGACATGGGATGGGCAAAATGCCATTTTGTAAAGCCCAAGGGGTTATATGTAAAATGTGTAGCCTATAAAAGCAAAGATGATGAAAATATCTCAACAACGTTTTCTCTCAAAAAAATAGGGTCTCTGCCTCCTCCTTCCTTAAGGTTTTAAAATCTTCTTCCCCTTTTGAATTAAATCAAGAGTTTTACTCTTCTTTTTCCAAAAATAAATAGTTTTGCACCATAAAACCCACAAAGGGGAGCTCAGATCTTTATTAGATCTCAAAAAGGGAAGATATTTAAATCTCATCCCCTTTCTCCAAAATCCGGTCAACCAAGAGGAAGAAAGAAACCCATCTCCAAAAATCCCATCTTGGGAAGATCCAGGGCCAAAGGGGAGAGAAACAAAGGGGCCCCATTTGATCATTTCTAAAGATTTCTAAGAGTTTAACTCCAATCAAGATCTGTTGGAGTTTAGCTCCATAAATTAATCTCTTTTTAGGAGTTTAACTCCAGAAGTCAAATCGGGAGTACAACTCCCAGTGCAGGGACAAAGTCCCTTTTCCTGCTGACGCCCAGCGCCCGTGTGCCAGGCACGTGGGGCGCTGGCGCCCAGCGTCCGCGTGCCAGGCACGTGGGGCGCTGGTGCTCACGCGTCTTTTGGACGCCATTTCCCCCCTCATTTTATGTACACTCCACACTAAAAATACCTCCCTCGTTAGAAAAAATTTCTAACGGGGCGCTGCCCCGCACTCCGCAAGGGTGCTGCTAGCCCCTTGACCTCCAGCCCGTTATCCGGATAGCGGGACCTCCGTAAACTCCGCGGGCTCCCGATATATCGAAAACCCTTCTAAAACACAACACACTGCATATTGAGTTCGCATGACTAGTTGACCCGTCAATCGGAGGATCCCTCGCTTCAAAGGCGAGGGGTAATTAACGGCAGCTTAGTCCGCGGCTGCCGGAGATTCGGATCCCCACAATCAATATACCCCAGCCTACCCTAGGCAGGGGGAATCTGTAATGCGCCTGACAAGCGCGCGCGTATTCCCATCTCAATTGGGTGACGAAAAACACCCTACAGATTCTGGCACGCCCGGTGAGACCTTACCCTCCTCCCATATCTCGGGCCAAGTGTTCATGCGAACTCATTAATATATATATATCGACGTTTGTACTGAAGTGATGTTCCTTTCGTGCAACAATCAACTTTCAACGACGATGTTTCCTAAGATGAACTCAGCTTCCGACGCGACCCCGATCTCGTATATAGTCAAGATCAATGCTCGTGTGGTTCTCCCTGCCAGTCTCAGCCGGCAATGGGAGGAGCCATCCCGTCAATTTGGTTCGGTCATCATCTACCCTGCTAGAAGCGCTCATCTGGCGGAGGTCCCGACAAACCAAGCGGTCAAACCAACCTCAAGTGGCAGGAGGCCGAACGTTATAGTCTCCAAAGCATCCCACCCTAAATGCAAATCTGTATTCGAATGGCTCTCTACTGTTCCGACTGGGGGCAAGGCCGTCAACACCAACGAGCCACAAAGCAGCTCCAGCAAGCTCAGACGTTGCCCTTGACGATCGAGCGTGCAGGCACATTCTCTGGACTTTTTGTCAATCGGTCTATGGCGTCTTCCCGAAGAGCCGAAGTCTGCCAAGTGCTTAAGACAGAAAAGTTAAGGCAGAAAAGGCTCAGGTATCGAGTCAACAAGAGGGCCAGGACTTTGGCCATGTGGAATTTTGTGAGGTTCCAAGAGCAGGGTTACTCCGTGACGACGACTGAGTCAGCCATAAAAATCAGCAGTTCCTTTGAATCTCTTAAGTGGGTTCAAAAAAATGCCATGACCGTCGGAATCAAGAAGATAGCGGTCCGAACAATGCCGCAAAGGGACGTGTCCCAGCCTCAAAAGAGAAAGCATGACACCATCTCTTCAAGAGTCTATCGGGCGCTCTGCGCCGCGCGAAAACAGCGGGGCAAATCCAGAAAGGAAGCGCCAGCACTACTCATGAATCCGGTTAGGCCAGCCATCTTCAATCGATCCGCTATCAAAACAGAAGGGCCAAAACGGTGGTCCACAATGTCAGCTACCAATAATGAAATGATGGCCGTATTTGTTGTCCACGCGGTCTATATGGCAGGCACGCGCCCAAGTGACAACCTTCGCAGCAAAAGTAAGGATGGGGCCACCACATCCCAAGCCCAATCTGGCTTGAATGTGGTTGCCGCTTCCTAAGAATAGCCGCCTCCGCTGGATGAAGAAAACCCTCTCGATGAGGATGATAGGCAGAAAGACCCCTCAGTCCATGTAGAGTCAAACTCGGACAGCGAGGAAGAGCTGACTTCCCGTCCCAGGACCGTGGAGCAAGAGCTGCTTCAAGAGCTTCAAAAACAGCTCAGGAGCAAAGATAAAGAGATGGCCAAGCTCTATTCGAAAATTGAAGACCTAACGAACGTTGTGATGCAGCTTACAGCTCAAATTGCTCAAGCGCCTCCCAATCAAGCACAAGTCTCTACTCATGAGCCGGGTGATGACAACCCGAAGCAGCCGATGCCTATCCCTTTGGGTCCAAGATTGGTCGAGCCGCACGAAAGTCGGTCACATTCCGCTTCTGGGGACGCCTTGGCCCCAGATAGCACTATCCCGCTAACACAAGATCGGATAATGGATTTGGTCACCAGCAAGGTTAAAACATTGGTGGCGGAAGCCGAAGCTCAGAAAGAAATTGGCAGTAGTGGGAGATTTGACGGGACGGGAAATGCAAATCAGCACGTCGCTCACTTTAAAGCATCGTACGGAAATACAGAGGGCAATAATGCGCTCCTTCTTCGTCAGTTTGTCAACAGCCTGACCGGTGTCGCTTTCGACTGGTACGTAAGTATATCAGACGGGTCCATCATTACCTTTGCCCAAATGGAGTCTCTGTTTCGGCAAAGGTTCATGAGTGTCAGTGATAAAATCTCCATTGCTGACTTTGTGAGGACCAAGCCGGGGAAGAATGAAAGCAACACCGACTTTATCGCCTGATGGCGTAATCTCATGGTCAAGTGCGAACCGCCGCTGGAGCAGGACCAGTCCGTCAGCCTTCTCATTGGGAACCTCAGCAATTTGATGGTTCCATTCTTATGTACGGCAAGCCTTAAGACGTTTCAGGAGCTAACCAAGAAAGTCCAAATGCTGGAACGCTCGAAGTAAGAGTCTACCCCAGACTCTCAGAGAGACAAGACTTGGAAAAGTAAGCGGGACGACAACCGTAGAAGCGGGAATTCCAGCAGTGCCATTGCCTTCAATGCGTCCGACAATGAAGACAAGCGAAATGCAGGCGATTCCAAAACCAACCGGTCTCGAAAGCCATTGTTGGGAGGAGAAGGGCCTTCCCTAGAGGAGAAAAAGAACAAGGTTTACTCTTTCAGAAGGGACAAGGTCTGCAAGATATTTAATGATGCCTTGAACAACAGTCTACAATTGCCGGAGTTGAAAAGATCCCAAGAAGCAAAAATGACCAATGATCCCCTGTATTGCCCGTACCACCGAGTAGTGAGCCATGCAATCGAGGATTGCTATATCTTCAAAGACTGGGTCGAGAAGCAGTACAAGGCCGGAGAGATCGAGCTGTCCAAGAGTGTGTTGGTGAACAATCAAGTTGCAACCACTAACTTTATACAGACAGAAGCTGAAGCCTTCTGGAAGCAGACAGCTAAACCCGCTGTCCTGAGAAATGAAACTGACTCACCGCAGCCTCCGTGGAGTACACACATATCTAATAAGACGAAGAAGATGCTAAAGTTACTTCGGAAAGAGCCCAGAACAGAATGGGAAGGGCAGAAGAAGCCTACCATTCCGGCTGCCAATTCGGCTCAATCAGGCTCAGAATCCAAAAAGCTCAAGAAGAAAAGTGCAGCTCGACGCGAAAAGGACTCTAATTCAATTGAAGTAGTTCTTCCCCGTAGAAACGGCTGAGATTCTGGAGGAGTTAGAAGAAGACTCCAATGAAGAGATCCCTATAGTGACCTGCTACGTCATCCATCTTGGCAGCGGCCCTGAGGAGGAGCTCTGTTTTTCTGAAGAGGACGAAGAGCTCGCCACAAAGACCAACCAAATCCAGCTTAGAAGCGGAAGGGCTCTGCCGCCAAATCAGGGCAACGCCCCAAAAGGAAAGGAAAAACAAGTTGTTAATGAAGAAGATGGCGGAGAGCCGGCACATGAAAATTCGAGTCCTTCTTCGGTGGACTATAATGTCTTGGCTCATCTTCGGAAACTTCCGTCTCTCCTGAGCGTCTACGATGCCTTGGTTCTATCTAAGGAGCTCAGAAATGTTCCCATTCATGCTCTACAAAACCCCGAGCGGTATCAGGCTCGCTTTGCGGAAATTAATATGAAAGAATCCCAGTACGCTCTGCATATCGCCGCCGTCACATTTAAGGACGAAGACTTGCTACTAAGAACGACTGAGCATAATCGGCCGCTTTACGTGACCGGGTACAGCGACGGAGATCGAATTAATCGCATATTGATTGATCCAGGATCCTCAATGAACATCATGAACTTGCGGACTCTGAAGAGTTTGTCAATGGACGTCCGACACTTGTCAAGGAAAAGGATTGCCATTCAAGGCTTCAATCAAAACTGGCAGCAAGTTCTGGGGTCTATAGATTTGCCAATCAAATTTGGGGATCTGCAAACCGAAGCTAAGATATACGTGATCGACGCTGACATGTCTTATAAGGTTCTTCTGGGACGACCGTGGCTCCACGATTACGGTATCGTTCCGTCAACTCTCCATCAGTGCATAAAATATACCAAAAACGAAGAAGAAAGACGCATTGATGGAGACATCCAGCCGTTCGGTGTGCATGAAGTCCGATATGAGGATTCTCGGTACTTTATGAAGCCCTAAAATACCGAGCCACAGCTGACTAAAGACAGAACGGTCCCGAAACTCAAAGGAAAATCTAAGCCGGCTGTCACTTTCAAAAGCAAAAACCCCCAAGTGCGTCCGCGTTTCGGTAGTAACACTGATGAGTCCGATACTGGAAGTCCGTCCTTCTGTAAAACTCGCCCTCATTTCGGTAGCGATACAGACAAATCTGATACTAAAGGCCCGTCCGACAGCAAAATCCGCCCTCGATTAGGCAGCGACACTGAAGAGTCGGAGGAAGAAGACCCGCCTTGCAACAGCTGTGCAGACTGGGCCCCCACGCAACGAGCAAAACTACGAGTGACCTTAGAAATTGCAGAAGGGTCCCTAGCCGTCACAAGGGTGCCGTAGCAGATGTGCAAAGAGCTCGATGCATTGTCAGTCTCCATCGTAGACCAGCTGAAAACTTTCTACGTTCCTGGAAGGAAAAGTGGACAGAAGGTTATCCTGTTTTATGGGTCAAATCCTGTTGTGCACCCTGACAATTCGTCTGTCGTGTGCCTTCTATACGAGAGAGGCATAAGGGCCGTCCTCAATCCCTGATATTATGTGTCCGAGATGCGGGAATACTTTAAAAAGTGCGGGTGTCGGCTATATCAAACGAACTCCGAAGCGAAGTTTTACAAAGGGCTATGGCATCCGCCTCAGGTCCGAGCACTCATCGATGGACGAATTTCAAATAGACGGGGCATAGGTTTCATCCAGCCTGATTCCAAGACATGCTACATGATCCGTGTTGGTGAAGCCAGCAAAAGGTCGAATGAGTGCTCGGACCTGAGGCATAAGGGTCGTCCTCAATCCCAGATATTATGTGCCCGAGATGCGAGAATACTTTAAAAAATGCGGGTGTCGGCTATATCAAACGAACTCCGAAGCGAAGTTTTACAAAGGGCTATGGCATCCGCCTCAGGTCCGAGCACTCATCGATGGACGAATTCCAGATAGACAGGGCATAGGTTTCATCCAGCCTGATTCCAAGGCATGCTACATGATCCGTGTTGGTGAAGCCAGCGAAAAGTCGAATGATGATGACGAGATCGCCGAGCCAGAAGAAGCTCCTCAAGAGCTTGAAGATGTCAGACAAGCAACCTTCGATGAGCTAACCGAGATCGATTTGGGAACGTTCGATAATCCAAGGCCGACCTACATCAGCTCACTCTTGTCAGAGAAAATGAAAGAGCAGATAATTGCCCTGCTGCATGAGTTTGCCGACTGCTTCGCGTGGACGTACAGAGAAATGCCCGGCCTCTCTCCTGAAGTGGCCGTGCATAAGCTGGCTATATCTCCTGATGCCAAGCCTGTCGAACAAGCTCCTCGAAGAATGAGAAGGGAGCTGGAAGAAAAGATCATCGAGGAAACTAAGAAACTTATCGATGCTGGCTTCATCAGGGAAGAGAAATACACAGACTGTATCGCATGCATTGTCCCAGTAAAGAAGAAAATGGGCAGATCCGGGTTTGCGTCGATTTTAGGGACCTTAACAAGGCATGCCCTAAAGATAATTTCCCGCTTCCGGTCATGGAAATGATGGTCGATGACACCTCAAATTACGAGCTGTTCACCTTCATGGACGGTTTGTCTGGGTACAATCTGATAAAAATGTCACCCGAGGATGAGAAGCATACGACATTTCGAACCCCGATCGGCATGTACTGTTACAAAGTGATGCCGTTCGGACGGAAGAACGCAGGTGCTACATATCAAAGGGCGATGATCAATATCTTTGATGACCTAATCCATAAAGTCGTCGAATGCTATGTTGATGATCTGGTCGTCAAGACTAAAGCTAAGGCCGATCACATCCAAGATCTTAGAACCGTTTTCACCAGATTGAGGGAATACGATCTGAAGATGAATCCTCTAAAGTGCGCTTTTGGCGTGTCATCGGCAAAATTCCTAGGTTTTATAGTCCGACATCGAGGGATCGAAGTTGACCCATCCAAGATAAAGGCCATTCTGGAGATGCCCCCTCCTGAGAGTCTGACGCAGCTAAGATCCTTTCAAGGCAAGCTCGCTTACATACGAAGGTTCATCTCGAACCTATCGGGGAGATGTAAGCCCTTCTCAAAACTCATGAAGAAAGGAGCTCTTTTTGTCTGGGATGCCGAATGTCAAGAAGCGTTCGAAAGTATCAAACGGTACATGTTGCACCCTCCAGTGCTTGCTGCTCTTATTTCAAATAAACCGTTGATTCTCTATACTGCTGCGCTAGATGAATCACTTGGCGTACTCCTTACCCAGAACAACGAGGAGGGAAAAGAAAATGCCCTCTACTACCTCAGTCGAACTTTAGTTGGGGCGGAACACAGCTATTCCCTGATCAAAAAGCAATTCCTGGCTCTGATATTCGCTGTGAAGAAGCTGAGGCACTATCTGCTTACTCATCGGGTTATGCTGATCTCCAAGGTCGACCCGCTTAAACACTTAATGACCAAAGCAAGCCTAGCCGGTAGAATGGCGAGATGGGCTGTCATGCTGCTTGAATTTGACATAATTTATACTCATCAGAAAGCAGTAAAAGGGCAAGCCCTCGTCGACTTCCTTGCTGCTCATCCTATACCAGAAGGGTCGCCACTCAATTGCGAGTTACTCGACGAACAAGTGATGCACCTCGAGGAAGATGAGCCATGTTGGGAGCTCTACTTCGATTGAGCCTCATCAATGAGGAGCTCCGGCAAATGAAGCATCCCGCAGATAAAAACAGAGATATGATTGGTGTTCATCACGCCATCGATGGGAACCCTATGACGTTCTTTTGCTCTCACTGAGCCTCGCACAAACAATGAGGCTGAGTATGAAGCTCTGATAGCTGGTTTGGAGCTCGCCATAGAAATGGAAAACCTTCGGCTATGAGTCTACAGTGATTCCCAGCTAGTCGTCAACCAAATAAGCGGCGACTATAAAATATACAGACCCGAGTTAGCTCGATATAGAAGCCGAGTGGTGGAACTTATGAAACGGTTCACTCACATTGAATTAATGAGAGTCCCTAGAGCGTTGAACGGAAAAGCCGACATACTCGCTCGCCTAGCTAAAGAGCTAGCTGATCCCGACATGGATGAAATTCTAATCACAGTCAGAAGCCGGCAAATTCTACTTCCAGTATCATTGCGTGAAGAAGAAAGTGTTGAACAAGAGAACAATCCCGCCGAAGAAGCTTCGATCATTCAAGACGAGCTCGATTGGAGAGGACCCTTCATAGAGTACCTCCGATACGACAAGCTGCCCGAAGAAAAATCTGTGAGGATTCAGCTGAAGAAGAAAGCTCTCCAATACATGTTTGTAAATAACACGCTATACCGCAGATCATATAACCAACTCTGGCTCATGTGTTTGTCATCGGCCGAAGCCCAAAAAGTCGTGAAAGTTCACTCGGGCATCTGCGGGGGTCACCAATCCGGCCCCAAAATGCAGCTTCAAATCAAACGGCTTGGATATTACTGGCCTACCATGATAAAGGAGTGTGAAGAGCATGCAAAGAAAAGTCATATCTGCCAAATTCACGGTGATTTCATTCACAAGCATCCCAATCCGCTGCATCCTACGGTGGAGTCATGACCCTTAGAAGTTTGGGGTACCGACATAGTTGGTCCAATTGGTCCTCCTTCATCCAAAGGCCACCGGTTTGTATTGGCTTAAATGACTACTTCTCCAGATGGGCTGAAGCTGTCCCGGTAAAAGAAGTCAAGACAGAAGATATTCTGACGTTCTTCTAGCATAATATTCTATACAGTTTCGTTACACCAAGAAGAATCATTTCTGACAATGGACCTTCTTTCAAGAGCTTCAAAATCTCAAGGTTCGCTACTCAGCACAAGATAGACCGGAGATATTCCTCCATCTATAATCCAAGAGCCAATGGGCTAGCCGAAGCTTTCAATAAGACTCTATGCAAGCTCCTGAGAAAAAATACTTCAGCCAACAAGAGAGTCTGGAATCTCAAATTTCACGAGGCATTGTGGGCATATCGTACCACGCACCGTACTCCAACTCAGTCCACTTCATACTCATTGCTCTTTGGAGTGGAGGCGGTCCTCCCTCTCGAAGTCGAAGTTCCAAGCTTAAGGATGGCCGTTCAGCACGAGTTGACGGAGGAGGAAAACGTGCTCCTTCGGCTCGAAGAGCTCGACGCCCTCAAAGAAAAGAGGCTCGCAGTACAGCAAAATCTAGAGCTGTATCGAGCCCAAATGTCACGGGCCTATAACAAGATGGCCCGTCTCCGCGCTTTCAAGAAAGTCGAATTGGTGTTGGTCTTCAAAAGACCGATCATCCCCAATCGACATGTCAAGGGAAAATTCGAGCCAAACTGGGAAGGACCATACGTCATCGAGAGAGTGTTCGATGGAGGATCCTACCAGCTGATAAATGCCGAGGGAGAAAGTCCCATGCCACCCATCAATGGCCGATATCTCAAGAAATACTACGCGTGAATGCTCCAAGTCGCAGACGAATTGAGCACACCGGCCCTATGGTTTGGATCATGTATCCTGTAAAACCGTATACAATCCATGGGCGTAAACAACCCTTATCTCTCCCAAGTCCTGCCGGCGAGACTACTTTTAAAGTCCCATCGGTGCAAAAAAAGAAAAGAAAAAGAAAAAAGAGAAAGGAAAAGAAAAAAAACGGTATGTCCACAAGCAAAACGGGCACGGATGAAAACCCGAAAGGGCTCCGTGAGTAAAAACAGCAGGACTGCCTGCGAGTTTGTGAAAACCCGAAAGGGCTCCGTGAGTAAAAACAGCAGGACTGCCGGCGAGTTTGTGAAAACCCGAAAGGGTGCAAACTCGTGAAAAGAGATGAAATACACTTGCAAAGTCCTCTCGACCTTGTAAGGAGAAAATCCCTGCGTGAGATCCTTACAACTCACAAAGGAGCAACACACTTAGGAATCCTTATGATTCTTAAGGAGAACATACAACTGCGAGATCCTCTCTACTCGTAGGGAGAAAATGCTTTTATGAGACCCTTATGGCTTATAAAATTGAAAAGTCTTAGGTGATAGGGATCTAAACCCGTCTCCTGAGCCATCGTTCCCCAACGGGCGACGGCAAATGATGAGTCGCTCCTGGCATTACGCTTTAGTGTTAGCGGTGCTGATGCCGACCCAAAACTCAAACCTTAAATTCCCAAACGGCGAATGATGAGTCGCTCCTTGTACCATATTCCAGTGCAGCGATGCAGACGCCAACCAAAATTTCAATCCCTAGATGTCCCAATGGCGAATGATGAGTCGCTCCTGGTACCATATTCCAGTGCAGTGATGCAAACGCCAACCAAAATCCAATTTCCCAAAATTCTCCCAGCCTTACGGGTGGTCCCCAAATTGACTACCGTATACAATCCACGAGCTCAAATAATTTTCCTCACATCCATGCCCCACAGCAACCACCAGTCACGCGGCCGGTCACCGCCCTTGGAATTATGCTCTATTTGGGATGACCCACTCATGTGTCCTCACGATACATGAGGAGAACAAACTTACGAGATCCTCTCGACTCGTAAGAAAACATCTTCGTGAGATCCTTACGACTCACAAAGGAAAACACACTTGGGAGTCCCCACGATTCCTAAGGATAAAATATACCTACGAGATCCTTTCGACTCGTAGGGAGAAAATGCTTTTATGGGACCCTTACGACTCATAAAATTGAAAATCCTTAGGTGATAGGGACCTAAACCTGTCTCCTAAGCCATCGCTCCCTAACAGGAAAAAGGCAAATGATGAATTGCTCATGGCATATGTGCTTTAGTGTTAGCAACGCTAATGCCTACCCTAACCCTAAAATTCCAAACTCCAATCCAATAGACCCATAAGTCTTTAAACTAGGAACATATGACCTCTAAGTCGTTAAACTGGGAACAGATGACCCCTAAGTCGTTAAACTGGGAACGAGGGTAGCCCTCTCATGGCAAATGATGATTCGCTTCTGGTGCCATATTCCAGTGTAGTGATACTGATGTTAACCCAAATCACATCAAACCAGTAAGACAACCAACGACCTCCCAGGCGGAATCAAGCTCCACTTCGGAAACAAGTCGAATCGCAAGACAGCTTCAACCCTGACACCGCAACAAGCGGAGCAAGTCAAATCAAGCACCAACCGTCCATGTCGCTAAAAGAGCAGCACCGACCGTCCACATCGCTAAAAGGGCAGCACCGACTGCCCAAGTCGCCCAAGTCACTAAAAGGGCAGCACCGACCGTCCAAGTCGCTAAAAGGGCAGCACCGACCGTCCAAGTCGCAAAAAGGGCAGAACCGACCATCCAAATAGCAAAAAGGGCAGCACCGACCGTCCAAGTCGCTAAAAGGGCAGAACAGACCGTCCAAGTCGCAAAAAGGGCAGAACCGACCGTCCAAGTCATTGACCGTCCAAGTCGCTAAAAGGGCAGCACCGACTGTCCAAGTCGCAAAAAGGGCAGAACCGACCGTCCAAGTCGCAAAAAGGGAAGAGCCGTCCGTCAAAGTCGCAAAAAGGGCAGAACCGACTGTCCACGTCGCTAAAATGGCAAAAAAACCGAAGTGGTTGCAACAACCCAGCCGTTCGTTGATGCTCAGCTTTCACCTGTTGGCATACCAGACACTTGGAGACAAAGCGAGCAATCTCCCTCTTCATTTCGTTCCACCAGAAGTGCTGCCTCAGGTCTCTGCACATCTTGGTGCCTCCTAGGTGCACCGAGTAAGCGGAACTATGTGCCTCAGCTATGACTTCATCTCGAATACCCCTATTTGGAACACACAGCCGTCTGCCAAATCTCAGAGAACCATCTTCATGAACCTGCAAATCCATCCTCAAACCATCCTCAACTAACCCTCTGAACTTCTGCAACTGAGAGTCTCCAGCCTGTGCAGCTTTAATGCGATCTATAAGAGATGATTGAACTTGCAATTGCTAGAGATGTCCGGGCACACCCGGTGTAACTACCTCCAACTCGAGTCTTTGAAGGTCATCGAGAATCCCCTTCTGACAAGTCAGCAATGCAGCTGACGGCCTGCGATAGAGAGCGTCAGGAACGACGTTCATCTTCCCCGGGTGATACTGTGGATCAATATCGTAGTCTGCCATCAATTCCACCCGCGTTGTCTCATATTCAGCTCTTTCTGAGTGAACACGTATTTCAGACTTTTGTGATCCGTGTACACCTTCACTCTTTTGTCTATAAAGTAATGCCTTCATATCTTTAAAGCGAACACAACGGCCGCTAATTCCAAGCCATACGTGGGGTAGTTCTTCTCGTGATTTTTCAGCTGACGAGAGGCGTAAGTTACCACTCGACTGTGCTGCATTAAAACACAGCCTAAACCTTTTCCCAACGCATCACTATAAGCCACCCGAGCTATCTGGCACAGTCAGGATTGGGGCTGTGGTCAACTTTAGTTTCAACAGCTCGAACGCCTGGGTGCACTCCTCCGACCAAACATAAGGCACCTCTTTCCGTGTGAGCTTTATCAAGGGTTCCGCTACTCTCGCGAAATCTTGGACAAACCATCGATAATACCCAGCCAATCCCAAGAAGTTTCTTATCTCAACAACTGATTTCGGTGTCCGCTAGTCTTTACTAGATTCGATTTTCGTCTGATCCATTGAAATGTCGTCACTCGGAACGACATACCCCAGAAATTGCACCTTGTAGAACCAAAACTCGCATTTGCTTAGCTTAGCATAGAGCTTCTCCTCCCGTAGAACCTGCAATACAATTCATAGGTGCTTGGCGTGCTCCTCTCGACTTCTGGAATAGACTAGAATGCCGTCGATGAAAATGACAACAAACTGATCTAAGTACTTGGAGAAAATCCTATTCATCAAGTCCATAAATATAGCCGGTGCATTGGTAACACCGAACGGCATCATAAGAAACTCATAGTGTCCATATTGGGTTCGAAAAGCTGTCTTGCATACATCCTCTGCCTTGACCCTGATTTGGTGATACCCTGACCAAATATCTAGTTTAGAAAATACCCGAGCACCACCCAGCTGGTCAAACAAGTCATCGATGTGGGGAATGGGATACTTGTTTTTCACGGTCACCCGATTCAACTCCCGGTAGTCGATGCACATGCCCAAGGAACTGTCTTTCTTCTTAACCAGCAACATAGGAGCACCCCACGGGGAAGCACTTGGAAGGATAAATCCCTTGTCCAGAAGATCTTCTATCTGCTTCTTTAATTCTGCCAACTCAACTGGCGCCATCTGATTGTTTGTTGATTTTCGTATGCGTTTTAAAATTTAAGAATACCGCAATCAAGACGGTGTCGCTTGGTAGCTAGCCGGTTGAGTACGGGTCGGTCCATAAGGAAATGGTGTTATCTCTTTAAGTTCTAACGAGTTAAGTCCTATTTTTGGTACGTTTTGTTTTAAAATCTAAGAATGAGATTAATTTGATTTAAAGTCTTGCTAGGGTTAGGATTATGTTAGTTTGGAAAAGGGATTCTACTTACTGCTTTTAATGCCCTAGTTAAGAATATAGGTGTTAGGGTAATAGTCAACAAAAGGGATTAGCACGATTAGGCAGAAACTTAGTTTCTTCCTTTTGGTCCTTGTGCGTCCTTTCTTGGCTCTTAGCCCTAACCTCTAGTTAATTCAACCACAACCGGTCTAACTAGGGAATCACCGCTATCTTTTAGGATAGGGTGCCGTAGTGAGCGGTGTGTAGTTGGATTAAACGGAGTCCTATTTTAAAAATTATATGGGCAAAGAAAGGAGTGAGAGGGATTTTCTTCTCTTAGACCTTCCCAATCCTAACCCTAACAAGTGAGGAATTACTCACTCATTAGGAAAACTATGATAAAATTCATTTATGTTTGTTTATTTTAATAGGTGAACTAAAATGCAGAAAATAAAAGAACAGATAAAATAAATTGCACGAATTAAATTTAAGAAAAAATGCAAGATAGGAAAAGAACTTACTTTATTGATACCTCTCAACAATGTATTACAACTTGAGTGAAATTTTAATCTAGAAAATTAAAAAAAGGCATGCCTAATTAGGTTTTCGGCTTTCCTATTTATAGATAGGAGAAACCCTAGGTTTTACATTTGATCCAAGAAGGATGAAGTTAGGGCTTATGCAACACATGTGCGCGGGTGCAAAATGGCGAACAAGCAGGCATATATGATTCAACATCGATAATTGCATTAAATAAATTATATAAAAATGACAACTAAATATTTTCAATTGAACTTTCGAAAATAAAGCTGTCGAATCATGATGATATTAGGTAATCTTTTGAGCATAATTAAACTAACAATCTTGTACGGATCTAGGATTATATTTGTAGAAAATGAATCCAAATATACCTAGATCTAAATATCAGGAAGCGTCGATACTTATAAGTTGATACACAACTCAATCACCATTTAACTCCGTAATTAATCCAAAATAGCACAACTTAATTATACCTTTGTTTTATACCTCAAGTCATGGAATAATGATTGTTGCAACAGTAAAGGGGAAACTCCTTGGTGCCGCTAGTTTGTTTTAGAACACTTAGGCTTCAAATCTGTAAGCTTTATGTTGCGATCACAGCTTGATGTAGATCTAAACGGCGGGCTTCAAACAATCAACAATTCGATGAACCAAATTTGTTTTTTGGTGGTGTGTCGATGACGATTATATGACAAATGCAAAGAACGAAGATGACGGATGGCGACGATGGAACAATAAATCAATACAGAAATCGACCGCAGCCGAATGATAAATTGCCGACCGCGGCCGAATAAATTTCTTCGCCAGAACAATTCACAAATCACCCAATTTTTATATCAAAATCAATATTTATTCATCAACTAAACCATAAAAAGGTCTAGGGTTTCTTTTATAGGAAAACCTAATACAATTAACAAAATAGCACATAAAATTTCTAATTTTGCAAAATAACATGAACTCAAAAATTAACAAATATCACCTAAACAAATAAATAAAATACGACATGATAGTCCTGCAAGGTTGTGAATTTTTTTAGAAATCGCAAAATTTATGGTTTTTTTTTCACTTTTCAATATTTTGCTTGCTATATAGCAAATGAAAATTGCGAAAATTTCAAAAATCTCGGGATTTTTCTTTACTCGGTTTTCTAATATTTTGCTTGGTATAGCATAAGAAATCCACGAAATGTTTAAAAATCTCAAGGATTTTCGAATTTCAATGTTTTGCTTGCTAAAGTATAAGAAAATCTTGAAAATTTTCAGTTTTTCGATATTTTCCTTTACTAGAACACGAAAATCGCGAAATTTTCAGTAATCTAATTTTTTTATTTTCACATTTCAATATTTTGCTTGCTAAAGAGCACGAAAATCATTAAATTTTCTTAAATCTCGAAATTTTCAATTTTCTTCATGTTGTCAAAATTTGGCTAGGTTTAACACGAAATAGCAAAAGCTTCACAAAAAGCACAATTTTCTATTTTCTTTTGCTTTCCCATCTATAGCACAAAAAATTTGCGAAAATTTTCTATTTTCTAGCTCTTTTCAGTCTTCTGCTTTCAGAAGTTTTCGTCGGTTTGTATCCAATATCCTGCTTGCTTTACACATAAATTTTCAGAAATCATAAAATTATCAGTATTTCGAATTTTCAATATTTTGCTTTTTCAGAAGTCTCCAAATTTTTTCCGTTTCTTAATATTTTGTCTCCTATAACACACAAATTGCGAAATTTTTTGTAATCTTAAAATTTTAGTGTTCTTCGAGTTTCAATATTTTCTTGCTAAGCACCCGACAATTGCGAAATTTTAAGAAATCTCAAACTTTTCAAAAAAATTCTTGATGCCGACGAAAATAGCAAAATTTTGAACTTTCAAAATTTTCTATATTCTTTCGGTTTTCAATATTTTGCTCTATAGCACACCAAAATTGCGAAATTCTCAGAAATCTCAGTTTTCTTCATATTTTCAATATTTTTTAGCACACAAAATTAATGAAATTTTCACAAATCTAATATTTTTTCTATCTTTCGATTTTCGATATTTTGCTTGCGAAAATAGCGATTTCAGAAGGCTCGAACTTTCCTGTTTTCTTCAGTTATTCAACATAAATCTTGATGACAATATAAATAGGATACTTTATTTTAAAAGATAAATGCGTCCTAATTCCTTGATCTATATAGGAATTGGAGTTCCCTTCTGAACCACAATTGATCGATATGTACAGGACACAATTAACCAGATCATAGTTTCAGTGTCTATTTCACAAATCCTGTTTTGTTCCTGTTCTAAATTATAACATTTTTGTCAGAATTTATCTTTTCTTCTTCTTGCAACTGTAAATTAGAAACCATGTTCAAGTTGTATAGAAATCAATAGATGCGTATCACGTACAACTTAAATTTAAAGTCATGTGAAGGATTTCTGTTTCATTCATTATATCGATAATTTTTGTATTCTTTTGTTCCCTCCAAAAATAATGATAATTAATACACAGTAATCCATGGGACTTAAGTCCATGCGTCAGAAAGATGGACGCGGCTAAAAAGCATGCGTCAATAATGCCTGACGCTGCGTCAATTTTTGGGACCCTCGCTTCTTTAATAGCTTAAGCTATATTTGGAAAAATAATTTTCCTATCTTTCTCATACAGAAAGAATAAATCTGGTTAATCAGAAGATCTCCAAATAAAAATTTTAAAATATATAGTTTAAGCTATTTAAAATATTCTCTATCTTTCTAAAACAGAAAGAAAATTTTGTTAACAAGAGATAAAATATTTTATATCTTTCTAAACAAAGAAAAATATAAACTTTGTTAACAAGGACCTTCGGATCTATAACCCAACGGTGCTTAAGCACGCGTGCTAATATTAGCTCTTTTCATATGTTTTAAAACAAAAAAATCAATTGAATATCTTATTTAAATAAGAAAGATATTGATTATATCAACAGATAACCCTTGGATCTAAAATCCAACGGTGTTTAAGCTACCCGGGCTTGATCATAAGATCAATTAAACAAATCTCAAAGTGAGATTGTCTCTACTTATCCAACAATATCTATGCCCCATATAAAAGACCCTTGAGGTCAAATTTTATATACGAAATCGACCCCATAAGTTTGATCAGGAACATAAGTTCTCTGCAATCAAAGCTTTTGTCTTCTTCCTCATTATCATCAACCGAGGTGAGAAAAGGAGAATAACCTCTATGATAGAATAGGCTTAAGCTTCATTTATGAGAAGGTTAACCTTCAGATTCAGAATTCGAGTTCTTTTCAATGATCTTAACATCTTTAGATCAAATTTCGCCCCCAGAAAACTTAAGTTTTCATTAGAAGGATTCTTTTGATCTAAGGTTTGAGAGAAGATCCGAACCCGCATAAAAATATAATGATGAAGGACAAGGAAATTTAAATTTCCAAAGAACAGATCATATGATCGATATATAAAAATGAAGGGAGATTCCAGATCACAAAAGTTGTGATCTTAATGTCGTTAATAGCCAAAATAGCCATTAACAGAAGTTTAGGCTTCATGAAAGTTGAGTTTCAAAAGAACAAAAATTAATCTCTATGAAAAACCCTAAATGGCCATGCGCCAGAGGCATATGTGCCAATGGACATGCGCCACATAGACATGCATTAATGAAAGGCATGCGCCAATGAAGATATGCACCAATAAAGACCATGCGTCAATATGAAGGGCATGTGCCGATGAAGATATGTTCCAATAAAGATATGCGCCAATATGTGCACATGCGCCTGAAGTATATGCGCCAATGGAGACCTACTACGTGGCATGCACCATAACCCATGTGCGTTAATATTTAACGCGCCAGAGACCAAAAAAAGTTACACCCATGCGCCAATATCCATTGTTTACGTGGCATGCGCCACAACCCTGATGCGTCAATGATTTAATATGCCATAGACCCAAGTACCTTTGTATGTGTGACATGTGGCATGCGCCAGAACTTTTGGACGCCAGTATATATATTTCAGAGCCAATTCTTAGTCCAAATTGACTAAGTGCTATGAAGCTTAAGCTTCTATGATATTCCTTGTCCATATGCTCATATATTTTAAGTTGACATTAATTTAAAACAAGATTAACGGCTCTTAAATATATTTCCTAAAGTTCATATTAGTCTCATATACGACTAATGGTCCTTAGACATATACCCTGAACTGATAGAACATATGATATAGGCTCAACCCAAATATGAGATTTACGGATTTGGACTAATCCGCACCCTACGGGCGACGACGATATTAGTCTCCGTATACAATCCAAGGGCAACCCCAAAATAAACAAATATATAACACGCCACGATGATTCATGGAGTAGAGAAAGTTGTTATCACCTGGTGATAACGTAATTAACTGCAGGGGTTTGCGCCTGCAAGAAAAAGTATCCCCATAATCAAAAACCCTTCATATATGAGGGCGAATCTGATAAGTCTGCTACGACGATCGCATTCATCCAAATCTCCGATATACGGTGCCATAAATCAACTTAGTATTTTCGGAAAGATGGATGGATATGTTCCATATAGAATCTGTTCCCAGATTCAGGCTAGACATGCTCCCCACGTCTCGGTCCGGCTTTCGGCAGTAAACAGATTCTGCCTCGCCCGGTGGGACCTTTTTCTTTTTCCACTTTTCACTGTGTATTATGTTTTGCGAGCTAATCGCGGTATGTTTATGTTGCCCTTGAATGTTAGGGTTACTAAAGCCGGTGCTTCGCTTCCGTGCAAATCAATGGCCTCACCCAGCAAATCCAACCCTAATGCTAGCTCCAACACCATTCCAGCTTGAGTGACTTGGTCAGGGCATGGCATGGCTCATGTACTCTGCATTCCGATAGCACAACTCGATGGGGCTCTTCTTCGGAACGGTGTTCCACCTCCCTCCCTTGGCAGCCCTACGCTAAAGGAGGAGACGCCAAAGAAGTCAATCTTTGATAGGCTGACAACTACTGCTGCCGGCTCTGATGATAAGCATGCTCAATCTAAAGGTCCAGTCTTCCAAAGGCTAAAGTCCGACTCTGAGGGTTCCTCTAAAAAGCCTGCGATCCCAAAGAAGCCAGTCTTCAAACGGCTCAAACGGCTGGCATTCGCAACCCCTAATGTGACCAAGGTCCCGAAGGATGATGTTCCACCCAAGCAGTCTATCTTCCATAGGCTGACACCTCAAGCTGCTGCTACTCCCATACCTAGACAGTCGGTTTTCAAGCGACTGTCACTTGCCGAAACTTCATATAAACGCAGGGGGCAAGATAGTCCGAAAGAGCACAGGGGCAGATTCAAGAAGCTCCCACAACTGAAGAAGCACCGGCCCCTGTTACCAGAGGTGCCCGATGCTGATACTGGCGCCGAGTGAGGCAGGCTGGGGGCAGCTCTCCATCTGGGTTAACTCTACTCCGATGATCCGAGCTGCCGTTCCAACCGAGGACAGCTTTGAACCTCTAAAGGTGGTTAAACGCAATTCTCCTACTGCTATACTGAAAAAGTCGCCACCTCCCTTGAAAATACATGATGAGCCTAAGGCGATACGTTTAGTCAAATGGCTTTTCCCAACCATCTACACAGTTTGGAAAGAAGTCCAGAACTCTGTCATTGATAACAGCTACTCTCGTCGACCGAAAAAGCTCAAAGGTATACAAGATGATGATAGATCTACTCCTAAATATAAGAAGGCTTGTTCTCAGAAGGTTCCTGCTATGATGGTTCCTTCAAAAACAGCTTCTCATAAAAGAGAGGCCCGATAAAGTCCTGGTACACAAGGCAAATTCCAAAGTCCCGCACTATAAACGCCCTACGTCTGGGGGCATGATAGTTCATATAATATATATGATGAACTCCAAAGATGATTGCCGAGCTTATGTTTCTCATAGACCAATCACTCGGTATATAACAAAGGATCAGCAGAAGCCGCAAGAGATATTGGCTCAAGCGGCGGAACTCATGAGTCCACCACTCAATTCAAACCCTGACAACGCTCCCGAAAAAAGGACGGGACAGAAGTCTGATATCGACTACCTGAAGCGTGTCCTTGAAAACAAGGATGAGAAAGCTGCGGAAATGAATGCTAGGATGGACAAGATGGCCCTCCTATTCCAAATCATGGTCAGGATGATAGCTCAGCAGGAACCATAGACAGATGAGCCACCGGTAGTTATTATTGATGACAAGGGAGATACGTCAAATCCTCTACGAGCCCCATCAGTGATCGGTGAGGAGACGATCTCCAAAGCAAGGCTGGATGAATATATCACCCAGCAATTTAAAGCCCTTCAAGCCAGCGAAATGGCGGGCAAGCTGGTCAAGACTGGTCGACCGTACCTAGCATGGTATGACCAGAGACAATACCCTTTAGGATATACGATCCCGACGTTCCAAGTATACAAGGGGACCGACAATCTTCGTCAACATATCACTCAATTCAGATCCAGGTGCGGCAACACCGGAGGAGATGATGTATTACTTCTCCGCCAATTCGTTATCAATCTATTGGGCACTGCTTTTGAGTAGTAATCGGAGCTTCCTAACGACTCTGTTAAGACGTTTGATGAAACGGAGATGCTCTTTTGCTAAAGATTCGGTAGTGCGAGTAATGCATCACAATGAAGGCACTGGTCAATGAAAGAATCAAACTGAATAAGACAGGGGTTCAATATGCTATCCAATGGCGGAACCTATGGTCTAAGCACGAGCAGCGCATCGGTGAGGTTCCGGCCGTCGGGTTATTCGTGGCAACCATCGATCGGCGCTCATAAGTGTATCCGTTCATGTCCTTCTTCAAGCCTACTACCTTCCAGTAGCTTATTGATAAACTAGCTCAACTGGATTCGATAGGTCAAGGTCCTTTCGCTTCGGGCCGAGACTTACGAAATTATATAGGGAAAGACAAGGCAACGTTTATCGTCAATACACAACAGCAGCAGGGCGGCCCTAAAGTGTCTGGTCGCCAAAACAATAATCGTGCGGGGCCGAATCTCGAGGAAAGGATAGTGCGCGAATATTCGTTCCCTCGCAATAAGACAAAGAAGCTGTTCGAGCTCGCTACGAAGAATGGCCTACTGACGTTGCCCCAGCCACGGCGACTAGCTCAAGCTAATGAAGTCAACAGCCCCAATTACTGCCCCTACCATCGAGTGGTAAGCCATCCGATCGAAGAATGTTACATCTTTAAGAACTGGGTCGAGAACCAGTATAAACAGGGTAAATTCATGCTATCAGATAACTGGAAGGTGAATCCACGCCAAAATCATAGCCTTAAGGGGGCTAATACGCAGGGGCATCCTGTTCATTCGTGGAAGAAACCCCGTGGGAGGTGATGCTTTCCTCCAAAACAAAGATGTTAAAGGATCTGCAAGCATGTCCGAGAATCAGGTAAAAAAGCCCGCTTGAACCTGAGATTATAGAAGGGATGCTAAAGCCGCATCCCACTCCGAAAATTGTTGATAAAGGGAAAAGCCCCAAAGTCAAGTAGTCTAATAAGAAGAAAAAGAAAGTAAAGAAGCTCATACAGCCTGTCGAGCATGTAGACAGCCGTACGGGGATACAAAAGTATATAGATGCGCTAAAGGAATATAACCAGATGACGCGTTCACTAGTCACTCTCTTCAGCACATCCTTAAGAATAGCAAGGAGGATGAAGATAACGATTCAGAGGGAGAAGAGAAAATAGAAGAACGTGTGGAAAGTTGCCGCATGGTCTTTCACTCCTTCATATATGACGAAGATGTGCCAGCTGCGTCCGAAAGTGACTCAGACGAACAGAGGGCGGAATCAATGCCTAAAGGACTCCTCAAAGAAGGAAGTCTGACTTTAAGGTAAAGCGCCACGGTAGCGTCTAACGTTGAACCATCTGACTGCAATATAGATATACCGGCCTAGGAAGGTTACTTGAGATGTTGTATCCTGTAGTGATAGGGTTGGGTGATACAGCAAGTATGCGGCTACACGAGCCAGCGACCCGAGTGGATGTGGATCAAGAAGAAATCGGCTGACGTAACGGTGTGATGGACCAAATCCAGCACCACAAACCTAACGGACTCCTATGCTAAAAGGGGTTATGTATGTTTAACATTAAGATGGGTTTGTCCGTATGCCTAAGGGAGAGATGAACTGAATGCTCCGGAACTAGTAAATAAACTAAGTTAAGCCATTTCAAAGCAATCAAAAGATAGAGATGCAAATAAATAAATAAATAAAATTCATTCATAAATCAGAATTGTAGGATGATACAATCAACAAATAGGGGTACAAAAAAAGCAATCAAGTCAGTTGGACTCCCCGCAAATCTCGAAGGAATTCAAGGGCCAAGATTTTACACAAGGAATCTAAGGGCCCTCACGTGATATGCATGTGGCGCCTCTGGTGGGGGCATTTGTTCCCTCCAAAAATAATGATAATTAATACACAGTAACTCATGAAACTTAAGTCCATAAGCCAGAAAGATGGGCGCTGTTAAAAAGCATGCGTCAATAATTTTTGGCGCTGCGTCAATTTTTAAGGCCCTCGCCTCTTTGATAGTTTAAACTATATTTAGAAAAATAATTTTCCTGTCTTTCTCAAACAGAAAGAATAAATTTAGTTAACCAGAAAATCTCCAAATAAAAGATTTAAAATATATAGATTAAGTTATTTAAAATATTCTTTATTTTTCTAAAACAGAAAGATAATTTTGTTAACAAGAGATAAAATCTTTTATATTTTTCTAAATAAAGAAAAATATAAAACTTGTTAATAAGGACTTTCAGATCTATAATCCAACGATGCTTAAGCACCCGGATTAATATTAGCTCTTTTCATATATTCTTTTAAAACAAAAAATCAATTGAATATCTTATTTAAATAAGAAAGATATTAATCATATCAACAGATAAGCTTTGGATCTAAAATTCAATAGTGTTTAAGCACCCGGGTTTGATCGTAAGATCAATTAAAGAAATATAAAAGTGTGATTGTTTCTACTTACCCAACAATATCTATATCCTACATAAATGACCCTTGAGGTCAAATTTCATATACAAAATTGACCCCATAAGCTTGATCATGAACTTAAGTTCTCTGCAATCAAAGATTTTGTCTTCTTCCTCATTATCATCAACCGATGTGAGAAAAGGAGAATGGTCTCTATGATAGAATAGGTTTAAGCTTCATCTATGAGAAGGTTAACCTTCAGATTCAGAACATAAGTTCTTTGAGATGATCTTAAGATCTTTAGATCAAACTTCGTCTCGAAAAAACTTAAGTTTTTATTAGAGCGGTTCCTTTAATCTTAAGATCTAGGGTTTGAGAGAAGAACCGAACCCCCTCATAAAAATATAATGATGATGGACAAGGAAATTTAAATTTCCAAAGAACGGATCATATGATATATATATAAAAAAAAGGAGGGAGACTCCAAATCACAAAAGTTGTGATCTTAATGCCGTCAATGGCCAAAATAACCATTAACAGAAGCTTAGGCTTCATGAAACTTAAGTTTCAAAAGAACAAAAATTTATCTCTATGAAAAACCCCAAGCGGCCATGCGCTAGAGGCATATGCGCCACATAGACATGCGTCAATGAAGGACATAAGCCAATGAAGATATGCGCCAATAAAGACCATGTGCCAATATGAAGGGCATGCACCAATGAAGATATGCGTCAATATGGGCACATGCCTGAGACTGATAGAACATATGACCTAGGTTCAACCCAAATATGAGATTTATGGATTTGGACTACGGGCGACGACAATATTTGTCTCCGTATACAATCCAAGGACAACCCCAAAATAAACAATATATATAACACGACACACGATGATTCATGGAGTAGAGAAAATTATTATCACCTGGTAATAATGTAATTAACTGCAGGGGCTTGCGCCTGCAGGAAAAATGCCTCACAATCAAAAAACCCTCACATATGAAGGGGAAGCTGATAAGTCTGCTACAATGATCACATCCATCAAAACCTTCAATATACGGTTTCATAAATCAGCTTGGTATTTTCGAAGAGGTGGATGGATATGTTCCATATAGTATCTCATTCCAGATTCAGGATGGACGCGCTCCTCACGCCTCGTTCTGGTTTCCGGTGCTAAACATCTATATGCAAAACTGTTAGAATATAAATTAATAACATACAACCCTCATCACAACTTAGAACTTACGGTGTAGACCCTCATCATAACTTGGAACTTAAGGTGCAACGGCTGGGACATTTGACATGGTATTAAAACAACCCAGGATCGACTCTCCGGATGCGCAATTAAATGTTATTTAAATTAAAATGTGGCTGTGTAAAAAGCCCATGCTTTTAGCCCAAAAATTCTTCGAACTGTGGGGGAGTAATATAATATAAATTGTTAAGAAACATAAGTATAGAAGAGGAGTGGAAAATAATGGAGAGACTATATTATGAAAAATAGAAGAGAAGTAATGGTTATTGATAAAAAAGAAAACTATAATAATTTTATTATAAGAGAACAACTCTACTTCTCTATTTATAATAAACTCTTAGGATTTAATATTTAACCACTAAGTAACACTTACTTGATTCCTAAGTAGATCATAATCTAATCAAATCTAAATATTACCAATCTCTCAAACATATCAAACTATATCTCTCATAAATATATATCTTTATTCTTAACGCTCCCCCTCAATCAAAAGGGCACATATGATGTGTTCTCAACTTATTACAAAGCTAATTTCTCACTCTAAAAATAAAATTTGCAACTTCAGCAAAGCATCTTGCGTCTTTTGTGTTGTCTTGAAAATTTGGCTTTCATTCTGTCTTAAAATCTTTCTTCAGTAATTCATCTTGGAAACTTGCAATTTGACTTAAGCTGAGATAATTTTCTATGAAGAGTTTTGAATGAAAACTTGTGGTTTTCGTGAACTGTCGTTAATAGTTTCTTCAAACACTTCCATAAGTGTGTCATATCACACACTTTTGTGGACTGTCATTAATAACTTTTTCGAACAACCAGTTTAACGATTTATAGGTCAACAACCAGTTTAACAACTTAGAGATCAATACCGCAAGTTTAATGACTTTGAAGTCAATCAACAAATTTAATAAATTTGAGATCAATTAAGAAGAGACTTCAATTAATAAGTTCTACCATCAACTTTAACGACTTCCAACAAATATCTTCAATCACAACTTCCAACAAATTTAACGAACCAACAAACTTCATCAACTTCAAATCTCAACTTCATTTTCAAGGGGTATTTTACCCATATATCATATATACCTTATATATTTTCCGTACGTCAGGCAAAAAAAATCTTATTCTTTACAGATTATCTCAACGAAGAATCAGCACAAAAGGACATACATAACTTCCAACAACTTCAAACTTTTTTTACCATTCACCAATGAAATATTTTTTTTTTCAACTTCATCGTTTTTTAAGAAGAGAAGGGTTTTACCGTAAGGCGGCTCGAAATCTAAGGTTTCAATAGGGTTTCTTTTTCTTTTTCTTTTTCTTTTTCTTCTTCTTCTTCATCGTCATCGTCTTCTTCGAAGTCTTAGTCACCGTTGACATTTTGTTCGGGTTTTGGTCATTGAGGGTATCGATCGCCATTGGAGAGGTTGTGAGATTGAGAGAGGAGTGTTTTTTTTTTTGGAAACGCGGAGAAAGGTAGTGCTATGATGCCATGTAACGAGTTTAGAGTATTTAAAGTTGAGAGAGTGATGGAATTTTTAATAGGTGCACATTGGCCTTTGATATAAGTGGGTTCCAACAATAAAACTCAAGCCTTATTGAGGTTTGACTTATCTTATATTTTATACCCATGTGTTTCTTTTGTTGTTTTCAATATGAGATTATTTTTAAAGTCCCATCATTTATTTTTACTTTCAACATTCCCCCTCACGTGCAACCATCGCTTTTTTGTTGTACTTGTCATGTGGAAAGTATGAGTAGGATTACGTGCAACCATTATTTTTTCTTGGTATGGTTGTCATGTGCAAAATACGAGAAAAATTATGTGCAACTATATAGAAAGAGTCATAGATCACCTCTCATATTTTAACCAATTTAATAACTAATTATATTCATAATATAAATCAATAGCCCACAACCCACATTATAACTTTGGAGCTAAGATGCGGTGGTAAGGACATTACCCAAAAACCATCATAATTTATTCGGCGTGTCCGTGTATTAAGAGGTTTGCTGTTTACTTCATTTAGATTAGGTATGAACTACCTCATGTTTTGATTTTCTTAAAGATGAAGAAGGCAGAGAACTATTGCATGAATGTTTGCAAATCACAGCAAAATGCAGAGGGATAGAACATCTTAGTGCCGCGGCTCGCCTTGTAAACCTCGCAGATTTTTTTTCACGATCAAAGAATTTTGTGGAGTTGCAAATTATGTTGAAAACAATAATCAATTACTGTACCAATGTTGCACCTTGCAGTCGCACTCTACCATTTAAAGAAAGACGATGAAGCCAAGAGCCGTGCTCTAGGGCTGTGCAAATACGCGATGATGCATTCCGAAAAGAATTTCTTCCGGTAGGTGAGCTTAACTGCATCTTTACAGTAAATTCTATTATGAATTAGTTCATTCAATCCATTTTTATTGCCTTGCACTTGTTAGCAAAACAGATCACTAGACAAATATTACAGTCTATTTTCCTCAAACAAATATCTTGGGCTGGCCTTGTTTATCCTTTTTTTTCCTTCTAAAAAATAAAAATCCCGAAACAATATTTTCTTTTTCCATCAATGTGAAAACCGATGCGAATGAGCAGGAAATCAAATTTCCACTGATAGTGTTAGGCTCTGTTCTGATTCTGATCGAACTTTCCTTACCGTTACATAGACCACTCCAAGATTAAGAAAAATGAAGACGCTTTTATGCAGATACCACTTGAAATGTCTTAGGACTCTAAATGAATATACCATGAGCCCCACTCCTAAAAATTCTTTAACACAGCAATGTGGGGATGCAAGTATGGTACTTCAAAAAAAAAAACAAATGTTTTCTAAAAATAATATTCCAAATAATGTACTTAGTATTAGTATATTATATAACATATCAACCTTTATAACTGAAGGATGTTAATTTTAGTATATCATTACACATGCACTCTTTTAAAATTTTAAAACGTGTTTCCTCACGCTCATGTATATCCTGAAAATATATATTTTATTTTGCGACACAAGACTAGTCTCTGTTTCGTGTCAAAATTTCGAATCATGTCTCATACAAGTCCAGGTTCTCCTCTTCTATGCTTCTCTGATTTTGCAGGTGCAGTTCTTGATTGCTTGGTATCGATACAGACAAGATTGGGGAAGGACGACGGCGATATACTGGCCAAATTGAAGAGAATTTTAAGCATTCAAGAGAGGGAGTTCGGCTCCGAGCACGGAGAAGCTTTAGAGACCACGAAAAAGGTTGTTTCTTTTTTGATGGGGATGAAGAATGAGAAGTTGCTTTTAGAGAGGAGATTAAAATCATTAAGAAGCAAACACAAGCACATGGTTCATGTTTAAAAGAAATATCAGTTGCACTTTTAAATTTCTATCGAAATCAAAGTCCTTTGATATGTTACTGATCATATCAATTAGTTGACATTTACATAAGCTTTGAATTTTCGAGATACAGCTTTGCTAGCACAAAAAAAGTGCGAAATTTTCAAAGTCCCAAAATTTTCTGTTTTCTTTGGTTTTTCGATAATTTGCCGGCTCATGAAAACTGCAAAATATTCAAAACTCTCAAAACATTATATTTTCTTTGATTTTGCTTGTTATATGACACACGAAAACTGCCAAATTTTTTTAAAATTTCCAAAACTTCCGCTTGACACGGAAATCGCGAAAATTTCAAGAATCTCAAACTTTTTTTTGTTTTCCTTCAGCTCTCGATATTTTTTATGCTATAGCTCACGAAACCCATGAAATTTCCAAAAGCATCAAATTTTCTTTTTTTGTATTCAGTATTTTTCTTGTGCCCGCGCAAATTGGAAATTTTCAACCATACCAAAATTTTCTCATTTGTTTCGTTCCTCAAAATTTTGCTTTCTAGCATATGAAAACACAAAATTATCAAAAATCTCAAAATTTCATGTTTTCTTCGGTTTGACAACATTATACCTTGTAGCATACGAAAAATGCAAAGTTCTTGGAAATCTCAAAAAAAAATCATACGTATTTTAATATTTTGCTTGCTATATTATACATTGTAAACCATGAAGGTTTAACATTTCAATATTTTAATATTTTGCACACAAAAATTGTGAAATTTTGCTTGTAGCTCACGAAAACCATGAAATTTTAAAAATCTGTTAAAAATCTGTTTTCTTCCGATTTTCAACATTCTCAAAAAATTTTGTATTTCTCATATTTCAATATTTTTCTTGCTATATTATACACAGTAACTTCGAAATTTTCAAAACTAACATTTCTACTTTTCTTTCATTTTCAATCCTTTACTTGCTATATATAACACACGAAAACAACGAAATTTTCAAAAAACTGAAAACTTTTACGGTTTCTTTCGACATTCAATATTTTGCATGCTATAGCACCAAAAAACCATGAAATTTTTGGAATGTCTCAAAAATTTCTTATTTTCTTTTTAGTATCTTTTTCTGGTAATAATATAGGAAAGTCCTGAAATTTTCAATAATTTGAAAATATTCTCTTTCCATCCGTATTTTAATATTTTGCTTGCTTATAACACAAAATCGAGAAACTTTTAAAAATCTCATAATTTCAATCTCCCTTATATATAGCACACACAATTTTCCCCTTTCACTTGATATAGCACACGAAAACAGCAAGAATTTTCCCAACGAAAACTACCAAAATCTTAAAATTTTATGTATTATTCGGTATGTCAATATTTCTCTCTATTAAAAATTTTCAAATTATCAAAATAATTAAAAATTTCTGCTTTTCCTCCGTTTTCAATTTTTTTCTTGTCATAGAAACACAAAAATCACGAAATTTAGAGTTTCTTTTTTTTCCCTTGATATAACAGATAACAATCGCGAAAACACCCAAAATTTATTGATTTTTCAAGTTCACTGCCGCATGAACAAATATCGGGAAAATTTTAAAATCTCAAAATTTCTAGTTTTTTTTTTTTTTTTTTTCAATCTTCTGCTAATAGCACACAAAAATCAAAAACTTTTCAAAAAAACTCAAGATTACATGTTTTCTCTAGTGTCTCAATATTTTATGTGCTCTTGCACACAAAAATCAACAAATTATAAAAATCTACAAACTTCTAGATTTCCTTTTTTCTCATTGCTTTCTATATAAGAACCGTGAATTTTCAAAATTCTTCTAATTTTCAGTTTTCTTTGGTTTTTCAATATTTTGCTTGAAATAGCATATGAAATTTGTGAAATTTTCAGATGGCTTGCGTGCTATAACGTACAAAGGGCACAACTTTCAAAAATCTCAAAATTTCTAGTTTCAATTTTTCAATATTTTGCCACAAAAATCACAATATTTTGTTCTGACTTTGGTTTTTTATATTTTGCTCGCTATATATCCCCCGAAATTGCAAAATTTGAAAGTCCCAAAATTCTCTCTTTTTTTTTAAAAAAAATCCCAAGCTTTACTATTTTTCTTTCGTTTTTCAATATTTTGCTTGCTATTATAACACATGAATATCACAAAACTTTCAAAAAGCTCAATTTTTTTGTTTTTTCAACTATTTTTTTAACGACTTGCATGGACTACGAAAACAACAAAATTTTCACAATTTAAATTTTTTCTTTTAGTTTTTCAATATTTTGCTTGATATAAAACACGAAAATCGCAAAAATTTCCAAAGTTCCAAAATTCATGTTTCCTTCGACTTTTCAATATTTTGCGTGCTATTGGCCAATGTGGAACTTTCAAAAAAATTTGTTTAGCCCGCGAAAACCGTGAAGTTTTTAACAATCTCAAAATTTTCTATTTTCTTCGGTTTTTCAATATATATAGCTAGCTGCCCACCGAAAAGTGTGAAATTTTCAAAATCTTATTTTATGTTTTCTTCTTTCTTTCAAATATTTTGCCTGCTGTAACACACGAAAAGTGCAAAATTTTCAGAAATCTAAAAATAATGTTTTCTTCGTTTTTTCAATATTTTGCAAGTTATAGCCCCACTAACACTATGAAAGTTCCAAAAATCTCAAAATTTATCTTTTATTCGGTTTTCCAAATTTTTGCATTCCTACGAAAACCGATCAGAAGCCTTCTCACATTAATCTTATGTTTTCTGGTTATTGAAAATTTCTGCTACTGAATCAATATTTCATTTGAACCATGAACTTGATTTAGTTAGTTCTAATCTTATTTCATTCTTGACAAGGAAAAAATAGTGTGTTCCCGTCTAAAAATTTGGGCGTTCATGGCAAGCACAAGCACAACATATAGGCAAAAGAGCCCCAAAGTATTAAATGGCCTCAATATGTTCAAAGGAATGTAAAGCAGATTTTTCCGGATTATATTTTATCGTACTCCCAAATGAGAATCAGATAGACTATGATAGCATCGGAAAAAAAACTTTGATTTGATATATTATAGGCCTCACAACTCTTCCGGAGTCGAGAGAGCAAACGTGCGATGCAAGTATAGTTTAAGCAGAGCTTAAGCAAACCTCTTTCACAAGAGATGTATTTTAGACCCATATCGGCCAAACCAAAGAATTGAGAAGTGTTTATATAACTTAAACACTTCCACTTTTCATTGCATTAAGACCAATGAAAGATAATATAATGAAACCACAAGGGCGCGCTGCCGCCGCCGTGCCGAGCTACCGAGCCGCGTGTGCCTACACCTGCGGACATGAATGTCGCTCCGATTCCCATTCAAAAAGTCTCGAGCATTCCTTTTGCAGAAAATTGTTTTTTAAAATATTTCAAGTACTAGGTGTGCAGCATTACTTGCGATGCACAAGCGCACCTATTAATGAATCTGAATCAACACGTACGCACCTATTAATGAAGCTAAATCAACAAGTGCGCAGCGATGCGTGCAATGCATGTGCGCACCTATTAATGAAGCTGAATCAACATGTGCACAGCGTGTGCAATGCACGTGCGCACCTATTAATGAATCTGGAAAAGAACAAAAAAATAAAAAGAAACAGAACCAATTGCTTCTCTATGAAAACTTTTGCTTTCTGATCCAGACTAGTGCGCATTCAAACTAGTGCGCACTTAATAAAATTGTCTATGGAAAAGCCCCTGGAGATGTGTGCGCACGTGATATGCACGTGTGCGTACTTGACGAAAGCCATCTGTAAAGACATGCGCATCACGTGATATCCACGTGTGCGCACATCACGAAAGTTGCACATGAAGGCATGCGCGTTATGTGATACGCACTTGCACAACACACTGACTTGAAACAAGTGTGTAACGCGCCAAGGCACGTGCACACTCCCTTTTCAGATCGAAGCAAATTTGCATGTGCGTCATATGCACTTGCTCACTTAGACAGCAAGCTTTGGCTTGACTACTTAGTTAAAATAAACCAAGTATAGAAGTTTTTGCTTCTCATACATGATATATTGATTAACATATCAATGATGTCCAAATTGATCGTAGTCTCATATATGACTAATGATCGTTCATCTAAGTTAATTTTAGTCTCATATAAGACTAACGATTCTTAGATCCACCATAATCTTTTCCCACAAATACGGGATTTGGTTCAAGGATACAACTTTCCACACATCTGACATATGTCGTAATTCCTCAACGTCTTCAGAGAGGTGGCGGATCCTAACAACCAACAACTTATTCGTCCAAGCATGGGAATGTTGGACCGAAATGTCCTTAAACTAATATTCGTCCCAAACATGGGAATGTTAGACCGGAACATCCCTAAACTAATAATGGACCGCGACGTCCTTAAACTAATGTGTTTTTGACCTGCGGACTGTCTCCATATTGACTTCCGTATACTATCCATGGGCTATTCATATATGATCTAACGATCGGTTGAGCTCATATGTTCATTTATTCCTAAGTCGATCTTAGTCTCATATATGACTAATAATCCTTAGATCAAACCCAAGTTTCCCGTGAACGGATGGACCTCACAAATGTGATGAATGCTTCTTAAGTTTATTCCCGTTGGCAAACCAAGCTACCAACGCGGACCCTGTCAAGTAAATGCTTGACCCAAAATATCTAGGTTGATCTTAGTCTCAAATAAGACTAACGACCCTTGGATAGAGCCCAAATTTCATATGAACCGATGGACCTCACAAATGTGAGAAATGCGTCCTAAATTCACTCCCGTTGGTAAACCAAGACACCAACGTGAACCCCGTCAAGCAAATGCTTGACCCAAATCATATAAATATATATACGAATTTGGACTAATCCGTGCCCTACGGGCGACGACATAAACTAGTCTCCGTATACAATCCACGGGCAACCATAATAAACAAAATATAATACGACACGAAGTGAACTACCGGAGCAGAAGAAAGTGGTTATCGCAAAGCAATAACGTAATTAACTGCAGGGGCTTGCACCTGCAGGGAAGAGCGTCCCCACAATAAAAAAAACCTCACAAATGAAGGGGATCTGATAAAGTCTGCTATATCGGTCGCATCTATCCAAACCTTTGATATATAGTGTCATAAATCAACTTGGTATTTTCGGAGAGGTGGATGGATATGCCCAAATAGCATCTGCTTCCAAATTCAGTCAAGACGTTCAATCCCAGATCGTCTTTATTTTCGGCGGTAAACAGATTCTGATACGCCCGGTAGGATCTCTTTCTCTTTCCACTCCACACTTCGTGTGTCGTGATCGCGAACAAAATCGCAGTTCGCTACGGTTGCCTTGAATTTAAGATACTAAAACTTGGTGTCTTGCTCCAGTGCAGAATCAATGGCTCTCAACTGCACTTCATGTAACAGCAGCTCCCACTCCATCCCATCCAGGGGAGCAACGTACGGGCCCAACGCGGCCTCCATCTTCTCAATGCCGGTAGGGTAGGTTACTTAGACTACTACCGGGCTATTCTTCAGGACCATGCTCCCGCCTGTAAACTTTGGCGCCTCATGGCCACAAGAAGAAGCTCCCAAAAGGTCAGTCTTTGATCGGATGGTAACCGTGATGGCTCATATCAGCAAGCCGTCAAACTTTGGCGTCTCAATCTTAAACAGGCTGAACAAGAACTCGAAAGGCCCCGCAAAGAAGCCCATGATACCTGAAGGAGCTGCCCCAAAACGGCTAGCTCTCCCTACTCCTGCTGCAGGTGAAGCCGATAAGAGTGCTTCCCCTCCCAGACGGCTAGTCTTCGAAAGATTGGTCAGCTACGCTCCAGCTCCACCAAGAATGTCAGTCTTCCAAAGGATGATAGTAAGTGAAGCTCCCCAGCAACGCCGGGGGCATGATGAAGGTGCCTCTAATACGAAAGCAGTTCCTGCTGCAAGGCATGCTCGACGTCGCCACTGGCGTCGAGTGAGAGAAGCTGGGGCAACTCCCCTTCTAGGCTCACCCCACCAGCTCTTATGGTGAATATCAACGCTGTTGTTCCAACTGGGAACAATTTTGACCTGCTTAGGAGGGTACGCAAGAACTCCCCAACGACGGTACTAAAAAAATCACCTCCACCGGCAGAGGCCCCAGTACAGAAACAGCCAGAGCAGTCTCATCAACGGCTCTCCTCACAGATACATAGTCTGGCGAAAAATCCAAAACTCTGTGCTTGACGAAAATTACTCTCGTCGACCGAAGAAATCTAAGGACTGACAAGAAATAGACCGCTCCGCTATACAACAGGGATCCCTCCTAAACAGGCGTCTGTCATGGCAACTCCTTCAACTCCAACCTCTAATAAAAGAACGATGCCGGTGAAAACTCTACCGCCAGCGGCAAAATCCAACGACGAAAGATCTAAATGCTCCAAGTCTGGGGGTATAACCATACATACGGTCTACATGGAAAGCGACAAAGAAGAAAGCCGAGCTTCAATGAGTCACCGACCGCATACTCGGTTGCTGACAAAGCCTTGGAGCAACAGCAAAAGCTCCATGAAATTCTGATCGAAATGGCAGCTCTCACCAGACCAAAAGAAAGTCCGGACAATGAAGTCAAACAGCGCCAAGAGCAAGAGACCGATACAGAGTTCTTGAGACGAGTGCGTAAGAGAAAAGGCAGAAGTTGCATGGCAAGCTGCTAACATAAAGAAAATGGCTCTCTTATTCCAAGACATAGTTAGAATGATGATCCAGCCAGAACCACCGGCTGAAGATCCGTCGGTGATTATTGAGAATGACAGAGGAGAAACATCAAATCCTCCCCCAGCCTTATCAGCGGCCAAGGAGAAAACAATCTCCAAAGCGGCTCTGGATGACTGCATTGCTCAGCAAATTAGAACTCACCAAGCAAGTGAAGCCGTCAGCCAACTTGTCAAAACCGGGCGACCATATCCGGCCTAGTATGACCAAATCAAGTACCCATCGGGATATACGATCCCGAAGTTCCATGTTTATAAGGGAACGGGTAATCCCCACCAGCACGTCGCACAATGCAGAGTTCTGTACGACAATACTGGAGGCGACAACAAACTTTTGCTTCGCCAATTCGTCGGAAGCTTGTCAGACACGGCTTTCGAATGGTACTCGGAGCTCCCAAATGACTCCGTGAAGACCTCTGAAATGGAGCTGCTGCTCATGCAACGGTTCGCCAGCGCGAGTGAACGTACTCCGATTGCGGCACTAATCAATGCTAAGGTAAAGCCGAGAGAAACTTGGATCCAATACGCGATCCGGTAGTGGAATCTGTGGTCTAAATGCGAACAACGCATCGAAGAGTCTCCAGCTATGGGCATGTTCATCAGGACCCTCGATTCTCAATCGACTGTGTCGCGGTTCATAACTTTCTTCAAACTCACAACCTTCCAGACGTCGATAGACAAATTGGCCTAAATGGATCAGATGGGTCATGGCCCTTCCTCCTTAAATAAAGACCTTCGAAATAACAAGGAAAAAGGAAAGGCAGACTTCGTTGCCAACACGCAACCGAGCGGTCCAAAACCAGCTACTCGCCAAAACAACACACGTGCGCACACGTCCTTGTAAGACTGGGACGTGCATACTCGTTCCCTCATGATAAAACGAGAAGGTTGTTTGAGCTAGCAATACGAAATAATCTGATCACATTGCCAGAACCACGGCGACCCGCACAACCCGACGACGTCAACAACCCTAACTACTGCTCCTATCATAGGATAGTGAGCCATCCAATTGAAAATTGCAACATATTCAAAAATTGGGTCGAGGACTAGTACCAACAAGGGAAGTTCGCATTGTCCGATAGCTGGAGCAGATCCGTCCCAAAAGCACGCTCCTAAAATGGACGCGCAAGGGGAATTATGCTCACCCGTGGAAGAAACTCCATGAGAAGTTCTTTCAGCGAATACTAAAAGAATGCTGAAAGATGTACAACCATGTCCGGCAATCAAGTTGAAGAGCCCGTTTGAACCCGAAATTATCAACGGGATACTGAAACCACGTCCCGCGCCAAAAACCGCCAACAAGAGGAAAAGCCCCTAAGTCAAGACTTCAAAGTCTTCTAAGAAAAAGAAGACTAAAAAACCTGTGCATCCTGCCAAGTATGACGACAAGCGCACGGACCTCCAAAATATAAACGCTCCGGAAGAGTACAATCAGAAAGCATGAACTCCAATCACACTCGAAGAATTCCTCAAGCATATTCTTGAGGACAGAGACGGTGACACTGATAAGAGAAATGACTCATCAGAAGAAGCGGAAGACTATGTAGCAGGTTGCCACATGATCTCTCATTCGTCGTTATATGACGAAGAAGCTCCACCAGTGTCGGAAAGCGACGCGGAAGAGCTGGGGCGGAGTCGGCGCTAAAATCCCCGAAGCTGCCAGAAAAGACCCAATTGAAAAGTTTGTAAACGAAGCTTTTCAAAAGAACAAATATGACCGAGAACACGAAACGACCATATACGAAAAAGCTAAGCGGCAGCGTCTAGATTAAGAAGCTGCGGCAAGTACGGGTCATAATGTTCTCCTGATGCCTGCGACAAATAAGAGCAGGCTAAAGATGAAAAGTGGTTTGCCAAAGCCTTGTCTATGGGGATGAAACTGCCACTGCTCCGGAATCCCATACTTCAACAGTGGTGAATCACATCCAAAATACTGCCTCTATTATCGAAGGATTGCCCACCCTATCGAGGAGTGCAGCGCCTTCAAGAAATGGTGACAAGGAAATGTTGCCCATCAAAAATACTTCAAGAAGAAGCGTGAAGCTCGCGCTCGTCGACATAAGTGGCGAGATGAACACGCATAAAGAAACAACTGGCAACTGGCATATGGTTGGTACGAGTTTGGAAAGCGAAAACCCCCAAGTTCTCACATTCGGGAGCGATTCCGATGATGAAACGCCTCTCAACCCTCTCTTTGAAGACTCCACCTCGGAAAAAGAAGAGGAGAAGAACTGCGAGAACATTCAGCAATAAAACAGTACGCTGCCTGAAAAGAACCTCGGACCTGCAAACAAAGGTTCGAACAAAAAGGACAAAGGGAAAGAGAAAATGCCAGAAGAAATGCTCTCGATGAAGAAGTGGTCAAAGAGCTCGCCGCAAAAGACCCGCCTAAGAAAAACAAGATGGATTACGTCCCAACACATGAGGAAAATACCCTCGCAGCTATGTATATTGGATGCTCTCCTCCTGTCCAAAAAAGCACAAGATTCCCTGATCAAGACCTTACAAGAGCCCAATCAGTTCCAAACTTTGCTCGCAGAAAAAAAGATGAAAAATGAACTGGCAGAGACCCACACGGCTGATATTACATTAAGGGATGAATATCTACTCCTTGGTACGTGCGAACATAATCGACAGCTCTACGTCACTGGATACTGCCACGACATCAAGATAGTAAAAATCCGTGTCGACAACGGATTCTCGATTAATCTTCTCAACGTGAGAGTGGTAAAAGAAATTTGCATGAATTTTCAACACCTTGCCCGAGATAAAATTATCATCTCTGGGTTTGACTCACAGTTGTCCCGGACACTTGGGTCCGTAATACTGACGCTACGCTTCAGGCTGCTCGTCACTGACTATTTGACGCCAAGACTTGCTGTAACGCTTTACTCGGCAGGCTTTGGTTACACTAGTATAACATTATCCCTTCTACACAACATCAGTGTATGAAGAATTTTAAAGATGGCTCGGAGTACACCGTCACGGGAGAACTCAATCCGTTCTCGGTAAATGAAGTGCAAAGTTATGAAGATGCGAAGTACTTTCTGTTGGACTTCGAGGATATTGAAAGATTCCACAAGCCGGAAAATAAGCAAAAAATCCATGGTCGCCATCTCGATCTTTGGAAGCAACACCGAGGAAGACAAACAAATAGTTTACTCGGGGCAAACTCAAAAGCAAAATAATAAGCCCGGATCATCTACTCCTAGTTTGGTCTTTAACAATGACTCAGAGGACGAGGCCAATGCAGCGTTCTCTGTCCGCCCGTCAATACAGACTGTTGCCAAAGTGGATCAGAGTCTCAAAATCATGATGGCTCCGCCTCGACACTACAGGGAACTTGATGCACTCGATACATACAGCGTACAAGAACTGCAAATCTTTTACGTGCCTCCTAGACGAAGAGGTGAAAAGACGATCCTCTTCCATAAATCTATGGAGACCAAGATAGAAAAAGAAGTCCGGCATGGTGTTGACCCCACTCTTGACAGGTTCCATCCCATCCGTATACCAAGATATTATGCGGAGGGATTAAAGAAACCGTTGAAGCGTCAAAGCGTACCTCTCGAACAAACAGTTCAGCAGACCCAATTCTACAGAAAGATTTAGGATATTCCTGGGACTCGGCGAAAAAAGCCCAACGAGAAGATGGAAACGACTGGGATGGGATACGTTCGGTCCAAGAAATGGGAGAAAATCTACAGCTGCCACGTTATAAACAGCTCGAGTGGAGGAAAACGCTCTTCCAAGTAGCCATGACGTCGAATCGGAGCGAGATCCTGCTCTAAAACCGTTAAATCCGTCGCTCGAAAAACAAATTGACAAGTTAATAAAAGAAACCTGTCAAGCGAGCCGGGACAACTACAGCTGCGAAATGGCCATATACGAAAAGGCCAAGACACAGTGGCTCAATCAACAATCAATGGGAGAAGTAGACCGTAATGCCCTTCATTCACAACCCGTTGAGTGCTTTCGCGAAGAGAATCCCGAAGCAAAAATAAAAATAGGGCGAGGAACGCAAACAACATTCAAGGACGACAAAACTGGCCCAAGATGTCGTTCAATCGAGAAAACCTCGATTGGAGCCCGTCATTTATAAAGAAGATGGGGCAGAAATATTCGTTCCCTCGAGACAAGACAAGGAAAATATTCAAGCTTGTCATGAAGCACCAAATGATGACACTTACGGAGTCTCGGCACCCCAAACAAATAAATGAAGCCCATCACCCGGATTATTGCTCCTATCACCAAGCACTAAGACATCCCCTTGAGGACTGCTTCACATTCAAAAACTGGGGGGAGGACCAATACCAACAAGGTATGTTTATATTATCCGACAGTTGGAAGATAAGCCCGCCACAAAAACACGAGCCAAAGAAGACCTATACCATCGGGATAGGACCAGCTCGACCGCAAAAATGGAAGCGGACTCGTACGTGTCATATGATAACTCTCTCAAGGGAGGGAAGGCACGAGAATATGATTGACCTTTTCGGATGCTTCACAAATGAAGGGGATGATGAGGAGATATCAGAATTTCCACCAGCGCCAAGAGAGCTCGAGGACGGGATACACGCCACAGCGGACAACCTAAGGAAAATCAACTTAGGAACGGAGGAGATCCGAGGCCGACGTTTGTTAGTGAGTTACTATCTGAAAAACAGGTAGCCACGTTAAAAGACATGCCCATGCAGTACAAAGACTGCTTTGTATGGAACTATTCCAAAATGCCGGGTCTAGATCCAGAAGTAGAGGTATATAAACTGACCATATCGCCATTTATGAAGCCGATCAAACAGGCACCACGAAGGATGCGGTTCAAACTTGATATGAGTATCAATGCCGAAGTCAAGAAACTGATCGACTCCGACTTCATCCAAGAGGTTCAATATCCCGACTGAATCGCTAACATCGTTCCGGTGATGAAGAAAAATGGGACAGTTCGCATCTGTGTGGACTTTCGGGACCTCAACAAAACATGCCTGAAAGATGACTTCCCATTACCCGTCACCGAGCTAATGATCGATAACACATCCACCTACGAAGTCTTCTGCTTCATGGATGGATTTTCAGGATACAACCAGATAAAGATTAATCCTAAAGGCTGGACGCATACCGCCTTCCGGACCCTGTTAGGCGTATTTTGCTACAAGGTGATGCCCTTCAGTTTGAGAAACGCCGGAGCCACGTACCAAAGCGCCATGACAAAGATCTTCGATGATCTCATACACAAGATCGTCGAGTGCTATATCGATGACCTCTTCATCTAAAATAAATCTCATGAGGAACATTGGGAACATCTAAAGATAGTGTTCCAACGTTTTCAAAAGTATAATCCGAAGATAAACCCTCTAAAATGCGCGTTTAGAGTTTACTCAGGCAAATTCCTGGGATTCATCATACGCCATCGAGGCATCGAAATCGATCCCTTAAAAGTCAAGGTGATTATGGAAATGCCCTCGCCAAGAACCCTAAACAATTCGATCTCTACAAGGAAAGCTCACGTATATCTGGCGGTTCATAACCAACCTCTCTGGAAAATGTCGTCCCTACAACCATCTGATGAAGGGTACCCCGCTCATCTAGGATCAAAAGTGCCAAAACGCACTAGACGAAATCAATCAATACCTGAAAAATCCGCCGGTATTGGCCGCCCCGGTCAAGGGAAAACCCCGTATCCTATATACAACGGCTCTTGAGGGTTCTCTAGGCGCACTATGAGTACAAAAGAATGATCAAGAAAAAGAGAGAGCTATGTACTATTTAAGTCTGATTTGGAAAGGGCTCGCATGTCGATTATACCTTACGCTTCTGCGGTAGGCTCTATAATGTATGTGATGTTGTGTACCAGACCAGATGTTGCTTACGCACTCAGCGTGGTAAGCCGGTATCAATAAAACCCAAGGAAGAAGCACTGGGAAGCAGTGAAAAACATTCTTAAGTACCTGAGAAGGACTAAGGAGATGTTCTTGGTGTATGGCGGAAAAGACCTCCAGATCGAGGCCTTTGCCGACTCCAACTTCCAGAGTGATAAGGATGGTTCCAAGTCCATATCGGGTTATGTCTTTACCCTCAATGGAGGGGCGGTCTGTTGGAAGAGCTCCAAGCAGGACACTGTTGCCGACTCGATGATGGAAGCGGAGAATATCGCTGCTTGTGACGCCGCAAAAGAGGCAGTCTGGAGGAGGAAGTTCTTAACTGAACTTCAGGTGGTTTCAACCATTGTTGATCCAATACCGATGTATTGCGACAACAATAGCGCTATAAATTTAGCGAAGGAACCCAGGTCCCATCAGAGATCCAGACATATCTTGAGGCGGTACCACCTGATCATGGAGATCGTTGATCGCCGGGAGATCGATGTGAGGAGAGTAGATACGGAGAACAACACTGCAGATCCACTCACAGAGACCATCCCTCAGACACAATTCGAGAAGCTATTCGAGATCATAGGTCTACGATATGCCAATACATGGCCTTAGTTCAAGTGGGAGATTGTTAGTGTTATATGCCCTAGAGGCCATTTTTGTATCATACTGGTTTGTATGTTACATATTGGAAGCTTGGGATATGCACAGATATAGTGACAGTCTTGCTCGAAATGGTAGTATGCAGCCTGGTTTGTTTCTACCTTAATATGTGCATGTGTTTGTTTTAGCATATCGCTTATACATATTGGTAGAGCCCTTAAGATTTTTGCTTGATTATCAGCATTGTGATGGCAGTCACACTAGTGGGGGCTGGATAGTCTATAAACACATCCTAGATAAGTCCCTAGTCGTAGGATTATCGAGACGGAGTATCTATACTCCAGAGTAGACTAGTGTATACACTTCTCATCCCAGCAGGGGAGATGGTCTGTCCCACATCCATTAGTACGTCGTACTGGAGATAGTATGCAGGTGCTCATTGGGTTATGAGTACACTAGACAGGACTCGTAGGGAGCTGCCGGTGGGTGTTATACCTATCGTCAGTAGTAGTTCTTAGGTGACATGAGTACAGCTTAGTCCGTCGACTTGATACTGCTACTTCGCCTCGAGTGTGTTCCCACTGTTCGTAGATTACTACCCTACCACGGCTCAAAGGAGTTGTGCAAACATATAGAAGTTAGGTGCAATCCCGAAGCACTTAGAGACAGTGGCGGTTAGATAGTATTCGTCTTTCCCGGTATTGGGGGTTGATATCACGCTGTGTTCGGAAAGCCATTACACAAAGTCCTTGGCCAAGGCAAGCGAGATTTACTGGTAGGTACTCCGGTAGTTTCTCAGGGTGTTTTGGGCTACACTCCGACACGACTTATTGGGCTATTAGGGGTCTGACGATTACCGCCCCTAGACCCGATATGCAATACTCTTAGATGAACAGACCGACTGTACGGAGATTGTCACAGATAGGCTCAGTAGGAGTTCGGATGAGTTTGCTCATTGGCCTTCTTATCGAAAGATACCTGGGTAGCCGTAACGTGCAGCTAGTACCGCTTGCGGCTTGTGGTTAAACCCACTGCCAGCGTAGTGTCGAGTCTTTAGAGTCCCACACAGAGGGTTTCCCTGTATCGAGCAAAAGATGTAAAGGTCGTATGGTTTTGCGGCAGGGCTTCGATCACATACATGTATTTGTGCACGTACGATGTTCAGGCGGATAATACTGGTAGGATTTGGTTTAAGCCGGATCCTAGTATTATATTGATGGATTATTTTCGTCTCATTATATTCGTATTCTTCATAATACGGATACGGGTATGTGTATATGGATGAGGGGCATTCTCGTAATTTACTCGAGAAAGCTTCTAGAAGGAGACACCTCATTAGGGTTTTTATTCTTTTTTATTAAAGATTAATGAGGTGGAGGAAATGAGGTGGAGGTTTGCATTAAGTGAGACGTGGCTCTTGGTGACTCATGGCATGACTCGCCATTAGATATTTGTGAAGCATGCTAGATATTTGGTGAGATATTTTTATCTCATCAATCATTGTATGCTTCATATTATTCATCGCAAATGAGCCATTCTCACTTACAAGCTCAATTCTTCACTAGCTTTTCCTCAAGTCCCTGTTTACCCTAATCAGAGCAAAGCTCTGTTCAAATTCCAAGGCGGAAGATGAAGCAACGCTTCATCTTCCCCCAATCAGAGCAAAGCCCTACTTTGAAAATTTAAACTTTAATAAATGAAGCAACGCTTCAGATCCTCTGCGCTGCGCGCTGAACGCCACGTGTCAAAATCTGATACGCCAGTGCAGAAAGCGCAGCACCCAAGGCAGCGCGCCCTATCAGAGCAAAGCTCCATTTAAAACAAAATTAAAAGAAGCAAAGCTTCAGTTGCGCAAGCGCTGCGCCGCGCGACACGTGTCAGCGCAGTCGCTTTTGCGCAAGCGCTGCGCTGCGCGACACGTGTCAGCGCTGTGCGCTGCGCGACACGTGTCAGCGCAGTTGCGCAAGCGCAGTTGCGCTGCGCGCTGCGCGGCTTGACACGTGTTATGCATTGGGGCGTTTGCACCAAACAGAATTAAATTCTAGCAAGATTTTTCTGTTCTTGTTAAAACAAGAAGATTGTCTTCTGTAAAACAGAAGCTCTTGGATCAAAGATCCAACGGTGGGGAAAATTCCCCAAATCACTCAGAGAAAGATCTCTTTAACAAATTTATGGGCACTATATAAAAGCCCCTAGACCCGAAATCAAAATCATCAACATCATCATTGAGAACTCTGAAGAATTGGAGAGAATTCCTCAAGAACAAAAAAGGTAAAAAACCCTTAGAAAAAAGAGAAAATTCTCTTATGAACAGATCATTGATCTGAGAACAAGATCAATGATCTTTAATAAAAAGAAAAATAAATAATGATAAGTGCTTTGCACTTTTTATGAACCACTGGTTCCCTGAAATAAGAAAAACAAGAGAAACTTGTTTTCTTTGATCTAAATTAGATCAAGAAAACAAACAGTGCATTGCACTTTTTTTTATGAACCATTGGTTCTGAAATCTAAAAGATTCTCAAGTTAATAGTGCCTTGCACTTGCAAAACTGCACTGTTGCGCTCTTGGATTGGCGCAAGCCACCAGAGAGCGCCACGTGTCAGCATTTGAACCACTTGCGCTACGCGCTTTTGAAATAGAGCCTTACTCTCTGAAATTAGTGCAACTCACCAGAGCGCGCCACCTGTCAGCAGCGCAAGCGCAGCGCACTGCGCTTGCGTGACACGTGTCATCACCGCAAGCGCTTGCGCTCATTAATTGGCACAAAGCGCCTGACAAATGCAATGCATTTCTTTTATTAAAGGGCCAGGCCCAAATCAGAAAGGCCTAATTAAATTGCAATGCAATAAAAAGGGCAGAACCCAAACAAAATTGATGCTCTGCATCATTTATAAATGGGCACAGCCCAGACAAAATGAATAATGCAATGCATTATTAAAAAAAGGGGCCAAGCCCTAGCACAGGCCTAATAGGCCAAAAACAAATAAAAGCATTGAACATTTTTCAACTGGACTTAGCCCAATCATGGCCGTAAGTCCTCAAATTAAATTGACCGAGCAAGACTGCTCTCTTAAATCAATTTACAACCGGTTCGAGGGTACATCTCCGAACTCCTTTGACCCCTATCATTGTAATCCTTCAACAACGTCAGAGAGGTGACGGGTCCCGACAACCACACATCAATACGGACTGTGGGGTCTTTAAACCCACGGACTTAAGCGTCCTTAAACTAAAATATGGACTGTGGGGTCCTTAAACCCACGGACTTATGCGTCCTTAAACTAAGACACGGACTGTGGGGTCCTTAAACTCACGAACATAAGCGTCCTTAAACTGGAATATGGACCACCATGTCCCTAAACTGGAATATGGACCCCCATGTCCCTAAACTGGCAATAGACCGCAATGTCCTTAAACTACCTATGGACCACTACGTCCCTAAACTAGAACAATAGAGCCTCCAAATGCTCTTTTGTCGGATCTAAACGATCCCGTTTAAGTTGATCTTAGCCTCAAATATGGCTAACGTATCCTTAAACCTTCAAACAGACTTTAGTCCCAAATTGGACTATAAATCCCCCAATCAACTTGGTTCAAGGGTACATCTCTGAACTCCTCTGACATCTGTCGTTGTAATCCTTCAACGTCGTCAGAGAGGTGATGGGTCCCGACGGCCATACATGCAATGGACCACCATGTCCCTAAACTGGAATATGGACCACCATGTCCCTAAACTGGAATATGGACCGAAACGTCCTTAAACTACCTATGGACCCCTATGTCCCTAAACTGGAATTTGGACCACCATGTCCCTAAACTGGAATATGGACCGCAACGTCCTTAAACTACCTATGGACCACTACGTCCCTAAACTGGAACAATAGAGCCTCCATATGCTCTTTTGTCGGATCTAAACGATCCCGTTAAGTTGATCTTAGTCTCAAATCGGACTAACGTATCCTTAACGAACGTTTAAGTTGATCTTAGCCTAAATACAGCTAACGTATCCTTAAACTAAAACACCAAACCCAAATCTAAGTAAATACGGATTTGGACTAATCCACATCCTACGGACGACGGCATAACTTAGTCTCCATATACAATCCACAGGCAACCACAAACAAAACAAACACCCACGACACGAAGTGAAATTCTGGAGAAGGAGAAAGTGGTTACTGCGATGCGGTAGCGTAATTAACTGCGGAGGCTTGCGCCTGCAGGGAAGAGCGTCCCCACAATCAAAAACCCCTCTAGCGAGGGGGAATCTGACGAAGTTTGCTATATCGGCCGCATCCGTTTAAACCTCCGATACACGGTGCCATAAATCAACTTGGCATCTTCGGAGAGGTGGACGGATAAAACCAAATAGCATCTGTCCCGAATCTCAGGCAAGGCGTCCTAACGTCTCGGCCGCCGTTCGGAGGGGAACAGATTCTGGCACGCCCGGTGGGACCTTTTCCTCTTTCTACTCCACACTTCGTGTGTCGTATTCGCGAACGAATTGCGGTTTGTTAATGGTTGCCTTCGGATTTTAAGTTACTAAGATTTGGTCTTTTGCCTGGCACAGAAATCAAGCATCGATGGACTCTACCTGTTCGAAGTGCTCCGACTGCAGCAGCAACTCGCGTCCGGCCTCAACTGGGGGCATAACCTACGGGCCCCAAGCGGCCTCTTTGTTCACCATGCCCGTGGAGCAGATTACTCAAGCCACCACGGGGTTGTTTTTCGGAACTATGCTTCCGCCAACAAGCTTCAGCACCCCCGTGCCCGTATAAGAAGCTCCTAAGAAGTCGGTCTTCGATCGACTTTCAGTTACTGTGGCCCCTCTCAATGGGTCGCCCAACACCAGTGCCTCGGTCTTCTCCAGACTGGGCCAAAACTTCTGCGGGCCCACAATGAAGCTTGCAGTCCCGGAAAAGGTTATTCCAAAAAGAGCAGCCAAACCTGCTCTTGAAGTCGTCAAGGCGGCTTATCCTGCTAAGAGATCGGTCTTTACAAGATTGACCGTCCCAACTCCCACTCCTGCTCTTGCTGCTCAAAAGACATCAGTCTTCAATAGGCTGATGCCGGCAACAGCCCCACACCTGAACAGGGGGCAAGAAGAAGCTGTTTCTGTCTCTGAACCAATACCGACGACTCGTCGCGCCCGACGACGCCACTGGCGCCGGATAAGGAAGACTGGGGGCAACTCCCCTTCTGGGATAACTCCGCCAGCTCCGACGGTGGAAGTTAACGCAGCTGTTCCAACCGGGAATAGCTTTGAGCTGTTGAATAGGGTACGCAGAAACTCGCCAACTGCGGTCCTTAAAAGATCTCCTCCACCGGTAGAGACCGCCGTGGAAGCAGAAAAGCTGGAGCAGTCTCCTCAATCGCTGTCCTCCAAGATTTACAAGACATGGCGACGAGTCCAAGAATCTGTGATTGATCCTAATTTCTCTCGCCAACACAAAAAGTCGAAAGGTCGGCAAGAAGAAAATCCTCCGATCAAGCAACGAAAGTTGACGACCACTTGGGTGCCCAAAGCAACGGCCCCCTCAACTTCAACGGCCCATAAGAGAAGGAGGCCAGAGAAAGTCCCTACACCTATGGCGAATATCAAAGGTGGTGAGCCCAAACGCCCTAAGTCTGGGGGCATGGTAGTTCATACCGTCTACATGGCGTCTGGTAAAGAGGACAGCCGCATATCAACGGGTCATAGACTGCTCACACGGTCGGTGACCAAAGCGCAGGAGCAGCAGCAGAAGCTCCAAGAGATGATGAACGCTATGGCTACATTTACTGGGCCAAAAGAAAACCCTAAAACATCCTCGGATGAACGCCAGGAGCAAGAAACCGACGCCGAATTCCTTCGTCGAATATTGGAGAAGAAGGATAAAGAGGCTGCTGAACAAGCAGCCAACATAAAGCGTATGGGCCTCCTGTTCCAAGACATGGTGGGGATGATGATCCAACAAGATCTTCCGGCCGAAGATCCCCCGATCGTCCTTGAAGACCATAGGGGAGAGACGTCAAATCCTCCGCCAGCTCTATCAACAGCTAAGGAGGATACAATCTCTAAAGCTGATTTGGACGAGTACATAGCCCAATAAATACGGGTTCATCATGCGACTGAAGCAGCCGGCCAGGTCGTAAAAACGGGGCAGCCATATCCAAGTTGGTACGATCAAATCAAGTACCCGCCCGGTTACACAATTCCCAAGTTCCATGTCTACAAGGGGACGGGCAATCCTCACCAGCATGTTGCCCAATTCAGGGCACTCTGCAGCAACACCGGCGGTGATAACAAGCTTTTGCTTCGCCAGTTTGTTGGAAGTTTATCAGATACGGCGTTAGAGTGGTACTCTGAGCTCCCGAACGACTCTATCAAGACCTTCGCGGAGATGGAGCTGTTGTTTACTCAGCGTTTTGCAAGCGCCAGTGAACGCACCCCGATGACGGCACTGATTAATGCCAGGATAAAGCCAGGCGAGACATGGGTTCAATATGCTATACGGTGGCGGAACTTATGGTCGAAGTGCGAGCAGCGCATTGAAGAAGCTCCCGCGGTGGGTATGTTTGTGGGAACCCTTGATCCGCAAGCAACCATCTCACAATTTATGATGTTTTTCAAGCCGACTACCTTCCAGGCCTTGATTGACAAGCCAGCGCAAATGGATCAGATGGGCCATAAACCCTCTCTTCCAAAGACGGACTCCCGAAATGACAAGGGGAAGGGAAAAGCAATCGTTGTCGCTAATGCTCAACAACAATCGAGTAACTCGAAGCCGGTTGTTCGTCAAAATAATATGCGCCCGTACGTAGCCCTTGAGGAGAGGCTAGGACGTCCTTACTCGTTTACCCGAGATAAAACGAGAAGGTTATTCGAGCTGGCGATGCGCAACCGACTCATAAATCTGCCAGATCCAAAACGTCCGTCGCAACCAAATGTTGTCAATGAGCCCAACTACTGTCCCTATCATCGAGTACTGGGTCATCCGATCGAAGATTGCTACGTCTTCAAAAATTGGCTTGAAGACCAGTACCGACAGGGCAAGTTCGTGTTATCTGACAAATGGAAGGTGAATCCCCCGCAGCCCTACACCTCTAAGGGGATGAATACGTCGGGGGCAACATGCTCTGTCGTTGAAGAAGCTCCTTGGAAGGTTGTATTATCAGCCAAGACAAAGAGGATGCTAAAGGATCTTCAAGTATGCCCAGCGATCAAGTGGAAGAACCCGTTGGAACCGCAGGTCATTGAAGGGATGTTGAAACCACGTCCAACTCCAAAGACCGATGGTGGTGGCTCAAGCACTCGCAACCAGCCGTCAAAATCTTCGAAGAAGAAGAAAAAGAAATCTAAGAAGTCTGTAAAGCCTGGTGACAAGCGCACAGACTTACAAAAACAAATTGACGTGCTGGAGGAATACAACCAGAAGGCACGGACTCCCATTACATTCTAAGAGTTCCTCAATCACGTCTTTCAAGAGGAAGATGAGGGAGAAAGTTCATCTGATGAATCTGAAGAATACGTGGCGAGCTGTCATGTGATTTCCCATTCGTTCATGGACAATGAGGAGACTTCTTGTACTGAAACGCTGGGGGCAGATCCTGAACCAAAAATTCTGGGGCCATCGGATGAAGTAATTGACGCATTCCTCAATGAAGCTCTCTTAAAAAGTAAAGCTGATCGGGAACGCGAGGTGGTCATATTTGAAAGGGCCAAGCGCCAGCGGCTTGATGAAAGAGCTGAGACGCTCCCGCTGGAGCAAAATACCTCCACTACCGACAAAAGAAAATTCAAAATGAGGAAAAGGTTTGCTAAGGCCATATCAATGGGCATGAAGCTACCATCCTCCGAAGGAAACATTACTGGTAAAATGGAAATGCACCCCTCCTATTGCTTATATCATCAGAAGGTTTCGCACCCCACTCAAGAGTGCAAAGCTTTCGATAGATGGTGGCAAGGATATGTTGCTCATCGACAACATTTTAAGCGGGAGAAACGTAAAACTCGTCGGGAGCGGAAAAATATGACCGAAGGGTTTAACAGAACTACCGGTAATTGTCGCATGGTTAACGCCGCGGGATCACAGGTGCCTACATTCGGGAGCGATTCTGATGAGGAGCTAGAGCTTGGCCCTCTCTTTAAAGAGTCCACCTCGAGAAAAGAAGAAGAGCTGAAGGTCTGCGAAAATATCCGGCTACGTAATCGCACGCTTCCCGAAAAGAATCTCGGACCCTCAAATAAAAAAGATAAGGGAAAAGAGAAGGTCCCTGAAGATATCGTCTTAGATGACCAAGTTGTGGAAGAGCTAAGTGCCAAGGACCCGCCGAAGAGAAATAAGGTGGATTACAACGTCTTAGCGCATTTGAGGAAGCTACCCTCACAGCTCAGCATTCTTAACGCCCTTTTGCTATCAAAGGAGGCAAGAGATTCGTTAATCAAGGCACTACAGGATCCGGAGCAATTCCAAGCTTTCCTGGCCGAGGAAAAGATGAAGGATGAATTGGAGGAAGTGCACACGGCCGATGTCTCTTTTGGTGATGAAGACCTTCTCCTTGGGACGTGCGAACACAATCGTCCCCTTTATGTCTCGGGATACTGTCACGATATAAAGATAGGCAAAATCCTGATCGACAATGGATCCTCCGTTAACCTCCTCAATGTGCGGGTGTTAAAAGAAATCTGCATGAGCGTCCAGCACCTTGCTCGGGATAAGATTACCATCTCCGTGTTTGACTCCCAATCATCAAGAACTCTTGGGTCTGTGATACTGACACTATGCTTTGGGCTACTCGTCACGGACATTAAGTTCCACATCATAGACGCCAAGACATGCTACAACGCTTTGTTCGGCCGACCGTGGTTACACGAGTACAACATCATCCCTTCTACACAACATCAGTGTATGAAGTATTCTAAGGATGGTCTCGAGTATACCGTGGCGGGAGAACTGAACCTGTTCTCCTTGAACGAGGTCCATAAATATGAAGATGCCAAATACTTCTTACCGGATTTCGAAGACACGGAGAGGTGTCACAAGCCGGAGAATAAAGCTAATGCCACCATCCCTATCTTCGGCAGTGATACCGAGGAGGAAGAGGAGATAGTTTATTCAGGGCCGCCCCAATACAACAAGCCGGGACCATCTGCTCCTACGTTGATCTTTGGTAGTGACTCGGAAGATGAGGTCCATGTTATATTCTCTGCTCGGCCTTCAATACGAACGTCCGCTGACGAAGAACAAAGTCTACAAGTCGCCATGGTGCCGCTTAAACACCGTAAAGAACTGGACGCACTTGATATCTACAATGTCGAAGAGCAGCAGACGTGCTATATCCCTCCCAGGAGAGAAGGCGAAAAAGCAATCCTATTCTACCGCTCTGAAGAAACCAGAGTGGAGAAAGAAATCTGGCATGGCGCAGATCCTACGCTTGACAGGCTTCAACCCATTCGTCTCCCCAGATATTATACAGAAGGCTTGAAGAGGCTGCTGAAGCGCCAGGGGATATCCTTCAAGCAGACCATTCGAAAAGCCAAGTTCTATGATAAAGTCTGGAATGTTCTCGGGAATCAACGCAAACTGCCTAATGGGAGAATGGAAACAAAAGGGCTTGGATACATCCGGTCAAAGAAATGAGAGTTACTACACGGATGCTACGTCGTGTATGACTTCGATGAAGAAGCGGATGTTCAATGGGAGGACGTTAATCCGGAACCAGTAAAAGTTCCAGATGCAAAAGTGCCCAGTCCTTCGTTAGAAGAACAAATGGACAAGCTTATAAGGGAAGCTGGTCAAAAAGTCCGAGACGACCATAACCGTGAAATGACCATCTACGAGAAAGCCAAAATGCAACACCTCCTCCAACAGGCCGTGAAAGATGAAAATGCCACTCCTTGTCAACCTGTTATAAAGAAGGCTCGACGCAGAGGCAGAAACCAGTCGAAACGCGGAAAAGGCGCTCAACAGCAACGCAGCGGGTCTAAGAGGCTACTCAAGCGAAAATCGAGCGGTTCCGATCTATCCCTTATGAGAAAAATGGGTCGAGTATACTCTTTTCCTTGGGACAACACCAAGAAAATACTTGACCTCGCTTTAAAACATCAGATGCTTACACTGCCGGAGTCTAAACACCCCGAACAAGCAGGCGAAGTCTCTCACCCGGACTATTGCCTTTATCACCGAGTGATAGGGCACCCTCTCGAAGATTGCTTCACCTTCAAGAATTGGGTCGAAGATCAGTATCAGCTTGCAAGTTCGCTCTGTCCGACAACTGGAAGGTAGTGCCGCCACAGAAGCACGAACCCAAGGCCACGGAAGAAGAACTGTTAGTGTATATGCCCTAGGGGCCATTATTGTATCATACTAGATTGTATATTACTTAATGGAAGCTTGAGATATTCACAGTTGTATATACAGTCTTGCTAAAAATGGTAGTATGCTACTTGGTTTGTGTCTACTTTAATATGTGCATATGTTTCTTGTAACGTATCACTTATACATATTAGTAGAGCCCATAGGATCTTTGCTTGATTACCAGCGTTGTGATGGCAGTCACACTAGTGGGGGCTGGGTAGTCTGTAAGCAACATCTTATACAGGTCCCTGGTCGTTGGATTATCGAGATAGGGCATCGATATTCCGAAGTAGACTAAGTGTGTACGCTTCTCATCCCAGTTAGGGAGATGGTCTGTCCCACAGCCATCAGTACGTCGTACTGGAGATAGTATACATGTGCTCGTTAGTTTACGGGTACACCGGACAGGACTCGCAGGGAACTGATTGGTTGGTATTATACCCGTCGTCAGTTAACAGTTCCCAGATGACATGAGTACAGCATAGTCCGCAGACTTGACACTGCTACTTCGCCTCGAGTGTGTCCCACTGTTCTTAGATTGCTACCCTACCACGGCTCAAAGGAGTCGTGCAAACAGGTAGCAGTTGGGTGCAGTCCCGAGCACTTGGAGGCAGTAGTGGTTAGATAGGATTCGTCTCTCCCGGTATTGGGAGATGATATCGCGCTGTGTCAGAGAGCCATTACGCAAAGTCCCTGGCCAGGGCAAGCGAGATATACTGGTAGGTTCCAGTAGCTTCTCAGGGTGTAATGGGCTTCACTCCGACACGACTTATACAGCTATTAGGGGACCGACGCTTGCCGCCCCCTAGGCTTGATATGCGATAGTCTTAGACGAACAGACCGGACTGTACGGAGATTGTCACATCAGGCTCAGTGGGAGTTCGGATGATTTTCCTCATCGGCCTTCTTATCGACATCTACCTGGGGACCGTTACGTACAGCTAGTGCCGCTTGCGGTCTGTGGTTAAACCCACTGCCAGCGTAGTGTCGAGTCTTTAGAGTCCCACACAGAGAGTTTCCCTGCTCCAGGCGAAACGATATAGAGGTCGTATGGTATTACGACAAGGGTTCGGACGCGTACGTGTGTTTACGCACGTATGACTTTTCGGACAGTTTTTACTAGTCGGCTTTGGTTTAAGCCAGATTCTAGTATCGGGTTATTGGATTTATACAGTCTAAAGTTTTTTCGTGTTTTCACGGATTGGAGGGCATTCTCGTAATTTGTCGGGAAGCTTCTAGAAGAGTGGTGACTAAGGGGTTAAGGTGGCATTGCATTAAATGAGATTAGTGACTCATTTGTGTGATTCATCCAAGTCATTAAATGCATCATAAATGCTTAATGACTCATGGTGATGAATCACTCATAGATATTTATGAAGCATGGTTGTTAATTCTTTTATTTGATTTTTAGATAAATAATAATGCTTCATATATATTATGATAACATCATTATCTCATTTTCATTCTCATCTTTACCTTCTCTCTCCTCAAGCTCACTCTCTCTTCAAACCCTAACCCTAGCCTCTCATATGTTGAGATCAAGGGTTAGATAGACTAATACATCCATAACCTCACTCTATATTCCCTAGGTAGCTTAGATTAGCACTTTAAGCAACCTAGTTATCTCAAGTTTGAGATTAAGCTTGGCGTATGAGCTTTCGGGTGGATCGTCTTTGATTCGAGGAGGCCGTTGAGGTGCCGATGTCCTAAAGAGCCTATGAGGAGTGGAGGACCGCGATGAAGACCCGAAGGACTAGTATCGTGAGGTATAACTTCGTATCCGAGTAGTTAAACCTCTACTAGTTAGTTAGCAATGGTTTAGAAACGATTTATGCGCTCAAGTCCGTGTTACGAAGGTTTGATAATCGTTTTTCATATATTCCGCCTCCCCGCAAGTTCGTGGGGTGCGTGACATGGACTTACAGTGGTATCAGAGCCAATTAAACCATTACTAGCTTGTTAGCAACTGATTAGAAGTTCGATCGACGGAAAACACGAAAACAAAAAACCGAAAACCCTAAGTTTCTGTTAATTTTAAACTTGTCTGAAAAAATATTTGACATGCCTTAAAATTCACATCAGGGTATTTTAAGAATACTGGGAAAAAACGAGTCAGTGAGTCGGCTAAACGGCCGCGGATCCGCGGCAATAGAGAGCTTGTGCCGCGGATCCGCCGCCGAGTCAACGCAGAGTTGACTTGGATTTGCTCAGTAATTCCTATTTTGTTGTTTTCTGTTTTCTTGTATGTTCTGTTTCTGCTCAGGTTGCCTCTGTACTGACTTGCTTTTGGGGTAGACACGGAAAAGGGAAGTCGATCGATGTTCTAAAATATTTTCTAATTGGGTTTTTATCTGTAATGTTTAATGTGTTCGTAAACCTCCCCTAACTGCTAGTATGTCGGTTGGCAGAGGGTTGCACATTTCTAAAATGTTTACTGTTTGTGTATATGAACTGTATTGGACTGTTGTGATGATTAGCCGGGGTTTGAGATGTGTTTAATATTCATTCATTCAATGTAAATGTAATTTGATGTAATATTCTTTTGCGGGGCACATCCAGGTTGCGGTTGTAGCCACCGTTGTATTATTTCTTTTTACTGTTTTTTGCTCCTAGGATAGACCCAAGATGGGGTACACAAACTACCGGGTACGTCAAAGTGTTTAGTGGCCTACTCACGTTGTTGAGGGAGACCGCTTCACTTCGGGTACTTGACGGGTAGTTTGCCGTACCCGTAGGGGTCTAGGGTGGGGTAATGGCTATTCATCACAACTGTGTAATCCGTCTTTTATTGCAGGCTCAAAGCAAATGCGGATTGCTAGTAAATCCAATAAAGTTCATCTGTGATCTGGAATGCTTATTATTGCGTCTGACGAATGTACAATATCTATATATGATAGCTATTAGACGTCACTTATGTTTTACACCCGCGCTAGCCCAACCCCCGCTCTGTCGTTAGTTAAGTAACCTAACGGGTGATGACGGGACCCAGTGACGAATGCGGATGGCATAAGAGGGCGTGGTATTTTCGTTGTTTTCTGCAATTATAGGTTAAATGATGGGACGCATTATTATAATGCAAAGACAATAAACCAAAGTTTAATCGTTGGAACAAATTTAAAAGAAACCACTCGGTTATTTTAAAAGAGCAGAATTTTTAAATTGCGGAGCTTTAACCACTCCTTTTAAAAAGCTATCAGGTTCCTTCGATTATATCAAGTTCACTACGTTCACGGTTTTGCCAAAACCAGTCGTAGCCCTCCGTCATTTCTTATGGATGGTCAGTAGTATTCAAGCTATGTATTTTGACCAACGCCAAGGCATAGTGTTTGGTAGCTGCTGGGTATTCATTTGTTGCATAGATAGATGAGTTAGTTTGGGACAGTCGTATTATCATTTTGGCCAACGTCAAGGATATGTACGGAAGGGTTCAAATTAACCTGGATAATGACGGGTAGAACTTGACATGTGACTTATGACATTTTGACCAACGCCAAGGTCATAAGAGCATGGGGCAAAAATATACATCGGGAATTTCTAAAGAAACTAAAATTTGCATAAAGATGCATACCATTCTGGAGTTTGATGAATGTAGGTAGGATTCCTTCAACATTATCATACGATGATATTTTGGATCCCGATTCTACTGTGAGTATATACTATTTATCAGGAGATTCGTCACTTAACGATCAATGCTATAAACCAAGTAGGTGCCTAGAAAGGTGTCAGCGGAGTTACGCCCCCAGAGAAAAGAGGTTATTTAATTAAGGAACTTCGCGAAAGCGTTGGAAAACCTCCCTCGAAGTATCGACACTAGCCTGGCTGAACGGTTAAGCAAGTATTGTACGGTGAGAATTGTCCTGGCTAATTCTTCTTTTATGGTTTGAGGAAGGATTCGAGAAACAGTGGGAGCCATCCTGTTTAGATAAACTTAAAACCAATCTAAACTTGCAACAGCATCATGCTAAAATATTTTCTTCTCTCTCTCTTAATTGCAGCGACCTTGTGATCACACATAGGTTACATCTAGATAACAAATTGACTGAATCTGACTTATATGACCGGCAAAGGTCTGTCCAGATGTCCATTGGCTATGACAAGCTGGACCACTCTATTACTACTCAAGATCCCGCCGTCCCAGGTCCAGTTCCCACTGTCGCGGATATGGATATCCGTCAGACAAGGGAAAAAGATAAAGCGAAAGCTAAGTGCCTCGTGTTAGCTTCAGTTGATGGTGTATACCAAAAGCAGCACGAGAAGATGGACTTATTTTCCATCTTTCTCCATAATAAAGATTTATATGGAGAGCAATCTCATATCGCAAGATATGAGACCTCGACCGAATTAATTCAAGCGAGGTTAGCTGACGGGTCATCTGTAGGGGACAACGTCCTTACAATGACTAGCTATATTGATGAGCTCCAGGATCTGGAGACCGCTTTAGGAAACGAGTCAAATACTGACTTGATTCTACAGTCTCTGCCTTCTACCCTGAAGGAAACCAGGGAAGGAGAAGGAAAGAGAAAGGCAAAAGTTTCGGGACTGGATATAGTAAAACAGGGATGTTCCTATTGTTACAGGAATGAACATTGGCAGAAAAATTGCAGGGCTTTAGAAGCTAGTAACCAGGATACGAAGCTTGTTGTGGCTTCAACCTCAAGTGTGTTTGTAATTGAGAACTGTTTGTAAATTAACTCTACTTCCTGGGTATTAGATACCGGAGCAGGATCTCATATCTGTAATTCATTACATGCTTTGAGAAACCGTAAAGTTATAAAGATAGGTGATTGGTCTCTCAAAGTTGCAAACGGAATGACAGTGAACGCTGAATCCGTGGGAGAATATCGCCTAGGTTTGACAAGTGGGCATATATTGATTTTACGTAACTGTTTATATATACCTAGTATGACTTGTAATATCATATCAGTGTCCTCACTTTCAAGAGAGGGATATGATTTTACATTCGTAAGCGATGTAGTTAACATCCACCTAAATCAAGTTCTGATTGGGTCAGGTACATTAGATAACGGCATATACGTATTAAGTCAAGCTCAGGTTTTCAATATCCAGAATACACTTAAAAGAAAGTCTCCGGAATTAAATCAGGCTTTCTTATGGCATTGTAGATTAGGTCACATCAATGAGAGAAGGTTGACTAAGTTACATAGAGAAGGATATTTGAATCCGTTCGAATATCAATCTTATGCTACTTGTGAATCTTGTCTCATGGGAAAGATGACAAAGACTACGTTTTGTTAGTTATATGTATGCCCTAGAGGCCATTACTGTACATTGGATGTATATTGTAGTGGATGCTGGGACATATATAGGGAGGACTTTCTTGCTCGACATGATAGTATGCTATCTGGTTGATCTTTACCTTAACGTGTACACTCATTGTCTCCCTGTTACATGTTGGTAAAGCCCTTAGGATGTGTACTTGACTACCTGGACTATGATGCCGATCATACTAGTGGGGACATGGTAGTCCATAAGTACATCCTTCACAGTCCCTAGTCGTGGGTATATCGAGACGGGGCATCGATATACCAGAGTAGACTAGCGTATACCTTCTCGACTCATACAGATGGGCGATGGATGATCCCATATCCATTGGTGTTTGACATCAGAGATGATATACGGGTGCTCAGTGGAGATTGGGTACATTGGACGGACTCGCCGAGAACTCTCAGATGGTATTATACCTTACGTCAGATGGCAGTTCTCTAGTGACACTGGTACAGAGTAGTCTGTTGACCCGAGATCGTCATAGAGCCTTGTGTGGTTCCCACTGTGCTTTGATTTCCACCTTACCACGTCCAAGAGGGCGTGCAAAACGGTGGCTTTTGGGTACAGTCCCGAATCACATGGAGGCAATGAGCGATACGAGGGGATTCGTCTCTCCCGGTATAGGGAGTTGATGTTGCGCTGTGTTCGATTGGCTATAACCGGAAATCCCTGGCCAGGGTTGCTGAGATTTACTGGTAAGTGTTACCAGTAGTTTCTCGAACTGTTATAGACCTGATATCGACACGACTTATCGAGCTATTGGGGTCTGACATTTACCACCCCTAGGCGAGATATGCGACATATCAGACGATCAGACCGGACTGTACGGTAGTGTTACTGGTTGGATTCACTGGAGTGTGAGCGGGCTTGCTCGTCGATCTTTTGATCGCTCAATACCCGGGTGGCCGTTACGTTTAGCAGACCGCTTGCGGCTTGTGGGTGTTTGATATGATCATCACCTGCTGCCGGCGTATTGACGAGTCTTTAGAGTCCTACACAGAGGTTTCCTGGCTCAAGCGAAACGAAATAGGAGCGCATATGAGATATGTGCGGGACCGAGAATAATGCGTGTATGTGATACCGTATTCCATTCTCGCGATGAATGTATCGATTGGTTGTATGCGATATAACCTAATTATCGATTCAAGGAGTGATTCGATAAGCCGATACATTGGATACTAGTCGGTAATATGCGATATGACCGGATCGTTAAATCAAGTGTTGATTTAATGATTTAATGTATAATTATATATATTTGATATATTACTTTGCATTAACTAGTATTGGTTCACTTTAAATGGATTTTCTCACTTGATGTGCACATTGTATATGTGATATACTTTTGTACACTAGTTTGTATCATGTTTGATGATACTTGCTCACTTGGGTTTGTGTAAAGATTAAACCATGGTTATATGAATGGTTAGGGTTTTGATTATTTACTTAGTTATTTATTTATATATTCATTTTGGAAATTATTAAGGATGGTGGCTTATTTTGTTTTTATGTTGAAGCTTCTTGAAGCTTTGAACAAGTCCACCATTCTTATCTCATCCTTAACCCTAACCATTCCAACTAACGTTGGTTTAATCTCTACACTTGACCATGGTTTACATTATGATAAGTATTCATTTTCTTTTCATTTTTAAATAACTTATCATAATATTATCTTCTTCTTCTTCATCTTCTTCTTGAAGAAAAAGCTTGCCTCATCAATGGCAACTTGATGAAAAGAGTGAGAAATCCAATTCTAAAGTGAACCCACCTCCTATTTCTTCATCCTCTACCTCTTGCCAAGTAGTATAGGGTGTTTCCTTCATAAGTTTTCATGGCTTGGTGAAGGTGGAGCTTGATCTAGTGATGCCTCGACGTAGATCATCTTCGGCATCGTAGTCGATGACCTAGCCCGTCCATTCTCCGATGAAGCCGACGCTAGAGCCCGGGATCCATTTTGGACAGCGAGGAGACATCATCACGGAGCTATGGAGGTGGAGCACCGGGTCTACAAAGGTTGTATTTCCGTTTACCATTTAGTTAAGTTGTTAACTAGCTTCATTTTCGCCTAAATATCTAGTTAACGATCCGTATTAGGGTTTCTCGGCACCCGTAAAATTTGAAATTGGCATGGTTGATGCCTTGTGAGACCTCTTGAGAGTGCCTAGGAACCCTACAGTGGTATCAGAGCCTAGCTAGAGCCTTAGGCGAAGCGTTGACGGAGTTTGAAGTCCGATCGAACCAAAACCCTAACCCGAAAATGCTCTCTGGACTTTTTTCAAAAACTGGGTTTTTTCCAAATTAAAAATGCTTAAAAAATTCAGCAGGAAATTCTAAGAATTACGGTGCAAAAATTACCTAATGATCTGTCTAAAGCGCGGCGGATCCACGGCATTAGCCGCCTATTGCGGCGGTTCCGTGCCCATTTAGTCTTTTCAGTCAACCATTTTTGCACAGTAACTTCTTTAATTAAATGCTGAGTTTTATGGGAATTTTTAATATTTATTCAAGAGTTGAATTTTCTGGGGTGTTTTGGGAGTTCGCAGATTCGATCGGATTATCAGACTTTGTCTATGTGGCTTTTCGGATATTTTGGAATATGTTAAAAAGTTCGACCAGATGTAAATACCCAATCTTTCCCCTGCCGGAAAATATCCAAGTGTTGGATTTTTCTGTGGTTTAAGGACGATCTGAGTAGTGCAAGTAACACGATGGTCCCTCTAGAAGACAACAAACCTTAACTCGATTATGTGACCGTCTAGAACTGCCCTTTGAACCTTCGGGTTTGGGGCAGTACGGGGTGCCACATGTGAGGCGTTGGCTTGACCCTTCTACGGCTGGACCATTGGTACTGAGGCATGAAGTGAATGTCTTTGAACCTATTTCATATGTTGAACGGTTTCGGGAAAACTTGGGTGTTCGAATGTTCGATCGGAAAGTTTAATATTTTCTATTTATCCGGAATGGGATACAATAATTGGAATTCACAATTAGTTATGAGATAACTGAATGAATGTTATAAACATAGCACTTTAGTCTCACTTGATCGGTTGCTACGGAATTTTGATGCGATCAAAAGTCCGTCGCAATCACGTAGCGTACGCGGATACTCACCGGGTAAACTTAATAGACAGCTACACCCCATAGCCCCGACCAAGTGACTGTAGGAGAACCTCGTCGCCGAAAGCATCCGTTCGGGTACTCGCGGCAGCGGTGTTCCGCCTTGGTGCACTTCGTCGACGGCGTTAGGGGTGCGGCCGTCTACAGAAGTTTGCGACAAGCATTCGATCAGGATGTCGGGAATCCTGTTGAATTGCCCGACTTGATATTGAAAAGAGTTTTCAATAATGAGACTAAAATGCGGGGTTTATAATTGTTAGGCATGTAATGTCTAAGGAATTCATTTGGTCAGGCATGCGATGTCTGAGGTGGTTGCGGATTCCAACTGTTGTAGTTTTACACTTTCTTTTCTGTGACCGTAAGTGTAATATGTGATATCGCCGGTTTCGTTGCTATATGTCAACGACAATTGGGATGCGCATATTTACTTACGTTGATGACATGTGATGTTATGTGTTGCTGGATATGTTATATTGGATCGTCGTGTTTGAATAGCCGGGGGTTTTTATGTGAGATGAGTGTTTTTCATTTTCATTCATGTAAAAACTTGTATGTAATATTCTTTTATTGGGGCACTTCCAGGTTGCGGAAGTTGTCACCGTCTGTATATTATTTACTTTTCCGCACTAGGATAGACCCAAGGAGGGGAGCACAAGTAACCGGGTTCTGGAGTCCAGTGGGAGACCATCTCGAGGAGTCGAGTCCGGGTCTCCTAACTCTAGAATTGGTAGGGTTGCTTGCCGCTCTCGTAGGGGTCTAGGGGTGTGGGTATGGCTATTCATCACGACCGTGGAATCCGTGTTTTATACTGGCTCGTATTGAAAACACGGATGTCCTAGTATATCCAATATTTCATACGATTCTTCTGCTGCGATATCTGTGATGTGATCATATGATATGTTCTGTGATGGATACTTTATATAGTATATATGATATATTATATAGGCGTTACTTATGTTTTACACCCGCGCTAGCCCTGCCCCGCTCTGCCGTTAGTTACCTAACATAACGGTGCACGAGGGGACATCGAGGCGAATGCGGATGGCATAAGTGTACGTCGTATTTATCTGTGATGTTTAGGTAACTTCAATGATGGGACTTCATTAATATGATTAATGAAATAAAATAAACCTAAGATGTTGTAGAATCGAATTTCAAAATAAAACAGGTAGCTACAGATCTTGCTTTGCACAGAGGTATATGTGATATATCCTGCACCTTATTCGATGGGGAAAGGACCGAGATCCCTTCACCGGGAGTGACTCCTTTAGCAATAACTGGCAGATGCTACAACTCTCGGTTTGTCTTTTGATTGCTTTTAATAGTTTCTGCTTTGCACAGTGATATATGTGATATATCCCGCAGCTCATTCCACGAGGAAAGGACCGACGATCCCTTCACCGGGAGTGACTCCTTTAGCAAAACTAGAAAAGCCTCAAAAGCACTCCATTTCAAAATTCATTCGATCCTACAACGATATCAAGTTCATTACGCAATAGGTTTTCAGAAAAACCTGTCGTAGCCTTCCGTCATTTCAGATAAGTTGTATATAGTATTCATGCTGCATTTGTTGGCTTTCGTCAAGGTGCAGTGTGCGGTAGCTATATGCTGCTTATCTGCTAGCATACGATGCGATTGGATTAGGGTAGTCGTGCGGCTTTGTTGGCTTTCGTCAAGGGTCGTGCGGGTGGGTTTAATTCAATTAAGAAATGTACGGGTTGAACTTGACTAGCGGGCTATGGTTTGTTGGCTTTCGTCAAGGTCATAGCACGTTAGGGGCAAAATTATCGGGAATTTCAAGTGTTGAAATTTGCAATGAGATTGCATACCTTCTATGAGATAGTTGGATCCCGATACCCGCTGCGAGTAAGAGTTACTCCTGGGAGAGTTTTGCACATTACAATTAGCCGATCAAGTAGGTGTCTAGAAAGGTGTCAACGGGGTTACGCCTCTGGGAAAACGAGATTTACATTAATTAGGTTCGTGCGAAAGCACGGGGGACCTCCCTCAAAGTACCGACACTGGCCTGGCTGAAAGATTGGCGAACTTGTAGTGTGTAATTAATCCCGGCTAGTCTTTCCTTTTAGGGTTTGAAGGAAGATTTGATAAAAAGCAGTGGGAGCCATCCTGATTAGATAAAATAATAACTAATCTATTCTTGCAAGAGCGCACGCTGAGTGTTTTCTTCTCTCGCTCTCCTGGTAGCGACCATGTCACGCCTTAATCAAGATAATAATACGGATTATTGACCGAACCCGCTTGTTATACTGAGCTGGGGAACGTTGATCCCGCTCCAACTTATAATTTTTATAAGACAGAGCAGGAAATTGGGGATTACCATAATTCCCGTGCAACCCAAACGAAGAGAGTGCATGCTGATGCATCATCTTCAGGTGTGTTCATTACAAAGAACTGTTTCTCCGTATCCTCTACGTCCTGGGTACGTGATACCAGATCAGGATCCCGGATATGTAATCTGTTACATAGGGCTACAGAAAGGTAGAGAACTGAGAACGGGTGATAAGTTTCATGAGGCAGAAAACGGGGCAAGTGTTGCAGCCAAATCTGTTGGTCACTGTCACCCTGTATTACCAATACATTGATTCTGAACGAATGTTATTAGATACCGAACCTGATATACAAAATCATATCAGTCTCTTTATTAGTAAAGAAATGATAAAATTCTGTATTGATGGATAATGTTTTGAACATTTCCTATATCAAAAGTTGATCGGTTCAGGCACGTTATCTAAAAGCATTAATGTTCTAAATCAAACTACAGTTCTTAGTATACGGAACACACACTAGAGGAAGAGTTCAGAAATGAACGGATTCTTCTTGAGGTATTGTACACTAGGTCATATCAATGTGGCCCGACTAGCTAGAGTTACATAAAGATGCATATTTAAATTAGTTTGAATTTACATCTTGTGAAACTCGCCAGTCATGTCACAAAGATAAGATGACCATAGCCCTGTTTATTGGAAACAGAGAAAGAGTTAATGAACTCTTGGGATGATACATGTTGATGTATGTAGGTCCCCTGTCTACACATGCTAAGACTGTTTCTTTATACTTCATTACGTTCTCTGATGATCTCTCATGATTCAGACATATGTTCCCGTTGAAACACAAGTCAGAACCTTTTGAGATATTCACAGAATATAAGTTAGAAGTAGAGAACCAAAATACGAGTATAAGTATTATGTCCTTTGATGTGATCGAGGAGGAGAATACTTGAGCATGGAATACCTGGACTATTCTAAAGGAGAATAAGATTCTCTCTCAGCATTACTCCTCCGTATACACCATAGCACGATGGTATATCGGGGCGGAGCAATTACACCCTATATGATAAGGTGTGCTCTATGATGAGTACAACTGAGTTACCTATTTCCTTTTGGGAGTTTTGCGCTTGAGAAGCTGCATACCTATTGAATAGGGTTCCGATCAAATCAGTTGCCTACCGCTTCATATGTGATATGGAAAGGGAAGAGCCCATATCTTAAGTTGGTTAAGATTTGGGGTTGTCCAGCTATGTCTAAAAGCATAATCCGGACAAGCTCGAGGCAAGGTCTGTAATGTAGAACTGGAAATGTTCCAGCTCTACAAACTGCAGCTGATAATTTGAAAGAACCAAAGAATTCAATAGTTACCAACGAACCTCGGTCTCTCCGCCGATCTAGTAGGATTCCTCACCCATCTGAGAGATACTTTGGTTTCTCTATGACAGTGGGAGCGAGGATTGCATCATAAGATGATGACCCAACTAGTTTCGAGCTGGCCATCAGGAGTGGGACTCTGTAAGAATGGCTGGATGTTTAACGATCTGAGATGGAATCCTTATACACCAACAAAGTATGGACTTTAGTTGCTATATCTGAAGGGTTAAATCCCCATCAGGAGCAAGTATATCTTGAGAAGATTACTTGGTGTAGATGGAAAGGTTGAGACTTTCAAAGCTAGACTTGTTAAAGGTTTTCGTCATCGACCAGGCGTGGATAATGATGAAACCTTTTCCAGTACCTATGCTTAAGTCCATCCAGATACTACTTGCCACGGCTACATACCATGACTACGATATCTGGCGGTTGGGTGTCATGACTGCTTTTCTAAATGATGTTTTAGAAGAGTGTGTCTATAAGTACACAGCCAGAGGGCCTCGTAGACAGTGGGAGCAGCGGAAACGTGTGCAAGATGCTTTATAGGATAAAGCAGGCATCGCGGAGTTGGAACATCTGTTTTGATGGATTAGTCAAAGAAATTGACATCATCAAAATGGTAGATGAACCTTGTATAAACAAAAAGGTAGTAGGGAGTATGGTGACGATCCTCGTAGAGTACGTGGATGACATACTCTTGATAGGAAAGGAGTTTCCTATGCTACGCTCGATCAATCTCCGCTTATCACAATGATTCTCCACATAGGATCAAAGTGATACCTACTAAATCCTGGGTTTTGGATCTATGAGATAGATCTAAATGGATATTAGGACACTCACTAGTTGTATTGAGATGGTATCAGTTGATCCTGGGGAGAATCACTGGAAGTGTTCCAGAGTGATAAACACGACTGAATGTCAGTCGCAGGCATTGTCTTTACCCTCAGTAAAGGGACGGTATGTTGGAAGAGTTCCAAGCTAGATACCGTGGCATACTAGACGATAAAGGCAGGATACATCGCTACTAAAGATGCTACCAAAGAGGCTGTTTGGGTGTATATTGGTTCATGAGATGAACTACGTTCCTACCATTGTGAGACAATGGAGTTGTGGCTTATGCCAAGGAACGCCGGTCCTATCAGCGATCCAGACATATTATAAGGCAGTGTCACCTGATCATGGAGATGGTTGATCTCCAGGGTGATCGAGGTTAGGAGAGTAGACTCAGAGGACAAACACAGCGGATCCACTCACAAAGGCCTGTTCCCAGAGAGAGATTTTTATGGGATGGTTGAGTATGAGATACTACAACCACTGCTATCAGATGGCCCTAGTGCAAGTGGGAGATTGTTAGTTATATGTATGCCCTAGAGGCCATTACTGTACATTGGATGTATATTGTAGTGGATGCTGGGACATATATAGGGAGGACTTTCTTGCTCGACATGATAGTATGCTATCTGGTTGATCTTTACCTTAACGTGTACACTCATTGTCTCCCTGTTACATGTTGGTAAAGCCCTTAGGATGTGTACTTGACTACCTAGACTATGATGCGGATCATACTAGTGGGGACATGGTACTCCATAAGTACATCCTTCACAGTCCCTAGTCGTGGGTATATCGAGACGGGGCATCGATATACCAGAGTAGACTAGCGTATACCTTCTCGACTCATACAGATGGGCGATGGATGGTCCCATATCCATTGGTGTTTGACATCAGAGATGATATACGGATGCTCAGTGGAGACTGGGTACACTGGACGGACTCGCCGAGAACTCCCAGATGGTATTATACCTTACGTCAGATGGCAGTTCTCTAGTGACACTGGTACAGAGTAGTCTGTTGACCCGAGATAGTTATAGAGCCTTGTGTGGTTCCCACTGTGCTTTGATTTCCACCTTACCACGTCCAAGAGGGCGTGCAAAACGGTGGCTTTTGGGTACAGTCCCGAATCACATGGAGGCAATGAGCGATAGGAGGGGATTCGTCTCTCCCGGTATAGGGAGTTGATGTTGCGCTGTGTTCGATTGGCTATAACCGGAAATCCCTGGCCAGGGTTGCTGAGATTTACTGGTAAGTGTTACCAGTAGTTTCTCGAACTGTTATAGACCTGATATCGACACGACTTATCGAGCTATTGGGGTCTGACGTTTACCACCCCTAGGCGAGATATGCGACATATCAGACGATCAGACCGGACTGTACGGTAGTGTTACTGGTTGGATTCACTGGAGTGTGAGCGGGCTTGCTCGTCGATCTTTTGATCGCTCAATACCCGGGTGGCCGTTACGTTTAGCAGACCGCTTGCGGCTTGTGGGTGTTTGATATGATCATCACCTGCTGCCGGCGTATTGACGAGTCTTTAGAGTACACAGAGGTTTCCTGGCTCAAGCGAAACGAAATAGGAGCGCATATGAGATATGTGCGGGACCGAGAATAATGCGTGTATGTGATACCGTATTCCATTCTCGCGATGAATGTATCGATTGGTTGTATGCGATATAACCTAATTATCGATTCAAGGAGTGATTCGATAAGCCGATACATTGGATACTAGTCGGTAATATGCGATATGACCGGATCGTTAAATCAAGTGTTGATTTAATGATTTAATGTATAATTATATATATTTGATATATTACTTTGCATTAACTAGTATTGGTTCACTTTAAATTGATTTTCTCACTTGATGTGCACATTGTATATGTGATATACTTTTGTACACTAGTTTGTATCATGTTTGATGATACTTGCTCACTTGGGTTTGTGTAAAGATTAAACCATGGTTATATGAATGGTTAGGGTTTTGATTATTTACTTAGTTATTTATTTATATATTCATTTTGGAAATTATTAAGGATGGTGGCTTATTTTGTTTTTATGTTGAAGCTTCTTGAAGCTTTGAACAAGTCCACCATTCTTATCTCATCCTTAACCCTAACCATTCCAACTAACCTTGGTTTAATCTCTACACTTGACCATGGTTTACATTATGATAAGTATTCATTTTCTTTTCATTTTTAAATAACTTATCATAATATTATCTTCTTCTTCTTCATCTTCTTCTTGAAGAAAAAGCTTGCCTCATCAATGGCAACTTGATGAAAAGAGTGAGAAATCCAATTCTAAAGTGAACCCACCTCCTATTTCTTCATCCTCTACCTCTTGCCAAGTAGTATAGGGTGTTTCCTTCATAAGTTTTCATGGCTTGGTGAAGGTGGAGCTTGATCTAGTGATGCCTCGACGTAGATCATCTTCGGCATCGTAGTCGATGACCTAGCCCGTCCATTCTCCGATGAAGCCGACGCTAGAGCCCGGGATCCGTTTTGGACAGCGAGGAGACATCATCACGGAGCTATGGAGGTGGAGCACCGGATCTACAAAGGTTGTATTTCCGTTTACCATTTAGTTAAGTTGTTAACTAGCTTCATTTTCGCCTAAATATCTAGTTAACGATCCGTATTAGGGTTTCTCGGCACCCGTAAAATTTGAAATTGGCATGGTTGATGCCTTGTGAGACCTCTTAAGAGTGCCTAGGAACCCTACACGTTTTCTAGACACGGAGTAAGAGCAAGCGAGCTCTTAGGACTCGTACACAGTGACGTGTACGGTCCAATATCTACACATGCGCGAGGTGGTTATTCCTACTTCATTACTTTTACGGATGATTTCTCTAGGTATGGATATGTCTTCTTAATGAAGCACAAATCCGAGGCCTTTGAGAAATTCCAAGAATACAAGAATGAAGTGGAAAAACAAACAGGCAAGAGTATAAAGACACTGAGACCTGATCGAGGTGGTGAATACTTAAGTGCCGAGTTCCTGGGTTACTTAAAAGAGAATGGAATTCTCTCTCAGCTTACTCCTCCATACACACCACAACACAACGGTGTATCGGAAAGGAGGAATCGAACCCTATTAGATATTGTTCGTTCCATGATGAGTAACGCTGAGTTACCGCGATCATTCTGGGGATATGTACTAGAATCAGCTGCATATCTTTTGAACCTAGTTCCTACCAAGACTGTGCCTACCACACCATATCAGATATGGAGTGGGAAGAAACCCTATCTTCAGTATCTAATGATTTGGGGATGTCCGGCTTTTGTTAAAAGGCAGCATGTGGACAAGCTCGAGGCATGATCAGTACATTGTAAGTTTGTGGGATATCCAAAGAACTCCAAGGGGTATCTATTCTATTACGCAGAGGAACAAAAGGTTTTTGTTTCTCGTTATGCCCATTTTCTGGAACATCAGTTTTTAGAAAAAGGAACAAGTGAGAGCGTAGTAGAACTGAAAGAAATTCCAGAACCACAAGCTGTTACTGAAAGTATGGTAGAACCAGAGGTTTCAGAAGAAAGGGACATCCCGACGCCACTCCGCAGGAGTAGTAGGCAGTCTCATCCGCCCGAGAGATACTACGATTTTCTAATAGACGGGGATAGAGCGGATTGCACTATTGATTATGATGAGCCTACTAGCTTCCAGCAAGCCATTCAGAGCGGTGACTCAGTAAAATGGCTAGATGCAATGCGGACCGAAATGGAGTCCATGTACACTAACAAAGTATGGACTTTGGACATTGCTCCAGATGGGGTAAAACCCGTAGGATGCAAATGGATCTTCAAAAAGAAGATTGGTGTAGATAGACAGGTTGAAACCTATAAGGCTAGACTTGTTGCAAAGGGTTTCCGTCAAAGACCTGGCTTGGACTATGACGAAACCTTTTCTCCAGTGGCTATGCTTAAATCTATTCGGGTCCTTCTTGCTATTGCTGCCTTCCACGATTATGAAATCTGGCAGATGGACGTAAAGACGGCCTTTCTAAATGGAAATTTGGAAGAAAGCGTCTATATGGATCAGCCAGAAGGATTCATTCAGAGTGGGAGCAGCGGTAAAGTATGCAAGCTGCTTAAGTCCATTTATGGACTAAAGCAGGCATCGCAGAGTTGGAACATCTGTTTTGATGATGCTGTCAAAGAATTTGACTTTATCAAAAATCCAGATGAACCATGAATATACAGTAAGATTGTAGCGAGAGCTGTAGTATTCCTCGTCTTGTACGTGGATGACATTCTCCTAATAGGAAATGATATTCCTATGTTATAGTCAGTCAAAAGATTCTTGTCATATAAATTCTCCATGAAAGACCTGGGTGATGCCACCTACATTCTGGGAATCCGGATCTATCGTGATAGATCAAAAAGGATGTTGGGACTTTCACAGTCCACGTACATAGACACCATAGTGAAGAGATTCAGTATGGATACGGAATCACCCTCTCCAAAGAGATGTCTCCCAAGACTGATTTGGAAAGGGATCGCATATCGATTATACCCTACGCTTCTGCGGTAGGCTCTATAATGTATGTGATGTTATGTACCAGACCAGATGTAGCATACGCATTAAGCGTTGTAAGCCGGTATCAGGAAAACCCAGGGGAGAAGCACTGGATAGCAGTAAAGAACATTCTCAAGTACCTGAGAAGGACTAAGGAAATGTTCTTGGTGTATGGCGGAAAAGACCTCCAGATTGAGGCCTTTGCCGACTCCGGCTTCCAGAGTGACAAAGATGACTCCTAGTCCACGTCGGGATATGTCTTTACCCTCAATGGAGGGGCGGTCTGTTGGAAGAGTTCCAAGCAGGAGACCGTTGCTGACTCAACAATGGAAGCGGAGTACATAGCTGCTTGCGATGCCGCAAAAGAAGCTGTCTGGATGAAGAAGTTCCTCACAGAACTTCAGGTGGTTCCTTCCAGTGTTGGTCCAATACCTCTGTATTGTGACAACAACGGCGCTATAGTTTTAGCGAAGGAACCCAGGTCCCATCAGAAATCCAGACACATCTTAAGGCGGTATCACCTGATCAGGGAGATCGTAGATCGCCGGGAGATCGAGGTGAAAAGAGTAGAGACAGAGAATAACATTGTTGATCCATTCACAAAGGCCCTTCCTCAGACGCAGTTCGAGAGGCTATTCGAGATGATAGGTCTACGATATGCCAGCTCATGGCCCTAGTGCAAGTGGGAGATTGTTAGTGTATATGCCCTAGGGGCCATTATTGTATCATACTAGATTGTATATTACTTAATGGAAGCTTGGGATATTCACAGTTGTATATACAGTCTTGCTAAAAATGGTAGTATGCTACTTGGTTTGTGTCTACTTTAATATGTGCATATGTTTCTTGTAACGTATCACTTATACATATTAGTAGAGCAGATAGGATCTTTGCTTGATTACCAGCATTGTGATGGCAGTCACACTAGTGGGGGCTGGGTAGTCTGTAAGCAACATCCTATACAGGTCCCTGGTCGTTGGATTATCGAGATAGGGCATCGATATTCTGGAGTAGACTAAGTGTGTACGCTTCTCATCCCAGTTAGGGAGATGGTCAGTCCCACAGCCATTAGTACGTCGTACTGGAGATAGTATATGTTCCCCTCCGAACGGCGGCCGAGACATGGGCTGTCTCGCCTGAGGTTCGGGGCAGATGCTAATTGGTGCTATCCGTCTACCTCTCCGAAGATGCCAAGTTGATTTATGGCACCATGTATCGGAGGTTTAGACGGATGCGGCCGATGTAGCAGACTTCGTCAGATTCCCCCTCGTCTGAGGGGATTTTGATTGTGGGGACGCTCTTCCCTGCAGGCGCAAAGCCCCTGCAGTTAATTACGCTACCGCATCGCGGTAACAACTTTCTCCTTCTCCAGCCGGTCACTTCATGTCGTGGGTGTTTGTTTTATTTGTGGTTGCCTGTGGATTGTATACGGAGACCAATTTATGTCGTCGCCCGTAGGACGTGGACAAGTCCAAATCCGTATTTTCTTAGATTTGGGTTTGGGGTTTTGGTTTGAGGATACGTTAGCCATATTTGAGGCTAAGATCAACTCAAACGTTTGTTAAGGATACGTTAGTCTAATTTGAGACTAAGATCAACTTAACGGGATCGTTTAGATCCGACAAAAGAGCATTTGGGCTCTATTGTTCCAGTTTAGGGACATAGTGGTCCATTGCATGTATGGCCGCCGGGACCCGTCACCTCTCTGACGACGTTGAAGGATTACAACGACAGATGTCAGAGGAGTTCAGAGATGTACCCTTGAACCAAAGTAGATTAGAGGGATCTATAGTCCAATTTGGGACTAAAGTCTGTTTGAAGGTTTAAGGATATGTTAGCCATATTTGAGGCTAAGATCAACTTAAACATTTGTTAAGGATACGTTAGTCCAGTTTAGGACTAAGATCGACTTAACGGGATCGTTTAGATCCGACAAAAGAGCATTTTGAGGCTCTATTGTTCCAGTTTAGGGACATGGTGGTCCAATGCCAGTTTAGGGACATGGTGGTCCATCTCCAGTTTAAGGACATGGGGGTCCATTGGTAGTTTAAGGACGCATAAGTCCATGGGTTTAAGGACCCCACAGTCCATATGTGTGTGTTTAAGGACGCATTAGTCCGTTAGTTTAAGGACGCATAAGTCCGCGGGTTTAAGGACCCCGCAGTCCGTATCTTGGTTTAAGGACGCATAAGTCCATGAGTTTAAGAACCCCACAGTCCGTGTTGATGTGTGGTTGTCGGGACCCGTCACCTCTCTGAAGACGTTGAAGGATTACAACGACAAATATCAGAGAAGTTCAGAGATGTACCCTTGAACCAATGAGTTGGTTGAAAGAGCAGATGTGCTCAGTTCAAGATGATTTGAGGACTTATGGCCAGTTTGGGCTAAGTCCAATTATGTTTGAAATATTGGCCCTCTGTTGGTCCATTGAAGAAGAGGCTTTGCCTCTAAAAACTTAGCCAATTGGGCTAAAGCTAGTGTTAAACACTAAAGGTCAACAGTGTTGAACACTGGGAATAAGATTAACAAGTTAGTGTTAAACACTAAAAGATAATCAGTGTTAAACACTAGCAACAGGGCTTTCAAATTAGTGTTAAACACTAAGCAAATCAGTGTTAAACACTGCCAATAGAGTTTTCCAAATTAGTGTTAAACACTAAGAAAATCAGTGTTAAACACTGAGGACAAAGTCTTCAGATTAGTGTTAAACACTAATGAGAGAGGGGTCACGTGTGGACACGTGAGAGCGCCCTGATTCCCTTTATTTTATTCTGCAGATCAGTGTTTTAACTCTTTTAATTCTGACGGCCATCACGTGTGAGCACGTGATGGAGGCCCCCGCTCTGGTCTGTTGGAATGCTCGTTAGGGGTCATGTGGTGACACGTGAGAGCGCCCTAAATGTGGAGCCAGATCTCCCTTTCTTCGTTCTGCAAGTAAGCGTTAAACACTTTTTATGTTTTCTTTGGAGCATCACGTGCTGCCACGTGAGGAGGATTAGTGCGCTGATTGTTAAAGCATTTGCTGAGGGGTCACGTGATAACACGTGAGAGCGCCCAAAGCTTTCATTTCCTTTGCTTTTTCTTTCTGTGTTTCGGGGGTCACGTGGAGCACGTGATGGCATCAAAAAGTGGGGCCAGATCCCCTTTATTTTGTTCTGCAAACAAGTGTTAAACACTTTTATTTTTATTTTAGAGCATCACGTGTTGGCACGTGATAGGGATCTGTGCGCCAATTGTTAAAGCATTTGCTGAGGGGTCACGTGATAACACGTGAGAGCGCCCAAAGCTTTCATTCCCTTTGCTTTTTCTTTCTGCGTTCTGGGAGTCACGTGGGAGCACGTGGGGTGATGCTTCAAAGTTCTTTGCAGGGGATCTTTTCAAGGGTCACGTGGGGGCACGTGACCCTAGTTCTTTTCATGAACAGAGATCTTTTAAGAATTGAATTCTTGGTAGGGTTAAACCCTAATTGCGATTTTGGAGGAATTGAATTCCTATCGTGAAAGAATTAAATTCTTATTTAGGATAAAACCCTGACTTCTTTTCAAAGGAATTAAATTCCCAGATATGTAAAAGAATTAAATTCTTGATTAGGGTTAAACCCTAGTTTTGTTTTAGGAGAATTGAACTCTCAAAACTCAATTCCCCTTCTAAGTTTAGGATCTGCATGGCAGGATCTCAACCCGATGAGAATTAAATTCTCATCCTATGGGGAGATGTGCTCTGTACAGATCTTCAACCAGAAGAAGAACTAAGTTCTTCTTTATTTTTTTATAAGAGTTAAACTCTTGAATTTTGAGAATTAAATTCTCTTTTTGAAGTTAATCTTTTCCCTTTTCTCACCTAGGGTTTTTCTTTTGCAGAGAATTAAATTCTCCTCTCTCTGTTTCTTTTTTTCTCTTGAGAATTAAATTCTCCTCACTCTGTTTTTCTCTCCAAAAAGTAGATCCCCCTTCTCTTCTCTTGGCTCCTATTTATAGGAGGAGGAAGAGAATAAATTTGTTTTGTGAATCTTTCATTGAAAGATTTTAATTGATTTCATGATTAATATGATCCTTTAGATCATTCAGTGAATTTTATTCACCGTGGATTTTAAATCCAGAAGATATCCTGTTTGTTATTTCGGTGAGATTTTGGGAGATCTTTCCTTATTTAAGATTTTTCCATAAATTGGTGATTTTTAATCACCCTTGGATTTTTAATCCAACGGTTCCCCATGACCCTTTTCCATTTGGAAAGATTCAGAAACTTTTAGAATTTAATTCTATTAAATTATAAGGCTTTTAAAGCCAGTCACGTGCTGGCACGTGACCTTTGGTCACGTGTGAGCACGTGACCCCCAATTGGGTTCCTTTCTCAGCCGCTTATTTATGTTTCAGTTTTAACCATCACGTGTCAACACGTGACCATTGGTCACGTGTAAGCACGTGATACCTCGTTGAGGTATTTTCTGACTTTTAGAATTAAATTCTATTCATTATTTTAGAGGCTTTAAAAGCCCATCACGTGTCTGCACGTGACCCATGGTCACGTGTGAGCACGTGATGCCCCATTGGGTTCTTTTCTGAGTTTTTATTATATTTTTTAACTCCTCCAGCGGGTTTTTAAAAGCCCATCACGTGTGGACACGTAATTCCTCATAACTTTTGATCCCGGATGAATTACGAGGCCCATAATATATCAAATTGAAGGGTTTTTCGAGCCGCTTTCGATACCATCAGAATTTATCTGTTTCTCATTCGGGAGTTTATCAAAAAACAGCCCGGAAGATACTGGTTCCCATTTTCTTAAGCGTATCGCCGCCATTTGATACCTTGGGCTCTTTCGCGCAGAAATTTTCGGCGGGAACAAATGCCCCCCACTACTTTGCCCACGTAAGTATATACGTGGGTGAAGTAGTGCAAAGTAATGCATAGCGTATGACCAATTTCGGGTTGGTATATTACTTTCAGAATCTTGATCTGAGAAGATAACGAGCGGACACAAGCGTCGTCATTTATCATTGACTCAAATCTCGACTCTTAAGAGATATAGTTCCAAACCCTTAACTCCATGAGCCGCACCCTTCTATCTCTTTATATCTTACTCTGGAGTGAAGTAGTTTATATGCTCATGAGTAGCTTTTCCATTTCAGTGGCATGTAGCTTTAGCGAGTGTGGCTCATAGACGGTCCATCTTGACCTCTTTGCAGGGCAGTGATGGCTTAGGAGACAGGGTTAGGATCTGCCACCTAAGACTTTTCAACTTTATGAGCCGTGAGGGTCTCATAAAGACTTTTCTCCCTACGGATCGAGAGGATCTCGTAGGTGTATTTTCTCCTTAGGAGTCGTGAGGATTCCTAAGTGTGTTTTCTCTTATAAGTCGTAAGGATCTTATGAGAGAATTTTTCCCTCTTACGCGTCGAGAGGACCCGTAAGCGGTTGTTCCCCTCCTTGTCGAAATTCGACTTCGGAGAGTGAGACCCGTGGATAGTATGCAAGAGACCATTTTGGGCCGACTTGCAGGATCCCAGTGCTTAGGAAACAGGTTTTTTAATCCCTACTGCCTAAGGCTTTATCTCAGGAGTCGAGACAAATCGAGAAGTTCTCGCAAAGACATCATTTTCCTCACGAGTCGAAACGAATCGAGCAGATCTCGCAAGAATATCCTAACGTCACAGTTAACCTCTGCTCTTTACGACAGAAGTCCGTTAGGGTCTGTGGTACTTAGGGTTTTGGCCGTCGTACCGTCGCATGAGCTGATGTATTCCTCGATAGGCAATCGTGCTGTTCGAGTAGCCCTGCGACTGCCGTGTCTCTGATCCCTTCGGGGGCTGGACAAGACGTCTTCAAGCAATCCTCCTTGGCAGTTTGACCGTCGGAAGAGCAAGCGCTAGGAATTTGCCATGCCGCTTTCTACTTGAGGTTAGGCTCATTTTGGAGAGCCCCGATGAGTCATAACCACTCCGCGCTGGTGTGGGATGATCTCCGATAGTCTTTCAGGCTTTATATGACTTGCCGTTAAGACCCTGAAGCTAGGAATTTGGCCTTTGCTTCGTTTGCTGGCATTGTGTCCTCTGTATCGAGACGAATGTCGTGGTTGTCTCTAGGTTGCTGGTGAACCGTCGAGGTTTGGAACTAGGGATTTTGCCGTGGCTCCTTTTGGTGATGTTGTGTCTGCTGTATCGAGACGAATGTCGAGGTGGTGACCACTCCATGTGGGATGATCTCCGGTGGTCTTTCAGGCTTTATATGACTTGCCGTTAAGACCCTGAAGCTAGGAATTTGGCCTTCACTTCGTTTGCTGGCATCGCGTCCTCTGTATCGAGACGAATGTCGTGGTTGTCTCTAGGTTGCTGATGAACCGTCGAGATTTGGAACTAGGGATTTTGCCGTGGCTCCTTTTGGTGATGTTGTGTCTGCTGTATCGAGACGAATGTCGAGGTGGTGACCACTCCATGTGGGATGAGATGATCTCTAATTGTCTTTCCGGTTTTATATGACTTACCGTTAAGACCCTGGGGCTAGGAATTTGGCCCTCGCTTTGTTTTCTTTGGTGTGTCCGGATCCTGTTGGAGGAAGGACGCTGTAGTGACATTTCATCTGCTGTATCGAGACGAATGTCGTGGTGGTGACCACTCCATGTGGGATGATCTTTGTTTGTCTTTCCGGTTTTATATGACTTACCGTCAAGACGTTGAAGCTAGGAATTTGGCCTTCGCTTCGTTTGCTTTGTCGCTTCCGAATCCTGCTGGGGGAAGAACGCTGGGGTGACATTTCATCTGCTGTATCGAGATGAACGTCGAGGTGGTGACCATTCCATGTGGGATGATCTCTGTTTGTCTTTCCGGTTTTATATGACTTACCGTCAAGACGTTGAAGCTAGGAATTTGGCCTTCGCTTCGTTTGCTTTGTCGCTTCCGAATCCTGCTGGGGGAAGAACGCTGGGGTGACATTTCATCTGCTGTATCGAGATGAACGTCGAGGTGGTGACCACTCCGTGCTGGTGCGAGATGATCTCCGATTGTCTTTCAGGCTTTATATGACTTTCCGTCAAGACCCTGAAGCTAGGAATTTGGCCTTTTGCTTCATTTGCTGGTATCGCGTCTGCTGTATCGAGACGAATGTCGCGGTGGTGATCACTCCATGTTGGTGTGAGGACCAGGATCCGCTCTGGACGTTTCCCACGGGGTCAAAGAATGACGTTATCCGCGTTCCACGTGACCAGGAATTTTGCACTAGATGCTTCACACGGGTTCACTGCCGCGTTAGGCAAGGACTAGGCTCCGCTCTGGATGCTTCCCACGGTTTCACTGCCGTGTTCTGCGAGGACCAGGATCCGCTCTGGACGTTTTCTACGGGGTCAAAGAGTGACGTTATCCGCATTCCACGTGATCAGGAATTTTGCACTAGATGTTTCACACGGGTTCACTGCCGCGTTAGGCAAGGACTAGGCTCCGCTCTGGATGCTTCATACGGGTTCACTGACGTGTTCTGCGAGGACCAGGATCCGCTCTGGACGTTTTCCACGGGGTCAAAGAGTGACGTTATCCGTGTTCCACGTGACCAGGAATTTTGCTGAATATATCCGCATTTCACGGAATGGAGGTTTGACTCTTGGTGATATGTATATCGCCGAGCCATGGAACTGGGGGTTGCCGCTGTTCCGCTTTACTTGATGATGTGTCCGCTGTGACGAGACGAGTGTTGAGGTGGAGCTGGGATTTTGCCATCACTCCGCTTTGCTGACCATGGGGTCTTTTATTAACTTTGCATGTACATCCTGCTGGACTGTGAAGGAACGCCGTTGTTAACATTGTGTCTGCTGTAACGAGACGAATGCTAAGGCGGAGTTGGGATTTTGCCATCGCTCCGCTTGATGGTGTAACATCTTTGTGCTGCTGGAATGAGGAGGCACACCGTTGTTGGTCTCCAGGCTGTAGACGTGGCCGTTGAGATTTGGAACTAGGGACTTTGTCATGGTTCCGTTTCGTTGCGATTCTGAGGTCAGTTGTTGACGTCATGTCTTCATCTAGTTGGAGTGAGGAGAAACGCCGTTGGTGATCTCTAAGTTGTCAATGTTAACGTCGAGACCCTGAAGCTCGGGATCTTCGTTTGCTTCATTTGTTGACATCGTGTCTGTAATATTTGCGACAAATGTCGAGATGGTCTCTAGGTTGTCTATGAACCGTCGAGATTTGGCTTCGCTTTCTGATGGAGCCTGTTGGGAAGGTATTGTTCCCTTTTTATCTGTGCCCCTGGATTGTATACAGGGATCGATGTGATTTCACCTGTAGGGTAAAAAGTTTCATTCTTTCATTTTTTTTATTCTTTCCGCGATGCTCTATCATTTCAGCTTTTTATATCGCGAAAATTGCGATTGCCCAATCATTTCGGCTATTTTTCGCGGTGCCCAATCATTTCGGCTATTTTTCTTTTTACTTGCTGCTTTTTATTGCGAGTTGCCCAATCATTTCGGCTATTTTTCATGCATACATTTTTACTTGCTGATTTTGTTGCAAGTTGCCCCATCATTTCGACTATTTCATATGCATTTTTTTTTTAGGGGGTTCGCTGATTTTTTTCTCGCGAGTAGGGGATTTGGTATCTGATACCAATCTTGGCATCAGCATCGCTGCGACTGGAACACTGCCAGGAGCGAATCATCATTTGCCGTGAAAGGACTTGGAATTTGATACCGGTTTAGGCATCAGCATCGCTGCAACTGGGATATTGCCAGGAGCGAATCATCATTTGCCTTAAAAGGGCTTGGAATTTGATACCGGTTTAGGCATCAGCATCGCTGCGACTGGAATATTGCCAGGAGCGAATCATCATTTGCCTCTGTCGATGTTGAACAAAGGTGGCTTAGTAAACAGGGTTAAGGGTCCTGTCGGCTAAGGCTTTTGACTTCATGAGCCGTAAGGGTCTCACAAAGGTATTTCTCCCTACAAGTCGTGAGGATCTTGTAGGTGTGTTTTCTCCTTGGGAATCGTGAGGATTCCTAAGTGTATGTTCTCTTATAAGTCGTAAGGATCTTATAAGAGTGTTATCTCCTTATGAGTCGAGAGGACTCACAAGGGTTGTTCACCATATGGACATATCCCCAGTCACGGGTAGGACTTTGTTAGGGAAATGTTTATTCACGCCCGTGGATTGTATACAAGGGTCAGTATTGAGCCGCTTGTAGGGCATTGTCGAAGGTTATGGGGGATTTTGCTTAAGCACAGGCTTAGGTCTCTGTGACTTAAGACTTTCAAATCTTATGAGCCGTAAAAGTCCCATAAGAGAGTTCTCCTTACGAGTCGTGAGGATCTTGTAAGTGTATTTTCTCCTTAGGAATCGTGGGGATCCCTAAGTGTGTTGCGTCCCTGTGAGTCGTAAGGATCTCACGCGGGTGGTTTCTCCTTACAGGGTCGTGAGGACCCCGCAAGTGTCCATTAACGAGGTTGCGCCCTTTCGGGTTTTCACAAACACTCGCCGGCAGCCCTGCTGTTTTTACTCACGGAGCCCTTTCGGGTTTTAATCCGTGCCCATTTTTCTTATGGACATACCGTTTTTTTTTGTTTTTTTTTTGTTTTGATTTTTTTTTTTTTTGAACGAGGTTGCGCCCTTTCGGGTTTTCACAAACACTCGCCGGTAGTCCTGCTGTTTTTACTCACGGCGCCCTTTCGGGTTTTCATCCGTGCCCACTTTGCTTACGGACATACCGTTTTTTTTTTTTTTTTACCACGCCGGCCTGAGGATGCCGCGGGTTGATAGTAGTTTAACGACGTTTCGGTCATTTGCAAGTTTTAGGACATTGCGGTCCGTCGTTAGTTTAGGGACGTTTCGGTCCACCGTCGCCGTATTTGAGACGCGCCTCTAGTTTACTGACTTTTCGGTCTATGGGGCTTTCCCTATGAATGAGCATGATGCCTCCGGCATATCCACCTTTTTCGGAGCGTGTTGTTGTGGCGGGTTTACTTTCCACTTTTCGGGCAGCGCAAACTTGCCCTGTTGGTATTGGTCTTCAACCCAGTTTTTGAAGACGTAGCAATTTTCGAGTGGGTGACCTATTACTCTGTGGTAGGGACAATAATTAGAATTGTTAACGTCACCTGGTTGCAATGGACGTTTTGGATCTGGCAGAATGATGAGCCCGCTGCGCACTGCTAGCTCGAACAGTCTCCTCGTTTTATATTGAGGAAACGAGTAAGGACGTTTCAACTTCTCATTGAGGTATCGCGGCTTATTGTTTTGACGACAAAACGGTCTCGGGTTACTCGGCTGTTGTTGAGTGTTGGCAACAAAGGCCGTTTTTTCCTTTTCCTTTCTCATTCCGTTTGCTCCGTCGTTTGCTGGTCCGAGATTCTTTCCGGGTTGCGTGAGATTGTACGGCTGAACGTTCTCGCAACTCTCCAATTCTTTTGTTTTAGAAATGAGTTCCTTGAAGAGAGGGTTGAGGGCGGCTTCTTCGTCAGAATCGCTTCCAAAGGTGAGAACTCGTGATCCCCCGGGCTCGTCCCTATGACAATTGCCGACAACTCTTTTATGCTCATCTGTCGTATTCTTTCGCTGTCTACGAGCTTCCCGCTTTATTCTATTGACGTGTTGTCTATGAGTGACATATCCTTGCCACCAACACTTAAAAGAGTTGCAGTCTTCAGTAGGATGTGCGATCCTCTGATGATATAAGCAGAAGTTAGGGTGTACGTCCGCTTCATCAAAATGTATACCACCCGGATAATTTTCTCTGAAAGAGGGCGGCCTCATCCCCATTGATATGTCTTTGGCCAATCGTTTCCTTGTCTTAATCCTGCTCTCATTTGCGGCGGATGTATTTTGATATGGTGGGAGTGTTTCGACCCTTTTGTCCAGTCGCCGGCGTTTGGCCTTTTCAAATATGGCCATCTCGCGCTTCCGATCAGCTTTACTTTTTAGACGAATCTCATCTAGAAAAGCGTCGATCATTTCGTCTGACGGCCACACGAATTCCGGCTCAGGCTCTGCCCCCAGTTTCTCAGTGCAAGGAGTTTTTTCATCGTCCGTAAATGAGTGGGAGATCACGTGACAAGTTGCCCCCGGTGCGTCCGTCTTCTTTGGAGTGTGCAGTTGTGGCGGGTTTATTTTCCACTTCTCGGACAGCGTAAACTTGCCTTGTAGATACTGATCCTCGATCCATCCTTTAAAGACGAAGCAATCCTCGATCGGGTGACTTACCGTTTGGTGGTAAGGACAATAATTGGGATCGTTGACATCGCCTGGCTGCAATGGACGATTTGGACTCGGCAGATTGATGAGTCTGTTGCGCACTGCCAGCTCGAACAGTCTTCTCGTTTTATCCTGAGGAAACGAGTAAGGACGTCCCAGTCTCTCCTCGAGGGATGGGCGTGGACGCATATTGTTTTGACGGACAACCGGCTTTAAGTTGCTCGGTTGTTGTTGAGCGTTGGCGACGAAGGTTGCTTTCCCTTTGCCCTTTTCATTCCAAGGCTCCGTCTTTAAAGAGGAAGGCCTATGGCCCATCTGGTCCATTTGGGCCAGCTTATCAATCAAGGCCTGGAAGATGGTCGGCTTGAGGAACATCATGAACTGTGAGATGGTCGCTTGCGGATCAAGGATACCCACAAACATGCCTACTGCAGGAGCCTCTTCTATGCGTTGTTCGCATTTCGACCATAGGTTCCGCCATCGTGCTGCGTATTGGACCCACGTTTTGCCTGGCCTTATCCTGGCATTAATCAGTGCTGTTATAGGGGTGCGTCCACTAGCACTCGCGAATCTCTGTGTAAACAGCAGCTCCATCTCCGTAAATGTCTTGATAGAGTCATTTGGGAGTTCAGAGTACCACTCAAATGCCGTTTCCGACAGGCTGCCAACAAATTGGCGGAGCAGCAATTTATCATCACCTCCAGTGTTGCCGCACATGGCTCTAAATTGAGCGACGTGCTGATACGGATTCCCTGTCCCTTTATATACGTGGAACTTAGGGATCTATATCCCGGCGGGTAACTGATTTGGTCATACTAGCCCGGATAGGGTCGTCCAGTTCTAACAATTTGCGCAGCCGCTTCATTCACTTGATGAGCCCGTATTTGATGAGCTATATAGCTATCCATCGCAGCCTTGGAAATGGTTTCATCTTTGGCTGTTGAAAGAGTTGAAGGAGGATTAGATGTCTCTCCTCTATCGTCTTCAGTAAAGATCGGAGGGTCTTCAACTGGAGGGTCCGGCTGTAGCATCATCCCTACCATATCTTGGAAGAGGAGCGCCATTTGCTTTATGTTAGCCGCTTGCTCTGCGGCTTCTCTGTCCTTCTTTTCGAGGACTCTGCGTAAGAAGTCAGCATCAGTTTCTTGTTCGTGACGCTGCTCTGATGATGCCTCCGGGCTTTCTTTTGGCCCAGTGAGTGCGGCCATTGCAATCATCATCTCTTGAAGCTTCTGTTGCTGCTCCTGGTTTTTCGTCATGGATCGGGTGAGCGGTCGGTGACCCGTCGAAGCACGGCTTTCCTCCTTTCCAGAAGCCATGTATACGGTGTGCACCATCATGCCCACAGACTTGGGGCGTTTGGGCTTAGCGTCTTTGTGGTCTGCCACGTTTACTGGGGCTTTCTCTGGCCTCCTTCTTTTCTGAGTGGTTGACGTTGAGGGGGCCGCTGTCGTGAGCACCCAAGTAGTCGTCATCTTTTGTGGCTTAACAGGACGTTTTTCTTCCTGCCGGACCTTCAGCTTCTTCTGCTGGCGGGAGAAATTTCGATCAATCACCGAGTCTTGGACTTGGCGCCAGACCTTGTAGATTTTAGAGGACAGTCGCTGAGAGGACTGTTCTGGCTTGGCTTCCGCAACATTTCTCACTGGAGGAGGGGATCTTTTTAGTACGGTGGTAGGAAGTTTCTGTGCACCGTGTTCAGCAATTCAAAGATGTTCCCGGTTGGAACAGCAGCATCGATCCCCACCGTTGGAGCTGGCGGAGTTATCTCAGAGGGGGAGTTGCCCCCAGTCTTCCTCACTCGGCGCCAGTGGCGACGTCGAGCATGTCGTGTGGATGAGATCACCTCCGTTGTTGGATAAGCTTCTTCATGCCCCGTGCTTTGAGGAGAGACTGTTATTGGTGCTAGCCTATCGAACACTGACGCCCGTTGAGAAGCAATGTCTAATCTGTCAAAGACAGATCTCTGAGCAGGGGAAGCAGCTTTGAGGACCTCGCTTGGAGCAGCAACCGGAATGGCCAGCCTTGTAAAAACTGACTTCTTGGAAGGAGGAGCCTTTCCAATAATTTTGTCCGCTTGAGCCGGGATGGCTATCCGCTTTGGGATGGCAGCTTCGGGTATCACGGGCTTATAGACGTTCTGGCCCAGTCTGTTGAAAACTGAGGTATTGAAGTTGGGCGACCCGTTGAGAGGGGCCGCGGCAGTAGCAAACCAATCGAAGACCGACTTCTTTGGAGCTTCTTGCGATGTCATTGGGGCATTGAAGCTCATTGGTGGGAGCAGGGTCCCGAAGAATAGTCCAGCGGTGGCTTGAGTCACCTGTTCCACTGGAATTTTGAAAAGGGAGGCCGCTTGGGGCCCATAAGTTACTCCTCCAGCAAGGACGGAGCGAGAGTTGCAGTTGCAGGTAGTGCAGTTTGAAGCCATTGATCTTCTGTTTTCTGCACGGAGCAAGACACCAAATCTTAGTACCTCGAATCCACAGGCAACCACAGCAAACCGCGATTCGTTCGCGAACACGACACACGAAGTGTGGAGTGGAAAGAGGAAAAGGTCCCACCGGGCGTGCCAGAATCTGTTCCCCTCCGAACGGCGGCCGAGACATGGGCTGTCTCGCCTGAGGTTCGGGGCAGATGCTAATTGGTGCTATCCGTCTACCTCTCCGAAGATGCCAAGTTGATTTATGGCACCATGTATCGGAGGTTTAGACGGATGCGGCCGATGTAGCAGACTTCGTCAGATTCCCCCTCGTCTGAGGGGTTTTTGATTGTGGGGATGCTCTTCCCTGCAGGCGCAAGCCCCTGCAGTTAATTACGCTACCGCATCGCGGTAACAACTTTCTCCTTCTCCAGCTGGTCACTTCATGTCGTGGGTGTTTGTTTTATTTGTGGTTGCCCGTGGATTGTATACGGAGACCAATTTATGTCGTCGCCCATAGGACGTGGACTAGTCCAAATCCGTATTTTCTTAGATTTGGGTTTGGGGTTTTGGTTTGAGGATACGTTAGCCGTATTTGAGGCTAAGATCAACTCAAACGTTTGTTAAGGATACGTTAGTCTAATTTGAGACTAAGATCAACTTAACGGGATCGTTTAGATCCGACAAAAGAGCATTTGGGCTCTATTGTTCCAGTTTAGGGACATAGTGGTCCATTGCATGTATGGCCGCCGGGACCCGTCACCTCTCTGACGACGTTGAAGGATTACAACGACAGATGTCAGAGGAGTTCAGAGATGTACCCTTGAACCAAAGTAGATTAGAGGGATCTATAGTCCAATTTGGGACTAAAGTCTGTTTGAAGGTTTAAGGATATGTTAGCCATATTTGAGGCTAAGATCAACTTAAACATTTGTTAAGGATACGTTAGTCCAGTTTGGGACTAAGATCGACTTAACGGGATCGTTTAGATCCGACAAAAGAGCATTTGGGGGCTCTATTGTTCCAGTTTAGGGACATGGTGGTCCAATGCCAGTTTAGGGACATGGTGGTCCATCTCCAGTTTAAGGACATGGGGGTCCATTGGTAGTTTAAGGACGCATAAGTCCATGGGTTTAAGGACCCCACAGTCCATATGGGTGTGTTTAAGGACGCATTAGTCCGTTAGTTTAAGGACGCATAAGTCCGCGGGTTTAAGGACCCCGCAGTCCGTATCTTGGTTTAAGGACGCATAAGTCCATGGGTTTAAGGACCCCACAGTCCGTGTTGATGTGTGGTTGTCGGGACCCGTCACCTCTCTGAAGACGTTGAAGGATTACAACGACAAATATCAGAGGAGTTCAGAGATGTACCCTTGAACCAATGAGTTGGTTGAAAGAGCAGATGTGCTCAGTTCAAGATGATTTGAGGACTTATGGCAAGTTTGGGCTAAGTCCAATTATGTTTGAAATATTGGCCCTCTGTTGGTCCATTGAAGAAGAGGCTTTGCCTTTAAAAACTTAGCCAATTGGGCTAAAGCTAGTGTTAAACACTAAAGGTCAACAGTGTTGAACACTGGGAATAAGATTAACAAGTTAGTGTTAAACACTAAAAGATAATCAGTGTTAAACACTAGCAACAGGGCTTTCAAATTAGTGTTAAACACTAAGCAAATCAGTGTTAAACACTGCCAATAGAGTTTTCCAAATTAGTGTTAAACACTAAGAAAATCAGTGTTAAACACTGAGGACAAAGTCTTCAGATTAGTGTTAAACACTAATGAGAGAGGGGTCACGTGTGGACACGTGAGAGCGCCCTGATTCCCTTTATTTTATTCTGCAGATCAGTGTTTTAACTCTTTTAATTCTGACGGCCATCACGTGTGAGCACGTGATGGAGGCCCCCGCTCTGGTCTGTTGGAATGCTCATTAGGGGTCACGTGGTGACACGTGAGAGCGCCCTAAATGTGGAGCCAGATCTCCCTTTCTTCGTTCTGCAAGTAAGCGTTAAACACTTTTTATGTTTTCTTTGGAGCATCACGTGCTGCCACGTGAGGAGGATTAGTGCGCTGATTGTTAAAGCATTTGCTGAGGGGTCACGTGATAACACGTGAGAGCGCCCAAAGCTTTCATTTCCTTTGCTTTTTCTTTCTGTGTTTCGGGGGTCACGTGGAGCACGTGATGGCATCAAAAAGTGGGGCCAGATCCCCTTTATTTTGTTCTGCAAACAAGTGTTAAACACTTTTATTTTTATTTTAGAGCATCACGTGTTGGCACGTGATAGGGATCTGTGCGCCAATTGTTAAAGCATTTGCTGAGGGGTCACGTGATAACACGTGAGAGCGCCCAAAGCTTTCATTCCCTTTGCTTTTTCTTTCTGCGTTCTGGGAGTCACGTGGGAGCACGTGGGGTGATGCTTCAAAGTTCTTTGCAGGGGATCTTTTCAAGGGTCACGTGGGGGCACGTGACCCTAGTTCTTTTCATGAACAGAGATCTTTTAAGAATTGAATTCTTGGTAGGGTTAAACCCTAATTGCGATTTTGGAGGAATTGAATTCCTATCGTGAAAGAATTAAATTCTTATTTAGGATAAAACCCTGACTTCTTTTCAAAGGAATTAAATTCCCAGATATGTAAAAGAATTAAATTCTTGATTAGGGTTAAACCCTAGTTTTGTTTTAGGAGAATTGAACTCTCAAAACTCAATTCCCCTTCTAAGTTTAGGATCTGCATGGCAGGATCTCAACCCGATGAGAATTAAATTCTCATCCTATGGGGAGATGTGCTCTGTACAGATCTTCAACCAGAAGAAGAACTAAGTTCTTCTTTATTTTTTTATAAGAGTTAAACTCTTGAATTTTGAGAATTAAATTCTCTTTTTGAAGTTAATCTTTTCCCTTTTCTCACCTAGGGTTTTTCTTTTGCAGAGAATTAAATTCTCCTCTCTTTGTTTCTTTTTTTCTCTTGAGAATTAAATTCTCCTCACTCTGTTTTTCTCTCCAAAAAGTAGATCCCCCTTCTCTTCTCTTGGCTCCTATTTATAGGAGGAGGAAGAGAATAAATTTGTTTTGTGAATCTTTCATTGAAAGATTTTAATTGATTTCATGATTAATATGATCCTTTAGATCATTCAGTGAATTTTATTCACCGTGGATTTTAAATCCAGAAGATATCCTGTTTGTTATTTCGGTGAGATTTTGGGAGATCTTTCCTTATTTAAGATTTTTCCATAAATTGGTGATTTTTAATCACCCTTGGATTTTTAATCCAACGGTTCCCCATGACCCTTTTCCATTTGGAAAGATTCAGAAACTTTTAGAATTTAATTCTATTAAATTATAAGGCTTTTAAAGCCAGTCACGTGCTGGCACGTGACCTTTGGTCACGTGTGAGCACGTGACCCCCAATTGGGTTCCTTTCTCAGCCGCTTATTTATGTTTCAGTTTTAACCATCACGTGTCAACACGTGACCATTGGTCACGTGTAAGCACGTGATACCTCGTTGAGGTATTTTCTGACTTTTAGAATTAAATTCTATTCATTATTTTAGAGGCTTTAAAAGCCCATCACGTGTCTGCACGTGACCCATGGTCACGTGTGAGCACGTGATGCCCCATTGGGTTCTTTTCTGAGTTTTTATTATATTTTTTAACTCCTCCAGCGGGTTTTTAAAAGCCCATCATGTGTGGACACGTAATTCCTCATAACTTTTGATCCCGGATGAATTACGAGGCCCATAATATATCAAATCGAAGGGTTTTTCGAGCCGCTTTCGATACCATCAGAATTTATCTGTTTCTCATTCGGGAGTTTATCAAAAAACAGCCCGGAAGATACTGGTTCCCATTTTCTTAAGCGTATCGCCGCCATTTGATACCTTGGGCTCTTTCGCGCAGAAATTTTCGGCGGGAACAGTATACAGGTGCTCGTTAGGTTACGGGTACACCGGACAGGACACGCAGGGGAACTGATTGGTTGGTATTATACCCGTCGTCAGTTAACAGTTCCCAGATGACATGAGTACAGCATAGTCCGCAGACTTGACACTGCTACTTCGCCTCGAGTGTGTCCCACTGTTCTTAGATTGCTATCCTACCACGGCTCAAAGGAGTCGTGCAAACAGGTAGCAGTTGGGTGCAGTCCCGAGCACTTGGAGGCAGTAGTGGTTAGATAGGATTCGTCTCTCCCGGTATTGGGAGATGATATCGCGCTGTGTCAGAAAGCCATTACGCAAAGTCCCTGGCCAGGGCAAGCGAGATATACTGGTAGGTTCCAGTAGCTTCTCAGGGTGTAATGGGCTTCACTCCGACACGACTTATACAGCTATTAGGGGACCGACGCTTGCCGCCCCCTAGGCTTGATATGCGATAGTCTTAGACGAATAGACCGGACTGTACGGAGATTGTCACATCAGGCTCAGTGAGAGTTCGGATGATTTTCCTCATCGGCCTTCTTATCGACATCTACCTGGGGACCGTTACGTACAGCTAGTGCCGCTTGCGGTCTGTGGTTAAACCCACTGCCAGCGTAGTGTCGAGTCTTTAGAGTCCCACACAGAGAGTTTTCCTGCTCCAGGCGAAACGATATAGAGGTCGTATGGTATTACGACAAGGGTTCGGACGCGTACGTGTGTTTACGCACGTACGACTTTTCGGACAGTTTTTACTAGTCGGCTTTGGTTTAAGCCAGATTCTAGTATCGGGTTATTGGATTTATACAGTCTAAAGTTTTTTTGTGTTTTCACGGATTGGAGGGGCATTCTCGTAATTTGTCGGGAAGTTTCTAGAAGAGTGATGACTAAGGGGTTAAGGTGGCATTGCATTAAATGAGATTAGTGACTCATTTGTGTGATTCATCCAAGTCATTAAATGCATCATAAATGCTTAATGACTCATGGTGATGAATCACTCATAGATATTTATGAAGCATGGTTGTTAATTCTTTTATTTGATTTTTAGATAAATAATAATGCTTCATATATATTATGATAACATCATTATCTCATTTTCATTCTCATCTTCACCTTCTCTCTCCTCAAGCTCACTCTCTCTTCAAACCCTAACCCTAGCCTCTCATGTGTTGAGATCAAGGGTTAGCTAGACTAATACATCCATAACCTCACTCTATATCCCCTAGGTAGCTTAGATTAGCACTTTAAGCAACCTAGTTATCTCAAGTTTGAGATTAAGCTTGGCGTAGGAGCTTTCAGGTGGATCGTCTTTGATTCGAAGAGGCCGTTGAGGTGCCGATATTCCAAGGAGCCTACGAGGAGTGGAGGACCGCGATGAAGACCCGAAGGACTAGTATCGTGAGGTATAACTTCGTATCCGAGTAGTTAAACCTCTACTAGTTAGTTAGCAATGGTTTAGAAACGATTTATGCGCTCAAGTCCGTGTTACGAAGCTTTGATAATCGTTTTTCATATATTCCGCCTCCCCGCAAGTTCGTGGGGTGCGTGACATGGACTTACAAGAACTAGTTCCTCATTGGGATTGGAAGCGAATTCGTACTTGTCACATGATAACGATATCAAAAGAAGAGCCCGAAGACATGGATGACCTTCCCTGGTGCTTTGAAAACAGCAACGACGAGGTGATCTCAGAATTCCCACGAGCGCCAAAAGAGCTGGAAGATGGAATCCATACCACTGCAGATAGCCTCAAGAAAATTGAGTTAGGAACGGCGAACGATCCGCGACCGACATTCATTAGCGAGCTGCTGTCTGAAGAGAAGGTGGCTTCTTTAAAAGACCTGTTTATGCAGCACAAAGATTGCTTCGCATGGAACTATTCCGAAATGCCGGGACTAGATCCAGAAATTGATGTGCACAAATTGGCAATATCCCCGGACGTCAAGCCAATCAAACAGGCGCCGAGAAGAATGCGGCTCGAGCTTGAGATGAGCATCAACGCCGAGGTCAAGAAGCTGATCGACTCTGGCTTTATTCAGGAGGTTCAATATCCGGAATGGATCGCCAACATCATCCCGGTGATGAAGAAAAATGGGACAGTGCAAATATGCGTAGACTTCCGGAATCTCAATAAAGCCTGACCGAAGGACGATTTCCCAGTGCCAGTCACCGAACTGATGATAGACAATACGTCCACTCACGAAGTTTTCTCCTTCATGGACGGCTCGTCAGGCTACAATCAGATAAAGATGCATCCCGAAAACCAGAAGCACACTGCCTTCAGGACTCCTTTGGGTATATTCTGCTACAAGGTGATGCCCTTCGGTTTAAAGAACGCCGGTGCCACCTATCAGAGGGCCATGACGAAAATCTTTGATGACCTTATACACGAAATCGTCGAATGCTATATCGACGATCTCGTGGTTAAAAGCAAATCATACGAGGAACATCTCGAGCATCTGAAGACCGTATTTCAACGCCTTCAACAATACAACTTGAAGATGAACCCGCTCAAGTGTGCATTCGGAGTTTCCTCGGGCAAATTCCTGGGATTCATCGTCCGACACCGAGGTATTGAGATAGATCCGTCAAAGATCAAGGCGATCATGGAAATGCCTCCGCCAAGGACTCTCAAACAGCTGCGGTCTCTCCAAAGGAAGCTCGCGTATATACGGCGATTTATAGCTAACCTTTCAGGCAAATGCCGTCCTTACAGCCACCTGATGAAGAAGGGAACCCCGTTCGTCTGGGACCAAAAATGCCAAAGCACACTAGACGAGATCAAGCAATACCTGCAGAACCCGCCAGTGCTGGCTGCTCCGGTCAAGGGAAAGCCCCTCATTCTTTATACAACCGCCCTCGAAGGTTCCTTAGGCGCACTATGGGCACAAGAGAACGATCAAGGGAAAGAAAGAGCACTCTACTACTTAAGTCGAGTTCTACTGGGGGCAGAAAGCAACTACTCCCCCATCGAAAAACACTGCCTGGCGTTAATCTTCACGATAACAAAGCTCAGGCACTATGCGTTGGCGCATGAGGTCCGTCTCATTTCGAAGGTGGACCCTCTTAAATATTTAATGTCAAAGGCCATATTGACGGGACGACTCGCTAAATGGGCCCTGCTCTTGATGGAGTTCTCGATAACCTATGAGCCTCTCAAGGCAGTAAAAGGCCAGGCCATCGCCGATTTCCTCGCTGAGCATCCGATAGCCGCCAATTCTCCTCTAAATTGCGATCTTCCAGACGAACATGCGTTTGACGCGATCGACGGTGGTGATACCTGATGGGAGCTTTATTTCGATGGAGCATCTTCCGTAAAGAAGCGCAAACAAAGTACCCCTATAATCAAATCGGGGGTAGGACTCATCTTTGTAACTCCACAAGGAGGGATAATGCGTTTTGCTTTCTCCCTAACAGAGCCGAGGACAAACAATGAAGCCGAATATGAAGCTTTGATAGCAGGCCTCGAGATCGCCATCGACATGGGAATTGAAAACCTCCTCATATATGGAGACTCCCAACTAGTCGTTAGTCAAGTAAACGGCGACTCCCAAACGTGCAAGCCAGAGTTGGTGAAGTACGGCGAAAAGGTGCAACAACTGTTGACCCAAGTCCCTTCTTATACTTTGGAAAACATACCGCGCGCGGAAAACAGCAAAGCAGACGCGTTGGCCAAGCTCGTTAAGGAACTGGCTGATGAGAACCTCGATGACGTAAGAATCGTGGAACAAAGCCGTCGGGTGCTTGCCCCAGCGGAAATATCTCCGGAATCACCCGAAGAAAAGGGAGCGACTGAACAGACGACCCTGCAAATAAAAGATCGGGAAAATACCGAGGATTGGAGAGAAGTCTTTATAGACTACTTCAAATACCGTCGAACGCCCGAAGATGCGTCCTCAAGACATCAGCTTATGAAATGAGCACTGTCTTTCGCCTTCGTCAATGATACTCTATACAAGAGGTCATTTGATTCTTTGTGGTTGAGATGCCTGGGACCTGACGAAGCGAAAAGAGTCGTTCAGAAAGTTCATGACGGACTCTGCGGTTCTCACCAAGCGGGCCCAAAGATGAAGTTGAAGATCAAACGGATGGGCTACTACTGGCCCACGATGATCCAGGACTGCCTCAAATATGCGAAGCAATGCCACTCATGCCAAATTCATGGGGACTTCATCCACCAACATCCAAATCCACTACATCCAACGGTGGCTAGCTGGTCGTTCGAAATGTGGGGAACTGATATAGTCGGCCCTATCGAACCAGCATCGTCCAGAGGACATCGATTCATCCTGGCAACGACTGACTACTTCTCCAAATGGGCAGAAGCAGTACCGTTGAGAGAAGTGAAGATGGAGAATATCCTCCACTTCTTCAAGACGCACGTCCTATATCGGTTTGGAACTCCGCGACGGATCATCTCCGATAACGGGCCAGCTTACAGAAGTCACAAGATTAGTCGCTTCGCGCAACAACACAATATAGACTGGAGATATTCCTCGGTTTATAATCCGCGAGCTAACGGTTTAGCTGAGGCCTTCAACAAGACCTTGACAAAGATCATGAAGAAAACGGTGTCCCGAAATAAGAAGGACTGGCACGAAAGACTGCAAGAAGCTCTCTGGGCGTATCGAACTACGTTCAAGACAGCCACAAACACAACGCCATATGCGTTGGTATTCGGTACAGAAGCAGTACTCCCTCTCGAGATAGAGTTACCCTCCCTATGAGTGGCAGTCCACCACAAGCTGACGGACGAAGAAAATGCTCACCGTCGGCTTGAGGAGCTTGATGCCCTTGATGAAACCCGGCTCATAGCTCAACAAAATCTGGAAGCCTATAAAGCAAAGATGACGTGCTCATATGAAAGATTGACCCGGCCGAGGACATTCCGCCGAGGCGAACTCGTGCTAGTGGTCAAGAGGCCTATGATCCCCAATCGCGCCAAGCGGGGAAAATTCGAGCCGAACTATAAAGGCCCGTACATTATAGACAAGGTCTACCAGGGTGGAGCCTATCTACTCATGGATATGCACGGTGAAAGGCCTTTCAGGCCAATAAATGGTCGCTTCCTAAAGAAATACCACGCTTAATGAGTTACTGCCTAGGTCAATGATAGATGGCGACGACTATGTCCGCTCGCTATCTTCCTAAGCTCAAACTTTATAAGCAGTGGCCAGCCTTCTCCTGACCGGACCGAAACGTCCTTAAACTAATGACAGACCGAAACGTCCTTAAACTACTACCGCAGTATCTTCAGGCTGACGAGATGAATACAAGAAAAAGGAAAAGAAAAAAAATATAAAATAAAATATATATATATATATATATATATATAAACGGTATGTTCATAAGCAAAAAGGGCACGGATGAAAACCCGAAAGGGCTCCGTGAGTAAAAACAGCAGGGCTACCGGCGAGTGTTCGTGAAAACCCGAAAGGGCGCGACCTCGTAAAGAAAAATATATAGAAATAAAAAGCAATAAAAAAAAACGGTATGTCCATAAGCAAAATGGGCATAGATGAAAACCCAAAAGGGCTCCATGAGTAAAAATAGCAGGACCACCGGCGAGTGTTTGTGAAAACCCGAAAGGGCGCAACCTCGTTAAAAGACACTTTTAGGGTCCTCTCGACCTTGTAAGGAGAAACCACCCGCGTGAGATCCTTACGACCCACAAGGGAGCAACACACTTAGCGATCCCCACGATTTCTAAGGAGAAAATACACTTGTGAGATCCTCACGACTCGTAAGGAGAACTCTCTTATGGGACCCTCACGGCTCATAAGATTTGAAAGTCTTAAGTTACAGAGACCTAAACCTGTGCTTAAGCAACCCCCACAACCTCTAATATCGCCTTACAAGTGGCTCAATACTGACCCGTGTATACAATCCACGGACGCGAATGAACATTTCCCTAACCAAATTTTATCCGTGACTGGGGATATGTGCGCATGATGAACAACCCTAAGTCCTCTCGACTTCCAAGGAGAAAACCCTCTTGTAGGATGCTTACGACTTACAGAGGAACATACACTTAGGAATCCTCACGATTCCTAAGGAGAAAATACACCTACAAGATCCTCACGACTTGTACGGAGAGATACCTTTGTGAGACCCTTACGGCTCATGAAGTTAAAAGCCTTAGTCGACAGGACCTTAACCCTGTTAGCTAAGCCACCTTTCTTCAACATCGACGGAGGCAAATGATGATTCGCTCCTGGCAATATCCCAGTTGTAGCGGTGCTGATGCCGAAATTGGTGTCTAATTTCAAGTTTACGGTGAAAAGCCGGTAGGCCGCACATGCATACGAAATAGCCGAAATGATGGGGCAGCTTGCAATAAAAAGCAGCAAGTAAAAACGTATGCATACAAAATAGCCGAAATGATTGGGCAACTCGCAATAAAAAAGCAGCGAGTGAAAATAAAATAAATAGCCGAAATGATTGGGCACCGCGAAAAATACCGAAATGATTGGGCAATCGCGACCTTCGCGATATAAAAGCTGAAATGATAGAGCATCGCGGAAATAAAACAAAAAAAGAAATGATAAAACTTTGGCCCTACAGTTGAGATCACCTCAATCCCTGTATACAATCCAAGGGCGCAGACAAAGAGGGAACTATACTTTCCCAACAGGCTCCGCCAGAAAACGAAGCCAAATCTCGACGGTTCATCCCAACCCCGAAAAAACCAGTGTCTTCGGCAAAATCCTTCGACTCGAGGAAACAAGTGTCCTTGATGAAGAAAATCCTGATTTGCGTTGACTCGCAGAGAAACCAGTGTCTCCGCGGGAAATTCTCGATTCGTTTCAACACCAGGGAAACAAATATCCTTGGCAAATACCTCAATTCAGGGAAACTAGCGTCCTTGATGAGAGCCTCCTGATCCGCATCGGCTCGCAGAGAAACCGGTGTCTCCGCGGGAAACTCTCGGTTCGTTTCAACCCCGAAGAAATCAGTGTCTTCGGCAAAATCCTTCGACTCGAGGAAACAAGTGTCCTTGACGAAGGAAATCCTGATTCGCGTCGACTCGCAGAGAAACCAGTGTCTCCGCGGGAAATTCTCGATTCGTTTCAACACCAGGGAAACAAATATCCTTGGCAAATACCTCAATTCAGGGAAACTAGCATCCTTGATGAGAGCCTCCTGATCTGCATCGGCTCGCAGAGAAACCAGTGTCTCCGCGGGAAACTCCTGGTTCGTTTCAACCCCGAAGAAATCAGTGTCTTCGGCAAAATCTTTCGACTCGAGGAAACAAGTGTCCTTGACGAAGAAAATCCTGATTCGCGTCGACTCGCAGAGAAACCAGTGTCTCCGCGGGAAATTCTCGATTCGTTTCAACACCAGAGAAACAAATATCCTTGGCAAATACCTCAATTCAGGGAAACTAGCGTCCTTGATGAGAGCCTCCTGATCCGCATCGGCTCGCAGAGAAACCGGTGTCTCCGCGGGAAACTCCCGGTTCGTTTTAACCCAGAAGAAATCAGTGTCTTCGGCAAAATCCTTTGACTCGAGGAAACAAGTGTCCTTGACGAAGAAAATCCTGATTCGCGTCGACTCGCAGAGAAACCAGTGTCTCCGTGGGAAATTCTCGGTTCGTTTCAACACCAGGGAAACAAATATCCTTGGCAAATACCTCAATTCAGGGAAACTAGCGTCCTTGATGAGAGCCTCCTGATCCGCATCGGCTCGCAGAGAAACCAGTGTCTCCGCGGGAAATTCCCGGTTCGTTTCAACTCCGAAGAAACCAGTGTCTTCGGCAAATCCTTCGACTCGAGGAAATAAGCGTCCTTGATGAAGAAAATCCTGATTCGTGTCGACTCGCAGAGAAACCAGTGTCTCCGCGGGAAATTCTCGATTCGTTTCAACACCAGGGAAACAAATATCCTTGGCAAATACCTCAATTCAGGGAAATTAGCGTCCTTGATGAGAGCCTCCTGATTCGCGTCGGCTCGCAGAGAAACCAGTGTCTCCGCGGGAAATTCCCGATTCGTCTCAACTTGCAAGATGAAGCCTCAGGCAAGGGATTAAAAAAAACTTGTTTCCTGACCAATGAGACCCTGCAAGACGGTCTAAAACGATCTCTTGCATACTATTCACGGGTCTCACTGTCCAAAATCGAATTTCGACAAGGAGGGAAACAACCGCTTACGGGTCCTCTCGACTCGTAAGAGGGAAAAATCCTCTTATGAGATCCTTACGACTTATAAGAGAAAACGCGCTTAGGAATCCTCACGATTCCTAAGAAGAAAATACACCTACGAGATCCTCTCGATCCGTAGGGAGAAAAGTCTCTATGAGACCCTCGCGGCTCATAGAGTTGAAAAGTCTTAGGCGGCAGATCTGAACCTGCGGCCTAAGCCATCACTGTTTCTTGGAAAAACTAAGATGCTTACTCTATTATCTGTCGACCCTGTTTATTAAGACAACATGCTGAGAATAAAAGAAAGAAGAAAGTGACAGAAAGAGTATCCGATTTACATTTGATCAAGCGTTCGAGACATACTCATTCATGCATAAGCAAAAGACTCAGAACGAAAAATAAAGACAAGCTGGGATAAAAAATTTCCATTAATATTGCCAAAAGTTCTTACAATCATAAAAGCAATAAACGAGAAACATTATTACAATGGAATAACCTCAAATCCGGGGCACGGATTAAGGAAGTCAAAAGTAAGACCATTCAGAGTTCTTCTGGCCTTTTTGATTATTCTCGTGCACAACCTCTCGCGTTCCTGTGTGTCAAGATCCTCAGCGAGGCTTCCCAACCTTCGATAAGCAGCGACTATCGTTGTCTGCTGGAAAATTTGATGCAGGATGTCGATGAGGCTATCCCGCCGTTTCTTTGAGATCAGCCCCGACAGGTACACTGAATGCACCTTGTCTTCGGCATCATCCAGCGCATTGAGCGGTAGGGCCTCGTGGAACCCCGGGAGTGCTCTCCAAATTGCTCCCAGCACGACTTTCAAGAGAGCAGGGCGGCGGGGGAGCAGCCAACCGACACGTGCGTTCAGACGACCCATGACCTCCGCACACTGGGCATCCGTAAACTCTTGGTTTTGCTGACGACCCTGTACACGGATATCCTCGTAGGTGATGAATTCATGCAGATTGTATAGACGCACCACCATAATGCCTGAAGGAAACAGCATTGGAAGATTAGCAATAAAAAAGCACAGGGAGTCAAAACTCCTCGAGAGCAACGCTCTGCAGACAGGAGTAACACCTATCAAAATCAATAATAAGGAGAATTTGAGGAAAATCCCCTAAGAACGCTGAGAGCTTTGCTCTGAAAAGATGATATAATTATAATAATAATATAAAATGCCATCTTTAGCTTCCAAGATCCATGAAGAATTCTTAAGAGTTCTTCTATATGATTTGGAAGGAGCAAAGCTCCGTTAATAAATCAAGAAAATCCAAGGAAAATCTTTTAGAGAGCAGAGCTCTATTAATGGAACCCTAATAAGATTCTCCGTAGTCCTCGTTAGACCACTTTAGAGCAAAGCTCTGCTAAGTGAAACCCTAAATGGGTCTTCTTTAGTCCAAATTAATTTTTTACCTAAAATTCTCTAAAAGCTTAAACTTTTAAAAGTGTTTAAACAAAGCCGTTGGTAAAACCCCAAAGGGGTTTTCTTTTAGATCAAAAGATCTATGAGAGCAAGGCTCTATTAATTGAAATTAATTTAATTCAAGATTATTTTTTTACCTAAAAAGTTTCTTTTGAGAAAAATCTAACTCTAAGAGTTCTTAAAGGCAAGAGCAGAGCTCTGGAGTTTTGAAGGTAAAAATCTTAAAGATGATAATCATCTGTTGAGGACCAAAGGTCCTATTTATAGGCATCAAATTACCTTTCAACTTCCAAAAGTTGCCGCAACGGTTGGAATTCTACCACCGTTGCGCTCGCGTTTGGGGCCACGTAAGCGCAACGGTGGGGGGGCATTTGTTTACCCCAATCAGAGCAAAGCTCTGTTCAAATTCCAAGGCGGAAGATGAAGCAACGCTTCATCTTCCCCCAATCAGAGCAAAGCCCTACTTTGAAAATTTAAATTTTAATAAATGGAGTAGCGCTTCAGATCCTCTGCGCTGCGCGCAGAGCGCCACGTGTCAAAATCTGATACGCCAGCGCAGAGAGCGCAGTACCCAAGACAGCTCGCCCAGTCAGAGCAAAGCTCCATTTAAAACAAAATTAAAAGAAGCAAAGCTTCAATTGCGCAAGCGCTGCGCTGCGCGATACGTGTCAGCGCAGTCACTTTTGCGCAAGCGCTGCGCTGCGCGACACGTGTCAGCGCAGTTGCGCTGCGCGACACGTGTCAGCGCATTTGAGCAGCGCTGTGCGCTGGGCGACACGTGTCAGCGCAGTTGCGCTGCGCTCTGCGCTGCTTGACACGTGTCATGCATTGGGGCCTTTGCGCCAAACAGAATTAAAATCTAGCAAGATTTTTCTGTTCTTGTTAAAACAAGAAGATTGCCTTCTGTAAAACAGAAGCCCTTGGATCAAAGATCCAATGGTGGGGAAAATTCCCCAAATCACTCAGAGAACAAATTTATGGGCACTATATAAAGGCCCCTAGACCCCAAATCAAAATCATCAACATCATAATTGAGAACCCTGAAGAATTGGAGAGAATTCCTCAAGAACAAAAAAGGTAAAAAACCTTTAGAAAAAAGAGAAAATTCTCTTATGAACAGATCATTGATCTGAGAACAAGATTAATGATCTTCAATAAAAAGAAAAATAAATAATAATAAGTGCTTTGCACTTTTTATGAACCACTGGTTCCCTGAAATAAGAAAAACAAGAGAAACTTGTTTTCTTTGATCTAAATTAGATCAAGAAAACAAACAGTGCTTTGCACTTTTTTTTTATGAACCATTGGTTCTGAAATCTAAAAGATTCTCAAGTTAATAGTGCCTTGCACTTGCAAAACTGCATTGTTGCGCTCTTGGGTTGGCGCAAGCCACCAGAGAGCGCCACGTGTCAGCATTTGAACCACTTGCGCTATGCGCTTTTGAAATAGAGCATTGTTCTCTGAAATTAGCGCAACTCACCAGAGCGCGCCACGTGTCAGCAGCGCACTGGCGCAGCGCACTGCGCTTGCGTGACATGTGTCATCACCACAAGCGCTTGCGCTCATTAATTGGCGCAAAGCGCCTGACAAATGCAATGCATTTCTTTTATTAAAGGGCCAGGCCCAAATCAGAAAGACCTAATAGGCCTAATTAAATTGAAATGCAATAAAAAGGGCAGAACCCAAACAAAATTGATGCTCTGCATCATTTATAAATGGGCACAGCCCAGACAAAATGAATAATGCAATGCATTATTAAAAAAGGGGCCAAGCCCTAGCACAGGCCTAATAGGCCAAAAACAAATAAAAGCATTGAACATTTTTCAACTGGACTTAGCCCAATCATGGCCGTAAGTCCTCAAATTAAATTGACCGAGCAAGACTGCTCTCTTAAATCAATTTACAACCGGTTCGAGGGTACATCTCCGAACTCCTTTAACCCCTATCGTTGTAATCCTTCAACGACGTCAGAGAGGTGACGGGTCCCGACAACCACACATCAATACGGACTGTGGGGTTTTTAAACCTACGGACTTAAGCGTCCTTAAACTAAAATACGGACCGTGGGGTCCTTAAACCCACGGACTTATGCGTCCTTAAACTAAGACACGGACTGTAGGGTCCTTAAACTCACGGACTTAAGCGTCCTTAAACTGAATATGGACCACCATGTCCCTAAACTGGAATATGGACCCCCATGTCCCTAAACTGGCAATGGACCGCAATGTCCTTAAACTACCTATGGACCACTACGTCCCTAAACTGGAACAATAGAGCCTCCAAATGCTCTTTTGTCGGATCTAAACGATCCCGTTTAAGTTGATCTTAGCCTCAAATATGGCTAACGTATCCTTAAACCTTCAAACAGACTTTAGTCCAAAATTGGACTATAGATCCCCCAATCAACTTGGTTCAAGGGTACATCTCTGAACTCCTCTGACATCTGTCGTTGTAATCCTTCAACGTCGTCAGAGAGGTGATGGGTCCCGACGGCCATACATGCAATGGACCACCATGTCCCTAAACTGTGGACCACCATGTCCCTAAACTGGAATATGGACCGAAACGTCCTTAAACTACCTATGGACCCCTATATCCCTAAACTGGAACTTGGACCACCATGTCCCTAAACTGGAATATGGACCGCAACGTCCTTAAACTACCTATGGACCACTACGTCCCTAAACTGGAACAATAGAGCCTCCATATGCTCTTTTGTTGGATCTAAACGATCCCGTTAAGTTGATCTTAGTCTCAAATCGGACTAACGTATCCTTAACGAACGTTTAAGTTGATCTTAGCCTAAATACAACTAACGTATCCTTAAACTAAAACACCAAACCCAAATCTAAGTAAATACGGATTTGGACTAATCCACGTCCTACGGGCGACGGCATAACTTAGTCTCTGTATACAATCTACGGGCAACCACAAACAAAACAAACACCCACGACACGAAGTGAAATTCTGGAGAAGGAGAAAGTGGTTACCGCGATGCGGTAGCGTAATTAACTGCAGGGAAGAGCGTCCCCACAATCAAAAACCCCTCTAGCGAGGGGGAATCTGACGAAGTCTGCTACATCGGCCGCATCCGTCTAAACCTCCGATACACAGTGCCATAAATCAACTTGGCATCTTCGGAGAGGTGGACGGATAAAACCAAATAGCATCTGCCCCGAATCTCAGGCAAGACGTCCTAACGTCTCGGCCGCCGTTCGGAGGGGAACAGTCCCCTTCTTCTTCCTCTAGCCTTTCATGTCTCATGAGTTGAGAAATCTAAGGCTATTAGAGACATATCAATCCATCTACACTCTCTACATCATCTAGGCCATCTAGTTTAGCGAACTAGGTGCCTTAATTATCTCAGATTTGAGATAGGAGCTCGGACTAAAAACTCTCGGGAGGATCATCTTTAACTCGAGAAGGCCAACGAGGAAGCATCGATCCGTTATGATCCTCAGAGCTTATGACGAGATAGAGGACAACAAAGAATACCTGAAAGACATGTAACGTGAGGTATAAACTTCTTTCCGAGTAGTTAAACCTCACACTAGTTTGGTTAGCTAGGGTTTAGCATCGATCCTGGAGTTCAAGTCGGTGTTGCGAGCTTTAAAAATTCATTTTTTAATTATTCTGCCTCCCCGCGGACCCGCGGGATGCGCGACATCAAACAAAAAAATACTGTGGCACAACGGAGGTGAGTTGCCAACTCGTGAGTAGTAAATAATATCGTACAAGTAATCACATGCATGCACGATAAACAGCCAATCCTACATATGTGGTCATGATGGCATATGTATAATAATATGAGATGCAGTATAATCATAATCAAGGTACTACATCATGGTAAAACAACTATATGTACAGAGTATGCCATAAAAGTTCTGAGTCTGGGATAAAACAAAGTCATCATCAATAAATCCTCATCATAGAAATCCGGTGTCCGTCAACGACACCCAAAATCCTAATATCTCAAGCGCCGTCACTCTGATCGGTCCTCATATCCAACTTATCATCTAACTCCAAACGGTATCCTCCGGATATCCGCCGGGTTCCCATACAATCACCGGTAGGCAGTGCTCCCCCTGCCAGGCTCATCGTCTACTCCACGATTTTCTTGCTCCGGGATACCTTACCGGGTCCACCATGTACCCGCAGACGGCTCAGCCAACTCCTCGAATCAGGTATGCTCATAGCTCAGAACCGAGAAAACTCGTGGTGGACACGAAATATCATATCAAGGGAAAACCACACTTTTAAATATTTCAAGTTTTCGAAATGTACCTTGCGGTTTCCTAAATCCACGAACAGAAATCTCATGAAAACATCATATTGAGATAAATCACTACAGCAATGTATGTATGATGCTAATCATGATGCGCACTAGTACAAGAATCAATGTCTAACTATCAATAATGAATGCGGTATAATGTATTTATCCATGGAAATTTCTATAATGTACATGATATGGCAATTACCAACGGTGTGTGTGTGGCATATAAATCAGTGCTCGTGCAACATGAACCATTAGTAATGGTGCAGTGACATGTTAATGATATGCCAATGTACCACAGGTAAAAGGATGTACAACATGACACTCATGCATAATCACAATATATATAAGCATATCATACAAGGTTATATCACTTGAATCTAGCCATCGGCATTTAACGTCATACAGGCGATTCCCCCGTAGATATTAAATCTACTCACTGGACGATCTCGAGCTAAGTGAATCCAATCACCTCTTTCCCCTTCTGGCTGCGTCCGAAGTCCCCGCTTGTGGTCCTAACATCACACAAAACCATAACGCATGAAATTAGTAAACTTTCCAAAAACACGCGGACAAAACGCTAAACTAACGAATCGGCTCCTACAAGCTACCAAGTGTTAGCTTAGCGGGTTAAACGTGTGCAGCGACATCCTATACCAAACCTATGGCTGTTAAATGTACGAAACACTTAAACGAATGTCGAATAAATACGTATCGCACGTTATCGAAATGCATGAATTCTAGCTAAACGGTCCCAGATTTTTATACACAAAAAATTAGAGAAAGTAGCATATTCCATGAGCCTACAAATAACCCAGAGACCCTACGATCAAAATCCACACACTAGCATCCTACTCTGGCCGCAAATTGTGGCCAGAAAGAATATATTTGCGGCCACAAGAAAAAGGAACGGGCTCAGGTTTTTATGGCAGGTAAAGGCCTCTAGACTAAGCTGTGACGGCAACTTCTTAAACTAACACCTAGGTCGATAGCAGATTCCAACAGAGCCCCAAGCTACACAAAAATACGACTTTAACACTAAACTTAAAACATCATGGTATTTTATTGAAACTAATTAACACAAAACCTTTCTAAGATCCTAAATAAGGGTTTAAGATCATTATCTCATCAAAACTTGGGCAAAACTCCTAGCCTTACAAGCTCCAAGACATCTCAAGAGGGTTAAACATGCTTAGTTGAGGTTTTAGTGGGGTTTGATGTTGATTTAGGTTTAAGGTTAGAGGAAAATAAAGATCAAGTGAGAATTTTTAGTGAAGAAGAAGAAGAGGAAGAGAAAATGAGAGGATGTGAGTGTTGTGAGGAAATGAGAGAGTGAGAGGGTGAAGGTGAGAGATGAGAGCCATGCTCTTTCTCTCTCTTCATTTAATGCCTCCCATGCTTGTTCCCCATGCCATCATGCCTCCATTTTCAATTCTTTTCCCTTTTCTTTCTTTTTAAAATAAAAACCCTTTTACTTAAAATAGATATATATAAATATAACATGACATAAAATGGTTAAGTGTCATGGCTAACAAAGTATGGTTAACACATGCTTAACCCTAGATTAGCATGCACATGAGTGTGCAAGTATAAAAATAATTAAATAAAATATTAATTAATTATAATAAAATATGTGAAAACAATTATTGGTTAAATTTATTAAAAACCCGCATTATATCGCTTAATTAACTCTAATCGCATTCTGAAGTGTTACACTTATGTTTGCCATATGTTTAGGCATTTTTTTGTATTTACTTTCCAGTTAAAACTCATGTACTTGTAAATATTGAAAGTTGAATGTAAATAAAGATATTTGTTGAAAAGTTTTACAGTCTCCATTTATTCTTGTATTGTGTATTATTGTTTCAATATGCTTAATATATTTATTTAGGGAATGACCTTCTCTAAATAAATATATCGCGGGCTTGCCACGTCATCGTTTCCGTTTACTGGAAAGCGGGACATGACAACATTTGTGCAATTTAATCTTAATTTATTATTAAAGAAAACGGTATCTCAAGTGCCACATGAGTAAATTTTCTAAGATGGTGTCACAATATATCAACCCTTCACTATTTTTTCCAATGATTGACATCCACCGACTTTATTTTCATTGTCTAAGATGTGGATACACCAAATTTCATATCATTCTAACATCATTTCAACGTTGGTATTGCGGGTGCAAAATTAACGATATCTCGATAATACGAAATGTTTAGTATTTTTATATAGCAATACCAACTGTGAAATGGTGTTAGAATGACATGAAATTTGATGTATCCACATCTTAGAGAATGAAAATGAAGATAGTGGATGCCGATCGTCAGAAAAAACGTTGGAGAATTGACAGTTTGCGACTTCATCTCAAGAAATTTCCTCCTATAGCATCTTAGATTCCGCCTTTTATTAATGTATTTAATACCTATGATGTATTAGTTTGCTCAGATAGAGAAAGAGAGAGATATGTGAGTCATTAGATGATTACCGTGATATAAATTGAAGAATAGAAGTTGGGATGGAGAGTTAGTTGGAAGAGATTAATCTTCTTACACTAAATAAAATCTTAATTGTTTTGTTATACTTAGAAACATGAATTTAATATTTAAGTTTTAATGGATAATGATAAGTTTTAATTCCATAACAGAAAATTTTGGATTAAAAGCTGTTCCTTTTGATTAAAAGCCGTCGCCTTTGTTGCGATCGATGAGAGAGGGATTTGGTGAGATTGGGATTGGAAATGGTGAGAAAAAAACTCAATTTGTTTTTAACTGAAATTAGTTGCAATAGTAAACTCATTTTCCTTTTAACTGAAATTTAGTTAGGTTAAGAAAAAAATTAAAAGTGTTTTTAGATAGATACATTATAGATATAAATAAATAGATATAGATATAGGTTTTCTTTTTATTAAACAAATAAATCTATAGATTTAGGATAAAATGTAGAAAGTTGTAGCAAAAGTAGTAAATAATATTAAATAAAATCTTATATCCAATAATATTGAGTAAAATTGAAACCAACATTTATACTATTTTTTTTAATCATTTTGAATGGATACTTTGGTAGATTTTATTGTATCTACGATTAATGCATTAATATCCAAATTGATTATGTTTGTTTCATAAAATTAGATAATTTAAAAAATACCATGTGATAACTATCTCTAAATGTAGTTGTTCTGAATTAAAGGTTCATATTTTTTAAAAACAAATTTAGGTAGGGAATATTTTTTATGAATATTTATCTGTACAATTAGTTTATTTTAGTTAGGACATTGATAGATTTTTAAAGAGGATTTTAGGTAGATAGTAACTTAGATGGGGATTTTGGGATATTAATCGAGATCAGTTGGTATAGCCGATCAAAAACAAAAGTTCAATTTGCTTTCAAGAATTTTATCTATATTACTCTTATAAGAAAATTAATAAAAAATTTGGTCCATCATATCTTAACTAATTTTTACCTCTTTTAAAATAATTTTTTTAAAAGAAAAATATAGTCTATTTGAAATAATCATATGGAACCTATTTTATCAATCGTTTCAATTTAAAATTAAAAATCAAACTTTTTTTTGGAGTAGTTTATTGAAATATAAATTGAGTTAGTTGAGGTTTTTATTTAGACTTTTTATATCCTTCATCAAATTTCCTCTTATTTAAAAAATACTCTATTTGCTCTTCATATTTATATTCTCACTCGAATCAATTAGATATTTCATATTTCTCTTTCTAAATATTTTTATCCAAAAATTAACCCGATTTGATGTTGACCGATATTATTTTCTAACTATTATCATTATATCTATATATATCTATATATATATCTATATATAGATATATATATATATATATATATATATATATATGTACTATTCTTCTAAGCAAATTAATGAAATTTTTGGTCCGTCATATATTAACCAAGAGTTGGACTACTTGTAGGAGAGGAAGGAATCTCTTACTCGCATGTTTTTCACCGTTGGATTTGTGATTTAATGGTTAGATGTGTATAGACAGTTAGAAATAAAATCTGACAGTAAATGGTGATAATATTATCATATTTCTCATCACTATATCAAACCATCTAATAGTGTCAAATATATGAGGAGGAGATTCGCTCTCCTCTTAGAAGTAGAATAGTCCAACTTTCTCATAAACTAATTTCTTATCTTAGTTGATATTATTTTTGAAAAAAAACTTTACGGTTCCATTTGAAATAATCATGTGTGACCTATCATATCAAGTATTTTATTTAAAATTAAAAATCAAATTTTATTTTTGTATAGTAATTTATTAAAATATAAATTGAATTAGTTAAGATTTATTTAGGGTTTTTTTTATATCCCTCATTAAATTTCCTTTTATTTTAAAAATTCTCTCTTTAATCTTCATATTTTTTATATCTCCCCGGATCTATTAGATATCTCATATTTCTCCATATAAAAACTACTATCCAAAAAATAAACCGATTTTATATTAACCAAGGTTACATTTTATCAAGCTATTATCATTATCCATATATACCACTCTAATAAGCAAATTTGTTAAATTTTTTGGTAATTAGGATATAACAATATGCAATGATAACATTTTTATTTTATCAATTAATTAATACCAAATATTTGATAAGTTTTTTTTTTAAAGAATTAGTTAAATAAATATAGGTTTTAAAGGTGTTTCATAGAACTTTTAAGTTTTAGAAATTTAATAAGCTGGCTATTTTAAATATTTATAAAAAAAATCTTTATTATTGTAACTAAAATTATTTAAGATACTTCTCAAACAAAAAATATTATCACTATAACATTAAATAATAAATCTTAAATAAAAAAATTAGCTAATCATATAATATTATCATAATTTAACATTTTAGTTTTCTAACAATATATTTTAACTTGGACCAATAATTTTAGTGGCCATTTTACCTTTTTGTTTAACTTATATTAGCCCTATTAGGGAGTTTTATGATACAAATGGGAATTTGTGGCAGTTTGCATAATTGGAAGTTCGTGGTGTTTGGGAGAAAGTGGATAAAGTTCATAGCATCAAATTGAAATTTAGCCAACAATTTATCACATTAATCAATGAGACTACCACGACAATTCATTTTTAAAAAACCAATCAAAATAAATAAGTTGGTTATTTATATCATTTCAAAAAAACAATTATAATTTTTCTGTCACATTTTCTTCTCTCGTCAAAACTAATATGTAAGATATTTATAATTTTTTATAAATATTTCAAAATTTAACAAATCATTATGTCACGCCCTACTTCCCAAAATATAGAATGCGAGTAGTGATTAAGCCAGCCATGCTCCTCGGTCAGGAAATAATCCCGCCGTAGTCATACTTCGGCTTCTAGTATTACATGATACTCAGTAGACAGTACTAGAGTAAAGAAAAATCACAGCTCACAATTTTATTACATCAAAATAAAAGAGTTTAAGATACATTTATTTACATGGAAAAAATAACTAACCAACAAAATAAAAATGTTCTTATAGCAAAAAGGTTGGCGCTGATGTTGCGGACCTCCGCGATCTCGAATGGCGGGTCCTGCTCCTTAGCTGGGTCTACTTCGTCCTCTGAGCATGCATACTCAGTTCATCAGGGCGACACATATACCAATAAATATATATAATGGGTATAATGTTATTAAACATGCAAGGTACGACAGAATACAGAAACATGAGAATGAATATCATTTGAATATGAACAGCGTGATATAAGTATCATATCAGTAAATCAGGCAATGTGTATGTCACTACTTATTAGTCACTAAGTCAGTGAATTAATTGGTGGAAAGGATGCTTGTGTTTAACAAGGGTCTCGTGTATACCCGAGACTACGGTCCACTATTGCCCAGGACATAACCCTGCAGCCGTGCCACTAGGCCCACGACCTAATGTGTGTGTGTGTGTCACTAATATCGAATGATCATCCTCAAAGTCACTGTACCTCGCTAAATACGAGTTCAATTCCACCCTGATTTCCCTATTTTCCCTGGGTCACAATAACTATAAGTATAGAATTAATTGTATACAAGCACGCACCAATTCATGGTCTTACTCACTTTCACTGCACTAATTCACTTTCACCAATGAATCACTTATCACTGGCGTGCTTGATACAACTAATCCAATACCACTCACGCTCGACAATGCAATGTTCGCTATATGTCGCTATGAACGTTCGCTATCACTAAGGGTATCACGGTCGGGTGAAATACAAGAATGATGCAACATAGCAAGTCATATGCGATATGAAACACAATGCACCTTATGACTCCAGAAAAATATATTAATCTGTACGATCGTATTTAGACAAAATGTTACAAAAGAGGTAAAGAGTAAACTCAAACAGCGATCTAACAAAATTGGTTCCAGTTCAATCGGGTTTAAGGTTTGCGATATGCGGTCGTTTCATTTTAAGTTTTCATCGCTGGGAATTCAGTTCCTGAACTGAAAGTCTATTTTGCGACACATTATTCACCATGTTGGGATCATAATTAGGCAAAACTACAGTTGAGTGGAATTTATATCTTTTAATTATGTTTCCAACGCACTAGGCAGATTGACAGTATCCACTGGGAGCTGGGAGATACATTCTGTTCAAGGTCGGAACATCCATTCTGTCCCTGCTTGGGACCGCAGTACGCTTCGACCATTTAAATTGCAATTAAAATATCAATTGGAAGTAAAATTAAACGAAACTAAAACCAATAGTTAGATAACAGGACTATATTTACAACGGTATAGGGTTATGCATAATTCCATGTTTGTACAGGGCTACACATTCATATAAATTCATGCATCATCATGGAATGCTTCTCTGGACTGCAGTCCAGAGCTGCATTCCCAGTCAATTCTCGTTGCCGTAATCTATCAGTATCGAAAAATAAACTATAGAGGGTTCTATCTTATCGAGTCGGCTTCTATATAATCCGTAGAACATTACATTCCGACATGTATCCAATTTTATATTAAATTTAGCATCTCAACATGTACAGTAAAAACAGAATTAACGTCGCCTCTTTGGGGCGTCGTTACATGTGCGATACTTCGTCATTTAGAGTTCAGTCTTCCACGGGACATTCATAAGCAGCGAAAAGGAAATATGGTTAAAAGTTTTAAGCATGATCAAAGGGGTTTAAGTTCAGTCCTCTATCTCGGACTAACAACACAATATCGAGAATTTTCGAATTAAATTTGGTTTTGCCTAACCCGTGAAAACGGTATCTAATATTTACAATTTCTATGCGATATTAACATGACGTGTTTAGATCCGTTTATGCTCAAAAATAACACTTTAGATTTGATACGATGATGGCGTACAAAATATGTGTGATAGCATACTACGTAACACGTATTCGTAAATAAATGAATTAGTATAGATCTAAATACATAGCATGTTAAAGCAAGTGAGATTTCACTTGCCTTCGGTCGCTGATATAGAAGTGACACCACGTGCAGGATTCGTCTCGACACATGAGACGATACAATACTGGACATAGCGCGTGGCTCGTGCACGATGCGCGATGACCCGGTACTGGACGCGGGTGGCGACGCGGGCGTGATACGGTAGTGGGCACGGTCTTGGTTCGGTGTGTGGTGCAGGAGTGGCACGGTGCGATACGGTACTGTACGCGATGCTGGTGCGGAAGTGGGCACGGTGCATGCACTGGATCGGGGCACAGATGGCACAAAGGCCGGCACGGCGTGGCACGGAGAGTGGGTACGAGGTGGAACGGGGAGTGGGTACGAGGTGGCATGGGAGTTCAACGGGGGTCACCGGTTGTGGATTGAGGTGATGGAGAAGGTGGAGGGCTCTGACGATGGTGGTGCTGGAATTTGGCTCAGCAGCGGTAACGGCGTTGTCCAGCAGCAGTGGTCGTGGAGGGGCTCGGGGAGGGTGGTGGTGATGGTGAGGGAGTGGGGTTGTGGTGTGGTGGTTTTCGACGAAGACGGGGAGGATTGCCGAAGGTGGAGGAACTGGTGGTTGAGGAGACGAACGGCTGTAGCGAGGTGGTCGACGTGAACTCCGGTGGTGGGTGGTTGTAGGCATCGGTGGCTGGTCGTGGGTGTTGGAGAAAGCTTGGTGCGCGGTTGAAGTCGGAGAAGAAGGAAGAGATGGTCACAGTTGGTGGAGAGGAAGGGATGCAGATGGTGGCTCCGGTGGTTAGGGGTTTGTCGGCGACGAGCTCGATGGCAAATAGGTTGATGTGGGTTGAATTGGAGGAGATGGAGCGAACTAAAGAAAGAGAGAGAGACTAAGAGGGGGTGAGAGACGTTGAGGGAATGAAGATCTGGATGAGGGGATTGCGGGGAGTTGGGATCGAGGGCGAGGTCGTGGTCGTTGGCGAAGAGCAGGCCTAGAGGAAACAGCGTGTGAAGAAGGGGAAAGAGCCGTTGGGGGAAAAGAGCCGTTGGGGGAAAAGAGCCGTTGTTGAGTGTGGGGCTTCGTCGTGGGGAACGAGGCACGCGGAGGCGAGCGCAAGAGGGGAAGGGAGCATTGGAAGTGGCGGGAAAAGGGGAGAAGGAGGAGAAGAAGAAGAAGAAAGGGGGGTTCGGGTCGGGTCGGGTAGTTTAAGGTTTGGGATTAAAAAAATAGAATAAAAATTTTATAAAATAAAAAATATATAAAAATAATAGGGGAAAATTGGGAAAAATACGGGAAAATATATATATGGAACCGGGGATTTACACATTATAAATCATACAGCTATTTTTCTAACAATAAAAAGCAAATCGTTTAAAAACATTATGTGTGTATGCTAATGACCACACCCTATATTTATATCTATACTGCTCTTATAAGCAAATTGGTGAAATTTTTGGTTCGTCATATCTTAACTAATTTATATCTCTTCTAAAATTATTCTTTTAAAAAATTATGGTCTATTTTGAAATAATAATATGGAAGCTATTCTATCAACCATTTCAATTTAAAATTAAAAACCAAATTTTATTTTTGTATAGTAGTTTATTAAAACATAAATTGATATTGAGATTTTTATTTTGTGTTTTTTATATCATCGTCAAATTTTCTTTTATTTTAAAAACTCTCTCTTTACTCTTCATATTTGATATTTCTCCTCAAATCTATTAGAGTATCACAATAATTTATTTTATAAAACTCAATGAAAATAAATAAGTTAGTTATTTATATCATTTTTAAAAAAAACAATTATAATTTTTCTGTTGCATATTCTTCTCTAGGCAAAACTATATGCAGGATATTTTTAATTTCTCATAAATATATCAAAATTTAACAAATCATTATAAATCATAAAACTATTTTTCTAAGAATAAAAAGCAAATCTTTTAAAAATATTATGTTCGTAAATTGTAATGACTTTACCAATTCTTCACGTGCATGACGCGTTCAAAAAACTAGTTATATATATGAAATTATTAATTTTGTTTGTATCTTGTAACGACTTTATCAATTTTTCACGTTCATGGCACATGGAAAAAACTAGTATGTATACACATACAGAAAAAGAGTATGAGGTGGCGGACCCTTTTTCAAAAATAGACTTCCTCCTCAAAACACACCTGCCACGTGTATTTCACCGATCCAAATCGGTCATGTTGTTCTACGTATCATGAAATTTTTGTATACAAAAAATCTCGAGATATGATAACCTCTAGCCGGTCCATTAAAAGACCACATTTTTCTAATACCGATAAATCGTTGATTTTTCTATCCACTTGATGAACATGTTAGAAGTTTTCAAATCTCGAGATTTTTTGTACATAGTGCTTTCATGATACGTAAATCAAGATGACCGAATTGGATCGGTGAAAAATATGGAGGATATATGTGTTTGAGTTGGGAGGCCTTTTTTAAAAAAAGAGTTGCCACCTCATATGCCTTCTCCCCTCCCCCCCGCTCTCTCTTTATATATATATATATATATATATATATATATATATAGAGAGAGAGAGAGAGAGAGAGAGAAAGAGAGAGAATAATGAAGAAAAGCGGTCATATGAGGCTTTTCGTTAAGTGGCATCAAAAATCTATATCCTCTATGATTTTTTTCACGATCGACACCCATCAATATCATCTTTATTATGTAAGATGTGGATATAAAAAATTTCATGTGATTCCACCACTTTTTTATCGTTGAATTAGCAATGTAAAAAGTTATATTGTCGATAAACCGTTAATTTTGCACCCACTAAATCAACAGTGAAAAAATGATGGAATCACATGAAATTTGGTATATCCACATCTTACATGATAAAGATGATGATGATGGGTGCCGATCATCGAAAAAAATCGTAGAGGTTGTATCTTTTTGACGCCATAGGAGGAAATTCCCTCCCATGGCACCTTTCATCCATTTGAATAATGGATGAAAGGTGCCATGGGAGGGAATTTCCTCCTATGGCGTCGAAAAGATACACCCTCCACAATTTTTTAGACGATCGGCATTTATTATCTAAGATGTGGATACACCAAATTTTGTATGATTTTATATCTTTCTGTCACGCCCCGCTTCCCAATGTACGGCGAAGTGGCGCGAGGAGGTCCGCTACGTATATACTCAGACGTACATACGCTAAGCGTATCTAAGCAATATAAAATAAGTACACAAGAAATAAAAAGAACAACAACTTTTATTTATTAACATTCTTTGTATAATGCATGATTAATAGTCAACATGGATAAGTTTAGGTATTATGGAATTAGTGACAAGTGAGATTTTATAGAAAAACCGAATCGGAAATCGGTTTGTTCCGATTTCCGTCGGGTTTAAAAATTCCGTATTTTTTTGAGAAGTAGAAAGGAGAAAAGAACGGGACTTACGGGGTTCGATCTATACTAAAGAGTATAGAGGAACTAGGTGAGTGGCCGAGGTGTTGTTTCGTCGCCGGTTGTTTCAAAGGAACGTCGCCGGAATTCCGTCAGCGCTTCGCCGTGAACTCGGTTTCAAAGCACACCCTTCTTGTGAAAATTTCAAGAGAGTAAACCTAGTGTTTTGGAATGAGAGGGTAGAGGGTAGGGGTGTCTATTTATAGGGTAGGCTAGGGTAGGGTAGGTGAAAGGTTTTTATTTTAAAAAAATTGTAAAAATTAAAGAAAAATCATTAAAATTTGTATTAAATTGTGTGTAATTAACATTCGGAAACCGATCTAATAAAATTGAGTAAACATGGGAGTTTAGAAGACGAAAAGGCAAAATTTTCGTTTTGGGGGCTCGGCCGTCCGGCCGAGTCTGCCGGTCTGCCGGCAACTCGGCCGATCCCGGCCGAGTCCGGCGATCGTCGGGTGTGGGTTTCTCTGATGTAGCTCATGGTATACTCACTTTTTAGGGTTCAGTTCAACTTTTGGGAGTTATGGCCTGTGGGCTGTTGGGCTTCCAAGAATTTTAAAAGAAAAATAATCTAAAAATAATGTGGGGCATGGGATTCGAACTCTGGTGGCTTGGTTCAGCAGTGCAAGGTGTTACCAATGAACTACAAGCTCCTTCTTATAATTATTGTAGGAAAATAGATACTTAAAGTGATATCAGCAACATTAAATACTCCAAGTATACTTCAAATTTAAATCAAATTTATGTATACAAAAATTGGAGTTGTTACACTTTCTCACCGCTGATTTCGTGGGTGCAATATTAACGGTTTACCGACAAAAGAACTTTTTACATTGCTAATTCAACGGTGAAAAAATTGTAGAAGCACATGAAATTTGGTGTGTCTACATTTAGATGATAAAGATGATGATTATGGATGCCGATCATTGAAAAAAATGATGGAGAGTGTATTTTTTCGACGCCACCTGAAGAAAAACTCTCCTAAGGCCTCTTTCCTTCATATGAAATTTGGTATATATATCTCTTAATATATAAGAATGAGAATTGTGTGTGCCAATCGGTGAAAGAACATAAAAGGTTAGACTTATCTTGCCGCCATAGAAGGAAATTCCATCCTAGGGTCTTTGTCCTCCATTATATATATATATATATATATTCCAAATCTTGGATTTTGCATGCAATACTATCCTGCAATACTTCCCAATTAAGATGAGATCTATCCAAAAATTATATTTTTTTGCCATTGGTCTGTAAGCGCTAATCTATGCCCACCCACACACACACCACACACAAGCACACAACACGCATGCATCCAAGGGACCCACGAACACACAAGCACACAACACACATGCATCCAAGGGACCCACGAATTTGTCCCAAAAAGCTTAATTTATAGCCATATATATATATATATATATATATATATTCCAAATCTTGGATTTTGCATGCAATACTATCCTGCAATACTTCCCAATTAAGATGAGATCTATCCAAAAATTACATTTTTTGCCACTAACCTGTAAGCCTTGATCTATGCCCACCCACACACACCACACAAGCACACAACACACGTGCATCCAAGAGATCCACGAATTGGTCCCGAAATCGTTAATTTGTGGCCACCCCCTCTTAGGGTTTCTGGGGTTCGAAAGCTGCACTCTTTCCCAAAGGGGAAGTGCCCGTACCAACTGCTCGTTGGTATCCAAAAATTACATGATTTTGAGTTTTTCTATATCAAGCAAGTGCTTAGCTCCTTTACAAAATAAATATTAAAAAAAAGGCACCGGTATTTTGGGGGCATCTCAAGATTCTCGACTGAACTAGTGTAAGAGAAAGGATGAGAAAATGAAAAACATTAGAAGAAGATATATATGTTGCCGGTACAAAAAATATACATGTGTTGCTAAGAGAGAGAGAGAGAGAGAGAGAGAGAGAGAGAGAGAAGTTAAATCTGGGATTGCCAGCCCTGGATTTAATTAGTTTTAACTAGTAATATGCACGTGCTATGCACATGTGTGATGAGGAAAAATAATCACGTGTCATGGTTTTTGTATGCTTCTCTGACGGTCATTAATCTAAGAACCCTTCTACTAAGTTTGTTTATTTAGAAAATATCTTGTATTCAAAATTGTTGAAGGGTATAAGGGTAATTACATATATGAGAGAATGACATGACATGCTCTTACTCTAAAATCCTCACATAGATTTTTCTCATTTTTTGCATTTTTTTAGTGGAAAAATAAGAAATTATTTGGGTTGCCCTCATGAGTTTGAGTTATAATAGTATAGATCTTAAATTAAAGTCATTAGAACCTGAGCTGGCCAAAAAAAGTCTATTTTGACAAATAAATACAGTAGGGGTCGATTTTCCAAAATAAAAAGTAAAGTGGGTCTGTTTAAAAAAACTGCCCTAATTATAATCATATAATTATAATTATAATTATAATATATAAAATAAAATAAAATAGATATAAAAGATAGGTTATAGCTTAGGAAACGAGGTATTTAAAAAAAAACAAAAAAAGAAAAAGGGGATGCTTCCTAATTTAGTTTACAAGTTTAGGATACCAAGGTTGACCCGGTCAAAGCAACACCATTTATGGACATTATGCCGACATCCCGGCTGTTATGTTGCTTCTGGCCCATTCAGGAGAGCAACAATAGGCGTCCACCGCTCAAAACGAGCAGGGGGAAGCTTTTTCCATTCGGTGGGGTGGGGAAGATGGTGGCCGACCCATTAATTTTTTTTTATCTTCCTTCCTCTACTGGGAAGACGGTGACCCTTTCTAATTTTTTTTAAATGGTGGGCCTCTGTTCATTTTATTATATTTTTTTAATATATTAAATTTTAAAGAAATATATATTTACAATAACATGTTTTCATTTTGCCCGCCTGAACACAGCCCAAAATAGGATTTGGTTACAAAGATTTCAAATGCATTGTTTCACCCAAAGTGTCTTTGGTGACATCGCTGGCGTTTCTTTACAGGATGACGACATCACTCTCTCATCTCTTAAAACGGAAACCCTAGTCCCAGTCCCTTCCGGATCGGACCCTTGCCGCCCAAGTAGTCCCAGTCCTCTCTCTCTCTCTCTCCCTCCCTTCTCAAACTCTATAAATAGAACCCTAACCCTAACCCTAACCCTAACACTCTCTCTAACTCTCATCTCAGTTTCCATTGATGAAAACACACACTCGCTCTCTCATCAGCGTAAAAGAGGCAGCAGCAGCCGTCATCGTCACCGGCTTCGACGACCGCCGCCTCCATTCTCGATGAAATTGAAATTGGTTACTTTCTTCTCTCTTCTCTCTCTGAATTCATCATCATCCTTTTGTGAGTGAATTTCAAAGTTATATTTTATTAGTATGTCTATTGCAAATTCTTGATTTTTGAATCTAGTTTTGTTTCAGAGGTTGATTCCCCCCAATTTCTCAATTTTGCACTGGACTACACTCTTAATTTTTAAGCAAACAAAACAATTCTAAGTCTTAATTTGCTTTCTTCGGCCTAAATTGTGTAATGTATGCTTATCTGCTAAATATCCTTGTTCTTTTATATGTTGTTTCTTCTTCGTGCTGCGTGTTATTTAACATGTCTTTAATTTTGATACGGTATTATAGCTTGGACGATTTTGCACTGTCGCTAATCCTTGTTATAGCAATCGATTTCCATGTGGCTTTTCTCCCATTGTTCCTACATTACGGTGGATATCTTTCAGTTCGATTTTTTTAAAATAAATTTTATAACTATGGATCACTAATCTTAGGAACCAAACAGTCGCTGATTTGCCCAAAAGCTTCATGGCTATAAAAAATGGTGAGGCAAGGTTTGGATGGCCTGCTAGTTAGTTTGGCGTTTGCAGCCATCTTCTATTGTTAGCCTAACTTCAAATCTGAACAGACCCTTATTGTAATTCAGAGGCAATGATGATTTGTCCGAATGCTTCAGAGTGATTGATTGTTAAGGTTAAATGGCAAGGCAAGATTGATGACTGTCTACGTATATGCAGCAACCAGTTTGCAGCCATCTTCTATGTTATTTTAAGTTCCTAACTCCAAACTCAAAAGCAGAGCCTAAATTGTTAGAGAGGGAGAGAAAGAGAGGATTTTTTCCATTCTTTGTTCTAGGATTTATATTTGCATACAAATTCAACTATTGGTTTGCATACAAGCAACCTAAACTGGCCCAATAAATAAGTCAGAAAGCAGTTCTGATTGTTTATTTTTAAGACTCCAAATAATTTATATGGCGAGGCAAGATTGGTTGGTACACAGGCAACCAGTTTGCAGCGATTGTGTTATATGGTCGAGATTTGGACTGGGTATTGAAATTTCAGAACCTATGACCATAAAGGTTATGGAAAATGGCGAGGTGGGCTTGGTTGTCTGCTTATATGCACGCAACCAGTTTGCAGCCATCTTATCTGTTTTTGTAACTCTAAACTCAAATCAGCGACTAATTTGTGAGAGCAAATATATTACATTCTTCATTACTTCAATTTGCTAGGACAGGCTGGTATATCTGAGCCTCATCCTTAGTGTATATCTGTATATGAGAGCTATGGCTTGCAAAGGGTTGGGTTGTGTCAGTTGTCTACTTGTAGAGCCATTCAAGTTTGTTCAAAACTTAAGACGGCATTTTCTTCACCTTCTTGGGGATTTTTCGATTTTAAATGGGGGCCTAAGTTATGATGATGATTGGGAGATATTATCCATCAAATTTCTTCTCTATTTCTTGTTGTTCGAAAACAAGGTTTAATTATCCGATTAGTCGGCTCTTAAGAGTTTGGCTAGAAACTGCGTTGAAGTATTAAATGATTGATTGATTGCATAATTGACTCTGCTCAAGATATGCTGTGAGCGACAATTAGTCAGGTACCTATACACTGCAAATAACCAAATATGCAAACTCACACTTCATAATGACTTGGGTCTTTCCTTTTCCTTCACATCAATTTTTTTTGTCTTCTCTGATTTTTCTTTGCGGGTATATTAAAATGTAATTTCCTATATAATCCATATATGTGGCGTATAATTCATTAGCATTGGCTGGCTGAACAGAGAACAAATACATGTTCCACAGCATTGAATTTTCTTTAATAGATACTGGATACATGTATGTGCGGGCAACCAATTTGCAGCGATTTTGTTATTGTTACCCTAACTCTAAACTTGAATTGTTATTTGTTTTTCGTACCATGTCTGGACCCGATCTCATTCTACTGGATTCATAAAGCTTGAGGCTTTGTGGATAGCTCAGGTGTGTTCTTCAATGGAAAAGGTTAACCTCTGTTGCACTTTTTAGGTGTTTAATTTTCGTGATTGCACTAATGAGGTCAGGTATCTTTTATTTCAAGATTTCTGTCAAGTGTTTTCTTCTTCTGAAGTGTATCCTCTTTTATTGGGGGCTTTGGAGAGAGGACTCCAGGAAGCTAGGTGAATCTCTCCTCTCTTGTTTTCTGTTGTTGTAACAGCTCATTTCCACCTTTTATTTCATTTAATAACGTCATATTACGTTGGCAGTTAGAGTTAATCATCCTTGCATCCTCTCTTTCACATTTAAGGCTTTCTTGTAGGGAATTTGATGATACGTTAAAGCTTTTGTTGCTGGTTGAAGTTCAAGGCAAATTAAAGCTTTGTTTGCTGTTTGAAGTGAGATCTATAAGACTATAAGTATTGCTCCTTAACTATAACTCTTGCCCCATCATCTTTTTGTTTATATATGGACAGACTTTTTTTTTGTCATGCTTGAAAGACAGGAGCGACAATAGAGATGGAGAGAAAGGAAAGAACGTAAGATTCTCAGGTGAAGTGTCAAAGTTGTGTGATTGCAATGTCCATGCTTGCCATCTTCCTTAATTGCAATATGTAGGTGCATGAGAAGAAAAATGGAACTAGTCATCATGTTGCTGTGTGCCTGAGCAAGGAACACACATTGCCATTATTCTGTAAGTATCTGCACACAGTTTTGGTACACGTTCAAAGTTGCTGTCTTGAAGTTTATTGAGATATTTCCCAAGGGCCCAAACTATATTCCTTTTATGGAGGGTTTATTTGGTCATTTCAATTCGTTATAGATGCCATTTGGTCACTGATACCACCACAACATTTTTAAAATACAGGGTAAATTTCTCTTGACGTTATAGGAAGTATCAGGGTATTTTTGTGCATTTCATGCTAATTTATTATTACTATTGACGATAATGAGTCCCTGAAAGTTAGATATAATTGAAAGTAGAAAGGAATTCTAAGGAAGTTTAATAGGAACACGTTTTTGTGAATTTTACCCTTAGTAGGCAACCAGTTTGCAACTATTTGTTAACTAACGGCAAACCCTGACAGCATCTTTTTGTTTATTATTGGTTATTAGAAGCTGATCTAAGCCTCATCTTTAATGTTTATCTGATGCTCGACATCAGGGGTTTTCTCATATATCACCTCGAAAACTTAGGTTATTTCTGTATAGCATCTCTGAAATGAAGAAATATTTTTGAGCTCATTATTATTTGAATTATTGTTGTCGTTGTTATGCTCATGACGATGTTGTCATTAAGTTTTATTGCTCTCCATCAAATTTGGTTACTCTTTACTCCTCCATATAAAATTGTCCATAGTCTATCAAATTGTTTGTTCACTGAAAAAAGAATGAAGCGTAAGCTGCTTGAAAACCTATCTTTATCTACCCGAAAGATAAAATGTTGGGGCGCACAATACCTAGATATTAGCACCAAACAGGAGGGCCAACGGTATTGCCTCTTTGGTAGATAAAAGTAGATATTAAAGAGGGCAGGAAAAGTATTTTCCGAAAAAACTGCCTCTACAAAATTAGACCCTGAATTAAAAAGCTAGGAAAAAGAAATCAAGTATATAAATAAGGAAACGAGAATTGACGCTCAAAACTCCATTTCTTTTGAATTGTATGTTATTATGACATCGTCATAAAATTGCACTATTTCTCTCTGGACATTGTCGGTATTTCTCTACAGGATGGCGACATCTCTCTTAAAACTTAAAACAGAAACCCTAGTTTTGCTTGGATTTGTGCTGCCAAAGTAAGTACACTAGTCATATCCTCTCTCTCTCTCTCTCTCTCTCTCTCAAACTCTCTAAATAAAACTCAACTCTAACTCTCTGTCTCTCTTTCATCTGAGACTCCATTGATGAAACCTTAACCCTAACACACACACACACTCTCTCTCTCTCTCTCTCATCAAAATTATTGTTGGAATAAAGATGCCAAAAAGGACACTGCACAAAAACTTAGTGATATGCTCTTCCTTCACCAAGCTTCTAATCCTTTTATACTCTCATGTTCTCTTCATTATCATAACCAAAATCCAACTCTTGAAAACAAATAAACTAACTCACCACACTGCTGTCAAGGACACACGAGGTGATGCGTCTCAGGTGCAATGCGCAGCCAGACGCTAGAATGCCCCTCGTGGAGCTACGTGGTGCCGTGCATGCAAGAGACGCGAGCATAGACGCCTGAGGTGCACGCCTCACGTGAGGCGAAAGGTGCAAGTGAGACGCGCGCCTCGCTGTAAATTTGTCATTGGATTCTTAAAAGAGAATCGGGTCGAATGGGGGGTACTTTTAATTATATGATTACCCAAACCCAAAACTTAAAGCGTACTTTTAATTATATGATTACCCAAACCCAAAACTTAAAGCATTTTTGTCAACCGGAAAGCAGAAGTTTTCTCAAAACTTCTCATGTTCATGACTTCATGGTGGTGGGCACTTCTAGGGTTTTCAACAGCGGCGGCGATTGCTCTCAAGTTCGTCAGCGGCGAAGGTGCTTCTCGTCCTTGTCGACTTGGACTTCTCTATCTTCTTCTCCTCGCCTCATTGGTTCGTTGACTTGAAAACATAATTAAGATTTGAGGTATTGATTCTCCTCTTCCTTTTATCTAATTCTCTCCTCTCTTTTTTCTTTTATACTTTTTCTATTTCATTCTTTTAAGTTCAAGTCATTAAGCTTGGTGATGGATTTATTTATTAAAATTCATCCATCTGATGTTGGATTTTGAAATTTGAAATCGAGCCATTGAAATTGCATATTTGATGTTTATTAGGTACAAGTAATACAAAATTAAAGTATTAAATGTTATAGAAAAGCTTATTCGTCGCGCACACTTGAACGCGCCTCTCATGCAAGCATCTTGCGTCTTGGGTGCATTACATCTTTTGCATTTCACACTGCGCATTGAGAGCACTGCTCACCATTATATAAGATTATATAACACTAAACTTCCCTTAACTAAGAGCGTATTTCACTGAACTATTAAGTTTTAATTACAGTAAGCTTCCTTACAATGCTAACATTTTAATGAAAAAATCCCTTTGAACTAAAGGATAAGGTAGTTTATACCATGATAAAAAACTTTGGAGTGGTTTCGTGAAAAGTAGCAGTTGTTAAGGGCGTTTCAATATAATTTAGCGGCTAAATTTCAACTTGATACTATGAACTTTGGTCATTTTCCCCCAAAACTACCATGAACTTCTAAAATAATGCAGAGCTGTCATAACCTTTTCTTTGTACTAGAAAATTCCCTATCAGAGTTAACAGGCGATCAACAAAAAAGATAAAATGACTAAAATATGCAACATATATCAATTTAAAAAACTAATTTTTTGCTAAGAAATAATACCTGTTGGGTGTTAGTTAAATCATTTTTTCTGTTTTGTTAATCAAATATTAACTCCTTTAGGGAGTTTTCTGGTACAATGAAAGTTCGTGGTAGCTTTGCATCATTTTAGAAGTTTATAGTAGTTTTGGGGAAAGGGATTAAAGTTCATGGTATCAATTTGAAATTTACCCTAAAGTATATGCATTAAATTCGTAGTTTAGTGAAAAGTAGTAATAGTTAAGGGTATCTCGGTTTTGCATTAAACTCTTCATTGTCGAGAAGTTGCATGATTGAAATTATAAGATCCCTCTTCATTTCACTCTTACTAATGTGCACCTTAATGCAATAATCTATTACAAGTAGTAATCATCATTCATCAATACAATATTTTATTTGATTGGTTTGATATATCTATATCTATAGGACTCCTAAAAGCAAATTGGAAAGGTTTTGGAGGTCTTTTCATACCAACTAATTATTCATACCACTAAATCCTATTCCTCTCGGCATATTCAAATCCAATATCACATCTTTTTTTATTATTATTAGATATTTGGCATCAATTATTAAAAAATATTTTCATATCTTTTTTTATTATTATATATTTAGCATCTATTATTAAAAAATCTTTTCATATCCTTTTTTTAAGTTTTTATCATAATTTGCTAATTTAAGTTTTATGGAAATCAAATTTGTAAACTTAAATTAGCAAATTATGATAAAAACTTAAAAAAAGATGTGACCTGAAAGCATATTTAAAAAATTAGTTAACATATATACTTTCTATAGTATATGAAAAGGATTTTATGCCAAAATTATATTTGGATCTTATAAAAAGAAGTTGATTTGGTTTTATATCACAAATATCTTACTGTAGAATGGTTAATCTCTCTACTATTATAGTGCAAAAGGCAAGGGCTCCAATTTTAAAATTGATTTTGAGATTTGACTATCAAATTTGCAAAAGAAATTCATTAAAAAAATAAAAAATTAAATCTCAATTTGTAACTTCAACTATCCCATACGTCCAAATCTCAATTGTAACCGCAACTAACCCCAAACATCCAATAACTATCTTAACAAATCTCTTTCAGTAACCAACTCCATATAAATTTCTATTTAATTAATCACACTTAATATGTAATGTGCATCTCATGTGCAAAATACTAATGTGTGCAAAATATAGGCCATAGAAGGGAATTTCCTCCTATGGTGTCGAAAAAATACAAGCTCTATCATTTTTTCCGTTCAGCACCCAGTATCTCTATTTTTATCATCTAAGATTTGTATACACCAAATTTCATGTGATTCTATCATTTTTTCGTAAAAGGTTCTATTTTCGGTAAATCGTTAATTTTGCAACCACTAAATCAACGGTGAAAAAGTGGTAGAATCACATGAAATTTGGTGTACTACATCTTAGATAATGATTAGAGGGAATGGATGCCTATCGTCGAAATAAATCATGAAAGGTGTATTTTTTCGACGTCATAGGAGGAATTCTCTTCTAGCACATGTTCTCCATTATATATACGCGCGCGCGCGCACATATATATGAGGAAATAGGTTATCAGCTAGCTAACTGGTATTAAACCGTCAGCTAACCTATTATATAATTCAATCCGACCGTCAAATCGACGATCCGCGCCGGCCACCTTATTCCACACATGGAGTGATCTGTGTATAAAATTATAATCACATTGACACCATCTACGCCTTCGATCAAGTGTCCCCAATATATGACATTTTTATTGTGTTTAACAACCATCCATATTTTAAATGCTTGATCCATCACTTGTATCATATCGATCAAATTTTCGCACACTAGATCACTCTATGTGTGGAACAGGATGGCTGGAGTGGATCGTCGATTTGACGTTCGGATTGAGCTATATAATTGGCTAGCTGACTGTTTAATATCAGCTAGCTAGCTGATAATCCGTTTCCTCTCTCTATATATATTCCCTCCCACATGTTCAAACTTTTTTCAGCGGTTTCCCCAAAGATCTTTCTTTAACACAACCTTCATTTTGCTCATTCATGGAGTTGTATTTAGTACCTCCAAGAAAGATGATTATCCGCCGTTGGTCAGTAATGTGGGTTGGCTTAGATTCCTTAGTGTTGCGCGTCTACGAAGACATCGCGCTTGGGGATGCGGATGAGCTATTATCGTATCGCCTAACTCCTTTAACCTAATGCGGCCGGACCGTAAGTAACCTTAGCATGGGGACATCCTAGTCCTCTTGTCGCCGCAAGGTTGGCTAATCATACGCAGCAGGAGCAAGAGTACTCTCTTAATCTGAAAGGCACATGAACCCGAACGCTATTATGAATGTGTGACCGACACTACACTACGTAGGTACCTGTGTAGGTGATGTGCACGTGAAGAGCCGACTGGTCCTAGAAACAGCGGAAGCGACGCTAGGAGTAAACGACTGGACGTGCTGCAACTTAGGGATCACCAGTTATAGGGATATCGGGGTTAGGGGCATAGCATAATTCTTCTTGAAGAGCTAGAAGGCGCCATGTGACTGACCCTGCCATAATGCACTCATACCTATTTTATTGCACCGGCACCCGAAGTCGAACATACATACGACGATCTTCGTGCATGAAGGGACGGGAGGAAAGAAAGGGCGGTAGATGATAATGAGAAAAGAGCGCCGCTTCATGCGTGTAGGGATGGGTGCAAAATTAACGATTTACTGACAATAGAGCTTTTTACATTGCTAATCCAACTTTGAAAAAGTGGTAGAATCACATGAAATTTGGTATATCCACATCTTAGATGATAAAGATGAAGATGAGTGCCGATCATCGGAAAAAATGATAGTGTGTTTTCGGCGCCATAGGAGGAAATTCCTTCATAAGGCACTTTCCTTCCATTATATATATATATATATATATAGAGAGAGAGAGAGAGAGAGAATAATGGAGGTATATATATATATAGAGAGAGAGAATAATGGAGGAAATATGCCATAGGAGGGAATTTCCTCCTATGACGTCGAAAAAATACAATATCCATCGTGTTTTCCGACGATCGGCACCCATCATCTTCATCGTTATCATCTAAGATATGGATACACCAAATTTCATGTGATTCTACAACTTTTTTACCGTTGAATTAGTGGATTCAAAATTAACGGTTTACCGACAATAAAACTTTTTACATTGCTAAATCAACGGTGAAAAAGTTGTAGAATCACATGAAATTTGGCATACCCACTTCTTTAGATCATAACGATGAAGATGATGGATTCCGATCGTCAGAAAACACGATGGAGGATGTATTTTTTCGACGCTATAGGAGGAAATTCCCTTCTATGGCCTCTTTCCTCCATTATTCTCATATATATATATATATATATATGAAAAAGGGTATGGGGTGGCGGCCTTTTTTTCAAAAAGGGGCTCTCGCCTCAAACACACATATCTACCATATTTTTCATCGATCCAAACCGGCCATTTTGATCTACATAGCATAAAACCCATATATACAAAAAATTTCGAGATTTAAAGACCTCTTATGCATTCATCAAATGGATTAACAAATTAACGGCTTATAGGTATATGAAAAATTACGGTTGCTTGATGGACATGCTAGAGGCCTTAAAATCTCAAGATTTTTTGTACATAGGGATATCATAATACGTAAATTAAATTGTTCGGTTTGGATCGGTGAAATGTATGGAGTAATGGTGTGTTTAGGTGGCGGCCCCTTTCATATCCCTTTTTCTGTATATATATAGAATTACATGAAATTTGGTGTATCCACATCTTACATGATAAAGATGATGAATACCGATCATCAGAAAAAATCGTGGATGGTGTGTTTTTTCGACGCCATAGGAGGAAATTCCCATCCTATGGCACCTTTCCTTGTATACACACAGAGAACAATGGAGAAAAGACGCCATAGGAGGTTTTTTTCCGTTAGGTGGCGTCAAAAAATATACCCTCCACCATTTTATTCGACGATCGACACCGTCCATCTTGATCTTCAACGTCTGATATGTCGATATTTCAAATTTCATGTGATTCTACCATTTTTTCATCATTGATTTAATGGGTGCAAAATTAATGGTTTACCGATAACGGTACTTTTTACATTGCTAAATCAAAGGTGAAAAGGTGTTAGAATCTCATGAAATTTGGTGTATGACATATTAGACAATGTAAATCAAGATGGTCAGTACCGATCGTCGAATAAAATGATGGAGGGTGTAGTTTTTGACGCCACCTTACGAAAAAACCTTCAAGGGCCTCTTTCCACCATTATTCTCTCTATCTCTCACACACACATATAATGATTCACTTCTAATTTAGACTGCGTTTAGATGGAAAATTTCGAATTTAGTGAATGATTTCCCACACATACCTCCACGAAATGTTTGGAGTCGATGATACATGTCTTCATTTTTATAAAGGTAACAACAACTGAGCCTTTTATCCTAAACATATGGGGTAAGCTACATGAACCAACATGAGAATCACGCCGGGGCGAGCACATGAATCCTCCGCATCCACTCACTCCCATCGAACAATATACTTTCATTGAGGCTTTTGGCATCCGTACCGCCTCTATCCACGTTTTCTACGGTCTCCCTTTCGTTCTTTTGACTTGGCCTAAATCAAGAATATCCATTCATCAAACTGGTGTTTCCGTAGGTCCGCGTCGCACATAACCAAACCATCTTAACGGTTTTCCCTCATCTTCTCCTCCACGGGTGCTTACACTAACCTTTGCATAAATATACTCATTTCGCACTTACTTTTCTAGTGTTACCACACATCCAACGAAACATGCCTATCTCCGCTACATGATCTTTTGTGCATGATGTTTCTTAGGAGCCAGCATTCCGTACAATATAATAAGGCCGGTCGAATAGCGGTTCGATAAAACTTCATTTTCAATCTTAACGGAAAGTTACAATCGCACAAAATCTCCGTTGCTCTCCTCTATTTCAACCAGCCAGCTTGGATTCTCTGGTTGACACCGGTATTGATCTCATCATCCTTTGGATAATGGAACCTAGATATCTAAACTGTTCGCTCGGTGATTTCTCTTGCCTATCTAGTGTTATACCACTGTGATCTCGACTTTGTTTACTAATTTGCATTGCATATATGCTGTCTTGGACCTACTCAATCTAAACCCCCGAGATTCCAACGTTTGCCTCCGTAACTCCAATTTGGTATTAACCTCTACTTTCGCCTCATTTATCAAAATAATATCATCTACGAATAATATAAACCAAGTTACCTCATCCTGGATAGTTCTAGTAAGCTCATCCATCATTATTGCAAACAAGAATGGACTTAATGCAGATCCTTGATGCAAGCAAATCGTGATCGGAAAATCTCTCGTTGGGCCGCCGTAAGTCCTTACATTTATCACTACTCCATGATGCATGTCCTTGATTATGTCAATGTATCTAATTGTGACTCTTTTCTTCATCATTATCCGTCATAATACCTTTCTAGAAACCTTGTCGTAAGCTTTCTCTAAGTCGGTAAAAACCATTTGCAAATATCCCTTCTCCTCTTTCGAAAACGTTCGACAAGTTGACGAAGCAAATGAATAGCCTCCGTCGTCGATCGTCCAGGCATGAACCCAAACTGGTTCTCTGTTATCTTAACATCCTGCCTTAACCCGTGTTTAATCACCCTCTTCCAAAACTTAATGGTATGACACATGAGTTATATTCCACGGTAGTTTTAGCAACTTTGAATGCTACCCTTATTCTTATAGAAAGGTATAAGGGTACTTTTCCTCCACTCATTTAGCATCTTTTGGATTTTCCTTATCTTATTAAATAGGCACGTCAGCCATCGAACACCTATCTGAAAATACCTTAGAGGGGGTGAATAAGGTAACTACGTGTCCTATAGCAAATTTAAATTCTTAATTACAATATTTTAATTGATTACCAAGTTTCCGCGGAAATAATTTAAACAAGTTTAAATAATGAATCTTAGTAAGGTAATCAACACAATCACAGAAAAAGTAAATAGAGTCAAAACAACGCAAATATAGAGATTTGTTGACTAGGGTTCACCACACTTCTGTGGCTAGACCTCGTCTGAGACACCTTCTCGGGATTTCTACACTATTGTTATGAAGAACACAAATCCCTCTTCACAGGGCTGTGAAGAACACCAATCTCTCTTCACAAGGATAACACTCTTGAACTTGTGATTCCCTAGAAAACTAGAAAACAAGCCTTCCTTTCTAGTTCGTGATTCTCTAGGAAAGCCGCACTTTCCTCTCTAATCCACGACTTTCTAGGAAGATTTCTTTTTCCATTCTGAATCCACACAATTCAAGCAATAAGAGGCACCCCCTCTCGTGGGTTGAGAAACACCCTTTCTCGTGGGTTTACAATCGTTTTACAAACGACAAATTTACTCACTCTTAACTTTATGATCTCAATAGATACCGGTATGACAGAAGAATTGATTTGAGAGATTATATCATGTTTTGGCTCTGTGGAAATGAAAAGAATTTGGGCAAGTGTAAGCCGAGAAGAATAAAAGGATTTCTCAAAATGATTTGCAATGAATTGTTAATTGAAAGTGTGAGGTCTTATGGCTTTATACATGTATCAAATGGAAAGTTATTCTAACTTCCAATAACCGCTAAAAACTGTTATAAAACAGTTAATGACGGTTGAAGGTGGTCAGAATTGAAAACGGTGTAAATATCCTTTCGATTCAAAATCCAAATTTAAATTAACTGCCAAAAACTGTTCGTGCAAAACCGTCTGTAGGAAACATCTGCCATTAGACAAATTCCTTCCCCAGACGTCTGTAGGAGACGTCTGGAGAACAAAAAATTATTTAGCAGACGCCTTTAGATTCATCTCTGAAGTTTATCCAGTATTTGATATTTTGGGAATTTGTGCTACAGACGTCTGTGGAAGAAGTCTGGGGTTCAAAAAAAATTATGATACAGACGTCTGTTTTCTGACATGAATGAATATTTGTTTTTTAAGCTTGGCAGTTTGAATTCCAACAGATAGGTTAGACGTCTCTCAATGAGAGGGAAAACGTCTGGAGTAAAGACGGCATGTTGGAATGATGTTTCCAATATTATAAGATCAATACTTGACACATGTACGACACTTTTTTCTTCTATCTTTGTCTTGGTTCTTCTTTGATCTTCGTTTTCTTGAATCGTTACGATAAGACGTCATTATATCTTGATTAAGCTTGCATCACGTATTCACCCGCGTCAAGTCTTCATGCCATACTATCGTTTTGAGTGCGCATCACATTGTAGGCAATTTTGTTTGATGTTTGATATATTCATGCTGTACTTAACAATAAACACTTGGAAATGTCATCAGTAACTTATGAATTCGTTTAAATAAGGTTTTAAACTAAATCGAAACCGAGGATCGTGTAACACAGATGTAAACAATCTCCCCTTTTTGATATTTAGCAGAACTTATTTAAAAAATTCATGATATATAAAAAATATAAATTCGATTTAAATACTCCCCCATAATTTATGCTTGGTTAAAAAAATCTTTAAACTAATATCGGTGTCTCATACCACTGATACTATTTTTCAAAAAGTATTGCATGAAGACGAGTGATAAAATTCGAATTTTATGACCAAATCAAGCATTAATTAAGGATATTCATGAATATTTTTAATATTCTCTCTTTTTGAAAAATATCAAAAAGTTTAAAAAATAGAGCAAGGGTTATGAAAACATATATGAATATGGAAATTTTAAGTTCATGGAAAACAAAATGAGGCATGTAAAGGCACATCCAATGAACAAAGTGTTTTTTTAGCGATGTGAGGATAAATAATATCCATTTTAGCGCATGATTTATAGTAATAACTAAAATATTAAATAATAGTATACGAACCCGATAGTTAGAGAACATAATTCAAACTTTTCATAAATAGAAACTTGAAGTTCATACATAGAATTCATAACGATAAACTAACACACAAATGAAAACTAAAACGCACAAACTACATCAAACATAAACTAAAACACGCACACACTAAAAACATCCATATACTTCAAGCAAAACAAATTAAACAACGAACTAAACTAGGACCTAAACCTTAAGATCCTAATCTATTCTTCCGGCGGTAGAGGCGGCGTTGTAAATGGAAACTTGGAGGACAAGTCGAACATGCTATGATCGATTTGGCTGAAGAGGTGATCGATGCGGCCGGAGAGATGGTCATGAGAACCAGTGATACGATCCATGATACGGTTCTCGAAAGTGGCAAAGTCAAAGTCTTGGGCCTGAGGAGGAGGAGCGTCAACTGGATTTTGAGGAAGATGGGAGGAACTCGGAGTTTGGTCTAACTTCATCAAATTGATGTTGCGGGCTCCAAAATCGAGTTGTTCCTTGACTTGGTCCTCGAGAACGGGAATGGTAATGTGACGATACTCCAAAAGCTTTGTTATGACTCGACCATAGTATAGATTCGTTGGTCCACTTGACACTTCCCACGTGTTATGGATAAGGAACAACAGAAGATTAACTCTAATCTTCGAAAGCTCTAATCTTCGAAAGCACGCAGTAGGTTATCAACTTGTGGGGTCGTAAAGAGTTTCGCGACCGCCAGACTTAGCTAGGACGGTGTGGGAGAGAAGATTGGCAAGAACACGGGCTTGTTTGGTGAGTATTTTCGCTTGACGATCATTGTAGAGATGAGAATTCTCGGGGCTGTGAAGGATTTGGGATACCTTTTCCTTAGTAATCGGGTCAGCATACTCGAAATTGGCCAATGTCTTCATATAAACGTCGTCTCCTTCATTAGGGATACCTAACGCTTGACCGAGAGTATCGGAGTTGAATTTGAAAGTGGAATTGAAGACCTTGGTCGTGTAGTTGGTGTGATCGTCGGAAGTAGTCGTGAGTGTTGGGGTAAAAATTTATACCTCAGTTGACCAAGTCAAAATCAAAGTCAATCCCGAACCAAGTGGGCCCAAGCCCAGGTCAAGTGGGCCCATGCCCGAATCGTGCCCGAACATGAAGCGGCCGGCCTCCCATGCCATAACAAAATTTTTTGTAATAAATAATTTTGGTGTTTTTTTTATGAATGAATGTAAGAAAAATGGGCATAAAGCCAAATTTTTGTAAAACTCACGGCTCATGTGCAAAAGAAACGAGCACATGAGACATGGGATGGGCAAAATGCCATTTTGTAAAGCCCAAGAGGTTATATGTAAAATGTGTAGCCTATAAAGGCAAAGATGATGAAAATATCTCAACAACTTTTTCTCTCTAAAAAATTAGGGTTTCTGCCTCCTCCTTCCTCAAGGTTCTAAAATCTTCTTCCCCTTTTGAATTAAATCAAGAGATTTACTCTTCTTTTTCCAAAAATAAATAGTTTTTCACTACAAAACCCACAAAGGGGAGCTCAGATCTTCCATTAGATCTCAAAAAGGGAAGATATTTAAATCTCATCCCCTTTCTCCAAAATCCGGTCAACCAAGAGGAAGAAGGAAACCCATCTCCAAAAATCTCATCTTGGGAAGATCCAGGGCCAAAGGGGAGAGAAACAAAGGGGCCCCATTTGATCATTTCTAAAGATTTCTAAGAGTTTAACTCCATTCAAGATCTGTTGGAGTTCAGCTCCATAAATTAATCTCTTTTTAGGAGTTTAACTCCAGAAGTCAAATCGGGAGCACAACTCCCAGTGCAGGGACAAAGTCCTTCCTGCTGACGCCCAGCGCCCATGTGCCAGGCACGTGGGGCGCTGGCGCCCAGCGTCCGCGTGCAAGGTACGTGGGGCGCTGGCGCTCACGCGTCTTTTGGACGCCATTTCCCCTCATTTTATGTACACTCTACACTAAAAATACTTCCCTCTTTAGAAAAAATTTCTAACGGGGCGCTGTCCCGCACTCCGCAAGGGGGCTGCTAGTCCCTTGACCTCCAGCCCGTTATCCGGATAGCGGGACCTCCGTAAACTCCGCGGGCTCCCGATATATCGAAAACCCTTCTAAAACAAAACACACACTGCATATTGAGTTCGCATGACTAGTTGACCCGTCAATCGGAGGATCCCTCGCTTCAAAGGCGAGGGGTAATTAACGGCAGCTTAGTCCGCGGCTGCCGGAGATTCGGATCCCCACAATCAATATACCCCAGCCTACCCTAGGCAGGGGAATCTGTAATGCGCCTGACAAGCGCGCGCGTATTCCCATCTCAATTGGGTGACGAAAAACACCCTACAGATTCTGGCACGTCCGGTGGGACCTTACTCTCCTCCCATATCTCGGGTGAAGTGTTCATGCGAACTCATTAATATATACATACATACATATATATATATATATATATATATATATATATATATATATATATATATCGACGTTTGTACTGAAGTGATGTTCCTTTCGTGCAACAATTAACTTTCAACGACGATGTTTCCCAAGATGAACTCAGCTTCCGACGCGACCCCGATCCCGTATATAGTCAAGATCAATGCTCGTGTGGTTCTCCCTGCCAGTCTCAGCCGGCAATGGGAGGAGCCACCCCGTCAATTTGGTTCGGTCATCATCTACCCTGCTAGAAGCGCTCATCTGGCGGAGGTCCCGACAAACCAAGCGGCCAAAATAACCTCAAGTGGCAGGAGGCCGAACGTTGTAGTCTCCAAAGCATCCCACCCTAAATGCAAATCTGTATTCGAATGGCTCTTTACTGTTCCGACTATTGGCAAGGCCGTCAACACCAACGAGCCACAAAGCAGCTCCAGCAAGCTCAGACGTTGCCCTTGACGATCGAGTGAGCAGGCACATTCTCTGGACTTTTTGTCAATCGGTCTACGGCGTCTTCCCGAACAGCCGAAGTATGCCAAGTGCTTAAGACAGAAAATTTAAGGCAGAAAAGGCTCAGGTATCGAGCCAACAAGAGGGCCAGGACTTCGGCCATGTGGAATTTTGTGAGGTTCCAAGAGCAGGGTTACTCCGTGACGATGGCTGAGTCAGCCATAAAAATCAGCAATTCCTTCGAATATCTTAAGTGGGTTCAAAAAAATGCCATGACCGTCGGAATCAAGAAGATAGCGGTCCGAACAATGCCACAAAGGGACGTGTCCCAGCCTCAAAAGAGAAAGCATGACACCATCTCTTCAAGAGTCTATCGGGCGCTCTGCACCGCGCAAAAACAGCGGGGCAAATCCAGAAAGGAAGCGCCAGCACCACTTATGAATCCGGTTAGGCCAGCCATCTTCAATCGATCCGCTATCAAAACAGAAGGGCCAAAACGGTGGTCCACAATGTCAGCTACCAATAATGAAATGATGGCCGTATTTGTTGTCCACACGGTCTATATGGCAGGCACGCGCCCAAGTGACAACCTTCGCAGCAAAAGCAAGGATGGGGCCACCATATCCCAAGCCCAATCTGGCTTGAATGTGGTTGCCGCTTCCTAAGAACAGCCGCCTCCGCTGGATGATGAAAACCCTCTCGATGAGGATGATAGGCAGAAAGACCCCTCAGTCCATGTAGAGTTAAGCTCGGACAGCGAGGAAGAGCGGACTTCCCGTCCCAGGACCGTGGAGCAAGAGCTGCTTCAAGAGCTTCAAAAATAGCTCAGGAGCAAAGATAAAGAGATGGCCAAGCTCTATTCGAAAATTTAAGACCTAACTAACGTTGTGATGCAGCTTACAGCTCAAATTGCTCAAGCACCTCTCAATCAAGCACAAGTCTCTACTCATGAGCCGGGTGATGACAACCCGAAGCAGCCGATGCCTATCCCTTTGGGTCCAAGATTGGTCGAGCCGCACGAAAGCCGACCACATTCCGCTTCTGGGGACGCCTTGGCCCCAGATAGCACTATCCCGCTAACATAAGATCGGATAATGGATTTGGTCATCAGCAAGGTTAAAACATTGGTGGCCGAAGCCGAAGCTCATAAAGAAATTGGCAGTAGTGGGCGGTCATATCCCGCACAATACGATCTGATTGAGTTCCCGTGCGGCTACGTCATTCCTAAGTTCGGGAGATTTGACGGGACGGGAAATGCAAATCAGCACGTCGCCCACTTTAAAGCATCGTACGGAAATACAGAGGGCAATTATGCGCTCCTTCTTCGTCAGTTTGTCAACAGCCTGACCGGTGTCGCTTTCGACTGGTACGCGAGTATATCAGACGGGTCCATCATTACCTTTGCCCAAATGGAGTCTCTGTTTCGGCAAAGGTTCATAAGTGTCAGTGATAAAATCTCCATTGCTGACCTTGTGAGGACCAAGCCGGGGAAGAATGAAAGCAACACCGACTTTATCGCCTGATGGCGTAATCTCATGGTCAAGTGCGAACCGCCGCTGGAGCAGGACCAGTCCGTCAGCCTTCTCATTGGGAACCTCAGCAATTTGATGGTTCCATTCTTATGTACAGCAGGCCTCAAGACATTTCAGGAGCTAACCAAGAAAGTCCAAATGCTGGAACGCTCGAAGCAAGAGTCTACCCCAGACTTTCAGAGAGACAAGACTTGGAAAAGTAAGCGGGTCGACAACCGTAGAAGCGGGAATTCCAGCAGTGCCAATGCCTTCAATGCGTCCGACAATGAAGACAAGCGAAATGCAGGCGATTCCAAAACCAACAGGTCTCGAAAGCCATTGTTGGGAGGAGAAGGGCCTTTCCTAGAGGAGAAAAAGAACACGGTTTACTCTTTCAGAAGGGACAAGGTCTGCAAGATATTTAAAGATGCCTTGAACAACAGTCTACAATTGCCGGAGTTGAAAAGACCCCAAGAAGCAAAAATGACCAACGATCCCCTGTATTGCCCGTACCATCGAGTAGTGAGCCATGCAATCGAGGATTGCTATATCTTCAAAGATTGGGTCGAGAAGCAGTACAAAGCCGGAGAGATCGAGCTGTCCAAGAGCGTGTTGGTGAACAGTCAAGTTGCAACCACTAACTTTATACAGACAGAAGCTGAAGCCTTCTGGGAGCAGACAGCTGAACCCGCTGTCCTGAGAAATGAAACTGACTCACCGCAGCCTTCGTGGAGTACACACATATTTAATAAGACGAAGAAGATGCTAAAGTTACTTCGGAAAGAGCCCAGAACAGAATGGGAAGAGCAGAAGAAGCCTACCATTCCAGCTGCCAATTCGGCTCAATCAGGCTCAGAATCCAAAAAGCTCAAGAAGAAGAAAAGTGCAGCTCGACGCGAAAAGGACTCTAATTCAATTGAAGTAGTTCTTCCCCGTAGAAACGACTGAGATTCTGGAGGAGTTAGAAGAAGACTCGAATGAAGAGATCACTATAGTGACCTGCTACGTCATCCATCTTGGCAGCGACCCTGAGGAGGAGCTCTGTTTTTCCGAAGAGGACGAGGAGCTCGCCTCAAAGGCCAACCAAATCCAGCTTAGAAGCGGAAGGGCTCTGCCGCCAAATCAGGGCAACGCCCTAAAAGGAAAGGAAAAACAAGTTGTTAATGAAGAAGATGGCGGAGAGCCGGCACATGAAAATTCGAGTCCTTCTTCGGTGGACTATAATGTCTTGGCTCATCTTCGGAAACTTCCGTCTCTCCTGAGCGTCTACGATACCTTGGTTCTATCTAAGGAGCTCAGAGATGTTCTCACTCATGCTCTACAAAACCCCGAGCGGTATCAGGCTCGCTTTGCGGAAATTAATATGAAAGAAGCCCAGTACGCTCTGCATATCGCCGCCGTCACATTTAAGGACGAAGACTTGCTACTGGGAACGACTGAGCATAATCGGCCGCTTTACGTGACTGGGTACAGCGACGGAGATCGGATTAATCGCATATTGATTGATCCAGGATCCTCAATGAACATCATGAACTTGCGGACTCTGAAGAGTTTGTCAATGGACGTCCGACACTTGTCAAGGAAAAAGATTGCCATTCAAGGCTTCAATCAAAACTGCCAGCAAGTTCTGGGGTCTATAGCTTTGCCAATTAAATTTGGGGATCTGCAAACCGAAGCTAAGATATACGTGATCGACGCTGACTTGTCTTATAAGGTTCTTCTGGGACGACCGTGGCTCCACGATTACGGTATCGTTCTGTCAACTCTCCATCAGTGCATAAAATATACCAAAAACGAAGAAGAAAGACGCATTGATGGAGACATCCAGCCGTTCGGTGTGCATGAAATCCGATATGAGGATTCTCGGTACTTTATGAAGCCCCAAAATACCGAGCCACAGCTGACCAAAGACAGAATGGTCCTGAAACTCAAAGGAAAATCTAAGCCGGCTGTCACTTTCAAAAGCAAAAACCCCCAAGTGAGTCCGCGTTTCGGTAGTAATACTGATGAGTCCGATGCTGGAAGTCCGTCCTTCCGTAAAACTCGCCCTCATTTCGATAGCTATACGGACGAATCTGATACTAAAGGCCCGTCCGACAGCAAAATCCGCCCTCGTTTAGGCAGCGACACTGAAGAGTCGGAGGAAGAAGACCCGCCTTGCAACAGCTGTGCAGACTGGGCCCCCACGCAACGAGCAAAACTACGAGTGACCTTCGAAATTGCAGAAGGATCCCTAGCCGTCACAAGGGTGCCGGAGCAGATGTGCAAAGAGCTCGATGCATTGTCAGTCTCCACCGTGGACCAGCTGAAAACTTTCTACGTTCCTGGAAGGAAAAGTGGACAGAAGGGCATCCTGTTTTATGGGTCAAATCCTGTTGTGCACCCAGACGATTTGTCTGTCGTGTGCCTTCCATACGAGAGAGGCATAAGGGCCGTCCTCAATCCCAGATATTATGTGTCCGAGATGCGGGAATACTTTAAAAAGTGCGGGTGTCGGCTATATCAAACGAACTCCGAAGCGAAGTTTTACAAAGGGCTATGACATCCGCCTCAGGTCCGAGCACTCATCGATGGACGAATTCCAAACAGACGGGGCATAGGTTTCATCCAGCCTGATTCCAAGGCATGCTACATGATCCGTGTTGGTGAAGCCAGCGAAAGGTCGAATGAGTGCTCGGACCAGAGGCATAAGGGCCGTCCTCAATCCCAGATATTATGTGCCCAAGATGCGGGAATACTTAAAAAAGTGCGGGTGTCGGCTATATCAAACGAACCCCGAAGCGAAGTTTTACAAAGGGCTATGGCATCCGCCTCAGGTCCGAGCACTCATCGAAGGACGAATTCCAGATAGACGGGCATAGGTTTCATCCAGCCTGATTCCAAGGCATGCTACATGATCCGTGTTGGTGAAGCCAGCGAAAGGTCGAATGATGATGACGAGATAGCCGAGCCAGAAGAAGCTCCTCAAGAGCTCGAAGATGTCAGACAAGCAACCTTCGATGAGCTAACCGAGATCGATTTGGGAACGTCCGATAATCCAAGGCCGACCTACATCAGCTCACTTGTCAGAGAAAATGAAAGAGCAGATAATTGCCCTGCTGCATGAGTTTGCCGACTGCTTCGTGTGGACGTACAGAGAAATGCCCGGCCTCTCCCCTGAAGTGGCCGTGCATAAGCTGGCTATATCTCCTGATGCCAAGCCTGTCGAACAAGCTCCTCGAAGAATGAAAAGGGAGCTGGAAGAAAAGATCATCGAGGAAACTAAGAAATTTATCGATGCTGGCTTCATCAGGGAAGAGAAATACGCAGACTGGATCGCATGCATTGTCCAAGTACAGAAGAAAAATGGGCAGATCCGGATTTGCGTCGATTTTAGGGACCTTAACAAGGCATGCCCTAAAGATAATTTCCCGCTTCCGGTCATGGAAATGATGGTCGATGACACCTCAAATTACGAGCTGTTCACCTTCATGGACGGTTTGTCTGGGTACAATCAGATAAAAATGTCACCCGAGGATGAGAAGCATACAACATTTCGAACCCCGATCGGCATGTACTGTTACAAAGTGATGCCGTTCAGACGGAAGAACGCAGGTGCTACATATCAAAGGACGATGACCAATATCTTTGATGACCTAATCCATAAAGTCGTCGAATGCTATGTTGATGATCTGGTCATCAAGACTAAAGCTAAGGCCGATCGCATCCAAGATCTTAGAACCGTTTTCACTAGATTGAGGGAATACGATCTGAAGATGAATCCTTTAAAGTGCGCTTTTGGCGTGTCATCGGCAAAATTCCTAGGTTTTATAGTCCGACATCGGGGGATCGAAGTTGACCCATCCAAGATAAAGGCCATTCTGGAGATGCCCCCTCCTAAGAGTCTGACGCAGCTAAGATCCTTTCAACGCAAGCTCGCTTACATACGAAGGTTCATCTCGAACCTATCGGGGAGATGTAAGCCCTTCTCAAAACTCATGAAGAAAGGAGCTCTTTTTTTTTGGGATGCCGAATGTCAAGAAGCGTTCGAAAGTATCAAACGGTACATGTTGCACCCTCCAGTGCTTGCTGCTCTTATTTTAAATAAACCGTTGATTCTCTATACTGCTGCGCTAGATGAATCACTTGGCGTACTCCTTGCCCAGAACAACGAGGAGGGAAAAGAAAATGCCCTCTACTACCTCAGTCGAACTTTAGTTGGGGCGGAACACAACTATTCCCTGATCAAAAAGCAATTTCTGGCTCTGATATTCGCTGTGAAGAAGCTGAGGCACTATCTGCTTATTCATCGGGTTATGCTGATCTCCAAGGTCGACCCGCTCAAACACTTAGTGATCAAAGCAAGCCTAGCCGGTAGAATGGCGAGATGGGCTGTCATGCTGCTTGAATTTAACATAATTTATACTCATCAGAAAGCAGTAAAAGGGCAAGCCCTCGCCGACTTCCTTGCTGCTCATCCTATACCAGAAGGGTCGCCACTCAATTGCGAGTTACCCGACGAACAAGTGATGCACCTCGAGGAAGATGAGCCATGTTGGGAGCTCTACTTCGATGGAGCCTCATCAATGAGGAGCTCCGGCAAATCAAGCATCCCGCAGATAAAAACAGAGATATGATTGGTGTTCATCACGCCATCGATGGGAACCCTACGACGTTCTTATGCTCTCACTGAGCATCGCACAAACAATGAGGCTGAGTATGAAGCTCTGATAGCTGGTTTGGAGCTCGCCATAGAAATGGAAAACCTTCGGCTACGAGTCTACGGTGATTCCCAGCTTGTCGTCAACCAAATAAGCGGCGACTATAAAATATACAGACCCGAGTTAGCTCGATATAGAAGCCGAGTGGTGGAACTTATGAAACGGTTCACTCACATTGAATTAATGAGAGTCCCTAGAGCGTTGAACGGAAAAGCCGACATACTCGCTCGCCTAGCTAAAGAGCTAGCTGATCCCGACATGGACGAAATTCTATTCACAGTCAGAAGCCGGAAAATTCTATTTCCAGTATCATTGCGTGAAGAAGAAAGTGTTGAACAAGAGAACAATCCCGCCGAAGATGCTTCGATCATTCAAGACGAGCCCGATTGGAGAGGACCCTTCATAGAGTACCTCCGATACGACAAGCTGCCCGAAGAAAAATCTGCGAGGATTCAGCTGAAGAAGAGAGCTCTCCGATACATGTTTGTAAATAACACGCTATACCGCAGATCATATAACCAACTCTGGCTCATGTGTCTGTCATCGGCCGAAGCCCAAAAAGTCGTGAAAGTTCACTCGGGCATCTGCGGGGGTCACCAATCCGGCTTCAAATCTAACGGCTTGGATATTACTGGCCTACCATGATAAAGGATTGTGAAGAGCATGTAAAGAAAAGTCATATCTGCCAAATTCACGGTGATTTCATTCACAAGCATCCCAATCCGCTGCATTCTACGGTGGAGTCATGACCCTTAGAAGTTTGGGGTACCGACATAGTTGGTCCAATTGATCCTCCGTCATCCAAAAGCCACCGGTTCATATTGGCCGCAACTGACTACTTCTCCAGATGGGCTGAAGCTGTCCCGGTAAAAGAAGTCAAGACAGAAGATATTCTGATGTTCTTCTAGCATAATATTCTATACAGCTTCGGTACACCAAGAAGAATCATTTCTGACAACGGACCTTCTTTCAAGAGCTTCAAAATCTCAAGGTTCGCTACTCAGCACAAGATAAACCGGAGATATTCCTCCATCTATAATCCAAGAGCCAATGGGCTAGCCGAAACTTTCAATAAGACTATGCAAGCTCCTGAGAAAAAATACTTCAGCCAACAAGAGAGTCTGGGATCTCAAATTTCACGAGGCATTATGGGCATATCGTACCACGCACCGTACTCCAACTCAGTCCACTCCATACTCATTGCTCTTTGGAGTGGAGGCGGTCCTCCCCCTCGAAGTCGAAGTTCCAAGCTTAAGGATGGCCGTTCAGCACGAGTTGTCGGAGGAGGAAAACGTGCTCTTTCGGCTCGAAGAGCTCGACGCCCTCAAAGAAAAGAGGCTCGCAGTACAGCAAAATCTAGAGCTGTATCGAGCCCAAATATCACGGGCCTATGACAAGATGACCCGTCTCCGCGCTTTCAAGAAAGTCGAATTGGTGTTGGTCCTCAAAAGACCGATCATTCCCAATCGACATGCCAAGGGAAAATTCGAGCCAAACTGGGAAGGACCATACGTCATCGAGAGAGTGTTCGATGGAGGATCCTACCAGCTGATAAATGCCGAGGGAGAAAGTCCTATGCCATCCATCAATGGCCGATATCTCAAGAAATACTACGCGTGAATGCTCCAAGTCGCAGGCGAATTGAGCACACCGGCCATACGGTTTGGATCATGTATCCTGTAAAACCGTATACAATCCATGGGCGTAAACAACCCTTTATCTCTCCCAAGTCCTGCCGGCGAGACTACTTTTAAAGTCCCATCGGTGAAAAAAAAGAAAAAAAAGAGAAAGGAAAAGAAAAAAAAGGTATGTCCACAAGCAAAACGGTCACGGATGAAAACCCGAAAGGGCTCCGTGAGTAAAAACAGCAGGACTGCCGGCGAGTTTGTGAAAACCCGAAAGGGTGCAAACTCGTGAAAAGAGATGAAATACACTTGCAAAGTCCTCTCGACCTTGTGAGGAGAAAATCCCTGCGTGAGATCCTTACAACTCACAAAGGAGCAACACACTTAGGAATCCTTACGATTCTTAAGAACATACAACTGCGAGATCCTCTCGACTCGTAGTGAGAAAATGCTTTTATGAGACCCTTATGGCTTATAAAATTGAAAAGTCTTAGGTGATAGGGATCTAAACCCGTCTCCTGAGCCATCGTTCCCCAACGGGCGACGGCAAATGATGAGTCGCTCCTGGCATTACGCTTTAGTGTTAGCGGTGCTGATGCCGACCCAAAACTCAAACCTTAAATTCCTAAACGGCGAATGATGAGTCGCTCCTTGTACCATATTCCAGTGCAGCGATGCAGACGCTAACCAAAATTTCAATCCCTGGATGTCCCAATGGCGAATGATGAGTCACTTCTGGTACCATATTCCAGTGCAGCGATGTAGACGCCAACCAAAATCTAATTTCCCAAAATTCTCCCAGCCCTACGGGTGGTCCCCAAATTGACTACCGTATACAATCTACAGGCTCAAATAATTTTCCTCACATCCATGCCCCACAGCAACCACCAGTCACGCGGCCGGTCACCGCCCTTGGAATTATGCTCTATTTGGGAAGACCCACTCATGTGTCCTCACGATACATGAGGAGAACAAACTTACGAGATCCTCTCGACTCGTAAGAAAACACCTTCGTGAGATCCTTACGACTCACAAAGGAAAAACACACTTGGGAGTCCCCACGATTCCTAAGGATAAAATATACCTACGAGATCCTTTCGACTCGTAGGGAGAAAATGCTTTTATGGGACCCTTACGGCTCATAAAATTGAAAATCCTTAGGTGATAGGGACCTAAACCTGTCTTCTAAGCCATCGCTCCCTAACAGGAAAAAGGCAAATGATGAATTGCTCATGGCATATGTGCTTTAGTGTTAGCAACGCTTATGCCTACCCTAACCCTAAAATTCCAAACTCCAATCCAATAGACCCATAAGTCTTTAAACTAGGAACATATGACCTCTAAGTCGTTAAACTGGGAACAGATGACCCCCAAGTTGTTAAACTGGGAACGAGGGTAGCCCTCTCATGGCAAATGATGATTCGCTTCTGGTACTATATTCCAGTGTAGTGATACTGATGTTAACCCAAATCACATCAAATCAGCAAGACAACCAACGACCTCCCAGGCGGAATCAAGCTCCACTTCGGAAACAAGTCGAATCGCAAGTCAGCTTCAACCCTGACACCGCAACAAGCGGAGCAAGTCAAATCAAGCACCAACCGTCCATGTCGTTAAAAGAGCAGCACCGACCGTCCACATCGCTAAAAGGGCAGCACCGACTGCCCAAGTCGCCCAAGTCGCTAAAAGGGCAGTACCGACCGTCCAAATCGCAAAAAGGTCAGAACCGACCGTCCAAATCGCAAAAAGGGCAGAGCCGACCGTCCAAGTCTCAAAAAGGGCAGAGCCGACCGTCCAAGTCGCTAAAAGGGCATAACAGACCGTCCAAGTCGCAAAAAGGGCAGAACCGACCGTCCAAGTCACTGACCGTCCAAGTCGCTAAAAGGGCAGAACCGACCGTCCAAGTCGCAAAAAGGGAAGAGCCTTCGTCAAAGTCGCAAAAAGGGCAGAACCGACTGTCCACATCGCTAAAATGGCAAAAAAAACGAAGTGGTTGCAACAACTCAGCCGTTCGTTGATGCTCAGCTTTCACCTGTTGGCATACCAGACACTTGGAGACAAAGTGAGCAATCTCCCTCTTCATTTCGTTCCACCAGAAGTGCTGCCTCAGGTCTCTGCACATCTTGGTGCCTCCTAGGTGCACCGAGTAAGCGGAACTATGTGCCTCAGATATGACTTCATCTCGAATACCCCCATTTGGAACACACAGCCGTCTACCAAATCTTAGAGAACCATCTTCATGAACCTGCAAATCCATCCTCAAACCAGCCTCAACTAACCCTCTGAACTTCTGCAATTGAGAGTCTCCAGCCTGTGCAACTTTAATGCGATCTATAAGCGATGATTGAACTTGCAATTGCTAGAGATGTCCGGGCACACCCGGTGTAACTACCTCCAACTCGAGTCTTTGAAGGTCATCGAGAATCCCCTTCTGACAAGTCAGCAATGCAGCTGACGGCCTGCGACAGAGAGCGTCAGGAACGACGTTCACCTTCCCCGGGTGATACTGCGGATCAATATCGTAGTCTGCCATCAATTCCAACTACCTGCGTTGTCTCATATTCAGCTCTTTCTGAGTGAACACGTATTTCAGACTTTTGTGATCCGTGTACACCTTCACTCTTTTGTCTATAAAGTAATGCCTTCATATCTTTAAAGTGAACACAACGGCCGCTAATTCCAAGCCATGCGTGGGGTAGTTCTTCTCGTGATTTTTCAGCTGACGAGAGGCGTAAGTTACCACTCGACCGTGCTGAATTAAAACACAGCCTAAACCTTTTCCCAACGCATCACTATAAGCCACCCGAGCTATCTGGCACAGTCAGGATTGGGGCTGTGGTCAACTTTAGTTTCAACAGCTCGAACGCCTGGGTGCACTCCTCCGACCAAACATAAGGCACCTCTTTCCGTGTGAGCTTCATCAAGGGTTCCGCTACTCTCGCGAAATCTTGGACAAACCACCGATAATACCCAGCCAATCCCAAGAAGCTTCTTATCTCAACAACTGATTTCGGTGTCGGCCAGTCTTTACTAGATTCGATTTTCGTCAGATCCATTGAACTGTCGTCACTCGGAACGACATACCCCAGAAATTGCACCTTGTAGAGCCAAAACTCGCACTTGCTTAGCTTAGCATAGAGCTTCTCCTCCCGTAGAACCTGCAATACATTTCGTAGGTGCTTGGCGTGCTCCTCTCGACTTCTGTAATAGACTAGAATGCCGTCGATGAAAATGACAACAAACTGATCCAAGTACTTAGAGAAAATCCTGTTCATCAAGTCTATAAATATGGCCGGTGCATTGGTAACACCGAACGGCATCATAAGAAACTCATAGTTTCCATATTGGGTTCAAAAAGCTGTCTTGCATACATCCTCTGCCTTGACCCTGATTTGGTGATACCCTGACTAAATATCTAGTTTAGAAAATACCCGAGCACCACCCAGCTGGTCAAACAAGTCATCGATGCGGGGAATGGGATACTTGTTTTTCACGGTCACCCGATTCAACTCCCGGTAGTCGATGCACATGCGCAAGGAACCGTCTTTCTTCTTAACCAGCAACATAGGAGCACCCCACGGGGAACCACTTGGAAGGATAAATCCCTTGTCCGGAAGATCTTCTATCTGCTTCTTTAATTCTGCCAACTTAACTGGCGCCATCTGATTGTTTATTGATTTTCGTATGCGTTTTAAAATTTAAGAATACCGCAATCAAGACGGTGTCGCTTGGTAGCTAGCCGGTTGAGTACGGGTCGGTCCACAAGGAAATGGTGTTATCTCTTTAAGTTCTAACGAGTTAAGTCCTATTTTTGGTACGTTTTGTTTTAAAATCTAAGAATGAGATTAATTTGATTTGAAGTCTTGCTAGGGTTAGGATTATGTTAGTTTAGAAAAGGGATTCTACTTACTGCTTTTAATTCCCTAGTTAAGAATATAGGTGTTGGGGTAATAGTCAACAAAGGGGATTAGCACGATTAGGCAGAAACTTAGTTTCTTCCTTTTGGTCCTTGTGCGTCCTTTCTTGGCTCTTAGCCCTAACCTCTAGTTAATTCAACTACAACCGGTCTAACTAGGGAATCACCGCTATCTTTTAGGATAGGGTGCCGTAGTGAGCGGTGTGTGGTTGGATTAAACGGAGTCCTATTTTAAATATTATATGGGCAAAGAAAGGAGTGAGGGATTTTCTTCTCTCAGACCTTCCCAATCCTAACCCTAACAAGTGAGGAATTACCCACTCATTAGGAAAACTATGATAAAATTCATTTATGTTTGTTTATTTTAATAGGTGAACTAAAATGCAGAAAATAAAAGAACAGATAAAATAAATTGCACGAATCAAATTTAAGTAAAAATGCAAGATAGGAAAAGAACTTACTTTATTGATACCTCTCAACAATGTATTACAACTTGAGTGAAATTTTAATCTAGAAAATTAAAAAAAGGCATGCCTAATTAGGTTTTCGGCTTTCCTATTTATAGATAGGAGAAACCCTAGGTTTTACATCTGATCCAAGGAGGATGAAATTAGGGCTTATGCAACACGTGTGCGCGGGTGCAAAATGGCGAACAAGCAGGCATATATGATTCAACATCGATAATTGCATTAAATAAATTATATAAAAATGACAACTAAATATTTTCAATTGAACTTTCGAAAATAAAGCTGTCGAATCATGATGATATTAGGTAATCTTTTGAGCATAATTAAACTAACAATCTTGTGGGATCTAGGATTATATTTGTAGAAAATGAATCCAAATATACCTAGATCTAAATATCAGGAAGCGTCGATACTTATAAGTTGATACCCAACTCAATCACCAGTTAACTCCGTAACTAATCCAAAATAGCACAACTTAATTATACCTTTGTTTTATACCTCAAGTCATGGAATAATGATTGTTGAACAGTAAAGGGGAAACTCCATGGTGCCGCTAGTTTATTTTAGAACACTTAGGCTTCAAATCTGTAAGCTTTATGTTGCGATCACGGCTTGATGTAGATCTAAACGGCGGGCTTCAAACAATCAACAATTCGATGAACCAAATTTGTTTTTTGGTGGCGTGTCGATGACGATTATATGACAAATGCAAAGAACGAAGATGACGGATGGCGACGATGGAACAATAAATCAATACAGAAATCGACCGCAGCCGAATGATAAATTGTCGACCGCAGCCGAATAAATTTCTTCGCCAGAACAATTCACAAATCACACAATTTTTATATCAAAATCAATATATATTCATCAACTAAACCATAAAAAGGTCTAGGGTTTCTTTTATAGGAAAACCCTAATACAATTAACAAAATAGCACATAAAATTTCTAATTTTGCAAAATAACATGAACTCAAAAATTAACAAATATCACCTAAACAAATAAATAAAATACGACATGATAGTCCTGCATCAAGAAGGTTGTGAATTTTTTTAGAAATCGCAAAATTTATCGGTTTTTTTTCACTTTTCAATATTTTGCTTGCTATAGCAAATGAAAATTGCGAAAATTTCAAAAATCTCGGGATTTTTCTTTACTCGGTTTTCTAATATTTTGCTTGGTATAGCATAAGAAATCCACGAAATATTTAAAAATCTCAAGGATTTTCGAATTTCAATGTTTTGCTTGCTAAAGTATAAGAAAATCTTGAAAATTTTCAGTTTTTCGATATTTTCCTTTACTAGAACACGAAAATCGCGAAATTTTCAGTAATCTAATTTTTTTATTTTCACATTTCAATATTTTGCTTGCTAAAGAGCACGAAAATCATTAAATTTTCTTAAATCTCGAAATTTTCAATTTTTCTTCATGTTGTCAAAATTTGGCTTAGTTTAACACGAAATATCAAAAGCTTCACAAAAATCACAATTTTCTATTTTCTTTTGCTTTCCAATCTATAGCACAAAAAATTTGCGAAAATTTTCTATTTTCTAGCTCTTTTCAGTCTTCTGCTTCAGAAATTTCAAAAGTTTTCGTCGGTTTGTATCCAATATCCTGATTGCTTTACACATAAATTTTCAGTAATTCGAATTTTCAATATTTTGCTTTTTCAGAAGTCTCCAAATTTTTTCCGTTTCTTAATATTTTGTCTCCAATAACACACGAATTGCGAAATTTTTTGTAATATTAAAATTTTAGTGTTCTTCGGGTTTCAATATTTTCTTGCTAAGCACCCGACAATTGCGAAATATTAAGAAATCTTATACTTTTCAAAAAAATTCTTGATGCTCACGAAAATAGCAAAATTTTGAACTTTCAAAATTTTCTATATTTTTTCGGTTTTCAATATTTTGCTCTATGGCACACCAAAATTGCGAAATTCTCAGAAATCTCAGTTTTCTTCATATTTTCAATATTTTTTAGCACACAAAATTAATGAAATTTTCACAAATCTAATATTTTTTCTATCTTTCGATTTTCGATATTTTGCTTGCGAAAATAGCGATTTCAGAAGGCTCGAACTTTCCTGTTTTCTTCAGTTATTCAACATAAATCATGATGACAATATAAATAGGATACTTTATTATAAAAGATAAATGCGTTCTGATTCCTTGATCTATATAGGAATTGGAGTTCCTTTTTGAACCACAATTGATCGATATCTACAGGACACAATTAACCAGATCATAGTTTCAGTGTCTATTTCACAAATCCTGTTTTGTTCCTGTTCTAAATTATAACATTTTTGTCAGAATTTATCTTTTCTTCTTCTTGCAACTGTAAATTAGAAACCATGTTCAAGTTGTATAGAAATCAATAAATGCGTATCACGTACAACTTAAATTTAAAGTCATGTGAAGGATTTCTGTTTCATTCATTATATCGATAATTTTTGTATTCTTTTGTTCCCTCCAAAAATAATGATAATTAATACACAGTAATCCATGGGACTTAAGTCCATGCGTCAGAAAGATGGACGTGGCTAAAAAGCATGCGTCAATAATGCCTGACGCTGCGTCAATTTTTGGGACCCTCGCTTCTTTAATAGCTTAAGCTATATTTGGAAAAATAATTTTCCTATCTTTCTCATACAGAAAGAATAAATCTGGTTAATCAGAAGATCTCCAAATAAAAAATTTAAAATATATAGTTTAAGCTATTTAAAATATTCTCTATCTTTCTAAAACAGAAAGAAAATTTTGTTAACAAGAGATAAATTTTTTTATATCTTTCTAAACAAAGAAAAATATAAACTTTGTTAACAAGGACCCTCGGATCTATAACCCAACGGTGCTTAAGCACGCGTGCTAATATTAGCTCTTTTCATATGTTCTTTTAAAACAAAAAAATCAATTGAATATCTTATTTAAATAAGAAAGATATTGATTATATCAACAGATAACCCTTGGATCTAAAATCCAACGGTGTTTAAGCCACCCGGGCTTGATCATAAGATCAATTAGACAAACCTCAAAGTGAGATTGTCTCTACTTATCCAACAATATCTATGCCCCATATAAAAGACCCTTGAGGTCAAATTTTATATACGAAATCGACCCCATAAGTTTGATCAGGAACATAAGTTCTCTGCAATCAAAGCTTTTGTCTTCTTCCTCATTATCATCAACCGAGGTGAGAAAAGGAGAATAACCTCTATGATAGAATAGGCTTAAGCTTCATTTATGAGAAGGTTAACCTTCAGATTCAGAACTTGAGTTCTTTTCAATGATCTTAACATCTTTAGATCAAATTTCGCCCCCAGAAAACTTAAGTTTTCATTAGAAGGATTCTTTTGATCTTAAGTTCTAAGGTTTGAGAGAAGATCCGATTACCGCATAAAAATATAATGATGAAGGATAAGGAAATTTAAATTTCCAAAGAACAGATCATATGATCGATATATAAAAATGAAGGGAGATTCCAGATCACAAAAGTTGTGATCTTGATGTCGTTAATAGCCAAAATAGCCATTAACAGAAGTTCCACCTCCCTCCCTTGGCAGCCCTACGCTAAAGGAGGAGACGCCAAAGAAGTCAATCTTTGATAGGCTGACAACTACTGCTGTCGGCTCTGATGATAAGCCTGCTCAATCTAAAGGTCCAGTCTTCCAAAGGCTAAAGTCCGACTCTGAGGGTTCCTCTAAAAAGCCTGCGATCCCAAAGAAGCCAGTCTTCAAACGGCTCAAACGGCTGGCATTTGCAACCCCTAATGTGACCAAGGTCCCGAAGGATGATGTTCCACCCAAGCAGTCTGTCTTCCATAGGCCGACACCTCAAGCTGCTGCTACTCCCATACCTAGACAGTCGGTTTTCAAGCGACTGTCACTTGCCAAAACTTCATATAAACGCAGGGGACAAGATAGTCCGAAAGAGCACAGGGGCAGATTCAAGAAGCTCCCACAACTGAAGAAGCACCGGCCCCTGTTACCAGAGGTGCCCGACGCTGATACTGGCGCCGAGTGAGGCAGGCTGGGGGCAGCTCTTCATCTGGGTTAACTCTACTCCGATGATCCGAGCTGCCGTTCCAACCGAGGACAGCTTTGAACCTCTAAAGGTGGTTAAACGCAATTCTCCTACTGCTATACTGAAAAAGTCGCCACCTCCCTTGAAAATACATGATGAGCCTAAGGCGATACGTTTAGTCAAATGGCTTTTCCCAACCATCTACACAGTTTGGAAAGAAGTCCAGAACTCTGTCATTGATAACAGCTACTCTCGTCGACCGAAAAAGCTCAAAGGTATACAAGATGATGATAGATCTACTCCTAAATATAAGAAGGCTTGTTCTCAGAAGGTTCCTGCTATGATGGTTCCTTCAAAAACAGCTTCTCATAAAAGAGAGGCCCGATAAAGTCCTGGTACATAAGGCAAATTCCAAAGTCCCGCACTATAAACGCCCTACGTCTGGGGGCATGATAGTTCATATAATATATATGATGAACTCCAAAGATGATTGTCGAGCTTATGTTTCTCATAGACCAATCACTCGGTATATAACGAAGGATCAGCAGAAGCCGCAAGAGATATTGACTCAAGCGGCGGAACTCATGAGTCCACCGCTCAATTCAAACCCTGACAACGCTCCCGAAAAAAGGACGGGACAGAAGTCTGATATCGACTACCTGAAGCGTGTCCTTGAAAACAAGGATGAGAAAGCTGCGGAAATGAATGCTAGGATGAACAAGATGGCCCTCCTATTCCAAATCATGGTCAGGATGATAGCTCAGCAGGAACCATAGACAGATGAGCCACCGGTAGTTATTATTGATGACAAGGGAGATACGTCAAATCCTCTACGAGCCCCATCAGTGATCGGTGAGGAGACGATCTCCAAAGCAAGGCTGGATGAATATATCACCCAGCAATTTAAAGCCCTTCAAGCCAGCGAAATGGCAGGCAAGCTGGTCAAGACTGGTCGACCGTACCTAGCATGGTATGACCAGAGACAATACTATTTAGGATATACGATCCCGACGTTCCAAGTATACAAGAGGACCGACAATCTTCGTCAACATATCACTCAATTCAGATCCAGGTGCGGCAACACCGAATGAGATGATGTATTACTTCTCCGCCAATTCGTTATCAATCTATTGGGCACTGCTTTTGAGTAGTAATCAGAGCTTCCTAACGACTCCGTTAAGACGTTTGATGAAACGGAGATGCTCTTTTGCTAAAGATTCGGTAGTGCGAGTAATGCATCACTATGAAGGCACTGGTCAATGAAAGAATCAAACTGAATAAGACATGGGTTCAATATGCTATCCAATGGCGGAACCTGTGGTCTAAGCACGAGCAGCGCATCGGCGAGGTTCCGGCCGTCGGGTTATTCGTGGCGACCATCGATCGGCGCTCATAAGTGTATCCGTTCATGTCCTTCTTCAAGCCTACTACCTTCCAGTAGCTTATTGATAAACTAGCTCAACTGGATTCGATAGGTCAAGGTCCTTTCTCTTCGGGCCGAGACTTATGAAATTATATAGGGAAAGACAAGGCAGCGTTTATCGCCAATACACAACAGCAGCAGGGCGGCCCTAAAGTGTCTGGTCGCCAAAATAATAATCGTGCGGGGCCGAATCTCGAGGAAAGGATAGTGCGCGAATATTCGTTCCCTCGCGATAAGACAAAGAAGCTGTTCGAGATCGCTACGAAGAATGGCCTACTGACGTTGCCCCAGCCACGGCGACTGGCTCAAGCTAATGAAGTCAACAGCCCCAATTACTGCCCCTACCATCGAGTGGTAAGCCATCCGATCGAAGATTGTTACATTTTCAAGAACTGGGTCGAGAACCAGTATAAACAGGGTAAATTCATGCTATCAGATAACTGGAAGGTGAATCCACGCCAAAATCATAGCCTTAAGGGGGCTAATACGCAGGGGCATCCTGTTCATTCGTGGAAGAAACCCCATGGGAGGTGATGCTTTCCTCCAAAACAAAGATGTTAAAGGATCTGCAAGCATGTCCGAGAATCAGGTAAAAAAGCCCGCTTGAACATGAGATTATAGAAGGGATGCTAAAGCCGCATCCCACTCCGAAAATTGTTGATAAAGGGAAAAGCCCCAAAGTCAAGTAGTCTAATAAGAAGAAAAAGAAAGTAAAGAAGCTCATACAGCCTGTCGAGCATGTAGACAGCCGTACGGGGATACAAAAGTATATAGATGCGCTAAACGAATATAACCAGATGACGCGTTCACTAGTCACTCTCTTCAGCACATCCTTAAGAATAGCAAGGAGGATGAAGATAATGATTCAGAGGGAGAAGAGAAAATAGAAGAACGTGTGGAAAGTTGCCGCATGGTCTTTCACTCCTTCATATATGACGAAGATGTGCCAGCTGCGTCTGAAAGTGACTCAGACGAACAGAGGGCGGAATCAATGCCAGAAGCTCCAAGTTCGCCATAAGAAGACCCTATTGAGAAGTTCCTATAAGAAGCCTTTCAAAGAAGCAGGGAAAATCAAAGACGTGAACTGGCCATATATGAGAAGGCCATGCGGCAGTGTCTAAATAGGCAAGCCGCGAAGGAGGCAAGTTATGTAGCTCCCCAACCGAAGCCAAATATATTGCCAAAGAGGAAAAAACAAGGTCAAGACCGAGAGGCACTTCGCTAAGGCCTTATCGAAAGGGATGAAGTTGCTGCCCATGAAGATGTATATACCCTAGGGGTTGTAGACTTTGAAGGCAGAGAAGAGCACCCAAAATTTTGTCTCTACCACCGGAGAGTCTGTCACCCCATCGACGAATGTAAAGTGTTCTGGCAATGGTGGCAAAAGTATGTCTTCCACCAAAGACATATAAAAAAGGAGAGGCAGAAGGCCGAGGCTCTCCCACTCCCGCATGATAACTCCGAAGCAAACAGACAGACAATGTCAGTGACCGAAAGCTATTGTATGGACAAGGCTTAGTCTTAAAAAAAATGGTTCAACGGTGCCAACTTTTGGAAGAGACTCGGAAGATGAAATCCCCATCAACTTCCTATATGCAGGCTCCTCATCAGAGGAAGAAGGGAAAGCAAAAGACTGCGGCAATATCCGTTTGCGGAAATGCACCCTTCCCAAGAAAAACCATAGATCTGCAAGCAAAGATCCGAAGGATCAAGATAAGGGTAAAGGGAAGATACCCGAAGAGATTGTTCTAGATGAAGAGGTGCTTAAAGATCTCGCTGCCAAAGACCTGCCTATGAAGAGTAAGGTGGACCACAATGTATTAGCCTATCTGAAGAAGTTGACTTCTCACTTGAGTATATACGATGCTCTATTCCTCTCAAAGGAACTGTGGGAATCTTTAATCAAAGACCTTGAAGAACTTGATCAATTCCAAACTTTCTTTGTTGAGGAAGCAATGAAGGATAAACTGGCGGAAGTATATACAGCCGATATTACCTTCAGTGGAGATCTTCTGGGAACGTTCGAGCATAATCGACCGCTCTACGTTGCTGGGTATTACGATGATAAGAGGATAAATAAGATCCTCGTCGATAACGGTTCTTCGGTTAACCTTTTGAATGTAAAGGTGCTCAAGCAGCTATCTATGGATGTTCAATATCTCGGCAGTGAAAAGATCACCATCTCCGGATTTGACTCGCAGTCTTCAAAAATGCTGGGGTCCATAGTATTGACATTGTGTTTTGGACAGCTCGTCATGGACGTAAAGTTCCATGTCATTGAAAGCAAGACGTGCTACAAAGCTTTACTCAGTAGACCTTGGCTATACGAGCATGGTCTCATCCCTTCTACACAACATCAGTATATGAAGTATTTTAAGGATGGCCAAGAACACACCATTATAGAAGAGCTCAACCCTTTCTCCATGAATGAAGTACGTAAATATGAAGATACCAAGTACTTCCTGTCGGACTTCGAAAATACTGAGAGGTGCGGCAAGTCGCAGAACAAGGAAGTACAAGCGACCACCATCTCGATCTTTGGAAGTGATTCTGAAGAAGAAGAGATAGTGTTCACGGATCAACCTCTGAGGGAAACCAATAAACATAGCTTGTCAACCTCCATTTTAGTCTTCGATAGTGACTCGGAAGAAGAAGTTGATGTAGTGTTCTCTACCCACCCGCAAGTGAAAACTCCCAATGAAGCAAACCAAGCTTTACATATTGCGATGGTTCCGTCTTGCCACTACAAAGAACTCGATGCACTTAGCACCTATAGCGTGCAGGAGTTGGTCACTTTTCATATACCTTCCAGATATATAAGTGAGAAGGCGATTCTCTTCTACAAATCAGAAAAGACCAAATTGGAGAAAGAGGTCTCGTATAGACTTGATCCGAATCTCAACATGTTGCAGCCTATCCGTATGCCGAGATACTTCATGAAATGACTAAGGGAATTCTTGAAGCATCAGGGAATACCATTCGGACAAACTGTCCGTCAGGCTAAATATTGCAAGAGGATCTAGGAAGTGTCAAGGACTCGCCAAATCAAGCCAAACGGAAAAATGGATACTACATGCTTGGGATATGTACAACCCAAGAAGTGGGAGCAAACTCATAGCTGTTATGCCTTAAGCGAAGGGGAAGATACTTGGCTGGTAGATGACGTGACCAAGCAAGAGGGAAATACCCCGCAAAGCGCTTCAACCCAACCATCAGAAGAGCCAATTGAGACGCTAATGAAAGAAACGGTTCAAGATGTTGATGAGCTTGAAGAAAGTATAATGGTCCTATATGAAAAGATCATGCGGTTGCCCCTGACCGAGCAATATAATGGAGTAAGGAGTTATGATAGCCCGGCTCCGCAACAGCTACCTCTGCTCTCTTTTATAAGAGGAGATTCGAAGCGGCGACAATGAGACTAGAGCGGCATCTACGCCCAACCCTAAAACAAGGCGATCTCGGGACAATGCATCAACAAGAAAAATACCGCCCAAGCCCATCCCTTATACAGAAGATGGGATGGGGTTACTCTTTCCCCGTGACAAGACAAGGAAGATATTCGCCGAACACCCAATCTCAGTCTACTCTCCACTGAACTGTGAGCTACCGAATGAATATGCATTCAACGCGGTCGAATGGAAAGAAGAAACAGAGAAGCCTTATTGGGAATTATATTTCGATGGAGACTCCTCAATAAAAATGCGGAAAAAGAGTATCTCGATAATCAGAGCTGAGATGGGCCTTATTTTCGTAACCCTCAAGACAGAATAACCCGCTATGCCAACTCGTTGACGGAGCCTAGGACCAACAATGAAGAAAAGTATGAAACGCTTATAGCCGGTCTTGAGATTGCGATCGGCATAGGCATCGAAAATCTCCGTATACATGCGGATTCTCAGTTGATCGTCATGCAAGTCAATGGAGATTACAAAACATGCAAGTCAGAACTGAAAAAGTATGGCGAAAAGGTGCAGCAACTGCTGACGCGGCTTCTCTCGTATACTCTGGAAAATGTGCCGCGAGCGGAAACAGCAAAGCAGATACATTAGCTAAGTTAGCCAAAGAATTGGCCGACGAAAACCTTGACGACATAAGGATCATCGTCCAAAGTCGCAAGATCTTGGCCCCAGTGGAGATATCTTCAGAACCTCCATCCGAACCCGTAAATGAAGATGTCTTTCGAGCAGAGGAAGAAGAAGATGACCGGCGAGAAGTCTTTATAGACTAGTTCAAGTCTCAACGGATGCCTCAAGATACATCGCAAAGGCATCAGCTCATGCCATAATCGACGAAACTCTATATAAAAGGTTCTTCGACCATATATGGCTAAAATGCCTAGGACCGAAGGAAGCCAAGAAGGTCGTCCAAGAAATTTACGATTGACTCTGCTGATCTCATCAAGCCGGTCCAAAGATAAAGCTGAAGATCAAGAGGATGGGTTACTACTGGCTCACGATGATCCAAGACAGCATCGACTATGCAAGGTGATGCCACCCGTGTCAAATACATGAGGACTTCATACATCGACACCCCAACCCACTGCATCCGACCGTAACCAGTTAGCCGTTCGAAATGTGGGGACCGATATAATAGACCCTATTGAGCCGGCGTCATCCCGAGGACATTGTTTCATCTTGGCGATGACCGATTACTTCTCCAAATGGCAGAGATGATACCGCTGAGAGAAGTAAAGACGGAGAATATGCTCCATTTCTTCAAAACCCATGTCATATACTGGTTTAGAGTTCCATGGTGGATAGTCTTAGACAACGGACCAGTATATAGAAACCATAAGATAAGTTGCTTCGCCCAACAACACAAGATAGATTGGAGATATTCCTTCGTTTATAATCCCCGAGCTAACGGTTTAGTTGAAGCTTTCAACAAGACGCTAACCAAACTTATAAAGAAGATGGTGTCCAAGAATAAAAAGGACTGGCATGAAAGGCTCATGAAGCTCTTTGGACGTACCGAACAACGTTCAAGACAGCCATGAAGACATCACCTTATGCATTGGTGTTTGGCACCGAAGCAGTGCTCCCGCTGGAGATATAGCTCCCCTCACCGCGAATGGCGGATCAATGTGAACTTACGAACGAAGAGAATACTCATCTCCGGCTCGAAGAACTTGATGCTCTCGATTGGACCTGCCTTATAGCATAACAAAATCTGGAAGCTTACAGAGCAAGGATGACATAATCATATGAAAGCCTAACCAGACTAAGAACATTCCGCCAAGGCGAACTCATACTGGTTGTCAATAGGCTGATGATCCCTGACGGCATGAAATCTGGGAAGTTCGAGCCGAACTATGAAGGTCCGTATGTCATAGATAAGATCTAGCAAGGTGGAGCGTACTTACTCATGGATATACACGGAGAAAGACCCTTTCGGCCAATAAACTGCCGATTTCTCAAGAAGTACTATTCTTGAAGAGTCGCGACTTGGGTCAATGATAGATGGCCACGCCTATGTCCACTCGCCATTCCTACCGAATGATATGCACCTCCATTATGATGGACCACTGTCCCTAAACTGGAATGATGGACCAAAATGTATCAAATTAATATGTTGCCCTACGACATGGATCATATAACCGGTCGTATACAATCTATGGGCACAAACGATCTATGTCCCGCATATGTTCATGGCTCCCTTAGACCGCGATGTCCCTAAATTAACATGTTTCCCTACGGACTTCTTGAGATCCACGTTGCACCCGAAGTTCTACCAGTGAAGATTGCAAACTCAAGTCCCACCGGCGAGGCTACACCTGAAGTCCCACCAGCTATGAATCCCTACCGATGATACAGTTCTCCAAAAGATGTTATGCCCTACGGTTGATCTCCATATCGATCACAGTAGACAATCCACGGGTATAAACGATCAATATCTCACCCAAGTCCCACCGGTAAGCGATACTGGATCACCCACAGGGAAGCTACGTCCGAGAGATTTCCATTGCCAAAAAATGGTATGTCCACAAGCAAAATGGCCACGGATGAAAACCCGAAAGGGAGCCGTAAGTAAAACCAGCAAGACTACCGGCGAGCTTGTGAAAACCCGAGAAGGCGCAAACTCGTTGAAAGAAAAGAAAAATGCACTTGCAAAGTCCTCGCGAATTTGTAAGGAGAAAATACCTGTGTGGGATTCTTACGACTCACAAAGGAGCTACACACTTAGGAATTCATACGATTCCTAAGGAGAAAATACACTTTACGAGATCCTCTCGACTCGTAAGAAGAAATATCTCTATAAGACTCTCACGGCTTATAGAATTCAAAAGCTTTAAATTACAGGGATCCAAGCATGTTTCTTAAGCCATCATACCCCATGAGATTTATGCCCTACAAGTAGTTCAATATCGACTCTTGTATATAATCCACGGGCGTTAACAAAATATATTTTAACCAAGTTCCACCGGAGCCGAGTGATATTTCCAATATGGTGAACGACACTTATAAGTCATCTCGACTTGTAAGGAGAAAATACTCTTGTAAGATCCTTACGACTTGCAGGAGAACATACCACTTAGGAATCCCCACGATTCCTAAAAAGAAAATACACCTGCGAGATACTCTCGACTCGTAGGAAGAAATATCTTTATGAGACCCTTATGACTCATAGAGTCAAAAAGACTTAGTTGGCAGGGATCTAAACCTGCTTTTTAAGCCACCTTTGTCTAAATAAGTAACGGCAAATGATGAGTTACTCCTGGCAATATTCCAGCTGTAGTGATATTGATGCCTAATCAGGTATCAAACTCCAAGTCCTCTTACGACATATTATAGGTCATTCTTGATGATATTCCAGTTGTAGCGATACTGATACCAAACCTGGTATCAGATTCCAAGTCCCCAACTCGCAATAAAGATCAGTGAGCAAAAAATATACATATAAAATAGCCGAAATGATAGGGCAACTCGCAATGAAAATCAGCGAGTAAATAAAAAAATCGAAATGATTGGGCACCGCGAATAAATAGCCGAAATGATTGGGCAATCGCGACTTTCGCAATAATAAAAGCTGAAATGATAAAGCATTGCGGAGAATAAAAAAAATTAAAAAAAGAATAAATAAAAAAATGATAAAATAAAATTTTTCTTCCTTGCAGGTAGTTCGAATTTCAACTCTGATTCATAGGCATAAGTGAATGAAAAGAAGCGATGCGTTTCCCTATGCTTCATCAAATGAATAACTGAGTCTTGATGGCATTTATATAGCACAAAAACTACATGGACGTCTGATTCACTCCAGTGAAGTATGGTTGCGGCGCCATCAAGGACCCAATGGTCGAAATGAAGCGAAGTGATGGCATACTCTTAGCTTCAGGTCTTGATGGTAATACATACAAAACCTAAAGACTATTGGATGTTATCCCATCTCGGGCGGATGCAACTCTGACTTTCCTGGGACTCCTCAAAGAAGGAAGTCTGACCTTAAGGTAAAGCGCCACGGTAGCGTCTAACGTTGAACCATCTGACTGCAATATAGATATACCGGCCTAGGAAGGTTACTTGAGATGTTGTATCCTGTAGTGATAGGGTTGGGTGATACAGCAAGTATGAGGCTACTCGAGCCAGCGACCCGAGTGGACGTGGATCAAGAAGAAATCGGCTGACGTAACGGTGTGATGGACCAAATCCAGCACCACAAACCTAACGGACTCCTATGCTAAAAGGGGTTATGTATGTTTAACATTAAGATGGGTTTGTCCGTATGCCTAAGGGAGAGATGAACTGAATGCCCCGGAACTAATAAATAAACTAAGTTAAGCCATTTCAAAGCAATCAAAAGATAGAGATGCAAATAAATAAATAAAAAAAATTCATTCATAAATCAGAATTGTGGGATGATACAATCAACAAAAAGGGGTAAAAAAAAGCAATCAAGTCAGTTGGACTCCCCGCAAATCTCGAAGGAATTCAAGGGCCAAGATTTTACACAAGGGCCAAGATTTTACACAAGGAATCTAAGGGTCCTCACGTGATATGCATATGGCGCCTCTAGTGAGGGCATTTGTTCCCTCCAAAAATAATGATAATTAATACACAGTAACTCATGAAACTTAAGTCCATAAGCCAAAAAGATGGGCGCTGCTAAAAAGCATGCGTCAATAATTTTTGGCGCTGCGCCAATTTTTGAGGCCCTCGCCTCTTTGATAGTTTAAACTATATTTGGAAAAATAATTTTCCTATCTTTCTCAAACAAAAAGAATAAATTTGGTTAACTAGAAAATCTCCAAATAAAAGATTTAAAATATATAGATTAAGTTATTTAAAAAATTCTTTATTTTTCTAAAACAGAAAGATAATTTTGTTAACAAGAGATAAAATCTTTTATATTTTTCTAAATATTTATCTTTTTATATTTTTCTAAATAAAGAAAAATATAAAACTTGTTAATAAGGACCTTCAGATCTATAATCCAACGATGCTTAAGCACCCGGATTAATATTAGCTCTTTTCATATATTCTTTTAAAACAAAAAATCAATTGAATATCTTATTTAAATAAGAAAGATATTAATCATATCAACAGATAAGCTTTGGATCTAAAATTCAATAGTGTTTAAGCACCCGGGTTTGATCGTAAGATCAATTAAAGAAATCTAAAAGAGAGATTGTTTCTACTTACCCAACAATATCTATATCCTATATAAAGGACCCTTGAGGTCAAATTTCATATACAAAATCGACCCCATAAGCTTGATCATGAACTTAAGTTCTCTGCAATCAAAGCTTTTGTCTTCTTCCTCATTATCATCAACCGATGTGAGAAAAGGAGAATGGTCTCTATGATAGAATAGGCTTAAGCTTCATCTATGAGAAGGTTAACCTTCAGATTCAGAACATAAGTTCTTTTCGATGATCTTAAGATCTTTAGATCAAACTTCGTCTCGAAAAAACTTAAGTTTTTATTAGAGCGGTTCCTTTAATCTTAAGATCTAGGGTTTGAGAGAAGAACCGAACCCCCTCATAAAAATATAATGATGATGGACAAGGAAATTTAAATTTCCAAAGAACGGATCATATGATATATATATATAAAAAGGAGGGAGACTCCAAATCACAAAAGTTGTGATCTTAATGTCGTCAATGGCCAAAATAACCATTAACAGCAGCTTAGGCTTCATGAAACTTAAGTTTCAAAAGAACAAAAATTTATCTCTATGAAAAACCCCAAGCGGCCATGCGCTAGAGGCATATGCGCCACATAGACATGCGTCAATGAAGGACATAAGCCAATGAAGATATGCGCCAATAAAGACCATGTGCCAATATGAAGGGCATGCACCAATGAAGATATGCGTCAATATGGGCACATGCGCCTGAGACTGATAGAACATATGACCTAGGTTCAACCCAAATATGAGATTTATGGATTTGGACTACGGGCGACGACAATATTTGTCTCCGTATACAATCCAAAGACAACCCCACAATAAACAATATATATAACACGACACACGATGATTCATGGAGTAGAGAAAATTATTATCGCCTGGTAATAATGTAATTAATTGCAGGGGCTTGCGCCTGCAGGAAAAATGCCCCACAATCAAAAAACCCTCACATATGAAGAGGAAGCTGATAAGTCTGCTACAATGATCACATCCATCAAAACCTTCAATATACGGTTTCATAAATCAACTTGGTATTTTCGAAGAGGTGGATGGATATGTTCCATCTGGTATCTGCTTCCAGATTCAGGATGGACGCACTCCCCACGCCTAAGTCTGCTACAATGATCACATCCATCAAAACCTTCAATATACGGTTTCATAAATCAGCTTGGTATTTTCGAAGAGGTGGATGGATATGTTCCATCTGGTATCTGCTTCCAGATTCAGGATGGACGCACTCCCCACGCCTCGTTCTGGTAGCCGGTGTTAAACATCTATATTCAAAACTGTTAGAATATAAATTAATAACATACAACCCTCATCACAACTTGGAACTTACAGTGTAGACCTTCATCATAACTTGGAACTTAAGGTGCAACGGCTGGGACATTTGACATGGTATTAAAACAACCCAGGATCGACTCTCCGGATGCGCAATTAAATGTTATTTAAATTAAAATGTGGCTGTGTAAAAAGCCCATGCTTTTAGCCCAAAAATTCTTCGAACTCTCCGGATGCTTTTAGCCGCAATTAAATGTTATTTAAATTAAAAATCTTTTGTAAAAATTCTATATTCAAAAATTCTTCGAACTATATCTCTCATAAATATATATCTTTATTCTTAACGCTCCCCCTCAACCAAAAGGGCACATATGATGTGTTCTCAACTTATTACAAAGCTAATTTCTCACTCAAAAAATAAAATTTGCAACTTCAGCAAAGCATCTTGCGTCTTGTGTTGTCTTGAAAATTTGGCTTTCATGCTGTCTTAAAATCTTTCTTCAGTAATTCATCTTGGAAACTTGCAATTTGACTTGAGCTGAGATAATTTTCTATGAAGAGTTTTGAATGAAAACTTGTGGTTTCCGTGAACTGTCGTTAATAATTTTTTCAAACACTTCCATAAGTGTGTCATATCACACACTTTTGTGGACTGTCATTAATAACTTTTTCGAACAACCAGTTTAACGATTTATAGGTCAACAATCAGTTTAACAACTTAGATATCAATACCGCAAGTTTAATGACTTTGAAGTCAATCAACAAATTTAATAAATTTGAGATCAATTAAGAAGAGACTTCAATCAATAAGTTCTACCAACAACTTTAACGACTTCCAACAAATATCTTCAATCACAACTTCCAACAAATTTAACGAACCAACAAACTTCATCAACTTTAAATCTCAACTTCATTTTCAAGGGGTATTTTACCCATATATCATATATACCTTATATATTTTCCGTACGTCAGGAAAAAAAAATCTTATTCTTTACAGATTATCACAACGAACAATCAGCACAAAAGGACATACATAACTTCCAACAACTTCAAACTTTTTTTACCATTCACCAATGAAATATTTTTTTTCAACTTCATCGTTTTTTAAGAAGAGAAGGGTTTTACCGTAAGGCTGCTCGAAATCTAAGGTTTCGATAGGGTTTCTTTTTCTTTTTCTTTTTCTTCTTCTTCTTCATCGTCATCGTCATCGTCTTCTTCGAAGTCTCAGTCACCGTTGACATTTTGTTCGGGTTTTGGTCATTGAGGGTATCGATCGCCATTGGAGAGGTTGTGAGATTGAGAGAGGAGTGTTTTTTTTTTTTTTGGAAACGCGGAGAAAGGTAGTGCTATGATGCCATGTAACGAGTTTAGAGTATTTAAAGTTGAGAGAGTGATGGAATTTTTAATAGGTGCACATTGGCCTTTGATATAAGTGGGTTCCAACAATAAAACTCAAGCCTTATTGAGGTTTGACTTATTCTATATTTTATACCCATGTGTTTCTTTTGTTGTTTTCAATATGAGACTATTTTTAAAGTCCCATCATTTATTTTTACTTTCAACATTCCCCCTCACGTGCAACCATCGCTTTTTTTGTTGTACTTGTCATGTGGAAAGTATGAGTAGGATTACGTGCAACCATCATTTTTTCTTGGTATGGTTGTCATGTGCAAAATACGAGAAAAATTATGTGCAACTATATAGAAAGAGTCATAGATCACCTCTCATATTTTAACCAATCTAATAACTAATTATATTCATAATATAAATCAATAGCCCACAACCCACATTATAACTTTGGAGCTAAGATGCGGTGGTAAGGACATTACCCAAAAACCATCATAATTTATTCGGCGTGTCCGTGTATTAAGAGGTTTGCTGTTTACTTCATTTAGATTAGGTATGAACTACCTCATGTTTTGATTTTCTTAAAGATGAAGAAGGCAGAGAACTATTGCACGAATGTTTGCAAATCACAGCAAAATGCAGAGGGATAGAACATCTTAGTGCAGCGGCTCGCCTTGTAAACCTCGCAGATTTTTTTTCACGATCAAAGAATTTTGTGGAGTTGCAAATTATGTTGAAAACAATAATCAATTACTGTACCAATGTTGCACCTTGCAGTCGCACTCTACCATTTAAAGAAAGACGATGAAGCCAAGAGCCGTGCTCTAGAGGCTGTGCAAATACGCGATGATGCATTCCGAAAAGAATTTCTTCCGGTAGGTGAGCTTAACTGCATCTTTACAGTAAATTCTATTATGAATTAGTTCATTCAATCCATTTTTATTGCCTTGCACTTGTTAGCAAAACAGATCACTAGACAAATATTACAGTCTATTTTCCTCAAACAAATATCTTGGGCTGGCCTTGTTTATCCTTTTTTTTCCTTCTAAAAAATAAAAATCCCGAAACAATATTTTCTTTTTCCATCAATGTGAAAACCGATGCGAATGAGCAGGAAATCAAATTTCCACTGATAGTGTTAGGCTTTGTTCTGATTCTGATCGAACTTTCCTTGCCGTTACACAGACCACTCCAAGATTAAGAAAAATGAAGACGCTTTTATGCAGATACCACTTGAAATGTCTTAGGACTCTAAATGAATATACCATGAGCCCCACTCCTAAAAATTCTTTAACACAGCAATGTGGGGATGCAAGTATGGTACTTCAAAAAAAAAACTAATGTTTTCTAAAAATAATATTCCAAATAATGTACTTAGTATTAGTATATTATATAATATATCAACCTTTATAACTGAAATATGTTAATTTTAGTATATCATTACACATGCACTCTTCTAAAATTTTAAAACGCGTTTCCTCACGCTCATGTATATCCTGAAAATATATATTTTATTTTGCGACACAAGACTAGTCTTTGTTTCGTGTCAAAATTTCGAATCATGTCTCATACAAGTCCAGGTTCTCCTCTTCTATGCTTCTCTGATTTTGCAGGTGCAGTTCTTGATTGCTTGGTATCGATCCAAACAAGATTGGGGAAGGACGACGGCGATATACTGGCCAAATTGAAGAGAATTTTAAGCATTCAAGAGAGGGAGTTCGGCTCCGAGCACGGAGAAGCTTTAGAGACCACGAAAAAGGTTGTTTCTTTTTTGATGGGGATGAAGAATGAGAAGTTGCTTTTAGAGAGGAGATTAAAATCATTAAGAAGCAAACACAAGCACATGGTTCATGTTTAAAAGAAATATCAGTTGCGATTTTAAATTTCTATCGAAATCAAAGTCCTTTGATATGTTACTGATCATATCAATTAGTTGACATTTACATAAGCTTTTGAAGGCATGCCAACTTCATCTGGTGCAATCAAATTTAAAAAAATTTAATTGGCATCCTCCAAATTTATGTAAACTAAAGAAAACATCTTATAATAAGAAAGTTTAGTATGATAAACTCATGTAATGGTTTTATTATACATCTGCCACTCTACTACTACGAGGTATATAGTACAGAGTGGAAAATACTGTATGTTTCTTCCAATATCCCAACTACTTAGGAAATAAAACCGCAAATTTAGTACAGAAAGGTAAAAATGGACTTAGCAATAACGGATCCGGTGTCGGAAATGCTTTTCCGCTGCAGCGATACGATCGGCTGTTGCATCATCGTCCCCGTTTTCTCCATCATCGCATGTATCTGATGGAGATGAGAAAAAGCATGATAATAGGGCCTTCGGAAGAGGGAAGCCACTGCACAAGTCATCAACCCAATATTCCATGACTTTGCAAAACTTTGATCCCATATGATGCATTTATGTCCTGCAACTGTTAGGAATGAAGGCAGCAGCTGGTGGGATTTAAGTTGACATGGCACTAGAATTTGATTGGTTTGAGTGAGGTAAGTGCAGAGTATTTTTAGAGAGACTTTTGACTCTTCGAACAACAGCCTCCCCCCTATTTAAAGGTTGTATCACATGAGCTGTGCCCGATTTATTCTAACTTCATGACTGGGTTGCAGAAGTGCTGAGACAGGGATGCCTGAATTCAAAGTCAACATTTCTCTGCTTTCTTAGAAATATCTAAATGCAGAAAAGCTGTGCGGGCGCTCATTAAAATTATTTTTTCATAATTATTCTATTTACAATCCATCAAACTCCTGTCATCAAACTCCATCAAACTCCTGTCATTAAAGTCAACAAGACTTGGCAATGTCGACCAGCTGCGAGCATTTCAAGTGAAGCTGAGGACATCCCTGAATGAACAACACGGCAAAAAGATGTATTATGTATAATCGGCAATTGGAGCATCACTGCTCTAAGAGAAAAGCAATAGTTAGGGCCATTCAAACTGATCTCTTCTTGCCTGTATGCATCATGTGTTCATAAATGCACAGATGTTTCCTCCGTGTGATCATGAGTAAGAGGCATATTTCCATGCAGGTCATACACAAAAAGTGATAAAAATTTAAATTTTAGTCCTCCATAAACCTGTTTTTTCAAACTTAGAAAATTTCTATTTTTGGTAAGTTTTTCAATATTTTGCATTTATATCCCACAAAAATCACAATTTTAAATAAACAAAAACTCAAAATTTATCGTTGGTTACTCCAATATTTTTCTTAATATATAACACAAAAAATCAAGAAATTTTCAAAATCTCAAAATTTTATATTTTCTTTGAATTTTCGAGATACAGCTTTGCTAGCACAAAAAAATTGCGAAATTTTCAAAGTCCCAAAATTTTCTGTTTTCTTTGGTTTTTCGATAATTTGCCTGCTCATGAAAACTGCAAAATATTCAAAACTCTCAAAACATTATATTTTCCTTGATTTTGCTTGTTATATGACACACGAAAACTGCCAAATTTTTTTAAAATTTCCAAAACTTCCGCTTGACACGGAAATCGCGAAAATTTCAAGAATCTCAAACTTTTTTTGTTTTCCTTCAGCTCTCGATATTTTTTATGCTATAGCTCACGAAACCCATGAAATTTCCAAAAGCGTCAAATTTTCTTTTTTTGTATTCAGTATTTTTCTTGTGCTCGCGCAAATTGGAAATTTTCAACCATACCAAAATTTTCTCATTTGTTTCGTTCCTTAAAATTTTGCTTTCCAGCATATGAAAACACAAAATTATCAAAAATCTCAAAATTTCATGTTTTCTTCGGTTTGACAACATTATACCTTGTAGCATACGAAAACTGCGAAGTTCTTGGAAATCTCAAAAAAAAATCTTACGTATTTTAATATTTTGCTTGCTATATTATACATTGTAAACCATGAAGGTTTAACATTTCAATATTTTAATATTTTGCTCACAAAAATTGTGAAATTTTGCTTGTAGCTCACGAAAAGCATGAAATTTTAAAAATCTTTTAAAAATCTGTTTTCTTCCGATTTTCAACATTCTCAAAAATTTTTGTATTTCTCATATTTCAATATTTTTCTTGCTATATTATACACAGTAACTTCGAAATTTTCAAAACTAACATTTCTACTTTTCTTTCATTTTCAATCCTTTACTTGCTATATATAACACACGAAAACAACGAAATTTTCAAAAAACTGAAAACTTTTACGGTTTCTTTCGACATTCAATATTTTGCATGCTACCAAAAAACCATGAAATTTTTGGAATGTCTCAAAAATTCCTTATTTTCTTTTTAGTATCTTTTTCTGGTAATAATATAGGAAAGTCCTGAAATTTTCAATAATTTGAAAATATTCTCTTTCCATCCGTATTTTAATATTTTGCTTGCTTATAACACACGATCGGGAAACTTTTAAAAATCTCATAATTTCAATCTCCTTTATATATAGCACACACAATTTTCCCCTTTCACTTGATATAGCACACGAAAACAGCAAGAATTTTCCCAACGAAAACTACCAAAATCTTAAAAATTTATGTATTATTCAGTATGTCAATATTTCTCTCTATTAAAAATTTTCAAATTATCAAAATAATTAAAAATTTCTGCTTTTCCTCCGTTTTCAATTTTTTTTCTTGTCATAGAAACACGAAAATCGCGAAATTTAGAGTTTCTTTTTTTTTCCCTTGATATAACGGATAAAAATCGCGAAAACACCCAAAATTTATTGATTTTTCAAGTTCACTGCCGCATGAACAAATATCGGGAAAATTTTAAAATCTCAAAATTTCTAGTTTTCTTCTGTTTTTTCAATCTTTTGCTAATAGCACACAAAAATCAAAAACTTTTCAAAAAAACTCAAGATTACATGTTTTCTCCAGTGTCTCAATATTTTACGTGCTCTTGCACACAAAAATCAACAAATTATAAAAATCTACAAACTTCTAGATTTCCTTTTTTCTCATTGCTTTCTATATAAAAACCGTGAATTTTCAAAATTCTTCTAATTTTCAGTTTTCTTTGGTTTTTCAATATTTTGCTTGAAATAGCATATGAATTTGTGAAATTTTCAGATGGCTTGCTTGCTATAACGTACAAAGGGCACAACTTTCAAAAATATCAAAATTTCTAGTTTCAATTTTTCAATATTTTGCCACAAAAATCACAATATTTTTCTGACTTCGGTTTTTTATATTTTGCTCGCTATATAGCCCCCGAAATTGCAAAATTTGAAAGTCCCAAAATTCTCTCTTTTTTTGTTTTCAAAAATCCCAAGCTTTACTATTTTTCTTTCGTTTTTCAATATTTTGCTTGCTAACACATGAGTATCACAAAATTTTCAAAAAGCTCAATTTTTTTGTTTTTTCAACTATTTTTTTAACGACTTGCATGGACTACGAAAACAACAAAATTTTCACAATTTAAATTTTTTCTTTTATTTTTTCAATATTTTGCTTGATATAAAACACGAAAATCGCAAAAATTTCCAAAGTTCCAAAATTCATGTTTCCTTCGACTTTTCAATATTTTGCGTGTTATTTCCCATTGTGGAACTTTCAAAAAAAAAATTTCTTTTTCAATATATTGCAAGGTTTAGCCGACGAAAACCGTGAAGTTTTCAACAATCTCAAAATTTTCTATTTTCTTCGGTTTTTCAATATATAGCTAGCTGCCCACCGAAAAGTGTGAAATTTTCAAAATCTTATTTTATGTTTTCTTCATTGTTTCAAATTTTTTGCCTGCTATAACACACGAAAAGTGCAAAATTTTCAGAAATCTAAAAATAATGTTTTCTTCGTTTTTTCAATATTTTGCATGTTATAGCCCCACTAACACTATGAAAGTTCCAAAAATCTCAAAATTTATCTTTTATTCGGTTTTCCAAATTTTTGCATTCCTACGAAAACCGATCAGAAGCCTTCTCACATTAATCTTATGTTTTCTGGTTATTGAAAATTTCTGCTACTGAATCAATATTTCATTTGAACCATGAACTTGATTTAGTTAGTTCTAATCTTATTTCATTCTTGACAAGGAAAAAATAGTGTGTTCCCGTCTAAAAATTTGGGCGTTCATGGCAAGCACAAGCACAAAATATAGGCAAAAGAGACCCAAAGTATTATATGGCCTCAATATGTTCAAAGGAATGTAAAGCAGATTTTTCCGGATTATATTTTATCGTACTCCCAAATGAGAATCAGATAGACTATGATAGCATCAAAATAAAACTTTGATTTGATACATTATAGGCCTCACAACTCTTCCGGAGTCGAAAGAGCAAACATGTGATGCAAGTATAGTTTAAGCAGAGCTTAAGCAAACCTCTTTCACAAGAGATGTATTTTAGACCCATATCGGCCACACCAAAGAATTGAGAAGTGTTTATATAACTTAAACACTTCCACTTTTCATTGCATTAAGACCAATGAAAGATAATATAATGAAACCACAAGGGCGCGCCGCCGCCGCCGTGCCGAGCTACCGAGCCGCGTGTGCCTACACCTGCGGACATGAATGTCGCTCCGATTCCCGTTCAAAAAGTCTCGAGCATTCTTTTTGCAGAAAATTGTTTTTTAAAATATTTCAAGTACTAGGTGTGCAGCATTACTTGCGATGCACAAGCGCACCTATTAATGAATCTGAATCAACACGTACGCACCTATTAATGAAGCTAAATCAACAAGTGCGCAGCGATGCGTGCAATGCATGTGCGCACCTATTAATGAAGCTGAATCAACATGTGCACAGCGTGTGCAATGCACGTGCGCACCTATTAATGAATCTGGAAAGGAACAAAAAAAATAAAAAGAAACAGAACCAATTGCTTCTCTATGAAAACTTTTGCTTTCTGATCCAGACTAGTGCGCACTCAAACTAGTGCGCACTTAATAAAATTGTCTATGGAAAAGCCCCTGGAGATGTGTGCGCACGTGATATGCACGTGTGCGCACTTGACGAAAGCCATCTGTAAAGACATGCGCATCACGTGATATCCACGTGCGCACACATCATGAAAGTTGCACATGAAGGCATGCGCGTTGTGTGATACGCACTTGCACAACACACTGACTTGAAACAAGTGTGTAACGCGCCAAGGCACGTGCACACTCCCTTTTCAGATCAAAGCAAATTTGCATGTGTGTCATATGCACTTGCGCACTTGGACAGCAAGCTTTGGCTTGACTACTTAGTTAAAATAAACCAAGTATAGAAGTTTTTGCTTCTCATACATGATATATCGATTAACATATCAATGATGTCCAAATTGATCGTAGTCTCATATATGACTAATGTCCGTTCATCTAAGTTAATTTTAGTCTCATATAAGACTAACGATTCTTAGATCCACCATAATCTTTTCCCACAAATACGGGATTTGGTTCAAGGATACAACTTTCCACACATCTGACATATGTCGTAATTCCTCAACGTCTTCAGAGAGGTGGCGGATCCTAACAACCAACAACTTATTCATCCAAGCATGGCAATGTTGGACCGAAATGTCCTTAAACTAATATTCGTCCTAAACATGGAATTGTTAGACTGGAACATCCCTAAACTAATAATGGACCGCGACGTCCTTAAACTAATGTGTTTTTGACCTGCGGACTGTCTCCATATTTACTACCGTATACTATCCATGGGCTATTCATATATGATCTAATGATCGGTTGAGCTCATATGCTCATTTATTCCTAAGTCGATCTTAGTCTCATATATGACTAATAATCCTTAGATCAAACCCAAGTTTCCCGTGAACGGATGGACCTCACAAATGTGATGAATGCTTCTTAAGTTCATTTCCGTTGGAAAACCAAGCTACCAACGCGGACCCTGTCAAGTAAATGCTTGACCCAAAATATCTAGGTTGATCTTAGTCTCAAATAAGACTAATGACCCTTGGATAGTGCCCAAATTTCATATGAACCGATGGACCTCACAAATGTGAGAAATGCGTCTTAAATTCACTCCCGTTGGTAAACCAAGACACCAACGTGAACCCCGTCAAGCAAATGCTTGACCCAAATCATGTAAATATATATACGAATTTGGACTAATCCGTGCCCTACGGGCGACGACATAAACTAGTCTCCGTATACAATCCACGGGCAACCATAATAAACAAAATATAATACGACACGAAGTGAACAACCGGAGCAGGAAAAAGTGGTTATCGCAACGCAATAACGTAATTAACTGCAGGGGCTTGCACCTGCAGGGAAGAGCGTCCCCATAATTAAAAAAAAACCCTCACAAATGAGGGGGATCTGATAAAGTCTGCTATATCGGTCGCATCTATCCAAACCTTTGATATATAGTGTCATAAATCAACTTGGTATTTTCGGAGAGGTGGATGGATATGCCCAAATAGCATCTGCTTCCAAATTCAGTCAAGACGTTCAATCCTATATCGTCTCTATTTTCGGCAGTAAACAGATTCTGATACGCCCGGTAGGATCTCTTTCTCTTTCCACTCCACACTTCGTGTGTCGTGATCGCGAACAAAATCGCAGTTCGCTACGGTTGCCTTGAATTTAAGATACTAAAACTTGGTGTCTTGCTCCAGTGCAGAATCAATGGCTCTCAACTGCACTTCATGTAACAGCAGCTCCCACTCCATCCCATCCAGGGGAGCAACGTACGGGCCCAACGCGGCCTCCATCTTCTCAATGCTGGTAGGGTAGGTTACATAGACTACTACCGGGCTATTCTTCAGGACCATGCTCCCGCCTGTAAACTTTGGTGCCTCAGGGCCATAAGAAGAAGCTCCCAAAAGGTCAGTCTTTGATCGGATGGTAACCGTGATGGCTCATATCAGCAAGCCGTCAAACTCCGGCATCTCAATCTTAAACAGGCTGAACAAGAACTCGAAAGGCCCCGCAAAGAAGCCCATGATACCTGAAGGAGCTGCCCCAAAACGGCTAGCTTTCCCTACTCCTGCTGCAGGTGAAGCCGATAAGAGTGCTTCCCCACCCAGACGGTTGGTCTTCGAAAGATTGGTCAGCTACGCTCCAGCTCCACCAAGAATGTCAGTCTTCCAAAGGCTGACAGTAAGCGAAGCTCCCAGCAACGCCGGGAGCATGATGAAAATGCCTCTAATACGGAGGCAGTTTCTGCTGCAAGGCATGCTCGACGTCGCCACTGGCGTCGAGTGAGAGAAGCTGGGGCAAGTCCCCTTCTAGGATCACCCCACCAGCTCTTATGGTGAATATCAACATTGTTGTTCCAACTGGGAACAATTTTGACCTGCTTAGGAGGGTACGCAAGAACTCCCCGACGACGGTACTGAAAAAATCACCTCCACCGGCAGAGGCCCCAGTACAGAAACAGCCGGAGCAGTCTCATCAACGGCTCTCCCCACAGATACATAGTCTGGCAAAAAATCCAAAACTCTGTGCTTGACGAAAATTACTCTCGTCGACCGAAGAAATCTAAGGACCGACAAGAAATAGACCGCTCCGCTATACAACAGGGATCCCTCCTAAACAGGCGTCTGTCATGGCAACTCCTTCAACTCCAACCTCTAATAAAAGAACGATGCCGGTGAAAACTCTACCGCCATCGGCAAAATCCAACGACGAAAGATCTAAATGCTCCAAGTCTGGGGGTATAACCATACATACGGTATATATGGAAAGAGACAAAGAAGAAAGCCGAGCTTCAATAAGTCACCGACCGCATACTCGGTTGCTGACAAAGCCTTAGGAGCAACAGCAAAAGCTCCATGAAATTCTGATCGAAATGGCAGCTCTCACCAGACCAAAAGAAAGTCCGGACAATGAAGTCAAACAGCGCCAAGAGCAAGAGACCGATACAGAGTTCTTGAGACGAGTGCGGAAGAGAAAAGGAAGAAGTTGCATAGCAAGCTGCTAACATAAAGCAAATGGCTCTCTTATTCCAAGACATAGTTAGAATGATGATCCAGCTAGAACCACCGGCTGAAGATCCGTCGGTGTTTATTGAGAATGACAGAGGAGAAACATCAAATCCTCCCCCAGCCTTATCAGCGGCCAAGGAGAAAACAATCTCCAAAGCGGCTCTGGATGACTACATTGCTCAGCAAATTAGAACTCACCAAGCAAGTGAAGCCGTCAGCCAACTTGTCAAAACCGGGCGACCATATCCGGCCTAGTATGACCAAATCAAGTACCCATCGGGATATATCATCCCGAAGTTCCATGTTTATAAGGGAAGGGGTAATCCCCACCAGCACATCGCACAATGCAGAGCTCTGTACGACAATACTGGAGGCGACAACAAACTTTTGCTTCGCCAATTCGTCGGAAGCTTGTCAGACACAACTTTCGAATGGTACTCGGAGCTCCCAAATGACTCCATGAAGACCTCTGAAATGGAGCTGCTGCTCACACAACGGTTCGCCAGCACGAGTGAACGCACTCCGATTGCAGCACTAATCAATGCTAAGGTAAAGTCGAGAGAAACTTGGATCCAATACGTGATCCGGTAGTGGAACCTGTGGTCTAAATGCGAACAGCGCATCGAAGAGTCTCCAGCTATGGGCATGTTCATCAGGACCCTCGATTCTCAATCGACTGTGTCGCAGTTCATAACTTTCTTCAAACTCACAACCTTCCAGACGCCGATAGACAAATTGGCCTAAATGGATCAGATGGGTCATGGCCCTTCCTCCTTAAATAAAGACCTTCAAAATAACAAGGAAAAAGGAAAGGCAGACTTCGTTGCCAACACGCAACCGAGCGGTCCAAAACCAGCTACTCGCCAAGACAACACACGTGCGCACACGTCCTTGTAAGACTGGGACGTGCATACTCGTTCCCTCATGATAAAACGAGAAGGTTGTTTGAGCTAGCAATACGAAATAATCTGATCACATTGCCAGAACCACGGTGACCCGCACAACCCGGCGACGTCAACAACCCTAACTACTGCTCCTATCATAGGATAATGAGCCATCCAATTGAAAATTGCAACATATTCAAAAATTGGGTCGAGGACTAGTACCAACAAGGGAAGTTCGCACTGTCCGATAGCTGGAGTAGATCCGTCCCAAAAGCACGCTCCTAAAATAGACGCGCAAGGGGCATTATGCTCACCCGTGGAAGAAACTCCATGAGAAGTTCTTTCAGCGAAAACTAAAAGAATGCTGAAAGATGTACAAGCATGTCCGACAATCAAGTGGAAGAGCCCGTTTGAACCCGAAATTATCAACGGGATACTGAAACCACGTCCCGCGCCAAAAACCGCCAACAAGAGGAAAAGCCCCTAAGTCAAGACTTCAAAGTCTTCTAAGAAAAAGAAGACTAAAAAACCTGTGCATCCTGCCAAGTATGACGACAAGCGCACGGACCTCCAAAATATAAACGCTCCGGAAGAGTACAATCAGAAAGCATGAACTCCAATCACACTCGAAGAATTCCTCAAGCATATTCTTGAGGACAGAGACGGTGACAATGATAAGAGAAATGACTCATCAAAAGAAGCGGAAGACTATATAGCAGGTTGCCACATGATCTCCCATTCGTCGTTATATGACGAAGAAGCTCCACCAGTGTCGGAAAGCGACGCGGAAGAGCTGGGGGCGGAATCGGCGCTAAAATCCTCGAAGCTGCCAGAAAAGACCCAATTGAAAAGTTTATAAATGAAGCTTTTCAAAAGAACAAATATGACCGAGAACACGAAACGACCATATATGAAAAAGCTAAGCGGCGGCGTCTAGATTAAGAAGCTGCGGCAAGTACGGGTCATAATGTTCTCTCGATGCCTGCGACAAATAAGAGCAGGCTAAAGCTGAAAAGTGGTTTGCCAAAGCCTTGTCTATGGGGATGAAACTGCCACCGCTTCGGAATCCCATACTTCGACAGTGGTGAATCACATCCAAAATACTACCTCTATTATCAAAGGATTGCCCACCCTATCGAGGAGTGCAGCGCCTTCAAGAAATGGTGACAAGGATATGTTGCCCATCAAAAATACTTCAAGAAGAAGCGTGAAGCTCGCGCTCGTCGACATAAGTGGCGAGACGAACACGCATAAAGAAACAACTGGCAACTGGCATATGGTTGGTACGAGTTCGGAAAGCGAAAACCCCTAAGTTCTCACATTCGGGAGCGATTCCGATGATGAAACGCCTCTCAACCCTCTCTTTGAAGACTCCACCTCGAAAAAAGAAGAGGAGAAGAACCGCAAGAACATTCAGCAATAAAACAGTACGCTGCCTGAAAAGAACCTCGGATCTGCAAACAAAGGTTCGAACAAAAAGGACAAAGGGAAAGAGAAAATGCCAGAAGAAATGCTCTCGATGAAGAAGTGGTCAAAGAGCTCGCCGCAAAAGACCCGCCTAAGAAAAACAAGATGGATTACGTCCCAACACATGAGGAAAATACCCTCGCAGCTAAGTATATTGGATGCTCTCCTCCTGTCCGAAAAAGCACAAGATTCCCTGATCAAGACCTTACAAGAGCCCAATCAGTTCCAAACTTTCCTCGCAGAAAAAAAGATGAAAAATGAACTGGCAGAGACCCACACGGCTGATATTACATTAAGGGATGAATATCTACTCCTTGGTACGTGTGAACATAATCGACAGCTCTACGTCACTGGATACTGCCACGACATCAAGATATGAAAAATCAGTATCGACAACGGATTCTCGATTAATCTTCTCAACGTGAGAGTGGTAAAAGAAATTTGCATGAATTTTCAACACCTTGCCCGAGATAAAATTATCATCTCTGGGTTCGACTCACAGTTGTCCCGGACACTTGGGTCCGTAATACTGACGCTACGCTTCAGGCTGCTCGTCACTGACTATTTGACGCCAAGACTTGCTGTAACGCTTTACTCGGGAGGCCTGGGTTACACGAGTATAACATTATCCCTTCTACACAACATCAGTGTATGAAGAATTTTAAGGATGGCTCGGAGTACACCGTCACGGGAGAACTCAATCCGTTCTCGGTAAATGAAGTGCAAAGTTATGAAGATGCGAAGTACTTTCTGCTAGACTTCGAGGATATTGAAAGATTCCACAAGCCGGAAAATAACCAAAAAATCCATGGTCACCATCTCGATCTTTAGAAGCGACACCGAGGAAGACGAACAAATAGTTTACTCGGGGCAAACTCAAAAGCAAAATAATAAGCCCGGATCATCTACTCCTAGTTTGGTCTTTAACAATGACTCAGAGGACGAGGCCAATGCAGCGTTCTCTGTCCGCCCGTCAATACAGACTGTTGCCAAAGTGGATCAGAGTCTACAAATCATGATGGCTCCGCCTCGACACTACAGGGAACTTGATGCACTCGATACATACAGCGTACAAGAACTGCAAATCTTTTACGTGCCTCCTAAACGAAGAGGTGAAAAGACGATCCTCTTCTATAAATCTATGGAGACCAAGATAGAAAAAGAAGTCTGGCATGGTGTTGACCCCGCTCTTGACAGGTTCCACCCCATCCGTATGCCAAGATATTATGCGGAGGGATTAAAGAAACTGTTGAAGCGTCAAAGCGTATCTCTCGAACAAACGGTTCAGCAGACCTAATTCTACAGAAAGATTTGGGATATTCCCGGGACTCGGCGAAAAAAGCCCAACGAGAAGATGGAAACGACTGGGCTGGGATACGTTCGGTCCAAGAAACGGGAGAAAATCTACAGCTGCCACGTTATAAACAGCTCGAGTGGAGGAAAACGCTCTTCCAAGTAGCCATGACGTCGAATCGGAGTGAGATCCCGCTCTAAAACCGTTAAATCCGTCGCTCGAAAAACAAATTGACAAGTTAATAAAAGAAACCTGTCAAGCGAGCCGGGACAACCACAGCTGCGAAATGGCCAAGACACAGTGGCTCAATCAACAATCAATGGGAGAAGTAGACCGTAATGCCCTTCATTCACAACCCGTTGAGTGCTTTCGCGAAGAGAATCCCGAAGCAAAAATAAAAATAGGGCGAGGAACGCAAACAACATTCAAGGACGACAAAACAGGCCCAAGATGTCGTTCAATCGAGAAAACGTCGATTGGAGCCCGTCATTTATAAAGAAGATGGGGCAGAAATATTCGTTCCCTCGAGACAAGACAAGGAAAATATTCAAGCTTGTCATGAAGCACCAAATGATGACACTTACGGAGTCTCGGCACCCCAAACAAATAAATGAAGCCCATCACCCGGATTATTGCTCTTATCACCAAGCACTAAGACATCCCCTTGAGGATTGCTTCACATTCAAAAACTGGGTGGAGGACCAATACCAACAAGGTATGTTTATATTATCCGACAGTTGGAAGATAAGCCCGCCAAAAAAACACGAGCCAAAGAAGACCTATACCATCGGGATAGGACCAGCTCGACCGCAAAAATGGAAGCGGACTCGTACGTGTCATATGATAACTCTCTCAAGGGAGGGAAGGCACGAGAATATGATTGACCTTTTCGGATGCTTCACAAATGAAGGGGATGATGAGGAGATATCAGAATTTCCACCAGCGCCAAAAGAGCTCGAGGATGGGATACATGCCACAGCGGACAACCTAAGGAAAATCAACTTAAGAACGGAGGAGATCCGAGGCCGACGTTTGTTAGTGAGTTACTATCTGAAAAACAGGTAGCCACGTTAAAAGACATGCCCATGCAGTACAAAGACTGCTTTGTATGGAACTATTCCAAAATGTCGGGTCTAGATCCAGAAGTAGAGGTATATAAACTGACCATATCGCCATTTATAAAGCCGATCAAACAGGCACCACGAAGGATGCGATTCAAACTTGATATGAGTATCAATGCCGAAGTCAAGAAACTGATCGACTCCGACTTCATCCAAGAGGTTCAATATCCCGACTGAATCGCTAACATCGTTCCGGTGATGAAGAAAAATGGGACAGTTCGCATCTGTGTGGACTTTCGGGACCTCAAAAAAACATGCCTGAAAGATGACTTCCCATTACCCGTCACCGAGCTAATGATCGATAACACATCCACCTACGAAGTCTTCTGCTTCATGGATGGATTTTCAGGATACAACCAGATAAAGATTAATCCTAAAGGCTGGACACATACCGCCTTCCGGACCCCGTTAGGCGTATTTTGCTACAAGGTGATGCCCTTCAGTTTGAGAAACGCCGGAAACACGTACCAAAGAGCCATGACAAAGATCTTCGATGATCTCATACACAAGATCGTCGAGTGCTATATCGATGACCTCTTCATCAAAAATAAATCTCATGAGGAACATTGGGAACATCTAAAGATAGTGTTCCAACGTTTTCAAAAGTATAATCCGAAGATAAACCCTCTAAAATGCGCGTTTAGAGTTTACTCAGGCAAATTCCTGGGATTCATCATACGCCATCGAGGCATCGAAATCGATCCCTCAAAAATCAAGGTGATTATGGAAATGCCCTGGCCAAGAACCCTAAACAATTCGATCTCTACAAGGAAAGCTCACGTATATCCGGCGGTTCATAACCAACCTCTCTGGAAAATGTCGTCCCTACAACCATCTGATGAAGGGTACCCCGCTCATCTAGGATCAAAAGTGCCGAAACTCACTAGACGAAATCAATCAATACCTGAAAAATCCGCCGGTATTGGCTGCCAAGGTCAAGGGAAAACCCCGTATCCTATATACAACGGCTCTTGAGGGTTCTCTAGGCGCACTATGAGTACAAAAGAACGATCAAGAAAAAGAGAGAGCTATGTACTATTTAATTCGAGTTCTCCTGGGGGCAGAAATCAACTACTCCCCCATCGAAAAGCACTGTTTGGCGCTGATCTTCGCAATAATGAAGCTCAGACATTATGCCTTGGCACATGAAGTCTATCTCATATCAAAAGTGAATCCTCTCAAATATCTGATGTCAAAGGCCATACTGACAGGAAGGCTTGCCAAATGGGGCCCTCCTGCTAATGGAATTCTCGATAACGTATCGACCTCTCAAGGCAGTGAAAGGACAAATCATCGCTGACTTTCCCACGGGACGTCCGATACCGACTGACTTCCCCTTAAATTGTGAGTTCCTAAAGGATCACGCATTCGACGCACTCGAAGAAGAGAAAGAAGAAAAGGAGTCCTGATGGGAACTCTACTTCGATGGAGCATCTTCCATGAAGCGGTGAAAAAAGAACACCCCCATAATCAAAGCCGGGATGGGTCTTATTTTCGTGACCCCGCAAGAAGGAATATTGCATTACGCCCTCTCCTTGACAGAACCCAGGACTAATAAAGAAGCGGAATATGAAGCTTTGACGGCCGGTCTTGAGATCGCTATCGACATGGGAATTAAAGATCTCCTCATATATGGAGATTCTCAGCTGATCGTTAGTCAAGTAAACGGCGATTATCAAACATGCAAGCCAGAGCTGATAAAGTATGGAAAAAGAGTGCGACAACTACTGACATAAATTCCTTTCTATACCTTTGAAAGCATACCGCGAGCGGAAAACAGCAAAACAGATATGTTAGCCAAATTGTCGAAAGAATTAGCCAATGAAGACCTCGATGGCGTAAGAATCGTTGTGCAAAACCGCAGGGTCCTCGCGCCAACAGATATATCTTCGAAAGACCTGACAAAAGTACCCGAAGGAAAAGAAACGACCGAACTGGCCCTTCAAATAGAGGACGAAAAAAGGTCAAGGACTGGAGAGAGGTCTTCATAGACTACTTTAAGTTCCAAAGAACGTCCGAAAATGCGTTGCACCCGACTGTGGCCAGCTAGCCGTTCGAAATGTTGGGAACCGATATAATTAGCACTATCGACCCGGCATCATACAAAGGTCACCGTTTTATACTGGCAACAACCGACTACTTCTCTAAGTGGGCAGAAGCTGAAAGTATGTCTTAGCACCTCTACTATGTTTCTATGAGTATCAAGTATGCAATTTTAAAATTTTAGAGGTCTAAATATACTAAACAAGAATCGAACTAGAAAATTAGGGTTTCAAAATTAAGCAAACAGGTTTTAATCTAAGTGAAGAGTCTACAATCTTTATAGTCTGGTCCTTCACTTTTAAAGCTCCAAGTAGTAGTCCCTAGAACTCTTTTTTGACTCCACTTGAACAAAGAATCGAGCTTGCTTGTAAGTTTGTGGGATACCCAAAGAACTCCAAGGGGTATCTTTTCTATTATGCAGAGGAACAAAAGGTTTTTGTTTCTCATCATTCCCACTTTTTGGAAAATTAATTTTTTGGAAAAAAACTAGTGGGAGTGCAATAGAACTGGAAGAAATTCCAGAACCACAAGTTATTACTGAAGGCATGGTAGAACCAGAGGTTTCGAAAGAACAGGATATCCCCGCACCACTCCGCAGAACTAGTAGGTAGTCTCATCCGCCCGAGAGATACTACGGTTTTCTCATAGACGGGGATAGAGAGGATTGCATCATTGACAATGATGAGCCAACTAGCTTCCAGCAAGCTATTCAGAGCGGCGACTCGGTAAAATGGTTGGATGCAATGTGGACCGAGATGGAGTCCACGTACACCAACAAAGTATGGACTTTGGACTTTGCTCCAGAAGGGGTAAAACCCGTAGGCTGCAAATGGATCTTCAGAAAGAAGATTGGTGTAGATGGACAGGTTGAAATCTATAAGGCTAGACTTGTTGCAAAAGGTTTTCGTCAAAGACCTGATTTAGACTATGATGAAACCTTTTCTCCAGTGGCTATGCTCAAATCCATTCGGATCCTTCTTGCCATTACTGCCTTCCACGATTATGAGATCTGACAGATGGACGTAAAGACGGTTTTTCTAAATTGTAATTTGGAAGAGTGCGTCTATATGGATGAGGGTTTCATTCAGAGTGGGAGCAGCGGGAAAGTGTTCAAGTTTCTTAAGTCCATTTATGGACTAAAGCAAGTATCGCGGAGTTGGAACATCTGTTTTGATGAGAAGGTCAAAGAATTTGACTTTATCAAAAATCTAGATGAACTACGCATTTATGGTAAGATTGTAGCGAGAACTGTGGTATTCCTCGTCTTGTACATGAATGACATTCTCTTGAGAGGAAATGGCATTCCTATGCTATAATCAGTCAAAGGATTCTTGTCACAGAGGTTCTCCATGGAAGACCTGGGTGATGCCAACTATATTCTGGGGATCCAAATCTATCGTGATAGATCTAAGAGAATATTGGGACTTTCACAGTCAAGATACATCAACACCATACTGATAAGATTTAGTATGGAATATTCAAAGCACGGTAGTCTACCGGCTTGTCACGGAATTACCCTCTCCAAAGAAATGTCTCCCAAGACTGATTTGGAAAGGGCTCGCATGTCGATTATACCCTATGCTTCTGCGGTAGGCTCTATAATTTATGTGATGTTGTGTACCAGACCAGATGTTGCTTACGCACTCAGCGTGGTAAGTCGGTATCAATAAAACCCAAGGAAGAAGCACTGGGAAGCAGTGAAAAACATTCTCAAGTACCTGAGAAGGACTAAGGAGATGTTCTTGGTGTATGGCGGAAAAGACCTTCAGATCGAGGCATTTGCTGACTCCAACTTCCAGAGTGATAAGGATGATTCCAAGTCCATATCGGGTTATGTCTTTACCCTCAATGGAGGGGCGGTCTGTTGGAAGAGCTCCAAGCAGGACACTGTTGCCGACTCGACGATGGAAGCGGAGAATATCGCTGCTTGTGACGCCGCAAAAGAGGCAGTCTGGATGAGGAAATTCTTAACTGAACTTCAGGTGGTTTCAACCATTGTTGATCCAATACCGATGTATTGCGACAACAATGGCGCTATAGATTTAGCGAAGGAACCCAGGTCCCATCAGAGATCCAAACATATCTTGAGGCGGTACCACCTGATCATGGAGATCGTTGATCGCCGGGAGATCGATGTGAGGAGAGTAGATACGGAGAACAACACTGCAGATCCACTCACAGAGGCCATCCCTCAGACACAATTCGAGAAGCTATTCGAGATCATAGGTCTGCGATATGCCAACACATGGCCTTAGTGCAAGTGGGAGATTGTTAGTGTTATATGCCCTAGAGGCCATTATTGTATCATACTGGTTTGTATGTTACATATTGGAAGCTTGGGATATGCACGGATATAGTGACAGTCTTGCTCGAAATGGTAGTATGCTGCCTGGTTTGTTTCTACCTTAATATCTGCATGTGTTTGTTTTAGCATATCGCTTATACATATTGGTAGAGCCCTTAAGATTTTTCCTTGATTACCAGCGTTGTGATGGCAGTCACACTAGTGGGGGCTGGATAGTCTATAAGCACATCCTAGACAGGTCCCTAGTCGTAGGATTATCGAGACGGAGTATCTATACTCCAGAATAGACTAGTGTATACACTTCTCATCCCAGCAGGGGAGATGGTCTGTCCTACAGCCATTAGTACGTCGTACTGGAGATAGTATGCAGGTGCTCATTGGGTTATGAGTACACTGGACAGGACTCGTAGGGAGCTGCCGGTGGGTGTTATACCTATCGTCAGTAGTAGTTCCCAGGTGACATGAGTACGGCTTAGTCCGTCGACTTGATACTGCTACTTCGCCTCGAGTGTGTTCCCACTGTTCGTAGATTACTACCCTACCACGGCTCAAAGGAGTTGTGCAAACAGATAGTAGTTAGGTGCAGTCCCGAAGCACTTGGAGGCAGTGGCGGTTAGATAGTATTCGTCTTTCCCGGTATTGGGGGTTGATATCGCGCTGTGTTCGGAAAGCCATTACACAAAGTCCTTGGCCAAGGCAAGCGAGATTTACTGGTAGGTACTCCGGTAGTTTCTCAGGGTGTTTTGGGCTACACTCTGACACGACTTATTGCGCTATTAGGGGTCTGACGATTACCGCCCCTAGACCCGATATGCAATACTCTTAGACGAACAGACCGACTGTACGGAGATTATCACAGATAGGCTCAGTAGGAGTTCAGAGGAGTTTGCTCATCGGCCTTCTTATCGAAAGATATCTGGGTAGCCGTAACGTGCAGCTAGTACCGCTTGCGGCTTGTGGTGAAACCCACTGCCAGCGTAGTGTCGTGTCTTTAGAGTCCCACACAGAGGGTTTCCCTGTATCGAGCAAAAGATGTAAAGGCCGTATAGTTTTACGGCAGGGCTTCGATCATATACATGTATTTGTGCACGTACGATGTTCAGGCGGATAATACTGGTAGGATTTGGTTTAAGCCGGATCCTAGTATTATATTGATGGATTATTTTCGTCTCATTATATTCGTATTCTTCATAATACGGATACGGGTATGTATATATGATGAGGGACATTCTCGTAATTTACTCGAGAAAGCTTCTAGAAGGAGACACCTCATTAGGGTTTTTATTCTTTTTGATTAAAGATTAATGAGGTGGAGGAAATGAGGTGGAGGTTTGCATTAAGTGAGACATGGCTCTTGGTGACTCATGGCATGACTCGCCATTAGATATTTGTGAAGCATGCTAGATATTTGGTGAGATATTTTTATCTCATCAATCATTGTATGCTTCATATTATTCATCGCAAATAAGCCATTCTCACTTACAAGCTCATTTCTTCACTAGCTTTTCCTCAAGTCCCCTTCTTCTTCCTCTAGCCTTTCATGTCTCATGAGTTGAGAAATCTAAGGCTATTAGAGACATATCAATCCATCTACACTCTCTACATCATCTAGGCCATCTAGTTTAGCGAACTAGGTGCCCTAATTATCTCAGATTTGAGATAGGAGCTCGGACTATAGACTCTCGGGTGGATCATCTTTAACTCGAGAAGGCCAACGAGGAAGCATCGATCCGTTATGATCCTCAGAGCTTATGACGAGATAGAGGACAACAAAGAATACCCGAAAGACATGTAACGTGAGGTATAAACTTCTTTCCGAGTAGTTAAACCTCACACTAGTTTGGTTAGCTAGGGTTTAGCATCGATCCTGGAGTTCAAGTCGGTGTTGTGAGCTTTAAAAATCGTTTTTTAATTATTCCGCCTCCCCGCGGACCCGCGGGATGCGTGACATCAAACAAAAAAATACTGTGGCACAACGGGGGTGAGTTTCCAGCTCGTGAGTAGTAAATAATATCGTACAAGTAATCACATGCATGCACGATAAACAGCCAATCCTACATATGTGGTCATGATGGCATATGTATAATAATATGAGATGCAGTATAATCATAATCAAGGTACTACATCATGGTACAACAACTATATGTACAGAGTATGCCATAAAAGTTCTGAGTGTGGGATAAAACAAAGTCATCATCAATAAATCCTCATCATAGAAATCCGGTGTCCGTCAACGACACCCAAAATCCTAATATCTCAAGTGTCGTCACTCTGATCGGTCCTCATATCCATCTTATCATCTAACTCCAAACGGTATCCTCCGGATATCCGCCGGGTTCCTATACAATCACCGGTAGGCATTGCTCCCCCTGCCAGGCTCATCGTCTACTCCACGATTTTCTTGCCCCGGGATACCTTACCGGGTCCACCATGTACCCACAGACGGCTCAGCCAACTCCTCGAATCGGGTATGCTCATAGCTCAGAACCGAGAAAACTCGTGGTGGACACGAAATATCATATCAAGGGAAAACCACACTTTTAAATATTTCAAGTTTTCAAAATGTACCTTGCGGTTTCCTAAATCCACGAACAGAAATCTCATGAAAACATCATATGAGATAAATCACTATAGCAATGTATGTATGATGCTAATCATGATGCGCACTAGTACAAGAATCAATGTCTAACTGTCAATAATGAATGCGGTATAATGTATTTATCCATGGCAATTTCTATAATGTGCATGATATGGCAATTACCAACGGTGTGTATGTGGCATATAAATCAGTGCTCGTGCAACATGAACCATTAGTAATGGTGCAGTGACATATTAATGATATGTCAATGTACCACAGGTAAAAGGATGTACAACATGACACTCATGCATAATCACAATATATATAAGCATATCATACAAGGTTATATCACTTGAATCTAGCCATCGGCGTCTAACGCCATACAGGCTATTCCCCCGTAGATATTAAATCTACTCACTAGACGATCTCGAGCTAAGTGAATCCAATCACCTCTTTCCCTTTCTGGCTGCGCCCGAAGTCCCCGCCTGTGGTCCTAACATCACACAAAACCATAACGCATGAAATTAGTAAACTTTCCAAAAACACGCGGACAAAACGCCAAACTAACGAATCGGCTCCTACAAGCTACCAAGTGTTAGCTTAGCGGGTTAAACGTGTGCAGCGACATCCTATACCAAACCTATGGCTGTTAAATGTACGAAACACTTAAACGAATGTCGAATAAATACGTATCGCACGTTATCGAAATGCATGAATTCTAGCTAAACGGTCCCAGATTTTTATACACAAAAAATTAGAGAAAGTTGCATATTCCATGAGCCTACAAATAACCCAGAGACCCTACGATCAAAATCCACACACTAGCATCCTACTCTGGCCGCAAATTGTGGCCAGAAAGAATATATTTGCGGCCATAAGAAAAAGGAACGGGCTCAGGTTTTTATGGCAGGTAGAGGCCTCTAGACTAATCTGTGACGGCAACTTCTTAAACTAACACCTAGGTCGATAGCAGATTCCAACAGAGCCCCAAGCTACACAAAAATACGACTTTAACACTAAACTTAAAACATCATGGTATTTTATTGAAACTAATTAACACAAAACCATCCTAAGATCCTAAATAAGGGTTTAAGATCATTATCTCATCAAAACTTGGGCAAAACTCCTAGCCTTACAAGCTCCAAGACATCTCAAGAGGGTTAAACATGCTTAGTTGAGGTTTTAGTGGGGTTTGATGTTGATTTAGGTTTAAGGTTAGAGGAAAATAAAGATCAAGTGAGAATTTTTAGTGAAGAAGAAGAAGAGGAAGAGAAAATGAGAGGATGTGAGTGTTGTGAGGACATGAGAGAGTGAGAGGGTGAAGGTGAGAGCTGAGAGCCATGCTCTTTCTCTCTCTTCATTTAATGCCTCCCATGCTTGTTCCCCATGCCATCATGCCTCCATTTTCAATTCTTTTCCCTTTTCTTTTCTTTTTAAAATAAAAACCCTTTTACTTAAAATAGATATATACAAATATAACATGACATAAAATGGTTAAGTGTCATGGCTAACAAAGTATGGTTAACACATGCTTAACCCTAGATTAGCATGCACATAAGTGTGCAAGTATAAAAATAATTAAATAAAATATTAATTAATTATAATAAAATATGTGAAAACAATTATTGGTTAAATTTATTAAAAACCCGCATTATATCGCTTAATTAACTCTAATCGCATTCTAAAGTGTTACACTTATGTTTGCCATATGTTTAGGCATTTTGTTGTATTTACTTTTCAGTTAAAACTCATGTACTTGTAAATATTGAAAGTTGAATGTAATTAAAGATATTTGTTGAAAAGTTTTACAGTCTCCATTTATTCTTGTATTGTATATTATTGTTTCAATACGCTTAGTATATTTATTTAGGGAATGACCTTCTCTAAATAAATATGTCGCGGGCTTGCCACGTCATCATTTCCGTTTACTAGAAAGCGGGACGTGACAACATTTGTGCAATTTAATCTTAATTTATTATTAAAATAAACGGTATCTCAAGTGCCACATGAGTAAATTTTCTAAGACGGTGTCACAATATATCAACCCTTCACTATTTTTTCCAATGATTGACATTCACCGACTTTATTTTCATCGTCTAAGATGTGGATATACCAAATTTCATATCATTCTAACATCATTTCAACGTTGGTATTGCGGGTGCAAAATTAACGATATCTCGATAATACGAAATGTTTAGTATTTTTATATAGCAATACCAACTGTGAAATGGTGTTAGAATGACATGAAATTTGATGTATCCACATCTTAGAGAATGAAATGAAGATAGTGGATGCCGATCGTCAGAAAAAACGTTGGAGAATTGACAGTTTGCGACTTCATCTCAAGAAATTTCCTCCTATAGCATCTTAGATCCCGTCTTTTATTAATGTATTTAATACCTATGATGTATTAGTTTGCTCAGATAGAGAAAGAGAGAGATATGTGAGTCATTAGATGATTACCGTGATATAAATTGAAGAATAGAAGTTGGGATGGAGAGTTAGTTGAAAGAGATTAATCTTCTAAAACTAAATAAAATCTTAATTGTTTTGTTATACTTAGAAACATGAATTTAATATTTAAGTTTTAATGGATAATGATAAGTTTTAATTCCATAACAGAAAATTTTGGATTAAAAGCTGTTCCTTTTGATTAAAAGCCGTCGCCTTTGTTGCGATCGGTGAGTGAGGGATTTGGTGAGATTGAGATTGGAAATGGTGAGAGAAAAACTCAATTTGTTTTTAACTGAAATTAGTTGCAATAGTAAACTCATTTTCCTTTTAACTGAAATTTAGTTAGGTTAAGAAAAAAAATTAAAAGTGTTTTTAGATAGATACATTATAGATATAAATAAATAGATATAGATATAGGTTTTCTTTTTATTAAACAAATAAATCTATAGATTTAGGATAAAATGTAGAAAGTTGTAGCAAAAGTAGTAAATAATATTAAATAAAATCTTATATCCAATAATATTGAGTAAAATTGAAACTATTTTTTTTAATCGTTTTGAATGGATACTTTGGTAGATTTTATTGTACTACGATTAATGCATTAATATCCAAATTGATTATGTTTGTTTCATAAAATTAGATAATTTAAAAAATACCATGTGATAACTATCTCTAAATGTAGTTGTTCTGAATTAAAGATTCATATTTTTTAAAAACAAATTTAGGTAGGGGATATTTTTTATGAATATTTATCTGTACAATTAGTTTATTTTAGTTAGGACATTGATAGATTTTTAAAGAGGATTTTAGGCAGATAGTAACTTAGATGGGGATTTTGGGATATTAATCGAGATCAGTTGGTATAGCCGATCAAAAACAAAAGTTCAATTTGCTTTCAAGAATTTTATCTATATTACTCTTATAAGCAAATTAATAAAAATTTTGGTCCATCATATCTTAACTAATTTTTACATCTTTTAAAATAATTTTTTTAAAGAAAAATACAGTCTATTTGAAATAATCATATGGAACCTATTATATCAATCGTTTCAATTTAAAATTAAAAATCAAACTTTTTTTGGAGTAGTTTATTGAAATATAAATTGAGTTAGTTGAGGTTTTTATTTAGACTTTTTATATCCTTCATCAAATTTCCTCTTATTTAAAAAATACTTTATTTGCTCTTCATATTTATATTCTCACTCGAATCTATTAGATATTTCATATTTCTCTTTCTAAATATTTTTATCCAAAAATTAACCCGATTTGATGTTGACCGATATTATTTTCTAACTATTATCATTATATATATATATATATATATATATATATATATATATATATATATATATATACTATTCTTATAAGCAAATTGATGAAATTTTTGGTCCGTCATATATTAACCAAGAGTTGGACTACTTGTAGGAGAGGAAGGAATCTCTTACTCGCATGTTTTTCACCGTTGGATTTGTGATTTAATGGTTAGATGTGTATAGACAGTTAGAAATAAAATCTGACAGTAAATGGTGATAATATTATCATATTTCTCATCACTAGATCAAACCATCTAATAGTGTCAAATATATGAGGAGGAGATTCGCTCTCCTCTTAGAAGTAGAATAGTCCAACTTTCTCATAAACAAATTTCTTATCTTAGTTGATATTATTTTTGAAAAAAAACTTTACGGTTCCATTTGAAATAATCATGTGTAACCTATCATATCAAGTATTTTATTTAAAATTAACAATCAAACTTTATTTTTGTATAGTAATTTATTAAAATATAAATTGAATTAGTTAAGATTTATTTAGGGTTTTTTTTATATCCCTCATTAAATTTCCTTTTATTTTAAAAATTCTCTCTTTAATCTTCATATTTTTTATATCTCCCCGGATCTATTAGATATCTCATATTTCTCCTTATAAAAACTACCATCCAAAAAATTAACCGATTTTCTATTAACCAAGGTTACTTTTTATCAAGCTATTATCATTATCCATATATACCACTCTAATAAGCAAATTTGTTAAAATTTTTGGTAATTAGGATATAACAATATGCAATGATAACATTTTTATTTTATCAATTAATTAATACCAAATATTTGATAAGTTTTTTTTAAAGAATTAGTTAAACAAATATAGGTTTTAAAGGTGTTTCATAGAACTTTTAAGTTTTAGAAATTTAATAAGCTGGCTATTTTAAATATTTATAAAAAAAAATCTTTATTATTGTAACTAAAATTATTTAAGATACTTCTCAAACAAAAAATATTATCACTATAACATTAAATAATAAATCTTAAATAAAAAAATTAGCTAATCATATAATATTATCATAATTTAACATTTTAGTTTTCTAACAATATATTTTAACTTGGACCAATAATTTTAGTGGCCATTTTATCTTTTTGTTTAACTTATATTAGCCCTATTAGGGAGTTTTATGATACAAATGGAAATTTGTGGCAGTTTGCATAATTGGAAGTTCGTGGTGTTTGGGAGAAAGTGGATAAAGTTCATAGCATCAAATTGAAATTTAGCCAACAATTTATCAAATTAATAAGTTGGTTATTTATATCGTTTCAAAAAAAACAATTATAATTTTTCTGTCGCATTTTCTTCTCTCGTCAAAACTAATATGTAAGATATTTATAAATTTTTATAAATATTTCAAAATTTAACAAATCATTATGTCACGCCCTGCTTCCCAAAATATAGAATGCGAGTGGTGATTAAGCCAGCCATGCTCCTCGGTCAGGAAATAATCCCGCCGTAGTCATACTTCGGCTTCTAGCATTACATGATAGTCAGTAGACAGTACTAGAGTAAAGAAAAATCATAGCTCACAACTTTATTACATCAAAATAAAAGAGTTTAAGATACATTTATTTACATGGAAAAAATAACTAACCAACAAAATAAAAATGTTCTTATAGCAAAAAGGTTGGCGCTGATGTTGCGGACCTCCGCGATCTCGAATGGCGGGTCCTGCTCCTTAGCTGGGTCTACTTCGTCCTCTGAGCATGCATACTCAGTTCATCAGGGCGACACATATACCAATAAATATATATAATGGGTATAATGTTATTAAACATGCAAGGTACGACAGAATACAGAAACATGAGAATGAATATCATTTGAATATGAACAGCGCGATATAAGTATCATGTCAGTAAATCAGGCAATGTGTATGTCACTACTTATTAGTCACTAAGTCAGTGAATTAATTGGTGGAAAGGATGCTTGTGTTTAACAAGGGTCTCGTGTATACCCGAGACTACGGTCCACTATTGCCCGGGACATAACCCTGCAGCCGTGCCACTAGGCCCACGACCTAATGTGTGTGTGTGTTACTAATATCGAATTATCATCCTCAAAGTCACTGTACCTCGCTAAATACAAGTTCAATTCCACCCTGATTTCCCTATTTTCCCTGGGTCACAATAACTATAAGTATAGAATTAATTGTATACAAGCACGCACCAATTCATGGTCTTACTCACTTTCACTGCACTAATTCACTTTCACCAATGAATCACTTATCACTGGCGTGCTTGATACAACTAATCCAATACCACTCACGCTCGACAATGCAATGTTCGCTATATGTCGCTATGAACGTTCGCTATCACTAAGGGTATCACGGTCGGGTGAAATACAAGAATGATGCAACATAGCAAGTCATATGCGATATGAAACACAATGCACCTCATGACTCCAGAAAAATATATTAATTTGTACGATCGTATTTAGACAAAATGTTACAAAAGAGGTAAAGAGTAAACTCAAACAGCGATCTAACAAAATTGGTTCCAGTTCAATCGGGTTTAAGGTTTGCGATATGCGGTCGTTTCATTTTAAGTTTTCATCGCTGGGAATTCAGTTCCTGAACTGAAAGTCTATTTCGCGACACATTATTCACCATGTTGGGATCATAATTAGGCAAAACTACCGTTGAGTGGAATTTATATCTTTTAATTATGTTTCCAACGCACTAGGCAGATCGACAGTATCCATTGGGAGCTGGGAGATACATTCTGTTCAAGGTCGGAACATCCATTCTGTCCCTGCTTGGGACCGGAGTACGCTTCGACCATTTAAATTGCAATTAAAATATCAATTGGAAGTAAAATTAAACGAAACTAAAACCAATAGTTAGATAACATGACTATATTTACAACGGTATAGGGTTATGCATAATTCCATGTTTGTACAGGGCTACACATTCATATAAATTCAGGCATCATCATGGAATGCTTCTCTGGACTGCAGTCCAGAGCTGTATTCCCAGTCAATTCTCGTTGCCGTAATCTATCAGTATCGAAAAATAAACTATAGAGGGTTCTATCTTATCGAGTCGGCTTCTATATAATCCGTAGAACATTACATTCCGACATGTATCCAATTTTATATTAAATTTAGCATCTCGACATGTACAGTAAAAACAGAATTAACGTCGCCTCTTTGGGGCGTCGTTACACGTGCGATACTTCGTCATTTAGAGTTCAAACTTCCACGGGACATTCATAAGCAGCGAAAAGGAAATATGGTTAAAAGTTTTAAGCATGATCGAAGGGGTTTAAGTTCAGTCCTCTATCTCGGACTAACAACACAATATCGAGAATTTTCGAATTAAATTTGGTTTTGCCTAACCCGTGAAAACGGTATCTAATATTTACAATTTCCATGCGATATTAACATGACGTGTTTAGATCCCTTTATGCTCAAAAATAACACTTTAGATTTGATACGATGATGGTGTACAAAATACGTGTGATAGCATACTACGTAACACGTATTCGTAAATAAATATATTAGTATAGATCTAAATACATAGCATGTTAAAGCAAGTGAGATTTCACTTGCCTTCGGTCGCTGATATAGAAGTGACACCACGTGCAGGATTCGTCTTGACACATGAGACGATACAATACTGGACATGGCGCGTGGCTCGTGCACGATGCGCGGTGACCCGGTACTGGACGCGGTGGCGACGCGGGCGTGATACGGTAGTGGGCATGGTCTTGGTTCGGTGTGTGGTGCAGGAGTGGCACGGCGCGATACGGTACTGTACGCTATGCTGGTGCGAAAGTGGGCACGGTGCGTGCATTGGATCGGAGCACAGATGGCATAGAGGCCGGCACGGCGTGGCACGGAGAGTGGGTACGAGGTGGAACGGGGAGTGGGTACGAGGTGGCATGGGAGTTCAACGGGGGTCGCCGACTGTGGATTGAGGTAATGGAGAAGGTGGAGGGCTCTGATGACGGTGGTGCTGGAATTTGGCTCAGCAGCGGTGACGGCGTTGTCCAGCAGCGGTGGTCGTGGAGAAGCTCGGGGAGGGTGGTGGTGATGGTGAGGGAGTGGGGTTGTGGTGTGGTGGTTTTCGACGAAGACGGGGAGGATTGACGGAGGTGGAGGAACTGGTGGTTGAGGAGACGAACGGCTGTAGCAAGGTGGTCGGCGTGAACTCCGGTGGTGGGTGGTTGTAGGCGTCGGTGGCTGGTCGTGGGTGTTGGAGAAAGCTTGGTGCGCGGTTGAAGTCGGAGAAGAAGGAAGAGATGGTCACAGTTAGTGCAGAGGAAGGGATGCAGAGGGTGGCTCCGGTGGTTAGGGGTTCGTCGGCGATGAGCTCGATGGCAAAGAGGTTGATGTGGGTTGAATTAGAGGAGATGGAGCGAGCTAGAGAGAGAGAGAGACTAAGAGGGGGTGAGAGACGGTGAGGGAATGAAGATCTGGATGAGGGGATCGTGGGGAGTTGGGATTGAGGGCGAGGTCGTGGTCGTTGGCGAAGAATAGGCCTCAAGGAAACAACGTGTGAAGAAGGGGAAAGAGCCGTTGGGGGAAAAGAGGGTTGTTGAGTGTGGGGCTTCGTCGTGGGGAACGGGGCATGCGGAGGGGAGCACAAGAGGGGAAGGGAGCATTGGAAGTGGCGGGAAAAGGGGAGAAGGAGGAGAAGAAGAAGAAGAAAGGGGGGTTCGGGTCGGGTCGTGTAGTTTAGGGTTTGGGATTGGGGTTGGGATTAAAAAATAGAATAAAAATTTTATAAAATAAAAAATATATAAAAATAATAGAGGAAAATTAGGAAAAATACGGGAAAATATATATATGGAACCGGGGATTTACACATTATAAATCATACAGCTATTTTTCTAACAATAAAACGCAAATCGTTTAAAAACATTATGTGTGTATGCTAATGACCATACACTATATTTATATCTATACTACTCTTATAAGCAAATTGATGAAATTTTTGGTTCGTCATATCTTAACTAATTTATATCTCTTCTAAAATTATTCTTTTAAAAAAATTATGGTCTATTTTGAAATAATAATATGGAAGCTATTCTATCAACCATTTCAATTTAAAATTAAAAACCAAATTTTATTTTTGTATAGTAGTTTATTAAAACATAAATTGATATTGAGATTTTTATTTTGTGTTTTTTATATCCTCGTCAAATTTTCTTTTATTTTAAAAACTCTCTCTTTACTCTTCATATTTGATATTTCTCCTCAAATCTATTAGATATTTCATATTTCTCCTAAAAAAAATTCATCCAAAAAATAAATCGCTTTTATATTAGTCGAGATTACTTTTTATCAAACTATTATCATTATCTATCTATTCCACTCTTATAAACAAATTTATTGAATTTTTTGGTAATTAGGATGTAACAATATGCAATGATAACATTTATTTTTTCTCTATTAATTAATTAATGACAAATATTTGATAAGGTTTTTAAAGAATTAGTTAAAATAATATAGGTTTTAAAAGTTTTTCATAAGACTTTTTATGTTTTAAAAATTTAATAAGTTGGCAATTTTAAATATGTTTTAAAAATCTTTATTATCTTAACTAAATTTATTTAAGATACTTCTCAAACAACAAATATTATCTATATAACATTAAATAATAAATCTTAAACAAAAAATTTAGCTAATATATATCATATAATATTATCATAAACTAATGTTATCATAATTTAACAATTTTTTTCTAACAATATATTTTAATTTTGGCCAATAATTTAGTGGCCAGTTAATCTTTTTCTTAAACTTATATTAGCCCTGTTAGGGATTTATGATACAAATGGAAATTTGTGGTAGCTTTGCATAATTTTGAAAGTTCATGGTAGTTTGGAAGAATGTGGATAAAGTTCATGGTATCAAGTTGAAATTTAACCAACTATTTATGACATTAATCAATCAGAGTATCACAATAATTTATTTTATAAAACTCGATGAAAATAAATAAGTTAGTTATTTATATCATTTTAAAAAAAAGCAATTATAATTTTTCTGTTGCATATTCTTCTCTAGGCAAAACTATATGCAGGATATTTTTAATTTCTCATAAATATATCAAAATTTAACAAATCATTATAAATCATAAAACTATTTTTCTAAGAATAAAAAGCAAATCTTTTAAAAATATTATGTTCGTAAATTGTAATGACTTTACCAATTCTTCACGTGCATGACGCGTTCAAAAAACTAGTTATATATATGAAATTATTAATTTTGTTTGTATCTTGTAACGACTTTATCAATTTTTCACGTTCATGGCACATGTAAAAAACTAGTATGTATACACACACAGAAAAAGAGTATGAGGTGGCGACCCCTTTTTCAAAAATAGGCTCCCGCCTCAAAACACACCTGCCACGTGTTTTTCACCGATCCAAATCGGTCATGTTGTTCTACGTATCATGAAATCTTTGTATACAAAAAATCTCGAGATATGATAACCTCTAGCCGGTCCATTAAAAGACCGCATTTTTCTAATACCGATAAATCGTTGATTTTTCTATCCACTTGATGAACATGTTAGAAGTTTTCAAATCTCGAGATTTTTTGTACATAGTGCTTTCATGATACGTAAATCAAGATGACCGAATTGGATCGGTGAAAAATATGGAGGATATATGTGTTCGAGTTGGGAGGCCCTTTTTTAAAAAAGGGTTGCCACCTCATATGCCTTCTCCCCTCCCCCCCGCTCTCCCTTTATATATATATATATATATATATATATATATATATATATAGATAGAGAGAGAGAGAGAGAGAGAGAATAATGAAGAAAAGAGGTCATATGAGGCTTTTCGTTAAGTGGCATCAAAAATCTATATCCTCCATGATTTTTTTCACGATCGGCACCCATCAATATCATCTTTATTATGTAAGATGTGGATATAAAAAATTTCATGTGATTCCACCACTTTTTTATCGTTGAATTAGCAATGTAAAAAGTTATATTGTCGATAAACCGTTAATTTTGCACCCACTAAATCAACAGTGAAAAAATGATGGAATCACATGAAATTTGGTATATCCACATCTTACATGATAAAGATGATGATGATGGGTGCCGATCGTCGAAAAAAAATCGTAGAGGTTGTATCTTTTTGACGCCATAGGAGGAAATTCCCTCCCATGGCACCTTTTATCCATTTGAATAATGGATGAAAGGTGCCATGGGAGGGAATTTCCTCCTATGGCGTCGAAAAGATACACCATCCACAATTTTTTAGACGATCGGCATTTATTATCTAAGATGTGGATACCAAATTTTGTATGATTTTATATCTTTCTCACCGCTGATTTCGTGGGTGCAATATTAACAGTTTACCGACAATAGAACTTTTTACATTGCTAATTCAACGGTGAAAAAATGGTAGAAGCACATGAAATTTGGTGTGTCTACATTTAGATGATAAAGATGATGATTATGGATGCCGATCATTGAAAAAAATGATGGAGAGTGTATTTTTTCGACGCCACCTGAAGAAAAACTCTCATAAGGCCTCTTTCCTTCATATGAAATTTGGTATATATATCTCTTAATATATAAGAATGAGAATTGTGTGTGCCAATCGGTGAAAAAAACATAAAAGGTTAGACTTATCTTGCCGCCATAGAAGGAAATTCCATCCTAGGGCCTTTGTCCTCCATTATATATATATATATATATATATATATTCCAAATTTTGGATTTTGCATGCAATACTATCCTGCAATACTTCCCAATTAAGATGAGATCTATCCAAAAATTATATTTTTTTGCCATTGGTCTGTAAGCGCTAACCTATGCCCACCCACACACACACCACACACAAGCACACAACATGCATGCATCCAAGGGACCCACGAACACACAAGCACACAACAAGCATGCATCCTAGGGACCCACGAATTTGTCCCAAAAACCTTAATTTATGGCCATATATATATATATATATATATATATATATATATATATTAAAAAAAGGCACCGGTATTTTGGGGGCATCTCAAGATTCTCGACTGAACTAGTGTAAGGGAAAGGACGAGAAAATGAAAAACATTAGAAGAAGATATATATGTTGCCGGTACAAAAAATATGCATGTGTTGCTAAGAGAGAGAGAGAGAGAGTGAAGTTAAATCTGGGATTGCCAGCCCTGGATTTAATTAATTTTAACTAGTAACATGCACGTGCTATGCACATGTGTGATGAGGAAAAATAATCACGTGTCATGGTTTTTGTATGCTTCTCTGACGGTCATTAATCTAAGAACCCTTTTACTAAGTTTGTTTATTTAGAAAATATCTTGTATTCAAAATTGTTGAAGGGTATAAGGGTAATTACATATATGAGAGAATGACATGACATGCTCTTACTCTAAAATCCTCACATAGATTTTTCTCATTTTTTGCATTTTTTTAGTGGAAAAATAAGAAATTATTTGGGTTGCCCTCATGAGTTTGAGTTATAATAGTATAGATCTTAAATTAAAGTCATTAGAACCTGAGCTGGCCCAAAAAAGTCTATTTTGACAAATAAATTTAGGAGGGGTCGATTTTCCAAAATAAAAAGTAAAGTAGGTCTGTTTAAAAAAATTGTCCTAATTATAATCATATAATTATAATTATAATTATAATATATAAAATAAAATAAAATAGATATAAAAGATAGGTTATAGGTTAGGAAACGAGGTATTTAAAAAAAAACAAAAAAGAAAAAGGGGATGCTTCCTAATTTAGTTTACAAGTTTAGGATACCAAGGTTGACCCGGTCAAAGCAACACCATTTATGGACATTATGCCGACATCCCGGCTGTTATGTTGCTTCTGGCCCATTCAGGAGAGCAACAATAGGCGTCCACCGCTCAAAACGAGCAGGGGGAAGCTTTTTCCATTCGGTGGGGTGGGGAAGATGGTGGCCGACCCATTAATTTTTTTTATCTTCCTTCCTCTACTAGGAAGACGGTGGCCCTTTCTAATTTTTTTAAATGGTGGGCCTCTGTTCATTTTATTATATTTTTTTAATATATTAAATTTTAAAGAAATATATATTTACAATAACATGTTTTCATTCTGCTCGTCTGAACACAGCCCAAAATAGGATTTGGTTACAAAGATTTCAAGTGTCTTTGGTGACATCGCTGGCGTTTCTTTACAGGATGAGGACATCACTCTCTCATCTCTTAAAACAGAAACCCTAGTCCTAGTCTCTTCCGGATCGGACCCTTGCCGCCCAAGTAAGCACCCTACCCTTCTCCTCTCTCCTCTCTCTCTCTCTCTCTCTCTCTCTCTTCTCAAACTCTATAAATAGAGTTTATAGACCCTTGCCGCCCAAGTAAGCACCCTACCCTTGCCGCCCAAGTAAGCACCCTAACCCTAACCCTACCCTTCCCCTCTCTCTCTCTCTTCTCAAACTCTATAAATAGAACCCTAACCCTAACCCTAACACTCTCTCTAACTCTCATCTCAGTTTCCATTGATGAAAACAAACACTCGCTCTCTCATCAGCGTAAAAAAGGCAGCAGCAGCCATCATCGTCACCGGCTTCGACGACCGCCGCCTCCATTCTCGATGAAATTGAAATTGGTTACTTTCTTCTCTCTTCTCTCTCTGAATTCATCATCATCCTTTTGTGAGTGAATTTCAAAGTTATATTTTATTAGTATGTCTATTGCAAATTCTTGATTTTTGAATCTAGTTTTGTTTCAGAGGTTGATTCCCCCCAATTTCTCAATTTTGCACTGGACTACACTCTTAATTTTTAAGCAAACAAAACAATTCTAAGTCTTAATTTGCTTTCTTCGGCCTAAATTGTGTAATGTATGCTTATCTGCTAAATATCCTTGTTCTTTTATATGTTGTTGCTTCTTCGTGCTGCGTGTTATTTAACATGTCTTTAATTTTGATACGGTATTATAGCTTGGACGATTTTGCACTGTCGCTAATCCTTGTTATAGCAATCGATTTCCATGTGGCTTTTCTCCCATTGTTCCTACATTACGGTGGATATCTTTCAGTTCGATTTTTTAAAAATAAATTTTATAACTATGGATCACTAATCTTAGGAACCAAACAGTCGCTGATTTGCCCAAAAGCTTCATGGCTATAAAAAATGGTGAGGCAAGGTTTGGATGGCCTGCTAATTAGTTTGGCGTTTGCAGCCATCTTCTATTGTTAGCCTAACTTCAAATCTGAACAGACCCTTATTGTAATTCAGAGGCAATGATGATTTGTCCGAATGCTTCAGAGTGATTGATTGTTAAGGTTAAATGGCAAGGCAAGATTGATGACTGTCTACGTATATTGAGCAACCAGTTTGCAGCCATCTTCTATGTTATTTTAAGTTCCTAACTCCAAACTCAAAAGCAGAGCCTAAATTGTTAGAGAGGGAGAGAAAGAGAGGATTTGTTCCATTCTTTATCCTAGGATTTATATTTGCATACAAATTCAACTATTGGTTTGCATACAAGCAACCTAAACTGGCCCAATAAATAAGTCAGAAAGCAGTTCTGACTGTTTATTTTTAAGACTCCAAATAATTTATATGGCGAGGCAAGATTGGTTGGTACACAGGCAACCAGTTTGCAGCGATTGTGTTATATGGTCGAGATTTGGACTGGGTATTGAAATTTCAGAACCTATGACCATAAAGGTTATGGAAAATGGCGAGGTGGGCTTGGTTGTCTGCTTATATGCACGCAACCAGTTTGCAGCCATCTTATCTGTTTTTGTAACTCTAAACTCAAATCAGCGACTAATTTGTGAGAGCAAATATATTACATTCTTCATTACTTCAATTTGCTAGGACAGGCTGGTATATCTGAGCCTCATCCTTAGTGTATATCTGTATATGAGAGCTATGGCTTGCAAAGGGTTGGGTTGTGTCAGTTGTCTACTTGTAGAGCCATTCAAGTTTGTTCAAAACTTAAGACGGCATTTTCTTCACCTTCTTGGGGATTTTTCGATTTTAAATGGGGGCCTAAGTTATGAGATGATTGGGAAATATTATCCATCAAATTTCTTCTTCTCTATTTCTTGTTGTTCGAAAACAAGGTTTAATTATCCGATTAGTCGGCTCTTAAGAGTTTGGCTAGAAACTGCGTTGAAGTATTAAATGATTGATTGATTGCATAATTGACTCTGCTCAAGATATGCTGTGAGCGACAATTAGTCAGGTACCTATACACTGCAAATAACCAAATATGCAAACTCACACTTCATAATGACTTGGGTCTTTCCTTTTCCTTCACGTCAATTTTTTTTTGTCTTCTCTGATTTTTCTTTGCGGGTATATTAAAATGTAATTTCCTATATAATCCATATATGTGGCGTATAATTCATTAGCATTGGCTGGCTGAACAGAGAACAAATACATGTTCCACAGCATTGAATTTTCTTTAATAGATACTGGATACATGTATGTGCGGGCAACCAATTTGCAGCGATTTTGTTATTGTTACCCTAACTCTAAACTTGAATTGTTATTTGTTTTTCGTACCATGTCTGGACCCGAGCTCATTCTACTGGATTCATAAAGCTTGAGGCTTTGTGGACAGCTCAGGTGCGTTCTTCGATGGAAAAGGTTAACCTCTGTTGCACTTTTTAGGTGTTTATTTTTCGTGATTGCACTAATGAGGTCAGGTATCTTTTATTTCAAGATTTCTGTCAAGTGTTTTCTTCTTCTGAAGTGTATCCTCTTTTATTGGGGGCTTTGGAGAGAGGACTCCAGGAAGCAAGGTGAATCTCTCCTCTCTTGTTTTCTGTTGTTGTAACAGCTCATTTCCACCTTTTATTTCATTTAATAACGTCATATTACGTTGGCAGTTAGAGTTAATCATCCTTGCATCCTCTCTTTCACATTTAAGGCTTTCTTGTAGGGAATTTGATGATACGTTAAAGCTTTTGTTGCTGGTTGAAGTTTAAGGCAAATTAAAGCTTTGTTTGCTGTTTGAAGTGAGATCTATAAGACTATAAGTATTGCTCCTTAACTATAACTCTTGCCCCATCATCTTTTTGTTTATATATGGACAGACTTTTTTTTTTTGTCATGCTTGAAAGACAGGAGCGACAATAGAGATGGAGAGAAAGGAAAGAGCGTAAGAGTGTCATATATGGCCTTTAGATTCTCAGGTGAAGTGTCAAAGTTGTGTGATTGCAATGTCCATGCTTGCCATCTTCCTTAATTGCAATATGTAGGTGCATGAGAAGAAAAATGGAACTAGTCATCATGTTGCTGTGTGCCTGAGCAAGGAATACACATTGCCATTATTCTGTAAGTATCTGCACACAGTTTTGGTACACGTTCAAAGTTGCTGTCTTGAAGTTTATTGAGATATTTCCCAAGGGCCCAAACTATATTCCTTTTATGGAGGGTTTATTTGGTCATTTCAATTCGTTATAGATGCCATTTGGTCACTGATACCACCACCACATTTTTAAAATACAGGGTAAATTTCTCTTGACGTTATAGGAAGTATCAGGGTATTTTTGTGCATTTCATGCTAATTTATTATTACTATTGACGATAATGAGTCCCTGAAAGTTAGATATAATTGAAAGTAGAAAGGACTTCTAAGGAAGTTTTAATAGGAACACGTTTTGTGAATTTTACCCTTAGTAGGCAACCAGTTTGCAACTATTTGTTAACTAACGGCAAACCCTAACAGCATCTTTTTGTTTATTATTGGTTATTAGAAGCTGATCTAAGCCTCATCTTTAATGTTTATCTGATGCTCGACATGAGGGGTTTTCTCATATATCACCTCGAAAACTTAGGTTATTTCTGTATAGCATCTCTGAAATGAAGAAATATTTCTGAGCTCATTATTATTTGAATTGTTGTTGTCGTTGTTATGCTCATGATGATGTTGTCATTAAGTTTTATTGCTCTCCATCAAATTTGGTTACTCTTTACTCCTCCATATAAAATTGTCCATAGTCTATCAAATTGTTTGTTCATTGAAAAAAGAATGAAGCGTAAGCTGCTTGAAAACCTATCTTTATCTACCCGAAAGATAAAATGTTGGGGCGCACAATACCTAGATATTAGCACCAAACAGGAGGGCCAACGGTATTGCCTCTTTGGTAGATAAAAGTAGATATTAAAGAGGGCAGGAAAAGTATTTTCCGAAAAAACTGCCTCTACAAAATTAGACCCTGAATTAAAAAGCTAGGAAAAAGAAATCAAGTATATAAATAAGGAAACGAGAATTGACGCTGAAAACTCCATTTCTTTTGAATTGTATATTATTATGACATCGTCATAAAATCGCACTATTTCTCTCTGGACATTGTCGGTATTTCTCTACAGGATGGCGACATCTCTCTTAAAACTTAAAACAGAAACCCTAGTTTTGCTTGGATTCGTGCTGCCAAAGTAAGTACACTAGTCATATCCCCTCTCTCTCTCTCTCTCAAACTCTCTAAATAAAACTCAACTCTAACTCTCTGTCTCTCTTTCATCTGAGACTCCATTGATGAAACCTTAACCCTAACACACACACACACACACTCTCTCTCTCTCTCTCATCAAAATTATAGTTGGAATAAAGATGCCAAAAAGGACACTGCACAAAAACTTAGTGATATGCTCTTCCTTCACCAAGCTTCTAATCCTTTTATACTCTCATGTTCTCCTCATTATCATAACCAAAATCAAACTCTTGAAAACAAATAAACTAACTCACCACACTGCTGTCAAGGACACATGAGGTGATGCGTCTCAGGCGCAATGCGCAGCCAGACGCTAGAATGCCCCTCGTGGAGCTACGTTGTGCCGTGCATGCAAGAGACGCGAGCATAGACGCTTGAGGTGCATGCCTCACGTGAGGCGAAAGGTGCAAGTGAGACGCGCGCCTCGCTGTAAATTTGTCATTAGATTCTTAAAAGAGAATCGGGTCGAATGGGGGGTACTTTTAATTATATGATTACCCAAACCCAAAACTTAAAGCATTTTTGTCAACCGGAAAGCAGAAGTTTTCTCAAAACTTCTCATGTTCATGACTTCATGGTGGTGGGCGCTTCTAGGGTTTTCAACAGCGGCGGCGATTGCTCTCAAGTTCGTCAGCGGCGAAGGTGCTTCTCGTCCTTGTCGACTTGGACTTCTCTATCTTCTTCTCTTCGCCTCATTGGTTCGTTGACTTGAAAACATAATTAAGATTTGAGGTATTGATTCTCCTCTTCCTTTTATCTAATTCTCTCTCCTCTCTTTTTTCTTTTATACTTTTTCTATTTCATTCTTTTAAGTTCAAGTCATTAAGCTTGGTGATGGATTTATTTATTAAAATTCATCCATCTGATGTTGGACTTTGAAATTTGAAATCGAGCCATTGAAATTGCATATTTGATGTTATTAGGTACAAGTAATACAAAATTAAAGTATTAAATGTTATAGAAAAGCTTATTCGTCTCGCACACTTGAACGCGCCTCTCATGCAAGCATCTTGCCTCTTGGGTGCATTACATCTTTTGCATTTCACATTGCGCATTGAGAGCACTGTTCACCATTATATAAGATTATATAACACTAAACTTCCCTTAACTAAGAGCGTATTTCACTGAACTATTAGGTTTTAATTACAGTAAGCTTCCTTACAATGCTAACATTTTAATGAAAAAAATCCCTTTGAACTAAAGGATAAGGTAGTTTATATCATGATAAAAAACTTTGGGGTTGTTTCGTGAAAAGTAGCAGTAGTTAAGGGCGTTTCAATATAATTTAGCGGCTGAATTTCAACTTGATACTATGAACTTTGGTCATTTTCCCCCAAAACTACCATGAACTTCTAAAATAATGCAGAGCTGTCATAACCTTTTCTTTGTACTAGAAAATTCCCTATCAAAGTTAACAGGCGATCAACAAAAAAGATAAAATGACTAAAATATGCAACATATATCAATTTAAAAACTAATTTTTTGCTAAGAAATAATACCTGTCGGGTGTTAGTTAAATCATTTTTTCTGTTTTGTTAATCAAATATTAACTCTTTTAGGGAGTTTTCTGGTACAATGAAAATTCGTGGTAGCTTTGCATCATTTTAGAAGTTTATAGTAGTTTTGGGGGAAAGTGATTAAAGTTCATGGTATCAATTTGAAATTTACCCTAAAGTATATGCATTAAATTCGTAGTTTAGTGAAAAGTAGTAATAGTTAAGGGTATCTCGGTTTTGCATTAAATTCTTCATTGTCGAGAACTTGCATGATTGAAATTATAAGATCCCTCTTCATTTCACTCTTACTAATGTGCACCTTAATGCAATAATCTATTACAAGTAGTAATCATCATTCATCAATACAATATTTTATTTGATTGGTTTGATATATCTATATTTATAGGACTCCTAAAAGCAAATTGGAGAGGTTTTGGAGGTCTTTTCATACCAACTAATTATTCATACCAAAAGATTATTCATACCACTAAATCCTATTCCTCTCGGCATATTCAAATCCAATATCACATCTTTTTTTTTATTATTTGATATTTAGCATCAATTATTAAAAAATATTTTCATATCTTTTTTTATTATTATATATTTAGCATCTATTATTAAAAAATCTTTTCATATCCTTTTTTAAAGTTTTTATCATAATTTGCTAATTTAAGTTTTATGGAAATCATATTTTTTAATCTTTTTTATATATATTTAGCACTCTTTATATAGTATATGAAAATGATTTTATGCCAAAATTATATTTGGATTTTATAGAAAAAGTTGATTTGACTTTATATCACAAATTTGATTTCCATAAAACTTAAATTAGCAAATTATGATAAAAACTTAAAAAAAGATGTGACCTCAAAACATATTTAAAAAATTAGTTAACATATATACTTTCTATAGTATATGAAAAGGATTTTATGCCAAAATTATATTTGGATTTTATAAAAAGAAGTTGATTTGGTTTTATATCACAAATATCTTACTGTAGAATGGTTAATCTCTCTACTATTATAGTGCAAAAGGCAAGGGCTCCAATTTTAAAATTGATTTTGAGATTTGACTATCAAATTTGCAAAAGAAATTCATTAAAAAAATAAAAAATTAAATCTCAATTTGTAACTTCAACTATCCCATACGTCCAAATCTCAATTGTAACCGCAACTAACCCCATACATCCAATAACTATCTTCACAAATCTCTTTCACTAACTAACTCCATATAAATTTCTATTTAATTAATCACACTTAATATGTAATGTGCATCTCATGTGCAAAATACTAATGTGTGCAAAATATAAGCCATAGGAGGGAATTTCATCCTATGGTGTCGAAAAAATACAAGCTCTATCATTTTTTCCGTTCGGCACCCAGTATCTCTATTTTTATCATCTAAGATTTGTATACACCAAATTTCATGTGATTCTATCATTTTTTCGTAAAAGGTTCTATTTTCGGTAAATCTTTAATTTTGCAACCACTAAATCAACGGTGAAAAAGTGGTAGAATCACATGAAATTTGGTGTACTACATCTTAGATAATGATTATAGGGAATGGATGCCTATCGTCGAAATAAATCATGAAAGGTGTATTTTTTCGACGTCATAGGAGGAATTCTCTTCTGGCACATGTTCTCCATTATATATACGCGCGCGTGCGCGCGCACACACACATATATATGAGGAAATAGGTTATCAGCTAGCTAACTGATATTAAACCGTCAGCTAACCTATTATATAATCCAATCCGACCGTCAAATCGACGATCCGCACCGGCCACCTTATTCCACACATGGAGTGATCTGTGTATAAAATTATAATCACTTTGACACCATCTACGCCTTCGATCAAGTGTCCCCAATATATGACATTTTTATTGTGTGTAACAACCATCCATATTTTAAATGCTTGATCCATCACTTGTATCATATCGATCAAATTTTCGCACACTAGATCACTCTATGTGTGGAACAAGATGGCTGGAGTGGATCGTCGATTTGACGTTCGGATTGAGCTATATAATTGGCTAGCTGACTGTTTAAAATCAGCTAGCTAGCTGATAATCCATTTCCTCTCTATATATATATTCCCTCCCACATGTTCAAACTTTTTTCAGCGGTTTCCCCAAAGATCTTTCTTTAACATAACCTTCATTTTGCTCATTCATGGAGTTGTATTTAGTACCTCCAAGAAAGATGATTATCCGCCGTTGGTCAGTAATGTGGGTTGGCTTAGATTACTTAGTGTTGCGCGTCTACGAAGACATCGCGCTTGGGGATGCGGAGGAGCTATTATCGTATCGCCCAGCTTCTTTAACCTAATGCGGCCGGACCGCAGGTAACCTTAGCATGGGGACATCCTAGTCCTCTTGTCGCCGCAAGGTTGGCTAATCATACGCAGCAGGAGCAAGAGTACTCCCTTAATCTGAAAGGCACATGAACCCGAACGCTATTATGAATGTGCGACCGACACTACACTACGTAGGTACCTGTGTAGGTGATGTGCACGTGAAGAGCCGACTGGTCCTAGAAACTGCGGAAGCGACGCTAGGAGTTAACGACTGGACGTGCTGCAACTTAGGGATCACCAGATATAGGGATATCGGGGTTAGGGGCATAGCATAATTCTTCTTGAAGAGCTAGAAGGCGCCATGTGATTGACCCTGTTATAATGCACTCATACCTATTTTATTGCACCGGCACCCGAAGTCGAACATACATACGACGATCTTCGTGCATGAAGGGACGGGAGGAAAGAAAGGGCGGTAGATGATAATGAGAAAAGAGCGCCGCTTCATGCGTGTAGGGATGGGTGCAAAATTAACGATTTACTGACAATAGAGCTTTTTACATTGCTAATCCAACTTTGAAAAAGTGGTAGAATCACATGAAATTTGGTATATCCACATCTTAGATGATAAAGATGAAGATGAGTGCCGATCATCGGAAAAAATGATAGTGTGTTTTCGGCGCCATAGGAGGAAATTCCTTCATAAGGCACTTTCCTTCCATTATATATAAATATATATATATATATATATATATATATATATATATAGAGAGAGAGAGAATAATGGATATATATATATATATAAAGAGAGAGAGAGAGAGAATAATGGATATATATATATATATATAGAGAGAGAATAATGGAGGAAATATGCCATAGGAGGGAATTTCCTCCTATGACGTCGAAAAAATACAATTTCCATCGTGTTTTCCGATGATCAACACCCATCATCTTCCTCGTTATCATCTAAGATATGGATACACCAAATTTCATGTGATTCTACAACTTTTTTACCGTTGAATTAGTGGATTCAAAATTAACGGTTTACCGACAATAAAACTTTTTACATTGCTAAATCAACGGTGAAAAAGTTGTAGAATCACATGAAATTTAGCGTACCCATATCTTTAGATCATAACGATGAAGATGATGGATTTCGATTGTCAGAGAACACGATGGAGGATGTATTTTTTCGACGCCATAAGAGGAAATTCCCTCCTATGGCCTCTTTCCTCCATTATTCTCATATATATATATATATATATGAAAAAGGGTATGGGGTGGCGGCCTTCTTTCAAAAAGGGGCTCTCGCCTCAAACACACATATCTACCATATTTTTCATCGATCCAAACCGGCTATTTTGATCTACATATCATAAAACCCATATATACAAAAAATTTCGAGATTTAAAAACCTCTAACGCATTCATCAAATGGATTAAAAAATTAACGGCTTATAAGTATATGAAAAATTACGGTTGCTTGATGGACGTGCTAGAGGCCTTAAAATCTCAAGATTTTTTGTACATAGGGATATCATAATACGTAAATTAAATTGTTCGATTTGGATCGGTGAAATGTATGGGGTAATGGTGTGTTTAGGTGGCTGCCCCTTTCATATCTCTTTTTCTGTATATATATAGAATCACATGAAATTTGGTGTATCCACATCTTACATGATAAAGATGATGAATACTGATCGTTAGAAAAAATCGTGGATGGTGTGTTTTTTCGACGCCATAAGAGGAAATTCCCATCCTATGGCACCTTTCCTTGTATACACACACACAGAGAATAATGGAGAAAAGACGCCATAGGAGAGTTTTTTTCGTTAGGTGGCGTCAAAAAATATACCCTCCACCATTTTATTCGACGATCGACACCGTCCATCTTGATCTTCAACGTCTAATATGTCGATACTTCAAATTTCATGTGATTCTACCATTTTTTCACCATTGATTTAATGGGTGCAAAATTAATAGTTTACCGATAACGGTACTTTTTACATTGCTAAATCAAAGGTGAAAAGGTGCTAGAATCTCATGAAATTTGGTGTACGACATATTTGACAATGTAAATCAAGATGGTCAGTACCGATCGTCGAATAAAATGATGGAGGGTGTAGTTTTTGACGCCACCGTACGAAAAAACCTTCAAGGGCTTATTTCCACCATTATTCTCTCTATCTCTCTCACACACATATAATGATTCATTTCTTCTAATTTAGACTGCGTTTAGATTGAAAATTTCGAATTTAGTGAATGATTTCCCACACATACCCCCACGAAATGTTTGGAGTCGATGATACATGTCTTCATTTTTATAAAGGTAACAACAACTGAGCTTTTTATCCCAAACATATGGGGTAAGCTACATGAACCAACATGAGAATCACGCCGGGGCGAGCACATGAATCCTCCGCATCCACTCACTCCCATCGAACAATATACTTTCATTGAGGCTTTTGGCATCCGTACCGCCTCTATCCACGTTTTCTACGGTCTTCCTTTCGTTCTTTTGACTTGGCCTAAATCAAGAATATCCATTCATCAAACTGGTGTTTCCGTAGGTCCGCGTCGCACATAACTAAACCATCTTAACGGTTTTCCCTCATCTTCTCCTCCACGGGTGCTTACACTAACCTTTGCATAAATATCCTCATTTCGCATCTTACTTTTCTAGTGTTACCACACATCCAACGAAACATGCCTATCTCCGCTACATGATCTTTTGTGCATGATGTTTCTTAGGAGTCAGCATTCCGTACAATATAATAAGGCCGGTCGAATTGCAGTTCGATAAAACTTCATTTTCAATCTTAACGGAAAGTTACAATCGCACAAAATCCCCGTTGCTCTCCTCTATTTCAACCAACCAGCTTGGATTCTCTGGTTGACACCGGTATTGATCTCACCATCCTTTGGATAATGGAACCTAGATATCTAAACTGTTCGCTTGGTGATTTCTCTTGCCTATCTAGTGTTATACCACTGTGATCTCGACTTTGTTTACTAATTTGCATTGCATATATGCTGTCTTGGACCTACTCAATCTAAACCCCCGAGATTCCAACGTTTGCCTCCGTAACTCCAATTTGGTATTAACCTCTACTTTCGCCTCATTTATCAAAATAATATCATCTACGAATAATATAAACCAAGTTACCTCATCCTGGATAGTTCTAGTAAGCTCATCCATCATTATTGCAAACAAGAATGGACTTAATGCAGATCCTTGATGCAAGCAAATCGTGATCGGAAAATCTCTCGTTAGGCCATCGTAAGTCCTTACATTTATCACTACTACATGATGCATGTCCTTGATTATGTCAATGTATCTAATTATGACTCTTTTCTTCATCATTATCCGTCATAATACCTTTCTAGAAACCTTGTCGTAAGCTTTCTCTAAGTCGGTAAAAACCATTTGCAAATATCCCTTCTCCTCTCTCGAAAACGTTCGACAAGTTGACGAAACAAATGAATAGCCTCGGTCATCGATCGTCCAGGCATGAACCCAAACTGGTTCTCTGTTATGTTAACATCCTGCTTTAACCCGTGTTTAATCACCCTCTTCCAAAACTTAATGGTATGACACATGAGTTATATTCCACGGTAGTTTTAGCAACTTTGAATGCTACCCTTATTCTTATAGAAAGGTATAAGGGTACTTTTCCTCCACTCATTTAGCATCTTTTGGATTTTCCTTATCTTATTAAATAGACACGTCAGCCATCGAACACCTATATGAAAATACCTTAGAGGGGGTGGTGAATAAGGTAACTACGTGTCCTATAGCAAATTTAAATTCTTAATTACAATATTTTAATTGATTACCAAGTTTCCGCGGAAATAATTTAAACAAGTTTAAATAATGAATCTTAGTAAGGTAATCAACACAATCACAGAAAAAGTAAATAGAGTCAAAACAACGCAAATATAGAGATTTGTTGACTAGGGTTCACCACACTTCTGTGGCTAGTCCTCGTCTGAGACACCTTCTCGGGATTTCTGCACTATTGTTATGAAGAACACAAATCCCTCTTCACAGGGCTGTGAAGAACACTAATCTCTCTTCACAAGGATAACACTCTTGAACTTGTGATTCCCTAGAAAACAAGCCTTCCTTTCTAGTTCGTGATTCTCTAAGAAAGCCGCACTTTCCTCTCTAATCCACGACTTTCTAGGAAGATTTCTTTTCCCACTCTGAATCCACACAATTCAAGCAATAAGAGGCACCCCCTCTCGTGGGTTGAGAAACATCCTTTCTCGTGGGTTTACAATCGTTTTACAAACGACAAATTTACTTACTCTTAACTTTATGATCTCAATAGATACCGATATGACAGAAGAATTGATTTGAGAGATATATCATGTTTTGGCTCTGTGGAAATGAAAAGAATTTGGGCAAGTGTAAACCGAGAAGAATAAAAGGATTTCTCAAAATGATTTGCAATGAATTGTTAATTGAAAGTGTGAGGTCTTATGGCTTTATACATGTATCAAATGGAAAGTTATTCTAACTTCCAATAACCGCCAAAAACTGTTATAAAACAGTTAATGACGGTTGGAGGCGGTTAGAATTGAAAACGGTGTAAATATCCTTTTGATTCAAAATCCAAATTTAAATTAACTGCCAAAAGCTGTTCGTGCAAAGACGTCTGTAGGAAACATCTGCCATTAGACAAATTCCTTCCCCAGACGTCTGTAGAAGACGTCTGGAGAACAAAAAATTATTTAGCAGACGCCTTTAGATTCGTCTCTGAAGTTTATCCAGTATTTGATATTTTGGGAATTTGTGCTACAGACGTCTGTGGAAAAAGTTTGGGGTTCAAAAAAAATTATGATACAGACGTCTGTTTTCTGACATGAATGAATATTTGTTTTTTTAAACTTAGCAGTTTGAATTCCAACAGATAGGTTAGACGTCTCTTAATGAGAGGGAAAACGTCTGGAGTAAAGACGGCATGTTGGAATGATGTTTCTAATATTATAAGATCAATACTAGACACATGTACGACAAATTTATCTTCTATCTTTGTCTTGGTTCTTCTTTGATCTTCGTTTTCTTGAATCGTTACGATAAGACGTCATTATATCTTGATTAAGCTTGCATCAAGTTATCACCCGCGTCAAGTCTTCATGCCATACCATCGTTTTGAGTGCGCATCACATTGTAGGCAATTTTGTTTGATGTTTGATATATTCATGCTGTACTTAAGAATAAACACTTGGAAATGTCATCAGTAACTTATGAATTCGTTTAAATAAGATTTTAAACTAAATCGAAACCGAGGATCGTGTAACACAGATGTAAACAATCTCCCCTTTTTGATATTTAGCAGAACTTATTTAAAAAATTCATGATATATAAAAAATATAAATTCGATTTAAATACTCCCCCATAATTTATGCTTGGTTAAAAAAATCTTTGAACTCATATCGGTGTCTCATACCACTGATACTATTTTTCAAAAAGTATTGCATAAAGACGAGTGACAAAATTCGAATTTTATGACCACATCAAGCATTAATTAAGGATATTCATGAATATTTTTAATATTCTCTCTTTTTGAAAAATATCAAAAAGTTTAAAAAATAGAGCAAGGGTTATGAAAACATACATGAATATGGAAATTTTAAGTTCATGGAAAACAAAATGAGGCATGTAAAGGCACATCCAATGAACAAAGTGTATTTTTAGCGACGTGAGGATAAATAATATCCATTTTAGCGCATGATTTATAGTAACAACTAAAATATTAAATAGTATACGAACCCGATAGTTAGAGAACATAATTCAAACTTTTCATAAATAGAAATTTGAAGTTCATACATAGAATTCATAACGATAAACTAACACACAAATGAAAACTAAAACGCACAAACTACATCAAACATAAACTAAAACACGCACACACTAAAAACATCCATATACTTCAAGCAAAACAAATTAAACAACGAACTAAACTAGGACCTAAACCTTAAGATCCTAATCTATTCTTCCGGCAGTGGAGGCGGCGTTGTAAATGGAAACTTGGAGGACAAGACGAACATGCTATAATCAAATGTGCCAGAAAATCGAGTCATCTGCTCTGTAAGATGATCGATTTGGCTGAAGAGGTGATCGATGCGGCCGGAGAGATGGTCATGAGAACCAATGATACGATCCATGATACGGTTCTCGAAAGTGGCAAAGTCAAAGTCTTGGGCCTGAGGAGGAGGAGCGTCAACTGGATTTTGAGGAAGATGGGAGGAACTCGGAGTTTGGTCTAACTTCATCAAATTGATGTTGCGGGCTCCAAAATCGAGTTGTTCCTTGACTTGGTCCTCGAGAACGGGAATGGTAATGTGACGATACTCCCAAAAACTTTGTTATGATTCGACTATAGTATAGATTCATTGGTCCACACACTTCCCACGTGTTATGGATAAGGAACAACAGAAGCTTAACTCTAATCTTCGAAAGCACGCAGTAGGTTATCAACTTGTGGGGGCCGTAAAGAGTTTCGCGACTGGGTCGAGGATTGCTATATCTTCAAAGACTGGGTCAAGAAGCAGTACAAGGCCGGAGAGATCGAGCTGTCCAAGAGTGTGTTGGTGAACAATCAAGTTGCAACCACTAACTTTATACAGACAGAAGCTGAAGCCTTCTGGAAGAAGACAGCTGAACCCGCTGTCCTGAGAAATGAAACTGACTCACTGCAGCCTCCGTGGAGTACACACATATCTAATAAGACGAAGAAGATGCTAAAGTTACTTCGGAAAGAGCCCAGAACAGAATGGGAAGGGCAGAAGAAGCCTACCATTCCAGCTGCCAATTCGGCTCAATCAGGCTCAGAATCCAAAAAGCTCAAGAAGAAAAGTGCAGCTCGACGCGAAAAGGACTCTAATCCAATTGAAGTAGTTCTTCCCCGTAGAAACGGCTGAGATTCTGGAGGAGTTAGAAGAAGACTCCAATGAAGAGATCCCTATAGTGACCTGCTACGTCATCCATCTTGGCAGCGGCCCTGAGGAGGAGCTCTGTTTTTCCGAAGAGGACGAGGAGCTCGCCACAAAGGCCAACCAAATCCAGTTTAGAAGCGGAAGGGCTCTGCCGCCAAATCAGGGCAACGCCCCAAAAGGAAAGGAAAAACAAGTTGTTAATGAAGAAGATGGCGGAGAGCCGGCACATGAAAATTCGAGTCCTTCTTCGGTGGACTATAATGTCTTGGCTCATCTTCGGAAACTTCCGTCTCTCCTGAGCGTCTACGATGCCTTGGTTCTATCTAAGGAGCTCAGAAATGTTCCCATTCATGCTCTACAAAACCCCGAGCGGTATCAGGCTCGCTTTGCGGAAATTAATATGAAAGAAGCCCAGTACGCTCTGCATATCGCCGCCGTCACATTTAAGGACGAAGACTTGCTACTGGGAATGACTGAGCATAATCGGCCGCTTTACGTGACCGGGTACAGCGACGAAGATCGGATTAATCGCATATTGATTGATCCAGGATCCTCAATGAACATCATGAACTTGCGGACTCTGAAGAGTTTGTCAATGGACGTCCGACACTTGTCAAGGAAAAGGATTGCCATTCAAGGCTTCAATCAAAACTGCCAGCAAGTTCTGGGGTCTATAGATTTGCCAATCAAATTTGGGGATCTGCAAACCGAAGCTAAAATATACGTGATCGACGCTGACATGTCTTATAAGGTTCTTCTGGGACGACCGTGGCTCCACGATTACGGTATCGTTCCGTCAACTCTCCATCAGTGCATAAAATATACCAAAAACGAAGAAGAAAGACGCATTGATGGAGACATCCAGCCGTTCGGTGTGCATGAAGTCCGATATGAGGATTCTCGGTACTTTATGAAGCCCCAAAATACCGAGCCACAGCTGACCAAAGACAGAACGGTCCCGAAACTCAAAGGAAAATCTAAGCCGGCTGTCACTTTTAAAAGAAAAAACCCCCAAGTGCGTCCGCGTTTCGGTAGTAACACTGATGAGTCCGATGCTGGAAGTCCGTCCTTCCGTAAAACTCACCCTCATTTCGGTAGCGATACAGAAGAATCTGATACTAAAGGCCCGTCCGACAGTAAAATCCGCCCTCGTTTAGGCAGCGACACTGAAGAGTCGGAGGAAGAAGACCCGCCTTGCAACAGCTGTGCAGACTGGGCCCCCATGCAACGAGCAAAACTACGAGTGACCTTCGAAATTGCAGAAGGGTCCCTAGCCGTCACAAGGGTGCCGTAGCAGATGTGCAAAGAGCTCGATGCATTGTCAGTCTCCATCGTAGACCAGCTGAAAACTTTCTACGTTCCTAGAAGGAAAAGTGGACAGAAGGGCATCCTGTTTTATGGGTCAAATCCTGTTGTGCACCCTGACGATTTGTCTGTCGTGTGCCTTCTATACGAGAGAGGCATAAGGGCCGTCCTCAATCCCTGATATTATGTGTCCGAGATGCGGGAATACTTTAAAAAGTGCGGGTGCCGGCTATATCAAACGAACTCCGAAGCGAAGTTTCACAAAGGGCTATGGCATCCACCTCAGGTCCGAGCACTCATCGATGGACGAATTCCAAATAGACGGGGCATAGGTTTCATCCAGCCTGATTCCAAGACATGCTACATGATCCGTGTTGGTGAAGCCAGCAAAAGGTCGAATGAGTGCTCGGACCTGAGGCATAAGGGCCGTTCTGTGTCTATTTCACAAATCATGATGACAATATAAATAGGATACTTTATTTTAAAAGATAAATGCGTTCTGATTCCTTGATCTATATAGGAATTGGAGTTCCCTTTTGAACCACAATTGATCGATATGTACAGGACACAATTAACCAGATCATAGTTTCAGTGTCTATTTCACAAATCCTGTTTTGTTCCTGTTCTAAATTATAACATTTTTGTCAGAATTTATCTTTTCTTCTTCTTGCAACTGTAAATTAGAAACCATGTTCAAGTTGTATAGAAATCAATAGATGCGTATCACGTACAACTTAAATTTAAAGTCATGTGAAGGATTTCTGTTTCATTCATTATATCGATGATTTTTGTATTCTTTTGTTCCATCCAAAAATAATGATAATTAATACACAGTAATCCATGGGACTTAAGTCCATGCGTCAGAAAGATGGACGCGGCTAAAAAGCATGCGTCAATAATGCCTGACGCTGCGTCAATTTTTGGGACCCTCGCTTCTTTAATAGCTTAAGCTATATTTGGAAAAATAATTTTCCTATCTTTCTCATACAGATAGAATAAATCTGGTTAATCAGAAGATCTCCAAATAAAAAATTTAAAATATATAGTTTAAGCTATTTAAAATATTCTCTATCTTTCTAAAACAGAAAGAAAATTTTGTTAACAAGAGATAAAATCTTTTATATCTTTCTAAACAAAGAAAAATATAAACTTTGTTAACAAGGACCCTCGGATCTATAACCCAACGGTGCTTAAGCACGCGTGCTAATATTAGCTCTTTTCATATGTTCTTTTAAAACAAAAAAAATCAATTGAATATCTTATTTAAATAAGAAAGATATTGATTATATCAACAGATAACCCTTGGATCTAAAATCCAACGGTGTTTAAGCCACCCGAGCTTGATCATAAGATCAATTAGACAAACCTCAAAGTGAGATTGTCTCTACTTATCCAATAATATCTATGCCCCATATAAAAGACCCTTGAGGTCAAATTTTATATACGAAATCAACCCCATAAGTTTGATCAGGAACATAAGTTCTCTGCAATCAAAGCTTTTGTCTTCTTCCTCATTATCATCAACCGACGTGAGAAAAGGAGAATAACCTCTATGATAGAATAGGCTTAAGCTTCATTTATGAGAAGGTTAACCTTTAGATTCAGAACTCGAGTTCTTTTCAATGATCTTAACATCTTTAGATCAAATTTCGCCCCCAGAAAACTTAAGTTTTCATTAGAAGGATTCTTTTGATCTAAGGTTTGAGAGAAGATCCGAACCCGCATAAAAATATAATGATGAAGGACAAGGAAATTTAAATTTCCAAAGAACAGATCATATGATCGATATATAAAAATGAAGGGAGATTCCAGATCACAAAAGTTGTGATCTTGATGTCGTTAATAGCCAAAATAGCCAATAACAGAAGTTTAGGCTTCATGAAAGTTAAGTTTCAAAAGAACAAAAATTAATCTCTATGAAAAACACTAAATGGCCATGCGCCAGAGGCATATGCGCCAATGGACATGCGCCACATAGACATGCATTAATGAAAGGCATGCGCCAATGAAGATATGCACCAATAAAGACCATGCGTCAATATGAAGGGCATGTGCCGATGAAGATATGTTCCAATAAAGATATGCGCCAATATGTGCACATGCGCCTGAAGTATATGCGCCAATGGAGACCTACTACGTGGCATGCACCATAACCTATGTGCGTTAATATTTAACGCGCCAGAGACCAAAAAAAGTTACACCCATGCGCCAATATCCATTGTTTACGTGGCATGCGCCACAACCCTGATGCGCCAATGATTTAATATGCCATAGACCCAAGTACCTTTGTATGTGTGACATGTGGCATGCGCCAGAACTTTTGGACGCCAGTATGTATATTTCAGAGCCAATTCTTAGTCCAAATTGACTAAGTGCTATGAAGCTTAAGCTTCTATGATATTCCTTGTCCATATGCTCATATATTTTAAGTTGACATTAATTTAAAACAAGATTAACGGCTCTTAAATATATTTCCTAAGTTCATATTAGTCTCATATACGACTAATGGTCCTTAGACATATACCCTGAACTGATAGAACATATGACATAGGCTCAACCCAAATATGAGATTTACGGATTTGGACTAATCCGCACCCTACGAGCGACGACGATATTAGTCTCCGTATACAATCCAAGGGCAACCCCAAAATAAACAAATATATAACACGCCACGATGATTTATGGAGTAGAGAAAGTTGTTATCACCTGGTGATAACGTAATTAACTGCAGGGGTTTGCGCCTGCAAGAAAAAGTATCCCCATAATCAAAAACCCTTCATATATGAGGGCGAATCTGATAAGTCTGCTACGACGATCGCATTCATCCAAATCTCCGATATACGGTGCCATAAATCAACTTAGTATTTTCGGAAAGATGGATGGATATGTTCCATATAGAATCTGTCCCCAGATTCAGGCTAGACATGCTCCCCACGTCTCGGTCCGGCTTTCGGCAGTAAACAGATTCTGCCACGCCCGGTGGGGCCTTTTTCTTTTTCCACTTTTCGCTGTGTATTATGTTTTGCGAGCTAATCGCGGTATGTTTATGTTGCCCTTGGATGTTAGGGTTACTAAAGCCGGTGCTTCGCTTCCGTGCAAATCAATGGCCTCACCCAGCAACTCCAACCCTAATGCTAGCTCCAACACCATTCCAGCTTGAGTGACTTGGTCAGGGCATGGCATGGCTCATGTACTCTGCATTCCGATAGCACAACAACTCGATAGGCTCTTCTTCGGAACGGTGTTCCACCTCCCTCCCTTGGCAGCCCTACGCTAAAGGAGGAGACGCCAAAGAAGTCAATCTTTGATAGGCTGACAACTACTGCTGCCGGCTCTGATGATAAGCCTGCTCAATCTAAAGGTCCAGTCTTCCAAAGGCTAAAGTCCGACTCTGAGGGTTCCTCTAAAAAGCCTGCGATCCCAAAGAAGCCAGTCTTCAAACGGCTCAAACGGCTGGCATTCGCAACCCCTAATGTGACCAAGGTCCCGAAGGATGATGTTCCACGCAAGCAGTCTGTTTCCATAGGCTGACACCTCAAGCTGCTGCTACTCCCATACCTAGACAGTCGGTTTTCAAGCGACTGTCACTTGCCGAAACTTCATATAAACGCAGGGGGAAAGATAGTCCGAAAGAGCACGGGCAGATTCAAGAAGCTCCTACAACTGAAGAAGCACCGGCCCCTGTTACCAGAGGTGCTCGACGCTGATACTGGCGCCGAGTGAGGCAGGCTGGGGGCAGCTCTCCATCTGGTTTAACTCTACTCCGATGATCCGAGCTGCCGTTCCAACCGAGGACAGCTTTGAACCTCGAAAGGTGGTTAAACGCAATTCTCCTACTGCTATACTGAAAAAGTCGCCACCTCCCTTGAAAATACATGATGAGCCTAAGGCGATACGTTTAGTCAAATGGCTTTTCCCAACTATCTACACAGTTTGGAAAGAAGTCCAGAACTCTGTCATTGATAACAGCTACTCTCGTCGACCGAAAAAGCTCAAAGGTATACAAGATGATGATAGATCTACTCCTAAATATAAGAAGGCTTGTTCTCAGAAGGTTCCTGCTATGATGGTTCCTTCAAAAACAGCTTCTCATAAAAGAGAGGCCCGATAAAGTCCTGGTACACAAGGAAAATTCCAAAGTCCCGCACTATAAACGCCCCTGGGGGCATGATAGTTCATATAATATATATGATGAACTCCAAAGATGATTGTCGAGCTTATGTTTCTCATAGACCAATCACTCGGTATATAACGAAGGATCAGCAGAAGCCGCAAGAGATATTGGCTCAAGCGGTGGAACTCATGAGTCCACCGCTCATTTCAAACCCTGACAACGCTCCCGAAAAAAGGACGGGACAGAAGTCTGATATCGACTACCTGAAGCGTGTCCTTGAAAACAAGGATGAGAAAGCTGCGGAAATGAATGCTAGGATGGACAAGATGGCCCTCCTATTCCAAATCATGGTCAGGATGATAGCTCAGCAGGAACCATAGACAGATGAGCCACCGGTAGTTATTATTGATGACAAGGGAGATACGTCAAATCCTCTACGAGCCCCATCAGTGATCGGTGAGGAGACGATCTCCAAAGCAAGGCTGGATGAATATATCACCCAGCAATTTAAGGCCCTTCAAGCCAGCGAAATGGCGGGCAAGCTGGTCAAGACTGGTCGACCGTACCTAGCATGGTATGACCAGAGACAATACCCTTTAGGATATACGATCCCGACGTTCCAAGTATACAAGGGGACCGACAATCTTCGTCAACATATCACTCAATTCAGATCCAGGTGCGGCAACACCGGAGGAGATGATGTATTACTTCTCCGCCAATTCGTTATCAATCTATTGGGCACTGCTTTTGAGTAGTAATCGGAGCTTCCTAACGACTCCGTTAAGACGTTTGATGAAACGGAGATGCTCTTTTGCTAAAGATTCGGTAGTGTGAGTAATGCATCACTATGAAGGCACTGGTCAATGAAAGAATCAAACTGAATAAGACATGGGTTCAATATGCTATCCAATGGCGGAACCTATGGTCTAAGCACGAGCAGCGCATCGGCGAGGTTCCGGCCGTCGGGTTATTCGTGGCAACCATCGATCGGCGCTCATAAGTGTATCCGTTCATGTCCTTCTTCAAGCCTACTACCTTCCAGTAGCTTATTGATAAACTAGCTCAACTGGATTCGATAGGTCAAGGTCCTTTCGCTTCGGGCCGAGACTTACGAAATTATATAGGGAAAGACAAGGCAGCGTTTATCGCCAATACACAACAGTAGCAGGGCGGCCCTAAAGTGTCTGGTCGCCAAAACAATAATCGTGCGGGGCCGAATCTCGAGGAAAGGATAGTGCGCGAATATTCGTTCCCTCGCGATAAGACAAAGAAGCTGTTCGAGCTCGCTACGAAGAATGGCCTACTGACGTTGCCCCAGCCACGGCGACTAGCTCAAGCTAATGAAGTCAACAGCCCCAATTACTGCCCCTACCATCGAGTGGTAAGCCATCCGATCGAAGATTGTTACATCTTCAAGAACTGGGTCGAGAACCAGTATAAACAGGGTAAATTCATGCTATCAGATAACTGGAAGGTGAATCCACGCCAAAATCATAGCCTTAAGGGAGCTAATACGCAGGGGCATCCTGTTCATTCGTGGAAGAAACCCCGTGGGAGGTGATGCTTTCCTCCAAAACAAAGATGTTAAAGGATCTGCAAGCATGTCCGAGAATCAGGTAAAAAAGCCCGCTTGAACCTGAGATTATAGAAGGGATGCTAAAGCCGCATCCCACTCCGAAAATTGTTGATAAAGGAAAAAGCCCCAAAGTCAAGTAGTCTAATAAGAAGAAAAAGAAAGTAAAGAAGCTCATACAACCTGTCGAGCATGTAGACAGCCGTACGGGGATACAAAAGTATATAGATGCGCTAAAGGAATATAACCAGATGACGTGTTCACTAGTCACTCTCTTCAGCACATCCTTAAGAATAGCAAGGAGGATGAAGATAACGATTCAGAGGGAGAAGAGAAAATAGAAGAACGTGTGGAAAGTTGCCGCATGGTCTTTCACTCCTTCATATATGACGAAGATGTGCCAGCTGCGTCCGAAAGTGACTCAGACGAACAGAGGGCGGAATCAATGCCTAAAGGACTCCTCAAAGAAGGAAGTCTGACTTTAAGGTAAAGCGCCACGGTAGCGTCTAACGTTGAACCATCTGACTGCAATATAGATATACCGGCCTAGGAAGGTTACTTGAGATGTTGTATCCTGTAGTGATAGGGTTGGGTGATACAGCAAGTATGCGGCTACTCGAGCCAGTGACCCGAGTGGACGTGGATCAAGAAGAAATCGGCTGACGTAATGGTGTGATGGACCAAATCCAGCACCACAAACCTAACGGACTCCTATGCTAAAAGGGGTTATGTATGTTTAACATTAAGATGGGTTTCTCCGTATGCCTAAGGGAGAGATGAACTGAATGCTCCGGAACTAGTAAATAAACTAAATTAAGCCATTTCAAAGCAATCAAAAGATAGAGATGTAAATAAATAAATAAATAAAATTCATTCATAAATCAGAATTGTAGGATGATACAATCAACAAATAGGGGTACAAAAAAAGCAATCAAGTCAGTTGGACTCCCCGCAAATCTCGAAGGAATTCAAGGGCCAAGATTTTACACAAGGAATCTAAGGGCCCTCACGTGATATGCATGTGGCGCCTCTGGTGGGGGCATTTGTTCCCTCCAAAAATAATGATAATTAATACACAGTAACTCATGAAACTTAAGTCCATAAGCCAGAAAGATGGGCGCTGTTAAAAAGCATGCGTCAATAATTTTTGGCGCTGCGCCAATTTTTAAGGCCCTCGCCTCTTTGATAGTTTAAACTATATTTGGAAAAATAATTTTCCTGTCTTTCTCAAACAGAAAGAATAAATTTAGTTAACCAGAAAATCTCCAAATAAAAGATTTAAAATATATAGATTAAGTTATTTAAAATATTCTTTATTTTTCTAAAACAGAAAGATAATTTTGTTAACAAGAGATAAAATCTTTTATATTTTTCTAAATAAAGAAAAATATAAAACTTGTTAATAAGGACTTTCAGAACTATAATCCAACGATGCTTAAGCACCCGGATTAGTATTAGCTCTTTTCATATATTCTTTTAAAACAAAAAATCAATTGAATATCTTATTTAAATAAGAAAGATATTAATCATATCAACAGATAAGCTTTGGATCTAAAATTCAATAGTGTTTAAGCACCCGGGTTTGATCATAAGATCAATTAAAGAAATATAAAAGAGTGATTGTTTCTACTTACCCAACAATATCTATATCCTATATAAACTCTTGAGGTCAAATTTCATATACAAAATCGACCCCATAAGCTTGATCATGAACTTAAGTTCTCTGCAATCAAAGCTTTTGTCTTCTTTCTCATTATCATCAACCGATGTGAGAAAAGGAGAATGGTCTCTATGATAGAATAGGTTTAAGCTTCATCTATGAGAAGGTTAACCTTCAGATTCAGAACATAAGTTCTTTGAGATGATCTTAAGATCTTTAGATCAAACTTCGTCTCGAAAAAACTTAAGTTTTTATTAGAGCGGTTCCTTTAATCTTAAGATCTAGGGTTTGAGAGAAGAACCGAACCCCCTCATAAAAATATAATGATGATGGACAAGGAAATTTAAATTTCCAAAGAACGGATCATATGATATATATATAAAAAAAGGAGGGAGACTCCAAATCACAAAAGTTGTGATCTTAATGCCGTCAATGGCCAAAATAACCATTAACAGAAGCTTAGGCTTCATGAAACTTAAGTTTCAAAAGAACAAAAATTTATCTCTATGAAAAACCCCAAGCGGCCATGCGCTAGAGGCATATGCGCCACATAGACATGCGTCAATGAAGGACATAAGCCAATGAAGATATGCGCCAATAAAGACCATGTGCCAATATGAAGGGCATGCACCAATGAAGATATGCGTCAATATGGGCACATGCCTGAGACTGATAGAACATATGACCTAGGTTCAACCCAAATATGAGATTTATGGATTTGGACTACAGGCGACGACAATATTTGTCTCCGTATACAATCCAAGGACAACCCCAAAATAAACAATATATATAACACGACACACGATGATTCATGGAGTAAAGAAAATTATTATCGCCTGGTAATAATGTAATTAACTGCAGGGGCTTGCGCCTGCAGGAAAAATGCCCCACAATCAAAAAACCCTCACATATGAAGGGGAAGCTGATAAGTCTGATACAATGATCACATCCATCAAAACCTTCAATATACGGTTTCATAAATCAGCTTGGTATTTTCGAAGAGGTGGATGGATATGTTCCATATAGTATCCCATTCCAGATTCAGGATGGACGCGCTCCTCACGCCTCGTTCTGGTTTCCGGTGTTAAACATCTATATTCAAAACTGTTAGAATATAAATTAATAACATACAACCCTCATCACAACTTAGAACTTACGGTGTAGACCCTCATCATAACTTGGAACTTAAGGTGCAACGGCTGGGACATTTGACATGGTATTAAAACAACCCAGGATCGACTCTCCGGATGCGCAATTAAATGTTATTTAAATTAAAATGTGGCTGTGTAAAAAGCCCATGCTTTTAGCCCAAAAATTCTTCGAACTGTGGGGGAGTAATATAATATAAATTATTAAGAAACATAAGTATAGAAGAGGAGTGGAAAATAATGGAGAGACTATATTATGAAAAATAGAAGAGAAGCAATGGTTATTGATAAAAAAGAAAACTATAATAATTTTATTATAAGAGGACAACTCTACTTCTCTATTTATAATAAACTCTTAGGATTTAATATTTAACCACTAAGTAACACTTACTTGATTCCTAAGTAGATCATAATCTAATCAAATCTAAATATTACCAATCTCTCAAACATATCAAACTATATCTCTCATAAATATATATCTTTATTCTTAACGCTCCCCCTCAACCAAAAGGGCACATATGATATGTTCTCAACTTATTACAAAACTAATTTCTCACTCTAAAAATAAAATTTGCAAGTTCAGCAAAGCATCTTGCGTCTTTTGTGTTGTCTTGAAAATTTGGCTTTCATGCTGTCTTAAAATCTTTCTTCAGTAATTCATCTTGGAAACTTGCAATTTGACTTGAGCTGAGATAATTTTCTATGAAGGGTTTTGAATGAAAACTTGTGGTTTCCGTGAACTGTCGTTAATAGTTTCTTCAAACACTTCCATAAGTGTGTCATATCACACACTTTTGTGGACTGCCATTAATAACTTTTTCGAACAACCAGTTTAACGATTTATAGGTCAACAACCAGTTTAACAACTTAGATATCAATACCGCAAGTTTAATGACTTTGAAGTCAATCAACAAATTTAATAAATTTGAGATCAATTAAGAAGAGACTTCAATTAATAAGTTCTACCAACAACTTTAACGACTTCCAACAAATATCTTCAATCACAACTTCCAACAAATTTAACGAACCAACAAACTTCATCAACTTCAAATCTCAACTTCATTTTCAAGGGGTATTTTACCCATATATCATATATACCTTATATATTTTCCGTACGTCAGGAAAAAAAATCTTATTCTTTACAGATTATCACAACGAACAATCAACACAAAAGGACATACATAACTTCCAACAACTTCAAACTTTTTTTACCATTCACCAATGAAATATTTTTTTTTTCAACTTCATCGTTTTTTAAGAAGAGAAGGGTTTTACCGTAAGGCAGCTCGAAATCTAAGGTTTCGATAGGGTTTCTTTTTCTTTTTCTTTTTCTTCTTCTTCTTCATCGTCATCGTCATCGTCTTCTTCGAAGTCTTAGTCACCGTTGACATTTTGTTCGGGTTTTGGTCATTGAGGGTATCGATCGCCATTGTAGAGGTTGTGAGATTGAGAGAGGAGTGTTTTTTTTTTGGAAACGCGGAGAAAGGTAGTGCTATGATGCCATGTAACGAGTTTAGAGTATTTAAAGTTGAGAGAGTGATGGAATTTTTAATCGGTGCACATTGGCCTTTGATATAAGTAGGTTCCAACAATAAAACTCAAGCCTTATTGAGGTTTGACTTATCTTATATTTTATACCCATGTGTTTCTTTTGTTGTTTTCAATATGAGACTATTTTTAAAGTCCCATCATTTATTTTTACTTTCAACATTCCCCATCACGTGCAGCCATCGCTTTTTTTGTTGTACTTGTCAAGTATGAGTAGGATTACGTGCAACCATCATTTTTTCTTGGTATGGTTGTCATGTGCAAAATACGAGAAAAATTATATGCAACTATATAGAAAGAGTCATAGATCACCTCTCATATTTTAACCAATCTAATAACTAATTATATTCATAATATAAATCAATAGCCCACAACCCACATTATAACTTTGGAGCTAAGATGCGGTGGTAAGGACATTACCCAAAAACCATCATAATTTATTCGGCGTGTCCGTGTATTAAGAGGTTTGCTGTTTACTTCATTTAGATTAGGTATGAACTACCTCATGTTTTGATTTTCTTAAAGATGAAGAAGGCAGAGAACTATTGCACGAATGTTTGCAAATCACAGCAAAATGCAGAGGGATAGAACATCTCAGTGCAGCGGCTCGCCTTGTAAACCTCGCAGATTTTTTTTCACGATCAAAGAATTTTGTGGAGTTGCAAATTATGTTGAAAACAATAATCAATTACTGTACCAATGTTGCACCTTGCAGTCGCACTCTACCATTTAAAGAAAGACGATGAAGCCAAGAGCCGTGCTCTAGAGGCTGTGCAAATACGCGATGATGCATTCCGAAAAGAATTTCTTCCGGTAGGTGAGCTTAACTGCATCTTTACAGTAAATTCTATTATGAATTAGTTCATTCAATCCATTTTTATTGCCTTGCACTTGTTAGCAAAACAGATCACTAGACAAATATTACAGTCTATTTTCCTCAAACAAATATCTTGGGCTGGCCTTGTTTATCCTTTTTTTCCTTCTAAAAAATAAAAATCCCGAAACAGTATTTTCTTTTTCCATCAATGTGAAAACCGATGCGAATGAGCAGGAAATCAAATTTCCACTGATAATGTTAGGCTCTGTTCTGATTCTGATCGAACTTTCCTTACCGTTACACAGACCACTCCAAGATTAAGAAAAATGAAGACGCTTTTATGCAGATACCACTTGAAATGTCTTAGGACTCTAAATGAATATACCATGAGCCCCACTCCTAAAAATTCTTTAACACAGCAATGTGGGGATGCAAGTATGGTACTTCAAAAAAAAAACTAATGTTTTCTAAAAATAATATTCCAAATAATGTACTTAGTATTAGTATATTATATAATATATCAACCTTTATAACTGAAAGATGTTAATTTTAGTATATCATTACACATGCACTCTTTTAAAATTTTAAAACGTGTTTCCTCACGCTCATGTATATCCTGAAAATATATATTTTATTTTGCGACACAAGACTAGTCTCTGTTTCGTGTCAAAATTTCGAATCATGTCTCATACAAGTCCAGGTTCTCCTCTTCTATGCTTCTCTGATTTTGCAGGTGCAGTTCTTGATTGCTTGGTATCGATACAAACAAAGATTGGGGAAGGACGACGGCGATATACTGGCCAAATTGAAGAGAATTTTAAGCATTCAAGAGAGGGAGTTCGGCTCCGAGCACGGAGAAGCTTTAGAGACCACGAAAAAGGTTGTTTCTTTTTTGATGGGGATGAAGAATGAGAAGTTGCTTTTAGAGAGGAGATTAAAATCATTAAGAAGCAAACACAAGCACATGGTTCATGTTTAAAAGAAATATCAGTTGCACTTTTAAATTTCTATCGAAATCAAAGTCCTTTGATATGTTACTGATCATATCAATTAGTTGACATTTACATAAGCTTTGAATTTTCGAGATACAGCTTTGCTAGCACAAAAAAATTGCGAAATTTTCAAAGTCCCAAAATTTTCTGTTTTCTTTGGTTTTTCGATAATTTGCCGGCTCATGAAAACTGCAAAATATTCAAAACTCTCAAAACATTATATTTTCCTTGATTTTGCTTGTTATATGACACACGAAAACTACCAAATTTTTTTAAAATTTCCAAAACTTACGCTTGACACGGAAATCGCGAAAATTTCAAGAATCTCAAACTTTTTTTGTTTTCCTTCAGCTCTCGATATTTTTTATGCTATAGCTCACGAAACCCATGAAATTTCCAAAAGCATCAAATTTTCTTTTTTTGTATTCAGTATTTTTCTTGTGCCCGCGCAAATTGGAAATTTTCAACCATACCAAAATTTTCTCATTTGTTTCGTTCCTCAAAATTTTGCTTTCTAGCATATGAAAACACAAACTTATCAAAAATCTCAAAATTTCATGTTTTTTTCGGTTTGACAACATTATACCTTGTAGCATACGAAAACTGCGAAGTTCTTGGTAATCTCAAAAACAAATCATACGTATTTTAATATTTTGCTTGCTATATTATACATTGTAAACCATGAAGGTTTAACATTTCAATATTTTAATATTTTGCACACAAAAATTGTGAAATTTTGCTTGTAGCTCACGAAAACCAGGAAATTTTAAAAATCTTTTAAAAATCTGTTTTCTTCCGATTTTCAACATTCTCAAAAAAATTTGTATTTCTCATATTTCAATATTTTTCTTGCTATATTATACACAGTAACTTCGAAATTTTCAAAACTAACATTTCTACTTTTCTTTCATTTTCAATCCTTTACTTGCTATATATAACACACGAAAACAACGAAATTTTCAAAAAACTGAAAACTTTTACGGTTTCTTTCGACATTCAATATTTTGCATGCTATAGCACCAAAAAACCATGAAATTTTTGGAATGTCTCAAAAATTTCTTATTTTCTTTTTAGTATCTTTTTCTGGTAATAATATAGGAAAGTCCTGAAATTTTCAATAATTTGAAAATATTCTCTTTCCATCCGTATTTTAATATTTTGCTTGCTTATAACACACGATCGAGAAACTTTTAAAAATCTCATAATTTCAATCTCCCTTATATATAGCACACACAATTTTCCCCTTTCACTTGATATAGCACACGAAAACAGCAAGAATTTTCCCAACGAAAACTACCAAAATCTTAAAATTTTATGTATTATTCGGTATGTCAATATTTCTCTTTATTAAAAATTTTCAAATTATCAAAATAATTAAAAATTTCTGCTTTTCCTCCGTTTTCAATTTTTTTCTTGTCATAGAAACACGAAAATCGCGAAATTTAGAGTTTCTTTTTTTTCCCTTGATATAACAGATAAAAATCGCGAAAACACCCAAAATTTATTGATTTTTCAAGTTCACTGCCGCATGAACAAATATCGGGAAAATTTTAAAATCTCAAAATTTCTAGTTTTCTTTTGTTTTTTCAATCTTTTACTAATAGCACACAAAAATCAAAAACTTTTCAAAAAAACTCAAGATTACATATTTTCTCCAGTGTCTCAATATTTTATGTGCTCTTGCACACAAAAATCAACAAATTATAAAAATCTACAAACTTCTAGATTTCCTTTTTTCTCATTGCTTTCTATATAAAATCCGTGAATTTTCAAAATTCTTCTAATTTTAGGTTTTCTTTGGTTTTTCAATATTTTGCTTGAAATAGCATATAAAATTTGTGAAATTTTCGGATGGCTTGCTTGCTATAACGTACAAAGGGCACAACTTTCAAAAATATCAAAATTTCTAGTTTCAATTTTTCAATATTTTGCCACAAAAATCACAATATTTTGTTCTGACTTCGGTTTTTTATATTTTGCTCGCTATATAGCCCTCGAAATTGCAAAATTTGAAAGTCCCAAAATTCTCTCTTTTTTTGTTTTCAAAAATCCCAAGCTTTACTATTTTTCTTTCGTTTTTCAATATTTTGGTTGCTATATAACACATGAATATCACAAAATTTTCAAAAAGCTCATTTTTTTTGTTTTTTCAACTATTTTTTTAACGACTTGCATGGACTACGAAAACAACAAAATTTTCACAATTTAAATTTTTTCTTTTAGTTTTTCAATATTTTGCTTGATATAAAACACGAAAATCGCAAAAATTTCCAAAGTTCCAAAATTCATGTTTCCTTCGACTTTTCAGTATTTTGTGTGCTATTGGCCATTGTGGAACTTTCAAAAAAATTTGTTTTCTTTTTCAATATATTGCAAGGTTTAGCCCACGAAAACCGTGAAGTTTTCAACAATCTCAAAATTTTCTATTTTCTTCGGTTTTTCAATATATAGCTAGCTGCCCACCGAAAAGTGTGAAATTTTCAAAATCTTATTTTATGTTTTCTTCATTCTTTCAAATATTTTGCCTGCTATAACACACGAAAAGTGCAAAATTTTCAGAAATCTAAAAATAATGTTTTCTTCGTTTTTTCAATATTTTGCAAGTTATAGCCCCACTAACACTATGAAAGTTCCAAAAATCTCAAAATTTATCTTTTATTCGGTTTTTCCAAATTTTTGCATTCCTACGAAAACCGATCAGAAGCCTTCTCACATTAATCTTATGTTTTCTGGTTATTGAAAATTTCTGCTACTGAATCAATATTTCATTTGAACCATGAACTTGATTTAGTTAGTTCTAATCTTATTTCATTCTTGACAAGGAAAAAATAGTGTGTTCCCGTCTAAAAATTTGGGTGTTCATGGCAAGCACAAGCACAACATATAGGCAAAAAAGCCCCAAAGTATTAAATGGCCTCAATATGTTCAAAGGAATGTAAAGCAGATTTTTCCGGATTATATTTTATCGTACTCCCAAATGAGAATCAGATAGACTATGATAGCATCGAAAAAAAAACTTTGATTTGATATATTATAGGCCTCACAACTCTTCCGGAGTCGAGAGAGCAAACGTGCGATGCAAGTATAGTTTAAGCAAAGCTTAAGCAAACCTCTTTCACAAGAGATGTATTTTAGACCCATATCGGCCACACCAAAGAATTAAGAAGTGTTTATATAACTTAAACACTTCCACTTTTCATTACATTAAGACCAATGAAAGATAATATAATGAAACCAAAAGGGCGTGCCGCCGCCGCCGTGCCGAGCTACCGAGCCGCGTGTGCCTACACCTGCGGACATGAATGTCGCTCCGATTCCCATTCAAAAAGTCTCGAGCATTCTTTTTGCAGAAAATTGTTTTTTAAAATATTTCAAGTACTAGGTGTGCAGCATTACTTGCGATGCACAAGCGCACCTATTAATGAATCTGAATCAACACGTACGCACCTATTAATGAAGCTAAATCAACAAGTGCGCAGCGATGCGTGCAATGCATGTGCGCACCTATTAATGAAGCTGAATCAACATGTGCACAGCGTGTGCAATGCACGTGCGCACCTATTAATGAATCTGGAAAAGAACAAAAAAAATAAAAAGAAACAGAACCAATTTCTTCTCTATGAAAACTTTTGCTTTCTGATCCAGACTAGTGCGCACTCAAACTAGTGCGCACTTAATAAAATTGTCTATGGAAAAGCCCCTGGAGATGTGTGCGCACGTGATATGCACGTGTGCGCACTTGACGAAAGCCATCTGTAAAGACATGCGCATCACGTGATATCCACGTGTGCGCACTTGACGAAAGCCATCTGTAAAGACATGCGCATCACGTGATATCCACGTGTGCGCACATCACGAAAGTTGCACATGAAGGCATGCGCGTTATGTGATACGCACTTGCACAACACACTGACTTGAAACAAGTGTGTAACGCACCAAGGCACGTGCACACTCCCTTTTCAGATCAAAGCAAATTTGCATGTGCGTCATATGCACTTGCGCACTTGGACAGCAAGCTTTGGCTTGACTACTTAGTTAAAATAAACCAAGTATAGAAGTTTTTGCTTCTCATACATGATATATTGATTAACATATCAATGATGTCCAAATTGATCGTAGTCTCATATATGACTAATGGTCGTTCATCTAAGTTAATTTTAGTCTCATATAAGACTAACGATTCTTAGATCCACCATAATCTTTTTCCATAAATACGGGATTTGGTTCGAGGATACAACTTTCCACACATCTGACATATGTCGTAATTCCTCAACGTCTTCAGAAAGGTGGCGGATCCTAACAACCAACAACTTATTTGTCCAAGCATGGGAATGTTGGACCGAAATGTCCTTAAACTAATATTCGTCCCAAACATGGGAATGTTAGACCGGAACATCCCTAAACTAATAATGGACCGCGACGTCCTTAAACTAATGTGTTTTTGACCTGCGGACTGTCTCCATATTGACTACCGTATACTATCCATGGGCTATTCATATATGATCTAATGATCGGTTGAGCTCATATGTTCATTTATTCCTAAGTCGATCTTAGTCTCATATATGACTAATAATCCTTAGATCAAACCCAAGTTTCCCGTGAACGGATGGACCTCACAAATGTGATGAATGCTTCTTAAGTTCATTCCCGTTGGCAAACCAAGCTACCAACGCGGACCCTGTCAAGTAAATGCTTGACCCAAAATATCTAGGTTGATCTTAGTCTCAAATAAGACTAACGACCCTTGGATAGAGCCCAAATTTCATATGAACCGATGGACCTCACAAATGTGAGAAATGCGTCCTAAATTCACTCCCGTTGGTAAACCAAGACACCAACGTGAACCCCGTCAAGAAAATGCTTGACCCAAATCATGTAAATATATATACGAATTTGGACTAATCCGTGCCCTACAGGTGACGACATAAACTAGTCTCCGTATACAATCCACGGGCAACCATAATAAACAAAATATAATACGACACGAAGTGAACTACCGGAGCAGGAGAAAGTGGTTATCGCAACGCAATAACGTAATTAACTGCAGGGGCTTGCACCTGCAGGGAAGAGCATCCCCACAATAAAGAAAACCTCACAAATGTGGGGGATCTGATAAAGTCTGCTATATCGGTCGCATCTATCCAAACCTTTGATATATAGTGTCATAAATCAACTTGGTATTTTCGAAGAGGTGGATGGATATGCCCAAATAGCATCTGCTTCCAAAATCAGTCAAGACGTTCAATCCCAGATCGTCTTTATTTCCGGCGGTAAACAGATTCTGATACGCCCGGTAGGATCTCTTTCTCTTTCCACTCCACACTTCGTGTGTCGTGATCGCAAACAAAATCGCAGTTCGCTACGGTTGCCTTGAATTTAAGATACTAAAACTTGGTGTCTTGCTCCAGTGCAGAATCAATGGCTCTCAACTGCACTTCATGTAACAGCAGCTCCCACTCCATCCCATCCAGGGGAGCAACGTACGGGCCCAACGCGGCCTCCATCTTCTCAATGCTGGTAGGGTAGGTTACTTAGACTACTACCGGGCTATTCTTCAGGACCATGCTCCCGCCTGTAAACTTTGGCGCCTCATGGCCACAAGAAGAAGCTCCCAAAAGGTCAGTCTTTGATCGGATGGTAACCGTGATGGCTCATATCAGCAAGCCGTCAAACTTTGGAGTCTCAATCTTAAACAGGCTGAACAAGAACTCGAAAGGCCCCGCAAAGAAGCCCATGATACCTGAAGGAGCTGCCCCAAAACGGCTAGCTCTCCCTACTCCTGCTGCAGGTGAAGCCGATAAGAGTGCTTCCCCTCCCAGACGGTCGGTCTTCGAAAGATTGGTCAGCTACGCTCCAGCTCCACCAAGAATGTCAGTCTTCCAAAGGCTGATAGTAAGCGAAGCTCCCCAGCAACGCCGGGGGCATGATGAAGGTGCCTCTAATACGGAGGCAGTTCCTGCTGTAAGGCATGCTCGACGTCGCCACTGGCGTCGAGTGAGAGAAGCTGGGGCAACTCCCCTTCTAGGCTCACCCCACCAGCTCTTATGGTGAGTATCAACGTTGTTGTTCCAACTGGGAACAATTTTGACCTGCTTAGGAGGGTACGCAAGAACTCCCCGACGACGGTACTGAAAAAATCACCTCCACCGGTAGAGGCCCCAGTACAGAAACAGCCGGAGCAGTCTCATCAACGGCTCTCCTCACAGATACATAGTCTGGCGAAAAATCCAAAACTCTGTGCTTGACGAAAATTACTCTCGTTGACCGAAGAAATCTAAGGACTGACAAGAAATAGACCGCTCCGCTATACAACAGGGGTCCCTCCTAAACAGGCATCTGTCATGGCAACTCCTTCAACTCCAACCTCTAATAAAAGAACGATGCCGGTGAAAACTCTACCGCCAGCGGCAAAATCCAACGACGAAAGATCTAAATGCTCCAAGTCTGGGGGTATAACCATACATACGGTCTACATGGAAAGCGACAAAGAAGAAAGCCGAGCTTCAATGAGTCACCGACCGCATACTCGGTTGCTGACAAAGCCTTAGGAGCAACAGCAAAAGCTCCATGAAATTCTGATCGAAATGGCAGCTCTCACCAGACCAAAAGAAAGTCTGGACAATGAAGTCAAACAGCGCCAAGAGCAAGAGACCGATACAGAGTTCTTGAGACGAGTGCGGAAGAGAAAAGGCAGAAGTTGCATAGCAAGCTGCTAACATAAAGCAAATGGCTCTCTTATTCCAAGACATAGTTAGAATGATGATCCAGCCAGAACCACCGGCTGAAGATCCGTCGGTGATTATTGAGAATGACAGAGGAGAAACATCAAATCCTCCCCCAGCCTTATCAGCGGCCAAGAAGAAAACAATCTCCAAAGCGGCTCTGGATGACTACATTGCTCAGCAAATTAGAACTCACCAAGCAATTGAAGCCGTCTGCCAACTTGTCAAAACCGGGCGACCATATCTGGCCTAGTATGACCAAATCAAGTACCCATCGGGATATACGATCCCGAAGTTCATGTTTATAAGGGAACGGGTAATCCCCACCAGCACGTCGCACAATGCAGAGCTCTGTACGACAATACTGAAGGCGACAACAAACTTTTGCTTCGCCAATTCGTCGGAAGCTTGTCAGACACAGCTTTCGAATGGTACTCGGAGCTCCCAAATGACTCCGTGAAGACCTCTGAAATGGAGCTGCTGCTCACGCAACGGTTCGCCAGCGCGAGTGAACGTACTCCGATTGCGGCACTAATCAATGCTAAGGTAAAGCCGAGAGAAACTTGGATCCAATACGCGATCCGGTAGTGGAATCTGTGGTCTAAATGCGAACAGCGCATCGAAAAGTCTCCGGCTATGGGCATGTTCATCAGGACCCTCGATTCTCAATCGACTGTGTCGCGGTTCATAACTTTCTTCAAACTCACAACCTTCCAGACGTCGATAGACAAATTGGCCTAAATGGATCAGATGGGTCATGGCCCTTCCTCCTTAAATAAAGACCTTCGAAATAACAAGGAAAAAGGAAAGGCAGACTTCGTTACCAACACGCAACCGAGCGGTCCAAAACCAGCTACTCGCCAAAACAACACACGTATGCACACGTCCATGTAAGACTGGGACGTGCATATTCGTTCCCTCATGATAAAACGAGAAGGTTGTTTGAGCTAGCAATACGAAATAATCTGATCACATTGCCAGAACCACGGCGACCCGCACAACCCGACGACGTCAACAACCCTAACTACTGCTCCTATCATAGGATAGTGAGCCATCCAATTGAAAATTGCAACATATTCAAAAATTGGGTCGAGGACTAGTACCAACAAGGGAAGTTCGCACTGTCCGATAGCTGGAGTAGATCCGTCCCAAAAGCACGCTCCTAAAATGGACGCGCAAGGGGCATTATGCTCACCTGTGGAAGAAACTCCATGAGAAGTTCTTTCAGCGAAAACTAAAAGAATGCTGAAAGATGTACAAGCATGTCCGGCAATCAAGTTGAAGAGCCCGTTTGAACCCGAAATTATCAACGGGATACTGAAACCACGTCCCGCGCCAAAAACCGCCAACAAGAGGAAAAACCCCTAGGTCAAGACTTCAAAGTCTTCTAAGAAAAAGAAGACTAAAAAACCTGTGCATCCTGCCAAGTATGACGACAAGCGCATGGACCTCCAAAATATAAACGCTCCGGAAGAGTACAATCAGAAAGCATGAACTCCAATCACACTCGAAGAATTCCTCAAGCATATTCTTGAGGACAGAGACGGTGACAATGATAAGAGAAATGACTCATCAGAAGAAGCGGAAGACTATGTAGCAGGTTGCCACATGATCTCCCATTCGTCGTTATATGACGAAAAAGCTCCACCAGTGTCGGAAAGCGACGCGGAAGAGCTGGGGCGGAATCGGCGCTAAAATCCCCGAAGCTGCCAGAAAAGACCCAATTGAAAAGTTTGTAAACGAAGCTTTTCAAAAGAACAAATATGACCGAGAACATGAAATGACCATATACGAAAAAGCTAAGCGGCAGCGTCTAGATTAAGAAGCTGCGGCAAGTATGGATCATAATGTTCGCCCGATGCCTGCGACAAATAAGAGCAGGCTAAAGATGAAAAGTGGTTTGCCAAAGCCTTGTCTATGGGGATGAAACTGCCACCGCTCCGGAATCCCATACTTCGACAGTGGTGAATCACATCCAAAATACTGCCTCTATTATCGAAGGATTGCCCACCCTATCGAGGAGTGCAGCGCCTTCAAGAAATAGTGACAAGGATATGTTGCCCATCAAAAATACTTCAAGAAGAAGCATGAAGCTCGCGCTCGTCGACATAAGTGGCGAGACGAACACGCATAAGGAAACAACTGGCAACTAGCATATGGTTGGTATGAGTTTGGAAAGCGAAAACCCCCAAGTTCTCACATTCGGGAGCGATTCCGATGATGAAACGCCTCTCAACCCTCTCTTTGAAGACTCCACCTCGGAAAAAGAAGAGGAGAAGAACTGCGAGAACATTCAGCAATAAAACAGTACGCTGCCTGAAAAGAACCTCGGACCTGCAAACAAAGGTTCGAACAAAAAGGACAAAGGGAAAGAGAAAATGCCAGAAGAAATGCTCTCGATGAAGAAGTGGTCAAAGAGCTCGCCGCAAAGACCCACCTAAGAAAAACAAGATGGATTACGTCCCAACACATGAGGAAAATACCCTCGCAGCTAAGTATATTGGATGCTCTCCTCCTGTCCAAAAAAGCACAAGATTCCCTGATCAAGACCTTACAAGAGCCCAATCAGTTCCAAACTTTGCTCGCAGAAAAAAAGATGAAAAATGAACTGGCAGAGACCCACACGGCTGATATTACATTAAAGGATGAATATCTACTCCTTGGTACGTGCGAACATAATCGACAGCTCTACGTCACTGGATACTGCCACGACATCAAGATAGTAAAAATCCGTGTCGACAACGGATTCTCGATTAATCTTCTCAACGTGAGAGTGGTAAAAGAAATTTACATGAATTTTCAACACCTTGCCCGAGATAAAATTATCATCTCTGGGTTCGACTCACAGTTGTCCCGGACACTTGGGTCCGTAATACTGACGCTACGCTTCAGGCTGCTCGTCACTGACTATTTGACGCCAAGACTTGCTGTAACGCTTTACTCGGTAGGCCTTGGTTACACTAGTATAACATTATCCCTTCTACACAACATCAGTGTATGAAGAATTTTAAGGATGGCTCGGAGTACACCGTCACGGGAGAACTCAATCCGTTCTCGGTAAATGAAGTGCAAAGTTATGAAGATGCGAAGTACTTTCTGCTGGACTTCGAGGATATTGAAAGATTCCACAAGCCGGAAAATAAGCAAAAAATCCATGGTCACCATCTCGATCTTTGGAAGCGACACCGAGGAAGACGAACAAATAGTTTACTCGGGGCAAACTCAAAAGCAAAATAATAAGCCCGGATCATCTACTCCTAGTTTGGTCTTTAACAATGACTCAGAGGACGAGGTCAATGCAGCGTTCTCTGTCCGCCCGTCAATACAGACTGTTGCCAAAGTGGATCAGAGTCTACAAATCATGATGGCTCCGCCTCGACACTACAGGGAACTTGATGCACTCGATACATACATCGTACAAGAACTGCAAATCTTTTACCTGCCTCCTAGACAAAGAGGTGAAAAGACGATCCTCTTCCATAAATCTATGGAGACCAAGATAGAAAAAGAAGTCCGGCATGGTGTTGACCCCGCTCTTGACAGGTTCCATCCCATCCGTATGCCAAGATATTATGCGGAGAGATTAAAGAAACCGTTGAAGCGTCAAAGCGTACCTCTCGAACAAACGGTTCAGCAGACCCAATTCTACAGAAAGATTTGGGATATTCCCGGGACTCGGCGAAAAAAGCCCAACGAGAAGATGGAAACGACTGGGATGGGATACGTTCGGTCCAAGAAACGGGAGAAAATCTATAGCTGCCACGTTATAAACAGCTCGAGTGGAGGAAAACGCTCTTCCAAGTAGCCATGACGTCGAATCGGAGCGAGATCCTGCTCTAAAACCGTTAAATCCGTCGCTCGAAAAACAAATTGACAAGTTAATAAAAGAAACCTGTCAAGCGAGCCGGGACAACCACAGCTGCAAAATGGCCATATACGAAAAGGCCAAGACACAGTGGCTCAATCAACAATCAATGGGAGAAGTAGACCGTAATGCCCTTCATTCACAACCCGTTGAGTGCTTTCGCGAAGAGAATCCCGAAGCAAAAATAAAAATAGGGCGAGGAACGCAAACAACATTCAAGGACGACAAAACAGGCCCAAGATGTCGTTCAATCGAGAAAACCTCGATTGGAGCCCGTCATTTATAAAGAAGATGGGGCAGCAATATTCGTTCCCTCGAGACAAGACAAGGAAAATATTCAAGCTTGTCATGAAGCACCAAATGATGACACTTACGGAGTCTCGGCACCCCAAACAAATAAATGAAGCCCATCACCCGAATTATTGCTCCTATCACCAAGCACTAAGACATCCCCTTGAGGACTGCTTCACATTCAAAAACTGGGGGGAGGACCAATACCAACAAGGTATGTTTATATTATCCGACAGTTGGAAGATAAGCCCGCCACAAAAACACGAGCCAAAGAAGACCTATACTATCGGGATAGGACCAGCTCGACTGCAAAAATGGAAGCGGACTCGTACGTGTCATATGATAACTCTCTCAAGGGAGGGAAGGCACGAGAATATGATTGACCTTTTCGGATGCTTCACAAATGAAGGGGATGATGAGGAGATATCAGAATTTCCACCAGCGCCAAGAGAGCTCGAGGACGGGATACACGCCACAGCGGACAACCTAAGGAAAATCAACTTAGGAACGGAGGAGACCCGAGGCCGACGTTTATTAGTGAGGTACTGTCTGAAAAACAGGTAGCCACGTTAAAAGACATGCCCATGCAGTACAAAGAATGCTTTGTATGGAACTATTCCAAAATGCCGGGTCTAGATCCAAAAGTAGAGGTATATAAACTGACCATATCGCCATTTATAAAGCCGATCAAACAGGCACCACGATGGATGCGGTTCAAACTTGATATGAGTATCAATGCCGAAGTCAAGAAACTGATCGACTCCGACTTCATCCAAGAGGTTCAATATCCCGACTGAATCGCTAATATCGTTCCGGTGATGAAGAAAAATGGGACAGTTCGCATCTGTGTGGACTTTCGGGACCTCAACAAAACATGCCTGAAAGATGACTTCCCATTACCCGTCACCGAGCTAATGATCGATAACACATCCACCTACGAAGTCTTCTGCTTCATGGATGGATTTTCAGGATACAACCAGATAAAGATTAATCCTAAAGGCTGGACGCATACCGCCGTCCGGACCCCATTAGGCGTATTTTGCTACAAGGTGATGCCCTTCAGTTTGAGAAACGCCGGAGCCACGTACCAAAGAGCCATGACAAAGATTTTCGATGATCTCATACACAAGATCGTCGAGTGCTATATCGATGACCTCTTCATCAAAAATAAATCTCATGAGGAACATTGGGAACATCTAAAGATAGTGTTCCAACGTTTTCAAAAGTATAATCCGAAGATAAACCCTCTAAAATGCGCGTTTAGAGTTTACTCAGGCAAATTCCTGGGATTCATCATACGCCATCGAGGCATCGAAATCGATCCCTCAAAAATCAAGACGATTATGGAAATGCCCTCGCCAAGAACCCTAAACAATTCGATCTCTACAAGGAAAGCTCGCGTATATCCGGCGGTTCATAACCAACCTCTCTGGAAAATGTCGTCCCTACGACCATCTGATGAAGGGTACCCCGCTCATCTAGGATCAAAAGTGCCAAAACGCACTAGACGAAATCAATCAATACCAGAAAAATCCGCCGGTATTGGCCGCCCCGGTCAAGGGAAAACCCCGTATCCTATATACAACGGCTCTTAAGGGTTCTCTAGGCGCACTATGAGTACAAAAGAATGATCAAGAAAAAGAGAGAGCTATGTACTATTTAAGTCTGATTTGGAAAGGGCTCGCATGTCGATTATACCTTACGCTTCTGCGGTAGGCTCTATAATGTATGCGATGTTGTGTACCAGACCAGATGTTGCTTACGCACTCAGCGTGGTAAGCCGGTATCAATAAAACCCAAGGAAGAAGCAGTGAAAAACATTCTCAAGTACCTGAGAAGGACTAAGGAAATGTTCTTGGTGTATGGCGGAAAAGACCTCCAGATCGAGGCCTTTGCTGACTCCAACTTCCAGAGTGATAAGGATGGTTCCAAGTCCATATCGGGTTATGTCTTTACCCTCAATGGAGGGGCGGTCTGTTGGAAGAGCTCCAAGCAGGACACTGTTGCCGACTCGATGATGGAAGCGGAGAATATCACTGCTTGTGACGCCGCAAAAGAGGCAGTCTGGATGAGGAAGTTCTTAACTGAACTTCAGGTGGTTTCAACCATTGTTGATCTAATACCGATGTATTGCGACAACAATGGCGCTATAGATTTAGCGAAGGAACCCAGGTCCCATCAGAGATCCAGACATATCTTGAGGCGGTACCACCTGATCATGGAGATCGTTGATCGCCGGGAGATCGATGTGAGGAGAGTAGATACGGAGAACAACACTGCAGATCTACTCACAGAGGCCATCCCTCAGACACAATTCGAGAAGCTATTCGAGATCATAGGTCTGCGATATGCCAATACATGGCCTTAGTGCAAGTGGGAGATTGTTAGTGTTATATGCCCTAGAGGCCATTATTGTATCATACTGGTTTGTATGTTACATATTGGAAGCTTGGGATATGCACGGATATAGTGACAGTCTTGCTCGAAATGGTAGTATGCAGCCTGGTTTGTTTCTACCTTAATATGTGCATGTGTTTGTTTTAGCATATCGCTTATACATATTGGTAGAGCCCTTAAGATTTTTGCTTGATTACCAGCGTTGTGATGGCAGTCACACTAGTGGGGGCTGGATAGTCTATAAGCACATCCTAGATAGGTCCCTAGTCGTAGGATTATCGAGACGGAGTATCTATACTCCAGAGTAGACTAGTGTATACACTTCTCATCCCAGGAGGGGAGATGGTCTGTCCCACAGCCATTAGTACGTCTTACTGGAGATAGTATGCAGGTGCTTATTGGGTTATGAGTACACTAGACAGGACTCGTAGGGAGCTGCCGGTAGGTGTTATACCTATCGTCAGTAGTAGTTCCCAGGTGACATGAGTACAGCTTAGTCCGTCGACTTGATACTGCTACTTCGCCTCGAGTGTGTTCCCACTGTTCGTAGATTACTACCCTACCACGGCTCAAAGGAGTTGTGCAAACAGATAGTAGTTAGGTGCAATCCCGAAGCACTTGGAGGCAGTGGCGGTTAGATAGTATTCGTCTTTCCCGATATTGGGGGTTGATATCGCGCTGTGTTCGGAAAGCCATTGCACAAAGTCCTTGGCCAAGGCAAGCGAGATTTACTGGTAGGTACTCCGGTAGTTTCTCAGGGTGTTTTGGGCTACACTCCGACACGACTTATTGCGCTATTAGGGGTCTGACGATTACCGCCCCTAGACCCGATATGCAATACTCTTAGACGAACAGACCGACTGTACGGAGATTGTCACAGATAGGCTCAGTAGGAGTTCGGATGAGTTTGCTCATCGGCCTTCTTATCGAAAGATACCTGGGTAGCCGTAACGTGCAGCTAGTACCGCTTGCGGCTTGTGGTTAAACCCACTGCCAGCGTAGTGTCGAGTCTTTAGAGTCATACACAGAGGGTTTCCCTGTATCGAGCAAAAGATGTAAAGGCTGTATGGTTTTACGGCAGGGCTTCGATCACATACATGTATTTGTGCACGTACGATGTTCAGGCGGATAATACTAGTAGGATTTGGTTTAAGCCGGATCCTAGTATTATATTGATGGATTATTTTCGTCTCATTATATTCGTATTCTTCATAATACGGATACGGGTATGTATATATGGATGAGGGGCATTCTCGTAATTTACTCGAGAAAGCTTCTAGAAGGAGACACCTCATTAGGGTTTTTATTCTTTTTGATTAAAGATTAATGAGGTAGAGGAAATGAGGTGGAGGTTTGCATTAAGTGAGACATGGCTCTTGGTGACTCATGGCATGACTCGCCATTAGATATTTGTGAAGCAGGCTAGATATTTGGTGAGATATTTTTATCTCATCAATCATTGTATGCTTCATATTATTCATCGCAAATGAGCCATTCTCACTTACAAGCTCAATTCTTCACTAGCTTTTCCTCAAGTCCATGTTTACCCCAATCAGAGCAAAGCTCTGTTCAAATTCCAAGGCGGAAGATGAAGCAACGCTTCATCTTCCCCCAATCAGAGCAAAGCCCTACTTTGAAAATTTAAACTTTAATAAATGAAGCAACGCTTCAGATCCTCTGCGCTGCGCGCTGAACGCCACGTGTCAAAATCTGATACGCCGGTGCAGAGAACGCAGCACCCAAGGCAGCGCGCCCTGTCAGAGCAAAGCTCCATTTAAAACAAAATTAAAAGAAGCAAAGCTTCAGTTGCGCAAGCGCTGCACCGCGCGACACGTGTCAGCGCAGTCGCTTTTGCGCAAGCGCTGCGCTGCGCGACACGTGTTAGCGCAGTTGCACTGCGCTATGCGCTGCGCGGCACGTGTCAGCGCATTTGCGCAGCGCTGTGCACTGCGCGACACGTGTCAGCGCAGTTGCGCAAACGTAGTTACGCTGCGCTCTGCGCTGCTTGACACGTGTCATGCATTGGGGCGTTTGCACCAAACAGAATTAAATTCTAGCAAGATTTTTCTGTTCTTGTTAAAACAAGAAGATTGCCTTCTGTAAAACAGAAGCCCTTGGATCAAAGATCCAACGGTGGGGAAAATTCCCCAAATCACTCAGAGAAAGATCTCTTTAACAAATTTATGGGCACTATATAATAGCCCCTAGACCCCAAATCAAAATCATCAACATCATCATTGAGAACTCTGAAAAGTTGGAGAGAATTCCTCAAGAACAAAAAAGGTAAAAAACCCTTAGAAAAAAGAGAAAATTCTCTTATGAACATATCATTGATCTGAGAACAAGATCAATGATCTTCAATAAAAAGAAAAATAAATAATGATAAGTGCTTTGCACTTTTTATGAACCACTGGTTCCCTGAAATAAGAAAAACAAGAGAAACTTGTTTTCTTTGATCTAATTAGATCAAGAAAACAAACAGTGCTTTACACTTTTTTTTATGAACCATTGGTTCTGAAATCTAAAAGATTCTCAAGTTAATAGTGCTTTGCACTTGCAAAACTGCACTGTTGCGCTCTTGGGTTGGCGCAAGCCACCAGAGAGCGCCACGTGTCAGCATTTGAACCACTTGCGCTACGCGCTTTTGAAATAGAGCCTTGCTCTCTGAAATTAGCGCAACTCATCAGAGCGCGCCACGTGTCAGCAGCGCAAGCGCAGCGCACTAGCGCAGCGCACTGCGCTTGCGTGACACGTGTCATCACCGCAAGCGCTTGCGCTCATTAATTGGAGCAAAGCGCCTGACAAATGCAATGCATTTCTTTTATTAAAGGGCCGGGCCCAAATCAGAAAGGCCTAATAGGCCTAATTAAATTGCAAAGCAATAAAAAGGGCAGAACCCAAACAAAATTGATGCTCTGCATCATTTATAAATGGGCACAGCCCAGACAAAATGAATAATGCAATGCATTATTAAAAAAGGGGCCAAGCCCTAGCACAGGCCTAATAGGCCAAAAACAAATAAAAGTATTGAACATTTTTCAACTGGACTTAGCCCAATCATGGCCGTAAGTCCTCAAATTAAATTGACCGAGCAAGACTGCTCTCTTAAATCAATTTACAACCGGTTCGAGGGTACATCTCCGAACTCCTTTGACCCCTATCATTGTAATCCTTCAACGACGTCAGAGAGGTGACGGGTCCCGACAACCACACATCAATACGGACTGTGGGGTCTTTAAACCCACGGACTTAAGCGTCCTTAAACTAAAATATGGACTGTGGGGTCCTTAAACCCACGGACTTATACGTCCTTAAACTAAGACACGGACTGTGGGGTCCTTAAACTCACGGACTTAAGCGTCCTTAAACTGAATATGGACCACCATGTCCCTAAACTAGAATGTGGACCACCATGTCCCTAAACTGGAATATGGACCCCCATGTCCCTAAACTGGCAATGGACCGCAATGTCCTTAAACTACCTATGGACCACTACGTCCCTAAACTGGAACAATAAAGCCTCCAAATGCTCTTTTGTCGGATCTAAACGATCCCGTTTAAGTTGATCTTAGCCTCAAATATGGCTAACGTATCCTTAAACCTTCAAACAGACTTTAGTCCCAAATTGGACTATAGATCTCCCAATCAACTTGGTTCAAGGGTACATCTCTGAACTCCTCTGACATCTGTCGTTGTAATCTTTCAACGTCGTCAGAGAGGTGATAGGTCCCGACGGCCATACATGCAATGGACCACCATGTCCCTAAACTGGAATATGGACCACCATGTCCCTAAACTGGAATATGGACCGAAACGTCCTTAAACTACCTATGGACCCCTATGTCCCTAAACTGGAACTTGGACCACCATGTCCCTAAACTGGAATATGGACCGCAACGTCCTTAAACTACGTATGGACCACTACGTCCCTAAACTGGAACAATAGAGCCTCCATATGCTCTTTTGTCGGATCTAAACAATCCCGTTAAGTTGATCTTAGTCTCAAATCGGACTAACGTATCCTTAACGAACGTTTAAGTTGATCTTAGCCTAAATACAGCTAATGTATCCTTAAACTAAAACACCAAACCCAAATCTAAGTAAATACGAATTTGGACTAATCCACATCCTACGGGCGACGGCATAACTTAGTCTCCGTATACAATCCACGGGCAACCACAAACAAAACAAACACCCATGACACGAAGTGAAATTCTGGAGAAGGAGAAAGTGGTTACCGCGATGCGGTAGCGTAATTAACTGCAGAGGCTTGCGCCTGCAGGGAAGAGCGTCCCCACAATCAAAAACCCCTCTAGCGAGGGGGAATCTGACGAAGTTTGCTATATCGGCCGCATCCGTCTAAACCTCCGATACACGGTGCCATAAATCAACTTGGCATCTTCGGAGAGGTGGACGGATAAAACCAAATAGCATCTGTCCCAAATCTCAGGCAAGGCGTCCTAACGTCTCGGCCGCCGTTCGGAGGGGAACGGATTCTGGCACGCCCGGTGGGACCTTTTCCTCTTTCTACTCCACACTTCGTGTGTCGTATTCGTGAACAAATTGCAGTTTGTTAATAGTTGCCTTCGGATTTTAAGTTACTAAGATTTGGTCTTTTGCCTGGCACAGAAATCAAGCATCGTTGGACTCTACCTGTTCGAAGTGCTCCGACTGCAGCAGCAACTCGCGTCCGGCCTCAACTGGGGGCATAACCTACGGGCCCCAAGCGGCCTCTTTGTTCACCATGCCCGTGGAGCAGATTACTCAAGCCACCATGGGGTTGTTTTTCGGAACTATGCTTCCGCCAACAAGCTTCAGCACCCCCGTGCCCGTACAAGAAGCTCCTAAGAAGTCGGTCTTCGATTGACTTTCAGTTACTGTGGCCCCTCTCAACGGGTCGCCCAACACCAGTGCCTCGGTCTTCTCCAGACTGGGCCAAAACTTCTGCGGGCCCACAATGAAGCTTGCAGTCCCGGAAAAGGTTATTCCAAAAAGAGTAGCCAAACCTGCTCTTGAAGTCGTCAAGGCGGCTTATCCTGCTAAGAGATCGGTCTTTACAAGATTGACCGTCCCAACTCCCACTCCTGCTCTTGCTGCTCAAAAGACATCAGTCTTCAATAGGCTGATGCCGGCGACAGCCCTACACCTGAACAGGGGGCAAGAAGAAGCTATTTCTGTCTCTGAACCAATACCGACGACTCGTCGCGCCCGACGACGCCACTGGCGCCGGATAAGGAAGACTAGGGGCAACTCCCCTTCTGGGATAACTCCGCCAGCTCCGACGGTGGAAGTTAACGCTGCTGTTCCAACCGGGAACAGCTTTGAGCTGTTGAATAGGGTACGCAGAAACTCGCCAACTGCGGTCCTTAAAAGATCTCCTCCACCGGTAGAGACCGCTGTGGAAGCAGAAAAGCTGGAGCAGTCTCCTCAATCGCTGTCCTCCAAGATTTACAAGACATGGCGATGAGTCCGAGAATCTGTGATTGATCCTAATTTCTCTCGCCAACACAAAAAGTCAAAAGGTCGGCAAGAAGAAAATCCTCCGATCAAGCAACGAAAGTTGACAACCACTTGGGTGCCCAAAGCAACGGCCCCCTCAACTTCAACGGCCCATAAGAGAAGGAGGCCAGAGAAAGTCCCTACACCTATGGCGAATATCAAAGGTGGTGAGCCCAAACGCCCTAAGTCTGGGGGCATGGTAGTTCATACCGTCTACATGGCGTCTGGTAAAGAGGACAGCCGCATATCAACGGGTCATAGACCGCTCACACGGTCGGTGACCAAAGCGCAGGAGCAGCAACAGAAGCTCCAAGAGATGATGAACGCTATGGCTGCACTTACTAGGCCAAAAGAAAACCCTGAAACATCCTCGGATGAACGCCAAGAGCAAGAAACCGACGCCGAATTCCTTCGTCGAATATTGGAGAAGAAGGATAAAGAGGCTGCTGAGCAAGCAGCCAACATAAAGCGTATGGGCCTCCTGTTCCAAGACATGGTGGGGATGATGATCCAACAAGATCTTCCGGCCGAAGATCCCCCGATCGTCCTTGAAGACGATAGGGGAGAGACGTCAAATCCTCCGCCAGCTCTATCAACAACTAAGGAGGATACAATCTCCAAAGCTGATTTGGACGAGTACATAGCCCAACAAATACGGGTTCATCATGCGACTGAAGCAGCCGGCCAGGTCGTAAAAACGGGGCGGCCATATCCAAGTTGGTACGATCAAATCAAGTACCCGCCCGGTTACACAATTCCCAAGTTCCATGTCTACAAGGGGACGGGCAATCCTCACCAGCATGTTGCCCAATTCAGGGCACTCTGCAGCAACACCGGCGGTGATAACAAGCTTTAGCTTCGCCAGTTTGTTGGAAGTTTATCAGATACGGCGTTCGAGTGGTACTCTGAGCTCCCGAACGACTCTATCAAGACCTTCGCGGAGATGGAGCTGTTGTTTACTCAGCGTTTTGCAAGCGCCAGTGAACGCACCCCGATGACGGCACTGATTAATGCCAGGGTAAAGCCGGGCGAGACATGGGTTCAATATGCTATACGGTGGCGGAACTTATGGCCGAAGTGTGAGCAGCGCATTGAAGAAGCTCCCGCGGTGGGTATGTTTGTGGGAACCCTTGATCCGCAAGCAACCATCTCACAATTTATGATGTTTTTCAAGCCGACTACCTTCCAGGCCTTGATTGACAAGCTAGCGCAAATGGATCAGATGGGCCATAAACCCCCTCTTTCAAAGCCGGACTCCCGAAATGACAAGGGGAAGGGAAAAGCAATCGTTGTCGCTAATGCTCAATAACAATCGAGTAACTCGAAGCCGGTTGTTCGTCAAAATAATATGCGCCCGTACGTAGCCCTTGAGGAGAGGCTAGGACGTCCTTACTCGTTTCCCCGAGATAAAACGAGAAGGTTATTTGAGCTGGCGTTGCGCAACCGACTCATAAATCTTCCGGATCCAAAACGTCCGTCGCAACCAAATGATGTCAATGAGCCCAACTACTGTCCCTATCATCGAGTACTGGGTCATCCGATCGAAGATTGCTACGTCTTCAAAAATTGGCTTGAAGACCGGTACCGACAGGGCAAGTTCGCGTTATCTGACAAATGGAAGGTGAATCCCCCGCAGCCCCACACCTCTAAGGGGATGAATACGTCGGGGGCAACATGCTCTGTCGTTGAAGAAGCTCCTTGGAAGGTTGTATTATCAGCCAAGACAAAGAGGATACTAAAGGATCTTCAAGTATGCCCAGCGATCAAGTGGAAGAACCCGTTGGAACCGCAGGTCATTGAAGGGATGTTGAAACCACGTCCAACTCCAAAGACCGATGGTGGTGGCTCAAGCACTCGCAACCAGCCGTCAAAATCTTCGAAGAAGAAGAAAAAGAAACCTAAGAAGTCTGTAAAGCCTGGTGACAAGCGCACAGACTTACAAAAACAAATTGACATGCTGGAGGAATACAACCAGAAGGCACGGACTCCCATTACATTCCAAGAGTTCCTCAATCACGTCTTTCAAGAGGAAGATGAGGGAGAAAGTTCATCTGATGAATCTGAAGAATACGTGGCGAGCTGTCATGTGATTTCCCATTCGTTCATGGACGATGAGGAGACTTCTTGTACTGAAACGCCGTGGCAGATCCTGAACCATAAATTCTGGGGCCATCGGATGAAGTAATTGACGCATTCTTCAACGAAGCTTTCTTAAAAAGTAAAACTGATCGGGAACGCGAGGTGGTCATATTTGAAAGGGCCAAGCGCCAGCGGGTTGATGAAAGAGCTGAGACGCTCCCGCTGGAGCAAAATACCTCCACTACCGACAAAAGCAAATTCAAAATGAGGAAAAGGTTTGCTAAGGCCATATCAATGGGCATGAAGCTACCATCCTCCGAAGGAAACATTACTGGTAAAATGGAAATGCACCCCTCCTATTGCTTATATCATCAGAAGGTTTCGCACCCCACTCAAGAGTGCAAAGCTTTCGATAGATGGTGGCAAGGATATGTTGCTCATCGACAACATTTTAAGCGGGAGAAACGTAAAACTCGTCGGGAGCGGAAAAATATGACCTAAGGGTTTAACAGAACTACCGGTAATTGTCGCATGGTTAACGCCGCGGGATCACAGGTGCCTACATTCGGGAGCGATTCTGATGAGGAGCTAGAGCTTGGCCCTCTCTTTAAAGAGTCCACCTCGGGAAAAGAAGAAGGGCTGAAGGTCTGCGAAAATATCCGGCTACGTAATCGCACGCTTCCCGAAAAGAATCTCGGACCCTCAAATAAAAAAGATAAGGGAAAAGAGAAGGTCCCTGAAGATATCGTCTTAGATGACCAAGTTGTGGAAGAGCTAAGTGCCAAGGACCCGCCGAAGAGAAATAAGGTGGATTACAACGTCTTAGCGCATTTGAGAAAGCTACCCTCACAGCTCAGCATTCTTGACACCCTTTTGCTATCAAAGGAGGCAAGAGATTCGTTAATCAAGGCACTACAGGATCCGAAGCAATTCCAAGCTTTCCTGGCCGAGGAAAAGATGAAGGATGAATTGGAGGAAGTGCACACGGCCGATGTCTCTTTTGGTGATGAAGACCTTCTCCTTGGGACGTGCGAACACAATCGTCCCCTTTATGTCTCAGGATACTGTCACGATATAAAGATAGGCAAAATCCTGATCAACAATGGATCCTCCGTTAACCTCCTCAATGTGCGGGTATTAAAAGAAATCTGCATGAGCGTCCAGCACCTTGCTCGGGATAAGATTACCATATCCGGGTTTGACTCCCAATCATCAAGAACTCTTGGGTCGGTGATACTGACACTATGCTTTGGGCTACTCGTCATGGACATTAAGTTCCACGTCATAGACGCCAAGACATGCTACAATGCTTTGTTCGGCCGACCGTGGTTACACGAGTACAACATCATCCCTTCTACACAACATCAGTGTATGAAGTATTCTAAGGATGGTCTCGAGTATACCGTGGCGGGAGCACTAAACCCGTTCTCCGTGAACGAGGTCCGTAAATATGAAGATGCCAAATACTTCTTACCGGGTTTCGAAGACACGGAGAGGTGTCACAAGCCGGAGAATAAAGCTAATGCCACCATCCCTGTCTTCGGCAGTGATACCGAGGAGGAAGAGGAGATAGTTTATTCGGGGCCGCCCCAATACAACAAGCCGGGACCATCTGCTCCTACGTTGATCTTTGGTAGTGACTCGGAAGATGAGGTCCATGTTATATTCTCTGCTCGGCCTTCAATACGAGCGTCCGCTGACGAAGAACAAAGTCTACAAGTCGCCATGGTGCCGCTTAAACACCTTAAAGAACTAGACGCACTTGATATCTACAATGTCGAAGAGCAGCAAATGTGCTATACCCTCCCAGGCGAGAAGGCGAAAAAGCAATCCTATTCTACCGCTCTGAAGAAACCAGAGTGGAGAAAGAAATCTGGCATGGCGCGGATCCTACGCCTTACAGGCTTCAACCCATTCGTCTCCCCAGATATTATACAGAAGGCTTGAAGAGGCTACTGAAGCGCCAGGGGATATCCTTCAAGCAGACCGTTCGAAAAGCCAAGTTCTATGATAAAGTCTGGAATGTTCTCAGGACTCAACGCAAACTGCCTAATGGGAGAATGGAAACAAAAGGGCTTGGATACATCCGGTCAAAGAAACGAGAGTTACTACACGGATGCTACGTCGTGTATGACTTCGATGAAGAAGCGGATGCTCAATGGGAGGACATTAATCCGGAACCAGTAAAAGTTCCAGATGCAAAAGTGCCCAGTCCGTTGTTCGAAGAACAAATGGACAAGCTTATAAGGGAAGCTGGTCAAAAAGTCCGAGACGACCATAACCGTGAAATGACCATCTACGAGAAAGCCAAAATGCAACACCTCCTCCAACAGGCCGTGAAAGATGAAAATGCCACTCCTTGTCAACCTGTTATAAAGAAGGCTCGACGCAGAGGCAGAAACCAGTCAAAACGCGGAAAAGGCGCTCAACAGCAACGCAGCGGGTCTAAGAGGCCACTCAAGCGAAAATCGAGCGGTTCCGATCTATCCCTTATGAGAAAAATGGGTCGAGTATACTCTTTTCCTCGGGACAAGACCAAGAAAATACTTGACCTCGCTTTAAAACATCAGATGCTTATACTGCCGGAGTCTAAACACCCCAAACAAGCAGGCAAAGTCTCTCACCCGGACTATTGCCTTTATCACCGAGTGATAGGGCACCCTCTCGAAGACTGCTTCACCTTTAAGAATTGGGTCGAAGATCAGTATCAGCTTGCAAGTTCGCTCTGTCCGACAACTGGAGGGTAGTGCCGCCACAGAAGCACGAACCCAAGGCTACGGAAGAAGAACTGTTAGTGTATATGCCCTAGGGGCCATTATTGTATTATACTATATTGTATATTACTTAATGGAAGCTTGGGATATTCACAGTTGTATATACAGTCTTGCTAAAAATGGTAGTATGCTACTTGGTTTGTGTCTACTTTAATATGTGCATATGTTTCTTGTAACGTATCACTTATACATATTAGTAGAGCCCATAGGATCTTTGCTTGATTACCAGCGTTGTGATGGCAGTCACACTAGTGGGGGCTGGGTAGTCTGTAAGCAACATCCTATACAGGTCCCTGGTCGTTGGATTATCGAGATAGGGCATCGATATTCCGGAGTAGACTAAGTGTGTACGCTTCTCATCCCAGTTAGGGAGATGGTCTGTCCCACAGCCATCAGTACGTCGTACTGGAGATAGTATACAGGTGCTCGTTAGGTTACGGGTACACCGGACAGGACTCGTAGGGGAACTGATTGGTTGGTATTATACCCGTCGTCAGTTAACAGTTCCCAGATGACATGAGTACAGCATAGTCCACAGACTTGACACTGCTACTTCGCCTCGAGTGTGTCCCGCTGTTCTTAGATTGCTACCCTACCACGGCTCAAAGGAGTCGTGCAAACAGGTAGCAGTTGGGTGCAGTCCCGAGCACTTGGAGGCAGTAGTGGTTAGATAGGATTCGTCTCTCCCGGTATTGGGAGATGATATCGCGCTGTGTCAGAGAGCCATTACGCAAAGTCCCTGGCCAGGGCAAGCGAGATATACTGGTAGGTTCCAGTAGCTTCTCAGGGTGTAATGGGCTTCACTCCGACACGACTTATACAGCTATTAGGAGACTGACGCTTACCGCCCCTAGGCTTGATATGCGATAGTCTTAGACGAACAGACCGGACTGTACGTGGATTGTCACATCAGGCTCAGTAGGAGTTCGGATGATTTTCCTCATCGGCCTTCTTGTCGACATCTACCTGGGGACCGTTACGTACAGCTAGTGCCGCTTGCGGTCTGTGGTTAAACCCACTGCCAGCGTAGTGTCAAGTCTTTAGAGTCCCACACAGAGAGTTTCCCTGCTCCAGGCAAAACGATATAGAGGTCGTATGGTATTACGACAAGGGTTCGGACGCGTACGTGTGTTTACGCACGTACGACTTTCGGACAGTTTTTACTAGTCGGCTTTGGTTTAAGCCAGATTCTAGTATCGGGTTATTGGATTTATACAGTCTAAAGTTTTTCCGTGTTTTCACGGATTGGAGGGGCATTCTCGTAATTTGTCGGGAAGCTTCTAGAAGAGTGGTGGCTAAGGGGTTAAGGTGGCATTGCATTAAATGAGATTAGTGACTCATTTGTGTGATTCATCCAAGTCATTAAATGCATCATAAATGCTTAAGGACTCATGGTGATGAATCACTCATAGATATTTATGAAGCATGGTTGTTAATTCTTTTATTTGATTTTTAGATAAATAATAATGCTTCATATATATTATGATAATATCATTATCTCATTTTCATTCTCATCTTCACCTTCTCTCTCCTCAAGCTCACTCTCTCTTCAAACCCTAACCCTAGCCTCTCATGTGTTGAGATCAAGGGTTAGCTCGACTAATACATTCATAACCTCACTCTATATCCCCTAGGTAGCTTAGATTAGCACTTTAAGCAACCTAGTTATCTCAAGTTTGAGATTAAGCTTGGCGTAGGAGCTTTCGGGTGGATCGTCTTTGATTCGAGGAGGCCGTTGAGGTGCCAATGTCCCAAGGACGAGGAGTGGAGGACCGCGATGAAGACCCGAAGGACTAATATCGTGAGGTATAACTTCGTATCCGAGTAGTTAAACCTCTACTAGTTAGTTAGCAATGGTTTAGAAACGATTTATGCGCTCAAGTCCGTGTTACGAAGCTTTGATAATCGTTTTTCATATATTCCGCCTCCCCGCAAGTTCGTGGGGTGCGTGACATGGACTTACAGTGGTATCAGAGCCAACTAAACCATTACTAGCTTGTTAGCAACTGATTAGAAGTTCGATCGACGGAAAACACGAAAACAAAAAACCGAAAACCCTAAGTTTCTGTTAATTTTAAACTTGTCTGAAAAAATATTTGACATGCCTTAAAATTCACATCAGGGTATTTTAAGAATACTGGAAAAAAACGAGTCAGTGAGTCGGCTAAACGGCCGCGGATCCGCGGCAATAGAGAGCTTGTGCCGCGGATCCGCCGCCGAGTGAACGCAGAGTTGACTCGGATTTGCTCGGTAATTCCTATTTTTTTGTTTTCTGTTTTCTTGTATGTTCTGTTTCTGCCCAGGTTGCCTCTGTACTGACTTGCTTTTGGGGTAGACACGGAAAAGGGAAGTCGATCGATGTTCTAAGATATTTGCTAATTGGGTTTTTATCTGTAATGTTTAATGTGTTCGTAAACCTCCCCTAACTGCTAGTATGTCGGTTGGCAGGGGGTTGCACATTTCTAAAATATTTACTGTTTGTGTATATGAACTGTATTGGACTGTTGTGATGATTAGCCGGGGTTTGAGATGTGTTTAATATTCATTCATTCAATGTTAATGTAATTTGATGTAATATTCTTTTGCGGGGCACATCCAGGTTGCGGTTGTAGCCACCGTTGTATTATTTCTTTTTACTGTTTTTTGCTCCTAGGATAGACCCAAGATGGGGTACACAAACTACAGGGTACGTCAAAGTGTTTAGTGGCCTACTCACGTTGTTGAGGGAGACCGCTTCACTTCAGGTACTTGACGGGTAGTTTGCCGTACCCGTAGGGGTCTAGGGTGGGGTAATGGCTATTTATCACAACTGTGTAATCCGTCTTTTATTGCAGGCTCAAAGCAAATGCGGATTGCTAGTAAATCCATTAAAGTTCATCTGTGATCTGGAATGCTTATTATTGCGTCTGACGAATGTACAATATCTATATATGATAGCTATTAGACGTCACATATGTTTTACACTCGCGCTAGCCCAGCCCCCGCTCTGTCGTTAGTTAAGTAACCTAACGGATGATGACGGGACCCAGTGGTGAATGCAGATGGCATAAGAGGGCGTGGTATTTTCGTTGTTTTCTGCAATGATGGGTTAAATGATGGGACGCATTATTATAATGCAAAGAAAATAAACCAAAGTTTAATCGTTGGAACAAATTTAAAAGAAACCACTCGGTTATTTTAAAAGAGCAGAATTTTTAAATTGCGGAGCTTTAACCACTCCTTTTAAAAAGCTATCAGGTTCCTTCGATTATATCAAGTTCACTACGTTCACGGTTTTGCCAAAACCAGTCGTAGCCCTCCGTCATTTCTTATGGATGGTCAGCAGTATTCAAGCTATGTATTTTGACCAACGCCAAGGCATAGTGTTTGGTAGCTGCTGGGTATTCATTTGTTGCATAGATAGATGAGTTAGTTTGGGACAGTCGTATTATCATTTTGGCTAACGTCAAGGATATGTATGGATGGGTTCAAATTAACCTGGATAATGACGGGTAGAACTTGACATGTGACTTATGACATTTTGACCAACGCTAAGGTCATAAGAGCATGGGGCAAAAATATACATCGGGAATTTCTAAAGAAACTAAAATTTGCAGAAAGATGCATACCATTCTGGAGTTTGATGAATGTTGGTAGGATTCCTTCAACATTATCATACGATGATATTTTGGATCCCGATCCTACTGTGAGTATATACTACTTATCAGGAGATTCGTCACTTAACGATCAATGCTATAAACCAAGTAGGTGCCTAGATAGGTGTCAGCGGGGTTACGCCCCCAGAGAAAAGAGGTTATTTAATTAAGGAACTTCGCGAAAGCGTTGGAAAACCTCCCTCGAAGTATCGACACTAGCCTGGCTGAACGGTTAAGCAAGTATTGTACGGTGAGAATTGTCGTGGCTAATTCTTCTTTTATGGTTTGAGGAAGGATTCGAGAAACAGTGGGAGCCATCCTGTTTAGATAAACTTAAAACCAATCTAAACTTGCAACAGCATCATGCTAAAATATTTTCCTCTCTCTCTCTTAATTGCAGCAGCCTTGTGACCACACATAGGTTACATCTAGATAACAAATTGACTGAATCTGACTTATATGACTGGCAAAGGTCTGTCCAGATGTCCATTGGCTATGACAAGCTGGACCACCCTATTACTACTCAAGATCCCGCCGTCCCAGGTCCAGTTCCCACTGTCGCGGATATGGATATCCGTCAGACAAGGGAAAAAGATAAAGCGAAAGCTAGGTGCCTCGTGTTAGCTTCAGTTGATGGTGTATACGAAAAGCAGCACGAGAAGATGGACTTATTTTCCATCTTTCTCCATAATAAAGATTTATATGGAGAGCAATCTCATATCGCAAGATATGAGACCTCGACCGAATTAATTCAAGCGAGGTTAGCTGACGGGTCATCTGTAGGGGACAACGTCCTTACAATGACTAGCTATATTGATGAGCTCCAGGATCTGGAGACCGCGTTGGGAAACGAGTCAAATACTGACTTGATTCTACAGTCTCTGCCTTCTACCCTGAAGGAAACTAGGGAAGGAGAAGGAAAGAGAAAGGCAAAAGTTTCGGGACTGGATATAGTAAAACAGGGACGTTCCTATTGTTACAGGAATGAACATTGGCAGAAATATTGCAGGGCTTTAGAAGCCAGTAACCAGGATACGAAGCATGTTGTGGCTTCAACCTCAAGTGTGTTTGTAATTGAGAACTGTTTGTCAATTAACTCTACTTCCTGGGTATTAGATACCGGAGCAGGATCTCATATCTGTAATTCATTACATGCTTTGAGAAACCGTAAAGTTATAAAGATAGGTGATTGGTCTCTCAAAGTTGCAAACGGAATGACAGTGAACGCTGAATCCGTGGGAGAATATCGCCTAGGTTTGACAAGTGGGCATATATTGATTTTACGTAACTGTTTATATATACCTAGTATGACTTGTAATATCATATCAGTGTCCTCACTTTCAAGAGAGGGATATGATTTTACATTCGTAAGCGATGTAGTTAACATCGACCTAAATCAAGTTCTGATTGGGTCAGATACATTAGATAACGGCATATACGTATTAAGTCAAGCTTAGGTTTTCAATATCCAGAATACACTTAAAAGAAAATCTCCGGAATTAAATCAGGCTTTCTTATGGCATTGTAGATTAGGTCACAACAATGAGAGAAGGTTGACTAAGTTGCATAGTGAAGGATATTTGAATCCGTTCGAATATCAATCTTATGCTACTTGTGAATCTTGTCTCATGGGAAAGATGACAAAGACTCCGTTTTCTGGACACGGAGTAAGAGCAAGCGAGCTCTTAGGACTCGTACACAGTGACGTGTGCGGTCCAATATCTACACATGCGCGAGGTGGTTATTCCTACTTCATTACTTTTACGGATGATTTCTCTAGGTATGGATATGTCTTCTTAATGAAGCACAAATCCGAGGCCTTTGAGAAATTCCAAGAATACAAGAATGAAGTGGAAAGACAAACATGCAAGAGTATAAAGACACTGAGATCTGATCGAGGTGGTGAATACTTAAGTGCCGAGTTCCTGGGTTACTTAAAAGAGAATGGAATTCTCTCTCAGCTTACTCCTCCATACACACCACAACACAACGGTGTATCGGAAAGGAGGAATCGAACCTATTAGATATGGTTCGTTCCATGATGAGTAACGCTGAGTTACCGCGATCATTCTGGGGATATGCACTAGAATCAGCTGCATATCTTTTGAACCTAGTTCCTACCAAGACTGTGCCTACCACACCATATCAGATATGGAGTGGGAAGAAACCCTATCTTCAGTATCTAAAGATTTGGGGATGTCCGGCTTTTGTTAAAAGGCAACATGCGGACAAGCTCGAGGCACGATCAGTACATTGTAAGTTTGTGGGATATCCAAAGAACTCCAAGGGGTATCTATTCTATTACGCAGAGGAACAAAAAGTTTTTGTTTCTCGTCATGCCCACTTTCTGGAACATCAGTTTTTAGAAAAAGGAACAAGTGAGAGCGTAGTAGAACTGAAAGAAATTCCAGAACCACAAGTTGTTACTGAAAGTATGGTAGAACCAGAGGTTTCAGAAGAAAGGGACATCCCGACGCCACTCCGCAGGAGTAGTAGGCAGTCTCATCCGCCCGAGAGATACTACGGTTTTCTCATAGACGGGGATAGAGAGGATTGCACTATTGATTATGATGAGCCTACTAGCTTCCAGCAAGCCATTCAGAGCGGTGACTCAGTAAAATGGCTAGATGCAATGCGGACCGAAATGGAGTCCATGTACACTAACAAAGTATGGACTTTGGACATTGCTCCAGATGAGGTAAAACCCGTAGGATGCAAATGGATCTTCAAAACGAAGATTGGTGTAGATAGACAGGTTGAAACCTATAAGGCTAGACTTGTTGCAAAGGGTTTCCGTCAAAGACCTGGCTTGGACTATGACGAAACCTTTTCTCCAGTGGCTATGATTAAATCTATTCGGGTCCTTCTTGCTATTGCTGCCTTCCACGATTATGAAATCTGGCAGATGGACGTAAAGACGGCCTTTCTAAATTGAAATTTGGAAGAAAGCGTCTATATGGATCAGCCAGAAGGATTCATTCAGAGTGGGAGCAGCGGTAAAGTATGCAAGCTGCTTAAGTCCATTTATGGACTAAAGCAGGCATCACGGAAACATCTGTTTTGATGATGCTGTCAAAGAATTTGACTTTATCAAAAATCCAGATGAACCATGCATATACAGTAAGATTGTAAGGAGAGCTGTAGTATTTCTCGTCTTGTACGTGGATGACATTCTCCTAATAGGAAATGATATTCCTATGTTACAGTCAGTCAAAAGATTCTTGTCACATAAATTCTCCATGAAAGACCTGGGTGATGCCACCTACATTCTGGGAATCCGGATCTATCGTGATAGATCAAAAAGGATGTTGGGACTTTCACAGTCCAGGTACATAGACACCATAGTGAAGAGATTCAGTATGGATGATTCTAAGCGCGGTAACCTACCGGCTTGTCACGGAATCACCCTCTCCAAAGAGATGTCTCCCAAGACTGATTTGGAAAGGGATCGCATGTCGATTATACCCTACGCTTCTGCGGTAGGCTCTATAATGTATGCGATGTTATGTACCAGACCAGATGTAGCATACGCATTAAGTGTTGTAAGCCCGTATCAGGCAAACCCAAGGGAGAAGCACTGGATAGCAGTAAAGAACATTCTCAAGTACCTGAGAAGGACTAAGGAAATGTTCTTGGTGTATGGCAGAAAAGACCTCCAGATGGAGGCCTTTGCCGACTCCGGCTTCCAGAGTGACAAAGATGACTCCAAGTCTATGTCGGGATATGTCTTTACCCTCAATGGAGGGGCGGTCTGTTGAAAGAGTTCCAAGCAGGAGACCGTTGCTGACTCAACAATGGAAGCGGAGTACATAGCTGCTTGCGATGCCGCAAAAGAAGCTGTTTGGATGAAGAAGTTCCTCACAGAACTTCAGGTGGTTCCTTCCAGTGTTGGTCCAATACCTCTGTATTGTGATAACAACGGCGCTATAGCTTTAGCGAAGGAACCCAGGTCCCATCAGAAATCCAGACACATCTTAAGGCGGTATCACCTGATTAGGGAGATCGTAGATCGCCGGGAGATCGAGGTGAAAAGAGTAGAGACAGAGAATAACATTGCTGATCCATTCACAAAGGCCCTTCCTCAGACGCAGTTCGAGAGGCTATTCGAGATGATAGGTCTACGATATGCCAGCTCATGGCCCTAGTGCAAGTGGGAGATTGTTAGCGTATATGCCCTAGGGGCCATTATTGTATCATACTACATTGTATATTACTTAATGGAAGCTTGGGATATTCACAGATGTATATACAGTTTTGCTAAAAATGGTAGTATGCTACTTGGTTTGTGTCTACTTTAATATGTGCATATGTTTCTTGTAACGTATCACTTATACATATTAGTAGAGCCCATAGGATCTTTGCTTGATTACCAGCGTTGTGATGGCAGTCACACTAATGGGGGCTGGGTAGTCTGTAAGCAACATCCTATACAGGTCCCTGGTCGTTGGATTATCGAGATAGGGCATCGATATTCCGGAGTAGACTAAGTGTGTACGCTTCTCATCCTAGTTAGGGAGATGGTCATCCCACAGCCATCAGTACGTCGTACTGGAGATAGTATACAGGTGCTCGTTAGGTTACGGGTACACCGGACAGAACTCGCAGGGGAACTGATTGGTTGGTATTATACCCGTCGTCAGTTAACAGTTCCCAGATGACATGAGTACAGCATAGTCCGCAGACACTGCTACTTCGCCTCGAGTGTGTCCCGCTGTTCTTAGATTGCTACCCTACCACGGCTCAAAGGAGTCGTGCAAACAGGTAGCAGTTGGGTGCAGTCCCGAGCACTTGGAGGCAGTAGTGGTTAGATAGGATTCGTCTCTCCCGGTATTGGGAGATGATATCGCGCAGTGTCAGAGAGCCATTATGCAAAGTCCCTGGCCAGGGCAAGCGAGATATACTGGTAGGTTCCAGTAGCTTCTCAGGGTGTAATGGGCTTCACTCCAACATGACTTATACAGCTATTAGGGGATTGACGCTTGCCGCCCCCTAGGCTTGATATGCGATAGTCTTAGACGAACAGACCGGACTGTATGGAGATAGTCACATCAGGCTCAGTGGGAGTTCGGATGATTTTCCTCATCGGCCTTCTTATCGACATCTACCCGGGGACCGTTACGTACAGCTAGTGCCGCTTGCGGTCTGTGGTTAAACCCACTGCCAGCGTAGTGTCGAATCTTTAGAGTCCCACACAGAGAGTTTTCCTGCTACAGGCGAAACGATATAGAGGTCGTATGGTATTACGACATGGGTTCGGACGCGTACGTATGTTTACGCACGTACGACTTTTCGGACAGTTTTTACTAGTCGACTTTGGTTTAAGCCAGATTCTAGTATCGGGTTATTGGATTTATACAGTCTAAAGTTTTTCCGTGTTTTCACGGATTGGAGGGGCATTCTCGTAATTTGTCGGGAAGCTTCTAGAAGAGTGGTGACTAAGGGGTTAAGGTGGCATTGCATTAAATGAGATTAGTGACTCATTTGTGTGATTCATCCAAGTCATTAAATGCATCATAAATGCTTAAGGACTCATGGTGATGAATCACTCATAGATATTTATGAAGCATGGTTGTTAATTCTTTTATTTGATTTTTAGATAAATAATAATGCTTCATATATATTATGATAACATCATTATCTCATTTTCATTCTCATCTTCACCTTCTCTCTCCTCAAGCTCACTCTCTCTTCAAACCCTAACCCTAGCCTCTCATGTGTTGAGATCAAGGGTTAGCTAGACTAATACATCCATAACCTCACTCTATATCCCCTAGGTAGCTTAGATTAGCACTTTAAGCAACCTAGTTATCTCAAATTTGAGATTAAGCTTGGCGTAGGAGCTTTCGGGTGGATCGCCTTTGATTCGAGGAGGCCGTTGAGGTGCCGATGTCCCAAGGACGAGGAGTGGAGGACCGCGATGAAGACCCGAAGGACTAATATCTTGAGGTATAACTTCGTATCCGAGTAGTTAAATCTCTACTAGTTAGTTAGCAATGGTTTAGAAACGATTTATGCGTTCAAGTCTGTGTTACGAAGCTTTGATAATCGTTTTTCATATATTCCGCCTCCCCGCAAGTTCGTGGGGTGCGTGACATGGACTTACAGTGGTATCAGAGCCAACTAAACCATTACTAGCTTGTTAGCAACTGATTAGAAGTTCGATCGACGGAAAACACGAAAACAAAAAACCGAAAACCCTAAGTTTCTGTTAATTTTAAACTTGTCTGAAAAAATATTTGACATGCCTTAAAATTCACATCAGGGTATTTTAAGAATACTGGGAAAAAACGAGTCAGTGAGTCGGCTAAACGGCCGCGGATCCGCGGCAATAGAGAGCTTGTGCCGCGGATCCGCCGTTGAGTCAACAAAGAGTTGACTCGGATTTGCTCGGTAATTCCTATTTTTTGTTTTCTGTATTCTTGTATGTTCTGTTTCTGCCCAGGTTGCCTCTGTACTGACTTGCTTTTGGGGTAGACACGGAAAAGGGAAGTCGATCGATGTTCTAAGATATTTGCTAATTGGGTTTTTATCTGTAATGTTTAATGTGTTCGTAAATCTCCCCTAACTGCTAGTATGTCGGTTGGCAGGGGGTTGCACATTTCTGAAATGTTTACTGTTTGTGTATATGAACTATATTGGACTGTTGTGATGATTAGCCGGGGTTTGAGATGTGTTTAATATTCATTCATTCAATGTAAATGTAATTTGATGTAATATTCTTTTGCGGGGCACATCTAGGTTGCGGTTGTAGCCACCGTTGTATTATTTCTTTTTTCTGTTTTTTGCTCCTAGGATAGACCCAAGATGGGGTACACAAACTACCGGGTACGTCAAAGTGTTTAGTGGCCTACTCACGTTGTTGAGGGAGATCGCTTCACTTCGGGTACTTGACGAGTAGTTTGCCGTACCCGTAGGGGTCTAGGGTGGGGTAATGGCTATTCATCATAACTGTGTAATCCGTCTTTTATTGCAGGCTCAAAGCAAATGCGGATTGCTAGTAAATCCAATAAAGTTCATCTGTGATCTGGAATGCTTATTATTGCGTCTGACGAATGTACAATATCTATATATGATAGCTCTTAGACGTCACTTATGTTTTACACCCGCGCTAGCCCAGCCCCGCTCTGTCGTTAGTTAAGTAACCTAACGGGTGATGACGGGACCCAGTGGCGAATGCGGATGGCATAAGAGGGTGTGGTATTTTCGTTGTTTTCTGCAATGATGGGACGTATTATTATAATGCAAAGAAAATAAACCAAAGTTTAATCGTTGGAACAAATTTAAAAGAAACCACTCGGTTATTTTAAAAGAGCAGAATTTTTAAATTGCGGAGCTTTAACCACTCCTTTTGAAAAGCTATCAGGTTCCTTCGATTATATCAAGTTCACTACGTTCACGGTTTTGCCAAAACCAGTCGTAGCCCTCCGTCATTTCTTATGGATGGTCAGTAGTATTCAAGCTATGTATTTTGACCAACGCCAAGGCATAGTGTTTGGTAGCTGCTGGGTATTCATTTGTTGCATAGATAGATGAGTTAGTTTGGGACAGTCGTATTATCATTTTGGCTAACGTCAAGGATATGTATGGATGGGTTCAAATTAACCTGGATAATGACGGGTAGAACTTGACATGTGACTTATGACATTTTGACCAACGCCAAGGTCATAAGAGCATGGGGCAAAAATATACATCGGGAATTTCTAAAGAAACTAAAATTTGCAAAAAGATGCATACCATTCTGGAGTTTGATGAATGTTGGTAGGATTCCTTCAACATTATCATACGATGATATTTTGGATCCCGATCCTACTGTGAGTATATACTACTTATCAGGAGATTCGTCACTTAACGATCAATGCTATAAACCAAGCAGGTGCCTAGAAATGTGTCAGCGGGGTTACGCCCCCAGAGAAAAGAGGTTATTTAATTAAGGAACTTCGCGAAAGCGTTGGAAAACCTCCCCCGAAGTATCGACACTAGCCTGGCTGAACGGTTAAGCAAGTATTGTACGGTGAGAATTGTCCTGGCTAATTCTTCTTTTATGGTTTGAGGAAGGATTCGAAAAACAGTGGGAGCCATCCTGTTTAGATAAACTTAAAACCAATCTAAATTTGCAACAGCATCATGCTAAAATATTTTCTTCTCTCTCTCTTAATTGCAGCGACCTTGTGACCACACATAGGTTACATCTAGATAACAAATTGACTGAATCTGACTTATATGACTGGCAAAGGTCTGTCCAGATGTCCATTGGCTATGACAAGCTGGACCACCCTATTACTACTCAAGATCCCGCCGTCCCAAGTCCAGTTCCCACTGTCGCGGATATGGATATCCGTCAGACAAGGGAAAAAGATAAAGCGAAAGCTAAGTGCCCCGTGTTAGCTTCAGTTGATGGTGTATACCAAAAGCAGCACGAGAAGATGGACTTATTTTCCATCTTTCTCCATAATAAAGATTTATATGGAGAGCAATCTCATATCGCAAGATATGAGACCTCGACCGAATTAATTCAAGCGAGGTTAGCTGACGGGTCATCTATAGGGGACAACGTCCTTACAATGACTAGTTATATTGATGAGCTCCAGGATCTGGAGACCGCGTTGCGAAACGAGTCAAATACTGACTAGATTCTACAGTCTCTGCCTTCTACCCTGAAGGAAACCAGGGAAGGAGAAGGAAAGAGAAAGGCAAAAGTTTCGGGACTGGATATAGTAAAACATGGACGTTCCTATTGTTACAGGAATGAACATTGGCAGAAAGATTGCAGGGCTTTAGAAGCCAGTAACCAGGATACGAAGCTTGTTGTGGCTTCAACCTCAAATGTGTTTGTAATTGAGAACTGTTTGTCAATTAACTCTACTTCCTGGGTATTAGATACCGGAGCAGGATCTCATATCTGTAATTCATTACATGCTTTGAGAAACCGTAAAGTTATAAAGATAGGTGATTGGTCTCTCAAAGTTGCAAACGGAATGACAGTGAACGCTAAATCCGTGGGAGAATATCGCCTAGTTTTGACAAGTGTGCATATATTGATTTTACGTAACTGTTTATATATACCTAGTATGACTTGTAATATCATATCAGTGTCCTCACTTTCAAGAGAGGGATATGATTTTACATTCGTAAGCGATGTAGTTAACATCAACCTAAATCAAGTTCTGATTGGGTCAGATACATTAGATAACGGCATATACGTATTAAGTCAAGCTTAGGTTTTCAATATCCAGAATACACTTAAAAGAAAATCTCCGGAATTAAATCAGGCTTTCTTATGGCATTGTAGATTAGGTCACATCAATGAGAGAAGGTTGACTAAGTTGCATAGTGAAGGATATTTGAATCCGTTCGAATATCAATCTTATGCTACTTGTGAATCTTGTCTCATGGGAAAGATGACAAAGACTCCGTTTTCTGGACACGGAGTAAGAGCAAGCGAGCTCTTAGGACTCGTACACAGTGACGTGTGCGGTCCAATATCTACACATGCGTGAGGTGGTTATTCCTACTTCATTACTTTTACGGATGATTTCTCTAGGTATGGATATGTCTTCTTAATGAAGCACAAATCCGAGGCCTTTGAGAAATTCCAAGAATACAAGAATGAAGTGGAAAAACAAACAGGCAAGAGTTTAAAGACACTGAGATATGATCGAGGTGGTGAATACTTAAGTGCCGAGTTCCTGGGTTACTTAAAAGAGAATGGAATTCTCTCTCAGCTTACTCCTCCATACACACCACAACACAACGGTGTATCGGAAAGGAGGAATCGAACCCTATTAGATATGGTTCGTTCCATGATGAGTAACGCTGAGTTACCGCGATCATTCTGGGGATATGCACTAGAATCAGCTGCATATCTTTTGAACCTAATTCCTACCAAGACTGTGCCTACCACACCATATCAGATATGGAGTGGGAAGAAACCCTATCTTCAGTATCTAAAGATTTGGGGATGTTCGGCTTTTGTTAAAAGGCAGCATGCGGACAAGCTCGAGGCACGATCAGTACATTATAAGTTTGTGGGATATCCAAAGAACTCCAAGGGGTATCTATTCTATTACGCAGAAGAACAAAAAGTTTCTGTTTCTCGTCATGCCCACTTTCTGGAACATCAGTTTTTAGAAAAAGGAACAAGTGAGAGCGTAGTAGAACTGAAAGAAATTCCAGAACCACAAGCTGTTACTGAAAGTATGGTAGAACCAGAGGTTTCAGAAGAAAGGGACATCCCGACGCCACTCTGCAGGAGTAGTAGGCAGTCTCATCCGCCCGAGAGATACTACGGTTTTCTCATAGACGGGGATAGAGAGGATTGCACTATTGATTATGATGAGCCTACTAGCTTCCAGCAAGCCATTCAGAGCGGTGACTCAGTAAAATGGCTAGATGCAATGCGGACCGAAATGGAGTCCATGTACACTAACAAAGTATGGACTTTGGACATTGCTCCAGATGGGGTAAAACCCGTAGGATGCAAATGGATCTTCAAAAAGAAGAATGGTTTAGATAGACAGGTTGAAACCTATAAGGCTAGACTTGTTGCAAAGGGTTTCCGTCAAAGACCTGGCTTGGACTATGATGAAACCTTTTCTCCAGTGGCTATGCTTAAATCTATACGGGTCCTTCTTGCTATTGCTGCCTTCCACGATTATGAAATCTGGCAGATGGACGTAAAGATGGCCTTTCTAAATGGAAATTTGGAAGAAAGCGTCTATATGGATCAGCCAGAAGGATTCATTCAGAGTGGGAGCAGCGGTAAAGTATGCAAGCTGCTTAAGTCCATTTATGGACTAAAGCAGGCATCGCGGAGTTGGAACATCTGTTTTGATGATGCTGTCAAAGAATTTGACTTTATCAAAAATCCAGATAAACCATGCATATACAGTAAGATTGTAGGGAGAGCTGTAGTATTCCTCGTCTTGTACGTGGATGACATTCTCCTAATAGGAAATGATATTCCTATGTTACAGTCAGTCAAAAGATTCTTGTCACATAAATTCTCCATGAAAGACCTAGGTGATGCCACCTACATTCTGGGAATCCGGATCTATCGTGATAGATCAAAAAGGATGTTGGGACTTTCACAGTCCAGGTACATAGACACCATAGTGAAGAGATTCAGTATGGATGATTCTAAGCCCGGTAACCTACCGGCTTGTCACGGAATCACCCTCTCCAAAGAGATGTCTCCCAAGACTGATTTGGAAAGGGGTCGCATGTCGATTATACCCTACGCTTCTGCGGTGGGCTCTATAATGTATGCGATGTTATGTACCAGACCAGATGTAGCATACGCATTAAGCGTTGTAAGCCGGTATCAGGCAAACCCAGGGGAGAAGCACTGGATAGCAATAAAGAACATTCTCAAGTACCTGAGAAGGACTAAGGAAATGTTCTTGGTGTATGGCGGAAAAGACCTCCAGATAGAGGCCTTTGCAGACTCCGGCTTCCAGAGTGACAAACATGACTCCAAGTCTATGTCGGGATATGTCTTTACCCTCAATGGAGGGACGGTCTGTTGGAAGAGTTCCAAGCAGGAGACCGTTGCTGACTCAACAATAGAAGCGGAGTACATAGCTGCTTGCGATGCCGCAAAAGAAGCTGTCTGGATGAAGAAGTTCCTCACAGAACTTCAGGTGGTTCCTTCCAGTATTGTTCCAATACCTCTGTATTGTGACAACAACGGCGCTATAGCTTTAGCGAAAGAACCCAGGTCCCATCAGAAATCCAGACACATCTTAAGCCGGTATCACCTGATCAGGGAGATCGTAGATCGCCGGGAGATCGAGGTGAAAAGAGTAGAGACAGAGAATAACATTGCTGATCCATTCACAAAGGCCCTTCCTCAGACGCAGTTCGAGAGGCTATTCGAGATGATAGGTCTACGATATGCCAGCTCATGGCCCTAGTGCAAGTGGGAGATTGTTAGTGTATATGCCATAGGGGCCATTATTGTATCATACTACATTGTATATTACTTAATGGAAGCTTGGGATATTCACAGTTGTATATACAGTCTTGCTAAAAATGGTAGTATGCTACTTGGTTTGTGTCTTCTTTAATATGTGCATATGTTTCTTATAACGTATCACTTATACATATTAGTAGAGCCCATAGGATCTTTGCTTGATTACCAGCGTTGTGATGACAGTCACACTAGTGGGGGCTGGGTAGTCTGTAAGCAACATCCTATACAGGTCCCTGGTCGTTGGATTATCGAGATAGGGCATCGATATTCCGGAGTAGACTAAGTGTGTACGCTTCTCATCCCAGTTAGGGAGATGGTCTGTCCCACAGCCATCAGTACGTCATACTGGAGATAGTATACAGGTGCTCGTTAGGTTACGGGTACACCGGACAGGACTCACAGGGGAACTGATTGGTTGGTATTATACCCGTCGTCAGCTAACAGTTCCCAGATGACATGAGTACAACATAGTCCGCAGACTTGACACTGCTACTTCGCCTCGAGTGTGTCCCACTGTTCTTAGATTGCTATCCTACCACGGCTCAAAGGAGTCGTGCAAACAGGTAGCAGTTGGGTGCAGTCCCGAGCACTTGGAGGCAGTAGTGGTTAGATAGGATTCGTCTCTCCCGGTATTGGGAGATGATATCGCACCGTGTCAGAGAGCCATTACGCAAAGTCCCTGGCCAGGGCAAGCAAGATATACTGGTAGGTTCCAGTAGCTTCTCAGGGTGTAATGGGCTTCACTCCGACACGACTTATACAGCTATTAGGAGACTGACGCTTGCCGCCCCCTAGGCTTGATATGCGATAGTCTTAGACGAACAGACCGGACTGTACGAAGATTGTCACATCAGGCTCAGTAGGAATTCGGATGATTTTCCTCGTCGGCCTTCTTATCGACATCTACCTGGGGACCGTTACGTACAGCTAGTGCCGCTTGCGGTCTGTGGTTAAACCCACTGCCAGTGTAGTATCGAGTCTTTAGAGTCCCACACAGAGAGTTTCCCTGCTCCAGGCAAAACGATATAGAGGTCGTATGGTATTACGACAAGGGTTCGGACGCGTACGTGTGTTTACGCACGTACGACTTTTCGAACAGTTTTTACTAGTCGGCTTTGGTTTAAGCCAGATTCTAGTATCGGGTTATTGGATTTATACAGTCTAAAGTTTTTCCGTGTTTTCACGGATTGGAGGGGCATTCTCGTAATTTGTCGGGAAGCTTCTAGAAGAGTGGTGGCTAAGGGGTTAAGGTGGCATTGCATTAAATGAGATTAGTGACTCATTTGTGTGATTCATCCAAGTCATTAAATGCATCATAAATGCTTAAGGACTCATGGTGATGAATCACTCATAGATATTTATGAAGCATGGTTGTTAATTCTTTTATTTGATTTTTAGATAAATAATAATGCTTCATATATATTATAATAACATCATTATCTCATTTTCATTCTCATCTTCACCTTCTCTCTGCTTAAGCTCACTCTCTCTTCAAACCCTAACCCTAGCCTCTCATGTGTTGAGATCAAGGGTTAGCTAGACTAATACATCCATAACCTCACTCTATATCCCCTAGGTAGCTTAGATTAGCACTTTAAGCAACCTAGTTATCTCAAGTTTGGGATTAAGCTTGGCGTAGGAGCTTTCGGGTGGATCGTCTTTGATTCGAGGAGGCCGTTGAGGTGTCGATGTCCCAAGGAGTCTACGAGGAGTGGAGGACCGCGATGAAGACTCGAAGGACTAGTATCGTGAGGTATAACTTCGTATCCGAGTAGTTAAACCTCTACTAGTTAGTTAGCAATGGTTTATAAACGATTTATGCGCTCAAGTCCGTGTTACGAAGTTTTGATAATCGTTTTTCATATATTCCGCCTCCCCGCAAGTTCGTGGGGTGCGTGACATGGACTTACAGTGGTATCAGAGCCAACTAAACCATTACTAGCTTGTTAGCAACTGATTAGAAGTTCGATCGACGGAAAACACGAAAACAAAAAACCGAAAACCCTAAGTTTCTGTTAATTTTAAACTTGTCTGAAAAAATATTTGACATGCCTTAAAATTCACATCAGGGTATTTTAAGAATACTGGAAAAAAACGAGTCAGTGAGTCGGCTAAACGGCCGCGGATCCGCGGCAATAGAGAGCTTGTGCCGCGGATCCGCCGCCGAGTGAACGCAGAGTTGACTCGGATTTGCTCGGTAATTCCTATTTTTTTGTTTTCTGTTTTCTTGTATGTTCTGTTTCTGCCCAGGTTGCCTCTGTACTGACTTGCTTTTGGGGTAGACACGGAAAAGGGAAGTCGATCGATGTTCTAAGATATTTGCTAATTGGGTTTTTATCTGTAATGTTTAATGTGTTCGTAAACCTCCCCTAACTGCTAGTATGTCGGTTGGCAGGGGGTTGCACATTTCTAAAATATTTACTGTTTGTGTATATGAACTGTATTGGACTGTTGTGATGATTAGCCGGGGTTTGAGATGTGTTTAATATTCATTCATTCAATGTAAATGTAATTTGATGTAACATTCTTTTGCGGGGCACATCCAGGTTGCGGTTGTAGCCACCGTTGTATTATTTCTTTTTACTGTTTTTTGCTCCTAAGATAGACCCAAGATGGGGTACACAAACTACCGGGTACGTCAAAGTGTTTAGTGGCTTACTCACGTTGTTGAGGGAGACCGCTTCACTTCAGGTACTTGACGGGTAGTTTGCCGTACCCGTAGGGGTCTAGGGTGGGGTAATGGCTATTCATCACAACTGTGTAATCCGTCTTTTATTGCAGGCTCAAAGCAAATGCGGATTGCTAGTAAATCCAATAAAGTTCATCTGTGATCTGGAATGCTTATTATTGCGTCTGACGAATGTACAATATCTATATATGATAGCTATTAGACGTCACTTATGTTTTACACCCGCGCTAGCCCAGCCCCCGCTCTGTCGTTAGTTAAGTAACCTAACGGGTGATGACGGGACCCAGTGGCGAATGCGGATGGCATAAGAGGGTGTGGTATTTTCGTTGTTTTCTGCAATGATGGGTTAAATGATGGGACGCATTATTATAATGCAAAGAAAATAAACCAAAGTTTAATCATTGGAACAAATTTAAAAGAAACCACTCGGTTATTTTAAAAGAGCAGAATTTTTAAATTGCGGAGCTTTAACCACTCCTTTTAAAAAGCTATCAGGTTCCTTCGATTATATCAAGTTCACTACGTTCACGGTTTTGCCAAAACCAGTCGTAGCCCTCCGTCATTTCTTATGGATGGTCAGTAGTATTCAAGCTATGTATTTTGACCAACGCCAAGGCATAGTATTTGGTAGCTGCTGGGTATTCATTTGTTGCATAGATAGATGAGTTAGTTTGGGACAGTCGTATTATCATTTTGGCTAACGTCAAGGATATGTATGGATGGGTTCAAATTAACCTAGATAATGACGGGTAGAACTTGATATGTGACTTATGACATTTTGACCAACGCCAAGGTCATAAGAGCATGGGGTATACATCGGGAATTTCTAAAGAAACTAAAATTTGCAGAAAGATGCATACCATTCTGGAGTTTGATGAATGTTGGTAGGATTCCTTCAACATTATCATACGATGATATTTTGGATCCCGATCCTACTGTGAGTATATACTACTAATCAGGAGATTCGTCATTTAACGATCAATGCTATAAACCAAGTAGGTGCCTAGAAATGTGTCAGCAGGGTTACGCCCCCAGAGAAAAGAGGTTATTTAATTAAGGAATTTCGCGAAAGCGTTGGAAAACCTCCCTCGAAGTATCGACACTAGCCTGGCTGAACGGTTAAGCAAGTATTGTACGGTGAGAATTGTCCTGGCTAATTCTTCTTTTATGGTTTGAGGAAGGATTCGAGAAACAGTGGGAGCCATCCTGTTTAGATAAACTTAAAACCAATCTAAACTTGCAACAGTATCATGCTAAAATATTTTCTTCTCTCTCTCTTAATTGCAGCGACCTTGTGACCACACATAGGTTACATCTAGATAACAAATTGACTGAATCTGACTTATATGACTGGCAAAGATCTGTCCAGATGTCCATTGCCTATAACAAGCTGGACCACCCTATTACTACTCAAGATCCCGCCATCCCAGGTCCAGTTCCCACTGTCGCGGATATGGATATCCGTCAGATAAGGAAAAAAGATAAATCGAAAGCTAAGTGCCTCGTGTTAGCTTCAGTTGATGGTGTATACCAAAAGCAGCACGAGAAGATGGACTTATTTTCCATCTTTCTCCATAATAAATATTTATATGGAGAGCAATCTCATATCGCAAGATATGAGAGCTCGACCGAATTAATTCAAGCGAGGTTAGCTGTGTAGGGTTCCTAGGCACTCTAATGAGGTCTCACAAGGCATCAACCATGCCAATTTCAAATTTTACAAGTGCCGAGAAACCCTAATACGGATCGTTAACTAGAATTTTAGGCGAAACAAGAAGCTAGTTAACAATTTAACTAAGTGAACGGAAATACAACCTTTGTAGATCCGGTTCTCCACCTCCATAGCTCCATGATGAAGTCTCCTCGCTGTCCAAATAGAATCCCGGGCTCTAGCGTCGGTTTCATCGGAGAAATGGGCGGGCTAGGTCATCGACTACGATGCCGAAGATGATCTACGTCGAGGCATCACAAGATCAAGCTCCCACTTCACCAAGTCATGAAACTTGTGAAGAAAACACCCTATACTACTTGGCAAGAGGTAGAGGATGAAGAAATAGGAAGTGGGTTCACTTTAGAATTGGATTTCTCACTTTTTTCATCAATCCACCATTGATGGAAGAAAGGTTTTCTTCTTTTAAGAAGAAGAAGAAGAAGATAATTATCATAAGAATAATATGATAAATAGAAAAAAAGATTATTCTTATCATAACTATAACCATGGTTAAGTGTAGAGAGAGAACTATGGTTAAGTGAAATGGTTAGAGTTAAGGATGAGACAAAATGGTCACTTTAGTCAAAGCTTCATGAAGCTTCATGAACAAACAAAGAAAGCCACCATTTTTCTCATTATCATTTCCATAATAAATAAAAATAAATAAATAAATAAATAGATATGAAAATTAAAACCCTAACCATTTAAATAACCATGGTTTAATTTTTACACAAATTCAAGTAAACATGTATCATCAAACATGATACATACAAGTGCACAAAACTATATCACATATACAATGTGCACATCAAGTGAGAAAATCCATTTAAAGTGAACCAATACTAGTTAATGCAAAGTAATATATCAAATATATAATTATGCATTAAATCATTAAATCAACACTTGATTTAACGATCCGGTCATATCGCATACAACCGACTAATATTCAATGTATCGGCTCATCGAATCAATCCTTGATTCGATAACTAGGTTATATCGCATACAACCAGTCGATACATTCATCGCGAGAATAGAATACGGTATCACATACACGCATTATTCTCGGTCCCGCACATATCTCATATGCGCACCTATTTCGTTTCGCTTGAGCCAGGAAACCTCTGTGTAGGACTCTAAAGACTCGTCAATACGCCGGCAGCGGATGATGATCATATCAAACACCCACAAGCCGCAAGCGGTCTGCTAAACGTAACGGCCACCTGGGTATTGAGCGATCAGAAGATCGACGAGCAAGCCCGCTCACACTCCTGTGAATCCAACCAGTAACACTTACCGTACAGTCCGGTCTCGTCGTCTGATATGTCGCATATCTCGCCTAGGGGTGGTAAACGTCAGACCCCAATAGCTCGATAAGTCGTGTCGATATGAGGTCTATAACAGTTCGAGAAACTACCGGTAACACTTACCAGTAAATCTCAGCAACCCTGGCCAGGGATTTCCGGTTATAGCCAATCGAACACAGCGCAACATCAACTCCCTATACCGGGAGAGACGAATCCCCTCCTATCGCTCATTGCCTCCATGTGATTCGGGACTGTACCCAAAAACCACCGTTTTGCACGCCCTCTTGGACGTGGTAAGGTGGAAATCAAAGCACAGTGGGAATCACACAAGACTCTATGACGATCTCGGGTCAACAGACTACTCTGTACCAGTGTCACCAGAGAACTGCCATCTGACGTAAGGTATAATACCATCTGGGAGTTCTCGGCGAGTCCGTCCAGTGTACCCAGTCTCCACTGAGCACCCGTATATCATCTCTGATGTCAAACACCAATGGATATGGGATCATCCATCGCCCATCTGTATGGGTCGAGAAGGTATACGCTAGTCTACTCTGGTATATCAATGCCCCGTCTCGATACACCCACGACTAGGGACCTTGAAGGATGTACTTATGGACTACCATGTCCCCACTAGTATGATCCGCATTTCCAGGTAGTCAAGTACACATCCTAAGGGCTTTACCAACATGTAACAGAGAGACAATCAGTGTACAAGTTAAGGTAAAGATCAACCAAATAGCATACTATCATGTCGAGCAAGAAAGTTCTCCCTATATATGTCCCAGCATCCACTACAATATACATCCAATGTACAGTAATGGCCTCTAGGGCATACATATAACTAACAATCTCCCACTTACACTAGGGCCATCTGATAGCAGTGGTTGTAGTATCTCATACTCAACCATCCCATAAAAGTCTCTCTCTGGGAAAAGGCCTTTGTGAGTGGATCCGCCGTGTTTTCCTCTGAGTCTACTCTCCTAACCTTGATCCCCTGGAGATCAACCATCTCCACGATCAGGTGACACTGCCTTAGAATATGTCTGGATCACTGACGGGACGGACGTTCCTTGGCATAAGCCACAACTCCATTGTCACACAATGGGCGGAACGAAGTTCATCTCATGAACTAATATACACCCAGACTGCCTCTTTGGTAGCATCTTAAGTAGCGATGTATCCAGCCTTTATCGTCTAGTACGCCACGGTATCTAGCTTGGAACTCTTCCAACATACCGTCCCTTTACTGAGGGTAAAGACAATGCCTGTGACTGACATTCAGTCGTCCTTATCACCCTAGAACCCTTCCAGTGATTCTCCCCAGGATCGATTGATACCATCTCACTACAATTAGTGAGAGTCCTAACATCCAATTAGATCTATCTCATAGATCCAAAACCCAGGATTTAGGAGGTATCATTATGATCCTATATGGAGAATCATTGTGATAAGCGGAGATTGACCGAGCGTAGCATAGGAAACTTCTTTCTTATCAAGAGAATGTCATCCACGTACTCTACGAGGATTGCCACCATACTCCCTACTACCTTTTTGTTTATACAAGGTTCATCTACCATTTTGATGATGTCAAACTCTTTGACTAACACATCAAAACAGATGTTCCAACTCCGCGATGCCTGCTTTAACCTATAAAGCATCTTGTGCACGTTTCCGTTGCTCCCACTATCTACGAAGCCCTCTGGCTATGTACTTATAGACGTTCTCTTCTAAAACATCATTTAGAAAAGCAGTCATGGCACCCAACCGCCAGATATCGTAGTCATGGTATGTAGTCGTGGCAAGTAGGATCTGGATGGACTTAAGCATAGCTACTTAGAAAAGGTTTCAAAATCCATAGCTGGTCAATAATGCAAACCTTTAACAAGTCTAGCTTTGAAAGTCTCTACTTTTCCATTTACACCAAGTAATCTTCTCAAGATATACTTGCTCCTGATGGGGATTTAATCCTTCAGATATCGCAACCAAAGTCCATACTTTGTTGGTGTATAAGGATTCCATCTCAGATCACTAAGCATCCAGCCATTCTTACAGAGTCCCACTCCTGATGGCCAGCTCGAAACTAGTTGGGTCATTATCTCATGATGCAATCCTCGCTCCCACTGTCATAGAGAAACCGAAGTATCTCTCAGGCGGGTGAGGAACCTTACTAGATCGGCGGAGAGGCTGAGGTTCGTTGGTAACTATTGAATCCTTTGGTTCTGTCAAATCATCAGCTGCAGTTTTGTATAGCTGGAACCTTTCCAGTTCTACATAACAGATCTTGCCTCGAGCTTGTCCGGATCATGCTTTTAGACATAGCCCGGACAACCCCAAATCTTAACCAACTTAAGATATGGGCTCTTCCCTTTCCATATCACATATGAAGCGGTAGGCAACTGATTTGATCGGAACCCTATTCAATAGGTATGCAACTTCATGAGCGCATAACTCCCTAAAAGGAAATAGGACATTCAGCAGTACTCATCATAGAGCGCACCATATCGCATAGGGTGCTATTGCTCCGCCCCGATATACCATCGTGCTATGGTGTATACGAAGGAGTAATGCTGAGAGAGAATCTCATTCTCCTTTAGAATAATCCAGGATTTCCGTGCTCAAGTATTCTCCTCCTCGATCTCATCAAAGGACATAATACTTTTACCCGTGTTTTGGTTTTCTACTTCTAAATCACATTCTGTGAATATCTCAAAAAGTTCGGACTTGTGTTTCAACAGGAACATATGTCTGAATCTTAAGAGATTATCAGAGAATGTAACGAAGTACAAAGAACCAGTCCGGGCATATGTAGACAGGGGACCTTACATACATCAACATGTATCATCCAAAGAGTTTACTAACTCTTTCTCTGTTTCCAGTAAACAGAGCTATGGTCATCGTATCTTTGTGACATGACTGGCAAGTTTCATAAGATGTAAATTCAAACTGATTTAAATATGCATCTAAATGAAACTTAGCTAGTCGGGTCGCATTGATATGACCTAGTCTACAACGCCTCAAGAAGGATTCGTTCATTTCTGAACTCTTCCTCTTTTGTGTGTTCAGTATACTAAAGAACTGTAGTTTGATTTAGAACATCAATGCTTTTAGATAACGTGCCTGAACCGATCAACTTTTGATATAGGAAATGTTCAAAACATTATCCAACAATACAAAATTATATCCTTTCTTTACTAATAAAGAGACTGATATGATTTTGTATATCAGGTTCGGTATCTAATAACATTCGTTCAGAATCAATGTATTGGTAATACAGGGTGACAGTGACCAACAGACTTGGCTGCAACACTTGCCCCGTTTTCTGCCTCATGAAACTCATCACCCGTTCTCAGTTCTCTACCTTTCTGTAGCCCTATGTAACAGATTACATATCTGGGATCCTGATCTGGTATCACATACCCAGGACGTAAAGGATACTGAGAAACGGTTCTCTGTAATGAACACACCCGAAGATGATGCATCAGCATGCACTCTCTTCGTTTGGGTGGCACGGGAATTCTGGTAATCCCCAATTTCCTGCTCTGTCTTATAACAATTATAAGTTGGAGCGGGACCAACGTTCCCCAGCTCAGTATAACAAGCGGGTTCGGTCAATATTCCGTATTATTATCTTGATTAAGGCATGATATGGTCGCTACCTGGAGAGAGAGAGAAGAAAACACTCAGCGTGCGCTCTTTCAAGAATAGATTGGTTATTATTTTATCTAATCAGGATGGCTCCCACTGGTTTTATCAAATCTTCCTTCAAACCCTAAAATGAAAGACTAGCCGGGATTAATTACACACTACAAGTTCGCCAATCTTTCAGCAAGGCCAGTGTCGGTACTTTGAGGGAGGTCCCCCGTGCTTTCGCAAGAACCTAATTAATGTAAACCTCGTTTTCCCAGAGGCGTAACCTCGTTGACACCTTTCTAGACACCTACTTGATCGGCTAATTGTAATGTGTAAAACTCTCCCAGGAGTAACAATTACTCGCAGCGGGTATCGGGATCCAACTATCTCATAGAAGGTATGCAATCTCATTGCAAATTTCAACACTTGAAATTCCCGATAATATTTTGCCCCTAACCTCCTATGACCTTGACAAAGGCCAACAAACCATAGGATGCTACTCAAGTTCAACCCGTCATTTCCTGATTGAATTAAACCCACCCGCACGGCCCTTGACAAAGGCCAACAAGGTCGCACGACTACCCTAATCCAATCTGCATCATATGCATAAGCAGATAAGCACCAGTTAGCTACCGCACACTGCGCCTTGACAAAGGCCAACAAACGCAGCACGAATACTAACTACTACTTATCTGAAATGACGGAGGGCTACGACAGGTTTTTCTGAAAACCTATTGCGTAATGAACTTGATATCATTGTAGAATCAAATGATTTTAAAATGGAGTGTTTTTTAGGCTTTTCTAGTTTTGCTAAAGGAGTCACTCCCGGTGAAGGGATCGTCGGTCCTTTCTTCGTCGAATGAGGTGCGGGATATATCATATATATCACTGTGCAAAGCAAAAACTCTTAAAACCGAGTGTGTAGCATCTGCCAGTTATTGCTAAAGGAGTCACTCCCGGTGAAGGGATCTCGGTCCTTTCCTTATCGAATAAGGTGCAGGATATATCATATATACCGCTGTGCAAAGCAAGAACTGTAGCTACCTATTTTATTTTGAAATTCGATTCTACAACATCTTTAGGTTTCTTTTATTTCATTAATTACATTAATGAAGTCCCATTATTTAAATACCTAAACATCACAGATAAATACGACGTACACTTATGCCATCCGCATTCGCCTCGATGTCCCCTCATGCACCGTTAGGTTAGGTAACTAACGGCAGAGCGGGGCAGGGCTAGCGCGGGTGTAAAACATAAGTAACGCCTATATAATATATCATATATACTATATAAAGTATCCATCACAGAACATCACATGATCACATCACAGATATCGCAGCAGAAGAAACATATGAAATATTGGATATACTAGGATGTCCGTGTTTTCAATACGAGCCAGTATAAAACACGGATTCCACGGTCGCGATGAATAGCCAAACCCACACCCCTAGACCCCTACGAGAGCGGCAAGCAACCCTACCAATTCTAGAGTTAGGAGACCCGGACTCGACTCCTCGAGTTGGTCTCCCACTGGACTCCAGAACCCGGTTACTTGTGCTCCCCTCCTTGGGTCTATCCTAGTGCGGAAAAGTAAATAATATACAGAGGGTGACATCTTCCGCAACCTGGAAGTGCCCCAATAAAAGAATATTACATACAAGTTTTTACATGAATGAAAATGAAAAACACTCATCTGACATAAAAACCCCCGGCTATTCAAACACGACGATCCAATATAACATATCCAGCAACACATAACATCACATGTCATCAACGTAAGTAAATATGCGCATCCCAATTGTTGTTGACATATAGCAACGAAACCGGCGATATCACATATTACACTTACGGTCACAAAAAAGAAAGTGTAAAACTACAACAGTTGGAATTCGCAACCTACATAGACATCGCATGCCTAATCAAATGAACTCCTTAGACATCGCATGCCTAACAATTATAAACCCCGCATTTTAGTCTCATTATCGAAAACACTTTTCAATATCAAGTCGGGCAATTCAACAAGATTCCCGACATGTTGATCGAATGCTCGTCGCAAACTTTAGTAGACGGCCGCACCCCCGATACCGTCGACGAAGTGCACCAAGGCGGAACACCGCTGCCGCGAGCACCCGAACGGATGCTTTGGGCGATGGGGTTCTCCTACAGTCACTTGGTCGGGGCTATGGGGCGAGGCTGTCTATTAAGTTTACCCGGCGAGTATTCGCGTACGCTACGTGATTGCGACGGACTTTTGATCGCATCAAAATTCCATGGCAACCGATCAAGTGAGACTAAACCGCTAGATTTATAACATTCATTCAGTTATCTCATAACTTATTGTGAATTCCAATTATTGTATCACATTCCGAATAAGATAGAAAATGTTAAACTTTCCGATCGAACAATCGAACACCCAAGTTTTCCCGAAACAGTTCATCACATGAAATAAGTTCAAAAACATTCACTTCGTGCCTCAGTACCAACGGTCCAGCCATAGAAGGGTCAAGCCAACGCCTCACATGTGGCACGCCATACTGCCCCAAACCCGAAGGTTCAAAGAGCAGTTCAAGACGGTCACATAATCGAGTTAAGGTTTGTTGTCTTCTAGAGGGACCATCGCGTTACTTGCACTACTTAGAACGTCTTTAAACCTCGGAAAAATCCAACACTTGGAAATTTTCCGGCAGGGGAAAAATTGGGTATTTATATCCGGTCGAACTTTTTAACATATTCTAAAATTATCCGGAAAGACACATAGACAAAGCTTGATAATCCGATCGAATAAACGAATCCCCAAAATAACCCAGAATATTCAACTCTTGAATAAATATTAAAAAATCCCAGAAAAATACAGCACTAAAGGTTAGGAATTACTGTGCAAAATTCAAGAGGTGATGTGACAACTTGGCCGCGGAACCGCCGCAAAAGCCATGCTTGCGGTTCCGCCGCTCTTTAGACGAATCAGTTGGTCAATTTTGCACCGTAATTCTTAGAATCTCCTGCTGAATTTTTTAAGAATTTGTAATCTGGAAAAAACCCAGTTTTTGAAAAAAGTCCAGAGAGCTATTTTGGGGTTAAGTTTTCGGTTCGATCGGACTTCTAACTCCGTCTACGCATCGCCTAAGGCTCTAGCTAGGCTCTGATACCACTGTAGGTCAGGCAGCCACCCCATGGGGTCACCGTGGCACCAACGGGTCCCTCAGCAGCTACTTTTTACGCATGCCCCCCCGCGAGGACTACAACCCGCCGGAACACCTTCCGGTCTCGGGACACCCTGGGGGTAAGAGCCTATGCTTCGCCACACTGTCACACAGTGAGAACCCCCCATAGGTCGACATCCAATGCCTAGTAGCTCTGATACCACTGTAGGGTTCCAAGGCACTCTAATGAGGTCTCACAAGGCATAAACCATGCCAATTTCAAATTTTACAAGTGCCGAGAAACCCTAATACGGATCGTTAACTAGAATTTTAAGCGAAACAAGAAGCTAGTTAACAATTTAACTAAGTGAACGGAAATACAACCTTTGTAGATCCAGTTCTCCACCTCCATAGCTCCATGATGAAGTCTCCTCGCTGTCCAAATAGAATCCCGGGCTCTAGCGTCGGTTTCATCGGAGAAATGGGCGGGCTAGGTCATCGACTACGATGCCGAAGATGATCTACGTCGAGGCATCACAAGATCAAGCTCCCACTTCACCAAGTCATGAAACTTGTGAAGAAAACACCCTATACTACTTGGCAAGAGGTAGAGGATGAAGAAATAGGAAGTGGGTTCACTTTAGAATTGGATTTCTCACTCTTTTCATCAATCCACCATTGATGGAAGAAAGGATTTCTTCTTTTAAGAAGAAGAAGAAGAAGATAATTATCATAAGAATAATATGATAAATAGAAAAAAAAGATTATTCTTATCATAACTATAACCATGGTTAAGTGTAGAGAGAGAACTATGGTTAAGTGAAATGGTTAGAGTTAAGGATGAGACAAAATGGTCACTTTAGTCAAAACTTCATGAACAAACAAAGAAAGCCACCATTTTTCTCATTATCATTTCCATAATAAATAAAAATAAATAAATAAATAAATAGATATGAAAATTAAAACCCTAACCATTTAAATAACCATGGTTTAATCTTTACACAAATTCAAGTAAACATGTATCATCAAACATGATACATACAAGTGCACAAAACTATATCACATATACAATGTGCACATCAAGTGAGAAAATCCATTTAAAGTGAACCAATACTAGTTAATGCAAAGTAATATATCAAATATATAATTATGCATTAAATCATTAAATCAACACTTGATTTAACGATCCGGTCATATCGCATACAACCGACTAATATTCAATGTATCGGCTCATCGAATCAATCCTTGATTCGATAACTAGGTTATATCGCATACAACCAGTCGATACATTCATCGCGAGAATAGAATACGGTATCACATACACGCATTATTCTCGGTCCCGCACATATCTCATATGCGCACCTATTTCGTTTCGCTTGAGCCAGGAAACCTCTGTGTAGGACTTTAAAGACTCGTCAATACGCCGGCAGCGGATGATGATCATATCAAACACCCACAAGCCGCAAGCGGTCTGCTAAACGTAACGGCCACCTGGGTATTGAGCGATCAGAAGATCGACGAGCAAGCCCGCTCACACTCCTGTGAATCCAACCAGTAACACTTACCGTACAGTCCGGTCTCGTCGTCTGATATGTCGCATATCTCGCCTAGGGGTGGTAAACGTCAGACCCCAATAGCTCGATAAGTCGTGTCGATATGAGGTCTATAACAGTTCGAGAAACTACCGGTAACACTTACCAGTAAATCTCAGCAACCCTGGCCAGGGATTTCCGGTTATAGCCAATCGAACACAGCGCAACATCAACTCCCTATACCGGGAGAGACGAATCCCCTCCTATCACTCATTGCCTCCATGTGATTCGGGACTGTACCCAAAAACCACCGTTTTGCACGCCCTCTTGGACGTGGTAAGGTGGAAATCAAAGCACAGTGGGAATCACACAAGACTCTATGACGATCTCGGGTCAACAGACTACTCTGTACCAGTGTCACCAGAGAACTGCCATCTGACGTAAAGTATAATACCATCTGGGAGTTCTCGGCGAGTCCGTCCAGTGTACCCAGTCTCCACTGAGCACCCGTATATCATCTCTGATGTCAAACACCAATGGATATGGGATCATCCATCGCCCATCTGTATGGGTCGAGAAGGTATACGCTAGTCTACTCTGGTATATCGATGCCCCGTCTCGATACACCCACGACTAGGGACCTTGAAGGATTTACTTATGGACTACCATGTCCCCACTAGTATGATCCGCATCATAGTCCAGGTAGTCAAGTACACATCCTAAGGGCTTTACCAACATGTAACAGAGAGACAATCAGGTAAAGATCAACCAGATAGCATACTATCATGTCGAGCAAGAAAGTCCTCCCTATATATGTCCCAGCATCCACTACAATATACATCCAATGTACAGTAATGGCCTCTAGGGCATACATATAACTAACAAGCTGACGGGTCATCTATAGGGGACAACGTCCTTACAATGACTAGCTATATTGATGAGCTCCAGGATCTGGAGACCGCGTTGGGAAACGAGTCAAATACTGACTTGATTCTACAGTCTCTGCCTACTACCCTGAAGGAAACCAGGGAAGGAGAAGGAAAGAGAAAGGCAAAAGTTTCGGGACTGGATATAGTAAAACAGGGACGTTCCTATTGTTACAGGAATGAACATTGGCAGAAAGAATGCAGGGCTTTAGAAGCCAGTAACCAGGATACAAAGCTTGTTGTGGCTTCAACCTCAAGTGTGTTTGTAATTGAGAACTGTTTGTCAATTAACTCTACTTCCTGGGTATTAAATACCGGAGCAGGATCTCATATCTGTAATTCATTACATGCTTTGAGAAACTGTAAAGTTATAAAGATAGGTGATTGGTCTCTCAAAGTTGCAAACGGAATGACAGTGAACGCTGAATCCGTGAGAGAATATCGCCTAGGTTTGACAAGTGGGCAAATATTGATTTTACGTAACTGTTTATATATACCTAGTATGACTTGTAATATCATATCAGTGTCCTCACTTTCAAGAGAGGGATATGATTTTACATTCGTAAGCGATGTAGTTAACATCCACCTAAATCAAGTTCTGATTGGGTCAGGTACATTAGATAACGGTATATACGTATTAAGTCAAGCTTAGGTTTTCAATATCCAGAATACACTTAAAAGAAAGTTTCCGAAATTAAATCAGGCTTTCTTATGGCATTGTAGATTAGGTCACATCAATGAGAGAAGGTTGACTAAGTTGCATAGAGAAGGATATTTGAATCCGTTCGAATATCAATCTTATGCTACTTGTGAATCTTGTCTCATGGGAAAGATGACAAAGACTCCGTTTTCTAGACACGGAGTAAGAGCAAGCGAGCTCTTAGGACTCGTACACAGTGACGTGTGCGGTCCAATATCTACACATGCGCGAGGTGGTTATTCCTACTTCATTACTTTTACGGATGATTTCTCTAGGTATGGATATGTCTTCTTAATGAAGCACAAATCCGAGGCCTTTGAGAAATTCCGAGAAATTCCAAGAATACAAGAATGAAGTGGAAAAACAAACAGGCAAGAGTATAAAGACACTGAGATCTGATCGAGGTGGTGAATACTTAAGTGCCGAGTTCCTGGGTTACTTAAAAGAGAATGGAATTCTCTCTCAGCTTACTCCTCCATACACACCACAACACAACGGTGTATCGGAAAGGAGAAATCGAACCCTATTAGATATGGTTCGTTCCATGATGAGTAACGCTGAGTTACCGCGATCATTCTGGGGAATGCACTAGAATCAGCTGCATATCTTTTGAACCTAGTTCCTACCAAGACTGTGCCTACCATACCATATCAGATATGGAGTGGGAAGAAACCCTATCTTCAGCATCTAAAGATTTGGGGATGTCCGGCTTTTGTTAAAAGGCAGCATGCGGACAAGCTCGAGGCACTATCAGTACATTGTAAGTTTGTGGGATATCCAAAGAACTCCAAGGGGTATCTATTCTATTACGCAGAGGAACAAAAAGTTTTTGTTTCTCGTCATGCCCACTTTCTGGAACATCAGTTTTTAGAAAAAGGAACAAGTGAGAGCGTAGTAGAACTGAAAGAAATTCCAGAACCACAAGCTGTTACTGAAAGTATGGTAGAACCAGAGGTTTCAGAAGAAAGGGACATCCCGACGCCACTCCGCAGGAGTAGTAGGCAGTCTCATCCGCCCGAGAGATACTACGGTTTTCTCATAGACGGGGATAGAGAGGATTGCACTATTGATTATGATGAGCCTACTAGCTTCCAGCAAGCCATTCAGAGCGGTGACTCAGTAAAATGGCTAGATGCAATGCGGACCGAAATGGAGTCCATGTACAATAACAAAGTATGGACTTTGGACATTGCTCCAGATGGGGTAAAACCCATAGGATGCAAATGGATCTTCAAAAAGAAGATTGGTGTAGATAGACAGGTTGAAACCTATAAGGCTAGACTGGTTGCAAAGGGTTTCCGTCAAAGACCTGGCTTGGACTATGACGAAACCTTTTCTCCAGTGGCTATGCTTAAATCTATTCGGGTCCTTCTTGCTATTGCTGCCTTCCACGATTATGAAATCTGGCAGATGGACGTAAAGACGGCCTTTCTAAATGGAAATTTGGAAGAAAGCGTCTATATGGATCAGCCAGAAGGATTGATTCAGAGTGGGAGCAGCGGTAAAGTATGCAAGCTGCTTAAGTCCATTTATGGACTAAAGCAGGCATCGCGGAGTTGGAACATCTGTTTTGATGATGCTGTCAAAGAATTTGACTTTATCAAAAATCCAGATGAACCATGCATATACAGTAAGATTGTAGGGAGAGCTGTAGTATTCCTCGTCTTGTACGTGGATGACATTCTCCTAATAGGAAATGATATTCCTATGTTACAGTCAGTCAAAAGATTCTTGTCACATAAATTCTCCATGAAAGATCTGGGTGATGCCACCTACATTCTGGGAATCCGGATCTATCTCGATAGATCAAAAAGGATGTTGGGACTTTCACAGTCTAGGTACATAGACACCATAGTGAAGAGATTCAGTATGGATGATTCTAAGCGCGGTAACCTACCGGCTTGTCACGGAATCACCCTCTCCAAAGAGATGTCTCCCAAGACTGATTTGGAAAGGGATCGCATGTCGATTATACCCTACGCTTCTGCGGTAGGCTCTATAATGTATGCGATATTATGTACCAGACCAGATGTAGCATACGCATTAAGCGTTGTAAGCCAGTATCAGGCAAACCCAGGGGAGAAGCACTGGATAGCAGTAAAGAACATTCTCAAGTACCTGAGAAGGACTAAGGAAATGTTCTTGGTGTATGGCGGAAAAGACCTCCAGATGGAGGCCTTTGCCGACTCCGGCTTCCAGAGTGACAAAGATAACTCCAAGTCCATGTCGGGATATGTCTTTACCCTCAATGGAGGGACGGTCTGTTGGAAGAGTTCCAAGCAGGAGACCGTTGCTGACTCAACAATGGAAGCGGAGTACATAGCTGCTTGCGATGCCGCAAAAGAAGCTGTCTGGATGAAGAAGTTCCTCACAGAACTTCAGGTGGTTCCTTCCGGTGTTGGTCCAATACCTCTATATTGTGACAACAACGGCGCTATAGCTTTAGCGAAGGAACCCAGGTCCCATCAGAAATCCAGACACATCTTAAGGCGGTATCACCTGATCAGGGAGATCGTAGATCGCCGGGAGATCGAGGTGAAAAGAGTAGAGACAGAGAATAACATTGCTGATCCATTCACAAAGGCCCTTCCTCAGACGCAGTTCGAGAGGCTATTCGAGATGATAGGTCTACGATATGCCAGCTCATGGCCCTAGTGCAAGTAGGAGATTGTTAGTGTATATGCCCTAGGGGCCATTATTGTATGATACTACATTGTATATTACTTAATGGAAGCTTAGGATATTCACAGTTGTATATACAGTCTTGCTAAAAATGGTAGTATACTACTTGGTTTGTGTCTACTTTAATATGTGCATATGTTTCTTGTAACGTATCACTTATGCATATTAGTAGAGCCCATAGGATCTTTGCTTGATTACCAGCGTTGTGATGGCAGTCACACTAGTGGGGGCTGGGTAGTCTGTAAGCAACATCCTATACAGGTCCCTGGTCGTTGGATTATCGAGATAGGGCATCGATATTCCGGAGTAGACTATGTGTGTACGCTTCTCATCCCAGTTAGGGAGATGGTCTGTCCCACAGCCATCAGTACGTCGTACTGGAGATAGTATACAGGTGCTCGTTAGGTTACGGGTATACCGGACAGGACTCGCAGGGGAACTGATTGGTTGGTATTATACCCGTCGTCAGTTAACAGTTCCCAGATGACATGAGTACAGCATAGTCCGCAGACTTGACACTGCTACTTCGCCTCGAGTGTGTCCCACTGTTCTTAGATTGCTACCCTACCATGGCTCAAAGGAGTCGTGCAAACATGTAGCAGTTGGGTGCAGTCCCGAGCACTTGGAGACAGTAGTGGTTAGATAGGATTCGTCTCTCCCGGTATTGGGAGATGATATCGCGCTGTGTCAGAGAGCCATTACGCAAAGTCCCTGGCCAGGGCAAGCGAGATATACTGGTAGGTTCCAGTAGCTTCTCAGGGTGTAATGGGCTTCACTCCGACACGACTTATACAGCTATTAGGGGACTGACGCTTGCCGCCCCCTAGGCTTGATATGCGATAGTCTTAGACGAACAGACCGGACTGTACGGAGATTGTCACATCAGGCTCAGTGGGAGTTCGGATGATTTTCCTCATCGGCCTTCTTATCGACATCTACCTGGGGACCGTTACGTACAGCTAGTGCCGCTTGCGGTCTGTGGTTAAACCCACTACCAGCGTAGTGTCGAGTCTTTAGAGTCCCACACAGAGAGTTTCCCTGCTCCAGGCGAAACGATATAGAGGTCGTATGGTATTACGACAAGGGTTCGGACGCATACGTGTGTTTACGCACGTACGACTTTTCGGACAGTTTTTACTAGTCGGCTTTGGTTTAAGCCAGATTCTAGTATCGGGTTATTGGATTTGTACAGTCTAAAGTTTTTTCGTGTTTTCACGGATTGTAGGGGCATTCTCGTAATTTGTCGGGAAGCTTCTAGAAGAGTGGTGACTAAGGGGTTAAGGTGGCATTGCATTAAATGAGATTAGTGACTCATTTGTGTGATTCATCCAAGTCATTAAATGCATCATAAATGCTTAATGACTCATGGTGATGAATCACTCATAGATATTTATGAAGCATGGTTGTTAATTCTTTTATTTGATTTTTAGATAAATAATAATGCTTCATATATATTATGATAACATCATTATCTCATTTTCATTCTCATCTTCACCTTCTCTCTCCTCAAGCTCACTCTCTCTTCAAACCCTAACCCTAGCCTCTCATGTGTTGAGATCAAGGGTTAGCTAGACTAATACATCCATAACCTCACTCTATATCCCCTAGGTAGCTTAGATTAGCACTTTAAGCAACCTAGTTATCTCAAGTTTGAGATTAAGCTTGGCGTAGGAGCTTTCGGGTGGATCGTCTTTGATTCGAGGAGGCCGTTGAGGTGCCGATGTCCCAAGGAGTCTACGAGGAGTGGAGGACCGCGATGAAGACCCGAAGGACTAGTATCATGAGGTATAACTTCGTATCCGAGTAGTTAAACCTCTACTAGTTAGTTAGCAATGGTTTAGAAACGATTTATGCGCTCAAGTCCGTGTTACGAAGCCTTGATAATCGTTTTTCATATATTCCGCCTCCCCGCAAGTTCGTGGGGTGCGTGACATGGACTTACAAGAACCAGTTCCTCATTGGGATTGGAAGCGAATTCGTACTTGTCACATGATAACGATATCAAAAGAAGAGCCCGAGGACATGGATGACCTTCCCTGGTGCTTTGAAAACAGCAATGACGAGGTGATCTCAGAATTCCCACCAGCGCCAAAAGAGCTGGAAGATGGAATCCATACCACTGCAGATAGCCTCAAGAAAATTGAGTTAGGAACGGCGAACGATCCGCGACTGACATTCATTAGCGAGCTGCTGTCTGAAGAGAAGCTGGCTTCATTAAAAAACCTGCTTATGCAGCATAAAGATTGCTTCGCATGGAACGATTCCGAAATGCCGGGACTAGATCCAGAAATTGATGTGCACAAATTGGCAATATCCCCGGACGTCAAGCCAGTCAAACAGGCGCCGAGAAGAATGCGGCTCGAGCTTGAGATGAGCATCAACGCCGAGGTCAAGAAGCTGATCGACTCTGGCTTTATTCAGGAGGTTCAATATCCGGAATGGATCGCCAACATCATCCCGGTGATGAAGAAAAATGGGACAGTGCGCATATGCGTAGACTTCCGGGATCTCAATAAAGCCTGACCGAAGGACGAGTTCCCAGTGCCAGTCACCGAACTGATGATAGACAATACGTCCACTCACGAAGTTTTCTCCTTCATGGACGGCTCGTCAGGCTACAATCAGATAAAGATGCATCCCGAAGACCATAAGCACACTGTCTTCAGGACTCCTTTGGGTATATTCTGCTACAAGGTGATGCCCTTCGGTTTAAAGAACGCCGGTGCCACCTATCAGAGGGCCATGACGAAAATCTTTGATGACCTTATACACGAAATCGTCGAATGCTATATCGACGATCTCGTGGTTAAAAGCAAATCATACGAGGAACATCTCGAGCATCTGAAGACCGTATTTCAACGCCTTCGACAATACAACTTGAAGATGAACCCGCTCAAGTGTGCATTCGGAGTTTCCTCGGGCAAATTCCTGGGATTCATCGTCCGACACCGAGGTATTGAGATAGATCCGTCAAAGATCAAGGCGATCATGGAAATGCCTCCGCCAAGGACTCTCAAACAGCTGCGGTCTCTCCAAGGGAAGCTCGCGTATATACGGCGATTTATAGCTAACCTTTTAGGCAAGTGCCGTCCTTACAGCCACCTGATGAAGAAGGGAACCCCGTTCGTCTGGGACCAAAAATGCCAAAGCGCACTAGACGAGATCAAGCAATACCTGCAGAACCCGCCAGTGCTGGCTGCTCCGGTCAAGGGAAAGCCCCTCATTCTTTATACAACCGCCCTCGAAGGTTCCTTAGGCGCACTATGGGCACAAGAGAACGATCAAGGGAAAGAAAGAGCACTCTACTACTTAAGTCGAGTTCTACTGGGAGCAGAAAGCAACTACTCCCCCATCGAAAAACACTGCCTGGCGTTAATCTTCACGATAACAAAGCTCAGGCACTATGCGTTGGCGCATGAGGTCCGTCTCATTTCGAAGGTGGACCCTCTTAAATATTTAATGTCAAAGGCCATATTGACGGGACGACTCGCTAAATGGGCCCTGCTCTTGATGGAGTTCTCGATAACCTATGAGCCTCTCAAGGCAGTAAAAGGCCAGGCCATCGCCGATTTCCTCGCTGAGCATCCGATAGCCGCCAATTCTCCTCTAAATTGCGATCTTCCAGACGAACATGCGTTTGACGCGATCGACGGTGGTGATACCCGATGGGAGCTTTATTTCGATGGAGCATCTTCCGTAAAGAAGCGCAAACAAAGTACCCCTATAATCAAATCGGGGGTCAGACCCATCTTTGTAACTCCAAAAGGAGGGATAATGCATTTTCCTTTCTCCCTAACAGAGCCGAGGACAAACAATGAAGCCGAATATGAAGATTTGATAGCAGGCCTCGAGATTGCCATCGACATGGGAATTGAAAACCTCCTCATATATGGAGACTCCCAACTAGTCGTTAGTCAAGTAAACGGCGACTACCAAACGTGCAAGCCTGAGTTGGTGAAGTACGGCGAAAAGGTGCAACAACTGTTGACCCAAGTCCCTTCTTATACTTTGGAAAACATACCGCGCGCGGAAAATAGCAAAGCAGACGCGTTGGCCAAGCTCGCTAAGGAACTGGCTGATGAGAACCTCGATGACGTAAGAATCGTGGAACAAAGCCGTCGGGTGCTTGCCCCAGCGGAAATATCTCCGGAATCACCCGAAGAAAAGGGAGCGATTGAACATACGACCCTGCAAATAAAAGAGCGGGAAAATACCGAGGATTGGAGAGAAGTCTTTATAGACTACTTCAAATACCGTCGAACGCCCGAAGATGCGTCCTCAAGACATCAGCTTATGAAATGAGCACTGTCTTTCGCCTTCGTCAATGATACTCTATACAAGAAGTCATTTGATTCTTTGTGGTTGAGATGCCTGGGACCTGACGAAGCGAAAAGAGTCGTTCAGAAAGTTCATGACGGACTCTGCGGTTCTCACCAAGCGGGCCCAAAGATGAAGTTGAAGATCAAACGGATGGGCTACTACTGGCCCACGATGATCCAGGACCGCCTCAAATATGCGAAGCAATGCCACTCATGCCAAATTCATGGGGACTTCATCCACCAACATCCAAATCCACTACATCCAACGGTGGCTAGCTGGTCGTTCGAAATGTGGGGAACTGATATAGTCGGCCCTATCGAACCAGCATCGTCCAGGGGACATCGATTCATCCTGGCAACAACTGACTACTTCTCCAAATGGGCAGAAGCAGTACCGTTGAGAGAAGTGAAGATGGAGAATATCCTCCACTTCTTCAAGACGCACGTCCTATATCGGTTTGGAACTCCGCGACGGATCATCTCCGATAACGGGCCAGCTTACAGAAGTCACAAGATTAGTCGCTTCGCGCAACAACACAATATAGACTGGAGATATTCCTCGGTTTATAATCCGCGAGCTAACGGTTTAGCTGAGGCCTTCAACAAGACCTTAACAAAGATCATGAAGAAAACGGTGTCTCGAAATAAGAAGGACTGGCACGAAAGACTGCAAGAAGCTCTCTGGGCGTATCGAACTACGTTCAAGACAGCCACAAACACAACGCCATATGCGTTGGTATTCGGTACAGAAGCAGTACTCCCTCTCGAGATAGAGTTACCCTCCCTATGAGTGGCAGTCCACCACGAGCTGACGGACGAAGAAAATGCTCACCGTCGGCTTGAGGAGCTTGATGCCCTTGATGAAACCCGACTCATAGCTCAACAAAATCTAGAGGCCTATAAAGCAAAGATGACGCGCTCATATGAAAGATTGACCCGGCCGAGGACATTCCGCCAAGGCGAACTCGTGCTAGTGGTCAAGAGGCCTATGATCCCCAATCGCGCCAAGCGGGGAAAATTCGAGCCGAACTATGAAGGCCCGTACATTATAGACAAGGTCTACCAGGGTGGAGCCTATCTACTCATGGATATGCACGGTGAAAGGCCTGAAAATGGTCGCTTCCTAAAGAAATACCACGCTTAATGAGTTACTGCCTAGGTCAATGATAGATGACGACGACTATGTCCGCTCGCTATCTTCCTAAGCTCAAACTTTATAAGCAGTGGCCAGCCTTCTCCTGACCGGACCGAAACGTCCTTAAACTAATGACGGACCGAAACGTCCTTAAACTACTACCGCAGTATCTTCAGGTTGACGAGATGAATACAAGAAAAAGGAAAAGAAAAAAATATAAAATAAAAAATATATATATATATAAACGGTATGTCCATAAGCAAAAAGGGCACGGATGAAAACCCGAAAGGGCTCCGTGAGTAAAAACAGCAGGGCTACCGGCGAGTGTTCGTGAAAACCCGAAAGGGCGCGACCTCGTAAAGAAAAATATATAGAAATAAAAAGCAATAAAAAAAACGGTATGTCCATAAGCAAAATGGGCACAGATGAAAACCCGAAAGGGCTCCATGAGTAAAAATAGCAGGACCACCGGCGAGTGTTTGTGAAAACCCGAAAGGGCGCAACCTCGTTAAAAGACACTTATAGGGTCCTCTCGACCTTGTAAGGAGAAACCACCCACGTAAGATCCTTACGACCCACAAGGGAGCAACACACTTAGGGATCCCCACGATTCCTAAGGAGAAAATACACTTGTGAGATCCTCACGACTCGTAAGGAGAACTCTCTTATAGGACCCTCACGGCTCATAAGATTTGAAAGTCTTAAGTTACAGAGACCTAAACCTGTGCTTAAGCAACCCCCACAACCTCTAATATCACCATACAAGTGGCTCAATACTGACCCTTGTATGCAATCCACGGACGCGAATGAACATTTCCCTGACCAAATTTTATCCGTGACTGGGGATATGTGCGCATGATGAACAACCCTTATAAGTCCTCTCGACTTACAAGGAGAAAACCCTCTTGTAGGATCCTTACGACTTACAGAGGAACATACACTTAGGAATCCTCACGATTCCTAAGGAGAAAATACACCTACAAGATCCTCACGACTTGTACGGAGAGATACCTTTGTGAGACCCTTACGGCTCATGAAGTTAAAAGCCTTAGTCGACAGGACCTTAACCCTGTTAGCTAAGCCACCTTTGTTCAACATCGACGGAGGCAAATGATGATTCGCTCCTGGCAATATCCCAGTTGTAGCGGTGCTGATGCCGAAATTGGTGTCTAATTTCAAGTTTACGGTGAAAAGCCGGTAGGCCGCACATGCATACGAAATAGCCGAAATGATGGGGCAGCTTGCAATAAAAAGCAGCAAGTAAAAACGTATGCATACAAAATAGCCGAAATGATTGGGCAACTCGCAATAAAAAAGCAGCAAGTGAAAATAAAATAAATAGCCGAAATGATTGGGCACCGCGAAAAATAGCCGAAATGATTGGGCAATCACGACCTTCGCGATATAAAAGCTGAAATGATAGAGCATCGCGGAAATAAAAAAAAAAAAGAAATGATAAAACTTTGGCCCTACAGTTGAAATCACCTCAATCCCTGTATACAATCCAAGGGCGCGGACAAAGAGGGAACTATACTTTCCCAACAGGCTCCGCCAGAAAACGAAGCCAAATCTCGACGGTTCATCCCAACCCCGAAGAAACCAGTGTCTTCGGCAAAATCCTTCGACTCGAGGAAACAAGTGTCCTTGATGAAGAAAATCCTGATTTGTGTTGACTCGCAGAGAAACCATTGTCTCCGTGGGAAATTCTCGATTCGTTTCAACACCAGGGAAACAAATATCCTTGGCAAATACCTCAATTCAGGGAAACTAGCGTCCTTGATGAGAGCCTCCTGATCCGCATCGGCTCGCAGAGAAACCAGTGTCTCCGCGGGAAACTCCCGGTTCGTTTCAACCCCGAAGAAATCAGTGTCTTCGGCAAAATCCTTCAACTCGAGGAAACAAGTGTCCTTGACGAAGGAAATCCTGATTCGCGTCGACTCGCAGAGAAACCAGTGTCTCTGCGGGAAATTCTCGATTCGTTTCAACACCAGGGAAACAAATATCCTTGGCAAATACCTCAATTCAGGGAAACTAGCGTCCTTGATGAGAGCCTCCTGATCTGCATCGGCTCGCGGAGAAACCAGTGTCTCCGCGGGAAACTCCCGGTTCGTTTCAACCCCGAAGAAATCAGTGTCTTCGGCAAAATCTTTCGACTCGAGGAAACAAGTGTCCTTGACGAAGAAAATCCTGATTCGCGTCGACTCGCAGAGAAACCAGTGTCTCCGCGGGAAATTCTCGATTCGTTTCAACACCAGGGAAACAAATATCCTTGGCAAATACCTCAATTCAGGGAAACTAGCGTCCTTGATGAAAGCCTCCTGATCCGCATCGGCTCGCAGAGAAACCAGTGTCTCCATGGGAAACTCCCGGTTTGTTTCAACCCCGAAGAAATCAGTGTCTTCGGCAAATCCTTCGACTCGAGGAAACAAGTGTCCTTAACGAAGAAAATCCTGATTCGCGTCGACTCGCAGAGAAACCAGTGTCTCCGTGGGAAATTCTCGGTTCGTTTCAACACCAGGGAAACAAATATCCTTGGCAAATACCTCAATTCAGGGAAACTAGCGTCCTTGATGAGAGCCTCCTGATCCGCATCGGCTCGCAGAGAAACCAGTGTCTCCGCGGGAAATTCCCGGTTCGTTTCAACTCCGAAGAAACCAGTGTCTTCGGCAAATCCTTCGACTCGAGGAAACAAGCGTCCTTGACGAAGAAAATCCTGATTCGCGTCGACTCGTAGAGAAACCAGTGTCTCCGCGGGAAATTCTCGATTCGTTTCAACACCAGGGAAACAAATATCCTTGGCAAATACCTCAATTCAGGGAAATTAGCGTCCTAGATGAGAGCCTCCTGATTCGCGTCGGCTCGCAGAGAAACCAGTGTCTCCGCGGGAAATTCCCGATTCGTCTCAACTTGCAAGATGAAGCCTCAGGCAGCAGGGATAAAAAAAACTTGTTTCCTGAGCAATGAGACCCTGCAAGACGGTCTAAAACGATCTCTTGCATACTATTCACGGGTCTCACTGTCCAAAGTCGAATTTCGACAAGGAGGGAAACAACCGCTTACGGGTCCTCTCGACTCGTAAGAAGGAAAAATTCTCTTATGAGATCCTTACGACTTAAAAGAGAAAACGCGCTTAGGAATCCTCACGATTCCTAAGAAGAAAATACACCTACGAGATCCTCTCGATCCGTAGGGAGAAAAGTCTCTATGAGACCCTCGCGGCTCATAGAGTTGAAAAGTCTTAGGCGGTAGATCTGAACCTGCGGCCTAAGCCATCGCTGTTTCTTGGAAAAACTAAGATGCTTACTCTATTATCTGTCGACCCTGTTTATTAAGACAACATGCTGAGAATAAAAGAAAGAAGAAAGTGACAGAAAGAGTATCCGATTTACATTTGATCAAGCGTTCGAGACATACTCAATCATGCATAAGCAAAAGACTCAGAACGAAAAACAAAGACAAGCTGGGATAAAAATTTTCCATTAATATTGCCAAAAGTTCTTACAATCATAAAAGCAATAAACGAGAAACATTATTACAATGGAATAACCTCAGATCCGGGGCACGGATTGAGGAAGTCAAAAGTAAGGCCATTCAGAGTTCTTCTGGCCTTTTTGATTATTCTCGTGCACAACCTCTCGCGCTCCTGTGTGTCAAGATCCTCAGCGAGGCCTCCCAACCTTCGATAAGCAGCGACTATCGTCGTCTGCTGGAAAATTTGATGCAGGATGTCGATGAGGCTATCCCGCCGTTTCTTTGAGATCAGCCCCGACAGGTACACTGAATGCACTTGTCTTCGGCATCATCCAGCGCATTGAGCGGTAGGGCCTCGTGGAACCCCGGGAGTGCTCTCCAAATTGCTCCCAGCACGACTTTAAAGAGAGCAGAGCGGCGGGGGAGCAGCCAACCGACACGTGCGTTCAGACGACCCATGACCTCCGCACACTGGGCATCCGTAAACTCTTGGTTTTGCTGACGGCCCTGTACACGAATATCCTCGTAGGTGATGAATTCATGCAGATTGTATAGACGCACCGCCATAATGCCTGAAGGAAACAACATTGGAAGATTAGCAATAAAAAAGCACAGGGAGTCAAAACTCCTCGAGAGCAATGCTCTGCACACAGGAGTAACACCTATCAAAATCAATAATAAGGAGAATTTGAGGAAAATCCCCTAAGAACGCTGAGAGCTTTGCTCTGAAAAGATGATATAATTATAATAATAATATAAAATGCCATCTTTATCTTCCAAGATCCATGAAGAATTCTTACGAGTTCTTCTATATGATTTGGAAGGAGCAAAGCTCCATTAATAAATCAAGAAAATCCAAGGAAAATCTTTTAGAGAGCAAAGCTCTATTAATGGAACCCTAATAAGATTCTCCTTAGTCCTCGTTAGACCCCTTTAGAGCAAAGCTCTGCTAAGTGAAACCCTAAATAGGTCTACTTTAGTCCAAATTAATTTTTTACCTAAAATTCTCTAAAAGCTTAAACTTTTAAAAGTGTTTAAACAAAGCCGTTGGTAAAACCCCAAAGGGGTTTTCTTTTAGATCAAAAGATCTATGAGAACAAGGCTCTATTAATTGAAATTAATTTAATTCAAGATTATTTTTTTACCTAAAAAGTTTCTTTTGAGAAAAATCTAACTCTAAGAGTTCTTAAAGGCAAGAGCAGAGCTCTGGAGTTTTGAAGGTAAAAATCTTAAAGATGATAATCATCTGTTGAGGACCAAAGGTCCTATTTATAGGCATCAAATTACCTTTCAACTTCCAAAATTTGCCGCAACGGTTGGAATTCTACCACCGTTGCGCTCGCGTTTAGGGCCATGTAAGCGCAACGGTGGGGGGGCATTTGTTTACCCCAATCAGAGCAAAGCTCTGTTCAAATTCCAAGGCGGAAGATGAAGCAACACCAATCAGAGCAAAGCCCTACTTTGAAAATTTAAACTTTAATAAATGAAGCAGCGCTTCAGATCCTCTGCGCTGCGCGCAGAGCGCCACGTGTCAAAATCTGATACGCCAGCGTAGAGAGCGCAGTACCTAAGGCAGCGCGCCCAGTCAGAGCAAAGCTCCATTTAAAACAAAATTAAAAGAAGCAAAGCTTCAGTTGCGCAAGCGCTGCGCTGCGCGACATGTGTCAGCGCAGTCGCTTTTGCGCAAGCGCTGCACTGCGCGACACGTGTCAGCGCAGATGCGCTAGCGCAGTTGCGCTGCGCGACACGTGTCAGCGCATTTGCGCAGCGCTGTGCGCTGCGCGACACGTGTCAGCGCAGTTGCGCTGCGCTCTGCGCTGCTTGACACGTGTCATGCATTGGGGCCTTTGCGCCAAACAGAATTAAATTCTAGCAAGATTTTTCTGTTCTTGTTAAAACAAGAAGATTGCCTTCTATAAAACAGAAGCCCTTGGATCAAAGATCCAACGGTGGGGAAAATTCCCCAAATCACTCAGAGAAAGATCTCTTTAACAAATTTATGGGCACTATATAAAGGCCCCTAGACCCCAAATCAAAATCATCAACATCATCATTGAAAACTCTGAAGAATTGGAGAGAATTCCTAAGAACAAAAAAGGTAAAAAGCCTTTAGAAAAAAGAGAAAATTCTCTTATGAACAGATCATTGATCTGAGAACAAGATCAATGATCTTCAATAAAAAGAAAAATAAATAATGATAAGTGCTTTGCACTTTTTATGAACCACTGGTTCCCTGAAATAAGAAAAACAAGAGAAACTTGTTTTCTTTGATCTAAATTAGATCAAGAAAACAAACAGTGCTTTGCACTTTTTTTTATGAACCATTGGTTCTGAAATCTAAAAGATTCTCAAGTTAACAGTGCCTTGCACTTGCAAAACCGCACTGTTGCGCTCTTGGGTTGGCGCAAACCACCAGAGAGCGCCACGTGTCAGCATTTGAACCACTTGCGCTATGCGCTTTTGAAATAGAGCCTTGCTCTCTGAAATTAGCGCAACTCACCAGAGCGCGCCACGTGTCAGCAGCGCAAGCGCAGCGCAAGCGCAGCGCACTAGCGCAGCGCACTGCGCTTGCGTGACACGTGTCATCACCGCAAGCGCTTGCGCTCATTAATTGGCGTAAAGCGTCTGACAAATGCAATGCATTTCTTTTATTAAAGGGCCAGGCCCAAATCAGAAAGGCCTAATAGGCCTAATTAAATTGCAATGCAATAAAAAGGGCAGAACCCAAACAAAATTGATGCTCTGCATCATTTATAAATGGGCACAGCCCAGACAAAATGAATAATGCAATGCATTATTAAAAAAGGGGCCAAGCCCTAGCACAGGCCTAATAGGCCAAAAACAAATAAAAGCATTGAACATTTTTCGACTGGACTTAGCCCAATCATGGCCGTAAGTCCTCAAATTAAATTGACCGAGCAAGACTGCTCTCTTAAATCAATTTACAACCGGTTCGAGGGTACATCTCCGAACTCCTTTGACCCCTATCGTTGTAATCCTTCAACGACGTCAGAGAGGTGATGGGTCCCGACAACCACACATCAACACGGACTGTGGGGTCTTTAAACCCACGGACTTAAGCGTCCTTAAACTAAAATACGGACCGTGGGGTCCTTAAACCCACGGACTTATGCGTCCTTAAATTAAGACACGGACTGTGGGGTCCTTAAACTCACGGACTTAAGCGTCCTTAAACTGAATATGGACCACCATGTCCCTAAACTGGAATATGGACCCCCATGTCCCTAAACTGGCAATGGACCGCAATGTCCTTAAACTACCTATGGACCACTACGTCCCTAAACTGGAACAATAGAGTCTCCAAATGCTCTTTTGTCGAATCTAAACGATCCCGTTTAAGTTGATCTTAGCCTCAAATATGGCTAACGTATCCTTAAACCTTCAAACAGACTTTAGTCCAAAATTGGACTATAGATCCCCCAATCAACTTGGTTCAAGGGTACATCTCTGAACTCCTTTAACATTTGTCGTTGTAATCCTTCAACGTCGTCAGAGAGGTGATGGGTCCCGACGGCCATACATGCAATGGACCACCATGTCCCTAAACTGGAATATGGACCACCATGTCCCTAAACTGGAATATGGACCACCATGTCCCTAAACTGGAATATGGACCGAAACGTCCTTAAACTACCTATGGACCCCTATGTCCCTAAACTGGAACTTGGACCACCATGTCCCTAAACTGGAATATGGACCGCAACGTTCTTAAACTACCTATGGACCACTACGTCCCTAAACTGGAACAATAGAGCCTCCATATGCTCTTTTGTCGGATCTAAACGATCCCGTTAAGTTGATCTTAGTCTCAAATCGGACTAACGTATCCTTAACGAACATTTAAGTTGATCTTAGCCTAAATACAACTAACGTATCCTTAAACTAAAACACCAAACCCAAATCTAAGTAAATACGGATTTGGACTAATCCACGTCCTACGGACGACGGCATAACTTAGTCTCCGTATACAATCCACAGGCAACCACAAACAAAACAAACACCCACGACACGAAGTGAAATTCTGGAGAAGGAGAAAGTGGTTACCGCGATGCGGTAGCGTAATTAACTGCAGGGGTTTGCGCCTGCAGGGAAGAGCGTCCCCACAATCAAAAACCCCTCTAGCGAGGGGGAATCTGACGAAGTCTGCTACATTGGCCGCATCCGTCTAAACCTCCGATACACAGTGCCATAAATCAACTTGGCATCTTCGGAGAGGTGGACGGATAAAACCAAATAGCATCTGCCACGAATCTCAGGCAAGACGTCCTAACGTCTCGGCCGCCATTCGGAGGGGAACAGTCCCCTTCTTCTTCCTCTAGCCTTTCATGTCTCATGAGTTGAGAAATCTAAGGCTATTAGAGACATATCAATCCATCTACACTCTCTACATCATCTAGGCCATCTAGTTTAGCGAACTAGGTGCCTTAATTATCTCAGATTTGAGATAGGAGCTCGGACTATAAACTCTCGGGTGGATCATCTTTAACTCGAGAAGGCCAACGAGGAAGCATCGATCCGTTATGATCCTCAGAGCTTATGACGAGATAGAGGACAACAAAGAATACCCGAAAGACATGTAACGTGAGGTATAAACTTCTTTCCGAGTAGTTAAACCTCACACTAGTTTGGTTAGCTAGGGTTTAGCATCGATCCTGGAGTTCAAGTCAGTGTTGCGAGCTTTAAAAATTCATTTTTTAATTATTCCGCCTCCCCGCGGACCCGCGGGATGCGCGACATCAAACAAAAAAATACTGTGGCACAACGGGGGTGAGTTGCTAACTCGTGAGTAGTAAATAATATCGTACAAGTAATCACATGCATGCACGATAAACAGCCAATCCTACATATGTGGTCATGATGGCATATGTATAATAATATAAGATGCAGTATAATCATAATCAAGGTACTACATCATGGTAAAACAACTATATGTACAGAGTATGCCATAAAAGTTCTGAGTGTGGGATAAAACAAAGTCATCATCAATAAATCCTCATCATAGAAATCCGGTGTCCGTCAACGACACCCAAAATCCTAATATCTCAAGCGCCGTCACTCTGATCGGTCCTCATATCCATCTTATCATCTAACTCCAAACGGTATCCTCCGGATATCTGCCGGGTTCCCATACAATCACCGGTAGGCAGTGCTCCCCCTGCCAGGCTCATCGTCTACTACACGATTTTCTTGCCCCGGGATACCTTACCGGGTCCACCATGTACCCGCAGACGGCTCAGCCAACTCCTCGAATCGGGTATGCTCATAGCTCAGAACCGAGAAAACTCGTGGTGGACACGAAATATCATATCAAGGGAAAACCACACTTTTAAATATTTCAAGTTTTCGAAATGTACCTTGCTGTTTCCTAAATCCACGAACAGAAATCTCATGAAAACATCATATGAGATAAATCACTACAGCAATGTATGTATGATGCTAATCATGATGCGCACTAGTACAAGAATCAATGTGTAACTGTCAATAATGAATGCGGTATAATGTATTTATCCATGGCAATTTCTATAATGTGCATAATATGGCAATTACCAACGGTGTGTGCGTGGCATATAAATCAGTGCTCGTGCAACATGAACCATTAGTAATGGTGCGGTGACATGTTAATGATATGTCAATGTACCACAGGTAAAAGGATGTACAACATGACACTCATGCATAATCACAATATATATAAGCATATCATACAAGGTTATATCACTTGAATCCAGCCATCGGCATTTAACGTCATACAGGCGATTCCCCCGTAGATATTAAATCTACTCACTGGACGATCTCGAGCTAAGTGAATCCAATCACCTCTTTCCCCTTCTGGCTGCGTCCGAAGTCCCCGCCTGTGGTCCTAACATCACACAAAACCATAACGCATGAAATTAGTAAACTTTCCAAAAACACGCGGACAAAACGCCAAACTAACGAATCGGCTCCTACAAGCTACCAAGTGTTAGCTTAGCAGGTTAAACGTGTGCAGCGACATCCTATACCAAACCTATGGCTGTTAAATGTACGAAACAGTTAAACGAATGTCGAATAAATACGTATCGCACGTTATCGAAATGCATGAATTCTAGCTAAACGGTCCCAGATTTTTATACACAAAAAATTAGAGAAAGTAGCATATTCCATGAGCCTACAAATAACCCAGAGACCCTACGATCAAAATCCACACACTAGCATCCTACTCTGGCCGCAAATTGTGGCCAGAAAGAATATATTTGCGGCCACAAGAAAAAGGAACGGGCTCAGGTTTTTATGGCAGGTAAAGGCCTCTAGACTAATCTGTGACGGCAACTTCTTAAACTAACACCTAGGTCGATAGCAGATTCCAACAGAGCCCCAAGCTACACAAAAATACGACTTTAACACTAAACTTAAAACATCATGGTATTTTATTGAAACTAATTAACACAAAACCTTTCTAAGATCCTAAATAAGGGTTTAAGATCATTATCTCATCAAAACTTGGGCAAAACTCCTAGCCTTACAAGCTCCAAGACATCTCAAGAAGGTTAAACATGCTTAGTTGAGGTTTTAGTGGAGTTTGATGTTGATTTAGGTTTAAGGTTAGAGGAAAATAAAGATCAAGTGAGAATTTTTAGTGAAGAAGAAGAAGAGGAAGAGAAAATGAGAGGATGTGAGTGTTGTGAGGAAATGAGAGAGTGAGAGGGTGAAGGTGAGTGATGAGAGCCATGCTCTTTCTCTCTCTTCATTTAATGCCTCCCATGCTTGTTCCCCATGCCATCATGCCTCCATTTTCAATTCTTTTCCCTTTTCTTTCTTTTTAAAATAAAAACCCTTTTACTTAAAATAGATATATATAAATATAACATGACATAAAATGGTTAAGTGTCATGGCTAACAAAGTATGGTTAACACATGCTTAACCCTAGATTAGCATGCACATGAGTGTGCAAGTATAAAAATAATTAAATAAAATATTAATTAATTATAATAAAATATGTGAAAACAATTATTGGTTAAATTTATTAAAAACCCGCATTATATCGCTTAATTAACTCTAATCGCATTCTGAAGTGTTACACTTATGTTTGCCATATGTTTAGGCATTTTGTTGTATTTACTTTCCAGTTAAAACTCATGTACTTGTAAATATTGAAAGTTGAATGTAAATAAAGATATTTGTTGAAAAGTTTTACAGTCTCCATTTATTCTTGTATTATGTATTATTGTTTCAATACGCTTAGTATATTTATTTAGGGAATGACCTTCTCTAAATAAATATGTCGCGGGCTTGCCACGTCATCGTTTCCGTTTACTGGAAAGCGGGACGTGACAACATTTGTGCAATTTAATCTTAATTTATTATTAAAGAAAACGGTATCTCAAGTGCCACATGAGTAAATTTTCTAAGATGGTGTCACAATATATCAACCCTTCACTATTTTTTCCAATGATTGACATCCACCGACTTTATTTTCATTGTCTAAGATGTGGATACACCAAATTTCATATCATTCTAACATCATTTCAACGTTGGTATTGCGGGTGCAAAATTAACGATATCTCGATAATACGAAATGTTTAGTATTTTTATATAGCAATACCAACTGTGAAATGGTGTTAGAATGACATGAAATTTGATGTATCCACATCTTAGAGAATGAAAATGAAGATAGTGGATGCCGATCGTCAGAAAAAACGTTGGAGAATTGACAGTTTGCGACTTCATCTCAAGAAATTTCCTCCTATAGCATCTTAGATTCCGTCTTTTATTAATGTATTTAATACCTATGATGTATTAGTTTGCTCAGATAGAGAAAGAGAGAGATATGTGAGTCATTAGATGATTACCGTGATATAAATTGAAGAATAGAAGTTGGGATGGAGAGTTAGTTGAAAGAGATTAATCTTCTTAAACTAAATAAAATCTTAATTGTTTTGTTATACTTAGAAACATGAATTTAATATTTAAGTTTTAATGGATAATGATAAGTTTTAATTCCATAACAGAAAATTTTGGATTAAAAGCTGTTCCTTTTGATTAAAAGCCGTCGCCTTTGTTGCGATCGATGAGAGAGGGATTTAGTGAGATTGAGATTGGAAATGGTGAGAAAAAAACTCAATTTGTTTTTAACTGAAATTAGTTGCAATAGTAAACTCATTTTCCTTTTAACTGAAATTTAGTTAGGTTAAGAAAAAAAATTAAAAGTGTTTTTAGATAGATACATTATAGATATAAATAAATAGATATAGATATAGGTTTTCTTTTTATTAAACAAATAAATCTATAGATTTAGGATAAAATGTAGAAAGTTGTAGCAAAAGTAGTAAATAATATTAAATAAAATCTTATATCCAATAATATTGAGTAAAATTGAAACCAACATTTATACTATTTTTTTTAATCCTTTTGAATGGATACTTTGGCAGATTTTATTGTATCTACGATTAATGCATTAATATCCAAATTGATTATGTTTGTTTCATAAAATTAGATAATTTAAAAAATACCATGTGATAACTATCTCTAAATGTAGTTGTTCTGAATTAAAGGTTCATATTTTTTAAAAACAAATTTAGGTAGGGGATATTTTTTATGAATATTTATCTGTACAATTAGTTTATTTTAGTTAGGACATTGATAGATTTTTAAAGAGGATTTTACGTAGATAGTAACTTAGATGGGGATTTTGGGATATTAATCGAGATCAGTTGGTATAGCCGATCAAAAACAAAAGTTCAATTTGCTTTCAAGAATTTTATCTATATTACTCTTATAAGCAAATTAATAAAAAATTTGGTCCATCATATCTTAACTAATTTTTACCTCTTTTAAAATAATTTTTTTAAAAGAAAAATACAGTCTATTTGAAATAATCATATGGAACCTATTATATCAATCGTTTCAATTTAAAATTAAAAATCAAACTTTTTTTTGGAGTAGTTTATTGAAATATAAATTGAGTTAGTTGAGATTTTTATTTAGACTTTTTATATCCTTCATCAAATTTCCTCTTATTTAAAAAATACTCTATTTGCTCTTCATATTTATATTCTCACTCGAATCTATTAGATATTTCATATTTCTCTTTCTAAATATTTTTATCCAAAAATTAACCCGATTTGATGTTGACCGATATTATTTTCTAACTATTATCATTATATCTATATATATCTATATATATATATATATATGTACTATTCTTCTAAGCAAATTAATGAAATTTTTGGTCCGTCATATATTAACCAAGAGTTGGACTACTTGTAGGAGAGGAAGGAATCTCTTGCTCGCATGTTTTTCACCGTTGGATTTGTGATTTAATGGTTAGATGTGTATAGACAGTTAGAAATAAAATCTGACAGTAAATGGTGATAATATTATCATATTTCTCATCACTAGATCAAACCATCTAATAGTGTCAAATATATGAGGAGGAGATTCGCTCTTCTCTTAGAAGTAGAATAGTCCAACTTTCTCATAAACTAATTTCTTATCTTAGTTGATATTATTTTTGAAAAAAAAACTTTAGGGTTCCATTTGAAATAATCATGTGTGACCTATCATATCAAGTATTTTATTTAAAATTAAAAATCAAACTTTATTTTTGTATAGTAATTTATTAAAATATAAATTGAATTAGTTAAGATTTATTTAGGGTTTTTTTTATATCCCTCATTAAATTTCCTTTTATTTTAAAAATTCTCTCTTTAATCTTCATATTTTTTATATCTCCCCGGATCTATTAGATATCTCATATTTCTCCATATAAAAACTACTATCCAAAAAATAAACCGATTTTATATTAACCAAGGTTACTTTTTATCAAGCTATTATCATTATCCATATATACCACTCTAATAAGCAAATTTGTAAAATTTTTTGGTAATTAGGATATAACAATATGCAATGATAACATTTTTATTTTATCAATTAATTAATACCAAATATTTGATAATTTTTTTTTTTTAAGAATTAGTTAAATAAATATAGGTTTTAAAGGTGTTTCATAGAACTTTTAAGTTTTAGAAATTTAATAAGCTGGCTATTTTAAATATTTATAAAAAAAAATCTTTATTATTGTAACTAAAATTATTTAAGATACTTCTCAAACAAAAAATATTAACACTATAACATTAAATAATAAATCTTAAATAAAAAAATTAGCTAATCATATAATATTATCATAATTTAACATTTTAGTTTTCTAACAATATATTTTAACTTGGACCAATAATTTTAGTGGCCATTTTATCTTTTTGTTTAACTTATATTAGCCCTATTAGGGAGTTTTATGATACAAATGGGAATTTGTGGCAGTTTGCATAATTGGAAGTTCGTGGTGTTTGGGAGAAAGTGGATAAAGTTCATAGCATCAAATTGAAATTTAGCCAACAATTTATCACATTAATCAATGAGACTACCACGACAATTTATTTTTAAAAAACCAATCAAAATAAATAAGTTGGTTATTTATATCATTTCAAAAAAACAATTATAATTTTTCTGTCACATTTTCTTCTCTCGTCAAAACTAATATGTATGATATTTATAATTTTTTATAAATATTTCAAAATTTAACAAATCATTATGTCACGTCCTACTTCCCAAAATATAGAATGCGAGTGGTGATTAAGCCAGCCATGCTCCTCGGTCAGGAAATAATCCCGCCGTAGTCATACTTCGGCTTCTAGTATTACATGATAGTCAGTAGACAGTACTAGAGTAAAGAAAAATCACAGCTCACAACTTTATTACATCAAAATAAAAGAGTTTAAGATACATTTATTTACATGGAAAAAATAACTAACCAACAAAATAAAAATGTTATTATAGCAAAAGGGTTGGCGCTGATGTTGCGGACCTTCGCGATCTCGAATGGCGGGTCCTGCTCCTTAGCTGGGTCTACTTCGTCCTCTGAGAATGCATACTCAGTTCATCAGGGCGACACATATACCAATAAATATATATAATGGGTATAATGTTATTAAACATGCAAGGTACGACAGAATACAGAAACATGAGAATGAATATCATTTGAATATGAACAGCGCGATATAAGTATCATGTCAGTAAATCAGGCAATGTGTATGTCACTACTTATTAGTCACTAAGTCAGTGAATTAATTGGTGGAAAGGATGCTTGTATTTAACAAGGGTCTCGTGTAAACCCGAGACTACGGTCCACTATTGCCCGGGACATAACCCTGCAGCTGTGCCACTAGGCCCATGACCTAATGTGTGTGTGTGTGTGTCACTAATATCGAATGATCATCCTCAAAGTCACTGTACCTCGCTAAATACGAGTTCAATTCCACCCTGATTTCCCTATTTTCCCTGGGTCACAATAACTCTAAGTATAGAATTAATTGTATACAAGCACGCACCAATTCCTGGTCTTACTCACTTTCACTGCACTATTCACTTTCACCAATGTTCGCTATATGTCTCTATGAACGTTCGCTATCACTAAAGGTATCACGGTCGGATGAAATACAAGAATGATGCAACATAGCAAGTCATATGCGATATGAAACACAATGCACCTTTTGACTCCAGAAAAATATATTAATCTGTACGATTGTATTTAGACAAAATGTTATAAAAGATGTAAAGAGTAAACTCAAACAGCGATCTAACAAAATTGGTTCCAGTTCAATCGGGTTTAAGGTTTGCGATATGCGGTCGTTTCATTTCAAGTTTTCATCGCTGGGAATTCGGTTCCTGAACTGAAAGTCCATTTCGCGACACATTATTCATCATGTTGGGATCATAATTAAGCAAAACTATAGTTGAGTGGAATTTATATCTTTTAATTATGTTTCCAACGCACTAGGCGGATCGACAGTATCCACTGGGAGCTGGGAGATACAATCCATTCAAGGTCGGAACATCCATTATGTCCCTGCTTGGGACCGCAGTACGCTTTGACCATTTAAATTGCAATTAAAATATCAATTGGAAGTAAAATTAAACGAAACTAAAACCAATAGTTAGCTAACAGGATTATATTTACAACGGTATAGGGTTATGCACAATTCCATGTTTGTACAGGGCTACACATTCATATTAATTCAGGCATCATCATGGAATGCTTCTCTGGACTGCAGTCCAGAGCTGCATTCCCAGTCAATTCTCGTTGCCGTAATCTATCAGTATCGAAAAATAAACTATAGAGGGTTCTATCTTATCGAGTCGGCTTCTATATAATCCATAGAACATTACATTCCGACATGTATCCAATTTTATATTAAATTTAGCATCTCGACATGTACAGTAAAAACAGAATTAACGTCGCCTCTTTGGGGCATCGTTACACGTGTGATACTTCGTTATTTAGAGTTCAGTCTTCCACGGGACATTCATAAGCAGCGAAAAGGAAATATGGTTAAAAGTTTTAAGCATGATCGAAGGGGTTTAAGTTCAGTCCTCTATCTCGGACTAATAACACAATATCGAGAATTTTCGAATTAAATTTGGTTTTGCCTAACCCGTGAAAACGGTATCTAATATTTACAATTTCCATGCGATATTAACATGACGTGTTTAGATTCGTTTATGCTCAAAAATAACACGTTAGATTTGATACGATGATGGCGTACAAAATATGTGTGATAGCATACTACGTAACACGTATTCGTAAATAAATGAATTAGTATAGATCTAAATACATAGCATGTTAAAGCAAGTGAGATTTCACTTGCCTTCGGTCGCTGATATAGAAGTGACACCACGTGCAGGATTCGTCTCGACACATGAGACGATACAATACTGGACATGGCGCGTGGCTCGTGTACGATGCGCGGTGACCCGGTACTGGACGCAGTAGCGATGCGGGCGTGATACGGTAGTGGGCGTGGTCTTGGTTCGGTGTGTGGTGCAGGAGTGGCACGGTGCGATACGGTACTGTACGCGATGCTGGTGCGGAAGTGGGCACGGTGCATGCACTGGATCGGGGCACAGATGGCACAGAGGCCGGCACGGCGTGGCACGGAGAGTGGGTACGAGGTGGAACGGGGAGTGGGTACGAGGTGGCATGGGAGTTCAACGGGGGTCACCGGCTGTGGATTGAGGTGATGGAGAAGGTGGAGGGCTCTGACGACGGTGGTGCTGGAATTTGGCTCAGCAGCGGTGACGGCGTTGTCCAGCAGTAGTGGTCGTGGAGGAGCTCGTGGAGGGTGGTGGTGATGGTGAGGGAGTGGGGTTGTGGTGTGGTGGTTTTCGACGAAGACGGGGAGGATTGCCGGAGGTGGAGGAACTGGTGGTTGAGGAGACGAACGGCTGTAGCGAGGTGGTTGACGTGAACTCCAGTGGTGGGTGGTTGTAGGCGTCGGTGGCTGGTGGTGGGTGTTGGAGAAAGCTTGGTGCGCGGTTGAAGTCGGAGAAGAAGGAAGAGATGGTCACAGTTGGTAGAGAGGAAGGGATGCAGAGGGTGGCTCCGGTGGTTAGGGGTTTGTCGGCGACGAGCTCGATGGCAAAGAGGTTGATGTGGGTTGAATTGGAGGAGATGGAGTGAGCTAAAGAGAGAGAGAGAGACTAAGAGAGGGTGAGAGACGTTGAGGGAATGAAGATCTGGATGAGGGGATCGCGGGGAGTTGGGATCGAGGTCGTGGTCGTTGGCGAAGAGCAAGCCTAGAGGAAACAACGTGTGAAGAAAGGGAAAGAGCCGTTGGGGGAAAAGAGCCGTTGGGGGAAAAGAGGGTTGTTGAGTGTGGGGCTTCGTCGTGGGGAACGGGGCATGCGGAGGCGAGCGCAAGAGGGGAAGGGAGCATTGGAAGTGGCGGGAAAAGGGGAGAAGGAGGAGAAGAAGAAGAAGAAAGGGGGGTTCGGGTCGGGTCGGGTAGTTTAGGGTTTAGGGTTGGGGTTGGGATTAAAAAAATAGAATAAAAATTTTATAAAATAAAAAATATATAAAAATAATAGGGGAAAATTGGGAAAAATACGGGAAAATATATATATGGAACCAGGGATTTACACATTATAAATCATACAGCTATTTTTCTAACAATAAAAAGCAAATCGTTTAAAAACATTATGTGTGTATGCTAATGACCATGCACTATATTTATATCTATACTGCTCTTATAAGCAAATTGATGAAATTTTTGGTTCGTCATATCTTAACTAATTTATATCTCTTCTAAAATTATTCTTTTAAAAAAATTATGGTCTATTTTGAAATAATAATATGGAAGCTATTCTATCAACCATTTCAATTTAAAATTAAAAACCAAATTTTATTTTTGTATAGTAGTTTATTAAAACATAAATTGATATTGAGATTTTTATTTTGTGTTTTTTATATCCTCGTCAAATTTTCTTTTATTTTAAAAACTCTCTCTTTACTCTTCATATTTGATATTTCTCCTCAAATCTATTAGATATTTCATATTTCTCCTAAAAAAAATTCATCCAAAAAATAAACCGCTTTTATATTAGTCGAGATTACTTTTTATCAAACTATTATCATTATCTATCTATTCCACTCTTATAAACAAATTTATTGAATTTTTTGGTAATTAGGATGTAACAATACGCAATGATAACATTTATTTTTTCTCCATTAATTAATTAATGACAAATATTTGATAAGGTTTTTAAATAATTAGTTAAAATAATATAGGTTTTAAAAGTTTTTCATAAGACTTTTTATGTTTTAAAAATTTAATAAGTTGGCAATTTTAAATATGTTTTAAAAATCTTTATTATCTTAACTAAATTTATTTAAGATACTTCTCAAACAACAAATATTATCTATATAACATTAAATAATAAATCTTAAACAAAAAATTTAGCTAATATATATCATATAATATTACCATAAACTAATGTTATCATAATTTAACAATTTTTTTTCTAACAATATATTTTAATTTTGGCCAATAATTTAGTGGCCAGTTAATCTTTTTCTTAAATTTATATTAGCCCTGTTAGGGATTTATGATACAAATGGAAATTTGTGGTAGCTTTGCATAATTTTGAAAGTTCGTGGTAGTTTGGGAGAATGTGGATAAAGTTCATGGTATCAAGTTGAAATTTAACCAACTATTTATTACATTAATCAATCAGAGTATCACAATAATTTATTTTATAAAACTCAATGAAAATAAATAAGTTAGTTATTTATATCATTTTTAAAAAAACAATTATAATTTTTCTGTTGCATATTCTTCTCTAGGCAAAACTATATGCAGGATATTTTTAATTTCTCATAAATATATCAAAATTTAACAAATCATTATAAATCATAAAACTATTTTTCTAAGAATTAAAAGCAAATCTTTTAAAAATATTATGTTCGTAAATTGTAATGACTTTACCAATTCTTCACGTGCATGACGCGTTCAAAAAACTAGTTATATATATGAAATTATTAATTTTGTTTGTATCTTGTAACGACTTTATCAATTTTTCACGTTCATGGCACATGTAAAAAACTAGTATGTATACACATACAGAAAAAAAGTATGAGGTGGCGGACCCTTTTTAAAAAATAGGCTCCCTCCTCAAAACACACCTGCCACGTGTATTTCACCGATCCAAATCGGTCATGTTGTTCTACGTATCATGAAATCTTTGTATACAAAAAATCTCGAGATATGATAACCTCTAGCCGGTCCATTAAAAGACCGCATTTTTCTAATACCGATAAATCGTTGATTTTTCTATCCACTTGATGAACATGTTAGAAGTTTTCAAATCTCGAGATTTTTTGTACATAGTGCTTTCATGATACGTAAATCAAGATGACCGAATTGGATCGGTAAAAAATATGGAGGATATATGTGTTTGAGTTGGGAGGCCCTTTTTAAAAAAAGGGTTTCCACCTCATATGCCTTCTCCCCTCCCCCCGCTCTCTCTTTATATATATATATATATATATATATATATATATATATATATATATAGAGAGAGAGAGAGAGAGAGAGAGAGAATAATGAAGAAAAGAGGTCATATGAGGCTTTTCGTTAAGTGGCATCAAAAACCTATATCCTCCATGATTTGTTTCACGATCGGCACCCATCAATATCATCTTTATTATGTAAGATGTGGATATAAAAAATTTCATGTGATTCCACCACTTTTTTATCGTTGAATTAGCAATGTAAAAAGTTATATTGTCGATAAACCGTTAATTTTGCACCCACTAAATCAACAGTGAAAAAATGATGGAATCACATGAAATTTGGTATATCCACATCTTACATGATAAAGATGATGATGATGGGTGCCGATCGTCGAAAAAAATCGTAAAGGTTGTATCTTTTCGACGCCATAGGAGGAAATTCCCTCCCATGGCACCTTTCATCCATTAGAATAATGGATGAAAGGTGCCATGGGAGGGAATTTCCTTCTATGGCGTCGAAAAAATACACCCTCCACAATTTTTTAGACGATCGGCATTTATTATCTAAGATGTGGATACACCAAATTTTGTATGATTTTATATCTTTCTGTCACGCCCCGCTTCCCAATGTACGGCGAAGTGGCGCGACGAGGTCCGCTACGTATATACTCAGAAGTACATACGCTAAGCGTATCTAAGCAATATAAAATAAGTACACAAGAAATAAAAAGAACAGCAACTTTTATTTATTAACATTCTTTGTATAATGCATGAAAGGAAATACAACTGAAATAAAAAGATGCCTAAACAGCGGCATAACAGGAAATGAAAAGTACTGAAAAGAAAAGTGTACAATGAAACTACAGTGCAGGGTCTTCAGTAAATTGCTCCAAGTCTCCTTGTGAGGGCTCAACTTCTGCCGGGTCCAATTCACCTGACGACATTCAAATAAGAGAGAAACAGAATGTCGTCAGCGAACAAATCGCTCGGTAAGTTCCAAAGGTAAGAGGGAAGTAGAAAAAGACAGAATAAGAAGATACATTTTAAAGTGTAAACTATTGTTGTAATGTTATGTCAACACTGTTGTTTGTAGCTTGGTACAGAAGAATGCCTGTGTATACGAGGGAAGTCTCTATATGCCAGAGACTAAGGGCACGTATAGTACAAGATACCGTTTATGCCACGGTACAACAGCAACTAGATTCAGGTTAGGTGTGTTAAATCTGACCACCTCGTGCCACCTTTAACACCTTCCGTACCAATCTACCCCTTAAACCCCACGATGTCTTGTTTGTATTGTTATCTTGTAAATTGTGTTGATTGTATGATTGATTGACTGACTGACCAAAACCATGATATCAGGAAACGGTTATAACCGTGGAGTCATGTAAATGGAATACTGGGAATCATGTAGAAGGAATATATCCATGGTTCGGTTCAGCCAGATTGTATGAACTGGTAATTGTATTCATGGATTCATGTGTTCATATTGAATTGGAAACTTGTAGATTATGGATTGACTTGAATCATATTCAAGTCAGACTGATCAGACTCAAACCCGAGTCAGACAATCAGAAATGTGAAACGAAGTCTTATAACTATTAGGGTCCTTAGGGTAATTTATAAACTTGAGGAGGTTTTATGTAAAAATACTTTTATATACCTTTCAAAATACACCTCAAGTATTTATTACTCGTCTTTAGAGTTGTGGATTTTATGTTGTGACATTTCTAATGAAAATATCCTAGTTTCATAAATAATGGTATTTATCTGTAATATTGATTATTTGAAGTTCATGGTATTTTAGTGTAACCTTTATTCTTTGTGATTTTTTAGAAAAAGGTGGAAAATTTATATTATAATAAAATAGGTATTTAAAAGATAAATATACATATGTTTATATAAAAATAATTTTAATAGATATTTTATATTTCAAAATTCTCATTTTCTTAAGATGTCGTATTTTAAACCTTTCGAGACCGAATGCTTCTTGCGGAGGTCTGAATCTCGCACTACTAGCCCGAGGGTGCGCGATAAACCGCACGATCCCGAACGGGTTCCCCAAAGATGGGTTGTAGCGGCGCTTTGCAAAGATTGTAAAACACTAATCTTTTAGAAAACGGTTTTATAAAATAAAAGGTATTTATTCGCAAAGTGTAGTTTTCCGTATTTTAGATTCTAGGGTTTCCTAAGCCAACTAGCCTATTTCTAAATGGTCTAAACGACAAGTCGTTAGAAGCCTCAAATCGCCTCTTCACCGCCAATTGTGGCCAGGTAAGTACAAGTGAGGAGGGAGGGATCCGCTCACGAATCGTGAGGCGGGCCTTTTAAAGTTACCCAAGCTCACTTGCCTAGCCTAGACACCACAAAGTCAGTTTAGATAAACGATTGATGTCCACAACTTATCGTAGTTTCCTAGTAAGAAGTATTTATTTAAAAATGTAACAAATCTAAACCTTTAAGAATGGTTTTATGAAGATTATGGTATTTTAATGAAAATTTCGTTTTATCGTATTCTAAATTTTTATGATATTATTTTAGGGTTTGCATTTGCGTGTGTATGGAGGTAGGTCATTACCTCGTGCTCTATTTTAAATGTATATTAAGGTTAAGGGGTTAAATGTGAAATTGAAACTTCATGGTATTAAAGTGAAAATACGGTAAATTGAAAAGGTTATCATTTCATGTGTGAAAACTTATTCAAATTAATTTTTACAAGTTTAATGGTCAAGATGAAGGTGTTTAGGAATGATTGAATTGATTAGAAGAAGAAAAATAAACATTATGGTATTAATGTGAAAAAGAATACGATATTGCAAAAGTTATCATTTCATGTGAGAAACTTTGTCCAAATTAATTGTTATGTGATTAATAGTCAACATGGATAAGTTTAGGTATTATGGAATTAGTGACAAGTGAGATTTTATAGAAAAACCGAATCGGAATTAGTGACAAGTGATATATATATATTCCAAATCTTGGATTTTGCATGCAATACTATCCTGCAATACTTCCCAATTAAGATGAGATCTATCCAAAAATTATATTTTTTTGCCATTGGTCTGTAAGCGCTAACCTATGCCCACCCATACACACACCACACACAAGCACACAACACGCATGCATCCAAGGGACCGACGAACACACAAGCACACAACACACATGCATCCAAGGGACCCACGAATTTGTCCCAAAAAGCTTAATTTATGGCCATATATATATATATTCCAAATCTTGGATTTTGCATGCAATACTATCCTGCAATACTTCCCAATTAAGATGGGATCTATCCAAAAATTACATTTTTTGCCACTAACCTGTAAGCCTTGATCTATGCCCGCCCACACACACCACACAAGCACACAACACACGTGCATCCAAGAGATCCACGGATTGGTCCCGAAAGCGTTAATTTGTGGCCACCCCCTCTTAGGGTTTCTGGGGTTCGAAAGTTGCACTCTTTCCCAAAGGGGAAGTGCCCGTACCAACTGCTCGTTGGTATCCAAAAATTACATGATTTTGAGTTTTTCTATATCAAGCAAGTGCTCAGCTCCTTCACAAAATAAATATTAAAAAAAAGGCACCGGTATTTTGGGGGCATCTCAAGATTCTCGACTGAACTAGTGTAAGAGAAAGGATGAGAAAATGAAAAACATTAGAAGAAGATATATATGTTGCCGGTACAAAAAATATACATGTGTTGCTAAGAGAGAGAGAGAGAGAGAGTGAAGTTAAATCTGGGATTGCCAGCCCTGGATTTAATTAGTTTTAACTAGTAATATGCACGTGCTATGCACATGTGTGATGAGGAAAAATAATCACATGTCATGGTTTTTGTATGCTTCTCTGACGGTCATTAATCTAAGAACCCTTCTACTAAGTTTGTTTATTTAGAAAATATCTTGTATTCAAAATTGTTGAAGGGTATAAGGGTAATTACATATATGAGAGAATGATATGATATGCTGTTACTCTAAAATCCTCACATAGATTTTTCTGATTTTTTGCATTTTTTTAGTGGAAAAATAAGAAATTATTTGGGTTGCCCTCATGAGTTTGAGTTATAATAGTATAGATCTTAAATTAAAGTCATTAGAACCTGAGCTGGCCAAAAAAAGTCTATTTTGACAAATAAATTTAGGTGGGGTCGATTTTCCAAAATAAAAAGTAAAGTAGGTCTGTTTAAAAAAATTGTCCTAATTATAATCATATAATTATAATTATAATTATAATATATAAAATAAAATAAAATAGATATAAAAGATAGGTTATAGGTTAGGAAACGAGGTATTTAAAAAAAACAAAAAAGAAAAAGGGGATGCTTCCTAATTTAGTTTACAAGTTTAGGATACCAAGGTTGACCCGGTCAAAGCAACACCATTTATGGACATTATGCCGACATCCCGGCTGTTATGTTGCTTCTGGCCCATTCAGGAGAGCAACAATAGGCGTCCACCGCTCAAAACGAGCAGGGGGAAGCTTTTTCAATTCGGTGGGGTGGGGAAGATGGTGGCCGACCCATTAATTTTTTTTTATCTTCCTTCCTCTTCTGGGAAGACGGTGGCCCTTTCTAATTTTTTTTAAATGGTGGGCCTCTGTTCATTTTATTATATTTTTTACTATATTAAATTTTAAAGAAATATATATTTACAATAACATGTTTTTATTCTGCTCGCCTCAACACAGCCCAAAATAGGATTTGGTTACAAAGATTTCAAATGCATTGTTTCACCCTGCTCACCCAAAGTGTCTTTGGTGACATCGCTGGCGTTTCTTTACAGGATGACGACATCACTCTCTCATCTCTTAAAACGGAAACCCTAGTCCTAGTCTCTTCCGGATCGGACCCTTGCCGCCCAAGTAAGCACCCTACCCTTCTCCTCTCTCCTCTCTCTCTCTCTCTCTCTTCTCAAACTCTATAAATAGAACCCTAACCCTAACCCTAACCCTAACACTCTCTCTAACTCTCATCTCAGTTTCCATTGATGAAAACACACACTCGCTCTCTCATCAGCGTAAAAAAGGCAGCAGCAGCCGTCATCGTCACCGGCTTCGACGACCGCCGCCTCCATTCTCGATGAAATTGAAATTGGTTACTTTCTTCTCTCTTCTCTCTCTGAATTCATCATCGTCCTTTTGTGAGTGAATTTCAAAGTTATATTTTATTAGTATGTCTATTGCAAATTCTTGATTTTTGAATCTAGTTTTGTTTCAGAGGTTGATTCCCCCCAATTTCTCAATTTTGCACTGGACTACACTCTTAATTTTTAAGCAAACAAAACAATTCTAAGTCTTAATTTGCTTTCTTCGGCCTAAATTGTGTAATGTATGCTTATCTGCTAAATATCCTTGTTCTTTTATATGTTGTTGCTTCTTCGTGCTGCGTGTTATTTAACATGTCTTTAATTTTGATACGGTATTATAGCTTGGACGATTCTCCCATTGTTCCTACATTACGGTGGATATCTTTCAGTTCGATTTTTTTAAACTAAATTTTATAACTATGGATCACTAATCTTAGGAACCAAACAGTCGCTGATTTGCCCAAAAGCTTCATGGCTATGAAAAAAGGTGAGGCAAGGTTTGGATGGCCTGCTAGTTAGTTTGGCGTTTGCAGCCATCTTCTATTGTTAGCCTAACTTCAAATCTGAACAGACCCTTATTGTAATTCAGCAACCAGTTTGCAGCCATCTTCTATGTTATTTTAAGTTCCTAACTCCAAACTCAAAAGCAGAGCCTAAATTGTTAGAGAGGGAGAGAAAGAGAGGATTTGTTCCATTCTTTATCCTAGGATTTATATTTGCATACAAATTCAACTATTGGTTTGCATACAAGCAACCTAAACTGGCCCAATAAATAAGTCAGAAAGCAGTTCTGATTGTTTATTTTTAAGACTCCAAATAATTTATATGGCGAGGCAAGATTGGTTGGTACACAGGCAACCGGTTTGCAGCGATTGTGTTATATGGTCGAGATTTGGACTGGGTATTGAAATTTCAGAACCTATGACCATAAAGGTTATGGAAAATGGCGAGGTGGGCTTGGTTGTCTGCTTATATGCACGCAACCAGTTTGCAGCCATCTTATCTGTTTTTGTAACTCTAAACTCAAATCAGCGACTAATTTGTGAGAGCAAATATATTACATTCTTCATTACTTCAATTTGCTAGGACAGGCTGGTATATCTGAGCCTCATCCTTAGTGTATATCTGTATATGAGAGCTATGGCTTGCAAAGGGTTGGGTTGTGTCAGTTGTCTACTTGTAGAGCCATTCAAGTTTGTTCAAAACTTAAGACGGCATTTTCTTCACCTTCTTGGGGATTTTTCGATTTTAAATGGGGGCCTAAGTTATGATGATGATTGGGAAATATTATCCATCAAATTTTTTCTTCTCTATTTCTTGTTGTTCGAAAACAAGGTTTAATTATCCGATTAGTCGGCTCTTAAGAGTTTGGCTAGAAACTGCGTTGAAGTATTAAATGATTGATTGATTGCATAATTGACTCTGCTCAAGATATGCTGTGAGCGACAATTAGTCAGGTACCTATACACTGCAAATAACCAAATATGCAAACTCACACTTCATAATGACTTGGGTCTTTCCTTTTCCTTCACGTCAATTTTTTTTTGTCTTCTCTGATTTTTCTTTGCGGGTATATTAAAATGTAATTTCCTATATAATCCATATATGTGGCGTATAATTCATTAGCATTGGCTGGCTGAACAGAGAACAAATACATGTTCCACAGCATTGAATTTTCTTTAATAGATACTGGATACATGTATGTGCGGGCAACCAATTTGCAGCGATTTTGTTATTGTTACCCTAACTCTAAACTTGAATTGTTATTTGTTTTTCGTACCATGTCTGGACCCGAGCTCATTCTACTGGATTCATAAAGCTTGAGGCTTTGTGGACAGCTCAGGTGCGTTCTTCGATGGAAAAGGTTAACCTCTGTTGCACTTTTTAGGTGTTTATTTTTCGTGATTGCACTAATGAGGTCAGGTATCTTTTATTTCAAGATTTCTGTCAAGTGTTTTCTTCTTCTGAAGTGTATCCTCTTTTATTGGGGGCTTTGGAGAGAGGACTCCAGGAAGCAAGGTGAATCTCTCCTCTCTTGTTTTCTGTTGTTGTAACAGCTCATTTCCACCTTTTATTTCATTTAATAACGTCATATTACGTTGGCAGTTAGAGTTAATCATCCTTGCATCCTCTCTTTCACATTTAAGGCTTTCTTGTAGGGAATTTGATGATACGTTAAAGCTTTTGTTGCTGGTTGAAGTTTAAGGCAAATTAAAGCTTTGTTTGCTGTTTGAAGTGAGATCTATAAGACTATAAGTATTGCTCCTTAACTATAACTCTTGCCCCATCATCTTTTTGTTTATATATGGACAGACTTTTTTTTTTGTCATGCTTGAAAGACAGGAGCGACAATAGAGATGGAGAGAAAGGAAAGAGCGTAAGAGTGTCATTTATGGCCTTTAGATTCTCAGGTGAAGTGTCAAAGTTGTGTGATTGCAATGTCCATGCTTGCCATCTTCCTTAATTGCAATATGTAGGTGCATGAGAAGAAAAATGGAACTAGTCATCATGTTGCTGTGTGCCTGAGCAAGGAACACACATTGCCATTATTCTGTGAGTATCTGCACACAGTTTTGGTACACGTTCAAAGTTGCTGTCTTGAAGTTTATTGAGATATTTCCCAAGGGCCCAAACTATATTCCTTTTATGGAGGGTTTATTTGGTCATTTCAATTCGTTATAGATGCCATTTGGTCACTGATACCACCACCACATTTTTAAAATACAGGGTAAATTTCTCTTGACGTTATAGGAAGTATCAGGGTATTTTTGTGCATTTCATGCTAATTTATTATTACTATTGACGATAATGAGTCCCTGAAAGTTAGATATAATTGAAAGTAGAAAGGACTTCTAAGGAAGTTTTAATAGGAACACGTTTTGTGAATTTTACCCTTAGTAGGCAACCAGTTTGCAACTATTTGTTAACTAACGGCAAACCCTAACAGCATCTTTTTGTTTATTATTGGTTATTAGAAGCTGATCTAAGCCTCATCTTTAATGTTTATCTGATGCTCGACATGAGGGGTTCTCTCATATATCACCTCGAAAACTTAGGTTATTTCTGTATAGCATCTCTGAAATGAAGAAATATTTCTGAGCTCATTATTATTTGAATTGTTGTTGTCGTTGTTATGCTCATGATGATGTTGTCATTAAGTTTTATTGCTCTCCATCAAATTTGGTTACTCTTTACTCCTCCATATAAAATTGTCCATAGTCTATCAAATTGTTTGTTCATTGAAAAAAGAATGAAGCGTAAGCTGCTTGAAAACCTATCTTTATCTACCCGAAAGATAAAATGTTGGGGCGCACAATACCTAGATATTAGCACCAAACAGGAGGGCCAACGGTATTGCCTCTTTGGTAGATAAAAGTAGATATTAAAGAGGGCAGGAAAAGTATTTTCCGAAAAATCTGCCTCTACAAAATTAGACCCTGAATTAAAAAGCTAGGAAAAAGAAATCAAGTATATAAATAAGGAAACGAGAATTGACGCTCAAAACTCCATTTCTTTTGAATTGTATATTATTATGACATCGTCATAAAATCGCACTATTTCTCTCTGGACATTGTCGGTATTTCTCTACAGGATGGCGACATCTCTCTTAAAACTTAAAACAGAAACCCTAGTTTTGCTTGGATTCGTGCTGCCAAAGTAAGTACACTAGTCATATCCTCTCTCTCTCAAACTCTCTAAATAAAACTCAACTCAAACTCTCTCTCTCTCATCAAAATTATTGTTGGAATAAAGATGCCAAAAAGGACACTGCACAAAAACTTAGTGATATGCTCTTCCTTCACCAAGCTTCTAATCCTTTTATACTCTCATGTTCTCTTCATTATCATAACCAAAATCAAACTCTTGAAAACAAATAAACTAACTCACCACACTGCTGTCAAGGACACACGAGGTGATGCGTCTCAGGTGCAATGCGCAGCCAGACGCTAGAATGCCTCTCGTGGAGCTACGTGGTGCCGTGCATGCAAGAGACGCGAGCATAGACGCCTGAGGTGCACGCCTCACGTGAGGCGAAAGGTGCAAGTGAGGCGCGCCTCGCTGTAAATTTGTCATTGGATTCTTAAAAGAGAATCGGGTCGAATGAGGGGTACTTTTAATTATATGATTACCCAAACCCAAAACTTAAAGCATTTTTGTCAACCGGAAAGCAGAAGTTTTCTCAAAACTTCTCATGTTCATGACTTCATGGTGGTGGGCGCTTCTAGGGTTTTCAACAGCGGCGGCGATTGCTCTCAAGTTCGTCAGCGGCGAAGGTGCTTCTCGTCCTTGTCGACTTGGACTTTTCTATCTTCTTCTCCTCGCCTCATTGGTTCGTTGACTTGAAAACATAATTAAGATTTGAGGTATTGATTCTCCTCTTCCTTTTATCTAATTCTCTCTCCTCTCTTTTTTCTTTTATACTTTTTCTATTTCATTCTTTTAAGTTCAAGTCATTAAGCTTGGTGATGGATTTATTTATTAAAATTCATCCATCTAATGTTGGATTTTGAAATTTGAAATCGAGCCATTGAAATTGCATATTTGATGTTTATTAGGTACAAGTAATACAAAATTAAAGTATTAGATGTTATAGAAAAGCTTATTCGTCTCGCACACTTGAACGCGCCTCTCATGCAAGCATCTTGCGTCTTGGGTGTATTACATCTTTTGCATTTCACACGGCGCATTGAGAGCACTGCTCACCATTATATAAGATTATATAACACTAAACTTCCCTTAACTAAGAGCGTATTTCACTGAACTATTAAGTTTTAATTACAGTAAGCTTCCTTACAATGCTAACATTTTAATGAAAAAAATCCCTTTGAACTAAAGGATAAGGTAGTTTATACCATGATAAAAAACTTTGGGGTTGTTTCGTGAAAAGTAGCAGTAGTTAAGGGCGTTTCAATATAATTTAGCGGCTAAATTTCAACTTGATACTATGAACTTTGGTCATTTTCCCCCAAAACTACCATGAACTTCTAAATTAATGCAGAGCTGTCATAACCTTTTCTTTGTACTAGAAAATTCCCTATCAGAGTTAACAGGCGATCAACAAAAAAGATAAAATGACTAAAATATGCAACATATATCAATTTAAAAAACTAATTTTTTGCTAAGAAATAATACCTGTCGGGTGTTAGTTAAATCATTTTTTCTGTTTTGTTAATCAAATATTAACTCTTTTAGGGAGTTTTCTGATACAATGAAAGTTCGTGGTAGCTTTGCATCATTTTAGAAGTTTATAGTAGTTTTGGGGGAAAGTGATTAAAGTTCATGGTATCAATTTGAAATTTACCCTAAAGTATATGCATTAAATTCGTAGTTTAGTGAAAAGTAGTAATAGTTAAGGGTATCTCGGTTTTGCATTAAACTCTTCATTGTCGAGAAGTTGCATGATTGAAATTATAAGATCCCCACTAGTAAAATAGGGGGTTGCCCCTACGGATGGAATTATCCGTTGGGGCAGATTTTACTTGGCCCTACGGATTACTCCGTAGGTCTAAAGGGTTGCCCCTACGGGTACTGACGTTCAAGAATTAAAAAATTAATTCTTAATTTGGTATTTGCCCCTACGGTGGCGCAAACAAAGGACCTACGGGTATATCCGTAGGGACAAGTAAATATCGATTTATTAAGACCCCAGACCGATCGCCTACGCTCACTTTCTCTCTCTCTCTCGATCTGGCGCGAGAAAAATCCCCAAATCGCCACGCCGTCGTCGCCACCGTCGTTCTCCTCGTCGCCACCGCCGGTTTCGTCGCCACCGCAGTTCTCGTCGCCACCGCGGTTCAGGTCGTCGCCCCAGCCCCAGCAGCAGCCGTTCAGGTGAGTAAATCTCGAGGTAAATTAAAGAATTTTTGGATTATTTTGGGCTTAGGGTTCATGGCTGGGTCTGGGGTTGCGCGCGAGTTGGGGTTGTGCAGGGGTCGCGGTCGCGGTCGCGGTCGGGGTCGGGGTCAGGGTAGGGTTAGGGTTGGGGTTCGGCTGCTGCTGGGGTGGGGCTGGGGTTAGGGTTTGCCTTAGGGTTGGTGTTGGGGTTTAGCTGGTCGCGGTCGCGGTCGGGGTCGGGGTCAGGGTAGGGTTAGGGTTGGGGTTCGGCTGCTGCTGGGGTGGGGCTGGGGTTAGGGTTTGCCTTAGGGTTGGTGTTGGGGTTTAGCTGGCCACGCTGGGGCTGGGGTTGGGCTGGGGCTGGGGCTGGGGGCTGGGGCTGGGGCTGGGCCACGCGGGGTTTTGGGATCTTTGTAATTTGCTTGCTCTGTTTGGGGTTTCAGTTGATCCTCATTAAAAAATTGGTGATTGATCTCTTCAATCATATTATTATCTGTATTTAAAATTTTTGTGAAGCCTTCAGAGTTTGGAAAAATCTAGAATTACCGTTGAAATTCTGGCAACATTCAAAAACTGTGTATATGATGTGTGTGTGTGTATGCATGTATATACATTTGAAATTTATCTTTCTTCTATGATATAAAACGGTTAAACCGAAGAAAATTACTGGGGGAATTTTTGCTAAAATGTCTTGAGAGGGGGTTCAAGTGATGGGATAATTTCATTTGGTAATCTTTTACTTAATTTACATCTCTTATTTTTTCATGCAAAAATCTGAATAGGTTTCTTGCAATTTTGCCTATCGATCAATTATTATATTTATTTCTATTTTTTGTGGATGATTTGGCTTCAATTGAATGGAGGCGATGATGGCTTGCCCTCAAGCTTCCACTTTTATGAGCTTTATAGTTATGAGATTGGCGAGGCAAGCTGGTTTGTAGCCATCTTATTTCTTTTCCTAAATTCAAATCCAAATATAAACTGTCTGATTGAGAGAGAGAGAGTATGGGAGATTATGTATTATTCAATGTGTTTGGAAGCTGGCATGTTCTGAGCGTCATCTCTGCATGAAAGTTATGGTTTTGCAAAGGGTTTGCCCTAACTATTTTCTGTGGGGAAGCTGAAGGCCTGAAGCTTCATCAAACTCAGGATTGGATTCTGGTCGGGTATTGTAAATTCTTGTGAAAGTTCCGTTCAAGATTTGTTCAGAGCTTGCATAACATCCTTTTCATCTTTATGAGATCTTTATGCAGTCATTTTTTTGGGTTTATATATTTCTCGAGCCCGTTTGACTTTGGACTTAGGATAACCCCAAATCTCTTTCTTATTTTGATTCCTAAGCTGGCATATCTGAGGCTCGTATTCCAGTATCGTTGGTGGAAAAGCTAGGGTTGCGAACATTTTTGCAACGATAATTTCTGTATGACAGCTTAAGCACACATAAAACTTAAACAATCTTGAAGCACTGCAGTTTTTCACTAAACTACCTAAAAGTTTTTATATTGCTGCAAGCTTCCTTAAAGTGCTGCATCTAAGTGTATTTTAGTGGGAAAACCCTTGAAAGCCAAACTTCATGGGGTTTGCTGTTTGCCTTCTCTGTAGCTAGTTTGAGGTTTATTTAGTTTTGGATTTGTTTTGCAACACTCTCTGAGTTCCAAATCAACAAAAAGCTGAATGTTGAATCACAAGCAAGAAGCAGCCAAACTGGCCCTAAAGTAATCCTGAGTGATGATAATTTTTCAGGGAGTTTAAAATTTATAGAAATGGCGAGGCAACATTGGATTGTCTGCAAGTATTCAAGCAACCTGTTTGCAGCCATCATGCTATTTGTGATCCAAGTATAAAACTCAAACATGCCTCTTAGTTAGTTTACTTTAATTTGTTATTTATGTGTGTGTGTCAACATTGGATTGTCCCAAGTATAAAACCAAACCCACAAAACATCAAAACTGTCTCCGACAATCTTATGGTCATTAGACATAAGATTTATGCATATAGGTAACATCTGCCAATATGCCATATCCAGACCGCAATCTATTTTTGGTCGATGAATGCTATTGCAATGTAGGATGATCAGTTCTATCAATCTTGATCTCAATGGTTTAAAATCATGTTACACATACAACACGAATGCACAACAAACGCATAATTAGAGAGCGACTCAAGATATTCAGGTTAAAACCAATATATGATACTCGATGATAATATGAAACCTTCATATTCCCATCGATACCAATATACGCCTCGATATCTTTCCCTCTCGTTCCCAAAATTTTCTCTCGTTCCCGCGTCTCCAATTTTCTCTTCGTCGCCACCGCGCGCCCTCCGTTCTCAGCCCGCCACCGCCCTCGTTCTTCCTCGTCGAGTTCCTCGTCGCCGATATTTGTGCCTACATTGATGCCTCAAGCAACGAATCAAATGATGTGGATCACAAACTAATTAAATAAATTTTGAATACCAATCTGGACTGGGATTTGAATACCAATCCTAGTTTGCTATATTTTTTTATATATAGTAGATGGTGATACTTCTTTAAGTAAAAACAACCCTACACTTAAGCGAAATCATAAATCGAAACACACATATATAGAATACAACTCATACATGGGTATCCTCAAATCTAACTTTCATTGAATTTGCACGCGCACTTAAAATAACAACTTTTATACTAAAAAAATTATGTATGCCATTACTTAGTAGTTTATGGTTTTAAGACGCAAAAGACATTTGAGAAATACTTTTTCTACCCACTATTAATCCATATTCTCAATATAGTCATTGAATTTGCACGCGCACATAATAAGAAGGAGAAGACAGTAATGTGGCAAAAGGAGAAGACAGTAATGTGGCGGAAGAAGAAAAAAATGACATTTCTCGTTCTCTGTTTCAGCATCAATCTTCTGATATGAACTAATGATGGCTTTCACATAGGCTTTTCCCATTAGAGACTTCTTAGTGTCCAATGGAAAGCATACATCAGATTTATGCAGGTCGAGTTCTTCTATGACTTTTAAGAGTCTCAACTGATTCTGTAAATTACACCCTAGTTGGGTGATACTTTTACCACTTCTCACTGCAGGTGCGCTCTCTAATATCAATTTTGAATGTAAGTATCGATATTCAAAATGGATATTAGAGAGCGCACCTGCAGTGAGAAGTGGTAAAAGTATCACCCAACTAGGGTGTAATTTACAGAATCAGTTGAGACTCTTAAAAGTCATAGAAGAACCCGACCTGCACAAATCTGATGTATGCTTTCCATTGGACACTAAGAAGTCTCTAATGGGAAAAGCCTATGTGAAAGCCATCATTAGTTCATATCAGAAGATTGATGCTGAAACAGAGAACGAGAAATGTCATTTTTTTCTTCTTCCGCCACATTACTGTCTTCTCCTTCTGCCACATTACTGTCTTCTCCTTCTTATGATGTTCGCGTGCAAATTCAATGACTATATTGAGAATATGGATTAATAGTGGGTAGGAAAAGTATTTCTCAAATGGCTTTTGCGTCTTAAAACCATAAACTACTAAGTAATGACATACATAATTTTTTTAGTATAAAGGTTGTTATTTTAAGTTTTCCCTTATAGAGATATGATCTAACTGCATCTATCAACTATAAGTGTGCAGAAAATTATGATAAGAAATCATAAGAAAGGGTCGTAGCCATGCATAACTTTGAATCTACATACCAAATCATGCAAAAGCATGCACTTATTGTCACCTTGCCTTAGAATATAAAATATCTTGGAAGACTATAAGCGAGCATTTAAATCTCGATAGCTTTTGACTTCAACATATATTTTTCTCAAGTACCATGAAATATACTTGCTCCGTATAAACCGTTTTCAGGAAGATGGATTAATAATGACAAATTATCCATTGTGGCTCACTAGGTTAGCATTTTCTCTTCTATTGACCATCTTTCTAATCAGCTTGGTAAATTTATTCGGAACCGGCTGCGAATCATTAAAAGACATGCATAAGAAAGAGAACTAAAATACAGATATATAGCATACCGATACATCGAAACTTCATAGTTGCGATGGCAATCCAGAGACATTTATTTCTACACACGTGGTGCGCGTGCGAATGCGTCAGGCATCATGGACAAATATTTCAGAACATGGAAAGTATTATTCGTATAAAGTAATTAAAACTTTTAAACACCTTGGGTAGATATTTTCTTAGTTGATGCAATCATATCATGATGACTAAATTTAAGCTATTATACATATGCTTATGTATTTTTCTAATCTAATATATCACACACACAGAGAGAGAGAGGGGGGGGGGAGAACACCAGGTAGATAGAGAAATTAGATAGCAGGATCCTGAAGAAATGGAGTCCATAGCATTGCTCATCATCATCATCCGTGATCCCTTTGAAAAAATATTATCAAAGGGATCATGGATGATGATGATGAGCAATGCTATGGACTCTATTTCTTCAGGATCCTGCTACCTGATTTATTTACCTAACAGGTGTTCTCTCTCTCTCTCTCTCTGTGTGTGTGTGATATTTTAGGTTAGAAAAATACATAAGCATATGTATAATAGCTTAAATTTAGTCCTCATGATATGATTGCATCAACTAAGAAAATATCTACCCAAGGTGTTTAAAAGTTTAATTACTTTATACGAATAATACTTTCCATGTTCTGAAATATTTGTCCATGATGCCTGACGCATTCGCACGCGCACCACGTGTGTAGAAATAAATATCTCTGGATTGCCATCGCAAATATGAAGTTTCGATGTATCGGTATGCTATATATCTGTATTTTAGTTCTCTTTCTTATGCACGTCTTTTAATGATTCGCAGCCGGTTCCGAATAAATTTACCAAGCTGATTAGAAAGATGGTCAATAGAAGAGAAAATGCTAACCTAATGAGCCACAATGGATAATTTGTCATTATTAATCCATCTTCCTGAAAACGGTTTATACGGAGCAAGTATATTTCATGGTACTTGAGAAAAATATATGTTGAAGTCAAAAGCTATCGAGATTTAAATGCTCGCTTATAGTCTTCCAAGATATTTTATATTCTAAGGCAAGGTGACAATAAGTGCATGATTTGGTATGTAGATTCAAAGTTATGCATGGCTACGACCCTTTCTTATGATTTCTTATCATAATTTTCTGCACACTTATAGTTGTTAGATCATATCTCTATAAGGGAAAACTTAAAATAACAACCTTTATACTAAAAAAATTATGTATGTCATTACTTAGTAGTTTATGGTTTTAAGACGCAAAAGCCATTTGAGAAATACTTTTCCTACCCACTATTAATCAATATTCTCAATATAGTCATTGAATTTGCACGCGCACATCATAAGAAGGAGAAGACAGTAATGTGGCAGAAGGAGAAGACAGTAATGTGGCGGAAGAAGAAAAAAATGACATTTCTCGTTCTCTGTTTCAGCATCATTCTTCTGATATGAACTAATGATGGCTTTCACATAGGCTTTTCCCTTTAGAGACTTCTTAGTGTCCAATGGAAAGCATACATCAGATTTGTGCAAGTCGGGTTCTTCTATGACTTTTAAGAGTCTCGACTGATTCTGTAAATTACACCCTAGTTGGGTGATACTTTTACCACTTCTCACTGCAGGTGCGCTCTCTAATATCCATTTTGAATGTAATATTATAGATATCCATGCATGTTTATGTCAAAATTACTTATATTGTCAATGTTTGATTGTCTAGTTGTTGGTGATGCGTCCATATCAGGGACAGAGGTCACTCCCGTTCCTCCAGGTATGTTTATATATTATATAGGGCAAGTATATTGATTTAGAATGCTATATCATAAATATACACACATTTCTTTTGCTCTTAGTCGTCCAACTCATTATCATGGGCTGCTTGATGAGATTAGATTTGCGCCTGATGATCTACAAGAGCTTGTTCACTCCCTGTCATATGTGTAAGCAGCGCTATATGCGAGTTTACCTTGTTAGTATGTATATACTGAAATTAATTAATATTATTCAAATTTTGATACATGCAGATACCAGAGGAGCACATCTTCTATCTCTGTAGGTAAGGCTTTGAATTTGTTGATTTTGGTATTTCTTGTCAATTTTATAGACCAGTATGTGTTAAATATAATGTTCTGACAGTTGCTAGGGGGAAGGCAACATTCGAGGCTGCTGACCCCAGTCCTGGACGCCGCACACGGACGGCACCACGGAGGTTTGGAGATAGGCCGAGGACTGGGCTCTAGCAGGGCCCATATGAGGTTGGACTCCACCCCGGTGGTTACTTCCTCCGTCTCCAGTTAGCGACGTATCCAGCAGGAACAGGAGAGCTTGAAGGCCACCGTTCAGGAGTTGAATGGGATGCTGGTATGTATACTACTTAATAGTAAAATATAATGTCATATTATAGATATCAACATATCCAATATCAGTACATAGCCTGAGCTTATTTGGTTGTAGACTTATGTTTTATTAATCATACATACATATGTAATTGAAATAAACAACGCTTTTCCAAACTAGATATCCAAACAGGGTTTCGAAATAACTTAATAATGATACGAATTCGAATAATAAACAGTTCTTACACGCTTCTTACACAAGTTATATCCAGACGCGACAGGGTAGATCGGCCGAGCCTCCACACGCATCTCCTTCGGCTGCGGTTCCGCAAACAGCTCCTGTAGCTCCACCGCCCACTCAGACTCCCGCTCGCGACGAATTGCAGAGTTTATTGACCGAGGAGCAGGACCGAGCTGGACCGAGCTAGGGTAGATTTTTGGTTCTTTTTTTTTGAAACATGTATTTATTTATATCATACACATTGTACTACATTTTGAAACGATATTCATATTGGTTTGTATTTATATCATATTCAGTTTTTGTGTTTCTTTTGTATATTATATATATGCGTGAGATGTGATTATGAATACTGCAATATATGATTTGATTGATGTATACATTATTGTGCACAGGGCGGGAAAAAATCAAGCAGGACATTTTTAAAAAAAAATTTCAGACAATATGTACCTACGGATTAATCCGTAGGCCTACACGTTACCCCTACGGATATATCCGTAGGGGCTAAATATCAGCAGTAACTGATATTTCCCCCAGATGTCAGTGCCAGGTGTTTGGGAATCCCCCTACGGAGATATCCGTAGGGGCCACTGACATTCCCCTACGGCGTTATCCGTAGGGGCACATATCAGGAATCCTGAATTTGTGCCCCTACGGAAAAGTACCTACGAATATATCCGTAGGGGGTAGTACATGCCCCTACGGCTATAGCCGTAGGTCCAAGTAATTTATTAAAATAAACCGTAAATAATATAAAATCTTATACCCTACGGCTTAATCCGTAGGGGAAACTGGACCTACATACATATCCGTAGGGGCAAGAATTTAACCGTAGGGATAAGTTCAGGGCCTCGACTTGCACCTGCAGCCTTTAAACCTACGGGGTATTTTTTCGCCCCTACGTATATAACCGTAGGGGCAGTGGGTTGCACCTACGGATATATCCGTAGGGGCAACCCTTCTTTGTAGTAGTGCCCTCTTCATTTCACTCTTACTAATGTGCACCTTAATGCAATAATCTATTACAAGTAGTAATCATCATTCATCAATACAATATTTTATTTGATTGGTTTGATATATCTATATCTATAGGACTCCTAAAAGCAAATTGGAGAGGTTTTGGAGGTCTTTTCATACCAACTAATTATTCATACCAAAAGATTATTCATACCACTAAATCCTATTCCTCTCGGCATATTCAAATCCAATATCACATCTTTTTTTATTATTATTAGATATTTAGCATCAATTATTAAAAAATATTTTCATATCTTTTTTTATTATTATATATTTAGCATCTATTATTAAAAAATCTTTTCATATCCTTTTTTTAAGTTTTTATCATAATTTGCTAATTTAAGTTTTATGGAAATCATATTTTTTAATCTTTTTTTTATATATATTTAGCACTCTTTATATAGTATATGAAAAAGATTTTATGCCAAAATTATATTTGGATTTTATAGAAAAAGTTGATTTGATTTTATATCACAAATTTGATTTCCATAAAACTTAAATTAGCAAATTATGATAAAAACTTAAAAAAAGATGTGACCTGAAAGCATATTTAAAAAATTAGTTAACATATATACTTTCTATAGTATATGAAAAGGATTTTATGCCAAAATTATATTTGGATTTTATAAAAAGAAGTTGATTTGGTTTTATATCACAAATATCTTACTGTAGAATGGTTAATCTCTCTACTATTATAGTGCAAAAGGCAATGGCTCCAATTTTAAAATTGATTTTGAGATTTGACTATCAAATTTGCAAAAGAAATTCATTAAAAAAAATAAAAAATTAAATCTCAATTTGTAACTTCAATTATCCCATACGTCCAAATCTCAATTGTAACCGCAACTAACCCCATACATCCAATAACTATCTTCACAAATCTCTTTCACTAACTAACTCCATATAAATTTCTATTTAATTAATCACACTTAATATGTAATGTGCATCTCATGTGCAAAATACTAATGTGTGTAAAATATAGGCCATAGGACGGAATTTCCTCCTATGGTGTCGAAAAAATACAAGCTCTATCATTTTTTCCGTTCGGCACCCAGTATCTCTATTTTTATCATCTAAGATTTGTATACACCAAATTTCATGTGATTCTATCATTTTTTCGTAAAAGGTTCTATTTTCGGTAAATCATTAATTTTGCAACCACTAAATCAACGGTGAAAAAGTGGTAGAATCACATGAAATTTGGTGTACTACATCTTAGATAATGATTAGAGGGAATGGATGCCTGTCGTCGAAATAAATCATGAAAGGTGTATTTTTTCGACGTCATAGGAGGAATTCTCTTCTAGCACATGTTCTCCATTATATATACGCGCGCGCGCGCGCGCGCGTGCGCACATATATATGAGGAAATAGGTTATCAGCTAGCTAACTGATATTAAACCGTCAGCTAACCTATTATATAATCCAATCCGACCGTCAAATTGACGATCCGCGCCGGCCACCTTATTCCACACATGGAGTGATCTGTGGAGGAGGAGCTATCATCGAAGACATCGCGCTTGGAGATGCGGAGGAGCTATCATCGTATCGCCTAACTCCTTTAACCTAATGCGGCCGGACCGCAGGTAACCTTAGCATGGGGACATCCTAGTCCTCTTGTCGCCGCAAGGTTGGCTAATCATACGCAGCAGGAGCAAGAGTACTCTCTTAATCTGAAAGGCACATGAACCCGAACGCTATTATGAATGTGTGACCGACACTACACTACGTAGGTACCTGTGTAGGTGATGTGCACGTGAAGAGCCGACTGGTCCTAGAAACAGCGGAAGCGACGCTAGGAGTTAACGACTGGACGTGCTGCAACTTAGGGATCACCAATTATAGGGATATCGGGGTTAGGGGCATAGCATAATTCTTCTTGAAGAGCTAGAAGGCGCCATGTGACTGACCCTGCCATAATGCACTCATACCTATTTTATTGCACCGGCACCCGAAGTCGAACATACATACGACGATCTTCGTGCATGAAGGGACGGGAGGAAAGAAAGGGCGGTAGATGATAATGAGAAAAGAGCGCCGCTTCATGCGTGTAGGGATGGGTGCAAAATTAACGATTTACTGACAATAGAGCTTTTTACATTGCTAATCCAACTTTGAAAAAGTGGTAGAATCACATGAAATTTGGTATATCCACATCTTAGATGATAAAGATGAAGATGAGTGCTGATCATCGGAAAAAATGATAGTGTGTTTTCGGCGCCATAGGAGGAAATTCCTTCATAAGGCACTTTCCTTCCATTATATATATATAGAGAGAGAGAGAATAATAGAGGTATATATATATAGAGAGAGAGAGAGAGAATAATGGAGGAAATATGCCATAGGAGGGAATTTCCTCCTATGACGTCGAAAAAATACAATATCCATCGTGTTTTCCGACGATCGGCACCCATCATCTTCATCGTTTTCATCTAAGATATGGATACACCAAATTTCATGTGATTCTACAACTTTTTTACCGTTGAATTAGTGGATTCAAAATTAACGGTTTACCAACAATAAAACTTTTTACATTGCTAAATCAACGGTGAAAAAGTTGTAGAATCACATGAAATTTGGCGTACCCACATCATTAGATCGTAACGATGAAGATGATGGATTCCGATCGTCAGAAAACACGATGGAGGATGTATTTTTTCGACGCCATAGGAGGAAATTCCCTCCTCTGGCCTTTTTCCTCCATTATTCTCATATATATATATATATATATATATATATATATATATATATGAAAAAGGGTATGGGGTGGCGGCCTTTTTTTCAAAAAGGGGCTCTTGCCTCAAACACACATATCTACCATATTTTTCATCGATCCAAACCGGTCATTTTGATCTACATATCATAAAACCCATATATACAAAAAATTTCGAGATTTAAAGACCTCTAACGCATTCATCAAATGGATTAAAAAATTAACGGCTTATAGGTATATGAAAAATTACGGTTGCTTGATGGACATGCTAGAGGCCTTAAAATCTCAAGATTTTTTGTACATAGGGATATCATAATACGTAAATTAAATTGTTCGGTTTGGATCGGTGAAATGTATGGGGTAATGGTGTGTTTAGGTGGCGGCCCCTTTCATATCCCTTTTTCTGTATATATATAGAATCACATGAAATTTGGTGTATCCACATCTTACATGATAAAGATGATGAATACCGATCATCAGAAAAAATCGTGGATGGTGTGTTTTTTCGACGCCATAGGAAGAAATTCCCATTCTATGGCACCTTTCCTTGTATACACACACACAGAGAACAATGGAGAAAAGACGCCATAGGAGGTTTTTTTTCGTTAGGTGGCGTCAAAAAATATACCCTCCACCATTATATTCGACGATCGACACCGTCCATCTTGATCTTCAACGTCTAATATGTCGATACTTCAAATTTCATGTGATTCTACCATTTTTTTCACCATTGATTTAATGGATGGGTGCAAAATTAATGGTTTACCGATAACGGTACTTTTTACATTGCTAAATCAAAGGTGAAAAGGTGTTAGAATCTCATGAAATTTGGTGTATGACATATTAGACAATGTAAATCAAGATGGTCAGTACCGATCGTCGAATAAAATGATGGAGGGTGTAGTTTTTGACGCCACCTTACGAAAAAACCTTCTAGGGCCTCTTTCCACCATTATTCTCTCTATCTCTCACACACACATATAATGATTCATTTCTTCTAATTTAGGCTGCGCGTTTAGATGGAAAATTTCGAATTTAGTGAATGATTTCCCACACATACCCCCACGAAATGTTTGGAGTCGATGATACATGTCTTCATTTTTATAAAGGTAACAACAACTGAGCCTTTTATCCCAAACATATGGGGTAAGCTACATGAACCAACATGAGAATCACGCCGGGGCGAGCACATGAATCCTCCGCATCCACTCACTCCCATCGAACAATATACTTTCATTGAGGCTTTTGGCATCCGTACCGCCTCTATCCACGTTTTCTACGGTCTCCTTTTCGTTCTTTTGACTTGGCCTAAATCAAGAATATCCATTCATCAAACTGGTGTTTCCGTAGGTCCGCGTCGCACATAACCAAACCATCTTAACGGTTTTCCCTCATCTTCTCCTCCACGGGTGCTTACACTAACCTTTGCATAAATATACTCATTTTGCATCTTACTTTTCTAGTGTTACCACACATCCAACGAAACATGCCTATCTCCGCTACATGATCTTTTGTGCATGATGTTTCTTAGGAGCCAGCATTCCGTACAATATAATAAGGCCGGTCGAATAGCGGTTCGATAAAACTTCATTTTCAATCTTAACGGAAAGTTACAATCGCACAAAATCCCCGTTGCTCTCCTCTATTTCAACCAACCAGCTTGGATTCTCTGGTTGACACCGGTATTGATCTCACCATCCTTTGGATAATGGAACCTAGATATCTAAACTGTTCGCTCGGTGATTTCTCTTGCCTATCTAGTGTTATACCACTATGATATAGATTTTGTTTACTAATTTGCATTGCATATATGCTGTCTTGGACCTACTCAATCTAAACCCCCGAGATTCCAACGTTTGCCTCCGTAACTCCAATTTGGTATTAACCTCTACTTTCGCCTCATTTATCAAAATAATATCATCTACGAATAATATAAACCAAGTTACCTCATCCTGGATAGTTCTAGTAAGCTCATCCATCATTATTGCAAACAAGAATGGACTTAATGCAGATCCTTGATGCAAGCAAATCGTGATCGGAAAATCTCTCGTTGGGCCGCCGTAAGTCCTTACATTTATCACTACTCCATGATGCATGTCCTTGATTATGTCAATGTATCTAATTGTGACTCTTTTCTTCATCATTATCCGTCATAATACCTTTCTAGAAACCTTGTCGTAAGCTTTCTCTAAGTCGGTAAAAACCATTTGCAAATATCCCTTCTCCTCTCTCAAAACGTTCGACAAGTTGACGAAGCAAATGAATAGCCTCCGTCGTCGATCGTCCAGGCATGAACCCAAACTGGTTCTCTGTTATCTTAACATCCTGCCTTAACCCGTGTTTAATCACCCTCTTCCAAAACTTAATGGTATGACACATGAGTTATATTCCACGGTAGTTTTAGCAACTTTGAATGCTACCCCTATTCTTATAGAAAGGCATAAGGGTACTTTTCCTCCACTCATTTAGCATCTTTTGGATTTTCCTTATCTTATTAAATAGGCACGTCAGCCATCAAACACCTATCTGAAAATACCTTAGAGGGGGTGAATAAGGTAACTACGTGTCCTATAGCAAATTTAAATTCTTAATTACAATATTTTAATTGATTACCAAGTTTCCGCGGAAATAATTTAAACAAGTATAAATAATGAATCTTAGTAAGGTAATCAACACAATCACAGAAAAAGTAAATAGAGTCAAAACAACGCAAATATAGAGATTTGTTGACTAGGGTTCACCACACTTCTGTGGCTAGTCCTCGTCTGAGACACCTTCTCGGGATTTCTACACTATTGTTATGAAGAACACAAATCCCTCTTCACAGGGCTGTGAAGAACACCAATCTCTCTTCACAAGGATAACACTCTTTAACTTGTGATTCCCTAGAAAACAAGCCTTCCTTTCTAGTTCGTGATTCTTTAGGAAAGCCGCACTTTCCTCTCTAATCCACGACTTTCTAGGAAGATTTCTTTTTCCACTCTGAATCCACACAATTCAAGCAATAAGAGGCACCCCCTCTCGTGGGTTGAGAAACACCCTTTCTCGTGGGTTTACAATCGTTTTACAAACGACAAATTTACTCACTCTTAACTTTATGATCTCAATAGATACCGGTATGACAGAAGAATTGATTTGAGAGATTATATCATATTTTGGCTCTGTGGAAATGAAAAGAATTTGGGCAAGTGTAAGCCGAGAAGAATAAAAGGATTTCTCAAAATGATTTGCAATGAATTGTTAATTGAAAGTGTGAGGTCTTATGGCTTTATACATGTATCAAATGGAAAGTTATTCTAACTTCCAATAACCGCCAAAAACTGTTATAAAACAGTTAATGACGGTTGAAAGCGGTCAGAATTGAAAACGATGTAAATATCCTTTCGATTCAAAATCCAAATTTAAATTAACTGCCAAAAACTGTTCGTGCAAAAACGTCTGTAGGAAACATCTGCCATTAGACAAATTCCTTCCCCAGACGTCTGTAGGAGACGTCTGGAGAACAAAAAATTATTTAGCAGACGCCTTTAGATTCGTCTATGAAGTTTATCCATTATTTGATATTTTGGGAATTTGTGCTACAGATGTCTGTGGAAGAAGTCTGGGGTTCAAAAAAAATTATGATACATACGTCTGTTTTCTGACATGAATGAATATTTGTTTTTTAAACTTGGCAGTTTGAATTCCAACAGATAGGTTAGACGTCTCTTAATGAGAGGGAAAACGTCTGGAGTAAAGACGGCATGTTGGAATGATGTTTCTAATATTATAAGATCAATACTTGACACATGTACGACACTTTTATCTTCTATCTTTGTCTTGGTTCTTCTTTGATCTTCGTTTTCTTGAACCGTTACGATAAGACGTCATTATATCTTGATTAAGCTTGCATCACGTATTCACCCGCGTCAAGTCTTCATGCCATACCATCGTTTTGAGTGCGCATCACATTGTAGGCAATTTTGTTTGATGTTTGATATATTCATGCTGCACTTAAGAATAAACACTTGGAAATGTCATCAGTAATTTATGAATTCGTTTAAATAAGGTTTTAAACTAAATCGAAACCGAGGATCGTGTAACACAGATGTAAACAATCTCCCCTTTTTTATATTTAGCAGAACTTATTTAAAAAATTCATGATATATAAAAAATATAAATTCGATTTAAATACTCCCCCATAATTTATGCTTGGTTAAAAAAATCTTTGAACTCATATCGGTGTCTCATACCACTGATATTATTTTTCAAAAAGTATTGCATGAAGACGAGTGATAAAATTCGAATTTTATGACCAAATCAAGCATTAATTAAGGATATTCATGAATATTTTTAATATTCTCTCTTTTTGAAAAATATCAAAAAGTTTAAAAAATAGAGCAAGGGTTATGAAAACATACATGAATATGGAAATTTTAAGTTCATGGAAAACAAAATGAGGCATGTAAAGGCACATCCAATGAACAAAGTGTATTTTTAGCGATGTGAGGATAAATAATATCCATTTTAGCGCATGATTTATAGTAACAACTAAAATATTAAATAATAGTATACGAACCCGATAGTTAGAGAACATAATTCAAACTTTTCATAAATAGAAACTTGAAGTTCATACATAGAATTCATAACGATAAACTAACACACAAATGAAAACTAAAACGCACAAACTACATCAAACATAAACTAAAACACGCACACACTAAAAACATCCATATACTTCAAGCAAAACAAATTAAACAACGAACTAAACTAGGACCTAAACCTTAAGATCCTAATCTATTCTTCCGGCGGTGGAGGCGGCGTTGTAAATGGAAACTTGGAGGACAAGACGAACATGCTATGATCGATTTGGCTGAAGAGGTGATCGATGCGGCCGGAGAGATGGTCATGAGAACCAGTGATACGATCCATGATACGGTTCTCGAAAGTGGCAAAGTCAAAGTCTTGGGCCTGAGGAGGAGGAGCGTCAACTGGATTTTGAGGAAGATGGGAGGAACTCGGAGTTTGGTCTAACTTCATCAAATTGATGTTGCGGGCTCCAAAATCAAGTTGTTCCTTGACTTGGTCCTCGAGAACGGGAATGGTAATGTGACAATACTCCAAAAGCTTTGTTATGACTCGACCATAGTATAGATTCGTTGGTCCACTTGACACTTCCCACGTGTTATGGATAAGGAACAACAGAAGATTAACTCTAATCTTCGAAAGCACGCAGTAGGTTATCAACTTGTGGGGGCCGTAAAGAGTTTCGCGACCGCCAGACTTAGCTAGGACGGTGTGGGAGAGAAGATTAGCAAGAACACGGGCTTGTTTGGTGAGTATTTTCGCTTGACGATCATTGAAGAGATGAGAATTCTCGGGGCCGTGAAGGATTTGGGATACCTTTTCCTTAGTAATCGGGTCAGCATACTCGAAATTGGCCAATGTCTTCATATAAACGTCGTCTCCTTCATTAGGGATACCTAACGCTTGACCGAGAGTATCGGAGTTGAATTTGAAAGTGGAATTGAAGACCTTGGTCGTGTAGTTGGTGTGATCGTCGGAAGTAGTCGTGAGTGTTGGGGTAAAAATTTATACCTCAGTTGACCAAGTCAAAATCAAAGTCAACCCCAAACCAAGTGGGCCCAAGCCCAGGTCAAGTGGGCCCATGCCCGAGTCGTGCCCGAACATGAAGCGGCCGGCCTCCCATGCCATAACAAAAATTTTTGTAATAAATAATTTTGGTGTTTTTTTTATGAATGTAAGAAAAATGGGCATAAAGCCAATTTTTTGTAAAACTCACGGCTCATGTGCAAAAGAAACGAGCACATGAGACATGGGATGGGCAAAATGCCATTTTGTAAAGCCCAAGGGGTTATATGTAAAATGTGTAGCTTATAAAGGCAAAAATGATGAAAATATCTCAACAACTTTTTCTCTCTAAAAAATTAGGGTCTCTGCCTCCTCCTTCCTCAAGGTTCTAAAATCTTCTTCCCCTTTTGAATTAAATCAAGAGTTTCTCTTCTTTTTCCAAAAATAAATAGTTTTTCACCACAAAACCCACAAAGGAGAGCTCAGATCTTCCATTAGATCTCAAAAAGGGAAGATATTTAAATCTCATCCCCTTTCTCCAAAATCCGGTCAACCAAGAGGAAGAAGGAAACCCATCTCCAAAAATCCTATCTTGGGAAGATCCAGGGCCAAAGGGGAGAGAAACAAAGGGGCTCCATTTGATCATTTCTAAAGATTTCTAAGAGTTTAACTCCATTCAAGATCTGTTGGAGTTCAGCTCCATAAATTAATCTCTTTTTAGGAGTTTAACTCCAGAAGACAAATCGGGAGCACAACTCCCAGTGCAGGGACAAAGTCCTTCCTGCTGACGCCCAGCGCCCGTGTGCCAGGCACATGGGGCGCTGGCGCCCAGCGTCCGCGTGCCAGGTACGTGGGGCGCTGGTGCTCACGCGTCTTTTGGATGCCATTTCCCCTCATTTTATGTACACTCTACACTAAAAATACTTCCCTCTTTAGAAAAAATTTCTAACGGGGCGCTGTCCCGCACTCCGCAAGGGGGCTGCTAGTCCCTTGACCTCCAGCCCGTTATCCGGATAGCGGGACCTCCGTAAACTCTGCGGGCTCCCGATATATCGAAAACCATTCTAAAACAAAACACACACTGCATATTGAGTTCGCATGACTAGTTGACCTGTCAATCGGAGGATCCCTCGCTTCAATGGCTAGGGGTAATTAACGGCAGCTTAGTCCGCGGCTGCCGGAGATTCGGATCCCCACAATCAATATACCCCAGCCTACCCTAGGCAGGGGAATCTGTAATGCGTCTGACAAGCGCGCGCGTATTCCCATCTCAATTGGGTGACGAAAAACACCCTACAGATTCTGGCACGCCCGGTGGGACCTTACCCTCCTCCCATGTCTCGGGTCAAGTGTTCATGCGAACTCATTAATATATATATATATATATATATATATCGACGTTTGTACTGAAGTGATGTTCCTTTCGTGCAACAATCAACTTTCAACGACGATGTTTCCCAAGATGAACTCAGCTTCCGACGCGACCCCGATCCCGTATATAGTCAAGATCAATGCTCGTGTGGTTCTCCCTGCCAGTCTCAGCCGGCAATGGGAGGAGCCACCCCATCAATTTGGTTCGGTCATCATCTACCCTGCTAGAAGCGCTCATCTGGCGGAGGTCCCGACAAACCAAGCGGCCAAACCAACCTCAAGTGGCAGGAGGCCGAACGTTGTAGTCTCCAAAGCATCCCACCCTAAATGCAAATCTGTATTCGAATGGCTCTTTACTATTCCGACTGGGGGCAAGGCCGTCAACACCAACGAGCCACAAAGCAGCTCCAGCAAGCTCAGACATTGCCCTTGACGATCGAGCGAGCAGGCACATTCTCTGGACTTTTTGTCAATCGGTCTACGGCGTCTTCCCGAAGAGCCGAAGTATGCCAAGTGCTTAAGACAGAAAAGTTAAGGCAGAAAAGGCTCAGGTATCGAGCCAACAAGAGGGCCAGGACTTCGGCCATGTGGAATTTTGTGAGGTTCCAAGAGCAGGGTTACTCCGTGACAAAGGCTGAGTCAGCCATAAAAATCAGCAATTCCTTTGAATCTCTTAAGTGGGTTCAAAAAAATGCCATGGCCGTCGGAATCAAGAAGATAGCGGTCCGAACAATGCCACAAAGGGACGTGTCCCAGCCTCAAAAGAGAAAGCATGACACCATCTCTTCAAGAGTCTATCGGGCGCTCTGCGCCGCGCAAAAACAGCAGGGCAAATCCAGAAAGGAAGCGCCAGCACCACTTATGAATCCGGTTAGGCCAGCCATCTTCAATCGATCCGCTATCAAAACAGAAGGGCCAAAACGGTGGTCCACAATGTCAGCTACCAATAATGAAATGATGGCCGTATTTGTTGTCCACACGGTCTATATGCAGGCACACGCCCAAGTGACAACCTTCGCAGCAAAAGCAAGGATGGGGCCACCATATCCCAAGCTCAATCTGGCTTGAATGTGGTTGCCGCTTCCTAAGAACAGCCACCTTCGCTGGATGATGAAAACCCTCTCGATGAGGATGATAGGCAGAAAGACCCCTCAGTCCATGTAGAGTTAAGCTCGGACAGCGAGGAAGAGCGGACTTCCCGTCCCCGGACCGTGGAGCAAGAGCTGCTTCAAGAGCTTCAAAAACAGCTCAGGAGCAAAGATAAAGAGATGGCCAAGCTCTATTCGAAAATTGAAGACCTAACGAATGTTGTGATGCAGCTTACAGCTCAAATTGCTCAAGCGCCTCCCAATCAAGCACAAGTCTCTACTCATGAGCCGGGTGATGACAACCCGAAGCAGCCGATGCCTATCCCTTTGGGTCCAAGATTGGTCGAGCCGCACGAAAGCCGGCCACATTCCGCTTCTGGGGACGCCTTGGCCCCAGATAGCACTATCCCGCTAACATAAGATCGGATAATTGATTTGGTCATCAGCAAGGTTAAAACATTGGTGGCCGAAGCCGAAGCTCATAAAGAAATTGGCAGTAGTGGGCGGTCATATCCCGCAAAATACGATCTGATTGAGTTCCCGAGCGGCTACGTCATTCCTAAGTTCGGGAGATTTGACGGGACGGGAAATGCAAATCAGCACGTCGCCCACTTTAAAGCATCGTACGGAAATACAGAGGGCAATGATGTGCTCCTTCTTCGTCAGTTTGTCAACAGCCTGACCGGTGTCGCTTTCGACTGGTACGCGAGTATATCAGACGGGTCCATCATTACCTTTGCCCAAATGGAGTCTCTGTTTCGGCAAAGGTTCATGAGTGTCAATGATAAAATCTCCATTGCTGACCTTGTGAGGACCAAGCGGGGGAAGAATGAAAGCAACACCGACTTTATCGCCTGATGGCGTAATCTCATGGTCAAGTGCGAACCGCCGCTGGAGCAGGACCAGTCCGTCAGCCTTCTCATTGGGAACCTCAGCAATTTGATGGTTCCATTCTTATGTACAGCAGGCCTCAAGACGTTTCAGGAGCTAACCAAGAAAATCCAAATGCTGGAACGCTCGAAGCAAGAGTCTACCCCAGACTCTCAGAGAGACAAGACTTGGAAAAATAAGCGGGACGACAACCGTAGAAGCGGGAATTCCAGCAGTGCCAATGCCTTCAATGCGTCCGACAATGAAGACAAGCGAAATGCAGGCGATTCCAAAACCAACCGGTCTCGAAAGCCATTGTTGGGAGGAGAAGGGCCTTCCCTAGAGGAGAAAAAGAACAAGGTTTACTCTTTCAGAAGGGACAAGGTCTGCAAGATATTTAAAGATGCCTTGAACAACAGTCTACAATTGCCGGAGTTGAAAAGACCCCAAGAAGCAAAAATGACCAACAATCCCCTGTATTGCCCGTACCACCGAGTAGTGAGCCATGCGATCGAGGATTGCTATATCTTCAAAGATTGGGTCGAGAAGCAGGACAAGGCCGGAGAGATCGAGCTGCCCAAGAGTGTGTTGGTGAACAATCAAGTTGCAACCACTAACTTTATACAGACAGAAGCTGAAGCCTTCTGGGAGCAGACAGCTGAACCCGCTGTCCTGAGAAATGAAACTGACTCACCGCAGCCTCCGTGGAGTACACACATATCTAATAAGACGAAGAAGATGCTAAAGTTACTTCGGAAAGAGCCCAGAACAGAATGGGAAGGGCAGAAGAAGCCTACCATTCCAGCTGCCAATTCGGCTCAATCAGGCTCAGAATCCAAAAAGCTCAAGAAGAAGAAAAGTACAGCTCGACGCGAAAAGGACTCTAATTCAATTGAAGTAGTTCTTCCCCGTAGAAACGGTTGAGATTCTGAAGGAGTTAGAAGAAGACTCCAATGAAGAGATCCCTATAGTGACCTGCTACGTCATCCATCTTGGCAGCGACCTTGATGAGGAGCTCTGTTTTTCCGAAGAGGACGAGGAGCTCGCCTCAAAGGCCAACCAAATCCAGCTTAGAAGCGGAAGGGCTCTGCTGCCAAATCAGGGCAACGCCCCAAAAGGAAAGGAAAAACAAGTTGTTAATGAAGAAGATGGCGGAGAGCCGGCACATGAAAATTCGAGTCCTTCGGTGGACTATAATGTCTTAGCTCATCTTCGGAAACTTCCGTCTCTCCTGAGCGTCTACGATACCTTGGTTCTATCTAAGGAGCTCAGAGATGTTCTCATTCATGCTCTACAAAACCCTGAGCGGTATCAGGCTCGCTTTATAGAAATTAATATGAAAGAAGCCCAGTACGCTCTGCATATCGCCGCCGTCACATTTAAGGACGAAGACTTGCTACTGGGAACGACTGAGCATAATCGGCCGCTTTACGTGACCGGGTACAGCGACGGAGATCGGATTAATCGCATATTGATTGATCCAGGATCCTCAATGAACATCATGAACTTGCGGACTCTGAAGAGTTTGTCAATGGACGTCCGACACTTGTCAAGGAAAAGGATTGCCATTTAAGGCTTCAATCAAAACTGCTAGCAAGTTCTGGGGTTTATAGCTTTGCCAATCAAATTTGGGGATCTGCAAACCGAAGCTAAGATATACGTGATCGACGCTGACTTGTCTTATAAGGTTCTTCTGGGACGACCGTGGCTCCACGATTACGGTATCGTTCCGTCAACTCTCCATCAGTGCATAAAATATACCAAAAACGAAGAAGAAAGACGCATTGATGGAGACATCCAGCCGTTCGGTGTGCATGAAGTCCGATATGAAGATTCTCGGTACTTTATGAAGCCCCAAAATACCGAGCCACAGCTGACCAAAGATAGAACGGTCCTGAAACTCAAAGGAAAATCTAAGCCGGCTGTCACTTTCAAAAGCAAAAACCCCCAAGTGCGTCCGCGTTTCGGTAGTAATACTGATGAGTCCGATGCTGGAAGTCCGTCCTTCCGTAAAACTCGCCCTCATTTCGGTAGCGATATGGACGAATCTGATACTAAAGGCCCGTCCGACAGCAAAATCCGCCCTCGTTTAGGCAGCGACACTGAAGAGTCGGAAGAAGAAGACCCGCCTTGCAACAGCTGTGCAGACTGGGCCCCCACGCAACGAGCAAAACTACGAGTGACCTTCGAAATTGCAGAAGGGTCCCTAGCCGTCACAAGGGTGCCGGAGCAGTGTGCAAAGAGCTCGATGCATTGTCAGTCTCCACCGTGGACCAGCTGAAAACTTTCTACGTTCCCGGAAGGAAAAGTGGACAGAAGGGCATCCTGTTTTATGGGTCAAATCCTGTTGTGCACCCAGACGATTTGTCTGTCGTGTGCCTTCCATACGAGAGAGGCATAAGGGCCGTCCTCAATCCCAGATATTATGTGTCCGAGATGCGGGAATACTTTAAAAAGTGCGGGTGTCGGCTATATCAAACGAACTCCGAAGCGAAGTTTTACAAAGGGCTATGGCATTCGCCTCAGGTCCGAGCACTCATCGATGGACGAATTCCAAATAGACGGGGCATAGGTTTCATCCAGCCTGATTCCAAGGCATGCTACATGATCCGTGTTGGTGAAGCCAGCGAAAGGTCGAATGAGTGCTCGGACCTGAGGCATAAGGGCCGTCCTCAATCCCAGATATTATGTGCCCGAGATGCGGGAATACTTTAAAAAGTGAGGGTGTCGGCTATATCAAACGAACTCCGAAGCCAAGTTTTACAAAGGGCTATGGCATCCGCCTCAGGTCCGAGCACTCATCGATGGACGAATTCCAGATAGACGGGGCATAGGTTTCATCCAGCCTGATTCCAAGGCATGCTACATGATCCGTGTTGGTGAAGCCAGCGAAAGGTCGAATGATGATGACGAGATAGCCGAGCCAGAAGAAGCTCTTCAAGAGCTCGAAGATGTCAGACAAGCAACCTTCGATGAGCTAATCGAGATCGATTTGGGAACGTCCGATAATCCAAGGCCGACCTACATCAGCTCACTTGTCAGAGAAAATGAAAGAGCAGATAATTGCCCTGCTGCATGAGTTTGCCGACTGCTTCGCGTGGACGTCCAGAGAAATGCCCGGCCTCTCCCCTGAAATGGCCGTGCATAAGCTGGCTATATCTCCTGATGCCAAGCCTGTCGAACAAGCTCCTCGAAGAATGAGAAGGGAGCTGGAAGAAAAGATCATCGAGGAAACTAAGAAATTTATCGATGCTGGCTTCATCAGGGAAGAGAAATACGCAGACTGGATCGCATGCATTGTCCCAGTAAAGAAGAAAAATGGGCAGATCCGGATTTGCGTCGATTTTAGGGACCTTAACAAGGCATGCTCTAAAGATAATTTCCCGCTTCCGGTCATGGAAATGATGGTCGATGACACCTCAAATTACGAGCTGTTCACCTTCATGGACGGTTTGTTTGGGTACAATCAGATAAAAATGTCACCCAAGGATGAGAAGTATACAACATTTCGAACCCCAATCGGCATGTACTGTTACAAAGTGATGCCGTTCGGACGGAAGAACGCAGGTGCTACATATCAAAGGGCGATGACCAATATCTTTGATGACCTAATCCATAAAGTCGTCGAATGCTATGTTGATGATCTGGTCATCAAGACTAAAGCTAATGCCGATCGCATCCAAGATCTTAGAACCGTTTTCACCAGATTGAGGGAATACGACTTGAAGATGAATCCTCTAAAGTGCGCTTTTGGCGTGTCATCGGCAAAATTCCTAGGTTTTATAGTCCGACATCGGGGGATCGAAGTTGACCCATCCAAGATAAAGGCCATTCTGGAGATGCCCCCTCCTAAGAGTCTGACGCAGCTAAGATCCTTTCAAGACAAGCTCGCTTACATACGAAGGTTCATCTCAAACCTATCGGGGAGATGTAAGCCCTTCTCAAAACTCATGAAGAAAGGAGCACTTTTTGTCTGGGATGCCGAATGTCAAGAAGCGTTCGAAAGTATCAAACGGTTCAAGTTGCACCCTCCAGTGCTTGCTGCTCTTATTTCAAATAAACCGTTGATTCTCTATACTGCTGCGCTAGATGAATCACTTGGCGTACTCCTTGCCCAAAACAACGAGGAGGGAAAAGAAAATGCCCTCTACTATCTCAATCGAACTTTAGTTGGGGCGGAACACAACTATTCCCTGATCAAAAAGCAATTCCTGGCTCTGATATTCGCTGTGAAGAAGCTGAGGCACTATCCGCTTACTCATCGGGTTATGCTGATCTCCAAGATCGACCCGCTCAAACACTTAATGATCAAAGCAAGCCTAGCCGGTAGAATGGCGAGATGGGCTGTCATGCTGCTTGAATTTAACATAATTTATACTCATCAGAAAGCAGTAAAAGGGCAAGCCCTCGCCGACTTCCTTGCTGCTCATCCTATACCAGAAGGGTCGCCACTCAATTGCGAGTTACCCGACGAACAAGTGATGCACCTCGAGGAAGATGAGCCATGTTGGGAGCTCTACTTCGATGGAGCCTCATCAATGAGGAGCTCCGGCAAATCAAGCATCCCGCAGATAAAAACAGAGATATGATTGGTGTTCATCACGCCATCGATGGGAACCCTATGACGTTCTTTTGCTCTCACTGAGTCTCGCACAAAGAATGAGGCTGAGTAAGAAGCTCTGATAGCTGGTTTGGAGCTCGCCATAGAAATGGAAAACCTTCGGCTACGAGTCTACGGTGATTCCCAGCTTGTCGTCAACCAAATAAGCGGCGACTATAAAATATACAGACCCGAGTTAGCTCGATATAGAAGCCGAGTGGTGGAACTTATGAAACGGTTCACTCACATTGAATTAATGAGAGTCCTTAGAGCGTTGAACGGAAAAGCCGACATACTCGCTCGCCTAGCTAAAGAGCTAGCTGATCCCGACATGGACGAAATTCTAATCACTGTCAGAAGCCGGCAAATTCTACTTCCAGTATCATTGCGTGAAGAAGAAAGTGTTGAACAAGAGAACAATCCCGCCGAAGAAACTTCGATCATTCAAGACGAGCCCGATTGGAGAGGACCCTTCATAGAGTACCTCCGATACGACAAGCTGCCCGAAGAAAAATCTGCGAGGATTCAGCTGAAGAAGAGAGCTCTCCGATACATGTTTGTAAATAACACGCTATACCGCAGATCATATAACCAACTCTGGCTCATGTGTCTGTCATCGGCCGAAGCCCAAAAAGTTGTGAAAGTTCAATCGGGCATCTGCGGGGGTCACCAACCCGGCTTCAAATCAAACGGCTTGGATATTACTGGCCTACCATGATAAAGGATTGTGAAGAGCATGTAAAGAAAAGTCATATCTGCCAAATTCACGGTGATTTCATTCACAAGCATCCCAATCCGCTGCATCCTACGGTGGAGTCATGACCCTTAGAAGTTTGGGGTACCGACATAGTTGGTCCGATTGATCCTCCGTCATCCAAAGGCCACCGGTTCATATTGGCCGCAACTGACTACTTCTCCAGATGGGCTGAAGCTGTCCCGGTAAAAGAAGTCAAGACAGAAGATATTCTGATGTTCTTCTAGCATAATATTCTATACAGCTTCGGTACACCAAGAAGAATCATTTCTGACAACGGACCTTCTTTCAAGAGCTTCAAAATCTCAAGGTTCGCTACTCAGCACAAGATAAACCGGAGATATTCCTCCATCTATAATCCAAGAGCCAATGGGCTAGCCGAAGCTTTCAATAAGGCTCTATGCAAGCTCCTGAGAAAAAATACTCCAGCCAACAAGAGAGTCTGGGATCTCAAATTTCACGAGGCGTTGTGGGCATATAGTACCACGCACCGTACTCCAACCCAGTCCACTCCATACTCATTGCTCTTTGGAGTGGAGGCAGTCCTCCCCCTCGAAGTTGAAGTTTCAAGCTTAAGGATGGTCGTTCAGCACGAGTTGACGGAGGAGGAAAACGTGCTCCTTCGGCTCGAAGAGCTCGACGCCCTCAAAGAAAAGAGGCTCGCAGTACAGCAAAATTTAGAGCTGTATCGAGCCCAAATGTCACGGGCCTATGACAAGATGACCCGTCTCCGCGCTTTCAAGAAAGTCGAATTGGTGTTGGTCCTCAAAAGACCGATCATCCCCAATCGACATGCCAAGGGAAAATTCGAGCCAAACTGGGAAGGACCATACGTCATCGAGAGAGTGTTCGATGGAGGATCCTACCAGCTGATAAATGCCGAGGGAGAAAGTCCCATGCCACCCATCAATGGTCGATATCTCAAGAAATACTACGCGTGAATGCTCCAAGTCGCAGGCGAATTGAGCACACCGGCCATACGGTTTGGATCATGTATCCTGTAAAACCGTATACAATCCATGGGCGTAAACAACCCTTATCTCTCCCAAGTCCTGCCGGCGAGACTACTTTTAAAGTCCCATCAGTGCAAAAAAAGAAAAAAAAATGAGAAAGGAAAAGAAAAAAAACGGTATGTCCACAAGCAAAACGGTCACGGATGAAAACCCGAAAGGGCTCCGTGAGTAAAAACAGAAGGACTGCCGGCGAGTTTGTGAAAACCCGAAAGGGTGCAAACTCGTGAAAAGAGATGAAATACACTTGCAAAGTCCTCTCGACCTTGTGAGGAGAAAATCCCTGCGTGAGATCCTTACAACTCACAAAGGAGCAACACACTTAGGAATCCTTACGATTCTTAAGGAGAACATACAACTGCGAGATCCTCTCGACTCGTAGGGAGAAAATGCTTTTATGAGACCCTTATGGCTTATAAAATTGAAAAGTCTTAGGTGACAGGGATCTAAACCCGTCTCCTGAGCCATCGTTCCCCAACGGGCGACGGCAAATGATGAGTCGCTCCTGGCATTACGCTTTAGTGTTAGTGGTGCTGATGCTGACCCAAAACTCAAACCTTAAATTCCCAAACGGCGAATGATGAGTCGCTCCTTGTACCATATTCCAGTGCAGCGATGCAGACGCTAACCAAAATTTCAATCCCTGGATGTCCCAATGGCGAATGATGAGTCGCTCCTGGTACCATATTCCAGTGCAGCGATGCAGACGCCAACCAAAATCTAATTTCCCAAAATTCTCCAGCCCTACGGGTGGTCCCCAAATTGACTACCGTATACAATCCACGGGCTCAAATAATTTTCCTCACATCCATGCCCCACAGCAACCACCAGTCACGCGGCCGGTCACCACCCTTGGAATTATACTCTATTTAGGAAGACCCACTCATGTGTCCTCACGATACATGAGGAGAACAAACTTACGAGATCCTCTCGACTCGTAAGAAAACACCTTCGTGAGATCCTTACGACTCACAAAGGAAAAACACACTTGGGAGTCCCCACGATTCCTAAGGATAAAATATACCTACGAGATCCTTTCGACTCGTAGGGAGAAAATGCTTTTATGGGACCCTTATGGCTCATAAAATTGAAAATCCTTAGGTGATAGGGACCTAAACCTGTCTTCTAAGCCATCGCTCCCTAACAGGAAAAAGGAAAATGATGAATTGCTCATGGCATATGTGCTTTAGTGTTAGCAACGCTGATGCCTACCCTAACCCTAAAATTCCAAACTCCAATCCAATAGACCCATAAGTCTTTAAACTAGGAACATATGACCTCTAAGTCGTTAAACTGGGAACAGATGACCCCTAAGTCGTTAAACTGGGAATGAGGGTAGCCCTCTCATGGCAAATGATGATTCGCTCCTAGTACCATATTCCAGTGTAGTGATACTGATGTCAATCCAAATCACATCAAATCAGCAAGACAACCAACGACCTCCCAGGCGGAATCAAGCTCCACTTCGGAAACAAGTCGAATCGCAAGTCAGCTTCAACCCTGACACCGCAACAAGCCGAGCAAGTCAAATCAAGCACCAACCATCCATGTCGCTAAAAGAGCAGCACCGACCGTCCACGTCGCTAAAAGGGCAGCACCGACTGCCCAAGTCGCCCAAGTCGCTAAAAGGGCAGCACCGACCGTCCAAATCGCTAAAAGGGCAGCACCGACCGTCCAAATCGCAAAAAGGGCAGAGCCGACCGTCCAAGTCTCAAAAAGGGCGGAGCCGACCGTCCAAGTCGCTAAAAAGGAAGAACAGACCGTCCAAGTCGCAAAAAGGGCAGAACCGACCGTCCAAGTCACTGACCGTCCAAGTCGCTAAAAGGGCAGAACCGACCGTCCAAGTCGCAAAAAGGGCAGAACCGACCGTCCAAGTCGCAAAAAGGGAAGAGCCGTCCGTCAAAGTCGTAAAAATGGCAGAACCGACTGTCCACGTCGCTAAAATGTCAAAAAAAACGAAGTGGTTGCAACAACCCAGCCGTTCGTTGATGCTCAGCTTTCACCTGTTGGCATACCAGACACTTGGAGACAAAGCGAGCAATCTCCCTCTTCATTCCGTTCCACCAGAAGTGCTGCCTTAGGTCTCTGCACATCTTGGTGCCTCCTAGGTGCATCGAGTAAGCGGAACTATGTGCCTCAGCTATGACTTCATCTCAAATACCCCCATTTGGAACACACAGCCGTCTGCCAAATCTCAGAGAACCATCTTCATGAACCTGCAAATCCAACCTCAAACCAGCCTCAACTAACCTTCTGAACTTCTGCAACTGAGAGTCTCCAGCCTGTGCAGCTTTAATGCGATCTATAAGCGATAATTGAACTTGCAATTGCTAGAGATGTCCAGGCACACCCGGTGTAACTACCTCCAACTCGAGTCTTTGAAGGTCATCGAGAATCCCCTTCTGACAAGTCAGCAATGCAGCTGACGGCCTGCGACAGAGAGCGTCAGGAACGACGTTCTCCTTCCCCGAGTGTTACTGCGGATCAGTATCGTAGTCTGCCATCAATTCCAACCACCCGCGTTGTCTCATATTCAGCTCTTTCTGAGTGAACACGTATTTCAGACTTTTGTGATCCGTGTACACCTTCACTCTTTTGTCTATAAAGTAATGCCTTCATATCTTTAAACCGAACACAACGGCCGCTAATTCCAAGCCATGCGTGGGGTAGTTCTTCTCGTGAATTTTCAGCTGACGAGAGGCGTAAGTTACCACTCGACCGTGCTGCATTAAAACACAGCCTAAACCTTTTCCCAACGCATCACTATAAGCCACCCGAGCTATCTGGCACAGTCAGGATTGGGGCTGTGGTCAACTTTAGTTTCAACAGCTCGAACGCCTGGGTGCACTCCTCCGACCAAATATAAGGGACCTCTTTCCGTGTGAGCTTCATCAAGGGTTCCGCTACTCTCGCGAAATCTTGGACAAACCACCGATAATACCCAGCCAATCCCAAGAAGCTTCTTATCTCAACAACTGATTTCGGTGTCGGCCAGTCTTTACTAGATTCGATTTTCGTCAGATCCATTGAAATGTCGTCACTCGGAACGACATACCCCAGAAATTGCACCTTGTAGAGCCAAAACTCGCACTTGCTTAGCTTAGCATAGAGCTTCTCCTCCCGTAGAACCTGCAATACAATTCGTAGGTGCTTGGCGTGCTCCTCTCGACTTCTGGAATAGACTAGAATGCCGTCGATGAAAATGACGACAAACTGATCCAAGTACTTGGAGAAAATCCTGTTCATCAAGTCCATAAATATGGCCGGTGCATTGGTAACACCGAACGGCATCATAAGAAACTCATAGTGGCCATATTGGGTTCGAAAAGCTGTCTTGCATACATCCTCTGCCTTGACCCTGATTTGGTGATACCCTGACCAAATATCTAGTTTAGAAAATACCCGAGCACCACCCAGCTGGTCAAACAAGTCATCGATGCGGGGAATGGGATACTTGTTTTTCACGGTCACCCGATTCAACTCCCGGTAGTCGATGCACATGTGCAAGGAACCGTATTTCTTCTTAACCAGCAACATAGGAGCACCCCACGGGGAAGCACTTGGAAGGATAAATTCCTTGTCCGGAAGATCTTCTATCTGCTTCTTTAATTCTGCCAACTCAACTGGCGCCATCTGATTGTTTGTTGATTTTCGTATGCGTTTTAAAATTTAAGAATACCGCAATAGCTAGCCGGTTGAGTACGGGTCGGTCCACAAGGAAATGGTGTTCTCTTTAAGTTCTAACGAGTTAAGTCCTATTTTTGGTACGTTTTGTTTTAAAATCTAAGAATGAGATTAATTTGATTTAAAGTCTTGCTAGGGTTATGATTATGTTAGTTTGGAAAAGGGATTCTACTCACTGCTTTTAATGCCCTAGTTAAGAATATAGGTGTTAGGGTAATAGTCAACAAAGTGAATTAGCACGACTAGGAAGAAACTTAGTTTCTTCCTTTTGGTCTTTGTGCGTCCTTTCTTGGCTCTTCACAACCGGTCTAACTAGGGAATCGCCGCTATCTTTTAGGATAGGGTGCCGTAGTGAGCGGTGTGTGGTTGGATTAAACGGAGTCATATTTTAAATATTATATGGGCAAAGAAAGGAGTGAGGGATTTTCTTGTCTCAGACCTTCCCAATCCTAACCCTAACAAGTGAGGAATTACTCACTCATTAGGAAAACTATGATAAAATTCATTTATGTTAGTTTATTTTAATAGGTGAACTAAAATGCAGAAAATAAAAGAACAGATAAAATAAATTGCACGAATTAAATTTAAATAAAAATGCAAGATAGGAAAAGAACTTACTTTATTGATATCTCTCAACAATGTATTACAACTTGAGTGAAATTTTAATCTAGAAAATTAAAAAAAGGCATGTCTAATTAGGTTTTCGGTTTTCCTATTTATAGATAGGAGAAACCCTAGGTTTTACATCTGATCCAAGGAGGATGAAGTTAGGGCTTATGCAACACGTGTGCGCGGGTGCAAAATGGCGAACAAGCAGGCATATATGATTCAACATCGATAATTGCATTAAATAAATTATATAAAAATGACAACTAAATATTTTCAATTGAACTTTCGAAAATAAAGCTGTCGAATCATGATGATATTAGATAATCTTTTGAGCATAATTAAACTAACAATCTTATAGGGATCTAGGATTATATTTGTAGAAAATGAATCCAAATATACCTAGATCTAAATATCAGGAAGCGTCGATACTTATAAGTTGATACCCAACTCAATCACCAGTTAACTCCGTAATTAATCCAAAATAGCACAACTTAATTATACCTTTGTTTTATACCTCAAGTCATGGAATAATGATTGTTGCAACAGTAAAGGGGAAACTCCATGGTGCCGCTAGTTTATTTTAGAACACTTAGGCTTCAAATCTGTAAGCTTTATGTTGCGATCACGGCTTGATGTAGATCTAAACGGCGGGCTTCAAACAATCAACAATTCGATGAACCAAATTTGTTTTTTGGTGGCGTGTCGATGACGATTATATGACAAATGCAAAGAACGAAGATGACGGATGGCGACGATGGAACAATAAATCAATACAGAAATCGACCGCAGCCGAATGATAAATTGTCGACCGCAGCCGAATAAATTTCTTCGCCAGAACAATTCACAAATCACACAATTTTTATATCAAAATCAATATATATTCATCAACTAAACCATAAAAAGGTCTAGGGTTTCTTTTATAGGAAAACCCTAATACAATTAACAAATAGCACATAAAATTTCTAATTTTGCAAAATAACATGAACTCAAAAATTAACAAATATCACCTAAACAAATAAATAAAATACGACATGATAGTCCTGCATCAAGAAGGTTGTGAATTTTTTTAGAAATCGCAAAATTTATGAGGGTTTTTTCACTTTTCAATATTTTGCTTGCTATATAGCAAATGAAAATTGCGAAAATTTCAAAAATCTCGGTATTTTTCTTTACTCGGTTTTCTAATATTTTGCTTGGTATAGCATAAGAAATCCACGAAATGTTTAAAAATCTCAAGGATTTTCGAATTTCAATGTTTTGCTTGCTAAAGTATAAGAAAATCTTGAAAATTTTCAGTTTTTCGATATTTTCCTTTACCAGAACACGAAAATCACGAAATTTTCAGTAATCTAATTTTTTTATTCACATTTCAATATTTTGCTTGCTAAAGAGCACGAAAATCATTAAATTTTCTTAAATCTCGAAATTTTCAATTTTCTTCATGTTGTCAAAATTTGGCTAGGTTTAACACGAAATACCAAAAGCTTCACAAAAATCACAATTTTCTATTTTCTTTTGCTTTCCAATCTATAGCACAAAAAATTTGCGAAAATTTTCTATTTTCTAGCTCTTTTCAGTCTTCTGCTTCAGAAATTTCAAAAGTTTTCGTCGGTTTGTTTCCAATACCCTGCTTGCTATACACATAAATTTTCAGAAATCATAAAATTATCAGTATTTCGAATTTTCAATATTTTGCTTTTTCAGAAGTCTCCAAATTTTTTCCGTTTCTTAATATTTTGTCTCCTATAACACACAAATTGCGAAATTTTTTGTAATCTTAAAATTTTAGTGTTCTTCGGGTTCCATTATTTTCTTGCTAAGCACCCGACAATTGCGAAATATTAAGAAATCTCAAATTTTTCAAAAAAATTCTTGATGCTCACGAAAATAGCATAATTTTGAACTTTCAAAAATTTCTATATTCTTTCGGTTTTCAATATTTTGCTCTATGGCACACCAAAATTGCGAAATTCTCAGAAATCTCGGTTTTCTTCATATTTTCAATATTTTTTAGCACATAAAATTAATGAAATTTTCACAAATCTAATATTTTTTCTATCTTTCGATTTTCGATATTTTGCTTGCGAAAATAGCAATTTCAGAAGGCTCGAACTTTCCTGTTTTCTTCGGTTATTCAACATAAATCATGATGACAATATAAATAGGATACTTTATTTTAAAAGATAAATGCGTCCTAATTCCTTGATCTATATAGGAATTGGAGTTCCCTTTTGAATCACAATTGATCGATATGTACAGGACACAATTAACCAGATCATAGTTTCAGTGTCTATTTCACAAATCCTGTTTTGTTCCTGTTCTAAATTATAACATTTTTGTCAGATTTTATCTTTTCTTCTTCTTGCAACTGTAAATTAGAAATCATGTTCAAGTTGTATAGAAATCAATAGATGCGTATCACGTACAACTTAAATTTAAAGTCATGTGAAGAATTTCTGTTTCATTCATTATATCGATAATTTTTGTATTCTTTTGTTCCCTCCAAAAATAATGATAATTAATACACAGTAATCCATGGGACTTAAGTCCATGCGTCAGAAAGATGGACGCGGCTAAAAAGCATGCATCACTAATGCCTGACGCTGCGTCAATTTTTGGGACCCTCGCTTCTTTAATAGCTTAAGCTATATTTGGAAAAATAATTTTCCTATCTTTCTCATACAGAAAGAATAAATCTGGTTAATCAGAAGATCTCCAAATAAAAAATTTAAAATATATAGTTTAAGCTATTTAAAATATTCTCTATCTTTCTAAAACAGAAAGAAAATTTTGTTAACAAGAGATAAAATCTTTTATATCTTTCTAAACAAAGAAAAATATAAACTTTGTTAACAAGGACCCTCGGATCTAGAACCCAAAGGTGCTTAAGCACGCTTGCTAATATTAGCACTTTTCATATGTTCTTTTAAAACAAAAAAAATCAATTGAATATCTTATTTAAATAAGAAAGATATTGATTATATCAACAGATAACCCTTGGATCTAAAATCGAACGGTGTTTAAGCACCCGGGCTTGATCATAAGATCAATTAGACAAACCTCAAAGTGAGATTGTCTCTACTTATCCAACCATATCTATCCCCCATATCAAAGACCCTTGAGGTCAAATTTCATATACGAAATCGACCCCATAAGTTTGATCAGGAACATAAGTTCTCTGCAATCAAAGCTTTTGTCTTCTTCCTCATTATCATCAACCGAGGTGAGAAAAGAAGAATAACCTCTATGATAGAATAGGCTTAAGCTTCATTTATGAGAAGGATAACCTTCAGATTCAGAACTCGAGTTCTTTTCAATGATCTTAAAATCTTTAGATCAAATTTCGCCCCCAGAAAACTTAAGTTTTCATTAGAAGGATTCTTTTGATCTTAAGTTCTAGGGTTTGAGAGAAGATCCGAACCCGCATAAAAATATAATGATGAAGGACAAGGAAATTTAAATTTCCAAAGAACAGATTATATGATCGATATATAAAAATGAAGGGAGATTCCAGATCACAAAAGTTGTGATCTTGATGTCGTTAATAGCCAAAATAGCCATTAACAGAAGTTTAGGCTTCATGAAAGTTAAGTTTCAAAAGAACAAAAATTAATCTCTATGAAAAACCCTAAATGGCCATGCGCCAGAGGCATATGCGCCAATGGGCATGCGCCACATAGACATGCATTAATGAAAGGCATGCGCCAATGAAGATATGCACCAATAAAGACCATGCGTCAAGATGAAGGGCATGTGCCGATGAAGATATGTTCCAATAAAGATATGTGCCAATATGTGCACATGCGCCTGAAGTATATGCGCCAATGGAGACCTACTACGTGGCATGCACCATAACCCATGGGCGTTAATATTTAACGCGCCAGAGACCAAAAAAAGTTACACCCATGCGCCAATATCCATTGTTTACGTGGCATGCGCCACAACCCTGATGCGCTAATGATTTAATATGCCATAGACCCAAGTACCTTTGTATGTGTGACATGTGGCATTCGCCAGAACTTCTGGACGCCAGTATATATATTTCAGAGCCAATTCTTAGTCCAAATTGACTAAGTGCTATAAAGCTTAAGCTTCTATGATATTCCTTGTCCATATGCTCACATATTTTAAGTTGACATTAATTTAATACAAGATTAACGGTTCTTAAATATATTTCCTAAGTTCATATGAGTCTTATATACGACTAATGGTCCTTAGACATATATCCTGAACTGATAGAACATATGACATAGGTTCAACCCAAATATGAGATTTACGGATTTGGACTAATCCGCACCCTATGGGCGACGACGATATTAGTCTCCGTATACAATCCAAGGGCAACCCCAAAATAAACAAATATATAACACGCCACGATGATTCATGGAGTAGAGAAAGTTATCACCTGGTGATAACGTAATTAACTGCAGGGGTTTGCGCCTGCAAGAAAAAGTATCCCCATAATCAAAAACCCTTCATATATGAGGGCGAATCTGATAAGTCTGCTACGACGATCGCATTCATCCAAATCTCCGATATACGGTGCCATAAATCAACTTAGTATTTTCGGAAAGATGGATGGATATGTTCTATATAGAATCTGTCCCTAGATTCAGGCTAGACATGCTCCCCACGTCTCGGTCCGGCTTTCGGCAGTAAACAGATTCTGCCACGCCCGGTGGAACCTTTTTCTTTTTCCACTTTTCACTGTGTATTATGTTTTGCAAACTAATTGCGGTATGTTTATGTTGCCCTTGGATGTTAGGGTTACTAAAGCCGGTGCTTCGCTTCCGTGCAAATCAATGGCCTCACCCAGCAACTCCAACCCTAATGCTAGCTCCAACACCATTCCAGCTTGAGTGACTTGGTCAGGGCATGGCATGGCTCATGTACTCTGCATTCCGATAGCACAACAACTCGATGGGCTCTTCTTCGGAACGGTGTTCCACCTCCCTCCTTTGGCAGCCCTACGCTAAAGGAGGAGACGCCAAAGAAGTCAATCTTTGATAGGCTGACAACCACTACTGCCGGCACTGATGATAAGCCTGCTCAATCTAAAGGTCCAGTCTTCCAAAGGCTAAAGTCCGACTCTGAGGGTTCCTCTAAAAAGCCTGCGATCCCAAAGAATCCAGTCTTCAAACGGCTCAAACGGCTGGCATTCGCAACCCCTAATGTGACTAAGGTCCCGAAGGATGATGTTCCACCCAAGCAGTCTGTCTTCCATAGGCTGACACCTCAAGCTGCTGCTGCTTCCATACCTAGACAGTCGGTTTTCAAGCGACTGTCACTTGTTGAAACTTCATATAAACGCAGGGGGCAAGATAGTCCGAAAGAGCACAGGGACAGATTCAAGAAGCTCCCACAACTGAAGAAGCACCGGCCCCTGTTACCAGAGGTGCCCGACGCTGATACTGGCGCCGAGTGAGGCAGGCTGGGGGCAGCTCTCCATCTGGGTTAACTCTACTCTGATGATCCGAGCTGCCGTTCCAACCGAGGACAGCTTTGAACCTCTAAAGGCGGTTAAACGCAATTCTCCTACTGCTATACTGAAAAAGTCGCCGCCTCCCTTGAAAATACATGATGAGCCGAAGGCGATACGTTTAGTCAAATGGCTTTTCCCAACCATCTACACAGTTTGGAAAGAAGTCCAGAACTTTGTCATTGATAACAGCTACTCTCGTCGACCGAAAAAGCTCAAAGGTATATAAGATGATGATAGATCTACTCCTAAATATAAGAAGGATTGTTCTCAGAAGGTTCCTGCTATGATGGTTCCTTCAAAAACAGCTTCTCATAAAAGAGAGGCCCGATAAAGTCCTGTTATCCAAGGCAAATTCCAAAGTCCCGCACTATAAACGCCCTACGTCTGGGGGCATGATAGTTCATATAATATATATGATGAACTCCAAAGATGATTGTCGAGCTTATGTTTCTCATAGACCAATCACTCGGTATATAACGAAGGATCAGCAGAAGCCGCAAGAGATATTGGCTCAAGCGGCGGAACTCATGAATCCACCGCTCAATTCAAACTCTGACAACGCTCCCGAAAAAAGGACGGGACAGAAGTCTGATATCGACTACCTGAAGCGTGTCCTTGAAAACAAGGATGAGAAAGCTGCGGAAATGAATGCTAGGATGGACAAGATGGCCCTCCCATTCCAAATCATGGTCAGGATAATAGCTCAGCAGGAACCATAGACAGATGAGCCACCGGTAGTTATTATTGATGACAAGGGAGATACGTCAAATCCTCTACGAGCCCCATCAGTGATCGGTGAGGAGACGATCTCCAAAGCAAGGCTGGATGAATATATCACCCAGCAATTTAAAGCCCTTCAAGCCAGCGAAATGGCAGGCAAGCTAGTCAAGACTGGTCGACCGTACCTAGCATGGTATGACCAGAGACAATACCCTGTAGGATATACGATCCCGACGTTCCAAGTATACAAGGGGACCGACAATCTTCGTCAACATAACTCAATTCAGATCCAGGTGCGGCAACACCGGAGGAGATGATGTATTACTTCTCCGCCAATTCGTTATCAATCTATTGGGCACTGCTTTTGAGTAGTAATCGGAGTTTCCTAACGACTCCGTTAAGACGTTTGATGAAACGGAGATGCTCTTTTGCTAAAGATTCGGTAGTGCGAGTAATGCATCACTATGAAGGCACTGGTCAATGAAAGAATCAAACTGAATAAGACATGGGTTCAATATGCTATCCAATGGCGGAACCTGTGGTCTAAGCACGAGCAGCGCATCGGCGAGGTTCCGGCCGTCGGGTTATTCGTGGCAACCATCGATCGGCACTCATAAGTGTATCCGTTCATGTCCTTCAAGCCTACTACCTTCCAGTAGCTTATTGATAAACTAGCTCAACTGGATTCGATAGGTCAAGGTCCTTTCTCTTCGGGCCGAGACTTACGAAATTATATAGGGAAAGACAAGGCAGCGTTTATCGCCAATACACAACAGCAGCAGGGCGGCCCTAAAGTGTCTGGTCGCCAAAACAATAATCGTACGGGGCCGAATCTCGAGGAAAGGATAGTGCGCGAATATTCATTCCCTCGCGATAAGAAAAAGAAGCTGTTCGGGCTCGCTACGAAGAATGGCCTACTGACGTTGCCCCAGCCACGGCGTCTAGCTCAAGCTAATGAAGTCAACAGCCCCAATTACTTCCCCTACCATCGAGTGGTAAGCCATCCGATCAAATATTGTTACATCTTCAAGAACTGGGTCGAGAACCAGTATAAACAGGGTAAATTCATGCTATCAGATAACTGGAAGGTGAATCCACGCCAAAATCATACCCTTAAGGGGGCTAATACGCAGGGGCATCCCGTTCATTCGTGGAAGAAACCCCGTGGGAGGTGATGCTTTCCTCCAAAACAAAGATGTTAAAGGATCTGCAAGCATGTCCGAGAATCAGGTAAAAAAGCCCGCTTGAACATGAGATTATAGAAGGGATGCTAAAGCCGCATCCCACTCCGAAAATTGCTGATAAAGGGAAAAACCCCAAAGTCAAGTAGTATAATAAGAAGAAAAAGAAAGTAAAGAAGCTCATACAGCCTGTCGAGCATGTAGACAGCCGTACCGGGATACAAAAGTATATAGATGCGCTAAAGGAATATAACCAGATGACGCGTTCACTAGTCACTCTCTTCAGCACATCCTTAAGAATAGCAAGGAGGATGAAGATAACGATTCAGAGGGAGAAGAGAAAATAGAAGAACGTGTGGAAAGTTGCCGCATGGTCTTTCACTCCTTCATATATGACGAAGATGTGCCAGCTGCGTCCAAAAGTGACTCAGACGAACAGAGGGCGGAATCAATGCCAGAAGCTCCAAGTTCGCCATAAGAAGACCCTATTGAGAAGCTCCTATAAGAAGCCTTTCAAAGAAGCAGGGAAAATCAAAGACGTGAACTGGCCATATATGAGAAGGCCATGCGGCAGTGTCTAAATAGGCAAGCTGCGAAGGAGGCAAGTTATGTAGCTCCCCAACCGAAGCCAAATATATTGCCAAAGAGGAAAAAACAAGGTCAAGACCGAGAGGCACTTCGCTAAGGCCTTATCGAAAGGGATGAAGTTGCCGCCCATGAAGATGTATATACCCCAGGGGTTGTAGACTTCGAAGGCAGAGAAGAGCACCCAAAATATTGTCTCTACCACCGGAGAGTCTGTCACCCCATCGATGAATGTAAAGTGTTCTGGAAATGGTGGCAAAAGTATGTCTTCCACCAAAGACATAAAAAGGGAGAGGCAGAAGGCCGAGGCTCTCCCACTCCCGCATGATAACTCCGAAGCAAACAAACAGACAATGTCAGTGACCGAAAGCTATTGTATGGACAAGGCTTAGTCTTAAAAAAAATGGTTCAACGGTGCCAACTTTTGGAAGAGACTCGGAAGATGAAATCCCCATCAACTTCCTATATGCAGGCTCCTCATCAGGGGAAGAAAGGAAAGCAAAAGATTGCGGCAATATCCGTTTGCGAAAATGCACCCTTCCCAAGAAAAACCTTGGATCTGCAAGCAAAGATCCGAAGGATCATGATAAGGGTAAAGGGAAGATACCCGAAGAGATTGTTCTAGATGAAGAGGTGCTTAAAGATCTCGCTGCCAAAGACCTGCCTATGAAGAGTAAGGTGGACCACAATGTGTTAGCCTATCTGAAGAAGCTACCTTCTCACTTGAGTATATACGATGCTCTATTCCTCTCAAAGGAACCGTGGGAATCCTTAATCAAAGACCTTGAAGAACTTGATCAATTCCAAACTTTCTTTGTTGAGGAAGCAATGAAGGATAAACTGGCGGAAGTATATACAGCCGATATTACCTTTAGTGGAGATCTTCTGGGAACGTTCGAGCATAATCGACCGCTCTACGTTGCTGGGTATTACGATGATAAGAGGATAAATAAGATCCTCGTCGACAACGGTTCTTCGGTTAACCTTTTGAATGTAAAGGTGCTCAAGCAGCTATCTATGGATGTTCAATATCTCGGCAGTGAAAAGATCACCATCTCCAGATTTGACTCGCAGTCTTCAAAAATGCTGGGGTCCATAGTATTGACATTGTGTTTTGGACAGCTCGTCATGGACGTAAAGTTCCATGTCATTGAAAGCAAGACGTGCTACAAAGCTTTACTCAGTAGACCTTGGCTATACGAGCATGGTCTCATCCCTTCTACACAACATCAGTATATAAAGTATTTTAAGGATGGCCAAGAACACACCATTATAGAAGAGCTCAACCCTTTCTCCATGAATGAAGTACGTAAATATGAAGATACCAAGTACTTCCTGTCGGACTTCGAAAATACTGAGAGGTGCGGCAAGTCGCAGAACAAAGAAGTACAAGCGACCACCATCTCGATCTTTGGAAGTGATTCTGAAGAAGAAGAAGAGATGGTGTTCACGGATCAACCTCTAAGGGAAACCAATAAACATAGCTTGTCAACCTCCATTTTAGTCTTCGATGGTGACTCGGAAGAAGAAGTTGATGTAGTGTTCTCTACCCACCCGCAAGTGAAAACTCCCAATGAAGCAAACCAAGCTTTACATATTGCGATGGTTCCGTCTTGCCACTACAAAGAACTCGATGCACTTAGCACCTATAGCGTGCAGGAGTTGGTCACTTTTCATATACCTTCCAGATATATAAGTGAGAAGGCGATTCTCTTCTACAAATCAGAAAAGACCAAATTGGAGAAAGAGATCTGGTATAGACTTGATCCGAATCTCAACATGTTGCAGCCTATCCGTATGCCGAGATACTTCACGAAATGACTAAGGGAATTCTTGAAGCATCAGGGAATACCATTCGGACAAACTGTCCGTCAGGCTAAATATTGCAAGAGGATCTAAGAAGTGTCAAGGACTCGCCAAATCAAGCCAAACGGAAAGATGGATACTACATGCTTGGGATATGTACAACCCAAGAAGTGGGAGCAAACTCATAGCTGTTATGCCTTAAGCGAAGGGGAAGATACTTGGCTGGTAGATGACGCGACCAAGCAAGAGGGAAATACCCCGCAAAGCGCTTCAACCCAACCATCAGAAGAGCCAATTGAGACGCTAATGAAAGAAACGGTTCAAGATGTTGATGAGCTTGAAGAAAGTATAATGGTCCTATATGAAAAGATCATGCGGTTGCCCCTGACAGAGCAATATAATGGAGTAAGGAGTTATGATAGCCCGGCTCCGCAACAGCTACCTCTGCTCTCTTTTATAAAAGGAGATTCGAAGCGGCGACAATGAGACTAGGGCGGCATCTACGCCCAACCCTAAAACAAGGCGATCTCGGGACAATGCATCAACGAGAAAAATACCGCCCAAGCCCATCCCTTATACAGAAGATGGGATGGGGTTACTCTTTCCCCGTGACAAGACAAGGAAGATATTCGCCCTCATTATGAAGCACCATATGTTAACACTGCCCAAGTCTAAACGGCCACATCAAGTAAATGCCTTTGATCATCCAGATTACTGTCTCTACAATCGGATCATCGGCCATCCGATCGAAAATTGCTTCGTCTTCAAGAATTTGGTGGAAGAGTAATACAGGAAAAGCAAGTTCACACTAAGTGACAGCTGGAGAGTGGATGCCCCGCAAAAGCATGCACCAACGCGAAACTACTCTACCAAATCGGAGTGTGGCCAGCCCAAGAAGCAGAATCTCACCCACATTTGCCATATGATAAGACTTTTAATGAAAATGATGAAGAAATGCCTGGGCCTTTTGATTGCCTCGCCAATGAAGACGAGATCATAGATTGCCGCCAGCACCTAAGGAGCTGAAAGATGGAATACCTACTACCACTGATGAATTAAAAAATGTAGATTTAAGAACGGAGGATGATCCGAGACCAACGTTCGTCAGTGAGCTGCTTACTGAATAACAAGTAGCCACTTTAAAAGAAGTGCTCATAGAATTCAGAGACTGCTTCGGCTGGAACAACTCCGAGATGCCGGGTCTTGATCCAGAAATAGCAATGCATAAGCTGGCTATAACGTCGGGGATAAAGCCTGTCAAGCAGTCTCCAAGAAGGATGCGGCTCCAGCTCAAAATGAGCGTCAACGCCGAAGTTGAGAAGTTAATCGACTCCGACTTCATCCATGAAGTATGATACCCGGACTGGATTGCCAGTATCATCCCTGTGATGAAGAAGAATGGGACTGTTTGCATCTGCATGGACTTTTGGGACCTCAATAAGGCATGCCTGAAAGATGACTTTCCCGTGTCAGTTACGGAATTAATGATAGACAATACGTCTACTCATGAGGTCTTCTCTTTTATGGACGGATCATCAGGGTACAATTAGGTAAAGATGAATCCCGGAGACAAAAGCACATGACTTTCCGCACCCCGCTGGGCGTCTTCTATTATAAAGTGATGCCATTTTGACTGAAGAATGCTGGAGCAACATATCAAAAGACCGATGACCAAGATTTTCGACGACCTTATTCATGAGATAGTCGAATGTTATATATATGATCTTGTGGTCAAGAGCATGTCTCACGAAGAGCACTGGGAGCATTTAAGGATAGTCTTCAAGCACATTCGAAGTATAACCTGAAGATGAACCCGCTGAAATGTGCATTCGAAGTCTCTTCCGGCAAGTTCCTGGGTTTTATAATCCGCTACCAAGGGATCGAGATCGACCCTTCTAAAATCAAGGCTATTACAGAAATGACCCCGCTAAGAAATCTCAAGAAGCTACGATCTCTCCAAGGAAAGCTCGCCAATATCAGACGGTTCATTGCCAACCTCTCTGGAAAGTGCCGTCCATACAGCCATCTGATGAAGAAAGGGACCCTTTTATATGGGACCAGAAATGTCAGAAAGCGTTAGAGGAAATCAAGCAATACTCGCAGAATCCACCAGTATTGGCCGCTCCGGTTAAGGAAAAGCCATTTATCCTATATACAACTGCCCTTGACGGTTATCTAGGCCCGCTATGGGCACAGGAGAATGACCAAGAAAAGGAAAGGGCCTTATACTAAAAGGGCCTTGTGGATCAAGAAGAAATCGGCTGACGTAACGGTGTGATGGACCAAATCCAGCACCACAAACCTAACGGACTCCTATGCTAAAAGGGGTTATGTATGTTTAACATTAAGATGGGTTTGTCTGTATACCTAAGGGAGAGATGAACTGAATGCTCCGGAACTAGTAAATAAACTAAGTTAAGCCATTTCAGAGCAATCAAAAGATCGAGATGCAAATAAATAAATAAATAAGATTCATTCATAAATCAGAATTGTGGGATGATACAATCAACAAAAAGGGGTACAAAAAAAGCAATCAAGTCAGTTAGACTCCCCGCAAATCTCGAAGGAATTCAAGGGCCAAGATTTTACACAAGGAATTTAAGGGCCCTCACGTGATATGCATGTGGCGCCTCTGGTGGGGGCATTTGTTCCCTCCAAAAATAATGATAATTAATACACAGTAACTCATGAAACTCAAGTCCATAAGCCAGAAAGATGGGCGCTGCTAAAAAGCATGCGTCAATAATTTTTGGCGCTGCGCCAATTTTTGAGGCCCTCGCCTCTTTGATAGTTTAAACTATATTTGGAAAAATAATTTTCCTATCTTTCTCAAACAGAAAGAATAAATTTGGTTAACCAGAAAATCTCCAAATAAAAGATTTAAAATATATTGATTAAGTTATTTAAAATATTCTTTATTTTTCTAAAACAGAAAGATAATTTTGTTAACAAGAGATAAAATCTTTTATATTTTTCTAAATAAAGAAAAATATAAAACTTGTTAATAAGGACCTTCAGATCTATAATCCAACGATGCTTAAGCACCCGGATTAATATTAGCTCTTTTCATATATTCTTTTAAAACAAAAAATCAATTGAATATCTTATTTAAATAAGAAAGATATTAATCATATCAACAGATAAGCTTTGGATCTAAAATTCAATAGTGTTTAAGCACCCGGGTTTGATCGTAAAGATCAATTAAAGAAATCTAAAAGAGAGATTGTTTCTACTTACCCAACAATATCTATATCCTATATAAAGGACCCTTGAGGTTAAATTTCATATACAAAATCGATCCCATAAGCTTGATCATGAACTTAAGTTCTCTGCAATCAAAGCTTATGTCTTCTTCCTCATTATCATCAACCGATGTGAGAAAAGGAGAATGGTCTCTATGATAGAATAGGCTTAAGCTTTATCTATGAGAAGGTTAACCTTCAGATTCAGAACATAAGTTCTTTTCGATGATCTTAAGATCTTTAGATCAAACTTCGTCTCGAAAAAACTTACGTTTTTATTAGAGTGGTTCCTTTAATCTTAAGACCTAGGGTTTGAGAGAAGAACCGAACCCCCTCATAAAAATATAATGACGATGGACAAGGAAATTTAAATTTCCAAAGAACGGATCATATGATATATAGATAAAAAAAAAGGAGGGAGACTCCAAATCACAAAAGTTGTGATCTTAATGTCGGCAATGGCCAAAATAACCATTAACAGAAGCTTAGGCTTCATGAAACTTAAGTTTCAAAAGAACAAAAATTTATCTCTATGAAAAACCCCAAGCGGCCATGCGCTAGAGGCATATGCGCCATATAGACATGCGTCAATGAAAGACATAAGCCAATGAAGATATGCGCCAATAAAGACCATGTGCCAATATGAAAGGCATGCACCAATGAAGATATGTGTCAATATGGGCACATGCGCCTGAGACTGATAGAACATATGACCTAGGTTCAACCCAAATATGAAATTTATGGATTTGGACTACGGGCGACGACAATATTTGTCTCCGTATACAATCCAAGGACAACCCCAAAATAAACAATATATATAACACGACACACGATGATTCATGGAGTAGAGAAAATTATTATCGCCTGGTAATAATGTAATTAACTGCAGGGGCTTGCGCCTGCAGGAAAAATTCCCCACAATCAAAAAACCCTCACATATGAAGGGGAAGCTGATAAGTCTGCTACAATGATCACATCCATCAAAACTTTCAATATACGGTTTCATAAATCTGCTTGGTATTTTCGAAGAGGGGGATGGATATGTTCCATATAGTATCTGCTTCCAGATTCAGAATGGGCGCGCTCCCCATGCCTCGTTCTGGTTTCCGGTGTTAAACATCTATATTCAAAACTGTTAGAATATAAATTAATAACATACAACCCTCATCACAACTTGGAACTTACGGTGTAGACCCTCATCATAACTTGGAACTTAAGGTGCAACGGCTGGAACATTTGACATGGTATTAAAACAACCCAGGATCGACTCTCCGGATGCGCAATTAAATGTTATTTAAATTAAAATGTGGCTGTGTAGAAACCCCATGCTTTTAGCCCAAAAATTCTTCGACCTGTGGGGGAGTAATATAATATAAATTGTTAAGAAACATAAGTATAGAAGAGGAGCGGAAAATAATGGAGAGACTATATTATGAAAAATAGAAGAGAAGCAATGGTTATTGATAAAAAAGAAAACTATAATAATTTTATTATAAGAGGACAACTCTACTTCTCTATTTATAATAAACTCTTAAGATTTAATATTTAACCACTAAGTAACACTTACTTGATTCCTAAGTAGATCATAATCTAATCAAATCTAAATATTACCAATCTCTCAAACATATCAAACTATATCTCTCATAAATATATATCTTTATTCTTAACGCTCCCCCTCAACCAAAAGGGCACATATGATGTGTTCTCAACTTATTACAAAGCTAATTTCTCACTCTAAAAATAAAATTTGCAACTTCGGCAAAGCATCTTGCGTCTTTTGTGTTGTCTTGAAAATTTGGCTTTCATGCTGTCTTAAAATCTTTCTTCAGTAATTTATCTTGGAAACTTGCAATTTGACTTGAGCTGAGATAATTTTCTATGAAGAGTTTTGAATGAAAACTTGTGGTTTCCGTGAACTGTCGTTAATAGTTTCTTCAAACACTTCCATAAATGTGTCGTATCACACACTTTTGTGGACTGTCATTAATAACTTTTTCGAACAACCAGTTTAACTATTTATAGGTCAACAACCAGTTTAACAACTTAGATATCAATACCGCAAGTTTAATGACTTTGAAGTCAATCAACAAATTTAATAAATTTGAGATCAATTAAGAAGAGACTTCAATCAATAAGTTTTACCAACAACTTTAACGACTTCCAACAAATATCTTCAATCACAACTTCCAACAAATTTAACGAACCAACAAACTTCATCAATTTCAAATCTCAACTTCATTTTCAAGGGGTATTTTACCCATATATCATATATACCTTATATATTTTCCGTACGTCAGAAAAAAAAAATCTTATTCTTTACAGATTATCACAACGAAAAATCAGCACGAAAGGACATACATAACTTCCAACAACTTCAAACTTTTTTTACTATTCACCAATGAAATATTTTTTTTTCAACTTCATCGTTTTTTATGAAGAGAAGGGTTTTACCGTAAGGCGGCTCGAAATCTAAGGTTTCGATAGGGTTTCTTTTTCTTTTTCTTTTTCTTCTTCTTCTTCATCTTCATCGTCATCGTCTTCTTCGAAATCTTAGTCACCGTTGACATTTTGTTCGGGTTTTGGTCATTGAGGGTATCGATCGCCATTGGGGAGGTTGTGAGATTGAGAGAGGAGTGTTTTTTTTTTTTGGAAACGCGGAGAAAGGTAGTGCTATAATGCCATGTAACGAGTTTAGAGTATTTAAAGTTGAGAGAGTGATGGAATTTTTAATAGGTGCACATTGGCCTTTGATATAAGTGGGTTGCAACAATAAAACTCAAGCCTTATTGAGGTTTGACTTATCTTATATTTTATACCCATGTGTTTCTTTTGTTGTTTTCAATATGAGACTATTTTTAAAGTCCCATCATTTATTTTTACTTTTAACATTCCCCCTCACATGCAACCATCGCTTTTTTTGTTGTACTTGTCATGTGGAAAGTATGAGTAGGATTATGTGCAACCATCATTTTTTCTTGGTATGGTTGTCATGTGCAAAATACGAGAAAAATTATGTGCAACTATATAGAAAGAGTCGTAGATCACCTCTCATATTTTAACCAATCTAATAACTAATTATATTCATAATATAAATCAGTAGCCCACAACCCACATTATAACTTTGGAGCTAAGATGCGGTGGTAAGGACATTACCCAAAAACCATCATAATTTATTCGGCGTGTCTGTGTATTAAGAGGTTTGCTGTTTAGTTCATTTAGATTAGGTATGAACTACCTCATGTTTTGATATTCTTAAAGATGAAGAAGGCAGAGAACTATTGCACGAATGTTTGCAAATCACAGCAAAATGCAAAGGGATAGAACATCTTAGTGCAGCGGCTCGCCTTGTAAACCTCGCAGATTTTTTTCACGATCAAAGAATTTTGTGGAGCTGCAAATTATGTTGAAAACAATAATCAATTACTGTACCAATGTTGCACCTTGCAGTCGCACTCTACCATTTAAAGAAAGACGATGAAGCCAAGAGCCGTGCTCTAGAGGCTGTGCAAATACGCGATGATGCATTCCGAAAAGAATTTCTTCCGGTAGGTGAGCTTAACTGCATCTTTACAGTAAATTCTATTATGGATTAGTTCATTCAATCCATTTTTATTGCCTTGCACTTGTTAGCAAAACAGATCACTAGACAAATATTACAGTCTATTTTCCTCAAACAAATATCTTGGGCTGGCCTTGTTTATCCTTTTTTTTTCCTTCTAAAAAATAAAAATCCCGAAACAATATTTTCTTTTTCCATCAATGTGAAAACCGATGCGAATGAGCAAGAAATCAAATTTCCACTGATAGTGTTAGGCTCTGTTCTGATTCTGATCGAACTTTCCTTACCGTTACACAGACCACTCCAAGGTTAAGAAAAATGAGGACGCTTTTATACAGATACCACTTGAAATGTCTTAGGACTCTAAATGAATATACCATGAGCCCCACTCCTAAAAATTCTTTAACACAGCAATGTGGGGATGCAAGTATGGTACTTCAAAAAAAAAACTAATGTTTTCTAAAAATAATATTCCAAATAATGTACTTAGTATTAGTATATTATATAATATATCAACCTTTATAACTGAAATATGTTAATTTTAGTATATCATTACACATGCACTCTTCTAAAATTTTAAAACGTGTTTCCTCACGCTCATGTATATCCTGAAAATATATATTTTATTTTGCGACACAAGACTAGTCTCTGTTTCGTGTCAAAATTTCGAATCATGTCTCATACTAGTCCAGGTTCTCCTCTTCTATGCTTCTCTGATTTTGCAGGTGCAGTTCTTGATTGCTTGGTATCGATACAAACAAGATTGGGGAAGGACGACGGCGATATACTGGCCAAATTGAAGAGAATTTTAAGCATTCAAGAGAGGGAGTTCGGCTCCGAGCACGGAGAAGCTTTAGAGACCACGAAAAAGGTTGTTTCTTTTTTGATGGGGATGAAGAATGAGAAGTTGCTTTTAGAGAGGAGATTAAAATCATTAAGAAGCAAACACAAGCACATGGTTCATGTTTAAAAGAAATATCAGTTGCGATTTTAAATTTCTATCGAAATCAAAGTCCTTTGATATGTTACTGATCATATCAATTAGTTGACATTTACATAAGCTTTTGAAGGCATGCCAACTTCATCTGGTGCAATCAAATTTAAAAAAATTTAATTGGCATCCTCCAAATTTATGTAAACTAAAGAAAACATCTTATAATAAGAAAGTTTAGTATGATAAACTCATGTAATGGTTTTATTATACATCTGCCACTCTACTACTACGAGGTATATAGTACAGAGTGGAAAATACTGTATGTTTCTTCCAATATCCCAACTACTTAGGAAATAAAACCGCAAATTTAGTACAGAAAGGTAAAAATGGACTTAGCAATAACGGATCCGGTGTCGGAAATGCTTTTGCGCTGCAGCGATACGATCGGCTGTTGCATCATCGTCCCCGTTTTCTCCATCATCGCATGTATCTGATGGAGATGAGAAAAAGCATGATAATAGGGACTTCGGAAGAGGGAAGCCACTGCACAAGGCATCAACCCAATATTCCACGACTTTGCAAAACTTTGATCCCATATGATGCATTTATGTCCTGCAACTGTTACGAATGAAGGCAGCAGCTGGTGGGATTTAAGTTGACATGGCACTAGAATTTGATTGGTTTGAGTGAGGTAAGTGCAGAGTATTTTTAGAGAGACTTTTGACTCTTCGAACAACAGCCTCCCCCCTATTTTAAAGGTTGTATCACATGAGCTGTGCCCGATTTATTCTAACTTCATGACTGGGTTGCAGAAGTGCTGAGACAGGGATGCCTGAATTCAAAGTCAACATTTCTCTGCTTTCTTAGAAATATCTAAATGCAGAAAAGCTGTGCGGGCGCTCATTAAAATTATTTTTTCATAATTATTCTATTTACAATCCATCAAACTCCTGTCATGAAAATATGTTACTACCGACCTCCAACAAAGAAGACCAAATCAGTCCCGCACAAACAATCAAAATTAAAATATTTTGATTTGGACATTCAACATAGCAATTTTACAATGGAAACTTGATTAATTTTCACATAAACTTGTTGCAATAGGGGGAAAACTCAAGTCACAAGCACTTCCACATCTGCATTGGTCCGTCAACTTTATATACAATAGCTTTTCATTTAATCAATTGTGCTAGTTGCATAAATACAATTTGCTTTGAACTATCTCTTCAACGCCAGTCTTTGTTTTAATGCAAGATTGAGTAACTGAGCGGAATTGCATCTTGGATATCAAACTTTTCTGATCGCAGATCTGTTAGCAAGTGAAAAGGAAATAGCCAACATATATAAACTAAATCAACAAGAAAAAAATGGATAAATGCTTGTCAAATAGGCTCATTGCAGACTCCAGAAATTTGTCCTTCGTATTCAGACAAGACTTGGCAATGTCGACCAGCTGCGAGCATTTCAAGTGAAGCTGAGGACATCCCTGAATGAACACGGCAAAAAGATGTATTATGTATAATCGGCAATTGGAGCATCACTGCTCTAAAAGAAAAGCAATAGTTAGGGCCATTCAAACTGATCTCTTCTTGCCTGTATGCATCATGTGTTCATAAATGCGCACAGATGTTTCCTCCGTGTGATCATGAGTAAGAGGCATATTTACATGCAGGTCATACACAAAAAGTGATGAAAATTTAAATTTTAGTCCTCCATAAACCTGTTTTTTCAAACTTAGAAAATTTCTATTTTTTGTAAGTTTTTCAATATTTTGCATTTATATCCCACAAAAATCACAAAATTTTAAATAAACAAAAACTCAAAATTTATCGTTGGTTACTCCAATATTTTTCTTGATATATAACACAAAAAATCAAGAAATTTTCAAAATCTCAAAATTTTATATTTTCTTTGAATTTTCGAGATACAGCTTTGCTAGCACAAAAAAATTGCGAAATTTTCAAAGTCCCAAAATTTTCTGTTTTCTTTGGTTTTTCGATAATTTGCCGGCTCATGAAAACAGCAAAATATTCAAAACTCTCAAAACATTATATTTTCTTTGATTTTGCTTGTTATATGACACACGAAAACTGCCAAATTTTTTTAAAATTTCCAAAACTTCCGCTTGACACGGAAATCGTGAAAATTTCAAGAATCTCAAACTTTTTTTTGTTTTCCTTCAGCTCTCGATATTTTTTATGCTATAGCTCACGAAACCCATGAAATTTCCAAAAGCATCAAATTTTCTTTTTTTGTATTCAGTATTTTTCTTGTGCCAGCGCAAATTGGAAATTTTCAACCATACCAAAATTTTCTCATTTGTTTCGTTCCTCAAAATTTTGCTTTCTAGCATATGAAAACACAAAATTATCAAAAATCTCAAAATTTCATGTTTTCTTCGGTTTGACAACATTATACCTTGTAGCATACGAAAACTGCGAAGTTCTTGGAAATCTCAAAAAAAAATCATACGTATTTTAATATTTTGCTTGCTATATTATACATTGTAAACCATGAAGGTTTAACATTTCAATATTTTAATATTTTGCACACAAAAATTGTGAAATTTTGCTTGTAGCTCACGAAAACCATGAAATTTTAAAAATCTTTTAAAAATCTGTTTTCTTCCAATTTTCAACATTCTCAAAAAAATTTGTATTTCTCATATTTCAATATTTTTCTTGCTATATTATACACAGTAACTTCGAAATTTTCAAAACTAACATTTCTACTTTTCTTTCATTTTCAATCCTTTACTTGCTATATATAACACACGAAAACAACGAAATTTTCAAAAAACTGAAAATGAACAGCATCGTCCAATCCAAGTTCTCTCTCCGGGGACCGACACAGGAAAGCGGTGCACTCTTTCTTGCATTTACGGTTTCTTTCGACATTCAATAATTTGCATGCTATAGCACCAAAAAACCATGAAATTTTTGGAATGTCTCAAAAATTTCTTATTTTCTTTTTAGTATCTTTTTCTGGTAATAATATAGGAAAGTACTGAAATTTTCAATAATTTGAAAATATTCTCTTTCCATCCGTATTTTAATATTTTGCTTGCTTATATAACACACGATCGGGAAACTTTTAAAAATCTCATAATTTCAATCTCCCTTATATATAGCACACACAATTTTCCCCTTTCATTTGATATAGCACACGAAAACAGCAAAAAATTTCCCAACGAAAACTACCAAAATCATAAAATTTTATGTATTATTCAGTATGTCAATATTTCTCTCTATTAAAAATTTTCAAATTATCAAAATAATTAAAAATTTCTGCTTTTCCTCCGTTTTCAATTTTTTTCTTGTCATAGAAACACGAAAATCGTGAAATTTAGAGTTTCTTTTTTTCCCCTTGATATAACAGATAAAAATCGCGAAAACACCCAAAATTTATTGATTTTTCAAGTTCACTGCCGCATGAACAAATATCGGGAAAATTTTAAAATCTCAAAATTTCTAGTTTTCTTCTGTTTTTTCAATCTTTTGCTAATAGCACACAAAAATCAAAAACTTTTCAGAAAAACTCAAGATTACATGTTTTCTCCAGTGTCTCAATATTTTACGTGCTCTTGCACACAAAAATCAACAAATTATAAAAATCTACAAACTTCTAGATTTCCTTTTTTCTCATTGCTTTCTATATAAAAACCGTGAATTTTCAAAATTCTTCTAATTTTCAGTTTTCTTTGATTTTTCAATATTTTGCTTGAAATAGCATATGAAATTTGTGAAATTTTCAGATGGCTTGCTTGCTATAACGTACAAAGGGCACAATTTTCAAAAATATCAAAATTTCTAGTTTCAATTTTTCAATATTTTGCCACAAAAATCACAATATTCTGTTCTGACTTCGGTTTTTTATATTTTGCTCGCTATATAGCCCCCGAAATTGCAAAATTTGAAAGTCCCAAAATTCTCTCTTTTTTTGTTTTCAAAAATCCCAAGCTTTACTATTTTTCTTTCGTTTTTCAATATTTTGCTTGCTATATAACACATGAATATCACAAAATTTTCAAAATGCTCAATTTTTTTGTTTTTTCAACTATTTTTTTAACGACTTGCATGGACTACGAAAACAACAAAATTTTCGCAATTTAAATTTTTTCTTTTAGTTTTTCAATATTTTGCTTGATATAAAACACGAAAATCGCAAAAATTTCCAAAGTTCCAAAATTCATGTTTCCTTCGACTTTTCAATATTTTGCGTGTTATTGCCCATTGTGGAACTTTCAAAAAAAATTGTTTGCTTTTTCAATATATTGCAAGGTTTAGCCCATGAAAATGGTGAAGTTTTCAACAATCTCAAAATTTTCTATTTTCTTCGGTTTTTCAATATATAGCTAGCTGCCCACCGAAAAGTGTGAAATTTTCAAAATCTTATTTTATGTTTTCTTCATTGTTTCAAATATTTTGCCTGCTATAACACACGAAAAGTGCAAAATTTTCAGAAATCTAAAAATAATGTTTTCTTCGTTTTTTCAATATTTTGCATGTTATAGCCCCACTAACACTATGAAAGTTCCAAAAATCTCAAAATTTATCTTTTATTCGGTTTTCCAAATTTTTGCATTCCTACGAAAACCGATCAGAAGCCTTCTCACATTAATCTTATGTTTTCTGGTTATTGAAAATTTCTGCTACTGAATGAATATTTCATTTGAACCATGAACTTGATTTAGTTAGTTCTAATCTTATTTCATTCTTGACAAGGACAAAATAGTGTGTTCCCGTCTAAAAATTTGGGCTTTCATGGCAAGCACAAGCACAACATATAGGCAAAAGAGCCCCAAAGTATTAAATGGCCTCAATATGTTCAAAGGAATGTAAAGCAGATTTTTCCGGATTATATTTTATCGTACTCCCAAATGAGAATCAGATAGACTATGATAGCATCGAAAAAAACTTTGATTTGATATATTATAGGCCTCAGAACTCTTCCGGAGCGAGAGAGCAAACGTGCGATGCAAGTATAGTTTAAGCAGAGCTTAAGCAAAGCTCTTTCACAAGAGATGTATTTTAGACCCATATCGGCCACACCAAAGAATTGAGAAGTGTTTATATAACTTAAACACTTCCACTTTTCATTGCATTAAGACCAATGAAAGATAATATAATGAAACCACAAGGGCGCGCCGCCGCCGCCGTGCCGAGCTACCGAGCCGCGTGTGCCTGCACCTGCGGACATGAATGTCGCTCCGATTCCTGTTCAAAAAGTCTCGAGCATTCATTTTGCAGAAAATTGTTTTTTAAAATATTTCAAGTACTAGGTGTGCAGCATTACTTGTGATGCACAAGCGCACCTATTAATGAATCTGAATCAACACGTGCGCACCTATTAATGAAACTAAATCAACAAGTGCGCAGCGATGCGTGCAATGCATGTGCGCACCTATTAATGAAGCTGAATCAACATGTGCACAGCGTGTGCAATGCACGTGTGCACCTATTAATGAATCTGGAAAAGAACAAAAAAATAAAAAGAAACAGAACCAATTGCTTCTCTATGAAAACTTTTGCTTTCTGATCCAGACTAGTGCGCACTCAAACTAGTGCGCACTTAATAAAATTGTCTATGGAAAAGCCCCTGGAGATGTGTGCGCACGTGATATGCACGTGTGCGCACTTGACGAAAGCCATCTGTAAAGACATGCGCATCACGTGATATCCACGTGTGCGCACATCACGAAAGTTGCACATGAAGGCATGCGCGTTATGTGATACGCACTTGCACAACGCACTGACTTGAAACAAGTGTGTAACGCGCCAAGGCACGTGCACACTCCCTTTTCAGATCAAAGCAAATTTGCATGTGCGTCATATGCACTTGCGCACTTGGACAGCAAGCTTTGGCTTGACTACTTAGTTAAAATAAACCAAGTATAGAAGTTTTTGCTTCTCATACATGATATATTGATTAACATATCAGTGATGTCCAAATTGATCGTAGTCTCATATATGACTAATGGTCGTTCATATAAGTTAATTTTAGTCTCATATAAGACTAACGATTCTTAGATCCACCATAATCTTTTCCCACAAATACGGGATTTGGTTCAAGGATACAACTTTCCACACATCTGATATATGTCGTAATTTCTCAACGTCTTCAGAGAGGTGGCAGATCCTAACAACCAACAACTTATTCGTCCAAGCATGAGATTGTTGGACCGAAATGTCCTTAAACTAATATTCGTCCCAAACATGGGAATGTTAGACCGGAACATCCCTAAACTAATAATGGACCGCGACGTCCTTAAACTAATGTGTTTTTGACCTGCGGACTGTCTCCATATTGACTACCGTACAATATCCATGGGCTATTCATATATGATCTAATAATCGGTTGAGCTCATATGCTCATTTATTCCTAAGTCGATCTTAGTCTCATATATGACTAATAATCCTTAGATCAAACCCAAGTTTCCCGTGAACGGATGGACCTCACAAATGTGATGAATGCTTCTTAAGTTCATTCCCGTTGGCAAACCAAGCTACCAACGCGGACCCTGTCAAGTAAATGCTTGACCCAAAATATCTAGGTTGATCTTAGTCTCAAATAAGACTAACGACCCTTGGATAGAGTCCAAATTTCATATGAACCGATGGACCTCACAAATGTGAGAAATGCGTACTAAATTCACTCCCGTTGGTAAACCAAGACACCAACGTGAACCCCGTCAATCAAATGCTTGACCCAAATCATGTAAATATATATACGAATTTGGACTAATCCGTGCCCTACGGGCGACGACATAAACTAGTCTCCGTATACAATCCACGGGCAACCATAATAAACAAAATATAATACGACACGAAGTGAACTACCGGAGCAGGAGAAAGTGGTTATCGCAACGCAATAACGTAATTAACTGCAGGGGCTTGCACCTGCAGGGAAGAGCGTCCCCACAATAAAAAAAACCTCACAAATGAGGGGGATCTGATAAAGTCTGCTATATCGGTCGCATCTATCCAAACCTTTGATATATAGTGTCATAAATCAACTTGGTATTTTCGGAGAGATGGATGGATATGCCCAAATAGCATCTGCTTCCAAATTCAGTCAAGACGTTCAATCCCATATCGTCTCTATTTTCGGCGGTAAACAGGTTCTGATACGCCCGGTAGGATCTCTTTCTCTTTCCACTCCACACTTCGTGTGTCGTGATCGCGAACAAAATCGCAGTTCGCTACGGTTGCCTTGAATTTAAGATACTAAAACTTGGTGTCTTGCTCCAGTGCAGAATCAATGGCTCTCAACTGCACTTCATGTAACGGCAGCTCCCACTCCATCCCATCTAGGGGAGCAATGTACGGGCCCAACGCGGCCTCCATCTTCTCAATGCCGGTTGGGTAGGTTACTTAGACTACTACCGGGCTATTCTTCAGGACCATGCTCCCGCCTATAAACTTTGGCGCCTCAGGGCCACAAGAAGAAGCTCCCAAAAGGTCAGTCTTTGATCGGATGGTAACCGTGATGGCTCATATTAGCAAGCCGTCAAACTCTGGCGTCTCAATCTTAAACAGGCTGAACAAGAACTCGAAAGGCCCCGCAAAGAAGCCCATGATACCTAAAGGAGCTGCCCCAAAATGGCTAGCTCTCCCTACTCCTGCTGCAGGTGAAGCCGATAAGAGTGCTTCCCCTCCCAGACGGTCGGTCTTCGAAAGATTGGTCAGCTGCGCTCCAGCTCCACCAAGAATGTCAGTCTTCCAAAGGTTGACAGTAAGCGAAGCTCCCCAGCAACGCCGGGGGCATGATGAAGGTGCCTCTAATACGGAGGCAGTTCCTGCTGCAAGGCATGCTCGACGTCGCCACTGGCATCGAGTGAGAGAAGCTGGGGCAACTCCCCTTCTAGGCTCACCCCACCAGCTCTTATGGTGAATATCAACGTTGTTGTTCCAACTGGGAACAATTTTGACCTACTTAGGAGGGTACGTAAGAACTCCCCGACGACGGTACTAAAAAAATCACCTCCACCGGCAGAGGCCCCAGTACAGAAACAGCCGGAGCAGTCTCATCAACGGCTCTCCTCACAGATACATAGTCTGGCGAAAAATCCAAAACTCTGTGCTTGACGAAAATTACTCTCGTCGACCGAAGAAATCTAAAGACCGACAAGAAATAGACCGCTCTGCTATACAACAGGGATCCCTCCTAAACAGGCGTCTGTCATGGCAACTCCTTCAACTCCAACCTCTAATAAAAGAACGATGCCGGTGAAAACTCTACCGCCAGCGGCAAAATCCAACGACGAAAGATCTAAATGCTCCAAGTCTGGGGGTATAACCATGCATATGGTCTACATAGAAAGAGACAAAGAAGAAAGCCGAGCTTCAATGAGTCACCGACCGCATACTCGGTTGCTGACAAAGCCTTAGGAGCAACAGCAAAAGCTCCATGAAATTCTGATCGAAATGGCAGCTCTCACCAGACCAAAAGAAAGTCCGGACAATGAAGTCAAACAGCGTTAAGAGCAAGAGACCGATACAGAGTTCTTGAGAAGAGTGCGGAAGAGAGAAGACAGAACTTGCATAGCAAGCTGCTAACATAAAGCAAATGGCAAGCTGCTAACATAAAGCAAATGGCTCTCTTATTCCAAGACATAGTTAGAATGATGATCCAGCCAGAACCACCGGCTGAAGATCCGTCGGTGATTATTGAGAATGACAGAGGAGAAACATCAAATCCTCCCCCAGCCTTATCAGCGACCAAGGAGAAAACAATCTCCAAAGCGGCTCTGGATGACTACATTGCTCAGCAAATTAGAACTCACCAAGCAAGTGAAGCCGTCAGCCAACTTGTCAAAACCGGGAGACCATATCCGGCCTAGTATGACCAAATCAAGTACCCATCGGGATATACGATCCCGAAGTTCCATGTTTATAAGGGAACGGGTAATCCCCACCAGCACGTCGCACAATGCAGAGCTCTATACGACAATACTGGAGGCGACAACAAACTTTTGCTTCGCCAATTCGTCGGAAGCTTGTCAGACACAGCTTTCGAATGGTACTCGGAGCTCCCAAATGACTCCGTGAAGACGTCTGAAATGGAGCTGCTGCTCATGGAACGGTTTGCCAGCGCGAGTGAACGTACTCCGATTGCAGCACTAATCAATGCTAAGGTAAAGTCGATAGAAACTTGGATCCAATACGTGATCCGGTAGTGGAAACTGTAGTCTAAATGCGAACAGTGCATCGAAGAGTCTCCAGCTATGGGCATGTTCATCAGGACTCTCGATTCTCAATCGGCTGTGTCGCAGTTCATAACTTTCTTCAAACTCACAACCTTCCAGACGCCGATAGACAAATTGGCCTAAATGGATTAGATGGGTCATGGCCCTTCCTCCTTAAATAAAGACCTTCGAAATAACAAGGAAAAAGGAAAGGCAGGCTTCGTTGCCAACACGCAATCGAGCGGTCCAAAACCAGCTACTCGCCAAAACAACACACGTGCGCACACGTCCTTGTAAGACTGGGACGTGCATACTCGTTCCCTCATGATAAAATGAGAAGGTTGTTTGAGCTAGTAATACGAAATAATCTGATCACATTGCCAGAACCACGGCGACCCGCACAACCCGGCGACGTCAACAACCCTAACTACTGCTCCTATCATAGGATAGTGAGCCATCCAATTGAAAATTGCAACATATTCAAAAATTGGGTCGAGGACTAGTACCAACAAGGGAAGTTCGCACTGTCCGATAGCTGGAGTAGATCCGTCCCGAAAGCACGCTCCTAAAATGGACGCGCAAGGGGCATTATGCTCACCCGTGGAAGAAACTCCATGAGAAGTTCTTTCAGCGAAAACTAAAAGAATGCTGAAAGATGTACAAGCATGTCCGACAATCAAGTGGAAGAGCCCGTTTGAACCCAAAATTATCAACGGGATACTGAAACCACGTCCCGCGCCAAAAACCGCCAACAAGAGGAAAAGCCCCTAAGTCAAGACTTCAAAGTCTTCTAAGAAAAAGAAGACTAAAAAACCTGTGCATCCTGCCAAGTATGACGACAAGCGCACGGACCTCCAAAATATAAATGCTCCGGAAGAGTACAATCAGAAAGCATGAACTCCAATCACACTCGAAGAATTCCTCAAGCATATTCTTGAGGACAGAGACGGTGACAATGATAAGAGAAATGACTCATCAGAAGAAGCAGAAGACTATGTAGCAGGTTGCCACATGATCTCCCATTCGTCGTTATATGACGAAGAAGCTCCACCAGTGTTGGAAAGCGACACGGAAGAGCTGGGGGAGGAATCGGCGCTAAAATCCCCGAAGCTGCCAGAAAAGACCCAATTGAAAAGTTTGTAAACGAAGCTTTTCAAAAGAACAAATATGACCGAGAACACGAAATGACCATATACGAAAAAGCTAAGCGGCAACGTCTAGATTAAGAAGCTGCGGCAAGTACGGGTCATAATGTTCTCCCGATGCCTGCGACAAATAAGAGCAGGCTAAAGCTGAAAAGTGGTTTGCCAAAGCCTTGTCTATGGGGATGAAATTGCCACCGCTCCGGACTCCCATACTTCGACAGCGGTGAATCACATCCAAAATACTGCCTCTATTATAGAAGGATTGCCCACCCTATCGAGGAGTGCAGCGCCTTCAAGAAATGGTGACAAGGATATGTTTCCCATCAAAAATACTTCAAGAAGAAGCGTGAAGCTCGCGCTCGTCGACATAAGTGGCGAGACGAACACGCATAAAGAAACAACTGGCAACTGGCATATGGTTGGTACGAGTTCGGAAAGCGAAAACCCCCAAGTTCTCACATTCGGGAGCGATTCCGATGATGAAACGCCTCTCAACCCTCTCTTTGAAGACTCCACCTCGGAAAAAGAAGAGGAGAAGAACTGCGAGAACATTCAGCAATAAAACAGTACGCTGCCTGAAAAGAACCTCGGACTTGCAAACAAAGGTTCGAACAAAAAGGACAAAGGGAAAGAGAAAATGCCAGAAGAAATGCTTTCGATGAAGAAGTGGTCAAAGAGCTCACCGCAAAAGACCCGCCTAAGAAAAACAAGATGGATTACGTCCCAACACATGAGGAAAATACCCTCGCAGCTAAGTATATTGGATGCTCTCCTCCTGTCCAAAAAAGCACAAGATTCCCTGATCAAGACCTTACAAGAGCCCAATCAGTTCCAAACTTTCCTCACAGAAAAAAAGATGAAAAATGAACTGGCAGAGACCCACACGGCTGATATTACATTAAGGGATGAATATCTACTCCTTGGTACGTGCGAACATAATCGACAGCTCTACGTCACTGGATACTGCCACGACATCAAGATAGGAAAAATCCGTGTCGACAACGGATTCTCGATTAATCTTCTCAACATGAGAGTGGTAAAAGAAATTTGCATGAATTTTCAACACCTTGCCCGAGATAAAATTATCATCTCTAGGTTCGACTCACAGTTGTCCCGGACACTTGGGTCCGTAATACTGACGCTACGCTTCAGGCTGCTCGTCGCCGACTATTTGACGCCAAAACTTGCTGTAACGCTTTACTCGGCAGGCCTTGGTTACACGAGTATAACATTATCCCTTCTACACAACATCAGTGTATGAAGAATTTTAAGGATGGCTCGGAGTACACCGTCACGGGAGAACTCAATCCGTTCTCGGTAAATGAAGTGCAAAGTTATGAAGATGCGAAGTACTTTCTGCTAGACTTCGAGGATATTGAAAGATTCCACAAGCCGGAAAATAAGCAAAAAATCCATGGTCACCATCTCGATCTTTGGAAGCGACACCGAGGAAGACGAACAAATAGTTTACTCGGGGCAAACTCAAAAGCAAAATAATAAGCCGGGATTATCTACTCCTAGTTTGGTCTTTAACAATGACTCAGAGGACGAGGCCAATGCAGTGTTCTCTATCCGCCCGTCAATACAGACTGTTGCCAAAGTGGATCAGAGTCTACAAATTATGATGGCTCCGCTTCGACACTACAGGGAAGTTGATACATACAGCGTACAAGAACTGCAAATCTTGTACGTGCCTCCTAGACGAAGAGGTGAAAAGACGATCCTCTTCTATAAATCTATGGAGACCAAGATAGAAAAAGAAGTCCGGCATGGTGTTGACCCCGCTCTTGACAGGTTCCATCCCATCCGTATGCCAAGATATTATGCGGAGGGATTAAAGAAACTGTTGAAGCGTCAAAGCATACCTCTCGAACAAATGGTTCAGCAGACCCAATTCTACAGAAAGATTTGGGATATTCCCGGGACTCGGCGAAAAAAGCCCAACGAGAAGATGGAAACGACTGGGCTGGGATACGTTCGGTCCAAGAAACGGGAGAAAATCTACAGCTGCCACGTTATAAATAGCTCGAGTGGAGGAAAACGCTCTTCCAAGTTGCCATGACGTCGAATCGGAGTGAGATCCCGCTCTAAAACCGTTAAATCCGTCGCTCGAAAAACAAATTGACAAGTTAATAAAAGAAACCTGTCAAGCGAGCCGGAACAACCACAGCTGCGAAATGGCCATATACGAAAAGGCCAAGACACAGTGGCTCAATCAACAATCAATGGGACAAGTAGACCGTAATGCCCTTCATTCATAACCCGTTGAGTGCTTTCGCGAAGAGAATCCCGAAGCAAAAATAAAAATAGGGCGAGGAACGCAAACAACATTCAAGGATGACAAAACAGGCCCAAGATGTCGTTCAATTGAGAAAACCTCGATTGGAGCCCGTCATTTATAAAGAAGATGGGGCAGAAATATTCGTTCCCTCGAGACAAAACAAGGAAAATATTCAAGCTTGTCATGAAGCACCAAATGATGACACTTACGGAGTCTCGGCACCCCAAACAAATAAATGAAGCCCATCACCCGGATTATTGCTCCTATCACCAAGCACTAAGACATCCCCTTGAGGACTGCTTCACATTCAAAAACTGGGTGGAGGACCAATACCAACAAGGTATGTTTATATTATCCGACAGTTGGAAGATAAGCTCGCCACAAAAACACGAGCCAAAGAAGACCTATACCATCGGGATAAGACCAGCTCGACCGCAAAAATGGAAGCGGACTCGTACGTGTCATATGATAACTCTCTCAAGGGAGGGAAGGCACGAGAATATGATTGACCTTTCCGGATGCTTCACAAATGAAGGGGATGACGAGGAGATATCAGAATTTCCACCAGCGCCAAGAGAGCTTGAGGACGGGATACACGCCACAGCGGACAACCTAAGGAAAATCAACTTAGGAACGGAGGAGATCCGAGGCCGACGTTTGTTAGTGAGTTACTATCTGAAAAACAGGTAGCCACGTTAAAAGACATGCCCATGCAGTACAAAAACTGCTTTGTATGGAACTATTCAAAAATGCCGGGTCTAGATCCAGAAGTAGAGGTATATAAACTGACCATGTCGCCATTTATAAAGCCGATCAAACAGGCACCACGAAGGATGCGGTTCAAACTTGATATGAGTATCAATGCCAAAGTCAAGAAACTGATCGACTCCGACTTCATCCAAGAGGTTCAATATCCCGACTGAATCGCTAACATCGTTCCGGTGATGAAGAAAAATGGGACAGTTCGCATCTGTGTGGACTTTCGGGACCTCAATAAAACATGCCTGAAAGATGACTTCCCATTACCCGTCACCGAGCTAATGATCGATAACACATCCACCTACGAAGTCTTCTGCTTCATGGATGGAATTTCAGGATACAACCAGATAAAGATTAATCCTAAAGGCTGGACGCATACCGCCTTCCGGACCCCGTTAGGCGTATTTTGCTACAAGGTGATGCCCTTTAGTTTGAGAAACGCCGGAGCCACGTACCAAAGAGCCATGACAAAGATCTTCGATGATCTCATACACAAGATCGTCGAGTGCTATATCAATGACCTCTTCATCAAAAATAAATCTCATGAGGAACATTGGGAACATCTAAAGATAGTGTTCCAACGTTTTCAAAAGTATAATCCGAAGATAAACCCTCTAAAATGCGCGTTTAGAGTTTACTCAGGAAAATTCCTGGGATTCATCATACGCCATCGAGGCATCGAAATCAATCCCTCAAAAATCAAGGCGATTATGGAAATGCCCTCGCCAAGAACCCTAAATAATTCGATCTCTACGAGGAAAGCTCGCGTGTATCCGGCGGTTCATAACCAACCTCTCTGGAAAATGTCGTCCCTACAACCATCTGATGAAGGGTACCCCGCTCATCTAGGATCAAAAGTGCCAAAACGCACTAGACGAAATCAATCAATACCTGAAAAATCCGCCGGTATTGGCCGCCCCGGTCAAGGGAAAACCCCGTATCCTATATACAACGGCTCTTGAGGGTTCTCTAGGCGCACTATGAGTACAAAAGAGCGACCAAGAAAAAGAGAGAGCTATGTACTATTTAAGTCGAGTTCTCCTGGAGGCAGAAATCAACTACTCCCCCATCGAAAAGCACTGTTTGGCGCTGATCTTCGCAATAATGAAGCCCAGACATTATGCCTTGGCACATGAAGTCTATCTCATATCAAAAGTGAATCCTCTCAAATATCTGATGTCAAAGGCCATACTGACAGGAAGGCTTGCCAAATGGGGCCCTCCTGCTAATGGAATTCTCGATAACGTATCGACCTCTCAAGGCAGTGAAAGGACAAGTCATCGCTGACTTTCCCACGGGACGTTCGATACCGACTGACTTCCCCTTAAATTGTGAGTTCCTAAAGAATCACGCGTTCGACGCACTCGAAGAAGAGAAAGAAGAAAAGGAGTCCCGATGGGAACTCTACTTCGATGGAGCATCTTCCATGAAGCGGTGAAAAAAGAACACCCCCATAATCAAAGCCGGGATGGGTCTTATTTTCGTGACCCCGCAAGAAGGAATATTGCATTACGCCCTCTCCTTGACAGAACCCAGGACTAATAAAGAAGCGGAATATGAAGCTTTGACAGCCGGTCTTGAGATCGCTATCGACATGGGAATTAAAGATCTCCTCATATATGGAGATTCTCAGCTGATCGTTAGTCAAGTAAACGGCGATTATCAAACATGCAAGCCAGAGTTGATAAAGTATGGCAAAGGAGTGCAACAACTACTGACTTAAATTCCTTTCTATACCCTTGAAAGCATACCGCAAGCAAAAAACAGCAAAACAGATATGTTAGCCAAATTGTCGAAAGAATTAGCTAATGAAGACCTCGATGGCTTAAGAATCGTTGTGCAAAGCCGCAGGGTCCTCACACCAACAGATATATCTTCGAAAGACCTGACAAAAGTACCCGAAGGAAACGAAACGACCGAACTGGCCCTTCAAATAGAGGACGAAAAAAGGTCAAGGACTTGAGAGAGGTCTTCATAGACTACTTTAAGTTCCAACGAACGTCTGAAAATGCGTTGCCTAGACATCGGCTCATGAAACAAGCCGTCATTTGCCTTCGTCAATGATACTTTATATAAGAGATCGTTCAACTTCCTTTGGCTAATGTGTCTGGGGCCAAAAGAAGCAAAGAAAATCGTCCAAGAAGTACACGACGGACTTTGCGGCTCCCATCAGGCGGGTCCAAAAATGAAGCTGAGGATAAAAAGAATGGGCTGCTATTGGCCCACGATGATTCAGAACTGTCTCGAATATGCGAAGCAGTGTCATTCGTGCCAAATTCACGGGGACTTCATACATCAGCATCCAAATCCGCTGCACCCGACTGTGGCCAGCTAGCCGTTCGAAATGTTGGGAACCGATATAATTAGCCCTATCGACCCGGCATCATACAAAGGTCACCGTTTTATACTGGCAACAACCGACTACTTCTCTAAGTGGGCAGAAGCTGAAAGTATGTCTTAGCACCTCTACTATGTTTTTATGAGTATCGAGTATGCAATTTTAAAATTTTAGAGGTCTAAATATACTAAACAAGAATCGAGCTAGAAAATTAGGGTTTCAAAATTAAGCAAACAGGTTTTAATCTAAGTGAAGAGTCTACAATCTTTATAGTCTGGTCCTTCACTTTTAAAGCTCTAAGTAGTAGTCCCTAGAACTCTTTTTTGACTCCACTTGAACAAAGAATCGAGCTTGCTTGTAAGTTTGTGGGATACCCAAAGAACTCCAAGGGGCATCTTTTCTATTATGCAGAGGAACAAAAGGTTTTTGTTTCTCATCATTCCCACTTTTTGGAAAATTAATTTTTTGGAAAAAACTAGTGGGAGTGCAATAGAACTGGAAGAAATTCCAGAACCACAAGTTATTACTGAAGGCATGGTAGAACCAGAGGTTTCGAAAGAACAGGATATCCCCGCACCACTCCGCAGAACTAGTAGGCAGTCTCATCCGCTCGAGAGATACTACGGTTTTCTCATAGACGGGGATAGAGAGGATTGCATCATTGACAATTATGAGCCAACTAGCTTCCAGCAAGCCATTCAGAGCGGCGACTCAGTAAAATGGTTGGATGCAATGCGGACCGAGATGGAGTCCATGTACACCAACAAAGTATGGACTTTGGACTTTGCTCCAGAAGGGGTAAAACCCGTAGGCTGCAAATGGATCTTCAGAAGAAGATTGGTGTAGATGGACAGGTTGAAACCTATAAGGCTAGACTTGTTGCAAAAGGTTTTCGTCAAAGACCTGATTTGGACTATGATGAAACCTTTTCTCCAGTGCCTATGCTCAAATCCATTCGGATCCTTCTTGCCATTACTGCCTTCCACGATTATGAGATCTGACAGATGGACGTAAAGACGGTTTTTCTAAATTGTAATTTGGAAGAGTGTGTCTATATGGATGAGGGTTTCATTCAGAGTGGGAGCAGCGGGAAAGTGTCAAGTTTCTTAAGTCCATTTATGGACTAAAGCAAGTATCGCGGAGTTGGAACATCTGTTTTGATGAGACGGTCAAAAAATTCGACTTTATCAAAAATCTAGATGAACTACGCATTTATGGTAAGATTGTAGCGAGAACTGTGGTATTCCTCGTCTTGTACATGAATGGCATTCTCTTGATAGGATATGACATTCCTATGCTATAATCAGTCAAAGGATTCTTGTCACAGAGATTCTCCATGGAAGACCTGGGTGATGCCAACTATATTCTGGGGATCCAAATCTATCGTGATAGATCTAAGAGAATATTGGGACTTTCACAGTCAAGATACATCAACACCATACTAATAAGATTTAGTATGGAATATTCAAAGCGCGGTAGTCTACCGGCTTGTCACGGAATTACTCTCTCCAAAGAAATGTCTCCCAAGACTGATTTGGAAAGGGCTCACATGTCGATTATACCCTACGCTTCTGCGGTAGGCTCTATAATGTATGCGATGTTGTGTACCAGATCAGATGTTGCTTACGCACTCAGCGTGGTAAGCCGGTATCAATAAAACCCAAGGAAGAAGCACTGGGAAGCAGTGAAAAACATTCTCAAGTACCTGAGAAGGACTAAGGAGATGTTCTTGGTGTATGGCGGAAAATACCTCCAGATCGAGGCATTTGCTGACTCCAACTTCCAGAGTGATAAGGATGATTCCAAGTCCATATCGGGTTATGTCTTTACCCTCAATGGAGGGGCGGTCTGTTGGAAGAGTTCCAAGCAGAACACTGTTGCCGACTCGACGATGGAAGCGGAGAATATCGCTACTTGTGACGCCGCAAAAGAGGCAGTCTGGATGAGGAAGTTCTTAACTGAACTTCAGGTGGTTTCAACCATTGTTGATCCAATACCGATGTATTGCGACAACAATGGCGCTATAGATTTAGCGAAGGAATCCAGGTCCCATCAGATATCCAGACATATCTTGAGGCGGTACCACCTGATCATGGAGATCGTTGATCGCCGGGAGATCGATGTGAGGAGAGTAGATACGGAGAACAACACTGCAGATCCACTCACAGAGGCCATCCCTCAGACACAATTCGAGAAGCTATTCGAGATCATAGGTCTGCGATATGCCAATTCATGGCCTTAGTGCAAGTGGGAGATTGTTAGTGTTATATGCCCTAGAGGCCATTATTGTATCTTACTGGTTTGTATGTTACATATTGGAAGCTTGGGATATGCACGGATATAGTGACAGTCTTGCTCGAAATGGTAGTATGCTGCCTGGTTTGTTTCTACCTTAATATGTGCATGTGTTTGTTTTAGCATATCGCTTATACATATTGGTAGAGCCCTTAAGATTTTTGCTTGATTACCAGCGTTGTGATGGCAGTCACACTAGCGGGGGCTGGATAGTCTATAAGCACATCATAGACAGGTCTTTAGTCGTAGGATTATCGAGACGGAGTATCTATACTCCAGAGTAGACTAGTGTATACACTTCTCATCCCAGCAGGGGAGATGGTCTGTCCCACAGCCATTAGTACGTCGTACTGGAGATAGTATGCTGGTGCTCATTGGGTTATGAGTACACTGGACAGGACTCGTAGGGAGCTGCCGGTGGGTGTTATACCTATCGTCAGTAGTAGTTCCCAGGTGACATGAGTACAGCTTAGTCCGTCGACTTGATACTGCTACTTCGCCTCGAGTGTGTTCCCACTGTTCGTAGATTACTACCCTACAACGGCTCAAAGGAGTTGTGCAAACAGATAGTAGTTAGGTGCAGTCCCGAAGCACTTGGAGGCAGTGGCGGTTAGATAGTATTCGTCTTTCCCGGTATTGGGGGTTGATATCGCGCTGTGTTCGGAAAGCCATTACACAAATTCCTTGGCCAAGACAAGCGAGATTTACTGGTAGGTACTCCGGTAGTTTCTCAGGGTGTTTTGGGCTACACTTCGACACGACTTATTGCGCTATTAGGGGTCTGACGATTACCGCCCCTAGACCCGATATGCAATACTCTTAGACGAACAGACCGACTGTACGGAGATTGTCACAGATAGGCTCAGTAGGAGTTCGGATGAGTTTGCTCATCGGCCTTCTTATCGAAAGATACCTGGGTAGTCGTAACGTGCAGCTAGTACCGCTTGCGGCTTGTGGTTAAACCCACTGTCAGCATAGTGTCGAGTCTTTAGAGTCCCACACAGAGGGTTTCCTTGTATCGAGCAAAAGATGTAAAGGCCATATGGTTTTACGGCAGGGCTTCGATCACATACATGTATTTGTGCACGTACGTTGTTCAGGCGGATAATACTGGTAGGATTTGGTTTAAGCCGGATCCTAGTATTATATTGATGGATTATTTTCGTCTCATTATATTCGTATTCTTCATAATACGGATACGGGTATGTATATATGGATGAGGGGCATTCTCGTAATTTACTCGAGAAAGCTTCTAAAAGGAGACACCTCATTAGGGTTTTTATTCTTTTTGATTAAAGATTAATGAGGTGGAGGAAATGAGGTGGAGGTTTGCATTAAGTGAGACATGGCTCTTGGTGACTCATGGCATGACTCGCCATTAGATATTTGTGAAGCATGCTAGATATTTGGTGAGATATTTTTATCTCATCAATCATTGTATGCTTCATATTATTCATCGCAAATGAGCCATTCTCACTTACAAGCTCATTTCTTCACTAGCTTTTCCTCAAGTCCCCTTCTTCTTCCTCTAGCCTTTCATGTCTCATGAGTTGAGAAATCTAAGGCTATTAGAGACATATCAATCCATCTACACTCCCTACATCATCTAGGCCATCTAGTTTAGCGAACTAGGTGCCCTAATTATCTCAGATTTGAGATAGGAGCTCGGACTATAGACTCTCGGGTGGATCATTTTTAACTCGAGAAGGCCAACGAGGAAGCATCGATCCGTTATGATCCTCAGAGCTTATAACGAGATAGAGGACAACAAAGAATACCCGAAAGACATGTAACGTGAGGTATAAACTTCTTTCCGAGTAGTTAAACCTCACACTAGTTTGGTTAGCTAGGGTTTAGCATCGATCCTGGAGTTCAAGTCGGTGTTGCGAGCTTTAAAAAATAGTTTTTTAATTATTCCGCCTCCCCGCGGACCCGCGGGATGCGCGACATCAAACAAAAAAAATACTGTGGCACAACGAGAGTGAGTTGTCAACTCGTGAGTAGTAAATAATATCGTACAAGTAATCACATGCATGCACGATAAACAGCCAATCCTATATATGTGGTCATGATGGCATATGTATAATAATATGAGATGCAGTATAATCATAATCAAGGTACTACATCATGGTACAACAACTATATGTACAGAGTATGCCATAAAAGTTCTGAGTGTGGGATAAAACAAAGTCATCATCAATAAATCCTCATCATAGAAATCCGGTGTCCTTCAACGACACCTAAAATCCTAATATCTCAAGTGTCGTCACTCTGATCGGTCCTCATATCCATCTTATCATCTAACTCCAAACGGTATCCTCCGGATATCCGCCGGGTTCCTATACAATCACCGGTAGGCAGTGCTCCCCCTGCCATGCTCATCGTCTACTCCACGATTTTCTTGCCCCGGGATATCTTACCGGGTCCATCATGTACCCACAGACGGCTCAGCCAACTCCTCGAATCGGGTATGCTCGTAGCTCAGAACCGAGAAAACTCGTGGTGGACACGAAATATCATATCAAGGGAAAACCACACTTTTAAATATTTCAAGTTTTCGAAATGTACCTTGCGGTTTCCTAAATCCATGAACAGAAATCTCATGAAAACATCATATGAGATAAATCACTATAGCAATGTATGTATGATGCTAATCATGATGCGCACTAGTACAAGAATCAATGTCTAACTGTCAATAATGAATGCGGTATAATGTATTTATCCATGGCAATTTCTATAATGTGCATGATATGGCAATTACCAACGGTGTGCGTGTGGCATATAAATCAGTGCTCGTGCAACATGAACCATTAGTGATGGTGCAGTGACATATTAATGATATGTCAATGTACCACAGGTAAAAGGATATTTTTAATTTTTCTGTTGCATATTCTTCTCTAGGCAAAACTATATGCAGGATATTTTTAATTTCTCATAAATATATCAAAATTTAACAAATCATTATAAATCATAAAACTATTTTTCTAAGAATAAAAAGCAAATCTTTTAAAAATATTATGTTCGTAAATTGTAATGACTTTACCAATTCTTCACGTGCATGACGCGTTCAAAAAACTAGTTATATATATGAAATTATTAATTTTGTTTGTATCTTGTAACGACTTTATCAATTTTTCGCGTTCATGGCACATGTAAAAAACTAGTATGTATACACACACAGAAAAAGAGTATGAGGTGGCGGCCCCTTTTTCAAAAATAGGCTCCCGCCTCAAAACACACCTGCCACGTGTATTTCACCGATCCAAATCGGTCATGTTGTTCTACGCATCATGAAATCTTTGTATACAAAAAATCTCGAGATATGATAACCTCTAGCCGGTCCATTAAAAGACCGCATTTTTCTAATATCGATAAATCGTTGATTTTTCTATCCACTTGATGAACATGTTAGAAGTTTTCAAATCTCAAGATTTTTTGTACATAGTGCTTTCATGATACGTAAATCAAGATGACCGAATTGGATCGGTGAAAAATATGGAGGATATATGTGTTTGAGTTGGGAGGCCCTTTTTTAAAAAAGGGTTGCCACCTCATATGCCTTCTCCCCTCCCCCCCCCCCGCTCTCTCTTTATATATATATATATATATATATATATAGAGAGAGAGAGAGAGAGAGAGAGAGAGAATAATGAAGAAAAGAGGTCATATGAGGCTTTTCGTTAAGTGGCATCAAAAATCTATATCCTCCATGATTTTTTTCACGATCGACACCCATCAATATCATCTTTATTATGTAAGATGTGGATATAAAAAATTTCATGTGATTCCACCACTTTTTTATCGTTGAATTAGCAATGTAAAAAGTTATATTGTCGATAAACCGTTAATTTTGCACCCACTAAATCAACAGTGAATAAATGATGGAATCACATGAAATTTGGTATATCCACATCTTACATGATAAAGATGATGATGATGGGTGCCGATCGTCGAAAAAAATCGTAGAGGTTGTATCTTTTTGACGCCATAGGAGGAAATTCCCTCCCATGGCACCTTTCATCCATTTGAATAATGGATGAAAGGTGCCATGGGAGGGAATTTCCTCCTATGGCGTCGAAAAGATACACTCTCCACAATTTTTTAGACGATCGGCATTTATTATCTAAGATGTGGATACACCAAATTTTGTATTATTTTATATCTTTCTCACCGCTGATTTCGTGGGTGCAATATTAACGGTTTACCGACAATAGAACTTTTTACATTGCTAATTCAACGGTGAAAAATGGTAGAAGCACATGAAATTTGGTGTGTCTACATTTAGATGATAAAGATGATGATTATGGATGCCGATCATTGAAAAAAATGATGGAGAGTGTATTTTTTCGACGCCACCTGAAAAAAAACTCTCCTAAGGCCTTTTTCCTTCATATGAAATTTGGTATATATATCTCTTAATATATAAGAATGAGAATTGTGTGTGCCAATCGGTGAAAAAAACATAAAAGGTTAGACTTATCTTGCCGCCATAGAAGGAAATTCCATCCTAGGGCCTTTGTCCTCCATTATATATATATATTCCAAATCTTGGATTTTGCATGCAATACTATCCTGCAATACTTCCCAATTAAGATGAGATCTATCCAAAAATTATATTTTTTTGCCATTGGTCCGAAAGCGCTAACCTATGCCCACCCACCCACACACCACATACAAGCACACAACACGCATGCATCCAAGGGACCCACGAACACACAAGCACACAACACGCATGCATCCAAGGGACCCATGAATTGGTCCCAAAAACCTTAATTTATGGCCATATATATATATATATATATATATATTCCAAATCTTGGATTTTGCATGCAATACTATGCTGCAATACTTCCCAATTAAGATGAGATCTATTAAAAAAATTACATTTTTTGCCACTAACCTGTAAGCCTTGATCTATGCCCACCCACACACACCACACAAGCACACAACACACGTGCATCCAAGAGATCCACGAATTGGTCCCGAAAGCGTTAATTTGTGGCCACCCCCTCTTAGGGTTTCTGGGGTTCGAAAGCTGCACTCTTTCCCAAAGGGGAAGTGCCCGTACCAACTGCTCGTTGGTATCAAAAAATTACATGATTTTGAGTTTTTCTATATCAATCAAGTGCTCAGCTCCTTTACAAAATAAATATTAAAAAAAAGGCACCGGTATTTTGGGGGCATCTCAAGATTCTCGACTGAACTAGTGTAAGGGAAAGGACGAGAAAATGAAAAACATTAGAAGAAGATACATATGTTGCCGGTACAAAAAATATACATGTGTTGCTAAGAGAGAGAGAGAGAGAGAGAGTGACGTTAAATCTGGGATTGCCAGCCCTGGATTTAATTAGTTTTAACTAGTAACATGCACGTGCTATGCACATGTGTGATGAGGAAAAATAATCACGTGTCATGGTTTTTGTATGCTTCTCTGACGGTCATTAATCTAAGAACCCTTTTACTAAGTTTTTTTATTTAGAAAATATCTTGTATTCAAAATTGTTGAAGGGTATAAGGGTAATTACATATATGAGAGAATGACATGACATGCTCTTACTCTAAAATCCTCACATAGATTTTTCTCATTTTTTGCATTTTTTTAGTGGAAAAATAAGAAATTATTTGGGTTGCCCTCATGAGTTTGAGTTATAATGGTATAGATCTTAAATTAAAGTCATTAGAACCTGAGCTGGCCAAAAAAAGTCTATTTTGACAAATAAATTTAGGAGGGGTCGATTTTCCAAAATAAAAAGTAAAGTAGGTCTGTTTAAAAAAATTGTCCTAATTATAATCATATAATTATAATTATAATATATAAAATAAAATAAAATAGATATAAAAGATAGATTATAGGTTAGGAAACGAGGTATTTAAAAAAAACAAAAAAGAAAAAAGGGGATGCTTCCTAATTTAGTTTACAAGTTTAGGATACCAAGGTTGACCCGGTCAAAGCAACACCATTTATGGACATTATGCCGACATCCCGGCTGTTATGTTGCTTCTGGCCCATTCAAGAGAGCAACAATAGGCGTCCACCGCTCAAAACGAGCAGGGGGAAGCTTTTTCCATTCGGGGGGGTGGGGAAGATGGTGGCTGACCCATTAATTTTTTTTTTTATCTTCCTTCCTCTACTGGGAAGACGGTGGCCCTTTCTATTTTTTTTAAAATGGTGGGCCTCTGTTCATTTTATATATTTTTTTAATATATTAAATTTTAAAGAAATATATATTTACAATAACATGTTTTCATTTTGCTCGCCTGAACACAGCCCAAAATAGGATTTGGTTACAAAGATTTCAAATGCATTGTTTCACCCTGCTCACCCAAAGTGTCTTTGGTGACATCGCTGCCGTTTCTTTACGACATCACTCTCTCATCTCTTAAAACGGAAACCCTAGTCCTAGTCTCTTCCGGATCGGACCCTTGCCGCCCAAGTAAGCACCCTACCCTTCTCCTCTCTCTCTCTCTCTCTCTCTTCTCAAACTCTATAAATAGAACCCTAACCCTAACCCTCACACTCTCTCTAACTCTCATCTCAGTTTCCATTGATGAAAACACACACTCGCTCTCTCATCAGCGTAAAAGAGGCAGCAGCAGCCGTCATCGTCACCGGCTTCGACGACCGCCGCCTCCATTCTCGATGAAATTGAAATTGGTTACTTTCTTCTCTCTTCTCTCTCTGAATTCATCATCATCCTTTTGTGAGTGAATTTCAAAGTTATATTTTATTAGTATGTCTATTGCAAATTCTTGATTTTTGAATCTAGTTTTGTTTCAGAGGTTGATTCCCCCCAATTTCTCAATTTTGCACTGGACTACACTCTTAATTTTTACGCAAACAAAACAATTCTAAGTCTTAATTTGCTTTCTTCGGCCTAAATTGTGTAATGTATGCTTATCTGCTAAATATCCTTGTTCTTTTATATGTTGTTGCTTCTTCGTGCTGCGTGTTATTTAACATGTCTTTAATTTTGATAAGGTATTATGGCTTGGACGATCTTGCACTGTCGCTAATCCTTGTTATAGCAATCGATTTCCATGTGGCTTTTCTCCCATTGTTCCTACATTACGGTGGATATCTTTCAGTTCGATTTTTTAAAAATAAATTTTATAACTATGGATCACTAATCTTAGGAACCAAACAGTCGCTGATTTGCCCAAAAGCTTCATGGCTATAAAAAATGGTGAGGCAAGGTTTGGATGGCCTGCTAGTTAGTTTGGCGTTTGCAGCCATCTTCTATTGTTAGCCTAACTTCAAATCTGAACAGACCCTTATTGTAATTCAGAGGCAATGATGATTTGTCCGAATGCTTCAGAGTGATTGATTGTTAAGGTTAAATGGCAAGGCAAGATTGATGACTGTCTACGTATATGCAGCAACCAGTTTGCAGCCATCTTCTATGTTATTTTAAGTTCCTAACTCCAAACTCAAAAGCAGAGCCTAAATTGTTAGAGAGGGAGAGAAAGAGAGGATTTGTTCCATTCTTTATCCTAGGATTTATATTTACATACAAATTCAACTATTGGTTTGCATACAAGCAACCTAAACTGGCCCAATAAATAAGTCAGAAAGCAGTTCTGATTGTTTATTTTTAAGACTCCAAATAATTTATATGGCGAGGCAAGATTGGTTGGTACACAGGCAACCAATTTGCAGCGATTGTGTTATATGGTCGAGATTTGGACTGGGTATTGAAATTTCAGAACCTATGACCATAAAGGTTATGGAAAATGGCGAGGTGGGCTTGGTTGTCTGCTTATATGCACGCAACCAGTTTGCAGCCATCTTATCTGTTTTTGTAACTCTAAACTCAAATCAGCGACTAATTTGTGAGAGCAAATATATTACATTCTTCATTACTTCAATTTGCTAGGACAGGCTGGTATATCTGAGCCTCATCCTTAGTGTATATCTGTATATGAGAGCTATGGCTTGCAAAGGGTTGGGTTGTGTCAGTTGTCTACTTGTAGAGCCATTCAAGTTTGTTCAAAACTTAAGACGGCATTTTCTTCACCTTCTTGGGGATTTTTCGATTTTAAATGGGGGCCTAAGTTATGATGATGATTGGGAAATATTATCCATCAAATTTCTTCTTCTCTATTTCTTGTTGTTCGAAAACAAGGTTTAATTATCCGATTAGTCGGCTCTTAAGAGTTTGGCTAGAAACTGCGTTGAAGTATTAAATGATCGATTGATTGCATAATTGACTCTGCTCAAGATATGCTGTGAGCGACAATTAGTCAGGTACCTATACACTGCAAATAACCAAATATGCAAACTCACACTTCATAATGACTTGGGTCTTTCCTTTTCCTTCACATCAATTTTTTTTGTCTTCTCTGATTTTTCTTTGCGGGTATATTAAAATGTAATTTCCTATATAATCCATATATGTGGCGTATAATTCATTAGCATTGGCTGGCTGAACAGAGAACAAATACATGTTCCACAGCATTGAATTTTCTTTAATAGATACTGGATACATGTATGTGCGGGCAACCAATTTGCAGCGATTTTGTTATTGTTACCCTAACTCTAAACTTGAATTGTTATTTGTTTTTCGTACCATGTCTGGACCCGAGCTCATTCTACTGGATTCATAAAGCTTGAGGCTTTGTGGATAGCTCAGGTGCGTTCTTCAATGGAAAAGGTTAACCTCTGTTGCACTTTTTAGGTGTTTAATTTTTGTGATTGCACTAATGAGGTCAGGTATCTTTTATTTCAGGATTTCTGTCAAGGGTTTTCTTCTTCTGAAGTGTATCCTCTTTTATTGGGGGCTTTGGAGAGAGGACTCCAGGAAGCAAGGTGAATCTCTCCTCTCTTGTTTTCTGTTGTTGTAACAGCTCATTTCCACCTTTTATTTCATTTAATAACGTCATATTAAGTTGGCAGTTAGAGTTAATCATCCTTGCATCCTCTCTTTCACATTTAAGGCTTTCTTGTAGGGAATTTGATGATACGTTAAAGCTTTTGTTGCTGGTTGAAGTTTAAGGCAAATTAAAGCTTTGTTTGCTGTTTGAAGTGAGATCTATAAGACTAAAAGTATTGCTCCTTAACTATAACTCTTGCCCCATCATCTTTTTGTTTATATATGGACAGACTTTTTTTTTGTCATGCTTGAAAGACAGGAGCGACAATAGAGATGGAGAGAAAGGAAAGAACGTAAGAGTGTCATATATGTGGCCTTTAGATTCTCAGGTGAAGTGTCAAAGTTGTGTGATTGCAATGTCCATGCTTGCCATCTTCCTTAATTGCAATATGTAGGTGCATGAGAAGAAAAATGGAACCAGTCATCATGTTGCTGTGTGCCTGAGCAAGGAACACACATTGCCATTATTCTGTAAGTATCCGCACACAGTTTTGGTACACGTTCAAAGTTGCTGTCTTGAAGTTTATTGAGATATTTCCCAAGGGCCCGAAGTATATTACTTTTATGGAGGGTTTATTTGGTCATTTCAATTCGTTATAGATGCCATTTGGTCACTGATACCACCACAACATTTTTAAAATACAGGGTAAATTTCTCTTGACGGTATAGGAAGTATCAGGGTATTTTTGTGCATTTCATGCTAATTTATTATTACTATTGACGATAATGAGTCCCTGAAAGTTAGATATAATTGAAAGTAGAAAGGACTTCTAAGGAAGTTTAATAGGAACACGTTTTTGTGAATTTTACCCTTAGTAGGCAACCAGTTTGCAACTATTTGTTAACTAACGGCAAACCCTAACAGCATCTTTTTGTTTATTATTGGTTATTAGAAGCTGATCTAAGCCTCATCTTTAATGTTTATCTGATGCTCGACATCAGGGGTTTTCTCATATATCACCTCGAAAACTTAGGTTATTTCTGTATAGCATCTCTGAAATGAAGAAATATTTCTGAGCTCATTATTATTTGAATTATTGTTGTCGTTGTTATGCTCATGATGATGTTGTCATTAAGTTTTATTGCTCTCCATCAAATTTGGTTACTCTTTACTCCTCCATATAAAATTGTCCATAGTCTATCAAATTGTTTGTTCACTGAAAAAAGAATGAAGCGTAAGCTGCTTGAAAACCTATCTTTATCTACCCGAAAGATAAAATGTTGGGGCGCACAATACCTAGATCTTAGCACCAAACAGGAGGGCCAACGGTATTGCCTCTTTGGTAGATAAAAGTAGATATTAAAGAGGGCAGGAAAAGTATTTTCCGAAAAAACTGCCTCTACAAAATTAGACCCTGAATTAAAAAACTAGAAAAAAGAAATCAAGTATATAAATAAGGAAACGAGAATTGACGCTCAAAACTCCATTTCTTTTGAATTGTATATTTTTATGACATCGTCATAAAATTGCACTATTTCTCTCTGGACATAGTCGGTATTTCTCTACAGGATGGCGACATCTCTCTTAAAACTTAAAACAGAAACCCTAGTTTTGCTTGGATTCGTGCTGCCAAAGTAAGTACACTAGTCATATCCTCTCTCTCTCTCTCTCTCTCTCTCTAAATAAAACTCAACTCAAACTCTCTGTCTCTCTTTCATCTGAGACTCCATTGATGAAACCTTAACCCTAACACACACACACACACACACTCTCTCTCTCTCATCAAAATTATTGTTGGAATAAAGATGCCAAAAAGGACACTGCACAAAAACTTAGTGATATGCTCTTCCTTCACCAAGCTTCTAATCCTTTTATACTCTCATGTTCTCTTCATTATCATGACCAAAATCAAACTCTTGAAAACAAATAAACTAACTCACCACACTGCTGTCAAGGACACACGAGGTGATGCGTCTCGGGCGCAATGCGCAGCCAGACGCTAGAATGCCCCTCGTGGAGCTACGTGGTGCCGTGCATGCAAGAGACGTGAGCATAGACGCCTGAGATGCATGCCTCACATGAGGCGAAAGGTGCAAGTGAGACGCGCGCCTCGCTGTAAATTTGTCATTGGATTCTTAAAAGAGATAGCCGAGCCAGAAGAAGCTCCTCAAGAGCTCGAAGATGTCAGACAAGCAACCTTCGATGAGCTAACCGAGATCGATTTGGGAACGTCCGATAATCCAAGGCCGACCTACATCAGCTCACTCTTGTCAGAGAAAATGAAAGAGCAGATAATTGCTCTGTTGCATGAGTTTGCCGACTGCTTCGCGTGGACGTACAGAGAAATGCCCGGCCTCTCCCCTGAAGTGGCCGTGCATAAGCTGGCTATATCTCCTGATGCCAAGCCTGTCGAACAAGCTCCTCGAAGAATGAGAAGGGAGCTGGAAGAAAAGATCATCGAGGAAACTAAGAAACTTATCGATGCTGGCTTCATCAGGGAAGAGAAATACGCAGACTGGATCGCATGCATTGTCCCAGTAAAGAAGAAAAATAGGCAGATCCGGGTTTGCGTCGATTTTAGGGACCTTAACAAGGCATGCCCTAAAGATAATTTCCCGCTTCCGGTCATGGAAATGATGGTCGATGATACCTCAAATTACGAGCTGTTCACCTTCATGGACGGTTTGTCTGGGTACAATCAGATAAAAATGTCACCCGAGGATGAGAAGCATACAACATTTCGAACCCCGATCGGCATGTACTGTTACAAAGTGATGCCGTTCGAACGGAAGAACGCAGGTGCTATATATCAAAGGGCGATGACCAATATCTTTGATGACCTAATCCATAAAGTCGTCGAATGCTATGTTGATGATCTGGTCGTCAAGACTAAAGCTAAGGCCGATCGCATCCAAGATCTTAGAACCGTTTTCACCAGAGGGAATACGATCTGAAGATGAATCCTCTAAAGTGCGCTTTTGGCGTGTCATCGGCAAAATTCCTAGGTTTTATAGTCCGACATCGAGGGATCGAAGTTGACCCATCCAAGATAAAGGCCATTCTGGAGATGCCCCCTCCTAAGAGTCTGACGCAGCTAAGATCCTTTCAAGACAAGCTCGCTTACATACGAAGGTTCATCTCGAACCTATCGGGAAGATGTAAGCCCTTCTCAAAACTCATGAAGAAAGGAGCTCTTTTTGTCTGGGATGCCGAATGTCAAGAAGCGTTCGAAAGTATCAAACGGTACATGTTGCACCCTCCAGTGCTTGCTGCTCTTATTTCAAATAAACCGTTGATTCTCTATACTGCTGCGCTAGATGAATCACTTGGCGTACTCCTTGCCCAGAACAACGAGGAGGGAAAAGAAAATGCCCTCTACTATCTCAGTCGAACTTTAGTTGGGGCGGAACACAACTATTCCCTGATCAAAAAGCAATTCCTGGCACTGATATTCGCTGTGAAGAAGCTGAGGCACTATCTGCTTACTCATCGGGTTATGCTGATCTCCAAGGTCGACCCGCTCAAACACTTAATGATCAAAGCAAGCCTAGCCGGTAGAATGGCGAGATGGGCTGTCATGCTGCTTGAATTTGACATAATTTATACTCATCAGAAAGCGGTAAAAGGGCAAGCTCTCGCCGACTTCCTTGCTGCTCATCCTATACCAGAAGGGTCGTCACTCAATTGCGAGTTACCCGACGAACAAGTGATGCACCTCGAGGAAGATGAGCCATGTTGGGAGCTCTACTTCGATGGAGCCTCATCAATGAGGAGCTCCGGTAAATCAAGCATCCCGCAGATAAAAACAGAGATATGATTGGTGTTCATCACGCCATCGATGGGAACCCTACGACGTTCTTTTGCTCTCACTGAGCCTCGCACAAACAATGAGGCTGAGTATGAAGCTCTGATAGCTGGTTTGGAGCTCGCCATAGAAATGGAAAACCCTCGGCTACGTGTCTACGGTGATTCCCAGCTTGTCGTCAACCAAATAAGCGGTGACTATAAAATATACAGACCCGAGTTAGCTCGATATAGAAGCCGAGTGGTGGAACTTATGAAACGGTTCACTCACATTGAATTAATGAGAGTCCCTAGAGCGTTGAACGGAAAAGCCGACATACTCGCTCGTCTAGCTAAAGAGCTAGCTGATCCCGACATGGACGAAATTCTAATCACAGTCAGAAGCCGGCAAATTCTACTTCCAGTATCATTGCGTGAAGAAAGTGTTGAACAAGAGAACAATCCCGCCGAAAAAGCTTCGATCATTCAAGACGAGCCCGATTGGAGAGGACCCTTCATAAAGTACCTTCGATACGACAAGCTGCCCGAAGAAAAATTTGCGAGGATTCAGCTGAAGAAGAGAGCTCTCCAATACATGTTTGTAAATAACACGCTATACCGCAGATCATATAACCAACTCTGGCTCATGTATCTGTCATCGGCCGAAGCCCAAAAAGTCGTGAAAGTTCACTCGGGCATCTGCGGGGGTCACCAATCCGGCTTCAAATCAAACGGCTTGGATATTACTGGCCTACCATGATAAAAGATTGTGAAGAGCATGCAAAGAAAAGTCATATCTGCCAAATTCACGGTGATTTCATTCACAAGCATCCCAATCCGCTGCATCCTACGGTGGAGTCATGACCCTTAGAAGTTTGGGGGTACCGACATAATTGGTCCAATTGATCCTCCGTCATCTAAAGGCCACCGGTTCATATTGGCCGCAACTGACTACTTCTCCAGATGGGCTGAAGCTGTCCCGGTAAAAGAAGTCATGACAGAAGATATTCTGATGTTCTTCTAGCATAATATTTTATACAGCTTCGGTACACCAAGAAGAATCATTTCTGACAACGGACCTTCTTTCAAGAGCTTCAAAATCTCAAGGTTCGCTACTCAGCACAAGATAGACCGGAGATATTCTTCCATCTATAATCCAAGAGCCAATGGGCTAGCCGAAGCTTCCAACAAGACTCTATGCAACCTTCTGAGAAAAAATACTTCAGCCAACAAGAGTCTAGAATCTCAAATTTCATGAGGTGTTGTGGGCATATCGTACCACGCACCGTACTCCAACTCAGTCCACTCCATACTCATTGCTCTTTGGAGTGGAGGCGGTCCTCCCCCTCGAAGTCGAAGTTCCAAGCTTAAGGATGTCCGTTTAGCATGAGTTGACGGAGGAGGAAAACGTGCTCTTTCGGCTCGAAGAGCTCGACGCCCTAAAAAAAAAGAGGCTCGCAGTACAGCAAAATCTAGAGCTGTATCGAGCCCAAATGTCACGGGCCTATGACAAGATGACCCGTCTCCGCGCTTTCAAGAAAGTCGAATTGGTGTTGGTCCTCAAAAGACCAATCATCCCCAATCGACATGCCATGGGAAAATTCGAGCCAAACTGGGAAGGACCATACGTCATCGAGAGAGTGTTCGATGGAGGATCCTACCAGCTGATAAATGCCGAGGGAGAAAGTCCCATGCCACCCATCAGTGGCCGATATCTCAAGAAATATTACGCGTGAATGCTCCAAGTCGTAGGCGAATTGAGCACACCGGCCCTACGGTTTGGATCATGTATCCTGTAAAACCGTATACAATCCATGGGTGTAAACAACCCTTATCTCTCCCAAGTCCTGCCGGCGAGACTACTTTTAAAGTCCCATCGGTGCAAAAAAAAAGAAAAGAAAAAGAAAAGAAAAAGGAAAAGGAAAAAAAAACGGTATGTCCACAAGCAAAACGGGCACGGATGAAAACCCGAAAGGGCTCCGTGAGTAAAAACAGCAGGACTGCCGGCGAGTTTGTGAAAACCCGAAAGGGTGCAAACTCGTTAAAAGAGATGAAATACACTTGCAAAGTCCTCTCGACCTTGTGAGGAGAAAATCCCTGCGTGAGATCCTTACAACTCACAAAGGAGCAACACACTTAGGAATCCTTACGATTCTTAAGAACATACAACTGCGAGATCCTCTCGACTCGTAAGGAGAAAATGCTTTTATGAGACCCTTATGGCTTATAAAATTGAGAAGTCTTAGGTGATGGGGATCTAAACCCGTCTCCTGAGCCATCGTTCCCCAACGGGCGACGGCAAATGATGAGTCGCTCCTGGCATTACGCTTTAGTGTTAGCGGTGCTGATGCCGACCCAAAACTCAAACCTTAAATTCCCAAACGGCGAATGATGAGTCGCTCCTTGTACCATATTCCAGTGCAGCGATGCAGACGCCAACCAAAATTTCAATCCCTGGATGTCCCAATGGCGAATGATGAGTCGCTCCTGGTACTATATTCCAGTGCAGCGATGCAGACGCCAACCAAAATCCAATTTCCCAAAATTCTCCCAGCCCTACGGGTGGTCCCCAAATTGACTACCGTATACAATCCACGGGCTCAAATAATTTTCCTCACATCCATGCCCCACAGCAACCACCAGTCACGAGACCGGTCACCGCCCTTGGAATTATGCTCTATTTGGGAAGACTCACTCATGTGTCCTCACGATACATGAGGAGACCAAACTTACGAGATCCTCTCGACTCGTAAGAAAACACCTTCGTGAGATCCTTACGACTCACAAAGGAAAAACACACTTGGGAGTCCCCACGATTCCTAAGGATAAAATATACCTACGAGATCCTTTCGACTCGTAGGGAGAAAATGCTTTTATGGGACCCTTATGGCTCATAAAATTGAAAATCCTTAGGTGATAGGGACCTAAACCTGTCTCCTAAGCCATCGCTCCCTAACAGGAAAAAGGCAAATGATGAATTGCTCATGGCATATGTGCTTTAGTGTTAGCAACGCTGATGCCTACCCTAACCCTAAAATTCCAAACTCCAATCCAATAGACCCATAAGTCTTTAAACTAGGAACATATGACCTCTAAGTCGTTAAACTGGGAACAGATGACCCCTAAGTTAAACTGGGAACGAGGGTAGCCCTCTCATGGCAAATGATGATTCGCTTCTGGTACTATATTCCAGTGTAGTGATACCGATGTCAACCCAAATCACATCAAATCAGCAAGAAAACCAACGACCTCCCAGGCAGAATCAAGCTCCACTTCGGAAACAAGTGGAATCGCAAGTCAGCTTCAACCCTGACACCGCAACAAGCGGAGCAAGTCAAATCAAGCACCAACCGTCCATATCGCTAAAAGAGCAGCACCGACTGTCCACGTCGCTAAAAGGGCAGCACCGACTGCCCAAGTCGTCCAAGTCCCTAAAAGGGCAGCACCGACCGTCCAAGTCGCTAAAAGGGCAGCACTGACCGTCCAAGTCGCAAAAAAGGCAGAACCGACCGTCCAAATCGCAAAAAGGACAGAGCCGACCGTCCAAGTCTCAAAAAGAACAGCACCGACCGTCCAAGTCGCTAAAAGGGCAGAACAGACCGTCCAAGTCGCAAAAAGGGCAGAACCGACCGTCCAAGTCACTGACCGTCCAAGTCGCTAAAAGGGCGGCACCGACTGTCCAAGTCGCAAAAAGGGCAGAACCGATCGTCCAAGTCGCAAAAAGGGAAGAGCCGTCCGTCAAAGTCGTAAAAAGGGCAGAACCGACTGTCCACGTCGCTAAAATGGCAAAAAAAACGAAGTGGTTGCAACAACCCAGCCGTTCGTTGATGCTCAGCTTTCACCTGTTGGCATACCAGACACTTGGAGACAAAGCGAGCAATCTCCCTCTTCATTCCGTTCCACCAGAAGTGCTGCCTCAGGTCTCTGCACATCTTGGTGCCTCCTAGGTGCACCGAGTAAGCGGAACTATGTGCCTCAGCTATGATTTCATCTCGAATACCCCCATTTGGAACACACAGCCGTCTGCCAAATCTCAGAGAACCATCTTCATGAACCTGCAAATCCATCCTCAAACCAGCATCAACTAACCCTCTGAACTTCTGCAACTGAGAGTCTCCAGCCTGTGCAGCTTTAATGCGATCTATAAGCGATGATTGAACTTGCAATTGCTAGAGATGTCCGAGCACACCCGGTGTAACTACCTGCAACTCGAGTCTTTGAAGGTCATCGAGAATCCCCTTCTGACAAGTCAGCAATGCAGCTGACGGCCTGCGACAGAGAGCGTCAGGAACGACGTTCACCTTCCCCGGGTGATACTGCGGATCAATATCGTAGTCTGCCATCAATTCCAACCACCCGCGTTGTCTCATATTCAGCTCTTTCTGAGTGCACGTATTTCAGACTTTTGTGATCCGTGTACACCTTCACTCTTTTGTCTATAAAGTAATGCCTTCATATCTTTAAAGCGAACACAACGGCCGCTAATTCCAAGCCATGCGTGGGGTAGTTCTTCTCGTGAATTTTCAGCTGACGAGAGGCGTAAGTTACCACTCGACCGTGCTGCATTAAAACACAGCCTAAACCTTTTCCCAACACATCACTATAAGCCACCCGAGCTATCTGGCACAGTCAGGATTGGGGCTGTGGTCAACTTTAGTTTCAAGAGCTCGAACGCCTGGGTGCACTCCTCCGACCAAATATAAGGCACCTCTTTCCGTGTGAGCTTCATCAAGGGTTCCGCTACTCGCGAAATCTTGGACAAACAACCGATAATACCCAGCCAATCCCAAGAAGCTTCTTATCTCAACAACTGATTTCGGTGTCGGCCAGTCTTTACTAGATTCGATTTTCGTCAGATCCATTGAAATGTCGTCACTCGGAACGACATACCCCAGAAATTGCACCTTGTAGAGCCAAAACTCGCACTTGCTTAGCTTAGCATAGAGCTTCTCCTCCCGTAGAACCTGCAATACAATTCGTAGTTGCTTGGCGTGCTCCTCTCGACTTCTGGAATAGACTAGAATGCCGTCGATGAAAATGACGACAAACTGATCCAAGTACTTGGAGAAAATCCTGTTCATCAAGTCCATAAATATGGCCGGTGCATTGGTAACACCGAACGGCATCATAAAAAACTCATAGTGTCCATATTGGGTTCGAAAAGCTGTCTTGCATACATCCTCTGCCTTGACCCTGATTTGGTGATACCCTGACCAAATATCTAGTTTAGAAAATACCCGAGCACCACCCAGCTGGTCAAACAAGTCATCGATGCGAGGAATGGGATACATGTTTTTCACGGTCACCCGATTCAACTCCCGGTAGTCGATGCACATGCGCAAGGAACCGTATTTCTTCTTAACCAGCAACATAGGAGCACCCCACGGGGAAGCACTTGGAAGGATAAATTCCTTGTCTGGAAGATCTTCTATCTGCTTCTTTAATTCTGCCAACTCAACTGGCGCCATCTGATTGTTTGTTGATTTTCGTATGCGTTTTAAAATTTAAGAATACCGCAATAGCTAGCCGGTTGAGTACGGGTCGGTCCACAAGGAAATGGTGTTCTCTTTAAGTTCTAACGAGTTAAGTCCTATTTTTGGTACGTTTTGTTTTAAAATCTAAGAATGAGATTAATTTGATTTAAATTCTTACTAGGGTTAGGATTATGTTAGTTTGGAAAAGGGATTCTACTCACTGCTTTTAATGCCCTAGTTAAGAATATTGGTGTTAGGGTAATAATCAACAAAGAGGATTAGCACGACTAGGAAGAAACTTAGTTTCTTCCTTTTGGTCTTTGTGCGTCCTTTCTTGGCTCTTCACAACCGGTCTAACTAGGGAATCACCGCTATCTTTTAGAATAGGGTGCCGTAGTGAGCGGTGTGTGGTTGGATTAAACGGAGTCATATTTTAAATATTATATGGGCAAAGAAAGGAGTGAGGGATTTTCTTGTTTCAGACCTTCCCAATCCTAATCCTAACAAGTGAGGAATTACTCACTCATTAGGAAAACTATGATAAAATTCATTTATGTTAGTTTATTTTAATAGGTGAACTAAAATGCAGAAAATAAAAGAACAGATAAAATAAATTGCACGAATTAAATTTAAATAAAAATGCAAGATAGGAAAAGAACTTACTTTATTGATACCTCTCAACAATTTATTACAACTTGAGTAAAATTTTAATCTAGAAAATTAAAAAAAGGCATGCCTAATTAGGTTTTCGGCTTTCCTATTTATGGATAGGAGAAACCCTAGGTTTTACATCTGATCCAAGGAGGATGAAGTTAGGGCTTATGCAACACGTGTGCGCGGGTGCAAAATGGCGAACAAGCAGGCATATATGATTCAACATCGATAATTGCATTAAATAAATTATATAAAAATGACAACTAAATATTTTCAATTGAACTTTCGAAAATAAAGCTGTCGAATCATGATGATATTAGATAATCTTTTGAGCATAATTAAACTAACAATCTTGTAGGGATCTAGGATTATATTTGTAGAAAATGAATCCAAATATACTTAGATCTAAATATCAGGAAGCGTCGATACTTATAAGTTGATACCCAACTCAATCACCAGTTAACTCCGTAATTAATCCAAAATAGCACAACTTAATTATACCTTTGTTTTATACCTCAAGTCATGGAATAATGATTGTTGCAACAGTAAAGGGGAAACTCCATGGTGCCGCTAGTTTATTTTAGAACACTTAGGCTTCAAATCTGTAAGCTTTATATTGCGATCACGGCTTGATGTAGATCTAAACGGCGGGCTTCAAACAATCAACAATTCGATGAACCAAATTTGTTTTTTGGTGGCGTGTCGATGACGATTATATGACAAATGCAAAGAACGAAGATGACGGATGGCGACGATGGAACAATAAATCAATACAGAAATCGACCGCAGCCGAATGATAAATTGTCGACCGTAGCCGAATAAATTTCTTCGCCAGAACAATTCACAAATCACACAATTTTTATATCAAAATCAATATATATTCATCAACTAAACCATAAAAAGGTCTAGGGTTTCTTTTATAGGAAAACCCTAATACAATTAACAAAATAGCACATAAAATTTCTAATTTTGCAAAATAACATGAACTCAAAAATTAACAAATATCACCTAAACAAATAAATAAAATACGACATGATAGTCCTGCATCAAGAAGGTTGTGAATTTTTTTAGAAATCGCAAAATTTATGGGGTTTTTTTCACTTTTCAATATTTTGCTTGCTATATAGCAAATGAAAATTGCGAAAATTTCAAAAATCTCGGGATTTTTCTTTACTCGGTTCTCTAATATTTTGCTTGGTATAGCATAAGAAATCCACGAAATGTTTAAAAATTTCAAGGATTTTCGAATTTCAATGTTTTGCTTGCTAAAGTAAAAGAAAATCTTGAAAATTTTCGGTTTTTCGATATTTTCCTTTACCAGAACACGAAAATCGCGAAATTTTCAGTAATCTAATTTTTTTATTCACATTTCAATATTTTGCTTGCTAAAGAGCACGAAAATCATTAAATTTTCTTAAATCTCGAAATTTTCAATTTTCTTCATGTTGTCAAAATTTGGCTAGGTTTAACACGAAATAGCAAAAGCTTCACAAAAATCACAATTTTCTATTTTCTTTTGCTTTCCAATCTATAGCACAAAAAATTTGCGAAAATTTTCTATTTTCTAGCTCTTTTCAGTCTTCTGCTTCAGAAATTTCAAAAGTTTTCGTCGGTTTGTTTCCAATATCCTGCTTGCTATACACATAAATTTTCAGAAATCATAAAATTATCAGTATTTCGAATTTTCAATATTTTGCTTTTTCAGAAGTCTCCAAATTTTTTCCGTTTCTTAATATTTTGTCTCCTATAACACACAAATTGCGAAATTTTTTGTAATCTTAAAATTTTAGTGTTCTTCGGGTTTCAATATTTTCTTGCTAAGCACCCGACAATTGCGAAATATTAAGAAATCTCAAACTGTTCAAAAAAATTCTTGATGCTCATGAAAATAGCATAATTTTGAACTTTCAAAATTTTCTATATTCTTTCGTTTTTCAATATTTTGCTCTATGGCACACAAAATTGCGAAATTCTCAGAAATCTCAGTTTTCTTCATATTTTCAATATTTTTTAGCACACAAAATTAATGAAATTTTCACAAATCTAATATTTTTTCAATCTATCGATTTTCGATATTTTGCTTGCGAAAATAGCAATTTCAGAAGGCTCGAACTTTCCTGTTTTCTTCAGTTATTCAACATAAATCATGATGACAATATAAATAGGATACTTTATTTTAAAAGATAAATGCGTCCTAATTCCTTGATCTATATAGGAATTGGAGTTCCCTTTTGAATCACAATTGATCGATATGTACAGGACACAATTAAACAAATCATAGTTTCAATGTCTATTTCACAAATCTTGTTTTGTTCTTCTTGCCAGAATTTATCTTTTCTTCTTCTTGCAACTGTAAATTAGAAACCATGTTCAAGTTGTATAGAAATCAATAGATGCGTATCACGTACAACTTAAATTTAAAGTCATGTGAAGGATTTCTGTTTCATTCATTATATCGATAATTTTTGTATTCTTTTGTTCCCTCCAAAAATAATGATAATTAATACACAGTAATCCATGGGACTTAAGTCCATGCGTCAGAAAGATGGACGCGGCTAAAAAGCATGCATCACTAATGCCTGACGCTGCTTCAATTTTTGGGACCCTCGCTTCTTTAATAGCTTAAGCTATATTTGGAAAAATAATTTTCCTATCTTTCTCATACAGAAAGAATAAATCTGGTTAATCAGAAGATCCCCAAATAAAAAATTTAAAATATATAGTTTAAGCTATTTAAAATATTCTCTATCTTTCTAAAACAGAAAGAAAATTTTGTTAACAAGAGATAAAATCTTTTATATCTTTCTAAACAAAGAAAAATATAAACTTTGTTAACAAGGACCCTCGGATCTATAACCCAACGGTGCTTAAGCACGCTTGCTAATATTAGCACTTTTCATATGTTCTTTTAAAACAAAAAAAATCAATTGAATATCTTATTTAAATAAGAAAGATATTGATTATATTAACAGATAACCCTTGGATCTAAAATCCAACGGTGTTTAAGCACCCGGGCTTGATCATAAGATCAATTAGACAAACCTCAAAGTGAGATTGTCTCTACTTATCCAACCATATCCATCCCCCATATAAAAGACCCTTGAGGTCAAATTTCATATACGAAATCGACCCCATAAGTTTGATCAGGAACATAAGTTCTCTGCAATCAAAGCTTTTGTCTTCTTCCTCATTATCATCAACCGAGGTGAGAAAAGGAGAATAACCTCTATGATAGAATAGGCTTAAGCTTCATTTATGAGAAGGTTAACCTTCAGATTCAGAACTCGAGTTCTTTTCAATGATCTTAACATCTTTAGATCAAATTTCGCCCCCAGAAAACTTAAGTTTTCATTAGAAGGATTCTTTTGATCTTAAGTTCTAGGGTTTGAGAGAAGATCCGAACCCGCATAAAAATATAATGATGAAGGACAAGTAAATTTAAATTTCCAAAGAACAGATTATATGATCGATATATAAAAATGAAGGGAGATTCCAGATCACAAAAGTTGTGATCTTGATGTCGTTAATAGCCAAAATAGCCATTAACAGAAGTTTAGGCTTCATGAAAGTTGAGTTTCAAAAGAACAAAAATTAATCTCTATGAAAAACCCTAAATGGCCATGCGCCAGAGGCATATGCGCCAATGGGCATGCGCCACATAGACATGCATTAATGAAAGGCATGCGCCAATGAAGATATGCACCAATAAAGACCATGCGTCAATATGAAGGGCATGTGCCGATGAAGATATGTTCCAATAAAGATATGTGCCAATATGTGCACATGCGCCTGAAGTATATGCGCCAATGGAGACCTACTACGTGGCATGCACCATAACCCATGGGCGTTAATATTCAACGCGCCAGAGACCAAAAAAAGTTATACCCATGCGCCAATATCCATTGTTTACGTGGCATGCGCCACAACCCTGATGCGCCAATGATTTAATATGCCATAGACCCAAGTACCTTTGTATGTGTAACATGTGGCATTCGCCAGAACTTCTGGACGCCAGTATATATATTTCAGAGCCAATTCTTAGTCCAAATTGACTAAGTGCTATAAAGCTTAAGCTTCTATGATATTCCTTGTCCATATGCTCACATATTTTAAGTTGACATTAATTTAAAACAAGATTAACGGTTCTTAAATATATTTCCTAAGTTCATATGAGTCTCATATACGACTAATGGTCCTTAGACATATATCCTGAACTGATAGAACATATGACATAGGTTCAACCAAAATATGAGATTTACGGATTTGGACTAATCCGCACCATACGGGCGACGACGATATTAGTCTCCGTATACAATCCAAGGGCAACCCCAAAATAAACAAATATATAACACGCCACGATAATTCATGGAGTAGAGAAAGTTGTTATCACCTGGTGATAACGTAATTAACTGCAGGGGTTTGCGCCTGCAAGAAAAAGTATCCCTATAATCAAAAACCCTTCATATATGAGGGCGAATCTGATAAGTCTGCTACGACGATCACATTCATCCAAATCTCCGATATACGGTGCCATAAATCAACTTAGTATTTTCGGAAAGATGGATGGATATGTTCCATATAGAATCTGTCCCTAGATTCAGGCTAGACATGCTCCCCACGTCTCGGTCCGGCTTTCGGCAGTAAACAGATTCTGCCACGCCCGGTGGAATCTTTTTCTTTTTCCACTTTCACTGTGTATTATGTTTTGCGAACTAATCGCGGTATGTTTATGTTGCCCTTGGATGTTAAGGTTACTAAAGCCGGTGCTTCGCTTCCGTGCAAATCAATGGCCTCACCCAGCAACTCCAAACCTAATGCTAGCTCCAACACCATTCCAGCTTGAGTGACTTGGTCAGGGCATGGCATGGCTCATGTACTCTGCATTCCGATAGCACAACAACTCGATGGGCTCTTCTTCGGAACGGTGTTCCACCTCCCTCCCTTGGCAGCCCTACGCTAAAGGAGGAGATGCCAAAGAAGTCAATCTTTGATAGGCTGACAACTACTGCTGCCGACACTGATGATAAGCCTGCTCAATCTAAAGGTCCAGTCTTCCAAAGGCTAAAGTCCGACTCTGAGGGTTCCTCTAAAAAGCCTGCGATCCCAAAGAAGCCAGTCTTCAAACGGCTCAAACGGCTGGCATTCGCAACCCCTAATGTGACTAAGGTCCCGAAGGATGATGTTCCACCCAAGCAGTCTGTCTTCCATAGGCTGACACCTCAAGCTGCTGCTACTCCCATACCTAGACAGTCGGTTTTCAAGCGACTGTCACTTGCCGAAACTTCATATAAACTCAGGGGGCAAGATAGTCCGAAAGAGCACAGGGGCAGATTCAAAAAGCTCCCACAACTGAAGAAGCACCGGCCCCTGTTACCAGAGGTGCCCGACGCTGATACTGGCGCCGAGTGAGGCAGGCTGGGGGCAGCTCTCCATCTGGGTTAACTCTACTCTGATGATCCGAGCTGCCGTTCCAACCGAGGACAGCTTTGAACCTCTAAAGGCGGTTAAACGCAATTCTCCTACTGCTATACTGAAAAAGTCGCCACCCCCCTTGAAAATACATGATGAGCCGAAGGCGATACGTTTAGTCAAATGGCTTTTCCCAACCATCTACACAGTTTGGAAAGAAGTCCAGAACTCTGTCATTGATAACAGCTACTTTCATCGACCGAAAAAGCTCAAAGGTATACAAGATGATGATAGATCTACTCCTAAATATAAGAAGGCTTGTTCTCAGAAGGTTCCTGCTATGATGGTTCCTTCAAAAACAGCTTCTCATAAAAGAGAGGCCCGATAAAGTCCTGGTACCCAAGGCAAATTCCAAAGTCCCGCACTATAAACGCCCTACGTCTGGGGGCATGATAGTTCATATAATATATATGATGAACTCCAAAGATGATTGTCGGCTTATGTTTCTCATAGACCAATCACTCGGTATATAACGAAGGATCAGCAGAAGCCGCAAGAGATATTGGCTCAAGCGGCGGAACTCATGAGTCCACCGCTCAATTCAAACCCTGACAACGCTCCCGAAAAAAGGACGGGACAGAAGTCTGATATCGACTACCTGAAGCGTGTCCTTGAAAACAAGGATGAGAAAGCTGCGGAAATGAATGCTAGGATGGACAAGATGGCCCTTCCATTCCAAATCATGGTCAGGATGATAGCTCAGCAGGAACCATAGACAGATGAGCCACCAGTAGTTATTATTGATGACAAGGGAGATACGTCAAATCCTCTACGAGCCCCATCAGTGATCGGTGAGGAGACGATCTCCAAAGCAAGGCTGGATGAATATATCACCCAGCAATTTAAAGCCCTTCAAGCCAGCGAAATGGCAGGCAAGCTGGTCAAGACTGGTCGACCGTACCTAGCATGGTATGACCAGAGACAATACCCTGTAGGATATACGATCCCGACGTTCCAAGTATACAAGGGGACCGACAATCTTCGTCAACATAACTCAATTCAGATCCAGGTGCGGCAACACCGGAGGAGATGATGTAATACTTCTCTGCCAATTCGTTATCAATCTATTGGGCACTGCTTTTGAGTAGTAATCGAAGTTTCCTAACGACTCCGTTAAGACGTTTGATGAAACGGAGATGCTCTTTTGCTAAAGATTCGGTAGTGCGAGTAATGCATCACTATGAAGGCACTGGTCAATGAAAGAATCAAACTGAATAAGACATGGGTTCAATATGCTATCCAATGGCGGAACCTGTGGTCTAAGCACGAGAAGCGCATCGGCGAGGTTCCGGCCGTCGGGTTATTCGTGGCAACCGTCGATCGGCGCTCATAAGTGTATCCGTTCATGTCCTTCTTCAAGCCTACTACCTTCCAATAGCTTATTGATAAACTAGCTAAACTGGATTCGATAGGTCAAGGTCCTTTCTCTTCGGGCCGAGACTTACGAAATTATATAGGGAAAGACAAGGCAGCGTTTATCGCCAATACACAACAGCAGCAGGGCGGCCCTAAAATGTCTGGTCGCCAAAACAATAATCGTACGGGGCCGAATCTCGAGGAAAGGATAGTGCGCGAATATTCGTTCCCTCGCGATAAGACAAAGAAGCTGTTCGAGCTCGCTACGAAGAATGGCCTACTGACGTTGCCCCAGCCACGGCGTCTAGCTCAAGCTAATGAAGTCAACAGCCCCAATTACTTCCCCTGCCATCGAGTGGTAAGCCATCCGATCGAAGATTGTTACATCTTCAAGAACTGGGTCGAGAACCAGTATAAACAGGGTAAATTCATGCTATCAGATAACTGGAAGGTGAATCCACGCCAAAATCATACCCTTAAGGGGGCTAATACGCAGGGGCATCCTGTTCATTCGTGGAAGAAACCCCGTGGGAGGTGATGCTTTCCTCCAAAACAAAGATGTTAAAGGATCTGCAAGCATGTCCGAGAATCAGGTAAAAAAGCCCGCTTGAACATGAGATTATAGAAGGGATGCTAAAGCCGCATCCCACTCCGAAAATTGCTGATAAAGGGAAAAGCCCCAAAGTCAAGTAGTATAATAAGAAGAAAAAGAAAGTACAGAAGCTCATACAGCCTGTCGAGCATGTAGACAGCCGTACCGGGATACAAAAGTATATAGATGCGCTAAAGGAATATAACCAGATGACGCGTTCACTAGTCACTCTCTTCAGCACATCCTTAAGAATAGCAAGGAGGATGAAGATAACGATTCAGAGGGAGAAGAGAAAATAGATGAACGTGTGGAAAGTTGCCGCATGGTCTTTCACTCCTTCATATATCACGAAGATGTGCCAGCTGCGTCTGAAAGTGACTCAGACGAACAGAGGGCGGAATCAATGCCAGAAGCTCCAAGTTCGCCATAAGAAGACCCTATTGAGAAGCTCCTATAAGAAGCCTTTCAAAGAAGTAAGGAAAATCAAAGACGTGAACTGGCCATATATGAGAAGGCCATGCGGCAGTGTCTAAATAGGCAAGCTGCGAAGGAGGCAAGTTATGTAGCTCCCCAACCGAAGCCAAATATATTGCCAAAGAGGAAAAAACAAGGTCAAGACCGAGAGGCACTTCGCCAAGGCCTTATCGAAAGGGATGAAGTTGCCGCCCATGAAGATGTATATACCCCAGGGGTTGTAGACTTCGAAGGCAGAGAAGAGCACCCAAAATATTGTCTCTACCACCGGAGAGTCTGTCACCCCATCGACAAATGTAAAGTGTTCTGGAAATGGTGACAAAAGTATGTCTTCCACCAAAGACATATAAAAAGGGAGAGGCAGAAGGCCGAGGCTCTCCCACTCCCGCATGATAACTCCGAAGCAAACAGACAGACAATGTCAGTGACCGAAAGCTATTGTATGGACAAGGCTTAGTCTTAAAAAAAATGGTTCAACGGTGCCAACTTTTGGAAGAGACTCGGAAGATGAAATCCCCATCAACTTCCTATATGCAGGCTCCTCATCAGGGGAAGAAAGGAAAGCAAAAGACTGCGGCAATATCCGTTTGCGGAAATGCACCCTTCCCAAGAAAAACCTTGGATCTGCAAGCAAAGATCCGAAGGATCATGATAAGGGTAAAGGGAAGATACCCGAAGAGATTGTTCTAGATGAAGAGGTGCTTAAAGATCTCGCTGCGAAAGACCTGCCTATGAAGAGTAAGGCGGACCACAATGTGTTAGCCTATCTGAAGAAGCTACCTTCTCACTTGAGTATATACGATGCTCTATTCCTCTCAAAGGAACCGCGGGAATCCTTAATCAAAGACCTTGAAGAACTTGATGAATTCCAAACTTTCTTTGTTGAGGAAGCAATGAAGGATAAACTGGCGGAAGTATATACAGCCGATATTACCTTCAGTGGAGATCTTCTGGGAACGTTCGAGCATAATCGACCGCTCTACGTTGCTGGGTATTACGATGATAAGAGGATAAATAAGATCCTCGTCGACAACGGTTCTTCGGTTAACCTTTTGAATGTAAAGGTGCTCAAGCAGCTATCTATGGATGTTCAATATCTCGGCAGTGAAAAGATCACCATCTCCGGATTTGACTCGCAGTCTTCAAAAATGCTGGGGTCCATAGTATTGACATTGTGTTTTGGACAGCTCGTCATGGACGTAAAGTTCCATGTCATTGAAAGCAAGACGTGCTACAAAGCTTTACTCAGTAGACCTTGGCTATACGAGCATGGTCTCATCCATTCTACACAACATCAGTATATGAAGTATTTTAAGGATGGCCAAGAACACACCATTATAGAAGAGCTCAACCCTTTCTCCATGAATGAAGTACGTAAATATGAAGATACCAAGTACTTCCTGTCGGACTTCGAAAATACTGAGAGGTGCGGCAAGTCGCAGAACAAAGAAGTACAAGCGACCACCATCTCGATCTTTGGAAGTGATTCTGAAGAAGAAGAAGAGATGGTGTTCACGGATCAACCTCTAAGGGAAACCAATAAACATAGCTTGTCAAACTCCATTTTAGTCTTCGATGGTGACTCGGAAGAAGAAGTTGATGTAGTGTTCTCTACCCACCCGCAAGTGAAAACTCCCAATGAAGCAAACCAAGCTTTACATATTGCGATGGTTCCGTCTTGCCACTACAAAGAACTCGATGCACTTAGCACCTATAGCGTGCAGGAGTTGGTTACTTTTCATATACCTTCCAGATATATAAGTGAGAAGGCGATTCTCTTCTACAAATCAGAAAAGACCAAATTGGAGAAAGAGATCTGGTATAGACTTGATTCGAATCTCAACATGTTGCAGCCTATCCGTATGCCGAGATACTTCACGAAATGACTAAGGGAATTCTTGAAGCATCAGGGAATACCATTCGGACAAACTGACCGTCAGGCTAAATATTGCAAGAGGATCTAGGAAGTGTCAAGGACTCGCCAAATCAAGCCAAACGGAAAGATGGATACTACATGCTTGGGATATGTACAACCCAAGAAGTGGGAGCAAACTCATAGCTGTTATGCCTTAAGCGAAGGGGAAGATACTTGACTGGTAGATGACGCGACCAAGCAAGAGGGAAATACCCCGCAAAGCGCTTCAACCCAACCATCAGAAGAGCCAATTGAGATGCTAATGAAAGAAACGGTTCAAGATGTTGATGAGCTTGAAGAAAGTATAATGGTCCTATATGAAAAGATCATGCGGTTGCCCCTGACCGAGCAATATAATGGAGTAAGGAGTTATGATAGCCCGGCTCCGCAACAGCTACCTCTGCTCTCTTTTATAAGAGGAGATTCGAAGCGGCGACAATGAGACTAGGGCGGCATCTACGCCCAACCCTAAAACAAGGCGATCTCGGGACAATGCATCAACAAGAAAAATACCGCCCAAGCCCATCCCTTATACAGAAGATGGGATGGGGTTACTCTTTCCCCGTGACAAGACAAGGAAGATATTCGCCCTCATTATGAAGCACCATATGTTAACACTGCCCAAGTCTAAACGGCCACATCAAGTAAATGCCTTTGATCATCCAGATTACTGTCTCTACAATCGGATCATCGGCCATCCGATCGAAAATTGCTTCGTCTTCAAGAATTGGGTGGAAGAGTAATACAGGAAAAGCAAGTTCACACTAAGTGACAGCTGGAGAGTGGATGCCCCGCAAAAGCTTGCACCAACGCGAAACTACTCTACCAAATCGGAGTGTGGCCAGCCCAAGAAGCAGAATCTCACCCACATTTGCCATATGATAAGACTTTCTAATGAAAATGATGAAGAAATGCCTGGGCCTTTTGATTGCCTCGCCAATAAAGACGAGATCATAGATTGCCGCCAGCACCTAAGGAGCTGAAAGATGGAATACCTACTACCACTGATGAATTAAAAAAGGTAGATTTAGGAACGGAGGATGATCCGAGACCAACGTTCGTCAGTGAGCTGCTTACTGAATAACAAGTAGCCACTTTAAAAGAAGTGCTCATAGAATTCAGAGACTGCTTCGGCTGGAACAACTCCGAGATGCCGGGTCTTGATCCAGAAATAGCAATGCATAAGCTGGCTATAACGTCGGGGATAAAGCCTGTCAAGCAGTCTCCAAGAAGGATGCGACTCCAGCTCAAAATGAGCGTCAACGCCGAAATTGAGAAGTTAATCGACTCCGGCTTCATCCATGAAGTATGATACCCGGACTGGATTGCCAGTATCATCCCTGTGATGAAGAAGAATGGGACTGTTTGCATCTGCATGGACTTTTGGGACCTCAATAAGGCATGCCTGAAAGATGACTTCCCCGTGTCAGTTACGGAATTAATGATAGACAATACGTCTACTCATGAGGTCTTCTCTTTTATGGACGGATCATCAGGGTACAATTAGGTAAAGATGAATCCCGGAGACAAAAGCACATGACTTTCCGCACCCCGCTGGGCGTCTTCTATTATAAAGTGATGCCATTTTGACTGAAGAATGCTGGAGCAACATATCAAAGACCGATGACCAAGATTTTCGACGACCTTATTCATGAGATAGTCGAATGTTATATATATGATCTTGTGGTCAAGAGCATGTCTCACGAAGAGCACTGGGAGCATTTAAGGATAGTCTTCAAGCACATTCGAAGTATAACCTGAAGATGAACCCGCTGAAATGTGCATTCGAAGTCTCTTCCGGCAAGTTCCTGGGTTTTATAATCCGCTACCAAGGGATCGAGATCGACCCTTCTAAAATCAAGGCTATTACAGAAATGCCCCCGCTAAGAAATCTCAAGAAGCTACGATCTCTCCAAGGAAAGCTCGCCAATATCAAACGGTTCATTGCCAACCTCTCTGGAAAGTGCCGTCCATACAGCCATCTGATGAAGAAAGGGACCCCTTTATATGGGACCAGAAATGTCCGAAAGCGTTGGAGGAAATCAAGCAATACTTGCAGAATCCACCAGTATTGGCCGCTCCGGTTAAGGGAAAGCCATTTATCCTATATACAACTGCCCTTGACGGTTATCTAGGCCCGCTATGGGCACAGGAGAATGACCAAGAAAAGAAAAGGGCCTTGTACTATCTAATTCAAGTCCTGCTGGGAGCAGAAAGCAACTACTCCCCTATCAAGAAGTATTGCCTGGCGCTGATCTTCACGATAACGAAGCTCAGACACTACGCCTTGGCCCATGAAGTGCACATCATATCAAAGGTGGACCCTCTCAAATATCTTATGATGAAAACTATACTAACGGGAAGGCTCGCCAAGTGGGCCTTGCTGTTGATGGAGTTAACAATTATACATCTCCCCCTCAAAGCGGTAAATGGACAGGCTATCGTCGATTTCCTCGCCGAACACCCAATCTCAGTCTACTCTCCACTGAACTGTGAGCTACCGGATGAATATGCATTCAACGCGGTCGAATGGAAAGAAGAAACAGAGAAGCCTTATTGGGAATTATATTTCGATGGAGTCTCCTTAATAAAAATGCGGAAAAAGAGTATCTCGATAATCAGAGCTGAGATAGGCCTTATTTTCGTAACCCCTTAAGACAGAATAACCCGCTATGCCATCTCGTTGACGGAGCCTAGGACCAACAATGAAGAAAAGTATGAAACGCTTATAGCCGGTCTTGAGATTGCGTCGGCATAGGCATCGAAAATCTCCGTATACACGCGGATTCTCAGTTGATCGTCATGCAAGTCAATGGAGATTACAAGACATGCAAGTCAGAACTGAAAAAGTATGGCAAAAAGGTGCAGCAACTGCTGACGCGGCTTCTCTCGTATACACTGGAAAATGTGCCGCGAGCGGAAACAGCAAAGCAGTACATTAGCTAAGTTAGCCAAAGAATTGGCCGACGAAAACCTTGACGGCATAAGGATCATCGTCCAAAGTCGCAAGATCTTGGCCCCAGTGGAGATATCTTCAGAACCTCCAACCGAACCCGTAAATGAAGATGTCTTTCGAGCAAAGGAAGAAGAAGATGACCGGCGAGAAGTCTTTATAGACTAGTTCAAGTCTCAACGGATGCCTCAAGATACATCGCAAAGGCATCAGCTCATGCCATAATCGACGAAACTCTATATAAAAGGTTCTTCGACCATATATGGCTAAAATGCCTAGGACCGAAGGAAGCCAAGAAGGTCGTCTAAGAAATTTACGATGGACTCTGCTGATCTCATCAAGCCGGTCCAAAGATGAAGCTGAAGATCAAGAGGATGGGTTACTACTGGCTCACGATGATCCAAGACCGCATCGACTATGCAAGGTGATGCCACTCGTGTCAAATACATGAGGACTTCATACATCGACACCCCAACCCACTGCATCCGACCGTAACCAGTTGGCCGTTCGAAATGTGGGAACCGATATAATAGACCCTATTGGGCCGACGTCATCCCGAGGACATTGTTTCATCTTGGCGATGACCGATTACTTCTCCAAATGGCAGAGGTGATACCGCTGAGAGAAGTAAAGACGGAGAATATGCTCCATTTCTTCAAAACCCATATCATATACTGGTTTAGAGTTCCATGGCGGATAGTCTTAGACAACGGACCAGCATATAGAAGCCATAAGATAAGTTGCTTCGCCCAACAACACAAGATAGATTGGAGATATTCCTTCGTTTATAATCCCCGGGCTAACGGTTTAGTTGAAGCTTTCAACAAGACGCTAACCAAACTTATAAAGAAGATGGTGTCAAAGAATAAAAAGGACTGGCATGAAAGGCTCATGAAGCTCTTTGGACGTACCGAACAACGTTCAAGACAGCCACGAAGACAACACCTTATGCATTGGTGTTTGGCACCGAAGCAGTGCTCCCGCTGGAGATAGAGCTCCCCTCACCGCGAATGGCGGATCAATGTGAACTTACGGACGAAGAGAATACTCATCTCCGGCCCGAAGAACTTGATGCTCTTGATGGGACCTGCCTTATAGCATAACAAAATCTGGAAGCTTACAGAGCAAGGATGACATAATCATATGAAAGCCTAACCAGACTAAGAACATTCCGCCAAGGTTAACTCATACTGGTTGTCAATAGGCTGATGATCCCTGACGGCATGAAATCTGGGAAGTTCGAGCCGAACTATGAAGGCTCGTATGTCATAGATAAGATCTACCAAGGTGGAGCTTACCTACTCATGGATATACACGGAGAAACACCGTTTCGGCCAATAAATTGCCGATTTCTCAAGAAGTACTATTCTTGAAGAGTCGCGACTTGGGTCAATGATAGATGGCCACGCCTATGTCCACTCTCCATTCCTACCGAATGATATGCACCTCCATTATGATGGACCACTATCCCTAAACTGGAATGATGGACCAAAATGTATCTAAATTAATATGTTGCCCTACGACATGGATCATATAACCGGCCGTATACAATCTATGGGCACAAACGATCTATGTCCCGCATATGTTTTTCATGGCTCCCTTAGACCGCGACGTCCCAAAATTAACATGTTTCCCTACGGACTTCTTGAGATCCACGTTGCACCCGAAGTTCTACCGGTGAAGATTGCAAACTCAAGTCCCACCGGCGAGGCTACACCTGAAGTCCCACCAGCTATGAAGCCCTACCGATGATACAGTTCTCCAAAAGATGTTATGCCCTACGGTTGATCTCCATATCGATCACAGTAGACAATCCACGGGTATAAACGATCAATATCTCACCCAAGTCCCACCGGTAAGCGATACTGGATCACCCACAGGGAAGCTACGTCCGAGAGATTTCCATTGCCAAAAAATGGTATGTCCACAAGCAAAATGGTCACGGATGAAAACCTGAAAGGGAGCCGTAAGTAAAACCAGCAAGACTACCGGCGAGCTTGTGAAAACCCAAGAAGGCGCAAACTCGTTGAAAGAAAAGAAAAATGCACTTGCAAAGTCCTCGCGACTTTGTAAGGAGAAAATACCTGTGTGGGATTCTTACGACTCACAAAGGAGCTACACACTTAGGAATTCATACGATTCCTAAGGAGAAAATACACTTTACGAGATCCTCTCGACTCGTAAGGAGAAATATCTCTATAAGACTCTCACGGCTTATAGAATTCAAAAGCTTTAAATTATAGGGATCCAAGCATATTTCTTAAGCCATCATACCCCATGAGATTTATGCCTTACAAATAGTTCAATATTGACTCTTGTATATAATCCACGGGCGTTAACATAATATATTTCAACCAAGTTCCACCGGAGCCGAGTGATATTTCCAATATGGTGAACGACACTTATAAGTCATCTCGACTTGTATGGAGAAAATACTCTTGTAAGATCCTGACGACTTGCAGGAGAAAATACCACTTAAGAATCCCCACGATTCCTAAAGAGAAAATACACCTGTGAGATACTCTCGACAAGTAGGAAGAAATATCTTTATGAGACCCTTTTGACTCATAGAGTCAAAAAGACTTAGTTGGCAGGGATCTAAACCTGCTTTCTAAGCCACCTTTGTCTAAATAAGTAACGGCAAATGATGAGTTACTCCTGGCAATATTCCAGTTGTAGTGATATTGATGCCTAATCAGGTATCAAACTCCAAGTCCTCTTACGACATATTATAGGTCACTCTTGATGATATTTCAGTTGTAGCGATACTGATACCAAACCTGGTATCAGATTCCAAGTCCCCAACTCGCAATAAAGATCAGTGAGCAAAAAATATACATATAAAATAGCCGAAATGATAGGGCAACTCGCAATGAAAATCAGCGAGTAAATAAAAAAATCGAAATGATTGGGCACCGCGAATAAATAGCCGAAATGATTGGGCAATCGCGACTTTCGCGATAGGAAAAGCTGAAATGATAAAGCATCGCGGAGAATAAAAAAAATTAAAAAAAGAATAAATAAAAAAATGATAAAATAAAATTTTTCTTCCTTGCAGGTAGTTCGAATTTCGACTTCTGATTCATAGGCATAAGTGAATGAAAAGAAGCGATACGTTTCCCTATGCTCCATCAAATGAATAACTGAGTCTTGATGGCATTTATATAGCACAAAAACTACATGGACGTCTGATTCACTCCAGTGAAGTATGATTGCGGTGCCATCAAGGACCCAATGGTCGAAATGAAGCGAAGTGATGGCATACTCTTAGCTTCAGGTCTTGATGGTAATACATACAAAACTTAAAGATTATTAGATGTTATCCCACCTCGGACGGATGCAACTCTGACTTTCCTGGGACTCCTCAAAGAAGGAAGTCCGACCTTAAGGTAAAGCGCCACGGTAACGTCTAACGTTGAACCATCTGACTGCAATATAGATATATCGGCCTAGGAAGGTTACTTGAGATGTTGTATCCTGTAGTGATAGGGTAGGGTGATACAGCAAGTATGCGGCTACTCGAGCCAGCGACCCGAGTGGACGTGGATCAAGAAGAAATCGGCTGACGTAACGGTGTGATGGACCAAATCCAGCACCACAAACCTAACGGACTCCTATGCTAAAAGGGGTTATGTATGTTTAACATTAAGATGGGTTTGTCTGTATGCCTAAGGGAGAGATGAACTGAATGCTCCGGAACTAGTAAATAAACTAAGTTAAGCCATTTCAAAGCAATCAAAAGATAGAGATGCAAATAAATAAATAAATAAAATTCATTCATAAATCAGAATTGTGGGATGATACAATCAACAAAAAGGGGTACAAAAAAAGCAATCAAGTCAGTTGGACTCCCCGCAAATCTCGAAGGAATTCAAGGGCCAAGATTTTACACAAGGAATTTAAGGGCCCTCACATGATATGCATGTGGTGCCTCTGGTGGGGGCATTTGTTTCCTCCAAAAATAATGATAATTAATACACAGTAACGCATGAAACTTAAGTCCATAAGCCAGAAAGATGGGCGCTGCTAAAAAGCATGCGTCAATAATTTTTGGCGCTGCGCCAATTTTTGAGGCCCTCGCCTCTTTGATAGTTTAAACTATATTTGGAAAAATAATTTTCCTATCTTTCTCAAACAGAAAGAATAAATTTGGTTAACCAGAAAATCTCCAAATAAAAGATTTAAAATATATTGATTAAGTTATTTAAAATATTCTTTATTTTTCTAAAACAGAAAGATAATTTTGTTAACAAGAGATAAAATCTTTTATATTTTTCTAAATAAAGAAAAATATAAAACTTGTTAATAAGGACCTTCAGATCTATAATCCAACGATGCTTAAGCACCCGGATTAATATTAGCTCTTTTCATATATTCTTTTAAAACAAAAAATCAATTGAATATCTTATTTAAATAAGAAAGATATTAATCATATCAACAGATAAGCTTTGGATCTAAAATTCAATAGTGTTTAAGCACCCGGGTTTGATCGTAAAGATCAATTAAAGAAATCTAAAAGAGAGATTGTTTCTACTTACCCAACAATATCTATATCCTATATAAAGGACCCTTGAGGTTAAATTTCATATACAAAATCGATCCCATAAGCTTGATCATGAACTTAAGTTCTCTGCAATCAAAGCTTATGTCTTCTTCCTCATTATCATCAACCGATGTGAGAAAAGGAGAATGGTCTCTATGATAGAATAGGCTTAAGCTTTATCTATGAGAAGGTTAACCTTCAGATTCAGAACATAAGTTCTTTTCGATGATCTTAAGATCTTTAGATCAAACTTCGTCTCGAAAAAACTTACGTTTTTATTAGAGTGGTTCCTTTAATCTTAAGACCTAGGGTTTGAGAGAAGAACCGAACCCCCTCATAAAAATATAATGACGATGGACAAGGAAATTTAAATTTCCAAAGAACGGATCATATGATATATAGATAAAAAAAAGGAGGGAGACTCCAAATCACAAAAGTTGTGATCTTAATGTCGGCAATGGCCAAAATAACCATTAACAGAAGCTTAGGCTTCATGAAACTTAAGTTTCAAAAGAACAAAAATTTATCTCTATGAAAAACCCCAAGCGGCCATGCGCTAGAGGCATATGCGCCATATAGACATGCGTCAATGAAGGACATAAGCCAATGAAGATATGCGCCAATAAAGACCATGTGCCAATATGAAAGGCATGCACCAATGAAGATATGTGTCAATATGGGCACATGCGCCTGAGACTGATAGAACATATGACCTAGGTTCAACCCAAATATGAAATTTATGGATTTGGACTACGGGCGACGACAATATTTGTCTCCGTATACAATCCAAGGACAACCCCAAAATAAACAATATATATAACACGACACACGATGATTCATGGAGTAGAGAAAATTATTATCGCCTGGTAATAATGTAATTAACTGCAGGGGCTTGCGCCTGCAGGAAAAATGCCCCACAATCAAAAAACCCTCACATATGAAGGGGAAGCTGATAAGTCTGCTACAATGATCACATCCATCAAAACTTTCAATATACGGTTTCATAAATCTGCTTGGTATTTTCGAAGAGGGGGATGGATATGTTCCATATAGTATCTGCTTCCAGATTCAGAATGGGCGCGCTCCCCATGCCTCGTTCTGGTTTCCGGTGTTAAACATCTATATTCAAAACTGTTAGAATATAATTTAATAACATACAACCCTCATCACAACTTGGAACTTACGGTGTAGACCCTCATCATAACTTGGAACTTAAGGTGCAACGGCTGGAACATTTGACATGGTATTAAAACAACCCAGGATCGACTCTCCGGATGCGCAATTAAATGTTATTTAAATTAAAATGTGGCTGTGTAGAAACCCCATGCTTTTAGCCCAAAAATTCTTCGACCTGTGGGGGAGTAATATAATATAAATTGTTAAGAAACATAAGTATAGAAGAGGAGCGGAAAATAATGGAGAGACTATATTATGAAAAATAGAAGAGAAGCAATGGTTATTGATAAAAAAGAAAACTATAATAATTTTATTATAAGAGGACAACTCTACTTCTCTATTTATAATAAACTCTTAAGATTTAATATTTAACCACTAAGTAACACTTACTTGATTCCTAAGTAGATCATAATCTAATCAAATCTAAATATTACCAATCTCTCAAACATATCAAACTATATCTCTCATAAATATATATCTTTATTCTTAACGCTCCCCCTCAACCAAAAGGGCACATATGATGTGTTCTCAACTTATTACAAAGCTAATTTCTCACTCTAAAAATAAAATTTGCAACTTCGGCAAAGCATCTTGCGTCTTTTGTGTTGTCTTGAAAATTTGGCTTTCATGCTGTCTTAAAATCTTTCTTCAGTAATTTATCTTGGAAACTTGCAATTTGACTTGAGCTGAGATAATTTTCTATGAAGAGTTTTGAATGAAAACTTGTGGTTTCCGTGAACTGTCGTTAATAGTTTCTTCAAACACTTCCATAAATGTGTCGTATCACACACTTTTGTGGACTGTCATTAATAACTTTTTCGAACAACCAGTTTAACTATTTATAGGTCAACAACCAGTTTAACAACTTAGATATCAATACCGCAAGTTTAATGACTTTGAAGTCAATCAACAAATTTAATAAATTTGAGATCAATTAAGAAGAGACTTCAATCAATAAGTTTTACCAACAACTTTAACGACTTCCAACAAATATCTTCAATCACAACTTCCAACAAATTTAACGAACCAACAAACTTCATCAATTTCAAATCTCAACTTCATTTTCAAGGGGTATTTTACCCATATATCATATATACCTTATATATTTTCCGTACGTCAGAAAAAAAAAATCTTATTCTTTACAGATTATCACGACGAAAAATCAGCACGAAAGGACATACATAACTTCCAACAACTTCAAACTTTTTTTACCATTCACCAATGAAATATTTTTTTTTCAACTTCATCGTTTTTTAAGAAGAGAAGGGTTTTACCGTAAGGCGGCTCGAAATCTAAGGTTTCGATAGGGTTTCTTTTTCTTTTTCTTTTTCTTCTTCTTCTTCATCTTCATCGTCATCGTCTTCTTCGAAGTCTTAGTCACCGTTGACATTTTGTTCGGGTTTTGGTCATTGAGGGTATCGATCGCCATTGGGGAGGTTGTGAGATTGAGAGAGGAGTGTTTTTTTTTTTTGGAAACGCGGAGAAAGGTAGTGCTATAATGCCATGTAACGAGTTTAGAGTATTTAAAGTTGAGAGAGTGATGGAATTTTTAATAGGTGCACATTGGCCTTTGATATAAGTGGGTTGCAACAATAAAACTCAAGCCTTATTGAGGTTTGACTTATCTTATATTTTATACCCATGTGTTTCTTTTGTTGTTTTCAATATGAGACTATTTTTAAAGTCCCATCATTTATTTTTACTTTTAACATTCCCCCTCACATGCAACCATCGCTTTTTTTGTTGTACTTGTCATGTGGAAAGTATGAGTAGGATTATGTGCAACCATCATTTTTTCTTGGTATGGTTGTCATGTGCAAAATACGAGAAAAATTATGTGCAACTATATAGAAAGAGTCGTAGATCACCTCTCATATTTTAACCAATCTAATAACTAATTATATTCATAATATAAATCAGTAGCCCACAACCCACATTATAACTTTGGAGCTAAGATGCGGTGGTAAGGACATTACCCAAAAACCATCATAATTTATTCGGCGTGTCTGTGTATTAAGAGGTTTGCTGTTTAGTTCATTTAGATTAGGTATGAACTACCTCATGTTTTGATTTTCTTAAAGATGAAGAAGGCAGAGAACTATTGCACGAATGTTTGCAAATCACAGCAAAATGCAAAGGGATAGAACATCTTAGTGCAGCGGCTCGCCTTGTAAACCTCGCAGATTTTTTTCACGATCAAAGAATTTTGTGGAGCTGCAAATTATGTTGAAAACAATAATCAATTACTGTACCAATGTTGCACCTTGCAGTCGCACTCTACCATTTAAAGAAAGACGATGAAGCCAAGAGCCGTGCTCTAGAGGCTGTGCAAATACGCGATGATGCATTCCGAAAAGAATTTCTTCCGGTAGGTGAGCTTAACTGCATCTTTACAGTAAATTCTATTATGGATTAGTTCATTCAATCCATTTTTATTGCCTTGCACTTGTTAGCAAAACAGATCACTAGACAAATATTACAGTCTATTTTCCTCAAACAAATATCTTGGGCTGGCCTTGTTTATCCTTTTTTTTTCCTTCTAAAAAATAAAAATCCCGAAACAATATTTTCTTTTTCCATCAATGTGAAAACCGATGCGAATGAGCAAGAAATCAAATTTCCACTGATAGTGTTAGGCTCTGTTCTGATTCTGATCGAACTTTCCTTACCGTTACACAGACCACTCCAAGGTTAAGAAAAATGAGGACGCTTTTATACAGATACCACTTGAAATGTCTTAGGACTCTAAATGAATATACCATGAGCCCCACTCCTAAAAATTCTTTAACACAGCAATGTGGGGATGCAAGTATGGTACTTCAAAAAAAAAACTAATGTTTTCTAAAAATAATATTCCAAATAATGTACTTAGTATTAGTATATTATATAATATATCAACCTTTATAACTGAAATATGTTAATTTTAGTATATCATTACACATGCACTCTTCTAAAATTTTAAAACGTGTTTCCTCACGCTCATGTATATCCTGAAAATATATATTTTATTTTGCGACACAAGACTAGTCTCTGTTTCGTGTCAAAATTTCGAATCATGTCTCATACTAGTCCAGGTTCTCCTCTTCTATGCTTCTCTGATTTTGCAGGTGCAGTTCTTGATTGCTTGGTATCGATACAAACAAGATTGGGGAAGGACGACGGCGATATACTGGCCAAATTGAAGAGAATTTTAAGCATTCAAGAGAGGGAGTTCGGCTCCGAGCACGGAGAAGCTTTAGAGACCACGAAAAAGGTTGTTTCTTTTTTGATGGGGATGAAGAATGAGAAGTTGCTTTTAGAGAGGAGATTAAAATCATTAAGAAGCAAACACAAGCACATGGTTCATGTTTAAAAGAAATATCAGTTGCGATTTTAAATTTCTATCGAAATCAAAGTCCTTTGATATGTTACTGATCATATCAATTAGTTGACATTTACATAAGCTTTTGAAGGCATGCCAACTTCATCTGGTGCAATCAAATTTAAAAAAATTTAATTGGCATCCTCCAAATTTATGTAAACTAAAGAAAACATCTTATAATAAGAAAGTTTAGTATGATAAACTCATGTAATGGTTTTATTATACATCTGCCACTCTACTACTACGGGGTATATAGTACAGAGTGGAAAATACTGTATGTTTCTTCCAATATCCCAACTACTTAGGAAATAAAACCGCAAATTTAGTACAGAAAGGTAAAAATGGACTTAGCAATAACGGATCCGGTGTCGGAAATGCTTTTGCGCTGCAGCGATACGATCGGCTGTTGCATCATCGTCCCCGTTTTCTCCATCATCGCATGTATCTGATGGAGATGAGAAAAAGCATGATAATAGGGACTTCGGAAGAGGGAAGCCACTGCACAAGGCATCAACCCAATATTCCACGACTTTGCAAAACTTTGATCCCATATGATGCATTTATGTCCTGCAACTGTTACGAATGAAGGCAGCAGCTGGTGGGATTTAAGTTGACATGGCACTAGAATTTGATTGGTTTGAGTGAGGTAAGTGCAGAGTATTTTTAGAGAGACTTTTGACTCTGAGAACAACAGCCTCCCCCCTATTTTAAAGGTTGTATCACATGAGCTGTGCCCGATTTATTCTAACTTCATGACTGGGTTGCAGAAGTGCTGAGACAGGGATGCCTGAATTCAAAGTCAACATTTCTCTGCTTTCTTAGAAATATCTAAATGCAGAAAAGCTGTGCGGGCGCTCATTAAAATTATTTTTTCATAATTATTCTATTTACAATCCATCAAACTCCTGTCATGAAAATATGTTACTACCGACCTCCAACAAAGAAGACCAAATCAGTCCCGCACAAACAATCAAAATTAAAATATTTTGATTTGGACATTCAACATAGCAATTTTACAATGGAAACTTGATTAATTTTCACATAAACTTGTTGCAATAGGGGGAAAACTCAAGTCACAAGCACTTCCACATCTGCATTGGTCCGTCAACTTTATATACAATAGCTTTTCATTTAATCAATTGTGCTAGTTGCATAAATACAATTTGCTTTGAACTATCTCTTCAACGCCAGTCTTTGTTTTAATGCAAGATTGAGTAACTGAGCGGAATTGCATCTTGGATATCAAACTTTTCTGATCGCAGATCTGTTAGCAAGTGAAAAGGAAATAGCCAACATATATAAACTAAATCAACAAGAAAAAAATGGATAAATGCTTGTCAAATAGGCTCATTGCAGACTCCAGAAATTTGTCCTTCGTATTCAGACAAGACTTGGCAATGTCGACCAGCTGCGAGCATTTCAAGTGAAGCTGAGGACATCCCTGAATGAACACGGCAAAAAGATGTATTATGTATAATCGGCAATTGGAGCATCACTGCTCTAAAAGAAAAGCAATAGTTAGGGCCATTCAAACTGATCTCTTCTTGCCTGTATGCATCATGTGTTCATAAATGCGCACAGATGTTTCCTCCGTGTGATCATGAGTAAGAGGCATATTTACATGCAGGTCATACACAAAAAGTGATGAAAATTTAAATTTTAGTCCTCCATAAACCTGTTTTTTCAAACTTAGAAAATTTCTATTTTTTGTAAGTTTTTCAATATTTTGCATTTATATCCCACAAAAATCACAAAATTTTAAATAAACAAAAACTCAAAATTTATCGTTGGTTACTCCAATATTTTTCTTGATATATAACACAAAAAATCAAGAAATTTTCAAAATCTCAAAATTTTATATTTTCTTTGAATTTTCGAGATACAGCTTTGCTAGCACAAAAAAATTGCGAAATTTTCAAAGTCCCAAAATTTTCTGTTTTCTTTGGTTTTTCGATAATTTGCCGGCTCATGAAAACTGCAAAATATTCAAAACTCTCAAAACATTATATTTTCTTTGATTTTGCTTGTTATATGACACACGAAAACTGCCAAATTTTTTTAAAATTTCCAAAACTTCCGCTTGACACGGAAATCGCGAAAATTTCAAGAATCTCAAACTTTTTTTTGTTTTCCTTCAGCTCTCGATATTTTTTATGCTATAGCTCACGAAACCCATGAAATTTCCAAAAGCATCAAATTTTCTTTTTTTGTATTCAGTATTTTTCTTGTGCCAGCGCAAATTGGAAATTTTCAACCATACCAAAATTTTCTCATTTGTTTCGTTCCTCAAAATTTTGCTTTCTAGCATATGAAAACACAAAATTATCAAAAATCTCAAAATTTCATGTTTTCTTCGGTTTGACAACATTATACCTCGTAGCATACGAAAACTGCGAAGTTCTTGGAAATCTCAAAAAAAAATCATACGTATTTTAATATTTTGCTTGCTATATTATACATTGTAAACCATGAAGGTTTAACATTTCAATATTTTAATATTTTGCACACAAAAATTGTGAAATTTTGCTTGTAGCTCACGAAAACCATGAAATTTTAAAAATCTTTTAAAAATCTGTTTCTTCCAATTTTCAACATTCTCAAAAAATTTTGTATTTCTCATATTTCAATATTTTTCTTGCTATATTATACACAGTAACTTCGAAATTTTCAAAACTAACATTTCTACTTTTCTTTCATTTTCAATCCTTTACTTGCTATATATAACACACGAAAACAACGAAATTTTCAAAAAACTGAAAATGAACAGCATCGTCCAATCCAAGTTCTCTCTCCGGGGACCGACACAGGAAAGCGGTGCACTCTTTCTTGCATTTACGGTTTCTTTCGACATTCAATAATTTGCATGCTATAGCACCAAAAAACCATGAAATTTTTGGAATGTCTCAAAAATTTCTTATTTTCTTTTTAGTATCTTTTTCTGGTAATAATATAGGAAAGTACTGAAATTTTCAATAATTTGAAAATATTCTCTTTCCATCCGTATTTTAATATTTTGCTTGCTTATAACACACGATCGGGAAACTTTTAAAAATCTTATAATTTCAATCTCCCTTATATATAGCACACACAATTTTCCCCTTTCATTTGATATAGCACACGAAAACAGCAAAAAATTTCCCAACGAAAACTACCAAAATCATAAAATTTTATGTATTATTCAGTATGTCAATATTTCTCTCTATTAAAAATTTTCAAATTATCAAAATAATTAAAAATTTCTGCTTTTCCTCCGTTTTCAATTTTTTTCTTGTCATAGAAACACGAAAATCGTGAAATTTAGAGTTTCTTTTTTTCCCCTTGATATAACAGATAAAAATCGCGAAAACACCCAAAATTTATTGATTTTTCAAGTTCACTGCCACATGAACAAATATCGGGAAAATTTTAAAATCTCAAAATTTCTAGTTTTCTTCTGTTTTTTTCAATCTTTTGCTAATAGCACACAAAAATCAAAAACTTTTCAGAAAAACTCAAGATTACATGTTTTCTCCAGTATCTCAATATTTTACGTGCTCTTGCACACAAAAATCAACAAATTATAAAAATCTACAAACTTCTAGATTTCCTTTTTTCTCATTGCTTTCTATATAAAAACCGTGAATTTTCAAAATTCTTCTAATTTTCAGTTTTCTTTGATTTTTCAATATTTTGCTTGAAATAGCATATGAAATTTGTGAAATTTTCAGATGGCTTGCTTGCTATAACGTACAAAGGGCACAACTTTCAAAAATATCAAAATTTCTAGTTTCAATTTTTCAATATTTTGCCACAAAAATCACAATATTCTGTTCTGACTTCGGTTTTTTATATTTTGCTCGCTATATAGGCCCCGAAATTGCAAAATTTGAAAGTCCCAAAATTCTCTCTTTTTTTGTTTTCAAAAATCCCAAGCTTTACTATTTTTCTTTCGTTTTTCAATATTTTGCTTGCTATATAACACATGAATATCACAAAATTTTCAAAATGCTCAATTTTTTTGTTTTTTCAACTATTTTTTTAACGACTTGCATGGACTACGAAAACAACAAAATTTTCACAATTTAAATTTTTTCTTTTAGTTTTTCAATATTTTGCTTGATATAAAACACGAAAATCGCAAAAATTTCCAAAGTTCCAAAATTCATGTTTCCTTCGACTTTTCAATATTTTGCGTGTTATTGTCCATTGTGGAACTTTCAAAAAAAATTGTTTGCTTTTTCAATATATTGCAAGGTTTAGCCCATGAAAACCGTGAAGTTTTCAACAATCTCAAAATTTTCTATTTTCTTCGGTTTTCAATATATTGCTAGCTGCCCACCGAAAAGTGTGAAATTTTCAAAATCTTATTTTATGTTTTCTTCATTGTTTCAAATATTTTGCCTGCTATAACACACGAAAAGTGCAAAATTTTCAGAAATCTAAAAATAATGTTTTCTTCGTTTTTTCAATATTTTGCATGTTATAGCCCCACTAACACTATGAAAGTTCCAAAAATCTCAAAATTTATCTTTTATTCGGTTTTCCAAATTTTTGCATTCCTACGAAAACCGATCAGAAGCCTTCTCACATTAATCTTATGTTTTCTGGTTATTGAAAATTTCTGCTACTGAATGAATATTTCATTTGAACCATGAACTTGATTTAGTTAGTTCTAATCTTATTTCATTCTTGACAAGGAAAAAATAGTGTGTTCCCGTCTAAAAATTTGGGCTTTCATGGCAAGCACAAGCACAACATATAGGCAAAAGAGCCCCAAAATATTAAATGGCCTCAATATGTTCAAAGGAATGTAAAGCAGATTTTTCCGGATTATATTTTATCGTACTCCCAAATGAGAATCAGATAGACTATGATAGCATCGAAAAAAACTTTGATTTGATATATTATAGGCCTCACAACTCTTCCGGAGCGAGAGAGCAAACGTGCGATGCAAGTATAGTTTAAGCAGAGCTTAAGCAGAGCTCTTTCACAAGAGATGTATTTTAGACCCATATCGGCCACACCAAAGAATTGAGAAGTGTTTATATAACTTAAACACTTCCACTTTTCATTGCATTAAGACCAATGGAAGATAATATAATGAAACCACAAGGGCGCGCCGCCGCGGCCGTGCCGAGCTACCGAGCCGCGTGTGCCTGCACCTGCGGACATGAATGTCGCTCCGATTCCTGTTCAAAAAGTCTCGAGCATTCATTTTGCAGAAAATTGTTTTTTAAAATATTTCAAGTACTAGGTGTGCAGCATTACTTGTGATGCACAAGCGCACCTATTAATGAATCTGAATCAACACGTGCGCACCTATTAATGAAACTAAATCAACAAGTACGCAGCGATGCGTGCAATGCATGTGCGCACCTATTAATGAAGCTGAATCAACATGTGCACAGCGTGTGCAATGCACGTGTGCACCTATTAATGAATCTGGAAAAGAACAAAAAAATAAAAAGAAACAGAACCAATTGCTTCTCTATGAAAACTTTTGCTTTCTGATCCAGACTAGTGCGCACTCAAACTAGTGCGCACTTAATAAAATTGTCTATGGAAAAGCCCCTGGAGATGTGTGCGCACGTGATATGCACGTGTGCGCACTTGACGAAAGCCATCTGTAAAGACATGCGCATCACGTGATATCCACGTGTACGCACATCACGAAAGTTGCACATGAAGGCATGCGCGTTATGTGATACGCACTTGCACAACACACTGACTTGAAACAAGTGTGTAACGCGCCAAGGCATGTGCACACTCCCTTTTCAGATCAAAGCAAATTTGCATGTGCGTCATATGCACTTGCGCACTTGGACAGCAAGCTTTGGCTTGACTACTTAGTTAAAATAAACAAAGTATAGAAGTTTTTGCTTCTCATACATGATATATTGATTAACATATCAATGATGTCCAAATTGATCGTAGTCTCATATATGACTAATGGTCGTTCATCTAAGTTAATTTTAGTCTCATATAAGACTAACGATTCTTAGATCCACCATAATCTTTTCCCACAAATACGGGATTTGGTTCAAGGATACAACTTTCCACACATCTGACATATGTCGTAATTCCTCAACGTCTTCAGAGAGGTGACAGATCCTAACAACCAACAACTTATTCGTCCAAGCATGAGAATGTTGGACCGAAATGTCCTTAAACTAATATTCGTCCCAAACATGGGAATGTTAGACCGGAACATCCCTAAACTAATAATGGACCGCGATGTCCTTAAACTAATAATGGACCGGAACAAATCGTTCAGCAGACCCAATTCTACAGAAAGATTTGGGATATTCCCGGGACTCGGCAAAAAAAGCCCAACGAGAAGATGGAAACGACTGGGCTGGGATACGTTCGGTCCAAGAAACGGGAGAAAATCTACAGCTGCCACGTTATAAACAGCTCGAGTGGAGGAAAACGCTCTTCCAAGTTGCCATGACGTCGAATCGGAGTGAGATCCCGCTCTAAAACCGTTAAATCCGTCGCTCGAAAAACAAATTGACAAGTTAATAAAAGAAACCTGTCAAGCGAGCCAGGACAACCACAGCTGCGAAATGGCCATATACGAAAAGGCCAAGACACAGTGGCTCAATCAACAATCAATAGGAGAAGTAGACCGTAATGCCCTTCATTCACAACCCGTTGAATGCTTTCGCGAAGAGAATCCCGAAGCAAAAATAAAAATAGGGCGAGGAACGCAAACAACATTCAAGGACGACAAAACAGGCCCAAGATGTCGTTCAATCGAGAAAACCTCGATTGGAGCCCGTCATTTATAAAGAAGATGGGGCAGAAATATTCGTTCCCTCGAGACAAGACAAGGAAAATATTCAAGCTTGTCATGAAGCACCAAATGATGACACTTACGGAGTCTCGGCACCCCAAACAAATAAATGAAGCCCATCACCCGGATTATTGCTCCTATCACCAAGCACTAAGACATCCCTTTGAGGACTGCTTCACATTCAAAAACTGGGTGGAGGACCAATACCAACAAGGTATGTTTATATTATCCGACAGTTAGAAGATAAGCTCGCCACAAAAACACGAGCCAAAGAAGACCTATACCATCGGGATAGGACCAGCTCGACCGCAAAAATGGAAGCGGACTCGTACGTGTCATATGATAACTCTCTCAAGGGAGGGAAGGCACGAGAATATGATTGAAATTTTCGGATGCTTCACAAATGAAGGGGATGACGAGGAGATATCAGAATTTCCACCAGCGCCAAGAGAGCTCGAGGACGGGATACACGCCACAGCGGACAACCTAAGGAAAATCAACTTAGGAACGGAGGAGATCCGAGGCCGACGTTTGTTAGTGAGTTACTATCTAAAAAAAAGGTAGCCACGTTAAAAGACATGCCCATGCAGTACAAAGACTGCTTTGTATGGAACTATTCAAAAATGCCGGGTCTAGATCCAGAAGTAGAGGTATATAAACTGACCATGTCGCCATTTATAAAGCCGATCAAACAGGCACCACGAAGGATGCGGTTCAAACTTGATATGAGTATCAATGCCGAAGTCAAGAAACTGATCGACTCCGACTTCATCCAAGAGGTTCAATATCCCGACTGAATCGCTAATATCGTTCCGGTGATGAAGAAAAATGGGACAGTTCGCATCTGTGTGGACTTTCGGGACCTCAACAAAACATGCCTGAAAGATGACTTCCCATTACCCGTCACCGCGCTAATGATTGATAACACATCCACCTACGAAGTCTTCTGCTTCATGGATGGAATTTCAGGATACAACCAGATAAAGATTAATCCTAAAGGCTGGACGCATACCGCCTTCCGGACCCCGTTAGGCGTATTTTGCTACAAGGTGATGCCCTTCAGTTTGAGAAACGCCGGAGCCACATACCAAAGACCCATGACAAAGATCTTCGATGAACTCATACACAAGATCGTCGAGTGCTATATCAATGACCTCTTCATCAAAAATAAATCTCATGAGGAACATTGGGAACATCTAAAGATAGTGTTCCAATGTTTTCAAAAGTATAATCCGAAGATAAACCCTCTAAAATGCGCGTTTAGAGTTTACTCAGGAAAATTCCTGGGATTCATTATACGACATCGAGGCATCGAAATCAATCCCTCAAAAATCAAGGCGATTATGGAAATGCCCTCACCAAAAACCCTAAGCAATTCGATCTCTACAAGGAAAGCTCGTGTGTATCCGGCGGTTCATAACCAACCTCTCTGGAAAATGTAGTCCCTACAACCATCTGATGAAGGGTACCCCGCTCATCTAGGATCAAAAGTGCCAAAACGCACTAGACGAAATCAATCAATACCTGAAAAATCCGCCGGTATTGGCCACCCCGGTCAAGGGAAAACCACGTATCCTATATACAACGTCTCTTGAGGGTTCTCTAGACGCACTATGAGTACAAAAGAGCGATCAAGAAAAAGAGAGAGCTATGTACTATTTAAGTCGAGTTCTCCTGGAGGCAGAAATCAACTACTCCCCCATCGAAAAGCACTGTTTGGCGCTGATCTTCGCAATAATGAAGCTCAGACATTATGCCTTGGCACATGAAGTCTATTTCATATCAAAAGTGAATCCTCTCAAATATCTGATGTCAAAGGCCATACTGACAGGAAGGCTTGCCAAATAGGGCCCTCCTGCTAATGGAATTCTCGATAACGTATCGACCTCTCAAGGCAGTGAAAGGACAAGTCATCGCTGACTTTCCCACGGGACGTCCGATACCGACTGACTTCCCCTTAAATTGTGAGTTCCTAAAGAATCACGCGTTCGACGCACTCGAAGAAGAGAAAGAAGAAAAGGAGTCCCGATGGGAACTCTACTTCGATGGAGCATCTTCCATGTAGCGGTGAAAAAAGAACACCCCCATAATCAAAGCCGGGATAGTTCTTATTTTTGTGACCCCGCAAGAAGGAATATTGCATTACGCCCTCTCCTTGACAGAACCCAGGACTAATAAAGAAGCGGAATATGAAGCTTTGACAGCCGGTCTTGAGATCGCTATCGACATGGGAATTAAAGATCTCCTCATATATGGAGATTCTCAGCTGATCGTTAGTCAAGTAAACGGCGATTATCAAACATGCAAGCCAGAGTTGATAAAGTATGGCAAAAGAGTGCAACAACTACTGACTTAAATTCCTTTCTATACCCTTGAAAGCATACCGCGAGCGGAAAACAACAAAACAGATATGTTAGCCAAATTATCGAAAGAATTAGCCAATGAAGACCTCGATGGTGTAAGAATCGTTGTGCAAAGCCGCAGGGTCTTCACACCAACAGATATATCTTCGAAAGACCTGACAAAAGTACCCGAAGGAAAAGAAACGACCGAACTGGCCCTTCAAATAGAGGACGAAAAAAGGTCAAGGACTGGAGAGAGGTCTTCATAGACTACTTTAAGTTCCAACGAACGTCTGAAAATGCGTTGCCTAGACATCGGCTCATGAAACAAGCCGTCATTTGCCTTCGTCAATGATACTTTATATAAGAGATCGTTCAACTTCCATTGGCTAATGTGTCTGGAGTCGAAAGAAGCAAAGAAAATCGTCCAAGAAGTATACGACGGACTTTGCGGCTCCCATCAGGCGGGTCCAAAAATGAAGCTGAGGATAAAAAGAATGGGCTGCTATTGGCCCACGATGATTCAGAACTGTCTCGAATATGCGAAGCAGTGTCACTCGTGCCAAATTCACGGAGACTTCATACATCAGCATCCAAATCCACTGCACCCGACTGTGGCCAGCTAGCCGTTCGAAATGTTGGGAACCGATATAATTAGCCCTATCGACCCGGCATCATACAAAGGTCACCGTTTTATACTGGCAACAACCGACTACTTCTCTAAGTAGGCAGAAGCTAAAAGTATGTCTTAGCACCTCTACTATGTTTTTATGAGTATCGAGTATGCAATTTTAAAATTTTAGAGGTCTAAATATACTAAACAAGAATCGAGCTAGAAAATTCGGGTTTCAAAATTAAGCAAACAGGTTTTAATCTAAGTGAAGAGTCTACAATCTTTATAGTCTGGTCCTTCACTTTTAAAGCTCCAAGTAGTAGTCCCTAGAACTCTTTTTTGACTCCACTTGAACAAATAATCGAGCTTGCTTGTAAGTTTGTGGGATACCCAAAGAACTCCAAGGGGCATCTTTTCTATTACGCAGAGGAACAAAAGGTTTTTGTTTCTCATCATTCCCACTTTTTGGAAAATTATTTTTTTGGAAAAAACTAGTGGGAGTGCAATAGAACTGGAAGAAATTCCAGAACCACAAGTTATTACTGAAGGCATGGTAGAACCAGAGGTTTCGAAAGAACAGGATATCCCCGCACCACTCCGCAGAACTAGAAGGCAGTCTCATCCGCTCGAGAGATACTACGGTTTTCTCATAGACGGGGATAGAGAGGATTGCATCATTGACAATTATGAGCCAACTAGCTTCCAGCAAGCCATTCAGAGCGGCGACTCAGTAAAATGGTTGGATGCAATGCGGACCGAGATGGAGTCCATGTACACCAACAAAGTATGGACTTTGGACTTTGCTCCGGAAGGGGTAAAACCCGTAGGCTGCAAATGGATCTTCAGAAAGAAGATTGGTGTAGATGGACAGGTTGAAACCTATAAGGCTAGACTTGTTGCAAAAGGTTTTCGTCAAAGACCTGATTTGGACTATGATGAAACATTTTCTCCAGTGCCTATGCTCAAATCCATTCGGCTCCTTCTTGCCATTACTGCCTTCCACGATTATGAGATCTAACAGATGGACGTAAAGACGGTTTTTCTAAATTGTAATTTGGAAGAGTGTGTCTATATGGATGAGGGTTTCATTCAGAGTGGGAGCAGCGGGAAAGTGTTCAAGTTTCTTAAGTCCATTTATGGACTAAAGCAAGTATCGCGGAGTTGGAACATCTGTTTTGATGAGACGGTCAAAGAATTCGACTTTATCAAAAATCTAGATGAACTATGCATTTATGGTAAGATTGTAGCGAGAACTGTGGTATTCCTCGTCTTGTACATGAATGACATTCTCTTGATAGGAAATGGCATTCCTATGCTATAATCAGTCAAAGGATTCTTGTCACAGAGATTCTCCATGGAAGACCTGGATGATGCCAACTATATTCTGGGGATCCAAATCTATCGTGATAGATCTAAGAGAATATTGGGACTTTCACTGTCAAGATACATTAACACCATACTGATAAGATTTAGTATGGAATATTCAAAGCGCGGTAGTCTACCGGCTTGTCACAGAATTACCCTTTCCAAAGAAATGTCTCCCAAGACTGATTTGGAAAGGGCTCGCATGTCGATTATACCCTACGCTTCTGCGGTAGGCTCTATAATGTATGCGATGTTGTGTACCAGATCAGATGTTGCTTACACACTCAGCGTGGTAAGCCGGTATCAATAAAACCCAAGGAAGAAGCACTGGGAAGTAGTGAAAAACATTCTCAAGTACCTGAAAAGGACTAAGGAGATGTTCTTGGTGTATGGCGGAAAAGACCTCCAGATCGAGGCATTTGCTGACTCCAACTTCCAGAGTGATAAGGATGATTCCAAGTCCATATCGGGTTATGTCTTTACCCTCAATGGAGGGGCGGTCTGTTGGAAGAGCTCCAAGCAGGACACTGTTGCCGACTCGACGATGGAAGCGGAGAATATCGCTGCTTGTGACGCCGCAAAAGAGGCAGTCTGGATGAGGAAGTTCTTAACTGAACTTCAGGTGGTTTCAACCATTGTTGATCCAATACCGATGTATTGCGACAACAATGGCGCTATAGATTTAGCGAAGGAATCCAGGTCCCATCAGATATCCAGACATATCTTGAGGCGGTACCACCTGTTCATGGAGATCGTTGATCACCGGGAGATCGATGTGAGGAGAGTAGATACGGAGAATAATACTGCAGATCCACTCACAGAGGCCATCCCTCAGACACAATTCGAGAAGCTATTCGAGATCATAGGTCTGCGATATGCCAATACATGGCCTTAGTGCAAGTGGGAGATTGTTAGTGTTATATGCCCTAGAGGCCATTATTGTATCATACTGGTTTGTATGTTACATATTGGAAGCTTGGGATATGCACGGATATAGTGACAGTCTTGCTCGAAATGGTAGTATGCTGCCTGGTTTGTTTCTACCTTAATATGTGCATGTGTTTGTTTTAGCATATCGCTTATACATATTGGTAGAGCCCTTAAGATTTTTGCTTGATTACCAGCGTTGTGATGGCAGTCACACTAGTGGGGGCTGGATAGTCTATAAGCACATCCTAGACAGGTCCCTAATCGTAGGATTATCGAGACGGAGTATCTATACTCCAGAGTAGACTAGTGTATACACTTCTCATCCCAGCAGGGGAGATGGTCTGTCCCACAGCCATTAGTACGTCGTACTGGAGATAGTATGCAGGTGCTCATTGGGTTATGAGTACACTGGACAAGACTCGTAGGGAGCTGCCGGTGGGTGTTATACCTATCGTCAGTAGTAGTTCCCAGGTGACATGAGTACAGCTTAGTCCGTCGACTTGATACTGCTACTTCGCCTCGAGTGTGTTCCCGCTGTTCGTAGATTACTACCCTACAACGGCTCAAAGGAGTTGTGCAAACAGATAGTAGTTAGGTGCAGTCCCGAAGCACTTGGAGGCAGTGGCGGTTAGATAGTATTCGACTTTCCCGGTATTGGGGGTTGATATCGCGCTGTGTTCGGAAAGCCATTACACAAAGTCCTTGGCCAAGGCAAGCGAGATTTACTGGTAGGTACTCCGGTAGTTTCTCAGGGTGTTTTGGGTTACACTTCGACACGACTTATTGCGCTATTAGGGGTCTGACGATTACCGCCCCTAGACCCGATATGCAATACTCTTAGACGAACAGACCGACTGTACGGAGATTGTCACAGATAGGCTCAGTAGGAGTTCGGATGAGTTTGCTCATCGGCCTTCTTGTAGAAAGATACCTAGGTTGTCGTAACGTGCAGCTAGTACCGCTTGCGGCTTGTGGTTAAACCCACTGCCAGCGTAGTGTCGAGTCTTTAGAGTCCCACACAGAGGGTTTCCTTGTATCGAGCAAAAGATGTAAAGGCCTTATGGTTTTACGGCAGGGCTTCGATCACATACATGTATTTGTGCACGTACGTTATTCAGGCGGATAATACTGATAAGATTTGGTTTAAGCCGGATCCTAGTATTATATTGATGGATTATTTTCGTCTCATTATATTCGTATTCTTCATAATACGGATACGGGTATGTATATATGGATGAGGGGCATTCTCGTAATTTACTCGAGAAAGCTTCTAAAAGGAGACACCTCATTAGGGTTTTTATTCTTTTTGATTAAAGATTAATGAGGTGGAGGAAATGAGGTGGAGGTTTGCATTAAGTGAGACATGGCTCTTGGTGACTCATGGCATGACTTGCCATTAGATATTTGTGAAGCATGCTAGATATTTGGTGAGATATTTTTATCTCATCAATCATTGTATGCTTCATATTATTCATCACAAATGAGCCATTCTCACTTACAAGCTCATTTCTTCACTAGCTTTTCCTCAAGTCCCCTTCTTCTTCCTCTAGCCTTTCATGTCTCATGAGTTGAGAAATCTAAGGCTATTAGAGACATATCAATCCATCTACACTCCCTACATCATCTAGGCCATCTAGTTTAGCGAACTAGGTGCCCTAATTATCTCAGATTTGAGATAGGAGCTCGGACTATAGACTCTCGGGTGGATCATTTTTAACTCGAGAAGGCCAACGAGGAAGCATCGATCCGTTATGATCCTTAAAGCTTATGACGAGATAGAGGACAACAAAGAATACCCGAAAGACATGTAACGTGAGGTATAAACTTCTTTCCGAGTAGTTAAACCTCACACTAGTTTGGTTAGCTAGGGTTTAGCATCGATCCTGGAGTTCAAGTCGATGTTGCGAGCTTTAAAAAATCGTTTTTTAATTATTCCGCCTCCCCGCGGACCCGCGGGATGCGCGATATCAAACAAAAAAATACCGTGGCACAACGGGGGTGAGTTGTCAACTCGTGAGTAGTAAATAATATCGTACAAGTAATCACATGCATGCACGATAAACAACCAATCCTACATATGTGGTCATGATGGCATATGTATAATAATATGAGATGCAGTATAATCATAATCAAGGTACTACATCATGGTACAACAACTATATGTACAGAGTATGCCATAAAAGTTCTGAGTGTGGGATAAAACAAAGTCATCATCAATAAATCCTCATCATAGAAATCCGGTGTCCTTCAACGACACCTAAAATCCTAATATCTCAAGCGTCGTCACTCTGATCGGTCCTCATATCCATCTTATCATCTAACTCCAAACGGTATCCTCCGGATATCCGCCGGGTTCCTATACAATCACCGGTAGGCAGTGCTCCCCCTGCCAGGCTCATCGTCTACTCCACGATTTTCTTGCCCCGGGATACCTTACCGGGTCCACCATGTACCCGCAGACGGCTCAGCCAACTCCTCGAATCGAGTATGCTCATAGCTCAGAACCGAGAAAACTCGTGGTGGACACGAAATATCATATCAAGGGAAAACCACACTTTTAAATATTTCAAGTTTTCGAAATGTACCTTGCGGTTTCCTAAATCCATGAACAGAAATCTCATGAAAACATCATATGAGATAAATCACTATAACAATGTATGTATGATGCTAATCATGATGCGCACTAGTACAAGAATCAATGTCTAACTGTCAATAATGAATGCGGTATAATGTATTTATTCATGACAATTTCTATAATGTGCATGATATGGCAATTACCAACGGTGTGCGTGTGGCATATAAATCAGTGCTCGTGTAACATGAACCATTAGTAATGGTGCAGTGACATATTAATGATATGTCAATGTACCACAGGTAAAAGGATATTTTTAATTTTTCTGTTGCATATTCTTCTCTAGGCAAAACTATATGCAGGATATTTTTAATTTCTCATAAATATATCAAAATTTAACAAATCATTATAAATCATAAAACTATTTTTCTAAGAATAAAAAGCAAATCTTTTAAAAATATTATGTTCGTAAATTGTAATGACTTTACCAATTCTTCACATGCATGACGCGTTCAAAAAACAAGTTATATATATGAAATTATTAATTTTGTTTGTATCTTGTAACGACTTTATCAATTTTTCACGTTCATGGCACATGTAAAAAACTAGTATGTATATGCACACAGAAAAAAAGTATGAGGTGGCGGCCCTTTTTTCAAAAATAGGCTCCCGCCTCAAAACACACCTGCCATGTGTATTTCACCGATCCAAATCGGTCATGTTGTTCTACGCATCATGAAATCTTTGTATACAAAAAATCTCGAGATATGATAACCTCTAGCCGGTCCATTAAAAGACCGCATTTTTCTAATACCGATAAATCGTTGATTTTTCTATCCACTTGATGAACATGTTAGAAGTTTTCAAATCTCGAGATTTTTTGTACATAGTGCTTTCATGATACGTAAATCAAGATGACCGAATTGGATCGGTGAAAAATATGGAGGATATATGTGTTTGAGTTGGGAGGCCCTTTTTTAAAAAAGGGTTGCCACCTCATATGCCTTCTCCCCTCCCCCCGCTCTCTCTTTATATATATATATATATATATATATATATATATATATAGAGAGAGAGAGAGAGAGAGAGAGAATAATGAAGAAAAGAGGTCATATGAGGCTTTTCGTTAAGTGGCATCAAAAATCTATATCCTCCATGATTTTTTTCACGATCGACACCCATCAATATCATCTTTATTATGTAAGACGTGGATATAAAAAATTTCATGTGATTCCACCACTTTTTTATCGTTGAATTAGCAATGTAAAAAGTTATATTGTCGATAAACCGTTAATTTTGCACCCACTAAATCAACAGTGAAAAAATGATGAAATCACATGAAATTTGGTATATCCACATCTTACATGATAAAGATGATGATGATGGGTGCTGATCGTCGAAAAAAATCGTAGAGGTTGTATCTTTTTGACGCCATAGGAGGAAATTCCCTCCCATGGCACCTTTCATCCATTTGAATAATGGATGAAAGGTGCCATGGGAGGGAATTTCCTCCTATGGCGTCGAAAAGATACACCCTCCACAATTTTTTAGACGATCGACATTTATTATCTAAGATGTGGATACACCAAATTTTGTATGATTTTATATCTTTCTCACCGCTGATTTCGTGGGTGCAATATTAACGGTTTACCGACAATAGAACTTTTTACATTGCTAATTCAACGGTGAAAAAATGGTAGAAGCGCATGAAATTTGGTGTGTCTACATTTAGATGATAAAGATGATGATTATGGATGCCGATCATTGAAAAAAATGATGGAGAGTGTATTTTTTCGACGCCACCTGAAGAAAAACTCTCCTAAGGCCTTTTTCCTTCATATGAAATTTGGTATATATATCGCTTAATATATAAGAATGAGAATTGTGTGTGCCAATCGGAGAAAAAAACATAAAAGGTTAGACTTATCTTGCCGCCATAGAAGGAAATTCCATCCTAGGGCCTTGTCCTCCATTATATATATATATTCCAAATCTTGGATTTTGCATGCAATACTATCCTACAATACTTCCCAATTAAGATGAGATCTATCCAAAAATTATATTTTTTTGCCATTGGTCTGTAAGCGCTAACCTACGCCCACCCACCCACACACCACACACAAGCACACAACACGCATGCATCCAAGGGACCCACGAACACACAAGCACACAACACGCATGCATCCAAGGGACCCATGAATTTGTCCCAAAAACCTTAATTTATGGCCATATATATATATATATATATATATTCTAAATCTTGGATTTTGCATGCAATACCATGCTGCAATACTTCCCAATTAAGATGAGATCTATTAAAAAAATTACATTTTTTGCCACTAACCTGTAAGCCTTGATCTATGCCCACCCACACACACACCACACAAGCACACAACATACGTGCATCCAAGAGATCCACGAATTGGTCCCGAAAGCGTTAATTTGTGGCCACCCCCTCTTAGGGTTTCTGGGGTTCGAAAGCTGCACTCTTTCTCAAAGGGGAAGTGCCCGTACCAACTGCTCGTTGGTATCCAAAAATCACATGATTTTGAGTTTTTCTATATCAATCAAGTGCTCAGCTCCTTTACAAAATAAATATTAAAAAAAAGACACCGGTATTTTGGGGGCATCTCAAGATTCTCGACTGAACTAGTGTAAGGGAAAGGATGAGAAAATGAAAAACATTAGAAGAAAATATATATGTTGCCGGTACAAAAAATATGCATGTGTTGCTAAGAGAGAGAGAGAGAGAGTGAAGTTAAATCTGGGATTGCCAGCCCTGGATTTAATTAGTTTTAACTAGTAATATGCACGTGCTATGCACATGTGTGATGAGGAAAAATAATCACGTGTCATGGTTTTTGTATGCTTCTCTGACGATCATTAATCTAAGAACCCTTTTACTAAGTTTGTTTATTTAGAAAATATCTTGTATTCAAAATTGTTGAAGGGTATAAGGGTAATTACATATATGAGAGAATGACATGACATGCTCTTACTCTAAAATCCTCACATAGATTTCTCTCATTTTTTGCATTTTTTTAGTGGAAAAATAAGAAATTATTTGGGTTGCCCTCATGAGTTTGAGTTATAATAGTATAGATCTTAAATTAAAGTCATTAGAACCTGAGTTGGCCAAAAAAAGTCTATTTTGACAAATAAATTTAGGAGGGGTCGATTTTCCAAAATAAAAAGTAAAGTAGGTCTGTTTAAAAAAATTGTCCTAATTATAATCATATAATTATAATTATAATATATAAAATAAAATAAAATAGATATAAAAGATAGATTATAGGTTAGGAAACGAGGTATTTAAAAAAACCAAAAAAGAAAAAAGGGGATGCTTCCTAATTTAGTTTACAAGTTTAGGATACCAAGGTTGACCCTGTCAAAGCAACACCATTTATGGACATTATGCCGACATCCCGGCTGTTATGTTGCTTCTGGCCCATTCGGGAGAGCAACAATAGGCGTCCACCGCTCAAAACGAGGAGGGGGAAGCTTTTTCCATTCGGTGGGGTGGGGAAGATAGTGGCCGACCCATTAATTTTTTTTTATCTTCCTTCCTCTACTGGGAAGACGGTGGCCCTTTCTATTTTTTTTTAAATGGTGGGCCTCTGTTCATTTTATTATATTTTTTTAATATATTAAATTTTAAAGAAATATATATTTACAATAACATGTTTTCATTCTGCTCGCCCGAACACAGCCCAAAATAGGATTTGGTTACAAAGATTTCAAATGCATTGTTTCACCCTGCTCACCCAAAGTGTCTTTGGTGACATCGCTGGCGTTTCTTTACGACATCGCTGGCGTTTCTTTACGACATCACTCTCTCATCTCTTAAAACGGAAACCCTAGTCCTAGTCTCTTCCGGATCGGACCCTTGCCGCCCAAGTAAGCACCCTACCCTTCTCCTCTCTCTCTCTCTCTCTCTCTTCTCAAACTATAAATAGAACCCTAACCCTAACCCTCACACTCTCTCTAACTCTCATCTCAGTTTCCATTGATGAAAACACACACTCGCTCTCTCATCAGCGTAAAAGAGGCAGCAGCAGCCGTCATCGTCACCGGCTTCGACGACCGCCGCCTCCATTCTCGATGAAATTGAAATTGGTTACTTTCTTCTCTCTTCTCTCTCTGAATTCATCATCATCCTTTTGTGAGTGAATTTCAAAGTTATATTTTATTAGTATGTCTATTGCAAATTCTTGATTTTTGAATCTAGTTTTGTTTCAGAGGTTGATTCCCCCCAATTTCTCAATTTTGCACTGGACTACACTCTTAATTTTTACGCAAACAAAACAATTCTAAGTCTTAATTTGCTTTCTTCGGCCTAAATTGTGTAATGTATGCTTATCTGCTAAATATCCTTGTTCTTTTATATGTTGTTGCTTCTTCGTGCTGCGTGTTATTTAACATGTCTTTAATTTGGATACGGTATTATGGCTTGGACGATTTTGCACTGTCGCTAATCCTTGTTATAGCAATCGATTTCCATGTGGCTTTTCTCCCATTGTTCCTACATTACGGTGGATATCTTTCAGTTCGAATTTTTTAAAATAAATTTTATAACTATGGATCACTAATCTTAGGAACCAAACAGTCGCTGATTTGCCCAAAAGCTTCATGGCTATAAAAAATGGTGAGGCAAGGTTTGGATGGCCTGCTAGTTAGTTTGGCGTTTGCAGCCATCTTCTATTGTTAGCCTAACTTCAAATCTGAACAGACCCTTGTTGTAATTCAGAGGCAATGATGATTTGTCCGAATGCTTCCGAGTGATTGATTGTTAAGGTTAAATGGCAAGGCAAGATTGATGACTGTCTACGTATATGCAGCAACCAGTTTGCAGCCATCTTCTATGTTATTTTAAGTTCCTAACTCCAAACTCAAAAGCAGAGCCTAAATTGTTAGAGAGGGAGAGAAAGAGAGTATTTGTTCCATTCTTTATCCTAGGATTTATATTTGCATACAAATTCAACTATTGGTTTGCATACAAGCAACCTAAACTGGCCCAATAAATAAGTCAGAAAGCAGTTCTGATTGTTTATTTTTAAGACTCCAAATAATTTATATGGCGAGGCAAGATTGGTTGGTACACAGGCAACCAGTTTGCAGCGATTGTGTTATATGGTCGAGATTTGGACTGGGTATTGAAATTTCAGAACCTATGACCATAAAGGTTATGGAAAATGGCGAGGTGGGCTTGGTTGTCTGCTTATATGCACGCAACCAGTTTGCAGCCATCTTATCTGTTTTTGTAACTCTAAACTCAAATCAGCGACTAATTTGTGAGAGCAAATATATTACATTCTTCATTACTTCAATTTGCTAGGACAGGCTGGTATATCTGAGCCTCATCCTTAGTGTATATCTGTATATGAGAGCTATGGCTTGCAAAGGGTTGGGTTCTGTCAGTTGTCTACTTGTAGAGCCATTCAAGTTTGTTCAAAACTTAAGACGGCATTTTCTTCACCTTCTTGGGGATTTTTCGATTTTAAATGGGGGCCTAAGTTATGATGATGATTGGGAAATATTATCCATCAAATTTCTTCTTCTCTATTTCTTGTTGTTCGAAAACAAGGTTTAATTATCCGATTAGTCGGCTCTTAAGAGTTTGGCTAGAAACTGCGTTGAAGTATTAAATGATCGATTGATTGCATAATTGACTCTGCTCAAGATATGCTGTGAGCGACAATTAGTCAGGTACCTATACACTGCAAATAACCAAATATGCAAACTCACACTTCATAATGACTTGGGTCTTTCCTTTTCCTTCACATCAATTTTTTTTGTCTTCTCTGATTTTTCTTTGCGGGTATATCAAAATGTAATTTCCTATATAATCCATATATGTGGCGTATAATTCATTAGCATTGGCTGGCTGAACAGAGAACAAATACATGTTCCACAGCATTGAATTTTCTTTAATAGATACTGGATACATGTATGTGCGGGCAACCAATTTGCAGCGATTTTGTTATTGTTACCCTAACTCTAAACTTGAATTGTTATTTGTTTTTCGTACCATGTCTGGACCCGAGCTCATTCTACTGGATTCATAAAGCTTGAGGCTTTGTGGATAGCTCAGGTGCGTTCTTCAATGGAAAAGGTTAACCTCTGTTGCACTTTTTAGGTGTTTAATTTTGTGATTGCTCTAATGAGGTCAGGTATTTTTTATTTCAGGATTTCTGTCAAGTGTTTTCTTCTTCTGAAGTGTATCCTCTTTTATTGGGGGCTTTGGAGAGAGGACTCCAGGAAGCAAGGTGAATCTCTCCTCTCTTGTTTTCTGTTGTTGTAACAGCTCATTTCCACCTTTTATTTCATTTAATAACGTCATATTAAGTTGGCAGTTAGAGTTAATCATCCTTGCATCCTCTCTTTCACATTTAAGGCTTTCTTGTAGGGAATTTGATGATACGTTAAAGCTTTTGTTGCTGGTTGAAGTTTAAGGCAAATTAAAGCTTTGTTTGCTGTTTGAAGTGAGATCTATAAGACTATAAGTATTGCTCCTTAACTATAACTCTTGCCCCATCATCTTTTTGTTTATATATGGACAGACTTTTTTTTTGTCATGCTTGAAAGACAGGAGCGACAATAGAGATGGAGAGAAAGGAAAGAACGTAAGAGTGTCATATATGTGGCCTTTAGATTCTCAGGTGAAGTGTCAAAGTTGTGTGATTGCAATGTCCATGCTTGCCATCTTCCTTAATTGCAATATGTAGGTGCATGAGAAGAAAAATGGAACCAGTCATCATGTTGCTGTGTGCCTGAGCAAGGAACACACATTGCCAGTATTCTGTAAGTATCTGCACACAGTTTTGGTACACGTTCAAAGTTGCTGTCTTGAAGTTTATTGAGATATTTCCCAAGGGCCCAAACTATATTCCTTTTATGGAGGGTTTATTTGGTCATTTCAATTCGTTATAGATGCCATTTGGTCACTGATACCACCACAACATTTTTAAAATACAGGGTAAATTTCTCTTGACGTTATAGGAAGTATCAGGGTATTTTTGTGCATTTCATGCTAATTTATTATTGCTATTGACGATAATGAGTCCCTGAAAGTTAGATATAATTGAAAGTAGAAAGGACTTCTAAGGAAGTTTAATAGGAACACGTTTTTGTGAATTTTACCCTTAGTAGGCAACCAGTTTGCAACTATTTGTTAACTAACGGCAAACCCTAACAGCATCTTTTTGTTTATTATTGGTTATTAGAAGCTGATCTAAGCCTCATCTTTAATGTTTATCTGATGCTCGACATCATGGGTTTTCTCATATATCACCTCGAAAACTTAGGTTATTTCTGTATAGCATCTCTGAAATGAAGAAATATTTCTGAGCTCATTATTATTTGAATTATTGTTGTCGTTGTTATGCTCATGATGATGTTGTCATTAAGTTTTATTGCTCTCCATCAAATTTGGTTACTCTTTACTCCTTCATATAAAATTGTCCATAGTCTATCAAATTGTTTGTTCACTGAAAAAAGAATGAAGCGTAAGCTGCTTGAAAACCTATCTTTATCTACCCGAAAGATAAAATGTTGGGGTGCACAATACCTAGATCTTAGCACCAAACAGGAGGGCCAACGGTACTGCCTCTTTGGTAGATAAAAGTAGATATTAAAGAGGGCAGGAAAAGTATTTTCCGAAAAAACCGCCTCTACAAAATTAGACCCTGAATTAAAAAGCTAGGAAAAAGAAATCAAGTATATAAATAAGGAAACGAGAATTGACGCTCAAAACTCCATTTCTTTTGAATTGTATATTATTATGACATCGTCATAAAATTGCACTATTTCTCTCTGGACATAGTCGGTATTTCTCTACAGGATGGCGACATCTCTCTTAAAACTTAAAACAGAAACCCTAGTTTTGCTTGGATTCGTGCTGCCAAAGTAAGTACACTAGTCATATCCTCTCTCTCTCAAACTCTCTAAATAAAACTCAACTCAAACTCTCTATCTCTCTTTCATCTGAGACTCCATTGATGAAACCTTAACCCTAACACACACACGCACTCTCTCTCTCGCTCTCATCAAAATTATTGTTGGAATAAAGATGCCAAAAATGACACTGCACAAAAACTTAGTGATATGCTCATCCTTCACCAAGCTTCTAATCCTTTTATACTCTCATGTTCTCTTCATTATCATAACCAAAATCAAACTCTTGAAAACAAATAAACTAACTCACCACACTGCTGTCAAGGACACACGAGGTGATGCGTCTCGGGCGCAATGCGCAGCCAGACGCTAGAATGCCCCTCGTGGAGCTACGTGGTGCCGTGCATGCAAGAGACGTGAGCATAGACGCCTGAGGTGCACGCCTCACGTGAGGCGAAAGGTGCAAGTGAGACGCGCGCCTCGTTGTAAATTTGTCATTGGATTCTTAAAAGAGATAGCCGAGCCAGAAGAAGCTCCTCAAGAGCTCGAAGATGTCAGAAAAGCAACCTTCGATGAGCTAACCGAGATCGATTTGGGAACGTCCGATAATCCAAGGCCGACCTACATCAGCTCACTCTTGTTAGAGAAAATGAAAGAGCAGATAATTGCCCTGTTGCATGAGTTTGCCGACTGCTTCGCGTGACGTACAGAGAAATGCCCGACCTCTCCCCTGAAGTGGCCGTGCATAAGCTGGCTATATCTCCTGATGCCAAGCCTGTCGAACAAGCTCCTCGAAGAATGAGAAGGGAGCTGGAAGAAAAGATCATCGAGGAAACTAAGAAACTTATCGATGCTGGCTTCATCAGGGAAGAGAAATATGCAGACTGGATCGTATGCATTGTCCCAGTAAAGAAGAAAAATAGGCAGATCCGGGTTTGCGTCGATTTTAGGGACCTTAACAAGGCATGCCCTAAAGATAATTTCCCGCTTCCGGTCATGGAAATGATGGTCGACGACACCTCAAATTACGGGCTGTTCACCTTCATGGACGGTTTGTCTGGGTACAATCAGATAAAAATGTCACCCGAGGATGAGAAGCATACAACATTTCGAACCCCGATCGGCATGTACTGTTACAAAGTGATGCCGTTCGGACGGAAGAACGCAGGTGCTACATATCAAAGGGCGATGACCAATATCTTTGATGACCTAATCCATAAAGTCGTCGAATGCTATGTTGATGATCTGGTCGTCAAGACTAAAGCTAAGGCCGATCGCATCCAAGATCTTATAACCGTTTTCACCAGATTGAGGGAATACGATCTGAAGATGAATCCTCTAAAGTGCGCTTTTGGCTTGTCATCGGCAAAATTCCTAGGTTTTATAGTCCGACATCGAGGGATCGAAGTTGACCCATCCAAGATAAAGGCCATTCTGGAGATGCCCCCTCCTAAGAGTCTGATGCAGCTAAGATCCTTTCAAGGCAAGCTCGCTTACATACGAAGGTTCATCTCGAACCTATCGGGAAGATGTAAGCCCTTCTCAAAACTCATGAAGAAAGGAGCTCTTTTTGTCTGGGATGCCGAATGTCAAGAAGCGTTCGAAAGTATCAAACGGTACATGTTGCACCCTCCAGTGCTTGCTGCTCTTATTTCAAATAAACCGTTGATTCTCTATACTGCTGCGCTAGATGAATCACTTGGCGTACTCCTTTCCCAGAACAACGAGGAGGGAAAAGAAAATGCCCTCTACTATCTCAGTCGAACTTTAGTTGGGGCGGAACACAACTATTCCCTGATCAAAAAGCAATTCCTGGCTCTGATATTCGCTGTGAAGAAGCTGAGGCACTATCTGCTTACTCATCGGGTTATGCTGATCTCCAAGGTCGACCCGCTCAAACACTTAATGATCAAAGCAAGCCTAGCCGGTAGAATGGCGAGATGGGCTGTCATGCTGTTTGAATTTGACATAATTTATACTCATCAGAAAGCGGTAAAAGGGCAAGCCCTCGCCGACTTCCTTGCTGCTCATACTATACCAGAAGGGTCGTCACTCAATTGCGAGTTACCCGACGAACAAGTGATGCACCTTGAGGAAGATGAGCCATGTTGGGAGCTCTACTTCGATGGAGCCTCATCAATGAGGAGCTCCGGCAAATCAAGCATCCCGCAGATAAAAACAGAGATATGATTGGTGTTCATCATGCCATCGATGGGAACCCTACGACGTTCTTTTGCTCTCACTGAGCCTCGCACAAACAATGAGGCTGAGTATGAAGCTCTGATAGCTGGTTTGGAGCTCGCCATAGAAATGGAAAACCTTCGGCTACGTGTCTACGGTGATTCCCAGCTTGTCGTTAACCAAATAAGCGGCGACTATAAAATATACAGACCCGAGTTAGCTCGATATAGAAGCCGAGTGGTGGAACTTATGAAACGGTTCACTCATATTGAATTAATGAGAGTCCCTAGAGCGTTGAACGGAAAAGCCGACATACTCGCTCGCCTAGCTAAAGAGCTAGCTGACCCCGACATGGACGAAATTCTAATCACAGTCAGAAGCCGGCAAATTCTACTTCCAGTATCATTGCGTGAAGAAAGTGTTGAACAAGAGAACAATCCCGCCGAAGAAGCTTCGATCATTCAAGACGAGCCCGATTGGAGAGGACCCTTCATAGAGTACCTCCGATACGACAAGCTGCCCGAAGAAAAATCTGCAAGGATTCAGCTGAAGAAGAGTGCTCTCCGATACATGTTTGTAAATAACACGCTATACCGCAGATCATATAACCAACTCTGGCTCATGTATCTGTCATCGGCCGAAGCCCAAAAAGTCGTGAAAGTTCACTCGGGCATCTGCGGGGGTCACCAATCCGGTTTCAAATCAAACGGCTTGGATATTACTGGCCTACCATGATAAAAGATTGTGAAGAGCAGGCAAAGAAAAGTCATATCTGCCAAATTCACGGTGATTTCATTCACAAGCATCCCAATCCGCTGCATCCTACGGTGGAGTCATGACCCTTAGAAGTTTGGGGTACCGACATAATTGGTCCAATTGATCCTCCGTCATCCAAAGGCCACCGGTTCATATTGGCCGAACTGACTACTTCTCCAGATGGGCTGAAGCTGTCCCGGTAAAAGAAGTCATGACAGAAGATATTCTGACGTTCTTCTAGCATAATATTCTATACAGCTTCGGTACACCAAGAATCATTTCTGACAACGGACCTTCTTTCAAGAGCTTCAAAATCTCAAGGTTCGCTACTCAGCACAAGATAGACCGGAGATATTCCTCCATCTATAATCCAAGAGCCAATGGGCTAGCCGAAGCTTTCAATAAGACTCTATGCAACCTCCTGAGAAAAAATACTTCAGCCAACAAGAGAGTCTAGATCTCAAATTTCACGAGGTGTTGTGGGCATATCGTACCACGCACCGTACTCCAACTCAGTCCACTCCATACTCATTGCTCTTTGGAGTGGAGGCGGTCCTCCCCCTCGAAGTCGAAGTTCCAAGCTTGAGGATGTCCGTTTAGCATGAGTTGACGGAGGAGGAAAACGTGCTCCTTCGGCTCGAAGAGCTCGACGCCCTAAAAAAAAAGAGGCTCGCAGTACAGCAAAATCTAGAGCTGTATCGAGCCCAAATGTCACGGGCCTATGACAAGATGACCCGTCTCCGCGCTTTCAAGAAAGTCGAATTGGTGTTGGTCCTCAAAAGACCGATCATCCCCAATCGACATGCCATGGGAAAATTCGAGCCAAACTGGGAAGGACCATACGTCATCGAGAGAGTGTTCGATGGAGGATCTTACCAGCTGATAAATGCCGAGGGAGAAAGTCCCATCCATCCATCAGTGGCCGATATCTCAAGAAATACCACGCGTGAATGCTCCAAGTCGCAGGCGAATTGAGCACACCGGCCCTACGGTTTGGATCATGCACACCGGCCCTACGGTTAATCAGAAAATCTCCAAATAAAAGATTTAAAATATATAGATTAAGTTATTTAAAATATTCTTTATTTTTCTAAAACAGAAAGATAATTTTGTTAACAAGAGATAAAATCTTTTATATTTTTCTAAATAAAGAAAAATATAAAACTTGTTAATAAGGACCTTCAGATCTATAATCCAACGATGCTTAAGCACCCGGATTAATATTACCTCTGTTCATATATTCTTTTAAAACAAAAAATCTATTGAATATCTTATTTAAATAAGAAAGATATTAATCATATCAACAGATAAGCTTTGGATCTAAAATTCAATAGTGTTTAAGCACCCGGGTTTGATCGTAAGATCAATTAAAGAAATCTAAAAGAGATTGTTTCTACTTACCCAACAATATCTATATCCTATATAAAGGACCCTTGAGGTCAAATTTCATATACAAAATCGACCCCATAAGCTTGATCATCAACTTAAGTTCTCTGCAATCAAAGCTTTTGTCTTCTTCCTCATTATCATCAACCGATGTGAGAAAAGGAGAACGGTCTCTATGATAGAATAGGCTTAAGCTTCATCTATGAGAAGGTTAACCTTCAGATTCAGAACATAAGTTCTTTTCGATGATCTTAAGATCTTTAGATCAAACTTCGTCTCGAAAAAACTTAAGTTTTTATTAGAGCGGTTTCTTTAATCTTAAGATCTAGGGTTTGAGAGAAGAACCGAACCCCCTCATAAAAATATAATGATGATGGACAAGGAAATTTAAATTTCCAAAGAACGGATCATATGATATATATATAAAAAAAGGAGGGAGACTCTAAATCACAAAAGTCGTGATCTTAATGTCGTCAATGGCCAAAATAACCATTAACAGCAGCTTAGGCTTCATGAAACTTAAGTTTCAAAAGAACAAAAAATTATCTCTATGAAAAACCCCAAGCGGCCATGCGCTAGAGGCATATGCGCCACATAGACATGCGTCAATGAAGGACATAAGCCAATGAAGATATGCGCCAATAAAGACCATGTGCCAATATGAAGGGCATGCACCAATGAAGATATGCGTCAATATGGGCACATGCGCCTGAGACTGATAGAACATATGACCTAGGTTCAACCCAAATATGAGATTTATGGATTTGGACTACGGGCGACGACAATATTTGTCTCCGTATACAATCCAAAGACAACCCCAAAATAAAGTATCTGCTTCCAGATTCAGGATGGATATGTTCCATATAGTATCTGCTTCCCGATTCAGGATGGACGCGCTCCCCACGCCTCGTTCTGGTAGCCGGTGTTAAACATCTATATTCAAAACTCTTAGAATATAAATTAATAACATACAACCCTCATCACAACTTGGAACTTACGGTGTAGACCCTCATCATAACTTGGAACTTAAGGTGCAACGGCTGGGACATTTGACATGGTATTAAAACAACCCAGGATCGACTCTCCGGATGCGCAATTAAATGTTATTTAAATTAAAATGTGGCTGTGTAAAAAGCCCATGCTTTTAGCCCAAAAATTCTTCGACCCGTGGGGGAGTAATATAATATAAATTGTTAAGAAACATAAGTATAGAAGAGGAGCGGAAAATAATGGAGAGACTATATTATGAAAAATAGAAAAGAAGCAATGGTTATTGATAAAAAAGAAAACTATAATAATTTTATTATAAGAGGACAACTCTACTTCTCTATTTATAATAAACTCTTAGGATTTAATATTTAACCATTAAGTAACACTTACTTGATTCCTAAGTAGATCATAATCTAATCAAATCTAAATATTACCAATCTCTCAAACATATCAAACTATATCTCTCATAAATATATATCTTTATTCTTAACGCTCCCCCTCAACCAAAAGGGCACATATGATGTGTTCTCAACTTATTACAAAGCTAATTTCTCACTCTAAAAATAAAATTTGCAACTTCAGCAAAGCATCTTGCGTCTTTTGTGTTGTCTTGAAAATTTGGCTTTCATGCTGTCTTAAAATCTTTCTTCAGTAATTTATCTTGGAAACTTGCAATTTGACTTGAGCTGAGATAATTTTCTATGATGAGTTTTGAATTAAAAATTGTGGTTTCCGTGAACTGTCGTTAATAGTTTCTTTAAACACTTCCATAAATGTGTCATATCACACACTTTTGTGGACTGTCATTAATAACTTTTTCGAACAACCAGTTTAACTATTTATAGGTCAACAACTAGTTTAACAACTTAGATATCAATACCGCAAGTTTAATGACTTTGAAGTCAATCAACAAATTTAATAAATTTGAGATCAATTAAGAAGAGACTTCAATCAATAAGTTCTACCAACAACTTTAACGACTTCCAACAAATATATTCAATCACAACTTCCAACAAATTTAACGAACCAACAAACTTCATCAATTTCAAATCTCAACTTCATTTTCAAGGGGTATTTTACCCATATATCATATATACCTTATATATTTTCCGTACGTCAGAAAAAAAAATCTTATTCTTTACAGATTATCACAACGAAAAATCAGCACGAAAGGACATACATAACTTCCAACAACTTCAAACTTTTTTTACCATTCACCAATGAAATAATTTTTTTTTCAACTTCATCGTTTTTTAAGAAGAGAAGGGTTTTACCGTAAGGCGGCTCGAAATCTAAGGTTTCGATAGGGTTTCTTTTTCTTTTTCTTCTTCTTCTTCATCTTCATCTTCATCGTCATCGTCATCGTCTTCTTCGAAGTCTTGGTCACCGTTGACATTTTGTTCGGGTTTTGGTCATTGAGGGTGTATCGATCGCCATTGGAGAGGTTGTGAGATTGAGAGAGGAGTGTTTTTTTTTTTTTGGAAACGCGGAGATTATACTGCCATGTAACGAGTTTAGAGTATTTAAAGTTGAGAGAGTGATGGAATTTTTAATAGGTGCACATTGGCCTTTGATATAAGTGGGTTGCAACAATAAAACTCAAGCCTTATTGAGGTTTGACTTATCTTATATTTTATACCCATGTGTTTCTTTTGTTGTTTTCAATATGAGACTATTTTTAAAGTCCCATCATTTATTTTTACTTTTAACATTCCCCCTCACGTGCAACCATCGCTTTTTTTGTTGTACTTGTCATGTGGAAAGTATGAGTAGGATTATGTGCAACCATCATTTTTTCTTAGTATGGTTGTCATGTGCAAAATACGAGAAAAATTATGTGCAACTATATAGAAAGAGTCGTAGATCACCTCTCATATTTTAACCAATCTAATAACTAATTATATTCATAATATAAATCAATAGCCCACAACCCACATTATAACTTTGGAGCTAAGATGCGGTGGTAAGGACATTACCCAAAAACCATCATAATTTATTCGGCGTGTCCGTGTATTAAGAGGTTTGCTGTTTACTTCATTTAGATTAGGTATGAACTACCTCATGTTTTGATTTTCTTAAAGATGAAGTAGGCAGAGAACTATTGCACGAATGTTTGCAAATCACAGCAAAATGCAAAGGGATAGAACATCTTAGTGCAGCGGCTCGCCTTGTAAACCTCGCAGATTTTTTTTCACGATCGAAGAATTTTGTGGAGTTGCAAATTATGTTGAAAACAATAATCAATTGCTGTACCAGTGTTGCACCTTGCAGTCGCACTCTACCATTTAAAGAAAGACGATGAAGCCAAGAGCCGTGCTCTAGAGGCTGTGCAAATACGCGATGATGCATTCCGAAAAGAATTTCTTCCGGTAGGTGAGCTTAACTGCATCTTTACAGTAAATTCTATTATGAATTAGTTCATTCAATCCATTTTTATTGCCTTGCACTTGTTAGCAAAACAGATCACTAGACAAATATTACAGTCTATTTTCCTCAAACAAATATCTTGGGCTGGCCTTGTTTGTCCTTTTTTTTTCCTTCTAAAAAATAAAAATCCCGAAACAATATTTTCTTTTTCCATCAATGTGAAAACCGATGCGAATGAGCAGGAAATCAAATTTCCACTGATAGTGTTAGGCTCTGTTCTGATTCTGATCGAACTTTCCTTACCGTTACACAGACCACTCCAAGATTAAGAAAAATGAGGACGCTTTTATGCAGATACCACTTGAAATGTCTTAGGACTCCAAATGAATATACCATGAGCCCCACTCCTAAACATTCTTTAACACAGCAATGTGGGGATGCAAGTATGGTACTTCAAAAAAAAATTAATGTTTTCTAAAGATAATATTCCAAATAATGTACTTAGTATTAGTATATTATATAATATATCAACCTTTATAACTGAAATATGTTAATTTTAGTATATCATTACACATGCACTCTTCTAAAATTTTAAAACGTGTTTCCTCACGCTCATGTATATCCTGAAAATATATATTTTATTTTGCGACACAAGACTAGTCTCTGTTTCGTGTCAAAATTTCAAATCATGTCTCATACAAGTCCAGGTTCTCCTCTTCTATGCTTCTCTGATTTTGCAGGTGCAGTTCTTGATTGCTTGGTATCGATACAAACAAGATTGGGGAAGGACGACGGCGATATACTGGCCAAATTGAAGAGAATTTTAAGCATTCAAGAGAGGGAGTTCGGCTCCGAGCACGGAGAAGCTTTAGAGACCACGAAAAAGGTTGTTTCTTTTTTGATGGGGATGAAGAATGAGAAGTTGCTTTTAGAGAGGAGATTAAAATCATTAAGAAGCAAACACAAGCACATGGTTCATGTTTAAAAGAAATATCAGTTGCGATTTTAAATTTCTATCGAAATCAAAGTCCTTTGATATGTTACTGATCATATCAATTAGTTGACATTTACATAAGCTTTTGAAGGCATGCCAACTTCATCTGGTGCAATCAAATTTAAAAAAATTTAATTGGCATCCTCCAAATTTATGTAAACTAAAGAAAACATCTTATAATAAGAAAGTTTAGTATGATAAACTCATGTAATGGTTTTATTATACATCTGCCACTCTACTACTACGAGGTATATAGTACAGAGTGGAAAATACTGTATGTTTCTTCCAATATCCTAACTACTTAGGAAATAAAACCGCAAATGTAGTACAGAAAGGTAAAAATGGACTTAGCAATAACGGATCCGGTGTCGGAAATGCTTTTGCGCTGCAGCGATACGATCGGCTGTTGCATCATCGTCCCCGTTTTCTCCATCATCGCATGTATCTGATGGAGATGAGAAAAAGCATGATAATAGGGCCTTCGGAAGAGGGAAGCATTTATGTCCTGCAACTGTTACGAATGAAGGCAGCAGCTGGTGGGATTTAAGTTGACATGGCACTAGAATTTGATTGGTTTGAGTGAGGTAAGTGCAGAGTATTTTTAGAGAGACTTTTGACTCTTCGAACAACAGCCTCCCCCCTATTTTAAAGGTTGTATCACATGAGATGTGCCCGATTTATTCTAACTTCATGACTGGGTTGCAAAAGTGCTGAGACAGGGATGCCTGAATTCAAAGTCAACATTTCTCTGCTTTCTTAGAAATATCTAAATGCAGAAAAGCTGTGCGGGCGCTCATTAAAATTATTTTTTCATAATTATTCTATTTACAATCCATCAAACTCCTGTCATGAAAATATGTTACTACCGACCTCCAACAAAGAAGACCAAATCAGTCCCGCACAAACAATCAAAATTAAAATATTTTGATTTGGGCATTCAACATAGCAATTTTACAATGGAAACTTGATTAATTTTCACATAAACTTGTTGCAATAGGGGGAAAACCCAAGTCACAAGCACTTCCACATCTGCATTGGTCCGTCAACTTTATATACAATAGCTTTTCATTTAATCAATTGTGCTAGTTGCATAAATACAATTTGCTTTGAACTATCTCTTCAACATCAGTCTTTGTTTTAATGCAAGATTGAGTAACTGAGCGGAATTGCATCTTGGATATCAAACTTTTCTGATCGCAGATCTGTTAGCAAGTGAAAAGGAAATAGCCAACATATATAAACTAAATCAACAAGAAAAAAATGGATAAATGCTTGTCAAATAGGCTCATTGTAGACTCCGGAAATTTGTCCTTCGTATCCAGACAAGACTTGGCAATGTCGACCAGCTGCGAGCATTTCAAGTGAAGCTGAGGACATCCCTGAATGAACAACACGGCAAAAAGATGTATTATGTATAATCGGCAATTGGAGCATCACTGCTCTAAAAGAAAAGCAATAGTTAGGGCCATTCAAATTGATCTCTTCTTGCCTGTATGCATCATGTGTTCATAAATGCGCACAGATGTTTCCTCCGTGTGATCATGAGTAAGAGGCATATTTACATGCAGGTCATACACAAAAAGTGATGAAAATTTAAATTTTAGTCCTCCATAAACCTGTTTTTTCAAACTTAGAAAATTTCTATTTTTGGTAAGTTTTTCAATATTTTGCATTTATATCCCACAAAAATCACAAAATTTTAAATATACAAAAACTCAAAATTTATCGTTGGTTACTCCAATATTTTTCTTGATATATAACACAAAAAATCAAGAAATTTTCAAAATCTCAAAATTTTATATTTTCTTTGAATTTTCGAGATACAGCTTTGCTAGCACAAAAAAATTGCGAAATTTTCAAAGTCCCAAAATTTTCTGTTTTCTTTGGTTTTTCGATAATTTGCCGGCTCATGAAAACTGCAAAATATTCATAACTCTCAAAACATTATATTTTCTTTGATTTTGCTTGTTATATGACACGCGAAAACTGCCAAATTTTTTTAAAATTTCCAAAACTTCCGCTTGACACGGAAATCGCGAAAATTTCAAGAATCTCAAACTTTTTTTTGTTTTCCTTCAGCTCTCGATATTTTTTATGCTATAGCTCACGAAACCCATGAAATTTCCAAAAGCATCAAATTTTCTTTTTTTGTATTCAGTATTTTTCTTGTGCCAGCGCAAATTGGAAATTTTCAACCATACCAAAATTTTCTCATTTGTTTCGTTCCTCAAAATTTTGCTTTCTAGCATATGAAAACACAAAATTATCAAAAATCTCAAAATTTCATGTTTTCTTCGGTTTGACAACATTATACCTTGTAGCATACGAAAACTGCGAAGTTCTTGGAAATCTCAAAAAAAATCATACGTATTTTAATATTTTGCTTTCTATATTATACATTGTAAACCATGAAGGTTTAACATTTCAATATTTTAATATTGTGCACATAAAAATTGTGAAATTTTGCTTGTAGCTCATGAAAACCATGAAATTTTAAAAATCTGTTTTCTTCCAATTTTCAACATTCTCAGAAAAATTTGTATTTCTCATATTTCAATATTTTTCTTGCTATATTATACACAGTAACTTCGAAATTTTCAAAACTAACATTTCTACTTTTCTTTCATTTTCAATCCTTTACTTGCTATATATAACACACGAAAACAACGAAATTTTCAAAAAACTGAAAACTTTTACGGTTTCTTTCGACATTCAATATTTTGCATGCTATAGCACCAAAAAACCATGAAATTTTTGGAATGTCTCAAAAATTTCTTATTTTCTTTTTAGTATCTTTTTCTGGTAATAATATAGGAAAGTCCTGAAATTTTCAATAATTTGAAAATATTCTCTTTCCATCCGTATTTTAATATTTTGCTTGCTTATAACACACGATCGGGAAACTTTTAAAAATCTCATAATTTCAATCTCCCTTATATATAGCACACACAATTTTCCCCTTTCACTTGATATAGCACACGAAAACAGCAAAAAATTTCCCAACGAAAACTACCAAAATCTTAAAATTTTATGTATTATTCGGTATGTCAATATTTCTCTCTATTAAAAATTTTCAAATTATCAAAATAATTAAAAATTTCTGCTTTTCCTCCGTTTTCAATTTTTTTCTTGTCATAGAAACACGAAAATCGCGAAATTTAGAGTTTCTTTTTTTTCCCTTGATATAACAGATAAAAATAGCGAAAACACCCAAAATTTATTGATTTTTCAAGTTCACTGCCGCATGAACAAATATCGGGAAAATCTTAAAATCTCAAAATTTCTAGTTTTCTTCTGTTTTTTCAATCTTTTGCTAATAGCACACAAAAATCAAAAACTTTTCAAAAAAACTCAAGATTACATGTTTTCTCTAGTGTCTCAATATTTTACGTGCTCTTGCACACAAAAATCAACAAATTATAAAAATCTACAAACTTCTAGATTTCCTTTTTTCTCATTGCTTTCTATATAAAAACCGTGAATTTTCAAAATTCTTCTAATTTTCAGTTTTCTTTGGTTTTTCAATATTTTGGTTGAAATAGCATATGAAATTTGTGAAATTTTCAGATGGCTTGCTTGCTATAACGTACAAAGGGCACAACTTTCAAAAATATCAAAATTTGTAGTTTCAATTTTTCAATATTTTGCCACAAAAATCACAATATTCTGTTCTGACTTCGGTTTTTTATATTTTGCTCGCTATATAGCCCCCGAAATTGCAAAATTTGAAAGTCCCAAAATTCTCTCTTTTTTTGTTTTCAAAAATCCCAAGCTTTACTATTTTTCTTTCGTTTTTCAATATTTTGCTTGCTATATAACACATGAATATCACAAAATTTTCAAAAAGCTCAATTTTTTTGTTTTTTCAACTATTTTTTTAACGACTTGCATGGACTATGAAAACAACAAAATTTTCACAATTTAAATTTTTTTCTTTTAGTTTTTCAATATTTTGCATGATATAAAACACGAAAATCGCAAAATTTTCCAAAGTTCCAAAATTCATGTTTCCTTCGACTTTTCAATATTTTGCGTGTTATTGCCCATTGTGGAACTTTCAAAAAAAATTGTTTTCTTTTTCAATATATTGCAAGGTTTACCCCATGAAAACCGTGAAGTTTTCAACAATCTCAAAATTTTCTATTTTCTTCGGTTTTTCAATATATAGCTAGCTGTCCACCGAAAAGTGTGAAATTTTCAAAATCTTATTTTATGTTTTCTTCATTGTTTCAAATATTTTGCCTGCTATAACACACGAAAAGTGCAAAATTTTCAGAAATCTAAAAATAATGTTTTCTTCGTTTTTTCAATATTTTGCATGTTATAGCCCCACTAACACTATGAAAGTTCCAAAAATCTCAAAATTTATCTTTTATTCGGTTTTCCAAATTTTTGCATTTCTACGAAAACCGATCAGAAGCCTTCTCACATTAATCTTATGTTTTCTGGTTATTGAAAATTTCTGCTACTGAATCAATATTTCATTTGAACCACGAACTTGATTTAGTTAGTTCTAATCATATTTCATTCTTGACAAGGAAAAAATAGTGTGTTCCCGTCTAAAAATTTAGGCGTTCATGGCAAGCACAAGCACAACATATAGGCAAAAGAGCCCCAAAGTATTAAATGGCCTCAATATGTTCAAAGGAAAGTAAAGCAGATTTTTCCGGATTATATTTTATTGTACTCCCAAATGAGAATCAGATAGACTATGATAGCATCGGAAAAAAATTCTCGAGCATGTATTTTAGACCCATATCGGCCACACCAAAGAATTGAGAAGTGTTTATATAACTTAAACACTTCCACTTTTCATTGCATTAAGACCAATGAAAGATAATATAATGAAACCACAAGGGCGCGCCGCCGCCGCCGTGCCGAGCTACCGAGCCGCGTGTACCTGCACCTGCGGACATGAATGTCGCTCCGATTTCTGTTCAAAAAGTCTCGAGCATTCTTTTTGCAGAAAATTGTTTTTTAAATTATTTCAAGTACTAGGTGTGCAGCATTACTTGCGATGCACAAGCGCACCTATTAATGAATCTGAATCAACATGTGCGCACCTATTAATGAAGCTAAATCAACAAGTGTGCAGCGATGCGTGCAATGCATGTGCGCACCTATTAATGAAGCTGAATCAACATCTGCACAGCGTGTGCAATGCACGTGTGCACCTATTAATGAATCTGGAAAAGAACAAAAAAAATAAAAAGAAACAGAACCAATTGCTTCTCTATGAAAACTTTTGCTTTCTGATCCAGACTAGTGCGCACTCAAACTAGTGCGCACTTAATAAAATTGTCTATGGAAAAGCCCCTGGAGATGTGTGCGCACGCGATATGCACGTGTGCGCACTTGACGAAAGCCATCTGTAAAGCCATGCGCATCACGTGATATCGACGTGTGCGCACATCACGAAAGTTGCACATGAAGGCATGCGCGTTATGTGATACGCACTTGCACAACACACAGACTTGAAACAAGTGTGTAACGCGCCAAGGCACGTGCACACTCCCTTTTCAGATCAAAGCAAATTTGCATGTGCGTCATATGCACTTGCGCACTTGGACAGCAAGCTTTGGCTTGACTACTTAGTTAAAATAAACCAAGTATAGAAGTTTTTGCTTCTCATACATGATATATTGATTAACATATCAATGATGTCCAAATTGATCGTAGTCTCATATATGACTAATGGTCGTTCATCTAAGTTAATTTTAGTCTCATATAAGACTAACGATTCTTAGATCCACCATAATCTTTTCCCACAAATACGGGATTTGGTTCAAGGATACAACTTTCCACACATCTGACATATGTCGTAATTCCTCAACGTCTTCAGAGAGGTAGCAGATCCTAACATCCAACAACTTATTCATCCAAGCATGAGAATGTTGGACCGAAATGTCCTTAAACTAATATTCGTCCCAAACATGGGAATGTTAGACCGGAACATCCCTAAACTAATAATGGACCGCGACGTCCTTAAACTAATGTGTTTTTGACCTGCGGACTGTCTCCATATTGACTACCGTATACTATCCATGCGCTATTCATATATGATCTAATGATCGGTTGAGCTCATATGCTCATTTATTCCTAAGTCGATCTTAGTCTCATATATGACTAATAATCCTTAGATCAAACCCAAGTTTCCCGTGAACGGATGGACCTCACAAATGTGATGAATGCTTCTTAAGTTCATTCCCGTTGGCAAACCAAGCTACCAACGCGGACCCTGTCAAGTAAATGCTTGACCCAAAATATCTAGGTTGATCTTAGTCTCAAATAAGACTAACGACCCTTGGATAGAGCCCAAATTTCATATGAACCGATGGACCTCACAAATGTGAGAAATGCGTCCTAAATTCACTCCCGTTGGTAAACCAAGACACCAACGTGAACCCCGTCAAGCAAATGCTTGACCCAAATCATGTAAATATATATACGAATTTGGACTAATCCGTGCCCTACGGGCGACGACATAAACTAGTCTCCGTATACAATCCACGGGCAACCATAATAAACAAAATATAATACGACACGAAGTGAACTACCGGAGCAGGAGAAAGTGGTTATCGCAACGCAATAACGTAATTAACTGCAGGGGCTTGCACCTGCAGGGAAGAGCGTCCCCACAATAAAAAAAACCTCACAAATGAGGGGGATCTGATAAAGTCTGCTATATCGGTCGCATCTATCCAAACCTTTGATATATAGTGTCATAAATCAACTTGGTATTTTCGGAGAGGTGGATGGTATGCTCAAATAGCATCTGCTTCCAAATTCAGTCAAGACGTTCAATCCCATATCGTCTTTATTTTCGGTGGTAAACAGATTCTGATGCGCCCGGTAGGATCTCTTTCTCTTTCCACTCCACACTTCGTGTGTCGTGATCGCGAACAAAATCGCAGTTCGCTACGGTTGCCTTGAATTTAAGATACTAAAACTTGGTGTCTTGCTCCAGTGCAGAATCAATGGCTCTCAACTGCACTTCATGTAACAGCAGCTCCCACTCCATCCCATCCAGGGGAGCAACGTACGGGCCCAACGCGGCCTCCATCTTCTCAATGCCGGTAGGGTAGGTTACTTAGACTACTACCGGGCTATTCTTCAGGACCATGCTCCCGTCTGTAAACTTTGGCGCCTCAGGGCCACAAGAAGAAGCTCCCAAAAGGTCAGTCTTTGATCGGATGGTAACCGTGATGGCTCATATCAGCAAGCCGTCAAACTCTGGCGTCTCAATCTTAAACAGGCTGAACAAAAACTCGAAAGGCCCCGCAAAGAAGCCCATGATACCTGAAGGAGCTGCCCCAAAACGGCTAGCTCTCCCTACTCCTGCTGCAAGTGAAGCCGATAAGAGAGCTTCCCCTCCCAGACGGTCGGTCTTCGAAAGATTGGTCAGCTACGCTCCAGCTCCACCAAGAATGTCAGTCTTCCAAAGGCTGACAGTAAGCGAAGCTCCCCAGCAACGCCGGGGGCATGATGAAGGTGCCTCTAATACGGAGGCAGTTCCTGCTGCAAGGCATGCTCGACGTTGCCACTAGCGTCGAGTGAGAGAAGCTGGGGCAACTCCCCTTCTAAGCTCACCCCACCAGCTCTTATGGTGAATATCAACGTTGTTGTTCCAACTGGGAACAATTTTGACCTGCTTAGGAGGGTACGCAAGAACTCCCCGACGACGGTACTGAAAAAATCACCTCCACCGGCAGAGGCCCCAGTACAGAAACAGCCGGAGCAGTCTCATCAACGGCTCTCCTCACAGATACATAGTCTGGCGAAAAATCCAAAACTCTGTGCTTGACGAAAATTACTCTCGTCGACCAAAGAAATCTAAAGACCGACAAGAAATAGACCTCTCCACTATACAACAAGGATCCCTCCTAAACAGGCGTCTGTCATGGCAACTCCTTCAACTCCAACCTCTAATAAAAGAACGATGCCGGTGAAAACTCTACCGCCATCGGCAAAATCCAACGACGAAAGATCTAATGCTCCAAGTCTGGGGGTATAACCATACATACGGTCTACATGGAAAGAGACAAAGAAGAAAGCCGAGCTTTAATGAGTCACCGACCGCATACTCGGTTGCTGACAAAGTTTTAGGAGCAACAGCAAAAGCTTCATGAAATTCTGATCGAAATGGCAGCTCTCACCAGACCAAAAGAAAGTCCGGACAATGAAGTCAAACAGCGCCAAGAGCAAGAGACCGATACAGAGTTCTTGAGACGAGTGCGGAAGAGAAAAGGCAGAAGTTTCATAGCAAGCTGCTAACATAAAGCAAATGACTCTCTTATTCCAAGACATAGTTAGAATGATGATCCAGCCAGAACCACCGGCTGAAGATCCGTCGGTGATTATTGAGAATGACAGAGGAGAAACATCAAATCCTCCCCCAGCCTTATCAGCGGCCAAGGAGAAAACAATCTCCAAAGCGGCTCTGGATGACTACATTGCTCAGCAAATTAGAACTCACCAAGCAAGTGAAGCCGTCAGCCAACTTGTCAAAACCGGGAGACCATATCCGGCCTAGTATGACCAAATCAAGTACCCATCGGGATATACGATACCGAAGTTCCATGTTTATAAGGGAACGGGTAATCCCCACCAGCACGTCGCACAATGCAGAGCTCTATACGACAATACTGGTGTAACACCCGAGCCCAATAATACTATTTCTTTTGCTAGTTGAGTGTTATACATTGCTCATTCCAATTATCCTGATTGTTTGGTGTTTATTGCTAGATTTTAACCGGTTAAGTCATTTTGGCACATAACAAAATTTAACACCTAAAATGAAATTAAAAATATCCATGTTGGCCTACTCGTCGCCACTAGTCGCGTGGTATCGTCCGCGCGTCGAGATTTCGTCCCGTTCGGTGAAACGGGCAAGTTTGGACGACTACGCGCGCGTGCAAGTGTCCGACTTGGGGGCATGCATTTTAATCATTAAACACCTCTTTTCAAAATTTGGAATTCGCTTAAAATCCTATAATTTGAATTTGAAACATTTGGGCGCAACCCGGGCGCGATTTGGAAATGTTTCATTTAGCGCCGAAATACCCATTTTAATTTAATATTATTAAACCATAATATATTCTGTTACATTATTTTTAACGTTTCAAATCCCTTCAAATCCCTTTAAATCTTTTATTTTTAACCCACAATTTTTCCCTCTGGCCAATCACGAGAGACTTAAATCTCTCGTGGCCCCCCGATCCTCTCTCTCTCTCCGTCTCTCTCTATCTCTCTCTCTTTCTAACAATTTCTCTCTCTCTCCCCCCTAAAATCTCTCTCCCTCTCTCTTTATTTTTATCGTGCACTGTTCCTTCATCTTCCCATCACGAAACGTTCGCGAGAACCTCACCAAACCCTAACCTGAGCTTCTCGTCGCCGTCGCCGCTGCAGTTCCCACGACCTCGCCGTCATCACCCTAGCCTCCACAGCCTAACCGCACCCCTTCCTCCTCTCCTCCCTCCTTCCAGGAACCTGCAGCAATGCCACGCCGCCTGCACCCGCAGTGCTCGCCGTCGCCGCCGCCTCTCGTCGCCGACGACGCCAACCTCCTCCCTTCGCCCTCTTCCCGACCTCCTCATCTTCTTCCTCCTTTCCCTCGCCTGCGTTGCACTGCATCCGAGCCTAACCCCATCAACCAACCCCAGATCGCCGGGAAACTTGCCGTCGATCCTCGCCGTCGTTGCCAGAGCCACCTCCGACCACCTCCGTCTCCCCTTGATCACCAGAGCAAGCCAGCAAACCCCATACTCACCGCACCACCCCTTCCAAAGAACCAAGAAGCTTTCCAGCCTTCGCTGCTCGCCGTCGCTGCCTCGCCGGCGTCCCATCGCCGTCGAGCCCGTCGTGGTTGCCCCTGGTGCTTCCCTGTAAGCATCTCTTTAACTTCCTTTAATGCTAGAACCCCCTCGCTGGTCTTTGTTTACGTATATCGTGTTTGCTAACTTCGTCGCCTTTTTGACTTTCGCCGGATTCCGGCCGTGCCGTCGTTTGGACCCGACTTTCCAGCGAAATACTCTGGTCCGTGTGGTCCCGCTGTTCGCTGTTTGGACTCGATCCGTGGCCCGTGCGTCCGTCTCGTGTTTTCCGCCGACATTGCATCCGTGTTTTCCGGTTTGCGAAACCGTCGAGGCAAGTATCCGAATACTTGCTCTAACATTCTAATACAAGATCAAGTCTTGCTATACATTTAATGATCACATTACTTAATTTAACCACGCAGTTGATGGTAATATCGATATTTGGTATAACTTAGAATTGACGGTTGCAAGTATCTTTAACATTGAATCATTATAGTAGTTTCTTGCAATTAATCGGTCTACTATCAATCCATGCTTTAACTAATTAAACCAATTAGAACGTACTTGCTTAATTTGCTAGATCATCCATGTAACTATTATTTAAGCTTTAGTTTTAAATTCATGTAGCTTCATTACTTTCTGTTGTTGATATTGTTTCACCTTGTGACTATTGCACCCCAAGAGTGCTTGAACCTGTTAGTATGATACAACTGCATCATAATCATGTACCACTGTGATCAAATGACCATTAGTGCTGTTTACTTTAAATTCTTGCCGCTGTTACTTATTCGATTGTATACCTGTTGAGACCACATACTCGATTACATTACATATTGATCCGACCCTGCTGCACCTGACACATGTTTACATACTGATGTACCGGACATGACACCCTGTACATACCGACCCAACCTATTGTACTACGACCTGACTTATTTCATGATCTCGTGTCTAATGCCGACAAACCTGACTTGGGGTCCTCATGGACCATTCCTGTTGTCTATCCAGACAGACCTGCTTTTACCTGATCTTGTGTTGGCATTAGTCCCTGATTACTGAAAACCTGACCTGACATACATAACTTGGGGGTATGGGGAAATCAAAGGTGAAACCGACTTGTAACTCAACAGTTCGATACCTGTTCTGATCAGTCTTACGGGCTCGGCCAGCCCCGGAGTGATGATGCTGACATCACTCGCCCATCCTGCTACCTATTACTGCCTATCGGCACGTCTCGGATTCAGCCCCGAGGGTCTTGACCGTGGTCCCGGGCACGCACGGGATACTATTGAGTTACATCGACGATTCATCAATTGATTTCAAAGACTATAGAGTAGAAACCTGATAGGACAGTTTAGTTACCACTGCACATTACCCTGCACTGTTATTTCTTAGTACTGCTTTATTCATGTTTATCCCTGCATTGCTTATTACCATGTTCATATTATATTATTGGTTGACATGACGCGCTGACGTCTGGGTTTTGCATGGCCCAGATTCCTTACCACTGTCGCCGACCGAGCAGGAGTACCTCAGCCAGCAGGCTGATTTGTGAGTTCTGTAGTGGTTAGTTCATTTATTGCATTTTATTTCCAGGTGCGATCCCGCATTATGGGACGTACCTTTCTATTATTGTATTGGATCATTTGCTTCCGCACTTATTGTTTATTGACTCTTGTTATTATGGATTTGGACATGTGTTAGATTAGTTTATTATCTTGTTCTTGATATCTCTACAACCGTAATGTGACTGTGGATGGATACTTCCTAACCACAGGTAGCATGGTTGGCTATGTTACGTGCCCGATCTTGCGTACTCTGGGAAGCGGGGCGTGACATGGTTCTTTTGGTATCAGAGCCATAGGATAGTCGGGTTGATTCTTTTGTAGTTGGGTATTGTACCCAACACACGAATCAGAATACCCGTGTTTAGGAAACATGTCCTGCCACCTTGACCGTTTTACCATTCTTGAATCACATTCTTCCTGATTATATCTTTTTTGATGTGCAAACTTTCTTTGCATATCGATTCGAAAACCTGATTTCTTGTTATCCCTAGGACTTGGGCGACTTGGGTGGAGTTAAGTAATTGCGGCTATGATACCGCGGCATAGCTACAATGCGGTACTCTATTTAAGTATCTTGGAGTTCTAGCCTTGATCCACATTCAGAATCTATCATCATGATAATGTTGGGTGTTTTGAGTTCAGGATTATGGCAGGTATGAAGTTGAAGACATACCGGAGGCGTGTGGATGAAGCCGCCATGCTTGGAGTGATGAGGGGAATGCTGGAGAATCAAAGAGATAGACCGAACTGATCCAGCAGCAACCAGACTCGTTCCAGGAAGGTTTGCAGATCGTTCAGCAGTCTGTAAACAACGTTGGAGCTAAACCAGTTGACAGAGTAAGGACCGTGGCAGATTTCAGACGTTTGGGTCCGTCTACATTCACTGGTTTGGAAGAGCCGTTGCCAGCCGAGCAGTGGCTAGTCGACACGGAGAATTTACTGATTGCGTCACAGATTCCAGATGACAAAAGAGTTGATGTGGTGCGCATTCAGCTAGTGGATTACGCCCGAGAGTGATGGCTTGCGGAAAAGACCCGCTTGCCCAAGCCGATCAGTTGGGCAAAGTTTTTCTAAGAACCCCTGGAGAAGTTCTTCCCGCAGACTGCGCGGAGGAAAGGGAAGAAATTTATCGGACTAAGGCAGAATGGAGCAACCGTGGACGTGCATGCAGCAGAGTGGACGAGACTCAGCAGTCTCGCTGGACCTTTCGCGGCCAACGATGCAGACAGCAGTTGCGGTAAGGAAGCAGTTCTGTCGGGCCAGTCGAGTTAGGGCTAGGCCGACAAACAGTATTCTTGCAGCTATGGAAGTTGATAGTAATGAAGAGCCGGCAGTTGTTCGCGATTTTATGGACGTATTTGAAGATATATCGGGCTTACCGCCGAAGCGAGACATGAAGTTCGTTATCGACCTTAGTCCTGGTGCAGTGCCGTATCAAAATCTTTTATCCGATGGCACCAGTGGAATTGGAAGAAGTTAAGAAACAAGTTGGTGAATTACTTGAGAAGGGATGGATTTGAAGACTCGCCTTGGGGAGCTCCAGTTCTTTTAGTAAAGAAGAAGGATGGCACGAGAAGGATGTGCATTGATTATCGAGAACTGAACCGGGTGACTATTAAGAACAAGTACCTGATCCCTCACATTGGAGAACTTTTTGAGCAGCTTAGTGGCGCGAGGGTATTCTCGAAGCTGGATTTACGATCCGGATATCATCAGGTCCCAGTGAAAACAGAAGATATTTGCAAGATGGCGTTCCGAACTCGGTATGGACATTATGAGTACTTAGTGATGCCCTTCGGAGTAACGAATGCGCCGGCAATATTCATGGATTTGATGAACAGGATCTTTTCACCATTCTTGGACCAGTTTATTGTGGTATTCATTGACGATATTCTGGTGTACTTGAAGAGTCCGGGGAAGCATGCTGAGCATTTAAAGATCGCACTGCAGCCGCTGAGACAGGAGAAATTGTATGCGAAGATGAGTAAGTGCGAATTCTGGCTGGAAGAAGTGAACTTTCTGGGACGTGTCGTGTCGGGCGATGGAATCGCCATTGATCCCGAGAAGATTGCAGCAGTTCGAGATTGGCCTATCCCAAAGAATGTTGCGGAGATAAGAAGTTTTCTTGGACTCGCCGGATACTACAGGAGATTTGTGGAGAACTTCGCTCGTTTGGCAGAACCGTTGACCAAGCTTACGCGCAAGGAAGTATCTTTTGTATGGATGGATAAGTGTGCATTGGCTTTCGAGACGTTGAAGCAGAAGTTGATAACCGCCCCTATCCTGACCGTACCGGACAATTCCGGAGGCCTGGTGATTCACAGCGACGCATCCGGAAAAAGGATTGGGATGTGTTTTGATGCAGAATGGGAAGGTCGTGGCTTACGCATCGAGACAACTGAAGACTCATGAGGAGAACTATCCGACTCATGACTTAGAGCTTGCAGCCGTGATCTTCGCCTTGAAAATTTGGAGACACTACCTTTTGGGCGAGAGAGTCGAAGTCTTTACAGATCACAAGAGTTTAAAGTATGTGTTCACCCAGAAGGAGTTGAACATGAGGCAACGCAGATGGTTGGAGCTGATGGCCGACTACGACCTTGATCTTAAGTACCATCCGGGAAAAGTTAACGTCGTGCCGGATGCGCTAAGTCGGTTACCAGCAATTCAGGTATTGACCGCACAAAGGGAGATCATTGCGGATTTTCAGAGATTTGACTTGGAGGTTGTGCTACCACATGCTACGGGACAGTTGATGCAGTTGCAAGTACAGTCGTCCTTAGTTGAGAAGATTAAAGCAGCACAATTGCAGGATCCTAGACTACAAAAGTTTCGAGAGCAGGTTGAGGCCGGACTACGAACCGATTTACTGATCCACGAAGATGGTTCGTTGAGATATGGTAGCCGTGTGTGTGTGCCAAAAGGAGATGTGCGTGAAGAGCTTATGAAGGAGGCACACAGTTCAGCTTACTCTGTACATCCAGGAGGGACAAAGATGTACCGAGATATTCGACAGCACTTCTGGTGGGAAGGTATGAAACGAGAGATTGCTCGCTTCGTGGCTAAGTGCTTGGTGTGTCAGCAAGTCAAGGCTGAACACCAAAGGGTTGCTGGTTTGTTGCAACCACTTCCGATTCCTCAGTGGAAGTGGGAACATATAACCATGGATTTCGTGACAGCTTTACCGCGGAGTCCAAAGGGTAACAATGCCGTATGGGTGATTGTCGACCGATTGACCAGGGCAGCTCACTTTATTCCTTTTCGGGTTGGTCAATCGACGGAGACTTTGGCAGAGCGGTAATGCAGGAGATTGTAAGATTGCATGGAGTACCGGTAAGCATCGTGTCCGATCGGGACACTCGGTTCTTGTCGCACTTCTGGAAGAGTTTACAAGAAAGTTTGGGGACTCGATTGAAGTTTAGCACAGCTTATCATCCTCAAACTGATGGACAAATGGAGAGAACGATCCAGACCCTTGAAGATATGTTGAGGGCTTGCATGTTGGACTTCAAAGGTTCTTGGGGGATTACCTACACTTGGTGGAGTTTTCGTACAACAATAGCTTCCAAGCGACTATTCAGATGGCTCCGTTTGAAGCGTTGTATGGTCGTAAGTGCCGTTCACCTGTTTGTTGGGATGATGTTGGTGAACGAAGGTTACTGGGACCAGATTTGGTAGTACAGACAGTTGAGAAGGTGAATACAATCAGGAAGCATATGAAGGCAGCTCAAGACAGACAGAAAAGTTGGGCTGACACGTCAAGAAGACCTCTAGAGTTCGCCGTGGGCGATTTGGTATTCTTGAAGATATCACCGACTAGAGGGGTGATTCGCTTTGGGAGTCGGGGAAAGCTTAGTCCCCGATTCGTTGGACCCTTCGAGATATTGGAGCGTGTTGGAGAGGTAGCGTACCGTTTGGCGTTACCACAGTCATTAGCAGGAGTGCACGATGTGTTTCATGTATCTCAACTACGGAGGTATGTCCGAGATGAGACTCATGTCTTGGATCATTCGGAGTTAACCATATGGGAGGACCTAACTTTTGAGGAGCGACCAGTTGAAATCAAGGATCGAAGAGAAAAGGTTCTTAAGAACAAAGTTATCCCTCTTGTGCTAGCTTCTTGGGGTAATCGATTGCATGGAGAATCCACTTGGGAGCGAGAAGACGAGATCCGGCAGAAATTTCCTCACCTTTTCCTGTAGATAGCTATCTTGTATTCTTGGAATTTCGAGGACGAAATTCTTTTTGTAGTTGGGTATGATGTAACACCCGAGCCCAATAATACTATTTCTTTTGCTAGTTGAGTGTTATACATTGCTCATTCCAATTATCCTGATTGTTTGGTGTTTATTGCTAGATTTTAACCGGTTAAGTCATTTTGGCACATAACAAAATTTAACACCTAAAATGAAATTAAAAATATCCATGTTGGCCTACTCGTCGCCACTAGTCGCGTGGTATCGTCCGCGCGTCGAGATTTCGCCCCGTTCGGTGAAACGGGCAAGTTTGGACGACTACGCGCGCGTGCAAGTGTCCGACTTGGGGGCATGCATTTTAATCATTAAACACCTCTTTTCAAAATTTGGAACTCGCTTAAAATCCTATAATTTGAATTTGAAACATTTGGGCGCAACCCGGGCGCGATTTGGAAATGTTTCATTTAGCGCCGAAATACCCATTTTAATTTAATATTATTAAACCATAATATATTCTGTTACATTATTTTTAACGTTTCAAATCCCTTCAAATCCCTTTAAATCTTTTATTTTTAACCCACAATTTTTCCCTCTGGCCAATCACGAGAGACTTAAATCTCTCGTGGGCCCCCGATCCTCTCTCTCTCTCTCCGTCTCTCTCTATCTTTCTCTAATCTCTTTCTCTAACAATTTCTCTCTCTCTCCCCTAAAATCTCTCTCCCTCTCTCTTTATTTTTATCGTGCACTGTTCCTTCATCTTCCCATCACGAAACGTTCGCGAGAACCTCACCAAACCCTAACCCGAGCTTCTCGTCGCCGTCGCCGCTGCAGTTCCCACGACCTCGCCGTCATCACCCTAGCCTCCACAGCCTAACCGCACCCCTTCCTCCTCTCCTCCCTCCTTCCAGGAACCTGCAGCAACGCCACGCCGCCTGCACCCGCAGTGCTCGCCGTCGCCGCCGCCTCTCGTCGCCGACGACGCCAACCTCCTCCCTTCGCCCTCTTCCCGACCTCCTCATCTTCTTCCTCCTTTCCCTCGCCTGCGTTGCACTGCACCCGAGCCTAACCCCATCAACCAACCCCAGATCGCCGGGAAACTTGCCGTCGATCCTCGCCGTCGTTGCCAGAGCCACCTCCGACCACCTCCGTCTCCCCTTGATCACCAGAGCAGGCCAGCAAACCCCATACTCACCGCACCACCCCTTCCAGAGAACCAAGAAGCTTTCCAGCCTTCGCTGCTCGCCGTCGCTGCCTCGCCGGCGTCCCATCGCCGTCAAGCCCGTCGTGGTTGCCCCTGGTGCTTCCCTGTAAGCATCTCTTTAACTTCCTTTAATGCTAGAACCCCCTCGCTGGTCTTTGTTTACGTATATCGTGTTTGCTAACTTCGTCGCCTTTTTGACTTTCGCCGGATTCCGGCCGTGCCGTCGTTTGGACCCGACTTTCCAGCGAAATACTCTGGTCCGTGTGGTCCCGCTGTTCGCTGTTTGGACTCGATCCGTGGCCCGTGCGTCCGTCTCGTGTTTTCCGCCGACATTGCATCCGTGTTTTCCGGTTTGCGAAACCGTCGAGGCAAGTATCCGAATACTTGCTCTAACATGCTAATACAAGATCAAGTCTTGCTATACATTTAATGATCACATTACTTAATTTAACCACGCAGTTGATGGTAATATCGATATTTGGTATAACTTAAAATTGACGGTTGCAAGTATCTTTAACATTGAATCATTATAGTAGTTTCTTGCAATTAATCGGTCTACTATCAATCCATGCTTTAACTAATTAAACCAATTAGAACGTACTTGCTTAATTTTCTAGATCATCCATGTAACTATTATTTAAGCTTTAGTTTTAAATTCATGTAGCTTCATTACTTTCTGTTGTTGATATTGTTTCACCTTGTGACTATTGCACCCCAAGGGTGCTTGAACCTGTTAGTATGATACAACTGCATCATAATCATGTACCACTGTGATCAAATGACCATTAGTGCTGTTTACTTTAAATTCTTGCCGCTGTTACTTATTCGATTGTATACCTGTTGAGACCACATACTCGATTACATTACATATTGACCCGACCCTGCTGCACCTGACACATGTTTACATACTGATGTACCGGACATGACACCCTGTACATACCGACCCAACCTATTGTACTACGACCTGACTTATTTCATGATCTCGTGTCTAATGCCGACAAACCTGACTTGGGGTCCTCATGGACCATTCCTGTTGTCTATCCAGACAGACCTGCTTTTACCTGATCTTGTGTTGGCATTAGTCCCTGATTACTGAATACCTGACCTGACATACATAACTTGGGGGTATGGGAAAATCAAAGGTGAAACCGACTTGTAACTCAACAGTTCGATACCTGTTCTGATCAGTCTTACGGGCTCGGCCAGCCCCGGAGTGATGATGCTGACATCACTCGCCCATCCTGCTACCTATAACTGCCTAGCGGCACGTCTCGGATTCAGCCCCGAGGGTCTTGACCGTGGTCCCGGGCACGCACGGGATACTATTGAGTTACATCGACGATTCATCAATTGATTTCAAAGACTATAGAGTAAAAACCTGATAGGACAGTTTATTTACCACTGCACATTACCCTGCACTGTTATTTCTTAGTACTGCTTTATTCATGTTTATCCCTGCATTGCTTATTACCATGTTCATATTATATTATTGGTTGACATGACGCGCTGACGTCTGGGTTTTGCATGGCCCAGATTCCTTACCACTGTCGCCGACCGAGCAGGAGTACCTCAGCCAGCAGGCTGATTTGTGAGTTCTGTAGTGGTTAGTTCATTTATTGCATTTTATTTCCAGGTGCGATCCCGCATTATGGGACGTACCTTTCTATTATTGTATTGGATCATTTGCTTCCGCACTTATTGTTTATTGACTCTTGTTATTATGGATTTGGACATGTGTTAGATTAGTTTATTATCTTGTTCTTGATATCTCTACAACCGTAATGTGACTGTGGATGGATACTTCCTAACCACAGGTAGCATGGTTGGCTATGTTACGTGCCCGATCTTGCGTACTCTGGGAAGCGGGGCGTGACAACTGGAGGCGACAACAAACTTTTGCTTCGCAATTCGTCGGAAGCTTGTCAGACACAGCTTTCGAATGGTACTCGGAGCTCCCAAATGACTCCGTGAAGACCTCTGAAATGGAGCTGCTGCTCACGCAACGGTTCGCCAGCGCGAGTGAACGTACTCCGATTGCAGCACTAATCAATGCTAAGGTAAAGCCGAGAGAAACTTGGATCCAATACGCGATCCGGTAGTGGAACCTGTGGTCTAAATGCGAACAGCGCATCGAACAGTCTCCAGCTATGGGCATGTTAATCAGGACCCTCAATTCTCAATCGACTGTGTCGCAGTTCATAACTTTCTTCAAACTCACAACCTTCCAGACGCCGATGGACAAATTGGCCTAAATGGATCATATGGGTCATGGCCCTTCCTCCTTAAATAAAGACCTTCAAAATAACAAGGAAAAAGGAAAGGCAGACTTCGTTGCCAACACGCAACCGAGCGGTCCAAAACCAGCTACTCGCCAAAACAACACACGTGCGCACACGTCCTTGTAAGATTGGGACGTGCATACTCGTTCCCTCATGATAAAACGAGAAGGTTGTTTGAGCTAGCAATACGAAATAATCTGATCACATTGCCAGAACCACGGCGACCCGCACAACCCAGCGACGTCAACAACCCTAACTACTGCTCCTATCATAGGATAGTGAGCCATCCAATTGAAAATTGCAACATATTCAAAAATTGGGTCGAGGACTAGTACCAACAAGGGAAGTTCGCACTGTCTGATGGCTGGAGTAGATCTGTCCCAAAAGCACGCTCCTAAAATGGACGCGCAAGGGGCATATGCTCACCCGTGGAAGAAACTCCATGAGAAGTTCTTTCAGCGAAAACTAAACGAATGCTGAAAGATGTACAAGCATGTCTGACAATCAAGTGGAAGAGCCCGTTTGAACCTGAAATTATCAACGGGATACTGAAACCACGTCCCGCGCCAAAAACCGCCAACAAGAGGAAAAGCCCCTAAGTCAAGACTTCAAAGTCTTCTAAGAAAAAGAAGACTAAAAAACCTGTGCATCCTGCCAAGTATGACGACAAGCGCACGGACCTCCAAAATATAAACGCTCCGGAAGAGTACAATCAGAAAGCATGAACTCCAATCACACTCGAAGAATTCCTCAAGCATATTCTTGAGGACAGAGACGGTGACAATGATAAGAGAAATGACTCATCAGAAGAACCGGAAGACTATGTAGCAGGTTGCCACATGATCTCCCATTCGTCGTTATATGACGAAGAAGCTCCACCAGTGTCGGAAAGCGACACGAAAGAGCTGGGGGTGGAATCGGCGCTAAAATCCCCAAAGCTGCCAGAAAAGACCTAATTGAAAAGTTTGTAAACGAAGCTTTTCAAAAGAACAAAAATGACCGAGAACACGAAACGACCATATACGAAAAAGCTAAGCGGCAGCGTCTAGATTAAGAAGCTGCGGCAAGTACGGGTCATAATGTTCTCCCGATGCCTGCGACAAATAAGAGCAGGCTAAAGCTGAAAAGTGGTTTGCCAAAGCCTTGTCTATAGGGATGAAACTGCCATGGCTCCGGAATCCCATACTTCGACAATGGTGAATCACATCCAAAATACTGCCTCTATTATCGAAGGATTGCCCACCCTATCGAGGAGTGCAGCGCCTTCAAGAAATGGTGACAAGGATATGTTTCCCATCAAAAATACTTCAAGAAGAAGCGTGAAGCTCGCGCTCGTCGACATAAGTGGCGAGACGAACACGCATAAAGAAACAACTGGCAACTGGCATATGGTTGGTACGAGTTCGGAAAGCGAAAAACCCCCAAATTCTCACATTCGGGAGCGATTCCGATGATGAAACGCCTCTCAACCCTCTCTTTGAAGACTCCACCTCGGAAAAAGAAGAGGAGAAGAACTGCGAGAACATTCAGCAATAAAACAGTACGCTGCCTGAAAAGAACCTCGGACCTGCAAACAAAGGTTCGAACAAAAAGGATAAAGGGAAAGAGAAAATGCCAGAAGAAATGCTCTCGATGAAGAAGTGGTCAAAGAGCTCGCCGCAAAAGACCCGCCTAAGAAAAACAAGATGGATTACGTCCCAACACATGAGGAAAATACCCTCGCAGCTAAGTATATTGGATGCTCTCCTCCTGTCCAAAAAAGCACAAGATTCCCTGATCAAGACCTTACAAGAGCCCAATCAGTTCCAAACTTTCCTCGCAGAAAAAAAAATGAAAAATGAACTGGCAGAGACCCACACGGCTGATATTACATTAAGGGATGAATATCTACTCCTTGGTACGTGCGAACATAATCGACAGCTCTACGTCACTGGATACTGCCACGACATCAAGATAGGAAAAATCCGTGTCGACAACGGATTCTCGATTAATCTTCTCAACGTGAGAGTGGTAAAAGAAATTTGCATGAATTTTCAACACCTTGCCCGAGATAAAATTATCATCTCTGGGTTCGACTCACAGTTGTCCCGGACACTTGGGTCCGTAATACTGACGCTACGCTTCAGGCTGCTCGTCACTGACTATTTGACGCCAAGACTTGCTGTAACGCTTTACTCGGCAGGCCTTGGTTACACGAGTATAATATTATCCCTTCTACACAACATCAGTGTATGAAGAATTTTAAGGATGGCTCGGAGTACACCGTCACGGGAGAACTCAATCCGTTCTCGGTAAATAAAGTGCAAAGTTATGAAGATGCGAAGTACTTTCTGCTGGACTTCGAGGATATTGAAAGATTCCACAAGCCGGAAAATAAGCAAAAAATCCATGGTCACCATCTCGATCTTTGGAAGCGACACCGAGGAAGACGAACAAATAGTTTACTCGGGGCAAACTCAAAAGCAAAATAATAATCCCGGATCATCTACTCCTAGTTTGGTCTTTAACAATGACTCAGAGGACGAGGCCAATGCAGTGTTCTCTGTCCGCCCTTCAATACAGACTGTTGCCAAAGTGGATCAGAGTCTACAAATCATGATGGCTCCGCCTCGACACTACAGGAAACTTGATGCACTTGATACATACAGCGTACAAGAACTGCAAATCTTTTACGTGCCTCCTAGACGAAGAGGTGAAAAGACGATCCTCTTCTATAAATCTTGTAGGGTTCCTAGGCATCCCAAGGAGGTCTCACAAGGCATCGAACATGCCATATTAAAAATTTACGGTGCCTACAAACCCTAAACTACGGATCGTCGGCTAGAGGTCTAGGCGAAAAGAAAGCTAGCTAACAACTTAGCTAAAGAGAATACGGAAATACAACCTTTGTAGATCCGGTGCTCCACCTCCATAGCTCCGCAACGAGGTCCTCTCCGCTGTCCAAATCAAATCCGGGCTCTAGAATCGGCTTCGTCGGAGAATGGGCAAGCTAGGTCGTCGATGTCCATGCCGAAGATGATCTACGTCGAGGCATCGCTAGATCAAGCTCACAACTTCACCAAGTCAAGAAACTTGTGAAGTAAACACACTCTACTACTTGGCAAGAGGTAGAGGATGAAGAAATAGGAAGTGGGTAGACTTTAGAATTGGATTTCTCACTCAAATCATCAATCCACCATTGATGACCTCAAGCTTCTTCACTTGAAGCAAGGAAGAAGAAGAAGGAAAAATATTATGATAAGTTTTTGAAATAAGAAAAGAAAATGAATTCTTATCATAATTTTAACTAGAGTTAAGTGTAGAGAATCAATCATGGTTAGTGGGAATGGTTAGGGTTAAGGATGAGATAAGAATGGTTGACTAGATCAATGTTTCATGAAGCTTCAACTAAACTCCAAAATTTGCCACCATTCTTTTCTCTTTTCTTTTATTCATTTATCAAAAATAAAAAGGATAATTAAATAAGATAAATGAATAATAAATAATAAACCCTAACCATTTCATTAACCAAGGTTTAATCTTTACACTTGAACCCTAGCATGACATGTATCATCAAACATGATACAATCAAGTGCACAAAAGTATATCGCATATACAATGCGCCCATCCGAGTGAGAAAATCCATCTTAAGTAAACCGATACTAGTTGATGCAAAGTAATATATCAAATATATAAAGATGCATTAAATCATTAAATCAACACTTGATTCAATGACCTGGTTATGTCGCACACAACCGACTAGTATACAATATATCGGCTTATCGAATCAACGCTTGAATCGATAACTAGGTTATATCGCATACAACCATTCGATATATTTATCGCGAGAATAGAATACGGTATCATATACTCGCATTATTCTCGGTCCCGCACATATCTCATATGCGCTCCTATTTCGTTTCGCTTGAGCCAGGAAACCTCTGTGTAGGACTCTAAAGACTCGTCAATACGCCGGCAGCGAATGATGATCATATCAAACACCCACAAGCCGCAAGCGGTCTGCTAAACGTAACGGCCACCCGGGTATTGAGCGATCTGAAGATCGACGAGCAAGCCCGCTCACACTCCAGTGAATCCGACCAGTAACACTACCGTACAGTCCGGTCTCTTCGTCTGATATGTCGCATATCTCGCCTAGGGGTGGTAAACGTCAGACCCCAATAGCTCAATAAGTCGTGTCGATATGAGGTCTATAACCATTCGAGAAACTACTGGTAACACTTACCAGTAAATCTCAGCAACCCTGGCCAGGGATTTCCTGTTATAGCCAATCGAACACAGCGCAACATCAACTCCCTATACCGGGAGAGACGAATCCCCTCCTATCGCTCATTGCCTCCATGTGACTCGGGACTGTACCCAAAAACCACCGTTTTGCACGCCCTCTTGGACGTGGTAAGATGGAAATCAAAGCACAGTGGGAACCACACAAGACTCTATGACGATCTCGGGTCAACAGACTACTCTGTACCAGTGTCACCAGAGAACTGCCATCTGACGTGAGGTATAATACCATCTGGGAGTTCTCGGCGAGTCCGTCCAGTGTACCCAGTCTCTACTGAGCACCCGTATATCATCTCTGATGTCAAACACCAATGGATATGGGATCATCCATCGCCCATCTGTATGGGTCGAGAAGGTACACGCTAGTCTACTCTGGTATATCGATGCCCCGTCTCGATACACCCACGACTAGGGACTTTGAAGGATGTACTTATAGACTATCTGTCCCCACTAGTATGATCTCATCATAGTCCAGGTAGTCAAGCACACATCCTAAGGGCTTTACCAACATGTAATAGAGAGACAATCAGTATACACGTTAAGGTAAAGGGTAACCAGATAGCATACTATCATGTCGAGCAAGAAAGTCCTCCCTATATATGTCCCAGCATCCACTACAATATACATCCTATGTACAGTAATGGCCTCTAGGGCATACATATAACTAACAATCTCCCACTTGCACTAGGGCCATCTGTAGCAGTGGTTGTAGTATCTCATACTCAACCATCCCATAAAAGTGTCTCTCTCTGGGAACAGGCCTTTGTGAGTGGATCCGCTGTGTTGTCCTCTGAGTCTACTCTCCTAACCTCGATCACCCTGGAGATCAACTATCTCCATGATCAGGTGATACTGCCTTAGAATAAGTCTGGATCATTGATGGGACCGGCGTTCCTTGGCATAAGCCACAACTCCATTGTCTCACAATGGGAGGAACATAGTTCATCTCATGAACCAATATACATCCAAACAGCCTCTTTGGTAGCATCTTAAGTAGCGATGTATCCAGCCTTTATCGTCTAGTATGTCACGGTATGTAGCTTGGAACTCTTCCAACATACCGTCCCTTTACTGAGGGTAAAGACAATGCCTGTGACTGACATTCAGTCGTCTTTATCACCCTGGAACCTTTCCAGTGATTCTCCCCAGGATCGATTGATACCATCTCATTACAACTAGTGAGATTCCTAACATCCATTTAGATCTATCTCATAGATTCAAAATCCAGGATTTAGTAGGTATCACTTTGATCCTTATGTGGAGAATCCATGTGATAAACGGAGATTGATCGAGCGTAGCATAAGAAACTCCTTTCTTATCAAGAGTATGGCATCCACGTACTCTACGAGGATCACCACCATACTCCCTACTATCTTTTTGTATATACAAGGTTCATCTACCATTTTGATGATGTCAACTTCTTTGACTACTTCATCAAAATAGATGTTCCAACTCCGCGATGCCTGCTTTATCTTATAAAACATCTTGCACACGTTTCCGCTGCTCCCACTGTCTACGAAGCCCTCTGGCTGTGTACTTACAGACGCACTCTTCTAAATCAATATTTAGAAAAGCAGTCATGGCACCCAACCGCCAGATATCGTAGTCATGGTATGTAGCCGTGGCAAGCAGGATCTGGATGGACTTAAGCATAGCTACTTGAAAAAGGTTTCATCATAATCCACGCCTGGTAAATGATGCAAACTTTTAACAAGTCTAGCTTAGAAAGTCTCAACTTTTCCATGTACACCAAGTAATCTTCTCAAGATATACTTGCTCCTGATGGGGATTTAACCCTTCAGATATTGCAACTAAAGTCCATACTTTGTTGGTGTATAAGGATTCCATCTCAGATTACTAAGCATCCAGCCATTCTTACAGAGTCTTACTCCTGATGGCCAGCTCGAGACTAGTTGGGTCATCATCTCATGATGCAATCCTCGCTCCCACTGTCATAGAGAAACCGAAGTATCTCTCAGGTGGGTGAGGAACCCTACTAGATCGGCGGAGAGGCTGAGGTTCGTTGGAATCTACTGAATCCATTGGCTCTATCAAATCATCTGCTGCAGTTTGTATAGCTGGAATATTTCCAGTTCTACATAACTGACCTTGCCTCGAGTTTGTCCGGATTTTGCTTTCAGACATAGGCCGGACAACCCCAAATTTTAACTAACTTAAGATATGGGCTCTTCCCTTTCCATATCACATATGAGATGGTAGGCAACTGATTTGATTGGAACCCTATTCAATAGGTATGCAGCTTCTCAAGTGCATAACTCCTAAAAGGAAATAGGTAACTCAGTATTACTCATCATAGAGCACACCATATCAAATAGGGTGTATCTGCTCCGCCCCGATATACCATCGTGCAATGGTGTATACGGAGGAGTAATGCCGAGAGAGAATCTCATTCTCCTTTGGAATAGTCCAGGATTTCCTTGCTCAAGTATTCTCCTCCCTGATCATATCAAAGGACATAATACTTTTACCCGTATTTTGGTTCTCTACTTCTAACTTATATTCTGTGAATATCTCAAAAGGTTCGGACTCATGTTTCAGCAGGAACATATGACTGAATCTTGAGAGATTATCAGAGAATGTAATGAAGTATAAAGAACCAGTCTTGGCATGTGTAGACAGGGGATCTTACATACATCAACATGTATCATCCCAAGAGTTTACTAACTCTTTCTCTGTTTCCAATAAACGGAGCTATGGTCATCTTATCTTTGTGACATGACTGGCGAGTTTCACAAGATGCAAATTCAAACTGATTTAAATATGCATTTATATGTAACTCAGCTAGTCGGGTCGCATTGATATGACCTAGTCTACAATGCCTCAAGAAGGATTCGTTCATTTCTGAACTCTTCCTCTTGTGTGTGTTCCGTATACTAAGAACTGTAATTTGATTTAGAACATTAATGCTTTTAGATAACGTGACTGAACCGATCAACTTTTGATATAGGAAATGTTCAAAACATTATCCAACCATACAAAATTTTATCATTTCTTTACTAATAAAGAGACTGATATGATTTTGTATATCAGGTTCGGTATCTAATAACATTCGTTCAGAATCAATGTATTGTAATACAGGGTGACAGTGACCGACAGACTTGGCTGCAACACTTGCCCCGTTTTCTGCCTCATGAAACTTATCACCCGTTCTCAGTTCTCTACCTTTCTGTAGCCCTATGTAACAGATTACATATCTGGGATCCTGATCTGGTATCACATACCCAGGACGCGGAGGATACTGAGAAACAGTTCTTTGTAACGAACACACCCGAAGATGATGCATCAGCATGCACTCTCTTCGTTTGGGCGGCACGGGAATTCTGGTAATCCCCAATTTCCTGCTCTGTCTTATAACATTTATAAGTTGGAGCGGGACCAACGTTCCCCAGCTCAGTATAACAAGCGGGTTCGGTCAATAATCCGTATTATTATCTTGATTAAGGCGTGATATGGTCGCTACCAGGAGAGAGAGAGAAGAAAACACTCAGCGTGCGCTCTGTCAAGAATAGATTGGTTATTATTTTATCTAATCAGGATGGCTCCCACTGCTTTTTATCAAATCTTCCTTCAAACCCTAAAAGGAAAGACTAGCCGGGATTAATTACACACTACAAGTTCGCCAATCTTTCAGCCAGGCCAGTGTCGTTACTTTGAGGGAGGTCCCCCGTGCTTTCGCACGAACCTAATTAATGTAAACCTCGTTTTCCCAGAGGCGTAACCTCGTTAACACCTTTCTAGACACCTACTTGATCGGCTAATTGTAATGTATAAAACTCTCCCAGGAGTAACACTTACTCGCAGCGGGTATCGGGATCCAACTATCTCATAGAAGGTATGCAATCTCATTGCAAATTTCAACACTTGAAATTCCCGATAATATTTTGCCCCTAGCTCGCTATGACCTTGACGCATGCCAAACAACCCATAGTCTGCTAGTCAAGTTCAACCCGTCATTTCCTGATTGAATTAAACCCACCCGCACGACCCTTGACGCATGCCAAACAACGCCGTACGAATACCCTAATCCAATCGCATCATATGCTAGCAGATAAGCACTAGTTAGCTACCGTACACTACGCCTTGACGCATGCCAAACAACCGCAGCACGAATACTAACTAGTACTTATCTGAAATGACGGAGGGCTACGACAGGTTTTTCTGAAAACCTATTGCGTAATGAACTTGATATCGTTGTAGGATCGAATGGTTTTAAAATGGAGTGCTTTTGAGGCTTTTCCAGTTTTGCTAAAGGAGTCACTCCCGGTGAAGGGATCGTCGGTCCTTTCCTCGTCGAATGAGGTGCGGGATATATCACATATATCGCTGTGCAAAGCAAAAACTCTTAAAAGCAATCAAAAGACAAACCGAGTGTGTAGCATCTGCCAGTTATTGCTAAAGGAGTCACTCCCGGTGAAGGGATCTCGGTCCTTTCCTTATCGAATAAGGTGCAGGATATATCACATATACCTCTGTGCAAAGCAAGAACTGTAGCTACCTGTTTTATTTTGAAATTCGATTCTACAACATCTTAGGTTTCTTTTATTTCATTAATCACATTAATGAAATCCCATCATTTAAATACCTAAACATCACAGATAAATACGACGTACACTTATGCCATCCGCATTCGCCTCGATGTCCCCTCGTGCACCGTTAGGTTAGGTAACTAACGGCAGAGCAGGGCAGGGCTAGCGCGGGTGTAAAACATAAGTAACGCCTATATAATATATCATATATACTATATACAGTATCTATCACAGAACATCACATGATCACATCACAGATATCGCAGCAGAAGAAACATATGAAATATTGGATATACTAGGACGTCCGTGTTTTCAATACGAGCCAGTATAAAACACGGATTCCACGGTCGTGATGAACAGCCAAACCCACACCCCTAGACCCCTACGAGAGCGGCAAGCAACCCTACCAATTCTAGAGTTAGGAGACCCGGACTCGACTCCTCGAGTTGGTCTCCCACTGGACTCCAGAACCCGGTTACTTGTGCTCCCCTCCTTGGGTCTATCCTAGTGCAGAAAAGTAAATAATATACAAGAGGTGACAACTTCCGCAACCTGGAAGCGCCCCAATAAAAGAATATTACATACAAGTTTTTACATGAATGAAAATGAAAAACACTCATCTCACATAAAAACCCCCGGCTATTCAAACACGACGATCCAATATAACATATCCAGCAACACATAACATCACATGTCATCAACGTAAGTAAATATGTCCATCCCAATTGTCGTTGACATATAGCAACGAAACCGGCGATATCACATATTACACTTACGGTCACAGAAAAGAAAGTGTAAAACTACAACAGTTGGAACCCGCAATCTGTATAGACATCGCATGCCTAATCAAATGAATACCTTAGACATCGCATGCCTAACAATTATAAACCCCGCATTTTAGTCTCAAAATCGAAAACTCTTTTCAATATCAAGTCGGGCAATTCAACAAGATTCCCGATATCCTGATCGAATGCTCGTCGCAAACTTCAGTAGACGGCCGCACCCCCGATGCCGTCGACGAAGTGCACCAAGGCGGAACACCGCTACCGCGAGCACCCGAACGGATGCTTTCGGCGACGGGGTTCTCCTACAGTCACTTGGTCGGGGCTATGGAGTGAGGCTGTCTATTAAGTTTACCCGGCGAGTATCCGCGTACGCTACGTGATTGCGACGGACTTTTGATCACATCAAAATTCCGTGGCAACCGATCAAGTGAGACTAAACTGCTACGTTTATAACATTCATTTAGTTATCTCATAACTACTTGTGAATTCCAATTATTGTATCCCATTCCAGATAAATAGAAAATGTTAAACTTTCCGATCGAACATTCTAACACCCAAGTTTTCCCGATACAGATCAACACATGAAACAAGTATAACAACATTCCGTTCGTGCCTCAGTACCAACGGTCCAGCCGTAGAAGGGTCAAGCCAACGCCTCACATGTGGCACGCCGTACTGCCCCAAACCCGAAGGTTCAAAGGGCAGTTCAAGACGGTCACATAATCGAGTTAAGGTTTGTGTCTTCTAGAGGGACCATCGCGTTACTTGCACTACTTAGAACGTCGTTAAACTACGGAAAAATCCAACACTTGGAAATTTCCCGACAGGCGAAAAATTGGGTATTTATATCCGGTCGAACTTTTTAACATATTCAAAAAATTATCCGGAACGCCACACAGACAAAATTTGATACCCCGATCGAAATACCGAATCCCCAAATCAACTCAGAAAAATTCAACTCTTGAAAAAATATTAAAAATACCCAGGAAGACCAACACTGGAAACTAGGAGTTACTGTGTAAATTTCGTCTCACAAAACGACAAAACCGCCGCGCTTGCGCCGCACAATCCAGGCTCGTGCCGCGGAAGCGCGGCGCTTTAAGGGAATTAGGGTTACGAATTGCACAGTTACTCTTAGATTTTCCTGCATGTTTTTCTGGATATTTTTAATATGGAAAAATCCCTGTTTTTAAAAATTGTACAAAGAGCAAGTTTGAATCGGGGTTTCGGGTTCGATCGGACTTCAAACTCCGTCTACGCTTCGCCTAAGGCTCTAGCTAGGCTCTGATACCACTGTAGGGTTCCTAGGCATCCCAAGGAGGTCTCACAAGGCATCGAACATGCCATATTAAAAATTTACGGTGCCTACAAACCCTAAACTACGGATCGTCGGCTAGAGGTCTAGGCGAAAAGAAAGCTAGCTAACAACTTAGCTAAAGAGAATACGGAAATACAACCTTTGTAGATCCGGTGCTCCACCTCCATAGCTCCGCAACGAGGTCCTCTCCGCTGTCCAAATCAAATCCGGGCTCTAGAATCGGCTTCGTCGGAGAATGGGCAAGCTAGGTCGTCGATGTCCATGCCGAAGATGATCTACGTCGAGGCATCACTAGATCAAGCTCACAACTTCACCAAGTCAAGAAACTTGTGAAGTAAACACACTCTACTACTTGGCAAGAGGTAGAGGATGAAGAAATAGGAAGTGGGTAGACTTTAGAATTGGATTTCTCACTCAAATCATCAATCCACCATTGATGACCTCAAGCTTCTTCACTTGAAGCAAGGAAGAAGAAGAAGGAAAAATATTATGATAAGTTTTTGAAATAAGAAAAGAAAATGAATTCTTATCATAATTTTAACTAGAGTTAAGTGTAGAGAATCAATCATGGTTAGTGGGAATGGTTAGGGTTAAGGATGAGATAAGAATGGTTGACTAGATCAATGTTTCATGAAGCTTCAACTAAACTCCAAAATTTGCCACCATTCTTTTCTCTTTTCTTTTATTCATTTATCAAAAATAAAAAGGATAATTAAATAAGATAAATGAATAATAAATAATAAACCCTAACCATTTCATTAACCAAGGTTTAATCTTTACACTTGAACCCTAGCATGACATGTATCATCAAACATGATACAATCAAGTGCACAAAAGTATATCGCATATACAATGCGCCCATCCGAGTGAGAAAATCCATCTTAAGTAAACCGATACTAGTTGATGCAAAGTAATATATCAAATATATAAAGATGCATTAAATCATTAAATCAACACTTGATTCAATGACCCGGTTATGTCGCACACAACCGACTAGTATACAATATATCGGCTTATCGAATCAACGCTTGAATCGATAACTAGGTTATATCGCATACAACCATTCGATATATTTATCGCGAGAATAGAATACGGTATCATATACTCGCATTATTCTCGGTCCCGCACATATCTCATATGCGCTCCTATTTCGTTTCGCTTGAGCCAGGAAACCTCTGTGTAGGACTCTAAAGACTCGTCAATACGCCGGCAGCGAATGATGATCATATCAAACACCCACAAGCCGCAAGCGGTCTGCTAAACGTAACGGCCACCCGGGTATTGAGCGATCTGAAGATCGACGAGCAAGCCCGCTCACACTCCAGTGAATCCGACCAGTAACACTACCGTACAGTCCGGTCTCTTCGTCTGATATGTCGCATATCTCGCCTAGGGGTGGTAAACGTCAGACCCCAATAGCTCAATAAGTCGTGTCGATATGAGGTCTATAACCATTCGAGAAACTACTGGTAACACTTACCAGTAAATCTCAGCAACCCTGGCCAGGGATTTCCTGTTATAGCCAATCGAACACAGCGCAACATCAACTCCCTATACCGGGAGAGACGAATCCCCTCCTATCGCTCATTGCCTCCATGTGACTCGGGACTGTACCCAAAAACCACCGTTTTGCACGCCCTCTTGGACGTGGTAAGATGGAAATCAAAGTACAGTGGGAACCACACAAGACTCTATGACGATCTCGGGTCAACAGACTACTCTGTACCAGTGTCACCAGAGAACTGCCATCTGACGTGAGGTATAATACCATCTGGGAGTTCTCGGCGAGTCCGTCCAGTGTACCCAGTCTCTACTGAGCACCCGTATATCATCTCTGATGTCAAACACCAATGGATATGGGATCATCCATCGCCCATCTGTATGGGTCGAGAAGGTACACGCTAGTCTACTCTGGTATATCGATGCCCCGTCTCGATACACCCACGACTAGGGACTTTGAAGGATGTACTTATAGACTATTTGTCCCCACTAGTATGATCTCATCATAGTCCAGGTAGTCAAGCACACATCCTAAGGGCTTTACCAACATGTAATAGAGAGACAATCAGTATACACGTTAAGGTAAAGGGTAACCAGATAGCATACTATCATGTCGAGCAAGAAAGTCCTCCCTATATATGTCCCAGCATCCACTACAATATACATCCTATGTACAGTAATGGCCTCTAGGGCATACATATAACTAACAAATCTATGGAGACCAAGATAGAAAAAGAAGTCCGGCATGGTGTTGACCCCGCTATTGACAGGTTCCATCCCATCCGTATGCCAAGATATTATGCGGAGGGATTAAAGAAACTGTTGAAGCGTCAAAGCATACCTCTCGAACAAACGGTTCAGCAGACCCAATTCTACAGAAAGATTTGGGATATTCCCGGGACTCGGCGAAAAAAGCCCAACGAGAAGATGGAAACGACTGGGCCGGGATACGTTCGGTCCAAGAAATGGGAGAAAATCTATAGCTGCCACGTTATAAACAGCTTGAGTGGAGGAAAACGCTCTTCCAAGTAGCCATGACGTCGAATCGGAGCGAGATCCCGCTCTAAAACCGTTAAATCCGTCGCTCGAAAAACAAATTGACAAGTTAATAAAAGAAACCCGTCAAGCGAGACGAGACAACCACGGCTGCGAAATAGCCATATACGAAAAGGCCAAGACACAGTGGCTCAATCAACAATCAATGGGAGAAGTAGACCGTAATGCCCTTCATTCACAACCCGTTGAGTGCTTTCGCGAAGAGAATCCCGAAGCAAAAATAAAAATAGGGCGAGGAACGCAAACAACATTCAAGGACGACAAAACAGGCCCAAGATGTCGTTCAATCGAGAAAACCTCGATTGGAGCCCGTCATTTATAAAGAAGATGGGGAAGAAATATTCGTTCCATCGAGACAAGACAAGGAAAATATTCAAGCTTGTCATGAAGCACCAAATGATGACACTTACGGAGTCTCGGCACCCCAAACAAATAAATGAAGCCTATCACCCGGATTATTGCTCCTATCACCAAGCACTAAGACATCCCCTTGAGGACTGCTTCACATTCAAAAACTGGGTGGAGGACCAATACCAACAAGGTATGTTTATATTATCCGACAGTTGGAAGATAAGCCCGCCACAAAAACACGAGCCAAAGAAGACTTATACCATCGGGATAGGACCAGCTCGACTGCAAAAATGGAAGCGGACTCGTACGTGTCATATGATAACTCTCTCAAGGGAGGGAAGGCACGAGAATATGATTGACCTTTTCGGATGCTTCACAAATGAAGGGGATGACGAGCAGATATCAGAATTTCCACCAGCGCCAAGAGAGCTCGAGGACGGGATACACGCCACAGCGGACAACCAAAGGAAAATCAACTTAGGAACGGAGGAGATCCGAGGCCGACGTTTGTTAGTGAGTTATTATCTGAAAAACAGATAGCCGCATTAAAAGACATGCCCATGCAGTATAAAGACTACTTTGTATGGAACTATTCCAAAATGCCGGGTCTAGATCCAGAAGTAGAGGTATATAAACTGACCATATCGCCATTTATAAAGCCGATCAAACAGGCACCACGAAGGATGCGGTTCAAACTTGATATGAGTATCAATGCCGAAGTCAAGAAACTGATCGACTCCGACTTCATCCAAGAGGTTCAATATCCCGACTGAATCGCTAACATCATTCCGGTGATGAAGAAAAATGGGACAGTTCGCATCTGTGTAGACTTTCGGGACTTCAACAAAACATGCCTGAAAGATGACTTCCCATTACCCGTCACCGAGCTAATAATCGATAACACATCCACCTACGAAGTCTTCTGCTTCATGGATGGATTTTCAGGATACAACCAGATAAAGATTAATCCTAAAGGCTGACGCATACCGCCTTCCGGACCCCGTTAGGCGTATTTTGCTACAAGGTGATGCCCTTCAGTTTGAGAAACGCCGGAGCCACGTACCAAAGAGCCATGACAAAGATCTTCGATGATCTCATACACAAGATCGTCGAGTGCTATATCGATGACCTCTTCATCAAAAATAAATCTCATGAGGAACATTGGGAACATCTAAAGATAGTGTTCCAACGTTTTCAAAAGTATAATCCGAAGATAAACCCTCTAAAATGCGCGTTTAGAGTTTACTCAGGCAAATTCCTAGGATTCATCATACGCCATCGAGGCATCGAAATCAATCCCTCAAAAATCAAGGCGATTATGGAAATGCCCTCGCCAAGAACCCTAAACAATTCGATCTCTACAAGGAAAGCTCGCGTATATCCGGCGGTTCATAACCAACCTCTCTGGAAAATGTCGTCCCTACAACCATCTGATGAAGGGTACCCCGCTCATCTAGGATCAAAAGTGCCAAAACGCACTAGACGAAATTAATCAATACCTGAAAAATCCGCCGGTATTGGCCGCCCCGGTCAAAGGAAAACCCCGTATCCTATATACAACGGCTCTTGAGGGTTCTCTAGGCGCATTATGAGTACAAAAGAACGATCAAGAAAAAGAGAGAGCTATGTACTATTTAAGTCGAGTTCTCCTGGGGGTAGAAATCAACTACCCCCCATCGAAAAGCACTGTTTGGCGCTGATCTTCGCAATAATGAAGCTCAGACATTATGCCTTGGCACATGAAGTCTATCTCATATCAAAAGTGAATCCTCTCAAATATCTGATGTCAAAGGCCATACTGACAGGAAGGCTTGCCAAATGGGGCCCTCCTGCTAATGGAATTCTCGATAACGTATCGACCTCTCAAGGCAGTGAAAGGACAAGTCATCGCTGACTTTTCCACGGGACGTCCGATACCGACTGACTTCCCCTTAAATTGTGAGTTCCTAAAGAATCACGCGTTCGACGCACTCGAAGAAGAGAAAGAAGAAAAGGAGTCCCGATGGGAACTCTACTTCGATGGAGCATCTTCCATGAAGCGGTGAAAAAAGAACACCCCCATAATCAAAGCCGGGATGGGTCTTATTTTCGTGACCCCGCAAGAAGGAATATTGCATTACACCCTCTCCTTGACATAACCCAGGACTAATAAAGAAGCGGAATATGAAGCTTTGACAGCCGGTCTTGAGATTGCTATCGACATGGGAATTAAAGATCTCCTCATATATGGAGATTCTCAGCTGATCGTCAGTCAAGTAAACGGCGATTATCAAACCTGCAAGCCAGAGCTGATAAAGTATGGCAAAAGAGTGCAACAACTACTGACATAAATTCCTTTCTATACCCTTGAAAGCATACCGCGAGCGGAAAACAGCAAAACAGATATGTTAGCCAAATTGTCGAAAGAATTAGCCAATGAAGACCTCGATGGCGTAAGAATCGTTGTGCAAAGCCGCAGGGTCCTCACGCCAATAGATATATCTTCGAAAGACCTGACAAAAGTACCCGAAGGAAAAGAAACGACCGAACTGGCCCTTCAAATAGAGGACGAAAAAAGGTCAAGGACTGGAGAGAGGTCTTCATAGACTACTTTAAGTTCCAACGAACGTCTGAAAATGCGTTGCCTAGACATCGGCTCATGAAACAAGCCGTTATTTGCCTTCGTCAATGATACTTTATATAAGAGATCGTTCAACTTCCTTTGGCTAATATGTCTGGGGCCGAAAGAAGCAAAGAAAATCGCCCAAGAAGTACACAACGGACTTTGCAGCTCCCATCAGGCGGGTCCAAAAATGAAGCTGAGGATAAAAAGAATGGGCTGCTATTGGCCCACGATGATTCAGAACTGTCTCGAATATGCGAAGCAGTGTCACCCGTGCCAAATTCACGGGGACTTCATACATCAACATCCAAATCCGCTGCACCCGACTGTGGCCAGCTAGCCGTTCGAAATGTTGGGAACCGATATAATTAGCCCTATCGACCCGGCATCATACAAAGGTCACCGTTTTATACTGGCAACAACCGACTACTTTTCTAAGTGGGCAGAAGCTGAAAGTATGTCTTAGCACCTCTACTATGTTTCTATGAGTATCAAGTATGCAATTTTAAAATTTTAGAGGTCTAAATATACTAAACAAGAATCGAGCTAGAAAATTAGGGTTTCAAAATTATGCAAACAGGTTTTAATCTAAGTGAAGAGTCTACAATCTTTATAGTCTGGTCCTTCACTTTTAAAGCTCCAAGTAGTAGTTCCTAGAACTCTTTTTTGACTCCACTTGAACAAAGAATCGAGCTTGCTTGTAAGTTTGTGGGATACCCAAAGAACTCCAAGGGGTATCTTTTCTATTATGCAGAGGAACAAAAGGTTTTTGTTTCTCATCATTTCCACGTTTGGAAAGTTAATTTTTTGGAAAAAACTAGTGGGAGTGCAATAGAACTGGAAGAAATTCCAGAACCACAAGTTACTACTGAAGGCATGGTAGAACCAGAGGTTTCGAAAGAACAGGATATCCCCGCACCACTCCGCAGAACTAGTAGGCAGTCTCATCCGCTCAAGAGATACTACGGTTTTCTCATAGACGGGGATAGAGAGGATTGCATCATTGACAATTATGAGCCAACTAGCTTCCAGCAAGCCATTCAGAGCGTCGACTCAGTAAAATGGTTGGATGCAATGCGGACCGAGATGGAGTCCATGTACACCAACAAAGTATGGACTTTGGACTTTGCTCCAGAAGGGGTAAAACCCGTAGGCTGCAAATGGATCTTCAGAAAGAAGATTGGTGTAGATGGACAGGTTGAAACCTATAAGGCTAGACTTGTTGCAAAAGGTTTTCGTCAAAGACCTGATTTGGACTATGATGAAACCTTTTCTCCAGTGGCTATGCTCAAATTCATTCGGATCCTTCTTGCCATTACCGCCTTCCACGATTATGAGATCTGACAGATGGACGTAAAGCCGGTTTTTCTAAATTGTAATCTGGAAGAGTGTGTCTATATGGATGAGGGTTTCATTCAGAGTGGGAGCAGCGGGAAAGTGTTCAAGTTTCTTAAGTCCATTTATGGACTAAAGCAAGTATCGCGGAGTTGGAACATCTATTTTGATGAGACGGTCAAAGAATTCGACTTTATCAAAAATCTAGATGAAATACGCATTTATAGTAAGATTGTAGCGAGAACTGTGGTATTCCTCGTCTTGTACATGAATGACATTCTCTTGATAGGAAATGACATTCCTATGCTATAATCAGTCAAAGGATTCTTGTCACAGAGGTTCTCCATGGAAAACCTAGGTGATGCCAACTATATTCTGGGGATCCAAATCTATCGTGATAGATCTAAGAGAATATTGAGACTTTCACAGTCAAGATACATCAACACCATACTGATAAGATTTAGTATGGAATATTCAAAGCGCGGTAGTCTACCGGCTTGTCACGGAATTACCCTCTCCAAAGAAATGTCTCCCAAGACTGATTTTGTCACGCCCCGCTTCCCAGAGTACGCAAGATTGGCCACGTGACATAGCCAACCATGCTACCTGTGGGTAGGAAATATCCATCCACAGTCACATTACGGTTGTAGAGATATCAAGAACAAAATAATAAATTAATCTAAGACATGTCCAAATCCATAATAACAAGAATCAATAAACAATGAGTGCGGAAGCAAATGATCCAATACAATAAATAAACAGTACGTCCCATAATGCGGGCTCACATCTGAAAATGGAATGAAAATAAATAAACTAATCCCTAAGGAACTCACAGTTCAGCCTGCTGGCTGAAGTACTCCTGCTCGGTCGTCGATAGTGATAAGGAATCTGGGCCATGCAAAACCCAGACGTCAGCGCGTCATGTCAACCAAATAATATAATATAAACATGGTAATAAGCAATGCAGGTATGAACATGAATAAAGCAGTACTAAGAAATAACAGAGCAGGGTAATGTGCAGTGGTGACTAAACTGTCCTATCAGGCTTCTACTCTATAGTCTTTGAAATCAATTGATGAATCGTCGATGTAACTCAATAGTATCCCGTGCGTGCCCGGGACCACGGTCAAGGTCCTCGGGGCTGAATCCGAGACGTGTCGCTAAGCAGTAATAGGTAGCAAGATGGGCGAGTGATGTCAGCATCACCACTCCGGGGCTGGCCAAGCCCGTAAGACTGATCAGAACAAGTATCGAACTGTTGAGTTACAAGTCGGTTTCACCTTTGATTTCCCCATACCCCCAAGCTATGTATGTCAGGTCAGGTATTCAGTAGTCAAGGACTAATGCTAACACAAAATCCGGTAAAAGTAGGTCTGTCTGGATAGACAGCAGGAATGGTCAGGTTTGTCGGCATTAGGCATGAAATCAGGTAACAGGTCAGGTCACGTTTCAACAGGTTGAGTCGATATGTACAGGGTGTCATGTCCGGTGTATCAGCACATGTGTCAGGTGTATCAAGATCTGTCAATATGTAATGCAATCAAATGTATGCTGATAACAGGTATAGTAACGAATAAGGAACAACAGCAGGAACAGTAGATAACAATATTATTCCATATAAACACAGTGATGCTTTGTATTCTCTTATTAACAGGTTCAAACACCCTTGGGGTGCAATAATCACAGTGTAGCGCAATATTAATAACAGCAGGCAATAAAGATATAAGTGTGCGACTATTATCCTCTAAATATTAAAATGATTAGCAGGTAGTTGTTATTAAGGTTAGGTGGCAAAATACGATTTAGGTGGCAGTATTATAATGTACATCATATTTCGTCCAATGAGATAAGTAGCAATACTAGTTAATGTAGCAAGTTTGCGAGTCAAACATTTAATTAGTTTAACGTAGCATGTAGCAAGAAATCTTGCCTCGACGGTTTCGCAAACCGGAAAGCACGGATGCAAAGTCGGCAGAAAACACGAGACGGGTGCACGGACTTCGGATCGAGTCCCAACAGCGAACAGCGGAACCACACGGACCAGGGTACTTCGAGGGAGACACCAGGGGCAACCACGACGGGCTCGACGGCGATGGGGCGCCGGCGGCGATGAACAGTGGCCGCGACAAGGGCTGACTTGGAGGGATCGGGTGGTGCAGCGATGATGGGGAGGTACTGGCCTGGTCTGGGTTGCAGGAGGAAGAGGAGGTGGCTGTCGGTGTTCTTGCGACGATGAGGGGATCGACGGCGACCCTTTTCCGGCGAACCAGCGGGTAGGTGATGGGGTTTTGGGCTCGGGTTTGTGGTGGTCCGGCGAGGGGAGGAGGAAGGCGACGACGAGGTCGGGACGAGGAGGAAGAGAGGGAGTCGCAGGCGTCGTTGGTGACGGGAGGCGGCGTCGACGGCGAGATCTGCGGCTGGTGTGGCGTCGGGGATGGGTGCAGGCGCGGAAAAGAACGGAGGAAGGAGGTTGGAGGGTGCGGCTAGGCTGAGGAGGTGTTGACGGCGACGGCGAGGTCGCGGTGGGGCCGACGGCGAGGTCACGAGGAGGCTAGGGTTAGGGTTCGGGGTTCTCGCGAGATGAGGAGGAGACGAGGGCTGCGTAAAATATATATAGGGAGAGAGAGAAAGGAATAGAGAGAGATAGAGGAAGAGAGATTGTAGAGATAGAGAGAGAAGGAGATTTGAGAGAGAGATAGAGAGAGGCGGAGAGAGAGAGAGATGGGATGCGGGGCCCACGAGGGGAAAATATGGGCTCGCGATTGGCTGAGGGGCACGGGGAATCTTTTAAAAGAAAATTTTAGGGGATTAAAGATTTGACGTATAAATGAAGTAACGGAAAAATATATATTATGGTTTATAGTATTAAATTTAAATGGGTATTTTGGCGCGAAATGAAACATTTCCAAATCGCGCCCGGGTTGCGCCCAAATGTTTCAAATTCAAATTATAGGATTTTAAGCGGGTTCCAAATTTTGAAAAGAGGTGTTTTGTGATTAAAATGCATGCCCCCAAGTCGGACACTTGCACGCGCGCGTAGACGCCCAAACTCGCCCGTTTCGCCGAACGGGACGAAATCTCGACGCGCGGACGCTACCACGCGACTAGTGGCGACGAGTAGGCCAGCATGGACATTTTTAATTTCATTTTAGGTGTTAAAATTTGTTATGTACCAAAAAGACTTAACCGGTTAAAATTTAGCAATAAGCACTAAACCATTAGGATAATCGAAATGAGCAATGTATAACACTCAACTAGAACCAGAAATAGTATTATTAGGCTCGGGTGTTACAGATTTGGAAAGGGCTCGCATGTCGATTATACCCTACCCTTCTGCGGTAGGCTCTATAATGTATGCGATGTTGTGTACCAGACCAGATGTTGCTTACGCACTCAGCGTGGTAAGCCGGTATCAATAAAACCCAAGGAAGAAGCACTGGGAAGCAGTGAAAAACATTCTCAAGTACCTGAGAAGGACTAAGGAGATGTTCTTGGTGTATGGCGGAAAAGACCTCTAGATCGAGGCATTTGCTGACTCCAACTTCCAGAGTGATAAGGATGATTCCAAGTCCATATCGGGTTATGTCTTTACCCTCAATGGAGGGGCGGTCTGTTGGAAGAGCTCCAAGCAGGACACTGTTGCCGACTCAACGATGGAAGCGGAGAATATCGCTCCTTGTGACGCCGCAAAAGAGGCAGTCTGGATGAGAAGTTCTTAACTGAACTTCAGGTGGTTTCAACCATTGTTGATCCAATATCGATGTATTGCGACAACAATGGCGCTATAGATTTAGCGAAGGAACTCAGGTCCCATCAGAGATCCAGACATATCTTGAGGCGGTACTACCTGATCATGGAGATCGTTGATCGCCGGGAGATCGATGTGAGGAGAGTAGATACGGAGAACAACACTGCAGATCCACTCACAGAGGCCATCCCTCAGACACAATTCGAGAAGCTATTCGAGATCATAGGTCTGCGGTATGCCAATACATTGCCTTAGTGCAAGTGGGAGATTGTTAGTGTTATATGCCCTAGAGGCCATTATTGTATCATACTGGTTTATATGTTACATACTAGAAGCTTGGGATATGCACGGATATAGTGACAGTCTTGCTCGAAATGGTAGTATGTTACCTGGTTTATTTCTACCTTAATATGTGCATGTGTTTGTTTTAGCATATCGCTTATACATATTGGTAGGGCCCTTAAGATTTTTGCTTGATTACCAGCGTTGTGATGGCAGTCACACTAGTGGGGGCTGAATAGTCTATAAGCACATCCTAGACAGGTCCCTAGTCGTAGGGTTATCGAGACGGAGTATCTATACTCTAGAGTAGACTAGTGTATACACTTCTCATCCCAGCAGGGAAGATGGTCTGTCCCACAGCTATTAGTACGTTGTACTGGAGATAGTATGCAGGTGCTCATTGGGTTATGAGTACACTGGACAGGACTCGTAGGGAGCTGCCGGTGGGTGTTATACCTATTGTCAGTAGTAGTTCCCAGGTGACATGAGTACAGCTTAGTCCGTCGACTTGATACTGTTACTTCGCCTCGAGTGTGTTCCCACTGTTCGTAGATTACTACCCTACAACGGCTCAAAGGAGTTGTGCAAACAGATAGTAGTTAGATGCAGTCTCGAAGCACTTGGAGGCAGTGGCGGTTAGATAGTATTCGTCTTTCCCGGTATTGGGGGTTGATATCGCGCTGTGTTCGGAAAGCCATTACACAAAGTCCTTGGCCAAGACAAGCGGGATTTACTGGTAGGTACTCCGGTAGTTTCTCAGGGTGTTTTGGGCTACACTCCGACACGACTTATTGCGCTATTAGGGGTCTGACGATTACCGCCCCTAGACCCGATATGCAATACTCTTAGACGAACAGACCGACTGTACGGAGATTGTCACAGATAGGCTCAGTAGGAGTCGGATGAGTTTGCTCATCGGCTTTCTTATCGAAAGATACCTGGGTAGTCGTAACATGCAGCTAGTACCGCTTGCGGCTTGTGGTTAAACCCACTGCCAGCGTAGTGTCGAGTCTTTAGAGTCCCACACAGAGGGTTTCCCTGTATCGAGCAAAAGATGTAAAGGCCGTATGGTTTTACGGCAGGGCTTCGATCACATACATGTATTTGTGCACGTACGTTGTTCAGGCGGATAATACTGGTAGGATTTGGTTTAAGCCGGATCCTAGTATTATATTGATGGATTATTTTCGTCTCATTATATTCGTATTCTTCATAATACGGATACGGGTATGTATATATGGATGAGGGGCATTCTCGTAATTTACTCGAGAAAGCTTCTAGAAGGAGACACCTCATTAGGGTTTTTATTCTTTTTGATTAAAGATTAATGAGGTGGAGGAAATGGGGTGGAGGTTTGCATTAAGTGAGACATGGCTCTTGGTGACTCATGGCATGACTCGCCATTAGATATTTGTGAAGCATGCTAGATATTTGGTGAGATATTTTTATCTCATCAATCATTGTATGCTTCATATTATTCATCGCAAATGAGCCATTCTCACTTACAAGCTCATTTCTTCACTAGCTTTTCCTCAAGTCCCCTTCTTCTTCCTCTAGCCTTTCATGTCTTATGAGTTGAGAAATCTAAGGCTATTAGAGACATATCAATCCATCTACACTCCCTACATCATCTAGGCCATCTAGTTTAGCGAACTAGGTGCCCTAATTATCTCAGATTTGAGATAGGAGCTCGGACTATAGACTCTCGGGTGGATCATTTTTAACTCGAGAAGGCCAATGAGGAAGCATCGATCCGTTATGATCCTCAGAGCTTATGACGAGATAGAGGACAACAAAGAATACCCGAAAGACATGTAACGTGAGGTATAAACTTCTTTCCGAGTAGTTAAACCTCACGCTAGTTTGGTTAGCTAGGGTTTAGCATCGATCCTGGAGTTCAAGTCGGTGTTGCGAGCTTTAAAAAATCGTTTTTTAATTATTCCGCCTCCCCGCGGACCCGCGGGATGCACGACATCAAACAAAAAAATTCTGTGGCACAGCGGGGTGAGTTGTCAACTCGTGAGTAGTAAATAATATCGTACAAGTAATCACATGCATGCACGATAAACAGCCAATCCTACATATGTGGTCATGATGGCATATGTATAATAATATGAGATGCAGTATAATCATAATCAAGGTACTACATCATGGTACAACAACTATATGTACAGAGTATGCCATAAAAGTTCTGAGTGTGGGATAAAACAAAGTCATCATCAATAAATCCTCATCATAGAAATCCAGTGTCCTTCAACGACACCTAAAATCCTAATATCTCAAGCGTCGTCACTCTGATCGGTCCTCATATCCATCTTATCATCTAACTCCAAACGGTATCCTCCGGATATCCGCCGGGTTCCTATACAATCACCGGTAGGCAGTGCTCCCCCTGCCAGGCTCATCGTCTACTCCACGATTTTCTTGCCCCGGGATACCTTACCGGGTCCACCATGTACCCGCAGACGGCTCAGCCAACTCCTCGAATCGGGTATGCTCATAGCTCAGAACCGAGAAAACTCGTGATGGACACGAAATATCATATCAAGGGAAAACCACACTTTTAAATATTTCAGGTTTTTGAAATGTACCTTGCGGTTTCCTAAATCCACGAACAGAAATCTCATGAAAACATCATATGAGATAAATCACTATAGCAATGTATGTATGATGCTAATCATGATGCGCACTAGTACAGGAATCAATGTCTAACTGTCAATAATGAATGCGGTATAATGTATTTATCCATGGCAATTTCTATAATGTGCATGATATGGCAATTACCAACGATGTGCGTGTGGCATATAAATCAGTGCTCGTGCAACATGAACCATTAGTAATGGTGCAGTGACATATTAATGATATGTCAATGTACCACAGGTAAAAGGATATTTTTAATTTTTCTGTTGCATATTCTTCTCTAGGCAAAACTATATGCAGGATATTTTTAATTTCTCATAAATATATCAAAATTTAACAAATCATTATAAATCATAAAACTATTTTTCTAAGAATAAAAAGCAAATCTTTTAAAAATATTATGTTCGTAAATTGTAATGACTTTACCAATTCTTCACGTGCATGACGCGTTCAAAAAACTAGTTATATATATGAAATTATTAATTTTGTTTGTATCTTGTAACGACTTTATCAATTTTTCACGTTCATGGCACATGTAAAAAACTAGTATGTATACACACACAGAAAAAGAGTATGAGGTGGCGGCCCCTTTTTCAAAAATAGGCTCCCGCCTCAAAACACACCTGCCACGTGTATTTCACCGATCCAAATCGGTCATGTTGTTCTACGCATCATGAAATCTTTGTATACAAAAAATCTCGAGATATGATAACCTCTAGCCGGTCCATTAAAAGACCGCATTTTTCTAATACCGATAAATCGTTGATTTTTCTATCCACTTGATGAACATGTTAGAAGTTTTCAAATCTCGAGATTTTTTGTACATAGTGCTTTCATGATATGTAAATCAAGATGACCGAATTGGATCAGTGAAAAATATGGAGGATATATGTGTTTGAGTTGGGAGGCCCTTTTTTAAAAAAGGGTTGCCACCTCATATGCCTTCTCCCCTCCCCCCCCCTCCCGCTCTCTCTTTATATATATATATATATATATATATATATATATATATATATATATAGAGAGAGAGAGAGAGAGAGAGAGTAATGAAGAAAAGAGGTCATATGAGGCTTTTCGTTAAGTGGCATCAAAAATCTATATCCTCCATGATTTTTTTCACGATTGACACCCATCAATATCATCTTTATTATGTAAGATGTGGATATAAAAAATTTCATGTGATTCCACCACTTTTTTATCGTTGAATTAGCAATGTAAAAAGTTATATTGTCGATAAACCGTTAATTTTGCACCCACTAAATCAACAGTGAAAAAATGATGGAATCACATGAAATTTGGTATATCCACATCTTACATGATAAAGATGATGATGATGGGTGCCGATCGTCGAAAAAAATCGTAGAGGTTGTATCTTTTCGACGCCATAGGAGGAAATTCCCTCCCATGGCACCTTTCATCCATTAGAATAATGGATGAAAGGTGCCATGGGAGGGAATTTCCTCCTATGGCGTCGAAAAGATACACCCTCCACAATTTTTTAGACGATCGGCATTTATTATCTAAGATGTGGATACACCAAATTTTGTATGATTTTATATCTTTCTCACCGCTGATTTCGTGGGTGCAATATTAACGGTTTACCGACAATAGAACTTTTTACATTGCTAATTCAACAGTGAAAAAATGGTAGAAGCACTGAAATTTGGTGTGTCTACATTTAGATGATAAAGAAGATGATTATGGATGCCGATCATTGAAAAAAATGATGGAGAGTGTATTTTTTCGACGCCACCTGAAGAAAAACTCTCCTAAGGCCTCTTTCCTTCATATGAAATTTGGTATATATATCTCTTAATATATAAGAATGAGAATTGTGTGTGCCAATCGGTGAAAAAAACATAAAAGGTTAGACTTATCTTGCCGCCATAGAAGGAAATTCCATCCTAGGGCCTTTGTCCTCCATTATATATATATATATTCCAAATCTTGGATTTTGCATGCAATACTATCCTGCAATACTTCCCAATTAAGATGAGATCTATACAAAAATTATATTTTTTTGCCATTGGTCTGTAGGCGCTAACCTATGCCCACCCACCCACACACCCCATACAAGCACACAACACGCATGCATCCAAGGGACCCACGAACACACAAGCACACAACACGCATACATCCAAGGGACCTGTTCCCCTCCGAAAGACGGCGCGACGCGGGCGTCTCGCCTAAGATTCGGGGCAGATGCTAATTGGTGCTATCCGTCCACCTCTCCGAAGATGCCAAGTTGATTTATGGCACCATGTATCGAAGGTTTAGACGGATGCGTCCGATGTAGCAGACTTCGTCAGATTCCCCCTCGCTTGAGGGGTTTTTGATTGTGGGGACGCTCTTCCCTGCAGGCGCAAGCCCCTGCAGTTAATTACGCTACCGCATTGCGGTAACAACTTTCTCCTTCTCCAGATGGTCACTTCGTGTCGTGAGTGTTTGTTTTGTTGCCCGTGGATTGTTTACGGAGACTGAGTTATGTCGTCGCCCGTAGGGCGTGGACTAGTCCAAATCCGTATTATCTTAGATTTGGGTTTGGGGATTTGGTTTGAGGATACGTCAGCCATACTTGAGGCTAAGATCAACTCAAACGTTTGTTAAGGATACGTTAGTCCAATTTGAGACTAAGATCGACTTAACGGGATCGTTTAGATCCGACAAAAGAGCGTTTGGGCTCTATTGTTCCAGTTTAGGGACATAGTGGTCCATCGTATGTATGGCCGTCGGGACCCGTCACCTCTCTGACGACGTTGAAGGATTACAACGACGGATGTCAGAGGAGTTCAGAGATGTACCCTCGAGCCAGAGTCAATTGGGGGGATTCATAGTCCAGTCTGTTTGAAGGTTTAAGGATACGTTAGCCGTCTTTGAGGCTAAGATCAACTTAAACGGGACCGTTTAGATCCGACAAAAGAGCATACGGGGGCTCTATTGTTCTAGTTTAAAGACATTGCGGTCCATGGGTAGTTTAAGGACATTGCAGTCCATTGTTAGTTTTAAGACGTCTCAGTCAAGGTTAAGGACGTCGTAGTCCATGGGTTTAAGGACCCCACAGTCCATTGTTAGTTTTAAGACATCTCGGTCAAGGTTAAGGACGTCGTAGTCCATGGGTTTAAGGACCCCACAGTCCATTGTTAGTTTTAAGACATCTCGGTCAAGGTTAAGGACGTCGTAGTCCATGGGTTTAAGGACCCCACAGTCCAGTATGTGCTCTGGATGCTTCACACGGGTTCACTGCCGTGCTCTGCGAGGACCAGGCTCCGCTCTGGACGTTTTCCACGGGGTCAAAGAGTGACATTATCCGCGTTCCACGTAACCAGGAATTTTGCATTAGACATGGGTTTAAGGACCCCACAGTCCGTATCAATGTGTGGTCGTCGGGACCCGTCACCTCTCTGAAGACGTTGAAGGATTACAACGACAAGTATCAAAGGAGTGAAGAGATGTACCCTAGAACCGGAGTGGATTAAATAGTTCTTGGCCCAAGTTGGGACCAAGACGAATTAATTATGTTATGAGTCCATTGGCCCAGTTAATCACAAATTGAGGACTTATGGCCATCTTGGGCTAAGTCCAATCAGGAGAGGCTTTGCCTCCATCCATTTAGTCAATTGGGCCGAAGCCTAGTGTTAAACACTACAGAGCAATCAGTGTTGAACACTGGGAATGAGAGTGACAAGTTAGTGTTTAACACTAAGAGATAATTGGTGTTAAACACCAGCAACAAGGCTTTTCAAATTAGTGTTAAACACTAAAACAGATCAGTGTTGAACACTGCAGATAAAGCTTTTTAATTAGTGTTGAACACTAAGGCCCAACAGTGTTTTAACACTGGGTTCGAGAGTTTCAATATAGTGTTAAACACTAAGACAAGAGGGGTCACGTGGCAGCACGTGAGAGCGCCCTCCCTTCATTTATTCTGCTGAGATTATCATGTCTTTTAGAGCATCACGTGCCATCACGTGATGGGCATTCAAATGCCTATGTATTAGAGCTTCTGCCAAGGGTCACGTGGATCACGTGGGGTGCTGCCTCAAAGGGACTTTCTGTAGATCTCTTGGGGGGTCACGTGATGACACGTGACCCTGCCTCTATGTATTTTGTTTAGAGGCTTTGTTAATCTTTTTTCAGGAATTAAATTCCTCGAGCTGTAAATTTCAGAGGAATTAAATTCCTACTTCCTTTCGAAGACTTATATTCTGGAATAGAGTTTAACTCTGAATTTTCTGTAGGAATTAAATTCCTCATATATGTGAAGAACCAAATAGGGTTAAACCCTAACAAAAGCTTTTTTAAGGAGTTTAAACTTCCATCCTCTGTTAAATTATGATTAAGGGAATTAAATTCCCGCTGTTGCAACAGAACTAGGTTCTTAATTAGGGTTAAACCCTATTTCTTTTTATTCTGAAGGAATTAAATTCCCATGATACAGGGTCAAGCCCTAATTTTATTTTAAAGGAATTAAATTCCTATAGTTCTGTGAGAATTAAATTCTCGTGCTTGCATTCCCTCTCTATGTTTTGGATCTGCATGGCAGGATCTCGACCCATTGAGAATTAAATTCTCAATTTTAAGGGGAGATGTGCACTTTGCAGATCCTCTATCAAAGAGAGAAGAAATATGTTCTTCTGTTTTATATATCAGAGTTAAACTCTGTTGAGAATTAAATTCTCTTTCTTTCAAAAGGCCTTCCCTTTCTTACCTAGGGTTTTTGCAGAAGATCCGAGTCTTTTCAAAGTATCAAAGTTCTCCTCCTTTTCTTTTTTCTTCTCTGCTTATCTATTTTCTCTGTGTCTCTTGGCTCCTATTTATAGGAGAAGCAGCCGAATCAATCAGTTTTTGACGAATCTTCATTAAGAGATTTGATTTGCATCCATCATTTGTTTTGGACCTTTGGATTATTAGGTGAATTTTATTCACCATTGGATTTCAAATCCAGGGGTTCCCCTTTATTATTTCGGTTAGATTTAAAGGGGAAATCTTTCCAAACCCGAGATTTTCCCATAGATAGATCACCTCTGAATCTTTAATTCGATTGGTTCCAGATAGTTGCTTTCCTTTGGAAAGATTTGAATTTCTTTCAGAATTTAATTCTGTTGACAAAATGGGCTTTGAAAGCCGGTCACGTGTGACCACGTGACCCATGGTCACGTGTGGGCACGTGACCCATGGTCACGTGTGGGCACGTGACCCCCTTTTGGAATGAGCCTTCTTCTTTCTTTTGCGCTCTGTCTTCTGATTGCTGCTTAAACGTCACGTGCTACCACGTGACCCCTGGTCATGTGTAAGCACGTGACCCTTGTTTGAACTCTTTTTCCTTGGTTCAACTGGAGAACGAGTCTGCTGCTTTGAACGTCACGTGCCAACACGTGACCCTGGTCACGTGGAAGCACGTGACCTCTTCTGAAGCCTTTTCCTTGACTTGATCAGGGAACCGGTGTGCCTTTGACGCTTGCATTTAAATGTCACGTGTCGCCACGTGACCCTGGTCACGTGGGAGCACGTGACTCTTTCTGAAGCCCCTTTTCTTCAACGTAGTCAGGAAACTGAACTTGCCTTGATGATGTTTTTAGGTGTCACGTGCCAACACGTGACCGCTAGTCACGTGTAAGCACGTGACCCTCTTCTGAAGCTTTTCCCAGAAGCTTTCCTGATTTTAAATCAGGAAACAAATGCCCCCACAGCGTTGTTCTCACGTGTCTGCACGTGAGTGCAACGCTGTCACCTCTTGTCACCGTTGGATTCCTCTAGGGATCTGGGGAGACGAAACGTTTCCATTGCCTTCTATAAATACCTCTGTCTCTTCATAGGAGCCTTCACTTTGCTCATCTTCTTCTTCTGAGAACTTCTTCTTTGAGAATTTAATTCTCGCTTCTTCCAGAGCTTAGTTCTCTGTTTTAAAATATTTTCAGAGTTTAACTCTGTTTTAAAGGGATTCTTCCTCCTCAGGTAATGGTAATCGAAGCACCTTCGTTTTGACAAAACTCTCTGGATTTTAAATCCAGATCAAGGGTTTCACAAAGAACCCATTTTTCTTCAAGTACTTTAACCAAAATATGAGACCACTTAACTTCCCGCAGTAGATCACTTAGGGTTCAGATGATCCCTTAGGGAGATGATGATGGTGGTTCAAACCCATGGAATTTAATTCCATTCAAAATGTTTCTGGGAATTTAATTCCCTTTTCTTAATAAGGAATTTTAATTCCAATGAAGAACTCGCTTCCTTCACACAGAGGCTTCCTGAGGTCTCTTGGCCCTAGGTTGTTCTTCCTGCAATTAATGCAATGGGGGCTTTGTACTGAATCTCATGACCTTTATTTCAGGTACCATGGATGCCCATCTGTATGGTCTTGACGAGATCATTTCCTATGGGAATATTCGTGCACTGGGCCGCAGTCAGAACCAGGAGTTCACCGATGCTCAATGTGCCGAGATTATGAGCCGCTTTGATGAGTACAACCATCGGCTACTCCCCCGTCGCTCTTCTCTTCTGAGGCTGATCGTGCTGGCGATCAGGGAGGCTCTCCCTCTATTCTGTGCTGGTGTGCCGCTTAGGGCATTGGACGCCGCCGAGGATAAAGTACACTCGGTGTATCTGATGCACTTGATCTCAAAGAGAAGGCGGGATAATCTCATTGATCTCCTGCATCAGATGTTCCAGCAGTCGGCCATACTTGCCGCCTATCGGAGGGTGGAGGACATTCGTGAGGACCCCGATGCTTGTGATCGTGAGAGGAAGCATACTCGGGAGGTTCGAAATGCTTGGAAAATCTTGAATGCAGTTGATTTTGAGTTTCTCAACCCATGTCCCGCATCTGAAGTTTTACCATTGTAAATGTGTCATCTGTATTTTGTATGAACCCCTTGAAGTGTGAGTGACAATTGTTATTATGTCTTTCTATGTTTGCATGTCTTTTCTCTGGGATTTTATCATTTTTGCTACTGTTGTTGTTTGTGCTTTTAATATGCAGGGTAGTACTCCATATATTTCCTCTTAAGCGCGCATCAGGTTTAGGCCTCACGTGTTCTGCACGTGGGTCCCTTGATGGGGCGGTTCACAAAATTTTCTCATGCCGTATTTTCAGTGCACAATATTGGATGCAGAGAAAGGGCCTTGGAAATAGTTTCATTTCCTTGATTTTAGATGCCCTTCCTTTTTTTGGGCCTTGGAAATAGCCTTACCATGCAAGATTTTCCGCGCACAGCACTTAATGCACTTATTTATATATGAGGCTATAGCTTTCTTTTCCTTTCACAAAGAGCTTTATATTATTATTTTTTTTTTATCTTGGAGTAACTTATCTTGAGAAACAAACGAGCGTCATGGCCTGCAATCGTCCTCATGCTCGCCGACAGCCATGGGAAGTTCCTATTGAAGAGATGGTCCCCCGCTTTGCTGCTCGGTTGGTGGATCCCCTCCTTACCGACAACGAATGCGACTCAGCCATGCATGAACTCTCGATCCGTAGGGGGTCTCCCCTCCCGATGGGTTCTCTCTGGCTCCGGATGATTCTCATGGCCGTGCTTGCCGACATTCCTCCTCACCCGGCAGAGATGACCCTGGCAATGCTTGATGCGGCGGAAGAAAAGCTCGAGGGCTTTCATGAAGCATGCCTGATTACTCAGGCTCTGAAGGACTGCTCAATTCATCTGCTGAGCGAGATAAAGGCCCGGCGAGCTATTATGTTTGCATTCACGGACGAACATGGCACCAACCGATGGGGAGCGACTTCTCGCGAGAATCGTCGCTTCGATGTGCTGGAGAAAGCGGAGAGAGAGATGGAGAATTTTGTCCTTTGCTTCATCAACCCCTGTGCCGTTGATCCTGTGTTTGGTGACCTTTTCCTTTAGTGTAGAACCTTTTTAAATTAGTCCCTCCTTTTTGTATGCTTTATGTTGAACTTCCATGTAGGCTCGGTACTCGTATATATGTTTCCGCTTGCATGAATAAATTTTGTGTTCCTTTTATGAAAATTTTCTTCAATTATCAATACTGTTGTCATGTCGCGTGCACATTAAAGCTTCGAATTTTATTTCTTTTTCGGATGTTCATATGATTGCGAGCACATGCTTGATAGGATAATCGTCGGAAATTTTTTTTTTCGTTGCTTTTCATACCGGGTTGTGTGAGCGCGTTCTGGATCGATTATTGCTGTCGATCGGAAGCCCATTTATATGGTCTCGAGCGTGTATGTTCTATTTCTAAGGTTGTGGTCGCAAAGTGAGCTTTCATGGCCTGATAGGGCGACACGTAGCGGACATAAGTTTGTGGCTCTCGATAAAGTTGCCATGTTCACTCGTGAGAGGGTCGAGGCTCATAAGGCCATTGAGAAAGAGCTTGAGGCCCGGCTCGCTTCGTATCAGGCTCAGCAAGCTCGAGCGGAGGCTCGCCTTCTGGAGATCTTGCGTCATGAAGCCGTGGTCCAACAAAAGCAGGATGAGCTGACCAAGTTGCTGAATCGCCCGCCGGCCTGAAACATTTGTATCTTTTTCTTCCATTTTGTACATACTCATGGATGAGAGTATTTTCTTTTTGTTTCTTTCATGAATTGTACTTTGTACCCATTTTGGTTTATGAATAAAAGATACATTTTTCTTCTCAATGATGTGTCTCCTTTTCATCGAATGTATTCTGCGGATATTCTATCTTGATCTTCTTGCAGGACAGCAATGGCTCAGGATTCGGGGTTAAGATCTGCTTCCTAAGGCTTTTGCATTTTACGAGCCATGAGGGTCTCATAAAGAGTTTTTTCTACCTACAGGTCGAGAGGATCCCATAGGTGTAAGTTCTTCTTAGAGATCGTGAGGATCCTTAAGCGAGTTTTCCCTTGAGAGTCGTAAGGATCTCACAAGAGAGTTTTTCTTCCTTACAGGCCGTGAGGGCCTGCAAGTGCCGGATGTGATCACCCTTGTTCCGCGTCTTACGGAGTTAGGGGTTTCTCAAGGTATCGTAGTTTAAAGACGTCACGGTCAAGGTTAAGGACCTCATAGTCCATGGATTTAAGGACTCCACAGTCCGCTGTTAGTTTTAAGACATCACGGTCAAGGTTAAGGACCTCATAGTCCGTGAATTTAGGGACTCCACAGTCCGCTGTTAGTTTTAAGACATCACGGTCAAGGTTAAGGACCTCATAGTCCGTGGATTTAGTGAAAGGTTCCTAGGCACCCTAATGAGGTTATACAAGGCATCGAACATGCCAATTTCAAATTTTAACGGTGCCTACAAACCCTAACAAGATCGTTTGCTAGAAAACTAGGCGAAACTAAAAAACAAGCTAACAACTTAGCTAAAGAGAAAACGGAAATACAACCTTTGTAGATCCGGTGCTCCACCTCCATAGCTCCGCAACGAAGTCCTCTCCGCTGTCCAAGTCAAATCCGGGCTCTAGGATCGGCTTCGTCGGAGAATGGGCAAGCTAGGTCGTCGATGTTCATGCCGAAGATGATCTACGTCGAGGCATCGCTAGATCAAGCTCACAACTTCACCAAGTCAAGAAACTTGTGAAGTAAACACACTCTACTACTTGGCAAGAGGTAGAGGATGAAGAAATAGGAAGTGGGTAGACTTTAGAATTGGATTTCTCACTTGTTTGCTCAATTCACCATTGATGGAGGTGAAGCTTCTCTTCTTGAAGTCAAGGAAGAAGAAGAAGAAGCTTATCCAAATTATGATAAGAATTATCAAAAGAAAAGAATAATCAATTATTATCATAACTTTAACTATAGTTAGGTGTAGGGAATTAATCATGGTTTAGTGGAATGGTTAGGTTAAGCATGAGACAAATATGGTCACAAAGTCAAACATTCATGAATCTTCATGAAAAAACAAAGAAAGCCTCCATTTCTTCTCATGCTTAATATATTCCAAAAAGAATAAATAGAGGAAATGAAACCCTAACCATTCTTTTAACCATGGTTTAATTCTTTGCACTTAACCAAGTAATCATGTATCATCAAACATGATACAATCAAATGCACAAAATCATATCGCATATGTAATGCGCACACCCGAGTGAGAAAATCCATTTAAAGTGAACCAATACTAGTTAATGCAAAGTAATATATCAAATATATAATTATGCATTAAATCATTAAATCAACACTTGATTTAATGATCCGGTCATATCGCATATAACCGACTAATATCAACAGTAACAAGTTATCGAATCAACACTTGATCCGATATGCCGGCTATATCGCATATAACCGATCAATGTCACATATTGCGAGAATCGAATACAGTATCACATACTGGTATCATTCTCGGTCCCGCACATATCTCATATGCGCTCCTATTTCGTTTCGCTTGAGCCAGGAAACCTCTGTGTAGGACTCTAAAGACTCGTCAATACGCCGGCAGCAGATGATGATCATATCAAGCATCCACAAGCCGCAAGCGGTCTGCTAAACGTAACGGCCACCCGGGTATTGAGCGATCTGAAGATCGACGAGCAAGCCCGCTCACACTCCAGTGAATCCGACCAGTAACACTACCGTACAGTCCGGTCTGATCGTCTGATCTGTCGCATATCTCGCCTAGGGGTGGTAAACGTCAGACCCCAATAGCTCGATAAGTCGTGTCGATATGTGGTCTATAACTTGTTCGAGAAACTACTGGTAACACTTACCAGTAAATCTCAGCAACCCTGGCCAGGGATTTCCTGTTATAGCCAATCGAACACAGCGCAACATCAACCCCCTATACCGGGAGAGACGAATCCCCTCCTATCGCTCATTGCCTCCATGTGACTCGGGACTGTACCCAAAAACCACCGTTTTGCATGCCCTCTTGGACGTGGTAAGATGGAAATCAAAGCACAGTGGGAACCACACAAGACTCTATGACGATCTCGGGTCAACAGACTACTCTGTACCAGTGTCACCAGAGAACTGCCATCTGACGTGAGGTATAATACCATCTGGGAGTTCTCGGCGAGTCCGTCCAGTGTACCCAGTCTCTACTGAGCACCCGTATATCATCTCTGATGTCAAACACCGATGGATATGGGTCATCCATCGCCCATCTGTATGGGTCGAGAAGGTATACGTTAGTCTACTCTGGTATATCGATGCCCCGTCTCGATACACCCATGACTAGGGACTTTGAAGGATGTACTTATGGACTACCATGTCCCCACTAGTATGATCCGCATCATAGTCCAGGTAGTCAAGTACAGATCCTAAGGGCTTTACCAACATGTAACAGAGAGACAATCAGTATACACGTTAAGGTAAAGTTCAACCAGATAGCATACTATTATGTCGAGCAAGAAAGTCCTCCCTATATATGTCCCAGCATCCACTACAATATACATCCTATGTACAGTAATGGCCTCTAGGGCATACATATAACTAACATTTAGGGACTCCACAGTCCGGTGTTTGGTTGCAGGGACCCGTCACCTCTTTGAAGACGTTGAGGAATTACAACACGGGCATCAAAGGAGTGAAGAGATGTACCCTTAAACCAAGGCAAAGTCTGTAGGGAATCGGGGTAGTTGATCGTTAGTTTTAAGACATCACGGTCGAGGTTAAGGACGTCATAGTCCGTCGATTTTAAGGACTCCACAGTCCGGTATTTGCTCTGGATGCTTCACACGGGTTCACTGCCGCGCTTGGCGAGGACCAGGCTCCGCTCTGGACGTTTCCCATGGGGTCAAAGGGTGACATTATCCGCGTTCCACGTAACCAGGAATTTTGCACTAGATGCTCCACACGGGTTCACTGCCGTGCTCGGCGAGGACTAGGCTCCGCTCTGGATGCTTCACACGGGCTCACTGCCATGCTCTGCGAGGACCAGGATCCGCTCTGGACGTTTTCCATGGGGTCAAAGAATGACATTATCCGCGTTCCACGTAACCAGGAATTTTGCACTAGATGCTTCACACGGGTTCACTGCCGCGTTAGGCGAGGACTAGGCTCCGCTCTGGATGCTTCGCACGGGTTCACTGCCATGCTCTGCGAGGACCAGGATCCGCTCTGGACGTTTCCCACGGGGTCAAAGAGTGACATTATCCGCGTTCCACGTAACCAGGAATTTTGCACTAGATGCTTCACACGGGTTCACTGCCGCGTTAGGCGAGGACTAGGCTCCGCTCTGGATGCTTCGCACGGGTTCACTGCCATGCTCTGCGAGGACCAGGATCCGCTCTGGACGTTTTCCACGGGGTCAAAGAGTGACATTATCCGCGTTCCACGTGACCAGGAATTTTGCACTAGATGCTTCACACGGGTTCATTGCCGCGTTAGGCGAGGACTAGGCTCCGCTCTGGATGCTTCGCACGGGTTCACTGCCATGCTCTGCGAGGACCAGGATCCGCTCTGGACGTTTTCCACGGGGTCAAAGAGTGACATTATCCGCGTTCCACGTGACCAGGAATTTTGCACTAGATGCTTCACACGGGTTCATTGCCGCGTTAGGCGAGGACTAGGCTCCGCTCTGGATGCTTCGCATGAGTTCACTGCCATGCTCTGCGAGGACCAGGATCCGCTCTGGACGTTTTCCACGGGGTCAAAGAGTGACATTATCCGCGTTCCACGTAACCAGGAATTTTGCTGATTGTATCCGCATTTCACGGGATGGAGGTCTGACTGTTGGCGATATGTATACCACCGAGCCATGGAACCGGGAGTTGCCGCTATTCCGCTTAGCTTGAAGTTATGTCCGTCGTTACGAGACGAGTGTTGGGATGATTTCCGGGTCGCTTGTGGCCCGCCGAGATTTAGCTTCTTTCTTTGGTGAAACCTGGGGGGGGAAGGTATGTTCCCTTTTTGCTTACGCCCTTGGATTGTGTACGGGGTGTGATGGAACATCACCTGTAAGGCATAAATTTTATTTTTTATTTTATTTCTTTTTCCGCGACGCTCTATCGTTTCAGCTTTTATATCGCGAAGGTCGCGATTGCCCCATCATTTCGGCTATTTTTTCGCGGTGCCCAATCATTTCGGCTATTTGTTTTATTTTTACTCGCTGCTTTTTATTGCGAGTTGCCCCATCATTTCGGCTATTTTTCATGCATACATTTTTACTTGCTGCTTTTTATTGCAAGTTGCCCCATCATTTCGGCTATTTCGTAGGCATGTGTGGCCTGCTAGCTTTTTCGCCGCAAGCTCGGATTTTGGACACCGATCTCGGCATCAACATCGCTGCAGCCGGGATGTTGCCAGGAGCGAATCATCATTTACCTCTGTCGATATTGAACAAAGATGGCTTAGCAAACAGGGTTAAGGTCCTGTCGACTAAGGCTTTTGACTTCATGAGCCGTAAGGGTCTCACAAAGGTATTTCTCCCTCCAAGTCGTGAGGATCTTGCAGGTGTATTTTCTCCTTAGGGATCGTGAGGATTCCTAAGTGTATGTTCCTCTGTAAGTCGTAAGGATCCTACAAGAGGGCTTTCTCCTTATGGGTCGAGGGGACCTACAAGGGTTGGACTTTGCTGGGGAAATGTTTATTCGTGCCCGTGGATTGTATACAAGGGTCAGTACTGAGCCTCTTGTAGGGCAGTATCGAAGGTTGTGGAGGATTTGCTTAAGAACAGGTTTAGGTTTCTGTAACTTAAGACTTTCAAATCTCATGAGCCGTGAGGGTCCCATAAGAGAATTCTCCTTACGAGTCGTGAGGATCTCGTAAGTGTATTTTCTCCTTAGGAATCGTGAGGATCCCTAAGTGTGTTACTCCTTTGTGAGTCGTAAGGATCTCACGCAGGTGGTTTCTCCTTGCAAGGTCGAGAGGACTCTGTAAGTGTCTTTTAACGAGGTTGCGCCCTTTCGGGTTTTCACAAACACTCGCCGGTAGTCCTGCTGTTTTTACTCACGGAGCCCTTTCGGGTTTTCATCCGTGCCCATTTTGCTTATAGACATACCGTTTTTTTTTTATTCTTTTTTTTACTTTTTTTTTTACAAGGTCGCGCCCTTTCGGGTTTTCACGAACACTTGCCGGCAGCCCTGCTGTTTTTACTCACGGAGCCCTTTCGGGTTTTCATCCGTGCCCACTTTGCTTATGGACATACCGTTTTTTTTTATCATTTTTTTTTATCTTCTTCTCTTTTTTTTTTATTTATCCATCTCGTCAACCTAAGGACGTTGCGGTAGTAGTTTAGGGACGTTTCGGTCCGTCGTTAGTTTAAGGACGTTTCGGTCCATCAATAGTTTAAGGACGTTTCGGTCCATCAATAGTTTAAGGACGTTTCGGTCCGCCGTTAGTTTAAGGACGTTTCGGTCCGCCGTTAGTTTAAGGACGTTTCGGTCCGCCGTTAGTTTAAGGACGTTTCGGTCCACCGTTATGGGAAGGCCGGCTGCTGCTTGTAAAGTCTGAGCCTAGGAAGATAGTGAGCGGACATAGTCGTCGTCATCTATCATTGACCCAGGCTGCGGCTTATTAAGCGTAGTATTTCTTCAAGAAGCGGCCGTTTATTGGCCTGAAAGGCCTTTCACCGTGCATGTCCATGAGTAGGTAGGCTCCACCCTGGTAGACCTTGTCTATGATGTACGGGCCTTCATAGTTTGGCTCAAATTTTCCTCGCTTGGCACGACTGGGGATCATAGGTCTTTTGACCACTAGTACGAGTTCGCCTTGGCGGAATGTCCTCGGCCTGGTCAATCTTTCGTATGAGCGCGTCATCTTTGCTTTGTAGGCCTCTAGATGTTGTTGCGCTATGAGCCGGGTTTCGTCGAGGGCATCAAGCTCCTCCAGCCGAAGGTGAGCATTTTCTTCGTTCGTCAGCTCGTGGTGGACTGCTACTCGTAGAGAGGGTAACTCTATCTCGAGGAGGAGTACTGCTTCCGTCCCAAATACCAACGCGTACGGCGTTGTGTTTGTGGCCGTCTTGAACGTAGTTCGATAGGCCCAAAGGGCTTCTTGCAGCCTTTCGTGCCAGTCTTTCTTATTCCTGGAAACGGTCTTTTTTATGATCTTTGTCAAGGTCTTATTGAAGGCCTCGGCCAGACCGTTAGCTCGTGGATTGTAGACCGAAGAATATCTCCAGTCTATATTGTGCTGCTGTGCGAAGCGGCTGATCTTATGGCTTCGGTAGGCCGGCCCATTATCGGAGATGATCCGCCGTGGGGTCCCAAACCGGTAGATGACATGCGTCTTGAAGAAATGGAGAATATTCTCCGTCTTCACTTCCTTCAGTGGTACTGCTTCTGCCCATTTGGAGAAGTAATCAGTTGTCGCCAGGATAAAACGCTGTCCCCGGGACGATGCTGGCTCAATGGGGCCGACTATGTCAGTCCCCCACATTTCGAATGGCCAGCTAGCTACTGTTGGATGCAGTGGATTCGGATGTTGGTGGATGAAGTCTCCATGAATCTGGCATGAGTGGCATTGCTTCGCATACTCGAGGCAGTCCTGGGTCATCGTAGGCCAATAGTAACCCGTCCGTTTGATTTTTAACTTCATCTTTGGGCCTGCTTGGTGAGAACCGCAAAGTCCGTCATGAACTTCCTGAATGACTTTTTCTGCTTCGTCAGGTCCTAAGCATCTCAGCCATAGAGAATCAAACGATCTCTTGTATAGAATATCGTTGACAAAAGCGAAAGATAGAGCTCGTTTCATGAGCTGATGTCTTGTGGACGCTTCTTCGGGCATTCGGTGGGACTTAAAGTAGTCTATGAAGACTTCCCTCCAGTCTTCGGCCTTCTCATGGTCTTTTATTTGTAGGGTCGTCTGCTCAGTCGTTCCCTTTTCTTCGCATGATTCCGGAGATATTTCTGCCGGGGCGAGCACTCGGCGGCTTTGTACCACGATTCTGACGTCGTCGAGGTTCTCGTCAGCCAGCTCTTTAGCAAGTTTAGCCAACGTGTCTGCTTTGCTGTTTTCCGCGCGCGGTATGTTCTCCAAAGTATAGGAGGGAATTTGGGTCAATAGTTGTTGCACCCTTTCGCCGTACTTCACCAATTCCGGCTTGCACGTTTGGTAGTCACCATTTACTTGACTAACGACCAGCTGAGAATCCCCGTATATGAGGAGGTCTTCAATTCCCATGTCGATGGCGATCTCGAGGCCTGCTATCAGAGCTTTGTATTCGGCTTCATTGTTTGTCCTCGGCTCTGTCAAGGAGAAGGCGAAGCGCATTATCCCTCCTTGTGGAGTTGCAAAGATGAGGCCTATCCCTGATTTGATCATTGGGATACCTTGTTTATGTTTCTTTATGGAGGACGCTCCATCGAAATAGAGTTCCCATCGGGTGCTTCCGCCGCTAATCGCATCAAATGCATGCTCGTCCAGCAAATCACAGTTCAGAGGGGAATCGGCCGGTATCGGGTGCTCGGCGAGGAAGTCGGCAATGGCCTGGCCTTTCACTGCCTTGAGAGGTTGATACGTTATCGAGAACTCCATCAAGAGCAGGGCCCACTTAGCGAGTCGTCCTGTCAATATGGCTTTCGACATCAAATATTTGAGAGGGTCCACCTTCGAAATAAGATGGACTTCATGTGCTAATGCGTAATGTCTAAGCTTTGTTATTGCGAAGATCAACGCCAGGCAGTGCTTTTCAATGGGGGAATAGCTGCTTTCTGCCCCCAGGAGCACTCGACTTAAGTAGTAAAGTGCTCTTTCTTTCCCCTGATCGTTCTCTTGTGCCCATAATGCGCCCAAAGAACCTTCAAGGGCGGCCGTGTAGAGAATGAGAGGCTTCCCCTTAACCGGAGCAGCCAACACTGGAGGGTTTTGCAAGTACTGCTTGATCTCGTCTAGTGCACCTTGACATTTGTGATCCCAAACGAATGGAGTTCCCTTTTTCATCAGGTGGCTGTAAGGACGGCATTTGCCCGAAAGATTAGCGATAAACCGCCGGATGTATGCGAGCTTCCCTTGGAGAGACCGCAACTGCTTGAGGGTTCTTGGCGGAGGCATTTCCATGATCGCCTTAATCTTTGACGGGTCTATTTCAATACCTCGGTGTCGGACGATGAATCCCAGGAATTTGCCCGAGGAGACTCCAAACGCGCATTTGAGGGGATTCATTTTCAAATTATATTGACGAAGGCGTTGAAAGACAGTCTCCAGATGTTTTAAATGCTCTTCGTACGACATGCTCTTCACTACAAGGTCATCGATATAGCACTCGACGACGTCGTGTATGAGATCGTCGAAGATCTTTGTCATGGCCCTTTGATAGGTGGCGCCGGCGTTCTTTAGACCAAAGGGCATAACCCTGTAGCAGAATATACCCAAAGGGGTCCGGAAAGCGGTGTGCTTCTGGTCTTCGGGATGCATCTTTATCTGATTGTATCCTGACGAACCATCCATAAAGGAGAAAACCTCGTGAGTGGACGTGTTATCTATCATTAGTTCGGTTACTGGTACTGGGAAATCATCCTTGGGACAGGCTTTATTGAGATCCCTGAAATCCACGCATATGCGTACCGTCCCATTCTTCTTCATTACCGGGACGATATTGGCGATCCAGTCGGGATATTGGACTTCTTGGATAAATCCAGAATCGATCAGCTTCTTGACTTCGGCGTTGATGCTCATTTCAAGCTCGAGCCGCATTCTTCTCGGCGCCTGCTTGACTGGCTTGATATCTGGGGATATTGCTAATCTATGCACAGCAATCTCCGGATCTAATCCTGGCATTTCGGAGTAGTTCCACGCGAAGCAGTCTTTATGCCGTAGCAGCACGTTCTTTAACGCAGCCACCCTCTCTTCGGATAACAGCTCGCTGACAAATGTCGGTCGCGGGTCGTCTGCCGATCCCAACTCAATCTTCTTGAGGTTATCTGCAGTAGTATGTATGCCATCTTCCAGTTCTTTCGGAGCGGGCGGAAATTCTGAGATCACCTCATCATCGCTGTTCTCAAAGCACCGGGGAAGGTCATCTACGTTCTCGGGCTCTTCTCTTAATATCGTAATAGTATAACAGGTGTGAACCCGCTCCCTGGACTGAGGTGGACCCGGTTCTGCTCTTGCGGCCTTGGGTTCATGCTTTTGTGGCGGCGTTACCCTCCAGCCGTCGGATAAAGCGAATCTACCCCGTCGGTACTGGTCCTCGACCCAGTTCTTGAAGGTGAAGCAGTCTTCGGTAGGATGTCCTATGGCTTGGTGATAAGAGCAATAACTCGGATGAGAGGCCTTGCTAGCTTGCTCCGGATGTCTAGACTCTGGAAGCGTGATCATTTGATGTTTTATAGCGAGGTTGAGTAACCTCTCCGTCTTGTCTCGGGGGAAGGAGTACGCTTGACTCATCTTCTTCATGAGGGACAAACCCGAGCCGCTTCTTGATTTATTTCCGTCTCTGCGTCGGGTCTTTCGTACAATGGATTGACGAGGATAAGCGTCTTTGTCTTTCGCAGTACGTTGCGATAGACGTTGCGTCCTGGCCTTCTCGTAGATGGCCATTTCGCGGTTGTGGTCTTCCCGAGCTTTCTGACCCATTTTCCTGACAGGCTCGCCCACTCGCTCTTCAAACGACGGACTCGACGCTTTAATCGCGGGGTCTAGTTTTGATGGGGGGTTGGCATCTCCTGACAGGGCGTCCTCCTCTTCATCAAAGGTATATATGGCGTAGCTATCGTGGGCCCGTTCCCGTTTTCCGGCTCTTGCGTATCCAAGCCCGAGTGTTTCCATCTTCCCGTTGGGCAATTTGCGTTGAGTCCCGGGGACACCCCAAATCCTGTTGTAGAACCGCGCCTGCCGAACGGTCTGTTCTAAGGGTACTCCTTGGCGCTTCAATAGCTTCTTTAATCCATTTGTATAGTATCTGGGCAGACGGATTGGTTGGAGCCTGTCAAGCGTAGCATCCGCGCCATGCCAGATCTCTTTCTCTATTTTCGACTCTGAGGATCGGTAGAATAGGATCACCTTCTCACCCCTTCGCCTGGGAGGGACGTAGAATGTTTGCAGGTCCTGCACATTGTGAGCCTGAAGCGTGTCGAGATCCTTGTAGTGTTCTCGCGGTACCATGGTGATTTGCAAACTATGGTCATCGCTAGGGGGTGCTTGTATTGACAGCCGATTGGAGAACACAGCATTCACTTCATCTTCTGAGTCACTTCCGAAGACTAACATGGGGGCGGGCGTCCTCAGGTTGTTGCGTTGAGATGGCCCTGCATAAACTATCTCTTCTTCTTCTTCGGTATCGCTCCCGAAAATAGGGATGGTGGCGGCGGCTTTGTTCTCCGGATTGCGACACCTTTCTGTATCCTCGAAATCTGGCAAAAAGTACTTCGCATCTTCGTATTTGCGGACTTCGTTCACGGAAAATGGGTTTAACTCACCTGTTACGGTATACTCGAAACCATCCTTAAAGTACTTCATACACTGATGTTGTGTAGAAGGGATGATATTGTACTCGTGCAGCCAAGGACGGCCGAGCAAGGCTTTGTAGCAGGTCTTGGCGTCAATGACATGGAATTTGATGTCTGTGACGAGAAGTCCAAAGCGTAATGTTAGTATCACAGATCCGAGAGTCCGTGACGATTGTGAATCGAAACCGGAGATAGTAATTTTGTCACGAGCGAGGTGTTGCACGCTCATGCAGATTTCCTTCAATACCCGAACATTGAGGAGATTGACGGAGGACCCATTATCCACCAGAATCTTTCCTATCTTGACATCATGGCAGTATCCGGAGACATATAAGGGACGGTTGTGATCGCACGTTCCGAGAAGGAGGTCTTCATTACCGAAAGTGATGTCGGCCGTATGCACTTCCTCCAGTTCATCCTTCATCTTTTCAGTGGCGAGGAAGGCTTGGAATTGCTCCGGTTCTTGTAACGCCTTAATTAGTGAGTCTCGCGCTTCTTTTGATAATAGGAGGGCATCGAGAATGCTAAGCTGAGAAGGTAGCTTCCTTAGGTGCGCGAGGATGTTATAGTCCACTTTACTCTTCCTAGGAGGGTTTTTGGCAGCCAGCTCTCTCGTGACTTGGTCATCTAAAGTGATATCTTCAGTGACCTTTTCTTTTCCCTTATCTTTTCTATTTGCGGGTCCAAGATTCTTTTCTGGGAGCGTGCGATTGCGCAGCTGAATGTTCTCGCAGGCCTCCGATTTCTCCTCTTTCCCTAAAACGGATTCTTTAAAGAGAGGGCCCAGAGCCATTTCATCATCAGAGTCGCTCCCAAAGGTGAGAACTTGTGACCCCCCGGCGTGAGCCATATAACAGTTACCAGTAGTTCTGTTGTGCCCATCGACAGTACTTCTTCGCTCCCGACGGCTCTTGCGTTTCATGCGCTTAAAATGTTGCCGACGAGTAACATATCCTTGCCACCATATCTTAAAGGCGTCGCACTCCTCCGTGGGGTGTGAGATTTTCCGGTGATATGCGCAATAGTCAGGGTGTCTTTCCGCCCCATCATGTGTGTTTCCTTCCGAGGGCGGTAGCTTCATCCCCATTGACATGGCTTTGGCAAACCTTTTCCTCGTCTTGAATATCTTCTTGTCTACTTCGGATGCCTTTCGCTCTGGCAGGGGTAGTTCAACTCTTTCGTTCAGTTGCCCGCACTTGGCTCCTTCTGATGTGGCCATCTCACGCTCCTGGTCCGCTTTACATTTTAGACGAATCTCGTCTAGAAAAGCGTCGATCATTTCATCTGTTGGCCATGCACGCTCTGGTACAGGCTTTGTCTCCAGCTTTTTAACGCCAGGAGTTTTCCCATCATCGGTAAACGAGTGGGAGATTACGTTACAACTCGCCACATATCCTTCGGATTCATCCGACGAGCTTTCTCCATCATCTTCCTCTTGAAAGATGTGGTTGAGGAATTCTTGCAGTGTGACAGGAGTTCGCGCCTTTTGATTGTATTCTTCCAGTGCGTCGATTTGCTTCTGCAAGTTCGTGTGCTCGTTTCCAGGCTTCACGGACTTCTTGGATTTCTTCTTCTTTTTCTTCGAAGATTTTGATGATTGGGCGTGAGTATCTGGGCTCTTATCGTGAGTCTTTGTAGTCGGGCAGCGCCTTAGCATCCCTTCGATAATTTGAGGTTCAAGGGGGTCCTTCCATTCGATCGCAGGGCACGCATGAAGGTCTCTCAGCATTCTTTTGGTTTTAGTTGATAGCACGACCTCCCATGGAGCTTCTTCAATAAAAGAACATGTTGCCCCCGGTGTATCCGCTTTCCTAGGAGCATGCGGCTGTGGTGGGTTTACCTTCCACTTTTCGGACAGTACAAACTTCCCCTGGAGGTACTGGTCTTCAATCCATCCTTTGAAGACGAAGCAATCTTCAATCGGATGGCCTACCGTTTGATGGTAAGGGCAATAGTTAGGGTTATTCACCTCGGTGGGTTGCGGCGGTCGCCTTGGATTTGGCAGGTTTATAAGTCTGTTGCGTATTGCCAACTCGAATAGCCGTTTCGTCTTGTCCCGTGGGAACGAGTAGGGACGCTTCATCTTCTCATTATAATACCGACGCCTTTCCTCCAGTTGATCTGCCGGTTTCGGGGCGTTAGGTTGCTGTTGGGCATTCGCAACAAAGGTTGCTCTTCCTTTACCCTTGTCATTCTAAGGTTCCGACTTCGGGGGAGGTGGTCTATGACCCATCTGGTCCATCTGAGCCAACTTGTCGATCAAAGCCTGGAATGTGGTTGGCTTAAAGAACATCATAAACTGGGAGATAGTTGCGTGGGGGTCTAGGGTTCCCACGAACATGCCCATTGCGGGTGCCTCCTCAATGCGTTGTTCACATCTCGACCACAAATTCCGCCAGCGTATAGCATACTGGACCCAGGTTTCGCCTGGTTTTACCCTGGCGTTAATCAGTGCAGTTATTGGAGTGCGTTCGCTGGCACTTGCAAATCGCTGAGTGAACAACAACTCCATTTCAGCGAACGTTTTGATAGAATCGTTCGGGAGTTCCGAATACCATTCGAACGCTGTTTCTGATAAGCTGCCCACGAACTGGCGGAGCAACAGTTTATCATCACCGCCGGTGTTACCGCAGAGGGCCCGGAACTGAACGACATGTTGATGGGGATTACCGGTCCCCTTATACACGTGGAATTTTGGTATCGTATAGCCTTGCGGGTATTTGATTTGGTCGTACCAGCTCGGATACGGCCGCCCCGTTTTCACGACTTGACCAGCTGTCTCAGTCGCGTGATGAACCCGGATTTGCTGGGCTATGTAGTCAGCCAAGTCAGCCTTAGAGATTGCCTCCTCCTTGGCCGTTGAGAGGGCTGGTGGTGGATTTGACGTTTCTCCTCGGTCGTCTTCAAGAACGATCGGGGGATCCTCGGCGGGTAAGTCCTGCTGGATCATCATTCCTATCACATCTTGGAAGAGAAGGCCCATCCGTTGTATGTTGGCCGCTTGTTCAGCAGCCTCTTTGTCCCTTTTCTCCAGTGTCCGGCGAAGGAATTCAGCATCGGTTTCTTCCTCCCGGCGTGCGTCTGAGGACGTTTCTGGGTTTTCTTTTGGCCCGGTGAGCGCGGCCATAGCATTCATCATTTCTTGAAGCTTTTGTTGCTGCTCCTGGGCTTTCGTCACGGATCGGGTTAGCGGTCGGTGGCCCGTAAAAGTGCGGCTTTCCTCTTTTCCAGAGGCCACGTAAACAGTGTGCACCACCATGCCCCCAGACTTAGGGCGTCTGGGCTCAGTGCTTTTAGCCGTCGTTGCATGCTGTGGGGTCCTCTCTGGCCTCCTCCTTTTATGAGCCATGGAGGTTGAGGGGGCCGTTGAGGTGGGCGTCCAGACAGCCTTTTGGGGTTTAGCCTGGTGACCAGCTTCCGGTTGGATTTTCAGCTTCTTGTGCTGGCGGGAGAAGTTTGGATCGATGATCGAGTCTCGGGCCTGCCGCCAAACCTTATAGATTTTGGAAGACAGCCGTTGAGGAGATCGGGGTTGTTCGGGTTTTATTTCGACAACCTTTTTTAATGAGGGAGGAGACCTCTTCAGCACTGCCGTAGGAGAATTCCTTCACACCTTATTTAGCATTTCAAAGCTGTTCCCAGTTGGAACAGCAGCATTAACCTCTGCCACCGGGGCCGATGGAGTCAACCCGGAGGGGGAGTTGCCCCCAGCCTTCCTTACTCGGCGCCAATGGCGACGTCGAGCGTGTCGAGCGGACGGTGTAGGGTCAGCGGTAAGAATGGTTTCGTCTTGCCCCCTGTCTAGGTGGGGGGTCGCTGTTGGTGTTAGCCTGCCAAAGACCGACGTCCTTTGGGCAGCAGGAGCGGGAGCGGGAGCCGTCAATCTTGTAAAGACCGACCTTTTGGCCGGAGAAGCCGCCTTGACGATTTTGGGAGCAGGAGCAGCCACTTTCTTAGAAGCAGCCTTCTCTGAGATTGTAGGCCCAATGATGGGTTTGCAGGATTTCTGGCCCAATCTAGAGAAGACCGAGGCGTTGACGTTGGGCGACTCGTTGAGAGGAGCCGCGACAGGGGTAAGACGATCAAAGACTGACTTCTTAAGAGCTTCCGTTGTCAGTACTGGAGTGGTGAAGTTTGTCGGCGGGAGCATGGTCCCAAAGAACAATCCTGTGGTGGCGCGAGTGACCTGTTCCATGGGCATTGTGAATAGCGAAGCAGCTTGGGGTCCGTAGGCTATACCTCCTGGCGAGGCAGAGCGTTGGTTGCAATTGCAGTCTGAGCAGTTGGAGAATTTCACGGAAGTAGAAGCCATCGATCCTTTGCTTTCTGCAATAAGCAAGATGCCAATTCTTAGTATCTTGAAACCCAAGGGCAACCATTAGCGAACCGCGATTGGTTCGCGAGTCACGACACACGAAGTGTGGAGTGGAAAGAGGAAAAGGTCCCACCGGGCGTGCCAGAATCTGTTCCCCTCCGAAAGACGGCGCGACGCGGGCGTCTCGCCTAAGATTCGGGGCAGATGCTAATTGGTGCTATCCGTCCACCTCTCCGAAGATGCCAAGTTGATTTATGGCACCGTGTATCGAAGGTTCAGACGGATGCGTCCGATGTAGCAGACTTCGTCAGATTCCCCCTCGCTTGAGGGGTTTTTGATTGTGGGGACGCTCTTCCCTGCAGGCGCAAGCCCCTGCAGTTAATTACGCTACCGCATTGCGGTAACAACTTTCTCCTTCTCCAGATGGTCACTTCGTGTCGTGAGTGTTTGTTTTGTTGCCCGTGGATTGTTTACGGAGACTGAGTTATGTCGTCGCCCGTAGGGCGTGGACTAGTCCAAATCCGTATTATCTTAGATTTGGGTTTGGGGGTTTGGTTTGAGGATACGTCAGCCATACTTGAGGCTAAAATCAACTCAAACGTTTGTTAAGGATACGTTAGTCCAATTTGAGACTAAGATCGACTTAACGGGATCGTTTAGATCCGACAAAAGAGCGTTTGGGCTCTATTGTTCCAGTTTAGGGACATAGTGGTCCATCGTATGTATGGCCGTCGGGACCCGTCACCTCTCTGACGACGTTGAAGGATTACAACGACGGATGTCAGAGGAGTTCAGAGATGTACCCTCGAGCCAGAGTCAATTGGGGGGATTCATAGTCCAGTCTGTTTGAAGGTTTAAGGATACGTTAGCCGTCTTTGAGGCTAAGATCAACTTAAACGGGACCGTTTAGATCCGACAAAAGAGCATACGGGGGCTCTATTGTTCTAGTTTAAAGACATTGCGGTCCATGGGTAGTTTAAGGACATTGCAGTCCATTGTTAGTTTTAAGACGTCTCAGTCAAAGTTAAGGACGTCGTAGTCCATGGGTTTAAGGACCCCACAGTCCATTGTTAGTTTTAAGACATCTCGGTCAAGGTTAAGGACGTCGTAGTCCATGGGTTTAAGGACCCCACAGTCCATTGTTAGTTTTAAGACATCTCGGTCAAGGTTAAGGACGTCGTAGTCCATGGGTTTAAGGACCCCACAGTCCAGTATGTGCTCTGGATGCTTCACACGGGTTCACTGCCGTGCTCTGCGAGGACCAGGCTCCGCTCTGGACGTTTTCCACGGGGTCAAAGAGTGACATTATCCGCATTCCACGTAACCAGGAATTTTGCATTAGACATGGGTTTAAGGACCCCACAGTCCGTATCAATGTGTGGTCGTCGGGACCCGTCACCTCTCTGAAGACGTTGAAGGATTACAACGACAAGTATCAAAGGAGTGAAGAGATGTACCCTAGAACCGGAGTGGATTAAATAGTCCTTGGCCCAATTTGGGACCAAGACGAATTAATTATGTTATGAGTCCATTGGCCCAGTTAATCACAAATTGAGGACTTATGGCCATCTTGGGCTAAGTCCAATCAGGAGAGGCTTTGCCTCCATCCATTTAGTCAATTGGGCCGAAGCCTAGTGTTAAACACTACAGAGCAATCAGTGTTGAACACTGGGAATGAGGTTGACAAGTTAGTGTTTAACACTAAGAGATAATTGGTGTTAAACACCAGCAACAAGGCTTTTCAAATTAGTGTTAAACACTAAAACAGATCAGTGTTGAACACTGCAGATAAAGCTTTTTAATTAGTGTTGAACACTAAGGCCCAACAGTGTTTTAACACTGGGTTCGAGAGTTTCAATGTAGTGTTAAACACTAAGACAAGAGGGGTCACGTGGCAGCACGTGAGAGCGCCCTCCCTTCATTTATTCTGCTGAGATTATCATGTCTTTTAGAGCATCACGTGCCATCACGTGATGGGCATTCAAATGCCTATGTATTAGAGCTTCTGCCAAGGGTCACGTGGATCACGTGGGGTGCTGCCTCAAAGGGACTTTCTGTAGATCTCTTGGGGGGTCACGTGATGACACGTGACCCTGCCTCTATGTATTTTGTTTAGAGGCTTTGTTAATCTTTTTTCAGGAATTAAATTCCTCGAGCTGTAAATTTCAGAGGAATTAAATTCCTACTTCCTTTCGAAGACTTATATTCTGGAATAGAGTTTAACTCTGAATTTTCTGTAGGAATTAAATTCTTCATATATGTGAAGAACCAAATAGGGTTAAACCCTAACAAAAGCTTTTTTAAGGAGTTTAAACTTCCATCCTTTGTTAAATTATGATTAAGGGAATTAAATTCCCGCTGTTGCAACAGAACTAGGTTCTTAATTAGGGTTAAACCCTATTTCTTTTTATTCTGAAGGAATTAAATTCCCATGATACAGGGTCAAGCCCTAATTTTATTTTAAAGGAATTAAATTCCTATAGTTCTGTGAGAATTAAATTCTCGTGCTTGCATTCCCTCTCTATATTTTGGATCTGCATGGCAGGATCTCGACCCATTGAGAATTAAATTCTCAATCTTAAGGGGAGATGTGCACTTTGCAGATCCTCTATCAAAGAGAGAAGAAATATGTTCTTCTGTTTTATATATCAGAGTTAAACTCTGTTGAGAATTAAATTCTCTTTCTTTCAAAAGGCCTTCCCTTTCTTACCTAGGGTTTTTGCAGAAGATCCGAGTCTTTTCAAAGTATCAAAGCTCTCCTCCTTTTCTTTTTTCTTCTCTGCGTATCTATTTTCTCTGTGTCTCTTGGCTCCTATTTATAGGAGAAGCAGCCGAATCAATCAGTTTTTGACGAATCTTCATTAAGAGATTTGATTTGCATCCATCATTTGTTTTGGACCTTTGGATTATTAGGTGAATTTTATTCACCATTGGATTTCAAATCCAGGGGTTCCCCTTTATTATTTCGGTTAGATTTAAAGGGGAAATCTTTCCAAACCCGAGATTTTCCCATAGATAGATCACCTCTGAATCTTTAATTCGATTGGTTCCAGATAGTTGCTTTCCTTTGGAAAGATTTGAATTTCTTTCAGAATTTAATTCTGTTGACAAAATGGGCTTTGAAAGCCGGTCACGTGTGACCACGTGACCCATGGTCACGTGTGGGCACGTGACCCCCTTTTGGAATGAGCCTTCTTCTTTCTTTTGCGCTCTGTCTTCTGATTGCTGCTTAAACGTCACGTGCTACCACGTGACCCCTGGTCACGTGTAAGCACGTGACCCTTGTTTGAACTCTTTTTCCTTGGTTCAACTGGAGAACGAGTCTGCTGCTTTGAACGTCACGTGCCAACACGTGACCCTGGTCACGTGGAAGCACGTGACCTCTTCTGAAGCCTTTTCCTTGACTTGATCAGGGAACCGGTGTGCTTTTGACGCTTGCATTTAAATGTCACGTGTCGCCACGTGACCCTGGTCACGTGGGAGCACGTGACTCTTTCTGAAGCCCCTTTTCTTCAACGTAGTCAGGAAACTGAACTTGCCTTGATGATGTTTTTAGGTGTCACGTGCCAACACGTGACCCTCTTCTGAAGCTTTTCCCAGAAGCTTTCCTGATTTTAAATCAGGAAACAGGACCCATGAATTTGTCCCCAAAAACTTAATTTATGGCCATATATATATATATATATATATATTCCAAATCTTGGATTTTGCATGCAAGACTATCCTGCAATACTTCCCAATTAAGATGAGATCTATTAAAAAAATTACATTTTTTGCCACTAACCTGTAAGCCTTGATCTATGCCCACCCACACACACCACACAAGCACACAACACACGTGCATCCAAGAGATCCACGAATTGGTCCCGAAAGCGTTAATTTGTGGCCACCCCCTCTTAGGGTTTTTGGGGTTCGAAAGCTGCACTCTTTCCCAAAGGAGAAGTGCCCGTACCAACTGCTCATTGGTATCCAAAAATTACATGATTTTGAGTTTTTCTATATCAATCAAGTGCTCAGCTCCTTTACAAAATAAATATTAAACAAAAGGCACCGGTATTTTGGGGGCATCTCAAGATTCTCGACTGAACTAGTGTAAGGGAAAGGATGAGAAAATGAAAAACATTAGAAGAAGATATATATGTTGCCGGTACAAAAAATATGCATGTGTTGCTAAGAGAGAGAGAGAGTGAAGTTAAATCTGGGATTGCCAGCCCTGGATTTAATTAGTTTTAACTAGTAATATGCACGTGCTATGCATATGTGTGATGAGGAAAAATAATCACGTGTCATGGTTTTTGTATGCTTCTCTGACGGTCATTAATCTAAGAACCCTTTTACTAAGTTTGTTTATTTAGAAAATATCTTGTATTCAAAATTGTTGAAGGGTATAAGGGTAATTACATATATGAGAGAATGACATGACATGCTCTTACTCTAAAATCCTCACATAGATTTTTCTCATTTTTTGCATTTTTTAGTGGAAAAATAAGAAATTATTTGGATTGCCCTCATGAGTTTGAGTTATAATAGTATAGATCTTAAATTAAAGTCATTAGAACCTGAGTTGGCCAAAAAAAGTCTATTTTGACAAATAAATTTAGGAGGGGTCGATTTTCCAAAATAAAAAGTAAAGTAGGTCTGTTTAAAAAAATTGTCCTAATTATAATCATATAATTATAATTATAATATATAAAATAAAATAAAATAGATATAAAAGATAGATTATAGGTTAGGAAACGAGGTATTTAAAAAAAACAAAAAAGAAAAAAGGGGATGCTTCCTAATTTAGTTTACAAGTTTAGGATACCAAGGTTGACCCGGTCAAAGCAACACAATTTATGGACATTATGCCGACATCCCGGCTGTTATGTTGCTTCTGGTCCATTCGGGAGAGCAACAATAAGCGTCCACCGCTCAAAACGAGCAGGGGGAAGCTTTTTCCATTCGGTGGGGTGGGGAAGATGGTGGCCGACCCATTAATTTTTTTTTTATCTTCCTTCCTCTACTGGGAAGACGGTGACCCTTTCTATTTTTTTTTAAATGGTGGGCCTCTGTTCATTTTATTATATTTTTTTAATATATTAAATTTTAAAGAAATATATATTTATAATAACATGTTTTCATTCTGCTCGCCTGAACACAGCCCAAAATAGGATTTGGTTACAAAGATTTCAAATGCATTGTTTCACCCTGCTCACCCAAAGTTTCTTTGGTGACATTGCTGGCGTTTCTTTACAGGATGACGACATCACTCTCTCTTCTCTTAAAACGGAAACCCTAGTCCTAGTCTCTTCCGGATCGGACCCTTGCCGCCCAAGTAAGCACCCTACCCTTCTCCTCTCTCTCTCTCTCCCTCTCTTCTCAAACTCTATAAATAGAACCCTAACCCTAACCCTAACACTCCCTCTAACTCTCATCTCAGTTTCCATTGATGAAAACACACACTCGCTCTCTCATCAGCGTAAAAGAGGCAGCAGCATCCGTCATCGTCACCGGCTTCGACGACCGCCGCCTCCATTCTCGATGAAATTGAAATTGGTTACTTTCTTCTCTCTTCTCTCTCTGAATTCATCCTCCTCCTTTTGTGAGTGAATTTCAAAGTTATATTTTATTAGTATGTCTATTGCAAATTCTTGATTTTTGAATCTAGTTTTGTTTCAGAGGTTGATTCCCCCCAATTTCTCAATTTTGCACTGGACTACACTCTTAATTTTTACGCAAACAAAACAATTCTAAGTCTTAATTTGCTTTCTTCGGCCTAAATTGTGTAATGTATGCTTATCTGCTAAATATCCTTGTTCTTTTATATGTTGTTGCTTCTTCGTGCTGCGTGTTATTTAACATGTCTTTAATTTCGATACGGTATTATAGCTTGGACGATTTTGCACTGTCGCTAATCCTTGTTATAGCAATCGATTTCCATGTGGCTTTTCTCCCATTGTTCCTACATTACGGTGGATATCTTTCAGTTCGAATTTTTTAAAATAAATTTTATAACTATGGATCACTAATCTTAGGAACCAAACAGTCGCTGATTTGCCCAAAAGCTTCATGGCTATAAAAAATGGTGAGGCAAGGTTTGGATGGCCTGCTAGTTAGTTTGGCGTTTGCAGCCATCTTCTATTGTTAGCCTAACTTCAAATCTGAACAGACCCTTATTGTAATTCAGAGGCAATGATGATTTGTCCGAATGCTTCAGAGTGATTGATTGTTAAGGTTAAATGGCAAGGCAAGATTGATGACTGTCTACGTATATGCAGCAACCAGTTTGCAGCCATCTTCTATGTTATTTTAAGTTCCTAACTCCAAACTCAAAAGCAGAGCCTAAATTGTTAGAGAGGGAGAGAAAGAGAGGATTTGTTCCATTCTTTATCCTAGGATTTATATTTGCATACAAATTCAACTATTGGTTTGCATACAAGCAACCTAAACTGGCCCAATAAATAAGTCAGAAAGCAGTTCTGATTGTTTATTTTTAAGACTCCAAATAATTTATATGGCGAGGCAAGATTGGTTGGTACACAGGCAACCAGTTTGCAGCGATTGTGTTATATGGTCGAGATTTGGACTGGGTATTGAAATTTCAGAACCTATGACCATAAAGGTTATGGAAAATGGCGAGGTGGGCTTGGTTGTCTGCTTATATGCACGCAACCAGTTTGCAGCCATCTTATCTGTTTTTGTAACTCTAAACTCAAATCAGCGACTAATTTGTGAGAGCAAATATATTACATTCTTCATTACTTCAATTTGCTAGGACAGGCTGGTATATCTGAGCCTCATCCTTAGTGTATATCTGTATATGAGAGCTATGGCTTGCAAAGGGTTGGGTTGTGTCAGTTGTCTACTTGTAGAGCCATTCAAGTTTGTTCAAAACTTAAGACGGCATTTTCTTCACCTTCTTGGGGATTTTTCGATTTTAAATGGGGGCCTAAGTTATGATGATGATTGGGAAATATTATCCATCAAATTTCTTCTTCTCTATTTCTTGTTGTTCGAAAACAAGGTTTAATTATCCGATTAGTCGGCTCTTAAGAGTTTGGCTAGAAACTGCGTTGAAGTATTAAATGATCGATTGATTGCATAATTGACTCTGCTCAAGATATGCTGTGAGCGACAATTAGTCAGGTACCTATACACTGCAAATAACCAAATATGCAAACTCACACTTCATAATGACTTGGGTCTTTCCTTTTCCTTCACATCAATTTTTTCTGTCTTCTCTGATTTTTCTTTGCGGGTATATTAAAATGTAATTTCCTATATAATCCATATATGTGGCGTATAATTCATTAGCATTGGCTGGCTGAACAGAGAACAAATACATGTTCCACAGCATTGAATTTTCTTTAATAGATACTGGATACATGTATGTGCGGGCAACCAATTTGCAGCGATTTTGTTATTGTTACCCTAACTCTAAACTTGAATTGTTATTTGTTTTTCATACCATGTCTGGACCCGAGCTCATTCTACTGGATTCATAAAGCTTGAGGCTTTGTGGATAGCTCAGGTGCGTTCTTCAATGGAAAAGGTTAACCTCTGTTGCACTTTTTAGGTGTTTAATTTTTGTGATTGCACTAATGAGGTCAGGTATCTTTTATTTCAGGATTTCTGTCAAGTGTTTTCTTCTTCTGAAGTGTATCCTCTTTTATTGGGGGCTTTGGAGAGAGGACTCCAGGAAGCAAGGTGAATCTCTCCTCTCTTGTTTTCTGTTGTTGTAACAGCTCATTTCCACCTTTTATTTCATTTAATAACGTCATATTAAGTTGGCAGTTAGAGTTAATCATCCTTGCATCCTCTCTTTCACATTTAAGGCTTTCTTGTAGGGAATTTGATGATACGTTAAAGCTTTTGTTGCTGGTTGAAGTTTAAGGCAAATTAAAGCTTTGTTTGCAGTTTGAAGTGAGATCTATAAGACTATAAGTATTGCTCCTTAACTATAACTCTTGCCCCATCATCTTTTTGTTTATATATGGACAGACTTTTTTTTTTGTCATGCTTGAAAGACAGGAGCGACAATAGAGATGGAGAGAAAGGAAAGAACGTAAGAGTGTCATATATGTGGCCTTTAGATTCTCAGGTGAAGTGTCAAAGTTGTGTGATTGCAATGTCCATGCTTGCCATCTTCCTTAATTGCAATATGTAGGTGCATGAGAAGAAAAATGGAACCAGTCATCATGTTGCTGTGTGCCTGAGCAAGGAACACACATTGCCATTATTCTGTAAGTATCTGCACACAGTTTTGGTACACGTTCAAAGTTGCTGTCTTGAAGTTTATTGAGATATTTCCCAAGGGCCCAAACTATATTCCTTTTATGGAGGGTTTATTTGGTCATTTCAATTTGTTATAGATGCCATTTGGTCACTGATACCACCACAACATTTTTAAAATACAGGGTAAATTTCTCTTGACGTTATAGGAAGTATCAGGGTATTTTTGTGCATTTCATGCTAATTTATTATTACTATTGACGATAATGAGTCCCTGAAAGTTAGATATAATTGAAAGTAGAAAGGACTTCTAAGGAAGTTTAATAGGAACACGTTTTTGTGAATTTTACCCTTAGTAGGCAACCAGTTTGCAACTATTTGTTAACTAACGGCAAACCCTAACAGCATCTTTTTGTTTATTATTGGTTATTAGAAGCTGATCTAAGCCTCATCTTTAATGTTTATCTGATGCTCGACATCAGGGGTTTTCTCATATATCACCTCGAAAACTTAGGTTATTTCTGTATAGCATCTCTGAAATGAAGAAATATTTCTGAGCTCATTATTATTTGAATTATTGTTGTCGTTGTTATGCTCATGATGATGTTGTCATTAAGTTTTATTGCTCTCCATCAAATTTGGTTACTCTTTACTCCTCCATATAAAATTGTCCATAGTCTATCAAATTGTTTGTTCACTGAAAAAAGAATGAAGCGTAAGCTGCTTGAAAACCTATCTTTATCTACCCGAAAGATAAAATGTTGGGGTGCACAATACCTAGATCTTAGCACCAAACAGGAGGGCCAACGGTATTGCCTCTTTGGTAGATAAAAGTAGATATTAAAGAGGGCAGGAAAAGTATTTTCCGAAAAAACCGCCTCTACAAAATTAGACCTTGAATTAAAAAGCTAGGAAAAAGAAATCAAGTATATAAATAAGGAAACGAGAATTGACGCTCAAAACTCCATTTCTTTTGAATTGTATATTATTATGACATCGTCATAAAATTGCACTATTTCTCTCTGGACATAGTCGGTATTTCTCTACAGGATGGCGACATCTCTCTTAAAACTTAAAACAGAAACCCTAGTTTTGCTTGGATTCGTGCTGCCAAAGTAAGTACACTAGTCATATCCTCTCTCTCTCAAACTCTCTAAATAAAACTCAACTCAAACTCTCTGTCTCTCTTTCATCTGAGACTCCATTGATGAAACCTTAACCCTAACACACACACACACACACACACACACTCTCTCTCTCTCATCAAAATTATTGTTGGAATAAAGATGCCAAAAATGACACTGCACAAAAACTTAGTGATATGCTCTTCCTTCACCAAGCTTCTAATCCTTTTATACTCTCATGTTCTCTTCATTATCATAACCAAAATCAAACTCTTGAAAACAAATAAACTAACTCACCACACTGCTGTCAAGGACACACGAGGTGATGCGTCTCGGGCGCAATGCGCAGCCAGATGCTAGAATGCCCCTCGTGGAGCTACGTGGTGCCGTGCATGCAAGAGACGTGAGCATAGACGCCTGAGGTGCACGCCTCACGTGAGGCGAAAGGTGCAAGTGAGACGCGCGCCTCGCTGTAAATTTGTCATTGGATTCTTAAAAGAGATAGCCGAGCCAGAAGAAGCTCCTCAAGAGCTCGAAGATGTCAGACAAGCAACCTTCGATGAGCTAACCGAGATCGATTTGGGAACGTCCGATAATCCAAGGCCGACCTACATCAGCTCACTCTTGTCAGAGAAAATGAAAGAGCAGATAATTGCCCTGTTGCATGAGTTTGCCGACTGCTTCGCATGGACGTACAGAGAAATGCCCGGCCTTTCCCTGAAGTGGCCGTGCATAAGCTGGCTATATCTCCTGATGCCAAGCCTGTCGAACAAGCTCCTCGAAGAATGAGAAGGGAGCTGGAAGAAAAGATCATCGAGGAAACTAAGAAACTTATCGATGCTGGCTTCATCAGGGAAGAGAAATACGCAGACTGGATCGCATGCATTGTCCCAGTAAAGAAGAAAAATAGACAGATCCGGGTTTGCGTCGATTTTAGGGACCTTAACAAGGCATGCCCTAAAGATAATTTCCCGCTTCCGGTCATGGAAATGATGGTCGATGACACCTCAAATTACGAGCTGTTCACCTTCATGGACGGTTTGTCTGGGTACAATCAGATAAAAATGTCACCCGAGGATGAGAAGCATACAATATTTCGAACCCCGATCGGCATGTACTGTTACAAAGTGATGCCGTTCGGACGGAAGAACGCAGGTGCTACATATCAAAGGGCGATGACCAATGTCTTTGATGACCTAATCCATAAAGTCGTCGAATGCTATGTTGATGATCTGGTCGTCAAGACTAAAGCTAAGGCCGATCGCATCCAAGATCTTAGAACCGTTTTCACCAGATTGAGGGAATACGATCTGAAGATGAATCCTCTAAAGTGCGCTTTTGGCGTATCATCGGCAAAATTCCTAGGTTTTATAGTCCGACATCGAGGGATCGAAGTTGACCCATCCAAGATAAATGCCATTCTGGAGATGCCCCCTCCTAAGAGTCTGACGCAGCTAAGATCCTTTCAAAGCAAGCTCGCTTACATACGAAGGTTCATCTCGAACCTATCGGGAAGATGTAAGCCCTTCTCAAAACTCATGAAGAAAGGAGCTCTTTTTGTCTGGGATGGCGAATGTTAAGAAGCGTTCGAAAGTATCAAACGGTACATGTTGCACCCTCCAGTGCTTGCTGCTCTTATTTCAAATAAACCGTTGATTCTCTATACTGCTGTGCTAGATGAATCACTTGGCGTACTCCTTTCACAGAACGAGGAGGGAAAAGAAAATGCCCTCTACTATCTCAGTCGAACTTTAGTTGGGGCGGAACACAACTATTCCCTAATCAAAAAGCAATTCCTGGCTCTGATATTCGCTGTGAAGAAGCTGAGGCACTATCTGCTTACTCATCGGGTTATGCTGATCTCCAAGGTCGACCCGCTCAAACACTTAATGATCAAAGCAAGCCTAGCCGGTAGAATGGCGAGATGGGCTGTCATGCTGCTTGAATTTGACATAATTTACTCATCAGAAAGCGGTAAAAGGGCAAGCCCTCGCCGACTTCCTTGCTGCTCATACGATACCAGAAGGGTCGTCACTCAATTGCGAGTTACCCGACGAACAAGTGATGCACCTCGAGGAAGATGAGCCATGTTGGGAGCTCTACTTCGATGGAGCCTCATCAATGAGGAGCTCCGGCAAATCAAGCATCCCGCAGATAAAAACAGAGATATGATTGGTGTTCATCATGCCATCGATGGGAACCCTACGACGTTCTTTTGCTCTCACTGAGCCTCGCACAAACAATGAGGCTGAGTATGAAGCTCTGATAGCTGGTTTGGAGCTCGCCATAGAAATGGAAAACCTTCGGCTACGTGTCTACGGTGATTCCCAGCTTGTCGTTAACCAAATAAGCGGCGACTATAAAATATACAAACCCGAGTTAGCTCGATATAGAAGCCGAGTGGTGGAACTTATGAAACGGTTCACTCACATTGAATTAATGAGAGTCCCTAGAGCGTTGAACGGAAAAGCCGACATACTCGCTCGCCTAGCTAAAGAGCTAGCTGATCCCGACATGGACGAAATTCTAATCACAGTCAGAAGCCGGCAAATTCTACTTCCAGTATCATTGCGTGAAGAAAGTGTTGAACAAGAGAACAATCCCGCCGAAGAAGCTTCGATCATTCAAGACGAGCCCGATTGGAGAGGACCCTTCATAGAGTACCTCCGATACGACAAGCTGCCCAAAGAAAAATCTGCGAGGATTCAGCTGAAGAAGAGTGCTCTCCGATACATGTTTGTAAATAACACGCTATACCGCAGATCATATAACCAACCCTGGCTCATGTATCTGTCATCGGCCGAAGCCCAAAAAGTCGTGAAAGTTCACTCGGGCATCTGCGGGGGTCACCAATCCGGCTTCAAATCAAACGGCTTGGATATTACTGGCTTACCATGATAAAAGATTGTGAAGAGCATGCAAAGAAAAGTCATATCTGCCAAATTCATGGTGATTTCATTCACAAGCATCCCAATCCGCTGCATCCTACGGTGGAGTCATGACCCTTAGAAGTTTGGGGTACCGACATAATTGGTCCAATTGATCCTCCGTCATCCAAAGGCCACCGGTTCATATTGGCCGCAACTGACTACTTCTCCAGATGGGCTGAAGCTGTCCCGGTAAAAGAAGTCATGACAGAAGATATTCTGACGTTCTTCTAGCATAATATTCTATACAGCTTCGGTACACCAAGAATCATTTCTGACAACGGACCTTCTTTCAAGAGCTTCAAAATCTCAAGGTTCGCTACTCAGCACAAGATAGACCGGAGATATTCCTCCATCTATAATCCAAGAGCCAATGGGCTAGCCGAAGCTTTCAATAAGACTCTATGCAACCTCCTGAGAAAAAATACTTTAGCCAACAAGAGAGTCTAGAATCTCAAATTTCACGAGGTGTTGTGGGCATATCGTACCACGCACCGTACTCCAACTCAGTGCACTCCATACTCATTGCTCTTTGGAGTGGAGGCGGTCCTCCCCCTCGAAGTCGAAGTTCCAAGCTTGAGGATGTCCGTTTAGCATGAATTGACGGAGGAGGAAAACGTGCTCCTTCGGCTCGAAGAGCTCGACGCCCTAAAAAAAAAAGAGGCTCGCAGTACAGCAAAATCTAGAGCTGTATCGAGCCCAAATGTCACGGGCCTATGACAAGATGACCCGTCTCCGCGCTTTCAAGAAAGTCGAATTGGTGTTGGTCCTCAAAAGACCGATCATCCCCAATCGACATGCCATGGGAAAATTCGAGCCAAACTGGGAAGGACCGTACGTCATCGAGAGAGTTCGATGGAGGATCTTACCAGCTGATAAATGCCGAAGGAGAAAGTCCCATGCCACCCATCAGTGGCCGATATCTCAAGAAATACCACGCGTGAATGCTCCAAGTCGCAGGCGAATTGAGCACACCGGCCCTACGGTTTGGATCATGCACACCGGCCCTACGGTTAATCAGAAAATCTCCAAATAAAAGATTTAAAATATATAGATTAAGTTATTTAAAATATTCTTTATTTTTCTAAAACAGAAAGATAATTTTGTTAACAAGAGATAAAATCTTTTATATTTTTCTAAATAAAGAAAAATATAAAACTTGTTAATAAGGACCTTCAGATCTATAATCCAACGATGCTTAAGCACCCGGATTAATATTAGCTCTGTTCATATATTCTTTTAAAACAAAAAATCTATTGAATATCTTATTTAAATAAGAAAGATATTAATCATATCAACAGATAAGCTTTGGATCTAAAATTCAATAGTGTTTAAGCACCCGGGTTTGATCGTAAGATCAATTAAAGAAATCTAAAAGAGAGATTGTTTCTACTTACCCAACAATATCTATATCCTATATAAAGGACCCTTGAGGTCAAATTTCATATACAAAATCGACCCCATAAGCTTGATCATGAACTTAAGTTCTCTGCAATCAAAGCTTTTGTCTTCTTCCTTATTATCATCAACCGATGTGAGAAAAGGAGAATGGTCTCTATGATAGAATAGGCTTAAGCTTCATCTATGAGAAGGTTAACCTTCAGATTCAGAACATAAGTTCTTTTCGATGATCTTAAGATCTTTAGATCAAACTTCGTCTCGAAAAAACTTAAGTTTTTATTAGAGCGGTTTCTTTAATCTTAAGATCTAGGGTTTGAGAGAAGAACCGAACCCCCTCATAAAAATATAATGATGATGGACAAGGAAATTTAAATTTCCAAAGAACGGATCATATGATATATATATAAAAAATGGAGGGAGACTCCAAATCACAAAAGTTGTGATCTTAATGTCGTCAATGGCCAAAATAACCATTAACAGCAGCTTAGGCTTCATGAAACTTAAGTTTCAAAAGAACAAAAATTTATCTCTATGAAAAACCCCAAGCGGCCATGCGCTAGAGGCATATGCGCCACATAGACATGCGTCAATGAAGGACATAAGCCAATGAAGATATGCGCCAATAAAGACCATGTGCCAATATGAAGGGCATGCACCAATGAAGATATGTGTCAATATGGGCACATGCGCCTGAGACTGATAGAACATAGGACCTAGGTTCAACCCAAATATGAGATTTATGGATTTGGACTACGGGCGACGACAATATTTGTCTCCTTATACAATCTAAGGACAACCCCAAAATAAACAATATATATAACACGACACACGATGATTCATGGAGTGGAGAAAATTATTATCGCCTGGTAATAATGTAATTAACTGCAGGGGCTTGCGCCTGCAGGAAAAATGCCCCACAATCAAAAACCCTCACATATGAAGGGGAAGCTGATAAGTCTGCTACAATGATCACATCTATCAAAACCTTCAATATACGGTTTCATAAATCAGCTTGGTATTTTCGAAGAGGTGGATGTATATGTTCCATATAGTATCTGCTTCCAGATTCAGGATGGACGCGCTCCCCACGTCTCGTTCTGGTTTCCGGTGTTAAACATCTATATTCAAAACTGTTAGAATATAAATTAATAACATACAACCCTCATCACAACTTGGAACTTACGGTGTAGACCCTCATCATAACTTGGAACTTAAGGTGCAACGGCTGGGACATTTGACATGGTATTAAAACAACCCAGGATCGACTCTCCGGATGCGCAATTAAATGTTATTTAAATTAAAATGTGGCTGTGTAAAAAGCCCATGCTTTTAGCCCAAAAATTCTTCGACCTGTGGGGGAGTAATATAATATAAATTGTTAAGAAACATAAGTATAGAAGAGGAGCGGAAAATAATGGAGAGACTATATTATGAAAAATAGAAGAGAAGCAATGGTTATTGATAAAAAAGAAAACTATAATAATTTTATTAGAAGTGGACAACTCTACTTCTCTATTTATAATAAACTCTTAGGATTTAATATTTAACCACTAAGTAACACTTGATTCCTAAGTAGATCATAATCTAATCAAATCTAAATATTGCCAATCTCTCAAACATATCAAACTATATCTCTCATAAATATATATCTTTATTCTTAACGCTCCCCCTCAACCAAAAGGGCACATATGATGTGTTCTCAACTTATTACAAAGCTAATTTCTCGCTCTAAAAATAAAATTTGCAACTTCAGCAAAGCATCTTGCGTCTTTTGTGTTGTCTTGAAAATTTGGCTTTCATGCTGTCTTAAAATCTTTCTTCAATAATTCATCTTGGAAACTTGCAATTTGACTTGAGCTGAGATAATTTTCTATGAAGAGTTTTGAATGAAAACTTGTGTTTTCCGTGAACTGTCGTTAATAGTTTCTTCAAACACTTCCATAAGTGTGTCATATCACACACTTTTGTGGACTGCCATTAATAACTTTTTCGAACAACTAGTTTAACGATTTATAGGTCAACAACCAGTTTAACAACTTAGATATCAATACCGCAAGTTTAATGACTTTGAAGTCAATCAACAAATTTAATAAATTTGAGATCAATTAAGAAGAGACTTCAATCAATAAGTTCTACCAACAACTTTAACGACTTCCAACAAATATCTTCAATCACAACTTCCAACAAATTTAACAAACCAACAAACTTCATCAACTTCAAATCTCAACTTCATTTTCAAGGGGTATTTTACCCATATATCATATATACCTTATATATTTTCCGTATGTCAGAAAAAAAAATCTTATTCTTTACAGATTATCACAACGAACAATCAGCACGAAAGGACATACATAACTTCCAACAACTTCAAACTTTTTTTACCATTCACCAACGAAATATTTTTTTTTCAACTTCACCGTTTTTTAAGAAGAGAAGGGTTTTACCGTAAGGCGGCTCGAAATCTAAGGTTTCGATAGGGTTTCTTTTTCTTCTTCTTCTTCTTCATCTTCATTGTCATCGTCTTCTTCGAAGTCTTAGTCACCGTTGACATTTTGTTCAGGTTTTGGTCATTGAGGGTATCGATCGCCATTGGAGAGGTGGTGAGATTGAGAGAGGAGTATTTTTTTTTGGAAACGCGGAGAAAGGTAGTGCTATGATGCCATGTAACGAGTTTAGAGTATTTAAAGTTGAGAGGGTGATGGAATTTTTAATAGGTGTACATTGGCCTTTGATATAAGTCGGTTCCAACAATAAAATTCAAGCCTTATTGAGGTTTGACTTATCTTATATTTTATACCCATGTGTTTCTTTTGTTGTTTTCAATATGAGACTATTTTTAAAGTCCCATCATTTATTTTTACTTTCAACATTCCCCCTCACGTGCAACCATCGCTTTTTTTTTGTACTTGTCATGTGGAAAGTATGAGTAGGATTACGTGCAACCATCATTTTTTCTTGGTATGGTTGTCATGTGCAAAGTACGAGAAAAATTATGTGCAACTATATAGAAAGAGTCATAGATCACCTCTCATATTTTAACCAATCTAATAACTAATTATATTCATAATATAAATCAATAGCCCACAACCCACATTATAACTTTGGAGCTAAGATGCGGCGGTAAGGACATTACCCAAAAACCATCATAATTTATTCGGCGTGTCCGTGTATTAAGAGGTTTGCTGTTTACTTCATTTAGATTAGGTATGAACTACCTCATGTTTGATTTTCTTAAAGATGAAGAAGGCAGAGAACTATTGCACGAATGTTTGCAAATCACAGCAAAATGCAAAGGGATAGAACATCTTAGTGCAGCGGCTCGCCTTGTAAACCTCGCAGATTTTTTTTCACGATCGAAGAATTTTGTGGAGTTGCAAATTATGTTGAAAACAATAATCAATTACTGTACCAGTGTTGCACCTTGCAGTCGCACTCTACCATTTAAAGAAAGACGATGAAGCCAAGAGCCGTGCTCTAGAGGCTGTGCAAATACGTGATGATGCATTCCGAAAAGAATTTCTTCCGGTAGGTGAGCTTAACTGCATCTTTACAGTAAATTCTATTATGAATTAGTTCATTCAATCCATTTTTATTGCCTTGCACTTGTTAGCAAAACAGATCACTAGACAAATATTACAGTCTATTTTCCTCAAACAAATATCTTGGGCTGGCCTTGTTTATCCTTTTTTTCCTTCTAAAAAATAAAAATCCCGAAACAATATTTTCTTTTTCCATCAATGTGAAAACCGATGCGAATGAGCAGGAAATCAAATTTCCACTGATAGTGTTAGGCTCTGTTCTGATTCTGATCGAACTTTCCTTACCGTTACACAGACCACTCCAAGGTTAAGAAAAATGAGGACGCTTTTATGCAGATACCACTTGAAATGTCTTAGGACTCTAAATGAATATACCATAAGCCCCACTCCTAAAAATTCTTTAACACAGCAATGTGGGGATGCAAGTATGGTACTTCAAAAAAAAAAACTAATGTTTTCTAAAAGTAATATTCCAAATAATGTACTTAGTATTAGTATATTATATAATATATCAACCTTTATAACTGAAATATGTTAATTTTAGTATATCATTACACATGCACTCTTCTAAAATTTTAAAACGTGTTTCCTCACGCTCATGTATATCCTGAAAATATATATTTTATTTTGCGACACAAGACTAGTCTCTGTTTCGTGTCAAAATTTCGAATCATGTCTCATACTAGTCCAGGTTCTCCTCTTCTATGCTTCTCTGATATTGCAGGTGCAGTTCTTGATTGCTTGGTATCGATACAAACAAGATTGGGGAAGGACGACGGCGATATACTGGCCAAATTGAAGAGAATTTTAAGCATTCAAGAGAGGGAGTTCGGCTCCGAGCACGGAGAAGCTTTAGAGACCACGAAAAAGGTTGTTTCTTTTTTGATGGGGATGAAGAATGAGAAGTTGCTTTTAGAGAGGAGATTAAAATCATTAAGAAGCAAACACAAGCACATGGTTCATGTTTAAAAGAAATAGCAGTTGCACTTTTAAATTTCTATCGAAATCAAAGTCCTTTGATATGTTACTGATCATATCAATTAGTTGACATTTACATAAGCTTTTGAAGGCATGCCAACTTCATCTGGTGCAATCAAATTTAAAAAAATTTAATTGGCATCCTCCAAATTTATGTAAACTAAAGAAAACATCTTATAATAAGAAAGTTTAGTATGATAAACTCATGTAATGGTTTTATTATACATCTGCCACTCTACTGCTACGAGGTATATAGTACAGAGTGGAAAATACTGTATGTTTCTTCCAATATCTTAACTACTTAGGAAATAAAACCGCAAATTTAGTACAGAAAGGTAAAAATGGACTTAGCAATAACGGATCCGGTGTCGGAAATGCTTTTGCGCTGCAGCGATACGATCGGCTGTTGCATCATCGTCCCCGTTTTCTCCATCATCGCATGTATCTGATGGAGATGAGAAAAAGCATGATAATAGGGCCTTCGGAAGAGGGAAGCCACTGCACAAGTCATCAACCCAATATTCCATGACTTTGCAAAACTTTGATCCCATATGATGCATTTATGTCCTGCAACTGTTACGAATGAAGGCAGCAGCTGGTGGGATTTAAGTTGACATGGCACTAGAATTTGATTGGTTTGAGTGAGGTAAGTGCAGAGTATTTTTAGAGAGACTTTTGACTCTTCGAACAACAGCCTCCCCCCTATTTTAAAGGTTGTATCACATGAGCTGTGCCCGATTTATTCTAACTTCATGACTGGGTTGCAAAAGTGCTGAGACAGGGATGCCTGAATTCAAAGTCAACATTTCTCTGCTTTCTTAGAAATATCTAAATGCAGAAAAGCTGTGCGGGCGCTCATTAAAATTATTTTTTCATAATTATTCTATTTACAATCCATCAAACTCCTGTCATGAAAATATGTTACTACCGACCTCCAACAAAGAAGACCAAATCAGTCCCGCACAAACAATCAAAATTAAAATATTTTGATTTGGGCATTCAACATAGCAATTTTACAATGGAAACTTGATTAATTTTCACAGAAACTTGTTGCCATAGGGGAAAAACTCAAGTCACAAGCACTTCCACATCTGCATTGGTCCGTCAACTTTATATACAATAGCTTTTCATTTAATCAATTGTGCTAGTTGCATAAATACAATTTGCTTTGAACTATCTCTTCAACGCCAGTCTTTGTTTTAATGCAAGATTGAGTAACTGAGCGGAATTGCATCTTGGATATCAAACTTTTCTGATCGCAGATCTGTTAGCAAGTGAAAAGGAAATAGCCAACATATATAAACTAAATCAACAAGAAAAAAATGGATAAATGCTTGTCAAATAGGCTCATTGTAGACTCCAGAAATTTGTCCTTCGTATTCAGACAAGACTTGGCAATGTCGACCAGCTGCGAGCATTTCAAGTGAAGCTGACGACATCCCTGAATGAACAACACGGCAAAAAGATGTATTATGTATAATCGGCAATTGGAGCATCACTGCTCTAAAAGAAAAGCAATAGTTAGGGCCATTCAAACTGATCTCTTCTTGCCTGTATGCATTGTGTGTTCATAAATGCGCACAGATGTTTCCTCCGTGTGATCATGAGTAAGAGGCATATTTCCATGCAGGTCATACACAAAAAGTGATGAAAATTTAAATTTTAGTCCTCCATAAACCTGTTTTTTCAAACTTAGAAAATTTCTATTTTTGGTAAGTTTTTCAATATTTTGCATTTATATCCCACAAAAATCACAAAATTTTAAATAAACAAAAACTCAAAATTTATCGTTGGTTACTCCAATATTTTTCTTGATATATAACACAAAAAATCAAGAAATTTTCAAAATCTCAAAATTTTATATTTTCTTTGAATTTTCGAGATACAGCTTTGCTAGCACACAAAAATTGCGAAATTTCCAAAGTCCCAAAATTTTCTGTTTTCTTTGGTTTTTCGATAATTTGCCGGCTCATGAAAACTGCAAAATATTCAAAACTCTCAAAACATTATATTTTCTTTGATTTTGCTTGTTATATGACACACGAAAACTGCCAAATTTTTTTAAAATTTCCAAAACTTCCGCTTGAAACGGAAATCGCGAAAATTTCTAGAATCTCAAACTTTTTTTGTTTTCCTTCAGCTCTCGATATTTTTTATGCTATAGCTCACGAAACCCATGAAATTTCCAAAAGCATCAAATTTTCTTTTTTTGTATTCAGTATTTTTCTAGTGCCCGCGCAAATTGGAAATTTTCAACCATACCAAAATTTTCTCATTTGTTTCGTTCCTCAAAATTTTGCTTTCTAGCATATGAAAACACAAAATTATCAAAAATCTCAAAATTTTGGTTTGACAACATTATACCTTGTAGCATACGAAAACTGTTAAGTTCTTGGAAATCTCAAAAAAAAATCATACGTATTTTAATATTTTGCTTGCTATATTATACATTGTAAACCATGAAGGTTTAACATTTCAATATTTTAATATTTTGCACACAAAAATTGTGAAATTTTGCTTGTAGCTCACGAAAACCATGAAATTTTAAAAATCTTTTAAAAATCTGTTTTCTTCCAATTTTCAACATTCTCAAAAAAAATTGTATTTCTCATATTTCAATATTTTTCTTGCTATATTATACACAGTAACTTCGAAATTTTCAAAACTAACATTTCTACTTTTCTTTCATTTTCAATCCTTTACTTGCTATATATAACACACGAAAACAACGAAATTTTCAAAAAACTGAAAACTTTTACGGTTTCTTTCGACATTCAATATTTTGCATGCTATAGCACCAAAAAACCATGAAATTTTTGGAATGTCTCAAAATTTCTTATTTTCTTTTTAGTATCTTTTTCTGGTAATAATATAGGAAAGTCCTGAAATTTTCAATAATTTGAAAATATTCTCTTTCCATCCGTATTTTAATATTTTGCTTGCTTATAACACACGATCGGGAAACTTTTAAAAATCTCATAATTTCAATCTCCCTTATATATAGCACACACAATTTTCCTCTTTCACTTGATATAGCACACGAAAACAGCAAAAATTTTCCTAACGAAAACTACCAAAATCTTAAAATTTTATGTATTATTCGGTATGTCAATATTTCTCTCTATAAAAATTTTTCAAATTATCAAAATAATTAAAAATTTCTGCTTTTCCTCCGTTTTCAATTTTTTTCTTGTCATAGAAACACGAAAATCGCGAAATTTAGAGTTTCTTTTTTTCCCTTGATATAACAGATAAAAATCGCGAAAACACCCAAAATTTATTGATTTTTCAAGTTCACTGCCGCATGAACAAATATCGGGAAAATTTTAAAATCTCAAAATTTCTAGTTTTCTTCTGTTTTTTCAATCTTTTGCTAATAGCACACAAAAATCAAAAACTTTTCAAAAAAACTCAAGATTACATGTTTTCTCCAGTGTCTCAATATTTTACGTGCTCTTGCACACAAAAATCAACAAATTATAAAAATCTACAAACTTCTAGATTTCCTTTTTTCTCATTGCTTTCTATATAAAAACAGTGAATTTTCAAAATTCTTCTAATTTTCAGTTTTCTTTGGTTTTTCAATATTTTGCTTGAAATAGCATATGAAATTTGTGAAATTTTCAAATGGCTTGCTTGCTATAACGTACAAAGGGCACAACTTTCAAAAATATCAAAATTTCTAGTTTCAATTTTTCAATATTTTGCCACAAAAATCACAATATTTTGTTCTGACTTCGGTTTTTTATATTTTGCTCGCTATATAGCCCCCGAAATTGCAAAATTTGAAAGTCCCAAAATTCTCACTTTTTTTGTTTTCAAAAATCCCAAGCTTTACTATTTTTCTTTCGTTTTTCAATATTTTGCTTGCTATATAACACATGAATATCACAAAATTTTCAAAAAGCTCAATTTTTTTGTTTTTTCAACTATTTTTTTAACGACTTGCATGGACTACGAAAACAACAAAATTTTCACAATTAAAATTTTTTCTTTTAGTTTTTCAATATTTTGCTTGATATAAAACACGAAAATCGCAAAAATTTCCAAAGTTCCAAAATTCATGTTTCCTTCGACTTTTCAATATTTTGCGTGTTATTGCCCATTGTGGAACTTTCAAAAAAATTTGTTTTCTTTTTCAATATATTGCAAGGTTTAGCCCACGAAAACCGTGAAGTTTTCAACAATCTCAAAATTTTCTATTTTCTTCGATTTTTCAATATATAGCTAGCTGCCCACCGAAAAGTGTGAAATTTTCAAAATCTTATTTTATGTTTTCTTCATTGTTTCAAATATTTTGCCTGCTATAACACACGAAAAGTGCAAAATTTTCAGAAATCTAAAAATAATGTTTTCTTCATTTTTTCAATATTTTGCATGTTATAGACCCACTAACACTGAAAGTTCCAAAAATCTCAAAATTTATCTTTTATTCGGTTTTCCAAATTTTTGCATTCCTACGAAAACCGATCAGAAGCCTTCTCACATTAATCTTATGTTTTCTGGTTATTAAAAATTTCTGCTACTGAATCAATATTACATTTGAACCATGAACTTGATTTAGTTACTTCTAATCTTATTTCATTCTTGACAAGGAAAAAATAGTGTGTTCCCGTCTTAAAATTTGGGCGTTCATGGCAAGCACAAGCACAACATATAGGCAAAAGAGCCCCAAAGTATTAAATGGCCTCAATATGTTCAAAGGAATGTAAAGCAGATTTTTCCGGATTATATTTTATCGTACTCCCAAATGAAAATCAGATAGACTATGATAGCATCGGAAAAAAACTTTGATTTGATATATTATAGGCCTCACAACTCTTCCGGAGTCGAGAGAGCAAACGTGCGATGCAAGCATAGTTTAAGCAGAGCTTAAGCAAAGCTCTTTCACAAGAGATGTATTTTAGACCCATATCGGCCACACCAAAGAATTGAGAAGTGTTTATATAACTTAAACACTTCCACTTTTCATTGCATTAAGACCAATGAAAGATAATATAATGAAACCACAAGGGCGCGCCGCCGCCGCCGTGCCGAGCTACCGAGCCGCATGTGCCTGCACCTGCGGACATGAATGTCGCTCCGATTCCCGTTCAAAAAGTCTCGAGCATTCTTTTTGTAGAAAATTGTTTTTAAAAATATTTCAAGTACTAGGTGTGCAGCATTACTTGCGATGAACAAGCGCACCTATTAATTAATCTGAATCAACACGTACGCACCTATTAATGAAGCTAAATCAACAAGTGCGCAGCGATGCGTGCAATGCATGTGCGCACCTATTAATGAAGCTGAATCAACATGTGCACAGCGTGTGCAATGCGCGTGCGCACCTATTAATGAATCTGGAAAAGAACAAAAAAAATAAAAAGAAACAGAACCAATTGCTTCTCTATGAAAACTTTTGCTTTCTGATCCAGACTAGTGCGCACTCAAACTAGTGCGCACTTAATAAAATTGTCTATGGAAAAGCCCCTGGAGATGTGTGCGCACGTGATATGCACGTGAGCGCACTTGACGAAAGCCATCTGTAAAGACATGCGCATCACGTGATATCCACGTGTGCGCACATCACGAAAGTTACACATGAAAGCATGCGCGTTATGTGATACGCACTTGCACAACACACTGACTTGAAACAAGTGTGTAACGCGCCAAGGCACGTGCACACTCCTTTTTCAGATCAAAGCAAATTTGCATGTGCGTCATATGCACTTGCGCACTTGGACAGCAAGCTTTGGCTTGACTACTTAGTTAAAATAAACCAAGTATAGAAGTTTTTGCTTCTCATACATGATATATTGATTAACATATCAATGATGTCCAAATTGATCGTAGTCTCATATATGACTAATGGTCGTTCATCTAAGTTAATTTTAGTCTCATTTAAGACTAACGATTCTTAGATCCACCATAATCTTTTCCCATAAATACGGGATTTGGTTCAAAAATATAACTTTCCACACATCTGACATATGTCGTAATTCCTCAACGTCTTCAGAGAGGTGGCGGATCCTAACAACCAACAACTTATTCGTCCAAGCATGGGAATGTTAGACCGAAATGTCCTTAAACTAATATTCGTCCCAAACATGGGAATGTTAGACCGGAACATCCCTAAACTAATAATGGACCGCGACGTCCTTAAATTAATGTGTTTTTGACCTGCGGACTGTCTCCATATTGACTACCGTATATTATCCATGGGCTATTCATATATGATCTAATGATCGGTTGAGCACATATGCTCATTTATTCCTAAGTCGATCTTAGTCTCATATATGACTAATAATCCTTAGATCAAACCCAAGTTTCCCGTGAACGGATGGACCTCACAAATGTGATGAATGCTTCTTAAGTTCATTCCCGTTGGCAAACCAAGCTACCAACGCGGACCCTGTCAAGTAAATGATTGACCCAAAATATCTAGGTTGATCTTAGTCTCAAATAAGACTAACGACCCTTGGATAGAGCCCAAATTTCATATGAACCAATGGACCTCACAAATGTGAGAAATACGTCCTAAATTCACTCCCGTTGGTAAACCAAGACACCAACGTGAACCCCGTCAAGCAAATGCTTGACCCAAATCATGTAAATATATATACGAATTTGGACTAATCCGTGCCCTACGGGCGACGACATAAACTAGTCTCCGTATACAATCCATGGGCAACCATAATAAACAAAATATAATACGACACGAAGTGAACTACCGGAGTAGGAGAAAGTGGTTATCACAACGCAATAACGTAGTTAACTGCAGGGGCTTGCACCTGCAGGGAAGAGCGTCCCCACAATAAAAAAAACCTCACAAATGAGGGGGATCTGATAAAGTCTGCTATATCGGTCGCATCTATCCAAACCTTTGATATATAGTGTCATAAATCAACTTGGTATTTTCGGAGAGGTGGATGGATATGCCCAAATAGCATCTGCTTCCAAATTCAGTCAAGACGTTTAATCCCAGATCGTCTCTATTTTCGGTGGTAAACAGATTCTGATACACCCGGTAGGATCTCTTTCTCCTTCCACTCCATACTTCGTGTGTCGTAATCGCGAACAAAATTGCAGTTCGCTACGGTTGCCTTGAATTTAAGATACTAAAACTTGGTGTCTTGCTCCAGTGCAGAATCAATGGCTCTCAACTGCACTTCATGTAACAGCAGCTCCCACTCCATCCCATCCAGGGGAGCAACGTACGGGCCCAACGCGGCCTCCATCTTCTCAATGCTGGTAGGGTAGGTAACTTAGACTACTACCGGGCTATTCTTCAGGACCATGCTCCCGCCTATAAACTTTGGCGCCTCAGGGCCACAAGAAGAAGCTCCCAAAAGGTCAGTCTTTGATCGGATGGTAACTGTGATGGCTCATATCAGCAAGCCGTCAAACTCTGGCGTCTCAATCTTAAACAGGCTGAACAAGAACTCGAAAGGCCCCACAAAGAAGCCCATGATACCTGAAGGAGCTGCCCCAAAACGGCTAGCTCTCCCTACTCCTGCTACAAGTGAAGCCGATAAGAGTGCTTCCCTTCCTTGACGGTCGGTCTTCGAAAGATTAGTCAGCTACGCTCCAGCTCCACCAAGAATGTCAGTCTTCCAAAGGCTGACAGTAAGCGAAGCTCCCCAGCAACGCCGGGGGCATGATGAAGGTGCCTCTAATACGGAAGCAGTTCCTGCTGTAAGGCATGCTCGACGTCGCAACTGGCGTCGAGTGAGAGAAGCTGGGGCAACTCCCTTTCTAGGCTCACCCCACCAGCTCTTATGGTGAATATCAACGTTGTTGTTCCAACTGGGAACAATTTTGACCTGCTTAGGAGGGTACGCAAGAACTCCCCGATGATGGTACTGAAAAAATCACCTCCGCCGGCAGAGGCCCCAGTACAGAAACAGCCGGAGCAGTCTCATCAACGGCTCTCCTCACAGATACATAGTCTGGCGAAAAATCCAAAACTCTGTGCTTGACGAAAATTACTCTCGTCGACCGAAGAAATCTAAGGACCGACAAGAAATAGACCGCTCTGCTATACAACAGGGATCCCTCCTAAACAGGCGTCTGTCATGGCAACTCCTTCAACTCCAACCTCTAATAAAAGAACGAAGCCGGTGAAAACTCTACCGCCGGCGGCAAAATCCAACGACGAAAGATCTAAATGCTCCAAGTCTGGGGGTATAACCATACATACGGTCTACATGGAAAGCGACAAAGAAGAAAGCCGAGCTTCAATGAGTCACCGACCGCATACTCGGTTGCTGACAAAGCCTTAGGAGCAACAGCAAAAGCTCCATGAAATTCTGATCGAAATGGCAGCTCTCACCAGACCAAAGGAAAGTCCGGACAATGAAGTCAAACAGCGCCAAGAGCAAGAGACCGGTACAGAGTTCTTGAGACGAGTGCGGAAGAGAAAAGGCAGAAGTTGCATAGCAAGCTGCTAACATAAAGCAAATGGCTCTTTTATTCCAAGACATAGTTAGAATGATGATCCAGCCAGAACCACCGGCTGAAGATCTGTCGGTGATTATTGAGAATGACAGAGGAGAAACATCAAATCCTCCCCAGCTTTATCAGCGGCCAAGGAGAAAACAATCTCCAAAGCGGCTCTGGATGACTACATTGCTCAGCAAATTAGAACTCACCAAGCAAGTGAAGCCGTCAGCCAACTTGTCAAAACCGGGCGACCATATCCAGCCTAGTATGACCAAATCAAGTACCCATCGGGATATACGATCCCGAAGTTCCATGTTTATAAGGGAACGGGTAATCCCTACCAGCATGTCGCACAATGCAGAGCTCTGTACGACAATACTGGAGGTGACAACAAACTTTTGCTTCGCCAATTCGTCAGAAGCTTGTCAGACACAGCTTTCGAATGGTACTCGGAGCTCCCAAATGACTCCGTGAAGACCTCTGAAATGGAGGTGCTGCTCACGCAACAGTTCGCCAGCGCGAGTGAACGTACTCCGATTGCAGCACTAATCAATGCTAAGGTAAAGCCGAGAGAAACTTGGATCCAATACGCGATCCGGTAGTGGAACCTGTGGTCTAAATGCGAACAGCACATCGAAGAGTCTCCAGCTATGGGCATGTTCATCAGGACCCTCGATTCTCAATCGACTGTGTCGCGGTTCATAACTTTCTTCAAACTCACAACCTTCCAGACGCCGATAGACAAATTGGCCTAAATAGATCAGATGGGTCATGGCCCTTCCTCCTTAAATAAAGACCTTCGAAATAACAAGGAAAAATGAAAGGCAGACTTCGTTGCCAACACGCAACCGAGCGGTCCAAAACCAGCTACTCGCCAAAACAACACACGTGCGCACACGTCCTTGTAAGACTGGGACGTGCATACTCGTTCCCTCATGATAAAATGAGAAGATTGTTTGAGCTAGCAATACGAAATAATCTGATCACATTGCTAGAACCACGGCGACCCGCACAACCCGGCGACGTCAACAACCCTAACTACTGCTCTTATCATAGGATAGTGAGCCATCCAATTAAAAATTGCAACATATTCAAAAATTGGGTCGAGGACTAGTACCAACAAGGGAAGTTCGCACTGTCTGATAGCTGGAGTAGATCCGTCCCAAAAGCACGCTCCTAAAATGGACGCGCAAGGGGCATTATGCTCACCCGTGGAAGAAACTCCATGAGAAGTTCTTTCAGCGAAAACTAAAAGAATGCTGAAAGATGTACATGCATGCCCGGCAATCAAGTGGAAGAGCCCGTTTGAACCCGAAATTATCAACGGGATACTGAAACCACGTCCCGCGCCAAAAACCGCCAACAAGAGGAAAAGCCCCTAAGTCAAGACTTCAAAGTCTTCTAAGAAAAAGAAGACTAAAAAACCTGTGCATCCTGCCAAGTATGACGACAAGCGCACGGACCTCCAAAATATAAACGCTCCGGAAGAGTACAATCAGAAAGCATGGACTCCAATCACACTCGAAGAATTCCTCAAGCATATTCTTGAGGACAGAGACGGTGACAATGATAAGAGAAATGGCTCATCAGAAGAAGCGGAAGACTATGTAGCAGGTTGCCACATGATCTCCCATTCGTCGTTATATGACGAAGAAGCTTCACCAGTGTCGGAAAGCGACGCAGAAGAGCTGGGGGCGGAATCGGCGCTAAAATCTCCGAAGCTGCCAGAAAAGACCCAATTGAAAAGTTTGTAAACGAAGCTTTTCAAAAGAACAAATATGACCGAAAACACGAAATGACCATATACGAAAAAGCTAAGCGGCAGCATCTAGATTAAGAAGTTGCGGCAAGTACGGGTCATAATGTTCTCCCGATGCCTGCGACAAATAAGAGCAGGCTAAAGCTGTAAAGTGGTTTGCCAAAGCCTTGTCTATGGGGATGAAACTGCCACGGCTCCGGAATCCCATACTTCGACAGTGGTGAATCACATCCAAAATACTGCCTCTATTATCGAAGGATTGCCCACCCTATCGAGGAGTGCAGCGCCTTCAAGAAATGGTGACAAGGATATGTTGCCCGTAAAAAATACTTTAAGAAGAAGCGTGAAGCTCGCGCTCGTCGACATAAGTGGCGAGACGAACACGCATAAAGAAACAACTGGCAACTGGCATATGGTTGGTATGAGTTCGGAAAGCGAAAACCCCCAAGTTCTCACATTCGGAAGCGATTCCGATGATGAAACGCCTCTCAACCCTCTCTTTGAAGACTCCACCTCGGAAAAAGAAGAGGAGAAGAACTGCGAGAACATTCAGCAATAAAACAGTACGCTGCCTGAAAAGAATCTCGGACCTGCAAACAAATGTTCGAACAAAAAGGACAAAGGGAAAGAGAAAATGCCAGAAGAAATGCTCTCAATGAAGAAGTGGTCAAAGAGCTCGCTGCAAAAGACCCGCCTAAGAAAAACAAGATCGATTACGTCCCAACACATGAGGAAAATACCCTCGCAACTAAGTATATTGGATGCTCTCCTCCTGTCCAAAAAAGCACAAGATTCCCTGATCAAGACCTTACAAGAGCCCAATCAGTTCCAAACTTTCCTCGCAGAAAAAAAGATGAAAAATGAACTGGCAGAGACCCACACAGCTGATATTACATTAAGGGATGAATATCTACTCCTTGGTATGTGCGAACATAATCGACAGCTCTACGTCACTGGATACTGCCACGACATCATGATAGGAAAAATCCGTGTCGACAACGGATTCTTGATTAATCTTCTCAACGTGAGAGTGGTAAAAGAAATTTGCATGAATTTTCAACACCTTGCCCGAGATAAAATTATCATCTCTGGGTTCGACTCACAGTTGTCCCGGACACTTGGGTCCGTAATACTGACGCTACGCTTCAGACTGCTCGTCACTGACTATTTGACGCCAAGACTTGCTGTAACGCTTTACTCGGCAGGTCTTGGTTACACGAGTATAACATTATCCCTTCTACACAACATCAGTGTATGAAGAATTTTAAGGATGGCTCGGAGTACACCGTCACGGGTGAACTCAATCCGTTCTTGGTAAATGAAGTGCAAAGTTATGAAGATGCGAAGTACTTTCTGCTGGACTTCGAGGATATTGAAAGATTCCACAAGCCGGAAAATAAGCAAAAAATCCATGGTCACCATCTCGATCTTTGGAAGCGACACCGAGGAAGACGAACAAATAGTTTACTCAGGGCAAACTCAAAAGCAAAATAATAAGCCCGGATCATCTACTCCTAGTTTGGTCTTTAACAATGACTCAGAGGACGAGGCCAATGCAGTGTTCTCTGTCCGCCCATCAATACAGACTGTTGCCAAAGTGGATCAGAGTCTACAAAACATGATGGCTCCGCCTCGATACTACAGGGAACTTGATGCACTCGATACATACAACGTACAAGAATTGCAAATCTTTTATGTGCCTCCTAGACGAAGAGGTGAAAAGACGATCCTCTTCTATAAATCTATGGAGACCAAGATAGAAAAAGAAGTCCGGCATGGTGTTGACCCCGCTCTTGACAGGTTCCATCCTATCCGTATGCCAAGATATTATGCGGAGGGATTAAAGAAACTGTTGAAGCGTCAAAGCGTACCTCTCGAACAAATGGTTCAGCAGACCCAATTCTACAGAAAGATTTGGGATATTCCCGGGACTCGGCGAAAAAAGCCCAACGAGAAGATGGAAACGACTGGGCTAGGATACGTTCGGTCCAAGAAACGGGAGAAAATCTACACCTGTCACGTTATAAACAGCTCGAGTGGAGGAAAACGCTCTTCCAAGTAGCCATGACGTCGAATCGGAGCGAGATCCCGCTCTAAAACCGTTAAATCCGTCGCTCGAAAAACAAATTGACAAGTTAATAAAAGAAACCTGTCAAGCGAGCTGGGACAACCACAGCTGCGAAATGGCCATATACGAAAAGGCCAAGACACAGTGGCTCAATCAACAATCAATGGGAGAAGTAGACCGTAATGCCCTTCATTCACAACCCGTTGAGTGCTTTCGCGAAGAGAATCCCGAAGCAAAAATAAAAATAGGGCGAGGAACGCAAACAACATTCAAAGACGACAAAACAGGCCCAAGATGTCGTTCAATCGAGAAAACCTCGATTGGTGCCCGTCATTTATAAAGAAGATGGGGCAGAAATATTTGTTCCCTCGAGACAAGACAAGGAAAATATTCAAGCTTGTCATGAAGCACCAAATGATGACACTTACGGAGTCTCGACAACCCAAACAAATAAATGAAGCCCATCACCCGGATTATTGCTCCTATCACCAAGCACTAAGACATCCCCTTGAGGACTGCTTCACATTCAAAAACTGGGTGGAGGACCAATACCAACAAGGTATGTTTATATTATCCGACAGCTGGAAGGTAAACCCGCCACAAAAACACGACCTAAAGAAGACCTATACCATCGGGATAGGACCAGCTCGACCGCAAAAATGGAAGCGGACTCGTACGTGTCATATGATAACTCTCTCAAGGGAGGGAAGGCACGAGAATATGATTGACCTTTTCGGATGCTTCATAAATGAAGGGGATGATGAGGAGATATCAGAATTTCCACCAGCGCCAAGAGAGCTCGAGGACGGGATACACGCCACAGCGGACAACCTAAGGAAAATCAACTTAGGAATGGAGGAGATCCGAGGCCGACGTTTGTTAGTGAGTTACTGTCTGAAAAACAGGTAGCCATGTTAAAAGACATGCCCATGCAGTACAAAGACTGCTTTGTATGGAACTATTCCAAAATGCCGGGTCTAGATCCAGAAGTAGAGGTATATAAACTGACCATATCGCCATTTATAAAGACGATCAAACGGCACCACGAAGGATGCGGTTCAAACTTGATATGAGTATCAATGCCGAAGTCAAGAAACTGATCGACTCCGACTTCATCCAAGAGATTCAATATCCCGACTGAATCGCTAACATCGTTCCGGTGATGAAGAAAAATGGGACAGTTCGCATCTGTGTGGACTTTCGGGACCTCAACAAAACATGCCTGAAAGATGACTTCCCATTACCCGTCACCGAGCTAATGATCGATAACACATCCACCTACGAAGTCTTCTGCTTCATGGATGGATTTTCAGGATACAAACAAATAAAGATTAATCCTAAAGGCTGGACGCATACCGCCTTCTGGACCCCGTTAGGCGTATTTTGCTACAAGGTGATGCCCTTCAGTTTGAGAAACGCCGGAGCCACGTACCAAAGAGCCATGACAAAGATCTTCGATGATCTCATACACAAGATCGTCGAGTGCTATATCGATGACCTCTTCATCAAAAATAAATCTCATGAGGAACATTGGGAAATCTAAAGATAGTGTTCCAACGTTTTCAAAAGTATAATCCGAAGATAAACCCTCTAAAATGCGCGTTTAGAGTTTACTCAGGCAAATTCCTGGGATTCATCATACGCCATCGAGGCATCGAAATCAATCCCTCAAAAGTCAAGGCGATTATGGAAATGCCCTCGCCAAGAACCCTAAACAATTCGATCTCTACAAGGAAAGCTCGCGTATATCCGGCGGTTCATAACCAACCTCTCTGGAAAATGTCGTCCCTATAACCATCTGATGAAGGGTACCCCGCTCATCTAGGATCAAAAGTGCCAAAACGCACTAGATGAAATCAATCATTACCTGAAAAATCCGCCGGTATTGGCCGCCCCGGTCAAGGGAAAACCCCGTATCCTATATACAACGGCTCTTGAGGGTTCTCTAGGCGCACTATGAGTACAAAAGAACGATCAAGAAAAAGAGAGAGCTATGTACTATTTAAGTCGAGTTCTCCTGGGGGAAGAAATCAACTACTCCCCCATCGAAAAGCATTGTTTGGCGCTGATCTTCGCAATAATGAAGCTCAGACATTATGCCTTGGCACATGAAGTCTATCTCATATTAAAAGTGAATCCTCTCAAATATCTGATGTCAAAGGCCATACTGACAGGAAGGCTTGCCAAATGGGGCCCTCCTGCTAATGGAATTCTCGATAACGTATCGACCTCTCAAGGCAGTGAAAGGACAAGTCATCGCTGACTTTCCCACGGGACGTTCGATACCGACTGACTTCCCCTTAAATTGTGAGTTCCTAAAGAATCATGCGTTCGACGCACTCGAAGAAGAGAAAGAAGAAAAGGAGTCCCAATGGGAACTCTACTTCGATGGAGCATCTTCCATGAAGCGGTGAAAAAAGAACACCCCCATAATCAAAGCCGGGATGGGTCTTATTTTCGTGACCCCGCAAGAAGGAATATTGCATTACGCCCTCTCCTTGACAGAACCCAGGACTAATAAAGAAGCGGAATATGAAGCTTTGACAGCTGGTCTTGAGATCGCTATCGACATGGGAATTAAAGATCTCCTCATATATAGAGATTCTCAGCTGATCGTTAGTCAAGTAAACGGCGATCATCAAACATGCAAGCCAGAGCTGATAAAGTATGGCAAAAGAGTGCAGCAACTACTGACATAAATTCCTTTCTATACCCTTGAAAGCATACCGCTAGCGGAAAACAGCAAAACAGATATATTAGCCAAATTGTCGAAAGAATTAGCCAATGAAGACCTCCATGGCGTAAGAATCGTTGTGCAAAGTCGCATGGTCCTCGCGCCAACAGATATATCTTCGAAAGACCTGACAAAAGTACCTGAAGGAAAAGAAACGACCGAACTGGCCCTTCAAATAGAGGACGAAAAAAGGTCAAGGACTGGAGAGAGGTCTTCATAGACTACTTTAAGTTCCAACGAACGTCCGAAAATGCGTTGCCTAGACATCGGCTCATGAAACAAGCCGTCATTTGCCTTCGTCAATGATACTTTATATAAGAGATCGTTCAACTTCCTTTGGCTAATGTGTCTGGGGCCGAAAGAAGCAAAGAGAATCGTCCAAGAAGTACACGACGGACTTTGCGGCTCCCATCAGGCGGGTCCAAAAATGAAGCTGAGGATAAAAAGAATGGGCTGCTATTGGCCCACGATGATTCAGAACTGTCTCGAATATGCGAATCAGTGTCACTCGTACCAAATTCACGGGGACTTCATACATCAGCATCCAAATCCGCTGCACCCGACTGTAGCTAGCTAGCCGTTCGAAATGTTGGGAACCGATATAATTAGCCCTATTGACCCGACATCATACAAAGGTCGCCGTTTTATACTGGCAACAACCGACTACTTCTCTAAGTGGGCAGAAGCTGAAAGTATGTCTTAGCACCTCTACTATGTTTCTATGAGTATCAAGTATGTAATTTTAAATTTTAGAGGTCTAAATATACTAAACAAGAATCGAGCTAGAAAATTAGGGTTTCAAAATTATGCAAACATGTTTTAATCTAAGTGAAGAGTTTACAATCTTTATAGTCTGGTCGTTCACTTTTAAAGCTCCAAGTAGTAGTCCCTAGAACTCATTTTTGACTCCACTTGAACAAAGAATCGAGCTTGCTTGTAAGTTTGTGGGATACCCAAAAAACTCTAAGGGGTATCTTTTCTATTATGCAGAGGAACAAAAGGTTTTGTTTCTCATCATTCCCACTTTTTGGAAAATTAATTTTTTGGAAAAAACTAGTGGGAGTGCAATAGAACTGGAAGAAATTCCAGAACCACAAGTTATTACTGAAGGCATGGTAGAACCAGAGGTTTCGAAAGAACAGGATATCCCCGTACCACTCCGCAGAACTAGTAGGCAGTCTCATCCGCTCGAGAGATACTACGGTTTTCTCATAGACGGGGATAGAGAGGATTGCATCATTGACAATGATGAGCCAACTAGCTTCCAGCAAGCCATTCAGAGCGGCGACTCAGTAAAATGGTTGGATGCAATGCGGACCGAGATGGAGTCCATGTACACCAACAAAGTATGGACTTTGGACTTTGCTCCAGAAGGGGTAAAACCCGTAGGCTGCAAATGGATCTTCAGAAAGAATATTGGTGTAGATGGACAGGTTGAAACCTATAAGGCTAGACTTGTTGCAAAAGGTTTTCGTCAAAGACCTGATTTGGATTATGATGAAACCTTTTCTCCAGTAGCTATGCTCAAATCCATTCGGATCCATCTTGCCATTACTGCCTTCCGCGATTATAAGATCCGACATATGGACGTAAAGACGGTTTTTCCAAATTGTAATTTGGAAGAGTGTGTCTATATGGATGAGGGTTTCATTCAGAGTGGGAGTAGCGGGAAAGTGTTCAAGTTTCTTAAGTCCATTTATGGACTAAACCAATTATTGCGGAGTTGGAACATCTGTTTTGATGAGACGGTCAAAGAATTCGACTTTATCAAAAATCTAGATGAACTACGCATTTATGGTAAGATTGTAGCGAGAACTGTGGTATTCCTCGTCTTGTACATGAATGACATTCTCTTGATAGAAAATGACATTCCTATGCTATAATCAGTCAAAGGATTCTTGTCACAGAGGTTCTCCATGGAAGACCTGGGTGATGCCAACTATATTCTGGGGATCCAAATCTATCGTGATAGATCTAAGAGAATATTGGGACTTTCACAGTCAAGATACATCAACACCATACTGATAAGATTTAGTATGGAATATTCAAAGCGCGGTAGTCTACCGGCTTGTCACGGAATTACCCTCTCCAAAGAAATGTCTCCCAAGACTGATTTGGAAAGGGCTCGCATGTCGATTATACCCTACGGTTCTGTGGTAGGCTCTATAATGTATGCGATATTATGTACCAGACCAGATGTTGCTTACGCACTCAGCGTGGTAAGCCGGTATCAATAAAACCCAAGGAAGAAGCACTGGGAAGCAGTGAAAAACATTCTCAAGTACCTGAGAAGGACTAAGGAGATGCTCTTGGTGTATGGCGAAAAAGACCTCCAGATCGAGGCATTTGCTGACTCCAACTTCCAGAGTGATAAGGATGATTCCAAGTGCATATTGTCACGCCCCGCTTCCCAAAATATGGAATACGAGGGGTAGACAAGGCCAGCCATGCTCCTACGGTCAAGGAAATGTCCTGCCGTAGTCACACTTCGGCTTCTAGTTTATCATGGTAAACAGTAAACGATGCGCAGGTAATGAGAAATACAGTAACTGAAAGATTCAATAATAAAAACTGACCTGAAGTGGAACAAACGAAAGTAACTCGGAGTAGTAAGTCAAGAAATCTGTGATGCACGTCTAGTTCTGATCCAGGCTAAATCTTCTCCTCACACTGAGCATGCATACTCAGGTCGTCAGAGCGACACAATAGCAATATAATATATATAATCAAGTAACAGTTCTAACAGTGGCGAAGGATATGAACACAGTAAATCAATAACAGCATGAATATAAATGAGCAGAGATAAATGCAGCGGAGCAGTAAGCAGTATAACGATATGTCATGTATGTCAACACAGTAAATAAGGAATGTAAACGACAGTAACCCTATCAGTCTCTAAGTCTCACTGCACAGGTCAATAACCCTATCGTCAGTCCAAGTGTGAGAGTCAACCACTCGCGAGTGTCCTCCACCCAAGGGTAGAACCCAAGGGCAAGGGACCACGGGCCCAACATGTAACGAATGTATCACGGTGTATATATCACGTACCCTGTAAATCTCCATATAACTCCCTAAATATATAAGCCGGCATGGGACTCCCGAGATTCTGTTGAATTCACACTTGAACTACCCCACACCCCGTGGTCTACATCAAACGCTAACCATAACCCTAAATACTAATCGATCCGTGACAAGTCTGCGCGAGAACTGGAGGCATGACCTCCATCAAGCACGTCCCGACTAATACCTAAGATAAATGGCAGTGTCGGATGCCTTATCTGTGACATCCGTGTAAGCGCTTCCATAAGTGTCCCATACCACTTATAGTCACACGTACACGCATCCCACAGACGTCAACAATGCAATAGAATAAAAGGGACACTGATTGTGCACAAGTACGTATCACTTTCACTTAATCACGAATACACGAACACTGACGTACTTGCCACAATCAACACTAAAATCTAACACTGGGTAAATGCACGATGTCACTAGGTTATCAATACAATGATATGGGTATGATATGATGCGTGAACAAGTATATAAACATGATGAGGATGTTATGAAACCGCATTCTTTCACTTGCACGATTTATCTTGAAACATATGTATATAATTTGGCGAAATGACCAACAGGTAGTAATTAATATGTTCAGTTATCTATCTATCTAATTTGGTTTCGAGCCAATCGGGTTTCAGGATCATTAGTTATAACTGTTTCATTTTAAGCGCACGCGGCTGGAAATCCGGTTTCAGAATCAGGAATCCATTTCGCAACGCATTTTAACCCCTGTTGGGATCATAATTTAGCGACGCTAAAGTTGGATGAATTCTAAGGTTTTCAGTAAAGTTTTCAACGCAACAAACGGATCTTCAATCGCGTCTGTACGTTAGGAGTTACAATCTATTTGACACTAACATGTCAGTTCTGATTTTGTTGGGACTGTTATGCGTCCCGATCTTCTAAATTACAGTTTAAATATCAAACGGTAACGAAACAGAATGAGACCAATCGTGTTGTCTAGCTATCAGAGTTACCTACAATAAGCAGCGGAGTTCCGCAACCTACGGGTTAAGGAAATCCTATGGTATCCATTACGGGACAGCAAGCACAATTTGAGTCGCTCTGGACTGCAGTCCAGAGTCGCACTCCGATACAATTATCATCATGATTTAGGTACAGAAATGTCTGGAAACTAGCATAGGGTTAAAGTTCGTCGAGTTAGCTTCGATTTAAGCCCTCGAACGCACCATTCTAATATGTATATGGTTTATGATGAATTTAACTATTTTCAGGTGCAACAGAATTACAGTTTTACGATCAAACTTGGGGGTAGTTGTTTTAGTCGTTATCGATTACATCATCCAACAAAAATCACACACTATATTCACAGCCCTACGGGCCAACCTACACCATTTAGTTCCGTCAATTTTGATAATGTTTTCCTAAGGGAACAAGCATCGAACAGATACAGCACATAATAATTTTAGACTCGTAACTTTATAATCTAGGCATTTAACAATTATAACTTATATAAAATAGCATGTAAGCAAGTAAAAACTTGCCTGGAGACGTCTTGGTGATGCTCGGCAATGATAACGGCACGAACGCGCGATGAATGGCGCGTGCACGGTTCGCGGCCTCGGCTCGTGCTCGTGCTTAAGTATGGGGTTTGCTGTGTGTTCATGTGATGTTGTGTCTCCCTTTGATGGTTTCAGCGGTGCTCAGGCGATAGCCGACGGCTGCAGTTGGGGTGAGGTGATTGCTTGATCGATTTGAGAGGAAGGAAGAGAGATACAGTAGCAGAGAGAGAGAGAGAGAGTGAGAGAGAAGACAGAGAAAGAGAGAGGATGCTGAATGAGAGGGAGAGAGGGCAGAAAGCAGAGTGAGTTAAAGGCAGAAAGATAGAGAGTGAAGGAGAGGAACAGAGAGAGAGAGAAAAACGAGAGAGAGAGATGGTGAATGAGGGAGAGAGAGAGAGCAGAATGAGGGAGATTTAGAGAGAGGCAGGGGTGAGGCGCTCAAGATGCTGGTGGTTGTAGTGTTGAAGGCCGGCGGTGAGTGGGTTGGCCGGAGCAGGCGAAGGTGATAACTCTCGGCTATGGGTGGCAGTGGTGATGGCCGGCAATGGAGCAGAAGCTCGGGGAAGGCGATGGTGATGTGTTTTCTTGGGTTGGTTGCGGGGAAGATGGATTGTAGAGATGGAGGAGGTGAGGTTGAGGAGGAGGTGGTGGTGGTGTTGTGAGGAGGGGTGGTGAGGAAGGAGGAGGTAGCGACGGGGGCGTTCAAGATTGACGGCATGAAGTCGGGGAAGGAGGCGATGGAGTTCTGTCGATGGGTTCACACAGGGGGTGCTCGGGAGCGTGGGTTGTGCAGTCGTGGAAAGAAGGGGAGAAAAGCCAGAGAGAGGGAACGTGAGGGGAAGTGAGAGAGGGAAGACGCGGGGATTTCGGGAGTAACGGCGCACGACGTGGGGAGAACGGCAGCGCGTAGGCGAGGGCGGAGGGGGCGGCGAGAGACGTGGATCGTGCGCGCGCAGTGAAGTTACCGTTGGAAGAAGCACAGTGGCGGGCTGCTGGGGAAAAGCGTGGGCCGGGCCGACGAATAAAATTAAAAGAATTTTAAGAGGGAAACGGGCCGGGCCGAGCTGTTTAATAGGAAAAATAACCAAAATAATAATATGAGAGTGGGCCGGGCTGAATAATAAAACTATTAGGGAAAGGAAATTTTAGTTAGGTTTTAGGGTATGTAAAATAAAATAGATAAAGTTATATAAAATAAAATAGATAAAATCATTAAATAAAATAAATAAAATTATAAAGCAACAAAATACAGATTCTGGTATAAAAGGGGCTGAAGAAATATAACTCTGGGTTTTATTGGTAAAAGATAAATAGGGTTTTTGAATTAACTAAAATAATATTAAATATAAACTAACAACCAGTAAGTGATAATTTATAAAATACGAATATAGGCGTATAAAAGGGAACCGGGTATTACATCATACCACCCTTACAAAAATTTCGTCCTCGAAATTTAAAAATAAGTTATAGAAACATAAGCGAAAGCTATCATACTGCACACTAACATAAAAGATTTTATTAGCAGTACGAGGACGAAGAAGTTTTAAAATTGGTATAAGTAAAAACAACGTACGGAAAGGTAGGACTAAAAAGCTATAATGCAGGTATAACTATAAAGGATACTTTATATACGGAAATATAAATAACAACAATAACGAACAATATTATTCGAGGCGTACTCGATAAAATCGAAATTCAACTATGTGTACGTATAAACATAATAAAGTAGCATAGCAGACGTAATAAGTATAACAACACAACACTCGAAGATAAAGTAACCATACTGAGGTAGCGAAAGCTTATTCGGTAGGTTAAAATACTTTTAGGACGAAGAATCGATCAAATAGCGCAGAAACTCATATAGTGAAAATAAAGAGCATGGAATAAAATATGTGCGGTGTAAGGTTGTGCTACTGAAATGAAAATAACAATAATGTACTTCAAACCCAAAAATGGAGTAATCAATAATACGTACCCTTTGACAATTACAAAATACTGAAAACTAAATTTTCGAATAAAAAGTCCATATATGTACTTAGGGTAATAAGGAGAACACAAAGAGGTATAGGGCTAGCTAGGGTAATGATTACGAGAAAATGTGGATCATTCAATGGTCGGAGTATGGCGGCTTTAGGCTGAAGTTCAAGGAGATCGGGATCGAGTCAGCACAGGATGTAGGGGCGAACAACAAATGACTACAAGGGAAGAAGTATGGGTAGGATAGTGGTCGGTACAACATATGAATCAAGATGTGAAGGGTTAGCGAACTTGGAAGTTTCACAAGAACTGTTCTCCTCCCAGAAGGATCTCAAACGGGGCACAGACGAGGGATGGAGGGTGTTTCATTCTAAGGATCAGGGTGCGGTACTTTCTAATCGAAACGGGGTGAAAACTATACCATGAGTAGGGGTGGATAGTCAGGGATCCCAGCAGGGAATAAATGGATATGGGCAAATAAACAAGTATCAAGCGAACCAATAAGCACAAAGTCTACGAATTCAGAAGATTTATTTCATTCAAGCAAATTTGAAACAAGACATTCTCAAAGACGAAAAGTGGCCCTAAACTATACACAGATTATTCGGCCAAAAGACAATATCAAAAGAAATCCCATCAGTCGCGGTGGTGGAGATTCAGCAGGTTGCGGTAGGCTCGCGCGCTCAGGTAGGGGCGTCCATTTCCATAGCGCCTCGCAGGTATCGCTAAAGGAAGTTCTTCCATGGCAGGGTTTTGATCTTCTGGTCCTTCATCCTCGGATAGAACTTCTTCATCGAGGTCTGATTCCATGTGATTCTCTCCTTCTGGGTTCTCTTCCAATGGGTCTTCCTCCACTGGATTTTCTTCTATTGGATCTCCCTCGGGATCTTCCTCTATCAGGTTCTCTTCAGGATCTACTTCTTCTTCGTCAGAATCAGCCATCATGCCAAACTCTGGGGCGGCTGCTCCTTCGTCCTCTGAATCATTGTTTTCGAAGTTGACCTGTGGACCGTTGATCTCATCGTCGGAATCCATCAGTGTGTGGTTTAAGGAACGCATGACTGTGCATCTTCATCTAGATGCGGCGCTGCTCCAGGATGGGCCATGGTCTGCAAAGAAAAGTCATGATTAGATAGTGGGATACATCAAGGGAAAAACTCAGGGTATGAAGTATAGGTATATATGTGGTTGCAGAAACTGATCATCAGGATAGAAACGCTGTGATAACGAATAATATGAATAAGGAGAAAGCAAGAGAATGATGCATATATTATGATTCAAGTTCTATTGCATTCAATCAAAAGTTCAGCGGATACAAGATTTCAAATGGAAAGAAATATTCATAAAAAGATGACAACATTATACTGAAATTGGAAAAATATAAAATCCTTCTTTGATTGTCAGAACGCTGTATCATCGTTACGCGAGTTGAATCCTGCGTTAGATCCGCCTTATGGTCGAAGTTCAAACTACGCGATGATCCTCACTTGGTAGAAGTGGGGAGTGTGGACGAGTTTCCTCCTTGTAGTTCTTTCCTTTCTGGGCAACCGTTGATGCGGTGTTCGTTGGAACCGCATATTAGACATTTCCCTTGGGCACGGCGACAATCCCTCTGAAGGTGTCCTGGCCTCTTACAATATCCACAGCGAGGGTTCATCTGATGCTTCTGTTGACGCTTCATCTTCTTCTCCTTTCCTCGTCCAATAGGAATTCCTTTATGATAGGGGACTCCCGCTGGGGTCTGATTCACCTGTCTTCTCAGCCCTTTAGCCAATAAGTCGTTTGTTCGTTCCTGGGCTTCCTTTAAACCTTGTAGTACACTATGGATCTCAACATTCTGATTCAGGGGAGCGGATAAAGATGAAGAGTCGTTGGAAGACATGATCCTGAAATAACAATTGCGAGAATGATATGAGTCACAGGCTAAATGAATCAAAATATGATATGGATAGGACAAGGATTCAAGAATGTCAGAGATGCTGAATTCATTATAAGTGGGGAATCAACTGTATGACTTTAAGTCACTTGATTAGAGTACGGTAGTGCAATTGCAACCACGTATCCTTGTCAAGTCACCCGAAACCATAGTGAATGGATAGCTGAATACACGATGTGAATATGGATCAAGAATGACAGGTTTACAACCTAGACCGAGAGATGTCATAGATTGCCAACTATACACGGAAAACTGCAATCCCAAACGATGCAAAACCTGGCTCTGATACCAACTAAACCATGTCACGCCCCGCTTCCCAAAATACGGAATACGAGGGGTAGACAAGGCCAGCCATGCTCCTACGGTCAAGGAAATATCCTGCCGTAGTCACACTTCGGCTTCTAGTTTATCATGGTAAACAGTAAACGATGCGCAGGTAATGAGAAATACAGTAACTGAAAGATTCAATAATAAAAACTGACCTGAAGTGGAACAAACGAAAGTAACTCGGAGTAGTAAGTCAAGAAATCTGTGATGCACGTCTAGTTCTGATCCAGGCTAAATCTTCTCCTCACACTGAGCATGCATACTCAGGTCGTCAGAGCGACACAATAGCAATATAATATATATAATCAAGTAACAGTTCTAACAGTGGCGAAGGATATGAACACAGTAAATCAATAACAGCATGAATATAAATGAGCAGAGATAAATGCAGCGGAGCAGTAAGCAGTATAACGATATGTCATGTATGTCAACACAGTAAATAAGGAATGTAAACGACAGTAACCCTATCAGTCTCTAAGTCTCACTGCACAGGTCAATAACCCTATCGTCAGTCCAAGTGTGAGAGTCAACCACTCGCGAGTGTCCTCCACCCAAGGGTAGAACCCAAGGGCAAGGGACCACGGGCCCAACATGTAACGAATGTATCACGGTGTATATATCACGTACCCTGTAAATCTCCATATAACTCCCTAAATATATAAGCCGGCATGGGACTCCCGAGATTCTGTTGAATTCACACTTGAACTACCCCACACCCCGTGGTCTACATCAAACGCTAACCATAACCCTAAATACTAATCGATCCGTGACAAGTCTGCGCGAGAACTGGAGGCATGACCTCCATCAAGCACGTCCCGACTAATACCTAAGATAAATGGCAGTGTCGGATGCCTTATCTGTGACATCCGTGTAAGCGCTTCCATAAGTGTCCCATACCACTTATAGTCACACGTACACGCATCCCACAGACGTCAACAATGCAATAGAATAAAAGGGACACTGATTGTGCACAAGTACGTATCACTTTCACTTAATCACGAATACACGAACACTGACGTACTTGCCACAATCAACACTAAAATCTAACACTGGGTAAATGCACGATGTCACTAGGTTATCAATACAATGATATGGGTATGATATGATGCGTGAACAAGTATATAAACATGATGAGGATGTTATGAAACCGCATTCTTTCACTTGCACGATTTATCTTGAAACATATGTATATAATTTGGCGAAATGACCAACAGGTAGTAATTAATATGTTCAGTTATCTATCTATCTAATTTGGTTTCGAGCCAATCGGGTTTCAGGATCATTAGTTATAACTGTTTCATTTTAAGCGCACGCGGCTGGAAATCCGGTTTCAGAATCAGGAATCCATTTCGCAACGCATTTTAACCCCTGTTGGGATCATAATTTAGCGACGCTAAAGTTGGATGAATTCTAAGGTTTTCAGTAAAGTTTTCAACGCAACAAACGGATCTTCAATCGCGTCTGTACGTTAGGAGTTACAATCTATTTGACACTAACATGTCAGTTCTGATTTTGTTGGGACTGTTATGCGTCCCGATCTTCTAAATTACAGTTTAAATATCAAACGGTAACGAAACAGAATGAGACCAATCGTGTTGTCTAGCTATCAGAGTTACCTACAATAAGCAGCGGAGTTCCGCAACCTACGGGTTAAGGAAATCCTATGGTATCCATTACGGGACAGCAAGCACAATTTGAGTCGCTCTGGACTGCAGTCCAGAGTCGCACTCCGATACAATTATCATCATGATTTAGGTACAGAAATGTCTGGAAACTAGCATAGGGTTAAAGTTCGTCGAGTTAGCTTCGATTTAAGCCCTCGAACGCACCATTCTAATATGTATATGGTTTATGATGAATTTAACTATTTTCAGGTGCAACAGAATTACAGTTTTACGATCAAACTTGGGGGTAGTTGTTTTAGTCGTTATCGATTACATCATCCAACAAAAATCACACACTATATTCACAGCCCTACGGGCCAACCTACACCATTTAGTTCCGTCAATTTTGATAATGTTTTCCTAAGGGAACAAGCATCGAACAGATACAGCACATAATAATTTTAGACTCGTAACTTTATAATCTAGGCATTTAACAATTATAACTTATATAAAATAGCATGTAAGCAAGTAAAAACTTGCCTGGAGACGTCTTGGTGATGCTCGGCAATGATAACGGCACGAACGCGCGATGAATGGCGCGTGCACGGTTCGCGGCCTCGGCTCGTGCTCGTGCTCAAGTATGGGGTTTGCTGTGTGTTCATGTGATGTTGTGTCTCCCTTTGATGGTTTCAGCGGTGCTCAGGCGATAGCCGACGGCTGCAGTTGGGGTGAGGTGATTGCTTGATCGATTTGAGAGGAAGGAAGAGAGATACAGTAGCAGAGAGAGAGAGAGAGAGTGAGAGAGAAGACAGAGAAAGAGAGAGGATGCTGAATGAGAGGGAGAGAGGGCAGAAAGCAGAGTGAGTTAAAGGCAGAAAGATAGAGAGTGAAGGAGAGGAACAGAGAGAGAGAGAAAAACGAGAGAGAGAGATGGTGAATGAGGGAGAGAGAGAGAGCAGAATGAGGGAGATTTAGAGAGAGGCAGGGGTGAGGCGCTCAAGATGCTGGTGGTTGTAGTGTTGAAGGCCGGCGGTGAGTGGGTTGGCCGGAGCAGGCGAAGGTGATAACTCTCGGCTATGGGTGGCAGTGGTGATGGCCGGCAATGGAGCAGAAGCTCGGGGAAGGCGATGGTGATGTGTTTTCTTGGGTTGGTTGCGGGGAAGATGGATTGTAGAGATGGAGGAGGTGAGGTTGAGGAGGAGGTGGTGGTGGTGTTGTGAGGAGGGGTGGTGAGGAAGGAGGAGGTAGCGACGGGGGCGTTCAAGATTGACGGCATGAAGTCGGGGAAGGAGGCGATGGAGTTCTGTCGATGGGTTCACACAGGGGGTGCTCGGGAGCGTGGGTTGTGCAGTCGTGGAAAGAAGGGGAGAAAAGCCAGAGAGAGGGAACGTGAGGGGAAGTGAGAGAGGGAAGACGCGGGGATTTCGGGAGTAACGGCGCACGACGTGGGGAGAACGGCAGCGCGTAGGCGAGGGCGGAGGGGGCGGCGAGAGACGTGGATCGTGCGCGCGCAGTGAAGTTACCGTTGGAAGAAGCACAGTGGCGGGCTGCTGGGGAAAAGCGTGGGCCGGGCCGACGAATAAAATTAAAAGAATTTTAAGAGGGAAACGGGCTGGGCCGAGCTGTTTAATAGGAAAAATAACCAAAATAATAATATGAGAGTGGGCCGGGCTGAATAATAAAACTATTAGGGAAAGGAAATTTTAGTTAGGTTTTAGGGTATGTAAAATAAAATAGATAAAGTTATATAAAATAAAATAGATAAAATCATTAAATAAAATAAATAAAATTATAAAGCAACAAAATACAGATTCTGGTATAAAAGGGGCTGAAGAAATATAACTCTGGGTTTTATTGGTAAAAGATAAATAGGGTTTTTGAATTAACTAAAATAATATTAAATATAAACTAACAACCAGTAAGTGATAATTTATGAAATACGAATATAGGCGTATAAAAGGGAACCGGGTATTACACATATCGAGTTATGTCTTTACCCTCAATGGAGGGGCGGTCTGTTGGAAGAGCTCCAAGCAGGACACTGTTGCCGACTCGACGATGGAAGCGGAGAATATCGCTGCTTGTGACGCCGCAAAAGAGACAGTCTGGATGAGGAAGTTCTTAACTGAACTTCAGGTGGTTTCAACCATTGTTGATCCAATACCGATGTATTGCGACAATAATGGTGCTATAGATTTAGCGAAGGAACCCAGGTCCCATCAAAGATCCAGACATATCTTGAGGCGGTACCACCTGATCATGGAGATCGTTGATCGCCGGGAGATCGATGTGAGGAGAGTAGATACGGAGAACAACACTGCAGATCCACTCACAGAGGCCATCCCTCAGACACAATTCGAGAAGCTATTCGAGATCATAGGTCTGCGATATGCCAATACATGGCCTTAGTGCAAGTGGGAAATTGTTAGTGTTATATGCCCTAGAGGCCATTATTGTATCATACTGGTTTGTATGTTACATATTGGAAGCTTGGGATATGCACGGATATAGTGACAGTCTTGCTCAAAATGGTAGTATGCTGCCTGGTTTGTTTCTACCTTAATATGTGCATGTGTTTGTTTTAGCATATCGCTTATACATATTGGTAGAGCCCTTAAAATTTTTGGTTGATTACCAGCGTTGTGATGGCAGTCACACTAGTGGGGGCTGGATAGTCTATAAGCATATCCTAGACAGGTCCCTAGTCGTAGAATTATCGAGACGGGGTATCTATACTCCAGAGTAGACTAGTGTATACACTTCTCATCCCAGCAGGGGTGATGGTCTGTCCCACAACCATTAGTACGTCGTACTGGAGATAGTATGCAGGTGCTCATTGGGTTATGAGTATACTGGACATGACTCGTAGGGAGCTGCCGGTGGGTGTTATACCTATCGTCAGTAGTAGTTTCCAGGTGACATGAGTACAGCTTAGTCCGTCGACTTGATACTACTACTTCGCCTCGAGTGTGTTCCCACTGTTCGTACATTACTACCCTACCACGGCTCAAAGGAGTTGTGCAAACAGATAGTAGTTAGGTGCAGTCCCGAAGCACTTGGAGGCAGTGGCGGTTAGATAGTATTCGTCTTTCCCGGTATTGGGGGTTGATATCGCGCTGTGTTCGGAAAGCCATTACACAAAGTCCTTGGCCAAGGCAAGCGAGATTTACTGGTAGGTACTCCGGTAGTTTTTCAGGGTGTTTTGGGCTACACTCCAACACGACTTATTGCGCTATTAGGGGTCTGACGATTACCGCCCCTAGACCCGATATGCAATACTCTTAGACGAACAGACCGACTATACGGAGATTGTCACAGATAGGCTCAGTAGGAGTTCGGATGAGTTTGCTCATCGGCCTTCTTATCGAAAGATACCTGGGTAGCCGTAACGTGCAGCTAGTACCGCTTGCAGCTTGTGGTTAAACCCACTGCCAGCGTAGTGTCGAGTCTTTAGAGTCCCACACAGAGGGTTTCCCTGTATCGAGCAAAAGATGTAAAGGCCGTATGGTTTTACGGCAGGGCTTCGATCACATACATGTATTTATGCACGTACGATGTTCAGGCGGATAATACTGGTAGGATTTGGTTTAAGCCGGATCCTAGTATTATATTGATGGATTATTTTCGTCTCATTATATTCGTATTCTTCATAATACGGATACGGGTATGTATATATGGATGAGGGGCATTCTCATAATTTACTCGAGAAAGCTTCTAAAAGGAGACACCTCATTAGGGTTTTTATTCTTTTTGATTAAAGATTAATGAGGTGGAGGAAATGAGGTGGAGGTTTGCATTAAGTGAGACATGGCTCTTGGTGACTCATGGCATGACTCGCCATTAGATATTTGTGAAGCATGCTAGATATTTGGTGAGATATTTTTATCTCATCAATCATTGTATGCTTCATATTATTCATCGCAAATGAGCCATTCTCACTTACAAGCTCATTTCTTCACTAGCTTTTCCTCAAGTCCCCTTCTTCTTCCTCTAGCCTTTCATGTCTCATGAGTTGAGAAATATAAAGCTATTAGAGACATATCAATCCATCTACACTCTCTATATCATCTAGGCCATCTAGTTTAGCGAACTAGGTGCCCTAATTATCTCAGATTTTAGATAGGAGCTTGGACTATAGACTCTCGGGTGGATCATCTTTAACTCGAGAAGGCCAACGAGGAAGCATCGATCCGTTATGATCCTCAAAGCTTATGACGAGATAGAGGACAACAAAGAATACCCGAAAGACATGTAACACGAGGTATAAACTTCTTTCCAAGTAGTTAAACCTCACACTAGTTTGGTTAGCTAGGGTTTAGCATCGATCCTGGAGTTCAAGTCGGTGTTGCGAGCTTTAAAAAATCGTTTTTTAATTATTCCGCCTCCCCGCGGACCCGCGGGATGCGCGGCATCAAACAAAAAAATACTGTGGCACAACGGGGGTGAGTTGCCAACTCGTGAGTAGTAAATAATATCGTACAAGTAATCACATGCATGCACGATAAACAGCCAATCCTACATATGTGGTCATGATGGCATATGTATAATAATATGAGATGCAGTATAATCATAATCAAGGTACTACATCATGGTACAACAACTATATGTACAGAGTATGCCATAAAAGTTCTGAGTGTGGGATAAAACAAAGTCATCATCAATAAATCCTCATCATAGAAATCCGGTGTCCGTCAACGACACCCAAAATCCTAATATCTCAAGCGCCGTCACTCTGATCGGTCCTCATATCCATCTTATCATCTAACTCCAAACGGTATCCTCTGTATATCCGCCGGGTTCCCATACAATCACCGGTAGGCAGTGCTCCCCCTGCCAGGCTCATCGTCTGCTCCACGATTTTCTTGCCCCGGGATATCTTACCGGGTCCACCATGTACCCGCAGACGGCTCAGCCAACTCCTCGAATCGGGTATGCTCATAGCTCAGAACCGAGAAAACTCGTGGTGGACACGAAATATCATATCAAGGGAAAACCACACTTTTAAATATTTCAAGTTTTCGAAATGTACCTTGCGGTTTCCTAAATCCACGAACAGAAATCTCATGAAAACATCATATAAGATAAATCACTATAGCAATGTATGTATGATGCTAATCATGATGCGCACTAGTACAAGAATCAATGTCTAACTGTCAATAATGAACGCGGTATAATGTATTTATCCATGGCAATTTCTATAATGTGCATGATATGGCAATTACCAACGGTGTGTGTGGCATATAAATCAATGCTCGTGCAACATGAACCATTAGTAATGGTGCAGTGACATATTAATGATATGTCAATGTACCACAGGTAAAAGGATGTACAACATGACACTCATGCATAATCACAATATATATAAGCATATCATACAAGGTTATATCACTTGAATCTAGCCATCGGCGTTTAACGCCATACAGGCGATTCCCCCGTAGATATTAAATCTACTCACTGGACGATCTCGGGCTAAGTGAATCCAATCACCTCTTTCCCCTTCTGGCTGCATCCGAAGTCCCCGCCTGTAGTCCTAACATCACACAAAACCATAACGCATGAAATTAGTAAACTTTCCAAAAACACGCGGACAAAACGCCAAACTAACGAATCGGCTCCTACAAGCTACCAAGTGTTAGCTTAGCGGGTTAAACGTGTGCAACGACATCCTATACCAAACCTATGGCTGTTAAATGTACGAAACACTTAAACGAATGTCGAATAAATACGTATCGCACGTTATCGAAATGCATGAATTCTAGCTAAACGGTCCCAGATTTTTATACACAAAAAATTAGAGAAAGTTGCATATTCCATGAGCCTACAAATAACCCAGAGACCCTACGATCAAAATCCACACACTAGCATCCTACTCTGGCCGCAAATTGTGGCCAGAAAGAATATATTTGCGGCCACAAGAAAAAGGAACGGGCTCAGGTTTTTATGGCAGGTAGAGGCCTCTAGACTAATCTGTGTTGGCAACTTCTTAAACTAACACCTAGGTCAATAGCAAATTCCAACAGAGCCCCAAGCTACAAAAAAATACGACTTTAACACTAAACTTAAAACATCATGGTATTTTATTGAAACTAATTAACACAAAACCTTCCTAAGATCCTAAATAAGGGTTTAAGATCATTATCTCATCAAAACTTGGGCAAAACTCCTAGCCTTACAAGCTCCAAGACATCTCAAGAGGGTTAAACATGCTTAGTTGAGGTTTTAGTGGGGTTTGATGTTGATTTAGGTTTAGGGTTAGAGGAAAATAAAGATCAAGTGAGAATTTTTAGTGAAGAAGAAGAAGAGGAAGAGAAAATGAGAGGATGTGAGTGTTGTGAGGAAATGAGAGAGTGAGAAGGTGAAGGTGAGAGATGAGAGCCATGCTCTTTCTCTCTCTTCATTTAATGCCTCCCATGCTTGTTCCCTATGCCATCATGCCTCCATTTTCAATTCTTTTCCCTTTTCTTTTCTTTTTAAAATAAAAACCCTTTTACTTAAATATATATATATATATATATATATATAACATGACATAAAATGGTTAAGTGTCATGGCTAACAAAGTATGGTTAACACATGCTTAACCTTAGATTAGCATGCACATGAGTGTGCAAGTATAAAAATAATTAAATAAAATATTAATTAATTATAATAAAATATGTGAAAACAATTATTGGTTAAATTTATTAAAAACCCGCATTATATCGCTTAATTAACTCTAATCGCATTCGAAAGTGTTACACTTATGTTTGCCATATGTTTAGGCATTTTGTTGTATTTACTTTCCAGTTAAAACTCATGTACTTGTAAATATTGAAAGTTGAATGTAAATAAAGATATTTGTTGAAAAGTTTTACAGTCTCAATTTATTCTTGTATTGTGTATTATTGTTTCAATACGCTTAGTATATTTATTTAGGGAATGACCTTCTCTAAATAAATATGTCGCGGGCTTGCCACGTCATCGTTTCCGTTTACTGGAAAGCGGGACGTGACAACATTTGTGCAATTTAATCTTAATTTATTATTAAAGAAAACGGTATCTCAAGTGCCACATGAGTAAATTTTCTAAGATGGTGTCACAATATATCAACCCTTCACTATTTTTTCCAATGATTGACATCCACCGACTTTATTTTCATCGTCTAAGACGTGGATACACCAAATTTCATATCATTCTAACATCATTTCAACGTTGGTATTGCGGGTGCAAAATTAACGATATCTCGATAATACGAAATGTTTAGTATTTTTATATAGCAATACCAACTGTGAAATGATGTTAGAATGACATGAAATTTGATGTATCCACATCTTAGATAATGAAAATGAAGATAGTGGATGCCGATCGTCAGAAAAAACGTTGGAGAATTGACAGTTTGCGACTTCATCTCAAGAAATTTCCTCCTATAGCATCTTAGATTCCGTCTTTTATTAATGTGTTTAATACCTATGATGTATTAGTTTGCTCAGATAGAGAAAGAGAGAGATATGTGAGTCATTAGATGATTACCGTGATATAAATTGAAGAATAGAAGTTGGGATGGAGAGTTAGTTGAAAGAGATTAATCTTCTAAAACTAAATAAAATCTTAATTGTTTTGTTATACTTAGAAACATGAATTTAATATTTAAGTTTTAATGGATAATGATAAGTTTTAATTCCATAACAGAAAATTTTGGATTAAAAGCTGTTCCTTTTGATTAAAAGCCGTCGCCTTTGTTGCGATCGATGGGAGAGGGATTTGGTGAGATTGAGATTGGAAATGGTGAGAAAAAAACTCAATTTGTTTTTAACTGAAATTAGTTGCAATAGTAAACTCATTTTCCTTTTAACTGAAATTTAGTTATGTTAAGGAAAAAAAATTAAAAGTGTTTTTAGATAGATACATTATAGATATAAATAAATAGATATAGATATAGGCTTTCTTTTTATTAAACAAATAAATCTATAGATTTAGGATAAAATGTAGAAAGTTGTAGCAAGAGTAGTAAATAATATTAAATAAAATCTTATATCCAATAATATTGAGTAAAATTGAAACTAACATTTATACTATTTTTTTTAATCGTTTTGAATGGATACTTTGGTAGATTTTATTGTATCTACGATTAATGCATTAATATCCAAATTGATTATGTTTGTTTCATAAAATTAGATAATTTAAAAAATACCATGTGATAACTATCTCTAAATGTAGTTGTTCTGAATTAAAGGTTCATAATTTGTAAAAACAAATTTAGGTAGGGGATATTTTTTATGAATATTTATCTGTACAATTAGTTTATTTTAGTTAGGACATTGATAGATTTTTAAAGAGGATTTTAGGTAGATAGTAACTTTGATGGGGATTTTGGGATATTAATCGAGATCAGTTAATATAGCCGATCAAAAACAAAAGTTCAATTTGCTTTCAAGAATTTTATCTATATTACTCTTATAAGCAAATTAATAAAAATTTTGGTCCATCATATCTTAACTAATTTTTACCTCTTTTAAAATAATTTTTTTTAAAGAAAAATACAGTCTATTTGAAATAATCATATGGAACCTATTATATCAATCGTTTCAATTTAAAATTAAAAACCAAACTTTTTTTTGGAGTAGTTTATTGAAATATAAATTGAGTTAGTTGAGGTTTTTATTTAGACTTTTTATATCCTTCATCAAATTTCCTCTTATTTAAAAAATACTCTATTTGCTCTTCATATTTATATTCTCACTCGAATCTATTAGATATTTCATATTTCTCTTTCTAAATATTTTTATCCAAAAATTAACCTGATTTGATGTTGACCGATATTATTTTCTAACTATTATCATTATACACACACACACACACACACACACACACACACACTATTCTTATAAGCAAATTGATGAAATTTTTGGTCCGTCATATATTAACGAAGAGTTGGACTACTTGTAGGAGAGGAAGGAATCTCTTACTCGCATGTTTTTCACCGTTGGATTTGTGATTTAATGGTTAGATGTGTATAGACAGTTAGAAATAAAATCAGACAGTAAATGGTGATAATATTATCATATTTCTCATCACTAGATCAAACCATCGAATAGTGTCAAATATATGAGGAGGAGATTCGCTCTCCTCTTAGAAGTAGAATAGTCCAACTTTCTTATAAACTAATTTCTTATCTTAGTTGATATTATTTTTGAAAAAAAAACTTTACGGTTTCTTTTGAAATAATCATGTGTAACCTATCATATCAAGTATTTTATTTAAAATTAAAAATCAAACTTTATTTTTTTATAGTAATTTATTAAAATATAAATTGAATTAGTTAAGATTTATTTAGGTTTTTTTTATATCCCTCATTAAATTTCCTTTTATTTTAAAAATTCTCTCTTTAATCTTCATATTTTTTATATCTCCCCGGATCTATTAGATATCTCATATTTCTCCTTATAAAAACTACCATCTAAAAAATAAACCGATTTTATATTAATCAAGGTTACTTTTTATCAAGCTATTATCATTATCCATATATACCACTCTAATAAGCAAATTTGTTAAAATTTTTGGTAATTAGGATATAACAATATGCGCTGATGTTGCGGACCTCCGCGATCTCGAATGGCGGGTCCTGCTCCTTAGCTGGGTCTACTTCGTCCTCTGAGCATGCATACTCAGTTCATCAGGGCGACACATATACCAATAAATATATATAATAGGTATAATGTTATTAAACATGCAAGGTACGACAGAATACAGAAACATGAGAATGAATATCATTTGAATATGAACAGCGTGATATAAGTATCATGTCAGTAAATTATGCAATGTGTATGTCACTACTTATTAGTCACTAAGTCAGTGAATTAGTTGGTGGAAAGGATGCTTGTGTCACTAGGCCCACGACCTAATGTGTGTGTGTGTGTGTCACTAATATCGAATGATCATCTTCAAAGTCACTGTACCTCGTTAAATACGAGTTCAATTCCACCCTGATTTCCCTATTTTCCCTGGGTCATAATAACTATAAGTATAGAATTAATTGTATACAAGAACGCACCAATTCATGGTCTTACTCACTTTCACTGCACTATTCACTTTCACCAATGAATCACTTATCACTGGCGTGCTTGATACAACTAATCCAATACCACTCACGCTCGACAATGCAATGTTCGCTATATGTCGCTATGAACGTTCGCTATCACTAAGGGTATCACGGTCGGGTGAAATACAAGAATGATGCAACATAGCAAGTCATATGCGATATGAAACACAATGCACCTTATGACTCCAGAAAAATATATTAATCTGTACGATCGTATTTAGACAAAATGTTACAAAAGAGGTAAAGAGTAAACTCAAACAGCGATCTAACAAAATTGGTTTCAGTTCAATCGGGTTTAAGGTTTGCGATATGCGGTCGTTTCATTTTAAGTTTTCATCGTTGGGAATTCAGTTCCTGAACTGAAAGTCTATTTCGCGACACATTATTCACCATGTTGGGATCATAATTAGGCAAAACTACAGTTGAGTGGAATTTATATCTTTTAATTATGTTTCCAACGCACTAGGCGGATCGACAGTATTCGCTGGGAGCTGGGAGATTCATTCTGTTCAAGGTCGGAACATCCATTTTGTCCCTGCTTGGGACCGCAGTACGCTTCGACCATTTAAATTGCAATTAAAATATAAATTGGAAGTAAAATTAAACGAAACTAAAACCAATAGTTAGCTAACAGGATTATATTTACAACGGTATAGGGTTATGCATAATTCCATGTTTGTACAGGGCTACACATTCATATAAATTCAGGCATCATCATGGAATGCTTCTCTGGACTGCAGTCCAGAGCTGCATTCCCAGTCAATTCTTGTTGCCGTAATCTATCAGTATCGAAAAATAAACTATAGAGGGTTCTATATAATCCGTATAACATTACATTCCGACATGTATCCAATTTTATATTAAATTTAGCATCTCGACATGTACAGTAAAAACAGAATTAACGTCGCCTCTTTGGGGCGTCGTTACACGTGCGATACTTCGTCATTTAGAGTTCAGTCTTCCACGGGACATTCATAAGAAGCGAAAAGGAAATATGGTTAAAAGTTTTAAGCATGATCGAAAGGGTTTAAGTTCAGTCCTCTATCTCGGACTAACAACACAATATCGAGAATTTTCGAATTAAATTTGGTTTTGCCTAACCCGTGAAAACGGTATCTAATATTTACAATTTCCATGCGATATTAACATGACGTGTTTAGATCCGTTTATGCTCAAAAATAACACTTTAGATTTGATACGATGACGGCGTACAAAATATGTGTGATAGCATACTACGTAACACGTATTCGTAAATAAATGAATTAGTATAGATCTAAATACATAGCATGTTAAAGCAAGTGAAATTTCACTTGCCTTCGGTCGCTGATATAGAAGTGACACCACGTGCAGGATTCGTCTCGACACATGAGACGATAAAATACTGGACATGGCGCGTGGCTTGTGCATGATGCGCGGTGACCTGGTACTGGACGCGGTAGCGACACGGGCGTGATACTGTAGTGGGCGTGGTCTTGGTTCGGTGTGTAGTGCAGGAGTGGCACGGCGCGATACGGTACTGTACGCGATGCTGGTGCGGAAGTGGGCACGGTGCGTGCACTGGATCGGGGCACAAATGGCACAGAGGCCGGCACGGCGTGGCACGGAGAGTGGGTACGAGGTGGAACGGGGAGTGGGTACGAGGTGGCATGGGAGTTCAACGGGGGTCGCCGGCTGTGGATTGAGGTGATGGAGAAGGTGGAGGGCTCTGACGACGGTGGTGCTGGAATTTGGCTCAGCAGCGGTGACGGCGTTGTCCAGCAGCGGTGGTCGTGGAGGAGCTCGGGGAGGGTGGTGGTGATGGTGAGGGAGTGGGGTTGTGGTGTGGTGGTTTTCGACGAAGACTGGGAGGATTGCCGGAGGTGGAGGAACTGGTGGTTGAGGAGACGAACGGCTATAGCGAGGTGGTCGATGTGAACTCCGGTGGCGGGTGGTTGTAGGCGTCGGTGGCTGGTCGTGGGTGTTGGAGAAAGCTTGGTGCGCGGTTGAAGTCGGAGAAGAAGGAAGAGATGGTCACAGTTGGTGGAGAGGAAGGGATGCAGAGGGTGGCTCCGGTGGTTAGGGGTTCGTCGGCGACGAGCTCGATGGCAAAGAGGTTGATGTGGGTTGAATTGGAGGAGATGGAGCGAGCTAAAGAGAAAGAGAGACTAAGAGGGGGTGAGAGACGTTGAGGGAATGAAGATCTGGATGAGGGGATCGCGGGGAGTTGGGATCGAGGGCGAGGTCGTGGTCGTTGGCGAAGAGCAGGCCTCGAGGAAACAACGTGTGAAGAAGGGGAAAGAGTCGTTGGGGGAAAAGAGGGTTGTTGAGTGTGGGGCTTCGTCGTGGGGAACGGGGCACGCGGAGGCGAGCGCAAGAGGGGAAGGGAGCATTGGAAGTGGCGGGAAAAGGGGAGAAGAAGAAGAAGAAAGGGGGGTTCGGGTCGGGTCGGGTAGTTTAGGGTTTGGGATTGGGGTTGGGATTAAAAAAAAAGAATAAAATTTTTATAAAATAAAAAATATATAAAAATAATAGGGGAAAATTGGGGAAAATACGGGAAAATATATATATGGAACCGGGGATTTACACATTATAAATCATACAGCTATTTTTCTAACAATAAAAAGCAAATCGTTTAAAAACATTATGTGTGTATGCTAATGACCATACACTATATTTATATCTATACTGCTCTTATAAGCAAATAGATGAAATTTTTGGTTCGTCATATTTTAACTAATTTATGTCTCTTCTAAAATTATTCTTTTAAAAATATTATGGTCTATTTTGAAATAATAATATGGAAGCTATTCTATCAACCATTTCAATTTAAAATTAAAAACCAAATTTTATTTTTGTATAGTAGTTTATTAAAACATAAATTGATATTGAGATTTTTATTTTGTGTTTTTTATATCCTCGTCAAATTTTTCTTTTATTTTAAAAACTCTCTCTTTACTCTTCATATTTGATATTTCTCCTCAAATCTATTAGATATTTCATATTTCTCCTAAAAAAAATTCATCCAAAAAATAAACCGCTTTTATATTAGTCGAGATTACTTTTTATCAAACTATTATCATTATCTATCTATTCCACTCTTATAAACAAATTTATTGAATTTTTTGGTAATTAGGATGTAACAATATGCAATGATAACATTTATTTTTTCTCCATTAATTAATTAATGACAAATATTTGATAAGGTTTTTTAAAGAATTAGTTAAAATAATATAGGTTTTAAAAGTTTTTCATAAGACTTTTTATGTTTTAAAAATTTAATAAGTTGGCAATTTTAAATATGTTTTAAAAATCTTTATTTTCTTAACTAAATTTATTTAAGATACTTCTCAAACAACAAATATTATCTATATAACATTAAATAATAAATCTTAAACAAAAAAATTTAGCTAATATATATCATATAATATTATCATAAACTAATGTTATCATAATTTAACAATTTTTTTTTCTAACAATATATTTTAATTTTGGCCAATAATTTAGTGGCCAGTTAATCTTTTTCTTAAACTTATATTAGCCCTGCTAGGGATTTATGATACAAATGGAAATTTGTGGCAGCTTTGCATAATTTTGAAAGTTCGCGGTAGTTTGGGAGAATGTGGATAAAGTTCACGGTATCAAGTTGAAATTTAACCAACTATTTATTACATTAATCAATCAGAGTATCACAATAATTTATTTTATAATACTCAATGAAAATAAATAAGCTAGTTATTTATATCATTTAAAAAAAAGCAATTATAATTTTTCTGTTGCATATTCTTCTCTAGGCAAAGCTATATGCGGGATATTTTTAATTTCTCATAAATATATCAAAATTTAACAAATCATTATAAATCATAAAACTATTTTTCTAAGAATAAAAAGAAAATCTTTTATAAATATTATGTTCGTAAATTGTAATGACTTTACCGATTCTTCACGTGCATGACGCGTTCAAAAAACTAGTTATATATACGAAATTATTAATTTTGTTTGTATCTTGTAACGACTTTATCAATTTTTCACGTTCATGGCACATGTAAAAAACTAGTATGTATACACACACAGAAAAAGAGTATGAGGTGGCGGCCCCTTTTTCAAAAATAGGCTCCCGCCTCAAAACACACCTGCCACGTGTATTTCACTGGTCCAAATCGGTCATGTTGTTCTACGTATCATGAAATCATTGTATACAAAAAATCTCGAGATATGATAACCTCTAGCCGGTCCATTAAAAGACCGCATTTTTCTAATACCGATAAATCGTTGATTTTTCTATCCACTTGATGAACATGTTAGAAGTTTTCAAATCTCGAGATTTTTTGTACATAGTGCTTTCATGATACGTAAATCAAGATGACCGAATTGCATCGGTGAAAAATATGGAGGATATATGTGTTTGAGTTGGGAGGCCCTTTTTAAAAAAAGGATTGCCACCTCATATGCCTTCTCCCCTCCCCCCCCCGCTCTCTCTTTATATATATATATATATATATATATATATATATATAGAGAGAGAGAGAGAGAGAGAGAAAGAGACGGAGAATAATGAAGAAAAGATGTCATATGAGGCTTTTCGTTAAGTGGCATCAAAAATCTATATCCTCCATGATTTTTTTCACGATCGGCACCCATCAATATCATCTTTATTATGTAAGATGTGGATATAAAAAATTTCATGTGATACCACCACTTTTTTATCGTTGAATTAGCAATGTAAAAAGTTATATTGTCGATAAACCGTTAATTTTGCACCCACTAAATCAACAGTGAAAAAATGATGGAATCACATGAAATTTGGTATATCCACATCTTACATGATAAAGATGATGATGATGGGTGCCGATCGTCGAAAAAAATCGTAGAGGTTGTATCTTTTTGACGCCATAGGAGGAAATTCCCTCCCATGGCACCTTTCATCCATTTGAATAGTGGATGAAAGGTGCCATGGGAGGGAATTTCCTCCTATGGCGTCGAAAAGATACACCCTCCACAATTTTTTAGACGATCGACATTTATTATCTAAGATGTGGATACCAAATTTTGTATGATTTTATATCTTTCTCACCGCTGATTTCGTGGGTGCAATATTAACAGTTTACCGACAATAGAACTTTTTACATGGCTAAATCAACGGTGAAAAAATGGTAGAAGCACATGAAATTTGGTGTGTCTACATTTAGATGATAAAGATGATGATTATGTATGCCGATCATTGAAAAAAATGATCAATCACTCGGTATATAACGAAGGATCAGCAGAAGCCGCAAGAGATATTGGCTCAAGTGGTGGAACTCATGAGTCTACCGCTCAATTCAAACCCTGACAACGCTCCCGAAAAAAGGATGGGACAGAAGTCTGATATCGACTACCTGAAGCGTGTCCTTGAAAACAAGGATGAGAAAGCTGCGGAAATGAATGCTAGGATGGACAAGATGGCCTTCCTATTCCAAATCATGGTCAGGATGATAGCTCAGCAAGAACCATAAACAGATGAGCCACCTGTAGTTATTATTGATGACAAGGGAGATACGTCAAATCCTCTACGAGCCCCATCAGTGATCGGTGAGGAGACGATCTCCAAAGCAAGGCTGGATGAATATATCACCCAGCAATTTAAAGCCCTTCAAGCCAGCGAAATGGCAGGCAAGCTGGTCAAGACTGGTCGACCGTACCTAGCATGGTATGACCAGAGACAATACCCTTTAGGATACACGATCCCGACGTTCTAAGTATACAAGGGACCGACGATCTTCGTCAACATATCACTCAATTCAGATCCAGGTGCGGCAACACCGGAGGAGATGATGTATTACTTCTCCGCCAATTCGTTATCAATCTATTGGGCACTGCTTTTTGTTAGTTGTATGTATGCCCTAGAGGCCAGTATTGTACAGATTATGTATATTATATTGGATGCTTGGACATATATAGAGATGACTTTCTTGCTCGACATGATAGTATGCTATCTGGTTGCTATTTATCTTAACATGTACACTAGTCTCTTTATACTGTCTTATAGTTACATGTTGGTAAAGCCCTTAGGATTTGTACTTGACTACCTGGACTATGATGCAGATCATACTAGTGGGGGCATGGTAGTCCATAAGTACATCCTTCAATGTCCCTAGTCGTGGGTGTATCGAGACGGGGCATCGATATACCAGAGTAGACTAGCGTATACGCTTCTCGACCCATGTGATGGGCGATGGATGATCCCATATCCATTGGTGTTTGACATCAGAGATGGTATACGGGTGCTCAGTGGAGACTGGGTACACTGGACGGACTCGCCGAGAACTCCCAGATGGTATTATACCTCACGTCAGATGGCAGTTCTCAGGTGACACTTGTACAGGTTAGTCTGTAGACCCGAGATCGTCATGGAGTCTTGTGTGATTCCCACTGTGCTTTGATCTCCACCTTACCACGTCCATGAGGGCATGCAAAATGGTGGTCTTTGGGTACAGTCCCGAGTCACATGGAGGCAATGAGCGATAGGAGGGGTTTCGTCTCTCCCGGTATTGGGGGTTGATGTTGCGCTGTGCTCGATTGGCCGTAACAGGGAAGTCCCTGGCCAGGGCTGATCAGAGATTTGCTGGTAAGTGTTACCGGTAGTTTCTCGACCCGTTACGAGCCTCACATCAGCACGACTTATCGGGTTATTGGGGTCTGACGTATACCACCCCTAGACTTGATATGCGACGTATCTGACGAAGAGACCGGACTGTATGGTAAGTGTTACTGGTCGGATTCGCAGGAGTGTGAGCGGGCTAGCTCGTCGATCTTCTGATCGCTCAATACCCGGGTGGCCGTTACGTTTAGCAGACCGCTTGCGGCTTGTGGGTGCTTGATATGATCATCATCTGCTACCGGCGTATTGACGAGTCTTTAGAGTCCTACACAGAGGTTTCCTGGCTCAAGCGAAACGAAATAGGAGCGCATATGAGATATGTGCAGGACCGAGAATGATGCGTGTATGTGATACCGCATTTCATTCTCGCGATATATGTTTCGATTGGTTATATTCGATATGACCTAGTTATCGAATCATTGATTCGATAAATCGATGCATTGAATACTAGTAGGTTATGTGCGACATGACCGGATCATTGAATCAAGTGTTGATTTAATGATTTAATGTATAATTATATATTTGATATATTACTTTGCATTAACTAGTATTGGTTCACTTTAAACGGATTTTTCTCACTTGGATTGCACATTGTATATGTGATATACTTTCGTGCACTTTTTTGTATCATGTTTGATGATGCTTGATCATTTAGTTAAGTGTATAAAATTAATCCATGGTTAATATGATAATTAGGGTTTTGCATTTTCATTTATTTATTTATTTATTTATTTATTTATTTGAAATGAATTATGATAAGAATGGTGGCTAAGTTTGTTTTATATTGAAGCTTCATGAAGCTTTGACTTTGCTAACCATCCTTATCTTCATGCTTAACCCTAACCCATCAAAGTGACCATGGTTAATTCTCTACACTTAACCCTAGTTCAAGTTATGATAAGTATTTGATTTATATTTATTTTTATCATAACACTTATCATATTCTTTTCTTGAGCTCATCTTCTTCTTCTTCTTCAAGCTTGCTACTCCAATGGCAACTTGAGCTTTAGTGAGTTAAATCCAAATCTAAAGTGAACCCACCTCCTATTTCTTCACCCTCTACCTCTTGCCAAGTTGTTTTGGGTGTTTACTTCACAAGTTTCACAAGTTTGTGAAGTCGGAGCTTGCGTTTGTGCAACCTCGACGTAGATCGTCTTTGACACAAAGCCGACGACCTATTCCGCTTGCTTTCCCGATGAAGCCGATGATCGAGTCGAGGATTCATGATGGACAGCGAGGAAATGACGTTGCGGAGCCGTGGAGGTGGATATCCGGATCTACAAAGGTTGTAATTTCCGTATCCTAGTAGTTAAGCGTTAACTAGTTTTCTATTTCGCCTAAACATCTAGTCTAAGATCCGTAGTCTAGGGTTTCTCGGCACCAAAAAATTTAATTTGGCATGTTCGATACCTTGAGAGAACCCACTAGGGTGCCTAGGAACCTTTCACTGGTATCAGAGCCTAGCTAGAGCCTTAGGCGAAGTCCCGACGACGTTTGAAACCCGATCGAACCGAAATCCAAAACCTAAAAATGCTCTCTGGACTTTTTCTAAAAATTCGGATTTTTGTCAATTAAAAATATGTAGAAAATCAAGCAGGGTGTTATTAGAATTACTGTGAAATACGAGGGGGTAATTCAACTTTTCCACCGCGGAAGGGCGGCACATGCTAGGCATGTGCGGCGCTTCCGCGGCCGTACTGTTCCCTTTCATAATTATTTCTGCACAGTAACTCTTGTAATATAATGCTATGTTTTCTGGGATATTTTTATTGTGACTTTACAGAAGAGTATTTTGGGGTACTATTGGGAATCAGTATTTCGATCGGATTATCAAATTTCGTCTTTTGTGTTTTTCCAGATAACTGTAGAATATGTTAAAGAGTTCGACCGGATATAAATACCCAAGTTTTTCCCTGCCGAATAATTCCAAGTGTTGGACTTTTCTTTGGTTAAAAGACGTTCGAAGTAGTGCAAGTAACGCGATGGTCCCTCTAGAAGACACAAACCTTAACTCGATTATGTGACCGTCTTGAACTGCCCTTTGAACCTTCGGGTTTGGGGCAGTACGGCGTGCCACATGTGAGGCGTTGGCTTGACCCTTCTACGGCTGGACCGTTGGTACTGAGGTATGAAGTGAATGTCTTTGAACCTATTTCATGTGTTGATCGGTGTCGGGAAAATTTGGGTGTTCGAATGTTCGATCGGAAAGTTTAATATATTCTATTTATCCGGAATTGGATACAATAATTGGAATTCACAAACAGTTATGAGATAACTGGATGAATGTTATAAATCTAGCAGTTTAGTCCCATATGATATTGAAAAGAGTTTTCGATAATGAGACTAAAATGCGGGGTTTGTAAATGTTAGGCATGCGATGTCTAAAGAAGTTGCGGATTCCAATTGTTGTAGTTTTACACTTTCTTTTCTGTGACCGTAAGTGTAGTATGTTCATATCGCCGGTTTCGTTGCTATACATCAACGACAATTGGGGTATGCATACTTACTTACGTTGATGACATGTGATGTTATGTGTTGCTGGATATGTTATATTGGATCGTCGTATTCGAATAGCCGGGGGTTTTTATGTGAGATGAGTGTTTTTCATTTTCATTCATGTAAAAACTTGTATGTAATATTCTTTTATTTGGGGCGCTTCCAGGTAGCGGAAGTTGTCACCCTTTGTATATTATTTACTTTTCCGCATTAGGATAGACCCAAGGAGGGGAGCACAAGTAACCGGGTTCTGGGGTCCAGTGGGAGACCAACTCGAGGAGTCGAGTCCGGGTCTCCTAACCCTAGAATTGGCAGGGTTGCTTGCCGCTCTCGTAGGGGTCTAGGGGTGTGGGATTGGCTATTCATCACGACCGTGGAATCCGTGTTTTATACTGGCTCGTATTGAAAACACGGACGTCCTAGTATATCCAATATTTCATATGTTTATTCTGCTGCGATATCTGTGATGTAATCATGAGATGTTCTGTGATGGATATAGTATATAGTATATATGATATATTATATAGATGTTACTTATGTTTTACACCCGCGCTAGCCCTGCCCTGCTCTGTCGTTAGTTACCTAACCTAACGGTGCACGAGGGGACATCGAGGCGAATGCGGATGTCATAAGTGTACGTCATATCTATCTGTGATGATTAGGTATTTAAATGATGGGACTTCATTAATGTGATTAATGAAAGAAAAGAAACCTATGATGTTGTAGAATCAGATTTTAAAATAAAACAGGTAGCTACAGTTCTTGCTTTGCATAGCGGTATATATGATATACCCCGCACCTTATTCGATGAGGAAAGGACCGAGATCCCTTCACCGGGAGTGACTCCTTTAGCAATAACTGGCAGATGCTACACACTCGGTTTGCTTTTGACTGCTTTTGCATTTTTGCTTTGCACAGCGGTATATATGATATACCCCGCACCTTATTCGATGAGGAAAGGACCGAGATCCCTTCACCGGGAGTGACTCCTTTAGCAATAACTGGCAGATGCTACACACTCGGTTTGCTTTTGACTGCTTTTGCATTTTTGCTTTGCACAGCGATATATATGATATATCCCGCACCTCATTCGACGAGAAAAGGACCGAGATCCCTTCACCGGGAGTGACTCCTTTAGCAAAACTAGAAAAGCCTCAAAATCACTCCATTTCAAAACATCATTTGATTCTACAACGATATCAAGTTCTTTACGCTCATGGTTTTTATGAAAAACCTGCGTAGCCCTCCGTCATTTCAGATAAATTACATATAGTATTCGTGCTACATTTGTTGGCTTTCGTCAAGGTGTAGTGTGCGGTAGCTATGTGCTGTTTATCTGCTGCATATGATGCGACTGGATTAGGGTAGTCGTACGGCTTTGTTGGCTTTCGTCAAGGGTCGTGCGGGTGGGTTTAATTCAGTCAAGAAATGTACGGGTTGAACTTGACTAGCGGGCTGTGGTTTGTTGGCTTTCGTCAAGGTCATAGCACGCTAGGGGCAAAAGTATTATCGGGAATTTCAAGTGTTGAAATTTGCAATGAGATTGCATACCTTCTATGAGATAGTTGGATCCCGATACCCACTGCGAGTAAGAGTTACTCCTGGGAGAGTTTTACACATTGCAATTAGCTGATCAAGTAGGTGTCTAGAAAGGTGTTAACGAGGTTACACCTCTGGGAAAACGAGGTTTACAGTAATTAGGTTCGTGCGATAGCACGGGGGACCTCCCTCAAAGTACCGACACTGGCCTGGCTGAAAGATTAGTGAACCTGTAGTGTGTAATTAATCCCGGCTAGTCTTTCCTTTTAAGGTTTGGAGGAAGATTTGATAAAAAGCAGTGGGAGCCATCCTGATTAGATAAGATAATAACCAATCTGATCTTGCACGAGCTCACGCTAAAGTGTTTTCTTCTCTCTCTCTCCAGGTAGCGACCATTTCATGCCTTAATAAAGATAATAATATGGATGTATTGACCGAACCCGCATGTTATACTGTGCTGGGGAACGTTGGTTCCGTTCATTCTTATAAGAGTTATAGGAATGAACAGGATATAGGGGAATACCAGGATTCCCATGCCACCCGAATGAAGAAAGTACATGATGATGCATTTTCTTCGGGTGTGTTCGTTACTGAGAACTGTTTCTCCATTTGCTCTACGTCCTGGGTATTAGATACCGGGTCAGGATCCCATATATGTAATCAGTTACATGGGCTTAGGAAAGGTAGAGAACTTGGAGAAGGTGATAAAGACATTAGAGTTGGAAATGGTGCAATTGTTGCAGCTAAGACTGTCGGGGAATATCACCTTGTATTACCAACTGGTAATACATTGGTTCTGAACGAATGCTATTACATGCCGAACCTGATATGCAACATTATATCGGTTTCTTTATTAAGTAAAGAGGGATATAATTTTGTATTACAGGACAATGTTATGAACATTTTCCATAACCAAAAGTTGGTTGGATCAGGCACGTTGTGCAATGGCATTTATGTTCTAAACCAATCAACAGTTCTCAGCATAACAAACACACACAAGAGGAAGAGTTCTGAACTCAATGAATCCTTCTTATGGCATTGTAGACTGGATCACATCAATGTGACACGACTGGCTAAGTTGCATAAAGATGGATATTTGAAACCTTTCGAATTTTCATCTTATGACACTTGCCAGTCATGTCTCAAAGGCAAGATGACCAAGACTCCGTTTACGGGACACGGAGAAAGAGTTACCGAACTCTTAGGACTGATACATAGTGATGTATGTGGTCCCATGTCTACACATGCCAGGGATGGTTCTTCGTACTTCATTACATTCACTGACGATCTCTCAAGATACGGACATGTGTACTTGATAAGACACAAGTCTGAAACTTTTGAGAAATTTAGAGAATATAAACAAGAAGTCGAAAACCAAACCGGAAAGAGTATTAAAATCCTTCGATCTGATCGAGGAGGTGAATACTTGAGCAATGAATTCCTGGACTTCCTAAAAGAGAATGGGATTCTCTCTTAGCTGACTCCTCCATATACACCACAGCACAACGGTGTATCAGAACGGAGGAACCGCACCCTATTAGATATGGTGCGCTCTATGATGAGCACAACTGAGTTACCTATTTCCTTCTGGGGGTATGCGCTTGAGACAGCCATACATCTACTGAATATGGTCCCCACCAAATCAGTGCCTACCACTCCATATGAGATATGGAAAGGGAAGAGACCATGTCTTAACTATGTTAAGATATGGGGTTGTCCAGCCTATGTCAAACGACAAAATCCGGACAAACTCGAGGCACGGTCTGTTCTATGCAAATTTGTAGGATATCCCAAGAATTCTCAAGGGTATATCTTCTACCACCCTGAGGAACAAAGAGTGTTTGTTTCTCGGCATGCCACCTTTTTAGAAAAGGAATTTCTTGAAAAAGAAATTAGTGGTCATGAGGTAGAACTGGAAGAGGTTCCAGCTGCACAAGCTACAACAGAAGATTTGGTTGAACCAGAGGATTCCGTAGTTCCCGATGAACCCCAGCCTCTCCGCCGATCTAGTAGGGTTCCTCGCCAACCTGAGAGATACTACGGTTTTCTCATTGATGGTGGCAGTGAGGATTGCATCATGGAGGATGATGACCCAACTAGCTTCGAGCAGGCCATCACTAGTGGGGACTCAGTGAAATGGCTGGATGCTATGCGGTCCGAGATGGATTCCATGTACACCAACAAAGTATGGACTTTGGAATTTGCTCCTGAAGGGGTAAAACCCATTGGGAGCAAGTGGATCTTTAAGAAGAAACTTGGTGTAGATGGGAAAGTGGAGACTTTCAAAGCTAGACTTGTAGCAAAGGGTTTTCGTCAAAGACCAGGTGTGGACTATGACGAGACCTTTTCTCCAGTAGCTATGCTTAAATCCATCCGAATCATGCTTGCCATTGCTGCCTTTCATGACTACGAAATCTGGCAAATGGATGTTAAGACCGCCTTTCTAAATGGTGATTTAGAAGAGTGCGTGTACATGACTCAGCCAGAGGGCTTCGTAGACAGTGGGAGCAGCGGGAAGGTGTGCAAGCTGCTTAAATCCATTTATGGATTAAAGCAAGCATCGCGGAGTTGGAACATCTGCTTTGATGTCGTTATCAAAGAGTTTGATTTCGTCAAAAATCCAGATGAACCTTGTATCTACAGGAAGGTGGCAGAGAGTAAGGTTGTCTTCCTCGTATTGTACGTGGACGACATACTCTTGATAGGAAATGATATTCCTATGCTGCAATCGGTCAAGCTCTTCTTATCACAAAGATTCTCAATGAAAGATCTTGGTGATGCCTCCTGCATATTGGGAATCAGGATCTATAGAGATAGATCCAAACGGATTTTGGGATTGTCCCAATCCAGGTACATTGACACCATACTAAAGAGGTTTAGTATGGAAGAGTCCAAGCGTGGGAACTTACCCACGATCTCTGGAGTCACTCTCTCCAAAGAGATGTCTCCCAAGACTGATTTGGAGAGAGCTCGCATGCAAGGGATACCCTATGCTTCGGCAGTAGGCTCTATCATGTATGCGATGCTATGTACCAGACCCGATGTAGCATACTCACTAAGTGTAGTGAGCAGGTATCAAGCTGATCCTGGAGAGAGTCACTGGACAGCTGTGAAGAGCATTCTCAAGTACTTGCGAAGGACTAGAGATATGTTCTTGGTGTATGGTAACGGAGAACTCCAAGTGGAGTCCTTTACCGATTCGAGCTTCCAGAGTGATAAGGACGACTCTAAGTCGCAGTCGGGCTTTGTCTTTACCCTTTACGGAGGGGCGGTTAGCTGGAAGAGTTCCAAGCAGGAAACCGTGGCAGACTCGACGATGGAGGCTGAATACATCGCTGCCAACGATGCTGCTAAAGAAGCTGTCTGGATCAAGAAGTTCATTTCCGAACTTAGAGTGGTTCCATCCATTGAGCATCCAATACCTTTGTATTGCGATAACAATGGAGCGGTGGCTTTGGCCAAGGAACCCAGGTCCCATCAGCGATCCAGGCATATTCTGAGGCGGTATCACCTGATCCGGGAGATAGTTGATCGCCGGGAGATCGAGGTCAGGAGAGTTGACACGAAGAACAACACGGCGGATCCACTCACGAAGGCCATTCCCCAGATATAGTTTGAGAGACTCTTCGGGATGCTCGGTATGAGATACTACAGCAGCTGGCCCTAGTGCAAGTGGGAGATTGTTAGTTGTATGTATGCCCTAGAGGCCAGTATTGTACAGATTATGTATATTATATTGGATGCTTGGACATATATAGAGATGACTTTCTTGCTCGACATGATAGTATGCTATCTGGTTGCTATTTATCTTAACATGTACACTAGTCTCTTTATACTGTCTTATAGTTACATGTTGGTAAAGCCCTTAGGATTTGTACTTGACTACCTGGACTATGATGCAGATCATACTAGTGGGGGCATGGTAGTCCATAAGTACATCCTTCAAGGTCCCTAGTCGTGGGTGTATCGAGACGGGGCATCGATATACCAGAGTAGACTAGCGTATACGCTTCTCGACCCATGTGATGGGCGATGGATGATCCCATATCCATTGGTGTTTGACATCAGAGATGGTATACGGGTGCTCAGTGGAGACTGGGTACACTGGACGGACTCGCCGAGAACTCCCAGATGGTATTATACCTCACGTCAGATGGCAGTTCTCAGGTGACACTTGTACAGGTTAGTCTGTAGACCCGAGATCGTCATGGAGTCTTGTGTGATTCCCACTGTGCTTTGATCTCCACCTTACCACGTCCATGAGGGCATGCAAAACGGTGGTCTTTGGGTACAGTCCCGAGTCATATGGAGGCAATGAGCGATAGGAGGGGTTTCGTCTCTCCCGGTATTGGGGGTTGATGTTGCGCTGTGCTCGATTGGCCGTAACAGGGAAGTCCCTGGCCAGGGCTGATCAGAGATTTGCTGGTAAGTGTTACCAGTAGTTTCTTGACCCGTTACGAGCCTCACATCAGCACGACTTATCGGGTTATTGGGGTCTGACGTATACCACCCCTAGACTTGATATGCGACGTATCTGACGAAGAGACCGGACTGTATGGTAAGTGTTACTGGTCGGATTCGCAGGAGTGTGAGCGGGCTAGCTCGTCGATCTTCTGATCGCTCAATACCCGGGTGGCCGTTACGTTTAGCAGACCGCTTGCGGCTTGTGGGTGCTTGATATGATCATCATCTGCTACCGGCGTATTGACGAGTCTTTAGAGTCCTACACAGAGGTTTCCTGGCTCAAGCGAAACGAAATAGGAGCGCATATGAGATATGTGCAGGACCGAGAATGATGCGTGTATGTGATACCGCATTTCATTCTCGCGATATATGTTTCGATTGGTTATATTCGATATGACCTAGTTATCGAATCATTGATTCGATAAATCGATGCATTGAATACTAGTAGGTTATGTGCGACATGACCGGATCATTGAATCAAGTGTTGATTTAATGATTTAATGTATAATTATATATTTGATATATTACTTTGCATTAACTAGTATTGGTTCACTTTAAACGGATTTTTCTCACTTGGATTGCACATTGTATATGTGATATACTTTCGTGCACTTTTTTGTATCATGTTTGATGATGCTTGATCATTTAGTTAAGTGTATAAAATTAATCCATGGTTAATATGATAATTAGGGTTTTGCATTTTCATTTATTTATTTATTTATTTATTTATTTATTTGAAATGAATTATGATAAGAATGGTGGCTAAGTTTGTTTTATATTGAAGCTTCATGAAGCTTTGACTTTGCTAACCATCCTTATCTTCATGCTTAACCCTAACCCATCAAAGTGACCATGGTTAATTCTCTACACTTAACCCTAGTTCAAGTTATGATAAGTATTTGATTTATATTTATTTTTATCATAACACTTATCATATTCTTTTCTTGAGCTCATCTTCTTCTTCTTCTTCAAGCTTGCTACTCCAATGGCAACTTGAGCTTTAGTGAGTTAAATCCAAATCTAAAGTGAACCCACCTCCTATTTCTTCACCCTCTACCTCTTGCCAAGTTGTTTTGGGTGTTTACTTCACAAGTTTCACAAGTTTGTGAAGTCGGAGCTTGAGTTTGTGCAACCTCGACGTAGATCGTCTTTGACACAAAGCCGACGACCTATTCCGCTTGCTTTCCCGATGAAGCCGATGATCGAGTCGAGGATTCATGATGGACAGCGAGGACATGACGTTGCGGAGCCGTGGAGGTGGATATCCGGATCTACAAAGGTTGTAATTTCCGTATCCTAGTAGTTAAGCGTTAACTAGTTTTCTATTTCGCCTAAACATCTAGTCTAAGATCCGTAGTCTAGGGTTTCTCGGCACCAAAAAATTTAATTTGGCATGTTCGATGCCTTGAGAGAACCCACTAGGGTGCCTAGGAACCTTTCACTTTTGAGTAGTAATCGGAGTTTCCTAACAACTCCGTTAAGACGTTTGATGAAACGGAGATGCTCTTTTGCTAAAGATTCGGTAGTGTAAGTAATGCATCACTATGAAGGCACTGGTCAATGAAAGAATCAAACTGAATAAGACATGGATTCAATATGCTATCCAATGGCGGAACCTGTGGTCTAAGCACGAGCAGCGCATCGGTGAGGTTCCGGCCGTCGGGTTATTCGTGGCAACCATCGATCGGCGCTCATAAGTGTATCCGTTCATGTCCTTCAAGCCTACTACCTTCCAGTAGCTTATTGATAAATTAGCTCAACTGGATTCGATAGGTCAAGGTCCTTTCTCTTCGGGCTGAGACTTACGAAATTATATAGGGAAAGACAAGGCAGCGTTTATCGCCAATACACAACAGTAGCAGGGCGGCCCTAAAGTGTCTGGTCGCCAAAACAATAATTGTACGGGGCCGAATCTCGAGGAAAGGATAGTGCGCGAATATTCGTTCCCTCGAGATAAGACAAAGAAGCTGTTCGAGCTCGCTACGAAGAATGGCCTTCAGTGGAGATCTTCTGGGAACGTTCGAGCATAATGGACCGCTCTACGTTGCTGGGTATTACGATGATAAGAGGATAAATAAGATCCTCGTCGATAACGGTTCTTCGGTTAACCTTTTGAATGTAAAGGTGCTCAAACAGCTATCTATGGATGTTCAATATCTCGGCAGTGAAAAGATCACCATCTCCGGATTTGACTCGCAGTCTTCAAAAATGCTGGGGTCCATAGTATTGACATTGTGTTTTGGACAGCTCGTCATGGACGTAAAGTTCCATGTCATTGAAAGCAAGACGTGCTACAAAGCTTTACTCAGTAGACCTTGGCTATACGAGCATGGTCTCATCCCTTCTACACAGCATAAGTATATGAAGTATTTTAGGGATGGCCAAGAACACACCATTATAGAAGAGCTCAACCCTTTCTCCATGAATGAAGTACGTAAATATGAAGATACCAAGTACTTCCTGTCGGACTTCGAAAATACTGAGAGGTGCGGCAAGTCGCAGAACAAAGAAGTACAAGCGACCACCATCTTGATCTTTGGAAGTGATTCTGAAGAAGAAGAGATAGTGTTCACGGATCAACCTCTGAGGGAAACCAATAAACATAGCTTGTCAACCTCCATTTTAGTCTTCGATAGTGACTCGGAAGAAGAAGTTGATGTAGTGTTCTCTACCCACCCGCAAGTGAAAACTCCTAATGAAGCAAACCAAGCTTTACATATTGCGATGGTTCCGTCTTGCCACTACAAAGAACTCGATGCACTTAGCACCTATAGCGTGCAGGAGTTGGTCACTTTTCATATACCTTCCAGATATATAAGTGAGAAGGCGATTCTCTTCTACAAATCAGAAAAGACCAAATTGGAGAAAGATATATGGTATAGACTTGATCCGAATCTCAACATGTTGCAGCCTATCCGTATGCCGAGATACTTCACGAAATGACTAAGGGAATTCTTGAAGCATCAGGGAATACCATTCGGACAAACTGTCCGTCAGGCTAAATATTGCAAGAGGATCTAGGAAGTGTCAAGGACTAGCCAAATCAAGCCAAACGGAAAGATGGATACTACATGCTTGGGATATGTACAACCCAAGAAGTGGGAGCAAACTCATAGCTGTTATGCCTTAAGCGAAGGGGAAGATACTTGGCTGGTAGATGACGCGACCAAGCAAGAGGGAAATACCCCGCAAAGCGCTTCAACCCAGCCATCAGAAGAGCCGATTGAGACGCTAATGAAAGAAATGGTTCAAGATGTTGATGAGCTTGAAGAAAGTATAATGGTCCTATATGAAAAGATCATGCGGTTGCCCCTGACCGAGCAATATAATGGAGTAAGGAGTTATGATAGCCCGGCTCCGCAATAGCTACCTCTGCTCTCTTTTATAAAAGGAGATTCGAAGCGGCGACAATGAGACTAAGGCGGCATCTACGTCCAACCCTAAAACAAGGCGATCTCGGGACAATGCATCAACGAGAAAAATACCGCCCAAGCTCATCCCTTATACAGAAGATGGGATGGGGTTACTCTTTCCCCGTGACAAGACAAGGAAGATATTCACCCTCATTATGAAGCACCATATGTTAACATTGCCCAAGTCTAAACGGCCACATCTAGTAAATGCCTTTGATCATCCAGATTACTGTCTCTACAATCGGATCATCGGCCATCCGATCGAAAATTGCTTCGTCTTCAAGAATTGGGTGGAAGAGTAATACAGGAAAAGCAAGTTCACACTAAGTGACAGCTGGAGAGTGGATGCCCAGCAAAAGCATGCACCAACGCGAAACTACTCTACCAAATCGGAGTGTGGCCAGCCCAAGAAGCAGAATCTCACCCACATTTGCCATATGATAAGACTTTCTAATGAAAATGATGAAGAAATGCCTGGGCTTTTTGATTGCCTCGCCAATGAAGACGAGAGCATAGATTGCCGCCGCACCTAAGGAGCTGAAAGATGGAATACCTACTACCACTGATGAATTAAAAAAGGTAGATTTAGGAACGGAGGATGATCCGAGACCAACGTTCGTCAGTGAGCTGCTTACTGAATAACAAGTAGCCACTTTAAAAGAAGTGCTCATAGAATTCAGAGACTGCTTCGGCTGGAACAACTCCGAGATGCCGGGTCTTGATCCAGAAATAGCAATGCATAAGCTGGCCATAACGTCGGGGATAAAGCCTGTCAAGCAGTCTCCAAGAAGGATGCGGCTCCAGCTCAAAATGAGCGTTAACGCCGAAATTGAGAAGTTAATGACTCCGGCTTCATCCATGAAGTATGATACCCGGACTGGATTACCAGTATCATCCCTGTGATGAAGAAGAATGGGACTGTTTGCATCTGCGTGGACTTTTGGGACCTCAATAAGGCATGCCCGAAAGATGACTTCCCCGTGTCAGTTACGGAATTAATGATAGACAATACGTCTACTCATGAGGTCTTCTTTTTTATGGACGGATCATCAGGGTACAATTAGGTAAAGATGAATCCCGGAGACAAAAGCACATGACTTTCCGCACCCCGCTGGGCGTCTTCTATTATAAAGTGATGCCATTTTGACTGAAGAATGCTGGAGCAACATATCAAAGACCGATGACCAAGATTTTCGACGACCTTATTCATGAGATAGTCGAATGTTATATATATGATCTTGTGGTCAAGAGCATGTCTCACGAAGAGCATTGGGAGCATTTAAGGATAGTCTTCAAGCACATTCGAAGTATAACCTGAAGATGAACCCGCTGAAATGTGCATTCGAAGTCTCTTCCGGCAAGTTCCTGGGTTTTATAATCCGCTACCGAGAGATCGAGATCGACCCGTCTAAAATCAAGGCTATTACAGAAATGCCCCCGCTAAGAAATCTCAAGAAGCTACGATCTCTCCCAGGAAAGCTCGCCAATATCAGACGGTTCATTGCCAACCTCTCTGGAAAGTGTCGTCCATACAGCCATCTGATGAAGAAAGGGACCCCTTTATATGGGACCAGAAATGTCAGAAAGCGTTGGAGGAAATCAAGCAATACTTGCAGAATCCACAAGTATTGGCCGCTCCGGTTAAGGGAAAACCATTTATCCTATATACAACTGCCCTTGACGGTTATCTAGGCCCACTATGGGCATAGGAGAATGACCAAGAAAAGGAAAGGGCCTTGTACTATCTAAGTCAAGTCCTGCTAGGAGCAGAAAGCAACTACTCCCTTATCAAGAAGTATTGCCTGGCGCTGATCTTCACGATAACGAAGCTCAGACACTACGCCTTGGCCCATGAAGTGCACATCATATCAAAGGTGGACCCTCTCAAATATCTTATGACGAAAACTATACTAACGGGAAGGCTCGCCAAGTGGGCCTTGCTGTTGATGGAGTTAACAATTATACATCGCCCCCTCAAAGCGGTAAATGGACAGGCTATCGTCGATTTCCTCGCCGAACACCCAATCTCGGTCTACTCTCCACTGAACTGTGAGCTACCGGATGAATATCCATTCAACACGGTCGAATGGAAAGAAGAAACAGAGAAGCCTTATTGGGAATTATATTTCGATGGAGACTCAATAAAAATGCGGAAAAAGAGTATCTCGATAATCAGAGCTGAGATAGGCATTATTTTCGTAACCCCTCAAGACAGAATAACCCGCTGTGCCATCTCGTTGACGGAGCCTAGGACCAACAATGAAGAAAAGTATGAAACGCTTATAGCCGGTCTTGAGATTGCGATCGGCATAGGCATCGAAAATCTCCGTATGCACGCGGATTCTCAGTTGATCGTCATGCAAGTCAATGGAGATTACAAGACATGCAAGTCAGAACTGAAAAAGTACGGCAAAAAGGTGCAGCAACTGCTGACGCGGCTTCTCTCATATACACTGGAAAATGTGCCGCGAGCGGAAACAGCAAAGCAGATACATTAGCTAAGTTAGCCAAAGAATTGGCCGACGAAAACCTTGACGGCATAAGGATCATCGTCCAAAGTCGCAAGATCTTGGCCCCAGTGGAGATATCTTCAGAACCTCTAACCGAACCCGTAAATGAAGATGTCTTTCGAGCAAAGGAAGAAGAAGATAACCGGCGAGAAGTATTTATAGACTAGTTCAAGTCTCAACGGATGCCTCAAGATACATCGCAAAGGCATCAGCTCATGCCATAATCGACGAAACTCTATATAAAAGGTTCTTCGACTATATATGGCTAAAATGCCTAGGACCGAAGGAAGCCAAGAAGGTCGTCCAAGAAATTTACGATGGACTCTGCTGATCTCATCAAGCCGGTCCAAAGATAAAGCTGAAGATCAAGAGGATGGGTTACTACTGGCTCACGATGATCCAAGACTGCATCGACTATGCAAGGTGATGCCACCCGTGTTAAATACATGAGGACTTCATACATCGACACCCCAACCCACTGCATCCGACCGTAACCAGTTGGCCGTTCGAAATGTGGGGACCGATATAATAGACCCTATTGAGCCGGCGTCATCCCGAGGACATTGTTTCATCTTGGCGATGACCGATTACTTCTCTAAATGGCAGAGGTGATACCGCTGAGAGAAGTAAAGACGGAGAATATGCTCCATTTCTTCAAAACCCATGTCATATACTGGTTTAGAGTTCCATGGCGGATAGTCTTAGACAACGGACCAGCATATAGAAGCCATAAGATAAGTTGCTTCGCCCAACAACACAAGATAGATTGGAGATATTCCTTCATTTATAATCCCCGGGCTAACGGTTTAGTTGAAGCTTTCAACAAGACGCTAACCAAATTTATAAAGAAGATGGTGTCCAAGAATAAAAAGGACTGGCATGAAAGGCTCATGAAGCTCTTTGGACGTACCGAACAACGTTCAAGATAGCCACGAAGACAACACCTTATGCATTGGTGTTTGGCACCGAAGCAGTGCTCCCGCTGGAGATAGATCTCCCCTCACCGCGAATGGCGGATCAATGTGAACTTGCGGACAAAGAGAATACTCATCTCCGGCTCGAAGAACTTGATGCTCTTGATGGGACCTGCCTTATAGCATAACAAAATCTGGAAGCTTACAGAGCAAGGATGATATAATCATATGAAAGCCTAACCAGACTAAGAACATTCCGCCAAGGCGAACTCATACTGGTTGTCAATAGGCTGATGATCCCTGACGGCATGAAATCTGGGAAGTTCGAGCCGAACTATGAAGGCTCGTATGTCATAGATAAGATCTACCAAGGTGGAGCTTACCTACTCATGGATATACACGGAGAAAGACCGTTTCGGCCAATAAACTGCCGATTTCTCAAGAAGTACTATTCTTGAAGAGTCGCGACTTGGGTCAATGATAGATGGCCACGCCTATGTCCACTCGCCATTCCTACCGAATGATATGCACCTCTATTATGATGGACCACTGTCCCCAAACTGGAATGATGGACCAAAATGTATCTAAATTAATATGTTGTCCTACGACATGGATCATATAACCGGGCGTATACAATCTATAGGCACAAACGATCTATGTCCTGCATATGTTTTTCATGGCTCCCTTAGACCGCGATGTCCCTAAATTAACATGTTTCCCTACGGACTTCTTGAGATCCACGTTGCACCCGAAGTTCTACCGGTGAAGATTGCAAACTCAAGTCCCACCGGCGAGGCTACACCTGAAGTCGTCCCACCAGCTATGAAGCCCTACCGATGATACAGTTCTCCAAAAGATGTTATGCCCTACGGTTGATCTCCATATCGATCACAGTAGACAATCCACGGGTATAAACGATCAATATCTCACCCAAGTCCCACCGGTAAGCGATACTGGATCACCCACAGGGAAGCTACGTCCGAGAGATTTCCATTGCCAAAAAATGGTATGTCCACAAGCAAAATGGTCACGGATGAAAACCCGAAAGGAAGCCGTAAGTAAAACCAGCAAGACTGCCGGCGAGCTTGTGAAAACCCGAGAAGGCGCAAACTCGTTGAAAGAAAAGAAAAATGCACTTGCAAAGTCCTCGCGCTTTGTAAGGAGAAAATACCTGTGTGGGATTCTTACGACTCATAAAGGAGCTGCACACTTAGGAATTCATACGATTCCTAAGGAGAAAATACACTTTACGAGATCCTCTCGACTCGTAAGGAGAAATATCTCTATAAGACTCTCACGGCTTATAGAATTCAAAAGCTTTAAATTACAGGGATCCAAGCATGTTTCTTAAGCCATCATACCCCATGAAATTTATGCCCTACAAGTAGTTCAATATTGACTCTTGTATATAATCCACAGGCGTTAACAAAATATATTTCAACCAAGTTCCACCGGAGCCGAGTGATATTTCCAATATGGTGAACGACACTTATAAGTCATCTCGACTTGTAAGGAGAAAGTACTCTTGTAAGATCCGTGCGACTTGCAGGAGAAAATACCACTTAGGAATCCCCACGATTCCTAAAGAGAAAATACACCTGCAAGATACTCTCGACTCGTAGGAAGAAATATCTTTATGAAACCCTTTTGACTCATAGAGTCAAAAAGACTTAGTTGGCAGGGATCTAAACCTGCTTTCTAAGCCACCTTTGTCTAAATAAGTAACGGCAAATGATGAGTTACTCCTGGCAATATTCCAGTTGTAGTGATATTGATGCCTAATCAGGTATCAAACTCCAAATCCTCTTACGACATATTATAAGTTACTCTTGATGATATTCCAGTTGTAGCGATATTGATACCAAACCTGGTATCAGATTCCAAGTCCCCAACTCGCAATAAAGATCAGTGAGCAAAAAATATACATATAAAATAGCCGAAATGATAGGGCAACTCGCAATGAAAATCAGCGAGTAAATAAAAAAATCGAAATGATTGGGCACCGCGAATAAATAGCCGAAATGATTGGGCAATCGCGACTTTCGCGATAAGAAAAGCTGAAATGATAAAGCATCGCGGAGAATAAAAAAAATTAAAAAAGAATAAATAAAAATATGATAAAATAAATTTTTTCTTCCTTGCAGGTAGTTCGAATTTCGACTTCTGATTCATAGACATAAGTGAATGAAAAGAAGCGATACGTTTCCTTATTCTCCATCAAATGAATAACTGAGTCTTGATGGCATTTATATAGAACAAAAACTACATGGACGTCTGATTCACTCCAGTGAAGTATGATTGCGGCACCATCAAGGACCCAATGGTCGAAATGAAGCGAAGTGATGGCATACTCTTAGCTTTAGGTCTTGATGGTAATACATACAAAACCTAAAGACTATTGGATGTTATCCCACCTCGGACGGATGCAACTCTAACTTTCTTGGGACGCCTCAAAGAAGGAAGTCTGACCTTAAGGTAAAACGCCACGGTAGCGTCTAACGTTGAACCATCTGACTGCAATATGGATATACCGGCCTAGGAAGGTTACTTGAGATGTTGTATCCTGTAGTGATAGGGTTGGGTGATACAGCAAGTATGCGGCTACTCGAGCCAGCGACCCGAGTGAACGTGGATCAAGAAGAAATCGGCTGACGTAACGGTGTGATGGACCAAATCCAGCACCACAAACCTAACGGGCTCCTATGCTAAAAGGGGTTATGTATGTTTAACATTAAGATGGGTTTGTCCGTATGCCTAAGGGAGAGATGAACTGAATGCTCCGGAACTAGTAAATAAACTAAGTTAAGCCATTTCAAAGCAATCAAAAGATAGAGATGCAAATAAATAAATAAATAAATAAATAAAATTCATTCATAAATCAGAATTGTGGGATGATACAATCAACAAATAGGGGTACAAAAAAAGCAATCAAGTCAGTTGGACTCCCCGCAAATCTCGAAGGAATTCAAGGGCCAAGATTTTACACGAGGGTCAAGATTTTACACAAGGAATCTAAGGGCCCTCACGTGATATGCATGTGGCGCCTCTGGTGGGGGCATTTGTTCCTTCCAAAAATAATGATAATTAATACACAGTAACTCATGAAACTTAAGTCCATAAGCCAGAAAGATGGGCGCTGCTAAAAAGCATGCGTCAATAATTTTTGGCGCTGCGCCAATTTTTGAGGCCCTCGTCTCTTTGATAGTTTAAACTATATTTGGAAAAATAATTTTCCTATCTTTCTCAAACAGAAAGAATAAATTTAGTTAACCAGAAAATCTCCAAATAAAAGATTTAAAATATATAGATTAAGTTATTTAAAATATTCTTTATTTTTCTAAAACAGAAAGATAATTTTGTTAACAAGAGATAAAATCTTTTATATTTTTCTAAATAAAGAAAAATATAAAACTTGTTAATAAGGACCTTCAGATCTATAATCCAACGATGCTTAAGCACCCGGATTAATATTAGCTCTTTTCATATATTCTTTTGAAACAAAAAATCAATTGAATGTCTTATTTAAATAAGAAAGATATTAATCATATCAACAAATAAGCTTTGGATCTAAAATTCAATAGTGTTTAAGCACCCGGGTTTGATCGTAAGATCAATTAAAGAAATCTAAAAGAGAGATTGTTTCTACTTACCCAACAATATCTATATCCTATATAAAGGACCCTTGAGGTCAAATTTCATATACAAAATCGACCCCATAAGCTTGATCATGAACTTAAGTTCTCTGCAATCAAAGCTTGTGTCTTCTTCCTCATTATCATCAACCGATGTGAGAAAAGGAGAATGGTCTCTATGATAGAATAGGCTTAAGCTTCATCTATGAGAAGGTTAACCTTCATATTCAGAACATAAGTTCTTTGAGATGATCTTAAGATTTTTAGATCAAACTTCGTCTCGAAAAAACTTAAGTTTTTATTAGAGCGGTTCCTTTAATCTTAAGATCTAGGGTTTGAGAGAAGAACCGAACCCCCTCATAAAAATATAATGATGATGGACAAGGAAATTTAAATTTCCAAAGAACGGATCATATGAGATATATATATAAAAAAAGGAGGGAGACTCCAAATCACAAAAGTTGTGATCTTAATGCCGTCAATGGCCAAAATAACCATTAACAGAAACTTAGGCTTCATGAAACTTAAGTTTCAAAAGAACAAAAATTTATCTCTATGAAAAACCCCAAGCGGCCATGCACTAGAGGCATATGCGCCACATAGACATGCGTCAATGAAGGACATAAGCTAATGAAGATATGCGCCAATAAAGACCATGTGCCAATATGAAGAGCATGCACCAATGAAGATATGCGTCAATATGGGCACATGCCTGAGACTGATAGAACATATGACCTAGGTTCAACCCAAATATGCGATTTATGGATTTGGACTACGGGCGACGACAATATTTGTCTCCGTATACAATCCAAGGACAACCCCAAAATAAACAATATATATAACACGACACACGATGATTCATGGAGTAGAGAAAATTATTATCGCCTGGTAATAATGTAATTAACTGCAGGGGCTTGCGCCTGCAGGAAAAATGCCCCACAATCAAAAAACCCTCACATATGAAGGGGAAGCTGATAAGTCTGCTACAATGATCACATCCATCAAAACCTTCAATATATGGTTTCATAAATCAGCCTGGTATTTACGAAGAAGTGGATGGATATATTCCATATAGTATCTGCTTCCAGATTCAGGATGGACGCGCTCCTTACGCCTCGTTTTGGTTTCCGGTCTTAAACATCTATATTCAAAACTGCTAGAATATAAATTAATAACATACAACCCTCATCACAACTTGGAACTTACGGTGTAGGCCCTCATCATAACTTGGAACTTAAGGTGCAACGGCTGGGACATTTGACATGGTATTAAAATAACCCAGGATCAACTCTCCGGATGCGCAATTAAATGTTATTTAAATTAAAATGTGGCTGTGTAAAAAGCCCATGCTTTTAGCCCAAAAATTCTTTGACCTGTGGGGGAGTAATATAATATAAATTGTTAACAAACATAAGTGTAGAAGAGGAGTGGAAAATAATGGAGAGACTATATTATGAAAAATAGAAGAGAAGCAATGGTTATTGATAAAAAAGAAAACTATAATAATTTTATTATAAGAGGACAACTCTACTTCTCTATTTATAATAAACTCTTAGGATTTAATATTTAACCACTAAGTAACACTTACTTGATTCCTAAGTAGATCATAATCTAATCAAATCTAAATATTACCAATCTCTCAAACATATCAAACTATATCTCTCATAAATATATATCTTTATTCTTAACGCTCCCCCTCAACCAAAAGGGCACATATGATGTGTTCTCAACTTATTACAAAGATAATTTCTCACTCTAAAAATAAAATTTGCAACTTCAGCAAAGCATCTTGCGTCTTTTGTGTTGTCTTGAAAATTTGGCTTTCATGCTGTCTTAAAATCTTTCTTCAGTAATTCATCTTGGAAACTTGCAATTTGACTTGAGCTGAGATAATTTTCTATGAAGAGTTTTGAATGAAAACTTGTGGTTTCCGTGAACCGTCGTTAATAGTTTCTTCAAACACTTCCATAAGTGTGTCATATCACACACTTTTGTGGACTGTCATTAATAACTTTTTCGAACAACCAGTTTAACGATTTATATACGAATTTGGACTAATCCGTGCCCTACGGGCGACGACATAAACTAGTCTCCGTATACAATCCACGGGCAACCATAATAAACAAAATATAATACGACACGAAGTGAACTACCGGAGCAGGAGAAAGTGGTTATCGCAATGCAATAACGTAATTAACTGCAGGGGCTTGCACCTGCAGGGAAGAGTGTCCCCACAATAAAAAACCTCACAAATGAGGGGGATCTGATAAAGTCTGCTATATCTGTCGCATCTATCCAAACCTTTGATATATAGTGTCATAAATCAACTTGGTATTTTCGGAGAGGTGGATGGATATGCCCAAATAGCATCTGCTTCCAAATTCAGTCAAGACGTTCAATCCCAGATCGACTTTATTTTCGGCGGTAAATAGATTCTGATACGCCCTGTAGGATCTCTTTCTCTTTCCACTCCACACTTCGTGTGTCGTGATCGCGAACAAAATCGTAGTTCGCTACGGTTGCCTTGAATTTAAGATACTAAAACTTGGTGTCTTGCTCTAGTGCAGAATCAATGGCTCTCAACTGCACTTCATGTAACAACAGCTCCCACTCCATCCCATCCAGGGGAGCAACATACGGGCCCAACGCGGCCTCCATCTTCTCAATGCTGGTAAGGTAAGTTACTTAGACTACTACCGGGCTATTCTTGGACCATGCTCCCGCCTGTAAACTTTGGCGCCTCATGGCCACAAGAAGAAGCTCCCAAAAGGTCAGTCTTTGATCGGATGGTAACCGTGATGGCTCATATCCGCAAGCCGTCAAACTCTGGCGTCTCAATCTTAAACAGGCTGAACAAGAACTCGAAAGGCCCCGCAAAGAAGCCCATGATACCTGAAGGAGCTGCCCCAAAACGGCTAGCTCTCCCTACTCCTGCTGCAGGTGAAGCCGATAAGAGTGCTTCCCCTCCCAGACGGTCGGTCTTCGAAAGATTGGTCAGCTACGCTCCAGCTCCACCAAGAATGTCAGTCTTCCAAAGGCTGACAGTAAGCGAAGCTCCCCAGCAACGCCGGGGGCATGATGAAGGTGCCTCTAATACGGAGGCAGTTCCTACTGCAAGGCATGCTCGACGTCGCCACTGGCGTCGAGTGAGAGAAGCTGGGGCAACTCCCCTTCTAGGCTCACCCCACCAGCTCTTATGGTGAATATCAACGCTGTTGTTCCAACTGGGAACAATTTTGACCTGCTTAGGAGGGTACGCAAGAACTCCCCGACGACGGTACTGAAAAAATCACCTCCACCGGCAGAGGCCCCAGTACAGAAACAGCCGGAGCAGTCTCATCAACGGCTCTCCTCACAGATACATAGTCTGGCGAAAAATCCAAAACTCTGTGCTTGACGAAAATTACTCTCGTTTACCGAAGAAATCTAAGGACCGACAAGAAATAGACCGCTCCGCTATACAACAGGGATCCCTCCTAAACAGGCGTCTGTCATGGCAACTCCTTCAACTCCAACCTCTAATAAAAGAACGATGCTGGTGAAAACTCTACCGCTAGCGGCAAAATCCAACGACGAAAGATCTAAATGCTCCAAGTCTGGGGGTATAACCATACATACGGTCTACATGGAAAGCGACAAAGAAGAAAGCCGAGCTTCAATGAGCCACCGACCGCATACTCGGTTGCTGACAAAGCCTTAGGAGCAACAACAAAAGCTCCATGAAATTCTGATCGAAATGGCAGCTCTCACCAGACCAAAAGAAAGTCCGGACAATGAAGTCAAACAGCGCCAAGAGCAAGAGACTGATACAGAGTTCTTGAGACGAGTGCGAAAGAGAAAAAGGCAGAAGTTGCATAGCAAGCTGCTAACATAAAGCAAATGGCTCTCTTATTCCAAGACATAGTTAGAATGATGATCCAACCAAAACCACCGGCTGAAGATCCGTCGGTGATTATTGAGAATGACAGAGGAGAAACATCAAATCCTCCCCCAGCCTTATCAGCGGCCAAAGAGAAAACAATCTCTAAAGCGGCTCTGGATGACTACATTGCTCAGCAAATTAGAACTCACCAAGCAAGTGAAGCCGTCTGCCAACTTGTCAAAACCGGGCGACCATATCTGGCCTAGTATGACCAAATCAAGTACCCATCGGGATATACGATCCCGAAGTTCCATGTTTATAAGGGAACGGGTAATCCCCACCAGCACGTCGCACAATGCAGAGCTCTGTATGACAATACTGGAGGCGACAACAAACTTTTGCTTCGCCAATTCGTCGGAAGCTTGTCAGACACAGCTTTCGAATGGTACTCGGAGCTCCCAAATGACTCCGTGAAGACCTCTGAAATGGAGCTGCTGCTCACGCAACGGTTCGCCAGCGCGAGTGAACGTACTCCGATTGCAGCACTAATCAATGCTAAGGTAAAGCCGAGAGAAACTTGGATCCAATACGTGATCCGGTAGTGGAATCTGTGGTCTAAATGCGAACAGCGCATCGAAGAGTCTCCAGCTATGGGCATGTTCATCAGGACCCTCGATTCTCAATCGACTGTGTCGCGGTTCATAACTTTCTTCAAACTCACAACCTTCCAGACGCCGATAGACAAATTGGCCTAAATGGATCAGATGGGTCATGGCCCTTCCTCCTTAAATAAAGACCTTCGAAATAACAAGGAAAAAGGAAAGGCAGACTTTGTTGCCAACACGCAACCGAGCGGTCCAAAACCAGCTACTCGCCAAAACAACACATGTGCGCACACGTCCTTGTAAGACTGGGACGTGCATACTCGTTCCCTCATGATAAAACGAGAAGGTTGTTTAAGCTAGCAATACGAAATAATCTGATCACATTGCCAAAACCACGGCGACCCGCACAACCCGACGACGTCAACAACCCTAACTACTGCTCCTATCATAGGATAGTGAGCCATCTAATTGAAAATTGCAACATATTCAAAAATTGGGTCGAGGACTAGTACCAACAAGGGAAGTTCGCACTGTCTGATAGCTGGAGTAGATCCGTCCCAAAAGCACGCTCCTAAAATGGACGCGTAAGGGGCATTATGCTCACCCGTGGAAGAAACTCCATGAGAAGTTCTTTCAGCGAAAACTAAAAGAATGTTGAAAGATGTACAAGCATGTCCGGTAATCAAGTTGAAGAGCCCGTTTGAGCCCGAAATTATCAACGGGATACTGAAACCACGTCCCGCGCCAAAAACCGCCAACAAGAGGAAAAGCCCCTAAGTCAAGACTTCAAAGTCTTCTAAGAAAAAGAAGACTAAAAAACCTGTGCATCCTGCCAAGTATGACGACAAGCGCACGGACCTCCAAAATATAAACGCTCCGGAAGAGTACAATCAGAAAGCATGAACTCCAATCACACTCGAAGAATTCCTCAAGCATATTCTTGAGGACAGAGACGGTGACAATGATAAGAGAAATGACTCATCAGAAGAAGCGGAAGACTATATAGCAGGTTGCCACATGATCTCCCATTCGTCGTTATATGACGAAGAAGCTCCACCAGTTTCGGAAAGCGACACGGAAGAGCTGGGGCGGAATCGGCGCTAAAATCCCCGAAGCCGCCAGAAAAGACCCAATTGAAAAGTTTGTAAACGAAGCTTTTCAAAAGAACAAATATGACCGAGAACACGAAACGACCATATACGAAAAAGCTAAGCGGCAGCGTCTAGATTAAGAAGCTGCGGCAAGTACGGGTCATAATGTTCTCCCGATGCCTGCGACAAATAAGAGCAGGCTAAAGATGAAAAGTGGTTTGCCAAAGCCTTGTCTATGGGGATGAAACTGCCACCGCTCCAGAATCCCATACTTCGACAGTGGTGAATCACATCCAAAATACTGCCTCTATTATCGAAGGATTGCCCACCCTATCGAGGAGTGCAGCGCCTTCAAGAAATGGTGACAAGGATATGTTGCCCATAAAAAATACTTCAAGAAGAAGCGTGAAGCTCGCGCTCGTCGACATAAGTGGCGAGACGAACACGCATAAAGAAACAACTGGCAACTGGCATATGGTTGGTACGAGTTTGGAAAGCGAAAACCCCCAAGTTCTCACATTCGGGAACGATTCCGATGATGAAACGCCTCTCAACCCTCTCTTTGAAGACTCCACCTCGGAAAAAGAAGAGGAGAAGAACTGCGAGAACATTCAGCAATAAAACAGTACGCTGCCTGAAAAGAACCTCGGACCTGCAAACAAAGGTTCGAACAAAAAGGACAAAGGGAAAGAGAAAATGCCAGAAGAAATGCTCTCGATGAAGAAGTGGTCAAAGAGCTCGCCGCAAAAGACCCGCCTAAGAAAAACAAGATGGATTACGTCCCAACACATGAGGAAAATACCCTCGCAGCTAAGTATATTGGATGCTCTCCTCCTATCCAAAAAAACACAAGATTCCCTGATCAAGACCTTACAAGAGCCCAATCAGTTCCAAACTTTGCTCGCAGAAAAAAAGATGAAAAATGAACTGGCAGAGACCCACACGGCTGATATTACATTAAGGGATGAATATCTACTCCTTGGTACGTGCGAACATAGTCGACAGCTCTACGTCACTGGATACTGCCACGACATCAAGATAGTAAAAATCCATGTCGATAACGGATTCTCGATTAATCTTCTCAACGTGAGAGTGGTAAAAGAAATTTGCATGAATTTTCAACACCTTGCCCGAGATAAAATTATCATCTCTGGGTTCGACTCACAGTTGTCGCGGACACTTGGGTCCGTAATACTGCCGCTACGCTTCAGGCTGCTCGTTACTGACTATTTGACGCCAAGACTTGCTGTAACGCTTTACTCGGCAGGCCTTGGTTACACTAGTATAACATTATCCCTTCTACACAACATCAGTGTATGAAGAATTTTAAGGATGGCTCGGAGTACACCGTCACGGGAGAACTCAATCCGTTCTCGGTAAATGAAGTGCAAAGTTATGAGGATGCGAAGTACTTTCTGCTGGACTTCAAGGATATTGAAAGATTCCACAAGCCGGAAAATAAGCAAAAAATCCATGGTCACCATCTCGATCTTTGGAAGCGACACCGAGGAAGACGAACAAATAGTTTACTCGAGGCAAACTCAAAAGCAAAATAATAATCCCGGATCATCTACTCCTAGTTTGGTCTTTAACAATGACTCAGAGGACGAGGCCAATGCAGCGTTCTCTGTCCGCCCGTCAATATAGACTGTTGCCAAAGTGGATCAGAGTCTACAAATCATGATGGCTTCGCCTCGACACTACAGGGAACTTGATGCACTCGATACATACAGCGTACAAGAACTGCAAATCTTTTACGTGCCTCCTAGACGAAGAGGTGAAAAGACGATCCTCTTCCATAAATCTATGGAGACCAAGATAGAAAAAGAAGTCCGGCATGGTGTTGACCCCGCTCTTGACAGGTTCCATCCCATCCGTATGCCAAGATATTATGCGGAGGGATTAAAGAAACCGTTGAAGCGTCAAAGCGTACCTCTCGAACAAACGGTTCAGCAGACCCAATTCTACAAAAAGATTTGGGATATTCCCGGGACTCGGCGAAAAAAGCCCAACGAGAAGATGGAAACGACTGGGCTGGGATACGTTCGGTCCAAGAAACGGGAGAAAATCTACAGCTGCCACGTTATAAACAGCTCGAGTGGAGGAAAACGCTCTTCCAAGTAGCCATGACGTCGAATCGGAGCGAGATCCCGCTCTAAAACCGTTAAATCCGTCGCTCGAAAAACAAATTGACAAGTTAATAAAAGAAACCAGTCAAGCGAGCCGGGACAACCACAGCTGCGAAATGGCCATATACGAAAAGTCCAAGACACAGTGGCTCAATCAACAATCAATGGGAGAAGTAGACCGTAATGCCCTTCATTCACAACCCGTTGAGTGCTTTCGCGAAGAGAATCCCGAAGCAAAAATAAAAATAGGGCGAGGAACGCAAACAACATTCAAGGACGACAAAACAGGCCCAAGATGTCGTTCAATCGAGAAAACCTCGATTGGAGCCCGTCATTTATAAAGAAGATGGAGCAGAAATATTCGTTCCCTCGAGACAAGACAAGGAAAATATTCAAGCTTTTCATGAAGCACTAAATGATGACACTTACGGAGTCTCGGCACCCCAAACAAATAAATGAAGCCCATCACCCGGATTATTGCTCCTATCACCAAGCACTAAGACATCCCCTTGAGGACTGCTTCACATTCAAAAACTGGGGGAGGACCAATACCAACAAGGTATGTTTATATTATCCGACAGTTGGAAGATAAGCCCGCCACAAAAACACGAGCCAAAGAAGACGTATACCATCGGGATAGGACCAGCTCGACTGCAAAAATGGAAGCGGACTCGTATGTGTCATATGATAACTCTCTCAAGGGAGGGAAGGCACGAGAATATGATTGACCTTTTCGGATGCTTCACAAATGAAGGGGATGATGAGGAGATATCAGAATTTCCACCAGCGCCAAGAGAGCTCGAGGACGGGATACACGCCACAGCGGACAACCTCGCTTTTAATACGCAATTAAAGAATGAATCGAAGGTCTCGTCTTTTTGCCATGTGATCCGAGGCCGACGTTTGTTAGTGAGTTACTATCTGAAAAACAGGTAGCCACGTTAAAAGACATGCCCATGCAGTACAAAGACTGCTTTGTATGGAACTATTCCAAAATGCCGGGTCTAGATCCAGAAGTAGAGGTATATAAACTGACCATATCGCCATTTATAAAGCCGATCAAACAGGCACCACGAAGGATGCGGTTCAAACTTGATATGAGTATCAATGTTGAAGTAAAGAAACCGATCGACTCCGACTTCATCCAAGAAGTTCAATATCCCGACTGAATCGCTAACATCGTTCCGGTGATGAAGAAAAATGGGACAGTTCGCATCTGTGTGGACTTTCGGGACCTCAACAAAACATGCCTAAAAGATGACTTCCCATTACCCGTCACCGAGCTAATGATCGATAACACATCCACCTACGAAGTCTTCTGCTTCATGGATGGATTTTCAGGATACAACCAGATAAAGATTAATCCTAAAGGCTGGACGCATACCGCCTTCCGGACCCCGTTAGGCGTATTTTGCTACAAGGTGATGCCCTTCAGTTTGAGAAATGCCGGAGCCACGTACCAAAGAGCCATGACAAAGATCTTCGATGATCTGATACACAAGATCGTCGAGTGCTATATCGATGACCTCTTCATCAAAAATAAATCTCATGAGGAACATTGGGAACATCTAAAGATAGTGTTCCAACGTTTTCAAAAGTATAATCCGAAGATAAACCCTCTAAAATGCGCGTTTAGAGTTTACTTAGGCAAATTCCTGGGATTCATCATACGCCATCGAGGCATCGAAATCGATCCCTCAAAAATCAAGGCGATTATGGAAATGCCCTCGCCAAGAACCCTAAACAATTCGATCTCTACAAGGAAAGCTCGCGTATATCCGGCGGTTCATAACCAACCTCTCTGGAAAATGTCGTCCCTACAACCATCTGATGAAGGGTACCCCGCTCATCTAGGATCAAAAGTGCCAAAACGCACTAGACGAAATCAATCAATACCTGAAAAATCCGCCGGTATTGGCCGCCCCGGTCAAGGGAAAACCCCGTATCCTATATACAACGGCTCTTGAGGGTTCTCTAGGCACACTATGAGTACAAAAGAATGATCAAGAAAAAGAGAGAGCTATGTACTATTTAAGTTTGATTTGGAAAGGGCTCGCATGTCGATTATACCCTACGCTTCTGCGGTAGGCTCTATAATGTATGCGATGTTGTGTACCAGACCAGATGTTGCTTACGCACTCAGCGTGGTAAGCCGGTATCAATAAAACCCAAGGAAGAAGCACTGGGAAGCAGTGAAAAACATTCTCAAGTACCTGAGAAGGACTAAGGAGATGTTCTTGGTGTATGGCGGAAAAGACCTCCAGATCGAGGCCTTTGCTGACTCCAACTTCCAAAGTGATAAGGATGATTCCAAGTCCATATCGGGTTATGTCTTTACCCTCAATGGAGGGGCGGTCTGTTGGAAGAGCTCCAAGCAGGACACTGTTGCCGACTCGACGATGGAAGCAGAGAATATCGCTGCTTGTGACGCCGCAAAAGAGGCAGTCTGGATGAGGAAGTTCTTAACTGAACTTCAGGTGGTTTCAACCATTGTTGATCCAATACCGATGTATTGCGACAACAATGGCGCTATAGATTTAGCGAAGGAACCCAGGTCCCATCAGAGATCCAGACATATCTTGAGGCGGTACCACCTGATCATGGAGATCGTTGATCGCCGGGAGATCGATGTGAGGAGAGTAGATACGGAGAACAACACTGCAGATCCACTTACAGAGGCCATCCCTCAGACACAATTCAAGATACATGTATTTGTGCACGTACGATGTTCAGGCGGATAATACTGGTAGGATTTGGTTTAAGCCGGATCCTAGTATTATATTGATGGATTATTTTCGTCTCATTATATTCGTATTCTTCATAATACGGATACGGGTATGTATATATGGATGAGGGGCATTCTCGTAATTTACTCGAGAAAGCTTCTAGAAGGAGACACCTCATTAGGGTTTTTATTCTTTTTGATTAAAGATTAATGAAGTGGAGGAAATGAGGTGGAAGTTTGCATTAAGTGAGACATGGCTCTTGGTGACTCATGGCATGCCTCGCCATTAGATATTTGTGAAGCATGCTAGATATTTGGTGAGATATTTTTATCTCATCAATCATTGTATGCTTCATATTATTCATCGCAAATGAGCCATTCTCACTTACAAGCTCAATTCTTCACTAGCTTTTCCTCAAGTCCCTGTTTACCCCAATCAGAGCAAAGCTCTGTTCAAATTCCAAGGCGGAAGATGAAGCAACTCTTCATCTTCTCCCAATCAGAGCAAAGCACTACTTTGAAAATTTAAACTTTAATTAATGAAGCAACGCTTCAGATCCTCTGCGCTGCGCGCAGAACGCCACGTGTCAAAATCTGATACGCCAGTGCAGAGAGCGCAGCACCCAAGGCAGCGCGCCCAGTCAGAGCAAAACTCCATTTAAAACAAAATTAAAAGAAGCAAAGCTTCAGTTGCGCAAGCGCTGCGCCGCGCGACACGTGTCAGCGCAGTCGCTTTTGCGCAAGCGCTGCGCTGCGCGACACGTGTCAGCGCAGTTGCGCTAGTGCAGTTGCACTGCGCTATGCGCTGCGCGACACGTGTCAGCGCAGTTGCGCTGCGCTCTGCGCTGCTTGACACGTGTCATGCATTGGGGCGTTTTCACCAAACAGAATTAAATTCTAGCAAGATTTTTCTGTTCTTATTAAAACAAGAAGATTGCCTTCTGTAAAACAAAAGCCCTTGGATCAAAGATCCAACGGTGGGGAAAATTCCCCAAATCACTCAGAGAAAGATCTCTTTAACAAATTTATGGGCACTATATAAAGACCCCTAGACCCCAAATCAAAATCATCAACATCATCATTGAGAACTCTGAAGAATTGGAGAGAATTCCTCAAGAACAAAAAAAGGTAAAAAACCTTTAGAAAAAAGAGAAAATTCTCTTATGAACAGATCATTGATCTGAGAACAAGATCAATGATCTTCAATAAAAAGAAAAATAAATAATGATAAGTGCTTTGCACTTTTTATGAACCACTAGTTCCCTGAAATAAGAAAAACAAGAGAAATTTGTTTTCTTTGATCTAAATTAGATCAAGAAAACAAACAGTGCTTTGCACTTTTTTTTATGAACCATTGGTTCTGAAATCTAAAAGATTCTCAAGTTAATAGTGCCTTGCACTTGCAAAACTGCACTGTTGCGCTCTTGGGTTGGCGCAAGCCACCAGAGAGCGCCACGTGTCAGCATTTGAACCACTTGCGCTATGCGCTTTTGAAATAGAGCCTTGCTCTCTGAAATTAGCGCAACTCACCAGAGCGCGCCACGTGTCAGCAGCGCAAGCGCAGCGCACTGCGCTTGCGTGACACGTGTCATCACCGCAAGTGCTTGCGCTCATTAATTGGCGCAAAGCGCCTGACAAATGAAATTCATTTCTTTTATTAAAGGGCCAGGCCCAAATCAGAAAGGCCTAATAGGCCTAATTAAATTGCAATGCAATAAAAAGGGCAGAACCCAAACAAAATTAATGCTCTACATCATTTATAAATGGGCACAGCCCAGACAAAATGAATAATGCAATGCATTATTAAAAAAGGGGCCAAGCCCTAGCACAGGCCTAATAGGCCAAAAACAAATAAAAGCATTGAACATTTTTCAACTGGACTTAGCCCAATCATGGCCGTAAGTCCTCAAATTAAATTGACCGAGCAAGACTGCTCTCTTAAATCAATTTACAACCGGTTCGAGGGTACATCTCCAAACTCCTTTGACCCCTATCATTGTAATCCTTCAACGACGTCAGAGAGGTGACGGGTCCCGACAACCACACATCAATACGGACTGTGGGGTCTTTAAACCCACGGACTTAAGCGTCCTTAAACTAAAATATGGACTGTGGGGTCCTTAAACCCACGGACTTATGCGTCCTTAAACTAAGACATGGACTGTGGGGTCCTTAAACTCACGGACTTAAGCGTCCTTAAACTGAATATGGACCACCATGTCCCTAAACTGGAATATGGACCACCATGTCCCTAAACTGGAATATGGACCCCCATGTCCCTAAACTGGCAATGGACCACAATGTCCTTAAACTACCTATGGACCACTACGTCCCTAAACTGGAACAATAGAGCCTCCAAATGCTCTTTTGTCAGATCTAAACGATCCCGTTTAAGTTGATCTTAGCCTCAAATATGGCTAACGTATCCTTAAACCTTCAAACAGACTTTAGTCCCAAATTGGACTATAGATCCCCCAATCAACTTGGTTCAAAGGTACATCTCTGAACTCCTCTGACATCTGTCGTTGTAATCCTTCAACGTCGTCAGAGAGGTGATGGGTCCCGACGGCCATACATGCAATGGACCACCATGTCCCTAAACTGGAATATGGACCACCATGTCCCTAAACTGGAATATGGACCGAAACGTCCTTAAACTACCTATGGACCCCTATGTCCCTAAACTGGAACTTGGACCACCAGGTCCCTAAACTGGAACTTGGACCACCAGGTCCCTAAACTGGAATATGGACCACAACGTCCTTAAACTACCTATGGACCACTACGTCCCTAAACTGGAACAATAGAGCCTCCATATGCTCTTTTGTCGGATCTAAACGATCCCGTTAAGTTGATCTTAGTCTCAAATCGGACTAACGTATCCTTAACGAACGTTTAGTTGATCTTAGCCTAAATACAGCTAACGTATCCTTAAACTAAAATACCAAACCCAAATCTAAGTAAATACGGATTTGGACTAATCCACATCTTACGGGCGACGGCATAACTTAGTCTCCGTATACAATCCACGGGCAACCACAAACAAAACAAACACCCACGACACGAAGTGAAATTCTGGAGAAGGAGAAAGTGGTTACCGCGATGCGGTAGCGTAATTAACTGCAGAGGCTTGCGCCTGCAGGGAAGAGCGTCCCCACAATTAAAAACCCCTCTAGCGAGGAGGAATCTGACGAAGTCTGCTACATCGGCCACATCCGTCTAAACCTCCGATACACGGTGCCATAAATCAACTTGGCATCTTCGGAGAGGTGGACGGATAAAACCAAATAGCATCTGTCCCGAATCTCAGGCAAGACCTCCTAACGTCTCGGCCGCCGTTCGGAGGGGAACAGATTCTGGCACGCCCAGTGGGACCTTTTCCTCTTTCTACTCCACACTTCGTGTGTCGTATTCGCGAACGAATTGCGGTTTGTTAATGGTTGCCTTCAGATTTTAAGTTACTAAGATTTGGTCTTTTGCCTGGCACAGAAATCAAGCATCGATGGACTCTACCTGTTCGAAGTGCTCCGACTGCAGCAGCAACTCGCGTCCGACCTCAACTGGGGGCATAACCTACGGGCCCCAAGCGGCCTCTTTGTTCACCATGCCCGTGGAGCAGATTACTCAAGCCACCACGGGTTTGTTTTTCGGAACTATGCTTCCGCCAACAAGCTTCAGCACCCCCGTGCCCGTACAAGAAGTTCCTAAGAAGTCGGTCTTCGATCGACTTTCAGTTACTGTGGCCCCTCTCAACGGGTCGCCCAACACCAGTGCCTCGGTCTTCTCCAGACTGGGCCAAAACTCCTGCGGGCCCACAATGAAGCTTGCAGTCCCGGAAAAGGTTATTCCAAAAAGAGTAGCCAAACCTGCTCTTGAAGTCGTCAAGGCGGCTTATCCTGCTAAGAGATCGGTCTTTACAAGATTGACCGTCCCAACTCCCACTCCTGCTCTTGCTGCTCAAAAGACATCAGTCTTCAATAGGCTGATGCCGGCGACAACCCCACACCTGAACAGGGGGCAAGAAGAAGCTGTTTCTGTCTCTGAACCAATACCGACGACTCGTCGCGCCCGACGACGCCACTGGCGCCGGATAAGGAAGACTGGGGGCAACTCCCCTTCTGGGATAACTCCGCCAGCTCCGATGGTGGAAGTTAACATTGCTGTTCCAACCGGGAACAGCTTTGAGCTGTTGAATAGGGTACGCAGAAACTCGCCAACTGCGGTCCTTAAAAGATCTCCTCCACCGGTAGAGATCGCCGTGGAAGCAGAAAAGCCGGAGCAGTCTCCTTAATCACTGTCCTCCAAGATTTACAAGACATGGCGACGAGTCCGAGAATCTGTGATTGATCCTAATTTCTCTTGCCAACACAAAAAGTCGAAAGGTCGGCAAGAAGAAAATCCTCCGATCAAGCAACGAAAGTTGACGACCACTTGGGTGCCCAAAGCAACGGCCCCCTCAACTTCAACGGCCCATAAGAGAAGGAGGCCAGAGAAAGTCCCTACACCTATGGCGAATATCAAAGGTGGTGAGCCCAAACGCCCTAAGTCTGGGGGCATGGTAGTTCATACCGTCTACATGGCGTCTGGTAAAGAGGACAGCCGCATATCAGCGGGTCATAGACCACTCACACGGTCGGTGACCAAAGCACAGGAGCAGCAGCAGAAGCTCCAAGAGATGATGAACGCTATGGCTGCACTTACTGGGCAAAAAGAAAACCCTGAAACATCCTCGGATGAACGCCATGAGCAAGAAACCGACGCCGAATTCCTTCGTCGAATATTGGAGAAGAAGGATAAAGAGGCTGCTGAACAAGCAGCCAACATAAAGCGTATGGGCCTCCTGTTCCAAGACATGGTGGGGATGATGATCCAACAAGATCTTCCGGCTGAAGATCCCCCGATCGTCCTTGAAGACGATAGAGGAAAGACGTCAAATCCTCCGCCAGCTCTATCAACAGCTAAGGAGGATACAGGGCAATCCTCACCAGCATGTTGCCCAGTTCAGGACACTCTGCAGCAACACCGGCGGTGATGACAAGCTTTTGCTTCGCCAGTTTGTTGGAAGTTTATCAGATACGGCGTTCGAGTGGTACTCTGAGCTCCCGAACGACTCTATCAAGACCTTCGCGGAGATGGAGCTGTTGTTTACTCAGCGTTTTGCAAGCGCCAGTGAACGCACCCCGATGACGGCACTGATTAATGCCAGGGTAAAGCCAGGCGAGACATGGGTTCAATATGCTATACGGTGGCGGAACTTATGGTCGAAGTGCGAGCAGCGCATTGAAGAAGCTCCCGCGGTGGGTATGTTTGTGGGAACCCTTGATCCGCAAGCAACCATCTCACAATTTATGATGTTTTTCAAGCCGACTACCTTCCAGGCCTTAATTGACAAGCTAGCGCAAATGGATTAGATAGGCCATAAACCCCCTCTTCCAAAGCCGGACTCCCGAAATGACAAGGGGAAGGGAAAAGCGATCGTTGTCGCTAATGCTCAACAACAACCGAGCAACTCAAAACCGGTTGTTCGTCAAAATAATATGCGCCCGTACGTAGCCCTTGAGGAGAGGCTAGGACGTCCTTACTCGTTTCCCCGAGATAAAACGAGAAGGTTATTCGAGCTGGCGTTGCGCAACCGACTCATAAATCTGCCGGATCCAAAACGTCCGTTGCAACCAAATGATGTCAATGAGCCCAACTACTGTCCCTATCATCGAGTACTGGGTCATCCGATCGAAGATTGCTACGTCTTCAAAAATTGGCTTGAAGACCAGTATCGACAGGGCAAGTTCGCGTTATCTGACAAATGGAAGGTGAATCCCCAGCAGCCCCACACCTCTAAAGGGATGAATACAACGGGGGCAACATGCTCTGTCGTTGAAGAAGCTCCTTGGAAGGTTGTGTTATCAGCCAAGACAAAGAGGATGCTAAAGGATCTTCAAGTATGCCCAGCGATCAAGTGGAAGAACCCGTTGGAACCGCAGGTCATTGAAGGAATGTTGAAACCACGTCCAACTCCAAAGACCGATGGTGGTGGCTCAAGCACTCGCAACCAGCCGTCAAAATCTTCGAAGAAGAAGAAAAAGAAATCTAAGAAGTCTGTAAAGCCTGGTGACAAGCGCACAGACTTACAAAAACAAATTGACGTACTGGAGGAATACAACCAGAAGGCACGGACTCCCATTACATTCCAAGAGTTCCTCAATCACGTCTTTCAAGAGGAAAATGAGGGAGAAAGTTCATCTGATGAATCTGAAGAATACGTGGCGAGCTGACATATGATTTCCCATTCGTTCATGGACGATGAAGAGACTTCTTGTACTGAAACGCTGGGGGTAGATCCTGAACCAAAAATTCTGTGGCCATCGGATGAAGTAATTGACGCATTCCTCAACGAAGCTCTCTTAAAAAGTAAAGCTGATCAGGAACGCGAGGTGGTCATATTTGAAAGGGCCAAGCGCCAGCGGCTTGATGAAAGAGCTGAGACGCTCCCGCTGGAGCAAAATACCTCCACTACCGACAAAAGCAAATTCAAAATGAGGAAAAGGTTTGCTAAGGCCATATCAATGGGCATGAAGCTACCATCCTCCGAAGGAAACATTACTGGTAAAATGGAAATGCACCCCTCCTATTGCTTATATCATCAGAAGGTTTCGCACCCCACTCAAGAGTGCAAACCTTTCGATAGATGGTGGCAAGGATATGTTGCTCATCGACAACATTTTAAGTGGGAGAAACGTAAAACTCGTCGGGAGCGGAAAAATATGACCGAAGGGTTTAACAGAACTACCGGTAATTGTCGCATGGTTAACGCCGCGGGATTACAGGTGCCTACATTCGGGAGCGATTCTGATGAGGAGCTAGAGCTTGGCCCTCTCTTTAAAGAGTCCACCTCGGGAAAAGAAGAAGAGCTGAAGGTCTGCGAAAAATATTCGGCTACGTAATCGCACGCTTCCCGTAAAGAATCTCAGACCCTCAAATAAAAAAGATAAGGGAAAAGAGAAGGTCCCTGAAGATATCGTCTTAGATGACCAAGTTGTGGAAGAGCTAAGTGCCAAGGACACGCCGAAGAGAAATAAGGTGGATTACAACGTCTTAGCGCATTTGAGGAAGCTACCCTCACAGCTCAGCATTCTTGACACCCTTTTGCTATCCAAGGAGGCAAGAGATTCGTTAATGAAGGCACTACAGGATCCAGAGCAATTCCAAGCTTTCCTGGCCGAGGAAAAGATGAAGGATGAATTGGAGAAAGTGCACACGGCCGATGTCGCTTTTGGTGATGAAGACCTTCTCCTTGGGACGTGCGAACACAATCGTCCCCTTTATGTCTCAGGATACTGTCACGATATAAAGATAGGCAAAATCCTGATCGACAATGGATCCTCCGTTAACCTCCTCAATGTGCGGGTGTTAAAAGAAATCTGCATGAGCGTCCAGCACCTTGCTCGGGATAAGATTACCATCTCCGGGTTTGACTCTCAATCATCAAGAACTCTTGGGTCTGTGATACTGACACTATACTTTGGGCTACTCGTCACGGACATTAAGTTCCACGTCATAGACGCCAAGACATGCTACAACGCTTTGTTCGGCCGACCGTGGTTACATGAGTACAACATCATCCCTTCTACACAACATCAGTGTATGAAGTATTCTAAGGATGGTCTCGAGTATACCGTGGCGGGAGAACTGAACCCGTTCTCCGTGAACGAGGTCCGTAAATATGAAGATGCCAAATACTTCTTACCGGATTTCGAAGACACGGAGAGGTGTCACAAGCCGGAGAATAAAGCTAATGCCACCATCCCTGTCTTCGGCAGTGATACCGAGGAGGAAGAGGAGATAGTTTATTCGGGGCCGCCCCAATACAACAAGCCGGGACCATCTGCTCCTACGTTGATCTTTGGTAGTGACTCGGAAGATGAGGTCCATGTTATATTCTCTGCTCGGCCTTCAATACGAACGTTCGCTGACGAAGAACAAAGTCTACAAGTCGCCATGGTGCCGCTTAAACACCGTAAAGAACTGGATGCACTTGATATCTACAATGTCGAAGAGCAGCAGACGTGCTATATCCCTCCCAGGCGAGAAGGCGAAAAAGCAATCCTATTCTACCGCTCTGAAGAAACCAGAGTGGAGAAAGAAATCTGGCATGGCGCGGATTCTACGCTTGACAGGCTTCAACCCATTCGTCTCCCCAGATATTATACAGAAGACTTGAAGAGGCTACTGAAGCGTCAGGGGATATCCTTCAAGCAGACCGTTCGAAAAGCCAAGTTCTATGATAAAGTCTGGAATGTTCTCGGGACTCAACGCAAACTGCCTAATGGGAGAATGGAAACAAAAGGGCTTGGATACATCCGGTCAAAGAAACGAGAGTTACTACACGGCTGCTACGTCGTGTATGACTTCGATGAAGAAGCGGATGCTCAATGGGAGGACGTTAATCCGGAACCAGTAAAAGTTCCAGATGCAAAAGTGCCAAGTCCGTCGTTCGAAGAACAAATGGACAAGCTTATAAGGGAAGCTGGTCAAAAAGTCTGAGACGACCATAACCGTGAAATGACCATCTACGAAAAAGCCAAAATGCAACACCTCCTCCAACAGGCCGTGAAAGATGAAAATGCCGCTCCTTGTCAACCTGTTATAAAGAAGGCTCGACGCAGAGGCAGAAACCAGTCGAAACACGGAAAAGGGGCTCAACAGCAACGCAGCGGGTCTAAGAGGCCACTCAAGCGAAAATCGAGCGGTTCCGATCTATCCCTTATGAGAAAAATGGGTCGAGTATACTCTTTTCCTCGGGACAAGACCAAGAAAATACTTGACCTCACTTTAAAATATCAGATGCTTACACTGCCGGAGTCTAAACACCCCGAACAAGCAGGCGAAGTCTCTCACCTGGACTATTGCCTTTATCACCGAGTGATAGGGCACCCTCTCGAAGACTGCTTCACCTTCGAGAATTGGGTCGAAGATCGGTATCGGCTTGCAAGTTCGCTCTGTCCAACAACTGGAGGGTAGTGCCGCCACAGAAGCACGAACCCAAGGCCACGGAAGAAGAACTGTTAGTGTATATACCCTAGGGGCCATTATTGTATCATACTAGATTGTATATTACTTAATGGAAGCTTGGGATATTCACAGTTGTATATACAGTCTTACTAAAAATGGTAGTATGCTACTTGGTTTGTGTCTACTTTAATATGTGCATATGTTTCTTGTAACGTATCACTTATACATATTAGTAGAGCTCATAGGATCTTTGCTTGATTACCAGCGTTGTGATGGCAGTCACACTAGTGGGGGCTGGGTAGTCTATAAGCAACATCTTATACAGGTCCCTGGTCGTTGGATTATCGAGATAGGGCATCGATATTCCGGAGTAGACTAAGTATGTACGCTTCTCATCCCAGTTAGGGAGATGGTCTGTCCCACAGCCATCAGTACGTCGTACTGGAGATAGTATACAGGTGCTCGTTAGGTTACGGGTACACCGGACAGGACTCGCAGGGGAACTGATTGGTTGGTATTATACCCATCGTCAGTTAACAGTTCCCAGATGACATAAGTACAGCATAGTCCGCAGACTTGACACTGCTACTTCGCCTCGAGAGTGTCCCACTGTTCTTAGATTGCTACCCTACCACGGCTCAAAGGAGTCGTGCAAACAGGTAGCATTTGGGTGCAGTCCCGAGCACTTGGAGGCGGTAGTGGTTAGATAGGATTCGTCTCTCCCGGTATTGGGAGATGATATCGCGCTGTGTCAGAGAGCCATTACGCAAAGTCCCTGGCCAGGGCAAGCGAGATATACTGGTAGGTTCCAGTAGCTTCTCAGGGTGTAATGGGCTTCACTCCGACACGACTTATACAGCTATTAGGGGACTGACGCTTGCCGCCCCTAGGCTTGATATGTGATAGTCTTAGACGAACAGACCGGACTGTACGGAGATTGTCACATCAGGCTCAGTAGGAGTTCGGATGATTTTCCTCATCGGCCTTCTTATCGACATCTACCTGGGGACCGTTACGTACAGCTAGTGCCGCTTGCGGTCTGTGGTTAAACCCATTGCCAGCGTAGTGTCGAGTCTTTAGAGTCCCACACAGAGAGTTTCCCTGCTCCAGGCGAAACAATATAAAGGTCTTATGGTATTACGACAAGGGTTCGGACGCGTACGTGTGTTTACGCACGTACGACTTTTCGGACAGTTTTTACTAGTCGGCTTTGGTTTAAGCCAGATTCTAGTATCGGGTTATTGGATTTATATAGTCTAAAGTTTTTCCGTGTTTTCACGGATTGGAGGGGCATTCTCGTAATTTGTCGGGAAGCTTCTAGAAGAGTGGTGACTAAGGGGTTAAGGTGGCATTGCATTAAATGAGATTAGTGACTCATTTGTGTGATTCATCCAAGTCATTAAATGCATCATAAATGCTTAATGACTCATGGTGATGAATCACTCATAAATATTTATGAAGCATGGTTGTTAATTCTTTTATTTGATTTTTAGATAAATAATAATGCTTCATATATATTATGATAACATCATTATCTCATTTTCATTCTCATTTTCACCTTCTCTCTCCTCAAGCTCACTCTCTTTTCAAACCCTAACCCTAGCCTCTCTTGTGTTGAAATCAAGGGTTAGCTAGACTAATACATCCATAACCTCACTCTATATCCCTTAGGTAGCTTAGATTAGCACTTAAGCAACCTAGTTATCTCAAGTTTGAGATTAAGCTTGGCGTAGGAGCTTTCGGGTGGATCGTCTTTGATTCGAGGAGGCCGTTGAGGTGCCGATGTCCCAAGGAGCCTACGAGGAGTGGAGGACCGTGATGAAGACCCGAAGGACTAGTATCGTGAGGTATAACTTCGAGTAGTTAAACCTCTACTAGTTAGTTAGCAATGGTTTAGAAATGATTTATGCGCTCAAGTCCGTGTTACGAAGCTTTGATAATCGTTTTTCATATATTCCGCCTCCCCGCAAGTTCGTGGGGTGCGTGACATGGACTTACAAGAACCAGTTCCTCATTGGGATTGGAAGCGAATTCGTACTTGTCACATGATAACGATATCAAAAGAAGAGCCTGAGGACATGGATGACCTTCCCTGGTGCTTTAAACACAGCAATGACGAGGTGATCTCAGAATTCCCACCAGCGCCAAAAGAGCTGGAAGATGGAATCCACACCACTGCAGATAGCCTCAAGAAAATTGAGTTAGGAACGGCGAATGATCCGCGACCGACATTCATTAGCGAGCTGCTATCTGAAGAGAAGGTGGCTTCATTAAAAGACCTGCTTATGCAGCACAAAGATTGCTTCGCATGGAACTATTCCGAAATGCCGGGACTAGATCCAGAAATTGCTGTGCACAAATTGGCAATATCCCCGGACGTCAAGCCAGTCAAACAGGCGCCGAGAAGAATGCGGCTCGAGCTTGAGATGAGCATCAACGCCGAGGTCAAGAAGCTGATCGACTCTGGCTTTATTCAGGAGGTTCAATAGCCGAAATGGATCGCCAACATCATCCCGGTGATGAAGAAAAATGGGACAGTGCGCATATGCGTAGACTTCCGGGATCTCAATAAAGCCTGACCGAATGACGATTTCCCAGTGTCAGTCACCGAACTGATGATAGACAATACGTCCACTCACGAAGTTTTCTCCTTCATGGACGGCTCGTCAGGCTACAATCAGATAAAGATGCATCCCGAAGACCAGAAGCACACTGCCTTCAGGACTCCTTTGGGTATATTCTGCTACAAGGTGATGCCCTTCGGTTTAAAGAACGCCTGTGCCACCTATCATAGGGCCATGACGAAAATCTTTGATGACCTTTTACACGAAATCGTCGAATGCTATATCGACGATCTCGTGGTTAAAAGCAAATCATACGGGGAACATCTCGAGCATCTGAAGACCGTATTTCAACGCCTTCGATAATACAACTTGAAGATGAACCCGCTCAAGTGTGCATTCGGAGTTTCCTCGGGCAAATTCCTGGGATTCATCGTCCGACACCGAGGTATTAAGATAGATCCGTCAAAGATCAAGGCGATCATGGAAATGCCTCCGCCAAGGACTCTCAAACAGCTGCGGTCTCTCCAAGGGAATCTCGCGTATATACGGCGATTTATAGCTAACCTTTCAGGCAAGTGCCGTCCTTACAGCCACCTGATGAAGAAGGGAACCCCGTTCATCTGGGACCAAAAATGCCAAAGCGCACTAGACAAGATCAAGCAATACCTGCAGAACCCGCCAGTGCTGGCTGCTCCGGTCAAGGGAAAGCCCCTCATTCTTTATACAACCGCCCTCGAAGGTTCCTTAGGTGCACTATAGGCACAAGAGAACGATCAAGGGAAAGAAAGAGCACTCTACTACTTAAGTCGAGTTCTACTGGGGGCAGAAAGCAACTACTCCCCCATCGAAAAACACTGCCTGGCGTTAATCTTCGTGACAACAAAGCTCAGGTACTATGCGTTGGCGCATGAGGTCCGTCTCATTTCGAAGGTGGACCCTCTTAAATATTTAATGTCAAAGGCCATATTGACAGGACGACTCGCTAAATGGGCCCTGCTCTTGATGGAGTTCTCGATAACCTATGAGCCTCTCAAGGCAGTAAAAGGCTAGGCCATCGCCGATTTCCTCGCTGAGCATCCGATAGCCGCCGATTCTCCTCTAAATTGCGATCTTCCAGACGAACATGCGTTTGACGCGATCGACGGTGGTGATACCCGATGGGAGCATTATTTCGATGGAGCATCTTCCGTAAAGAAGTGCAAACAAAGTACCCCTATAATCAAATCGGGGGTAGGACTCATCTTTGTAACTCCACAAGGAGGGATAATGCATTTTGCTTTCTCCCTAACAGAGCCGAGGACAAACAATGAAGCCGAATATGAAGCTTTGATAGCAGGCCTCGAGATCGCCATCGACATGGGAATTGAAAACCTCCTCATATATGGAGACTCCCAACTAGTCGTTAGTCAAGTAAACGGCGACTACCAAACGTGCAAGCCAGAGTTGGTGAAGTACGGCAAAAAGGTGCAACAACTGTTGACCTAAATCCCTTCTTATACTTTGGAAAACATACTGCGCGCGGAAAACAGCAAAGCAGACGCGTTGGCCAAGCTCGCTAAGGAACTGGCTGATGAGAACCTCGATGACGTAAGAATCATGGAACAAAGCCATCGGGTGCTTGCCCCAGCGGAAATATCTCCGGAATCACCCGAAGAAAAGGGAGTGACTGAACAGACGACCCTGCAAATAAAAGATCGGGAAAATACCGAGGATTGGAGAGAAGTCTTTATAGACTACTTCAAATACCGTCGAACGCCCGAAGATGCCTCCTCAAGACATCAGCTTATGAAACGAGCGCTGTCTTTCGCCTTCGTCAATGATACTCTATACAAGAGGTCATTTGATTCTTTGTGGTTGAGATGCCTGGGACCTGACGAAGCGAAAAGAGTCGTTCAGGAAGTTCATGACGGACTCTGCGGTTCTCACCAAGCGGGCCCAAAGATGAAGTCGAAGATCAAACGGATGGGCTACTACTGGCCCACGATGATCCAGGACTGCCTCAAATATGCGAAGCAATGCCACTCATGCCAAATTCATGGGGACTTCATCCACCAACATCCAAATCCACTACATCCAACGGTGGCTAGCTGGTCGTTCGAAATGTGGGGAACTGATATAGTCGGCCCTATCGAACCAGCATCGTCCAGGGGACATCGATTCATCCTGGCAACGACTGACTACTTCTCCAAATGGGCAGAAGCAGTACCGTTGAGAGAAGTGAAGACGGAGAATATCCTCCACTTCTTCAAGACGCACGTCCTATATCGGTTTGGAACTCCGCGACGGATCATCTCCGATAACGGGCCAGCTTACAGAAGTCACAAGATTAGTCGCTTCACGCAACAACACAATATAGACTGGAGATATTCCTCGGTTTATAATCCGCGAGCTAACGGTTTAGCTGAGGCCTTCAACAAGACCTTGACAAAGATCATGAAGAAAACGGTGTTCCGAAATAAGAAGGACTGGCACGAAAGACTGCAAGAAGCTCTCTGGGCGTATCGAACTACGTTCAAGACAGCCATAAACACAACGCCATATGCGTTGGTATTCGGTACAGAAGCAGTACTCCCTCTTGAGATAGAGTTACCCTCCCTACGAGTGGCAGTCCACCACGAGCTGAAGGATGAAGAAAATGCTCATCGTCGGCTTGAGGAGCTTGATGCCCTTGATGAAACCCGGCTCATAGCTCAACAAAATCTGGAGGCCTATAAAGCAAAGATGACGCGCTCATATGAAAGATTGACCCGGCCGAGGACATTCCGCCAAGGCGAACTCGTGCTAGTGGTCAAGAGGCCTATGATCCCCAATCGCGCCAAGCAGGGAAAATTCGAGCCGAACTATGAAGGCCCGTACATTATAGACAAGGTCTACCAGGGTGGAGCCTATCTACTCATGGATATGCACGGTGAAAGGCCTTTCAGGCCAATAAATGGTCGCTTCCTAAAGAAATACCACGCTTAATGAGTTACTGCCTAGGTCAATGATAGATGACGACGACTATGTCCGCTCGCTATCTTCCTAAGCTCAAACTTTATAAGCAGTGGCCAGCCTTCTCCTGACCGGACCGAAACGTCCTTAAACTAATGACGGACCGAAACGTCCTTAAACTACTACCGCAACATCTTTAGGCTGACGAGATGAATACAAGAAAAAGGAAAAGAAAAAAATATAAAATAAAATATATATATATAAAAACGGTATGTCCATACGCAAAAAGGGCACGGATGAAAACCCGAAAGGGCTCCGTGAGTAAAAACAGCAGGGCTACCGGTGAGTGTTCGTGAAAACCCGAAAGGGCGAGGGCGCGACCTCGTAAAGAAAAATATATAGAAATAAAAAGCAATAAAAAAAACGGTATGTCCATAAGCAAAATGGGCACAGATGAAAACCCGAAAGGGCTCCATGAGTAAAAATAGCAGGACTACCGGCGAGTGTTTGTGAAAACCCGAAAGGCGCAACCTCGTTAAAAGACACTTATAGGGTCCTCTCGACCTTGTAAGGAGAAACCACCCACGTGAGATCCTTACGACCCACAAGGGAGCAACACACTTAGGGATCCCCACGATTCCTAAGGAGAAAATACACTTGTGAGATCCTCACGACTCGTAAGGAGAACTCTCTTATGGGACCCTCACGGCTCATAAGATTTGAAAGTCTTAAGTTACAGAGACCTAAACCTGTGCTTAAGCAACCCCCACAACCTCTAATATCGCCCTACAAGTGGCTTGATACTGACCCTTGTATACAATCCACGGACGCGAATGAACATTTCCCTAACCAAATTTTATCCGTGACTGGGGATATGTGCGCATGATGAACAACCCTTATAAGTCCTCTCGACTTACAAGAAGAAAACCCTCTTGTAGGATCCTTATGACTTACAGAGGAACATACACTTAGGAATCCTCACGATTCCTAAGGAGAAAATACACCTACAAGATCCTCACGACTTGTACGGAGAGATACCTTTGTGAGACCCTTACGGCTCATGAAATTAAAAGCCTTAGTCGACAGAACCTTAACCCTGTTAGCTAAGCCACCTTTGTTCAACATCGACGGAGGCAAATGATGATTCGCTCCTGGCAATATCCCAGTTGTAGCGGTGCTGATGCCGAAATTGGTGTCTAATTTCAGGTTTACGGTGAAAAGCCGGTATGCCGCACATACATACGAAATAGCCGAAATGATGGGGCAGCTTGCAATAAAAAGCAGCAAGTAAAAACGTATGCATACAAAATAGCCGAAATGATTGGGCAACTCGCAATAAAAAAGCAGCGAGTGAAAATAAAATAAATAGCCGAAATGATTGGGCACCGCGAAAAATAGCCGAAATGATTGGGCAATCGCGACCTTTGCGATATAAAAGCTGAAATGATAGAGCATCGCGGAAATAAAACAAAAAAAAAAAGAAATGATAAAACTTTGGCCCTACAGTTGAGATCACCTCAATCCCTGTATACAATCCAAGGGCGCAGACAAAGAGGGAACTATACTTTCCCAACAGGCTCCGCCAGAAAACGAAGCCAAATCTCGACGGTTCATCCCAACCCCGAAGAAACCAGTGTCTTCGGCAAAATCCTTCGACTCGAGGAAACAAGTGTCCTTGACGAAGAAAATCCTGATTCGTGTCGACTCGCAGAGAAACCAGTGTCTCCGCGGGAAATTCTCGATTCGTTTCAATACCAAGGAAACAAATATCCTTGGCAAATACCTTAATTTAGGGAAACTAGCGTCCTTGATGAGAGCCTCCTGATCCGCATCGGTTCGCAGAGAAACCAGTGTCTCCGCGGGAAACTCCCGGTTCGTTTCAACCCGAAGAAATCAGTGTCTTCGGCAAAATCCTTCGACTCGAGGAAACAAGTGTCCTTGACGAAGAAAATCCTGATTCGCGTCGACTCGCAGAGAAACCAGTGTCTCCGCGGGAAATTCTCGATTCGTTTCAACACCAGGGAAACAAATATCCTTGGCAAATACCTCAATTCAGGGAAACTAGCGTCCTTGATGAGAGCCTCCTGATCTGCATCGGCTTGCAGAGAAACCAGTGTCTCCACGGGAAACTCCCGGTTCGTTTCAACCCCGAAGAAATCAGTGTCTTCGGCAAAATCTTTCGACTCGAGGAAACAAGTGTCCTTGACGAAGAAAATCCTGATTCGCGTCGACTCGTAGAGAAACCAGTGTCTCCGCGGGAAATTCTCGATTCGTTTCAACACCAGGGAAACAAATATCCTTGGCAAATACCTCAATTCAGGGAAACTAGCGTCCTTGATGAGAGCCTCCTGATCCGCATCGGCTAGCAGAGAAACCAGTGTCTCCGCGGGAAACTCCCGGTTCGTTTCAACCCCGAAGAAATCAGTGTCTTCGGCAAAATCCTTCGACTCGAGGAAACAAATGTCCTTGACGAAGAAAATCCTGATTCGCGTCGACTCGCAGAGAAACCAGTATCTCCGTGGGAAATTCTCGGTTCGTTTCAACACCAGGGAAACAAATATCCTTGGCAAATACCTCAATTCAGGGAAACTAGCGTCCTTGATGAGAGCCTCCTGATCCGCATCGGCTCGCAGAGAAACCAGTGTCTCCGCGGGAAACTCCCGGTTCGTTTTAACCCCGAAGAAATCAGTGTCTTCGGCAAAATCCTTCGACTCGAGGAAACAAATGTCCTTGACGAAGAAAATCCTGATTCGCGTCGACTCGCAGAGAAACCAGTGTCTCCGTGGGAAATTCTCGGTTCGTTTCAACACCAGGGAAACAAATATCCTTGGCAAATACCTCAATTCAGGGAAACTAGCGTCCTTGATGAGAGCCTCCTGATCCGCATCGGCTCACAGAGAAACCAGTGTCTCCGCGGGAAATTCCCGGTTCGTTTCAACTCCGAAGAAACCAGTGTCTTCGGCAAATCCTTCAACTCGAGGAAACAAGCGTCCTTGACGAAGAAAATCCTGATTCGCGTCGACTCGCAGAGAAACCAGTGTCTCCGCGGGAAATTCTCGATTCGTTTCAACACCAGGGAAACAAATATCCTTGGCAAATACCTCAATTCAGGGAAATTAGCGTCCTTGATGAGAGCCTCCTGATTCGCGTCGGCTTGCAGAGAAACCAGTGTCTCCGCGGGAAATTCCCGATTCGTCTCAACTTGCAAGATGAGCCTCAGGCAGCAGAGATAAAAAAAAAAACTTGTTTCCTGAGCAATGAGACCCTGCAAGACGGTCTAAAACGATCTCTTGCATATTATTCACGGGTCTCACTCTCCAAAGTCGAATTTCGACAAGGAGGGAAACAACCGCTTACGGATCATCTCGACTCGTAAGAGGGAAAAATTCTCTTATGAGATCCTTACGACTTATAAGAGAAAACGCGCTTAGGAATCCTCACGATTCCTAAGAAGAAAATACACCTACGAGATCCTCTCGATCCGTAGGGAGAAAAGTCTCTATGAGACCCTCGCGGCTCATAGAGTTGAAAAGTCTTAGACAGCAGATCTGAACCTGCGGCCTAAGCCATCGCTGTTTCTTGGAAAAACTAAGATGCTTACTCTATTATCTGTCGACCCTGTTTATTAAGACAACATGCTGAGAATAAAAGAAAGAAGAAAGTGACAGAAAGAGTATCCGATTTACATTTGATCAAGCGTTCGAGACATACTCATTCATGCATAAGCAAAAGACTCAGAACGAAAAATAAAGACAAGCTGGGATAAAAATTTTCCATTAATATTTCCAAAAGTTCTTACAGTCATAAAAGCAATAAACGAGAAACATTATTACAATGGAATAACCTCAGATCCGGGGCACGGATTGAGGAAGTCAAAAGTAAGGCCATTCAGAGTTCTTCTGGCCTTTTTGATTATTCTCGTGCGCAACCTCTCGCGCTCCTGTGTGTCAAGATCCTCAGCGAGGCCTCCCAGCCTTCGATAAGCAGCGACTATCGTCGTCTGCTGGAAAATTTGATGCAGGATGTCGATGAGGCTATCCCGCCATTTCTTCGAGATCAGCCCCGACAGGTACACTGAATGCACCTTGTCTTCGGCATCATCCAGCGCATTGAGTGGTAGGGCCTCGTGGAACCCCGGGAGTGCTCTCCAAATTGCTCCCAGCACGACTTTCAAGAGAGCAGAGCGGCGGGGGAGCAGCCAATCGACACGTGCGTTCAGACGACCCATGACCTCCGCACACTGGGCATCCGTAAACTCTTGGTTTTGCTGACGGCCCTGTACACGGATATCCTCGTAGGTGATGAATTCATGCAGATTGTATAGACGCACCGCCATAATGCCTGAAGGAAACAGCATTGGAAGATTAGCAATAAAAAAGCACATGGAGTCAAAACTTCTCGAGAGCAACGCTCTGCAGACAGGAGTAACACCTATCAAAATCAATAATAAGGAGAATTTGAGGAAAATCCCCTAAGAACGCTGAGAGCTTTGCTCTGAAAAGATGATATAATTATAATAATAATATAAAACGCCATCTTTAGCTTCCAAGATCCATGAAGAATTCTTAAGAGTTCTTCTATATGATTTGGAAGGAGCAAAGCTCCATTAATAAATCAAGAAAATCTAAGGAAAATCTTTTAGAGAGCAGAGCTCTATTAATAGAACCCTAATAAGATTCTCCTTAGTCCTCGTTAGACCCCTTTATAGCAAAGCTCTGCTAAGTGAAACCCTAAATGGGTCTTCTTTAGTCCAAATTAATTTTTTACCTAAAATTCTCTAAAAGCTTAAACTTTTAAAAGTGTTTAAACAAAGCCGTTGGTAAAACCCCAAAGGGGTTTTCTTTTAGATCAAAAGATCTATGAGAGTAAGGCTCTATTAATTGAAATTAATTTAATTCAAGATTATTTTTTTACCTAAAAAGTTTCTTTTGAGAAAAATCTAACTCTAAGAGTTCTTAAAGGCATGAGCAGAGCTCTGGAGTTTTGAAGGTAAAAATCTTAAAGATGATAATCATCTGTTGAGGACCAAAGGTCCTATTTATAGGCATCAAATGACCTTTCAACTTCCAAAAGTTGCCGCAACGGTTGGAATTCTACCACCGTTGCGCTCGTGTTTGGGGCCACGTAAGCGCAACGGTGGGGGGGGCATTTGTTTACCCCAATCAGAGCAAAACTCTGTTTAAATTCCAAGGCGGAAGATGAAGCAACGCTTCATCTTCCCCCAATCAGAGCAAAGCCCTACTTTGAAAATTTAAACTTTAATAAATGAAGCAGCGCTTCAGATCCTCTGCGCTGCGCGCAGAGCCCCACGTGTCAAAATCTGATACGCCAGCGCAGAGAGCACAGCACCCAAGGCAGCGCGCCAAGTCAAAGCAAAGCTCCATTTAAAACAAAATTAAAAGAAGCAAAGCTTCAGTTGCGCAAGCGCTGCGCTGCGCGACACGTGTCAGCGCGGTCGCTTTTGCGCAAGCGCTGCGCTGCGTGACACGTGTCAGCGCAGATACGCTAGCGCAGTTGCGCTGCGTTATGCGCTGCGCGACACGTGTCAGCGCATTTGCGCAGCGATGTGCGCTGCGCGACACGTGTCAGCGCAGTTGCGCTGCGCTCTGCGCGGCTTGACACGTGTCATGCATTGGGGCCTTTGCACCAAACAGAATAAAATTCTAGCAAGATTTTTCTATTCTTGTTAAAACAAGAAGATTGCCTTCTGTAAAACAGAAGCCCTTAGATCAAAGATCCAACGGTGGGGAAAATTCCCCAAATCACTCAGAGAAAAATCTCTTTAACAAATTTATGGGCACTATATAAAGGCCCTAGACCCCAAATCAAAATCATCAACATCATCATTGAGAACTCTGAAGAATTGGAGAGAATTCCTCAAGAACAAAAAAGGTAAAAAACCTTTAGAAAAAAGAGAAAATTCTCTTATGAATAGATCATTGATCTGAGAACAAGATCAATGATCTATTCATAAGAGAATTTTCTCTTTTTTCTAAATGTTTTTTACCTTCAATAAAAAGAAAAATAAATAATGATAAGTGCTTTGCACTTTTTATGAACCACTGGTTCCCTGAAATAAGAAAAACAAGAGAAACTTGTTTTCTTTGATCTAAATTAGATCAAGAAAACAAACAGTGCTTTGCACTTTTTTTTATGAACCATTGGTTCTGAAATCTAAAAGATTCTCAAGTTAATAGTGCCTTGCACTTACAAAACTGCACTGTTGCGCTCTTGGGTTGGCGCAAGCCACCAGAGAGCGCCACGTGTCAGCATTTGAACCACTTGCGCTATGCGCTTTTGAAATAGAGCCTTACTCTCTGAAATTAGCGCAACTCACCAGAGCGCGCCACGTGTCAGCAGCGCAAGCGCAGCGCACTGCGCTTGCGTGACACGTGTCATCACCGCAAGCGCTTGCGCTCATTAATTGGCACAAAGCGCCTGACAAATGCAATGCATTTCTTTTATTAAAGGGCCAGGCCCAAATCAGAAAGGCCTAATAGGCCTAATTAAATTGCAATGCAATAAAAAGGGCAGAACCCAAACAAAATTGATGCTCTGCATCATTTATAAATGGGCACAGCCCAGACAAAATGAATAATGCAATGCATTATTAAAAAAGGGGCCAAGCCCTAGCACAGGCCTAATAGGCCAAAAACAAATAAAAGCATTGAACATTTTTCAACTGGACTTAGCCCAATCATGGCCGTAAGTCCTCAAATTAAATTGACCGAGCAAGACTGCTCTCTTAAATCAATTTACAACCGGTTCGAGGGTACATCTCCGAACTCCTTTGACCCCTATCGTTGTAATTCTTCAACGACGTCAGAGAGGTGACGGGTCCCGACAACCACACATCAATACGGACTGTGAGGTCTTTAAACCTACGGACTTAAGCGTCCTTAAACTAAAATACGGACCGTGGGGTCCTTAAACCCACGGACTTATGCGTCCTTAAACTAAGACACGGACTGTGGGGTCCTTAAACTCACGGACTTAAGCATCCTTAAACTGAATATGGACCACCATGTCCCTAAACTGGAATATGGACCACCATGTCCCTAAACTGGAATATGGACCACAATGTCCTTAAACTACATATGGACCACTACGTCCCTAAACTGGAACAATAGAGCCTCCAAATGCTCTTTTGTCGGATCTAAACGATCCCGTTTAAGTTGATCTTAGCCTCAAATATGGCTAACGTATCCTTAAACCTTCAAACAGACTTTAGTCCAAAATTGGACTATAGATCCCCCAATCAACTTGGTTCAAGGGTACATCTCTGAACTCCTCTGACATCTGTCGTTGTAATCCTTCAACGTCGTCAGAGAGGTGATGGGTCCCGACGGCCATACATGCAATGGACCACCATGTCCCTAAACTGGAATATGGACCACCATGTCCCTAAACTGGAATATGGACCGAAACGTCCTTAAACTACCTATGGACCCCTATGTCCCTAAACTGGAACTTGGACCACCATGTCCCTAAACTGGAATATGGACCGCAACATCCTTAAACTACTTATGGACCACTACGTCCCTAAACTGGAACAATAGAGCCTCCATATGCTCTTTTGTCGGATCTAAACGATCCCGTTAAGTTAATCTTAGTCTCAAATCGGACTAACGTATCCTTAACGAACGTTTAAGTTGATCTTAGCCTAAATACAGCTAACGTATCCTTAAACTAAAACACCAAACCCAAATCTAAGTAAATACGGATTTGGACTAATCCACGTCCTACGGGCGACGGCATAACTTAGTCTCCGTATACAATCCACGGGCAACCACAAACAAAACAAACACCCACGACACGAAGTGAAATTCTGGAGAAGGAGAAAGTGGTTACCGCGATGCGGTAGCGTAATTAACTGCAGGGGTTTGCGCCTGCAGGGAAGAGCGTCCCCACAATCAAAAACCCCTCTAGCGAGGGGGAATCTGACGAAGTCTGCTACATCGGCCGCATCCGTCTGAACCTCCGATACACGGTGCCATAAGTCAACTTGGCATCTTCGGAGAGGTGGACGGATAAAACCAAATAGCATCTGCCCCGAATCTCAGGCAAGACGTCCTAACGTCTCGGCCGCCGTTCGGAGGGGAGCAGTCCCCTTCTTCTTCCTCTAGCCTTTCATGTCTCATGAGTTGAGAAATCTAAGGCTATTAGAGACATATCAATCCATCTACACTCTCTACATCATCTAGGCCATCTAGTTTAGCGAACTAGGTGCCTTAATTATCTCAGGTTTGAGATAGGAGCTCGGACTATAGACTCTCGGGTGGATTATCTTTAACTCGAGAAGGACAACGAGGAAGCATCGATCCGTTATAATCCTCAGAGCTTATGACGAGATAGAGGACAACAAAGAATACCCGAAAGACATGTAACGTGAGGTATAAACTTCTTTCTGAGTAGTTAAACCTCACACTAGCATCGATCCTGGAGTTCAAGTCGGTGTTGCGAGCTTTAAAAATTCATTTTTTAATTATTCCACCTCCCCGCGGACCCACGGGATGCGCGACATCAAACAAAAAAATACTGTGGCACAACGGGGGTGAGTTGCCAACTCGTGAGTAGTAAATAATATCGTACAAGTAATCACATGCATGCACGATAAACAGCCAATCCTACATATGTGGTCATGATGGCATATGTATAATAATATGAGATGCAGTATAATCATAATCAAGGTACTACATCATGGTAAAACAACTATATGTACTGAGTATGCCATAAAAGTTCTGAGTGTGGGATAAAACAAAGTCATCATCAATAAATCCTCATCATAGAAATCCGGTGTCCGTCAACGACACCCAAAATCCTAATATCTCAAGCGCCGTCACTCTGATCGGTCCTCATATCCATCTTATCATCTAACTCCAAACGGTATCCTCCGGATATCCGCCGGGTTCCCATACAATCACCGGTAGGTAGTGCTCCTCCTGCCAGGCTCATCGTCTACTCCACGATTTTCTTGCCCCGGGATACCTTACCGGGTCCACCATGTACCCGTAGACGGCTCAGCCAACTCCTCGAATCGAGTATGCTCATAGCTCAGAACCGAGAAAACTCGTGGTGGACACGAAATATCATATCAAGGGAAAACCGCACTTTTAAATATTTCAAGTTTTCGAAATGTACCTTGCGGTTTCCTAAATCCACGAACAGAAATCTCATGAAAACATCATATGAGATAAATCACTATAGCAATGTATGTATGATGCTAATCATGATGCGCACTAGTACAAGAATCAATGTCTAACTGTCAATAATGAATGCGGTATAATGTATTTATCCATGGCAATTTCTATAATGTGCATGATATGGCAATTATCAACGGTGTGTGTGTGGCATATAAATCAATGCTCGTGCAACATGAACCATTAGTAATGGTGCAGTGACATGTTAATGATATGTCAATGTACCACAGGTAAAAGGATGTACAACATGACACTCATGCATAATCACAATATATATAAGCATATCATACAAGGTTATATCACTTGAATCTAGCCATCGGCATTTAACGCCATACAGGCGATTCCTCCGTAGATATTAAATCTACTCACTAGACGATCTCGAGCTAAGTGAATCCAATCACCTCTTTCCCCTTCTGGCTGCGTCCGAAGTCCCCGCCTGTGGTCCTAACATCACACAAAACCATAACGCATGAAATTAGTAAACTTTCTAAAAACACGCGGACAAAACGCCAAACTAACGAATCGGCTCCTACAAGCTACCAAGTGTTAGCTTAGCGGGTTAAACGTGTGCAGCGGCATCTTATACCAAACCTATGGCTGTTAAATGTACGAAACACTTAAACGAATGTCGAATAAATACGTATCGCACGTTATCGAAATACATGAATTCTAGTTAAACAGTCCCAGATTTTTATACACAAAAAATTAGAGAAAGTAGCATATTCTATGAGCCTACAAATAACCCAGAGACCCTACGATCAAAATCCATACACCAGCATCCTACTCTGGCCGCAAATTGTGGCCAGAAAGAATATATTTGCGGCCACAAGAAAAAGGAACGGGCTCAGGTTTTTATGGCAGGTAAAGGCCTCTAGACTAATCTGTGACGGCAACTTCTTAAACTAACACCTAGGTCGATAGCAGATTCCAACAGAGCCCCAAGCTACACAAAAATACGACTTTAACACTAAACTTAAAACATCATTGTATTTTATTGAAACTAATTAACACAAAACCTTTCTAAGATCCTAAATAGGGGTTTAAGATCATTATCTCATCAAAACTTGGGCAAAACTCCTAGCCTTACAAGCTCCAAGACATCTCAAGAGGGTTAAACATGCTTAGTTGAGGTTTTAGTGGGGTTTGATGTTGATTTAGGTTTAAGGTTAGAGGAAAATAAAGATCAAGTGAGAATTTTTAGTGAAGAAGAGGAAGAGGAAGAGAAAATGAGAGGATGTGAGTGTTGTGAGGAAATGAGAGAGTGAGAGGGTGAAGGTGAGAGATGAGAGCCATGCTCTTTCTCTCTCTTCATTTAATGCCTCCCATGCTTGTTCCCCATGTCATCATGCCTCCATTTTCAATTCTTTTCCCTTTTCTTTCTTTTTAAAATAAAAACCCTTTTACTTAAAATAGATATATATAAATATAACATGACATAAAATGGTTAAGTGTCATGGCTAACAAAGTATGGTTAACACATGCTTAACCCTAGATTAGCATGCACATGAGTGTGCAAGTATAAAAATAATTAAATAAAATATTAATTAATTATAATAAAATATGTGAAAACAATTATTGGTTAAATTTATTAAAAACCCGCACTATATCGCTTAATTAACTCTAATCGCATTCTGAAGTGTTACACTTATGTTTGCCATATGTTTAGGCATTTTGTTGTATTTACTTTCCAGTTAAAACTCATGTACTTGTAAATATTGAAAGTCGAATGTAAATAAAGATATTTGTTGAAAAGTTTTACAGTCTCCATTTATTCTTGTATTGTGTATTATTGTTTCAATACGCTTAGTATGTTTATTTAGGGAATGACCTTCTCTAAATAAATATGCCGCGGGTTTGCCACGTCATCATTTCCGTTTACTGGAAAGCGGGACGTGACAACATTTGTGCAATTTAATCTTAATTTATTATTAAAGAAAACGGTATCTCAAGTGCCACATGAGTGAATTTTCTAAGATGGTGTCACAATATATCAACCCTTCACTATTTTTTCCAATGATTGACATCCACCGACTTTATTTTCATTGTCTAAGATGTGGATACACCAAATTTCATATCATTCTAACATCATTTCATCGTTGGTATTGCGGGTGCAAAATTAACGATATCTCGATAATACGAAATGTTTAGTATTTTTATATAGCAATACCAACTGTGAAATTGTGTTAGAATGACATGAAATTTGATGTATCCACATCTTAGAGAATGAAAATGAAGATAGTGGATGCCGATCATCAGAAAAAACGTTGGAGAATTGACAGTTTGCGACTTCATCTCAAGAAATTTCCTCCTATAGCATCTTAGATTCCGTCTTTTATTAATGTATTTGATACCTATGATGTATTAGTTTGCTCAGATAGAGAAAGAGAGAGATATGTGAGTCATTAGATGATTACCGTGATATAAATTGAAGAATAGAAGTTGGGATGGAGAGTTAGTTGAAAGAGATTAATCTTCTAAAACTAAATAAAATCTTAATTGTTTTGTTATACTTAGAAACATGAATTTAATATTTAAGTTTTAATGGATAATGATAAGTTTTAATTCCATAACAGAAAATTTTGGATTAAAAGTTGTTCCTTTTGATTAAAAGCCGTCGCCTTTGTTGCGATCGATGAGAGAGGGATTTGGTGAGATTGAGATTGGAAATGGTGAGAAAAAAACTCAATTTGTTTTTAACTGAAATTAGTTGCAATAGTAAACTCATTTTCCTTTTAACTGAAATTTAGTTAGGTTAAGAAAAAAATTAAAAGTGTTTTTAGATAGATATAAATAAATAGATATAGATATAGGTTTTCTTTTTATTAAACAAATAAATCTATAGATTTAGGATAAAATGTAGAAAGTTGTAGCAAAAGTAGTAAATAATATTAAATAAAATCTTATATCCAATAATATTGAGTAAAATTGAAACCAACATTTATACTATTTTTTTTAATCGTTTTGAATGGATACTTTGGTAGATTTTATTGTATCTACGATTAATGCATTAATATCCAAATTGATTATGTTTGTTTCATAAAATTAGATAATTTAAAAAATACCATGTGATAACTATCTCTAAATGTAGTTGTTCTGAATTAAAGGTTCATATTTTTTAAAAACAAATTTAGGTAGGGGATCATATGGAACCTATTATATCAATCGTTTCAATTTAAAATTAAAAATCAAACTTTTTTTTGGAGTAGTTTATTGAAATATAAATTGATTTAGTTGAGGTTTTTATTTAGACTTTTTATATCCTTCATCAAATTTCCTCTTATTTAAAAAATACTCTATTTGCTCTTCATATTTATATTCTCACTCGAATCTATTAGATATTTCATATTTCTCTTTCTAAATATTTTTATCAAAAAATTAACCCGATTTGATGTTGACCGATATTATTTTCTAACTATTATCATTATATATATATATATATATATATATATATATATATATATATATATATGTACTATTCTTCTAAGCAAATTAATGAAAATTTTGGTCCGTCATATATTAACCAAGAGTTGGACTACTTGTAGGAGAGGAAGGAATCTCTTACTCGCATGTTTTTCACCGTTGGATTTGTGATTTAATGGTTAGATGTGTATAGACAATTAGAAATAAAATCTGACGGTAAATGGTGATAATATTATCATATTTCTCATCACTAGATCAAACCATCTAATAGTGTCAAATATATGAGGAGAAGATTCGCTCTCCTCTTAGAAGTAGAATAGTCCAACTTTCTCATAAACTAATTTCTTATCTTAGTTGATATTATTTTTGAAAAAAAACTTTACGGTTCCATTTGAAATAATCATGTGTGACCTATCATATCAAGTATTTTATTTAAAATTAAAAATCAAACTTTATTTTTGTATAGTAATTTATTAAAATATAAATTGAATTAGTTAAGATTTATTTAGGGTTTTTTTTATATCCCTCATTAAATTTCCTTTTATTTTAAAAATTCTCTCTTTAATCTTCATATTTTTTATATCTCCCCGGATCTATTAGATATCTCATATTTCTCCATATAAAAACTACTATCCAAAAAATAAACCGATTTTATATTAACCAAGGTTACTTTTTATCAAGCTATTATCATTATCCATATATACCACTCTAATAAGCAAATTTGTTAAAAATTTTAGTAATTAGGATATAACAATATGCAATGATAACATTTTTATTTTATCAATTAATTAATACCAAATATTTGATAAGTTTTTTTTTAAAGAATTAGTTAAATAAATATAGGTTTTAAAGGTGTTTCATAGAACTTTTAAGTTTTAGAAATTTAATAAGCTGGCTATTTTAAATATTTATAAAAAAAATCTTTATTATTGTAACTAAAATTATTTAAGATACTTCTCAAACAAAAAATATTATCACTATAACATTAAATAATAAATCTTAAATAAAAAAATTAGCTAATCATATAATATTATCATAATTTAACATTTTAGTTTTCTAACAATATATTTTAACTTGGACCAATAATTTTAGTGGCCATTTTATCTTTTTGTTTAACTTATATTAGCCCTATTAGGGAGTTTTATGATACAAATGGGAATTTGTGGCAGTTTGCATAATTGGAAGTTCGTGGTGTTTGGGAGAAAGTGGATAAAGTTCATAGCATCAAATTGAAATTTAGCCAACAATTTATCACATTAATCAATGAGACTACCACGACAATTCATTTTTAAAAAACCAATCAAAATAAATAAGTTGGTTATTTATATCATTTCAAAAAAACAATTATAATTTTTCTGTCACATTTTCTTCTCTCGTCAAAACTAATATGTAAGATATTTATAATTTTTTATAAATATTTCAAAATTTAACAAATCATTATGGCACGCCCTACTTCCCAAAATATAGAATGCGAGTGGTGATTAAGCCAGCCATGCTCCTCGGTCAGGAAATAATCCCGCCGTAGTCATACTTCGGCTTCTAGTATTACATGATAGTCAGTAGACAGTACTAGAGTAAAGAAAAATCACAGCTCACAACTTTATTACATCAAAATAAAAGAGTTTAAGATACATTTATTTACATGGAAAAAATAACTAACCAACAAAATAAAAATGTTCTTATAGCAAAAAGGTTAGCCCTGATGTTGCGGACCTCCGTGATCTCGAATGGCGGGTCCTGCTCCTTAGCTGGGTCTACTTCGTCCTCTGAGCATGCATACTCAGTTTATCAGGGCGACACATATACCAATAAATATATATAATGGGTATAATGTTATTAAACATGCAAGGTACGACAGAATACAGAAACATGAGAATGAATATCATTTGAATTTGAACAGCGCGATATAAGTATCATGTCAGTAAATCAGGCAATGTGTATGTCACTACTTATTAGTCACTAAGTCAGTGAATTAATTGGTGGAAAGGATGCTTGTGTTTAACAAGGGTCTCGTGTATACCCGAGACTACGGTCCACTATTGCCCGGGACATAACCCTGCAACCGTGCCACTAGGCCCACGACCTAATGTGTGTGTGTGTGTGTCACTAATATCGAATGATCATCCTCAAAGTCACTGTACCTCGCTAAATACGAGTTCAATTCCACCCTGATTTCCCTATTTTCCCTGGGTCACAATAACTATAAGTATAGAATTAATTGTATACAAGCACGCACCAATTCATGGTCTTACTCACTTTCACTGCACTATTCACTTTCACCAATGAATCACTTATCACTGGCGTGCTTGATACAACTAATCCAATACCACTCACGCTCGACAATGCAATGTTCGTTATATGTCGCTATGAACATTCTCTATCACTAAGGGTATCACGGTCGAGTGAAATACAAGAATGATGCAACATAGCAAGTCATATGCGATATGAAACACAATGCACCTTTTGACTCCAGAAAAATATATTAATCTGTACGATCGTATTTAGACAAAATGTTACAAAAGATGTAAAGAGTAAACTCAAACAGCGATCTAACAAAATTGGTTCCAGTTCAATCGGGTTTAAGGTTTGCGATATGCGGTCGTTTCATTTCAAGTTTTCATCGCTGGGAATTCGGTTCCTGAACTGAAAGTCCATTTCGCGACACATTATTCATCATGTTGGGATCATAATTAGGCAAAACTACAGTTGAGTGGAATTTATATCTTTTAATTATGTTTCCAACGCACTAGGAGGATTGATAGTATCCATTGGGAGCTGGGAGATACAATCTATTCAAGGTCGGAACATCCATTCTGTTCCTGCTTGGGACCGCAGTATGCTTCGACCATTTAAATTGCAATTAAAATATCAATTGGAAGTAAAATTAAACGAAACTAAAACCAATAGTTAGCTAACAGGATTATATTTACAATGGTATAGGGTTATGCATAATTCCATGTTTGTACAGGGCTACACATTCATATAAATTCAGGCATCATCATCGAATGCTTCTCTGGACTGCAGTCCAGAGCTGCATTCCCAGTCAATTCTCGTTGCCGTAATCTATCAATATCGAAAAATAAACTATAGAGGGTTCTATCTTATCGAGTCGGCTTCTATATAATCCGTAGAACATTACATTCCGACATGTATCCAATTTTATATTAAATTTAGCATCTCGACATGTACAGTAAAAACAGAATTAACGTCGCCTCTTTGGGGCGTCGTTACACGTGCGATACTTCGTCATTTAGAGTTCAGTATTCTACAGGACATTCATAAGCAGCGAAAAGGAAATATGGTTAAAAGTTTTAAGCATGATCGAAGGGGTTTAAGTTCAGTCCTCTATCTCGGACTAACAACACAATATCGAGAATTTTCGAATTAAATTTGGTTTTGCCTAACCCGTGAAAACGGTATCTAATATTTACAATTTCTATGCGATATTAACATGACGTGTTTAGATCCGTTTATGCTAAAAAATAACACTTTAGATTTGATACGATGATGGCGTACAAAATATGTGTGATAGCATACTACGTAACACGTATTCGTAAATAAATGAATTAGTATAGATCTAAATACATAGCATGTTAAAGCAAGTGAGATTTCACTTGCCTTCGGTCGCTGATATAGAAGTGACACCACGTGCAGGATTCGTCTCGACACATGAGACGATACAATACTGGACATGGCGCGTGGCTCGTGCACGATGCGCGGTGACCCGGTACTGGACGCGCTGGCGATGCGGGCGTGATACGGTAGTGGGCGTGGTCTTGGTTCGATGTGTGGTGCAGGAGTGGCATGGCGCGATACGGTACTGTACGCGATGCTGGTGCGGAAGTGGGCACGGTGCGTGCACTGGATCGGGGCACAGATGGCACAGAGGCCGGCACGGCGTGGCACGGAGAGTGGGTACGAGGTGGAACGGGGAGTGGGTACGAGGTGGCATGGGAGTTCAACGGGGGTCACCGGCTGTGGATTGAGGTGATGGAGAAGGTGGAGGGCTCTGACGACGGTGGTGCTGGAATTTAGCTCAGCAGCGGTGACGGCGTTGTCCAGCAGCAGTGGTCATGGAGGAGCTCGGGGAGGGTGGTGGTGATGGTGAGGGAGTGGGGTTGTGGTGTGGTGGTTTTCGACGAAGACGGGGAGGATTGCCGGAGGTGGAGGAACTGGTGGTTGAGGAGACGAACGGCTGTAGCGAGGCGGTCGACGTGAACTCCGGTGGTGGGTGGTTGTAGGCGTCGGTGGCTGGTCGTGGGTGTTGGAGAAAGCTTGGTGCGCGGTTGAAGTCGGAGAAGAAGGAAGAGATGGTCACAGTTGGTGGAGAGGAAGGGATGCAGAGGGTGGCTCCGGTGGTTAGGGGTTTGTCGGCGACGAGCTCGATGGCAAAGAGGTTGATGTGGGTTGAATTGGAGGAGATGGAGCGAGCTAAAGAGAGAGAGAGAGACTAAGAGGGTGAGAGACGTTGAGGGAATGAAGATCTGGATGAGGGGATCGCGGAGAGTTGGGATCGAGGTCGTGGTCGTTGGCGAAGAGCAGGCCTAGAGGAAACAACGTGTGAAGAAGGGAAAGAGCCGTTGGGGGAAAAGAGCCGTTGGGAGAAAAGAGGGTTGTTGAGTGTGGAGCTTCGTCGTGGGGAACGGGGCACGCGGAGGCGAGCGCAAGAGGGGAAGGGAGCATTGGATGTGGCGGGAAAAGGGGAGAAGGATGAGAAGAAGAAGAAGAAAGGGGGGTTCGGGTCGGGTCGGGTAGTTTAGGGTTTGGGATTGGGGTTGGGATTAAAAAAATAGAATAAAAATTTTATAAAATAAAAAATATATATAAATAATAGGGGAAAATTAGGAAAAATACGGGAAAATATATATATGGAACCGGGGATTTACACATTATAAATCATACAGCTATTTTTCTAACAATAAAAAGCAAATCGTTTAAAAACATTATGTGTGTATGCTAATGACCATACACTATATTTATATCTATACTGCTCTTATAAGCAAATTGATGAAATTTTTGGTTCGTCATATCTTAACTAATTCATATCTCTTCTAAAATTATTCTTTTAAAAAAATTATCGTCTATTTTGAAATAATAATATGGAAGCTATTCTATCAACCATTTCAATTTAAAATTAAAAACCAAATTTTATTTTTGTATAGTAGTTTATTAAAACATAAATTGATATTGAGATTTTTATTTTGTGTTTTTTATATCCTCGTCAAATTTTCTTTTATTTTAAAAACTCTCTCTTTACTCGTCATATTTGATATTTCTCCTCAAATCTATTAGATATTTCATATTTCTCCTAAAAAAAATTCATCCAAAAAATAAACCGCTTTTATATTAGTCGAGATTACTTTTTATCAAACTATTATCATTATCTATCTATTCCACTCTTATAAACAAATTTATTGAATTTTTTGGTAATTAGGATGTAACAATACGCAATGATAACATTTATTTTTTCTCCATTAATTAATTAATGACAAATATTTGATAAGGTTTTTAAAGAATTAGTTAAAATAATATAGGTTTTAAAAGTTTTTCATAAGACTTTTTATGTTTTAAAAATTTAATAAGTTGGCAATTTTAAATATGTTTTAAAAATCTTTATTATCTTAACTAAATTTATTTAAGATACTTCTCAAACAACAAATATTATCTATATAACATTAAATAATAAATCTTAAACAAAAAATTTAGCTAATATATATCATATAATATTATCATAAACTAATGTTATCATAATTTAACAATTTTTTTTCTAACAATATATTTTAATTTTGGCCAATAATTTAGTGGCCAGTTAATCTTTTTCTTAAACTTATATTATCCCTGTTAGGGATTTATGATACAAATGGAAATTTGTGGTAGCTTTGCATAATTTTGAAAGTTCATGGTAGTTTAGGAGAATGTGGATAAAGTTCATGGTATCAAGTTGAAATTTAACCAACTATTTATTACATTAATCAATCAGAGTATCACAATAATTTATTTTATAAAACTCAATGAAAATAAATAAGTTAGTTATTTATATCATTTTAAAAAAAAACAATTATAATTTTTCTGTTGCATATTCTTCTCTAGGCAAAACTATATGCAGGATATTTTTAATTACTCATAAATATATCAAAATTTAACAAATCATTATAAATCATAAAACTATTTTTCTAAGAATAAAAAGCAAATCTTTTAAAAATATTATGTTCGTAAATTGTAATGACTTTACCAATTCTTCACGTGCATGACGCGTTCAAAAAACTAGTTATATATATGAAATTATTAATTTTGTTTGTATCTTGTAACGACTTTATCAATTTTTCACGTTCATGGCACATGTAAAAAACTAGTATATATACACATACAGAAAAAGAGTATGAGGTGGCGGACCCTTTTTCAAAAATAGGCTCCCTCCTCAAAACACACCTGCCACGTGTATTTCACCGATTCAAATTGGTCATGTTGTTCTACGTATCATGAAATCTTTGTATACAAAAAATCTCGAGATATGATAACCTCTAGCCGGTCCATTAAAAGACCGCATTTTTCTAATACCGATAAATCGTTGATTTTTCTATTCACTTGATGAACATGTTAGAAGTTTGCAAATCTCGAGATTTTTTGTACATAGTGCTTCATGATACGTAAATCAAGATGACCGCATTGGATCGGTGAAAAATATGGAGGATATATGTGTTTGAGTTGGGAGGCCCTTTTTAAAAAAAGGGTTGCCACCTTATATGCCTTCTCCCCTCCCCCCGCTCTCTCTTTATATATATATATATATATATATATATATATATATAGAGAGAGAGAGAGAGAGAGAGAGAGAGAATAATGAAGAAAAGAGGTCATATGAGGCTTTTCGTTAAGTGGCATCAAAAATCTATATCCTCCATGATTTTTTTCACGATCGGCACCCATCAATATCATCTTTATTATGTAAGATGTGGATATAAAAAATTTCATGTGATTCCACCACTTTTTTATCGTTGAATTAGCAATGTAAAAAGTTATATTGTCGATAAACCGTTAATTTTGCACCCACTAAATCAACAATGAAAAAATGATGGAATCACATGAAATTTGGTATATCCACATCTTACATGATAAAGATGATGATGATGGATGCCGATCATCGAAAAAAATCGTAGAGGTTGTATCTTTTTGACGCCATAGGAGGAAATTCCCTCCCATGGCACCTTTCATCCATTTGAATAATGGATGAAAGGTGCCATGGGAGGGAATTTCCTCCTATGGCGTCGAAAAGATACACCCTCCACAATTTTTTAGACGATCGGCATTTATTATCTAAGATGTGGATACACCAAATTTTGTATGATTTTATATCTTTCTGTCACGCCCCGCTTCCCAATGTACGGCGAAGTGGCGCGACGAGGTCCGCTACGTATATACTCAGAAGTACATACACTAAGCTTATCTAAGCAATATAAAATAAGTACACAAGAAATAAAAAGAACAGCAACTTTTATTTATTAACATTCTTTGTACAATGCATGAAAGGAAATACAACTGAAATAAAAAGATGCATAAACAGTGGTATAACAGGAAATGAAAAGTACTGAAAAGAAAAGTGTACAATGAAACTACAGTGCAGGGTCTTCAGTAAATTGCTCCAAGTCTCCTTGCAAGGGCTCAACTTCTGCCGGGTCCAATTCACCTGACGACATTCAAAGAAGAGAGAAACAGAATGTCGTCAGCGAACAAATCGCTCGGTAAATCCCAAAGGTAAGAGAGAAGTAGAAAAAGACAGAATAAGAAGGTACATTTTAAAGTGTAAACTATTGTTGTAATGTTATGTCAACACTGTTGTTTGTAACTTGGTACAGAAGAATGCCAGTGTATACGAGGGGAGTCTCTATATGCCAGAGACTAAGGGCACGTATAGTACAAGGTACCGTTTATGCCACGGTATAACAGCAACTGGATTCAGGTTAGGTGTGTTAAATCTGACCACCTTGTGCCACCTGTAACACCTTCCGTACCAATCTACCCCTTAAACCCCGCGATGTCTTATTTGTATTGTTATCTTGTAAATTGTGTTGATTGTTTGATTGATTGACCGACCGACCGAAACCATGATATCAGGAAACGGTTATAACCGTGGAGTCATGTAAATGGAATACTGGGAATCATGTAGAAGGAATATATCCATGGTTCGGTTCAGCCAGATTGTATAAACTGGTAATTGTATTCATGGATTCATGTGTTCATATTGAATTGGAAACTTGTAGATTATGGATTGACTTGAATCATATTCAAGTCAGATTGATCAGACTCAAACCCGAGTCAGACAATCAGAAATATGAAACGAAGTCTTATAACTATTAGGGTCCTTAGGGTAATTTATAAACTTGAGGGGGTTTTATGTAAAAATACTTTTATATACCTTTCAAAATACACCTCAAGTATTTATTACTCATCTTTAGAGTTGTGGATTTTATGTTGTGACATTTCTAATGAAAATATCCTAGTTTCATAAATAATGGTATTTATCTGTAATATTGATTATTTGAAGTTCATGGTATTTTAGTGTAACCTTTATTCTTTGTGATTTTTTAGAAAAAGGTAGAAAATTTATATTATAATAAAATAGGTATTTAAAAGATAAATATACATATGTTTATACAAAAATAATTTTAATAGATATTTTATATTTCAAAATTCTCATTTTCTTAAGATGTCGTATTTTAAACCTTTCGAGACCGAATGCTCCTTGCGGAGGTCTGAATCTCGCACTACTAGTCCGAGGGTGCGCGATAAACCGCACGATCCCGAACGGGTTCCCCAAAGATGGGTTGTAGCGGCGCTTTGCAAAGAATTGTAAAACACTGATCTTTTAGAAAACGGTTTTATAAAATAAAAGGTATTTATTCGCAAAGTGTAGTTTTCCGTATTTTAGATTCTAGGGTTTCCTAAGCCAACTAGCCTATTTCTAAATGGTCTAAACGACAAGTCGTTAGAAGCCTCAAATCGCCTCTTCACCGCCAATTGTGGCCAGGTAAGTACAAGTGAGGAGGGAGGTATCCGCTCACGAATCGTGAGGCGGGCCTTTTAAAGTTACCCAAGCTCACTTGTCTAGCCTAGACACCACAAAGTCAGTTTAGATAAACGATCGATGTCCACAACTTATCGTAGTTTCCTAGTAAGAAGTATTTATTTAAAAATGTAACAAATCTAAACCTTTAAGAATGGTTTTATGAAGATTATGGTATTTTAATGAAAATTTCGTTTTATCGTATTCTAAATTTTTATGATATTATTTTAGGGTTTGCATTTGCTTGTGTGTGGAAGTAGGTCATTACCTCGTGCTCTATTTTAAATGTATATTAAGGTCAAGGGGTTAAATGTGAAATTGAAACTTCATGGTATTAAAGTGAAAATACGGTAAATTGAAAAGGTTATCATTTCATATGTGAAAACTTATTCAAATTGATTTTTACAAGTTTAGTGGTCAAGATGAAGGTGTTTAGGAATGATTGAATTGATTAGAAGAAGAAAAATAAACATTATGGTATTAATGTGAAAAAAATACGATATTGCAAAAGTTATCATTTCATGTGAGAAACTTTGTCCAAATTAATTGTTATGTGATTAATAGTCAACATGGATAAGTTTAGGTATTATGAAATTAGTGACAAGTGAGATTTTATAGAAAAACCGAATCGGAAATCGGTTTGTTCCGATTTCCGTCAGGTTTCAAAATTCCGTATTTTTTTGAGAAGTAGAAAGGAGAAAAGAATGGGACTTATGGGTTTCGATCTATACTAAAGAGTATAGAGGAACTAGGTGAGTGGCCGAGGTGTTGTTTCGTCGCCGGTTGTTTCAAAGAAACGTCGCCGGAATTCCGTCAGCGCTTCGCCGTGAACTCGGTTTCAAATCACACCCTTCTTGTGAAAATTTCAAGAGAGTAAACCTAGTGTTTTGTAATGAGAGGGTAGGGGGTAGGGGTGTCTATTTATAGGGTAGGCTGGGGTAGGGTAGGTGAAAGGTTTTTATTTTAAAAAAAATTATAAAAATTAAAGAAAAATCATTAAAATTTGTATTAAATTGTGTGTAATTAACATTCGGAAACCGATCTAATAAAATGGAGTAAACAGGGGAGTTTAGAAGACGAAAAGGCAAAATTTTCGTTTTGGGGGTCGGCCGTCCGGCCGAGTCGCTGCCGGCCGACTCGGCCGAGTCCGGCGATCGTCGGGTGTGGGTTTCTCTGATGTAGCTCATGGTATACTCACTTTTTAGGGTTCAGTTCAACTTTTGGTTATGGCCTGTGGACTGTTGGGCTTCCAAGAATTTTAAAAGAAAAATAATCTAAAAATAATGTGGGGCATGGGATTCGAACTTTGATGGCTTGGTTCAGCAGTGCAAGGTGTTACCAATGAGCTACAAGCTCCTTCTTGTAATTATTGTAGGAAATAGATACTTAAAGTGATATCAGCAACATTAAATACTCCAAGTATACTTCAAATTTAAATCAAATTTATGTATACAAAAATTGGAGTTGTTACACTTTCTCACTGCTGATTTCGTGGGTGCAATATTAACGGTTTACCGACAATAGAACTTTTTACATTGCTAATTCAACGGTGAAAAAATTGTAGAAGCACATGAAATTTGGTGTGTCTACATTTAGATGATAAAGATGATGATTATGGATGCCGATCATTGAAAAAAATGATGGAGAGTGTATTTTTTCGACGCCACCTGAAGAAAAACTCTCCTAAGGCCTCTTTCCTTCATATGAAATTTGGTATATATATCTCTTAATATATAAGAATGAGAATTGTGTGTGCCAATCGGTGAAAAAAAACATAAAAGGTTAGACTTATCTTGCCGCCATAGAAGGAAATTCCATCCTAAGGCCTTTGTCCTCCATTATATATATATATATATATATATATATATATATATATATATATATATTCCAAATCTTGGATTTTGCATGCAATACTATCCTGCAATACTTCCCAATTAAGATGAGATCTATCCAAAAATTATATTTTTTTGCCATTGGTCTGTAAGCGCTAACCTATGCCCACCCCCACACACACTACACACAAGCACACAACACGCATGCATCCAAGGGACCCACGAACACACAAGCACACAACACACATACATCCAAGGGACCCACGAATTTGTCCCAAAAAGCTTAATTTATGGCCATATATATATATATATATATATATATTCCAAATCTTGGATTTTGCATGCAATACTATCCTGCAATACTTCCCAATTAAGATGAGATCTATCCAAAAATTACATTTTTTACCACTAACCTGTAAGCCTTGATCTATGCCCACCCACACACACCACACAAGCACACAACACACGTGCATCCAAGAGATCCACGAATTGGTCCCGAAAGCGTTAATTTGTGGCCACCCCCTCTTAGGGTTTCTGGGGTTCGAAAGCTGCACTCTTTCCCAAAGGGGAAGTGCCCGTACCAACTGCTTGTTGGTATCCAAAAATTACATGATTTTGAGTTTTTCTATATCAAGCAAGTGCTCAGCTCCTTTACAAAATAAATATTAAAAAAAAGGCACCGGTATTTTGGGGGCATCTCAAGATTCTCGACTGAACTAGTGTAAGAGAAAGGATGAGAAAATGAAAAACATTAGAAGAAGATATATATGTTGCCGGTACAAAAAATATACATGTGTTGCTAAGAGAGAGAGAGAGAGAGTGAAGTTAAATCTGGGATTGCCAGCCCTGGATTTAATTAGTTTTAACTAGTAATATGCACGTGCTATGCACATGTGTGATGAGGAAAAATAATCACGTGTCATGGTTTTTGTATGCTTCTCTGACGGTCATTAATCTAAGAACCCTTCTACTAAGTTTGTTTATTTAGAAAATATCTTGTATTCAAAATTGTTGAAGGGTATAAGGGTAATTACATATATGAGAGAATGACATGACATGCTCTTACTCTAAAATCCTCACATAGATTTTTCTCATTTTTTTAGTGGAAAAATAAGAAATTATTTGGGTTGCCCTCATGAGTTTGAGTTATAATAGTATAGATCTTAAATTAAAGTCATTAGAACCTGAGCTGGCCAAAAAAGTCTATTTTGACAAATAAATTTAGGAGGGGTCGATTTTCCAAAATAAAAAGTAAAGTAGGTCTGTTTAAAAAAATTGTCCTAATTATAATCATATAATTATAATTATAATATATAAAATAAAATAAAATAGATATAAAAGATAGGTTATAGGTTAGGAAACAAGGTATTTAAAAAAAAACAAAAAAGAAAAAGGGGATGCTTCCTAATTTAGTTTACAAGTTTAGGATACCAAGGTTGACCCGGTCAAAGCAACACCATTTATGGACATTATGCCGACATCCCGGCTGTTATGTTGCTTTTGGCCCATTCAGGATAGCAACAATAGACGTCCACTGCTCAAAACGAGCAGGGGAAGCTTTTTCCATTCGGTGGGGGTGGGGAAGATGGTGGCCGACCCATTAATTTTTTTTTATCTTCCTTCCTCTACTGGGAAGACGGTGGCCCTTTCTAATTTTTTTTAAATGGTGGGCCTCTGTTCATTTTATTATATTTTTTTAATATATTAAATTTTAAATAAATATATATTTACAATAACATATTTTCATTCTGCTCGCCAGAACACAGCCCAAAATAGGATTTGGTTACAAAAATTTCAAATGCATTGTTTCACCCTGCTCACCCAAAGTGTCTTTGTGACATCGCTGGCGTTTCTTTACAGGATGACGACATCACTCTCTCATCTCTTAAAACGGAAACCCTAGTCCTAGTCTATTCCGGATCGGACCCTTGCCGCCCAAGTAAGCACCCTACCCTTCTCCTCTCTCTCTTCTCAAACTCTATAAATAGAACCCTAACCCTAACCCTAACACTCTCTCTCAGTTTCCATTGATGAAAACACACACTCGCTCTCTCATCAGCGTAAAAAAGGCAGCAGCAGCCGTCATCGTCACCGGCTTCGACGACCGCCGCCTCCATTCTCGATGAAATTGAAATTGGTTACTTTCTTCTCTCTTCTCTCTCTGAATTCATCATCATCCTTTTGTGAGTGAATTTCAAAGTTATATTTTATTAGTATGTCTATTGCAAATTCTTGATTTTTGAATTTAGTTTTGTTTCAGAGGTTGATTCCCCACAATTTCTCAATTTTGCACTGGACTACACTCTTAATTTTTAAGCAAACAAAACAATTCTAAGTCTTAATTTGCTTTCTTCGGCCTAAATTGTGTAATGTATGCTTATCTGCTAAATATCCTTGTTCTTTTATATGTTGTTGCTTCTTCGTGCTGCGTGTTATTTAACATGTCTTTAATTTTGATACGGTATTATAGCTTGGACGATTTTGCACTGTCGCTAATCCTTGTTATAGCAATCGATTTCCATGTGGCTTTTCTCCCATTGTTCCTACATTACGGTGGATATCTTTCAGTTCGAATTTTTTAAAATAAATTTTATAACTATGGATCACTAATCTTAGGAACCAAACAGTCGCTGATTTGCCCAAAAGCTTCATGGCTATAAAAAATGGTGAGGCAGGGTTTGGATGGCCTGCTAGTTAGTTTGGCGTTTGCAGCCATCTTCTATTGTTAGCCTAACTTCAAATCTGAACAGACCCTTATTGTAATTCAGAGGCAATGATGATTTGTCCGAATGCTTCAGAGTGATTGATTGTTAAGGTTAAATGGCAAGGCAAGATTGATGACTGTCTACGTATATGCAGCAACCAGTTTGCAGCCATCTTCTATGTTATTTTAAGTTCCTAACTCCAAACTCAAAAGCAGAGCCTAAATTGTTAGAGAGGGAGAGAAAGAGAGGATTTGTTCCATTCTTTATCCTAGGATTTATATTTGCATACAAATTCAACTATTGGTTTGCATACAAGCAACCTAAACTGGCCCAATAAATAAGTCAGAAAGCAGTTCTGATTGTTTATTTTTAAGACTCCAAATAATTTATATGGCGAGGCAAGATTGGTTGGTACACAGGCAACCAGTTTGCAGCGATTGTGTTATATGGTCGAGATTTGGACTGGGTATTGAAATTTCAGAACCTATGACCATAAAGGTTATGGAAAATGGCGAGGTGGGCTTGGTTGTCTGCTTATATGCACGCAACCAGTTTGCAGCCATCTTATCTGTTTTTGTAACTCTAAACTCAAATCAGCGACTAATTTGTGAGAGCAAATATATTACGTTCTTCATTACTTCAATTTGCTAGGACAGGCTGGTATATCTGAGCCTCATCCTTAGTGTATATCTGTATATGAGAGCTATGGCTTGCAAAGGGTTGGGTTGTGTCAGTTGTCTACTTGTAGAGCCATTCAAGTTTGTTCAAAACTTAAGACGGCATTTTCTTCACCTTCTTGGGGATTTTTCGATTTTAAATGGGGGCCTAAGTTATGATGATGATTGGGAAATATTATCCATCAAATTTCTTCTTCTCTATTTCTTGTTGTTCGAAAACAAGGTTTAATTATCCGATTAGTCGGCTCTTAAGAGTTTGGCTAGAAACTGCGTTGAAGTATTAAATGATTGATTGATTGCATAATTGACTCTGCTCAAGATATGCTGTGAGCGACAATTAGTCAGGTACCTATACACTGCAAATAACCAAATATGCAAACTCACACTTCATAATGACTTGGGTCTTTCCTTTTCCTTCACATCAATTTTTTTTGTCTTCTCTGATTTTTCTTTGCGGGTATATTAAAATGTAATTTCCTATATAATCCATATATGTGGCGTATAATTCATTAGCATTGGCTGGCTGAACAGAGAACAAATACATGTTCCACAGCATTGAATTTTCTTTAATAGATACTGGATACATGTATGTGCGGGCAACCAATTTGCAGCGATTTTGTTATTGTTACCCTAACTCTAAACTTGAATTGTTATTTGTTTTTCGTACCATGTCTGGACCCGATCTCATTCTACTGGATTCATAAAGCTTGAGGCTTTGTGGATAGCTCAGGTGCATTCTTCAATGGAAAAGGTTAACCTCTGTTGCACTTTTTAGGTGTTTAATTTTCGTGATTGCACTAATGAGGTCAGGTATCTTTTATTTCAAGATTTCTGTCAAGTGTTTTCTTCTTCTGAAGTGTATCCTCTTTTATTGGGGGCTTTGGAGAGAGGACTCCAGGAAGCAAGGTGAATCTCTCCTCTCTTGTTTTCTGTTGTTGTAACAGCTCATTTCCACCTTTTATTTCATTTAATAACGTCATATTAAGTTGGCAGTTAGAGTTAATCATCCTTGCATCCTCTCTTTCACATTTAAGGCTTTCTTGTAGGGAATTTGATGATACGTTAAAGCTTTTGTTGCTGGTTGAAGTTTAAGGCAAATTAAAGCTTTGTTTGCTGTTTGAAGTGAGATCTATAAGACTATAAGTATTGCTCCTTAACTATAACTCTTGCCCCATCATCTTTTTGTTTATATATGGACAGACTTTTTTTTTGTCATGCTTGAAAGACAGGAGCGACAATAGAGATGGAGAGAAAGGAAAGAACGTAAGAGTGTCATATATGGCCTTTAGATTCTCAGGTGAAGTGTCAAAGTTGTGTGATTGCAATGTCCATGCTTGCCATCTTTCCTTAATTGCAATATGTAGGTGCATGAGAAGAAAAATGGAACTAGTCATCATGTTGCTGTGTGCCTGAGCAAGGAACACACATTGCCATTATTCTGTAAGTATCTGCACACAGTTTTGGTACACGTTCAAAGTTTCTGTCTTGAAGTTTATTGAGATATTTCCCAAGGGCCCAAACTATATTCCTTTTATGGAGGGTTTATTTGGTCATTTCAATTTGTTATAGATGCCATTTGGTCACTGATACCACCACAACATTTTTAAAATACAGGGTAAATTTCTCTTGACGTTATAGGAAGTATCAGGGTATTTTTGTGCATTTCATGCTAATTTATTATTACTATTGACGATAATGAGTCCCTGAAAGTTAGATATAATTGAAAGTAGAAAGGAATTCTAAGGAAGTTTAATAGGAACACGTTTTTGTGAATTTTACCCTTAGTAGGCAACCAGTTTGCAACTATTTGTTAACTAACGGCAAACCCTAACAGCATCTTTTTGTTTATTATTGGTTATTAGAAGCTGATCTAAGCCTCGTCTTTAATGTTTATCTGATGCTCGACATCAGGGGTTTTCTCATATATCACCTCGAAAACTTAGGTTATTTCTGTATAGCATCTCTGAAATGAAGAAATATTTCTGAGCTCATTATTATTTGAATTATTGTTGTCGTTGTTATGCTCATGATGATGTTGTCATTAAGTTTTATTGCTCTCCATCAAATTTGGTTACTCTTTACTCCTCCATATAAAATTGTCCATAGTCTATCAAATTGTTTGTTCACAGAAAAAAGAATGAAGCGTAAGCTGCTTGAAAACCTATCTTTATCTACCCGAAAGATAAAATGTTGGGGCGCACAATACCTAGATATTAGCACCAAACAGGAGGGCCAACGGTATTGCCTCTTTGGTAGATAAAAGTAGATATTAAAGAGGGCAGGAAAAGTATTTTCCGAAAAAACTGCCTCTACAAAATTAGACCCTGAATTAAAAAGCTAGGAAAAAGAAATCAAGTATATAAATAAGGAAACGAGAATTGACGCTCAAAACTCCATTTCTTTTGAATTGTATATTATTATGACATCGTCATAAAATTGCACTATTTCTCTCTGGACATTGTCGGTATTTCTCTACAGGATGGCGACATCTCTCTTAAAACTTAAAACAGAAACCCTAGTTTTGCTTGGATTCATGCTGCCAAAGTAAGTACACTAGTCATATCCTCTCTCTCTCTCTCTCTCTCTCTCAAACTCTCTAAATAAAACTCAACTCTAACTCTCTGTCTCTCTTTCATCTGAGACTCCATTGATGAAACCTTAACCCTAACACACACACACACACTCTCTCTCTCTCATCAAAATTATTGTTGGAATAAAGATGCCAAAAAGGACACTGCACAAAAACTTAGTGATATGCTCTTCCTTCACCAAGCGTCTAATCCTTTTATACTCTCATGTTCTCTTCATTATCATAACCAAAATCAAACTCTTGAAAACAAATAAACTAACTCACCACACTGCTGTCAAGGACACACGAGGTGATGCGTCTCAGGTGCAATGCACAGCCAGACGCTAGAATGCCCCTCGTGGAGCTACGTGGTGCCGTGCATGCAAGAGACGCGAGCATAGACGCCTGAGGTGCACACCTCACGTGAGGCGAAAGGTGCAAGTGAGACGCGCGCCTCGCTGTAAATTTGTCATTGGATTCTTAAAAGAGAATCGGGTCGAATGGGGGGTACTTTTAATTATATGATTACCCAAACCCAAAACTTAAAGCATTTTTGTCAACCGGAAAGCAGAAGTTTTCTCAAAACTTCTCATGTTCATGACTTCATGGTGGTGGGCGCTTCTAGGGTTTTCAACAGCGGCGGCGATTGCTCTCAAGTTCGTCAGCGGCGAAGGTGCTTCTCGTCCTTGTCGACTTGGACTTCTCTATCTTCTTCTCCTCGCCTCATTGGTTCGTTGACTTGAAAACATAATTAAGATTTGAGGTATTGATTCTCCTCTTCCTTTTATCTAATTCTCTCTCCTCTCTTTTTTCTTTTATACTTTTTCTATTTCATTCTTTTAAGTTCAAGTCATTAAGCTTGGTGATGGATTTATTTATTAAAATTCATCCATCTGATGTTGGATTTTGAAATTTGAAATCGAGCCATTGAAATTGCATATTTGATGTTTATTAGGTACAAGTAATACAAAATTAAAGTATTAAATGTTATAGAAAAGCTTATTCGTCTCGCACACTTGAACGCGCCTCTCATGCAAGCATCTTGCGTCTTGGGTGCATTACATCTTTTGCATTTCACACTGCGCATTGAGAGCCCAAGCCCAGGTCAAGTGGGCCCATGCCCGAATCTTGCCCGAACATGAAGCGGCCGACCTCCCATGCCATAACAAATTTTTTTGTAATAAATAATTTTGGTGTTTTTTTATGAATGAATGTAAGAAAAATGGGCATAAAGCCAAATTTTTGTAAAACTCACGGCTCATGTGCAAAAGAAACGAGCACATGAGACATGGGATGGGCAAAATGCCATTTTGTAAAGCCCAAGGGGTTATATGTAAGATGTGTAGCCTACAAAGGCAAAGATGATGAAAATATCTCAACAACTTTTTCTCTCTAAAAAATTAGGGTCTTTGCCTTCTCCTTCCTCAAGGTTCTAAAATCTTCTTTCCCTTTTGAATTAAATCAAGAGTTTTACTCTTCTTTTTCCAAAAATAAATAGTTTTTCACCACAAAACCCACAAAGGGGAGCTCAGATCTTCCATTAGATCTCAAAAAGGGAAGATATTTAAATCTCATCCCCTTTCTCCAAAATCCGGTCAACCAAGAGGAAGAAGGACACCCATCTCCAAAAATCCCATCTTGGGAAGATCGAGGGCCAAAGGGGAGAGAAACAAAGGGGCCCCATTTGATCATTTCTAAAGATTTCTAAGAGTTTAACTCCATTCAAGATCTGTTGGAGTTCAGCTCCATAAATTAATCTCTTTTTAGGAGTTTAACTCTAGAAGTCAAATCGGGAGCACAACTCCCAGTGCAGGGACAAAGTCCTTCCTGCTGACGCCCAGCGCTCGTGTGCCAGGCACGTGGGGCGCTGGTGCCCAGCGTCCGCGTGCCAGGTACGTGGGGCGCTGGCGCTCACGCGTCTTTTGGACGCCATTTCCCCCTCATTTTATGTACACTCTACACTAAAAATACTTCCCTCTTTAGAAAAAATTTCTAATGGGGCGCTGTCCCGCACTCCGCAAGGGGGCTGCTAGTCCCTTGACCTCCAGCCCGTTATCCGGATGGCAGGACCTCCGTAAACTCCGCGGGCTCCCGATATATCGAAAACCCTTCTAAAACACAACACACACTGCATATTGAGTTCGCATGACTAGTTGACCAGTCAATCGGAGGATCCCTCGCTTCAAAGGCGAGGGGTAATTAACGACAGGTTAGTCCGCGGCTGCCGGAGATTCGGATCCCCACAATCAATATACCCCAGCCTACCCTAGGCAGGGGGAATCTGTAATGCGCCTGACAAGCGCGCGCGTATTCCCATCTCAATTGGGTGGCGAAAAACACCCTACAGATTCTGGCACGCCCGGTGGGACCTTACCCTCCTCCCATATCTCGGGTCAAGTGTTCATGCGAACTCATTAATATATATATATATATATATATATATATATATCGACGTTTGTACTGAAGTGATGTTCCTTTCGTGCAACAATCAACTTTCAACGACGATGTTTCCCAAGATGAACTCAGCTTCCGACGCGACCCCGATCCCGTATATAGTCAAGATCAATGCTCGTGTGGTTCTCCCTGCCAGTCTCAGCCGGCAATGGGAGGAGCCACCCCGTCAATTTAGTTCGGTCATCATCTACCCTGCTAGAAGCGTTCATCTGGCGGAGGTCCCAACAAACCAAGCGGCCAAACCAAGCTCAAGTGGCAGGAGGCCGAACGTTGTAGTCTCCAAAGCATCCCACCCTAAATGCAAATCTGTATTCGAATGGCTCTTTACTGTTCCGAATGGGGGCAAGGCCGTCAACACCAACGAGCCACAAAGCAGCTCCAGCAAGCTCAGACGTTGCCCTTGACGATCGAGCGAGCAGGCACATTCTCTGGACTTTTTGTCAATCGGTCTACGGCGTCTTCCCGAAGAGCCGAAGTATGCCAAGTGCTTAAGACAGAAAAGTTAAGGCAGAAAAGGCTCAGGTATCGAGCTAACAAGAGGGCCAGGACTTCGGCCATATGGAATTTTGTGAGGTTCCAAGAGCAGGGTTACTCCGTGACGACGGCTGAGTCAGCCATAAAAATCAGCAATTCCTTCGATTCTCTTAAGTGGGTTCAAAAAAATGCCATGACCGTCAGAATCAAGAAGATAGCGGTCCGAACAATGCCACAAAGGGATGTGTCCCAGCCTCAAAAGAGAAAGCATGACACCATCTCTTCAAGAGTCTATCGGGTGCTCTGCGCCGCGCAAAAACAGCGGGGCAAATCCAGAAAGGAAGCGCCAGCACCACTTATGAATCCGGTTAGGCCAGCCATCTTCAATTGATCCGCTATCAAAACAGAAGGGCCAAAACGGTGGTCCACAATGTCAGCTACCAATAATGAAATGATGGCCGTATTTGTTGTCCACACGGTCTATATGGCAGGCACGTGCCCAAGTGACAACCTTCGCAGCAAAAGCAAGGATGGGGCCACCATATCCCAAGCCCAATCTGGCTTGAATGTGGTTGCCGCTTCCTAAGAACAGCCGCCTCTGCTAGATGATGAAAACCCTCTCGATGAGGATGATAGGCAGAAAGACCCCTCAGTCCATGTAGAGTCAAGCTCGGACAGCGAGGAAGAGCGGACTTCCCGTCCCAGGACCGTGGAGCAAGAGCTGCTTCAAGAGCTTCAAAAACAGCTCAGGAGCAAAGATAAAAAGATGGCCAAGCTCTATTCGAAAATTGAAGACCTAACGAACGTTGTGATGCAGCTTACAGCTCAAATTGCTCAAGCGCCTCCCAATCAAGCACAAGTCTCAACTCATGAGCCGGGTGATGACAACCCGAAGCAGCCGATGCCTATCCCTTTGGGTCCAAGATTGGTCGAGCCGCACGAAAGCCGGCCACATTCCGCTTCTGGGGACGCCTTGGCCCCAGATAGCACTATCCCGCTAACATAAGATCGGATAATGGATTTGGTCATCAGCAATGTTAAAACATTGGTGGCCGAAGCCGAAGCTCATAAAGAAATTGGCAGTAGTGGGCGGTCATATCCCGCACAATACGATCTGATTGAGTTCCCGAGCGGCTACGTCATTCCTAAGTTCGGGAGATTTGACAGGACGGGAAATGCAAATCAGCACGTCACCTACTTTAAAGCATCGTACGGAAATACAGAGGGCAATGATGCTCTCCTTCTTCGTCAGTTTGTCAACAGCCTGACCGATGTCGCTTTCGACTGGTACGCGAGTATATCAGACGGGTCCATCATTACCTTTGCCCAAATGGAGTCTCTGTTTCGGCAAAGGTTCATGAGTGTCAGTGATAAAATCTCCATTGCTGACCTTGTGAGGACCAAGCCGGGGAAGAATGAAAGCAACACCGACTTTATCGCCTGATGGCGTAATCTCATGGTCAAGTGCGAACCACCGCTGGAGCAGGACCAGTCCGTTAGCCTTCTCATTGGGAACCTCAGCAATTTGATGGTTCCATTCTTATGTACAGCAGGCCTCAAGACGTTTCAGGAGCTAACCAAGAAAGTCTAAATGCTGGAACGCTCGAAGCAAGAGTCTACCCGAGACTCTCAGAGAGACAAGACTTGGAAAAGTAAGCGGGACGACAACCGTAGAAGCCGGAATTCCAGCAGTGCCAATGCCTTCAATGCGTCCGACAATGAAGACAAGCGAAATGCAGGCGATTCCAAAACCAACCGGTCTCGAAAGCCATTGTTGGGAGGAGAAGGGCCTTCCCTAGAGGAGAAAAAGAGCAAGGTTTACTCTTTCAGAAGGGACAAGGTCTGCAAGATATTTAAAGATGCCTTGAATAACAGTCTACAATTGCCGGAGTTGAAAAGACCCTAAGAAGCAAAAATGACCAACGATCCCCTGTATTGCCCGTACCACCGAGTAGTGAGCCATGCGATCGAGGATTGCTATATCTTCAAAGATTGGGTCGAGAAGCAGTATAAGGCCGGAGAGATCGAGCTGTCCAAGAGTGTGTTGGTGAACAATTAAGTTGCAACCACTAACTTTATACAGACAGAAACTGAAGCCTTCTGGGAGCAGACAGCTGAACTCGCTGTCCTGAGAAATGAAACTGACTTACCGCAGCCTCCGTGGAGTACACACATATCTAATAAAACGAAGAAGATGCTAAAGTTACTTCGGAAAGAGCCCAGAACAGAATGGGAAGGGCAGAAGAAGCCTACCATTCCAGCTGCCAATTCGGCTCAATCAGGCTCAGAATCCAAAAAGCTCAAGAAGAAGAAAAGTGCAGCTCGACGCGAAAAGGACTCTAATTCAATTGAAGTAGTTCTTCCCCGTAGAAACGACTGAGATTCTGGAGGAGTTAGAAGAAGACTCCAATGAAGAGATATCTATAGTGACCTGCTACGTCATCCATCTTGGCAGCGACCCTGAGGAGGAGCTCTGGTTTTCCGAAGTGGATGAGGAGCTCGCCTCAAAGGCCAACCAAATCCAGCTTAGAAGCGGAAGGGCTCTGCCGCCAAATCAGGGCAACGCCCCAAAAGGAAAGGAAAAACAAGTTGTTAATGAAGAAGATGGCGGAGAGCCGGCACATGAAAATTCGAGTCCTTCGGTGGACTATAATGTCTTGGCTCATCTTCGGAAACTTCCGTCTCTCCTGAGCGTCTACGATACCTTGGTTCTATCTAAGGAGCTCAGAGATGTTCTCATTCATGCTCTACAAAACCCCGAGCGGTATCAGGCTCGCTTTGCGGAAATTAATATGAAAGAAGCCCAGTACGCTCTGCATATCGCCACCGTCACATTTAAGGACGAAGACTTGCTACTGGGAACGACTGAGCATAATCGGCCGCTTTACGTGACCGGGTACAGCGACGGAGATCGGATTAATCGCATATTGATTGATCCAGGATCCTCAATGAACATCATGAACTTGCGGACTCTGAAGAGTTTGTCAATGGACGTCCGACACTTGTCAAGGAAAAGGATTGCCATTCAAGGCTTCAATCAAAACTGCCAGCAAGTTCTGGGGTCTATAGCTTTGCCAATCAAATTTGGGGATCTGCAAACCGAAGCTAAGATATACGTGATCGACGCTGACTTGTCTTATAAGGTTCTTCTGGGACGACCGTGGCTCCACGATTACGGTATTGTTCCGTCAACTTTCCATCAGTGCATAAAATATACCAAAAACGAAGAAGAAAGACGCATTGATGGAGACATCCAGCCGTTCGGTGTGCATGAAGTCCGATATGAGGATTCTCGGTACTTTATGAAGCCCCAAAATACCGAGCCACAGCTGACCAAAGACAGAACGGTCCTGAAACTCAAAGGAAAAGCTAAGCCGGCTGTCACTTTCAAAAGCAAAAACCCCCAAGTGCGTCCGCGTTTCGGTAGTAATACTGATGAGTCCGATGCTGGAAGTCTGTCCTTCCGTAAAACTCGCCCTCATTTCGATAGCGATACGGACAAATCTGATACTAAAGGCCCGTCCGACAGCAAAATCCGCCCTCGTTTAGGCAGCGACACTGAAGAGTCGGAGGAAGAAGACCCGTCTTGCAACAGCTGTGCAGACTGGGCCCCCACGCAACGAGCAAAACTACGAGTGACCTTCGAAATTGCAGAAGGGTCCCTAGCCGTCACAAGGGTGCCGGAGCAGATGTGCAAAGAGCTCGATGCATTGTCAGTCTCCACCGTGGACCAGCTGAAGACTTTCTACGTTCCCGGAAGGAAAAGTGGACAGAAGGGCATCCTGTTTTATGGGTCAAATCCTGTTGTGCACCCAGACGATTTGTCTGTCGTGTGCCTTCCATACGAGAGAGGCATAAGGGCCGTCCTCAATCCCAGATATTATGTGTCCGAGATGCGGGAATACTTTAAAAAGTGCGGGTGTCGGCTATATCAAACGAACTCCGAAGCGAAGTTTTACAAAGGGTTATGGCATCCGCCTCAGGTCCGAGAACACATCGATGGACGAATTCCAAATAGACGGGGCATAGGTTTCATCCAGCCTGATTCCAAGGCATGCTACATGATCCGTGTTGGTGAAGCTAGCGAAAGGTCGAATGAGTGCTCGGACCTGAGGCATAAGGGCCGTCCTCAATCCCAGATATTATGTGTCCGAGATGCGGGAATACTTTAAAAAGTGCGGGTGTCGGCTATATCAAACGAACTCCGAAGCGAAGTTTTACAAAGGGCTATAGCATCCGCCTCAGGTCCGAGCACTCATCGATGGACGAATTCCAGATAGACGGGGCATAGGTTTCATCCAGCCTGATTCCAAGGCATGCTACATGATCCGTGTTGGTGAAGCCAGCGAAAGGTCGAATGATGACGAGATAGCCGAGCTAGAAGAAGCTCCTCAAGAGCTCGAAGATGTCAGACAAGCAACCTTCGATGAGCTAACCGAGATCGATTTGGGAACGTCCGATAATCTAAGGCCGACCTACATCAGCTCACTCTTGTCAGAGAAAATGAAAGAGCGGATAATTGCCCTGCTGCATGAGTTTGCCGACTGCTTCGCGTGGATGTACAGAGAAATGCCCGGCCTCTCCCCTGAAGTGGCCGTGCATAAGCTGGCTATATCCCCTGATGCCAAGCCTGTCGAACAAGCTCCTCGAAGAATGAGAAGGGAGCTGGAAGAAAAGATCATCGAGGAAACTAAGAAACTTATCGATGCTGGCTTCATCAGGGAAGAGAAATACGCAGACTGGATCGCATGCATTGTCCCAGTAAAGAAGAAAAATGGGCAGATCCGGGTTTGCGTCGATTTTAGGGACAACAAGGCATGCCCTAAAGATAATTTCCCGCTTACGGTCATGGAAATGATGGTCGATGACACTTCAAATTACGAGCTGTTCACCTTCATGGACGGTTTGTCTGGGTACAATCAGATAAAAATGTCACCCGAGGATGAGAAGCATACAACATTTCGAACCCCGATCGGCATGTACTGTTACAAAGTGATGCCGTTCGGACGGAAGAACGCAGGTGCTACATATCAAAGGGCGATGACCAATATCTTTGATGACCTAATCCATAAAGTCGTCGAATGCTATGTTGATGATCTGGTCATCAAGACTAAAGCTAAGGCCGATCGCATCCAAGATCTTAGAACCGTTTTCACCAGATTGAGGGAATACGATCTGAAGATGAATCCTCTAAAGTGCGCTTTTGGCGTGTCATCGGCAAAATTCCTAGGTTTTATAGTCCGACATCGGGGGATCGAAGTTGACCCATCCAAGATAAAGGCCATTCTGGAGATGCCCCCTCCTAAGAGTCTGACGCAGCTAAGATCCTTTCAAGACAAGCTCGCTTACATACGAAGGTTCATCTCGAACCTATCGGGGAGATGTAAGCCCTTCTCAAAACTCATGAAGAAAGGAGCTCTTTTTGTCTGGGATGCCGAATGTCAAGAAGCGTTCGAAAGTATCAAACGGTACATGTTGCACCCTCCAGTGCTTGCTGTTCTTATTTCAAATAAACCGTTGATTCTCTATACTGCTGCGCTAGATGAATCACTTGGCGTACTCCTTGCCCAGAACAACGAGGAGGGAAAAGAAAATGCCCTCTACTACCTCAGTCGAACTTTAGTTGGGGCGGAACACAACTATTCCCTGATCAAAAAGCAATTCCTGGCTCTGATATTCGCTGTGAAGAAGCTGAGGCACTATCTGCTTACTCATCGGGTTATGCTGATCTCCAATGTCGACCCGCTCAAACACTTAATGATCAAAGCAAGCCTAGCAGGTAGAATGGCGAGATGGGCTGTCATGCTGCTTGAATTTAACATAATTTATACTCATCAGAAAGCAGTAAAAGGGCAAGCCCTCGCCGACTTCCTTGCTGCTCATCCTATACCAGAAGGGTCGCCACTCAATTGCGAGTTACCCGACGAACAAGTGATGCACCTCGAGGAAGATGAGCCATGTTAGGAGCTCTACTTCGATGGAGCCTCATCAATGAGGAGCTCCGGCAAATCAAGCATCCCGCAGATAAAAACAGTGATATGATTGGTGTTCATCACGCCATCGATGGGAACCCTACGACGTTCTTTTGCTCTTACTGAGCCTCGCACAAACAATGAGGCTGAGTATGAAGCTCTGATAGCTGGTTTGGAGCTCGCCATAGAAATGGAAAACCTTCGGCTACGAGTCTACGGTAATTCCCAGCTTGTCGTCAACCAAATAAGCGGCGACTATAAAATATACAGACCCGAGTTAGCTCGATATAGAAGCCGAGTGGTGGAACTTATGAAACGGTTAACTCATATTGAATTAATGAGAGTCCCTAGAGCGTTGAACGGAAAAGCCGACATACTCGCTCGCCTAGCTAAAGAGCTAGCTGATCCCGACATGGACGAAATTCTAATCACAGTCAGAAGCCGGCGAATTCTACTTCCAGTATCATTGCGTGAAGAAGAAAGTGTTGAACAAGAGAACAATCCCGCCGAAGAAGCTTCGATCATTCAAGACGAGCCCGATTGGAGAGGACCCTTCATAGAGTACCTCCGATACGACAAGCTGCCCGAAGAAAAATCTGCGAGGATTTAGCTGAAGAAGAGAGCTCTCCGATACATGTTTGTAAATAACACGCTATACCGCAGATCATATAACCAACTCTGGCTCAAGTGTCTGTCATCGGCCGAAGCCCAAAAAGTCGTGAAAGTTCACTCGGGCATCTGCGGGGGTCACCAATCCGGCTTCAAATCAAACGGCTTGGATATTACTGGCCTACCATGATAAAGGATTGTGAAGAGCATGTAAAGAAAAGTCATATCTGCCAAATTCACGGTGATTTCATTCACAAGCATCCCAATCCGCTGCATCTTACGGTGGAGTCATGATCCTTAGAAGTCTGGGGTACCGACATAGTTGGTCCAATTGATCCTCCGTCATCCGATGGCCACCGGTTCATATTGGCCGCAGCTGACTACTTCTCCAGATGGGCTGAACCTGTCCCGGTAAAAGAAGTCAAGACAGAAGATATTCTGACGTTCTTCTAGCATAATATTCTATACAGCTTCGGTACACCAAGAAGAATCATTTCTGACAACGGACTTTATTTCAAGAGCTTCAAAATCTCAAGGTTCGCTACTCAGCACAAGATAAACCGGAGATATTCCTCCATCTATAATCCAAGAGCCAATGGGCTAGCCGAAGCTTTCAATAAGACTCTATGCAAGCTCCTGAGAAAAAATACTTCAGCCAACAAGAGAGTCTGGGATCTCAACTTTCACGAGGCGTTGTGGGCATATCGTACCACGCACCGTACTCCAACTCAGTCCACTCCATACTCATTACTCTTTGGAGTGGAGGCGGTCCTCCCCCTCGAAGTCGAAGTTCCAAGCTTAAGGATGGCCGTTCAGCACGAGTTGACGGAGGAGGAAAACGTGCTCCTTCGGCTCGAAGAGCTCGACGCCCTCAAAGAAAAGAGGCTCGCAGTACAGCAAAATCTAGAGCTGTATCGAGCCCAAATGTCACGGGCTTATGACAAGATGACCCGTCTCCGCGCTTTCAAGAAAGTCGAATTGGTGTTGGTCCTCAAAAGACCGATCATCCCCAATCGACATGCCAAGGGAAAATTCGAGCCAAACTGGGAAGGACCATACGTCATCGAGAGAGTGTTCGATGGAGGATCCTACCAGCTGATAAATGCCAAGGGAGAAAGTCCCATGCCACCCATCAATGGCCGATATCTCAAGAAATACTACGCGTGAATGCTCCAAGTCGCAGGCGAATTGAGCACACCGGCCATACGGTTTGGATCATGTATCCTGTAAAACCGTATACAATCCATGAGCGTAAACAACCCTTATCTCTCCCAAGTGCTTCCGGCGAGACTACTTTTAAAGTCCCATCGGTGCAAAAAAAAGAAAAAAAAAGAAAAAGGAAAAGAAAAAAACGGTATGTCCACAAGCAAAACGGTCACGGATGAAAACCCGAAAGGGCTCCGTGAGTAAAAACAGCAGGACTGCCGGCGAGTTTGTGAAAACCCGAAAGGGTGCAAACTCGTGAAAAGAGATGAAATACACTTGCAAAGTCCTCTCGACCTTGTGAGGAGAAAATCCCTGCGTGAGATCTTTACAACTCACAAAGGAGCAACACACTTAGGAATCTTTACGATTCTTAAGGAGAACATACAACTGCGAGATCCTCTCGACTCGTAGGGAGAAAATGCTTTTATGAGACCCTTATGGCTTAAAAAATTGAAAAGTCTTAGGTGATAGGGATCTAAAGCCGTCTCCTGAGCCATCGTTCCCCAATGGGCGACGGCAAATGATAAGTCGCTCTTGGCATTACGCTTTAGTGTTAGCGGTGCTGATGCCGACCCAAAACTCAAACCTTAAATTCCCAAACGGCGAATGATGAGTCGCTCCTTGTACCATATTCCAGTGCAGCGATGCAGGCGCTAACCAAAATTTCAATCCCTGGATGTCCCAATGGCGAATGATGAGTCGCTTCTGGTACCATATTCCAGTGCAGCGATGCAGACGCCAACCAAAATCTAATTTCCCAAAATTCTCCCAGCCCTACGGGTGGTTCCCAAATTGACTACCGTATACAATCTACGGGCTCAAATAATTTTCCTCACATCCATGCCCCACAGCAACCACCAGTCACGCGGCCGGTCACCGCCCTTGGAATTATGCTCTATTTGGGAAGACCCACTCATGTGTCCTCACGATACATGAGGAGAACAAACTTACGAGATCCTCTCGACTCGTAAGAAAACACCTTCGTGAGATCCTTACGACTCACAAAGGAAAAACACACTTGGGAGTCCCTACGATTCCTAAGGATAAAATATACCTACGAGATCCTTTCGACTCGTAGGGAGAAAATGCTTTTATGGGACCCTTACGGCTCATAAAATTGAAAATCCTTAGGTGATAGGGACCTAAACCTGTCTCCTAAGCCATCGCTCCCTAACAGGAAAAAGGCAAATGATGAATTGCACATGGCATATGTGCTTTAGTGTTAGCAACGTTGATGCCTACCCTAACCCTAAAATTCCAAACTCCAATCCAATAGACCCATAAGTCTTTAAACTAGGAACATATGACCTCTAAGTCGTTAAACTGGGAACAGATGACCCCTAAGTCGTTAAACTGGGAACGAGGGTAGCCCTCTCATGGCAAATGATGATTCGCTCCTAGTACCATATTCCAGTGTAGTGATACTGATGTCAACCCAAATCACATCAAATCAGCAAGACAACCAACGACCTCCCAGGCGGAATCAAGCTCCACTTCGGAAAAAAGTCGAATCGCAAGTCAGCTTCAACCCTGACACCGCAACAAGCGGAGCAAGTCAAATCAAGCACCAACCGTCCATTTCGCTAAAAGAGCAGCACCGATCGTCCACGTCGCTAAAAGGGCAGCACCGACTGCCCAAGTCGCCCAAGTCGCTAAAAGGTCAGCACCGACCGTCCAAATCGTTAAAAGGGCAGCACCGACCGTCCAAGTCGCAAAAAGGGCAGAACCGACCGTCCAAATCGCAAAAAGGGCAGAGCCGACCGTCCAAGTCGCTAAAAGGGCAGAGCCGACCGTCCAAGTCGCAAAAAGGGCAGAACCGACCGTCCAAGTCACCGACCGTCCAGGTGGCAAAAAGGGCAGAACCGACCGTCCAAGTCGCAAAAAGGGAAGAGCCATCCGTCAAAGTCGCAAAAAGGGCAGAACCGACTGTCCACGTCGCTAAAATGGCAAAAAAAACGAAGTGGTTGCAACAACTCAGCCGTTCGTTGATGGTCAGCTTTCACCTGTTGGCATACCAGACACTTGGAGACAAAGCGAGCAATCCCCTCTTCATTCCGTTCCATCAGAAGTGCTGCCTCAGGTCTCTGCACATCTTGGTGCCTCCTAGGTGCACCGAGTAAGCGGAACTGTGCCTCAGCTATAACTTCATCTCGAATGCCCCCATTTGGAACACACAGCCGTCTGCCAAATCTCAGAGAACCATCTTCATGAACCTGCAAATCCATTCTCAAACCAGCCTCAACTAACCCTCTGAACTTCTGCAACTGAGAGTCTCCAGCCTGTGCAGCTTTAATGCGATCTATAAGCGATGATTGAACTTGCAATTGCTAGAGATGTCCGGGCACACCCGGTGTAACTACCTCCAACTCGAGTCTTTGAAGGTCATCGAGAATCCCCTTCTGACAAGTCAGCAATGCAGCTGACGGCCTGCGACAGAGAGCGTCAGGAACGACGTTCACCTTCCCCGGGTGATACTGCGGATCAATATCGTAGTCTGCCATCAATTCCAACCACCTGCGTTGTCTCATATTCAGCTCTTTCTGAGTGAACACGTATTTCAGACTTTTGTGATCCGTGTACACCTTCACTCTTTTGTCTATAAAGTAATGCCTTCATATCTTTAAAGCGAACACAACGGCCGCTAATTCCAAGCCATGCGTGGGGTAGTTCTTCTCGTGATTTTTCAGCTGACGAGAGGCGTAAGTTACCACTCGACCGTGCTGCATTAAAACACAGCCTAAACCTTTTCCCAACGCATCACTATAAGCCACCCGAGCTATCTGGCACAGTCAGGATTGGGGCTGTGGTCAACTTTAGTTTCAACAGCTCGAACGCCTGGGTGCACTCCTCCGACCAAACATAAGGCACCTCTTTCCGTGTGAGCTTCATCAAGGGTTCCGCTACTCTCGCGAAATCTTGGACAAACCACCGATAATACCCAGCCAATCCCAAGAAGCTTCTTATCTCAACAACTGATTTCGGTGTCGGCCAGTCTTTACTAGATTCGATTTTCGTCAGATCCATTGAACTGTTGTCACTCGGAACGACATACCCCAGAAATTGCACCTTGTAGAGCCAAAACTCGCACTTGCTTAGCTTAGCATAGAGCTTCTCCTCCCGTAGAACCTGCAATACAATTCGTAGGTGCTTGGCATGCTCCTCTCGACTTCTGGAATATACTAGAATGCCGTCGATGAAAATGACAACAAACTGATCCAAGTACTTGGAGAAAATCCTGTTTATCAAGTCCATAAATATGGTCGGTGCATTGGTAACACCGAACGGCATCATAAGAAACTCATAGTGTCCATATTGGGTTCGAAAAGCTGTCTTGCATACATCCTCTGCCTTGACCCTGATTTGGTGATACCCTGACCAAATATCTAGTTTAGAAAATACCCGAGCACCACCCAGCTGGTCAAACAAGTCATCGATGCGGGGAATGGGATACTTGTTTTTCACGGTCACCCAATTCAACTCCCGGTAGTCGATGCACATACGCAAGAAACCGTCATTCTTCTTAACCAGCAACATAGGAGCACCCCACGGGGAAGCACTTGGAAGGATAAATCTCTTGTCCGGAAGATCTTCTATTTGTAGAAAATGAATCCAAATATACCTAGATCTAAATATCAGGAAGCGTCGATACTTATAAGTTGATACCCAACTCAATCACCAGTTAACTCCGTAATTAATCCAAAATAGCACAACTTAATTATACCTTTGTTTTATACCTCAAGTCATGGAATAATGATTGTTGCAACAATAAAGGGGAAACTCCATGGTGCCGCTAGTTTATTTTAGAACACTTAGGCTTCAAGTCTGTAAGCTTTATGTTGCGATCATGGCTTGATGTAGATCTAAACGGCGGGCTTCAAACAATCAACAATTCGATGAACCAAATTTGTTTTCTGGTGGCGTGTCGATGACGATTATATGACAAATGCAAAGAACGAAGATGACGGATGGCGACGATGGAACAATAAATCAATACAGAAATCGACCGCAGCCGAAAGATAAATTGTCGACCGCAGCCGCATAAATTTCTTCACCAGAGCAATTCACAAATCACACAATTTTTATATCAAAATCAATATATATTCATCAACTAAACCGTAAAAAGGTCTAGGGTTTCTTTTATAGGAAAACCCTAATACAATTAACAAAATAGCACATAAAATTTCTAATTTTGCAAAATAACATGAACTCAAAAATTAACAAATATCACCTAAACAAATAAATAAAATACGACATGATAGTCCTGCATCAAGAAGGTTGTGAATTTTTTTAGAAATCGCAAAATTTATGGGTTTTTTTTCACTTTTCAATATTTTGCTTGCTATATAGCAAATGAAAATTGCGAAAATTTCAAAAATCTCGGGATTTTTCTTTACTCGGTTTTCTAATATTTTGCTTGGTATAGCATAAGAAATCCACGAAATGTTTAAAAATCTCAAGGATTTTCGAATTTCAATGTTTTGCTTGCTAAAGTATAAGAAAATCTTGAAAATTTTCAGTTTTTCGATATTTTCCTTTACTTGAACATGAAAATCGCGAAATTTTCAGTAATCTAATTTTTTTATTTTCACATTTCAATATTTTGCTTGCTAAAGAGCACGAAAATCATTAAATTTTCTTAAATCTCGAAATTTTCAATTTTCTTCATGTTGTCAAAATTTGGCTAGGTTTAACACGAAATAGCAAAAGCTTCACAAAAATCACAATTTTCTATTTTCTTTTGCTTTCCAATCTATAGCACAAAAAATTTGCGAAAATTTTCTATTTTCTAGCTCTTTTCAGTCTTCTGCTTCAGAAATTTCAAAAGTTTTCGTCGGTTTGTATCCAATATCCTGCTTGCTTTACACATAAATTTTCAGAAATCATAAAATTATCAGTATTTCGAATTTTCAATATTTTGCTTTTTCAGAAGTCTCCAAATTTTTTCCGTTTCTTAATATTTTGTCTCCTATAACACACAAATTGCGAAATTTTTTGTAATCTTAAAATTTTAGTGTTCTTCGGGTTTCAATATTTTCTTGCTAAGCACCCGACAATTGCGAAATATTAAGAAATCTCAAACTTTTCAAAAAAATTCTTGATGCTGACGAAAATAGCAAAATTTTGAACTTTCAAAATTTTCTATATTCTTTCGGTTTTCAATATTTTGCTCTATGGCACACCAAAATTGCGAAATTCTCAGAAATCTCAGTTTTCTTCATATTTTCAATATTTTTTAGCACACAAAATTAATGAAATTTTCACAAATCTAATATTTTTTCTATCTTTCGATTTTCGATATTTTGCTTGCGAAAATAGCGATTTCAGAAGGCTCGAACTTTCCTGTTTTCTTCAGTTATTCAACATAAATCTTGATGACAATATAAATAGGATACTTTATTTTAAAAGATAAATGCGTCCTAATTCCTTGATCTATATAGGAATTGGAGTTCCCTTTTGAACCATAATTGATCGATATGTACAGGACACAATTAACCAGATCATAGTTTCGGTGTCTATTTCACGAATCCTGTTTTGTTCCTGTTCTAAATTATAACATTTTTGTCAGAATTTATCTTTTCTTCTTCTTGCAACTGTAAATTAGAAACCATGTTCAAGTTGTATAGAAATCAATAGATGCGTATCACGTACAACTTAAATTTAAAGTCATGTGAAGGATTTCTGTTTCATTCATTATATCGATAATTTTTGTATTCTTTTGTTCCCTCCAAAAATAATGATAATTAATACACAGTAATCCATGGGACTTAAGTCCATGCGTCAGAAAGATGGACACGGCTAAAAAGCATGCGTCAATAATGCCTGACGCTGCGTCAATTTTTGGGACCCTCGCTGCTTTAATAGCTTAAGCTATATTTGGAAAAATAATTTTCCTATCTTTCTCATACAGAAAGAATAAATCTGGTTAATCAGAAGATCTCCAAATAAAAAATTTAAAATATATAGTTTAAGCTATTTAAAATATTCTCTATCTTTCTAAAACAGAGAGAAAATTTTGTTAACAAGAGATAAAATCTTTTATATCTTTCTAAACAAAGAAAAATATAAACTTTGTTAACAAGGACCCTCGGATCTATAACCCAACGGTGCTTAAGCACGCGTGCTAATATTAGCTCTTTTCATATGTTCTTTTAAAACAAAAAAATCAATTGAATATCTTATTTAAATAAGAAAGATATTGATTATATCAACAGATAACCCTTGGATCTAAAATCCAACGGTGTTTAAGCCACCCGGGCTTGATCATAAGATCAATTAGACAAACCTCAAAGTGAGATTGTCTCTATTTATCCAACAATATCTATGCCCCATATAAAAGACCCTTGAGGTCAAATTTTATATACGAAATCGACCCCATAAGTTTGATCAGGAACATAAGTTCTCTGCAATCAAAGCTTTTGTCTTCTTCCTCATTATCATCAACCGAGGTGAGAAAAGGAGAATAACCTCTATGATAGAATAGGCTTAAGCTTCATTTATGAGAAGGTTAACCTTCAGATTCAGAACTCGAGTTCTTTTCAATGATCTTAACATCTTTAGATCAAATTTCGCCCCCAGAAAACTTAAGTTTTCATTAGAAGGATTCTTTTGATCTTAAGTTCTAAGGTTTGAGAGAAGATCCGAACCCGCATAAAAATATAATGATGAAGGACAAGGAAATTTAAATTTCCAAAGAACAGATCATATGATCGATATATAAAAATGAAGGGAGATTCCAGATCACAAAAGTTGTGATCTTGATGTCGTTAATAGCCAAAATAGCCATTAACAGAAGTTTAGGCTTCATGAAAGTTAAGTTTCAAAAGAACAAAAATTAATCTCTATGAAAAACCTTAAATGGCCATGCGCCAGAGGCATACGCGCCACATAGACATGCATTAATGAAAGGCATGCGCCAATGAAGATATGCACCAATAAAGACCATGCGTCAATATGAAGGGCATGTGCCGATGAAGATATGTTCCAATAAAGATATGCGCCAATATGTACACATGCGCCTGAAGTATATGCGCCAATGGAGACCTACTACGTGGCATGCACCATAACCCATGTGCGTTAATATTTAACGCGCCAGAGACCAAAAAAGTTACACCCATGTGCCAATATCCATTGTTTACGTAGCATACGCCACAACCCTGATGCGCCAATGATTTAATATGCCATAGACCCATGTACCTTTGTATGTGTGACATGTGGCATGTGCCAGAACTTTTGGACGCCAGTATATATATTTCAGAGCCAATTCTTAATCCAAATTGACTAAGTGCTATAAAGCTTAAGCTTTTATGATATTCCTTGTCCATATGCTCATATATTTTAAGTTGACATTAATTTAAAACAAGATTAACGGCTCTTAAATATATTTCCTAAGTTCATATTAGTCTCATATACGACTAATGGTCCTTAGACATATACCCTGAACTGATAGACCATATGACATAGGCTCAACCTAAATATGAGATTTACGGATTTGGACTAATCCGCACCCTACGAGCGACGACGATATTAGTCTCCGTATACAATCCAAGGGCAACCCCAAAATAAACAAATATATAACACGCCACGATGATTCATGGAGTAGAGAAAGTTGTTATCACTTGGTGATAACGTAATTAACTGCAGGGGTTTGCGTCTGCAAGAAAAAGTATCCCCATAATCAAAAACCCTTCATATATGAGGACGAATCTGATAAGTCTGCTACGACGATCGCATTCATCCAAATCTCCGATATACGGTGCCATAAATCAACTTAGTATTTTCGGAAAGATGGATGGATATGTTCCATATAGAATCTGTCCCCAGATTCAGGCTAGACATGCTCCCCACGTCTCGGTCCGGCTTTCGGCAGTAAACAGATTCTGCCACGCCCGGTGGGACCTTTTTCTTTTTCCACTTTTCACTGTGTATTATGTTTTGCGAGCTAATCGCGGTATGTTTATGTTGCCCTTGGATGTTAGGGTTACTAAAGCCGGTGCTTCGCTTCCGTGCAAATCAATGGCCTCACCCAGCAACTCCAACCCTAATGCTAGCTCCAACACCATTCCAGCTTGAGTGACTTGGTCAGGGCATGGCATGGCTCATGTACTCTGCATTCCGATAGCACAACAACTCGATGGGCTCTTCTTCGGAACGGTGTTCCACCTCCCTCCCTTGGCAGCCCTACGCTAAAGGAGGAGACGCCAAAGAAGTCAATCTTTGATAGGCTGACAACTACTGCTGCCGGCTCTGATGATAAGCCTGCTCAATCTAAAGGTCCAGTCTTCCAAAGGCTAAAGTCCGACTCTGAGGGTTCCTCTAAAAAGCCTGCGATCCCAAAGAAGCCAGTCTTCAAACGGCTGGCATTCGCAACCCCTAATGTGACTAAGGTCCCGAAGGATGATGTTCCACCCAAGCAGTCTGTCTTCCATAGGCTGACACCTCAAGCTGCTGCTACTCCCATACCTAGACAGTCGGTTTTCAAGCGACTGTCACTTGCCGAAACTTCATTTAAACACAGAGGGCAAGATAGTCCGAAAGAGCACAGGGGCAGATTCAAGAAGCTCCCACAACTGAAGAAGCACCGGCCCCTGTTACCAGAGGTGCCCGACGCTGATACTGGCGCCGAGTGAGGCAGGCTGGGGGCAGCTCTCCATCTGGGTTAACTCTACTCCGATGATCCGAGCTGCCGTTCCAACCGAGGACAGCTTTGAACCTCTAAAGGTGGTTAAACGCAATTCTCTTACTGCTATACTGAAAAAGTCGCCACCTCCCTTGAAAATACATGATGAGCCTAAGGCGATACGTTTAGTCAAATGGCTTTTCCCAACCATCTACACAGTTTGGAAAGAAGTCTAGAACTCTGTCATTGATAACAGCTACTCTCGTCGACCGAAAAAGCTCAAAGGTATACAAGATGATGATAGATCTACTCCTAAATATAAGAAGGCTTGTTCTCAGAAGGTTCCTGCTATGATGGTTCCTTCAAAAACAGCTTCTCATAAAAGAGAGGCCCGATAAAGCCCTGGTACACAAGGCAAATTCCAAAGTCCCGCACTATAAACGCCCTACGCCTGGGGGCATGATAGTTCATATAATATATATGATGAACTCCAAAGATGATTGTCGAGCTTATGTTTCTCATAGACCAATCACTCGGTATATAACGAAGGATCAGCAGAAGCCGCAAGAGATATTGGCTCAAGCGGCGGAACTCATGAGTCCACCGCTCAATTCAAACCCTGACAATGCTCCCGAAAAAAGGACGGGACAGAAGTCTGATATCGACTACCTGAAGCGTGTCCTTGAAAACAAGGATGAGAAAGCTGCGGAAATGAATGCTAGGATGGACAAGATGGCCCTCCTATTCCAAATCATAGTCAGGATGATAGCTCAGCAGGAACCATAGACAGATGAGCCACCGGTAGTTATTATTGATGACAAGGGAGATACGTCAAATCCTCTACAAGCCCCATCAGTGATCGGTGAGGAGACGATCTCCAAAGCAAGGCTGGATGAATATATCACCCAGCAATTTAAAGCCCTTCAAGCCAGCGAAATGGCAGGCAAGCTGGTCAAGACTGGTCGACCGTACCTAGCATGGTATGACCAGAGACAATACCCTTTAGGATATACGATCCCGACGTTCCAAGTATACAAGGGGACCGACAATCTTCGTCAACATATCACTCAATTCAGATCCAGGTGCGGCAACACCGGAGGAGATGATGTATTACTTCTCTGCCAATTCGTTATCAATCTATTGGGCACTGCTTTTGAGTAGTAATCGGAGCTTCCTAACGACTCCGTTAAGACGTTTGATGAAACGGAGATGCTCTTTTGCTAAAGATTCGGTAGTGCGAGTAATGCATCACTATGAAGGCACTGGTCAATGAAAGAATCAAACTGAATAAGACATGGGTTCAATATGCTATCCAATGGCGGAACCTATGGTCTAAGCACGAGCAGCGCATCGGCGAGGTTCCGGTCGTCGGGTTATTCGTGGCAACCATCGATCGGCGCTCATAAGTGTATCCGTTCATGTCCTTCAAGTCTACTACCTTCCAGTAGCTTATTGATGAACTAGCTCAACTGGATTCGATAGGTCAAGGTCCTTTCGCTTCGGGCCAAGACTTACGAAATTATATAGGGAAAGACAAGGCAGCGTTTATCGCCAATACACAACAGCAGCAGGGCGGCCCTAAAGTGTCTGGTCGCCAAAACAATAATCGTGCGGGGCCGAATCTCGAGGAAAGGATAGTGCGCGAATATTCGTTCCCTCGCGATAAGACAAAGAAGCTGTTCGAGCTCGTTACGAAGAATGGCATACTGACGTTGCCCCAGCCACGGCGACTAGCTCAAGCTAATGAAGTCAACAGCCCCAATTACTGCCCCTACCATCGAGTGGTAAGCCATCCGATCGAAGATTGTTACATCTTCAAGAACTGGGTCGAGAACCAGTATAAACAGGGTAAATTCATGCTATCAGATAACTGGAAGGTGAATCCACGCCAAAATCATACCCTTAAGGGGGCTAATACGCAGGGGCATCCTGTTCATTCGTGGAAGAAACCTCGTGGGAGGTGATGCTTTCCTCCAAAACAAAGATGTTAAAGGATCTGCAAGCATGTCCGAGAATCAGGTAAAATAGCCTGCTTGAACCTGAGATTATAGAAGGGATGCTAAAGCCACATCCCACTCCGAAAATTGTTGATAAAGGGGAAAGCCCCAAAGTCAAGTAGTCTAATAAGAAGAAAAAGAAAGTAAAGAAGCTCATACAGCCTGTCGAGCATGTAGACAGCCGTATGGGGATACAAAAGTATATAGATGCGCTAAAGGAATATAACCAGATGACGCGTTCACTAGTCACTCTCTTCAGCACATCCTTAAGAATAGCAAGGAGGATGAAGATAACGATTCAGAGGGAGAAGAGAAAATAGAAGAACGTGTGGAAAGTTGCCGCATGGTCTTTCACTCCTTCATATATGACGAAGATGTGCCAGCTGCGTCCGAAAGTGACTCAGACGAACAGAGGGCGGAATCAATGCCAGAAGCTCCAAGTTCGCCATAAGAAGACCCTATTGAGAAGCTCCTATAAGAAGCCTTTCAAAGAAGCAGGGAAAATCAAAGACGTGAACTGGCCATATATGAGAAGGCCATGCGGCAGTGTCTAAATAGGCAAGCTGCGAAGGAGGCAAGTTATGTAGCTCCCCAACCGAAGCCAAATATATTGCCAAAGAGGAAAAAACAAGGTCAAGACCGAGAGGCACTTCGCTAAGGCCTTATCGAAAGGGATGAAGTTGCCGCCCATGAAGATGTATATACCCCAGGGGTTGTAGACTTCGAAGGCAGAGAATAGCACCCAAAATATTGTCTCTACCACCGGAGAGTCTGTCACCCCATAGACGAATGTAAAGTGTTCTGGAAATGGTGGCAAAAGTATGTCTTCCACCAAAGACATAAAAAGGGAGAGGCAGAAGGCCGAGGCTCTCCCACTCCCGCATGATAACTCCGAAGCAAACAGACAGACAATGTCAGTGACCGAAAGCTATTGTATGGACAAGGCTTAGTCTTAAAAAAAAATGGTTCAACGGTGCCAACTTTTGGAAGAGACTCGGAAGATGAAATCCCCATCAACTTCCTATATGCAGGCTCCTCATCAGGGGAAGAAGGGAAAGCAAAAGACTGCGGCAATATCCGTTTGCGGAAATGCACCCTTCCCAAGAAAAACCTTGGATCTGCAAGCAAAGATCCGAAGGGTCAAGATAAGGGTAAAGGGAAGATACCCGAAGAGATTGTTCTAGATGAAGAGGTGCTTAAAGATCTCGCTGCCAAAGACCTGCCTATGAAGAGTAAGGTGGACCACAATGTATTAGCCTATCTGAAGAAGCTACCTTCTCACTTGAGTATATACGATGCTCTATTCCTCTCAAAGGAACTGTGGGAATCTTTAATCAAAGACTTTGAAGAACTTGATCAATTCCAAACTTTCTTTGTTGAGGAAGCAATGAAGGATAAACTGGCGGAAGAATATACAGCCGATATTACCTTCAGTGGAGATCTTCTGGGAACGTTCGAGCATAATCGACCGCTCTACGTTGCTGGGTATTACGATGATAAGAGGATAAATAAGATCCTCGTCGATAACGGTTCTTCGGTTAACCTTTTGAATGTAAAGGTGCTTAAGCAGCTATCTATGGATGTTCAATATCTCGGCAGTGAAAAGATCACCATCTCCGGATTTGACTCGCAGTCTTCAAAAATGCTGGGGTCCATAGTATCGACATTGTGTTTTGGACAGCTCGTCATGGACGTAAAGTTCCATGTCATTGAAAGCAAGACGTGCTACAAAGCTTTACTCAGTAGACCTTGGCTATACGAGCATGGTCTCATCCCTTCTACACAATATCAGTATATGAAGTATTTTAAGGATGGCCAAGAACATACCATTATAGAAGAGCTCAACCCTTTCTCCATGAATGAAGTACGTAAATATGAAGATACCAAGTACTTCCTGTCGGACTTCGAAAATACTGAGAGGTGCGGCAAGTCGCAGAACAAGGAAGTACAAGCGACCACCATCTCGATCTTTGGAAGTGATTCTGAAGAAGAAGAGATAGTGTTCACGGATCAACCTCTGAGGGAAACCAATAAACATAGCTTGTCAACCTCCATTTTAGTCTTCGATGGTGACTCGGAAGAAGTTGATGTAGTGTTCTCTACCCACCAGCAAGTGAAAACTCCCAATGAAGCAAACCAAGCTTTACATATTGCGATGGTTCCGTCTTGCCACTACAAAGAACTCGATGCACTTAGCACCTATAGCGTGCAGGAGTTGGTCACTTTTCATATACCTGCCAGATATATAAGTGAGAAGGCGATTCTCTTCTACAAATCAGAAAAGACCAAATTGGAGAAAGAGATCTGGTATAGACTTGATCCGAATCTCAACATGTTGCAGCCTATTCGTATGCCGAGATACTTCACGAAATGACTAAGGGAATTCTTGAAGCATCATGGAATACCATTCGGACAAACTGTCCGTCAGGCTAAATATTGCAAGAGGATCTAGGAAGTGTCAAGGACTCGCCAAATCAAGCCAAATGGAAAAATGGATACTACATGCTTGGGATATGTACAACCCAAGAAGTGGGAGCAAACTCATAGCTGTTATGCCTTAAGCGAAGGGGAAGATACTTGGCTGGTAGATGACGCGACGAAGCAAGAGGGAAATACCTCGCAAAGCGCTTCAACCCAACCATCAGAAGAGCCAATTGAGACGCTAATGAAAGAAACGGTTCAAGATGTTGATGAGCTTGAAGAAAGTATAATGGTCCTATATGAAAAGATCATGCGGTTGCCCCTGACCGAGCAATATAATAGAGTAAGGAGTTATGATAGCCCGGCTCCGCAACAGCTACCTCTGCTCTCTTTTATAAGAGGAGATTCGAAGCGGCGACAATGAGACTAGGGCGGCATCTACGTCCAACCCTAAAACAAGGCGATCTCGGGACAATGCATCAACGAGAAAAATACCGCCCAAGCTCATCCCTTATACAGAAGATGAGATGGGGTTACTCTTTTTCCCGTGACAAGACAAGGAAGATATTCGCCCTCATTATGAAGCACCATATGTTAACACTGCCCAAGTCTAAACGGCCATATCAAGTAAATGCCTTTGATCATACAGATTACCGTCTCTACAATCGGATCATCGGCCATCCGATCGAAAATTGCTTCGTCTTCAAGAATTCGGTGGAAGAGTAATACAGGAAAAGCAAGTTCACACTAAGTGATAGCTGGAGAGTGGATGCCCCGCAAAAGCATGCACCAACGCGAAACTACTCTACCAAATCGGAGTGTGGCCAACCCAAGAAGCAGAATCTCACCCACATTTGCCATATTATAAGACTTTCTAATGAAAATGAAGAAATGCCTGGGCTTTTTGATTACCTCGCCAATGAAGACGAGATCATAGATTGCCGCCAGCACCTAAGGAGCTGAAAGATGGAATACCTACTACCACTGATGAATTAAAAAAGGTAGATTTAGGAACGGAGGATGATCCGAGACCAACGTTCGTCAGTGAGCTGCTTACTGAATAACAAGTAGCCACTTTAAAAGTAGTGCTCATTGAATTCAGAGACTGCTTCGGCTGGAACAACTTCGAGATGCCGGGTCTTGATCCAGAAATAGCAATGCATAAGCTAGCCATAACGTCGGGGATAAAGCCTGTCAAGCAGTCTCCAAGAAGGATGCGGCTCCAGCTCAAAATGAGCGTCAACGCCGAAGTTGAGAAGCTAATCGACTCCGGCTTCATCCATGAAGTATGATACCCGGACTGGATTGCCAGTATCATCCCTGTGATGAAGAAGAATGGGACTGTTTGCATCTGCGTGGACTTTTCGGACCTCAATAAGGCATGCCCGAAAGATGACATCCCCGTGTCAGTTACGGAATTAATGATAGACAATACGTCTACTCATGAGGTCTTCTCTTTTATGGACGGATCATCAGGGTACAATTAGGTAAAGATGAATCCCGGAGACAAAAGCACATGACTTTCCGCACCCCGCTGGGCGTCTTCTATTATAAAGTGATGCCATTTTGACTGAAGAATGCTGGAGCAACATATCAAAGACCGATGACCAAGATTTTCGACGACCTTATTCATGAGATAGTCGAATGTTATATATATGATCTTGTGGTCAAGAGCATGTCTCACGAAGAGCACTGGGAGCATTTAAGGATAGTCTTCAAGCACATTCGAAGTATAACCTGAAGATGAACCCGCTGAAATGTGCATTCGAAGTCTCTTCCGGCAAGTTCCTGGGTTTTATAATCCGCTACCGAGGGATCGAGATCGACCCCTCTAAAATCATGGCTATTACAGAAATGCCCCCGCTAAGAAATCTCAAGAAGCTACGATCTCTCCAAGGAAAGCTCGCCAATATCAGACGGTTCATTGCCAACCTCTCTGGAAAGTGCCGTCCATACAGCCATCTGATGAAGAAAGGACCCCTTTATATGGGACCAGAAATGTTAGAAAGCGTTAGAGGAAATCAAGCAATACTCGCAGAATCCACCAGTATTGGCCGCTCCGGATAAGGGAAAGCCATTTATCCTATATACAACTGCCCTTGATGGTTATCTAGGCCCGCTATGGGCACATGAGAATGACCAAGAAAAGGAAAGGGCCTTGTACTATCTAAGTCAAGTCCTGCTGGGAGCAGAAAGCAACTACTCCCCTATCAAGAAGTATTGCATGGCGCTGATCTTCACGATAACGAAGCTCAGACATTACGCCTTGGCCCATGAAGTGCACATCATATCAAAGGTGGACCCTCTCAAATATCTTATGACGAAAACTATACTAACGGGAAGGCTCGCCAAGTGGGCCTTGCTGTTGATGGAGTTAACAATTATACATCGCCCCCTCAAAGCGGTAAATGGACAGGCTATCGCCGAACACCCAATCTCAGTCTACTCTCCACTGAACTGTGAGCTACTGGATGAATATGCATTCAACGCGGTCGAATGGAAAGAAGAAACAGAGAAGCCTTATTGGGAATTATATTTCGATGGAGACTCCTCAATAAAAATGCGGAAAAAGAGTATCTCGATAATCAGAGCTGAGATAGGCCTTATTTTCGTAACCCCTCAAGACAGAATAACCCGCTATGCCATCTCGTTGACGGAGCCTAGGACCAACAATGAAGAAAAGTATGAAATGCTCATAGCCGGTCTTGAGATTGCGATCGGCATAGGCATCGAAAATTTCCGTATACACGCGGATTCTCAGTTGATCGATATGCAAGTCAATGGAGATTTCAAGACATGCAAGTCAGATCTGAAAAAGTATGGCGAAAAGGTGCAGCAACTGCTGACGCGGCTTCTCTCGTATACCCTGGAAAATGTGCCGCGAGCGGAAACAGCAAAGCAGATACATTAGCTAAGTTAGCCAAAGAATTGGCCGACGAAAACCTTGATGACATAAGGATCATCGTCCAAAGTCGCAAGATCTTGGCCCCAGTGGAGATATCTTCAGAACCTCCAACCGAACCCGTAAATGAAGATGTCTTTCGAGCAGAGGAAGAAGAAGATGACCGGCGAGAAGTCTTTATAGACTAGTTCAAGTCTCAACGGATGCCTCAAGATACATCGCAAAGGCATCAGCTCATGCCATAATCGACGAAACTCTATATAAAAGGTTCTTCGACCATATATGGCTAAAATGCCTAGGACCGAAGGAAGCCAAGAAGGTCGTCCAAGAAATTTACGATGGACTCTGCTGATCTCATCACGCCGGTCCAAAGATAAAGCTGAAGATCAAGAGGATGGGTTACTACTGGCTCACGATGATCCAAGACTGCATCTACTATGCAAGGTGATGCCACCCGTGTCAAATACATGAGGACTTCATACATCGACACCCCAACCCACTGCATCCGACCGTAACCAGTTGGCCGTTCGAAATGTGGGGACCGATATAATAGACCCTATTGAGCCGGCGTCATCCCGAGGACATTGTTTCATCTTGGCGATGACCGATTACTTCTCCAAATGGCAGAGGTGATACCGCTGAGAGAAGTAAAGACGGAGAATATGCTCCATTTCTTCAAAACCCATGTCATATACTGGTTTAGAGTTCCATGGCGGATAGTCTTAGACAACGGACCAGTATATAGAAGCCATAAGATAAGTTGCTTCGCCCAACAACACAAGATAGATTGGAGATATTCCTTCGTTTATAATCCCCGGGCTAACGGTTTAGTTGAAGCTTTCAACAAGACGCTAACCAAACTTATAAAGAAGATGGTGTCCAAGAATAAAAAGGACTGGCATGAAAGGCTCATGAAGCTCTTTGGATATACCGAACAACGTTCAAGACAGCCACGAAGACAACACCTTATGCATTGGTGTTTGGCTCCGAAGCAGTGCTCCCGCTGGAGATAGAGCTCCCCTCACCGCGAATGGCGGATCAATGTGAACTTACGGACGAAGAGAATACTCATCTCCGGCTCGAAGAACTTGATGCTCTCGATGGGACCTGCCTTATAGCATAACAAAATCTGGAAGCTTACAGAGCAAGGATGACATAATCATATGAAAGCCTAACCAGACTAAGAACATTCCGCCAAGGCGAACTCATACTGGTTGTCGATAGGCTGATGATCCCTGACGGCATGAAATCTGGGAAGTTCGAGCCGAACTATGAAGGCTCGTATGTCATAGATAAGATCTACCAAGGTGGAGCTTACCTACTCATGGATATACACGAAGAAAGACCGTTTCGGCCAATAAACTGCCGATTTCTCAAGAAGTACTATTCTTGAAGAGTCGCGACTTGGGTCAATGATAGATGGCCACGCCTATGTCCACTCGCCATTCCTATCGAATGATATGCACCTCCATTATGATGGACCACTGTCCCTAAACTGGAATGATGGACCAAAATGTATCTAAATTAATATGTTGCCCTACGACATGGATCATATAACCGGCCGTATACAATCTATGGGCACAAACGATCTATGTCCCGCATATGTTCTTCATGGCTCCCTTAGACCGCGATGTCCCTAAATTAACATGTTTCCCTACGGACTTCTTGAGATCCACGTTGCACCCGAAGTTCTACCAGTGAAGATTGCAAACTCAAGTCCCACCGGCGAGGCTACACCTGAAGTCCCACCAGCTATGAAGCCCTACCGATGATACAGTTCTCCAAAAGATGTTATGCCCTACGGTTGATCTCCATATCGATCACAGTAGACAATCCACGGGTATAAACGATCAATATCTCACCCAAGTCCCACCGGTAAGCGATACTGGATCACCCACAGGGAAGCTACGTCCGAGAGATTTCCATTGCCAAAAAATGGTATGTCCACAAGCAAAATGGCCACGGATGAAAACCCGAAAGGGAGCCGTAAGTAAAACCAGCAAGACTACCGGCGAGCTTGTGAAAACCCGAGAAGGCGCAAACTCGTTGAAAGAAAAGAAAAATGCACTTGCAAACTCCTCACGAATTTGTAAGGAGAAAATACCTGTGTGGGATTCTTACGACTCACAAAGGAGCTACACACTTAGGAATTCATACGATTCCTAAGGAGAAAATACACTTTACGAGATCCTCTCGACTCGTAAGGAAAAATATCTCTATAAGACTCTCACGGCTTATAGAATTCAAAAGCTTTAAATTACAGGGATCCAAGCATGTTTCTTAAGCCATCATACCCCATGAGATTTATGCCTTACAAGTAGTTCAATATTGACTCTTGTATATAATCCACGGGCGTTAACAAAATATATTTCAATCAAGTTCCACCGGAGCCGAGTGATATTTCCAATATGGTGAACGACACTTATAAGTCATCTCGACTTGTAAGGAGAAAATACTCTTGTAAGATCCTTACGACTTGCAGGAGAAAATACCTCTTAGGAATCCCCAGGATTCCTAAAAAGAAAATACACCTGCGTGATACTCTCGACTCGTAGGAAGAAATATCTTTATGAGACCCTTATGACTCATAGAGTCAAAAAGACTTAGTTGGCAGGGATCTAAACCTGCTTTCTAAGCCACGTCTAAATAAGTAACGGCAAATGATGAGTTACTCCTGGCAATATTCCAGTAGAAGTGATATTGATGCCTAATCAGGTATCAAACTCCAAGTCCTCTTACGACATATTATAGGTCATTCTTGATGATATTCCAGTTGTAGCGATACTGATACCAAACCTGGTATCAGATTCCAAGTCCCTAACACGCAATAAAGATCAGTGAGCAAAAAATATACATATAAAATAGCCGAAATTATAGGGCAACTCGCAATGAAAATCGGCGAGTAAATAAAAAAATCAAAATGATTGGGCACCACGAATAAATAGCCGAAATGATTGGGCAATCGCTACTTTCGCGATAAGAAAAGCTGAAATGATAAAGCATCGCGGAGAATAAAAAATTAAAAAAAGAATAAATAAAAAAATGATAAAATAAAATTTTTCTTCCTTGCAGGTAGTTCGAATTTCAACTTCTGATTCATAGGCATAAGTGAATGAAAAGAAGCGATACGTTTCCCTATGCTCCATCAAATGAATAACTGAGTCTTGATGGCATTTATATAGCATAAAAACTACATGGACGTCTGATTCACTCCAGTGAAGTATGATTGCGGCGCCGTCAAGGATCCAATGGTCGAAATGAAGCGAAGTGATGGCATACTCTTAGCTTCAGGTCTTGATGGTAATACATACAAAACCTAAAGACTATTGGATGTTATCCCACCTCGGATGGATGCAACTCTGACTTTCCTCGGACTCCTCAAAGAAGGAAGTCTGAACTTAAGGTAAAGCGCCACGGTAGCGTCTAACGTTGAACCATCTGACTGCAATATAGATATACCGGCCTAGGAAGGTTACTTGAGATGTATCCTGTAGTGATAGGGTTGGGTGATACAGCAAGTATGAGGCTACTCGAGCCAGCGACCCGAGTGGACGTGGATCAAGAAGAAATCGGCTGACGTAACGGTGTGATGGACCAAATCCAGCACCACAAACCTAACAGACTCCTATGCTAAAAGGGGTTATGTATGTTTAACATTAAGATGGGTTTGTCCGTATGCCTAAGGGAGAGATGAACTGAATGCTCCGGAACTAGTAAATAAACTAAGTTAAGCCATTTCAAAGCAATCAAAAGATAGAGATGCAAATAAATAAATAAATAAAATTCATTCATAAATCAGAATTGTGGGATGATACAATCAACAAAAAGGGGTAAAAAAAGCAATCAAGTCAGTTGGACTCCCCGCAAATCTCGAAGGAATTCAAGGGCCAAGATTTTACACAAGGAATCAAAGGGCCCTCACGTGATATGCATGTGGTGCCTCTGGTGAGGGCATTTGTTCCCTCCAAAAATAATGATAATTAATACACAGTAACTCATGAAACTTAAGTCCATAAGCCAGAAAGATGGGCGCTGCTAAAAAGCATGCGTCAATAATTTTTGGCGCTGCGCCAATTTTTGAGGCCCTCGCCTCTTTTATAGTTTAAACTATATTTGGAAAAATAATTTTCCTATCTTTCTCAAACAAAAAGAATAAATTTGGTTAACCAGAAAATCTCCAAATAAAAGATTTAAAATATATATATTAAGTTATTTAAAATATTCTTTATTTTTCTAAAACAGAAAGATAATTTTGTTAACAAGAGATAAAATCTTTTATATTTTTCTAAATAAAGAAAAATATAAAATTTGTTAATAAGGACCTTCAGATCTATAATCCAACGATGCTTAAGCACCCGGATTAATATTAGCTCTTTTCATATATTCTTTTAAAACAAAAAATCAATTGAATATCTTATTTAAATAAGAAAGATATTAATCATATCAACGGATAAGCTTTGGATCTAAAATTCAATAGTGTTTAAGCACCCGGGTTTGATCGTAAGATCAATTAAAGAAATCTAAAAGAGAGATTGTTTCTACTTACCCAACAATATCTATATCCTATATAAAGGACCCTTGAGGTCAAATTTCATATACAAAATCGACCCCATAAGCTTGATCATGAACTTAAGTTCTCTGCAATCAAAGCTTTTGTCTTCTTCCTCATTATCATCAACCGATGTGAGAAAAGGAGAATAGTCTCTATGATAGAATAGGCTTAAGCTTCATCTATGAGCAGGTTAACCTTGAGATTCAGAACATAAGTTCTTTTCGATGATCTTAAGATCTTTAGATCAAACTTCGTCTCGAAAAAACTTAAGTTTTTATTAGAGCGGTTCCTTTAATCTTAAGATCTAGGGTTTGAGAGAAGAACCGAACCCCCTCATAAAAATATAATGATGATGGACAAGAAAATTTAAATTTCCAAAGAACGGATCATATGATATATATATATAAAAAGGAGGGAGACTCCAAATCACAAAAGTTGTGATCTTAATGTCGTCAATGGCCAAAATAACCATTAACAGAAACTTAGGCTTCATGAAACTTAAGTTTCGAAAGAACAAAAATTTATCTCTATGAAAAACCCCAAGCGGCCATGCGCTAGAGGCATATGCGCCACATAGACATGCGTCAATGAAGGACATAAGCCAATGAAGATATGCGCCAATAAAGACCATGTGCCAATATGAAGGGCATGCACCAATGAAGATATGCGTCAATATGGGCAGATGCGCCTGAGACTGATAGAACATATGACCTAGGTTCAACCCAAATATGAGATTTATGGATTTGGACTACGGGCGACGACAATATTTGTCTCCGTATACAATCCAAGGACAACCCCAAAATAAACAATATATATAACACGACACACGATGATTCATGGAGTAGAGAAAATTATTATCGCCTGGTAATAATGTAATTAACTGCAGGGGCTTGCGCCTGCAGGAAAAATGCCCCACGATCAAAAAACCCTCACATATGAAGGGGAAGCTGATAGGTCTGCTACAATGATCACATCCATCAAAACCTTCAATATACGGTTTCATAAATCAGCTTGGTATTTTCGAAGATGTGGATAGATATGTTCCATATAGTATCTGCTTCCAGATTCAGGATGGACGCGCTCCCCACGCCTCGTTCTGGTTTCCGGTGTTAAACATCTATATTCAAAACTGTTAGAATATAAATTAATAACATACAACCCTCATCACAACTTGGAACTTACGGTGTAGACCCTCATCATAACTTGGAACTTAAGGTGCAACGGCTGGGACATTTGACATGGTATTAAAACAACCCAGGATCGACTCTCCGGATGCGCAATTAAATGTTATTTAAATTAAAATGTGGCTGTGTAAAAAGCCCATGCTTTTAGCCCAAAAATTCTTCGACCTGTAGGGGAGTAATATAATATAAATTGTTAAGAAACATAAGTATAGAAGAGGAGCGGAAAATAATGGAGAGACTATATTATGAAAAATAGAAGAGAAGCAATGGTTATTGATAAAAAAAAAACTATAATAATTTTATTATAAGAGGACAACTCTACTTCTCTATTTATAATAAACTCTTAGGATTTAATATTTAACCACTAAGTAACACTTGATTCCTAAGTAGATCATAATCTAATCAAATCTAAATATTACCAATCTCTCAAACATATCAAACTATATCTCTCATAAATATATATCTTTATTCTTAACGCTCCCCCTCAACCAAAAAGGCATATATGATGTGTTCTCAACTTATTACAAAGCTAATTTCTCACTCTAAAAATAAAATTTGCAACTTCAGCAAAGCATCTTGCGTCTTTTGTGTTGTCTTGAAAATTTGGCTTTCATGCTGTCTTAAAATTTTTCTTCAGTAATTCATCTTGGAAACTTGCAATTTGACTTGAGCTGAGATAATTTTCTATGAAGAGTTTTGAATGAAAACTTGTGGTTTCCGTGAACTGTCGTTAATAGTTTCTTCAAACACTTCCATAAGTGTGTCATATCACACACTTTTGTGGACTGTCATTAATAACTTTTTCGAACAACCAGTTTAACGATTTATAGGTCAACAACCAGTTTAACAACTTAGATATCAATACCGCAAGTTTAATGACTTTGAAGTCAATCAACAAATTAATAAATTTGAGATCAATTAAGAAGAGACTTCAATCAATAAGTTCTACCAACATCTTTAACGACTTCCAACAAATATCTTCAATCACAACTTCCAACAAATTTAACGAACCAACAAACTTCATCAACTTCAAATCTCAACTTCATTTTCAAGGGGTATTTTACCCATATATCATATATACCTTATATATTTTCCGTACGTCAGAAGAAAAAATCTTATTCTTTACAGATTATCACAACGAACAATCAGCACGAAAGGACATACATAACTTCCAACAACTTCAAACTTTTTTTGTTGTACTTGTCATGTGGAAAGTATGAGTAGGATTACGTGCAACCATCATTTTTTCTTGGTATGGTTGTCATGTGCAAAATACGAGAAAAATTATGTGCAACTATATAGAAAGAGTCATAGATCACCTCTCATATTTTAACCAATCTAATAACTAATTATATTCATAATATAAATCAATAGCCCACAACCCACATTATAACTTTGGAGCTAAGATGTGGTGGTAAGGACATTACCCAAAAACCATCATAATTTATTCGGCGTGTCCGTGTATTAAGAGGTTTGCTGTTTACTTCATTTAGATTAGGTATGAACTACCTCATGTTTTGATTTTCTTAAAGATGAAGAAGGCAGAGAACTATTGCACGAATGTTTGCAAATCACAGCAAAATGTAAAGGGATAGAACATCTCAGTGCAGCGGCTCGCCTTGTAAACCTCGCAGATTTTTTTTCACGATCAAAGAATTTTGTGGAGTTGCAAATTATGTTGAAAACAATAATCAATTACTGTACCAATGTTGCACCTTGCAGTCGCACTCTACCATTTAAAGAAAGACGATGAAGCCAAGAACCGTGCTCTAGAGGCTGTGCAAATACGCGATGATGCATTCCGAAAAGAATTTCTTCCAGTAGGTGAGCTTAACTGCATCTTTACAGTAAATTCTATTATGAATTAGTTCATTCAATCCATTTTTATGGCCTTGCACTTGTTAGCAAAACAGATCACTAGACAAATATTACAGACTATTTTCCTCAAACAAATATCTTGGGCTGGCCTTGTTTATCCTTTTTTTTCCTTCTAAAAAATAAAAATCCCGAAACAATATTTTCTTTTTCCATCGATGTGAAAACTGATGCGAATGAGCAGGAAATCAAATTTCCACTGATAGTGTTAGGTTCTGTTCTGATTCTGATCGAACTTTCCTTACCGTTACACAGACCACTCCAAGATTAAGAAAAATGAGGACGCTTTTATGCAGATACCACTTGAAATGTCTTAGGACTCTAAATGGATATACCATGAGCCCCACTCCTAAAAATTCTTTAACACAGCAATGTGGGGATGCAAGTATGGTACTTCAAAAAAAAAACTAATGTTTTCTAAAAATAATATTCCAAATAATGTACTTAGTATTAGTATATTATATAATATATCAACCTTTATAACTGAAATATGTTAATTTTAGTATATCATTACACATGCACTCTTCTAAAATTTTAAAACATGTTTCCTCACGCTCATGTATATCCTGAAAATATATATTTTATTTTGCGACACAAGACTAGTCTCTGTTTCGTGTCAAAATTTCGAATCATGTCTCATACAAGTCCAGGTTCTCCTCTTCTATGCTTCTCTGATTTTGCAGGTGCAGTTCTTGATTGCTTGGTATCGATACAAACAAGATTGGGGAAGGACGACGGCGATATACTGGTCAAATTGAAGAGAATTTTAAGCATTCAAGATTGGGAGTTCGGCTCCGAGCACGGAGAAGCTTTAGAGACCACGAAAAAGGTTGTTACTTTTTTGATGGGGATGAAGAATGAGAAGTTGCTTTTAGAGAGGAGATTAAAATCATTAAGAAGCAAACACAAGCACATGGTTCATGTTTAAAAGAAATATCAGTTGCGCTTTTAAATTTCTATCGAAATCAAAGTCCTTTGATATGTTACTGATCATATCAATTAGTTGACATTTACATAAGCTTTTGAAGGCATGCCAACTTCATCTGGTGCAATCAAATTTTAAAAAATTTAATTGGCATCCTCCAAATTTATGTAAACTAAAGAAAACATCTTATAATAAGAAAGTTTAGTATGATAAACTCATGTAATGGTTTTATTAGACATCTGCCACTCTACTACTACGAGGTATATAGTACAGAGTGGAAAATACTGTATGTTTCTTCCAATATCCTAACTACTTAGGAATAACGGATCCGGTGTCGGAAATGCTTTTGCGCTGCAGCGATACGGGCGCTCATTAAAATTATTTTTTCATAATTATTCTATTTACAATCCATCAAACTCCGGTCATAAAAATATGTTACTACCGACCTCCAACAAAGAAGACCAAATCAGTCCCGCACAAACAATCAAAATTAAAATATTTTGATTTGGGCATTCAACATAGCAATTTTACAATGGAAACTTGATTAATTTTCACATAAACTTGTTGCAATAGGGGAAAAACTCAAGTCACAAGCACTTCCACATCTGCATTGGTCCGTCAACTTTATATACAATAGCTTTTCATTTAATCAATTGTGCTAGTTGCATAAATACAATTTGCTTTGAACTATCTCTTCAACACCAGACTTTGTTTTAATGCAAGATTGAGTAACTGAGCGGAATTGCATCTTGGATATCAAACTTTTCTGATCGCAGATCTGTTAGCAAGTGAAAAGGAAATAGCCAACATATATAAACCAAATCAACAAGAAAAAATGGATAAATGCTTGTCAAATAGGCTCATTGTAGACTCCAGAAATTTGTCCTTCGTATTCAGACAAGACTTGGCAATGTCGACCAGCTGCGAGCATTTCAAGTGAAGCTAAGGACATCCCTGAATGAACAACACGGCAAAAAGATGTATTATGTATAATCGGCAATTGGAGCATCACTGCTCTAAAAGAAAAGCAATAGTTAGGGCCATTCAAACTGATCTCTTCTTGCCTGTATGCATCATGTGTTCATAAATGCGCACAGATGTTTCCTCCGTGTGATCATGAGTAAGAGACATATTTCCATGCAGGTCATACACAAAAAGTGATGAAAATTTAAATTTTAGTGCTCCATAAACCTGTTTTTTCAAACTTAGAAAATTTCTATTTTTGGTAAGTTTTTCAATATTTTGCATTTATATCCCATAAAAATCACAAAATTTTAAATAAACAAAAACTCAAAATTTATCGTTGGTTACTCCAATATTTTTCTTGATATATAACACAAAAAATCAAGAAATTTTCAAAATCTCAAAATTTTATATTTTCTTTGAATTTTCGAGATACAGCTTTGCTAGCACAAAAAAATTGCGAAATGTTCAAAGTCCCAAAATTTTCTGTTTTCTTTGGTTTTTCGATAATTTGCCGGCTCATGAAAACTGCAAAATATTCAAAACTCTCAAAACATTATATTTTCTTTGATTTTGCTTGTTATATGACACACGAAAACTGCCAATTTTTTTAAAATTTCCAAAACTTCCGCTTGACACAGAAATCGCGAAAATTTCAAGAATCTCAAACTTTTTTTTGTTTTCCTTCAGCTCTCTCGATATTTTTTATGCTATAGCTCACGAAACCCATGAAATTTCCAAAAGCATCAAATTTTCTTTTTTTGTATTCAGTATTTTTCTTGTGCCCGTGCAAATTGGAAATTTTCAACCATACCAAAATTTTCTCATTTGTTTCGTTCCTCAAAATTTTGCTTTCTAGCATATGAAAACACAAAATTATCAAAAATCTCAAGATTTCATGTTTTCTTCGGTTTGACAACATTATACCTTGTAGCATACAAAAACTGCGAAGTTCTTGGAAATCTCAAAAAAAAATCATACATATTTTAATATTTTGCTTGCTATATTATACATTGTAAACCATGAAGGTTTAACATTTCAATATTTTAATATTTTGCACACAAAAATTGTGAAATTTTGCTTGTAGCTCATGAAAACCATGAAATTTTAAAAATCTTTTAAAAATCTGTTTTCTTCCAATTTTCAACATTCTCAAAATTTTTTGTATTTCTCATATTTCAATATTTTTCTTGCTATATTATACACAGTAACTTCGAAATTTTCAAAACTAACATTTCTACTTTTCTTTCATTTTCAATCCTTTACTTGCTATATATAACACACGAAAACAACGAAATTTTCAAAAAACTGAAAACTTTTACGGTTCCTTTCGACATTCAATATTTTGCATGCTATAGCACCAAAAAACCATGAAATTTTTGGAATGTCTCAAAAATTTCTTATTTTCCTTTTAGTATCTTTTTCTGGTAATAATATAGGAAAGTCCTGAAATTTTCAATAATTTGAAAATATTCTCTTTCCATCCGTATTTTAATATTTTGCTTGCTATAACACACGATCGAGAAACTTTTAAAAATCTCATAATTTCAATCTCCCTTATATATAGCACACACAATTTTCCCCTTTCACTTGATATAGCACACGAAAACAGCAAAAATTTTCCCAACGAAAACTACCAAAATCTTAAAATTTTATGTATTATTCGGTATGTCAATATTTCTCTCTATTAAAAATTTTCAAATTATCAAAATAATTAAAAATTTCTGCTTTTCCTCCGTTTTCAATTTTTTTCTTGTCATAGAAACACGAAAATCGCAAAATTTAGAGTTTCTTTTTTTTCCCTTGATATAACGGATAAAAATCGCGAAAACACCCAAAATTTATTGATTTTTCAAGTTCACTGCCGCATGAACAAATATCGGGAAAATTTTAAAATCTCAAAATTTCTAGTTTTCTTCTGTTTTTTCAATCTTTTGCTAATAGCACACAAAAATCAAAAACTTTTCAGAAAAACTCAAGATTACATGTTTTCTCCAGTGTCTCAAAATTTTACGTGCTCTTGCACACAAAAATCAACAAATTATAAAAATCTACAGACTTCTAGATTTCCTTTTTTCTCATTGCTTTCTATATAAAAACCGTGAATTTTCAAAATTCTTCTAATTTTCAGTTTTCTTTGGTTTTTCAATATTTTGCTTGAAATAGCATATGAATTTGTGAAATTTTCAGATGGCTTGCTTGCTATAACGTACAAAGGGCACAACTTTCAAAAATATCAAAATTTCTAGTTTCAATTTTTCAATATTTTGCCACAAAAATCACAATATTTTGTTCTGACTTCAGTTTTTTATATTTTGCTCGCTATATAGCCCCTGAAATTGCAAAATTTGAAAGTCCCAAAATTCTCTCTTTTTTTGTTTTCAAAAATCCCAAGCTTTACTATTTTTCTTTCGTTTTTCAATATTTTGCTTGCTATATAACACATGAATATCACAAAATTTTCAAAAAGCTCAATTTTTTTGTTTTTTCAACTATTTTTTTAACAACTTGCATGGACTACGAAAACAACAAAATTTTCACAATTTAAATTTTTTCTTTTAGTTTTTCAATATTTTGCTTGATATAAAACACGAAAATCGCAAAAATTTCCAAAGTTCCAAAATTCATGTTTCCTTCGACTTTTCAATATTTTGCGTGCTATTGCCCATTGTGGAACTTTCAAAAAAATTTGTTTTCTTTTTCAATATATTGCAAGGTTTAGCCGACGAAAACCGTGAAGTTTTCAACAATCTCAAAATTTTCTATTTTCTTCGGTTTTTCAATATATAGCTAGCTGCCCACCGAAAAGTGTGAAATTTTCAAAATCTTATTTTATGTTTTCTTCATTCTTTCAAATATTTTGCCTGATATAACACACGAAAAGTGCAAAATTTTCAGAAATCTAAAAATAATGTTTTCTTCGTTTTTTCAATATTTTGCATGTTATAGCCCCACTAACACTATGAAAGTTCCAAAAATCTCAAAATTTATCTTTTATTCGGTTTTCCAAATTTTTGCATTCCTACGAAAACCGATCAGAAGCCTTCTCACATTAATCTTATGTTTTCTGGTTATTGAAAATTTCTGCTACTGAATCAATATTTCATTTGAACCATGAACTTGATTTAGTTAGTTCTAATCTTATTTCATTCTTGACAAGGAAAAAATAGTGTGTTCCCGTCTAAAAATTTGGGAGTTCAAGGCAAGCACAAGCACAACATATAGGCAAAAGAGCCCCAAAGTATTAAATGGCCTCAATATGTTCAAAGGAATGTAAAGCAGATTTTTCCGGATTATATTTTATCGTACTCCCAAATGAGAATCAAAAAGACTATGATAGCATCGAAAAAAAACTTTGATTTGATATATTATAGGCCTCATAACTCTTCCGGAGTCGAGAGAGCAAACGTGCGATGCAAGTATAGTTTAAGCAGAGCTTAAGCAAAGCTCTTTCACAAGAGATGTATTTTAGACCCATATCGACCACACCAAAGAATTGAGAAGTGTTTATATAACTTAAACACTTCCACTTTTCAATGCATTAAGACCAATGAAAGATAATATAATGAAACCACAAGGGCGCGCCGCCGCCGTCGTGCCGAGCTACCGAGCCCCGTGTGCCTGCACCTGCGGACATGAATGTCGCTCCGATTCCCGTTCAAAAAGTCTCGAGCATTCTTTTTGCAGAAAATTGTTTTTTTAAAATATTTCAAGTACTAGGTGTGCAGCATTACTTGCGATGCACAAGCGCACCTATTAATGAATCTGAATCAACACGTACGCACCTATTAATGAAGCTAAATCAACAAGTGCGCAGCGATGCGTGCAATGCATGTGCACACCTATTAATGAAGCTGAATCAACATGTGCACAGCGTGTGCAATGCACGTGCGCACCTATTAATGAATCTAGAAAAGAACAAAAAAAATAAAAAGAAACAGAACCAATTGCTTCTCTATGAAAACTTTTGCTTTCTGATCCAGACTAGTGCGCACTCAAACTAGTGCGCACTTAATAAAATTGTCTATGGAAAAGCCCCTGGAGATGTGTGCGCACGTGATATGCACGTGTGCGCACTTGACGAAAGCCATTTGTAAAGACATGCGCATCATGTGATATCCACGTGTGCGCACATCACGAAAGTTGCACATGAAGGCATGCGCGTTATGTGATACGCACTTGCACAACACACTGACTTGAAACAAGTGTGTAACGCGCCAAGGCACGTGCACACTCCCTTTTCAGATCAAAGCAAATTTGCATGTGCGTCATATGCACTTGCGCACTTGGACAGCAAGCTTTGGCTTGACTACTTAGTTAAAATAAACCAAGTATAGAAGTTTTTGCTTCTCATACATGATATATTGATTAACATATCAATGATGTCCAAATTGATCGTAGTCTCATATATGACTAATGGTCGTTCATCTAAGTTAATTTTAGTCTCATACAAGACTAACGATTCTTAGATCCACCATAATCTTTTCCCACAAATACGGGATTTGGTTCAAGGATACAACTTTCCACACATCTGACATATGTCGTAATTCCTCAACGTCTTCAGAGAGGTGGCGGATCCTAACAACCAACAACTTATTCGTCCAAGCATGGGATTGTTGGACCGAAATGTCCTTAAACTAATATTCGTCCCAAACATGGGAATGTTAGACCGGAACATCCCTAAACTAATAATGGACTGCGACGTCCTTAAACTAATGTGTTTTTGACCTGCGGACTGTCTCCATATTGACTACCGTATACTATCCATAGGCTATTCATAAATGATCTAATAATCGGTTGAGCTCATATGCTCATTTATTCCTAAGTCGATCTTAGTCTCATATATGATTAATAATCCTTAGATCAAACCCAAGTTTCCCGTGAACGGATGGACCTCACAAATGTGATGAATGCTTCTTAAGTTCATTCCCGTTGGCAAACCAAGCTACCAACGCGGACCCTGTCAAGTAAATGCTTGACCCAAAATATCTAGGTTGATCTTAGTCTCAAATAAGACTAACGACCCTTGGATAGAGCCCAAATTTCATATGAACCGATGGACCTCACAAATATGAGAAATGCGTCCTAAATTCACTCCCGTTGGTAAACCAAGACACCAACGCGAACCCCGTCAAGCAAATGCTTGACCCAAATCATGTAAATATATATACGAAGTTGGACTAATCCATACCCTACGGGCGACGACATAAACTAGTCTCCGTATACAATCCACGGGCAACCATAATAAACAAAATATAATACGACACGAAGTGAACTACCGGAGCAGGAGAAAGTGGTTATCGCAACGCAATAACGTAATTAACTGCAGGGGCTTACACCTGCAGGGAAGGGCGTCCCCATAATAAAAAAAAACCCTCACAAATGAGGGGGATCTGATAAAGTCTGCTATATCGGTCGCATCTATCCAAACCTTTGATATATAGTGTCATAAATCAACTTGGTATTTTCGGAGAGGTGGATGGATATGCCCAAATAGCATCTGCTTCCAAATTCAGTCAAGACGTTCAATCCCAGATCGTCTCTATTTTCGGTGGTAAACAGATTCTGATACGCCCGGTAGGATCTCTTTCTCTTTCCACTTCACACTTCGTGTGTCGTGATCGTGAACAAAATCGTAGTTCGCTACGGTTGCCTTGAATTTAAGATACTAAAACTTGGTGTTTTGCTCCAGTGCAGAATCAATGGCTCTCAATTGCACTTCATGTAACAGCAGCTCCCACTCCATCCCATCTAGGGGAGCAACGTATGGGCCCAACGCGGCCTCCATCTTCTCAATGCTGGTAGGGTAGATTACTTAGACTACTACCGGGCTATTCTTCAGGACCATGCTCCCGCCTGTAAACTTTGGCGCCTCAGGGCCACAAGAAGAAGCTCCCAAAAGGTCGGTCTTTGACCAGATGGTAATCGTGATGGCTCATATCAGCAAGCCGTCAAACTCTGGTGTCTCAATCTTAAACAGGCTGAACAAGAACTCGAAAGGCCCCGCAAAGAAGCCTATGATACCTGAAGGAGCTGCCCCAAAACGGCTAGCTCTCCCTACTCCTGCTGCAGGTGAAGCCGATAAGAGTGCTTCCCCTCCCAGACGGTCGGTCTTCGAAAGATTGGTCAGCTACGCTCCAGCTCCACCAAGAATGTCAGTCTTCCAAAGGTTGACAGTAAGCGAAGCTCCCCAGCAACGCCGGGGGCATGATGAAGGTGCCTCTAATACGGAGGCAGTTCCTGCTGCAAGGCATGCTCGACGTCGCCACTGGCGTCGAGTGAGAGAAGCTGGGGCAACTCCCCTTCTAGGCTCACCGCACCAGCTCTTATGGTGAATATCAATGCTTTTGTTCCAACTGGGAACATTTTTGACCTGCTTAGGAGGGTACGCAAGAACTCCCCGACGACGGTACTAAAAAAATCACCTCCACCGGCAGAAGCCCCAGTACAGAAACAGCCGGAGCAGTCTCATCAACGGCTCTCCTCACAGATACATAGTCTGGCGAAAAATCCAAAACTCTGTGGTTGACGAAAATTACTCTCATCGACCGAAGAAATCTAAGGACCAACAAGAAATAGACCGCTCCGCTATACAACAGGGATCCCTCCTAAACAGGCGTCTTTCATGGCAACTCCTTCAACTCCAACCTCTAATAAAAGAACGATGCCGGTGAAAACTCTACCGCCAGCGGCAAAATCCAACGACGAAAGATCTAAATGCTCCAAGTCTGGGGGTATAACCATACATACGGTCTACATGGAAAGCGACAAAGAAGAAAGCCGAGCTTCAATGAGTCACCGATCGCATACTCGGTTGCTGACAAAGCCTTAGGAGCAACAGCAAAAGCTCCATGAAATTCTGATCGAAATGGCAGCTCTCACCAGACCAAAAGAAAGTCCGGACAATGAAGTCAAACAGCGCCAAGAGCAAGAGACCGATACAGAGTTCTTGAGACGAGTGCGGAAGAGAAAAGGCAGAAGTTGCATAGCAAGCTGCTAACATAAAGTAAATGTCTCTCTTATTCCAAGACATAGTTAGAATGATGATCCAGCCAGAACCACCGGCTGAAGATCCGTCGGTGATTATTGAGAATGACAAAGGAAAAACATCAAATCCTCCCCCAGCCTTATCAGCGGCCAAGGAGAAAACAATCTCCAAAGCGGCTCTGGATGACTACATTGCTCAGCAAATTAGAACTCACCAAGCAAGTGAAGCCGTCAGCCAACTTGTCAAAACCGGGTGACCATATCCGGCCTAGTATGACCAAATCAAGTACCCATCGGGATATACGATCATGAAGTTCCATGTTTATAAGGGAACGGGTAATCCCTCCAGCACGCCGCACAATGCAGAGCTCTGTACGACAATACTGGAGGCGACAACAAACTTTTGCTTCGCCAATTCGTCGGAAGCTTGTCAGACACAGCTTTCGAATGGTACTCGGAGCTCCCAAATGACTCTGTGAAGACCTCTGAAATGGAGCTGCTACTCACGCAACGGTTCGCCAGTGCGAGTGAACGTACTCCGATTGCAGTACTAATCAATGCTAAGGTAAAGCCGAGAGAAACTTAGATCCAATACGCGATCCGGTAGTGGAACCTGTGGTCTAAATGCGAACAACGCATCGAAGAGTCTCCAGCTATGGGCATGTTCATTAGGACCCTCGATTCTCAATCGACTGTGTCGCAGTTCATAACTTTCTTCAAACTCACAACCTTCCAGACGCCGATAGACAAATTGGCCTAAATGGATCAGATGGGTCATGGCCCTTCCTCCTTAAATAAAGACCTTCGAAATAACAAGGAAAAAGGAAAGACAGACTTCGTTGCCAATACGCAACCGAGCGGTCCAAAACCAGCTACTCGCCAAAATAACACATGTGCGCACACGTCCTTGTAAGACTGGGACGTGCATACTCGTTCCCTCATGATAAAACGAGAAGGTTGTTTGAGCTAGCAATACGAAATAATCTGATCACATTGCCAGAACCACGGCGACCCGCACAACCCGGCGACGTCAACAACCCTAACTACTGCTCCTACATAGGATAGTGAGCCATCCAATTGAAAATTGCAACATATTCAAAAATTGGGTCGAGGACTAGTACCAACAAGGAAAGTTCGCACTGTTCGATAGCTGGAGTAGATCCGTCCCAAAAGCATGCTCCTAAAATGGACGCGCAAGGGGCATTATGCTCACCCGTAGAAGAAACTCCATGAGAAGTTCTTTCGGCGAAAACTAAAAGAATGCTGAAAAATGTACAAGCATGTCCGGCAATCAAGTGGAAGAGCCCGTTTGAACCCGAAATTATCAACGGGATACTGAAACCACATCCCGCACCAAAAACCGCCAACAAGAGGAAAAGCCCCTAAGTCAAGACTTCAAAGTCTTCTAAGAAAAAGAAGACTAAAAAACCTGTGCATCCTGCCAAGTATGACGACAAGCGCACGGACCTCCAAAATATAAACGCTCCGGAAGAGTACAATCAGAAAGCATGAACTCCAATCACACTCGAAGAATTCCTCAAGTATATTCTTGAGGACAGAGACGGTGACAATGATAAGAGAAATGACTCATCAGAAGAAGCGGGAGACTATGTAGCAGGTTGCCACATGATCTCCCATTCGTCGTTATATGACGAAAAGCTCCACCAGTGTCGGAAAGCGACGCGGAAGAGCTGGGGGCGGAATCGGCGCTAAAATCCCTGAAGCTGCCAGAAAAGACCCAATTGAAAAGTTTGTAAACGAAGCTTTTCAAAAGAACAAATATGACCGAGAACACGAAACGACCATATACGAAAAAGCTAAGCGGCAGCGTCTAGATTAAGAAGCTGCGGCAAGTACGGGTCATAATGTTCTCCCGATGCCTGCGACAAATAAGAGCAGGCTAAAGCTGAAAAGTGGTTTGCCAAAACCTTGTCTATGGGGATGAAACTGCCACCGCTCCGGAATCCCATACTTCGACAGTGGTGAATCACATCCAAAATACTGCCTCTATTATCGAAGGATTGCCCACCCTATCGAGGAGTGCGGTGCCTTCAAGAAATGGCGACAATGAATGTTGCCTATCAAAAATACTTCAAGAAGAAGCGTGAAGCTCGCGCTCATCGACATAAGTGGCGAGACGAACATGCATAAAGAAACAACTGGCAACTGGCATATGGTTGGTACGAGTTCGGAAAGCGAAAACCCCCAAGTTCTCACATTCGGGAGCGATTCCGATGATGAAACGCCTCTCAACCCTCTCTTTGAAGACTCCACCTCGGAAAAAGAAGAGGAGAAGAACTGCGAGAACATTCAGCAATAAAACAGTGCGCTGCCTGAAAAGAACCTCGGACCTGCAAACAAAGGTTCGAACAAAAAGAACAAAGGGAAAGAGAAAATGCCAGAAGAAATGCTCTCGATGAAGAAGTGGTCAAAGAGCTCGCCGCAAAAGACCCGCCTAAGAAAAACAAGATGGATTACGTCCCAACACATGAGGAAAATACCCTCGCAGCTAAGTATATTGGATGCTCTCCTCCTGTCCAAAAAAGCACAAAATTCCCTAATCAAGACCTTACAAGAGCCCAATCAGTTCCAAATTTTGCTCGCAGAAAAAAAGATGAAAAATGAACTGGCAGAGACCCACACGGCTGATATTACATTAAGGGATGAATATCTAATCCTTGGTACGTGCGAACATAATCGACAGCTCTACGTCACTGGATACTGCCACGACATCAAGATAGGAAAAATCCTTGTCGACAACGGATTCTCGATTAATCTTCTCAACGTGAGAGTGGTAAAAGAAATTTGCATGAATTTTCAACACCTTGCCCGAGATAAAATTATCATCTCTGGGTTCAACTCACAGTTGTCCCGGACACTTGGGTCCGTAATACTGACGCTACGCTTCAGGCTGCTCGTCACTGACTATTTGACGCCCAGACTTGCTGTAACGCTTTACTCGGCAGGCCTTGGTTACACGAGTATAACATTATCCCTTCTACACAATATCAGTGTATGAAGAATTTTAAGGATGGCTCGGAGTACACCGTCACGGGAGAACTCAATCCGTTCTCGGTAAATGAAGTGCAAAGTTATGAAGATGCGAAGTACTTTCTGCTGGACTTCGAGGATATTGAAAGATTCCACAAGCCGGAAAATAAGCAAAAAATCCATGGTCACCATCTCGATCTTTGGAAGCGACACCGAGAAAGACGAACAAATAGTTTACTCGGGGCAAACTCAAAAGCAAAATAATAAGCCCGGATCATCTACTCCTAGTTTGGTCTTTAATAATGACTCAGAGGACGAGGCCAATACAGTGTTCTCTGTCCGCCCGTCAATACAGACTGTTGCCAAAGTGGATCAGAGTCTACAAATCATGATGGCTCCGCCTCGACACTACAGGGAACTCGATGCACTCGATACATACAGCGTACAAGAATTGCAAATCTTTTACGTGCCTCCTAGACGAAGAGGTGAAAAGACGATCCTCTTCTATAAATCTATGGAGACCAAGATAGAAAAAGAAGTCCGGCATGGTGTTGACCCCGCTCTTGACAGGTTCCATCCCATCCATATGCCAAGATATTATGCGGAGGGATTAAAGAAACTGTTGAAGCGTCAAAGCGTACCTCACGAACAAACGGTTTAGCAGACCCAATTCTACAGAAAGATTTGGGATATTCCCGGGACTCGGCGGAAAAAGCCCAATGAGAAGATGGAAAAGACTGGGCTGGGATACGTTCGGTCCAAGAAACAGGAGAAAATCTATAGCTGCCACGTTATAAACAGCTCGAGTGGAGGAAAACGCTCTTCCAAGGAGCCATGACGTCGAATCGGAGCGAGATCCCGCTCTAAAACCGTTAAATCCGTCGCTCGAAAAACAAATTGACAAGTTAATAAAAGAAACCTGTCAGGTGAGCCGGGACAACCACAGCTGCGAAATGGCCATATACGAAAAGGCCAAGACACAGTGGCTCAATCAACAATCAATGGGAGAAGTAGACCGTAATGCCCTTCATTCACAACCCGTTGAGTGCTTTTGCGAAGAGAATCCCGAAGCAAAAATAAAAATAGGGCGAGGAACGCAAACAACATTCAAGGACGACAAAACAGGCCCAAGATGTCGTTCAATCGAGAAAACCTCGATTGGAGCCCGTCATTTATAAAGAAGATGGGGCAGAAATATTCGTTCCCTCGAGACAAGACAAGGAAAATATTCAAGCTTGTCATGAAGCACCAAATGATGACACTTACGGAGTCTCGGCACCCCAAACAAATAAATGAAGCCCATCACCCGGATTATTGCTCCTATCACCAAGCACTAACACATCCCCTTGAGGACTACTTCACATTCAAAAACTGTGTGGAGGACCAATACCAACAAGGTATGTTTATATTATCCGACAGTTGGAAGATAAGCCCGCCACAAAAACACGAGCCAAAGAAGACCTATACCATCGGGATAGGACCAGCTCGACCGCAAAAATGGAAGCGGACTCGTACGTGTCATATGATAACTCTCTCAAGGGAGGGAAGGCACGAGAATATGATTGACCTTTTCGGATGCTTCACAAATGAAGGGGATGATGAGGAGATATCAGAATTTCCACCAGCGCCAAGAGAGCTCGAGGACGGGATACACGCCACAGCGGACAACCTAAGGAAAATCAACTTAGGAACGGAGGAGATCCGAGGCCAACGTTTGTTAGTGAGTTACTATCTGAAAAACAGGTCGCCACATTAAAAGACATGCCCATGCAGTACAAAGACTGCTTTGTATGGAACTATTCCAAAATGCCGGGTCTAGATCCAGAAGTAGAGGTATATAAACTGACCATATCGCCATTTATAAAGCCGATCAAACAGGCACCATGAAGGATGCAGTTCAAACTTGATATGAGTATCAATGCCGAAGTCAAGAAACTGATTGACTCCGACTTCATCCAAGAGGTTCAATATCCCGACTGAATCGCTAACATCGTTCCGGTGATGAAGAAAAATGGGACAGTTCGCATCTATGTGGACTTTCGGGACCTCAACAAAACAAGCCTGAAAGATGACTTCCCATTACCCATCACCGAGCTAATGATCGATAACAGATCCACCTATGAAGTCTTCTGCTTCATGGATGGATTTTCAGGATACAACCAGATAAAGATTAATCCTAAAGGCTGGACGCATACCGCCTTCCGGACCCCGTTAGGCGTATTTTGCTACAAGGTGATGCCCTTCAGTTTGAGAAACGCCGGAGCCACGTACCAAAGAGCCATGACAAAGATCTTCGATGATCTCATACACAAGATCGTCGAGTGCTATATCGATGACCTCTTCATCAAAAATAAATCTCATGAGGAACATTGGGAACATCTAAAGATAGTGTTCCAACGTTTTCAAAAGTATAATCCGAAGATAAACCCTCTAAAATGCGCGTTTAGAGTTTACTCAGGCAAATTCCTGGGATTCATCATACGCCATCGAGGCATCAAAATCGATCCCTCAAAAATCAAGGCGATTATGGAAATGCCCTCGCCAAGAACCCTAAACAATTCGATCTCTACAAGGAAAGCTCGCGTATATCCGGCGGTTCATAACCAACCTCTCTGGAAAATGTCGTCCCTACAACCATCTGATGAAGGGTACCCCGCTCATCTAGGATCAAAAGTGCCAAAATGCACTAGACGAAATCAATCAATACCTGAAAAATCCGCCGGTATTGGCCGCCCCGGTCAAGGGAAAACCCCGTATCCTATATATAACGGCTCTTGAGGGTTCTCTAGGCGCACTATGAGTACAAAAGAACGATCAAGAAAAAGAGAGCTATGTACTATTTAAGTCGAGTTCTCCTGGGGGCAGAAATCAACTACTCCCCCATCGAAAAGCACTGTTTGGCGCTGATCTTCGCAATAATGAAGCTCAGACATTATGCCTTGGCACATGAAGTCTATCTCATATCAAAAGTGAATCCTCTCAAATATCTGATGTTAAAGGCCATACTGACAGGAAGGTTTGCCAAATGGGGCCCTCCTGCTAATGGAATTCTCGATAACGTATCGACCTCTCAAGGCAGTGAAAGGACAAGTCATCGCTGACTTTCCCACGGGACGTCCAATACCGAATGGCTTCCCCTTAAATTGTGAGTTCCTAAAGGATCACGCGTTCGACGCACTCGAAGAAGAGAAAGAAGAAAAGGAGTCCCGATAGGAACTCTACTTCGATAAAGCATCTTCCATGAAGCGGTGAAAAAAGAACACCCCCATAATCAAAGCCGGGATGGGTCTTATTTTCGTGACCCCGCAAGAAGGAATATTGCATTACGCCCTCTCCTTGACAGAACCCAGGACTAATAAAGAAGCGGAATATAAAGCTTTGACAGCCGGTCTTGAGATCGCTATCGACATGGGAATTAAAGATCTCCTCATATATGGAGATTCTCAGCTGATCGTTAGTCAAGTAAACGGCGATTATCAAACATGCAAGCCAGAGCTGATAAAGTATGGCAAAAGAGTGCAACAACTACTGACATAAATTCCTTTCTATACCCTTGAAAGCATACCGTGAGCGGAAAACAGCAAAACAGATATGTTAGCCAAATTGTCGAAAGAATTAGCCAATGAAGACCTCGATGGCGTAAGAATCGTTGAGCAAAGCCGCAGGGTCCTCGCGCCAACAGATATATCTTCGAAAGACCTGACAAAAGTACCCGAAAGAAAAGAAACGACCGAACTGGCCCTTCAAATAAAGGACGAAAAAGGTCAAGGACTGGAGAGAGGTCTTCATAGACTACTTTAAGTTCCAAAGAACGTCCGAAAATGCGTTGCCTAGACATCGGCTCATGAAACAAGCCGTCATTTGCCTTCGTCAATGATACTTTATATAAGAGATCGTTCAACTTCCTTTGGCTAATGTGTCTGGGGCCGAAAGAAGCAAAGAAAATCGTCCAAGAAGTACACGATGGACTTTGCGGCTCCCATCAGGCGGGTCCAAAAATGAAGCTGAGGATAAAAAGAATGGGCTGCTATTGGCCCACGATGATTCAGAACTGTCTCGAATATGCGAAGTAGTGTCACTCATGCCTTCACGGGGACTTCATACATTAGCATCCAAATCCGCTGCACCCGACTGTGGCCAGCTAGCCGTTCGAAATGTTGGGAACCGATATAATTAGCCCTATCGACCCGGCATCATACAAAGGTCACCGTTTTATACTGGCAACAACCGACTACTTCTCTAAGTGGGCAGAAGCTGAAAGTATGTCTTAGCACCTTTACTATGTTTCTATGAGTATCAAGTATACAATTTTAAAATTTTAGAGGTCTAAATATACTAAACAAGAATCGAGCTAGAAAATTAAGGTTTCAAAATTAAGCAAACAGGTTTTAATCTAAGTGAAGAGTCTACAATCTTTATAGTCTGGTCCTTCACTTTTAAAGCTCCAAGTAATAGTCCCTAGAACTCTTTTTTGACTCCACTTGAACAAAGAATCGAGCTTGCTTGTAAGTTTATGGGATACCCAAAGAACTCCAAGGGGTATCTTTTCTATTATGCAGAGAAACAAAAGGTTTTTGTTTTTCATCATTCCCACTTTTTGGAAAATTAATTTTTTGGAAAAAAACTAGTGGGAGTGCAATAGAACTGGAAGAAATTCCAGAACCACAAGTTATTACTGAAGGCATGGTAGAACCAGAGGTTTCGAAAGAACAGGATATCCCCGCACCACTCCACATAACTAGTAGGCAGTCTCATCCGCTCGAGAGATACTACGGTTTTCTCATAGACGAGGATAGAGAGGATTGCATCATTGACAATGATGAGCCAACTAGCTTCCAGCAAGCCATTCAGAGCGGCGACTCTGTAAAATGGTTAGATGCAATGCGGACCAAGATGGAGTCCATGTACACCAACAAAGTATGGACTTTGGACTTTGCTCCAGAAGGGGTAAAACCCGTAGGCTGCAAATGGATCTTCAGAAAGAAGATTGGTGTAGATGGACAGGCTGAAACCTATAAGGCTAGACTTGTTGCAAAAGGTTTTCGTCAAAGACCTGATTTGGACTATGATGAAACCTTTTCTCCAGTGGCTATGCTCAAATCCATTCGGATCCTTCTTGCCATTACTGCCTTCCACGATTATGAGATCTGACAGATGGACGTAAAGACGGTTTTTCTAAATTGTAATTTAGAAGAGTGCGTCTATATGGATGAGGGTTTCATTCAGAGTGGGAGCAGCGGGAAAGTGTTTAAGTTTCTTAAGTCCATTTATGGACTAAAGCAAGTATCGCGGAGTTGGAACATTTGTTTTGATGAGACGGTCAAAGAATTCGACTTTATCAAAAATCTAGATGAACTACACATTTATGGTAAGATTGTAGCGAGAACTGTGGTATTCCCCGTCTTGTACATGAATGACATTCTCTTGATAGGAAATGACATTCCTATGCTATAATCAGTCAAAGGATTCTTGTCACAGAGGTTCTCTATGGAAGACTTGGGTGATGCCAACTATATTCTGGGGATCCAAATCTATCGTGATAGATCTAAGAGAATATTGGGACTTTCATAGTCAAGATACATCAACACCATACTGATAAGATTTAGTATGGAATATTCAAAGCGCGGTAGTCTACCGGCTTGTCACGGAATTACCCTCTCTAAAGAAATGTCTCCCAAGACTGATTTGGAAAGGGATCGCATGTCGATTATACCCTACGCTTCTGCGGTAGGCTCTATAATGTATGCGATGTTGTGTACCAGACCAGATGTTGCTTACGCACTCAGTGTGGTAAGCCGATATCAATAAAACCCAAGGAAGAAGCACTGGGAAGCAGTGAAAAACATTCTCAAGTACCTGAGAAGGACTAAGGAGATGTTCTTGGTATATGGCGGAAAAGACCTCCAGATCGAGGCCTTTGCTGACTCCAACTTCCAGAGTGATAATGATGATTCCAAGTCCATATCGGGTTATGTCTTTACCCTCAATGGAGGGGCGGTCTGTTGGAAGAGCTCCAAGCAGGACACTGTTGCCGACTCGACGATAGAAGCGGAGAATATCGCTGCTTGTGACGCCGCAAAAGAGACAGTCTGGATGAGGAAGTTCTTAACTGAACTTCAGGTGGTTTCAACCATTGTTGATCCAATACCAATGTATTGCGACAACAATGGCGCTATAGATTTAGCGAAGGAACCCAGGTCCCATCAGAGATCCAGACATATCTTGAGGCGGTACCACCTGATCATGGAGATCGTTGATCGCCGGGAGATCGATGTGAGGAGAGTAGATACGGAGAACAACACTGCAGATCCACTTACAGAGGCCATCCCTCAGACACAATTCGAGAAGCTATTCGAGATAATAGGTCTGCGATATGCCAATACATGGCCTTAGTGCAAGTGGGAGATTGTTAGTGTTATATGCCCTAGAGGCCATTATTGTATCATACTGGTTTGTATGTTACATATTGGAAGCTTGGGATATGCACGGATATAGTGACAGTCTTGCTCGAAATGGTAGTATACTGCCTGGTTTGTTTCTACCTTAATATGTGAATGTGTTTGTTTTAGCATATCGCTTATACATATTGGTAGAGCCCTTAAGATTTTTGCTTGATTACCAGCGTTGTGATGGCAGTCACACTAGTGGGGGCTGGATAGTCTATAAGCACATCCCAGACAGGTCCCTAGTCGTAGGATTATCGAGACGGAGTATCTATACTCCAGAGTAGACTAGTGTATACACTTCTCATCCCAGCAGGGGAGATGGTCTGTCCCACAGCCATTAGTACGTCGTACTGGAGATAGTATGCAGGTGCTCATTGGGTTATGAGTACACTGGACAGGACTCGTAGGGAGCTGCCGGTGGGTGTTATACCTATCGTCAGTAGTAGTTCCCAGGTGACATGAGTACAGCTTAGTCCATCGACTTGATACTGCTACTTTGCCTCGAGTGTGTTCCCACTGTTCGTAGATTACTACCCTACCACGGCTCAAAGGAGTTGTGCAAACAGATAGTAGTTAGGTGCAATCCCGAAGCACTTGGAAGCAGTGGCGGTTAGATAGTATTCGTCTTTCCCGGTATTGGGGGTTGATATTGCGCTGTGTTCGGAAAGCCATTACACAAAGTCCTTGGCCAAGGCAAGCGAGATTTACTGGTAGGTACTCCGGTAGTTTCTCAGGGTGTTTGGGTCTACACTCCGACACGACTTATTGCGCTATTAGGGGTCTGACGATTACCGCCCCTAGACCCGATATGCAATACTCTTAGACGAACAGACCGACTGTACGGAGATTGTCATAGATAGGCTCAGTAAGAGTTCGGATGAGTTTGCTCATCGGCCTTCTTATCGAAAGATACCTGAGTAGCCGTAACGTGCAGCTAGTACCGCTTGCGGCTTATGGTTAAACCCACTGCCAGCGTAGTGTCGAGTCTTTAGAGTCCCACACAGAGGGTTTCCCTGTATCGAGCAAAAGATTTAAAGGCCGTATGGTTTTACGGCAGGGCTTCGATCACATACATGTATTTGTGCACGTACGATGTTTAGGCGGATAATACTTGTAGGATTTGGTTTAAGCCGGATCCTAGTATTATATTGATGGATTATTTTCGTCTCATTATATTCGTATTCTTCATAATACGGATACGGGTATGTATATATGGATGAGGGGCATTCTCGTAATTTACTCGAGAAAGCTTCTAGAAGGAGACACCTCATTAGGATTTTTATTCTTTTTGATTAAAGATTAATGAGGTGGAGGAAATGAGGTGGAGGTTTGCATTAAGTGAGACATGGCTCTTGGTGACTCATGGCATGACTCGCCATTAGATATTTGTGAAGCATGCTAGATATTTGGTGAGATATTTTTATCTCATCAATCATTGTATGCTTCATATTATTCATCGCAAATGAGCCATTCTCACTTACAAGCTCATTTCTTCACTAGCTTTTCCTCAAGTCCCCTTCTTCTTCCTCTAGCCTTTCATGTCTCATGGGTTGAGAAATCTAAGGCTATTAGAGACATATCAATCCATCTACACTCTCTACCTCATCCAGTCCATCTAGTTTAGCGAACTAGGTGCCCTAATTATCTCAAATTTAAGATAGGAGCTTAGACTATAGACTCTCGGATGGATCATCTTTAACTCGAGAAGGCCAACGAGGAAGCATCGATCCGTTATGATCCTCAGAGCTTATGACGAGATAGAGGACAACAATGAATACCCGAAAGACATGTAATGTGAGGTATAAACTTCTTTCTGAGTAGTTAAACCTCACACTAGTTTGGTTAGCTAGGGTTTAGCCTCGATCCTGGAGTTCAAGGCGGTGTTGCGAGCTTTAAAAAATCGTTTTTTAATTATTCCTCCTCCCCGCGGACCCGAGGGATGCGCGACATCAAACAAAAAAATACTATGGCACAACGGGGGTGAGTTGCCAACTCGTGAGTAGTAAATAATATCGTACAAGTAATCACATGCATGCACGATAAACAGCCAATCCTACATATGTGGTCATGATGGCATATGTATAATAATATGAGATGCAGTATAATCATAATCAAGGTACTACATCATGGTACAACAACTATATGTACAGAGTATGCCATAAAAGTTCTGAGTGTGGGATAAAACAAAGTCATCATCAATAAATCCTCATCATAGAAATCCGGTGTCCGTCAACGACACCCAAAATCCTAATATCTCAAGCGCCGTCACTCTGATCAGTCCCCATATCCATCTTATCATCTAACTCCAAACAGTATCCTCCGGATATCCACCGGGTTCCCATACAATCACCGGTAGGCAGTGCTCCCCCTGCCAGGCTCATCGTCTACTCCACAATTTTCTTGCCCCGGGATACCTTACCGGGTCCACCATGTACCCACAGACGGCTCAGCCAACTCCTCGAATCGGGTATGCTCATAGCTCAGAACCGAGAAAACTCATGGTGGACACGAAATATCATATCAAGGGAAAACCACACTTTTAAATATTTCAAGTTTTCGAAATGTACCTTGCGGTTTCCTAAATCCACGAACAGAAATCTCATGAAAACATCATATGAGATAAATCACTATAGCAATGTATGTATGATGCTAATCATGATGTGCACTAGTACAAGAATCAATGTCTAACTGTCAATAATGAATGCGGTATAATGTATTTATCCATGGCAATTTCTATAATGTGCATGATATGGAAATTACCAACGGTGTGTGTGTGGCATATAAATCAGTGCTCGTGCAACATGAACCATTAGTAATGGTGCAGTGACATATTAATGATATGTCAATGTACCACAGGTAAAAGGATGTACAACATGGCACTCATGCATAATCACAATATATATAAGCATATCATACAGGGTTATATCACTTGAATCTAGCCATCGGAGTTTAACGCCATACAGGTGATTCCCCCGTAGATATTAAATCTACTCACTGGACGATCTCGAGTTAAGTGAATCCAATCACCTCTTTCCCCTTCTGGCTGTGTCCGAAGGCCCCGCCTGTGGTCCTAACATCACACAAAACCATAACGCATGAAATTAGTAAACTTTCCAAATACACGCGGACAAAACGCCAAACTAACGAATCGGCTCCTACAAGCTACCAAGTGTTAGCTTAGCGGGTTAAACGTGTGCAGCGACATCCTATACCAAACCTATGGCTGTTAAATGTACGAAACACTTAAACGAATGTTGAATAAATACGTATCGCTCGTTATCGAAATGCATGAATTCTAGCTAAACGGTCCCAGATTTTTATACATAAAAAATTAGAGAAAGTTGCATATTCCATGAGCCTACAAATAACCCAGAGACCCTACGATCAAAATCCACACACTAGCATCCTACTCTGGCCGCAAATTGTGGCCAGAAAGAATATATTTGCGGCCATAAGAAAAAGGAACGGGCTCAGGTTTTTATGGCAGGTAGAGGCCTCTAGACTAATCTGTGACGGCAACTTCTTAAACTAACACCTAGGTCGATAGAAGATTCCAACAGAGCCCCAAGCTACACAAAAATACGACTTTAACACTAAACTTAAACCATCATGGTATTTTATTGAAACTAATTAACACAAAACCTTCCTAAGATCCTAAATAAGGGTTTAAGATCATTATCTTATCAAAACTTGGGCAAAACTCCTAGCCTTACAAGCTCCAAGACATCTCAAGAGGGTTAAACATGCTTAGTTGAGGTTTTAGTTAGGTTTGATGTTGATTTAGGTTTAAGGTTAGAGGAAAATAAAGATCAAGTGAGAATTTTTAGTGAAGAAGAAGAAGAGGAAGAGAAAATGAGAGGATGTGAGTGTTGTGAGGAAATGAAAGAGTGAGAGGGTGAAGGTGAGAGATGAGAGCCATGCTCTTTCTCTCGCTTCATTTAATGCCTCCCATGCTTGTTTCCCATGCCATCATGCCTCCATTTTCAATTCTTTTCCCTTTTCTTTTCTTTTTAAAATAAAAACCCTTTTACTTAAAATAGATATATATAAATATAACATGACATAAAATGGTTAAGTGTCATGGCTAACAAAGTATGGTTAACACATGCTTAACCCTAGATTAGCATGCACATGAGTGTGCAAGTATAAAAATAATTAAATAAAATATTAATTAATTATAATAAAATATGTGAAAACAATTATTGGTTAAATTTATTAAAAACCCGCATTATATTGCTTAATTAACTCTAATCGCATTCTAAAGTGTTACACTTATGTTTGCCATATGTTTAGGCATTTTGTTGTATTTACTTTCCAGTTAAAACTCATGTACTTGTAAATATTGAAAGTTGAATGTAAATAAAGATATTTGTTGAAAAGTTTTACATTCTCCATTTATTCTTGTATTGTGTATTATTGTTTCAATACGCTTAGTATATTTATTTAGGGAATGACCTTCTCTAAATAAATATGCCGCGGGTTTGCCACGTCATCGTTTCCGTTTACTGGAAAGCAGAACGTGACAACATTTGTGCAATTTAATCTTAATTTATTATTAAAGAAAACGGTATCTTAAGTGCCACATGAGTAAATTTTCTAAGATGGTGTCACAATATATCAACCCTTCACTATTTTTTCCAATGATTGACATCCACCGACTTTATTTTCATCGTCTAAGATGTGGATACACCAAATTTCATATCATTCTAACATCATTTCAACGTTGGTATTGCGGGTGCAAAATTAACGATATCTCGATAATACGAAATGTTTAGTATTTTTATATAGCAATACCAACTGTGAAATGGTGTTAGAATGACATGAAATTTGATGTATCCACATCTTAGAGAATGAAAATGAAGATAGTGGATGCCGATCGTCTGAAAAAACGTTGGAGAATTGACAGTTTGCGACTTCATCTCAAGAAATTTCCTCCTATAGCATCTTAGATTCCGTCTTTTATTAATGTATTTAATACCTATGATGTATTAGTTTGCTCAGATAGAGAAAGAGAGAGATATGTGAGTCATTAGATGATTAACGTGATATAAATTGAAGAATAGAAGTTGGGATGGAAAGTTAGTTGAAAGAGATTAATCTTCTAAAACTAAATAAAATCTTAATTGTTTTGTTATACTTAGAAACATGAATTTAATATTTAAGTTTTAATGGATAATGATAAGTTTTAATTCCATAACAGAAAATTTTGGATTAAAAGCTGTTCCTTTTGATTAAAAGCCGTCGCCTTTGTTGCGGTCGATGAGAGAGGGATTTGGTGAGATTGAGATTGGAAATGGTGAGAAAAAAACTCAATTTGTTTTTAACTGAAATTAGTTGCAATAGTAAACTCATTTTCCTTTTAACTGAAATTTAGTTAGGTTAAGAAAAAAAATAAAAGTGTTTTTAGATAGATACATTATAGATATAAATAAATAGATATCGATATAGGTTTTCTTTTTATTAAACAAATAAATCTATAGATTTAGGATAAAATGTAGAAAGTTGTAGCAAAAGTAGTAAATAATATTAAATAAAATATTATATCCAATAATATTGAGTAAAATTGAAACTAACATTTATACTATTTTTTTAAATCGTTTTGAATGTATACTTTGGTAGATTTTATTGTATCTACGATTAATGCATTAATATCCAAATTGATTATGTTTGTTTCATAAAATTAGATAATTTAAAAAATACCATGCGATAACTATCTCTAAATGTAGTTGTTCTGAATTAAAGGTTCATATTTTTTAAAAACAAATTTAGGTAGGGGATATTTTTTATGAATATTTATCTGTACAATTAGTTTATTTTAGTTAGGATATTGATAGATTTTTAAAGAGGATTTTAGGTAGATAGTAACTTAGATGGGGATTTTGGGATATTAATCGAGATCAGTTGGTATAGCCGATCAAAAACAAAAGTTCAATTTGCTTTCAAGAATGTTATCTGTATTACTCTTATAAGCAAATTAATAAAAAATTTGGTCCATCATATCTTAACTAATTTTTACATCTTTTAAAATAATTTTTTTTAAAGAAAAATACAGTCTATTTGAAATAATCATATGGAACCTATTATATCAATCGTTTCAATTTAAAATTAAAAATCAAACTTTTTTTTGGAGTAGTTTATTGAAATAAAAATTGAGTTAGTTGAGGTTTTTATTTAGACTTTTTATATCCTTCATCAAATTTCCTCTTATTTAAAAAATACTCTATTTGCTCTTCATATTTATATTCTCACTCGAATCTATTAGATATTTCATATTTCTCTTTCTAAATATTTTTATCCAAAAATTAACCCGATTAGATGTTGACCGATATTATTTTCTAACTATTATATATATATATATATATATATATATATATATATATATATATATATATATATATATATATATACTATTCTTATAAGCAAATTGATGAAATTTTTGGTCCGTCATATATTAACCAAGAGCTGGACTACTTGTAGGAGAGGAAGGAATCTCTTACTTGCATGTTTTTCACCGTTGGATTTGTGATTTAATGGTTAGATGTGTATAGACAGTTAGAAATAAAATCTGACAGTAAATGGTGATAATATTATCATATTTCTCATCACTAAATCAAACCATCTAATAGTGTCAAATATATGAGGAGGAGATTCGCTCTCCTCTTAGAAGTAGAATAGTCCAACTTTCTCATAAACTAATTTCTTATCTTAGTTGATATTATTTTTGAAAAAAAATTTTACGGTTCCATTTGAAATAATCATGTGTAACCTATCATATCAAGTATTTTATTTAAAATTAAAAATCAAACTTTATTTTTGTATAGTAATTTATTAAAATATAAATTGAATTAGTTAAGATTTATTTAGGGTTTTTTTTCTATCCCTCATTAAATTTCCTTTTATTTTAAAAATTCTCTCTTTAATCTTCATATTTTTTATATCTCCCCGGATCTATTAGATATCTCATATTTCTTCTTATAAAAACTACCATCCAAAAAATAAACCGATTTTATATTAACCAAGGTTACTTTTTATCAAGCTATTATCATTATCCATATATACCACTCTAATAAGCAAATTTGTTAAAATTTTTGGTAATTAGGATATAACAATATGCAATGATAACATTTTTATTTTATCAATTAATTAATACCAAATATTTGATAAGGTTTTTTTTAAAGAATTAGTTAAATAAATATAGGTTTTAAAGGTGTTTCATAGAACTTTTAAGTTTTAGAAATTTAATAAGCTGGCTATTTTAAATATTTATAAAAAAAATCTTTATTATTGTAACTAAAATTATTTAAGATACTTCTCAAACAAAAAATATTATCACTATAACATTAAATAATAAATCTTAAATAAAAAAATTAGCTAATCATATGATATTATCATAATTTAACATTTTAGTTTTCTAACAATATATTTTAACTTGGACCAATAATTTTAGTGGCCATTTTATCTTTTTCTTTAACTTATATTAGCCCTATTAGTGAGTTTTATGATACAAATGGAAATTTGTGGCAGTTTGCATAATTGGAAGTTCGTGGTGTTTGGGAGAAAGTGGATAAAGTTCATAGCATCAAATTGAAATTTAGCCAACAATTTATCATATTAATCAATGAGACTACCACGACAATTCATTTTTAAAAACCCAATCAAAATAAATAAGTTGGTATTTATATCATTTCAAAAAAAAAATTATAATTTTTCTGTCGCATTTTCTTCTCTCGTCAAAACTAATATGTCAGATATTTATAATTTTTTATAAATATTTCAAAATTTAACAAATCATTATGTCACGCCCTGCTTCCCAAAATATAGAATGCGAGTGGTGATTAAGCCAGCCATGCTCCTCGGTCAGGAAATAATCCCGCCGTAGTCATACTTCGGCTTCTAGCATTACATGATAGTCAGTAGACAGTACTAGAGTAAAGAAAAATCACAGCTCACAACTTTATTACATCAAAATAAAAGAGTTTAAGATACATTTATTTACATGGAAAAAATAACTAACCAACAAAATAAAAATGTTCTTATAGTAAAAAGGTTGGCGCTAATGTTGCGGACCTCTGCGATCTCGAATGGCGGGTCCTGCTCCTTAGCTGGGTCTACTTCGTCCTCTGAGTATGCATACTCAGTTCATCAGGGCGACACATATACCAATAAATATATATAATGGGTATAATGTTATTAAACATGCAAGGTACGACAGACTACAGAAACATGAGAATGAATATCATTTGAATATGAACAGCGCGATATAAGTATCATGTCAGTAAATCAGGCAATGTGTATGTCACTACTTATTAGTCACTAAGTTAGTGAATTAATTGGTGGAAAGGATGCTTGTGTTTAACAAGGGTCTCGTGTATACCCGAGACTACGGTCCACTATTGCCCGGGACATAACCCTGCAGCCGTGCCACTAGGCCCACGACCTAATGTGTGTGTGTGTGTGTCACTAATATCGAATGATCATCCTCAAAGTCACTGTACCTCGCTAAATACGAGTTCAATTCCACCCTAATACAAGAATGATGCAACATAGCAAGTCATATGCGATATGAAACACAATGCACCTTATGACTCCAGAAAAATATATTAATCTGTACGATCGTATTTAGACAAAATGTTACAAAAGAGGTAAAGAGTAAACTCAAACAGCGATCTAACAAAATTGGTTCCAGTTCAATCGGGTTTAAGGTTTGCGATATGCGGTCGTTTCATTTTAAGTTTTCATCGCTGGGAATTCAGTTCCTGAACTGAAAGTCCATTTCGCGACACATTATTCACCATGTTGGGATCATAATTAGGCAAAACTACACCTGAGTGGAATTTATATCTTTTAATTATGTTTCCAACGCACTAGGCGGATCGACAGTATCTGCTGGGAGCTGGGAGATACATTCTGTTCAAGGTCGGAACATCCATTTTGTCCCTGCTTGGGACCGCAGTACGCTTCGACCATTTAAATTGCAATTAAAATATCAATTGGAAGTAAAATTAAACGAAACTAAAACCAATAGTTAGCTAACAGGATTATATTTACAAAGGTATAGGGTTATGCATAATTCCATGTTTGTACAGGGCTACACATTCATATAAATTCAGGCATCATTATGGAATGCTTCTCTGGACTGCAGTCCAGAGCTGCATTCCCAGTCAATTCTCGTTGCCGTAATATCGAAAAATAAACTATAGAGGGCTCTATCTTATCGAGTCGGCTTCTATATAATCTGTAGAACATTACATTCCGACATGTATCCAATTTTATATTAAATTTAGCATCTCGACATGTACAGTAAAAACAGAATTAACGTCGCCTCTTTAGGGCGTCGTTACACATGCGATACTTCGTCATTTAGAGTTCAGTCTTCCACGGGACATTCATAAGCAGCGAAAAGGAAATATGGTTAAAAGTTTTAAGCATGATCGAAGGGGTTTAAGTTCAGTCCTCTATCTCAGACTAACAATACAATATCGAGAATTTTCAAATTAAATTTGGTTTTGCCTAACCCGTGAAAATGGTATCTAATATTTACAATTTCCATGCGATATTAACATGACGTGTTTAGATCCGTTTATGCTCAAAAATAACACTTTAGATTTGATACGATGATGGCGTACAAAATATGTGTGATAGCATACTACGTAACACGTATTCGTAAATAAATGAATTAGTATAGATATAAATACATAGCATGTTAAAGCAAGTGAGATTTCACTTGCCTTCGGTCGCTGATATAGAAGTGACACCACGTGCAGGATTCGTCTCGACACATGAGACGATACAATACTGGACATGGCGCGTGGCTCATGTACGATGCGCGGTGACCCAGTACTGGACGCGGTGGCGACGCGGGCGTGATACGGTAGTGGGCGTGGTCTTGGTTCGGTGTGTAGTGCAGGAGTGGCACGGCGCGATACGGTACTGTACGCGATGCTGGTGCGGAAGTGGGCACGGTGAGTGCACTGGATCGAGGCACAGATGGAACAGAGGCCGGCATGGCGTGGCACGGAGAGTGGGTACGAGGTAGAACGAGGAGTGGGTACGAGGTGGCATGGGAGTTTAACGGGGGTCGCCGGCTGTGGATTGAGGTGATGGAGAAGGTGGAGGGCTTTGACAACGGTGGTGCTGGAATTTGGCTCAGCAGCAGTGACGGCGTTGTCCAGCAGCGGTGGTTGTGGAGGAGATCGGGGAGGGTGGTGGTGATGGTGAGGGAGTGGGGTTGTGGTGTGGTGGTTTTCGACGAAGACGGGGAGGATTGCCGGAGGTGGAGGAACTGGTGGGTGAGGAGACGAACGGCTGTAGCGAGGTGGTCGACGTGAACTCCGGTGGTGGGTGGTTGTAGGCGTCGGTGGCTGGTCGTGGGTGTTGGAGAAAGCTTGGTGCGCGGTTGAAGTCGGAGAAGAAGGAAGAGATGGTCACAGTTGGTGGAGAGGAAGGGATGCTGAGGGTGGCTCCGGTGGTTAGGGGTTCGTCGGCGACGAGCTCGATGGCAAAGAGGTTGATGTGGGTTGAATTGGAGGAGATGGAGCGAGCTATAGAGAGAGAGACTAAGAGGGGGTGAGAGACGTTGAGGGAATGAAGATCTGGATGAGGGGATCGCGGGGAGTTGGGATCGAGGGCGAGGTCGTGGTCGTTGGCGAAGAGCAGGCCTCGAGGAAACAACGTGTGAAGAAGGGGAAAGAGCCGTTGGGGGAAAAGAGACGTTGGGGGAAAAGAGGGTTATTGAGTGTGGGGCTTCGTCGTGGGGAACGGGGCACGCGGAGGCGAGCGCAAGAAGGGAAGGGAGCATTGGAAGTGGCGGGAAAAGAGGAGAAGGAGGAGAAGAAGAAGAAGAAAGGGGGTTCGGGTCGGGTCGGGTAGTTTAGGGTTTGGGATTGGGGTTGGGATTAAAAAAATAGAATAAAAAATTTATAAAATAAAAAATATATAAAAATAATAGGGGAAAATTGGGAAAAATACGGGAAAATATATATATGGAACCGGGGATTTACACATTATAAATCATACAGCTATTTTTCTAACAATAAAAAGCAAATCATTTAAAAACATTATGTGTGTATGCTAATGACCATACACTATATTTATATCTATACTGCTCTTATAAGCAAATTGATGAAATTTTTGGTTCGTCATATCTTAACTAATTTATATCTCTTCTAAAATTATTCTTTTAAAAAAATTACGGTCTATTTTGAAATAATAATATGGAAGCTATTCTATCAACCATTTCAATTTAAAATTAAAAACCAAATTTTATTTTTGTATTGTAGTTTATTAAAACATAAATTGATATTGAGATTTTTATTTTGTGTTTTTTATATCCTCGTCAAATTTTATTTTATTTTAAAAACTCTCTCTTTACTCTTCATATTTGATATTTCTCCTCAAATCTATTAGATATTTCATATTTCTCCTAAAAAAAATCATCCAAAAAATAAACCGCTTTTATATTAGTCGAGATTACTTTTTATCAAACTATTATCATTATCTATCTATTCCACACTTATAAACAAATTTATTGAATTTTTTGGTAATTAGGATGTAACAATATGCAATGATAACATTTATTTTTTCTCCACTAATTAATTAATGACAAATATTTGATAAGGTTTTTAAAGAATTAGTTAAAATAATATAGGTTTTAAAGGTTTTTCATAAGACTTTTTATGTTTTAAAAATTTAATAAGTTGGCAATTTTAAATATGTTTTAAAAATCTTTATTATCTTAACTAAATTTATTTAAGATACTTCTCAAACAACAAATATTATCTATATAACATTAAATAATAAATCTTAAACAAAAAATTTAGCTAATATATATCATATAATATTATCATAAACTAATGTTATCATAATTTAACAATTTTTTTTCTAACAATATATTTTAATTTTGGCCAATAATTTAGTGGCCAGTTAATCTTTTTGTTAAACTTATATTAGCCCTGTTAGGGATTTATGATACAAATGGAAATTTGTGGTAGCTTTGCATAATTTTGAAAGTTCATGGTAGTTTGGGAGAATGTGGATAAAGTTCATGGTATCAAGTTGAAATTTAACCAACTATTTATTACATTAATCAATCAGAGTATCACAATAATTTATTTTATAAAACTCAATGAAAATAAATAAGTTAGTTATTTATATCATTTAAAAAAAAAAGCAATTATAATTTTTCTGTTGCATATTCTTCTCTAGGCAAAACTATATGCAGGATATTTTTAATTTCTCATAAATATATCAAAATTTAACAAATCATTATAAATCATAAAACTATTTTTCTAAGAATAAAAAACAAATCTTTTAAAAATATTATGTTCGTAAATTGTAATGAGTTTACCAATTCTTCACGTGCATGACGCGTTCAAAAAACTAGTTATATATATGAAATTATTAATTTTGTTTGTATCTTGTAACGACTTTATCAATTTTTCACGTTCATGGCACATGTAAAAAACTAGTATGTATACACACACAGAAAAAGAGTATGAGGTGGCGGCCCCTTTTTCAAAAATAGGCTCCTACCTCAAAACACACCTGCCACGTGTATTTCACCGATCCAAATCGGTCATGTTGTTCTACGTATCATGAAATCTTTGTATACAAAAAATCTCGAGATATGATAACCTCTAGCCGGTCCATTAAAAGACCGCATTTTTCTAATACCGATAAATCGTTGATTTTTCTATCCACTTGATGAACATGTTAGAAGTTTTCAAATCTCGAGATATTTTGTACATAGTGCTTTCATGATACGTAAATCAAGATGACCGAATTGGATCGGTGAAAAATATGGAGGATATATGTGTTTGAGTTGGGAGGCCCTTTTTTAAAATAGGGTTGCCACCTCATATGCCTTCTCCCCTCCCCCCGCTCTCTCTTTATATATATATATATATATAGAGAGAGAGAGAGAGAGAATAATGAAGAAAAGAGGTCATATGAGGCTTTTCGTTAAGTGGCATCAAAAATCTATATCCTCCATGATTTTTTTCACGATCGGCACCCATCAATATCATCTTTATTATGTAAGATGTGGATATAAAAAATCTCATGTGATTCCACCACTTTTTTATCGTTGAATTAGCAATGTAAAAAGTTATATTGTCGATAAACCGTTAATTTTGCATCCACTAGATCAACAGTGAAAAAATGATGGAATCACATGAAATTTGGTATATCCACATCTTACATGATAAAGATGATGATGATGGGTGCCGATTGTCGAAAAAATCGTAGAGGTTGTATCTTTTTGACACCATAGGAGGAAATTCCCTCCCATGGCACCTTTCATCCATTTGAATAATGGATGAAAGGTGCCATGGGAGGGAATTTCCTCCTACTGCGTCGAAAAGATACACCCTCCACAATTTTTTAGACGATCGGCATTTATTATCTAAGATGTGGATACACCAAATTTTGTATGATTTTATATCTTTCTCACCGTTGATTTCGTGGGTGCAATATTAACGGTTTACCGACAATAGAACTTTTTACATTGCTAATTCAACGGTGAAAAAATGGTAGAAGCGCATGAAATTTGGTGTGTCTACATTTAGATGATAAAGATGATGATTATGGATGCCGATCATTGAAAAAAATGATGGAGAGTGTATTTTTTCGACGCCACCTGAAGAAAAACTCTCTTAAGGCCTCTTTCCTTCATATGAAATTTGGTATATATATATCTTAATATATAAGAATGAGAATTGTGTGTGCCAATCGGTGAAAAAAACATAAAAGGTTAGACTTATCTTGCCGCCATAGAAGGAAATTCCATCCTAGGGCCTTTGTCCTCCGTTATATATATATATATATATATATATATATATATATATCTATGTATATATATATGGCCATAAATTAAGGTTTTCGGGAAAAATTCGTGGGTCCCTTGGATGCATGCGTACCCACCAACACACCACACACAAGCACACAACACGCATGCATCCAAGGGACCCACGAATTTGTCCCGAAAACCTTAATTTATGGCCATATATATATATATATATATATATTCCAAATCTTGGATTTTGCATGCAATACTATCTTGCAATACTTCCCAATTAAGATGAGATCTATCCAAAAATTACATTTTTTGCCACTAACCTGTAAGCCTTGATCTATGCCCACCCACACACACCACACAAGCACACAACACACGTGCATCCAAGAGATCCACGAATTGGTCCCGAAAGCGTTAATTTGTGGCCACCCCCTCTTAGGGTTTCTGGGGTTCGAAAGCTGCACACTTTCCCAAAGGGGAAGTGCCCGTACCAACTGCTCGTTGTATCCAAAAATTACATGATTTTGAGTTTTTCTATATCAAGCAAGTGCTCAGCTCCTTTACAAAATAAATATTAAAAAAAAGGCACCGGTATTTTGGGGGCATCTCAAGATTCTCGACTGAACTAGTGTAAGAGAAAGGATGAGAAAATGAAAAACATTAGAAGAAGATATATATGTTGCCGGTACAAAAAATATACATGTGTTGCTAAGAGAGAGAGAGAGAGTGAAGTTAAATCTGGGATTGCCAGCCCTGGATTTAATTAGTTTTAACTAGTAATATGCACGTGCTATGCACATGTGTGATGAGGAAAAATAATCACGTGTCATGATTTTTGTATGCTTCTCTAACGGTCATTAATCTAAGAACACTTCTACTAAGTTTGTTTATTTGGAAAATATCTTGTATTCAAAATTGTTGAAGGGTATAAGGGTAATTACATATATGAGAGAATGACATGACATGCTCTTACTCTAAAATCCTCACATAGATTTTTCTCATTTTTTGCATTTTTTTAGTGGAAAAATAAGAAATTATTTGGGTTGCCCTCATGAGTTTGAGTTATAATAGTATAGATCTTAAATTAAAGTCATTAGAACCTGAGCTGGCCAAAAAAAGTCTATTTTGACAAATAAATTTAGGAGGGGTCGATTTTCCAAAATAAAAAGTAAAGTAGGTCTGTTTAAAAAAATTGTCCTAATTATAATCATATAATTATAATTATAATTATAATATATAAAATAAAATAAAACAGATATAAAAGATAGATTATAGGTTAGGAAACGAGGTATTTAAAAAAAACAAAAAAGAAAAAGGGGATGCTTCCTAATTTAGTTTACAAGTTTACGATACCAAGGTTGACCCGGTCAAAGCAACACCATTTATGGACATTATGCCGACATCCCGGTTGTTATGTTGCTTCTGGCCCATTCGGGAGAGCAACAATAGACGTCCACCGCTCAAAACGAGCAGGGGGAGCTTTTTCCATTCGGTGGGGTGGGGAAGATGGTGGCCGACCCATTAATTTTTTTTATCTTCCTTCCTCTATTGGGAAGACGGTGGCCCTTTCTATTTTTTTTTTAAATGGTGGGCCTCTGTTCATTGTATTATATTAAATTTTAAAGAAATATATATTTGCAATAGGATTTGGTTACATATATTTCAAATGCATTGTTTCACCCTGCTCACCCAAGGTGTCTTTGGTGACATCGCTGGCGTTTCTTTACAGGATGACGACATCACTCTCTCATCTCTTAAAACGGAAACCCTAGTCCTAGTCTCTTCCGGATCGGACCCTTGCCGCCCAAGTAAGCACCCTACCCTTCTCCTCTCTCTCTCTCTCTCTCTCTCTCTTCTCAAAGTCTATAAATAGAACCCTAACCCTAACCCTAACACTCTCTCTAACTCTCATCTCAGTTTCCATTGATGAAAACACACACTCGCTCTCTCATCAGCGTAAAAAAGGCAGCAGCAGCCGTCATCGTCACCGGCTTCGACGACCGCCGCCTCCATTCTCGATGAAATTGAAATTGGTTACTTTCTTCTCTCTTCTCTCTCTGAATTCATCATCATCCTTTTGTGAGTGAATTTCAAAGTTATATTTTATTAGTATGTCTATTGCAAATTCTTGATTTTTGAATCTAGTTTTGTTTCAGAGGTTGATTCCCCCCAATTTCTCAATTTTGCACTGGACTACACTCTTAATTTTTAAGCAAACAAAACAATTCTAAGTCTTAATTTGCTTTCTTCGGCCTAAATTGTGTAATGTATGCTTATCTGCTAAATATCCTTGTTCTTTTATATGTTGTTGATTCTTCGTGCTGCGTGTTATTTAACATGTCTTTAATTTTGATACGGTATTATAGCTTGGACGATTTTGCACTGTCGCTAATCCTTGTTATAGCAATCGATTTCCATGTGGCTTTTCTCCCATTGTTCCTACATTACGGTGGATATCTTTCAGTTCGATTTTTTTAAAATAAATTTTATAACTATGGATCACTAATCTTAGGAACCAAACAGTCGCTGATTTGCCCAAAAGCTTCATGGCTATAAAAAATGGTGAGGCAAGGTTTGGATGGCCTGCTAGTTAGTTTAGCGTTTGCAGCCATCTTCTATTGTTAGCCTAACTTCAAATCTGAACAGACCCTTATTGTAATTCAGAGGCAATGATGATTTGTCCGAATGCTTCAGAGTGATTGATTGTTAAGGTTAAATGGCAAGGCAAGATTGATGACTGTCTACGTATATGCAGCAACCAGTTTGCAGCCATCTTCTATGTTATTTTACGTTCCTAACTCCAAACTCAAAAGCAGAGCCTAAATTGTTAGAGAGGGAGAGAAAGAGAGGATTTGTTCCATTCTTTATCCTAGGATTTATATTTGCATACAAATTCAACTATTGGTTTGCATACAAGCAACCTAAACTGGCCCAATAAATAAGTCAGAAGGCAGTTCTGATTGTTTATTTTTTAGACTCCAAATAATTTATATGGCGAGGCAAGATTGGTTGGTACACAGGCAACCAGTTTGCAGCGATTGTGTTATATGGAAAATGGCGAGGTGGGTTTGGTTGTCTGCTTATATGCACGCAACCAGTTTGCAGCCATCTTATCTGTTTTTATAACTCTAAACTCAAATCAGCGACTAATTTGTGAGAGCAAATATATTACATTCTTCATTACTTCAATTTGCTAGGACAGGCTGGTATATCTGAGCCTCATCCTTAGTGTATATCTGTATATGAGAGCTATGGCTTGCAAAGGGTTGGGTTGTGTCAGTTGTCTACTTGTAGAGCCATTCAAGTTTGTTCAAAATTTAAGACGGCATTTTCTTCACCTTCTTGGGGATTTTTCGATTTTAAATGGGGGCCTAAGTTATGATGATGATTGGGAAATATTATCCATCAAATTTCTTCTTCTCTATTTCTTGTTGTTCGAAAACAAGGTTTAATTATCCGATTAGTCGGCTCTTAAGAGTTTGGCTAGAAACTGCGTTGAAGTATTAAATGATTGATTGATTGCATAATTGACTCTGCTCAAGATATGCTGTGAGCGACAATTAGTCAGGTACCTATACACTGCAAATAACCAAATATGCAAACTCACACTTCATAATGACTTGGGTCTTTCCTTTTCCTTCACATCAATTTTTTTTGTCTTCTCTGATTTTTCTTTGCGGGTATATTAAAATGTAATTTCCTATATAATCCATATATGTGGCGTATAATTCATTAGCATTGGCTGGCTGAACAGAGAACAAATACATGTTCCACAGCATTGAATTTTCTTTAATAGATACTGGATACATGTATGTGCGGGCAACCAATTTGCAGCGATTTTGTTATTGTTACCCTAACTCTAAACTTGAATTGTTATTTGTTTTTCGTACCATGTCTGGACCCGAGCTCATTCTACTGGATTCATAAAGCTTGAGGCTTTGTGGATAGCTCAGGTGCGTTCTTCAATGGAAAAGGTTAACCTCTGTCGCACTTTTTAGGTGTTTAATTTTCGTGATTGCACTAATGAGGTCAGGTATCTTTTATTTCAAGATTTCTGTCAAGTGTTTTCTTCTTCTGAAGTGTATCCTCTTTTATTGGGGGCTTTGGAGAGAGGACTCCAGGAAGCAAGGCGAATTTATTATTACTATTGACGATAATGAGTCCCTGAAAGTTAGATATAATTGAAAGTAGAAAGGACTTCTAAGGAAGTTTAATAGGAACACGTTTTTGTGAATTTTACCCTTAGTAGGCAACCAGTTTGCAACTATTTGTTAACTAACGGCAAACCCTAACAGCATCTTTTTGTTTATTATTGGTTATTAGAAGCTGATCTAAGCCTCATCTTTAATGTTTATCTGATGCTCGACATCAGGGGTTTTCTCATATATCACCTCGAAAACTTAGGTTATTTCTGTATAGCATCTCTGAAATGAAGAAATATTTCTGAGCTCATTATTATTTGAATTATTGTTGTCGTTGTTATGCTCATGATGATGTTGTCATTAAGTTTTATTGCTCTCCATCAAATTTGGTTACTCTTTACTCCTCCATATAAAATTGTCCATAGTCTATCAAATTGTTTGTTCACTGAAAAAAGAATGAAGCGTAAGCTGCTTGAAAACCTATCTTTATCTACCCGAAAGATAAAATGTTGGGGCGCACAATACCTAGATATTAGCACCAAACAGGAGGGCCAACGGCATTGCCTCTTTGGTAGATAAAAGTAGATATTAAAGAGGGCAGGAAAAGTATTTTCCGAAAAAACTGCCTCTACAAAATTAGACCCTGAATTAAAAAGCTAGGAAAAAGAAATCAAGTATATAAATAAGGAAACGAGAATTGACGCTCAAAACTCCATTTCTTTTGAATTGTATATTATTATGACATCGTCATAAAATTGCACTATTTCTCTCTGGACATTGTCGGTATTTCTCTACGGGATGGCGACATCTCTCTTAAAACTTAAAACAGAAACCCTAGTTTTGCTTGGATTCATGCTGCCAAAGTAAGTACACTAGTCATATCCTCTCTCTCTCTCTCTCAAACTCTCTAAATAAAACTCAACTCTAACTCTCTGTCTCTCTTTCATCCGAGACTCCATTGATGAAACCTTAACCCTAACACACACACACACACACACACACTCTCTCTCTCATCAAAATTATTGTTGGAATAAAGATGCCAAAAAGGACACTGCACAAAAACTTAGTGATATGCTCTTCCTTCACCAAGCTTCTAATCCTTTTATACTCTCATGTTCTCTTCATTATCATAACCAAAATCAAACTCTTGAAAACAAATAAACTAACTCACCACACTGCTATCAAGGACACACGAGGTGATGCGTCTCAGGCGCAATGCGCAGCCAGACGCTAGAATGCCCCTCGTGGAGCTACGTGGTGCCGTGCATGCAAGAGACGCGAGCATAGACGCCTGAGGTGCACGCCTCACGTGAGGCGAAAGGTGCAAGTGAGACGCGCGCCTCGCTGTAAATTTGTCATTGGATTCTTAAAAGAGAATCGGGTCGAATGGGGGGTACTTTTAATTATATGATTACCCAAACCCAAAACTTAAAGCATTTTTGTCAACCGGAAAGCAGAAGTTTTCTCAAAACTTCTCATGTTCATGACTTCATGGTGGTGGGCGCTTCTAGGGTTTTCAACAGCGGCGGCGATTGCTCTCAAGTTCGTCAGCGGCGAAGGTGCTTCTCGTCCTTGTCGACTTGGACTTCTCTATCTTCTTCTCCTCGCCTCATTGGTTCGTTGACTTGAAAACATAATTAAGATTTGAGGTATTGATTCTTCTCTTCCTTTTATCTAATTCTCTCTCCTCTCTTTTTTCTTTTATACTTTTTCTATTTCATTCTTTTAAGTTCAAGTCATTAAGCTTGGTGATGGATTTATTTATTAAAATTCATCCATCTGATGTTGCATTTTGAAATTTGAAATCGAGCCATTGAAATTGCATATTTGATGTTTATTAGGTACAAGTAATACAAAATTAAAGTATTAAAAGTTATAGAAAAGCTTATTCGTCTCACACACTTGAACGCGCCTCTCATGCAAGCATCTTGCGTCTTGGGTGCATTACATCTTTTGCATTTCACACTGCGCATTGAGAGCACTGCTCACCATTATATAAGATTATATAACACTAAACTTCCCTTAACTAAGAGCGTATTTCACTGAACTATTAAGTTTTAATTGCAGTAAGCTTCCTTACAATGCTAACATTTTAATGAAAAAAATCCATTTGAACTAAAGGATAAGGTAGTTTATACCATGATAAAAAACTTTGGGGTTGTTTCGTGAAAAGTAGTAGTAGTTAAGGGCGTTTCAATATAATTTAGCGGCTAAATTTCAACTTGATACTATGAACTTTGGTCATTTTCCCCCAAAACTACCATGAACTTCTAAAATAATGCAGAACTGTCATAACCTTTTCTTTGTACTAGAAAATTCCCTATCAGAGTTAACAGGCGATCAACAAAAAAGATAAAATGACTAAAATATGCAACATATATCAATTTAAAAAACTAATTTTTTGCTAAGAAATAATACCTGTTGGGTGTTAGTTAAATCGTTTTTTCTGTTTTGTTAATCAAATATTAACTCCTTTAGGGAGTTTTCTGGTACAATGAAAGTTCGTGGTAGCTTTGCATCATTTTAGAAGTTTATAGTAGTTTTGGGGGGAAGTGATTAAAGTTCATGGTATCAATTTGAAATTTACCCTAAAGTATATGCATTAAATTCGTAGTTTAGTGAAAAGTAGTAATAGTTAAGGGTATCTCAGTTTTGCATTAAGCTCTTCATTGTCGAGAAGTTGCATGATTGAAATGATAAGATCCCTCTTCATTTCACTCTTACTAATGTGCACCTTAATGCAATAATCTATTACAAGAAGTAGTAATCATCATTCATCAATACAATATTTTATTTGATTGGTTTGATATATCTATATCTATAGGACTCCTAAAAGCAAATTGGAGAGGTTTTGGAGGTCTTTTCATACCAACTAATTATTCATACCAAAAGATTATTCATACCACTAAATCCTATTCCTCTCGGCATATTCAAATCCAATATCACATCTTTTTTTTTTATTATTAGATATTTAGCATCAATTATTAAAAAATATTTTCATATCTTTTTTTATTATTATATATTTAGCATCAATTATTAAAAAATATTTTCATATCTTTTTTTATTATTATATATTTAGCATCTATTATTAAAAAATCTTTTCATATCCTTTTTTTAAGTTTTTATCATAATTTGCTAATTTAAGTTTTATGGAAATCATATTTTTTATTCTTTTTTTATATATATTTAGCACTCTTTATATAGTATATGAAAAAGATTTTATGCCAAAATTATATTTGGATTTTATAGAAAAAGTTGATTTGATTTTATATCACAAATTTGATTTCCATAAAACTTAAATTAGCAAATTATGATAAAAACTTAAAAAAAGATGTGACCTGAAAGCATATTTAAAAAATTAGTTAACATATATACTTTCTATAGTATATGAAAAGAATTTTATGCCAAAATTATATTTGGATTTTATAAAAAGAAGTTGATTTGGTTTTATATCACAAATATCTTACTGTAGAATGGTTAATCTCTCTACTATTATAGTGCCAAAGGCAAGGGCTCTAATTTTAAAATTGATTTTGAGATTTGACTATCAAATTTGCAAAAGAAATTCATTAAAAAAATAAAAAAAATTAAATCTCAATTTGTAACTTCAACTATCCCATACGTCGAAATCAAAATTGTAACTGCAACTAACACCATACATCCAATAACTATCATCACAAATCTCTTTCAGTAACTAACTCCATATAAATTTCTATTTAATTAATCACACTTAATATGTAATGTGCATCTCATGTGCAAAGTACTAATGTGTGCAAAATATAGGCCATAGGAGGGAATTTCCTCCTATGGTGTCGAAAAAATACAGGCTCTATCATTTTTTCCACACGGCACCCAGTATCTCTATTTTTATCATCTAAGATTTGTATACACCAAATTTTATGTGATTCTATCATTTTTTCGTAAAAGGTTCTATTTTCGGTAAATCGTTAATTTTGCAACCACTAAATCAACGGTGAAAAAGTGGTAGAATCACATGAAATTTGGTGTACTACATCTTAGATAATGATTAGAGGGAATGGATGCCTATCGTCGAAATAAATCATGAAAGGTGTATTTTTTCGACGTCATAGGAGGAATTCTCTTCTGGCACATGTTCTCCATTATATATACGAGCGCGCGCGCGCACCTATATATGAGGAAATAGGTTATCAGCTAGCTAACTGATATTAAACCGTCAGCTAACCTATTATATAATCCAATCCGACCGTCAAATCGACGATCCGCGCCGGCCACCATATTCCACACATGGAGTGATCTGTGTATAAAATTATAATCACTTTGACACCTACGCCTTCGATCAAGTGTCCCCAATATATGACATTTTTATTGTGTTTAACAACCATCCATATTTTAAATGCTTGATCCATCACTTGAATCATATCGATCAAATTTTCGCACACTAGATCACTCTATGTGTGGAACAAGATGGCTGGAGTGGATCGTCGATTTGACGTTCGGATTGAGCTATATAATTGGCCAGCTGACTGTTTAATATCAGCTAGCTAGCTGATAATCCGTTTCCTCTATATATATATTCCCTCCCACATGTTCAAACTTTTTTCAGTGGTTTCCCCAAAGATCTTTCTTTAACACAACCTTCATTTTGCTCATTCATGGAGTTGTATTTAGTACCTCCAAGAAAGATGATTATCCGCCGTTGGTCAGTAATGTGGGTTGGCTTAGATTACTTAGTGTTGCGCGTCTACGAAGACATCACGCTTGGGGATGCGAAGGAGCTATTATCGTATCGCCCAGCTCCTTTAACCTAATGCGGCCGGACCGCAGGTAACCTTAGCATGGGGACATCCTAGTCCTCTTGTCGCCGCAAGGTAGCTAATCATACGCAGCAGGAGCAAGAGTACTCCCTTAATCTGAAAGGCACATGAACCCGAACGCTATTATGAATGTGTGACCGACACTACATTACGTAGGTACCTGTGTAGGTGATGTGCACGTGAAGAGCCGACTGGTCCTAGAAACAGCGGAAGCGGCGCTAGGAGTTAACGACTGGACGTGCTGCAACTTAGGGATCACCAGTTATAGGGATATCGGGGTTAGGAGCATAGCATAATTCTTCTTGAAGAGCTAGAAGGTGCCATGTGACTGACCCTGCCATAATGCACTCATACCTATTTTATTGCACCGACACCCGAAGTCGAACATACAGACGACGATCTTCGTGCATGAAGGGACGGGAGGAAAGAAAGGGCGGTGGATGATAATGAGAAAAGAGCGCCGCTTCATGCGTGTAGGGATGGGTGCAAAATTAACGATTTACTGGCGAGCTTTTTACATTGCTAATCCAACTTTGAAAAAGTGGTAGAATCACATGAAATTTGGTATATCCACATCTTAAATGATAAAGATGAAGATGAGTGCCGATCATCGGAAAAAATGATAGTGTGTTTTCGGCGCCGTAGGAGGAAATTCCTTCATAAGGCACTTTCCTTCCATTATATATATATATATAAAGGGAGAATAATGGAGGTATATATATATAGAGAGAGAATAATGGAGGAAATATGCTATAGGAGGGAATTTCCTCCCATGACGTCGAAAAAATACAATTTCCATCGTGTTTTCCGACGATCGGCACCCATCATCTTCATCGTTATCATCTAAGATATAGATACACCAAATTTCATGTGATTCTACAACTTTTTTACCGTTGAATTAGTGGATTCAAAATTAACGGTTTAACGACAATAAAACTTTTTACATTGCCAAATCAACGGTGAAAAAGTTGTAGAATCACATGAAATTTGGCGTACCCACATCTTTAGATCATAACGATGAAGATGATGGATTCCGATCGTCAGAAAACACGATAGATGATGTATTTTTTCGACGCCATAGGAGGAAATTCCCTCCTATGGCCTCTTTCCTCCATTATTCTCATATATATATATGAAAAAGGGTATGGGGTGGCGGCCTTTTTTCAAAAAGGGGCTCTCGCCTCAAACACACATATCTACCATATTTTTCATCGATCCAAACCGGCCATTTTGATCTACATATCATAAAACCCATATATACAAAATTTTTCGAGATTTAAAGACCTCTAACGCATTCATCAAATGGATTAAAAAATTAACGGCATATAGGTATATGAAAAATTACGGTTGCTTGATGGACGTGCTAGAGGCCTTAAAATCTCAAGATTTTTTGTACATAGGGATATCATAATACGTAAATTAAATTGTTCGGTTTGGATCGGTGAAATGTATGGGGTAATGGTGTGTTTAGGTGGCGGCCCCTTTCATATCCCTTTTTCTGTATATATATAGAATCACATGAAATTTGGTGTATCCACATCTTACATGATAAAGATGATGAATACCGATCGTCAGAAAAAATCGTGGATGGTGTATTTTTTCGACGCCATAGGAGGAAATTCCCATCCTATGGCACCTTTCCTTGTATACACACAGAGAATAATGGAGAAAAGACGCCATAGGAGGTTTTTTTTCGTTAGGTGGCGTCAAAAAATATACCCTCCATTTTATTCGACGATCGACATCGTCCATCTTGATCTTCAACGTCTAATATGTCGATACTTCAAATTTCATGTGATTCTACCATTTTTTCACCATTGATTTAATGGGTGCAAAATTAATGGTTTACCGATAACGGTACTTTTTACATTGCTAAATCAAAGGTGAAAAGGTGTTAGAATCTCATGAAATTTGGTGTATGATATATTAGACAATGTAAATCAAGATGGTCAGTACCGATCGTCGAATAAAATGATGGAGGGTGTAGTTTTTGACGCCACCTTACGAAAAAACCTTCTAGGGTCTCTTTCCACCATTATTCTCTCCATCTCTCACACACACATATAATGATTCATTTCTTCTAATTTAGACTGCGTTTAGATGGAAAATTTCGAATTTAGTGAATGATTTCCCACACATACCCCCACGAAATGTTTGGAGTCGATGATACATGTCTTCATTTTTATAAAGGTAACAACAAATGAGCCTTTTATCCCAAACATATGGGGTAAGCTACATGAACCAACATGAGAATCACGCCGGGGCGAGCACATGAATCCTCCGCATCCACTCACTCCCATCGAACAATATACTTTCATTGAGGCTTTTGGCATCCGTACCGCCTCTATCCACGTTTTTTACGGTCTCCCTTTCGTTCTTTTGACTTGGCCTAAATCAAGAATATCCATTCATCAAACTGGTGTTTCCGTAGGTCCGCGTCGTAAATAACCAAACCATCTTAACGGTTTTCCCTCATCTTCTCCTCCACGGGTGCTTACACCAACCTTTGCATAAATATCCTCATTTCGCATCTTACTTTTCTAGTGTTACCACACATCCAACGAAACATGCCTATCTCCGCTACATGATCTTTTGTGCATGATGTTTCTTAGGAGCCAGCATTCCGTACAATATAATAAGGCCGGTCGAATAGCGGTTCGATAAAACTTCATTTTCAATCTTAACGGAAATTTACAATCGCACAAAATCCCCGTTGCTCTCCTCTATTTCAACCAACCAGCTTGGATTCTCTGGTTGATACCGGTATTGATCTCACCATCCTTTGGATAATGGAACCTAGATATCTAAACTGTTCGCTCGGTGATTTCTCTTGCCTATCTAGTGTTATACCACTGTGATCTCGACTTTGTTTACTAATTTGCATTGCATATGTGCTGTCTTGGACTTACTCAATCTAAACGCCCGAGATTCCAACGCTTGCCTCCGTAACTCCAATTTGGTATTAACCTCTACTTTCGCCTCATTTATCAAAATAATATCATCTACCGATAATATAAACCAAGTTACCTCATCCTGGATAGTTCTAGTAAGCTCATCTATCATTATTGCAAACAAGAATGGACTTAATGCAGATCCTTGATGCAAGCAAATCGTGATCGGAAAATCTCTCGTTAGGCCGCCGTAAGTCCTTACATTTATCACTACTCCATGATGCATGTCCTTGATTATGTCAATGTATCTAATTGTGACTCTTTTCTTCATCATTATCCGTCATAATACCTTTCTAGAAACCTTGTCGTAAGCTTTCTCTAAGTCGGTAAAAACCATTTGCAAATATCCCTTCTCCTCTTTCGAAAACGTTCGACAAGTTGACGAAGCAAATGAATAGCCTCCGTCGTCGATCGTCCATGCATGAACCCAAACTGGTTCTCTGTTATTTTAACATCCCGCCTTAACCCGTGTTTAATCACCCTCTTCCAAAACTTAATGGTATGACACATGAGTTATATTCCACGGTAGTTTTAGCAACTTTGAATGCTACCCTTATTCTTATAGAAAGGATAAGGGTACTTTTCCTCCACTCATTTAGCATCTTTTGGATTTTCCTTATCTTATTAAATAGGCACGTCAGCCATCGAACACCTATCTGAAAATACCTTAGAGTGGTTGAATAAGGTAACTACGTGTCCTATAGCAAATTTAAATTCTTAATTACAATATTTTAATTGATTACCAAGTTTCCGCGGAAATAATTTAAACAAGTTTAAATAATGAATCTTAGTAAGGTAATCAACACAATCACAGAAAAAGTAAATAGAGTCAAAACAACGCAAATATAGAGATTTGTTGACTAGGGTTCACCACACTTCTGTGGCTAGTCCTTGTCTGAGACACCTTCTCGGGATTTCTGCACTATTGTTATGAAGAACACGAATCCCTCTTCACAGGTCTGTGAAGAACACCAATCTCTCTTCACAAGGATAACACTCTTGAACTTGTGATTAGCAAGAAAACAAGCCTTCCTTTCTAGTTCGTGATTCTCTAGGAAATCCGCACTTTCCTCTCTAATCCGCGACTTTCTAGGAAGATTTCTTTTTCCACTCTGAATCCACACAATTCAAGCAATAAGAGGCACCCCCTCTCGTGGGTTGAGAAACACCCTTTCTCGTGGGTTTACAATCGTTTTACAAACGATAAATTTACTCACTCTTAACTTTATGATCTTAATAGATACCGGTATGACAAGAATTGATTTGAGAGATTATATCATGTTTTGGCTCTATGGAAATGAAAAGAATTTGGGCAAGTGTAAGCCGAGAAGAATAAAAGGATTTCTCAAAATGATTTGCAATGAATTGTTTATTGAAAGTGTGAGGTCTTATGGCTTTATACATGTATCAAATGGAAAGTTATTCTAACTTCCAATAACCGCCAAAAACTGTTATAAAACAGTTAATGACGGTTGGAGGCGATTAGAATTGAAAACGGTGTAAATATCCTTTCGATTCAAAATCCAAATTTAAATTAACTGCCAAAAACTGTTCGTGCAAAGACGTCTGTAGGAAACATCTGCCATTAGACAAATTCCTTCCCCAGACGTCTGTAGGAGAACAAAAAATTATTTAGCAGACGCCTTTAGATTCGTCTCTGAAGTTTATCCAGTATTTGATATTTTGGGAATTTGTGCTACAGACGTCTGTGGAGGAAGTCTGGGGTTCAAAAAAATTTATGATACAGACGTCTGTTTTCTGACATGAATGAATATTTGTTTTTTAAACTTGGCAGTTTGAATTCCAACAGATAGGTTAGACGTCTCTTAATTAGAGGGAAAACGTCTGGAGTAAAGACGGCATGTTGGAATGATGTTTCTAATATTATAAGATCAATACTAGACACATGCACGACCCTTTTATCTTCTATCTTTGTCTTGGTTCTTCTTTGATCTTCGTTTTCTTGAATCGTTACGATAAGACGTCATTATATCTTGATTAAGCTTGCATCACGTTATCACCCGCGTCAAGTCTTCATGCCATACCATCGTTTTGAGTGCGCATCACATTATAGGCAATTTTGTTTGATGTTTGATATATTCATGCTGTACTTAAGAATAAACACTTGGAAATGTCATCAGTAACTTATGAATTCGTTTAAATAAGGTTTTAAACTAAATCGAAACCGAGGATCGTGTAACACAGATGTAAACAATCTCCCATTTTTGATATTTAGCAGAACTTATTTAAAATATTCATGATATATAAAAAATATAAATTCGATTTAAATACTCCCCCATAATTTATGCTTGGTTAAAAAAATCTTTGAACTCATATCGGTGTCTCATACCACTGATACTATTTTTCAAAAAGTATTGCATGAAGACGAGTGATAAAATTCGAATTTTATGACCAAATCAAGAATTAATTAAGGATATTCATGAATATTTTTAATATTCTCTCTTTTTGAAAAATATCAAAAAGTTTAAAAAATAGAGCAAGGGTTATGAAAACATACATGAATATGGAAATTTTAAGTTCATGGAAAACAAAATGAGGCATGTAAAGGCACATCCAATGAACAAAGTGTATTTTTAGCGACGTGAGGATAAATAATATCCATTTTAGCGCATGATTTATAGTAACTAAAATATTAAATAGTATACGAACCCGATAGTTAGAGAACATAATTCAAACTTTTCATAAATAGAAACTTGAAGTTCATACATAGAATTCATAACGATAAACTTACACACAAATGAAAACTAAAACGCACAAACTACATCAAACATAAACTAAAACACGCACACACTAAAAACATCCATATACTTCAAGCAAAACAAATTAAACAACGAACTAAACTAGGACCTAAACCTTAAGATCCTAATTTATTCTTCCGGCGGTGGAGGCGGCGTTGTAAATGGAAACTTGGAGGACAAGACGAACATGCTATAATCAAATGTGCCAGAAAATCGAGTCATCTGCTCTGTAAGATGATCGATTTGGCTGAAGAGGTGATCGATGCGGTCGGAGAGATGGTCATGAGAACCAGTGATACGATCCATGATACGGTTCTTGAAAGTGGCAAAGTCAAAGTCTTGGGCCTGAGGAGGAGGAGCGTTAACTGGATTTTGAGGAAGATGGGAGGAACTCGGAGTTTGGTCTAACTTCATCAAATTGATGTTGCGGGCTCCAAAATCGAGTTGTTCCTTGACTTGGTCCTCGAGAACGGGAATGGTAATATGACGATACTCCAAAAGCTTTGTTATGGCTCGACTATAGTATAGATTCATTGGTCCACTTGACACTTCCCACGTGTTATGGATAAGGAACAACAGAAGATTAACTTTAATCTTCAGAAGCACGCAGTAGGTTATCAACTTGTGGGGGCCGTAAAAAGTTTCGCGACTGCCAGACTTAGCTAGGACGGTGTGGGAGAGAAGATTGGCAAGAACACGAGCTTGTTTAGTGAGTATTTTCGCTTGACGATCATTGTAGAGATGAGAATTCTCGGGGCCGTGAAGGATTTGGGATACCTTTTCCTTAGTAATCGGGTCAGCATACTCGAAATTGGCCAATGTCTTCATATAAACGTCGGCTCCTTCATTAGGGATACCGACCGAGAGTATCGGAGTTGAATTTGAAAGTGGAATTGAAGACCTTGGTCGTGTAGTTGGTGTGATCGTCGGAAGTAGTCGTGAGTGTTGGGGTAAAAATTTATACCTCGGTTGACCAAGTCAAAATCAAAGTCAACCCCAAACCAAGTGGGCCGAAGTCCAGGTCAAGTGGGCCCATGCCCGAATCGAGCCCGAACATGAAGCGGCCGGCCTTCCATGCCATAACAAAAATTTTTGTAATAAATAATTTTGGTGTTTTTTTTATGAATGAATATAAGAAAAATGGGCATAAAGCCAAATTTTTGTAAAACCCACGGCTCATGTGCAAAAGAAACGAGCACATGAGACATGGGATGGGTAAAATGCCATTTTGTAAAGCCCAAGGGGTTATATGTAAAATGTGTAGCCTATAAAGGCAAAGATGATGAAAATATCCGAACAACTTTTTCTCTAAAAAATTAGGGTCTCTGCCTCCTCCTTCCTCGAGGTTCTAAAATCTTCTTCCCCTTTTGAATTAAATCAAGAGTTTCTCTTCTTTTTCCAAAAATAAATAGTTTTTCACCACAAAACCCACAAAGAGGAGCTCAGATCTTCCATTAGATCTCAAAAAGGGAAGGTATTTAAATCTCATCCCTTTTCTCCAAAATCCGGTCAACCAAGAGGAAGAAGGAAACCCATCTCCAAAAATCCCATCTTGGGAAGATCCAGGGCCAAAGGGGAGAGAAACAAAGGGGCCCCATTTGATCATTTCTAAAGATTTCTAAGAGTTTAACTCCATTCAAGATCTGTTGGAGTTCACCTCTATAAATTAATCTCTTTTTATGAGTTTAACTACATGGACGTCTGATTCACTCCAGTGAAGTATGATTGCGGCGCCATCAGGGACCCAATGGTCGAAATGAAGCGAAGTGATGGCATACTCTTAGCTTCAGGTCTTGATGGTAATACATACAAAACCTAAAGACTATTAGATGTTATCCCACCTCGGACGGATGCAACTCTGACTTTCCTGGGACTCCTCAAAGAAGGAAGTCTGACCTTAAGGTAAAGCGCCACGGTAGCATCTAACGTTGAACCATCTGACTGCAATATAGATATACCGGCCTAGGAAGGTTACTTGAGATGTATCCTGTAGTGGTAGGGTTGGGTGATACAGCAAGTATGAGGCTACTCGAGCCAGCGACCCGAGTGGACGTGGATCAAGAAGAAATCGGCTGACGTAACGGTGTGACGGACCAAATCCAGCACCACAAACCTAACGGACTCCTATGCTAAAAGGGGTTATGTATGTTTAACATTAAGATGGGTTTGTCCGTATGCCTAAGGGAGAGATGAACTGAATGTTCCGGAACTAGTAAATAAACTAAGTTAAGCCATTTCAAAGCAATCAAAAGATAGAGATGCAAATAAATAAATAAATAAAATTCATTCATAAATCAGAATTGTGGGATGATACAATCAACAAAAATGGGTAAAAAAAAGCAATCAAGTCAGTTGGACTCCCCGCAAATCTCGAAGGAATTCAAGGGCCAAGATTTTACACAAGGGCCAAGATTTTACACAAGGAATCTAAGGGCCCTCACGTGATATGCATGTGGCGCCTCTGGTGAGGGCATCTGTTCCCTCCAAAAATAATGATAATTAATACACAGTAACTCATGAAACTTAAGTCCATAAGCCAGAAAGATGGGGGCCGCTAAAAAGCATGCGTCAATAATTTTTGGCGCTGCGCCAATTTTTGAAGCCCTCGCCTCTTTGATAGTTTAAACTATATTTGGAAAAATAATTTTCCTATCTTTCTCAAACAAAAAGAATAAATTTGGTTAACCAGAAAATCTCCAAATAAAAGATTTAAAATATATAGATTAAGTTATTTAAAATATTCTTTATTTTTCTAAAACAGAAAGATAATTTTGTTAACAAGAGATAAAATCTTTTATATTTTTCTAAATAAAGAAAAATATAAAACTTGTTAATAAGGACCTTCAGATCTATAATCCAACGATGCTTAAGCACCCGGATTAATATTAGCTCTTTTCATATATTCTTTTAAAACAAAAAATCAATTGAATATCTTATTTAAATAAGAAAGATATTAATCATATCAACAGATAAGCTTTGGATCTAAAATTCAATAGTGTTTAAGCACCCGGGTTTGATCGTAAGATCAATTAAAGAAATCTAAAAGATAGATTGTTTCTACTTACCCAACAATATCTATATCCTATATATAAAGGACCCTTGAGGTCAAATTTCATATACAAAATCGACCCCATAAGCTTGATCATGAACTTAAGTTCTCTGCAATCAAAGCTTTTGTCTTCTTCCTCATTATCATCAACCGATGTGAGAAAAGGAGAATGGTCTCTATGATAGAATAGGCTTAAGCTTCATCTATGAGAAGGTTAACCTTGAGATTCAGAACATAAGTTCTTTTCGATGATCTTAAGATCTTTAGATCAAACTTCGTCTCGAAAAAACTTAAGTTTTTATTAGAGCGGTTCCTTTAATCTTAAGATCTAGGGTTTGAGAGAAGAACCGAACCCCCTCATAAAAATATAATGATGATGGACAAGGAAATTTAAATTTCCAAAGAACGGATCATAGGATATATATATAAAAAAAAAGAGGGAGACTCCAAATCACAAAAGTTGTGATCTTAATGTCGTCAATGGCCAAAATAACCATTAACAGAAGCTTAGGCTTCATGAAACTTAAGTTTCAAAGAACAAAAATTTATCTCTATGAAAACCCCAAGCGGTCATGCGCTAGAGGCATATGCGCCACATAGACATGCGTCAATGAAGGACATAAGCCAATGAAGATATGCGCCAATAAAGACCATGTGCCAATATGAAGGGCATGCACCAATGAAGATATGCGTCACTATGGGCACATGCGCCTGAGACTGATAGAACATATGACCTAGGTTCAATCCAAATATGAGATTTATGGATTTGGACTACGGGCGACGACAATATTTGTCTCCGTATATAATCCAAGGACAATCCCAAAATAAACAATATATATAACACGACACACGATGATTCATGGAGTAGAGAAAATTATTATCGCCTGGTAATAATGTAATTAACTGCCGGGGCTTGCGTCTGCAGGAAAAATGCCCCACAATCAAAAAACCCTCACATATGAAGGGGAAGCTGATAAGTCTGCTACAATGATCACATCCAACAAAACCTTCAATATACGGTTTCATAAATCAGCTTGGTATTTTCGAAGAGGTGGATGGATTTATTCCATATAGTATCTGCTTCCAGATTCAGGATGGACGCGCTCCCCACGCCTCGTTCTGGTTTCCGGTGTTAAACATCTATATTCAAAACTGTTAGAATATAAATTAATAACATACAACCCTCATCACAACTTGGAACTTAAGGTGCAACGGCTGGGACATTTGACTTGGTATTAAAACAACCCAGGATCGACTCTCCGGATGCGCAATTAAATGTTATTTAAATTAAAATGTGGCTGTGTAAAAAGCCCATGCTTTTAGCCCAAAAATTCTTCGACCTGTAGGGGAGTAATATAATATAAATTGTTATGAAACATAAGTATAGAAGAAGAGCGGAAAATAATGGGGAGACTATATTATGAAAAATAGAAGAGAAGCAATGGTTATTGATAAAAAAGAAAACTATAATAATTTTATTATAAGAGGACAACTCTACTTCTCTATTTATAATAAACTCTTAGGATTTAATATTTAACCAAAAAGTAACACTTACTTGATTCCTAAGTAGATCATAATCTAATCAAATCTAAATATTACCAATCTCTCAAACAAATCTAACTATATCTCTCATAAATATATATCTTTATTCTTAACGCTCCCCCTCAACCAAAAGGGCACATATGATGTGTTCTCAACTTATTACAAAGCTAATTTCTCACTCTAAAAATAAAATTTGCAACTTCAGCAAAGCATCTTGCGTCTTTTGTGTTGTCTTGAAAATTTGGCTTTCATGCTGTCTTAAAATCTTTCTTCAGTAATTCATCTTGGAAACTTGCAATTTGACTTGAGCTGAGATAATTTTCTATGAAGAGTTTTGAATGAAAACTTGTGGTTTCCGTGAACTGTCGTTAATAGTTTCTTCAAACACTTCCATAAGTGTGTCATATCACACACTTTTCTGGACTGTCAATAACTTTTTCGAACAACCAGTTTAACGATTTATAGGTCAACAACCAGTTTAACAACTTAGATATCAATACCGCAAGTTTAATGACTTTGAAGTCAATCAACAAATTTAATAAATTTGAGATCAATTAAGAAGAGACTTCAATCAATAAGTTCTACCAACAACTTTAACGACTTCCAACAAATATCTTCAATCACAACTTCCAACAAATTTAACGAACCAACAAACTTCATCAACTTCAAATCTCAACTTCATTTTCAAGGGGTATTTTACCCATATATCATATATACCTTATATATTTTCCGTACGTCAGAAAAAAAAAAATCTTATTCTTTCCAGATTATCACAACGAACAATCAGCACGAAAGGACATACATAACTTCCAACAACTTCAAACTTTTTTTTACCATTCACCAATGAAATATTTTTTTTTCAACTTCATCGTTTTTTAAGAAGAGAAGGGTTTTACCGTAAGGCGGCTCGAAATCTAAGGTTTCGATAGGGTTTCTTTTTCTTTTTCTTCTTCTTCTTCTTCTTCTTCTTCTTCATCATCTTCATCGTCATCGTCATCGTCTTCTTCGAAGTCTTAGTCACCGTTGACATTTTGTTCGGGTTTTGGTCATTGAGGGTATCGATCGCCATTGGCGAGGTTGTGAGATTGAGAGAGGAGTGTTTTTTTTTGGAAACGCGGAGAAAGGTAGTGCTATGATGCCATGTAACGAGTTTAGAGTATTTAAAGTTGTGAGAGCGGTGGAATTTTTAATAGGTGCACATTGGCCTTTGATATAAGTGGGTTCCAACAATAAAACTCAAGGCTTATTGAGGTTTGACTTATCTTATATTTTATACCCATGTGTTTCTTTTGTTGTTTTCAATATGAGACTATTTTTAAAGTCCCATCATTTATTTTTACTTTCAACATTCCCCCTCACGTGCAACCATCGCTTTTTTTGTTGTACTTGTCATGTGGAATGTATGAGTAGGATTACGTGCAACCATCATTTTTTCTTGGTATGGTTGTCGTGTGCAAAATACGAGAAAAATTATGTGCAACTATATAGAAAGAGTCATAGATCACCTCTCATATTTTAACCAATCTAATAACTAATTATATTCATAATATAAATCAATAGCCCACAACCCACATTATAACTTTGGAGCTAAGATGTGGTGGCAAGGACATTACCCAAAAACCATCATAATTTATTCGGCGTGTCCGTGTATTAAGAGGTTTGCTGTTTACTTCATTTAGATTAGGTATGAACTACCTCATGTTTTGATTTTCTTAAAGATGAAGAAGGCAGAGAACTATTGCACGAATGTTTGCAAATCACAGCAAAATGCAAAGGGATAGAACATCTTAGTGCAGCGGCTCGCCTTGTAAACCTCGCAGATTTTTTTTCACGATCAAAGAATTTTGTGGAGTTGCAAATTATGTTGAAAACAATAATCAATTACTGTACCAATGTTGCACCTTGCAGTCGCACTCTACCATTTAAAGAAAGACGATGAAGCCAAGAGCCGTGCTCTAGAGGCTGTGCAAATACGCGATGATGCATTCCGAAAAGAATTTCTTCCGGCAGGTGAGCTTAACTGCATCTTTACAGTAAATTCTATTATGAATTAGTTCATTCAATCCATTTTTATTGCCTTGCACTTGTTAGCAAAACAGATCACTAGACAAATATTACAGTCTATTTTCCTCAAACAAATATCTTGGGCTGGCCTTGTTTATCCTTTTTTTTCCTTCTAAAAAATAAAATCCCGAAACAATATTTTCTTTTTCCATCAATGTGAAAACCGATGCGAATGAGCAGGAAATCAAATTTCCACTGATAGTGTTAGGCTCTGTTCTGATTCTGATCGAACTTTCCTTACCGTTACACAGACCACTCCAAGATTAAGAAAAATGAGGACGCTTTTATGCAGATACCACTTGAAATGTCTTAGGACTCTAAATGAATATACCATGAGCCCCACTCCTAAAAATTCTTTAACACAGCAATGTGGGGATGCAAGTATGGTTCAAAAAAAATAAACTAATGTTTTCTAAAAACAATATTCCAAATAATGTACTTGGTATTAGTATATTATATAATATATCAACCTTTATAACTGAAATATGTTAATTTTAGTATATCATTACACATGCACTCTTCTAAAATTTTAAAACGTGTTTCCTCACGCTCATGTATATCCTGAAAATATATATTTTATTTTGCGACACAAGACTAGTCTCTGTTTCGTGTCAAAATTTCGAATCATGTCTCATACAAGTCCAGGTTCTCCTCTTCTATGCTTCTCTGATTTTGCAGGTGCAGTTCTTGATTGCTTGGTATCGATACAAACAAGATTGGGGAAGGACGACGGCGATATACGGGCCAAATTGAAGAGAATTTTAAGCATTCAAGAGAGGGAGTTCGGCTCCGAGCACGGAGAAGCTTTAGAGACCACGAAAAAGGTTGTTACTTTTTTGATGGGGATGAAGAATGAGAAGTTGCTTTTAGAGAGGAGATTAAAATCATTAAGAAGCAAACACAAGCACATGGTTCATGTTTAAAAGAAATATCAGTTGCGCTTTTAAATTTCTATCGAAATCAAAGTCCTTTGATATGTTACTGATCATATCAATTAGTTGACATTTACATAAGCTTTTGAAGGCATGCCAACTAAATCTGGTGCAATCAAATTTTAAAAAATTTAATTGGCATCCTCCAAATTTATGTAAAATAAAGAAAACATCTTATAATAAGAAAGTTTAGTACGATAAACTCATGTAATGGTTTTATTATACATCTGCCACTCTACTGCTACGAGGTATATAGTACAGAGTGGAAAATACTGTATGTTTCTTCCAATATCCTAACTACTTAGGAAATAAAACCGCAAATTTAGTATAGAAAGGTAAAAATGGACTTAGCAATAACGGATCCGGTGTCGGAAATGCTTTTGCGCTGCAGCGATACGATCGGCTGTTGCATCATCATCCCCGTTTTCTCCATCATCGCATGTATCTGATGGAGATGAGAAAAAGCATGATAATAGGGCCTTGGGAAGAGGGAAGCCACTGCACAAGTCATCAACCCAATATTCCATGACTTTGCAAAACTTTGATCCCATATGATGCATTTATGTCCTGCAACTGTTACGAATGAAGGCAGCAGCTGGTGGGATTTAAGTTGACATGGCACTAGAATTTGATTGGTTTGAGTGAGGCAAGTGCAGAGTATTTTTAGAGACTTTTGACTCTACGAACAACAGCCTCCCCACTATTTTAAAGGGTGTATCACATGAGCTGTGCCCGATTTATTCTAACTTCATGACTGGGTTGCAAAAGTGCTGAGACAGGGATGCCTGAATTCAAAGTCAACATTTCTCTGCTTTCTTAGAAATATCTAAATGCAGAAAAGCTGTGCGGGCGCTCATTAAAATTATTTTTTCATAATTATTCTGTTTACAATCCATCAAACTCCTGTCATGAAAATATGTTACTACCGACCTCCAACAAAGAAGACCAAATCAGTCCCCCACAAACAATCAAAATTAAAATATTTTGATTTGGGCATTCAACATAGCAATTTTACAATGGAAACTTGATTAATTTTCACATAAACTTGATGCAATAGGGGAAAAACTCAAGTCACAAGCACTTCCACATCTGCATTGGTCCGTCAACTTTATATACAATAGCTTTTCATTTAATCAATTGTGCTAGTTGCATAAATACAATTTGCTTTGAACTATCTCTTCAACGCCAGTCTTTGTTTTAATGCAAGATTGAGTAACTGAGCGGAATTGCATCTTGGATATCAAACTTTTCTGATCGCAGATCTGTTAGCAAGTGAAAAGGAAATAGCCAACATATATAAACTAAATCAACAAGAAAAAATGGATAAATGCTTGTCAAATAGGCTCATTGTAGACTCCAGAAATTTGTCCTTCGTATTCAGACAAGACTTGGCAATGTCGACCAGCTGCGAGCATTTCAAGTGAAGCTGAGGACATCCCTGAATGAACAACACGGCAAAAAGATGTATTATGTATAATCGGCAATTGGAGCATCACTGCTCTAAAAGAAAAGCAATAGTTAGGGCCATTCAAACTGATCTCTTCTTGCCTGTATGCATCATGTGTTCATAAATGCGCACAGATGTTTCCTCCGTGTGATCATGAGTAAGAGGCATATTTCCATGCAGGTCATACACAAAAAGTGATGAAAATTTAAATTTTAGTCCTCCATAAACCTGTTTTTTCAAACTTAGAAAATTTCTATTTTTGGTAAGTTTTTCAATATTTTGCATTTATATCCCACAAAAATCACAAAATTTTAAATAAACAAAAACTCAAAATTTATCGTTGGTTACTCCAATATTTTTCTTGATATATAACACAAAAAATCAAGAAATTTTCAAAATCTCAAAATTTTATATTTTCTTTGAATTTTCGAGATACAGCTTTGCTAGCACAAAAAAATTGCGAAATTTTCAAAGTCCCAAAATTTTCTGTTTTCTTTGGTTTTTCGATAATTTGCCGGCTCATGAAAATTGCAAAATATTCAAAACTCTCAAAACATTATATTTCTTTGATTTTGCTTGTTATATGACACACGAAAACTGCCAATTTTTTTTAAAATTTCCAAAACTTCCGCTTGACACGGAAATCGCGAAAATTTCAAGAATCTCAAACTTTTTTTGTTTTCCTTCAGCTCTCTCGATATTTTTTATGCTATAGCTCACGAAACCCATGAAATTTCCAAAAGCATCAAATTTTCCTTTTTTGTATTCAGTATTTTTCTTGTGCCCGCGCAAATTGGAAATTTTCAACCATACCAAAATATTCTCATTTGTTTGGTTCCTCAAAATTTTGCTTTCTAGCATATGAAAACACAAAATTATCAAAAATCTCAAAATTTCATGTTTTCTTCGGTTTGACAACATTATACCTTGTAGCATACGAAAACTGCGAAGTTCTTGGAAATCTCAAAAAAAAATCATACGTATTTTAATATTTTGCTTGCTATATTATACATTGTAAACCATGAAGGTTTAACATTTCAATATTTTAATATTTTGCACACAAAAATTGTGAAATTTTGCTTGTAGCTCACGAAAACCATGAAATTTTAAAAATCTTTTAAAAATCTGTTTTCTTCCAATTTTCAACATTCTCAAAAAATTTTGTATTTCTCATATTTCAATATTTTTCTTGCTATATTATACACAGTAACTTCGAAATTTTCAAAACTAACATTTCTACTTTTCTTTCATTTTCAATCCTTTACTTGCTATATATAACACACGAAAACAACGAAATTTTCAAAAAACTGAAAACATTTACGGTTTCTTTCGACATTCAATATTTTGCATGCTATAGCACCAAAAAACCATGAAATTTTTGGAATGTCTCAAAAATTTCTTATTTTCTTTTTAGTATCTTTTTCTGGTAATAATATAGGAAAGTCCTGAAATTTTCAATAATTTGAAAATATTCTCTTTCCATCCGTATTTTGATATTTTGCTTGCTTATAACACACGATCGGGAAACTTTTAAAAATCTCATAATTTCAATCTCCCTTATATATAGCACACACAATTTTCCCCTTTCACTTGATATAGCACACGAAAACAGCAAAAATTTTCCCAACGAAAACTACCAAAATCTTAAAATTTTATGTATTATTCGGTATGTCAATATTTCTCTCTATTAAAAATTTTCAAATTATCAAAATAATTAAAAATTTCTGCTTTTCCTCCGTTTTCAATATTTTTCTTGTCATAGAAACACGAAAATCGCGAAATTTAGAGTTTCTTTTTTTTCCCTTGATATAACAGATAAAAATCGCGAAAACACCCAAAATTTATTGATTTTTCAAGTTCACTGCAGCATGAACAAATATCGGGAAAATTTTAAAATCTCAAAATTTCTAGTTTTCTTCTGTTTTTTCAATCTTTTGCTAATAGCACACAAAAATCAAAAACTTTTCAAAAAAACTCAAGATTACATGTTTTCTCCAGTGTCTCAATATTTTACGTGCTCTTGCACACAAAAATCAACAAATTATAAAAATCTACAAACTTCTAGATTTCCTTTTTTCTCATTGCTTTCTATATAAAAACCGTGAATTTTCAAAATTCTTCTAATTTTCAGTTTTCTTTGGTTTTTCAATATTTTGCTTGAAATAGCATATGAAATTTATGAAATTTTCAGATGGCTTGCTTGCTATAACGTACAAAGGGCACAACTTTCAAAAATATCAAAATTTCTAGTTTCAATTTTTCAATATTTTGCCACAAAAATCACAATATTTTGTTCTGACTTCGGTTTTTTATATTTTGCTCACTATATAGCCCCCGAAATTGCAAAATTTGAAAGTCCCAAAATTCTCTCTTTTTTTGTTTTCAAAAATCCCAAGCTTTACTATTTTTCTTTCATTTTTCAATATTTTGCTTGCTATATAACACATGAATATCACAAAATTTTCAAAAAGCTCAATTTTTTTTGTTTTTTCAACTATTTTTTTAACGACTTGCATGGACTACGAAAACAGCAAAATTTTCATAATTTAAATTTTTTTCTTTTAGTTTTTCAATATTTTGCTTGATATAAAACACGAAAATCGCAAAAATTTCCATAGTTCCAAAATTCATGTTTCCTACGACTTTTCAATATTTTGCGTGTTATTGCCCATTGTGGAACTTTCAAAAAAAATTGTTTTCTTTTTCAATATATTGCAAGGTTTAGCCCATGAAAACCGTGAAGTTTTCAACAATCTCAAAATTTTCTATTTTCTTCGGTTTTTCAATATATAGCTAGCTGCCCACCGAAAAGTGTGAAATTTTCAAAATCTTATTTTATGTTTTCTTCATTGTTTCAAATATTTTGCCTGCTATAACACACGAAAAGTGCAAAATTTTCAGAAATCTAAAAATAATGTTTTCTTCGTTTTTTCAATATTTTGCATGTTATAGCCCCACTAACACTATGAAAGTTCCAAAAATCTCAAAATTTATCTTTTATTCGGTTTTCCAAATTTTTGCATTCCTACGAGAACCGATCAGAAGCCTTCTCACATTAATCTTATGTTTTCTAGTTATTGAAAATTTCTGCTACTGAATCAATATTTCATTTGAACCATGAACTTGATTTAGTTAGTTCTAATCTTATTTCATTCTTGACAAGGAAAAAATAGTGTGTTCCCGTCTAAAAATTTGGGCGTTCATGGCTAGCACAAGCACAACATATAGGCAAAAGAGCCCTAAAGTATTAAATGGCCTCAATATGTTCAAAGGAATGTAAAGAAGATTTTTCCGGATTATATTTTATCATACTCCCGAATGAGAATCAGATAGACTATGATAGCATCGAAAAAAACTTTGATTTGATATATTATAGGCCTCACAACTCTTCCGAAGTCGAGAGAGCAAACGTGCGATGCAAGTATAGTTTAAGCAGAGCTTAAGCAAATCTCTTTCACAAGAGATGTATTTTAGACCCATATCGGCCACACCAAAGAATTGAGAAGTGTTTATATAACTTAAACACTTCTACTTTTCATTGCATTAAGACCAATGAAAGATAATATAATGAAACCACAAGGGCGCGCCGCCGCCGCCGTGCCGAGCTACCGAGCATTCGTGTGCCTGTACCTGCGGACATGAATGTCGCTCCGATTCCCGTTCAAAAAGTCTCGAGCATTCTTTTTGCAGAAAATTGTTTTTTAAAATATTTCAAGTACTAGGTGTGCAGCATTACTTAAGATGCACAAGCGCACCTATTAATGAATCTAAATCAACACGTACACACCTATTAATGAAGCTAAATCAACACTTGCGCAGCGATGCGTGCAATGCATGTGCGCACCTATTAATGAAGCTGAATCAACATGTGCACAGCGTGTGCAATGCACGTGTGCACCTATTAATGAATCTGGAAAAGACAAAAAAAATAAAAAGAAACAGAACCAATTGCTTCTCTATGAAAACTTTTGCTTTCTGATCCAGACTAGTGCGCACTCAAACTAGTGCCCACTTAATAAAATTGTCTATAGAAAAGCCCCTGGAGATGTGTGTGCACGTGATATGCACGTGTGCGCACTTGATGAAAGTCATCTGTAAAGACATGCGCATCACGTGATATCCACGTGTGCGCACATCACGAAAGTTGCACATGAAGGCATGCGCGTTATGTGATACGCACTTGCATAACACACTGACTTGAAACAAGTGTGTAACGCGCCAAGGCACGTGCACACTCCTTTTTCAGATCAAAGCAAATTTGCATGTGCGTCATATGCACTTGCGCACTTGGACAGCAAGCTTTGGCTTGACTACTTAGTTAAAATAAACCAAGTATAGAAGTTTTTGCTTCTCATACATGATATATTGATTAACATATCAATGATGTCCAAATTGATCGTAGTCTCATATATGACTAATGGTCGTTCATCTAAGTTAATTTTAGTCTCATATAAGACTAACGATTCTTAGATCCACCATAATCTTTTCCCACAAATACAGGATTTGGTTCAAGGATACAACTTTCCACACATCTGACATATGTCGTAATTCCTCAACGTCTTCAGAGAGGTGGCGGATCCTAACAACCAACAACTTATTCGTCCAAGCATGGGAATGTTGGACCGAAATGTCCTTAAACTAATATTCGTCCCAAACATGGGAATGTTAGACCGGAACATCCCTAAACTAATAATGGACCGCGACGTCCTTAAACTAATGTGTTTTTGACCTGTGGACTGTCTCCATATTGACTACCGTATACTATCCATGGGCTATTCATATATGATCTAGTGATCGATTGAGCTCATATGCTCATTTATTCCTAAGTCGATCTTAGTCTCATATATGACTAATAATCCTTAGATCAAACCCAAGTTTCCCATGAACGGATGGACCTCACAAATGTGATGAATGCTTCTTAAGTTCATTCCCGTTGGCAAACCAAGCTACCAACGCGGACCCTGTCAAGTAAATGCTTGACCCAAAATATCTATGTTGATCTTAGTCTCAAATAAGACTAACGACCCTTGGATAGAGCCCAAATTTCATATGAACCGATGGACGTCACAAATGTGAGAAATGCATCCTAAATTCACTCCCGTTGGTAAACCAAGACACCAACGTGAACCCCGTCAAGCAAATGCTTGACCCAAATCATGTAAATATATATACGAATTTGGACTAATCCGTGCCCTACGGGCGACGACATAAACTAGTCTCCGTATACAATTCACGGGCAACCATAATAAACAAAATATAATACGACACGAAGTGAACTACCGAAGCAGGAGAAAGTGGTTATCGTAACGCAATAACGTAATTAACTGCAGGGGCGTGCACCTGCAGGGAAGAGCATCCCCACAATAAAAAAAACCTCACAAATGAGGGGGATCTGATAAAATCTGCTATATCGGTCGCATCTATCCAAACCTTTGATATATAGTGTCATAAATCAACTTGGTATTTTCGGAGAGGTGGATGGATATGCCCGAATAGCATCTGCTTCGAAATTCAGTCAAGACGTTCAATCCCAGATCGTCTCTATTTTCGGCGGTAAACAGATTCTGATACGCCCGGTAGGATCTCTTTCTCTTTCCACTCCACACTTCGTGTGTCGTGATCGCGAACAAAATCGCAGTTCGCTACGGTTGCCTTGAATTTAAGATACTAAAACTTGGTGTCTTTCTCTAGTGCAGAATCAATGGCTCTCAACTGCACTTCATGTAACAGCAGCTCCCACTCCATCCCATCCAGGGGAGCAACGTACGGGCCCAACGCGGCCTCCATCTTCTCAATGCTGGTAGGGTAGGTTACTAGACTACTACCGGACTATTCTTCAGGACCATGCTCCCGCCTGTAAACTTTGGCGCCTCAGGGCCACAAGAAGAAGCTCCCAAAAGGTCAGTCTTTGATCGGATGGTAACCGTGATGGCTCATATCAGCAAGCCGTCAAACTTTGGCGTCTCAATCTTAAACAGGCTGAACAAGAACACGAAAGGCCCCGCAAAGAAGCCCATGATACCTGAAGAAGCTGCCCCAAAACGGCTAGCTCTCCCTACTCCTGTTGCAGGTGAAGCCGATAAGAGTGCTTCCCCTCCCAGACGGTCGGTCTTCGAAAGATTGGTCAGCTACGCTCCAGCTCCACCAAGAATGTCAGTCTTCCAAAGGCTGACAGTAAGCGAAGCTCCCCAGCAACGCCGGGGGCATGATGAAGGTGCCTCTAATACGGAGGCAGTTCCTGCTGCAAGGCATGCTCGACATCGCCACTGGCGTCGAGTGAGAGAAGCTGGGGCAACTCCCCTTCTAGGCTCACCCTACCAGCTCTTATGGTGAATATCAACGATGTTGTTCCAACTGGGAACAATTTTGACCTGCTTAGGAGGGTACACAAGAACTCCCGGATGACGGTACTGAAAAAATCACCTCCACCGGCAGAGGCCCCAGTACAGAAACAGCCGGAGCAGTCTCATCAACGGCTCTCCTCACAGATACATAGTCTGGCGAAAAATCCAAAACTCTGTGCTTGACGAAAATTACTCTCGTCGACCGAAGAAATCTAAGGACCGACAAGAAATAGACCGCTCCGCTATACAACAGGGATCCCTCCTAAACAGGCGTCTGTCATGGCAACTCCTTCAACTCCAACCTCTAATAAAAAGAACGATGCCGGTGAAAACTCTACCGCCAGCGGCAAAATCCAACGACGAAAGATCTAAATGCTCTAAGTCTGGGGCTATAACCATACATACGGTCTACATGGAAAGCGACAAAGAAGAAAGCCGAGCTTTAATGAGTCACCGACCGCATACTCGGTTGCTGACAAAGCCTTAAGAGCAACAGCAAAAGCTCCATGAAATTCTGATCGAAATGGCAGCTCTCACCAGACCAACAGAAAGTCCGGACAATGAAGTCAAACAGCGCCAAGAGCAAGAGACTGATACAGAGTTCTTGAGACGAATGCGGAAGAGAAAAGGCAGAAGTTGCATAGCAAGCTGCTAACATAAAGCAAATGGCACTCTTATTCCAACACATAGTTAGAATGATGATCCAGCCAGAACCACCGGCTGAAGATCCGTCGGTGATTATTGAGAATGACAGAGGAGAAACATTAAATCCTCCCCCAACCTTATCAGCGGCCAAGGAGAAAACAATCTCCAAAGCGGCTCTGGATGACTACATTGCTCAGCAAATTAGAACTCACCAAGCAAGTGAAGCCGTCAGCCAACTTGTCAAAACCGGGCGACCATATCCGGCCTAGTATGACCAAATCAAGTACCCATCGGGATATACGATCCCGAAGTTCCATGTTTATAAGAGAACGGGTAATCCCCACCAGCACGTCGCACAATGCAGAGCTCTGTACGACAATACTGGAGGCGACAACAAACTTTTGCTTCGCCAATTCATCGGAAGCTTGTCAGACACAGCTTTCGAATGGTACTCGGAGCTCCCAAATGACTCCGTGAAGACCTCTGAAATGGAGCTGCTGCTCACGCAACGGTTCGCCAGCGCGAGTGAACGTACTCCGATTGCAGCACTAATCAATGCTAAGGTAAAGCCGAGAGAAACTTGGATCCAATATGCGATCCGGTAGTGGAACCTGTGGTCTAAATGCGAACAGCGCATCGAAGAGTCTCCAGCTATGGGCATGTTCATCAGGACCCTCGATTCTCAATCGACTGTGTCGCAGTTCATAACTTTCTTCAAACTCACAACCTTCAAGACGCCGATAGACAAGTTGGCCTAAATGGATCAGATGGGTCATGGCCCTTCCTCCTTAAATAAAGACCTTTGAAATAACAAGGAAAAAAGAAAGGCAGACTTCGTTGCCAACACGCAACCGAGCGGTCCAAAACCAGCTACTCGCCAAAACAACACACGTGCGCACACGTCAAGACTGGGACGTGCATACTCGTTCCCTCATGATAAAACGAGAAGGTTGTTTGAGCTAGCAATACGAAATAATCTGATCACATTGCCAGAACCACGGCGACCCGCACAACCCGGCGACGTCAACAACCCTAATTACTGCTCCTATCATAGGATAGTGAGCCATCCAATTGAAAATTGCAACATATTCAAAAATTGGGTCGAGGACTAGTACCAACAAGGGAAGTTCGCACTGTCCGATTGCTGGAGCAGAACCGTCCCAAAAGCACGCTCCTAAAATGGACGCGCAAGGGGCATTATGCTCACCCGTGGAAGAAACTCCATGAGAAGTTCTTTCAGCGAAAACTAAAAAAATGCTGAAAGATATACAAGCATGTCCGGTAATCAAGTAGAAGAGCTCGTTTGAACCCGAAATTATCAACGGGATACTGAAACCACGTCCCGCGCCAAAAACCGCCAACAAGAGGAAAAGCCCCTAAGTCAAGACTTCAAAGTCTTCTAAGAAAAAGAAGACTAAAAAACCTGTGCATCCTGCCAAGTATGATGACAAGCGCACGGACCTCCAAAATATAAACGCTCCGGAAGAGTACAATCAGAAAGCATGAACTCCAATTACACTCGAAGAATTCCTCAAGCATATTCTTGAGGACAGAGACGGTGACAATGATAAGAGAAATGGCTCATCAGAAGAAGCGGAAGATTATGTAGCAGGTTGCCACATGATCTCCCATTCGTCGTTATATGACGAAGAAGCTCCACCAGTGTCGGGAAAGCGACGCGGAAGAGCTGGGGGAGGAATCGGCGCTAAAATCCCCGAAGCTGCCAGAAAAGACCCAATTGAAAAGTTTGTAAACGAAGCTTTTCAAAAGAACAAATATGACCGAGAACACGAAACGACCATATACGAAAAAGCTAAGCGGCAGCGTCTAGATTAAGAAGCTGCGGCAAGTACGGGTCATAATGTTCTCCCGATGCCTGCGACAAATAAGAGCAGGCTAAAGCTGAAAAGTAGTTTGCCAAAGCCTTGTCTATGGGGATGAAACTGCCACCGCTCTGGAATCCCATACTTCGACAGTGGTGAATCACATCCAAAATACTGCCTCTATTATCGAAGGATTGCCTACCCTATCGAGGAGTGCAGCGCCTTCAAGAAATGGTGGCAAGGATATGTTGCCCATCAAAAATACTTCAAGAAGAAGCGTGAAGCTCGCGCTCGTCGACATAAGTGGCGAGACGAACACGCATAAAGAAACAACTGGCAACTGGCATATGGTTGGTACGAGTTCGGAAAGCGAAAACCCCCAAGTTCTCACATTCGGGAGCAATTCTGATGATGAAACGCCTCTCAACCCTCTCTTTGAAGACTCCACCTCGGAAAAAGAAGAGGAGAAGAACTGCGAGAACATTCAGCAATAAAACAGTACGCTGCCTGAAAAGAACCTCGGACCTGCAAACAAAGGTTCGAACAAAAAGGACAAAGGGAAAGAGAAAATGCCAGAAGAAATGCTCTCGAAGAAGAAGTGGTCAAAGAGCTCGCCGCAAAAGACCGGCCTAAGAAAAACAAGATGGATTATGTCCCAACACATGAGGAAAATACCCTCGCAACTAAGTATATTGGATGCTCTCCTCCTGTCCAAAAAAGCACAAGATTCCCTGATCAAGACCTTACAAGAGCCCAATCAGTTCCAAACTTTCCTCGCAGAAAAAAAGATGAAAAATGAACTGGCGGAGACCCACACGGCTGATATTACATTAAGGGATGAATATCTACTCCTTGGTACGTGCGAACATAATCGACAGCTCTACGTCACTGGATACTGCCACGACATCAAGATAGGAAAAATCCGTGTCGACAACGGATTCTCGATTAATCTTCTCAACGTGAGAGTGGTAAAAGAAATTTGCATGAATTTTCAACACCTTGCCCGAGATAAAATTATCATCTCTGGGTTCGACTCACAGTTGTCCCGGACACTTGGGTCCGTAATACCGACGCTACGCTTCAGGCTGCTCGTCACTGACTATTTGACGCCAAGACTTGCTGTAACGCTTTACTCGGCAGGTCTTGGTTACACGAGTATAACATTATCCCTTCTACACAACATCAGTGTATGAAGAATTTTAAGGATGGCTCGGAGTACACCGTCACGGGAGAACTCAATCCGTTCTCAGTAAATGAAGTGCAAAGTTATGAAGATACGAAGTACTTTCTGCTGGACTTCGAGGATATTGAAAGATTCCACAAGCCGGAAAATAAGCAAAAAATCCATGGTCACCATCTCGATCTTTGGAAGCGACACCGAGGAAGACGAACAAATAGTTTACTCGGGGAAAACTCAAAAGCAAAACAATAAGCCCGGATCATCTACTCCTAGTTTGGTCTTTAACAATGACTCAGAGGACGAGGCCAATGCAGTGTTCTCTGTCCGCCCGTCAATACAGACTGTTGCCAAAGTGGATCAGAGTCTACAAATCATGATGGCTCCGCCTCGACACTACAGGGAACTTGATGCACTCGATACAGATAGCGTACAAGAACTGCAAATCTTTTACGTGCCTCCTAGACGAAGAGGTGAAAAGACGATCCTCTTCTAGGATCAAAAGTGCCAAAATGCACTAGAAGAAATCAATCAATACCTGAAAAATCCGTCGGTATTGGCCGCCCCGGTCAAGGGAAAACCCCGTATCCTATATACAACGGCTCTTGAGGGTTCTCTAGGCGCACTATGAGTACAAAAGAACGATCAAGAAAAAGAGAGCTATGTACTATTTAAGTCGAGTTCTCCTGGGGGCAGAAATCAACTACTCCCCCATCGAAAAGCACTGTTTGGCGCTGATCTTTGCAATAATGAAGCTCAGCCATTATGTCTTGGCACATGAAGTCTATCTTATATCAAAAGTGAATCGTCAAATATCTGATGTCAAAGGCTATACTGACAGGAAGGCTTGCCAAATGGGGCCCTCATGCTAATGGAATTCTCGATAACGTATCGACCTCTCAAGGCAGTGAAAGGACAAGTCATCGCTGACTTTCCCACGGGACGTCCGATACCGAATGGCTTCCCCTTAAATTGTGAGTTCCTAAAGAATCACGCGTTCGACCCACTCGAAGAAGAGAAAGAAGAAAAGGAGTCCCGATGGGAACTCTACTTCGATGGAGCATCTTCCATGAAGCAGTGAAAAAAGAACACCCCCATAATCAAAGCCGGGATGGGTCTTATTTTCGTGACCCCGCAAGAAGGAATATTGCATTACGCCCTCTCCTTGACAGAACCCAAGACTAATAAAGAAGCGGAATATGAAGCTTTGACAACCGGTCTTGAGATCGCTATCGACATGGGAATTAAAGATCTCCTCATATATAGAGATTCTCAGCTGATCGTTAGTCAAGTAAATGGCGATTATCAAACATGCAAGCCAGAGCTGATAAAGTATGGCAAAAGAGTGCAACAACTACTGACATAAATTCCTTTCTATACCCTTGAAAGCATACCGCGAGCGGAAAATAGCAAAACAGATATGTTAGCCAAATTGTCGAAAGAATTAGCCAATGAAGACCTCGATGGCGTAAGAATCGTTGTGCAAAGCCGCAGGGTCCTCGCGCCAACAGATATATCTTCGAAAGACCTGACAAAAGTACCCGAAGGAAAAGAAACGACCGAACTGGCCCTTCAAATAGAGGACGAAAAAAGGTCAAGGACTGGAGAGAGGTCTTCATAGACTACTTTAAGTTCCAACGAACGTCTGAAAATGCGTTGCCTAGACATCGGCTCTTGAAACAAGCCGTCATTTGCCTTCGTCAATGATACTTTATATAAGAGATCATTCAACTTCCTTTGGCTAATGTGTCTGGGGCCGAAAGAAGCAAAGAAAATCGTCTAAGAAGTACACGACGGACTTTGCGGTTCCCATCAGGCGGGTCCAAAAATAAAGCTAAGGATAAAAAGAATGGGCTGCTATTGGCCCACGATGATTCAGAACTGTCTCGAATATGCGAAACAGTGTCACTCGTGCCAAATTCACGGGGGCTTCATACATCAGCATCCAAATCCGCTGCACCCGACTGTGGCCAGCTAGCCGTTCGAAATGTTGGGAACCGATATAATTAGCCCTATCGACCCGGCATCATACAAAGGTCACCGTTTTATACTGGCAACAACCGACTACTTCTCTAAGTGGGCAGAAGCTGAAAGTATGTCTTAGCACCTCTACTATGTTTCTATGAGTATCAAGTATGCAATTTTAAAATTTTAGAGGTCTAAATATACTAAACAAGAATCGAGCTAAAAAATTAGGGTTTCAAAATTAAGCAAACAGGTTTTAATCTAAGTGAAGAGTCTACAATCTTTATAGTCTGGTCCTTCACTTTTAAAGCTCCAAGTAGTAGTCCCTAGAACTCTTTTCTGACTCCACTTGAACAAAGAATCGAGCTTGCTTGTAAGTTTGTGGGATACCCAAAGAACTCCAACGGGTATCTTTTCTATTATGCAGAGGAACAAATGGTTTTTGTTTCTCATCATTCCCACTTTTTGGAAAATTAATTTTTTGGAAAAAACTAGTGGGAGTGCAATAGAACTGGAAGAAATTCCAGAACCACAAGTTATTACTGAAGGCATGGTAGAACCAGAGGTTTCAAAAGAACAGGATATCCCCGCACCACTCCGCAGAACTAGTAGGCAGTCTTATCTGCTCGAAAGATACTACGGTTTTCTCATAGACGGGGATAGAGAGGATTGCATCATTGACAATGATGAGCCAACTAGCTTCCAGCAAGCCATTCAGAGCGGCGACTCGGTAAAATGGTTGGATGCAATGCGGACCGAGATGGAGTCCATGTACACCAACAAAGTATGGACTTTGGACTTTGCTCCAGAAGGGGTAAAACCCGTAGGCTGCAAATGGATCTTCAGAAAAAAGATTGGTGTAGATGGACAGGTTGAAACCTATAAGGCTAGACTTGTTGCAAAAGGTTTTCGTCAAAGACCTGATTTGGACTATGATGAAACCTTTTCTCCAGTGGCTATGCTCAAATCCATTCGGATCCTTCTTGCCATTACTGCCTTCCACGATTATGAGATCTGACAGATAGACGTAAAGACGGTTTTTCTAAATTGTAATTTAGAAGAGTGTGTCTATATGGATGAGGGTTTCATTCAGAGTGGGAGCAGCGGGAAAGTGTTCAAGTTTCTTAAGTCCATTTATGGACTAAAGCAAGTATCGCGGAGTTGGAACATCTGTTTTGATGAGACGGTCAAAGAATTCGACTTTATCAAAAATCTAGATGAACTACGCATTTATGGTAAGATTGTAGCGAGAACTGTGGTATTCCTCGTCTTGTACATGAATGACATTCTCTTGATAGGAAATGACATTCATATGCTATAATCAGTCAAAGGATTCTTGTCACAGAGGTTCTCCATGGAAGACCTGAGTGATGCCAACTATATTCTGAGGATCCAAATCTATCGTGATAGATCTAAGAGAATATTGGGACTTTCACAGTCAAGATACATCAACACCATACTGATAAGATTTAGTATGGAATATTCAAAGCGCGGTAGTCTACCGGCTTGTCACAGAATTACCCTCTTCAAAGAAATGTCTCCCAAGACTGATTTGGAAAGGGCTCGCATGTCGATTATACCCTACGCTTCTGCGGTAGGCTCTATAATGTATGCGATGTTGTGTACCATACCAGATGTTGTTTACGCACTCAGCGTGGTAAGCCGGTATCAATAAAACCCAAGGAAGAAGCACTGGGAAGCAGTGAAAAACATTCTCAAGTACCTGAGAAGGACTAAGGAGATGTTCTTGGTGTATGGCGGAAAAGACCTCCAGATCGAAGCATTTGCTGACTCCAACTTCCAGAGTGATAAGGATGATTCCAAGTCCATATCGGATTATGTCTTTACCCTCAATGGAGGGGCGGTCTGTTGGAAGAGCTCCAAGCAGGACACTGTTGCCGACTCGACGATAGAAGCGGAGAATATCGTTGCTTGTGACGCCGCAAAAGAGGCAGTCTGGATGAGGAAGTTCTTAACTGAACTTCAGGTGGTTTCAACCATTGTTGATCCAATACCGATGTATTGTGACAACAATAGCGCTATAGATTTAGCGAAGGAACCCAGGTCCCATCAGAGATCCAGACATATCTTGAGACGGTACCCCCTGATCATGGAGATCGTTGATCGCCGGGAGATCGATGTGAGGAGAGTAGATGCGGAGAACAACACTGCAGATCCACTCACAGAGGCCATCCCTCAGACACAATTCGAGAAGCTATTCGAGATCATAGGTCTGCGATATGCCAATACATGGCCTTAGTGCAAGTGGGAGATTGTTAGTGTTATATGCCCTAGAGGCCATTATTGTATCATACTGGTTTGTATGTTACATATTGGAAGCTTGGGATATGCACGGATATAGTGACAGTCTTGCTCGAAATGGTAGTATGCTGCCTGGTTTGTTTCTACCTTAATATGTGCATGTGTTTGTTTTAGCATATCGCTTATACATATTGGTAGAGCCCTTAAGATTTTTGCTTGATTACCAGCGTTGTGATGGCAGTCACACTAGTGGGGGCTGGATAGTCTATAAGCACATCCTAGACAGGTCCCTAGTCATAGGATTATCGAGACGGAGTATCCATACTCCAGAGTAGACTAGTGTATACACTTCTCATCCCAGCAGGGGAGATGGTCTGTCCCACAGCCATTAGTACGTCGTACTGGAGATAGTATGCAGGTGCTCATTGGGTTATGAGTACACTGGACAGGACTCGTAGGGAGCTGCCGGTGGGTGTTATACCTATCATCAGTAGTAGTTCCCAGGTGACATGAGTACAGCTTAGTCCGTCGACTTGATACTGCTACTTCGCCTCGAGTGTGTTCCCACTGTTCGTAGATTACTACCCTACCACGGCTCAAAGGAGTTGTGCAAACAGATAGTAGTTAGGTGCAGTCCCGAAGCACTTGGAGGCAGTTGCGGTTAGATAGTATTCGTCTTTCCCGGTATTGGGGGTTGATATCGCGCTGTGTTCGGAAAGCCATTACACAAAGTCCTTGGCCAAGGCAAGCGAGATTTACTGGTAGGTACTCCGGTAGTTTCTCAGGGTGTTTTGGGCTACACTCCGACACGACTTATTGCGCTATTAGGGGTCTGACGATTACCGCCCCTAGACCCGATATGCAATACTCTTAGACGAACAGACCGACTGTACGGAGATTGTCACAGATGGGCTCAGTAGGAGTTCGGATGAGTTTGCTCATCGGCCTTCTTATCGAAAGATACCTGGGTAGCCGTAACGTGCAGCTAGTACCGCTTGCGGCTTGTGGTTAAACCCACTGCCAGCGTAGTGTCGAGTCTTTAGAGTCCCACACAGAGGGTTTTCCTGTATCGAGTAAAAGATGTAAAGGCCGTATGGTTTTACGGCAGGGCTTCGATCACATACATGTATTTGTGCACGTACGATGTTCAGGCGGATAATACTGGTAGGATTTGGTTTAAGCCGGATCCTAGTATTATATTGATGGATTATTTTCGTCTCATTATATTCGTATTCTTCATAATACGGATACGGGTATGTATATATGGATGAGGGGCATTCTCGTAATTTACTCGAGAAAGCTTCTAGAAAGAGACACCTCATTAGGGTTTTTATTCTTTTTGATTAAAGATTAATGAGGTGGAGGAAATGAGGTGGAGGTTTTCATTAAGTGAGACATGGCTCTTGGTGACTCATGGCATGACTCGCCATTAGATATTTGTGAAGCATGCTAGATATTTGGTGAGATATTTTTATCTCATCAATCATTGTATGCTTCATATTATTCATCGCAAATGAGCCATTCTCACTTACAAGCTCATTTCTTCACTAGCTTTTCCTCAAGTCCCCTTCTTCTTCCTCTAGCCTTTCATGTCTCATGAGTTGAGAAATCTAAGGCTATTAGAGACATATCAATCCATCTACACTCTCTACATCATCTAGGCCATCTAGTTTAGCAAACTAGGTGCCCTAATTATCTCAGATTTGAGATAGGAGCTCGAACTATAGACTCTCGGGTGGATCATCTTTAACTTGAGAAGGCCAACGAGGAAGCATCGATCCGTTATGATCCTCAGAGCTTATGACGAGATAGAGGACAACAAAGAATACCCGAAAGACATGTAATGTGAGGTATAAACTTCTTTCCGAGTAGTTAAACCTCACACTAGTTCGGTTAGCTAGGGTTTAGCATCGATCCTGGAGTTCAAGTCGGTGTTGCGAGATTTAAAAAATCGTTTTTTAATTATTCCGCCTCCCCGCGGACCCGCGGGATGCGCGACATCAAACAAAAAAATACTGTGGCACAACGGGGGTGAGTTGCCAACTCGTGAGTAGTAAATAATATCGTACAAGTAATCATATGCATGCACGATAAACAGCCAATCCTACATATGTGGTCATGATGGCATATGTATAATAATATGAGATGCAGTATAATCATAATCAAGGTACTACATCATGGTACAACAACAATATGTACAGAGTGTGCCATAAAAGTTTTGAGTGTGGGATAAAACAAAGTCATCATCAATAAATCCTCATCATAGAAATCCGGTGTCCGTCAACGACACCCAAAATCCTAATATCTCAAGCGCCATCACTCTGATCGGTCCTCATATCCATCTTATCATCTAACTCCAAACGGTATCCTCCGGATATCCGCCGGGTTCCCATACAATCACCGGTAGGCAGTGCTCCCCCTGCCAGGCTCATCGTCTACTCCATAATTTTCTTGCCCCGGGATACCTTATCGGGTCCACCATGTACCCGCAGACGGCTCAGCCAACTCCTCGAATCGGGTATGCTCATAGCTCAGAACCGAGAAAACTCGTGGTGGACACGAAATATCATATCAAGGGAAAACCACACTTTTAAATATTTCAAGTTTTCGAAATGTACCTTGCGGTTTCCTAAATCCATGAACAGAAATCTCATGAAAACATCATATGAGATAAATCAATATAGCAATGTATGTATGATGCTAATCATGATGCGCACTAGTACAAGAATCAATGTCTAACTGTCAATAATGAATGCGGTATAATGTATTTATCCATGGCAATTTCTATAATGTGCATGATATGGCAATTACCAACGGTGTGTGTGTGGCATATAAATCAGTGCTCGTGCAACATGAACCATTAGTAATGGTGCAGTGACATATTATGATATGTCAATGTACCACAGGTAAAAGGATGTACAACATGACATTCATGCATAATCACAATATATATAAGCATATCATACAAGGTTATATCACTTGAATCTAGCCATCGGCGTTTAACGCCATACAGGCGATTCCCCCGTAGATATTAAATCTACTCACTGGACGATCTCGAGCTAAGTGAATCCAATCACCTCTTTCCCTTTCTGGCTGCGTCCGTAGTCCCCGCCTGTGGTCCTAACATCACACAAAACCATAACGCATGAAATTAGTAAACCTTCCAAAAACACGCGGACAAAATGCCAAACTAACGAATCGGCTCCTACAAGCTACCAAGTGTTAGCTTAGCGGGTTAAACGTGTGCAGCGACATCCTATACCAAACCTATGGCTATTAAATGTACGAAACACTTAAACGAATGTCGAATAAATACGTATCGCACGTTATCGAAATGCATGAATTCTAGCTAAACGGTCCCAGATTTTTATACACAAAAAATTAGAGAAAGTTGCATATTCCATGAGCCTACAAATAACCCAGAGACCCTACGATCAAAATCCACACACTAGCATCCTACTCTGGCCGCAAATTGTGGCCAGAAAGAATATATTTGCGGCCACAAGAAAAAGGAACGGGCTCAGGTTTTTATGGCAGGTAGGGGCCTCTAGACTAATCTGTGACGGCAACTTCTTAAACTAACACCTAGGTCGATAGCAGATTCCAACAGAGCCCCAAGCTACACAAAAATACGACTTTAACACTAAACTTAAAACATCATGGTATTTTATTGAAACTAATTAACACAAAACCTTCCTAAGATCCTAAATAAGGGTTTAAGATCATTATCTCATCAAAACTTGGGCAAAACTCCTAGCCTTACAAGCTCCAAGACATCTCAAGAGGGTTAAACATGCTTAGTTAAGGTTTTAGTGGGGTTTGATGTTGATTTAGGTTTAAGGTTAGAGGAAAATAAAGATCAAGTGAGAATTTTTAGTGAAGAAGAAGAGGAAGAGAAAATGAGAGGATGAGAGTGTTGTGAGGAAATAAGAGAGTGAGAGGGTGAAGGTGAGAGATGAGAGCCATGCCCTTTCTCTCTCTTCATTTAATGCCTCCCATGCTTGTTCCCCATGCTATCATGCCTCCATTTTCAATTCTTTTCCCTCATTAAATTTCCTTTTATTTTAAAAATTCTCTCTTTAATCTTCATATTTTTTATATCTCCCCGGATCTATTAGATATCTCATATTTCTCCTAATAAAAACTACCATCCAAAAAATTAACCGATTTTATATTAACCAAGGTTACTTTTTATCAAGCTATTATCATTATCCATATATACCACTCTAATAAGAAAATTTGTTAAAATTTTTGGTAATTAGGATATAACAATATGCAATGATAACATTTTTATTTTATCAATTAATTAATACCAAATATTTGATAAGTTTTTTTTTAAAGAATTAGTTAAATAAATATAGGTTTTAAAGGTGTTTCATAGAACTTTTAAGTTTTAGAAATTTAATAAGCTGGCTATTTTAAATATTTATAAAAAAAATCTTTATTATTGTAACTAAAATTATTTAAGATACTTCTCAAACAAAAAATATTATCACTATAACATTAAATAATAAATCTTAAATAAAAAAATTAGCTAATCATATAATATTATCATAATTTAACATTTTAGTTTTCTAACAATATATTTTAACTTGGACCAATAATTTTAGTGGCCATTTTATCTTTTTGTTTAACTTATATTAGCCCTATTAGGGAGTTTTATGATACAAATGGAAATTTGTGGCAGTTTGCATAATTGGAAGTTCGTGGTGTTTGGGAGAAAGTGGATAAAGTTCATAGCATCAAATTGAAATTTAGCCAACAATTTATCACATTAATCAATGTGACTACCACGACAATTCATTTTTAAAAAACCAATCAAAATAAATAAGTCGGTTATTTATATCATTTCAAAAAAAACAATTATAATTTTTCTGTTTTCTTCTCTCGTCAAAACTAATATGTAAGATATTTATAATTTTTTATAAATATTTCAAAATTTAACAAATCATTATGTCACGCCATGCTTCCCAAAATATAGAATGCGAGTGGTGATTAAGCCAGCCATGCTCCTCGGTCAGGAAATAATCCCGCCGTAGTCATACTTCGGCTTCTAGCATTACATGATAGTCAGTAGACAGTACTAGAGTAAAGAAAAATCACAGCTCACAACTTTATTACATCAAAATAAAAGAGTTTAAGATACATTTATTTACATGGAAAAAATAACTAACCAACAAAATAAAAATGTTCTTATAGCAAAAAGGTTGGCGCTGATGTTGCAGACCTCCGCGATCTCGAATGGCAGGTTCTGCTCCTTAGCTGGGTCTACTTCGTCCTCTGAGCATGCATACTCAGTTCATTAGGGCGACACATATACCAATAAATATATATAATGGGTATAATGTTATTAAACATGCAAGGTACGACAGAATACAGAAACATGAGAATGAATATCATTTGAATATGAACAGCGCGATATAAGTATCATGTCAGTAAATCAGGCAATGTGTATGTCACTACTTATTAGTCACTAAGTCAGTGAATTAATTGGTGGAAAGGATGCTTGTGTTTAACAAGGGTCTCGTGTATACCCGAGACTACGGTCCACTATTTCCTGGGACATAACCCTGCAACCGTGCCACTAGGCCCATGACCTAATGTGTGTGTGTGTGTCACTAATATCGAATGATCATTCTCAAAGTCACTGTACCTCGCTAAATACGAGTTCAATTCCACCCTGATTTCCCTATTTTCCCTGGGTCACAATAACTATAAGTATAGAATTAATTGTATACAAGCACGCACCAATTCATGGTCTTACTCACTTTCACTGCACTATTCACATTCACCAATGAATCACTTATCACTGGCATGCTTGATACAACTAATCCAATACCACTCACGCTCGACAATGCAATGTTCGCTATATGTCGCTATGAACGTTCGCTATCACTAAGGGTATCACGGTCGGGTGAAATACAAGAATGATGCAACATAGCAAGTCATATGCGATATGAAACACAATGCACCTTATGACTCCAGAAAAATATATTAATCTGTACGATCGTATTTAGACAAAATGTTACAAAAGAGGTAAAGAGTAAACTAAAACAGCGATCTAACAAAATTGGTTCCAGTTCAATCGGGTTTAAGGTTTGCGATATGCGGTCGTTTCATTTTAAGTTTTCATCGCTGGGAATTCCGTTCCTGAACTGAAAGTCCATTTTGTGACACATTATTCACCATGTTGGGATCATGATTAGGCAAAACTACAGTTGAGTGGAATTTATATCTTTTAATTATGTTTCCAACGCACTAGGCAGATCGACAGTATCCGCTGGGAGCTGGGAGATACATTATGTTCAAGGTCGGAACATCCATTCTGTCCCTGCTTGGGACCGCAGTACGCTTCGACCATTTAAATTGCAATTAAAATATCAATTGGAAGTAAAATTAAACGAAACTAAAACCAATAGTTAGCTAACAGGATTATATTTACAACGGTATAGGGTTATGCATAATTCCATGTTTGTACAGGGCTACACATTCATATAAATTCAGGCATCATCATTGAATGCTTCTCTGGACTGCAGTCCAGAGCTGCATTCCCAGTCAATTCTCGTTGCCGTAATCTATCAGTATCGAAAAATAAACTATAGAGGGTTCTATCTTATCGAGTCGGCTTCTATATAATCCGTAGAACATTACATTCCGACATGTATCCAATTTTATATTAAATTCAGCATCTCGACATGTACAGTAAAAACAGAATTAACGTCGCCTCTTTGGGGCGTCGTTACACGTGCGATACTTCGTCATTTAGAGTTCAGTCTTCCACGGGACATTCATAAGCAGCGAAAAGGAAATATGGTTAAAAGTTTTAAGCATGATCGAAGGGGTTTAAGTTCAGTCCTCTATCTCGGACTAACAACACAATATCGAGAATTTTCAAATTAAATTTGGTTTTGCCTAACACATGAAAACGGTATCTAATATTTACAATTTCCATGCGATATTAACATGACGTGTTTAGATCCGTTTATGCTCAAAAATAACACTTTAGATTTGATACGATGATGGCGTACAAAATATGTGTGATAGCATACTATGTAACACGTATTCGTAAATAAATGAATTAGTATAGATCTAAATACATAGCATGTTAAAGCAAGTGAGATTTCACTTGCCTTCGGTCGCTGATATAGAAGTGACACCACGTGCAGGATTCGCCTCGACATATGAGACGATACAATACTGGACATGGCGCGTGGCTCGTGCACGATGCGCGGTGACCCGGTACTGGACGCGGTGGCGACGCGGGCATGATACGGTAGTGGGCGTGGTCTTGGTTCGGTGTGTGGTGCAGGAGTGGCATGGCGCGATACGATACTGTACGCGATGCTGGTACGGAAGTAGGCACGGTGCGTGCACTGGATCGGGGCACAGATGGCACAGAGGCCGGCACGGCGTGGCACGGAGAGTGGGTACGAGGTGGAACGGGGAGTGGGTACGAGGTGGCATGGGAGTTCAACGGTGGTCGCCAGCTGTGGATTGAGGTGATGGAGAAGGTGGAGGGCTCTGACGACGGTGGTGCTGGAATTTGGTTCAGCAGCGGTGACGGTGTTGTCCAGCAGCGGTGGTCGTGGAGGAGCTCGGGGAGGGTGGTGGTGATGGTGAGGGAGTGGGGTTGTGGTGTGGTGGTTTTCGACGAAGACGGGGAGGATTGCCGGAGGTGGAGGAACTGGTGGTTGAGGAGACGAATGGCTGTAGCGAGGTGGTCGACGTGAACTCCGGTGGTGGGTGGTTGTAGGCGTCGGTGGCTGGTCGTGGGTGTTGGAGAAAGCTTGGTGCGCGGTTGAAGTCGGAGAAGAAGGAAGAGATGGTCACAGTTGGTGGAGAGGAAGGGATGCAGAGGGTGGCTCCGGTGGTTAGGGGTTCGTCGGCGACGAGCTCGATGGCAAAGAAGTTGATGTGGGTTGAATTGGAGGAGATGGAGCGAGCTAAAGAGAGAGAGAGAGACTAAGAGGGGGTGAGAGACGTTGAGGGAATGAAGATCTGGATGAGGGGATCGTGGGGAGTTGGGATCGAGGGCGAGGTCGTGGTCGTTGGCGAAGAGCAGGCCTCGAGGAAACAACATGTGAAGAAGGGAAAAGAGCCGTTGGGGGAAAAGAGGGTTGTTGAGTGTGGGGCTTCGTCGTGGGGAACGGGGCATGCGAAGGCGAGCGCAAGAGGGGAAGGGAGCATTGGAAGTGGCGGGAAAAGGGGAGAAGGAGGAGAAGAAGAAGAAGAAAGGGGGGTTCGGGTCGGGTCGGGTAGTTTAGGGTTTGGGATTAGGGTTGGGATTAAAAAAATAGAATAAAAATTTTATAAAATAAAAAATATATAAAAATAATAGGGGAAAATTGGGGAAAATATATATATGGAACCGGGGATTTACACATTATAAATCATAAACCTATTTTTCTAACAATAAAAAGCAAATCTTTTAAAAACATTATGTGTGTATGCTAATGACCATACACTATATTTATATCTATACTGCTCTTATAAGCAAATTGATGAAATTTTTGGTTCGTCATATCTTAACTAATTTATATCTCTTCTAAAATTATTCTTTTAAAAAAATTATGGTCTATTTTGAAATAATAATATGGAAGCTATTCTATCAACCATTTCAATTTAAAATTAAAAACCAAATTTTATTTTTGTAGAGTAGTTTATTAAAACATAAATTGATATTGAGATTTTTATTTTGTGTTTTTTATATCCTCGTCAAATTTTCTTTTATTTTAAAAACTCTCTCTTTACTCTTCATATTTCATATTTCTCCTCAAATCTATTAGATATTTCATATTTCTCCTAAAAAAAATTCATCCAAAAAATAAACCGCTTTTATATTAGTCGAGATTACTTTTTATCAAACTATTATCATTATCTATCTATTCCACTCTTATAAACAAATTTATTGAATTTTTTGGTAATTAGGATGTAACAATATGCAATGATAACATTTATTTTTTCTCCATTAATTAATTAATGACAAATATTCGATAAAGTTTTTAAAGAATTAGTTAAAATAATATAGGTTTTAAAAGTTTTTCATAAGACTTTTTATGTTTTAAAAATTTAATAAGTTGGAAATTTTAAATATGTTTTAAAAATCTTTATTATCTTAACTAAATTTATTTAAGATACTTCTCAAACAACAAATATTATCTATATAACATTAAATAATAAATCTTAAACAAAAAATTTAGCTAATATATATCATATAATATTATCATAAACTAATGTTATCATAATTTAACAATTTTTTTTTCTAACAATATATTTTAATTTTGGCCAATAATTTAGTGGCCAGTTAATCTTTTTGTTAAACTTATATTAGCCCTGTTAGGGATTTATGATACAAATGGAAATTTGTGGTAGCTTTGCATAATTTTGAAAGTTCATGGTAGTTTGGGAGAATGTGGATAAAGTTCATGGTATCAAGTTGAAATAACCAACTATTTATTAAATTAATCAATCAGAGTATCACAATAATTTATTTTATAAAACTCAATGAAAATAAATAAGTTAGTTATTTATATCATTTTAAAAAAAAGCAATTATAATTTTTCTGTTGCATATTCTTCTCTAGGCAAAACTATATGCAGGAAATTTTTAATTTCTCATAAATATATCAAAATTTAACAAATCATTATAAATCATAAAATTATTTTTCTAAGAATAAAAAGCAAATCTTTTAAAAATATTATGTTCGTAAATTGTAATGACTTTACCAATTCTTCACGTGCATGATGCGTTCAAAAAACTAGTTATATATATGAAATTATTAATTTTGTTTGTATCTTGTAACGACTTTATCAAATTTTCACGTTCATGGCACATGTAAAAAACTAGTATGTATACACACACAGAAAAAGAGTATGAGGTGGCGGCCCCTTTTTCAAAAATAGGCTCCCGCCTCAAAACACACCTGCCACGTGTATTTCACCGATCCAAATCGGTCATGTTGTTCTACGTATCATGAAATCTTTGTATACAAAAAATCTCGAGATATGATAACCTCTAGCCGGTCCATTAAAAGACCGCATTTTTCTAATACCGATAAATCGTTGATTTTTCTATCCACTTGATGAACATGTTAGAAGTTTTCAAATCTCGAGATTTTTTGTACATAGTGCTTCCATGATACGTAAATCAAGATGACCGAATTGGATCGGTGAAAAATATGGAGGATATATGTGTTTGAGTTGGGAGGCCCTTTTTAAAAAAAGGGTTGCCACCTCATATGCCTTCTCCCCTCCCCCCCGCTCTCTCTCTTTATATATATATATATATATATATATATATATATATATATATATATATATATATATATAGAGAGAGAGAGAGAGAGAGAGAGAGAGAATAATGAAGAAAAGAGGTCATATGAGGCTTTTCGTTAAGTGGCATCAAAAATCTATATCCTCCATGATTTTTTTCACGATCGGCACCCATCAATATCATCTTTATTATGTAAGATGTGGATATAAAAAATTTCATTTGATTCCACCACTTTTTTATCGTTGAATTAGCAATGTAAAAAGTTATATTGTCGATAAACCGTTAATTTTGCACCCACTAAATCAACAGTGAAAAAATGATGGAATCACATGAAATTTGGTATATCCACATCTTACATGATAAAGATGATGATGATGGGTGCCGATCGTCGAAAAAAATCGTAGAGGTTATATCTTTTTGACGCCATAGGAGGAAATTCCCTCCCATGGCACCTTTCATCCATTTGAATAATGGATGAAAGGTGCCATGGGTGGGAATTTCCTCCTATGGCGTCGAAAAGATACACCCTCCACAATTTTTTAGACGATTGGCATTTATTATCTAAGATGTGGATACCAAATTTTGTATGATTTTATATCTTTCTCACCGCTGATTTCGTGGGTGCAATATTAACGGTTTACCGACAATAGAACTTTTTACATTGCTAATTCAACGGTGAAAAAATGGTAGAAGCACATGAAATTTGGTGTGTCTACATTTAGATGATAAAGATGATGATTATGGATGCCGATCATTGAAAAAAATGATGGAGAGTGTATCTTTTCGACGCCACCTGAAGAAAAACTCTCCTAAGGCCTCTTTCCTTCATATGAAATTTGGTATATATATCTCTTAATATATAAGAATGAGAATTGTGTGTGCCAATCGGTGAAAAAAACATAAAAGGTTAGACTTATCTTGCCGCCATAGAAGGAAATTCCATCCTAGGGCCTTTGTCCTCCATTATATATATATATATATATATATATATATATATTTATATTCCAAATCTTGGATTTTGCATGCAATACTATCCTGCAATACTTCCCAATTAAGATGAGATCTATCCAAAAATTATATTTTTTTGCCATTGGTCTGTAAGCGCTAACCTATGCCTACCCCCACACACACCACACATAAGCACACAACACGCATGCATCCAAGGGACCCACGAACACACAAGCACACAACACGCATGCATCCAAGGGACCCACGAATTTGTCCCAAAAACCTTAATTTATGGCCATATATATATATATATATATATTCCAAATCTTGGATTTTGCATGCAATACTATCCTGCAATACTTCCCAATTAAGATGAGATCTATCCAAAAATTACATTTTTTGCCACTAACCTGTAAGCCTTGATCTATGCCCACCCACACACACCACACAAGCACACAACACACGTGGATCCAAGAGATCCACGAATTGGTCCCGAAAGCGTTAATTTGTGGCCGCCCCTTCTTAGGGTTTCTGGGGTTCGAAAGCTGCACTCTTTCCCAAAGGGGAAGTGCCCGTACCAACTGCTCGTTGGTATCCAAAAATTACATGATTTTGAGTTTTTCTATATCAAGCAAGTGCCCAGCTCCTTTACAAAATAAATATTAAAAAAAAGGCACCGGTATTTTGGGGGCATCTCAAGATTCTCGACTGAACTAGTGTAAGAGAAAGGGTGAGAAAATGAAAAACATTAGAAGAAGATATATATGTTGCCGGTACAAAAAATATACATGTGTTGCTAAGAGAGAGAGAGAGAGTGAAGTTAAATCTGGGATTGCCAGCCCTGGATTTAATTAGTTTTAACTAGTAATATGCACGTGCTATGCACATGTGTGATGAGGAAAAATAATCACGTGTCATGGTTTTTGTATGCTTCTCTGACGGTCATTAATCTAAGAACCCTTTTACTAAGTTTGTTTATTTAGAAAATATCTTGTATTCAAAATTGTTGAAGGGTACAAGGGTAATTACATATATGAGAGAATGACATGACATGCTCTTACTCTAAAATCCTCACATAGGAATTTCCTCATTTTTTGCATTTTTTAGTGGAAAAATAAGAAATTATTTGGGTTGCCCTCATGAGTTTGAGTTATAATAGTATAGATCTTAAATTAAAGTCATTAGAACCTGAGCTGGCCAAAAAAAGTCTATTTTGACAAATAAATTTAGGAGGGGTCGATTTTCCAAAATAAAAAGTAAAGTAGGTCTGTTTAAAAAAATTGTCCTAATTATAATCATATAATTATAATTATAATTATAATATATAAAATAAAATAAAATAGATATAAAAGATAGGTTATAGGTTAGGAAACTAGGTATTTAAAAAAAAACAAAAAAGAAAAAGGGGATGCTTCCTAATTTAGTTTACAAGTTTAGGATACCAAGGTTGACCCGGTCAAAGCAACACCATTTATGGACATTATGCCGACATCCCGGCGGTTATGTTGCTTCTGGCCCATTCGGGAGAGCAACAATAGGCGTCCACAGCTCAAAACGAGCAGGAGGAAGCTTTTTCCATTCGGTGGGGTGGGGAAGATGGTGGGCGACCCATTAATTTTTTTATCTTCCTTTCTCTACTGGGAAGACGGTGGCCCTTTCTAATTTTTTTTAAATGGTGGGCCTCTGTTCATTTTATTATATTTTTTTAATATATTAAATTTTAAAGAAATATATATTTACAATAATATGTTTTCATTCTGCTCGCCTGAATACAGTCCAAAATAGGATTTGGTTACAAAGATTTCAAATGCTCACCCAAAGTGTCTTTGGAGACATCGCTGGCGTTTCTTTACAGGATGAAATTGAAACGGAAACCCTAGTCCTAGTCCTAGTCTCTTCCGGATCGGACCCTTGCCGCCCAAGTAAGCACCCTGCCCTTCTGCTCTCTCTCTCTCTCTCTCTCTCTCTTCTCAAACTCTATAAATAGAACCCTAACCCTAACCCTAACACTCTCTCTAACTCTCATCTCAGTTTCCATTGATGAAAACACACACTCGCTCTCTCATCAGCGCAAAAAAGGCAGCAGCAGCCGTCATCGTCACCGGCTTCGACGACCGCCGCCTCCATTCTCGATGAAATTGAAATTGGTTACTTTCTTCTCTCTTCTCTCTCTGAATTCATCATCATCCTTTTGTGAGTGAATTTCAAAGTTATATTTTATCAGTATGTCTATTGCAAATTCTTGATTTTTGAATCTAGTTTTGTTTCAGAGGTTGATTCCCCCCAATTTCTCAATTTTGCACTGGACTACACTCTTAATTTTTAAGCAAACAAAACAATTCTAAGTCTTAATTTGCTTTCTTCGGCCTAAATTGTGTAATGTATGCTTATCTGCTAAATATCCTTGTTCTTTTATATGTTGTTGCTTCTTCGTGCTGCGTGTTATTTAACATGTCTTTAATTTTGATACGGTATTATAGCTTGGACGATTTTGCACTGTCGCTAATCCTTGTTATAGCAATCGATTTCCATGTGGCTTTTCTCCCATTGTTCCTACATTACGGTGGATATCTTTCAGTTCGATTTTTTTAAAATAAATTTTATAACTATGGATCACTAATCTTAGGAACCAAACAGTCGCTGATTTGCCCAAAAGCTTCATGGCTATAAAAAATGGTGAGGCAAGGTTTGGATGGCCTGCTAGTTAGTTTGGCGTTTGCAGCCATCTTCTATTGTTAGCCTAACTTCAAATCTGAACAGACCCTTATTGTAATTCAGAGGCAATGATGATTTGTCCGAATGCTTCAGAGTGATTGATTGTTAAGGTTAAATGGCAAGGCAAGATTGATGACTGTCTACGTATATGCAGCAACCAGTTTGCAGCCATCTTCTATGTTATTTTAAGTTCCTAACTCCAAACTCAAAAGCAGAGCCTAAATTGTTAGAGAGGGAGAGAAAGAGAGGATTTGTTCCATTCTTTATCCTAGGATTTATATTTGCATACAAATTCAACTATTGGTTTGCATACAAGCAACCTAAACTGGCCCAATAAATAAGTCAGAAAGCAGTTCTGATTGTTTATTTTTAAGACTCCAAATAATTTATATGGTGAGGCAAGATTGGTTGGTACACAGGCAACCAGTTTGCAGCGATTGTGTTATATGGTCGAGATTTGGACTGGGTATTGAAATTTCAGAACCTATGACCATAAAGGTTATGGAAAATGGCGAGGTGGGCTTGGTTGTCTGCTTATATGCACGCAACCAGTTTGCAGCCATCTTATCTGTTTTCGTAACTCTAAACTCAAATCAGCGACTAATTTGTGAGAGCAAATATATTACATTCTTCATTACTTCAATTTGCTAGGACAGGCTGGTATATCTGAGCCTCATCCTTAGTGTATATCTGTATATGAGAGCTATGGCTTGCAAAGGGTTGGGTTGTGTCAGTTGTCTACTTGTAGAGCCATTCAAGTTTGTTCAAAACTTAAGACGGCATTTTCTTCACCTTCTTGGGGATTTTTCGATTTTAAATGGGGGCCTAAGTTATGATGATGATTGGGAAATATTATCCATCAAATTTCTTCTTCTCTATTTCTTGTTGTTCGAAAACAAGGTTTAATTATCCGATTAGTCGGCTCTTAAGAGTTTGGCTAGAAACTGCGTTGAAGTATTAAATGATTGATTGATTGCATAATTGACTCTGCTCAAGATATGCTGTGAGCGACAATTAGTCAGGTACCTATACACTGCAAATAACCAAATATGCAAACTCACACTTCATAATGACTTGGGTCTTTCGTTTTCCTTCACATCAATTTTTTTTGTCTTCTCTGATTTTTCTTTGCGGGTATATTAAAATGTAATTTCCTATATAATCCATATATGTGGTGTATAATTCATTAGCATTGGCTGGCTGAACAGAGAACAAATACATGTTCCACAGCATTGAATTTTCTTTAATAGATACTGGATACATGTATGTGCGGGCAACCAATTTGCAGCGATTTTGTTATTGTTACCCTAACTCTAAACTTAAATTGTTATTTGTTTTTCGTATGATGTCTGGACCCGAGCTCATTCTACTGGATTCATAACGCTTGAGGCTTTGTGGATAGCTCAGGCGCGTTCTTCAATGGAAAAGGTTAACCTCTGATGCACTTTTTAGGTGTTTAATTCTTCAAAAAGTATTTCTTTTTCCACTCTGAATCCACACAATTCAAGCAATAAGAAGCACACCCTCTCGTGGGTTGAGAAACACCCTTTCTCGTGGGTTTACAATCGTTTTACAAACGACAAATTTACTCATTCTTAACTTTATGATCTCAGTAGATACCGGTATGACAGAAGAATTGATGCCTCAGCTATGACTTCATCTCGAATACCCCCATTTGGAACACACAGCCGTCTGCCAAATCTCAGAGAACCATCTTCATGAACCTGCAAATCCATCCTCAAACCAGCCTCGACTAACCCTCTGAACTTCTGCAACTGAGAGTCTCCAGCCTGTGCAGCTTTAATGCGATCTATAAGCGATGATTGAACTTGCAATTGCTAGAGATGTCCGGGCACACCCGGTGTAACTACCTCCAACTCGAGTCTTTGAAGGTCATCGAGAATCCCCTTCTGACAAGTCAGCAATGCAGCTGACGGCCTGCGACAGAGAGCGTCAGGAACGACGTTCACCTTCCCCGGGTGATACTGCGGATCAATATCGTAGTCTGCCATCAATTCCAACCACCTGCGTTGTCTCATATTCAGCTCTTTCTGAGTGAACACGTATTTCAGACTTTTGTGATCCGTGTACACCTTCACTCTTTTGTCTATAAAGTAATGCCTTCATATCTTTAAAGCGAACACAACGGCCGCTAATTCCAAGCCATGCGTGGGGTTGTTCTTCTCGTGATTTTTCAGCTGACGAGAGGCGTAAGTTACCACTCGACCATGCTGCATTAAAACACAGCCTAAACCTTTTCCCAACGCATCACTATAAGCCACCCGAGCTATCTGGCACAGTCAGAATTGGGGCTGTGATCAACTTTAGTTTCAACAGCTCGAACGTCTGGGTGCACTCCTCCGACCAAACATAAGGCACCTCTTTCCGTGTGAGCTTCATCAAGGGTTCCGCTACTCTCGCGAAATCTTGGACAAACCACCGATAATACCCAGCTAATCCCAAGAATCTTCTTATCTCAACAACTGATTTCGGTGTCGGCCAGTCTTTACTAGATTCGATTTTCGTCAGATCCATTGAACTGTCGTCACTCGGAACGACATACCCCAGAAATTGCACCTTGTAGAGCCAAAACTCGCACTTGCTTAGCTTAGCATAGAGCTTCTCCTCCCGTAGAACCTGCAATACAATTCGTAGGTGCTTGGCGTGCTCCTCTCGACTTCTGTAATAGACTAGAATGCCGTCGATGAAAATGACAACAAACTGATCCAAGTACTTGGAGAAAATCCTGTTCATCAAGTCCATAAATATGGCCGGTGCATTGGTAACACCGAACGGCATCATAAGAAACTCATAGTGTCCATATTGGGTTTGAAAAGCTGTCTTGCATACATCCTCTGCCTTGACCCTGATTTGGTGATACCCTAACCAAATATCTAGTTTAGAAAATACCCGAGCACCACCCAGCTGGTTAAACAAGTCATCGATGCGGGGAATGGGATACTTGTTTTTCACGGTCACCCGATTCAACTCCCGATAGTCGATGCACATGCGCAAGGAACCGTCTTTCTTCTTAACCAGCAACATAGGAGCACCCCACGGGGAAGCACTTGGAAGGATAAATCCCTTGTCCGGAAGATCTTCTATCTGCTTCTTTAATTCTGCCAACTCAACTGGCGCCATCTGATTGTTTGTTGATTTTCGTATGCGTTTTAAAATTTAAGAATACCGCAATCAAGACGGTGTCGCTTGGTAGCTAGCCGGTTGAGTATGGGTCGGTCCACAAGGAAATGGTGTCATCTCTTTAAGTTTCAACGAGTTAAGTCATATTTTTGGTACGTTTTGTTTTAAAATCTAAGAATGAGATTAATTTGATTTAAAGTCTTGCTAGGGTTAGGATTATGTTAGTTTGGAAAAGGGATTCTACTTACCGCTTTTAATGCCCTAGTTAAGAATATAGGTGTTAGGGTAATAGTCAACAAAGGGGATTAGCACGATTAGGCAGAAACTTAGTTTCTTCCTTTTGGTCCTTGTGCGTCCTTTCTTGGCTCTTACCCTAACCTCTAGTTAATTCAACCACAACCGGTCTAACTAGGGAATCACCGCTATCTTTTAGGATAGGGTGCCGTAGTGAGCGGTGTGTGGTTGGATTAAACGGAGTCCTATTTTAAATATTATATGGGCAAAGAAAGGAGTGAAAGGGATTTTCTTCTCTCAGACCTTCCCAATCCTAACCCTAACAAGTGAGGAATTACTCACTCATTAGGAAAACTATGATAAAATTCATTTATGTTTGTTTATTTTAATAGGTGAACTAAAATACAGAAAATAAAAGAACAGATAAAATAAATTGCACGAATTAAATTTAAGTAAAAATGCAAGATAGGAAAAGAACTTACTTTATTGATACCTCTCAACAATGTATTACAACTTGAGTGAAATTTTAATCTAGAAAATTAAAAAAAGGCATGCCTAATTAGGTTTTCGGCTTTCCTATTTATAGATAGGAGAAACCCTAGGTTTTACATCTGATCCAAGGAGAATGAAGTTAGGGCTTATGCAACACGTGTGCGCGGGTGCAAAATGGCAAACAAGCAGGCATATATGATTCAACATCGATAATTGCATTAAATAAATTATATAAAAATGACAACTAAATATTTTCAATTGAACTTTCGAAAATAAACCTGTCGAATCATGATGATATTAGGTAATCTTTGAGCATAATTAAACTAACAATCTTGTAGGGATCTAGGATTATATTTGTAGAAAATGAATCCAAATATACCTAGATCTAAATATCAGGAAGCGTCGATACTTATAAGTTGATACCCAACTCAATCACCAGTTAACTCCGTAATTAATCCAAAATAGCACAACTTAATTATACCTTTGTTTTATACCTCAAGTCATGGAATAATGATTGTTGCAACAGTAAAGGGGAAACTCCATGGTGCCGCCGGTTTATTTTAGAACACTTAGGCTTCAAATCTGTAAGCTTTATGTTGCGATCACAGCTTGATGTAGATCTAAACGGCGGGCTTCAAACAATCAACAATTCGATGAACCAAATTTGTTTTTTGGTGGCGTGTCGATGACGATTATATGACAAATGCAAAGAACGAAGATGACGGATGGCGACGATGGAACAATAAATCAATACAGAAATCGACCGCAGCCGAATGATAAATTGTCGACCGCAGCCGAATAAATTTCTTCGCCAGAACAATTCACAATTCACACAATTTTTATATCAAAATCAATATATATTCATCAACTAAACCATAAAAAGGTCTAGGGTTTCTTTTATAGGAAAACCCTAATACAATTAACAACATAGCACATAAAATTTCTAATTTTGCAAAATAACATGAACTCAAAAATTAACAAATATCACCTAAACAAATAAATAAAATACGACATGATAGTCCTGCATCAAGAAGGTTGTGAATTTTTTTAGAAATCGCAAAATTTATGGGTTTTTTTCACTTTTCAATATTTTTCTTGCTATATAGCAAATGAAAATTGCAAAAATTTCAAAAATCTCGGGATTTTTCTTTATTCGGTTTTCTAATATTTTGCTTGGTATAGCATAAGAAATCCACGAAATGTTTAAAAATCTCAAGGATTTTCGAATTTCAATGTTTTGCTTGCTAAAGTATAAGAAAATCTTGAAAATTTTCAGTTTTTCGATATTTTCCTTTACTAGAACACGAAAATCGCGAAATTTTCAGTAATCTAATTTTTTTATTTTCACATTTCAATATTTTGCTTGCTAAAGAGCACGAAAATCATTAAATTTTCTTAAATCTCGAAATTTTCAATTTTCTTCATGTTGTCAAAATTTGGCTAGGTTTAACACGAAATAGCAAAAGCTTCACAAAAATCACAATTTTCTATTTTCTTTTGCTTTCCAATCTATAGCACAAAAAATTTGCGAAAATTTTCTATTTTCTAGCTCTTTTCAGTCTTCTGCTTCAGAAATTTCAAAAGTTTTCGTCGGTTTGTTTCCAATATCCTGCTTGCTATACACATAAATTTTCAGAAATCATAAAATTATCAGTATTTCGAATTTTCAATATTTTGCTTTTTCAGAAGTCTCCAAATTTTTTCCGTTCCGTAATATTTTGTCTCCTATAACACACAAATTGCGAAATTTTTTGTAATCTTAAAATTTTAGTGTTCTTCGGGTTTCAATATTTTCTTGCTAAGCACCCGACAATTGCGAAATATTAAGAAATCTCAAACTTTTCAAAAAAATTCTTGATGCTCACGAAAATAGCAAAATTTTGAACTTTCAAAATTTTCTATATTCTATCGGTTTTCAATATTTTGCTCTATGGCACACCAAAATTGCGAAATTCTCAGAAATCTCAGTTTTCTTCATATTTTCAATATTTTTTTAGCACACAAAATTAATGAAATTTTCACAAATCTAATATTTTTTCTATCTTTCGATTTTCGATATTTTGCTTGCGAAAATAGCGATTTCAGAAGGCTCGAACTTTCCTATTTTCTTCAGTTATTCAACATAAATCATGATGACAATATAAATAGGATACTTTATTTTAAAAGATAAATGCGTCCTAATTCCTTCATCTATATAGGAATTGGAGTTCCCTTTTGAATCACAATTGATCGATATGTACAGGATACAATTAACCAGATCATAGTTTCAGTGTCTATTTCACAAATCCTGTTTTGTTCCTGTTCTAAATTATAACATTTTTGTCAGAATTTATCTTTTCTTCTTCTTGCAACTGTAAATTAGAAACCATGTTCAAGTTGTATAGAAATCAATAGATGCGTATCACGTACAACTTAAATTTAAAGTCATGTGAAGGATTTCTGTTTCATTCATTATATCGATAATTTTTGTGTTCTTTTGTTCCCGCCAAAAATAATGATAATTAATACACAGTAATCCATGGGACTTAAGTCCATGCGTCAGAAAGATGGACGCGGCTAAAAAGCATGCGTCAATAATGCTTGACGCTACGTCAATTTTTGGGACCCTCGCTTCTTTAATAGCTTAAGCTATATTTGGAAAAATAATTTTCCTATCTTTCTCATACAGAAAGAATAAATCTGGTTAATCAAAAGATCTCCAAATAAAAAATTTAAAATATATAGTTTAAGCTATTTAAAATATTCTCTATCTTTCTAAAACAGAAAGAAAATTTTGGTTAATAAGAGATAAAATCTTTTATATCTTTCTAAACAAAGAAAAATATAAACTTTGTTAACAAGGACCCTCGGATCTATAACCCAACGGTGCTTAAGCACGCGTGCTAATATTAGCTCTTTTCATATGTTCTTTTAAAACAAAAAAATCAATTGAATATCTTATTTAAATAACTAAGATATTGATTATATCAACAGATAACCCTTGGATCTAAAATCCAACGGTGTTTAAGCACCCGGGCTTGATCATAAGATCAATTAGACAAACCTCAAAGTGAGATTGTCTCTAATTATCCAACAATATCTATGCCCCATATAAAAGACCCTTGAGGTCAAATTTTATATACGAAATCGACCCCATAAGTTTGATCAGGAACATAAGTTCTCTGCAATCAAAGCTTTTGTCTTCTTCCTCGTTATCATCAACCGAGGTGAGAAAAGGAGAATAACCTCTATGATAGAATAGGCTTAAGCTTCATTTATGAGAAGGTTAACCTTCAGAATCAAGATGACCGAATTGGATCGGTGAAAAATATGGAGGATATATGTGTTTGAGTTGGGAGGCCCTTTTAAAAAAAGGGTTGCCACCTCATATGCCTTCTCCCCTCCCCCCGCGCTCTCTTTATATATATATAGAGAGAGAGAGAGAGAGAGGGAGAGAGAGAGAGAGAATAATGAAGAAAAGAGGTCATATGAGGCTTTTCGTTAAGTGGCATCAAAAATCTATATCTTCCATGATTTTTTCACGATCGGCACCCATCAATATCATCTTCCATGATTTTTTCACGATCGGCACCCATCAAAAATTTCATGTGATTCCACCACTTTTTTATCGTTGAATTAGCAATGTAAAGAGTTATATTGTCGATAAACCGTTAATTTTGCACCGACTAAATCAACAGTGAAAAAATGATGGAATCGCATGAAATTTGGTATATCCACATCTTACATGATAAAGATGATGATGATGGGTGCCGATCGTCGAAAAAAATCATAGAGGTTGTATCTTTTTGACGCCATAGGAGGAAATTCCCTCCCATGGCACCTTTCATCCATTTGAATAATGGATGAAAGGTGCCATGGGAGGGAATTTCCTCCTATGGCGTCGAAAAGATACACCCTACACAATTTTTTAGACGATCGGCATTTATTATCTAAGATGTGGATACACCAAATTTTGTATGATTTTATATCTTTCTCACCGCTGATTTTGTGGGTGCAATATTAACGGTTTACCGACAATAGAACTTTTTACATTGCTAATTCAACGGTGAAAAAATTGTAGAAGCACATGAAATTTGGTGTGTCTACATTTAGATGATAAAGATGATGATTATGGATGCCGATCATTGAAAAAAATGATGGAGAGTGTATTTTTTCGACGCCACCTGAAGAAAAACTCTCCTAAGGCCTCTTTCCTTCATATGAAATTTGGTATATATATCTCTTAATATATAAGAATGAGAATTGTGTGTGCTAATCGGTGAAAAAAACATAAAAGGTTAGACTTATCTTGCCGCCATTGAAGGAAATTCCATCTTAGGGCCTTTATCCTCCATTATATATATATATATATATATATATATATATATATATATATATATTCCAAATCTTGGATTTTGCATGCAATACTATCCTGCAATACTTCCCAATTAAGATGAGATCTATCCAAAAATTATATTTTTTTGCCATTGGTCTGTAAGCGCTAACCTATGCCCACCTACACACACACCACACACAAGCACACAACACGCATGCATCCAAGGGACCCACGAACACAAGCACGCAACACACATGCATCCAAGGGACCCACGAATTTGTCCCAAAAAGCTTAATTTATGGCCATATATATATGTGTGTGTGTGTGTGCGCGTGTGTGTGTGTGTGTATTCCAAATCTTAGATTTTGCATGCAATACTATCCTGCAATACTTCCCAATTAAGATGAGATCTATCCAAAAATTACATTTTTTGCCACTAACCTGTAAGCCTTGATCTATGCCCACCCACACACACCACACAAGCACACAACATACGTGCATCCAAGAGATCCACGAATTGGTCTCGAAAGCGTTAATTTGTGGCCACCCCTTCTTAGGGTTTCTGGGGTTCGAAAGCTGCACTCTTTCCTAAAGGGTAAGTGCCCGTACCAACTGCTCGTTGGTATCCAAAAATTACATGATTTTGAGTTTTTCTATATCAAGCAAGTGCTCAGCTCCTTTACAAAATAAATATTAAAAAAAAGGCACCGGTATTTTGGGGGCATCTCAAGATTCTCGACTGAACTAGTGTAAGAGAAAGGATGAGAAAATGAAAAACATTAGAAGAAGATATATATGTTGCCGGTACAAAAAATATACATGTGTTGCTAAGAGAGAGAGAGAGAGAGTGAAGTTAAATCTGGGATTGCCAGCCCTGGATTTAATTAGTTTTAACTAGTAATATGCACGTGCTATGCACATGTGTGATGAGGAAAAATAATCACGTGTCATGGTTTTTGTATGCTTCTCTGACGGTCATTAATCTAAGAACCCTTTTACTAAGTTTGTTTATTTAGAAAATATCTTGTATTCAAAATTGTTGAAGGGTATAACGGTAATTACATATATGAGAGAATGACATGACATACTCTTACTATAAAATCCTCACATAGATTTTTCTCATTTTTTGCATTTTTTTAGTGGAAAAATAAGAAATTATTTGGGTTGCCCTCATGAGTTTGAGTTATAATAGTATAGATCTTAAATTAAAGTCATTAGAACCTGAGCTGGCCAAAAAAAGTCTATTTTGACAAATAAATTTAGGAGGGGTCGGTTTTCCAAAATAAAAAGTAAAGTAGGTCTGTTTAAAAAAATTGTCCTAATTATAATCATATAATTATAATTATAATTATAATATATAAAATAAAATAAAATAGATATAAAAGATAGGTTATAGGTTAGGAAACGAGGTATTTAAAAAAAACAAAAAAGAAAAAGGGGATGCTTCCTAATTTAGCTTACAAGTTTAGAATACCAAGGTCTCTCTCTCTCTTCTCAAACTCTATAAATAGAACCCTAACCCTAACCCTAACACTCTCTAACTCTCATCTCAGTTTCCATTGATGAAAACACACACTCGCTCTCTCATCAGCGTAAAAAAGGCAGCAGCAGCCGTCATCGTCACCGGCTTCGACGACCGCCGCCTCCATTCTCGATGAAATTGAAATTGGTTACTTTCTTCTCTCTTCTCTCTCTGAATTCATCATCATCCTTTTGTGAGTGAATTTCAAAGTTATATTTTATTAGTATGTCTATTGCAAATTCTTGATTTTTGAATCTAGTTTTGTTTCAGAGGTTGATTTCCCCCAATTTCTCAATTTTGCACTGGACTACACTCTTAATTTTTAAGCAAACAAAACAATTCTAAGTCTTAATTTGCTTTCTTCGGCCTAAATTGTATATGAGAGCTATGGCTTGCAAAGGGTTGGGTTGTGTCAGTTGTCTACTTGTAGAGCCATTCAAGTTTGTTTAAAACTTAAGACGGCATTTTCTTCACCTTCTTGGGGATTTTTCGATTTTAAATGGGGGCCTAAGTTATGATGATGATTGGGAAATATTATCCATCAAATTTCTTCTTCTCTATTTCTTGTTGTTCGAAAACAAGGTTTAATTATCCGATTAGTCGGCTCTTAAGAGTTTGGCTAGAAACTGCGTTGAAGTATTAAATGATTGATTGATTGCATAATTGACTCTGCTCAAGATATGCTGTGAGCGACAATTAGTCAGGTACCTATACACTGCAAATAACCAAATATGCAAACTCACACTTCATAATGACTTGGGTCTTTCCTTTTCCTTCACATCAATTTTTTTGGTCTTCTCTGATTTTTCTTTGCGGGTATATTAAAATGTAATTTCCTATATAATCCATATATGTGGCGTATAATTCATTAGCATTGGCTGGCTGAACAGAGAACAAATACATGTTCCACAGCATTGAATTTTCTTTAATAGATACTGGATACATGTATGTGCGGGCAACCAATTTGCAGCGATTTTGTTATTGTTACCCTAACTCTAAACTTGAATTGTTATTTGTTTTTCGTACCATGTCTGGACCCGAGCTCATTCTACTGGATTCATAAAGCTTGAGGCTTTGTGGATAGCTCAGGTGCGTTCTTCAATGGAAAAGGTTAACCTCTGTTGCACTTTTTAGGTGTTTAATTCTTCAAAAAGTATTTCTTTTTCCACTCTGAATCCACACAATTCAAGCAATAAGAAGCACCTCCTCTCGTGGGTTGAGAAACACCCTTTCTCGTGGGTTTACAATCGTTTTACAAACGACAAATTTACTCACTCTTAACTTTATGATCTCGGTAGATACTGGTATGACAGAAGAATTGATTTGAGAGATATATCATGTTTTGGCTCTGTGGAAATGAAAAGAATTTGGGCAAGTGTAAGCCGAGAAGAATAAAAGGATTTCTCAAAATGATTTGCAATGAATTGTTAATTGAAAGTGTGAGGTCTTATGGCTTTATACATGTATCAAATGGAAAGTTATTCTAACTTCCAATAACCGCCAAAAACTGTTATAAAACAGTTAATGACGGTTGGAGGCGGTTAGAATTGAAAACGGTGTAAATATCCTTTCGATTCAAAATCCAAATTTAAATTAACTGCCAAAAACTGTTCGTGCAAAGACGTCTGTAGGAAACATCTGCCATTAGACAAATTCCTTCCCCAGACGTCTGTAGGAGACGTCTGGAGAACAAAAAATTATTTAGCAGACGCCTTTAGATTCGTCTCTGAAGTTTATCCAGTATTTGATATTTTGGGAATTTGTGCTACAGACGTCTGTGGAAGAAGTCTGGGGTTCAAAATAAATTATGATACAGACGTCTGTTTTCTGACATGAATGAATATTTGTTTTTTAAACTTGGCAGTTTGAATTCCAACAGATAGGTTAGACGTCTCTTAATGAGAGGGAAAACGTCTGGAGTAAAGACGGCATGTTGGAATGATGTTTCTAATATTATAAGATCAATACTAGACACATGTACGACACTTTTATCTTCTATCTTTGTCTTGGTTCTTCTTTGATCTTCGTTTTCTTGAATCGTTACGATAAGACGTCATTATATCTTGATTAAGCTTGCATCATGTTATCACCCGCGTCAAGTCTTCATGCCATACCATCGTTTTGAGTGCGCATCACATTGTAGGCAATTTTGTTTGATGTTTGATATAATTCATGCTGTACTTAAGAATAAACACTTGGAAATGTCATCAGTAACTTATGAATTCGTTTAAATAAGGTTTTAAACTAAATCGAAACCGAGGATCGTGTAACACAGATGTAAACAATCTCCTCTTTTTGATATTTAGCAGAACTTATTTAAAAAATTCATGATATATAAAAAATATAAATTCGATTTAAATACTCCCCCATAATTTCTGCTTGGTTAAAAAAATCTTTGAACTCATATCGGTGTCTCATACCACTGATACTATTTTTCAAAAAGTATTGCATGAAGACGAGTGATAAAATTCGAATTTTATGACCAAATCAAGCATTAATTAAGGATATTCATGAATATTTTTAATATTCTCTCTTTTTGAAAAATATCAAAAAGTTTAAAAAATAGAGCAAGGGTTATGAAAACATACATGAATATGGAAATTTTAATTTCATGGAAAACAAAATGAGGCATGTAAAGGAACATCCAATGAACAAAGTGTATTTTTAGCGATGTGAGGATAAATAATATCCATTTTAGCGCATGATTTATAGTAACAACTAAAATATTAAATAGTATACGAACCCGATAGTTAGAGAACATAATTCAAACTTTTCATAAATAGAAACTTGAAGTTCATACATAGAATTAATAGAGATAAACTAACACACAAATGAAAACTAAAACGCACAAACTACATCAAACATAAACTAAAACACGCACACACTAAAAACATCCATATACTTCAAGCAAAACAAATTAAACAACGAACTAAACTAGGACCTATACCTTAAGATCCTAATCTATTCTTCCGGCGGTGGAGGCGGCGTTGTAAATGGAAACTTGGAGGACAAGACGAACATGCTATAATCAAATGTGCCAGAAAATCGAGTCATCTGCTCTGTAAGATGATCGATTTGGCTGAAGAGGTGATCGATGCGGCCGGAGAGATGGTCATGAGAACCAGTGATACGATCCATGATACGGTTCTCGAAAGTGGCATAGTCAAAGTCTTGGGCCTGAGGAGGAGGAGCGTCAACTGGATTTTGAGGAAGATGGGAGGAACTCGGAGTTTGGTCTAACTTCATCAAATTGATGTTGCGGGCTCCAAAATCGAGTTGTTCCTTGACTTGGTCCTCGAGAACGGGAATGGTAATGTGACGATACTCCAAAAGCTTTGTTATGACTCGACCATAGTATAGATTCATTGGTCCACTTGACACTTCCCACGTGTTATGGATAAGGAACAACAGAAGATTAACTCTAATCTTCGAAAGCACGCAGTAGGTTATCAACTTGTGGGGGCCGTAAAGAGTTTCGCGACTGCCAGACTTAGCTAGGACGGTGTGGGAGAGAAGATTGGCAAGAACACGGGCTTGTTTGGTGAGTATTTTCGCTTGACGATCATTGTAGATATGAGAATTCTCGGGGCCGTGAAGGATTTGGGATACCTTTTCCTTAGTAATCGGGTCAGCATACTCGAAATTGGCCAATGTCTTCATATAAACGTCGGCTCCTTCATTAGGGATACCTAACGCTCGACCGAGAGTATCGGAGTTGAATTTGAAAGTGGAATTGAAGACCTTGGTCGTGTAGTTGGTGTGATCGTCGGAAGTAGTCGTGAGTGTTGGGGTAAAAATTTATACCTCGGTTGACCAAGTCAAAATCAAAGTCAACCCCAAACCAAGTGGGCCCAAGCCCAGGTCAAGTGGGCCCATGCCCGAATCAAGCCCGAGCATGAAGCGGCTGGCCTCCCATGCCATAACAAAAAAATTTGTAATAAATAATTTTGGTGTTTTTTTATGAATGAATGTAAGAAAAATGGGCATAAAGCCAATTTTTTGTAAAACTCACGGCTCATGTGCAAAAGAAACGAGCACATGAGACATGGGATGGGCAAAATGCCATTTTGTAAAGCCCAAGTGGTTATATGTAAAATGTGTAGCCTATAAAGGCAAAGATGATGAAAATATCTCAACAATTTTCTCTCTCTAAAAAATTAGGGTCTTTGCCTCCTCCTTCCTCAAGGTTCTAAAATCTTCTTTCCCTTTTGAATTAAATCAAGAGTTTTACTCTTCGTTTTCCAAAAATAAATAGTTTTTCACCACAAAACCCACAAAGGGGAGCTCAGATCTTCCATTAGATCTCAAAAAGGGAAGATATTTAAATCTCATCCCCTTTCTCCAAAATCCGGTCAACCAAGAGGAAGAAGGAAACCCATCTCCAAAAATCCCATCTTAGGAAGATCCAGGGCCAAAGGGGAGAGAAACAAAGGGGCCCCATTTGATCATTTCTAAAGATTTCTAAGAGTTTAACTCCATTCAAGATCTGTTGGAGTTCAGCTCCATAAATTAATCTCTTTTTAGGAGTTTAACTCCAGAAGTCAAATCGGGAGCACAACTCCCAGTGCAGGGACAAAGTCCCTTTTCTTGCTGACGCCCAGCGCCCGTGTGCCAGGCACGTGGGGCGCTGGCGCCCAGCGTCCGCGTGCCAGGCACGTGGGGCGCTGGCGCTCACGCGTCTTTTGGACGCCATTTTCCCCCTCATTTTATGTACACTCCACACTAAAAATACCTCCCTCGTTAGAAAAAATTTCTAACGGGGCGCTATCCCGCACTCCGCAAGGGACTGCTAGCCCCTTGACGTCCAGCCCGTTATCCGGATAGCGGGACCTCCGTAAACTCCGTGGGCTCCCGATATATCGAAAACCCTTCTAAAACACAACACACACTGCATATTGAGTTCGCATGACTAGTTGACCCGTCAATCGGAGGATCCTTCGCTTCAAAGGCGAGGGGTAATTAACGGCAGCTTAGTCCGCGGCTGCCAGAGATTCGGATCCCCACAATCAATAAACCCCAGCCTACCCTAGGCAGGGGGAATCTGTAATGCGCCTGACAAGCGCGCGCGTATTCCCATCTCAATTGGGTGACGAAAAACACCCTACAGATTCTGGCACGCCCGGTGGGACCTTACCCTCCTCCCATATCTCGGGTCAAGTGTTCATGCGAACTCATTAATATATATATATATATATATATATATATATATATATATATATCGACGTTTGTGCTGAAGTGATGTTCCTTTCGTGCAACAATCAACTTTCAACGACGATGTTTCCCAAGATGAACTCAGCTTCCGACGTGACCCCGATCCCGTATATAGTCAAGATTAATGCTCGTGTGGTTCTCCCTGCCAGTCTCAGCCGGCAATGGGAGGAGCTACCCCGTCAATTTGGTTCGGTCATCATCTACCCTGCTAGAAGCGCTCATCTGGCGGAGGTCCCGACAAACCAAGCGGCCAAACCAACCTCAAGTGGCAAGAGGCCGAACGTTGTAGTCTCCAAAGCATCCCACCCTAAATGCAAATCTGTATTCGAATGGCTCTCTACTGTTCCGACTGGGGGCAAGGCCGTCAACACCAACGAGCCACAAAGCAGCTCCAGCAAGCTCAGACGTTGCCCTTGACGATCGAGCGAGAAGGCACATTCTCTGGATTTTTTGTCAATCGGTCTACGGCGTCTTCCCGAAGAGCCGAAGTATGCCAAGTGCTTAAGACAGAAAAGTTAAGGCAGAAAAGGCTCAGGTATCGAGCCAACAAAAGGGCCAGGACTTCGGCCATATGGAATTTTGTGAGGTTCCAAGAGCAGGGTTACTCCGTGACGACGGCTGAGTCAGCCATAAAAATCAGCAATTCCTTCGAATCTCTTAAGTGGGTTCAAAAAAATGCCATGACCGTCGGAATCAAGAAGATAGCGGTCCGAACAATGCCACAAAGGGACGTGTCCCAGCCTCAAAAGAGAAAGTATGACACCATCTCTTCAAGAGTCTATCGGGCGCTCTGCGCCGTGCGAAAACAGCGGGGCAAATCCAGAAAGGAAGCGCCAGCACCACTCATGAATCCGGTTAGGCCAGCCATCTTCAATCGATCCGCTATCAAAACAGAAGGGCCAAAACCGTGGTCCACAATGTCAGCTACCAATAATGAAATGATGGCCGTATTTGTTGTCCACACGGTCTATATGGCAGGCACGCACCCAAGTGACAACCTTCGCAGCAAAAGCAAGGATGGGGCCACCACATCCCAAGCCCAATCTGGCTTGAATGTGGTTGCCGCTTCCTAAGAACAGCCGCCTCCGCTGGATGATGAAAACCCTCTCGATGAGGATGATAGGCAGAAAGACCCCTCAGTCCATGTAGAGTCAAGCTCGGACAGCAAGGAAGAGCTGACTTCCCGTCTCAGGACCGTGGAGCAAGAGCTGCTTCAAGAGCTTCAAAAACAGCTCAGGAGCAAAGATAAAGAGATGGCCAAGCTCTATTCGAAAATTGAAGACCTAACGAACGTTGTGATGCAGCTTACAGCTCAAATTGCTCAAGTGCCTCCCAATCAAGCACAAGTCTCTACCCATGAGCCGGGTGATGACAACCCGAAGCAGCCGATGCCTATCCCTTTGGGTCCAAGATTGGTCGAGCCGCACGAAAGCCGGCCACATTCCGCTTCTGGGGACGCCTTGGCCCCAGCTAGTACTATCCCGCTAACATAAGATCGGATAATAGATTTGGTCACCAGCAAGGTTAAAACATTGGTGGCCGAAGCCGAAGCTCATAAAGAAATTGGCAGTAGTGGGCGGTCATATCCCGCACAATACGATCTGATTGAGTTCCCGAGCGGCTACGTCATTCCTAAGTTCGGGAGATTTGACGGGACGGGAAATGCAAATCAGCACATCGCCCACTTTAAAGCATCGTACGGAAATACAGAGGGCAATAATGCGCTCCTTCTTTGTCAGTTTGTCAACAGCCTGACCGGTGTCGCTTTCGACTGGTACGCGAGTATATCAGATGGGTCCATCATTACCTTTTCCCAAATGGAGTCTCTGTTTGGCAAAGGTTCATGAGTGTCAGTGATAAAATCTCCAATGCTGACCTTGTGAGGACCAAGCCGGGGAAGAATGAAAGCAACACCGACTTTATCGCCTGATGGCGTAATCTCATGGTCAAGTGCGAACCGCCGCTGGAGCAGGACCAGTCCGTCAGCCTTCTCATTGGGAAGCTCAGCAATTTGATGGTTCCATTCTTATGTACAGCAGGCCTCAAGACGTTTCAGGAGCTAACCAAGAAAGTCCAAATGCTGGAACGCTCAAAGCAAGAGTCTACCCCGAACTCTCAGAGAGACAAGACTTGGAAAAGTAAGCAGGACGACAACCGTAGAAGCGGGAATTCCAGCATAGCCAATGCCTTTTCAATGCGTCCGACAATGAATGACAAGCGAAATGCAGGCGATTCCAAAACCAACCGGTCTCGAAAGCCATTGTTGGGAGGAGAAGGGCCTTCCCTAGAGGAGAAAAAGAACAAGGTTTACTCTTTCAGAAGGGACAAGGTCTGCAAGATATTTAAAGATGCCTTGAACAACAGTCTACAATTGTCGGAGTTGAAAAGACCCCAAGAAGCAAAAATGACCAACGATCCCATGTATTGCCCGTACCACCGAGTAGTGAGCCATGCGATCGAGGATTGCTATATCTTCAAAGACTGGGTCGAGAAGCAGTACAAGGCCGGAGAGATCGAGCTGTCCAAGAGTGTGTTGGTGAACAATCAAGTTGCAACCACTAACTTTATACAGACAGAAACTGAAGCCTTCTGGGAGCAGACAGCTGAACCCGCTGTCCTGAGAAATGAAACTGACTCACCGCAGCCTCCGTGGAGTACACACATATCTAATAAGACAAAGAAGATGCTAAAGTTACTTCGGAAAGAGCCCAGAACAGAATGGGAAGGGCAGAAGAAGCCTACCATTCCAGCTGCCAATTCGGCTCAATCAGGCTCAGAATCCAAAAAGCTCAAGAAGAAGAAAAGTGCAGCTCGACGTGAAAAGGACTCTAATTCAATTGATGTAGTTCTTCCCCGTAGAAACGGCTGAGATTCTGGAGGAGTTAGAAGAAGACTCCAATGAAGAGATCCCTATAGTGACCTGCTATGTCATCCATCTTGGCAGCGACCCTGAGGAGGAGCTCTGTTTTTCCGAAGAGGACGAGGAGCTCGCCACAAAGGCCAACCAAATCCAGCTTAGAAGCGGAAGGGCTCTGCTGCCAAATCAGGGCAACGCCCCAAAAGGAAAGGAAAATCAAGTTGTTAATGAAGAAGATGGCGGAGAGCCGGCACATGAAAATTCGAGTCCTTCGGTGGACTATAATGTCTTGGCTCATCTTCGGAAACTTCCGTCTCTCCTGAGCGTCTACGATGCCTTGGTTCTATCTAAGGAGCTCAGAGATGTTTTCATTCATGCTCTACAAAACCCCGAGCGGTATCAGACTCGCTTTGCGGAAATTAATATGAAAGAAGCCCAGTACGCTCTGCATATCGCCGCCGTCACATTTAAGGACGAAGACTTGCTACTGGGAACGACTGAGCATAATCGGCCGCTTTATGTGACCGGGTACAGCGACGGAGATCGGATTAATCGCATATTGATTGATCCAGGATCCTCAATGAACATCATGAACTTGCGAACTCTGAAGAGTTTGTCAATGGACGTCCGACACTTGTCAAGGAAAAGGATTGCCATTCAAGGCTTCAATCAAAACTGCCAGCAAGTTCTGGGGTCTATAGTTTTGCCAATCAAATTTGGGGATCTGCAAACCGAAGCTAAGATATACGTGATCGACGCTGACATCTCTTATAAGGTTCTTCTGGGACGACCGTGGCTCCACGATTACGGTATCATTCCGTCAACTCTCCATCAGTGCATAAAATATACCAAAAACGAAGAAGAAAGACGCATTGATGGAGACATCCAGCCGTTCGGTGTGCATGAAGTCTGATATGAGGATTCTCGGTACTTTACGAAGCCCCAAAATACCGAGCCACAGCTGACCAAAGACAGAACGGTCCTGAAACTCAAAGGAAAATCTAAGCCGGCTGTCACTTTCAAAAGCAAAAACCCCCAAGTGCGTCCGCGTTTAGGTAGTAACACTGATGAGTCCGATGCTGGAAGTCCGTTCTTCCGTAAAAATCGCTCTCATTTCGGTAGCGATACGGACGAATCTGATACTAAAGGCCCGTCCGACAGCAAAATCCTCCCTCGTTTAGGCAGCGACACTGAAGAGTCGGAGGAAGAAGACCCGCCTTGCAACAGCTGTGCAGACTGGGCCCCTACGCAACGAGCAAAACTACGAGTGACCTTCGAAATTGCAGAAGGATCCTTAGCCGTCACAAGGGTGCCGGAGCAGATGTGCAAAGAGCTCGATGCATTGTCAGTCTCCACCGTGGACCAGCTGAAAACTTTCTACGTTCCCGGAAGGAAAAGTGGACAGAAGGGCATCCTGTTTTATGGGTCAAATCTTGTTGTGCACCCGGACGATTTGTCTGTTGTGTGCCTTCCATACGAGAGAGGTATAAGGGCCGTCCTCAATCCCAGATATTATGTGTCTGAGATGCGGGAATACTTTAAAAAGTGCGGATGTCGGCTATATCAAACGAACTTCGAAGCGAAGTTTTACAAAGGGCTATGACATCCGCCTCAGGTCCGAGCACTCATCGATGGACGAATTCCAAATAGACGGGGCATAGGTTTCATCCAGCCTGATTCCAAGGCATGCTACATGATCCGTGTTGGTGAAGCCAGCGAAAGGTCGAATGAGTGCTCGGACCTGAGGCATAAGGGCCGTCCTCAATCCCATATATTATGTGCCCGAGATGCGGGAATACTTTAAAAAGTGCGGGTGTCGACTATATCAAACGAACTCCGAAGCGAAGTTTTACAAAGGGCTATGGCATCCGCCTCACGTCCGAGCACTCATCGATGGTCGAATTCGAGATAGACAGGGCATAGGTTTCATCCAGCCTGATTCCAAGTTATGCTACATGATCCGTGTTGGTGAAGCCAGCGAAAGGTCGAATGATGACGACGAGATAGCCGAGCCAGAAGAAGCTCCTCAAGAGCTCGAAGATGTCAGACAAGCAACCTTCGATGAGCTAACCGAGATCGATTTGGGAACGTCCGATAATCCAAGGCCCGACCTACATCAGCTCACTCTTGTCAGAAAAAATGAAAGAGCAGATAATTGCCCTGCTGCATGAGTTTGCCGACTGCTTCGCGTGGACGTACAGAGAAATGCCCGGCCTCTCCCCTGAAGTGGCCGTGCATAAGCTGGCTATATCTTCTGATGCCAAGCCTGTCGAACAAGCTCCTCGAAGAATGAGAAGGGAGCTGGAAGAAATGATCATCGAGGAAACTAATCGATGCTGGCTTCATCAGGGAAGAGAAATACGCAGACTGGATCGCATGCACTGTCCCAGTAAAGAAGAAAAATGGGCAGATCCGGGTTTGCGTCGATTTTAGGGACCTTAACAAGGCATGCCCTAAAGATAATTTCCCGCTTCCGGTCATGGAAATGATGGTCGATGACACCTCAAATTACGATCAATGAGTTGACGAAGTGAGAACAAGACATGGTGCCTACGGAAAGGGTCTGTGCCCGCCGTCTACCTTCATGGACGGTTTGTCTGGGTACAATCAGATAAAAATGTCACCCGAGGATGAGAAGCATACAACATTTCGAACCCCGATCGGCATGTACTGTTACAAAGTGATGCTGTTCGGATGGAAGAACGCAGGTGCTACATATCAAAGGGCGATGACCAATATCTTTGATGACCCAATCCATAAAGTCGTCGAATGCTATGTTGATGATCTGGTCGTCAAGACTAAAGCTAAGGCCGATCGCATCCAAGATCTTAGAACCGTTTTCACCAGATTAAGGGAATACGATCTGAAGATGAATCCTCTAAAGTGCGCTTTTGGCGTGTCATCGGCAAAATTCCTAGGTTTTATAGTCCGACATCGGGGGGATTGAAGTTGACCCATCCAAGATAAAAGCCATTCTGGAGATGCCCCCTCCTAAGAGTCTGACGCAGCTAAGATCCTTTCAAGGCAAGCTCGCTTACATACGAAGGTTCATCTCGGACCTATCGGGGAGATGTAAGCCCTTCTCAAAACTCATGAAGAAAGGAGCTCTTTTTGTCTGGGATGCCGAATGTCAAGAAGCGTTCGGAAGTATCAAACGGTACATGTTGCACCCTCCAGTGCTTGCTGCTCTTATTTCAAATAAACCGTTGATTCTCTATACTGCTGCGCTAGATGAATCACTTGGCGTACTCCTTGCCCAGAACAACGAGAAGGGAAAAGAAAATGCCCTCTACTACCTCATTCGAACTTTAGTTGGGGCGGAACACAACTATTCCCTGATCAAAAAGCAATTCCTGGCTCTGATATTCGCTGTGAAGAAGCTGAGGCACTATCTGCTTACTCATCGGGTTATGCTGATCTCCAAGGTCGACCCGCTCAAACACTTAATCATCAAAGCAAGCCTAGCCGGTAGAATGGTGAGATGGACTGTCATGCTGCTTGAATTTGACATAATTTATACTCATCAGAAAGCAGTAAAAGGGCAAGCCCTCGCCGACTTCCTTGCTGCTCATCCTATACCAGAAGGGTCGCCACTCAATTGCGAGTTACCCGACGAACAAGTGATGCACCTCGAGGAAGATGAGCCATGTTGGGAGCTCTACTTCGATGGAGCCTCATCAATGAGGAGCTCCGGCAAATCAAGCATCCCGCAGATAAAAACAGAGATATGATTGGTGTTCATCACGCCATCGATGGAAACCCTACGACGTTCTTTTGCTCTCACCGAGCCTCGCACAAACAATGAGTCTGAGTATGAAGCTCTGATAGCTGGTTTGGAGCTCGCCATAGAAATGGAAAACCTTCGGCTACGAGTCTACGATGATTCCCAGCTTGTCGTCAACCAAATAAGCGGCGACTATAAAATATACAGACCCGAGTTAGCTCGATATAGAAGCTGAGTGGTGGAACTTATGAAACGGTCCACTCACATTGAATTAATGAGAGTCCTTAGAGCGTTGAATGGAAAAGCCGACATACTCGCTCGCCTAGCTAAAGAGCTAGCTGATCCCGACATGGACGAAATTCTAATCACAGTCAGAAGCCGGCAAATTCTACTTCCAGTATCATTGCGTGAAGAAGAAAGTGTTGAACAAGAGAACAATCCCGCCAAAGAAGCTTCGATCATTCAAGACGAGCCCGATTGGAGATGACCCTTCATAGAGTACCTCCGATACGACAAGCTGCCCGAAGAAAAATCTGCGAGGATTCAGATGAAGAAGAGAGCTCTCCGATACATATTTGTAAATAACACGCTATACCGCAGATCATATAACCAACTCTGGCTCATGTGTCTGTCATCGTCCGAAGCCCAAAAAGTCGTGAAAGTTCACTCGGGCATCTGCGGGGGTCACCAATCCAGCTTCAAATCAAACGGCTTGGATATTACTGGCCTACCATGATAAAGGATTGTGAAGAGCATGCAAAGAAAAGTCATATCTGCCAAATTCACGGTGATTTCATTCACAAGCATCCCAATCCGCTGCATCCTACGGTAGAGTCATGACCCTTAGAAGTTTGGGGTACCGACATAGTTGGTCCAATTGATCCTCCGTCATCCAAAGGCCACCGGTTCATATTGGCCGCAACTGACTACTTCTTCAGATGGGCTGAAGCTGTCCCGGTAAAAGAAGTCAAGACAGAAGATATTCTGACGTTCTTCTAGCATAATATTCTATACAGCTTCGATACACCAAGAAGAATCATTTCTGACAACGGACCTTCTTTCAAGAGCTTCAAAATCTCAAGGTTCGCTACTCAGCACAAGATAGACCGGAGATATTCCTCCATCTATAATCCAAGAGCCAATGGGCTAACCGAAGCTTTCAATAAGACTCTATGCAAGCTCCTGAGAAAAAATACTTCAGCCAACAAGAGAGTCTGGGATCTCAAATTTCACGAGGCGTTGTGGGCATATCGTACCACGCACCGTACTCCAACTCAGTCCACTCCATACTCATTGCTCTTTGGAGTGGAGGCGGTCCTCCCCTCAAAGTCGAAGTTCCAAGCTTAAGGATGGCCGTTCAGCATGAGTTGACGGAGGAGGAAAACGTGCTCCTTCGGCTCGAAGAGCTCGACGCCCTCAAAGAAAAGAGGCTCGCAGTACAGCAAAATCTAGAGCTGTATCGAGCCCAAATGTCACGGGCCTATGACAAGATGACCCGTCTCCGCGCTTTCAAGAAAGTCGAATTGGTGTTGGTCCTCAAAAGACCGATCATCCCCAATCGTCATGCCAAGGGAAAATTCGAGCCAAACTGGGAAGGACCATATGTCATCGAGAGAGTGTTCGATGGAGGATCCTACCAGCTGATAAATGCCGAGGGAGAAAGTCCCATGCTACCCATCAATGGCCGATATCTCAAGAAATACTACGCGTGAATGCTCCAAGTCGCAGGTGAATTGAGCACACCGGCCATACGGTTTGGATCATGTATCCTGTAAAACCGTATACAATCCATGGGCGTAAACAACCCTTATCTCTCCTAAGTCCTGCCGGCGAGACTACTTTTAAAGTCCTATCGGTGCAAAAAAAAGAAAAAGGAAAAGAAAAAGGAAAGAAAAAAAAACGGTATGTCCACAAGCAAAACGGGCACGGATGAAAACCCGAAAGGGCTCCGTGAGTAAAAACAGCAAGACTGCCGGCGAGTTTGTGAAAACCCGAAAGGGTGCAAACTCGTGAAAAGAGATGAAATACACTTGCAAAGTCCTCTCGACCTTATGAGGAGAAAATCCCTGCGTGAGATCCTTACAACTCACAAAGGAGCAACACACTTAGGAATCCTTACGATTCTTAAGGAGAACATACAACTGCGAGATCCTCTCGACTCGTAGGAAGAAAATGCTTTTATGAGACCCTTATGGCTTATAAAATTGAAAAGTCTTAGGTGATAGGGATCTAAACCCGTCTCCTGAGCCACCGTTCCCCAACGGGCGACGGCAAATGATGAGTCGCTCCTGGCATTACGCTTTAGTGTTAGCGGTGCTGATGCCGACCCAAAACTCAAACCTTAAATTCCCAAACGGCGAATGATGAGTCGCTCCTTGTACCATATTCCAGTGCAGCGATGCAGACGCCAACCAAAATTTCAATCCCTGGATGTCCCAATGGCGAATGATGAGTCGCTCCTGGTACCATATTCCAGTGCAGCGATGCAGACGCCAACCAAAATCCAATTTCCCAAAATTCTCCCAGCCCTACGGGTGGTCCCCAAATTGACTACCGTATACAATCCACGGGCTCAAATAATTTTCCTCACATCCATGCCCCACAGCAACCACCAGTCACGCGGCCGATCACCGCCCTTGGAATTATGCTCTATTTGGGAAGACCCACTCATGTGTCCTCACGATACATGAGGAGAACAAACTTACGAGATCCTCTCGACTCGTAAGAAAACACCTTCTTGAGATCCTTACGACTCACAAAGGAAAAACACACTTGGGAGTCCCCACGATTCCTAAGGATAAAATATACCTACGAGATCCTTTCGACTCGTAGGGAGAAAATGCTTTTATGGGACCCTTACGGCTCATAAAATTGAAAATCCTTAGGTGATAGGGACCTAAACCTGTCTCCTAAGCCATCGCTCCCTAACAGGAAAAAGGCAAATGATGAATTGCTCATGGCATATGTGCTTTAGTGTTAGCAACGCTGATGCCTACCCTAACCCTAAAATTCCAAACTCCAATCCAATAGACCCATAAGTCTTTAAACTAGGAACATATGACCTCTAAGTCGTTAAACTGGGAACAGATGACCCCTAAGTCGTTAAACTGGGAACGAGGGTAGCCCTCTCATGGCAAATGATGATTCGCTCCTGGTACCATATTCCAGTGTAGTGATACTGATGTCAACCCAAATCACATCAAATCAGCAAGACAACCAACGACCTCCCAGGCGGAATCAAGCTCCACTTCGGAAACAAGTCGAATCGCAAGTCAGCTTCAACCCTGACACCGCAACAAGCGGAGCAAGTCAAATCAAGCACCAACCGTCCATGTCGCTAAAAGAGCAGCACCGACCGTCCACGTCGCTAAAAGGGCAGCACCGACTGCCCAAGTCGCCCAAGTCGCTAAAAGGGCAGCACCGACCGTCCAAGTCGCAAAAAGGGCAGAGCCGACCGTCCAAGTCTCAAAAAGGGCAGCACCGACCGTCCAAGTTGCTAAAAGGGCAGAACAGACCGTCCAAGTCGCAAAAAAGGCAGAACCGACCGTCCAAGTCACTGACCGTCCATGTCGCTAAAAGGGCAGCACCGACTGTCCAAGTCGCAAAAAGGGCAGAACCGACCGTCCAAGTAGCAAAAAGGGAAGAGCCGTCCGTCAAAGTCGCAAAAAGGGCAGAACCGACTGTCCACGTCGCTAAAATGGCAAAAAAAACGAAGTGGTTGCAACAACCCAGCCGTTCGTTGATGCTCAGCTTTCACCTGTTGGCATACCAGACACTTGGAGACAAAGCGAGCAATCTCCCTCTTCATTCCGTTCCACCAGAAGTGCTGCCTCAGGTCTCTGCACATCTTGATGCCTCCTAGGTGCACCGAGTAAGCGGAACTATGCGCCTCAGCTATGACTTTATCTCGAATACCCCCATTTGGAACACACAGCCGTCTGCCAAATCTCAGAGAACCATCTTCATGAACCTGCAAATCCATCCTCAAACCAGCCTCAACTAACCCTCTGAACTTCTGCAACTGAGAGTCTCCAGCCTGTGCAGCTTTAATGCGATCTATAAGCGATGATTGAACTTGCAATTGCTAGAGATGTCCGGGCACACCCGGTGTAACTACCTCCAACTCGAGTCTTTGAAGGTCATCGAGAATCCCCTTCTGACAAGTCAGCAATGCAGCTGACGGCCTGCGACAGAGAGCGTTACGAACGACGTTCATCTTCCTCGGGTGATACTGCCGATCAATATCGTAGTCTGCCATCAATTCCAACCACCCGCGTTGTCTCATATTCAGCTCTTTCTGAGTGAACACGTATTTCAGACTTTTGTGATCCGTGTACACCTTCACTCTTTTGTCTATAAAGTAATGCCTTCATATCTTTAAAGCGAACACAACGGCCGCTAATTCCAAGCCATGCGTGGGGTAGTTCTTCTCGTGATTTTTCAGCCGACGAGAGGCGTAAGTTACCACTCGACCGTGCTGCATTAAAACACAGCCTAAACCTTTTCCCAACGCATCACTATAAGCCACCCGAGCTATCTGGCACAGTCAGGATTGGGGCTGTGGTCAACTTTAGTTTCAACAGCTCGAACGCCTGGGTGCACTCTTCCGACCAAACATAAGGCACCTCTTTCCGTGTGAGCTTCATCAAGGGTTCCGCTACTCTCGCGAAATCTTGGACAAACCACCGATAATACCCAGCCAATCCCAAGAAGCTTCTTATCTCAACAATTGATTTCGGTGTCGGCCAGTCTTTACTAGATTCGATTTTCGTCAGATCCATTGAACTGTCGTCACTCGGAACGACATACCCCAGAAATTGCACCTTGTAGAGCCAAAACTCGCACTTGCTTAGCTTAGCATAGAGCTTCTCCTCCCGTAGAACCTGCAATACAATTCGTAGGTGCTTGGCGTGCTCCTCTCGACATCTGTAATAGACTAGAATGCCGTCGATGAAAATGACAACAAACTGATCCAAGTACTTGGAGAAAATCCTGTTCATCAAGTCCATAAATATGGCCGGTGCATTGGTAACACCGAACGGCATAATAAGAAACTCATAGTGTCCATATTGGGTTCGAAAAGCTGTCTTGCATACATCCTCTGCCTTGACCCTGATTTGGTGATACCCTAACCAAATATCTAGTTTAGAAAATACCCGAGCACCACCCAGCTGGTCAAACAAGTCATCGATGCGGGGAATGGGATACTTGTTTTTCACGGTCACCCGATTCAACTCCCGATAGTCGATGCACATGAGCAAGGAACCGTCTTTCTTCTTAACCAGCAACATAGGAGCACCCCACGGGGAAGCACTTGGAAGGATAAATCCCTTGTCCGGAAGATCTTCTATCTGCTTCTTTAATTCTGCCAACTAAGCTGGCGCCATCTGATTGTTTGTTGATTTTCATATGCCTTTTAAAATTTAAGAATACCGCAATCAAGACGGTGTCGCTTGGTAGCTAGCCGGTTGAGTACGGGTCGGTCCACAAGGAAATGGTGTTATCTCTTTAAGTTCTAACGAGTTAAGTCCTATTTTTGTTACGTTTTGTTTTAAAATCTAAGAATGAGATTAATTTGATTTAAAGTCTTGCTAGGGTTAGGATTATATTAGTTTGGAAAAGGGATTCTACTTACTGCTTTTAATGCCCTAGTTAAGAATATAGGTGTTAGGGTAATAGTCAACAAAGGGGATTGGCACGATTAGGCAGAAACTTAGTTTCTTCCTTTTGGTCCTTGTGCGTCCTTTCTTGGCTCTTAGCCCTAACCTATAGTTAATTCAACCACAACCGGTCTAACTAGGGAATCACCGCTATCTTTTAGGATAGGATGCTGTAGTGAGCGGTGTGTGGTTGGATTAAACGGAATCCTATTTTAAATATTATATGGGCAAAGAAAGGAATGAGAGGGATTTTCTTCTCTCAGACCTTCCCAATCCTAACCGTAACAAGTGAGGAATTACTCACTCATTAGGAAAACTATGATAAAATTCATTTATGTTTGTTTATTTTAATAGGTGAACTAAAATGCAGAAAATAAAAGAACAGATAAAATAAATTGCACGAATTAAATTTAAGTAAAAATGCAAGATAGGAAAAGAACTTACTTTATTGATACCTCTCAACAATGTATTACAACTTGAGTGAAATTTTAATCTAGAAAATTAAAAAAAGGCATGCCTAATTAGGTTTTCGGCTTTCCTATTTATAAATAGGAGAAACCCTAGGTTTTACATCTAATCCAAGGAGGATGAAGTTAGGGCTTATGCAACACGTGTGCGCGGGTGCAAAATGGCGAACAAGCAGGCATATATGATTCAACATCGATAATTGCATTAAATAAATTATATAAAAATGACAACTAAATATTTTCAATTGAACTTTCGAAAATAAAGCTGTCGAATCATGATGATATTAGGTAATCTTTTGAGCATAATTAAACTAACAATCTTGTAGGGATCTAGGATTATATTTGTAGAAAATGAATCCAAATATACCTAGATCTAAATATCAGGAAGCGTCGATACTTATAAGTTGATACCCAACTCAATCACCAGTTAACTCCGTAATTAATCCAAAATAGCACAACTTAATTATACCTTTGTTTTATACCTCAAGTCATGGAATAATGATTGTTGCGACAGTAAAGGGGAAACTCCATGGTGCCGCCGGTTTATTTTAGAACACTTAGGCTTCAAATCTGTAAGCTTTATGTTGCAATCACGGCTTGATGTAGATCTAAACGGCGGGCTTCAAACAATCAACAATTCGATGAACCAAATTTGTTTTTTGGTGGCGTGTCGATGACGATTATATGACAAATGCAAAGAACGAAGATGACAGATGGCGACGATGGAACAACAAATCAATACAGAAATCGACCGCAGCCGAATGATAAATTGTCGACCGCAGCCGAATAAATTTCTTCGCTAGAACAATTCACAAATCACATAATTTTTATATCAAAATCAATATATATTCATCAACTAAACCATAAAAAGGTCTAGGGTTTTTTTTATAGGAAAACCCTAATACAATTAACAAAATAGCACATAAAATTTCTAATTTTGCAAAATAACATGAACTCAAAAATTAACAAATATCACCTAAACAAATAAATAAAATACGACATGATAGTCCTGCATCAAGAAGGTTGTGAATTTTTTTAGAAATCGCAAAATTTATGGGTTTTTTTTTCACTTTTCAATATTTTGCTTGCTATATAGCAAATGAAAATTGCGAAAATTTCAAAAATCTCGGGATTTTTCTTTACTCGGTTTTCTAATATTTTGCTTGGTATAGCATAAGAAATCCACAAAATGTTTAAAAATCTCAAGGATTTTCGAATTTCAATGTTTTGCTTGCCAAAGTATAAGAAAATCTTGAAACTTTTTAGTTTTTCGATATTTTCCTTTACTAGAACACGAAAATCGCGAAATTTTCAGTAATCTAATTTTTTTATTTTCACATTTCAATATTTTGCTTGCTAAAGAGCTCGAAAATCATTAAATTTTCTTAAATCTCGAAATTTTCAATTTTCTTCATGTTGTCAAAATTTGGCTTGGTTTAATACGAAATAGCAAAAGCTTCACAAAAATCACAATTTTCTATTTTCTTTTGCTTTCCATTCTATAGCACAAAAAATTTGCGAAAATTTTCTATTTTCTAGCTCTTTTCAGTCTTCTGCTTCAGAAATTTCAAAAGTTTTCGTCGGTTTGTTTCCAATATCCTGCATGCTATACACATAAATTTTCAGAAATCATAAAATTTTCAGTATTTCGAATTTTCAATATTTTGCTTTTTCAGAAGTCTCCAAATTTTTTCCGTTTCTTAATATTTTGTCTCCTATAACACACAAATTGCGAAATTATTTGTAATCTTAAAATTTTAGTGTTCTTCGGGTTTCAATATTTTCTTGCTAAGCACCCGACAATCGCGAAATATTAAGAAATCTCAAACTTTTCAAAAAAATTCTTGATGCTCACGAAAATAGAAAAATTTTGAACTTTCAAAATTTTCTATATTCTTTCGGTTTTCAATATTTTGCTTTATGGCACACCAAAATTGCGAAATTCTCAGAAATCTCAGTTTTCTTCAAATTTTCAATATTTTTTAGCACACAAAATTAATGAAATTTTCACAAATATAATATTTTTTCTATCTTTCGATTTTCGATATTTTGCTTGCGAAAATAGCGATTTCAGAAGGCTCGAACTTTCCTGTTTTCTTCAGTTATTCAACATAAATCATGATGACAATATATATAGGATACTTTATTTTAAAATATAAATGCGTCCTAATTCCTTGATCTATATAGGAATTGGAGTTCCCTTTTGAATCACAATTGATCGATATGTACAGGACACAATTAACCAGATCATAGTTTCAGTGTCTATTTCACAAATCCTGTTTTGTTCCTGTTCTAAATTATAACATTTTTGTCAGAATTTATCTTTTCTTCTTCTTGCAACTGTAAATTAGAAACCATGTTCAAGTTGTATAGTAATCAATAGATGCGTATCACGTACAACTTAAATTTAAAGTCATGTGAAGGATTTCTGTTTCATTCATTATATCGATAATTTTTATATTCTTTTGTTCCCTCCAAAAATAATGATAATTAATACACAGTAATCCATGGGACTTAAGTCCATGCGTCAGAAAGATGGACGCGGCTAAAAAGCATGCGTCAATAATGCCCGACGCTGCGTCAATTTTTGGGACCCTCGCTTCTTTTAACAGCTTAAGCTATATTTGGAAAAATAATTTTCCTATCTTTCTTATACAGAAAGAATAAATCTGGTTAATCAGAAGATCTCCAAATAAAAACTTTAAAATATATAGTTTAAGCTATTTAAAATATTCTCTATCTTTCTAAAACAGAAAGAAAATTTTGTTAACAAGAGATAAAATCTTTTATATCTTTCTAAACAAAGAAAAATATAAACTTTGTTAACAAGGACCCTCGGATCTATAACCCAACGGTGTTTAAGCACGCGTGCTAATATTAGCTCTTTTCATATGTTCTTTTAAAACAAAAAAATCAATTGAATATCTTATTTAAATAAGAAAGATATTGATTATATCAACAAAGAACCCTTGGATCTAAAATCCAACGGTGTTTAAGCACCCGGGCTTGATCATAAGATCAATTAGACAAACCTCAAAGTGAGATTGTCTCTACTTATCCAACAATATCTATGCCCCATATAAAAGACCCTTGAGGTCAAATTTCATATACGAAATCGACCCCATAAGTTTGATCAGGAACATAAGTTCTCTGCAATCAAAGCTTTTGTCTTCTTCCTCATTATCATCAACCGAGGTGAGAAAAGGAGAATAACCTCTATGATAGAATAGGCTTAAGCTTCATTTATGAGAAGGTTAACCTTCAGATTCTGAACTCGAGTTCTTTTCAATGATCTTAACATCTTTAGATCAAATTTCGCCCCCAGAAAACTTAAGTTTTCATTAGAAGGATTCTTTTGATCTTAAGTTCTAGGGTTTGAGAGAAGATCCGAACCCGCATAAAAATATAATGATGAAGGACAAGGAAATTTAAATTTCCAAAGAACAGATCATATGATCGATATATAAAAATGAAGGGAGATTCCAGATCACAAAAGTTGTGATCTTGATGTCGTTAATAGCCAAAATAGCCATTAACAGAAGTTTAGGCTTCATGAAAGTTAAGTTTCAAAAGAACAAAAATTAATCTCTATGAAAAACCCTAAATGGCCATGCGCTAGAGGCATATGCGCCAATGGGCATGCGCCACATAGACATGCATTAATGAAAGGCATGCGCCAATGAAGATATGCACCAATAAAGACCATGTGTCAATATGAAGGGCATGTGCCGATGAAGATATGTTCCAATAAAGATATGCGCCAATATGTGCACATGCGCCTGAAGTATATGCGCCAATGGAAACCTACTACGTGGCATGCACCATAACCCATGTGCGTTAATATTTAACGCGCCTGAGACCAAAAAAAGTTACACCCATGCGCCAATATCCATTGTTTACGTGGCATGCGCCACAACCCTGATGCGCCAATGATTTAATATGCCATAGACCCAAGTACCTTTGTATGTGTGACATGTGGCATGAGCCAGAACTTTTGGACGCCAGTATATATATTTCAGAGCCAATTCTTAGTCCAAATTGACTAAGTGCTATGAAGCTTAAGCTTCTATGATATTCCTTGTCCATATGCTCATATATTTTAAGTTGACATTAATTTAAAACAAGATTAACGGCTCTAAAATATATTTCCTAAGTTCATATTAGTCTCATATACGACTAATGGTCCTTGGACATATACCCTGAACTGATAGAACATATGACATAGGCTCAACCCAAATATGAGATTTACGGATTTGGACTAATCCGCACCCTACGGGCGACGACGATATTAGTCTCCGTATACAATCCAAGGGCAATCCCAAAATAAACAAATATATAACACGCCACGATGATTCATGGAGTAGAGAAAGTTGTTATCACCTGGTGATAACGTAATTAACTGCAGGGATTTGCGCCTGCAAGAAAAAGTATCCCCATAATCAAAAACCCTTCATATATGAGGGCGAATCTGATAAGTCTGCTACGACGATCGCATTCATCCAAATCTCCGATATACGGTACCATAAATCAACTTAGTATTTTCGGAAAGATGGATGGATATGTTCCATATAGAATCTGTCCCCAGATTCAGGCTAGACATGCTCCCCACGTCTCGGTCCGGCTTTCGGCAGTAAACAGATTCTGCCACGCCCGGTGGGACCTTTTTCTTTTTCCACTTTTCACTGTGTATTATGTTTTGCGAACTAATCGCGGTATGTTTATGTTGCCCTTGGATGTTAGGGTTACTAAAGCCGGTGCTTCGCTTCCGTGCAAATCAATGGCCTCACCCAGCAACTCCAACCCTAATGCTAGCTCCAACACCATTCCAGCTTGAGTGACTTGGTCAGGGCAGGGCATGGCTCATGTACTCTGCATTCCGATAGCACAACAAATCGATGGGCTCTTCTTCGGAACGGTGTTCCACCTCCCTCCCTTGGCAGCCCTACGCTAAAGGAGGAGACGCCAAAGAAGTCAATCTTTGATAGGCTAACAACTACTGCTGCCGGCTCTGATGATAAGCCTGCTCAATCTAAAGGTCCAGTCTTCCAAAGGCTAAAGTCCGACTCTGAGGGTTCCTCTAAAAAGCCTGCGATCCCAAAGAAGCCAGTCTTCAAACGGCTCAAACAGCTGGCATTCGCAACCCCTAATGTGAACAAGGTCCCGAAGGATGATGTTCCACCCAAGCAGTCTGTCTTCCAAAGGCTGACACCTCAAGCTGCTGCTACTCCCATACCTAGACAGTCGGTTTTCAAGTGACTGTCACTTGCCGAAACTTCATATAAACGCAGGGGGCAAGATAGTCCGAAAGAGCACAGGGGCAGATTCAAGAAGCTCCCACAACTGCAGAAGCACCGGCCCTTGTTACCAGAGGTGCCCGACGCTGATACTGGCGCCGAGTGAGGCAGGCTGGGGGCAGCTCTCCATCTGGATTAACTCTACTCCGATGATCCGAGCTGCCGTTCCAACCAAGGACTGGCATGAAAGGCTCATGAAGCTCTTTGGACGTACCGAACAACGTTCAAGACAGCCACGAAGACAACACCTTATGCATTGGTGTTGGGCACCGAAGCAGTGCTCCCGCTGGAGATAGAGCTCCCCTCACCGCGAATGGCGGATCAATGTAAACTTACGGACGAAGAGAATACTCATCTCCGGCTCGAAGAACTTGATTCTCTCGATGGGACCTGCCTTATAGCATAACAAAATCTGGAAGCTTACAGAGCAAGGATGACATAATCATATGAAAGCCTAACCAGACTAAGAACATTCCGCCAAGGCGAACTCATACTGGTTGTCAATAGGCTGATGATCCCTGACGGCATGAAATCTGGGAAGTTCGAGCCGAACTATGAAGGCTCGTATGTCATAGATAAGATCTACCAAGGTGGAGCTTATCTACTCATGGATATACACGAAGAAAGACCGTTTCGGCCAATAAACTGCCGATTTCTCAAGAAGTACTATTCTTGAAGAGTCGCGACTTGGGTCAATGATAGATGGCCACGCCTATGTCCACTCGCCATTCCTACCGAATGATATGCACCTCCATTATGATGGACCACTGTCCCTAAACTGGAATGATGGGCCAAAATGTATCTAAATTAATATGTTGCCCTACAACATGGATCATATAACCGGCCGTATACAATCTATGGGCACAAACGATCTATGTCCCGCATATGTTCTTCATGGCTCCCTTAGATCGCGATGTCCCTAAATTAACATGTTTCCCTACGGACTTCTTGAGATCCACATTGCACCCGAAGTTCTACCGGTGAAGAATGCAAACTCAAGTCCCACCGGCGAGGCTACACCTGAAGTCCTACCAGCTATGAAGCCCTACCGATGATACAGTTCTCCAAAAGATGTTATGCCCTACGGTTGATCTCCATATCGATCACAGTAGACAATACACGGGTATAGACGATCAATATCTCACCCAAGTCCCACCGGTAAGCGATACTGGATCACCCACAGGGAAGCTACGTCCGAGAGATTTCCATTGCCAAAAAATGGTATGTCCACAAGCAAAATGGCCACGGATGAAAACCCGAAAGGGAGCCGTAAGTAAAACCAGCAAGACTACCGGCGAGCTTGTGAAAACCCGAGAAGGCGCAAACTCGTTGAAAGAAAAAAAAAATGCACTTGCAAAGTCCTCGCGACTTTGTAAGGAGAAAATACCTGTGTGGGATTCTTACGACTCACAAAGGAGCTACACACTTAGGAATTCATACGATTCCTAAAGAGAAAATACACTTTACGAGATCCTCTCGACTCGTAAGGAGAAATATCTCTATAAGACTCTCACGGCTTATAGAATTCAAAAGCTTTAAATTACAGGGATCCAAGTATGTTTCTTAAGCCATCATACCCCATGAGATTTATGCCCTACAAGTGGGTCAATATTGACTCCTATGCTAAAAGGGGTTATGTATGTTTAACATTAAGATGGGTTTGTCCGTATGCCTAAGGGAGAGATGAATTGAATGATCCGGAACTAGTAAATAAACTAAGTTAAGCCATTTCAAAGCAATCAAAAGATAGAAATGCAAATAAATAAATAAAAAAATTTCATTCATAAATCAGAATTGTGGGATGATACAATCAACAAAAAGGGGTAAAAAAAAGCAATCAAGTCAGTTGGACTCTCCGCAAATCTCGAAGGAATTCAAGGGCCAAGATTTTACACAAGGAATCTAAGGGCCCTCACGTGATATTGCATGTGGCGCCTCTGGTGAGGGCATTTGTTCCCTCCAAAAATAATGATAATTAAAACACAGTAACTCATGAAACTTAAGTCCATAAGCCAGAAAGATGGGCGCTGCTAAAAAGCATGCGTCAATAATTTTTGGCGCTGCGCCAATTTTTGAGGCCCTCGCCTCTTTGATAGTTTAAACTATATTTGGAAAAATAATTTTCCTACCTTTCTCAAACAGAAAGAATAAATTTGGTTAACCAGAAAATCTCCAAATAAAAGATTTAAAATATATAGATTAAGTTATTTAAAATATTCTTTATTTTTCTAAAACAGAAAGATAATTTTGTTAACAAGAGATAAAATCTTTTATATTTTTCTAAATAAAGAAAAATATTAAACTTGTTAATAAGGACCTTCAGATCTATAATCCAACGATGCTTAAGCACCCGGATTAATATTAGCTCTTTTCATATATTCTTTTAAAACAAAAAATCAATTGAATATCTTATTTAAATAAGAAAGATATTAATCATATCAACAGATAAGCTTTGGATCTAAAATTCAATAGTGTTTAAGCACCCGGGTTTGATCGTAAGATCAATTAAAGAAATCTAAAGAGAGATTGTTTCTACTTACCCAACAATATCTATATCCTATATAAATGACCCTTGAGGTCAAATTTCATATACAAAATCAACCCCATAAGCTTGATCATGAACTTAAGTTCTCTGCAATCAAAGCTTTTGTCTTCTTCCTCATTATCATCAACCGATGTGAGAAAAGGAGAATGGTCTCTATGATAGAATAGGCTTAAGCTTCATCTATGAGAAGGTTAACCTTCAGATTCAGAACATAAGTTCTTTGAGATGATCTTTAGATCTTTAGATCAAACTTCGTCTCGAAAAAACTTAAGTTTTTATTAGAGCGGTTCCTTTAATCTTAAGATCTAGGGTTTGAGAGAAGAACCGAACCCCCTCATAAAAATATAATGATGATGGACAAGGAAATTTAAATTTCCAAAGAACGGATCATATGATATATATATAAAAAAAAGGAGGAAGACTCCAAATCACAAAAGTTGTGATCTTAATGTCGTCAATGGCCAAAATAACCATTAACAAAAGCTTAGGCTTCATGAAACTTAAGTTTCAAAAGAACAAAAATTTATCTCTATGAAAAACCCCAAACGGCCATGCGCTAGAGGCATATGCGCCATATAGACATGCGTCAATGAAGGACATAAGCCAATAAAGACCATGTGCCAATATGAAGGGCATGCACCAATGAAGATATGCGTCAATATGGGCACATGCGGCTGAGACTGATAGAACATATGACCTAGGTTCAACCCAAATATGAGATTTATGGATTTGGACTACGGGCGACGATAATATTTTGTCTCCGTATACAATCCAAGGACAACCCCAAAATAAACAATATATATAACACGACACACGATGATTCATGGAGTAGAGAAAATTATTATCGCCTGGTAATAATGTAATTAACTGCAGGGGCTTGCGTCTGCAGAAAAAATTCCGCACAATCAAAAAACCCTCACATATGAAGGGGAAGCTAATAAGTCTGCTACAATGATCGCATCCATCAAAACCTTCAATATACGGTTTCATAAATCAGCTTGGTATTTTCGAAGAGGTGGATGGATATGTTCCATATAGTATCTGCTTCCAGATTCAGCATGGACGCGCTCCTCACGCCTCGTTCTGGTTTCCGGTGTTAAACATCTATATTCAAAACTGTTAGAATATAAATTAATAACATACAACCCTCATCACAACTTGGAACTTACGGTGTAGACCCTCATCATAACTTGGAACTTAAGGTGCAACGGCCGGGACATTTGACATGGTATTAAAACAACCCAGGATCGACTCTCCGGATGCACAATTAAATGTTATTTAAATTAAAATGTGGCTGTGTAAAAAGCCCATGCTTTTAGCCCAAAAATTCTTCGACCTGTGGGGGAGTAATATAATATAAATTGTTAAGAAACATAAGTATAGAAGAGGAGCGGAAAATAATGGAGAGACAAAAATAGAAGAGAAGCAATGGTTATTGATAAAAAAGAAAACTATAATAATTTTATTATAAGAGGATAACTCTACTTCTCTATTTATAATAAACTCTTAGGATTTAATATTTAACCACTAAGTAACACTTACTTGATTCCTAAGTAGATCATAATCTAATCAAATCTAAATATTACCAATCTCTCAAACATATCAAACTATATCTCTCATAAATATATATCTTTATTCTTAACGCTCCCCCTCAACCAAAAGGGCACATATGATGTGTTCTCAACTTATTACAAAGCTAATTTCTCACTCTAAAAATAAAATTTGCAACTTCAGCAAAGCATCTTGCGTCTTTTGTGTTGTCTTGAAAATTTGGCCTTCATGCTGTCTTAAAATCTTTCTTCAGTAATTCATCTTGGAAACTTGCAATTTGACTTGAGCTGAGATAATTTTCTATAAAGAGTTTTGAATGAAAACTTGTGGTTTCCGTGAACTGTCGTTAATAGTTTCTTCAAACACTTTCAAAAGTGTGTCATATCATACACTTTTGTGGACTGTCATTAATAACTTTTTCGAACAACCAGTTTAACAATTTATAGGTCAACAACCAGTTTAACAACTTAGATATCAATACCGCAAGTTTAATGACTTTGAAGTCAATCAACAAATTTAATAAATTTGAGATCAATTAAGAAGAGACTTCAATCAATAAGTTCTGCCAACAACTTTAACGACTTCCAACAAATATCTTCAATCACAACTTCCAACAAATTTAACGAACCAACGAACTTCATCAACTTCAAATCTCAACTTCATTTTCAAGGGGTATTTTACCCATATATCATATATACCTTATATATTTTCCGTACGTCAGAAAAAAAAAATCTTATTATTTACAGATTATCACAACGAACAATCAGCACGAAAGGACATACATAACTTCCAACAACTTCAAACTTTTTTTACCATTCACCAACGAATATTTTTTTTTCAACTTCACCGTTTTTTAAGAAGAGAAGGGTTTTACCGTAAGGCGGCTCGAAATCTAAGGTTTCGATAGGGTTTCTTTTTCTTTTTCTTCTTCTTCTTCTTCTTCATCTTCATCGTCATCGTCATCGTCTTCTTCGAAGTCTTAGTCACCGTTGACATTTTGTTCAGGTTTTGGTCATTGAGGGTATCGATCGCCATTGGAGAGGTTGTGAGATTGAGAGAGGAGTGTTTTTTTTTTGGAAACGCGGAGAAAGGTAGTGCTATGATGCCATGTAACGAGTTTAGAGTATTTAAAGTTGAGAGAGTGATGGAATTTTTAATAGGTGCACATTGGCTTTTGATATAAGTGGGTTCCAACAATAAAACTGAAGCCTTATTGAGGTTTGACTTATCTTATATTTTATACCCATGTGTTTCTTTTGTTGTTTTCAATATGAGACTATTTTTAAAGTCCCATCATTTATTTTTACTTTCAACATTCCCCCTCACGTGCAACCATCGTTTTTTTTGTTGTACTTGTCATGTGGGAAGTATGAGTAGGATTACGTGCAACCATCATTTTTTCTTGGTATGGTTGTCATGTGCAAAATACGAGAAAAATTATGTGGAACTATATAGAAAGAGTCATAGATCACCTCTCATATTTTAACCAATCTAATAACTAATTATATTCATAATATAAATCAATAGCCCACAACCCACATTATAACTTTGGAGCTAAGATGCGGTGGTAAGGACATTACCCAAAAACCATCATAATTTATTCGGCGTGTCCGTGTATTAAGAGGTTTGCTGTTTGCTTCATTTAGATTAGGTATGAACTACCTCATGTTTTGATTTTCTTAAAGATGAAGAAGGCAGAGAACTATTACACGAATGTTTGCAAATCACAGCAAAATGCAAAGGGATAGAACATCTTAGTGCAGCGGCTCGCCTTGTAAACCTTGCAGATTTTTTTTCACGATCAAAGAATTTTGTGGAGTTGCAAATTATGTTGAAAACAATAATCAATTACTGTACCAATGTTGCACCTTGCAGTCGCACTCTACCATTTAAAGAAAGACGATGAAGCCGAGAGCCGTGCTCTAGAGGCTGTGCAAATACGCGATGATGCATTCCGAAAAGAATTTCTTCCGGTAGGTGAGCTTAACTGCATCTTTACAGTAAATTCTATTATGAATTAGTTCATTCAATCCATTTTTATTGCCTTGCACTTGTTAGCAAAACAGATCACTAGACAAATATTACAGTCTATTTTCCTCAAACAAATATCTTGGGCTGGCCTTGTTTATCCTTTTTTTTTCCTTCTAAAAAATAAAATCCCGAAACAATATTTTCTTTTTCCATCAATGTGAAAACCGATGCGAATGAGCAGGAAATCAAATTTCCACTGATAGTGTTAGGCTCTGTTCTGATTCTGATCGAACTTTCCTTACCGTTACACAGACCACTCCAAGATTAAGAAAAATGAGGACGCTTTTATGCAGATACCACTTGAAATGTCTTAGGACTCTAAATGAATATACCATGAGCCCCACTCCTAAAAATTCTTTGACACAACAATGTGGGGATGCAAGTATGGTACTTCAAAAAAAAAACTAATGTTTTCTAAAAATAATATTCCAAATAATGTACTTAGTATTAGTATATTATATAATATATCAACCTTTATAACTGAAATATGTTAATTTTAGTATATCATTACACATGCACTCTTCTAAAATTTTAAAACCTGTTTCCTCACGCTCATGTATATCCTGAAAATATATATTTTATTTTGCGACACAAGACTAGTCGCTGTTTTGTGTCAAAATTTTGAATCATGTCTCATACAAGTCCAGGTTCTCCTCTTCTATGCTTCTCTGATTTTGCAGGTGCAGTTCTTGATTGCTTGGTATCGATACAAACAAGATTGGGGAAGGACGATGGCAATATACTGGCCAAATTGAAGAGAATTTTAAGCATTCAAGAGAGGGAGTTCGGCTCCGTGCACAGAGAAGCTTTAGAGACCACGAAAAAGGTTGTTTCTTTTTTGATGGGGATGAAGAATGAGAAGTTGCTTTTAGAGAGGACATTAAAATCATTAAGAAGCAAACACAAGCACATGGTTCATGTTTAAAAGAAATATCAGTTGCACTTTTAAATTTCTATCGAAATCAAAGTCCTTTGATATGTTACTGATCATATCAATTAGTTGACATTTACATAAGCTTTTGAAGGCATGCCAACTTCATCTGGTGCAATCAAATTTAAAAAAATTTAATTGGCATCCTCCAAATTTATGTAAACTAAAGAAAACATCTTATAATAAGAAAGTTTAGTATGATAAACTCATGTAATGGTTTTATTATACATCTGCCACTCTACTACTATGGAAAATACTGTATGTTTCTTCCAATATCCTAACTACTTGGGAAATAAAACCGCAAATTTAGTACAGAAAGGTAAAAATGGACTTAGCAATAACGGATCCGGTGTCGGAAATGCTTTTGCGCTGCAGCGATACAATCGGCTGTTGCATCATCGTCCCCGTTTTCTCCATCATCGCATGTATCTGATGGAGATGAGAAAAAGCATGATAATAGGGCCGTCGGAAGAGGGAAGCCACTGCACAAGTCATCAACCCAATGTTCCATGACTTTGCAAAACTTTGATCCCATATGATGCATTTATGTCCTGCAACTGTTACGAATGAAGGCAGCAGCTGGTGGGATTTAAGTTGACATGGCACTAGAATTTGATTGGTTTGAGTGAGGTAAGTGCAGAGTATTTTTAGAGAGACTTTTGACTCTTCGAACAACAGACTCATTTAATCAATTGTGCTAGTTGCATAAATACAATTTGCTTTGAACTATCTCTTCAACGCCAGTCTTTGTTTTAATGCAAGATTGAGTAACTGAGCGGAATTGCATCTTGGACATCAAACTTTTCTGATCGCAGATCTGTTAGCAAGTGAAAAGGAAATAGCCAACATATATAAACTAAATCAACAAGAAAAAATGGATAAATGCTTGTCAAATAGGCTCATTGTAGACTCCAGAAATTTGTCCTTCGTATTCAGACAAGACTTGGCAATGTCGACCAGCTGCAAGCATTTCAAGTGAAGCTGAGGACATCCCTGAATGAACAACACGGCAAAAAGATGTATTATGTATAATCGCCAATTGGAGCATCACTGCTCTAAAAGAAAAGCAATAGTTAGGGCCATTCAAACTGATCTCTTCTTGCCAGTATGCATCATGTGTTCATAAATGCGCACAGATGTTTCCTCCGTGTGATCACGAGTAAGAGGCATATTTCCATGCAGGTCATACACAAAAAGTGATGAAAATTTAAATTTTAGTCCATAAACCTGTTTTTTCAAACTTGGAAAATTTCTATTTTTGGTAAGTTTTCCAATATTTTGCATTTACATCCCACAAAAATCACAAAATTTTAAATAAACAAAAACTCAAAATTTATCGTTGGTTACTCCAATATTTTTCTTGATATATAACACAAAAAATCAAGAAATTTTCAAAATCTCAAAATCTTATATTTTCTTTGAATTTTCGAGATACAGCTTTGCTAGCACAAAAAAATTGCGAAATTTTCAAAGTCCCAAAATTTTCTGTTTTCTTTGGTTTTTCGATAATTTGTTGGCTCATGAAAACTGCAAAATATTCAAAACTCTCAAAACATTATATTTTCTTTGATTTTGCTTGTTATATGACACACGAAAACTGCCAAATTTTTTTAAAATTTCCAAAACTTCCGCTTGACACGGAAATCGCGAAAATTTCAAGAATCTCAAACTTTTTTTTGTTTTCCTTCAGCTCTCGATATTTTTTATGCTACAGCTCACGAAACCCATGAAATTTCCAAAAGCATCAAATTTTCTTTTTTTGTATTCAGAATTTTTCTTGTGCCCGCGCAAATTGGAAATTTTCAACCATACCAAAATTTTCTCATTTGTTTCGTTCTTCAAAATTTTGCTTTCTAGCATATGAAAACACAAAATTATCAAAAATCTCGAAATTTCATGTTTTCTTCGGTTTGACAATATTATACCTTGTGGCATACGAAAACTGCGAAGTTCTTAGAAATCTCAAAAAAAAATCGTACGTATTTTAATATTTTGCTTGCTATATTATACATTGTAAACCATGAAGGTTTAACGTTTCAATATTTTAATATTTTGCACACAAAAATTGTGAAATTTTGCTTGTAGCTCACGAAAACCATGAAATTTTAAAAATCTTTTAAAAATCTGTTTTCTTCCAATTTTCAACATTCTCAAATTTTTTTTGTATTTATCATATTTCAGTATTTTCTTGCTATATTATACACAGTAACTTCGAAATTTTCAAAACTAACATTTCTACTTTTCTTTCATTTTCAATCCTTTACTTGCTATAACACACGAAAACAACGAAATTTTCAAAAAACTGAAAACTTTTACAGTTTCTTTCGACATTCAATAACTTGCATGCTATAGCATCCAAAAACCATGAAATTTTTGGAATGTCTCAAAATTTTCTTATTTTCTTTTTTAGTATCTTTTTCTGGTAATAATATACGAAAGTCCTAAAATTTTCTATAATTTGAAAATATTCTTTCCATCCGTATTTTAATATTTTGCTTGCTTATAACACACGATCGGGAAACTTTTAAAAATCTCATAATTTCAATCTCCCTTATATATAGCACACAAAATTTTCCCTTTCACTTGATATAGCACACGAAAACTACCAAAATCTTAAAATTTTATGTATTATTCGGTATGTCAATATTTCTCTCTATTAAAAATTTTCAAATTATCAAAATAATTAAAAATTTCTCCTTTTCCTCCGTTTTCAATTTTTTTCTTGTCATAGAAACACGTAAATCGCGAAATTTAGAATTTCTTTTTTTTCCCCTTGATATAACAGATAAAAATCGTGAAAACACCAAAAATTTATTGATTTCTTCAAGTTCACTGCCGCATGAACAAAGATCGGGAAAATTTTAAAATCTCAAAATTTCTAGTTTTCTTCTGTTTTTTCAATCTTTTGCTAATAGCACACAAAAATCAAAAACTTTTCAAAAAACTCAAGATTACATGTTTTCTCCAGTGTCTCAATATTTTACGTGCTCTTGCACACAAAAATCAACAAATTATAAAAATCTACAAACTTCTAGATTTCCTTTTTTCTCATTGCTTTCTATATAAAAACCGTGAATTTTCAAAATTCTTCTAATTTTCAGTTTTCTTTGGTTTTTCAATATTTTGCTTGAATAGCATATGAAATTTGTGAAATTTTCAGATGGGTTGCTTGCTGTAACGTACAAAGGGCACAACTTTCAAAAATATCAAGATTTCTAGTTTCAATTTTTCAATATTTTGCCACAAAAATCCCAATATTTTGTTCTGACTTCGGTTTTTTATATTTTGCTCGCTATATAGACCCCGAAATTGAAAAATTTAAGTCCCAAAATTCTCTCTTTTTTTGTTTTCAAAAATCCCAAGCTTTACTATTTTTCTTCCGTTTTTCAATATTTTGCTTGCTATATAACACATGAATATCACAAAATTTTCAAAAAGCTCAATTTTTTTGTTTTTTCAACTATTTTTTTAACGACTTGCATGGACTACGAAAACAACAAAATTTTCAAAATTTAAATTTTTTCTTTTAGTTTTTCAATATTTTGCCTGATATAAAACACGAAAATCGCGAAAATTTCCTAAGTTTCAAAATTCATGTTTCCTTCGACTTTTCAATATTTTGCGTGCTATTGCCCATTGTGGAGCTTTCAAAAAAATTTGTTTTCTTTTTCAATATATTGCAAGGTATAGCCCACGAAAACCGTGAAGTTTTCAACAATCTCAAAATTTTCTATTTTCTTCGGTTTTTCAATATATAGCTAACTGCCCACCGAAAAGTGCGAAATTTTCAAATCCTATTTTATGTTTTCTTCATTCTTTCAAATATTTTGCCTGCTATAACACATGAAAAGTGCAAAATTTTCAGAAATCTAAAAATAATGTTTTCTTCGTTTTTTCAATATTTTGCATCTTATAGCCCCACTAACACTATGAAAGTTCCAAAAATCTCAAAATTTATCTTCTATTCGATTTTCCAAATTTTTGCATTCCTACAAAAACCGATCAGAAGCCTTCTCACATTAATCTTATGTTTTCTGGTTATTGAAAATTTCTGCTACCGAATCAATATTTCATTTGAACCATGAACTTGATTTAGTTAGTTCTAATCTTATTTCATTCTTGACAAGGAAAAAATAGTGTGTTCCCGTCTAAAAATTGGGCGTTCATGGCAAGCACAAGCACAACATATAGGCAAAAGAGCCCCAAAGTATTAAATGGCCTCAATATGTTCAAAGGAATGTAAAGCAGATTTTTCCGGATTATATTTTATCGTACTCCCAAATGAGAATCAGATAGACTATGATAGTATCGAAAAAAAAACTTTGATTTGATATATTATAGGCCTTACAACTCTTCCGAAGTCGAGAGAGCAAACGTGCGATGCAAGTATAGTTTAAGCATAGCTTAAACAAAGCTCTTTCACAAGAGATGTATCTTAGTCCCATATCGGCCACACCAAAGAATTGAGAAGCGTTTATATAAACACTTCCACTTTTCATTGTATTAAGACCAATGAAAGACAATATAATGAAACCACAAGGGCGCGCCACCGCCGCCGTGCCGAGCTACCGAGCCGCGTGTCCCTGAACCTGCGGACATGAATGCCGCTCCGATTCCCGTTCAAAAAGTCTCGAGCATTCTTTTTGCAGAAAATTGTTTTTAAAAATATTTCAAGTACTAGCTGTGCAGCATTACTTGCGATGCACAAGCGCACCTATTAATGAATCTGAATCAACACGTACGCACCTATTAATGAAGCTGAATCAACAAGTGCGCAGCGATGCGTGCAATGCATGTGTGCACCTATTAATGAAGCTGAATCAACATGTGCACAGCGTGTGCAATGCACGTGCGCACCTATTAATGAATCTGGAAAAGAACAAAAAAATAAAAAGAAACAGAACCAATTGCTTCTCTATGAAAACTTTTGCTTTCTGATCCAAACTAGTGCGCACTCAAACTAGTGCACACTTAATAAAATTGTCTATGGAAAAGCCCGTGGAGATGTGTGCACACGTGATATGCACGTGTGCGCACTTGACGAAAGCCATCTGTGAAGACATGCGCATCACGTGATATCCACGTGTGCGCACATCACGAAAGTTGCACATGAAGGCATGCGCGTTATGTGATACACTTGCACAACACACTGACTTGAAACAAGTGTGTAACGCGCCAAGGCACGTGCACACTCCCTTTTCAGATCAAAGCAAATTTGCACGTGCGTCATATGCACTTGCGCACTTGGACAGCAAGCTTTGGCTTGACTACTTGGTTAAAATAAAAGTATAGAAGGTTTTGCTTCTCATACATGATATATTGATTAACATATCAATGATGTCCAAATTGATCTTAGTCTTATATATGACTAATGGTCGTTCATCTAAGTTAATTTTGGTCTCATATAAGACTAACGATTCTTAGATCCACCATGATCTTTTCCAACAAATACGGGATTTGGTTCAAGGATACATTTTTCCACACATACTGACATATGTCGTAATTCCTCGACGTCTTCAGAGAGGTGGCGGATCCTAACAACCAACAACTTATTCGTCCAAGCATGGGAATGTTGGACCGAAATGTCTTTAAACTAATATTCGTCCCAAACATGGGAATGTTAGACCGGAACATCCCTAAACTAATAATGGACCGCGACGTCCTTAAACTAATGTGTTTTGACCTACGGACTGTCTCCATATTGACTACCATATACTATCCATGGGCTATTCATATATGATCTAATGATCGGTTGAGCTCATATGCTCATTTATTCCTAAGTCGATCTTAGTCTCATATATGACTAATAATCCTTAGATCAAACCTAAGTTTCTCGTGAACGGATGGACCTCACAAATGTGATGAATGTGTCTTAAGTTCATTCCCGTTGGCAAACCAAGCTACCAACGCGGACCCTGTCAAGTAAATACTTGACCCAAAATATCTAGGTTGATCTTAGTCTCAAATAAGACTAACGACCCTTGGATAGAGCCCAAATTTCATATGAACCGATGGACCTCACAAATGTGAAAAATGCGTCCTAAATTCACTCCCGTTGGTAAACCAAGACACCAACATGAACCCCGTCAAGCAAATGCTTGACCCAAATCATGTAAATATATATACGGATTTGGACTAATCAATGCCCTACGGGTGACAACATAAACTAGTCTCCGTATACAATCCACGGGCAACCATAATAAAAAAAAATATAATACGACACAAAGTGAACTACCGGAGCAGGAGAAAGTGGTTATCGCAACGCAATAACGTAATCAACTGCAGGGGCTTGCACCTGCAGGGAAGAGCGTCCCCACAATAAAAAAAAAACCTTCACAAATGAGGGGGAATCTGATAAAGTCTGCTATATCGGTCGCATCTATCCAAACCTTTGATATTTAGTGTCATAAATCAACTTGGTATTTTCGGAGAGGTGGATGGATATGCCCAAATAGTATCTGCTTCCAAATTCAGTCAAGACGTTCAATCCCAGATCGTCTCTATTTTCGGCGGTAAACAGATTCTAATACGCCCGATAGGATCTCTTCCTCTTTCCACTCCACACTTTGTGTGTCGTGGTCGCGAACAAAATAGCAGTTCGCTACGGTTGCCTTGAATTTCAGATACTAAAACTTGGTGTCTTGCTCCAGTGCAGAATCAATGGCTCTCAACTGCACTTCATGCAACAGCAGCTCCCACTCCATCCCATCCAGGGAAGTAACGTACGGACCCAACGCGGCCTCCATCTTCTCAATGCTCGTAGGGTAGGTTACTTAAACTATTACCGGGCTATTCTTCAGGACCATGCTCCCGCCTGTAAACTTTGACGCCTCAGCGCCACAAAAAGAAGCTCCCAAAAGGTGAGTCTTTGATCGGATGGTAACCGTGATTGGCTCATATCAGCAAGCCGTCAAACTCTGGCGTCTCAATCTTAAACAGGCTGAACAAGAACTCGAAAGGCCCCGCAAAGAAGCCCATGATACCTGAAGGAGCTGCCCAAAACGGCTAGCTCTCCCTACTCCTGCTGCAGGTGAAGCCGATAAGAGTGCTTCCCCTTCCAGACGATCAGTCTTCGAAAGATTGGTCAGCTACGCTCCAGCTCCACCAAGAATGTCAGTCTTCCAAAGGCTGACAGTAAGCGAAGCTCCCCAGCAACGCCGGGGGCATGATGAAGGTGCCTTTAATACGGAGGCAGTTCCTGCTGCAAGGCATGCTCGACGTCGCCACTGGTGTCGAGTGAGAGAAGCTGAGGCAACTCCCCCTCTGGGCTCACCCCACCAGCTTTTATGGTGAATATCAACGTTGTTGTTCCAACTGGGAACAACTTTGACCTGCTTAGGAGGGTACGCAAGAACTCCCCGACGACGGTACTGAAAAAATCACCTCCACCGGCAGAGGCCCCAGTACAGAAACAGCCGGAGCAGTCTCATCAACGACTCTCCTCACAGATACATAGAGTTTGGCGAAAAATCCAAAACTCTGTGCTTGACGAAAATTACTCTCGTCGACCGAAGAAATCTAAGGACCGACAAGAAATAGACCGCTCCGCTATACAACAGGGATCCCTCCTAAACATGCACCTGTCATGGCAGCTCCTTCAGCTCCAACCTCTAATAAAAGAACGATGCCAGAGAAAACTCTACCGCCAGCGGCAAAATCCAACGACAAAAGATCTAAATGCTCCAAGTCTGGGGGTATAACCATACATACGGTCTACATGGCAAGCGACAAAGAAGAAAGCCGAGCTTCAATGAGTCACCGACCGCATACTCGGTTGCTGACAAAGCCTTAGGAGCAACAGCAAAAGCTCCATGAAATTCTGATCGAAATGGCAGCTCTCACCAGACCAAAAGAAAGTCCGGACAATGAAGTCAAACAGTGCCAAGAGCAAGAGACCGATACAGAGTTCTTGAGACGAGTGCGAAAGAGAAAAGGTAGAAGTTGCATAGCAAGCTGCTAACATAAAACAGATGGCTCTCTTATTCCAAGACATGGTTAGAATGATGATCCAGCCAGAACCACCGGCTGAAGATCCGTCGGTGATTATCGAGAATGACAGAGGAGAAACATCAAATCCTCCCCCAGCCTTCTCAGCGGCCAAGAAGAAAACAATCTCCAAAGCGGCTATGGATGACTACATTGCTCAGCAAATTAGAACTCACCAAGCAAGTGAAGCCGTCAGCCAACTTGTCAAAACTGGGCGACCATATCCGGCCTAGTATGACCAAATCAAGTACCCATCGGGATATACGATCCCGAAGTTCCATGTTTATAAGGGAACGGGTAATCCCCACCAGCACGTCGCACAATGCAGAGCTCTGTACGGCAATACTGGAGGCAACAACAAACTTTTGCTTCGCCAATTCGTCGGAAGGTTGTCAGAGACAGCTTTCGAATAGTACTCGGAGCTCCCAAATGACTCCGTGAGGACCTCTGAAATGGAGCTGCTGCTCACGCAACAGTTCGCCAGCGTGAGTAAACGTACTCCGATTGCAGCACTAATCAATGCTAAGGTAAAGCCGAGAGAAACTTGGATCCAATACGCGATCCGGTAGTGGAACATGTGGTCTAAATGCGAACAGCGCATCGAAGAGTCTCCAGCTATGGGCATGTTCATCAGGACCCTCGATTCTCAATCGACTGTGTCGCAGTTCATAACTTTCTTCAAACTCACAACCTTCCAGACGCCGATAGACAAGTTGGCCTAAATGGATCAGATGGGTCAAGGCCCTTCCTCCTCAAAAAAAGACCTTCGAAATAACAAGGGAAAAGGAAAGGCAGACTTCGTTGCCAACACGCAACCGAGCGGTCCAAAACCGGCTACTCGCCAAAACAACACGTGCGCGCACGTCCTTGGAAGACTGGGACATGCATACCCGTTCCCTCATGATAAAACGAGAAGGTTGTTTGAGCTAGCAATACGAAATAATCTGATCACATTGCCAGAACCACGGCAACCCGCACAACCCGGCAACGTCAACAATCCTAACTACTGCTCCTATCATAGGATAGTGAGCCATCCAATTGAAAATTGCTACATCTTCAAAAATTGGGTCGAGGACTAGTACCAACAAGGGAAGTTCGCACGTCCGATAGCTGGAGTAGATCCGTCCCAAAAGCACGCTCCTAAAATGGACGCGCAAGGGGCATTATGCTCACCCGTGGAAGAAACTCCATGAGAAGTTCTTTCAGCGAAAACTAAAAGAATGCTGAAAGATGTACAGGCATGTCCGGCAATCAAGTGATGAGCCCGTTTGAACCCGAAATTATCGACGGGATACTGAAACCACGTCCCGCGCCAAAAACCGCCAACAAGAGGAAAAGCCCCCAAGTCAAGCCTTCAAAGTCTTCTAAGAAAAAGAAGACTAAAAAACCTGTGCATCCTGCCAAGAATGACGACAAGCGCACGGACCTCCAAAATATAAACGCGCCGGAAGAGTACAATCAGAAAGCATGAACTCCAATCACTCGAAGAATTCCTCAAGCATATTCTTGAGGACGGAGACGGTGACAATGATAAGAGAAATGACTCATCAGAAGAAGCGGAAGACTATGTAGCGGGTTGCCACATGATCTCCCATTCGTCGTTATATGACGAAGAAGCTCCACCAGTGTCGGAAAGCGACGCAGAAGAGCTGGGGGCGGAATCGGCGCTAAAATCCCCGAAGCTGCCAGAAAAGACCCAATTGAAAAGTTTGTAAACGAAGCTTTTCAAAAGAACAAATATGACCGAGAACACGAAACGGCCATATACGAAAAAACTAAGCGGCAGCGTCTAGATTAAGAAGCTGCGGCAAGTACGGGTCATAATGTTCTCCCGATGCCTGCGACAAATAAGAGCAGGCTAAAGCTGAAAAGTGGTTCGCCAAAGCCTTGTCCATGGGGATGAAACTGCCACCGCTCCGGAATCCCATACTTCGACAGTGGTGAATCACATCCAAAATACTGCCTCTATTATCGAAGGATTGCCCACCCTATCGAGGAGTGCAGCGCCTTCAAGAAATGGTAGCAAGGATATGTTGCCCATCAAAAATACTTCAAGAAGAAGCGCGAAGATCACGCTCGTCGACATGAGTGGCGAGACGAACACGCATAAAGAAACAACTGGCAACTGTCATATGGTTGGTACGAGTTTGGAAAGCGAAAACCCCCAAGTTCTCACATTCGGGAGCGATTCCGATGATGAAACGCCTCTCAACCCTCTCTTTGAACACTCCACCTCGGAAAAAGAAGAGTAGAAGAACTGTGAGAATATTCAGCAATAAAACAGTACGCTGCCTGAAAAGAACCTCGGACCTGCAAACAAAGGTTCGAACAAAAAGGACAAAGGGAAAGAGAAAATACCAGAAGAAATCGCTCTCGATGAAGAAGTGGTCAAAGAGCTCGCCGCAAAAGACCCGCCTAAGAAAAACAAGATGGATTACGTCCCAACACATGAGGAAAATACCCTCGCAGCTAAGTATATTGGATGCTCTCCTCCTGTCCAAAAAAGCACAAGATTCCCTGATCAAGACCTTACAAGAGCCCGATCAGTTCCAAACTTTCCTCGCAGAAAAAAAGATGAAAAATAAACTGGCAGAGACCCACACGGCTGATATTACATTAAGGGATGAATATCTACTCCTTGGTACGTGCGAACATAATCGACAGCTCTACGTCACTGGATACTACGACGACATTAAGACAGGAAAAATCCGTGTCGACAACGGATTCTCGATTAATCTTCTCAACGTGGGAGTGGTAAAAGAAATTTGCATGAATTTTCAACACCTTGCCCGAGATAAAATTATCATCTCTAGGTTCGACTCACAGTTGTCCCGGACATTTGGGTCCGTAATACTGACGCTACGCTTCAGGCTGCTCGTCACTGACTATTTGACGCCAAGACTTGCTGTAACGCTTTACTCGGCAGGCATTGGTTACACGAGTATAACATTATCCCTTCTACACAACATCAGCGTATGAAGAATTTAAGGATGGCTCGGAGTACACACCGTCACGGGAGAACTCAATCCGTTCTCGGTAAATGAAGTGCAAAGTTATGAAGATGCGAAGTACTTTCTGCTGAACTTCGAGGATATTGAAAGATTCCACAAGCCGGAAAATAAGCAAAAAATCCATGGCCAACATCTCGATCTTTGGAAGCGACACCGAGGAAGACGAACAAATAGTTTACTCGGGGCAAACTCAAAAGCAAAATAATAAGCCCGGATCATCTACTCCTAGTTTGGTCTTTGACAATGACTCAGAGGACGAGGCCAATGCAGTGTTCTCCGTCCGCCCGTCAATACAGACTGTTGCCAAAGTGGATCAGAGTCTACAAATCATGATGACTCCGTCTCGACACTACAGGGAACTTGATGCACTCGATACATACAGCGTACAAGAACTGCAAATCTTTTACGTACCTCCTAGACGAAAAGGTGAAAAGACGGTCCTCTTCTATAAATCTATGGAGACAAAGATAGAAAAAGAAGTCCGGCATTGTGTTGACCCCGCTCTTGACAGGTTCCATCCCATCCGTATGCCAAGATATTATGCGGAGGGATTAAAGAAACTGTTGAAGCGTCAAAGCGTACCTCTCGAACAAACGGTTCGGCAGACCCAATTCTACAGAAAGATTTGGGATATTCCCGGGACTCGGCGAAAGAAGCCCAACGAGAAGATGGAAACGACTGTGCTGGGATACGTTCGATCCAAAGAAACGGGAGAAAATCTACAGCTACCACGTTATAAACAGCTTGAGTGGAGGAAAACGCTCTTCCAAGTAGCCATGACGTCGAATCGGAGCGAGATCCCGCTCTAAAACCGTTAAATCCGTCGCTCGAAAAACAAATTGACAAGTTAATAAAAGAAACCTGTCAAGCGAGCCGGGACAACCACAGCTGCGAAATGGCCATATACGAAAAGGCCAAGACACAGTGGCTCAATCAACAATCAGTAGGAGAAGTAGACCGTAATGCCCTTCATCCACAACTCGTTGAGTGCTTTTGCGAAGAGAATCCCAAAGCAAAGATAAAAATAAGGCGAGGAACGCAAACAACGTTCAAGGACGACAAAACAGGCCCAAGATGTCGTTCAATCGAGAAAACCTCGATTGGAGCCCGTCATTTATAAAGAAGATGGGGCAGAAATATTCGTTCCCTCGAGACAAGACAAGGAAAATATTCAAACTTGTCATGAAGCACCAAATAATGACGCTTACGGAGTCTCGGCACCCCAAACAAATAAATGAGGCCCATCACCCGGATTATTGCTCCCATCACCAAACACTAAGACATCCCCGTGAGGACTGCTTCACATTCAAAAACTGGGTGGAGGACCAATACCAACAAGGTATGTTTATATTATCCGACAGTTGGAAGATAAGCCCGCCACAAAAACACGAGCCAAAGAAGACCTATACCATCGAGATAGGACCAGCTCGACCGCAAAAATGGAAGCGGACTCGTACGTGTCATATGATAACTCTCTCAAGGGAGGGAAGGCACGAGAATATGATTGACCTTTTCGGATGCTTCCCAAATGAAGGGGATGATGAGGAGATATCAGAATTTCCACCAGCGCCAAGAGGGCTCGAGGACGGGATACACACCACAGCGGACAACCTAAGGAAAATCAACTTAGGAACGGAGGAGATCCGAGGCCAACGTTTGGTAGTGAGTTACTATCTGAAAAACAAGTAGCCACGTTAAAAGACATGCCCATGCAGTACAAAGACTGCTTTGGATGGAACTATTCCAAAATGCCGGATCTAGATCCAGAAGTAGAGGTATATAAACTGACCATATCGCCAGATATAAAGCCAATCAAACAGGCACCACGAAGGATACGGTTCAAACTTGATATGAGTATAATGTCGAAGCAAGAAACTGATCGACTCCGACTTCATCCAAGAGGTTCAATATCTCAACTGAATCGCTAATATCGTTCCGGTGATGAAGAAAAATGGGACAGTTCGCATCTGTGTGGACTTTCCGAACCTCAACAAAACATGCCTGAAAGATGACTTCCCAGTACCCGTCACCGAGCTAATGATCGATAACACATCCACCTACGAAGTCTTCTGCTTCATGGATGGATTTTCAGGATACAACCAGATAAAGATTAATCCTAAAGGCTGGACGCATACCGCCTTCCGGACCCCGTTTGGCGTATTTTGCTACAAGGTGATGCCCTTCAGTTTGAGAAACGCCGGAGCCACGTACCAAAGAGCCATGACAAAGATCTTCGATGATCTCATACACAAAATCGTCGAGTGCTATATTGATGACCTCTTCATCAAAAATAAATCTCATGAGGAACATTGGGAACATCTAAAAATAGTGTTCCAACGTTTTCAAAAGTATAATCTGAAGATAAACCCTCTAAAATGCGCGTTTAGAGTTTACTCAGGCAAATTCCTGGGATTCATCATACGCCATCGAGGTATCGAAATCGATCCCTCAAAAATCAAGGCGATTATGGAAATGCACTCGCCAAGAACCCTAAACAATTCGATCTCTACAAGGAAAGCTCGCGTATATCCGGCGGTTCATAGCCAACCTCTTTGGAAAACGTCGTCCCTACAACCATCTGATGAAGGGTACCCCGCTCATCTAGGATCAAAAGTGCCAAAACACACTAGACGAAATCAATCAATACCTGAAAAATCCGCCGGTATTGGCCGCCCCAGTCAAAGGAAAACCCCGTATCCTATATACAACGGCTCTTGAGGGTTCTCTAGGCGCACTATGAGTACAAAAGAACGATCAAGAAAAAGAGAGCTATGTACTATTTAAGTCAAGTTCTCCTGGGGACAGAAAGCAACTACTCCCCCATCGAAAAGCATTGTTTGGCGCTGATCTTCGCAATAATGAAGCTCGGACATTATACCTTGGCACATGAAGTCTATCTCATATCAAAAGTGAATCCTCTCAAATATCTGATGTCAAAGGCCATACTGACAGGAAGGCTTGCCAAATGGGGCCCTCTTGCTAATGGAATTCTCGATAACGTATCGACCTCTCAAGGCAGTGAAAGGACAAGTCATCGCTGACTTTCCTACGGGACGTCCGAAACCGACTGACATCCCCTTAAATTGTGAGTTCCCAAAGGATCACGCGTTCGACGCACTCGAAGAAGAGAAAGAAGAAAAGGAGTCCCGATGGGAACTCTACTTCGATGGAGCATCTTCCATGAAGCGGTGAAAAAAGAACACCCCATAATCAAAGCCGGGATGGGTCTTATTTTCGTGACCCCGCAAGAAGGAATATTGCATTACGCCCTCTCCTTGACAGAACCCAGGACTAATAAAGAAGCGGAATATGAAGCTTTGACGGCCGGTCTTGAAATCGCTATCGACATGGGAATTAAAGATCTCCTCATACATGGAGATTCTCAGCTGATCATTAATCAAGTAAACGGCGATTATCAAACAAGCAAGCCAGAGCTGATAAAGTATGGCAAAAGAGTGCAGCAACTACTGATACAAATCCCTTTCTATACCCTTGAAAGCATACCGCGAGTGGGAAACAGCAAAACAGATATGTTAGCCAAATTGTCGAAAGAATTAGCCAATGAAGACCTCGATGACGTAAGAATCGTTGTGCAAAACCACAGGGTCCTCGCGCCAACAGATATATCTTCGAAAGACCTGACAAAAGTACCCGAAGGAAAAGAAACGACCGAACTGGCCCTTCAAATAGAGGGCGAAAAAAGGTCAAGGACTGGAGAGAGGTCTTCATAGACTACTTTAAGTTCCGACGAACGTCCGAAAATGCGTTGCCTAGATATCGGCTCATGAAACGAGCCGTCATTTGCCTTCGTCAATGATACTTTATATAAAAGATCGTTCAACATCCTTTGGCTAATGTGTCTGGGGCCGAAAGAAGCAAAGAAAATCGTCCAAGAAGTACACGACGGACTTTGCGGCTCCCATCAGGCGGGTCCAAAAATGAAGCTGAGAATAAAAAGAATAGGCTGCCATTGGCCCACGATGATTCAGAACTGTCTCGAATATGCGAAGCAGTGTCACTCGTGCCAAATTCACAGGGACTTCATACATCAGGATCCACATCCGCTGCACCCGACAGTGGCCAGCTAGCCGTTCGAAATGTTGGGAACCGATATAATTAGCCCTATCGACCCGGCATCATACAAAGGTCACCGGTTTATACTGGCAACAACCGACTACTTCTCTAAGTGGGCAGAAGCTGAAAGCCTGTCTAAGCACCTTTACTATGTTTCTATGAGTATCAAGTATGCAATTTTAAAATTTTAGAGGTCTAAATATACTAAACAAGAATTGAACTAGAAAATTAGGGTTTCAAAATTAAGCAAACAAGTTTTAATCTAAGTGAAGAGTCTACAATCTTTGTAGTCTGATCCTTCACTTTTAAAGCTCCAAGTAGTAGTCCCTAGAACTCTTTTTTGACTCCACTTGAAGAAAGAATCGAGCTTGCTTGTAGTCTTCGTCGTCGAAGATGATCCACCTTGAGACAACTCCCACTCAAGCTCACTTCACTAATCAAGGTATTAGTGAAGTTAACCTATACTAATGGGTTAGAGTAGTGTAGGTTGATAAAGTAGGAATTTTACTCACCGGAAATATTTCTTTCTCTTTTTCTTTTTCTCACCCTAGATAACTGGTGAGGAGATGAAGGAGATGAACTTGAATGAGTGTGAACCATGAGCTAAAGAGAGAGATGAGATGAGAAGGATAAATATCAATGAATAAAACAAAAGAGGAGATGAGTTATGGCTTCCCAATGCTTCTACAAACCATGACCCCTTCCTCTTTTCTTTAACTCATATACATATATATATATATATATATATATATATATATATTGATGATTATCATCTCATATTTACCTCTTGTGTAATTCTCATACATCCATGTTCTTTGTATCATCAACCATGATACAAATGCATATATATATATATAAAGAGACGAAAATCTTAAGTGAGCTTAATACTAGTTAATATATAAATATATATCAAATTAATCAACACTTGATTCAATAATCCGGTTATATCATATATAACCGGATTATATCAAATATATATATATATATATATATATCAAATTATTAAATCAACACTTGATTCAATAATCCGTTTATATCACATATAACCGGCTAATATTCAATATTAGTTAATATATATATATATATATCAAATTACTAAATCAACACTTGATTCAATAATCCGGTTATATCATATATAACCTGGCTAATATCAGATATATTAACATATATGTATAAATCAAATCATTGAATCAACACTTGATTCAATGATCCGGTGATTTATATCATATATGACCGGCTGATATCAAAAACGCTAGATTAGAATACAGTATCATATACTCGTATTTAATCAAGCTCCCGCACATATCTCCATACATGCCCTACTTAGTTTCGCTTGAGCTAGAAAATCTCTACGTAGGACTCTAAAGACTGGTCAATACACCAGCAGTGGGTAATGATCATATCAGATACCCACAAGCCGTCGGCGGTACTAGCTGGACATAACGGCTATCCACGTATCGAACGAATAGAAGATCAACGAGCAAACTTGTCCAAACTCCCGTAAAGCCTATAAGCAACACTAACCGTACAGTCCGGTCTCTTCGTCTGATATGTCGCATATCGAGTCTGTGGGGTGGAATCGTCAAACCCCACTAACTCGATAAGTCATGCCGATGTGTGGCCTATAACCTTTCGAGAAACTACTGATAACAATTATCAGTAAATCTCATCAGCCCTGACTAGGGACTTGCTATAGCCAATCGAGCATAGCGCAACATCAACTCCCAATATCGGAAGAGACGAAACCTCTCCTATCGCTCACTGCCTCCATGTGACTCGGAACTGTACCCAAAATCCACCTGTTTGCACGACTCCTTTGACCCGTGGTAGGAAAGAAATCAAAGCATAGTGGGAACCACACAAGACACTATGGTGATCTCGGGATCTCGGGTCTACAGACTAACTTATACAAGTGTCACCAGAGAACTGCTATCTGACGATAAGTATGGTGCCATCTAGAAGTTCTCGACGAGTCCTATTCGGTGTACCCATTCTTCAATGAGCACCTGTGTACAATCTTTGATGTCAAACATCAATGGTTATGGGATCAACTATTGCCCTATACAGGGTCAAGAAATGTACACACCAGTCTACTCTGGAATATGCATATGGCGAAAGACCATTCCGGCCTATAAATTCCTCAAAAATACTATGCTTGAAGAGTCGTGACTTAGGTCAATGATAGATGACAACGCTTGTGTCCGCTCGCTATCTTCCTGAGTCAGAATTCAGAAGGTAGGACCAAAAAAAACTTCGCCCCAAAATACAGCGATAATGGACCGAGAAGCCTTAAACTAATAATGGTCCACTACGTCCTTAAACTGGCTTTGGACCAAGAAGTCTTTAAACTAAAATTTCGTCCCCAAACACAGGAATGGACCGAAATGTCCTTAAATTAATACTCGCCCCAAAATACAGCGATAATGGACCGTCATGTCCCTAAACTAACATGTTTATTCCTACGGTGTAGCCATATATTGATCACCATATACAATCCATAGGCATAAACAATTCATAGCTCTCCCAGGTCCTATATAATGTGATCCTTCGAAAAAGATCGGAACCTACAGCTGATGGTGCGTTACCTCACGGGTCGCCTAAAAAACGGTACGTCCACAAGCGAAATGGACACGGATGGAAATCCGAAAGGACGCCGTGAGTAAAAACAACAGGACTACCGGCAAGCTAGTGAAAACCCGAAAGGGCGCGAGCTCGTTAAAAGAAAACAAAAGATGCACTTGCAAAGTCCTCACGACTTTATAACAGGAAAACACATGCGTAAGATCCTTACGACTCACAAAGGAGCAACACACTTGGAAATCCACACGAGAAAATACATTTATGAGATCCTCACGACTCGTAAAGAGAATATGCCCTCTATAAAATCCTCACGGCTTATAGAGTTCAAAACCCTTAAGTTACAGGGATCCAAACCTGTCCTTAAGCCATCGTGGCCCTATGAAATTTATGTCCTACAGACGGTCCAATATTGACCCCTGTATACAATCCACGGACGCAAATAAATATATTCCCAACCAAGTCCTACCAATGGTGAGAAATATCCTCATATGGTGAACCACTTGTAGGTTCTCTCGACTTGCAAAGAGAGAATACTCTTGTAAGATCCTTACGACTTACAAAAGAAAACAAACTTAGGAATTCCCACGATTCCTAAGGAGAACACGCCTGTGAGATCCTCACGACTCATAAGGAGAAATACCTTTATGAGATTCTTACGGCTTGTAAGGTCAAAAGCCTTGGTCGACAGAATCCTAACCATGTTTGCTAAACCACCTTTGTCTAAAACAAAGGCAAATGATGATTCACTCCTTGCAATATCCCAGTTGTAGCGATATTGATGCCAAGATTGGTATCAAATTCCAAATTCTCAACTCGCAATAAAAAGCAGCGAGTAAAAAACAAAAAAAATGACATGGCCAAAATGATTGGGCACCGCGAATAAAATACCCGAAATGATTGAGCAATCACGACTTTCGCGATATAAAAAGCTGAAAAGATAGAGCATCACGGGAAAATAAAGAATAAATAATAATAATAAATAATAATAAAGAATAAAACCTTTTCTGCCCTGCAAGTAGGTCCATGCCGACTCTTGTATATAATCCATTGGCACAAATGAAAGAAAGGGAACCATATTTTCCCGCCATACTTCGTCAAAAGAAGTTCCAGATCTCGATAGGCACATCTACAGCCTAGAGATCATCTCAATGTTCTTCTCATTCCAGCAGGGTGCAGACGCGACGTCAACAAAGGCCAAAAGGTCAAATCAAAGTTAGAGTAAAGGCATATTTCTAACTCCAGGTCTCGATGGCAATATATGCGGCCTAAAGACCAATTCGATGTCTCTCGTACTCTAGTAAAGTGCAGACGCGACGTCAACAAAGCTCCAAGGAGCCAAATAAAGGTAGAGTAATGGCAAAATCCTAGCTCCAAATCTCAATGGCAATATTTACTAGAGATCTCTACGCCCTCATTCTGACAGGGTGCAGACGCGACGTCAACAAGGACCCAAGGATCAAATAAAAAAAAGGAGTGACAGCAAAATCCTAGCTCCAGATCTCGATGACGATAAATATACAACATAGAGGTCGTATAGATGTCTCGTATAGATGTCTACCCGATTTCTCAGCGAAGAATTGACACGACATCATCAAAGTAAAAACGAAGTGACAACATATTCCTAGCTTCAGGTGACGGCAAGCCTAAAGACTATTGGAGATCATCCCACCCCAGAAGGGTGCGGTTATGACTCATCGGAGTTTCAAATTAAACCTAACCTTATGTAAAAAGAGTCATGGCAAATACCTAATGCTTGATCTTCCGACGGTAATATGAATACTCAGACCTAAGAAGATTACTTGAAGACGTCTTGTTCAGCCTGGGATACTCGAGCAGCAACCCAAAGGATTGCATATCGAGGGTATATCAGCAAACGCGGCGGTACGATAGACTTAAACCTAGTACCACAAACCTAACGGACCCCTATCAAAAAAAAGGATATCTATATTAATCGTTAGGATACGCCTACGAGATCGTCTCGACTCGTTGGAAGGAACATCTTTATAAGACCCCCATGGCTCAAAAAGGTGAAAAGCCTGAGGCGACAGGATATCAACCTGTTTTCTAGGCACTGTTGCCCTATAAGAAGGTCAAGACTAACTCTTGTATACTATCGACGGGCCACATTCTACAAAGTAGAATCCAATGAGGAGAAAAAGTCACTTACGGATTCTCTCGACTCGTAAGGGAAAAATACTCTTGTGAGATCCTTACGTCTCTTTAAGAGAAAACACGCTTAGGAGTCATCACGACTTCTAAGGAGAATACATCTTCGAAATCCTCTCGACTCGTAGAGAGAAATATCTTTATGAGACCCTCACGGCTCATAAAGTTGAAAAGTCGTAAGAGACAGATCTAAACCGGTTTCCTAAGCCATTGCTGCCCTACAAAGAGTTCAAGACTGACTCTTGTATACTATCTATGGACCACATTCATCAAAGTTGTATGTCGATGAAGTAAAGAAGTCACTTTCGGGTCCTCTCGGCTTGTAAGGAGAAAGTCCCCGAGTGAGATTCTTACGACTCATGAAGGTGATGAATGCTTAGGAATCCCTACGATTTCTAAGGAGAATATGCGCCTATGAGATCCTCTCGATTCATAGGGAGAAAAACCTTCTTAAGACCCTTGCGGCTCATGAAAACGAAAAGGTCTTGGGCGATGAAGATTCTAAACTAACTTGTCTCCTAAACCATCAATTCTATGGCGCTGCATTACTTTGCCCCTCCTAACCCACGTACAAATCCTACATGGGCAAAACAGTAGGGGGCATTTGTTCTCATCTAAAAATTTGGACGTTCATATCAAGCACAAGCACAACATGTAGGCAAAAGAGCACAAAAAAAACCCCAACGTATCAAATAGCCTCAATATGTTCAAAGGAATGTAAAGCAGATTTTTCCGGACTATATTTTGTCGTACTCCCAAATGAGAATCAGGTAGACTATGATGGTATCGAAAGCGTCTTAAAAAAACTTCGATTTGATATATTATGGACCTCACAACTCTTCCGGAGTCCAGAGTTGTGAGCAAACGTGCGATGCAAGTATAGTTTAAGCAAAGCTTAAACAAAGCTCTTTCACAAGAGGAGATGTATTTTAGTCCCACATCGGTCACATCAAAGAATTGAGAAGTGTTTATATAACACTTCCACCTTTCATTGCATTAAGACCAATGAAAGAGGATATAGTTAAACCACACGAACGGGCCGCCGCCGTGCCGTGCCGAGCGAGCAGCGTGTGCCTGCACCTGCGGACACGAATACCGCTCCAATTCCAGTTCATAAAGTCCCGAGCATTCTTTTTGCAGAAAATTGTTTTTTAAAATATTTCAAGTGCCAAGTGCACAGTGTTACGTGCGATGCACGAGCGCGCCTATTAATGAATCTAAATCAACACGTGCGCACCTATTAATGAAGCCGAATCAACATGTGCGCAACCACGTTTGCAATGCACATGCGCACCTATTAATGAAGCCAGATCAACAGGTGCGCACCGGTACCTGCAATGCACGTGCGCACCTATTAATGAATCTGGATCAACAGATGCGCACTGGTACGTGCAATATACGTGCACACTATCTTAAAGTGCGCAGCCGCCCAAACAAAGCTGATACTTCTAAACGAAGGAAACTAAATCTTTTTCGTTGAAATGAATTTAACAAATCAAATTAAATTGATTTGGAATCAAAGATCCAACCGTGCGCATGTCACCTTTAATTGATATAAATCAATTAAATCTTTTTAAATCAATCTAAAATCAAATTGAGATAGAAACAAACTAAAACAAACTTAAAAAACCCTAATTTCTTCTCTCTTATAAATAGGAGCCTTATATGAACAAATCTGAAAGCTGGAAACCCCCCATAAGCTTAAGAAAAATATAGATCTCAAGTATTCATCGTCTTCTCCCTCAGCGAATAAATGCGCAAGGTAGAAATAAAAGAGAAAAACTTCTCGTTTCCTCCATTAAAAAGCGTTTTCTTTATATAGAGGCATTTGCTGCTTCTTCGAATCCATTGATTCACAGATAAAAGATCAAAAGATCTTAAATTGAAGCTTTTGCTTCTTGAAAAATTAAAAAAAAGAACAAAAAAAAGAAACAGAACCCATTGCTTCTCTATGAAAGCTTTTGCTTTCTGATCCAGAAGAGTGCGCACTCAAACTAGTGCGCACTTAATAAAACTGTCCATGGGACAACCTTTGGAGATGTGTGCGCATGTGATATGCATGTGCGCGCACTTGATGAAAGCCATCTGTGAAGGCATGCACATCACGTGATATCCACGTGTGCGCACTTCATGAAAGTTGCCCATGACATGAAAGTTATGTGATACACACTGACTTGAAACAAGTGCGTAACAACGTGCCAAAGCACGTGCACACTCCCTTTTCATATCAAAGCAAATTTGCATGTACGTCATATGCACTTGCGCACTTAGACAGCAAGCATTGGCTTGATTACTTACTTAAAATAAACTAAGTATATAAGCTTTTGCTTCTCATACATGATCCATTGATTAACATATCAATGATGTCCAAATTGATCTTAGTCTCATATATGACTAATGACCGTTCATCTAAGTTAATTTTAGTCTCATATAAGACCAACGATTCTTTGATCCATCATGATCTTTTCCCTCAAATACGGGATTTGATTCAGAGGTACATCTTTCCACACCTCCGACATATGTCGTAATTTCTCAACGTTTTCAGAGAGGTGGCGGGTCCCAACAACCAACAATGTATTCGTCCCAAACATAAACATGTTGGGCCGAAATGTTCTTAAACTAATATTCGTCCCAAACATGGGACTGTTGGACCGGAACGTCCCTAAACTAATAATGGACCGCGACGTCCTTAAACTAATGGGTTTTGCCTTGTGGACTGTCTCCATATTGACTACCGTATACTATCCATGGGCTATTCATATATGATCTAATGATCAGTTGAGCTTATATGCTCATTTGTTCCTAAATCGATTTTAGTCTCATATATGACTAAAGACCCTTAGATCAACCCAAGTTTCCCTTAAACGGATGGACCTCACAAATGTGAGAAATGCGTCTTAAGTTCATTCCCGTTTGCAAACCAAGCTACCAATGCGGACCCTGTCAAGTAAATGCTTGACCCAAAATATCTAAGTTGAACTTAGTCTCAAATAAGACTAACGACCCTTGGATAGAGCCCAAATTTCATATGAATCGATGGACCTCACAAAAATGCATCCTAGGTTCACTCCCGTTGGCAAACCAAGACACCAACGTGGACCCCGTCAAGCAAATGCTTGATCCAAATCATGAAAATATATATATATGGATTTAAACTAATCCGCGCTCTACGGACGACGACATAAACTTGTCTCCGTATACAATCCACGAGCAACCATAATAAACGAAATACAACACGACACAAAGAGAACTGCCGGAGCAGGAGAAAGTGGTTATCGTAAGGCGATAACGTAATTAACTGCAGGGGCTTGCGCCTGCAGGGAAGAGCGTCCCTATAATCAAAATACCCCTCACAAATGAGGGGGAATCTGATAAAATCTGCTACATCGGTCGCATCTATCCAAACCTCCGATATATGGTGTCATAAATCAACTTGGCATATTAGAAGAGGTGAATGGATATGCTCAAATAGTATCTGCCCACAAATTCAGGCAAGACATTCAATCCCAGTTCGTCTCTGTTTTCGGCGGTAAACATAGTGTTTTGAATTTATATTATCAATCCATGATGGTTAAAAAGGTAAATACTAAGGAACTGAGCTATGCTGATAACAGTTGGAAAGGCTGACCAAGCATTTACGGACCTGTAACCTAACCCATTAAATAGCATGGTTTGAGTTTCGAACATGCACGCTTACAAGAAAATCACTGCATCCTGATGCCATTATGACAACGACCTTTGTGCAGTTGGGTTTAGATCCAGGCCAGAATCCCAATATGGTAGAAGTGTAATACAGTCTGGACAAACCTTCATGTGTGGGTCATTAGATTTAAGAACCATGAAGAATTTATTTATTGGAAAACTTTCAGATCCTTGATTGCAACAGAAACCCACATGAAAGTAAGCAAATGTTTTTTTGTATACTACCATGTTTGTTTCCCTTCATATTTCGAGAAAGTCGTGGCATCTCGTTTCTCATTTACAGTAAAGCAAGCGTGTATTGGGATTTCCATCAAAGAAGAAAAATTCATGACAGTTTTGTTACAATAATTTAGCATGCACATGCGCTGATCATAATGATTAAGAGATGATCTATGCAGTTCATAGATAGTACCTTAAAGGAACTGATTAAGCAAGTACAAGCTTCAAGAGCCAGTTTACCTCGAGTGACCTTGTGCGGGGAAAAAATCGAAAATTCTGTCAGTAGTCTTATAATTATCTCTCTCTGACTAAGAGAATGACAATGGGGGTAAAGATTACTTACCAAATGAGGCTCTTCCTCAATGGCACCAACAAGTCTCTGAAGAGCCAGAAAGGAGATGGACGCAAGTTCTTGATGATACGATGCATCTCCATAAAATAATTGGTCATTGCTTACAACCTGGACATGTTTGTAGTACAAAATAAAATAAAATGATAGGAAAGAACAAAATTACATATGGTTACCGCAGTCATTATCAAAATTGCAATTCTAGTATTGTAGAACAGTAGAAAACCATTGTAACCAAATGATGTGCAAGGGCCAACATTTACATGATTGGGTATAAATAACAAGTAAGAAGCACGCTGGATTTCTCACAAAGGACCTAAGACAAATGGAATGTGAAAAAAATAATGCAAAAATAAATCAAAGCATATCAATGACTTAAAATGTGAGATAACATGCAACTAGAAAGGGAAACATAAATTATATTATCGAAAAACTTCTTTAATTCTTATCATTTTTGCAATCAGAATCTCCAAAGTTGAAAATAAAGAGAATATCCAGAGATTATCCTGTAAATAACTAACATAACATGAGCTGAAAAGATTGCAATCCCTCCTCCGTACTCACTTTAAAAGATTTCTATTTTAACAGAAGTCTGACCTATATTATGAGGGTTTAGATATATATACTTTAATACAATTTCAAGATAATTTGAGGCAAAGGAGGAAATGGGTTCTACATGATCTGAGTGTACGATATTAAACTCAAGTTAACTAAAGAAAAAAATATGATGAGAAGGAAGGAGGTAATTTATTGGATGTGTGGAATGTACAATTAAGCCAATAATCAGAGGTTTCCAGACCAAAGCAGAGAGCTGGGAGAAGCAGCGTATCAGCAAGTTATTTAATGCTAATTGGAGAATGAATTTAATTCTCTCAACTCTGCGTAACAGAAAATTACTCACTAAAAGAAGTACTGCAATCCTTTTAAGTAGTCTATGTATAAGCTGGGCTTAGTTGGATAATTTGTGAAAGTTATCCTGCACACTGATAGGTAAGGTGGGGGTATTGTAGACTAAATGACAGTTTGAGGGATTTTTGAAGAAACGTCATACCCTAAGAAAACAAAGAACATATGTGAGTCTTCGTGTTGCATATCGTGTTTTATTTAAAAATAAGCCAGTTTTGATGCTTTGTACATATGCTACTCCAAACTATCATGATAAGCGAAGAAGCTGAAAAGAAAAAACTACAAAAAAGGTTTTGGTGCAATACTTGGCCCAAACATTTAAGGATTTATTCACGAGCATATGCACTCACAACTAAGTTTATGTTCAAAGTGATTCATTAAAAGATAATTATGTATGAGTGATATGGACAAGTCAATAACTACCAGTACCAGTTATGTATGATGATCATACGCATGGTTCAAGAATCCGGTCTCAGAATCCGAAATTGATCAAAACTTATTCCAATTGAGAAGTCTTCAAAATTTCAAATACCAGGAAAAAGAACAAAGCCCACACATACACAAGGTGAAACTCAAATAACATTAACATGCTAGAAAAAATATTAGCATCAAAGATTTGTGTCCACTTTACAAATTTTAAAGGCCATAAAAACAAAATGACTTCAATAAGGCAAAACAATTATGATAACTTGTATCGTAACCAACATCCCTTCATTCCCTTGTATCATCTACATGCATTAGTAATAGTGGGGGGGGAGGCAGAAGTAGATAAATAGAGATATATTTCATTGATCACTTTATGAGTTAGTTTACAGGCTTCATTACAATAGAAAAGCTATCATACCTCTAAGCTTCTTGCATGGTACGGAAGTTTACTTTGAGACCAACTAGCTGATAACGAGATCGTTGCACAAAGTATCTTCGTCTTAATCCTTGGTAATGCCCTATAGTAATGATAATTAATAATATATTTACTTTAGAAAAAAACACATCTACTTGTGTTATCCAAGTCTTACAGCAATTCACAATCAACAATTGACATCAGGCTACTTGGCAAAGAAGTGAACCCTTCTTCATGATTACCTGCCAAAATCCACCAGCAAAGATAATTGAATTATAGAGTAATTGAATTCAATGACTTTATCATTTACTTCATAGAATTAAAGTTCACCAACATTTGCATTTCCCTACGTGTAAGCTGTGTATTAGTCTTGAAAACGGCAAAAAGGGGTCAAGTATGGGAAATCTTATGAAGAAAATCTAATTAATGAGGTTGAAGGAATTTTGTAAAGTTCTAACTTCTAAGGGCATCGAGAAGTTTAAATTTTATTCAAACTTCCCCTTCACTCCCTCTGTCCCTTGCTTTCACTCTACTACTATTTAGGACTCCAAGGCTTATTATGTACTAACAAAGCCGGTTAATAGAAGCAATGGTTTATAATATCCCCATGAGAAACTGAAGGCACGGAATGAAGCACTCGCATCACCCTATGAGGTGCACAGTCTTTATAATCATTAATTGAAACATCAAGATGAATTGATGTTTTTTAAATTTTCCCAGCCTCGATAAAATTCTATTCAAACCAAAGTCTCATGCTTATAAATGAAGTAAGAGTATAAATCTTAATTACCTGGTACAATAACCAGTATACTGCACAACTTGCAAGATAATGAAACAGCTTCGTCTACATCAACTGATGTCTGAAAACCTGAATACAAATAGCTTCTTTACAACAAAAAAGACCAAGAATACTACAAAGCCGGAAAGTTGGCATGGGTAATGATCCTGAAAACTGCAGATGAAGTTCAACCCTTCGATACACGTCTATTTAGTATTTAAGACAGAATAAGCCTAAACATACAAAATCAACAATTACCTAACAGTACAAATTATGTATTAAATGAACTAAAACCATCCTGTTTAACAGTGAATATATAGTTTTCACAAGCTTCTTACATATATACAGTCACATGCATAGCAGTATCCTCTAAGTCTCATGCCCAAGGTTTAAAATCTCGGTATTGGTATCAGTCTCGAACAATCATTTTTGAGATCAGAATCAGCCAACTTGGCAATATCGGCCATCTTGGATTGTAAATATAGGGTTATAGATCGTTTGAGTAAACGATTTTTTTTAATTAGTACAAGCTTTTGAAAAACAGACAGTAAAAAAATAAACAATTCGACATATTTCTAAGTAATTAATGGTGTCTAGAATGTTTCTTTACAAAAGTTGAAAAGAAAATAATAACCCTTTGGGCATTTTATTAGTAATTAATGATGTCAAATAATTCAATAATCCATTAATAAAGCCAATAACGCATTAATAAACTTACTCTAAAACTGAAATGACCAATTGGTGAACCCAATACCAAGGTTCAAAATCTTGGCATCGGAACTAGGACAGTCATTTTTTGGGATTGAAATTGGCCGTCTCAAATCGGGATCGGCCAAGATTTCAAAACCATGCTCATGACATGGCCAACTTCACCTATTACAACAATATTGCAGACAACCTACAGCAATATTGCAGACAAACTCCAGCTATTACAACAATATTGCAGACAACCTACAACAATATTGCAGACAATCAGTGTAATTTCTTGTAGAATCTCTATATACAAGGTTTGATAGATCCATCCTACTTTTATATTGGTGAGAAATACATGACAACTACAACAGAGGTACGTGTAAAGTATCTATACAATCCATTAAACTTATCAGATATATGAAGCATTTCCTCATGCTATACTACCAGTAAACATAACACGCACGCACACTGCAGAAACTAACCTGCTATCATGTTTAGATTATGCAAACAGCTGACTGCAGAGTTAACAAACCCCTCCGTATGAGAAATTAAGCCTCCAAGCAATGCTACCTAATTAGAAATCAGCAAATGTAATATTGAAGAACTCTGAAAAATAAACAGAAAATGCTATGGTTTTCTTTAATTTGGACTACATAATGAAGCTACCTCAGCAGTCTCAAGATAAAGATTCATGCGCCTCATGCTGGACGAAATGGATGGGATTGTAACCTCATTAAATGCCAGGCAAGCTTTAAGGAAATTTTTAAAAACTTGCATGGTTTTGATAGCTTTAACCGCTAGATTGTTACTCAGATGAACAAGAGTATCCTGCAGATATAAAAAATTAATGAAAATCCTTCATTCAAACAATTACAATACAATATCGTAAAGCCGAAAACAACTACAAAGAACAGAAACATTTGGCTATAGGCATTGTGATAAAGACTAGTAGAAATTCACCCACTAGAACTTACAAGAGAATACCAGACTCAGAATAGAGTGGTTCAATAAACAACTAATATTATTAATGACTTCAAGTTAATGGCTCTCAGTCAACTTGAGTGATATGATGATTGATGATAATACTATAATCAGGCCAATCAAGGCATGAATGAGAAATAATAATAATAATTTACCAGTGTAGAACCAAGGAGTAGAGAGTACAGGGAAATGCGAGTGAATGTAATCTGCTTCACTCTAGGCTTTATCTGAGAATTAGACATGAACATAATTTCATATAGTTGATCTATCACTTTTTCCCTTCTAGCTTTCTCACTTGTCCAGCAGAATTCGGAGCACACAAATTGGTTTTCTAATGTGGCAAGCCCCTCCTTGTCTGTAGTTTTTTTGACCAAGATTTGGAAGTAAGAGAGGGGTTACATAACATGCGGTGGCAAAATTTTGTGAAATCTTCAAGGGGGCCTTGCTTCACAGCAGTTCATGAATTGGTTTCTTGTTGCCAGGAACCTATGTCTGTTAAAAATCCATGTTATTCTTTCGCAGCTCTTAACAATTAATATTGTATGCCAAACCATCTCTGAATAGTTTCAATTGCGTGTATCATATTCCCATAATAAGAGCATTTCGTCTTGATTTAATTGCTGTCAGATTTTCTTCAATCACATTCCAGGATACCGCAAATCTAGTAATGTGTAGAGATGAGAATAAATGGTTAATCGTTCAAACACTTTAATTCTATGGTTATAAAAAAATCAAACAATTGTATTAGTAACAAAAATAGATATTTACCTTTTCATGTTACTAACCACCGTATAAATTTATTTTTCAAATAGCTAACAGGATAATACATTAAAGCAGTTAAGCACTTGAGCTTATATATGCAAAAATATAAAAGCTGATTTCTTATATCAGATCAATCAAGTCAAACGTTTCTGAAGATTGAAAAGGTAGCATGAAGTTGCTGTTTGCAATTCTCCAAGCCAAAGAGTTTAATTATAGAAACATATAATTATATGGAAAGTGTATAACATAGTCATATGTATTACTGACCTTAAGCCCGCTAATTTGACCAAAAGCTGCACGACATTCAATAAGAAAGTTCAAATGACTCTCTCTTTCAACTTTGAAGTCAACCTGAAATTAAATTTAGCTTCCGAGAGCATGTTCATTCTTAAAAACAAATATGCAGGTTTTGCTGAATTGAGTTGAATAATTAAATGAACCAATATCTAATCTATGATCAAAAGATTTAACAAGAAGCTTCACTTACCATCTGGACATAAGAAGAAATGAGGCGAGCCCTCGGCTGGTCGCCATCAATATCTGAGATATCAATGCTATCATGAAGAGCTTGAGAAATTTCAAAAAGAAACTGTATCGTGGTTGGATCAGAGATAAAACCAGTCCTGTGATGCCATTATACAACAATATCTATGAGAGATCTCAGATTAATGGTATAGATAATATAATGATACCATATGGTTCCTTTCTTTCCATACCAAGTATTTGATGAATATATTAGTCAAAAAGCATAAGAGAAAATATAAAAACTCATCAGTCTTATCTATGAGGTTAATGTAGCTGCGGTTGGTGCAGCCCCAAAAGGTGGAAAACAGGGGGTGGGTGGGTCCCTAGCAGGGACGGAGCTGGGAATCAACAAGAGGGGGCGGGCTTGAATCAAAGAAAAGTATTAGCTAAGTGTACTACATGATTAGACTTCATATTATGTTAAAATATATATATATATATATATATATATATATATATATATATATAATTTGGCTAATTTTTTTTTATATATCTTAATAACAATAATAAATTAATTTAATACATTCATAAATGGTACTCGTGGAATTTTATATATTCAAAACTTTAAAACTCATTGTAACATTGGAATATGTTTTTTTAAGAGATAATTATAGAGTTAAGGATTATCAATATATGGATTATCAAAACTAAAATAATATTTCACCCAAAGGGCTTCCTTATATGAAGTATACGTAATTATATAGACAAACTAATTCATATATTTGTATAAATATATAATAGCAAGCAACATTCATTAGAATATTGTAAATTAGATTTGATTAGAAAAACTAGGATATGGATAAGAATGTTTCTTATCGAAGTGGTTTTAAACAAAATATTACCATAATACATATATTTGCAGTTTTGAAATAGGTATGAATGAGAAGAAACGGTTAGAATTGTATCCTTTAAAATAGGGATATGGATATTACATGTAGCTATTTAATTGGATAGACATTGCTAGGTGCAGACGAATAAACCAACGCGGAAAATTGCGGAGCGGGGGCGACCGCCCCCTCACGCCCCCCCCCCCTCCATCCTTGGTCCCTAGGTTGAGTTGGGGCGGTCCCATCCCATGGGGCTGGGTCACAAGACCCCAGCCCCATGCACAATTATATGTAATAAATAAAGATATGACGGGAAATCAGATTTCCAAACTTCAAGATGCTTCAACCCAAACAATTAGAAGTGATGTTTGAAATCATTATTTGCAGTATGCACAGCAACACATCCACAATTTTGGCATAGGAAAATTATCACAATTCCTCTCCACTGGACTTCATTCAAATTCTAGAAAGTTTGAGATGACTCCTGCTTATCTTTGGGAAGATGGCAAGTGGGAAAGCATCTTTCTCCTTTTCCATGGTTTTCTAGGCAATGAATTTAAATCAAGTTTATATAGGATTGGTTTCAGTAGTTGTAAAATTTCATCAAATATTGCATGGAGCCTTGCTTCATAGGCCATAGCTGGAAGCAATTTAATGAGAAGCTGCTTAGGTGATGATGATGTAAGGATGAGAGATAAGATTGAAAATTAAAATCATTTACAAAAAAACATCTATGATGACTGGTATTGACCTTGCAAGCTCTAAGTCTTCTTGAGATCTGAATGAGCCTTATGAAATATCAATGATAATTTCCGAGCCTAAGCTATACTACATAGGCTTGCTTCTTTGCCAAATAACTTGAGCCGGTTCTGTTATTTCATAAGGTTCATATAGATCTCAAGGGGAGGCTAACAGCTTTGCATGAACCAATATGATTACATGCTAAATAATGTTAAAACAACAGCTGAACTAACGTGCAAAGTAAATATTTCCGATAAAGCGGTATGACACATGAAATCCGTGTTTCTTCCGCATCAAATATTTAGAACATTAATCTGTTGTGGAGTTATAATTGACCCAAAGGATAAGCTTCACAATTCAGAACAAGTTAGTATATACAAAGTTTCAGGAGATCAAAATGGACAAATGAAAGTTCATAAAGATTATTATGCCAAAACTTTCTATTAGTCAGAAAAGAATTAATGGAATTTATTTTTGTAAAACATTATTTATGCAAGAAAACCTAGATAATCTTCATTAGAACTTCTAGTACAGTCATGCAAAAGGTACAGAACTCAATCTCCTAGACAATGGAACAGCACCAAGACTTCATCATTATATTGAAAGTGAAAGATAGTTGCATAAGCTAAACTAGTTCAAGGTTGGTCTACTGCTGGCATTAAGAACTACAAAAGAAACTTATTAAAGTTTACAATAGACCGTACCTTGTAGCCTTAAGAAGTATTTGCATATCCACCATGTTGCGTGAGCTACCATGTAAAAGCTCCAGGATCTCCATAAAATGATTCTACACAAGAGCAATGATGCTAAACCACCGTCAGTCTTCAGCCATTCTAAAGTTCAAATAAAGAAACTATTCAGTTTTTTTTAAATGAGCCTTGAATTTGATAAAAAATCTCAACATGAAATGAATTATATAAAGATTATTTTATAGTAAAATATTATGTTTGTCCCATACAACGAATGACAAAGACAATGTTTAATTGCTGCGGTACTTAAGTGGAAAAGGAGAACAACTTAGAAAGGTCAAGCTGCAGCAAATACTTCCAACTCTTTCAAAAAGTTGCTGATAAATACCCCATAAGGAATTTATCTGCAGTTAGGTCTGAACATTGGAAGACATATCCGACCGTAAATAAAAAAAGAGACAGATTTCTGCCTGGAGGCTCATAATATGTATATGATATATCTAACATGAACCCAAGTTAGTTAGAGTGCACATGGGTTATATGTATGATATAGAAAAGCTTTTAGGAACTCGAGCTAATTTTAAGTAGCTGTGGAAAAAATGCACAGCGGTCATAAAAACTCCATGGTTACGTGTGCCTATATAAGAGAAATGTTTAGGAGTGTGATCTGGTGGATAGTCATAGGTCAGGAAAATTACAATTGGTATCAACACCAGACAAATTTCTGCAAATAAGGGAACTATAATTTAACTCATTTTGAAATATGGTGTCATTCTCAAGTCATTTGTAACAAGTATTTTAAAGAGAATAATGGAGGGACAAAGGCCATAGAAGGGAGATCCTCCTGTGGCATGGTTAAAACTTAAAAGTCGACTCTACACCATTTTTATTTCCTTTTGGACGTTGTCGCCACCCATCTTGACCTTCATCGTCTAAAAAATAGATATACAAAATTAAGTGTGATGTTAATACTTATTACCATTGATCTAATAGGTGGAAAAAAAACAAATGTTTTCCAATAATACGACAGTTCTGTCTCAAGATTAAGTACAACCAACCTACTAATCAAATATTTCCCTCAATCTCATCATGTAGGTGCAGGGTTAATTTTAGCAAGTCCTGACATTGGTCAATTTTGGAGACTGACTAAACTAGTCAAAAAAAGGCTTCTTACATAGATATAAATGAAGCATACTACAACTGCCCACTGCCACCGTGGCACTGCGGGTTGGTGTAGTGGTCGTCTGTATGAAGTCAGATACAAACCAAACCCAATTTGAAGGACCAGCCTAAGTTAAGAGTCAGGTCAAGGAACTAAGGGTGAAAGTTGAATTGTGATCTCATCTGACTCAGTCAGGTTGCACATCATCAAAGAAAATGATTTAATCACTGGTTTAATTGCCTACAGTTACCGAAGGAGAAAAATAATTAGGACATCCTACTCAATTCAAGCACACGAGGTTGCACAGCTGTCTTTTCTTAGCCTTCCTGTGGTCGATACGGAAATTCAACAATCAAGCTCACTACTTCGATGTTAAAATTTCGCCATGTATAATCATGAAAAATTATAGACAAGATAATATGGACATCTCTGCAATACAAATTATGTCTCAGATGCTAACTAAACAAGAATGTTGAAAAGGTAAATGGAAGGTGAAATAGTTTTAAATATCAATCAGCTAAAAAAAGAAATTCACAAGGACCGGGATAGTTTGATCATTCCCATGGTTTAAACTACTTTAACTATTGCATGTCAATTAGCAGATCAATATTTACATGGAAGTGGACTTGAATATTACCTTACAGAAAGCATATCCTAAGTCATCAAAGTGATTGGTAAGCTTGACAAGGATAGACTGCAGAACATCCACTTCATTTTCATCAGCTCTTCTATTTTGAGCCCGTTGTAGAATGCCATCCAAAACTGTAGACAGATATTCATCCTGAAATTTATTGACAGCATCTGTCAATTGTTAAAAAAATAATTTAAAAAATAACAATACCTTGCAAAGCTTTCTCAGCAAATGAACTACTTAAGATTGCATGATAAATATTCCAGCTTGCTAAATAAAAGTATGACAGCCAAAAGAGGGACGATGAAATACTAAAGCTACATATATTAATGGTACAGAAAAGAGTTGCAGGATATGTCCCCATAAGCCACAAGGGTAGATTCAAAGATGGATGGATAAAATACTAATAGCGGAAAATGATTATCCACTGTGAAAATATTCAGAATATGAGCACACATTGGATTTCTAAATGCACTGCTCCCAGACAGCTTTACATTACCCTGCTGTGGCTTTTATTCCAACAGTTTCTTTATCATTCACAATGTGGACTTTGATTTCATCCCTTAAAGTACGGTCAATGTAGCGTTAACTACTCAAGACTCTATCAGAAAGACTTGCCAAAGTAATATTGCTATTTATAGCTCTCAACCGGAATATCCAGAAAGGCCTCTAGAGCATTTCTATTGTTTGCTTAAATCAGTACCCATCCTAGATTTCATTTCATCTGATATAAATTGTGAATTTTTTCTATCGTACTTCTGCTGCATATTCAACTAAAATGATGGTTATATGCCAAACATTTAGAGCATGTTTAGACAAATAATAACTATTAGCATCTAAAAACTATTGGCATACGCATATTGGACACATTTTCTAGAATAAGGAAAAAAATTATTGTGTTAAAGATTTGAGCTAAACCAATCAACTCCCTCAAAGAATAGATAAAATAGGTGAACAGACATGTAATATTATCCATGTGATTGCACTAGTGCTTATAAATGACAAGATAAAAGGTAAGTCTTACATGTCAAAGATGCCATATTAAATGCAATGCTATTTAAGAGAGAAAACTACTTACACAAACAACATAAGCATCACTCTGTAACTAATACATCATAAAAACCTTTTCCATGAAAACAGGGTCGACCCTGAACCGGGGCAGCCATTAAATTATCCTAGATTGGAGGAAAGTTGAGAAGTAAAGAAATAGATTTGCTATAGGTATAATACATATTATAAATGACAGACGAGGCTTCCTAGTCTACGAATCAAAGATGGTGAAAAGCAGACTAAAGAGACTATTGCTATAGCTTCAAAATTAATGTAGATATTGTGGCATGTAAATTATACCGTCATGATATGTGAGTGTGTGTGTGTATGTGTAGAGAGAGAGAGAGAGAGTAATGAAGAAAAAAGGCCCTAGGAGGCTTTTTCGTTAGGTGGCGTCAAAAATCTACATACTCCACGAATTTTTTCTACGATCGGCACCCATCATCATCATGTAAGATGTGGATACACCAAATTTCATGTGATTCCACCACATTTTACCGTTGAATTAGCAAGTTCTATTGTCGGTAAACCGTTAATTTTGCACCCACTAAATCAACGGTGAAAAGGTGATGGAATCACATGAAATTTGGTGTATCCACATCTTACATGATAAAGATGATGATGATGGATGCGGATCGTCGAAAAATATCGTGGAGGGAGTATTTTTTTGACGCCATAGAAGGAAATTCCCTCCTATGGCACCTTTTCTCCATTATCCTCATATATATAAGTACTAAAGTACTACTTATAGAAATTTATAACTTCCAAAATAAATAAATGAAAATGAAAAGAAATGAATTTTTGTTGAAATAAATACAAAACATTTTGCAAACATATTCGATACTGTGTTTATTTTCTTGCAGCATGACACGTGGTATTCATTCAAAACATGTAGCGGTTTCCTCATTGATCACTTGTAGAATCTATAACAAAAATCAATAGACAAAACGGAGCAGGGAAACTAATTATGGTTTCCTGGGGTTCTGGCTAGAATCCAAAATTTGTAACAGAGGCCCATTTAGCAACCAAAATAGAGTTTCCTAAACCGTGGATTCGAAAAGTTTTGAGACCTCTAATTTCTGTTTCTAAACTCCAAAAAGACCAGAGTTTCGCAAAGTTTTGAGCCGCTCTCAGGAATTATTTTTAAATTAGATATTACCGAAATTTAAAAAGGAAAGATTTTGTTCGATTTGTACTCCATAAAATTTGATCTTTATTGTGAATTGTGTTTCATAGTTACATTTAAATGGTCAATAAATTATTGTTCATCATAATGGTTATTTTTTTATGAAAAAAGTGTTAAACAAGTACAGTTTCAGAAACTTTGTTGCCAAACCAGGACTTATAGTCGATGTGTGCGAAGATTGTAAATTTAAAAGAGATCAAATTGAAAAATGAGATTACCATGATGCTGGTAAATTAAGAACACTTACAGTTTATTAAATTGTTGGCAGCTTTACTATAAGCTCTGGAAACAGTGCCATCATGTTGCATACTCTATTAGAATTAAGTTGGTTTTAAATCTAGCAGTGCATCTTATGAGTGTATTGACTGCATTCAACATGGTTGATAATCTTGGAAGAGGGTAATGTGCTGAGTGAAGAAGATTCTTAAGGACTGCGGATGACAAATTTAATGGAAATCTCAAGGAGCATAAAAAAACATGTCTGTTAATCACTTCTTTCATACTGCATTGATAGGCTTAGTGTAGACAATATCTTTGATTTTAAAAAATTCTTAAAAAATGGAGCTCCAGTCGAAAATAAATTCTTACACACGGTTTTTTTTTTAAAAAGACTTTCTATTATTCATGTATTCTTCAGTCATGCCATACCTACTAACCACTGAATAAAATAAGATGATGTTGTTAGCATGCAATAGATCTTAAAATTCACATACTAGATAGCTTTAGATGTGTCAATGCACATACCAAACTTTCTACAGACGCAATTTTTATAATCCAGATCCCTGCTTTAGCATGGAAATTAAAATTCCATCCAGGATCTCGATGTTATATTCAGCTCATCCTATAACCTTGTATGTTACATGTGCCTGACTGATGTGAAAAAGTACATTCACGCTTCAAAAGGGGGGATAAAACATTGAGGAAGGCTCTGAAATGTGTAGAATATAGAAGATAGGAAAAGAGCAGGACAAACAAGGACATGTGTAAGGGCAATTCAACGTCTATCCAAGTTTTTTCATTAGACTGTTCCAAGGACTGTCATTAGATCCGGACTATGTACTTTTCACCGTAAGTAATACTATGTATGCGTAAATTGGCTTACCAAAAAGTAATATTTTTGCAAAAACAAGAAGAAAAAAACTGGCAACAGGAAAAAATTTAAACGACTTTAAATTTTGTGAAGAATACAGAGAAAAGGGTGTGATGTGAATAGTTTCTCTGTAAAGTACGGCGTATGATGTGCTGTATGTCGAATAACACAATTTTCCAACAAAAAAAGAAAGAAGCATGGAAAAGGAACAGTCAAAAGAACCATCACAGTTTTTGTGAAGAACCAAATAGGTATGATCCTAAAAATATAAGCAACAGCAAACGACAGAAACTGAGAAATCATCTTTGCAGCATGATAAGCCAAAAAGCGAAATAAAAGTGAGGCGACAAGGAGTGTAAGCAATCCATAACTAAGAGAATATGAAAACCTTAGACTCAGACTCAAATGATCTAAACTAAACAAGAACGAGGGCGGGGGGGGGGGGGGGGAGGGGGATACCAACAAGCAATAAGTCAGGTTTATCGACTGCAATGAAGATAGATTAATATTTTCTTTTGTTTTTTGCTGGTTACAGGCATAGAACCTAAAACTTCACCAATCCCTCACGACTAAGCCAAGCCTCAGGTGGCTACAAAACATTTCTCCAGAATGAGATAGAAATTATAATGCCATCGCAATAAGAAAAATAAAAAAATAGATTAATAAGAACGATAAAATAGCTAAGCCTATAACTTACCAATGAATAGTGAAGAATAATGTCGATGTATGCATCGATCACCATCAAATACTCATCCAGGAACTCATACTTACCAACCACCTAACATGCAATACAACAAAAGGCAAAATAAATCTGAGTGCAGAAGGAGAACTTAATAACTGATTATGGTAATCAAAATGTATATACTAGAATATTCTGAACCACTACTAAACTTAAGAGTTTCACATTGTTTACAGTCAGAATTCAAGATTGATAATCTAGATTCCTGTGTGTCTAGAATATTCTAAATACACTAAAAATGTTTAGGGTTTTCACATTATTTACATCAGGATTCTAGATTAATAATCTAAATTCCAACTTTAGAATATTTAAACCATAAAGAGCTCAACTGACTAGTTTAAGCTCAATTTCTAAGGAGTTAATCTATATGTAATTTCCTTATAATATAAGGACAGTTAGATAGCAGCATACATCCAAAGGGATGAATCTGTTTGTTCCTTGGCATCTATCTTTGATTGAAAGCCAGTAATATAAATTTACCAGATCGAAGGATCGTTTATTTTGAGGTAAAACCTGCTCTACAATGTGAGATTTCACTGGCTGCAGGAAAATCTAAAATAAATTATAGAATCCTCCCATGGATAACAGCTTGCATATTTTTATTAATTTAAACATATGCATGACAGCTGAAATAATCCCATTAAAAGGCCATGCACCAAAAAAACTAGAGTTACTTCCTACCTTAGTAACTTGGTTCAATACAGCTCTTATAGAAGTGAACGGAGGTGGGCTCTCACTGAGTTTAAGACCAAGCAGCCTGTAATTTAGATGCTGCACGGTACTAGTTGAGAATGCAAATTAAATTACCAGGAAAAAGCATCGTAGATATCATAGTTGATTAAGAACATCATATTTTACATTGGAATTTGAAGCAAAAATACCTGATCAAGAGATATATCTTTGTTTTGCTCAAACAGTTCAATGACATCTAGAGCATTCATGCTGATAAATTCTGATGGAAGCTGCTTGAGGAGATGATGCAGAACCATGGAAATGCATGGTATTTTCCTAGATGGCTCGGATATGGTTGGGAAAAATCCAAACTCTGCTAGTACATCGCCAAGTTTCTATATACAAGATATTTCATATTAGAATGGAATCAGTGGCATGCAATATTGACCAATTTATAATTGAAAGAAATGGAATAAGAGAAGAGATCATGTAAAAGGAATTTGCTTAGATTAAGAATTGTATGCTTAATCTTCCAAGTTGAATAATAACTATACAAATTTAACGGGCTGATAAATTAATCATGTAATATATTATTAGAACATGTATGATACATATAAGCATATATAATGAATTTCAATATCGAACAAACTGCACTTGCATGCATTAGAATCAAAAGTTTGCGCAAGGATGCAGGAATAATTATGACAAAGATACGAAATGATATTGAAATGCAAACCTTATTATCGCTATGGTTGAAAATGCCCTTCATAATCCACTCAATGGCAGGTTCCATTATAGCCATAAGAATTTTGTTACTCTTGTAAGAATGGTTGCTAATGGTTTCTTTGTTCACTACCATTCGCTCCAATAGAATAGTTATATCACATATAGAAGTAATCAGATGACCTGCGTAAAATGACAAGAACATCAAATTAGAATAATTGTCGAAAATGCTTCTATCCAATAAATAGATGACAGAACAGCACATTAAAAGGAAGAAGAATAAAATTCTTAACTCTTCTAGGCGCATAATTAGAACTATGAATTCAAAATTATTTTCAATTGATAATAACTAAGCTGAACTCGGTAACAATCAACAACAACAAGCGTCTCCTAAACTTTTTGGGCCGGTTGTATAAATCCTTCAGCTACATTCTGCTCTGTTAAGAGTTTCTCCTGAATTAATTGACAAAATGTCTTTCTTAACTTATGATTTGTGTCTGCCACTAGCCGTTGATTCTCTTTCCTGGAGTGTTTATTGGACTTCACTGCATATGCCCAGACCGAGGCAATCGGTTCTCCCCAATTTTTCTCTATGGGAGCTCCCTCCAATTTCTCAGATCTCATGTATACTTCACCCATGAATTATCCTATAGCTTTTGAGTATTTCCACTCATCCATCTCAGCATTCTCATTACAGCTACACTCATGTTTTGTACATGTTTCATCATTGCTAGCATTCTGACCCATAAAGCAATGTTGGCCTTCAGGGCTACTTAAAAAATATTTCCTTCAATTTCAACGGTATTCTAGTATTATATAGTACTGCTATAGCACTCACCAATTCAACCTCCGTTCCTTGATACTATTAATTACAAAGTACAATTAATCGTTGTTAATTTTATATCCTAACTACAAACAATGGTCATTGCTAAATATTTTTTGGCTATCAAAATGAAGTTTCAGTCTTTTCTTCTTATTGTGTTGGTAAAGTTTTATTTAATTTTATTTTTTAATTTCTTGTCTTACTAACTTACAATAGCATAGTGAGTCGAATAAACTTTATAAGAGCAGGCTTCAGTTCACATTTGGTCAAAATGGTGACTGGCCGCATTGGAGTCACCAAATATTGGCACACCATGCTAATACAAAATTAAATGTACTTTTTATATTGTTGAGTAAATCAAACATTAGACCTTAAGTAGGCTCTAGGGGCACCTTAAATTTACTATTCCTCATGAACATTTCAAGGGTTCTCAACTTCAATCAGTGCTTGTGATATCGAAGTTAAATCTCTTCAAAAGAAAAGAAAATTTTACGAGAGACGGACGGATGAAAACGGAAAGATAAAAGATTAAACATGGTATGGTGACTCAGTCACTGTGAAAATTCTAGACAAAATGCCATAGTTGTAATAAGACCTTCAAGCTTAAGCATAAAAATGGCAGTCATCTTGAAGTCGCAAACCATCAGACACAAGATCTTCTTCTTCTTTTTTCTTATGCATAACACTTTTTAAGATCGGAGAAAGAAGCAACCCTCGTGGTCATTAATTACAGATTCTCACCTTCTCCACAATGACTTTAGCAACAAAAGGAAACATGACACAAATGTTCCATAAGATTTAAGTTTTAATTATTTGATCAATCACTTCAACAGATTTTGGGGTCTAAAATCACATTCATTACTAGAGAGCTTCTGATAAATGGTAGAGACCATGGTTATTCGGTAAAATTATTACCTCCTAAATACATAGCACTGTGTCCTATAATTCACCTTTTCATTTTATGTTTTGCTGACATATCTAGATCATGTCCAAATGACTGCGCGTGCTAATCTCATGACTTATATCAATATATATTCTATGGGGCTCTCACTATAAAGAGCACTACCGGCAATAATGGACCTTTGCAGAAAGATAGAGCCTATTAACAGGTCAAAAATTAATACTTAGAAAAGAAGTTCATAAATTGACAATTTGAAGACTTAAAGTGATTGCTTCCCATGATGCTTCTTAATTGATAATCTAGTTATAAGATAAATAGCAGTCAAACGTTAATATATCCCTTGTACAAAAAATATGCCTAGTTAGAATATGTAATAGATTTTTGAAGTAAATACATCGAGCTGCCCAAAACAATTGATGGCATTCAGATACCTATGGAGGGAAAGCAACAACCAATCGGATAGCGAAAAGTATTCAAAAACTTTCTGTAAGTAGATTACGAAAAATATATGGCACCGGAAATGCGTGGCAGAGCGATCACTGCTCTGATGACAAAGATATGGAATTAAAGTTTATTAGCAGAGTATTTATACATTTAAAAAAATTATGAATTGTGTACCTTTGTCTCCTGGATGTAATGATTCAACGCAACGGGCAAAATAAAGATGGCAATATGCAGACGCAAGGGGATCTGCAAGTCCTCTCATCATCATAGTTAAGCGATGAATATTATGGGAATGGTTGTCCTCCAAGTAATGCCAACAACGTAAAATTGCAAGTTCCATATATCTTAAAGGTCAGTCGGAAAAGTAGGAAGAATAAGTTAACAGCAATTCAGAGATAGAACTACAATATAACAAAGTTCTCAAGGTAAAAACAAGATGAAGAAGATAAGTAGAATCATTTTGCATCTGTATGACAATTGTGTTTTATAAAAGCTTTGATATGAAATTTCATTTATGCTTATAAAATTAGCACTCCCAAACCCTGTGACATGTATTAACTCAAAAAAAATATGATATTAAGTAAATAGTGATTATGATACTATAACAGACTGAAGTATACGACATGCATGATTCCTGAAGACATCTTAAAAGTTTTGTTTGCTCAAATAAAGTGCCATTCTTTTACAGCAATGATCATAAACATCGACACATCGCAAGTACAAATTGATGATTATGAACAATGATTCAGTGCCATTCTTTTCATCAATGATAATTGCCACTGATACTGCAGCAAGTACAGATGACACAGCTGCTCCATCATGATGGCTTGATGAAGAAGCATTTGAAGTATAACTTAAGTCATTGCTTTTTGTACATATACAGACTGTATAAATGCAAACAAATTGAATGTAGGAACAAATAAGGAAAAGCTCAACGGAGATAGAAGATGCTGGCATGCTGCTTGAAGAAAGTAAAGTCCCCTTGCATGTTAATTAGGTTACAACTTACAGAACTAACAAAACTCTAATCCTTTACATCAGGTTGCGGTAAAGTCCAAATCTTTTGTTAGAATAAGAAGGCTGGTGGTAACTTTATTAGGTGCCATTACACGCATGGAATTCTCTGGTTGAAATACATCTGGTTCTTGCAGTTCTTGTTCTTTTCTGGTGAATTGATATAATAAAGTATCATGTACAGGAATCTATTAATTTTAACATACAGACCATATTAAATAAAATTGAAAATGCAACCCTAAACCTACTTGCACTCAAACTCCTAGAGTGGGAAGAAAGTTTTACAAATCAATTTTTCATGGTTAGAATAGAAACTTGGAAATGTAATCCTTTCTATCGACTAAGCTCTATGAAGGGTAATTATGCATTATAGCGAAGATTTCTTTACATAACTCAGTCCAAGTGTAATCTTGTCAAATGCTCATCCTAGTACTGTCAATGCAATTCTACACTTCGATCAACCAGCCTCTACTGTAAAATCTCTAAACCACCACAATGATTTCATCCTGTGACGACACTTGCAACGTGCAAGTGTCTGTGTCCTACATTTATCGTAACCAACGCTTGATGAAACTAGTCAAACACATTTTGAACATGCCACACATGTATCTAGATAAACGTATACTTGTTATGTGAGTCTCTAGTAAAATTGCACGTAACCATCACATTTTTTGAGTTAAAACTTAGGTTAATATATAAATACAGTTGATGTTTCTTACTTTATTCCTATTTGCAACTTGTTGATAACCTATTGTGTTGAATTAGATTTCAATTCATTGTTATTAATAACTCCTTAGGCCTTGTTTCGGAACAAGGTTTCGGTTACTACAACCATGGTTTTGTGGAGTATAGGGGCTAAACTCCAAAATTTGTAACTGAAGCATGTTTCGCAACCAAAATAGAGTTTCCCAAACCGTGGTTTTGAAAAGTTGGGAACTCTAAACACCGTTTCTCTAAACTCCAAAACATACTGGAGTTTCACAAAGTTTTATGTTCTCTTTATACTCTCTTTCTCACATAAAAATAAGTTAAATTAAACGAAACATTGGTTTCCATAGACTATGTAGCCACAAACAATCTAACTTTGCAAAACCCTAGTTTTACGAAACCATAGTTTCATTTTAATCAAAACCATGGTTTTGGAAACCTTGCTGCCAAACTAGGCCTTGGTTGTTTTATGATGCTTTTGTCTTTTCTATACACATTTATCTTTCTTTTGGATGCATATGTCCTTAATGTTTCTTGATTAAACAGATTTCTTATATATAATAGTATCGCTCTATGATATTATTTGTATCAACGTGTCCATTTTTTAGATTTTTACCATGTTGTCATATCCGTGCTGAAACATGTACGTGTTTGTGGTCATGCTTCACAAATTTTGTCCTATTTTGGATGTACCTTTTCCAGTAATTAGCTAATTTCTTTTTTGTCTTTCCTATCACCAGTATCAGCATCCTCATAATAACCATCTTCTTTTTATGTAACTTGGTTGGGTAATATTCTAACCGATAAAGCATGTGCACTTTATATAAAACGTAGAAATTCTTCAACTTTACGGGTGTTCTACCGCCAAACAATGCTCAATACTTAGTTTTCCACTTAAGCATAGTGCTCTAATTCTATGGACATATCTTCAGTCCCACCTTATTGCTTCCAGAATAATTTAGAGCAATCATCAAGAACATAATGCTGAAAAAACATAGCAAAGAAGAGAAAAGTAGAAGATGTTCACATGCGTGGAAGAAGCTCACAAACTGAACCGATCTTGCAAAACCAGTTGTAACACGTGTCTCTTGCTTCAGAACAAATATCATCAGAAAAAAAAGATTCTGAAAAAAAAATGATGAACTTTCAGAGGAAATGCAAACTTATGAAGGATATTACAAAGATACTGGTAAGTAGAAACTGATTAAGAATTAATTACTATTGTATAACACAAGGAAGAGAAATCAAATACACATCTGCCTTGCAGAACATGCAAGGCTGATAAATGGCATATTCGAAGTCCTTGATGGTCACTAACACATGTTGTCTGGGTAGGAATTGGACATGGCTATGAAGTTATAGTCAAATATATATGTCCTCGTTTATCAGAGCCAAGATGCAAACTTCATTTATCAATGCTTCAAGATAAACAAGAAAAAGCAAAGCATAATAAATTTCTAATCCTAAAATATTAGGCTGGACAAGGTCAAAAGACTCAAAAACCCAATGTGCCTAAGGTTTATGTTGAAATTACAAAGGAGTCATTCCCATAATTATGGTTCTCGATAGTTCAAACAATATACATATCAGTGAAAGGGGCATGCGGTGTCCTGTAGGGTGCATCCTACAGTGGAGCATATGTGGCATGTATATACTGGACTTTGCATGGTGTTTTTGCATTTAAGTGCAAAACCCAATGAAAAGGAGAAAAAATCAAACATATCCAGCACCAAATGCCAATATACACTTCCAAAGAAAATATGAAAAAATCAACTCAAATTGTTAGAAATGAATAAGCTAACCTGACATAAAGCAAACTCGACTACCATCATCGGAATATTCAGCCTTCTTCATAATTCGTTCCCACACCAAATCACCAAGCATATCCAGCACCTCTATAACCAGAACGAACAGTGTGGGATAAAATTGCGAAACAGTTGTATCCATTAGAAGCCTTGCAGCCTATAAAAAGATATTTACAAGTATGATGTGCAATACAAACATATGCATGTTCAAACAATATTAAGCATTCTCTACCTTGGACATTTATAAGCTTTTGTCTACCAGAATAAATCGTATAATTTAACAAGCTTTACATGGGTTCCTACGTTCAAACCTCATACTCGGCATTTTAAAGATATTTATTTTACCCCCTTTATAGTAGCTTACAAGGCATATTAACATTCTGACCGAAAGTCTTTCCCACATGACCAAAATCCCATTAGGGAGTGTTAAGACTCAAGATTACATGATATAGGCCTGAGTCCCTGGCCAATGAGGTAGCCATTGAAGCCCTCGAGTAGAGTTGTTATCTGATAATTTTGTCGAATCCCACAGATTTTGATCCAAAATCTCACCAAGAAAATTATAACAACAATTTCTAGAAGGCCTAATAATATCATATAAATCAGCTCCACCACAGAAAACAAGTGCTAGGAAAAATCTAACTCCGTTAATAAACATGAAAATGACAAGACTCAATGAACTCCATGGAAAAATCTAGCCGCATTAGGCAAACTCCTCTTGCCAAGAACAAAGCAATTTTATCCAGCTTGATCAGATAACAAAGATAGCGAGTATAATGAGCTGCAGCATGATCACTGATACCAACCAACACTTTCCCTATGGACACATAACTCTTCTCATGGAGCAAATTTTAATGATGTGTAGCATACTGCAAGTTGCAAGGTATGAACAATCTCAGGATGGCCAACATTATGGAATTGCATTGAACGTATTATTTTCCAGAATTATATGTGCAAGCAGGATAGATAACTAATCATATTACGTTGCAAGAGATAAACGAATGTGATGGAAAGATACGGAATTCTTGTTTGAAATAAGAATGACGGGTCAATCTCCAGAACCACCTAATGGTTTCGCACTTCCTTAAGAAACACCCTGTAGAAAATTTGTTAGTTCATAGATATCCGGTACTTGAAACCATGGGCTATGAATCCCAGGCCAGTAACATTTTTATTAAGAAAAATCAAGAATTTAAGACCTGGCAAGAACCAAAATAAGTGAGAACAGTTTAGGACTTATCCAGCAAAGCTGACACCACATTGTTTAGGCTTATTGTGAAAGAATTCAGAAGAAAAAAATATAATTATCAAAGTTAACCATCCAGAAACTTCAAAATTTCTTATTTTACCAGAAGACAAACCTGAAACCAGAATCAAGTCCGATAATAGGATTGTAATTAAATGTTGTTATCTATTAGTAATGTTGTCACCGCATTTGTTAAAGCAGAAGAAATTAATAAATTATGTGGTGGTAAGCATTGCCATGTTTAAACACTTATGACATGTTGTGAACTTAGCATCTGTCATAAGAATAGATTTAATGATAGTCCAGAATTTAGTATAAATGGCTATTAAAAATTTGCAGCTTAAATACTTATATACGACAACACAATTACGGAATGTCATCAAAAAAAAACCCAAAGGAAATATATAGATCAGACGATGGTAACCAACAATGAGTCAGAAAAGTAACAAGACATGCATACAAAAAGGATGCTCACCTTGATGGACAATTTAAGTGCTTTGACGCGGTCATCAGCCTTCCAGGACCGGAGTACTTCAGATTTAAGTTCTTGTAACCGTGAAGCATACTCCTGCCTGGTGACAACTCTTTTCTCCTCTTCTAAACCCATTTGAGGGTCATCAAGTTCTTCCATATGCATGTCTGCTAAAGACTTGCCATATTCTGCATATTCCCACAAAAAAAGACTCACATGCTCCGGTGATAAATAATTCAGGAAGCAATATTTCTTTTTCTATATTTATCACTGCCTTAAGGATTCTAATGCAACCATACCTTTGCTGTTTCTTACAACAATATCCAAAGTCTGCAAATTGAAAAGGGATTTGAATAACTCAGCCAGGCATGAAATGAAATAGTAACAGTATAAACCATCCTCAGAATTATTCCGAGTAAAGAATAAAGTCAAAACTATGCTTTTATGAGATAAGAATACAGTAAAGTAGTCTGCGCCCGAAGTTGTTTGTGTAAAACTACACTACACTTTTATTATGAACTAAAAAGATGGAAAACTCTTCTGAAACAAAATATATTATATTATATAGGACACTAGGACAGATTTCTTTCTTTCTTTCTTTCTTTTTGCAGAATAATACATGTCTCGGAGCATTCAACTTTATCAGTCAAATTATAACCAAAAACATAAACATAGTCCTCTGAACCATCAAGTTAAAGACTTGATGCTTCGTGAAAATGATGGATACAACTTTATGAGCATCGGCACTTACTGCTGAAATAGGTATTTTATTATTGCAGGGGAACTTCTGCACCAAGAAGCTGCTAAGAACGGTCCATTCTTTAGTTGAGAAACAACTAGCTTCGTTAGAGTGCCTTCTTATCGAAGTACTATTGAACTTCCATTCCTCTGGCTCTGCTACAATCTCAGTATGCCCCCTCAAAGGATCATCATATTCAACATTCTCATGATTGGTAACCGGCACCTGTAGTTAAGCACATATGTGGTGAGACTTGAACAGATTTGAAGTGTTTCACTCTTATTATTTTCTCTATTTTCAATGATCTTAAATTAAATTGTATTAAAGAAAACATCTACCATGTAAGTTATTGATTATGGGAAGGGAAGACGAATCTTTCCTCGGTGAGTTTGCCTCCTATGGTTTATGTCAACATATATAAGGTGTCTAGAGCATTTAGCATGAGAAGTAACATAATAAGATCACAAGCTGAAAAGTATCACGAAATAAATACCACTGTGTTACCGAGATAACTATAATTCAAGCACGCATTTGATGCAAGTCAGTACAATTAAACAGCATACCAGCATAATTAAAGAACAAGCAAATACACAAATTCAAATCTGACTAGCTTGGGGGAGAAGCTGCAAATCAGCCCAAGACTTTTTACATAGGCACCCTTGTAGGAACTAACACTAAACAAGGTTTGAGAATGTGGTTTTTGTATCGGTGCCGGTCCTTTAGATTTTCATTAGTTTTGATTGGTTTTTTTTTTTTTTTTTTTGGGGGGGGGGGGGGGGGGGCATGTGTGTGTGGTGTGTGTGTGTGTAGAGAAACCTTAAAGTTCATACTAAAGATGAATAGTTAACAAAAATATTTTAAAACTTACTTGCAACTACATGCCAAGTCGATTAAAATTGTATTATAAGGTATATATTTTCTCAAAAACACACTAATTAAATTTCATATCATTTTTTAAAGGGAAAATTGTCACACACAAAAACCTTGCAAAGTTTTCCGTTGTAAAAAACCCTTTGGCCTAAAGAATCCCATCAAAAAAAAACCTGGCAAAGTTTTCCGCTGTCAAAAACCCCCTGCCTACAATATCCATATAGTCACTGTTGAAAAAAGCAGAAAATTCGGCCGGATATTAGGCTTCGGAGGCAAAATGAACAAACACTGCAATATTCGGCCAAATATACGGTCAAACCAAATATTCGCCACACAAACCGTATATTCAGATGAATAATGCGAATATTCGGCGGAATTGGAACATTAGGCCCAAAAGAAAAAAAAAACCATAACTAAAAGATCAAGTGTGGGATCCACAGCTTAATTAAAAAACAAGTGGGATCCACACTTATTATTTCACAAACACTCTTTCTCATTTTCTTTCTTCATTCTTCTTTCTCATTCGAGACTCAAACCCACAATTTTCCGATTTAGTTCGGACGCCTTACCATTATTCCTCGGATATATTAGTTTTCTATATATATTTTTTTAAATTTTTTATATATAATATTTATATGAAAGTATTGATGACCGTATAATTTGAATAAACCGAATATTTTTTATTCGTCGGCCAACTGATCAAACCCCGAATCCGTTCTTTACAACATTGTGTACGCCTATAATATCTAGTTTCCTTCAATATGTATGCGGTTTGTTGCAATATGTATGTAGTTAACTTGCATATCTAAATAATTCCTGCAATATGTATGCGCTAACTAGATTTTGCGGGGAACTATTCAGATATTGCATCCGTGGGGTTTTTGACAGCGGGAAACTTTGTCAAGGGGTTTTTGATGAGATGGCAAGGGGTTTTTTTGACAGTGGAAAACTTTGCCGAAGTTTTTTTGAAAATTTACCCATTTTTAAAAGTCATTTTTTTCTCACATAAGATTAATCATTAGCATATTTTAACGAAGGTATCAATGGAGATCAAACTCCAGCTATCAATAGATTTAAAAGTTTTAGAATGCAACTAAACAATAAGGAATAGAAAATTTGAGTTAGGTAAATCAGGAGGTACTTTTGAGCAATTTACCCTAGATTCTTGTTGTTTTGTTGTTCTAATAAAGTCAAAGCAATGATGAATCAAGATTTAAGACTTCATAATGCATATTACATGTATAAAATATATATGTAGAAATATGTGTAATTCCTAATAAAATTGATAAGTTTGTAATGTATACACAAATCTCGGATATGAACATCAAAATGAATGTCCAATATTGATTGTATTCCCGATACTTCACCTGATATGTAAAAAAAGGCATCGGTGGCAATCCAATAACAGTCCAATAACAGGTATCAGAAACATAGGTTTTTGCTATCAGAGCAAATGAGTGCAACATTGATGGCTACAAAATTCGGTGGAATAATCATATGTCAATGAACCATCCAAAAATCTCTTTTTAAGTTGGTCAGAACTTCTAGTTATTTTGGTAAATTTAATACCCGGATTACCATCTTTGCACAAACCATTTGTTTCATCGCAATGTGGATATCCATCTTTGCACAAACCATTTGTTTATTCACATTTGTTCTTAAGTATTATTCATTTTTGGATTCCTCCTGTTAAACTTATTGTATTGTTAATTAATTTGTTAAATTATTACGAATAGTGTACAACATGATTCTAACCCCTCCTCTAGTAGGGTTGCATATTGAACTATAGATCTGAGTAAGACTTGGTTGACCACTCGATTTAATAAGGATTAAACATGAGAAGAATTTGTCTCTATCTTGATCTCCTGATATGTTAAACATTTCTTGATCATGTAAAATCCAATTTAATGCCTACTTTAACCTAATTGCAATATCCAAGTTAAGTTATTAAGTTAACACTGGGTTTATGTTGTCTCTTTTTCCACTCTTCTATAACATTCTTCCTTCCAGCTCTCAATTTTGAAATAAAGACACCAGCCATGCTTACTTTAACACCTAACTGCAAGCTCAAAATAATCATGATTCACCAATGGCACTAATCTAGAAGCATATAGTACATCACTAGAACTACATCACTTCATCAAAGCCTTTCCCATCAAAAAGGGGCAACCTATGGAGTGACAATCCAAACAGAGTAGGCTCCATGAAAGAAGTAGCAGGATATTGCAAATTTACAGATGGTTGTTAGTAGAAGTTGTTCAAGGTTGTTGACAAAATGCATAGTTGTAGAACTATGGAATAAAGAACGACGCAATCTTACGGGCTACTTGAAAATACCTTAGAGGGGTGTGAATAAAGTATTTATAATGTACATGGCAAATTTTAAAAATTATTAACTTACTTTAAAAAGGATTATTAAGTTTCTGCGGAATATATTTAAAACAAGTTTTTAAACAAAGAAACTAAAGAATGAAATCACAATAATTAATAAAAAATAAAAAGAAGAAATCAATCACACACAAGGATATGTTGACTAGAGTTCACCACCTCCTGTGACTAGTCCCCGCCCGAGTCTCCTACTTAGGATTTTTCCACTATATGTGTGAAGTACATAAATCCCACTTCACATAGATGTGAAGAAACAAGATATCACTCTTCACAAGAATCAATCACTCAAACTTATGATTTCCTAGGAAACAAGTTTTCTTTCTCTCTAAAACGTGATTCTCTAGGAAAACCGCACTTTCCTCTATAATCCACGTCTCTCTAGGAAGATCTCTTTTCCATTCCGAATTTACAATTCAAATGAAAGGAGAAGCACCCCTTCTCTTGGGTTACAAATCGCTCTTATTACAAACGATTTCGCTCACTCATAATTCTATTGATCTCAAAGATTATTACCGATTTGGCACAAGGATTGTTTTGAGAGATTTGAACAGATTTATGGCACTTGAAAAAATAAAGATTTTGGCAAGTTAAAGCGTGAAGAATAAGAAGATATTTCTCAAAAAAAAGGATTTGCAATGAATTTTTCTTTAAAGTTGTGTGATCTCAATGGTATATATAGAGAATTGAATGGGAAGTTATTATAACTTCCTATAACTGCCAAAAACTGTCTAAAAGCAGTTAATAACAGTTTAGGAAAGTTATGGTTGAAAACGGCGCAAGAATCCGTTCAATACGGAATTCAAATTTCAAATTTAACTAAATAAACTGCCCGTGCAGACGTCTGCACCGACGTCTGCCTCAAAGGTGAAATCCTTATACAGACGGCAGTAGAGACGTCATTGAGAATGTACAAAAAAAAGAGAAATTTAAAAATTGCACTACAAACATCCGCCACCACTGACGTCTGCAGTTCAAAACCTCCTGATACAGACGTCTACCACAGACGTCTGTTTTCTGACACGGTGAAAGGTCAGGTTTTGAACTTGGCAGAATTTGAATCCAACGGATAGATTAAACGTCTTTAAAAGAGAGGAAGACGTCTTAAACATTAGGAAAAGGTTAGAATAAAGTTTCAAACCTTATGAGATCATTTCTAATTACATGTGTATCACTCACAACTTTATATTACATCTTAATTCTTCGATATGCTTCATTTCCTTGAGTTGTTATTTCGAGACGTGATTGAATCTTGAAAATGCTTGCATCCCCTTTGTTGCTTGCGTCAAGTCTTCATGCATAATACGGTTTTGAGTGCATATCTCATTGGTAGGCAATCTCGCTTGATTTGAATGATTTGTGCAAATTGTACCTAAGATAACTTGAAAACGTCGTTAGTAACATATGAATTCATTTAAATAATGTTTTGAACTAAATTATCGAAACTGAGGATCATATGACACGAATGTCTAAGATAGCAAGATGAAGATTTAGTGGTAAATATTCATGTTGTGTTTTCAATTGTTATAAAACAGTGCAATACAGCTTTATCAACGTCAAAGTTCAACTAGTATAGGTAGCAGTTATAGTTTTAACATCACTAAGACCAAACAGCGGCACCAATGGTCAAATGCACCAACTCATGATCTAGTAACCTAGATCCTAAAGAACTAAGAAATGCGGTCATTGAGAGAATATGCAAGACGGTCTAAACATAGTGCCGCAGGTGAAAATTGCTCTGTTACCACTTGACACGGGAGGAGTTGATGATGGGTAGGTTAACATCACGATTCACCGAAACAAACGTCGCTATGAAATCCATGGGCCTTCTTCGAATCCTTGAAGCTTTCTCGAATCAATGAGGGTGTTAGCACTCATGAACGATGACCGGAATCCACCGAGTCGAAGACAACTTCAATTTATTAATTATGAAAATGTGATAAAATGATGTCAATTCTTCCTTTATATAGGGTTACAAAGACTAATACTTGGAAAAAAATCAAATGTGGAAAGATCTACTTCTAGTCCAACTTGATGGGAGGTCTTGGGTTAAATCCCCATTTGCAATGGCAAGGAGAATTTTCAACCAATTATGTGGAAAAAGTTCATATGGGCCTAAAGGCCCAACCCCTCCGCTTCCGGGCTGTTGTAAAAAAACTTATTAATAAAAAAAAAAAAAAATACCTAAAATAATCACCCCGCTTCTAGTCGAACTAGAAAAACTTAATTAAGAAAATAAACCAAATCCTAATTCGATTCAACTTGGACTTTTTTGAGGAGACTGTGCTACATCAGTTATGATCTAATTGTGCACATAGGTGACACCCAGTCATCGACAGTTTTAGCAACAATACATATGGCATTCCCTACAATCACACCATGTTCAGCAGTCTGTCACTACATCATCCGACTACTCGACATCTGACATGTTGGTTCACACTCACCGAACCAGTGTAGTCAATGCGCAAGCACAGTGCGGGGCGCAGGCAGCCTAGTGAGCACGAGCAAGAATGACCCTGAATAGGTCCCCCATTACGTATCCAATCAATTATGTGAACGTTTAGGGTACTAACCACACAATCTTTGTTAATCAAAATTAATCCAGTACATTATCGCCGCAACAGAACACAAAAGGTAAATCATTTTGATTGCGAAATTTGAGTAGTACATATATGGGATCGATACGGCTACAAATTTGAGAGAGAGAGGGGGGCAGATGGGACCTGAGTTAATGAGGGAGGCGGCGGCGCGAGGGGGTGCTCATGCGCCGGCGAGCGGCGGAGGGCGGCCGCGGATTCTTCGGCTCCGTAATTGCGAACCCTAAATTCCATTCTGCCTTCTTCTGTGTTCTTATCTTCTTAAACAGCAGATTTCACTAAACCCCAACTTATGAAGCCTAATTTGGCAACTAGTTTTCAAAACAAGGCCGTGATTTTTATAAATTTGGGTTTGCCAAAGTTTAGGGTTGTTGGCAACAGAGTCTGGGGAACCAATGTTTGCTTAGTTCAACTTATTTTTTTCAAGGGTTACAGAAAGAGAAGAATGAAAAACGCACAAAACTTTTCCAAGCTAGGATATTTTTGGAGTTCAGATAAATAGGTTTGGAAAACTCTATTTTGGTTGCAAAATCGGGCACAGTAACCAATTTTGGAATTTGGTCTCGAAACTCCATGTAACCATGGTTTCGGAAACCGTAACCGTGTTGCCAAACTGACACGGATATGGGAAGACTAGCATTTTGCCCGTGCATCGCACATGTTTAGATATAGAGGTAGGATAACCAAGTTTAGAAAAGTCCGGTTATTTTAACCTAGATAACCGGAGTTTTCTAAAGTCCAAAATAAGAGCCAAACATGGCATAGTTGGAATTTTGGAGTTAGGTTTATATAACTTTATGAAATTCTGCTTTTATAAACTCATCTTCATTAACAAAAAGAGGCTTATAAGTTAACAGCTATACTGCAAACTGAATGTATATACATTCTTTGATCTTGTGATCCATGCAAAGGATTGGACGGGTAGGATTAATTTTCTTTTCTTTTTTTGCGTGCTCAAATTTTCATTTAGACCACATTGCAAGAAAAATCCTTTACTGATGTTAAATAAACATCAGACCATACAAATACTTCCATGTGTTTTACTCCTTTGACATTAACCGTGTTGTTACTTTTGGTAAAGCAAATTATTATTCCCGAATTAATACTCCTGGAGCCCTAATATTTTTTCTCCTTTTTTTTTAAGATAGTTTTTTCAGTTTTCTTAATCATAATTCTTAACATTATTTCTACTTCAAGACATTTTTGAATAAAATAACTTTCTGGAAAAAAGTTTGTGAATGATCTTTTCAATATAAAGTCAGATATATATTGATGGAGGTCACTCAAATGTTCTCCTGCGTCGATCTTGCGGCCAGCGATACTGCACGGTTGAGATTTGAGATGAGAGTTGAGCGTGTGGATCTCAATGGATTGTTGGTTGTTGTTGACGCCGAGCTACCTGCAAGGGAAGTTCCGGGATGAGAAACCACCGTAGGAACCTCCGACGATCAAGCAAATACCTAGAAATAATAAGGACAAAGTAGCGGCGTATTGGAAATGAGTTCGAGATACCTGAGTCATTTAGAAGAAGAGTTTATATAGCGGTCACAGGGAGCAAGCCGATGCGAGACTCTCGCCGTCCGTTACGCCCCTGTATCACGTTCGCGTTGATGGCCGGTTACATCCATTAATGACGGGATACGCCTATTAATGGAGAGACAAGCCAACGTGGGATGCGGGACGTGAAGCGGTGGAGATCTCGTTTTGGCAAGTTATACAGAGCTGTTACGGGGGCGCTTGGGCTTCGTGTTCTCGGTTGAACAGGGAAACCAAGGAAGCTCGGCTCGGTGGATAGCTTGGAGGCGAGAGGGGGCTGAGGAAGTTTAGCTTGGTAAATGCTCAGAGACGAGCAAGGAGGCTGAGAAAGCTCGGTTGTAGAATAGCTCAGAGGCGGGCTGTTGGCTGGTTGCTAAGCGAATAGGGAAGGTACTGTGGAGAGGTCCCCAAAAGGTCGGATGCAATCTCGGAGGCGAGAGCCGAAGAATGTACCCCAACGCATCGTATTTATTCCAACTCCATAGGCTCCAGGAATCTAGCAGGCTTAAGCGGATGACACGTCATCCGCTACGTGTCATGATCTGGGGAATCCCACTTACGAGTATCATCATTAGCCCCCCGCTCTCGTTCCGACCTATTTATGGGTCAGGTCAAGAATGGCCTACTTGGTTTTCTCCATTTAGCTTGGTGCCGAGGAATTTTCGTGGTGGATGGTCTGGGAACGATGTGGCGTTTGGCGGCCATGTCTCTTCAATCTCCGGATCCACGCGGTGATTCACGGTACGCCTAAATTTCCGCGCGTATCCTTAATGATGTCAACGATTCAGCAAAATGATTGCTCCATAAAGGAGACATCGCTTCGCTCGCTCAGGCAATTGATCTTCGTTCCACATGGCCACCATTGGGTGGAAAACTGGGAAACGTTGCCAGTCGGATCTGTGCGAGGGGGAAACGTCCAATGGTCGGTTGCCATATGGCGTCATCGGGGTCGTAGGATGTGACGTTTCATTTTGGCGAGAGTGGATTTGGACCGTCAGATAACTTTTGTTGGGTGTATAAATAGGGAAGACCTTTCCCTATGAAACACTTTCGCTTTAGTTGCTTTCCGTAGTCTGAAAATTGCCCTGCGCTCCGTTACTTAGGTCGGATTTTCAGCTAAAATCTATCTTCAGCCGACTTTTCCTTGAATCAGGTTAAATGTCTTCTTCTGAAGTTTCCGTTGATTTAATTAGGGTTGAGTCGGACGATGGGGCTTCAGCTTCTGAAGCCGGGTCCAGTAGATCATCTTCTTCCTCCTCGGCTTCCGAAATCGAGAAAGTTCTTCTTCTTCTTCATCTTCTTCCCCATCGGGCTCGCCCCCAAGGGCTGGAGACGCCCTTGTTCTTCGTCATCGGGTGGCAAAGAGGGCCTCCAAGGTGCGCATCGAAAATACTCACAATGCGCCCTCGATGTTGAATCGACTGGATGAGCTTTCCGATATCCGGGCTTGTTTCTACATCCCTACTGGCTTTTCAGTTCGTATGGCCAAGAAGGGTGAACGGGCAGACTAGGTACAGGGCGATAAGATTGCTCTGTACCTGAAAGCATTCCGAGCGGAGATGAGTATGCCCTTCTCATCCGAGATTTGTGCTGTACTCCATTGCTTCCGGCTTGCCCCGGGAATGCTGTTTGAAGCTGTCGTTCTTCCTGCCCCCTTTTTATCTTTATTTTATTTTTGTAAGCCCTCGGGCATTTTGTAAAACTGAGGAGCTTATAATATCTTGTATATAATTTGGAACGTCAATAAAGTATCTTTAGCTCATCTATGATGTGCATAGCTGTAATGTTTTCATCCCTATTTATTTCATAAGTGTGGATAGATCGGTGTCCCTCTTCATCCCGGATTCGAGGTGACATAGACCAAGCAAGCACCAAACATGAATACTAAGTAGAAATAAACCGGTGTCCCTCCTCACTCCGGAGTCGAGGTGACGTAGACCTAGCGAGCACCAAATATGAATACCAAGTAGAAATAGACCAATGTCCCTCCTCACCCCAGAGTCGAGGTAACGTAGACCGAGCGAACACCAAATATGAATACCAAGTAGAAATAGACCGGTGTCCCTCCTCACCCCGGAGTCGAGGTGACGTAGACCGAGTGAACACCAAACATGAATACCAAGTAGAAACAGGCCTTAGTAGAGCTTAGCGCGGTCGCTCCCTCGGATCCGGGTGGGTTGGAGTTGCGCCGGTTATCGACCGTATCCGAGCTTTATCTTCTTAGGTCGGGTTAGGAGTTTGTCTACTTCGTGCCTGGGTATGATCGGCCTACCGACTTTGACGTGTGGCCTCAAGTTCCGCCGTTAAGGTCGAGCAGGAAACCGCCCGTCGGCCTCGTGACGAGGGCTTTGGATCTACCATGTTGTTGGGCAGGAAGCTGCCCGCTGCGGATGGGCCGAGCAGGAAGCTTCTTAGTCGCCTCATGATGAGGGCTTTGAATCTACAGCATTGTCAGGTAGGAAGCTACCTGCTGCGGATAGGCCGAGCAGGAAACTACTTGGTTGCCTTATGATGAGGGCTTTGGATCCACAACGTTATTGGGCAAGAAGCTACCGTTGCGGATGGGCCGAGCAGCAAGCTTCTTGGCCGCCTCACGATGAAGGCTTTGGATCCACAGCGTAGTTGGGCAGGAAGCTACCCGCTGCGGATGGGCCGAGGAGGAAGCTGCTTGGCCACATCATGACGAGGGCTTTGGATCCACAGCGTAATTGGGCAGAAAGCTATCCACTGCGGATGGGCCGAGTAGAAAGCTGCCTGGCCGCATCATGATGCGGGCTTTGGACCCACAGCGTTGTTGGGCAGGAAGCTACCCGCTGCGGATAGGCCTAGCAGGAAGCTGCTTGGCCACCTCACGAGGAGGGCTTTAGATTCACATCGTAGTTGGGCAGGAAGCTACCCGCTGCGGATGGGCCGAGCAGGAAGCTGCTTGGCCGCCTCATGGTGAGAGATTAGGATCCATAGCATAGTTTGGCAGGAAGCTACCCGCAGTGGATGAGCCGGACAGAAAGCTACCCGCTGTGGATGAGCCGGACAGAAAGCTACCCGTTGCGGATGGGCTGAGCAGGAAGCTACTTGACCGCCTCATGGTGAGGGTTTAGGGATATGAATCCATTCGTATGGACTGGTGAACAGATGCTTAGATTGTTATGACTCCGGTATTTCGTGCTTCCTTGATTCTCGGCACTACGTGGTGCATGGCGGGCATCTTGAGATACGTGCAGATCTCCTGAAGATGTCGGTCAATCTTCCCTGATACGTGTGAAAAGGAGGGAGCCAGCGACCGGACGCCACGTGGCGGTGCCTTATCAGGGAGATGCGATATCCCATGATTTGCGTCGTGGCATGAAAAGATCTCGATCGTCGGGGGATTTCTGTTGAGGCTATAAATAGTGGATGTTTGGCCCTTTCTTTGGCACTCTCGTTGATCTTCCTTTAGCCGTCTTCGTCTCCTCATCTCTTTTTTTGACCGTTCTCTGTAGTCTGTTGTTTTCTGATGGCCGGTGATACATACAACACCTGAGATATCGTGACACGCAACGATGTCTACCATTACGACTTTGACGGTTCCGAGGCGACATACGAGGCCATGATAAGTCGCCTAGAGCGTCATTGCGGGAGTTTACTCCCGCGTCGATCCTCTCTTCTGCTGGTGCTCATCTACGCGATCTAGAGGTCCTTCCCGAGCCTTTTCAGGGCTTTGTCCCAGCAGGCGCTGGAGGAGTTCATCAACAAGATGCGTACGGCCCATGAGTTAGGCCTGATCTCGGAGAGCAGGCGGGACCGCTCGATAGATATCCTTCGCCGAGATTTCCAGCAAAGGTTGATCATAGCTTCATGCTCAACGATAAGAGTACCTGATAGAACCGTAGCTGCTCAGGTCCATGGGCATCGGCAGAGGGAGCGATGGGATGCCGCCTGGGCTCGGTTAGAGGATCTCTATTTTGAATACCACGATCAATGCTTCCTCGACCCCCTTCCCCCTTTGCTGTAATAGTTTTTATTTTGCGAGCCCCCGGGCATTTTTGTAAGGCCGAGGAGCCGAGAATATCCTTTATCAATAAAAATCTTTCTTTTGCTTAAGGAATTTTTCGTCTCCTTTTTTGTTTTGTCCATTAATAAACTTTCCATTGTTCATGAACTCCTTCCTCACCTCGGAGCCGAGGTAAGATTGGTGGAGCGAGGCTTACGTTGACTGCCTACAGGTGCACCCGGGCCTTTATTTGTTTGAGCAAGAGGCTGGCCGGGGTACCTTCCTCCTCTCAGCTCATGGGCTCGAGAGAAGGCTGTAGAACTTCTGTTTGGTTGAGCGGACAACTACCCGTCATGAACGAAGCCAACAAACAAGGGGTTGTCCGTCGCTCTTCGGAACTGAGTAGGAATCTACTTGCGTAAGGGCTTAGCTCATAAAATAAATTTTATTGACGGCACCAACCGATGGAGGTCGGATACTCCTTCAGATGTTGTCCTCCGTCGATCTTGCAACCAGCGGTGTTGAACGGTTGAGATTTGAGATGAGAGTTGAGAGTGTATATCTCAATAGGTTATTGGTTGTTGTTGATACCGAGTTACCTGCAAGGGAAGTCCCGAGGTGGGAAACCACCCTTAGACCTTCTGACGATCAAGTAAATACCGAGGAATAATAAGGGCAGAGTAGCGGTGTATTGGAAATGAGTTCGAGGTAGCTGAGTCATTTGGAAGAGGGTTTTATATCGTGGTCGCAGGGAGCAAGCCGATGCGAGACTCTCGCCGTCCATTACACCCCTGTGTCATGTTCGCGTTGATAGCGAGATACGTCCATTAATGGCGGGATACACCCATTAATGGAGAGACACGCCAGCGTGGGATGCGGGACGTGGAGCGGCGGGGATCTCATTTTGGCGAGATATGCGGAGCCGTTACGAGGGCGCTTGGGCTCCGTACTCTCAGTTGAACAGGTAAGCCGAGGAACCTGTAAGGTTAGTATAGCACCCTATGAAGAGTTTTGAAGCATCACATGACCCAAAGTTTTAATTTTTAAGGTGCTAAACTAACATGCAAAGGATAAATCCTAGAAAATTAGGGTTTACTAAACTTTAAGCTAACAAAAGTTAGGGTTTGAAGGCTACAACCTTTGTAGCTCCCGTTTTTGCTTCGCTCCTTCGGCTCTTTGGTGTTGAATCGAGGTCCTCTTGAACTCCCCTTTTGTCCACGATGATCCACCGCGGAGATCTCCGTCCAAGCTCGCTACTTTGTAAAATCGAAGTAAACACTCTAATCAAGTTGGCTAGACTTGAGTAGAATGGTGTTGTGGCTTTGGATCTCACTTCAAAAACCTTTCTTTTGTTGTATTTCACTCACTAGAAAAGAACTAGAGAGGAGAAGATGAAGGAGGATGAAAATGGTGGCTTTTTCTTTTCAAGAGGTAAAATGATAACCATAAGGTTAAGCTTGCAAAAGAAATAAATATCACTATATATATTTATTCCTTCTTGACTCCAACCATGATTAAATGATAGATGATTAATTTAACTTGGGTTTAGAATGATAAAGGAAAGGATAACCATGGTTTAGTGGTAGGTGAGCATGGTTAGGTTAGAAGAAGCATGTAGAAACTAGCATAATTATCCTTTCCTTTTCATTTTCTTTTTAAATCCATAATCAAATAATAATCCATTAAATAATCTATGGTGTGAGTCTTATATTGCCACCATTTCCATATATAATCAACCATGATGGTTTGATGTATGTATGTGTACATGTATGCACATCTACATGTGCATGAAACTAGAAAAGAAGAAAGAAACACATGCATGCATGCATACATCCATCAAACCCTAGAAAGGTTTTAAGTGAGAAAACTAATGGTTAAATGATAAATCAACACTTGATTTATCAATCCGGTCATATCTCATATGACCCCACCAAAAGCAGTTCACCCGATCAATGTTCGGTATCATATACGCACATTTCAATCGGGTGCATGCGCATATCGCATATGCGCACCACAACGTTTCGCCTGGACTGGGTAACTCCTCTGTGGGACTCTAAGACTCGTCAATACGCCGGCAGAGGGTAATGATCATATCAAGTACCCTCAAGCCGCAAGCGGTCAGCTAAACGTAACGGCCACCCGGGTATTGAGCGATCAGAAGACAACAAGCGAACCTGCTACAACTCCCGTCGAGCCATCCGGCAACACTACCGTACAGTCCGGTCTCTTCGTCAGATATGCTGCATATCGAGCTTAGGGATGGTCACGTCGACCCCAATAACTCAATAAGTCGTGTCGGTGAATGGTCTATAACAGATCGAGAAACTACTGATAACACTTATCAGCAAATCTCAGCAGCCCTGGCCAGGGACTTGCTGTTATGACCAGTCGAGCACTGCACAGCATCAACTCCCAATACCGGGAGAGACGAAACCCCTCCTATCGCTCATTGCCTTCGTGTGTCTCGGGACTGTACCCAACGGCCACCTGTTTGCACGACTCAGTAGAGCCGTGGTAGGGTGGCAATCAAAGTACAGTGGGAGAACACACAAGACTCCATGACGATCTCGGGTCTACAGACTAACCTGTACCAGTGTCACCTGAGAACTGCTATCCGACGATAGATATAATTCCATATAGGAGTTCTCGGCGAGTCCGTCCAGTGTACCCAGTCACCACTGAGCACCCGTATATGATCTTGATGTCAAACATCGACGAATGTGGGAACATCCATCGCCCATCGTATGGGTCTAGTATCATATACGCTAGTCTACTCTGGTATATCGATGCCCCGTCTCGATACACCTCCGACTAGGGACATTCCAGGATATGCTTATAGACTACAGATGTCCCACTAGTATGATCTCCATCATAATCAGAGTAGTCAAGCCGATATCCTCAGGGCTTTATCAGCATGTATGAATGAATAAAAGCATGATCAAATAAACATGTCAGATAAAGAATAACCAGATAGCATACTATCATGTCGAGCAAGAATGCAAACTGAATATATATACATGTATAAATACATCCACTATCACATAATGGCCTCTAGGGCATACATATATCCAACAGAACCTTAGCTCGGTGGATAGCTAAGAGGCGAGAGGGGGCTGAGGAAGTTCAGCTAGGTATCAGCTCGGAGACGAGCAAGGAGGTTGAGGAAGCTCGGCTGTAGGATAGCTCGGAGGCGAGCTATTGGCCGGTTACTAAGCGAATAGGGAAGGTACTCCGAGGAAGTCCCCAAAAGGTCGGATGCAACTTCGGAGGCGAGGTGTCGAGGAATGTCCCCAATGCATCGTTCTTATTCCAGCTCCGTAGCCTCCAGGAATCTGGCGGGCTTAAGCGAATGACACGTCATCTGTTACGTGTCGTGATATGGGGAATTCCCACTTACGAGTATCATCATATATAGATTCGATAAAATTAATAGAATGTGGTTTTCGGGTAACTGAGCAAAAATGAGAAGTAATATGTTATTGAGTTCAGAAGAATTTACAAATGAATCAATATACATGAAAGTGAACAGAATTATAAATGGAAAACTGGCCTTGATTTTTTTTTTTTGCATTGGTCTGTAAGCCCTAACCTACAACACACACATTGTTGGAAAAGTTATGTTGTTTAGATCATTTTATCTCAAAAATAAATAAAATAAAAAACCCTAACCTTTGTAAATCACAAAGTATGAAAATGAAGTTTATGGGAAAGAGGCATGCATTTGAATGCACCGACCTAAGAAAAATATCGCCTCCCTCTTGGCAGATTTACAGCGGCTATTCAATCCTAAGATACAACTCCCCAAGCCCTTCTAGTACTCCAGTTTGCACAAGTCGCCGGAGCAGCGTTAGTACTCTTTTCTGTTTCGAAGTTAGATACTCGAATGCAATGGATGCAGTGAGGAAGAAGAAGAAAGAATTTGTGTGTGTTCTTTGGTTTTTTGGTATTCTATATTCTTTATCTGCCTTCAGGAGATGATTTTATACAGCTTCCTAAACGGTTGAAACCGAATGGGCATTTCGACGGTTGAAACCTTTCGTAAAACCGTTATCGGCGGTTGTGACCATTCGTGAAAACGTTCGCAACCGTTCGTGGACATTACCAACGGTTGAAACTGTCGGTGAAAACTGTTTAGCGACGGTTGAAACTGTCGGTGAAAAACATTTCAAAATATAATTGATAGATAAAATATTTGACAAAAATATATATTAATGTAATAAGTTTGGACTTATGTCCTTTTGTGTATTTGCTCCAACAATTCCACGACAAAGTTCAAACTTCGTTACAATCTATAATGACTATGACTACTATGAGATGAACATCTAACACTATTGTATATCGGCGTAAGTGTCATAAAACTGGAACTTACACTTTGTGTAGAAGACTCCAGATCGCAAGAATATAGTAGTCATTAAATGACCTTACAAAACTACATCTTGTTGATGGATTCTTTGTCAATCAACACATACAATATGAAACAGAAATTTGGGTATTCAAAACAGGTTACGCATTATGGCCATGAGTGATACCTTGATTCTTATGAGAATTATAAGGGTTTCACCCACTCACCCTAAGCTACGGCCTCATAGCAATCTCACTTAGATGATATCTCAAGAGGATACCCGTTGTCAGAGTACCTCGCAAATAATTTTGTATTTGACGTCATTAAGAGTTAAATTCTCAATCTTAATTAACAACTAGGGCACGACAATATCATAAGAATAGGATAGGAGATAAATTCTTAAATAAAGTGCTCACATGTTCACATTCAACGGATGCGTTCTTCCCATTATAAAACCTTTTAAGGTTGGGTATTCACTGTTAGTGAATTCAATATGGGTCTAAGTCTCATTCCTCATGATGCGTTAAAAATCTTAGTTTTCGCAAAACCCTTAGTAAAATAATCGACTAAGTTTAGTTGACTCGCTACAAACATAAGAAACACTATAAAAAAATTTGTATTTTTTTTTAGTCTCATATCTTAATTGTAGGAATTTATTTGTTTTCCTATTGCAATATTTCTGTTCTAATAAATCTAAAAAAGATCTATTATCACAATGAATTGTTATTGCTGTAATTGACTTTGGTACAAAGGGAATTTCAGATATTAAATTCCTTAACCATTCTGTTTCTAAGCAGGTAGTATTCAAAACAATCATTTCGGCATTGTTTCCCCAATAAAAGAGCAAAGCTCTGTTCAAAATTAATGAGGCAGCGTTTCACGTGTGTAGGGTGTTTTTCGTCACCCCATTGAGATGGGAATACGCGCGAGCTTGTCAGGCGCATTACAGATTCCCCCTACCTAGGGTAGGCTGGGGTTTATTGATTGTGGGGATCCGAATCTCCGGCAGCTACGGACTAAGCTGTCGTTAATTACCCCTCGTCTTTGGAGTGAGAGAACCTCCAATTAACAAGTTAAACCGGTCATGCGAACTCAATGTGCAGTATTGTGTTTTGAAGGGGTTTTGGGTATATCGGGGGCCCCGCGGAGTTTTTACGGGGGTCCCGCTACCCGGATATCGGGCTGGGGGTCAAGGGGGCTAGCAGCCCCTTGCAGGGTGCGGGGCAGCACCCCGTTAGAATTTTTTTCTAACGGGAATAGTATTGTGGAGTATGTATGTGTGTGTGTGTGTGTATATATATATATAAATAGGGAATGGGCATCCAAATGATGCGTGGGAGAAGGCGCCAACGCCCCACGTGCCTGGCACGCGGGCGCCGGGCGCCAGAGCGCCAGCTCCCCACGTGCTTGGCATGCGGGCGCCGGGCGCCAGCAGCAGAAGGGACTTAGTCCCTGCACAGGGAGCTGTGCTCCAAAAAATGAAATATTTATTATTTTGTATATATGTATATATATTTTTGAGGAGTTGAACTCGTAAGATATTTTGGAGCTGATGAAGGGGCTTCTCCCTTGAGCCCTGGATCTTCCCTAAAGTGGGGTTCTTGGAAGCGGGTCTCCTTCTTCCTCCTCTATTGGCCGGATCTTGAAGAACAAGAAATATGAGATTTTAAAAATCTCTCTTTTTTGAGATCTAAAGGAAGATCTGAGTTCACCTTTATGGGTTTTGTGGTGAAAAACTATTTAGTTTTGAAAAAAGGTAGAGTAAAACTCTTGATTTAATTCAAAAAAAGAAGAAGGTTTAGAACCTTGAGGAACGAGAAGGAGGCACAAAAAAATCCTAACCATTTTTAGAGTAATGAAAAGTATATTAGATATTTTCATCATGTTGCTTCTTATAGGCTTACACATTTACACATAGCCCCTTGGGCTTTACAAAATGGCATTTTGCCCATCCCATGTCTCATGTGCTGTTTATTTTTGCACATAAGCCATGAGCTTTACAAAAATTTGGCTTTATGCCCATTTTGCTTACATTCATACACAAAAAATTACATCAAAATTATTTGTTACATGATTTTTATTTTGGCATGGGGAGGCCGGCCGCGGGGCTCGACTTGGGCATGGGCCCACTTGCTTAAGCTTGGGCTCGCTTACTTGGGGTTGACCTTGACTTTGACCCGGTCAACTAGGGTGCAAATTTTGACCCCAACAACGTGCCTTCCACAAGGGCGCCAGCGCCGATAGGATCAAATCCTATGGTGGCGCCTCACGTGCTCCTCACGCGGGCGCCATTATGCAAAGCACAAAAAAAATCTATTAGATTAAATAAGAGTTAAAACTCTCATATAGCGCCGCACGTGCTTTTCACGTGGACGCCAGTGTGCAAAGCACAGAATGCCCACCCTAAGGACCAAATTCTTAAGTGGCGCTCACGTGAGGAACACGTGAGCGCCGGCGCCCAGGTAGAATTAAATTCTACTCTCTGTTAAAAAGAGTCGTTGGATCAAAGATCCAATGCAGATGATAAATCATCAAGATACAGATCTTTCTAAAATAAGAAAGATACCTTCGGTTGGATCATAAAATAAAATTCTATGCCCTCTGTAAAACAGAGAACCCTTGGATTGAAAATCCAATAGTGATTAAAAATCACCATTTCATAGAGTAAAACTCCGTATATGAAAAATATTTCCCCAATCTTGTTAAAAACAAGAAAATATGTTCTGTAAAAATAGAAACCCTTCGGTCAAAGATCCAATGGTGGGTAAAATTTCCCAAATCAATTGGGATCTCTTAACAAGAGATTTCTTCAAAACTAATTAATAAACTTGCCTCCACTATATAAAGGACCGAAGACTTCAAGTCTGATAGAGAGGAACCCCCTATAAGCTTCTAAAAATTAAAGCAGAAAGCTTCAAAAGAGAACAGAGAAGAAGATCTCCCTCCTCAAAAACTCTAAGTAAATAAAAAGAGCAGAAATCAAAACATCTCGTTTACATATCTAAGGGTTTAATCCTTTTTAAAAAGAGCTTAGTTCTTTCTCTGGATCTGAGATCCGTAAGACAAGTCTCCCATAAGTTGAGAATTTAATTCTCATCGGGAAGAATTTGTTCTTGAGAATCGAAGATTCAGAAAAGGACTGGGAATTGAATTCCTTGAAACGAAGCATATAAGAGAAACTCGGTTCTCATAAAAGAACTTGGTTCTTAAAAAAACGAAAGCTTGATCATCAATGGGTGCCACAGAAGAAAAGAGTGCTCAGCACTCATTGGGCAACGCCCAGCTCCCAGCACCTTACGTGTTCCTCACGTGGGCGCTACAGAAGAAAAGAGTGCTTAGCACTCATTGGGCAGCGCCCAGCACCTCACGTGTCCCTCACGTGGGCACCACAGAAGAAGCGAGTACTTAGCACTCATTGGGCAGCGCCCAGCGTATCGCGTGTCTCTCACATGGGCGCCACAGAAGAAAAGAGTGCTTAGCACTCACTGGACAGCGCCTAGTGCCTCACGTGTCCCTCACGTAAGCGCCACAAAAGAAAAGAGTGCTTAGCACTCACTGGGCAACATCCAGCGCCTCATGTGGGCGCTACAGAAGAAGAAAGGGCTTAGCACTCACTGGGAAGCGCCTCACGTGTCTTTCACATGGGCGCCACAGAGGAAAAGAGTGCTTAGCACTCACTGGGAAGCGCCCAGCGCCTCACGTGTCCCTTACGTGGGCGCCACAGAAGAAGAGAATGCTTAGCACTCATTGGGCAGCGCCTCACGTGTCCCCCACGTGGACGCCATAAAGAGTGCCTAACACTCCATATAAAGATAAAAGGAGTAAAGTGTTTCACTTATTGGGCAACCCCCATGACTGAAAGTTCCACATGATCATATGTAGGCATCGGAACTCATATAAGTGCTCAACACTTTTGCATAAAAAAGGGGGCTGATTAAACAGAGCCCAAACCAGTGCTCATCACTTTTTCAAAAAAGAGGGGAGACTAAGCAGACTAAAGCCCAAATTGGCTAAGTTGCTAAAGTCTTGCAACTGAGTCCAAATGCTCTGTTGCTGGGTCTTAAATAAGGAAGAACCTAAAATGTTGTTAAGTGGATCTTAATCTCAAATTGAACTAACGTATCCTTAACAAAAATTCTTAAGGCCCCCATAACCTTTCTCCCTCAAAAACGAGATTCGGTTCAAGGGTACATCTCTTCACACCTCTGATATATGTCATTGTAATTCTTCAACGATTTCAGAGAGGTGGCGAGTCCCAGCGACCAACAACTCCTTTCATCCCACATTGATGCATTTCCAAATTGACGTGCACACCTCAAATCGGATCGTACCCCAAATTGGACACATTCCATATCACCATTGTTCATTTCGTCACGTAACAAATATGTGTGCGCGCAAGTTGAACAATGGACCGAAATGTCCCTAAACTAATATTCGCCTCCAAAATGGCGATAACAGACCGAAACGTCCCTAAACTAATATTCGCCTCCAAACTGGTGACAATGGACCGAAACGTCTTTAAACTAAAACAATAGAGCCTAAATGCTTTTTTGTTGGATCTGAAATAAAAATGATCCTAAAATTTGTTAAGTGGATCTTAATCTCAAATTGGACTAATGTATTCTTAACAGCAACAAATCGATCCCCAAATGCTCACATACATTTAAGTCGATCTTAATCTCAAACCAGATCAACGATCCTTAAATAAAAAAACCAAATCTAAAATATACGGATTTGGACTAATCCATGCCCTACGAGCGACGACATAAATTAGTCTCCGTATACAATCCACGAGCAACCCAAACAAACAAAAAAACACGACACGAAGTGAACTTCCGGAACAGGAGAAAGTGGTTATCGCGATGCGATAACGTAATTAACTGTAGGGGCTTGTGCCTGCAGGGAAAAGCGTCCCCACAATCAAAAACCCCTCGCAAACGTGGGGGGATCTGACGAAGTCTGTTACAACGGCCGTATCCATCCAAACCTCCAATATACAGTGCCATAAATCAACTTGGGATCTTCGGAGAGGTGGATGGATAAATCCAAATAGCATCTGCCCCCAGAATTCAGGCAAGACGATCCATCCCGTTCGTCTCCGTTTTCGGCGGTAAACAGATTCTGGCATGCCCAGTGGGACCTTTTCCTCTTTCCACTCCACACTTCGTGTGTCGTGTTTCGCGAACAAAATCACAGTTTTCTATGGTTGCTCTTGGATTCGAAGTACTAAGATTTGGTGTCTTGCTCCTGTCTAGGAAAAAGGTCAATGGCTTCCAGCTGCACAAACTGCAACAGCAACTCCCACTCCGCCTCAACTGGAAGAGTGACTTACGGGCCCAAAGCGGCCTCCATCTTTTCAATACCGGTGGGGCAGGTGACTCAAGCAACCATTGGATTGTTCTTCGGGACCATGCTCCCGCCAGCAAGCTTCAGCATCCCAGTGCCACCACATGAAGCTCCCAAGAAGTTGGTATTTAATCGACTTGCAACCACCACGACCCCTCTCAACGGGTCGTCCAAGTCCGCCACCTCAGACTTCAACAGGCTGAGTCGAAACTCAAGTGGGCCCGCAAAGAGGCTCACGGTACCTGAAGGGGCTATCTCAAAATGGATAGTCCTCCCAACTCCTCTGGCGGGTGAAGTCGTCAAAGGTGCTTTGCCTACCAAAAGATCGGTTTTTGACAGATTGGCCGTTTTAACTCTTGCTGCGGGTGAAGTCGTCAAAAATGCTTTCCCTACCAGAAAATCGGCTTTCGAAAGATCGGTCGTTCCTTATCAAGGGGCGTCAATCTTCAACAGGCTGGCACCAAAAGTAGCCCTTCATCAAAGCCGGGGGCATGACGAAGCCGCTTCCATAACTGAGGTGGTCCTGTCTGCAAGTGTCACTACCCGAAGGTACGGAACATGACTGGTACTTAGATTACGAGACGTCTAAAGGCGTAACGTAACCTAAGTCAGCCAAAGCCCAGAATATCTAAACCAAAATCAACAAGAGTGAAGGAAAACCTTTTATGAAAACGATTTTAAACCAATTAAGTTATATTAATCCTTTTTTAAAAACACTAAAATTTTCCGAAAATTTTAGCAGAACCTCCTTTGTAAATACTAGCCCCCAAAATGGGTACAACAAGATATATAAACCTGTAATGAAATAATGGCATCCCCAAGCGGGAGCTAGCTCTTCGTCCAAGGAGGATCACAACCATACGTAATATATATGTAATATCAAGCAAATAAGCATAAGGAAACACAAAAATAAGAAAAACACAACGTCGGCTCAAGTGAGCTCGACCCCAGAGAAACCACATATACATAAATTTCTCAGTCTCATCACTAGGTTGCATATACAAATAAGAAGTGGTAGATGGAGAATACTAGATACAATGATAGTACAAAAGAGACAAAAGTGTCCTCGCAACCCACCTACGAGCAATGTCGTGAGTCTGAGCAAAGAAGCCAATGAAAAGATACGCCCGCCGCTGCAAAGCTGATGGGTCCGACCTGCAAGACACTGTGGCACAACGGGGGTGAGTTGCCAGCTCGTGAGTAGAAAATAACATCTAATAAGGCTATCGTAAGAATGCACGCAAATGCGTCACAAACATGTATGTCTAGATATGACGTAATGCCACTAGTATTTATGCACATGAATGCAAAATCAATACTAAATCTTTAAGTGTTTAAATATGATGATCTCTGCATTCTTAACTTAGAAAAATATCTGTACAATAGCTAAGGTACCATCAATGAAATCATCCGAAAACCGTGTCAAGTATCGACACCAAATATGGAAATATATTTGTCTCAATGTCTCACCATGTCAATATCTCAATACCTCGGGCTCTATTAGTCCGGATCGGCAAATATCATCAAATCTCACGACAACGGTCGGTATCCTCCGGATATCCGCCGCGCCAGACATCACCGGTAGGTAGTCTTCCCCTGCCAGGCTCATCGTCTACAACTCGAGCTTCTTGTCCCGGGGTACCATACCGGGCCCACCATATACCCGAGACGGTTCATCCACTCCTCGAATCGGGTCTCGAAATACAACAGAAAACACGAAAACTCATGGTGGACGATACATACATCACGAGAAAACCGCAACTTTATATTAAAAATGATGACAATAAGCTTTTGTTAAATTCGTGCGGTTTTCCCCAAAATCCAGAAATCTCATCAATACTGAAATCCTCAAGAAAATCATAATACCCAACATGTTGTATATGATAAATACTTATGATATCAAAGGTATGCAATGTGATTTATGGCTAGGAATCTATATGAGCATAATGATGAAGTGAGGTATATATACATGCTATGCAATTCAATGTAACATGTATAATGCAAATGTTGATACTGAACTAAGCAGGTTCTACAGTGCTTGTGGCATGGCAATTATCAAAGGCGTGCGTATTCACATGAATTGTGCGCGTGCAACATGAGACAATGGTAATGGTGTAAGTGTCCTAAGAGATGATATCACACATAGGTATGTAGATAACCATGCAATGTCAGCAGACGAACAACTAGAAAGATATACGTATGAATGAGATGGTTAACTAACTAACTATGCATAAAGTGTGCAAGTAATATAGTGATCCTAACTATGGGGCGTCTCACGCCATCCAGACGATTTCCCCATAGATGCATACATCTACTCATCCGGACGCCTCGCTAATCTGATCCAACCACCGCTTTTCCTTTGCGCGCCGTGTCCGATATTTCCGCAACTGATCCTAAAATTGCATAACACACAACATAAGATTACACCTTATAAAATAACGCAAGTCATAATATGAAAAGATCGACGCTCACAAGTTAGGCACAACGTGCACTGGGTGCGCGGAACACACACGAAAACCACTAAAACCTTAACTAAAATCGTCGTTTCGGGGCAAACGTCAAAACTAAAATCCGATTAAACCAACTTTCGCATTCGCACACCCTAAAAGTCATAGGAGATGTTAATAGTATCGTCAAGATATCACAATTAAATCACCTCCTAATTTTATGAAAAACCTAGTAAGCACTAACATTTCAATTTTGATGCAAACATCGCGGATTAACAATATAGCGATCACAATCCAACACAATCGTCCAATCCACACAACTAGATGGACACAACACTAAATTAACCCATTTACAATGCTTCAACCCTAATTTTAAAATCAACCTTATTCTTGAATTTCCTAAACAAGCAATTATAACTAAATTTCACACTTTAAATTTCTAAATTAACATATTTAAACTACAAATTAACAATTAGATTAGAAGTATACCTCCCAAGTTTTGAACCTCTTGCACTTAGCCTCCAAAGTTGCCTCTTTTCTCCATGTTTTAAACCAATTTGGGCTTGAGAAGGGATAGCATAAGTATTTGTTTGAGTTTGGTGAAGAAATTTTTGGATTTCGGTGGATTTTTGAGATGAAAATTGAAGCAAAAAGAAATGGGAAAATTGGGGAGGGCCTGCTGCAGTTTCGGCCAAAGGTAAGGAGGGGGGAGTTGTGAGAGAAGTGTAGAAAATTCTATGAGAAAAGAACCCCTCAAGTGCATTTAATGCTTATCACATCAACTTCTTATTAAATTTTCATTTTAATTTCATTTTGATTTATTTTTAAACCATAGAACTACAATCTTGGAAAGTCTTGATACAATTTTTGTTACTACTAGATTTTAGTTTATAATGGTTCCTAATTATGCAATTTACCCATTTAAATTTGTATTTATCACTAATTTAATGTATATTTAAAAGCTTAAAATAATATTAAAAATAATTAATTAAGGAATTTTTTTTAAATGACTAGAAATTTTTAAGTGACAATTAATTAACCAATTACTAGCAATTTCTTATCTAAATTTTGTATAATTAGGCCTATATTAAAAAATAATTATTTTGACATTTTACGGAAAATACTGTTTATTTTACCGATTATCGAAAAACTACCTAAACGAAAATTCAAAGTGTTACAGCAAGACATGCTCAACGTCGCCACTGGCGTCGAGTGAGAAAGGCTGGGGGTAACTCCCCCTCTGGATTTACCCCACCAGCTCCAATGGTGGAAGTTGACACTGTTGTTCCAACCGGGAACAGCTTTGATCTACTTAAGAGGATGAGAAAGAACTCTCCAACTGCGGTGCTGAGGAAATCTCCCCTGCCTGCTGAAAACATGACGCAGGCAAAGCCAGAGCAGCCCTCTTAGCGGTTGTCCTCCCAAATCCACAGGGTTTGACGGAAAGTCCAAAATTCTATGATCAACAAAGACCACCATCGCCGACTGAAGAAAATGAAGGCTCGGCAAGAGGAGGACCATCCCTCCGTCATACAAAGAGGGACGTCTTCAATGCGGGTGCCTGTTACAATGGCTCTTTCAACTTCGACCTCCCATAAAAGGGTGAGGCTGGAGAATCTCCCACCGCCGGTGGAAAATTTCAAAGGTGATGGACCAAACGTCCCAAGTCTAGGGGCATGATCGTACACACGGTTTACATGGCTTCCGGGAAAGAGGAAAGTCGTGCTTTCGTGGGTCATCGGCCGCAAACTCGGTCGTTGACAAAAGCTCAGGAACAACAACAAAAGCTCCAGGAAATGCTGATCAAAATGTCAGCACTTACCGGGCAGAAAGAAAGCCCGGAATCGACATCTGAACAGCGTCAAGAGCAGGAGACCGATACAGAGTTCCTGCGAAAAGTGATTGAAAGGAAGGATAAGGAGGCCGCGGAACAAGCTGCTAACATAAAGCAGACGACACTTCTGTTCCAGGATATGGTTGGAATGATGATCCAGCCAGAACCTCCATCCGAAGATCCACCGATAATCGTCGAGGATGACAGAGGGGAAACATCAAACCCTCTTCCGGTTTTATCAACAGCTAAAGAGGAAACAATCTCCAAGGATGCTCTGGATGACTTAAAGTTCAATAAATACGAGCTTATCAAGCGAATGAAGCGGCTGGCCAAACTGTCAAAACTGGACGACCGTATACGGGCTGGTATGACCAAAATCATGTACCCGCTAGGATATACGATCCCCAAGTTCCATGTGTACAAGGGGACAGGCAACCCACACCAATACATCACGCAGTTCAGAGCTTTGTGCGGCAACACTGGAGGTGACGACAAACTGTTGTTTCGCCAGTTCGTTGGTAGCCTGTCAGAGACAGCCTTTGAATGGTACTCGGAGCTCCTAAATGACTCCGTAAAGAAATTCACAGAGATGGAGCTGCTGTTCACACAGAGGTTCGCCACCGCAAGCAAGCGCACCCCGATCATGGTATTAATCAATGCCAGGGTGAAGTCAGGAGAAACCTTGGTCCAATACGCGATCCGAAGGCGGAACCTATGGTCAAAATGCGAACAACATATCGAAGAATCTCCTGCCGTGGGCATGTTCATTGGGACCCTCGATCCTTAAGCGACTGTGTCGTTCTTCAAGCCGACCACCTTCCAGGCTCTGATCGACAAGCTGGCCCAAATAGATCAGATGGGCCATGGGCCTTCCTCCTCAAAAATGGACCCTCGAAATGCCAAGGGTAAAGGGAAAACAGCTTTCGTTGCCAACACTCAACAACAGCCGAAGAGGACGAGGAGCTCGCCACAATGGCCAACCAAATCTAGCTCAGAAGGGCCGGGCTCTACCGCCAAATCAGGGAAACTCCCCAAAAGGAAAGGAAAAACAGGTAGCTAATGAGGAAGATGGCAGAGAACCGGCTAATGAAAACTCAAGTCCTTCCTCAGTGGACTACAACTGTAACAACCCTAATTTTTCTATAAACTTTTCTATACAAATTTTTTCAAAAATCCATAAAAGAGTATTTTAGCCTGAGCACAAGATATAGGTAATTATTTTGTTTTTAATTACAAGCTACAAGAATGTAATAACTCCATTTTTAGTGTACAGGAAATTACTTTAAATTTAATGTATATTAGGAGTATTTATTCTTGCTGCTATCAGTTTAAGTAATTAAATACCACAATAATTACAAGAAGGAGCTTGTAGCTCATTGGTAATACCTTGCACTGCTGAACCAAGCCACCAGAGTTCAAATCCCATGCCCCACATTATTTTTATAATTATTTTGTTTTAAATTTTTGGAAAGTCAACAGTCAAACCGCCATAACTCACAAAACTTGAACTGAACATAAAAAGTTAAATATACCATAAATCCCCCCAGGAGACCCCCTACCCAATGGTACCCCGACTCGGGCCGGACGGCCGAGTCGTCAACACGGAATTTTTCCGTGTTGACCTGGTCTTCTCACCTGAATACTTTAAATTTTTTTATCGGTTATCAATTTCTCAATAAATCCCTTTTACTCCAAAAATTTAATGATTTTTAATGTTTTTATATATTTTTTATATTTTTTTTAATTAAAACCCTAACCTTAGCCTAACCCTATATAAACACCCCTACCCTCTACCCTCTCATCCTAAATTCCTAAGTCCACTCTCCCAAAATCTCAAGAGAACTTGGTACGTCGGAAAACGAGCGAAAGGCGAAGCGCTGACGAAATCGACGGCGACTTTCCGGTGATCGTGCTAGGAGCTCTCGACGACGTTTCGACGCGCCGGCAAACCCTCTACCTCCCTCTCACTCTCTAGCGTTGTCCAAACCCGTAAGTCCCTCTTTTCTATCTTTCTATTCTTTCATAAAATACGACTTTTCAAACCCGACGGAAATCGGAATAAACCGATTTCCGATTCGGTTTTCTATCAAAACTCACTTATCACTAATTGCATAATGCTTAAACATATTCATGTTGACTACTAATCACATAACAACTAATTTGGATAAAATTTCTCACATGAAATGATAACTTTTGCAATATACCGTATTTTTGCACTTAAATACCACCATATTTAGTTTAGCACTTTTAACCCTTTAACATTGCTATAGCTTAAAATAAATCACGAGGTAATGACCTACCTCCACACACACTCATATGCAATCATAACACGCTACCTTGAAAATTTAGGATACGACAAAACAAGATTTTACATTAAAATACCATTTTCTTAATAAAACCTTTTCTAAAAGTTTTAGGTTAATACATTCTTAAACCAATATCTTTAATAGGAAAAAATACGATATGTCGTGGACATCGATCGTTTATCTAAACCTGACTTTGTGGTGTCTAGGCAAGTGTGACTAAGGCGAGTGGTTACTAAATCAGGACCACTACTTGTAGTGGAGAGCCTCCCACTCACCTGGCACTTACCTGGCCGCAATTGGCGGTGAAGAGGCGATTTGAGGCTTCTATGATTTATCGTTTAGACCATTTAGAAATAGGTTAGTTGGCTTAGGAAACCCTAGAATCTAAAATACGGAAATTTACACCCTTTTACAAATAAATACCTTATCTTTATAAAACTGTTTTCTAAATGATTGGTATTTATTAAATTTTTGCAAAGCGCCACTACAACCCACCTTTGGGGAACTCGTTAGGGTTAGTACGGTTTATCGTACACCCATGGGCTTAGTAGTGCGAGATTCAGACCTTCGCAAGGAGCATTCGGTCTCGAAAGGTTTAAAATACGACATTTAAGAAAAATGAGATTTTTGGAAAATAAAATATTTATTAAAAATTATTCTTGTATAAACATATGTATATTTATCATTTAAACACCTATTTTATTATAAGATAAAGTTTCCACCTTTTGCTAAAAATTACAAGATTAAATGTTACATTAAAATACAAAGAATTTCAAATAAATCAATATTACAAATTAACACCTTTATTTATATAATTAGGATATTATCACTAGAAATAACACAAATAAAATCACACTCATTATAACTATAAAGACGAATAATAAATCCTTGAGGTGTATCTTGAAAACTATACAAAAGTATTTTTACATAAAACCCCCTCAAGTTTTATAAATTACAATAATGACCCTAACAAATATAGAACTTTGACTTACATTTCTTTTGGTCTAACTCGGGTTTGAGTCTGATTATTTCTGACTTGAATATGGTTCAAGTCAATCTACATTCTTTAATATTCCAACTCAATATGAACACATGAATCCCAGAATCCAGTTAACAATCTATACAACTTGACTGAACCAAACCATGGATATACATCCATTATTCCGTTATTCCATTTACCTGATTATGCAGTTACAATCTATTTACTGATATCATGGTTTTGGTCGGTCATCCAACTTACACAATACAATACTACAATACAATCAAAACACTACGGGGTTTAAGGGGTAGACTGGTACGGAATATGTTAAAGGTGGCACGAGGTGGTCACTTAAGACGTAATTACATCCATACCGTTGTTCCGTGGTATTATCGATGGAGCCTTGTACTACAGGTTACCAAGGTCCCCGGTGTAAGTGGGACTCCCCTCGTATACACTCGCATCTTCTGTACCAGGCTACAAACAACAGCGTTAATACAATATTACAATATTATAATACAACATTAAAAGCGCTCTCTCTCTCTCTTACTTTCTGTCTATTTCTCCCTTATCTTTGGGACTTACCGAGCGACCTGTTCGCTGACGACATTCTATTTCTTTCTTCTTTGAATGTCGTCAGGTGCTTTGGACCCAGCAGAGATCGAGCCCACCGGTGAAGACTTGGAGCAGTTTCACGAAGACCCCGAGCTCTAGATATTGTACCTTGTTCTATTCAGTATTTTCATTTCCTGTTATGCCACTGTTTAGGGATCGCTTTTCATTTCAGTTGTATTTACTTTTCATGCATTGTACAAAAGAATGTTATTAATAAAGTTGCTGTTATTTCTATATCTCTTGTCTCTTGTGATTTACTTTTATATTGCTTAGATACGCTTAGCATATGTACTTCTAAGTATATACGTAGCGGACCTCGTCGCGTCCACTTCGCCGTACACCGGGAAGCGGGGCGTGTACAACGTCTTGGCTCATCTCCGGAAGCTTCCATCTCTCCTGAGCATCTACGATACATTGGTACTATCTAAGGAGCTTAGAGATGTTCTCATCCACGCTCTACAAAACCCTAAACGGTATCAGGCTCGCTTTGTGGAAATTAATATGAAAGAAGCCCAGTACGCTCTGTATGCCACCGCATTCACGTTTAAGGACGGAGACTTGCTACTAGGAACGGCTGAGCATAATCGGCCGCTTTACGTGACCGGGTATAGCAACAGAAATCAGATTAATCGCATATTGATTGATCCGGGATCCTCAGTGAACATCATGAACTTGCGGACTCTGAAGAGTTTGTCAATGGACGTCCGACACCTGTCAAGGGAAAGGATTGTCATTCAAGGCTTCAATCAAAATTACCAGCAAGTTCTGGGATCCATAACTCTGCCGATCAGGTCCGGGGACCTAAAAACCGAAACCAAAATATACGTGATTGATGCCGACACGTCTTATAAAATTCACTTGGGGCGGCCGTGGCTCCACGATTACGGCATTGTTCTGTCAACTCTCCATCAATGCATGAAGTATACTAAAAATGGCGAAGAAAGACGCATTGACGGAGACATCCAGCCGTTCGGTGTGCATGAGGTCCGATATGAAGATTCTCAATACTTTGTGAACCCCTAAAACGCTAAGCCACAACGGACCAAGGACAGAACGGCCCCGAAACTCAAAAGCAAATCTAAGCCGGCTGTCACATTTAAAAGCAAAAAACCCCATGTGCGTCCGCGTTTCGGTAGCGACACCGATGAATCTAACGCTGGAAGTCCGTCCTTCCGTAAAACTCGCCCTCATTTCGGTAGCGATACGGACGAATCTGATATTGAAGGTTCATCCAGCAGCAAAATTCGCCCTCGTTTAGGCAGTGACACTGAAGAATCAGAAGAAGAGAACCTGCCTCGCAATAAGCAAAGCTACGAGAGGCCTTCGAAGTTGCAGAAGGATCCCTAGCCGTCACAAAGGTGCTAGAGCAGATGTGCAAAGAGCTCGATGCATTGTCAGTCTCCACCGTGGACTGGCTGAAAACTTTCTACGTTCCCGGAAGGAAAAGTGGACAGAAGGGCATCCTGTTTTATGGGTCAAATCCTATCGCACATTTGGACGATTTGTCTGTGACATGCCTTCCATACGAGAGAGGCATAAGAGCCATCCTAAACCCAAGATATTATGCGCCCGAGATGCGGGAATACTTTAAAAAGTGCGGATGTTGGTTATATCAAACGGAATCCGAAGCGAAGTTTTATGAGGGGCTATGGCTTCCGCCTCAGGTCCGAGCACTTATCGATGGACGAATTCCAAACAGATGGGGCATAGGTTTCATTCAACTTGATTCCAAAGCATACTACATGATCCACGTTGGTGAAGCCAGCGAAAGGTCAAATGACGACGACGAGATAGCCGAGCCAGAAGAAGCCCCTCGAGAGCTCGAAGACGGCGGACAAGCAACCTTTGACGAGCTAACCGAGATTGATATGGGAACGCCTGATAATCCAAGACCGACCTACATTAGCTCACTCTTGTCAGAGGAAATGAAAAAGCAGATAGTTGCCCTGCTGCATGAGTTCGCCGACTGCTTCGCGTGGACGTACAAAGAAATGCCTGGCCTTTCCCCTGAAACGGCCGTGCATAAGCTAGCTATATCTCCTGATGCTAAGCCAGTCAAACAAGCTGCTCGAAGAATGAGAAGGGAGCTGGAAGAAAAGGTCATCGAGGAAACTAAGAAACTTATCGATACTGGCTTCATCAGGGAAGAGAAATAAGAAGACTGGATCGCATGCATTGTCCCAGTAAAAAAGAAAAATGGGCAGATCCGGGTTTGCGTCGATTTCAAGGACCTTAACAAGGCATGCCCTAAAGATGATTTCCCGCTTCCGGTCATGGAAATGATGGTCGATGACACCTCAATTTACGAGCTGTTCACCTTCATGGACGGTTCGTTTGAGTACAATCAGATAAAAATGTCGCCTGAGGACGAGAAGCATACAACATTTCGAACCCCGATCGGCATATACTGTTACAAAGTGATGCCGTTCGGACTGAAGAACGCAGGTGCTACATATCAAAGGGCAATGACCTATATCTTTGATGACCTAATCCATAAAGTCGTCGAATGTTATGTTGATGATTTGGTCGTGTCAAGACTAAAGCTAAGGCCGATCACATCCAAGATCTTAGGACCGTTTTCACCAGATTGAGGGAATACGATCTGAAGATGAATCCTTTAAAGTGCGCTTTTGGCGTGTCATCGGAAAAATTCCTTGGCTTCATAGTCCGATATCGAGGGATCGAAGTTGACCCATCAAAGATAAAGGCCATCATGGAGATGTCCCCTCCGAAGAATTTGACGCAGCTGAGATCTTTTCAAGTCAAGCTTGCTGATATATGAAAGTTTATCTCAAATTTATCGGGGAGATGTAGGCCCTTCTCAAAGCTCATGAAGAAAGGAGCTCCTTTTGTCTAGAATGTCGAATGTCATGAAACGTTCGAAAGCATCAAACAGTACCTGTTGCACCCTCCAGTGCTTGCTGCCACTATTCTAAATAAACCGTTGATTTTCTATACTGCCGCGCTAGATAAGTCACTCGGTGCGCTCTTTGCCCAGAACAACGAGGAAGGAAATGAAAATGCCCTCTACTACCTCAATCGAACTCTAGTCGGGGCGAAACACAACTATTCCATGATCAAAAAGCAATGCCTAGCTCTGATATTCGCTGTGAAGAAGATGAGGCACTATCTGCTCGCTCATCGGGTTATGCTGATCTCCAAGATTGATCCGCTCAAACACTTGATGACCAAAGCAAGCCTAGCCGGTTAAAATGGCGAGATGGGCTGTCATGCTGCTTGAATTTGCATAATCTATACTCCCCAGAAAGCAGTAAAAGGGCAAGCTCTCACTGACTTCCTTGCTGCTCATCCTATACCCGAAGGGTCACCACTCAATTGTGAGTTACCCGACGAACAAGTGCTGCACCTCGAGGATGATGAGCCATGTTGGGAGCTCTACTTCGATGGAGCTTCATCAATGAGGAGCTCCGGCAAATCAAGCATCCCGCAGATAAAAGCAGGGATAGGATTGGTGTTTATCACGCCATCGATAGGAACCCTACAATGTTCTTTTGCTCTCACTGGGCCTCGCACAAACAACGAGGCCGAGTATGAAGCTCTTATAGCTGGTCTGGAGCTCGCCATAGAAATGGAAATCCTTCGGCTACGGGTTTACAGTGAATCCCAGCTTGTCATCAACCAGGTAAGCGGCGAATATATAATATACAAACCCGAGTTAGCTCGATATAGAAGCCGAGTGGTGGAACTCATGAAACGGTTCACTCACATTGAACTAATGAGAGTCCCTAGGGCGTTGAACAGAAAAGCCGACATACTCGCTCGCCTAGCTAAAGAGCTAGCTGATCCTGACATGGAAGAAATTCTAATCACAGTCAGAAGCCGGAAAATTCTGCATCCAGTCTCTTTGCGTGAAGAAGAAAGTATTGAACAAGAGAACAATCCTGCCGAAGAGGCTTCGATCATTCAAGACGAGCCCGATTGGAGAGAAACCTTCATAGAGTACCTTCGATACGACAAACTGCCCGAAGAAAAATCTATGAGAATTTAGCTGAAGAAGAGAGCTCTCCGATGCGTGTTTGTAAATAATACGCTATACCGTAGATCATATGACTAACTCTGGCTTAGGTGCCTATCATTGGCCGAAGCCCAAAAAGTCATGAAAGAATTTCACTCGGGCGTTTGCGGGGCTCACTAGTCCGGCCCCAAAATGCGGCTTCAGATCAAACGACTTGGATATTACCGGCCCACTATTTCCCCAATCAGAGCACAACACTGTTCAAATTTCGAAATTTGAAATGAAGCAGCGCTTCATAGCAGCGCCGACGCTGAAAGTCGAAGACTCTGAGGCAGCGCTCACGTGCAAGCACATGAGCGCTAGCGCTAAGTGCAAAGCACATGAGCGCTAGCGCTAAGTGCGCTAGACTCTGAAGCAGCGCACTACGTGCAAAGCACGTGAGTGCTAGCGCTCGGAGCGCTGCACTCCAAGCAGCGCACCACGTGCAAAGCACGTGAGCGTTAGCGATAGAACAAAATGTTCTCGGTCCTTGGATCAAAAATCCAACGAACATGATTAAAAATCATCAATTGACCAGAATAAAATTCTGTTAAGGAAACATTCCACAGAATATTTCCAAACAGAAAAGATTGTGCTCTGAAAATCAGAACACTGTTGGATCAATGATCCAATGGTGATTAAAAATCACCAAAATATAGAATAAATTCTGTATGGGAAAAAATTTCCCAATCTTGTTAAAAACAAGAAAATTGCCTTCTGTAAATCAGGAGCCCCTGGATCGAAGATCCTACGGGGGAAACATCCCCAAATCAATTAGAGAAAAGATCTCCTTAACTGATTCAACAAATCAGCCAACCCTATATAAAGGCCCCAAGACTTCAAGTCTTGCAGAGAGGAATCCCCCACAAGCTTTGAGAAAATTTCAAAGAAAAGAGCAAGCTCCGAGAAGAAGAATTTTTTTTCAAGATAAAAACAGAGAGATAAAAAACATCTCATCAAGTAAGAAGGACTTGGTTCTTCTTCTAGATCATAGATCTATAAGATAGACGTCTTTCACAAAAGAGATCATAGCATCTCATCATAAAAAAGGGGGGAAGAAGAATTCAATTCTCTTCAGATCACAGATCCATAAAGGCAAAGCCTTTTCACAAAAAATAAGAGATTGTAACATCTCCTATAAAAATAAGAACTTTGTTCTTAGATCCATGAGACAAAGTCTCCTATGAATGAGAATTTAATTCTCAGAGCGCAGAACTGATCAAAGAGCCTTAGCGCTCCAAATTAAAAAGAAGCGTCTCAGCGCTCCAAGACTGGCACTCAGCGCCAAGCGCGCCACGTGCTCCTCACGTGTGCGCTCCTTAAATAGAAGCGCTCTGCGCTCATTGTCTGGCGCTCAGCGCCAAGCGCGCCACGTGCTCCTCACGTGTGCGCTACTTAACAGAAGCGCTCTGCGCTCATTGACTGGCGCTCAGCGCCAAGCACGCCACGTGCTTCTCACATATGCGCTGAGGGAACACAACGTGTTCTTTAAATAAAAGCCCCAGAGCTATAGTGAGTGCTCAACACTCAAAAAAAGACAAAAACTGTTGTCAGAACCCAAACCAATGCTCAGCATTGTTAAATGAAAAAGGACTGAGCCTAATTAAATGTCCAACATTTTAACTGAATGGGCCGAGCCCAAGTTGGCCACAGATCCCTAATTCAGATTAATTGAGCCCATATGCTCATAAATCTTTGATCTTCATCCTAAATTGGACTACAGATCTCCCAACCAATACTGGTTCAAGGGTACATCTCTTCGTACCTTTGATATATGTCGTTGTAATTCTTCAACGTATTCAGAAAGATGGAGGATCCCAATAACCAATAACTTTTGGTATATCCCCAAACGATTGAACCAAAACCACATAGACTATAACGTCTTTAAACTAGACTATGATGTCCTTAAACTTTACGGACTATGGGGTCCTTAAACTCATGGACTATGATGTCCTTAAACTTTATGGACTGTGAGGTCCTTAAACTCATGGACTATGGTGTCCTTAAACTTATGGACCGCAACGTCCCTAAACTAAAACAATAGATCCCAAATGTACTTTTGTTGGATCTAAATAATCTTGTTAATTAGATCTTAGTCTAAAATTAGGTTAAGCTATCCTTAACAAACGTTTAAGTTGATCTTAGTCTCAAATAAAATTAACGATCCTTAAACCCAACCCAAAACCAAATCTAAGAAAATACGGATTTGGACTAATCCACGCCCTACGGGCGACAACATAAATTAGTCTCCATATACAATCCACGGGCAACCAAAAATAAAACAAACACACACGACACGAAGTGACCATCTGGAGAAGGAGAAAATTGTTACCGCGATGCGGTAGCGTAATTAACTGTAGGGGCTTGCGCCTGCAGGGAAGAGCGTCCCCACAATAAAAAAACCCCTCAAATGAGGGGGAATCTGACGAAGTCTGCTACAACGGCCGCATTTGTCTAAACCTCCGATACACGGTGCTATAAATCAACTTGGTATCTTCAGAGAGGTGGACGGATAAAACCCAAATAGTATCTGCCCTCAAATTCAGGCAAGACGAGCCTACACGGTTCCGTCCCCGTCTTTCGGCGGCGAACACCCACCATGATAAGGGATTGCGAAGAGCATGCAAAGAAATGCCATCTTCCAAATTCATGGTGATTTCATTCATAAGCATCCCAATTTGTTGCATCCTACGATGGCGTCATGGCCTTTCGAAATTTGGGGCACCGACATAGTTGGCCCAATTGATCCTCCGTCATCCAAAAGCCACCGGTTCATATTGGCCGCAACTGGCTATTTCTCCAGATGGGCTGAAGCTGTCCCGCTAAAATAAGTCAAGACAGAAGATATTCTGATATTCTTCCGGCATAATATTCTATACCGCTTCGGTACACCAAGAAGAATCATTTCTGACAACGGGCCTTCTTTCAAGAGCTTCAAAGTCTCAAGGTTTGCTACCCAACACAAGATAGACTGGAGATATTCCTTCTTCTATAATCCAAGGGCCAATGGGCTAGTCAAAGCCTTCAATAAAACTCTGTGCAAGCTCCTGAGGAAAAATGCTTCACGGGGCATTGTGGGCATATCGTACCACGCACCGTACTCCAACTCAGTCCACTCCATACTCATTACTCTTCGAAGTGGAGGCGATTCTCCCCTTCGAAGTCGAAATTCCAAGCTTAAGAATGGTCGTTCAGCACGAGTTGACGACGGAGGAAAATGTGCTCCTCCGGCTCGAAGAGCTCGACTCCCTCGAAGAAAAGAGGCTCGTGGTACAGCAAAATATGGGGCTGTACCGACCCTAAATGTCACGGGCCTATGACAAGATGACCCGTCTCTGTGCTTTTAAGAAAGGCGAATTGGTGTTGGTTCTCAAAAGACCGATCATCCCCAATCGACATACCAAGGGAAAATTCGAGCCAAACTGGGAAGGACCATACGTCATCGAGAAGGTGTTTGATGGAGGGTCCTACCAGCTGATAAATACCGAGGGAGAAAGGCCCATGCCATCCATCAATGGCCGATATCTCAAGAAATACTATGCGTAAATGCTTTAAGTAGCAGAAGAATTGAGCACACCGGCCCTACGGTTTGGATCATACATCCTGTAAAACCGTATACAATCCACGGGCATAAACGACCCCTATATCTCCCAAAGTCCAACCGGCGAGACTACATTTAAAGTCCCACCGGCCTTAAAAAAAGGTATGTCCACAAGCAAAACGGGCACGGATGAAAACCCGAAAGGGCTCCGTGAGTAAAAATAGCAGGACTGCCGCGCGTGTTTGTGAAAACCCGAAAGGGCGCAAACTCGTGAAAAGAGATGAAATACACTCGCAAAGTCCTCTCGACATTCTAAGGAGAAAATCCCTGCGTAAGATCCTTACGACTCACAAAGGAGCAACACACTTAGGAATCCCCACGATTCTTAGGGAGAAATACACCTGCGAGATCCCCTTGACTCGTAGGGAAAAAATGCTTTTATGAGACCTTTACGGCTCATAAAATTGAAAAGCCTTAGGTGATAGGGATCTAAACCTGTCTCCTGAGCCATCGCTCCCCAACGGGCAATGACAAATGATGAGTAGCTCCTGCCATTTCACTTCAGTGTTAGCGGTGCTGATACCGACCAAAAACCCAAATCCCAGGTCTTCCCAAATGGCAAATGATGAGTCGCTCCTGGCATTATGCGTCAGTGTTAGCGGTGCTAATGCCGACCCAAAAACTAAATCCCAAGTCCTCCCGGGGCAAATGATGAGTTGCTCCTAGCATTATTCCAGTGAAGCAATGCTGATGCCAAACAAAATCCAAATTCAAAGTTCCTCTCAAATTCAAAAGTCCCGTCAAATAAGGCAGAAATCAAATAGATCAAATTAATGTCCTACCCGGTAGCGCTTCCAAGCTCAAAAGTCCTGCCGTACGGGTAGGGAACTCCTTAAATAAATAAAATCAAAGAAATCAACCATGACACGTAGAAAACGGAGCAAGTCAACTTCAACCCTGACACCGCAAGAAGCGGAGCAAGTCAAATCAAGCACCAACCGTCCAAGTCGCAAAAAGGGCAGCACCGACCGCCCAAGTCGCTAAAATGGCAGAACCGACCGTCCACGTTGCTAAAATGGCAGCACCGACCATCCAAGTCACTACAAGGGTAGCACCGACTGTCCACGTCGCAAAAATGGTAGCAACGACTGTTCAAGTCACAAAAAGGGCAGAACCGACCGTCCACGTCGCTAAAATGGCAGCACCGACCGTCCACGTTGCTAAAATGGCAGAACCGACTATCCAAGTCACAAAAAGGGCAGCACCGACCGTCCAAATCGCTAAAAGGGCAGAACCGACCGTCTAAGTCGCTAAAAGAGCAGCACCGATCGTCCACGTCGCTAAAAGGGCAGTACCGACCGTCCACATCGCAAAAATGGAAGCACCAACCGTCCATGTCGCTAAAATGGTAGAACCGACCGTCCACGTCGCAAAAATGGCAGAACCGACCATCCACGCCCCAAAAATGGCAGCACTGACCGTCCACGTCGCAAAAAGGGCTGCATCGACCTCCACGTCGTCAAAACGGGTACCAGATTAAATCAACCTCCACACGAAAGAAGATCCATCAATTTCATGCACACAACCCGCATATGTGGTGTGCATTTATTGAAGGGGCAATTTGTTGGGGTCAAAATTTACACCCCGGTTGACCAAGTCAAAATCAAAGTCAACCCCAAGCCAAGTAGGCCCATGCCCAAGTCAGAATCGAGCATGGAAGGGAACAGCCCCATGACAAAAGGAATGAAACCATAAATTAGTTTTAATGTAATTCTTTTTTTAGAAATAAATGTATGTAAATGGGCAGAAAACCGAAATTTTGTAAAACCCATGGCTTATGTGCAAAAAGAAATAAGCATATAAGGCATGGGGTGACACAAGTGCCATTTGGCAAAGCCCAAGGGGCTATATGTAAAGTGTGCAGCTTATAAAGGCAAAGATGATGAAATATCTCAACAACTTTTCCATTCTAAAATTCTAGGGTTTGCACCTCCTCCTCCTCCCTCAAGGTTCTAAACCTTGTTCCTTTCTTTTGAATTAAATCAAGAGTTTAACTTTTCCTTTTCCAAAAATAAATAGTTTTTCACCATAAAATCCTTGAAGGGGAGCTCGGATCTACCATCAAATCCCTAAAGGGGGGATTTTAAGTCTCATTTCCCCTTTCCCCCCAAGATCCAGCCCACAGAGAGGAAGAAGAAGGATACCCATCCCTAAAAATCCCATTCCGGGAGGATCCGAGGCTCAAAAGAAGATCCAAAGATTTCTAGGAGTTTAGCTCCATTCAAGATCTATTGGAGTTTAACTCTATAAATCAAACCCTTTTTTAGGAGTTTAACTCCAAATCTATACATAATCCTTGTTAGGAGTTCAACTCCAAAAACCCCTTTGGAGTTCAACTTCTAACCCAGGGGCTAAGCCCCTTTTCCGCTGGTGTTTCCAACAGTCGTGTGCCGCGCACGTGACCTACGGATGCCCAGCGGTCGCGTGCCGCGCATGTGACCCGCGGGCGTCCAGCGGTCTCATACACGGCACGTAACCCGCGGGCCCTAAGTGCCCACGTGCGCCTCACGTGACCCGCAGGCGCTCAACGCCTAGCGGTCGCATGCCGCTCACATGACCCGCGGGTGCCCGGTGCCCAAGCCGCGGGAGCCCGGCGCCCAAGCGCCCGTCACGTGACCCGCGGGCGCCAAGCTCCCACGCGCCAGGCACGTGATCCGCGGACGCCAAGCGTCCACGCGCCAGGAACGTGACCCATGGGTGCCCAGCGCCCACGTGCTATGCACACGTCTTTAAGACGCTCCTCACCCCTCATTTTCCGTGCACTCTACACCAGAAAGACGTCCTCCGTTAGGAAAATTTTTCAAACGGGGCGCTGCCCCGCACCCCGTAAGGGGGCTGCTAGCCCTCTTGACCCTCAGTCCACTATCCGGGTAGCGGTACCCCCATAAACTCTGTGAGGCCCTCGATATATCCAATACCCCCTTTCAAAATACAACACACGCACACTGCACACTGAGTTCGCAAGACTAGTTGACCCGTTAATCGGAGGTTCCTTTGCTCCAAAGGTGAGAGGTAATTAACGACAGCTTAGTCCGCGGCTGCCGGAGATTCAGATCTCGACAATTAATAAGCCCTGGTCTACCTTAGGTAAGGGGAATCTGTATACGCCTGACAAGCGACGCGTATTCCCATCTCAATGGGGTGACGAAAAACACCCTACAAGCGTCAGAAAACAACGCAGAGGAACTAAGGACATGATTGGCGCCAAAATCCCCAGCACCGTCAGAAGACCCAATCGATAAGCTGTTAAACGAAGACTTTCGAAAGAGTAAAGCTGACCGAGAACGTGAAACAGCCATATACAAAAAGCTAAGTGTCGGCATCAGGATGAAGAAGCTACGGCGAGGATGAGTTGTAAAGTACTCCAACCAAACCGAAGCACACCTGCGGCAAATAAGAGCAAGATCAAGACAGAGAAGCGGTTTGCCAAAGCCCTGTCAGTGGGAATGAAGTCGCCACCTCTCAAAGGAAACATGCCCGGGGTCATAAGCCTCAACGGAGTGGATATACATCTAAACTACTGCCTATATCATCGAAGGGTTACCCACCCTACCGAGGAATGCAGTGCCTTCAAGAAGTGGTGGCAAGGATACGTTGCCCACACTTTAAGAGGATGAAACGCGAAGCTCGTCGACGGCAAAGAAGTTCGACAAGTGCGGGTGAGAAAACGACTGGCAACTGTCATATGGTTGATACCAGTCGGGAAAGCGAAAAACTCTAAGTCCTTACCGTCGGGAGCGATTCTGAGAATGAAATGACCCTCGGCCCTCTCTTTAAGAACTCCACCTCCGAAAAAGAAGAGGAGGAGAAGAACTGCGAGAACATTCAGCTGCGTAACCGCACGCTGCCTGAGAAGAACCTCGGACCTACAAATAAAGGTTTGAGTATAAAAGACAAGGGGAAAGAAAAAGTCCCTGGGGAAATCACCCTTGATGATGGAGTCGTTAAAGAGCTCCCAGCCAAGGACCCACCTAGAAAAAACAAGGTGAATTACAATGTCCTAGCACATCTGAGGAAGATACCCTCACAACTGAGCATACTGGATGCTCTTCTCCTGTCCAAAGAAGCACAAGATTCTCTGATCAAGGCGTTACAAGAGCCGGATCAGTTTCAAGCTTTTCTTGCAGAAGAAAGGATGAAGGACGAGTTAGCAGAGGTTCACACGGCTGACATCACATTCAGCGCTGAAGATCTCCTTCTTGGAACATGCCACCATAATCGCCTGTTATATGTCACTAGGTACTGCCACGACATCAGGATAGGCAAAATCCTTGTCGACAATGGGTCTTCTGTCTACCTCCTCAATATGAAGGTGCTGAAGGAGATTTGCATGAACGTTCAGCACCTAGCCCGAGATAAAATTACCATCTCCGGTTTCGATTCACAGTCATCACGGACGCTCATGTCACATTACGCTTCGGGCTACTCATCACTGACATCAAATTTCATGTCATTGACGCCAAGACTTGCTACAACGCTCTGCTCGGCAGGCCTTGGTTACACGAGTACAACGTCATCCCTTCTACACGACACCGGTGTATGAAGTATTTCAAAGACGGCCTCGAGTACATCGTTGCGGGAGAGCTAAATCCATTCTCCGTAAACGAAGTCCAAAAATATGAAGACGCAAAGTACTTCCCATCAGATTTCAAAGATACGGAAAGATGTCATAAGCCAGAGAATAAACAAAAAACCGTCGCCATTATCCTGATATTTGGGAGCGATACCAAGGAAGATGAGGAAATAGTCTACTCGGGGCAACCCCGATGCAACAGACCCGGACTATCTACTCCTATTTTGGTCTTTGGCAGTGACTCTGAAGACGAGGCCAACGCCGTGTTCTCCACTCGCCCGTCAGCACGAACCATTACTGGAGCTGATCAGAGTTTACAAATCACCATGGTTCCGCCACGGCATTACAAAGAACTTGATGCACTTGATACATACAGTGTACAAGAGCTGCAAACTTTCTACGTCCCTCCCAGACGAAGAGGTGAAAAGGCGATCCTCTTCTATCAATCTACGGAGACCAAAGTGGAGAAAGAAGTCTGGCATGGTGCCGAGCCTGCGCTTGACAGACTTCAACCAATCCGTCTGCCCAGATATTACACAGAGGGATTTAAAAGTCTATTAAGATGCAAAGATGTATCCTTCAAACAAACCGCTCGACAAGCCCAGTTCTACAACAAGATTTGGGACGTTCCCGGGACTCAGCGAAAGATGCCTAATGGGACAACCGGGCTTGGATACATTCGGTCCAAGAAACGGGAGCTATTCCGCAGCTGTCGCGTCATAAATAACTCTGGTGAAGAAGAGAATGCTCTTCCAAATAGCTGTGACGTTGAAACAGAGCAAAATCCCGCTATAAGAATGTCAAATTCATCGTTCGGAGAACAAGTTGACATGCTAATACAATAAGCTTGTCAAAAGATCCGGGACGACCGCAGCCGCAAAATAGCTATCTATGAAAAGGCCAGGACGCAACGCCTCAACCAACAATCCGCGGGGAAAGAAGACTACAATACCCTTCTTCCTCAGCCAGCTGTACGTTCTCGCCTCGAAGGAAAATCCCAAAATAGAGGCAAAAACAAGGAAAAGAAAGCAAACAATGCCTGAAAACAGTGAAGCGGATCCAAAAAGTCACGCAATCAAGAAAAAGTCAGCTGGAACCTGTCTTCTATGAAGAAGATGGGTCGGGAGTACTCTTTCCCTCAAGACAAGACAAGGAAAATATTCAACCTTATCATTGTTCACCGCCGAATACCGGGAAGACAAACGTCTTGCCTGAATTTGGGGGCAGATGCTATTTGGTTTTATCCGTCCACCTCTCCGAATATGCCAAGTTGATTTATGACACCGTGTATCGGAGGTTTAGACGGATGCGGCCGTTGTAGCAGACTTCGTCAGATTCTCCCTCATTGTGAGGTTTTTTTTTATTGTGGGGACGCACTTCCCTGCAGGCGCAAGCCCCTGCAGTTAATTACGTTACCGCGTCGCGGTAACCACTTTCTCCTGCTCCAGAAGGTCATTTCGTATCGTGTGTGTTTGTTTTATTTTTGGTTGCCCGTGGATTGTATACGAAGACTAATTTATGTTGTCGCCCGTAGGGCGTGGATTAGTCCAAATCCGTATATTCTTAGATTTGGGTTCGGGTTGGTTTAAGAACCGTTAGTCTTGTTTTAGACTAAAGTCAACTTAAACGTTTGTTGAGGATACGTTAGTCTAATTTTAGACTAAGATCTACTCAACAGGATTTTGGGATCATTTAGATCCAACGAAAGAGTGTTTAGACTCTATCGTATTAGTTTAGGGACATTGCGGTCCATAAGTTTAAGGACATCATAGTCCATGGAGTTTATAGTCATCATGGTCTGTAGGGTTTAGTTTAGGGACGTTGCGGTCCATAAGTTTAAGGACATCATAGTCCATAGAGTTTAGTTTAGGGATATTGCGGTCCATTATTAGTTTTAGGACTTTGCGGTCCATGGAATGTCTGGTTGTCGGGACCCGCCACATCTCTGAAGACGTTGAAGAATTACAACGACACATATCAAAGGAATGAAGAGATGTACCCTTGAACCAATGTTGGTTGGGAGATCTGTAGTCAGGTTTGGGACTAAGACCAATTAGGGAAATTGTAAGCATGTGGGCTCGGTTGGCCTGAGTTAGGGACTTGTGGCCCACTTGGGCTCAACCCACTCAGTTTTGATTAAAGTGTTGAACACTTGTTTGAGCTCGGTCCCTTTTTGTTCAATAATGCTGCGCATTGATTTGGGTTCTGACACCCCTTTTTCTTTTTGTCTTTTATTGAGTGCCGAACACTTTTTATGGCGTTGGGGCCTTATGTACAGAGCGCTTTGTAATTCCCTAGTGCCTACGTAAGGAGCACGTGGAGCGCTTGGCGCTGAGCATCAGATTTAGAGCGCTAAAGCGCTTCTTATAAAATAGCGCTTGGAGCGCTGGGCACTGGGTGCCAGACTTGGAGCGCTAAAGCACTTCTTATAAAATAGCACCCACGTGAGGAGAATGTGGAGCGCTTGGCGCTGAGCGCCAGACTTGGAGCGCTAAAGCACTTCTTATAAAATAGTGCTTGGAGCGCTGGGCGCTGAGCGCCAGACTTGGAGCGCTAAAGCGCTTCTTTTTAAATTGGAGCGCTAAGGCTCTTCTTTTTAAATTGGAGCGCTAAGGCTCTTCTTTGGCATCTCTGATCATTTCTGTGTTCTAAGAATTAAATTCTCGGTTTATAAGAGATTTTGTCTCATGGATCTAAGAACTAAGTTCTTCTCTTTTTGATGAGATGCTATGATCTCTTTTACTTTCGTGAAAGACTTTGTCTTATAGATCTGTGATCTGAAAAAGAACTAAGTTCTTCTGATGTGAGAGTTAAACTCTCAAATATCGAGAAGATGTTATGATCTCACTTATTATTATTTACCTTGAAGAAAATTTCTTCTTCTTAGAGCTTGCTTTTCTCTTTTTCTTTTCTGAGAACTTGAAGCCTATGGGGGGTTCTTCTGTGCAAGACTTGAAGTCTTGGGTCTTTTATATAGGGGAGGCTGATTTGTTGAATCAGTTAAGAAAATCTCTCATTGAGAGATTTCTGATTGATTTGGGGAATGTTTCCTACCGTTGGATCTTTGTGTTAGTTATATGTATGCCCTAGAGGCCATTACTGTACATAGGATATATATTGTAGTGGATGCTGGGACATATATAGGAAGGACTTTCTTGCTCGACATGATAGTATGCTATCTGGTTGCTCTTTACCTTAACGTGTATACTGATTGTCTCTCTGTTACATGTTGGTAAAGCCCTTAGGATGTGTACTTGACTAGCTGGACTATGATGCAGATCATACTAGTGGGGACAGATAGTTTATAAGTACATCCTTCAAAGTCCCTAGTCGTGGGTGTATCGAGACGGGGCATCGATATACCAGAGTAGACTAGCGTATACCTTCTCGACCCATACAGATGGGCGATGGATGATCCCATATCCTTTGGTGTTTGACATCAGAGATGATATACGGGTGCTCAGTGGAGACTGGGTACACTGGACGGACTCGCCGAGAACTCCCAGATGGTATTATACCTTACGTCAGATGGCAGTTCTCTGGTGACACTGGTACAGAGTAGTCTGTTGACCCGAGATCGTCATAGAGTCTTGTGTGATTCCCACTGTGCTTTGATTTCCACCTTACCACGTCCAAGAGGGCGTGCAAAACGGTGGTTTTTGGGTACAGTCCCGAGTCACATGGAGGCAATGAGCGATAGGAGGGGATTCGTCTCTCCCGGTATATGGGGTTGATGTTGCGCTGTGTTCGATTGGCTATAACCGGAAATCCCTGGCCAGGGTTGCTGAGATTTACTGGTAAGTGTTACCAGTAGTTTCTCGAACTGTTATAGACCTCATATCGACACGACTTATCGAGCTATTGGGGTCTGACGTTTACCACCCCTAGGCGAGATATGCGACATATCAGACGAACAGACCGGACTGTACGGTAAGTGTTACTGGTTGGATTCACAGGAGTGTGAGCGGGCTTGCTCGTCGATCTTCTGATCGCTCAATACCCGGGTGGCCGTTACGTTTAGCAGACCGCTTGCGGCTTGTGGGTGTTTGATATGATCATCACCTGCTGCCGGCGTATTGACGAGTCTTTAGAGTCCTACACAGAGATTTCCTGGCTCAAGCGAAACGAAATAGGAGCGCATATGAGATATGTGCGGGACTGAGAATAATGCGTGTATGTGATACCGTATTTCATTCTCGCGATGAATGTATCGAATGGTTGTATGCGATATAACCTAGTTATCGAATCAAGGATTGATTCGATAAGTCGATACATTGGATATTAGTCGGTTATATGCGATATGACCGGATCGTTAAATCAAGTGTTGATTTAATGATTTAATGCATAATTATATATTTGATATATTACTTTGCATTAACTAGTGTTGGTTCACTTTAAATGGATTTTCTCACTTGGATTGTGCACATTGTATATGTGATATACTTTTGTACACAAGTTTGTATCATGTTTGATGATACATGCTCACTAGGGTTTGTGTAAAGATTAAACCATGATTGTGTAATGGTTAGGGTTTTCATTTTCTTATTCATTTATTCATTTATTTCATTTATTTTATTTTGGAAAAGAAAAAGGGGAAATGGTGGCTTTGTTTGTTTGTATATTGAAGCTTCATGAAGCATTGACTAAGTGACCATTTTGTCTCATGCTTAACCCTAACCATTCCACTTAACCCTAGTTCATTCTCTACACTTGACCATGGTTTGATTATGATAAGTATTCATTTTATTTTCTTTTTAAAAAAAACTTATCATAATAATCATCTTCATCTTCTTCTTCTTCAAAGATGAAGAAAGCTTGCTTCATCAATGGCAACTTGAGCAATTGAGTGAGAAATCCAATTCTAAAGTGAACCCATCTCCTATTTCTTCATCCTCTACCTCTTGCCAAGTAGTATAGGGTGTTTTCTTCACAAGTTTCATGACTTGGTGAAGTGGGAGCTTGATCTTGTGATGCCTCGACGTAGATCATCTTCGGCACGAAGCCGACGACCTTGCCCGCCCATTTCTCCGATGAAGCCGACGCTAGAGCCCGGGATTCCATTTGGACAGCGAGGAGACTTCATTGCGGAGCTAAGGAGGTGGAGGACCGGATCTACAAAGGTTGTATTTCCGTTCACTTAGTTAATTTGTTAACTAGTTTCATTTGTCGCCTAAAATTCTAGTTAACGATCCGTATTAGGGTTTCTCGGCACTTGTAAAATTTGAAATTGGCATGGTTGATGCCTTGTGAGACCTCATTAGTGTGCCTAGGAACCCTACAGTGGTATCATAGCCTAGCTAGAGCCTTAGGCGATGCGTAGACGAAGTTTGAAACCCGATCGAACCGAAACCCTAAAAGCCTAAGTGCTCTCTGGACTTTTTCTAAAAACTGGGTTTTTTCCATATTAAAAATGCTTAAAAAATTCAGCAGGGAATTCTATGAATTACGATGCAAAATTTTCCAAGAGAAGAGTCCAATGTGCGGCGGAACCGCGGCAGAAGCCTGGCTTCTGCGGCGGTTCCGCGGCAAGATGATGACGTCATCACTCCCTTTTTGCACAGTAATTCCTATTTTATTATGCTGAGTTTTCTGGGAATTTTTAATTTGACTCAAAAGTTGAGTGTTCTGGGGTTGCCTTGGGAATCGCAGATTCGATCGGATTATCAAGTCTTGTCTATGTGTTTTTCCGGATAATATTTTGAATATGTTAAAAAGTTCGACCGGATATAAATACCCAACTTTTCCCCTGCCGGAAAATTTCCAAGTGTTGGATTTTTCTGAGGTTTAAAGACGTTCTAAGTAGTGCAAGTAACGCGATGGTCCCTCTAGAAGACAACAAACCTTAACTCGATTATGTGACCGTCTTGAACTGCCCTTTGAACCTTAGGGTTTGGGGCAGTACGGCGTGCCACATGTGAGGCGTTGGCTTGACCCTTCTACGGCTGGACCGTTGGTACTGAGGCATGAAGTGAATGTCTTTGAACTTATTTCATGAGTTGAGCTGTTTCGGGAAAACTTGGGTGTTCGATTGTTCGATCGGAAAGTTTAACATTTTCTATCTTATTCGGAATGTGATACAATAATTGGAATTCACAATAAGTTATGAGATAACTGAATGAATGTTATAAACATAGCACTTTAGTCTCACTTGATCGGTTGCCACGGAATTTTGATGTGATCAAAATTCCGTCGCAATCACGTAGCGTACGCGGATACTTGCCGGGTAAACTTAATAGACAGCCTCGCTCCATAGCCCCGACCAAGTGACTGTAGGAGAACCCCGTCGCCGAAAGCATCCGTACGGGTGCTCGCGGCAGCGGTGTTCCGCCTTGGTGCACTTTGTCGACGGCGTCGGGGGTGCGGCCGCCTACTGAAGTTTGCGACGAGCATTCGATCAGGATGTCGGGAATCTTGTTGAATTGCCCGCCTTTATATTGAAAAGTGTTTTCGATTTTGAGACTAAAATGCGGGGTTTATAATTGTTAGGCATGCGATGTCTAAGGAATTCATTTGATTAGGCATGCGATGTCTATGTAGGTTGCGGATTCCAACTGTTGTAGTTTTACACTTTCTTTTATGTGACCGTAAGTGTAATATGTGATATCGCCGGTTTCGTTGCTATATGTCAACGACAATTGGGATGGACATATTTACTTACGTTGATGACATGTGATGTTATGTGTTGCTGGATATGTTATATTGGATCGTCGTGTTTGAATAGCCGGGGTTTTCTATGTGAGATGAGTGTTTTTCATTTTCATTCATGTAAAAACTTGTATGTAATATTCTTTTATTGGGGCACTTCCAGGTTGCGGAAGATGTCACCTTTTGTATATTATTTACTTTTCCGTACTAGGATAGACCCAAGGAGGGGAGCACAAGTAACCGGGTTCTGGAGTCCAGTGGGAGACCAACTCGAGGAGTCGAGTCCGGGTCTCCTAACTCCAGAATTGGTAGGGTTGCTTGCCGCTCTCGTAGGGGTCTAGGGGTGTGGGTTTGGCTATTCATCACGACCGTGGAATCCGTGTTTTATACTGGCTCGTATTGAAAACACGGACGTCCTAGTATATCCAATATTTCATATAATTCTTCTGCTGCGATATCTGTGATGTGATCATGTGATATGTTCTGTGATAGATACTGTATATAGTATATATGATATATTATATGGATGTTACTTATGTTTTACACCCGCGCTAGCCCTGCCCCGCTCTGCCGTTAGTTACCTAACCTAACGGTGCATGAGGGGACATCGAGGCGAATGCGGATGGCATAAGTGTACATCGTATTTATCTGTGATGTTTAGGTATTTAAATGATGGGACTTCATTAATGTGATTAATGAAATAAAAGAAACCTAAGATGTTGTAGAATCGAATTTCAAAAATAAAACAGGTAGCTACAGTTCTTGCTTTGCACAGCGGTATATGTGATATATCCTGCACCTTATTCGATGAGGAAAGGACCGAGATCCCTTCACCGGGAGTGACTCCTTTAGCAATAACTGGCAGATGCTACACACTCGGTTTGTCTTCTGATTGCTTTTAAGAGTTTTGCTTTGCATAGTGATATATATGATATATCCCGCACCTCATTCGACGAGGAAAGGACCGACGATCCCTTCACCGGGAGTGACTCCTTTAGCAAAACTAGAAAAGCCTCAAAGACACTCCATTTCAAAATTCATTCGATCCTACAACGATATCAAGTTCATTACGCAATAGGTTTTCAGAAAAACCTGTCGTAGCCCTCCGTCATTTCAGATAAGTCCTGTTTAGTATTCGTGCTGCGTTTGTTGACCTTGTCAAGGCGCAGTGTGCGGTAGCTAACCAGTATTTATCTGTTTATGCATATGATGCAGATTGGGTTAGGGTAGTCGTGCGGCCTTGTTGACCTTGTCAAGGGTCGTGCGGGTGGGTTTGATTCAATCAAGAAATGGCGGGTTGAACTTGACTTGCGGTCTATGGTTTGTTGACCTTGTCAAGGTCATAGATCGTTCGGGGCAAAATAATATCGGGAATTTCAAGTGTTGAAATTTGCAATGAGATTGCATATCTTCTATGAGATAGTTGGATCCCGATACCCGCTGCGAGTAAGAGTTACTCCTGGGAGAGTTTTACACATTACAATTAGCCGATCAAGTAGGTGTCTAGAAAGGTGTTAACGAGGTTACGCCTCTGGGAAAACGAGGTTTACATTAATTAGGTTCGTGCGAAAGCACGGGGCACCTCCCTTAAAGTACCGACACTGGCCTGGCTGAAAGATTGGCGAACTTGTAGCGTGTAATTAATCCCGGCTAGTCTTTCCTTTTAGGGTTTGAAGGAAGATTTGATAAAACCAGTGGGAGCCATCCTGATTAGATAAAATAATAACCAATCTATTCTTACAAGAGCGCACGCTGAGTGTTTTCTTCTCTCTCTCTCCAGGTAGCGACCATATCACGCCTTAATCAAGATAATAATATGGAATATTGACCGAACCCGCTTGTTATACTGAGCTGGGGAACGTTGGCCCCGCTCCAACTTATAATTGTTATAAGACAGAGCAGGAAATTGGAGAATACCAGATTTCCCGTGCCGCCCAAACGAAGAGAGTGCATGCTGATGCATCATCTTCGGGTGTGTTCATTATACAGAACTGTTTCTCAGTATTCTTTACGTCCTGGGTATGTGATACCGGATCAGGATCCCGCAAATGTAATTTGTTACATGGGCTACAGATAGAAAAAGAACTGAGAACGGGTGATAAGTTTCATAAGACAGAAAACGGGGCAAGTGTTGCAGCCAAGTCTGTTGGTTACTGTCACCCTGTATTACCAATACATTGATTCTGAACGAATGTTATTAGATACCGAACCTGATATACAAAATCATATTAGTCTCTTTATCAGTAAAGAAATGATAAAATTTTGTATTGTTGGATAATGTTTTGAACATTTCCTATATCAAAAGTTGATCGGTTCAGGCACGCTATCTAAAAGCATTAATGTTCTAAATCAAAATACAGTTCTTAGTATACGGAACACACATAAGAGGAATAGTTCAGAAATGAACGAATTCTTCTTGAGGCATTGTAGACTAGGTCATATCAATGTGATCCGACTGGCTGAAGTTACATTTTAGATGCATATTTAAATCAGTTTGAATTTACATCTTATGAAACTTGCCAGTCATCTCACAGAGATAAGATGACCATAGCTCCGTTTACTTGAAACAGAGAAAGAGTTAGTGAACTCTTGGGATGATACATGTTGATGTATGTAAGGTCCCCTGTCTACACATGCCAAGACCGGTTCCTTGTACTTCATTACATTCTCTGATAATCTCTTTAGATTCAGACATATGTTCTTGTTGAAACACAAGTCCGAACCTTTTGAGATATTCATAGAATATAAGTTAGAAGTAGAGAACCAATACGGGTATAAGTATTATGTCCTTTGATGAGATCAAGGAGGAGAATACTTGAGCACAAAATTCTTGGACTTTTCTAAAGGAGAATGGGATTCTCTCTCAGCATTACTCCTCCGTATACACCATGGAACGTTGGTGTATCGGGGTAGAGCAATTGCACCCTATTCGATATGGTGCGCTCTATGATGAGTAATACTAAGTTACCTGTTTCCTTTTTAGGAGTTATGCGCTTGAGAAGCTGCATACCTATTGAATAGGGTTCGAATCAGATCACTGCCTACCACTCCATATGAGATATGGAATGGGAAGAGCCCATGTCTTAAGCTAGTTAAGATTTGGGGTTGTCCGGCCTATGTCTAAAAGCAAAATCGGGACAAGCTCGAGGCAAGATCTGTTATGTAGAACTGTAAATGTTCCAGCTATACAAACTGCAGCTGATGATTTGAAAGAACCAAAGGATTCAATAGTTACCAACGAACCTCAGCCTCTCCGCCGATCTAGTAAGGTTCCTCACCCGCCTGAGAGATACTTCGGTAACTCTATGACAGTGGGAGCGAGGATTGCATCATGAGATGATGACCCAACTAGTTTCGAGCTGGCCATCAGGAGTGGGACTCTGTAAGAATGGCCGGATGCTTAGCGATCTGAGATGGAATCCTTATACACCAACAAAGTATGGACTTTGGTTGCTATATCTGAAGGGTTAAATCCCCATCAGGAGCAAGTAAATCTTGAGAAGATTACTTGGTGTAGATGGAAAAGTTGAGACTTTCAAAGCTAGACTTGTTAAAGGTTTATATCATCAACCAGGCATGGATAATGATGAAACTTTTTCAGTGGCTATGCTTAAGTCCATCCAGATCCTACTTGCCACGGCTACATACCATGACTATGATATCAGGCGGTTGGGTGCCATGACTGCTTTTCTAAAATGATGTTTTAGAAGAGAACGTCTATAAGTACACAGCCAGAGGGCTTCGTAGACAGTGGGAGCAGCGGAAACGTGTACAAGATGCTTTATAGAATAAAGCAGGTATCGCGGAGTTGGAACATCTGTTTTGATGTGTTAGTCAAAGAGTTTGACATCATCAAAATGGTAGATGAACCTTGTATAAACAAAAAGGTAGTAGGGAGTATAGTGATGATCCTCGTAGAGTACGTGGATGACATGCTCTTGATAGGGAAGGAGTTTCCTATGCTACGTTCGGTCAATCTCCGCTTATCACAAGGATTCTCCATATAGGATCAAAGTGATACCTCCTAAATCCTAAGTATTCATCTATGAGATAGATGTAATTGGATGTTAGGATACTCACTAGATGTAGTGAGATGGTATCAATCGATCCTGGGGAGAATCACTGGAAGGGTTCCAGGGTGATAATGACGACTGAATGTCAGTCGCGGGCATTGTCTTTACCCTCAGTAAAGGGACGGTATGTTGGAAGAGTTCCAAGCTAGATACCGTGGCATACTAGACGATTAAGGCTGGATACATCGCTACTTAAGATGCTACCAAAGAGGCAGTCTGGATGTATAATTGTTCATGAGATGAACTTAGTTCCTCCCATTGTGTGACAATGGAGTTGTGGCTTATGCCAAGGAACGTCCGTCCCATCAGTGATCCAGACATATTCTAAGGCAGTATCACCTAATCATGGAGATGGTTGATCTCCAGGGTGATCAAGGTTAGGAGAGTAGACTCAGAGGACAACACGGCGGATCCACTCACGAAGGCCTATTCCCAGAGAGAGATTTTTATGGGATGGTTGAGTATGAGATACTGCAACCACTGCTACAGATGGCCCTAGTGCAAGTGGGAGATTATTAGTTATATGTATGCCTTAGAGGCCATTACTGTACATAGGATGTATATTGTAGTGGATGCTGGGACATATATAGGGAGGACTTTCTTGCTCGACATGATAGTATGCTATCTGGTTGCTCTTTACCTTAACGTGTATACTGATTGTCTCTCTGTTACATGTTGGTAAAGCCCTTAGGATGTGTACTTGACTACCTGGACTATGATGCAGATCATACTAGTGGGGACAGATAGTCTATAAGTACATCCTACAAAGTCCCTAGTCGTGGGTGTATCGAGACGGGGCATCGATATACCAGAGTAGACTAGCGTATACCTTCTCGACCCATACAGATGGGCGATGGATGATCCCATATCCATTGGTGTTTGACATCAGAGATGATATACGGGTGCTCAGTGGAGACTGGGTACACTGGACGGACTCGCCGAGAACTCCCAGATGGTATTATACCTTACGTCAGATGGCAGTTCTCTGGTGACACTGGTACAGAGTAGTCTGTTGACCCGAGATCGTCATAGAGTCTTGTGTGATTCCCACTGTGCTTTGATTTCCACCTTACCACATCCAAGAGGGCGTGCAAAACGGTGGTTTTTGGGTACAGTCCCAAGTCACATGGAGGCAATGAGCTATAGGAGGGGATTCGTCTCTCCCGGTATAGGGGGTTGATGTTGCGCTGTGTTCGATTGGCTATAACCGGAAATCTCTGGCCAGGGTTGCTGAGATTTACTGGTAAGTGTTACCAGTAGTTTCTCGAACTGTTATAGACCTCATATCGACACGACTTATCGAGCTATTGGGGTCTGACGTTTACCACCCCTAGGCGAGATATGCGACATATCAGACGAACAGACCGGACTGTACGGTAAGTGTTATTGGTTGGATTCACAGGAGTGTGAGCGGGCTTGCTCGTCGATCTTCTGATCGCTCAATACCCGGGTGGCCGTTACGTTTAGCAGACCGCTTGCGGCTTGTGGGTGTTTGATATGATCATCACCTGCTGCCGGCGTATTGACGAGTCTTTAGAGTCCTACACAGAGGTTTCCTGGCTCAAGCGAAACGAAATAGGAGCGCATATGAGATATGTGCGGGACCGAGAATAATGCGTGTATGTGATACCGTATTTCATTCTCGCGATGAATGTATCGAATGGTTGTATGCGATATAACCTAGTTATCGAATCAAGGATTGATTCGATAAGTCGATACATTGGATATTAGTCGGTTATATGCGATATGACCGGATCGTTAAATTAAGTGTTGATTTAATGATTTAATGCATAATTATATATTTGATATATTACTTTGTATTAACTAGTGTTGGTTCACTTTAAATGGATTTTCTCACTTGGATTGTGCACATCGTATATGTGATATACTTTTGTACACAAGTTTGTATCATGTTTGATGATACATGCTCACTAGGGTTTGTGTAAAGATTAAACCATGGTTGTGTAATGGTTAGGGTTTTCATTTTCTTATTCATTCATTTATTTATTTCATTTATTTTATTTTGGAAAAGAAAAAGGGAAAATGGTGGCTTTGTTTGTTTGTATATTGAAGCTTCATGAAGCTTTGACTAAGTGACCATTTTGTCTCATGCTTAACCCTAACCATTCCACTTAATCCTAGTTCATTCTCTACACTTGACCATGGTTTGATTATGATAGTATTCATTTTATTTTCTTTTTAAAAAAAACTTATCATAATAATCATCTTCATCTTCTTCTTCTTCAAAGATGAAGAAAGCTTGCTTCATCAATGGCAACTTGAGCAATTGAGTGAGAAATCCAATTCTAAAGTGAACCCACCTCCTATTTCTTCATCCTCTACCTCTTGCCAAGTAGTATAGGGTGTTTTCTTCACAAGTTTCATGACTTGGTGAAGTGGGAGCTTGATCTTGTGATGCCTCGACGTAGATCATCTTCGGCACGAAGCCGACGACCTTGCCCGCCCATTTCTCCGATGAAGCCGACGCTAGAGCCCGGGATTCCATTTGGACAGCGAGGAGACTTCATTGCGGAGCTAAGGAGGTGGAGGACCGGATCTACAAAGGTTGTATTTTCGTTCACTTAGTTAATTTGTTAACTAGTTTCATTTGTCGCCTAAAATTCTAGTTAACGATCCGTATTAGGGTTTCTCGGCACTTGTAAAATTTGAAATTGGCATGGTTGATGCCTTGTGAGACCTCATTAGTGTGCCTAGGAACCCTACACTTTGATCCAAGAGCTTCTGTTTTACAGAAGATAGTTTTCTTGTTATTAACAAGATTGGGAAAGTATTTTTCCATAAAGAACTTATTCTGTATCTTGGTGATTTTTAATAACCATTGGATCTTTGATCCAACTGTGCTATGATTTACAGAGCACCATCTTTCTTGTTTGGAAAGATTTGAGGAGTATTTCCTCAACAGAATTAAATTCTGTAATTTGATAATTCATCATGTTCGTTGGATCTTTGATCCAAGGGTGGAGAACATTTAGTTCTAGCACTGGCGCTCTCTTGCTTTGCACGTGAGGCGCTGTCTTAGAGTCTTTTTGACTATCAGTGCCGGCGCACTTGGCGCTAGCGCTCTCGTGCTTTGCACGTGAGGCGCTGCCTCAGAGTCTTTGACTCTTAGCGCTGGCGCTCTTGGCGCGAGCGCTCTCGTGCTTTGCACGTGAGACGCTGCCTCAATTTAAATTTCAAATTTTGAACAGAGCATTACTCTGATTGGGGGAAACAATCATGAAGTATCAAATGATGACGCTCTCGGAGCCACGGTACCGCGAACAGATAAATGAGGACCATCACCTGGATTATTGCTCCTATCATCGAGCAATAGGACATCCCCTCGAAGACCGCTTCACCTTTAAAGACCGGGTCGAAGACCAATATCAACTAGGCAGGTTCGCTTTGTCCGACAGCTGGAAGGTGACCCCACCGCAAAAGCTTGAGCCAAAGAGGACCTATACCGTGAGGACATGACCAGCTCAACACCAAGAATAGAAGCGAACTCGTACTTTCCACATGATAACACTCTCAAAGGAGGGAGAGCACGAGAATATGTATGACTTCTTTAGGTGCTTCACAAATGAGGACGATGACGAGGTGATCTCAGAGTTTCCACCGGCCCCGAAAGAGCTGGAAGATGGGATACACACTACGGCGGATAACCTAAGGAAAATTGACTTAGGAACGGAAAACGATCCGAGGCCCACGTTCGTCAGTGGGCTGCTGTCTAAAAAAACAGGTGGCCACACTGAAGGACATGCTTATGCAATATAAAGACTGCTTCGCATGGAACTATTCCGAGATGCTGGGACTAGATCCAAAAATAGCAGTGCATAAACTGGCTATATCACCGAACGTCAAGCCAGTCAAGCAAGCGCCAAGAAGAATGCGGCTCAAACTCAAGATGAGTATCAACGTCGTGGTTAAGAAACTAATTGATTCTGGCTTCATCCAAGAAGTTCAATATCCCGACTGGATTGCGAACATTGTTCCAGTAATGAAGAAAAATGGGACGGTGCGCATCTGCGTAGACTTTCGGGACCTTAACAAAACTTGCCCAAAGGATGATTTCCCAGTACTAGTTACCGAGCGATGATAGATAACACGTCTACCCATGAGGTCTTCTCTTTCATGGATGGATCTTCAGGGTATAACCAAATAAAAATGCATCCTGAAGACCAAAAGCATACCGTCTTCCAGACTCCGTCGGGCATATTCTATTACAGGGTAATGCCTTTCGGTCTGAAAAACTCTTGCGCTACCTATCAGAAGGCCATGACGAAAATCTTCGATGACTTCATACACGAGATTGTCGAATGCTATATTGACGACCTTGTGGTGAAAAGCAAATCGTACGAGGAACATTGGGAACATTTGAATATAGTGTTTCAACGTCTTCGGAAATACAATCTGAAAATGAATCCTTTAAAATGTGCGTTTGGAGTCTCTTCGGGCAAATTCCTAGGATTCATTATACGACACCGAGGCATCGAAATGGACCCATCAAAGATCAAGGCGATTACAAAAATGCCCACGCCGAGAACTCTCAAACAACTACGGTCTCTCCAAGGAAAGCTCGCGTATATCCGGCGGTTCATAACCAACTTCTCCGGAAAATGCCGTCCATACAGTCATCTAATGAAGAAAGGGACCCTGTTCGTCTGGGATCATAAGTGCCAAAATGCACTGAACGAAATTAAGCAATACCTACAAAAATCCACCAGTGTTGACTGCTCCGGTTAAGGGAAAACTGCTTATCCTATACACAATGGCCCTTGAAGGTTCTCTGGGTGCGCTATGGGCATAGGAGAATGAACAGGGAAAGGAGAGAGCTCTGTACTATTTGAGTCGATTTCTCCTAGGGGAAGAAAATAACTACTCCCCTATCGAAAAGCATTGTCTGGCACTAATCTTCACGATAACGAAGCTTAGACACTATGTCTTGGCACATAAGGTCCATTTTATATCAAATGTGCATCCTCTCAAATATCTAATGTCTAAGGCCATACTAACGGGAAGGCTCGCCAAATGCGCCCTCCTTTTGATGGAATTCTTGATAATGTATCAACCTCTCAAAGCAGTGAAGGGCCAGACCATCGCCGACTTTCTCGCCGAGCATCCGATACCCGCCAACTCCCTCTTAAATTGTGAGTTACCGGATGAACATGCGTTCGACGCAAAGGAAGAAGAGAATGGTGCCCGATGTGAACTCTACTTTGATGGAGCATCTTCCATGAAGAAGCAGAAGCATAACACCCCTATAATCAAAGCTGGGGTAGGCCTTATCTTCGTGACCCCGCAAGGAGGGATATTGCGTTACACTTTTTCCCTGGCAGAGCCAAGAACTAACAACGAAGCTGAATATGAAGTTTTGATAACAGGTCTCGAGATCGCTGTTGATATGGGAATCAAAGACCTCCTCATATATGGAGATTCCCAGCTCATTGTCAACCAAGTAAATGGCGACTATCAGACATACAAGCCAGAACTGATCAGGTATGGTGAAAGAGTGCAGCAACTGCTGACACAAATCCCCTTCTACATCTTGGAGAGTATACCGCGTGCGGAAAGTAGCAAAGCGGATGCATTGGCTAGATTGGCTAAAGAATTGGCCGACGAAGACCTCGATGACGTAAAGATCATCGTGCAAAGCCATCGGGTTCTCGCGCCAGCTAGGATACCTTCAGAGTATTTAACAGAGTCATCCGAAGAAAAGGAAATGAACAAACAAGCAGTCCTCCAAATATAAGACGAAGAAAAGGTCAAGGATTGGAGGGAAGTCGTCATAGACTACTTCAAATCCCATCGAACGCCCAAAAACGCGTCGTCAAGACACCAGCTAATGAAACAGGCTCTGTCTTTCGCTTTCGTCAATGATACTTGTTTCCCCCAATCAGAGCAAACCTCTGTTTTGAATTTTAAAATTCAAAAATTGAAGCAACGCTTCAGATCCAGCGCTAGGCGCGCTGCGCGCCACGTGTCAAACACGGATGCGCTAGCGTCAGGTGCGCTGCGCTCTAGGCAGTGCACCATGTGTGTGCTAGCGCTAGGCACGCTGCGTGTCAAACACGGGTGCGCTAGCACAGGCTACGCTCTGCGCTGCGCGCCACGTATCAAACGTAGGTGCGCTAGCACAAAGTGCACTGTGCTCTGAGCAGCGCACCACGTGCAAAGCACGGGTGCGCCAGCGCTGGAATTATAAAATTCCCCACCGTTAGATCAAAAGATCTAATAATAATGATAAATCATTAATTAATCAGAATTAAAATTCTGTTATGGAAAGATCTTTCCAATTTTTTTAAAAACAAGAAAATTGCCTTCTGTAAAACAGGAGCCCTGGGATCAAAAATCCAACGGTGGGAAATATTCCCAAATCAATCAGAGAAAGATCTCTTTAACTGATTTAACAAATCAATTTGCCCTATATAAAGGTCCCAAGACTTCAAGTCTAAAAAAAACCCCATAAACTTTGAGAAAATTCAAAGAAAGAAGAGCATGCTCTTGAAAGAAGATCATTTCTTCAAGGAAAAAAGAATGACTCTTGAACACAGAGATGAAATCATCTCATAAAAAGAAGAATTATCTTCTCAAAAGATCATAAATCTACAATGACCAAGGTCTTTTATAAAAAGATCTCATCATAAAAAAACAAAAGAAGTATTTACTTCATTCACAGATCATTGATCTACAAAGGCAAAGCCCTTTCAAAAAAAAATAAGAGCTGTTGTTCTTGAATCTTGAGGCAAAGCCTCTTTTAAAAGAACCTAAATTTGTTCACAGATCATAAATTTGATCAAATGCGCTTTGTGCTATTGAAATGCGCTTTGCGCTATTGAAATGTGCCTTGCACTCTTGAACAGCGCTTCTGCGCTCTCTGGACCGGCGCTTAGGGCCAAAGTGCGCCACGTGTCAACCACGTATGCAACTTGCGCTTTGCGCTTCTGAAATAGCGCACTGCGCTCATGGGCTGGCGCTCAGCGCCAAGCGCGCCACGTGTCACTCACGGGTGCGCCATTAAATTAAAAGCGTAATGCGCTCATGGACCAGCGCTCAGCGCTCACAAACAGGCATCTGCGCTCATCATCTGGCGCCTAGCGCAGAGCGCAACACTTGTCCCTTACATGTGCGCCACGTGGCAGAAGCGCACTGCATTGACGCAAAGCGTCTAGCGCACCATAGGCTGCGCTGACAGAACATAAATTGTTCTTTAATAAAGCCCAGAGCTTAGATCTAATGCTCAGCATTATTAAAAGGGTCAAGCCCAAATAAAGGCTCAATAGCCAGAATAAACAAAATGTTTACTGGACTTAGCTCAAGATTGGCCATAAGTCCTCAACTTGTATTTAATTGAGCACATCTGCTCGTGAATATTTAACAGATCTTAGTCCCAAATTGGACTACAGATCTTTCAACCAAATCACACCGGTTCGAGGGTACATCTCTTTACTCCTCTGATATTTGTCGTTGTAATCCTTCAACGTCTTCAGAGAGGTGACGGGTCCTGACAACCATACATTTCATAGACTATGACGTCTTTAAACTGGACTGTGGGGTCCTTAAACTCATGGACTATGATGTCCTTAACCTCGGACTGTGGGGTCCCTTTAAACCTACGGACTATGATGTCCTTAACCTCGGACTGTGGGGTCCCTTTAAACCCACGGACTACGATGTCCTTAACCTGGACTGTGGGGTCCTTAAGCCCATGGACTATGATGTCCTTAACCTTGGACTGTGGGGTCCTTAAACCCATGAACTACGATGTCCTTAACCCGGATTGTGGGGTCCTTAAACTCGTGGACTATGATGTCCTTAACACGGATTGTGGGGTCCTTAAACTCGTGAACTATGATGTCCTTAACCTTGGACCACCATGTTCTTAAACTGGTAATCGACCGCAATGTCCCTAAACTAAACAACAGAGGCCAAATGCATTCTTGTTGGATCTGAACGATCCTGTTAAGTTGATCTTAGTCTAGAAATTAGACTAACGTATCCTTAACTAACGTTTAAGTTGATCTTAGTCTCAAATAAGGCTAGCGTATCCTTAAACCCAATCCCCAAACCCAAATATAAGAAGATACAGATTTGGACTAATCCACGCCCTATGGGCGACAACATAAATTAGTCTCCGTATACAATCCACGGGCAACCAAATACAAAACGAACACCCACGACACGAAGTGACCATCTGTAGAAGGAGAAAGTTGTTACCGTGATGCGGTAGCGTAATTAACTGTAGGGGCTTGCGCCTGCAGGGAAAAGTGTCCCCACAATCAAAACCCCCCTCAAATGAGGGGAATCTGACGAAGTCTGCTACATCGGCCGCATCCATTTAAACCTTCGATACATGGTGCCATAAATCAACTTGGCATCTTCCGAGAGGTGGACGGATAGCACCAATTAGAATCTGCCCCGAAATTCAGGCAAGACGTTCGCCGCGTCTTCGTCCGTGTCTTTCGGCGGGGAACGGATTCTGGCACGCCCGGTGGGACTTTTTCCTCTTTCCACTCCACACTTCGTGTGTCGTGTTCGCGAACGAATCGCGGTTTGATATGGTTGCCCTTGGGTTCGAGGTACTAAGATTTGGTTTCTTGCTTGGCGCAGAAAATGAAACATCAATGGCGTCTACTTGCACGAAATGTTCCGGCTGCAACTATAACTTCCGTTCCACCTCATCTAGAGGTGTAACTTACGGGCCTCAGGCGGCCTCCCTGTTCACAATGCCGGTAGAGCAGGTAACGCAGGCTACCACCGGGCTGTTTTTCGGGACCATGCTCCCACCAGTGAGCATTAACATCCCGCTGCCGCAAGAAGCGCAAAAGAAGTCGGTCTTTGATCGCCTCACTACTACCACGACCCCTATCAACGGGTGGTCCGATGCCAAGCCGACAACATCAGTCTTTGATAGGCTGAGCCTGAACTCCAATGGGCCTGTCAAGAAGCCCACGATACCTGAAGCGGCCATCCCAAAGCGGATAGCCATTTCTGCTCTCGAGGTCATTAAAGAAGCTTCTCCCGTCAAGGGATCGGTCTTTACGAGGTTGGCCACTCCAGCTCCCGTTCCTACTCAAAGGTCTGTCTTTGACAGACTGGATACTGCTCGACGGACGTCGGTATTCAAGAGGCTAGTATCAGCAGCGCCTCACCAGAACAGGGGGCATGACGAAGTCACCCCTAAAACTGAAACAATCCCAATGGCTCGACACGCTCGACGTCGCCACTGGCGCCGAGTAAGGAAGGCTGGGGGCAACTCCCCCTCTGAGCTAACTCCACCAGCCCCAACGGTGGAAGTCAATGCTGCTGTTCCAACTGGAAACAGTTTCGAGCTGCTTAATAGGGTGCGCAGGAATTCACCCACCGCTATACTGAAAAGATCTCCTCCACCCGTGGGGAATGCACCGAAGGCAAAACCGGAACAACCCCCTCAGCGGTTTTCCTCCAAAATTTACAAGGTCTGGCGATAGGTTCAAGACTCAGTAATTGATCAAGATTACTCTCGCCGGCAGAAAAAGGTGAAGGTTCAGCATGAAGAGAACCGTCCTGTTAAGCCACAAAAGATGATACCTACCTGGGTGCCCGCTGCAACGGCCCCCTCAACTTCAACTGCTCAAAAGAGAAGGAGGCCGGAGAAAGCCCCTGTGACTACAGCAGACCACAAAGTCGCTGAGCCCAAACGCCCCAAGTCTGGGGGCATAGTGGTACATACCGTTTATATGGCTTCCGGAAAAGAGGAAAGCCGTGCTTCCACGGGTCACCGACCGCTCACCCGATCAATAACAAGGGCTCTGGAACAACAGCAGCAGAAACTTCAGGAGATGCTGACTGCAATGGCCGCACTCACTGGACCGAAAGAAACTCCAGAATCCTCGGAGCAGCGTCAGGAACAAGAAACTGACACCAAGTTCCTCCGAAGAATGCTCGAGAGGAAAGAAAAAGAGGCTGCAGAACAAGCAGCTAATATAAAACGAATGGCTCTCTTGTTCCAAGACATGGCTGGGATGATGTTACAGCCGGAACCTCCAGCTGAAGACCCCCCATCATCATTGAAGACGACAGAGGGGAGACATCGAACCCTCCTCCGGCTCTTTTAGCAGCCAAAGAAGAAACCATCTCCAAGGCCGCTCTGGATGACTACATTGCCCAGCAAATACGAGCTCACCAGGCGAATGAAGCGGCTGTCCAAGTCGTTAAAACTGGGCGACCATATCCGGGCTGGTATGACCAAATAAGTTACCCGCCGGGATATACGATCCCTAAATTTCATGTATACAAGAGGACGGGCAATCCCCACCAGCATGTCTCCCAGTTCAGGGCTCTTTGCGGCAATACTGGAGGTGATAATAAACTTCTACTTCGCCAGTTCGTCGGTAGCTTAGCAAAGACAGCTTTTGAATGGTACTCGGAGCTTCCCGACGACTCCGTCAAAACGTTTACAGAGATGGAGTTGCTATTCACTCAGCGGTTCGCAAGCGCCAGCGAACGCACCCCGATCACGGCATTGATCAATGCCAGAGTAAAGCCGGGAGAGACATGGGTGCAGTATGCAATCCGGTAGCGGAACCTATGGTCGAGGTGCGAACAACGCATAGAAGAAGCTCCTGCCGTGGGCATGTTCATATGGACCCTTGACCCTCAGTCGACTATCTCCCAATTCATGATGTTCTTCAAGCCGACCACCTTTCAGGCCTTGATCGACAAGCTGGCCCAAATGGACCAGATGGGCCATAGGCCCTTCCTTTCAAAAGTGGGTTTTCGGAACGAAAAAGGCAACGGGAAAGCGACCTTTGTCGCCAACGCTCAGCGACAGCCGAGTAACCCGAGACCGTCTATTCGTCAAAGCAACAAGCCGCGATCCCTCGATGAGAAATTGAAACGTCCTTACTCATTTCCCAGGGATAAAACAAGGAGTCTGTTCGAACTGGCAGTGCGCAACGGGCTCATCACTCTGCCAGATCCAAAACATCCGTCGCAACCGGGTGATGTTAACCATCCTAACTATTGTCCCTACCACAGAGTAATGGGTCATCCACTCGAAGATTGCTACATCTTCAAAGGCTGGATTGAGGATGAATACCAATAGGGCAAATTTGCGTTGTCTGACAACTGGAAGGTGAACCCGCCGCAACCACATGCCCAGAAAAAAAAGATGGACACGCCGGGGGCATCATGCTTTTTTTATAGGGGAAGCTCCATGAGAAATTGTTCTTTCGACAAAAACTAAAAAGGAACGCTGAAAGATCTTCAAACATATCCGACCTATGAACAACGGACCGAAACGTCCTTAAACTAACAACGGACCGAAACGTCCTTAAACTAACAATGGACCACTATGTCCTAAAACTAGCTGTTGACCGAGACGTCGATAAACTACTGTAGATTGCAACATCCCAAGGCTGATACAAAAAAAGAGAAGAATAAAAGAATTAAAAAAACGAAAAAAACGGTATGTCCATAAGCAAAAATGGCACAGATGAAAACCCGAAAGGGCTCCATGAGTAAAAACAGCAGGGCTACCGGCGAGTGTTGTGAAAACCCGAAAAAGCGCAATCTCGTTAAAAGACACTTGCAGGGCCCTCTCAACCTTGTAAGGAGAAACCACCTGCGTGAGATCCTTACGACTCACAAGGGAGCAACACACTTAGGGATCCCCATGATTCCTAGGGAGAAATTACACTTGCGAGATCCTCACGACTCGTAAGGAGAACCCTCTTATGAGACCCTCACGGCTCATAAGATTCAAAAGTCTTAAGCTACAGGGATGTGAACCTGTTCTTAAGCAGCCACCACAACCTCCAATGCTGCCCTACAAGTGGCTCAATGCTGACCCTTGTATACAATCCACGGGCGTGAATGAACATTTCCCTAACAAAGTCCCATCCGTGACTAGGGGTATGTTTACACAGTGAACAGCCCTTGTAAGTCCTCTCGACTTATAAGGAGAAAGCCCTCTTGTAAGATCCTTACGACTTACCAGAAGCCATACACTTAGGAGTCCTCACGATTTCTAAGGAGAAAACGCACCTACGAGATCCTCACGACTTGCAGGGAGAAATACCTTTATGAGACCCTTACGGCTCATGAAGTCGAAAGCCTTAGTCGACAGGATCCTAACCCTATTCGCTAAGCCACCATTGTTCGACATCGACAGAGGCAAATAATGATTCGCTCCTGGAAATATCCCAGTTGTAGCGGTGCTGATGCCGAAATCGGTATCTAATTCCAAGCTTGCAGCAAGAAGCTAGCGAGTCACACATGCATACGAAATAGCCGAAATGATGGGGCAACTAGCAAACAAAATCAGCAAGTAAAAATATATGCATGAAAATAGCCGAAATGATTGGGCAACTCGCAATAAAAAGCAGCGAGTAAAAATAAAATAAATAGCCGAAATGATTGGGCACCGCGAAAAATAGCCGAAATGATTGGGCAATCGCGACCTTCGCGATATAAAAGCTGAAATGATAGAGCATCGCGGAAAGAAAAAAAATGATGAACTGAAATGAAACCTTTTGCCCTGCAGGTGAGGTCACATTGACCCCTGTATACAATTCATGGGCACAAACAAGAAGGGAATCATATCGTCCCACCCGGCTTCATCGAAGTGAAGCCAAATCTTGACGGTTCATAGACAATCTAGAGACAATCTCGACATTCGTTGCAATATTGCAGACACAATGTCAACAAACGAAGCGAAGGAAGATCCTTAGCTTCAGGGTCTCGACGTCAACATCGACAACTTAGAGATCAACAGCGGCGTTTCTCCTTACTCCAGTAGGATGCAGACGTGACGTCAACAAAAGACCCAATGGTCAAAACAAAGCGGAGTGACGGCAAAATCCCAGCTCCACCTCAGCATTCGTCTCAATACAGCAGACGAGATGTCACCACAGCGTTCTTCCTCCAGCAGGATTCAGACGCGACAATCCAACAGGGGAGCCACGACAAAGTCCTAGTTCCAAAACTCTAAGGTCCACAGATGACCTAGAGTCAACCAACGACTTCCCCGCCGGATCAACGCTCCGTCTCGAAAACAAGTCAACCAACTCCGAGGAAATCAGTGTCCTTGGAAAAAACCTCGATTCAGGAAAATTAGAGTCCTTGACAAGAGCAACTTGATTCGCGTCGACCCACAGAGAAATCAGTGCCTTTGCAGAAATCTCTCGGTTCGTCTCAACTCCGAGGAAATCAGTGTCATTGGCAAAAACCTCGATTCAGGGAAATTAGAGTCCTTGACAAGAGCAACTCGATTCACGTCGACCCGCAGAGAAATCGGTGTCTTTGCAGGAATCTCTCGATTCGTCTCAACTCCGAGGAAATCAGTGTCCTTGGCAAAAACCTCGATTCAGGGAAATCAGAGTCCTTGACAGGAGCAACTTGATTCGCGTTGACCCGCAGAGAAATCAGTGTCTTTGCAGGAATCTCTCGATTCGTCTCAACTCCGGGGAAATCAGTATCCTTGGCAAAACCTCGATTCAGGGAAATCAGCGTCCTTGACGAGAGCATCTCAACTCGCGTTGACCCGCAGAGAAATCAGTGTCTCTGCAGGAATATACGACGTCAGCAAAACGAAGCCATGGCAAAGTCCCTAGTTCCAGGTCCCGACGGTTCACCAACAACCTAGAGACAAACCGCAACATTCGTCTCGATACAGCAGACGCAATGCCAGTAAACGAAGCGAAGGCAATATTCCTAGCTTCAGGGTCTTGATGGCAACTCATATAAAGCCTGAAAGACTGTCGGAGATCATCCCACATCAGCGCGGAGTGGTTATGACTTATCGGGGCTCCCAAACCGAGCCTAACCTCAAGTAAAAAGCGACATGGAATATCCCTAACGCTTGCTCTTTCGACGGTAATATCACCTAGAAGATTGCTTGAAGATGTCTTGTCCAGCCCCCGAAGGGATCAGAGACACGGCAGTCGCGGGGCTACTCGAACAGCAAGATTATGCGTCGAGGAATACACCAGCCAACGTGACGGTGTGACGGGTAAAAAACCCTAGTACTACAGGCCCTAACGAACTTCTATTAGCAGGAGTTAACTGTGACGTTAGGAAATTCCTGCGAGAACTGCTCGATTCGTCTCGACTTGTGAGGAAATTAATGTCTTTGCGAGAACTTCTCGATTCGTCTCGACTCGTAGGGAAAAGCCTTAGGCAATGGGGATAAGGACCTGTTTCCTAAGCACCGGGGCTCTGCAGGTTAGTCCAAAATGGACTCTTGCATACTATTCACGAGCCACACTTTCCAAAGTCGAATCTCGACAAGGAGGGAAATAACCACTTACGGGTCCTCTCGACTTGTAAGAGGGAAAATTCTCTTGTGAGATCCTTACGACTCTCAAGAGAAAACGCGCTTAGGAATCCTCACGACTCCTAAGGAGAAAAGACACCCTCGATATCCTCACGACTCGTAGGAAGAAAAGTCTTCATGAGACCCTCATGGCTCATGAAGTTGAAAAGTCTTAGGTAGCAGATCTGAACCTGCTTCCTAAGCCATCACTACCTCTTGGAGAGTTCAAGATGAAATGTTCTTTATTATCTACAGGCCACACTTGCCAGAGTAACATACCAACAACACAACAAAGAGAAGAAAACGGCAGTGGGAGATCAGAAAAATGTGTCTTTATTCATGAGCTCAATTGAATACAAGATACATCATATAAAAGAATAAAAAATGGATACATGTTATTCAAATATTACAAGTATGTAATTGATACAAAAGTAGCTACTGTGAAGGAGGCGTTTTCAATAAGTCAGCCAGTTGCTCACGCACTCCTCTCAACTCCTTTTCAAGGTCAGCCGCCGCAGCCAGCTCCGCTTCGATTCGAGCCCGTTGCTGCAGGCACGATGAAACCTTCTCATCGATTTCTCGTTGGGCAGCTTCACGACTCTGCGTAACCCTCTCAATAAAGTCGAGTTTCCGCCTCAATGCCAGCCCGTCCGAGATACATTGCTGCAAGGTGTCAAAAACAGCTCTCAGTTGCGTGGCATTCGCTTCAACCTGGGCACGCAACTGGACAGACTAGGCGGAAGTCGCCTCAAGTTCCTTTCGCTTGAGGATCGCCTCTTTTTCGAAATGACGAAGGAAAATGGCACTTTGCTCAACCCACGCAGCCCGTTGAGTGTTCACAGCCAGAATCTCAGGAGTAGGACGCCTAAGCTCAAGCTCATGCAGGCAAGCCTCAATTTCCCTGTAGTGATTAACCCAAGACTCAACGACGCCCTCACTATGAAAATTCACGACCGTCGCCAGCATAGGGTTAACCTCCGCAGCAAAATCCGCGGCGAATGTGGGAGTCTCCACGTCAAGCTCCTCAATATAGTCGCTCAGCATGCGTAGAAAGGGCCGGCTGGCATTATGATGCGAGACTCGAATGGAGCTAGAGTCGACGTGATTGCTGCAAAATAAATCATAGTCAGATGTCGTCTCAAGAAATAAGGAAAATACACGAACAATAGAGTCTACTATACTGGCTGCAACAGGGGGCAGAGCTGGGAGTACTGGTGGCGCAACGATACCCTCGTCCCTTCCTTCAATTTGTAAGGCTACAAGCAATACAAAAAAGAATTGGCAATAATGTGACTGCCCGTTAAAGAAAGGACGTCGTTTAGAAAAGATACTCACCGACACCAGCAAGCGGACTAATTTCTGACTGGAAAGAGAAGTGTGGGTGCAACACCTGATACAGGTGATCAAAAAGGACTCCTGCAAGGACGCAGTAATGCAATGTCAGTATATAAATTATACAGCCTAGAAATAAAACTGATGGATCACAAATCCGCACCTTCCAACATCCGAGATTGTACGAGAGAAGGTAGAGGAGGGGTCACCGTCAAAGCGGTAGCTGATGGCACTGCCTCGGGTAGCGCAACCTCAACGCTCGCCACGCCTGCATTAGAAATGAGATAAATATCATCAGGAAAGATTGAAAAGGATTGCGGATTAAAAAGAAAAGCAATGACCCAAAATCTACCTGGTGAGTCGCCGGTCGGAACCGCGACGAGGGCGTCACTTGATACGACAACTGCTTCACCCTCCTCCATTGGAATGGTTTCGCCGCCCGTGGCTTCATCCCCCGACTCCACGAGAATCGTCGTGATACTCGCAGCGCCCGGCAGCGGCAGGAAGACGCAAAGGAAAAGAGCGACGATCGGGGCAGTGCCCGACTCTTGCGAAAGAGTGACTACCTCGGGCTCGGCGGCTGTAGCCATCTCACCTACCGCCATCTCGGGCTCGGCGACCGTGATTGTCTCGCCCGCAGCTACCTCGAGCTCGGAAATTATAGCCATCTCGCCTACCGCTGCCTCGGGTTCGGCGATCATAGCTACCTCCTCTACCGCTACCCAGGCTTAGCGGTCGCCGCCACTTCTTCGGTAAGACTCGGCCCTGCAAGATAGGATATATGAGAACTGAAAGTTAAAACTTTGACAACAGAACCCGATGTCACATTATCTTGAGTTGGTCTTCCGATTGCTTCCCGAGCCGCACGTGCTGCCCGTCTGTAGGAAGTGGACAAGGCAGCCGGAGATTCCTCTGAAGGAGTAGGGGCAGGGGTAGCAGTGCTCGAACTTGCACCCGCGGCCAAGGAAGCGCTACGCCCCCTCACCGCGCGCATTCTGCGCTTCCTTTCCGCTCGGGCCGTTAGAGCGGATCTTCTAGAAGCCTCCATCAACAGGCCGTCATCGTCCGTGCCAAGGGTTACCTCTGGAGCCGTCGAGGCATCCGTCATCGGTCGTTTAAGTAAGGCCTCTTTCGGCAGTGCCGAGGAGGCCGGGACTTCGATGACTAGCCCGGGAAGAATCTCCGCATCACCTTGCGGGATTGGCATTGTAGTCCCTGCAATAAGATAAAGAAGGGGTTAGATTGTCCATAAGAAAGGAAAATGAAGATGCAATGAGCCGAGACATACCAATACCCAGCAAAGCGCGATTCCTCTCCTCCTCCTCGAAGGTCCTGAGGGAAGCCGCCAGAGCCTCTTCAGTGGTAAAGCCTGTTACAGAAGGAAAAATGTCAGTCAAGACATGATAATAAAAATAAAAATATAATACAATAACAGAAGTTACGGCTTATACTCACTTGATTGCGCGAGGATGGCCATTTTCGCTTTGTGGCTTGCGGATCGCACAGAAGCTGCAATGGTGGCCTTGAGATCAATATCTTCCGGCGCTATGAAGAGACCCTCATTGGTCCCATATTCGTTCAGGCCCTCGTTATAAGGAGCATGAGGCTCCAGCCCGAGTACAGCGTCTAGAGAGAGGACCGACTTCTTCTTCCTCTTCTGCGAGTGAGCTTCAGTTGCAGCCAGCACAAACTTACGCTTGGTGGACACTTTGGGGCGACGCGTCCCGATATTTGAGCCAACGCCAGATTCGGGGGAAGCTACATTTACCGTCTCCACGGGAGCACGGGGCACCGGTAGTACATCCGCCGTCTCCACGGGAGCACGGGGCACCGGTAGCTCAGGCCTGTCGTCGGGGACTTCAATCACGGCAGCTTCTCTGAGCGGAGGAAGGACAACGGTCCGTCGCTTCAAAGGGAGGTTTCGGTCACTAGCAGGGGGTGCGCCCTTGTGGTCGAGTAGCAGCCGCTTCTCCTCCCTGATAACAGCACCCATTGCATGTTGATACCAGGCCACGTGTACATTAAGGGCCCTCGGGACACAACTCGGTTTGCTGATGAAGAAGTGAGATCCCGTATTCAAGCGCATGAAATGATGCGGCGCGTCCCGCATTCCCTCTTCGGTGGCAGCGGGTTCTACCAAGAAAGCCTCCAGCGGGACTCTCTGATTGTAACTCAGCTGCTGGGCAAAACGATGGGGGTTGTATCTCATGAATAGCGCCGCATCATTTTTCCTGAATACAAGAAAGCCCGCCCTGATGGAGTATAAATGAAGAATCTCTCGGGCTTTCAACATGGAGGCCCCGTCCTTAAAAATGTCTTGCAGTGACAACACCGCCTTTGAAGTTTCCTGGCTGATGGTCAAGACTTTGTCTGTGAAAGACATACCATCTCCGACCGTGCGCGGATGAAGGAGCAAACCCCTAGCTTCCCGCTGTGATGGACTCACGATGGAGGCGTCAACCAGCCGCATAATCCGAGGGAACTTGCATCTCTCATAAAACGAAGGTCTCTTATGAATGCCAAAGACCCCAAGCACGTGCAGCTCCATCCATGAAGTGAAGTAATGCATCAGGAAGCTGGCAGGGTGCACCCCCGGTTCAGTGGTATCCACCGCTACGCTAAGACCATGGTATAAGTGGGCTAACCCGGCGATCCTGATGGCCGCTTGTATTCCAGCAACCATGCGATGCACGGGGTAGAAGACGAAAGGCCTCATGTAATGAGGATGCATAGGGAGCGCGAACCAACTCAACCATAGCCCAAGAAACCTAAGAAAGAACGCCTCCTCGTCAATGCCCGAAGCGGCGATTTCTGACAGGGGGATGATCGCGACGTCAGGAAGGAAGAAACCCTTCTGATTAGCTTCCAGTATCGGCCGACGGTCCAAGCCGAAGCCGAAGGGATCGTCAAGTTTAGCGAACTTTTCGCCTTGTCGCGACAAAATCTCCGGGCGAAGAAAACGAGCAATGAAGTTCGCAAAACTGACCCCCCGGCCTCCGGATTCAAGGAAGAGGCTCTCGTACATGTTCATCACCTTTATCAGACTTAGGAACTGGTGCTGAATGGCGTTCTCTGGCGTGAGGCCCATCACCACTGGCTTGGTGGCAAAAACATATTCGTCCGGAGGAAGCAGCTCCTCGTAGTGCTCCCCCTAACTGGTAGAGCAGAAACCTCGGCGAATTCTTCCAAGGAAATGGAGACCTTTCTATCCAATAGAAGGAAGGTATGGGTCGGGATGTTCCACTGCTCCAAAAACGCATTGATCCACCATGTGGGAGGTGCAGAATACTGGAACAACGAAGCGTAGACCGTAGGGTATAAGCCGAGCTTTAGCAACTGCGATTTCTTCGCCGATAAGATATACCGGGCCCACTGCAAGTACCCGGACGGATGACGGGGAGTTAGCCCGATGTTGTAAGGCTGTCCCCAAGGGCACGACTTGCCCTGGCATATGCGCCGCCCTGAGGTGTCCAAAGCCGCCGGCGGCTGCATGGGTACGGCGGCAATCGAAGGCCGAAGAAGACCTTCTGAAGTCCAATTAAGCATCTCCACAGCATAGTTCACCGGGGGTGGGTCGACGTAATGGATCGCCATGATGGGCTCTGAGGGTACAACGCACGAAAAGCTCTGCCGACCCTTAATAATATGGTTATACCATGTCCCCCAGAGGTGAAGATTCTTATGTTCCGGGTCATGATCCTTGATCAAAGCTAGGACTTCCCGGTCTACAGGTGCTCCAGGGAATCCTCCTTCTGAACGAATAAACGGGAAAAGGGGATCGAAAGACATGTCGCCTGCAAAAAAGGGGGGACAGAAGTCAACTGTCAGTGCTATAATTTAATTTTAAATTTTGACACTCGGAACTTTAAAATTTGTACCACACTGCAATGAAGTGGAAAGGGGACCAAAGGGGGACCCACGAAATCTAGATGACAATACATCAATTAATAAAACAGCCTCATTATTGGATTAAACTGTTAATTAAATGAGGAAATCCTTAGGAAAATTCCCATTAAATGAGAGATCCCTCAGGAAAAGGGGAAAATCTCCCTTTGAGAGCAATGCTCTATGACAGAGTGACACTTGTCAAACTCTGATCATGAAGAAATAAAATTCCTTGAGAGCCTGGCTCTGTAATGATGATGCAAAAATCCATCAGAAAAAAATTAATTAAAATTAATTTTTATGAATTAAAATATTCTAGGATCTTCAAGATCCATAAAAAAAAACTCTTAAGAGTTCTTCATCAAAGATTAATAAATCAATATGAATTAAAAGAGCAAAGCTCTGTTCATGGGTTAAGAAACCCCAAGAAAAAATCTCTTTAAGATTTATGGGTTCAAGAGAGCAAAGCTCTGTTAATGAAACCCTGAATGGGTTTTCTTTAGATCAAAGATCTATGAAGAGCAAGGCTCTGTTAATAGGTAAAACCCTAATTTATTAAAAACAATTAAACTTTACCTAAGTTTTGATAGAGTTCTGACTCTTGGAAAGTTCTTAAACTGAAGAGCAATGCTCTGAATAAAAATTCTCAAGAAGAAGATGAAAATCATCTAAGGGACCAAAGGTCCTATTTATAGGCATTGAACCGCCTCTTCAACTTCTGAGTTGATCCAAGGGCGCAGATGCTGCCACCGCTACACTCACGTGTGCGCCACGTGAGCGCAATGGTGGGGAGGCATTTGTTTCCCCCAATCAGAGTAAAGATCTATTTTAAAATTTAGAATTCAAAATTCAAAAATTGAAGCAACGCTTCAGATCCAGCGCTATGCGCGCTGCGCGCCACGTGTCAAACACGGATGCGCTAGCGCCAGGTGCGCTGCGCCCTAGGCAGTGCACCATGTGTGTGCTAGCGCTGGACGCTCTGCGTATCAAACACGGGTGCGCTAGCATAGGCTGCGCTGCGCTCTGCGCTGCGCGTCACGTATCAAACGTAGGTGCGCTAGCGCAAAGTGCACTGCGCTCTGAGCAGCGCACCACGTACAAAGCACGGGTGCGCCAACGCTGGAATTATAAAATTCCCCACCGTTAGATCAAAAGATCTAATAATAATGATATATCATTAATTAATCAGAATTAAAATTCTATTATGGAAAGATCTTTCCAATCTTGTTAAAAACAAGAAGATTACCTTCTGTAAAACAGGAGTCCTGGGATCAAAGATCCAACGGTGGGAAACATCCCCAAATCAATCAGAGAATGATCTCTTTAACTGATTTAACAAATCAATTTGCCCTATATAAAGGCCCCAAGACTTCAAGTCTAAAAAAAAACCCATAAACTTTGAGAAAATTCAAAGAAAGAAGAGCAAGCTCTTGAAAGAAGATCATTTCTTCAAGGTAAAAAGAATGACTCTTGAACACAGAGATGAAATCATCTCATAAAAAGAAGAATTATCTTCTCAAAAGATCATAGATCTATAATGACCAAGGTCTTTTATAAAAAGATCTCATCATAAAAAAACAAAAGAAGTATTTACTTCATTCACAGATCATTGATCTACAAAGGCAAAGCCCTTTCAAAAAAAAAAATAAGAACCGTTGTTCTTGAATCTTGAGGCAAAGCCTCTTTTAAAAGAACCTAAATTTGTTCACAGATCATAAATTTGATCAAATGCGCTTTGCGCTATTGAAATGCGCTTTGCGCTATTGAACAGCGCTTCTGCGCTCTCTGGACCGGCGCTTAGGGCCAAAGTGCGCCAAGTGTCAACCACGTATGCAACTTGCGCTTTGCGCTTCTGAAATAGCACACTGCGCTCATGGGCTGGCGCTCAGTGCCAAGCGCGCCACGTGTTAGTCACGGGTGCGCCATTAAATTAAAAGCGTAATGCGCTCATGGACCAGCGCTCAGCGCTCACAAACAGGCATCTGCGCTCATCATCTGGCGCCTAGCGCAGAGCGCAACACTTGTCCCTTACATGTGCGCCACGTGGCAGAAGCGCACTGCATTGACGCAAAGCGTCTAGCGCACCATAGGCTGCGCTGACAGAACATAAATTGTTCTTTAATAAAGCCCAGAGCTTAGATCTAATGCTCAGCATTATTAAAAGGGCCAAGCCCAAATAAAGGCTCAATAGCCAGAATAAACAAAAATGTTTATTGGACTTAGCCCAATATTGGCCATAAGTCCTCAACTTGTATTTAATTGAGCACATCTGCTCATGAATATTTAACAGATTTTAGTCCCAAATTGGACTACAGATCTTTCAACCAAATCACACCTGTTCGAGGGTACATCTCTTTACTCCTCTGATATTTATCGTTGTAATCCTTCAACGTCTTCAGAGAGGTGACGGGTCCTGACAACCATACATTTCATAGACTATGATGTCTTTAAACTGGACCGTGGGGTCCTTAAACTCATGGACTATGATGTCCTTAACCTCGGACTGTGGGGTCCCTTTAAACCCACGGACTATGATGTCCTTAACCTCGGACTGTAGGGTCTCTTTAAACCCACGGACTACGATGTCCTTAACCTGGACTGTGGGGTCCTTAAGCCCATGGACTATGATGTCCTTAACCTTGGACTGTGGGGTCCTTAAACCCATGGACTACGATGTCCTTAACCCGGACTGTGGGGTCCTTAAACTCGTGGACTATGATGTCCTTAACCTTGGACCACCATGTCCTTAAACTGGTAATCGACCGCAATGTCCCTAAACTAAACAACAGAGGCCAAATGCTTTCTTATTGGATCTAAACGATCCTGTTAAGTTGATCTTAGTCTATAAATTAGACTAACGTATCCTTAACTACCGTTTAAGTTGATCTTAGTCTCAAATGAGGCTAACGTATCCTTAAACCCAACCCCCACACCCAAATCTAAGAAGATACGGATTTAGACTAATCCACGCCCTACGGGCGACAACATAAATTTGTCTCCGTATACAATCCACGGGCAACCAAACACAAAACGAACACCCACGACACGAAGTGATCATCTGGAGAAGGAGAAAGTTGTTACCGCGATGCGGTAGCGTAATTAACTGCAGGGACTTGCGCCTGTAGGGAAAAGCGTCCCCACAATCAAAAAACCCCTCAAATGAGGGGGAATCTAACGAAGTCTGCTACATCGGCCGCATCCATTTAAACCTTCGATACAAGGTGCCATAAATCAAATTGGTATCTTCGGAGAGGTGGACGGATAGCACCAATTAGCATCTGCCCTGAAATTCAGGCAAGACGTTCGCCGTGTCTTCGTCCGTGTCTTTCGGCGGGGAACAATACTCTAAACAAGAGATCGCTTGACGGTTTGTGGGTAAAGTGCTTGGGGCCAGGAGAAGCAAGGAGAGTCGTTCAAGAAACTCACGACGGACTCTGCTGTTCTCATCAAGCCGGGCCGAAGATGAAGCTGAAGATCAAAAGGATGGGATATTATTGGCCCACGATGATTCAGGATTGCCTCAAATATGCGAAGTAGTGTCACTAGTGCTAGATTTACGAAGACTTCATCCGCCAACATCCAAATCTGCTACACCCAACCGTAGCTAGCTGGTCGTTCGAAATGTAGGGAACCGACATAATTGGCCCCATTGATCCAGCGTCATCCAAAGGACATCGGTTCATACTAGCAGCGACCAATTACTTTTCTAAGTGGGCAAAAACAGTACCGCTAAGGGAATTGAAGACGGAGAATATCTTCCATTTCTTCAGGACGCATGTCATCTACCGGTTCGGCACTCCACAACGGATAATCTTGGATAAGGGGCCAGCCTACAGGAGCCATAAAATCGGCCGCTTCGCAGAACATCATGAAATAGATTGGAGATACTCTTTGGTCTACAATCTTCGTGCCAACGGTCTAGTTGAAGCTTTCAACAACACCCTGACAAAGATTATAAAGAAAACGGTGCCGAGAAACAAAAAGGACGGGCACGAGAGACTGCACGAAGCTCTCTGGGCATACCGAACGACGTTAAAAACGGTTATGAATATAACACCATACGCGTTGGTATTTGGCACAGAAGCAGTCCTTCCTTTGGAAATAGAACCCCCTTCTCTACGGGTGGCAGTTTGATACGAGCCGACGGATGAAAATTGCCCATCTTCGTCTTGAGGAGCTCGATGCCCTCGATGATACTCGCCTCATGGCGCAGCAAAACCTAGAAGCTTACAAGGCAAGGATGACGCACTCTTACGAAAGACTGACTAGGCCGAGAACATTCCGCCAAGGCGAGCTTGTGCTAGTTGTCAAACGACCTATGATTCCCAACCGTGCAAAACGGGGGAAATTAGATCCGGACTATGAGGGCCCGTACATCATAGACAAGGTCTACCAAGGTGGGGCCTACCTACTCATGGGTATGCATGGCGAAAGACCCTTCCGGCCAATAAATGGCCGATTCCTCAAAAGATACTAGGCCTAACGGGTTACGATTCAGGTCAATGATAGATGACGACGCCCGTGTCCGCTCGTTATCTTCCTGAGTCAGAACCCTGAAAGTAGTATCCAGAAGATCCGTTGCCTCGAAAATGGTAACAATGGACCACTATGTCCTTAAACTGGCCATGGACCGAGATGTTCCTAAACTAACAATTGACCGGAATGTCCTTAAATTAGGGCGCTGCCTCAAACATAGTGCATCGCCCCAAATACGGAGATATCCTCTCTTGAGATCTATATTGCAATCAAAGATCCAACGTCGAAGACTGCAACTCAAGTCCCATTGGCAAACCGATAATAAAAAAACAGTATGTCCACAAGCAAAATGGGCACGGATGAAAACCTGAAAGGGCGCCGTGAGTAAAAACAGCAGGGCTACCGACGAGTTTGTGAAAACCCGGAAGGGCGCAATCTCGTTAAAAAAACGGTATGTCCATAAGCAAAATGGGCACGAATGAAAACTCGAAAGGGCACCGTGAGTAAAAAAGTAGGGCTACCGGCGAGTTTGTGAAAACCCGGAAGGGCACAATCTCGTAAAATTTTCACTTACAAGTTCTTCTCGACTCGTAAGGAGAACTCCTCTATAAAACCCTCACGGCTCATAGGATTCAAAAGCCTAAAGCTACAGGCACTTAAACCTGTTCTTAAGCCATCATATCCCTCAAGTTGCCCTGCAGGTCGTCCAATATTGGCCCTTGTATACAATCCACGGGCACAAATAAATATAGCCATCACCTAGTTCCCCCAATGGTGCGAAATGTCCCCATATGGTGAATGACACTTGTAAGCCCCTTCGACTTATAGGGAGAAAACACTCTTGATAGATCTTTACGACTTGCAAGGGAGAGCACACACTTAAGAATCCTCACGATTCCTAAGGAGGAAATACACCTACAAGATCCTCACGATTCATAGGAAAAAATAACTTTATGAGACCCTTACGGCTCATAAAGTCGAAAAGTCTTAGTCAACAGGATCTTAACCCTGTCTACTAAGCCATCTTTGTTTAAATCGACAAAGGCAAATGATGATTCGCTCCTAGAAATATTCCAGTGGTAGCGATGCTGATGCCTAAACAGGTGTCAAGCTCCAAGTCCTTTCAAGGCAAATAATGATTCTCTCCTGGCTATATTCCAGTCGCAGCGATGCTGATGCCAAGATTGGTATCAGATCTTAAGTTCCATACTCGCAACAGGCATCCATGATACTTTTAGCAATTAGTGTTTGTTTATACGATCCCCAATTAATTGCTCCACCACTAAGTATAAAAACAAAATCAATGGTAGATTTTACATCTAGAGTATCAGTTACCCAATTAGCGTCACTGTACCCTTCAATTTGATTTAGGAAATTGGAATAAACAAGATAATAATCTATAGTACCCCTTAAATACTTGAACACCAGTTCCAAGGCATTCCAATGTAGTTGATTAGAGTTACTTGTAAATCTACTAAGTCTCGAAACCACATATGTAATATCCGATCTTATTCAAGTAACTATGTAGTTTAGTAACCTTGTCAATTGTGCATATCTATTCTGTAATATAGGCTCTCCTTCATGTTTAATGAGATGAACATTTGGATCAAAAGGAGTTGAGATAGGTTTTACATTGAAGTAATTATACATCTTTAATAATTTCTCTATGGTATGAGATAACGAAATTGGACATCCATTTTCTAATCTATTAATTTTCATGCCCAGAATGTAATCAGCCTCACTTAAATCCTTCATATCAAAGTTCATAAATAAATATGACTTTACATCATTTATGACATTAATAGAAGAACCAAATATTAGAATGTCATCAACATAAAGACAAAAAACTACAAAATCATTTCCAAAAGATTTATACTATATACATGTATCAAAATTATTAATTATAAAGCCATAGCTAAGAATTACTTCATCGAACTTAGTATGCTATTGTTTAGAAATTTGCTTTAATCCATATAGGAATTTGACAAGTTTACAAACTTTATTTTCATTCACCTTTTTTATGAAACTTACTGGTTGTTCCATATAAATTTTCTTATCAAGATCACCATTTAAAAAGGCGGTCTTTACATCCATTTGATATATTAATAAATTATGAATAGCAATCAAGGCAATTAATGTTCTCATTGTTGTAATTCTTGCAACGGGCACAAAAGTGTCATTGTAGTATATGTCTTTCCGTTGAGAAAACCCTTTACCTACTAGCCTGACTTTATATTTGTCAATAGTACCATCAACCTTTAGTTTCCTTTTAAAGATCCACTTACATCCTATAGCTTTATTATCAGGAGGTAAGTTTGTTAAAATCCATGTATTATTATTCCGGATTGAGTCAATCTCACTTTGGATAGTTTCTTTCCAATATTTACTATCAGAAGGCGCCATTACTTCTTCATAGGAAGAAAAATCTGCTTCCACTGGGTAATAGTAGCAAGTATCATCAGTGAGTACTTTTCTTCTTTTAGTTCTATCACTTCTTCTTAATTCCGGTTCGGATATTGGAACCGAGGAAGATGCATTTTGAATTAACTCATTATTACAAGAAGTACAAACTATGTCAGGGTTAGAAATATAATCATCTATTTGTTTAGAGATTTGAGTTATGTAAGGAAATATATCTTCGAAGAAAGCAGTATCTTTAGATTCTATTAAAGTATTAACTTTAATATTAATAATATCATATTTTAAGACAATGAATCTATAAGTGTTACTGTCAAGAGAATATCTTACAAATAATGCATCAACTGTTTTTGGACCTATTTTGTTTCTTTTGTGAGAAGTAATACATATTAGTGCTAGGAAGCCCCAAACACGAAGGTTGTCCAATCTAGGTGTTCTTACTAACCATAATTCAAATGGAGATTTATTTGTAGTTTTATGAGATGTTCCATTTAATATATAAGATGTCGATAGTATAGTTTCACCTCATAAACTTTCAGGAGCACCAGAACTAGGTAACATAGAATTAACCATATTCATTAATGTTCTATTTTTACGTTCTGCTACACTATTAGATTCAGGAGTGTAAGAAGGAGAATATTCATGTTTGATTTCATGTTCTTGATAGAACAGATTTAATATATTAAAAGTATACTCCCCTCCACGGTCTGAACTAAAAACTTTAATTTTTCTTTCAGTTTTCTACTTCGGTTTTATATATTTTGAATCTATTAAACACCTCATCCTTAGTTGGAAGTAAATATATATAACAATATCTTGTATTGTCATCAATGAATGTAACATAGTATTTATTTTTACCTCTAGTTCGTTATTTGCATATACATCAGAATGTACCAAACATAATGTTTGAGTACAACGAGCAACAAATTAAAATGTACCTTTAGTATGCTTAGACTTGACACAAATATTACATTTAGATTTTAAGTCAATAGAACTTTTAGAAATCATATTTAAACACATCATTCTATTTAAAGTTTGATAATTAACATATCCTAATCTACCATGCCACATATCACAAAAAGACAAGATTAAAATAATAGGACTGGTTTTATTTATTTCATTGTTATTACAAATAACATTCAACTTAAATAGTCCATCACATATATAATGTCACGCCCCGCTTCCCAGTGTACGCGGAAAGAGACATGGCGAGGCACGCTGCATATTTACTCAGAAGTAAATACGCTAAGCGTAAATAAGCAATATAAATAAATAACACAAGACTGACAAGAGATATAATAAAACAACAACTTTTTATTAATAATCATTCATTACATACAACTTAAAAGTAAGGTACAATGAAAAAAAGCAATGCCTAAATAATGACATATGAACTGAAAGAAAAGTAAGTACAAATAGGAACTAGAACTCTAACTCCTCTATAAACTGCTCCAAATCGTCCTGGCTGAGCCCGATCTCCTAAGAGTCGGGTCCTCCTGACAGCATTCCAAAGATAAAAGAGAAAGGAATGTCGTCAGCGAACTAGCGCTCGGTAAGTCCCAAAAGATAGAATGGAATAGACAAGTAAAGAGAATAGAACTGGTAAATTATTTGTTTGTTATGTTAACGTAGTTGTTTGTAGCTTGGTACAGAAGGCATCAGTGTATACGAGAGGAGTCCAACTTATCCCGTGGACTATGGTAACCCGTAGTACAAGGCCCCGTCGACAAAACCACGGGACAACGGCACGGATGTTCATGTAGTGTCTTTTAGTGACCATCTCGTTCCACTTCTAATACATTCCGTACCAGTCTACCCCGTTAAAACCCCGTAATATATATTGTATTTATTGTATTGATTTGTAGTTATCAGACTTGCCGAGACCGTGGTATAAGTTGTTCATGTAAACGGATCAGGATGTAAACGGAAAGCCATGTAGTCAAGTTCAAGATATAGCCATGGTTCGGCCAAGTCAAGTCATGTTGCATGTTCGTATTGTTCGGTTTTCATGTTCAGATTCAAGTGTTCATGTTTGGTATATTGGATTCATGTTGAATTGGAGTTATGATTGTATTCATGTTTAGATTGTATTCAGATTAGACTGAAACTCAAATTGAGTCAGACACTTAAACATATTTGGATCCTGAATTAGATTTTGGTGTTATCGATAACTGTTGTACATGGACGGCAGGATTTGTTTCTTTTTCCAAAACAATTACCATTGATAACTCCATTTTAGTTTTCTACCTTAAATAGGCAAGCACCCACTTTCTCAAGAAAATTCCAAGATCCTTTTGTGTGCAAGTGGAGTTAGCAAAGGACGAAGCTCCGACGAACTTCCGACGACAACTCAAGGAGTTTCCGACGACGAAACGACGCACCGGCAACTCCCACCTTTTTCTCTCCTCTAGCGAATCATCCAGTAAGTCCCTACTTCTCCTTCTTTTCTCTATTCTAAAAACATTTAAAACTAAAACCCAACGGAAGCGGAGTTAATCCGACATCCGATTCGGTTTTCCTTAAAAAGTTCTATTTTTCTTAAACATAATAATACCAAACTCTTATGTCATGACCATTAAATATTAACAAAGGCAATAGAATAAATTTGACAACAAAATAACAACCGTAGTAAGTTTTATTCCACTTTTACATTAAAATACCTTCATGTTTCATTTCAACATGCTTAACTTTTTAAACCGTATTACCTTAGAAAACTCACGAGGTAATGACCTATCTCCTCACAACACACATATCTAACATAGCATGATGGAATTTGGGAATATAGACTTGGGAAAATACGACTTTACATATAACTACCTTCAACTTATAAAATATTTTTCTACAAGAAGTGTATTTAACAAATATTTGTGATTGTGCCTCTACAACCCATTTGGGAGAACCCATTCGGTATGGTGCGGATTATCGCACATCCTCGGGCCTAGTAGAGTGATATGCAGACCTCCGCAAGGAGCATACGATCTCGAAAGATTTTTAATACATTTTTCTTTAGAAAATATGATTTCTATTATCAATAAAACTTATATTTTTAATAAATAAATATATATGTAATTAATATCAAAATATCTATTTTTAATATTTATAATATTCCATATTTCCAAAATTCAAGAAAAATATTCCATTTACAAGAAAAAATATCATACAATTCCAATATTTCAAATAAATACCTTATACTTTAAAACTAGGTCATATTCACTAGAAATTTCATATTGAATAAAAAAAAACATCTATGAAAACTCTAAAGACGATAATAAAATACTTGAGGTGTATTTTGAAAATATAACAAAACTATTTTACATAAAACCCTCTCAAGTTATACTAAATTACAATAAGAACCCTAATAAACATAGGTTTAAGCGGGACCAGTCTCTTGAGCCTCAGGGAGCCGTAAATATGGGTGCTTGCCTATTTAAGGTAGACAAAATAATAATTGGTGTTATCAACACGGTAATTGTCTTTGAAAAAGACACAAATCCTATCGTCCATATGCAGCAGTTACCGATAGCACCAAAACATAATTCAGGACTTCAATTTATTTTTTAATTGTTTGATTCAGACTGATTCTCAATATAATCAATCTGACTTGAATATGATTCAAGTAACAAACTACAATTCAACATGAATCCATGAATCTATATATTCAATCTGTTCAATCTAATCAATCTATATTGACTAGCCCGAACCATGGATATATTCCATTTACATGATCATCTATTATATCCATTCCATTACTGATATCATGATTTCGGTAAGTCATCCATTTATATAAATATACAATTCAAATAATACAAACAATACAATCAAGACATCGCGGGGTTTATAAGGGGTAGACTGGTACGGAAGGTGTTAGAAGTGGCACGAGACTGTAACCATAATACACCTAACCTGAATATCCATTGCCGTTGTACCGTGGCTGATCGGTTCCTTGTGTTCCGTATAACTTAGTCTCCGGAATAGTGGGACCCCTCTCATATACACTGGTATATTTCTATACCAAGCTACAAATAACAACGTTAACACTAAATACAACATTATAACAATATACTCTCTATTCTGTCTATTCCATTCTTGTCTATTTACGGGACTTACCGAGCGATTTGTTCGCTGACGACATTCTCTTTCTTTTCTTTGGAATGTCGTCACCAGCGAGGACTTGGATCAGCTAGCCTTCGACCCGGAGCTCTAGTTACTTGTACATTTCATTTCAGTATTTTCATTTCTGTTATGCCACTGTTTAGGCATTGCTTTCATTCCATGTATTTACCTTTCAGTTGCATTGTAAAAAGAATGTTTAATAAATAAAGTTGATGTTCATTTATATCTTGTCTCTTGTGTACATTACATTTTATATTGCTTAAACACGCTTAGCGTGTTTACTTTTGAGTAAATACGTAGCGGCCTTGTCGCGTCCTCTTCCCGTATACTGAAAAGCGGGGCGTGACAACCATGGCCCAACCCTAGACTAAAACTCATGAACCAACTTAACCGAACCTTCTTAAAACACATTGGCTTTTGGATTGTTAGAGTTGCATACTTCATTGCCACTCTTACTTTTACCCTTTTCTTTTCTCCGGAACATTCCGTATCACTACGAAGATCCACATTTATTAGATATGACCATCGTATAGTTACATACGAACTCGAAAAAACTTGTTTCAGATTCGAGAATGGTTTCCGGTTCTGGAGAAATTGAATAGGACTATTCAATTGTCTTTTCTTTTTACCTTCTCTCAGGTTATGAGAACTCCTGGGATTAGGAGAGGGTACACCTATTGCGCTTATTGGATAGTCTTCTTCCAAACCATAGGCACGTACCGAAAGGTGGGGAAGGAAGAAAACCAATTAGCCTAAGTGTGATGTACAGAAGGTAATAAGTAAAGACAAATAAAGAGATTAGAAAGAGGACAAAGTAAAATTGCGACTGCTATCATTCACGACCAAACCGCGTATATCATCACCACTCCTACTTCACCTTTGCATTTCTCCAGAACACCCCGTATCACCATGAAAATCCACATTTATTGGATAATCCATCATATAATTACATACGAACTCGAAGGAATTTGTTCCAGTTCGAGAATGGATTCCGATTCAGGAGAAATAGAATAAGGATTATTTAGTTGTCTTTTCCCTTTACCTTCTCTCAGGTTGCGAGGGCTCCTAGGATTAGGAGGGTACACCTATTACGCTTATTGGATAGTCTTCTTCCAAACCTTAGGCTGGTGCCAAAAGATAGGGAAGGAAGAAAACCATTTAGCCTAAGTACGGTGTACAGAAGATAATAAGTAAAGACAAATAAAGGGATTGGAGAGATGGTAAGGAAATATACGGTTACAGTCATGAATCTGGATAGTGGAAGAGGCATTACTAGGAATACCCGGATACCCCTTCAAAACATTTTCATGTTTCAGTTTCACTGTGAGTTGTTAATTGAAAACTGATTTCCCAATTAGATTCTTACTCCAGGGTATGTATTACCAGATCTGATTCTCACATCTGTATGGTATTACAGATGATGAATGGGAGTAAGATATTGGGAATTAGGTGATTATATCCTCATTATATCGGAATTCGTTGAAATTGATGATATTTGAGGAAATCACCTGGGTTTTTGCCGGACGACAAATATTTGGTTTTGAATATCCGTAGTTATGCACCGATTTCAAACTGATATATCTGTACATTTATTTTATAAAGTGAGATATAACTTTTTAAAATTATGTCTATGACATTTACCTATATCAGTTGATGGTTAGGTAAGGAGTATTCAACAACGGTGTAATTCTTCTTAACCATAATACAGTTTTCAACCTACGACGCACAGGGTTTGAGTTATTGAACTCAAGGGACTTATACAAAGTATTGTATATTGTCCAGTGTCCATTAGGACAAAGGGGTTGGTACTTATACTATATTCTATTTACTTGTGACTTCTCTAGTTTTTAGACAAGTATTTCGTAGAAATAGAAGGTTCAAGTTTTGAGAAGTTATAGGTACATAAATAAATTAGAGAACCATGCGTTGCAAGTATCGAGATCCTTCAAGGTGATCGAAGATGTAGATACTTGTGATTGGTATTCAGTTGATAGTAATGGTTTTGAGAACTTGCTTCTCTTTCAGGTTACTCATATCTGGATGCACTCCTAGTTGAGTAATACTGATCGGCCTCTCTCTATTTAGTTGACATGCACTGGAGACAGCTGCATGATTTGAATCTGGTTCCAATTAAATTAGTGCTTCTGTTTCTATATTGTATATAGAATGGTTCATATCTTAACGATGTTAAGCTATATGGAGTTGTCCGGCTTATACTTAAAACCGGACTCTGGACATACTCAAGGCACTTTTCAGTAATGGCAGTTTGTGGGTTATCCCGAGCTATGTCGAGGGGTAACTTTCTACCATCTGGAAGATCAATAATTATATTGTTCTTGACTCGCCACAGTTTTTGCAAAATGGACTTTTTTCAGAAAACAGTAGTGGGAGTATGGTAGAACTGGAAGTGATTCCAGAACCACAAACGATTACTGAAGATTTAATAGAACCTAAAGATTCAATTGGTTTTTGACATTCTATTAGCCACTCCGCAGATATGGTAGGTAACTTCAGGCACCTGAGAGATACTTCGGTATTATCAAAGACGGTGACAGGGAGGTTCTTGTTTATCCAGACTTGCCATTACTGTTGTTCAAGACTATGAGACCCGGCAGGAGGATGGGTATAGCGTCATTCTAAACTAACTTTAAAAGTGCACATGTATATGACTCTGCCAGAGGGTTGTTATAGTCAGTGGGAGCAGCGGAAGCATAGTGGACAAGTAGCTTGTGTCTATTTATAAACTAAAGCAGGTATAGCGGAGATAGATCATCTATTTTTAATGTGACAGTCATATCCTTTGACTTCATTAGAATAGGAGATGGAACTGTTAAGAAGGTAATGGGGTGTGATGTCCTGGTATTTGGATGACATACACTTTGTAGGAAGTGAAATTCCTACACTACGATCGGTGGTTGTCACACAGTGGTTTCTCCACATAGGATATAGATATAATATCAGGCATTCTAGTTACTAGATTTATGATTTTAGATCTAGATTTAGGTAGTTTCCTAATCTGAGTACTTTGACACTATTCCAAAGGTGTTTTAGAATGGACGACTCCTGGCATGGTGGTGTACCTGCAGGTGATGGAGTCACCCTCTCTAAAGGTGTCTTACAGACTAAAGGGGAGATGGATATGCATGATTGGTATATCACTTGCTTAGGTAATTGAGTCAATCATGAGGTATCAAGTACTATACCAGATATTTTTTTTTGCACCAGTTGCAATAAGTTTATATTAATCCAATCCTGGAGAAACGTTCGGAAGCAGTTTATGAACATAAGTGGATGTTCTAGGGATTTAGTAATGACAGCCTCCTTCGGGAGTCAGTTATCATTCCGGGCTTCCAAGGTGACCTGGATGACAGAGCGACAGTCAGAGTTATAGTTTTCCCTCTTCTGAGGGGGCAGCAGTTTGGACAGGTGGTCCAAGCGGATACTGAGAAAGGCATGGCGCAGGACACTGATTAAATTCAGTGGACGGTACAGTCGAAGAAGTTTACTGGATTTGGAGTTCATTTGTGAACTGGGTCCCATCAGATATCCAGACATATTCTAAGACAGGTATTGCTCATTTTGGGAGATGGTATTCTCCGCGAACTTGAGATAAAGAGAGATATAGAAAGAAACATTAGAGCGGATCCACTCACTGAGGCTATTTCTCGAACGCGATAGTTTCACAATAGAACTTTGTGAAACTGATTAGTAGAGAAGTTGCGTGTTCGGTATCATATGGGCTGTGAGTATGCGACACCGCAATAATTAGCCTTAAGTGCAAGTGGGAGATTGTTGGCTATAGTGCCCTAAATTCAATTATTGGATCGCAGGCACGCGATTGCAATGATTGAATGAGGACCTATACCGGTAGAACAGTCTTACTCGAGATGATAGTATGCTATCCGGTTTGTCTTTATCATCATGTATCAGCATTAGGTGGCATTACAGATCACTATTACATGTTGATAGAGCCCATAGGATTCTTTCTTGACTACCAGCAGTATGATGGCGATCATATACATGAGAGATGGATGGTCTATAAGCACATCCTTAAATGTCCCTAGTCGAGAGAGTTTCGAGACTGGGCATCGATACTCTAGAGTAGACAAGTGTATACTGATCGAGACCCTGACGAGGGGCGGTGACCGGTCTCACAAGCCATTGGTGTCAGTTTGTTCACCTAAGATGTATACAGGTGCTCATTGGGTTATGAGTACACCGGAAGGACTCGCCGGGAACATGCTAGTTGGTATTATACCTATTGTCAGATAGCAGTTCCCAGGTGACATGTGTATAGGTTAGTCTATCGACCTGAGATCGTCATTTGTCTCGTGTGAGTTCCCACTGTGCTTTGATTACTACCCTATCACGGCTCAAAGGAGTCGTGCAAACATGTTTTAGTTGGGTACAGTCCCAAGCCACATGGAGGCAGTGAGCGGATCGTCGGAGGATTCGTCTCTCCCGATATTGGGGGTTGATGTTGCGGTTGTGCACGGGTGGCCATCACCAGAAATCCTTGGCCAAGGTAGTCGAGAATTACTGATCTAGGATCGGTAGTTTCTCAGGTGGTGATGGACTTCATACCGACACTAAATGTCGCGTTATTAGGGGTCTGAATTTATCCACCCCTCTAGACCCGATATGCGATACTCATAGACGAACGGACCGGACTGTACGGATATTGTCACTGTCAGGATCAGTAGGGAATTCATGATGAGTTTGCTCGTCGGCCTCCCTTTCACTCAATACCTGAGTAGCCATTACATACAGCTAGTGCTGCTGACGTGCTTGTGGTTGAACTCACTGCCAGCATATTGACGAGTCTTTAGAGTCCCACACAGAGGGTTTCCCTGCTTCGGACGAAACAATGTAGAGGCCGTATGGTTTTACGATAGGGTTCGATCACATACGTGTACTTGTGCACGCATGATATTCGGACGGATAATACTAGTGGGTTTTGGTTTAAGCCGGATCCTAGTATTATATTTGTTGGATTATTTTCGTCTCTGTGTATTCGTATTCTTCGGAATATGGACGTGGGTATGTATATACGGTTGAGGGGTATTCTTGTAATTTATTACAAGATTACTTTTAGAAGATTACACCTCATCATGGTTTAGACCTTTTTGGATTAAAAGGTTATTGAGGTGTAGGATGAGGTGTTTATTGCATTTTTTTGGCATGGCTAATTAGTGACCCATGGTTACTATTCTAGCATGCTCAGGGTTTTTGTTTCTTGTGAGATTGTTTGTTGACTTGAGATATTTTTGTTGACTCTAGATATTTTGGAGACTTGACATATTTATTGTGATGGCTCAATTATTTCTTATCAACACTCACAACACACAAAAAAACACAAGCCATGATTCATTTCTTTTTCTCTTTCTTGAGTTGCTCTCAACACCTCATTCTCATGGCATCTTCTTCTTCCTCTAGCTCCACCCAAACCCTCTCATGAGTTGAGAATCCTTGGGTGTCTTGAGACAAATTAATCCTCCATCACTCTCTACTTCATCTACGGTATCTAGAGTAGCGATCTAGATGCCCTAGTTGCCTCGGATATGAGGTTGGAGCTCGTTGCATAGACTCTCAGGTGGATCATCTTCGATAGAGGGAGACCGGAGATCAAGCTTGATCAAGGAAGCCCCTAGGATCTTGGGATGATGGTTGAAAACCGAAGGACACGGATTTATTCGGTATAACCATTCTAACTCCTTTGCATGTTTTGTTATCTAGGGCTTATGGGTAGATCCGGGTAATTGGTTGTGGTAGGGCCAAATTTTATAAATTTTTGTTCCGCATTTGGTCACGGATTGATGGTCGGGGCGCTGCCGTAACCCAACACAAAGCCCGGGGGCCATTCCCTATGGAGGGCCCGGCGTCGCCAGCCTAAAAGGCATTCTCGTCGGTCTGATGGTGGAGGTGAGTGCTTGGATTTGTGCCACGTGTCCTCGTCTGTATTAATACAATTTTGCACATGTTTGATTTTCTGTGACTTTTTATTTTATGTGCAGAGCACGTGTAAACTTTTGGGCTACCAAAAAGTTTAAAAGAAAAATTCAGAAAAATAATATGTGGCTGATGGGATTCGAACACAGGGGCTACGTCACAGCAGTGTAAGGCTTTACCAATGAGCTATAAGTTATTTCTTGCTGTTCTTAAGCAAGTACAACTTTTAAATTGTGCTCAGGCTTGCAAACTCCTTTCTGTATTTTAAGAAGAAAAATTTTGTACAGAAAATTCAGGGTTGTTACACATAACCCTTACCAATAAATATACTTCCTTCGAAGATTACAATTTGATTATTTTCTAATAAAATTTTGTAACCTTTATTAGAAATTAAAGAAGCACTTATTAAATTCTTTCCTACACCAGGAACATACAAAACATCATTTAATAGTAAATATCGTCCATAGGTCATAGAGAGCTTAATGGATACCCTTCCCTTCACTGATGATGCTGAATCATTTCCAAGTGTTACACTTCCCCCGCATTCATCCTGAAAAGAAGTAAATCGTTTATTATTACAATATATGTGCACATTTGCACTACTGTTTAACTTCGAATCATTAGATGATGTGATAAGGTTTACAGTGTGAGAAATATACCTGAGAGAAGAACCTTCACCAATTTCCGCCACATTTACATTTGCATTGTTAGTACTTGCAGGTTTCTAAACTGGTTCGGTTTTCCTGAAGAAGCATCTGGTAGAGATATGGTTGGTTCTCCCACATACGAAACATAATTTCCTTGTTCGTTGGCTTGTGACTTTTGTTCCGGTTTAGACATTTTTAAAAATGTTTCTTTTTGAACCTATTGTTCTTAGGTCTAAATTGGTTTCCTTTAGGGACATTTTTATTAGATCCTTCATTCAGGTTGACTTTATTTTAACATTTAGTATCAGGATTAAGTACAACCTTTCTTTGTTCCTCAATTCTAATAGAATTCATGACATCAAGGAGTGTAAGTGAATTTTAGTTCATCCAAAATTGGTTAGCAAAGGCTTCCCAAGATGGCGGAAGAACATCAATCAAAACAGTTACTTGAAATTGATCCAAAAGTATGGTTCCAAAATTAATCACTTTCGTGACCAACTCTTGAAAGTCATGAAGTTGTTTATTTATAAGCTCATTATCCTTAAGGATGAAATTCCTAAATGACGATATGCTAAATCTCGCTACCCCAGCATTATCATTACCATATCTTTGTTCTAATTCGAACCAAAGTTCCTTAGCGGTTTTAAAGTGAAGGAATGCAGGGTAAAGTGGACCTTCCAAGACACTAAGTATTCGGAACTTACAAGGGTAATCTATCTTCTCGGGAGAGGAATACTTAGATTTGGTTTTGTCCGAGGAAGGAGTGGGTACAACAGTATTCCCACTCCATCGGTTAGACTTTCCTCAGGGACAGAGTCAACAAATATAGATGGGATAGGATTTTCATCAATTGCAATTATTAATCCCAGTATAGTCAACCAGTATTCGATTTGGATTTGCCAAGTCTTAAAGTCACTTTGGCCGTTGAACTTTTCGGGTTTTATGGAACTGGAGTCGTTACTCTTTGTCGTATTATATCAATTGATGGATAACAAGAACGCGTTATAATTTAAAAAGATGAAAATGAAATATCCGGTATGACTTAACAAATAGACTAATCCTTAATATTAACATTCACTTTTAATTTGGAATTTCTAGTAACAAGAAAATAGTGCAGTCCATATCTGTACGATAATCTTTGAGGGGAACATACCCGATAAAGTAGACCAATCGGTATAATGCAGTCAACATCCGTTGTTTACCACCAAAAATAGAGACGAACTGGGATTGATCGACTTGCCTGAATTTAGGGGTAGATACTATTTGGATTTTGTAGGGTGTTTTTCGTCACCCCATTGAGATGGGAATGCGCGCGCGCGCTTGTCAGGCGTACTACAGATTTTCCCTGCCTAGGGTAGGCCGGGGTTTAATGATTGTGGGGATCCGAATCTCCGGCAGCCGCGGACTAAACTGCCGTTAATTACCCCTCGCTTTTGGAGCGAGGGAACCTCCGATTGACGGGTTAAACTGGTCATGCGAACTCAATGTGCAGTGTGTGTGTGATGTGTTTTGAAAGGGGTTTTTTGGATATGTCGGGAGCCACACAGAGTTTTTACGGGGATCCCGCTACCCGGATAACAGGCTGGGGGTCAAGGGGGTTAGCAGCCCCCTTGCGGGGTGCGGGACAGCGCCCCGTTAGAATTTTTTTTTCTAATAGGGACAGTGTCGTGGTGTATGTGTGTGTGCCCATATGTATACATATGTATATATATGTATATATATAAGAAAGAAAAAAAAAGGGAAGAAAAGGCATCCAAAGGATGCGTGGGGGCAGCACCTTGGGCGCTGTGCGCCTAAGTGTTGTGCGCTCAAGCGCTAGAGTGCCACGTGTCGGCACGTGGGCGCTCTGTGCTTGAGCGCTGGGAGCTTGAGCGCAAGCGCGCCACGTGTCGGCACGTGGGTACTTTACGCTTCAGCGCCTGACGCTTGAGCGCAAGTGCGTCACGTGTCGGCACAGGGGCGACTTGCGCTTGAGCGCTGGGCGCTTGAGCGCAAGTGCGCCATGTATCGGCACGGGGGTGACTTGCGCCTGAGCGCTTGCGCTTGAGCTCAAACGCGCCACGTGTCGGCACCGGGGCAACTTGCGCTCGTGCGCTCGCGCTTAAGCGCAAGCGTGCCACGTGTCGGCACCGGGGCGACTTGCGCTCGAGCGCAAGTGAGCCACGTGTCGGCACGTGGGCGCTTTGCACTTGAGCGCAGGCCGCTGTAGTGCAAGCGCGCCACGTGTCGGCACGTGGGCGCTTTTCGCTCGAACGCTGAGCGCTTGAGCGCAAGCGCGCCACATGTCGGTACGCGGGCGCTCTGCGCTTGAGCGCCGGCGAGAAAAAGAGGCTTTTAGCCTAGGAAATTTCTCGGAAGAGAAATTAGAGAGGAGTTGGACTCCTGAGTGTTTTTTTTTTGGATTTAGTGAAAGGGGTTCTTCTTCTTCCTCCTCTGTTAGCTGGATCTTGAAGATCAAGAGATGTGAGATCTCAAAATCTCTTCTTTTAGGGATCTAAAGACAGATCCAAGTTCCCCTTTGTGGGTTTGGTGGTGAAAAACTATTTTGTTTTTGAAAAGGAAGAGTAAAACTCTTGATTTAATTCAGAAGAAAGAAGAAGGTTTGAGACCTTCAGAAAAGGGAAAGAAATACAAACCCTAGGTTTTTGAGAGAATGAAAGTATTATTTTTTATTCATCATCATTTTGCCTTTTATAGGCTTACATATTTACATATAGCCCCCTTGGGCTTTGCAAAATGGCGTTTTGCCCATTTTGTTTACAATCATGCATAAAAAATTACATAAAAATTATTTATGACATGATTTCGTTGTTGGCATGGGAAGGCTGGCCGCGGGCTCGACTTGGGCATGGACCCGCTTGACCTGGGCTTGGGCCCACCTAGCTTGGGGGTTGACCTTGACTTTGACTCGGTCAACCGGGGTGTAAATTTTTACCCCAACAAATTGCCCCTCATCAATGAATGCACACCGCACATGAGGGTCGTGTGCATGAAATTGATGGATCTTCTTTTGCGTGGAGGCGACTTACTTTGGTCCCCACTTTTTGGGATGCACTGCCCTTTTTACGACGTGGACGGTCGGCACTTGACGCGTCTCCGAGACGGAGTGTCCGTGGTAGACGTTTCCCTGGCCCGGAGGGATCTGGTTCCTGCTTTGTAGGAAGCCTACACTGCCCTTTTTGCGACATGGACGGTCGACGCTCTGATCCGGAGCGATTTGGTTCTCGACTTGTGGGGAGCTTGCACTGCCCGTTTTGTGATATGGACGGTCGACGCTCTGACCCGGAGCGATTTGGTAGACGTTTCCCCGGAATGGAGTGTCGCTGGTCGACGTTTCCCCGAGACGGAGTATCTGTGTTGGACGTTTCCCCGATGCAGAGTGTCGCTGGTTGACGTGTCCCCGACACGGAGTGTCAGCTTGACGTTTCCCCGGCACGGAGTGACGTTGTTGGACGTTTCCCTGATGCGGAGTGTCTGTGTTGGACGTTTCCCCGATGCAAAGTGTCGCTGGTTGACGTGTTCCCGAGACGGAGTGTCTGTTGTCGATGTGCCCTCGGCACGGAGTGTCTGCTTGACGTTTCCCCAAGGCGGAGTATCGGCTGGTTGACGTATCCCCGAGACGGAGTGTCTGCTGGTTGACGTGTCCCCGGCACGGAGTGTCGTTGTCGGACGTTTCCCTGATGCGGAGTGTCTGTGTTGGACGTTTCCCCGGCACGGAGTGTCGGTGTTGGACGTTTCCCTGATGCGGAGTGTCTGTGTTGGACGTTTTCCCGATGCTGAGTGTCGCTGGTTGACGTGTCCCCGAGACGGAGTGTCAGCTTGACGTTTCCCCGGCACGGAGTGTCGTTGTTGGACGTTTCCCTGATGCGGAGTGTCTGTGTTGGACTTTTCCCCGGCACGGAGTGTCGGTGTTGGACGTTTCCCTGATGCGGAGTGTCTGTGTTGGACGTTTCTTCGATGCAGAGTGTCGCTGGTTGACGTGTCCCCGAGACGGAGTGTCAGCTTGACGTTCCCCCGGCACGGAGTGTCGTTGTTGGACGTTTCCCTAATGCGGAGTGTCTGTGTTGGACGTTTCCTCGATGCAGAGTGTCGCTGGTTGACGTGTCCCCGAGACGGAGTGTCTGTTGTCGATGTGCCCCCGGCACGGAGTGTCTGCTTGACGTTTCCCCGAGGCGGAGTATCGGCTGGTTGACGTATCCCCGAGACGGAGTGTCTGCTGGTTGACGTGTCCTTGGCACGGAGTGTCGGTGTTGGACGTTTCCCTGATGCGGAGTGTCTGTGTTGGACGTTTCCCCGATGCAGAGTGTCACTGGTTGACGTGTCCCCGAGACGGAGTGTCAGCTTGACGTTTCCCCGGCACGGAGTGTCGTTGTTGGACGTTTCCCTGATGCGGAGTGTCTGTGTTAGACGTTTCCCCGATGCAGAGTGTCGCTGGTTGACGTGTCCCCGAGACGGAGTGTCTGTTGTCGATGTGCCCCCGGCACGGAGTGTTTGCTTGACGTTTCCCCGAGGCGGAGTATCGGCTGGTTGACGTATCCCCGAGACGGAGTGTCTGCTGTCGATGTGCCCCCGGCACGGAGTGTCTGCCTGACGTTTCCCGAGGCGGAGTATGGGCTGGTTGACGTATCCCCGAGACGGAGTGTCAGCTTGATGTTTCCCCGAGACGGAGTGTCTGTTGTCCGACACAGAGGTCGATGTTGGAATTGGTTGGTTGGATTTGTTTGATTTGAGTCGACATCAGCATCGCTACACTGGAATATGGTACCAGGAGCGAATCATCATTTGTCATGAAAGAATTCTGGGATTGGTATTTTTGTTTGGCATCTGCATTGCTGCACTGGAATAATGCCAGGAGCAACTCATCATTTGCCCCGGAAGGATTTGCGAATTGGTTTTGGTTTAGCATCTGCATTGCTGCACTGGAATAATGCTAGGAGCAACTCATCATTTGCCCCGAGAGGATTTGGAAATTGGTTTTTGTTTATGCCCGTGGATTGTATACGGTTTTGCAGGATGCATGATCCAGACCGTAGGGCCGGAAAATTTTTGAGATTTTGTTGGCGTCTGCATCGCTGCACTGGAATATATTTCCAGGAGCGACTCATCATTCGCCATTGGGGTATGGGAGATGGAATTTGGTTGGCGTCTGCATCGCTGCACTGGAATATGGTATCAGGAGCGACTCATCATTCGCCACTTGGGGATTGGGGAGCGATGGCTTAGGAGACAGGTTTGGATCCCTATCACCTAAGGCTTTTCAATTTTATGGGCCGTGAGGGTCCCATAAAAGCATTTTCTCCCTACGAGTCGTAAAGATCCCGCAGGTGTATATTCTCCTTAGGAGTCGTGAGGACTCCTAAGTGTGTTTTTTCTTCGTGAGTCGTAAGGATCCCACAAAGATTTCTTCACCTCATGTATCGTGAGGACATATGAGTGGGTCTTCTCAATGGAGCATAATTCCAAAGGCGGAGACCAGCCACGTAACTGGTGATTATGTTGGGGCATGGGTATAATGAGAATTATTTGAGTCCGTGGATTGTATACGGTAATCAATTTGGGGACTAACCGTAGGGCCGGGAGAATTTTGAGAAATTGGATTTTGGTTGGCGTCTGTATCGCTGCACTGGAATTTAGTACCAGGAACGACTCATCATTCGCCGTTTTTTTTTTTGTTTTACCGCGATTGCTCTATCATTTCAGCTTTTCTTATCGCGAAGGTCGCGATTGCCCCATCATTTCAGCTTTTATTCGCGGTTGCCCTATCATTTCAGCTTTATTTTCATCTTTATTTTACTCGCTGATTTTTATTGCGAGTTGCCCCATCATTTCGGCTTTTCTTTATTTTTCTTTTATTTACACATTTTTATTTATTTACACTTTTTTTTTACATTCCCAGTTTAACGACTTAGAGGTCGATTGTTCCCAGTTTAATGACGTGGTGGTCGATTGTTCCCAGTTTTATGACGTGGTGCTCGACTGTTCCCAGTTTTATGACGTGATGGTCGTCTGTTTTCAGAAAAAGGCAGATGTCCGAGAGAATCAGTTTCACGAAGAACTTCGGTCTCCGTTTGTACGAAATTGGCGGTCGCAACATGATCGTTGGTTAACACGCCAGGGGACAATGATATTTCTCCCGCCTTATATTGTTTCTCGACCCAATCCTTGAAGATGCAACAGTCTTCAATAGTGTGCCCCAGCACTCGGTGGTATGGGCAAAAGTTAGGATGATGAGTCCTGTTCGCTTCACTTAGCCTTTTTGGTTCTGGTAGCCGCAGGCCATTCTTCAGAGCATCTTTAAAAATTTTGTGGACTTTGTCCCTTCGGAATGAGTAGACCTTATTTCTTCTCTCCTCCAAAGTTGGCTCTCGAGACTGGTCAGTTTTTGCTCCGCCCGCTCTCTGCTTATTTAGAGAATCGGTGCTGTTAGAACTTCCGCCTTTTCGGTTGTCGTCCCTCCATAGTTTCGGTCTGTTTATGAACTGAAGGTCCTGAGCAGACTCGGGCTTTGAGCATTCCAACGTTTGGACCTTTTTGGTCAGCTCTTGGAATGTTTTAAGGCCCGCGGTGCATAGAAATGGGGCCATCCAATTGTTGAGATTTCCGACGAAGAGACTGACAGATTGGTCTTGCTCTATCGGCGGTTCGCATTTGACGGAGAGATTGCGCCATCGGGTTATAAAATCCGTGCTGCTTTCGTTGTTCTTGGGCTTAGTCCTTACGATCTCGGCAATGGTGATCTTGTCGCTGACGCTCATGAACCTTTGTTGAAACAAAGATTCCATTTGGACGAAAGTAGTAACGGAGCCATCCGGTATGCTCGCGTACCAGTCGAAAGCAACATCTGTCAAGCTATTAACGAACTGGCGGAGGAGAAGCGCATCGTTGCCCCCAGTGTTCCCGCATGAGGCTTTGAAGTGGGCGATGTGCTGATTCGCATTTCCCGTCCCGTCGAATCTTCCGAATTTAGGGATGACATAGCCGCTAGGAAATTCTACCAGATCATATTGAGCAGGATATGGTCTCCCGCTACTGCTAACATCTTTTTGCGCTTCGGCTTCGGCTACCAAGGTTTTGACTTTGTCGGTAACCAAATCCATGATTTGATCTTGAGTTAGCGGGCTACTATCATTGGTAGCCAAGACATTTCCCGAGATAGGATGCGGCTGACTTTCGTGCGGTCCGCCCACTTTCGGATTTGAGGGAATAGGCGTCGGCTGCCTTAGGGCACCGTTTCCCGGTTCACGAGCAGAGCCATGCGCTTGATTGGGCGGCTGAGAGGCAAGTCGGGCCGTGAGCTGCAAGACGACGTTTGTCAAGTCGTCAATTTTTGAGTAGAGCTTGGCCATCTCCTTGTCTTTGTTCCTGAGCTACTTTCGGAGCTCTTGAAGCAGCTCTTGCTCCGCGGTCCTGGGGCGAAAAGTCGGCTCTTCTTCGCTTTCCGAGCTTGACTCCTCGTGAATTGAGGGCTCTCTCTGCCTATCATCCTCATCGAGAGGGTTTTCCTTATCTAGTGGAGGCGGCTGTTCTTGGGAAGCGGCAACCACATTCAAGCCAGATTGGATTCGAGATGTGGTGGCCCCGTCCTTGCTCTTGCTGCGCGTGCCCACCATGTAGACAGTGTGGACCGCATACCCAGCCATCTCTTTATCCTTGGCAGCTGATTTCGCAGAGCGGTCCAGGCTTTGGAAATTCATAAATTTCAGCATGGCCAGAGCCCTAGCCCTTTTGTTGGCTCTTTATCTGAGCCGCTTCTGCCTCAGCTTCTCTGCCTTGAGCGTCTGGCAGGCTTCTGCTCTTCGGGAAGCCGCCATAGGTTGAGTGATGGGGAGGCTTGAGAAGACACCCAATCGAGCAGTTGTTAGAGGCATCGCTGGAGCTTGCCCGAGATGCTTTGTTTCTTTGCTGGTGTTGATGGCCTTGCCCCCAGCTGGGGCCGAGGAAAGTCGATTAAACACCGACTTGCGTTTGTGTTGGGGCGCCCTAGCGACCACGACATTCGGCCTTTTCCCCTTTGAGACCGGTTTGTCTATTACCGGAGCTTGAGGTGTAGGGATGGCATTAGCCGAGACAAACAGGATAGATCCAAATGGTAGCGGCTCTTCCTCCCATTGTCGCCCGAGACTTGCCGGGAGGACCGTCCTAGAGTCTATCTTCATTGTGTAGGAGACGGGAGCCGTGCTGAGAGCTGAGTTCATCATTGGAGATATTGTTGAAAAGTGATTGCTTGAAAACCTGCATGAAAAAGCATTATTTTAGTATAAATATAGACATGTATATTGATTGAGTTCGCATGAACGTTTAACCCGAAATATGGGAGGAGAGAAGGGTCCCACCGGGCGTGCCAGAATCTGTAGGGTGTTTTTCGTCACCCCATTGAGATGGGAATACGCGCGCGCGCTTGTCAGGCGTACTACAGATTCCCCCTGCCTAGGATAGGCCGGGGTTTAATGATTGTGGGGATCCGAATCTCCGGCAGCCGCGGACTAAACTGCCGTTAATTACCCCTCGCCTTTGGAGCGAGAGAACCTTCGATTGACGGGTTAAACTGGTCATGCGAACTCAATGTGCAGTGTGTGTGTGATGTATTTTGAAAGGGGTTTTTTGGATACGTCGGGAGCCACGCAGAGTTTTTACGGGGATCCCGCTACCCGGATAGCGGGTTGGGGGTCAAGGGGGCTAGCAGCCCCCTTGCGGGGTGCGGGGCAGCGCCCCGTTAGAAATTTTTTTTCTAAAAGGGACAGTATCGTGGTGTATGTGTGTGTGCCCATATGTGCCCATATGTATATATATGTATATATATAAGAAAGAAAAAAGGGAAGAAAAGGCATCCAAAGGATGCGTGGGGGCAGCACCTTGGGCGCTGTGCGCCTAGGTGCTGTGCGCTCAGGCGCTAGAGTGCCACGTGTCGGCACGTGGGTGCTCTGCGCTTGAGCGCTGGGAGCTTGAGTGCAAGCGCGCCACGTGTCGGCACGTGGGTGCTTTGCGCTTCAGCGCCTGACGCTTGAGCGCAAGTGCGTCACGTGTCGGCACGGGGGCGACTTGCGCTTGAGCGCAAGCGCGCCACGTGTTGGCACGGGGGTGACTTGCGCCTGAGCGCAAGCGCGCCACGTGTCGGCACCAGGGCGACTTGCGCTCGTGCGCTCACGTTTAAGCGCAAGCGCGCCACGTGTCGGCACCGGGGCGACTTGCGCTCGAGCGCAAGTGCGCCACGTGTCGGCATGTGCGCATTTTGCGCTGGAGCGCAGGCCGCTGTAGTGCAAGCGCGCCACGTATCGGCACGTGGGCGCTTTGCTCTTGAACGCTGAGCGCTTGAGCGCAAGCGCGCCACGTGTCGGCACGCGGGCGCTCTGCGCTTGAGCGCCGGCGAGAAAAAGAGGCTTTTAGCCTAGAAAATTCTCGGAAGAGAAATCAGAGAGGAGTTGGACTCCTGAGTGTTTTTTTTTTGGATTTAGTGAAAGGGGTTCTTCTTCTTCCTCCTCTGTTAGCTGGATCTTGAAGATCAAGAGATGTGAGATCTTAAAATCTCTCCTTTTAGGGATCTAAAGACAGATCCAAGTTCCCCTTTGTAGGTTTGGTGGTGAAAAACTATTTTGTTTTTGAAAAAGAAGAGTAAAACTCTTGATTTAATTTAGAAGAAAGAAGAAGGTTTGAGACCTTCAGAAGAGGGAAAGAAATACAAACCCTAGGTTTTTGAGAGAATGAAAGTATTATTTTTTATTCATCATCATTTTGCCTTTTATAGGCTTACATATTTACATATAGCCCCCTTGGGCTTTGCAAAATGGCGTTTTGCCCATTTTGTTTACATTCATGCATAAAAAATTACATAAAAATTATTTATGACATGATTTCGTTGTTGGCATGGGGAGGCTGGCCGCGGGCTCGACTTGGGCATGGGCCCGCTTGATCTGGGCTTGGGCCCACCTAGCTTGGGGGTTCACCTTGACTTTGACTCGGTCAACCGGGGTGTAAATTTTTACCCCAACAGATTTATCCATCCACCTCTCCGAAAATACCAAGTTGATTTATGGCACAATATATCGGAGGTTTGGACAGATGCCACCGTTGTAGCAAACTTTATCAGATTTCCCTACCCGCGGATGCCAGCAAGAGAGCACTAGAATTTGAAGTCGGAGATCACGTATTTCTAAAGATTTTCCTTACCCGCGGAGTTATCAGGTTTGGAGGTCGCGGGAAACCCAGTCCCCGTTTCATCAGACCTTTTGAGGTGCTAGAGCGAGTAGGAGAGGTGGCCTATCGACTTGCCTTGCCTCCATCGCTAGCTAGTGCGCACAATATTTTCCACGTATCACAGTTGCGGCGCTATGTTCGGGATGACAGCCATGTTCTGGACTTTTCAGAGTTAGCTTTGGGTACCGACCTATCTTACGAGGAGCAGCCCACCACCATCCTCGACCGCAGAGAAAAAGTGCTGAATAATAAAGTCATTCCGTTGGTCCGAATGTCTTGGGGCGGTCGTTCCCCAGGGGAATCTACCTGAGAGCGTGAGGAGGATATCTGTGCACGTTTTCCATATCTGTTTGTATAGTGCTGTTGTTTCGTTGTTTCCTTTTAAATTTCGAGGACGAAATTTTTGTAAGGAGGGTATGATGTAAATTCCCGGTTCCGTCAATAAAATTTTTCTATAATTTTTCCAAGTCCCCTGAATATTTTCTATTTTTCCCGTTATTTTTGGAGGAATTTAGAATGCATATATTTTGAATTTTAAATTTTCCTAAACAAAAAAAAACTCCCGGCCCAGCCCAATCCCGGACCAAAACCCCTGCCCTTGCCCATACCCGACCCGTTATTTTTCCCCACTCCCATTTCTTTCCCGCTTCTTCTTCCTTCTTCCCCACGTCGCGTATGCTTCAACGTCGCCCTACGCCCCTGCCCCCGTTCGCGACCACGACCCCGCGCCTCTACCCACGATCCTACACGCGCGTGCTCACGAACTCCCTGCCTCGACCTCGTCACTCTCCCCCCATGCGAAACCGAGCCCCTCATCCTCACTACTTTTTCCTCGATCCTTCACCGCACACCGACTACTCTCCCCAACAGCCTCGCCTCCTTCTCCTCCTCCCCTCGTCACCACTCCTCACACCACCGACGAACTTCCTCGTCCCCCTCCTCGACCCTTCACTGCACAACCGAACCCACTACGTCCTCACCGTGAGCATCGCCGGCCACCAACCTCCTCGCCGACCCTCGACCTCAACATCAGCATCACCTCCCCTGCACATCCCTCGCCGAACCCAGCTCCACCAACCTCCATCGCCGACCCTCGACTCCTAGCAACCAAGCCTCCGCTGCCAAGAACCCAAGCTTCGAGCCTCGACCCCCTCGCTGCACCCCCACCGGCGACCACCACAGCCACCGCCGTTCACCTCGCCATCGCCTCCTCTCTCGGCCACCACCACAACAAGCAACTTTGCCACCATCGACGCCTCCTCGTCACAGTCGCAGTTGAACTTAAGCCTAGTCGTCGCCGTGCTATGTCCGTGGCGCGATCTTGCCGTTGCCGCTGCCGTGCGTCGTCAACGCGTCATCAGGCAAGTACCCTGCTTTCTCCATGCTAATTCTATCTATTACATTTCTAAATGACAATAAATTCAGTATATACCTTTCTTACGAATCAATAATATGTAAGTGTTCGATGTAAAACTCGAGGGGGGAAACCCCGTTAAATTGACGGGAACTGATCACATAGGATGGACCGTGTAATAATGAACATCGTGTTATAATTTGGCTAGAAAATACAGTCGTTACTGACGTGATAGGTCATTCCTTTTAAGCCCGTTAAAACTGAAATTTTCCGTACCTGAAACTCGTAAAAATCACAGTTAAATGATTATAAATTGGAATGTAACGTTTGAGGGCTCAAATCGAATCCGACTCGACGACCTAGAACTCCATAGGAGTGTCAATCTGATCCTATGCTAGAAAGATGCCAGAAACTAGTTCGGAGTGCGGTTCTGGACTGCAGTCCAGAGCATCTCTGGCCTTTGATTCTAGTTTTGTAATGCTTCCACCCTGCTGTATGAAAATCTTATGATGCGGAATCCTATACCATAGCTAAGATAAAACTGTTAGATAACCAGTGAAAGTGATTTCATTCATTTCTACTATCGTTTACTATTTAAACTATATTTTAAATCAACAGAACATATAGCAGTCCCAAACAGGGACAGAACATATACCCCATTGTGGTACAGTGCATAACTTCCAGTACACCATGGATATTATCGATCCATCTAGTGCTTTAGAAACCTAACTGATAGACCTAAATTTTTTTCAAGTATAGCGTCGCCTAATTTTGATCCCAACAGGGTGAAAACTGTGTTACGAAATGGACATTCAGTTCAGGAACTGAAATTCTAGTAGCGAACACTTAAAATGAAATGATTGTAACATGCGAACCCGAAACCCGATTGACTTGAAATTAATTTTGTTGAACTTCTGACTAAGTTTACTTATTAACACTTTTATATCTTTTTGCTTAATTCTGAATGTATGATTTAATACGAATTTTCTATGTTCATAAGACATATAACGACTTGTACTGCACATAAACTATTTAGCGACATGATTCATAGTTCTACCTGACTAAAAGACCTTTAGGGATAGCGAACATTCGTGTTAATTCTCAGTGTATTGGTGCGGTTGTGTCAAGTACGCCAATAAATAGTGAGTGACTTGTGACAATGAACCATACAGTGCACAGTGAAAGAAATTGTGTTATTAATGCGTACTTGTACACAACTAGCCTATACTCATGAATAGTGAAACCTGGGTAAAAAGGAAATCGAAGTGGAAAGGGAATTGTATTTAGCGATGACAGTGATTTAGAGGATAATCATTCGAACAGTGACTCTTATATATATTAGGTTGGGCCTAGCGGTCCCGCTGACTGGGTTATGTCCCGGGTGATAGCGGGTCGTAGTCTCGGGTACGTACGAGACCCTCGTTAATCATGATCCTCCTTTCCACAACTCGATTTCAAAGGTGAATTAGAGACTGATAGGGTCACAGATCATACATTGCATTAGTTAGTGACATATTGACTACCTGCATTTTATCTCCACCGTTATTACTTTCATTTTCTTGTCTTTTGTTATTATTATAAAAGTGCTATTATGCCGCTCTGACGACCTGAGTATGCATGCTCAGACCTTGAGGAAGAACCAGTACAGGAGTCAGACCTGCCCTTCGAGCTTGCGGAGATTTAGACGGGATTACCTCCTTTACCTTTACTGCTTTCCCTAAAGAAACCTTGTATTCGCACTCGGTTAGTAGTTCTTTTCCTTGTTTTGTTGTAAATTGTAAACAATGAAAGTTAATGTAATAACTAGTGATGTATTTCCTTTACTTCTGTGCTGTGTTTACTGATTACCATGTAATGCTAGAAACCGAAGTGTGACTACGGCAGGATTATACCTTGACCGTAGAAGCATGGCTGGCCTAGTCATCCCTTGTTTTCCGTATTTTGGGAAGCGGGGCGTGACATTCCCCCTCATTTGTGATAGGGTTTTTTTTATTGTGGGGACGCTCTTCCCTGCAGGCACAAGCCCCTGCAGTTAATTACGTTATCGCGTTGCGATGATCATTTTCTCCTGCTCCAGCAGTTCACTTCGTGTCGTCTGTATTTTTTTTTTAATTGCCCGTGGATTGTATACGGATACTAGTTTATGTCGTCGCCCGTAGGGCGCAGATTAGTCCAAATCCGTATATTTTAGATTTTGGATTTTGAACTTAAGTTATATTTTTCCTTCAGTTCAAAAATATTTTGTTTGGTTTAAAGATCGTTAATCTAGTTTGAGATTAAGATCAACTTAAACATATGAGCATTTGGGCCCAATTTATTTTCAACTAAGGATATATTAGTCCTATTTGAAACTAAGATCAACTTAGCAGTATTTTAAGGATCATTAAATTTATTAAGATCCAGAGTATTTGGGCTCAGTTGCAAAACACTTGACCAATTTGTGCTTAGTCTACTCGGTCCTTTTTTTGTTCAAAAGTGCTAGGTACTTATTTGGGCTCTGTTTGTTCAGCCCCTCCTTTTTATGCAAAAATGCTAAGCACTTATTTAACACTCTGACGCTCACATAGGTATCATGTGAAGCCTTCAGTTATGGGCGCTGCCCAATCAGGGCTAAGCACTCAGTTATATATATAGCGCTAAACACTTTTTTTATATGGCGTCCACATGAAGAGCACGTGAGGCACTGGGCGTTGCCCAATCAGTGCTAAGCACTCAGCCATTTTGGTTATATATTAAGTACTAAGCACTTTTTGTGTGGCATCCACGTGAGGAGCACATGAGGCACTGGGCGATGCCCTATCAGTGCTAAGCACTCAGCCGTTTTGGCTGTATATGGAGTGCTAAATACTTTTGTAACACCCGAACCCAATGCTACTATTTTCAGTTACTGTTTGAGCATAATGTGGTACTCATTTCATTTAGCTTGCTTGTTTGTTGCTTACTGTAAAATTTTAACCGGTAAATTCATTTCTGCATATAACAAATTTTAGCATCTAAAATAAAATTAAAAATATTCATCTTGGCCTACTTGACACCCCTAACCCCATGGTAGCGTCTGTGCATCGTGTTCTCGTCCCGTTCAGTGAAACAGGCGAGTTTGGATGGCTACGTGCGCGTACGTGTGTCCGTTTTGGGGGTATGCTTTTTTTATCATAAGACACTTAATTTTAAAATTTGGATCCCGCTTAAAATCCTATTATTTCAATTTCGAATTTTTGGACCCGACCCGGGCGCGATTTGGAAATATTTTATTTGGCTCCAAAACCCAAATTTTAATATTTCTGAAACCATGATGTATTTTCTTAAACAATTTGAATTCTACTGTTCCCTTAAATATTTACACAAATCTTTTCTAACAGAAACGTTTTCCCTCAACCAATCATTTCACCCAATTTTTTCCCGTGGGCCCTTCCTCATATTCTCCTCCCTCCTCTCTCTCTCTCTTTACCGTCTCTCTCTCTTTCTTTATCTCTCTCTCTCTAACTTTATTTCTCTCTCCTTTTAAACCTTCCCTCCTCCTCTATTTTCTCACAAAACACAGAAGAACCCATCCGAGCCCCGTCGCAGCGAGCCCTAGCCGCCTCCATACTCACCGCCGCAGCCCCAACGCCGGCGACGCCATCACCATCACCCTCGCCTCCTCATCCTCATCTCACCAAGCCCTCTTCCTCCTTTCCCCGCGTCCCCGGACACCTGCGCACCCCGCCGCGGCCGCCTACAGTTCCCTGCACCCGTTCCTGCGTCTCGCCGCCGATGATCACCTCGTCGTCGCCTCCGCCATCGCCCTCTTCTTTCCCTCACCATCCTCCTCCCCTCTCCCGGTGCACCCCGACCAGACCCGCGACCACCTGCAACCCATGCACACCGTCGGACCGCCGTCTGTCGCCGCCGGCGATCTCGATCTGCCTCCCCGGCCTTCGTACGACCCACTGTAAGCCTTCTACTTATTTTTCTCCTTCCTTTCTTCTCTGGTTCCCTGTATTCTTGATTGCATATCTTGATGGTTTACTGTTCACGTTTTTGCAGGAATCCGACGATGCCGACGACGTGACCCGATGTTCCAGCGAGGTACCCCGACCCGTGTGGTTCCATTGTTCGTTGTTTGGGTTCAATCCGTGAACCGTGTGCCCGTTACGAGTTTCCCCGCCGACGTTTACGTTCCGTTTTTTCCGGTTCGCGACCCGTCGAGGCAAGTACACCTTGCTACATGCTATACAATATTTACAAATATATTATGACACCCCAAAACCTGTAAATTTAACTTGGTACGATCACTTCCCATTTTCGGGTACAATATTGCATTATATCATTTTACTGTTAAACATGGAACCTACAGTTGCAAATTGAAACAAATCACCATATTTACCTGTTTAATCACATTTATAATGTTGATGTAGCTTATGACATTTATCCCTGTAGTTCTGTTCCATTCGGACACTCGTATGCTTTTAATCTGAAATAGCTGTACTGAACCGTATATAAATCATTGCACCTCTAAGGGTTCCTAAACCTGTTAACATGACTAAACGGCTATATTGGTCTTACTGCACTCTTGTAACCATCTCTGTAACAAATTGATAACTGTATTGCAAATTGAATGAAACTGCCTATTACTTAATTCATTGCTTATCTCATGTTGTTGATACACATGCTAGACTATATAACTGATTGTGAGCACACCCACGATATTGTTTACATCTTGACTTAACGTTGCCACACATATATATATTGATATACCTGACATGGTACCGTACACTGTTGACTTGACCTGATGTACCATGACCTGACCCGTTACCTGATCTTGTGTCTAATGCCAACAAACCCGACACGTAGTCCTCATGGACCGTTCCTGTTGTCTATCCAGACAAACCTGCTTTTACCTGATCCTGTGTTGGCATTAGTTCTTGATTACTGAATATCTGACTTGACATACATAACTTGGGGGTATGGGGAAATCAAAGGTGAAACCTGATTTGTAACTCAACAGTTCGATACCTGTTCTGATCAGTCTTACGGGCTAGGCCAGCCCCGGAGTGATGATGCTGACATCACTCGCTCATCCTGCTACCTGTTACTGCCTAGCGGCACGTCTCGGATTCAGCCCGAGAGTCTTGACCGTGGTACCGGGCATGCACGGGATACTATTGAGTTACATCGACGATTCATCAATTGATTTCAAAGACTTTAGGATAGAAAACCTGATAGAACAGTTTAGTTACCCACTGTACACTACCCTGCACTGCTTGATTCTCATTATTGCTACTCTCGTTTTATTCATGTTTATATTGCATTGCCTGCTTCACTGTTCATATTATATTACTTGATGACATGACGCGCTGACGTCTGGGTTTTGCATGGCCCAGATTCCGTACTGCTGTCGCAGTCTGAGCAGGAGTACTTCAGCCAGCAGGCTGAGCTGTGAGTTCAGTAGTAGTTAGTTTTATTTCCTGCATTTATTTCCTGATGTGAGCCCGCATTATGGGACATACATTTCAGTTATTTGTATTGGATCATTTGCTTTCGCATTTATTTATTATTGACTCCTGTTATCTTGGTTTATGGACATGTCTAGATAGTTTTATTTTGTTTTTGATATCTCTACAGTCGTAATGTGACTGTGGATGGATGCTTCCTACCCACAGGTAGCATGGTTGGCTATGTCACGTGCCTATTTTAGCGTACTCTGGGAAGCGGGGCGTGACATGGTTTTTTTGGTATCAGAGACATAGGTTAGTTGGGTTGATTCTTTTGTAGTTGGGTATTGTACCCAATACACGAATCAGAATACCCGTATTTAGGAACCATGTCCTGCCACTTTGCCGTTTACCATTCTTGAATCACATTCTTCCTGATTATATCTTTTACGATGTGCAAACTTCCTTTGCATATCGACTCGAAAACCTGATTTCTTGTTATCTCTTGGACTTAGGCGACTTGGGTGGAGTTAAGTAATTGTGGCTATGATACCGCGGCATAGTTACAATGCGGTACTCTATTTAAGTATCTTGGAGTTCTAGCCTTGATCTATATATTGAATCTATCATCATGCTAATGTTGGGTGTTTTTGATTTCAGGAATATGGCAGATAAGAATTTCAAGACGTACCAGAGGCGTGTGGACGAAGCCGCCATGCTTGGAGTGATAAGGGGAATGCTGGAGAATCAAAAGAGACAGACCGAGCTGATCCAGCAGCAAGCGGACTCATTCCAGGAAGGTTTGCGGACCGTTCAGCAGTCCATAGACAAGGTTGAAGCTAAACCAGTCGACCGAGTAGGGACCGTGGCAGATTTCAGGCGTTTGGGTCCGTCTACATTTACTGGTTTGGAGGAGCCGTTGTCAGCCGAGCAGTGGCTAGTTGACACGGAGAATTTGCTGATTGCGGCACAGATTCCAGATGACAAAAGAGTTGATGTGGTACGCATTCAGTTAGTGGAATACGCCCGAGAATGGTGGCTTGTGGAGGAGACTCGCTTGCCCAAGCTGATCAAGTGGGCGGATTTTTCTAAGAGTTTCCTGGAGAAGTTCTTCCCGCGGACTGCACGGGAGGAAATGGAAGAGAAGTTTATTGGGCTAAGGCAGAATGGAGCACCCGTGGATGTACATGCAGCAGAATGGACGAGACTCAGCAGATTCGCTGGACCTTTAGTTGCCAACGATGCAGACAGGGCACGAAGGTTCATGCGCAGCTTGGATGGGGACATCCAGAGGCAGATTGTCTCCTTGGGTTTGACCACTTTCTTACAGGTTCTTACGGCAGCTCGGGAACAGCAGAGTTTATCTGGGATGAAAGGGAGCTTGCAGCAAACAACAGTTGCGGCAAGGAAGCCCGCATTTGTACCTAACCGAGCTCATGGTCGCAAGGGTATTCCAGTAGACCGTCGTGGTGTAGCACCAATGAAGAAGCCTGTGATCGTTGATCGAAGAAGGAGCATGATTTGTGAGTACTGTCGTTTACCTGGGCACGTGCAGAAGGATTGTCGAAGGAGGCTGGGACTCTGTTTGGTTTGTGGAGCGGCAGATCACGCCGTTGGTGCTTGTCCGTCGAAGCTTCGTACGAGGGATGATATTCAGAAGCCTCTGCAGAAACCGTTCCAAGGGCAGAAACAGCTGACTCAAGGACCTAATCAGGCTCGAGCTTTTACCTTGACAGCTGAGGAAGCGAAGGCATCAGGAGAAGTCGTTTCAGGTATTCTACTCGTTTATAGTTTTCCCGCATTGGCATTATTTGATTCTGGTGCATCCCACTATTTTATGTCATCCAAGTTTATAACTACACACTTGATTGCCTGCACGACCCTGTCTAGTTTCTGGGACATACACACTGGGAATGGGAAAATTATATCTAGTAGGGAATGTAAAGACTGTACAGTTGTTGTGTGCGGACGAGAGCTTTTTACAGAATTCTTGGTGATTGATACGGGCAGCTACGAAGTCGTTTTGGGAATGGATTTTCTTGGCACTTTCCACGCTTACATTGATTGTAGGGCAAAGAAAGTAATTTTCCAGATTCCCGGACATCCCGAGTTTACCTTCACTGGAGGAAGCAGTTCTGTCGGGCCAGTCGAGTTTAGGGCTAGGCCGACGAACAATACTCTTGCAGCAATGGAAGTTGATAATGGTGAAGAGCCGGCGGTTGTTCGCGATTTTTTGGACGTATTTGAAGATATATCGGGTTTACCGCCGAAGCGAGACGTGGAGTTCGCAATTGATCTTATTCCTGGGGCAGCGCCAGTATCCAAAGCGTATTATCCAATGGCACCAGTAGAGTTGGAAGAAGTTAAAAAACAGGTTGCTGAATTGCTTGAGAAGGGTTGGATTCGAAGCAGTAACTCGCCTTGGGGAGCTCCAGTTCTTCTAGTAAAGAAGAAGGATGGCACGAGAAGGATGTGCATCGACTATCGAGAATTAAACCGGGTGACTATTAAGAACAAGTACCCGATCCCTCGCATTGGAGAACTTTTTGAGCAGCTTAATGGCGCGAGGGTATTCTCGAAGCTGGATTTGCGATCCGGATATCATCAGGTCCGAGTGAAAACAGAAGATATTTGCAAGACGGCGTTTCGAATTCGGTACGGACATTACGAGTACTTAGTGATGCCCTTCGGAGTAACGAATGCGCCGGCAGTATTCATGGACTTGATGAACCGAATTTTTTCACCATTCTTGGACCAGTTTATTATGGTATTCATTGACGATATTCTGGTTTACTCGAAGAGTTTTGAGGAGCATACTGAGCATTTGAAGATCGCACTACAGACATTGAGACAGGAGAAATTGTATGCGAAGATGAGTAAGTGCGAGTTTTGGCTGGAGGAAGTGAAGTTTTTGGGGCATGTTGTGTCGGGCAATGGAATTGCCGTCGATCCCGAAAAGATTGCAGCCATTCGTGATTGGCCAATTCCAAAAAAATGTTGCGGAGATAAGAAGCTTTCTTGGACTCGCCGGATACTACAGAAGATTTGTGGAGAACTTTGCTCGTCTGGCAGAGCCGTTAACCAAGCTTACGCGCAAGGAGGTACCTTTTGTATGGACGGATAAGTGTGCGTTAGCTTTCGAGACGTTGAAGCAGAAGTTGATAACCGCCCCTATTTTGATCGTGCCAGACAATTCCGGAGGATTGGTGATTCACAGCGACGCATCTGGGAAAGGATTGGGATGTATTTTGATGCAGCATGGGAAGGTTGTAGCGTACGCATCGAGACAATTGAAGACCCATGAGAAGAATTATCCAACTCATGACTTGGAGCTTGCGGCTGTGATTTTCGCTTTGAAGATTTGGAGACACTACCTTTTAGGCGAAAGGGTCGAAGTTTTTACAGATCATAAGAGCTTGAAGTATGTGTTCACACAGAAGGAGCTTAACATGAGGCAGCGTAGATGGTTGGAGCTGATGGCTGACTACGATCTTGATCTTAAGTACCATCCGGGGAAGGTTAATGTTGTGCCGGATGCGCTTAGTCGGTTACCAGCAATTCAGGTGTTGACTACGCAGAAGGAGCTCGTTGAAGATTTTCGAAGATTTGACTTGGAGGTTGTGCTACCGCGTTCTACGGGACAGTTGATGCAGCTACAAGTACATTCGTCATTGATCGAGAATATTAAAGCAGCTCAATCGCAGGATCCTAGACTGCAAAAGTTTCGAGAGCAGGTTGAAGCCGGACTACGAACTGATTTACTGATCCACGAAGATGGTTCGTTGAGGTATGGTAGCCGATTGTGTGTGCCAAAGGGGGGATATTCGTGAAGAGCTTATGTCGGGACCCGGTTCTTACTCACGGAGCAAAGTGCCACACGGAACAAAGTGCCACGCCAAGTGTCGTGTTAAGTGGGCGGGGGCCACCTCTTGAATCCGTGGGGGCCACCTCTTGAGTCCGTGGGACCCACTGTAGAACAATGGGGACTCTTCGGAATACATTCCGAAAGGGGGCAGATCTGTACTATAAATGGAATAATACCACTCTTTAATACAGAGGCGCCTTTTAAGTGAACCGGCACTATAGGAGCTTAAGAACTCCGTAGTTAAGTGTGCTCGAGCCAGGGAAGTTCTGGGATAGGTGACCTCCTGGGAAGTGGCCCCTGGTCGGGTCCGGTTCGCCCCGAAGGACAAAACCGTGCGGCTTCGGCCAGAGCGGACAATACTCTCTGTATTGGGGGTGGGGCGTGACAGAATGGTATCAGAGCTGGTCCATCAATAGTAGGTCTGTGGTTCGAGGACGAACCGTTGTTCAAAGGTGGGGAGAATGTCGGGACCCGGTTCTTGCTCACGGAGCAAAGTGCCACACGGAACAAAGTGCCATGCCAAGTGTCGTGTTAAGTGGGCGGGGGCCACGTCTTGAATCCGTGGGGGCCACCTCTTGAGTCCGTGGGACCCACTGTAGAACAATGGGGACTCTTCGGAATACATTCCGAAAGGGGGCAGATCTGTACTATAAATGGAATGATACCACTCTTTAATACAGAGGCGCCTTTTAAGTGAACCGGCACTATAGGAGCTTGAGAACTCCGTAGTTAAGCGTGCTCGAGCCAGGGAAGTTCTGGGATGGGTGACCTCCTGGGAAGTGGCCCCTGGTCGGGTCCGGTTCGCCCCGAAGGACAAAACCTTGCGGCTTCGGCCAGAGCGGACAATACTCTCTGTATTGGGGGTGGGGCGTGACAGCTTATGAAGGAGGCACACAGTTCAGCTTATTCTATACATCCAGGAGGCACAAAGATGTACCGAGATATTCGACAGCATTTCTGGTGGGAAGGCATGAAACGGGAGATTGCTCGCTTTGTGGCTAAGTGCTTGGTGTGTCAGCAAGTTAAGGCTGAGCATCAAAGGGTTGCTGGTTTATTGCAACCACTTCCGATTCCTCAGTGGAAGTGGGAACACATAACCATGGATTTCGTGACGGCTTTACCGCGGAGTCCAAAAGGCAACAGTGCTGTATGGGTAATTGTTGACCGATTGACCAAGGCAGCTCACTTTATTCCTTTTCGGATTGGTCAATCAATAGAGACCTTGACCGATTGACCAAGGCATGAAACGGGAGATTGCTCGCTTTGTGGCTAAGTGCTTGGTGTGTCAGCAAGTTAAGGCTGAACATCAAAGGGTTGCTGGTTTATTGCAACCACTTCCGATTCCTCAGTGGAAGTGGGAACACATAACCATGGATTTCGTGACGGCTTTACCGCGGAGTCCAAAAGGCAACAATGCTGTATGGGTAATTGTTGACCGATTGACCAAGGCAGCTCACTTTATTCCTTTTCGGATTGGTCAATCAACAGAGACCTTGGCGGAGCGGTACATGCAAGAGATTATAAGATTGCATGGAATACCGGTGAGCATCGTGTCCGATCGGGACACTCGGTTCTTATCACACTTCTGGAGGAGTTTACAGGAAAGTTTGGGGACTCGTTTGAAGTTTAGCACAACTTATCATCCTCAAACTGATGGTCAGTCGAAGAGAACGATCCAAACTCTTGAGGATATGTTGAGAGCATGCATGTTGGACTTCAAGGGTTCGTGGGAGGATCATCTACATTTGGTGGAGTTTTCTTACAACAACAGTTTTCAGGCAACTATCCAGATGGCACCGTTTGAAGTTTTGTATGGTCGTAAATGCCGTTCACCTGTTTGTTGGGATGATGTCGGTGAACGAAGGTTATTGGGACCAGATTTGGTTGTGCAGACAGTTGAGAAGGTTAACACTATCAGGAATCATATGAAGGCAGCTCAAGACCGACAGAAGAGTTGGGCAGACACGTCAAGAAGACCTCTAGAGTTCGCCGTGGGTGATTTGGTGTTCTTGAAGATGTCACCGACTAGAGGGGTGATTCGTTTTGGGAGTCGAGGAAAGCTTAGTCCTCGATTCGTTGGACCCTTTGAGATCTTGGAACGTGTTGGTGAGGTAGCGTACCGTTTGGCGTTACCGCGGTCCTTGGCAAATGTGCACGATGTGTTTCACGTATCTCAACTACGAAGGTATGTTCGAGATGAAACGCACGTATTGGATCATTCGGAGCTAACAGTACAAGAAGACTTGACTTTTGAGGAGCGACCGGTTGAAATGGTGGATCGAAGGGAAAAGGTTCTTAAGAACAAGGTGATCCCTCTTGTGCTTGTTTCTTGGGGTAATCGCTCGCATGGAGAGTCCACTTGGGAACGAGAAGATGAAATTCGGCAGAAGTTTCCTCACCTTTTCCTGTAGTTTTCTATCTTTGTATTCTTGGAATTTCGAGGACGAAATTCTTTTTGTAGTTGGGTATAATGTAACATCCGAGCCCAATGCTACTATTTTCAGTTACTGTTTGAGCATAATGTGGTACTCATTTCATTTAGCTTGCTTGTTTGTTGCTTACTGTAAAATTTTAACCGGTAAATTCATTTCTACATATAACAAATTTTAGCATCTAAAATAAAATTAAAAATATTCATCTTGGCCTACTTGATACCCCTAACCCCGTGGTAGCGTCCGTGCATCGTGTTCTCGTCCCGTTCAGTGAAACGGGCGAGTTTGGATGGCTATGTGCGCGTACGTGTGTCCGTTTTGGGGGTATGCTTTTTTATCATAAGACACTTAATTTTAAAATTTGGATCCCGCTTAAAATCCTATTATTTCAATTTTGAATTTTTGGACCCGACCCGGGCGCGATTTGGAAATGTTTTATTTGGCGCCAAAACCCAAATTTTAATATTTCTGAAACCATCATATATTTTCTTAAACAATTTGAATTCTATTGTTCCCTTAAATATTTACACAAATCTTTTCTAACAGAAACGTTTTCCCTCAACCAATCATTTCACCCAATTTTTTCCCGTGGGCCCCTCCTCATATTCTCCTCTCTCCTCTCTCTCTCTCTTTACCGTCTCTCTCTCTTTCTTTATCTCTCTCTCTCTAACTTTATTTCTCTCTCCTTTTAAACCTTCCCTCCTCCTCTATTTTCTCACAAAACACAGAAGAACCCATCCGAGCCCCGTCGCAGCGAGCCCTAGCCGCCTCCATCCTCGCCGCCGCAGCCCCAACGCCGGCGACGCCATCACCATCACCCTCGCCTCCTCATCCTTATCTCACCAAGCCCTCTTCCTCCTTTCCCCGCGTCCCTGGACACCTGCGCACCCCGCCGCGGCCGCCTACAGTTCCCTGCACCCGTTCCTGCGTCTCACCGCCGACGATCACCTCGTCGTCGCCTCCGCCATCGCCCTCTTCTTTCCCTCACCATCCTCCTCCCCTCTCCCGGTGCACCCCGACCAGACCCGCGACCACCTGCAACCCCTGCACACCGTCGGACCGCCGTCTGTCGCCGCCGGCGATCTCGATCTGCCTCCCCGGCCTTCGTACGACCCACTGTAAGCCTTCTACTTCTTTTTCTCCTTCCTTTCTTCTCTGGTTCCTTGTATTCTTGATTGCACATCTTGATGGTTTACTGTTCACGTTTTCGCCGAAATCCAATGATGCCGACGACGTGACCCGACGTTCCAGCGAGGTACCCCGACCCGCGTGGTTCCATTGTTCGTTGTTTGGGTTCAATCCGTGAACCGTGCGCCCGTTACGAGTTTCCCCACCGACGTTTACGTTCCGTTTTTCCCGGTTCGCGACCCGTCGAGGCAAGTACACCTTGCTACATGCTATACAATATTTACAAATATATTATGACACCCTAAAACCTGTAAATTTAACTTGGTACGATCGCTTCCTATTTTCGGGTACAATATTGCATTATATCATTTTACTGTTAAACATGGAATCTACAATTGCAAATTGAAACAAATCACCATATTTACCTGTTTAATCACATTTATAATGTTGATGTAGCTTATGGCATTTATCCCTGTAGTTCTGTTCCATTCGGACACTCGTATGCTTTTAAGCTGAAATAGCTGTACTGAACCGTACATAAATCATTGCACCTCTAAGGGTTCCTAAACTTGTTAACATGACTAAACGACTATATTTGTCTTACTGCACAAATCATCTCTGTAACAAATTGATAACTGTATTGCAAATTGAATGAAACTGTCTATTACTTAATTCATTGCTTATCTCATGTTGTTGATACACATGCTAGACTAACTAACTGATTGTGAGCACACTCACGATATTGTTTACATCTTGACCTGACGTTGCTACACATATATATATTGATATACCTGACATGGTACCATACACTGTTGACTTGACCTGATGTACCATGACCTGACCCGTTACCTGATCTTGTGTCTAATGCCAACAAACCCGACACGTAGTCCTCATGGACCGTTCCTGTTGTCTATCCAGACAAACCTGCTTTTACCTGATCCTGTGTTGGCATTAGTTCTTGATTACTGAATATCTGACTTGACATACATAACTTGGGGGTATGGGGAAATCAAAGGTGAAACCTGACTTGTAACTCAACAGTTCGATACCTGTTCTGATCAGTCTTACGGGCTAGGCCAGCCCCGGAGTGATGATGCTGACATCACTCGCTCATCCTGCTACCTGTTACTGCCTAGCGGCACGTCTCGGATTCAGCCCGAGAGTCTTGACCGTGGTCCCGGGCATGCACGGGATACTATTGAGTTATATCGACGATTCATCAATTGATTTCAAAGACTTTAGGATAGAAAACCTGATAGAACAGTTTAGTTACCCACTGCACACTACCCTGCACTGCTTGATTCTCATTATTGCTACTCTCGTTTTATTCATGTTTATATTGCATTGCCTGCTTCACTGTTCATATTATATTACTTGATGACATGACGCGCTGACGTCTGGGTTTTGCATGGCCCAGATTCCGTACTGCTGTCGCAGTCTGAGCAGGAGTACTTCAGCCAGCAGGCTGAGCTGTGAGTTCAGTAGTAGTTAGTTTTATTTCTTGCATTTATTTCCTTATGTGAGCCCGCATTATGGGACATACATTTCTGTTATTTGTATTGGATCATTTGCTTCCGCATTTATTTATTATTGACTCCTGTTATCTTGGTTTATGGACATGTCTAGATATTTTTATTTTGTTCTTGATATCTCTACAGCCGTAATGTGACTGTGGATGGATACTTCCTACCCACAGGTAGCATGGTTGGCTATGTCACGTGCCCATTTTAGCGTACTCTGGGAAGCGGGGCGTGACAACTTTTTATATGGTGCCTACTTGAGGAGCACGTGAGGCGCTAGGCGCTGCCCTATCAGTGCTAAGCACTCAGCCGTTTTGGCTGTATATGAAGTGCTAAGCACTTTTTATGTGGTGCCCATGTGAGGAGCACGTAAGGCACTGCCCAATCAGTGCTAAGCATTCAACCGTTTTGGCTGTATATGAAGTGCTGAGCACTTTGATTCAGCGTCCATGTGTATTTTATGTGAGGCGCTGGCCTTCAGCTTTGAGCGCCCGCGTGTTTTTCACGTGAGGCGCTGGGTGCTATTGGGAGGGCGCCCACGTGGGAAACACGTGAGGCGCTAATCTCTTTTCTGTTTTTAGAGATTAAATCTCTGTTAATGCCATTTTAGCCATTAATGATCATCAAGATCTCTATTCTGAAGACCTTGGATTGTTTTTTCTTCATTGGAGGTATACGTTCTTCTTTTCTTTTTATAAGAACTAAGTTGTTTATGTAGGGTTAAACCCTAATTTCGGAGGAATTAAATTACCGAATACATGTTCTTTTTATTTTTTCATTCTTTTTAATCTAATGCTTTTTTGAATTTTTGTTTCTCAAGAACAAGATCTTCCCTTTTCTGAATTTTTGATTCTCAAGAACAAGATTTTCCCGATTAGAATTAAATTCTCAATTTGTGGGAGATTTGTCTTGTGGATCTCTGATCCAGAGAAAGAACTAAGTTCTTTGAGAAGGGTTAAATTCTTAGATAGATAAAAAGAGATATTTTGATCTCTGTGTTTTCTTTACCTAGGGTTTTGAGAAGGAAAATTTTCTTCTTTTATTGAGAATTGAATTCTCTGTTGTTTTGAAAGCTTTTTGTATTTTTCAGAAGCTTATGGGGGTTTCCTCTATTTGAGACTTGAAGTCTCGGGTCCTTTATATAGCAGAGGCAAGTTTTTTAATTAGTTTTGAGAAAATCTCTTATTGAGAGATTCCAATTGATTTAATTGGTCTCAAAATTGATTTTGGGGAATTTTACCCACCGTTCGATCTTTGATCCAAGTGTTTCTGTTTTACAGAATATGTTTTCTTGTTTTTAGCAAGATTGGGGAAATATTTTTTCATATACAGAATTTATTCTGTCAAACGTTGATTTTTAATCACCATTGGATTTTTAATCCAAGGGCTCTCTATTTTACAGAGAACAATCTTTTTTTATTTATAAAAATTGAGGACAGATATTCCTCAGAATAGAATTTAATTCTATTGTTTGATGATTTATTATCACCATTGGATGTTTGATCCAACGGTTCTGTTTAACAGAGAGTATCCCAACTTTTGTTAGGGAAATATTCTCTTGTAGAATTTAATATTGCTGATATAAACTTGGGCGCCGGCGCCGACGCTCACGTGTTGTGCACGTGGGTGCCACTTAAGAATTTAATTCTTATTTATGATAGGCGCTCATGTGCTTTACACGTTGGCGCTCACGTAAGCTTCACGTGCGGCGTCACCAGAGAATTTAATCCTAAGGGGTTGGCGTTGGTGCCCTCGTGAGGGGCACGTGAGGCGCTGTCTCAACAAAATTTAACAGAGCTTAACTCTTTTTATTATGTTTAAATATTGGGGGAACATCCATAGGGTAATCTTTGAGGGGAACATGCGCGACAAAGTAGACCAATCGTTATATCGGTGCAATTACTGAATATCTAGTTACAAATTGTTATATGCAATAGAAAATGATTAAGTAAATTAGTACTAAACAGATTACAAGTTAATTAACAGATGATTACTAACAGATTAATAATTAAATATCCAGAATAATTATTTATAAGTTATCGACTAAGTAAATTCTAATTACAATTAGAATTAGAATATTAAATACATATCCTAAATTAAAATAATTACCGATTAAGGATTAGATTAAACAGATTTGATTTAAACAAATCGAATTAAACATATCGATATCTCTCTTAGATTATTGGAAAAGTTATGTTGTTTAAATCGTTTTATCTCAAAAATAAATAAAATAAAAAACACTAACTTTTGTAAATCACAAAGTATGAAAATGAAGTTTATGGGAAAGAGGTATGCATTTGAGTGCACCGACCTAAGAAAGATATTGTCTCTCTCTTGGCAGGTTTACAACGGCGATTCAATCCCAAGATACAACTCTCCAGCCCTTTTGGTATTCCGGCTTGCACAAGTCGCCGAAATAGTATTAGTACCCTTTTCTATTTCGAAGTTAGATACTAGAATGCAATGGATACAGTGATGAAGAAGAAGAAAGAATTTGTGTGTGTTCTCTGGTTTTTTGGTATTCTATATTCTTTATTTGCTTTCAGGGGATGGCTTTATATAGCCTCCAAAACGGTTGGAACCAAACGGGCATTGCCGAGGGTTGAAACCGTTCATAAAACTATTACCGGCGGTTGTAACTGTTCGTGAAAACCGTTCGCAACCATTCGTGGGCATTGCCGAGGGTTGAAACCATTCGTAAAACTATTACCGGCGGTTGTAACCTTTCGTGAAAACCGTTGGTGAAAAACCAATTAGCAGCGATTGAAAACGTCGGTGAAAAACGTTTCAAAATATTATTAATAAATAAAATATTTGACAAAAATATATATTAATGTAATAGTTTGAACTTTTGTCCTTTTGTGCATGTGCTCCAACACACAGCATACCCACACACCCATCCCGTCCCGTCCCATACACATCCAGAGGACCCACGAATTTGCACCGAATGCGTTAATTTATGCCGCTTCCCCCTCCCGAGGAAGTGACACTTCACCCTGTTGGGATTCCTGGGGTTTAAATCCCGCACTCTCTCCCCAAGAGAGAGAATGTCCAAGCCAACTGAGCTACTGCTCATTCGTGAAAACTAACCTTGATGGTAACATTTAAAGGTGCTAAGCTAAAAAAATTTGATGCCTGAACAAAATTTATGGATCCATAAATAACATTTTTGCCAAAGAACTTATAGGGCATGGAGTTGGTCGCATGGATCCATAAATAATTGTGGATGTTTTTCTCTTATTTAGACATTTATGAAAATAGTTAATACTAAAGGGAATTAAAGTATAATTTATCTCGTTTCAAAGGTCAGTTAGCACTCCTTAAGGACCTCAACATTCCTGCAGAGAGAGAATGAGATTTTTTTTTCAGAAATGATTCCGGGCCACCCAAGCAGCACAGAAAAGGAGATCGAGAATTTTGGCACCCTTCGATTGCTTGATGGGGTTCATGCTCTTTTCTCCTTTTTTTCTCATGTCCTGGGAATAATTTCTCATTTTTTGGATGAAATGAGGCATGACTTTAATTTTTTTATTTAAAAAATAATGATTTCAAAGTTCTCTCAGGCTTAAGTTTAGCAAAGACAATTTCTTCTCTTTTAAAATTTCTTTTTCTTGCAAAATGATGCAATAATAGCATCGCCGCTAAAGGGTTTGGGTTATATTAGTAGAGATGATCAATTTAAACTTTCAGAAGATTGCTTTATGAAAAAGATGGAAATTTCAATTGAATATCATCCGAATATGTGGATACATGAATATCATCTGAATATGCATTCGATATTTTATAGATACATATAAGGATGCTCATATCCGGTCTAATTGAAATTTGCAAGTTTTCAAAATAAGGTCTTGTTTAGAATTAGGCTTATTTACTGATATAGTATGCTCATATCCGGTGTTAAATTTTGCAGCAAAGGATCATTTTGCCTTTCTCATAAAACAAATAATAACTATTAACCATATTAATAGTATTTTTAAAAATAATTATTAAGTATTAAATAATTAAATTAGTTTTTTTTCCTTTTTGTTTAGGAAACAGGGAAGGTCGGGGGAAGGAGGGAGGGGGGAGGAGGGGAGGAAGTGGGTCGTAGTGAGGGGAGGGAGATGGTGCCGGGGGAGATAATGGTGGTCGTGATAACGATGAAGAAGAAAAATTAGATCTTGGTGATGATGATGGGAGCCGGTGGCGACGGCGGCGGTTGCGGCGGCGGAGGGAGGAGGAGCGTGGCGGAGGTGGGAGGAGGAGGAGGATGAGGATGAGATTATGATGATCGGAGGTGATGATATCAGAGAATCAAATTTTCCACTGATATTTGGGAGCATATGCATATCTCTTACCAATATTTGAATGATATGATTTGATCTAAATTGATTCAATCTGATATGGTTATCGATATGTTGCCATTCATGTTGAATACTAGTTATATTCCTCACTTGTAGATTTGTTTCCTTTTCTTTTCTTCTATCTACTTGTACATATGAAATTTACACGAGTGGAAAATTGACAGAGCCTTATAGCCGCAATATTTCTTTTGTCTTTGATTTTATATGGTATCAAAGCAATCGTCTTCTCGACATTGCAATTGATTCCGATATTGCCGCTGATCAATACCGGCACGCCTATCCCTTTCATTCATCCTCCTTCAATTAAGTTTTATTCAAGCAATGACACAGGATCATGTTGTATCAAGGGTTGGTTCGATTGATAGCACCAATCCCTATTACCTGAGAAATTCAGATAATCCGGGAACTCCACTTGTTACGCGAATCCTCAACGGAGACAATTTTCCAACTTGGAGCAGGTCCATGAAGATGGCCTTAACCGCGAAGAACAAGACGGGCTTCATTGATGGTTCTCTTCCTCATCCTCCTGAAGATTCTCCAGATCGCTTTCTCTGGAAGTGTGGTAAGGATATGGTGTTGTCATGGCTGCTCAATTCGTTAGAACCTGATATTTCCAATACTGTAATCTATTCTACTACGGCCGAAGAAGCTTGGAAGGATCTGTGTGAGCGGTCTACTCAAGGAAATGCTCCTCGGATCTTTCAAATAAAAAGAAGCATCACATCACATATTCAAGGCCTCGACTCAGTCGTTGTTTACTTTAACAAGTTGAAAGCTTATTGGGATGACTTGTCATCCTACACCTGCGATTCCCCATTGTACGTGTGCTGTGAAGCAAAATTATGCTGATCGGGAGCAAGAAGAAAAGGTCCTTCAATTTTTGATGGTATTAATGAAGGGTTCATTGCTGTTCGCGGACAAATCCTCTTAATAAAGCCGTTGCCTTCTCTGAATCACACTTATGCCTTAATTCTACAAGAAGAAAAACAAACGGAGGCGGCTCAGCTTATATCAAATGCTAGCGGGGAAGCGAATGTTTTAGCTGCCATGTGCAATAATGTTCCTCTCAAAGCAACCATGGCTACTAACCGAGCCCCGCCACCACGAGTGACTGGCTCTGGACTGAATCGGCGAGAGCGTACAAGGCCGAGGTGCACTCAATGTAGGGACCTAGGGAACTGGAAGGATACATGTTACCAGATTATAGGTTATCCTGAAGGCTATCCAGAGATAAGAAAATTCAGCACATGAAGAAAAGGGAAAATGTTGTACACATCGAAACTGCCACTTCATCTACGCCACAAACTGAGAAAAAGGGCTCAAGCCTCTTTTTTCAGGAAACAATGTCGTCAAATCATGGCTATGATTAATGCAAGTACCTCACGTCCACTTCTCTATCCGCTGTTAGTTCTCCAAATAATCATTGGATCATAGATACCGGAGCCACCGATCACATGGTGTCTTCCTTGGATTTGCTTAACTCCACTTATGAGCCTATTTCACCTCCTTACTACATCAAATTACCTAACGGATCTACTGAATGCACCTCTCAACTTGCTTCAGTTCGATTAAATTCTGACATCATATTAACTAATATGCCTTATTTGCCTACCTTTCAAGATAACTTACTTTCTGTGAGTAAGATAACCAAAGCTTTAAACTGCTGTATTTTATTCTTCTCTACATTTTGCATCTTTCAGGACCTTACAACAAAGAAGACGCTTGGCTTGGGTAAGGAGGTCGGTGACCTCTACTTGTTTCCATCCTTATCTATCACCAAGGCATTTTCTGTTTCGAATAAAGTTGATGGTGGCATATGGCACAGGAGATCGGGGCATCTGATGGAGGTCCTTTTCGAGTCTCCGTCGGATGTTGTCTTCCGTCGATCTCCCGGTGGATCTTGGAGGTGATCTCCTGTTGCGTGTGGGTCTCAATGGGTTTTGAGAGGATTGGTGGTTTTGAGAAGTTTGCACCGAGCACCTGCAAGGAAGTCCCGGGGTGGTTTAGTACCACCGAGGACCTCCGACGATAAAGTTAGCACAAAATCCGAGCAGAGTAACGGCTAAGTGGGGTGAAAAAAGCTTACTTGACCCCTCAGTGATGGGGGTTTATATAGTGGCGGCAACACGCAGTAGCAGGCGCGAGAATCTCGTCGACAGTTACGCTCTCGACGTCATACCCGCGTAATAAGCGGATCGCACGTTAATGGGGATCGTGATGGCGTGGAACGTGTGATGTTGCCGGCGGAGAATCCGCGTATGGCGAAATTTACGGAGCGGCGGTTACGCCTGTGAGTGGTAGAGTTGACCGGTCGGAGGGACCGAGAAAGATGGCCTCGGCGGGAGAGCTCGGGAACGAGCAGGAGGGCTGAAGCATCTTGGTCCTGTGGTAGCTGGGGGGAGCTGAGAGGCCGATGAGGGCAATTTGCAGGGGTTCTGAGGTGAGCCAGTTTGTGCTTGTAGGTCGGGTACAGGGGTGGCCTGGTCGGCCCTAGTGGGTCCTTTCTTCTGAGTTTTGGGACACGTCATCTGTCACGTGTCCTGATCTGGGAGATCGCTAATATAGAGCATCATCATTAGCCCCCACTCTTGTTCCGACCAGTTGACGGTTCGGATCAAGAGTGGACTGCCGGGCCGCCCGGGGTGAGCTCCCTCCTAAGATTTCGTCGGAACGCGTCCCCGGGCTGTCAGCTGTCTTTTCTGACAGCGAATCAGGGCGAGATCTCTGCATTTAAAGAAGACGTGCCGGTTCGTGCATCCTGTCACTGAAGCGACGGTCCGCGTGTCAAGCGTCGGTTGGCCGATGCGACGTGTGCAGACCTGCGGCGTCTGATAGATGCGGCTCAGTGTGGGAATGACAAGTGGAGCGATCGAAGCCGTTGGACGCGAGGAGGCGCTTTTTCGGGAGACGAAGGGCGCCGTTGGATGAGGGCGATTGCGGTGATAAATAAGGGTGGGGCCCACTCCAGGGCCCCTATTTCTTCATATTTTTCTTCCTTTTAAGTCTTGGCTGCTCGACGCTTTTCCTCTTTTGGGTTGGATACATAATTCGTTCCCACTCTTTGGGTTTCTCGTTCCGGAGGGAGGCCAGCGGTGCGGCCGTGCCCCCGGCTGGCTCGAACCCTGCGCCGAATGTTCCGCCGGCGGCAGGGCCGTCCGCTTCGCTGAGGGCTCCTGGTGATTGTTCCGGCGGCGGCCAGAGACTTCCATGGTCATCGAGCCCCAGACGAGGGACGCAGGGGAGGGTGAAGACAGGGTCCCCCTTAAGAGGAAAAGGACAATCTCTCATGCGCCGCCGTCGAGGGTCCCTGAGGGGATTCCCGTGCAGGAGGGGATGCCGTCTTCATAGTTCCATCTGGGCTTTCCGTCGCTACCGGCCTGCTCGTCGGAATGGAAGAGTCGGCCGGGGGAAGGCTTCCGCATGGCACCCTGAGGGTCCAAATGGAGGCCATAGCCCAAGGGGCGGTCCAGATATGAACTCCTCCACGTGTTGTTTTTTTGACCTTTCTTTCTTTGGCTCGAGCGTCTCTAAGTTTTTCATCCGTTTCTCATCAGGTCCTTCAACACTGCGCCCTCGTTACTTGTATGGAGGCCGAGGGGGCGTTCCACACACCGAGGCCGGTGGAAGCGTTTCCTTCAGAGGTCGAGGTCCTGCGACATAACCTGCGTCTGGAGAGGGCGAGGGCCGATGTCCTGGCAGCCCGAGCGGAGGTTGCGGAGCTCGCCATCTCAGCGAACCGGGGTGCCTATCGTCGCCTGAGTGCATCCTACCGAGTTGTTGAGGCGAAGCTGGACGATCTGACCGATCGTTTCGCGGCCATAGAGAAGGAGAGAGACGCCAGCAGGGGGGATGCCGAGGCGGCGCTTCGGGCGGCCGGAATTGCCGAGATTCGGGCTAGGAAGGCTATGGCCGATTACAAGGTGTTAGAGCAGTTTCACGCCAAGCTTGGCGAGCATTCCGCCGTCGCGTGGAATAAGGCTCTAGATGCCGTGAAGGAGCAGGTTCCTGAGTTCGCCGATGGCGAGCTCCGTGCTCGGGTCCCACTCCCGGTGGCAAAGCCTCCAGCAGACAGCGATGAGGGAAGCGAGGCGTACCCCTGGTGGCAAAGCCTCCGGTGGTGAAGCCTCCGGCAGACTGCGATGACAGTGATGAAGGAAGCGAGGCGCAGGAGGGGGTTTGTGACTTAGGTCTTTTTGATATTTCCTCGTCCTTCTTTTGTAAGCGTCCGGAACTTTGTAAGGCTGGGGAGCCCAAAATACCCTTTGTAAAGACTTCGCTTTTGGTAGTAAAACTTTTTGTTTCATCTGCTTACACTTTATCTTCTGTTTGTAAAGAATGCTCGTAAAATATCCTTGCTTGCACTGTTGGGCTTCCATGTCAGGTCAGCTATCTGTCTAGCGATCGTTCGTCGAGTTGATTTCGATCACTTGCCAAGTGTGCCAAGTGCTGCTGAGAAGGAAGTATCTCCATAGGCCCGAAGTCGAGAGGGGATCATTCAGACTTGGATAGACCTGATGTCTCTTGTTGGGACTTAGGATCCGCTGCATGTGATGGACAGAGGGATGTCCGCCGTAGTTGTGCCGAGCATAAAGGGGCTCAGTGGCCTCGTTATGAGGGCTGCAAACCCGCAGCGTCTGTTGGGCAGGAGGATGCCTGCTGGGGATGACCGAGCAGGGAAGCTGCTCGGTCGATCTTGGTGAGGGCTTTGATCCCTGTCGGTTGTGGTAGGAAGCTACCAGCCGAGGATAGCCGAGCAAGGGTCGGGCTCGACTGCCTCTGGGAGGACTTTGATCCTTAGCGTCGGAGGGGCCGTAGGAGGCCTGCTAAGGATAACCGGGCAGTGAAGCTGCGCGGTTGCCTCTTGGCGAGGGCCTTGATCCCTGGCGTTGCGAGTAGGGAAGCTACCGACCAGGGATAGCCGAGCAGGGAAGCCGCTCGGCTGCCTCTGGGAGGACTTTGATCTTTAGCGTTGGAGGGGTTGTAAGAAGCCTACTAAGGATAACCGGGCAGTGAAGCTACGCGGTTGCCTCTTGGCGAGAGCTTTGATCTCTGGCGTCATGGGTAGGCAACCACCAGCCGGGGATGACCGAGCGGGGTAGCCGCTCAGGTGCCTCTTGCGAGGGCTTTAATCCCTGGAGTCATGGGTGGGGAGCTACCAGCCGGAGATGACCGTGTAGGGTAGCCACTCGGCTTCCTCTGGGGAGAGCTTCGATCCTTAGCGTTGGAGGGGCTGTAAGAAGCCTACTAAGGATAACCAGGCAGTGAAGCTGCGCGGTTGCCTCTTGGCGAGGGCTTTGATCTCTGGCGTTCTGGGTAGGCAACTACTAGCCTGGGATGACCGAGCGGGGCAGCCGCTCATATACCTCTTGCGAGGGCTTTAATCCCTGAAGTCATGGGTAGGGAGCTACCAGCCGGAGATGACTGAGCAGGGGTGGGGCTCGGTTGCCTCTTGCGAGGGCTTTGATCCTTCAGGACGAGGACCGAGTAGGGTTACTGCCCAGTGCCTCTTGGCGAGTACTTTGATCCCTGTCGGTTGTGGTAGGAAGCTACCAGCCGGGGATATCCGAGCAAGGGTTGGGCTCGACCGCCTCAAAGGAGGACTTTGGTCCTTAGCGCGGGAAGGGCTGTAAGAAGCCTACCAAGGACCCTTGGCCGGGCAGGGTTACTGTCCGGTGCCTCTTGGCGAGGGCTTTTGTCCTGAAGGATAGCAGAGCGAGGGTCGGACTCGACTGCCTCTGGGAGGGCTTTTGATCCCTGTCGGTTGTGGTAGGAAGCTACTAGCCGGGGATAGCCGAGCGAGGGTCGGGCTCGACTGCCTCTGGGAGGACATTTTGATCCCTGGCGTTGCGAGTAGGGAAGCTACCGACCAAAGATAGCCGAGCAGGGTAGCTGCTGAGCTGCCTCTAAGGAGGACTTTGATCCTTAGCGTTGGAAGGGCCGTAGGAGGCTTGCTAAGAGTAACTGGGCAGTGAAGCTGTGCGGTTGCCTCTTGGCGAGGGCTTTGATCCCTGGTGTTGCGTGTAGAGAAGCTACCGGCCAGAGATAGCCGAGCAGGGTAGCCGCTCGGCTGCCTCTAAGGAGGACTTTGACCCTTAGCGTTGTAGGGCTGTAGGAGGCCCGCTAAGGATAACCGGGCAGTGAAGCTGCGCGGTTGCCTCTTTGGTGAGGGCTTCGGATCACAAAGACAGAACTCTATTTGCAATATTCTGACGTTCCACTTTGGGGAGAACTTGTGTAGCCTGCCTTGATCGATGAACTCGTTCCGCCGTAGGACCAGATCTCCGGTCTTGAAGGAGCGGCGCTTGACCCGAGCGTTGTAGTATCGGGCCGTTTGTTGTTGATAAGCGGCAGCCCTGATCTGAGCCCGGTCTCTCTTCTCCAACAAGATGTCTAGGTTTGTCCGTAGTGCCGAAGTGTTCCCACCGTCGTCGAAGTGCTTGACCCGATGACTGGGTATCCCGATCTCCGCTGGGACCATTGCCTCGGTCCCGTAGCAGATGTTGGATATAGTGCCTTCAGAGTCAATTATTGGATCACAGGCACGTGATTGCAATGATTGAGGAGGACCTATGCCGGTTGGACAGTCTTACTCGAGATGATAGTATGTTATCTGGTTTATCTCTATCATCGTGTACTGCTTTAGGTGGCCTTACGAGTCACTATTACACGTTGATAGAGCCCCTAGGATTCTTGCTTGACTACCAGCAGTATGAGGGCGATCATATACGTGAGAGCTGGAGTCTATAAGCACATCCTTAAAAGGTCCCTAGTCGTGGGAGTTTCGAGACAGGGCATCGATACTCCGGAGTAGACTAGTGTATACAGTCGAGACCCCGACGAGGGGCGGTGGCCGGTCTCACAAGCCACTGGTGTCAGTTGGTTCACCTAAGATGTATACAGGTACTCATTGGGTTATGAGTACACCGGACAGGACTCGCCGGGAGCCTGCTAGTTGGTATTATACCTGACGTCAGATAGCAGTTCCCTGGTGACATGTGTGCAGGTTAGTTCATCGACCTGAGATCGTCATTTGTCTCGTGTGAGTTCCCACTGTACTTAGATTACTACCCTACCACGCTCAAAGGAGACGTGCAAACAGGTTTTAGTTGGGTACAGTCCCGAGCCACATGAAGGCAGTGAGCGGATCTGCAGGGGTTCGTCTCTCCCGGTATTGGGGGTGAGGTCGCGCTGTGTCTAGGACAGCCAGTACATGAAAAGTCCTTGGCCAAGGCAGGAGATTTACTGGTAGGTATTCCAGTAGTATCTCAGGGTGTTCTGGGCTACACTCCGACACGACTTGTACCGCTATTGGGGGTCTGACTTTTACCAACCCCCTAGGCCCGCCATGCGATGCTCATAGAAGAACGGACCGGACTGTACGGATATTGTCACTGACAGGCTCAGTAGGGTGTCAGGATGAGTTCGCTCATCGACGTCCCTTTTGGTCAATAGCTGGTGGCCCGTCACGTATGGCTGATACCTCTGTCGTGCTAGTGGTTAAATCCACAGCCATAGTATTAACGAGTCTTTAGAGTCCACCACACTCAGTTACTCAGGTTTCGGGCGAAACGCTGTAGAGGCCGTATGGAGATATGGCAGGGTTCGATCAGATACGTGCGGTATTGCACGGATCGTGATCGGACGGATTTTACTAGCCGGCTTTGGCTTAAGCCGGATCCTAGTATTAGGTAGTGTAGATTTTGTCTCTTTGCATTTGTGTTCAGTGGGAATACAAATGCGGGCATGTATATGCAGTAGTGGGGTTTTCCTGTAATTTATTACGGGATCAGTTTTCTGAAGTTGCCAGTTTGCATTCCGTTCCGGCCGGTTTTCCTTTGTTCCTTCACGGCCGGACTTTCTGATGGAGGTGGTTATTTGCAAGTTTGCAAATAACTTATTGCGGAGGGGTTTCTTGCATTTTGTGGCCTTATGATGGGTTTTAGCATCATGAGATTCCTTTCTTATCTCTTCTTTTGCATTAATGTGAAAGGATTTGTTTTTGACTTTGGATTTGACCTTGAGGTGAGATAATTTCCTCATTTATCTACACATTGAGATATTCTTTTCATTCCTCTTGATTCCTTAGAGGGGCCGGCCTAAATGGGAAAGTGAGGTTCATTTTGTTATGAGAAAATCATTCATCTCATCCTTTTTGCTTGCACCATAAATCAAAAAGGCTCATTTTCCATTGTTCTTTCCTCCACATTATCAAAGGCTACTAAACCCCAAATGAGACATGGTTCTACACTAGTCTATAGCAAATCTTGGACGCGTCGGCTAGCCAACTTCACGCCCGAGTTGCCTCGGTCCAGACGTGGGAGCCCGTAAAAGTACTCGGCTACGTGGTGCCCTTTCCGATGAGGACGTGACGGACGGAGATTCCGCGGGAGATCGGAGTGGAGACTAAGACCGAAGGACACGGATCGCTTGGTATACTTCTCTACCCATCTTGTATTTTGCTAGTAGCCAGGTTAATGGCCCGATCCGGGTTAAAAGTGCGCGGTGGTGCCGATTTGCTAGTTTGCAAAGTTTTTCGTTTCCGCATTTCCGGCGTCGGATCGACGGCCGGGGCACCGCCGCGGACTTACATTGGTATCAGAGCCACACCATTAACTTAGCCTAGCTTGCTCTAACGTGTTTAGAACTCGATCGAACAATAAAACCCCAAAAACCGTATTTTCTTGTGTATTGGGTTTCTGTCGAAATTTTTTTGGCTCCAAAAATTTTTCAGGTTGTTTCAGAATGATGTGCAGGGAATTCTAAGCACTCTGTGAAAATTTGGTCGCGAGATCTTACCATACCACAGCGGAACCGCGGCCAAACCCATGTTTGGGCCGCGGTTCCGCCGCGCTTTTAACTGTTCAGCGCACCAAATTTTTACAGAGAGCTCCTGTGTAGAAAATAGAGTTTTTGGAATATTCTTTTTGGGCCCAGATTTTCTGTGAGTGCTACAGTACTGTTTGGGGCCCACTTCGATAAATTTGTTCAATCGGATATTTTAAACATGTTAGTTCACAGTATTTACATTATATCTGTGACCATGAATGTCATTTGATCGGTAAATCCAGTCTATCTGCTATAGCCCTTTTAGAAGGATTTGCGAACGTGACATTCACGTTGATGTTCTGTGTTGTGCTGTGATGTTGCGGATTGGTCGTGGGGATAGCCTGGATGTGATGTTAGTACAGTTTTGTTTTATATGTACATTTGATATTGCGGGGCGAGCGTCCAACATGTGGACTGCCTCACTGCATGTTTGTATTATTCTTTTGGGGCACGACCGGGTCGAGGTCGATATACCCGTTGTATATATATTTTACTTTCTGTACTAGGTTTACCCCGCGGTGGGGTGCACGGATAGCCGGGTTTTAGAGGGCAACGGGCCCGCATCTCATGGTTTTGAGACGGAGGGGGCTTTACTCTAGAATTGGCGGGCTATTCGCCGCACTCATAGGGGGTATAGGTTGACCCAGGAGGGGTGCCCAAGTTACCGGATTCCGTGAAGTGCTGGGTGGTCCATTCACGTTGCTGAAGGGGCTGCCTCGCTTCAGGTTTTGGCGGGTAACTTGCCGCGCCCGTAGGGGTCTAGGATTTCATTGCACAGGCTATCCACACGACCAGGGGAACGTCGGGTTTCAGTAGCGGCTCTATGAAACCCGGGGATCCCAGATATCTGTATTGTTCTGTAATGCTGTACATTTCTGTGATGTTACATTTTTATCACGCCTTGAGCGAAAATTATATATTATATATATACTAGTAGATGTTGTATATGTTTTGCATCCGCGCTAGTCCAGTCCCCGCTCTGTCGTTAGTTAAGTAACCTAACGGGTGATGACGGGATCCAGTGGCGAATGCGGATGGCATATACGTACATCATTATTTTCGTTCTTTTGTGGTGTGATCAATTGATGGGACTGCGTTGATTCGGATCAATGCAAGATAAACAAACCTATTTGATGTTGTTGGAACATTTTTCAAAAAGCTGTTATTGCAAGGGCGTTCTCTTTTGTTTTGCATCGTGGTATTCAGTTGGAATATCCTGCTCCTCAGTCGATGAGGCAAGGGCCGATATCCCTTCACCGGGAGTGACCCCTTGGACAAAAGTTTGCGTCAGGGCAATAATTTCACTATAGCCGATTACTTTTGCTTTGCATCGTGGTATTCTGTTGGAATATCCTGCACCTCATTCTACGGGGAAAGAGGTGAGATCCCTTCATCGGGAGTGACCTCTTTAGCAAAGGTTTTCGTTACTATATTTTTCTAAAAAGCTATCCGTTCCTTCAACGATATCAAGTTCATTACGTTAAAGGTTTTCGCCAGAAACCATTCGTAGCCCTCCGTCGTTTCATATGGATAGTCAATAGTATTCAAGCTGTGTATGTTGGCCAAAGTCAAGGAACAGTGTTTGGTAGCTGTTGGGTATTCATATGCAGCATAGATAGATGCGTTGGTTTGGGACAGTCGTATAGCCTTGTTGGCCAAAGTCAAGGGCTTGTACGGGTGGGTTCAAATTAACCTGGAGAATGACGGGTAGAACTTGACATGTGACTTATGATATGTTGGCCAAAGTCAAGGTCATAAGAGCATGGGGCAAAAAAAAAAATCCACATCGGGAGTTTCTAAAGAAACTGAAGCTTGCCAGATATGCGCATACCTTCTGGAGTGTGATAACGTGAGCGGATTCCGTCACGTTATCATGAGATGATAGTTGGATCCCGATTCCCACTGATGAGTTGGTTTACTTCTCGGGTGATCCCGGCTAATTCTTCTTTTAGGTTTGGGGAAGAATTTGACGTTACAGTGGGAGGTTTCCAGATTAGATAAATTGATAACCATTCTGATCTAGGTTAGAGTGCACGCTGAGTGTTTCTTTTCTCTCTCTCTTTGGCAGCGACCATTGACCCGACCCTAGACTATGACTCAGTGACCAAGTTGACCGAACCTTCTTAACATTGGTTTTTGGATTGTCATAGTTGCAAACCTCATTGCCACTCCTACTTTTACTTTTTTCTCCAGGACACCCCGTATTACTACGAACGTCCACTTCCATTGGACAAAACCATCGTATGGTTATATACGAACTCGAAGGAATTCGAGGATGGTTTCTGGTTCTGGAGAAAACGAATAGGACTATTCAGCTGTCTTTTCCTTTTACCCTCTCTCAGGTTGCGAATACTCCTTGGTTTAGGAGATAGTATACCTATTACGCAAATTGGATGGTCTTCTTCCAAACCTTAGGCTGGTGCCGAACGGTGGGGAATGAAGAAAACCAATTAGCCTAAACGGTGTACAGAAGGTATTAAGTTAAGACAAAGAAATGAATTAGTAAGAGAGCAAAGTAAATTGCGACTGCTATTCATGACCAAACCAAGTATTTCTTCGCCAATCCTAAATCACCTTTGTATTTCTCCAGGACACTCCGTATCACTACGAAGATCCCAAGTTTATTGGATAATCCATCTTATGGTTATATACGAACTCGAAAGGAACTTGTTCCAGTTCGGGGATGGATCCTGGTTCAGGAGAAATAGGAATAAGGTTTATTCGGTTGTCTTTTATCTTCACCTTCTCTCGCATTGCGAGTGTTCCTAGGATTAGGACAGTACACCCATTATGCTTATTGGATAGTCTTCTTCCAAACCATAGGCTGGTGCCGAACGGTAGGGAAGGAAGAAAACCGTTTGGCCTAAAGGGGTGTGCAGAAGGTAATGACTAAAGACATAAAAAGGGATTTGGAGAAGTGGCAAAGAATTATATGGTTATAGTTGTGAATCTGGATAATGGAAGAGGCATTACTAGGAATACCGGGATACCCCATCGAAACATTTCAATGTTTCAGTTTCAATGTGTACTGTTAAAAGAAAACTGATTTCCCAATTAGACACTTGCTCCAGGGTATGTATTTACCAGGTTTGATTCTCACATCTGTATGGTTTTACAGATGATGAGTGGGAGTGAGTTATTGGGAATTAAGTGATCATCCTCATCATATCGGGATTCGTTGTAATTGGTGATATTTGAGGAAGTCACCTGGATTGTTTGCCGGACGACAAATATTTGGTTTTGAATATCCGTTGTTATGCACCAATTTCAAATTGATATATCTGTACGTCTATTTTTATAGAGTGAGATATACCTTTTTGAAATTATGTCTATGACATTTACCTATATCAGTGGATGGTTAGGTAAGGAGCATTGAACAGTGGTGTAATTCTTCTTAACCATAAGTACAGTTTTCAACCTACAACACACAGTGAATGAGTCATTTGACTCAAGGGACTTATACAGAGTATTGAATGTTGTCCAGTGTCCATTAGGACAGAGGGGTAGGTACTCGTACTATATTCTGTTTACTTGTGACTTCTCTAGTTCTTAGACAGGTGTTTCGTAGAAACGCAGAGTCCAAGTCTTGAGAAGTTATAGGTATAAGAGTAAAGTAGAGAACCAGGTATTGCAAGTATCGGGATTCTTCAAGCTGATCGAAGATATAGATACTTGTGAATGGTATTCAGTTGATAGTAATGATTAAGAGAACTAGCTTCTCTTTCAGGTTACTCATAATTGGAAGTACTCCTAAGTTGAGTAACGCTGATCGGCCTCTCTTCCATTTACTTGACATGCACTGGAGACAGCTGCATGATTTGAATCTGGTTCAATTAAATCAGTGCCTCTGTTTCTATATTGGATATAGAACAGTTCATATCTTAACATTGTTAAGGTACGGGGAGTTGTCCAGCTTATGATTAAAACCAGATTCTGGATAACTCAAGGCACGTTTCTGTAATGGCTGTTTGTGGGTTGACCCGGGCTATGACGAGGGTTGACTTTCTACCATCTGGAAGATCAATAGTGATATTGTTCTTAACTCGCCACAGTTTTAATTAAAAATGGATTTTTTCAGAAAACAGTAGTGGGAGTATGGTAGAACTGGAAGTGATTCCAGAACTGCAATCGATTACTGAAGATTTGATAAGAACCTAAAGATTCAATCTAATTTGACATTCCATTGACCACTCCGCAGATAAAGTGGGTAACCTCAGGCACCCGAGAGGTACTCCGGTAGCCTCAAGGACGGTGACAGGGAGGTTCTTGTTTACCCAGACTTGCCATTGCTGTTGTTCCAGACTGTGAGACCCGGCAGGAGGATGAGTATAGCGTCGTTCTAAACTAGCTTTAGAAGTGTACGTCTATATGACTCTGCCAGAGGGTTGTCGTAGTCAGTGGGAGCAGCGGAAGCATGGTGGACAAGTGGCTTATGTCTATTTATAGACTAAAGCAGATATAGCGGAGATAGATCATCTATTTCTGACGTGACAGTCATAGGTTTGACTTCATCAGAATAGGGGATGGATCTGTTAAGAAGGTAGTAGGGTGTGATGTCCTGGTATTTGATGACATACACAGAGTAGGATGTCATATTCCTATACTACGATCGGTTATACTTTGGTCGTCACACAGTAGTTTCTCCACACAGGACTTGGATATTATATCAGACATTCTGGTTACTAGATCTATGGTTTTAGATCTAGATTTGGGTAGTTTCCCAATAAGGGTACTTAGACAGCATTCTATGAGTATTTAGAATGGACGACTCCTGACACGGTAGTATACCTGCAGGTGATGGAGTCACCCTCTCTAAAGGTGTCTTCCAGACTAAAGGGGAGAGGGATACGCATGATTGGCAGATCACTTGCTTAGGCAATTGAGTTGATCATGAGATGTCAAGTACCACACCAGATGTTGTTCTTGCAGTAAATGCAATAAGTTGATATTGATCCAATCCTGGGGAAACAGTCGGAAGCAGTTTTAGAACATAAGTGGATGTTCTAGGGATATGATAACGACAGCCTCCTTTAGGAGACGGTTATCATTCCAGGCTTCCAAGGTGACCTGGACGACAGGGTGGTCGTCAGAGTCATAGTTTTCCCTCTGACGAGGGGCAGTATTTTGGACAGGTGATTGTTCCCCTCCGAATGGCGGCGCGCAGGACTGCGATGTCTTGGCGCTGAGATTCGGGGCAGATGCTAATTGGTGCTATCCGTTCACCTCTCCGAAGATGCCAAGTTGATTTATGGCACCATGTATCGAAGGTTTAGACGGATGCGTCCGATGTAGCAGACTTCGTCAGATTCCCCCTCGTTTGAGGGGTTTTTGATTGTGGGGACGCTCTTCCCTGCAGGCGCAAGCCCCTGCAGTTAATTACGCTACCGCGTTGCGGTAACAACTTTCTCCTTCTCCAGATGGTCACTTCATGTCGTGGGTGTTTGTTTTGTATTTTGTTGCCCGTGGATTGTTTACGGAGACTGAATTATGTCGTCGCCCGTAGGGCGTGGACTAGTCCAAATCCGTGTTATCTTAGATTTGGGTTTGGGGGTTTGGTTTGAGGATACGTTAGCCATATTTGAGGCTAAGATCAACTCAAACGTTTGTTAAGGATACGTTAGTCCGGTTTGAGACTAAGATCAACTTAACGGGATCGCTTAGATCCGACAAAGGAGCAATTGGCTCTAATGTTCCAGTTTAGGGACCTAGTGGTCCATCGTATGTATGGCCGTCAGGACCCGTCACCTCTCTGACGACGTTGAAGAATTACAACGACGGATGTCAGAGGAGTTCAGAGATGTACCCTCGAGCCAGAGTTAATTGGAGGGATTTATAGTCCACTCTGTTTGAAGGTTTAAGGATACGTTAGCCATCTTTGAAGCTAAGATCAGCTTAAACGGGACCTTTTAGATCCGACAAAAGAGCATGCGGGGCTCTATTGTTCTAGTTTAAGGACATTGCGGTCCATGGGTAGTTTAAGGACGTTGCGGTCCATGGGTAGTTTAAGGACGTTGCGGTCCATGGGTAGTTTAAGGACATTGCGGTCCATTGTTAGTTTTAAGACATCTCGGTCAAGGTTAAGGACGTCGTAGTCCATGGGTTTAAGGACCCCACAGTCCATTGTTAGTTTTAAGACATCTCGGTCAAGGTTAAGGACGTCGTAGTCCATGGGTTTAAGGACCCCACAGTCCGGTATGTGCTCTGGATGCTTCACACGGGTTCACTGCCGTGCTTGGCGAGGACCAGGCTCCGCTCTGGACGTTTTCCACGGGGTCAAAGAGTGACATTATCCGCGTTCCACGTAACCAGGAATTTTGCATTAAACACGGGTTTAAGGACCCCACAGTCCATATCAATGTGTGGTCGTCGGGACCCGTCACCTCTTTGAAGACATTGAGGGATTACAATGCCAAGTATCAAAGGAGTGAAGAGATGTACCCTAGAACCGGAATGACTTAAATAGTCTTTGACCCAATTTGGGATCAAGACCGATTAATTATGTTATGAGCCCATTGGCCCAGTTAATCACAAATTGAGGACTTATGGCCATCTTGGGCTAAGTCCAATTAGGAGAGGCTTTGCCTCCATCCATTTAGCCAATTGGGCCAATGTCTAGTGTTAAACACTACAGAGCAATCAGTGTTGAACACTGGGAATGAGGTTGACAAGTTAGTGTTTAACACTAAAAGATAATTGGTGTTAAACACCAGCAACAAGGCTTTCAAATTATCATAAACACTAAAATAGATCAGTGTTGAACACTGGCAATGGAGATCTCAGATTAGTGTTAAACACTAAGGTAATCAGTGTTGAACACTGCGAATAAGGTTCTTTGATTAGTGTTGAACACCAAGGCCCAATAGTGTTTCAATACTGTGTTCAAGAGTTCCAATTTAGTGTTAAACACTAAGGCAAGAAGGGTCACGTGGCAACACGTGAGAGCGCCCTCCCTTTATTTATTCTGCTGAGATTACTGCGTCTTTCAGAGCGTCACGTGTCATCACGTGATAGGCATTCAAACGCTTATATGTTAAAGCTTCTGCCGGAGGTCACGTGGGTCACGTGGGGGACTGCCTCAAAGGGGCTTTCTGTAGATCTTTTAGGGGGGTCACGCGGTGGCACGTGACCCTGCCTTCATGTATTTTGTTTAGAGGCTCTGTTAATCTTTTTTCAGGAATTAAATTCCTCGAGCTTTAAATTTCAGAGGAATTAAATTCCTACTTCCTTTGGAAGACTTATATTCTGGAGTAGAGTTGAACTCTGAATCTTCCGTAGGAATTAAATTCCTCGTATATGTGAAGAACTGAATAGGGTTAAACCCTAATAAAAGCTTTTAAGGAATTGAATTCCCATTCCCTGTTAAATGATGATTAAGGGAATTAAATTCCCGTTGTTTCAACAGAACTAAGTTCTTAATTAGGGTTAAACCCTGTTTCTCTCTGTTCTGAAGGAATTAAATTCCCATGACACAGGGTCAAGCCCTAATTTTATTTTAAAGGAATTAAATTCCTATAGTTCTGTGAGAATTAAATTCTCGCGTTTCCATTCCCTCTCTATGTTTTGGATCTGCATGGCAGGATCTCAACCCATTGAGAATTAAATTCTCAACCTAAAGGGGAGATGTGCACTTTGCAAATCCTCTATCAAAGAGAGAAGAAATATGTTCTTCTGTTTTTACATTATCAGAGTTAAACTCTGTTGAGAATTAAATTCTCCTTCTTTCAAAAAGCCTTTCCCTTTCTTACCTAGGGTTTTCTTTTGCAGAAGCTCCAAATTCCTCAAAGTATCAAGGCTCTCTCCTTTTTTCTCCCTCTGCGTATATATATCTCCTTTTTTGTCTCCCTTTTCTCTGTGTCTCTTGGCTCCTATTTATAGGAGAAGCAGCCGAATCAATCAGTTTTTGACGAATCTTCATTGAGAGATTTGATTTGCATCCATCATTCGTTTTGGGCCTTTGGATTATTAGGTGAATTTTATTCACCATTGGATTTCAAATCCAGAGATTCTCCTTTGTTGTTTCGGTTAGATTTAAAGGGGAAATCTTTCCAAACCCGAGATTTTCCCATAGATAGATGATATTTCATCACCTCTGAATCTTTAATTCGATCTGCTCCAGATAATCACTTTCCTTTGGAAAGATTTGATTCTCCTTCAGAATTTAATTCTGTTAACAAAATGGGCTTTGAAAGCCGGTCACGTGTGACCACGTGACCCATGGTCACGTGTGGGCACGTGACCCCCTTGGAACGAGCCTTCCTCTTTCTTTTGCGCTCTGTCTTCTGATTGCTGCTTAACCGTCACGTGCCACCACGTGACCCCTGGTCACGTGTGAGCACGTGACCCTTGTCTGGAGCCTCTTTCCTTGGTTCAACTGGAGAACGAGTCTGCTGCTTTGAACGTCATGTGCCAACACGTGACCCTGGTCACGTGGGAGCACGTGACCTCTTCTGAAGCCTTTTCCTTGACTTGATCAGGGAACCGGTGTGCCTTTGACGCTTGCATTTAAATGTCACGTGTCGCCACGTGACCCTGGTCACGTGGGAGCACGTGACTCTTTCTGAAGCCCCTTTTCTTCAACGTAGTCAGGAAACTGAACTTGTCTTGATGATGTGCTTAGGTGTCACGTGCCAACACGTGACTGCTAGTCACGTGTAAGCACGTGACCCTCTTCTGAAGCTTTTCCCAGAAGCTTTCCTGATTTTAAATCAGGAAACAGTGATCTAGGTGGTTACTGAGGGAAGGATGGCGCAGGATACTGATTAAGTTCAGTTGACGATACAGTCTAAGAAGTTTGGATTTGGAGTTCATTTATGAGCTAGGTCCCATCAGACATCCAGACATTCTAAGACAGGTATTGCTCATTTCGGGAGATGGCTTTCTCCGCGAAGATGGGATATAGAGAGACATAGAAAGAAACATCACAGCGGATCCACTCACTGAGGCTATTCCTCGAACGCAATGGTTTCGCAAACGAGCTTTGTGAGACTGACTAGTAGAGGAGTTGGGTGTTCGGTATCACACGGGCTGTGAGTATGCGACATCGCAATAATTAGCCTTGAGTGCAAGTGGGAGATTGTTGGATATAGTGCCCTCAGAGTCAATTATTGGATCACAGGCACGTGATTGCAATGATTGAGGGGGACCTATGCCGGTAGGACAGTCTTACTCGAGATGATAGTATGCTATCTGGTTTATCTCTATCATCGTGTACTGTTTTAGGTGACCTTACGAGTCACTATTACACGTTGATAGAGCCCCTAGGATTCTTGCTTGACTACCAGCAGTATGAGGGCGATCATATACGTGAGAGCTGGAGTCTATAAGCACATCCTTAAAAGGTCCCTAGTCGTGGGAGTTTCGAGACAGGGCATCGATACTCCGGAGCAGACTAGTGTATACAGTCGAGACCCCGACGAGGGGCGGTGGCCGGTCTCACAAGCCACTGGTGTCAGTTGGTTCACCTAAGATGTATACAGGTGCTCATTGGGTTATGAGTACACCGGACATGGCTCGCCGGAAGCCTGCTAATTGGTATTATACCTGACGTCAGATAGCAGTTCCCTGGTGACATGTGTGCAGGTTAGTTTATCGACCTGAGATCGTCATTTTTCTCGTGTGAGTTCCCACTATACTTAGATTACTACCCTACCACGCTCAAAGGAGACGTGCAAACAGGTTTTAGTTGGGTACAGTCCCGAGCCATATGGAGGCAGTGAGCGGATCTGCAGGGGTTCGTCTCTCCCGGTATTGGGGGTGAGGTCGCGCTGTGTCTAGGAGAGCCAGTACATGAAAAGTCCTTGGCCAAGGCAGGGGATTTACTGGTAGGTATTCCAGTAGTATCTCAGGGTGTTCTGGGCTACACTCCGACACGACTTGTACCGCTATTGTGGGTCTGACTTTTACCAACCCCCTAGGCCTGCCATGCGATGCTCATAGACGAACGGACCGGACTGTACGGATATTGTCACTGACAGGCTCAGTAGGGTGTCAGGATGAGTTCGCTCATCGACGTCCCTTTTGGTCAATAGCTGGTAGCCCGTCACGTATGGCTGATACCTCTGTCGTGCTAGTGGTTAAATCCACAGCCATAGTATTGACGAGTCTTTAGAGTCCACCACACTCAGTTACTCAGGTTTCGGGCGAAACGTTGTAGAGGCCGTATGGAGATATGGCAGGGTTCGATCAGATACGTGCGGTATTGCACGGATCGTGATCGGACGGATTTTACTAGCCGGTTTGGTTTAAGCCGGATCCTAGTATTAGATAGTATAGATTTTGTCTCTTTGTATTTGTGTTCAGTGGGAATACAAATGCGAGCATGTATATGCAGTAGTGGGGTTTTTCTGTAATTTATTACGGGATCAGTTTTCTGAAGTTGCCAGTTTGCATTCCGTTCCGGCCGGTTTTCCTTTGTTCCTTCACGGCCGGACTTTTTGATGGAGGGGGTTATTTGCAAGTTTTTCAAATAACTTTTTCTGGAGGGGTTTCTTGAATTTTGTGGCCTTATGATGGGTTTTAGCATCATGAGATTCCTTTCTTATCTCTTCTTTTTCATTAATGTGAAATGATTTGTTTTTGACTTTGGATTTGACCTTGAGGTGAGATAATTTCCTCATTTATCTACACATTGAGATATTCTTATCATTCCTCTTGATTCTTTAGAGGGGCCAGCCACAATGGGAAAGTGAGGTTCATTTTGTTATGAGAAAATTATTCATCTCATCCTTTTTGCTTGCACCATAAATCAAAAAAGCTCATTTTCCATTGTTCTTTCCACCACATTATCAAAGGCAACTAAACCCCAAATGAGACATGGTTCTACACTAGTCTACAGCAAACCTTGGACGCGTCGGCTAGCTAACTTCGCGCCCGAGTTGCCTCGGTCCAGAGGTGGGAGCCCGTAAAAGTATTCGACTACGTGGTGCCCTTTCCGACGAGGACGTGACGGACGGAGATTCCGCGGGAGATCGGAGTGCAGACGAAGACCGAAGGACACGGATCGCTTGGTATGATTCTCTACCCATCTTGTATTTGCTAGTAGCTAGGTTAATGGCCCGATCCGGGTTAAAAGTGCGCGGTGGTGCCGGTTTGCTAGTTTGCAAAGTTTTTCGTTTCCGCATTTCCGGCGTCGGATCGACGGCCGGGGCCCCGCCGGGGACTTACAGCAGTGGCTGAAAGGGGTTTCCCCTGTGGGGGTCTATTTTGACATGCGCAGGGCCCATACGACCTGGGGTAGTTCTTCGACCCAACTGCCTTGTCGCTCTTCTAGGCGGGCCCGGAGACCTCGGAGGACGTCTCGGTTAGCGACTTCGGCCTGCCCGTTGCATTGGGGATGCGCGACCGCGGTGAATTTCATGAGGATATGGCATTCCTTGAAGAAGTCCTTCACTTTCTCGTTCTCGAAGTTCGTCCCATGGTCGGTGATGATACATCTCGGGATGCCGAACCGGAGTATCAGATTGTTTTGTAGGAACCTGATGGTCGTGGCGGCATCCGGTTTCCTGATGGGGACGGCCTCGATCCACTTAGTGAAATAGTCTACCGCGACGAGGATATATTTGTGCCCGTCTGTACCGGTAGGTAACTGGCTGATCATGTCCAATCCCCACTGGGCGAACGTCCATGGGGATGTTAGGGCAATCAACTCGGTAGCGGGGAGGCGAGGGATGCTGCCGTGGAGTTGGCAACTCTTGCATCTTCTGACTAGCTTCTGGGCGTCCTCGTGAACAGTGGGCCAGTAGTATCCCTGGAGCAACGCCTTTAGGATCAAGGTTCGGGCCCCTTGGTGCGCACCGCCAACCCCCTCATGGATTTCACGGAGGACGTAGTCGGCTTCATGGGGGTCGAGCACCGGAGCAGGGGCTGAGTGAAGGATTTCTTGTAGAGGTTCCCATTGCTCCAGATGAAGTGACGGGCTTTGGCCCGGAGACGGCGGGCGGCTCCCCAATCTTTTGGGAGCGTACCGTCTTTTAGGAATTCCACGAGGGGCTTCCTCCAATCTTGGTCGCCTTCCTTCGCCGCATATATGTGGAGTGTTGTCGCTCCGTCTTCCACGCTGGGCTGAGGCAAGGTTTCGAAGAGGATAGACTGCTTATTGTTGGCCGAGTATGACAAAGCTAGCTTGCTCAGAGCGTCGGCTTAGGCATTTAGCTGCCTGGGTATTTGTTCTACTTGGACTTCGTCAAAGTTCCTCTGGAGTTTCCTTACATCGTCCAGATACTTCATCATCAGAGGCTCCCGAGCTTCAAAGCGGCCGGTCACTTGGCCGACGACTAGGGCCGAGTCGCTGCGGATTCGAATTGTCTTCAGCCCCAACCCGGCGGCCATGCGCAGTCCAGCCAGGAGGGCTCGTACTCTGCCGCGTTATTCGAGACTTTGAAACCGAACTTCAGAGAGTACTCCATTTCTGCCTCGTTCGGGCCCCGGATAATGAGGCCGGCACCACAGCCTTCCTCGGTTGAAGACCCGTCGACGTAGATGACTCACTCAGGAACTGAGCCAGGCCTTTCCGCAATGGGACACTAAGTTGCGAGGGTCGGCGTGGACTCCGGTTCCTTGCTAGGGATGGTGCATTCAACGATGAAATCGGCCAGGGCCTGCGCTTTGATGGCCTGTCTCGGGCGATATTTTATGTCAAACTGAGATAGTTCCTACCTCCACTTCTCTAAGCGGCCCGAGGATTCCGGTGATGCAAGGATAGCCCCCAACGGGCGCTCAGTGAGGACGAGGATGGCGTGTGCTTGGAAGTAGTGTCGTAGCTTCCTTGAGGCCGCCACGAGGGCTAAGACAATCTTCTCTATGGCTGGATATCTCGTTTCTGCGTCCTTAAACACATGGCTCACATAGTACACCGGCTTCTGCACTCCACCGAACTCTCGGACGAGCACCGAGCTCGCTGCTTGGTCGGATACCGCCAGATACAGCGACAGCTCGTCTCCTTCAACTGGTCGGGAGAGCAGTGGTGGCGTCGCGAGGTGCTTCTTCAATTGGTTGAAGGCGGTCTGGCACTCCTCCGACCACACGAACCTCGGGATCTTCCTCAGAGCTTTGAAGTATGGGAGGCATTTCTCCCCCGACCTGGACATGAAACGGCTCAGAGCAGCGACTCGTCCAATGTGCCACATGATTTCGACGTTGGTCTTGGGCGCGGCCATGTTGAGGATAGCGTCGATTTTCTCTGGGTTAGCTTCGATTCCACGGTGAGTGACCATGAAACCGAGGAACTTTCCCCTGGTGACTCCGAATGCGCATTTGGTGGGGTTTAGCTTCATTTTGAACTTGCGGAGCACTTCGAAGGCCTCGCCCAGATCCTTGGCATGGTCGGCCGACGAGACGGATTTGACGAGCATATCATTTACTTAGACCTCCATATTTCTGCCGATCTGTGGCTTGAACATGGGATTGACCAACCGTTGGTACGTGGCCCCGGCGTTCTTGAGGCCGAAGGGCATCACCTTGTTGCAGTATACCCCTCGGTTCGTTGTGAATGCGATAAGATCTTCATCTTCCGGATTCATACGGATCTGATTGTAGCCGGAGAAAGCATCCATGAAACTCAACAGCTCGTGGCCGGCCGAGCTGTCAACGAGCTAATCTATCCGAGGGAGAGGATAGTTGTCCTTGGGGCAGGCCTTATTGAGGTCGGTGAAGTCGACGCACATGCGTCACTTCCCGCTTGACTTCTTGACCAGAACTACGTTCGCCAGCCACTCTGAGTAGGGTACATTCCGGATGAAGTTGGTGGCGAGAATTCGATCAACCTCGTCTTTGATAGCTTTCTGTTTGACCGGGGCGAAGTTTCGCTTTTTCTGTCTGACGGGTCGGGCCGTAGGATCAACCCCGAGCTTGTGAGAAATGATTTTGGGGTCGATCCCAGGCATGCCAGCAGGCGTCCAGGCGAAGACGTCTGAGTTATTTCTGAGGAAACCGACCAGGTCATCTCGCTGAGTTCCTGTCAGGAGTGATCCGACCTGGACGGTTTTTTCATCGTCCCCTTCTGTTAAGGGCACCTCGGTCAGTGGTTCGACCGGGGTCCCCCGGACCTCCTTCTGCTCGTCTCGGGTGTCCATAGAACCCTTGATGTTGTCTTTTACCTCAGCGTCGTCGGCCGGCTGCTCGGACGAAGATGTTTCGGTAAGGCATACCTTCACGACCCGCTGGTCTCCGTAGACCCGACCTAGCCCGCCCTGATCGAGAGGGAACTTCATCGCCAGGTGGTAGGTCGATATCTGGGCCCGGAGGGAGCTCAGCGTCGGGCGGCCGAGGAGGACGTTGTAGGCCGATGGGACCTTTGCTACGATGAAGTCCACAGGCAACGTACGGGTGCGGTCGGGCTCCCCGACGTTGAACTGCAGGGTGACCACCCCTTCCGCCGGGATGGAGTAGTTGGTGAACCCTGAAAGGACATGGGAGGTCGGTTTCAAGTCTGCTGGGGTGAGCCTCATGCGCAGAAAGCAGTCGTGAAAGAGAATGTCTGCCGAGCTGCCCGAGTCGACAAGTATCCGGTAGACCTCGTATCGGTGGATTCGGGCCTTGATCACCAGAGGGTCGTTGTGGGGTATGGATATGCCGTGGAGATCCCCGTCGCCAAAGGTGATAGGCTCGTAGTCCCTGGCCTTTTTGATCGGGTGGCCGTTGGCCTCCGTTGCCGGCGTGGGGTGCTGAGTCTCGCAAGCGCTCGACTGACCCCCTGTCGTCATGACCATAGTTCTTGATGGGCCTCGGTTCCTTCCACTGAGGTCCCTTAGGCCCCGTGGTGAGGTTGTCTTCGAGCTGCCTTGGCGGGCCTCGTGGACGCGACCCCGTCGAGGGAGGGGGTGTCGGTCATGCCTGGAAGCAGGCGAACCGACCGCCGCCGCCTTGGTAGGGACAGGGGTGCGTCGAGGCTCGAGGCAAGGCTCTCCGACGTGGGACCTCGAAGTTGAATAGGACGGATCGAGGGACCTACGACCGCTGGAGTCTGCGAGACGGTGGCCGGCGGAGGGGTTAATGACATTCGGCGGAGGTTCATCCACGCCTCCGTTGAGGGGGAGGCGGCGGCTGGTGCTTGGATCTTCAGGGTGATCGCTTGCCATGTGGATGGAGATCGAAAGGCCAACTTTGTTTTTTGTGGAGTTTATTTCCCATAGACGGCGCCGGCTGATGGAGGTCCTTTTCAAGTCTCCGTTAGATGTTGTCTTCCGTCGATCTCCCGGTGAATCTTGGAGGTGATCTCCTGTTGCGTGTGGGTCTCAATGGGTTTTGAGGAGATTGGTGCTTTTGAGGAGTTTGCGCCGAGCACCTGCAAGGAAGTCTCGGGGTGGTTTGGTACCACCGAGGACCCTCCGACGATCAAGTTAGCACAAGATCCGAGCAGAGTAACGGCTAAGTGGGGTGAAAAAACTTACTTGACCCCTCTGTGATGGGGGTTTATATAGTGGCGGTAGCACGCAGTTGCAGACGTGAGAATCTCGTCGGCAGTTACGCTCCCGACGTCACGCCCGCGTAATAAGCGAATCGTCCGTTAATGGGGATCATGATAGCATGGAACGCGGGATGTTGCCGGTGGAGAATCCACGCATGGCGAAATTTGCGGAGCGGCGGTTACACCTGTGAGTGGTGGAGTTGGTCGGTCCGAGGGACCGAGGAAGATGGTCTCGGCGGGAGAGCTCGGGAACGAGCGGGAGGGCCGAGGCATCTTGGTCCTGTGGTAGCTCAGGGCAAGCTGAGAGGCCGAGGAGGCCAATTTGCAGGGGCTCTGAGGTGAGCCAGCTTGTGCTTGCAGGTCGGGTACAGGGTTGGCCTAGTCGGCCCATGTGGGTCCTTTCTTCTGAGTTCTGGGACATGTCATCTGTCACGTGTCCTGATCTGGGAGATCGCTAATATAGAGCATCATCAGCATCCATCACGTTCTCGCTTACTTTTTCTCTCGAAGCAAAATGTAGAAATAATGCATGATGAATCTCATCACCGTGAATTTTGTCCAATGACCATACAAACTAGGTTACCGTTTGGTACTTGCACCGCTTTTACCACTACTTGTTTTGATTTAATACATTGTGACATTTGGAGTGGTTATCAAACACCGTCTTATTATGGTGCACATTATTTCCTTACGATTGTAGATGATTTTAGCCGTTGTACTTGGGTATATCTCTTAAAATCAAAAAGTGATGCATCACGAGCAATAAAATCTTTTCTTTCCATGGTTGAAACTCAATTTGGCTCTGAAGTTAAAAGCACAGATAATGGTTTAGAATTCTTTTCACATGATTTCAACTCATTTCTCCATGATAAAGGGTTAATTCATCAACATTCACACTCCACTACAAAATGAGATTGTTGAGCGCAAGCATCATCATTTACTTGAGGTTGGTCGTGCGCTTCATTTACATGCATACTTACCTATCAAATTTTGGGGAGAGTGTTACGACAGCTTGTTATCTAATTAATAGGATGCCTACTCCATTTCTTGATAATAAGTGTTTGTACGAAGTCCATTTTCAAAAAAAAAAAAAAAAAACCTTCTTTTTCACACCTACGCGCATTTGGATGTCTGTGCTATGCCACCATACTCACTCCACTTCACAAATTTGATTCTCGAGCTCGTAAATATGTTTTTGTTAGGTATGCTTTTAGACAAAAGGCTTGTAGAGTTTATGACATTTCTACTCACAAAATTTATTCAAGCCGGGATGTGATTTTTTATGAGAAAATATTCTCTTTTAAGAAAATGCCTTCCACTCCAATTACTCAGTCCTATATGCCATTGCCCGCCATTCAACCACCACTTGATGATGATGCCTCACCTTTAACACCATGCACTCAGCTCCATACTTCACTACACTCTTACGACCGTAGCTCCTCCACAAGCTCCGGTTGAGCCGCGTTCAGGTCGTGTTACGACTGCACCAACAAAGTACAATGATTGCGTTTGCCCTACAATCACGTCTTCTTCCCAACACCGCTCGTCCAATTCGTTTCCTGGGTCTACTTCCTTGGCTCAATCCTCCACTAGGTATCCTTTGAATCACTTTATCTCTTATGAAAAAATTTCTCCCTCACATAAAACCTGTGTATGTTCCATCTCCTCTTTGGTCGAACCATGAACATTTGCTCAGGCTTGCAGGGACCCTCAATGGCGTGAGGCTATGACTGCAGAAATCCATGCACTCGGAGCGAATAACACTTGGTTGCTTGTTCCTTTGCCTCTGACAAGACTAGCATTGGATATAAGTGGGTAAGATCAAATACAAGGTTGATGGTAGCGTTGAACGATACAAGGCCCATCTTGTCGCTAAAGGTTTCAACCAGCGTGAAGGTCTCGACTATCATGAAACCAAACTTGTTACAGTTCTGTAATACCCGGTTTCCGTTATACTTAAATTCTCGTATTTTAATAAAATAATAATTTCCAAATCATTTTCCAAATATTCCTCTTAATTTTTCCATATGTTATTTTGTTTTTTTTCCCATTTCTTTTTTCCTTTGGCCCATGAGCCCAAAAGCCCAAAGTCCTATACCATATATTCCCATTAATTGTTATTAATTGGTTTTAATTGTTATTAATTTTTATTCATGGTGATCAATTGTTATTAAATGTTATTAATTTTATTTAATTGATAGTAATTTTCTTTAACCATGTTTAATTGATATTAATTGTCATTAAGTGTAATTTTATTGGGATGATTTTAAAAACTATTTCAAAAAAACTTAAAACAAATCCTAACCCTTTTTAAAAAAACCAGACCCATTCTTTCTCTCACTCTCTCTATCTTCTCTCATTCTCTCTCTTCTTCTTTTTTTTTTCTCTCTCTTTCTCTTAGCGCTCTCTCTCTCTCTCATTCTCACATCCAATCGAGCCTTCTCCCTTGCCCCACTACCGACATCGACCTCCTCCTCGTCTCCTCCACTAATTCACCTCCTCCTCTATCTTCACCATCTCCTTCTCCTTCCCTCTACAACAACTCCCTAAATCTCTCCAGCTCTTACTCTTTCTACCAACTCCGCCACCCTCTTCCTCTTAACCATCGAACCCACCTCCAAGCCACAATCTGAGCTTTCGCTACCATCCTTCGCCGAGGCTTCACTTAAAATCGCCATCAAGCACTGCCGGGCTCCTCTCGTCATTGAGACTGCCGAAGCCATCTCCATCACCTTCCAAGCCGAGCCTACCTCAGCCACCATCGGACACCTTCGAGCCGCCGTTGTCTCCATCGCTATTGCCTTCGCCAACAACACTGCCACCACGGCCAAGCTCGAGCACCTTTCATCGTCAACCCCGCCGCCATTTTCGACCCGTTCTCGTGCACCAACTATTGAAGTTGAGCCTTCATCTCTCACACCCGAGCCCACCCTGCTGCCACCACTGTGCCCCATTGTCACTGCCAGCTTCCTCACAGTCGCCAGGCTCTCATTTACTCACAGCCGTCGAGCTTCGCCACCGTAGCACGATCAACGCTATAGTCGAGCCCTCGTCATTCCGTCGAACAGTTATATTTGTTATGATCCCCGTTGTTCTAGTTGCCGTCGTCGTTATCCAAGCCGTCGCCACTGTCGCTGTAACCGTCACTGTCGTTAACGCAGTCACCTCCGCAATACCGCACACATCCGTCGCAACACCGCACACATCCATCACAGCCGTAATGCGTTCAAGCTTCACCCGCGCCGCGCCATGCCCGTCTCCGCACCATCCGTGGCCGTCTTGTGTGTCGAGGTGATCTCCACAGTTCGTGTCGCTTCCAAATTAGCAACCCAAGGCAAGTGAAACCCATCACTTGCTTAATCATGCTATATATATAGCTATAATATTTATGTTGATAAATGTTAATGATGGTTAATTATATACATATACGTATTAAGAGTTCGATGTGTTTTACCTAACTCAAAACCTTAATAAAAGTCCATGGTTTTATTGTCAATAATTGTGTTCACTGATAATGCGTAACGTGTAGAAGTTGGGATCAAAACGATAGAGTTTCGCATATGAAATGATGCCCCCAGAAGACATTGTCAAACCTGAATTTACTGTACATGATGTCTCGTTGAATTCATAGTTAATTAAATATAAATCAAATCTTAGCGTTCTAAGGATCATATCGAATCCAATTAAATAACCTATAAATCTATATAAGTTGCTATTGGATATTTCCATATTACGATAATGAAAACTGAGGGGAAATAAGGCTTTGGACTGCAGTCCAAAGCAATATTTTTTACTAACACCTGTATTTAAACCCCTTTATCTCCATGTATATTCCTGTTAATGTGCGGAGACTTATATTGATGCGTAGATAATCGCATTATCTTTCCATTACTGTTTGATATTTATAACATAATTTATACTGTCAGCGTGTCTTGCTGTTTTCTGTAATGACATTTATACGTATCAAACTTAAACAGAACATAACTCCCTGTATATAATGGATATTACTGATCCGTCTATTGCGTTGTAAACTTAACTGATAAAATTAGATTTTATTGAACTATGGCGATGCTTAATTCTGTACGTAATTAATAGCAAAATACGTTCAAAGTTGGACTTCCAGTTCTGAAACTGGGATTCTAGCAGTGAACATATGTTTTAAAATGATCATATCTCTTTAACCAGATTGCTTATTTATATGAAACCAATTTTAATGCTTAGATAAATAAGTCTTCATATGTTCCTTATATCATTTTACCTGATTCTGCATATATGATTTTTATTGAATTTTGCAAACCGAATGACACTGGCTACCCATATTTTACTTGAAGTGTATTTACTGCATTTCTATCATATTGTGTGACTGCTTTACACCCAGTGATTAGTGACCATTTACATTGATACCCTAATGACTGTAGTGTATTGTCGAGTGATAAGTGATATCGATTGGGTTGTGACAAGTACATTAGTGAAAGTGTTTAAAAGTGAAAGTGATATAAGTGAAAGCGTGATTGAACTGTGAGAGTGATGCGTACTTGTATACAATCAATTTGATACGTGAACTTATATTTTAACCTGGGATAAGGGGTGGTTTGGTAATGAATGCATGTCGTGGCACGAGAGTCCATTAAAAAATCACCTAACATGAATCCCGTATGCCATTGTCCCATAAGGTTTGACGGGGCATTATACTAAACGTGTCGTTGGTATGTGGCGGTTGATGGACTATTCTCGTATACACACATACTTTCATTATTGAACTACAAACAAACCTGTTAGAATAGAATTGCCTTGTTTATGATACTTTGCCATGACATATATGTTATACTATCCACATGTCCGTATTATTTCATGTCTTCGTGTTACCGCTTTATAATTTCTAGTTCATACTTATTATTCTGCAACATACCATGTATCGTTATATTATTATATTGCGTCGCCCTGACGATTTGAGTATGCATGCTCAGAGGAGGAAGTAGACCCAACCCAGAGCATGACCTGCCCTGTCACGAGGTCGCGGAGATCTAGATCATCGATGCCAGCTTCATTGTTTTCTTTGTTACCATCTAGTTAGTTGTTTCCTTTGATGTTACAGCCTTGTATCCATTGCACTCTGATCATTTAAATGTGATAGATTTAGTGACTGCATTTTTCTTTATCTGCGTTGTGATTACTGCTTACCATATAATACTAGAAGCCGAAGTATGTCTATAGCGGGATTATTGCTTGACCGTAACAGCATGGCTGGCTTAGTCACCCCTTATATTCCGTATTTTAGAAAGCGGAACGTGACATAGTTTTGTTGGTAGCAGAGTACCAAGTATAGAATGAGATTACAGTTCCGTCCAGGGATCCCTTAATTTATACCCTGTTATATTGCCCTTCATTTTCATATGATTCTTATTATATCATCACTCAAGGTCATATCCTACTGCTTTACCTTACCTTTGGTTACCAATTCTATATCATATCTTGATCCTTGTATCTTACCGTCCGCAAATTGTTGTTTAAGGACCATAACTTCCCGTAACACATCTTCCACCTCTACTCCCCTGGGTCATACCGTCAAGATTTTGGGTGTAATGCAGGGCATGGTGGAAGTCGATTTCATCCTTTATCTTACTGCATGCCCTTGTTTGAAATTGACAAACCCTATCTAGCTACTTGTTAACTTGTATCATTCCCTGGTTTTTAAATTCGATTTCATCATTTATCTTTGTGTCATTCTTGACAACCCAATTCCTATTTACATTTCTTCTATTCGAGTGCTCGCTCGCGGCGTCACTCTTCGAAATTTTTTGCCGCAATTCTTGTTCTGGCTAGTCTACTATACATTACTAGTATTATTTTTCTATTACAGTAATTATATTTAGTGACGTTGTTATCCTAAATTTAGCTTTCACTCTATTTTATATTCAGTATGTTTCTCATTTGAGTGTTATTAAGTATTTTTATTTTACTTACACGTTTAATTTAAGTGCTCTACTATTTTCAAAATTTTCAATAATTCTAATTTACATCGTATATTTTATTTACTAGAATTTTTTTCTACTAATGCCTTTTATATTATCATCCTTTAATATGTGATTCTATTCTTTCTGCTTCTTGATTGATTTCTTTCTGCTTTTAATTATAGGATGTCACTTCAAGTTATGTACTACTCTATATTTTCTTTAACATTTTATTGCTGATTATAGTGTTATCATTCGTATTTATTTTATTTATTAGTGTTCTTATATTTAACTCCCAGAATTTATACTTATTAGTGGTTTGGGTTTTTCTTTAAAATAAGTTTCATCTTGTTTTTCTACATAGTATTTTCGTTTCTTTTATTTTTATTTATGCTAATCATTTTCATCATTTTCGTATATATGTTTATTTACCTATAAATGTACTTCATTCGATTTAGTTTCTCTCTCTAATTACTGTTATATAATTATTGTTATTCTGCATGTTAGTACTTGTTTATTTATTTCGTACCTATATCATCACTCTCTCAGTGTTATCTTTATTTCTTTTGTATTTTATTTTCTCCGCACTTTTGCTTATATAGTTCAGTCTTTGTGTTTACATTATTTGCGGTTATCTGGTAAACTACTTGCTCACTTATTTTCATTTTATTTTCTTGTACGCCTTTATCTCTTGAGTATTCTCGAGCCGTTTTCCGTGGTTACTTGATTTGTATCTTTATTAAAATAGATTTGGTTCTTTAAGAATTATCAGTCGTTCATTCACTATTGTTTGTTATTGTTAGTCTATTTTTTTGTATTTATATATGTTGGTTATAGTGCCCTCAAGGCAATTATTGCAATCACATGCAGGTGATTATGATGATTGAGGGAGGACCTATACAGATAAAACAGTCTTATTCAAAATGATAGTATGTTATCCGGTTTGCCTTTATCATCATGTACATGCATTATGTGGTATTACAGATCACTATTACATGTTGATAGAGCCTATAGGATTCTTACTTGACTACCAGTATTATGATGGCGATCATATATATGGAAGCTGGGTGGTCCATAAGCACATCCTTAAATGTCCCTAGTCGAGGGAATATCGAGACTGGGCATTGATACTCCAGAGTATACTAGTGTATACTTATCGAGACCCCGACGAGGGGCGGGCCGGTCTCACAAACCATTGGTGTCAGCTAGTCACCTAAGATAGTATACAGGTGCTCATTGGGTTATGAGTATACTGGACAGACTCGCCGGGAACATACTAGTTGGTATTATACCTCTTGTCAAATAGCAGTTCCCATGTGACATGTGTACAGGTTAGTCTGTCGACCTGAGATCGTCATTTATCCCGTGTGAGTTCCCACTGTGTTTTGATTTCTACCCTATCATGGCTCAAAGGAGTCGTACAAACAGGTTCTAGTTGGGTACAGTGCCGAGCCACATGGAGGCAGTGAGCAGATCGTCGGGGATTCGTTCCTCCCGGTATTGGGGCTTAATGTCGTGTAGTGCACGGATGGCCATCACCAGAAATCCTTGGCCAATGTAGTCGAGAATTACTGATTTGGATCAGTATTTTCTCAGTTGGCGATGTGCTTCATACCGACACGAAATATCGTGTTATTAGGGGTCTGACTTTATCCGCCCCCTAAACTCGATATGCGATACTCTTAGACGAACAGACCGGACTGTACGGAGATTGTCACGGATAGACTCAGTAGGGGTTCGGATGAGTTTGCTCGTCGGCCTTCCTTTCGCTTAATACCTGGGTAGCCGTTACGTACAACTAGTGCTGCTGACGTGCTTATGGTAAAACCCACTGCCAGCGTATTGACGAGTTTTTAGAGTCCCATACAGAGGATTTCCTTGCTTCGTGCAAAACGATGTAGAGGTCGTATGGTTTTACGACATGGTTCGATCATATACGTGCACTTGTACACGTATCATGATTCGGACGGATAATACTAGCGGTCTTTGGTTTAAGCCGGATTCTAGTATTATATTGATGGATTATTTTCGTCTTTTTGTATTCGAATTCTTCGGAATACGGATGCGGGTATGTATATATGAATGAGGGGTATTCTTGTAATTTATTATAAGGTGCTTCTAGAAGATACCACCTCATTTTTGTTTATAACCATTTTGATAAATGGTTAATGAGGTGGAGGATGAGATGTGATATGGCATTTATGGAAGCATGGCCCACTTGGTGACTCATGGGGTGAGTCATGAGTTACTATGTGGCATGCTTGATATTTGTTGTGGTGGGATATTTTTGTGAGAGGCATGATTCATTCTTTGCTACTCACAACACTTAACCATTTTTCTTGAGTTGCTTTATGCTCCTCACTCTCATCTCCTCATGCTTCTTCTTCTTCTACCTCCACCCTAAAAGTCTCATGTGTTGAGAAACCTAGAATGTTTGGAGACAAATTATTCCATCGTTAGACTGTACATCCTCTAGGTTATCTGGTTTAGCGAACTAGGTACCCTAATTACCTCGGCTATGAGGTAGGAGCTCGGAATACAAATCTTCAGGTGGATCATCTTCAATGGAGGGAGACCGGAGATCAAGCTTGATCATGGGGGCCTCTAGGAGCTTGGGATGATGGTTAAAGACCGAAGAATATGGATCATTCGGTATAACCTTTCTAAACTCCTTTATAGTTTGCTAGATTAAGATTAATGGTCGATCCGTATTATAGGGTTATTCTAGCGCCAGTTTTATAAAAAATTTGTTCCGCATTCGGTCACGGTAGATGGCCAGGGCGCCGGCATAACCCAACAATATATATAACTATTTCTTTTCGGCTCTATGACTTACTAATATTTGATTTTTCTAGTTGCTTGCATATGACCTTTATAGCTTACTGTTTATTTTAAATTTTGAGAACAAATTTTTTTTAAGCGAGGTATGATGTAATACCCGGTTTCCGTTATACTCAAATTCTCGTATTTTAATAAAATAATAATTTCCAAATCATTTTCCAAATATTCATCTTTTTTCCCCATATGTTATTGTGTTTTTTTCCTTTTCTTTTTTTTCCCTTAGCCCATGACCCCAAAAGCCTAAAGTCCCATACCATACATCCCCCATGTTATTAATTGCTATTAATTGGTTTTAATTGTTATTAATTTTTATTCATAGTCATCAAATGTCATCAAATGTTATTAATTTTATTTAATTGATATTTATTTTCTTTAACGAGGTTTAATTGATATTAATTATCATTAAGTGTAATTTTATTGGGATGTTTTTAAAAACCATTCAAAAAATACATAAAACAAAACCTTAACACTTTAAAAAAAAACCCAGACCCATTCTCTTTCACACACTCTCTCCTCTCATTTTCTATCTTTTTCTCTTTCTCTCTCTCATTCTCACATCTAACCAAGCCTTCTCCCTCGCCCCATTACCGCCGTCGACCTCCACCCCGTGTCCTCCACCAATACACCTCCTCCATCTTCACCGTCTCCTTCCCTCTACAACAACTCTCTCAATCATCCCAGCTCTCACCCTCTCTACCAACACCGCCATCCCCCTCCTCTCAACCACCGAACCTACCTCCAAGCCACAATTTGAGCCCTCGTTGCCATTTTTCGCCGGAGCTTCACCTGAAACTGCGCCAAGCACTGTAGGGCTCCTCTCGCTGTCGAGACAACTGAAGCCATCTCCATCACCTTCCAAGCCAAGCCCACATTAGTCACTATCGGACACCTTCGAGCTGCCATTGTCTCCATCGCTGTTGTCGTCACCGACAACCACCACCACTACGGCCAAGCCCAAGCTCCTCTCATCGTCAACCCTGCCGCCATCTTCGACTCGTTCTCATGCGCCAACCATCGAAGCCGAGCTTTCATCTCTCACACCCGAGCCTACCTTGCTGCCACATCCTTTCCCCACTATCACCGCCGGCTTCCTAATGATCGCCAGACACTCATCTACTCACCGCCGTCGAGCTCCGCTATTGTAGCACCATCAGCGCCACAGTCGAGCTTCCGGCATTTCATCGAACACTTATATTTGTTGCAATCCCCGCCGTTCTAGTTGCTGTCGTCACTGTCCATTCTATTGCTATTGTCGCTGTAACTTTCACCGTCATCAATGCTGTCACCGTCGCAACCCCACACACGTCCGTCGCAGCCATAACGCGTTCGAGCCTAATTCGCTGTAACGACTCTAAAATCTTATACGAAAATTTTACTGTTAATATACAAGAAATGAGTTTTACAGCCTGAGTTTGAATTATAAGTCAATTTTGTTAAATAACAATAAGAAACAACTTGTAGCTCACTGGTAAATCCTTGCACTACTGTGACGTAGCCCCTGTGTTCGATTCCTATTAGACACATTATTTTTTTCTGAATTTTTTTATCTTTTTGGAAGCCCAAAACATTGCACGTACAATACACAGAAAAATGAAAAGTTCAGAAAAATCAAACATGTGCAAAAGAGTTTAAATACTACGTTGATCAAGTGGCACGAATCTCAATGCCAGAAGCCCTAGATCGACCGGCCAAACATGCATATAGACCGGCGCCGACGGTCGGATGGAGGACAATGAGCCCCGAGCTTTGCACACACACCTCTTCACCTACCCCTAACTCCTCTGCACTGTTTGATTTCCCTGCAATCAAACAGTGACCTTTCAATTCACAATTTATCACAATTTTAATACTTTTAATCCACACTTTAAATTACAAAACCCAATTCTCCACTATAAATACCATCCCCTGCTTTGGCTCAACACCATTCTGAAAATTATAACCAAAACTCTCTAAAAAGTTCCTAGTGCAAGTGAAGTAAAAGAGGAGTTAGCAAGCAAATTGGTTCCGGCGAAGATCGAAACTAATTCCTGCGTTTCCGCGACGCTACAAAGCTCATACCTTCTTTTTCAACCTTTCTTTAAACCTTCTAAACCGTAAGTCCCTTCTAAATCTCTTCTTTTCTATTGAAATTCTTTTTCAAATTTTTATTGGTAAAAGTGGAGTTAATACCGACATCTTCTTTTCTAAAACACATAACTCCTATTTTCTTTACAATTTAGTCAATCTAATTTTACTACATCATTTGTAATCTTAAACCCTAATGTTTAGAATCAAATTTCATCAAAATTCTCATGTGAAATAACAATAGTAGCACTTTTTTTTATTAAAATACCTTGAACTTTATAAACACCTTTTTTAGTAATTGCTTAACAATATCTTAGGAAAACTTCACATGGTAACGACCTACCCCACACGCACACTTGGTTTCATAGCACGATACTTACTGTATGTATTTTTTCGTTTCGAAGAATAATATTACAATAAAATACCACATAACTTAAAATAACCGGATTTCTTTTAAAGCGGTATTTCATGTCTTTTGCGATTACGCATCTATAACCCTCTTTAGGTAACCTGCTAATGGATGGTGTGGATTATCACACATCCTTGGGAGATACAGACCTCCTCACGAAGCATTCGATCTCGAAAGGATTTATATACGGTTTTTAAGAAATACGAATTTTCTAAATAAAATAAAATTATTTTTAAAATTTAATATTATATAAAATTATAAATCCCTATTTTCAAAATATAATAAATATATATTTTTTTTCAAAATGAAAAGATTATCAAATGTCAATAAAATACCATCAAGATATCAAAAAGGCAAGTTTTACAGTAAAATACCATGAACTTTCCAAGCTAAGTAATTATCACTAAAAATAAAATACCCCAAATACTTAAAATCCATGCTCATGACAACCTCAAGTAATACTAATCACCCTCGAGGTTTACTTCTAACTATATTAAAAATATTTTCATAAAACCCCCTCGAGATATATAAAACAATATTTAAGGACTTTAGTAAATATAGGTTTAAGCGGGATCAATTCTCTTGAGCCTCAGAGAGCCGGAAAAAGTGAGTGCTTGCCTATTTGAAGTAGACAACCCAATGAAGTTATCAATGGTAATTGTCTTGGAAAAAGACACAAATCTTGTCGTCCATGTACAGCAGTTACCGATGACTCCCGAACCTAAATCAAGAGCTAAATTTGGTTAGAAGTGTCTGACTCAGTCTGAGTCTAATTCAAACCTGAATTCAGAATCAAACATGAATACTTGATCATGAACATGAATACTTGAAATCAAACATCAATATCAAACATATATACTTGACTTGACTTGACCGAACCATGGTTATAACTTGGCTTGACTACTTGAATACTTGATTACATCCTAAACATGACCACTTGAACATTTTGTATCCATGGTTTCTGCAAGTCTGATAATTATAATCTATACAATACATTACGCGGGGATAAAGGGGTAGATTGGTACGGAACGTATATCGTGGCACGAGAGGTCACTTAAAAGACACCTACATGAATTCTCGTACCGTTGTCCTGTGGGTTATGACGGGGCCTTATACTACATGTTACCATAGTCCACGGGATAAGATGGACTCTTCTCGTATACATGAATACCTTTTGTATCAAACTACAAACAACCACGTTATAATAACCATCATATACCCGTTCAACTTACCTGTTCATTCATATTGCTTGTTATATTTTCTTTCTTCTTTTGGGACTTACCGAGCGCTAGTGTAACAACCTTGAATTTACTGTACGAAACTTTCCAGTTTAATGTACAGAAATGAGTTTACAGCCTGAGTATGAGTTATAAGTCACTTTTGTTAAAGAAAAGCAAGAAACAACTTGTAGCTCACTGGTAAAGCCTTGCACTGCTGTGATATATCCTCTGTGTTCGAATCCCATCAGACATATTATATATTTTTTTCCTGAACTTTTCTTTTAAATTTTTGGAAGCCCAAAAGATTGCACATGCAATACACAGAAAAATGAAAAGTTAGAAAAATCAAGCAGGCACAAAATGGAGTAAACCCTAATTTAATCAAGTGCAACGAATCTCGAGGCAAACGCCTCAAGATCGACCTGCCAAAACACCCAAGGGACCGGCGTGGATGGTTGATTTGAAGCTAATTATCCCCGTGCTTTGCACACACACCCTTTCAGCTACCCCCAACTCCCCTGCACTGTTTGATTTTCCTGCAATCAAACAGAGACCCTTCGATTCACAATTTATCATAATTTTAATGCTTTTTAATTCCAAAACCCTAATTCTCTACTATAAATATCACCCCACACTATGGCTCAACACCATTCCAAAAATTCTAGCCAAAACTCTCAAAAAGTTCCTAAGTACAAGTGGAGTAAAGTGGAGTTAGCAAGCGATCAACTTCCGGCGAAAATCGAAGCAACATCCATAGCTCCCGCGACACCCTAAAGCTTTCGTTCTCTCCTTCTACCTTTTCTTAGCATAATCAAATAGTAAGTCCCTCTCAATCTCTCTTCTTCTTCTTTGAAATTCCATTTCAAAATGTATATCGGTAAGTGGAGTTAATACTGATATCTTTTTCAAAACCATACAAAACTCCTTCTCTTTAATACTTTGTTCTATCTAACTTGTACACATCACTTGTAACCTTAAATCATAATGTTTAGAATCAAATTTTATCAAAATTCTCATGTGAAATAACTTTAATTTCACTTTTTCATTAAAATACCATGAACTTTAAATATCATCTCTTTTAGTATTGGTTAAAACTCTACCTTAGGAAAAACTTCACGGGGTAACGGCCTAACCCTCATGTACACTCTTATTTCGTAGCACGATACCTTTTTGTATGAATTTTTGAGCGAAGAAAATATTACATTAATATACCACTTACTTTAAAAACGGTTTTCTTTTAAAATTGTTTTTCGATTCCTTTGCGAATATGTCTCTACACCCTCTTTAGGGGACCCGCTAATGGATGGTGTGGATTATCGTACATTCTTGGGCTAGTAGAGCGAGATGCAGACCTCCTCACGGAGCATTCGGTTTCGAAAGGTTCTGAATACGGTTTTTAAGAAAAACGAATTTTCTAAATAAATAAAGAAATTTAATTTTTAATAATTATATAAAAATTACAAATCCTTATTTTCAAAATATAATAAACTTATTTTCTAAAAATGAAAGATTAACAAGTTTCAATAAAACACCATCAAGTTATCAAAAGATAACCCTTTTCAATAAAATACCATGAACTTTCCAAGCTAAGTATTTATCACTAAAATACCCCAATATTTAAAAGACATGCTCATGACAATCCTAAATAATACTAATCACCCTTGAGGTTTATTTTTAACTATATTATAATATTTTTTCATAAAACCCCCTCGAGTTATATAAAAATAATATTTAAGAACTTCAGCAAATATAGGTTTAAGCGGGATCAATTCTCTTGAGCCCCAGAAAGCCGTAGAAAGTGAGTGCTTACCTATTTAAGATAGAAAACTTAACGGAGTTATCAATGATAATTGTCTTGGAAAAAGACACAAATCATGTCGTCCATGTGCAGCAGTTATCGATGATTCCCGAACCTAATTCAAGATCCAAATCAGTTTATAAGAGTCTGACTCAGTCTGAGTCCAATTCAAATCTGAATCCAATATCAAACATGAATACTTGAACATGAACATGATTACTTGAATCAAACAACAATATCAAACTTGTATACTTGATCTGACTTGACTGAACCATAGTTATAACTTGACTTGACTACTTGATTACATGATTACATCCTGAACATGACTACATTGAACAACTTGTATCCATGGTTTCGGCAAGACTTGTAATTATAATCTATACAACATCTTACACGGGGATAAAGGGGTATATTGGTACGAAACGTATATTGTGGCACGAGAGGTCACTTAAAAAACACATACATGAATTCTCGTGCCGTTGTCTCGTGGGTTATGACGGGGCCTTATATTACATGTTACCATTGTCCACGGGGTAAGATGGACTCCTCTCGTATACACGAATACCTTCTGTATCAAGCTACAAAGAACCACGTTAGAATAACAATCTTATACCCGTGCAAATTACCAGTTCATTTCTCATTACTTGTTATATTCCATTTCTTCTTTTGGGACTTACCGAGCGCTAGTTCGCTGGCGACATTCCTTCTATTTCTTTTTTTGGAATGTTCGTCAGGAGGACAGGATTCTCAGGAGATCGAGCCTAGCCAGGAGGATTTGTATCAGCTCACGGCACAGCCTGACTTCTAGTTCCTTATACTTACTTTCAGTTTGTATGCCACTGTTTAGACACTGCTTATTTCATTCTATCTTTCCTTTTCAAAACGGATTTATGTAAAGATGAATGTAAATAAAAGTTGCTATTTATTTTATTACTCTTGTCATTCTTGTGCATTTATATATATTGCATAATTACGCTAAACATATTTATTTCTTAGTAAATACGTTACGGCCTGCCACGTCACCGTTTCCGTCTACTGAGAAGCGGGGCATGACAGATAGTTTGCTGATGATATTCCTTTCTATTTCTTTCTTTAGAATGTTCGTTAGGAGGACATGACTCTCGGAAAATCGAGCCTAACCAAGAGGACTTGGACCTGCTTGTGGCATAGCCTGATTTCTAGTTCCTTGTACTTTCATTTCATGTATGCCATTGTTTAGGCACTGCTTATTATCATTGCATCTTTTCATTTTCAAACAGTTGTATGTAAAGATGAATGTAAATAAAGTTATTGTTTTATTTTAATACTCTTGTCATTCTTGTACATGTTATATATTGTTTAATTATGCTTAACGTATTTATTTCTGAGTAAATACGTTGTGGCCTGCCACGTCATCGTTTCCGTCTACTGGGAAGCGGGGCGTGACGGGTTTTGTTGGCGGCCCATGCAGGTCAGTTCTGCATGAAGTCTTAAGCAATATATCCCAAGAATTATAAGAATCAGCAACTATACATTCCTTACATTTCTAATTTCTTGAATCTATCCTAACCATTCCTTTCCTATCAAGGTCATGGTTTCACCGAACAACACCAGTACCAATGTCAATGGCAATACCCCACCATCTACTCTACCACCACCACCTACCGTTGCAGCTCCCATCAATGAGCAAACGGTATTGCTCAAGGCGATTAAGAGTCTTCTGGAGGGTCAGCAGCAGCAGACTGCTATTCTCATGCACCGCCCCGAAGCCGAGGCATCCGGAGTCGAGCAATTTCGGGCACTGCATCCAAAACATTTCTCAGGAAAAGAGAGCCCACTGGAGGCGAAAGAATGGGCTCAATCGATTGAAGATGATCCGGCAGCAGCTCAAGTGCCAGATATTGCTTGGGTGAGAGTTGTGAAGCTGCAACTGACCGACAACGCCAGAGTCTGGTGAAAGGCTGAAGAAAGCCGTTTCACCCAACCGATTGAGTGGAAGACGTTTCGCGATCTGTTCGATGCGGAGTACTTCCCTGAGACTGCCCGTTTTAACATGGAGCAGCAGTTCATTCATCTACAATAAGGCTCGATGTGGGTCAAGTCTGTAGATGAATATGACGCTGAGTTTAGCATGCTTAGCAGGTAAGATATTGTCTCAATTTCAAATTCCTGATTTCACTCATTACACTGCTAACACAAGGTCATAACAGGTTCGCTGCACACCTGATTCCTACTGCTGAGATCCGGGCACGACGATTTCAGCAAGGGTTGGACCCGGAAATCCAAGCTGCACTCGCTGCAGGGGATTTCCCAACCCATGAACTTGCTTTGAAGGTTGCTCGACGCTATGAGGCAGTTGTGAAAAAGAAGGGCTGACTGCAGACTGCCGGTGTGAAATGCCCTGCAACACAGATGACAGGAGGAGCCTCTTCTAGGCCGACATTTGCACCCAAGAGACCGGGAGGATCATTTAACCGGCCCAGTCCTGACTTTTGCTTCTATTGCAAAAGGACGGGACACCTGGCGAAGGACTGCAGGCGTGCAAATGGCCCGTGTTTAGTTTGTGGCGTATCCACTTACGCCATAGGAGCATGTCCATACCATTTCAACACAGCTCCCGCACCCAGACCCGCAATCACGATCCCGCGGCGGTCAGCCATTCATGCTCCTGCACCTCGTTTAGCTCTCCCTGCACTAGCTCCACGTGGACCTCCTGCGCAGCCTCAATGTCAATTCCATCAGGCATAGAGAAACATGTTTCAGGAGCAGAGAAACATGTCCTAAGGACAAAAGAATGTGCCTCTAGCAAGGAGGAATATACCACGACGTCAGGCTTTCACTATGACAGTCGAGGAGGTCGAAGCCACTGGCCAAGTAATCATTGGTAATTCCCAATCCTTTCAAACCTTTTCAATCCTTGTATATACTATAACTTTTTCCTATACCTAAACCTATCCTACACAACTTAGGTACAATCTTAGTAGCCTCCCTACCTGCTCTAGCACTCTTCGATACTGGAGCATCATATTGCTTTATGTCGCACCAGTTCGTCCGAACTCATGCGATTCCAGTTAAACCGCTCATATCCAGCTGGAATGTCAGTTCAGGGAACGACATTTTAAAAGCAACTTTGGGATACGATCTGTGTCCAGTGATCATCTGCAGTAGAGAATTTTATGCAGACTTCAAGGTGCTGGACATATCGAACTTTGACATAGTCTTGGGAATGGACTGGCTGGGAACTTTCTTCGCTACCATCGACTGTTGCCAAAGGAGAGTAGTGTTCGAAATACCAGATCATCCAGTGTTCTACTTCAAGAGTGGAGACCGTACCGTGGAATCTAGCGTCTACAAAGAAAAACCAAAGAAGACAGTGATTCCTGTTGGGGTTCCTAGCACCCTGGCCATCTACCGTGGCCGATTGTGGAACAAAATTTTTGGCGTTTAAAGAACTTAGCGCTAGAAACAACTACCTAGAATTGAATCCAAACATGAAACTAGCAATCTAAAAGGAGTCTAACTACTGTGATAAAGTGTTATATTGAACGAACCATGTTCTTCGGTCTTCCACCATCTCCCTTAGCTCCTTGAGGTCCTTTGGATCGAGCTTGGCTGTCGGTCTTCCTCCGTCGAAGATGATCCCCCCGAGAGATGTAGCTCATGGCTCTAGCTCCACATAATGAAAAGCAACTAGGTATTCTAGATGGCCAGTCTAGAATGCCTAGGATGTAGTGGAGTGTTCTAAGTGTATCTCTACCTCACATCCTCTCTTGATTCTCAATACATGAGATTGTAGAAAGGAGATTGAAGATGAAGGTGGAGGAACTCAAGAAAAGAAAGATGAGAGTGAAACTAATGGTGAGAGTGTTTTTCTCATCTCAAAAATAATGAACCAACCCTCCAAGAGAGCAAACTATGAAGCATGGTTTTATTACACTCCTTTTTCCAAATTTTAAAATGCAACCATACTTGAATAGTGAGCACAAATGAATTAACAATTCATTTGTCAACACTATTCAAGCATGGTTCTCACCATACTCTACTTTTTCCTTTTCCACCTCATTGTCCATTTATGATAAATGGATAAATCCAAAATGAGGTGTCCACCTTCTAGAATATTACCTGTAAAAAATACGGATTACACTCTACTGTATATACATACCTGTATTCGTACCGAAATACGAATACCCGAAGAGATAGAATAACACAAAGAACATAATACTAGAATACACATATCGAAATACATATACGTAAATTATTAAATCAACACCTGATTTAACAATCCGGCTCAATCCCGAGCCGGCTAATATTATTAACTGTCCGATCAAAAGTCCGGGTATATAGTACAATCAATCTATCGGAACCCTGCACGTATCCAATACGGCTACTACATCGTTTCGCCTGAACCAGGGAAACCCTCTTTGTGGGACTCTAAAGACTCGTCAATACGCTAGCGGTGGGTTTAACCATAAGCACGTCAACGGCACTAGTTGTACATAACGGTTACCCAGGTATTGAGCGAAAGGAAGGCCGATGAGAAAACTCATCCGAACTCTTACTGAGCCTGTCCGTGACAATCTCCATACTGTCCGGTCTGTTCGTCTAAGAGTATTGCATATCGTGTCTAGATGGTGGATAAAGTCAGACCCCTAATAACGCGATATTTCGTGTCGGTATGAAGCCCATCACCCACTAAGAAACTACTGATCCAAATCAGTAATTCTCGACTACCTTGACCAAGGATTTCTGGTGATGACCACCCGTGCACAATACGACATCAACCCCCAATACTAGGAGAGACGAATACCCGACGATCCGCTCACTGCCTCCATATGGTTCGGGACTGTACCCAACTAAAACCTGTTTGCACGACTCCTTTGAGCTGTGGTAGGGTAGTAATCAAAGCACAATGGGAACTCACACGGGACAAATGACAATCTCAGATCGACAGACTAACCTGTACTCATGTCACCTGGGAGCTGCTATCTGACAATATGTATAATACCAACTAGCATGTCCTGGCGAGTCCGTCTAGTGTACTCATAACCTAATGAGCACCTGTATACTATCTTAGGTGACTAGCTGACACCAATGTCTTGTGAGACCGGCCACCGCCCCTCGTCGGGGTCTCAAAAAGTATACACCAGTCTACTCCTGAGTATCAATGCCCAGTCTCGATACTCCCTCGACTAGGGACATTTAAGGATGTGCTTATAGACCACCCATCTCCCACGTATATTGTAATTCTACGGTAGCGCCCCGGCCGTCTTTCCGAGGCCAAAATGCGGAAACGAAAATTTTTCTAAACTAGAAAACCGGCGCTATCGTATGTTTAAAACCCGGATCAAACCATTAACCTACTACTAGCAAACTAGAGAGAGGGTTGGAAAGCTATACCGATCGATCCGTGTCTTTCGGTCTTTGGCCACCATCCCAAGCTCCTCGCGGCATCTCCGGTCTCGATCACCTCATCGGAAAGGGCACCACATCTACGAGTCTTTTTACGGGCTCCCGCTTCATCCGAAGCAACTCGGGCACGAAGTGTGCTAGCCGACGTGTCCAAGGTGATGTAGAGAATATTTGTGATCACTTTGTCTCTTGCATCCATTGATTTGGATGGAGGTTAGAGGTGTTGCCATTAATGGAGATTTTGAACTCAAGAGAAGAAAAAAGAGGAAGAAGAAGAGCTCTCTTTTTTCTTATGTGTTCCTTGTGATAAAAAGAGAGAGTATTAGATATCAAACAATACAAGACCAACCTTTTTACTCATGGCATCCCCCCTCTCTCTCTTGTTATCATATCAACACAAATCAATCACAATATGTGACATTTGCACAAGAAATGATACCATGAGTCACCCATGAAGTACATGTATCATTTAATGCACAAAATGATGGCTTAAGCTCACAATTTCCATTAACAAATATTAATCCAAATGTTTGCAACAATAAAAAGATACGGCAACATCTAAAGTAAACTCGTGACGGATCACAAGGATACCCCTCACCTGTATATACATACCTGCATCCGCATTCCGACCGAATGCGAATGCGATGAGACTAAAGTAATCCAACAAATCTAATACTTGGATCCGGCTTAAACCAAAGCCCACTAGTATGATCCGTCCGATCGTGATCCGTGCAATACCGCACGTATATGATCGAACCCTGCCATATATCATACGGCCTCTACAACGTTTCGCCCGAAACTTGAGAAACTGTTTGTGGGGGACTCTAAAAACTCGTCAATACTTTAGCTGTGGATTTAACCACTAGCACGTCAGTGGTACTAGCTGTACGTAACAGGCTACCAGGTATTGAACAAAAGGGAGGTCGATGAGCGAACTCATCCTGACACCTTACTGAGCCTATCAGTAACAATATCCGTATAGTTCGGTCCGTTCTTCTATGAGCATCGCATGTCGGGCCTAGGGGGTTGGTAAAAGTCAGACCCCCAAAAGCGGTACAAGTCGTGTCGGAGTGTAGCCCAGAACACCCTAAGATACTACTGGAATACCTACCAGTAAATCTCCTGCCTTGGCCAAGGACTTCGTGTAATAGCTCTCCTAGACACAGCGCGACCTCACCCCCAATACCGGGAGAGACGAACCCCTGCCGATCCGCTCACCGCCTCCATGTGGCTCGGGACTATACCCAACTAAAACCTGTTTGCATGACTCCTTTGAGCCGTGGTAGGGTAGTAATCAAAGCACAGTGGGAACTCACACGAGACAAATGACGATCTCAGGTCGATGAACTAACCTGTACACATGTCACCAGGGAACTGCTATCTGACGTCAGGTATAATACCAACTAGCATGTTCCCGGCGAGTCCTGTCCGGTGTACTCATAACCCAATGAGCACCTGTATACATCTTAGGTGATCCAACTGACACCAATGGCTTGTGAGACCGGCCACCGCCCCTCGTCGGGGTCTCGACTGTATAGACTAGTCTACTAATGGAGTATCGATGCCCAGTCTCGAAACTCCCACGACTAGGGACCACTTTAAGGATGTGCTTATAGACTACCCAACTCTCACGTATATGATATCCATCATACTGCTGGTAGTCAAGCAAGAGTCCTAAGGGCTCTATCAACGTGTAATAGCGACCTGTAAGGTCACCTAAACCAGTACACGATGATAATGATAAACCATGGTAGCATACTATTCTCCATCAACGTGTAATAGTGAACCACAATGTCACCTAAAGCATGTACATGATGATAAAGACAAACCAGATAGTATACAAACATCCTGAGTAAGATTGTCCTACCGGTATAGGTCCTTCCTCAATCATTGCAATCACGTGCCTGCGATCCAATAATTGACTCTGAGGGCACTATATCCAACAATCTCCCACTTGCACTCAAGGCTAATTATTGCGATGTCGCATACTCACAGCCCGTGTGATACTGAACACCCAACTCCTCTACTGATCGGTCTCATAAAGCCCGTTTGTGAAACTAATGCGTTTGAGGAATAGCCTCAGCTAGTGGATCCGCCCTGATGTTTCTTTCTATGTCTCTCTTTTTCTCAAGTTCGCGGAGAAAACCATCTCTCGAAATGAGCAATACCTTTCTTAGAATATGTCTAGATATCTGATGGGAGCTAGTTCATAAATGAACTCCAAATCCAAACTTCTTAGACTGTATCGATAACTGAACTTAATCAGTATCCTGCGCCATGCCTTCCTCAGTATCCCCTTGGACCACCTGTCCAAACTACCGCCCCTCGTCAGAGGGAAAACTATAACTCTGACAGTCACTCTGTCATCCAGGTCACCTTGGAAGCCTGGAATGATAACTGTCTCTCGAAAGAGGCTGTCGTTATCATATCCCTAGAATATCCACTTATATTCTAAAACTGCTTTCGAACGTTTCTCCAGTATAGGATTAATATCAATTTATTGCATCTAGTGCAAAAACAACATTTGGTGTGGTACTTGAGATCTTATGATCAACTCAATTGCCCAAGCAAGTGATCTGCCAATCATGCACATCCCTCTCCCCTTTATTCTGTAAGACACCTTTAGAGAGGGTGACTCCATCACCTGCAGGTATATTACCGTGCCAGGAGTCGTTCATTCTAAAACATCTTTAGAATGCTGTCTAAGTACCCAGATTGGGAAACTACCCAAATCTAGATCTAATAACCAGAATATCTGATATTATATCTATATCCTATGTGGAGAAACTACTGTGTGACAACCAAAGTATAACCGTTCGTAGTATAGGAATTTCACTTTCTACTCTGTGTATGTCATCCAAATACCAGGACATCACACCCTACTACCTTCTTAACAGATCCATCCCCTATTTTGATGAAGTCAAACCCATGACTATCACATCAAAAATAGATGATCTATCTCCGCTATTACCGCTTTAGTCTATAAATAGACATGAGCCACTTGTCCACTATGATTCCGCTGCTCCCACTGACTATGACAACTCTCTGATAGAATAATATACACGTACACTTCTAAATCTAGTTTAGAATGATGCTATACTCATCCTCCTGTCGGGTCTCACAGTCTGGAACAACAGTAATGGCAAATCTGGGTAAACAAGAACCTCCCTGTCACCGTCCTTGAGGCTACCGGAGTACCTCTCGGGTGCCTGAGGTTACCCACCATATCTGCGGAGTGGCTAATGGAATGTCAATCCAGATTGAATCTTTAGGTCCTATTAAATTTTCAGTAATCGTTTGCGGTTCTGGAATCACTTCCAGTTCTACCATACTCCCACTACTGTTTTCTGAAAAATCCATTTTTGTAAAACTGTGGCGAGTCAAGAACAATATCACTATTGATCTTCCAGATGGTAGAAACTCAACCCTCGTCATAGCCCGGGTCAACCCACAAACAGCCATTACAGAAACGTGCCTTGAGTTATCTAGAGTCTGGGTTTAAGCATAAGCCGGGCAACTCCCCGTACCTTAACATCGTTAAGATATGAACTATTCTATATCCAATATAGAAATAGAGGCACTGATTTAATTGGAACCAGATTCAAATCATGCAGCTGTCTCCAGTACATGTAAACTAAATGGAAGGAGGTCGATCAGCATTACTCAACTTAGGAATGCATCCAGATATGAGTAACCTGAAAGAGAAACAAGTTTCTCAAAACCCATTACTATCAACTGAATATCATACACAAGTATCTACATCTTCGATCACCTTGAAGAATCCTGATACTTGCAACGCCTAGTTCTCTACTTTATTCTTATACCTATAACTTCTCAAAACTTAGACCTTGCATTTCTACGAAACACATGTCTAAGAACTAGAGAAGTCATAAGTAAACAGAATATAGTACGAGTACCAACCCCTCTGTCCTCATGGACACTGGACAACATACAATACTCTGTATAAGTCCCATGAGTCTAATAACTCATTCCTTGTGTGTCGTAAGTTGAAAACTGTACTTATGGTCAAGAAGAATTACACCGCTGTTTAATGCTCCTTACCTAACCATCCACTGATATAGGTAAATGTCATAGACATAATTTCAAAAAGTTATATCTCACTTTATAAAAATAAACGTACAGATATATCAATTTGAAATTGGTGCATTACAACGGATATTCAAAACCAAATATTTGTCATCCGGCAAACAACCCCGGTGATTTCCTCAAATATCACCAATTACAACGAATCCCGATATAATGAGGATGATCACCTAATTCCCAATAACTTACTCCCACTCATCATCTGTAAAACCATACAGATGTGAGAATTGTACCTGGTAAATACATACCCTAGAGCAAGGACTAATTGGGAAATCAGTTTTCCTTTAACAATACACAGTGAAACTGAAACATATAAATGTTTCGAAGAGGTATTCGGGTATTCTTAGTAATGCCTCTTCCATTATCAGATTCATAACTATAACCGTATATTTCTTTGCCATCTCTCCAAATCCCTTTATATGTCTTTAGTCATTACCTTCTGCACACCCCTTTAGGCTAAATGGTTTTCTTCCTTCCCTACCGTTTGGCACCAGCCTATGGTTTGGAAGAAGACTATCCATTAAGCGTAATAGGTGTACTGTCCTAATCCTAGGTGCACTCGCAACCCGATAGAAGGTAAAGATAAAAGACAACTGAATAAAACCTTATTCCTATTTCTCCTGAACCAGAATCCATCCCCGAACTGGAACAAGTTCCTTCGAGTTCGTATATAACCATACGATGGAGTATCCAAATAACTTGTGGATCTTCGTAGTGATACGGAGTGTCCTGGAGAAATACAAAGGTGAAGTAGGAGTGGCGATGAAATACTTGGTTTGGTCATGAATAATAGTCGCAGTTTACTTTGCCCTCTTTCTAACCCCTTTATATGTCTTTACTTATTACCTTGTATACACCATCGTTAGGCTAATTGGTTTTCTTCATTCCCCACCGTTCGGCACCTACCTATGGTTTGGAAGAAGACTATCCAATTAGCATAATAGGTGTACTATCCTAATCCAAGGAACACTCGCAACCTGAGAGAAGGTAAAAGGAAAAGACAACTGAATAGTCCTATTCGTTTTCTCCAGAACCGGAAACCATCCTCGAATAAGTTCCTTCGAGTTCGTATATAACCATACGATGGTTTTATCCAATGGAAGTGGATGTTCGTAATAATACGGGGTGTCCTGGAGAAAAGGGTAAAAGAAGGAGTGGCAATGAGGTATGCAACTCAGATAATCCAAAAGCCAGTGTTTTAAGAAGGTTCGGTCAACTTGGTCACTGAGTCATAGTCTAGGGTCGGGTCATGGTCGCTGCCAAAGAGAGAGAGAGAGAGAGATAAGAAACACACAGCATGCACTCTAACCTAGATCAGAATGGTTATCACTTTATCCAATCAGGAAACCTCCCACTGTAACCTCAAATTCTCCTCCAAACCCGAAAGAAGAATTAGTCGGGATCACCCGAGGAGTAAACCAACTCATCAGCGGGAATCGGGATCCAACTATCATCGCAAGATAACGTGATGGAATCCACTCACGTTATCACACTCCAGAAGGTATGCGCATATCTGTCAAGTTTCAGTTTCTTTAGAAACTCCCGATGTGATTTTTACCCCATGCTCTTATGACCTTGACGAAGGTCAACAAATCATAAGTCACACGTCAAGTTCTACCCGTCTTTGTCCAGGTTAATTTGAACCTACCCGTACAAGCCCTTGACGAAGGTCAACAAGGCTATACGACTGTTCCAAACCAACGCATCTGCCTATGCAGCAGAAAGGCAACAAGCAGCTACCATTCACTATGCCTTGACGAAGGTCAACAAACATAGCATGAATACTAAGTGCTACCCGTCTGAAATGACGGAGGGCTACGAATGGTTTTTGGCGAAAAACCTTTAACGTAATGAACTTGATATCGTTGAAGGAACCGGATAGCTTTTTAAAAAAAATATAGTGGCGAAAACCTTTGCTAAAGAGGTCACTCCCGGTGAAGGGATCTCAGCTCTTTCCCCGTAGAATGAGGTGCAGGATATTCCAACTGAATACCACGATGCAAAGCAAAAGGCAATCGGCGATAGTGAAGTTATTACCCTGACGCAAACTTCTGTCCAAGGGGTCACTCCCGGTGAAGGGATCTCCGCCCTTGCCTCGTCGACTGAGGTGCAGGATATTCCAACTGAATACCACTGTGCAAAACAAAAGAGAACGTCCTTGCAATAACAGCTTTTTGAAAAATGTTCCAACAACACCAGAATAGGTTTGTTTAGTTTGCATTGATCCGAATCAACGCAGTCCCATTAATTAATCACACCACAAAAGAACAAAAATACGATGTACGTATATGCCATCCGCATTCGCCACTGGTCCCGTCATCACCCGTTAGGTTACTTAACTAACGACAGAGCGGGGACTGGACTAGCGCGGGTATAAAACATATACAACATCTACTAGTATATATATCAATATATAATAATCGCTCAAGGGTGATAAAATGCAACATCACAGAACAATACAGATAATCTGGGATCCCCGGGTTTCATAGAGCCGCTACTGAAACCCGACGTTCCCCTGGTCGTGTGGATAGCCTGTGCAATGAAATCCTAGACCCCTACGGGCGCAGCAAGTTACCCGCCAAAACCTAAAGCGAGGCAGCCCCCTTCATCAAAGTGAATGGACCACTTAACACTTCACGGAATCCGGTAACATGAGCACCCCTCCTTGGGTCAACCTGTACCCCCTACGAGTGGGGCGAATAGCCCGCAAATTCTAGAGTGAAGCCCCCTCCGTCTCAAAGCCATGAGATGCGGGCCCGTTGCCCTATAGAACTCGGCTACCCGTGCACCCCACCGTGGGGTAATCCTAGTACATAAAGTAAAATATATATACAACGGGTACATCGACCTCAGCCCGGTCGTGCCCCAAAAGAATAATATACAAACATGCAGTGACGGCAGTCCACATGTCGGACGCTCGCCCCGCAATATCAAATGTACAAATATAACCAAACTGTACTAACATTGCATCCAGGCTATCCACCACGACAAATCCGCAACATCACAGCACAACACAGAACATCAACGTGAATGTCACGTTCGCAAATCCGTCTAAAAGGGCTATAGCAATTAGACAGGATTTACCGATCGAATGACATTCACGGTCGCAGATATAATGTAAATACTGTGAACTAACATATTTAAATTTTCGATCGACAAAATTTCCCCGAAGTGGGCCCCAAGCACAATACCTAGCACTCAAAATAATCTGGGCCCAAACAGAACATTCCAGAAACCTAATTTCCAAATCAGAAAGCACTGTAGAAATTTTGGTGCATTGAGGGCACAGAACGGCGGCGGAACCGCGGCCAAAAGAGGGTTATTGCCGCGGTTCCGTGGTGGGACCGTACGATCATGCAACCAAAATTTCTCAGAACTTTTAAAAAACCTTGCACGAATTTCTGCAATACACCAAATAATTTTTTGACAACAAAAAAATTTGGACAGAAACTGCACATTTTGAAATCGCGGTTTCGGAATTTTCGTTCGATCGAAGTTCTAAATATGTTAGAGCAAGCTAGTAAAGCTTAATGGCGTGTCTCTGATACCATGTAAGTCTACGGTAGCGCCCCGGCCGTCTTTCCGAGGCCAAAATGCGGAAACGAAATTTTTTCTAAACTAGAAAACCAGCGCTATCGTATGCTTAAAACCCGGATCGAACCATTAACCTACTACTAGAAAACTAGAGAGAGGGTTGGAAAGCTATACCGATCGATCCGTGTCCTTCAGTCTTTGGCCACCTTCCCAACCTCCTCGCGGCATCTCCGGTCTCGATCTCCTCGCCGGAAAGGGCACCACATCTACGAGTCTTTTTACGGGCTCCCGCTTCATCCGAAGCAACTCGGGCACGAAGTGTGCTAGCCGACGTGTCCAAGGTGATGTAGAGAATGTTTGTGATCACTTTGTCTCTAGCATCCATTGATTTGGATGGAGGTTAGAGGTGTTGCCATTAATGGAGATTTTGAGCTCAAGATAAGAAAAAAGAGGAAGAAGAAGAGCTCTCTTTTTTCTTATGTGTTTCTTGTGATAAAAAGAGATAGTATTAGATATCAAACAATACAAGACCAGCCTTTTTACTCATGGCTGCCCCTCTCTCACTCTTGTTATCATATCAACACAAATCAATCACAATATGTGACATTTGCACAAGAAATGATACCATGAGTCACCCATGAAGTACATGTATCATTTAATGCACAAAATGATGGCTTAAGCTCACAATTTCCATTAACAAACATTAATCCAAATGTTTGCAACAATAAAAAGATACGGCAACATCTAAAGTCAACTCGTGACGGATCACAAGGATACCCATCACCTGTATATACATACCTGCATCCGCATTCCGACCGAATGCGAATGCGATGAGACTAAAGTAATCCAACAAATCTAATACTAGGATCCGGCTTAAACCAAAGCCCACTAGTATGATCCGTCCGATCGTGATCTATGCAATACCGCACGCATATGATTGAACCCTGCCATATATCATACGACCTCTACAACGTTTCGCCCGAAACTTGAGAAACTGTCTGTGGGGGACTCTAAAGACTCGTCAATACTTTGGCTGTGGATTTAACCACTAGCACGTCAGTAGTACTAGCTGTACGTAACGAGCTACCAGGTATTGACCAAAAGGGAGGTCGATGAGCGAACTCACCCTGACACCCTACTGAGCCTATCAGTGACAATATCCGTACAGTCCGGTCCGTTCGTCTATGAGCATCGCATGTCGGGCCTAGGGGGTTGGTAAAAGTCAGACCCCCAAAAGCGGTACAAGTCGTGTCGGAGTGTAGCCCAGAACACCCTGAGATATTACTGGAATTCCTACCAGTAAATCTCCTGCCTTGGCCAAGAACTTCGTGTAATGGCTCTCCTAGACACAGCGCGACCTCACCCCCAATACCGGGAGAGACGAACCCCTGCCGATCCGCTCACTGCCTCCATGTGGCTCGGGACTGTACCCAACTAAAACCTATTTGCACGACTCCTTTGTGCCGTGGTAGAGTAGTAATCAAAGCACAGTGGGAACTCACACGAGACAAATGACGATCTCAGGTCGATGAACTAACCTATACACATGTCACCAAGGAACTGCTATCTGACGTCAGGTATAATACCAACTAGCATGTTCCCGGCGAGTCCTATCCGGTGTACTCATAACCCAATGAGCACCTGTATACATCTTAGGTGATCCAACTGACACCAATGGCTTGTGAGACCGGCCACCGTCCCTCGTCGGGGTCTCGACTGTATAGACTAGTCTACTAATGGAGTATCGATGCCCTGTCTCGAAACTCTCACGACTAGGGACCACTTTAAGGATGTGCTTATAGACTACCCAACTCTCACGTATATGATCGCCATTATACTGCTGGTAGTCAAGCAAGAATCCTAAGGGCTCTATCAACGTGTAATAGCGACCTGTAAGGTCACCTAAAGCAGCACACGATGATAAAGATAAACCATGGTAGCATACTATTCTCCATCAACATGTAATAGTGAACCACAATGTCACCTAAAGTATGTACACGATGATAAAGACAAACCAGATAGTATACAAATATCCTGAGTAAGATTGTCCTACCGGCATAGGTCCTCCCTCAATCATTGCAATCACGTGCCTGCGATCCAATAATTGACTCTGAGGGCACTATATCCAACATATATGATCGCCATCATAATGCTGGTAGTCAAGCAAGAATCCTATGGGCTCTATCAACATGTAATAGTGATCTGTCATACCACATAATGCATGTACATGATGATAAAGGCAAACCAGATAGCATACTATCATTTTGAGTAAGACTGTTTTACCCGTATAGGTCCTCTTTTAATCATCACAATCGCGTGTTTGTGATTCAATAATTGACTTGAGGGTACTATAGCCAACAGTTCTAACATTATAAGCGGAAGAATTGAAGCCAGAAGTAGTTTGAGAGTTCGAGAATATATTCCCGGAAGATATATCAGATTTGCCTCCCGATTGAGCTCTTGAATTCAGCATCGATTTACAACCTGGTGCACAACCGGTAATTAAAGCTCCGTACTGGTTAAGTCCATAAGGATTGAAGGGGATCCGCATTCAGTTGGACGAACTCCTGAAGAAAGGTTGGATTTGTCCCAGTACTTCAAGCTGGGGCTCTCCGGTTTTACTGGTGAAGAAGAAAGAAGGTTCATACAGGATGTGTGTGGATTATCGAGCTCTGAACGAAGTGATGATTAAGAACAAGTATCCACTACCGCGCATCGATAATCTTTTCGATCAGCTAAGTGGGTATTGTGTATTTTTCGAAACTAGATTTTCGTTCGTGTTATCATCAGGTGAAGGTCAAAGAGTCTGACATTCCGAAGACAGCGTTTAGGACTCGATATGGTCATTATAAATAGCTCTTAATGCCATTTGGAGTGACCAATGCACCTGCCAACTTTATGAATCTGATGAACCAAGTTTTCCAAGATTAATTAGACAGGTTCGTTGTCATTTTCATCGACGACATCCTGGTGTATTCTAAGAATCAGAAAGAACACGCCAAGCACTTAACGATTGTCCTGAAGACATTGTGACACCATCAGCTCTATATCAAGTACAGCAAGTGTGAATTTTGACTTGATCAAGTCGGATTTTTTGGACATATCGTTTCAGGCGAAGAAATCTCAGTAGATCCAGCTAAGGTGTCAGCTGTAAATGAGTGGCCGACACCAAAGACGGTGAAGGATATACGAAGTTTCTTAGGATTAGCAGGATACCACCGACGATTCATTGAAGGCTTTTCGAAGATTGCAGCACCCCTGACCTAGCTCACACGTAAAGATGAAGCATTCATGTGGTCAGAAGCATGTGAAAAAGCTTTTGTAGAACTCAGGTCAAGATTAACTTTTGCTCCTATTCTTATAATACCGGATCAATCTGGAGGATTTGTTGTGCATTGCGATGCATCCGGTAAGGGATTATGATGTGTTCTACACCAGCATGAAAAGGTTGTGGCTTTTGCATCAAGACAACCGAATGTTCATGAGTATAACTATCTAACACATGATCTGGAGTTGGCAGCCGTCATATTTGCACTTAAGATTTGGCGCCACTAACTCTTGGGAGAAAGAGCGGATATATACACTGACCACAAGAGTCTGAAGCATGTATTTACTCAGAAAGAACTAAACATGCGGCAGAGAAGATGGCTAGAACTCATGGCGGACTTCGACATCAACCTACAGTATCATCCCGGGAAGGTGAATGTAGTTCCTGATGCACTTAGCCGCCGGCCATTAGCAATGAATCCCACCTCTCAGTGGAAGCTATAGCAGGAATTGCATAGATTGGCGATCGAAGTAGTTATGCCAGGTAACACTTCATATTTGATGAACTTACAAGTCCAGTCCACTCTTGTCGATCAGATCAAGGCAGCTCAAGCAAATGATGCCAAACTACAAACGATCCAAGAACAAGTAGAAAGTGGACTTCGAACCGACTTCATCGTCCACGAAGACGGATCCTTAAGATATGAAAATCGATTATGTGTACCTATCGGCCCAGTCGAGAAGAGTTGATGAAAGAAGCTCACAGCTCTCCTTATTTTGTACACCTCGGTGGTACAAAAATGTACAAGGATTTTCGGCAACACTACTGGTGGTATGGAATGAAGCATGAAGTAGCAAGGAGCGTAGCAAAGTGTTTGGTGTGTCAGCAAGTGAAGGTTGAACATCGGTGAAGGCTGAACATCACAGAACTGCTGGTCCAGTTCAGCCGTTACCAATCGCAGAATGAAAATGGCAGCACATTACCATGGACTTCGTGACTGTCTTCCCTCACAGCACGAAGGGCAACGCCGCAGTATGGGTTATTGTGGATCGACTCACCAAGCCGGCTCACTTTATTCCATTTCGAGTTAGCCAATCAACCGAGACGTTAGTAAAGAAGTACATGAAGGTAAGCATAAATCTAAAGTAAGATTTAAACCTTCAAAGTGTGCTATATTTGATACCCATGAACTCATGCAGGAGATCATGAGATTACATGGAGTTCCAGTTTACATCGTCTCCGATCGTGATACAAGATTCCGATTACAATTTTGGCAGAGTTTGCAAGCTAGCTAGGAACGGTCTGAACTTCAGCACGGTTTACCATCCACAAACGGACGGACAGTTTGAGCGAACAATTAAGATTCTAGAAGACATGCTAAGAGCTTGTATGTTAGACTTCGGAGGTTCGTGGGAAGATCACCTACACCATGTGGAGTTTTCATACAACAACAGCTATCAGGCAAGCATTGGAATGGCACCATTCGCAGCACTCTATGGACAGAATTGTCGTTCACCGCTAAGTTGGGACGGCATCGAAGATTGTGAACTCCTTGGACCAGAGATGATCGTGGCAACTGTGGACGTATTTTGCACGATCAGGGAAAGAATGTGCATAGCCCAAGATCAACAGAAATACTGGGCAGATGCTAAGCGTCGACATCTGGAGTTCCAACCTGGAGACCATGTTTTTCTAAAGATATCTCCAAACTGAGAAGTGATCCACTTTGGCAAAAGGGGTAAGCTAAGTCCGAGATACATAGGACCGCTCGACATATTCGAACGAGTTGGAGAAACGGCATACCGTTTAGCACTTCCACCCTCATTGGAAGGAGTACATAATGTGTTCCACATATCTCAGCTACGACGATATGTGAGCGACCCCAGGCACATACTTAATCACTCCGAACTCACAGTACAGACGGACTTAAGTTGTGAGCAACAACCCGTTGAAATCCTGGACCGAAAGGTGAAGATACCGCAAAACAAGGAAGTAAACTTGGTCCGAGTGATGTGGAGAAAGGATTCGCCAGAAGAATTAACATGGGAACGAGAAGAAGACATGCATGCAAGATATCCTTATTTATTTGAAAATTAGTCCGTATGTAAATGTAAATTTCGAGGACGAAATTTTTATAAGGAGGGTAGAATGTAATGAGTCTAAAATCTTGTACGGAAATTTTACTGTTAATATACAAGAAATGAGTTTTACTGCCTGGGTTTGAGTTATAAGTCAATTTTGTTAAATAACAATAAGAAACAACTTGTAGCTCACTGGTAAAGCCTTGCACTGCTGTAACGTAGCTCCTGTGTTCGATTCCCATCAGACACGTTATTTTTTTCTGAATTTTTTAAAACATTTTGGAAGCCTAAAAGATTGCACGTGCAATACACAGGGAAATGAAAAGTTCAGAAAAATCAAACATGTGCAATATAGTTTAAATACTGTGTTGATCAAGTGGTATGAATCTCGAGACCAGAAGCCCTAGATCGACCGGCCAAACATGCATATAGACCGGCACCGACGGCTGGATGGAGGCTAATGAGCCCCGGGCTTTACACACACACCTCTTCACCTACCCCTAACTCCTCCGCACCGTTTGATTTCCCTGCAATCAAATAGAGACCTTTCAATTCACAATTTATCGCAATTTTAATGCTTTTAATCCACACTTTTAATTCCAAAACCCTAATTCTCCACTATAAGTACCATCGCCTACTTTGGTTTAGCACCATTCTGAAAATTATAGCCAAAACTCTCTAAAAAGTTCCTAGTGCAAGTGAAGTAAAAGAGGAGCTAGCAAGCAAGTTGGTTCCGGCGAAGATTGAAGCTAATTTCGGCGCTTCCGCGACGCTACGAACCTTATACCCTCTTCTTCAACCTTTCTTTAAACCTTCTAAATCGTAAGTCCCTTCTAAATATCTTCCTTTCTATTGAAATTTCTTTTCAAATTTTTATCGGAAAAAGTGGAGTTAATACCGACATCTTCTTTTCTAAAATACATAACTCCCTTTTTCTTTACAATTTAGTCAATCTATTTTTACTACATTATTTGTAACCTTAAACCCTAATATTTAGAATTAAATTTCATCAAAATTCTCATGTGAAATAACAATAGTAGCACTTTTTCATTAAAATACCTTGAATTTTATAAACACCTTTTTTTAGTAATTGCTTAACAATACCTTAGGAAAACTTCACGGGGTAACGACCTACCCCACACGCACACTTGTTTTCATAGCACGATACTCATTATATGTATTTTTCGTTTCGAAGAATAATATTACAATAAAATACCACATATTAAAAAAACCGGATTTTTTTAAAGCGGTATTTCATGTCTTTTGCGATTACGCATCTACAACTCTCTTTAGGAGACCCGCTAATGGATGGTGTGGATTATTGCACATCCTTGGGTTACTAGAGCGAGATGCAGACCTTCTCACGGAGCATTCGATCTCGAAAGGATTTAAACACAGTTTTAAGAAATACGAATTTTCTAAATAAAATAAAATTATTTTTTAAAAATTAATATTATATAAAATTATAAATCCCTATTTTCAAAATATAATAAATCTATATTTTTTTTCAAAATGAAAAGATTATCAAATGTCAATAAAATACCATTAAGATATTGAAAAGGCAAGTTTTACAGTAAAATATCATGAACTTTCCAAGCTAAGTAATTATCACTAAAAATACCCTAAATACTTAAAATCCATGCTCATGACAACCTCAAGTAATACTAATTACCCTCGAGATTTACTTTTAACTATCTTAAAAATATTTTCATAAAACCCTCTCGAGATATATAAAATAATATTTAAGTACTTTAGTAAATATAGGTTTAAGCGTGATCAATTCTCTTGAGCCCCAGGAAGCCGGAGAAAGTGAGTGCTTGTCTATTTGAGATAGACAACCTAACGGAGTTATCAATGGTAATTGTCTTGGAAAAAGTCACAAATCCTGTCGTCCATGTACAGCAGTTACCGATGACTCCCGAACCTCAATCAGGAGCTAAATTTGTTTAGAAGTGTCTAACTCAGTCTGAATCTAATTCAAACCTGAATCCAGAAGCAAACATGAATACTTTATCAAGAACATGAATACTTGAAATCAAACATCAATATCAAACATATATACTTGACTTGACTTGACCGAACCATGGTTATAACTTGACTTGACTACTTGAATACTTGATTACATCCTGAACATGACTACTTGAACATTTTGTATCCATGGTTTCGGCAAGTCAGATAATTATAATCTATACAATATATTACGCGAGGATAAAGGGGTAGATTATTATGGAACGTATATCGTGGCATGAGAGGTTACTTAAAAGACACCTACATGAATTCTCGTACCGTTGTCCTGTGGGTTATGACGGGACCTTATACTACATGTTACCATAGTCCACGGGGTAAGATGGACTCTTCTCGTATACATGAATACTTTCTGTATCAAGCTACAAATAACCACGTTATAATAACCATTATATACCTGTTCAACTTACCCGTTCATTCACATTGCTTGTTATATTCTTTTTCTTCTTTTGGGACTTAACGAGCACTAGTGTAACGACTCTGAATTTACTGTACGAATTTTTCCAGTTTAATGTACATAAATGAGTTTACAGCCTGAGTATTTAAAAGTTAATGATGGTTAATTATATACATATACGTATTAAAAGTTCGATGTGTTTTACCTAACTCGAAATCTTAATATAAGTCCCTGGTTTTATTGTCAATAATTGTGTTTGCTGATAATGCGTAACGTGTAGAAGTTTGGATCAAAACGATTGAGTTTCGCATATGAAATGATGCCCCCAAGAGGCGTCGTCGAACCTGAATTTACTGTACATGATGTCTCGTTAAATTCATGGTTAATTAAATATAAATCGCGTCGTGGCGTTATAGAGCTTGTATCGAAGCCAATTAAATAATCTATTAACCCACATAAGTTTTTACTGGATATTGACATTTTACGATAATGAAAACTGAAAGAAAATACGATTCTGGACTGCAGTCCAGAGCAGTATTTTCTACTAACACATGTATTTAAACCCCTTTATCTCCATGTATATTCCTTTTAATGTGCGGAGACCTATATCTATTCATAGATAATCGAATTATCTTTCATATGGCACTAGTTTCATCCAATTCCATTACTGTTTTATATTTATAACATAATTTATACTGTCAGCATGTCTTGCTGTTTTCTGTAGTGACATTTATACGTATTGAACTTAAACAGAACATAACTCCATGTATACACTGGCTATTATTGATCCGTCTATTGTGTTGAATACTTAACCGATAAAACTAGATTTTATTGAACTGTAGCGACGCTTAATTCTGTACATAATGGAAAAATCCGTTCAAAATTGGACTTCCAGTTCTGAAACTGGGATTCCAGCAGTGAACATATGTTTTAAAATGATCATATCTCTTTAACCAGATTGCTTATTTATATGAAACCAATTTTAATTCTTAGATAAATAAGTCTACTTCATATGCCCTTTATATCGTTTTACCTGATTCTGCACGTATGATTTTTATTGAATTTTGCAAACCGAATGACACTGGCTGCCTATATTTTACTTGAAGTGTATTTACTGCATATCTATCATATTGTGTGACTGCTTTACATCCAGTGATATGGATCCTCTTGATGTGCATAATACCTTTCTGCATGGCGACCTTGAAGAGTAGGTATATATGGATCCTCCACCCGGATACAAGAAAGAGGGGGAGCATCGGGTTTGCAAACTCCTCAAATCTCTGTAAGGCCTGAAGCAAGCTTCTCGGATGTGGTTTTCCTCTGCCTTGATGTCACGTCCCGTTTCCTAAAATACGGAGTACGAAAGGTGATTAGGCCAGCCATACTCCTACGGTCAAGGAATAATCCCGCCGTAGTCACACTTCGGCTTCTAGCATTACATGGTAATCAGTAAATATAACACTAAAGTAAAGGAAATCACACTCACAACTTTATTACATTAAAGCAAAAGAGTTCAGGATACATTTATTTGCATGAAATAAATAACTAACCAAAGAAATAACAACGTTCTTATAGCAAGCAGAAGGCGATAGCACTGATGTCACGGTCTAAATTTCCACGATCTCGAATGGCAGGTCCTGCTCCTGAGCTGGGTCCACTTTGTCCTCTGAGCATGCACACTCAGGTCGTCAGGGTGCATATATAGCAATATATATAGTGTGTGTGCGCGCGCGCACATACTATGTTATTAAACATGAAATGTATGGTAGAATACAGTAATATGAAGTGATTATGAATGGTATGGTGTATGAATCATGTCAGCAATCCACGCAATGTGTATGTCATTACCCATCAGTCGCTAAGTCAAATGAAATCAATCGGTGGAAAAGGATGCTCGTGTTTAACAAGAGTCTTGTGTATGCCCGAGACTACGGTCCACTATTGTCCGGGACATAATCCTGCAGCCGTGCCGCAAGGCCCACGACCTAATATGTGTATATCGCTAATATCGAATGATCATTCTCTAAGTCACTGTACCTCGCTAAATACGATTTCAATTCTACATTGATTTCCCCATTTCCTCATGTTACAATAACTATATGTACAGGACTAGTTGTATACAAGCACGCGCCAAATCCCAGTTTTATTCACTTTTCACTACGCTGTACACTTTCACGAATCAATCACTTATCACTGGCGTACTTGACACAACTAATCCAATACAACTCATGTTTGACAATGCAAAGTTCGCTATAAATCACTATGAACATTCGCTATCACTAAAAGTATCACGGTCGGGTAAATGCGAGAATAATGCCACATAATAAGTCATGTACGATATGAAACACAATGTACATTACGAGTTCAGAAGATCATATTAATTCGTACGATCGTAATTAGGCAAAATGATACAAAAGAGGAAGTAACTAAACTTAAACAAAAATCCAAATAAATTGATTCCAGGTCAAACGGGTTTCAGGTTTGCAAGTTACGGTCATTTCATTTTAAGTGTTCATCGCTGGAAATTCAGTTCCTGAACTGAAAATCCATTTCGTGACACATTTTAATCCATGTTGGGATCATAATTAGGCAATGCTACAGTTAGGTAAAATTTAGATCTATCAATTATGTTTCCAACGCATCAGACAGATAGACAATATCCATTGTGTGCTGGGAGTTATGTTCTGTCTAAGGCCAGGATATGCCATCTGTCTCTGTACTAAACTGCAGTACATCTCGACAGTTTAAAATGAAATTAAAATATCAAACGGCAATAAAATCAAATGAAACCACCACCTATAGTTATCTAACAAGATTATCTTCGCAACGGTATAGGGTTACACATAATTTCATTTCATACGTGCTACACTTTCATTTAAGGTCAGGTGTCGATATGGAATGCTGCTATGGACAGTAGCCCAGAGCCGAATTCCAATTCATATTTCATCGTGGTGATATATCGGTATCGAAGGATAAATTACAGGGGTTCTATCTTATTGAGTCAAATTCGATATGATCCATAGAACATTACATTCTGGTATGTATCAAAATTTATATCAATTTAACATCTCGCATATACAGTAAAACCAGAATTGACATCGCCTCTTTGGGGCATCGTTACACGTGCGATACTTCGTTATTTTGAGTTCAATTTTCTACCCGACATTCGTAAGTAGCAAATAAAATATTGATAAAAACTTTGAGAATGATCGACGGGGTTTTGGTTCATTTCACCACATCGAACTATTGGCATACGATATCGAGAACTGTCGAATTAAAGTCGGTTTTGCCTAATACGTGAAAATGGTATCAAATGCTTACGATTGTACATGTTATTAACGTGATGTTCAGATCTAATCACACTCAAACTAATCATCCTTGAATACTATGTTTTTTCATGAAGATACGTGATAACTTGCGAATTATGTGATAGTAAACTAATTAACACAGATTCGTAACAATTTATCTAGTTTAAGGTTAACAAGAATCTACAGTTATGTGTACGTAGCATGTAAAAGCAAGTGAGGTTTCACTTGCCTGTGACGACGGCACGACGATGACGATTGCACAGACACGAACACGGCAGCAACGCGGTGCGGCGATCCAGAACTTACGATAAGATGATGTCAATAGTGGCTGGCTTGGATCTGGCCGGAGTTAAGCCGGGGACTTGTTGGAGATGGTAGCTACAGGGGCTCAGGGCACTGTGCCGGCGGAAGAGTGTAGAGGTCGATGGTGAAGAGGTGGCGACGAAGGCAATGGTGGAGGAGGAGAGCGGGGGAGGCTAGGTGCTCGGTGATGGTGGCGGTGGTTGCTGTGATGGGGTCGTTGGTGACTATAGAAGGTAGAGACGCCGGTGGTGGCAGCGACAATGATTCTCAGGAGATGGTGAGGGCCGTGGGTTGCAGTGGTGGGTGTTTTGGCCTGGGGTAGGAGCTCACTCGGAGGAGAGGAGCGAGGGAGGCTGGGTGCTTGATGATGGTAGCGGCGGTCCCGAGCTCGTCGGCATTGGGCTCAGACCAGTAATGCAAGGTGCAGAGGAGGAGGTGAAGGCAACGATGGTGATAAGGAGTTGTTGGGAGGTTATGGAGGAGAGGAAGGAAGCTGGTAGCAGCGAGCGGTAGCGGAGGTGTGGTGACGGCGGTGATGATGGTCAGGGTAGTGGAGCGCCGGTGAAGGGTTGAGTTGGAGGATGTGATGTGAGTTGAGAGAGAGAGAGAGAGAATGAGAGAGATGTTAAGAGATGGAGAGTGAGAGAGACGTTGGAGAGATTAGGGAAGGCAGGTGCGGGGATCTCAGGGTCGTTGGCGATGAGGCCACGTCGGTATGGAGCGGTTCTCGTGGAGGTAGGCACGACGTTGGATTTGTGAACGTGGAGGAAAGAAGAGGGAAGAAGGAAAGAGAGAAAAGAGAGGAGCTGGGATGTAGAGGAGAGGATCTCAGGTTGGTTGGGATCGGGAGCGGCGTCGACGAGGACTGGGTCTCGCGAGGGTGAGTGCGGGAGAGAAGGGGAGCCGTTGGGCTCGTTTAAAAAGAAAAGAAAAAGAATAGAAGGAGGAAGAAGAAAGAGAAGGAGATGGGAACGGGTCGGGTGCGTGGGTTTGGACCGGGCTCGGGCTAGGGAAAGAATGGGTTAGGGTTTAAGGAAAAAGGATTAGGATTAAGAAAATTATATAGTGGAATTAGATTGAAGTTTAAAAGATAGAGAATTAGAAAAAATTTAGAAAAATGTTTTAGGAAAATAATTTGGGAATTTGAACGAAAATTTATTGAGACTATAATTTTAAATACCGAAAGTACAATAGAATTGGGGATTTACACTTGAAGTCGGCCGGTTATGTCCAATCCAAAGATGATTACTCTCTTTTCACATTCACGTCAGGGTCCTCCTTCATAGAAGTTTTGGTTTATGTTGACGACATTATCGTAGCAGGCAATGACTTGGTGGAGATTGATAAAATTAAGAATCGTCTTAGTGCTCAATTTCACATCAAGGATCATGGCTCTCTGAAATATTTTCTGGGCATTGAAGTAGCATGGACCAGTAAAGGTATTTGTATGTCTCAATGCAAGTATACTCTTGACATGCTGATGCTGGATTACTTAGTGCAAAACTCATTGATTTTCCAATGGAGACCTCGTTGCACTTAAATAATGAGGATGATTAGCTATTGAAGGATCCTGGTCAATATAGAAGATTAATCGGGTGCATGATTTATTTAACTATTACTAGGCCAGACATTATGTATTGTGCCAGTTCATGAGTGCTCCATGCATGACACATCTCAATGTAGCATATCATGTTCTACGATATCTCAAACACTCTCTAGGACAAGGCCTTCTGTTTTCTGTTGCGGATACTCTTCGGCTAGTTGGATATTGTGATGATGATTGGGCTTCATGCAAACTTTTAAGGCGTTCAACTACCGGGTATTGAACATTCTTGGGAAATGCTTTGATTTCTTGGAAATCAAAGAAACAAAGCATCCTGTCTCGCAGTTCAGCTGAAGCAGAATACCAATTTATGGGGACAACAAATTGTGAGCTAACTTGGTTGCTCTACATTTTGCATGATTTTGGTATCAAACATCTATGGCCATCTTTGCTTTATTGTAACAGCCAAGCAGCATTACATGTAGCTTGCAATCCTGTCTTTCATGAGTGTATGAAACATGTTGAACTCGATTGTCATCTTATACGTGAAAAAATAGAGGCTAAGTTAATAAAGACTGCTTTTATTCGAACACGTAATCAGCGAGCTGATATATTTACGAAACCTTTGGGCAAGGCATAATTCCACTTCTTACTAGCTAGCTTGAGGGGAAGTATTAGAGAATCAAATATCTCACTGGTATTTGGGAGGATATGCTTACCTCTCACCCATATTCGCATGATATGATTTGATCTAAATTGATTCAATCTGATATGGTCATTGCTATGTTACCATTCATGTTGAATACTAGTTATATTCCTTACTAGTAGATTTGTATCCTTTTCTTTTCTTCTTCCTGCTTGCATATATGAAATTTACACAAGAGTGGAAAATTGATAGAGCCTTGTAGCCACAATATTTTTTTTGTCTTTGATTTTATAGATGATGCTGAAGAGGAAGAGGAAGAGGAAGATGTTGATGATGATGACGATGGGAGTCGGTGGCGGTGGCGATGGCGATTGTGTTAGTTATATGTATGCCCTAGAGGCCATTATTGTACATGATTGTATATCATAGTGGATGCTTGGACATATATAGAGAGGAATTTCTTGCTCGACATGATAGTATGCTATCTGGTTGCTCTTTATCTTAACATGTACACTTGTATCATTATATTGTCTCTCCGTTACATGTTGATAAAGCCCTTAGTATGTGTACTTGACTACCAGGACTATGACGCAGATCATACTAATAGGGCCAGGGTAGTCTACAAGTACATCTTTTAATTGTTCCTAATCGAGCGAGTATCGAGACAGGGTATCGATATTCCAGAATAAACTAGTGTGTACGTTTCTTGACCCTGTATGGGGCGATGGTTGATCCCACAGCCATTGGTGTTTGACACCAGAGATTGTACACAGGTGCTCATTGGAGAATGGGTACACTGAACAGGGCTCGCCGAGAACTCCTAGATGGTATTATACCTATCGTCAGATAGCAGTTCTCTGGTGATACAGGTACAGGTTAGTCTGTAGACCCGAGATCGTTATGGAGTCTTGTGTGGTTCCCACTGTGCTTTGATTTTCTCTCTACCACGGCTCAAAGGAGTCGTGCAAACAGGTGGATTTTGGGTACAGTCTCGAGTCACATAGAGCCAATGAGCGATATGAGGGGTTTCCTCTCTCCCGGTATTGGGAGTTGATGTTGCACTATGCTCGATTGGCTATAACAGGAAGTCCCTGGCCATGGCTGATTATGAGATTTACTGGTAAGTGTTATCAGTAGTTTCTCAACCCGTTATGAGCCTCACATCGGCATGACTTATCAAGTTATTGGGGTCTGACGTTTACCACCCCCAGACTCGATATGCGACATATCAGACGAAGAGACCGTACTATAAGGTAGTGTTACTTATAGGATTCACGGGAGTTTGAACAAGTTTGCTTGTTGATCTTCTGATCGCTCAATACCTGGGTAGCCATTACGTCCAGCTATTACCGCTGACGGCTTATAGGTGACTGATATGATCATCACCTACTGCTGGTGTATTGACGAGTCTTTAGAGTCCTACACAGAGGTTTCCCAGCTCAAACGAAACTAAGTAAGGCACATATGTGATATGTGAGGGATCGAGATCAATTCGTATGTATGATACAGTATTCTAATTGTTAGTGTTTATGCCCTAGAAGGCCATTACTGTATCATACTAGCTTGTATATTACTTAATGGAAGCTTGGGATATTCACATGTATATAACAGTCTTGCTAAACATGGTAGTATGCTACTTGGTTTTTCTATCTTAATATGTAAGTGTACGTATTGATAGAGCTCTTAGGATCTTGCTTGTCTACCAGCGTTGTGATGGCAGTCACACTAGTGGGGGCTGGGTAGTCTACAAGCACATCCTTATTCAGGTCCCTGGTCGTTGGATTATCGAGACAGAGCATCGATACTCCGGAGTAGACTGGTGTGTACGCTTCTCATCCCAGTTGGGGAGATGGTCTGTCCCACAGCCGTCAGTACGTCGTACTGGAGATAGTATGCAGGTGCTCGTTAGGTTACGGGTACACCGGACAGGACTCACGGGGAACTGTTGGTTGGTTTGATACCAGTCGTCAGTGAGCAGTTCCCAGGTGACATGAGTACAGCATAGTCCGCAGACTTGACACTGCTACTTCGCCTCGAGTGTGTCCCACTGTTCTTAGATTGCTACCCTACCACGGCTCAAAGGAGTCGTGCAAACAGGTAGCAGTTGGGTGCAGTCCCGAGCACTTGGAGGCAGTGGCGGTTAGACAGGATTCGTCCCTCTCGGTATTGGGAGTAGATATCGTGCTGTGTCAGAGAGCCATTACGCAAAGTCCCTGGCCAGGGCAAGCGAGATTTGCTGGTAGGTTCCAGTAGTTTCTCAGGGTGTAATGGGCTTCACTCCGACACGACTTATACCGCTATTAGGGGACTGACGCTTGCCGCCCCCCTAGGCCCGATATGCGATAGTCTTGGACGAACTGACCGGACTGTATGGAGATTGTCACATCAGACTCAGTAGGAGTTCGGATGGGTTTCCTCATCGGCCTTCTTATCGACAACTACCTGGGGACCGTTACGTACAGCTAGTGCCGCTTGCGGTCTGTGGTTAAACCCACTGCCAGCGTAGTAGTCGAGTCTCTAGAGTCCCACACAGAGAGTTTCCTACTCCAGGCGAAACGATATAGAGGTCGCATGGTTTTGCGACAAAGGGTTCGGACGCATACGTGCGTTTACGCGCGTACGACTTTCGGACAGTTTTTACCAGTCGGCTTTGGTTTAAGCCAGTTACTGGTATCCGGTTATTGGATTTTTACAGTCTAAAGTTTTTCCGTATTTTTACGGATCGGAGGGGCATTCTCGTAATTGTGCGAGAAGCTTCTAGAAGTGGTGACTAAGGAGGGTTATGTGTCATTTGCATTAAATGAGTTTAGTGAGTCATGAGGGTGATTCATGCATATCATTAATGCATGATAAATGCTTAGTGAGTTATGATAATGAATCACCATTAGATATTTATGAAGCAAGCCTATTCATCATTTTCTTTTCTTTTCTTGTTAAAAGATAATGCTTCATATATATTATGATAACTTACTATTCTCATCATAATTCATTCTCACATTCTCTCTCCTCAAGCTCTCTCTCTTCGAAAGACTAATCCTCACCCTCATGTGTTGAGATCTAGGATTAGTTAGACTAATCAATCCATAACCATCACTCTATTTCATCTATCTTCTTTGATTAGCAATCCAAGAAGGTTAGTTGCCTCAAGTTTAGAGGTTTAGCTTGGAGTTTTGCTCTCGGTTGGATCGTCTACTACCTAGAGAAGGCCGAGGAGAACAAGAAGATCGTAAAGACGAAGGACTAGTTTCGATAGGTATAATCCCTAAGCATAGTAGTTTAGAACAACTATATGTTTGGTTAGTTATCGTTTAGCTTCGATTCAAGCGGTTAGTCGATGTTCGTTCACTAAACAAGTTCGTTTTTGAAAATTCCGCTTCCCCACAAGTATTGGGGTGTAGTACATCGACTTACACTAATCTCGTGATATATGTTATATGTGATAAATCAAGTGTTGATTCAATAATTTGTCATATATATATTTGATATACATATAAATGATATTAGTCGGTTATATATGATATAGCCGGATTATTAAATCAATTGTTGATTTAATAATTTGATATATAATTATATATTTGATATATTAATATATATATATATATATATTAACTAATATTAGCTCACTTAAGAATTTCTTTTCTACAAATAAATTAAAATATATATGAGATATATATTAATGTATTTAAGATTGTGTCATGCTAGATGATACATTGGACATGGGTGTATGAGACTCACACTAATCTAAAGATAATTTGGGTGATTTAATTATTAAGGGATAAATCAAAATTAGGTGGAAAATGCCATGGCTTAAGATGCTTGTGGAAGTATGTAGAAACCTTGACTTAGTCCACTAATTTTGTTTTACTCTAGATATTTATTAACTCAACCATTATCTTTAGCTATGGTTAAGTCTCTACTTAAAATCTCTTGAGATATTTTCTCACCCATGGTTCACACTAGTAGATCTTCTTGATCTCCTTCTTTGCTCTCTAGTTTTGAGTGAGGTGAGAAAGAAAAATAGAAAAAATAATTCTAAAACGAGCAAAATTCCTACTTCATCAATCTATACCAAACTAGCCATTTAGTATAGGTTGTTTACTTCACTAATTCCTCAATTAGTAAAGAGACAGCTTGAGTTAGAGACTTCTCAAGGTAGATCATTTTCGGCCTCGAAGATCCTTAAGCAAACTTGTTCCTTTCACCAAGTGGAGCCTAAGAAGAGTTCGGGAGACCACTACTTGGAGCTATGGGACTACTAATTGGAGGTTTAGAAGTGAAGGACCGGTCTACAAAGGTTGTATTCCTATTCACTTAGTGTAAAGTTTGTTTACATGCAATGAAACCCTAATTCTCCAGTGCGATTCTAGGATAGCATGCAAAAGCACACTAGAATGTTTCAAATTGTATACTTGATACTTCTAGTAGTGGTGCTAAAACATACTTTCATGGTATCAGAGCCAAGCTGGAGCATTAGGAGTGATCTAGGCGAAGTTAAAGTGTTCGATCGACTTTTCGAAACCCAAGTTTCATAGTTTATGGAAATTTTTCTAAAAGTTGAAATTTTTAAGATTAAAAATTCTTAGAAAATCATGCAGCTTATTTGATGGAACCCTAAGAAATTCGAGGCCTCAACTCCCCTAAGCTGCCACGGAACCACCGCCAAACGCATGGTTTGGCTGCGGTTCCGCCGCGGTATTGAGGAGTTGTTGGCTCTTTTTTCTTGTGCTGCTCCATCTTGTTATTGAACACTCTCTGGGAATTTTTAGCGAGTCTCAAATGTTGAGGTCTCTGTAATTTGTGGGTGTTTGATAAATCGATCGAAATGTTTAACATCGTCTAAATATCTGTGATCTGTGATACAATATTTGGAATCCACAATAATTAGTTTTGTGAAAACTAGTTAGGATATTGTAAATCTAGCAATTTAGTCTCATTCGATAGATTGCCACGAAGTTTCGATTCGGATTAAAACTCCGTCGCAATCTCGTATAGTACGCGAACACTCGCCGCGTAACACTACTAAATAGCCATGCCCCATAGCCCCGACCAAGTGACTGTAGGAGAACCCCGTTGCCAAAAGCATCCGCTCGGGTGCTCGCGGCCGCGGTGTTTCGCCTAAGTGCACTTCGTCGATGGCATCGGGGGTGCAGCCGTCTACTAATGTTTCCGACGAACATTCAATCATTTATTGGGAATCTTGTTGAATTGCCCGACTGGTTATTGAAAAGTGTTTTCAATTTGAGACTAAAATGTCGGGTTTATAATGTTAGGCATGAAATCCGGTGTATGAAATATTCCGGGTTTTTGATATCTAAGGTGGTTGCGGATTCTAATTATTGTAGTTTTCATTTCTTTTCTGCGACCGTAAGTATAATATGTGGTGTATCGCCGGTTTCATTACTATACGTCAACGACAATTGGGATACGCATATTTACTTACGTTGATGACATATGATATTATGTGTTGCTCTAATATGTTATATTAGATCGTTGTGTTTGAATAGCCGGGGGGGTTTGCGTGAGATGAGATTTTTTCATTTTCATTCATGTAAAATTTTGTATGTAATATTCTTTTATTGGGACACTTCTGCGTTGAGGATGATGTCACTATTGATGTATATTATTTACTTTTCCGCATAAGGATAGACCCAAGGTGCGGAGCACAAGTAACCGGGTTCTACAGTCCAATGGGAGACCATCTCGAGGAGTCGAGACCGGGTCTCCTAACTTTAGAATTGGTGGGGTTGCTTGCAGCTCTCGTAGGGGTCTAGCGATGTGGGTTTGGCTATTCACCATGACCGTGTAATCCGTGTTTTTTTCTGGCTTGATTTAAAACACGGACCTCCTAGTATATCCTATATTTCATATGTTAACTTCTGCTGCAATGTTCTGTGATGAGATCATATAACTGCGTGAGACGAATGCTTTATATTATATATATATGATATATAATAAACGTTGCTTATGTTTTGCACCCGCGCTAGTCCTGCCTCCGCTCTGCCGTTAGTTAAGTAACATAGCTGTGCATGACAGGACCCCATGGCGAATGCGGATGGCATAAGTGTACGTTCTATTTTCGTTTCTTCTGTGATGTGTAGGAAACATAAATGATGAGACTTCATTAATGGGATTAATGAAAAGAATGAAACCTAAAGATATTGTAGAATCAGATTTTCAAAAAGATAGCTCTAGTTCTAGCTTTGCATAGCGGTATTCTTTATGAATATCCAACACCTCATTCGATGAAGAAAGAGCCGAGATCCCTTCACCGGGAATGACCTCTTTAGCAAAACCTAGCAGATGCCACAACCCACTCGGGTTATTTTGAAAAAACTCAATTTTAAAAGCGGAGCTTAAACCACTCCTTTTCAAATCACTCGATTCTACAATGATATCAAGTTCATCACGCAAAAGATTTTCTTAAAAACCTGTAGTAGCCCTTCGTCATTTCAGATAGTGTTATTTAGTATTCGTGCTACGTTTGTTGACTATAGCCAAGGCGTAGTGTGCGGTAGCTAATTAGTGCTTATTTGCAACCATATGATGCAGTTGAATTAGGGTAGTCGTATGGCTTTGTTGACCATAGCCAAGAGTCGTACGGGTAGGTTTAATTCAATCAGGAAATAACGGGATGAACTTGGCTAGTGCTTATGATTTGTTGACCATAGCCAAGGTCATAAGTTGCTAGGGGCAAAAACATTATTGGGAATTTCAAGTGTTAAAATTTGCAATGAGATTGCATACCTTCTATGAGATAGTTGGATCCCGATACCCACTGCGAGTAAGAGTTACTCCTGGGAGAGTTTTCCACTTAACAATTAGCTAATCCAGTAGGTGTATAAAAAAGGTGTTAACAGGGTTATGCCCCTGTGGAAACGAGCTTATTTAATTAGTTCCATGCGAAAGCACGAGGAGACTCTCTCGAAGTACCAATACCTGCCTGGCTGAACGATTGGCGAATTTGTAGGGTGTAATTAATCCCGGCTAGTTTTACATTTTTGGGTTTGAAGGAAGATTTGATAAAAATAGTGGGAGCCATCCTGATTAGATAAAATAATAACCAATCTAATCTTGCAAGAGCATATGCTAAAGTGTTTTTTTCTCTCTCTCTCTCTCATGATAGCGACCATGACATGCCTTAATCAAGATAATAATATTGATGTATTGACCGAACCCACTGGTTATACTAAGCTGGGGAACGTTGGTTCCGCTCTACCTTATAACTGTTATAAGTCTGAGCAGGAAGTAGGGGAATATCAGGATTCCCATGCCACCCGAATGAGAAATGAGCATGTTGATGCATCTTCTTCGGGTGTGTTCGTTACCGAGAATTGTTTCTCAGTTTGCTCTACGTCCTGGGTATTAGATACCGGATCAGGATCCTACATTTGTAATATATTACATGGGCTAAAGAAAGGTAGAGAACTGGGAATAGGTGATCATTCTCTCAGAGTAGGGAATGATGCAATGGTTGCAGCCAAAGCAATTAGCACTTATCACCTAGTATTACCCAATGGTAATACATTGATTCTAAATAACTGTTATTATGTACCAGAAATGATGTGCAATATTATATCGGTATCTATATTACATAAAGATGGATATAATTTTGTATTGGAGGATAATGTTATGAACATTTTTCCAAATCAAGTGTTGATTGGGTTTGGCACGTTAAGTAACGGTATAAACGTTCTGAATCAAAATACAGTTCTCAATATACAGAACACACACAAGAGGAAAAGTTCAGTAATGAACGAAGCCTTCTTGTGGCACTGTAGACTAGGTCATATCAATGCGACAAGACTAGCTAAGTTACATAAAGATGGATATTTGAATCCGTTCGAATTTACATCTTATGAAACTTGCCAGTCACGTCTCAAAGGCAAGATGACAAAAATTCCGTTTACTGGATATGGAGAAAGAGCTACTGAACTCTTAGAACTGATACATAGTGATGTATGCGGTCCTATGTCTACACATTCCAGGAATGGTTCATCGTACTTTATTATATTCACTGATGATCTCTCAAGGTTCGTGTAAATCCCCGTTTCCATTCTAAATAAAGTTTCCTATTTTCTGAATTCTAGTGATTTCCTTTTCTTTCCTTCGTATTTTTTTATTGGTTGTTAAGCTTGATATTTAAGCCTTACTTTTCCAACTCTTTTGAAATCGTAGTTCAAACCCTAAAAGCCAAACTAAATTAGTACCCAAAACTAAAACAAGCAAAACGTTTTAGATTTAAACCCTAGACCTTAGCTCAACCCACACTTTTATAAATCCATTAATCAAATTTTTCCCAACCCGCTGCCCTCAGCCCACTCCCAAAACCTTAAATAAATTCCTTAATAAATTTAAATCCCCAGCCAGATTGAACTTCTTTCCCACAGCACAAACGACTAATTAAAACCAAACTTCTAAATACCAACACAAATTAATTAACAGCCCACAAAATCCCTCAGACCAACACAAATTAGGTTTTTTTTTTATTAATTAACATTTACATCCCCCGGCCCACTCCCTACAAATGAATTAAATAAACTAACCCAAGTTCCCCGGCCCAATCTCCTTCCTCAGCCACTTCTTTTTAAGGGAATTATTTTACCCGGCCCAGCTCAGAAGCCCGCTTCCTCTTCAAGACCCGACCCGCTACACTGTTCATCTTCCTTCAAAATTCTTCCAACGGTAACCTCCTGAAATCCCCGCGCGCGATCCACTTTCTCCGCCGCGCCTCACGTTTACGCTCCTGCCGTTACCCACACGATTTCAACCTCGTCTCCAACTCCCCTCATCACTCTCCCTCTCCAACTCACTCTTCATCTCTCTCGCTACACCCACCGAGCCCCCGACCTCGAACAACCCACTGCCACCTCCACCTCCGACGACAACTCCTCAGCGATCCCTCACGTCTCCTCCACCAACCTCCTCCCTCTACGACTCTTCCTTCATTAACCCGAGCCCCTTGCACACCCACTCCCCTGCATACAGACCCACTTCAACCAAGCTCGGCCACCTTGCGACCGACGCCGACGAGCCCCCCTATGACCCGAACCACCTTGCGATCCTCTACATCCTCAGCACCATCCTCACCACTCCGACCCGACCCTACTGCTCCCATCTCTTTCCAAGACCCATTTGCAAACTTTTCCCCTCACTGTGAACTCCATTGTGCACATCGCCGGAGCGACCATCGCCGACATCGTCGACCCCAGCAAGTCCCAGGCCAACCACGGAGCACCACCTCCGCTTCCAGCAAGCACTTGACGGCTCCGGCGAACTCCGACGCCCGTGCCTCGAGCCAAGCTCGCGCGAACTTGTTCCGCGGCGTACAACGCGCGTTCGCGACATCGTTGCTGCCGTGCGACCCCGAGGCGTTTTCCAGGCAAGTATTTACTTGCTTCATGCTAATATAGTTGTAATACAAACATAAATCACGTAGTTATTAAACTTACCGATTACCGATGTATATCATGACCTAAGTGCTCGATGTTAGATCCCAATGGAAATGATTGTTTATTTTGACGGAGACTGATATTTTCTGTTGACCCATAGAATTATAAATATCGTGTATGAATCTTTCTGGAAAATATGATTGTTAGTGACAAAAATCGATACCCCCAAACATGTCGTTAAAACTAATATTTTCTCGTATCTGAAAATGAATAAAATCACCATAAATTACATATATGCTGGAAAGATGCGTTCGAGGGCTTAAATCTAAGCCGACTCGACGAACTTTAACCCGATGTAAAATTCTAATGATTTCTGTTCTATAAACGTGATGATAATTGGATCGGAATGCGACTCTGGACTGCTGTCCAGAGCGTTTCTGATTATTGTGTTCTGTCCTAAGACCTGCGTCACTGTGTTTTCTGAAGACGTATGTTGCGGGACCCTGCATTAGATTAAATATAATTCTGTTAGATAAATAAAACAGGCAGTTCCATTTCGTTTCATCGCCCTTTACTATTTTAAACTATATTTAAAAGGGCAGAACATATAACTGTCCAGAACAGATTCTGGAATGACACCCTGAGATTAAACTGTGTATAACTTTCAACGTATAGATGCGATTGAGGATCCGTCTATTGCGTTGAATACTTTATCGGAAACCCTAAATTTCATTTAACTGTGACATCGCTAAATTCTGAGCCCAACTGGGCAAAATTCGTGTCGCAAAACGGACGTTCAGTTCTGAAACTGAATTTCCAGCCGCGAGCACTTAAAATGAAACAGCCATATCTTGAAAACCGGAATCCCGATTGGACTGAAACAAATTTTGATGAATTGTTGACTGAGTGTTCTAATTATCTTACTTGTATCATTTTGCTAAATTCTTACCATATTAATTTACGCAAATTATTTTAGTTAGTGACATGCATGTTGATTCATAACATACAGAGCTTATTGGTAGCATATAATACATATATCACATCCTTGCCATATACTCAGTGTTAGTGCGTGTGGATATTGCATTATCGTGCGTAATAGATGTTGGTTTAGGAGTGACGGTACACCAATGGAAAGTGAATATTCATGACTGTGATTGATACAGTGAACAGTGATGAAACCATGCCATTGGTATACTTGTACACAACTAGATCAATATCATAAATAGTGTAAACCTGGGGAAAAAGGGGAAATCAAAGTGGAAAGAGTATCGTATTTAGCGGGACCGTGTTTAGAGGATGATCATTCGAACTGTGATACTGATACGTGTAGGATAGGATCTAGCGATCCGGCTGACAGGGTTATGTCCCAGGCATGTGGGCCGTTGTCTCGGGTATGTACGAGACTCCTGTTAAACATGATCCTCCTTCCACTATGTGATTTCAAACATGACCTAGAGACCGATAGGGACACATGATATATTCTGCATCATATAGTGACACAGTGATTACTTGCATTGTTCTTATACCAATATTACCTCATTTACCTGTTTCATCTTATTATAATAATATTGTTATTGTGTCGCTCTGACGACCTGAGTATGCATGCTCAGATCCCGCGGGAGGACCAGCACACGAGACGGATCTACCCTTCGAGTTCACAGAGATATAGTCCGGTGTACTCCCTATCTTCACTGCTTTCCATAGAGTGATCGTGAGTTTGAACTTGGTTAATTATTGTTCTTATTATCTGTAATTTGTAAACAATGGAATTTCAATGTAATAAATTAGTGATGTGATTCCTTTAATACTGTGCTTTATTTACTGATTACCATGTAATGCTAGAAGCCGAAGTGTGACTACGGCGGGATGATTCCCTGACCGTAGGAGCATGGCTGGCCTAGTCATCCCTCGTTTCCGTATTTTGGGAAGCGGGGCGTGACATGGTTTAGTTGGTATCAGAGCCTGTGTTTAGTATCAAGGAATAACATTAACTATACTGTATTACGTTATTCTTGTTTCACTACTCTTGATTTTCATCCTTAAATCTGATCCTATCCTTTTGAATCTTCCAGTAATATGACGTCCCCGAACGACCCTTCCTCGGACTCCAGCTCTCAGGACCGCACGAAAAGAATACTTAGTGCAATGACCACTCTCGCGGAAGCTCAGGAGAGAAAGACAGATTTACTCACTGAGGGACTCAGGGCGATTACCGCCGCAGGAGGACCCTCCGCACTTATTACCGCCCCCGATGGCGCTACTCCATCAGCTTATCAAGCTAGAGCTGGTACCGTATCAGACTTCCGACGGTTACACCCAGCTGGATTCACAGGACTAGCTGAACCCCTTGAAGCTGAGCAATGGCTGGTGAACATGGAGAATTTATTGACAGCCGCCAGGGTTCCAGAGGAAGACAGAGTAGACGTGATAAAGATTCAATTAGAAGACGAAGCTCGTACATGGTGTTCGGTGGAAGAGAGCAGACTTGATGAGCCGATTGAATGGAGCAAGTTTAAGGAGTGCTTCCTAGATCATTATTTTCCTCCCACAGCCAAGGTAGAGATGGAAGAAAAGTTTATTCTTTTAAAGCAGAATGGACGCCCAGTGGACGTATATGCGGTAGAGTTCAACCGTCTGAGCCGCTTTGCTCCATACATGGTCAAATCAGAGGCCACCAGGGCCAGACGCTTTCTTCAGGGGCTAGATTTCGAGTTGCAGCAGTTGATTGCATCGTTGGATTTGCAGACTTTCGCACAGGTACTCAACGCGGCGAGAGTTCAGGAGCAATTGATTAATAAGTTCAGAAGACCCCCAGTCGTTCCAGCACGTACCCACGCGCCTTCTCGAGGAGCCATACCAGTTCACAAAGCAGGAAAGACACAAATGAAGCGCCCGTTTGTACCACAGCATCGCCCCCAGAGACAGGGCGTAACTTGCGGCTATTGCGGTAGAGGAGGACATACTCAGAAGGACTGTCGCTGTGCCAAGGGACAGTGCTTGATTTGCGGTTCCAGTCAGCACAGGATTAACAGTTGCCCAGAGCGAGCAGAGATACAAGGAGGTTCTGGACCGCCACAGCAGAGGCCGCAGGAGCAGAGACAACCATTTACAGGTCGCGGTCAAGGACGGGCTTTCACCTTGACCGCCGAGCAGGCAGAAGCGTCAGGAGATGTGGTTACAGGTACTCTACTCATACATTCCTTACCAGCTAGAGTACTATTTGATTCGGGAGCATCGCATTGTTTCTTGTCTGAGCATTTCACTAACACACACTCAATACCACATGAACCACTAACCAAGGGATGGGAAATTCATACGGGTAATGGCATTATTATATCTAGTCGAGAATGTAGATTATGCCTAGTTGTAGTGTGTGGCAGGGAATTCTATGCGAATTTCCTTCTGATCGGGACAGGCAGCTACGACGCAATTCTCGGGATGGATTGGATGAGCACTTTCCATGCAGTTATCGATTGTCGTGCAAGGAAGGTGATCTTCCGCATCCCCAATCACCCGGAGTTTATTTTCGAGGGCGGAAGTGAATCTTTGGAGCCAGCTAAGTATAGAGCCAAGCCCAAGGAACTGTCAGCTATGGAGATTGATAAGAGCCCAGTTCCAGTAATTGTTCGGGACTTTCTGGATGTATTTCCCGAAGATCTACCAGGTCTACCACCTCCTCGAATCTTGGAGTTCTCAATCGTTTTGATTCCAGGTACAGCCCCAGTATCCAGGGCCCCATACAGGATGGCACCAGTTGAGTTGGCAGAATTGAAGAAACAGGTTGAAGAACTATTGGAGAAGGGATTTATTCGGCCAAGCGCTTCACCGTGGGGTGCACCAGTTCTACTAGTAAAGAAGAAGGATGGATCGCTGCGAATGTGTATAGATTATCGAGAGCTGAACAAGGTCACAATAAAGAACAAGTACCCAATACCGCGCATTGACGACCTATTCGATCAGCTAAGTGGAGCCAAGGTATTCTCGAAGTTGGACCTCCGTTCTGGATATCATCAGATCAGAGTAGCAGCCGAGGATGTGTGCAAGACGGCTTTCAGGACCCGATACGGACACTACGAGTTCCTTGTGATGCCGTTCGGAGTTACCAATGCCCCAGCAATATTCATGGACTTGATGAACAGAGTGTTTGCAAAGTACTTGGACACGTTTGTCATTGTGTTTATCGACGACATACTTGTCTACTCGAAGACCCGGGAAGAGCACGCAGAATATTTGCGCACGGTACTGCAAATTCTTCGGGAAGAGAAGCTGTATGCGAAGTTGAGCAAGTGTGAATTCTGGCTCGACAAGGTTCAGTTTTTGGGACATATTGTTTCGGGCGAAGGCATCTCGGTGGACCCGGCAAAGATTGGCCAACGCCGAAATCAGTGGCCGAGATCAGAAGCTTTCTGGGATTGGCAAGTTATTATCGGAGATTCGTCCAAGATTTCTCAAGAATCGCGGAACCATTGACGAGGCTGACACGGAAAGACATGCCGTTTACATGGACAGAGGAGTGCACTCAGGCATTCGACACACTAAAGCAGAAGTTAACCACGGCGCCTATTCTTACTGTACCAGATGATTCCGGTGGTTTGGTGATACACGGTGATGCCTCAGGGAAGGGCTTAGGCTGTGTTTTGATGCAGCACGGCCGAGTGGTTGCTTACGCCTCTCGACAACTGAGAAACCATGAGAAGAACTACCCTACGCATGACTTGGAGTTAGCTGCGGTAGTATTTGCATTAAAGATTTGGAGGCACTATCTTTTGGGCGAGAAAGTGGAGGTGTACACAGATCACAAAAGTTTGAAGTATGTTTTCACTCAGAAGGAACTGAACATGAAGCAGCGCCGATGGCTAGAGCTAATGGCAGATTATGATTTGGACCTTCAGTATCACCCGGAGAAGGTAAACGTTGTACCAGATGCGCTTAGTCGCAAGCCAGCGGTCATGATGTTGACCGATCAGAGAAGCATTATTGAGGACTTTCAGAGGTTTGAACTTGAAGTCGTTACGCCGAACGCACTCAGTCAACTTTGGCAGCTACAGGTGCAATCTTCTCTAGTGGATCGCATCAAGATTGCACAAGCGGATGATCCCCGATTGCAAAAGTTCAGAGAGCAAGTGGAAGCTGGACTGAGAACGGATTTGATTATACATGAAGATGGCTCTCTGAGATTCGGTAGCAGACTCTACGTACCTAAAGGAGATGTTCGAGAAGAAGTTTTAGCTGAAGCACACAGTTCAGCTTATTCTGTGCATCCAGGAGGTACAAAAATGTATCAGGACCTAAAGCAGCACTTTTGGTGGAACGGAATGAAGCGGGAAATTGCGAGGTTCGTATCCAGATGTTTGGTATGTCAGCAGGTGAAGGCGGAACATCAGAGGACAGCAGGACAGTTACAACCTTTGCCGATACCTGAATGGAAGTGGGAGCACATTACTATGGATTTTGTGACGGCCTTACCACGGAGCCCTAGAGGCAATAACGCTATTTGGGTTATCGTCGATCGCCTCACAAAAGCTGCACACTTCCTACCTTTCCGAGTGGGACAGTCGACAGAATCACTGGCAGAAAGATATATGCAGGAGATTGTGCGACTTCACGGCGTTCCAGTCAGCATTGTGTCAGACCGGGACACGAGATTCTTGTCGCACTTTTGGAAGAGCTTACAGGAGAGGTTGGGAACCCGCCTTAAATTCAGCACAGCTTATCACCCACAGACGGATGGACAATCCGAGCGTACGATTCAGACGCTCGAGGATATGTTGAGAGCCTGTATATTGGACTTTCAGGGTTCCTGGGAGGACCATCTGCACCTAGTCGAGTTCTCTTACAACAATAGTTATCAGGCTAGTATTCAGATGGCTCCTTTTAAAGCACTATATGGGTGGAAGTGTCGATCCCCAGTATGTTGGGATGATGTAGGAGAACGAAGATTACTGGGCCCCGAACTCATTGTTCAGACAGTCGATAAAGTCCAAATGATCAGACAGCGTATTAAGACAGCTCAGGATCGATAGAAGAGTTGGGCAGATACCAGCAGAAGGGCACTTGAGTTCGAAGTCGGAGATCATGTGTTCTTGAAGATTTCCCCTACTCATGGAGTTATCAGGTTCGGAGGTCGGGGAAAGCTTAGTCCCCGCTTTATCGGACCTTTTGAGGTGCTAGAGCGAGTGGGAGAGGTGACCTATCGACTCGCCTTGCCTCCATCGCTAGCTGGTGTGCACAATACCTTCCACGTGTCACAGTTGCGGCGTTACGTTCGGGATGAGAGCCATGTCCTGGACCATTCGGAGCTAGTCTTGGGAACCGATCTGTCATACGAGGATCAACCCACTACCATTCTCGACCGCAGAGAGAAAGTGCTGAAGAATAAGGTCATTCCGTTAGTCCGAGTGTCTTGGGGCGGTCGTTCCCCAGGAGAATCCACCTGGGAGCGAGAGGAAGATATCCGTGATCGTTATCCACATCTCTTTGTTTAGTACATTGTATTCTTGTATCCTTGTTAAATTTCGAGGACGAAATTTTTGTTAAGGGGGGTATGATGTAAATCCCCGTTTCCATTCTAAATAAAGTTTCCTATTTTCTGAATTCTAGTGATTTCCTTTTCTTTCCTTCGTATTTTTTTTATTGGTTGTTAAGCTTGATATTTAAGCCTTACTTTTCCAACTCTTTTGAAATCGTAGTTCAAACCCTAAAAGCCAAACTAAATTAGTACCCAAAACTAAAACAAGCAAAACGTTTTAGATTTAAAACCCTAGACCTTAGCTCAACCCACACTTTTATAAATCCATTAATCAAATTTTTCCCAACCCGCTGCCCTCAGCTCACTCCCAAAATCTTAAATAAATTCCTTAATAAATTTAAATCCCCAGCCCGATTGAACTTCTTTCCCACAGCACAAACGATTAATTAAAACCAAACTTCTAAATACCAACACAAATTAATTAACAGCCCACAAAATCCCTCAAACCAACACAAATTAGGTTTTTTTTTTATTAATTAACATTTACATCCCCCGGCCCACTCCCTACAAATGAATTAAATAAACTAACCCAAGTTCCCCGGCCCAATCTCCTTCCTCAGCCACTTCTTTTTAAGGGAATTATTTTACCCGGCCCAGCTCAGAAGCCCGCCTCCTCTTCAAGACCCGACCCGCTACACTGTTCATCTTCCTTCAAAATTCTTCCAACGGTAACCTCCCGAAATCCACGCGCGCGATCCACTTTCTCCGCCGCGCCTCATGCCCACGCTCCTGCCGTTACCCACTCGATTTCAACCTCGTTTCCAACTCTCCTCATCACTCTCCTTCTCCAACTCACTCTTCATCTCTCTCGCTACACCCAACGAGCCCCCGACCTCGAACAACCCACTGCCACCTCCACCTCCGACGACAACTCCTCAGCGATCCCTCACGTCTCCTCCACCAACCTCCTCCCTCCACGACTCCTCCTTCATAAACCCCAGCCCCCTGCACACCTACTCCCCTGCACACAGACCCGCTTCAACCAAGCTCGGCCATCTTACGACCGACGCCGACGAGCCCCCTTATGACCCGAACCACCTTGCGATCCTCTACATCCTCAGCACCATCCTCACCACTCCGACCCGACCCCACTGCTCCCATCTCTTTCCAAGACCCATTTGCAAACTTTTCCCCTCACTGTGAACTCCACTGTGCACATCGCCGGAGCGACCATCGCCGACATCGTCGACCCCAGCAAGTCCCAGGCCAACCACGGAGCACCACCTCCGCTTCCAGCAAGCACTTGACGGCTCCGACGAACTCCGACGCCCGTGTCTCGAGCCAAGCTCGCGCGAACTTGTTCCGCGGCGTACAACGCGCGTTCGCGATATCGTTGCTGCCGTGCGACCCCGAGGCGTTTTCCAGGCAAGTATTTACTTGCTTTATGCTAATATAGTTGTAATACAAATATAAATCACGTAGTTATTAAACTTACCGATTACCGATGTATATCATGACCTAAGTGCTCGATGTTAGATTCCAATGGAAATGATTGTTTATTTTGACGGAGACTGATATTTTCTGTTGGCCCATAGAATTATAAATATCGTGTATGAATCTCGCTGGAAAATACGATTGTTAGTGACAAAAATCGATACCCCCAAACATGTCGTTAAAACTAATATTTTCTCGTATCTGAAAATGAATAAAATCACCATAAATTACATATATGCTGGAAAGATGCGTTCGAGGGCTTAAATCGAATCCGACTCGACGAACTTTAACCCGATGTAAAATTCTAATGATTTCTGTTCTATAACCGTGATGATAATTGGATCGGAATGCGACTCTGGACTGCTGTCCAGAGCGTTTCTGATTATTGTGTTCTGTCCTAAGACCTGCGTCACTGTGTTTTCTGAAGACGTATGTTGCGGGACCCTAGATTAGATTAAATATAATTCTTTTAGCTAAATAAAACAGGCAGTTCCATTTCGTTTCATCGCTTTTTACTATTTTAAACTATTTTTAAAAGGGCAGAACATATAACTGTCCAGAACAGATTCTGGAATGACACCCTGAGGTTAAACTGTGTATAACTTTCAACGTATAGATGCGATTAAGGATCCGTCTATTGCGTTGAATACTTTATCAGAAACCCTAAATTTCATTTAACTGTGACATTGCTAAATTCTAAGCCCAACTGGGCGAAATTCGTGTCGCGAAACGGACGTTCAGTTCTGAAACTGAATTTCCAGCCGCGAGCACTTAAAATGAAACAGCCATATCTTGAAAACCGGAATCCCGATTGGACTGAAACAAATTTTGATAAATTGTTGACTGAGTGTTCTAATTATCTTACTTGTATCATTTTGCTAAATTCTTACCATATTAATTTACGCAAATTATTTTAGTTAGTGACATGCATGTTGATTCATAACATACAGAGCTTATTGGTAGCATACAATACATATATCACATCCTTGTCATATACTCAGTGTTAGTGTGTGTGGACATTGCATTATCGTGCGTGATAGATGTTGGTTTAGGAGTGACGGTACACCAATGGAAAGTGAATATTCGTGACCGTGATTGATACAGTGAACTGTGATGAAACCGTGCCATTGGTATACTTGTACACAACTAGATCAATATCATAAATAGTGTAAATCTGGGGAAAAAGGGGAAATCAAAGTGGAAAGAGTATCGTATTTAGCGAGACCGTGTTTAGAGGATGATCATTCGAACTGTGATACTGATACGTGTAGGATAGGATCTAGCGATCCGGCTGACAGGGTTATGTCCCGGGCATGTGGGCCGTTGTCTCGGGTATGTACGAGACTCCTGTTAAACATGATCCTCCTTCCACTATGTGATTTCAAACATGACCTAGAGACCGATAGGGACACATGATATATTCTGCATCATATAGTGACACAGTGATTACTTGCATTGTTCTTATACCAATATTACCTCATTTACCTGTTTCATCTTATTATAATAATATTGTTATTGTGTCGCTCTGACGACCTGAGTATGCATGCTCAGATCCCGCGGGAGGACCAGCACAGGAGACGGATCTACCCTTCGAGTTCACAGAGATATAGTCCGGTGTACTCCCTATCTTCACTGCTTTCCATAGAGTGATCGTGAGTTTGAACTTGGTTAATTATTGTTCTTATTATCTGTAATTTGTAAACAATGGAATTTCAATGTAATAAATTAGTGATGTGATTCCTTTAATACTGTGCTTTATTTACTGATTACCATGTAATGCTAGAAGCCGAAGTGTGACTACGGCGGGATGGTTCCGTGACCGTAGGAGCATGGCTGGCCTAGTCATCCCTCGTTTCTGTATTTTGGGAAGCGGGGCGTGACAGTTCGGATATGTGTTCTTGTTGAAACACAAATCTGAAGCTTTTGAGAAATTCAAGGAATATAAGTGCGAGTAGAGAACCAAACGGGTAGAAGTATTAAAATCCTTCGATCTGATCGGGGAGGAGAATACTTGAGCACGAAGTTTCTGGATTATTTAAAAGAGAACGGGATTCTTTCTCAGCTTACTCCTCCGTATACACCACAGCACAACGGTATATCGGAGCGGAGGAATCGCACCTTATTAGATATGGTATGCTCTATGATGAGTACTGTTGAGTTACCTATTTTCTTTTGGGCTTATGCGCTTGAGACAGACGCATACCTATTGAATCAAGTTCCATCTAAATCTGTGCCTGAAACACCATATGAGATATGGAGTGGAAAGAGATCATATCTTAAACGAGTTAAGATATGGGGTTGTCCGGCCTATATCAAAAAGCAAAATCCGGACAAGCTCGAGGCGCGTTCGGTTCTTTGCAAGTTTGTGGGATATCCAAAGAATTCTCATGGATATCTATTCTACCACAGTGAGCAACAAAAAGTGTTTGTTTCTCAATATGACACCATTTTAGAAAAGGAATTTCTTGAGAAAGAAATTAGTGGTCATGAGGTAGAACTAGAAGAAGCTCCAGCTACATAAACTACAGCTAATGATTTGGTAGAACCAGACAATTCGATAGTCCCCAACGAATCTCAGCCACTCCGCAGATCTAGTAGGGTTCCTCATCCACCTGAGAGATACTACGGTTTTCGCATAGACGGTAGGAGCAAGGATTGCATAATGGAAGATGATGACCCAACTAGTTTCGAGCAGGTCATCACAAGTGGAGACTCTGTGAAATGGCTGGATGATATATGATCTGAGATGGAATCCATGTACACCAACAAAGTATGGCCTTTGAAAGTTTCTCCTGAAGGGGTAAAACCCATCGGGAGCAAGTGGATCTTAAGAAGATAATCGGTGTAGCTGGAAAAGTTGAGACTTTCAAAGCTAGACTTGTAGCAAAAGGTTTTCGTCAATAACCAGGTGTCGACTATGATGAAACCATTTTCCCAGTAGCTATGCTTAAGTCCATCAGGATCCTACTTGCCATTGCTGCATACCATGACTATGAAATCTGGCAGTTGGATGTCAAGACCGCTTTTCTAAATGGCGATTTAGAAGAAAGCGAGTACATGCCACAGCCAGAGGGCTTCGTAGATAGTGGGAGCAGCGGAAAGGTGTGCAAGCTGTTTAAATCAATATACGGATTAAAGCAGGCATCGCAGAGTTGGAACATCTGTTTTGATGTGGCAGTCAAAGAGTTTGACTTCAACAAAAACGTAGATGAACCTTGTATATACAAGAAGGTTGTAGAGAGTAAGGTTGTCTTCCTCGTATTGTACGTGGATGACATACTCTTGATAGGAAACGATATTCCTATGCTACACTCGGTCAAGCTCTTCTTATAACACATGTTCTCCATGAAAGATCTGGCTGATGCCTCCTACATCTTGGGATTAAGATCTATAGAGATAGATCTAAGCGGATGTATCATATGCAGGGTTTCCTAGGACGACAACAAGGTTTCGGGAGGCATCTCTCATGCCATATTAAAATTTTGCCGTTTTAGCCAACCCTAAACATTGAATCGTATACTAGAAATCGACGGATATATAAATGCAAACACTTTGCAAGTCTAGTGAGCAAGGAATACAACCTTTGTAGATCGGTCCTTCGCTTCATTAGCTCCGTGTAGTAGTCCCTTTGCTGCGATCGTGAACTCCGGACTCTAGAGAGGCTCCCATGAAGAAACGAACATGCTTGCTTCGAAGACTTCGAGGCCGAAGATGATCTACGTCGAGGAGACACTAACCCAAGCTATCTCTTCACTAATTGTGAAATTAGTGAAGCAAACACCCTATACTAAATGGAATGTAGTAGAGGATGATGAAGTAGGAAGTTTGCTCACATTAGAAATGATTTTCTCACTCATTTTCTCATACCTCCATTGAAGCTAGAAAGCTTTTGAGGAAGAAGAAGAAGAATGAACTCATCAATTGAGAATGAATTATTGCAACCATGGGTGAGTTAAGCCCTCATGCCTAACTCATGTAGAGAATAAACCAAGGGATAAGGTTAAGGGTTGGGTTAACAAAATATTCTAAGTTAGACAAAAAAGTGGACTTTGTCAATGTTTCTGTAAGCTTCATCCAAGCTTGACAACATTGACCAAGACTTCTTTCTTTTGTTATAACTTAAGAAATAAATAAAACCCTAACTTAACCCTAGCATGGTTTAAGTCTCATACACCCATCTTGCATCTATCATCATGCATGACACAATACATGTACAAAAATATACATATCACATATATACAATGTACACATCAAGTGAGAAAAGAAATCATAAGTGAGCTAATACTAGTTAATGTAATGTAATATATCAAATATATAATTATACATTAGATTATCAAATTAACTCTTGATTTAATAATCCGGCTATATCACCTATAACCGACTAATATCATATGAATCAACTTATCGAATCAACACTTGATCCGATAACCCGGCTATATCATATATAACCGACCGATATCTCATATCACGAGAATAGAATACGGTATCTCATATCATATCAATCTCGGTCCCGCACATATTACATATATGCTCATACTCCGTTTCGCTTGAGCCAGGAAACCCCTGTGTAGGACTCTAAAGACTCGTCAATACGCCGGCAGTAGGTGATGATCATATCAAACACCCACAAGCCGCAAGCAGTCTGCTAAACGTAACGGCCACCCGGGTATTGAGTGATCAGAAGATCAACAAGCAAGCCTACTCACACTCCTGCGAATCCAATCAGTAACACTACCATACAGTCCGGTCTCTTCGTCTGATATGTCGCATATCTCGTCTAGGGGTGGTAAACGTCAGACTCCAGTAACTCGATAAGTCGTGTCAATATGAGGCTCATAACGGGTCGAGAAACTACTGGTAACACTTACCAATAAATCTTTGAAGCAGCCTTGGCCAAGGACTTCCTGTTATAACCAATCGAGCACAGCGCAACATCAACTCCCAATACCGGGAGAGACGAAACCCCTTCTATCGCTCATTGCCTCCATGTGACTCGGGACTGTACGCAAAAGCCACCATTTTGCACGTTCTCTTGAACGTGGTAAGGTGGAAATCAAAGCATAGTGGAAATCACACAAGACTCTATGATGATCTCGGGTCTACAGACTAACTTGTATCATTGTCACCAGAGAACTGCCATCTGACGTTAGGTATAATACCACCTGGGAGTTCTCGGCGAGTCCGTTCAGTGTACCCAGTCTCCACTGAGCACCCGTATATTATCTCTGATGTCAAACACCAATGGATATGGGATCATCCATCGCCCATCTACATGGGTCGAGAAGCTATATGCTAGTCTACTCTGGTATATCGATGCCCTGTCTCGATACACCTACGACTAGGAACATTTGAAGGATGTACTTAACGACTACTCTATCCCCACTAGTATGATCTGCATCATTGTCCTGGTAGTCAAGTACTCATCCTAAGGGCTTTATCAACATGTAGCATAGAGACAATCGGTATACATGTTAAGATAAAGAGCAACCAGATAGCATACTATCATGTCGAGCAAGAAAGTCCTCCTTATATATGTCCAAGCATCCACTACAATATACATCGTATATACAGTAATGGCCTCTAGGGCATACATATAACAAACAATCTCCCACTTGCACTAGGGCCATCTGTTGTAGTATCCCATACCCAACAATCAGCAGTGGTTGAAGTATCTCATACTCAACCATCTCATAAAAGTCTCTACTAGGAAATAGGCCTTTGTGAGTGGATCCACCCTATTCTCCTCTGTGTCTACTCTCCTAATCTCGATCTCCCTGGAGATCATCCATCTCCATGATCAGGTGATACTGCTTAAGAATATTTCTGGATGACTGATGGGATGGGGGTTCCTAGGCCAAAGCCACAACTCCATTGTCACACAATGGTAGGAGCAAAGTTCATCTTATGAACAAATATTTATCTAGACTGCCTCTAGCATCCTCGGTAGCGATGTATCCAGTCTTTATCGTCTAGTTTGCCACAGTATCTAGTTTGGAACTCTTCCAACACATCGTCCCTCCACTTAGGGTAAAGACAATGCCTGTGACTGACATTCAGTTGACCTTACCACCCTGGAAGCTATCCAGTGATTCTCCCAAGGATCTATTGATACCATCTCACAACACCTAGTGAGAATCCTAACATCCACTTAGATCTATCTCATAGATCCAAAACCCAGGATTTATGAGGTATCACCTTGATCCTATATGGAGAATCTTTGTGATAAGAGAAGATTGACCGAGTGTAGCATAGGAAACTCCTTTCCTATCAAGAGTATGTCATCCACGTACAATACGAGGATCACCACCATACTCCCTACTACCATTTTGTATATACAAGGTTCATCTACCATTTTGATAAAATTTAACGCTTTGACTACCACATCAAAACAGATGTTCCAACTCCGCGATGCCTGCTTTATCCTATAAAGCAACTTGCACACGTTTCCGCTGCTCCCACTGTCTACGAAGCTCTCTGGCTGTGTACTTATAGACGCTCTCTTCTAAATCACTATTTAGAAATGCAGTCATGACACCCAACTGTTCTCACTAAAATTTTCGGCCAAGAGCTACTTGTTCCCTAGCAAAAAAGGGGGAGAATCCTAAAAAAACAGGCATCACGTGCTCACACGTGACCAGGCTTCCTGTGCAGACACGTGACCATTTACAGGCAAAACTTGTAGACACAGAACAAAATAAATAAATTGGAAATGCTGTGTTAGTGGGGTCACGTGCCCACACGTGACCAGGTCTCACATGCAGACACGTAACCATTTACAAGCAAATCCTGTAGGCACTGAATGAAATAAACAATTGGAAATGCTGTGTCAGTGGGGTCGCGTGTCAACACGTGACCAGGTCTCACGTGCAGACACGTGACCATTTACAGGCAAAGCCTGTAGACACTGAATTAAATTCTAAATGAAATACTTAATCAAGTGGGGTCACGCGCCAACACGTGATAAACTCTTAAACCCTCTGAACAATAGAATTAAATTCTAATTAAAAAGGAAACAAAAACCCTAATATTTCCCTAAATCTTTCCAAACAAAAAAGATTGCGCTCTGTAAAGAGGAGCACCGCTGGATTAAAAATCCAATGGTGATTAAAAATCACCAATTTATAGAAAGATTCTATACAAAGAAATATTTTCCTAAAATCTGCCAGGAACAACAAATAAAATATCTTTTGGATTAAAAATCTAATGGTGAATAAAATTCACCGGGTGATCTAAAAGATCATGTTGGTTACAAAATCAATCAAAATCTTTCAATGAAAGATTGACTAAACAACCTAATTCTTTTCTTTCTCCTATAAATAGGAGCCAAGAAGGAAAAAAAAGAGGGAAAATACAACAACAGAGAGAAAAAAGAAGAGAATTTAATTCTCCAGAGAGAAAAGAAGACTTCTTCAGAAAAGAAAGAAACCTTAGGTATGAGAGAGCAAGAGATCATTATATAAGCTCCCACAAAACAAAAGAGAATTTAATTCTCAATCTAAGAGTTTAACTCTTCTGAATAAGAACTTAGTTCTTCCTTTGGTTGAAGGTCTGCAGAAGCAGATCTCCCCATAAGTTGAGAATTTAATTCTCATCGGGGAGATTCTGCCATATAGATCTAAAACCTAAGAGAAGACTTTAGTTCAGAGAATTATATTCTCCCAAAAAGCACATAGGAATTTAATTCCTCCAACAAAATTAGGGTTTAACCCTATAAAAGAATTTAATTCTTTCGAATACATAGGAATTTAATTCCTCTAAATAAAATTAGGATTTAACCCTATAAGAGAATTTAATTCTTATACAAGGGATTCATCTTTCCATGCACGTAAAAGGATCAAATACCCAACATGATCACGTGGCAACACGTGACCTTCCCCTCCAATGACCAAAAGAGAACGAATAAGATTAGGTCACGTGCTCCCACATGACCCTTGAACAGACTTCTCAAAATAAAAAGAGCAGAATCGAATTTGGGTGACTCACATGTCCTCACGTAACCCCTGGCAAACACCTCTTTAAAAAAGAGAAGATTGAAAGAACTGAGGATTAAAATCCAATGCATGGGCGCTCTCACGTGCTCCCACGTGACCCCTAGCAAATCCTTTTAATATCCAGTGCATGGGTACCCATCACGTGCCCACACGTTATGGCCATGAAGGCTAAGTGTTTAACATTTACTTGCATATTCTGAGAACAAATAAAAGAAGTTTGGGCCCAATACTCAAGCGTCTCATGTGACCCCATGTGAGCACTTCTTTTTTAGTGTTTAACACTATTTTGTGCACTGCATCCCTAGTGTTTAACACTATTCTGAGTGCATCACGTGGGAGCACGTGATAGCTGAATGTACTCTAGTGTTTAACACTATATCCAAGCCAATCTTAGTCTAAAATAGCCAAGTTTTCCAGAGGCAGTACCCCTTTCTTTAGACTGAACCTCAAATATACTCTTGTCTTCTAAAATTGGTCATCTCATATGACATTCAAAGCAAAACCGAGAGCCTTTCAATCAATTTTGGTTCAAGGGTACATCTCTTCACACCTCTGATACATGTCGTTGTGATTCTTCAACGTCTTCAGAGAGGTGGTGGGTCCCAATGACCAATAACTATCTGGTGCATTTCCAAACCCATGTTTGCATCTGAACTTGGACCGCAATGTCCCTAAACTAAACAACATAGCCTAAATGCTCTTTTGTTAGATCTAAATGATCCTGTTAAGTAGATCTTAGTCTAAAATTAGACTAACGTATCCTTAACAAATATTTAAGTTGATCCTAATCTCAAACGAGATTAACGATCCTTAAATCAATCCAATTACAGATCTCCCAACCAAAATTGGTTCAAGGGTACATCTCTTCATTCTTCTTATATTTGTCGTTGTAATCCTTCAACGTCTTCAGAGAGGTGACGGGTCCCGACAACTAAACACTTTACGGACTGTGGGGTCTTTAAACCCATGGACTATGATGTCCTTAACCTTGGACTGTGGGGTCCTTAAGCTCATGGACTATGATGTCCTTAAACTCGGACTGTAGGGTCCTTAAGACCATGGACTATGATGTCCTTAACCTTGGACTGTGGGGTCCTTAAGCCCATGGACTATGATGTCCTTAGCCTCGAACTGTGGGGTCCTTAAACCCATAGACTATGATGTCCCTAAACTAATGAACCGTAATGTCCCTAAACTAATCAACCGCAAAGTCCCTAAATTAAAACAATAGAGTTCAAATGCACTTTTGTTGGATCTAAATGATTCTGTTAAGTTGATCTTAGTCTAAAATTAGACTAACGTATCCTTAACAAATGGTTAAGTTGACCTTAGTCTAAAAATTAGACTAACGTATCCTTAACAAACATTTAAGTTGATCTTAATCTCAAATGAGACTAACATATTCTTAAACCTAAACCAAAAACCAAATCTAAGAAAATACGGATTTGGACTAATCCACGCCCTACGGGCGACAACATAAATTAGTCTCTGTATACAATTCATGGGCAACCAAAAACAAAACAAACACATACGACATGAAGTGACCATCTGGAGAAGAAGAAAGTGGATACTGCGATGCGGTGGCGTAATTAACTACAGGGGCTTGCGCCTGCAGGGAAGAGCGTCCCCACAATCAAAAACCCCTCAAATGAGGGGGAATCTGACGAAGTCTGCTACAACAGCCGCATCTGTCTAAACCTCTGATACACGGTGCCATAAATCAACTTGGCATCTTCGGAGAGGAGGACGGATAAAACCAAATAGCATCTGCCCCTAAATTCAGGCAAGACGTCAGTCTTCCCGGTCTTTCAGCAGAGAACACCAACCACCAGATATCGTAGTCATGGTATGTAGCAATGGCAAGTAGGATCCGGATAGACTTAAGCATAGCTACCGGAGAAAAGGTTTCATCATAATCCACACCTGGTCAGTGACGAGAACCTTTTGCAACAAGCCTTGGCTTTGAAAGTCTCAACTTTTCTATGTACACCAAGTAATTTTCTCAAGATATACTTGCTCCTGATGGGGATTTAACCCTTCAGATATAGCAACCAAAGTCCATACTTTGTTGGTGTACATAGATTTCATCTCAGATCGCTTAGCATCCAGCCATTCTCACAGAATCCCCACTCTTGATGGCCTGCTCGAAACTAGTTGGGTCATCATCTCATGATGCAATCCTCGCTCCCACTGTCATAGAGAAAACCGAAGTATCTTTCAGGTGGGTGAGGAACCCTACCAGATCGGCGGAGAGGCTGAGGTTCGTCGGGAACTATTGAATCCTCCGGTTCTACCAAATCATCAGCTGCAGTTTGTATAGCTTGAACTCCTTCCAGTTCTACCTCATGACCACAAATTTCTTCACAAGAAATTCCCTTTCTCAAAGGTGGCATGCTGAGAAACAAAACACCTTTTGCTCCTCAGTTCAGTAGAAGATATTCCCTTGCGAATGCTTGGGATATCCAACAAACTTCCACAGAAGTGACCTTGCCTCGAGCTTGTCCGGATTTTGCTTTTAGACATAGGCCGGACAACCCCAAATCTTAACTTAGTTAAGAAATGGGCTCTTCCCATGCCATATCTCATATGGAGTGGTAGGCTCCTGATTTGGTTGGAACCCTATTCAATAGGTATGCAGTTTCATAAGTACATAACCCCAAAAAGAAATAGGCAACTCAATAGTACTCATCATAGAGCACACCATATCTCATAGGGTGCAATTGCTCCGTCCCGATATAACAACGTGTTGTGGTGTATACAGAGGAGTAATGCTGAGAGAGAATCTCATTCTCTTTTAGAATAGTCCAGGAATTCCGTGCTCAAGTATTCTCCTCCCTGATCATATCAAAGGATATAATACTTATACCCGTTTTGGTTCTCTACTTCTATCTTATATTCTTTGAATTTCTCAAAAGCTTCAGACTTGTGTTTCAACAGGAACACATGTGCGAATCTTGAGAGATCATCAGTGAATGTAATGAAGTACAAAGAACCAGTCCTGGCATGTGTAGACAGGGGACCTTCATACATCATCATGTATCAATCCCAAGAGTTCACTACCTCTTTCTCTGTTTTCAATAAACGGAGCTATGGTCATCTTATCTTTGTGACATGACTGGCAAGTTTCACAAGATGTAAATTCAAACTGATTTAAATATGCATCTCTATATAACTTAGCTAGTCGGGTCGCATTGATATGACCCATTCTATAATACCTCAAGAAGGATTTGTTCATTTCTGAACTCTTCCTCTTGTGTGTGTTTTGTACGTTAAGAACTGTAGTTTGATTTAGAACGTATATGCTTTTAGATAACGTTCCTGAACCGATCAACTCTTGATATAGGAAATGTTCAAAATATTATCCAACAATACAAAATTATATCCTTCTTTACTAAGTAAAGAGACTGATATCATATTGTATATCAGGTTCGGTATCTAATAACATTCGTTCAGAATCAATGTATTTGGTAATACAGGGTGATAACTGCCAACATATTTGGTTACCACACTTGCACCGTTTTCAACTCTTGAAACTTATCACCCATTCTCAGTTCTCTGTAATGAACACACTCGAAGAAGATGCATCATCATGCACTTTCTTCGTTTGGGCGGCACGGGAATCCTGGTAATCCCCTATTTCCTGCTCGGTCTTATAACAATTATAAGTTGGAGCGGGACCAACGTTCTTTAGCTCAGTATAACAAGCGGGTTCGGTCAATACATCCGTATTATTATCTTGATTAAGGCGTGACATGGTCGCTACCTGGAGAGAGAGAGAGAGAAGAAAACACTCAGCGTATGCTCTTGCAAGATTAGATTGGTTATTAATTTATCTAATCAGGATGGCTCCCACTGTTTTAGTCAAATCTTCCTTCAAACCCTAAAAGGAAAGACTAGCTGGGATTAATTACACCCTACGATTTCGCCAATCTTTCAGCCAGACCAGTGCCGGTATTTTGAGGGAGGTTCCCCGTGCTTTCGCACGGACCTAATGAAATAAACCTCGTTTTTCCATGGGCGTAACCCCGTTAACACCTTTCTAGACACCTACTTGATCGGCTAATTGTAATGTGTAAAACTTTCCCAGGAGTAACTCTTACTCGCAGTGGGTATCGGGATCCAACTATCTCATAGAAGGTATGCAATCTCATTGCAAATTTCAACACTTGAAATTCCCGATAATATTTTACCCCTAGTATCCTATGACCTTGACGGAGGCCAACAAACCATAGTCCACTAGTCAAGTTCAACCTGTACATTTTTTGATTGAATTAAACCCACCCACACGACCCTTGACGGAGGCCAAACTATGCTGTACGAATACCCTAATTCAATCGCATCTCATGCTGCAGATAAGCACTAGTTAGCTACCGAACACTACGTCTTGACGAAGGCCAAACTACCGCAGCACGAATACTAAGTATTGCTTATCTGAAATGACGGAGGGCAACGCAGGTTTCTAAGAAAATCATGAGCGTAATGAACTTGATACCGTTGTAGAATGGAGTGAATTTTAAAATGGAGTGTTTTTTAGGCTTTTACTAGTTTTGCTAAAGAGGTCACTCCCGGTGAAGGGATCTCGGCTCTTTCCTTATCGAATAAGGTGCTGGATATTCTATAAGGAATATTGCTATGCAAAGCAAAAACTATAAAAGCAATCAAAAGACAAACCGAGTTTGTAGCATCTGCTAGTTTCGCTAAAGAGGTCACTCCCGGTAAAGAGATCTCGGCTCTTTCCTTATCGAATAAGGTGCTGGATATTCTACAAGGAATACCGCTATGCAAAGCAAGAACTAGAGCTACCAGTTTTCGAGACAAGTTTCTACAACATCTTTAGGTTTCTTTTATTTCATTAATCTCATTAATGAAGTCCTATTTATTATGCTTCCCAAGCAACACATATGAAACGAAAGTAACAATATATAATATATATCATATATATATAATATAAGCATTCGTCTCAGAATATAATCAATGATCACATCACAGAATATCGCAGCAGAATATTACATATGAAATATTGGATATACTAGGATTTCCGTGTTTTAGATTAAGCCTGTATAAAACACGGATTCCACGGTTGTGATGAATAGCCAATCCCATACCCCTAGACCCCTACGAGAGAGGCAAGCAACCCTACCAATTCTAGAGTTAGGAGACCCGGTCTCGACTCCTCGAGATGGTCTCCCACTGGACCCTAGAACCCAGTTACTTGTGCTCCCCATCTTGGGTCTATCCTAATGCGGAAAAGTAAATAATATACAATGGTGACATCATCCTTAACCCGCAAGTGCCCCAATAAAAGAATATTACATATAATGAATTTTACATGAATGAAAATAAAAACCTTCATCTCACATAAAACCCCCGGCTATTCAAACATGACGATCCAATATAATATATCCCAGCAACACATAACATCACATATCATCAACGTAAGTAAATATGCGTATCCCAATTGTCGTTGACATATAGCACTGAAACCGGCGATACACCACATATTACACTTACGGTCGCAGAAAATAAAAGTGAAAAGCTACAACAGTTGGAATCCGCAACCACCTTAGACATCACATGCCTAACCAAATGAATTCCTTAGACATCACATGCTTAACAATTATAAACCCCGCATTTTAGTCTCGATATTGAAAACACCTTTTAATATCTAGTCGGGCAATTCAACAAGATTCCCGACATCCTGATCGAATGCTCGTCGGAAACTTTAGTAGATGGCCGCAACCCCCGGTACCGTCGACGAAGTGCATTAAGGCGGAACACCGCTGCCGCGAGCACCCGAATGGATGCTTTTGGCGACGGGGTTCTCCTACAATCACTTGGTCGAGGCTATGGGGCATGGCTATCTAATAATGTTACCCGGCGAGTATCCGCATACGCTACGCGATTGCGACGGATTTTTGATCTCATAAAAATCCTGTGGCAACCGATCAAGTGAGACTAAATTGCTAGATTTATAACATTCAAACTTGTTATCTCATAACTACATTTGTGCATTCCAAATATTGTATCCCATGACATAATATCCGGACGACGTTAAACTTTTCGATCGAGTCATCAAAGTCCCACAATTTCCCGACAGCTCAACACTTGAGCACAGTTCAATAATACCCAGAATATGCTACAGTACCTATGCACCAGCCGTAGAAGGGCAAACCCAAGCCTCACTCATGTTGCCACAGAACTACAACAAACCCTAGGGTTTGACCGCGGTTCCGTGATCCAAAAAGTCGAGTTAGGGTTTCATTCTTCTAGAGGGTTCATAGGACCACTTGCATGTTATTCCGAATACGTTAAACTTGGAAAAATAGGTTTTTAACATTCGATCGAACTTTTTAACTTCATCTAGACAACATGCGAATAACCCGAAACAATGTTAAAACTACGAATACGAAACACTCCAAATTGCTTATAGTATAAGATTACATCACATGCAAAATTAGCAAAAACAAACAACACCTGAAACACCAAAACCCAGTCACTGGAACACACAAAAATTTTTGGGGGGGTGCTCGGTTTTGGCCGAGATGGGGTACATGGTGGCCGGCCAAATTTTCTTAGAATGCCCTGAAATTTTGACTGTGTTCATGATATATCTCATACATCACTCTGTACTTGTTTAAAAAAATTTTTGAACAACTTTTAAAATCGACAGAAACTTCAATTTTCTGTTTCAAGTTTCGGAGTATTTCGGTTTCGTAATCTTAACAAAATCCGTATAAATTTCTAGCATAGCTCTGATACCACTGCAGGGTTTCCTAGGACGGCAGCAAGGTTTCGGGAGGCATTTCTTATGCCATATTAAAATTTTATCGTTCTAGCTAACCCTAAACATTGAATCGTATACTAGAAATCGACGGAAATATAAATGCAAACACTTTGCAAGTCTAGTGAGCAAGAAATACAACCTATGTAGACCGGTCCTTCACTTCATTAGCTCCGTGTAGTAGTCCCTTCGCTGCGATCGTGAACTCCGGACTCTAGAGAGGCTCCCATGAAGAAACGAACATGCTTACTTCGAAGACTTCGAGGCTGAAGATGATCTACGTCGAGGAGACACTAACCCAAGCTATCTCTTCACTAATTGTGAAATTAGTGAAGCAAACACCCTATACTAAATGGCAAGTAGTAGAGGATGATGAAGTAGGAAGTTTGCTCACAATAGAAATGATTTTCTCACTCATTTTCTCATACCTTTATTGAAGCTAGAAAGCTTTTGAGGAAGAAGAAAAAGAATGAACTCATCAAGTGAGAATGAATTATTGCAACCATGAGTGAGTTAAGCCCTCATGTCTAACTCATATAGAGAATAAACCAAAGGATAAGATTAAGGGTTGGGTTAACAAAATATCCTAAGCCAGACAAAAAAGTGGACTTTGTCAATGTTTCTACAAGCTTCATCCAAGCTTGACAACATTAACCAAGTCTTCTCTCTTTTGTTATAACTTAAGAAATAAATAAAACCCTAACGTAACCCTAGCATGGTATAAGTTTCATACACCCATCTTGCATCTATCATCATGCATGACACAATACATATACACAAATATACATATCACATATATACAATGTGCACATCAAGTGAGAAAAGAAATCATAAGTGAGCTAATACTAGTTAATGTAATGTAATATATCAAATATATAATTATACATTAAATTATCAAATCAACTCTTGATTTAATAATCCGGTTGTATCACCTATAACCGACTAATATCATATGAATCAACTTATCGAATCAACACTTGATCCGATAACCCGGCTATATCATATATAACCGACCGATATCTCATATCGCGAGAAGAGAATACGGTATCTCATATCGTATCAATCTCGGTCCCGCACATATCACATATGTGCTCCTACTCCGTTTCGCTTGTGCCAGGAAACCACTGTGTAGGACTCTAAAGACTCGTCAATACGCCGGCAGTAGGTGATGATCATATCAAACACCCACAAGCCGCAAGCGGTCTGCTAAACGTAACGGCCGTCCGGGTATTGAGCGATCAGAAGATCAACAAGCAAGCCTACTCACATTCCTGCGAATCCAATCAGTAACACTACCGTACAGTCCGGTCTCTTCGTCTGATATGTTGCATATCTCGTCTAGGGGTGGTAAACGTCAGACCCTAGTAACTCGATAAGTCGTGTCGATATGAGGCTCATAACGGGTCGAGAAACTACTGGTAACACTTACCAGTAAATCTCTGAAGCAGCCTTGGCCAAGGACTTCCTGTTATAGCCAATTGAGCACAGCGCAACATCAACTCCCAATACCGGGAGAGACAAAACTCCTCCTATCGCTCATTGCTTCCATGTGACTCGGGACTGTACCCAAAAGCCACCGTTTTGCACATTCTCTTGAACGTGGTAAGGTGAAAATCAAAGCACAGTGGAAATCACACAAGACTCTATGACGATCTCGGGTCTACAGACTAACATGTACCAGTGTCACCAGAGAACCGCCATCTGACGTTAGGTATAATACCATCTAGGAGTTCTCGGCGAGTCCGTTCAGTGTACCCAATCTCCACTGAGCACCCGTATACTGTCTCTGATGTCAAACACCAATGGATATGGGATCATCCATCGCCCATCTACATAGGTCGAGAAGCTATACACTAGTCTACTCTGGTATATCGATGCCCTGTATCGATACACCTACGACTAGGAACATTTGAAGGATGTACTTAACGACTGCTCTGTCCCCACTAGTATGATCTGCATCATAGTCCTGGTAGTTAAGTACTCATCCTAAGGGCTTTATCAAGATGTAGCATAGAGACAATCGGTGTACTTGTTAAGATAAAGAGCAACCAGATAACATACTATCATGTCGAGCAAGAAAGTCCTCCCTATATATGTCCAAGTATCCACTACAATATACATCGTATGTACAGTAATGACCTCTAGGGCATACATATAACTAACATCATACTCACTAGGTGTAGTGAGTAGGTGTCAATCAGATCCTAGGGAAAAGTACTGGACAGCTGTGAAGAACATTCTTAAGTACTTGAGAAGGACTAAATAATTGTTCTTGGTGTATGGTAACGGTGAACTCCATGTCGAATCCTTTACCGATTCGAGCTTTCAGAGTGATAAGAACGACTGTAAGTCGGTCTCGGGTTTTGTCTTTACCCTCGGTGGAGGGACGGTATGTTGGAAGAGTTCTAAACTAGATACTGTAGCAGACTCGACGATGAAGGCTGAATATATCGCTACCAACGATGACGCCAAAGAGCCTGTCTGGATGAACAAGTTCATGAGATGAACTTGGTGAGGTTCCTACCATTAAGCATCCAATACTTGTGTATTGTGATAACAATAGAGCTGCGGCTTTGGCCAAGGAATCCCGGTCCCATCAATGATCAAGACATATTCTTAGGCGATATCACCTGATCAGGGAGATAGTTGATCTCTGGGAGATCAAGGTCAGGAAAGTTGACACGAAGAATAACATGGCGGATCCACTCACAAAGGCAATTTGAGAGACTTTTTGGGATGTTGGGTATGACATACAACAACAACTGGCCTTAGTGCAAGTGAGAGATTGTACATGATTGTATATTATAGTGGATGCTTGGACATATAGAGAGAGGAATGTTCCCGCCAAAAAAAATTTGCGCGAAAAAGCCCAAGGTATCAAATGACAGCGATACGCTTAAGAAAATGTGAACCAGTATTTTCCGGGCTATATTTTGACAAACTCACGAATGATAAATAGCTAAATTCTGATGGTATTGAAAGCATGTCGAATAAACCTTCGATTTGATATATTATGGGCCTTATAATTCATCCGGGATCAAAAGTTATGAACAAATGTGCTATGCACATGTGATATAAGGAAGAAAATGCGAACCAGTATTTTCCGGGATATATTTTGACAAACTCCCGAATGAGAAATAGCTAAATTCTGATGGTATCGAAAGTGTGTCAAAAAATCCTTCGATTTGATATATTATGGGCCTCACAATTCATCCGGAATCAAAAGTTATGAGCAAATATGCTATGCACGTGTAATCTAAAGTAATGCTATACTACATGGGGAATGCATTTTTAGTCCCACGTCGGGAAAAGGAGAGATCCCTTCTCTACCATTCCTATATAAATAAGAGGGGATACCTCTTAGAAAAGAGGGAGTTCAATCCTCAAAGAATTCAATTCTCAAAGGAGATACGTTCTCCATAGGAGCTTGCTCCCCCCATAATGCGCATATGCGCAAGCGCCATGTGCGCTACGTGCAAGGCACGTGTGCCCGCCATGCGCGCACTACGTGCAACGCACGTGCGCACCACATGAGAATACTTAATAATATTAAAAGGAGATACGTTCTCTATAGGAGCTTACTCCCTCCATAATGCGCATATGCGCAAGGGCTATGTGCGCTATATGCAACACACGTGTGCCCGCCATGCGCGCACCACGTGCAACGCACGTCTGCACCACATGATAACATTTAATAATATTAAAAGGAGATATGTTCTCCATAGGAGCTTGTTCCCCTATAATGCGCATATGCGCAAGTACCATGTGCACTACATGCAACGCACGTGTGCCCACCATGCGCGCACCGCATGCAACGCACGTGCGCACCACATGAGAATATTCAATAATATTAAAAGGACACTCGTTCTTCATAAGAGCTTGCTCCCCCCATAATGCGCATATGCGCAAGCTCCATGTGCGCTACGTGCAAATATGTGCGCCCAGCACGTGCAACACACGTGCGCGAACACAAAGAAGCCTTTTTCAGCAGTGAAAAGCTTGAGCTCCAGCCTGTTCTTCCCCTCTGATGAGTGGGACATGGTTCAAAGGGTACATCCCCCGCACCTTCGATATATGGCACTGTAATCTCTCAGTGTCGTCGGAGAGGTGGTGGGTCCCAACGACCAATAATCCTTCCTTCCAAAATAAAAAAAAAGTGAATATACAGAAAGAGAGAGAACCTCCCCCAAAAACTTTGAGAAAATTCAAAGAGCAAGTTCTTGCAAGAAGATTTTTCTTCAAGGTAAGAATGAATGATGATGAATACAGAGATGAAATCATTTCATGATTAAGAAAGAAGAATTCATTTCTTTAAAAAAATCATAGATCTACGAAGACAAAAAGTCTTTAACAAAAAAATCAAAAGATCTCATCATAAAATAAAAGAAGAATTTACTTCTCATAGATTATAGATCTATAAGACTAAAAATTTTCTCAAAGAGATCATGAACATCTCAAAGGGGGGGAGAATAATTCAATTCTCTTAAGGATCATAGATCCATAAAGGCAAAGCAGTTCATCAATATAAGAGATTGAAACATCTCCTACAAAATAAGAACGGTTGTTCTTAGATCTTGAGACGAAATCTCTTTTAAAAGAACGGTTATTCTCAGATCACAAAATTAACCAGATGCGCTTTGCTCTCTTGAACTGCGCTTCTGCGCTCTCTGGACTGGCGCTCAGCGCCAAATGCGCCACGTGTCAATCACGTATGAGCCAATTAACAACTAGCGCTATGCGCTCTTGAAATAGTGCACTGCGCTCATGGGCTGGCGCTCAGCGCCAAGCGCACCACGTGTCATTCACGTGTGCGCCACTAAACTGAAAGCGTAATGCGCTCATAAATTAGCGCTCTGCGCTCATAAATTGGCATCATTCGCTCATCATCTGGCGCCTAGCGCCAAGCGCGACACGTGTCCCTCACATGTGCACTACTTGGCAGAAGCGCACTGCGCTCTTTGATTGGCGCCAAGCGCACCACGTGTTGCGCTGACAGAACATAAATTGTTCTCTAATAAATCCCAGAGCTATGATTGAATGCTCAGCATTCAATAAAAGACAAAATCATTGTCAAGATAAAAATCAATGCTCAGCATTGTTAAAAGGGGCCGAGCCCAAATAAAAGCTTAACAGCCCAAAATAAATTTAAGACATTTTAACTTGATTGGACTTAGCCCAAGATTGGCCCTAAGTCCTCAAATGTAGATTAACCGATCCCATATGCTCGTAAATCTTTTAACAGATCTTAGTTCCAAATCGGACTATAGATCTACCAACCAAAATTGGTTCAAGGGTACATCTCTGAACCCCTCTGATATATGTCGTTGTAATCCTTCAACGTCTTTAGAAAGGTGACGGGTCCCGACAACCATACATTTCATAGACTATGACGTCTTTAAACTGGACTGTGGGGTCCTTAAACCCATGGACTATGATGTCCTTAACCTCGGACTGTGGGGTCCTTTAAAACCTATGGACTATGATGTCATTAACCTCGGACTGTGGGGTCCTTTAAAACCCATGGACTATGATGTCCTTAACCTCGGATTGTGGGGTCCTTAAGCCCACGGACTATAATGTCCTTAACCTTGACTGTGAGGTCTTTAAACTCACGGACTATGATGTCCTTAGCCTTGACTGTGATGTCTTTAAACTCACGGACTATGATGTCCTTAAACTAACAACGGACCGTAATGTCCTTAAACTAATCGACCGCAATGTCCCTAAACTCAACAATAGAGCCCAATTGCTCTCTTGTTGGATCTAAACGATCCTGTTAAGTTGATCTTAGTCTAAAAATTAGACTAACGTATCCTTAACATACGTTTAAGTTGATCTTAGTCCCAAATGAGACTAACGTATCCTTAAACCCAACCCCCAAACCCAAATCTAAGAAGATACGGATTTGGACTAATCCACGCCCTACGGGCGACAAAATAAATTAGTCTCCGTATACAATCCACGGGCAACCAAAAACAAAACAAACACCCACGACACGAAGTGGCCATCTGAAGAAGGAGAAAGTGGTTACCACGATGCGGTAGCGTAATTAACTGCAGGGGCTTGCGCCTGCAGGGAAGAGCGTCCCCACAATCAAAAACCCCTCAAATGAGGAGGAATCTGATGAAGTCTGCTACATCGGCCGCATCCGTTTAAACCTTCGATGCATGGTGTCATAAATCAATTTGGAATCTTCGGAGAGGTGGATGGATAGCACCAATTAGCATCTACCCCGAAATTCAGGCAAGACAGACCCTCGCGGTCGCGTCTCCTTGTTTTGGTGGGGAACAGATTCTGGCACGCCCGGTGGGACCTCTTCCTCTTTCCACGCCGCACTTCGTGTGTCATGTTCGCGAATGAATCACGGTTTGATATGGTTGCCCTTGGGTTCGAGGTACTAAGATTTGGTTTTTGCTCTCGTGCAGAAAAAGAAATGGCCTCCAACTGCTCCAACTGCAACCGCAGCTCCCGTTCCGCCTCATCTGGAGGTGTAACCTACGGGCCCCAAGCGGCCTCACTGTTCAAGATGCCGGTGGAGCAAATAACTCAAGCTACCACTGGACTGTTCTTTGGGACCATGATCCTACCGATGAACTTCAATGCCCCGCTGCTGCCGCAAGAAGCCCCAAAGAAGTCGGTCTTTGATCGACTTACTACTGCCGCGGCCCCTATCAACGGGTCGCCCAACTCCACTGCCTCGGTTTTTAACAGACTGGGCCAGAACGCCAACAAGCCCGTGATACCTGAAGCAGCCATCCCTAAGAGGATAGCCATCCCGGCTCAAGCGGATGAAATTATCAGAGAGGCTTCCTCTGCCAAGAAGTCAGTCTTCATAAGGCTAGCCGTTCTGGCTCCCGTTTAAGGCGAAATCGTCAAGGCTACTTCACCTGCTCGGAAGTCTGTCTTCGACAGACTGGCTATTCCCTCTCAACGGACGTCGGTCTTCAATAGGCTGATAACAACAACTTCTGACCAACACAGGGGGCATGAGGAAGTCACCCCTACAGCTGAGACAATCCCAACGGCTCGACACGCTCGACGTCGCCACTGGCGCCGAGTAAGGAAGGATGGGGGCAGCTCCCCATCTGGACTAACTCCGCCAGCTCCCATGGTGGAAATCAATGCTGTTGTTCCAACTGGGAACAGCTTTGAACCGCTTAGGAGGGTTCGCAAGAACTCTCCGACTGCCGTGCTGAAAAGATCTCCTCCACCTATGGAGATTGCTACAGAAAAGAAGCCGAAGCAGCCCCCTCAGCGTCTGTCCTCAAAAATTTATAAAGTCTGGCGACAGGTCCAAGAATCGATGATTAACCAGGACTACTCTCGCCGGCCAAAGAAGCTCAAAGCTCAGCAAGAAAAGAGCCATCTCGTGGTACCACAGAAGACGTCATCCGTCTGGGTGCCCGCTGCAACGGCCCCCTCGATTTCAACTGCTCACAAGAGAAGGAGGCCAGAGAAAGCCCCCGTGAATGCGGCAAACCGCAAGGACGTCGAATTTAAATGCCCCAAGTCCGGAGACATAGTAATACATACCGTTTATATGGCTTCCGGAAAAGAAGAAAGGCGCGCTTCTATGGGTCATCGACCACTTACCCGATCGATAACGAAGGCTCAGGAACAACAGCAGCAAAGACTTCAGGAGATGCTGACTGCAATGGTCGCGCTCACTGGGCCAAAAGAAAATCCAGAGACCTCGGAGCAGCGTCGGGAACAAGAAACTGATACCGAGTTCCTCCGAAGGATGCTCGAGAGGAAAGAAAAAGAGGCGGCGGAGCAGGCAGCCAATATAAAACGAATGTCTCTTTTGTTCCAAGACATGGCTGGGATGATGTTACAGCCGGAACCTCCAGTTGAAGACCGCCTGATCATCATTGATGACGACATAGGGGAGACATCAAACCCTCCTCGGGCTCTTTCAGCAGCCAAAGAGGAGACCATCTCCAAGGCCGCTCTGGATGATTACATTGCTCAGCAAATACGAGCTCACCAGGCAAACGAAGCGGCTGGACAAATCGTTAAGACTGGACGACCTTATCCAGGCTGGTATGACCAAATAAGGTACCCGTCGGGATTTACGATCCCTAAATTTCATGTATATAAAGGGACGGGGAATCCACATCAGCATGTCACTCAATTCAGAGCCTTGTGTGGCAACACCGGGGGTGATGATAAACTTCTGTTCCGCCAGTTTGTTGGTAGCTTGTCGGAGACGGCATTCAAGTGGTATTCTGAACTTCCAAACGACTCCGTCAAGACTTTTACAGAGATGGAGCTATTATTCACCCAGTGTTTCGCGAGTGCTAGTGAACGCACCCCAATAACGGCATTGATCAATGCCAAGGTGAAGCCAGGTGAAACGTGGGTGCAATGCGCAATACGATGGCGAAATTTATGGTCAAAATGTGAGCAGCGCATCGAGAAAGCGCCGGCAGTGGGCATGTTCATGGGCACTCTTGACCCTCAAGCAACTATTTCCCAATTCATGATGTTCTTCAAGCCGACCACGTTCCTGGCCTTGATCGACAAACTGGCCCAAATGGACCAGATGGATCATAGACCGTCTCCTTCAAAGCCGGACCCGTGGAACGAAAAGGGTAAAGGGAAGGCGACGTTTGTCGCGAATACTTAACAGCAGCCCAGTAGCCCAAAACTAACTGATCGCCTAGACGAGAGGCGGCAATTTTATAATGAGAAGATGAAGCGCCCTTATTCGTTTCCTCGGGACAAAACGAAGAGATTGTTCGAGCTAGCAGTGCGCAACAGGCTCATCAATCTGCCGAATCCAAAATGACCGTTGCAACCCGGCGAGGCTAATAGTCCCAATTATTGCCCCTACCATCAAACGGTAAGCCATCCAATTGAGAATTGCTTCGTCTTTAAAGGTTGGATTGAAGATCAATACTAACAGGGCAAATTTGCCCTGTCCGAGAATTAGAATATGAACCCACCACAGCCACATGCTCCCAAGAAGACGGACGCACCGGGGGCAAAGTGTTCTTTCGTAGAAGAAGCTCCATGGGAGGTCGCACTTTCAGCCAAAACAAAAGGAATGCTGAAGGATCTCCATACATGCCCGGCAATCAGGTGGAAGAATCCACTGGAACCCGAGATTATCGAGGGAATGCTGAAGCCGCACCCAACTCCAAAAATTGGTGGTGATAACAAAAACACTCACACCCAGCCGTCAAGGTCTTCGAAGAAGAAGAAGAAGACCAAAAAGCCCGTGAAGCCTGGTGACAAGCGCACGGACCTGCAAAAACAGATTGACGCGTTGGAAGAATATAATCAAAAGGCGCGAACTCCAATCACACTCCAAGAATTTCTCAGCCACGTCCTTAAGGACGGAGATGATGACAATGGAGAAGACTCGTCGGATGAATCTGAAGATTATGTGGAAAGTTGCCATGTGATCTCTCACTTGTCGATAGACGATGAAGAAGCTCCTTACACAAAGAAACTGGGGGCAGATCCTAAGCCGGAGCTTCTAGGGTCATCAGACGAAATGATTGATGCATTCCTGGACGAAGCTCTTCTTAAAAGCAAAGCTGCTCGAAAGCGTGAGATGGCCATATTTGAAAAAGCCAAACGCCGACGACTGGAAGAAAGGGTTGAAACACTCCCGCCAGGTCGAAGTACGTCAGCCGCAAATAAAAGCAGGTTCAAAACGAGGAAGAGGTTCATCAAAGCCATATCGATGGGCATGAAGCTGCCACCCTCTGAAGGAAACATTCTTGGTGAACAGGAAATACATCTTAGCTACTGCTTATATCATCAAAAGATTGCGCACCCCACCAAAGAGTGCAACGCTTTTAAAAGATGGTGGCAGGGATATGTTGCTCACCGGCAATATTTTAAGCGGATGAAACGCAAAACTCTTCGGGAGCAAAGAAATACAATCGAGGAGCGTAAAAGAACTACCGGCAACTGTCACATGGTCGACGTTGGGGGATCGCAAGTTCTCACCTTCAGGAGCGACTCTGACGAAGAAATGACTATTGGCCCTCTCTTTAAAGAATCCACCTCAGGAAAAGAGGAAGAACCGAAGAGCTATGAGAATATTCAGCTGCGCAATTGTACGCTGCCCGAAAAGAATCTTGGGTCCTCGAACAATGGGTCAAATAGAAGAGATAAGGGGAAAGAAAAGGTCCCTGAGGATATCATCCTTGATGACCAAGCCGTCAAAGAGATGACAGCCAAGGACCCGCCAAAGAAAAGTAAGGTGGACTACAATGTTCTGGCACACTTGATGTTAGTTATATGTATGCCCTAGAGGCCATTCCTGTACATTGGATGTATATTGTAGTGGATGCTGGGACATATATAGGTATGACTTTCTTGCTCGACATGATAGTATGCTATCTGGTTGCTCTTTATCTTAACATGTATACTTTCAGTCTCTCTGTTACATGTTGATAAAGCCCTTAGGATGTGTACTCGACTTCCAGGACTATGATGTAGATCATACTAGTGGGGCCTGGGTAGTCCATGAGTATATCCTTCAATGTTCCTAGTCGTGGGAATATCGAGACGGGGCATCGATATTCCAGAGTAGACTAGCGTATATCTTCTCGACCCATGTGATGGGCGATGGATGATCCCATATCCATTGGTGTTTGACATCGGAGATGGTATGCGGGTGTCCAGTGGAGACTGGGTACACTGAACGGACTCGCCGAGAACTCCCAGATGGTATTATACCTCACGTCAGATGGCAGTTCTCTGGTGACACTGGTACAGCTTAGTTTGCTGACCCGAGATCGTTATAGAGTCTTGTGTGTCTCCCACTGTGCTTTATTTTCCACCCTACCACGGCTCTACTGAGTTATGCAAACAGGTGGTTTTAGGTACAGTCCCGATTCACATGGAGGCAATGAGTGATAGGAGGGGATTCGTCTCTCCCGGTATTGGGGGTTGATATTGCGCTATGCTCGACTGGCCATAACTGGAAATCCCTGGCCAGGGTTGCACTGATTTACTGGTAAGTATTATCAGTAGTTTCATGCTTGTTATGGACCTTACATCGGCATGACTTATCGAGCTACTGGGGTCTGACGTTTACCACCCCTAGACGAGATATGCGACATATCAGACGAACAGACCGGACTGTACGGTAAGTGTTACTGGTTGGATTCACAGGAGTGTGAGCGGGATTGCTCGTTGATCTTCTGATCGCTCAATACCCGGGTGGCCGTTACGTTTAGCAGACCGCTTGCGGCTTGTGGGTGTTTGATATGATCATCACCTGCTGCCGGCGTATTGATGGGTCTCTACACAGAGGTTTCCTGGCTCAAGCGAAACGAAATAGAAGCGCATATGAGATATGTGCGGGACCGAGAATAATACCAGTATGTGATACTGAATTCTATTCTCGCGATTTGTATTATTGGACGGTTATATATGATATAGCCGGGTTACCGGATCAAGTGTTGATTCGATACATTGATATACTTGATATTAGTCGGTTATATGCAGTATGACCGGATCATTAAATCAAGTGTTGATTTAATGATTTAATGTATAATTATATATTTGATATATTACTTTACATTAACTAGTATTAGTTCACTTAAGATGGATTTTCTCACTTGATATGCACATTGTATATATGATATAGTTTTGTGCACTAGTTTGTATCATGTTTGATGATACATGCAAACTTGGGTGAGTGTATGCTATACACCATGTTTAGGTTAATGGTTAGGGTTTTAAATTATTCACTTATTCATTTTATTTATTTTCTTTATTCCTTTTGGCAAAAAAAATGAAATGGTGGCTAACTTTGTTTCTTGCTTAAGCTTCATGAAGCTTCTTGCTTTATCTACCATTTTGTTTTTTCCTTAACCTAACCATTCACCTAAACCCTAGTTTAGTCTCTACACTAGTTACACTAACCCATGGTTGATATATGATAAGATCACTTGATTTATTATTATTAATCAATTGATTTTATTATGCTTATCATATTTCTTTTTCTTCTTCTTCTTCTTCTTCAAGAAGAAGAAACCATGCTACCTCCAATGGTGCCATGATCAAAAGAGTGAGAAATTCAAATCCAAAGTGAACCCACTTCCTATTTCTTCATCATCTACCACTTGCCATGTAGTAGAGTGTGTTATCTTCACAAGTTCTATGACCAAGTGAAGATGGAACTTGATCTTGAGTTGCCTCGACGTAGATCATTTTCGGCATCGAAGTCTACGACCTAACCCGCCCATTTCTCCGATGAAACCGACACTTGAGTCCGGGATCCGATGATCGCAGCGGAGGGACGTCAACACGGAGCTAGAGAAGTGGAGGACCGGATCTACAAAGGTTGTAGTCCCTTTCATTTAGCAATAAAGTTGTTTACTAGCTTGTTTCGCCTTACCTCTAGTAACGATCTAGTTTAGGATTTCTTTGGCACATGAAAATTTTGAATTGGACATGTTTGATCAGTTGTAGAACCTCATTAGTGTGCCTAGGAACCCTACACTTGAGAAAACTAGCTTCGCAGCTGAGCATTCTCGATGCCCTTATGCTATCCAAAGAGGCGAGAGATTCATTGATCAAGGCACTACAAGTGCCAGAGCAATTCCAAGCTTTCCTCGCCGAAGAAAAGATGAAGGACGAGCTGGAAGAAGTGCACACAGCCGATATCACCTTCGGTGATAAAGATCTCCTCCTTAGGACATGCGAGCATAACCGTCCCCTTTATGTCTCCGGATACTGTCATGATATCAAGATAGGCAAAATCCTGGTTGACAATGGGTCTTCCGTCAATCTTCTCAATGTAAAAGTATTGAAGGAAATCTGCATGAGCGTTCAACACCTCGCTCGGGATAAGATCACTATCTCCGGGTTCGACTCCTAGTCATCACGGACGCTTGGGTCTGTAATATTGACACTACGCTTTGGGCTGCTTGTCACGAACATCAAGTTTCGTGTCATTGACGCCAATACATGCTACAATGCTTTGCTCGGCAGGCCTTGGTTACACGAGTACAACATTATCCCTTCTACACAAGTATTTCAAGGATGGTCTCGAGTATACCGTAACAGGGGAGCTGAACCCATTCTCCGTGAACGAAGTCCGAAAATACGAAGATGCAAAATACTTCTTACCAGATTTTGAGGACACGGAAAGATGTCACAAACCGAAGAACAAAGCCATCACTACTATTCCGGTCTTCGGGAGTGATACCGAGGAGGAAGAAGAGATAGTTTATTCAGGGTCTCCCCGATGCAACAAGCCGGGACTGTCTATCCCTATGTTGATCTTTGGCAGCGACTCGGAAGATGAGGTCAATGCTGTATTCTCTGCCCGGCCATCGATTCAAGCCTTCGCTGATGATGATCGGAGTTTGCAAATCGCCATGGTTCCGCGGGAGCATTACAAAGAGCTCGATTCACTTAATGCCTATAGTGTGCAGGAATTGCGGACATTCTACGTCCCTTCCAGGTGAAAGGGTGAAACGGCAATCCTATTCTACCGATCCGGGGAAACCAAAGTGGAGAAAGAAATCTGGCATGGTGCAGATTCTACACTCGACAGGCTCCAGCCCATCCGTCTGCCCGGATATTACACAGACGGATTAAAAAGACTGTTGAGGCGCCAAGGCGTACCCCTTAAGCAGACCGCTCGACAAGCTCAGTTCTACAATAGGATTTGGAGCGTCCCCGGAACTCAACGAAAGTTGCCCAACGGAAGAATGGAAACGATCGGGCTTGGATATGTTCAATCCAAGAAACGGGAGCCATTCCGTGACTGCTACGTCGTACATGGCTTCGACGAAGAAGGAGATGCTCTATGGGAAGATGCTAACCCTGAACCAAAGCGAGCTACCGTCGTGAAAATGCCAAGCCCGTCGTTCGAAGAACAAATGGACAAGCTTATAAGGGAAGCGGTCAAAAGGTTCGAGACGACCATAATCGCGAAATGGCTATCTACGAGAAAGCCAGAACGCAACGCCTCCTTCAGCAGGCTGTGAAAAATGAAAATGCTCCTCCTTGTCAACCCGTTATACAAAAGGCCCGACGCAGAGGCAGAAATAAACCTAAGAGCGGGAAAAGCATTCGACAGCGACAAAGCGGGACCAAGAAGCCACGCGATCAGGAATCAAGCAATCCGGATTCGTCCCTTATAAAGAAGATGGGTCGGGAATATTCTTTTCCCCAAGACAAGACAAAGAAGATATTCGATCTCGTCGTAAAGCATCAGATGATGGTACTCCCGGAGTCTAAGCATCCCGAGGAAGTGAACGAGGTCTCCCACCCAGACTATTGCTCTTATCACCGAGCAATAGGACATCCTCTCGAAGACTGCTTCACCTTCAAGAACTGGGTCGAAGACCAATATCAACAAGGCATGTTCGCTCTATCCAGCAGTTGGAGGGTAAGCCCGCCACAGAAGCATGAACCGAAAGCGACGCGTATAGCGAGAGTAGAACCAGATCAACATCGATCTTGGAAAAGATCTCGTACCTGTCACGCGATAACGCTGTCAAAAGAAGAGCCCGAGAATATGGATGACCTCCCCTGGTGCTTCGAAAACGATGATGGCGAGGTGATCTCAGAGTTTCCACTGGCGCCGAAAGAGCTGGAAGATGGAATACATACTACTGCAGACAACCTCAGAAAGATCGATTTAGGGACGGCAAGTGACCCGCGACCGACATTCGTCAGTGAGCTATTGTCTGAAGAAAGGATGGCTATGCTAAAGGACGTGCTCATGCAGCATAAAGATTGCTTCGCATGGAACTATTCCGAGATGCCAGGACTAAATCCAGAGATTGCTGTCCACAAATTGGCAATATCCCCGGACGCCAAGCCGATCAAACAAGCACCGAGAAGAATGCGGCTCGAGCTTGAGATGAGCATCAATGCAGAAGTCAAGAAGCTAATCGACTCCGGTTTTATCCAAAAGGTTCAATATCCTGATTGGATCGCCAACATTGTCCCGGTCATGAAGAAAAATGGGACGGTGCGTATATGTGTGGACTTTCGGGATCTCAACAAAGCTTGTCCAAAGGACGACTTTCCAGTACCGGTCACTGAGCTGATGATAGATAACACGTCCACTCACGAAGTTTTCTCCTTCATGGATGGCTCGTCAGGATACAATCAGATAAAGATGCATCCCGAGGACCAGAAGCATACCGCCTTCCGGACCCCTTTGGGTATATTCTGCTATAAGGTGATGCCTTTCGGTCTAAAGAACGCCGGTGCCACCTATCAGAGGGCCATGACGAAAATTTTCGATGATCTCATACATGAAATCGTCGAATGCTATATCGACGACCTCGTAGTAAAAAGCAAATCATACGAGGAACATTTAGAACATCTGAAGATTGTGTTTCAACGCCTTCGGAAATACAACTTGAAAATGAACCCTCTCAAATGCGCATTCGGAGTTTCCTCAGGTAAGTTCCTGGGATTCATCGTCCGACACCGAGGCATCGAGATAGATCCGTCGAAGATCAAGGCGATTATGGAAATGCCCCCGCCAAAGACTCTCAAGCAGCTGCAGTCTCTCCAAGGAAAGCTCGCGTATATCCGGCGATTCATAGCCAATCTCTCCGGCAAGTGCCGTCCTTACAGTCACCTAATGAAGAAAGGAACTCCGTTCGTCTGGGATTACAAATGCCAAAGCGCATTAGACGAAATCAAGCAATACCTGCAGAATCCTCCGGTGCTGACTGCTCCAGTCAAAGGAAAACCTCTCATTCTGTATACAACAGCCCTCGAAGGTTCGCTAGGCGCATTATGGGCACAAGAGAACGACCAAGGGAAAGAGAGAGCCTTTTATTATCTGAGTCGAGTTCTCCTGGGGGCAGAAAGTAATTACTCTCCCATTGAAAAACACTGCCCGGCGTTGATCTTCGCAATAACGAAGCTCAGACACCACGCGTTGGCACATGAGGTCCATCTCATATCAAAAGTGGATCTTCTCAAGTATTTGATGTCAAAAGCCATGTTAACGAGGCGGCTCGCTAAATGGGCCCTGCTCTTGATGGAGTTATCGATAACTTATCGTTCCCTCAAGGCAGTGAAAGGTCAGGCCATCGCCGACTTCCTCGCTGAGCATCCGATACCCGCCGATTCTCCCTTGAACTGCGAATTGCCAGACGAGCACACGTTTGACATGATCGACAGAGAGAAAAGAGGGAGTGATACCCGATGGGAACTCTACTTCGAAGGAGCATCTTCCATGAAGAAGCGCAAACAAAGAACTCCCATAATCAAATCAGGGGTAGGCCTCATCTTTGTGACTCCACAAGGAGGGATAATGCGCTTTGCCTTCTCCTTAACAGAGCCGAGGACGAATAATGAGGCCGAACACGAAGCTTTGATAGCAGGTCTTGAGATCGCTATCGACATGGGAATTGAAAACCTCCTCATATACGGAGACTCCCAACTGGTCGTTAGTCAAGTAAATGGCGACTATCAAACGTGCAAGCCTGAGTTGGTGAAGTACGGCGAGAGAGTGCAGCAACTGCTGACTCAAATCCCTGCCTATGCCCTGGAAAGCATACCGCGTGCGGAAAATAGCAAGGCGGATGCATTAGCCAAGCTCGCTAAAGAACTGGCCGACGAAAACTTCGATGATGTGAGGATCGTTGTGCAAAGCCGTCGGGTTCTCGCACCGGCAGAAATATCTCTGGGGTCGTTTGAAGAGAAAGAAGCGACCAAAGAGACAGACCTACAAATAAAAGACCAGGAAAAAGCTATGGATTGGAGAGAAGTTTTTATAGACTACTTCAAATCCCGTCGAACACCTGAAGATGTATCCTCAAGGCATCAGCTCATGAAACGAGCTCTATCCTTCACCTTTGTTAATAATACTCTGTATAAGAGATCATTTGATTCTCTATGGCTGAGATGCCTAGGACCTGAAGAGGCAAAGAGAGTCGTCCAAGAAACTCACGACGGACTCTGCGGTTCTCACCAAGCCGGCCCGAAGATGAAGCTGAAGATCAAAAGGATGGGCTACTATTGGCCCACGATGATCCAGGACTGCCTCGAATACCTGAAGCAATACCACTCGTGCCAGATTCACGGGGACTTTATCCATCAACATCCAAATCCGCTACATCCGACAGTGGTTAGCTAGCCGTTCGAAATGTGGGGGACTGACATAATCGGCCCCATCGAACCAACATCGTCCAAAGGACATTGATTCATTTTGGCGACAACTGATTACTTTTCCAAATGGGCAGAAGCAGTACCCCTGAGGGAAGTGAAGACGGAGAATATCCTCCATTTCTTCAAGACGCACGTCATTTATCGGTTTGGAACTCCGCGACGGATCATCTCCGATAACGGGCCGGCCTACAGAAGCCACAAGATCAGCCGCTTCGCATAACAGCATAACATAGACTGGAGATACTCTTCAGTCTATAATCCCCGAGCTAACGGTCTAGTTGAGGCTTTCAACAAGACCTTGACGAAGATCGTGAAAAAGACGGTGTCTCGAAATAAGAGGGACTGGAACGAAAGACTACATGAAGCTCTCTGGGCATATCGAACTACGTTCAAAACAGCCACGAACATAACGCCGCATGCATTAGTATTCGGTACAGAAGCGGTACTCCCCCTCGAGATAGAGTTACCCTCTCTACGAGTGGCAGTTCACTACGAGCTAACAGATGAAGAAAATGCTCACCTTCGGCTCGAGGAGCTCGACGCCCGTGATGAAACCCGGCTCATGGCGCAACAAAATCTGGAGGCTTATAAAGCAAAGATGACGCGCTCATATGAAAGATTGACTAGGTCGAGAACATTCCGCCAAGGCGAACTCGTGCTAGTGGTCAAGAGACCTATGATCCCCAATCATGCCAAACGGGGGAAATTCGAGCCGAACTACGAAGGCCCGTATATCATAGACAAAGTTTACCAGGGTGGAACCTACCTACTCATGGACATGCATGGTGAAAGACCTTTCAGGCCAATAAACTGTCGTTTCCTGAAAAAATACTACGCCTGACGAGTCACGGCCTAGGTCAACGATAGATGACGACGACTATGTCCTCTCGCTATCTTCCTAAGCCTAAACTCTATAAGTAGTAGCCAACAACGGACCGAAATGTCCTAAAACTAACTACGGACCGAAACATCCTAAAACTAACAACGGACCGAAACGTCCTAAAACTAACTACAGACCGAAACGTCCTAAAACTAACTACAGACCGAAACGTCCTTAAACTAACGATGGACCAGTATGTCCTAAAACTGGATGTTGACCGAGACGTTGATAAACCACTGTGGACTGCAGCATCCTAAGGTTGACAAAAAAACAAAAAAAAATGGTATGTCCATAAGCAAAATGGGCACGGATGAAAACTCGAAAGGGCTCCGTGAGTAAAAACAGCATGGCTACCGGCGAGTTTTGTAAAAACCCGAAAGGGCGCAACCTCGTTAAAAAGGCACTTCCAAGGTCCTCTCGACCCTGTAAGGAGAAACCACCTGCATGAGATCCTTACGACTCACAAGGTAGCAACACACTTAGGGATCCCCACGATTCCTAAGGAGAAATTACACTTACGAGATCCTCATGACTCGTAAGGAGAATTCCCCTTTGAGACCCTCACGGCTGATAGGATTCAAAAGCCTTAAGCTATAGGGATCTGAACCTGTTCTTAATCCATCACAACCTCCAATTCTGCCCTACAAGCGTCTCGATCTCGACCCTTGAATACAATCCGCGGGCACGAATAAACATTTCCCTAACAAAGTCTCATCCGTGACTAGGGATATGTTTGCACAGTGAACAACCCTTGTAAGTCCTCTCGACTTATAAGGAGAAAGCACTCTTGTAAAATCCTTACGAATTATAAGAGACCACGCACTTAGGAATCCTCACGATTCCTAAGGAGAAAACGCACCTACGAGATCCTCACGACTCGTAGGGAAAAACACCTTTATGAGACCCTTACGGCTCATGAAGTCAAAAGCCTTAGTCGACAGGATCTTAACCCTGTTTGCTAAGCCACCTTTGTTCGACATCGACAGAGGCAAATGATGATTCGCTCCTGGCAATATCCCAGCTTTAGCGATGCTGATGCCTAATTCGGAGTCAAATCCCAAATTCGCAGTGAAAAGCCAGCGAGCCACAAATGCATATGAAATAGCCGAAATGATTGGGCAACTTGCAAATCAGCAAAAAAAATGTATGCATACTAAATAGCCGAAATGATTGGGCAACTCGCAATAAAAAAAACAGCGAGTAAATAAAAACAAATAGCCGAAATGATTGGGCACCGCGAGAAATAGCCGAAATGATTGGGCAATCGCGGCTTTCGCGATATAAAAGCTGAAATGATAGAGCATCGCGGAAAGAAAAATATATAAAATGAAACCTTTTGCCCTACATGTGAGATTACATCGATCCCTGTATACAATTCAGGGGCGCAAAAAAAGAAGGGATCACACCTTCCCTCCCCAGGCTCCATCAGAAGAAGAAATCAAATCTCAACGGTTCACAGACAGCCTGGAGATCATTTCAACATTCGTCTCATTACAACAAACGCAACATCAAGCAAAGCGGAACCACGACAATTCCTAATTCCGTGACTCGGCGGTGCACAGATAACCGAGTGTCAAACCCCCGACTCCATGAAATACGGATAAAGTCAACCCTTCCTAGTCACGTGGAACACAGCCTATGTCAATCCTGACCCCATGGGAAACGTCCAGAGCGGAACCCGGTCCTCGTAGAACACGGCCTATGTCAATCCTGATCCCATGGGAAGCATCCAGAGCAAATCCTGGTTTCGTGGAACGCGACCTATATCAATCCTGAACCCGTAGGAAATGTCCAGAGCAGATCCTGGTCCTTGCAGAATACGGCTATGTCAATCCGACCCCGTGGGAAGCATCCAGAGCAAAATCCTGGTTTCGTAGAACGCGGCTGATGTCAATCCCGACCCCGTGGGAAACGTCCAGAGCGGATCCTGGTCCTCGCAGAACACGGTTATGTCAATCCTGACCCCGTGGGAAGCATCCAGAGCGGAGCTTGGTCCTCGCAGAACACGGCTATGTCAATCCTGACCCTGTGGCAAGCATCCAGAGCAAAATCCTGGTCATATGGAACACGGCCTATGTCAATCCTGACCCCGTGGGAAACATCCAGAGCGGATCCTAGTCATCGCAGAACACGGCTATGTCAATCCTGACCCCGTGGGAAGCATCCAGAGCGGAGCCTGGTCCTCACAGAACACGGATATGTCAATCTTGACCCCGTGGGAAGCATCCAGAGCAAATCCTAGTCACGTGGAACACGGCCTATGTCAATTCTGACCCGTGGGAAACGTCCAGAGCGGATCCTGGTCCTCGCAGAACACGACCTATGTCAATCCTGACCTCGTGGGAAGCATCCAGAGCGGAGCCTGGTCCTCGCAGAACACGGCCTATATCAATACTGACCTCGTGGGAAGCATCCAGAGCAAATCCTGGTTTCGTAGAACATGGTTATGTAAATCTTGACCCCGTGGGAAACACCCAGAGCAAATCCTCGTTTCGTGGAACACGGCTTATGTTAATCCTGACCCCGTGGGAAATGTCCAGAGCGGATCCTGGTCCTCGCAGAACACGGCTTATGTCAATCCTGACCCCGTGGGAAGCATCCAGAGCAAAATCCTGATCACGTGGAACATGGCTTATGTCAATCCTGACCCCGTGGGAAACGTCCAGAGCGGATCCTGGTCCTCGCAGAACACGGCTATGTCAATCCGACCCCGTGGGAAGCATCCAGAGCAAAATCCTGGTTTCGTGGAACGCGGCCTATGTCAATCCTGACCCCGTGGGAAACGTCCAGAGCGGATCCTGGTCCTCGCAGAACATGGGTATGTCAATCCTGATCCCGTGGGAAGCATCTAGAGCGGAGCCTGGTCCTCGCAGAACACGGCTATGTCAATCCTGACCCCATGGGAAGCATCCAGAGCAAAATCCTGGTCACGTGGAACACGGCCTATGTCAATCCTGTCCCGTGGGAAACGTCCAGAGCGGATCCTGGTCCTCGCAGAACACAGCTATGTCAATCCTGACCCTATGGGAAGCATCCAGAGCAGAGCCTAGTCCTCGCAGAACACGGCTATGTCAATCTTGACCCGTGGGAAGCACCTAGAGCAAATTCCTAGTCACGTGGAACACGGCCTATGTCAATCCTGACCCCGTGGGAAACATCCAGAGCGGATCCTGGTCTTCGCAGAACACGGTCTATGTCAATCCTGATCCCGTGGGAAGTATCCAGAGTAAATTCCTGGTCATGTAGAACACAACCTATGTCAATCCTGACCCCGTGGTAAACGTCCAGAGCGGAGCCTGGTCCTCGTGGAACACGGCTATGTCAAACCGACCCCGTGGGAAGCATCCAGAGCAAATTCCTGGTCACGTGGAACACGGTCTATGTTAATCCTGACCCCATGGGAAATATCCAGAGCGGATCCTGGTCCTCGCATAACACGGCCTATATCAATCCTAACCCCGTGGGAAGCATCCAGAGCAAATTCCTGGTCACGTAGAACACGGCCTATGTCAATCCTGACCCGTGGGAAACGTCCAGAGCGGAGCCTGGTCCTCGCAGAACACGGCTATGTCAAACCGACCCCGTGGGAAGCATCCAGAGCAAATTCCTGGTCACGTAGAACACGGCCTATGTCAATCCTGACCCCGTGGGAAGCATCCACAGCAAATTCCTGGTCACGTAGAACATGGCCTATATCAATCCTGACCCATGGGAAACGTCCAGAGCAGAGCCTGGTCCTCGCAGAACACGGCTATGTCAATCCTGACCCCGTGGGAAGCATCCAGAGCAAATTCCTGGTCATGTGGAATACGGCCTATGTCAATCCTGACCCCGTGGGTAACATCCAGAGCGGATCCTGGTCCTCGCACAACGCGGTTATGTCAATCCTGACCCCATGGGAAGCATCCAGAGCAAATTCCTGGTCACGTGGAACACGGCCTATGTCAATCCTGACCCCGTGGGAAACGTCCAGAGCGGAGCCTGGTCCTCGCAGAACACTGTCACGCCCCGCTTCTCAGTTTACGGCGAAGGAGACGCGACGAGGCCCGCTACGTATATACTCAGAAGTACATACGCTAAGCGTAACTAAGCAATATAAATACACAAGAGACAAGAGTATAAAAGAACAGCAACTTTTATTAATAACATTCTTTGTACAATGCATGAAAAGGAAAATACAACTGAAATGAAAAGCGATGCCTGAACAGTGGCATAACATGAAAATGAAAAATACTGGAAAGAACAAGATACAGTATCTAGAGCTCGAGGTCTTCGTGGAACCGCTACAAGTCTTCACTGGTGGGCTCGATCTCAGCTTGGTCCGACGCACCTGACGACATTCAAAGAAGAAGGAAATAGAATGTCGTCAGCGAACAGGTCGCTCGGTAAGTCCCAAAGATAATGGAGAAATAGACAGAGAGTAAAAGAGAGAGAGAGTAGCTTTTAATGTTGTATTGTATGGTCATATTATAGTAGTATGGTGCTAACGCTGTTGTTGTAGCTTGGTACAGAAGGATGCCAGTGTATACGAGGGGAGTCTCTATATGTCAGAGACTAAGGGCACGTATAGTACAAGGAACCGTTTATGCCACGGTACAACAGCAACTGAATATAGGTTAGGTGTCTTAATCTGACCACCTCATTCCACTTTTAACATCTTCCGTACCAATCTACCCCTTTAAACCCCGCGATGTCATATTTGTATTGTTATCTTGTAAACTTGTAATGATTGCTTGATTGACTTTGATTGACTTGATTGACTGATTGACTGATTGACTGATTTACTGATTGACTGACCGAAACCATGATATCAGGAAACGGTTATAACCGTAGAGTCATGTAAATGGAATACTGGGAATCATATAAAAGGAATATCCATGGTTCGGTTCGGTCAAGTTATATAGATTGTTAACTGGAATCTGGAATTCATGTATTCATCTTGAGTTGGAATATAAAAGAATATAGATTGACTTGAATCACATTCAAGTCAGAAATAGTCATACTCTAACCCGAGTCAGACTACAAGAAGGTAATTTGATGTTCAATAATTGTTAGGGGCCTTATTGTAATTTATAAAACTTGAGGGGGTTTATTGTAAAAATACTATTGAATATTTTTCAAAATACAACTCAAGTATTTAATTATCGTCTTTATGTACATACAACAATTTAATGATCAAGCTAAATATGTATACATGTTCGAATAACATGAAATGAGTCAAGTATATTATACGAGTAACTAGCATAAACAATGCTGTAAAGAAATATTATGTACGACTAATTAATCAAGTTGAACGAATGCGAAATATAAACAGAAATATGGCTCTAAATGTTTTGCATGCGTGAGTTCCAGTTTTACCTAAATATGACTACCGGTTTGAGAGATATATATGTTTTCGTATCGTCGCGCAAAACAGATCAGAATCTATTCGGTATCGTCACATATTTTTAAAACGCAGTTTGAGTTAATTTGTATCAGGTTTAAGGTTACGAAAATTATTACAAAATTGTAGGTATTTCGATGTACTTATCGAAAACACCAATATTCATACGATTTGGATTTATGAAGCTCTAGTTATGATCATTTTAATATCAGCATTTAAAACAGAAATTCAGATTTCTGGACAGCAACTATATATTCTATTGCAAAGCCTATATCAGGTTGTTTCATGCATTCCTAAGTAATATAATATACAGAAAATTATAGTTCTATCAATGGTGCATCTACACCTCTAAATTTTGTCATAAACGGACATCGGGTGTTCGAGTTATGTCCAATTTAAAAACAGTGTGCGAATCGGAACAGATTCTGTCCAGATCCGTCACTTAATATTGTAATGCAGTTTTCTTTATTTTAGATGGGTTTTCAGTAAAACTATAAAACTAAGAAAATCTAGATCATTCGATGTATATATGAAAAACACCTGAGTTTGCTCAATTTGGATACCGGTATACCAAGTTATATGTCCTAGAAATTGACCGATAACTGCAGTTTTCTGTTTTACGATCAGTGAATAAATACGATGTAATTCCTAAACCGTTATGCGGATCGATCTAAAATTTTTACAGCGTGTACAAAATAATATATTCTATCATATGTAAATTTCCTGAAATTTTCATAGTTAAAAATTAATTTATAAAAATTAATTTAAAACTAAAGGTATTGATATGTCATATGTGAGAAATGAGAAAACCGTGGTATTTATTCGTAACTTCATTTTTTATTTTTTTTTTACAAACTTTAAATAAAGTGATTTAAAATAAAACAACAAACATGCAATCCTAATTGGTCACTATGAAATCTTAACATGTGAATTGAGAGTAATGAAAAAGACTTTACAAACTATATATGTGTGTATGTTTGTGTGTTCATTATTTATATATGTATGAACTTAATTAATTATTTAAGAACTATGATATGTTAAGGGAAGTTTTTCATGGTAATATAAAACAAGAGAAATATAAAGAGAAGAAGAAAGAGATGGAGGGAAGGAAGGAGAGAAGGGACTTACATGTACAAGCCGGTATTGTCACCGGGCTTGTCTATCCGCCGATAGCCTCGCGTTACTAGCGAGACCTTCTTGAAGACTTCTTCATGTTCTTCTTCTTGAACTTTAGGTGAAGAGGGAGAAGTGAGAGATAGAAAAATGTGAGGAATGAAAAGATAGAGGAGGACAATAAAGATGGTGTAATGGTGAATTATAATATATGCATTTAACATGAGAATTAAAAGAGAAATGAAAGGTCACCATTCATTTTGGAAATGAAAGGTCTCATTTGTAGGTTATGAGAAGAATAAAAAAATTGATAAAAATAATTGCAAGAATGAAGATTTGAACATGTGACTTATGGAATAACAATGCAATGACTTAACCAATGAGCTACAAGCTTGTTCATGCACATATTTAATTAGAATTAAATATATTATATTGCTTAAAAAGAAAATGGGCTTTTTAGATGGGCTGTAGAGAATGTGAATGAAAAGAAAGGAATTGGGCTTAAAGAATAAGTTTGGGTAAAAAGAAATGAGTTTTAGAAAATACTTAGATGAGAAAAATAGATGAAGGGATTAAATATAACTAATAACATTGAAATAAAAATATACCAAATGTACAAATACAGAATTTTATTAATACGAAGATATAGGAATTTTAGAGTCGTTACATTCTACCCTCCTTATAAAAATTTCGTCCTCGAAATTTGTAAAAGGAAAGTGTAATGGATTCAAGAAAATTTTGGTGATAGAACTATTGATAATGCATGAAAAATATGTGAAAGAACGAAAGAATGCGATAGATTTGAAAAGAATTGAGGAAAAATAAGAATAGGGTTAGGATAGATTCAAAAAATAAGGTTCAAGGAATATGATTCAAAGAATTTGAAATAATAAGATTCGAGGAATATGAATTGTAAAGAATATTTTAGTTGCTGGTTCTTGTGTTATATTGCTTAGGTTCCATACAGCTCAGACCTGCATGGGCCACCAACAAAACCTGTCACGCCCCGCTTCCCAGTTTACGGCGAAGGAGACGCGACGAGGCCCGCTACGTATATACTCAGAAGTACATACGCTAAGCGTAACTAAGCAATATAAATACACAAGAGACAAGAGTATAAAAGAACAGCAACTTTTATTAATAACATTCTTTGTACAATGCATGAAAAGGAAAATACAACTGAAATGAAAAGCGATGCCTGAACAGTGGCATAACATGAAAATGAAAAATACTGGAAAGAACAAGATACAATATCTAGAGCTCGAGGTCTTCGTGGAACCGCTACAAGTCTTCACTGGTGGGCTCGATCTCAGCTTGGTCCGACGCACCTGACGACATTCAAAGAAGAAGGAAATAGAATGTCGTCAGCGAACAGGTCGCTCGGTAAGTCCTAAAGATAATGGAGAAATAGACAGAGAGTAAAAGAGAGAGAGAGTAGCTTTTAATGTTGTATTGTATGGTCATATTATAGTAGTATGGTGCTAACGCTGTTGTTGTAGCTTGGTACAGAAGGATGCCAGTGTATACGAGGGGAGTCTCTATATGTCAGAGACTAAGGGCACGTATAGTACAAGGAACCGTTTATGCCACGGTACAACAGCAACTGAATATAGGTTAGGTGTCTTAATCTGACCACCTCATTCCACTTTTAACATCTTCCGTACCAATCTACCCCTTTAAACCCCGCGATGTCATATTTGTATTGTTATCTTGTAAACTTGTAATGATTGCTTGATTGACTTTGATTGACTTGATTGACTGATTGACTGATTGACTGATTTACTGATTGACTGACCGAAACCATGATATCAGGAAACGGTTATAACCGTAGAGTCATGTAAATGGAATACTGGGAATCATATAAAAGGAATATCCATGGTTCGGTTCGGTCAAGTTATATAGATTGTTAACTGGAATCTGGAATTCATGTATTCATCTTGAGTTGGAATATAAAAGAATATAGATTGACTTGAATCACATTCAAGTCAGAAATAGTCATACTCTAACCCGAGTCAGACTACAAGAAGGTAATTTGATGTTCAATAATTGTTAGGGGCCTTATTGTAATTTATAAAACTTGAGGGGGTTTATTGTAAAAATACTATTGAATATTTTTCAAAATACAACTCAAGTATTTAATTATCGTCTTTATGTACATACAACAATTTAATGATCAAGCTAAATATGTATACATGTTCGAATAACATGAAATGAGTCAAGTATATTATACGAGTAACTAGCATAAACAATGCTGTAAAGAAATATTATGTACGACTAATTAATCAAGTTGAACGAATGCGAAATATAAACAGAAATATGGCTCTAAATGTTTTGCATGCGTGAGTTCCAGTTTTACCTAAATATGACTACCGGTTTGAGAGATATATATGTTTTCGTATCGTCGCGCAAAACAGATCAGAATCTATTCGGCATCGTCACATATTTTTAAAACGCAGTTTGAGTTAATTTGTATCAGGTTTAAGGTTACGAAAATTATTACAAAATTGTAGGTATTTCGATGTACTTATCGAAAACACCAATATTCATACGATTTGGATTTATGAAGCTCTAGTTATGATCATTTTAATATCAGCATTTAAAACAGAAATTCAGATTTCTGGACAGCAACTATATATTCTATTGCAAAGCCTATATCAGGTTGTTTCATGCATTCCTAAGTAATATAATATACAGAAAATTATAGTTCTATCAATGGTGCATCTACACCTCTAAATTTTGTCATAAACGGACATCGGGTGTTCGAGTTATGTCCAATTTAAAAACAGTGTGCGAATCGGAACAGATTCTGTCCAGATCCGTCACTTAATATTGTAATGCAGTTTTCTTTATTTTAGATGGGTTTTCAGTAAAACTATAAAACTAAGAAAATCTAGATCATTCGATGTATATATGAAAAACACCTGAGTTTGCTCAATTTGGATACCGGTATACCAAGTTATATGTCCTAGAAATTGACCGATAACTGCAGTTTTCTGTTTTACGATCAGTGAATAAATACGATGTAATTCCTAAACCGTTATGCGGATCGATCTAAAATTTTTACAGCGTGTACAAAATAATATATTCTATCATATGTAAATTTCCTGAAATTTTCATAGTTAAAAATTAATTTATAAAAATTAATTTAAAACTAAAGGTATTGATATGTCATATGTGAGAAATGAGAAAACCGTGGTATTTATTCGTAACTTCATTTTTTATTTTTTTTTTACAAACTTTAAATAAAGTGATTTAAAATAAAACAACAAACATGCAATCCTAATTGGTCACTATGAAATCTTAACATGTGAATTGAGAGTAATGAAAAAGACTTTACAAACTATATATGTGTGTATGTTTGTGTGTTCATTATTTATATATGTATGAACTTAATTAATTATTTAAGAACTATGATATGTTAAGGGAAGTTTTTCATGGTAATATAAAACAAGAGAAATATAAAGAGAAGAAGAAAGAGATGGAGGGAAGGAAGGAGAGAAGGGACTTACATGTACAAGCCGGTATTGTCACCGGGCTTGTCTATCCGCCGATAGCCTCGCGTTACTAGCGAGACCTTCTTGAAGACTTCTTCATGTTCTTCTTCTTGAACTTTAGGTGAAGAGGGAGAAGTGAGAGATAGAAAAATGTGAGGAATGAAAAGATAGAGGAGGACAATAAAGATGGTGTAATGGTGAATTATAATATATGCATTTAACATGAGAATTAAAAGAGAAATGAAAGGTCACCATTCATTTTGGAAATGAAAGGTCTCATTTGTAGGTTATGAGAAGAATAAAAAAATTGATAAAAATAATTGCAAGAATGAAGATTTGAACATGTGACTTATGGAATAACAATGCAATGACTTAACCAATGAGCTACAAGCTTGTTCATGCACATATTTAATTAGAATTAAATATATTATATTGCTTAAAAAGAAAATGGGCTTTTTAGATGGGCTGTAGAGAATGTGAATGAAAAGAAAGGAATTGGGCTTAAAGAATAAGTTTGGGTAAAAAGAAATGAGTTTTAGAAAATACTTAGATGAGAAAAATAGATGAAGGGATTAAATATAACTAATAACATTGAAATAAAAATATACCAAATGTACAAATACAGAATTTTATTAATACGAAGATATAGGAATTTTAGAGTCGTTACAAACACTGCTATGTCAATCCTGACCCCATGGGAAGCATCCAGAGCAAATTCCTGGTCACGTGGAACATGGCCTATGTCAATCCTGACCCCATGGGAAACATCCAGAGCGGATCCCGGTCCTCGTAGAACACGGCTATGTCAATCCTGACTCCGTGGGAAGCATCCAGAGCAAATTCCTGGTTTCGTGGAACACGGCCTATGTCAATCCTGACCCCGTGGGAAATGTCCAGAGTGGATCATGGTCGTCATAGAACACGGCTATGTCAATCCTGACCCCATGGGAAGCATCCAGAGCAAATCCTGGTCCCGTGGAACACGGCTAGAGTCAATCTCGACCCCGTGGGAAACGCCTAGAGCAACCCCTGACTCCGTGAAATGCGGATAATGTCAACCTCATCAATCACTTACGGGACCTCTCGACCCGTAAGGAAGAAAACTCTTTTCTGAGATGTTTACGACTCCCAAGAGAAAACACACTTAGGAATCCTCATGATTCTTAAGGAGAAAATACACCTATGAGATCCTCTCGACTCATAGGGAGAAATTTTTTTATGAGACCCTCACGGCTCATAAAATTGAAAAGTCTTAGGCAGCAGACCTGAACCTGTTTCCTAAGCCATCGCCACCTTGCAAAGAATCTAAGATGGGCAGCTACCTACTATCTACGTGCTACATTTGCCAAAATTACATGCCACTGAAATAAAGGAGCTACTTATGGGTCCTCACGATTCGTAAGGAAAAATACCCGAGTGAGATCGTTACAACTCACGGAGGCGATGGACACTTAGGAATTCTCACGATTTCTAGGGAGAATATGCACCTATGAGATCCTCTCGACTTGTAGGGAGAAAAAACATTCTTGAGACCCTTACGGCTCATGAAGATGAAAAAGTCTTAGGCTACAAGGACCCTAAACTTGTCTCATAAGCCCTCAATTCTATGGTCATGCATAACTTTGTATTACTTCACCCACGTACATACTTACGTGGGAAAAATAGTGGGGGGCATTTGTTCCCGCCAAAAAATTTTTGCGCGAAAGAGCCCAAGGTATCAAATGGCAGCGATACGCTTAAGAAAATATGAACCAGTATTTTTCGGGCTGTATTTTGACAAACTCCCGAATGAGAAACAGCTAAATTCTGCTAGTATTGAAATCATCTCGAAAAAAACCTTCGATTTGATATATTATGGGCCTTATAATTCATCCGGGATCAAAAGTTATGAGCAAATGTGCTATGCACATGTGATCTAAGGAAGAAAATGCGAACCAGTATTTTCCGAGCTGTATTTTGACAAACTCCCGAATGAGAAACAACTAAATTCTGATGGTATCGAAAGTTTCTCGAAAAATCCTTCGATTTGATATATTATGAGCCTCATAATTCATCCTGGATCAAAAGTTATGAGCAAATGTGCTATGCACGTGTAATCTAAAGTAATGCTATACTACATGGGGAATGCATTTTTAGTCCCACATCGGGAAAAGGAGAGATCCCTTCTCTACCACTTCCACATAAATAAGAAGGGATACCTCTTAGAAAAGGGGGAGTTCGATCCTCAAAGGATTCAATTCTCAAAGGAGATACGTTCTCCATAGGAGCTTGCTCCCCCCATAATGCGCATATGCGCAAGCACCATGTGCGCTACGTGCAAGGCACGTGTGCCCGCCATGCGTGCACCATGTGCAACGTACGTGCGCACCACATGAGAACATTTAATAATATTAAAAGGAGATACGTTCTCCATAGGAGCTTACTCCCCCCATAATGCGCATATGCGCAAGCGCCATGTGCGCTACGTGCAACGCACGTGTGCCCGCCATGCGCGACCACGTGCAATGCACGTACGCATAACATGAGAACATTTAATAATATTAAAAGGAGATACGTTCTCCATAGGAGCTTGCTCCCCCTTATAATGCGCATATGCGCAAGCACCATGTGCGCTGCATGCAACGCACGTGTGCCCGCCATGCGCGCACCACGTGTAACTCACGTGCGCACCACATGAGAATATTCAATAATATTAAAAGGACACTTGTTCTCCATAGGAGCTTGCTCCCCCCATAATGCGCATATGCGCAAGCTCCATGTGCGCTACGTGCAAATATGTACGCCCAACACGTGCGACGCACATGCACGAACACAAAGAAGCCTTTTTCAGCAGTGAGAAGCTTGAGCTCCAGCCTGTTCTTCCCCCCTGATGAGTGGGACATGGTTCAAAGGGTGCATCCCCCACACCTTTGATATATGGCATTGTAATCTCTCAGTGTCGTCGGAGAGCTGGTGGGTCCCAACGACCAATAATCCTTCCTTCCAAAATAAAAAAAAAGAGAATATACAGAAAGAGAGAGAAACCTCCCCAAAAACTTTGAGAAAATTCAAAGAGTAAGCTCTTGCAAGAAGATTTTTCTTCAAGATAAGAATGAATGATGATGAACATAGAGATGAAATCATTTCATGATTAAGAAAGAAGAATTCATTTCTTTAAAAAGATCATAGATTTACAAAGACAAAAAGTCTTTCACAAAGAGATCAAAAGATCTCATCATAAAATAAAAGAAGAGCTTACTTCTCACAGATTATAGATCTATAAGACTAAAATCTTTCTCAAAGAGATCATGAACATCTCAAAGAGGGGGAGAATAATTCAATTCTCTTAAGGATCATAGATTCATAAAGGCAAAGCAGTTCATCAATATAAGAGATTGAAACATCTCCTACAAAATAAGAACGGCTGTTCTTAAATCTTGAGACGAAATCTCTTTTAAAAGAACGGTTGTTCTCAGATCATAAAATTAATCAGATGCGCTTTGCGCTCTTGAACTGCGCTTCTGCGCTCTTTGGACTGGCGCTCAGCGCCAAATGCGCCACGTGTCAACCACGTATGCGCCAATTAACAACTAGCGCTTTACGCTCTTGAAATAGCGCACTGCGCTCATGGGCTGGCGCTCAGCGCTAAGCGCACCACGTGTCATTCACGTGTGCGCCACTAAACTGAAAGCGCAATGCGCTCATAAATTAGCACTCTGCGCTCATAAATTGGCATCATGCGCTCATCATCTGGCGTCTAGCGCCAAGTACGACACGTGTCCCTCACATGTGCGCTACTTGGCAGAAGCGCACTGCGCTCTTTGATTGGCGCAAAGCGCCAAGCGCACCACGTGTTGCGCTGACAGAACATAAATTGTTCTCTAATAAATCCCAGAGCTATGATTGAATGCTCAGCATTCAATAAAAGACAAAATCATTGTCAAGATAAAAATCAATGCTCAGCATTGTTAAAAGGGGACGAGCCAAAATAAAAGCTCAACAGCCCAAAACAAATGTTAAGACATTTTAACTTGATTGGACTTAGCCCAAGATTGGCCCTAAGTCCTCAAATGCAGATTAACTGAGCCCATATGCTCGTAAATCTTTTAACAGATCTTAGTTCCAAATCGGACTACAGATCTACCAACCAAAATTGATTCAAGAGTACATCTCTGAACCCCTCTGATATATGTCGTTGTAATCCTTCAACGTCTTCAGAGAGGTGAATGGTCCCGACAACCATACATTTTATAGACTATGACGTCTTTAAACTGGACTGTGGGGTCCTTAAACCCATGGACTATGATGTCCTTAATCTCGGACTGTGGGGTCCTTTAAAATCCATGGACTATGATGTCCTTAACCTCGGACTGTGGGGTCCTTTAAAACCCATGGACTATGATGTCCTTAACCTCGGATTGTGGGGTCCTTAAGCCCACGGACTATGATGTCCTTAACCTTGACTGTGAGGTCTTTAAACTCACGGACTATGATGTCCTTAACCTTGACTGTGATGTCTTTAAACTCACGGACTATGATGTCCTTAACCAGGACCAAGATGTCCTTAAACTAACAACGGACCGTAATGTCCTTAAACTAATCGACCGCAATGTCCCTAAACTAAACAATAGAGCCCAATTGCTCTCTTGTTGGATCTAAACGATCCTGTTAAGTTGATCTTAGTCTAAAAATTAGACTAACGTATCCTTAACATACGTTTAAGTTGATCTTAGTCCCAATGAGACTAACGTATTCTTAAACCCAACCCCCAAATCCAAATCTAAGAAGATACGGATTTGGACTAATCCACGCCCTACGGGCGACAAAATAAATTAGTCTCCGTATACAATCCACGGGCAACCAAAAACAAAACAAACACCCACGACACGAAGTGACCATTTGGAGAAGGAGAAAGTGGTTACCGTGATGCGGTAGCGTAATTAACTGCAGGGGCTTGCGCCTGCGGGGAAGAGCGTCTCCACAATCAAAAACCCCTCAAATGAGGAGGAATCTGATGAAGTCTGCTACATCGGCCGCATCCGTTTAAACCTTCGATGCATGGTGTCATAAATCAATTTGGCATCTTCGGAGAGGTGGATGGATAGCACCAATTAGCATCTGCCCCAAAATCCAGGCATGACGGACCCGCGCGGTCGCGTCTCTGTGTTTCGGCAGGGAACAAGGACTTTCTTGCTCGACATGATAGTATGCTATCTGGTTGCTCTTTATCTTAACATATATATTTGTATCATTATACTGTCTCTCCGTTATATATTGATAAATCCCTTAGGATGTGTACTTGTCTACCAGGACTATGATGCAGATCATATTAGTGGGGTCAGGGTAGTCCACAAGTACATCCTTTAATTGTTCCTAGTCGATGGAGTATCGAGACAGGGCATCGATATTCCAGAGTAGACTAGTGTGTACGCTTCTTGACCCTGTATGGGGCGATGGATAATCCCGCAGCCATTGGTGTTTGATATCAGCGATTGTACACAAGCGCTCATTGGAGAATGGATACACTGAACATGACCCGCCAAGAACTCCTAGATGGTATTATACCTATCGTCAGATAGCAGTTCTCTGGTGACACTGGTACAGATTAGTCTGTAGACGCGATATCGTTATAGAGTCTTGTATGGTTCCCACTGTGTTTTGATTTCCTCCCTACCACGGCTCAAAGAAGTCGTGCAAACATGTGGATTTTGGGTACAGTCACAAAGAGCCAATGAGCGATAGGAAGGGTTTCGTCTCTCCTGGTATTGGGAGTTGATATCGCGCTATGCTCGATTGGCTATAACAGGAAATCCCTGGCCAGGGCTGATCATGAGATTTACTGGTAAATGTTATCAGTAGTTTCTCGACCCGTTATGAGCCTCACATCGGCATGACTTATCAAGTTATTGGGGTCTGACGTTTACCACCCTCAGACTTGATATGCGGCGTATCATATGAAGAGACCGGACTGAACGGTAGTGTTACTTACAGGATTCACAGGAGTTTGGACAAGCTTGCTTGTTGATTTTCTAACCACTCAATACCTGAGTAGCCGTTACGTCCAGCTAATACCGCTGACGGCTTGTGGGTAACTGATGTGATCATCACTTACTGCTGGCGTATTGACGAATGTTTAGAGTCCTACACAGAGGTTTCCTAGCTCAAACGAAATGAAGTAGGGAACATATGCGATATGTGCGGGACCGAGATTAATACATGTATATGATACAGTATTCTAATCTCGCGATATAGGTTATATGTGATATAACCGGATTATTGAATCAAGTATTGATTCAATAATTTGTTATATGTATATTTAATATACATATAAATGAAATTAGTCGGTTATATATGATATAGCCGGATTATTAAATCAAATGTTGATTTAATAATTTGATATATAATTATATATTTGATATATTAACTAATATTAGCCCACTTAAGAATTTCTTTTCTACAAATACATTTAAATATATATGAGATATATACTAATGCATTTAAGATTGTGTCATGCTAGATGATACATTGGATATGGGTGTATGAGACTCACACCAAACTAAAGATAATTTGGGTGATTTAATTATTAAGGGATAAACCAAAATTAGGTGGAAAATGACATGGCTTAAGATGCTTGTGGATGCATGTAGAAGCCTTGACTTAGTCCACTAATTTTGTTTTATTCTAGATATTTATTGACCCAACCATTATCTTTAGCCATGGTTAAGTCTCTACTTAAGATCTCTTGAGATATTTTCTCACCCATGGTTCACACTAGTAGAACTTCTTGATTTCCTTCTTTGCTCTCTAGTTTTGAGTGAGGTGAGAAAGAAAAAGAGAAAAAATAATTTTAAAGTGAGCAAAATTCCTACTTTATCAATTTATACCAAACTAGCCATTTAGTATAGGTTGTTTACTTCACTGATTTCTCAATTAGTGAAGAGATTGCTTGAGTTAGAGATTTCTCAAGGTAGATCATTTTCGGCCTCGAAGATTCTTAAACAAACTTGTTCCTTTCACTAAGTGGAGCCTAAGAAGAATTCGGGGGACCACTACTTGGAGCTATGAGACTACTACTTGGAGGTGTAGAAGTGAAGGACCGGTCTACAAAGGTAGTATTCCTATTCACTTAGTGTAAAGTTTGTTTACATGCAATGAAACCCTAATTCTCTAGTACGATTCTAGGATAGCATGCAATAGCACACAAGAATGTTTAAAATTGTATACTTGATGCTTCTAAAAACCTAGTAGTAGTGTAAAGGCATACTTTCAGATTGCGGCAGCAAAGAGAGAAGGAGTAAGAGGGAGGAGTAGGAGAAAGAAGATGATGAGATGGATGATGACGATGGAAGGTGATGATGATGAAGATGAGATGAAGATGATGAAGAAGAAGCAGAAGAAGATGATGATGATGATGGGAGTCGGCAGCGGAGGTGGTTGTGATGGCGGATGTGATGGCACCGGCGTCAGAGCCATTGCTAGCGATGATGATGATGGGAGGATGAGGGTGCGTTTTTTAAATTTATTAAATTTATTTTTTTGAAATTAGGGTTAAGGTTAAAGAGGGGTAATTTAAGGATTTTTTAATTTTATGCCGATGTGGCAACTTAGTTGGTATGGCTCTAACGTGGGATTGACGGTGTTGACGTAGCACCGTTAAATTTGATAGTTACTTAGTAGTTTTAAAGGTAATGATAGGTTTGTTAAAATAGCCTAAACCCGTTGCGACTTTTCAGTAAATAAGCCTTAGAATTATTCAGTTACAGATTTGGTTAATATTGTATTTTAAATTGACTGTTCTTAAATATAATTGAAACAAATAATGGCAACTCATGCTATTCTAATGTAATTTATCAAGTGAGTGGTGGTGTCCATCAGATTTAAAAACTATATGAATCACACTATTTTAGTATAATTTTCCTTAGAGGTGCTGAATGTTTTCATGTCAAGCTGTTGAAATGTAATGAAATGGTAGTTTAGAAACAACAATATCGTTAACAAGGGTTCACGATATTCCATAGCTCTAAAGCAAACACTTTTCGTGTATGACGCATGGATGATATTGAAGTAACATAATGGAGTAACGTTTGATGATTTTCATCCGGCATAAGGAAAGGTCCAAGAAAGTTTTTTTCCGTGTTAAAAGATACATAAGCCAATTCATTGACCGATAACCATCGTGACAAGTGTATTCCGGACAAATCCCTTTGTTTTTCAATGGCTACATCCCCTGTGTGATAAACACTAGGCTAGGTAAGATCTGATAGCTTGGTTAAGAAATTCTTTGCAATAGACATAATATGGTGTGGCAAGCTGGATTATGCCCTTCAAGCAAAATGAAAAAGCTATGAAGAGATGAAGACTAGTGGCTTCATTAGTTTAATTGATTCCTTGAGAGGTGGTGTCGGTTATCATTGTTGAGCTGCTTATTGATGGTTCAACCTTAGGTCATAGGTTGGATTGATCATGGAAGGCTTGGAAGCTCTCTGACATTGCAAAATAGACGCTTCCGTGTATATGAAAATAGATTAGATTGTTTAAAAACTCGCTAGCTTCTCACGAGAAAGATACTGGTGCCGACGTAATTGGAGAGTGCTAGAGCATTGGATAATATTGTGGAGCTTGATGAGATAACACCTTGAGAGACTTTGTCAGTTGCTTCGTAATGCAATAAGCTTTTATCCTTTTACCATGTCTTAAACATCTTGCATAAATACCCATAACTTATGGGCCAGTTGGTTGTGGCATGGATGTACGGGGTGGGAGATTTCGTGTTCGAGCCCCCCACATGCATAGGGAATTTCCTCTTCCCCTTTCTTTCTTTAATTAAATACGCACGCCCAGATCCTGAACGCTGTGGGTGTGTTTCATGGGACCCTCTGGGTTAGCCGGTGCTCGATTGTCAAAAAAAAAAATCTTGCATAAATAGTAATATAGAAGAATTACATCTATAATATTTGCCAATTTTGAACTTTGGAGATCCAAACCAATGGATAATACAGGTACATGGACCACTAACAAAGCCAGATCCGACCCACCACTCCACCAGCAAACAGCACATTTGAAATGTTCACAAACAAAACTCAATTGAAATCCACCATCAGATCCGAATGAAACCCATACCTATTGGATCCGCTCAGATCCGAAATCCTACCCGTTAAAACCCTTATCAAACATCCAAACTCTACACCCAACCCTCATCTAAAAAAAACCCACCACCCAAATTCATTTCATTAAAGAAGAAAAACATTTACCCCCAAAAAACATAACAAATAAAAATCCAAACCCGTCACCGGCCGATCCAAGATCCGATCCGGTAGCAGCTGTCGGGCGCGCGTTCGGATCCAGACCCAATAACCCGTTCCGGTTCCGGCCATCGGAAAATTCTCCGTTTTCTCCAAGAAAAAGAGGACTCGATTATGTAATCTTCTAAGTTTTTTCTTGCAATTTCTCATTTTATTGCAGCTGTTAGATCTGTAGAGTTTAATGTTGTTATAGGTTCTGCATTTTTTGCTAGCTCCTAGTTCTGCTTAATCTTTGTGAATTAGTGTTTAATTTTGATAGTCAATGTGATGGAGCTCTGGATCTCCTTGTTGTCTTCCGTTGATCTGTCGCGAGCGTTGCCGAATGGCTGAGATTGGATTTGAGGGTTTCCTCACCCAGCGTGTGGATCTCAGTGAGCTTGATTTAGAATGAAGCCGAGCTAACCGCAAGGAAGTCCCGGGATGGTTGTACCGCCGTGGACCCTCCGACGATCAAGTTAGTCGAGGTATTTGGACAGAGTAGCGGCCTATTGGATAAGAATTGCCTTACCTAAGTCGTCTGAGAGAGAGGTTTATATAGGTGTCGCGTGGAGCGAGCCGGTACGAGATCTCCGTCGTCAGTTGCGCCCGTACGTTACGCCCGCGTTAATGGCGGGATCCGCTCATTAATGAGGGAATGAGTCTGTGTGGGACGTGGGGCGGCAGATATCTCGCTTTGGCGAGATACGCAGAGCCGTTGTAGAAGCGCTAAGGCCTCGCATTCTCGTTTGTCCGGGAGAGCTGGGGAGGCTTAGCTCGGCGTGAGGCGCGGAGACGAGCATGGAGGCCGAGGAAGTTCAGCTCTGTAATAGCTTGGAGACGAGCACAGGAGAATGGGCGCCAGTTCGGCGACTAGGTGGCTCTTGGTTAAGAGACGGAGTGTTAGCTCGGGGATAAGCTGAGGAAGGTCATCAATGCTCCGCACTGATTTTACCTCGGTATCCCCCCAGAAGTACAGTGAGCTGTCGCGGGTGGCACGTCATTCGCCACATGTTGTGATCTGAGAAATTCCACTTCTGAGCACCATCATTAGCCCCCCATACTCGTTCCGACCTATTCATGGGTCGGATCGAGAGTGGTATACACGGAGAATCTTCTGCTCAGTTTGGCAGCGAGAATCATGATGTCGATTAAGCCATGTTAGGAGCTTGCCTTCTTCGGGTGCATGTGCCGGGCAAAGGCTTGCCAGCTGGTTCAATGTGAGGCTCAGGGATCCACCGTTGAGACCGAGTATGAAGATGTCTGGTGGCTTCGTGATGAGGGCTTTGATCCATCACTTTGTAGGGCAGGAAGTTGCCTGGAGTGGATGGACCGAGCAGGAGAATGCCCGGTCGTCTCGTGATGAGGGCTTTTAATCCGCATTGTTGTGGGGCAGGAAGCTGCCCGGTGTTGATGAACCGAGCGTGAGGATGCCCGGTTGCCTCATGATGAGGGCTTTCGATCTTTGGCGTCGTGGGACAGGAAGCTATCCGCCAGGAAGAATCGAACATAAGGGATGCCCCGTCGTCTCTGAGGAGGGCTTTCGATCTTTGGCGTCGTGGGGCAGAAAGCTGCCCGCCAGGATGAACCGGGCATGAGGGTGCCCGGTCGCCTCGTGATGAGGGCTTTGATCTTTAGAATAGATGGATAAGAAGTTACCCACTAAGGATTGGCCGAGCAGTGAAGCTGCTCAACGGCCTCTTGATGAGGGCCTTTGATTCTTGGCGTCGGTGGGTAGTAAACTACCGGTCATGGATTGACCGAGTATGGAGCTGTTCAATAGCCTCTTGAGGAGGGTTTTGATCCTTAGCGTAGATGGGTAAGAAGTTACCCATTAAGCATGGACCGAGCAGGGAAGCTGCTCGATGGCCTCTTGAGGAGGGTTTTGATCCTTGGCGTCGGTGGTAGTAAACTACCAGTCATGGATTGACCGAGCAGGGAAGCTGCTCGGTGTCCTCTTGAGGAGGGCTTTGATCCTTGGCGTCGGTGGGTAGTAAACTGCCAGCCATGAATTGACCGGGCATGGAAGCTGCTAGGTGGCTTCTTGATGAGAGCTTTGATTCTTAGAGTAGATGGGTAAGAAGTTACCCACTAAGGATGGACCGAGCAGGGAAGCTGCTTGGTGGCCTCTTGATGTGGGCTTTGATCCTTAGAGTAGATGGGTAAGAAGTTACCCATTAAGGATTGGCCGAGCAGTGAAGCTGCTTGACGGCCTCTTGATGATGGCTTTTGATTCTTGGCGTCGGTGGGTACTAAACTACCAGTCATGGAATGACTGAGCAGGGAAGCTGCTCAGTGGCCTCTTGAGGAGGGTTTTGATTCTTAGCGTAGATGGGTAAGAAGTTACCCACTAAGGATGGATCGAGCAGGGAAGCTGCTCGGTGGCCTTTTGATGAAGGTTTTGATCCTTAGAGTAGATGAGTAAGAAGTTACCCACTAAGGATTGGCCGAGCAGTGAAGCTGCTCGACGGCCTCTTGATGAGGGCTTTTGATTCTTGCCGTCGGTGGGTAGTAAACTACCAGCCATGGATTGACCGAGCAGAGAAGCTGCTCAGTGGCCTCTTGAGGAAGGCTTTGATTCTTAGCGTAGATGGGTAAGAAGTTATCAATTAAGGATGGGCCGAGCAGGGAAGCTGCTCGATAGCCTCTTGAGGTGGGCTTTGATCCTTGGCGTTGGTGGGTAGTAAACTAACTGTCATGGATTGAGCGAGCAGGGAAGCTGCTCAGTGGTCCCTCTTGAGGAGGGCTTTGATCTTTAGCGTAGATGGATAAGAAGTTACCCACTAAGGATGGACCGAGCAGAGAAGCTACTCGATGGCCTCTTGAGGATGGTTTTGATCTTTAGCGCAGATGGGTAAGAAGTTACCCACTAAGGATGGACCGGTGAGAGTAGCTGCGCGGTGGCCTCAAGATGAGGGTATCGATCCGCAGCATTATGGGGTAGAAAGCTACCAGCTGCGGATGGACCGAAGACATTCGTCGGTCAGGAATCGGCAGGTATCCTTATTGCTCGGACTCGGATCAGTCGGTGATGACCATGATCTGTCCGATCGTTAGCTCTGCGTCCTTAATTTGATTGGCTTGCCTCCGATCTGTTTAATGTTTGTCACGTAGGTACTTTGCCAGTGACTCGAGCGGATCAACTCCTCGATGTAGTTATGGAGTTGTTTGCAGTTCTCGGTCTGATGCCCTTGCGTCCTATGGAAGGCGCAGTAAGGGCCGCGGAGACACTTTTCCATTGCCTCGTGATTGGCGGGAGCTTAAAGAAACTCTCGCTGTTTGCTTCTTGCAGCAGCTTGGCTTGGAAGATATTCAGAGGAGTGTATTCCTGGAATTTAGGGGCGTAAGGTTCTGGTCGGTCGACCCTCCTTTTTTCTTCTATGCCCCTCTTCTTTGGGTCGGCTTGGTCGCCCCGGGGCAGGTTGGCGTTCACCTCCGACTCGAGTTGGACCTCTCGTTCGGTCCAAGTTTTCACCTCGGCCACGGTCTTAGGTTGCGTTAATGCAAAAGAGCGGAGCCACTCTTTGTGTCTAAGATCAGATGTTAGTGCGGTGATAACGGTTTCATCTCGGTGCTCGGAGGCCTCGAGGAGAGCGTTGTAACGGGTGACGTATCCCTTAAAGAATTCCTTGTCCCTGCTCTTTATGGTGAACAGGTAATCGACAGTCCTCTTCTGTCGTCTATTTCCGAAGAAGTGACCGAGGAACTGGATGACCAGCTTATCAAAGGTAAAGATGGAGCGTGGTGCCTGCCCCTGGAACCAGTCCCGACCAGCCCGGATCAGAGTGGTAGGAAAGGCGCGGCATTGAGTTGCGTCCGAGTTGTCCTGGAAGCTCATGCCCGCTGTAAATGCATCCAAATGATCCTTTGGGTTGGACTTCCCGTCAAAGAGAGCCACTTTGGGCGGCTTGTTTCTAGAGGAGACGCGGACAACGAGCGACTCTTCAGTGAAGGGCTTCGTAAGTGAGTCTGCGGCATATCTAGCCCCTTCGCTTGAAGGACGGCTCTCCCGTATACCTTCGATCTTCTTTTCAAGGGCATTGAGTCGGTCGTGGTATCCGGAGGATTCAGCATACCCGGAGTTATTGTCCCTCCTGCTGGCGGCCTGCGCCTGGCCGCGGTTCCGGTTCCGTTCTATGAGGTTCCTCAGGTCCCCGGACGAGGTCGTCCTCGAGCTACCGTGGTGAGTCCCGTCTGCACGACCTTGTCGAGGGAGAGGGCGTCGGCCATGCCTGGAAGCAGGCGAGTTGACCGACACCTCTTCGGGAGGGACAGGAGCGCGATAGGCCTTAGGGCGGGGTGCTCTTTCATGAGACCTCGGCGTGGAGCTGTGAGGTGCCCAGCGGGTCATTGAATTGGTCGCTACAGGGGATCTATGGCCGTCGAAAATAGCGACGCGCTGCTCGGCCGTGCCAGCATGGGCAACGTCGTCTCCCCTTCTGCCGAGGTCATGGTCCCGAGGTGGGGGAACGGCGACCTGTGTGGCTTGCCCAACAGTCTAGACACGGGCGAGGGCATCTACTATGGACGCGAGCCTGTCGATCCGTGCAGACAGGGCGTGAACGGCATTCGGGGGAGGAGGGGATGCGTCCGCGCCTCCGTTGTGGGGAGGACGGCGGCTGGTGTTGGGATCGCGATGATCACTCGCCATCAGCTTGAGATCGGAAGATCAACTTTCGATGAGTGGAACTTTTCGTTCCCCACATACGGTGCCAACTGATGGAGCTCTGGATCTCCTTCAGATGTTTGTCTTCCGTTGATCTGTCGCGAGCGTTGATGAATGATTGAGATTGGATTTGAGGGCTGCCTTCTGAAGCATGTGGATCTCAGTGGACTTGATTTAGAATGATGTCGAGCTACTTGCAAGGAAGTCCCGGGGTGGTTGTACCACCGTGGACCCTCCGACAATCAAGTTAGTCGAGATATTTGGGCAGAGTAGCGGCCTATTGGATAACAATTGCCTTACCTGAGTCGTCTGAGAGGGGTTTATATAGGGGTCACATGGAGCGAGCCGGTGCGATATCTCCGCCGTCAGTTATGCCTGTACGTTGCGCTCGCATTAATGGCGGGATCCTCTCATTAACGAGGGAACGAGCCTGTGTGGGACGCGGGACGTGGGGCGGCGGATATCTCGCTTTGGCGAGATACGCGGAGCCGTTGCGGAAGCGCTAAGGCCTCGCGTTCTCGTTTGTCCGGAAGAGCTGGAGATCCTTAGCTCGGCGTGAGGCGCGGAGATGAGCAGGGAGGCCGAGGAAGTTCAGCTTTGTAATAGCTCGGAGACGAGCACAGGAGAATGGGCGCTAGTTCGGCGGCTAGGTGGCTCTTGAGTAAGAGGCGGAGTGTTAGCTCGGGGATAAGCTGAGTAAGGTCATCAATGCTTCGCACTGATTTTATCTCGGTATCCCCCAGGAGTCCAGTGAGCTGTCGCGGGTGGCACGTCATTCGCCACGTGTTGTGATCTGAGAAATTCCACTTCTGAGCACCATCACAATCCGTTATTAATGTTTGATTGCAACTGAATTCAGCTATAGAAAACCTAAAATTTGAACTAAATTAGTAGATTTTTGACATTGGTCTTAGTTTGGAAGTTTATGGATTTAATTTGGTGCCATTTTTTGATGTTGAGGATGAATCATCATCTGAAACATCTTGCACACAGAACTAGTGTCGAGTATGAAGCAAGGCTCCATGAATTTCAATGGGCCGAGGCAAGTATGGACAAGAGACGAGCTTTCCGTAATCATAGACAGCCATTTAATGTCTTCCAAATTCACTTTTTGTGCATGCGCGCGCACGCGTCTGCGTATTTAGAAGGGGCCTAGAAGAGGAGGATGTATGATTTTTTTCTTTCTAATATGTCCAACATTAACACTAAAGCCATGTGTGAAAACAAGTAGAAAAAACTCGGGGATGTAACTTTATTTTAGCGTGGTTGAAGTAATTTTTCATTATGGAATAAGCTTTATACTTAGTAGAGTATGATACTATTAGCCATTTGGGTCCGATCCAACCCAATATTCATCCATATGAGTGGGTCCCCTATATATTCATATATAGAGGGCTAGGGTTTCATATGAGATATATGAGACACAATACATAGAAAGTTTTTCTAGAGAGAAAAACTAGAGTGCTGTCGTCTCCTTCATCCTCTTCTATTTTGGGTTGTCCTGCGGGGTAGATCAAGGGGGAATTCTCGCTTTCTACTAAAGTGTGCTTTCCCAATGGCCATTATTTGGAACCGATAAAGATCAGATGTTCTACATGACGTGGGCGAGGAACGATCCAACCAATCGGATCAGGTATATCGTAAACTTTTAAGGTAGATACATATATTTCCGCAGTGCATGATTACTTGTTATGTATTCATGACACCTAAAGTGTACATTGGTATCAGAGCCATCTATCCCACGTTCGTAGAATTATAGATCTGTGATGTTTAAAATATTTGCAACTTAAAAGTTGCGTTTTTTTGATCTAAACCTAGATCAAATTTTTTATTTTTATTTTTTAATGACAGATCTATGATATTAGGGTTATCGTTTTAATGGATCTTCATAGATCTATCGATTTTACATCATATTGTCAGCATAGATTAGATCTATTTTTATGAAGCTTTAATATAGTTCTTTAGTTCGTTGATATGAAATAACCCGTGGAACAAAGATGATGTAAGTTTTTATAAAGATTGGATCTTTTGTGTGAAAAGAAAATTTTGATTTTTTCTCTTTTGGTGAGCATTAATGGCGGCAAGGTCGCATTTTTTTCTAAACCCTAGCTCTATATTTTTTTATGAAAGAAACTTATGGGATATATTTTTTGGGAGTTTGGTTGGACCAAATATATATATATTTTTTGGTTGGAACAAAAAGATTTTTGGATTTTGTTTCGGAGCCAAATATTTTTTGGGATTTTGGTTTGGAACCAAATATTTTTTTGGATTTATGGTTGGATTTTTGGTTTGGAACCAAAAATAATTTTCTTGGGATTTTGGTTGGAAACCAATTTTTTTTTGATTGTGGTAGTAAGCCAAATATTTTTTGTAACAAAAAAATATAATTTCTGGAAATTTTATTTTTCAGATTTTCTTAATAAAAGAAAATTTCATTTAAAAAAAATTAGGTGGGGTCAGCCACCAGGCCCGAGCTAGATTCGGGCCAGGCCCAGGCCCCTGGGCCGAGGGCTCGGCTTCCTGAGCTAGTTCCATTTTTTTTATTTTAAAAAAAATCCAGAAAAATCGGGAAATTCTAGAAATATTCTAGAAAATTAAGAAAATTATTTTATGAGTTTTCTTATATTTGGGGAGTTTCCCACTCAAGTTTTAGGTTAAGGGTTTTGCTGTTAACTCTGTGAGTTATATTTTTTTCGAAAAATTTGTTTGCTCTTCAAAAGTTTCAAATTTTTATTCGCATAAAATATTGGAGATTTGACGGGTGGTTGTTCCAATGGAAGCGTCTGGGGTGCATATTAATTTCATGAATAAAACGAAAACCCTAATAAAACGGACAAGATTAGACAGGGTAGGTTAAATGAAAATGAAATTTGTTAGATTGATTGTTGCATTTTGTGTTATGCATGGTATATTTGTCATGACTTGGAAACAACACATAATCGGTATTTGAATCACATGAAGTCTATAGGACCTCACTGTAACCCAACTAAGCCGAAAACTAGGAATCTAAACCTTTTTAAGAAAATAGTGGAGGTGAGATTTTGAAAAAAAGGGTATAAATGAAATCAAGTTCCCTTTTTAAAGTGTAAGTAAAGTTTATTTGAAAATGCAAGTGAGGTGTAGACAAAGGTTTGAAAATATTTTCGTCATTTAAAATTTTGGCAGCATCTCTTTTGTAAATTTTGATAAAAACCAGTATATAAACATAAATACCATCAGCATCCCCAATCGGGAGCTATCACCTTGCCGAAACGGTGGAAACACAATCACGCAGTATATACGATACCCATGGCGAAGATCAACAAAAGAAAAAGCAAAAGAAATACTAAAATAACTCAACGATATCCAAATCGACACATAAAAGAAAAATATACAAGTCTCGTCTCTAAATCCAAAAGAATATACAAGTTTGGCTTCTAAGTCCACAAAATATACAAGTCTGGTGGATAGAGTTTTTAACTAGATTACAAATGAATATAAATATACAAGCGGCGGTTACAATCTATAATGTAACCCACCTATCAAGCAATCATCTAAAAGAAGAAACGTGCCAGCAGGCCGCTACTGATTCGAGCATTCGTTCTTGCAAGAAAACTATGACACAATGGAGGTGAGTTGCCAACTCGTGAGTATAAGACATCATCAGGTAGAAATCGAATACATAACGATCTACCTAGGTCATACTGTAATATACTATCATACTATGAGGTAACTAAAGTGGACGTGTATATATATACATAATATCGTGTTAGTATTAATATGTGGAAATATGTCATCCATAACATATATATATATATATATATATATATATATATATATATATATATCATCCAATGAGTGTCCCTCAACGACATTAGAAATTCTCATAAAATTTGGTTTGAGTTCTCTCGAGTATCAATGGGAGCAGTTTATGAATTCTCAGTATCAATAGTAGCTCTTCTTTCTTTATTCCCAGTGGTCTTTCAAGCGATCCATTAATGACAAGGCCAGAGCTTGCCCCCATACGTGTCCGATTAGTCATCTCTTTAAATGCCCATGCCTAAAGACAAAGAGTACTCGAAGGTCAGATTGGCATGGATTACATAACCTTCTTGAATTAGATCGGGTTACGGCAAGTCTTGGAAATTGATCTTATTGAGTTGCCTAGGTTTTAGTATCACTAGGGTCCAATTCCTGGCTCTCAGGGGGACAGATTTTGTACGAATTGTTTGTACGACCTTTAGCTCCTTGCCTTCTTTCCACTCTTTCAACAATCCACTCTGCAAGTGACGTTTAGGAGTGTCCAGTATCGACACTCGAAATCCTCATAAATCCAGTGTCCAATATCGACACTCGAAATCCTCATATCTCAGGCACCGTCTCTCGGATCGGCCCTCGTATCCATCCGAATCATATCACTCCGGTCGGTATCCTCCAGATATCCAATGAGTTTTCATACTATCACTGGTCGGCCTCATCCTCGCTAGTCTCACCCGTCTTTTTATACTAGCTTCTTGCCCTTCGGTACTCTATCGGGTCCACCATATATCCGCAATCGGTTCCTCCCCTCCCTCGATTCGTATAATACTCATATCTCAGAATCCAGAAAACTCATGGTAGACGCCAAATATCATATCAAGTGGAAACTGTATTTTTAAGACATTCACAAGTTTTATAAAATGATATCCGCGGTTTCTCAAATCTCATAGAAACAGAAATTCCATAAAAACACTATCTCATAAAACCATGGCAATAATGGAACAACATATAAAAGTATATAACAGTAATATAATGCACGCTGAGGTAAAATGAGCAGTAATCTAAGATACTGACAGGAATATAGTATGATGCGAAATAGTATTACAGGTTCTATGTGTATGAGGCATGACAATTACCAATGATGTGTGCGTGAAACATACGATTCTGTGTATGTGCAACATGTAAATCATTGATAATTGTACAGTGTACAACAAGTGTGTTCATATAAGCAGGTCCTATGTGTGTATGGGGTATGGCAATTACCGATGAGATGTAGGTGTAACATGTGAGTATATACAAGTGCAACATGAAATCATCAGTAATGGTGCGCGTGTCCTAGCAAATGAAGTTAAATAGAGCTAATGGTATAAACGTGGTATATATCGTAAGTAATTGGAGTGCGAGCGTATGCAAAAATAAGGAAAATCATAATGTGAGCAAGCGTTAAAAATATCTAACTCCGTATTGGCCATACAGTTATAGTTTAAAGTAGCATGAAACATTGTTTTGGAAATAAGGGACTGCGATATTTTTAAAATAGATATTTTTTTGAAAATTCGTAGTGCACCATTGACTTTATCATTTAAAAGTACGTAATGGATCGTTAGTTTTGAAAGTAAGTACGACTTTAAATATCTTATGAATTTTTCTTTTTGTGATTTTAGCAAGACTCCTCAAGTCGAAATAAATATCGGCCGTATTCGGCAATCAATCATCATCATATTACGTACGGAACATCTCTCGTACGATATCACCCAATCAATACAGTACGGATCTATAGTCACGTACATCAACTCATCTCATGTCATATCATACCATATCATGTATACTTATATCGTATATATACTCATGTCATATATATACTTATATCGTATAATATACTCATGTATATACATTTACATACCTATATATATAGCTCAAGGCTAAGAATAGAAACTAAATATATAATTTTCTACTAAGTATACTAATATACTCCTATGATTAGTCTAGGTATATGATTCTAGGATATATAGTATCCTAATTGCTACGGTTGCGGGGGTGCTATACGCCATCCACCCGACTTCCTCCGTAGATATACATCTACTCATCTAAATGCCTTGCCTTAGTCGAAGTCGACGAATACCTTACCCTTCTTTGTTCTCTCGGAAGTTCCCGCGATCGTATCTACAATCGAAACCATATCGAATCGCATAAAAATCCATATCAAAACCGATACGACGAGTGAAGCGCGCATAGGTTAGAACATATGGTCAACGCGTGCCAAAATGATAAAATACCCCTGACGTACAAACGTCGAACGACCGAGTCAAGACCTAAAAATCCAAAATCCAAGTTTAGAAACCGTATGATATCGTCAAAAAGCTAAGTAAAACACCTTTAGATGTTTACTCAAGGAATCTAGGGCAATTTAGCATATAAAATAAGCTTGTATATAATATAAAACATCTACTGACCCAACCCCGACACCTACAACAAAAAGTTGGCCGCAGATTTAAGGGTTTGACCGCAATTTGCAGTTCGAATTGTGAGTTAAGTGTTCGTGTTTCTCCTGCGGTCTTCTGGTGGTCTAAATAGGTCTAGTGTATACGCTAAATATTTTTGAGAGATTCAAAACTACTTAAGAATTCGTTCGAACACTAAAGCCTCACTATAACTCCTAGTTTTTGAAAACTTAACCGACATTTGAAACTTTAAACACAAGTAAAACTTGATAAAAGAAGAGTTTTTACCTAAATAAAAAGATGAAGGGGAAGCTTAAGCTTGTAGGATGCCATTTGGAGATTTGATGATGCTTCACATTGAAAGAGTTGTGCTTGCATCAATGAGAGGAAGCTAGGAGTTGTGTTGAGTAAGAGTTTGTGGTGAGTGGACGAGTGTGTGAGGGTGTGTTTGTGTAGAGGGCAGCTATGGGATAGGGAGAGAGCTTGAAGGAATGAGAAGGAAAATATGGGGAGAGTGAAGAGAAGAAACCGTATGATATCGTCAAAAAGCTAAGTAAAACACCTCTAGATTTTTACTCAAGGAATCTGGGGCAATTTAGTATATAAAATAAGTTTGTATATAATATAAACATCTACTAACCCAACCTCGACACCTACAACAAAAAGTTGGCCGCAGATTTAAGGGTTTGACCGCAATTTGCGGTTCGAATTGGGAGTTAAGTGTTCGTGTTTCTCCTGTGGTCTTCTGGTGGTCTAAATAGGTCTAGTGTATACGCTAAATATTTTTCAGAGATTCAAAACTACTTAAGAATTCGTTTGAACACTAAAGCTTCACTATAACTCCTAGTTTTTGAAAACTTAACCGACATTTGAAACTTTAAACACAAGTAAAACTTGATAAAAGAAGGGTTTTTACCTAAATGAAAAGATGAAGGGGAAGCTTAAGCTTGTAGGATGCCATTTGGAGATTTGATGATGCTTCACATTGAAAGAGTTGTGCTTGCATCGATGAGAGGAAGCTAGGAGTTGTGTTGAATAGGAGTTTGTGGTGAGTGGACGAGTGTGTGAGGGTGTGTTTGTGTAGAGGGCAGCTATGGGATAGGGAGAGAGCTTAAAGGAACGAGAAGGAAAATATGAGGAGAGTGGAGAAGAAATGGGGAGGCATGGGCATGGGCATGGTGTGGCTATGCTCCCATATCCTCTCCCCCCCTCCCGCTCTATTCTAATATGAAAAACACAAGAAAAATATATTTGTAGCCATGCCATGCTTTGAAACCCAAATGAAACCCTTGTTGACTTATCATGGCATCCTAAGTGCAAAAATTTGGAAAACAAAAACTAGTTTTAACATGCTAACTTGTATGAATATCATTATATACTAATTTAAGAAAAGCCCAATCAAATATTTGCCTTCAAAATTATAATTTCATTTTAATTCCAATTACATTCTAAAAATAGAGGTATATAACTATACCATTCTATGAAAACATAAATCCATACTCAGTGTAATATCCGTAAAACTCATTATATTATTATTTAAATTCTAAAATAATATTTTCCATTTTCTGAAATGTTACAATATTCCCCCTTAAATAAATTCAGTCCCCAAATTTAAATTTAAAACTTCAAGTTTTAAAACATTTCAGTAAACCAAATCAACGGGGCTCCGAAGTCAGCGCAACGCGTGCGCATGAAAACAAAGTGCAAAACTCAAATTACCGAATACAAGCTACGATGAAAATGCAATTTGCAAAATCTACCGTTTAAATCAAGCACACGATTATGCACAAATATAATCAAGGTCATAATACGTATATAGTACGCATCCTTGTAAAATCTTCTAAGTAACTAAAAATGTATGTATGAAAAATCCTTTTCAAATTTGCCATATGATGCGTATATTACGGCATAAGTAGTGGACGTTCATTTATGGAAAAAAATATATACCTATATACGTTTTGTTTAAAATATACGTCCCGCCTTTTGAAAATAACTTATAAGGGTTTTCTTTTTGTAAAATCTTGTGTTGCTCACGGACACGTAGGAAAATAATGAGACTATAGCTCCTTTGAAAACCTCTTCTGTAAATACCGATATATGCAAAAATATTCCGGTACTGTCTCTCAAATCAGTCCTGCTCTGCTATTAGATAACATAATATATATCATAAAAACGCGATGCACCAAAAAGAAATCAACCTCAACAGGTGTACACGAAAACCAAACCTACGTATGACTGGTGCGTACGAAAATCGAAGTCAAAACCAAGTGCAACGAGTGCGCACGAAAACGAAAACCGAGTGCAACGGATGTGCACGAAACTAAAACCGAGTGCAACGGGTGTGCACGACAACATCAAGTGCATTTAGAGTATACGAAAATCTTAATCAAGTGCAACTGATGTGCACGAAAATCTCAATCAAGTGCAACTGAGGTGCACGAAAATCTTCAATTGCATCAAATGTGTACAAAACCACATCAAGTGCGTCGAGTGTGCACGAAAATCTAAATCAAGTGTATCAGGTCTGCACAAAAATATCTAGTGCAATAGGGCGCACGAAAATCAATATCAAGTGCAACCAGGTGTACGAAAACATCATATATGCAACTGGTCTGTACGAAAACCACATCAATGCATCGAATGCGCATGTAAACAATATCGAGTGCATCTAGAGTGCACGAAATCATCAATATGTGCGACGGGTGTGCACAAAACAATATCGAGTGCAATGGATATGCACAAAAACATAAATCAAATGTAATGGATGTGCACAAAGAAAATATCTACTAGGTGCAGCCACGGTGCACGAAAATATCAATCATGAAACTCAATCATCAAAATATAAGAATCAAAACGACGAAAGCGTGATATTCAGATCACCAAAATGCAAATAAAAAACAAATGATATTAAAATACATCTCTTTCAATGTCGAAAGGCGCCTGTGCACCTAGAGCCGGCAGAGCAAGAATTTCTACTTGCCTTTTGCCCATGGCCCGGCATCCTCTGTTTTTAGGTCCTTGTTCTCTCTATGGACCATCAAATTCATGACCTCTTGGCTCTACAGCCTGGTAAGGAGTGGTGACGGAAACAGTCCCGTTCTGACGCCTCTATGAACATTTCCTGACTAAGCAACCTGGCCACTCGCACTGCAACACGTCAACAATGACGGTCTCAGGCCCTTTGAGTACGTGCCATACAACCGATCCTGAGTCCAAATCTTTATTGCTATAGTATCTCGGAAAGAACCTGTCACGGCTTCTGCCGATCTCATCTTTGCCGAACTGTTCGGAAACTGGCACTTTCAAACAAACCCGCTTCTATTCCGGAGCAGTTGCAATCTCATCAAGACTTCCCTATAAAAATGTGGCCGTATCCAACGCCTCTGCAATACGTATCAAATCTCGGGCATCACGGAGAGGAACGACTCATTGAGATCTCGTATGAATCTCTTAATCCATTTCTCTTCAATATCTACCAACTCGGAATTATATTTTGATAGCTGCGTAAACTGCAATTCATACTCGGCTACGGTCATATCCGGAGTCTCTCATAAAGACTCGAAATTACGGACTCGGCATCTCCAATACTCTGTGGAAGAAATCTGGCTAAATGCATCCTTGAGAACTCGTCCCAGTCATCGGAGGAAGATCCACTTCTTGTCCCCTCCCGATCGACGCACACCAGGTCTGAGCAAGACCTTTCAAACTGAAACTACCCAACTCAACCGATCTCGCATTGGAGCGTCCCAACAAATGAAATATCTTAGTCACTCTATCCAGGAACGACTAAGGATCCTCTGTCACATTCCTGCCTTACGTGACTTCAGCTTTATAAACTCTAGGAGCGATACCTCATCAATCTCAACAGTGGCTGGTATATCTGTCTGCACGGTAGATAACACAACGATTCTCGGAGTAGGCTGTACGTCAACAGACCTCTCAATCCGACTGGCCTCAAGCAATGACTCGACCATCCGGTGCAGATCCAGGACACTCGCTTCAAACGAGAAATCCTATCATAAAAGGATAAACAATCTGTTCTTGTGTCACCGGGATAACATCCTGGTCAGTCCTGATCGCATCTCTAGCCGCAGTCCTCTCGGCTCGCGTAGCCATGGTGACAGGAACCACAAACAAGTATCGATGAGAATAGATCAAAAGAACGAATATAAGAAAGGAAGATATATATCCTAAGGTTACTTAAGCGGAGTATCGTATTGTAAATATGCCGCGGAACATACGTACGGTACGTTACTCTACTTGAGCTACCTACTCCATCAACCAAGGTCAACCTACGTAACGAAAGTTCGGGTCTAATACCCCTAAAGCTAAGTCTATGTTCCGTAAGCTCAAGTCTAGATTCTGAAATATACGCTCTAGACTCTACATAGTCAAACTAGACCCGAACAAAGGTTAAACCTAATGTTTTGATACCAACTTTGTCATGACCCGGAAACGGCACGTGACCGGCACTTGAATCACGTGAAGTCTATAGGACCCCACTGTAACCCAAGTAAGCCGAAAACCATGAATCTAAGCATTTTAAAGAAAATAGTGGAGGTGAGGTTTTGGAAAAAGGGGTATAAATGAAATCAAGACCCCTTTTTAAAGCGTAAGTAAAGTTTGTTTGAAAATGCAAATGAGTTGTAGACTAAGGCTTGAAAATATTTTTGTCATTTAAAATTTTGGCAGCACCTCCTTTGTAAATTTTGATAAAAACCGGTACATAAACATAAATACTATCAGCATCCCCAATCGGGAGCTATCACCTCGCCCAAACGGCGGAAACACAACCACACAGTATATGCGACGCCCAAGACGAAGATCAACACAAGAAAAAGTAAAAGAAATACTAAAAACAACTCAACGATATCCAAATCGACACAAAAAAGAAAAACATCCAAGTCTCGTCTTTAAGTCCAAAAGAATATACAAATTTGGTCTCTAACTCCACAAAATATATGTCTGGTCGATAGAGTTTTTAAATAGATTACAAATGAATATAAATATACAAGCGGTGGTTAAAATCTGAAATGTCACCCACCTACCAACCAATCATTCAAAAGAAGAAACGTGTCAGTAAACCGCTATTGATCTGAGCGGTCGGTGCTGCAAGAAAATTATAGCACAACGGGGTGGTTGCCAACTCGTGAGTAGAAGACATCATCAGGTAGAAATCGAATACATAACGATCTACCTAGGTCATACTGTAATATACTATCATACCATGAGGTAACTAAAGTGGACGTGTATATATATATGTACATAATATCGTGTCAGTATCAATATGTGGAAATATGTCATCCATAACATATATATATCATCCAATTAATGTCCATCAACGACACTCGAAATTCTCATAAAAACATCCGAGTGTCCAGCATCGACACCCGAAATCCTCATAAATCCCGTGTCCAGTATCGACACTCGAAATCCTCATATCTTAGGCGCCGTCTCTCGGATTGGCCTTTGTATCCATCTGAATCATATCACTTCGGTCGGTATCCTCCGGATATCCGCCGAGTTTCCATACTATCCCCGGTCGGCCTCATCCTCGCTAGGCTCACCCGTCTTTCTATACGGGCTTCTTGCCTCTCGGTACCGTATCGAGTCCACCATGTATCCGCAATCGATTCCTCCCCCTCTCTCGATTCGGATAATACTCATATCTCAGAACCCAGAAAACTCATCGTGGACGCCAAATATCATATCAAGAGGAAACCATATTTTTAAAACATTCACAAGTTTTATAGATTGATATCCGCGATTCCTCAAATCTCATAGAAACAGAAATCCCATGAAAACACTATCTCATAAGAATATGGCAATAATGGAACAACATATAAAAGTACAGAACAGTAATATAATGTACGCTGAGGTAAAATGAGCAGTAATCTAAGGTACTGGCGGGAATATAGTATGATGCGAAGTAGCATGACTTGTTCTATATGTGTACGACCAATGCTGTGTGTGTGAAACATACGATTCTGTGTACGTGCAACATGTAAATCATTGGTAATTGTATAGTGTACAATAAGCGTGTTCATATAAGCAAGTCCTATTTGTGTACGTGGCATACCGATGAGGTGTACGTGTAACATACGAGTATATGCAAGTACAACATGAAATCATCGGTAATGGTGCGTGTGTCCTAGCAAACGAAGTTATATAGAGCTAATGGTATAAACGTGGTATACATCGTAAGTAATTGGAGCGCGAGCGTATGCAAAAATAAGGAAAATCGTAACATGAGCAAGCGTTTAAAATATCTAACTCCGTATTGGTATATAGTTATAGTTTAAAGTAGCACGAAACGTTGTTTTGGAAATAAGGGACCACGATATTTTTAAAATAGACATCTTTTGAAAATTCGTAGCGCACCTTGACTTTATTATTTAAAAGTACGTAACGGATCGTTAGTTTTGAAAGTAAGCATGGCTCTAAACATCTCATGAATTTTCCTTTTTGTGATTTTAGCAAGACTCCTCGAGTCGAAATAAATATCGGCCGTATTCGGCAATCAATCATCATCATATCACGTACGGAATATCCCTCGTACGATCACCCAATCAATACAGTATGGATCTATAGTCGCGTACATCAACTCATCTCATGTCATATCTTACCATATCATGTATACTTATATCATATATATACTCATGTCATATATATACTTATATCGTATAATATACTCTTATATATACATTTACACATATACATATACATCTACACACACACACATATATACACATTTACACACACACACATATATATAGCTTAAGGCTAAGAATAGAAACTAGATATATAATCTTTTACTAAGTATACCAGTATATTCCTATGATTAGTATAGGTATATGATTCTAGGATATATTTATCCTAATTGCTACGGTTACGGAAGTGCTATACGCCATCCATGCACCCGACTTCCCCCGTAGATATACATCTACTCACCTAAACGCCTCACCCTAGTCGAAACCGACAAATGTCTTGCCCTTCTTCGTCGTCTCGGAAGTTCCTGCGATCGTACCTACAATCGAAACCATATCGAACCGCATAAAAATCCATATCAAAACCGATACGACGAGCGAAGCGCACATAGGTTAAAACTTATGGTCAACGCGTGCCAAAACGACAAAATACTCCCCGACGTCGACGTACAAACGTCGAACGACCGAGTCAAGACCTAAAAATCCAAAATCCAAGTTTAGAAACCATATGATATCGTCAAAAAGCTAAGTAGAACACCTCTAGATTTTTACTCAGATAATCTGGGGCAATTTAGCATATAAAATAAACTTGTATATAATGTAAAACATCTACTGACCCAATCCCGACACCTACAACAAAAAGTTGGCCGCAGACTTGAGGGTTTTGACAATTTGCTGTTCGAATTGGGAGTTAGGTGTTCGTGTTTCTCCTGGGGTCTTCTGGTGGTCTAAATAGGTCAAGTCTATACGCTAAATATTTTCAGAGATCCAAAACAACTCCAGAATTCGTTTGGGCACTAAAGCTTTACTATAACTCCTAGTTTTTGAAAACTTAACCGACATTTGAAACTTTAAACTCAAGTAAAACTTAATAAAAGAAGGATTTTTACCTAAATGAAAAGATGAAGGGGAAGATTAAGCTTGTAAAATGCCATTTGGAGATTTGATGAGGCTTCATATTAAAAGAGCCGTGCTTGCATCAAAAAGAGGAAGTTTGGAGTTGTGTTGAGTTGAGTAGGAGTTTGTGGTGAGTGGAAGAGTGTGTGAGGGCGTGTTTGTGTAGAGGGCAGCCATAGGGTAGAGAGAGAGAGAGCGCTTGAAAGAATGAGAAGGAAAATATGAGGAGAGTGAAGAGAAGAAATGGGGAGGCATGGGGATGAGCATGGTGTGCCCATGCTCCTATATCCTCTCTTTCTCTTTCTCCCTCTCTATTCTAATTTGAAAAACACAAGAAAAATATATTTGTAGCCATGCCATGCGTTGAAACCTAAGTGTTGTTGACTTATCATGGCATCCTAAGTGCAAAAATTTGGAAAACAAAAAAACTAGTTTTAACATGCTAACTTGTATGGATATCATTATATTCTAATTTGAGAAAAGCCCAATCAAATAATTGCTTTCAAAATTATAATTTCATTTTAATTCCAATTACTTTCCAAAAATAGAGGTATATAACTATACCGTTCTATGAAAACATAAATCCATTCTCGGTGTAATATCCGTAAAACTCATTATATTATTATTTAAATTTTAAAATAATATTTTCCATTTTCTGAAATGTTGCAATATTATATATACAAAGACGCATACTGCATTAATTTGATAAATTTCAAGTGGGAGATTTCGAGAAGAGACGAAAGTTTAGATTCAACTACCCAATATAATCCGTTTCTAGGAAATCTATGATCCGTTTTTCAATTATTTTAACAAAATTTTAAATTTATACTTTTGAAGGATGCGGTTGGGGCTATATGACTTCTCTTTCTTCGGGGTGTAGGTTTATCATTGTTGTTAAGATGGGTTGAAAACGAAGCCTTCTTTGGGAAAGAACGGTACTCTATTATATGCCATAGTCTTAACGCATCCATAATAAAGTCAAAATATCGTCAGTCTCACCAGAGGTGAGATGATAGATGACGATAACATAATAAAATAGAAACAATAGTTTAATATTACATGAACAAGCTGAAAGACTTGGACGCTAGTGATGAGGTGGCAGCGATATAGCAGGGCTACACGAAGTAGCACCATTGATGTGAACAAGCTGAAAGACTTGGACGCTAGTGACGAGGCGGCATCAATGTAGCAGGGCTACAGGACGCAGCACCATTGAGGTGGCAGCAATATAGCGGGGCTACATGACACAGCACCATCGAGATTCAGCGATCTTCGGAAGATTGGTGCATCTAGGATCACTTTACGCGTTGGACGTGATGAAGAGCGATGTCATTAGTGGTCATATGTTTTATTGCCGAGCACTCGCAGTTTATATTGAGCGGTAGTTACAGGGTATCTACGTATCAAGAGATAAGTTGTGCGATGATTATGGGGTCATCTATGCGGCATGGCAACGTCACATTATTTCTTGGTTTGGCCTTATTTTCATATAAGGAGTCGAATTATGTAATGTGGATACACTTAAGAGTTATATTTTCATTGATCCGGGATCTGAAGAGTGCTGCTCCAGTTAGATTGTAGAGCGACAACAGTAGACGGTTACATGTTTTCTACTCGACATATGAAGCAGTTATTATGCGAAAAGCGAATGTGTTGACGTTAGCTAGTACGTTTGAGTAGCTGAGACTTAAGGTTTAATCGCCAGGGACGATGGAGCCCAGAGTGCTAATGATATGTTGATGAGGTCAACAGTGCGTAAGGACGGGTGTCCTAACGCAAGAAGAGTTCTATCAAACTACAAAAACATGAATAACACGCCAACTTAAATGATCTGACATGGAGAAATGTGCTGGCAATAATGGATATAATAAGTCCAACGTTTGACTGTGGGAATTTGAACCGCTCCACTCATCAGGGTACTGAGTGGAAATAAGCCTTCTGCTTGGAGCAGAAAAGTTTGTGGAAGAAAATCACGTGTCGAGGACACTTGAATCTATTCTGCATCGGGGATGCAGATAGCTATCCATTAATAATCTTCTTGTCAGGGTACCGAGTAGAAGTCCTTCTGTTGGGAGCAGAAAAGTTTGTGGAAGCAAATCATGTGTCGAGGACATATGAGTCAATTTTGCATCGGGGATACATATAGCTATCCACAAATTATCTTCCCGTCGGTTACAGTTTCAGTCTCGGCTTAAGATATTTGGATAGCTTAATGGGACACTCTGTCTTATGAGTTCCTTATGCTTTTGAGAATTGACCCTTCTATAAATATCATAAGTGGCATGGTACATTAGGTTAATAAATAGATAAGACGACTTAACCACCTGGGATGGATGAGTTGGCATTTGAGCCAAAGTCAAACCATCTACTTGTGAGAGTTGCCTTGGAGGCAAAACTGCTAGAGTAAAACCATTTGGATATCCATTATAGATAATTCACTCCGATAGATACAGACCAATAAACATGAAGACACGTAGTGGAGTTTCCTAATTTAACACCTTTATTAATAATTACCCGATATGGTTATTGTCTCATACGGAACTAAATCGTTAATTTGTATCAAACGTGGTATTAGTGAAGTGAAGAGTCAGTTCACGCAAACAGGGTTGTGCACGTTTCACGGAGCAGTTCTGGGAACTGTAAGCAAGCCATGGGTATTTATTTTAGCAGTTCAAGGAACTGAATGAAGGAAAAAGAGTCGTCAGATAGTTGATGATAGCATAAACTCTGCAACAAAATGGTTTTGTAGAGAGGAGAATTAGGAAATCCTAGATATGATAAAGAACATGATGACAATGGCCAATCTTACATATTGTTTGGGAGATGCACTTTTGGCCGCTGCTTATGTTCTTGGTCATGTGTTTTCAAAGACAATATAGCCAACATTTATGAGTAGTGGACGAATGAGAGACCTGGATGGTCACTTGTGTTCATGAGTGTGTCGTAGGACCGTGACTAATATTTGATCGTGCAACGTTGATTTTCTCAGAGAGGAAACGTCGAGCGATTTCCTCGGGAAGGAATTTTCACAAATGGCAGAAGTAGGTCAGGATTTGGGATTTTACGAGATTGAGGAGTTTTCTAGTCGGTTAGCGGTGCAGAAAGAATTAGTTCCTTCAGCGTTGGCGAGAGTAGGAGCGATATTTCCACTGATGGCTTGGAGCCAATCACGGATCTTCAAGTGACTTGTAATTAGTACTGCGGATTGACACCCCAAAGATACTTCGATATCAAAAGGGAGACTTCTATAGTAACTCCGCATTGGTTGTGGGACCCAAATCATATGAGGACGCTATTAATGGGGCTATTGCGAAGGAGTGAATAATGAGAATGGAAGAGGAGAAAGAGTCAACGTTAAATGATCAAATCTGAGATTTGATCGATTATCCTACCGGACGTAAGACTATTGATGAAAATTGGGTTTTTCGAGGTCTTGCGAAAGAAGGAGGATGTTGTAGAGAGATACGGGGCACACTTGCTGGGAAAGAAATGATGATTGCGTTTATTTCGCCAACTTAACAAATCGCTGCATATAAAGATCTTAAGCTAGTTCTGCGGACTTAGATCGTATTGTCGATGGAAATTTAAATAAGGAGATCTGGGAGATCTTCCTATGGGTTTCAAAGCCAAGGGGACTCGAGTCGACTCAGAGAGTCCATTTATGGTTTGAAACACTTCTCCAAACAGTTGTTGGTTCAATGTCATTAATCTATATTGGATACCGATTGACGATGATTGAATGCGACAACTGTAAGTTCAGACATCTTGTTGTGAACGATGTTGTAATGACCAAAAGTGATTTGGAGAAAATGAATGCCACTTAGAGTGGCTATGTTCTCGTTATAGAGGACACGTGAGATGTTGAGTTTGTGCTTGGGAATTGGATCCATGAGGAGCCGTTTCAAGAGTATCCTATGTTTGTCTTCAGAGACTCACATGAGATATATCTTAAAAACGGTTTAGCCCGCACAATCACTCCAATTTATTACTCCAATAATTAATGGACATGGTTTTTAGTCTTGACCTTTGCTATAAGACTCTTGACGAAGAAAGACAGATTTTGTGACTTCCATTTTGCTTAGTCAGTAATTAATGTATGTGTAGTATGTACTTGGTCAGACATATAATCCTTACCGATTGGACTTAGTAACATGGTCTGCTTGTTGGGATGAAGTGATGAGGATTTTCAGGTATTTATGTGAGACAACCCACAATATATATTGCTATGAGGAATTAGGTTTGCAGTCATGTGGACATACAAATGCCGACTGGGCCGGCAATATGGATATGCGTACATCCACATCTGCACGTGTTTTCTTGCATAATGGCATGGCTATCACTCGGAGTAGCAAGAAGCATGAGGTGTAGCTTTTTCTTCATGGGGTGGAATATACGACTACCTCAGTAGCGCCAAAGGGGCTGCTAGTTTGAGCTGATTTCTTGGGAGTTTGCGCGTGATTTCGCACGCAAGAGAAACCCGGTTTCTCTTTATCGTGATATCAGATCAATGATAGCATACTCAAACGATCCCATATATATGAGAAGTTGAAGCACTTAAAAATCTAACTATACTTCATTAAGAAATAAGTGGCATGAGAAGGTGGTCTAAACTATAAGATTTTTTCCTTCAGGACAGACGATCGGAATCCGATGACGAAGGAAATAGCTAACGCTATGTGCATCTGGGCTTCGTCCTGAGTGACATATTGCATTTATAGACTTTACTTTTATGTTTGATATTATTATTATGGGTGGCGACTTTATAGATGTATATTTTAAGATTGATGGTGTATAGTTTTCTTTCTTTAATTTCTGGGATGGATATTTCTATATTTTGTTTGACTATTTCAGACATGGAGTATAAGTGTACAGGGTACACGATGTGTGCGGGGCACATATTTAACAAGGATACGTCAGCAGGCAGGAACTCCCCCTCACACGAAAAATCCCTTTTATGCTAGGAAAACATACGAAGGCAAGACTAAGTACTGGACGTCAGCTGCTCGGAGCAGTAACCGTGGTGTTGCATACTGGGTATGGCGACAGTGCGAGCACTTAATAGAGTCGTCTTGACCGGGTCAGGATGAGGTTGCCATATGCTGTAGGCTGAGCGACCGAAGTGGTTATCCCATGACCACTTTTACTTGTTTACATATAGCTAGACTAAGGGTCTGACTTGTCGTACGGAGTGTGAGTTTGTCGGGAGATCCCAGGCATATCGCAGGGTGATATGGCCGGGCAACTCAATCACAGGATGATTGGACTTGGATCCGTACGGTATAACCTTAATGGCGTACGCTCTTAGGGAGAGAATTTTATACTATAGTACGTTATCATAAGACGTGCGCTTGGATTGTGCACATAAGGAGGTTGAGAGATGGATCCCCTCTTTCTTTCCCAAATATAAATAGTTTTTCACCATAAAACCCTTGAAGGGGAACTCAAATCTCCCATCAAATCTCTAAAATGGAAGATTTTTAAGTCTCACCCCCTTTTTCTTCAAGATCCAGCCAATAAAGAGAAGGAAGAAGGAGACCCATCTCCAAAAATCCTACTTTGGGAAGATCCAAGGCTCAAGAGAAAACCCAGGATTCAAGGGAGAAGAAATGAGTCCCCTTTCATCACCTTCGAAAATATTTTAGGAGTTTAACTCCACAAAAAAAAAAAAAAAAAATATATATATATATATATATATATAAAATAATAAATCTTTCTTATTGGGAGTACAACACCCAGTATATGGGCTAAACCCCTTTTTTCCTCTAGCGTCCAGCGTCCGCGTGCCAAGCATGCGAGGCGCCGGCGCCTACGCGTCCTTTGGACGCTATTTTTCCTTTTTTTTTATATATATACACGCTCCATAACATTTTTCTCGTTAGAAAAAATTTCTAACGGGACGCTGCCCCACTCCTCGCAAGGGCGCTGCTAGCCCCCTTGACCCTTAGCCCGCTAACCGGGTAGTGGGATCCTCGTAAACTCTGCGAGGTCCCCGATATATCCAAAACCCCTCAAGACACACATACGCACATTGCACATTGAGTTCGCATGACCAGTTTGACCCGTCAATCGGAGGTTCTCTCACTCCGAACGCGAGGGGTAATTAACGGCAGCTTAGTCCGCGGTTGCCGGAGATTCGGATTCCCACAATCAATAAACCCCCGCCTACCCTAGGCAGAGGAAATCTGTAGTATGCCTAACAAGCGACGCGTATTCCCATCTCAATGGGATGACGAAAAACATCCTACAGATTCTGGCACGGCCGGTGGTACCTATCTTTCCTCCCATATTTCGGGTTAAATACCCATGCGAACTCAATCAACATATACATTGATTGCCTGTACTGAAATCATGCTTCTATTTGCTGGTCAACAACTTTTGATTGCAATCATCGGACGCAACAAAATGTCTCTAAGGACAATCTCAGCTCTCAACACAGCTTCTATCTTCTACACGATGAAGATAGACGCCAGGACGGTCCTCCCGGCCAGTCTCGGGCGACAATAGGAGGAGCTGCCGCTACCATTTGGCTCTATTTTGTTCGTGCCAGCTAACGCCATCCCAGCTCCTCAAGCTGCAGTAAGAGATAGACCAGCCTCGAAAGGCAGGAGACCAAATATGGTGATCTCGAAGGCACCACTACCCAAACGCAAGTCGGTATTTGAACGACTTGCCTTGACCCCGGCTGGGGGCAAGATCATCAACACCAACAAAGCAACAAGGCATCTTGGGCAAGCTCCAGCGGTACCCCTGACAACTGCTCAATCTGGTATCTTCTTTAAGCTCCCCGTCAACCGACTCACGATGGTTTCCTGGATGACGGATGTCCGTCAAGCCCTCAAAATCGAGAAGCTAAGATAGAAAAAGCTCAGATACAGAGCCAACAAAAGGGCTAGGGCTCATGCTAGGCTGAACTTCATGAGGTTTCAAGAACAGGGTTACCCCGCCAAAGACAAAGAGATGGTTGGATATGTGGTCCACACTGTCTACATGGTGGGCACGCGCAACAAGAGCAAGGACGGGGCCACTGCATCTCAAATCCAATCTGGTATAAATGTGGCTGCCACTTCCCAAGACCAGCATCCTTTGGAAGGTAATGAGAACCCTTCCAGTGAGGCTGATAAACAGAGAGATCTCTCGGTTCATGAGGAGCCGGGCTCGGAAAGTGAAGAGGAGCCAATATTCCGTCTCAAGACCGCAGAGCAGCAACTTCTCCAAGAGTTCCAGAAGTAGCTCAGAAACAAAGACAGAGATGGCCAAGCTCTACTAAAAAATTGACGACTTGACGAACGTCGTCTTACAGCTCACGGCCCAACTTGCCTCTCAGCCGCCCAATCAAGCGCATGGCTCTACTCATAAACCGGGAAACGGTGTCCCGAGCCAGCCGACGCCTATTCCTTCAAATCCAAAGGTGGGCGAACCGCATGAGAGTCGGTCGCATCCTATCTCGGGAAATGTCTTGGCTACCGAGGACAGCAACCCGCTAACGCGCAAGATCAAATCATGGATTTGGTCGTCAATAAAGTCAAAACATTGGTAGCCGAAGCCGGAGAGCAAAAAGATGTCAGCAGTAGCGGGAGAACATACGATCTTGTAGAGTTTCCCACTGGCTATGTCGTCCCCAAATTTGAAAGGTTCGATGGGACGGGAAATGCGAATTGGCACATTGCCCAATTTAAAGCATCATGCACGAATACTGGGGGCAATGATGCGCTCTTTCTCCGTTAGTTTGTCAATAGTTTGACTGATGTTGCTTTCGATTGGTATGCAAGCATACCGGATGACTCGATCACGACGTTCGCTCAAATAGAATCCATGTTCAAGCAAAGGTTCATGAGCGTCAGCGATAAAATCACCACTGCCGACCTCGTAAGGATCGAACCAAAGAACAACGAAACCAACATGGATTTTATAGTCCGATGGCGCAATCTCTCTGTCAAATATGAACAGCCGTTAGAGCAAGACCAATCCGTCAGTCTTCTTATAGAAAAACTGAACAACTGGATGAAACCTTTCCTGTGCACCGCAGGCCTCAAAACATTTCAAGAGCTGACCAAGAAGGTTCAAATGTTGGAACGCTCAAAGCCCGAGTCCACTCAAGGTCTCCAATTCACAAACAGACCGAAACATCGGAGGGACGCCAACCGGAAAAGCGAAAGTTCCAATAGCACCGATTCTCTAAATAAGCAGAGAGCGGACGGAGCAAAGATTAACAAATCTCGAGAGCCAAGTTTGGAGGAAAGGAGAAATAAAATCCACTCTTTCAGAAGAGACAAGGTTCCCAAAATATTCAAAGATGCTCTGAAGAATGACCTGCGGCTACCAGGACCAAAAAGGCTAAGTGAAGCGAACAGGACTACCATCCCAACTTTTGCCCATACCACCGAGTGCTGGGACACACTATTGAAGACTGTTGCGTCTTCAAAGATTGGGTCGAAAAGCAATACAAGACATGAGAGATAGAACTGTCTAAAGGCGTGTTAACAAACAGTCAAGTTGCGACCGCCAATTTCATACAAACGGAGACCGAAGTCCTTCGGGAACCTGATTCTCTCAAACATCTGCCTTTCTCTGAAAAGAGCGGACCAAGGCAATAAGCTAAGAGCCAAGTGAGCAACATTGCCAATGAAGAAGCAATAGACGGGTACACAATCCATACGGTCTACATGATGGAGCTTAGAGGAACAAGTCCTCCTACGTCTTATAGCCATGACAATGATGCGGTTGTTGCCATCCAACACCGGCTCGATCCAAATGATGAAGAGCCCGCTCAGGCCATTGAGCCAAAGGAACTTGTGGTTCTTGCTGAATCAAGCTCAGACGGTAAGGATGACCCCGTTGTCATACCCGGAACTATAGAACAAGCATTATTCCAATGGCTTCAAAGGCAATTTCAGGACAGAGATGAGAGGATGGCCAAGGTCCATTCCAAAGTTGACGAGCTGGCAAACGTCGTGGCAGATCTTGCGACCCAAGTCGTCCGATTGCAATTACAGCAGAATCAAATTTTGGCTCATGAGCTAGGGATTGATATCCGGAAGCAGCCGACCGATACTCCCTCCAGCCCAAGAGCGGAACACTTTTGCGAAAAACGGTCGCGATCAGCCTCCAGTCCCTCTGATACGTATACTGAACGTGGTAAGTGGACAGTAGGTGAACCAAAGACTGATCGGCCTCAAGGACAAGCATCAGTAAAGACACCCACTCTAATGGAGAGAAAGAAGAAGTTATACTCTTTCAGGAGGGATGATGTCCGCAAAATATTCATGGACGTCTTGAACAACGGTCTGCAACTGCCTATTCCAAAGAGGCCACATGAAATGAACATGACCGGCAATCCCATATACTGCCCATATCATAGAATGGTGAGTCATACCATTGAAAACTGCTATGTTTTCAAAGATTGGGTGGAGAACCAATACAAACTTGGGAAAGTCTCACAGTCGTCAGATGTACTGACAAGCCACAGAGCTACAGTCATCAACACAACTCCGCCAAGATCAAAGTTCGAAGAGCTGGGATAAGCAAAAACACTCGACCACCACGTCGTTAAACTGGGAACAATCGACCTCTAAGTCATTAAACTGGGGATGTAAAAAATATGTAAATAAAAAAAGAGTCAAAATGATGGGGCAACTCGCAATAAAAGTCGGCGAGTAAAATAAAAATGAAAATAAACAGCTAAAATGATGGGGCAACCACGAATAAATAGCCAAAATGATAGAGCAATCGCGAACTTCGCGATAATAAGAGTTGAAATGATAGAGCAACCGCGGTTAAAAAAACAGCGAATGATGAGTCGCTTCTGATACCATATTCCAGTGCAGCGATGCAGACGCCAACCAAATTTCAATTCCAAATCCCCAAACGGCGAATGATGAGTCACTCCTGGTACCATATTTCAGTGCAGCGATGCAGACGCCAACAAAGTCCTAAAATTCTCCCAGCCCTACGGTTGGTCTCCGAACTGACTACCGTATATAATACACGGGCTCAAATAATTCTCATCACACCCATGCCCCACCATAATCACCAGTCACGCGGCCGGTCTCCGCCCTCGGAATTATGCTCCATTTGGGAAGACCCACCATGTGTCCTCATGATATATGAGGAGAACAAAACTTACGAGATCCTCTCGACTCGTAAGAAAACACCTTCATGGGATCCTTACGACTCACAAAGGAAAAATACACTTGGAGGTCCTCACGACTCCTAAGGAGAAAATACCTTACGGGATCCTTTCGACTCGTAGGGAGAAAATGCTTTTATGGGACCCTTACGGCTCATAAAATTGAAAAGCCTTAGGGGATAGGGACCTAAGTCTGTCTCCCGAGCCATCACTCCCCAGCAGGCAAAGGCAACTGATGAATTGCTCCTGGCACATGTGCTTCAGTGTTAGCAACGCTGATGCCGACCCCTACCCTAAAATTCCAAACTTTCGATCCGATAGACCCCTAAGTCTTTAAACTGGGAACAGATGACCTCTAAGTCGTTAAACTGGGAACGAAGGAAATCCCCTCATGGCAAATGATGATTCGCTCCTGGTGCTATATTCTAGTGTAAGCGGTGCTGATGCCGAACCAAAACCAAAATCCCCAAATCCTTTCTTGGCAAATGATGATTCGCTCCTGGTACCATATTCTAGTGTAGCGATGCTGACGCCAAACAAAAACCCAAATTCTAAATCCCAGGCTCAAAACCCCGCTGGACGGATAACAAACTCTCAAATCAAATCAAATCAACAATCTCTGAGTCGGAATTATGTTTCGTCTTAGAATGTACCTTGTGTCGAAATCATACTTCGTCTCGGGGTATCTGCCTTCCCTGCCGGAATTATGCTCCGCCTCGGAATTAAGTCGACCAATGACCTCCCCGTAGGGATCAAGCTCTGCCTCGGGGTACGTTGACCAGCGACATTCCGTGCCGGGAAAACGTCAAACAGACACTCCGCCTCGGGGACAAGTCGACCAGCGACACTCCATGCCGGGGACAAGTCGACCGGGGACAAGTCGACCGGGGACACTCCGTCCTGGGGAAACGTCGACCACAGACACTCCGTGCCGGGGACAAGCCAGCGACACTCCGTCTCGGAGACACGTCGAGCACCGACCGTCCAACTCGCAAAAAGGGTAGTATCAACCTCCCTGTCGGAATTATGCTCCGTCTCGGAATCAACCAACAACCTCTGTGTCGGAATTATGTTTCGTCTTTAGAATATACCCCGTGTTGAAATCATGCTTCTCCTCGGAGTGGCCGCCTTCCATGTCGGAATCATGTTTTATCCTGGAATCAACCTTTGCATCAGAACTATATTCCATTCGGAATGTTTACCCCTGCGCCGGAATTATGCTTTGTCTCAGGATATATCGGAATTATGCTCCGCAAATCGGAACGATGCTCCGACCTCCGGAATTATGCTCCGCTCTTCGGAATGATGCTGCACCCCCCGGAATGATGTTCCACCTCGAAGTCCAACTCCAAGATCTATCAATTTCATGCACACAACTCATATACGCAGTGTGCATTTATTGATGGGGGCACTTTGTTGGGGTCAAAAATTACATCCCGGTTGACCAAGTCAAAGTCAAAGTCAACCCCAAGCCAAGCCCAGGCTAAGTGGGCCTATGCCCAAGTCAAGCCTGAACATGAAGCGGCTGGTCTTCCCTATGCCAAGAAGAAAATTATGCAATAAATAAGTTTGATATAATTTTCATGCATGAATGTAAAATAAATGAGCAAAAACCAAATTTTTGTAAAGCTCATGGCTCATGTGCAAAAGAAATGAGCACATGAGGTATGGGATGGGCAAGATGCCATTTTGTAAAGTCCAAGGGGTTATGTGTAAATTTGTAAGCCTATAAAAGGCAATATGATAATGAAATAAAAGAATCTTTTTTTCATTCCTCTCAAAAAGCTAGGGTTTGCGCCTCCTTCCCCTTTCTCAAGGTTCTAAACCTTCTTCCCCTTTTCTGAATTAAATCAAGAGTTCAACTCTTTCTTTCCCAAAAATAAATAGTTTTTCACCATAAAACCTTTGAAGGGAAACTCAAATCTCTCATCAAATCTCTAAAAGTGGAGATTTTTAAGTCTCACCCCCTTTTCTTCAAGATCCAACCAATAAAGAGGAGGAAGAAGCAGACCCATCTCCAAAAATCTCATTTTGGGAAGATCAAAGGCTCAAGAGAGAACTCAGGGCTCAAGGGAGAAGAAAGGGGTCCCCTTCCATCATCTTCGAAAATATTTTGGGAGTTTTACTCCACAAATATATATATATATATATATATATATAATAATAAATCTTTCTTATTGGGAGTACAGCTCCAGTATAGGACCCTTTTTTCCCGATGGCGCTCAGCGCCCACCTACGCGTCCTTTGGACGCTATTTTTCCCTTTTATATACACACACACACACTCTCCACAACACTTTCCCCGTTAACTCTGCGAGTTCCCCGATATATCCAAAACCCCTCAAGACACATATACGCACACTGCACATTGAGTTTGCATGACCAGTTTGACCCGTCAATCGGATGTTCTCTCGCTCCAAAGGCGAGGGGTAATTAACGGCAGTTTAGTTCGCGGCTGCCGGAGATTCGGATTCCCACAATCAATAAACCCCCGCCTACCATAGGCAGGAGGAATCTGTAGTACGCCTGACAAGCGACGCGTATTTCCATCTCAATGGGGTGACGAAAAACACCCTACAGTGTTCAAGTACGCTTTTGAGAAGGATCGAAAGTACTTGAGCAGACATATCTGATTAGATCTGGGGTATGAGATTTCGTGAGCCTAACATATTTTTTGTTTATGTTGTTTTTTTTAGGGAGATCCTTGTGTTGGTCCTAATGGATCTGGCTACAAGGCTACCCGCTTGCAAGTTCTCAACGGTCCACGCCGCACCAACATATATGTATGGGTAAGAATAAGGAAGAGAAGGAGGGGATTCTTAGGGAGAATTGATTCAGGGAATCAATAGTTCAGGGAACCAGCTAGTTAAGTTATGGACGGCACACACTCGAATGTGCGAGTGGGAGTATGTTAGCCATTTAGGCCCGATCCGGCTTAATATCCGTCCATATGAGTGGGTATCCTATATATTCATATATAGGGGGCTAGGATTTCATATGAGATATATGAGAGATAATACATAGAGAGTTTTTCTAGAGAGAAATTAGAGTGCCGTCGTCTCCTTCTTCGTTCTCTTCTACTTTGGGTTGGCTTGCGGGGTGATCAATCGGGGGATTCTCGCTTTCTATTAAAATATGCTTTTCCTATGTCCGTTGCTTAGAAGCGTTAAAGATCATATGTTCTACGTGACGTGGACGAGAAACGATCAGATCAGGTATATTGTAAACCTTTAGGGTAGATGCCGTATTTCCGCTGTGCATGATTGCTTGTTATGTATCTACGTCACCTAAAGTGGACAGATACACTTCAATACGTTTTTACTGAAATATCTGCTTTGGTGAAGGCCAATCATCTTTCCCCTTATTTTATTTTACCTTCTCTGTTGATTTCATAATATAAATATTTTATAGATATTCCTGCTTCGAAGTGCTATAATATTATCCGGATTGTATTTTCAGGATGAGCTATTGTGCCAAAAAGAGGACCGGTTTGGTCTTTCTTTATTTCATTTGCTTTTCTATGTTAATAAGACAGACTCCTCTTGAACTATTTTTGAAATGCTGCAGTCAATATGTCTTAATATTAGAGTTCCAAAAAGGTTTGTTGTTGTCACAAAAAACTGGACTCTTCTCTGGTTGCATGAACTTTTTCACGTCACTGTGTCTGAATTACACAACTTTTTCACGGTGAACTAAAATTCTGCTGTTAGTAGACATTGATATAGCATATTTTCTTTGGGAAGAGAAAACAACAATAATTGCTTCCCAGAATATCTAACTCGTTTGTTTCCTGCTTCAAGTATGCGCAAGTCTTTGGATATGGATGAAGACAATACTGTTTCTATTGCCATGCCTGGACCTGATCCTAGAGCGAGAAAGCTGAGGTCATTGGTTTGGAACGACTTTACAAAAGAAAAAAGAGCAGACGGAGCCATGGTAGCTACTTGTAATCACTGCAAGAAACAGTCAACTGCAAGCAGCAGGAGCGGTACCACACATTTAAGGAACCACTTAGCAATTTGCACGCACACCACCATTCGAAGACCAGATGCTCGAACCGATCGCTCACGTAAAAGACGAAAACTTCTCGTTCGCAGACCCGTGCAGCTCACATATGAGGTAAAGAATGATGGGACATCAAATTTTGATCAAGAACTAAGCCGGCAAGATCTTGCCCGGATGATAATTTTGCATGAGTACCCTCTCTCGATGGTCCTTCATGCTGGATTCAGAACTTTCGTGAGCAACCTTCAGCCACAATTCAAGTTGATATCTCATGATACAGTTAAAGATGATTGCATGAAGATATATGACAATCTGAGGCTTAAGTTGTATGATGTTCTCGACAAGCTCCCTTGTCGAGTTAGCATCACAGCAGATATTAGGAGGTCAGGTGTTAGCGAGGAAGAGGAATATTTATGCTTGACTTGCCATTATGTTGATAATGACTGGAAGCTTCAAAAGAAGATTTTGATCTTCTTGCACTTTGATGCTTCGCCGACAGGAGAAGAGCTTAGTAAAGCCATTGCAGAGAAGTTATGTATATGGAGACTGACTAAGAAGGTGTCAACCATGATTGTGGACAACTGTCATCACCCTGAGGAGGTGACAGGAGAGATGCTTCAATTTCTTCGCCCAAAGGCTTCTCTCCTTTTAAACGGCGAACTATTCCTAGTGCATGGCTATGCACATGTTTTAAACCTTGTTGTCCAAGATGGTCTTGAGGTAGTATGTGAGGTTGTTGATAGAGTCCGTGATGCTATCAAATATGTGAAGTCCTCTCAAGAGAGTCTGAGGAGATTTCAAAAGGTAGCTAGGTTAGTTCAAGCCCCACATAAAACTTTGGTGCTTGACGCTAAGGCTAATTGGAAATCAACATACTCTATGCTTGCAACATTGTGCGAACTTGAACACGCTGTTAGGCATTTAGCAGAAAAGGATGAGGAGTTTTCAAACTTGCTAACACCAAAAGATTTGGATGATGTTAAAGCTGTCTACGAGTGCTTAGATTTGTTCTATAATGCTATTGAGAAGCTTTCTGAAACTAGAATCTCTACTGCAAATCTCTATTTTAATGATGCATGTGGCATTCGTTTACTATTAAAAGACTGGTCAGTTAACCCGCTTCCTGTTGTTGCAACAATGGCTTCAGAAATGCTTGACAAATTCGAGCAGTATTGGGATGCAACTGGTAAAGTAATGGCCATTGCTTCTATCTTAGACCCTCGGTACAAAATGAAGTCCATAGAGTACTTCTTCAAACTAATATATGATGGCGAGTATGAAGCCAAGACTAAAATTGAGAACATCAGTAAAAATCTAACAAGCCTCTATAATGAATATCTAGTTCGCTCTGCTTACACTTCAAACAATCAAGTGCTCCTATGCTATGATGGAGGTACTAGCGGCCGCAATAATGCACCATGTTCAAGTGGCAGTGGCTTTAACAAGACTTCTTCTCGTATCACGTTGTCTGATACTCAACGGGGACTGGATCAATATCTTCAACAAACTTCATCTAGCCAGTCGATAAAATCAGATTTGGATATATATTTAGAGGAGCCGGTGCATCCTTTAAAAGAAGGCATCAGTGACAGTTTCAACGTGTTAGCTTGGTGGAAGTTCAATGAAGCGAAGTATCCTATCCTTTCTTTGGTGGCTCGTGATATATTGGCCATTCCAATTTCAGCTGCATTAGATGTTGATGGTAGATCGCTCAATCAATATTTGAGTTCTATGGATCCAACTACTTTACAAGGTCTGTTATGTGCACAAGGCTGGCTAAGAGACGAAGTTGCAGGTATGAGAATAGTCCAAGCTCAGGTCGATGCAGTTATGCTTACCGCTGTCTTTGTTCTTATTTCTAAATTTGAGCAAACTAATCTGTTTTTGGACTAATGATGGGTTTTATACCATTTGTGCAGCTGCTAATGTGGATGGTGACATGTGCATCCTGCCGAAAGAACTCTCTCCATTACCTCAATAGGTAAACCCTTTCTTTCACTAAATTTATATTTCTCTGTTCTTTTACAAAGTTTTCCATTAGTCAACTAGTGCACTTTCATAGGAGAACTTGTATTACTTCTTTTTGCAGGTCTAAATTGATGATCGAAATTGGAGCATGCTGATAAATTCAAGACGGTAGATTATTAAGGGGATAGGATAATGGGTAATTTCGAATTGTGTGTTTTTTCCCGAACACTATCCGTGTGTTGATATAGAAAAAATGTAGATTGTAGAACAAGGTTTGCCCCTCAAAATGAAGGCTCTCTAATATTTCTTTGCCAGTGTTTTTGGTTTAACTCAATCAGTACTGTTAATCACTAATACAAAACAACCTTGACGGTATAAATAATAGTATATTCTCTCTAAACTCTTCATACAATGAAAACAATGTTGTTATCTTTTCTTCACTTCAAAATCATCTTCTGTCTCCCCTACATTGGGGAACTTTTGTTTATTTTCATTAAGTTGCCCAACTAATGCTTGTTTCTATAATGCTGGATATGTTCAAATAAATATGTTTTAGAGAGAGATGCATTCAGGATAACTGCTCATAAAATGAAGATATTGCCATGAATTGATTTGCAGAGCAGTCGAGTCGGGCAAGGGAATTATTTCAAAGGGGACACAATAAAATAGTGTAAAGAGAAACATAATGGGTTAGTGAAGGAAAAAAGGCGGATAAATTTGTGACACAGAGATGATGGAAGAAACAATAAGACATCCTTGTGTACTATGCATAAATTTATCAGTCGAAATGCATGCAACCATTGACTAGATGCAACCATTACTACATCTCGTATGTGAGTTTGTGTGCGGTTCCCTTTGTATGCGGTTGTGCAGTAGTCTTGTTTATTATTTGTATCTTGTATGGTGGAACATGATCCATTTACGCTAATTCCGCGTGAAAAAAGCTTTTTCTCGGAAGGCCTTGCAGTTGTAGGGGAACCAAATATTCACAATCAGCAATCAAGTATTTTTTTGGGGTTTCTACTCTAAATCTTTTTATTCAGTAATTAGTATTTCATTTCTTGCAAATGTAACATTTTCTTGAGGACTTTATTTGCATTTCTTTGGTCCTAATGCAAGCAGGTTGGTTAGTTAGGACCTATACCACTTTCTATGCAGAACGAACAACTAAGCTCACAACTAAGCTCGCATCAGATATTTATCCTTTGTCCTTACAGAATGCCTGGAAAATTAGTTTTCAAATTGTAATTTTCTCAATATGTAATCTGCTATGGCAAACACATGCATACTTTACTTTTTCACCTGCTGTTTTTTGTAAATTCTTGTCGATGTCCTCTACTGCTTACTATTGTAAATGTTTGTTCCATGTACAACTTACAACTTACGTAATACTACCTTATGTTTATGATGCCCAAATTTGCTAACATAGTTTCATCTCACATCAGACCTTGGCTCTGATCTGTATTAAGATTCCTCTGAATGTTTTACATTTGGTTGTAACATAAATCGTGCGACGCCATTTTCGAGCCATAAACTTATGACAGATTCCGGTCATTAGTAACCGAGACAAGCCAACGATACTGATGGACAACTGTATCATTTAGCTATTGCTAGCCCTGCTTGATCAAATGGACATTATCTGTACAAAAAACAAGCAAATATTCGAAAGTTTTTAGAGTCAATTACATGATTTCTTTCCTCTTACTCCAATCTTAATCTTCTTCAGATTTATCATATAATCTTCTATCGAGTTTTATGCTAGACGTTAGCTAATTTTTTGTTACTTTTTCTTCTGGCTTATAAACTATAGTGCAAGTATAAGACTTGCTGATACGCTCAACACTTAACAGGGTTCCATTCAAAGTTAGTACCGAGTCCCGAAATTACTTTTTGCCGAAACCAGGAACCATACGAAGTATAATAGGAGGAAAAGAGGTAAGAGCCGGCGGCCCCTTTTAAAATATTGGCCATTGTCCAAAAACACAGCTACCTCTGTGTATTTCACCCATTCAAACCAGCCATTGTGATCTCGTATGATGAAACCATTATGTACAAAAAATCTCGGGATTTAAAGACTTCTAATGCGTTCATCAAGCGACCACAATTTTTCTATACCGATAAACCGTTGATTTTTATATCTGCTTGATGAATGCGTTAGAAGTCTTTAGATCTTGATATTTTTTGTACATGAGAATTTCATGATACGTATATCAAGATGGCATGTTTGGATCTGTGAAATACACGGAGTATGTGTGTTTTGGGGTGAGGGCTCATTTAAAAAAAAATGGATCGTCGGCTCATACCTATTTTCCTCAATATAGTAGGTATAAAGTAAATTGATAACTAACTTCAAATCTCGGCTCATACCTATTTTCCTCAATATAGTAGGTATAAAGTAAATTGATAACTAACTTCAAATCTTAAATTTCGATATAAAAGATCTTCATGAATCAATAATGATAATTTTTTAAATCTTCTCAAATATTAAAAAAAGTAAGTACTAAAAAACTTTGAGAATATACATCTGTTTTAACTAAAATGCTTAATAACTTCCTCATCCTAAACATGACACACGTGCCCTCGCACGTGAAAAAACACAAGCAGCCTTTAATTGTTATTCTTCTTAATTTAAATTATTCCTTTTTTTAACCAAATTTATTTATGATTTGTACTTGATGTCGTGTATGGTTATAGAATTTATGTCTTGGCCATTGCAATTATATATCATATTCTTGAATTCATTGTAGTCATTGAAATAGTGCATTTTAATGTTAGTTTGAGTAAATTTGTTTAATAATATAAATTGGAAGATTTGTTATTTCAAGAGTTTTAGATAGAAAAATCATTACACTAGTTATTTGATAAATATGAAGAAACTACTTAGAATTTCTTTTAAAAAGTTTCAATTGTACAATAGCGCATGGTTGTCTCTACACCTTTTAATCAAATCAGAGTAATTCAGCGAAAGTATTTAAATAAAAACAAACAACATTTATATTTGGATAATTTTTTATATTAAACAATATAATATTTTTTTTAAAAAAACTACTTTCAAAATATATTACATAAACACTTTCTGTCTCGTAGGTGACGCTGGCGTCAATAATTTTTTTTATGGGACGCAGTTTGAAACTGTGCCCATTACAAATGTATGAGGCACACTTTCAAACTGCGCCCTTTACAATTCTATTGGGCGCAGTTTCAAACTGCGCCCAGTACAAATGTAATGGACACAGTTTCAAACCGCGTCCATATATTTTAGTGCAAAATAATGGGACGCACTTTCAAAGTGCGCCCCATTTCCCTACTTAAATAGATGCGATCCATTAACTTTTCTCATTCCTTGCTATCTCTCTCTCGTTCGCTCTCTCTCTCTCGGGATACTCTCTCTCCTTCTCTCTCGATCTCTCTCTTCCACGCCCTGATCTCTATTCCCCTCAGACCTCCTCTATTCCTCTCGACCTCCCCCCGAGACCTCTCTGCCCCTTCCCCGACGATCTCTCCCTCCCTCACCACCAATCCCTCCCTCTCTGGTCTCTCTCTCATCTCTCCCTCCTCTCTCATCTTTCTGTCTCACTCACTCACGCTCTCTCGATCTCATATTCTCTCACTTGTGTAGATTTAGGTGGAAGCTCTGGTCTCTCTCTCATCTCTCCCTCCTCTCTCATCTTTCTGTCTCACTCACGCTCTCTCGATCTCATATTCTCTCACTTGTGTAGATTTAGGTGGAAATTCACGGACGAACAATCACTTTCATTCTCGCCATCGTCATCACCACTGTGAACATTTAGAATGTTAGCTAAATCCTAATTTTATTTAAAAATAATTCATAAAAAATTTTGGTTAAAATATCGTATTGGGAAAGCAATTCGAACAAATTGATTATATATTGGGGGTTCCTCGATTTTACTTGTGACGGATCAATGAGTAGGATACAAGTTTTTTCAACTTGTTACATGGTATAAATATGGATTTTATTGTAATTGGGTGAGTATAAATGTGAAGATAAATAAGTAGGTTGTTTGATGAGAACTCTCAAAACACGCGTCAATATTTTTAGCAGGTGGAAAAATGACGGTTAATTATATCCATCTAATTTGCTATTTCGGTGGCCAATTATCGATTGAAAAAAATAATATTCCTGAATATGTTGGAGGAAAAACTAAGATAACTAGAGTCAAGAAGTCTAGCACATACAACAAGCTGTGCCAAAGAGTGTACAAAGCTACTAAAATCAATCCGTTAGAATTCAATATCTCCTTAATATGTAAATGGCCGACGGAGCATGAATATACCGCCATTGAAGTATCTGATGACGAGAATACAAAAGTCATACTTGCATCAAAATCGAAATCGATCGAGTTGTTTGTGAAGGAGATATTGACGTTGGCACAACTGTCCGAACCTTATTCTAAAGTGCCCGATTCTTCATTTTGAGCATCCGAGCATTACCCGCAACGAGAAATGACACGCATGCTCAATATGAATGCCGATTCTACCGGCTTTATATTTACCAGCAATGATGAACAATATAGAGATCAAAATTACGTAGGTGAAGGCACATCAAGCGGGATGCCAGTGAGTTGGCAGTTTACGAAGTAAGTATTATCTTGCATATTTTTATACCACATGTACATTTAGCGGAACACTATTTATTGAGAGTGGAGATACGTTATAGTTACGAAATATTCATAAATTTGTATGCAGCTCTTATCTACCGCCGGTCGGTTATAATTGCATGTCACAACCAAACTTCGGTTTTAATTGCATGCCAATAATTGATGATGTGGATTTGTAAAAAAAAAGTTTGTCGTAAATAAAGTTAACCACAATCAATAACGGTGTCGCGAGTAGCTAGCTGAGATGAGTACGGGTCGTCTTCAGGGAAACGTCGAATCATTTATCTTGCTTTAGACGAGTTGATTGAAATTAGGGTGATTAGTTGTAGATCTATGTTGAACACGGATATAGATTTTATGAAGAAGAGGCTTGTAGGGTTCATAAAATTTAGTAGTAATGGATGATTAATTAAAGATGACTCATTTTATCTTTTAATAGATTTAAAACTAGATCGATAGTGATGAATGTGGATTAGGGTTCTTTTGGAAGAAACTAGGGTTTCTTCACTCTGAACTCTTATCCTTGCATTGATCTCAAATCGCGGTCGATACTATCTCAAATCGCGGTCTCTGGCACTCAAAAGTTGGGATTTCTTGTGGCTTCTGGTGTTGACATGTGGAGATCACTTCAATATCTGGATTCTTCATATCATCTCCGAGTCTCTGTCATTCATGATTTTACGATTTTATTCAATTTTATCGGCAGATTTCATTCCCGACATCTTGGATATCTCGATCTCTAGATCTGAGCTAAATCTGCACAATATCTCAATTCATAGTATTAGTAATATTTGTTATTTATTTTGAGATATTATCCTAACCATTTTATATGATATGATATTCTAAGAATATTAATTAGGGATATTTGATATGACATGCATATTTAAATTACTACAATATTATATAAATATTATATGCATATATTTTCCTTCATAATATTAAGTATAGTGTATAAACATATTGTAAGTCTACGGTAGTGCTCCGGCCAATAATCCGAGATCAAACGCGGAACAAAAACTTTTTCATAAACTGGCGCTAACATAGACTGTAACCCGGATCGTGCTATTAACACTAAACTAGCAAACTGTAAAATGATAGAATGGCTATACCGATCGATCCGTGTCCTTGTATTGACCGAAAAATGATAGAATGTCTTTAGCCATCATCCCACGCTCATCGCGGTATCTCCGATCTCCTGTCTCCTCGTCGAGGTGGCACCACGTCAACGGATCTTTATACGGGCTCCCGCCTCTAAACCGAGGCAATTCGGACATGAAATTTGTTAACCGACATGTCCAAGATTGAAGTAGAGAGTGTGTAGAATAATTTGTCTCAAGGAACCCAAGGCATTGGATGGAGGTAAATTGAAGTTGCCAAAAGGAGTCATGAAATAAGCTTGGAATTTGTATTTTATCAATTTGCATCACCAAAATGGGGTCGGCCAATTTTTGGGGCTGAATTGTAGCTCTCGGCCACAAGCAAAAAGGGGGAGGGGGGTTGAGCATTAGCAAAGGAATGGGTGACCTTAAGCAATAATAACCACAAAAGATCTATATAAATATCTTAAGCCATTTCCAAAAGCATTTAAAGCAAAAGATGACTCACTTAAACACCTCATCACATTCTAGAATGAAACAACCATGACTCACTCATCCAAAATGAAAACCCCCCATATGAAGACTTCAGCCAAGTCATGATAAGAGATAAATGGAATTTTGGCCAAAAAGATATATCAACATCAACCAATAATTAAACATTAAAAACTAATGTTTAATCGAGCGGAAAAAAACTGGCAACTTCAAAAAGCAATCTCGTAACAAATTACAGGATTATCTCGCAACTGTATATACATACCCGCATCCGTATTCCAACTGAATACGAATGCAATGAGACAAAAATATTCCTACACAATATAATACTAGAATCTGGCTTAAACCAAAGCCCACCAGTATTATCTGTCCGAACCATGACACGTGCACAAGTGCACGTGCATGTTCTAACCCTGCCATAAAACCATACGGGCTCTACAACGTTTCGCCCGAACTTGGGAAACAATCTGTGGGGGACTCTAAAGACTCGTCAATACTCTGGCAGTGGGTTTAACCACAAGCCGTCAGTGGTACTAGCTGTACGTAACGGCTGCCCATGTATTGACCAAAAGGGAAGCCGATGAGCGAACTCATCCTGGAACCCTACTGAGCCTATCAGTGACAATATCCATACAGTCCGGCCCGTTCGTCTATGAGCATCGCATATCGGGCCTAGGGGGCTGGTAACATCAGACCCCCAATAGCGGTATAAGTCGTGTAAGAGTGTAGCCCAGAACACCCTGAGATACTACTGGAGTACCTACAAGTAAATCTCCTGCCTCGGCCGAGGGCTTTGTGTAATGGCTCTTCTAGACACAGCGCAATCTCACCCCCAATATCGGGAGAGACGAATCCCCTGCCGATCCGCTCACTGCCTCCATGTAGCTCGGGAGTGTACCCAACTAAAAGCTGTTTGCACGACTCCTTTGAGCCGTGGTAGGATAATAATCAAAGCACAGTAGGAACTCACACGAGACAAATGACGACCCCAGGTCGATGAACTAAGCTATACACATGTCACCAGGGAACTGCTATCTGACGCTAGGTATAATATCAACTAGCAGGTTCCCGGCGAGTCCTGTCCGGTGCACTCATAACCCAATGAGCACCTGTATACATCTTAGGTGAACCAACTGACACCAATGGCTTGTGAGACCGGCCACCACCTCTTGTCGGGGTCTCGACTGTATACACTAGTCCACTCCGGAGTATCGATGCCCTGTCTCGAAACTTCCACGATTAGAGACCACTTTTAAGGATGTGCTTATAGACTACCCAACTCTCACGTATATCATCGCCATCATACTGTTGGTAGTCAAGCAGGATCCTATGGGCTCTATCAACGTGTAATAATGATCATGTCACCTAAAACTGTACACGATGATAAAGATAAACCAGATAGCATACTATCATCTTGAATAAGACTGTCCTACCGATATAGGTCCTCCCTCAATCATTGCAATCACGTACCTGCGATCCAATAATTGACTTTGAGGTCACTATATCCAACACATATGATAAAGAATATTTTGCAGATAAACCCACATATGTACAATACTTACCATAAACACTTTTAAGTACATAACAAAAGTAAGGAAAATGTTCTATCAAATGTGCAATATTTTCGACTGAACAGCCAACGCCAAGCTTCGGCTTCAATATTCTGCTCCAAAATACCGAGCACATGCAATCATACAATATGGGATACAATACGGGCTGGACACCATTTGCAGACGATAGGTCGGGATTTCGTCGGTATGAAGCTGGAACATCAAGTACCATGTAAGTCCCTAATGTTGGTTTCGCACATCCAACCGATGTACCTGCTACAGATCCAGCAGTGTTGAAACATAATAGAGATGAGTGATGACGATGATGATGCTAGTGATGAGGACGAGATTCAAGTACAAGATAGCTTACAAATTGCACATGCACTTGACGATGAGAATGATAGGCAGTGCATTACTAATTCATGTGTTAATATTGACTTTGTTTAGTTTGAAGATCCACTTGCCGATAACATGACATATGCTCACATGTTATCTACAACGGTAATGGAGAATGTCAACTTTCGTGCTGACAGGCTTTCGGTAGTCGATATTGAAAGTGGGTTGAAGGTCTGCGATTTGTTCGAGAATAAGGAGAAATTAATTAAAGCAGTTGGTCAATTAAATACGGAGTTTCTTTTAAACCAATCAAGACTAGCACGACCAAGTATACCGTCATTCATAAAACAGACGCGAACTGCCCATAGAGGATTCATGCATATATATTGAAGAAATCACCGACGGGACATTGACAGATAAAGAAGTGTGTGGGTAATCATACTTGTATGAATCCTGTAGTGCATTCAAATCATAAAAATGTCACTTCTACATTCATATGTAACAGGATATTGCCTTTTGTGAAAGCGGATATCGATTTGACCCCCAAAATGATTCAAGTGCTTATAAAAGATACATTATTCATTTAAATAAATTATATGAAGGCATGGAATGTGTTGAATAGGGTATTGTCTATAATATACAGAGATTGAGAAGATTATTATGAACATTTGCCACGATACCTTACCGCCATCAAATCTACTAATCCCGGGACTGTATTCAAAATAATCGACGCTTCAATATCAGAAAGAATGGGATATTTTACCAGTGCATTTTGGGCATTCGGACCAGCCATTAATGGTTATGCTTATTGTCGTCCCGTTCTCAGTATTGATGGGACAAATTTATATGGCAAATACAAAAGGATTTTGCTCATTACTACCAGTGTTGATGCAAATGATGGCCTTTATCTTTTGGCATATATTGTAGTTGGAGGTGAAATCACTGAAAATTGGGAGTGGTTCATTACTTGCATTCATCTTTACATTCTATCCGTGTAGGGAAGACGCATTACTTTCATATCTGACTGGATAAAAGGAATTTCAACTGCACTAAGAAAATCATGGCCGGAACCTCATAGACATCGTTATTGTATGCGACATATCAGAGCCAACTTCTCAACCGCTGGATTTAGTGACAAAACTTTGCAGAGTTTGTTCTCTCAAATTGCATGTGCACCAGATGACTTGACATATATAAAGCTGAGAGAGAAACTTAAACGTATATGTCCAAGAGCAGATGCTTGGGACTGAAAGTAGTCTTAAAAATGAAAAAAATATGGGCTCTTTCGAAAGATGGTGGTAGACGATTTTGCATGATGACTATGAATGCTTCAGAAAGCTTTAACGGATTCTTCAAAGGATCTCGATATTTACCTATTCAGGCCTTAGTAGGACGAGCTTTTTACAGGGTGAACAAATATTTCTTTGCACGACCTCAGGAGGGACAAAAGTGGACGACAAAGTTATGTCCAAAGTTCGAATAATTAATAATAAAAAGGGATACTGATACTAGGCATGCTTGGAGCGTAAGATTCAACCAGTCCGAATGGCAGGTGACTGACAAAAATGGAAAAAATTACGGCGTAGTCATCAATGGTTGTACGTGCAATATTCCTAAGTTGCAATAGTTTCCTTGTTCATATGTAATTTCATCATGCACACAAGCAGAGGGTGGGGAGAATATTGCACATCACGATCTTGCTTCGAAGTGGTCTTCTATCCCTAAATACAAAACTGCTTATGCCTCGTTGTTCCATCATGTACCTGATAGCCGATATTGGGAGGTATACAACGGTCCAATGATATTACCACCTATCGGTAGGAGACAAGCAGGATGACCACGTTCTACTCGTATCAAAAGTATTATGGATGATTCACGAAAAGGACGTAGGCAAAATAGATGCAGTATCTGTAATGAGTATGACATAATAAGGAGCGATGCAAAAATCCTCCAGACCCACGTCGCCATTGGTAATCACCGCTTATGCTTTGAAATACACACACATGCATATACACACACACGTCCAAACATAAAAAACAAACATATATCTACATACACATGCACGCACACATATATTCTTTGTTATACATGCTCATTTTTTCAAAGATGATATAACTCGAAATTTTTATTGTGTGGATATACCTATGGAGTCTGGACCTATAGATAAGAATGTTCTGTACTTGCAGGCTGACCACAGGTCAGCCAACGCTGCAGTAGTACATGTAAAACTTTGTAATTTTATTTTCTCTAATTGCATATGTTATTTATACATTACTGATATAAGTCCTCGTTTTGTAATTGGCAGAGTGATCAGGTGATTATATGCATTGACCACTCAGTCCAGAGCAGCAGGATCCTAGCTGGGGATGCCCGTGTGTAGGATGAGTTGCAACGGGCATGCTTTCATTTTCTATCCAGATTAGAGTATATACGTTTGGATAGAGCCTTGATTACGGTTTTGGTAGATAAATGGAGACCAGAGACCTCCACATTTCATTTTAGAGTTGGTGAGATGACTATCACCCTTCAGGACGTCGCTGTGCTGCTTGGTATGCCTAATGACGGAGAGGTGGTTGTTGTGGAGTACAACCATGATTGGTCAGATTTATGTTCCAGGCTGTTGGGTAAGATTCCACCTATTGGGTAGATGAGAGGCAGTAGTATTAACTTGAGTTGGTTGCGGGAGGTGTTTAGTGCTGAGCCTGCCATGGATGATACCCCTGCGGTGATTGAGCAGCACGTACGAGCCCATATTTTACATCAGATAGGGGTTCGCTTGTTCCCAGATAGGGGCAAGAGCAGAGTTAGTCTTACCTGGTTGCCTTTTTAGCTGATCTCGACCAGTGTAACACTTTATCATAGGGGAGTGCAGTTCTGTCATTCCTCTACAACGAGCTGAGGATGGCTGCATTGAAGGAGCTGAAGAGTTTTGAAGGCTGTTTGACGTCTCTTCAGATATAAAATACTTAAAACGTAATTCTTCTAATTTTGCATAATTAAATTGATATTCAATATAAAACGTAATTCTATCATATTTTATTTCAGATATGGTCATGGATATATCTCTCTATTGGTCGCCTAACCATTATGACACAGTTCACTTTAGATAGACAAAGACCATATGGTTGCCAGTAAGTAATTGAAACTATGCGCATATTTCAAATTTCAAGTTTTTTGGAATATTTACTTGTGTGTAATCTCTATGCAGATGGAATATGCCCAGGTCATAGGATGTGACACCGGATCACAACCTCCGTTTCTATCGCAATGAGTTCGATATCATGGAGGAGGCATCAGTTACGTAGACACCGTACACACTTGACCTGATGGGCACTCTGCATCCATTATACTTGGCAGGCGCCGTCTTCTGGCATGTGCGGACACCTATCGTCTGTAACGATGTTATTCAGATGCATGTGCCAGACAATGTCCTTTGCCAGTTCGGCTTGAGGCAACACATACGATGCGTGGTGGAGCGGACACCGCGTCAGGGTGGAGCGCTAGTTGAAGATGCTTGGCTCGTGGAGTATAAAATTTAGGTGGGTCGATGGTACGGTCGGGTAATCCATATAGCCGATGAGATACAACCAAGTATGCCGATAGACCAGTATCTTGCCTGGTATTGGATGATTACCCGTAAAATCGTCATCACATCCGCCCCTCCACACACCTCATATACGCCTCGAGGACCGATCGAGAGAGATTTGGTACCTTTTTATCAAACCTTTTAAAACTATAATTTTATTTTTATGAAATTCATTATCTTAGTTACCATCAATATAGGTCCAAACCATTTACGCATTAGAGAATATAGCTGATGAGGAGATTAGTGGCACCAGGGACTCAGCGGGCTGCTTTATGAATATCAAGTCTCTCGTCAGGAGTGTGATGACGAGGCACAGATTCTCACGTCCACCGGTCGTACCTGCACCACCCGTGCCTCCACCACCCGTCCCTGCACCACCCATGCCTCCACCAGCTGTGTCCGCACCTGCCATTTCTATCATATATGCATGAACAAAATTTAGACGGGCACAGCCGGAGCCGTCTCAGCATCCCGATGAGTATGAGCATGGACCATCATAGCCAAAGCCGTCTCAATCACCTGCCGCTGACGAAGCCGGACCATCACAGCCTCGACATCCTGTAGCGAAGAGGACACCAGGGATGGTGCGACGACTTCATTAGGTTGCACGGAGTGTTTGTGTTGTATTGTGTTGCGATGACTTTGTTATTTATTTTACATTGTTTATTTTTTTCAGCTTATTGGTCTTTGCCGTTTGGGCGTTGTATATTTTGCATGGATCATGTCTCCGCCGTTTGGACATTGAGTCTCCGCCGTTTGCGCATTGAGTTAGCTCCGTCTGTGGATGTTATTATTTTACTGTTCATGTCTATGAATTTTATTCAAAATTTGTGAAGGAGGTGCTGTCCGATTTTCAAACATTATTTCTTTACAAAAAACACTTTAATTCATTTTAATTCAAACGATGATTCTCTCTCACACAAACACATGTTCATACATGATATATTACACACACATGGTACACACATCCACAACATATACGAGAATGACTCAAACAAAATAGATAGCAAGAACAGTAACACCACCATAATTCATCACTAAAATTTTAGAAATAAATACTTTATGTTGTTGAGCTCCGCAACAACAGAATTAATTCGTTCTGTAATTGCATCAATGGCCTCATCACTTACCGCGGAATCTCGAGTGAGTTCGAGATGGTTTAAAGTCCGACGGTGCATAAAGATGCGGTAGAGAGAGCTTGCAGAGTACTCGATATTGCGACCAGAAAGAAGACCCATAGAATGAAAGAAGTGGAGACGACGATTTGCTTCCCAATGGTGGTCATGGGTTACTTCTTCAGGAGGTGTAACATTTCAGAACTATAAAATATTATTTTTTAAATTTAAAATATTAAAATAATATATTTCACGAAAACTATTCGATTTGCGAATTCGGGTTTTCGTAAAATGGTATAATTATATACCAATATTTGGAAAATCATTGGAGATTAATATGTATTATTTATTAAAAATGTATTTATTGGATTTGGGAATTTTATAATTAATTATATGTAAGTTTAAATTAAACTTGATTAGTGCACTACTAATCATGATTAAGCCAAATCCGTCTCTTTAATTAACCATGGCTAGTGCACCATGACATGTTACATTTCGTTGCATGTTGGCTTCATTTGCATTTGTTGATATTTGGTTTTATTTAGATGAGAGAAGAAAAAAAAAGATAATTGATGAGGGGGGGGGGGCCAACATGATGGCTTGAGGTATGGGCTCAAGAGAGAGAGAGAGAGAGAGAGAGAATGACTCCTACACCCTTGACCTTTCTTCATATCATCCTTCATTCTTCTTAAACTCCTCCACCTTCATTTCCTTCTCCTCCTCCTTCACCCTTTTTTACCTCCATGAAACTACCCCAAAACCTTACCAAAACATCACCTCATCTTCATTAAAAATGCATACAACCTCATCTTACACCCCATGGTTGAATCAAGTTTGGATTTTGTAACATCCTAGTTTATTTATACCAATTCTATTTCGAGAATTTCTTTATTTATGGTATTTTCTTGATTTATTGTGTTTAGGTGTGAATAGTGTACTTGACATCTATATTTGCATCCGACCCGACCCGCTTGCTGGAAACCCGTCTTGATTCCTGTTTATGTTTTATCCCGGCTTGTTACGTGGATCCGTGCACTTTCATATTTTTTTATATACTGCATACTGGTATTTTATCTGGCATCTGCATTTTTAATATAACATTTAAAGTCAAATAAAATATTTTAAAATATCTAACATGGCTTGAATGATACCCCTAACCCTGTGGTAGAATCCGCGCATCTTGTTCTTGTCCCGTTCAGTGAAACGGACTTATTTGGATGGCTACGCGCACTTACGTGCATCCGTTCTTGGGGGTATACATTTTCGTTATCCGGATATCCAATTTTGGTTTTGGTTAACACGTATATTAACCGTATTTTCAAACCGTAATTTTAGATCTAACCCGGGCGTGTTTTGGACTATTTTTGTATTAGCCAAATATTAAATATTTTACTAATATTATATTTTTTAACAGTTATATTAAAGATTTCCTAACAAAAATAATCTTTTTAAATTTTAAAAGAAATCTTTTCAAAGTTAACAACTCTCTCTTTCTCTCTCTCCCGCAGCACTCTCTCTCTCTCTTTCCCTCCTCACTCTCTCTCTCCCTCTTTCTCTCTCCTCTCGAACGCCTCTCTCTTTCCTCTCGCGAACACTGTTCGCTTCTCGACTCTGGTCACCGCCCCTCCGCGATCTTCTCACCTCACTTCTCTCCTTTCTCTCTTCTCTATTTAAAGCCCCTGCCTCGCCACGAGAAACCCATACAAACTCCGCCTCCTCAAACCCTAACCCCAACTCCTTGACCTCGCTCCTCAACCTCGTCATCATCTTCTTCTTCTTCTCATCTCCATCCTCTCCTCTTCCTCCTCCTCGTCATCTTCTTCCTCTTTTGTCCCCGAGAACCCTGCACACCCAAGAACCTCAACCCAACCGCCGACGACCTCCTCTCCTCGTCACCTCACCCCATTTATGCTCTCCTCCTCTTCCTCTCCCCTTCTCCAACAACCAAGCCCTCACCCAAGAACCCTGCAACAACCAAGCCTCACCTGCACACCCACTGCCTTTGCCAAACCCCACTGCACCTTGCCTCGCCGGAGCTCCGTTAACCCGACCCCGACCTCAACCACCTATATCTCCTCTCTTCTGTCCCCAGAAAATCCTGAGCACCAACCCCAGTGAGCACCAACCCCTTCTTCCTTTTCTTCTTCTTCTTCTTCTTCTTTTTCTTTTCTTGATTCTTGATCTTTTCCAGCCATCGCCGGATTCGTGTCACCGCTGTCGATCCAGGAGATCCAGTGAACGTCCCTTACTTGCGTGATTACTCTCTTGCCTTGCCTGGACCCATTCCGCGTGCCGTGTGTGCGTTGCGACGATTTACCGACGTCGGACGTGCCGTACGCATCCGTCGCGTGATCCAATCGAGGCAAGTTAATCTTGCTACATGCTATACTATAATATACTGCACCCATTTGAATAATAACATCACATAATGTTTAGTTATGCATCCCACATTACCATTTTACAGTTTTACAGTTTTCGGATATCCGTATGCATCCATATCGTTATTTACATATCTATTCGCATGCTAGTTCATTTTGCTTCATGCTAGGTATATTATTATGCATCCATATGAATAAAATGTTACCCGTTTATCACATTACACATCCATATTAAAGTTTTACCGTTTTCGGATACCCGTTTGCATCTATATCATTTAAAATATATATAACTGCATCTATAGATCATATTAATTCATGATATTATTGTAGTAACACCCCATGCTTAATAATGTGCATCCCACTTAGACTTAGAGCTGTAAATGTAACCCCTGATCGATATTTGTGCATTCATACCATTAATTATGTACCTAGTTGCATCCCATATTACATTGACTCATATTATGATTACATTAGTACCCCATGCTTGATAACGTGCATCCTACATATTCATGATGTAACCCCTGATAGATATTTGTGCATCCATGCTTTTATCGTACATCCGTACTTTTACCCTGATTCAATACTTGCTACATTGTACTGTTGGGCACCCATTTGATTCACTGTGCACTACTTGACATGATATGATACACCGTTACTTGACATGTTACCTGATCCTTTTTCTAATGCCGACAATCCGACATGTTGTCCCGATGGACATATCATGTTGTCTGTATAGACAAACCTGTTTCTGCTTGATCCTGTGTTGGCATTAGCTTCAGATTTATCAATACCTGACTTGAACACATAACTTGGGGGTATGGGGAAATCAATGATGAAACCAGACTTGTAACTCGACAGTTCGATACTAATACTGATCAGTTTTACGGGCTAGGCCAGCCCGGGGATGATGATGCTGACATCATTCATCTGTACATGTTTCTTGTTTAGTGCCTAACGGCATGTCTCGGATTCAGCCCGAGAATCTGGACCGTGGTCCCGGGCACGCACGGGATACTATTGAGTTACATCGATGATTCATTAAATTGATTTCACAGAATTAAGAGTAGCTAACCCAGTAGTTTAGTTCAGATTACCCACTGCACGTCACATATGCTTTTACCTTCACTGTTCCACATTCGTGTTACTGTTATACCTTTATTACTGTTCATAATCGTGCCTGCATATTTTCCTACCCCTGATTATATTATTGTTGATATTATGACGCACTGACGTCTGGGTTTTGCATGGACCAGATCCTCTGCCTTTGCAGCAGGCCGATCAGGAGTATTTCAGTGAACAGGCTGAGTAGTGAGGGCCTGTTAGTATTTTAGTTTAGTTTCTTTCAGTATTTTCATTCCTGATGTGAGCCCGGATTTAGGACGTACCTTCCAGATGGTTTTGTTACTTGGATTTATTGCTTCCGCATATTATTTCTTGACTCGTTTATTCTGGCATATGGACATGTACTAGTTAGTTTATTTCTCTTTTTACTGTTCTTGATATCTTATAGACAATCGTAATGTGACCGTGGAGGGATGCTTCCTAGCTACAGGTAGCATGGTTGGCTCTGTCACGTGCCGATCTTAGCGCACTCTGGGAAGTGGGGCGTCACAGGGTTTGTTTGGTATCAGAGCCATAGGATTTAGGTTAATCGGGTTTGATTGTTTTGTAGTTGGGTATTGGACCCAATACACGAATCAGAAAGCTTGTAATTAGGAGCATGTCCTGCTACTTGGTTATCGTAACTCTTGAATTATATCTTTCTCTTGATCCTTTGTCTTGACGATATGCAAACAACTTTGTATCTCGGCTTGAAATCTTTTGGTTCCCTATTGGTTATCCTTTCCTATTACTTTTATTCTGATACTATGATTTGGGCGACTTGGACGGAGTTATGTGATTGTTACTATGAACTGCAGCATGGTTACAATGCGGTACTCTATTTAAGTAATTTGGAGTCCTAGTCTTGATCCACTTCCTTATTTCATGGTCGTTATATTGCCTTTCTTCTCTTGCTTTCCAGTTCATGCTTTATCACAAGCTTGAATCCTGTTTACTGTGCTTATCTTCTTCAGTATCTTGGCTTCAGATGAAGTCGTTTCGGGTATCCTACTTGTTCATGACTTTCCCGCATTAGCATTATTCGATTCTGGTGCATCCCATTGTTATATGTCGTCCAAGTTTATTGCTACACACTCAATTTCTTGCATGACCTTGTCTTATTGTTGGGACATACACACTCGGAACGGGAAAATCATATCTAGTAGTGAGTGCAATGATTATTCAGTTGTTATCTGCGGACGAGAGTTATTTGCAGATTTCTTAGTGATCGATACCGGCAGTTATGTTCTTATCTTGGGAATGGACTTTCTCGGCACTTTCCATGCTCATATTGATTGTAGGACAAAGAAAGCGATTTTCCAGATTCCCAAACATCCGGAGTTTGTTTTTGCTGGAGGAAGCGGTTCTGTCGGGCCAGTCGAGTTTAGGGCTAGGCCGACAAACATCGTTCTTTCGTTTATGGAAGTTGATAAGGAGGAAGCACCGGCTGTAGTTCGAGAGTTCATGGACGTGTTCGAGAACATCTCGGGTTTACCACCAAAATGAGATGTAGAGTTCGCGATCGATCTTGTTCCTGGTGCAGCGCCAATTACAAAGGCGTACTATCCGATGGCACCAGTGGAGTTGGAAGAAGTAAAGAAGCAGGTTACCGAATTGCTAAAGAAGGGTTAGATTCGCAGCAGCAATTCACCTTGGGGAGCTCCAGTTCTTCTAGTCAAGAAGAAAGTTGGCACAAGGAGGATGTGCATCGATTATCGAGAATTAAACTGGGTGACTATTAAGAACAAGTACCCGATCCCTCCCATTGGCGAATTATTCGAGCAACTTAGTGGCGCAAGGGTATTCTCGAAGCTGGATTTGCGATCCGGATATCATTAAGTTCTAGTTAAATCAGAGGATATTTGCAATACTGCGTTCCGAACTCGATATGGACATTACGAGTATTTAGTGATGCCATTCGGAGTCACGAACACACCAGCGATATTTATGGACTTGATGAACCGAATCTTTTCACCATTCTTGTACCAGTTTATAGTGGCGTTTATCGATGATATTCTGGTCTATTTGAGAAGCCTTGAAGAGCATGCAAAACATTTGAAGATCGCACTGCAGACATTGAGGCAAGAAAGATTATATGGGAAAATGAGCAAGTGCGAGTTTTGGCTTAAAGAAGTGAAGTTTTTGGGGCACGTCGTATCCGGAGATGGAATCGCCGTTGATCCCGAGAAGATTGCAACAGTTCAAGATTGGCTGATTCCGAAGAACGTAGTACAGATCAGAAGTTTTCTTGGACTTGCCGGGTATTACAGAAGATTCGTGGAGAATTTTGCTCGATTGGCTGAGCCTTTGACCAAGCTTACGCGTAAGGAAGTACCGTTCATATGGACGGATAAATGTGCGTCAGCTTTTGAGGCGTTGAAGCAAAAGTTGATAACCGCTCCTATTTTAACCGTACCAGACGGTTCCAGAGGATTGGTGATTCACAGCGACGCATCTGAGAAAGGTTTGTGATGTGTTTTGATGCAGCACGGGAAAGTTATAGCTTACGCATCGAGACAGTTGAAGACCCATGAGAAGAATTACCCAACTCATGATTTAGAGCTAGCAGCAGTGATTGTCGCTTTGAAGATTTGGAGACACTACTTATTGGGCGAAAGGGTCAAAGTATTCACCGATCACAAAAGCCTAAAGTATGTGTTCACACAGAAAGAGATAAACATGAGGCAGTGTAGATGGTTGGAGCTGATGGCTGACTACGATCTTGATCTTAATTACAATCCGGGGAAAGTTAATGTTATGCCGGATGCGCTTAGTCGGTTGCCAGCAATTCGGATGTTGACTGCACAGAAAGAGCTTATCGAAGATTTTCGGAGATTCGAGTTGGAGATCGTGCTACCGCATTCTTTGGGACAGTTGATGCAGCTGCAAGTACAGTCGTTATTGAATGAGAATATTAAAGCAGCGCAGTCACAGGACCCAAGATTGTAGAAGTTTCGAGAACAAGTTGAAGCAGGACTACGAACGGAGTTGTTGATTCATGAAGATGGTTCGTTGCATTATAATAGTCGTTTGTGTGTGCCAAAGGGAGACATTCGCGAAGAAGTTATGAAGGAGGTGCACAGTTCCGCGTAATCCGTACATCCAGGAGGCACGAATATGTACCGTGATCTACGACAGCATTTCTGGTGGGAAGGAATGAAAAGGGAGATTGCTCGCTTTGTAGCGAAGTGCTTGGTGTGTCAGTAAGTTAAGGCTGAACATCAAAGGGTTGCTGGTTTATTGCAATCACTTCCGATTCCTCAATGGAAGTGGGAACATATAACCATGGATTTCGTGACAGCTTTACCGCGGAGTCCAAAGGGCAACAATGCAGTTTGAGTGATTGTTGATCGATTGACCAAGGCAGCTCCTTTCATACAATTTCGAGTTGGTCAGTCGACGGAAGCGTTAGCAGAACGGTACATGCAGCAGATTGTGAGATTGTATGGAGTACCTATGAGCATCGTTTCCGACCGTGATACCCGATTCTTATCGCACTTCTGGAGGAGTTTACAGGAAAGTTTGGGGACATGATTGAAATTTAGTACCACTTATCATCCTCAGACAGATGGCCAGTCGGAGAGAACGATCCAAACTCTTGGAGACATGTTGAGAGCTTGCATGTTGGACTTCAAGGGTTCATGGAAGGATCATCTACACTCGGTGGAGTTTTCGTACAATAACAGCTTCCAGGCAACTATTCAGATGGCTCCATTCGAAGTATTATATGGTCGCAAGTGTCGCTCACCTGTTTGTTGGGACGATGTTGGAGAACGAAGATTGTTGGGACCGGATTTGATCGTGCAAACCGTGGAGAAAGTTAATACTATTCGGAATCACATGAAGGCAGCACAAGATCGGTAGAAGAGTTGGGCCGATACATCGAGAAGACCTCTAGAGTTCGCTGTTGGTGATCTGGTATTCTTGAAGATATCACCGACTAGAGGAGTGATTCGTTTTGGGAGTCGATGCAAGGTTAGTCCTCGATTCGTTGGGCCTTTCGAGATTATGGAGCGTGTTGGAGATGTGGCTTATCGATTGGCGTTACCATAATCTTTGGCGAATGTTCATAACGTGTTTCATGTATCTCAACTCCGTAAGTATGTTCGAGATGAAACACACGTTCTAGATCATTCAGAACTGACTGTAAGAGAGGATTTGACCTTTGAGGAACGACCGATGTCGATTGTTGATCGAAGAGAAAAGGCCCTTAAGAACAAGGTTATCCCTCTCGTACTTGTTTCTTGGGGGAATCGCTCGCACGGAGAATCGACTTGGGAATGAGAAGATGAGATTCAACAGAAGTTTCCACACCTATTCTTGTAGATTCATGTTTGTTTATCTTTTTTTGTCTTGGGAATTTCGAGGACGAAATTCTTTTTGTAGTTAGGTATAATGTAACATCCTAGTTCATTTATACCAATTCTATTTCGAGTATTTCTTTATTTATGGTATTTTCTTGATTTATTGTGTTTGGGTGCGAATAGTGTACTTGACATCTATATTTGCATCCGACCCGACCCGCTTGCTGGAAACCCGTCATGATTCCTGTTTATGTTTTATCCCGGCTTGTTATGTGGATCCGTGCACTTTCATATTTTTTTATATACTACATACTGGCATTTTATCTGGCATATTTATTTTTAATATAACATTTAAAGTCAAATAAAATATTTTAAAATATCTAGCATGGCCTGCATGATACCCCTAACCCTGTGGTAGAATCCGCGCATCTTGTTCTCGTCCCGTTCAGTGAAACAGACTTATTTGGATGGCTACGCGTACATACGTGCATCCTTTCTTGGGGGTATGCATTTTCGTTATCCGGATATCCAATTTTGGTTTTGGTTTACACGTATATTAACCGTATTTTCAAACCGTAATTTTAGACCCAACCCGGGCATGTTTTCGACTATTTTTGTATTAGCCAAATATTAAATATTTTACTAATATTATATTTTTTAACAGTTATATTAAAGATTTTCCTAACAAAAATAATCTTTTTAAATTTTAAAAGAAATCTTTTCATAGTTAACAGCTCTCTCTTTCTCTTTCTCCCGCAGCACTCTCTCTCTCTCTTTCCCCGCTCTCTCTCTCCCTCCCCCTTTCTCTCTCCTCTCGAACGCCTCTCTCTCTCCTCTCGCGAACACTGTTCGCTTCTCGACTCTGGTCACCACCCCTCCGCGATCTGCTCACCTCTCTTCTCTCCTTTCTCTCTTCTCTATTTAAAGCCACTGCCTTGCCACGAGAAACCCATGCAAACTCCGCCTCCTCAAACCCTAACCCCAACTCCTCGACCTCGCTCCTCAACCTCGTCATCATCATCTTCTTCTTCTTCTCATCTCCATCCTCTCTTCCTCCTCCTCGTCATCATCTTCTACCTCTTCTGTCCCCGAGAACCCTGTACACCCAAGAACCTCAACCCAACCGCCGAAGACTTCCTCTCCTCGTCACCTCACCCCATTTCTTCTCTCCTCCTCTTCCTCTCCCCTTCTCCAACAACCAAGCCCTCACCCAAGAACCCTGCAACAACCAAGCCTCACCTGCACACCCACTGCCTTTGCCAAACCCCACTGCACCTTGCCTCGCCGGAGCTCCGTTAACCCGACCCCGACCTCAACCACCTACATCTCCTCTCCTCTGTCCCCAGAAAATCTTGAGCACCAACCCCAGTGAGCACCAACCCCTTCTTCTCTTTCTTCTTCTTCTTCCTTTTCTTTTTCTTTTCTTGATTCTTGATCTTTTCCAGCCATCGCCGGACTCATGTCGCCACTGCCGATCCAGGTGATCCAGTGAACGTTCCTTGCTTGCGTGATTACTCTCTTGCCTTGCCTGGACCCGTCTCGCGTGCCGTGTGTGCGTTGCGACGATTTACCGACGTCGGACGTGCCATACGCATCCGTCGCGTGATCCAATCGAGGAAAGTTAATCTTGCTACATGCTATACTATAATATACTGCACCCATTTGAATAATAACATCACATAATGTTTAGTTATGCATCCCAGATTACCATTTTACAGTTTTACTGTTTTCGGATATCCGTATGCATCCATATCGTTATTTACATATCTAGTCGCATGCTAGTTCATTTTGCTTCATGCCAGGTATATTATTATGCATCCATATGAGTAAAATGTTACCTGTTTATCACATTATACATCCATATTAAAGTTTTACCGTTTTCGGATACCCGTTTGCATCCATATCATTTAAAATATATATAACTGCATCTATAGATCATATTAATTCATGATATTATTGTATTAACACCCCATTCTTAATAATGTGCATCCCACTTAGACTTAGAGCTGTAAATGTAACCCCTGATCGATATTTGTGCATCCATACCATTAATTATGTACCTAGTTACATGCCATATTACATTGACTCATATTATGATTACATTAGTACCCCATGCTTGATAACGTGCATCCTACATAGTCATGATGTAACCCCTGATAGATATTTGTGCATCCATACTTTTATCGTACATCCGTACTTTTACCCTGATTCAATACTTGCTATATTGTACTGTTGGGCATCCATTTGATTCACTGTGCACTACTTGACATGACCTGATACACCATTACTTGACATGTTATCTGATCCTGTTTCTAATGCCGACAATCCTGACATGTTGTCCCGATGGACATATCCTGTTGTCTATATAGACAAACATGTTCCTGTTTGATCCTGTGTTGGCATTAGCTTCATATTTATCAATACCTGACTTGAACACATAACTTGGGGGTATGGGGAAATCAATGATGAAACCAAACTTGTAACTCGACAGTTCGATACTTATATTGATCAGTTTTACGGGCTAGGCCAGCCCGGGGATGCTGCTGCTGACATCATTCATCTGTACATGTTTCTTGTTTAGTGCCTAGCGACATGTCTCGGATTCAGCCCGAGAATCTGGACCGTGGTCCCGGGCACGCACGGGATACTATTGAGTTACATCGATGATTCATTAAATTGATTTCAGAGAATTGAGACTAGTTAACCCAGTAGTTTAGTTCAGATTACCCACTGCACGTCACGTATGCTTTTACCTTCACCGTTCCACATTCGTGTTACTGTTATACCTTTATTACTGTTCATAATCGTGCCTGCATATTTTCCTACCCCTGATTATATTATTGTTGATATTATGACGCACTGACGTCTGGGTTTTGCATGGCCCAGATCCTCTACCTTTGCAGCAGGCCGATCAAGAGTATTTCAGTGAACAGGCCGAGCAGTGAGGACCTGTTAGTATTTTAGTTTAGTTTCTTTCAGCATTTTCATTCTTGATGTGAGCCCGGATTTGGGACGTACCTTCCAGATTGTTTTTTTACTTGGATTTATTGCTTCCGCATATTATTTCTTGACTCGTTTATTCTGGCATATGGACATGTACTAGATAGTTTATTTCTCTTTTTACTGTTCTTGATATCTTATAGACAGCCGTAATATGACTGTGGAGGGATGCTTCCTAGCCACAGGTAGCATGGTTGGCTCTGTCACGTGCCAATCTTAGCGCACTCTGGGAAGCGGGGCGTGACAGATTTTGAGCACTTGGAGCATCTAGGGTTTTTCTTGAGTTGCTTGCAAGAGATATAATTTCCACTTCTCATCTTGTAATTTATTCCTTCACCTCATAGTTATGTTTAGTGTTTGTTTTAGAGAGGTTTGTGATCTTAGAAATTTCTAGGTTGATGTTTAGTGGATGAATGGACTTGTAAAGTTGTAATTAAGGTTTAGTTAGTGTTTACAAGCTATTAGTGATGAGATTCCAGCTAAACTAGATGACTAGAAACCCAAACCACGGACTTAGAATTTTCCCAAAATTTTGACATTTTTTGATGATATATTGGAATCCGGTATGACCCGAGAGCCCCATAATTTAACTTTCCATCACAGTGAGCCATTCAGGCCACCTAGATTTTTCCCCAGAGACCCGAGACCCCACAACCTTCATCAGGCCGCAGATTTAATCCTTGTGGCCGCAAATTGCGGCCACACTGTAGTAATTTGGGTTGAGTTTTGGTGAGTGGCTTTGTTATTTAGTATCTAGACCTACCCTATATGCAAAATGTCTTGATTTGACCTAGGATAGAATCTGGGAGTGGTTTTCCTATGTTGCTGGTTTTGTGGTTTCCGATTTCTGAAACTTGGTTTTGGTATTTGAGTTCGGATTTCGTTGTTGGACGTTTGTACGTCAATAACGAGGGTTATTTGGTTGTTTTTGCATGCGTAGGCTATACGTTCTAACCTATGAGCACTTCGCGTGCCGTATTGGTTTTCGGACTTAGTTTTAATAGCTTTACGACGTGTTTTGATTGTAGGTACCTTTGCGTGGACTTCCGAGACGACGAAGCACATCGACTTCGGATAAATAAGGAGATTAGTAGGTGAGTAGATTTATATCTATGGGGGAAGTCGGGTGGATGGCGTATAGCACCCCCGCATTATAATGATGAAAGAACCGATATATAAATTATAGTTGTAGAAAACCTATGAAACAAACTTACGAATATGATCAAAAGATATGAGATGAGATTATGATGATATAAGATGATATGAGCGGATATGCTTGATATAAGGATGTGAGGCGATATGAATATTTAAATACATATGCCTAGATATGAAATGAGATTGTTACTGATATGATATGAGATCGATAAGGATATGACATGAGATGTGTATATATATGTATGTTTATAAGAGAATGGAAGATGGTATGATGTACGAGACCTTAAATCCGTACCTTTGTTGATAAATAGGACGATAAGATCCTTATTGATTCCACCTTACGATGGATTACCATACGCAATAAGATATACCGGATGATTAATCCACGCTCGTGATTTGAGAATGATGATCGAGAATATTGCCATATCTGATATTATGAGGTTGGATTGCCGACGTAAAAATTTCACCTGAACCATACTTATTTCCAAAACTGACGAATCGTATGCACTTTTAAATGGAAATCTCAAGAGACGCTACGGATTTTTAAATGGTGACTTTTTTCAAAAACACCGTAACCCCCATTTTCAAAACTACGATTTGTATCATTTAAACTGATCGTGCGGTTCATGTGTAGTTACATACCTTATATCGTTCATGTTTATGTTGGACTATCCCTCGTGACATGCGTACTATATTTCCGGTATTTACCGCTTTATGATATCGTCTGCTAGTACACCTGCACTATTACCGATGATGCGTATGTTACACTTACACAGATTGGCCGACTTACGCATTCATCATCTGTAATTTCTATGCCACTTACACAGTAGAATTGCTATCTCACGATATTATTCTTAACTGTAAAGTACATTCATTGTTCAGTACTATCATATGACATGTTTACATAATATACTTGATATGCTCACATTACTAATCTATGTTGCATACATCGTACTTTATGGTTATATGCATTGAGATGATGTTTTCATGAGATATTTGGATTTGAGAACCGTGGTTATATATCAAAGGAAATTGTGTATTGTTTTAACAAAAACGGTTTCTCTTGATATGATATTCGTGTCCACCATGAGTTTTCTCGGTTCTGTGCTATAAGCGTATCTGATTCGAGGAGTTAGATGAGCCGTCTGTGGGTATATGGTAGATCCGATAAGGTACTCCGGGGCAAGAAGATTGTGGGGTAGATGATGAGCCTGATATGGGAAGCACTGCTTACCGGTGATTGTATAGAAACTCGGCGGATATCCGGAGGATACCGTTCGGAGTTAGATGGTGAGATGGATATGAAGGCCGATCTGAGGACGCGACGCCTGAAAATATGAGGTTTTACGTGTCGATACCGGACACGGGTTTCATGATGTTTCGAGTGTCGATGTTGGACACTCAGGTTCCATGATGTTGATGTGTCGTTAATGGACACATGTTGTTTGATATTCATATACATACAGGCATATGATTCAGATGGTTGGATTTTACATGTTGTTATTAGCACTACTCTATTGTTGATACATATGCATACATGGCCACCCTAGATATTATAATATTACCTTCATGATACAGTAGGACTTAGTGATCGCTGTTTATTCGATTTCTACCTGCTGATATTTTCTACTCACAAGTTGGCAACTCACCCTCGTTGTGCCATAGTTTTCGTGCAGGTTCGACCGCTTGGATCAGTAGCGGTATCGCTGGCACACAGTTTTCTCTCAGGGTATTTTTCTTTGGTAGGTGGGGCACACATTGGATCATGACCACTCTTGTACCTTTTATTTCTATTGTATCTAGATAAATTCCATCAAATCAAAAACTAGACTTGTATATTGGTAGACCTAGACAGACTTGTATATTTGCGAGACTTAGAGGATAGGTGTATGTTCGCTTCTTTGAGTTGTTGATGTCTTGCTTTATTTATTGTTCTTTCTGTGTTTGATCTTCGTCGTAGTGCGTCGTATATTTACTGCTTTATTTCGTGGTTGTGATTCCGCCAATTGGCGAAGAGCTAGCTCCCGGTTGGGGATGCCTATATATTGCATGCATATGGTTTTGGATCAAAATATACAAGAGATGTGCTGCCCAAATTTTTAAAAACGACGAAAAATGTTTTCAACTAGTATATAATTCACTTGCATTTTCATATATCATTATTTATGCATTTAAAGAAAAACTTGATTTCATTATACCTTTATTTCAAAACTGCACATCCATTATTTTCCGCAAAAAGGTTTAGATTTCTGGGTTTCGGCTACTTGAATTACGTTACGTTTTTAGACGTTGTATGATTTAAGTTCCGGTCACGTGCCAAATTCCGGGTCGTGACAGGGGGAGATGGGAGCATATCCAATACGGCATGCAAGAGTCGCAGTATTTCACGATCGATCTTCAACGGTCAGTTCATACCCCCCATAATCGATAGAGAACGCCTTCGTAAGTAGAGTAGTCTGTCATCATGTATACAGATTTCACGACGGTGTAAGAGATACACCTTTTAATTTCATCGATTGATGTCAATCTTGCAGATGAAAATCCTAACATTGAGAGAAAGCATGACTGAGAACTGATAGGGAGAAAGATAGAGATGGTGATGGCGATGAGATCTGAGAGAGTGTGAGAGAGCTCGACACAGAGAGTGATATTCGAAATAGAGAGGAAAATATTGAACTCTTCATATAATAAACACAATCATTCACGGGTATGTGTTTTTTTTGGGCGCAGTTGGTAACCGCGTCCAAGAAAAACAGTTATCCGTGAATGAGTGTTTTCTTTTGGGGCGCACCTGCAAATTGTGGCATAGAAAAACACAAAGCCGTGAATAAGTATATTTCTTTTTGTGATGCAGTTTACAACTGCGGAAAAAAAAAAAATCCAACAATGAAAATGGTGAACTTAATGATTCATATTATTTTGTTATATTTGTAGTGGGCACAGTTTGAAACTGCGCCCATTACATTTGTAGTGGACGCAGTTTCAAACTGCATCGCTTAAAATTTTTTTATTAACGTCAACGCCAGCACTGACGTGGCGCTTACGAGGCAGAAAGTGGTATGTTTTTATAATATATTTTGAAAGTGGTTTTTTTAAAAATATTATTTTGATATGGTTTAATATAAAAAATTGTCCATTATATTTTAAATCTTATAGCTGGAATGTTATTAAGTCAAGGACCTACTAAGTAATTAAATTTATGCTCATTTTACTTTAAATATATATTGTTAAATTTAAAATAGTATAATATAAATGTTTGTAAATATTTAGGAAATCTAATGAAAATCTTGATATATACTAACTTAGAGGAAAAAAATAGTTAGAAGTAAAAAAATGATAGAAGTTATGCAGACTCTAACATGAATATAAGCTGGATTATAGCCAAAACAATTCTTGATGGATGATCATCAACATCAAAGCTGAATCAAGTTGCGACAAACATGTATCACACAAGCAAATAACTATCATAATGTTTACACTAATGATTTAAAATGTTCCGCTTCCGTCCATCCGATTCTCAACATGAATCCTACAACCAATGGGCTATAATTTAGTTGGTATGGGCACTTCCCCTCTTGGGAAGAGTGCGAGATTCGAACCCAAAAAACCCTAAAAGAATAAGTGGCCACAAATTAATGCATTCGCAGCAAATTCATGAGTCCTTGAGTGCATGTGTGTTTTGTTCATAGGTTAAAGCTTACGAGGCTAGTGCCAGTTGATATCCCCCCGTAATCGATACGGCAAAGTGCAAGAGTCGCAAGATTTCACGATCGATCTTCATCAGCCAGTTCATACTAAAAGTGTATCTTAACACCTCCACTAGGTTTCCACATGCATCAAGTGTTAGTTATATGTATGCCCTAGAGGCCATTACTGTACATAGGATGTACATTGTAGTGGATGCTGGGACATATATAGGGAGGACTTTCTTGCTCAACATGATAGTGTGCTATCTGGTTGCTCTTTACCTTAACGTGTATACTGATTGTCTCTCTGTTACATGTTGGTAAAGCCCTTAGGATGTGTACTTGACTACCTGGACTATGATGCAGATCATACTAGTAGGAACAGATAGTCTATAAGTACATCCTTCAAAGTCCCTAGTCGTGGGTATATCGAGACGGGGCATCGATATACCAGAGTAGACTAGCGCATACCTTCTCGACCCATACAGATGGGCGATGGATGATCCCATATCCATTGGTGTTTGACATCAGAGATGATATACGGGTGCTCAGTGTAGACTGGGTACACTGGACGGACTCGCCGAGAACTCCCATATGGTATTATACCTTACGTCAGATGGCAGTTCTCTGGTGACACTGGTACAGAGTAGTCTGTTGACCCGAGATCGTCATAGAGTCTTGTGTGGTTCCCACTGTGCTTTGATTTCCATCTTACCACGTCCAAGAGGGCGTGCAAAACGGTGGTTTTTAGGTACAGTCCCGAGTCACATGGAGGCAATGAGCGATAGGAGGGGATTCGTCTCTCCCGGTATAGGGGGTTGATGTTGCACTGTGTTCGATTGGCTATAACCGGAAATCCCTGGCCAGATTTGCTGAGATTTACTGGTAAGTGTTACCAGTAGTTTCTCGAACTGTTATAGACCTCATATCGACACGACTTATCGAGCTATTGGGGTCTGACGTTTACCACCCCTAGGCAAGATATGCGACATATCAGACGACGAGCCCGGACTGTACGGTAAGTGTTACTGGTTGGATTCACAGGAGTGTGAGCGGGCTTGCTCGTCGATCTTCTGATCGCTCAATACCCGGGTGGCCGTTACGTTTAGCAGACCGCTTGCGGCTTGTGGGTGTTTGATATGATCATCACCTGCTGCCGGCGTATTGACGAGTCTTTAGAGTCCTACACAGAGGTTTCCTGGCTCAAGCGAAACGAAATAGGAGCGCATATGAGATATGTGCGGGACCGAGAATAATGCGTGTATGTGATACCGTATTCCATTCTCGCGATGAATGTATCGAATGGTTGTATGCGATATAACCTAGTTATCGAATCAAGGATTGATTCGGTAAGCCGATACATAGGATACTAGTCGGTTATATGCGATATGACCGGATCGTAAATCAAGTGTTGATTTAATGATTTGATGTATAATTATATATTTGATATATTACTTTGCATTAACTAGTATTGGTTCACTTTAAATGGATTTTCTCACTCGCTTGTGCGCATTGTATATGCGATATATTTTTGTGCACTTGATTGTATCATGTTTGATGATACATGTTTGCTAGGGTTTTTGTGTAAAGAATCAAACCATGGTTATTTAAATGGTTAGGGTTTTGATTATCTTAACTAATTTTTTAGGTTATTTCCTTTTTAGGCATGTAAAGAGAAAATGGTTTCTTTTCATTCATGAAGCTTCATGAAGACTTTGACCAAGGACCATTTTGTCTCATGCTTAACCCTAACCATTCCATTAAACCATGATTAACTCTCTACACATTACCATAGTTAATATTATGATAAGAATGATTTTATTATTCTTTTTCATATAACTTATCATAATATTCTTTCTTCTTCTTCTTCTTCTTCTTCAATGAAGAAAGCTTGACTTCATCAATGGTGACTTGATGAAATGAGTGAGAAATCAAATTCTAAAGTGAACCCACTTCTATTTCTTCATCCTCTACCTCTACCAAGTAGTATAGGGTGTTTCCTTCACAAGTTTTCATGGCTTGGTGAAGGTGGAGCTTGATCTAGTGCATCGACGTAGATCATCTTCGGCATCGTCGTCGATGACCTAGCCCGCTTTTTCTCCGATGAAGCCGACGCTAGAGCCCGGGATTTGATTTGGACAGCGAGGAGGACTTCATCGCGGAGCTATGGAGGTGGAGCACCGGATCTACAAAGGTTGTATTTCCGTTCTTTTAGTTAAGTAGTTAACTAGTTGCTTGTTTCGCCTAAATATCTAGTTACGATCCGTATTAGGGGTTTCTCGGCACCCGTAAAATTTGAAATTGGCATGGTTGATGCTTGTGAGACCTCCTTAGTGTGCCTAGGAACCCTACATCAAGTATGCAATTTTAAAAAATCTTGGGGTGCTAAGCCACAATAAACAAGAATTGAACCTAGAGAATTAGGGGTTGTTAGCAAGAAAACACTTTCTATACTAAGTGAAGTGGTTACAACCTTTGTAGACCAAGTCCTTCACTTCAATAGCTCCAAGTAGTAGTCCCTAAGCTCCAAGTAGTAGTCCCTAGACTCTTCTTGGCTCTACTTGTCGAAAGGAACGAACTTGCTATGCGATCTTCGAAGCCGAAAATGATCCACCTTGAAACCTCTGTAGGTCAAGCTAACTCTTCACTAATCTAGATATTAGTGAAGTAAACAACCTATACTAAACTGTCAGGATAGTGTAGGTTGATGAAGTAGGAGTTGTGCTCACTTTAGAAATATCTTCCTCTATCTTTTTCTTCAACTCAAGAAAAACCCTAGAGCTTAGAGCTCAAGAAGAAGAAGAAAATGAACTTGGGTGAAGAATAAACTTAGGATGAGAGAGTGAATCATGGGCTAAAGATAAGAGTGGGATCAACAAATATCTAAGAGTAAAACAAAACACAAGAGATGGGTCATGGCTTCTCAATGCTTCTCCAAGCATCCAAGTCATGACTCATTTCTAATCCTTTTATTTTCTCTTTAAATAAGTTCATCCCTAATTATCTTAAACCCTAGGTGTGAGTCTCATACACCCATGTTCTATGTATCATCAACCATGATACAGAATCTATAATATATATATATATATATATATCTATATATCAAGAGAAGAAAATTATAAGTGAGCAATAATATTAGTTAATATATAAATATATCAAATATATATATATATATCAAATTATTAAATCAACACTTGATTCAATAATCCGGTTATATCATATATAACCGACTAATATCATATAAATATGTATATCAAATTATCAAATCAACACTTGATTCAATAATCGGGTTATATCACATATAACCGACAATATTCAATATCAAATCAACACTTGATTCAATAATTCAGTCATATCAAATATATATACATATAACAAATCATTGAATCAATACTTGATTCAATAATTCGGCTATATCTCATATAACCTAACTGATATCAAATATCGCGAGATTAGAATACGATATCATATACTCGTATTTAATCAAGTTCCAGCACATATCATCATATGTGCCCTACTTTGTTTAGCTTGAGCTAGGAAAGCTCTATGTGGGACTTTAAAGACTCGTCAATACGCCAGCAGTAGGTAATGATCACATCAGTCACCCACAAGCCGTCAGCGGTACTAGCTGGACGTAACGGCTACCCATGTATTGAACAAATAGAAGATCAACAAGCAAATTTGTCCAAACTCCCGCAAAGCCTATAAGCAACATTTACCGTACAGTCCCGTCTTTTCGTCTGATATGTCGCATATCGAGTCTAGGAGTGGAATCGTAAAACCCCAGTAACTTGATAAGTCATGCCAATGTGTGGCCTATAACCTTTCGAGAAACTACTGATAACACTTACCAGTAAATCTCATCAACCATGGCCAAGGACTTGCTGTTATAGCCAATCGAGTATAGCGCAACATCAACTCCCTATACCGGGAGAGATGAAACCCCTCATATCGCTCATTGCCTCCATGTGAATCGGGACTCTACCCAAAATCCACCTGTTTGCACGACTCCTTTGAGCCGTGGTAGGGAGGAAATCAAAGCACAGTGGGAACCACATAAGACTCTATGACGATCTCGGGTCTACAGACTAATCTGTACAAGTGTTACCAGAGAACTGCTATCTGACGATAAGTATGGTACCATATAGGAGTTCTCGGCAAGTTCTGTTCGGTGTACCCATTCTCTAATGAGCACCTGTGTACAATTTTTTATGTCAACACTAATGGATGTAGGATCAACCATCGCCCCATACAGGGTCAAGAAACGTAAACACTAGTCTACTCTGGAATATCGATGCCCTATCTCGATATTCTCTTGACTAGGAACTGTTAAAGGATGTGCTTGCGGACTATACAACCCCCACTAGTATGATTTGCATCATAGTCCTGGTAGTCAAGCCAACATCCTAATGGTTTTATCAACATGTATCAGAGAGACAAAATAATAATAATAAGTATACATGTTAAGATAAAGAGCAACTAGATAGCATACTATCATGTCGAGTAAGAAAGTCCTCTATATATATGTCCAAGCATCCATTATAATATACAATAATGGCCTCTAGGGCATACATATTCCTAACACATACCCCCTAATCGATAGAGAATGCCTTCGTAAGTAGAGTAGTCAGTCATCGTGTATACAGATTTCACGACGGTACAAAGGATGCATCTCTTAATTTTTTCGATTGATTGCAATCCTGCAGATGAAGATCCTGACATTGAGAGAGAGCGAGACAGAAAACTGAGAGGGAGAAAGATAGAGATAGTGATGGCGATGGGATCTGAAAGAGTGAGAGAGCTCGACACAGAGAGTGAGATTCAAGATAGAGAGGAAGAGATTGAACTCTTCATATAAGGAACACAATCATTCACGGGTATGTGTTTTTTTGATGCAATAGGCAACCGCGTCCTAGAAAAACACTTACCCGTGAATGATAGTGTTTTCTTTTGGGGCGCACCTGCAAACTGCGTCATAAAAAAACACAAAGCCGTGAATGAGTATATTTCTTTTTGCGACGCCGTTTACAACCGCATCCAAAAAAAAACCAAGTCCCAACAATGAAAATGGTGAATTTAAGGATTCGTATTATTTTGCTATATTTAATGGGAGCAGTTTGAAACTGTACCCATTACATTTGTAGTGAGCGCAGTTTGAAACTGCGCTCATTACATTTGTAAGGGACGTAGTTTAAAAGTGTGCCCCATATATTTGTAATAGACGCAGTTTCAAACTGCGCCTCTCAAAAAAAAATTATTGACGCCAGCGCCAGCATTAACTTGACGCCTACGAAGCAGAAAATGACATGTTTTTGGAATATGTTTTGAAAGTGATTATTTTTAAAAATATTGTTTTAATATGGTTTAATATAAAAAATTGTCCTTTATATTTTAAATCTTATAGTTGGAATGTTTTATATTTTAAATCTTATAGCTCGAATGTTATTAAGTCAAGGACACCTGCTAAGTAATTAATTTTATGCTCATTTTACTTGTTAAATTTAAAATAGTATAATATAAATGTTTGTAAATATTTAGGAAATCTAATGAAAATCTAGATATATAGTAACTTGGACGACAAAAATATTTGGAAGTAAAAAAATGATGGAAGTTATGCAGACTCCAAGATGAATATAAGCAAGATTAGAGCCAAAACATTTCTTGATGGATGATCATCAACATCAAAGCTGAATCAAGTTGCGACAAACATGTATCACACATGCAAATAACTATCATAATGTTTACACTAATGATTTAAAATGCTCCGCTTCCGTCCATCCGATTCTCAACATGAATCCTGCAACCAATGGGCTATAGCTTAATTGGTATAAGCACTTCCCCTCTTAGGAAGAGTGCGGGATTCGAACCAAGGAATCCCAGAAGGACAAGTGGCCACAAATTGACGCATTCACAGCAAATTCACGAAGCCTTGAGTGCATGTGTGTTGTGTGTATGGGTTAAAGCTTACGAGACTAGTGCCAAAAATAAAGTAAAAAAATACAAAGAAAACAAAAAAAAAGAAAAAAAAAACACAAAAAAAATGAATCCTGCATATTTATGAACTCAAAGCCAACGTCAAGCGAAGATCTGGCTCTTGGACAAACTAACATTATTCTCAAGTCAAATTGAACATTTATTTTCCTGCAGAAGCATTATGATGGTTCACATTTCAAATTCTGCTGACAACATCACATCGTCCAGACTGAACAATATACTATCAGCAGAACCATCAAAAGATATCGCAATTCCATAAACAGCATAGCATTCTGCAAACTTCCATCGAGGACAATAAATTTAAAATTCACAACAATATTACTCTCATTTCTCAATCTGCCTTCCAATAGCAAACACTGCTACATTTAGAGCCATCAAAGCAAAGTTGGTGGAGGTGATGGCAAAGCCAATGCATCAACTAAAGAAGCCGCCATATAAATACTTTCGCAAGATCCATATCGTTGATGCCTGTAATAAGTAGAGTATAAATAATAAGAAGAAGAAGAAGAAGAAGCAGCAGCAGAAGAAGAAGAGAGGAGATTAGCACAAACATAATTAATGATAAGATGAGAACCTTGTAGAAATATATTTCAACATAATTTGTAATCACATCAATGTTTAAACCAATGTGAACCATAAATAAAGATGTGAACTCCACAAGATGCAATTATAATAACATAAACAATATAATTTGAATTTTACAGAACATAAGAACGCAACCTTACGAGCGCTGAACTTTTTGACATATCTAACAAGTGTTAAAAACCTAAAGAAGATGGCAAAGATCCGCCTTAATGAGTCATGGTATTGAAAGGACTTGACCAACAAGTCAGTGACTCTTTATCACACCGAGCCAATGTTATCAACTTATATTAAAAAAAAATCAAGTTCTGGTTAAAAGTCTGTTGCTTCTCTTAGCACTCTTTATAAATGTCTAAGTAACAATTAAAATTGAACAATATATTTAATTCATAAACATGGTCTTCCTGTTATCTACCCATATCATCAAATAAAACTAATTATATATTTAATCATAATTTTATATAATTATATATCTATTACTTTTCTTAATACTGATGTCACACAGATTACAAATGTTTTTAATTAAATTCATGCCGATGTATATCAAAAGCCAGTGCTATTATTATATTTTTAGAAAAGGCTGACGTTGTTATAAACAAGATTTTTAACCCAAAAAAAGTTGTTGTATCAACAAATAATCTTCATAATATCTAAAATTGCATATCAAACATCTAACAGCAGAACACCTATCTGAACTATGGATATTTTCTTCCCATTAATCTTCACATTTTTGTAGAGAAGCTCCCGTAATCTTCATTGATAAATCCAATTTTTTAAAAGTTCTTTACATCTATTACTTCTATTTCTTTCTATACCACAAAGCTTAATATGAGAGTTTGAGATTAGTCTTAACAGACAATGCAAGAAAGAATCATAGGAAATGCCTCTTCAAGATTTGTTTGCACCATGTACAATTCTTGAACCCTAACTATTTAATTACACATGCAACATATGTACAAACAAATTAGTAAGCTATAGACAAGTAGATAAAGTTACAGAGCTGGAAAAAGGATGATAAATTGTATCAATCGTAATGAGATCAATTTATGAGTGCCACAATGTCTAGTGAAGTGTAATGCTCTCGTAATCTCACCCCTGTTATCTAAGTACATATGTCAGAGCGTGCAACAGTGCAACAATACAACATTCACGAGCATAATATAGGGAATACATCCATAGGAGGGGATTTCCTCTAATAGCGTCGAAAAAATATACCCTCCGTGACTAATCATCATATGAAATAATTCTAGAGGGGGTGAATTGGATTAAGCTAACAATACCCACAAATTAAAAATCTACTTGCAAGCAAATAAACAAACACTTAAAGAGCAAGTAATATAATGAGAGAGATTGAGAAGCAATTGCAAACACAAGAGTTTTAGGGTGGTTCGGAAGATCTCCTAGTCCACTTTCTTTAGGCATACGAGCTCGTTCCAGTTATTCACGTATCCGATAAAATAAGCACGTTACACACTTGCAAAACTCCTTACACCACATCACTCGACACACGAGTGACTTACTTCTCAACAAGTTCTTCCTCCTTACAAAAGGTCTTTCACACTAAAGAGACCTCACAAAAAATAAGAAGGAAAATTACAATCCAAATTACTCTCTCAAGAGTTTTACAATCAATGTTTTAGATATAATTCAATGAGTATAAGATTTGCAAATAAGAGCTCAAGATTTTGTATATTTTGTTTAGTAAAGAAAATGATAAACTTCAATGAAATGCTCGGTTAATAGATGCCCATAAATTCATACCAAAACACCATTTTATAGCCCCACACAAAAACCAATGAAAAAATTAAATGCGGTTTTGACATAATAGCCAGAGATCTAAAGGTCAACGGGCAAGACGTCTACTCCCTTAAAAAATAGATCTGTTGGAACATTTAATGTACAGTAACGGTAACTTTTTTGAAAAGTTTTGCGACCCAGACGTCTAAAGAATAAATAGGCAGACGTTTGAATAAGAATGATTTTCGTCAAAATAGAGCTTTAGACTTCTGCCACGATCAACTGCAGACGTCAGGCAAAGGGCATCCAAAGGACATCCCAAGATGTCTGAAATTCAATAGGCAGACGTCTGAAGTTCAAAACATGCAGTATTAAAAGACTTTCAGACGTCTGTCAAAATGACCTTTAGACGTCTGGTAAGGGGTCTCTGAAGGACAGAGCACACCCTAAACGTCTGAAGTTTAACTGGCAGACGTCTGACGTTCAAAAATATGCAGTATTAAAAGACCTTCAGACATCTGCCAAAAATGACCTTCAGACATCTGGAAATCTGCACTTTTTGATATTTCAAAGGCTACAGAGACCCAACGTCTGAAGCATAAGGGGCAAACGTCTGAACTGTAAAAACCTGGAAATTTGCCTTTTGAAACAAAAAACGTTTTGAACAATAAAACCATGTAAGGTATAAACCAAATGTTTTATGCAAGATTTTGTGGGCTCCAGCTCTTATAATCTCATAGGCCATAAAGTACTTATAATGATTTCCTAGAGATTTTGCACTTTTAGCTCAAACTCTTGAATTCTTCGATTTCTTCGATTCTTGAATTCTTCGATTTCTTCGATTCTTGAATTCTTTAAACTTGGATTTTGGCTCCTTAGCTTCTTGAAGGTTGAACTTGATCTTTGAGGAGCTCTGCCCCATTTTCCTTCAACCTCCAGTAGATTTGCCGGTGTAGCTCAATTTTCTCCATCCTCTATCATAGGTTCGTATCATTTGATAACCTAAAATCTTTCTCAAACACGACCAAGCTCATATGCAGTGTTATAAAATATGCAATATGAAATATATGTATAAATATGTTAATATTGTGTAATATCATCAAAACTAAATAGTAGGATTATGAAAATCCATAAGCCATCATCATCATCTATATCATGTATGATGTGGTGGTCCTGGTGGATACATCAAATTTTTATGATTCTACCACCTTTTCACCGTTGATTTAGTGGGTGCAAAATTAACGGTTTACCGACAATAGAACATTTTACATTGGTAATTCAACGGTGAAAAAATGGTAGAATCATATGAAATTTGGTGTAACTGCATCTTACATGATATAGATGATGATGGATGCCGATCGACGAATAAAATGTTGGAAGATGTAGTATTTTGACGCTACCTAACAAAAAAGCCTCCTAAAGCCTCTTTCCTCCATTATTCACAGGCACAAGAGAGGGAGAGAGAGACGTACCCGTAAAGTGTTTTTCGCCGTCCTATTGAGATATGAATACGTGTCGCTTGTCAGGCGTATTACAGATTCTCCCTGCCTAGGATAAGCCGGGGCTTCTTGATTGTGGAGATCCGAATCTCTGGCAACCGCGAACTAAGCTACCGTTAATTACCTCTCGCTTTTGGAGCGAGAGAACCTCCGATTGACGAGTAAAATTGGTCATACGAATTCAATATGCAGTATGCATATGTTGTGTTTTGAAGGGGTCTCAGACGTATCGGGGACCTCGCAAAGTTTACGGGGGTCCCGCTACCCGGATAACAAGATGGGAATTAAGGGACTAGTAGTCTTCTGGCGAGGTGTGGGGGTACCACCCTGTTAGAAATTTTTTCTAACGGGGGATTAGTTTTGAGTGTGAAACGTGGGAAAAAGAGGGGTGGGGAGCGTCCTTAGGACGCGTGAGATGGCGCATGGGCGCTGGGCGCTAGCGGATCACGTGCGTGGTGCGTGGGCGTTGGACGCCAGCGGTCAAGTGCATGGTGCGTGAGCGCTGGGCGCTAGTGGGTCACGCGCCCGGCGCGCGGTCGCCAGCAAAGAAAGGGGCTTAGCCCTTATACCGGGAGTTGAACTCCCGGGGGATTTTGGAGCTAAACTCCTAGAAAAATATGGATTTTTATGTGGAGTTAAAACTCCTAAAAGATCAGGGTTTTGAGGTTCAACTCTTTTGAGGATTTGGATCTTGGAGTTGAGCTCCTTAAAAATTGTTTTGAAGTTAAACTCCTGAAGCAGAGATTCTTGTTCGGGGTTAAACTCTCAAAAGATTTTCGGAGATGATGAAAGGGGACACCTTTTTTCTCTCTTGAGTCCTGGATCTTCTCTTGAGCCTTAGATCTTTCCAAAGTGGGATTTTTGTAGATGGACCTCCTTCTTCCTCCTCTCTGTTGGTTAGATCTTTGAGAAAAAGGATGGTGAGATTTAAAATTCTCCTCTTTTAGAGATTTGCTGGAAGATTTGAACTCCGCTTCAAGGGTTTTATGGTGAAAAACTATTTCTTTTTGGAAAAAAAGAGTTAAACTCTTGATTTAATTCAAAGAGAGAAGAAGGTTTAAAACCTTGAGCAAGGAGGAGGCATATTACCCTAGAATTTTTTAGAGAATGAAAATTGTTATTGATTTTCTCATCATGTTTGCCTTTTATAGACTACACACTTTACAAATATCCCCTTGGGCTTTTTCAAATGGCACTTATACCTTCTCATACCTCATGTGTTTATTTCTTTTTGCACATGAACCATTTGGTTTGCAAAATTTTGGTTTTTTGCCCATTTTTCATACATTTATTTAAAAAATTATATTAAACTAATTTATTGTTTCATTCTTTTTGTTATGGGGCCGGTCCCTTCCATACTCGGTCTTGACTTGGGCTTGGGCCCACTTAGTTTGGATGCCCGCTTGGTTTGGACGCCCGCATGCTTGGGCTCGGGCCCACTTGGCTTAGTGTTGACTTCGATTTTAACTTGGTCAACCGGAATGTAATTTTTGACCCTAACAAAGTGCCCCCCATCTTTGTTGGTCGGATCTCCTTCTTCCTCCTGTCTGTTGGTTGGATCTTCATAAAAAAAGGGTGGTGAGATATAAAAATCTCTCGTTTTAGAGATTTGATGGGAGATTTGAACTTCCCTTCAAGGGTTTTATGGTGAAAAACTGTCTTTTTAGAGGAAAAAAAGAGTTCAACTCTTGATTTAATTCAAAGAGAAAACAAGATTTAAAACCTTGTGGAAGGAGAAGGAGGCACAGAACCCTAGAATTTTTGAGAGAATAAAAGTTGTTATTGATTTTCTCATCATATTTGCTTTTTATAGGCTACACACTTTATAAATAACCCCTTGGGCTTTCTCAAATGGCACTTGTGTCTCCTCATATCTCATGTGCTTATTTGTTTTTGCACATAAGCCATGGGGTTTACAAAATTTTGGCTTTTTGCCCATTTTTCATACATTTATTTAAAAAATTATATTAAACTAATTTATTGCTTTATTCTTTTTGTCATGAGGCTGGTCCCTTCCATGCTCGGTCTTGACTTGGGCTTGGACTCACTTTCCTAGGGATTGGGCCCGCTTGCTTGGGCTCTGGCCCACTTGGTTTAAGGTTGACTTTGATTTTGACTTGGTCAACCGGGATACAATTTTTGACCCGAACAAAGTGCCCCCATCAATAAATGTACACCGCATGTATGGGTTGTATGTATGAAATTGATGGATCTTGTTATATACGGGGATTGATTTGGTTTGATTCCCTGTGGAGGGTCGGTGCTGCCCTTTAAGCGATTTGGATGGCCAGTGCTGCCATTTTTGCGACTTGAACAGTCGATACTTGATTTGACTTGCTCCGCTTCTTACGGTGTCGGGATTTGATTTGACTTGCTCCGCTTTCTGCGGTGTTGGGATTTGATTTGACTTGCTCTGTTTTCTGCGGTGTCGGGGTTTGAGTTGACTTGCTCCGCTTTCTGCGGTGTCGGGATTGAAGTTGACTTGCTCCGCTTTTTGCGGTGTCAGAATTAATTTATTTCCGAGATGGAGCTTGGTTCCACCGAGAAGGTAATTGCTTCTAATGTGGAGCTTGATTCTGCCGAGGAGGTCGTTGGTGTTGAATTGGTTGATTTAATTGGTTATGAAGTTTTTGTCTGTTCCGCGGGACCTTTTGAGCTTGGAACCACTGCCGGTGGGGCTTTGATTTGATTTATTTGATTTCTGTCTTATTTGGCGGGACTTTTGAATTTGAGTGGGACTTGGAATTTGGATTTTGTCAGGAACAATGCCAGGAGTGACTCATCATTTGCCATGGGAAGACTTGGGATTTAGGTTTGAGTCGGCATCAGCACTGCTAACACTGAAGCGTAATGCCAGGAGCGACTCATAATTTGCCCTGGGAGAACTTGGGATTTGGATTTTGGATCGACATCAGCACCGCTAACACTTAAGCGTAATGCCAGGAGCGACTCATCATCTGTCGTGGCCTGTTAGGGAGCGATGGCTTAGGGGACAGGTTTAGCTCCCTATCATCTAAGGATTTTCAATTTTATAAGTCGTAAGGGACTCATAAAAGTATTTTCTCCCTACGAGTCGAGTGTATATTCTTCTTATGAACCGTGAGGATTCCTAAGTGTGTTGCTCCTTTGTGGGTCGTAAGGATCTCAAGCGGGGATATTCTCCTCACAAGGTCAAGAGGACTTTGCGAGTATATCTGTCACGTCCTGCTTCTCAGAATGTGCAGATTACGGCATATGACAGAACCAACCATATTACCTGTGGCTAGGAAATATCCTTCCACAGTCACGTTACGGCTGTCTATAGGATATCAAGAACAGAAAATATATAAAAACTAGCTAGTGCATATCCATTTACCACAGTAAATAAAGTCAAGAAAATGAATAAGTGGAAACGTTTTTTGTATAACGTTATAAAATGCAGATTATAAACTAATTAATGATAATAATAAAAAATATTACGACGATATATATATTTATAGATATAATTATAGCATGTCGTAAGTTGTAAACTTGCATACATTGTATATTATAAAACTGATTAACTAAATAACTACGGTGTATAAATTATATAGATATAGCTGTATGATGATAATAATAATAATAATACGACAACATATAAGTAAATTACATAAAGCATAGCGTGTAGCAAGTTGTAAACTTGTCTCGAAACAAACGCGATGAACGGAAGCAACACGACGCTATACAAATAATACTAAGTTTTGATGGTTCGGTTAAGGTTCTTGGATGCGGCTGGAGTTGCGTCGGTGAGAATGGGTGCGGGCTTGAAGAACGAAGAAGGAGAATATATAAATTGATGAGAAAGAGATATGTTATATAGAGAAAGAGAGAGATTTTGTGTTTAATATAAATATATATAGCATAGTTTAAATTAGATTATAAATATATATTAAATTTAATATATATAGATAATATCAAACTGCAACCAATCTCCACCAAAATCTCATCAAAAATATATTTTGGAAAATAATTCACATATGTAAACTTCTCAACTATAATGCAAGAATATATTTTAAATAACTCATACTCATAATTTAAGGTTTAAAAGAATTCTAAAAATATATCTAGATTTAGTGAATATTTGATATTAGATATCTTGAGATTTAAACATAAAAGATAAAGCAAAATTAGATATGAGACGGCAACCATATGATGACAGTTAACAAAATATAACTTATTCTTAGTTTGTAGCTATTAAAACATATATGATGATCTAAATATATGATATATAAAGATCTAAAAATATAATATAGGTATTATACTAGATTCACATAGATACACTTTACTGGTAAATCTCATATTCAATCTTGCACCATATTGGGTTCTAAACTTGCGGGTCGGGTCGGATAACGACTGCTAGTATTCGAATCATTCGCGACCCAATAGATAAAATAGAAGAAATATAAAGCAAGTGTTAAAATACCAATTAATTTCGTATAACCGTACTAGGGTGTTATATTATATCCAACTACAAAAGAATTTCGTTCTCAAAATTACGAAACAGGAAAAGATAAGAAGATACGGATCAAGCAAAGAGATGAGGAAACTTTTGTCGAATCTCATCTTCACGTTCCCAAGTAGATTCTTCACGCGAACGATTTCCCCACGAAACAAGCACTAGAAAGATCATCTTATTCTTGAGAACATTTTCTCGTCAATCTATAATCGTCATCTGTTGCTCTTTATAAGTCAAATCTTCTTTCACTGTCAATTCCGAGTGATCTAAAACGTGCGTCTTATCTCAAACATAGTTGCAGAGTAGAGATACATGAAACACGTCATGAACATCCGCTAAGGATGGTGGTAAAGTCAATCGATAAGCTATCTCTCCAACACAAAGACCTCACGAATCGAGGACTAAGCTTGCCTCGACCACGAAATCGGATTACTCCTCTAATCGGTGATATTTTTAATAACACAAGATCACGAATAGCGAACTCCAAAGGTCTTCTTTTAGTATCAGCCCAACTTTTCTGTCAATCATGTGCCACCTTCATATGATTACGAATCAAGTTAACTTTCTCTACAGTTTGCATAATGAGTTCCGGTTCCAACAATTTTCTTTCTCCAACATCGTCCCAATAAACAGGCGAGCGACACTTATGACCGTACAACGCTTCGAATGAAGCCATATGTATAATTGCCTAAAAGCTGTTGTTATATGAAAACTCCACTAAATGTAAATGATCCTCCCATGAACCCTTGAAAGGATTCAAGACTGGTTCCGAGGACTCACGTCATACTCAATCTCTACATTCGATGAGCTGGCCACCCAATTCCTCGGCCACTTCGTCGGGAACAGGCGGCAGAAGCGGACCGTCGACCATCTCTTCACCATAAAGAGCGGGGACAATGAGTCCTTCAAAGTGTATGTCACCCGCTTCTACAACACCCGTCTCGAGGTCCTAGAACACCGGGACGAGACGGCCATCACGGCCCTTAGGTCGGGTCTTAGGCACAAGGAATGGCTACGCTCCTTTGCATTAGCGCAACCTAAGACCATGGCCGAGGTAAAGGCCTGGACCGAACGTGAAATCCAGTTCGAGTCCGAGGTGAACGCAAATCTCCCCCGGACAGAGCAAACCGATCAGAAGAAAAGGGCGAGGGAGGAGAAGAAGAAGATTGAGCGGCTAAAGCTCTACTTCCTGAAGTTTCAGGAGTACACCCCGCTCAACGTCTCCCAGACGGTACTGCTGGAGGAGGCTAAAGGCAAGAGGTCCTTCAAACTTCCCCCAGTCTCGAATAAGGCGACGAAGCGCACCAGAGGCCCCTACTTCGGTTTCCACAGGTCACAGGGCCACTCCACTGAGAACTGCAAGCAGCTCCGAGACTACATCGAGGAGCTATTCCACTTGGGGCACCTGGAAACGTACTTGTGGGACAAGCGGCAAGCCGACCGTGAGGAAGAGCAACGTCCCCCTCCCGGCGAATTGACAATCAGCCAAATCATGGCCATATCAGCGGGGGGTACGATGAGGGCCGACGAGACTCAGCGTCCCTCACCGGTCGAGGGGACTAGCAGCCACCCGAGGAAGAAGGCCAAAGAAGCCGATCTGATCATATTTACCGACGAGGACCTCCACGGTATATCCCTACCTCACAACGACCCACTGGTAATCACAGCTCGAGTCCACCGCTACGAGGTGCAGAGGATACTGGTCGACTCAGGAAGCTCGGCGGACATTCTCTTTTACGACTGCTTTCTGTGTATGGGGCTTACCCCGTCGGACCTAAGGCCGACCGCCCACGTCCTCTCAGGGTTCACTAACCACTCCATCCCGGTGGAGGGGGTAATCACTCTCCAATTTAACATCGGGGAGGTAGGCCGTACCCGCACCGTGCCTGTGGAATTTATTGTTGCGAGAATCCCATCGGCCTGCAACATCATCCTCGATAGCCCGACACTGAACTCCTTCCGGGCCCAGATATCGACCTATCACCTAGCGATGAAATTCCTTCTCGACCAAGGCGGAATAGGTTGATCCTACGGGGACTAATGAACCACAAATGTTTGCTTCACCGCAACATCTACGTCTTAGAGGATGAAAAATGATCCTGAGGGCGAGGGTGACATCAAGGGTTCTCTGAACACTCGAGATGAGCAAAAAGAGGTCCGAGGAACCCCGGTGGAGCCACTAACATAGGTCCCCTTCGTAGAAGGGGACGATGAACGAAACATTCAGATCGGGTCGCTGTTGATGGGGGCTCAGCAGGACGGCCTGGTTCACTTCCTCAGAAACAACTCTGACATGTTCGCATGGACGCCTGCCGATATGTCCGGGATTGACCCCAAAATCATATCTCACAAGCTCGGGATGGACCCTACGGTCCGACCCGTCCGATAGAAAAAAAGAACCTTCACCCCGATCAAGCAAAAGGCGATCGAGGACGAGGTAGATAGGCTTCTCGCCGCCAACTTCATCTGGAATGTACCTTACTTAGAATGGTTAGCAAATGTAGTCATGGTTAAAAAGTCAAGTGGGAAGTAGTGCATGTGCGTCGACTTTATTGACCTCAACAAGGCCTGCCCAAAAGACAACTATCCCCTCCCTCGGATAGATCAGCTCGTCAACAGCTCGGCAGGCCACAAGCTACTTAGCTTCATGGATGATTTCTCCGGCTACAACCAGATCCGTATGAATCCGGCAGACGAGGATCTCACCGCATTCACAACGGACCGGAGGTATACTGCTATAAGGTAATGCCCTTCGGCCTTAAAAATGTCGGAGCTACGTACCAACGCTTGGTTAATCGCATGTTCAAGCCGCAGATCAGTAGGAATATGGAAGTTTACATTGACGACATGCTCGTCAAAATGGTCTCATCGGACGAACATGCCAAGGACCTGGGCGAGGTCTTCGACGTCCTCCGCAAATACAAGATGAAACTGAACCCCGCCAAATACGCATTCGGGGTCACCGACGGAAAGTTCCTCGGTTTCACGGTCACCCACAGTGGAATCGAAGCTAACCCGGAGAAAATCAGCGCCATCCTTAACATGGCCGCGCTCAAGACTAACGTCGAAATCATGCGGCTGACAGGGCGGGTAGCCGCTCTGAGTCGTTTCATGTCAAGGTCTGGGGAGAAGTGCCTCCCGTTCTTCAAAGCTCTAAGGAAGATACCAAGGTTTGAATGGTCGGAGGAGTGCCAGAACTCCTTTGAGCAATTAAAAAGGCACTTCGCGATTCCACCGCTACTCACCTGGCCAGTTGAAGGAGATGAGATATCGCTATATCTAGCGGTGTCCGACCAAGCTGCAGGCTCGGTGCTCGTCCGAGAGGTCGAGGAAGTCCACAAGCCGGTTTACTATGTGAGCCACGTTTTCAAGGACGCGGAAACAAGGTACCCAGCCATAGAGAAGATCGTCTTGGCACTCTTCGTGGCATCGAGGAAACTACGGCACTATTTCCAGGCGCACACCATCCTCGTTCTCACCGAGCGGCCTTTGGGGGCTATCCTCGCTTCCCCGGGTCTTCCGGTCGTTTGGAGAAGTGGAGGTGGGAGTTGTCCCAGTTTGACATAAAATACCGCCCGAGGCAGGCTATCAAGGCATAAGCCCTAGCCGATTTTATCGTCGAGTGCACCATCCCCAGCAAAGGGCCAGAGTCCACGCCGGCCCCCGCAGCTCAACCCTCAGCCGATGGGAAGCCCGACTCCATCCCTGATTGGATCCTCTACATCGACGGGTCCTCGACCGAGGAAGGCTGTGGCACCGGCCTCATCATCCGAGGCCCGAATAAAGCAGAAATGAAGTATTCTCTGAAGCTCGGATTCAAAGCCTCAAATAACGTGGTGGAATACGAGGCCTTGCTGGCCGTACTGTGCATAGCCTTCGGACTAGGGCTGAAAATGATTTGGATCCGTAGCGACTCCACCCTAGTCGTTGGACAAGTGACCGGCCGATTCGAGGCACGGAAGCCTCTGATGGTGAAGTATCTGGATGAGGTAAGAAGACTGCGAAAGGACTTCCACGAAGTCCAGGTAGAGCAGATCCCCAGACAACTAAACGCCCAGGCCAACGCCTTGAGTAAGTTGGCTTCATCTTATACGGCCAACAACAAGAGGAACATCCTCTTCAAGGTCTTACCACGGCCCAGTGTGGAATACGGGGCAACGCTACTTCAAGTATACACAGCCCGGGAAGAAGGCCGGGATTGGAGAAAGCCCCTTGTGGAATTCCTGAGGGAAGGTACACTCCCAGAAGATCGGGAAGAAGCCCGCCGTCTCCGAGCCAAAGCTCGCTACTTCGTCTGGAGCAATGGGAACCTCTACAAGAAGTCCTTCACTCAGCCCATGCTCCGGTGCGTCGACCCCCACGAAGCCGACTATGTCCTCCGTGAGATCCACGAAGGGGTCGGCGGCGCGCACCAAGGGGCCCGCACCTTAATCCAGAAGGAATTGCTCCAGGGGTACTATTGGCCGACAATTCATCAGGATGCCCAGAAGCTCGTCAGGAGATGCAAAAGCTGCCAACTCCATGGAAGCATACCTCGTCTTCCGGCTACCGAGATAACCGCCTTAACCCGTGGTCGTTTGCCCAATGGGGAATGGACATGATAGGCCAGTTCCCTATCTGTACGGACGGGCACAAGTATGTTCTCATCGCAGTGGACTACTTCACGAAGTGAATCGAGGCCATTCCCATCAGGAAACCGGACGCCACCAAGACTATCAAGTTCCTGCAGAACGTGATACTCCGGTTCGGCATCCTGAGGTGTATCATCACCGACCATGGGACAAATTTCGAAAACGAAAAAGTTAAGGAATTCTGCAGCGAATATCGTATCCTCATGAAGTTTGCCGCGGTCGCACATCCCCAATGCAACGGGCAAGCCGAGGTCGCTAATCGGGACGTCCTCCGAGGTCTTCGGACACGCCTAGAAGGACGACAAGGCAGTTGGGTCAAGAAATTACCGCAGAGCTTATGGGCCTTGTGCACGTCGAAGAAAACCCCCACCGGGGAAACCCCTTTAAGCCTCTGCTATGGTACCGAGGCAATGGTCCCAGCGGAGATCGGACTCCCGTCACCGGGTCGAGCATTTCGACGACGAGGCGAACACCTCAGCCCTCCGAACTTACCTGGACATCTTGTTAGAGAAATGAGACCGGGCTCAGATCAGAGATGCCGCTTATCAACAGCAAACTGCCCGCTACTACAACGCGCGAGTCAAGCGTCGCTTCTTCAAGACCGGAGATTTAATTCTAAGGCGGAATGAGTTCATCGATCAAGGCAAGCTGCCTAAGTTTTCCCCAAAATAGGACGGTCATTTTCTCGTCTCCGAGGTCCTGCCCGACGGAGCCTACCGCTTGCAAGACGCGGATGGGCGCAAGTTTCCACGGCCTTACAACGCTGAGAAGCTCAAACTGTACCAATGAAAAGATTATCTACGAGTGTGTATTTCTTCTTTCACAAAGGCAATGTAAACCTTTCTAAAGTTTTTTCTATTTAAATAATAAGAAGGGAACAATGGAACATTGCAAAAAGAAGAATTTTATTCAAAAGGTATTGTGGGCTCCTCAGCCTTACATTAAAAAAAAATTACAGCAGCGGGGGAAGGGGGTGCAAGAAGCATTCCTCGTGATACTCCGAGGAAATTTCCGCCAGCCGAGCCCTTACCGTCTCGGACCTCTGCTCTCTGATGCTGTCCGCGAACCCTCGTGGCCACGGACGGGCCAGGAAGCTCCACGGGCAGGCACCCATCGGCGAGATGCCTCAATTGGTAACACTCGAGGATGAGTGCCATCAAGCGATCCCGCCGACTCTTCGAGATCAGGCCGAGACGACATAACGACCTCAGCTTGCCGACCGTCTCGTCCTTCAGTTATTCGGACAAGGGGTTGTGCAGCCCCGGCGATGCTCTCCAGATCGAGTACATCAGCAGCTGGAGAAGGGGTGATCGCCGGGGGAGCAGGCGGCCGATATGATCCTCAACCAGCCGGATCACTGCCTGCACTGTCTCCTCAGTGCACAGCTAGTCATACAAGTACACGTCCTCGAAATTTATGATCTCGGGATAGTGAAGTTGAATTCGTCCATTCTTACGTTTTGGGGATGAAGAAAGGAGTGATCAACACGCCCTCCGTTTTATAGCCCCACAACGCCCTCAAGAGTCCAATAGTCGCTTGTTCCTTCCAATGCCGTACCGCCACACGGCGGATATCCTGCCTTTTTCGGCGAACCGAAATCGGAATGACGCGGCTCTTACGCTTCGCCTCCCCCACACGGTCGAGACACGTGTTACCCGCGATGGTCGCTCTTCCCAATGCTCACGAACTAGGGAGGGTCAGACAGAACCTCACAAGGCCGAGCAGCTACCCTGCTCGGTCCATCCTTAGCAGGCCTCCCAATGCCCTCCCGCACTAAGGATCAAAGCCCTCATCAAGAGGCCGCCGGGAAGCAACCCTGCTCGGTCCATCCATGGCTAGTAGTTCACTACCCACCGACGCCAAGGATCAAATCCCTCGCCAAGATGCAACCGGGCAGCAACCCTGCTCGGTCCATCCTTAACAGGCATCCCAATGCCCTCCCGCGCTAAGGATCAAAGCCCTTATCAAGAGGCAACCGGGCAGCAACCCTGCTCGGTCTATTCCTGGCTGGTAGTTCACTACCCACCGATGCCAAGGATCAAAATCATGCTCGGTCCATCCTTAGCAGGCCTCCCAATGCCCCCCACGCTAAGGATCAAAGCCCTCATCAAGAGGCCTCCGGGCAGCAACCCTGCTCAGTCCATCCATGGCTAGTAGTTCACTACCCACCGACGCAAAGGATCAAAGCCCTCGCCAAGAGGCAACCGAGCAGCACCCCTGCTCGCTTCATCCTTAGCAGGACTCCCAATTCCCTCCCGCGCTAAGGATCAAAGCCATCACCAAGAAGCAACCGGGCAGCAACCCTGCTCGCTTCATCCTTAGCAGGACTCCCAATTCCCTCCCGCGCTAAGGATCAAAGCCCTCACCAAGAGGCAACCGGGAAGCAACCCTGCTCGGTCCATCCATGGCTGGTAGTTCACTACCCACGGACGCCAAGGATCAAAGCCCTCACCAAAAGGCCACTGGGCAGCAACCCTTCTCGGTTCATCCATGGCTGGTAGTCCACTATCCACCGACGCCAAGGATCAAAGCCCTCACCAAGAGGCCACCGAGCAGTTACCCTGCTCGGTCCATCCTTGGCTGGTAATCTCTTACCCCATGACGCCAAGGATCTAAACCCTCATCAAAAAGCCACCGAGCAGCTACCCTGCTGGATCAATCCTTGGGTAGTAATCTCTTACCCACCGACGCCAAGGATTAAGCCCTCATCAAAGGGCCACTGATTGATTCGAAAATTTGCTTAGGTCGACTTCTTCGTGATTTAAAGAAGAAAAGATATTAGTAAAGAAGAAGCGATGTTGTTTTAGTTGTAAAAGTAACCGCAATCAATAACGGTGTCGCATGTAGCTAGACCATTAGTGAGTACGGATCGTCCTCTGGGATTCGTGTATTTGATCACTCTTGCTTTAGTTGAGTCGAAAGAAATAGTAAAGAAAATTCAAGAAAATGATTCAAGATTTAGTTGATGAAATATTTTCAAGAAAATTAAGAAAGAGTTTAAGATTTAGTAATCAAGAAAATGTCCAAGATCAATTTGGTTATCAAGAAAATTGAAGAAGAGCTTGTAGGATTCGATAGGAAATAGTAGAAATGATGAATACTAAAAATGACTCATCTTATCTATTGATGAATTATAGCTAGAACGATGGCAATGAATGAAGATTAAGGATCTATTGAGGAAACTAGCGTTTCTCCTTCACTATCCCTTGACTTTTCATTGATCACCATTCAAATCTAGCCTTTAGTAAAGAAAATCATAAATCATTTAATCCCAAATTGCAACAAAATTATCAAGAACGGTGATCTCGCTCCAAATTTGGTTGTTGACGATTCTTTTTCCTAAAGTTCATAATTCTCATAAGACTTAAGATGAGTATAGGATTTCCTCACCATTTGATCTACCAAATTCCTTCGAATTCTTAGCAAGCGGATATTTACTCACGCATCATGAAAATAGAAGAATCAACAATTAGAAATTTCATAATGCGAAAATTTAAAGAAAGTGAGATTGAAAAAATAATCACCTTTATTATTCAACTTTGAATTACACTTCTCAATTCGAGATTACAAGAAGGAATGCTCTCGATCACTCCTTTGAAGAGGTAATTTCTCCGTCGATCTTTACTTTGCTCGATCACCGTGAGACTTGGACCTGTTGAGAATCATGTACTCTTTGATGACGATCGGCTTCACGTAAAGGATCTTGAATGTCGTCGCTTGATGTTGTTCTCAATGATTCTTGATTTTGGATCTTGATTTGGAATTGAATTGGATTGAATTGGCTCTCAAATTGTCTCCCCAAATTGTGTCTTAATTGTGTAACCCCCAAAATGAAGGCTTAGGTCCTTTATATAGCCCTTCACCAATCTTCCACTAGAAACTAAGCCAATCTTCCCCAAGAAGCTAGGTAGTTATAGGGAAACTTCTAGAATAATCTAGTTATCAAGCTTCCTCATGAAGCTAGGTTGTTGTGGGGAAGTTTTCAGAACAAGGTTGTCATAATAGAGCGTCCTCAACAAGTTAGGACGTTGCAATGAAGTTTCTGGAGATAACATGTCAACCGATGCCCTAACTCGGCCGCGGATCAGCGGCGGATCGGCCTGACTCGGCCGTGGATCCACGGCCGTTTAGTGAGCTTGTTGCTTCATTTTTCTTGTGTCTTCTGGTGTTGGTCTATGGGTAATTAGGTGGTATCTGGAATCGTCTTATCTCTTCTGAATCTCTGTCAGATTTTAACTCTTTGATTTCCTGTATTTTGTCGGCAAATTTACGATTCCGATATCTATCCTGAGATAATTTTCTGCACAAAATCTCAATGAAGAATGTTGAGATATACAATATCATGCGTGAAATAATAAACATACAATTTCCTTCCAAAATGTTGATTATAATGTATAACACGTAGTAATTGATATTTTCCAGACGAACTTGTAATATGTGTTATATTTATAACAAACATCCTTAGATGATTAGAAAAGTGCGGAAATTGTTATGTTAAAAATTGCAATATTTTCGACTGAACAAATTCCCCCAAACTTGACTTTGATCGTCCCGAGCAAACTTCTTTTATTCAGATGAAGGAGAAAAGAAAAACTAACTAGCACACTTTCGTAGGCAACATGATTGCACTGAGCACGTGCAACAAGCCTTTAAACCTCTAAGTGTCCCTAATAGGAAGAGTGTTGTCTCCTAAGGGTTTTCAGCGGATTACACCCACAAAATCCCATAATAAAAGAAAGATTGTGAAAGTTACATATAAAGATAAGAATTATAAAAGAAAGAACTTGTAAAACAGAGTTTTCAACTACACTAGATTTTCGGTTGTTATGAGCCATATCTTAATAGTCATGAAAAGATATTAGAAATCACATCATCCCTCAATAAAACATCGCATTTATTCTTCATCCCTACCTTTCTTCCAAACACCGATCATATACCCCTACGTGTGTGTAAAAGGCATCCCTACACCCGGAAAATTCAATTCAAGCTATCATAGTCTTGTCCATCTACCGCATGTAGGGTTTCCTTATCACCTCATATAGGGTTTAGAAGTATCACACATGCCACAATTTAAATTTTAAGATGTGCTAAGCAAACTTAACTAGGAATCGAACAAGAAATATAGGGTAACACATATAGTATCACATACTAAAAACAATCTATGACTAAGTGGAGAGACTACAACCTTTGTAGACCTCCTAGGGTTTGAACGAGCTAATTTGAACCTCCTCCACGTCCACAATGATCCACCCGCAGTTCGTTTGCTCAAAGCTCCTAGCTCCAATAGATCACAAAGAAGATGAAGCAAATAAACTACACCAAGGGGCTAAAGAAGTGTAGTGTGATTATATGGCTGTGTTCTCATATAAAAACCCTTTTTTTCTTTTAACCTCACTCAATTTATAAAACTCAAGAGAGAGCTAGAGAGAAGAAGATGAAGATGGCAACCATTTTCTTTTGGATGAAAAAGATAATGATAAAGATAATGAGAGAGAGAGATAAATATCAAGCATAAATATCTAAACTCAAACCATGGTTAATAAAATATCTAGATATTTTAGAATGAGAAAAATAACAAAGGAAAATGAAACCATAGTTTAACTTTGGTCAAGTAAAGAAAAGTCAACAATGATGAATAATCAATTTTCTTTTTCTCATTCTAATGTATACAAATATATTTACTTTCCATGTATTTCTTATATTGCCATCTTTGTTGTATCATCAACCATGATACTAATGCATGTATGTATGTGTGTATGCACATCAACATGTACATATACATGCATGCATCCATCATAAAGAAAAGGTTTATTTAAATGAGATAAAATTCAATATTAAATCAACACTTGATTTAATAAACCGGTCATATCTCATACGACCCGACCAATATAAAACACCCGATTAAAATACGGCATCATATACACGTATTTAATCGAGCTCCGCACATATCTCATATGTACACCACATCGTTTTGCCTGAGCCACGAAACTCCTATGTGGGACTCTAAGACTCGTCAATACGCCGGCATTAGGTGATGATCACATCAAACAGCTACAACCCGCAAGTGGTCAGCTAAACGTAACGGCCACCCGGGTATTGAGCGATCAGAAGAAGAACAAGTGAACCTGTCAAAACTCCCGTCAATCCAACTGGCAACACTTACCGTATAGTCCGGTCTCTTCGTCAGATATGCTGCATATTGAGTCTAGGGATGGAATCGTCGACCCCAATAACTCAATAAGTCATGCCGGTATATGGTCTACAACAGATCGAGAAACTACTGATAACACTTATCAGTAATATCTCAGCAGCCCTGGCCAGGGACTTCCTGTTATAGCCAATCGTGCACAGCACAGCATCAACCCCTAATATCGGGAGAAACGAAACCCTTCCTATCGCTCATTGCCTCCATATGCCTCGGGACTGTACCCAAAATCCACCTGTTTGTACGACTCAGTAGAGCCGTAGTAGGGTGGAGATCAAGATACAGTGGGAGGACACACAAGACTCTATGGCGATCTCGGGTCTACAGACTAACCTGTACCAGTGTCACCTGAGAACTGCTATCCGACGTATGATATAATACTATATAGGAGTTCTCGGTGAGTCCGTTCAGTGTACCCAGTCTCACTGAGCACCCGTATACAATCTTTGGTGTCACCACACCAGACGGATATGGGATCATCCATCGCCCATCATATGGAACAAGAATAGCATACGCTAGTCTACAATGGAATATCGATGCCCTGTCTCGATATACCTACGACTAGGAACATTTCAAGGATATGCTTATAAACTACAGGTGTCCCACTTGTATGATCCACATCATAATCCCTGCAGTCAAGCTAGTATCCTTAGGGCTTTATCAACATGTACTAAATGAATAAAAAACATGATCAAGTGAACATATGATAAAAAGAAACCAGATAGCATAGTATCATGTCGAGCAAGACTGTCCTCTGAATACACACACACACACACACACACACACACATCAGTACATACAATATCATATAATGGCCTCTAGGGCATACATATATCCAACAAACTCCCACTTGCACTAAGGCCAATTATTGGCGTATCTCATACCCAACATCTCAAAAAGTCGCTCATGTTGCGGCTGAGGGAGGGCCTTGGTGAATGGATCCGCAGTGTTATCCTTTGTATCTACTCTCTTGATCTCGATCTCGTGGCGATCAACTATCTCCTGGATCATATGATATCGCCTCAGGATGTGTCTGGACTTCTGATGGGACCTGGGCTCTTTGGCCAACGCCATAGCCCCATTATTGTCACAATACAAAGGTATTGGATCAATAATGATTGGAACTACTCCTAGCTCCGAGATGAACTTCCTCATCCAGACGGCTTCCTTGGCAGCATCATTTGCAGCAATGTACTCAGCTTCCATCGTTGAATCTGCAACGGTATCCTGTTTGGAACTCTTCTAACTTACCGTCCCTCCATTGAGGGTAAATACAAACCCTGAGATAGACTTGCTGTCATCCTTGTCACTCTGGAAGCTCGAATCGGTAAAGGCATCCATTTGGAGATCCCCGTTACCATACACCAAGAACAATTCTTTAGTCCTTCGCAAGTACTTAAGAATGTTCTTCACAGCAGTCCAGTGATTATCCCCTGGGTTTGACTGATACCTGCTTACTACACTAAGTGCATAAGCTACATCAGGGCGTGTACATAACACCGCATACATTATCGATCCTACGGCCGAAGCATAGGCAATAATGCTCATGCGAGCTCTCTCTTTATCAGACTTTGGGCAATCGTCCTTGGAGAGAGTGACTCCGTGGCAAGCGGGTAAGGCACCCCGCTTGGAGTCTTCCATACTAAACCTCTTTAGGATGGTGTTGATGTACTTGGTTTGGGACAATCCCAATAACCTTTTGGATATATCCCTATAGATCCGTATGCCCAATATGTACGTGGCATCACCCAGGTCCTTCATGGAGAACCTTTGTGATAAGAATGATTTGACCGACTGTAGCATAGGAATATCATTTTCTATCAGAAGTATGTCATCCACGTACAATATGAGGAATGCGACAGATCTCCCTGCAGTCTTCTTATAAACACAAGGTTCATCTGGATTTTTAATGAAATCAAACTCTTTGATAACATCATCAAAACAGATGTTCCAACTCCGTGATGCCTGCTTCAATCCATAAATGGATTTAAGCAACTTTCATGCTTTTCCGCTGCTCCCACTGTCAATGAAGCCCTCTGGCTGATCCATATAAACGCATTCATCTAAATCACCATTTAGAAATGCAGTTTTAACGTCCATCTGCCAGATTTCATAGTCGTAGTGGGCAGCAATAGCAAGTAGGATCCGAATGGTTTTAAGCATGGCTACCGGAGAGAAAGTCTCGTCATAGTCCAAACCTGGTCTTTGACGAAAACCTTTCGCTACCAACCTTGCCTTATAGGTCTCCACCTGTCCATCTACACTGATCTTTCTTTTAAAGATCCATTTGCAGCCTACAGGTTTTATCCCGGAGATTACATCCTCCAAAGTCCATACTTTGTTGGTGTACATGGACTCCATTTCAGATCTCATGGCATCCAGCCATTTCACAGAGTCACCACTCGTGATAGCTTGATGAAAACTGGCAGGATCATCATCATCCATGATGCAATCTTCTCTGTCACCATCAATGAGAAAACCGTAGTATCTCTCCGGTGGGCGAGAAGTCCTACCAGATCTACGGAGTGGCTGGGGTTCATTAGATTCTGTTATAACATCAGGTTCAGCCAAGTCGTCATTTGTAACTTGTGTTTCTAGAACCTCTTCTAGATCTACCACATTGCCATCAGCATCATTTGGAAAAATCTTATTTTCTAAAAATGTGGCATACTGAGAAACAAACACCTTTTGTTCCTCCTTGTGGTAGAAAAGATACCCAAACGAATATTTTGGATATCCCACAAATATACATTTGACCGATCGTGTCTCTAGTTTTTCTGGATTATGCTTTTTGACAAAAACGGGACATCCCCAAATCATAACTTGTTTAAGAGATGGTCTCTTCCCATACCATATCTCATATGGAGTGGTAGACACGGTCTTGGTTGGAACTTTGTTTAACAGAAAAGCTGCAGTTTCCAATGCATGCCCCCAAAAGGAGAGGGGTAACTCAGAATCACTCATCATGGATCGTACCATATCTAATAGGATACGATTCCGTCGCTCTGACACACCGTTGTGCTGTGGTGTGTAAGGGGGAGTGAGCTGAGAGAAAATCCTATTCTCTTTTAGGAAGTCCAAGAACTCGGTACTTAAGTACTCTCCACCTTGATCTGATCGAAGTATCTTGATTCTCATTCCTGTTTGGTTTTCTACTTCAAGTTTGTACTCCTTGAATTTCTCAAAAGCTTCAGAATTATGCTTTATCAAAAACACATGACCGAATCTTGAGAAATCATCGGTAAAAGTTTTGAAGTAAGAAAAACCGCCTCTTGCATGTGTAGACATTGGCCCACATACATCACTATGTATGAGGCCTAGGAGCTCAGTAGCTCTTTCTCCGTGTCCTGTAAACGGAGTTTTGGTCATTTTACCTTTGATACAAGATTGGCAAGTTGCATAAGATTTATACTCAAAAGAATTTAAATATCCATCTTTATGAAGCTTGTTTAGTCTTGTTTTATTAATATGACCAAGTCTACAATGCCAAAGAAAAGCTTCATTTATATCTGAAAATTTTCTTTTATTTATGTGTTGAATGTTGAAAATTGTGTGTTGATTAAGGACGTATATCCCGTTATTTAGTGTACCACAACCAATCAACTCTTGATTAAGTCTGATGTTCATAACATTGTGTTGCACAGCAAAATGATATCCTTCATTGTCTAACAAAGAAACGGATATAATATTACAAAGCATACCTGGCACAAAATAACATGGGTTCAAAACCAATATACAACCCGACGGCAACCCTAGGTGACACTCTCCCACTGAAACTGCATTTACATTGGAACCATTTCCAACCTAGAGAGTATGATCACCTGTCTTCAAAACACTGCTATTTCTCAACGCCTGAACATAATTGCAAATATGAGAACCCGAACCGGTATCTAATACCCAGGAAGCAGAGTTAATAGAAAAACAGTTTTCAATCACGAACACGCCTGAAGCTGAAGCATCACCATGCTTCTTCTTGAGTTCAAGGTACTCAGTACAGTTCCGCTTCCAGTGTCCCGTCTTCTTGCAGTGGAAACATTCTCCTTTCCCCGATTTCCCAACCTTGGACTTGTCTTTCCCCTTAACCTTTTTGACTCCACCCTTAGGTTTGGTGGGTTTCTTCTTCATCTTTCCCTTGGCCTTAGCCTTCGGGCGAGAGGAGGAATATGGCCCAACACTCAAAAAGGGAGTCTTTACTGACTTCAGCGTGCTCTCTGCACTCCTCAACATATTAAGGAGTTCAGGTAGTTCCTTCTCCATGTTGTGCATGTTGAAGTTAACTATAAATTGAGCAAAGGTGGAGGGGAGAGACTGCAGAATAATATCCGTATATTGCTCATTGTCCATTGTCCACCCAAGATCCTCAAGCTCTTCTATGAGAGCTATCATCTTCAGAACATGGTCTCCTACTGCTGTGCCAGGGGTCATTCGCATCTGAAACAGCTTTCTGGATGCTTCGTATCGTAGTACGCGAGATTGCTCTCCATACAACTCTTTTGTATGGAGGAATATGGATTGTACGCCCATATTCTCGTGCTGCTTCTGATGTGTGTTATCCATCGATGGAAGCGCAAGGCATTTGGCCGTGGAACAGTCAGCATCCCATGTCTTGCGGATTTCCTTATCCGCAACTGAAGATTTAGGACCTGGGATGGACGGGGTTGGAGCCGTGAGGACATATGATACCTTATCATAAGTCAAGGCAATGTTGAGATTTCTCAGCCAATCTTTATAATTGGTCACATTCAGTTTATTTTTATCTAGTAGAAACTTGAGTCCTGACATTGGTATCTGCCAATTAAGAGAGAGAAAAGAATACACTCAGCGAAAGCTCTTGCAAAGATCAGATTGGTTATTATCTTGTCTAATCGATGTCTCCCACTGTTTTTATCAAATTTTCTTTAAAACCTTTTAAAAAGAAAACTAGCCGGGATTAGTTACATTCTACAACTTCGCTAACCGTTCAGCCAGGCCGGTGCCGGTACTTGAGGGAGGTTCCCTGTGTTTTCGCACGGACCTAATTAAAATAAACCTCGTCTTCCCAGAGGCGTAGCCCCGTTTGACACCTTTCTTGACACCTAATGGGTTAGCTAATTGTAAAGTGCAAAACTCTCCCGGGAGCAACTTTTGCTCACAGTGGGATCGGGATCCTACTATCATATAGAAGGTATGCAATCTCATTGCAAATTTCAACTTTTGAAATTCCCGATATTATTTTTACTCCTAGTACTCATGACCTTAATTATGGTCAACATATCATAAGTACTTAGTCAAGTTCTTCCCATCATTTCGTGATTAACTAGACCCACCCCACATGACCCTTAACTAAAGTCAACATAATCATATGAATGTCCCAACTAATCTGCATCATATGCAGTGTAGGAAGACATCACTTAGCTACCGTACACTGCGCCTTAACTAAAGTCAAAATACGCAGCACGAATACTAAGTACTTTACTTCCTAAAATGACGGAGGGCTGCGGATAGTTTTTAAGAAAACTTTTAACGCTTTGAACTTGATATCGTTGTAGAATCCAATGGGTTTAAAAGGAGTAGCTTAAGCTCCGCATTTTGAAACTTGTTTTTTCATAAAAGGCCGAGTGTGTTTCAAATCCGATTCTACAACATCTTTTTAGGATCATTTTTTTACATTAATCTCATTAATGTAGTCCCATCATTTAATTCCTAAAGCCATCATAGAAAGAAACGAAAATATAACATACGCTTATGCCACTCGCATTCGTCACAGTGTCCCGTTATGCACTGTTAGGTTACTTAACTAACGACATACTGGGACGGGGCTAGCGCGAGTGCAAAACATAAGCAACTTCTATTATATATCATATATCTAATATTGCATTCGTCTCAGATATATATTAAATGATCACATCATACAATAAGCAGCAGAAGCACATTTAATATAGGATATCTAGGAGGTCCGTATTTTGTATTTAGCAAGCAATAAAAAATACGGATTCCACGGTCGCGATGAATAGCCAAGCCCACACCCCTAGACCCCTACGAGAGCGGCAAGCGACCCTACCAATTCTGGAGTTTAGGAGACCCGGTCTCGACTCCTCGAGATGGCCTCCCACTGAACCCCAGAACCCGATCACTTATGCTCCCCTCCTTGGGTCTATCCTAATGCGGAAAAGTAAATAATATACAACACTGGTGACATCATCCTCAACCCGGAAGTGCCCCAAATAAAAGAATATTACATACTATTGAATTTTACATGAATGAAAAGAAAACTCTCATCTCATATAAAACCCCCGGCTATTCAATCACGACAATCCTGCATATCAAATCTCAGCAACACATAATATCACATATCATCAATGTAAATAAGTATGCGTACCCCGATTGTCATTGATGTATAGCAACGAAACCGGCATACACCACATACTACACTTATGATCACAGAGAAATAAAATGAAAAACTACAACAATTGGAATCGTAACTTCCATTAGACAACACAAACCCGGAATATCGCATATCCAAAATTTCATGCCTAATCAATGTAAAGCTCGCATTTAGGTCTAACCCATGAAAACACCTTTTCATTACAAGTCGGATAATTCAACAATATTTCTGATTATTCCCGAGACCGAAATGCTAGATTTACACGCAACAAACAAATTTGTGGATTCCAATTATTGTATCACATACTAATAAACTAGGCGCAGTTAAAACATTCGATCGAACGATTGAACATCCAAAGACTTCTCAGAAAGCTCAACACTTGAGCAGCTTTAAAATTTACCAGAAACTGCAACAAGTATATACGGGCCAGCGCAAGAAGGCACGGTCCAAGCTTCACCTACGGCGCCGCGGAACCGCCACAGAAAGACCATTCTGGCCGCGGTTCCGCGGTCGTATAGTGGAGTTAGGGCTTCGTACTTCTTGTGGGCCCATAAAATACCCAACACAATTTTCTGAGTATTTTAAATGTGAAAAAATCCACGTTTTTGAAAAATGTCCAGAGAGCACCCCCCGGGCGTCGTATTTCGTCCGTTCGAGGATTTTAACGTCGTCTAGGTTACTCTAAAACTCTAGCTTGGTTCTGATACCACTGTAGGGTTTCCTTATCACCTCATATAGGGTTTGGAAGCATCACACATGCCACAATTTAAATTTTAAGATGTGCTAAGCAAACTTAACTAGGAATCGAACTAGAAATATAGGGTAACACATATAGTATCACATACTAAAAACAATCTATGACTAAGTGGAGAAGTTACAACCTTTGTAGACCTCCTAGGATTTGAACGAGCTAGCTTGAACCTCCTCCACGTCCATAATGATCCACCCACAGTTCCTTTGCTCAAAGCTCCTAGCTCCAATAGATCACAAAGAAGATGAAGCAAACAAACTACACCAAGGGGCTAAAGAAGTGTAGTGTGATGATATGGTTGTGTTCTCATATAAAAACCCTTTCTTTCTTTTAACCTCACTCAATTTATAAAACTCAAGAGAGAGCTAGAGAGAGGAAGATGAAGATGGCAACCATTTTCTTTTGGATGAAAAAGATAATGATAAAGATAATGAGAGAGAGAGATAAATATCAAGCATAAATATCTAAACTCAAACCATGGTTAATAAAATATCTAGATATTTTAGAATGAGAAAAATAACAAAGGAAAATGAAACCATAGTTTAACTTTGGATAAGTAAAGAAAAGTCAACAATGATGAATAATCAATTTTCTTTTTCTCATTCTAATATATACAAATATATTTACTTTCCATGTATTTCTTATTTGCCATCTTTGATGTATCATTAACCATGATACTAATGCATGTATGTATGTGTGTATGCACATCAACATGTACATATACATGCATTCATCCATCATAAAGAAAAGGTTTAGTTAAATAAGATAAAAGTCAATATTAAATCAACACTTGATTTAATAAACCGGTCATATCTTATACGACCCGACCAATATAAAACACCCGATTAAAATACGGCATCATATACACGTATTTAATCGAGCTTCCACACATATCTCATATGTACACCACATCGTTTCGCCTGAGCCACGAAACTCCTATGTGGGACTCTAAGACTCGTCAATACGCCGGCATTAGGTGATGATCACATCAAACAGCTATAAGCCGCAAGCGGTCAGCTAAACGTAACGGCCACCCGGGTATTGAGCGATCAGAAGAAGAACAGGTGAACCTGTCAAAACTCCCGTCAATCCAACTGGCAACACTTACCGTACAGTCCGGTCTCTTCGTCAGATATGCTGCATATTGAGTCTAGAGATGGAATCGTCGACCCTAATAACTCAATAAGTCATGCCGGTATATGGTCTACAACAGATCGAGAAACTACTGATAACACTTATCAGTAATATCTCAGCAGCACTGGCCAGGGACTTCCTGTTATAGCCAATCGTGCACAGCACAGCATCAACCCCCAATACCGGGAGAGACGAAACCCCTCCTATCGCTCATTGCCTCCATATGCCTCGGGACTGTACCCAAAATCCACCTGTTTGTACGAATCAGTAGAGCCGTAGTAGGGTGGAGATCAAGATACAGTGGGAGGACACACAAGACTCTATGGCGATCTCGGGTCTACAGACTAACCTGTACCAGTGCCACCTGAGAACTGCTATCCGGCGTATGATATAATACCATATAGGAGTTCTCGGTGAGTCCGTTCAGTGTACCCAGTCACACTGAGCACCCGTATACAATCTTTGGTGTCACCACACCAGACGGATATGGGATCATCCATCGCCCATCATATGGAACAAGAATAGTATACGCTAGTCTACACTGGAATATCGATGCCCTGTCTCGATATACCTACGACTAGGAACATTTCAAGGATATGCTTATAAACTACAGGTGTCTCACTAGTATGATCCACATCATAATCCCTGCAGTCAAGCTAGTATCCTTAGGGCTTTATCAACATGTACTAAATGAATAAAAAACATGATCAAGTGAACATATGATAAAGAGAAACCAGATAGCATACTATCATGTCGAGCAAGACTGTCCTCTGAATACACACACACACACACACACACACATCAGTACATACAATATCATATAATGGCCTCTAGGGCATACATATATCCAACACCTCGGTACTTTTTAGTTGGTGAATTTTTTGGATGGAATTGCTCACACATTTTTCATGCGACCGTTAATACCTCTTGAGGTACTAACCGACCGATTACTAAATGTGCTCACATATTAGGCGTAATTAGCAATTTTCTCATCTTGCAACACCTAAGTCTTAGTAGTGACTCCCAAACCAGTTGGTCTAAGGCACTATGTGATGAAGCACCCTAGCTATATTTTTTTATTGCTGCCTTGGTGATTACAAACCGGTGTTCATTTTTTCTTCACCATTTTATACTTTTATGATTCATTTATTATTTATTTTCTTCTTACCGTGGCTTTTAGACAAGAGCATTTCAAGGTATTCTCTACTATCCCGAGTTTCAAGACGCGTGTAAGTGCGTATAGTAGGGTATCAATGTTCAGATGTTTGGCTTCAAGAATAGGAACTATTATTCAGACTGATTTTTATCCTCAGATTAGTGACTTCCTTCATCTTACTAACCCTTACGACAACGGCTCATAACTACTTATTACTAGTTTCGTTTAAGAAAATATCTAACTTTCTTGGTTTTCTTCAACTCTTCCAATCTTTTAAATGTAATTTTTAACTTTCTAATCTTTCATTATAAAAGAAAATTTTTGAAAATTTTTGTGCTTATGCAAAGTATGATGCAAAGTAATGCGTAAATAAGCACAAATCTCCCCCAAAGCTGTTTACAGCAGCGTCATCACTATTGTCATCTTTTAAATCTCAAAATCTGTAGGCTTGGGAGGAAAAGTTATTAACGGAGGCAAGAATAAATGAAAGTGAAAATCTTCCCCCAAACTTATTTTTTTGTTTATGTACAATTTTGCATATTCTTTTATATATATATATATATATATATATTATTAACTCACCTCCATTCTAAAGATGAGACGATATTACCGAGACATGGAGGTGAGGTGGAGGAAAATTAGTCATTATAAAGCGGCTCCTGTAAAAACATGAGCTCCTCCGTGGGGTCAGTGGAAAAATACGGTTTTAATCTATGCCCATTCACTTTGAAAATTGTACCGTTTTTTTTCTATTTTCAACATCAACTGCCCCGTGCGGGTAGACAAACCACACCGCAAATGGTCCTTTCCAACGAGATCGTAACTTACCCACATGAAGATAGAGATGGGAGTCGTAAAGAAGGACTTGTTGTCCCGGGATAAAAGTTTTTCTCAAAATATTTTTATCGTGAAATACCTTAGTCCGGTTCTTTACTATCACCGCGTTATCGTAAGCTTCATCGCGGAGTTCGCTTAGCTCATTTAATTGCAGCTTCCGAAAGTTGCAGGCTTGATTTAAATCGAAGTTAAGTTCTTTAATGGCCCACATTGCTTTATGTTCAATCTCGACAGGAAGGTGGCAAGCATTTCCAAACACTAAGCGATAAGGAGACATACCAAGATCAGTCTTATACGCGGTACGAAATACCCAAAGAGCATCCATTAATTTGGTTGACCAATCTTTCCGGTTTTTAGAAATCGTCTTCTCTAGAATTAGTTTGATATGCCTATTGGAAATCTCAGCTTGCCCGCTCGTTTGGGGATGATAGGGCGTAGAAAATTTGTGGTTAATTGAATATTTCCGCATCAAAGTTTCGAAAGACCGATGATAGAAATGCGTCCCGTTGTTGCTAATGATAGCGCGGGGGTGTCCAAATCGCGAAAAGATATTTTCTTTAAGGAACTTAATGACAACCTTGTTGTCATTAGTGTGACATGGAATTGCTTCCACCCATTTCGAGACGTAATCAACCGCTAACAAGATGTACAAATTCCCGAAAGAGTTGGGAAAAGGACCCATAAAATCAATACCCCAAACGTCGAAAATTTCAAAAACCAAGATTGATTGAAGTGGCATCTCATTTCTTTAAAAAAATCCGACCTTTGTTTTGACATTGTGATCAGGTTTTGTAATGATCATATGCATCTTTGAATAATGTTGGCCAGTAAAAACCACATTGCAAAACATTCTCAGCCGTCTTACGTGGACCAAAGTGACCACCACATGCCTGATCATTACAGAAAGACAGAACACTCTTGAATTCATCATTGGGGACACATCTGTGAATGATTTGGTTGGGACAATACTTAAACAAATAAGGTTCATCTCAGTAAAAATGCTTTACTCGGGATAGAAATCGATGATTGTCCTGTTTAGACTATTCGCTGGGAATAAGTCTCGTTGCTAAATAATTCACAATATCCATGAACCAAGGTTCGCAGGATACGATCAAGGGCTGTTCGTCAGTAAAAGAGTCGTTTATTGGTAAGGTCACAGTAGGTGAAGAAGAGATGCGTGAAAAATGTCGGCTACTACAGTTTCACATCCTTTCTTATCTCGTATGACAAGATCAAATTCTTGTAATAATAGGATCCAACGTATTAACCTATCTTTAGCATCCTTCTTAGATAAAAGATGTTTTAGGGCGGAGTGATCGGTGTAAACCACAATCGGTGAGCCAATCAAGTAGGGCCTGAATTTTTCTAATGTAAATACAACTGCCAAGAGTTCTTTCTCGGTGGTTGTATAATTAATTTGGGCAGCATTCAAAGTCTTACTTGCATAATAAATTGCGTATGTCATCTTATCAATGTGTTATCCTAAGACTGCACCAACAGCAAAATCTGATGCATCACACATAAGCTCAAACAGGTGGTTCCAATCAGGAGATGATAGAACGGGGGCTGTAATGAGGGAATTTTTAAGCAATTCAAAAGCAGCCACACAGTCTGAGTCGAAGTGAAATGTTGTATGCTTAGACAAGAGACGAGTTAAGGGTCTAGCAATTTTGCTAAAATCCTTAATGAATCTCCTATAAAATCATGCATGAGCAAGGAAAGATCGTATATCTTTGACGCATTTGGGATGAGGAAGCTTATGAATGACATATATCTTAGCTTTGTCGACCTCAATGCCTTTCCGTGAAATGACATGTCCAAGCACAATACCCTCTTGGACCATGAAATGGCATTTTCCCCAATTCAAAGTTAAGTTCTTATCTTTACAATGAGTGAGAACTGCATCAAGATGAGATAGGCAATCATCAAAAGAGTCCCCGAATATCGAGAAATCGTCCATGAAAATCTCCAGAAAATTCTCGACCATGTCCGAGAATATCCCCATCATACACCGCTGAAATGTAGCGGGAGCATTGCATAACCCAAAGGGCATGCGTCTATAAGCAAAAGTACCAAAAGGACCAGTAAATGTGGTTTTATCTTGATTCCTTTCGGCAATAGGGACCTGGTTATAGCCAGAGTATCTGTAAGTCTATGTAACCCACCCGGTACTTACGGGGAGGCGGAAAGAGTAAAAAACAGATTTTTATCATAAGGAAACATAGACTAACCATGAAGGATCTTTGCTAAACAAAAACTAACAAACTAGCTACATGTTCTAGCTACTAGGTTATATGGTTATACCTAGTTCTTGAACTCCTTCTCTTCTTGTTGTGGTCCTCCTTGTTGCTAGCTCCTTGGAGTGGTGTAGACGGCCCCTCCTCTTCGTCTTCTCTTTGCCAAAAAAAGATCCACCCGAAGGCCTCTACCTTGAACTCCTACCTCAACCAAGAAGTAACTAGAGTGCTTGGCTTGCTAGACTAAGAACCCTAGAATGAGTAGAGATGTGTTTTGATGGTTTTATCTCACAAAGCTCATGTTTTTCAACTCATGAAACAAGAGAGCTTTTGAGAGAGAGGAAGAGGGAGAGCAATGCAAGAGAGAGAAAGAGCATGAGAGAATGAGAGACTAAACTCAACCTTGCTCTCATATGAGAGATATATGAGAATAATAATAATAATTAAGAAAATTATGATGGTTAGTTGATTTGACCATTATCATTTCACATTTAATGCTAATGCAAGCTTCAAGAAGCATCTTTTGCAAAAGAAAATATCAAGGTCAACAAAAGTCGATAAGTCAAATGGTCAACCCAACCCTAACCATGGCACAATTATCCTTAATTAACATTATTAATTACATTTCTGATTCTCATTAGGGTTTAGAAAAAGTCAACGGTCAAAAACCCTAATGAGGTTCCTCTGCCTCTGTCAACTGTGCATACACACCCGCATCCATGTTCCGAGGAACATGAATACACTGAGACAAAACCAATCCCAAAACAAATACTAGGATCTGGCTTAAACCAAAGCCCGCTAGTAATGACTGCCCGCACACCAAACGTGCACAAGTGCGCGTATGTGAACGAACCCCGTCGTAAAACCATACAACCTCTACTCTGTTTTGCCCAAAGGCGAACAACCCTCTGTGTGGGACTCTAAAGACTCGACACTACGCTGGCAGTGGGTTTAACCACAGACCGCAAGCGGTACTAGCTGTACGTAACGGTCCCCAGGTAGATGCCGATAAGAAGACCGATGAGGTGACCCATCCGAACTCCTACTGAGCCTGAATGTGACAATCTCCGTACAGTCCGGTCTGTTCGTCTGAGAGTATCGTATGTCGGGCCTAAGGGGCGGTAAACGTCAGTCCCCTAATAGCGGTACAAGTCGTGTTGGAGTGTAGCCCAGAACACCCTGAGAAACTACTGAAAACACTACCAGCAAATCTCGCTTGCTCTGGCCAGGGACTTTGTGTAATGACTCTCCTAGACACAGCGCGATATCAACTCCCAATACTGGGAGAGACGAATCATGTCTAACCGTCACTGCCTCCAAGTGCTTCGGGACTGCACCCAACTACTACCTGTTTGCATGACTCATTTGAGCCGTGGTAGGGTAGTAATCTAAGAACAGTGGGAACACACTCGAGGCGAAGTGACAGTGTCAAGTTAATGGACTAAGCTGTACTCATGTCACCTGGGAACTGATAACTGACGATAGGTATAATACCAACCAACAGTTCCCAGTGAGTCCTGTCCAGTGTACTCGTAACCTAACGAGCACCTGCATACTATCTCCAGTACGACGTACTGATGGCTGTAGGACAGACCATCTCCCCTCCTGGGATGAGAAGCGTATACACTAGTCTACTCTGGAGTATCGATGCCCTGTCTCGATAATTCTACGACCAGGGACCTGTATAAGGATGTGCTTATAGACTACCCAGCCTCCACTAGTGTGACTGCCATCACAACGCTGGTAGTCAAGCAAAAGATCCTAAGGGCTCTATCAATATGTATTAGCGACATGTCAAAAGAAACACATACACATATTAAGATAGATACAAACCAAGTAGCATACTACCATATTGAGTAAGAATGTCAATCCGTGTATATATCCCAAGATTCCAAAATGTAATATACAAACTAGTACTATACAATAATGGCCTCTAGGGCATATCACACTAACAATCTCCCACTTGCACTAAGGCCATGTGCTGGCATATCGCAGACCTATCATCTCGAATAGCCTCTCGAACTGCGTCTGAGGAATGGCCTTTGTGAATGGATCTGCAGTGTTATCTTCCGTATCAACCCTCCGAACCTCGATCTCCCGGCGATCCACGATCTCCCTGATCAGGTGATACCGCCTCAAGATGTGTCTGGATTTCTGATGGGACCTGGGTTCCTTTGTTAAAGCTATAGCCCCGTTGTTGTCGCAATACAGAGGTATTGGATCAACAATGGACGGAACCACCTGAAGTTCTATCAAGAACTTCCTCATCCAGACGGCTTCTTTTGCGGCATCAGATGCTGCAATATATTCCACTTCCATCGTCGAGTCAGCAACGGTTTCCTGTTTGGAACTCTTCCAACACACCTCCCCTCCATTGAGGGTAAAGACATAACCTGACATGGATTTGGAGTCATCCTTGTCACTCTGGAAGCTGGAGTCAGCAAAGGCCTTGATCTGGAGATCTTTTCCGCCGTAAACCAAAAACATATCCTTAGTCCTTCTCAAGTACTTCAGAATGTTCTTTACCGCTATCCAGTGCTTCTCCCCAGGGTTTGACTGATACCGGCTTACTACACTCAGTGCATAAGCTACATCTGGTCTGGTACACAACATCGCATACATTATAGAGTCTATCGCAGAGGCGTAGGGTATAATAGACATGCGATCCCTTTCCAAATCAGTCTTGGGAGATATCTCTTTGGAGAGGGTGATCCCGTGACAAGCCGGTAAATTACCGCGCTTGGAATCTTCCATACTGAATCTTTTCAGTATGGTGTCGATGTACCTGGACTGTGAAAGTCCTAATATCCTCTTAGACCTATCACGATAGATCCGGATCCCTAAAATGTAAGAGGCATCACCCAGGTCTTTCATGGAGAACCTGTGTGACAAGAACCCTTTGACAGATTGTAGCATAGGAATGTCGTTTCCTATCAAGAGAATGTCATCCACGTATAAAACGAGGAATACGACAGTTCATGCTACAATCTTACTATAAATACATGGTTCATCTGGATTTTTGATAAAGCCAAATTCTTTGACCGTCTCGTCAAAACAGATGTTTACCTGCTTCAGTCCATAAATGGACTTAAGCAACTTTCACACTTTCCCGCTGCTCCCACTCTGAATGAAACCCTCTGGCTGGTCCATATAGACACACTCCTCTAAATTTCTATTTAGAAAAGCGGTTTTTACGTCCATCTGCCAAATCTCATAATCGTGGAAGGCAGCAATGGCAAGAAGGATCCGAATGGATTTGAGCATAGCCACTGAAGAAAAGGTTTCGCCATAGTCCAAACCAAGTCTTTAACGAAAACCCTTTGCAACAAGTCTAGCCTTATAGGTCTCAACATGTCCATCTATACCAATCTTCCTTTTGAAGATCCATTTGCAGCCTACGGGTTTTACCCCTTCTGGAGCAACGTCCAAAGTCCATACTTTGTTGGTGTACATGGACTTCATCTCGGTCCGCATTGCATCCAGCCATTTTATCGAGTCAGTGCTCTGAATGGCCTGCTGGAAGCTAGTCGGCTAATCATTTTCAATGATGCAATCCTCTCTATCCCCGTCTATGAGAAAACCGTAGTATCTCTCGGGCGGATGAGACTGCCTACTACTCCTGCGGAGTGGCGCATGAATGTCCTGTTCTTTCGAACCTTCTGGTTCTACTAAGTTTTCAGTAATAGCTCGTGGTTCTGGAATTTCTTCCAGTTCTATTGCGCTCCCACTTATCTGATTTTCTAAAAATTCAGTTTCCAAGAAGCAGGCATGATGAGAAACAAATACCTTTTGTTCCTCTGCGTAATAGAAGAAATATCCCTTGGAGTTCTTTGGATATCCCACAAACTTGCACTGTACTGAACGTGCCTCGAGTTTGTCCGTATGCTGCTTTTTGACAAAAGCTGGACATCCCCATGTCTTAATGTGTTTAAGATAGGGTTTCTTCCCACTCCACATCTGATATGGTGTGGTAGGCACTGACTTAGTTAGAACTCGGTTCAAAAGATATGCATCTGATTCTAGTGCATATCCCCAGAAAGATCGCGGTAACTCAGCATTACTCATCATGAAACGTACTATATCCAATAGGGTTCGGTTCTATCTCTCCGATACACCATTGTGTTGTGGTGTGTATGGAGGAGTAAGTTGAGAGAGAATTCCATTCCCTTTTAGGTAATTCAGGAACTCGGCACTCAAGTATTCACCACCTCGATCAGATCTCAGTGTCTTGATACCTTTGCCTGTTTATTTTTCTACTTCATTCTTGTATTCCTGGAATTTTTCAAAGGCTTCAGATTTATGCTTCATTAAGAAGACATGTCCATACCTTGAAAAATCATCCGTAAAGGTAATGAAGTAAGAATAACCACTTCGCGCATGTGTAGACATTGGACCACATACATCACTGTGTACGAGTCCCAAGAGCTCGCTCGCTCTTACTCCGTGTCCAGTAAATGGAGTCTTTTTCATCTTTCCTTTGAGACATGATTGACAGGTTGCATATGATTGATATTCGAACGGATCCAAATATCCTTCTTTATGCAACTTAGTTAACCTTGTCTCATTGATGTGACCCAGTCTACAATGCCATAAGAAAGCATGATTTATTTCTGGAGACTTTCTTTTATGTGTATTCTGGATATTGAAAATCTGCGGTTGGTTTAATACGTATATACCGTTGCTTAATGTACCCGACCCAATCAGAACATGATTAAGGTGAATGTTTACAACATTGCTTACAAATGCAAAATCATAGCCTTCTTTAGACATTAAAAATACAGATATGAACTCTGAGGGTCATATCACCTGCCTTCAAAACTCTATGCCTTCTCAGTGCCTGCAAAGAATTACAGATATGAGATCCCGATCCGGTATCCAATACCCAGGAAGTAGAGTTGATTGATAGACAGTTTTCAATAACATACACACCTGAAGCCGAAGCCACAACTTGCTTCGGGTCCTGGTTCTTGGCCTTCCAAGCCCTGCAATTTTTCTTCCAGTGTCCTTTCTTGTGACAATAAAAGCACTCTTCCTTTCCCACAAGCAGTCCCGCAACCTTTGCTACCTTTGCCTTTCCCTTGGCTTCCACTTTACTAACACCGCCCCTTGGTTTGGTGGGGGCCTTCTTCTTCTTTCCCTTGCCTTTCGCTTTGGACCTAGAAGAAAAAACTCCTCCAACAGACAAAGCGGGTGTTTCCCTGACTTTCTGTAGGGTGCCCTCTGCACTCCTCAACATTTTGAGGAGTTCCGAAAGTTCAACTTCTTTTCCTTGCATATTGAAGTTCAAGATAAACTGGGCGTAAGTGGAAGGAAGGGACTGAAGAATCAAGTCAGTATAGAGCTCGTTCTCTAACGTGGTCCCTAGGTCCGCGAGTTCCTCAATGTAGCCAATCAATTTAAGCACGTGTTCCGCTACAGATGATCCGACGGCCAACCTCGCTGAAAACAACTTTTTCGAGGTTTCGTATCTGGCGATACGAGATTGCTCTCCATATAGTTCCTTAGTATGGAGAAATATGGATTCAAGGTCCATATTCTCGTGCCTCCTCTGATGTTCATTGTCCATAGAGGCAAGCACGAGGCACTTGGCCTTCGCGCAGTCAATCTCCCAGGTCTTACGGATTTTCTTATCCGCGACGCTAGATTGTGGACCTGGGACGGCGGGGGCTTTGGTGGTAAGGAGATACCCCAACTTGTCATAAGTGATTGCCATTTTGACATTCCTGAGCCAATCTTTGTAGTTTGGCCCTGTCAGTATATTTTTATCTAGTAGTAACTTAAGGCCGGTCATGATGTTTGGTCGCTGCAATTAGGAGAGAGAGAAGAAACACTTTAGCATGATGCTCTTGTAAGTTTATAGTGATTTTTAGTTTGTCTAAACAGGATGGCTCCCACTGTTTCTCGAATCCTTCCTCAAACCATAAAAGAAGAATTAGTCGGGATTAATCTCACCGTACAATACTTGCTTAACCGTTCAGCCAGGCCAGTGTCGGTACTTCGAGGGAGGTTTTACGAAGCTTTCGCGAAGTTCCTTAATTAAATAACCTCTTTTCCCTATGGGCGTAGCCCCGCTAACACCTTTCTAGACACCTACTTGGTTTATAGCATTGATCGTTAAGTGAGAAAGTTTCCCGAGGAATAGCGTATACTCACAGCAGGATCGGGATCCAAATATCATCGTGTGACAAAGCTGAAGGAATCCTACCAAAATCATCACACTCTAAATGGTATGCAACACTAGCAAGTTTCAGTTTCTTTTGAAACTCCCGATGTGGATTTTTGTCCCATGCTCTTATGACCTTGACTTTGGCCAACAAATCATAAGTCATATGTCAAGTTCTATCCGTCATTTTCCAGGTTAATTTGAACCCACCCTTACCTACCCTTAACTTTGGCCAATAAAGCAGTACGACTGTCCCAAACCAACGCATCTATCTATGCTACATATCAATATCCAATAGCTACCAATCACTATGCCTTGACTTTGGCCAACAAACACAGCTTGAATACTATTGACTATCCATATGAAATGACGGAGGGCTACGAATGGTTTTGGCGAAACCGTGAACGTAGTGAACTTGATATAATCGAAGGAACCTGATAGCTTTTAAAAGGATTGGTTTAAGCTCCGCGTTTTTAAAAGTTTTCTGTTTGAAAAAAAACCGAGCGGTTTTGAAATTGTTCCAATGATTTAACTTTAGTTTATTTTCTTTGCATTAATATAATGCGTCCCATCAATTAATCCTACCGTTGCAGAAAACAACGAAAATATGACGTACGCTTATGACATCCGCATTCTCCATGGGGCCCCGTCATCACCCGTTAGGTTACTTAACTAACGACAGAGCGGGGGCTGGACTAGCGCAGATGCAAAACATAAGCAACGCCTACTAGATATCATATATAGATATATACATTCGTCAGATGCAATGATAGCCATTCCAGATCACAGATGAACACATTGGATATACTAGGAATCCGCGTTTCGTTCGAGCCTGCAACGAAAGACGGATTACACGGTCGCGATGAATAGCCAAATCCCACCCTAGAACCCTACGGGTGTGGCAAACTACCTGCCAAGTACCCGAAGTGAAGCAACCTCCCTCAACAACGTGAGTAGGCCACTCGGCACTTCAAAGTACCCGGTAGTTTGTGCACCCCTCCTTGGGTCTATCCTAGGAGCAAAAACAGTAAAAGAAATAATATACAATGGCGGCTACAACCTCAACCCGGATGTGCGGCCATAAAAATAATATTACATCAATTTACAATTTACATCAAATGAAAGATAAATGAACACTCATCTCACAACCCCGGCTATTCATCCGCGACAATCCAACAAGTTCATATACACAATCCAACGTCACAAATCATAGATATGTACAACCCCGCTAATCGACATATAGCGATTAGTCGACGTTCAGTACATATATCACATTACAGATATAATCAATTAGCCAAAGTTTATAGAATTTTGATCAATATTCCAATTTGAAACTACCCAAAATACAATACTGTTCTCAGAAGAATCTGGGCAGAAACGAAGTATCTGAAAAATCACAAAACATCAAGCTGGACACACTGCAGGAAAAACGAGTTGACTCTATTGGAGATAGTGCCCTCAAAGTCAATTATTTGATCGCAGGTACGTGATTGCAATGATTGAGGCAGGACCTATACCGATATGACAGTCTTGCTCGAGATGATAGTTTGCTATCTGGTTTGTCTTTATCATCGTATACATGCTTTAGTTCACTATTGCATGATGATAGAGCTCATAGGATTCTTGCTTGACTACCAGCAGTATGATGGCGATCATATACGTGGGAGCTGGGGTCTGTAAGCACATCCTTAAAGTGTCCCTAGTCGTGGGAGTTTCGAGACTGGGCGTCGATACTCCAGAGTAGACTAGTGTATACAGTCGAGACCCCGACGAGGGGCGGTGGCCGGTCTCACAAGCCACTGGTGTCAGTTGTATCACCTAAGATGTATACAGGTGCTCATTGGGTTATGAGTACACCGGACAGGACTCGCCGGGAATCTGCTAGTTGGTATTATACATATCGTCAGATAGCAATTCCCTGGTGACATGTGTACAGGTTAGTTCATCGACCTGAGATCGTTTGTCTCATGTGAGTTCCCACTGTGCTTAGATTACTACCCTACCACGCTCAAAGGAGTTGTGCAAACAGGTTTTAGTTGGGTACAGTCCCGAGCCACATTGGAGGCAAGTGAGCAGATCGTCGGGGATTCGTCTCTCCCGGTATTGGGGGTTGATGTCGCGCAGTGCACGGGTGGCCATCACTAGGAATCCTCGGCCGAGATAGTGGAGAATTACTGATTGGGATCAGTAGTTTCTCAGGAGGTGATGGGCTTCATGCCGACATGATTTATCGCGTTATTAGGGGTCTGACTTTATCCACCCCCTAGACTCGATATGCGATACTCTTTAGACGAATGGACCGGACTATATATACATTATCACTGTCAGGCTCAGTAGGGTTTATAGATGAGTTCGCTCGTCAGCTTCCCTTCCAATCAATACATAGGCAAACCGTTACGTACAGCTTGTACCTCTGACGTGCTAGGGGTTATACCCAGTGCCAGTGTGTTGATGAGTCATTAGAGTCCCCCACAGACACTTTCCAAAGTTCGGGCGAAACGTTGTAGAGGCCATATGGGTTTATGGCAAGGTTCGGAAAAAGCACGTGCGTTTTCGCACGTGTCGTTTTTCGGACAGATAATACTGGTCGGCTTTGGTTTAAGCCGGATCCGAGTATTATACTGTGTAGATATAATATCTTTGTCTCAGTTGCATTTGTATTCGGTCGTAATACAAATGTGGATATGTTTATACTGTTACGGGGTTATCCTGAAACTCGTTTCAGGATCACTTTTGGAAATTGCCAGTTTCCAGTTTTCTATCAGCCGTATTTTGACATTCGATTAAATACGGATTTATCTTTTCTTGATGAGGTGAGTCAGTGTTCTCGAAGGTTGTAGAGAGGGTGACAAGGCTTGTGAGTCATTAGGTCATTAATGGTGCAATTAATGACAATGTGACTAGGTTAATTGTGATTGGTTTGCTTTTAATGCATTCATACTTGGTGCTAAGATTTTTGTTGTTGATCTTTTCCTTTGTGGTCACCTTCCCCCTCCTACACTCACCTCCCTCCTCTCCTATAAGTGGCCGGCCTCCCCCCCCTCTCTTGGCTCATGGTTGTTGTTCACTAGAAAAAAGATTATGATAGATTCGGGTTCATGAAAATTAGATAGCCTCTTTCTCATTTCACCCGATCCAAAAGGCAACTTCCATAAACCGTTCGTCCATAGCCTTGGACGTAACGAGACAAAGTGTTCTACTCATTCTCTACTTCATATTGGTCATCTCTTTTAGCAAACTTGACGATCGAGTTGCCTCGGTTCAGAGGCGGGAGCCCGTTTAAAGATCCGTCGACGTGGTGCCACCTGGACGACAAGACTGGAGATCGAGGAGATCGGAGCAGCCGCAACAAAGCGTGGGATGATGGTTGAAGACCGAAGGACTCGGATCATTCGGTATAACGTTTCTACCCACTTTGTAGTTTGTTAGTTTAGCTTTAATGGCATATCCGGGTTACGGTACGCGATAGCGCCAGTCGTAAAAGTTTTTGTTCCGCATTTGGCGTCTGTTAGACGGCCGGGGCGCTACCGTGGACTTACAGTGGTATCAGAGCCTCACCATTAAACTATACTAACTTGTGCTAACGTGTTTAAAATATCGATCGAACGAATTTCGAAAAACGCAATTTTCAAGTGCTTAAGTTTCTGTCGATTTTAAACAGTGTCTAAAAATTATTTTGATCATCCCAGAAAATTAAGCAGGGTTTTTTAAGCATACGGATGAAAATTGGGCACGTGATCCCACAAGAGTACCACGGATCCGCGGTCAAACCTAGGGTTTGACCGCGGAATCGCGGCGCTTTAGTGGGAACAGTGCATCAATTTTTTACAGTGAGCTTAATTTGGGAAATTGTGGGTTTTGGAATAGTTCTTTTGGGCCAAGATTTTGTTACTGTACAGCAGATGTTCGTGGGGCCCACTTCGGGAAATTTTATCGATCGAAATTTTAAACTTGTTAGTATACAGTATTTACATTATATCTCCGACTGGGAATGTCATTTGATCGGTAAACCGCGTCTGATTGCTATAGTTCTTTTAGACGGGTTTGCGAACATGACATTCGCGTTGATGTTCTGTGTTGTGCTGTGATGTTGCGGATATGTCGTGGTGGATAGCAGGGTGCAATGATAATGCAGTTTGGATTTATTTGTATATTTGATATTGCGGGGCGAGCGTCCAACATGTGGACTGCCGTCACTGCCTGTTTGTATAATATTCTTTTGGGACACGACCAGGTCGAGGTCGATGTACCCATTGTATTTTTTTTATTTCTGTACTAGGTTTATCCCGCGAAGGAGTGTACGGATAGCCGGGTTCTGGAGGGCAACGGGTCCGTATCTCATGGCTTTGAGAGGCGAAGGGGCCTTACTATAGAATTGGCAGACTATTCGCCGCACTCATAGGGGGTACAGGTTGACCCAAGAAGGGGTGCTCAATTTACCAGATTCCGTGAAGTGCCGGGTGTTCCATTCACTATGTTGTGGGGACTACCTCACTTCAGGTTTTGGCGGGTAACTTGCCGCACCCATAGGGGTCTAGGTTTCATTGCACAGGCTATCCACACGACCAGGGGAACGTCGGGTTTCAGTAGCGGCTCTGTGAAACCCGGGGATCCCAGATTATCTGTATTGTTCTGTGATGCTTATTACTTTTCTGTAATGTTGCATATTATCACGCCTGGAGCGATTATTGTATATTGGTATATATACTATTAGATGTTGTATATGTTTTACACCCGCGCTAGTCCAGCCCCCGCTCTGTCTTTAGTTAAGTAACCTAACGGGTGATGACGGGACCCAGTGGCGAATGCGGATGGCATATACGTACATTTTATTTTCGTTCTTTTCTGGTGTGATTGATTGATGGGACTGCATTGATTCTTATCAATGCTAGGATAAAACAAACCTATATTTGATGTTGTTGGAACAATTTTTAAAAAGTGTTATTATAAAGATGTTTCCTTTTATTTTGCATAGTGATATTCAGTTAGAATATCCTGCACCTCATTCGACGAGGCAAGGGCCGAGATCCCTTCACCGGGAGTGACCCCTTGGGCAGAAGTTTACGTCAGGGTAGTAACTTTACTATAGTCGATTACAAGTTGCTTTGCATCGCGGTATTCAGTTGGAATATCCTGCAACTCATTCCACGAGGAAAGAGCCGAGATCCCTTCACCGGGAGTGACCTCTTTAGCAAAAGGTTTTCGTCACTATATTTTTATAAAAAGCTATCAGGTTCCTTCAACGAAATCAAGTTCATTACGTTAAAGGTTTTTCGCCAAAAACCAGCCGTAGCCCTCCGTCATTTCTTATGGATGGTCAGTAGTATTTGTTAGTGTATATGCCCTAGAGGCCATTACTGTATCATACTAGTTTGTATATTACTTGATGGAAGCTTGGGATATTCACAGTTGTATATACAATCTTGCTCGAAATGGTAGTATGCTACTTGGTTTGTCTCTGCTTTAATATGTGCATGTGTTTCTTTTAGCATATCGCTGATATACATATTAGTAGAGCCCTTAGGATCTTTGCTTGATTACCAGCGTTGTGATGGCGCTCACACTCGTGGGAGCTGGGTGATCTATAAGCACATCCTTATACAGGTCCCTAGTCGTTGGACTATCGAGACAGGGCATCGATACTCCGGAGTAGACTAGCGTATGCGCTTCTCATCCCAGTGTGGGAGACGGTCTGTCCCACAGCCGTCAGTACGTCGTACTTGAGATAGTATGCGGGTGCTCGTTAGGTTACGAGTACACTGGACAGGACTCGTCGGGAACTGTTGGTTGGTATTATACCTATCGTCAGTTATCAGTTCCCAGGTGACATGAGTACAACTTAGTCCGCTGACTTGACACTGTCACTTCGCCTCGAGTGTGTTCCCACTGCACTTTGATTGCTACCCTACCACGGCTCAAAGGAGTCGTGCAAACAGGTAGTTTTTGGGTGCAGTCCCGAAGCACTTGGAGGCAGTGACGGTTAGACAGGATTCGTCTCCCCCGGTATTGGGGGTTGACATCGCACTGTGTCCAGGAGATCCATTACATGAGTAGTCCCTGGCCAGGGCAAGCGAGATATACTGGTAGGTTTCCAGTGTTATCTCAGGGTGTTCTGGGCTACTCTCCGACACGACTTGTACCGCTATTAGGGGACTGACGTTCACCGCCCCCTAGGCCCGCCATGCGATGTATCAGACGAACAGACCGGACTGTACGGAGACTGTCACATACAGGCTCAGTAGGAGTTCAGATGGGGTTCACCTCGTCAGTCTTCTTATTGATATCTACCTGGGGACCGTTACGTACAGCTAGTGCCGCTTGCGGTCTATGGTTAAACCCACTGCCAGCGTAGTGTCGAGTCTTTAGAGTCCCACACAGAGAGCTATTCGCCTTTAGGCAAAATGAGTAGAGGTCGCATGGTTTTGCGACAGGGTTCGTTCACATCCGCGCACTCGTGCACGTTTGCTGTCCGGACAGCTTATACTAGCGGGCTTTGGTTTAAGCCGGATCCTAGTATATGATTTGGGATTGGTTTTATCTCATTGTATTCGTGTTCCTCGGATCATGAATACGGGTGCGTATGCACAGTTGCTTGAGACAGAGGGAGAGGACTTTGATTAGGGTTAATGACTGTTGTCATTTTATTAACCCTAATGCTTATGTGTGTATTATGGTTAATTGATATTAGTTTAATAATTGTGCATGGTTATGGTTGTTGACCATTTGACCTCCTTGACTTGTTGACCTAGGTTGACACTTTGACCATCATCATTTCATTTGGAAGATGCTCTTTGATCCTTGCAAATTGCATTAAAAATGAAATGATAATGGTCATGTCTTGATTAACCATGACAATTATCTAGCTAATTATCTAATTACAATAATTCACACATATATGAGAGAATGCTTCATATTTTCTCTCATTCTATTATTTACTTTCTCTCTCTTGTTCTTCCTCTCCCTCAAGCTCTCCCCTCTCATGTGTTGAGAAACACTTGAGCTTGAGAAAAACCCCTTCTTGATAATCTCTACTCTCATCTAGGGTTCAAGGATTAGCACTTCTTGCACCCTAGTTACTTCTAGCTTGGAGTTGAAGCCAAAGGTTGAGGCTTTCGGGTGGATCTTTCTTCGACGTGAGAAGACGACAAAGGTGACCTCTTTCCACTACTCCAAGGAGCAAGGAGAGAAGGACATAAAGCCCTAGGTATAACCTTTCTAACACTTAGCTAGTTTCTAATTAGCTTTAGCTTGTTTTTGTTTAGCAAAGATCCTTCTTTTTCTAGTCCATGTTGCCTAAGTTGATAAAAATTTGATTTTTATTCCGTTTTCCGCCTCCCCGCAAGTACCGGGATGGGCAACGTGGACTTACAGTGGTATCAGAGCCTAACTAAACATAAACTAGCTAGGTAGTGAAAGTGTATGGAAGTTTGATCGGAAAAATCGAAAAACCAAAATATCAAAACCCTAACTTTCTGTTAAATTTTTTCCTGCTCAAAATAAAATTTGTCATACTCCAAAAATCGTCTCAGGGTTTTGTGAAGAAAGCCACCAAACCCGGTCCAGTGACTCGACCAAAGCGCCGCGATTCCGCGGCAATAGCAAGCTATTGCCGCGCAACCGCGGCCGAGTTGGCTCGGCTCTGGGTCGAGTTTGGTGCAGTGTCTTTCTGGCTTGGTTTTGGGATTTTTAAAATGGTTTATATGTGCCCAGATTTTCCAGAATAGAAATTTGTTTTTGGGGGCCTATAAATCCGTATTTTTATCGAACTTCACTACACTTTGACTATAAGGGTTATATATGTGATGTTTATATGTATTGAACGTCGGCTAATCGCTATATGTCGATTAGTCGGGGTTATACATATCTGTGATCTGTGTTTGATGATGGTTTGTGTATATGAATGTGTTGGATTATCGCGGGTGAATAGCCGGGGTGGATGTGAGATGAGTGTTTCTTTTTCTTTTATTCATTGTAATATGTAAATTGATGTAATATTATTTGTATGGCCGCACAACCGGGTCGGGGTTGTAGCCGTCATTGTATAATTCTTTTTACTGTTTTTGCTCCTAGGATAGACCCATGGAGGGGTGCACAAACTACCGGGTATCTCGAAGTGCCGAGTGGCCTACTCACGGTGGTGAGGGAGGTTGCTTCGCTTCGGGTACTTGGCGGGTAGTTTGCCGCACCCGTAGGGGTCTTGGGTGGGGTATTGGCTATTCACCGCGACCGTGTAATCCGCTTTTCGTTGCAGGCTCGAACGAATTGCGGATTCCTAGTATATCCAATGTATTCATCTGTGATCTGTAATGTCTATCATTGCTATATATTTATATATGATAACTATTTAGGCGTTGCTTATGTTTTACAGCCGCGCTAGCCCAGCCCCCGCTCTGTCGTTAGTTAAGTAACCTAACGGGTGATGACGGGGCCCCGTGGCGAATGCGAATGGCATAAGCGTACGTCATATTTTGGTTGTTTTCTGCAATGGTAGGATTAAATGATGGGACGCATTAAAAGAACTATGCAAGAAAATAAACCAAGTAAAAGTCGATTGGAACACTTTGAAAACCACTCGGTTCTTTTCAAAACTAAACTTTTAAACGCGGAGCTTGAACCACTCCTTTTAAAAGCTATCTCGTTCCATCGATTATATCAAGTTCACTACGTTCACGGTTTCGCCAAAACCATCCGTAGCCCTCCATCGTTTCGTATGGATAGTCGATAGTATTCAAGCTGTGTTTGTTGGCCAAAGTCAAGGCACAGTGTTTGGTAGCTATTGGGTATTCATATGTAGCATAGATAGATGCGTTGATTTGGGACAGTCGTACTACCTTGTTGGCCAAAGTCAAGGGTATGTGCGGGTGGGTTCAAATTAACCTGGATAATGACGGGTAGAACCTGACATGTGACTTATGATTTGTTGGCCAAAGTCAAGGTCATAAGAGCATGGGGCAAAAATCCACATCGGGAGTTTCATAAGTACTGAAACTTGCTAGCGCTGCATACCATTTGGAGTGTGATGATTCTGGTAGGATTCCTTCGGTTTTATCACGCAATGATATTTGGATCCCGATCCTACTGTGAGTGTATGCTACTCCTCGGGAAAACTCTCACTTAACGATCAATGCTATAAACCTAGTAGGTGTCTAGAAAGGTGTTAGCGGGGCTACGCCCACAGGGAAAAGAGGTTACTTAATTAAGGAACTTCGCGAAAGCGTTGGAAAACCTCCCTCGAAGTACCGACACTGGCCTGGCTGAACGGTTAAGCAAGTATTGTACAGTGAGATTGATCCTGACTAATCATTTCTTTACGGTTTGAGAAGGGATTCGAGAGACAGTGGGAGCCATCCTGTTTAGATAAATTAAAAACCAATATAAACTTGCAAAAGCATCATGCTAAGTGTTTTCTTCTCTCTCTCTTAATTGCAGCGACCCAATGACTGCACCTAGGTTACATCTAGATAATAACTTGACTGTTATGACTGGCAAAGGTCTGTCCAGATGTCCATTGCCCAGGACAAGCTGGGACACCTCTTGATTGATCCCACCCCTGTCGTCTCAGGTCCAGTTTCCCCTGTCACGGATATTGATATCCGTAGGACATCGGAAGAAGACTGTGTGAAAGCCAAGTGCCTCGTGTTAGCCTCAGTTGATGGTATATACCAGAGGCAGCACGAGAAGATGGACTCGGCTTCTATCTTCCTCCATAACAAAGTTTTATATGGAGAGCAATCTCGTATCGTAAGATATGAGACCTCGAACGAATTGCTTCCAGCGAGGTTGGCTATCGGGTCATCTGTAGGGGGCAACGTCCTTACAGAGACCAGCTCTTTTGAGCTCTCGGACCTGAAGAACACGTTGAAGAACGGGTCAGATGCTGACTTAGTTCAACAGTCTCTACCTACTACCCTGAAGGAAACCAGGGAAGTAGAAAGAAAGAGAAGGGCAGAAGTTTCGGGAATGGATGCAGTAAAAGAGGGATGTTCCTATTGTTACGGGAATGAACATGGACAGAAGGATTGCAGGGCTTGCAAAGCCAGTAGCCAGAATTCGAAGCATGTTGTGGCTTCGGCTTCGGGTGTGTTTGTAATAGAGAACTGTATGTCAGTTAACCCTACTTCCTGGGTATTGGATACCGGATCAGGATCTCATATCTGTAATTCGTTACAGGCTCTGAGAAACCGTAGGGTTATCAGGAAAGGTGATATGACTCTCAGAGTTGCTAACGGAATGAGCATGTATGCTGAATCCATAGGGGAATATCATCTAAGACTGACAACTGGGCAGATATTGATTCTGCGTGACTGTTTTTATGTACCAGGTGCGACTTGTAACATCATATCTGTATCCTTACTTTCTAAGGAAGGATATGATTTTACTTTTGTAAGCGATGTTGTAAACATCCACCTAAATCAAGTACTGATTGGGTCAGGTACATTGAAATACGGTATATACGTTTTGAATCAAGCTCAGGTCTTCAGTGTCCAGAACACACTTAAAAGAAAGTCTCCGGAATTAAATCAGGCTTTCTTATGGCATTGTAGACTAGGTCACATTAATGAGACACGGTTGACAAAGTTACATAAAGAAGGATACTTGGATCCGTTCGAGTACCAGTCTTATGCCACTTGTGAATCTTGTCTCATGGGAAAGATGACAAAGACTCCGTTCACTGGACACGGAGAAAGAGCGAGCGAGCTCTTGGGACTCATACACAGTGACGTGTGTGGTCCAATGTCTACACATGCGCGAAGTGGTTATTCATACTTCATTACTTTCACAGACGATTTCTCTAGGTATGGATATGTCTTCTTGATGAAGCACAAATCCGAGGCCTTTGAGAAATTTCAGGAATACAAGAATGAAGTTGAAAAACAAACAGGCAAAAGTATCAAGACACTGAGATCTGATCGAGGTGGTGAATACTTGAGTGCCGAGTTTCTGGGCTTCTTAAAAGAGAATGGAATTCTCTCTCAGCTTACTCCCCCATACACACCACAACACAACGGTGTATCGGAAAGGAGGAATCGAACCCTATTGGATATGGTTCGTTCCATGATGAGTAAGGCTGAGTTGCCGCGATCCTTCTGGGGTTATGCACTAGAATCAGCTGCATACCTATTGAACCGAGTTCCAACTAAGACTGTGCCTACTACACCATATCAGATGTGGTGTGGGAAGAAACCCTATCTTAATCACATTAAGACATGGGGATGTCCAGCTTTTGTAAAAAAGCAGCATGCGGACAAGCTCGAGGTACGTTCAGTACTGTGTAAGTTTGTGGGATACCCAAAGAGCTCCAAGGGGTATCTTTTCTATTACGCAGAGGAACAAAAGGTTTTTGTTTCTCGTCATGCCCGCTTCTTGGAAACCGAGTTTTTGGAAACCCAGATAAGTGGGAGCGCAATAGAACTGGAAGAAATTCCAGAACCACAAGCTATTACTGAAAGCTTAGTAGAACCAGAAGTTTCAAAAGAACAGGACATCCCAGCGCCACTCCGCAGGAGTAATAGGCAGTCTCATCCGCCCGAGAGATACTACGGTTTTCTCATTGACGGGGATAGAGAGGATTGCACTATGGATTATGGTGAGCCTACTAGCTTCTAGCAAGCCATTCAGAGCGGTGACTCGGTAAAATGGCTGGATGCAATGTGGGCCGAGATGGAGTCTATGTACACCAACAAAGTTTGGACTTTGGACTTTGCTCCAGAAGGGGTAAAACCCGTAGGCTGCAAATGGATCTTCAGAAAGAAGATTGGTGTAGATGGGCAGGTTGAGACCTATAAAGCTAGACTTGTTGCAAAGGGTTTTCGTCAAAGACCAGATTTGGACTATGACGAAATCTTTTCTCCAGTGGCTATGCTGAAATCCATTCGGATCCTTCTTGCCATTGCTGCCTTCCACGATTATGAAATCTGGCAGATGGACGTAAAGATGGCTTTCCTAAATGGAAATTTGGAAGAGTGCGTCTATATAGATCAGCCGGAGGGATTCATTCAGAGTGGGAGCAGAGGTAGAGTGTGCAAGTTGCTAAAATCCATCTATGGACTTAAGCAGGCATCGCGGAGTTGGAACATTTTCTTTGATGATACTGTCAAAGAATTCGACTTTATCAAAAACCCAGATGAACCATGCATTTACAGTAAGATTGTAGGGAGAACTGTAGTATTCCTCGTCTTGTACGTGGATGACATTCTCCTAATAGGAAATGATATTCCTATGCTACAGTCAGTCAAAGGATTCTTGTCGCAGAGGTTCTCCATGAAGGACCTGGGCGATGCCAACTACATTCTGGGGATCCAGATCTATCGTGATAGATCTAAAAGGATGTTGGGACTTTCACAGTCAAGGTACATCGACACCATACTGAAAAGGTTCAGTATGGAAGATTCCAAGCGCAGTAATCTACCGGCTTGTCACGGGATCACCCTCTCCAAAGAGATGTCTCCCAAGACTGATTTGGAGAGGGATCGCATGTCTATTATACCCTACGCTTCTGCGGTAGGCTCTATAATGTATGCAATGTTGTGTACCAGACCAGATGTAGCATACGCATTGAGCGTTGTAAGCCGGTATCAGTCGAACCCAGGGGAGAAACACTGGATAGCGGTAAAGAACATTCTCAAGTACCTGAGAAGGACTAAGGAGATGTTCTTGGTGTATGGCGGAAAAGACCTCCAGCTTGAGGCCTTTGCTGACTCCAGCTTCCAGAGTGACAAGGATGACTCCAAGTCCATGTCGGGTTATGTCTTTACCCTCAATGGAGGGGCGGTTTGCTGGAAGAGTTCCAAGCAGGAGACCGTTGCTGACTCAACTATGGAAGCGGAGTACATAGCTGCTTGCGATGCCGCAAAGGAAGCTGTCTGGATGAAGAAGTTCCTCACGGAGCTTCAGGTGGTTCCTACCATTGTTGATCCAATACCGCTGTATTGCGACAACAACGGAGCTATAGCTTTAGCGAAGGAACCCAGGTCCCAACAGAAGTCCAGGCACATTTTGAGGCGGTACCACCTGATCAGGGAGATCATAGATCGCCAGGAGATCGAGGTGAAGAGAGTAAATACGGAGAATAACACTGCAGATCCACTCACGAAGGCCCTACCCCAGACTCAGTTCGAGCGGCTGATCGAGATGATAGGTCTTCGATACGCCAGTACATGGCCTTAGTGCAAGTGGGAGATTGTTAGTGTATATGCCCTAGAGGCCATTACTGTATCATACTAGTTTGTATATTACTTGATGGAAGCTTGGGATATTCACAGTTGTATATACAATCTTGCTCGAAATGGTAGTATACTACTTGGTTTGTCTCTGCTTTAATATGTGCATGTGTTTCTTTTAGCATATCGCTGATATACATATTAGTAGAGCCCTTAGGATCTTTGCTTGATTACCAGCGTTGTGATGGCGCTCACACTCGTGGGAGCTGGGTGATCTATAAGCACATCCTTATACAGGTCCCTAGTCGTTGGACTATCGAGACAGGGCATCGATACTCCGGAGTAGACTAGCGTATGCGCTTCTCATCCCAGTGTGGGAGACGGTCTGTCCCACAGCCGTCAGTACGTCGTACTTGAGATAGTATGCGGGTGCTCGTTAGGTTACGAGTACACTGGACAGGACTCGTCGGGAACTGTTGGTTGGTATTATACCTATCGTCAGTTATCAGTTCCCAGGTGACATGAGTACAGCTTAGTCCGCTGACTTGACACTGTCACTTCGCCTCGAGTGTGTTCCCACTGCACTTTGATTGCTACCCTACCACGGCTCAAAGGAGTCGTGCAAACAGGTAGTTTTTGGGTGCAGTCCCGAAGCACTTGGAGGCAGTGACGGTTAGACAGGATTCGTCTCCCCCGGTATTGGGGGTTGACATCGCGCTGTGTCCAGGAGAGCCATTACACGAGTAGTCCCTGGCCAGGGCAAGCGAGATATACTGGTAGGTTTCCAGTGTTATCTCAGGGTGTTCTGGGCTACACTCCGACACGACTTGTACCGCTATTAGGGGACTGACGTTCACCGCCCCCCTAGGCCCGCCATGCGATGTATCAGACGAACAGACCGGACTGTACGGAGACTGTCACATACAGGCTCAGTAGGAGTTCAGATGGGGTTCACCTCGTCAGTCTTCTTATCGACATCTACCTGGGGACCGTTACGTACAGCTAGTGCCGCTTGCGGTCTGTGGTTAAACCTACTGCCAGCGTAGTGTCGAGTCTTTAGAGTCCCACACAGAGAGCTATTCGCCTTTAGGCAAAATGAGTAGAGGTCGCATGGTTTTGCGACAGGGTTCGTTCACATCCGCGCACTCGTGCACGTTTGCTGTCCGGACAGCTTATACTAGCGGGCTTTGGTTTAAGCCGGATCCTAGTATATGATTTGGGATTGGTTTTATCTCATTGTATTCGTGTTCCTCGGATCACGAATACGGGTGCGTATGCACAGTTGCTTGAGACAGAGGGAGAGGACTTTGATTAGGGTTAATGACTGTTGTCATTTTATTAACCCTAATGCTTATGTGTGTATTATGGTTAATTGATATTAGTTTAATAATTGTGCATGGTTATGGTTGTTGACCATTTGACCTCCTTGACTTGTTGACCTAGGTTGACATTTTGACCATAATCATTTCATTTGGAAGATGCTCTTTGATCCTTGCAAATTGCATTAAAAATGAAATGATAATGGTCATGTCTTGATTAACCATGACAATTATCTAGCTAATTATCTAATTACAATAATTCACACATATATGAGAGAATGCTTCATATTTTCTCTCATTCTATTATTTACTTTCTCTCTCTTGTTCTTCCTCTCCCTCAAGCTCTCCCCTCTCATGTGTTGAGAAACACTTGAGCTTGAGAAAAACCCCTTCTTGATAATCTCTACTCTCATCTAGGGTTCAAGGATTAGCACTTCTTGCACCCTAGTTACTTCTAGCTTGGAGTTGAAGCCAAAGGTTGAGGCTTTCGGGTGGATCTTTCTTCGACGTGAGAAGACGACAAAGGTGACCTCTTTCCACTACTCCAAGGAGCAAGGAGAGAAGGACATAAAGCCCTAGGTATAACCTTTCTAACACTTAGCTAGTTTCTAGTTAGCTTTAGCTTGTTTTTGTTTAGCAAAGATCCTTCTTTGTCTAGTCCATGTTGCCTAAGTTGATAAAAATTTGATTTTTATTCCGTTTTCCGACTCCCCGCAAGTACCGGGGTGGGCAACGTGGACTTACAGTATTCAAGCTATATTTGTTGGCCCTTAGTCAAGGCATAGTGTTTGGTAGCTGCTGGGTATTCATTTGTAGCATAGATAAATGCGTTGGTTTGGGACAGTCGTATTACTTTGTTGGCCCTTAGTCAAGAGTATGTACGGGTGGGTTCAAATCAACCAGGACAATGACGGGAAGAACTTGACATGTGACTTATGATTTGTTGGCCCTTAGTCAAGGTCATAAGAGCATGGGGCAAAAATCACATCGGGAGTTTCAAACATACAGGAAACTTGCCAGGCATGCGCATATCTTCTGGAGTGTGATAACTTGAGTTGCTTCCATCAAGTTATCATGCGATGATAGTTGGATCCCGATTCTCACTGATGAGTTGGTTTACTCTTCAGGTGATCCCGACTAATTCTTCTTTCAGGTGTGGAGGAGAATTTGAGATTACAGTGGGAGGTTTCCTGATTAGATAAAGTGATAACTATTCTGATCTAGGTTAGAGTGCACGCAGAGTGTTTCTTTTCTCTCTCTCTTTGGCAGCGACCTTTGACCGACCCTAGACTATGACTCAGTGACCAAGTTGACCGAACCTTCTTAAAATACTGGCTTTCGGATTATCAGAGTTGCATAAGTCATTGTTGCTCCTTCTTTTACCCTTTGCATTTCTCAGAACACCCCGTATTACTATGGATATCCACTTCCATTGGATAGATCCATCGTATGGTTATATACGAACTCGAAGGGACTTCTTCGAGGGTGGATCCAGGTTCAGGAGAAATAGAATTGATTTATTCAGTTGTCTTCTTATCACCTTCTCTCAGGTTGTGAGGGCTCCTTAGTTTAGGAGAGTACACCTATTACGTTTATTGGATAGTCTTATTCCAAACCATAGGCTGGTGCCAAAAGGTAGGGAATGAAGAAAACCAATTAACCTAAATAGGGTGTACAGAAGGTAATATGTAAAGACAAAATAAAAGGGATTAAAAAGAGGGCAAAGTAAATTGCGACTGTTATCATTCACGACCAAACCACGTACTTCATCGCTACTCCTATTTCACCTTTGCTTTTTCCCCAGTTCGGGAGAAATAGAATAAGGTATTATTCAGATTGTCTTTTATCATCAACTTCTCTCGTGTTGCGAGTGCTCCTAGGATTAGGAGGGTACACCTATTATGCTTACTGGATAGTCTTCTTCTAAACCATAGGTTGGTGCCGAACGGTAGGGAAGGAAGAAAACCATTTAGCCTAACGATGGTGTACAAAAGGTAACGACTAAAGAAAAATAAAGGGATTTGGAGAGATGGCAAAGAAATATACGGTTATAGTCATGAATTGGATTATGGAAGAGGCATTACTAAGAATACCAGGATACCCCTACGAAACATTTTTAATGTTTCAGTGCATTGTTAAAAGAAAACTGATTTCCCGATTAGATACTTACTCCAGGGTATGTATTTACCAGGTTTTATTCTCATATCTGTATGGTTTTTACAGATGATGAGTGGGAGTAAGTTATTAGGAATTAGGTGATCATCCTCATTATATCGGAATTCATTGTAATTGGTGATATTTGAGGAAATCATCTGGGTACAGTTTTCAACCTACGTGTCACGCCCCGCTTCCCAGAGTACGCAAGATTGGGCACGTGACATAGCCAACCATGCTACCTGTGGGTAGGAAGTATCCATCCACAGTCACATTACGGCTGTAGAGATATCAAGAACAAGATAAAACTAACTAACACATGTCCACAATCCAGAATAACAAGAGTCAATGATAAATAAATGCGGAAGCAAATGATCCAATACAATAATAGAAAAGTATGTCCCATAATGCGGGCTCACATCTGGAAATAAGAATGCAGGAAATAAAACTAACCACTACAGAACTCACAAATCAGCCTGCTGGCTGAAGTACTCCTGCTCGGACAGCGACAGTGGTAAAGAATATGGGCCATGCAAAACCCAGACGTCAGCGCGTCATGTCATCAAGTAGTATAATAGGAACAGTGTAACAGGCAATGCAAAATAAACATGAATAAAACGAGAGCAGCAAATAATATGAATCAAGCAGTGCAGGGTAGTGTGCAATGGGTAACTAAACTGTTCTATCAGGTTTTCTATTCTAAAGTCTTCGAAATCAATTTGGGTAATTCTCCATGTAACTCAAAGGATATGTCCCGTTACCCCCCGGGACCACGGATCAGGAATATGGGAACCAATAGTGGTTCTGTCCCGTTACCCCCCGGGACCACGGATCAGGAAAATGTAAGAGTCACGAAGGGCTCTGTCCCGTTACCCCCCAGGACCACGGATCAAGTAATACCCTTTTTAGTTACACTTTAGTTTACACCTTTGATTTCCCCATACCCCCAAGTTATATGTGTCAGGTCCGGTATTCAGTAATCAAGAACTAATGCCAACACAGGATCAGGTAACAGCAGGTTTTGTCTGGATAGACAACAGGAATGGTCCATGAGGACAACATGTCAGGTTTGTTGGCATTAGGCACGAGATCAGGTAACAGGTCGGGTCATGGTACATCAGGTCAAGTCAACAGTAAACGGTACCATGCCAGGTGTATCAATATCTATCATGTGTAACAAAGTCAAGTCAAAATGTAACAATATCGTGGGTGTGCTCACAACAGATATATAATCGAACAGGGGATTAACAGCAGGAAATAAGCAATAAATTAAACAACAATAAGCAGATCATTCAATCACAATAGTGCATTAATATAGTGCAGCCGTTTTATTATATTAACAGGTTTTGAGCACCCTTAGCGGTGCAACAGCTTGAATGATGATTCAATACAGTTATATCAAGCCTTTGAATACGAATATCCGAATGTAATAGAACTACATAGGAAAGTGCTACAATCTATTAAACAGTAAAATGTGATTAACAGGTAAACTTGGTTCTTAGGTTAAAAGCGGCAAATTGTAATTTCTATGTTAGCTGTAAAATGATATATGTCATATTGCAACCAAATGAGAAAATGACTATACCGAGTTAAGTTTTGCAGGTTTAATGAGTCAAACATATATAATTGTATAGTATAGCATGTAGCAAGTGATACTTGCCTCGACGGGTCGCGAACCGGAAAAACGGAACGTAACGTCGGCGGGGAAACTCGCGACGGACGCACGGTTCACGGATTGAACCCAAACAACGAACAATGGGACCACGCGGATCGGGGTACCTCGCTGGAACGTCGGATCAAGTCGTCGGCACGGCCGGATTCCGGCGAGATGCAAAAAACAGCGACAATCAAGAATTTGAAACAAGAATAGAAAGAAAACAAAGAGGAAGTGAAGGAGGATGGAGAAGGGACCGCTCACGAGGATCTGTGGGACGGGTGGTGATCGCCGACCACGGCGACGGAGCTCCGGCGGGTACCTGCAGTGACGGCGGAAAAATTTCCAGACCAAGAAACCTTAATCAGAGAAGGAAGAAGAAGAAAAGGAGAAGATGGAGGATAAGAAGCTCACCGAGGGGGTGCTAGCGAGGTCGGGGGCGGATCGAGATCGCCGGCGGCGATCCGACGAGGTGTAGGCGGTGTGCAGGTGGCGTGCAGGCGGCATGCAGGCGTTCGGGAAAGAGGGAAGAGGGGGAAGAAGGTGCAGTGGCTGCGACGAGGGCGAAGAGGCGAGGGTGATGGTGGTGGTGGCGTCGGCGTTGGGGCTGCGGCGGCGACGGGCATGGTGGCTAGGGCTAGGCGCGCTGGGTTCTCACGAAGGAGTTCTGGAAAAAATATAAGGAAGAGGAACTGTACATATATATATATAGGGAAGAGAGAGAGAGAGAGAGATATAGAAATTAGAGAGAGAGAGACGTGAGAGATGGAGAGAGAAAGAGAGAGATAGGAGGGGGCCCACGGGGTAAAGAAACCTCGTGATTGGCTGATAGGGATTTAAGAGGTTAGAAAAATTTTAATTAAAAAGATTTCCAAATTTATTTTAACAGTAGGATCTTATAATATATATAGTTTCGATTATTTTATTAATTGGGGATTTTGGCGCCAAATGAAACATTTCCAAATCGCGCCCGGGTTGGGTCCAAAAATTCGAAATTCAAATAATAGGATTTTGAGCGGGTTCCAAATTTTAAAATGAAATGTTTTATGATTAAAAAGCATACCCCCAAGTCGGACACCTGTACGCGCGCGTAGTCGTCCAAACTCGCCCGTTTCACCGAACGGGACGAGAACTCGACGCACGGACGCTACCACGCGGTTAGGGGTGACAAGTAGGCCAAGATAGATATTTTTAATTTTATTTTAGGTGCTAAAATTTGTTATATGCAGAAATGACTTAACCAGATAAAATTTTACAGTAAGACCCAAACAAGCAAGATAAATGAAATGAGTAATACCTAACACTCAACCAGTAACAGAAATAGTAGTATTGGGCTCGGGTGTTACATTATACCCAACTACAAAAGAATTTCGTCCTCGAAATTCCAAGAATACAAGATAGAAAACTACAGGAAAAGGTGAGGAAACTTCTGTCGGATCTCGTCTTCTCGCTCCCACGTGAACTCTCCATGCGATCGATTACCCTAAGAAACTAGCACAAGGGGGATAACCTTGTTCTTAAGAACCTTTTCCCTTCGATCCATGATTTCAACCGGTCGCTCCTCAAAAGTTAGGTCTTCCCGTACAGTTAACTCCGAATGATCCAAGACATGTGTTTCATCTCGAACATACCTTCGTAGTTGAGATACATGAAACACATCGTGCACACCTGCCAAGGACTGTGGTAACGCCAAACGGTACGCTACCTCTCCAACGCGCTCCAATATCTCGAAGGGTCCAACGAATCGAGGACTAAGCTTCCCTCGACTCCCAAAACGAATCACCTTTCTAGTCGGTGATATCTTCAAGAATACCAAATCACCCACGGCAAACTCTAGAGGTCTTCTTGACGTGTCAGCCCAACTTTTCTGTCTGTCTTGAGCTGCCTTCATATACTTTCTGATGGTGTTAACCTTCTCGACTGTCTGCACCACCAAATCTGGTCCCAATAATCTTCGTTCACCAACATCATCCCAACAAACAGGTGAACGGTACTTACGACCATACAAAGCTTCAAACGGAGCCATCTGGATAGTTGCTTGGAAACTATTGTTGTAAGAAAACTCCACCAAGTGTAGATGATCCTCCCATGAACCCTTGAAGTCCAACATGCATGCTCTCAACATGTCTTCAAGAGTTTGGATCGTTCTCTCCGACTGACCATCAGTTTGAGGATGATAAGTTGTGCTAAACTTCAATCGAGTCCCCAAACTTTCCTGTAAACTCCTCCAGAAGTGTGATAAGAACCGAGTGTCCCGATCGGACACGATGCTCACCGGTACGCCATGCAATCTTACAATCTCCTGCATGTACCGTTCTGCCAAAGTCTCCATTGATTGACCAACCCGGAAAGGAATAAAGTGAGCTGCCTTGGTCAACCGATCGACAATCACCCATACCGCATTGTTGCCCTTTGGACTCCGCGGTAAAGCCGTCACGAAATCCATGGTTATATGTTCCCACTTCCACTGAGAAATCGGAAGTGGTTGCAACAAACCAGCAACCCTTTGGTGTTCAGCCTTGACTTGTTGACATACCAAGCACTTTGCCACGAAGCGAGCAATCTCCCGTTTCATGCCTTCCCACCAGAAATGCTGTCGAATATCACGGTACATCTTTGTTCCTCCTGGATGTACAGAGTAAGCTGAACTGTGTGCCTCCTTCATAAGCTCTTCACGAGCATCTCCCTTTGGCACACACAAACGGCTACCATACCTCAACGAACCATCTTCGTGGACCAGTAAATCTGTTCGTAGTCCGGCTTCAACCTGCTCTCGAAACTTTTGCAGCCTAGGATCCTGCGATTGCGCCGCTTTAATCTTCTGAACCAAGGATGACTGTACTTGCAACTGTATCAACTGTCCCGTAGAATGTGGTAGCACAACCTCCAAGTCGAATCTGCGAAAATCTGCAATGATCTCCCTCTGCGTAGTTAACACCTGAATCGCCGGTAACCGACTAAGCGCATCCGGCACGACGTTAACTTTTCCCGGATGGTATTTAAGATCAAGGTCGTAGTCGGCCATCAGCTCCAACCATCTACGCTGCCTCATATTCAACTCCTTCTGAGTGAACACATACTTCAAACTCTTGTGATCTGTAAAAACTTCGATTCTCTCGCCCAAAAGGTAGTGTCTCCAAATCTTCAAAGCGAAGATCACAGCCGCAAGTTCCAAGTCGTGAGTGGGATAATTCTTCTCATGGGTCTTTAATTGTCTCGATGCGTACGCTACAACCTTCCCATGCTGCATCAAAACACATCCCAATCCTTTTCCAGATGCGTCGCTGTGAATCACCAATCCTCCGGAATTGTCTGGCACGGTCAGAATAGGGGCGGTTATCAACTTCTGCTTCAACGTCTCAAAAGCTAACGCACATTTATCCGTCCATACAAAAGGTACCTCCTTGCGCGTAAGCTTGGTCAACGGTTCTGCCAGACGAGCGAAGTTCTCCACAAATCTCCTGTAATATCCGGCTAATCCAAGGAAACTTCTTATCTCAGCTACATTCTTTGGAATCGGCCAATCTCGAACTGCTGCAATCTTTTCGGGATCGACGGCGATTCCATCGCCCGACACAACATGCCCCAGAAACTTCACTTCTTCCAGCCAAAATTCGCACTTACTCATCTTCGCATACAATTTCTCCTGTCTCAATGTCTGCAGTGCGATCTTCAAATGCTCAGCATGCTCCTCAAAACTCTTCGAGTAAACCAGAATATCGTCAATGAATACCACAATAAACTGGTCCAAGAATGGTGAAAAGATTCGGTTCATCAAATCCATGAATATTGCCGGCGCATTCGTTACTCCGAAGGGCATTACTAAGTACTCGTAATGTCCATACCGAGTTCGAAACGCCGTCTTGCATATATCTTCCGCTTTCACTCGGACCTGATGATATCCGGATCGCAAATCCAGCTTCGAGAATACCCTCGCGCCACTAAGCTGCTCAAAAAGTTCTCCAATGCGAGGGATCGGGTACTTGTTCTTGATAGTCACCCGGTTTAATTCTCGATAGTCGATGCACATCCTTCTCGTGCCATCCTTCTTCTTTACAAGAAGGACTGGAGCTCCCCAAGGCGAGTTACTGCTTCGAATCCAACCCTTCTCAAGCAATTCAGCAACTTGTTTCTTGACTTCTTCTAACTCTACAGGTGCCATTGGATAATACGCTTTAGATACTGGCGCTGCACCAGGAATAAGGTCAATCGCGAACTCCACGTCTCGCTTCGGCGGTAAACCCGATATATCTTCAAACACATCCATAAAATTGCGAACAACCGCCGGCTCTTCATTACTATCAACATCCATTGCTGCAAGAATAACATTGGTCGGCCTAGCCCTAAACTCGACTGGCCCGACAGAACTGCTTCCTCCAGTGAAGGTAAACTCAGGATGTCCGGGAATCTGGAAAATTACCTTCCTTGCCCTACAGTCAATGTGAGCGTGGAAAGTGCCGAGAAAGTCCATTCCCAAGATGACCTCGTAGCTGACCGTATCAATCACCAAGAAATCTGCAAAAAGCTCCCGTCCGCACACCACAACTGTACAGTCTTTACATTCCCTACTAGATACAATTTTCCCATTCCCAGTGTGTATGTCCCAGAAACTAGACAGGGTCGTGCAGGCAATCGAGTGTGTAGTTATAAACTTGGATGACATAAAACAATGGGATGCACCAGAATCAAATAATGCCACTGCGGGAAAACCATGAACGAGTAGAATACCTGAAACCACTTCTCCTGATGCCTTAGCTTCCTCAGCTGTCAAGGTGAAAGCTCGAGCCTGATTAGGTCCTTGAGTCAGCTGTTTCTGCCCTTGGAACGGTCTCTGCGGAGGCTTCTGAATATCATCCCTCGTACGAAGCTTCGACGGACAGGCACCAACTGCGTGATCAGCCGCTCCACAAACCAAACAAAGTCCCAGCTTCCTTCGACAATCCTTCTGCACGTGCCCAGGTAAACGGCAGTAGTCACAAATCATGCTCTTTCTTCGATCAACGATCACAGGCTTCTTCATGGGTGCTACACCTCGACGGTCCACTGGATTACCTCTGCGACCATGAGCTCTGTTAGGTACAAATGCGGGCTTCCTTGCCGCAACTGCTGTCTGCTGCAAGCTCCCTTTTATCCTAGATAAACTCTGCTGTTCCCGAGCTGCCGTAAGAACCTGTGAGAAAGTGGTCAAACCCAGAGAGACAATCTGCCTCTGGATGTCCACATCCAAGCTGCGCATGAACCTCCGTGCCCTGTATGCATCGTTGGCAACTAAAGGTCCAGCGAATCTGCTGAGTCTCGTCCATTCTGCTGCATGTACATCCACGGGTGCTCCATTCTGCCTCAGCCCAATAAACTTCTCTTCCATTTCCTCCCGTGCAGTTCGCGGGAAGAACTTCTCCAGGAAACTCTTAGAAAAATCCGCCCATTTGATCGGTTTGGGCAAGCGGGTCTCCTCCACAAGCCACCATTCTCGGGCGTAGTCCACTAACTGAATGCGTACCACATCAACTCTTTTGTCATCTGGAATCTGTGCCGCAATCAACAAATTCTCCGTGTCAACTAGCCACTGCTCGGCTGGCAACGGCTCCTCCAAACCAGTAAATGTAGACGGACCCAAACGTCTGAAATCTGCCACGGTCCCTACTCGGTCAACTGGTTTAGCTCCAGCATTGTTCACAGACTGCTGAACGATCTGCAAACCTTCCTGAAACGAGTCTGCTTGCTGCTGGATCAGCTCGGTCTGCCTCTTTTGATTCTCTAGCATTCCCCTTATTACTCCCAACATGGCGGTTTCGTCCACGCGCCTCTGATACGTCTTGAAATTCTTATCTGCCATATTCCTGAAATCAAAAACACCCAACATTAGCATGATGATAGATTCAATATATAGATCAAGGCTAGAACTCCAAGATACTTAAATAGAGTACCGCATTGTAACTATGCCGCGGTATCATAGCCACAATTACATAACTCCACTCAAGTCGCCTAAGTCCTAGGGATAACAAGAGGTCAGGGTTTCGAGTCGACTTGCAAAGTAAGTTTGCACGTCGATATAATCAGGAAGAATGTGATTCAAGAATGGTAAAACGGTCAAGGTGGTAGGACATGTTTCCTAAACACGGGTATTCTGATTCGTGTATTGGGTACAATACCCAACTACAAAAGAATCAACCCAACTAACCTATGGCTCTGATACCAAAAGAACCATGTCACGCCCCGCTTCCCAGAGTACGCAAGATTGGGCACGTGACATAGCCAACCATGCTACCTGTGGGTAGGAAGTATCCATCCACAGTCACATTACGGCTGTAGAGATATCAAGAACAAGATAAAACTAACTAACACATGTCCACAATCCAGAATAACAAGAGTCAATGATAAATAAATGCGGAAGCAAATGATCCAATACAATAATAGAAAAGTATGTCCCATAATCCGGGCTCACATCTGGAAATAAGAATGCAGGAAATAAAACTAACCACTACAGAACTCACAAATCAGCCTGCTGGCTGAAGTACTCCTGCTCGGACAACGACAGTGGTAAAGAATATGGGCCATGCAAAACCCAGACGTCAGCGCGTCATGTCATCAAGTAGTATAATAGGAACAGTGTAACAGGCAATGCAAAATAAACATGAATAAAACGAGAGCAGCAAATAATGTGAATCAAGCAGTGCAGGGTAGTGTGCAGTGGGTAACTAAACTGTTCTATCAGGTTTTCTATTCTAAAGTCTTCGAAATCAATTTGGGTAATCCTCCATGTAACTCAAAGGATATGTCCCGTTACCCCTCGGGACCACGGATCAGGAATATGGGAACCAATAGTGGTTCTGTCCCGTTACCCCCCGGGACCACGGATCAGGAAAATGTAAGAGTCACGAATGGCTCTGTCCCGTTACCCCCCAGGACCACGGATCAAGTAATACCCTTTTTAGTTACACTTTAGTTTACACCTTTGATTTCCCCATACCCCCAAGTTATATGTGTCAGGTCCGGTATTCAGTAATCAAGAACTAATGCCAACACAGGATCAGGTAACAGCAGGTTTTGTCTGGATAGACAACAGGAATGGTCCATGAGGACAACATGTCAGGTTTGTTGGCATTAGGCACGAGATCAGGTAACAGGTCGGGTCATGGTACATCAGGTCAAGTCAACAGTAAACGGTACCATGCCAGGTGTATCAATATCTATCATGTGTAACAAAGTCAAGTCAAGATGTAACAATATCGTGGGTGTGCTCACAACAGATATATAAGCGAACAGGGGATTAACAGCAGGAAATAAGCAATAAATTAAACAACAATAAGCAGATCATTCAATCACAATAGTGCATTAATATAGTGCAGCCGTTTTATTATATTAACAGGTTTTGAGCACCCTTAGCGGTGCAACAGCTTGAATGATGATTCAATACAGTTATATCAAGCCTTTGAATACGAATATCCGAATGTAATAGAACTACATAGGAAAGTGCTACAATCTATTAAACAGTAAAATGTGATTAACAGGTAAACTTGGTTCTTAGGTTAAAAGCGGCAAATTGTAATTTCTATGTTAGCTGTAAAATGATATATGTCATATTGCAACCAAATGAGAAAATGACTATACCGAGTTAAGTTTTGCAGGTTTAATGAGTCAAACATATATAATTGTATAGTATAGCATGTAGCAAGTGATACTTTCCTCGACGGGTCGCGAACCGGAAAAACGGAACGTAACGTCGGCGGGGAAACTCGCGACGGACGCACGGTTCACGGATTGAACCCAAACAACGAACAATGGGACCACGCGGATCGGGGTACCTCGCTGGAACGTCGGATCAAGTCGTCGGCACGGCCGGATTCCGGCGAGATGCAAAAAACAGCGACAATCAAGAATTGCAACAAGAATAGAAAGAAAACAAAGAGGAAGTGAAGGAGGATGGAGAAGGGACCGCTCACGAGGATCTGTGGGACGGGTGGTGATCGCCGACCACGGCGACGGAGCACCGGCGGGTACCTGCAGCGACAGTGGAAAAATTTCCAGACCAAGAAACCTTAATCAGGGAAGGAAGAAGAAGAAAAGGAGAAGATGGAGGATGAGAAGCTCACCGAGGGGGTGCTAGCGAGGTTGGGGGCGGATCGAGATCGCCGGCGGCGATCCGACGAGGTGTAGGCTGTGTGCAGGTGGCGTGCTGGCGGCACGCAGGCGTTCGGGAAAGAGGGAACAGGGGGAAGAAGGTGCAGTGGCTGCGACGAGGGCGAAGAGGCGAGGGTGATGGTGGTGGTGGCGTCGGCGTTGGGGCTGCGGCGGCGACGGGCATGGTGGCTAGGGCTAGACGCGCTGGGTTCTCGCGAAGGAGTTCTGGAAAAAATATGAGGAAGAGGAACTGTACATATATATATATATAGGGAAGAGAGAGAGAGAGAGAGAGATATAGAAATTAGAGAGAGAGACGTGAGAGATGGAGAGAGAAAGAGAGAGATAGGAGGGGGCCCACGGGGTAAAGAAACCTCGTGATCGGCTGATAGGGATTTAAGAGGTTAGAAAAATTTTAATTAAAAATATTTCCAAATTTATTTTAACAGTAGGATCTTATAATATATATAGTTTCGATTATTTTATTAATTGGGGATTTTGGCGCCAAATGAAACATTTCCAAATCACGCCGGGTTTGGTCCAAAAATTCGAAATTCAAATAATAGGATTTTGAGCGGGTTCCAAATTTTAAAATGAAATGTTTTATGATTAAAAAGCATACCCCCAAGTCGGACACCTGTACGCGCGCGTAGTCGTCCAAACTCACCCGTTTCACCGAACGGGATGAGAACTCGACGCACGGACGCCACCACACGGTTAGGGGTGACAAGTAGGCTGTCACACCCCGCTTCCCAAAATACGGAATACGAGGGGTAGACAAGGCCAGCCATGCTCCTACGGTCAAGGAAGTGTCCTGCCGTAGTCACACTTCGGCTTCTAGTTTTTCATAGTAAACAGTAATTGATGCACAGGTAATGAGAAAATGCAGTAACTGGAAGAAACAATGTAAAGACTGACCTGAAGCGGAACACACGAATGTAACTCGGAATGACAAGTCAAGAAGTCTGTGATGCACGTCTAGTTCTGGTCCAGGCTAAATCTTCTCCTCACACTGAGCATGCATACTCAGGTCGTCAGAGCGACACAATAGCAATATAATATATATAAAATCAAGTGACAATTCTAACAGTGGTAATAGATATGAATAACAGTAAATCAATGACAGCATGAATATGAATGTGCAGTAATCAATGCAGCGGAGCAGTAAAGCAGTGGAACGATATGTCACGTATGCCAACACAGTATATAAGGAATATAAATGCCAGTATCCCTATCAGTCTCTAAGTCTCACTGCACAGGTCACTAAGCCTATCGTCAGTCCAAGTGTGAGAGTCAACCACTCGCGAGTGTCCTCCACCCAAGGATAGAACCCAAGGGTAAGGGACCACGGGCCCAACATGTAACATGTATATCACGGTGTATATCACATACCCTGTAAATCTCCATATAACTCCCTAAATATATAAGCCGGCATGGGACTCCCGAGATTCTGTTGAATTCACACTTAAACTACCTCACACCCCGTGGTCTACATCGAACGCTGACCATAACCCTAAATACTAATCGATCCGTGACAAGTCTGCGCGAGAATTGGAGGCAGGACCTCCATCAAGCACGTCCCGACTAATACCTAAGATAAATGACAGTGTCCGATGCCTTATCTATGACACCCGTGCAAGCGCTTCCATAAGTGTCCCATACCACTTATAGTCACACGTACACGCATCCCACAGACGTCGACAATGCAATAGAATAATAGGGTCTCTGATTGTGCACAAGTACGTATCACTTTCACTTATTCACGGATACACGAACACTGACGTACTTGCCACAATCATCATTAAAGTCTAACACTGGGTAAATGCACGATATCACTAGGTTATCACTGCAATGATATGAGTATGATATGATACGTAAACAGTATATAAAGCACGATTAAGGTGTCATAAAAACAGTATTCTATCACTTGCACGATTTATCATGAAACGTACGTATAGAATTTAGCGAAATGATAAACAGGTAGTAATTAGTATGTTCAGTTTTCCATTCATCGAATTCAGTTTCATGCCAATCGGATTCCAGGATTACTAATTATAGCCATTTCATTTTAAGCGTTCACGGCTGAATATCTGGTTTCATAATCAGAAATATGTTTCGCAACGCATTTTAATCTCAGTTGGGATCAGATTTTAGCAACGCTACAGTTGGATGAATTCTAGGGTTTTCAGTAAGGTTTTCAACGCAACAGACGGATCTTCGATCGTGTCTGTACGTCAAGAGATATACACTATTCAATACCAAAAGGTCAGTTCTGATTCTGTTGGGACTGTTATGCGTCCCGATCTATTAAATTACAGATTAAATATCAAACGGTAACGAAACCGAATGAAACCAATTGTGTTATCTAGATAATAGATTTACCTATAATAAGCAGTGGAGTTCCACAATCTGCGAGTTAAGGAAACCAAGTGTTACCCATTACGGAACAGCTACCACAACCGGAGTCGCTCTGGACTGCAGTCCAGAGTCGCACTCCGATCCGAATATCATCACAATTTAAGTACAGGAAAGTCTGGAAACTGGTATAGGGTTAAAGTTCGTCGAGTCGGCTTCGAATTGAGCCCTCGAACGCACCATTCTAGTATGTATATGTTTTATGGTGAATTTAACGGTTTTCAGGTGCAATAAAGTTTCAGTTTTACTAGTAAACTTGGGGGTAGTTGTTTTAGTCATTAACGGTCATATTTTCCAGCGAAACTTGCACAAGGTATTCATCACAGCAAGGGCCAAAGTAATTAATCCAGTTCCGTCAATTTAGAAAAGTATTTTCTTTGGGAACACGCGTCGAGCAGATTATGGCACATAATTTGTTTAAACTGTAACTTAAAATCTATGTACTTAGCGATTGTAATTTAGGTAAAATAGCATGTAAGCAAGTAAAAATACTTGCCTGGACACGGTGAACTGACGGCGCGGCAGCGAAGGCAGTAATGACACGTTCCGGGTATGGGGTAGCAACCACGCGACGAGTCTCGGCTAGACTTGGGCTTGGCTCGAGCTTGGGAATGGGCTGTTGCGGGCTCGGGCAATGTCGTGTGGTGGTAGTAGGTTGATAGAGAATGGAAAGACGGTGAGATTTGGAGAGAGAGAGGGAGTGCTAGGGAGAGAGAGAGAGAGGGAAATGAGAGAGAGAGAGAGTTGGCAGAGAGAGAGAGTGTAGACTGAGGGAGAGAGAGAGCTGAGAGTTAGAGAGAGAGTTACAGAGAGAGAGAGAGAGGCAGTGAGTGAGAGAGAGTTTAGAGAGAGAGAGAGAGAAACGAGAGAGAGAGAGAGAGAGAGAGAAATGAGATAGAGACAGAGGGGTAAGAGGCAGAGGGATAGAGTGTGAAAGAGGGGGATCGAGGTAGTGAGAAAAAGTTAGGGGGAGAGTAGCAGAGAGATGACGAGGACGGCGACGATGATGATGACGATGATGATGCTGCGGGAGTCGACTGAGGTGGTGTTGCTGACGACGAGGGGTGCGGCTACGGTGGTCGCGGTGATGGGTGCGGGGAGATCGGCCGAAGTCAGCTCAGGGTGTCGACGAGATGCGTTGGGTTCTTGGGTTTCTGGAGGGGCGAGGGAGGAGCGAAGAGAGGGAGGAAGGCGAGGTCGGAGGGATGGGGATGCCGGCGGTGGTTGAGACGATGGTGAGAGGAGGTCGGCTCGGGTGCGTGCAGGGGTCTCGTGGAGGATGAAGGAGGGAGCTTGGGTTTTGGTGAGGTAAGCTTGGGGAAGGAGGCGGAGAGATTGGTGGTCGCCGGAGGAGTCGGGGAAGCAGGCGAGGCTGCCGGTGAGGCGTGGGTTCTCGCCGGAGACATGGGTTGTAGGGGAAAAATGGGAGAAGTTTTGATAAGGGTAGTGAGAAGATGATGGTGACGGTTTAGTGAGGGGAGTGCGAGGGGTAACGTCGCGACGGCACGGGCGGAGGCGTCGGCGAAGGAAACGTGCGCGGGAAATTAGGGAGTAGCCGTTGGGAAGAAGCACTGTAGAAGCGGGTCGGGTTCGGGGAAGCGGGTGCGGGCAGGAGTGACACGGGCCGCAGGAGAAGTGGGCTGGGCTGGCGAAAAGAAAAAACAAAGAATAATTAAGAAAAGAATATGGGCTGGGCTGGGAATAAAATGGATTAAGTTTAAGAAAATAAATGAATGGGCTGAGGGCTGGAAATTAATTGTAAGAATTGTAAGGGAATAAGGAAACGGGCCGGCTGAAATTGATTGAGGTATTTATTTTAGAAGAAAGTGTGGGCTTAGGGTTTCAATATGGTTTGGGTTAGGATTTGGGTTTATATTTAAAATTTTGCTCTTTAACTTGGCTAAGGAAATAATCAAAAACGAAATGGAGTTCTGGACCGGAATTGATGTTTATGTAAATAGGAAAAGAACTTAAGGGATTGGAATTAGGGTTTGAGAAAAATAGCGGGGAAAAAGATTGGAAGTTTAGGGTTTATTGAAGTTTCGAAAATAAATAAATAATTATAAATAAATTTTATAGGGGAAAAAGAAATACGGATGCAGGCGTATAAAAAGGGGCTGGGTATTACATCATACCACCCTTACAAAAATTTCGTCCTCGAAATTTAAAATAATCGATAAGTTATACAAACATAAGCGAAAGCTATTAGATTGCACACTAACACCAAAGATTTATTAACAGTACGTGGACGAATAAATTTGAAATATATATAAGTAAGGACCACATACGGAAAGGTAGGTCTACATAGGTATAAGGCAAGAATAAATATAAGGGCAACTACATGTATACAAAATAGCAATAACAACAACAACGAATAATGATATTCGAGGTGTACTCGATATATGCACATATCAATATATCAAAAGTAGCACAACAAAAATAATAAGTATAAGGCACGACCATCTATAATTGTAAATATAGGCACAAAACCCGAAAATAAAATAACGAGAATAAAGTAGTGAAAAGTAGTCGGTAGGTTAAAACATTTTAAGATAATGTATCGATACGATATGTTTAAAATAATTTAGAAAACTTGTATAGTGAAATCAAGAAACATGGACCAAAAGTATGCGCGGTGTAAGGTTGCGCTACTGAAAATGAAAATAATAATAGTGTACTTAAAATACAAAAACGGAGTAATCAATAACATGGACCAAAATAATGAAAACTAAATTTTTGAATAACACTGTCCCTATATATAGTTAGGGTAATAGGAAGAACGCAAAATTGTATAGGTTAGCTAGGGTAATGATTACAAGGAAGTGTGGATCATTCAAAGGTCGGTGGGTGGCGGCTTTAGGTTGAAAATCAAGGAGACTGTGAACGGGTCTGCACAGGAAGTAAGGATGAGCAACAAAGGAATACCAGAGAAAAAGTATGGGAGAAAACAATAATCGGTACACCACACGAATCAAAATTTGAAGAGTTAGTGAACTCGGAAGGTTCACAAGAACTGTTCTCCTTCCAGAAGGATCTCAAACGGGGCACAGACGAGGGATGACGGGTGGCTCATTCCAAGGATCAGGGTGCGGTACTTTCTAATCGAAACGGGGTGAAAACTATACAATGAGTAGGGGTGGACAGTCAGGGAATTCAGCAGAAAAATAAATGGATATGGGCAATAAACAAGTATTAAGCGAACCAATAATCAAAAGGTTTACGAATTCAGAAGATTTATTTCATTCAAGAAAAATTTGAAACAAGGCATTCCCAAAGGCGAAAAGTGGCCCTACACGATACACATTTTATTTGGCCAGAAAGACAATCATCAAAAGAAATTCCGTCAGTCGCGGTTGTAGAGATTCAGTAGGTTGCGGTAGGCTCGCGCACTCAGGTAGGGGCGTCCATTTCCATATCGCCTCGCAAGCATCGCCACTGAAAGTTCTTCTACAGCAGGGTCTTGATCTTTTGGTCCTTCTTCCTCGGATGGAGCTTCTTCATCGAGGTCCGATTCCATGTGATTCTCTTCTTCTGGATTTTCTTCCACGGAATTTTCCTCAACTGGATTTTCTTCTATCGGGCCTTCATCGGGATCTTCCTCTATCGGGTCTTCCTCTATAGGGTTCTCTTCAGGATCTCCTTCTTCTTCGTCGGAATCAGCTATCATGTCAAACTCTGGGGCGGCTACTTCTTCGTCCTCTGAATCGTTGTTTCCGAAGTTGACCTGGGGACCGTTGACCTCATCATCAGAACTCGTCAGTGTGTGATCTAAGGAAACGCATGACTGTGTATCCTCATCCAGATGCGGCGCTGCTCCAGGGTGGGCCATGGCCTGAAAAGAAAGTGTCATGATTAAACAACGGAACACATCAAGAAAAAAATAGTTAAGTGTACGAAGTATAGAAAGATATGCGGTGGCAGGAATTGAAAAAATATTAGGATAACAATGCTGTGATGATGAATATTATAAATAAGAAGAAAGCAAGAGAATGATACATATATTACGATTCAAAGTTTTATTGCATTCAATTAAAAACCCAACGGATACAATGTTTCAAACGGAAGGAAATATTTATAAGAAGATGACAACATTATTGCTGAAATTGGAAAAACATAAAAATTCTTCTTTGATTGCTAGACCGCTGCATCATCGTTACGTGAGTTGAATCCTGTGTTGGGTCCGCTTTATCCTCGAAATTCGAACTATGCAGTAATCCTCACTTGGCCGAAGTGTGGAGTGTGGACGAGTCTCCTCTCTGTAGTTCTTTCCTTTCTGGGCAGCCGTTGATGAGATATTTGTTGGACCCGCATATCAGACATTTCCCCTGGGCGCGGCGACAATCCTTCTGAAGATGTCCTGGTCTCCTACAATACCCACAACATGGGGTCTTCTGCTGCTTCTGTCGCGGGGAAACAAATTGACGCTTCATCTTCTTCTCCTTTCCTCGTCTAATGGGGATCCCTTTGTGATTGGAGACAGCCGCTGATGCCTGATTTATCTGTCTTCTCAGTCCTTCAGCCAACAAGTCGTTTGTTCGCTCTTGGGCTTCCTTTAAACCTTGCAGTGCACTAAGGATCTCAACGGTCTGATCTTGGGGAGCGGATATAGACGAAGAGTCGTTGAAAGACATGATCCTGAGACAACAATTTTGAGAATGATGTAAGTCACAAGCTAAACGAATCAAAATATAATATGGATAGGACAAAGATTCAAGAATATCAGAGGCGATGAATTTATTACAAGTGAGGAATCAACTGTATGACTTTAAGTCACTTGAATAGAATATGGTAGTGCAATTGCAACCACGTAACCTTGTCAAGTCACCCAAAACCATAGTGAATGGATAGCTAAACACACGATGTGAATATGGATCAAGAATGACAAGTTTACAACCTAGACCGAGGGATGTCTTAGATTGCCAAACTATACACGGAAAACAGCAATCCCAATCGATGCAAAACCTGGGCTCTGATACCAACTAAACCATGTCACGTCCCGCTTCCCAAAATACGGAATACGAGGGGTAGACAAGGCCAGCCATGCTCCTACGGTCAAGGAAGTGTCCTGCCGTAGTCACACTTCGGCTTCTAGCTTTTCATGGTAAACAGTAATTGATGCACAGGTAATGAGAAAATGCAGTAACTGGAAGAAACAATGTAAAGACTGACCTGAAGCGGAACACACGAATGTAACTCGGAATGACAAGTCAAGAAGTCTGTGATGCACGTCTAGTTCTGGTCCAGGCTAAATCTTCTCCTCACACTGAGCATGCATACTCAGGTCGTCAGAGCGACACAATAGCAATATAATATATATAAAATCAAGTGACAATTCTAACAGTGGTAATAGATATGAATAACAGTAAATCAATGACAGCATGAATATGAATGTGCAGTAATCAATGCAGCGGAGCAGTAAAGCAGTGGAACGATATGTCACGTATGCCAACACAGTATATAAGGAATATAAATGCCAGTATCCCTATCAGTCTCTAAGTCTCACTGCACAGGTCACTAAGCCTATCGTCAGTCCAAGTGTGAGAGTCAACCACTCGCGAGTGTCCTCCACCCAAGGGTAGAACCCAAGGGCAAGGGACCACGGGCCCAACATGTAACATGTATATCACGGTGTATATCACATACCCTGTAAATCTCCATATAACTCCCTAAATATATAAGCCGGCATGGGACTCCCGAGATTCTGTTGAATTCACACTTAAACTACCCTACACCCCGTGGTCTACATCGAACGCTGACCATAACCCTAAATACTAATCGATCCGTGACAAGTCTGCGCGAGAATTGGAGGCAAGACCTCCATCAAGCACGTCCCGACTAATACCTAAGATAAATGACAGTGTCTGATGCCTTATCTGTGACACCCGTGCAAGCGCTTCCATAAGTGTCCCATACCACTTATAGTCACACGTACACGCATCCCACAGACGTCGACAATGCAATAGAATAATAGGGTCTCTGATTGTGCACAAGTACGTATCACTTTCACTTATTCACGGATACACGAACACTGACGTACTTGCCACAATCATCATTAAAGTCTAACACTGGGTAAATGCACGATATCACTAGGTTATCACTGCAATGATATGAGTATGATATAATACGTAAACAGTATATGAAGCACGATTAAGGTGTCATAAAAGCAGTATTCTATCACTTGCACGATTTATCATGAAACGTACGTATAGAATTTAGCGAAACGATAAACAGGTAGTAATTAGTATGTTCAGTTTTCCATTCATCGAATTCAGTTTCATGCCAATCGGATTCCAGGATTACTAATTATAGCCATTTCATTTTAAGCGTTCACGGCTGAATATCTGGTTTCAGAATCAGAAATCCGTTTCGCAACGCATTTTAATCCCAGTTGGGATCAGATTTTAGCGACACTACAGTTGGATGAATTCTAGGGTTTTCAGTAAGGTTTTCAACGCAATAGACGGATCTTCGATCGTGTCTGTACGTCAAGAGATATACACTATTCAATACCAAAAGGTCAGTTCTGATTCTGTTGGGACTGTTATGCGTCCCGATCTATTAAATTACAGATTAAATATCAAACGGTAACGAAACCGAATGAAACCAATTGTGTTATCTAGATAATAGATTTACCTATAATAAGCAGTGGAGTTCCACAATCTGCGAGTTAAGGAAACCAAGTGTTACCCATTACGGAACAGCTACCACAACCGGAGTCGCTCTGGACTGCAGTCCAGAGTCGCACTCCGATCCGAATATCATCACAATTTAAGTACAGGAAAGTCTGGAAACTGGTATAGGGTTAAAGTTCGTCGAGTCGGCTTCGAATTGAGCCCTCGAACGCACCATTCTAGTATGTATATGTTTTATGGTGAATTTAACGGTTTTCAGGTGCAATAAAGTTTCAGTTTTACTAGTAAACTTGGGGGTAGTTGTTTTAGTCATTAACGGTCATATTTTCCAGCGAAACTTGCACAAGGTATTCATCACAGCAAGGGCCAAAGTAATTAATCCAGTTCCGTCAATTTAGAAAAGTATTTTCTTTGGGAACACGCGTCGAGCAGATTATGGCACATAATTTGTTTAAACTGTAACTTAAAATCTATGTACTTAGCGATTGTAATTTAGGTAAAATAGCATGTAAGCAAGTAAAAATACTTGCCTGGACACGGTGAACTGACGGCGCGGCAGCGAAGGCAGTAATGACACGTTCCGGGTATGGGGTAGCAACCACGCGACGAGTCTCGGCTAGACTTGGGCTTGGCTCGAGCTTGGGAATGGGCTGTTGCGGGCTCGGGCAATGTCGTGTGGTGGTAGTAGGTTGATAGAGAATGGAAAGACGGTGAGATTTGGAGAGAGAGAGGGAGTGCTAGGGAGAGAGAGAGAGGGGGAAATGAGAGAGAGAGAGAGAGTTGGCAGAGAGAGAGAGTGTGTCGACTCTGAGAGAGAGAGAGCTGAGAGTTAGAGAGAGAGAGAGAGGCAGTGAGTGAGAGAGAGTTTAGAGAGAGAGAGAAACGAGAGAGAGAGAGAGAGAGAGAAATGAGATAGAGACAGAGGGGTAAGAGGCAGAGGGATAGAGAGTGAAAGAGGGGGATCGAGGTAGTGAGAAAGAGTTAGGGGGAGAGTAGCAGAGAGATGACGAGGACGGCGACGATGATGATGACGATGATGATGCTGCGGGAGTCGACTGAGGTGGTGTTGCTGACGACGAGGGGTGCGGCTACGGTGGTCGCGGTGATGGGTGCGGGGAGATCGGCCGAAGTCAGCTCAGGGTGTCGACGAGATGCGATGGGTTCTTGGGTTTCTGGAGGGGCGAGGGAGGAGCGAAGAGAGGGAGGAAGGCGAGGTCGGAGGGATGGGGATGCCGGCGGTGGTTGAGACGATGGTGAGAGGAGGTCGGCTCGGGTGCGTGCAGGGGTCTCGTGGAGGATGAAGGAGGGAGCTTGGGTTTTGGTGAGGTATGCTTGGGGAAGGAGGCGGAGAGATTGGTGGTCGCCGGAGGAGTCGGGGAAGCAGGCGAGGCTGCCGGTGAGGCGTGGGTTCTCGCCGGAGACGTAGGTTGTAGGGGAAAAATGGGAGAAGTTTTGATAAGGGGAGTGAGAAGATGATGGCGACGGTTTAGTGAGGGGAGTGCGAGGGGTAACGTCGCGACGACGCGGGCGGAGGCGTCGGCGAAGGAAACGTGCGCGGGAAATTAGGGAGTAGCCGTTGGGAAGAAGCACTGTAGAAGCGGGTCGGGTTCGGGGAAGCGGGTGCGGGCAGGAGTGACACGGGCCGCAGGAGAAGTGGGCTGGGCTGGCGAAAAGAAAAAACAAAGAATAATTAAGAAAAGAATATGGGCTGGGCTGGGAATAAAATGGATTAAGTTTAAGAAAATAAATGAATGGGCTGAGGGCTGGAAATTAATTGTAAGAATTGTAAGGGAATAAGGAAACGGGCCGGCTGAAATTGATTGAGGTATTTATTTTAGAAGAAAGTGTGGGCTTAGGGTTTCGATATGGTTTGGGTTAGGATTTGGGTTTATATTTAAAATTTTGCTCTTTAACTTGGCTAAGGAAATAATCAAAAACGAAATGGAGTTCTGGACCGGAATCGATGTTTATGTAAATAGGAAAAGAACTTAAGGGATTGGAATTAGGGTTTGAGAAAAATAGCGGGGAAAAAGATTGGAAGTTTAGGGTTTATTGGAGTTTCGAAAATAAATAAATAATTATAAATAAATTTTATAGGGGAAAAAGAAATACGGATGCAGGCGTATAAAAAGGGGCTGGGTATTACATCATACCACCCTTACAAAAATTTCGTCCTCGAAATTTAAAATAATCGATAAGTTATACAAACATAAGCGAAAGCTATTAGATTGCACACTAACACCAAAGATTTATTAACAGTACGTGGACGAATAAATTTGAAATATATATAAGTAAGGACCATATACGGAAAGGTAGGTCTACATAGGTATAAGGCAAGAATAACTATAAGGGCAACTACATGTATACAAAATAGCAATAACAACAACAACGAATAATGATATTCGAGGTGTACTCGATATATGCACATATCAATATACCAAAAGTAGCACAACAAAAATAATAAGTATAAGGCACGATCATCTATAATAGTAAACATAGACACAAAACCCGAAAATAAAATAACGAGAATAAAGTAGTGAAAAGTAGTCGGTAGGTTAAAACATTTTAAGATAATGTATCGATACGATATGTTTAAAATAATTTAGAAAACTTGTATAGTGAAATCAAGAAACATGGACCAAAAGTATGCGCGGTGTAAGTTTGCGCTACTGAAAATGAAAATAATAATAGTGTACTTAAAATACAAAAACGGAGTAATCAATAACACGGACCAAAATAATGAAAACTAAATTTTTGAATAACACTGTCCCTATATATAGTTAGGGTAATAGGAAGAACGCAAAATTGTATAGGTTAGCTAGGGTAATGATTACAAGGAAGTGTGGATCATTCAAAGGTCGGTGGGTGGCGGCTTTAGGTTGAAAATCAAGGAGACTGTGAACGGGTCTGCACAGGAAGTAAGGATGAGCAACAAAGGAATACCAGAGAAAAAGTATGGGAGAAAACAACAGTCGGTACACCACACGAATCAAAATTTGAAGAGTTAGTGAACTCGGAAGGTTCACAAGAACTGTTCTCCTCCCAGAAGGATCTCAAACGGGGCACAGACAAGGGATGAAGGGTGGCTCATTCCAAGGATCATGGTGCGGTACTTTCTAATCGAAACGGGGTGAAAACTATACAATGAGTAGGGGTGGACAGTCAGGGAATTCAGCAGAAAAATAAATGGATATGGGCAATAAACAAGTATTAAGCGAACCAATAATCAAAAGGTTTACGAATTCAGAAGATTTATTTCATTCAAGAAAAATTTGAAACAAGGCATTCCCAAAGGCGAAAAGTGGCCCTACACTATACACATTTTATTTGGCCAGGAAGACAATCATCAAAAGAAATTCCGTCAGTCGCGGTTGTGGAGATTCAGTAGGTTGCGGTAGGCTCGCGCACTCAGGTAGGGGCGTCCATTTCCATATCGCCTCGCAAGCATCGCCACTGAAAGTTCTTCTACAGCAGGGTCTTGATCTTTTGGTCCTTCTTCCTCGGATGGAGCTTCTTCATCGAGGTCCGATTCCATGTGATTCTCTTCTTCTGGATTTTCTTCCACGGAATTTTCCTCAACTGGATTTTCTTCTATCGGGCCTTCATCGGGATCTTCCTCTATCGGGTCTTCCTCTATAGGGTTCTCTTCAGGATCTCCTTCTTCTTCGTCGGAATCAGCTATCTTGTCAAACTCTGGGGCGGCTACTTCTTCGTCCTCTGAATCGTTGTTTCCGAAGTTGACCTGGGGACCGTTGACCTCATCATCAGAACTCGTCAGTGTGTGATCTAAGGAAACGCATGACTGTGTATCCTCATCCAGATGCGGCGCTGCTCCAGGGTGGGCCATGGCCTGAAAAGAAAGTGTCATGATTAAACAACGGAACACATCAAGAAAAAAATAGTTAAGTGTACGAAGTATAGAAAGATATGCGGTGGCAGGAATTGAAAAAATATTAGGATAACAATGCTGTGATGATGAATATTATAAATAAGAAGAAAGCAAGAGAATGATACATATATTACGATTCAAAGTTTTATTGCATTCAATTAAAAACCCAACGGATACAATGTTTCAAACGGAAGGAAATATTTATAAGAAGATGACAACATTATTGCTGAAATTGGAAAAACATAAAAATTCTTCTTTGATTGCTAGACCGCTGCATCATCGTTACGTGAGTTGAATCCTGTGTTGGGTCCGCTTTATCCTCGAAATTCGAACTACGCAGTAATCCTCACTTGGCCGAAGTGTGGAGTGTGGACGAGTCTCCTCTCTGTAGTTCTTTCCTTTCTGGGCAGCCGTTGATGAGATGTTTGTTAGACCCGCATATCAGACATTTCCCCGGGGCGCGGCGACAATCCTTCTGAAGATGTCCTGGTCTCCTACAATACCCACAACATGGGGTCTTCTGCTGCTTCTGTCGCGGGGAAACAAATTGACGCTTCATCTTCTTCTCCTTTCCTCGTCTAATGGGGATCCCTTTGTGATTGGAGACAGCCGCTGATGCCTGATTTATCTGTCTTCTCAGTCCTTCAGCCAACAAGTCGTTTGTTCGCTCTTGGGCTTCCTTTAAACCTTGCAGTGCACTAAGGATCTCAACGGTCTGATCTTGGGGAGCGGATATAGACGAAGAGTCGTTGAAAGACATGATCCTGAGACAACAATTTTGAGAATGATGTAAGTCACAAGCTAAACGAATCAAAATATAATATGGATAGGACAAAGATTCAAGAATATCAGAGGCGATGAATTTATTACAAGTGAGGAATCAACTGTATGACTTTAAGTCACTTGAATAGAATATGGTAGTGCAATTGCAACCACGTAACCTTGTCAAGTCACCCAAAACCATAGTGAATGGATAGCTAAACACACGATGTGAATATGGATCAAGAATGACAAGTTTACAACCTAGACCGAGGGATGTCTTAGATTGCCAAACTATACACGGAAAACTGCAATCCCAATCGATGCAAAACCTGGGCTCTGAGACCAACTAAACCATGTCACGTCCCGCTTCCCAAAATACGGAATACGAGGGGTAGACAAGGCCAGCCATGCTCCTACGGTCAAGGAAGTGTCCTGCCGTAGTCAGACTTCGGCTTCTAGTTTTTCATGGTAAACAGTAATTGATGCACAGGTAATGAGAAAATGCAGTAACTGGAAGAAACAATGTAAAGACTGACCTGAAGCGGAACACACGAATGTAACTCGGAATGACAAGTCAAGAAGTCTGTGATGCACGTCTAGTTCTGGTCCAGGCTAAATCTTCTCCTCACACTGAGCATGCATACTCAGGTCGTCAGAGCGACACAATAGCAATATAATATATATAAAATCAAGTGACAATTCTAACAGTGGTAATAGATATGAATAACAGTAAATCAATGACAGCATGAATATGAATGTGCAGTAATCAATGCAGCGGAGCAGTAAAGTAGTGGAACGATATGTCACGTATGCCAACACAGTATATAAGGAATATAAATGCCAGTATCCCTATCAGTCTCTAAGTCTCACTGCACAGGTCACTAAGCCTATCGTCAGTCCAAGTGTGAGAGTCAACCACTCGCGAGTGTCCTCCACCCAAGGGTAGAACCCAAGGGCAAGGGACCACGGGCCCAACATGTAACATGTATATCACGGTGTATATCACATACCCTGTAAATCTCCATATAACTCCCTAAATATATAAGCCGGCATGGGACTCCCGAGATTCTGTTGAATTCACACTTAAACTACCCTACACCCCGTGGTCTATATCGAACGCTGACTATAACCCTAAATACTAATCGATCCGTGACAAGTCTGCGCGAGAATTGGTGGCAGGACCTCCATCAAGCACGTCCCGACTAATACCTAAGATAAATGACAGTGTCTGATGCCTTATCTGTGACACCCGTGCAAGCGCTTCCATAAGTGTCCCATACCACTTATAGTCACACGTACACGCATCCCACAGACGTCGACAATGCAATAGAATAATAGGGTCTCTGATTGTGCACAAGTACGTATCACTTTCACTTATTCACGGATACACGAACACTGACGTACTTACCACAATCATCATTAAAGTCTAACACTGGGTAAATGCACGATATCACTAGGTTATCACTGCAATGATATGAGTATGATATGATACGTAAACAGTATATGAAGCACGATTAAGGTGTCATAAAAACAGTATTCTATCACTTGCACGATTTATCATGAAACGTACGTATAGAATTTAGCGAAATGATAAACAGGTAGTAATTAGTATGTTCAGTTTTCCATTCATCGAATTCAGTTTCATGCCAATCGGATTCCAGGATTACTAATTATAGCCATTTCATTTTAAGCGTTCACGGCTGAATATCTGGTTTCAGAATCAGAAATCCGTTTCGCAACGCATTTTAATCTCAGTTGGGATCAGATTTTAGCCACGCTACAGTTGGATGAATTCTAGGGTTTTCAGTAAGGTTTTCAACACAACAGACGGATCTTCGATCGTGTCTGTACGTCAAGAGATATACACTATTCAATACCAAAATGTCAGTTCTGATTCTGTTGGGACTGTTATGCGTCCCGATCTATTAAATTACAGATTAAATATCAAACGGTAACGAAACCGAATGAAACCAATTGTGTTGTCTAGATAATAGATTTACCTATAATAAGAATTGGAGTTCCACAATCTACGAGTTAAGGAAACCAAGTGTTACCCATTACGGAACAGCTACCACAACCGGAGTCGCTCTGGACTGCAGTCCAGAGTCGCACTCCGATCCGAATATCATCACAATTTAAGTACAGGAAAGTCTGGAAACTGGTATAGGGTTAAAGTTCGTCGAGTCGGTTTCGAATTGAGACCTCGAACGCACCATTCTAGTATGTATATGTTTTATGGTGAATTTAACGGTTTTCAGGTGCAATAAAGTTTCAGTTTTACTAGTAAACTTGGGGGTAGTTGTTTTAGTCATTAACGGTCATATTTTCCAGCGAAACTTGCACAAGGTATTCATCACAGCAAGGGCCAAAGTAATTAATCCAGTTCCGTCAATTTAGAAAAGTATTTTCTTTGGGAACACGCGTCGAGCAGATTATGGCACATAATTTGTTTAAACTGTAACTTAAAATCTATGTACTTAGCGATTGTAATTTAGGTAAAATAGAATGTAAGCAAGTAAAAATACTTGCCTGGACACGGTGAACTGACGGCGCGGCAGCGAAGGCAGTAATGACACGTTCCGGGCATGGGGTAGCAACCACGCGACGAGTCTCGGCTAGACTTGGGCTTGGCTCGAGCTTGGGAATGGGCTGTTGCGGGCTCGGGCAATGTCGTGTGGTGGTGGTAGGTTGATAGAGAATGGAAAGACGGTGAGATTTGGAGAGAGAGAGGGAGTGCTAGGGAGAGAGAGAGAGAGGGAAATGAGAGAGAGAGAGAGAGTTGGCAGAGAGAGAGAGAGTGTCGACTCTGAGAGAGAGAGAGCTGAGAGTTAGAGAGAGAGTTACAGAGAGAGAGAGAGAGGCAGTGAGTGAGAGAGAGTTTAGAGAGAGAGAGAGAAACGAGAGAGAGAGAGAGAGAGAGAAATGAGATAGAGACAGAGGGGTAAGAGGCAGAGGGATAGAGAGTGAAAGAGGGGGATCGAGGTAGTGAGAAAGAGTTAGGGGGAGAGTAGCAGAGAGATGACGAGGACGGCGACGATGATGATGACGATGATGATGCTGCGGGAGTCGACTGAGGTGGTGTTGCTGACGACGAGGGGTGCGGCTACGGTGGTCGCGGTGATGGGTGCGGGGAGATCGGCCGAAGTCAGCTCAGGGTGTCGACGAGATGCGATGGGTTCTTGGGTTTCTGGAGGGGCGAGGGAGGAGCGAAGAGAGGGAGGAAGGCGAGGTCGAAGGGATGGGGATGCCGGCGGTGGTTGAGACGATGGTGAGAGGAGGTCGGCTCGGGTGCGTGCAGGGGTCTCGTGGAGGATGAAGGAGGGAGCTTGGGTTTTGGTGAGGTAAGCTTGGGGAAGGAGGCGGAGAGATTGGTGGTCGCCGGAGGAGTCGGGGAAGCAGGCGAGGCTGCCGGTGAGGCGTGGGTTCTCGCCGGAGACGTGGGTTGTAGGGGGAAAATGGGAGAAGTTTTGATAAGGGTAGTGAGAAGATGATGGTGACGGTTTAGTGAGGGGAGTGCGAGGGGTAACGTCGCGACGGCACGGGCGGAGGCGTCGGCGATGGAAACGTGCGCGGGAAATTAGGGAGTAGCCGTTGGGAAGAAGCACTGTAGAAGCGGGTCGGGTTCGGGGAAGCAGGTGCTGGCAGGAGTGACACGGGCCGCAGGAGAAGTGGGCTGGGCTGGCGAAAAGAAAAAACAAAGAATAATTAAGAAAAGAATATGGGCTGGGTTGGGAATAAAATGGATTAAGTTTAAGAAAATAAATGAATGGGCTGAGGGCTGGAAATTAATTGTAAGAATTGTAAGGGAATAAGGAAACGGGCCGGCTGAAATTGATTAAGGTATTTATTTTAGAAGAAAGTGTGGCTTAGGGTTTCAATATGGTTTGGGTTAGGATTTGGGTTTATATTTAAAATTTTGCTCTTTAACTTGGCTAAGGAAATAATCAAAAACGAAATGGAGTTCTGGACCGGAATTGATGTTTATGTAAATAGGAAAAGAACTTAAGGGATTGGAATTAGGGTTTGAGAAAAATAGCGGGGAAAAAGATTGGAAGTTTAGGGTTTATTGGAGTTTCGAAAATAAATAAATAATTATAAATAAATTTTATAGGGGAAAAAGAAATACGGATGCAGGCGTATAAAAAGGGGCTGGGTATTACATCATACCACCCTAACAAAAATTTCGTCCTCGAAATTTAAAATAATCGATAAGTTATACAAACATAAGCGAAAGCTATTAGATTGCACACTAACACCAAAGATTTATTAACAGTACGTGGACGAATAAATTTGAAATATATATAAGTAAGGACCACATACGGAAAGGTAGGTCTACATAGGTATAAGGCAAGAATAAATATAAGGGCAACTACATGTATACAAAATAGCAATAACAACAACAACGAATAATGATATTCGAGGTGTACTCGATATATGCACATATCAATATATCAAAAGTAGCACAACAAAAATAATAAGTATAAGGCACGACCATCTATAATAGTAAATATAGGCACAAAACCCGAAAATAAAATAACGAGAATAAAGTAGTGAAAAGTAGTCGGTAGGTTAAAACATTTTAAGATAATGTATCGATACGATATGTTTAAAATAATTTAGAAAACTTGTATAGTGAAATCAAGAAACATGGACCAAAAGTATGCGCGGTGTAAGGTTGCGCTACTGAAAATGAAAATAATAATAGTGTACTTAAAATACAAAAACGGAGTAATCAATAACACGGACCAAAATAATGAAAACTAAATTTTTGAATAACACTGTCCCTATATATAGTTAGGGTAATAGGAAGAACGCAAAATTGTATAGGTTAGCTAGGGTAATGATTACAAGGAAGTGTGGATCATTCAAAGGTCGGTGGGTGGCGGCTTTAGGTTGAAAATCAAGGAGACTGTGAACGGGTCTGCACAGGAAGTAAGGATGAGCAACAAAGGAATACCAGAGAAAAAGTATGGGAGAAAACAATAGTCGGTACACCACACGAATCAAAATTTGAAGAGTTAGTGAACTCGGAAGGTTCACAAGAACTGTTCTCCTCCCAGAAGGATCTCAAACGGGGCACAGACGAGGGATGACGGGTGGCTCATTCCAAGGATCAGGGTGCGGTACTTTCTAATCGAAACGGGGTGAAAACTATACAATGAGTAGGGGTGGACAGTCAGGGAATTCAGCAGAAAAATAAATGGATATGGGCAATAAACAAGTATTAAGCGAACCAATAATCAAAAGGTTTACGAATTCAGAAGATTTATTTCATTCAAGAAAAATTTGAAACAAGGCATTCCCAAAGGCGAAAAGTGTCCCTACACGATACATATTTTATTTGGCCAGAAAGACAATCATCAAAAGAAATTCCGTCAGTCGCGGTTGTAGAGATTCAGTAGGTTGCGGTAGGCTCGCGCACTCAGGTAGGGGCGTCCATTTCCATATCGCCTCGCAAGCATCGCCACTGAAAGTTCTTCTACAGCAGGGTCTTGATCTTTTGGTCCTTCTTCCTCGGATGGAGCTTCTTCATCGAGGTCCGATTCCATGTGATTCTCTTCTTCTGGATTTTCTTCCACGGAATTTTCCTCAACTGGATTTTCTTCTATCGGGCCTTCATCGGGATCTTCCTCTATCGGGTCTTCCTCTATAGGTTCTCTTCAGGATCTCCTTCTTCTTCGTCGGAATCAGCTATCATGTCAAACTCTGGGGCGGCTACTTCTTCGTCCTCTGAATCGTTGTTTCCGAAGTTGACCTGGGGACCGTTGACCTCATCATCAGAACTCGTCAGTGTGTGATCTAAGGAAACGCATGACTGTGTATCCTCATCCAGATGCGGCGCTGCTCCAGGGTGGGCCATGGCCTGAAAAGAAAGTGTCATGATTAAACAACGGAACACATCAAGAAAAAAATAGTTAAGTGTACGAAGTATAGAAAGATATGCGGTGGCAGGAATTGAAAAAATATTAGGATAACAATGCTGTGATGATGAATATTATAAATAAGAAGAAAGCAAGAGAATGATACATATATTACGATTCAAAGTTTTATTGCATTCAATTAAAAACCCAACGGATACAATGTTTCAAACGGAAGGAAATATTTATAAGAAGATGACAACATTATTGCTGAAATTGGAAAAACATAAAAATTCTTCTTTGATTGCTAGACCGCTGCATCATCGTTACGTGAGTTGAATCCTGTGTTGGATCCGCTTTATCCTCGAAATTCGAACTATGCAGTAATCCTCACTTGGCCGAAGTGTGGAGTGTGGACGAGTCTCCTCTCTGTAGTTCTTTCCTTTCTGGGCAGCCGTTGATGAGATGTTTGTTGGACCCGCATATCAGACATTTCCCCTGGGCGTGGCGACAATCCTTCTGAAGATGTCCTGGTCTCCTACAATACCCACAACATGGGGTCTTCTGCTGCTTCTGTCGCGGGGAAACAACTTGACGCTTCATCTTCTTCTCCTTTTCTCGTCTAATGGGGATCCCTTTGTGATTGGAGACAGCCGCTGATGCCTGATTTATCTGTCTTCTCAGTCCTTCAGCCAACAAGTCATTTGTTCGCTCTTGGGCTTCCTTTAAACCTTGCAGTGCACTAAGGATCTCAACGGTCTGATCTTGGGGAGCGGATATAGACGAAGAGTCGTTGAAAGACATGATCCTGAGACAACAATTTTGAGAATGATGTAAGTCACAAGCTAAACGAATCAAAATATAATATGGATATGACAAAGATTCAAGAATATCAGAGGCGATGAATTTATTACAAGTGAGGAATCAACTGTATGACTTTAAGTCACTTGAATAGAATATGGTAGTGCAATTGCAACCACGTAACCTTGTCAAGTCACCCAAAACCATAGTGAATGGATAGCTAAACACACGATGTGAATATGGATCAAGAATGACAAGTTTACAACCTAGACCGAGGGATGTCTTAGATTGCCAAACTATACACGGAAAACTGCAATCCCAATCGATGCAAAACCTGGGCTCTGATACCAACTAAACCATGTCACGTCCCGCTTCCCAAAATACGGAATACGAGGGGTAGACAAGGCCAGCCATGCTCCTACGGTCAAGGAAGTGTCCTGCCGTAGTCACACTTCGGCTTCTAGCTTTTCATGGTAAACAGTAATTGATGCACAGGTAATGAGAAAATGCAGTAACTGGAAGAAACAATGTAAAGACTGACCTGAAGCGGAACACACGAATGTAACTCGGAATGACAAGTCAAGAAGTCTGTGATGCACGTCTAGTTCTGGTCCAGGCTAAATCTTCTCCTCACACTGAACATGCATACTCAGGTCGTCAGAGCGACACAATAGCAATATAATATATATAAAATCAAGTGACAATTCTAACAGTGGTAATAGATATGAATAACAGTAAATCAATGACAGCATGAATATAAATGTGCAGTAATCAATGCAGCGGAGCAGTAAAGCAGTGGAACGATATGTCACGTATGCCAACACAGTATATAAGGAATATAAATGCCAGTATCCCTATCAGTCTCTAAGTCTCACTGCACAGGTCACTAAGCCTATCGTCAGTCCAAGTGTGAGAGTCAACCACTCGCGAGTGTCCTCCACCCAAGGGTAGAACCCAAGGGCAAGGGACCACGGGCCCAACATGTAACATGTATATCACGGTGTATATCACATACCCTGTAAATCTCCATATAACTCCCTAAATATATAAGCCGGCATGGGACTCCCGAGATTCTGTTGAATTCACACTTAAACTACCCTACACCCCGTGGTCTACATCGAACGCTGACCATAACCCTAAATACTAATCGATCCGTGACAAGTCTGCGCGAGAATTGGAGGCAGGACCTCCATCAAGCACGTCCCGACTAATACCTAAGATAAATGACAGTGTCTGATGCCTTATCTGTGACACCCATGCAAGCGCTTCCATAAGTGTCCCATACCACTTATAGTCACACGTACACGCATCCCACAGACGTCGACAATGCAATAGAATAATAGGGTCTCTGATTGTGCACAAGTACGTATCACTTTCACTTATTCACGGATACACGAACACTGACGTACTTGCCACAATCATCATTAAAGTCTAACACTGGGTAAATGCACGATATCACTAGGTTATCACTGCAATGATATGAGTATGATATGATACGTAAACAGTATATGAAGCACGATTAAGGTGTCATAAAAACAGTATTCTATCACTTGCACGATTTATCATGAAACGTACGTATAGAATTTAGCGAAACGATAAACAGGTAGTAATTAGTATGTTCAGTTTTCCATTCATCGAATTCAGTTTCATGCCAATCGGATTCCAGGATTACTAATTATAGCCATTTCATTTTAAGCGTTCACGGCTGAATATCTGGTTTCAGAATCAGAAATCCGTTTCGCAACGCATTTTAATCCCAGTTGGGATCAGATTTTAGCGACGCAACAGTTGGATGAATTCTAGGGTTTTCAGTAAGGTTTTCAACGCAATAGACGGATCTTCGATCGTGTCTGTACGTCAAGAGATATACACTATTTAATACCAAAAGGTCAGTTCTGATTCTGTTGGGACTGTTATGCGTCCCGATCTATTAAATTACAGATTAAATATCAAACGGTAACGAAACCGAATGAAACTAATTGTGTTGTCTAGATAATAGATTTACCTATAATAAGCAGTGGAGTTCCGCAATCTACGAGTTAAGGAAACCAAGTGTTACCCATTACGGAACAGCTACCACAACCGGAGTCGCTCTGGACTGCAGTCCAGAGTCGCACTCCGATCCGAATATCATCACAATTTAAGTACAGGAAAGTCTGGAAACTGGTATAGGGTTAAAGTTCGTCGAGTCGGCTTCGAATTGAGCCCTCGAACACATCATTCTAATATGTATATGTTATGGTGAATTTAACGGTTTTCAGGTGCAATAAAGTTTCAGTTTTACTAGTAAACTTGGGGGTAGTTGTTTTAGTCATTAACGGTCATATTTTCCAGCGAAACTTGCACAAGGTATTCATCACAGCAAGGGCCAAAGTAATTAATCCAGTTTCGTCAATTTAGAAAAGTATTTTCTTTGGGAACACGCGTCGAGCAGGTTATGGCACATAATTTGTTTAAACTGTAACTTAAAATCTATGTACTTAGCGATTGTAACTTAGGTAAAATAGCATGTAAGCAAGTAAAAATACTTGCCTGGACACGATGAACTGACGGCGCGGCAGCGAAGGCAGTAATGACACGTTCCGGGAACGGGGTAGCAACCACGCGACGAGTCTCGGCTAGACTTGGGCTTGGCTCGAGCTTGGGAATGGGCTGTTGCGGGCTCGGGAAATGTCGTGTGGTGGTAGTAGGTTGATAGAGAATGGAAAGACGGTGAGATTTGGAGAGAGAGAGGGAGTGCTAGGGAGAGAGAGAGGGGGAAATGGGAGAGAGAGAGAGTTGGCAGAGAGAGAGAGTGTAGACTCTGAGAGAGAGAGAGCTGAGAGTTAGAGAGAGTTACAGAGAGAGAGAGAGAGGCAGTGAGTGAGAGAGAGTTTAGAGAGAGAGAGAGAAACGAGAGAGAGAGAGAAAGAGAGAGAGAAATGAGATAGAGACAGAGGGGTAAGAGGCAGAGGGATAGAGAGTGAAAGAGAGGGATCGAGGTAGTGAGAAAGAGTTAGGGGGAGAGTAGCAGAGAGATGACGAGGACGGCGATGATGATGATGACGATGATGATGCTGCGGGAGTCGACTGAGGTGGTGTTGCTGACGACGAGGGGTGCGGCTACGGTGGTCGCGGTGATGGGTGCGGGGAGATCGGCCGAAGTCAGCTCAGGGTGTCGACGAGATGCGATGGGTTCTTGGGTTTCTGGAGGGGCGAGGGAGGAGCGAAGAGAGGGAGGAAGGCGAGGTCGGAGGGATGGGGATGCCGGCGGTGGTTGAGACGATGGTGAGAGGAGGTCGGCTCGGGTGCGTGCAGGGGTCTCGTGGAGGATGAAGGAGGGAGCTTGGGTTTTGGTGAGGTAAGCTTGGGGAAGGAGGCGGAGAGATTGGTGGTCGCCGGAGGAGTCGGGGAAGCAGGCGAGGCTGCCGGTGAGGCGTGGGTTCTCGCCGGAGACGTGGGTTGTAGGGGAAAAATGGGAGAAGTTTTGATAAGGGGAGTGAGAAGATGATGGCGACGGTTTAGTGAGGGGAGTGCGAGGGGTAACGTCGCGACGACGCGGGCGGAGGCGTCGGCGAAGGAAACGTGCGCGGGAAATTAAGGAGTAGCCGTTGGGAAGAAGCACTGTAGAAGCGGGTCGGGTTCGGGGAAGCGGGTGCGGGCAGGAGTGACACGGGCCGCAGGAGAAGTGGGCTGGGCTGGCGAAAAGAAAAAACAAAGAATAATTAAGAAATGAATATGGGCTGGGCTGGGAATAAAATGGATTAAGTTTAAGAAAATAAATGAATGGGCTGAGGGCTGGAAATTAATTGTAAGAATTGTAAGGGAATAAGGAAACGGGCCGGCTGAAATTGATTGAGGTATTTATTTTAGAAGAAAGTGTGGGCTTAGGGTTTCGATATGGTTTGGGTTAGGATTTGGGTTTATATTTAAAATTTTGCTCTTTAACTTGGCTAAGGAAATAATCAAAAATGAAATGGAGTTCTGGACCGGAATCGATGTTTATGTAAATAGGAAAAGAACTTAAGGGATTGGAATTAGGGTTTGAGAAAAATAGCGGGGAAAAAGATTGGAAGTTTAGGGTTTATTGGAGTTTCGAAAATAAATAAATAATTATAAATAAATTTTATAGGGGAAAAAGATATACGGATGCAGGCGTATAAAAAGGGGCTGGGTATTACATCATACCACCCTTACAAAAATTTCGTCCTCGAAATTTAAAATTATCGATAAGTTATACAAACATAAGCGAAAGCTATTAGATTGCACACTAACACCAAAGATTTATTAACAGTACGTGGACGAATAAATTTGAAATATATATAAGTAAGGACCACATACGGAAAGGTAGGTCTACATAGGTATAAGGCAAGAATAACTATAAGGGCAACTACATGTATACAAAATAGCAATAACAACAACAACGAATAATGATATTCGAGATGTACTCGATATATGCACATATCAATATACCAAAAGTAGCACAACAAAAATAATAAGTATAAGGCACGATCATCTATAATAGTAAACATAGACACAAAACCCGAAAATAAAATAACGAGAATAAAGTAGTGAAAAGTAGTCGGTAGGTTAAAACATTTTAAGATAATGTATCGATACGATATGTTTAAAATAATTTAGAAAACTTGTATAGTGAAATCAAGAAACATGGACCAAAAGTATGCGCGGTGTAAGGTTGCGCTACTGAAAATGAAAATAATAATAGTGTACTTAAAATACAAAAACGGAGTAATCAATAACACGGACCAAAATAATGAAAACTAAATTTTTGAATAACACTGTCCCTATATATAGTTAGGGTAATAGGAAGAACGCAAAATTGTATAGGTTAGCTAGGGTAATGATTACAAGGAAGTGTGGATCATTCAAAGGTCGGTGGGTGGCGGCTTTAGGTTGAAAATCAAGGAGACTGTGAACGGGTCTGCACAGGAAGTAAGGATGAGCAACAAAGGAATACCAGAGAAAAAGTATGGGAGAAAACAACAGTCGGTACACCACACGAATCAAAATTTGAAGAGTTAGTGAACTCGGAAGGTTCACAAGAACTGTTCTCCTCCCAGAAGGATCTCAAACGGGGCACAGACGAGGGATGCAGGGTGGCTCATTCCAAGGATCATGGTGCGGTACTTTCTAATCGAAACGCGGTGAAAACTATACAATGAGTAGGGGTGGACAGTCAGGGAATTCAGCAGAAAAATAAATGGATATGGGCAATAAACAAGTATTAAGCGAACCAATAATCAAAAGGTTTACGAATTCAGAAGATTTATTTCATTCAAGAAAAATTTGAAACAAGGCATTCCCAAAGGCGAAAAGTGGCCCTACACTATACACATTTTATTTGGCCAGAAAGACAATCATCAAAAGAAATTCCGTCAGTCGCGGTTGTGGAGATTCAGTAGGTTGCGGTAGGCTCGCGCACTCAGGTAGGGGCGTCCATTTCCATATCGCCTCGCAAGCATCGCCACTGAAAGTTCTTCTACGGCAGGGTCTTGATCTTTTGGTCCTTCTTCCTCGGATGGAGCTTCTTCATCGAGGTCCGATTCCATGTGATTCTCTTCTTCTGGATTTTCTTCCACGGAATTTTCCTCAACTGGATTTTCTTCTATCGGGCCTTCATCGGGATCTTCCTCTATCGGGTCTTCCTCTATAGGGTTCTCTTCAGGATCTCCTTCTTCTTCGTCGGAATCAGCTATCATGTCAAACTCTGGGGCGGCTACTTCTTCATCCTCTGAATCGTTGTTTCCGAAGTTGACCTGGGGACCGTTGACCTCATCATCAGAACTCGTCAGTGTGTGATCTAAGGAAACGCATGACTGTGTATCCTCATCCAGATGCGGCGCTGCTCCAGGATGGGCCATGGCCTGAAAAGAAAGTGTCATGATTAAACAACGGAACACATCAAGAAAAAAATAGTTAAGTGTACGAAGTATAGAAAGATATGCGGTGGCAGGAATTGAAAAAATATTAGGATAACAATGCTGTGATGATGAATATTATAAATAAGAAGAAAGCAAGAGAATGATACATATATTACGATTCAAAGTTTTATTGCATTCAATTAAAAACCCAACGGATACAATGTTTCAAACGGAAGGAAATATTTATAAGAAGATGACAACATTATTGCTGAAATTGGAAAAACATAAAAATTCTTCTTTGATTGCTAGACCGCTGCATCATCGTTACGTGAGTTGAATCCTGTGTTGGGTCCGCTTTATCCTCGAAATTCGAACTACGCAGTAATCCTCACTTGGCCGAAGTGTGGAGTGTGGACGAGTCTCCTCTCTGTAGTTCTTTCCTTTCTGGGCAGCCGTTGATGAGATATTTGTTGGACCCGCATATCAGACATTTCCCCTGGGCGCGGCGACAATCCTTCTGAAGATGTCCTGGTCTCCTACAATACCCACAACATGGGGTCTTCTGCTGCTTCTGTCGCGGGGAAACAAATTGACGCTTCATCTTCTTCTCCTTTCCTCGTCTAATGGGGATCCCTTTGTGATTGGAGACAGCCGCTGATGCCTGATTTATCTGTCTTCTCAGTCCTTCAGCCAACAAGTCGTTTGTTCGCTCTTGGGCTTCCTTTAAACCTTGCAGTGCACTAAGGATCTCAACGGTCTGATCTTGGGGAGCGGATATAGACGAAGAGTCGTTGAAAGACATGATCCTGAGACAACAATTTTGAGAATGATGTAAGTCACAAGCTAAACGAATCAAAATATAATATGGATAGGACAAAGATTCAAGAATATCAGAGGCGATGAATTTATTACAAGTGAGGAATCAACTGTATGACTTTAAGTCACTTGAATAGAATATGGTAGTGCAATTGCAACCACGTAACCTTATCAAGTCACCCAAAACCATAGTGAATGGATAGCTAAACACACGATGTGAATATGGATCAAGAATGACAAGTTTACAACCTAGACCGAGGGATGTCTTAGATTGCCAAACTATACACGGAAAACTGCAATCCCAATCGATGCAAAACCTGGGCTCTGATACCAACTAAACCATGTCACGTCCCGCTTCCCAAAATACGGAATACGAGGGGTAGACAAGGCCAGCCATGCTCCTACGGTCAAGGAAGTGTCCTGCCGTAGTCACACTTCGGCTTCTAGTTTTTCATGGTAAACAGTAATTGATGCACAGGTAATGAGAAAATGCAGTAACTGGAAGAAACAATGTAAAGACTGACCTGAAGCGGAACACACGAATGTAACTCGGAATGACAAGTCAAGAAGTCTGTGATGCACGTCTAGTTTTGGTCCAGGCTAAATCTTCTCCTCACACTGAGCATGCATACTCAGGTCGTCAGAGCGACACAATAGCAATATAATATATATAAAATCAAGTGATAATTCTAACAGTGGTAATAGATATGAATAACAGTAAATCAATGACAGCATGAATATGAATGTGCAGTAATCAATGCAGCGGAGCAGTAAAGTAGTGGAACGATATGTCACGTATGCCAACACAGTATATAAGGAATATAAATGCCAGTATCCCTATCAGTCTCTAAGTCTCACTGCACAGGTCACTAAGCTTATCGTCAGTCCAAGTGTGAGAGTCAACCACTCGCGAGTGTCCTCCACCCAAGGGTAGAACCCAAGGGCAAGGGACCACGGGCCCAACATGTAACATGTATATCACGGTGTATATCACATACCCTGTAAATCTCCATATAACTCCCTAAATATATAAGCCGGCATGGGACTCCCGAGATTCTGTTGAATTCACACTTAAACTACCCCACACCCCGTGGTCTACATCGAACGCTGACCATAACCCTAAATACTAATTGATCCGTGACAAGTCTGCGCGAGAATTGGAGGCAGGACCTCCATCAAGCACGTCCCGACTAATACCTAAGATAAATGACAGTGTCTGATGCCTTATCTGTGACACCCGTGCAAGCGCTTCCATAAGTGTCCCATACCACTTATAGTCGCACGTACACGCATCCCACAGACGTCGACAATGCAATAGAATAATAGGGTCTTTGATTGTGCACAAGTACGTATCACTTTCACTTATTCACGGATACACGAACACTGACGTACTTGCCACAATCATCATTAAAGTCTAACACTGGGTAAATGCACGATATCACTAGGTTATCACTGCAATGATATGAGTATGATATGATACGTAAACAGTATATGAAGCACGATTAAGGTGTCATAAAAACAGTATTCTATCACTTGCACGATTTATCATGAAACGTACGTATAGAATTTAGCGAAACGATAAACAGGTAGTAATTAGTATGTTCAGTTTTCCATTCATCGAATTCAGTTTCATGCCAATTGGATTCTAGGATTACTAATTATAGCCATTTCATTTTAAGCGTTCACGGCTGAATATCTGGTTTCAGAATCAGAAATCCGTTTCGTAACGCATTTTAATCCCAGTTGGGATCAGATTTTAGCGATGCTACAGTTGGATGAATTCTAGGTTTTTCAGTAAGGTTTTCAACGCAACAGACGGATCTACTATCGTATCTGTACGTCAAGAGATATACACTATTCAATACCTAAAGGTCAGTTCTGATTCTGTTGGGACTGTTATGCGTCCCGATCTATTAAATTACAGATTAAATATCAAACGGTAACGAAACCGAATGAAACCAATTGTGCTGTCTAGATAATAGATTTACCTATAATAAGCAGTGGAGTTCCGCAATCTACGAGTTAAGGAAACCAAGTGTTACCCATTACGGAACAGCTACCACAACCGGAGTCGCTCTGGACTGCAGTCCAGAGTCGCACTCCGATCCGAATATCATCATAATTTAAGTACAGTAAAGTCTGGAAACTGGTATAGGGTTAAAGTTCGTCAAGTCGGCTTCGAATTGAGCCCTCGAACGCACCATTCTAGTATGTATATGTTTTATGGTGAATTTAACGGTTTTCAGGTGCAAAAAAGTTTCAGTTTTACTAGTAAACTTGGGGGTAGTTGTTTTAGTCATTAACGGTCATATTTTCCAGCGAAACTTGCACAAGGTATTCATCACAGCAAGGGCCAAAGTAATTAATCCAGTTCCGTCAATTTAGAAAAGTATTTTCTTTGGGAACACGCGTCGAGCAGGTTATGGCACATAATTTGTTTAAACTGTAACTTAAAATCTATGTACTTAGCGATTGTAACTTTGGTAAAATAGCATGTAAGCAAGTAAAAATACTTGCCTGGACACGGTGAACTGACGGCGCGGCAGCGAAGGCAGTAATGACACGTTCCGGGCATGGGGTAGCAACCACGCGACGAGTCTCGGCTAGACTTGGGCTTGGCTCGAGCTTGGAAATGGGCTGTTGCGGGCTCGGGCAATGTCGTATGGTGGTAGTAGGTTGATAGAGAATGGAAAGACGGTGAGATTTGGAGAGAGAGAGGGAGTGCTAGGGAGAGAGAGAGAGAGGGAAATGAGAGAGAGAGAGAGAGTTGGCAGAGAGAGAGAGTGTAGACTGAGGGAGAGAGAGAGCTGAGAGTTAGAGAGAGAGTTACAGAGAGAGAGAGAGAGGCAGTGAGTGAGAGAGAGTTTAGAGAGAGAGAGAGAAACGAGAGAGAGAGAGAAATGAGATAGAGACAGAGGGGTAAGAGGCAGAGGGATAGAGAGTGAAAGAGGGGGATCGAGGTAGTGAAAAAGAGTTAGGGGGAGAGTAGCAGAGAGATGACGAGGACGGCGACGATGATGATGACGATGATGATGCTGCGGGAGTCGACTGAGGTGGTGTTGCTGACGACGAGGGGTGCGGCTACGGTGGTCGCGGTGATGGGTGCGGGGAGATCGGCCGAAGTCAGCTCAGGGTGTCGACGAGATGCGATGGGTTCTTGGGTTTCTGGAGGGGCGAGGGAGGAGCGAAGAGAGGGAGGAAGGCGAGGTCGGAGGGATGGGGATGCCGGCGATGGTTAAGACGATGGTGAGAGGAGGGCGGCTCGGGTGCGTGCAGGGGTCTCGTGGAGGATGAAGGAGGGAGTTTGGGTTTTGGTGAGGTAAGCTTGGGGAAGGAGGCGGAGAGATTGGTGGTCGCCGGAGGAGTCGGGGAAGCAGGCGAGGCTGCCGGTGAGGCGTGGGTTCTCGCCGGAGACGTGGGTTGTAGGGGAAAAATGGGAGAAGTTTTGATAAGGGGAGTGAGAAGATGATGGCGACGGTTTAGTGAGGGGAGTGCGAGGGGTAACGTCGCGACGACGCGGGCGGAAGCGCGAGCGGAGGCGTCGGCGAAGGAAACGTGCGCGGGAAATTATGGAGTAGCCGTTGGGAAGAAGCACTGTAGAAGCGGGTCGGGTTCGGGAAAGCGGGTGCGGGCAGGAGTGACACGGGCCGCAGGAGAAGTGGGCTGGGCTGGCGAAAAGAAAAAACAAAGAATAATTTAGAAAAGAATATGGGCTGGGCTGGGAATAAAATGGATTAAGTTTAAGAAAATAAATGAATGGGCTGAGGGCTGGAAATTAATTGTAAGAATTGTAAGGGAATAAGGAAACGGGCCGGCTGAAATTGATTGAGGTATTTATTTTAGAAGAAAGTGTGGGCTTAGGGTTTCAATATGGTTTGGGTTAGGATTTGGGTTTATATTTAAAATTTTGCTCTTTAACTTGGCTAAGGAAATAATCAAAAACGAAATGGAGTTCTGGACCAGAATCGATGTTTATGTAAATGGGAAAAGAACTTAAGGTATTGGAATTAGGGTTTGAGAAAAATAGCGGGGAAAAAGATTGGAAGTTTAGGGTTTATTGGATTTCGAAAATAAATAACTAATTATAAATAAATTTTATAGGGGAAAAAGAAATACGGATGCAGGCGTATAAAAAGGGGCTGGGTATTACATAGGCCAAGATAGATATTTTTAATTTTATTTTAGGTGCTAAAATTTGTTATATGCAGAAATGACTTAGCCAGATAAAATTTTACAGTAAGACCCAAACAAGCAAGATAAATGAAATGAGTAATACCTAACACTCAACCAGTAACAGAAATAGTAGTATTGGGCTCGGGTGTTACACTACGATGCACAGGTTTTGAGTTATTCAAACTCAGCGGACTTATACAGAGTATTGTATGTTGTCCAGTGTCCGTCAGGACAAAAGGGTAGGTCCTCGTACTGTGTTCTGTTTACTTATGACTTCTCTAGTTTTTAGACAAGTGTTTCGTAAAAATACAAAGTCTAAGTTTTGAGAAGTTGTGGGTATAAGAATGAAGTAGAGAACCAGGTATCACAAGTATCGGGATTCTTCAAAGAGATTGAAGATATAGATTCTTGTGATTGGTATTCAGATGATAGTAATTGTTTTGAGAAACTTGTTTCTCTTTCAGGTTACTCATAATTGGATGGATTCCTAAGTTGAGTAATGCTAAGTAGCCTCTCTCCATTAAGTTGTTATGCACTGGAGACAGCTGCATGATTTGAATATGGTTCCAATTAAATTAGTGCCTCTATTTCTATATTAGATATAGAATGGTTCATATCTTTACGATATTAAGGTAAGGGGAGTTGTCCAGCTTATGCTTAAAGCCAGACACTGGATAACTCAAGGCACGTTTCTGTAATGGCTGTTTGTGGGTTGACCCTGGCTTTGACGAGGGTTGACATTTCTACCATTTGGAAGATCAATAGTGATATTGTTCTAGACTCGCCACAGTTTTATTAAAATGGATTTTTTCAGAAAACAGTAGTGGGAGTATGGTAGAACTGGAAATGATTCCAGAACCGCAAACGATTACGGAAAATTTAATATGACCTATATATTCAATCAGGTCTGACATTCCATTAGCCACTCCGCAGATATGGTGGGTAACCTCAGACAGCCGAGAGGTACTCCGGTAGCCTCAAGGACGGTGACAGGGAGGTTCTTGTTTACCCAGACTTGACACTACTATTGTTTCAGACTATGAGACCCGGCAAGAGGATAAGTATAACGTCGTTCTAAACTAGCTTTAGAAGTGTACGTATATATTATTCTGCCAGAGGGCTGTCGTAGTCAGTAGGAGCAATGGAAGCATAGTGGGCAAGATACTTATGTTTATTTATAGGCTTGAGCAGATATGGCGGAGATAAGATCATCTAATTTTGATGTGACAGTCATGGCTTTGACTTCATCAGAATAGGGGATGAACCTGTTAAGAAGGTAGTAGGGTGTGATATCCTAGTATTTGGATGACATACAAAGAGTAGGAAGTAAAATTCCTATACTACAATCGGTTGTACTTTGGTCGCCACACAGTTGTTTCTCCACAAAGGATATGGATTTAATATCAGACATTCTGGTTACTAGATCTATGGTTTTAGATCTAGATTTGGGTAGTTTCCCAATGTGGGTACTTTGACAGTATTCTAATAGTATTTTAGAATAGATGACTCCTGGTATGGTGGTGTACCTGCAGGTGCTGGAGTCACCCTCTCTAAAGGTGTCTTAGAGACTAAAGGAAATAGGGATGTGCATGATTGGCAGATCACTTGCTTAGGCAATTGAGTCAATCATGAGATATCAAGTACCACACCAGATGTTGTTTTTGTACTTGATGCGATAAGTTTATGTTAATCCAATCCTGAAGAAACATAAGGAAGCAGTTTTAGAACATAAGTGCTTGTTCTACGGATTTGATGATGGCAGCCTCCTTCGGGAGACGGTTATCATTCCAGGCTTCCAAGGTGACATAGATGACAGAGTGATTGTCAGAGTTATAGTTTTTCCTCTAACAAGGGACGGTATTATGGACAGGTGGTCCAAGAGGATACTGTGGGAGGCATGGTGCTGGATACTGATTAGGTTCAGTGATCGATACAGTCTAAGAAGTTTGGATTTGGAGTTCATTTATGAAGTAGGTCCCATCAGATATTCAGATATATTCTAAGACAGGTATTACTCGATTCGGGAGATGGTTTTCTCCGCGAAGTTGAGATTAAGAGAGACACAGAAAGAAACATCAGGGCGGATCCACTCACTGAGGCTATTTCTCGAACACAAGAGTTTTACAAACTAGCTTTGTGAAACTGATTAGTAGAGAAGTTGGATGTTCGGTATCACACGGGCTGTGCGTATGCGACATCGCAATAATTAGCCTTAAGTGCAAGTGGGAGATTGTTGGAGATAGTGCCCTCAAAGTCAATTATTGGATCGTAGGTACGTGATTGCAATGATTGAGGCAGGACCTATACCGATATGACAGTCTTGCTCGAGATGATAGTTTACTATCTGGTTTGTCTTTATCATCGTATACATGCTTTAGTTCACTATTGCATGATGATAGAGCCCATAGGATTCTTGCTTGACTACCAGCAGTATGATGGCGATCATATACGTGGGAGCTGGGGTCTGTAAGCACATCCTTAAAGTGTCCCTAGTCGTGGGAGTTTCGAGACTGGGCGTCGATACTCCAGAGTAGACTAGTGTATACAGTCGAGACCCCGACGAGGGGCGGTGGCCGGTCTCACAAGCCACTGGTGTCAGTTGGATCACCTAAGATGTATACAGGTGCTCATTGGGTTATGAGTACACCGGACAGGACTCGCCGGGAATCTGCTAGTTGGTATTATATATATCGTCAGATAGCAATTCCCTGGTGACATGTGTACAGGTTAGTTCATCGACCTGAGATCGTTTGTCTCATGTGAGTTCCCACTGTACTTAGATTACTACCCTACCACGCTCAAAGGAGTTGTGCAAACAGGTTTTAGTTAGGTACAGTCCCGAGCCACATTGGAGGCAAGTGAGCGGATCGTCGGGGATTCGTCTCTCCCGGTATTGGGGGTTGATGTCGCGCAGTGCACGGGTGTCCATCACTAGGAATCCTCGGCCGAGATAGTGGAGAATTACTGATTGGGATCAGTAGTTTCTCAGGAGATGATGGGCTTCATGCCGACATGATTTATCGCGTTATTAGGGGTCTGACTTTATCCACCCCCCTAGACTCGATATGCGATACTCTTTAGACGAATGGACCGGACTGTATATACATTATCACTGTCAGGCTCAGTAGGGTTTATAGATGAGTTCGCTCGTCAGCTTCCCTTCCAATCAATACATAGGCAAACCGTTACTTACAGCTTGTACCTCTGACGTGCTAGGGGTTATACCCAGTGCCAGTGTGTTGATGAGTCATTAGAGTCCCCCACAGACACTTTCCAAAGTTCGGGCGAAACGTTGTAGAGGCCATATGGGTTTATGGCAAGGTTCGGAAAAAGCACGTGCGTTTTCGCACGTGTCGTTTTTCGGACAGATAATACTGGTCGGCTTTGGTTTAAGCCGGATCCGAGTATTATACTGTGTAGATATAATATCTTTGTCTCAGTTGCATTTGTATTCGGTCGTAATACAAATGCGGATATGTTTATACTGTTACAGGGTTATCCTGAAACACGTTTCAGGATCACTTTTGGAAGTTGCCAGTTTCCAGTTTTCTATCAGCCGTATTTTTACATTCGATTAAATACGGATTTATCTTTTCTTGATGGGGTGAGTCAGTGTTCTAGAAGGTTGTAGAGAGGGTGACAAGGATTGTGAGTCATTAGGTCATTAATGATGCAATTAATGACAAGGTGACTAGGTTAATTGTGATTGGTTTGCTTTTAATGCATTCATACTTGGTGCTAAGATTTTTGTTGTTGATCTTTTCCTTTGTGGTCACCTTCCCCCTCCTACACTCACCTCCTTCCTCTCCTATAAGTGGTCGTCCTTCCCCCTCTCTTGGCTCATGGTTGTTGTTCACTAGAAAAAAGATTATGATAGATTCGGGTTCATGAAAATTAGATAGTCTCTTTCTCATTTTACCCGATCCAAAAGGCAACTTCCATAAACCGTTCGTCCATAGCCTTGGACATAACGAGACAAAGTGTTCTATTCATTCTCTACTTCATATTGGTCGTCTCTTTTAGCAAACTTGACGATCGAGTTGCCTCGGTTCAGAGGCGGGAGCCCGTTTAAAGATCCGTCGACGTGGTGCCACCTGGACGACAAGACTGGAGATCGAGGAGATCGGAGCAGCCGCAACAAAGCGTGGGATGATGGTTGAAGACCGAAGGACATCATTTGGTATAACGTTTCTACCCACTTTGTAGTTTGTTAGTTTAGCTTTAATGGCAGATCCGGGTTACGGTACGCGATAGCGCCAGTCGTAAAAGTTTTTGTTCCGTATTTGGCGTCTGTTAGACGGCCGGGGCGCTACCGTGGACTTACAGACTCCGAGTCGACTCGGCCGCGGATCCATGGCGAAACGCTTGGTTTCGCCGCACTTCCGCGGCAGTCTGACCGAGTCATGAGCTCATTTTTCTTTGGTGTTCCTAAAAAACCCTACACGTATTTTTCAGGTCTCTGGAAATATTTTTAGACCTGTTTTTAAAATCGGCAGAAAACACTAAATTTTGATGTATTTTGCGATTTTTTTTCGGATCGAAGTTCTAAATACTTTGCTAACATGTTAGTTGTTGTTTAGCTAGGCTCTGATACAACTGTAAGTCTATGTAACCCACCCCGGTACTTACGGGGAGGCGGAAAGAGTAAAAAACAGATTTTTATCACAAGGAAACATAGACTAACCATGAAGGATCTTTGCTAAACAAAAACTAACAAACTAGCTACAAGTTCTAGCTACTAGTGTTGGGTTAACCTAGCACCTCATGAAGGGTTTGGAAGCATCACATGTACCAAAGATTGAATTTTTAGGGTGCTAAGTTAACAAACAAAGAATCGTTCCTAGAAAAATTAGGGTTTCAAATTTTGCATATCATCTCATGAAAGAAAAGCTAGGGTTTTGAGAGTACAACCTTTGTAGCTCCCTACGCTAGACTCCTTGGCTACTTGGGGTTTGGAAAAGCTCCGCTTGAACTCCTCTAGGTCGCCGATGATCCACCCGGAGTCCGCTTTGTCCAAGCTAGCAACTTCGCAAGATCAAGAATGAAAATCGAAGCTAACACTCTAAACAAGTGGGCAAGACTTGTGTAGAATGATGTTGTGGTGGCTTTTCTCACTTCAAAATCCTATCTTGATGAATAATTTGCTCACTTGAAAATTCTAGAGAGCAAGAGATCAAGGTTGAAGAAGATGATGGCTATTTTTAGAAGAAGAGAAGAATAACTCCAATGAGAAAAAGAAAAAGATAAGCATAAATATTTTTCTTTCTTCATCTCAAACCATGGTTATCATTTATGGATATTTAATTTTACTTTAGTTAAACACAAGAGAAAGATTAAACCATGGTCAAAAGGTAGGTGAACATGGTTAGGTCAAAAGAAGAGTGTAGAAACTCATCCATGATTTAATCTTATCTCTTTTCTTTTGTTTTAGCATAAATAGAAATAAAAATCCATAATATAAACCATGGTGTGAGTCTAATATTGCCACTATTTTCTATGTATAAACAACCATGATAGATGATGTATGTATGTATGTATGTATGTATGCACATCCATATGTGCATGAATCTATAAAGAAAGCATACATGCATGCATACATCCATCAAACACAAGAAAAGATTTCTAGTGAGAAACTAATGGTTAAATGATAAATCAACACTTGATTTATCAATCCGGCCATATCACATACGACCCCACCAAAAGCAAGTCGTCCGATCAATATACGGTATCCTATACGCGCATTTTAATCGGGTCCATACGCATATCGCATACGCGCACCACAACATTTCGCCTGGACTAGGTAACTCCTTTGTGGGACTCTAAGACTCGTCAATACGCCGGCAGTGGGTGATGATCATATCAAGCACCCCCAAGCCGCAAGCGGTCAGCTAAACGTAACGGCCACCCGGGTATTGAGCGATCAGAAGAGAACAAGTGAACCTGCTACAACTCCCGTCGAGCCAACCGGCAACACTACCCGTGCAGTCCGGTCTCCTCGTCTGATATGTCGCATATCAAGTCTAGGGGTGGTAAACGTCAGACCCCAATAACCGATAAGTCGTGCCGATGTGAGGCTCATAACGGGTCGAGAAACTACTGGTAACACTTACCAGTAAATCTCCAATCAGCCCTGGCCAAGGACTTCCCTGTTACGGCCAATCGAGCACAGTGCGACATCAACCCCCAATACCGGGAGAGACGAAACCCCTCCTATCGCTCATTGCCTCCATGTGACTCGGGACTGTACCCAAAAACCACCGTTTTTCACGCCCTCATGGACGTGGTAAGGTGGAAATCAAAGTACAGTGGGAATTACACAAGACTCTATGACGATCTCGGGTCTACAGACTAACCTGCACAAGTGTCACCTGAGAACTGCCATCTGATGTGAGGTATAATACCATCTGGGAGTTCTCAGCGAGTCCGTCCAGTGTACCCAGTCTCCACTGAGCACCCGTACACCATCTCTGATGTCAAACACCAATGGATATGGGATCATCCATCGCCCATCTCATGGGTCGAGAAGCGTATACGCTAGTCTACACTGGTATATCGATGCCCCATCTCGATACACCCACAACTAGGGACCTTGAAGGATGTACTTATGGACTACCATGTCCCCACTAGTATGATCCGCATCATAGTCCAGGTAGTCAAGTACACATCCTAAGGGTTTTACCAACATGTAACTCTAAGACAGTATAAAGAGACAAGTATACATGTTAAGATAAAGAGCAACCAGATAGCATACTATCATATCGAGCAAGAAAGTCATCTCTATATATGTCCAAGCATCCAATATAATATACATCATCTGTACAATACTGGCCTCTAGGGCATACATACAACTAACAATCTCCCACTTGCACTAGGGCCAGCTGCTGTAGTATCGCATACCGAGCATCCCGAAGAGTCTCTCAAACTGTGTCTGGGGAATGGCCTTCGTGAGTGGATCCGTGGTGTTATTCTTCGTGTCAACCCTCCTGACCTCGATCTCCCGGCAATCAACTATCTCCCGGATCAGGTGATACCGCCTCAGAATATGCCTGGATCGCTGATGGGACCTGGGTTCCTTGGCCAAAGCCACCGCTCCATTGTTATTGCAATACAAAGGTATTGGATGCTCAATGGATGGAACCACTCCAAGTTCAGTAATGAACTTCTTGATCCAGACAGCCTCTTTGGCAGCATCGTTGGCAGCGATGTATTCAGCCTCCATCGTCGAGTCTGCCACGGTTTCCTGCTTGGAACTCTTCCAGCTAACCGTCCCTCTGTAAAGGGTAAAAACAAATCCCGACTGCGACTTAGAGTCGTCCTTATCACTCTGGAAGCTCGAATCGGTAAAGGACTCCACTTGGAGTTCTCCGTTACCATACACCAAGAGCATCTCTTTAGTCCTTCGTAAGTACTTGAGAATGCTCTTCACAGCTGTCCAGTGACTCTCTCCAGGATCAGCTTGATACCTGCTCACTATACTTAGTGAGTATGCTACATCGGGTCTGGTACATAGCATCGCATACATGATAGAGCCTACAGCCGAAGCATAGGGTATCCCTTGCATGCGAGCTCTCTCCAAATCAGTCTTGGGAGACATCTCTTTGGAGAGAGTGACTCCAGAGATCGTGGGTAAGTTCCCATGCTTGGATTCTTCCATACTAAACCTCTTTAGTATGGTGTCAATGTACCTGGATTGGGATAATCCCAATATCCGTTTGGATCTATCTCTATAGATCCTAATTCCCAATATGCAGGAGGCATCACCAAGATCTTTCATTGAGAATATTTGTGATAAGAAGAGCTTGACCGATTGCAGCATAGGAATGTCATTTCCTATCAAGAGTATGTCGTCCACGTACAATACGAGGAAGACAACCTTACTCTCCGCTACCTTCTTGTAAATACAAGGTCCATCTACGCTTTTGACGAAATCAAACTCTTTGATAACGACGTCAAAGCAGATGTTCCAACTCTGCGATGCTTGCTTTAATCCATAAATGGATTTGAGCAGCTTGCACACCTTCCCGCTGCTCCCACTGTCTACGAAGCCCTCTGGCTGAGTCATGTACACGCACTCTTCTAAATCACCGTTTAGAAAGACAGTCTTAACATCCATTTGCCAGATTTCGTAATCATGATATGCAGCGATGGCAAGCATGATCCGGATGGATTTAAGCATAGCTACTGGAGAAAAGGTTTCGTCATAGTCCACACCTGGTCTTTGATGAAAACCCTTTGCAACTAGTCTAGCTTTGAAAGTCTCCACTTTCCTATCTACACCAAGTTTTTTCTTGAAGATCCACTTGCTCCCAATGGGTTTTACCCCTTCAGGAGCAACTTCCAAAGTCCATACTTTGTTGGTGTACATGGATTCCATCTCAGACCGCATTGCATCCAGCCATTTCACTAAGTCTCTACTCGTGATGGCCTGCTCGAAACTAGTTGGGTCATCATCCTCCATGATGCAATCCTCGCTCCCACCGTCAATGAGAAAACCATAGTATCTCTCAGGTGGACGAGAAACCCTGCTAGATCGACGAAGAGGCTGGGGTTCGTCGGGTACTACTGAATCCTCTGGTTCTACCAAGTCTTCTGTTATAGTTTGTGTCGCTGGAACCTCTTCCAGTTCTACCTCAATGCCACTTGCCTGTTTCATAAGAAAACCTTTTTCTAAGAAAGTGGCATGTCGAGAAACAAACACCTTTTGTTCCTCGGAGTGGTAGAAGATATACCCTCGCGAATGTTTGGGATATCCAATAAACTTACATAGAACAGACCTTGCCTCGAGCTTGTCCGGATTTTGTGTTTTAACATAGGCCGGACAACCCCATATCTGAATAAAATTAAGACATGGTCTCTTACCATTCCATATCTCATATGGAGTGGTAGGCACTGATTTGGTTGGAACTCTATTCAATAGGTATGCAGCTGTCTCCAGTGCATATCCCTAGAAGGAAATAGGTAACTCAGCTGTACTCATCATAGAGCGCACCATATCTAATAGGGTGCGATTTCTCCGCTCCAATACACCGTTGTGCTGTGGTGTATAAGGAGGAGTAAGCTGAGAGAGAATCCCATTCTCTTTTAGATAATCTCTGAATTCATTGCTTAAGTATTCTCCTCCTCGATCAGATCGAATGATCTTAATACTTTTGCCCGTTTGGTTCTCTACTTCATTTTTATATTCTCTGAATTTCTCAAAAGCTTCAGACTTGTGTTTCATTAGGAACACATATCCGAATCTTGAGAGATCGTCAGTGAATGTAATGAAGTAGGAAGAACCATCCCTGGCATGTGTAGACATGGGACCGCATACATTACTATGCACCAGTCCCAAGAGTTCTGTAACTCTTTCTCCGTGTCCCGTAAGCGGAGTTTTGGTCATATTGCCTTTGAGACATGAATGGCAAGTATCATAAGATGATAATTCGAACGAATTCAAATATCCATTTTTATGTAACTTAGCCAGTCGTGTCGCATTGATATGACCAAGTCTACAATGCCATAAGAAGAATTCGTTCATTTCTGAACTTTTCCTCTTGTTTGTGTTTTGTATATTGAGGACTGTATTTTGATTTAGAATGAATATGCCATTATGTAACGAGCCTGATGCAATCAACTTTTGATCTAGGAATATGTTCATAACATTATCCTTTACTACAAAATTATATCCTTCTTTACTTAATAAAGAAACTGATATAATGTTGCACATCATGTTCGGTATATAATAGCACTCATTTAGAATCATTGTATCACCACTTGGTAATACTAGGTGATATTCGCCAACTGCTTTGGCTGCAACATTTGCCCCATTCCCTACTTGAACGGAATGATCGTCTTTTCCCAGTTCTCTACCTTTCCGTAGCCCATGTAACATTTTACATACATGGGATCCTAATCCGGTATCTAATACCCAGGATGTAGGGTGAACTGAAAAACAGTTCTCAATAACTAACACACCTGAAGAAGATGCATCAACATGCATGTTCTTTTGGGCGGCTTGAGAATCCAGATATTCTCATATTCCCTGTTCAGTCTTATAACTTTTATAAGAGAGAACGGGTCCAACGTTCCCCTGCACAGTATAACATGCGGGTTCGGTCAATACATCCATATTATTATCTTGATTAAGGCATGACATGGTCGCTACCTGGAGAGAGAGAGAAGAAAACACTTTAGCGTATGCTCTTGCAAGATCAGATTGGTTATTATCTTATCTAATCAAGATGGCTCCCAATATTTTTATCAAATCTTCCTTCAAACCCTACAAGGAAAGACTAGCCGGGATTAATTACACCCTACAACTTCGCCGATCTTTCAGCCAGACCAGTGTCGGTACTTTGAGGGAGGTTCCCCGTGCTTTCGCACGGACCTAATTAAAGTAAACCTCGTTTTCCCATAGGCGTAACCCCGTTGACACCTTTCTAGATACCTACTTGATCGGCTAATTGTCCTGTGTAAAACTCTCCCGGGAGTAACAATTACTCGCAGTGGGTATCGGGATCCAACTATCTCATAGAAGGTATGCAATCTCATTGCAAATTTCAACACTTGAAATTCCCGATAATGCTTTTGCCCCTAGCGTCCCATGACCTTGACGGAGGCCAAACTACCCATAGGGCGCTAGTCAAGTTCAACCCATCATTTCTTGATTGAATTAAACTCACCCGTACGACCCTTGACGGAGGCCAAACTATGCCGTACGAATACCCTAATTCAATCGCATCATATGCTAGCAGATAAGTACTAGTTAGCTACCATACACTACGCCTTGACGGAGGCCAAACTACCGCAGCATGAATACTAAGTAGTACTTATCTGAAATGACGGAGGGCTACGCAGGTTTTTCAGAAAAACCATGAGCGTAATGACCTTGATATCGTTGTAGAATCGAATGAATTTTGAAATGGAGTGATTTTGAGGCTTTTATTAGTTTTGCTAAAGAGGTCACTCCCGGTGAAGGGATCTCGGCTCTTTCCTCATCGAATAAGGTGCGGGATATATCATATATATCACTGTGCAAAGCAAAATTCCAAAAGTAATCAAAAGTCAAACCGAGTGTTGTAGCATTTGCCGGTTTTGCTAAAGAGGTCACTCCCGGTGAAGGGATCTCGGCTCTTTCCCCATCGAATAAGGTGCATGGTATATCATATATACCGCTATGCAAAGCAAAACTGTAGCTACCCCTTTTTTTTTATTTAAAATTTGATTCTACAACATCTTTTAGGTTTCTTTTCTTTCATTAATCACATTAATGAAGTTCCATCATTTAAGTCACCTAAACATCACAGATAAATACGACGTACACTTATGCCATCCGCATTCGCCTCGATGTCCCCTCGTGCACCGTTAGGTTAGGTAACTAACGACAGAGCAGGGCAAGGCTAGTGCGGGTGTAAAACATAAGTAACGTCTATATAATATATCATATATACTATATACAGTATCTATCACAGCATATCACATGATCACATCACAGATATCGCAGTAGAAACATAGATATAATGTGGGATATACTAGGACGTCCGTATTTAGTATTTAGCCAACAATAGAAAATACGGATTCCACAGTCACGATGAATAACCAAGCCCACACCCTGGACCCCTACGAGAGCGGCAAGCGACCCTACCAATTCTGGAGTTTAGGAGACCCGGTCTCGACTCCTCGAGATGGCCTCCCACTGAACCCCAGAACCCGGTCACCTGTGCTCCCCTCCTTGGGTCCATCCTAATGCGGAAAAGTAAATAATATACAACACTGGTGGCATCAACCTCAACCCGGAGGTGCCCCAAATAAAAGAATATTACATTACAATTGAATATACATGAATGAAAATATAAAACTCTCATCTCACATAAAAAAAAACCCGGCTATTCAATCGCGACAATCCTGCACATCATATCTCAGCAACACATAATATCTCATATTATCAACGTAAGTAAGTATGCATACACCGATTGTCGTCGACGTATAACAAAGACAATCGGCAATACCACTACATACTACACTTACGGTCACAGAAAAGAAAGTGTAAAACTGCAATATCTGGAATCCACATTCTCTTTAGACATCGTAAATGCGAAATATCACATACTTCGTATTTAATGTCTAGTAATATGAATTCCACACATTGCATCACATTCCAGATAATTAGACAGTATTAAAGTTTTCGAACGAACGATCAAATACCCAAGATTTGCTAAAGCTCAACACTTGAGCGGAGTTCAAAAACCCGGAGTGTGACACAGTAGTAGCGGTCCAGCCGTAGAAGGGTCAAGCCAACGCCTCACATGTGGCACGCTGTACTGCCCCAAACCCTAAGGTTCAAAGGGCAGTTCAAGACGGTCACATAATCGAGTTAAGGTTTATTGTCTTCTAGAGGGTCCACCACAAAACTTGCACGTATCTCCAAAATATTTAAACCCCGTGAAAAGTGAGCAAATGATACTCGTTCAAACACTTTAATACTTTCTAATTTATCCGGAAAAGCAAAACAAAATTAAATTCTCCGATCGAATCGACGATTACAAAAATGAACCCCTGAATGCTCAACACTTGAGTCAGTTTAAAAATACCCATAAAATAACAAATTCAGATACAAGAATTACTGTGCAAACCAACTGCATAAATCTCACTGTACGGTCGTGGTTCCGCGGCACAAGCAGGGTATTGCCGCGGAACCGCGGCGGTCCGTACAGATCACGTCATAATTTTTGCTCCGTAATTCTTAGAAATCCCTGCTGTATTTTTTAAGTATTTTTAATTCACAAAAATCCCAGATTTTGAAAATTGTCCAGAGAGGGGGTTGTTTTGTCGTTTTCGGGTTCGATCGGGGTTTTAACTTCGTTAACTCATCGCCTAATGTTCTAGGTCGGCTCTGATACCAATGTTGGTCAGGCAGCCACCCCATCCAATGGGGTCGCCGTGGCACCAACGGGTCCCTCAGCCGCTACTTTTTACGCATGCCCCCTCACGAGGACTACAACCCGCCGGAATACCTTCCGATCTCAAGACACCCTGGGGGTAAGAGCCTATACTTCGCCACACTGTCACACAGTGAGAACCCCCCATAGGTCGACATCCAATGCCTAGTAGCTTTGATACCAATGTTGGGTTAACCTAGCACCTCATGAAGGGTTTGGATGCATCACATGTACCAAAGATTGAATTTTTAGGGTGCTAAGTTAACAAACAAAGAATCGTTCCTAGAAAAATTAGGGTTTCAAATTTTGCATATCATCTCATGAAAGAAAAGCTAGGGTTTTGAGAGTACAACCTTTGTAGCTCCCTACGCTAGACTCCTTGGCTACTTGGGGTTTGGAAAAGCTCCGCTTGAACTCCTCTAGGTCGCCGATGATCCACCCGGAGTCCGCTTTGTCCAAGCTAGCAACTTCGCAAGATCAAGAATGAAAATCAAAGCTAACACTCTAAACAAGTGGGCAAGACTTATGTAGAATGATGTTGTGGTGGCTTTTCTCACTTCAAAATCCTATCTTGATGAATAATTTGATCACTTGAAAATTCTAGAGAGCAAGAGATCAAGATTGAAGAAGATGATGGCTATTTTTAAAAGAAAAGAAGAATAACTCCAATGAGAAAAAGAAAAAGATAAGCATATATATTTTTCTTTCTTCATCTCAAACCATGGTTATCATTTATGGATATTTAATTTTACTTTAGTTAAAACACAAGAGAAAGATTAAACCATGGTCAAAAGGTAGGTGAACATGGTTAGGTCAAAAGAAGAGTGTAGAAACTCATCCATGATTTAATCTTATCTCTTTTCTTTTGTTTTAGCATAAATAGAAATAAAAATCCATAATATAAACCATGGTGTGAGTCTTATATTGCCACCATTTTCTATGTATAAACAACCATGATAGATGATGTATGTATGTATGTATGCACATCCATATATGCATGAATCTATAAAGAAAGCATACATGCATGCATACATCCATCAAACACAAGAAAGGATTTCTAGTGAGAAACTAATGGTTAAACGATAAATCAACACTTGATTTATCAATCCGGCCATATCACATACGACCCCACCAAAAGCAAGCCGCCCGATCAATATACGGTATCCTATACGCGCATTTTAATCGGGTCCATGCGCATATCGCATACGCGTACCACAACATTTCGCCTGGACTAGGTAACTCCTTTGTGGGACTCTAAGACTCGTCAATACGCCGACAGTGGGTGATGATCATATCAAGTACCCCCAAGCCGCAAGCGGTCAGCTAAACGTAACGGCCACCCGGGTATTGAGCGATCAGAAGAGAACAAGCGAACCTGCTACAACTCCCGTCGAGCCAACCGGCAACACTACCCGTGCAGTCCGGTCTCCTCGTCTGATATGTCGCATATCAAGTCTAGGGGTGGTAAACGTCAGACCCCAATAACCGATAAGTCGTGCCGATGTGAGGCTCATAACGGGTCGAGAAACTACTGGTAACACTTACCAGTAAATCTCCAATCAGCCCTGGCCAGGGACTTCCCTGTTACGGCCAATCGAGCACAGTGCAACATCAACCCCCAATACCGGGAGAGACGAAACCCCTCCTATCGATCATTGCCTCCATGTGACTCGGGACTGTACCCAAAAACCACCGTTTTGCACGCCCTCATGGACGTGGTAAGGTGGAAATCAAAGCACAGTGGGAATTACACAAGACTCTATGACGATCTCGGGTCTACAGACTAACCTGCACAAGTGTCACCTGAGAACTGCCATCTGACGTGTGGTATAATACCATCTAGGAGTTCTCAGCGAGTCCGTCCAGTGTACCCAGTCTCCACTGAGCACCCGTACACCATCTCTGATGTCAAACACCAATGGATATGGGATCATCCATCGCCCATCTCATGGGTCGAGAAGCGTATACGCTAGTCTACACTGGTATATCGATGCCCCGTCTCGATACACCCACGACTAGGGACCTTGAAGGATGTACTTATGGACTACCATGTCCCCACTAGTATGATCCGCATCATAGTCCAGGTAGTCAAGTACACATCCTAAGGGCTTTACCAACATGTAACTCTAAGACAGTATAAAGAGACAAGTATACATGTTAAGATAAAGAGCAACCAGATAGCATACTATCATATCGAGCAAGAAAGTCATCTCTATATATGTCCAAGCATCCAATATAATATAAATCATCTGTACAATACTGGCCTCTAGGGCATACATACAACTAACAACTAGGTTATATGGTTATACCTAGTTCTTGAACTCCTTCTCTTCTTGTTGTGGTCCTCCTTGTTGCTAGCTCCTTGGAGTGGTGTAGACGGCTCCTCCTCTTCGTCTTCTCTTTGCCGAAGAAAGATCTACCCGAAGGCCTCTACCTTGAGCTCCTATCTCAACCAAGAAGTAACTAGAGTGCTTGGCTTGCTAGACTAAGAACCCTAGAATGAGTAAAGATGTGTTTTGATGGTTTTATCTCACAAAACTCATGTTTTTCAACTCATGAAACAAGAGAGCTTTTGAGAGAGAGGAAGAGAAGAGCAATGCAAGAGAGAGAAAGAGCATGAGAGAATGATAGACTAAACTCAACCTTGCTCTCATATGAGAGATATATGAGAATAATAATAATAATTAAGAAAATTGTGATGGTTAGTTGATTTGACCATTATCATTTCACTTTTAATGCTAATGCAAGCTTCAAGAAGCATCTTTTGCAAAAGAAAATATCAAGGTCAACAAAAGTCAACAAGTCAAATGGTCAACCCAACCCTAACCATGGCACAATTATCCTTAATTAACATTATTAATCACATTTCTGATTCTCATTAGGGTTTAGAAAAAGTCAACGGTCAAAAACCCTAATGAGGTTCCTCTGCCTCTGTCAACTGTGCATACACACCCGCATCCATGTTCCGAGGAACATGAATACAATGAGACAAAACCAATCCCAAAACAAATACTAGGATCTGGCTTAAACCAAAGCCCGCTAGTAATAACTGCTCGGACACCAAACGTGCATAAGTGCGCGTATGTGAACGAACCCCGTCGTAAAACCATACAACCTCTACTCTGTTTTGCCCAAAGGCGAACAACCCTCTGTGTGAGACTCTAAAGACTCGACACTACGCTGGCAGTGGGTTTAACCACAAGCCACAAGCGGCACTAACTGTATGTAACGGTCCCCAGGTAGATGCCGATAAGAAGACCGATGAGGCGAACCCATCCGAACTCCTACTGAGCCTGAATGTGACAATCTCCGTACAGTCCGGTCTGTTCGTCTGAGAGTATCGTATGTCGGGCCTAAGGGGCGGTAAACGTCAGTCCCCTAATAGCGGTACAAGTCGTGTTGGAGTGTAGCCCAGAACACCCTGAGAAACTACTGAAAACACTACCAGCAAATCTCGCTTGCCCTGGCCAGGGACTTTGTGTAATGGCTCTCCTAGACACAGCACGATATCAACTCCCAATACTGGGAGAGACGAATCCTGTCTAACCGTCACTGCCTCCAAGTGCTTCGGGAATGCACCCAACTACTACCTGTTTGCACGACTCATTTGAGCCGTGGTAGGGTAGTAATCTAAGAACAGTAGGAACACACTCGAGGCGAAGTGACAATGTCAAGTCAACGGACTAAGCTGTACTCATGTCACCTGGGAACTGATTGTAAGTGCACGGCGGCGCCCCGGCCGTCAATCCGACGCCGGAATGCGGAAGCGGTGAAAAACTTTAATTTTGCGGACTTAGCAAACCGGCACCACCGCGCACTAAAACCCGGATCGGGCCATTAAACTAGTTCTAGCTAACTACAAGAAGGGAAGAGATATACCGACGATCCAAGTCCTCCGGTCTTCTCGCCATCGTCCGGATCTCCTGCGGAAAAGTCCCGTCTCCTCCTCGTCGCCGGAAGTGCACCACATCGCCTACTTTGTTTACGGGCTCCCACCTCAATGCCGAGGCAACTCGGGCACGAAGCCGGCTACTCGACGTGCCCAAGAATCGCTGTAGAATGTGTAGTAGAAGAAGTCTCATTTTTGGGGTTGTGGAGTTGCCATTTGTGGAGAAGAAGAGAGCTTGGAGAGAGGTGGGGAAAAATGTAGCATACAAAAAAAGGGGGTAACATTTTTCCACACATCAAATGAAAATCAATCCCATTTCCCCAAGGAATGGCCGGCCCCCCCCTTTCATGTGTGATTGGAGAGAGAGAGAGAGAGCAAGGTCAAGGGGTGGGTGGAAGCAATGATGCAAGAGGGCATCATGAAAGAGTATGATCACAAGCAAAAACCACACACAACCACAACCATCATCAACAACCATGATGCTAACAAAGTCAAGCCATCATGAAGTATGAAGTCAAGCAAGTCAAGGGAGAGTGCTATCATGATACAACAAAATGCAAAGACCCCCTTCCACAAATGCCTATTTGCAACAATGCAAATAAGCCCTCCTCCACCAATCTTCGGCCAATGAACGGAACAATGGAAATCGGCCGAAACGGAAAGCAAACTGGCAACTCCAGAAAAATGGTCCCGTAATAAATTACAGAAAAACCCCGATACTGTGCATACACACCCGCATCTGTATTTCGACTGAAATACAAATGCAATGAGACAAAATCTACACTGTACTATACTAGGATCCGGCTTATACCAAAGCCGGCCAGTAATATCCGTTCGATCCTGATCCGTGCAATATCGCACGTATGTGATCGAACCCTGCCATATAACCATACGGCCTATAGTACAAACTGTCCGATCGTGATCCGTGCAATACCGCACGTATCTGATCGGACCTTGCCATATCTCCATACGGCCTCTACAACCTTTCGCCCGAAAGCTGAGTAACTGAATGTGGGGGACTCTAAAGACTCGTCAACACCTTGGTTGTGGATTTAACCGCTAGCACGTCAGAGGTATAAGCCAATACGTGACGGGCTACCAGGTACTGACCAAATGGGACGTCGATGAGGAAGCTCACCCCGACACCCAACTGAGCCTGTCAGTGACAATATCCGTGCAGTCCGGTCCGTTCGTCTATGAGCATCGCATGGCGGGCCTAGGGGGTTGGTAAAAGTCAGACCCCCAAAAGCGGTACAAGTCGTGTCGGAGTGTAGCCCAGAACACCCTGAGATACTACTGGAATACCTACCAGTAAATCTCCTTGCCTTGGCCAAGGACTTTGTGTAATGGCTCTCCTAGACACAGCACGACCTCACCCCCAATACCGGGAGAGACGAACCCCTGAAGATACGCTCACTGCCTCCATGTGGCTCGGGACTGTACCCAACTAAAACCTGTTTGCACGACTCCTTTGAGCCGTGGTAGGGTAGTAATCAAAGTACAGTGGGAACTCACACGAGACAAATGACGATCCCCAGGTCGATGAACTAACCTGCACACATGTCACCAGGGAACTGCCATCTGACGTCTGGTATATGACCAACTAGCATGTTCCCGGCGAGTCCTGTCCGGTGTACTCATAACCCAATGAGCACCTGTATACATCTTAGGTGATCCAACTGACACCAGTGGCTTGTGAGACCGGCCACCGCCCCTCGTCGGGGTCTCGACTGTATACACTAGTCTACTAATGGAGTATCGATGCCCAGTCTCGAAACTCCCACGACTAGGGACCTTTTAAGGATAAGCTTATAGACCCCCAGCTCCCACTTATATGATCGCCCTCATACTGCTGGTGGTCAAGCAAGAATCCTAGGGGCTCTATCAACGTGTAATAGCGACGTGTCATGTCACCTAAAGCAGTACACGATGATAAAGGTAAATCAGATAGCATACTATCATCTCGAGTAAGACTGTCCTACCGGGATAGGTCCTCCCTCAATCATTACAATCACGTACCTGTGACCTAATAATTGACTCTGAGGGCACTATCTCCAACACTGATAACTGACGATAGGTATAATACCAACAAACAGTTCCCAGCGAGTCCTGTCCAGTGTACTCGTAACCTAACGAGCACCTGCATACTATCTCCAGTACGACGTACTGATGGCTGTGGGACAGACCATCTCCCCTCCTGGGATGAGAAGCGTATACACTAGTCTACTCTGGAGTATCGATGCCCTGTCTCGATAATCCTATGACCAGGGACCTGTATAAGGATGTGCTTATAGACTACCCAACCCCCACTAATGTGGCTGCCATCACAACGCCGGTAGTCAAGCAAAAGATCCTAAGGGCTCTATCAATATGTATTAGCGACATGTCAAAAGAAACACATACACATATTAAGATAGATACAAACCAAGTAGCATACTACCATATTGGGCAAGAATGTCAATCCGTGTATATATCCCAAGCTTCTAAAATATAATAAACAAACTAGTACTATACAATAATGGCCTCTAAGGCAAATCACACTAACAGTATCCGTCCATGAAACAATAATATTCATGTCCAGCTAATCGTTCCAACATCTGATTAATAAAAGGTAGAGGGAAGTGGTCTTTCCTCGTTGCGGCATTGAGTTTTTTGTAATCAATACATACACGCCATCCAGTTTGGGTGCGTGTCTGGATCAACTCATTAGCCCCATTAGATATGACCGTGATACCAGACTTCTTAGGGACCATATGAATAGGACTTACCCATTGGCTATCAGAGATTGGGTAAATTATACTACTATTAAGACACTTGACAATTTCTTTCTTTACTGCCTCCTTCATGACGACATTTAACCGTCTTTGTGGTTCTCTGGTTGGTTTAGCTTCATCCATCAAATGTATATGATGTTCTACAATCAAGGGACTAATCCTTTTGATGTCTGCCATTGTCCAACCAAATGCTTGCCGATTAGATCTCAAGACCATCAAAAGAGCGTTCTCTTGCTCTAAAGCTAGAGAAGTGGATATGATCACACGAAAAGACTCATTCTCACCTAAATATGCATATTTAAGATGAGAAGGTAACTGTTTGAGATCTAATGTCGGCGGAGAGACAATAGAAGGTGGGGTAAGGGAATGACATTCGGATTCTCGAAGAAGTTCATAACCTGTGTAGGATATTGACTCGGAAAGTGCTACTGACTTTTGTGATGAGTCAAAAGGTTCAAACTCGGGAGTGGACTAGTCAAAAGTGTCCTCACTATGATACTGTGCAAGATCAAACAATGATGTGCTAATGTCGTCGAGATCATCAAAGCAAAGCTCATCAACCTTGCAGCTTTCGGAAGCTATCTCGTGGACAGAACAGACATCAAGAATATGAGCAGAAGGTTCAGATGACTGGCTTCCTATCTTGTAAATGTTAAACTCAATTGTCATTTTTTCAAAGGATAGGTTCATGGAACCGTTACGACAATTAATGACAGCATTGGAAGTGGCTAGGAAGGGTCGACCAAGAATAACCGGAATTTGATTCCGTGGGTTTGCTACAGGCTGTGTATCCAAAACAATAAAGTCCACTGGGAATATAAATTCCCCGACTTTTATCAACACATCCTCAAGTTCACCCTTAGGTTTGGTGATAGATCGATCTTCCATTTGGAGAGTGCAGTGGGCAGGTTTCAACTCTCCAATACCTAACTGCTCGTAGAGAGGGTATGGAAGCAGGTTAACACTTGCGCCAAGATCGAGTAGAGCATGGTTACCCCCAATAGAAATAGAGATTGTAGGACAGCCTGGGTCCTTACGTTTCTTTGGTAACTGATGGGTAAAAGCAGTGCTAACATTACTCGTCCTGAACACTTTTTTCGGCACTTGCGTTTTTCTCTTCCTAGTGCACAAGTCCTTAAGAATTTTTGCATAAGCTGAAACTTGTTGGATAGTATCTAGGAGAGGGATATTTATGTTAACCTGTTTAAACATTTCCATAATCTTCTCCATTTGTGGACTTAGTTTGTTTCCCCTTAACCGATTTGGATAAGGAGTTTTAGCAATAAGAGCTGGGTCCAATATTGAAGAAGATCGTATGGGTGGAACAGATCCCAGAATTGGAGTGGGGATAGTCTTATGTTGACTAGAAGGAGTGGGCTGAGGATTCGAGCCTTGGGGAAAATGGAGAATAGGCTCGCAAGAAGGTGGAGTAAATGAAATAGGGTAAGAAGTGGAAGTGGAGGCCGGGGTATCATTGATTGATTCCTCATTATCAATCTCTTCACCGACATGGCTGTTTAGCACTCTTCCAGATCTCAACGTAGTAATAGCACTCATATTATGATGCGAGTAGCCAGGTTTCGATAGGGATTGAGCTGGAAGTTTCCCTTTCTCTCTAGCACTTATCGCGGCATTTAACTGTGCAATTTGTGCTTCTATCGCTTTTATACTCTCACCATGTGAGGTGGAGTCCTTCTTTATAGTATCGATAGAAGACCTTATATCAGTTGTCATTTGCATGGAATGTTTCATAAACAAATCCAAAGTTCGCTCGAGTGAAGAGGATTTTTCGGTACCAGCCGTTTGGAAAGAATTATTATATGGTGCAGAATTGTTGGCTGAATTTTGAAAATTTTGTATTTGAAAGGGGTGCTGATTCTGTGGTGGTTGCTGTGGCTGTGGAGGAACCCTTTGAAAGTTATTTTGGTTAGGAACCGTATTTTGAGTTTGGTATTGGTTCCAAGCAAAATTAGGGTGATTCCTCCAACCCTGATTATATGTGGAAGAATAAGGATCGTTTCTAGGTCGTTGCTGAAAAGAAGCAATAGTGTGTTCTTGACCTTGAAACGGAGAATTCAAAGGACATTCTTCCGTCAAATGTGATGGATCTGAACAGCATCCACACACAGTTTTAGGGTGCGTCACCTGGTTTAGGGAGGCTAATAAAAATTTGTTTTCCATAGCTTCAAGTTTCTTTTGCATTGCTGCCATTTCGGTTTTGACTGCTATGGAAACATCAAGTTGATGGATACCACCCCTAGATGATGGACTAACGCTTTCCCATTGCAAAGTGTTTTCAGCAAAATCTTCCAAAAATTTCCAAGCTTCACCATCGTTTTTAGACATGAAATTGCCTTGACACATGGTTTCAAGCATATGTTTTGTCGTTGGATTAATGCCCTCATATATAATTCGGCACAAATCCCATCAATGGATTCCGTGATGAGGATATTGGACAAGCAGATCCTTGAACCGTTCAAAACATTTCCAAAATGTTTCATTGGGAAGCTGGGAAAACTGGTTGATTTCACTCCTAACACGGGCGGTTTTATGATTGGGATAAAATTTCTTAAGGAATGCTATAACGAATTCATCCCAATTGGAAATAGAGTGTGTGGGTGTGTTATAAAGCCACTTTTCGGCTAAATCGTACAAAGTGAATGGGAGAAGACGTAAACGCATAGCATCCACAGAAAGTTGTGAAGTGCCCATCATAGCACATGCGTTTTCGAATTTGGTGATAAAAACGTATGCGTCTTCAGACTCTAAACCATGAAATTTAGGCAAAAGATTGATATAGTGTGGTTTGATTTCGAAATTATCCCCATTGGCTGGTGGAATGGAAAGACAAGTAGAAAGAGGACCACGTATAGGGTAGCATCTCTTTTGGAGAGATATACACGGTAAATTCTGCGCACCTGTGGATGGTGGAAAAGTGGTGTTATTAAAATTCGATGGAGAACCGTCCATCTCGGTCGTTGTAGTATAGTGGTGAGTATTCCCGCCTGTCACGCGGGTGATCCGGGTTCGATCCCAGGCAACGGCGTCATTTGATTGATTCGAAAATTTGCTTAGATCGACTTCTTCGTGATTTAAAGAAGAAAAGATATTAGTAAAGAAGAAGCGATGCTGTTTTTAGTCGTAAAAGTAACCGCAATCAATAACGGTGTCGCGTGTAGCTAGACCATTAGTGAGTACGGGTCATCCTCTGGGATTCGTGTATTTGATCACTCTTGGTTTAGTTGAGTCGAAAGAAACGGTAAAGAAAATTCAAGAAAATGATTCAAGATTTAGTTGATGAAATATTTTCAAGAAAATCAAGAAAGAGTTTAAGATTTAGTAATCAAGAAAATTTCCAAGATCAATGTAGTTAAAAAGAAAATTGAAGAATACCTTGTAGGATTCGATAGGAAATAGTAGAAATGATGAATACTAAAAATGACTCATCTTATTTATTGATGAATTATAGCTAGAACGATGGTGATGAATGAAGATTAGGGATCTATTGAAGAAACTAGGGTTTCTCCTTCACTATCTCTTGTCTTTTCATTGATCACCATTCAAATCTAGCATTTAGCAAAGAAAATCATCAATCATTTAATCCCAAATTGCAACGAAATTATCAAGAACGGTGATCTCGCTCCAAATTTGGTTGTTGACGATTTTTTTCCTAAAGTTCATAATTCTTATAAGACTTAAGATGAGTATAGGATTTCCTCACCATTTGATCTACCAAATTCCTTCGAATTCTTAGCAAGCGGAGATTTACTCACGCATTATGAAAATAGAAGAATCAATAATTAGAAATTTCATAATGCGAAAATTTAAAGAAAGAGAGATTGAACAAATAATCACCTTATTATTCAACTTCGAATTACACTTCTCAATTTGAGATTACAAGAAAGAATGCTCTCGATCACTCCTTTGAAGAGGTAATTTCTCCGTCGATCTTTGCTTTGCTCAATCACCGTGAGACTTGGACCTGTCGAGGATCACGTGCTCTTTGATGACAATCGACTTTGCGAAAGGATCTTGAATGTCGTCGCTCGATATTGTTTTCAACGATTCTTGATTTTGGATCTTGATTTGGAATTGAATTGGATTGAATTGGCTCTCAAATTGTTTCCCCAAATTGTGTCTTAATTGTGTAACCCCCAAAATGAAGGCTTAGGTCCTTTATATAGCCCTTCACCAATCTTCCACTAAAAGCTAGGCCAATCTTCCCCAAGAAGTAGGTAGTTGTAGGGAAACTTCTAGAATAATGTAGTCATCAAGCTTCCTCAAGAAGCTAAGTTGTTGTAGAGAAGTTTCCAGAACAAAGTTGTTACAATGGAGCGTCCTCAACAAGTTAGGACGTTGCAATGAAGTTTCTGGAGATAACATGTCAACCGATGCCCTAACTCGGCCGCGAATCCGCGGCGGATCGGCCTGACTCGACCGCGGATCCGCGGCCGTTTAGTGAGCTTGTTGCTTCATTTTTCTTGTGTCTTCTGGTCTTGGTCTATAGGTATTCAGGTGATATCTGGAATCTTCTTATCTCTTCTGAATCTCTGCCAGATTTTAACTCTTTGATTTCCTGTATTTTGTTGGTGAATTTACGATTCCGATATCTATCCTGAGATAATCTTCTGCATAAAATCTCAATGAAGAATGTTGAGATATACAATATCATGCGTGAAATAATAAACATACAATTTCCTTCCAAAATGTTGATTATAATGTATAACACGTGGTAATTGATATTTTCCAGACGAACTTGTAATATGTGTTATATTTATAACAAACATCCTTAGATGATTAAAAAAGTACGAAAATTGTTATGTTAAAGATTGCAATATTTTCGACTGAACAACCACCGAGCAGTTTCACTGCTCGACTCCCTACACGTCTTTACTAAGTGATCTCCACCTCAACTTCGGGGCTATGGAGATACCGACCTTTCACCGGTCTTTGCACACTTAGCAAATGGTCGAATTCAATTCGACGTGCGATCGCTAGACGAAAAACCGACCTAACATGAAAGTAGTACCGCGCAAATTAAAATGTTTACCACAAACAAAAGGAAAATGCGCACGCAAAGAACACTGCAAAAAGATTTTTTATTCATAAAGTCGGAAATCTTTATAGGGGTATTATGGGCTCCCCAGCCTTACAAAAACACCCGGAGGCTTACAAAATTCTAGCGCAAAGAAAATAAGGAGGCGAGGAAGTTCAAGCTTCGAGGCTGGGGAGAATATCAATGAGCAGCGCTTCCATTGCGACAACCGGGGTGGTATCTTAAAGGTCGGCACCCTCGGCGACGGTGGCCGAGGCGACCGACTTATCCCAATGCTCCCACCAGGGGCCTCTTCCCTTACAGCACTGCCGGGAGCATCCCCTGCGCCTCATCCCCACGTGGGTACTCACCCCGGAGCTCGCTGTCAGGGAACTCCGGCATCAGGGCCTTGACAGCGTCGAGAGAGTCATGACAAATGACGGTAGCAGCCCCAGCGAGGTCTGTGTAGTACCGATCTGACTTCTTGTAGCTCTCCACCTCCTTCGAAGCTCGGAGCTCGGCACGCCTCGTTCCCTCCTTCGCCGCCTCGTTCTCCCTCCGAAGGGTGTTCGCCTTCTTCTTCAGGGTGGCGGCAAGCACCCTGGAGTCTTCTAACTTGGCCTCGGCAGCTCGGGCAGCCTCTCGGTACTTGGCAATCTCCCGATCCCCGGCCGCCACTTGGTCTTCGAGAGCAGCGACCCTCTCCATCGCCGCCTCCAGCTCTAGCCTTGAGCACTCCTCCCGTAACGAGAACTCACCCGCGGCCCGCATCGCCGGGGCAATTCCTTCATCCTCTATGTTGACGACGAGGGCGACATGCTGGAGGACCTGAAGAAAACAAAATAGGGTTATAAAGAAAAGAGGGGCGCCCAACCTTGCGAACAAAAATACTGAATGAAGAGCCGAGTGGGGTGCGAACACTAACCTGCACGGCCTCTTGAGTTATGGCCGGCATTTAGGCCCGGAGGGTCCCCCGAAGGATTCTGCCCCCGGCCGACCTTTCCATCTCCGAGAGTAGGCTGTCGGCGACGGAAAGCCCCGAGAGCACCTCGAAGCGGAGCTCCCCATCGTCCACGATGATCGGGGAAGCCGGAGAGCGGGGCGTCGTCCTATGAAACCTATTGAGGAGCGATGCAGGAGAACCAGTCTCACCCCCACCTCTGGAGCCTGGGGCTCTTGCTCCCGAGGACATTTGCGGCTCGGCGCTGTTGGGGTCAAAATTTGCACCCCAGTTGACTGGGTCAAAGTCAAGGTCAACCCCAAGTAAGCGGGCACAAGCCCAAGCAAGTGGGCCCATGCCCAAGTCGAGCCCCGCGGCCGGCCTCCCTATGCCAAAATAAAAATCATGTAACAAATAATTTTGATGTAATTTTTTGTGCATGAATGTAAGCAAAATGGGCATAAAGCCAAATTTTTGTAAAGCCCATGGATTATGTGCAAAAAGAAATAGCACATAAGACATGAGATGGGCAAAATGCCATTTTGTAAAGCCCAAGGGACTATGTGTAAATGTGTAAGCCTATAAAAGGCAACATGATGAAAATATCTAAGAGACTTTTTTCATTCTCCCCAAAAATTAGGGTTTGTGCCTCCTTCCTCTTTCTCAAGGGTCTAAAACCCTCTTCCCCTTTTTTGAATTAAACCAAGAGTTTAACTCTTCCTTTCTCAAAAATAAATAGTTTTTCACCACAAAACCCACGAAGGGGAGCTCGAATCTCCAATCAGATCTCGAAAAGGGGAGACTTTTAAGTCTCACCCCCTTTTCTCCAAGGTCCCGCCGATCAAGAGAAGGAAGAAGGAGACTCATCTCCAAAAATCTAATTTTGGACAGATCCAAGACTCAAAAGAAGAGCCAAAGATTCCTAGGAGTTTAACTCTTTTCTAGATCTGTTGGAGTTTAACTCCATAAATTAGTTTATGTTAGGAGTTCAACTCCAAAAAAAACCCTTGGGAGTTCGACTCCCCGACCTAGGGGCTAGGCCCCTTCCCGCGGGTGTTTCCTGTGGTCACGTGTGCGCCACGTGACCCCGGGCGCGACCCGGGGAGCTAAGGCGCCCATCGGTCACGTGTGTGCCACGTGATCCCGGGCGTTAAGGCGCCCATCGGTCACGTGTGTGGCACGTGACCCCGGGCGCTAAGACGCCCATGTGCGCGCACGTGACCCCGAGCACCATGCGTCCACGTGCTACGTACGCGTCTTTATGACGCTTCCCCCCCCATTTTTTTATATATATATGCACTCCACACTAAATATACCTCTCGTTAGAAAAAATTTCTAACGGGGCGTTGCCCCGCACCCCATAAGGGGGCTGCTAGCCCCCTTGACCCCCAGCCCGCTATCCGGGTAGCAGGACCCCCGTAAAAACTCTACAGGACCCCCGATATATCCAAAACCCCTTTCAAAACACAACACACGCACACTGCACATTGAGTTCGCATGACCAGTTTAACCCGTCAATCGGAGGTTCATTCGCTCCAAAGAAGATCCCCACAATCAATAAACCCCCGTTTACCCTAGGCAGGGGGAATCTGTAGTACGCCTGACAAGCGCGCATGTATTCCCATCTCAATGGGGTGATGAAAAACACCCTACAGATTATGGCACGCCCGGTAGGACCAATCTCTCCTTCCATATTTCGGGTTAAACATTCATGCGAACTCAATCAATATACATATCTATATTTATACTAAAATAATTCTTTTTTCATGCAGGTTTTCAAGCAACCAATTTTCAACAATGTCTCCAAAGATGAACTTAGATCTCGTCTCCTACACAATGAAGATAGACGCCAGGGCGGTCCTCCCGACAAGTCTCGGATGACAACGGGAAGAACCGCTGCTACAATTTGGGTCTATTCTGTTTGTCTCAGCTAATGCCATCCCTGCACCTTAAGCTCCGGTAACCGACAAACCGGCCTCGAAAGGCAAAAGGCCAAATGTGGTGATCTCGAGGGCGCCCCAACCTAAACGCGAGTCGGTGTTCAAACGGCTCTCCTGGCCCCAGCTAGGGGCAAAGCTGTCAGAACAAAAGAAGTTGCCAGACGTCATGGGCAAGCCCAGGCGATACCTTCGATGGACATGCGGGTGGATGTCTTCTCAAGTCCCCCATCACTCAGCCTATGGCGGCTTCCCGAAGAGCAGAAGCCTGCCAAGCGCTCAAGGCAAAGAAACTTAGGCATAAGCGGCTCAGATACAGAGCCAACAAAAGGGATAGAGCTCTGGCCATGTTAAAATTTATGAATTTCCAAAGCCCGGACCGCTCCGCAAAACCAGCTGCCAGTGATGAAAGGATGGCTGAATGTGTTATCCACACCGTCTACATGGTGGGCACGCGTCCCAGCGACAACCTTCGCAGCAAAAGCAAGGATGGGGTCACCACATCTCAAATCCAATCTGGTGTGAATATGGCTGCCACATTCCAACACCGGCCTCCTCTGGAAGGTAATGAAGACCCTTCCAGTGAGGCTGATAAGCAGAGAGAGCCCTTGGTTCATTAGGGGTCGGGCTCTGAAAGCGAAGAGGAGCCAATCTTCCGTCCTAAGAACACAGAGCAACAACTTCTCCAAGAGCTCCGAAAACAGCTCAGAAGTAAAGATAAGGAGATGGCCAAACTTTACTCCAAAATTGACGACTTGACGAATGTCGTCTTGCAGCTCACGGCCCGACTGCCTCTCAGACACCCAATCAAGCGCAGGGCTCTGCTCATGAGCCGGGAAAAGGTGTCCCAAGGCAGCCGACGCCTATTCCCCCAAATCCAAAGGTGGGCGGACAGCATGAAAGTCAGTCGCATCCTATCTCGGGAAATGTCTTGGCTACCGATGACAGTAGCCCGCTAACTCAAGATCAAATCATGGATTTGGTTGCCAACAAAGTCAAAACATTGGTAGCTAAAGACGAAGCGCAAAAAGATGTTAGCAGTAGCAGGAAACCATATCCTGCTCAGTATAATCTGGTAGAATTTCCTAGCGGCTATGTCATCCCCAAATTCGGAAGATTTGATGGGACGGGAAATGCGAATCAGCACGTCACCCATTTTAAAGTCTCATGCAGGAATACTGGGGGCAATGATGCGCTTCTCCTCCGCCAGTTCGTTAATAGCTTGACTGATGTTGCTTTCGACTGGTACGCGAGCATACCGGATGGCTCCATCACAACTTTCGTCCAAATGGAATCTTTGTTCCGACAAAGGTTCGTGAGTGTCAGCGATAAGATCACCATTGCCGACCTCGTAAGGATCAAGCCAAAGAACAACAAAGCAGCACGGATTTTATAACCCGATGGTACAATCTCTCCGTCAAATGTGAACCGCCGATAGAGCAGGACCAATCTGTCAGTCTCCTTGTCGGAAATCTCAACAATTGGATGGCCCCGTTTCTATGCACCGCGGGTCTCAAAACATTCCAAGAGCTGACCAGGAAAGTGCAGATGCTAGAGCGCTCAAAGCAGGAGTCCTCCTCGGATTCCCAAAATAACAATAGGTCCTAGAGAAACCGAAAGGACGATAATCGCAAAGGCGGAAACTCCGATGATTCTGAATCTTTCAACACTTCGGCTAACCGAAATAAGCTAGGGATGAGCGGGCCTGATGCCAACCAGCCTCGGAAGCCAGTGTTCGGAGAGGGAGGAGAATCTCCACTGAAAGAGAAGCTGGATAGGTTATATTCCTTCAGAAGGGACAAAATCCGTAAAATATTCAAAGACGTCCTGAGGAACGGTCTACAACTGCCAGAGTCAAAAAGACCGCAGGAAGCGAATATGACCGATGACCCTAAATACTGCCCCTATCACAGAGTGATAAGTCATGCCATTGAGGACTACTTCGTCTTCAAAGATTGGGTCGAAAAGCAATACAAGCCAGAAGAGATAGAACTGTCTAAAGGACTGTCAACAAACAGTCAAGCCGCGACCGCCAATTTCATACAAACGGAGACCGAAATTCTTCGTGAAACCGATTCTCTCAGACATCTGGTTTTCTCTGAAAACAATCGACCACCACGTCATTAAACTCGGAACAATCGACCTCAAAGTTGCTAAGCTAGGGATGTAAAAATATGTAAATAAAACAAAAATAAATAAATATATAAAAAAATAAAGAGCCGAAATGATGGGGCAACCGCGAATAAAAAGCCGAAATGATAGGGCAATCGCGACCTTCGCGATAAGAAAAGCTAAAATGATAGAGCAATCGCGGTAAAAAAAAACGGTGAATGATGAGTCGCTCCTGGTACCATATTCCAGTGCAGCGATGCAGACGCCAACCAAAATCCAAATTCTCAAACGGCGAATGATGAGTCACTTCTGGTACCATATTCCAGTGCAGTGATGCAGACGCCAACCAAAATTCAAATTCCTAACATTCTCCCGGCCCTACGGGTGGTCCCCAAATTGACTACCGTATACAATCCACGGGCTCAAATAATTCTCCTAAAACCCATGCCCCACCGTAGTCACCAGTCCAGCGGCCGGTCTCCGCCCTTGGAATTATGCCCCATTAGGGAAGACCCACTCATATGTCCTCACGATACATGAACAATCCTTCGTGGGATCCTTACGACTCACAAAAGGAAAACACACTTGGGGGTCCTCACGACTCCTAAGGAGAAAATACACATACGGGATCCTTACGACCCATAAGGAGAAAATGCTTTTATGGGACTTTTACGGCCCATGAAATTGAGAAGTCTTACGTGATAGGGACCCAAACCTGTCTCCTAAGCCATCGCTTCCCAATAGGCAAAGGCAAATGATAAGTTGCTCCTGGCAATATTCCAGTGCAGCAATGCAGATGCCGATCTATAAACCAATCCCCGAATATCCCAATGGCGAATGATGAGTTGCTCCTGGTACCATATTCCAGTGCAGCGATGCAGACGCCAACCAAATTCCAAATCCCATACCCCAACGGCGGATGACGAGTCGCTCCTGGTACCATATTCCTGTACAGCGATGCAGACGCCAACAAAGTCCCCAAATTCTTCAGGCCCTACGGTCTGGATCATAAATCCTGCAAAACCGTATACAATCCACGGGCGTAAAACGATCCCAATCTCTCCCAAGTCGTACCGGCGGGACCACATTCAAAATCCCACCAGCGATGAAGATTCCCAAAAAAAAAAGAAAAAGAAAAAAGAAAAAGAAAAAAAAAAGTAAGTCCACAAGCAAAATGGACACGGATGAAAACCCGAAAGAGCCCCGTGAGTAAAAACAACAGGACTGCTGGTGAGTTTGTGAAAATCCGAAAGGGCAAAAACTCGTGAAAAAGAGATGAAATGCACTCGCAAAGTCCTCTCGACTTTATAAGAAGAAAATTCCTGCGTGAGATCCTTATGACTCACAAAGGAGCAACACACTTAGAAATCCCCACGACTCCTAAGGAGAAAATACACCTACGAGATCCTTTCGACTAGTAGGGAGAAAATACTTTTATGGGACCCTTACGGCTCATAAAGTTGAAAAGTCTTAGGTGATAGGGACCTTAACCTGTCTCCTAAACCATCGCTCCCCGACAGGCAAAAGCAAATGATGATTCGCTCCTAGTACCATATTCCAGTGTAGCGATACTGATGCCAAATAAAAACCAAAATCCCCAAATCCTCTCATGGCAAATGATGATTCGCTTCTAGTACCATATTCCTATGTAGCGATGCTGATGTCAACCTAAATCAAATCAAACCAACAACCTCTGCGGCGGAATCATACTTCGTCTCAGAAAATACCCCGTGTCGAAATTATGCTTTGCCTCGGAGTATCCACCTGCCCTGTCGGAATTATGCTTCGCCTGGGAATCATCCTCTACATCAAAACCATTGACACTCTGTGCCGGGGAAACGTCGACCACAGACACTCCGTGTCGGGGATAATTCAACCAGCGACCTCCTCGTCGGAATTAAACTCCGCCTTGGAATCAAGTCGACTAACAAGCTCTGCGTCGGAATCATGCTTCGTCTCAGAATGTACCCCGCATCGAAATCAAGCTTCGGCTCGGTGTATCTGCCTTCCCTGTCTGAATTATGCTTCGGCTCGGAATCAACCAGCAACTTCCTCGTCGGAATTAAGCTCCGTCTCGGAATCAAGTCAACCAACAAGCTCTACGCCGGAATCGTGCTTCGTTTCAGAGTGTACCCCGCGTCGAAATCAAGTTTCGTTTCGGAGTATTTGCCTTCCCTGTCGGAATTATACTTCGCCTGGGAGTCCACCTCTGCATCGAAATTATGCTTCGGTCAGAATGTCTGCCGTCCGTCGGAATTATGCTCTGACCCCTTTGGAATCATGCTCCGCTCGTCGGAATTATGCTCCGACCCTTTGGAATCATGCTCCGCTCATCGGAATCATTCTCCACTCTTCGGAATGATGCTCCGATCCCCGAAGTTATGCACATCGGAACCATGCTCCGATCCCTGCAATCATGCATCTACTCTTCGGAATTATGCTCCGACCCTCGGAATTTCCCCGGGAATCAGGCTCCCTGAGGGATGCTCCGCCCCCGGAATGATGTTCGACCTCGGAGTCCAGCTTCAAGATCCATCAATTTCATGCACACAACTCATATGCGCGGTATGCATTTATTGATGGGGGGCATTTTGTTGGGGTCAAAATTTGCACCCCAGTTGACCGGGTCAAAGTCAAGGTCAACCCCAAGTAAGCGGGCCCAAGCAAATGGGCCCATGCCCAAGTCGAGCCCCGCGGCCGGCCTCCCCATGCCAAAATAAAAATCATGTAATAAATAACTTTGATGTAATTTTTTGTGCATGAATGTAAGCAAAATGGGCATAAAGCCAAATTTTTGTAAAGCCCATGGCTTATGTGCAAAAACAAATAGCACATGAGACATGGGATGGGCAAAATGCCATTTTGTAAAGCCCAAGGGGCTATGTGTAAATGTGTAAGCCTATAAGAGGCAACATGATGAAAATATCTAAGAGACTTTTTTTATTCTCCCCAAAAACTAGGGTTTGTGCCTCCTTCCCCTTTCTCAAGGGTCTAAAACCCTCTTCCTCTTTTTTGAATTAAACCAAGAATTTAACTCTTCCTTTCTAAAAAATAAATAGTTTTTCACCACAAAACCCACGAAGGGGAGCTCGAATCTCCAATCAGATCTCGAAAAGGGAAGACTTTTAAGTCCCACCCCCTTTTCTCCAAGATCCCGCCGATCAAGAGAAGGAAGAAGGAGACACATCTCCAAAAATCTAATTTTGGATAGATCCAAGGCTCAAAAGAAGAGCCAAAGATTCCTAGGAGTTTAACTCCTTTCTAGATCTGTTGGAGTTTAACTCCATAAATTAGTTTCTGTTAGGAGTTCAACTCCAAAAAAACCCTTAGGAGTTCAACTCCCCAACCTAGGGGCTAGGCCCCTTCCTGCAGGTGTTTCCCATGGTCACGTGTGCGCCACGTGACCCCGGGCGCTAAGGCGCCCATCGGTCACGTGTGCGCCACGTGACCCCGGGGCACTAAGGCGTCCAATGGTCATGTATGCGCCACGTGACCCCGGGCGCTAAGGCGCCCATCGGTCACGTGTGCGCCACGTGACCCCGGGGCGTCACGTGACCCCGGGGTGCTAAGGCGCCCAATGGTCACGTGTGCGCCACGTGACCCCTGGCTCTAAGGCGCCCATCGGTCACGTGTGCGCCACGTGACCCCGGGGCGCTAAGGCGCCCATCGATCACTTGTGCGCCACGTGACCCCGGGGCGCTAAAGCGCCCATGTGCACGCACGTGACCCCGGGCACCATACGCCCACGTGCCACGCACGCGTCTTTAAGACGCTTCCCCTCATTTTTTTATATATATGCACTCCACACTAAATATACCTCTCCCGTTAGAAAAAATTTCTAACGGGGCGCTGTCCCGCACCCTGCAAGGGGGTTGCTAGCCCTCTTGAACCCCAGCCCGCTATCCAGGTAGCGGGAGCCCCGTAAAAACTCTGCGGGGCCCCTGATATATCCAAAACCCCTTTCAAAACACAACACACGCACACTGCACATTGAGTTCGCATGACCAGTTTAACCCATCAATCGGAGATTCCTTCGCTCCAAAGACGAGGGGTAATTAACGGCAGGTTAGTCCGCGGCTGCCGGAGATTCGGATCCCCGCAATCAATAACCCCCCGCCTACCCTAGGCAAGGGAAAACTGTAGTACGCCTGACAAGCACGCGCGTATTCCCATCTCAATGGGGTGACGAAAAACACCCTACAGGCGCTCGGCTGGACTCCGGGGCCCGGGGCGCGTTTGAGCGCCTAGATGGAGCGGCCGCCGGTGGAGCCGGAGCCGACGACGGGCGAGAAGGGCCGACGCCTCCGGCCTTCTTCCCCTTCTTCTCTTCAACCAGGGCTGCCCAAAATTTGCCTAGGTCCATGGGTTCTACATGAGACGAAAATACACAGGAGTCAGCAATGCCAGAAAGGGTGAAAGTATACACAAGTCTAAACGGGTCGCGTGAAAACTCCTAACTTACCCGCGAACCGGGCGAGGCTGAGCCCGGCCCAACTGAGGGCCCGCTCAGACAGCAACACATCATCCCGAGGGAGGGGCTCCCACTCCGACACTGCCACTGCGTCGGGATCATTCAACCGTCACGCACGTGGGCAGTTGGCCCTGTGCCATTGAATGGGCACAGACCAATCCTCACCCTCGGGCGGCCCAACAAACAAAAACTTCTTCTTCCAATAGTGAATGGAAGAAGATACTACGACGACCCCCGACCTAGAAACACCTTCCCGGTGTTTTCTAAAAGAGATATACACCCAGCTCGGCTCGCCCCTGCTAGTGCCGGGGTGGTTTTTGTAACAAAGAGAAGAAACGAGAAGGCTCCGGCTGAAAGGGATCAGACGCAATTTCAACCGGACCAGGAACCCAAGAAGAATCCTTCAAGAGTTCGGCACTAACTGGCCCGGGGCTAACCCAAAACAATTCAACGCCGCTCTCACCTCGGGGGAGAAGGGCAAGCGCATCCCGGCCCAAAAGGCTTCCAGGTACAAGGCAATCTCCTTACTCCGTACCTGGTTTGCCCTCTCCCCCTCCTCGGCCAGACGAAGCGAGTAGCCGGGAGGGATGTGGAAACGAGTCCGGATGGTGGCGAGCTCATCCGCATGCCTCAGCACGGATGACGCGCCAAGAGCATCCACGACCTGCGCTCTGGGGACCGCCCCCGTCGCACGACCCGGGAAGCACGACTAACCCTAACATCCCGGGGGGACTCCGACTCAGACGAGGAAGAAGCAGAAGAGGAAGCTACAGAAGACTCCCTAGACTCTACCTGGACTATTTCTACAGACTTCTCGGTAGAAGACATCTAACCTGATCAAAGGGACGAGTCCTCGGAAGAGAAAACGCGAGAAATCCGACCTGAGGGGAAGAGCGCCGAGCTAACATGACTAGGGACGAGGAAATTATGGTGAGGTATAGGCCCTGAGGGGGATCCCACCTCTATTTATAGCTGCTGGCGTGCACATCCTACGGCTCCGATCGCCTCCCGTCGAAACAACGCTTCGCAACCAACGGCTGATAACATTCCACCTGTCGCACCCACATTGGGCGCGTCCCATCGGGCGCTGGAACACCTGCGGCACGTCCCGCCAGCCAACCAGCGCTAGGCACGTGGGCTGGCGCTTCGACGAACGTACGCACAAACCGACACTTCCACTTTAAATGCGAGATCTCTTTCCTGATCCGCTGACATCATCAAGAGAATACGACTAATTGCCCGGGAATACACACCGACGATATCTTCAAATAAGGGCTCACCCCGAGTGACCGGTCAGACCACTCTCGACCCGACCCAGGAGCGGGTCGAGACGAGAATGGGGGCTAATGATGATGCTCGATATCGGTGACCCCCCAGATCATGACACGTGGCAGATGACGTGTCCCAGAGCTTGCCAAAAAGGATCAGGAACGGTATGTTGGAAGCATACCCGGGCCTGTGACCCTAGGATGTTACCAACCTTTGGTGGCCTCCCAGACCACCCCCAGCTCGCCTCCGAGCTATCGCAGAACCAAGATGCCTCGGCCTCCCGGTCGTTCCCGAGCCTCCCGCGGAGCTTATCTTCCTCGGTCTCACCAACCGACCCACATCACCGATCACAGGCGCCTCCGCCACGGCTCCGCGAATCTCGCCAGGTGCGAGATATCCGCCGCCCATGATCCCGCGTTCCACGCCATCACGATCCCCCATTAACGAGTATATCTCGTCATTAATGGGGAATCCCGCCTATCACGCGGGCGTGACGCCAAGGGCGTAACGGCCGGCGTGAATCTCACGCCCGCCTGCCTCTTGCTGCCACTATATAAACCCTTCACTCAGAAGACTCAGGTAATCCAATTTAACTCCAATAGGCCGTTACTCTGCCAAAATACCCCGTCTAACTTGATCGTCGGAGGGTCCTCGGTGGCACAACCATCCCGGGACTTCCTTGCAGCTAGCTCGGCCTCAACCATACAAAACCCATTGAGATCTACACGCTTCAGGAGTCAACCCTCCAAATCCAATCTCAGCTGTCCATCAGCGCTCGCAGCAGATCAACGGAAGGTAACATCTGAAGGAGATCCAGAGATCCATCAGAAACCCAATAATTGGCTTCCGTACAAGTATCAATATTTTAGACGAAGCGACCCTCGGCCTAAACACAACCATGTGCCTAGGGTTTATAGCCGCCATTGCTACCGGGGCTTACCATCGTCACCTCCTGCTTGGGGTGGGAGATGGGATTCTCTCTATCTCTCCCTCACTTAGGGAGAGAGAATGCTTAGGCTTGAGGATGTTTTCCTCTTTTTTCATTTTGCTTGGATTTTGAAAGGTTCGTTGAGGATTTTGGAGGATCTAAGGATTAGATGCTGCGAAGGAGCTACGAATCCACAAGGGTCGTCATGGATCCTGCGAAGGAGCTACGAATCCACAAGGGTCGTCATGGATCCTGCGAAGGAGCTACGAATCCACAAGGATCGTCATGGATCCTGCCATGGAGTTGGTATCAGCTAAGAAAGGCCGTTGATCCGGCAATTAGGAAGAGGGTATGGAGCTATAGATCCCAGATCCAATGACGTGGATGCCAGTTTCGGTGATTGAGGAAAGGGATCGGGTTATGATGTCGTATTCGACAATGGGGATTCATATTCGGCAATGGGGATGCCATATTCGACAACGGAGGAAAGGATTTGGAGGTGCCGACTCGGATTCGGCGATTTTGGAACAGGGATGGATCCTGCCATGGAGTTGGTCTCAGCTACGAAAGGGCGTTGATGCAGCAATTAGGAAGAGGGTATGGAGCTATAGATCTTAGATCCAACGATGTGGATGCCGGTTTCGGTGACTGAGAAAATGGATCGGGTTAAAGTGTCCTATTCGGCAATGTGGATGTTGTATTCGACAATGGAGGAAATGATTTGGAGGTGTCGAGTCAGATTCGGCGATTTAGGAACCAATGTTCTAAATTTCGGTCGACATTGCCGAAATGTCGGTTTTAGGAAAAAACAACACATGTATGCAAAAAAATCGGGAATGATATCGGTTGAATGTCTACCGAAATTTCGTGATTTCGGCCGAAATATCGGGCGTTTAGGCCGACATTTCTCATTATGAGGTCAATTTTTTAGGGTAATTTTTTTTTTTGGATTTTGGGCTTTGTAGATAAGCCAGTCCATTTGAACCAACTTATTTTACAGGAATCTTATTTCATCACTCCCATAGAATTCGAACATACGAATGTTCGCTTAATAGACGATCGCTCTACCACCGTGCTATCGAGAAAAATATAAATTTAATAAAGCTAGAAATATAAATAAGTTAATATTTTTTTCAAAAAAATAAATTATAGAAATAACGTGTACATTACAAAAATATAAAACCCGATATTTGATTTTACTACCCAACATTTCACGGCATCTGATATCCGACAATAAAATCTTCAGGCCGACATGACACTGACATCCGAAATTTAGAACATTGTTAGGAACTTGTATGATGGTGTGGGGTCGGATCCGGCGTATGAATGAGGATGGATATATGACATAAGGATGAGAAGTTCGATCCCACATACAGGAACGATGTCCAATGGAGGACGGGGAGATGATGGATGCCCGATTGAGGACGGGGAGTCCAATCCGGCCAAGGGGAAGGATGCCCAATCAAGAAAATGGAATCTGATACGGTGAAGTAAATGGATGTCGATTGAGGACGCGGAGTCCAACACGGCGAAGAGGATGGATGTCTAATCGAGAATACGAAGTTCAATCCGAAAAAGAGGAAGAATGCATAATCTCGAATGTTGTCTGATCCGACTAAGGGGATGGATGCCCAATCCAGGACGCGGGCTTCTAGAGGTGTCAAATAGACAGGTCAGGTCACCCACGGGCGTGAAACGGGTGTGGGTAAAAATGCCTTGATTTAAACGTGTTAAATTCCATGTTCATGACCCGACCCATTATGGGCGGACGGGTGTGCAGCGCCATTCGGGTAACCCATGAATAATTAAACAGGTCGTCCATCTACGGGCTAACGGGTAACCTAGAGTATCATGAAATATTTTTCGTAATTTAAAGAAAAAAGAATTGTGTGTATAGGTTTATGGAGTTCGTATACATTAACAATCTTAATTAAAGACAATATATACATTCAAATATACATTCTCACAAAAAGTCTTTAGTAGTATTCATAATAAATATTTTAAATATAAAATATTTATTCTTATGTTTAAGAAAATTAATCAAAAGTCGTTGACTATGTTCTATACAGGCCGTGTAAAACCCATGAATCCGCGGGTCGGATCGACCTGGTGATACTTATAAACGGACGGGCTGGGTACGGGTAGTATTTTAACGGGTAGAAAAACTTTGACCAATTATCTATGTTTTATGGATTGACCCACGGGCTATACGGGCAACGGGTCATTATTGACATCTGTACGGACTCCAATTTGGCAAAAAGGTAGGATGCCCGATCGACGACCTGAAATACAACTCAACGAAGGAAAAGGACATCCAATTGTGGAGCGGTGATATGGTGAAGGGAAACAATGTCCGATCAAGGACGAGACGACTGATACGGCGAATGGATAATATTCCCGATCATAACGATCCAACAAATGAGGATGCGCGGTAGAGGATGGAGTTGAGCTGGGATTCGGAGTTTTTAATATTTATTTTAATAAATGTACTAGTTGCGTTAAAAAAAAATTAATTTAGCACGGGGGTAATTTTGCTTTTGTTTCCAATCAAAAAAAAAATTGGCTTAGGACTTTCGGATGGAACCAAAATATATTGAAAGCCCATGTGTTCCTCACGTATATTCCGATGTGGGACTATTATTTGTCCCTTTGTTTCAACTTCCAACATGATGAGAATGCCACATACAAGGTTTCATTTCAACTGATAACACAATGTTAGTTTCATTCAACTGTTAAGGGTAGTTTCAGTCCCACCGGCATTAACATATTATCATGATGGTCAACTTGATATCTAAACTAGGACGGATGGTTTCAAGTTGAACACGGAATGGAAAATCATGATCAATTATATCGAGATGGTGTACACAATGTTAGATATAACCAAGAGAATAATGGTTCACAATTTACCCCTCTTTATTTAAGTATATTTCTCTGAGATACAGACAATACAACAATTATGAACATAAAATATAAACGAATGCGTACCAACTATGTGAGAGAGATGTAGCTAGCATTTTGTGATCAAGGTTTCTCAAATAGGGAATACACTTCAATAACAACTTGATGAGAAGCACACTGCACACTCTGCAAGTCCTCAACCAGTGATGGATTTAGGGAAACATCACTGTATCTCACTGTCATTCTCTTGAGGACGCATGAATTCATCAAAAGGAATTTGATAAATTTATGCACAGGCTCACAGCTCAAGTTAGGATATTCTAAATTGACAATCGAGAGGTGTTGCTTCATACAGTCTGCTACTTGATGCCTCTCCCAATATACATCGTTGATCTCACTCGTGGATCCACATGAGTAGTCCTATTCAAAGGTCAATGTGTCCAAAAGAGAATTAGCATGGCTAGAGAAAAAGAAGATCAGATGGGTTACAAAAGGTTTGATTGTACTAACATATAGTGCTTGATTCCTGCTTCGCCTAAAATGTAAGATTTTCACATACAGTAAATTTATGTAAATTAGGAGCACTGCTAATCAAGCTTGAAAGAGTTGCAATCATGTATGCATCAGACAAACGCAATGCCATACACAATGTCATCAGATTTTGTAATAGATGTCCTAATGGAAGATGTTGTAGCAGCTTGGTACTGCTCAAGTTACCCTTAACAAAGTAAAAGTGGTGAACAATTAGTAAAAGAAAATGCCAGCAATCTCTGATGACTAGGGAAAGAGAGAACAAATAGTTTCAACCTCATTCAACGAAGGCTCATGGTATAAGACCAAGGTTAGGTCCTCAACCAGAGGAAAATTCATCAGTATTTGAAACAAGTTGAAGCGATCATCCTCCACATCATTATGCCGGATCGAATTCCAAAGGAAGCCATGAAATTCTCTGATGCTTGGAGCATCCTCTATCAAAATGGGAATCCCAAAGTCGACAAACACTTCCAGTTTCAACAGTTTGGGTGCATGAACCACAATCTTGTCAAATCCGCGGCATCGCACAAGGCTCAATGATTCTAAAGTCCCACAAGAAGACATAAGAAGATCAAGATCAGATTCAGAAACAGAGGCCCACTTGAGCGAGATAGTTTTCATCGCTTTCCAGCCTGCAAATTTTGGAGGAAGTTTGAGAGCACACACCCTCAGATCCAGGGACTGAAGAGGGGAGCAGAAAAACACACAGACAGGGATGTGTAACATCCTCTCATTTGATTCCAGATCGTGAGATTTTCGATACCATCATTGCAGAGATTGAATAAAAGGGGATCAAAGAGGAGGCCGTACTCGTCGAAGTGGTTGAACTCTAGCCTGCAACGCAGATTGGGTGGCAATGATGGGAGCGAGCACGGGCGAAGAGGATGTGAGTGGCTGAAGAGAGCCATCGCTTGGGATCGAAGTCCTCAGAAGGTAAGTCCAGGGATGTTGGCGATGCGAAGGATGCTGTTTCATAGAAGCCAAGAGATGCATCAAGATTGATACAAGGGAGAGAGAGCCAGATGGATTTCCATCGATGACAGAGAATGGAGGTTCTTGCAGCTTCTTTAATGGGGAGTAAGGAGAGGATGGAGGTGATTATGGGGTCAGGGAGATGACTGATACAATCAATGCCAGGGTTCTGCTGTTGTTGCTGCATAGTGGAGTGTTGGTCTACAGACGCAAGCCTACCTGAGATTTTTACAGGGAAAGTGGAGAGTGTTAGCATGATCTCACTTTTTAAGCATCAGGTTATTCACAGTTCTTAAACATATAACAAAAAGCCTGGGTAACAACAAACTGTTCTTTGCTCAAATCTTCATTGCAATGAATTTATCAGTCACATAATTCTCGCATTATAGTATCCCACTTTTTCCCAACTTCGAAGTTCAAACTAAGGAACTAAAGTAGTAATAAAATTAATGAAATAGTCTAGTAATAACAAACAGAAAGAATTACAAATGCAAAGAGCTATTCTTTATATGATACACTCAATTTTTAACTAACCAGTAAGCATGGGGGTCAAGACATCCAACATCCTTCACACATATTTAGTAACTCTAAACAAAAGTTTAAGGCAACAGGGTGTGTATTCCCAAATTTAGAATCAAACTCCGTCTCATACACCAATTCTCAGACGTTGTGGTACTCTAAAGCTTTTGTAACTTATATCGAACATGTTAGGTTGTTATCCTTACCAATAAGTAACCAAACATGATATCTCCTGAAATATGAGTAGCTACCACTTAAAACTTGTAAGCAAGCCCTTTAGATACTGCATAGCATGCATTTTAAATTACCCTCGACCATGATAACCAATGTTAGAAAGAAGTGCAACGGTCCTTTTGAATTTTTTTTTGGCACTGGCCCGTAAGCCCTAACCTATGCATACAACACACACAAACGCACACATCACAAACATGCACACAACACACACGCACCTAGGGGACCCATGAATTTGGCCCGAAAGCATTAATTTGTGACCACTTTCCCTCTTGGGGTTCCTAGGGTTCGAACCCCGCACTCTTCCCAAGAAAGGAAGTGTCCATACCAACTGAGCTATTGCTCATTGAATTACTATGTGCATAATGACATATAAGACATTTCACAAGCTATTAACAAAGTTTTATGTCCGCTTTTAAATGCGCACAAAGATTAAAACTTTTATTGCAATGTGCTTCTTTCTCAAGAATCTGATCATATAAACAACAACATTCACCAATTTTCATCTATTCACAGAACAAAACAACTATCTTGTGCATGCCTAGAGATCAAATGTCCACTGCTATAGAGAAATATTGTCAAATTTCGGTTTATCGAACAGAAAAAACTCTAATTTGAGGCAAGTTAAACAAAATTTCCAACAGAAACATGAAGGAGAGAGCGTTTATCTGGTACGACTGATTGAATGAAGAGCAATTTACAGATTGAATGAAAGCTGCAAGAACTTGATGCGATCGCTAGTAGAAAGAGAAAAAGAAGAGGTTTTTAGTGTTTATGTTTTAGAGTGTGAATTGGGACTGAGAGTTGTAGGACAATTGCAGGGTCTTTTAGATATTTGTCCCACAAGCCTCAAAGATTTCTAAAAGAGCGCTCCAATAGTTCATTATATTAATAAAAAAGACGCGACGGCTCCCTCTAAAAAATATTTTCATACCAATCCGATAGATTCTACATTATATGCCAGGTGGTTTTCTTTTCTTCTTGCCATATAGACTAAAGGACTAGAAATTGGCTATCAAGTTGCAGCCAAAGGCACAACATTGGGACTTATGCTTTGTGCCCGCTTTTGTAACTTAGTCACCAACCCGTTAACCTGTAGATACCATTGGTTTGGCATAAGAATTTTACAAAAAAAAACCTCTATTACTCTTTATTTTTGTGAGATTCAGGGATGAAAATAGATAGTAAATTGTGGTTAGTTTATCCGGCTCTAACCCCAACCCTGCCTACCACCAGGCCCACCAAATATGTTCCTCCGAATTGGCATGATATTTCCTCACTAGGTAAGGGACCATGAATATAGAAGTTAAATTTGCATGTTCCATGAAAGTTTCAGATTTGCAGAGACAAACAATAAGGTTAAATCACAGTTACTTGGTTAACGGCCAATTTTGATAGCAGTTATATGGAAAGATAACAAAAGTGCTAACATTAAAGTAGTCTGGCATGATCGGGTATCAGCCTTAAATACGAAAGATTGCGCATGCACTATGTTTTCATGCCTTTCACCTCCATTAAACAATGAGTTTGATTTTGGAAGATATATTTGGTTGGTATCAGCTTGTTTCTATCGACTTCTTTTGCATTTAACAAATTTTTGTATGACATCATATAGTTCCATAAAATTACAATACACACAACAGGAAAAACATATGGCATTCTCCTTGAAAGAAACCTGGAAACAAAACAAAAAGGTATAAAAGAAGGCAAAATTTAATGTGAGGATTAAATTATATTAGAAACAACAAAGTTATACGAATAACTTTCGTTAAAAGGCAATATATTTTTACTAGAACAATCGAAAGAGATAATCAGGACATAGCATTATCTGAAACCTGCACCAACTTTCGCCAAGAACAATCAATTCAGAACATGTTTTCAGCAAAACTAAAACCATTAACAACAACAACATAACATGTTTGGTTGCAACCCATTCATAACAACAAATAATTACAAATATGCCAGGAAAAGTAAGCAAAATATGGAAAAGCTTTTCATTGCTTTGGCAGGGATTTGGGCTGAAAAAGAGATTTGTTGTGATTTAAAAAATTGCTTGTAGGCCTACTCACTCTCTTTCTCTCTATATTCGAAAAACTCCTTCCCTATTTTCACAGGCTATTTCCCCACACCTAAGAAACATAGTAAAAGAAAATTATTGCTTTCTTACATCTTAAAACATTATATTTTCAATCGAACAAACAACAAATTTACAAACAAGGAAAAAGAGCGAAAAGCTTTTCTTCTCATTAAGATGTTAGTTAAAATGGAACCAAACATCCCCTTAGCATTTAAACACCTTAGCTTATGCATTGCATGTGAATGCTGCATTGCTTTTCCATACTACCTAAATTTTAATGTCCTTCAATAGAGCTCCTTAGCCTCACTAAATCATTCTCCATTGCCACTTTTTCTTTGGCTGAATTTCACTAAAGTTAATTAGTTATCAGTATTTTTCTGAAAAATACAACATACCTTACATATTGAGTAACATGAATATAGTAGATTTCAGCTACATACCATGAACTTTCTGCCTTTTTCTATTTAATACATAAGATGTTCTCAACGAAAGCCTCTTTACCTTTATATCTTTATTTGTTGTTTCCCCAGAAAAATACGTAACGGCTAAAATAATTGCCAATAAGTACAGGACGATATAAAGATCATGAAGCAAATGGGCATTGATTCTTACCATTTCTCTATCTCTTGGTTAAGAATCCTGCAAGGTGACGCTTTTATCTATAGTATTTAATTAGGTGTATTTAATTGTTGTCTTTTTCCTCCATGAGCAAGATAAGAAACCAATGTTACGGAATGCGGTAAGCAGTTTCATGCGCTTGAAGACCGCATGCCGCATAAGTGGATTATGCGTCGCATATGCGATTTGCATTTTATAAAAAGAAATTATATATAAATGACAAAAAATGAGACAAATATAAATAAAACACTAATCAAGTATACAAAATATCCAGTGTCTCCACAATGTCATTATTAATATTATTAATGAGGTATTAGGTCACGAACTAATTTCAAATATGCAAAAAGAGGAAATCATATATTCATATCATATGATAATAATGCAATGCTAAGATAAAGAGCGTGCTACAATTAAATGTGTAAATCAACATTACTTCATCAAAGATGTATAAAAAACAGTAAATTAAATTCCAAAATCAAAAAAACCAAAATAAGAATCAAAGGTTCTCCCGGATTTTGTCTGATTTGATGTCATTTTGCCAGAGCTTTCACAAGGGAGAGAAGTTGTTAAGAGCAAACCCTTACTGAGATGAACGAAGAAGGAGAACTAAAGAGAGGAGGTATGAGTAGAGGAAAGGACTCCTTTGCTTTAGAAAGGGTTTATATTTGGGTTTAAGTTATTGGGTATGGGAATAAGTATGAGTATATTAAAAACCTGAGCCAAATCCGCTTCATAAACCCAACCCGAAACAACTATTTTTTCCACCACATACGTGTCTGCAAATTTCACTTTTTAACACTAAAAGAAACTATATTGTTCTTGAAGCTTGCTTAATTCCATTTACAAATCATTTATAATCTAAGCATAACATTCTTAAGGCTAGCAGTTCCATTAACCTACCTATTCCGTCTTATGCATTCAGATGTCACCGTGATTGTTGGGTGGGGGGGGGGGGTTGATCAAGGGGGAGATAATTACTAAAATAATCTAATCAGTGAGCCACTTCAAATGGTGAATACTTGAAAGATTTTCTTTATATTTCCTCACCTTACTCTCATCTGTTCAAAAGTCATATAAAGGTATCTATTTAAATTGCATTAAATCATTTGTGCCACGAGTTGTTGAAGATAATTATGGAGGGTTTCTTTATCATCAGATTGTGTAAGTAACCAAACATTAATTATAACATTGTTGTTGTCTTTGTCTGACTTCCCTATTCTAATGGACCGAAGCATGATAATGTTTTTCTCTACGGTGATGATTTCAAGAACTATGCTGGCATATGTATTGCAAAAATTTGAAGAGCATTGGATCACATTGGCGACCCTAGCGCCATCCATCATCTATTGGTAACACCAACCAAAAGATGACCCGGCCGAAATTGGACTCAAGACCGGATAATAGCCACAACCCTAACGCGTTACTCAATACTCTACCCGTCAACATGGGAAAGAAAAGGCTTAGATGATTGATGATGATGTTTCTTTCTTCGGAGCAAAAAAGCGTGAGTAGAAACACGAGACAATCATACAAGGCTTAATTATACAATATACAACAATTAATGGAAAGACCACTTGCATAAGAAATCAGAATACTAATAATAGAGTTAATTAAGAAAAAAAGAAGGGCAAGATACCTGAAGGCTGGAGCTGGGGCTAGAAATTGGCAGCTTGAGCCACATTTTTTGGTGGTATGCGCATATACTCCACATACAAAATTCATGGGATGAAGATTCCAAATAGAACACTATACAAACACTTGGCGGACCATTACGAGCACCCAATCCCCTTGATCTCCCTCCCCCTTCTCACTCTCCTCCACCAAATTTGGTTTTAAAAAAAATTTACAACTTTTTAACAAGGGTTTGATCAAGCTTACGGTAGAGATCGCGGCGCTTCAAAGATCAGATCCCTCGGCATCTGCTTGGATCTTGGGTGCCATTCGACTTTGATGCCACTTCAACTTCCAAAAACCCTTTTTACGCTTTCCTTTTTTGGGAATTGAGTTTCTAAGCCGCGTGTTAGTCTTATCTAGGTCAAACCCCTCGCCGCGGCTTCGGGTTTGGCCTCGGCTAGAGATTCGGCCGGCTGATTTCAATTATTTTATTATTATAAACTTTTGGTTTCAATTATTTTATCATTAAATACACTATAAATGTAAACAAATGCCATTAAATAGCATTCATATGCAAATCAATAACATATGATTTTTGGTCATTTCGGCGTAACATATAATTATAAGTCAAATTTACCAAACATTTCGATTACTTATAAGTCAAGTTTTATCAAACACTTGGTTCAGTTGTTACTCTAAAATTATAAGTTACTTATAAATGACCATGATTTTATAAGTGATGCTTAGAAGATAAGTCGAACGGGCCATAATTACCACTTGTGCCCTTTAATACGTCCTAGTTTGTTTTTTTAAATCACTGTACTGCTCTATATATCGTTTTTCTAGTATTTTTTACCGCCATGTCTAATTTGTGCCGGTTTGTTCCCAACATCCTGTAGACAAACAATTGCAACATTTCGTAATTAATAAATCGATACAAAATAAACACGTCGGTAAAAAAAAAGATAGTAAAGTGTTAACAGAGGAAATCCATCAGAATATTAAAATGCCAAGGAAAAAATTATAAGATATTAAAGTCTAGAATGGTGAAACATTGAATGATTATTAAGCAATTTACCATTTTTGTAATACCCAAAACACAATTAGATTTTGAAAATGCAGTAAACACCCATGAATAGTTGAGCTTCTCAAAAGTGCATAAAGCACCTATAAAAATTAGGTAAATTGTCAATAGCCCATGGCATGTTTTATCGCTGATAGAAATCCCTAGCCTCGAAACGGTTGTCAAAAAATGGTTGAAATTTTTTCCTGCAGTACCTGTATAATTGCCAACCATATCTAATTAGCTGAAATATATCGCAAGTGACTGCATACATATCGCAAGCGACTGCATACATATTACATAAGAATTAGACATAGAAGGCAGATGCCTCGGGGAGGATTTATTCAACAGCCGAAAACTTTTTCAAGTGGTTTTTGAAAACCGTTTTGAGGCCAGGGGTTTTTTGTAAGTGGGAAAGCTTTCTTGGGGGTTTCCACAATTCATCCTAAAATTATCATAAGTAGTATTTTCTCCATAAATATTTATTATATAAATTGCATATAAATACCATAAGCTAAGTTAATTCTAAACAAGTACAAAAAATAAGTTTTAGCATTTTTAATTTTTATATTGTTCCATCATTTTTTAATTCCATACTTTCACTAAACTGCCAAAAACTATACTCCATTTTCACTACACTATCAAAAAATATAATGTAATTAAAGGCTACTATAAAGAATATTCAAAACAATAATTATTTTTCACTAAGCTACTATAGGACTGTCTTATAATTATGCTAATGCCACTATGTTAGGTTTGTGTAAAGACGTGTATAATCTACCATAAAAATTGGGTGTTTTAATGTGGATCATTTTGGTCGTCATTTGTAACTTACAAAGTTCCAAGATTTATATCACAGAAAATGATCGGTATTATTATAGAACAAATTGACAAACTTCAGATGTTTATCTTATGCACTATGAATAATGCTCCGAGATGCGTCGGGAGACCTGCTCAGATAAGCAACCAAATCTCATAATTGTATTAAAAACTCTTCGGCAAACATAGGATTGACCGCACATATCTTCATGCAATGCTCAAGTTCAAGCTACCATACAAAAAACTCATTAACATAACTAAACAAAATTATTTTGTATTCAGGAAGGGGTTTCAAGCTAAAGGATAAACCAAAAGGATAATTTGCCTGGTCTTCAACAAATAACTTCAAATTTAAATCTTCATAGAAAAATAACAAGCTACAACACGATACCTCAAACTCTCATATCCATCACCAAACAAGTCCTTTTTGTTTTTTCCTTTTTGGTTTTATCAAGTTCACACCTCAACTTATTCTCACAAAATTGATGCATGCATGCTTCATTACCTAATATCAAATTTCACGAAAGCTTATGAATGTTTTTCATGTCAGCAGCCTCATGAAGGGTGCCCTTCTCAACATGGTCCCACCATTTAGGAAGGAAGTTGTCGACAACGAGCCTAAACCATGGAGACAGCTTTATGTTGTCCTCGCCAGCATCAACTTTTTTCAAAAGCTCTTTTAGTTGATCTCTGTTAACGTACATCACGTCCGTGACCTCGTCCGAGTTTGGGTGCAAATTGACATCCCGAACAATGAATAGCAAGTAATCAACTGCCATGAAGAAAAGAAGGAGAATCAATGGGTTAGTATGTTTTGGAACTCGGAAATCGTGGATATATGGAGATGAAAATATTTACAATAATAGATGAGTCATAATAAAAACTTGTTAGGGTGTGAAGTGCATGGTATACTACTGTCTTCAGAGCGTACCTCACTCAAATTGATTTGCCATTGGCTTCCATGGCAATACAATTCTAAAATAAATGAATTACGGAGTCAGCAAGTAGTAATCTTAACTAAATTCCACCGACTCAAAATCCTTGCAACTCTTGTGTTAATATATCAAATAACTTTATGTTACAGAGTTTGAAATAGAGATGGTTATTCTTTTCCTATCTCTAAATAAAAATAACATAGGGTTCCTATTCTTATAGTTTAACGGGACCATAGAAAGCTTGACACAACGAGGTGGAAAGGTTCGATACAGGAGTAATCGTAATGGTCAAGAACATTTTTACCTAAAAGCTAAAGCTAATGGGCTGTAGGCTAACAATATACAAGCATAAGACCTAGGACTTCCTCTCACATGGCCCTTTTGGGCGTAAAGACCTCAAATAGATTTACTCGTTTGTACTGTCTGAACAAACAGGGGTTAATAAATACGTTATCAAATGAACTTGGTGAGGTTTGAACTCAGGATCTCTCAGAACCGTGGTGCTTCACTACCACTTCAACAATCATGCTGCCCAAAAGATAGGCATTGGACAAGAGCTAACAATGTATATCAGTAACAAAATTTCAATGAGATAGTAGCAAGTAGAGCAAATAGCTCATAAAGTGAAAGGATGTCTTGATTCGTGCAAAATTTGACAGATAAAGAAATTTCTGGTTCAGTCAGGTACCAAAATAGAAAAGGATAAACTTCAATAACATGGAGTTATATCTTTCTATTAATACATTCAGCAAGCAAGCAAAAACCTTTTAAATGAAGCTATTCAGAAACTGATCGAAGCGGCCCTTTTAAATTTGTCACTGATTCCATTTTTCTTACGATAACTATTGTTGCTTATTGTGAACAGTTTTTTATTCACAAATTTACAAAATAAATCAAATTGCCATTTAAAAAATGGATGGTAAAAAAGATATGTCCAAGCGCTTACCCTCGTGCTCACCCCATTTTCCATCGGACGGGGCTTTGTAAAGCATGCGGCCAAGAGGAGTGAATTGGTCCACAGGCACATCCTCAGCAGGTATACCGAGTTCATCCAATAGCTTCCTTTGAGCAGCGTTTCTAACTCCTGAATAGATTAACACAAATCTTAGTTGCCATTTTTTTGGTAATTTTGAAGAATGAAGTAGTAAATGTATTCTCAACTGAAAACAAAAAAGGGCTGGTTGCACAGAACGCCCATGTAGTTTACCCTTCATAGCCCCCTCAAGTGATTTACTAGCTCAAACAAACCCTCAGCTCATCGAACAAAACCCTTAAACCATTCATTCAACTTTGGACAACTCATTTGATTATCTATTTTAACTCGAGAACATTTTGCGTTGTTTAGAGTAAAATTTGAGGTTTTTTTCTTCTTCTTTTGAGGATTTTGCTTACAATTCACCCGAGACGTTATAACTTATAAGCTGTACAGGAAAAACTCTGAAATTAACCAAACAGTATAATACCAAGGTAGTTGTCCTCTATAAGCTCAGAGTCACGATAAAGTGGATGGCTGCAGCAAGTATTGGTCCATACTAAAGGAAACGTCACCTTTGTTGCCGATCTTTGCTGTAAGAAAATGGAGATGACAGTAAAAATATATACCATGACTAAAGCCCAGAATATATTCAAGAAATAGATGAGCAACTTATTAATCACATACTTGAAGTAGCAACTCGTATTTTGTGTTGAACAGAAACACACTGAAAGCCCTGTGGAGCAGATTCTCGGACTCGATTTTTTCCATCAAGTGACCTAATAAAAGTTACCATAGGAGTTCATCAATAAGTATAGAGATTAACAATTTTTTAAACTCATATGCATGTTAAACCATTAAGCAAATATACAAATAACAAACAAAATATTGTTCAGGAAAGTTGTTGCGGCATACACAAAACATATGAATATAAGCATGGAAAGAAGATTAAAATGAGACAAAAATAGTGCTTCGAAAAATGGTAGTAAACAAAGTGACATAAAAAATGGGTGAAAATCAGTAAGCATGAGAAAAGAACATGCTTCGGTATGTAAAATAATGTTCCTTCATAATTCACAGCTTATTTGAATCAAATAAACTACTAAACTTCCAGACTTAATAACCAAATCAAGAAACAAAGGTATGCCTGAAAAAATGTTTTACCACTTATGTGTAGCTATAAATGGAAAACCTTCGATAAGTAACAGCATATACAAACCTGAAGCGCTTTCTGTCCATCCACAATAACGTGCTATTCGAGTAATAAAAAGATTTAATTATATTTGGGTATTCTGAGATTTTACTTCTGGACAAAAGAAACAATCACAATAGGACTCATGAATATTCCCCAAAATAACAAATAGGGCTACATATGACATGAAGAAACAATGTTGTTGATATCTCAGAGATATAATGACAAATCACTTAAAAGGAATCTCCAGGTTCCAAAGGAATTTATTGCATCAAAGCTACTGTGTGATTATTAAATGCAACTTTTGTGTGTGTGTGTGTGTTGGGGGGGGGGGGGGGCTACTTCAACTAGTTTTCAGAAGAATTGAGTCAGCCAAATGTTTGTTCCTCTGTCCTTATATGAATTGTTCTTTTTATTTGCAAAATTAAGAGATCTAATTACTAGAAAGTGACGATATTTAAATATTTAGGAAGCAATTGTGGTTAAAACATAACAAAAAGTAATATTCAACATGAAAAAAGAAGTCCTCTATCTCAATTATTGCATAATTTTTACATGCAAGTTAGTAAATATATATGCAAGAATGGTGATTTGGTACATACAATTGTATTTGGATTCATGCCCCACCACCTTGTCTTGCTCATCCACTAAAATACATCTGCATAGCATAGGACATCAAATAATAAGTTTTGAAGCTATTATTAATAGCAACAATAACATGTGCCATAATCAGTGTTGTAAAACAAGGTTTAAAAGAACAAAAGATTGGCGCTTGAATATTTTCGGCTGGAAACCGCATTGAACAATATTTAAAGGTATACACAAAATATGTGGATGAAAGGCTGCTTTACCAGCGGATACACGATGTGCAATCTCGATATCCACTAAATGAAGACCTAGATGTTGGGTTGTCTAGCACGGCAGTAAGGTTTCGGAAGGTATCGTCCATGCCATTTTTAAATTTTTGCCGTTCTAGCTAACCCTAACCTAGAATCGTATACTAGAAAATCCGACGAAACGAATGCAAACAACTTTGCAACTAAAGTGAACAAGAAATACAATATTTGTAAACCGGTCCTTCACTTCAATAGCTCCGTGTAGTAGTCCCTTCACTGCGATCACGAACTTCCTAACTCTAGAAAGGCTCCCATGAAGATATGAACAAGCTTGCATCGAAGTCTTCGAGGCCGAAGATAATCTATGTCGAAAAAACACTAGCTCATGCTACCTCTTCACTAATGGTGAGATTAGTGAAGTAAACACCCTAAACTAAATGGCTAATAGTAGAGGAGGATGAAGTAGGAAGTGAGCTCACTTTAGTTTTATTTTTCTCACAAAATTTCATCACTAAGAAAAAACCAGCAAGCCTTTTCTCTTGAGGAAGAAGAAGTGATGAAGAAAATGAATGAAAGAGTGATGTTAGAATTGCAACCATGGGTGAGTTAGTGTTATGCCTAACTCATGTAGAGAATAAATCATAGTCTAAGGTTAAGAGTTGGGTTAACAAATATCTTAAACTAGACAAACAAGTTGAATAAGTCAATGTTCTACTAGCTTCTCCAAACTTAACCTTGACTAAATCCAAATGTTTGATTTGCTTAAAACAAATAAAACCCTAGCTTTAACCCTAGCATTGTATAAGTCTCATACATACATGTTGCATATGTAATCTAACATGATACATAATATATATCACATATATATAATGTATGCAAAGTGAGAAAAAGAAATGGTCAAGCGAGCAATATTAGTTAATATAAATTCATATTTAATATATATAATTATACATTAAATCAACACTTGATTTAATGATCCGGTTATATCACATATAACCGACTAATATCAATAATATCAACTTACCGAATCAACACTTGATTCGATAATCCGGCTATATCACATATACCCGTCCGATATCACATATCGCGAGAATACAATACGGTATCACATACTCGTATCAATCTCGATCCTGCACATATCACATATGTGCTCCTATTCCGTTTCGCATGAACCAGGAAATCTCTGTATAGGACTCTATAGACTCGTCAATACGCCGGCAGCATGTGATGATCATATCAAACACCCACAAGCCGCAAGCGGTCTGCTAAACGTAACGGCCATCCGGGTATTGAGCGATCAGAAGATCAACAAGTAAGCCTACTCACACTCCTGTGAATCCAATCAGTAAAACTACCGTACAGTCCGGTCTTCTTGTCTGATATGTCGCATATCATAGCCTGAGGGTGGTATAATGTCACACCCCAATATCCTGATAAGTCATGCAATACAAGGTCCATAACGGTTCGAGAAACTACTGATAACACTTATCAGTAAATCTCAGCAACCAAGACCAGAGATTTCCTGTTATGGCCAATCGAGCATAGCGCAACATCAACTCCTAATACCGGGAGAGACGAAACCCCTCCTATCGCTCATTGCCTCCATGTGACTCGGGACTGTACCCAAAAACCACTGTTTTGCACGATCTCTTGACCGTGGTATGATGGAAATCAAAGCACAGTGGGAATCACACAAGACTCTATGACGATCTCGAGTCTACAGACTAACCTGTACCAGTGTCACCAGAGAACTGCTATGCTACGATAGGTATAATACCATCTAGGAGTTCTCGGTGAGTCCATCAAGTGTATCCAGTCTCCACTAAGCACCCGTATACCTTCTCTGATGTCAAACACCAATGGATATGAGATCATCCATCATCCATCACATGGATCGAGAAGTGCATACGCTAATCCACTCTGGAGTATCGATGCCCTGTCTCGATACTCTCTCGACTAGGAACAATTATAAGGTGTACTTGTGGACTACCCTTGGTCCCATTAGTATGATCTCCATCATAGTCCTGATAGTCAAGTACACATCCTAAGGGCTTTGTCAACATGTGAGAGCAAGACAGTATCACGTATATAAGTCAACATGTTAAGAGAAAGAGCAACCAGATAGCATACTATCATATCGAGCAAGAAAGTCCTCTCTATATATGTTCAAGCATCCACTACAATATACATCTCATGTACAGTAATGGCCTCCAGGGCATACATATAACTAACAATCTCCCACTTGCACTAAGGCCATTACTGTTGTAGTATCCAATACCCAACAAATTAGCAGTGGTTGTAGTATCCCATACTCAACCATCCTAAAATCTCTTAAATAGTATTTAGGGAAGCTGGCCTTGGTGAATGGATCCGCCGTGTTAACCTCAAAATCTGTTCTCCTTATCTCGATCCCTTGGAGATCAACCATCTCTCTGATCAGGTGATACTTGCCTAAGAATATATCTGGATCGCTGATGGGAACGGTGTTCCTAGGCCAAAACCACAACTCCATTGTTGTCTCAATAACACTTATTGGACGCTCAATGGTAGGAACCATGTTCATCCCATGAACAAGAAATACCCAGACAGCCACTTTGGCAGTATCGTTGGTAGCAATGTATTCAGCCTTTATCGTCTAGTATGTCACAGTATCTAGCTTGGAACTCTTCCAACATACCGTCCCTCCACTGAGGATAAGACAATGCCTGTGACCGACTCTCAGTCGGACTTATCACTCTGAAAGCTGGAACCAAGAACTTTCTTTTAGTGCTTCTCAAGTACTTAAGAATGTCCTCTACAGCTGTCCAGTGATTCTCCCAAGATCCGATTGATTTCTGATTACTACACCTAGTGAGTCATCTACATCTGGTCTTGTACATAACATCGCATACTCTGATAGAGCCTACTGCCGAAGCATAGGGTATCCCTTGCACGCGAGCTCTCTCCAAATTAGTCTTAGGAGACATCTTTTTGGAAAGAGTGATTCATGAGTAAGTGAGCGAACCGCCATGCTTAGAATCTTCCATACTAAACCCCTTTAGTACGATGTTAATGTATCTGAATTTGGGATACTCTCAACATCCACTTAGATCTATCACCATAGATCATAATCCACAAGATGTAGTAGGTATCATCCAAATCTTCTATTGAGAATTCTCGTGATAAGAGGAGTTTGACCGAGTGTAGCATAGGAAACCATTTCCTATCAAGAGTATGTCATCTACGTACAATACGTGGAAGTCAACCTTACTCTCTACATCCTTCTTGTATATACAAGGTTCATCTACCATTTTGATGAAGTCAAACTCTTTGACTATCACATCAAAACAGATGTTCCAACTCCGAGATACTTGCATCGATTCTGATGGACTTAAATATAGCTTTGAAAGTCTCAACTTTTCCATCTACACCAAGAATTTTCTCAAGATCCAATTTGCTCCCAATAGATTTTACCCTTTCAGGTGCAACATGCAAAGTCATACTTTGTTGGTGTACATGGATTCCATCTTTGATCGTATAACATCTAGCCATTTCACAGAGTCACTACTCGTGATGGCCTGTCTGAACCTAGTTGGGTCATCATCTACCATGATACAATTCTCGCTCCCACTATCATCGAGAATACCGTAGTATCTCTTAAATGGATGAAGAACCTTACCAGGTTCGCGGAGAGGCTGAGATTCGTTGGAGACTAATGAATCTTTTGGTTTTACCAAATTATCAGCTGTTAATTTGTCTAAATGGAACACCTTCCAGTTCTACCTCATGACCATAAATTTCTTCACAAGAAATACCTTTTCTAAAAAAGGTGGCATGCTGAGAAAACAAAACACATTTTGCTCCTCAGTTAGATAGAAGATATTCCCTCACAAATGTTTGGGATATCCTAATAAACTTATACAGAACTGACCTTGCCTCGAGCTTGTCTGGATTTTGCTTTTCAATATAAGCCGGACAACCCAATATCTTAACTCGTTTAAGACATGGTCTCTTCCTATTCCATATCTCATATGTAGTGATAGACCCTGATTTGGACGGAACACCATTCAATAGGTATGCAGCTTCTCAAGTGCATAACCCCAAAAGAAAATAGGTAACTCAGCATTACTCATCATAGAGCGCGCCATATCTTATAGGATGCGATACCTCTGCCCCGATATACTGTTGTTCTGTGGTGTATACGAAGGAGTAAGCTGAGAAAGAATCACATTCTCCTTTAAATAATCCAGGAACTCCATACCCAAGTATTCTCCTTCTCGGTCACATCATAGGACTTAATACTTTTATCCGTCTGGTTCTCAACTTCAAGCTTATATTCCTTGAATTTCTCAAAAGTTTCAGACTTGTGTATCAACAGGAACATATGTCCGAATCTTGAGAGATAATCAGTGAATATAATGAAGTATGAAGAACCAACGTTAGCATTTGTAGACATAGCACCGTATACATCATCATGTATGTGTCCCAAGAGTTCACTAACTCTTTCTCTGTTTCCAGTAAACGGAGTATCGGTCATTTTACCTTGAGAAAAGACTGGCAAGTATCATAAGATGAAAATTCGAACAGATTCTCATATTCATTCATATGTAACTTAGCTGGTCGTGTCGCATTGATATAACATAGTCTACAATGCCACAAGAAGAATTCGTTCATTTCTGAACTACTCCTCTTGTGTGGGTTCTATATACTTTGAACTGTGGTTTGATTTAGAACTTATATGCCATTACATAACGTGCCTGATCGAATCAACTCTTAATTCAGGAAAATGTTCACAACATTATCCTCCAATACAGAATTATATTCTTCTTTAACTTAATAAAGAAACCGATGTAATGTTGTATATCAAGTTCGGTATCTAATAACATTTGTTCATAATCAATGTATTAATACAAGGTGATATCTGCCAACTGGTTTGGCTGCAACAATTGCACCATTCTCTAACACTTAGAGACATATCACCCTTTCCCAGTTCTCTACCTTTTCTAAAGCCCATGTAACTTTTACATATGTGGGATCCTTATCCGGTATCACATACCCAGGACGTAGAGGATACTGAGAAACAGTTCTTGGTAATGAACACACCCGAAGAATATGCACCAATATGCTTATTCCTCAGTTGGGTGGCATGGGAATCCGGATATTCCCCTATTTCTTTCTCGGGCTTATGACAATTATAAGATAGAGCGGAAACGTTCCTTAACTCAGTATAATAAACAGGTTTGGTCAATACATCCATATTATTATCTTGATTAAGGCGTGACATGGTCGCTACCAGGAGAGAGAGAAGAAAACAATTTATGCGCGCTCTTACAAGATTAGATTGGTTATTATTTTATCTAATCGGGATGACTTCTACTGTTTTAGTCAAATCTTCCTTCAAACCCTAAAAGACTAGCCGGGATTAATTACACACTATAAGTTCACCAATCTTTCGGCCAGGCCAGTGTCGGCACTTTAAGGGAGGTTCCCTGTGCTTTCGTACGGACCTAATTAAAATAAACCTCGTTTTCCCAGGGACGTAACCCCGTTAACACTTTTCTAGACACCTACTTGATCGGCTAATTGTAATGTGTAAAACTCTCGCAGGAGTAACTCTTACTTGCAGTGGATATCGGGATCCAACTATCTCATAGAAGGTATGCAATCTCATTGTAAATTTCAACACTTGAAATTCCCAATAATATTTTATCCCTAGCAACCTATGACCTTGACGAAAACCAACAAACCATAGACCGCCAGTCAAGTTCAACCCGTACATTTCTTGATTGAATTAAACCCACCCGCACGACCTTTGACGAAGGCCAACAAAGTCGCACGACTACCCTAATCCAATCACATCTCATGCTATAGCAGATAAGCACTAGTTAGCTACCGCACACTACGTCTTGACGAAAGCCAACAAACGTAGCACGAATACTAAGTAGTACTTATCTGAAATGACGGAGGGCTATGCAAGTTTTTAAGAAAACCATGAGCGTAATGAACTTGATATCGTTGTAGAATCGAGTGATTTTGAAAAGGAGTGTTTTTGAGGTTTTTACTAATTTCGCTAAAGAGGTCACTCCCGGTGAAGGGATCTCGGCTCTTTCCTTATCGAATAAGATACATGATATTTCATAAATACCACTATGCAAAGCAAAAACTATAGAAGGAATCAAAAAACAAACCGAGTTTGTAGCATCTGTTAGTTTCGCTAAAGAGGTCTCTCCCGGTGAAGGGATCTCGGCTCTTTCCTTATCGAATAAGGTGCTGGATATTCTACAAGGAATACCGCTATGCAAAGTAAGAACTAGAGCTACCAGTTTTTAAACAAGTTTCTACAAATCTTTAGGTTTCTTTTAGTTTCATTAATCCCATTAATGAAGTCCCATCATTTTATGCTTCCTAAGTATCATATATGAAACGAAAGCAGCAATATTAATTATATCTCATATATATTATATAGGCATTCGTCTGAACATATCACAGTGATCACATCACAGAGCAGCAGAAGATAACATATAAAATATTGGATATACTAGGATTTCCGTGTTTTAAGTTAAGCCATTATAAAACACGGATTCCACGGTCGCGATGAATAGCCAAACCCATATTCCTAGATCCCTACGAGAGCGGCAAGCAACCCTACCAATTCTAGATTTAGGAGACCCGGTCTCGACTCCTCGAGATGGTCTCCCACTGGACTCCAAAACCCGGTTACTTATGCTCCCTGCCTTGGGTCTATCCTAATACAGAAAAGTAAATAATATACATCAATGGTGACATCATCCTCAACCCGGAAGTGCCCCAATAAAAGAATATTATATACAAGCTTTTACATGAATGAAAATGAAACTCTCATCTCACATAAAAAAAATCCGGCTATTCAGAACACGACGATCCAATATAACATATCACATATCATCAACGTAAGTAAATATGCGTATCCAGTTGTCATTGACATATAGCACCGAAACCGGCGATACACCACATATTACACTTACGGTCGCAGAAAAGAAAGTGAAAAACTACAACAGTTGGAATCCGCAACCACCTCAGACATCATAACCCAATGTATCACATACTTTGGATTTCATGCATAACCAAATGAATTCCTCAGACATCACATGCCTAACAATTATAAACCCCGCATTTTAGTCTCGATATTGAAAACACTTTCCAATAACTTGTCGGGTAATTCAACAAGATTCCCGATAACCTGATCGAATTCTCGTCGGAAACTTTAGTAGACGGCCGCACCCCTCGATGGCGTCGATGAAGTGCACTAAGGCGGAACACCGCTGCCACAAGCACCCGAACGGATGCTTTTGGCGACGGGGTTCTTCTATAGTCACTTGGTCGGGGGTATGGGGCGTGGTTATCTAGTAAGGTTACCCGGCGAGTATCCGCGTACACTACGTAATTGCGACGGACTTTTGATCCACATCAAAATTCCGTGGCAACCGATCAAATGAGATTAAACTGTTAGATTTATAAAATTCAAACTAGTTATCTCATAACTATTTGTGCATTCCAAATATTGTATCACAATCACAGATAGTTGGACGAAGTTAAACTTTTCGATCGAATAAGCAAGCACCCAAAATTTCCCTACAAGCTCAACACTTGAGCGGAGTTCAAAAAGGACCCAGAACATGCTACAGCTCCTATGAACCAGCCGTAGAAGGGTCAACCAATATCTCACCTGTGGCACCGCTGAACTACCACAAATCCTAGGGTTTGATGACGGTTCTGACGGTCACAGAATCGAGTTAAGGTTTCGTTCTTCTAGAGCGTCCACAGAATCGCTTGCAAGATTTTCTGAAAATTTTAAACTCGGAAAAAATCCAACTCTTGAAAATTTTCCAGCGGGGGAAAAATTGGGTTATTGATATCTGTCCGAACTTTTTAACATCGTCTAAATAAGCCGAATACATGTTAGAATTACGATTACGAAACACTCCGAATTGCTTTTACAGAAATTTAACATCACATAAAAATTTAGCAAAAACAAACAACACCTGAAACCCTAAAACCCAGAGAATGGAACACCCTGAAAATTTCAAGCCAAAATCCCACTACTTAGCCGAGGAGCTCGGATTTTACACTGATGCGGCCGGCCACTTTTAGGTAGAATTGCGTCAAATTTTCATAGTGTTCATGTTATATCTCATACAACATTCTGCAGTTGTTTAAAATTTTTTTTGAAGACCTTTTAAATTCGACAGAAACCAAGTTTTCGTTTCGGGTGTTTCGAAATAGTCTCGGTTTCGTAATCCTATCAAACATCGTCTAATTTTATAGCATGGCTCTGATACCACTGTTGGGTTGTCTAGCATACCAGTAAGGTTTCGGGAGGTATCGTCCATACCATTTTTAAATTTTTGCCGTTCTAGCTAACCCTAACCTAAAATCATATACTAGAATATCCGACGAAACGAATGCAAACAACTTTGCAACTAAAGTGAATAAGGAATATAACTTTTGTAGACCGGTTCTTCACTTCAATAGCTCCGTGTAGTAGTCCCTTCGCTGCGATCACGAACTCCCGAACTCTAGAAAGGCTCCCATGAAGATATGAACAAGCATGCATCAAAGTCTTCGAGGCCGAAGATGATCTACGTCGAGAAGACATTACCTCATGCTACCTCTTCACAAATTGTGAGATTAGTGAAGCAAATACCATAAACTAAATGGTTAATAGTAGAGCATGATAAAGTAAGAAATGAGCTCACTTTAGTTTTATTTTTCTCACAAGATTTCATCACTTAGAAAAAACTAGCAAGATTTTTCTCTTGAGAAAGAAGAAGTGATGAAGAAAATGAATGAGAGAGTGAGGTTAGAATTACAACCATGGGTGAGTTAGTGTCATTCCTAACTCATGTAGAGAATAAACCATAGTCTAAGATTAAGGGTTGGGTTAACAAATATCTTAAGCTAGACAAACAAGTTGAATAAGTCAATATTCTACTAGTTTCTCCAAGCTTAACCTTGACTAAATCCAAATGTTTGATTTGCTTAAAACAAATAAAACCATAGCTTTAACCCTAGCATGGTATAAGTCTCATACATACATGTTGCATGTGTAACCTAACATGATACATAATATATATCACATATATATAATGTATGCAAAGTGAGAAAAAGAAATGGTCAAGTGAGCAATATTAGTTAATGTAAATTCATATATAATATATATAATTATACATTAAATCATTAAATCAACACTTGATTTAATGATCCGGCTATATCACATATAACCGACTAATATCAATAATATCAACTTACCGAATCAACACTTGATTCGATAACCCGGCTATATCACATATACCCATCCGATATCACATATCGCGAGAATACAATACGGTATCACATACTCGTATCAATCTCGATCCTGCACATATCACATATGTGCTCCTACTCTGTTTCGCATGAATCAGGAAATCTCTGTGTAGGACTCTAAAGACTCGTCAATACGCCGGCAGCAAGTGATGATCATATCAAACACCCACAAGCCGCAAGCGGTCTGCTAAACGTAACGGCCACTCGGGTATTGAGCGATCAGAAGATCAACAAGTAATCCTACTCACACTCCTGCGAATCCAATCAGTAACACTACCATACAGTTCGGTCTCTTCGTCTGATATGTCGCAATCATAGCCTGGGGGTGGTATAACGTCAAATCCCAATAGCCTGATAAGTCATGCCGATACAAGGTCCATAACGGTTCGAGAAACTACTGATAACACTTACCAGTAAATCTCAGCAACCATGGCCAGGGATTTCCTGTTATGGTCAATCGAGTATAGCGCAACATCAACTCCCAATACCGGGAGAGACGAAACCCCTCCTATCGCTCATTGTCTCCATGTGACTCGGGACTGTATCCAAAAACCATCTTTTTGCACGATCTCTTGACCGTGGTATGATGGAAATCAAAGCACAGTAAGAATCACACAAGACCTATGACGATCTCTGGTCTACAGACTAACCTGTACCAGTGTCACCAGAGAACTGCTATCTGACGATAGGTATAATACCATCTAAGAGTTCTCGGCGAGTCCATCTAGTGTACCCAGTCTCCATTGAACACCCGTATACCTTCTCTGATGTCAAACACCAATGGATATATGATCATCCATCGTCCATCACATGAGTCGAGAAGCGCATACGCTAGTCCACTCTGGAGTATCGATGCCCTGTCTCGATACTCTCTTGACTAGGAACAATTATAGGGTGTACTTGTGGACTACCCTTGGCCCCACTAGTATAATCTCCATCATAGTCCTGGTAGTCAAGTACATATCCTAAGGGCTTTGTCAACATGTGAGAGCAAGACAGTGTCACGTATCCAAGTCAACATGTTAAGACAAAGAGCAAGCAGATAGCATACTGTCATATCGAGCAAGAAAGTCCTCCCTATATATGTCCAAGCATCCACTACAATATACATCGCATGTACAGTAATGGCCTCTAGGGCATATATATAACTAACACTAGATTTGTCACTCTCCCCATCTACCTATTCTTCTTCCTTTTCTTCTCATTTCTTTTGCGGGTTTTCACCACATATACATATTAAAGTCTACTTGCAACTCCACGTAATCCAATAACATGGTTTATGATCCGTATATGCGTGGAATGACCAATGGGTAGAAAATACATATGGTTTACAGCATTGTTAAGAATCACTAAGAATCTATTTAGAAAGCATTACTAGACTCATATGTCAATTTATATTCTATCATATAGACAAGATACCTATCGCCTCATGCAAAAGGACCACTATCTTTACTTTTATAACTAGAACTCATGGGGGCATTACAAAAAGTTTATCGTTTTTTCATTAAAAACTGCAAAAAAGGAGAAAAATCCATGTGAGGATTCTAGAGCAAGAACTTGCCACGTCATTCCCTCATATACAATTACCTTTATGCCCCTTCACCAATTCTCATTCAAAATATCTTCTCTTTGGGATGAACAAACTTTAGTCAAAAAGTCTTTAGAACTAATGACCATCAAGGAAGCATACTAAAATCTTGACACATGATATTTTCTCCTCATCACACGCACATGCATGTTACTAGTACTACATAATCAGAATAGCAAGTATGTATATGACCTCATGTTTCAAACGAAGAGGAGCTTTTATGATGGTTTCCAAGCATTGAAACAGGCTGCATATACGCAAAAATAAACTTCACCACAAACCAGAACTTATATATTTTGTATATTCCAAGAATTTATAACAGCTAATTTTCAAATTCAATTTCTAAATGGTACGTTTTCAAGGAACTTTACTAAATTGGATTATTCACACGCGCAATTTTTAAACAATTCAGAAATGGCCATCATAGCAATGGTCCATGTGTTTATAAGAGCACTACCTTTAATGTCAAATTTGAAAAGATTCATTGTTTCAGAAACAGATGATGAAAGCTAAAAAGAAAAAAAAATAAATCAAAGCTTGTTCTAGATACTATTCACTACGATCTCGATTCCACGACCGTTTTCAGATCTCAAATCACATCATTTCACAAACATAATCACAACTTCAAACTGTAAACAACATATAAAAAATTGAAAATCGAAAAGAAAATGGGGACTCACTCGTCCTCGAACATGAGGCGCCTTTGAACAGCATCCATGTTCGAATCAGCAGCAGCAGCAGCATCGATCTCCTCTTTCCCCATTGGAATCAAACTCAATCAAAATCCAAAGAGAAACGAAGACAGAGATTGAGTTTTGAGGAGCAAGAAGGAAGCTTTGAGATCTCGAGAGGCTATAAATAATCGCCAAGGGGCTTTGAATCGATCCACACAGCAGCTGACTGTATCTTATAGGATTCTCATCTTTTGAACCAAAAATAATAAATAATTTACAAACGAGTCCCTTTTTTTTTTGTTGGCAAAAATTGATATAACTCCCTGGCTTTTAAAAGTAATAGGTTTGATCCGCGGCCCAAAACAAGCCGTGAAATACTCCCTAAACTTAAAAATTCTTATGTTTTAGTCTTTAGACCACATTTACTATTGTTTTATGCTAATATTGCCCTTTTAGATAAACTACTACATTTACCTTTTAAAATACTATAGTTATCTTTCAAAGTACTACATTTATTTTTTTAAATACTACATTTGTGTTAAAATACTACATTAAACATGAAAACGACTATATTTACTTTTTAAAATACCATAGGTATCTTTCAAAGTGATGTATTTATGTTATAAATTACTACATTTGTGTTAAAATACTACATTTGATTTGAAACTATTACATTTTTTTTAGTAAAATTACTATATCTATTATATTTGACTTATTTCAATATAAAGATATCACTTTAAAAGATAAATGTAGCTTTAAAGTGTAAATGTAGTAGTTTAACTGAAAGGTTAGTGTCGGCATAAAGAATAATAAATATACTATAAGAACTAAAACACAATAATCTTTAAATTTAGAGAGTTTCATAACTTTTTTTTGGCAGAGATCAAAACCTATTGATTTTCAATGGCAGGGTGTTGGAACATTTTCTCCTTTTTATTCTTTTTAATCTCAAAAACTGTTGGGGCCTATGAATTCATTGAATAATATATAAATTCATGAATGAACATAGTTTTGTTAATATTTAGTGTGCACGTGGACCTCGAGCTTGTTTTTTTTTATTTTTTCAATTTCTACCCACCAACCACCTACATTTGGATTATCTCTATCATATTAACTAGTGTTTGTGTCACGCTCATAATTGGTAAAAAATATCATGCCAATTAAAAATGTTACAAAAAAGACATGAATGAACTGAGTAACATCTTTTAAACGGCATGATGAGTCTTTAATACCAAAACAATCATTTCATCTGTGGGTAAACTCATTTGTGGTGATATAATATAAATATGTGGTATCTTACACCAATGAAATCTTCTCATGATAGATATCGATCATGTTCAACTAACATAACGTAGTCCCGAACTTATCTTTCTTTTCAAAATAAACTGCCTTTGTTATGGTCCCGTCCTCTTGTCTTGAACATGAATTCATCAATATTCCTGAAAATAAAAATCAAATGATAAATGTGTAGTTAAACATGACAGAAGAAAAAAAAAGGAAGGGGAAAAACCATGAATAGGTGGAGAGAAAAAACAATGACATTGCCTGAATGTTGAGTTGCATGAATGATGTTTAGTTTTCTATGAATAGTTAAGTAAATTTGAAATTTTGGTTTTTCTATTAGCAGTAACCGTTTTCTCATTTTGAGTAGTTTTGCTAGAAAGCAGTTATGACTGGGACATGATAAATTTATATTTTTTTCTTTGCTTTTTCTAAAAGAAGAGGATGCCACCCATGATAATCAATTTTGGAAATTTTGGACCCCCTCTCATTTGCATTATAGTAGTAGAGATGAGTGTACGAAGCACGAACAAAAGAAACCTCTATAATATTCTGCCATGTCAGCAGTACTGGTGTGTCGAAAATTGATAATTTTGATTTATATTAAACTTGAAATAAAAAATAAATATGAAGATTTTAGGGTTATTGTTGTTATTCATCCATATATAATATACTCCCCATTACTGAAAGATTTTAGGTTTCCATTCTCTGCAACTGTCCTCACTCCCACTCATCTCTGCAACTAATTCTTTAAAAATCTTTAAAACTTATTATGATGTCATACATACTTATCTAAACGTGCAACAAACTAATGTGGCTTAATGCCACCTACTTGTCTCTAACGCAGCACCAGTGTTTTGATAGGGACATTCTGTACTTGAGTTAGCTCTTGAGTTACTTCTGACAAGGATACTGTTCTTGAGTTACTTTTGAGACTCAATATAACTTGTGAGAGAGGGACAAGTCCATCTTTATTTCTCTGCAACTAGTGTTTTGCGTGAGTTTATTAGATGTCATGTATAAAGCTAAATGGAGAAACCGTAGCAACGTACCAAACTATATAAGATTCTATTAAAAACGAATCCTAATGATTCATCGGTGGGATGGCGGAACGAACCAAAAATAAATTGATTTACTCTGAAAGATCATGGATTGATCCTGAGAATAAAGTAGAAAAGAGTCAATATTCGCCCGCGAAACCTTAGAAAGATTTTTAAAACGATAAAAGGAATATTCGTGGAGTGATATATAAATTGTTCAAAATCATGATGCATGTATTTGATTTTTTCTTTTATCTTTTTAGGAGTAAATAAATGTGTGTGTGTGAGAGTGAGGGAGGGAGGAAGGAAGGGTAATAATTGCTCTCTTTTAGCATTTCAATAAGAAGGGCAAAAAGGTAATATTATCCTTTTGAAAGTATGATGTGGCATTATATGTATTTAGAGTTTGTTTTCCTTTTTATCCAAATAACGATATCATTTCTAAAATGGAATCATATTACTTTCTATTTTATTATTAAATAAAACTAGTATGTTGCACGTGCAATACACGTTTATAGTAAAATAAAGTTTTTATATAGAGGTTCCCGTTATCTTAAACTAAATATCTTAGGAATCTATTATCTTAACTAAATATCTTTAAAAACCTTTATTAATCTTTTCAACTTTTTTTTTCCATATTTTTCGTTTTGATCCTATAATCTTTTCAACATTTTCTCTTTTTTTTGTTTTGATCCTATTTTGCCTAATCTTTATGATTATAGGGCAAAAGAAAGAGGGTCGTTTAATTTTGAAATTGACTTCTGATGTGGCTTCTTATTTACTTAAAGAAATCAAACAAAAAATATCATTGTTTTATGTGCAATGCACGTAATTAAATACCACATCATTATTATTCTATAAGTGCGATGCACGTAATTATATTACAACTTTATCATTATTTTAAAAATGCAACGCACGTAGTTAAATCAGTAAAAAAATCATTAATAAAATATTTATAATGACGTGCAACGCACGTGCCTAAAACGTTAGTTTAATTAGTTCCTGATTTTATTTTATTTTTTTTGTATTTTTCTTTTCTTTAATTTTATTAAAATTCCACATGGCATTCATATGTTGTTTGCTAGTACAATTTGAAATTCAACTATCCTAAAAATTGTAGTTATAATAGTAGAGATGAATATGAAATTCCTTTTACAAAGTAAATATATGTTACTTTTCTATTCACGTTTTCAATTTTTCTAGAAATATCTTGAATCCATTCAAACATGAGATGTTTTTTAAAACACGAATGTATTCTTTTATGAAGCGACATTACGGAATATCGGTTATATAATAAAACTCGCACAATCGAGCTTATACTTATACTTACTAGTACTGAAATATTGAATATCGTGATACTCTACTTACATTGCATCGATTAACACATACTATTTATTTGACAAGCACACTACCATTTACTGTTCATAGTTATTCTCATGTCTATTATTATGCATACCATGTTTCGTGTCAAATATAGTTTAATGTTATATTAATACACCATAATTTAATAATTTAACTAATATACCAAAAATAATTCTACATTACATTCTTGTTAGTATAACATGATAGTTTACTAAACTAATTTATTATGAATTAATTCTAAAATAAAATATCCATTATATATATTTTTACAATCATGAATCTTTGTATCTTGTTATCTTTTAATGATGTTAATAGCAACCCTATACATATTATTATTACTAAATTGCAAAACTTTATTATTACTATTTTTTATAAATTAAACAAATATTATTATCGTGTTACATTTGTTTTAACTGATTGAAACCCTGTATTAACCTATTAGATTATAAACATTAATAACTAAATTATTGTCAAAATATTATATTTCATTGTAAATACTGTTTAGAATAATATTATTTTTTAATAAAATGGGGACTTACCGAACTTAAGTTCGCTGATGGCATTCATGTTTTTATTTTTTCTTTTCTTGGGAATGCCGTCAGACGACTTTGGAACATATGACGAGGCTAGGTATGAGATGGTACCAACCGAGGAGGACAGTCAATATCTTTCAAGTCAAGTCGAGATTTAGTTTTCCTTTTCAGTAAGCATGTCTTTTATTCAATACTATCTTTCATTCCTAGTTTCTTAAATTTTCGATCTGTGTTTAGTTATTGTTTTTGGGATTATTATAAATATTGTTAGATATTTTATAAGTTTTAACATTCTTGTACTATAATTATTTTATAGCTTATATAGACGCTTAGCATAATCATGTCGAGAAAAAGTACTTCTCGATATGAATACGTTGCGGGTTTGTTGCTCTAGTTTCTCGATTTTAGGAAGCGGGACGTGACAACGTCCGAATTTTAAGCGGGAACAAATGCCCCCTACTACTTTGCCTACGTAGGTATATGCATGGGTTAAGTAGTGTAGAGCACACGACTGCTTTTAGATTGGCGGATTGTACATAACTTTCAAAACCTTAATCTGAGAAGATAGCGAGAGGACATTGGCGTCATCATCTACCATTGACTCAAATCAGGATTCTTAAGAAATGTATTTCTCAACCTTGAAGCCCGTAAGTTCTTCCTTTCTCCTTTTGCTTATGCTTTGAGATATTAGCTTAATTTATTTACTCGTTTCGTAGCGTTCAGTTTATTTTTCTTTTAGGTGTGAATAAACTCATCTTGACATTAAATATGGGAGGCTGTCAGGTCTGCGGTACCGGGTGTAGTCCGTCATACCATCACATTAGCTTGCTTCTTCTTGGTTCGCGTTTCTTTATATCGCTGTTCGAGTAGCCGGTGCACTCCTTGTATCTCCAAGTCCTTCTGAGGTAGGATGCAACGTCCCAAATAATCTTCCCAGGCCGATATGTGTATTGCCATCATAGATTCAGTATTAGGCGACATCATGACACTTTACTTTGGGCTCAGACTCTTTGAGTCGCAGAGAAGTCACGTCTACACCCTTCTGCGGCGAGGTGACATCTAGCGGTCTTTAGGCGTGTATGTACTACCATCGAGTCCTGGAGCTAGGAAATTGTCATCACTTTGCTTTTATCTTGGCTTTGAACCTTGCTGACGCCATGTCTATACTCTATTGGAGTAAAATGGACATCCGGGTAGTCTTTAGGCTGCATGTATTGCCGTCAAGACTTGGAGCTAGGAAAATGTCGTCACATTGCCGATTTGACTCTTTGGTCCTGTCGACGTTCAATTCCGCCCTTCTGAGGTATGAGCGAGAACTTGTCTTGTCTTTAAGCCGTTGAATTTCTTCTTGGGATGCATGTGCCATCACATCATTCTTTTGACTCATTGAGTCTTGTCCATTGGATAGTTTCACCATTTTGGATCTTGTTTGGCTCCTTGAGCTGGAGAGAGATATTAGATCGAAGCACTTCTGAAGCATTACTGAACACCTATAGTGCCTCTTAGGCTTTGTGGATTACCTATTGGCGTCTATTATCAGTAGGACCTTTCTTTTGAATTTCCGACGCATTCGGTAGAGTACCGTTGAGACGAACCAAAGTTTGAGGTCACAAAATATTCAATTAGAAGTATCTTACTTTTTTAGATTGTTGTAGGATATTATTCTCAGCATTTTTGATCTGAGAAGATAGGGAGAGGAACAAAATCGTCACCTATCGTTGACCCAAGTTGCAAGACTTAAGAATTTTTCCTCATGATTCAAGGAGGTTTGTCGATGGAGAGAGGACTTAGGAGACAGGTTTAGGTCCCTGTCACTTAAGACTTTTCAATTTTATGAGTCGTGAGGGTCTCATAAAAGTATTTTCTTCTTAGACTCGAAAGGATCTCGTAAGCGTATTTTCTCATTAGGAGTCGTGGGGACCCCAAAGTGACTTTTCCCTTATGAGTCGTAAGGATATCATAAGAGTGTTTTCTCTTTACGAGTCGAGAGGATCTCGTAAGTAGCATTCTCCTCATGTATCGTAAGGACACATGAGTGGGTCTTCTCCTTTTTGGATGCAACCTTGTTGTGGGTAGCCCATGGATCATATACGGTAGTCAATTTAGAGACCAGCTGCAGGGTATTGATGGCTTAGGAGACATGTTTAGGTCCCTGTAACCTAAGTCATTTCAATTTTATGAGCCGTGAGGGTCTTATAAAAGTATTTTTTTCTTACGAGTCGTGAGGATCTCGTAAGTGTTATTCTCTTCGTATCGTGGGGACACATGAGTGGGACTTCTCCTCATTGGTATCTTGGTTTGCCAATGGAGGACGTTGGGATGCAACTTTATTACAAGTAGCATATTGATTGTATATGGTAGTCAATTTGGAGATCGGCCGCAGGGCAACGATGACTTAGAAGATATGTTTAGGTCCCTGTCGCCTAAGACTTTTCAATTTTATGAGCCGTGAGGGTCTTATAAAATTATTTTCTTCTTATGAGTCGAGAGGATCTTGTATGCATATGTTCTCCTTAGGAGTCGTGAGGACCCCTAAGTGTCTTTTCCCTTATGAGTCGTAAGGATCTCATAAGAGTAATTTTGTTCATCACGACAAATTGCATTTAATACCGTTCATTCGATATCATTTTGTTAATAAACGTGTGCTTTTAATCTGTGTCTGCTCATTATTGTCACGCCCCGCTTCACAGTAGATGGAAATGGTGACATGGCAAGCCCGCAACGTATTTATTTTGATAAGGTCATTTCTCGAAATAAATACGCTAAGCGTCTAACAAGAAAAAAAGGTATGAAATCCAACTCTGATTTATTACATTCATGATTCATAGCAGACAAAATATCTGAATACAAGATATTTAACATGATAAGCCTTAACAAAGAGGCATACATAAATAAGCTGAAATGAAATAAAAATCTGAATGAAACTATACGTCCGTTTGTGATGAGAACTGGTTGTACTCCTTTTCGACCACTTCTATCTTCTCTGTCTCAATGTCACCTGACGAACATTCCAAGAATAGAAAGAAGTGGGTGGAATGCCCGTCAGCGAACTAGCGCTCGGTAAGTCCCCAAAAGGATGGTGTGATGTATATAAATGAAATGCAGAATGTAATATGATATATGGTATAGCATGGATATAAATCATGAACATGTAAACAAGTATAGTAGCGTATATGGTAATGTGTATATCAACTATATCAGCATGGACATATAACATGAGCATAACAAACAAGTATAGGATGGCCGTGGAGTGTAGGTATAGTGAACATGGAGTGAATGTAAGTGTCCTAAAAGGTCTCTAAAAAGGTAAAATTAACTAACGTGAGTTCAAGTGTGAATGTCAACCAATCTCAAGAGTATTATCGAACCCAAGGCTATCGTTCAGGGGAAAGGAATCACGGGCCTAAAATAACGGGACTTCAATTGTTATTGAAGTATTTCAAACCCAACAGGCTATCATCGAGGGGCTTGGAAACACGGGCCCTCATTCGTGAATTCGTGATTTGTACTTGTTCCCCTCCGAATACAGAGACGAATACCGCGTAGGTTCGTCTTGCCTGAGATTCGGGGCAGATGCTATATGGTTTTATCCGTCCACCTCTCCGAAGATGCCAAGTTGATTTATGGCACCATGTATCGGAGGTTTAGACGGATGCGGCCGATGTAGCAAACTTCGTCAGATTCCCCTTTACTTGAGGGGTTTTTGATTGTGGGGACGCTCTTCCCTGCAGGCGCAAGCCCCTGCAGTTAATTACGCCACCGCATCGCGGTAACAACTTTCTCCTTCTCCAGAATTTCACTTCGTGTCGTGTGTGTTTGTTTTGTTTGTGGTTGCCCGTGGATTGTATACGGAGACTGAGTAATGCCGTCGCCCGTAGGACGTGGATTAGTTCAAATCCGTATTTACTTAGATTTGGGTTTGGTGTTTTTAGTTTAAGGATGCGTTAGCCGTATTGAGGCTAAGATCAACTTAAACGTTCGTTAATGATACGTTAGTCCTGTTTGAGGCTAAGATCAACTTAACGTAGTGATCCGTTTAATATATGGCCGTCAGGACTCATCACCTCTCTGACGTCGTTGAAGGATTACAACGATAGGTGTCAGAGGAGTTCAGAGATGTACCCTTGAACCAAAGTCGATTTAGAGTTTTATAGTCCATTTAAATGTTTAAGGATACGTTAGCCGTATTTGGGGCTAAGATCAACTTAAACGGGACCGTTTAGATCCGGCAAAAGAGCATTTGGAGGCTCTATTGTTCCAGTTTAGGGACGTAGTGGTCCATGTTCCAGTTTAGGGACATGGTGGTCCACCATTAGTTTAAGGACGTTTCGATCCATTATTAGTTTAAGGAAGTTTCGGTCCAATATTAGTTTAAGAACGTTTCAGTCCAATATTAGTGTAAGGACCTCGCAGTCCATATACGTATGTGGTCGTCGGGACCCGTCACCTCTCTGACGTCATTGAAGGATTACAACGACAGGTGTCAGAGGAGTTCGGAGATATACCCTCGAACCGGAGGTAAATTGATTTAAGAGAGCAATCTTGCTCAGTCAATTTAATTTGAGGACTTACGGCCAAAATTGGGCTAAATCCAGTTGAAAATGTTCAACATTTTATTTGCTTTTGCATTGCATTTATTTTTATTTTTATTTGGGCTCTACCCATAAATGATGCAGAGCATCAATTTGTTTTGGGCTCTGCCCATTTATAAATGATGCAGAGCATCAATTTTACTTGGGCTTTGCCCTTTTTATTGCTTTGCAATTTATTTTGGCATGCTAGGTCTTTTTGACTTGGGCCTGGCCCTTTAACAAAAGAAATGCATTGTATTTTTCAGGCGCTTTGCGCCAATCAAAGAGCGCAAGCGCTTGTGATGATGACACGTGTAATGCAGCGCAGTGCGCTGCGCTAGTGTGCTACGCTTGCGCTGCTGACACGTGGCGCGCTCTGGTGAGTTGCGTCAATTTCAGAGAGCAAAGCTCTATTTCAAAAGCGCATAGCGCAAATGGTTCAGATGCTGACACGTGGCACTCTCTGGTGGCTTGTGCCAGCCCAAGAGCGCAACAGTGCAGATTTATAAGTGCAAAGCACTATTAATTTGAGAATATTTTAGATTCAAGAACCAATGGTTCATAAAAGAAGTGCAAAGCACTATTTGTTTTCTTCGATCTAATGAGAGTCAAAGAAAACAAGTATTTCTTGTTTTTCTTATTTAAAGAACCAGTGGTTCATAAAAAGTGCAAAGCACTGTTTATTATGTGAAGATCATTGATCTTGTTCTTAGATCAATGATCTACTAGAAGAAATTTCTTCTATTTTTATGAAGGTTTTTACCTTTTTCTTGAAACTTTTTCAGAGTTCTCTCTATTTGAAGCTCTTGATTTCTTAAAAAATGTTGATGCCTTGGAATTGAGGTCTAGGGTCCTTTTTATAGTGCCCATAAATTAGTTAAATTTGTTAAAGAGATCTTTCTCTGAGTGATTTGGGGAATTTTCCCCACCGTTGGATCTTTGATCCAAGGGATTCTGTTTTACAGAAGAAAATCTTCTTATTTTAACAAGAACAGAAAGATTTCTTTAAAATCATAATTCTGTTTGGCGCAAATGCCCCAGCGTGTGACACGTGTCAAGCAGCGCACAGCGCAGCGCAACTGCGCTAGCGCATCTGCGCTGACACGTGCCGCGCAGCACAAAGCGCAGCGCAACTGCGCTAGCCCATCTGCGCTGACACGTGTCGCGCAGCGCAGCACTTGTGCAACTGAAACGTTGCTTCCTTTGATTTTGTTTTAAACAGAGCTTTGCTCTGATTGGGTGCGCTGCCTTGGGCGCTGCGCTGATGCATCTGTGCCTGACACGTGGTGCGTTGCGCGCAGCGCAAAAAATCTGAAGCGTTGCTTCATTTACTAAAGTTTAAATTTTCAAAGTAGAGCTTTGCTCTGATTGGGGGGAAGATGAAGCGTTGCTTCATCTTCCGCCTTGGAATTTAAACAGAGCTTTGCTCTGATTGGAGGAAACAAATGCCCCCCCACCGTTGCGCTCACGTGGCGTGCACGTGAGTGCAGCCGTGGCAAGCTCCTGACCGTTGGATCAAGGGGTGAGCTGAAGGGGCACAAGCGCCTTATAAATAGGACCTCTGCCCCCCCAAAAAATCTTCACCCTTTTTCAAGATTTTTGATTTCAACAGAGCTTTGCTCTTGCTTAAGAACTTCAGAGCTTTGCTCATTTCCAAAGTTAGAAACTTTAGGTAAAAATTAATTTAAATCAAATTAATTTAAATTAATCTTAATCAAAGAGCTTTGCTCTCACAGATCTTTTGATCTAAAGAGATCCCCATTGGGGTTTCATAAACAGAGCTTTGCTCCCAAAAATTTATAGATCTGCAGAAATCTTGTTCATGGGTTCTAACCCATGAACAGAGTTTTTCTCTTGAATCAACTGCAGATCTTTTAGATCTGAAAAATAAAGAATTTTTTATAAGTTTTTCATGGATTTTTCAAGATTCCAAAATTTTTAATTCTTTTAAGTGTAAAATTTTTTCTGATAGACCTTTCCATTATTACCACAGAGCTATGCTCTTTTAAGGAATTTTATTCTTTTGAGACCAGAATTTGATAAGTGTCATTCTGTGACAGAGCTTTGCTCTGAAAGAGGAGATTTTCTCCTTGTCTCTAGGGATTCCCCACCGATGAGAATATTCTCTTAGGGATCTTTTCTTTAACTGACAGTCTTACCCAATGATGAGGCTGTCTTATTAAATAAGGCATTTTCATCCAGATTTGGTGGGTCCCCATTTGGTCCCCTACCCACTGCACTGCAGTGTAGTGTGATTTATTTTAATTTAATTAATTTTTAAATTCAGTTAATTGAAAATTTTTAAACGCCAAACATTAGAATTGCAGCACTAACGGCTAATTTCTGTTCATTTGCAGCGATCATGTCTCTCGACACCTTGTTCCCGTTTGTTCGTTCAGAGGAGGGATTTCCCGAAGCGCCCTTGGACCGTGACGTCTTGGCTATGATTAGGGACCACGATCCGGAATATAAGAGTCTCCACCTTTGGGGGTCGTGGTATAACCAGATTATCATGGATCGACGGAGCTTCACGGCGATTCATTACGCCACCCCACCCTCGGTACAGTATGCCGTGGAGATGGTTGATTGGACCTCGAAGGGCTTTCTTCATCTCGCCATAGATGCGATTCCGTTCCAGCGTCCTATGGTTTTGGATATCCTAGGACGCCGTATTTGTCAGGGCGAGGCACGACCTTGGGGACAATCATATAACATTGGTCTGATCCCCCGCCACCCGATCGGTTATCTGCCGTGGGCCCGGTACATCCTGTCGACGAAGAAGTCGCAGTTGATAAGGTTAGGATTGTACACCGCGGTGTACGTCTCTCTGTTCCAATATCCCACGCTCCCCACTTGGTGGTTCAAGGCTTTCCTGGAGCAGTGGAACATTCCTACCCACACTTTCCTCGCCATGGATCGGGAAGTGTCAATCTCTCTGGAAGAGTTTACGGAGGTATCCGGTTTACCGGTTATAGGGGAACACTATGAGGAGTTGTTCCCGACAGACGAGTACGTCTTCGGTGCTAAGCCGGTGGTAAGGGGGCTCACGCCGGAGAATGCTGTTCAACACCAATTCCCAAGTTTGATTAAAGTGTTGAATATCTATGAGTCCCTTTTCATCGAACATGGGAGTCGAGGAGTTAACTTTGAGGATTTCATCGCTCGGTTCCTTCGCCCAAGCGTCCTCTCATCAGAAGTTGCCAAGTTCGCTACCCTGGATGACCCTTTCGGTCTAGGTGTGGACAACCTGCCGGAGAAGGAGATAGACCAAAAGGGTTTTTTTCTTCCGGGCTTCCCGACTATGTCTTTTGCAGAAATTGCAGCCCCCGGGATGGACGAGGAGGCCTTTTTCTTAGGATTTCTCGGGTTGTGGCTGAGTTGGTTTGCGATCCCAATGCACTCTCACCGTATGCGGCCTTCTGTCTTTTACCCAGCCCACCGGATGGCCATCGGGGTAAAGGTGGCCGTTGGGATCGTTGGCTTGGCACACCTATATCATGGCCTCAGTCGAGCAGCGGATGCTAATGAGCCCGGGGTACTGCACGTGGTCTTCCCGATGCACTACTTTGTATCGTGGCTCGAGCTACACACGGCGGGTGTCTTCGGCATGCACAAAAGGCCCTCGTTCTTCGACAAGTGTGGTTTCCCTCGCATTATACAGCTGATCGGCGCATCAATTGTGACCCCATCACCACGGAACACCAGGGGTTTACTCCTTCGCTCTCACACCGTTGGAGCCGGGATGCCCTTTATTGACAAGGTGTTGACTATTGGAAAGGCGTCCACCACTGCGGTGCGATCATTACAAGACTCCTTTAAGGATGGAGCCTCAGTTTTGACGGCCCGGGAGACCCTTCACTTATACTCTATCAGACCGGGCTTCCTAGTCTTCAGGCAGAATGGTGCAGCGATTTTCATGAGTTATAACCCGCATCGTTTTGCTCAACAACTGGGCTACGATCAAGGGGTCCCCTTGGAAGCTTTCCTGCTGGAACCCGCTGCCACTGAAGAAGGGATGGAGAACGCGCTGCATCATTTCATGCGCCTGAATACGGGTTCTCATTTTTTTATCAGTGCGCCGGCTTGCGCTCCACGACTCCTCAACGTATACAAAGACTGGTACAATCATTCAACAGGAGCCGTTATAAAGGAGGAAAGGAGATTGCTGGTCGACCGTAAGGGTGCGCCTCCAGGCAGCGACCGCAACGCTCCTTTGGTTCCTAGGACTCCAGTAGTTGCTCCTCTAAAAGAGGTTAGAACCGGACCATCGCGTGCGCAAAGTCCTCCGCACGGATTGCCGCTCCCCGATATTACATATGCAGCTCCAGCGCCCTGTGCTCCAGTGGAGACAGTGGTTGTAGCCTCGCCGGAGTCTGGCGTGGGTGCAGACATCGGGACCCGCCGTCCTAAGGTGGCTGCTAAGCGTAAGTCGATCCCACGTGCACCTAGGGTCGGAGGGCAGAAGAAAAAGAAGTCGCTCTTCGCTGCAGACGTCGCGTTCGGTCAGGAACCCCACGCTCCCTATGCCGAGGGCCTGAGTGAATATGAGACTAACGAGGGATTAGTCATGCCGCCGCCGGATGATACAGACTTAGAGGCCGCTCTCGAAACTTCAGCGTGGTTGGCAAGGCGTGACGCATGGCTGGCTAAGCTTGTGGATTCAGGTAATCACTAGTCGCATTTTCTATTGCATCATATCTTTATTATTGCCTTTGACTAATATTTTTCCTTCTTTTCTTCCAACAGGCATCACCACTGAAGAAGCCATTGCCGCTTCACTCAAGACCTTCCAAGAGGAGGAACGCCTTAGAGCGTCTTTAGGCCTCAGTAAGTTTCGATTCATCAAGTTTTTATTCTCCTTGTGTTATGGTCAATCTAATCTCTCCCTTTTTTATTGCAGAAACCTTAATGCTGTTCCTGCCAAGTGACGCAAATGTTTTGCCAGCTGCCGATGTTCCTGCTTCTTCTGGGCTACTGCAGGAGGTTCGTCTTGAAGAGCCGATGAGAGATGCCTTAAAGGCTCTGGAGGCATCTTTAAATGAGGACGACGGCGCTTCGATGAAGGAAGCATCAAAGAGGTCCATTGTGACAGCTCGGAGGAACGGAAGCGGTCGAGGCGCGAAGCAAAGGCACGCAGGGCTGCTTTGGCCATTGGAGCGGGCCCAAGCACCATCCCTCGTGCCGACACCCCGTCAGAAGAGCCCCCGGTCGCCCTGTCTACAGCTCATAGACAGGCGATCCGCGCCAACAGAGAGGCTAACGACAAGTCTACCTCAGGTAATACTTCTTTCAGAATTTTGTTATAAGACTTATAAAGCTGTCGGTTCTTATATGTTCTACCCTGCAGGGCCAAGCCCAACCGAGGGGAAGGCGGAGACTGTCGAACCTGAGGGGCTGAGGGGAGAGATATTGGTTGAGCCCGAGTCGGTGGCGGATGACACAGCTGGGATTGCTGGGCCCGAGGTAGTGGCCGACGAACTGGTCATGTCCACTATGCCTGAGCAAGCGATTGTTGCTGAGCCTGAGGTAGCAGCGGGCGGAGTGCCTGAGGCTGATGACCTTGTGGTGACGGTGGACGAGATAACCGTGACTGCTGAACCCGAGGGAATAACCGGTGAGGTGGCCATGATTCCTGAGGACGAGCCAACCACTCCTTCTCAGGAATTTGGCAATGCTCCAGTCATAGCCCTCGTCGCCTATGGTTCCCCGCCGTCTCCAGGTCTTGCGAGCACGATAACAGTTCCCATTGAATCGGGTGATGAGGCCACGGGCGGTGGCCTCATGTCGATGGAGGAGGGAGTCGCCTCCATTTCGGCCGGCAGCTCATCAGGTAAATCCCAAGTTACCGTCCTCTTTATCTTACAATCTTTTCTGACAAGATCACATTTGTTCGTAACGTAGGTGCAGCCAGTGCCGATGCGCCATTGCTCGAGGGAGCGCCTTCAACTACTGCCTTGGCGGTGGTCACCTCTCAGCCCTCTCTCATACCATCGAAGATGTTGGAAGGTATGTGTTTGCAACCTATTAATCTTATCTTTCAGACGTATAATTTATGTACTAAAATCATACCGTCGTGCCTTTCAGGAGTGCTTTTTGACCATCTTTATCAGGTGTTGCTCCCACACTTCTCCTTCCCATCTGAACTCGCTTCTTCCTCTGGTGGCGCTGGTGAGTATGTTTTTCCATTGATATCTTTTTTTTTCGTTGATGGAATTACTTCTAACCTTTTTTCTCGTCTCGACTGCAGTGCTACAGATTGAAGGAGGGGATAAAAGATCGGCTGCGCCACCGGCCCTTCCGGCCTTGCCACCTGTCTCAGCTGGTACGGCGACTATCACATTGATAACTCCCCCCTCTTTATTTTCTATACTGTTATCTGATCACATCTTGTTTCTTTTCAGCTATCGTTCCAGTCTCGGCGCCCTTCGAGCCTCGCATTACAATGCCGGCGGGTCCTTATCTGAGGCGTCCATCTTCGAAAGGCGCCGCGAATAGTCTGCGCATGTTGAGTGACTACGTCGAGAAACTCGACGTTGAAACTCCTACATCTGCCGTAGACTTCGCTACGGCGGTTAACCCGATGCTGGTGATACTCATGAACTTTCATGACGAGGGCATCATCGCATTTTGGGTTAACCATTGCAGGGAGATCGAGGCCCGCCTGCATCAGCTGGAATCGATGCGTCCCGCTCCTGAGACCTTAGCCGCCAGTAATCAAAGAGCAGCGTGAATTGAGCAGAGCGTTTCTTACTTCCGCCATCTCGAACAAGAAGTCATTTCAAGGCGTAAGGAGCGCGGTGAGACTTCGAGCAAGTCCGCCCAACTGCATGCTCGGGTGGAGGCCAATGCTGCACGGCTGAAGGTTGTCTTTGAGGGCCTTCTGCAATGTCTTTCCGAAGGGTTATCATTGAGGCAACAGCTTGACGTTGTCGAGCGGGATGCACTCAGCCAGGAAGCAGCCCAGAAGGCGGCTGAGGAGCAACTTTCATCTTTTTTACAGCAGCGGGCTCAGGTGGAAGCGGAGGTGGCCGCGGCAGCCACTCAGGAGGAGGCGCTGAAGGAAGTGCGAGAGCGGCTTGCGGATTTGTTAAAGACACTTCCTCCTCAGTAGCTATCCCTCTTTGTATCGTTTGTACTTGTAAATAAAAAATGTATATATATATTTTTTATTCTTTAGCACAATGTATCCTGTACTCAATCAAGTTTATGAATAAAAGATACACATTTTTTTGTAATGTCTTGTGCTATTTCTTTGCTTATTATCAGCATGCTGTCACAATTAGTAGATAATAGAGTAAGCACCTTGATTTCTTCACGAGATAACGATGGCTTAGGCCGCAGGTTCAGATCTGCCACCTAAGACTTTTCAACTCTATGAGCCGTGAGGGTCTCACAGAGACTTTTCTCCCTACGGATCGAGAGGATCTCGTAGGTGGGTTTTCTCCTTAGGAATCGTGAGAATTCCTAAGTTAGTTTTCTCTTGTAAGTCATAAGGATCCTATAAGAGAATTTTTCCCTCTTACGAGTCGAGAGGACCCGTAAGCGGTTGTTTCCCTCCTTGTCGAAACTTTACTTTGGAGAGTGAGACCCATGAATAGTATGCAAGAGACCGTTTTAGATCGACTTGCAGGGTCCCATTGTTCAGGAAGCAAGTTTTTTAGTCCCTGCTGCCTGAGGCTTCATCTTGCAAGTTGAGACGAATCGGGAATTTTCCCGCGGAGACACTAGTTTCTCTGCGAGCTGACGCGAATCAAGAGGCTCTCGTCAAGGATTGTTTGTTTCCCTGAGTTGAGGTTTTTGCCAAGGATTATTTGTTTCCCTGGTGTTGAAACGAATCGAGAATTTCCCACGGAGACATTGGTTGCTCTGCGAGTCGATGCGAATCAGGAGGCTCTCGTCAAGGATTGTTTGTTTCCCTGAGTTGAGGTATTTGCCAAGGATTATTTATTTCCCTGGTGTTGAAACGAGTCAAGAATTTCCCACGGAGGCCCTGGTTGCTCTGCGAGTCGACGCGGATCAGGAGGCTCTCATCAAGGATTGTTTGTTTCCCTGAGTTGAGGAATTTGCCAAGGATTATTTGTTTCCCTGGTGTTGAAACGAGTCGAGAATTTCCCACGGAGGCCCTGGTTGCTCTGCGAGTATACGCGGATCAGGAGGCTCTCATCAAGGATTGTTTGTTTTCCTGAGTTGAGGTATTTGCCAAGGATCATTTGTTTCCCTGGTGCCAAGGATTATTTGTTTCCTTGGTGTTGAAACGAGTCGAGAATTTCCCACGGAGGCACTGGTTGCTCTGCGAGTCGACGCGGATCAGGAGGCTCTCATCAAGGATTGTTTGTTTCCCTGAGTTGAGGTATTTGCCAAGGATTATTTGTTTCCCTGGTGTTGAAACGAGTCGAGAATTTCCCACGGAGGCACTGGTTGCTCTGCGAGTCGACGCGGATCAAGAGGCTCTCATCAAGGATTGTTTGTTTCCCTGAGTTGAGGTATTTGCCAAGGATTATTTGTTTCCCTGGTGTTGAAACGAGTCGAGAATTTCCCATGGAGGCACTGGTTGCTCTGCGAGTCGACGTGGATCAGGAGGCTCTCATCAAGGATTGTTTGTTTCCCTGAGTTGAGGAATTTGCCAAGGATTATTTGTTTTCCTGGTGTTGAAACGAGTCGAGAATTTCCCACGGAGGCACTGGTTGCTCTGCGAGTCGACGCGGATCAAGAGGCTCTCATCAAGGATTGTTTGTTTCCCTGAGTTGAGGTATTTGCCAAGGATTATTTGTTTCCCTGGTGTTGAAACGAGTCGAGAATTTCCTATGGAGGCACTGGTTGCTCTGCGAGTCGACGCGGATCAGGAGGCTCTCATCAAGGATTGTTTGTTTTCCTGAGTTGAGGAATTTTCCAAGGATTATTTATTTCCCTGGTGTTGAAACGAGTCGAGAATTTCCCACGGAGGCACTGGTTGCTCTGCGAGTCGACGCGGATCAAGAGTCTCTCATCAAGGATTGTTTGTTTCCCTGAGTTGAGGTATTTGCCAAGGATTATTTGTTTCCCTGGTGTTGAAACGAGTCGAGAATTTCCCACGGAGGCACTGGTTGCTCTGCGAGTCGACGCGGATCAGGAGGCTCTCATCAAGGATTGTTTGTTTCCCTGAGTTGAAGGATTTGCTGAAGGCACTGATTCTTCGGGGTTGGGATGAACCGTCGAGATTTGGCTTCGTTTTCTGGCGGAGCCTGTTGGGGAAGTATGGTTCCCTCTTCGTTTGCGCCCTTGGATTGTATACAGGGATCGATGTGATCTCAACTATAGGGCCGAAGTTTTATCATTATTTTTTTTTGTTTTATTTCCGCGATGCTCTATCATTTCAGCTTTTATATCGCGAAGGTCGCGATTGCCAAATCATTTCGGCTATTTTTCGCGGTGCCCAATCATTTCGGCTGTTTATTTCATTTTTACTCGCTGCTTTTTATTACGAGTTGCCCAATTATTTCGGCTATTTTGTGTGCATACGTTTTTACTCGCTGCTTTTTATTGCAAGTTGCCCCATCTTTTCGGCTATTTCATATGTATGTGCGGCCTACTGGCTTTTCGCTGTAAACCGATTTCGGCATCAGCACCGCTACAACTGGGATATTACCAGGAGCGAATCATCATCTGCCTCTGTCGATGTCGAACAAAGGTGGCTTAGCGACCAGGGTTAGGGTCCTGTCGACTAAGGCTTTTAACTTCATGAGCCGTAAGGGTCTCACGAAGTTATTTCTCCCTACAAGTTGTGAGGATCTTGTAGGTGTATTTTCTCCTTAGGAATCGTGAGGATTCCTAAGTGTTCGTTTCCTCTGTAAGTCGTAAGGATCCTACAGGAGGGTTTTCTCCTCATAAATCGAGAGGATTTACAAGGGTTGTTCACCATGCGAACATATCCCCAGTCACGGATGAGACTTGATTAGGGAAATGTTTATTCGCGCCCGTGGATTGTATACAAGGGTCAGTATTGAGCCACTTGTAGAGCTGTATTGGAAGTTGTGGGGGTTGCTTAAGCACATGTTTAGGTCTCTGTAACTTAAGACTTTCAAATCCTATGAGCCGTGAGGGTCCCATAAGAGAGTTCTCCTTACGAGTCGTAAGGATCTCGCAAGTGTATTTTCTCTTTAGGAATCGTGGGGATCCCTAAGTGTGTTGCTCCCTTGTGAGTCGTAAGGGTCTCACACGGGTGGTTTCTCCTTACAAGGTCGAAAGGACCCTATAAGTGTCTTTTAACGAGGTTGCGCCCTTTTGGGTTTTCAAAAACACTCGCCGGTAGTCCTGCTGTTTTTACTCACGGAGCCCTTTCGGGTTTTCATCCGTGCCCATTTTGCTTATGGACATACCGTTTTTTTTATTCTTTTTATTTTCTTCTTTTTTTTACGAGGTCGCGCCCTTTCGGGTTTTCACGAACACTCGCCGGTAGCCCTGCTGTTTTTACTCACGGAGCCCTTTCGGGTTTTCATCCGTGCCCCTTTTTGCTTATGGACATACCGTTTTTATCATCATTTTTTTTATATTTTCTTTTTCTCTTTTTTTTTATTCATCTCGTCAGCCTAAGGATGCTGCGGTAGTAGTTTAAGGACGTTTCAGTCCGTCATTAAGAAGGCTGGCTACTGCTTGTAAATCTTGAGCTTAGGAAGATAGCGAGCGGACATAGTCGTCGTCATCTATCATTGACCTAGGCTGTGGCTCATTAAGCGTAGTATTTCTTTAGGAAGCGACCGTTTATTGGCCTGAAAGGCCTTTCACCATGCATGTCCATGAGTAGATAGGCCCTACCCTGGTAAACTTTATCTATGATGTACGGGCCTTCATAGTTTGGCTCGAATTTTCCCCGCTTGGCGCGATTGGGGATCATAGGCCTTTTGACCATTAGCACAAGTTCGCCTTGGCGGAATGTCCTTGGTCGGGTTAATCTTTCATATGAGCGCGTCATCTTTGCTTTATAAGCTTCCAGATTTTGTTGCGCCATGAGCCAGGTCTCATCGAGGGCATCAAGCTCCTCGAGCCGAAGGTGAGCATTTTCTTCGTCCGTCAGCTCGTAGTGGACTGCCACTCGTAGAGAGGGTAACTCTATCTCGAGGGGGAGTACTGCTTCTGTACCGAATACCAACGCATATGGCGTTGCGTTCGTGGCCGTCTTGAACGTAGTTCGATATGTCCAAAGAGCCTCTTGCAGCCTCTCGTGCCAGTCCTTCTTATTTCGGGACACCGTTTTCTTCATGATCTTTGTCAAGGTCTTGTTGAAGGCCTCAGCTAGACCATTAGCTCGCAGATTATAAATCGAGGAATATCTCCAGTCTATATTGTGTTGTTGTGCGAAGCGACTGATCTTGTGGCTTCTGTAAGCTGGTCCGTTATCGGAGATGATCCGTCGCGGAGTTCCAAACCGATATATGACGTGCGTCTTGAAGAAGTGGAGGATATTCTCCGTCTTCACTTCCCTCAGCGGTATTGTTTTTGCCCATTTGGAGAAGTAGTCGGTCGTCGCCAGGATGAAACGATGTACCCTGGACGATGCTGGTTCGATGGGGCCGACTATGTCAGTTCCCCACATTTCGAATGGCCAGCTAGCCACCGTCGGGTGTAGTGGATTTGGATGTTGGTGGATGAAGTCCCCATGGATCTCGTATGAGTGGCATTGCTTCGCATATTCGAGGCAATCCTGAATCATCGTGGGCCAGTAGTATCTCATCCGTTTAATCTTCATCTTCATCTTTGGGCCTGCTTGGTGAGAATCGCAGAGTCCGTCATGAACTTCCTGAACGACCATTTCTGCTTCGTCAGGCCCCAGGCATCTCAGCCACAGAGAATCAAATGACCTCTTGTATAGAGTATCATTGACGAAGGTGAAAGACAGAGCCCGTTTAATGAGCTGATGTCTTGTGGACGCATCTTCGGGCATTCGATGGGACTTAAAGTAGTCTATGAAGACTTCCCTCCAATCCTCAGCCTTTTCCCGGTCTTCTGTTTGCAAGGTCGTCTGTTCAGTCGCTCCCTTCTCTTCGGATGATTCCGGAGATATTTCTGCTGGGGCAAGCACCCGACGGCTTTGTACCATGATTCTTACGTCATCGAGGTTCTCGTCAGCCAGTTCTTTAGCAAGTTTGGCCAACGCGTCTGCTTTGCTGTTTTCCGCGCGCGGTATGCTTTCCAAAGTATAGGAGGAAATTTGGGTCAACAGTTGTTGCACCTTTTCACCGTACTTCACCAACTCCGGTTTGCACGTTTGGTAGTTGCCGTTTACTTGACTAACGACCAGTTGAGAATCTCCGTATATGAGGAGGTTTTCAATTCCCATGTCAATGGCGATCTCGAGGCCTGCTATCAAAGCTTCGTATTCGGCTTCGTTATTTGTCCTCGGGTCTGTTAAGGAGAAAGCGAAGCGCATTATCCCTCCTTGTAGAGTCACGAAGATGAGGCCTACCCCCGATTTGATTATAGGGGTACTTTGTTTGCGCTTTTTCATGGAAGATGCTCCATCGATATAAAGTTCCCATTAGGTATCACCACCATCGATCGCATCAAACGAATGTTCGTCTGGAAGATCGCAATTTAGAGGAGAATCGGCGGCTATCGGATGCTCAGCGAGGAAGTCGGCGATGGCCTGGCCTTTGACTGCCTTGAGAGGTTGATATGTTATCGAGAATTCCATCAAGAGCAGGGCCCATTTAGCGAGTCGTCCCGTCAATATGGCATTCGACATCAAGTATTTAAGAGGGTCCACCTTTGAAATGAGACGGACCTCATGTGCCAACGCATAGTGCCTGAGCTTTGTTATCGCGAAGATTAACGCCAGGCAATGTTTTTCGATGGGGGAGTAGTTGCTTTCTGCCCCCAGTAGAACTCGACTTAAGTAATAGAGTGCTCTTTCTTTCCCTTGATCGTTCTCTTGTGCCCATAATGCGCCTAAGGAACCTTCGAGGGCGGTTGTATAAAGAATGAGAGGTTTTCCCTTAACCGGAGCAGCCAACACTGGCGGGTTCTGCAGGTACTGTTTAATTTCATCCAGCGCGCCTTGGCATTTTTGATCCCAGACGAATGGAGCTCCTTTCTTCATCAGGTGGCTGTAAGGACGGCACTTGCCTCGAAGGTTGGCTATAAATCGCCGTATATACGCGAGCTTTCCTTGGAGAGACCGCAGCTGTTTGAGGGTTCTTGGCGGAGGCATTTCTATGATCGCCTTGATCTTTAACGGATCTATCTCGATACCTCGGCGTCGGATGATGAATCCTAGGAATTTTCCTGAGGAAACCCCGAATGCACACTTGAAAGGGTTCATCTTCAAGTTGTATTGTCGAAGGCGTTGAAACACGGTCTTTAGATGCTCGAGATGCTCCTCGTATGATTTGCTTTTCACCACGAGGTCATCGATATAACATTCGATGATTTCATGTATAAGGTCATCGAAGATCTTTGTCATGGCCCTCTGATAGGTGGCACCGGCGTTCTTTAAACCGAAGGGCATCATCTTGTAGCAGAATATACCCAAAGGAGTCCTGAAGGCGGTGTGCTTCTGGTCTTCGGGATGCATTTTTATCTGATTATATCCTGACGAGCCGTCCATGAAGGAGAAAACCTCGTGAGTGGACGTGTTGTCTATCATCAGTTCGGTAACTGGCACTAGAAAATCGTCCTTCGGGCAGGCTTTATTGAGATCCCGGAAATCCACGCATATGCGCACTGTCCCATTTTTCTTCATCGCCGGGACGATGTTGGCGATCCATTCAGGGTATTGAACCTCCTGGATGAAGCCAGAGTCGATTAGCTTCTTGACCTCGGCGTTGATGCTCATCTCAAGCTCGAGCCGCATTCTCCTCGGCGTCTGTTTGACTGGCTTGATGTCCGGGGATATCGCCAATTTGTGCACAGCAATTTCTGGATCTAGTCTTGGCATCTCGGAATAGTTCCATGCGAAGCAATCTCTATGCTGTAGAAGCACGTCTTTTAACGCAGCCACCCTTTCTTCAGATAGCAGCTCGCTGATGAATGTCGGTCGCGGGTCATTCGCTGTTCCCAACTCGATTTTCTTGAGGTTATCCGCCGTGGTATGGATTCCATCTACCAACTCCTTCGGCGCTGGTGGAAACTCTGAGATTACCTTGTCATTGCTGTTTTCAAAGCACCCGGGAAGGTAATCCATGTTCTCGGGCTCCTCTTTTGATATCGTTATCACGTGACAAGTACGAATTCGCTTCCAATCCTAATGTGGAACTGGTTCTTCTTCCGTGGCCTTGGGTTCTGTTCATATCAGATTTTTGCATTTTCATACCGCCCAATTTTTATCACATTGCATATCCGTAGATACTCTTGAGCCGTGTTTGCTAGTCAATTGCAGGATACAGGTTCTCGGTTCCAAAACGGTGAAATTCATGGAAAACACGACAAAATCCGGGTTCCTGCCAACCACAGATAAAAACACGGTCTCTGCTCTTCATCCGTATGTTGCCAGATATCAATAGGAAGACAAAAGATCAAATCAATGTCATTCTCATGCACAAGGCTCAATGGTAGCACAAAATCCAAGAGATCTACGCGGAGCTCGAGGCAAATCATGACAAAATCTTGATAAAAAGTCCATCTTTCCCTCAACAGAATTCTGGAAAATTCGTGGAGCAATTATAAGAAAATACATATACCAGAATAATGTAGATAACAGATCAGGCCAGCACCAAAAATTGGGGGGCCCAATTCAATCATAAGGCCGCGGATCCGCGGCCAAAGTGGGGTCCAGGCCGCGGATCCGCGGCAATATAGTGGCGGCAGTTGAAGATTTTTGGGGGGTTTTTTGGTCTTTTTGTTTAGGTTCTGGTGGTTGCCCTAGGGTTTCATTCTCTGGCCTATAAATAGCCCAGAAGTTTGTGAAGGAAAGGGTCCAACTTTGTATTTTTCATTTTGCCTAGTTTTAGTATTGTTCTTCTTCCTCTTCTCACCTCTTCTCCATTAAACTTGTAAGTGAGCTTTTGAGTGAAGAGTGATGAATAAAGAAGACCATTTTTATTATCATGCTTGTCTCTTTCTTTACTTGTTATAATTGTTGTAATTTTAATTGTTAAGTAGTTGTTGTTATTTCCTTGTTGTTTGTTTCTTCTCTCTTTTTCTTTATCCTTACATACGACAATGATACTTACGCTTGATCCTCGCCAAGGTGAGGTCGCAAACAGTTAGTCGTATTCTTCTAATCTCCTTCTTTCTATCTTCCTCTTTTGTGTTGTTTTATTTTTCCGTATTATGAAGTGTGAGTAGTTCTATACTTGTTAGGGTAGGATAAGGGAAGTTTGAGAGAAGGAAATCTCTCTCACTCTTTCCTTGCCCAACAACTTAAATCAACTCCCGTTAACCCAACCACAATCCGCTCCTTACGGCGCCCTATCCTACATGATAGCGGTGATTCCGTAGTGAGACCGGTTGTGGTTGAATTAACCGGAGGTTATGGATAAGAGCCAAGAACGGACGGACAAGCACCAAAAGGAAGGACTATGCGTTGGAAAGCCTAGCTTATACTCGCAAGTTCCTTCCTAGTCGTGCTAATCCCCGTTGTTGCCGATTACCGTAACACCGATATTAAGTGGGGCAACGAAAGATGTGGAGACTCCTAACTCAAACTAACCTAATCCTAACCCTAACAAGCTCTCTTTAAATATCAACTCAACACTTAGATAACTACAAACAAAATCTGAACAACCGGACTTAACTCGTCGAAAAACACATAGAAAAAGATTCCCATCTCCCTGCGGACGACCCGTACTCAACCGGCTAGCTACGTGCGAAACCGTCTTGATTGCGGTATTTAGAACTAAACTTGACACGCTCGTATCCTATCAATCAAATGGCGCCGTTGCCGGGGAGACGGTAGTCTATTTCTAAGTGAAATTTCGGGTTAATTTGTGAATATAAAAACAACCAAAAACAAAAAAAAAAAATATACTTTGTAAAAATCATCTTGTTATTCTTGATTAGTTCTTGTGCAAGTGTGCAGGAAATTCGAAGCTCAAGATCGACGCCTAAGACGTTGGAAATACGGAGTTCAAGTACAGTGCCAAAGACGTGGGAAGATAGACCCACAGTTCGCGGCTACACCGCGACGGACAAAAACGAAGCATCCGGTCTACTGTAGAAATCTGGAGCAGATACAGTGAGCATATTAGAATTCCACACATCCAGACAAGTAGAGGAGATCAAACAGAGCCCACACCAGAAAAATTAAGCACCAATTCCTCATTTCCGCCGCGGAACCGCGGCATTAGGGCCTTTTTGCCGCCCTTCCGCGGCCACTTGGTGTGGTCAGTGTGCCATCTTCTCTCTGTAAGTCAATCTGCCTCTCTCCACTCCTCTAAGCTCCACTGAATTGTGTTTTCTGCAGCCTTCTTTGCGCAAATTCTTCTCCCCCTTCCAATAAACTGTTCTTGTGCAGGATTCTTTGCGCCGCAAATAAAATTGTTTGCTGTTGATATTGTTACTGTTTTGCATTCTTTAATACGGACTTAAGGGGCTTGAAACCAATCCAGATTGGGTGGGGATTTCATCACCCTTCCCAGGACCCCGGAAATCACTAAAGCATATGCATTGTCCATTGTAATTAAAAAATACTAGACTTCTGCCCTAAGGACTTCGCGCTCATTAGGAGAAGATAAACCTTGTTTAGAACCTTGCTTAACCGTATATTGTTTACGGGGTGTCTAGGAAAGTGTTAAAGGCGCAACCGCCGAAAGAGAAAGGGTTATTTAATTAAGGAACTTCGCGAAAGCGTTGGACAACCTCCCCTTATCTCTGCACTTACCTGGCCTCGTGATCAGTGTATTTTTAAACTTGTTTCTCGACACTGTTTAACTTCGACAATCAAGTTCAGGAGCAGGTCTAGTAGACCTAGGTTACCCTAGATCTAGGTGTGATTGTGCATATCTTGTTTGTGATTGCTTAAGCCGTATTCCCGTACATACTTCTGTAAATCTTTTTCTAAAAAAAAAAAAAAAGAAAAAATCAAAAACTTTTACAAAAACTTGCCCTTTTGTCGCCAAATCCATTTTCACCCAACACCCATCGCCTTTCTTCATTGACGTTTTCTTACCCTCACCTTCTTCGCTTTGACTATACTAAACTCGTTTAGTGTATGTCCGCTTGGACTCGGGACACTAGCGCCCGTCTAGTCCGCGTTACGTTAGTCGCGACCGACTACGCGATCGACTCCGAAGTCGATACTCCGTCCACTCCTCTTTCACCCCTTCCTTTGCCGGCCAACTCCGACGTTGACCGAAATTCTGTTCGTACATCTTCACCTTCACCTTCACCTTCACCAACCTCTTCTTCCGCGATGTCGGGATTTAATCCGAACATCTCGTTGACCACCCCGGGATTGGCTCCACCTCCTATGGAGACCAATCTCCCACCACCTCCGCCTGTTGTAGCGCCGCAGCGAATTGCGCTCCAGGATCGTTTCTACCCTACCCGTTCTGCACTTCCAACCTGCCTTTCTCTTCCTCCGGCCAATGGGGACAAATTTGAAATTAAGCCCCATTTCATCAATATGCTTCCACGTTTTCATGGGCTTGAATCTGAAGATGCCTATATCTTCATTAACAAATTTCAAAACGTCTGTGCCATGATGAAAACAACCCAGCTGTCGGACGATGCTATACGTCTACGGGTCATTCCGTTCACTTTATGCGATCTCGCAGAAAAATGGCTGTATAGCACCGCTTCCCACTCAATCACCAGCTGGGACGAGTTTGTTAAAGCGTTTCTGAAAAAATTCTACCCAAATCATAAGACCGCAAGAATTCGAAATGAGATCAACCAATTCTCCCAGCTTCCTTCTGAACCCTTTTGGAAGTGCTTTGACCGATACAAAGACCTTCTTGTTCAGTGTCCTCACCACGGTATAGAGAAATGGCAACTCTGCCAAACCTTATACGAGGGACTGAACCCAGCAACGAAGCAGTTGCTGGAAACCATCTGTCAGGGTCACTTCCTATCCAAATCTGACGAGGAAGCGTGGCAGTTCTTTGACGATCTTGCGGAGCAAACGCTACAGTGGGAGAGCACCAGACCGACTTCTTCTTCTTCTACCTCCACTTCTACCGGTCAGTCTAGGGTAGGAATCCACCAACTCGATGTCTCTATTGCGATGAAAGCTGAAATGGCTGCAATTACACGAAAGCTTGAAGCAATAGAGAGCAAATTTTCTGCTCCTGCCCCCACACCTGTTCTCCCCCTTCGTACCATCTGCGCTTGTTGTTCCGATCCGTCCCACTTGACCGAAGAGTGTCCTTACAATCCACCCTCGCAAGGACAGGATCAGGTTAATGCATTCCAGCAAAGACCGAGGAATGATCCATACTCTTCCACCTTCAATCCCGGTTGGAGGAACCACCCCAATTTCGCCTGGAATCAGAATCAGAATCAATTCCAGGGCAACAATTTCCAAAGGGCCCCTCCACCGCAACAACAAGCGCAACAACAAACTCAGTATCAGCAGCCCTTCCAACCCCAGCCTTACCAAAACCTGACGAACAACTTTGCACCGAACAATTCCTTTCCACCAAACAACTTTGTTCCGTCAAACAACGATAAGGTTTCCTCGCTCGAGCGAAGTCTGGATGCGTTTGTTAAACAATCGACTCAATCCACCGCCAACATCCAGTCTTCGATCCAATCTTTAGTGCAACACACCGCCGCACACGGGCAGAGCATCAAGACCATCGAGGCCCAGATTGCACAGCTGAACGCGGCCTTGAGCGAGCGAGAGAAGGGGAAGCTCCCGTCCCAGCCACTTCCAAATCCCGGCCACCCACATAATGCACATGTTGCTCTTGAACAACAAAACTATAATGTGAGTGCCGTGACCACACTGAGATCAGGGAGGGTGCTGCAAAACAACATTGGCAAGCAAATCAACGATGACACCCCGGCCGCTTCTTCTTCTTCTTCTTCTCCTGCTTCTTCTTCTTCGTCTTCCGAGCCTATTCTCCGTTCTTCACAAGGCTCTCCTTCCTCTTCTTCTCTAAACGGACCCGCTTCTCACTCCACGAAAACACCTATTCTGGGATCCGTTCCAACTCCAAAATCTCCTCCTCCAGCATTAGACTCAACCAATTTTCAAAATGTTCCATTTCCAAACCGGTTGAGGTCTAACAAACAAAATCCACAAATGGAGAAGATTTTGGAGTTATTCAAGCAAGTTAACATTAACATTCCTCTTTTAGATGCTGTCCAACAAGTCCCTTCTTACGCGAAAATCTTAAAGGACTTGTGCACGAAAAAGAGGAAGTCTCAGGTACCCAAGAAGGTTTTCTTGGCTAGTGCTGTGAGTGATGCCCTTACCCAATCTTTACCACAAAAACGGAAGGACCCTGGCTGTCCTACGATTTCAATTACTATTGGGGATAAGAACATCAACCGCGCACTATTAGATCTTGGTGCCAGTGTTAACTTGCTTCCGTATTCAGTATACGAGCAATTAGGCGTCGGAGAGCTGAAACCCACACACTGCACTCTCCAGATGGCCGACCGATCGATCACCCATCCTAGGGGTGAGCTAGAGGATGTGTTAATCAAAGTCGGGGACTTCATATTCCCCGTCGACTTCATTGTCTTAGATACACAGCCTGTAGCTAACCCCCGGAATCAAATTCCGGTGATACTCGGTCGCCCATTTCTCGCAACCTCAAATGCTGTGATCAATTGTCGCAATGGTTCAATGAACCTCTCTTTTGGAAATATGACAATTGAACTCAACATTTTTAGGCTGGGGAATCAGCCCGCCGAACCTAATGCTCATATACTGGATGTTTGCTCGATCCAGGAGATCACCCCCGAAGAGTGTGAATTCGAGGAGTTTTTGTTTGAATACGATAATCTTGACACCACTAGTGCGTGTCTCTTCGAACCTGCTGCTGTTTCTGCGCCCGATAACGACTACGAGTGTTTCACGTTCACGAACGATCTTAGCCGCGCACAACCCGAGTTTGAATCTTTCGACTTTTCGGATGAGTTACCTGAACCATCCGACTCGGTTGCCTACACTCGTTTTGAACCTTTGCTGGAGTCCTTTGAGTTCGAGACCTTTGCACCAGTCTTGCCTTCCATCATTTCACCTCCAACGCTCGAACTCAAGCCGTTGCCGTCTCACCTTAAGTATGCTTACTTAGGTGAGAACGAGACCCTCCCTGTCATCATCTCGGCTTCTCTAGCTCCCGAGCAAGAGAAAGCCCTTCTCACGGTCTTGCACGGCAACAGGCAAGCTTTTGGCTGGTCCATGGCGGACATCAAGGGGATTAGTCCCCTCATCGTTGAGCATCACATTCATCTGATGGATGATGCCAAACCAGCCCGGGATCCACAAAGACGTCTTAATCCAGTCATGAAGGAGGCTGTGAAGAAGGAGATCGTCAAATGTCTAGATAGTGGTATCATTTACCCTATCTCTGATAGCCAGTGGGTTAGCCCCATTCACGTTGTCCCCAAGAAGTCGGGCATCACGGTCATAACCAACGAGGCGAATGAGTTAATCCCTACTCGCACCCAAACTGGGTGGCGAGTTTGCATTGATTACAGAAAACTCAACGCCGCAACGCGGAAAGACCACTTTCCGCTACCTTTTATTGACCAGATGCTCGAACGATTGGCCGGACATGAGTACTATTGCTTTCTTGATGGCTACTCTGGCTACAATCAAATTCCCATCGCCGAAAAAGACCAGGACAAAACCACTTTCACTTGTCCTTTCGGCACGTTTGCATATCGACGCATGCCCTTTGGGTTATACAATGCGCCCGCTACCTTCCAGCGGTGTATGATGGGGATTTTCTCAGACATGGTGGAGAAATTTCTGGAGATTTTCATGGATGACTTCTCCATTTTCGGCGACTCCTTTGACGAGTGTTTGCTGCATCTTGACGCTGTCCTTACACGATGTAAGGACAAGAATCTCACTTTGAACTGGGAGAAATGCCACTTCATGGTGCGTGAAGGTATTGTCTTAGGACATATCATCTCGCAAAATGGCATAGAGGTTGACAAAGCAAAGATTGAGGTCATTTCCAATCTGCCTCCTCCCCGATGCGTCAGAGATATCCGAGCCTTCCTTGGCCATGCCGGTTTTTATAGACGGTTTATCAAGGACTTTAGCAAGATTGCTAAGCCCTTGACGCTTTTGCTAGCCAAGGACACGCCTTTCACCTTCGACTCGAGCTGTGTGACTGCATTCGAGTCACTGAAACTCTCACTCACTTCTGCTCCCGTTCTCTCTTCTCCTGACTGGACGCACCCATTCGAGATTATGTGCGATGCATCCGACTTTGCCATCGGTGCTGTCCTTGGACAGCACATCAACAAGATGCCGCATGTAATCTATTACGCAAGCCGAACCCTGAACGACGCACAACTCAATTATACAACAACTGAGAAGGAATTCTTAGCTGTTGTATTTGCCTTAGAAAAGTTCAGGCCCTACCTCATCGGCTCTCCAGTCATTGTCTACACTGACCACTCAGCTCTGCGCCATCTTTTTGCAAAAAAAGATGCCAAATCTCGGTTAATCCGTTGGATCCTCTTGCTTCAAGAGTTTGACCTTGTCATTAAGGACAAACGAGGATGTGAAAACGTGGTTGCCGACCATCTCTCGCGACTTCCTTCTTCGCCTTCGCTTCCAATTCCGATAAACGACGTTTTCCCGGATGAACAACTCTTGACAGTATCTTGCGAACCCTGGTTCGCAGATATTGTGAACTATTTGGCCACGGGATTGCTACCGACCGAATGGTCGAGTCAGGACAGACTTCGCTTCTTATCCCAAGTAAAACATTTTTACTGGGACGAACCCTACTTGTTCAAGTACTGTCCCGACCAGATTATTCGTCGGTGTGTCCCTGATGAGGAATTCAAGAGTGTGCTGTCATTTTGCCACGACCAAGCATGTGGCGGGCATTTTGGGCCCAGAAAGACAGCTGAGAAGATCTTGCAATGTGGTTTCTACTGGCCATAACTTTTCAAAGACGCTCACGACTATTGCAAGACTTGCTCCCGGTGCCAACACATGGGCCGGATATCCCGGAGGAATGAGATGCCGCTCCAACCGATCTTGGTTGTGGAGATTTTCGATGTTTGGGGGATAGACTTCATGGGGCCGTTTCCCAGCTCTTTTGGGAACTTGTACATTCTTCTAGCTGTTGATTACGTCTCTAAATGGGTCGAGGCTGTGCCCAGCCGAACTAACGACAACAAGGTTGTCGTTAGGTTCCTTAAAGAAAACATTTTCTCACGGTTTGGGCACCCTCGAGCGATCATTAGCGACAATGGAAGTCATTTCTGCAATAGGACTTTCGAGGCCTTGATGCGGAAATACTCCATTAATCATAAGCTTTCTACGCCCTACCACCCCCAAACCTGCGGGCAGGCCGAAGTTTCAAATCGACAAATCAAGCAGATACTGGAGAAAACGGTTTCCAAGAACCGTAAGGATTGGTCTTTGAAACTCACTGATGCCCTTTGGGCATTTAGAACCGCTTATAAGACCGACCTTGGCATGTCTCCCTATCGGCTTGTGTACGGAAAAGCCTGCCACCTTCCTGTCGAAATCGAGCATCGCGCGTTTTGGGCGATAAAGGAGCTGAATCTGTCTCTGGAGGACGCGGGCAGCCATCGGAAGCTGCAGCTGAACGAACTGAGCGAGCTTAGGGATGAGGCTTACGACAACGCGGTTGTCGTTAAGAATCGAACGAAGGTGTTTCACGATAAACACCTTTTGCGCAAAACCTTTGTACCTGGTCAACAGGTACTGCTTTACGATACCCGACTTCACTTCCATCCTGGAAAGCTCCGATCTCGTTGGAAAGGGCCGTATTTTGTGCGGAATGTGTATCCGCAGGGCGCTGTGGATTTGGAAAATCCAAAGGACGGTTCTATTTTCAAAGTGAACGGACACCGATGCAAACCGTACCTTAGCGCCGAACCAACAGAGGAGCTCCTGTTCTTACAGGAGCCGGTTTACCCTGAATGATCTTCCTCTGCCTACCTCCAAACTTCGGTTATCCAGCCACGAACAGCGGACACTGTTCCAAATAAGTTTGGGGGTATGTACAAACCATTTTGTATATATTTGTGTATATTCTTTTTCTTTTCCTTAAAAACAAAAAAAACAAATAAAAATTGTATATCGCTAACCGACAATTTTGAACCTTCAAACTGATCTCTTCATGCAACGACAGTGAGGACACTGTCCAGTTTAAGTTTGGGGGTACGCTCGGTACGCATTTCTTACCTTCGCATTCATATGTATATTTTGCATCTGCATATTTAAATCCATAAAATCCATAAAAATTTGAAAATTTTCTAAAAAATATAAAAACTTTTTTGTCAAGTTAGCTTGTGGAAGAACTCTGATTCAACATTCAACGGTTTTTGTTTGAAAAAAGAGGAATAACTAGATCTTATGTTTGGATTTTGAAAACCTGAAAGATAACTCTCCTTTGAAGTTAACTATAGCTGATATAAGTCTTTACATCACACTACACGTGTCGTAAGATTTTGGGAAATAGATGACAAGTCTTTCATGTTTAAGCTTTTAAACAGATAAATGATTTTCTGAGAATCAAATAGGTTTGTTCTGAAATAAGTAATGTCAAGAATAGTTTATGAAGTAAAGCGAATATGAAGGAATGTTATTGATGCCATAATTGGAGCTAAGTCTGAAAAATAACCCATCTGAAACTTGATTGGAATGATTACACACCAAACCCACTAGACACGTCTTTTATCCAAAAAAAATATTTGAACTGCCGGTTATATCTCCGTTCGTATTAAATCGTCTGATTTTCACGCCAAACTGTCTTTTGTTTTTGGACCTAGGTAACTTGAGTAATTAAGTCCCCTGGGGTGTTTCTACACCTAATGCCCTAAAACCAACTGGTTTGGGTGCATTGGCCCAAAGCTCGCTAAGAAGCCTAGAAAGTCCAGTTTAAAACAAAGTCAAGCAAGTGTTCTCTCCGAGTTAAAATTCCTAACGGTTCTTTGTGTGAGAATAATCTTGATAAAAGACAGGCTTTTATAAAAATTTTAGCGGAGATATGAAGGTTTTACTCTTTGATAAAGACTATTGCACGTTCACAGAGGTGTGTATGAAATGAAAACAAGAAAAAGGTGGAGTGAAAAATACGACTTAGTTTCCTGTTAAGGAAGATAGAAATTCTGAATTTGAAACCTTACTGAAAAACGAAACTTGAAAAATGCTTAACTCGTTATAAAACTTATGTGATCCTTTTAAAATTGTTATCTGGGCTTTATTGTGCGACATGATGACTTTAATCGATCCTTCTGGAACTTAACGACACTATTTGCACTGCACGTAAAGACATATAAAATCTATAGTTAAATAAGAAGCGAGGTGTGAAAAATAAAGGTTCGATGGTCTAGACTTAGGATTATAGAATTGTTATTTTCTAAAACAAAACTTTAGGGTTTGAATCTTAGTTATTTTACAAAACCAACTTGACCGGATTTTGTGGGTAGTATCCGCTGAAAACCCTCAGGAGACAACACTCCTCCTACTAGGGACACCTAGAGGTTTAACGGCTTGTTGCACATGCTCAGTGCAATCGCGTTCCCTGCGAAAGTGAGGTTAGGAAATTTTTTGTGAATAAATGGACTTTGCTCGGGACGAGCAAATGATAAGTTTGGGGGTATTTGTTCATATCAGATTTTTGCATTTTCATACCGCCCAATTTTTATCACATTGCATATCCGTAGATACTCTTGAGCCGTGTTTGCTAGTCAATTGCAGGATACAGGTTCTCGGTTCCAAAACGGTGAAATTCATGGAAAACACGACAAAATCCGGGTTCCTGCCAACCACAGATAAAAACACGGTCTCTGCTCTTCATCCGTATGTTGCCAGATATCAATAGGAAGACAAAAGATCAAATCAATGTCATTCTCATGCACAAGGCTCAATGGTAGCACAAAATCCAAGAGATCTACGCGGAGCTCGAGGCAAATCATGACAAAATCTTGATAAAAAGTCCACCTTTCCCTCAACAGAATTCTGGAAAATTCGTGGAGCAATTATAAGAAAATACATATACCAGAATAATGTAGATAACAGATCAGGCCAGCACCAAAAATTGGGGGGCCCAATTCAATCATAAGGCCGCGGATCCGCGGCCAAAGTGGGGTCCAGGCCGCGGATCCGCGGCAATATAGTGGCGGCAGTTGAAGATTTTTGGGGGGTTTTTTGGTCTTTTTGTTTAGGTTCTGGTGGTTGCCCTAGGGTTTCATTCTCTGGCCTATAAATAGCCCAGAAGTTTGTGAAGGAAAGGGTCCAACTTTGTATTTTTCATTTTGCCTAGTTTTAGTATTGTTCTTCTTCCTCTTCTCACCTCTTCTCCATTAAACTTGTAAGTGAGCTTTTGAGTGAAGAGTGATGAATAAAGAAGACCATTTTTATTATCATGCTTGTCTCTTTCTTTACTTGTTATAATTGTTGTAATTTTAATTGTTAAGTAGTTGTTGTTATTTCCTTGTTGTTTGTTTCTTCTCTCTTTTTCTTTATCCTTACATACGACAATGATACTTACGCTTGATCCTCGCCAAGGTGAGGTCGCAAACAGTTAGTCGTATTCTTCTAATCTCCTTCTTTCTATCTTCCTCTTTTGTGTTGTTTTATTTTTCCGTATTATGAAGTGTGAGTAGTTCTATACTTGTTAGGGTAGGATAAGGGAAGTTTGAGAGAAGGAAATCTCTCTCACTCTTTCCTTGCCCAACAACTTAAATCAACTCCCGTTAACCCAACCACAATCCGCTCCTTACGGCGCCCTATCCTACATGATAGCGGTGATTCCGTAGTGAGACCGGTTGTGGTTGAATTAACCGGAGGTTATGGATAAGAGCCAAGAACGGACGGACAAGCACCAAAAGGAAGGACTATGCGTTGGAAAGCCTAGCTTATACTCGCAAGTTCCTTCCTAGTCGTGCTAATCCCCGTTGTTGCCGATTACCGTAACACCGATATTAAGTGGGGCAACGAAAGATGTGGAGACTCCTAACTCAAACTAACCTAATCCTAACCCTAACAAGCTCTCTTTAAATATCAACTCAACACTTAGATAACTACAAACAAAATCTGAACAACCGGACTTAACTCGTCGAAAAACACATAGAAAAAGATTCCCATCTCCCTGCGGACGACCCGTACTCAACCGGCTAGCTACGTGCGAAACCGTCTTGATTGCGGTATTTAGAACTAAACTTGACACGCTCGTATCCTATCAATCAGGTTCATGCTTCTGTGGTGGCGCTACCCTCCAGTTGTCGGACAGAGTGAACTTGCCAAGCTGATACTGATCTTCGACCCAATTCTTAAAGGTGAAGCAGTCTTCGAGAGGATGCTTTACCACTCTGTGATAAAAGCAATAGTCTGGGTGTGAGACTTCGCCTGCTTGTTCGGAGTGTTTAGACTCCGGCAGTGTAAGCATCTGATGTTTTATAGCGAGGTCAAGTATTTTCTTCGTCTTGTCCCGAGGAAACGAGTATGCTCGACCCATTTTTCTCATAAGGGATAGATCGGGACCGCTCGGCTCCCGCTTGCGTGGCCTCTTAGCCCCGCTTCGTTGCTGTTGAGTGCCTTTTTCGTGTTTCGACTTGCTTCTGCCTCTGCGTCGAGCCTTCTTCATAACAGGTTGACAAGGAGCGGCATTTTCATCTTTCACGGCCCGTTGGAGGAGGCGTTGCGTTTTGGCTTTCTCGTAGATGGCCATTTCGCGGTTATGGTCGTCTCGGACTTTTTGACCAGCTTCCCTTATAAGTTTGTCCATTTGTTCTTCGAACGACGGACTGGATACCTTCGCATCTGGAACTTTCACTGGTTCAGGATTAGCATCCTCCCACTGAGCGTCCGCTTCTTCATCGAAGTCATACACAACGTAGCAACCGTTTAGTAGATCTTGTTTCTTGGACCGGATGTATCCAAGCCCTTTTGTTTCCATTTTCCCATTAGGCAATTTGCGTTGAGTCCCGGGAACGTTCCAGACTTTGTCATAGAACTTGGCTTTTCGAACGGTCTGCTTGAAGGATATCCCCTGGCGTTTCAGCAGCTTTTTCAAACCTTCCGTATAATATCTGGGAAGACGGATAGGCTGAAGCCTGTCGAGCGTAGGATCCGTGCCATGCCAGATTTCTTTCTCCACTTTGGTTTCTTCAGATCGGTAGAATAGAATTGCTTTTTCACTTTCTCTCCTGGGAGGGATATAGAACGTTTGCAGCTCTTCTACATTGTAAATATCAAGTGCATCCAGCTCCTTACTGCTAGTGTTTATGCCCTAGAAGGCCATTACTGTATCATACTAGTTTGTATATTACTTAATGGAAGCTTGGGATATTCACATGTATATAACAGTCTTGCTAAACATGGTAGTATGCTACTTGGTTTTTCTATCTTAATATGTGAGTATACGTATTGATAGAGCTCTTAGGATCTTGCTTGACTACCAGCGTTGTGATGGCAGTCACACTAGTGGGGGCTGGGTAGTCTACAAGCACATCCTTTTTCAGGTCCCTAGTCGTTGGATTATCGAGACAGAGCATCGATACTCCGGAGTAGACTAGTGTGTACGCTTCTCATCCCAGTTGGGGAGATGGTCTGTCCCACAGCCGTCAGTACGTTGTACTGGAGATAGTATGCAGGTGCTCGTTAGGTTACGGGTACACCGGACAGGACTCACAGGGAACTGTTGGTTGGTTTTATACCAGTCGTCAGTGAACAGTTCCCAGGTGACATGAGTACAGCATAGTCCGCAGACTTGACACTGCTACTTCGCCTCGAGTGTGTCCCACTGTTCTTAGATTGCTACCCTACCACGGCTCAAAGGAGTCGTGCAAACAGGTAGCAGTTGGGTGCAGTCCCGAGCACTTGGAGGCAGTGGCGGTTAGACAGGATTCGTCTCTCCCGGTATTGGGAGTTGATATCGCGCTGTGTCAGAGAGCCATTACGCAAAGTCCCTGGCCAGGGCAAGCGAGATTTGCTGGTAGGTTCCAGTAGTTTCTCAGGGTGTAATGGGCTTCGCTCCGACACGACTTATACCGCTATTAGGGGACTGACGCTTGCCGCCCCCCTAGGCCCGATATGCGATAGTCTAAGACGAACGGACCGGACTGTATGGAGATTGTCACATCAGACTTAGTAGGAGTTCGGATGGGTTCCCTCATCGGCCTTCTTATCGACATCTACCTGGGGACCGTTACGTACAGCTAGTGCCGCTTGCGGTCTGTGGTTAAACCCACTGCCAGCGTAGTAGTCGAGTCTCTAGAGTCCCACACAGAGAGTTTCCCTACTCCAGGCGAAACGATATAGAGGTCGTATGGTTTTACGACAAGGGTTCGGACGAATACGTGCGTTTACGCGCGTACGACTTTCGGACAGTTTTTACCAGTCGGCTTTGGTTTAAGCCAGTTACTGGTATCCGGTTATTGGATTTATACAGTCTAAAGTTTTTCCGTATTTTTGCGGATTGGAGGGGCGTTCTCGTAATTGTGCGAGAAGCTTCTAGAAGATGGTGACTAAGGAGGTTTAGGTGTCATATGCATTGAATGAGTTTAGTGAGTCATGAGAGTGATTCATCCATATCATTAATGCACAATAAATGCTTAATGAGTCATGGTTATGAATCACCATTAGATATTTATGAAACTTGATTATTCATCATTTGTTTTTCTTTTATTGATGAATTTTAATGTTTCATATATATTATGATAACTCATTATTCTCATATGATAATTATCCTCACCTTCTCTCTCCTCAAGCTCTCCCTCTTCAAACCCTAATCCTCCCCTCTCATGTGTTGAGTACAAGGATTAGTTAGACTACTTAATCCATAACCCTCTCTATATTACACCTAGCTTCTTTGATTAGCACTTAAAGAAGTTTAGTTGCCTCAAGTTTAGAGGCTAAGCTTGGAGTAAAGCTCTCGGGTGGATCGTCTACTACTTCGAGAAGGCCGAGGAGGAGGTGGAGTTCGCAAAGACGAAGGACACGATTCGTTAGGTATAATCCCTAAACATAGTAGCATAGCAACTCTATGTTTCTGTTAGTTATCGTTTAGCTTCGATTCAAGCGGTTAGTCGATGTTTGTTCACTAAACAAGTTCGTTTTTGAAAATTCCGCCTCCCCACAAGTATTGGGGTGTTGTACATCGACTTACAGTGGTATCAGAGCCTCGCTAAATAATAAATAACTTACTTGCAAATTTGTATGAATTTCGAACGAAAAAAACGAAACCGGAAAACCCTAAAATATCAAGTTTCTGTCGATTTATAAATGAAGTCCAAAAATTTTTCAGGGAGGTTCAGAAAGCTTAAAATGACATTATTAGAACACACAAAAAATTTGGTCCCCTGAATCGCCTACGGCGCCGCGGAACCGCGGCGGATAGCACCGATCCGCCGCGCTTCCGCCGCCGAGTTGACGATTCAGGGACTCATTTTTCTTGTGTTGGTTCTCTGTGATATTTGGGATTTTCTGGTATTTTTTAATTTTGCTCAGGTTTCAAGTTTACAGAGCAGTATTGGAGCAAGATTAAAAGTGTTTAATCGATCGAAATTATACAGTATTTGCTTGTTGGATTATATCTGTGATTGTATAATATGTTCGTAAACCTCCCCTAACTGCTAGTATGTCAGTTGGCAGGGGGTTGCACATTTCTGAAATGGATTTTATCTGTTTGTGCATATGAACTGTGTTGGACTGTTGTGATGTATAGCCGGGGTTTTGTGATGGGTTATTATTTAATTCATTTGATGTAAATGTAATTTGTTGTAATATTATTTTGCGGGGCACATCCAGGTTGCGGTTGTAGCCACCGTTGTATTATTTCATTTTACTGTTTTTGCTCCTAGGACAGACCCAAGGTGGGGTGCACAAACTGCCGGGCGGGTAGTTTGCCGCACCCATAGGGGTCGAGGGTGGGGTAATGGCTATTTATCACAACTGTGTAATCCGTATTTTGTTGCAGGCTCAAAACAAACACGGATTGCTTGCAAATCCAATTAAGTTCATCTGTGATCTGGAATGCCTATTATCGCGTCAGACGAATGTAAAATATCTATATATATGATAGCTATTTAGACGTCACTTATGTTTTACACCCGCGCTAGCCCAGCCCCCGCTCTGTCGTTAGTTAAGTAACCTAACGGGTGATGATGGGACCCCGTGGCGAATGCGGATGGCATAAGAGGACGTTGTATTTTTGTTGTTTTCTGCAATGATAGGTTAATGATGGGACGCATTATTAATAATGCAAAGAAAATAAACCAAAAAGTTTAATCGTTGGAACAATTTAAAAGAAACCACTCGGTTAATTTTAAAAACAGATATTTTTAAATGCGGAGCTTTAACCACTCCTTTTAAAAGCTATCAGGTTCCTTCGGTTATATCAAGTTCACTACGTTCACGGTTTCGCCAAAACCATTCGTAGCCCTCCGTCATTTCATTTGGGTATTCAGTAGTATTCAAGCTATGCATTTTGGCCAAAGTCAAGGCATCGTGTTTGGTAGCTACTGGGTTTTCATTTGTTGCATAAGATAGATGAGTTGGTTTGGGACAGTCGTATTACCATTTGACCAAAGTCAGGGGTATATACGGATGGGTTCAAATTGGCAAGATAATGACGGGTAGAACTTGACATGTGACTTTATGACATTTTGACCAAAGCCAAGGTCATAAGAGCATGGGGCAAAAACTTATATCGGGAATTTCTAAAGAAACTGAAATTTGCAAAGAGATGCAAACCATTTGGAGTTTGATGAATGTTGGTAGAACTCCTTCAACATTATCATACGATGATATTTGGATCCCGATCCTACTGTGAGTATATGCTACTTATTAGGATATTCGTCACTTAACGATCAATGCTATAAACCTAGTAGGTGTCCAGAAAAGTGTCAGCGGGGTTACGCCCCCAGAGAAAAGAGGTTATTTAATTAAGGAACTTCGCGAAAGCGTTGGAAAACCTCCCTCGAAGTACCGACACCAGCCTGGCTGAACGGTTAAGCAAGTATTGTACAGTGAGAATGGTCCTGGCTAATTCTTCTTTTATAGTTTGAGGAAGGATTCGAGAAACAGTGGGAGCCATCCAGTTTAGATAAACTAAAAACCACTCTAAACTTGCAAGAGCATCATGCTAAAGAGTTTTCTTCTCTCTCTCCTAATTGCAGCGACCCTGAAAATGACTGGACTTAAGTTACTTTTAGAGAAAAATATACTGACAGGGCCAAACTATAAAGATTGGCTGCGGAATGTCAAAATGGCTTTGACCTATGACAAATTAGGGTACATCCTCACCGCTACGGCACCTGCTGTCCCTGGTCCCAAATCCAGCAATGCGGATAAGGAAATCCGCAAAACCTGGGATTTAGATTGCGCGAAAGCCAAGTGCATCGTGCTTGCCTCAATGAACAATGAACATCAGAGGAGGCACGAGGATATGACCCTAGATGGCATATTTCTCCATACAAAGGAACTTTATGGAGAGCAATCTCGTATAGCGAGATACGAGACCTCTAAGAACTTGTTTCGAGCGAGGTTGGCTGTCGGGTCATCGGTAGGAGAACATGTCCTAAAGATGATCGGCTATATTGAAGAGCTCGCAGACCTTGGGACGACTTTGGATAATGAGCTATATACAGACCTTATTCTCCAGTCCCTTCCTCCCACCTACGTCCAGTTTATCCTGAACTTCAACCTTCAAGGAAAAGAAGTTGAACTTCCGGAACTCCTGAACATGTTAAGGAGTGCAGAGGGCACCTTGCAGAAGGCAAGGGAAACACCCGCTATGTTTGTTGGCGGTGCATCTTCTTCCGGGTCCAAGGCTAGGGCCAAAGGAAGGAAGAAGAAGGCCGTCCCCAAACCTAGAGGAGGTGTTATTAAGGTGGGAGGGAAGGGAAAGAAAAAGTTTGCAGTACCGGTAGTTGGCCAGGATGAGTGCTTCCATTGTCACAGGAAAGGGCACTGGAAGAAGGATTGCAAGGCGTGGAACGCCAAGAACCAGGAACCGAAGCAAGCTGTGGCTTCGACTTCAGGTGTGTTTGTAATTGAGAATTGTCTGTCGATCAACTCTACTTCCTGGGTATTGGATACCGGATCAGGATCTCATATTTGCAATTCATTGCAGGCACTGAGAAACCGTAGAGTGCTGAAGGAAGGTGATATGACCCTAAAGGTTGCTAACGGAGCTAGCGTGGGAGCTGCGTCCGTCGGGGATTATCACCTAGGATTGACGAGTGGGCACATTTTGGTTTTACATAACTGTTATTTTGTACCAAGCTTAACGTGTAATATCATATCAGTTTCTTTGTTATCAAATAAAGGTTATGATTTCACGTTTGTAAGAGATGTTGTTAACATCCACCTTAATCATGGTTTGATTGGGTCCGGTACTCTAAATAACGATATATATGTTTTAAACCAACTCCAAATTTTCAATGTCCAGAACACACTAAAAAGAAAGTCTCCAGATTTAAATAAAGCTTTTTTATGGCATTGTAGACTGGGTCACATCAATGAGAGAAGGTTGACTAAGTTGCATAGAGAAGGATATTTGGACTCGTTCGAATATCAAACATATGACACTTGTCAATCTTGTCTCAAAGGAAAGATGACAAAGACTCCATTCACTGGACAAGGAGTAAGAGCGAGCGAGCTCTTAGGACTCATACACAGCGATGTATGCGGTCCAATGTCTACACATGCAAGAGGTGGTTTTTCCTATTTCATTACTTTCACGGATGATTACTCAAGATACGGATTCATTTATCTGATGAAACATAAATCCGAGGCTTTTGAGAAATTCCAAGAGTATAAGAATGAAGTAGAAAACCAAACAGGCAAAAGTATTAAGACACTGAGATCTGATCGAGGTGGAGAATACTTAAGTGCCGAGTTCCTAGGTTACCTAAAAGAGAAAGGAATTCTCTCTCAGCTTACTCCTCCATACACTCCACAGCATAACGGTGTATCGGAGAGACGGAATTGAACCCTATTGGATATGGTACGATCCATGATGAGTAATGCTGAGTTACCGTGATCTTTCTGGGGTTATGCGCTAGAATCAGCGGCATATCTTTTGAACAGGGCTCCTACCAAGACTGTGCCTACCACTCCATATCAGATGTGGACTGGAAAGAAACCCCATCTTCAACATATGAAGATTTGGGGATGTCCAGCTTTTGTTAAAAAACAACATGTGGACAAGCTCGAGGCACGATCAGTAAAATGTATGTTTGTGGGATATCCAAAGAACTCCAAGGGATATTATTTCTATTACGCAGAGGAACAAAAGGTTTTTGTTTCTCGTAATGCCCATTTTCTGGAAAATCAGTTTTTAGAAAAGGAAATAAGTGGGAGCGAAATAGAACTGGAAGAAATTCCAGAACCACAAACTGCTACTGAAAGTTTGGTAGAACCAGGAGTTCAAGAAAAACAGGACATTCCCGCACCCCTCCGCAGGAGTAGTAGGCCGTCTCATCCGCCTGAGAGATACTACGGTTTTCTCATAGATGGGGATAGAGAGGATTGCATCATAGATGATGATGAACCTACTGACTTCCAGCAGGCCATCCAGAGCGGCGACTCGGTACGATGGCTAGATGCAATGCGGACCGAAATGGAGTCCATGTACACCAACAAAGTATGGACTTTGGACTTTGCTCCAGATGGGGTAAAACCCATAGGATGCAAATGGATCTTCAAGAAAAAGATTGGTGTAGATGGACAGGTGGAAACCTATAAGGCTAGACTTGTTGCAAAGGGTTTTCGTCAAAGACCTGGTTTGGACTATGACGAAACTTTTTCTCCAGTGGCTATGCTCAAATCCATTCGGGTCCTTCTTGCTATTGCCGCCTTCCATGATTATGAAATCTGGCAGATGGACGTAAAGATGGCTTTTCTGAATGGAAATTTAGAAGAGTGCGTCTATATGGATCAGCCAGAGGGTTTCAATCAGAGTGGGAGCAGCGGGAAAGTATGCAAGCTGCTTAAGTCCATTTATGGACTAAAGCAGGCATCGCGGAGTTGGAACATCTGTTTTGATGAGACAGTCAAAGAATATGACTTTATCAAAAATCCAGATGAACCGTGCATATATAGTAAAGTTGTAGCCAGAAATGTCGTATTCCTCGTCTTGTACGTGGATGACATTCTATTGATAGGAAATGACATTCCTATGCTACAATCTGTCAAAGGATTCTTGTCACACAGGTTCTCCATGAAAGACCTGGGTGATGCCTCTTACATTCTGGGGATCCGGATCTATCGTGATAGATCCAAGAGGATGTTGGGACTTTCGCAGTCCAGGTATATCGACACTGTACTGAAGAGATTCAGTATGGAAGATTCTAAGCGCGGTAATCTACCGGCTTGTCACGGAATCACCCTCTCCAAAGAGATGTCTCCCAAGACTGATTTGGAAAGGGAACGCATGTCTATTATACCCTACGCTTCTGCGGTAGGCTCTATAATGTATGCGATGTTGTGCACCAGACCAGATGTAGCTTACGCACTAAGCGTGATAAGCCGGTATCAGTCAGACCCAGGAGAGATGCACTGGAGAGAAGTAAAGAACATTCTCAAGTACCTGAGAAGGACTAAGGAGATGTTCTTGGTTTACGGCGGAAAAGACCTCAAGTTGGAGGCCTTTGCTGATTCCGGCTTCCAGAGTGATAAGGACGATTCCAAGTCCATGTCGGGTTATGTCTTTACCCTCAATGGAGGGGCGGTGTGCTGGAAGAGCTCCAAGCAGGACACCGTTGCTGACTCGACGATGGAAGCGGAGTATATAGCTGCTTGCGATGCCGCAAAAGAAGCAGTCTGGATGAAGAAGTTCCTAACAGAACTTCAGGTGGTTCCTAACATAGTTGATCCAATACCTCTGTATTGCGACAACAACGGAGCTATAGCATTAGCGAAGGAACCAAGGTCCCATCAGAAGTCCAGACACATCTTGAGGCGGTATCACCTGATCAGGGAGATCATTGATCGTCAGGAGATCGAGGTTCAGAGAGTTGCTTCTGAAGAGAACATTGCTGATCCATTCACGAAGGCCCTACCTCAGATTCAGTTCGAGAGGCTACTCGAGATCATTGGTCTTCGATATGCCAGTACATGGCCCTAGTGCAAGTGGGAGATTGTTAGTGTTTATGCCCTAGAAGGCCATTACTGTATCATACTAGTTTGTATATTACTTAATGGAAGCTTGGGATATTCACATGTATATAACAGTCTTGCTAAACATGGTAGTATGCTACTTGGTTTTTCTATCTTAATATGTGAGTATATGTATTGATAGAGCTCTTAGGATCTTGCTTGACTACCAGCGTTGTGATGGCAGTCACACTAGTGGGGGCTGGGTAGTCTACAAGCACATTCTTTTTCAGGTCCCTGGTCGTTGGATTATCGAGACAGAGCATCGATACTCCGGAGTAGACTAGTGTGTACGCTTCTCATCCCAGTTGGGGAGATGGTCTGTCCCACAGCCGTCAGTACGTTGTACTGGAGATAGTATGCAGGTGCTCGTTAGGTTACGGGTACACCGGACAGGACTCACAGGGAACTGTTGGTTGGTTTTATACCAGTCGTCAGTGAACAGTTCCCAGGTGACATGAGTACAGCATAGTCCGCAGACTTGACACTGCTACTTCGCCTCGAGTGTGTCCCACTGTTCTTAGATTGCTACCCTACCACGGCTCAAAGGAGTCGTGCAAACAGGTAGCAGTTGGGTGCAGTCCCGAGCACTTGGAGGCAGTGGCGGTTAGACAGGATTCGTCTCTCCCGGTATTGGGAGTTGATATCGCGCTGTGTCAGAGAGCCATTACGCAAAGTCCCTGGCCAGGGCAAGCGAGATTTGCTGGTAGGTTCCAGTAGTTTCTCAGGGTGTAATGGGCTTCGCTCCGACACGACTTATACCGCTATTAGGGGACTGACGCTTGCTGCCCCCTAGGCCCGATATGCGATAGTCTAAGACGAACGGACCGGACTGTATGGAGATTATCACATCAGACTCAGTAGGAGTTCGGATAGGTTCCCTCATCGGCCTTCTTATCGATATCTACCTGGGGACCGTTACGTACAGCTAGTGCTGCTTGCGGTCTGTGGTTAAACCCACTGCCAGCGTAGTAGTCGAGTCTCTAGAGTCCCACACAGAGAGTTTCCCTACTCCAGGCGAAACGATATAGAGGTCGTATGGTTTTACGACAAGGGTTCGGACGCATACGTGCGTTTACGCGCGTACGACTTTCGGACAGTTTTTACCAGTCGGCTTTGGTTTAAGCTAGTTACTGGTATCCGGTTATTGGATTTATACAGTCTAAAGTTTTTCCGTATTTTTGCGGATTGGAGGGGCGTTCTCGTAATTGTGCGAGAAGCTTCTAGAAGATGGTGACTAAGGAGGTTTAGGTGTCATATGCATTGAATGAGTTTAGTGAGTCATGAGAGTGATTCATCCATATCATTAATGCACAATAAATGCTTAATGAGTCATGGTTATGAATCACCATTAGATATTTATGAAACTTGATTATTCATCATTTGTTTTTCTTTTATTGATGAATTTTAATGTTTCATATATATTATGATAACTCATTATTCTCATATGATAATTATCCTCACCTTCTCTCTCCTCAAGCTCTCCCTCTTCAAACCCTAATCCTCCCCTCTCATGTGTTGAGTACAAGGATTAGTTAGACTACTTAATCCATAACCCTCTCTATATTACACCTAGCTTCTTTGATTAGCACTTAAAGTAGTTTAGTTGCCTCAAGTTTAGAGGCTAAGCTTGGAGTAAAGCTCTCGGGTGGATCGTCTACTACTTCGAGAAGGCCGAGGAGGAGGTGGAGTTCGCAAAGACGAAGGACACGATTCGTTAGGTATAATCCCTAAACATAGTAGCATAGCAACTCTATGTTTCTGTTAGTTATCGTTTAGCTTCGATTCAAGCGGTTAGTCGATGTTTGTTCACTAAACAAGTTCGTTTTTGAAAATTCCGCCTCCCCACAAGTATTGGGGTGTTGTACATCGACTTACACTTACGGTGTTTAAGCGGCACCATGGCGACTTGTAGATTTTGTTCTTCATCAGCGAACGTTCGTATTGAAGGTCGAGCAGAGAATACAGCATGGACCTCATCTTCCAAGTCGCTACCAAAGATCAACGTAGGAGCAGATGGCCCCGGCTTGTTGTGCTGGGGCGGACCTGAATAAACTATCTTCTTTTCCTCCTCGGTATCACTGCCGAAAACAGGAATGGTGGCATTAGCTTTGTTTTCCGGCTTGTGACACCTTTCCGTGTCTTCGAAATCTGGTAAGAAGTACTTGGCATCCTCATATTTGCGGACTTCGTTCACGGAGAACGGATTCAGTTCTCCCGCCACGGTATACTCGAGACCATCCTTAGCGTATTTCATACACTGATGTTGTGTAGAAGGGATGACGTTGTATTCGTGTAACCATGGTCGGCCGAGCAAAGCGTTGTAGCATGTCTTGGTGTCTATGACGTGGAACTTAATGTCCGTGACGAGTAGCTCGAAGCATAGCATCAGTATCACAGATCCAAGAGTTCTTGATGACTGGGAGTCGAACCCGGAGATAGTGATCTTGTCCCGAGCAAGGTATTGGACGCTCATGCAGATTTCTTTTAACACCCGCACATTGAGAAGGTTAACGGAGGATCCATTGTCTATCAGGATTTTGCCTATTTTTATATCGTGACAGTATCCTGAGATATAAAGGGGGCGATTGTGTTCGCACGTCCCAAGGAGAAGGTCTTCATCACCAAAAGCGATATCGGCCGTGTGCACTTCCTCCAATTCATCTTTCATCTTTTCCTCGGCCAGGAAAGCTTGGAATTGCTCCGGATCCTGCAATGCCTTGACTAACGAATCTCTCGCCTCCTTTGATAGCAAAAGGGCGTCGAGAATGCTGAGCTGTGAGGGTAGCTTCCTCAGATGCGCTAAGACGTTGTAATCCACCTTATTTCTTTTCGGAGGTTCCTTGGCGCTTAGCTCCTCCGCAACTTGGTCATCTAAGACGATATCTTCAGAGATCTTTTCTTTCCCTTTATCTTTTTTGTTTGAGGGTCCGAGATTCTTTTCAGGCAGCGTCCGATTCCGCAGCCGAATATTTTCGCAAACCTTCGGCTCTTCTCCTTTTCCCGAAGTAGACTCTTTAAAGAGAGGGGCAAGTTCCAGCTCCTCATCAGAATCGCTCCCGAATGTAAGCACTTGTGACCCGCTGGTGTTAACCATGCGACAATCACCGGTAGTTCTGTTAAACCCTTCGGTCATATTTTTCCGTTCCCGACGAGGTTTACGTTTCTCCCGCTTAAAATGTTGTCGATGAGCAACATATCCTTGCCACCATCTATCGAAAGCTTTGCACTCTTGAGTGGGGTGTGACACCTTCTGATGATATAAGCAATAGGAGGGGTGCATTTCTATTTCACCAGTAATTTTTCCTTCGGAGGATGGTAGCTTCATGCCCATTGATATGGCCTTAGCAAACCTTTTCCTCATCTTGAATTGCCTTTTATCCGCAGTGGGTGTACTTTGCTCCAGCGGGAGTATCTCAATTCTTTCGTCAAGGCGTTGGCGCTTGGCCTTTTCGAATATGACCGCCTCGCGTTCTCGATCAGCTTTACTTTTCAACCGAGCTTCATTAAGGAATGCGTCAATTACCTCATCTGATGGCACCGGAATTTTTGATTCGGTATCTGCCCCTAGCTTTTCAGTGCAAGGAGTCTCCTCATCGTTTATGAACGAATGGGAAATCACATGACAGCTCGCCACGTATTCTTCAGATTCATCAGATGAACTTTCTCCCTCATCTTCCTCTTGAAAGACATGATTGAGGAACTCTTGGAATGTAATGGGAGTTCGTGCCTTCTGGTTGTATTCCTCCAGCGCATCAATTTGTTTTTGCAAGTCCGTGCGCTTGTCGCCAGGCTTCACGGGCTTCTTAAATTTCTTCTTCTTCTTTTTTGAAGATTTTGATGGCTAGTTGCGAGTGTTTGGGCCACCACCATCGGTCTTTGGAGTTATACGTGGCTTCAACATCCCCTCAATGACCTGGGGTTCCAACGGGTTCTTCCACCTAATCGCTGGACATGTCTGAAGATCGTTTAGCATCCTCTTTGTCTTGGTTGATAATACAACCTCCCAAGGAGCTTCTTCAACGACGGAGCATGTTGCTCCCGGCGTATTTATCCCCTTAGATGTATGGGGCAACGGGGGATCCACCTTCCATTTGTCAGATAACGCGAACTTTCCTCGTCGGTACTGGTCTTCGAGCCAATTTTTGAAGACATAGCAATTTTCGATCGGATGACCCAGTACTCGATGATAAGGACAGTAATTGGGCTCATTGACATCACTCGGTTGCGACGGACGTTTTGGATCCGGCAGATTTATGAGTCGGTTGCGTAACGCCAGCTCGAATAACCTCCTCGTTTTATCTCGTTGAAAAGAGTAAGAACATCCTAGCCTCTCTTCAAGGGCCACGTACGGACACGTATTATTTTGACGAACAACCGGCTTCGAGTCGCTCGGTTGTTGTTGAGCATTAGCGACAACGTTCGCTTTTCCCTTCCCCTTGTTATTTCGGGAGTCCGGCTTTGGAAGAGGGGGTTTATGGCCCATCTGATCCATTTGCGCTAGCTTGTCAATCAAGTCCTGGAAGGTAGTCGGCTTGAAAAACATCATAAATTGCGAGATGGTTGCTTGCGGATCAAGGGTTCCCACAAAGATACCCACTGCGGGAGCTTCTTCAATGCGCTGCTCGCACTTCTACCATAAGTTCCGCCACCGTATAGCATATTGAACCCATGTCTCGCCCGGCTTTATCCTGGCGTTAATCAGTGCCGTCATCGGGGTACGTTCACTGGCGCTTGCAAAACGCTGAGTAAACAACAGCTCCATCTCCGCGAAGGTCTTGATAGAGTCGTTTGGGAGCTCAGAGTACCACTCGAACGCCGTATCTGACAAACTTCCAACAAACTGGCGAAGCAACAGCTTGTCGTCACCGCCAGTGTTTCCGCAGAGTGCCCTGAACTGGGCAACATGCTGGTGAGGATTGCCCGTCCCCTTATAGACATGGAACTTAGGAATTGTGTAACCGGGCGGGTACTTGATTTGATCGTACCAACTTGGATACGGCCGCCCTGTTTTTACGACCTGGCCAGCTGCTTCAGTCATATGATGAACCCGTATTTGTTGGGCTATGTACTCGTCCAAGTCAGCTTTGGAGATTGTCTCTTCTTTAGCTGCTGACAGAGCTGGCGGAGGATTTGACGTCTCTCCCCTATCGTCTTCAAGGATGATCGGGGGATCTTAGGCCGGAGGATCTTGTTGGATCATCATCCCCACCATGTCTTGGAACAGGAGGCCCATACGCTTTATGTTGGCTGCTTGTTCAGCAGCCTCTTTATCCTTCTTCTCCAATACTCGTCGAAGGAATTCGGCGTTAGTTTCTTACTCCTGGCGTTCATCTGAGAACGTTTCAGGGCTTTCTTTTGGCCCAGTAAGTGCGGCCATAGCGTTCATCATCTCTTGGAGCTTCTGTTGCTGCTCCTGCGCTTTGGTCACTGATCGCGTAAGCGGTCGATGACCCGTAGATATGCGACTGTCCTCCTTACCAGACGCCACGTAGACGATATGAACTACAATGCCCCCTGACTTAGGGCGTTTGGGTTCACCACCTTTGATATTCGCCGCGGGCGCAGGGGTTTTCTCCGGCCTTCTTCTTTTGTGGGCCGTTGAAGTGGAGGGGGCTGTTGCAGTGGGCGCCCTAGCGATTGTTGTCCTCTGCTGTTTAATAGGACGGTCTTTTCCTTCTTGCACTTTCTCCTTTTTCTGTTGACGAGAACGCTCTGGGTCAATTACGGAGTTTTGAACCCTCCGCCAAACCTTGTATATTTTTTAGGACAGCTGTTGAGGGGGATGCTCCTGCTTCGTTTCCGGAACTCTCTCCGTAGGTGGAGGAGATCTTTTTAGTGTGGCGGTTGGAGAATTCTTACGTACCCTCCTCAACAGTTCAAAGCTGTTCCCAGTTGGAACAGCAGCGTTGACTTCTACCACTGGAGCCGGTGGAGTTAGCCCTGAGGGGGAGTTGCCCTCTGCTTTCCTCACTCGTCGCCAATGGCGATGTCAAGCTTGATGAGCCGTTGGGACTGGCTCGGAGATTGAGACAGCTTCTTTTTGCCCCCTGTCTGAATGAGGCGCTGCTGGTGTTAACCTCTTAAAGACTGAGGTTGTCTTTTGAGGGGTGATATTCAACCTGTCGAAGACGGATCCTCGAGCAGGGGTTGGAACAGGAATCGTCAGTCTTGAAAAGACTGACTCTTTGACAGGGAAAGCCGCCCTGACGACTTCTGGAGCAGCAGCTATTGCCTTCCTTAGGACAGGCAATTTAGAGTTCTGATCCAGCCTGGCGAAAACAGAGGCTGTTGGTTTGGTAGTGGGCGACCCGTTGACAGGGGCCGTCGTAGCAGTGAGCCGGTCGAAGACCGACTTCTTGTTCACTTCCGGTGCAGGTATTGGCATAGAGAAGCTTGTAGGTGGGATCATGGTCCCCAAAAACAGGCCGATGGTGGCCTGGGTCGCCTGTTCTACCGGCAGAGCGAGGAAGGAGGCCGCTTGGGGCCCATATGCTACACCTCCAGGGGAGGTGGAGCGTCCGTTGCAGTGGCACTTCGAGCAGTTGGTGCAGTTAAAGGCCATTGATGCTTGAGTTCTGAGCCAGGCAAAAGACCAAATCTTAGTAACTTGAAATTCCAAAGGCAACCGTTAACAAACCGCGATTGGTTCGCGAAGACGACACACGAAGTGTGGAGTGGAAAGAGGAAAAGGTCCCACCGGGCGTGCCAGAATCTGTTCCCCTCCGAATACAGAGACGAATACCGCGTAGGTTCGTCTTGCCTGAGATTCGGGACAGATGCTATATGGTTTTATCCGTCCACCTCTCCGAAGATGCCAAGTTGATTTATGGCACCATGTATCGGAGGTTTAGACGGATGCGGCCGATGTAGCAGACTTCGTCAGATTCCCCCTCGCTTGAGGGGTTTTTGATTGTGGGGACGCTCTTCCCTGCAGGCGCAAGCCCCTGCAGTTAATTACGCTACCGCATCGCGGTAACAACTTTCTCCTTTTCCAGAATTTCACTTCGTGTCGTGTGTGTTTGTTTTGTTTGTGGTTGCCCGTGGATTGTATACGGAGACTGAGTAATGCCGTCGCCCGTAGGACGTGGATTAGTCCAAATCCGTATTTACTTAGATTTGGGTTTGGTGTTTTTAGTTTAAGGATGCGTTAGCCGTATTGAGGCTAAGATCAACTTAAACGTTCGTTAAGGATACGTTAGTCCTGTTTGAGACTAAGATCAACTTAACGTAGTGATCCGTTTAATATATGGCCGTCAGGACTCATCACCTCTTTGACGTCGTTGAAGGATTACAACGATAGGTGTCAGAGGAGTTCAGAGATGTACCCTTGAACCAAAGTCGATTTAGAGTTTTATAGTCCATTTAAATGTTTAAGAATACGTTAGCCGTATTTGGGGCTAAGATCAACTTAAACGGGACCGTTTAGATGCGGCAAAAGAGCATTTGGAGGCACTATTGTTCCAGTTTAGGGACGTAGTGGTCCATGTTCCAGTTTAGGGACGTGGTGGTCTACCATTAGTTTAAGGACGTTTCGATCCATTATTAGTTTAAGGACGTTTCGGTCCAATATTAGTTTAAAGACGTTTCGGTCCAATATTAGTTTAAGGACATTTCGGTCCACGAGTTTAAGGACCCCGCAGTCCATATACGTATGTGGTCGTCGGGACCCGTCACCTCTCTGACGTCATTGAAGGATTACAACGACAGGTGTCAGAGGAGTTCGGAGATGTACCCTCGAACCGGCGGTAAATTGATTTAAGAGAGCAATCTTGCTCAGTCAATTTAATTTGAGAACTTACGGCCAAAATTGGGCTAAGTCCAGTTGAAAATGTTCAACATTTTATTTGCTTTTGCATTGCATTTCTTTTTATTTTTATTTGGGCTCTACCCATAAAGGATGCAGAGCATCAATTTGTTTTGGGCTCTGCCCATTTATAAATGATGCAGAGCATCAATTTTACTTGGGCTCTGCCCTTTTTATTGCTTTGCAATTTATTTTGGCCTGCTAGGTTTTTTTGACTTGGGCCTGGCCCTTTAACAAAAGAAATGCATTGCATTTTTCAGGCGCTTTGCGCCAATCAAAGAGCGCAAGCGCTTGTGATGATGACACATGTCATGCAGCACAGTGCGCTGCGCTAGTGCGCTGCGCTTGCGCTGCTGACACGTGACGCGCTCTGGTGAGTTGCGCCAATTTCAGAGAGCAAAGCTCTATTTCAAAAGCGCATAGCGCAAATGGTTCAGATGCTGACACATGGCGCTCTCTGGTGGCTTGCGCCAGCCCAAGAGAGCAACAGTGCAGATTTATAAGTGCAAAGCACTATTAATTTGAGAATCTTTTAGATTCAAGAACCAATGGTTCATAAAAGAAGTGCAAAGCACTATTTGTTTTCTTCGATCTAATGAGAGTCAAAGAAAACAAGTATTTCTTGTTTTTCTTATTTAAAGAACCAGTGGTTCATAAGAAGTGCAAAGCACTGTTTATTATGTGAAGATCATTGATCTTGTTCTTAGATCAATGATCTACTAGAAGAAATTTCTTCTATTTTTATGAAGGTTTTTACCTTTTTCTTGAAACTTTTTCAGAGTTCTCTCTGTTTGAAGCTCTTGATTTCTCAAAAAATGTTGATGCCTTTGAATTGAGGTCTAGGGTCCTTTTTATAGTGCCCATAAATTAGTTAAATTTGGTAAAGAGGTCTTTCTCTGAGTGATTTGAGAAATTTTCCCCACCGTTGGATCTTGATCCAAGGGCTTCTGTTTTACAGAAGAAAATCTTCTTGTTTTAACAAGAACAGAAAGATTTCTTTAAAATCCTAATTCTGTTTGGCGCAAATGCCCCAGCGTGTGACACGTGTCAAGCAGCGTACAGCGCAGCGCAACTGCACTAGTGCATCTGCGCTGACACGTGTCGTGCAGCGCACAGCACAGCGCAACTGCGCTAGCGCATCTCGCGCAGCGCAAAGCGCAGCGCAACTGCGCTAGCCCATCTGCGCTGACATGTGTCGCGCAGCGCAGCGCTTGTGCAACTGAAGCGTTGCTTCCTTTGATTTTGCTTTAAACAGAGCTTTGCTCTGATTGGGTGCGCTGCCTTGGGCGCTGCGCTGATGCATCTGCACCTGACACGTGGCGCGTTACGCGCAGCGCAAAGAATCTGAAGCGTTGCTTCATTTACTAAAGTTTAAATTTTCAAAGTAGAGGTTTGCTCTGATTGGGGGAAGATGAAGCGTTGCTTCATCTTCCGCCTTGGAATTTGAACAGAGCTTTGCTCTGATTGGGGGAAACAGTACCGTTTCAGCCGGGTACCACAACAACATGATTTGTACAGTTTCAGCCCGGTACCACAGCAACATGATTTGTATTAATGGGACTCATGAGATTCCGTTGGATTCATACTCAAACTACCCCAACACCCTGTGTATATTAGTCTATAATTAATGTTATGAGTCATGATCGAATCTATGAATACAAAAGGTGATGTATGATATTATGTTTTCAAGATTGAGTTCATGCAGTCATGTTAAGTGCAAGTCATGCCAATTGTATTCATGGTTCGAGTCAAGTTGGTTCAAGTGTACATACCGGGTTCAAGTATTCATGATTAAGTCATATCATGATCAAGTCAATTCTAGCATGTAATGGTTTAATCAAAAGTCATATAGATAAAAATAAATAAGCAATCACAAAACATGATATGAGATAAGTATACAAGAAACGTCCAAAAAATAATGTTGTAAATATGTGATATATACGACTAGTTAATCAAGTCATTTGAAGTCAGAATATAAACAAAAACATAGCCTTAATTGTTATGCACACGCGAGTTCCAGTCTCGCCTAAATACGACTACCAGTTTGGGAGATATACGTATTTTCGTATCGTCGCGAAAACAGATCAGAATATATTCAGAACCGTCACACATTTTTAAAACACAGTTTGAGTTAATTTATATCGGGTTTCAGCTTACAAAAATTATTAGAAAATTGTAGTACATTCAGAAAACTTATCCAAAACACTAAGATTCACGCGATTTGGATTTCTGAAACTCTAGTTATGATCGTTTTAATATCAGTGTTTAAAACAGAAATTCAGATTTCTGGACAGCAATTATATGTTATATTGCAAAGCCTATATAGGGTTGTTTCATGCGTTTCTAAGTAATCTAGTATACAGAAAATTATAGTTCTATCAATTATACATCTACACATATAAAGTTTTTTCACAAACGGATATCGGGAGTTCGAGTTATGTCCTATATAAAAACAGTGTGCGAATCAGGACAGATTCTATCCAGATTCGTCGCTTAATATTATAACGCGGTTTTCTATATTTTACGTCGGTTTTCAGTAAAAATTTACAACCAATAAAATCTAGATCATTCAATGTAGATATCCAAAACACCTAAGTTTAAATAAAGTAATTTAAAATACAGGTAGACCAGGTTATGTGTCTAATAGGTTGATCGATAAATGCAGTTTTCTGTTTTTACGGACAGTGAATAAAAACGATGTAATTCCTAAACCGTTAAGTGATTCGATCTTAAATTTTTACAGCGTGTACAGAAAAATATATTCTATCATATGTAAATTTCCTGAAATTTCCAGAAGTAAAATTTAATTTCTAAAAATTATTTTAAAAGTAAAGGTATTGATATGTCATATGTGACAAATGAGAAAACCATGGTATTTATTCATAACTTTATTTTTTTATAAAATTTAAATATAGTAATTTAAAATACAACAACAAACGATACAATCCTAATTGGTCACTATGAAATCTTAACATATGGATTGAGAGTAATGAAAAAGACTTTACAAACTATATATTTGTGTATGTTTGTGTGTATTCATTATTTATACATGTATCCATTTAATTTAATTAATTATTTAGGGATTATGATATGACAAGAGAAGTTTTTCATGGCAATATAAGAAAGAGAAAGATAAAGAGATGGAGGGAAAGAGAGAAGGAACTTACAGATTGTGTGGCTCGGTATAACAATCGGCTTACCGTTTTGATTAAATTCTCAACCGAGTGTTTGAAACTTGATGGAACTGGTGCTTCTTCAAACTCAAGGGAAAAGAGATTTTTTTTATATTCTATTTTATTTTAGAATTGATCAAAAGAAAAATGACTAAGATGTGATGAAGAAGAGATGAGAGATATTTGTATTAAAAGAAAATTAAAATTCTTTATAATAATTTTATTTAATTATAATTTATAACCATCCTAATTATGTTGGGAGTTAAAAGGAAGATGAAATGAAACGTCATTTTTAGGTTATGAGAGGGATAAAAATATGCAAGAATGAGGATCTGAACATATGACCTATGAAATAATAATATAAGGAATCAACCAATGAGCTACAAGGTTGTTCATGCACATATTTAATAAGAATTAAATATATACTGTTACTTGAAAAGAAAGTGGGCTTTTGGGCTCATAGTTTTATAGAAGAAAATGAAAATGTGATTGTATTTGGATTATGGGCTGGATTAAGTCTTGTGTTTAATTTTTTTAAAAAGGTTAAAATTTAGTTTTAAAAAACGTGTTTGGGAAAAATAGATAGAATAATAACATAATATATTTAATAGAAAACAAAATATACAGAAAATAGTAAGAATAAATAGATAAAATATTTTACTAAAGTAAAAAAATACGAAGGTATGGTAATATTGGGGTCGTTACATTCTACCCTCCTTAAAATTAATTTCGTCCTCGAAATTACTCAAGAAGGATGTTGCAACAAGGTACTGGAAAGTTAAGGATGATGTCGTGTTCGAGCTCCGTCGATCGATACTCTAACCAATTGAGCTAATAGGTCTACGAGATACAAGTAGAAAGGGTTAACAAGAGTTAAGGATTCAAAAGTCGAGCGATGGATTTCAAGGAAGCCGAAGGTGGGGTTCAAGATGGATTCAAGGAATATGATAGGATTCAAAAGAAAAGTCGAATGTAATAATTGGATTTCATAATTCTTATATTATATTGCATACGATGTTCATGCAGAACTGACCTGCATGGGCCACCAACAAAACCTGTCACGTCCCGCTTCCCACTAGATGGAAACGGTGACGTGGCAAGCCCGCAACGTATTTATTTTGAGAAGTTTAGTTCTCGAAATAAATACGCTAAGCGTCTAACAAGAAAAAACAAAAGTATGAAATCCAATTCTGATTTATTACATCCATGATTTATAGTAGACAAAATATCTGAATACAAGATATTTAACATGATAAGGCTTAACAAAGAGGCATACATAAATAAGCTGAAATGAAATAAAAAACTGAATGAAACTATACGTCCGTTTGTGATGTGAATTGGTTGTACTCCTTTTCGACCACTTCTATCTTCTCAGTCTCAATATCACCTGACGAACATTCCAAGAATAGAAAGAAGTGGGTGGAATGCCCGTCAGCGAACTAGCGCTCGGTAAGTCCCTAAAAGGATGGTGTGATGTATATAAATGAAATGCAGAATGTAATATGATATATGGTATAGCATTGATATAAATCATGAACATGTAAACAAGTATAGTAGCGTATATGGTAATGTGCATATCAACTATATCAGCATGGAAATGTAATATGAGCATAGCAAACAAGTATAGCATGTCCGTTGAGTGTAGGTATAGTGAACATGGAGTGAATGCAAGTGTCCTAAAAAGTCTCTACAAGGGTAAAATTAACTAACGTGAGTTCAAGTGTGAATGTCAACCAATCTCAAGAGTATTCCCGAACTCAAGACTATTGTCCAAGGGCAAAGAACCACGGGCTAAAAATAGCGAGATTTCAATTGTTATTGAAGTATTCCAAACCCAACATGCTATCATCGAGGGGCTTAGAAACACGGGCCCTCATTCGTGAATTCGTAATTTGTACCGTTTCAGCCCGGTACCACAGTAACATGATTTGTACCGTTTCAGCCCGGTACCACAGCAACATGATTTGTATTAATGGGACTCATGAGATTCCGTTGGATTTATACTCAAACTATCCCAACACCCCGTGTATATTAGTCTATAATTATTGTTATGAGTTTTGATCGAATCTATGAATACAAAAGGTGATGTATGATTTTATGTTTTCAAGATTGAGTTCATGCAGTCAAGTTAAGTGCAAGTCATGCCAATTATATTCATGGTTCTGGTCAAGTTGGTTCAAATGTACATACTGGGTTCAAGTATTCATGATTAAGTCATGTCAAGATCAAGTCAATTCTAGTATGTAATGGTTTAATCAAAAGTCATATAGATAAAAATAAATAAGCAATCACAGAACATGCTATGAGATAAGTATACAAGAAACGTCCAAAAAATAATGTTGTAAATATGTGATATATACGACTAGTTAATCAAGTCATTTAAAGTCAGAATATAAACAAAAACATAGCCTTAATTGTTATGCACACGTGAGTTCCGGTCTCGCCTAAATACGACTACCGATTTGGGAGATATACGTATTTTCGTATCGTCGCGCAAAACAGATCAGAATATATTCAAAACCGTCACACATTTTTAAAACGCAGTTTGAGTTAATTTCTATCGGGTTTCAGGTTACAAAAATTATTAGAAAATTGTCGTACATTCAGAAAACTTATCCAAAACACTAAGATTCACGCGATTTGAATTTCTGAAACTCTAGTTATGATCGTTTTAATATTAGTGTTTAAAACAGAAATTCAGATTTCTGGCCAGCAACTATATGTTATATTGCAAAGCCTATATCGGGTTGTTTTATGCGTTTCTAAGTAATCTAGTATACAGAAAATTATAGTTCTATCAATTATGCGTCTACACATCTAAAGTTTTTTCACAAACGGATATCGGGAGTTCAAATTATGTCCTATTTAAAAACAGTATGCGAATCAGGACAGATTTTGTTCAGATTCGTCGCTTAATATTATAACGCAGTTTTCTATATTTTACGTCGGTTTTCAGTAAAAACTTACAACCAATAAAATCTAGATCATTCAATGTAGATATCTAAAACACCTAAGTTTAAATAAAGTAATTTAAAATACAGGTAGACCAGGTTATGTGTCTAATAGATTGACCGATAAATGCAGTTTTCTGTTTTTACGAACAGTGAATCAAAACGATGTAATTCCCAAACCGTTAAGTGATTCGATCTTAAATTTTTACAGCGTATACAGAAAAATATATTCTATCATATGTAAATTTTCTGAAATTTCTAGAAGTAAAATTTATTTTATAAGTAAAGTTATTGATATGTCATATGTGACAAATGAGAAAACCATGGTATTTATTCATAACTTTATTTTTTTTACAAAATTTAAATAAAGTAATTTAAAATACAACAACAAACGATGCAATCCTAATTGGTCACTATGAAATCTTAACATATGAATTGAGAGTAATGAAAAAGACTTTACAAACTATATATTTGTGTATGTTTGTGTGTATTCATTATTCATACATGTATCCATTTAATTTAATTAATTATTTAGGGACTATGATATGACATGGGAAGTTTTTCATGGCAATATAAAAGGAGAAAGATAAAGAGATGGAGGGAAAGAGAGAAGGGACTTACAGATTGTGTGGGTCGGTATAACAACCGGTTTACCGTTTTGATAAAATTCTCAACCGAGTGTTTGAAACTTGATGGAACCAGTGCTTCTTCAAGCTCAAGGGAAAAGAGATTTTTTTATATTCTATTTTATTTTAGAATTGATCAAAGGAAAAATGGCTAAGATGGGATGAAGAAGAGATGAGAGATATTTGTATTAAAAGAAAATTAAAATTCTTCATAATAATTTTATTTAATTATAAGTTATAACCATCCTAATTTTGTTGGGAGTTAAAAGGAAGATGAAATGAAATGTCATTTTTAGGTTATGAGAGGGATAAAAATAGATAAAAAAATTGCAAGAATGAGGATTTGAACATGTGGCCTATGAAATAATAATGTAAGAAATTAATCAATGAGCTACAAAATTGTTCATGCACATATTTAATTAGAATTAAATATATACTGATGCTTGAAAAGAAAGTGGGCTTTTGGGCTCATAGTTTTATAAAAGAAAATGAAAATGTGATTGGATTTGGATTATGGGCTGGATCAGGTCTTGTGTTTAATTTTTAAAAAAAGGTTAAAATTTAGATTTAAAAAACGTGTTTGGGAAAAATAGATAGAATAATAATATAATATATTTAATAGAAAACAAAATATACAGAAAATAGTAAGAATAAATAGATAAAATATTTTACTAAAGAAAGAAAATACGAAGGTGTGGTAATATTGGGGTCGTTACATTCCACCCTCCTTAAAATTAATTTCGTCCTCGAAATTACTCAAGAAGGATGTTGCAGCAAGGTACTGGAAAGAAGTGGGTGGAATGCCCGTCAGCGAATTAGCGCTCGGTAAGTCCCCAAAAGGATGGTGTGATGTATATAAATGAAATACAGAATGTAATATGATATATGGTATAGCATTGATATAAATCATGAACATGTAAACAAGTATTGTAGCTGTAGGGTGTTTTTCGTCACCCCATTGAGATGGGAATACACGAGTGTTAGTGTATATGCTCTAGAGGCCATTACTGTATCATACTAGGCTGTATATTACTTAATGGAAGCTTGGGATATTCACAGTTGTATAGACAATCTTGCTCAAAATGGTAGTATGCTACTTGGTTTGTTTCTACTTTAATGTGTACATGTGTTTCTTTTAGTATATCACCTATACACATTAGTGGAGCCCTTAGGATCTTTGCTTGATTATCAGCGTTGTGATGGCAGTCACACTCGTGGGGGCTGGGTAATCCACAAGCACATCCTTATACAGGTCCCTAGTCGTAGGACTATCGAGACAGGGTATCGATACTCCGGAGTAGACTAGCGTATGCGCTTCTCATCCCAGCAGGGGAGACGGTCTGTCCCACAGCCGTCAGTACGTCGTACTTGAGATAGTATGCGGGTGCTCGTTAGGTTACGAGTACACTGGACAGGACTCGTCGGGAACTGATTGGTTGGTACTATACCTATCGTCAGTTGTTAGTTTCCAGGTGACATGAGTACAGCTTAGTCCGCTGACTTGACACTGTCACTTCGCCTCGAGTGTGTTCCCACTGTACTTTGATTACTATCCTACCACGGCTCAAAGGAGTCGTGCAAACAGGTAGTAGTTGGGTGCAGTCCCGAAGCACTTGGAGGCAGTGAAGGTTAGACAGGATTCGTCTCTCCCGGTATTGGGAGTTGATATTGTGCTGTGTCAAGGAGAGCCATTACACATAGTCGTCCCTGGCCAGGGCAAGCGAGATATACTGGTAGGTTTCCAGTGTTATCTCAGGGTGTTCTGGGCTACACTCCGACACGACTTGTACCGCTATTAGGGGACTGACATTTACCGCCCCCCTAGGCCTGCCATGCGATATTCTCAGACGAACAGACCGGACTATACGGAGATTGTCACATTCAGGCTCAGTAGGAGTTCAGATGGGTTTCACCTCGTCAGTCTTCTTATCGGCATCTACCTGGGGGCCGTTACGCACAGCTAGTGCCGCTTGCGGTCTGTGGTTAAATCCACTGCCAGCGCAGTGTCGAGTCTTTAGAGTCCCACACAGAGAGCTATTCGCCTTTAGGCAAAAGAGTACAGGTTGCATGGTTTTGCGACAGGGTTCGGTCATATTCGCGCACTTGTGCACGTTTAGTGTCCGGACAGTTATTACTAGCGAGCTTTGGTTTAAGCCAGATCCTAGTATACGTTTTGGGATTGGTTTTATCTCGTTTGTATTCGTGTTCCACGGAACACGGATGTGGGTGTGTATGCACAGTTGACAGAGACAGAGGCAGAGGATTCTCATTAGGGTTGTTGACTGTTGACTTTTGCTAAACCCTAATAAGAATTAGAAATATGATTAATAATAATATTAATTAAGTATTATTGTGCCATGGTTGGATTGAAAGGTTGAATTTGTTGACTTATTGACTTTGTTGACCGGTTGACTAAGTTGGACTTGTTGACCATCATCATGACAATGGCTATCATTTCATGGCATTGACCTTTGCTTGCTTGTTTGTTCACAAAATGCATTAAATGCATGAAATGATAAAGCCATTGACATGAACCATCACAAGATGCTTAATTATTGTTATTGTTATGATTATTTTGTATTATGAGAGCATGGGTGGAAAAAGTCTTGCTCATTCTATCATATTGATTCTCTCTCATCCTCAAGCTCCCCCTCTTCCTCTTGCTCTCTCTTTAGCTCATGGTTCTATTGTCTCATGTGTTGAGAAATAAGAACCATAGAGATAAAACCCAAAACACTTCTCTACTCATCCTAGTGTATAAGGTCTAGCAAACCAAGTATTCTAGTTTCCTCTAGATTGAGGTTGGAGCCAAAAGGTAGAAGCTTTCGGGTGGATCCATCTTCGGCACAAGGAGACGACGAGGTGAGGCCGATCCGACCACCACAAGGAGTTGAAGAGAAGGAGTTCAAGTTTAGGTATAACCCCTAACCTAGTAGCTAAACTCTTAGTTAGGTTGTTAGATAGTTTGTTTAACAAAGATCCATTTTTGAGTCCATGTTACCCCCACCATAAAAATCGTTTTTCATCATTTCCGCAACCCCAAAGAACCGGAGACGGGTAACGTGGACTTACAGTGGTATCAGAGCCTAGTTAAACACTATCTAACATGTTAGCAAAGTAACTAGAAGTTCGATCGGAGAAAAAATCACAAAACATGCCCGAAATATCAACTTTCTGCCGATTTTGTTTTCTGTTCAAAAATTAATAAATCATACACTAAAAATCGGCTCAGGGTTTTTATAGCACACCCAAGAAAAATGGTCCAGCGACTCGGTCAAAGCGCCGCGGAACCGCGGCAGGAGCATGCTCCCGCCGTGGATCCGCGGCCGAGTTGACTCGGCCGTGGGGAAATTTTCCTGCAGTGTGTTCAGTGGGGTGTTTTGGGATTTTTACAATATGTTTTTTCTGCCCAGATTTTCAAGAAAGCAAAATTTGTTTTTGGGGTGGTTAAAAATCCGTATTTTGATCGAACTTCTAAGGACTTTAGCTAACGGGTTATATCTGTGATGTGATATATGTATTGAACGTCTGCTAATCGCTATACGTCGATTAGTGGAGGTTATACATATCTGTGATCTGTAATGTTGATGGTATGTGTATATGAATTCATTGGATTGTCGCGGATGAATAGCCAGGGGGTTGTGAGATGAGAGTTTTCTTTATCTTTCAATTCATGTAATTTGTAATTGATGTAATATTATTTATATGGCCGCACATCCGGGATGAGGTTGTAGCCGCCATTGTATAATTTCTTTTTACTATTTTTGCTCCTAGGATAGACCCAATGAGGGGGTGCACAAACTACCGGGTACCTCGAAGTGCCGAGCGGCCTACTCACGTTGTTGAGGGAGATTGCTTCACTTCGGGTATTTGGCGGGTAGTTTGCCGCACCCGTAGGGGTCTAGGGTGGGGTATTGGCTATTAACCGCGACCGTGTAATCCGCTTTTCGTTACAGGCTCGTACGGAATGCGGATTCCTAGTATATCCAATGTGTTCATCTGTGATCTGGAATGACTATCATTGCATCTGACGAATGTATATATCTATATATGATATTTATTTAGACGTTGCTTATGTTTTGTATCCGCGCTAGTCCAGCCCCTGCTCTGTCGTTAGTTAAGTAACCTAACGGGTAATGACGGGGCCCGTGGCGAATGCGGATGGCATAAGCGTACGTCATATTTTCGTTGTTTTCTGCAATGGTAGGATTAAATGATGGGACGCATTAAAATTAATGCAAGAAAACAAACCAAAGTAAAGTCGTTGGAACACTTTCAAAACTACTCGGTTCTTTTCAAAAACCAACTTTTAAACGCGGAGCTTGAATCACTCCCTTTAAAAGCTATCTCGTTCCATCGATTATATCAAGTTCACTACGTTCACGGTTTCGCCAAAACTATTCGTAGCCCTCCGTCGTTTCATATGGATAGTCAATAATATTCAAGCTGTGTTTGTTGGCCAAAGTCAAGGCACAGTGTTTGGTAGCTATTGGGTATTCATATGCAGCATAGATAGATGCGTTGGTTTGGGACAGTCGTACTGCCTTGTTGGCCAAAGTCAAGGTTAGGTACGGATGGGTTCAAATTAACCTGGAGAATGACAGGTAGAACTTGACATGTGACTTATGATTTGTTGGCCAAAGTCAAGGTCATAAGAGCATGGGGCAAAAATCCACATTGGGAGTTTCTAAAGAACCAGAAACTTGCTAGCACTACATGCCATTTGGAGTGTGATGATTCTGATAGGATTCCTTCAGTTTTGTCACGCGATGATATTTGGATCCCGATCCTACTGTGAGTATATGCTACTCCTCGGGAAATTTCTCATTTAACGATCAATGCTATAAACCAAGTAGGTGTCTAGAAAGGTGTTAGCGGGGCTACGCCCCCAGGGAAAAGAGGTTATTTAATTAATGAACTTCGCGAAAGCGTTGGAAAACCTCCCTCGAAGTACCAACACTGGACTGGATGAACGGTTAAGCAAGTATTGTACGGTGAGATTGATCCCGACTAATTCTTCCTTTTTGGTTTGAGAAGGGATTCGAGAAACAGTGGGAGCCATCCTGTTTAGACAAACTAAAAACCACTCTAAACTTGCAAGAGCATCATGCTGAGTGTTTCTTCTCTCTCTCCTAATTGCAGCGACCAATCGTCATGACCGGACTTAAGTTATTACTAGATAAAAACATATTGACAGGGCCAAACTACAAAGATTGGCTCAGGAATATCAAAATGGCAATCACTTACGACAAGCAGGGGTATCTCTTTACCACCAAAGCTCCCCCTGTCCCAGGTCCCACCTCCAGCGCCGCGGATAAGGAAATCCGTAAGATCTGGGAGATCGATTGCGCGAAGGCCAAGTGCATCGTGCTTGCCTCTATGGACAATGAACATCAGAGGAGGCACGAGAATATGGACCTAGAATCCATATTTCTCCATACAAAAGAACTGTATGGAGAGCAATCCCGTATCGCCAGATACGAAGTCTCGAAAAAGTTGTTTTCGGCGAGATTGGCCGTCGGATCATCGGTAGCGGAACACGTGCTTAAGATGATTGGCTTCATTGAAGAGCTCGCGGACCTTGGGACCACGTTAGAGAACGAGCTCTATACGGACTTGATTCTCCAGTCCCTTCCTTCCACTTACGCCCAGTTTATCCTGAACTTCAACTTGCAAGAAAAAGAAGTTGAACTTTCAGAACTCCTCAACCTGCTGAGGAGTGCAGAGTGCACTCTACAGAAAGGTAGGGAAACATCCACTTTGTTTGTTGGAGGACCTTCCTCTTCTAGGTCCAGGGCGAAAGCCAAAGGAAAGAAGAAGAAAACCCCCACCAAACCAAGGGCGGTGTTAGTAAAGTGGAAATGAAGGGAAAAGTAAAGGCAACAATGATAGCGGGGCAGCTTGTGGGAAAGGAAGAGTGCTTCTATTGTCATAAGAAAGGACACTGGAAAAAGGATTGCAGGGCTTGGAAGGCCAAGAACCAGGATCCGAAGCAAGTTGCGGCTTCAGCTTCAGGTGTGTATGTTATTGAAAACTGTCTATCAATAAACTCTACTTCCTGGGTATTGGATACCGGATCAGGATCTCATATCTGTAATTCCATGCATGCACTGAGAAAGCGTAGGGTTTTGAAAGCAGGTGATATGACCTTCAGAGTTGCAAACGGAGCTGGCATGGATGCTGAGTCCGTGGGGGACTATCACTTGGGAATGTCAGATGGACATATTTTGGTTTTGCGTGATTGTTATTTTGTACCCAATGCAACTTGTAATATCATATCTGTATCTTTATTATCTAAAGAAGGTTATGAATTTGCATTTGTAAGCAATGTTGTAAACATTCACCTTAATCAAGTTTTGATTGGGTCAGGTACATTAAGCAATGGTATATACGTATTAAACCAACCACAGATTTTCAATGTCCAGAATACACACAAAAGAAAGTCTCCGGAAACAAATCAGGCTTTCTTATGGCATTGTAGACTGGGTCACATCAATGAGAGAAGGTTGACTAAGTTACATATAGAAGGATATTTGGATCCGTTCGAATATCATTCATATGCAACTTGTCAATCCTGTCTCAAAGGAAAGATGACAAAGACTCCGTTCACTGGACACGGAGTAAGAGCGAGCGAGCTCTTGGGACTCGTACACAGCGACGTGTGCGGTCCAATGTCTACGTATGCGCGAAGCGGTTATTCTTACTTCATTACTTTTACGGATGACTTTTCAAGGTATGGATATTGATTGGTGTCAAAAACTGTATTTACCGCAATCAGAAACGGCGTCGCTTCGCAGCTAGCCGGTGAGTGCGGGTCGATCCACAGAGACGGGTAAATTTCTTCAAAGTGTTTTAACGAGTTGATTCTATTTGTAGTTTTGGTAGGTTTATAAAAATCTAAAGACTGGATCTAATTAATCTAATTAAGAATCTTGCTAGGGTTAGGATTAGGGAAAGTTTTGGAAATTAATATTTTTCCTCACCGCTTTCAATACCTTCCTTTTTTTAGATCTATTAGGTGTTAAGTTAATTATCAATAAAGTGGATACAAATCTTTTGGGAAGATGTTTCTTCCCCTAGATTTGTACCCTACCTTTGTTGATAATTATCCTAACCCTCACGGAAAACGCGCGGAACCGGCCCTTTATACTACGGTTCATCGTTACCTCGAAGGGTAGGATGCCGCAGGGAGCGGTTGTGCTCGTGTGCGTGAAGTTCTAATTCATTAGGTGAAGGTGGCATTGAAAGGGGCGAGAGATTTCATCTCTCAACCCTTTCCCTAAGGCTAACCCTAACAAGCGAGGAGACTACTCGCTCATTAGGGGATGAGAAGACATTATAATTAAAAGAATAAAAATACTTACTAGTTGACGGCTCCCTCCAAACAAGAAGAACAGATCTGAATTTTGCTCTCAGAAAATCTGGATTTTATTGATTGAAAAGAGGCATACAATTTTTAGATCTAAAATTACAATTTATAGGAAAATAGGAAACCTAGGGTTACAGACTCTCGCGCACGCGCAATTACTGATTTGCCCACTTAAAATCACAACACTCACAACAGTGCACCGTCACAGGAAAACTGCGCCGACACGTGTTCTTTATGGCCGCGGATCCGCGGCAGATGCTGTCTTGGGCCGCGGATCCGCGGCCCTTTGGTGGGCTTGGGCCACCAAATTTCTGGGTTATTCTGTTGGCTTCTTTGGGCTTCTGTTTGTTGACTTGTTTTCTTTTTTGGGCTTCTGGTTCTTCTCCAGATTTTTAGTGAAGACTTGTATTGGGCTTTTTAACCGTTTCACTTGACTTTTTGGACCTTGCACTGTTCTTCAACTAGGCTTGACTAGGATCCGTCTGATTGTTGGTCAAAAGTCCATTTTCTGTTGTTTTGTGTCTTTTTCACTGTATTTGCTCCAGAAACCTGTAACCTGTAATATGCAACAAACGTGCGTCAAGAGTACCTGTTTATTTATAAAAAGGGTAAGAATAGGGGAATGATAAATGCAATATTATGGTCTGAACAAATACCCCCAAACTTACCTTTTGCTCGTCCTCGAGCAAACTTATTATTTTATTCTCTACAAAAAAAAACCGAACCGCACTTTCGCAGGGAAACGCGATTGCACTGAGCACGTGCAACAAGCCGTTAAACCTCTAGGTGTCCCTAGTAGGAGGAGTGTTGTCTCCTGAGGGTTTTCAGCGGATTACACCCACAAAATCCTATCAATTTGGCTCATTGACTTATGTTCTCCAATTAGGTTTTCTAACAAGGAATTCTATTATCTTATACTTGTGAATTATCCACCCACATTCTTCACACTTCCTCATTATTTAACTTAAGATTATATATATCCTATAGACTTACTTAGCTTTCGGCATTTCCTAAGTTTTCCTTCTAGGGTTACATCTCCACTTAGGAATTTCTATCAACTCTATTAAAGATACAAGTTTTATCTTTCATTCCTCTCTCTTATCTAAATTCCAATCACATACCCCTACGTGTGTGTATAAGTCACCCCTACACTTGGAAATTCAAATTAAGCAATCAACCCCTTGTCCGTTGTCCAAAGTACTAATAAGTGGTGAATTTAAATGAAATTTGCTTACACATCCTTCATGCGACCGTTAATACTTCTTGAGGTACCAACGACCGATTACAAAATGCGTTTGCACTTTAAAGCATACTTCCTAGTCTTTGCAACACCCAAGACTTTAGCAGTGACTCCCAAACCAGTTGGTCTAAGGCACCAGGTGATGAAGCACCCTCGCTAAGTATATTTTCTATTTTTGCAGCCTTAAGTAATCACAAAAACCAGTGTCCATTTTTTTCTTTATTCACACTTTTTCATACTAAGGACTTTAGACAAGAGCCTTTCAAGGTCTCTTCTACAATTCCAAATTTCAAGGTGCGTGATTGTGCAAATTGTAGGGTATACATTTTCAGAATCTAGACTTAAGCTAGGAACTATTTTTCAAACTTATACTCTAATAAGAACATCAATACTCTTCCCTTGTTTCGACTTAGCCCAAGAAGTGAACCCAAAATTGGCCTATTTCTAAATAAACTACAAGGCATATACTTTCTACCGTTAAACTTTAAGAAATGTTATTTTTAGGGTTTTTAACTTACTAAGTCTAAGATCTAGTTTTTCCTAGCTAGTTAACCTATTTGTCAAACTCTAGTCAAATATGGCCAAAATTGAATACAATAATTTTTATAATTTTTCAAATTTTTATGTTTTTTTTAATAAGAATGCAAATGCAAAGATATGTACAAATGAATGCGAAGGAAGAAGACGTACCGAGCATACCCCCAAACTTGAACTTGACAGTGTCCTCACTGTCATACTAAACCAAGAGGGTCAAAATGTCGATACTCCCCTGTTTATTTATTTATAATTTTTTTATTATTAAGAAAAACAAAAATATATACAAAAAGACCCTCCCCCAAACTTCAATTAAACTATGTTAGACAATACTGCCCAACTTTGCATCGGCCAAAAGTCAACACCAACCATTTGAAAAATTTATCAGTAAAGAATATTGGTGGGTGAAAAAATAAGTTGTGGTGGTCCGCAAAGAATTGGGGAAGATGGAAGTAGTGGTATGGGAGGTATGAAAGGAAATATACAGGTGATGGTGATGCATCGAAACGAGAATGCGAATGATCAGCAATCAGTGGAGTGTTGGCATTCTCGTACCTTATTAAAAGAAAGGGGGGTATTTCAACTTCTAAGGGAGGAAGTTGACTCACCACAATACCCCCAAGATGTTCCTATGGGTCCTCTATTGACATGGCATCATCCATCACATGTTTATGATATTCACTTATAAGGGAACTTATCTCCTCGATGTCCGCCATGGTCCAACTGGAAACTTGCCGCCTATCTTGTGAGACTTTTAAAATAGCGTTCTCTTGCTCGAAGGCTAGAGAGGCTGATATGATCATGGGAAAAGTCTCATTCTCACCTATATGAGCATATTTAAGGTGAGGCGGTAAGGACATTAGTTCGAGTTTTGGAGGCGCAAGAACCATTGCGGAATCTACCTCGAACTTAAAGGACTCTAACACAGGTTCGAAATCACTGCAAACAACCGATTCGGATGGCTCAACTGACTCATCCAAAAATTCAAACGACTCACATTCGGGCTGTGAGTCGTCATCATCCAAAAAAGTGAAACATTCATAATCAACATCGGTTGTGTCAACGGTGGTAGGCTCAAGGAGGGACGCACTAGTGGCGTCAAAACTGTTTTCATCAAATAGAAATCTTTCAAGCTCGCAGTCCTCCTGCGTGATTTCGTGAATAGAGCAAACTTCTCGTGTACTAGCTTTAGGCACGGGGGGCAGACTTCCCATCTTATAGATATTGAACTCACTAGACCTCTTTCCGAAGGATAGAGTCATGGAGCCATTGCGACAATTTATTACAGCATTGGAAGTGGCCAAAAATGGTTGACCAAGAATCACCGGAATTTGGTTTCTTGGGTTAGCAACAGGTTGTGTATCCATAACGATAAAATCAACGGGGAATATGAATTCCCCGACTTTGATCAACACATCCTCTAGTTGACCCCTTGGATAGGTGATTGATCGATCAGCCATTTGGAGAGTGCAACGAGTGGGTTTCAACTCTCCAACCCCTAATTGTTCGTACACGGAGTAAGGAATCAGGTTAACACTTGACCCAAGATCTAAAAGTGCACGATTAATTTGCTTATCCCCAATTGTGATTGAAATAGTAGGACAGCCGGGGTCCTTTCGTTTTTGGGGTAAGGTTTGATGGTGGTTAATAGCATTGCTCACTGCACTAGCCACTAGCACTTTCTTGGGTACTTGAGATGCCTTTCTCTTCGAGGTGCACAAGCCCTTTAAGATTTTCGCGTATGAAGGGACTTGTTGGATAGCATCCAAGAGAGGTATATTTATGCTAACCTGCTTAAAGATCTCCACAATCTTTTCCACTTGTGTATTTGGTTTATTAGGACTCAACCTATTTGGAAATGGTGCATTCTGAAAATTTGCTGAGTCAAAAGTCTGTGGAGTAGAATGTGGAATAGGAACGGATCCCAGTGTGGATGTGTTCGTGTTGTTAGAAATGGGTCCGTTCGAGTCAGAAGAAGTAGAGCCGTGTGAAGGGTGGAGAATAGGCTCTAAAGAAAAAGGTGAAGAAGGAAGTGAAGAAAATGAAGAAGGGGAAGAAGAACCACCGGCGGGGATGTCATCACTAGTTTCCACATTATTTTGCAACTCTCTTCCGGATCTCAACGTGGTCACCGCATTAACATTGTGATTGTGATATGCGTTTTGTGCGTGACCGGGATTGGGCATTGGTTGAGATGGAAGCTTTCCCTTTTCTCTTTCGCTCAACGCAGCAGTTAATTGTGCAATTTGTGCCTCAATAGATTTGATACTTTGATCGTGTGAGGCGTTGTTATTCATTAAAGATTGAACATAACTTTCAAATCTTGCTGCGGATTCTGTAGTTTGCTTAAGAAATGCATCTAGACTTTTTTCGAGCGAGGTAACCTTATCATCATTTGGTTGAACCAAATTGTTCGTTTGATTTGTATAAGGTTGTTGTTGGAAAGGTTGCTGTATTTGAGTTTGTAAGGGTGCTTGTTGTTGTTGTGGAGGAGCTCTTTGAAAATTGTTATTCCCTTGGAACTGTTGATTTGGGTGACTCCTCCACCCCTGATTGTATGCCGAAGAGTACGGATCATTTCTTTGTCTTTGCTGGAATGCAGCATTGACTTGATCCTGCCCTTGAATAGGTGCATTATAAGGGCACTCTTCGGTGAGATGTGATGGATTAGAACAACAAGCACAAACAGTTCGTGTGGGTAGAGTAGGGGCAGGAGAAGACGATGAGATTTTTGTCTCAATGGCTTCTAGCTTTTTCATAAGTGAGGCCATCTCGGCCTTCATAGCGATCGACATATCTATTTGATGTATGCCTGCCCTAGATTGACCAACTGAAGAAGATGATGTGGTCTTGGTACTCTCCCACTGAATTGTTTGCTCACTTAGGTCCTCAAGAAACTGCCAAGCTTCGTCGCTAGACTTGGAGAGAAAATGACCTTGACATATTGTTTCTAGCAACTGCTTCGTTGCCGCATTCAATCCCTCGTATAATGTTTGGCAAAGTTGCCAATTTTCTATCCCATGATGAGGGCATTGAACAAGTAGGTCTTTAAATCTCTCGAAGCATTTCCAGAATGGTTCGGACGGAAGCTGTGAAAATTGTATAATCTCGTTTCGGATTTTAGCAGTTTTATGGTGAGGATAGAATTTTTTTAAAAAAGCTCTTACAAACTCGTCCCAATTTCTAATGGAGTGTGATGCGGTGCTGTATAGCCACTTCTCGGCTAGGTCACATAAGGTGAAAGGAATGACCCTTAGCCTTATTGCGTCATCACTTAATTGGGTTGTCTTCATCATGCTGCAAACGTTTTGGAATTTATTAATGAAAATATATGCATCTTCGGATTCCAAACCATGAAACTTAGGCAGCATATTGATGAATTGTGGTTTTATTTCAAAGTTGTCCCCATTTGCCGGTGGGGGTGAAAGACATGTAGGTAAGGAAGTGCGGACGGGGTAGAAGAGATCCTGGAGCGCGACTCGTGCGGGCGCTACAACAGGCGGAAGATTCGGGTTATTCGCACCTGGCGGAGGTGGAATCATTCCCGTCGTTAAGGTATCGTTGGGGTTGAATCCCGACATACCTTCGAAAGAAGAATTTGAATGTGGAGGTAAGGAAGTGGACGGAATGTCGACGAAGGGTTCGTCGAAGGGTTCGTTGGTCGGTACCAACGAAACACGGACTAATCGGGCGTTAGTATCCCTAGTCCAAAATGACATACACTAAAGGGTAGTGCAGTCAGAAAAAAAATAGAAAAACAGAATGTGGGGGTAAGATAACGTCAGTGAGAAGAAGTGGTGGAAGTGAGTTTCAAATTTCTTCGCGACAAGTTGCAAGTTTGAAAAGATTTTTCTTTATTATTTTTTTTATTTATTTATTTATGTGTGAGTTTTGCAAGGAGGTTTTTGAAAACGGACTCGTGACACAAAAAGTATCAACCACACATGCACAATCAGGCCTAGATCTAGGGTCGCCTAGGTCTACTAGACAGCTCCTAACTAGGGCTAGAAATAGACCTCGAACCGCCTCTTCACGGACAAGTACGGCCAGGTAAGTGGGAAGGAACCACCACTACAGTGGGCCTAATTAAAAACCACTAGCCTAGACACCGCAATGTCGGTTAGGATAAACGGCCGATGCCTACCCTAGTCCTTTTCCTATTGAGCTCGCTGTCCTTAGGTCTGAGTCTAATCTTTTTTAATTAAAGGTGGTTGATGCAAAATGCTTAGGTGTTTTCTGGGGTCCTGGGAAGGGTGATGAAATCCCCACCCAATCTGGATTTGGTCAAATAGCCCCTTAGAGTCCGGTTAAATTATGCAAAACAAATAAAATTTCACTTGCAATCAGAATTTTTTAGCGCGGCGCAAAGAAACCTGCAGAAATCTGTTATTTAGAAGGGGGGAAAGACTCTTTACGCAAAGAAATCCTGCAGAAAGATTTTTACAGAGAGATATATGGGAGGTTGCAGAGGGGAGAGAAAGAAATCAAACCAGAAAATTTTAGTGCGCTGACGTGGCACTAGGAGCGCGGATCCGCGGCATATGGGGCACTGGTGCGGCGGAAGCGCGGCTCGATGAGGAGATCAGTGGCTGGAAAAATTTCTACTGCTCTGTTGGGCACTTTCTTCTCTGTTCTGATTTGTAACTTTCTGATTCCCTCTCTGTAAATTTCCAGATCCTTGATTCTTCGCTGTTCCTGCAAGATCCAAAAGATATACCCTTCAAACAGATCAAATTTGATTATTTTTTTATATTTTTTATATTTTCAGATTTTTATAATTTTTAAAATTTATATCAACCCGAAAATTCACAAAAAGAAAGATTACGCCGTCCCCGGCAACGGCGCCATTTGATTGGTGTCAAAAACTGTATTTACCGCAATCAGAAACGGCGTCGCTTCGCAGCTAGCAGGTGAGTGCGGGTCGATCCACAGAGACGGGTAAATTTCTTCAAAGTGTTTTAACGAGTTGATTCTATTTGTAGTTTTGGTAGGTTTATAAAAATCTAAAGACTGGATCTAATTAATCTAATTAAGAATCTTGCTAGGGTTAGGATTAGGGAAAGTTTTGGAAATTAATATTTTTCCTCACCGCTTTCAATACCTTCCTTTTTTTTAGATCTATTAGGTGTTAAGTTAATTATCAATAAAGTGGATACAAATCTTTTGGGAAGATGTTTCTTCCCCTAGATTTGTACCCTACCTTTGTTGATAATTATCCTAACCCTCACGGAAAACGCGCGGAACCGGCCCTTTATACTACGGTTCATCGTTACCTCGAAGGGTAGGATGCCGCAGGGAGCGGTTGTGCTCGTGTGCGTGAAGTTCTAATTCATTAGGTGAAGGTGGCATTGAAAGGGGCGAGAGATTTCATCTCTCAACCCTTTCCCTAAGGCTAACCCTAACAAGCGAGGAGACTACTCGCTCATTAGGGGATGAGAAGACATTATAATTAAAAGAATAAAAATACTTACTAGTTGACGGCTCCCTCCAAACAAGAAGAACAGATCTGAATTTTGCTCTCAGAAAATCTGGATTTTATTGATTGAAAAGAGGCATATAATTTTTAGATCTAAAATTACAATTTATAGGAAAATAGGAAACCTAGGGTTACAGACTCTCGCGCACGCGCAATTACTGATTTGCCCACTTAAAATCACAACACTCACAACAGTGCACCGTCACAGGAAAACTGCGCCGACACGTGTTCTTTATGGCCGCGGATCCGCGGCAGATGCTGTCTTGGGCCGCGGATCCGCGGCCCTTTGGTGGGCTTGGGCCACCAAATTTCTGGGTTATTCTGTTGGCTTCTTTGGGCTTCTGTTTGTTGACTTGTTTTCTTTTTTGGGCTTCTGGTTCTTCTCCAGATTTTTAGTGAAGACTTGTATTGGGCTTTTTAACCGTTTCACTTGACTTTTTGGACCTTGCACTGTTCTTCAACTAGGCTTGACTAGGATCCGTCTGATTGTTGGTCAAAAGTCCATTTTCTGTTGTTTTGTGTCTTTTTCACTGTATTTGCTCCAGAAACCTGTAACCTGTAATATGCAACAAACGTGCGTCAAGAGTACCTGTTTATTTATAAAAAGGGTAAGAATAGGGGAATGATAAATGCAATATTATGGTCTGAACAGATATGTCTTCTTAATGAAACATAAATCCGAAGCCTTTGGAAAATTCCAGGAATATAAGAATGAAGTAGAAAAACAAACCGGCAAAAGTATCAAGACACAGGGATCTGATCGAGGTGGTGAATACTTGAGTGCTGAGTTCCTGGATTACCTAAAAGAGAATGGAATTCTCTCTCAGCTTACTCCTCTATACACTCCACAGCATAACGGTGTATCGGAGAGACGGAACCGGACCCTATTGGATATGGTACGTTCCATGATGAGTAACGTTGAGTTACCGCGATCATTCTGGGGATATGCGCTAGAATCAGCTGCATATCTTTTGAACCGAGTTCCAACTAAGACTGTGCCTACCACACCATATCAGATGTGGTGTGGGAAGAAACCCTATCTTAAGCACATTAAGACATAGAGATGTTCAGCTTTTGTCAAAAAGCAGCATGCGGACAAACTCAAGACACGCTCAGTACAGTGTAAGTTCGTGGGATATTCAAAGAACTCCTTGGGATATTTCTTCTATTGCGAAGAGGAACAAAAGGTTTTAGTTTCTCGTCGTGCCTGCTTCTTGGAAACTGAGTTTTTGGAAAATCAGATAAGTGGGAGCATAATAGAACTGGAAGAAATTCCAGAACCACGAGCTATTACTGAAATTTTAGAAGAACCAGAGGGTTCGAAAGAACATGACATTCCTACGCCGCTCCGCAGGAGTAGTAGGCAGTTTCATCCGCCCGAGAGATACTATGGTTTTCTCATAGACGGGGATAGAGAGGATTGCATCATTGATAGTGATGAGCCTACTAGCTTCCAGCAGGCCATTCAGAGCGTTGACTCAGTGAAATGGCTGGATGCAATGCGGACCGAAATGGAGTCCATGTACACCAACAAAGTATGGACTTTGGACATTGCTCCAGATGGGGTAAAACCCGTAGGATGCAAATGGATCTTCAAGAGGAAGATTGGTGTAGATGGACAGGTCGAGACTTATAAGGCTAGACTTGTTGCAAAGGGTTTTCGTCAGAGACCTGGTTTGGACTATGACGAAACCTTTTCTCCAGTGGCTATGCTGAAATCCATTCGGATCCTTCTTGCCATTGCTGCCTTCCACGATTATGAGATTTGGCAGATGGACGTAAAGACCGCTTTTCTAAATGGAAATTTAGAGGAGTGTGTCTATATGGACCAGCCAGAAGGTTTCATTTAGAGTGGGAGCAGCGGAAAGGTGTGCAAGTTGCTTAAGTCCATCTATGGACTAAAGCAGGCATCACGGAGTTGGAACATCTGTTTTGATGAGACAGTCAAAAATTTTGGTTTTATCAAAAATCCAGATGAACCATGCATCTATAGTAAATTTGTAGCAAGAACTGTCGTATTCCTCGTTTTATACGTGGATGACATTCTCTTGATAGGAAATGACATTCCTATGCTACAATCTATCGAAGGGTTCTTGTCACACAGGTTCTCCATGAAAGACCTGGGTGATGCCACTTACATTCTGGGGATCCGGATCCATCGTGATAGATCCAAGAGGATATTAGGACTTTCACAGTCAAGGTACATCGACACCATACTGAAAAGATTCAGTATGGAAGGTTCCAAGCGCGGTATTCTACCGGCTTGTCACGGGATCACCCTCTCTAAAGAGATGTCTCCCAAGACTGATTTGGAAAGGGATCGCATGTCTATTATACCCTACACTTCTGCGGTAGGCTCTATAATGTATGCGATGTTGTGTACCAGACCAGATGTAGCTTATGCACTGAGTGTGGTAAGCCGGTATCAGTCAAACCCTGGGGAGAAGCACTGGATAGCGGTAAAGAACATTCTCAAGTACCTGAGAAGGACTAAGGAGATGTTCTTGGTGTATTTCGGAAAAGACCTCCAGATCGAGGCCTTTGCTGACTCCAGCTTCCAGAGTGATAAGGATGATTCCAAGTCCATGTCGGGTTATGTCTTTACCCTCAATGGAGGGGCGGTGTGTTGGAAGAGTTCCAAACAGGAAACCGTTGCTGACTCGATGATGGAAGCGAAATATATCGCTGCTGCTGATGCGGCAAAAGAAGCCGTCTGGATAAGGAAGTTCTTGACAGAACTTCAGGTGGTTCCATCCATTGTTGATCCAATACCTCTATATTGCGACAACAACGGGGCTATAGCTTTAGCGAAGGAACCCAGGTCCCATCAGAAGTCCAGACACATCTTGAGGCGGTATCACCTGATCAGGGAGATCGTGGGTCGCTAGGAGATCGAGGTTTGGAGGGTTGCTACGGAAGATAACACTGCTGATCCACTCACGAAGGCCTTACCCCAGACTCAGTTCAAGCGGCTGATCGAGATGATAGGTCTTCGATACGCCAGTACATAGCCTTAGTGCAAGTGGGAGATTGTTAGTGTATATGCCCTAGAGGCCATTACTGTATCATACTAGTTTGTATGTTACTTAATGGAAGCTTGGGATATTCACAGTTGTATAGACAATCTTGCTCAAAATGGTAGTATGCTACTTGGTTTGTTTCTACTTTAATGTGTACATGTGTTTCTTTTAGTATATCACCTATACACATTAGTGGAGCCCTTAGGATCTTTGCTTGATTACCAGCATTGTGATGGCAGTCACACTCGTGGGGGCTGGGTAATCCACAAGCACATCCTTATACAGGTCCCTAGTCGTAGGACTATCGAGACAGGGCATCGATACTCCGGAGTAGACTAGCGTATGCGCTTCTCATCCCAGCAGGGGAGACGGTCTGTCCCACAGCCGTCAGTACGTCGTACTTGAGATAGTATGCGGGTGCTCGTTAGGTTACGAGTATACTGGACAGGACTCGTCGGGAACTGATTGGTTGGTACTATACCTATCGTCAGTTGTCAGTTCCCAGGTGACATGAGTACAGCTTAGTCCGCTGACTTGACACTATCACTTCGCCTCGAGTGTGTTCCCAATGTACTTTGATTACTACCCTACTACGGCTCAAAGGAGTCGTGCAAACATGTAGTAGTTGGGTGCAGTCCCGAAGCACTTGGAGGCAGTGAAGGTTAGACAGGATTCGTCTCTCCCGGTATTGGGAGTTGATATCACGCTGTGTCAAGGAGAGCCATTACACACAGTCGTCCCTGGCCAGGGCAAGCGAGATATACTGGTAGGTTTCCAGTGTTATCTCAGGGTGTTCTGGGCTACACTCTGACATGACTTGTACCACTATTAGGGGACTGACGTTTACCGCCCCTAGGCCCGCCATGCGATATTCTCAGACGAACAGACCGGACTGTACGGAGACTGTCACATTCAAGCTCAGTAGGAGTTCAGATGGGTTTCACCTCGTCAGTCTTCTTATCGGCATCTACCTGGGGGCCGTTATGCACAGCTAGTGCCGCTTGCGGTCTGTGGTTAACCCACTGCCAGCGTAGTGTCGAGTCTTTAGAGTCCCACACAGAGAGCTATTCTCCTTAAAGCAAAAGAGTACAGGTCGCATGGTTTTGCGACAGGGTTCGGTCACATCCGCGCACTTGTGCACGTTTAGTGTCCGGACAGTTATTACTAGCGAGCTTTGGTTTAAGCCAGATCCTAGTATACGTTTTGGGATTGGTTTTATCTCATTTGTATTCGTGTTCCACGGAACATGGATGCGGGTGTCTATGCACAGTTGACAGAGACAGAGGCAGAGGATTCTCATTAGGGTTGTTGACTGTTGACTTTTGCTAAACCCTAATGAGAATTAGAAATATGATTAATAATAATATTAATTAAGTATTAATGTGCCATGGTTGGGTTGAAAGGTTGACTTTGTTGACCGGTTGACTAGGTTGGACTTGTTGACCATCATCATGACAATGGCTATCATTTCATGGCATTGACCTTTGCTTGCTTGTTTGTTCACAAAATGCATTAAATGCATGAAATGATAAAGCCATTGACATGAACCATCACAAGATGCTTAATTATTGTTATTGTTATGATTATTTTGTATTATGAGAGCATGGGTGGAAAAAGTCTTGCTCATTCTATCATATTGATTCTCTCTCATCCTCAAGCTCCCCCTCTTCCTCTTGCTCTCTCTTTAGCTCATGGTTCTATTGTCTCATATGTTGAGAAACAAGAACCATAGAGATAAAACCCAAAACACTTCTCTACTCATCCTAGTGTACAAGGTCTAGCAAACCAAGTATTCTAGTTTCCTCTAGATTGAGGTTGGAGCCAAAAGGTAGAAGCTTTCGGGTGGATCCATCTTCGGCACAAGGAGACGACGAGGTGAGGCCGATCCGACCACCACAAGGAGTTGAAGAGAAGGAGTTCAAGTTTAGGTATAACCCCTAACCTAGTAGCTAAACTCTTAGTTAGGTTGTTAGATAGTTTGTTTAACAAAGATCCGTTTTTGAGTCCATGTTACCCCCACCATAAAAATCGTTTTTCATCATTTCCGCAACCCCAAAGAATCGGGGACGGGTAACGTGGACTTACAACGCGCGCTTGTCAGGCGTACTACAGATTCCCCCTGCCTAGGGTAGGCTGGGGTTTATTGATTGTGGGGATCCGAATCTCCGGCAGCCGTGGGCTAAGCTGCCGTTAATTACCCCTCACCTTTGAAGTGAGAGAACTTCCGATTAACGAGTGGTAAAGCCCAGCAAAGCTGCAGGGAGCACTGAGCAATGGTGTGGATGTGAGGCCCGGCCGACTGAGGGCGAGCTCCTCAAACAGGTCATGCGAACTCAATATGCAGTGTATGCGTGTTGTGTTTTGAAAGGGGTTTTTGGATATATCGAGGGACCCGCAGAGTTTTTTACGGGGGCCCGGCACGTGGGCGCTGGAGCTTGAGCGTAAGGCGCTCGAGCGCTCGCGCACCACGTGCCCGGCACGTGGGCGCTGGGCGCTCGGGCGCTGGTGAGGAAAAAAGGGCTTTTAGTCCCTAAAAAGGATTTAAAATCGCAAAAGAGGATTTAGAGTGGAGTTAAACTCCTAAGATGTTTCGGAGTTGATGAAAGGGGTTCTTCTTTGGAGCCCTGGGTCTTCCCAAAAATGAGGTTTTCGGAGATGGGCCTCATTCTTCCTCCTCTATTGGTAGGATCTTGATGATCAAGAGATGTGAGATTTTAAAAATCTCTTCTTTTTGAGATCTGATAGGAGATCTAAGCTCCCCTTTATGGGTTTTGTGGTGAAAAACTATTTAGTTTTGGAAAAGGAAGAGTAAAACTCTTAATTTAATTCAAAAGAAAGAAGAAGGTTTTAGAACCTTCAGAAGGGGAAAGAGGCACAAACCCTAATTTTTGGGGAATGAAAAGTTGTATATTTTATTCATCATCATATTGCTTTATATAGGCTTACATATTTACATATAGCCCCTTGGGCTTTACAAAATGGCATTTTGCCCATCTCATGGCTCATGTGCTATTTCTTTTTGCACATAAGCCATGGGCTTTACAAAAATTTGGCTTGATGCCCATTTTGCTTACATTCATGCACAAAAAATTACATCAAAATTATTTGTTACATGATTTTGTTAGTTATATGTATGCATTAGAGGCCATTACTGTACATAGGATGTATATTGTAGTGGATGCTGGGACATATATAGGGAGGACTTTCTTGCTCGACATGATAGTATGCTATCTGGTTACTCTTTACCTTAACGTGTATACTGATTGTCTCTCTGTTACATGTTGGTAAAGCTCTTAGGATGTGTACTTGACTACCTGGACTATGATGCGGATCATACTAGTGGGGACATGGTAGTCCATAAGTACATCCTTCAAAGTCCCTAGTCATGGGTGTATCGAGACGGGGCATCGATATACCAGAGTAGACTAGCGTATACCTTCTCGACCCATACAGATGGGCGATGGATGATCCCATATCCATTGGTGTTTGACATCAGAGATGATATACGGGTGCTCAGTGGAGACTGGGTACACTGGACGGACTCGCCGAGAACTCCCAGATGGTATTATACCTTACGTCAGATGGCAGTTCTCTGGTGACACTGGTACAGAGTAGTCTGTTGACCCGAGATCGTCATAGAGTCTTGTGTGGTTCCCACTGTTCTTTGATTTCCATCTTACTACGTCCAAGAGGGCGTGCAAAACGGTGGTTTTTAGGTACAGTCCCGAGTCACATGGAGGCAATGAGCGATAGGAGGGGATTCGTCTCTCCCGGTATAGGGAGTTGATGTTGCGCTGTGTTCGATTGGCTATAACCGGAAATCCCTGGCCAGGGTTGCTGAGATTTACTGGTAAGTGTTACTTGTAGTTTCTCGAACTGTTATAGACCTCATATCAACACGACTTATCGAGCTATTGGGGTCTGACGTTTACCACCCCTAGGCGAGATATGCGACATATCAGACGATCAGACCGGACTGTACGGTAGTGTTACTGGTTGGATTCACTGGAGTGTGAGCGGGCTTGCTCGTCGATCTTCTGATCGCTCAATACCCGGGTGGCCGTTACGTTTAGCAGACCGCTTGCGGCTTGTGTATGTTTGATATGATCATCATCCGCTACCGGCGTATTGACGAGTCTTTAGAGTCCTACACAGAGGTTTCCTGGCTCAAGCGAAACGAAATAGGAGCGCATATGAGATATGTGCGGGACCGAGAATAATACGTGTATGTGATACCGCATTCCATTCTCACGATGAATGTATCGGAAGGTTGTATGTGATATAACCTAGTTATCGAATCATGGATTGATTCGATAAGCCGATACATTGGATATTAGTCGGTTATATGTAATATGACCGGATCGTTAAATCAAGTGTTGATTTAATGATTTAATGTATAATTATATATTTGATATATTACTTTGCATTAACTAGTATCGGTTCACTTTAAATGGATATTCTCACTCGGATGTGCACATTGTATATGTGATATACTTTTGTGCACTTGCATGTATCATGTTTGATGATACATGTTTGCTAGGGTTTGTGTAAAGAATTAAACCTTGGTTAAGTAAATGGTTAGGGTTTTTATTTTGTTATTCATTCATTTATCTTTTTAATTGGATTAAAAAGAAATGGATAAGAAAACAAAATGGTGGCTTTCTTTGTTTGCATCTTGAATCTTCATGAAGCTTTGACCAAAGTCACCACTTTGTCTTCATCTTTAACCCTAACCATTCATCTAACCTTAGTCAATTCTCTACACTTGACCATGGTTGATTATGATAAGTATTCTTTTATTTTCTATTTTCTAAAATACTTATCATAATATTATCTTCATCTTCTTCTTCTTCTTCACTTGAAGAAAACCTTTTCTTCATCAATGGTGATTGATGAAAATGAGTGAGAAATCCAATTCTAAAGTCTACCCACTTCCTATTTCTTCATCCTCTACCTCTTGCCAAGTAGTAGAGTGTGTTTCCTTCACAAGTTTTCTTGACTTGGTGAAGTTGGAGCTTGATCTAGCGATGCCTCGACGTAGATCATCTTCGGCACGTCGTCGATGACCTAGCCCGCTTCTTCTTCGATGAAGCCGACGCTAGAGCCCGGGATTGCATGAGGACAGCGGAGAGGACTTCATCATGGAGCCATGAAGGTGGAGGACCGGATCTACAAAGGTTGTATTTCCGTATTCTTGTAGTTAAGTGTTAACTAGTTTGTTTTTCGCCTAGAATTCTAGCCAACGATCCGTATTAGGGTTTCTCGGCACCGTAATTTTTGAAACGGGCATGGTTGATGCCTTGTGAGACCTCCTTGGTGTGCCTAGGAACCCTACAGTGGTATCAGAGCCTAGCTAGAGCCTTAGGCAAAGTCTAGACGGAATTTGAAGTCCGAACGAACCGAAACCCCAAAATTTCCATGCTCTCTGGACATTTTCTAAAATCGTGGTTTTTTCCAGATTAAAAATATTCAGAAAACACATCAGGAATATCTAAGAGCTACTGTGAAATTCGGCAGCCTAATTCCACTTTATCACCGCGGTTCCGCGGCATGAGCAAGGCTCATGCGGCGGTTCCGCCGCCGTACGGCCACAGTATGTAAAGTTTTTTGCACAGTAATTCTTAGTTTCCAGTGGTGATTTTCCTGGGAATTTTTAATAATTTTTCTAGAGTTGAATTTTCTGGATTGTTTTGGGGACTCGGTGTATCGATCGGATTGTCAAATTTTGTCTATGTGGCTTTCCGGATAAATTTTAGAATATGTTAAAAAGTTCGACCGGATATAAACACCCAATTTTTCCCCTGTCGGGAAATTTCCAAGTGTTGGATTTTTCCGTGGTTTAACGACGTTCTAAGTAGTGCAAGTAACTCAATGGACCCTCTAGAAGACAACAAAGCTTAACTCGATTATGTGACCGTCTTGAACTGCCCTTTGAACCTTCGGGTTTGGGGCAGTACGGCGTGCCACATGTGAGGCGTTGGCTTGACCCTTCTACGGCTGGACCGTTGGTACTGAGGCATGAACTGAATGTTTTTAAAACTTATTTCATGTGTTGATCTGTATCGGGAAAACTTGGGTGTTCGATTGTTCGATCGGAAAGTTTAACATTTTCTGTTTATCTGGAATGTGATACAATAATTGGAATTCACAATAAGTTATGAGATAACTGAATGAATGTTATAAACATAGCACTTTAGTCTCGCTTGATCGGTTGCCACGGAATTTTGATGTGATCAAAAGTCCGTCGCAATCATGTAGCGTACGCGGATACTCGCCGGGTAAACTTAATAGACAGCCTCACTCCATAGCCCCGACCAAGTGACTGTAGGAGAACCCCGTCGCCGAAAGCATCCGTTCGGGTGCTCCCGGTAGCGGTGTTCCGCCTTGGTGCACTTCGTCGACGGCGTCGGGGGTGCGGCCGCCTACTGAAGTTTGCGACGAGCATTCGATCGGGATGTCGGGAATCTTGTTGAATTGCCCGACTTGATATTGAAAAGTGTTTTCGATTTTGAGACTAAAATGCGGGGTTTATAATTGTTAGGCATGTGATGTCTAAGGTATTCATTTGGTCAGGCATGCGATGTCTGAGGTGGTTGCGGATTCCAACTGTTGTAGTTTTACACTTTCTTTTCTGTGACCGTAAGTGTAATATGTGATATCGCCGGTTTCGTTGCTATATGTCAACGACAATTGGGATGCGCATATTTACTTACGTTGATGACATGTGATGTTATGTGTTGCTGGATATGTTATATTGGATCGTCGTGTTCGAATAGCCGGGGGTTTTTATGTGAGATGAGTGTTTTTCATTTTCATTCATGTAAAAACTTGTATGTAATATTTTTTTATTGGGGCACTTCCAGGTTGCGGAAGTTGTCACCGTTGATGTATATTATTTACTTTTCTGCACTAGGATAGACCCAAGGAGGAGGGCACAAGTAACCGGGTTCTGGAGTCCAGTGGGAGACCAACTCGAGGAGTCGAGTCCGGGTCTCCTAACTCCAGAATTGGTAGGGTTGCTTGCCGCTCTCGTAGGGGTCTAGGGGTGTGGGTTTGGCTATTCATCGCGACCGTGGAATCCGTGTTTTATACTGGCTCGTATTGAAAACACGGACGTCCTAGTATATCCAATATTTCATATGATTCTTCTGCTGCGATATCTGTGAAGTGATCATGTGATGTTCTGTGATAGATACAGTATATAGTATATGCGATATATTATATAGGCGTTACTTATGTTTTACACCCGCGCTAGCCCTGCCCCGCTCTGTCGTTAGTTACCTAACCTAACGGTGCACGAGGGGACTTCGAGGCGAATGCGGATGGCATAAGTGTACGTCGTATTTATCTGTGATGTTTAGGTACTTAAATGATGGGACTTCATTAATGTGATTAATGAAAGAAAAGAAACCTAAGATGTTGTAGAATCGAATTTCAAAATAAAACAGGTAGCTACAGTTCTTGCTTTGCACAGCGGTATATATGATATATCCTGCACCTTATTCGATGAGGAAAGGACCGAGATCCCTTCACCGGGAGTGACTCCTTTAGCAATAACTGGCAGATGCTTTACACTCGGTTTGTCTTTTGATTGCTTTTAAGAGTTCTGCTTTGCACAGTGATATATATGATATATCCCGCACCTCATTCGACAAGGAAAGAACCGACGATCCCTTCACCGGGAGTGACTCCTTTAGCAAAACTAGAAAAGCCTCAAAAACACTCCATTTCAAAATTCATTCGATCATACAACGATATCAAGTTCATTATGCAATAGGTTTTCAGAAAAACCTGTCGTAGCCCTCCGTCATTTCAGATAAATCCTGTTTAGTATTCGTGCTGCGTTTGTTGACCTTGTCAAGGCGCAGTGTGCGGTAGCTAACCAGTATTTATCTGCTTATGCATATGATGCAGATTGGGTTAGGGTAGTCGTGCGGCCTTGTTGACCTTGTCAAGGGTCGTGCGGGTGGGTTTGATTCAATCAAGAAATGACGGGTTGAACTTGACTTGCGGTCTATGGTTTGTTGACCTTGTCAAGGTCATAGATCGTTCGGGGCAAAATATTATCGGGAATTTCAAGTGTTGAAATTTGCAATGAGATTGCATACCTCCTATGAGATAGTTGGATCCCGATACCCGCTGCGAGTAAGAGTTACTCCTGGAAGAGTTTTATACATTACAATTAGCCGATCAAGTAGGTGTCTAGAAAGGTGTCAATGAGGTTACGCCTCTGGGAAAATGAGATTTACATTAATTAGGTTTGTGCGAAAGCACGGGGGACCTCCCTCAAAGTACCGACATTGGCCTGGCTGAAAGATTGGCGAACTTGTAGTGTGTAATTAATCCCGGCTAGTCTTTCCTTTTAGGGTTTGAAGGAAGATTTGATAAAAAATAGTGGGAGCCATCCTGATTAGATAAAATAATAACCAATCTATTCTTGCTAGAGCGCACGCAGAGTGTTTTCTTCTCTCTCTCTCCTGGTAGCGACCATGTCATGCCTTAATCAAGATAATAATACGGATAATTGACCGAACCCGCTTGTTATACTGAGCTGGGGAACGTTGGTCCCGCTCCAACTTATAATTGTTGTAAGACAGAGCAGGAAATTGGGGATTACCAGAATTCCCTTGCCGCCCAAACGAAGAGAGTGCATGCTGATGCATCATCTTCGGGTTTGTTCATTACAGAGAACTGTTTCTCAGTATCCTTTACGTCCTGGGTATGTGATACCAGATCAGGATCCCAGATATGTAATATGTTACATAGGGCTACAGAAAGGTAGAGAACTGAGAACGGGTGATAAGTTTCATGAGGCAGAAAACGGGGCAAGAGTTGCAGCCAAGTCTGTTGGTCACTGTCACCCTGTATTACCAATACATTGATTCTGAACGAATGTTATTAGATACCGAACCTGATATACAAAATCATATCAGTCTCTTTATCAGTAAAGAAATGATAAAATTTTGTATTGATGGATAATGTTTTGAACATTTCCTATATCAAAAGTTGATCGGATCAGGCACGTTATCTAAAAGCATTGATGTTCTAAATCAAACTACAGTTCTTAGTATACAGAACACACACAAGAGGAAGAGTTCAGAAATGAACGAATCCTTCTTGAGGCATTGTAGACTAGGTCATATCAATGTGACCCGACTAGCTGAAGTTACATTTAGATGCATATTTAAATCAGTTTGAATTTACATCTTGTGAAACTCGCCAGTCATGTCACAAAGATAAGATGACCACAGCTCTGTTTATTGGAAACAGAGAAAGAGTTGGTAAACTCTTGGGATGATACATGTTGATGTATGTAAGGTCCCCTGTCTACACATGCCAGGACTGGTTCTTTGTACTTCATTACATTCTCTGATGATCTTTCGAGATTCAGACCTATGTTCCTGTTGAAACACAAGTCCGAACCTTTTGAGATATTCACAGAATATAAGTTAGAAGTAGAGAACCAAAATACGGGTAAAAGTATTATGTCCTCTGATGTGATCAAGGAGGAGAATACTTGAGCACGGAATTCCTGGACTATTCTAAAGGAGAATGAGATTCTCTCTCAGCATTACTCCTCTGTATACACCGTAGCACGATGGTATATCGGGGCGGAGCAGATACACCCTATTTGATATGGTGTGCTCTATGATGAGTACTACTGAGTTACCTGTTTCCTTTTGGGAGTTTTGAACTTATGAAGTTGTATACCTATTGAATAGGGTTCCAATCAAATCAGTTGCCTACAGCTTCATATGTGATATGGAAAGGGAAGAGCCCATGTCTTAAGCTAGTTAAGATTTGGGGTTGACCGGCCAATGTCTAAAAGCAAAATCCGGACAAGCTCGAGGCAAAGTCAGTTATGTAGAACTGGAAAGGTTCCAGCTATACAAACTGCAGCTGATGATTTGATAGAACTAAAGGATTCAGTAGTTACCAACGAACCTCAGCCTCTCCGCCGATCTAATAGGGTTCCTCACCCACCTGAGAGTTACTTCGGTTTCTCTATGACAGTGGGAGCGAGGATTGCATTATGAGATGATGACCCAACTAGTTTCGAGCTGGCCATCAGGAGTAAGACTCTATAAGAATGGCTGGATGCTTAGTGATCTGAGATGGAATCCTTATACACCGACAAAGTATGGACTTTAGTTGCTATATCTGAAGGGTTAAATCCCCATCAGGAGCAAGTAAATCTTGAGAAGATTACTTGGTGTACATGGAAAAGTTAAGACTTTCAATGCTAGACTTGTTAAAGGTTTTCGTCATCGACCAGGCGTGGATAATGATGAAACCTTTTCCAGTGGCTATGCTTAAGTCCATCCGGATCCTACTTGCCACGGCTACATACCATGACTACGATATCTGGTGGTTGGGTGTCATGACAGCTTTTCTAAATGATGTTTTAGAAGAGAGCGTCTATAAGTACACAGCCAGAGGGCCTCGTAGACAGTGGGAGCAGCGGAAACGTGTGCAAGATGCTTTATAGGATAAAGCAGGCATCGCGGAGTTGGAACATCTGTTTTGATGAAATAGTCAAAGAGTTTGACATCATCAAAATGGTAGATGAACCTTGTATATACAAAAGGGTAGTATGGAGTATGGTGATGATCCTCGTAGAGTACATGGATGTCATGCTCTTGATAAGAAAGGAGTTTCTTATGCTACGCTCGATCAACCTCCGTTTATCACAAAGATTCTCCGTGTAGGATCAAAATGATACCTCCTAAATCCTGAGTTTTGGATCTATGAGATAGATTTAATTGGATGTTAGGATTCTTACTAGTTGTAGTGAGATGATATCAAACGATTCTGGGGAAAATCACTGGAAAGGTTCCAGAGTGATAAAGACGACTGAATGTCAGTCACAGGCATTGTCTTTACCCTCAGTAAAGGGACGGTATGTTGGAAGAGTTCCAAGCTAGATACCGTGGCATACTAGACGATAAAGGCAGGATACATCGCTACTAAAGATGCTACCAAAGAGGCTGTTTGGGTGTATATTGGTTCATGAGATGAACTAGATTCCTACCATTGTGTGACAATGGAGTTATGGCTTGTGCCAAGGAACGCTCGTCCCATCAGTGATCCAGACATATTCTAAGGCAGTATCACCTGATCATGGAGATGGTTGATCTCCAAGGAGATCGAGGTTTGGAGAGTAGACTCAGAGGACAACACAGCGGATCCACTCACAAAGGCCTGTTCCCAGAGAGAGATTTTTATGGGATGGTTGAGTATGAGATACAACAACCACTGCTATCAGATGGCCCTAGTGCAAGTGGGAGATTGTTAGTTATATGTATGCCCTAGAGGCCATTACTGTACATAGGATGTATATTGTAGTGGATGCTGGGACATATATAGGGAGGACTTTCTTGCTCGACATGATAGTATGCTATCTGGTTACTCTTTACCTTAACGTGTATACCGATTGTCTCTCTGTTACATGTTGGTAAAGCCCTTAGGATGTGTACTTGACTACCTGGACTATGATGCGGATCATACTAGTGGGGACATGGTAGTCCATAAGTACATCCTTCAAAGTCCCTAGTCGTGGGTGTATCGAGACGGGGCATCGATATACCAGAGTAGACTAGCGTATACCTTCTCGACCCATACAGATGGGCGATGGATGATCCCATATCCATTGGTGTTTGACATCAGAGATGATATACGGGTGCTCAGTGGAGACTAGGTACACTGGACGGACTCGCCGAGAACTCCCAGATGGTATTATACCTTACGTCAGATGGCAGTTCTCTGGTGACACTGGTACAGAGTAGTCTGTTGACCCGAGATCGTCATAGAGTCTTGTGTGGTTCCCACTGTGCTTTGATTTCCATCTTACCACGTCCAAGAGGGCGTGCAAAACGGTGGTTTTTGGGTACAGTCCCGAGTCACATGGAGGCAATGAGCGATAGGAGGGGATTCGTCTCTCCCGGTATAGGGAGTTGATGTTGCGCTGTGTTCGATTGGCTATAACCGGAAATCCCTGGCCAGGGTTGCTAAGATTTACTGGTAAGTGTTACCTGTAGTTTCTCGAACTGTTATAGACCTCATATCAACACGACTTATTGAGCTATTGGGGTCTGACGTTTACCACCCCTAGGCGAGATATGCGACATATCAGACGATCAGACTGGACTGTACGGTAGTGTTACTGGTTGGATTCACTGGAGTGTGAGCGGGCTTGCTCGTCGATCTTCTGATCGCTCAATACCCGGGTGGCCGTTACGTTTAGCAGACCGCTTGCGGCTTGTGGATGTTTGATATGATCATCATCCGCTACAGGCGTATTGACGGGTCTTTAGAGTCCTACACAGAGGTTTCCTGGCTCAAGCGAAACGAAATAGGAGCGCATATGAGATATGTTCGGGACCGAGAATAATACGTGTATGTGATACCGCATTCCATTCTCGTGATGAATGTATCGGAAGGTTGTATGCGATATAACCTAGTTATTGAATCATGGATTGATTCGATAAGCCGATACATTGGATATTAGTCGGTTTTATGTAATATGACCGGATCGTTAAATCAAGTGTTGATTTAATGATTTAATGTATAATTATATATTTGATATATTACTTTGCATTAACTAGTATCGGTTCACTTTAAATGGATATTCTCACTCGGATGTGCACATTGTATATGTGATATACTTTTGTGCACTTGCATGTATCATGTTTGATGATACATGTTTGTTAGGGTTTGTGTAAAGAATTAAACCTTGGTTAAGTAAATGGTTAGGGTTTTTATTTTGTTATTCATTCATTTGTATTTTTAATTGGATTAAAAAGAAATGGATAAGAAAACAAAATGGTGGCTTTCTTTGTTTGCATCTTGAATCTTCATGACGCTTTGACCAAAGTCACCACTTTGTCTTCATCTTTAACCCTAACCATTCATCTAACCTTAGTCAATTCTCTACACTTGAACATGGTTGATTATGATAAGTATTCTTTTATTTTCTATTTTCTAAATTACTTATCATAATATTATCTTCATCTTCTTCTTCTTCTTCTTCACTTGAAGAAAACCTTTTCTTCATCAATGGTGATTGATGAAAATGAGTGAGAAATCCAATTCTAAAGTCTACCCACTTCCTATTTCTTCATCCTCTACCTCTTGCCAAGTAGTAGAGTGTGTTTCCTTCATAAGTTTTCTTGACTTGGTGAAGTTGGAGCTTGATCTAGCGATGCCTCGACGTAGATCATCTTCGGCACGTCGTCGATGACCTAGCCCGCTTCTTCTCCGATGAAGCCGACGCTAGAGCCCGGGATTGCATGAGGACAGCGGAGAGGACTTCATCATGGAGCCATGAAGGTGGAGGACCGGATCTACAAAGGTTGTATTTCCGTATTTTTGTAGTTAAGTGTTAACTAGTTTGTTTTTCGCCTAGAATTCTAGCCAACGATCCGTATTAGGGTTTCTCGGCACCGTAATTTTTGAAACGGGTATGGTTGATGCCTTGTGAGACCTCCTTGGTGTGCCTAGGAACCCTACAGATTTCTATGTTGGCATTGGTAGGCTGGCCGCGGGCTCGACTTGGGCATGGGCCCGCTTGACCTGGGCTTGGGGTTGACCTTGACTTTGACTCGGTCAACCGCGGTGCAAATTTTGACCCCAACAAAGTGCCCCCATCAATAAATACACACCGCACATTTGAGTTGTGTGCATGAAATTGATGGATCTTGAAGCTGGACTTCGAGGTGGAACATCAGTTCCGGGGCGGAGCATCATCCCAGGAGCATAATTCCGGGGGCGGGTTATCATTCCGAAGAGTTGGAGTATAATTCCAATTTGCGGAGCATAATTCCAGGGATCGGAGCATCATTTCGAAGGGTGGAGCATGATTCTAGGGATCGGAGAATCATTCCGAAGGGCAGAGCATGATTCTAGGGATCGGAGCATCGTTCCGAAGGGCGGAACATGATTCCAGGGATCGGAGCATCGTTCTGAAGGGCGGAGCATGATTCCAAGGATCGGAGCATCATTTCGAAGGGCGGAGCATGATTCCAGAGATCGGAGCATCATTCCGAAGGGCGGAGCATGATTCCATAGATCGGAGCATCATTCCGAAGGGCAGAGCATGATTCTAGGGATCGGAGCATCATTCCGAAGGGCGGATCATGATTCCAAGGATCGGAGCATCATTCTGAAGGGCGTAGCATGATTCCGACGAGTGGCAGATATTCTGACCGAAGCATAATTTCGATGCAGAGGTTGATTCCCAGGCGAAGTATAATTCCGACAGGGAAGGCAGATACTTTGAGGCGAAGCTTGATTTCGACGTGGGGTACACTCTGAGACGAAGCATGATTCCGGCGCAGAGCTTGTTGACTGACTTAATTTCGAGACGAAGCATAATTTCGACAGGGAAGGCAGATACGCTGAGGCGAAGCATGATTTCGACACGGGGTACACTCTGAAACGAAGTATGATTCCGGCGCAGAGCTTGTCGGCTGACTTGATTTCGAGACGAAGCATAATTTCGACAGGGAAGGTAGATATCCCAAGGCGAAGCATGATTTCGACACGGGGTAAATTCTGGGACGGAGCATGATTCCGCCGTAGAGGTTGTTGGTTTGATTTGATTTAGGTTGACATCGGTATCGCTATACTGGAACATGGTACCAGAAGCGACTCATCATTTTCCATGAGAGGATTTGGGGATTTTGGTTTTGTTCGGCATCTGCATTGCTGCACTGGAATAATACCAGGAGCAACTCATCATCCGCCCCGGTAGGATTTGTGAATTGGCTTTTGGATCGGCATCTGCATTGCTGCACTGGAATAATACCAGAAGCAACTCATCATTTGCCCCGGGAGGACTTGGGAAGCGATGGCTTAGGAGACAGGTTTAGATCCTTATCTCCTAAGACTTTTCAATTTTGTGAGCCATAAGGGTCTCACAAAGCATTTTCTCCCTACGGGTCGTAAGGATCCCGTAAGTGTATTTTCTCCTTAGGAGTCATGTGGACCCCTAAGTGTGTTGCTCCTTTGTGAGTCGTAAGGATCTTACGCGGGAATTTTCTCCTCACAAAGTCGAGAGGATTTTGCGAGTGCATTTGATTTCTTTTTCACGAGTTTGCGCCCTTTCGGGTTTTCACAAACTCGCCGACAGTCCTGCTGTTTTTACTCACGGAGCCCTTTCGGGTTTTCATCCATGTCCATTTTGCTTGTGGACATACCTTTTTTTTTTCTTTTTTTTAATAATCTTCACCGCCGGTGGGACTTTGGAATGTGGCCTCGCCGGTAGGACTTGGGAGAGATTGGGATCGTTTTACGTCCGTGGATTGTATACGGTTTTGCAGGATGTATGATCCAGACCGTAGGGCCGGAAAAATTTCGGGACTTTGTTGGCGTCTGCATCACTGCACTGGAATATGGTACTAGGAGCGACTCATCATTCGCCATTGGGGATTTGGACTTTGGTTGGCGTCTGCATCGTTGCACTGGAATATGGTACCAGGAGCGACTCATCATTCTCCGTTTTGGGATTTGGAATTTGGTTGGTGTCTGCATCGCTGCACTGGAATATGGTACCAGGAGCGACTCATCATTCGTCATTGCCTCTTGGGAAGCGATGGCTTAGGAGACAGGTTTAGATCCCTATCACCTAAGGCTTTTCAATTTTATGGGCTGTAAGGGTCCCATAAAAGCATTTTCTCCCCACGAGTCGTAAGGATCCCGTATGTGCATTTTCTCCTTAGGAGTCGTGAGGACCCCTAAGTGTGTTTTTCCTTTGTGAGTCATAAGGATCTCACGCGGGGATTTTCTCCTCACGTATCGTGAGGACACATGAGTGGGTCTTCCCAAATGGACCATAATTCCAAGGGCAGAGACCGGCCGCTGGACTGGTGATTACAGTGAGGCATGAGTGTGATGAGAATTATTTGAGCCTGTGGATTGTATACGGTTGTCAATTTGGGGACTAACCGTAGGGCCGGAAGAATTTTGGGAAACTGGATTCTGGTTGGCGTCTGCATCGCTGCACTGGAATATGGTACCAGGAGTGACTCATCATTCGCCGTTTTTATTGGTTTGTTCTTGTTTTTGTTTTTGTTTTTTTTTTTGTTTTACCGCGATTGCTCTATCATTTCAGCTTTTCTTATCGTGAAGATGGCGATTGCCCTGTCATTTCGACTTTTATTCGCGGTTGCCCCATCATTTCGGCTTTATTTTCATCTTTATTTTACTCGCTGATTTTTATTGTGAGTTGCCCCATCATTTCGGCTTTTTAATATTACATTTTTTTACTTACACTTCTTTTTTTTATTTACACATTTTACATCCCTAGTTTAACGACTTAGAGGTCGATTATTCCCAGTTTAATGACATGGTGGTCAGTTGTTTTCAGAGAAAGGCAGATGCCTGAGAGAATTATTTTCACGAAGAACTTCGGTCTCTGTTTGTATGAAATTGGCGGTCACAGCTGGGCTGTTTGTTAACACGCTTTTAGACAGTTCTATCTCTCCTGCCTTGTATTGCTTTTCGACCCAATCTTTGAAGACGAAGCAGTCCTCAATGGCATGACCTATCACTCTGTGATAGGGGCGGTATTTGGGGTCGTCGGCCACATTCGCTTCCTGCGGTCTTTTTGACTCTGGCAGTTGTAGACCGTTTCTCAGGGCATCTTTGAATATTTTACGGATTTTGTCCCTTCTGAAGGAATAGACCTTATCCAGCTTCTCTTTCAGTGGAGATTCTCCCCCCTCTCCGGACACTGGCTTCCGAGGCTGGTTGGCACTAGGCCCTCTCATCCCTCACTTATTTTGGTTAGCCGAAGTGTTGAAAGATTCAGAATCATCGGGATTTCCGCCTTTGCGATTATCGTCCTTTCGGTTTCTCCAGGACCTATTGTTATTTTGGGAATCCGAGGAGAACTCCTGCTTTGAGCGCTCCAGCATCTAAACTTTCCTGGTCAGCTCTTGGAATGTTTTGAGACCCACGGTGCATAGAAACGGGGCCATCCAATTGTTGAGATTTCCGACAAGGAGACTGACAGATTGGTCCCGCTCTATTGGCGGCTCACATTTGACGGAGAGATTGCGCCATCGGGTTATAAAATCCGTGTTGCTTTCGTTGTTCTTTAGCTTGGTCCTTACAAGCTCGGCAATGGTGATCTTATTACTGACGCTCATGGACCTCTGCCGAAACAGAGACTCCATTTGGACGAAAGTTGTGACGGAGCCATCCGGTATGCTCGCGTACTAGTCGAAAGCAACGTCGGCCAAGCTATAAACGACTGGCGGAGGAGAAGCGCATCATTGCCCCCAGTATTCCCGCATGAGGCTTTAAAGTGGGCGATGTGCTGATTCGCATTTCCCGTCCCATCGAATCTTCCGAATTTGGGGATGACATAGCCGCTAGGAAATTCTACCAGATCATACTGAGCAGGATATGGTCTCCCACTACTGCTGATATCTTTTTGCTCTTCGGTTTCGGCCACCAATGTTTTGACTTTGTTGGCAACCAAATCCATGATTTGATCTTGAGTTAGCGGGCTACTGTCATCGGTAGCCAAGACATTTCCCGAGATAGGATGCGACTGATTTTCATGCGGTCCGCCCACTTTTGGATTTGAGGGAATAAGCGTCGGCTGCCCTGGGACATCGTTTCTCGGTTCATGAGCAGAGCCCTGCCCTTGATTGGGCGGCTGAGAGGCAAGTCGGGCCGTGAGCTGTAAGACGACGTTTGTCAAGTCGTCAATTTTTGAGTAGAGCTTGGCAATCTCCTTGTCTTTGCTTCTGAGCTGTTTTCGGAGCTTTTGAAGCAGCTCTTGCTCTGCGGTCCTAGGGCGGAAAGTCGGCTCTTCCTCGCTGTCTGAGCTTGACTCTACATGGACTGAGGGGTCTTTCTTCCTATCATCCTCGTCGAGAGGGTTTTCATCATCCAGCGGAGGTGGCCGTTCTTGGGAAATGGCAACCATATTCAAGCCAGATTGAATTTGAGATGTGGTGGCCCCATCCTTTCTCTTGCTGCGCGTGCCCACCATGTAGACAGTGTGGACTACATATCTAGCCATTTCCTCATCTTTGGTGGGGTAACCCTGTTCTTCGAACCTCACGAGGTTCAGCCTAGCAGGAGCCCTAGCCCTTTTATTGGCTCTATATCTGAGCCTTTTTTCCTTAGCTTCTCAATTTTAAGGGCTTGGTGGGCATCCATTTCCTGGGAAGCCACCATGAGTCGATTAGCGGGGAGCTTAGAGAAGACACCCGATCGAGCAGTTGTCAGGGGCACTACCGAAGCTTGCTCGAGAGGCCCTGTTGCTTTGTTGGTCTTGATGGCCTTGCCCCCAGCTGGGGCCAAGGAGAGTCGTTCAAACACCGACTTGCGTTTGAGTTGGGGCGCCTTCGAGACCACCACATTTAGCCTTTTGCCTTTTAAGACCGGTTTGTCTGTCACCGGGGCTTGAGGAGCTAGGATGGCGTTGGCTGACACGAACAGAATAGAGCCGAATGGTAGTGGCGACTCTTCCCATTGTCGCCCAAGACTGGCCGGGAGGACTGTCCTGGCGTCCATCTTCATCGTGTAGGAGATGGGAGCTGTGTCGAGAGCTGAGCTGATCCTTGGAGACATCTTTGCTGCGTCCGAAGATTGCAATTGGAGAACGTTAACCTGCACAAAAAAACATGATTTTAGTACAGGCAATTGATATGCATATTAATTGAGTTCGTATGAAAGCTTAACCCGAAATATGGGAGGAGAGATTGGTCCCACCGGGCGTGCCAGAATCTGTAGGGTGTTTTTCGTCACTCTATTGAGATGGGAATACACGCGCGCTTGTCAGGCGTACTACAGATTCCCCCTGCCTAGGGTAGGCTGGGATTTATTGATTGTTGGGATCCGAATCTTCGGCATCCGCGGGCTAAGCTATCGTTAATTACCCTCGCCTTTGGAGCGAGGGAACCTCCAATTAACGGGTCAAACAGGTCATGCGAACTCAATGTGCAGTGTATGCGTGTTGTGTTTTGAAAGGGGGTTTTGGATATATCGGGGGCCCCGCAGAGTTTTTTACGGGGGCCCGGCACGTGGGCGCTGGCGCTTGAGCGCAAGGAACTTGAGCGCTAGCGCACCACATGCCCGGCATGTGGGCGCTGGGCGTTAGGCGCTCGGGCTCTTGGGCGCCGGCGAGGAAAAGGGGGATTTTAGTCCCAAAAATAGGATTTAAAATCCCAAAAGAGGATTTAGAGTGGAGTTAAACTCCTAAGATGTTTCGGAGTTGATGAAAGGGGTTTTTCTTTGGAGCCCTGGGTCTTTCCAAAAATAGGGTTTTCGGAGATGGGCCTCCTTCTTCCTCTCCTGTTGGCAGGATCTTGAAGATCAAGAGATGTGAGAATTTAAAAATCTCTTATTTTTGAGATCTGATGGGAGATCTAAGCTCCCCTTTGTGGGTTTTGTGGTGAAAAACTATTTAGTTTTGGAAAAGAAAGAGTAAAACTCTTGATTTAATTCAAAAGAAAGAAGAAGGTTTTAGAACTTTCAGAAAGGGGAAAGAGGCACAAACCCTAATTTTTGGGGAATGAAAAGTTGTATATTTTATTCATCATCATGTTACCTTATATAGGCTTACATATTTACATATAGCTCCTTGGGCTTTACAAAATGGCATTTTGCCCATCCCATGGCTCATGTGCCATTTCTTTTTGCACATAAGCCATGGGCTTTACAAAAATTTGGCTTGATGCCCATTTTGCCTACATTCATGCACAAAAAATTATATCAAAATTATTTGTTACATGATTTCTATGTTGGCATGGGTAGGCTGGCCGCGGGCTCGACTTGGGCATGGGCCCGCTTAACCTGGTCTTAGGCCCACTGGCTTGGGGTTGACCTTGACTTTGACTCGGTCAACCGGGGTGCAAATTTTGACCCCAACAAAGTGCCCTCCATCAATAAATGCACACCGCACATTTGAGTTGTGTGCATGAAATTGATGGATCTTGAAGCTGGACTTCGAGGTGGAACATCAGTCCGGGGGCAGAGAATCATCCCAGGAGCATAATTCCGGGGGCGGGTTATCATTCCGAAGAGTTAGAGTATAATTCCAATTTGCGGAGCATAATTCCAGCGATCGGAGCATCATTCCGAAGGGCGGAGCATGATTCCAAAGATCGGAGCATCATTCCGAAGGGCGGAGCATGATTCCAGGGATCGGAGCATCGTTCCGAAGGGCGGAGCATGATTCCAGGGATCGGAGCATCATTCCGAAGGGCACAACATGATTCCAAGGATCGGAGCATCATTCCGAAGGGCGGAGCATGATTCCAAAGATCGGAGCATCATTCTGAAGGGTAGGCTAAGGTTTATTGATTGTGGGGATCTGAATCTCCGGCAGCCGCGGGCTAAGCTGCCGTTAATTACCCCTCGCCTTTGGAGCGAGGGAACCTCCGATTAACGGGTCAAACAGGTCATGCGAACTCAATGTGCAGTGTATGCGTGTTGTGTTTTGAAAGGGGGTTTTGGATATATCGGGGGCCCCGCAAAGTTTTTTACGGGGGTCCCGCTACCCGGATAGCGGGCTGGGGGTCAAGGGGGCTAGCAGCCTCCTTACGGGGTGCGGGGCAGCGCCCCGTTAGAAATTTTTTTTAACAGGGACAGTGTCGTAGAGTATGTGTGTGTGTGTGTGTGTGTGTGTATGTATATATACATATATATAAAGGGGACAAGCGTCCAAAAGACGTGTGGGGCCAGCGCCTCACGTGCCTAACACGCGAGCGCTGTGCGCTTATGCGCAGGTGCTGTACGCTAGGCGCTCGAGCGCTAGCGCACCACGTGTCCGGCATGTGGGCGTTGGGCGCTTGAGTGCAAGGCGCTCGAGCGCTAGTGCACCACGTGCCCGGCACGTGGGCGCTTGAGCACAAGGCGCTCAAGCGCTAGTGCACCACGTGCCTGGCACGTGGATGCTTGAGCACAAGGCGCTCGAGCGCTAGTGCACCACGTGCCCGGCACGTGGGCGCTGGGCGCTAAGCGCTCGGGCGCTTGGGCGCCGGCGAGGAAAATGTGGCTTTTAGTCCCAGAAATTGGATTTAAAATCCCAAAAGAGAATTTAGAGTGGAGTTAAACTCCTAAGATGTTTCGGAGTTGATGAAGAGGTTCTTCTTTAGAGCCTTGGGTCTTCCCAAAAATGGGGTTTTCGGAGATGGGCCTCTTTCTTCCTCCTCTATTGGCAGGATCTTGAAGATCAAGAGATGCGAGATTTTAAAAATCTCTTCCTTTTGAGATCTGATGGGAGATCTAAGATCCCCTTTGTGAGTTTTGTGGTGAAAAACTATTTAGTTTTGGAAAAGGAAGAGTAAAACTCTTGATTTAATTCAAAAGAAAGAAGAAGGTTTTAGAACCTTCAGAAAGGGGAAAGAGGCACAAACCCTAATTTTTGGGGAATGAAAAGTTGTATATTTTATTCATTATCATGTTGCCTTATATAGGATTACATATTTACATATAGCCCCCTGGGCTTTACAAAATGGCATTTTGCCCATCCCATGGCTCATGTGCTATTTCTTTTTGCATATAAGCCATGGGCTTTACAAAAATTTGGCTTGATGCCCATATTTCTTACATTCATGCACAAAAAAATACATCAAAATTATTTGTTACATGATTTCTTTGTTGGCATGGGTAGGCTGGCCGCGAGCTCAACTTGGGCATGGGCCCGCTTGACCTGGGCTTGGGCCCACCTGGCTTGGGGTTGACCTTGACTTTGACTCGGTCAACTGGGGTGCAAATTTTGACCGCAACAGTAGCGTATATGGTAATGTGTACATTAACTATATCAGCATAGAAATGTAACATGAGCATAGTAAACAAGTATAGCATGGCCGTGGAGTGTAGGTATAGTGAATATGGAGTGAATGCAAGTGTCCTAAAAGGTCTCTAAAAGGGTAAAATTAACTAACGTGAGTTCAAGTGTGAATGTCAACCAATCTCAAGAGTATTCCCGAACCCAAGACTATCGTACAGGGGCAAGGAACCAAGGGCCAAAAATAGCGGGACTTCAATTGTTATTGAAGTATTCCAAACCCAACATACTATCATCGAAGGGCTTAGAAACACGGGCCCTCATTCGTGAATTCGTAATTTGTACCGTTTCAGCCCGGTACCATAGCAACATGATTTGTACCGTTTCAGCCCGGTACCACAGCAACATGATTTGTATCAATAGGACTCATGAGATTCCGTTGGATTCATACTCAAACAACCCCAACACCCCGTGTATATTAGTATATAATTAATATTATGAGTCTTGATCGAATTTATGAATACAAAAGGTGATGTATGATTTTATGTTTTCAAGATTGAGTTCACGCAGTCATGTTAAGTGCAAGTCATGCTAATTGTATTCATGGTTCGAGTCAAGTTGGTTCAAGTGTACATACTGGGTTCAAATATTCATGATTAAGTCATGTCAAGATCAAGTTAATTCTAGCATGTAATGGTTTAATCAAAAGTCATATAGATAAAAATAAATAAGCAATCACAGAACATGATATGAGATAAGTATATAAGAAACGTCCAAAAAATAATATTGTAAATATGTGATATATACGATTAGTTAATAAAGTAATTTGAAGTCAGAATATAAATAAAAACATAGCCTTAATTGTTATGCACACGTGAGTTCCAGTCTCGACTAAATACGATTACCGGTTTGGGAGATATATATATTTTCGTATCGTCGCGCAAAACAGATCAGAATCTATTTAGAACCGTCACACATTTTTAAAACGCAGTTTGAGTTAATTTCTATCGGATTTCAGATTACAAAAATTATTAGAAAATTGTAGGACTTTCAGAGAACTAATTCAAAACACTAAGATTCATGCGATTTGGATGTCTGAAACTCTAGTTATGATCGTTTTAATATCAGTGTTTAAAACAGAAATTCGGATTTCTGAACAGCAACTATATGTTATATTGCAAAGCTTATATCGGGTTGTTTCATGAGTTTCTAAGTAATCTAGTATACAGAAAATTATAGTTCTATCAATTATGCATTTACACATCTAAAGTTTTTTCACAAACCGATATCGGTAGTTCGTGTTATGTCCTATTTATAAACAGTGTGCGAATCATTCCAGATTCGTCGCTTAATATTATAACGCAGTTTTCTATATTTAACGTCGGTTTTCAGTAAAAACTTAAAACTAATAAAATCTAGATCATTCAATATAGATATCCAAAACACCTAATTTTACTCAGTTTGGATATCGTTAGACCAGGTTATGTGTCTAAGAGATTGACCGATAAATGCAGTTTTATGTTTTTATGAACAGTGAATAAAAATGATGTAATTCCTAAACCGTTAAGTGATTCGATCTAAAATTTTTACAGCGTGTACAGAAAAATATATTCTATCATATGTAAATTTCCTAAATTTTTCAGAAGTAAAATTTAATTTCTAAAAATTATTTTAAAAGTAAAGATATTGATATGTCATATGTGAGAAATGAAAAAACCATGGTATTTATTCGTAACTTCATTTTTTTTGTTACAGAATTTAAATAAAGTAATTAAAAATACAACAACAAATGATGCAATCCTAATTGGTCATTATGAAATCTTAACATATGGATTGAGAGTAATGAAAAAGACTTTACAAACTATATATTTGTGTATGTTTTTGTGTATTCATTATTTATATATGTATCCATTTAATTAATTATTTAGGGACTATGATATGATAAGGGAAGTTTTTCATGGCAATATAAAAAAGAGAAATATAAAGAGATGGAGGGAGGGAAAGAGAGAAGGGACTTACAGATTGTGTGGGTCGGTATAACAACCAGTTTACCGTTTTGATAAAATTCTCAACCGAGTGTTTGAAACTTGATGGATTTTATTTTAGAATTGATCAAAAGAAAAATGGCTAAGATGCGATGAGGAAGAGATGGGAGATATTTGTATTAAAACAAAATTAAAATTCTTCATAATAATTTTATTTAATTATAATTTATAACTATTCTAATTATATTGGGAGTTAAAAAGAAGATGAAATGAAAAGTCATTTGTAGGTTATGAGTGGAATAAAAATAGATAAAAAAATTGCAAGAATAAGGATTTGAACATGTGGCCTATGAAATAATAATGTAAGGAATTAACCAATGATCTATAAGGTTATTCATGCACATATTTAATTAGAATTAAATATATACTTTTGCTTGAAAAGAAAGTGTGATTTTGGGCTCATAGTTTTATAACAGAAAATGAAAATGAGATTGGATTTGGATTATGGGCTGGATCAGGTCTTGTGTTTAATTTAAAAAAAATGTTAAAATTTAGTTTTAAAAAATGTGTTTGGGAAAAATAGATAGAATAATAACATAGTATATTTAATAGAAAATAAAATATACAGAAAATAGTAACAATAAATTGATAAAATATTTTACTAAACAAAGAAAATACGATGGTATGGTAATATTGGGGTCGTTACATTCTACTCTCCTTAAAATTAATTTACGTCCCCTTCACCCTTTCTACTTGTATCTCGTAGGCCTATTAGCTCAATTGGTAAGAGCATAGATCGACGGGGCTCGAAGACGACATCATCCTTAACTTTCCAGTATCTTGTTGCAATATCCCTCTTGAGTAATTTCGAGGACAAAATTAATTTTAAGGAGTGTAGAATGTAACGATCCCAATATTATCATACCTTCGTATTTTCTTTCTTTAGTAAAATATTTTATCTATTTATTCTTACTATTTTCAGTATATATATTTTTTCTATTAAATATGTTATGTTATTATTCTGTCTATTTTTTCCAAACACATTTTTTAAAATTAAATTTTAACCTTTTTTTAAAATTAAACACAAGACCTGATCCAGCCCATAACCCAAATCCAATCTCATTTTCATTTTCTTTTATAAAACTATGAGCCCAAAAGCCCACTTCCTTTTCAAGCAACAGTATATATTTAATTCTGATTAAATATGTGAATGAACAATCTTGTGGCTCATTGGTTAATTCCTTACAATGTTATTTCAAAGTCACATGTTCAAATCCTCATTCTTGCAAATTTTTTATATCTATTTTTATCCCTCTCATAACCTGCAAATGACCTTTCATTTTATCTTCCTTTTAACTCCCAATATAATTAAATAAAAATATTATGAATAATTTTAATTTTCTTTTAATACAAATATCTCTTATCTCTTCTTCAATCCATCTTGGACATTTTTCTTTTGATCAATTCTAAAATAAAATAGAATATAAAAAAATATTTTTTCCCTTGCGCTTGGAGAAGCATCGGTTCTATCAAGTTTCAAACACCCGGTTAAGAATTTTATCAAAACGGTGAGTCGGTTATTATACCGACTCACACAATCTGTAAGTCCCTTTTCTCTTTCCCTCCCTCCATCCCTTTATCTATCTTTTTTTTATATTGTCATGAAAAACTTCTCTTGTCATTTCATAGTCCCTATATAATTAATTAAATGGATACATATATAAATAATGAATACACACAAACATACACAAATATATAGTTTGTAAAGTTTTTTTCATTACTCTCAATCCATATGTTAAGATTTCATAGTGACCAATTAGGATTGCATCGTTTGTTGTTATATTTTAAATTACTTTATTTAAATTTTTTAAAAAATATGAAGTTACGAATAAATAACCTGCATGGGCCACCAACAAAACCTGTCACGCCCCGCTTCCCGGTGTACGGTGAAGGAGACGCGGCGAGGCCCGCTACGTATTTATTCAGAAGTAAACACGCTTAGCGTATCTAAGCAATATAAAATAAAAGTACACAAGAGACAAGATGTAAAAGAACAACAACTTTATTTATTTAAAATTCTTTTTACAATACAAATGAAAAGTAAATATATGAAATAAAAGCAATGCCTAAATAATGGCATAACAGAAATGAAAATATGTACAAGTAATCTAGAGCTCCGGGTCAAAGGCTAGCTGCTCCAAGTCCTCGCTGCTGGGCTCGATCTCCAGTGAGTCCGATCCACCTGACAACATTCCAAGAAAGAAGAGAAATATGAATGTCGTTAGCGAACAATCGCTCGGTAAGTCTCAAAGATAAGTAGAGATAGAAAGAGGATATAAATTTTAAGGTTTTATTATTTATTAACGCTGTTGTTTGTAGCCTGGTACAGAAAATACCAGTGTATACGAGATGAGTCCCACTATTCCGGAGACTAAGGTATACGGAGCATAAGGAATCGTTCAGCCATGGTACAACGGCAATGGATATTCAGATTAGGTGTATTATGGTTACAGTCTCGTGCCACTTTTAACACCTTCCGTACCAATCTACCCCTTATAAACCCCGCGATATCTTTTGTATTGATTGTATTGTATTGTCTTGTTATATATAGATGGATGACTTGCCGAAACCATGATATCAGTAAATAGAACGGATATAATGGATGGACATGTAGATGGATGTATATCCATGGTTCGGTTTAGTCAAGTTGTATATTGAAATAGATTGTATAGACGGATTCATATTGAATTGTTGTATTGTAGGTTTATATTTGAATCATATTCAAGTCAGATTGATTAGATTGAGACTCAATCTGAGTTAGACAATTAGAAAAGAAATTGAAATCTTGAATTAGGTTTTGATGTTATCGGTAACTGCTGCACATGGACGGCAGGATTTGTATCTTTTTCCAAGACAATTACTGTATTGATAACACCGTTTGTTAGGTTGTCTCCCTTAGGTAGGCAAGCACCCATATCTCCGGCTCCCTAAGGCTCAAGAGACCGATCCCGCTTAAACCTATATTTACTAGGGTTCTTATTGTAATTTATATCACTTGAGGGGGGTTTTATATAAAAATAATTTGATATAATTTTCAAAATACAACTCAAACATTTAATTATCGTATTTAGGGTTTTCATAGGTGTATATTTTATAAATGTGAAAATTCTAGCGAATAAAACCTATTTTCATAGTATAAGGTATTTTATTGCAATATTGGATTTGCATTGAATTGTAATGAAATGGTGTTTTCAAGTAATTGTGATTCCTTTGATTTGGAAAACTTGAAATATTTATATAATATATTTAAAATAGATATTTTGATAATACTTATATATTTATATAAAATAAATTTGATTTATTTCTAGAAATTTCATTTTCTTAAAAATAGTATTAGAAATTCCATCGGGATTCGAATGCTCCTTGCGGAGTTCTGAATTCCGCTCTACTAGGCCCCGAGGACGTGCGATAATCCGCACCATCCCGAATGGGTTCTCCAAAAGTGGGTTGTAGAGGCGCAATTGCAACGAATTGTTTAACACCGTTTTTAAAGAAATGGTTTTGTAAGTTAATGATATTTATGTGTAATATCGTGTTATCCCATGAGTATATTCCCAAAATTTCATCGTGTTATGTCAAAGATATGTGTTGTGAGGAGATTGGTATTTATCTTGTGAGCCATCTAAAGGTAATTTGTTGTTTTGTATTGAAACTAAAGTATGTGGTATTTTAATGTAAAAATACGATAAAAGTTGCATAAATTATTTATTTGAGAGGAAACTTGTTTTATTGTGTTTTTTAATGTTTATTAATCATTATATAAGAGCATGGTATTTTCTTGATTAAGATTTTTGAAGAAAAACTGAATCAGAAGTTGGATTAACTCCGCTTCCGTCGGGTTTTAGAATTTAAAAGTTTTAGAATTTGAGATGAGAGGGGAAGAAGGGAATTACAGGCTTTTGTACTAGAGGGGAGAGAGATGAAACTATGGAAGGTCTCTTGACGTCGTTTCGTTGCTGGAAACTCCTCGGATCGTCGCCGGAACTTTGCCCTTCGCTAATTCCACTTGTACACTAAAGAGACTTGGGAATTTGGTAGAGTTTTTGTATTGAAATTCTGAGTGAGGAGGGGTAAAATGGAGTGTGGTATTTATAGGAAAAATTAGGGTTTGGTGTGTTAAAGAATGCATTTAAAATTGCATTAAAATTGGGATTAAATGGGATTTTATCGTTCTCTAGAATTGTGCAGAGAAAATAAACAGTGTAGGGGGAGTGGGCTAGCTGAAAGGGTGCAGGGGTGAAAAATTCAAAGCATTACCTACGGGTTTGAATTTTTCACCCCTGCAGCCTTTCAACTACCCTACCCCCGCACCCTTTCAGCTACCCCACCCCTACACTATTTATTTTCTCTGTACAATTCCAGGGAACGATAAAATCCCATTTAATTCCAATTTTAATGAAATTTTAAATTCATTCTTTAATACGCCAAACCTAAATTTTTTTTATAAATATCACACCCCATTTCACCCCTCCTCACTCAGAATTTCATTACAAAAACTCTACCAAATTCCCAAGTCCCTTTAGTGTACAAGTGGAGTTAGCGAAGGGCGAAGTTTCAACGACTATCCGAGGAGTTTCCGGCGATGAAACGATGCCCCGAGATCTTCCATAGCTTCATCTCTCTCCACTCTAGTACAAAAACCAGTAAGTCCCTTCTTCCCCTCTCATCTCAAATTCTAAAATTTTTAAATTCTAAAACCCGACGGAAGCGGAGTTAATCCGACTTCCGATTCAGTTTTTCTTCAAAAATCAACTTTCCTTAATCAAGAAAATACCATGCTCTCATATAATGATTAATAAACATTAAAAAACACAATAAAACAAGTTTCCTCTCAAATAAATAATTTATGCAACTTTTATCGTACTTTTACATTAAAATGCAACATACTTTAGTTTCGATACAAAATAATATATTACCTTTAGATAGCTTACGAGGTAAATACCAACCTCCTCACAACACACATCTTTGATATAGCACGATGAAGTTTTGGGAATATATTCATGGTATAACACGATATTACACATAAATACCATTAACTTACAAAACCATTTCTTTAAAAACGGTGTTAAACAATTTCTTGCAATTGGGCCTCTACAACCCACTTTTGGGGAACCCGTTCGGGATGGTGTGGATTATCGCACGTCCTCGGGCCTAGTAGAGTGTGATTCAAACCTCCGCAAGAAATATTCGAATCCCGATGGAATTTCTAAAACTATTTTTAAGAAAATGAGATTTCTAGAAATAAATCAAATTTATTTTATATAAATATATAAGTATTATCAAAATATCTATTTTAAATATATTATATAAATATTCCAAGTTTTCCAAATCAAAGAAATCACAATTACTTGAAACACCATTTCATTACAATTCAATGCAAATCAATATTGCAATAAAATACCCTATACTATGAAAATAGGTTTTATTCACTAGAATTTTCACATTTGTAAAATATACACCTATGAAAACCCTAAAGACGATAATTAAATACTTGAGGTGTATTTTGAAAATTATATCAAATTATTTTTACATAAAACCCCTCTTAAGTGATATAAATTATAATAAGGACCCTAGTAAATATAGGTTTAAGCGGGACCAGTCTCTTGAGCCTCAGGGAGCCGGAGATATGGGTGCTTGCCTACCTAAGGTAGACAACCTAACAAACGGTATTATCAATACGGTAATTGTCTTGGAAAAAAACACAAATCCTGCCGTCCATATGCAGCAGTTACCGATAACATAAAAACCTAACTCATAATTTCAATTTCTTTTCTAATTGTCTGACTCAGATTGAGTCACAATCCAATCAATCTGATTTGAATGTGATTCAAGTATAAACCTATAATACAACAATTCAATATGAATCCGTCTATACAATCTATTTCAATATACAACTTGACTGAACCGAACCATAGATATACATCCATCTACATGTCCATCCATTATATCCGTTCCATTTACTGATATCATGGTTTTGGCAAGTCATCCATCTATATATAACAAAACAATACAATACAATCAATACAAAAGATATCGCGGGTTTTATAAGGGGTAGATTGGTACGGAAGGTGTTAAAAGTGGCATGAGACTGTAACCATAATACACCTAATTTGGATATCCATTGCCGTTGTACCGTAACTGAACGGTTCCTTGTGCTTCGTATATCTTATTCTCTGGAATAGTGGGACTCCTCTCATATACGCTGGCATTTTCTGTACCAAGGTACAAACAACAGTGTTAACAATATAATAAAACCTTAAAATTTATATTCTCTTTCTATCTCTACTTATCTTTGGGACTTACCGAGCGATTGTTCGCTGACGAATTTCCTATTTCTCTTCTTACTTGGAATGTTGTCAGGTGGATCGGACTCACTGGAGATCGAGCCCAACAACGAGGACTTGGAGCAGCTAGCCTTTGACCCGGAGCTCTAGATTACTTGTACATATTTTCATTTCTGTTATGCCATTATTTAGGCATTGCTTTCATTCCATATATTTACTTTTCATTTGTATTGTAAAAAGAATGTTAAATAAATAAAGTTGTTGTTCTTTTACATCTTGTCTCTTGTGTACTTTTATTTTATATTTCTTAGATACGCTTAGCGTGTTTACTTCTGAGTAAATACGTAGCGGGTCTCACCGCGTCCCCTTCACCGTACACTGGGAAGCGGAGCTAAACGGATGTATAGTTTTAGTGTGAATGTCAACCAATCTCAAGAGTATTCTCGAACCCAAGGCTATCGATCAGGGGTAAGGAATCACGGGCTCAAAATAGCGGGACTACAATTGTTATTTAAGTATTCCAAACCCAACAGGCTATCATCCAGGGGCTTGGAAACACGGGCCCTCATTCGTGAATTCGTGATTTGTACCGTTTTAGCCCGGTACCACAGCAACATGATTTCTACCGTTTCAGCCTGGTAGCACAACAACATGATTTGTATTAATGGGACTCATGAGATTCCGTTGGATTCATACTCAAACTACCCCAACACCCCGTGTATATTAGTTTATGATTAATGTTATGAGTCTTGATCGAATCTATGAATACAAAAGGTGATGTATGATATTATGTTTTCAAGATTGAGTTCATATAGTCATGTTAAGTGCAAGTCATGCCAATTGTATTCATGGTTCGAGTCAAGTTGGTTCAAGTGTACATACTGGGTTCAAGTATTCATGATTAAGTTATATCAAGATCAAGTCAATTCTAGTATGTAATGGTTTAATCAAAAGTCATATAGATAAAAATAAATAAGTAATCACAGAACATGATATGAGATAAGTATACAAGAAACATCCAAAAAATAATATTGTAAATATGTGATATATACGACTAGTTAATCAAGTCATTAGAAGTCAGAAAATAAAAAAAAATATAGCTCTAAGTTTTATGCACATGTGAGTTCTAGTCTCGCCTAAATACGACTACCGGTTTGGAAGATATACGTATTTTCGTATCGTCACGCAAAACAGATCAGAATCTATACAGAACCGTCACACATTTTTAAAACGCAGTTTGAGTTAATTTCTATCGGGTTCAGCTTACAAAAATTATTAGAAAATTGTAGGACTTTCAGAGAACTAATCCAAAACACTAAGATTCATGCGATTTGGGTTTCTGAAACTCTAGTTATGATCGTTTTAATATTAGTGTTTAAAACAGAAATTCGGATTTCTGGACAGCAATTATATGTTATATTGCAAAGCCTATATCGGGTTGTTTCATGCGTTTCTAAGTAATCTAGTATACATAAAATTATAGTTCTATCAATTATGCATCTACACGTCTAAAGTTTTTTCACAAACGGATATCGGGAGTTCGAGTTATGTCCTATTTAAAAACAGTGTGCGAATCAGGACAGATTCTGTCCAGATTCGCCACTTAATATTATAACGCAGTTTTCTATATTTTACGTCGGTTTTCAGTAAAAACTTAAAACTAATAAAATCTAGATCATTCAATGTGGATATCCGAAACACTTAAGTTTAAATAAAGTAATTTAAAATACAGGTAGACCAGGTTATGTGTCTAATAGGTTGACCGATAAATGCAGTTTTCTGTTTTTACGAACAGTGAATAAAAACGATATAATTCCTAAACCGTTAAGTCATTCGATCTTAAATTTTTACAGCGTGTACAGAAAAATATATTCTATCATATGTAAATTTCCTGAAATTTCCAAAAGTAAAAATTAATTTCTAAAAATTATTTTAAAAGTAAAGGTATTGATATGTCATATGTGAGAAATGAGAAAACCATGGTATTTATTCGTAACTTCATTTTTTTAATAAAATTTAAATAAAGTAATTTAAAATACAACAACAAACGATGCAATCCTAATTGGTCACTGTGAAATCTTAACATATGGATTGAGAGTAATGAAAAAGACTTTACAAACAATATATTTGTGTATGTTTGTGTGTATTCAATATTTATATATGTATCCATTTAATTAATTATTTGGGAACTATGATATGACAAGGGAAGTTTTTCATGGCAATATAAAAAAGAGAAAGATAAAGAGATGGAGGGAGGGAAAGAGAGAAGGGACTTACAGATTGTGTGGGTCGGTATAACAACCGGCTTACCGTTTTGATAAAATTCTTAACCGAGTGTTTGAAATTTGATGGAACCAGTGCTTCTCCAAGCTCAAGGGAAAAGAGAATTCTTTTATATTCTATTTTATTTTAGAATTGATCAAAAGAAAAATGGCTAAGATGGGATGAAGAAGACATGAGAGATATTTGTATTAAAAGAAAATTAAAATTCTTCATAATAATTTTATTTAATTATAATTTATAACCATCCTAATTATGTTGGGAGTTAAAAAGAAGATGAAATGAAAGGTCATTTGTAGGTTATGAGATGGATAAAAAAAGATAAAAAATTGCAAGAATGGGGATTTGAACATGTGACCTATGAAATAACAATATAAGGAATTAACCAATAAGGTACAAGTTGTTCATGCATATATTTAATTAGAATTAAATATATACTGTTGCTTGAAAAGAAAGTGGGCTTTTGGGCTCATAGTTTTATAAAACAAAATGAAAATGAGATTGGATTTGGATTATGGGCTGGATCAGGTCTTGTGTTTAATTTAAAAAAAAAGGTTAAAATTTAGTTTTAAAAAATGTGTTTGGGAAAAATAGATAGAATAATAACATAATATATTTAATAGAAAATAAAATATACAGAAAATAGTAAGAATAAATAGATAAAATATTTTACTAAAGAAAGAAAATACGAAGGTATGATAATATTGGGGTCTTTACATTCTACCCTCCTTAAAATTAATTTCGTTCTCGAAATTACTCAAGAAGAATGTTGCAAAAAGGTACCGGAAAGTTAAGTATGGTGTTGTTTTCGAGCTCCGTCGATTATGGTCTAACCAATTGAGCTAATGGGCCTACGAGATACAAGTAGAACGGATGAACAAGAGTTAAGGATTCAAAAGTGGAGAGATGGACTTCAAGGAAGCCTTAGGTGGGGTTCAAGATGGATTCAAGGAATACGGTAGGATTCAAAAGAAAAGTCGAATGTAATAATTGGAATTCATAAATCTTGTATTATATTGCTTATAATGTTCATGCAGAACTGACCTGCATGGTGTTAGATATATGTATGCCCTAGAGGCCATTATATGTATAGTGGATGCTTGGACATGTATATATGAATTTAGATGACTTTCTCGCTCAACATGATAGTATGCTATCTGGTTTACTTTATTGTGACATGTTGATTTGATCATGCTTTTATTCATTTGCACATGTTGATAAAGCCCTCCGGATATTCGCTTGACTACTGTGACTATGATGCGGATCATACTAATGGGGAATGTGTAGTTTATAAGCATATCCTTGAACTGTTCCTAGTCGTGGTTGTATCGAGACGGGGCATCGATATTCCAGAGTAGACTAGCGTATACTATTCTTGTCCCATATGATGGGCGATGGATGATCCCATATCCATCTGGTGAGGTGACACCAAAGATTGTATGCGGGTGCTCAGTGGAGACTGGGTACACTGAACGGACTCACAGAGAACTCCTATGTGGTATTATATCTATCGCCGGATAGCAGTTCTCAGGTGACACTGGTACAGGTTAGTCTGTAGACCCAAGATCGTCATAGAGTCTTGTGTGTCCTCCTACTGTACTTTGATATCCGCCCTACCACGGCTCTACTGAGTCGTGCAAACAGGTGGACTTTGGGTATAGTCCCGAGGCACATGGAGGCGATGAGCGATAGGAGGGGTTTCGTCTCTCCCGGTATTGGGAGTTGATGTTGTGCTATGCTCAATTAGCTATAACAGGAAGTCCTTGGCCAGGGCTACTGAGATTTACTGATAAGCTTTATCAGTAGTTTCTCGATCTGTTATGAGCCATACACCAGCATGACTTATTGAGTTATTGGGGTCGACGATTCCATCCCTAGACTGGATATGCAACATATCTGACGAGGAGACCGGACTGTTTGGTAAGTGTTGCCAGTTGGCTCGACGGGAGTTTTGACAGCTTCGCTGGTTTTCTTCCGATCGCTCAATACCCGGGTGGCCGTTACGTTTAGCTGACCGCTTGCGGCTTATAGATATTTGATATGATCATCACCTACTGCCGGCGTATTGATGAGTCTTAGAGTCCCACAATGAAGTTTCCTGGCTCAGGCGAAAAGATGTGGTGTGCATATGAAATATGCGCGAGGACCCGATTAAATACGGATATGTGATACCGTATATTAATCGGGCATTTTCTATTGGTCAGGTCGTATGTGATATGACCGGTTTGCAAAATCAAGTGTTGATTTAACAAATGACTTTTAGATTATTTCTTTAATTAAACCCTTTTTCTATTTTTGTATGCATGCATGTATGCACATGATGATGTGCATGGACACATACATACATACATACATACATACATAGTATCATGGTTGTTGATACATATTTGGTGGTAATGCAAGACTCATATTGTAGTAATTATTTATTTATTTATCATTTTGAATTAAAAAGAAAGGATAATTCACTCATGGTTGATGTTTATCATCTTTGACCATACTTCAACTACTTTTTAACCTTGAGTTAATTATCCTTTTGATTTATTAACTCATTGGTAAATATCTAAATAATCACTAACCATGGTTGAAGTGAGAAGAATAATATAGATTATTCTTTCTCATCTCAATTATTCATTCATATCATTATCTTTTGAGCTCAAGCTTAGACACCATCTTCTTCTTCCTTTCTTGAGATTTTTCTTTGAGTGAAGTTGATAAAAAAAAAGGGTTTTTATTATAGAATACAAACCACATCATCATACTATATACATCTAGCCCATTTGTGTAGGGTGTTTGCTCTACTTCATTCACATATCAAGTAAAGCAAGGAGCTTTGGGCAAAGGGACTTCGGGTGGATCTTCGTGGACTAGGAAGACTTCCATCGATCCGTTCCAAACTCTCATAGTGCCAAGGAGTCACCAAAGGAGGTCTACAAAGGTTGTAATCTCTACCCCTAGTGATAGTTTTTTCATTTGCATGTGATGCTTAGTTGAAAGAAACCCTAAATTTCTAGTTATGATTCTTGTCAAGTTAACTTAGCACCTTTAAAATTTGATTATGGCATATGTGATGCTTCTAAACCCTTGATGAGGTGCTAGGTAAACCCAACAATGGTATCAGTGCCAAGCTAGAGCTTTAGGCGAAGTTAAAACTCCGATCGAAACACGAAACACCATATTAGACCCTTCTCTGGAAATTTTCTAAAAAATTGTTTTTTTTCGCATTAAAAATACTCAAAAAAATCAGCAGCGAATTCTAAGGATAAACCTGAAACACGAGCCCCCAAGGCTCTCAAAGAGCCGCGGAACCGCGGCAATAACATGCTTGCCGCGGCGGTTCCACGGCCAAAAAGGGGAATTGGGGACACGTATTGATACAGTAATATCCGTAACAGTTCCTACATATTTCTGGGTATTTTTAATCTGACTCATATGTTGAGTGTTCTGGGGATTATTTTGAATTCGTTGATTTGATCGGAAAGTTTAATTTCGTTCTGTTTTCCGGATAATTTAGAAAGTATTAAACTGTTCGAACGGATATCATTAACTCACTTTTTCCCGGCACGAAAAACTTTCAAGTGTTGAATTTTTCTTGAGTTTAAATCTTTCGGAAAAACGTGCAAGTAACGTGATGGACCCTCTAGAAGAACACAAACCTTAACTCGATTATGTGACCATCTGAACCGCCTCTAAACCTTAGGGTTTGGGGCAGTACGGCGTGCCACATGTGAGGTGTTGGCTTGACCTTTCTACGGCTGGACCATTGCTACTGTGACATATTCTGGGATTTTTGAACTCCGCTCAAGTGTTGAGCTATTTAGGAAATCTTGGGTATTTGATTATTCGATCGGAAAGTTTAATACTGTCTATTTATCTGGAATGTGATACAATATGTGGAATTCATATAATTAGGCATGAAATACGAAGTATGTGATATTTCGGATTTACTATATCTAAAGAGATTGTGGATTCCAAATGTTGTAGCTTTACATTTTTTTCTGTGACCGTAAGCATAGTATGTGGGGTATCGCCGGCTTCGTTGCTATACATCAACGACAATCGGGATACGCATACTTGCTTACGTTGATGATATGAGATATTATGTGTTGCTGAGATATGATGTGCAGGATTGTCGCGATTGAATAGCCGGGGGTTTTATGTGAGATGAGAGTTTTATTTTCATTCATGTATAAATCAATTGTATGTAATATTCTTTTATTTGGGGCACTTCCGGGATGAGGAAGATGCTTCCATCATTGTATATTATTTACTTTTCCGCATTAGGATAGACCCAAGGAGGGGAGCACAAGTGACCGGGTTCTAGGGTTCAGTGGGAGGCCATCTCGAGGAGTCGAGACCGGGCTTCCTAAACTCTAGAATTGGCAGGATCACTTGCCGCTCTCGTAGGGGTCTAGGGGTGTGGGCTTGGCTATTCATCGCGACCGTGGAATCCGTATTTTCTATTGTTGGCTAAATACAAAATACGGACATCCTAGATATCCTTTTATTTTCATATGTGCTTCTGCTGTTGATATTCTGTAATGTGATTACTTAGTATCTGAGACGAATGGATTATTATTATATATATGATATATAATAAACGTTGCTTATGTTTTACACCCGCACTAGTCCCGCCCCGCTATGCCGTTAGTTAAGTAATCTAACGGTGCATAACGGGACACTGTGGCGAATGCGGATGGCATAAGTGTACGTTCTATTTTCGTTTCTTTTCTGTGATGGTTTAGGAACTTAAATGATGGAATTACATTAATGAGATTAATGTAAAGTAAAAGAAACCTAAAAGATGTTGTAGAATCAGATTTGAAACCCACTCGGCCTTTTTATGAAAAATGCAAGTTTCAAAAGATGCGGAGCTTAAACCACTCTTTTTCTAAACTGTTTTAATTCTACAACGAGATCAAGTTCAAAGCGTTAAAGGTTTTCATAAAAACCATCCGCAACCCTCCGTCATTTTAGGAAGCAGAGTACTTAGTATTCGTGCTGCGTATTTTGATCATAGTCAAGGCGTAGTGTACGGTAGCTAAGTGATGTCTTCCTACAAAGCATATGATGCGATCAGTTAGGACATTCATATGATTATGTTGATTATAGTCAAGGGTCATATGGGTGGGTCTAGTTAATCTCGAAATGACGGGTAGAACTTGACTAGTACTTATGATATTTTGACCATAGCCAAGGTCATAAGTAACTAGGGGTAAAAACAATATCGGGAGTTTCAAGAGTTGAAATTTGCAATGAGATTGCATATCATCTATATGATAGTTGGATCCTGATCCCACTGTGAGTAAGTGTTACTTCCAGGAGAATTTTACACTTTACAATTAGCTAATCCAGTAGGTGTCTAGAAAGGTGTTAACGGGGTTTGACCTCTGGGAAAACGAGGTTTATTTTAATTAGGTCCGTGCAAAAGCACGGGAAACCTCCCTCAAAGTACCGACACTGGCCTGCCTAACCGGTTAATGAAACTGTAGAATGTAATTAATCCTGGCTAGTTTTCTTTTCAGGTTTTGAAAGAAAATTTGATAAAAGCAGTGGGAGACATCGATTAGATAAGATAATAACCAATCTAATTCTTTGCAAGAGCATTTCGCTGAGTGTATTCTTTTCTCTTTCCTAATGGCAGATACCGATGACGGGACTTAAGCTTCTGCTAGAGAAAAATAAACTGACAGGACCGAACTATAAAGAATGGTTGAGGAACTTGAACATTGCACTTACATATGACAAAGTATCATATGTCCTCACAACCCAAGCCCCACCCGTCCCAAGACCTGAATCATCTGTCTCGGATAGGGAGATCCGAAAAACTTGGGATATTGATTGTAACACGGCCAAGTGCCTCGCGCTTGCTTCTATGGACAATATCCATCAGAAACAACACAAGAATATGGATGTACAATCCATCTTTCTTCACACAAAGGACTTGTATGAAGAGCAATCTCGTGCTTTGAGATACGAGACAACTCGAAAGCTGTTTCAGATGCGAATGGCCCCTGTGTTGGAGATAGTGCCCTCAGAGTCAATTATTGGATCACAGGCACGTGATTGCAATGATTGAGGGAGGACCTATCCCGGAAGGACAGTCTTACTCGAGATGATAGTATGCTATCTGGTTTATCTTTATCATCGTGTACTGCTTTAGGTGACCTGACATGTCGCTATTACACGTTGATAGAGCCCCTAGGATTCTTGCTTGACCACCAGCAGTATGAGGGCGATCATATAAGTGGGAGCTGGGGTCTATAAGCATATCCTTAAAAGGTCCCTAGTCGTAGGAGTTTCGAGACAGGGCATCGATACTCCAGAGTAGACTAGTGTATACAGTCGAGACCCCGACGAGGGGCGGTGGCCGGTCTCACAAGCCACTGGTGTCAGTTGGTTCACCTAAGATGTATACAGGTGCTCATTGGGTTATGAGTACACCGGACAGGACTCGCCGGGAACATGCTAGTTGGTCTTATACCTGACGTCAGATGACAGTTCCCTGGTGACATGTATACAGGTTAGTTCATCGACCTGAGGATCGTCATTTGTCTCGTGTGAGTTCCCACTGTACTTTGATTACTACCCTACCACGCTCAAAGGAGACGTGCAAACAGGTTTTAGTTGGGTACAGTCCCGAGCCACGTGGAGGCAGTGAGCGGATCTTCAGGGGTTCGTCTCTCCCGGTATTGGGGGTGAGGTCGCACTGTGTCTAGGAGAGCCATTACACGAAGCCCTCGGCCGAGGCAGGAGATTTACTGGTAGGTATTCCAGTAGTATCTCAGGGTGTTCTGGGCTACACTCCGACACGACTTGTACCGCTTTTGGGGGTCTGACTTTTACCAACCCCCTAGGCCCGCCATGCGATGCTCATAGACGAACGGACCGGACTATACGGATATTGTCACTGACAGGCTCAGTAGGGTGTCAGGATGAGTTCGCTCATCGACGTCCCTTTTGGTCAATACCTGGTAGCCCGTTACGTATTGGCTTATACCTCTGACGTGCTAGTGGTTAAATCCACAACTAAGGTGTTGACGAGTCTTTAGAGTCCCCCACATTCAGTTACTCAGCTTTCGGGCGAAACGCTGTAGAGGCCATATGGAGATATGGCAGGGTCCAATCAGATACGTGCGGTATTGCATGGATCAGGATCGGACGGTTAGTACTAGAGGCCGTATGGATATATGGCAGCGTTCGATCAGATACGTGCGGTATTGCACGGATCAGGATCGAACGGATATTACTAGCCGGCTTTGGTTTAAGCCGGATCCTAGTATAGTACTGTGTAGATTTTGTCTCATTGCATTTGTATTTCGGTCGGAATACAGATGCGGGTGTGTATACACAGTATCGAGGTTTTCCTGTAATTTATTACGGGACCAGTTTTTGGAGTTGCCAGTTTGTTTTCGTTTCGGCCATATTTCTTTGTATCCTTCATTGGCCGAAGATTGGTGGAGGAGGGCTTATTTGCATTTGTGCAAATAAGCATTTGTGGAGGGTGTTCTTTGCATTTTCTTGTGTCATGATGGTCTCATGATGGAGGACCATTCCTTGACTTTCTTGAGTTCATGATTGCTTGACTTTGTGAGCAATCATGGTTGTTGATGATGGTAGTTTGAGTGTTGGAGTTTCTTTGTGATCATTTCTTCATATGATGACCTTTTCTTTCTTGCATTATTATTGTGGCTCCATCATCCATACACTCATTCTCACTCTCACCTCACCATTTTTTGATGGCCGGCCTTGCTCTTTGATGGGGCTGTCCAAAATTCTAGTGGAGGGTTTTTTGCTCTTTTGGCTTGGTAAAATCCCACAAGCTCCTCCTCCAAAAAGCTTGTATCATTCCTCCACTCAAAAGGCAACATCCACTACCCTTAAATGAGACATGGTTCTACACACATTCTACAGCAAACCTTGGGCACGTCGGCTCACCAACTTCGTGCCCGAGTTGCCTCGGTATAGAGGTGGGAGCCCGTAAAAGAAGCCGGCGACGTGGTGCCCTTCCGGCGAGGAGGTGGAGACCGGAGCTTCCGCGGGAGATCGGGACAACGACGAGAAGACCGGAGGACACAGATCGCTCGGTATATCTCTCTTCCCCATCTAGTAGTTAGCTAGGACTAGTTAATGGCCCGATCCGGGTTTTAGTGCGCGGTGGTGCCGGTTCCAGAAAAATTAAAGTTAACCATCGCTTCCGCATTTAGCCTCGGGATGGAGGCCGGGGCGCCGCCGTGCACTTACAGTGGTATCAGAGCCTCGCCATTAACTTAGTCTAGCTTTGTCTAATGTGTTTTACATTTCCGATCGAACAAAAATCCCAAAACCGCGTTTTTATACACATCAGTTTTCTGTCGAAATTTTTTTGGCTCCAAAATTTTTTCAGTATGTTGCAGAATGATGTGCAGAGAATCCTAAGAACACTGTAAAAATTTGGTGATGTGATCTTTCCATAAGACCGCGGAACCGCGGCCATAACCCCTCTTTGGCCGCGGTTCCGCCGCAGTATGTTAGCTTTGTTTCACCAATTTTTTGTAGTGGGCTTTTGGGCTGAAAATAGGGGTTTTGGAATATTATTTTTTGGGCCCAGATTTCTTGATGTGCTACAGTAGTACTTGGGGGCCCACTTGGTAAATTTGATCGATCGGATATTTAAAACACATTATTTCACAGTATTTACATTATATCTGCGACCGTGAATGTCACTTGATCGGTAAATCCTGTCTAACTGCTATAGCTCGGTTAGACGGATTTGCGAACGTGACTTTCACGTTGATGTTCTGTGTATTGCTGTGATGTTGCGGATTGGTCGTGGGGGATAGCCTGGATGCAATGCTAGTACAATTTTTTTGTATTATGTACATTTGATATTGCGGGGTGAGCGTCCGACATGTGGACTGCCGTCATTGCCTGTTTGTATTATTATTTTGGGGCACGACCAGGTTGCGGTCGATGTACCCGTTGTATGTATATTTTACTTTCTGTACTAGGATTGCCCCGCGAAGGGGTGCACGGATGGCCGGGTTCTAGAGGGCAACAAGCCCGCATCTCATGGCATTGAGACGGTGGGGGCTTCACTCTAGAATTGGCCGGCTATTCGCCGCACTCGTACGGGGTACAGGTTGACCCAGGAGGGGTGCCCAAGTTACCGGATTCCGTGAAGTGCTGGGTGGTCCATTCACGTTGCTGAAGGGGGCTGCCTCGCTTCAGGTTTTGGCGGGTAACTTGCCGTGCCCGTAGGGGTCTAGAATTTCATTGCACAGGCTATCCACACGACCAGGGGAACATCGGGTTTCAGTAGTGGCTCTGTGAAACCCGGGGATCCCAGATATCTGTATTGTTCTGTGATACTGTACATTTCTGTGATGTTGCATTTTATCACGCCTTGAGCGAAATATAATATATTGGTATATATATTAGTAGATGTTGTATATGTTTTGCATCCGCGCTAGTCCAGTCCCCGCTCTGTCGTTAGTTAGCTAACCTAACGGGTAATGACGGGACCCAGTGGCGAATGCGGATGGCATATACGTACGTCATATTATTTTCGTTCTTTGTGGTGTGATCAATTGATGGGACTGCGTTGATTCGGATCAATGCAAGTTAAAAACAAACCTAATCTGATGTTGTTGGAACATTTTTCAAAATGCTATTATTGCAAGGACGTTCACTTTTGTTTTGCATCGTGGTATTCAGTTGGAATATCCTGCTCCTCAGTCGACGAGGCAAGGGCCGAGATCCCCTCACCGGGAGTGACCCCTTGGACAAAAAGTTTGCGTCAGGGCAATAACTTCACTATAGCCGATTACTTTTGCTTTGCACCGTGGTATTCAGTTGGAATATCCTGCACCTCATTCTACGGGGAAAGAGCCGAGATCCCTTCACCGGGAGTGACCTCTTTAGCAACGGTTTTCGTCACTATATTTTTAAAAGCTATCCAGTTCCTTCAACGATATCAAGTTCATTACGTTAAAGGTTTTCGCCAGAAACCATTCGTAGCCCTCCGTCGTTTCAGACGGGTAGCACGTAGTATTCATGCTATGTTTGTTGACCTTCGTCAAGGCATAGTGAATGGTAGCTGCTTGTTACCTTTCTGCTGCATAGATAGATGCGTTGGTTTGGGACAGTCGTATAGCCTTGTTGACCTTCGTCAAGGGCTTGTACGGGTGGGTTCAAATTAACCTGGACAATGACGGGTAGAACTTGACATGTGACTTATGATTTGTTGACCTTCGTCAAGGTCACAAGAGCATGGGGTAAAAATTCACATCGGGAGTTTCAAAAGAACTGAAACTTGCCAGATATGCGCATACCTTCTGGAGTGTGATGACGTGAGCGGATTCCGTCATGTTATCATGCGATGATAGTTGGATCCCGATTCCCACTGATGAGTTAGTTTACTCCTAGGGTGATCCCGACTAATTCTTCTTTCAGGTTTGGAGGAGAGTTTGACGGTACAGTGGGAGGTTTCCAGATTAGATAAATTGGTAACCATTCTGATCTAGGCTAGAGTGCACGCTGAGTGTTTCTTTTCTCTCTCTCTTCGGCAGCGACTATTGACCCGACCCTAAGACTATGACTCAGAGACCAAAATTAACCGAACCTTCTTAAACACTGGCTTTTGGATTGTCAGAGTTGCAAACCTCATTGCTACTCCTACTTTTACTCTTTTCTCCAGGACACCCCGTATTACTACGAACGTCCACTTCCATTGGACAAAACCATCGTATGGTTATATACAAACTCGAAGGGATTTATTCGAGGATGGTTTCCGGTTCTGGAGAAAACGGATAGGATTATTCAGTTGTCTTTTCCTTTTACCTTCTCTCAGGTTGCGAGTACTCCTTGGTTTAGGAGATAGTACATCTATTACGCAAATTGGATAGTCTTCTTCCAAACCTTAGGCTGGTGCCAAACAGTGGGGAATGAAGAAAACCAATTAGCATAACGATGGTGTACAGAAGGTATTAAGTTAAGACAAAACAAGGGATTAGTAAGAGGGCAAAGTAAATTGCGACTGATATTCACGACCAAACCAGGTATTTCATTACTACTCCCACTTCACCTTTGTATTTCTCCAGGACACTCCGTATCACTACGAAGATCTACAGTTTATTGGATAATCCATCGTATGGTTATATACGAACTCGAAAGGAACTTGTTCCAGTTCGGGGATGGATTCTGGTTCAGGAGAAATAGGAATAAAGTTTATTCGGTTGTCTTTTATCTTCACCTTCTCTCGCATTGCGAGTGCTCCTAGGATTAGGACAGTACACCCATTATGTTCATTGGATAGTCTTCTTCCAAACCATAGGCTGGTGCCGAACGGTAGGGAAGGAAGAAAACCATTTGGCCTAAAGGGGGTGTGCAGAAGGTAATGACTAAAGACATATAAAGGGATTTGGAGAGGTGGCAAAGAATTATACAGTTACAGTCGTGAATCTGGAAGAGGCATTACTAGGAATACCGGATACTCCATCGAAATATTTCAATGTTTCAGTTTCACTGTGTACTGTTAAAGGAAAACTGATTTCCCAATTAGTCCTTACTCCAGGGTATGTATTTACCAGGTATGATTCTCACATCTGTATGGTTTTACAGATGATGAGTGGGAGTAGGTTAGTGGGAATTAGGTGATCATCCTCATTATATCGGGATTCGTTGCAATCGGTGATATTTGAGGAAGTCACCTGGGTTGTTTGCCGGTCGGCAAATATTTGGTTTTGAATATCCGCTGTTGTGCACCAATTTCAAATTGATATATCTGTACGTCTATTTTCATAGAGTGAGATATACCTTTTTGAAATTATGTCTATGACATTTACCTATATCAGTGGATGATTAGGTAAGGAGCATTAAACAGCGGTGTAATTCTTCTTAACCATAAGTACAGTTTTCAACCTACGACACACAGTGAATGAGTTATCAGACTCAAGGGACTTATACAGAGTATTGTATGTTGTCCAGGGTCCATCAGGACAGTGGGGTTGGTCCTCGTACTATATTCGGTTTACTTATGACTTCTCTAGTTTTTAGACAGGTGTTTCGTGGAAACACAGGGTCCGAATTTTGAGAAGTTATAGGTATTTGAATAAAGTAGAGAACCAGGTATTGCAAGTATCGGGATTCTTCAAAGTGATCGAAGATGTAGATACTTGTGTATGGTGTTCAGTTGATAGTAATGACTAAGAGAACTTGCTTCTCTTTCCGGTTACTCATAAATTGGAAGCATTCCTAAGTTGAGTAGCGCTGATCGGCCTCCTTCCATTTAGTTGACATGTACTGGAGACAGCTGCATGATTTGAATCTGGTTCAATTAAATCAGTGCTTCTGGTCCTATATTGGATATAGAACAGTTCGTATCTTAACGATGTTAAGGTACGGGGAGTTGTCCGACTTATGATTAAAACCAGACACTGGACAACTCAAGGCACGTTTCTGTAATGGCTGTTTGTGGGTTGACCCAGGCTATGAGGAGGGTTGACTTTCTACCATTTGGAAGATCAATAGTGATATTGTTCTAGACTCGCCACAGTTTTAAATAAAATGGATTTTTTCATAAAACAGTAGTGGGAGTATGGTAGAACTGGAAGTGATTCCAGAACCGCAAACGATTACTGAAGATTGATAAGGAACCTAAAGATTCAATCTGGATTGACATTCCATTGGCCACTCCGCAGATAAGGTGGGTAACCTCAGACACCCGAGAGGTACTTCGGTAGCCTCAAGGACGGTGACAGGGAGGTTCTTGTTTACCCACACTTGCCATTGCTGTTGTTCCAGACTGTGAGACCCGGCAGGAGGATGAGTATAGCGTCGTTCTAAACTTGCTTTAGAAGTGTACGTGTATATGACTCTGCCAGAGGGTTGTCGTAGTCAGTGGGAGCAGCGGAAGCATTGGTGGACAGGTGGCTTATGTCTATTTATAGACTAAAGTAGATATAGCGGAGATAGATCATCTATTTCTGACATGACAGTCATAGGTTTGACTTCATCAGAATAGGGGATGGATCTGTTGAGAAGGTAGCAGGGTGTGATGTCATGGTATTTAGATGACATACACAGAGTAGGAAGTGATATTCTTATACTACAATCGGTTATACTTTGGTCGTCACACAGTGGTTTCTCCACATGGGACTTGGACATTATATCAGACATACTGGTTACTAGATCTATGGTTTTAGATCTAGATTTGGGTGGTTTCCCTATTAAGGGTACTTAGACAGCATTCTAAGAGTATTTAGAATGGACGACTCCTGGCACGGTAGTGTACCTGCAGGTGATGGAGTCACCCTCTCTAAAGGTGTCTTACAGACTAAAGGGGAGAGGGATGTGCATGATTGGCAGATCACTTGCTCAGACAATTGAGTCAATCATGAGATATCAAGTACCACACCAGATGTTGTTCTTGCACTAGATGCAATAAGTTGACATTGATCCAATCCTGGAGAAACTGTCGGAAGCAGTTTTAGAACATAAGTGGATGTTCTTGGGATATGATAACGACAGCCTCATGCAGGAGACAGTTATCATTCCAGGCTTCCAAGGTGACCTGGACGACAAGGAGGTTGTCAGAGTTATAGTTTTTCCTTTAGACAAGGGGCAGTATTTTGGACAGGTGATCCAAGGCAATACTGAGGGAGGCATGGCGCTGGATACTGATTAAGTTCAGTTGACGATACAGTCTAAGAAGTTTGGATTTGGAGTTCATTTATGAGCTAGGTCCCATCAGACATCCAGACACATTCTAAGACAGATATTGCTCATTTCGGGAGATGGCTTTCTCCGCGAACTTGAGATATAGAGAGACATAGAAAGAAACATCAAGGCGGATCCACTCACTGAGGCTATTCCTCGAACGCAATAGTTTCGCAAACGAGCTTTGTGAGACTGACTAGTAGAGGAGTTGGGTGTTCGGTATCACACGGGCTGTGAGTATGCGACATCGCAATAATTAGCCTTGAGTGCAAGTGGGAGATTGTTGGAGATAGTGCCCTCATAGTCAATTATTGGATCACAGGCACGTGATTGCAATGATTGAGGGATGACCTATCCCGGTAGGACAGTCTTACTCGAGATGATAGTATGCTATCTGGTTTATCTTTATCATCGTGTACTGCTTTAGGTGACCTAACATGTCGCTATTACACGTTGATAGAGCCCCTAGGATTCTTGCTTGACCACCAGCAGTATGAGGGCGATCATATAAGTGGGAGCTGGGGTCTATAAGCATATCCTTAAAAGGTCCCTAGTCGTAGGAGTTTTGAGACAGGGCATCGATACTCCAGAGTAGACTAGTGTATACAGTCGAGACCCCGACGAGGGGCGGTGGCCGGTCTCACAAGCCACTGGTGTCAGTTGGTTCACCTAAGATGTATACAGGTGCTCATTGGGTTATGAGTACACCAGACATGACTCGCCGGGAACATGCTAGTTGGTCTTATACCTGACGTCAGATGGCAGTTCCCTGGTGACATGTGTACAGGTTAGTTCATCGACCTGAGGATCGTCATTTGTCTCGTGTGAGTTCCCACTGTACTTTGATTACTACCCTACCACGCTCAAAGGAGACGTGCAAACAGGTTTTAGTTGGGTACAGTCCCGAGCCACGTGGAGGCAGTGAGCGGATCTTCAGGGGTTCGTCTCTCCCGGTATTGGGGGTGAGGTCGTGCTGTGTCTAGGAGAGCCATTACACGAAGCCCTCGGCCGAGGCAGGAGATTTACTGGTAGGTATTCCAGTAGTATCTCAGGGTGTTCTGGGCTACACTCCGACACGACTTGTACCGCTTTTGGGGGTCTGACTTTTACCAACCCCCTAGGCCCGCCATGCGATGCTCATAGACGAACGGACCGGACTGTACGGATATTGTCACCGACAGGCTCAGTAGGGTGTCAGGATGAGTTCGCTCATCGACGTCCCTTTTGGTCAATACCTGGTAGCCCGTTACGTATTGGCTTATACCTCTGACGTGCTAGTGGTTAAATCCACAACTAAGGTGTTGACGAGTCTTTAGAGTCCCCCACATTCAGTTACTCAGCTTTCGGCCGAAACGCTGTAGAGGCAATATGGAGATATGGCAGGGTCCAATCAGATACGTGCGGTATTGCATGGATCAGGATCGGACGGTTAGTACTAGTGGCCGTATGGATATATGGCAGCGTTCGATCAGATACGTGCGGTATTGCACGGATCAGGATCGAACGGATATTACTAGCTGGCTTTGGTTTAAGCCGGATCCTAGTATAGTACAGTGTAGATTTTGTCTCATTGCATTTGTATTTCGGTCGGAATACAGATGCGGATGTGTATACACAGTATCGAGGTTTTCCTGTAATTTATTACGGGACCAGTTTTTGGAGTTGCCAGTTTGTTTTCGTTTCGGCCATATTTCTTTGTATCCTTCATTGGCCGAAGATTGGTGGAGGAGGGCTTATTTGCATTTGTGCAAATAAGCATTTGTGGAGGGTGTTCTTTGCATTTTCTTGTGTCATGATGGTCTCATGATGGAGGACCATTCCTTGACTTTCTTGAGTTCATGATTGCTTGACTTTGTGAGCAATCATGGTTGTTGATGATGGTAGTTTGAGTGTTGGAGTTTCTTTGTGATCATTTCTTCATATGATGACCTTTTCTCTCTTGCATTATTATTGTGGTTCCATCATCCATACACTCATTCTCACTCTCACCTCACCATTTTTTGATGGCCGGCCTTGCTCTTTGATGGGGCTGTCCAAAATTCTAGTGGAGGGTTTTTTGCTCTTTTGGCTTGGTAAAATCCCACAAGCTCCTCCTCCAAAAAGCTTGTATCATTCCTCCACTCAAAAGGCAACATCCACTACCCTTAAATGAGACATGGTTCTACACACATTCTACAGCAAACCTTGGGCACGTCGGCTTGCCAACTTCGTGCCTGAGTTGCCTCGGTATAGAGGTGGGAGCCCATAAAAGAAGCCGGCGACGTGGTGCCCTTCTGGCGAGGAGGTGGAGACCGGAGCTTCCGCGGGAGATCGGGACGACGACGAGAAGACCGAAGGACACGGATCGCTCGGTATATCTCTCTTCCCTATCTAGTAGTTAGCTAGGACTAGTTAATGGCCCGATCCGGGTTTTAGTGCGCGGTGGTGCCGGTTCCAGAAAAATTAAAGTTAACCATCGCTTCCGCATTTGGCCTCGGGATGGAGGCCGGGGCGCCGCCGTGCACTTACACCCTGGTACATCAGTAGGAGACCATGTTTTGAAGATGATTGGTCTTATAGAAGAACTTGAGGAACTGGGATGGACCATGGATAATGAGCAATATACGGATATTGTTCTACAGTCTCTCCCCCCTGCCTTTGCTCCGTTCATAGTGAATTTCAATATGAACGATTTGGAGAAATCATTGCCTGAACTTCTCAATATGTTGAGAAGTACAGAGAGCACATTGAAAACAACGAGGACTCCCGCTCTGCTTGCTGGGCCATCTTCCTCTTCAGTCCCAAAAGCCAAGGCCAAGCGAAAGAAAAAGAAGAAGTCCATCAAACAGAAAGGTGGAGTTAAAAAGGCAATGGGGAAAGACAAATCCGGGGCTGCGGGAAGCGGGAAAGAAGAATGTTTTTACTGCCACAAGTCGGGACATTGAAAACGCAATTGTGCTGTGTATCTTGCTGATCTCAAGAAGAAGAAGCATGCTGATACTTCCACTTCAGGTGTGTTTGTAACTGAAAACTGTTTTTCTTTAAACTCTGCATCTTGGGTATTAGATACCGGTTCTGGTTCTCACATATGCAATTGTATGCAGGGATTGAGAAATAGTAGAGTTTTGAAGACAGGTGACCATACTCTGCGGGTTGAAAATGGTTCCAATGTACATGCTGTATCCGTAGGAGAGTATCATCTTGGGTTGCCTTCGGGTTGTATTTTGGTTTTGAACCCGTGTTATTTTGTACCTAGTATGCTATGTAATATAATATCCGTTTCTTTGTTGGACAATGAAGGATATCATTTTGTATTGCAAAATAATGTTATGAACATTAACTTGAATCAAGAGTTGATTGGGTATGGTACATTAAATAACAGTATTTACGTCCTGAACCAACACACAGTTTTCAATATACAACATACTAATAAAAGAAAGTTTTCAGATATAAATGAAGCTTTTCTTTGGCATTGTAGACTTGGTCATATTAATGAAACAAGACTAAATAAACTACATAAAGATGGATATTTAAATTCTTTTGAATATAAATCTTATGCGACTTGCCAGTCTTGTATCAAAGGTAAAATGACCAAAACTCCGTTTACTGGACACGGAGAAAGAGCTGTGGAACTCTTAAGCCTCATACATAGTGATGTATGCGGACCAATGTCTACACATGCTAGAGGTGGTTTTTCATACTTCATTACTTTTACTGATGATTTCTCAAGATTCGGACACGTGTTTTTGATAAAGCACAAATCCGAAGCTTTCGAGAAATTCAAGGAGTACAAACTTGAAGTAGAAAAACAAACAGGCTTGAGCATCAAGAAACTTCGATCAGATCGAGGTGGAGAATATTTAAGTACAGAGTTTTTAGACTTCTTAAAAGAGAATGGGATTCTCTCTCAGCTCACTCCTCCTTACACAGCACAGCACAATGGTGTGTCAGAACGGAGGAATCATACCCTATTAGATATGGTACAATCCATGATGTGTGATGCTGAGTTACCGCTTTCCTTTTGGGGGCATGCATTAGAGACAGCGATGTATCTATTAAACAGGGTTCCAACCAAGACCGTGTCTACCACTCCATATGAGATACGGAGTGGAAAGAGACCATCTCTTAAAAGAGTTAGGATTTAGGGTTGTCCGGCTTTTGTTAAAAAGTAGAATCCAGACAAACTCGAGACATGATCGGTCATGTGTAAATTTGTGGGGTATCCAAAACATTCGTATGGATATCTATTCTACCACAAGGAGGAACAAAAGGTGTTTGTTTCTCAGCATGCCACATTTTTGGAAAATGAAATCTTTACAGACAGTACTGATGGCAATGCGGTAGAACTAGAAGAGGTTCTAGAGACACAAATTACCCAGGACGAATTGGTTGAAACTGATGTTGCAGTAGAACTTCAAGAACCTCAGCCGCTCCGGAGATCTAGTAGAACTTCTCGCCCACCAGAGAGATACTATGGGTTTCTCATTGATGGTGATAGAGAAGATTGCATCATGGATGATGATGACTCTACTAGTTTTCAGCAAGTTATCACGAGTGGTGACTCAGTGAAGTGGCTAGAAGCCATGAGATCCGAAATGGAGTCCATGTATACCAACAAAGTATGGACTTTGGACGTTGCGCCTCCTGGGATAAAACCCGTTGGGTGCAAATGGATCTTTAAAAGAAAGATTGGTATAGATGGACAGGTAGAGACCTTTAAAGCAAGGCTAGTAGTGAAAGGTTTTCGTCAAAGACCAGAATTGGACTATGATGAAACTTCCTCTCCAGTAGCAATGCTTAAATCCATTAGGATCCTACTTGCTATTGCTGCTCACTATGATTATGAAATCTGGCAGATGGACGTTAAAACTGCATTTCTAAATGGTGATTTAGAAGAATGCGTTTTTATGGATCGGCCAGAGGGCTTCATTGACAGTGGGAGCAGCGGAAAAGCATGTAGATTGCTTAAATCCATTTATGGATTAAAGCAGGCCTCACGGAGCTGGAACATCTGCTTTGATGATACAATCAAAAAGTTTGATTTTATCAAAAATATAGATGAACCATGCATTTATAAGAAGATTGTAGGGAATACTGTCACATTTCTCGTATTGTACGTAGATGACATTCTCCTAATAGGAAATGATATTCCTATGTTACAATCGGTCAAACTATTCTTATCACAAAGGTTCTCCATGAAGGACCTGGGTGATGCCTCATGCATTTTGGGCATAAGGATCTATAGAGATAGATCCAAAAGGTTATTGGGATTGTCCCAATCAAAGTACATAGAAACCATCCTAAAAAGGTTTAGTATGGAAGATTCCTAGCGTGGTGCCTTGCCTGCTTGTCATGGAATCACTCTCTCCAAGGAATTCTGTCCGAAGACTGATGAAGAGAGAGCTCGCATGAGCGTTATACCCAGCCGTATGATCTATAATGTATGTGATGTTATGTACTCGCCCTGATGTAGCTTATGCACTAGCTGTAGTAAGCAGGTATCAATCCAACCCAGGGGAGAAACATTGGATAGCAGTGAAGAACATTCTTAAATACTTGCGAAGGACTAAAGAATTGTTCTTGGTGTATGGTAATGGGGATCTCCAGATGGAGGCCTTTACCGATTCCAGCTTCCAAAGTGATAAGGATGACAACAAATCTATTTCAGGGTTTGTATTTACCCTCAATGGAGGGGCGGTTAGTTGGAAGAGTTCTAAACAGGATACCGTTGCAGACTCTATGATGGAAGCTGAGTATATTGCTGCAAATGATGCTGCCAAGGAAGCCGTCTGGATGAGGAAGTTCATCGCGGAACTAGAAGTAGTTCCAACCATTGTTGATCCAATACCATTATATTGTGATAATAATGGAGCTATGGCATTAGCCAAAGAACCAAGGTCCCATCAAAAATCTAGACACATCCTGAGGCGATATCATTTGATCCGGGAGATAGTAGATCCCCAGGAGATCGAGATTCGGAGAGTAGATATAAAGGATAACACAGCGGATTCACTCACCAAGGCCCTTCCACAGCCGCAGCATGAGCGACTTTTTGAGATGTTGGGTATGAGATACGCCAATAACTGGCCTTAGTGCAAGTGGGAGATTGTTAGATATATGTATGCCTTAGAGGCCATTATATGTATAGTGGATGCTTGGACATGTATATATGAATTTAGATGACTTTCTCGCTCAACATGATAGTATGCTATCTGGTTTACTTTATCGTGACATGTTGATTTGATCATGCTTTTATTCATTTGCACATGTTGATAAAGCCCTCAGGATATTCGCTTGACTACTGTGACTATGATGCGGATCATACTAGTGGGGCATGTGTAGTTTATAAGTATATCCTTGAACTGTTCCTAATCGTGGGTGTATTGAGACGGGGCATCGATATTCCAGAGTAGACTAGCGTATACTATTCTTGTCCCATATGATGGGCGATGGATGATCCCATATCCATCTCGTGAGGTGACACCAAAGATCGTATGCGGATGCTCAGTGGAGACTGGGTACACTGAACGGACTTACAGAGAACTCCTATGTGGTATTATATCTATCGTCGGATAGCAGTTCTCAGGTGACACTGGCACAGGTTAGTCTGTAGACCCAAGATCGTCATAGAGTCTTGTGTGTCCTCTCACTGTACTTTGATATCCACCCTACCATGGCTCTACTGAGTCGTGCAAACAGGTGGACTTTGGGTACAGTTCCGATGCACATGGAGGCGATGAGCGATAGGAGGGGTTTCGTCTCTCCCGGTATTGGGAGTTGATGTTGTGCTATGCTTAATTGGCTATAACAGGAATTCCCTGGCCAGGGCTACTGAGATTTGCTGATAAGCGTTATGAGTAGTTTCTCGATCTGTTATGAGCCATACACCAGCATGACTTATTGAGTTATTGGAATCGACGATTCCATCCCCAGACTCGATATGCAACATATCTGACGAGGAGACTGGACTGTACGGTAAGCGTTGCCAGTTGGCTCGACGGGAGTTTTGACAGCTTCGCTGGTTTTCTTCCGATCGCTCAATACCCGGGTGGCCGTTACGTTTAGCTGACCGCTTGCGGCTTGTAAATATTTGATATGATCATCACCTACTGCCGGCGTATTGACGAGTCTTAGAGTCCCACAATGAAGTTTCCTGGCTCAGGCGAAAAGACGTGGTGTGCATATGAGTTATGCACGGGGACCCGATTAAATACGGATATGTGATACCGTATATTAATCGGGCATTTTCTATTGGTCGGGTCGTATGTGATATGACCGGTTTGCAAAATTAAGTGTTGATTTAATAAATGGCTTTTAGATTAATTCTTTAATTAAACCCTTTTTCTATTTTTGTATGCATGCATGTATGCACATGATGATGTGCATGGACACATACATACATACATAGTAACACGGTTGTTGATACATATTTGTTGGCAATGCAAGACTCATATTGTAGTAATTATTTATTTATTTATCATTTTGAATTAAAAAGAAAGGATAATTCACTCATGGTTGATGTTTATCATTTTTGAACATACTTCTACTACTTTTTAACCTTGAGTTAATTATCCTTTTGATTTATTAACTCATTGGTAAATATCTAAATAATCACTAACCATGGTTGAAGTGAGAAGGATAATATAGATTATTCTTTCTCATCTCAATTATTCATTCATATGATTATCTTTTGAGCTCAAGCTTAGCCACCATCTTCTTCTTCCTCTCTTTAGATTTTTCTTTGAGTGAAGTTGATAAAAAGAAAGGGTTTTTATTATAGAATACAAACCACATCATCATACTACACACATCTATCCCATTTATGTAGGGTATTTGCTCTACTTCATTCACATATCAAGTAAAGCAAGGAGTTTTGGGCAAAGGGACTTCGGGTGGATCTTCGTGGACTAGGAAGGCTTCCATCGATCCGTTCCAAACTCTCATAGTGCCAAGAAGTCACCAAGGGAGGTCTACAAAGGTTGTAATCTCTACCCTTAGTGATAGTTTTTTCATTTGCATGTGATGCTTAGTTGAAAGAAACCCTAAATTTCTAGTTATGATTCTTGTCAAGTTAACTTAGCACCTTTAAAATTTGATTATGGAATATGTGATGCTTCTAAACCCTTGATGAGGTGCTAGATAAACCCAACACATGGGCCGCCAACAAAACCTGTCACGCCCCGCTTCCCGGTGTACGGGATGGGGATGCGGCGAGGCCTGCTACGTATTTATTCCGAGAAGGTCAATTCTCGAAACAAATATGCTAAGCATATATAAGCAATATAAAATAACAAGAAAATATATGATAATGAAAATCCAAGTTTATATATTTACATTCCCAACTTTCACAAGTTTCAAACTGAATACATGATGTCTGAAAACAAATAAACATAAAAGGAAGTGCCTAAACAAGTGGCATACTGGAAGTAAAGGCTGAAAAGAAGGAATTAGTAGTCGGTCTGCTCTGCAAGCTGAAAGTAATTCTCCTGACTTGGCTCTATCTCTTCAATCTCTAGATCATCTCACGAACATTCCAAGGAAACAAAGAAAAAATTGCAAGAATGAGGATTTGAACATGTGACCTATGAAATAACAATGTAAGGAATTAACTAATGAGCTACAAGGTTGTTCATGCACATATTTAATTAGAATTAAATATATACTGTTGCTTGAAAAGAAAGTGGGCTTTTGGGCTCATAGTTTTATAAAAGAAAATGAAAATGAGATTGGATTTGGATTATGGGTTGGATCAGGTCTTGTGTTTAATTTAAAAAAAAGGTTAAAATTTAGTTTTAAAAAATGTGTTTGGGAAAAATATATAGAATAATAACATAATATATTTAACAGAAAACAAAATATACAGAAAATAGTAAGAATAAATAGATAAAATATTTTAATAAAGAAAGAAAATACGAAGGTATGGTAATATTGGGGTCGTTACAATTATTACGGGATACAGGTACTCAAGACAAGAATACCAAAAACATGCATAACATGCACGTATACGACGGCTTTGAGCCGAAACTGCAAACGGAATGGAAAAACGACCAAGTTCTAAAGAGATTTGTAACAAATGAAGTTGTGTACAATTATTTCATTTTTTGGTCCAACATGATTGTTCCCGCCAAAATTTTGGCTCAAAACTTGCTCCCTTATAAAATAATAACAATAAAATAAAAAAATAATGGGAAAAGCTCCACATGCAAAGAATGTAACAAATGACTCAGTGTCAAGAATTGAAACACCCTGAGGCAGCACCTCATGTGCAAAAGCACGAGAGGGCCAACAGCGTCAGCGCTAAGAGTCAAAGACTTTGAGGCAGCACCTTATGTGCAAAGCACGAGAGCGCCAAGCACCAAGAGTCAAAGACTCTGAGGCAGCACCTCATGTTCAAAGCACGAGAGCGCTAGCGCCAAGCGCGCCAGCATTAAAAGTCAAAGACTCTGAGGCAGCGTCTCACATGCAAAGCACGAGAGCGCTAACGCCAAGAGTGCCAACAATAAGAGTCAAAGACTCTGAGACAGCGCCTCACGTGCAAAGTACGAGAGCGCCAGTGCTAGAACTAAATGTTTTCCACCATTGGATCAAACGAACATGATGAATCATCAAATTACCAGAATAAAATTCTGTTGAGGAAATACTCCTCAAATCTTTCCAAACAAGGAAAATCTCTCTGTAAATCAGAGCGCCGTTGGATCAAAGATCCAATGGTGATTAAAAATCACCAAGATATAGAATAATTTCTGTATGGGAAAATATTTTCCCAATCTTGTTAATAACAAGAAAGATGTTTTCTGTAAAACAGAAGCCCTAGGATCAAAGATCCAACGGTGGGAAATATCCCCAAATCATTTAGAGAAAAGATCTCTTCAACCGATTCAACAAATCGGCCTCCCCTATATAAAGGACCCAAGACTTCAAGTCACACAGAGAGGAACCCTTCCACAAGCTTTGAGAAATTTAAAAGAAAAGAGCAAGCTCTGAGAAGAAGAACTTTTCTTCAAGGTAAAAACAGAGAGATAAAAAACATCTCATCAAGGAAGAAGAACATAGTTCTTTTTCAGATCATAGATCTATAAGACAGAAGTCTTTCACAAAAAGAGATCATAGCATCTCATCATAAAAAGATGGGAGAAGAATTTCATTCTCTTCAGATCATAGATCTACAAAGACAAAGTCTTTCATAAAAGAAAATAGAAGAGATTGTAACATCTCTTATAAAAATAAGAACTTTGTTCTTAGAACCATAAGACAAAGTCTCTTATAAGTGAGAACTTATTTCTCAGATCACAAAATCGATCAGAAACGCTCTGCGTTCATTGTCTGGCACTCAGCGCCAAGCGCACCACGTGCTCCTCACGTGTGCGCTAATTCATAAGAAGCGCCTTAGCGCTCCAAATCTGGTGACCAGCGCCAAGCGTGCCACGTGCTCCTCACGTGTGCGCTACTTAACAGAAGCGCTCTGCGCTCATTGACTGGCGCTCAGCACCAAGCGCGCCACGTGCTCCTCATGTGTGCGCTACTTAACAGAAGCATTCTGCGCTCTTTGATTGGCGCTCAGCGCTAAGCGTGCCACGTGCTCCTCACGTGTGCGCTACTTAACAGAAGCGCTCTGCGCTCATTGACTGGCGCTTAGCGCCAAGCGAACCACGTACTCCTCACGTGTGCGCCGAGAGAACATAAACTGTTCTTTAAACAAAGACCCCAGAGATATAATGAGTGCTCAGCACTCAATAAAAGACAAAAACGGTTGTCAGAACCCAAACCGATGCTCAGCATTGTTAAATGAAAAAGGATCGAGCCTAATTAAATATCCAACATTTCAACTGAATGGGCCGAGCCCAAGTTGGCCATAGATCCCTAATTCAGATTAATTGAGCCCATATGCTCATAAATCTTTGATCTTAGTCCCAAAGTGGACTACAGATCTCCCAAACAATATTGGTTCAAGGGTACATCTCTTCACTCCTCTGATATGTGTCGTTGTAATCCTTCAACGTCTTCGGAGAGGTGACGGGTCCAGACAACCTGACATTCCACGGACTGTGGGGTCCTTAAACTCATGGACTATGATGTCCTTAATCACAGACTATGATATCTCTAAACTACCATGGACTGTGAGGTGCTTAAACTCATAGACTATGATATCTTTAAACTTTACAGACTATGATGTCTTTAAACTCCACGGACTATGACGTCCTTAAACTTATGGACCGCAATGTCCCTAAACTAAAGCAACAGAGCCCGAATACTCTTTTGTTGGATCTAAATGATCCTGTTAAGTAGATCTTAGTCTAAAATTAGACCAACGTATCCTTAACAAACATTTAAGTTGATCTTAGTCTCAAATGAGATTAACGATCCTTAAACCCAACCCAAACCCAAATCTAAGAAAATACGGATTTGGACTAATCCACGCTCTATGGGTGACAACATAAATTAGTCTCTGTATACAATCCACGGGCAACCAAAAACAAAACAAACACCCACGACACGAGGTGACCATCTGGAGAAGGAGAAAGTGGTTACCGCGATGCGGTTGCGTAATTAACTGCAGGGGCTTGCGCCTGCAGGGAAAAGCGTCCCCATAATCAAAACCCCCTCACAATAAGGGGGCATCTGACGAACTCTACTACATCGGCTGCATCCGTCTAAAACTCCGATACATGGTGCCATAAATCAACTTGGCATCTTCGGAGAGGTGGACGGATAAAACCAAATAGCATCTGCTCCCAAATTCAGGCAAGACGACCTACGCGGTTCCGTTTCTGTATTCGGCGGTAAACAGATTCTGGCACGCCCAGTGGGACATTTTCCTCTTTCCTTTCCACACTCCGTGTGTCGTGTTTCACGAACGAATCACGGTTTGCTATGGTTGCTTCTGGATTCGAGGTATAAGATTTGGTGTCTTGCTCCGTGCAGAAAAAGAAGATCAATGGCTTTCAACTGCACAAGCTGCAACAACTGCAACAACTCCCACTCCGTCCTTGCGGGAGGAGTGACCTATGGGCCTTAAGCGGCCTCCGTTTTCACGATGCCATTGGAACAGGTGACGCAAGCCACTACTGGGCTGTTTTTTGGGACCATGCACCCACCAATGAGCTTCAACGCCCCTGTACCATCTCAAGAAGCTCAAAAAAAGTCGGTCTTTGATCGGCTCACAACTACCGTGGCTCCTCTCAACAAGTCGCCCAAATTCAGCGCCTCAGTCTTTGACAGACTGGGCCAAAACTCAGGTGGGCCCGTGAAAAAGTCTGCAATACCAGAAGGGGTTATCCCGAAGAAGATAGCCATCCCTGCTCCAGTGAATGAAGTCGTCAAAGCAGCTTCTCTTGCTAAGGGGACGGTCTTCTCTAGACTGTCCGCTCCAACTCCTGCTTCAGGCGAGATCACCAAAGTTGCTTCCCCTGCCTAAGGGTCATTCTTCTCCAGGTTTGGCGTTTCTTCTCAGCGGACGTCAGTTTTCAATAGGATGGCACCAATGGCAACCCTTCACCAAGACAGGGGGCATGATGAAGCCACCCCCGTAACTGAGATAATCCCGATTGCAAGGTATGCTCGCCGTCGCCACTGGCGCCGAGTGAGGAAAGCTGGGGGTAGCTCTCCTTTTGGATTTAGTCCGCCATCTCCAACGGTGGAAGTTGATGATGCTGTTCCAACTGGGAACAGCTTTGAGCCACTTAACAGGGTGCGCACAAACTCTCCAACTGCTGTGTTGAAAATATCTCCTCCACCTCTGGAGAGCGCTACAAAGGCAAAGCTGGAGCAGCCCCCTCAGCGGCTGTCCTCCAAAATTTACAAGGTTTGGCGACAGGTCCAAGACTCTGTGGTTAACCAAGACCACTCTCACCAACCGAAGAAAATGAAGGTTTAGCAAGAGAAGGACCACCCTGTCGTACCACAGAAGGTGTCATCTACTAGGGTGCCCGCTGCAACGGCCCCCTCAGCTTTGACCGCTCACAAAAGAAGAAGGCCGGAGAAAATCCTCGCGTCTGTGACGAATCTAAAAGGTACTGAACCTAAACGCCCCAAGTCTGGGGCATGGTGGTGCATACTGTTTATATGGCTTTCGGAAAAGAGGATAGCCGTATCTCCACGGGTCATCGACCACTTACACGATCTGTGACTAAGGCTCAGGAGCAACAACAACAGAAGCTCCAGAAGGTGTTGACGGCCATGGCCGCACTCACTGGACCAAAAGCAAGCCCAGAAATATCGTCGGAGCAGCGTCAGGAGCAGGAAACCGATGCTGAGTTCCTCCGTAGAATCCTCGAGATAAAAGACAAAGAAGCCGCGGAACAAGCGGCCAACATAAAACAAATGGCGCTTTTATTCGCCGAGTTCCTCCGCAGAATCCTCGAGAAAAAAGACAAAGAAGCTGTGGAACAATCGGCCAACATAAAACAAATGGCGCTTTTATTCCAAGATATGGTCGGGATGATGATACAGCCGGATCCACCGGCTGAAGACCCCCCGATTATCCTTGAAGACGATAAAGGGGAGACATCGAACCCTCTTCCGGCTCTATCAGTAGCCAAAGAGGAGACGATCTCGAAAGCGGCGCTCGATGATTATATAGCTCAACAGATACGAGCTCATCAAGCGAGCAAAGCGACCGGCCAAATCGTCAAGACTGGGCGACCCTATCCGGGTTGGTACGACCAAATAAAGTACCCGCCGGGGTATACGATCCCTAAATTCCATGTATATAAGGGGACGGGAAATCCACACCAGCACGTCGCTCAGTTCAGAGCTCTCTGTGGCAACACTGGAGGGGATGATAAGCTACTACTTCGCCAATTCGTCGGCAGCTTGGCGGAGACGGCGTTCGAATGGTACTCAGAGCTTCCCAACGACTCCGTCAAAACCTTTATGGAGATGGAATTGTATTCACCCAACGTTTCGCAAGCGCTAGCGAACGCACCCCAATCACATCATTGATCAATTCCAGGGTGAAGCCAGACGAAACATGGGTTCAGTATGCGATACGGTGGCAGAACTTATGGTCGAAATGCGAACAACGCATCGAAGAAGCTCCTGCAGTGGGCATGTTTGTAGGAACCCTCGATCCGCAGACGACCATATCCCAGTTCATGATGTTTTTCAGGCTAACCACTTTTTAGGCCTTGATTGAAAAGCTGGCCCAAATGGACCAGATGGGTCATAAGCATTCCTTTTCAAAGTCAGAGCCGCGGAATGAAAAGGGCAAAGGGAAAGCGACCATTGTCGCCAATACTCAACAACAGCCGAGCAACTTAAAACCAGTTGTTCGCCAAAGCAACGTGCGCCCACGCCAATCCCTCGAGGAGAAACTGGGACGTCCTTACTCATTTTCTCGAGATAAAACAAGGAGACTGTTTGAACTGGCAATGCGCAATTGTGTAACACCCGAGCCCAATAATACTATTTATATTACTAGTTGAGGGTTATATATTGCTCATTCCAATTTTCCTGATTTTCTGGTGTTTATTGCTAAATTTTACCCGGTTAAGTCATTTTGGAACATAACAAATTTTAACTCCGAAAATGAAGTTTAAGATGTCCATGTTGGCCTACTCGTCGCCACTAGTCGCGTGGTAGCGTCCGCGTGTCGAGATTCCGTTCCGTTTGGTTAAACGGGCCAGTTTGGGCGACTACGCGCGCGTGCAAGTGTCCGACTTGGGGGCATGCATTTTAATCATTAAACACCTATTTTCAAAATTTGGAACCCGCTTAAAATCCTATAATTTGAATTTGGAACATTTGGGCGCAACCCGGGCGCGATTTGGAAATGTTTCAATTCGCGCCAAAAAGGGCCCGTTTCAATTTAATATATAAAACTAAAATATATATCTACGAATATATTCCTAACAGTTTATCCCCTCAAATCCTTAGCCAAATAATTTCCTCACCTCCCTCCTGGCCAATCGCGAGCGAGACTGTTCACGCGTGGGCCCCTCCTTTCCCTATCTCTCTCTGTCTCTCTCCTCATTTTCTCTCTCTCTCTCTATCTCACCAAATCTATCTCTCTCTCTCCAATCTCTCTCTCTCTCTTCCTCTATATATGATAATGCATGCAGCCGCCTTCCTTCAACCCACCTTCACCACGAGAACCCAACAAACCCTAACCCTAGCTTCCCGCGACCTCACCGCCGATCCCCCGCGACCTCGCCGTCGCCGCCCTCGCCACCACGAGACTCACCGCGCCTTCCTCCTCCCGTTCTCCCGACGACTCCCGCACTGCACCCAACCCCCGGCGTCGCCTCCAACCCTGCACAGCCGACGTCGACGCCGCCCCTCGCCGCCGACGCCTCCCACGACTCCCTCTCACCCTCCTCGTCGAGACCTCGTCAGCACCTCCCTTCCTCTCCTCGCCGGACCACCAACCCGAGCCTTCATCCATTGCCTACCCCGCTGTTCACCGGAGAACGCACCGGCGACCTCGCCGTCGTCACCAGGGCCGCCTCCTTCTCCCCTCGACCACCAGAGCCGACCCCCTCTCCTCCAGCTAGCCGCAGCACCCTCTCCCGCGTACCCCGAAGCCTCCAACCCTTGCTGCAGCCGCTGCCGTTGCTTCGCCGGCGTTCCAGCGCCGTCGAGCTCGCCGGGGTCACCTGGTACACCTCTCTGTAAGTGTCCCCTTTCCTTCCTTTGTACAAATCATCCCCCTTGCTGGTCGTAGTCACTTGTATCCTATCGTATTGCTAACTTCGCTCCCTTTTGTCGTTGCCGGAATCCGACCGTGCCGTCTTGGCGAACCCGACGCTCCAGCGAGGTCCCCTGGTCCGTGTGATCTCGTCGATCTCTGTTGGGACTCGATCCGTGGCCCGTGCTTTCATATCGCGTTTTCTGCCGACTTTGCATCCGTGTTCCAGTTTGCAGACCGTCGAGGCAAGTATCTGAATACTTGCTTGAACATGCTAGCGTGCGAGATCTAGTCTTGCCACGCAATTCAATTCACACTATTTAATACCGTAACTTAGTGATGGCATTTAATATCGTATTATTGCAGTATCTTTGTATTGGAATCGTTACAACCGTTCCTCGTAATTAATTAACCCACATCAATCCATGCTTTAACTATATAAAACGACCGAATCACATCTGCTTAAACTGTTAAATCATTCTTGAGACAATTATTATATTTAGTATAATTTCATGTAGTTCCTAAATTTATAATTGTGGATATTGCTTTACCTTGTGGCTATTGCACCCTAAGATGATTGAACCTGTTAATAAGAGAATACAAACATCACTGTGGTTATATGGAATATTGTGGTTAATTACTGTTTCCTGCTGTTGTTCATTATTGATTGTATACCTGTCGGGAGCACTTACCCGATTGCACGACATATTGGCCTGACCCTGCCACACCTGACAGATACATACATACCGACTCATCCTGCCGTACCATGACATTACCTGCTTCATGATTTCATGCCTAATGCCGACAAACCTAACCATTCCTGCTGTCGATCCAGACAGACCTACTTTTACTCGACCTTGTGTTGGCATTAGTCCTTGACTACTGAATACCTGACCTGACATACATAGCTTGGGGGTATGGGGAAATCAAAGGTGAAACCGACTTGTAACTCAACAGTTCGATACATTGTTCTGATCAGTCTTACGGGCTTGGCCAGCTCCGGAGTGTTGATGCTGACATCACTCGTCCATCCTACTACCTTTTACTGCTTAGCGGCACGTCTCGGATTCAGCCCCGAGGATCTTGACCGTGGTCCCGGGCACGCACGGGATACTATTGAGTTACATCGACGATTCATCAATTGGTTTCAAAGACTATAGAGTAGAAAACCTGATAGGACAGTTTAGTCACCATTGCACATTACCCTGCTTGTTACTTCTTATTACTGCTTTATTCATGTTCATGCTTGCATTGTTTATTACCATGTTTATACTGTATACTTGATATCATGACGCGCTGACGTCTGGGTTTTGTATGGCCCAGATTCCGTACCTTTGTCGTCGACCGAGCAGGAGTACTTCAGCCAGCAGGCTGAACTGTGAGTCCCTTAGGATTTAGTTTATTTATTGCTTTTCATTTCCAGATGTGAGCCCGCATTATGGGACGTACTGTTTATTCATTGTATTGGATCATTAGCTTCCGCACTCATTGTTTATTGATTCTTGTTATTATGGATTTGGACATGTATTAGTTTAGTTTATTTTCTGTTCTTGATATCTTTACAACCGTAATGTGACTGTGGACGGATGCGTCCTACCCACAGGTAGCATGGTTGGCTATGTCACGTGCCCAATTTTGCGTACTCTGGGAAGCGGGGCGTGACAAATTGGCTCATCACTTTGCTGGAGCCGAGACATTCATCGCAACCCGGTGACGCCAACCATCCTAATTATTGTCTCTACCATCGAGTAATGGGTCACCCACTCGAAGATTGCTACGTCTTCAAAAACTGGGTTGAAGACCAATACCAGCAAGGCAAATTCGCATTGTCTGAAAACTGGAAGGTGAACCCGCCACAACCACATGCTCTGAAAAAGATGGACATGCTAGGGGCATCGTGCTCATTCATAGAAGAAGCTCCATGAGCAGTGCTAAAATCCTTGGATTATGTGACAAGGTCTATCAAGGGAAAACCTACTTGTTCATAGAGTATCCGGCGAAACTTCGCCCCAAAACTAGCAATGGACCGAAATGTCCTAAAACTAGCGACGGACCGAAATGTCCTAAAAATAACGACGGACCGAAACAACTCTAAAAATACTATAAACCGCAATATCCTTGGGCTAACGCGGTAAAAAAAAGGTACGTCCATAAGAAAAACGGGCACGGATGAAAACCCGAAAGGGCTCCGTGAGTAAAAACAGCCGGGTTACAGGCGAGTTTATGAAAACCCGAAAGGGCAAAATCTCGTTAAAAGACACTTGTAAGGTCCTCTCGACCTTGTAAGGAGAAAATACCCGCATGAGATCCTTACGACTCATAAAGGAGCGACACACTTAGGGATCTCCACGATTGCTAAGGAGAAATTACACTTATGAGATCCTCACGACTCGTAAGGAGAACCCTCTTATGAGACCCACACGGCTCATAGGATTCAAAAGCTTTAAGCTACAGGGATCTAAACCTGTTCTTAAGCTATCACATTCCACAGATTGCCCTACAGGTGGTCCAATATTGGCCCTTGTATATAATCCACGGGCACAAATAAACGTTTCCCCAACAGTGTCCCACCACTGACGAGGGATATCTTCATATGGCAAATGACACTTGTAAGTCCTCTCGACTTATAAGGAGAAAGTACTCTTGTGAGGTCCTTACGACTTATAAGAGACCATACACTTAAGAATCCTCACGATTCTTAAGGAGAAAATGCACCTATGAGATCCTCACGACTCATAGGGAGAAATACCTTTATGAGACCCTTACGGCTCATGAAGTCAAAAGCCTTAGTCGACAGGATCTTAACCCTGTTTGCTAAGCCACCGTTGTTCAAACCGACAAAGGCAAATGATGATTCGCTCCTGGCAATATCCCAGTTGTAGCGATGCTGATGCCTAAATCGGTATCAAAGCCCAAGTCCCATACTCGCGATAAAAAATCAGCAAGTCAAAAATGCATATGAAATAAACTTGCAACAAAATCAGCAAGTAAAATATATGCATACAAAATAGCCGAAATGATTGGGTAGCTTGCAATAAAAAGCAGCGAGTAAAAAAGAAAAATAGCCGAAATGATTGGAGCATCTACAGCCTAGAGATCAACAACAGCGTTCCCCCTCCTGCAGGATGCAAACGCGATATCAACAAATGGAGCCACGGCAAAGTCCCCTAGTTCCAAATCTCAACGGTTCACAGACAACCTAGAGACTACCTCAGAGCCATGGCAAAATCCCTAGTTCCAGGTCTCGACAGGTACAGCCTGGAGATTAACCAACAACGTCCTTCCTTCCAGTAGGATACAGATGCGACATCACCTCGGAGCCATGGCAGAGTCCCTAGTTCCAAGTCTCGACGGCAACATCTACAGCCTAGAGATAAACAACAGCATTCTTTCTCCAGCAGGATGCAGACGCGACACCAACAAACGGAGCCACGGCAAAGTCCCCTAGTTCCAAACCTCGACGGTTTATAAACAACTTAAAGACAAGCTCAACATTCGTCGCAATATTGCAGACACAATGTCAATAAATGAAGCAAAGGAAAATCCCTCACTTCAGTGTCTAGACGGCAACTCAAATGAGACCTGAAAAGACTATCGGAGATCATCCCACACCACCACGGAGTGGTCATGACTCAACAGGGCTCCCAAATTGAGCCTAATCTCAAGTATAAAGCGATATGGAATATCCCTAGCGCTTTCCCTTTCGACAGTAATATTACCCGGAAGTGTAATACCCTAGTTCATTTATACCAGTTCTAGTTCATGTGTTTCTTTATTTATGGTATTTTCCTGATTTATTGTGTTTTGGGTGCGAATAGTGTATTTGACATTTGTATTTGCATCCGACCCGACCCGCATGCTTGAAACCAGTCTTGATTCATGTTTATGATTTATTCTGACCTGTTACATGAACTCATGCACTTTCATTTTAATTTATACATCTAGAATACTGGCATTTTATCTGGCATTTGCATTTTTACAATATAATATTTTTAAGTCACATAAAATATTTTAAAAATATATTGCATGGCCTGCGTGATACCCCTAACTCTGTGGTAGCATCTGCGCATCTTGTTCTCATCCCGTTCAGTGAAACGGATTTGGTTGGATGGCTACGCGCACGTGCATGCATCCGTTCTTGGGGGTATGCATTTTTCATTATCCGGACATTCATTTTTTATTTTGGTCGACATGTATATTTTTCGTATTTTAAAACTGAATTTTAGACCCGACCCGGGCATATTTTGGACTATGTTTATACTTACCAGAATATCAAACTTTATTTATATAATATTAATTTTATAAATTGATACAAATTAAAATTTAGATAACTAATAAAAGATTTTTTTAAATTTAAATCTAAACTAATTTCCTAATAAACTAACAACCCCTTTCTCTCTTTCCCTCTCTCTCCTCTGCATATATATATTTATATATATTTTATTTATTTAATTTTTTCTTTCCTTATTTAATACACAGCCTCTTCTTCTTACTTCTTCTTCTTCTTTCTTCTTTCTTTTTCTTGATCTTGTTTCTTGATTCCGGTGATCACCGTCGGAGCCGTGCTCGTCGCTGACGATCTGAGCGATTCAGTGAACGTACCTGACTTGCGTGATCACCTTCATGCGTTGTTTGGAATCGTTCCGTGTACCGTGCGCGCGTCGCGACACTTCGCCGACGAAGGATGTTCCGTACATATCCGTTCTTGTTCTGTCTAGGCAGGTTAATCTTGCTACATGCTATATAACTCATTATATACCTATTTAAATAAATATCACACTTGTATTTTAAATCAAGCATTCCATGTTTCATATTACAGCCTTTCGACGTTCCATTTACATTTGTATAGTGCATTTCAGATCTAGGGCATGCAAACCATCTTAATTACATGCTACATTATTTTAGACGCATCTATTTTAACAAATGGAATACCTGTATTTAAAATCATGCACCCCATGTTTAGTTTTATAACTTTTCGATATTCCGTTTGCATCCATTCATATCATTTCAGATCTAGGCCATGAAAACTTATCTTGTTACATACTATACTATCATATACCGCATCAAATTGAATAGTTACATTTCATATTGCTTAGTTATATGTTCCGTACTTGTTAGTTTATCATTTTACGATTATGTGATACCCGTTTGCATCCAAATCATTTAAAATATATATCGTCGTAATATTTCTTATTATTATCTTTAATTAGTTTATAATCTGCATTTTATAATGTTATACATTTTATAGTTTACACATGAAACGTCGTTGAAAAGCGGATACGACAAATCTGAAATTTACTGTACACCTTACCTTATAAAATTCATTATAAATCATAGAAAAATCATTAGTATACGTTCTTTAGTTCCTTACGAAGCTAACTCAGAATACAATAACTATATGAAATATTTACTTGCAAAATAAATTATTTAAATAACATAAAATGCAAATGAAAATATCTCTAAACTGCTGTCCAGGGAAATTCCAGCAGCAAACTTTCAACTTCGAATATTCATAACTTTTTGTAGGAAAAATCTGAGATGCTTATACTTATAAAAATAAAAACCTTATCGAATTATCTTTGTTTTGGTATAATACACGTCCCTTTTGGAGAACGTTTGTTATTTTTAAGCTATTTTACAAATCAGGGTGACGCTGAATTTCTGCACAGAACTTTCCTGTGCATGGTTAATCAATACCATTTTTATAGTTATTAATCGGTTTGAATATGTTATCCATGTTAATATTATTATATCAATATCTATTTAATAAATAATAGTGCTTTTTTTTTAATATTCAGCAATTTTACCGATTTACAGTTTTATAGTATCCGTCTGTATCCGTACAGTTTATTACATATCTAGTTGCACCCCGAGACCATATTATTTCATTTTACTGTTACATTAGTATCCCATACTTGATCTTGTGCATCCTACATAATCATGATGTAATCCCTGATAAATATTTGTGCATCCATGCTTTATTTGTGCAACCGGATCTGTTACAGTTTTATTATGAGCATCCGTTTGATACCAGTACACTATTTGACATGACCTGGTACACTATTACTGACATGAACTGATACCTGTGCACTACTTGACATGACTTGATACATGTACACCACCTGACATGGCCTGATGTACCACAGCTTGACTTGATACCTGATCCTGTTCCTAATGCCGACAATCCTGACATGTTGTCCCGATGGACATTTCCTGTTGTCTATACAGACAAAAATGTTCCTGCTTGATCCTGTGTTGGCATTAGTCTCAGATTTATAAATACCCGACTTACACACATGACTTGCGGGTATGGGGAAATCAAGAATGTAGCTGAACGTAACTCAAAGGGCTATTATATCATTTTACCGTGGTCCCGTGGGGAATGAACGGGACATAGACTCACAGTCCATTACATCATTTTACCGCGGTCTCGTGGGGAATGAACGGGGCATAGATCGACGGGTTACGATGAGAATTACATTAATTGATTTCGAATAATTTTAGAGTAGATAACCCTATAGCACAGTTTAGACTACTCACTGCACTTCACCTGTTTATATCCTGTTCACTGATCTATATTCATGTTACGGTTTACTTGCTACTGATGACTTGTTACTGTTCATACTTCATGCCAGCATATTTCATCACATCCTGCTTGCTTAGAATTATTGATATTTTGATGCACTGATGTCTGGGTTTTGCATGGCCCAGATCCTCTACCTTTGTCGCATGTTGATCAAGAGTATTTCCGCCGTCAGGCCGAGCACTGAGGATCCTGTTAGTATCCAGTTAGCTATTTTCTTACTTTCCAGATGTTATTGTTACTTGGATTTATTGCTTCCGCATATTATTTCTTGACTCGTTTATTCTGGCTCATGGACATGTACTAGATAGTTTATTTACTTTCCTGTTCTTGATATCTCTACAGCCGTAATGTGACTGTGGAGGGATTTTTCCTATCCATAGGTAGCATGGTTGGCTCTGTCACGTGCCTATCTTAGCGCACTCTGGGAAGTGGGGCGTGACAGGGTTTGTTTGGTATCAGAGCCATAGGATTTAGATTAACCGGGTTTGATTCTTTTGTAGTTGGGTATTGGACCCAATACACGAATCGGAAAATGTGTAATTAGGAACATGTTCTGCCACATTGTTATCGTGATTCTTGAATCATTCTTTCTCTTGATCCTTTTCCTTGACGATATGCAAACCACTTTGCATCTCGGCTTGAAACCTTTTGGTTCCCTATTATTTCTCCCTGTTCCTTTGATTCTGATACTAGGATTTGGGCGACTTGAGTGGAGTTATGTGATTGTAACGATGAACTGCAGCATGGTTACAATGCGGTACTCTATTTAAGTAACTTGGAGTCCTGGTCTTGATTCATTTCCTTGTTCCATGGTCGTTTTATTACCTTGGTTCTCTCAGTTTCATTGCTTACCGGTTCATGTTTTGCAGATTTCTTGGTGATCGATACCGGCAGTTATGAAGTTGTCTTGGGAATGGACTTTCTCGGCACTTTCTACGCTCACATTGATTGTAGGGCAAAGAAAGTGATTTTCCAGATTCCCGGACATCCGGAGTTTGTTTTTGCTAGAGGTAGCAGTTCTGTCGGGCCAGTCGAGTTTAGGGCTAGGCCGACAAACAATGTTCTTTCACCGATGTAAGTTGATAAAGAGGAAGCGCCAGTTCGAGAGTTCATGGACGTGCTCGAGGACATCTCGGGTTTACCGCCGAAACGAGATGTGGAGTTCGCGATCGATCTTGTTCATGGTGCAGCGCCAATCTCAAAGGCGTATTATCCGATGGCACCTGTAGAGTTGGAAGGAGTCAAGAAGCAGGTTACCGAATTGCTTGAGAAGGGTTGGATTCGCAGCAGCAATTCACCTTGGGGAGCTCCAGTTCTTCTAGTAAAGAAGAAAGATGGCACAAGGAGGATGTGCATCGATTATCGAGAATTAAACCAGGTGACTATTAAGAACAAGTACCCGATCCCTCCCATTGGAGAATTGTTCGAGCAGCTTAGTGGCGCGAGGGTATTCTCGAAGCTAGATTTTTGATCCGGATATCATCAGGTCCGAGTTAAATCAGAAGATATTTGCAAGGCTGCGTTCCGAACTCGGTATGGACATTACAAGTATTTAGTGATGCCATTCGGAGTCACGAATGCACCGACGATATTTATGGACTTGATGAACCGAATCTTTTCACCGTTCTTGGACCAGTTTTTAGTGGTGTTTATCGATGATATTCTAGAGAAGTATTGAAGAGCATGCGGAACACTTGAAGATCGCACTACAGATATTGAGGCAAGAAAGATTGTATGCAAAGATGAGCAAGTGCGAGTTTTGGCTTGAAAAAGTGATGTTTTAGGGCATGTTGTATCCGGAGATGGAATCGCCGTTGACCCTGAGAAAATTGCAGCAGTTCAAGATTGGCCGATTTCGAAGAATGTAGCAGAGATCAGATATTTTCTTGGACTTGTCGGGTATTACAGAAGGTTTGTGGAGAATTTTGCTCATTTGGCTGAGCCTTTGACTAAGCTTACGCGAAAAGAAGTACCGTTCGTATAGACGGATAGTTGTGCGTCAGCTTTTATGGCGTTGAAGCAAAGATTAATAATCGCTCCTATTTTGACCGTACCAGACGGTTCCGGAGGATTGGTGATTCACAGCGACGCATCTGGGAAAGGTTTGGGATGTGTTTTGATGCAGCATGGGAAAGTTATAGCTTACGCATCGAGGCAGTTGAAGATCCATCAGAATAATTACCCAACTCATGATTTGGAGATAGAAGCTATGATTTTCGCTTTGAAGATTTGGAGACACTACTTATTGGGCGAAAGAGTCGAAGTATTCATCGATCACAAAAGCCTGAAGTAAGTGTTCACACAGAAGGAGCTTAATATGAGGCAGCGTAGATGGTTGGAGCTGATGGCTGACTACGATCTTGATCTTAAGTACCATCTGGGGAAAGTTAATGTAGTGCCGGATGCGCTTAGTCGGTTGCCAGCAATTCAGATGTTGACTGCACAAAGGAACTTATTGAAGACTTTCGGAGATTCGATGTGGAGGTTGTGCTACCGCATTCTTTGGGACAATTAATGCAGCTGCAAGTACAGTCGTCATTGATCGTGATTATAAAGCAGCGCAGCTACAAGACCCAAGATTGCAAAAGTTTCGAGAACAGGTTGAAGCTAGACTTCGAACGGACTTGTTGATCCATGAAGATGGTTCGTTGCGATATGGTAGCCGTTTGTGTGTGCCAAAAGGAGATATTCGCGAAGAAGTTATGAAGGAGGCACACAGTTCCGCGTATTCCGTACATCTAGGAGGCACGAAGATGTACCGTTATCTACGACAGCATTTCTGGTAGGAAGGCGTGAAACGGGAGATTGCCCGCTTTGTAGCGAAGTGCTTGGTTTGTCAGCAAGTTAAGGGTGAATATCAAAGTGTTGCTGGTTTATTGCAACCACTTCCGATTCCTCAATGGAAGTGGGAATATATAACCATGGATTTCGTGACAGCTTTACCGCGGAGTCCAAAGGGCAACATTGCAGTTTGGGTGATTGTTGATCGATTGACTAAGATAGCTCATTTCATACCATTTCGAGTTGGTCAGTCGATGGAAGCGTTAGCAGAACGGTACATGTAGGAGATTGTGAGATTGCATGGAGTACCTGTGAGCATCGTTTCCGATCGTGACACCCGATTCTTATCGCGCTTCTGGAGGAGTTTACAGGAAAGTCTGGGGACGCGATTGAAGTTTAGCACCGCTTATCATTCTCAGACAGATGGCCAGCCGGAGAGAACAATCCAAACTCTTGAAGATATGTTGAGAGCTTGCATGTTGGACTTCAAGGGTTCGTGAGAGGATCATCTATATTTGGTGGAGTTTTCGTACAATAACAGCTTTCCGGCGACTATTCAGATGGCTCCATTTGAAGCGTTATATAGTCGCAAGTGTCGCTCACCCGTTTGTTGGGGTGATATTGGAGAGCGAAGATTGTTGGGACGGGATTTGATCGTGCAAACAGTTGAGAATGTTAATACTATCCGGAATTATATGAAGGCAGCACAAGATCGGCGGAAGTGTTGGGCCGATACATCGAGAAGACCTCTACAGTTTGCTGTTGGTGATATGGTATTCTTGAAGATATCACCTACTAGAGGAGTGATTCGTTTTGGGAGTCGAGGCAAGCTTAGTCCTCAATTCGTGGGGCCTTTCGAGATTTTGGAGCGTGTTGGAGAAGTGGCCTATCGATTGGCGTTTCCACAATCTCTGGCGAATGTTCATGACGTGTTTCATGTATCTCAACTCCGTAAGTATGTTCGAGATGAAACGTACGTACTGGATCATTCGGAGCTGACTGTAAGAGAGGATTTGACCTTTGAGAAATGACCGATGTCGATTGTTGATCGAAGAGAAAAGGTCCTTAATAACAAGGTTATCCCTCTCGTACTTGTTTCTTAGGGAAATCGCTCGCATGGAGAATCGACTTAGGAATGAGAAGAAGAAATTCGACAGAACTTTCGACACATATTCCTGTAGATTCATGTTGTTTACCTTTCCTTGTCTTGGGAATTTCGAGGACGAAATTCTTTTTGTAGTTGGGTATAATGTAATACCCTAGTTCATTTATACCATTTCTAGTTCATGTGTTTCTTTATTTATGGTATTTTCCTGATTTATTGTGTTTTGGGTGCGAATAGTGTATTTGACATTTGTATTTGCATCCGACCCGACCCGCATGCTTGAAACCAGTCTTGATTCATGTTTATGATTTATCCTGACCTGTTACATAGACTCGAGCACTTTCATTTTAATTTATACATCTTGAATACTGGCATTTTATCTGGCATTTGCATTTTTACAATATAATATTTTTAAATCACATAAAATATTTCAAAAATATATTGCATGGCCTGCGTGATACCCCTAACTCTGTGGTAGCATCCGCGCATCTTGTTGTCGTCCCATTCAGTGAAACGGACTTGTTTGGATGGCAACGCGCACGTGCGTGCATCCGTTCTTGGGGGTATGCATTTTTCGTTATCCGTACATTCATTTTTTATTTTGGTCGACATGTATATTTTTCGTATTTTAAAACTGAAATTTAGACCCGACCCGGGCATATTTTAGACTATATTTGTACTTACCCGAATATGAAACTTTATTTATATAATATTAATTTTATAAATTGATACAAATTAAAATTTAGATAACCAATAAAAGATTTTTTTAAATTTAAATATAAACTAATTTCCTTACAAACTAACAATCCTTTTCTCTCTCTCCTCTGCATATATATATATTTATATATATTTTATTTATTTAATTTTTTCTTTCCTTATTTAATACACAGCCTCTTCTTCTTACTCTTTCTTCTTCTTTCTTCTTTCTTTTTCTTGATCTTGTTTCTTGATTCCGGTGATCACCGCCGGAGCCCTGCTCGTCGCTGACGATCCGAGTGATTCAGTGAACGTACCTGACTTGCGTGATCACCCTCGTGCGTTGTTTGGAATCGTTCCGTGTACGGTGCGCGCGTCACGACATTTCGCCGACGAAGGACGTTCCGTACACATCCGTTCTTGTTCCGTCTAGGCAAGTTAATCTTGCTACATGCTATATAACTCATTATATACCTATTTAAATAAATATCACACCTGTATTTTAAATCAAGCATCCCATGTTTCATATTACAGCCTTTCGACGTTCCGTTTACATTTGTATAGTGCATTTTAGACCTAGGGCATGCAAACCAATCTTAATTACATGCTACATTAGTTTAGACGCATCTATTTTAACAAATGGAATACCTGTATTTAAAATCATGCACCCCATGTTTAGTTTTATAACTTTTCGATGTTCCGTTTGCATCCATTCATATCATTTCAGATCTAGGTCATGAAAACTTATCTTGTTATATACTATACTATCATATACTGCATCAAATTGAATAGCTACATTTCATATTGCTTAGTTATATATTCCGCACTTGTTAGTTTATTATTTTACGATTATGTGATACCCGTTTGCATCCAAATCATTTAAAATATATATCGTCGTAATATTTCTTATTATTATCTTTAATTAGTTTATAATCTGCATCTTATAATGTTATACATTTGAAAATATTATAGTTTACACATGAAACGTCGTTGAAAAGCGGATACGACAAATCTGAAATTTACTGTACACCTTACCTTATAAAATTCATTATAAATCATAGCAAAATCATTAGTATACGTTCTTTAGTTCGTTACGAAGCTAACTCAGAATAAAATAACTCTATGAAATATTTACTTGAAAAATAAACTGTTTAAATAACGTAAAATGCAAATGAAAATATCTCTAAACTGCTGTCCAGGAAAATTCCAGCAGCAAACTTTCAACTTCGAATGTTCATAACTTTTTGTAGGAAAAATCTGAGATTCTTATACTTATAAAAATGAAAACCTTATTGAATTATCTTTGTTTTGGTATAATACACGTCCCTTTTGGAGAACGTTTGTTATTTTTAAGCTATTTTACAAATCAGGGTGACGCTGAATTTCTGAACAGAACTTTCCTGTGCATGGTTAATCAATACCACTTTTATAGTTATTAATCGGTTTGAATATGTTATCCATGTTAATATTATTATATCAATATATATTTAATAAATAATAGTGCTTTTGTTTTAATATTCAGCAATTTTACCGATTTACAGTTTTATAGTATCCGTCTGTATCCGTACAGTTTATTACATATCTAGTTGCACCCCGAGACCATATTATTTCATTTTACTGTTACATTAGTATCCCATACTTGATCTTGTGCATCCTACATACTCATGATGTAATCCCTGATAAATATTTGTGCATCCATGCTTTATTTGTGCAACCGGATCTGTTACAGTTTTATTATGAGCATCCGTTTGATACCAGTACACTATTTGACATGACCTGGTACACTATTACTGACATGAACTGATACCTGTGCACTACTTGACATGACTTGATACATGTACACCACCTGACATGGCCTGATGTACCACAGCTTGACTTGATACCTGATCCTGTTCCTAATGCCGACAATCCTGACATGTTGTCCCGATGGACATTTCCTGTTGTCTATACAGACAAACATGTTCCTGCTTGATCCTGTATTGGCATTAGTCTCAGATTTATAAATACCCGACTTACACACATGACTTGCGGGTATGGGAAAATCAAGAATGTAGCTGAACGTAACTCAAAGGGCTATTATATCATTTTACCGTGGTCCCGTGGGGAATGAACGGGACATAGACTCACAGTCCATTACATCATTTTACCGTGGTCCCATGGGGAATGAACGGGGCATAGATCGACGGGTTATGATGAGGATTACATTAATTGATTTCGAATAATTTTAGAGTAGATAACCCTATAGCACAGTTTAGACTACTCACCGCACTTCACTTGTTTATATTCTGTTCACTGATCTATATTCATGTTACGGTTTACTTGTTACTGTTCATACTTCATGCCTGCATATTTCATCACATCCTGCTTGCTTAGAATTATTGATATTTTGACGCACTGATGTCTGGGTTTTGCATGGCCCAGATCCTCTACCTTTGTCGCATGCTGATCAAGAGTATTTCCGCCGTAAGGCCAAGCACTGAGGATCCTGTTAGTATCCAGTTAGCTATTTCCTTACTTTCCAGATGTTATTGTTACTTGGATTTATTGCTTCCGCATATTATTTCTTGACTCGTTTATTCTGGCTTATGGACATGTACTAGATAGTTTATTTACTTTCCTGTTCTTGATATCTCTACAGCCGTAATGTGACTGTGGAGGGATTTTTCCTATCCACAGGTAGCATGGTTGGCTCTGTCACGTGCCTATCTTAGCGCACTCTGGGAAGTGGGGCGTGACAGGATTTGTTTGGTATCAGAGCCATAGGATTTAGGTTAACCGGGTTTGATTCTTTTGTAGTTGGGTATTGGACCCAATACTCGAATCGGAAAATCTGTAATTAGGAACATGTCCTGCCACATTGTTATCGTGATTCTTGAATCATTCTTTCTCTTGATCCTTTTCCTTGACGATATGCAAACCACTTTGCATCTCGGCTTGAAACCTTTTGGTTCCCTATTGTTTCTCCCTGTTCCTTTGATTCTGATACTAGGATTTGGGTGACTTGAGTGGAGTTATGTGATTGTAACGATAAACTGCAGCATGGTTACAATGCGGTACTCTATTTAAGTAACTTGGAGTCCTGGTCTTGATTCATTTCCTTGTTCCATGGTCGTTTTATTACCTTGGTTCTCTCAGTTTCATTGCTTACCAGTTCATGTTTTGCAGATTTCTTGGTGATCGATACCGGCAGTTATGAAGATGTCTTGGGAATGGACTTTCTCGGCACTTTCCACGCTCACATTGATTGTAGGGCAAAGAAAGTGATTTTCCAGATTCCCGAACATCCGGAGTTTGTTTTTGCTAGAGGTAGCAGTTCTGTCGGGCCAATCGAGTTTAGGGCTAGGCCGACAAACAATGTTCTTTCATCGATGTAAGTTGATAAAGAGGAAGCGCCAGTTCGAGAGTTCATGGACGTGTTCGAGGACATCTCGGGTTTACCCGCCGAAATGAGATGTGGAGTTCGCGATCGATCTTGTTCATGGTGCAGCGCCAATCTCAAAGGCGTATTATCCGATGGCACCTGTGGAGTTGGAAGGAGTCAAGAAGCAGGTTACCGAATTGCTTGAGAAGGGTTGGATTCGCAGCAGCAATTCACCTTGGGGAGCTCCAGTTCTTCTAGTAAAGAAGAAAGATGGCACAAGGAGAATGTGCATCGATTATCGAAAATTAAACCAGGTGACTATTAAGAACAAGTACCCGATCCCTCCCATTGGAGAATTGTTCGAGCAGCTTAGTGGCGCGAGGGTATTCTCGAAGCTAGATTTTTGATCCGGATATCATCAGGTCCGAGTTAAATCAGAAGATATTTGCAAGGCTGCGTTCCAAACTCGGTATGGACATTACAAGTATTTAGTGATGCCATTCGGAGTCACGAATGCACCGACGATATTTATGGACTTGATGAACCGAATCTTTTCACCGTTCTTGGACCAGTTTTTAGTGGTGTTCATCGATGATATTCTAGAGAAGTATTGAAGAGCATGCGGAACACTTGAAGATCGCACTACAGATATTGAGGCAAGAAAGATTGTATGCAAAGATGAGCAAGTGCGAGTTTTGGCTTGAAAAAGTGAAGTTTTGGGGCATGTTGTATCCGGAGATGGAATCGCCGTTGACCCTGAGAAGATTGCAGCAGTTCAAGATTGGCCGATTCCGAAGAATGTAGCAGAGATCAGATTTTTTCTTGGACTTGTCGGGTATTACAGAAGGTTCGTGGTGAATTTTGCTCGTTTGGCTGAGCCTTTGACCAAGCTTACGCGAAAGGAAGTACCGTTCGTATGGACGGATAGTTGTGCGTCATCTTTTGAGGCATTGAAGCAAAGATTGATAACTGCTCCTATTTTGACTGTACCAGACGGTTCCGGAGGATTGGTGATTCACAGCGACGCATCTGGGAAAGGTTTGGGATGTGTTTTGATGCAGCATGAGAAAGTTATAGCTTACGCATCGAGACAGTTGAAGGTCCATCAGAAGAATTACCCAACTCATGATTTAGAGATTGAAGCTGTGATTTTCGCTTTGAAGATTTGGAGACACTACTTATTGGACGAAAGAGTCGAAGTATTCACCGATCACAAAAGCCTGAAATAGGTGTTCATACAGAAGGAGCTTAATATGAGGCAGCGTAGATGGTTGGAGCTGATGGCTGACTACGATCTTGATCTTAAGTACCATCCGGGGAAAGTTAATGTAGTGCCGGATGCGCTTAGTCGGTTGCCAGCAATTCAGATGTTGACTGCACAAAGGAACTTATTGAAGACTTTCGGAGATTCGATGTGGAGGTTGTTCTACCGCATTATTCGGGACAATTGATGCAGCTGCAAGTACAGTCGTCGTTGATTGTGATTATAAAGCAGCGCAGCTACAAGACCCAAGATTGCAAAAGTTTCGAGAACAGGTTGAAGCTGGACTTCGAACGGACTTGTTGATCCATGAAGATGGTTCGTTGCGATATGGTAGCCGTTTGTGTGTGCCAAAAGGAGATATTCGCGAAGAAGTTATGAAGGAGGCACACAGTTCCGCGTATTCCGTACATCTAGGAGGCACGAAGATATACCGTGATCTACGACATCATTTCTGGTAGGAAGGCATGAAATGGGAGATTGCCCGCTTTGTAGCGAAGTGCTTGGTTTGTCAGCAAGTTAAGGCTGAACATCAAAGGGTTGCTAGTTTATTGCAACCTCTTTCGATTCCTCAATGGAAGTGGGAACATATAACCATGGATTTCGTAACTGCTTTACCGCGGAGTCCAAAGGGCAACAAAGTAGTTTGGGTGATTGTTGATCGATTGACTAAAGCAGCTCATTTCATACCATTTCGAGTTGGTCAGTTGACGGAAGCGTTAGCAGAACGGTACATACAGGAGATTGTGAGATTGCATGGAGTACCTGTTAGCATCGTTTCCGATCGTGACACACGATTCTTATCGCGCTTCAGGAGGAGTTTACAGGAAAGTCTGGGGACGCGATTGAAGTTTAGCACCGTTTATCATCCTCAGACAGATGGCCAGCCGGAGAGAACAATCCAAACTCTTGAAGATATGTTGAGAGCTTGCATGTTGGACTTCAAGGGTTCGTGGGAGGATCATCTACATTTGGTGGAGTTTTCATACAACAACATCTTTCAGACGACTATTCAGATGGCTCTATTTGAAGCGTTATATGGTCGCAAGTGTCGCTCACCCGTTTGTTGGGATGATGTTGGAGAGCGAAGATTGTTGGGACTGGATTTGATCGTGCAAACAGTTGAGAAGGTTAATACTATCCGGAATTATATGAAGGCAGCACAAGATCGGCAGAAGTGTTGGGCCGATATATCGAGAAGACCTCTAGAGTTTGCTATTGGTGATCTGGTATTTTTGAAGATATCACCTACTAGAGGAGTGATTCGTTTTGGGAGTCGAGGCAAGCTTAGTCCCCAATTAGTGGGGCCTTTCGAGATTTTGGAGCGTGTTGGAGAAGTGGCTTATCGATTGGCGTTTCCACAATCTTTGGCGAATGTTCATGACGTGTTTCATGTATCTCAACTCCGTAAGTATGTTCGAGATGAAACACACGTGCTGGATCATTCGGAGCTGACTGTAAGAGAGGATTTGACCTTTGAGAAACGACCGATGTCGATTGTTTATCGAAGAGAAAAGGTCCTTAATAACAAGGTTATCCCTCTCGTACTTGTTTTTTGGGGAAATCGCTTGCATGGAGAATCGACTTGGGAATGAGAAGAAGAAATTCGACAGAACTTTTGACACCTATTCCTGTAGATTCGTGTTGTTTACCTTTTCTTGTCTTGGGAATTTCGAGGACGAAATTCTTTTTGTAGTTGGGTATAATATAATACCCTAGTTCATTTATACCAGTTCTAGTTCATGCATTTCTTTATTTATGGTATTTTCCTGATTTACTGTGTTTTGGGTGCGAATAGTGTATTTGACATTTGTATTTGCATCCGACCCGACCCGCATGCTTGAAACCAGTCTTGATTCATGTTTATGATTTATCCTGACCTGTTACATGGACTCATGCACTTTCATTTTAATTTATATATCTTGAATACTGGTATTTTATCTGGCATTTGCATTTTTACAATATAATATTTTTAAATCACATAAAATATTTCAAAAATATATTGCATGGCCTGCGTGATACCCCTAACTCTGTGGTAGCATCCGCACATCTTGTTCTCGTCCCGTTCAGTGAAACGAACTTGTTTGGATGGCTATGCGCACGTGCGTGCATCCGTTTTTGGGGGTATGCATTTTTCGTTATCCGTACATTCATTTTTTATTTTGGTCGACATGTATATTTTTCGTATTTTAAAACTGAATTTTAGACCCGACCCGGGCATGTTTTGGATTATGTTTGTACTTACCATAATATCAAACTTTATTTATATAATTTTAATTTTATAAATTGATACAAATTAAAATTTAGATAACTAATAAAAGATTTTTTTAAATTTAAATCTAAACTAATTTCCTAACAAACTAACAACCCCTTTCTCTCTTTCTCTCTCTCCTCTGCATATATATATTTATATATATTTTATTTATTTAATTTTTTCTTTCCTTATTTAATACACAGCCTCTTCTTCTTACTTCTTCTTCTTCTTTCTTCTTTCTTTTTCTTGATCTTGTTTCTTGATTCCAGTGATCACCACCGGAGCCGTGCTCGTCGCTGACGATCCGAGTGATTCAGTGAACGTACCTGACTTGCGTGATCACCTTCGTGCGTTGTTTGGAATCGTTCCGTGTACTATGCGTGCGTCGCGACATTTCGCCGACGAAGGACGTTCCGTACACATCCGTTCTTGTTCCGTCTAGGCAAGTTAATCTTGCTGCATGCTATATAACTCATTATATACCTATTTAAATAAATATCACACCTGTATTTTAAATCAAGCATCCCATGTTTCGTATTACAGCCTTTCGATGTTCTGTTTATATTTGTATAGTGCATTTCAGATCTAGGGCATGCAAACCAATCTTAATTACATGCTACATTAGTTTAGACGCATCTATTTTAACAAATGGAATACCTGTATTTAAAATCATGCACCCCATGTTTAGTTTTATAACTTTTCGATATTCCGTTTGCATTCATTCATATCATTTCAGATTTAGGTCATGAAAACTTATCTTGTTACATACTATACTATCATATATTGCATCAAATTGAATAGTTACATTTCATATTGCTTAGTTATATGTTCCGTACTTGTTAGTTTATCATTTTACGATTATGTGATACCCGTTTGCATCTAAATCATTTAAAATATATATCGTCATAATATTTCTTATTATTATCTTTAATTAGTTTATAATCTGCATTTTATAATGTTATACATTTGAAAATATTATAGTTTACACATGAAACGTCGTTGAAAAGCGGATACGACAAATCTGAAATATACTATACACCTTACCTTATAAAATTCATTATAAATCATAGAAAAATCATTTGTATACGTTCGTTAGTTCGTTACGAAACTAACTCAGAATACTAAAACTCTATGAAATATTTACTTGAAAAATAAATTGTTTAAATAACGTAAAATGCAAATGAAAATATCTCTAAACTGCTGTCCAGGGAAATTCCAGTAGCAAACTTTCAGTTTCGAATGTTCATAACTTTTTGTAGGAACAATCTGAGGTACTTATACTTATAAAAATGAAAACCTTATTGAATTATATTTGTTTTGGTATAAGAAACGTCCCTTTTGGAGAACGTTTGTTATTTTTAAGCTATTTTACAAATCAGCGTGACGCTGAATTTCTGAACGGAACTTTCTTGTGCATGGTTAATCAATACCACTTTTATAGTTATTAATCGGTTTGAATATGTTATCCATGTTAATATTATTATATCAATATCTATTTATTAAATAATAGAGCTTGTGTTTTAATATTCAGCAAATTTTACCGATTTACAGTTTTATAGTATCCGTCTGTATCCGTACGGTTTATTACATATCTAGTTGCACGCCGAGACCATATTATTTCATTTTACTGTTACATTAGTATCCCATAATTGATCTTGTGCATCCTACATAGTCATGAAGTAATCCCTGATAAATATTTGTGCATCCATGCTTTATTTGTGCACTCGGATCTGTTACAGTTTTATTATGAACATCCGTTTGATACCTGTACACTATTTGACATGACCTGATACACTATTACTGACATGAATTGATACCTGTACACTACTTGACATGACTTGATATATGTACACCACCTGATATGACCTGATGTACCACAGCTTGACTTGATTCCCGATCCTGTTCTTAATGCCGACAATCCTGACATGTTGTCCCGATAGGCATTTCCTGTTGTCTATACAGACAAACCTGTTCCTGCTTGATCCTATGTTGGCATTAGTCTCAGATTTATAAATACCTGACTTACACACATGACTTGGGGGTATGGAGAAATCAAGAATGTAGCTGAACGTAACTTAAAGGGCTATTATATCATTTTACCGTGGTCCCGTGGGGAATGAACTGGACATAGACTCACAGTCTATTACATCATTTTACCGTGGTCCCGTGGGGAATGAACGGGGTATAGATCGATGGGTTACGATGAGGATTACATTAATTGATTTTGAATAATTTTAGAGTAGATAACCCTATAGCACAGTTTAGACTACTCACTGCACTTTACCTGTTTATATCCTGTTCACTGATCTATATTCATGTTACGGTTTACTTGCTACTGATGACTTGTTACTGTTCATACTTCATGCCTGCATATTTCATCACATCCTGCTTTCTTAGAATTATTGATATTTTGACGCACTGACGTCTGGGTTTTGCATGGCCCAGATCCTCTACCTTTGTCGCAGGCTGATCAAGAGTATTTCCACCGTTAGGCCAAGCAGTGAGGATCCTGTTAGTATCCAGTTTGTTATTTCCTTACTTTTCAGATGTTATTGTTACTTGGATTTATTGCTTCCGCATATTATTTCTTGACTCGTTTATTCTGGCTCATGGACATGTACTAGATAGTTTATTTACTTTCCTGTTCTTGATATCTCTACAGCCGTAATGTGACTGTGGAGAGATTTTTCCTATCCACAGGTAGCATGGTTGGTTCTGTCACGTGCCTATTTTAGTGCACTCTGGGAAGTAGGGCGTGACAGGAAGATTACTTGAAGACGTCTTGTCCAGCCCCCGTAGGGATCAGAGACACGACAGTCGTGGGGTTACTCGAACAGCAAGATTGTGCATCGAGGGATACACCAGCCAACGCGACGGTGCGACGGGTAGAAAACCCTAGTACCACATACCCTAACGGACTTCTATTAGCTGGTTTAACTGTGACGTTAGGAAACCCTTACGAGAACTTCTCGATCCGTCTCGACCCGTGAGGAAATTAGTGTCCTTACAAGAACTTCTCGATTCATCTTGACTTGTAGGGAAAAGCCTTAGGCAATGGGGATAAGGACCTGTTTCCTAAGCCCTGGGGCCTTGCAAGTCGGTCCAAGATGGACTATTGTATACTATTCATGGGCCACACTCTTCAAAGTCGAATCTCGATAAGGAGGGAAACAACCGCTTACGAATCCTTTTGACTTGTAAGAGGGAAAAATTCTCTTGTGAAATCCTTACGACTCTTAAGAGAAAACGCACTTAGGAATCCTCATGATTCCTAAGGAGAAAATACACCTACGAGATCCTCTCGACTCGTAGAGAGAAAACCCTTTATGAGACCCTCACGGCTCATAAAGTTGAAAAGTCTTAGGCGGCAGATCTGAACCTGTTTCCTAAGCCATCGCTTCCTATCTCGATTCAGGGAAATCAGCGTCCTTGACGAGAATCTCTCGATTCGCGCTGACCCATAAGAAAATCAGTGTCTTTGCAGGAATACCTTGATTCGTCTCAACCGGTAGGGAAATCAGCGTCCTTGACAAATATCTCGATTCAGGGAAAACATTGTCCTTGATAAACCTCTCGATTCAAGGAAATCAGCGTCCTTGACGAGAATCTCTCGATTCGCGTCGACCCGCAAGGAAATCAGTGTCTTTAGAAGAATCCTCCGATTCGTCTCGACCACAGGGAAATTAATGTCCCCGCATTTGTAAGGGAGAAAATTCTCTTGTGAGATCCTTACGACTCTCGAGAGAAAACAGACACTTAGGAATCCTCACGATTCCTAAGGAGAAAATACACCTACGAGATCCTCACGACTCGTAAGGAGAAAAGTCTATATGAGACCCTCACGGCTCGTAAAGTTGAAAAGTCTTAGGTGGCAGATCCTAACCCTGTCTCCTAAGCCATCATTGCCCTACAGGGAGGTCAAGATAGACTATCTATGAGCTACACTCTCCGAAGTCGAACATCGACAAGGAAGGAAACAACCACTTACGAGTCCTCTCGACTTGTAAGCGGGAAAATTCTCTTATGAGATCCTTACGACTCTCAGGAGAAAGCACACTTAGGAATCCTCACGATTCCCAAGCAGAAAATACACCTACGAGATCCTCTCGACTCGTAGGGAGAAAAATCTTTATGAGACCCTCATGGCTCATAAAATTGAAAAGTTTTGGGTGTTAGTTATATGTATGCCCTAGAGGCCATTACTATACATAGGATGTATATTGTAGTGGATGCTTGGACATATATAGGGATGACTTTCTTGCTCGATATGATAGTATGCTATCTGGTTACTCTTTACCTTAACGTGTACACTGATTGTCTCTCTGTTACATGTTGGTAAAGCCCTTAGGATGTGCACTTGACTACCTGGACTATGATGCGGATCATACTAGTGGGGACATGGTAGTCCATAAGTACATCCTTCAAGGTCCCTAGTCGTGGGTGTATCGAGACGGGGCATCGATATACCAGAGTAGACTAGCGTATCCCTTCTCGACCCATACAGATGGGCGATGGATGATCCCATATCCATTGGTGTTTGACATCAGAGATGATATACGGGTGCTCAGTGGAGACTGGGTACACTGGACGGACTCGCCGAGAACTCCCAGATGGTATTATACCTTACGTTAGATGGTAGTTCTCTGGTGACACTGGTACAGGTTAGTCTGTAGACCCGAGATCGTCATAGAGTCTTGTGTGATTCCTACTGTGCTTTGATTTCCATCATACCAGGTCCAAGAGGGCGTGCAAAAATGTGGCTTTTGGGTACAGTCCCGAATCACATTGAGGCAATGAGCGATAGGAGGGGTTTCGTCTCTCCCGGTATAGAGAGTTGATGTTGCGCAGTGCTCGATTGGCTATAACAGGAATTCCTTGGCCAAGGCTGCTTTAGGGATTTACTGGTAAGTGTTACCAGCAGTTTTTCGACCCGTTATGAGCCTCATATCGACACGACTTATCGAGTTATTGGGGTCTGGCGTTTACCACCCCTAGACGAGATATGCGACATATCAGACGAACAAACCGGACTGTACGGTAAGTGTTACTGGTTGGATTCACAGGAGTGTGAGCGGGCTTGCTCGTTGATCTTCTGATCGCTCAATACCTGGGTGGCCGTTACGTTTAGCAGACCGCTTGCGGCTTGTGGGTGTTTGATATGATCATCACCTGCTGCCGGCGTATTGACGAGTCTTTAGAGTCCTACACAGGGGTTTCCTGGCTCAAGCGAAACGAAATAGGAGCGCATATGAGATATGTGCGGGATCGAGAATAATACCAGTAGATGATACTGTATTCTATTCTCGCGATTTGTGACATTGATCGGTTGTATGCGATATAGCCGGGTTATCGGATCAAGTGTTGATTCGATAAGTTGTTACTATTGATATTAGTCGGTTATATACAATTTGACCGGATCGTTAAATCAAGTGTTGATTTAATGATTTAATGTATAATTATATATTTGATATATTACTTTACATTAACTAGTATTGGTTCACTTAAGATTGATTTTCTCACTTGAATGTGCACATTGTTTATATGTGATATATGCAAGTGTACATGTTTGTATCATGCTTGATGATACAAACAAGTTGTGTGTATGAGACATGAACCAAATCAAGGTTAAATTAGGGTTTACTATTTTCCTAACAAATAACAAAAGAGTAAGACTTTGGTCAAAGTTATCAAGCTTCATGAAGCTTGATAAACATTGACAAAGTCAACTCTTTTGTCATTTGTTCAAGATATTAGTTAACCCAACCCTTAACCTAATGCTTTGGTTAATTCTCTACATGAGTTAAGCATGAGGGCTTAACTCAACCATGGTGCCATGATTAAAAGGATAAGTTTCATATTATTCTTTTAATTCTTTTCTTCTTCTTCTCCTTCATCAAGCTCACAAAAGCTTGCTAGCTCCAATGGTGCCATGAGAAAAAGAGTGAGAAATCCAATTCTAAAGTGAACCCACTTCCTATTTCTTCATTCTCTACTACTTGCCATGTAGTATAAGGTGTTCTCTTCACAAAGTTTTTGACCAAGTGAAGGAATAGCTTGAGTTTGAGTCTCCCCGACGTAGATCATCTTCGGCCTCGAAGTCAATGACCTAGCCCGATCATTTCTCCGACGAAACATCGCTAGAGTCCGGGATCCGATGATCGCAGCGTAGGGACGTCAACACGGAGCTTTAGAAGTGGAGGACCGGATCTACAAAGGTTGTATTTCCATTCATTTAGTAGCAAAGTAGTTTGTTTGCTTGTTGTTTCTCCTAATCTTTAGTTAACGATCTAGTTTAGCGTTTCTCGGCACCGAAAAATTTGAATTTGGCATGGTTGATGCCTTGTGGAACCTCTTGTGTGTGCCTAGTAACCCTACAGTGGTATCAGAGCCTAGCTAGAGCTTTAGGCGATGTGTTTACGGAGTTAAAACCCCGATCGAAACCCGAAATGCAAAATCAACCCCCTCTCTGGAAATTTTTTGAAATCTGGGATTTTTCTGTATTAAAAATATCTAAAAAATTCAGCAGGCTTTTCTAAGAATTACCATGAAAAACGAGCCCCTAAGTCCTCCACATGGCCGCGGAACCACGGCAATAACCCACCTTTGGCGGCGGTTCCACGGCAGGGTAATGGAATTAGCGACGGGTTTTTGCACAGTAATTCTTGCCTCTGTTGTTTCTATTTTCTGGGTATTTTTAACAGTGACTCAAGTGTTGAGTATTTTTGGGGTTTATTTTGTATTCGTTGATTCGATCGGAATATTTTAAATTCGTAATGTTTTCCGGATATTTTTAGAACATGTTAAAAAGTTCGACCGGATATAAATACCCACTTTTTCCCCTACCGGGAAATTTCCAAGTGTTGGATTTTTCCGTCATTTAAGAACGTTCTAAGTAGTGCAAGTAACGCGATGGACCCTCTAGAAGACAGAGGGATTCCAACTGTTGTAGTTTTACACTTTCTTTTCTGCGACCGTAAGTGCAATATGTGATATCGCCGGTTTCATTGCTATATGTCAACGACAATTGGGATGCGCATATTTACTTACGTTGATGACATGTGATGTTATGTGTTGCTGGATATGTTATATTGGATCGTCGCGTATTGAATAGCCGGGGGTTTTTATGTGAGATGAGTGTTTTTCATTTTCATTCATGTAAAAACTTGTATGTAATATTCTTTTATTGGGGCATTTCTGGGTTGAGGTTGATGTCACCATTTGTATATTATTTACTTTTCCGCACTAGGATAAACCCAAGGAGGAGAGCACAAGTAACCGGGTTCTGGAGTCCAGTGGGAGACCAACTCGAGGAGTCGAGTCCGGGTCTCCTAACTCTAGAATTGGTAGGGTTGCTTGCCGCTCTCGTAGGGGTTTAGGGGTGTGGGTTTGGCTATTCATCGCGACCGTGGAATCCGTGTTTTATACTGGCTCGTATTGAAAACACGGACGTCCTAGTATATCCAATGTTTCATATGTTTCTTCTGCTGTGATATCTGTGATGTGATCATTTGATGTTCTGTAATGGATACTGTATATAGTATATATGATATATTATATAGACGCTACTTATGTTTTACACCCGCGCTAGCCCTGTCCCGCTCTGTCGTTAGTTACCTAACCTAACGGTGTACGAGGGGACATCGAGACGAATGCGGATGGCATAAGTGTACGTCGTATTTATCTGTGATGTTTAGGTGATTTAAATGATGGGACTTCATTAATGAGATTAATGAAATAAAAAAAACCTAAAGATGTTGTGGAATCGAATTTTCAAAAACAGGTAGCTACAGTTCTTGCTTTGCATCGCGGTGTTCCTTATAGAACATCCTGCACCTTATTCGATAAGGAAAGGGCCGAGATCCCTTCACCGGGAGTGACCCCTTTAGCAATAACTGGCAGATGCTACACCCCTCGGTTTGTCTTTTGATTGCTTCTATAGTTCTTGCTTCGCATAATGGTATATATGATATATCCTGCACCTCATTCGACGAGGAAAGGGCCGACGATCCCTTTACCGGGAGTGACCCCTTTAGCAAAACTTGAAAAGCCTCAAAAACACTCCATTTTAAAATCAATTGATTCTACAACGATATCAAGTTCATTACGCAATAGGTTTTCTTAAAAACCTATCGTAGCCCTCCGTCATTTCAGATAAGTACTAGTTAGTATTCGTGCTACGTTTGTTGACTATGTTAAGGCGTAGTGTGCGGTAGCTGATTAGTGCTTATCTGTATAAGCATATGATGCGATTGGATTAGGGTAGTCGTGCGACTTTGTTGACTATGTTAAGGGTCGTGCGGGTGGGTTTAATTCAATCGGGAAATGACGGGTTGAACTTGACTAGCACTTATGATTTGTTGACTATGTTAAGGTCATATAGCTGCTAAGGGAAAAATTATCGGGAATTTCAAGTGTTGAAATTTGCAATGAGATTACATATCTTCTATGAGATAGTTGGACCCCGATACCCGCTGCGAGTAAGAGTTACTCCTGGGAGAGCTTTACACATTACAATTAGCCGATCAAGTAGGTGTCTAGAAAGGTGTTAACGAGGTTACGCCTCTGGGAAAACGAGATTTACATTAATTAGGTTCGTGCGAAAGCACGGGGGACCTCCCTTAAAGTACTGACACTGGCCTGGCTGAAAGATTGGCGAACTTGTAGCGTGTAATTAATCCCGGCTAGTCTTTCCTTTTAGGGTTTGAAGGAAGATTTGATAAAAACAGTGGGAGCCATCCTGATTAGATAAAATAATAACCAATCTGATCTTGCAAGAGCGCACGCAGAGTGTTTTCTTCTCTCTCTCTCCAGGTAGTGACCATGTCACGCCTTAATCAAGATAATAAAACGGATATATTGACCGAACCCGCTTGTTATACTGAGCTGGGGAACGTTGGTCCCGCTCCAACTTATAATTGTTATAAGACAGAGCAGGAAATAGGGGAATACCAGATTTCCCGTGCCGCCCAAACGAAGAAAGTGCATGATGATGCATCATCTTCGGGTGTGTTCGTTACATAGAACTGTTTCTCAGTATCTTTTACGTCCTGGGTATGTGATACCTAATCAGGATCCCGCATATGTAATCTGTTACATGGGCTACAGAAAGGTAGAGAACTGAGAACGGGTGATAAGTTTCATGAGGCAGAAAACGGTGCAAGTGTTGCAGCCAAGTCTGTTGGTCACTGTCACCCTGTATTACCAGAATACATTGATTCTGAACAAATGTTATTAGATACCGAACCTGATATACAAAATCATATCAGTCTCTTTATTAGTAAAGAAGGATATAATTTTGTATTGATTGGATAATGTTTTGAACATTTCCTAAATCAAGAGTTGATCGGTTCATGCACGTTATCTAAAAGCATTAACGTTCGAAATCAAACTACAGTTCTTAGTATACAGAACACACACAAGAGGAAGAATTCAGAAATGAACGAATCCTTCTTGAGGTATTGTAGACTAGGTCATATCAATGCGACCCGACTAGCTGAAGTTACATATAAATGCATATTTAAATTAGTTTGAATTTACATCTTATGAAACTTGCCAGTCATGTCACAAAGATAAGATGACCATAGATCTGTTTAATGGAAACAGAGAAAGAGTTAGTGAACTCTTGGGATTGATACATGCTGATGTATGAAAGTCCCCTGTCTACGCATGCCAAGACCGGTTCTTTGTACTTCATTACATTCTCTGATGATCTCTCAAGATTCAGACATATGTTCCTGTTGAAACACAAGTCCGAACCTTTTGAGATATTCACAGAATATAAGTTAGAAGTAGAGAACCAAAAAGGGTATAAGTATTATGTCCTTTGATGTGATCAGGGAGGAGAATACTTGAGCACGGAATTCCTGGACTATTCTAAAGGAGAATGAGATTCTCTCTCAGCATTACTCCTCCGTATACACCTCAGCACCTCGGTGTATCGGGGCGGAGCAATTACACCCTATTAGATATGGTGTGCTCTATGATGAGTACTACTGAGTTTCCTATTTCCTTTTAGGGAGTTATGCACTTATGAAGTTGCATACCTATTGAATAGGGTTCCGATCAAATCAGTTGCCTACCACTTCATATGAGATATGGAAAGGGAAGAGCCCATATCTTAAGTTTGTTAAGATTTGGGGTTGTCTAGCCTATGTCTAAAAGCATAATCCGGACAAGCTCGAGGCAAAGTCAGTTCTGTGGAAGTTTGTTGGATATCCCAAGCATTCGCAAGGGAATATCTTCTACCTAACCGAGGAATAAAAATGTTTTGTTTCTCAGCATGCCACCTTTATGAAAGGGAATTTCTTGTGAAGAAATTATTGGTTATGAGGTAGAACTGGAAACAGTTCCAGCTATACAAACTGCAGCTGCTGATTTGGTAGAACCAAAGGATTCAATAGCAACCAACGAACCTCAGCCTCTCCGCCGATCTAGTAGGGTTCCTCACCCACCTGAGAGATACTTCGGTTTCTCTATGACAGTGGGAGCGAGGATTGCATCATGAGATGATGACCCAAATAGTTTTGGGCTGGCCATCAGGAGTAGGACTCTGTAAGAATGGCTGGATGCTTATCGATCTGAGATGGAATCCTTATACACCAACAAAGTATGGACTTTGGTTGCTTTATCTGAAGGGTTAAATCCCCATCAGGAGCAAGTATATCATGAGAAGATTACTTGGTGTACATGGAAAAGTTAAGACTTTCAAAGCTAGACTTGTTAAAGGTTTGCATCATTGACCAGCTATGGATTGTGATGAAACCTTTTCTAAGTACCTATGCCTAAGTCCATCCAGATCCTACTTGCCACGGTTACATACCATGACTACAATATCTGGCGGTTGGGTGTCATGACTGCTTTTCTAAATAAAGATTTAGAAGACAGAGTCTATAAGTACACAGTCAGAGGGCTTCGTAGACAGTGGGAGCAGCGGAAATGTGTGCAAGATGTTTTATGTGATAAAGCAGGCATTGCGGAGTTGGAACATCTGTTTTGATGAGTATGTCAAAGAGTTTGAAATCATCAAAATGGTAGATGAACCTTGTATATACAAAAAGGTAGTAGGGAGTATGCTTGTGATCCTCGTAGAGTACGTGGATGACATACTCTTAATAGGGAAGAAGTTTCCTATGCCACGCTCGGTCAATCTCCGCTTATCACAAAGATTCTCCATATAGGATCAAAGTGATACCTCCTAAATCCTTATTTTGGATCTGTGAGATAGATCTAATTGGATGTTAGGATACTCACTAGATGTAGTGAGATGGTATCAATCGATCCTGGGGAGAATCACTGGAAAGGTTCCAGGGTGATAAGGACGACTGAATGTCAGTCGCAGGTATTGTCTTTACCCTCAGTAAAGGGACGGTATGTTGGAAGAGTTCCAAGCTAGATACCGTGGCATACTAGACGATAAAGGCTGGATACATCGCTACCAAAGAGGAAGTCTGGGTGTATATTAGTTCATGAGATGAACTTCGTTCCTCCCATTGTGTGACAATGGAGTTGTGGCTTATGCCAAGGAACGCCCGTCCCATCAGTGATCCAGACATATTCTTAGGCAGTATCACCTGATCGTGGAGATGGTTGATCTCCAGGGGATCGAGGTTAGGAGAGTAGACTCAGAGGACAACACGGCGGATCCACTCACGAAAGGCCTTTTCCCAGAGAGAGACTATTATGGGATGGTTGAGTATGAGATACTACAATCACTGCTGACAGATGGCCCTAGTGCAAGTGGGAGATTGTTAGTTATATGTATGCCCTAGAGGCCATTACTATACATAGGATGTATATTGTAGTGGATGCTTGGACATATATAGGGATGACTTTCTTGCTCGATATGATAATATGCTATCTGGTTACTCTTTACCTTAACGTGTACACTGATTGTCTCTCTGTTACATGTTGGTAAAGCTCTTAGGATGTGTACTTGACTACCTGGACTATGATGCAGATCATACCAGTGGGGACATGGTAGTCCATAAGTACATCCTTCAAGGTCCCTAGTCGTGGGTGTATCGAGACGGGGGCATCGATATACCAGAGTAGACTAGCGTATCCCTTCTCGACCCATACAGATGGGCGATGGATGATCCTATATCCATTGGTGTTTGACATCAGAGATGATATACGGGTGCTCAGTGGAGACTTGGTACACTGGACCGCCGAGAACTCCCAGATGGTATTATACCTTACGTCAGATGGCAGTTCTCTGGTGACACTGGTACAGGTTAGTCTGTAGACCCGAGATCGTCATAGAGTCTTGTGTGATTCCCACTGTGCTTTGATTTCCATCATACCACGTCCAAGAGGGCGTGCAAAAAGGTGGCTTTTGGGTACAGTCTCGAATCACATTGAGGCAATGAGCGATAGGAGGGGTTTCGTCTCTCCCGGTATAGGGAGTTGATGTTGCGCAGTGCTCGATTGGCTATAACAGGAAGTCCTTGGCCAAGGCTGCTTTAGGGATTTACTGGTAAGTGTTACCAGTAGTTTCTCGACCCGTTATGAGCCTCATATCGACACGACTTATCGAGTTATTGGGGTCTGACGTTTACCACCCCTATACGAGATATGCGACATATCAGATGAACAAATCGGACTGTACGGTAAGTGTTACTGGTTGGATTCACAGGAGTGTGAGCGGGCTTGCTCGTTGATCTTCTGATCTCTCAATACCCGGGTTGCCGTTACGTTTAGCAGACCGCTTGCGGCTTGTGGGTGTTTGATATGATCATCACCTGTTGCCGGCGTATTGACGAGTCTTTAGAGTCCTACACAGGGGTTTCCTGGCTCAAGCGAAACGAAATAGGAGCGCATATGAGATATGTGCGGGACCGAGAATAATACCAGTATATGATACTGTATTCTATTCTCGCGATTTGTGACATTGATCGGTTGTATGCGATATAGCCGGGTTATCGGATCAAGTGTTGATTCGATAAGTTGTTACTATTGATATTAGTCGGTTATATACAATATGACCGGATCGTTAAATCAAGTGTTGATTTAATGTATAATTATATATTTGTTATATTACTTTACATTAACCAGTATTGGTTTACTTAAGATTGATTTTCTCACTTGAATGTGCACATTGTTTATATGTGATATATGCAAGTGTACATGTTTGTATCATGCTTGATGATACAAACAAGTTGTGTGTATGAGACATGAACCAAATCAAGGTTAAATTAGGGTTTACTATTTTCCTAACAAATAACAAAAGAGTAAGACTTTGGTCAAAGTTATCAAGCTTCATGAAGCTTGATAAATATTGACAAAGTCAACTCTTTTGTCATTTGTTCAAGATATTAGTTAACCCAACCCTTAACCTAATGCTTTGGTTAATTCTCTACATGAGTTAAGCATGAGGGCTTAACTCAACCATGGTGCCATGATTAAAAGGATAAGTTTCATATTATTCTTTTAATTCTTTTCTTCTTCTTCTCCTTCATCAAGCTCACAAAAGCTTGCTAGCTCCAATGGTGCCATGAGAAAAAGAGTGAGAAATCCAATTCTAAAGTGAACCCACTTCCTATTTCTTCATCCTCTACTACTTACCATGTAGTATAGGGTGTTCTCTTCACAAAGTTTTTGACCAAGTGAAGGAATAGCTTGAGTTTGAGTCTCCCCGACGTAGATCATCTTCGGCCTCGAAGTCAATGACCTAGCCCGATCATTTCTCCGACGAAACCATCGCTAGAGTCCGGGATCCGATGATCGCAGCAGAGGGACGTCAACACGGAGCTTTAGAAGTGGAGGACCGGATCTACAAAGGTTGTATTTCCATTCACTTAGTAGCAAAGTAGTTTGCTTTCTTGTTGTTTCGCCTAATCTCTAGTTAATGATCTAGTTTAGGGTTTCTCGGCACCGGAAAATTTGAATTTGGCATGGTTGATGCCTTGTGGAACCTCTTGTGTGTGCCTAGTAACCCTACATTGGGCGGCATATCTGAACCTGTTTCCTAAGCCATCGCTTCTTATCTCAATTCAGGGAAATCAGCATCCTTGATGAAAACCTCTCGATTCACGTCAACCCGCAAGAAAATCAATGTCTTTGCAAGAATATCTCGATTCGTTTCAACCCCAAGGAAATCAGTGTCTTTGCAAGAAACCCCGACACCGAAACGGCGAAAGTCAACCTTGACACCAAAACGGCAAAATTCAAACCTTGACCTTCCCGTCAAAGCAACGCTTCGATTTGGGAATAAGTCAACTCATCAATCACTTATGAGTCCTCTCGACTTGTAAGGAAGAAAATTTTCTTATGAGATCCTTACGACTCTCAAAAGAAAAACGCACTTAGGAGTCCTCATGACTCCTAAGGAGAAAATATACCTACGAGATCCTCACGACTCGTAAGAAGAAAAGTCTTTATGAGACCCTCACAGCTCACAAAGTTGAAAAGCCTTAGGCAGCAGACCTGAACCTGTTTCCTAAGCCATCACTACACTACAAAAAGGTCAAGATGGACTATCTACAGGCCACATTTGCCAAAACCACATTCGCCAATGAAATAAAGAAGCTAATTATGGGCCCTCACGATTCGTAAGAAAAAAATACCTGAATGAGATCTTTACGACTCACAGAGGCGATGAACACTTAAAAATCTTCACCATTTCTAGGGAGAATACACCTATGGGATCCTCTCGACCCGTAGGGAGAAAAACCTTCTTGAGACCCTTACGGCTCATGAAGAAAAAAAAGTCTTAGGCTACAAGCACCCTAAACTTGTCTCCTGAGCCCTCAATTCTGTGGCCATGCATAACTTTGCACTACTTCACCCACGTACATACTTACGTGGGCAAAGTAGTGAGGGGCATTTGTTCCCGCCAAAATTTTGGCTCAAAACTTGCTCCCTTATAAAATAATAACGATAAAATAAAAAAATAAAAGGAAAAACTCCACATGCAAAGAATGTAACAAATGTCTCAGCACCAAGAGTTGAAACACTTTGAGGCAGCACCTCACGTGCAAAGCACGAGAGCGCCAATAGCGCCAGCGCCAAGAGTCAAAGACTCTGAGGCAGCGCCTCACGTGCAAAGCACAAGAGCGCCAAGCGCCAAGAGTCAAAGACTCTGAGGCAGCACCTCACGTGCAAAGCACAAGAGCGCTAGCGCCAAGAGCGCCAGTATTAAGAGTCAAAGACTCTGAGGCAGTGCCTCACGTGCAAAGCACGAGAGCGCCAGCGCCAAGAGTGTCAGCTTTAAGAGTCAAAGACTCTGAGGCAGCGCCTCACGTGCAAAGCACGAGAGCGCCAGTGTTAGAACTAAATGTTCTCCACCATTGGATCAAAGATCCAATGAACATGATGAATCATCAAATTACCAGAATAAAATTTTGTTAAGGAAATACTCCTCAAATCTTTTCAAACAAGGAAAATCTTTCTGTAAATCAGAGTGCCATTGGATCAAAGATCCAATGGTGATTAAAAATCACCAAGATACAGAATAATTTCTGTATGGGAAAATATTTTCCCAATCTTGTTAATAACAAGAAAGATGTCTTCTGTAAAATAGAAGCCCTAGGATCAAAGATCCAACGGTGGGAAATATCCCCAAATCAATTAGAGAAAAGATCTCTTCAACTGATTCAACAAATCAGCCTCCCCTATATAAATGACCCAAGACTTCAAGTCACTTAGAGAGGAACCCCCCCACAAGCTTTGAGAAATTTAAAAGAAAAGAGCAAGCTTTGAGAAGAAGAACTTTTCTTCAAGGTAAAAACAAAGAGATAAAAAACATCTCATCAAGGAAGAAGAACATAGTTCTTTTTTAGATCATAGATCTATAAGACAGAGGTCTTTCACAAAAAGAGATCATAGCATCTCATCATAAAAAAGGGGGAGAAGAATTTCATTCTCTTCAGATCATAGATCTACAAAGACAAAGTCTTTCACAAAAAAAATAGAAGAGATTGTAACATCTCCTATAAAAATAAGAACTCTGTTCTTAGAACCATGAGACAAAGTCTCTTATAAGTAAGAACTTATTTCTCAGATCACAAAATTGATCAGAAACACTCTGCGTTCATTGTCTGGCGCTCAGCGCCAAGCGCGCCACGTGCTCCTCATGTGTGCGCTACTTCATAAGAAGCGCCTTAGCGTTCCAAATCTGGTTACCAGCGCCAAGCGTGCCACGTGCTCCTCACGTGTGCGCTATTTAACAGAAGCGCTCTGCGCTCATTGACTGGCGCTCAGCACCAAGCGCGCCACGTGCTCCTCACGTGTGCGCTACTTTATAGAAGCACTCTGCGCTCTTTGACTGGCGCCCAGTGCCAAGCGCGCCACGTGCTCCTCATGTGTGCGCTACTTAACAGAAGCGCTCAACGCCAAGCGCACCATGTGCTCCTCACGTGTGCGCTGAGAGAACATAAACTGTTCTTTAAACAAAGACCTCAGAGATATAATGAGTGCTCATCACTCAATAAAAGACAAAAACGGTTGTCAGAACCCAAACCAATGCTCAGTATTGTTAAATGAAAGAGGACTGAGCCTAATTAAATGTCCAACATTTCAACTGAATGGGCCGAGCCCAAGTTGGCAACAAATCCCTAATTCAGATTAATTGAGCCCATATGCTCATAAATTTTTGATCTTAGACCTAAAGTGGACTACAGATCTCCCAAACAATATTGGTTCAAGGGTACATCTCTTCACTCCTCTGATATGTGTCGTTGTAATCCTTCAACGTCTTTGGAGAGGTGACGGGTCCCGACAACCAGACACTCCACGGACTGTGGGGTCCTTAAACTCTTGGACTATGATATCCTTAATCTTCACAGACTATGATATCTCTACACTACCATGGACCGTGAGGTCCTTAAACTCATAGAATATGATGTCTTTAAACTTTATAGACTATGATGTCTTTAAACTCCACGGACTATGACGTCCTTAAAATTATGGACCGCAATAACCCTAAACTAAAACAACAGAGCCCAAATGCTCTTTTGTTGGATCTAAATGATCCTGTTAAGTAGATTATAGTCTAAAATTAGACTAACGTATCCTTAACAAACGTTTAAGTTGATCTTAGTCTCAAATGAGATTAACGATCTTTAAACCCAACCCAAACCCAAATCTAAGAAAATACGGATTTGGACTAATCCACGCCCTATGGGTGACAACATAAATTAGTCTCTGTATACAATCCACGGGCAACCAAAAACAAAACAAACACCCACGACACGAAGTGACCATCTGGAGAAGGAGAAAGTGGTTACCGCGATGCGGTAGCATAATTAACTGCAGGGGCTTGCGCCTGCAGGAAAAAGCGTCTCCACAATCAAAAACCCTTCACAATGAAGGGGAATCTGACGAAGTCTGCTACATCTGCCGCATCCGTCTAAATCTCTGATACATGGTGCCGTAAATCAACTTGGTATCTTCGGAGAGTTGGATGGATAAAACCAAATAGCATCTGCCCCCAAATTCAGGCAAGACGACCTACGCGGTTCCGTCTCTGTATTCGGCGGTAAACAATGATACAAAGATTTTCAAGTGTGAACACATTTTGGCTCATGTGGACCGGCCATGAATCAAGTGGGCAAGCACCATGATGAAGCATACCAAGTTGGAAAGTTGATTCATAAGTGGGCATGATGTGAAGTGTGAATATGATCCACTTGCCTTTGTCCTTAAGCTCTAGAGAGAAAACGAGAGAGTTTTAGATTAAAAAAATGGTCCTAAAAATATAGTGAGGAGCTCAGAAGATCACACACTGAAGACGACCCCCACACTCTATGTTTTGGCCGCCGGTTTATTTATGGAAGTCGTTATTTTCGGCTAGAGCATCTCCAATTTGGCTCGTGCAACTTCTGTAGGTCCCATGTTATTTTGTCAGTCCATTTTTATTATTTATTTTTGATATTGAGTTGCATATATATAGCAGATCAAATTGAAGCCTTAGTGGTTGGATTTTGAGTAAGAAAAATAGTGTGTATGCTTGAATACTTCTTCTTCTTCCCTTCGCAATCTCTCATTTGAGAGATTGGAAAGTGGAGGTTGATGTTGTATGATTGGTGTAATTTATTGCACATTTTTCTAAAACATTTATCATTTTATTTTCATATATTATGCTGTTCCGGATATCTTTTATGAATTATTACAAATAACAGGGCCTGGATGCAAAAAAATGGAAAATTGTGCTAAAATGAGGATTACGCGTATACAATGAAGACTTAAGAGAGTTATTCAAAAAATAAAAAGACAATTTGCAAATTTGGAACAAATTTGGGAATATTATTGCAAATCAGTAAAGGTTGCAATAAATAGAGGTGAATCAATTATCATAACAACAAATCAGTTGGGGAAACTAAATCAAATCAAAAGTAACAAATCAACTTACCTAATTATATACCGAATTTAAGAACAATTCGGAGATCTATGCAAATACCGAAATACAGCGAGATATTCAAGATTTTATGAGCTCAAAAATCATCTAAATTGACGATAAAATCACAGAAAAAATCTGGAGCCAAGAAGCCAAAATTTGGAGGCGGATCAGCGGCGAATCAAGTCAATTAGGGGAAGATCAGCAGTCGGCTTTGGGCCGTTATATGAGATTTTTTATGATCACGATCGCTTTTCCACATAGATTAATGTTAGATGTAGGGTTTCGTCTTTTGAAAATTCTGAAGGCATGCAACAGCATCCAACAGAGCAATTAGATTAGATTTTCATAGTTGTTAATAAGTTGATTTTCTTATATCTTTTATTACTTGTTCTCCAAACTTCTTTAGCCCTATATAAGCACCTGTATAGCTCTAGGGTTTCATATCTCTTCCACAGGCTTTAAAAATCAGGGTTTGCAAAAGTATGAGAGATTAAGAGTAATTGTAAGTTTTATTTCATAAATAATAAAGTTTATAATTTCCTTTCTATGAAAGACTAATTATTTTTATAGGGTTTTGTATTGTCTTTCATTCTATGGTTGGATGTGTTTTATGATCTTCTTTTCTTTTACTTCATTATGAATTGTTGGATATGTATGCCTTAGAGGCCTTCATTGTATAGGATCTAGGGATATGTATGTACAGGACAATCTTGCTCAATATGATAGTACGCTATTTGGTTTGTATTTATCTTAACATATGATATGTTTTACTTTGTATTTCATATCTAGTATACATGTTGATAAAGCCCGTAGGATCTTTGCCTGATTACCAGCATTGTGATGGCTGTCATACTTGTGGGAGTTGGGTAGTCGATAGGCACATCCTTAAACTGTCCCTAGTCGTAGGAGTATCGAGACTGGGTATCAATACTCCAGTGTAGACTAGTGTATACATATCTAGACCCTGACGAGGGGCGATGGTTTAGTCCCGCAACCATTGGCGAGATGCACCTAAGATTGTATACAGGTGCTCACAGGGAGCGAGTACACCGGACAGGACTCACGGAGGACTAGCTAGATGGTATTATACCTTGCGTCAGATAGCAGTTCTCAGATGACATGTGTGCAGATAGTCCGTCGACCTGAGGTCGTCATTTGTCTCGTGTGAGTTCCTACTGTGCTTTGATTACTACCCTACCACGGCTTTACTGAGTCGTGCAAACATGTTTTAGTTGGGTACAGTCCCGAGCCAAATGGAGGAAGTGATCGACTGTTGGGGATTCTTCATTCCAGGTATAGGGAGTCGATGTCGCTCAGTGATCGGTTGGTCATCACCATAAGTCCCTGGCCAGAGCGGATTGAGAATTATTGGTAAGTGAACCAGTAGATTCTTGGATTGGTTTTGAGCCACACCGACACGACTTGTTTGGTTATTAGGGGTCTGACGTTTTCCACCTCCTTAGACTTTACATGCGATACTCTCAGATGAACAGACAGGACTGCACAGATATTGTCACGGATAGGCTCAGTAGGAGTTCGGATGAGTTTGCTCGTCGACCTTCTTTTCGACATATACCTGGGTAGCCGTTACGTTCAGCTAGTATCGCTGACGTGCTTGTGGTTAAACCTACTGCCACCGTACTGTCGAGTCTTTGGAGTCCCACACAACCTTACTTTGGGCGAAACGATGTAGAGGCCGTATGGTTTTACGGCAGGGTTAGATCATATACGTGTACTTGTGCACGGATCATGATTCGGATGGATAATACTAGTGGGCTTTGGTTTAAGCTGGATCATAGTATTAGATTATCGGATTATTCAGTCTCTGGGTATTCGTATTTTTCAGAATGCGGATATGGGTATGTATATACGGTTGAGGGGTATTCTTGTAATTTTGGCATGAGTGCTTCTAGAAGAAGACGCCTCATTTCTTATTTATTCTTTTTGATTAAATGATGAAATGAGGTGGAGGGTGAGTTGTTGATTTACATTAAATGAAGCATGGCCACTAGATGACTCACCTAGTGACTCATATGATAACTATTGAAGTATGCTTGATTTTATATTATTCTATGCTTTATAATTATCCAAGTTAGCCATTTTTATTTCATAACATCTCACACATTCTCTCTCCTCCAAGCTATCTCCTTCTTCCTCTTACCCTTAATTGTCTCATGAGTTGAGAATCCAAGGGTCTAGGAGACTAATTAACCCCTAATCACTCTCTACATCACCTAAACAACCTAGATTAGCACACTAAGTTCTTTAGTTACCTCATATTAGAGGTAAGGGCTCATAGTAGTAACCCTCAGGTGGATCATCTTTGGCCCAAGGAGGTTAACGACCAAGCTAGATCCGTAGACTCATCCGGGAGCTTAAGAAGTGGAGGATCACAACAAAGAAAGAAGGACTAGGTCACGGAGGTATAAACTTCTTACACAGTAGTTAGAACCTCTTAGTCATTGTATTAGTTAAGGTTTATATAAATATCCTGTTGTTTTAAAGTCGTTGCGAAGTTCTAAAATCATTTTTGAAAATTCCGCCTCCCCACGATCCTGCGGGGTGCGCGATTACGACTTACAAGAATTACTTTTGATATAATTCTTTTCTTGTAGTTTTCATTATATAAACTAGATCTTATGAGATAATTGATGTTTTGAATTAGATCTAGGGATTGACGATACACCTAGAAACTAATTAGGATGATGAAGATTTGACAAACTAGAACCCTAATTAGGGACGGTAAAGATATGGTTTTTAATAAAATAAATTCAACGCAGGTCATTATTCTTAATAACCTAAAACTAAGTTTTTAAAATGGTATCTAGATGATCTTTTATAATTGATAGGCTTTTGTTAATTAAATTTTCATAACCTATACTTTTATATTAAGTAATAGAAACATATTAGAAATAGATAAAGAATAGAAGTAATATCTTTTAAACCAACTACAGAAAGATAAGTAATACAAAAACCCTAGAATTTTCTCTCTCATAAAAAACCCACTTTTGTTTGCACTAAAAAAATCCAACTCTTTAACTTAGTTTAAAAGTAGTTAACACACCTCTCTATGGGAACGATTTTCAAGTATGACCGCGATAAACTTTATACTTGCGGTTAAATTTGGAGATAATAAAATCCCTATAAAGTTTTTGATGCCGTTGCCGAGGATGTGTGGTTTAATTACATTTGAATTTAAGTTTTAGATTTTAGTTGTAAATTAAATTAGATTTCTTTTAGTGCATTTGATTATGCAATATTTCTGTTTAAAATTTCTGGAATCGAGACAAATTTTCAGGAAGAGAAGATCGAGACGAACAAGAGGCAAATTTATGTAAGATCTCATTTTCCCTAAAATCTCGATTCGATTCAAACTAACAGATTTTTGCAGGATTCTTTGCGTCATTTTAAAAAATAGTTTAGATTTTAGATTGCATTGTATATTTAAAAAGATTCTAAAGAGTAACAACCCAAATCTAGATTAAGTGGGGATTTCAACACCCTTCCTAGGCCTCCCAAATCACAACCGAGCATCCACATTAGCCTACAGTAATTTAAAAAAATGTCTAGACCTCAGCCTCCTAAGGACATATCGCGCTCAATAGGACAAGAGGGGGTTGTAGGTAATTTAAAGGTTATACGATTCAATTTTAAGGCGTCTAGTAACGTATGACTAGTTATGGTTATTTAATTAAGGCCCGCTATTTCGGTGATTCGTATAGCGGAACTCTTCTACTTAACTGGCACTGATTTGGCTTCAAGATTGTTAAAAAGCTGTCAGAGGATCTATCCCTCATTTTGTCTCTTGGCAGTTAGGAGCGGCTCTAGTAACTTGACCTAGGTAACCCTAGATCTAGGTTTGTTTGCGCATGTGATTTGTTAGAATCTTTAGTTTAAAAATAAATGGGTGACGAACATGCTAAATCAACTTTATATGAACTATGTTATTCAGTTAACCCAACACTTGTCGATCATATTAGAATGAATAAATATAGGAGCGGTTATAATTCACCTTACACCACAATCGAACCAACATTCACTGCTTCCAATTTTATAGACCAACACCAATTTCAATCATACTCATACTATGATGTTGGCCCTCCTTTTGACAATATCCAATTAGATTATTATTAATCATACCAAACCTTTCCACCATTAGACATTGATAATAATGAGGAGACGAGACTTACTAAAGTCGAAACGTAGTTGGCCACTTTTATTAAAAACGCTAGTGCCATTAAGCAATCAATGACTAATATTGAAATTCTTCTCGGTCAAAGAACTGCTGTAATAGTCAACAGGAAAGTGCAAGAGACCATCCTAATGCAAACCCACCTAAGCCCGATTGTTCCCAACAACTTAGAACATCATAACAAACCTATTGAGGAAGTGGTTGAGAATAACTATGGTTTGGAATATATAACTGAAGAACGTTTAAGTAATAAGTGTTCTATGTGCTGGTGCAAATTTATGTCAAGTAAGATTGAGCGATATAAGGAGTGCCCAATTTGTGAATCCACATTTGAATCTTGTAGCTTAGATGAGTTTGATATATTGGTGCATGAGGGAAGGGAAGACGAGTCTCCTTCTAGTGACTTTGAAACCTATCATCAAAATTTTGAATTTTCAATTTGGCCTCCAACAACAAATTTATATGAACATGATTTAATTGATGATACGTTTGAGGTCGAGATATTTGATTCAACTGATTGTAAAATTTTTGAGGAAGATATTTTTAATGAAATAAAAGTAGCGGATATAAATTTTGAGAAAAATTTAGATATAGAACCTGCTTATGTAAAGGATACTTGTGATTTTAATGGGGTTGGTCTAGATATACTATTTGAGAAAACTATTGATAGGGAACTAACACCTTTAGTTGGAACAAACAATGAAATTTTGAAGAAAATTTAGAGTGAGAACCCACATTTTTAGAAAATAAAAGCCAACTCATAAGTTAATTTAAGGATGAGGTGAAAGAATTGTTGGATGATGGATCCGATAATATTTTTGAAGAAGATTCACCTATTTTGATAGAAGAAGTGAATGATGAGGAGGTGGTTAATTTTGAAGAAGGATAGGAAATTTTTAAGGATGAACTTAATCTTATAGATGATTTAAATTTCCCAAACCATCCTAGAAATTGTGAGTAACCTGTTGAGCCGTTAACAATTGAACCAAGCCCTTCACCACTTTCGGTCATTATTAAAATCAATCCTATTGAAAAGCAAGATGAAGTTGTGCCTTTAACTCCTATAACTGGATCACTTATTTATACTTCGCATGTTCATGTTTTAGAATTTGATCCAATTATCCAATACTTCGACAAGATGGTATAGTCACATAATTCTTTAAGATTTTCATCATTTATTTCTATACTAGTTTTTCGGCAAAACACGGATCACAATTTTCTTCACCCACATATAAACACTGTACATTTTGCATATCCATTTTAGGGTGTTTATTGATACTTACCGCTACACCTTATTTTACTACTCTTGCATGATTAAAAATAAAATTTTTGAGTGGTTAATACCAACCTATGTGTTAACAAAAGTATTGGGTAAATTATTTTTTTGAATGGTTAATAATTTTGTGAATATGAGATAGAAGATAGTGAGGACACTGTCTAAAATAAGTGTGGGGGGTTAGTTTTGTACATAGATAAGCAAAAAAATTATTAGAAAATTTTGAAAATAGAAATAAATGAGTGAAAAATGTATATAATAGTGAGAAAGAGATTTTAAGAAAAATAAGAAAAAGAGATGTGCTGAATGGATCTAGTAATAAATAGTCATGATCTCGTTCCTAAATGGCTAGTATTATGAAGGAGTTACTAGGTTTGAGAAGATATAAGTGGAACCTGTTTTTGAGTCCAAACATTTGAACGTTGGTATCCTATTATACGCATATGCACACATCTTGAAACTTGGGATAATAGAAGAGACTCGTCATATTCCTGTCTGGAATGCCCTAGTACGAAAAAAATATCACAAAAAAATGAACACTGTTCTGCAATTATCAAAGTAGCATAAAAAATTCATCTAGGGTGCTTCATCACTTGCCGACTTAGACCAACTGGTTTGGGATCATTTATTGTGCCTTAGGTATTGAAAGATTAGAATATTTCTAATTACACTCAATAAGTGATCACATTCAGTAATTGGTTGGTTAGTGACTCACGAAGCAATAACGGTTGCATGAAAAATGTGGGAACAAATCCATCAATTTGATCTGTCGAGTAAAAATTAATAAGGAGCTAAAGACAAGAGTATGGAAGCTTGAATTCTCCGAGTGTAAGGATAATTTTTTACACGCGTAGAGGTATATGATCATATTTGGAAGCAAGATAGGTAGGAAAGATTGAAAAAATGATGATGAAGTAACTTTTGGCACAGATCAAAGTCTATTAAGACATGGTTCATGACGATTGAAAATCTAGTAAAATTTAAACTCTTGTTTTTTCGTTTTTCTTATCTATTTCTATCTTTATATATAGATTTCATTTTCTTATTTTTGTTTCCTTTATTTTCTTTTATAAGAGTAGGAGTATAATTTAGCTAGATTGTAGTTTAGTTTAGAATTTGAAATCCTAGATTTGCTCGAGAACTAGCAAAAGATAAGTGTGGGGTATTTGATTGGTGTAATTTATTGCATATTTTTCTAAACCATTTATCATTTTATTATCATATATTATGCTGTTCCGGGTATCTTTTATGAATTATTACAGATAACAGGGTTTGGATGCAAAAAGATGGAAAATTGTGCTAAAATGAAGATTGCATGCGTACAATGAAGACTTAAAGGAGTTATTCAGAAAATCAAAAGACAATTTGCAAATTTGGAACAAATTTGGGAATATCATTATAAATCAGCAAAGATTGCAACAAATAGAGACGAATCAATCATCACAACAATAAATCAGTTGGAGAAACCAAATCAAATCAAAAGCAACAAATCAACATGTCTAATTATATGCCAAATTTGGGAACAATTCGGAGATCCACGCAAATACAGAAGTACAACGAGATATTCAATATTTTATGAGCTCAAAAATCATCTAAATTGATAATAAAGCCACACAAAAAATCTGGAGCCATGAAGCCAAAATTCGACGGCGGATCAACGGTCAATTTTGGGCCGTTAGATGAGATTTTTTATGATCACGATCGTCTTTCCACATAGATTAATATTAGATGTAGGGTTTCATTTTTCGAACATTCTGAAGGCACGCAACAGCATCTAACAGAGAAATTAGATTAGATTTTTATAGTTGTTAGCAAGTTGATTGTCTTGTATTTTTTATTACTTGTTCTCCAAACTTTTTTAGCCCTATATAAGCACATGTATAGCTCTAGTATTTCATATCTCTTCCATAGGTTTCAAAAATTAGGGTTTACAAAATTAGGAGAGATCAAGAGTAATTGTAAGTTTTATTTCATAATGAATAAAGTTTATAATTTTCTTTCTATGAGTAACTAATTATTTTTCTAGGGTTTTGTATTGTCTTTCATTCTATAATTGGATGTGTTTTATGATCTTCTTTTCTTTTACTTCATCATGACTTCCTTTTGATATAATTTTTTTCTTGTAGTTTTCATCATATAAACTAAATCTTATAGGGAAAGTTAATGATTTGAATTAGATCTAGGGATTGACGATACACCTAGAAACTGATTAGGATGATGAAGATTTGACAAAATAGAACCCTAATTAGGGACGGTAAAGATATGGTTTATAATAAAATAAATTCAATTTAGGTCATTATTCTTAATAACCTAGAACTAAGTTTTTAATATGGTATGTAAATGATCTTTTATAATTGATAGGTTATTGTTAATTAAGTTTTCATAACCTGTGCTTTTATATTAAGTAATAGAAATATATTAGAAATAAATAGAGAAAAGAAGTAGTATCTTTTAAACCAACCATAAAAAGATAAGCAATGCAAAAACCTTAGAACTTTCTCTCTCATAAAAAGCCTATTTTTTTTGCACTTCTTAAAAAAAAAATCTAACTTTTTAACTTAGTTTAAAAATAGTTAACACACTTCTCTGTGAGAACAATTCTCAAGTATGACTGCGATAACCTGTATACTTGTGGTTAAATTAGGAGATAATAAAATCCCCATCATTGTACTCTCATCTTATAGCTTAAGCCCTTCCATTTGTGAATAATGATTGAACTCCTTTGCTTTAACTTATTGTTTGTTTTCTTTACTCATGTTTCTTCTCTTGTGTTTCAATTTTATTTTCTTTTCACTTTTCGTGATAATGTCTGAGTAATTCTATTTGGCTATGGTGATGGTGAGAATGGAGATGAATGTCTTAGCCTTTCTCTATTTTCTTGTGAATATTTAATGTGCTAAAAAATGGATCCTAACTTTAAGATTGGATGATGGTATTTGTTTGATAGGTTATGTAGCTTTCCATGGTTACTTTGTAATCTCTAGCACATACCCTATTCTCTCAATTAATCTCTTATGCAATGTTAAACTTAGAATCAAACTTGTGTTAAGGTTGCTAAGTATTTAGATAAGGTATTTTGCTTGATATTGGTTGACACCCTTCACTAAACATATACCCTATACTATCACCCTCACATTTAGCAAGTTTAATGCTAAACACTACTTCTTATTCGCTAATTAATGTTTGTTGATGCAGTATGCTTTGTGATCCTAGTGATTTGCCTTGATGCTATATGCTTGGACATATAAACGGTAAGTAAAGAACGTAACGGATTTGTTTCTTTCCCCGCATCAAGAATTCATCGTATTGATGGTTTGTGCTTCGCAAACGCCTTGACAAGTCATACTTTATTTCGGTTCTAACAAGAGGAGGAAACACACATGATCAAGAGATAGGAGAAGACTTCACCAGGATTCATCCATCCGAAGCAAGGCCACGACCACTTTTTACCTTCGTTACCTTATTTTCGTATTTTATAATTCGTGACACAAACAAACTCAAAACATTCTTTTCTCTTGAACTTGTGACAACAACTTCTAATCTCCAATTCCCTGTGGATCGACCTGTACTTGCCGGCTACCTACAACTAGCCGTGCACTTAACGTTACTATCTTAAAATGCGACCGAACTCGCGTGCGCCTAATTTCGACAAAAAAACGTTCTTTAAAATCAAGGGCATGCACGTGTGAAGTCCCAACAATTTTCTTCTTATGAGTCGAAAGGATCTCGTAAGCATCGTTCTCCTCACGTATCGTGGGGACACATGGGTGGGACTTCTCCTCGTCGGTAGCTTGGTTTTCCAACGTGGATGAATTGGGATGCAACTTTGTTGCAAGTAGCCTATGTATTGTATACGGCAGTTAATTTGGAGACCAGCCGCAGGGCATCGATGGCTTAGGAGACAGGTTTAGGTCCCTATCACTTAAAACTTTTCAATTTTATGAGCCGTGAGGGCCTCATAAAATTATTTTTTTCTTACGAGTCGAAAGGATCTTGTAAGCGTCGTTCTCCTGATGTATCATGGGGGCATATGAGTCGGGCTTCTCTTCTTTGGTAGCTTAGTTTGCCAACGTGGATGAATTTGGGGTGCAACTTTGTTGCAAGAAGTCCATGGATTGTGTACGATAGTCAATTTGGCGACAGGCCGTAGGGCATTGATGGATAAGAAGACAGGTTTAGGTTCCTATCACCTAATACTTTTCAATTTTATGAGTTGCAAGGGTCTCATAAAATTATTTTCTCCTTACGAGTCGAGAGAATCTCGTAAGCGTATTTTCTCCTTAGGAGTTGTGAGGACCCCTAAGTGTGTTTTCCCTTGTGAGTCATAAGGATATCACAAGAGTGTTTTCTCCTTACGAGTCGAGAGGATCTCGTAAGTGCCATTCTCTTCATGTGTCGTGGGGAAACATGAGTGAGTATTTTCCACAATGGTTGCTTGGTTTGCTAATGTGGGTTGTGATGCAATTTTGTTGCAAGTAGCCTATTGATTGTATACGGTAGTCAATTTGAAGACCGGCTGCAGGGCAGTGATGGATTTGGAGACAGGTTTAGGTCCCTGTCACCTAAGGCTTTTCAACTTTCTGAGCCGTGAGGGTCTCATAAAAATATTTTCTTCTTATGAGTCAAGAGAATCTCGTAAGCGTATTTTCTTTTTAGGAGTCGTGAGGACCCTAAGTGTCTTTCTCCTTTGTAAGTCATAAGGATCTCACAAGAGTGTCTTTCTTACGAGTCGAGAGGACCTTGTAAGCGCCATTCTCCTCATGTGTCATAAAAAAGCATGAGTGGATCTGTTCCATAATGGTAGCTTAGTATGCCACCGTGGATTATTTTGGATGCAAATTTGTTTCAAGTGGCCCATGTATTGTGTATGGTAGTCAATTGGGAGACAAGCCGCAGGGAAACTTTGAAGACTTTGTCTCGAACGCAACTTTGTCGCTATAGGGTAACTTTTGATGTGACTTTATCGCAAAGAGCCCATGAATGGTATACGATAGTCAATTTGGAGACATGCCGCATGGCATCGATGGCTTATAAGACATGTTTAGGTCGCTGTCACCTAAGGATTTTTAATTTTATGAGCCGTGAGAGTCTCATAAAAAGTATATTCTCCTTACGAGTTGAGAGGATCTCGTAGGTGTATTTTCTCCATAAGAGTCGTAGGGACCCCTAATTGTCTTTTTCGCTTGTAAGTCGTAAGGAACTCACACGAGTGTTTTCTTCTTACGGTTCGAGAGGATTTCGTAAATGGCTTTCTCCTTTTGGGTCAAAAGGACTCATAAGTGACGCTCACCACACACCGAGAGGATTTCTCGCCTTAGGTGGGACTTTGGGGATGCAACTTTGTTGCAAGTAGTCTATGGATTATATACGGTAGTCAATTTGAAGATAGGCCGCAGGGCATCTAAGGTTTAGGAGACATGTTTAGCTCCCTGTCACATAAGGTTTTTCAATTTTATAAGCTGTTAGGGTCTCATAAAATTATTTTCTTCTTACGAGTCGAGGGAATCTCGTAAGCATATTTTCTCCTTAGGGGTCGTCACGACCCCTAAGTGTCTTTCCCTTGTGAGTCGTAAGGATCTCACAAGGGTGTTTTCTCTTTACGAGTCTAGAAGATCTCGTAAGTGTCGTTCTCCTCATATGTCGTAAAGACGCATGTGTGGGACTTCTCCTCGTTGGTAGCTTGATTTGTCAATGTAGATGAATTTGAAAAGGAATGTTGTTGGAACATTCAATTTGTTGTTTTGGAAAGCGTTTAGCTTAATCCATTTGGAGAGATGCAAGACAGCGTTTCCGAATTCTTGATCCGAGAAGGTAGGGAGTGGAACGGTATCGTCACATACCGTTGAGTCGAATCAAGAAACCCAGAAATCTAATATTTATTTAGAAGAGTGATTTCCAATATTATCGAAGATGGAGTTCGTGAATTTTAGCTGTTTAGGCGAAAATGAGGATTTTCCCTTAGGTGAAAATGATGTTTTTGCCCTTTGGGTGAAAATGGAGAATTTTCATTTTTGGCGAGAGTGAGTGTAACATCTTGGAACATTTGTATAGTAAAATAACAGTATCAGTGTATTTTTTTCTCAATTAAATCTATCTTTAATTTGGAGTTCAATATTTCTCAGATATAACATGGTTATGGTTGTCTGTTAAATATATAATATTTAGTTTTAAGATTGGTTTGTTAATCTATTCATATCCTATTTAATTATTCAAATAATATATTCTTTTGGTATTAGTTGTGTAGCAAAATATATTTGTGTATGATAAGTTTAATTAAAGATATGATAGATATTGAAGATCTCTTTAAATCTTTTAAACAAATATTGTTTTTGTGCAAATTGTTTTAAACTTATATATATTTAACCCATCCTATATCTTTACCCTAGCAAACTATATATATAAATATTCCTAAACAAATCTTTCAATCTCTCGATCTATTATATAATTTTTAACCTAATTTATAATAATATATTACTAACCGATTTTCTCTTTCTCTTACCTATTTAATCAATCATCACATCATTATCACATACCTTCTCTCCCCTCATGATATTTCTTCTTTTTCTCAAAAAATAAACCGAGCCTACTCCTTCACCGGCGCACCCACCAAGCCAATAGCTACGCCTCACCGCAGTCACCTTCCTCCTCCTCCTCTTCTTCTTCTTCTTCTTCATCTTCACCATCGCCACCTTCCTCACTCCTTCTCGACTCCATCACCTTCTCCAAACCGAGGATTCCAACTTTCCTCACCCTTGTCCCGACCATCACCTTAACCCTACTGCTCTCGCAGCCACCGTCTCTACTGCCGGCTGCCATCATCTTCTTCATCATCATATTCTTCGTGCTCATGCCTGAGACTCACGTCGCCTCCTCAACCTTCGCCCTTGTCTTCGTTGATGCCTCTTTGTTCAACCTCTGTTGCCGCCACTGTCGTCAGGTTATCCGTGCAACAGCAGCAGCCGCAACAGTAACCTCGACGACACCGAAATTCTCGACCGTGACAGCTATTCAACGCCGTTCCGGGCCACGAACCGAGGCTCCAAGGTTTGGCCTAAGTCCGCGTGAGTGCGATGATCATTTCCATGTCTTCGGATCTCCGTTCCAGTAATGTTCGATTTTGCGCGCGAGGTGTTCGACACCCAATGGATATTTTCCGTCATTTCTCGCGTTCTTGCCGCGTGCCGCAAGCCCATAAATCCCCGAGCAAAGTATTTCTAAATACTTGCTATATGCTAGTTACGGCCGGATCATATTTGTTGTAACAATATTATTACTATCAATGTCTTATAATTAAATTGATCGTAAACCCTATTTAATAATATATTGAGATCTGAATCACGATACATCGACAACCTTGATCTAGTCATAATATTTGATTTAACATGCTATAATTACCATATACCAACATATATTGCGGTAATACAATTCTATCATTTTATGCAATTATCTTGTTTATCATTTCATTTCATGTTTTTAACTATTTAATAACTAAGACTTAAGTTAAATAAGTAAAATATAATAAAGATATTTAATTAATATACTTAATGATAATCATGACAAGATACTATTTTAAACACGGTTATACTAAATCCATGAACCCGTAATAGTTGATACAGTTATATCAGTTACCAATTATCTTGATACTGTTATGATTATCATTGGATTCTACACATTATGACTTGCTGTTTTATGTGAATGAGATATACCCACTTACATGACTGATACATCAGTCTTGACATACCTGTACACTTATTCATGAATTGTACCATGCCATCCTTTTACTGTTACCGTTATCATGCTAGTACCTACTTGCCATAATATTTACCAATGTCAACAACCCTGACTTGACTTGATTCACTTGACTTGTTGTCCTGATGGACGTATCTTGTACCTTCTTGTTCTTGTCTTGGTATTAGGTAGATATTATATTGTTACCTGGCATGAACTTGAAATTTGGGGGAAAAGGGGAATTCAAGAATGAAACCCGACTTGTAACTTAACAGCTCATTACTTGCTAGAGACTGATCAGTTGATACGAGCTTTGGGCTCCGCAATGATGATGCTGACATCATTCATTTATACATGACATTGTTTTACTGTCTAGCGGCACGTCTTAGATTCAGCCCCGAGAATCATGATTGCAGTTCTGGGCATGCACGAGATACTATTGAGTTTTATCGAGAATTTCATTGATTGGTTTTAAATACCTTTAGGATAGATAACCTAGCGATATGGACCTTTAGATACACATGATATGATTGATATTTGATATCTTGCTTATTGCATCACATGCATTGATATTGATTATTGTTTATACTCATGATATTTCGTCCTTGCACATGGAGTACTATATCATTTAATATTTATACTATTATTATGATATCTATGACGCACTGACGTCTGGGTTTTGCATGACCTAGATCCTTTGACCATATCACAGGAGGATCATGAATACTTTGACAGGATTGCCGAGTAGTGAAGAGCTTTCCGCTTATATAGTTTAGTTATACTTTAGGTTCTGGACTTATCGTTTTATCATTGTGATCCCATAAGGGAAAAGCCTAGGATATTATTTCTTTTATTATCTTGGATTTTTTTGCTTCCGCTACCTTTCTCGTTATTATTTATTCTGAAAGTTTGGACATGAGATAGATAGATGTTTATTTTACATTCTTGATATCTGATTGACAGCCGTAATGTGATTATGGAAGGATATTTCCTCACCGTAGGTAGCATTGTTAGCTTTGTTATGTTCCTGTATTTATGTATTTTGGGAAGCGGGGCGTGACCGTGAGAATTTTCTTTTTAAGCGAAAATGAGGATTTTCCCCTTAGGCAAAAATGATGACCTTCCTTTTAGGCGAAAATGGAGAGTTTTGCCCTTTGGTCGAGAGTGAAAATTTTCCTTTTAGGCAAAAATTGTTGGATATGTATGCCCTAGAGGCCTTTATTGTATAGGATGCTAGGGGTATGTATGTACAGGATAATCTTGCTTGATATGATAGTATGCTATTTGGTTTGACTTTATCTTAACATGTGTATATGTTTTACTTGTTATTTCATATTGTTAATATATGTTAATAAAGCCCATAGGATCCTTACTTGACTACCAGCGTTGTGATGTCTATCATACTTGTGGGAGCTGGGTAGTCGATAAGCACATCTTTAAATGTCCATAGTCGTGAGAGTATTGAGACTGGGCATCAATAATCCAGAGTAGACCGGTGTATACATTTGTAGACCCTGACAACGGGCGGTGGTTGGTCCCACAGCTATTAGTGTGTTTCACCTAAGATTGTATACAGGTGCTCACTAGGGGTGAGTACACTGGATGTATTTGCCGAGAACTGGCTAGATGGTATTATACCTATCGTCAGATAGCAGTTCTCTGGTAACATAAGTACAGGTAATCTGTCGACTTGAGATCGTCATTTGTCTCATGTGAGTTCTCACTGTGCATTGATTACTATTCTATCACGGCTCTACTGAGTCGTGCAAACATGTTTTAGTTGGGTACAGTCTCAAGCCACATAGAGGCAGTGAGCAATTGTTGGGGATTCGTCTCTTCCGGTATAGAGAGTCGATGTTGCACTGTGTTTGGTTGACCAACACCATAAGTTCCTGGCCAGGATGGCTGAGAATTACTGATAGTTAGATCAGTAGATTCTTGGATGGTCTTGAGCCACACTGGTACGACTTGTCAGGTTATTAGGGGTCTGAAAATTTTCACCCCTAGACCCGGCATACGATACTCTCAGACGAACAGACCAGACTGTACGGAGATTGTCATGGACATGCTCAGTAGGGGTTCAGATGAGTTTGCTCGTCGGCCTTCTTTTCGACAGGTACCTGGATAGCCGTTACGTACATTTAGTGCCACTGTTGTGCTTGTGGTTAAACCCACTGGCAGCGTACTGTCAAGTCTTTAGAGTCCTATACATAGAGTTTCCCTGGTTCAGAAGAAACGATATAGAGGCCGTATGATTATACATGCAGGGTTCCGATCATGTACGTGTACTAGCTACACAGATTTATGTTCGGACGGTTAATACTAGCGGGCTTAGGATTAAGCCGCATTATTGAATCAAGTATTGATTTAAAAATGATATAGTATTATATTATTGGATTATTTTATCTCTTGGTATTCGTATTTTTTATAGTACGAATACGGGTATGCATATACGGTTTATGTATTCTTATATTTATAGCAAGAATGCTTCAAGAAAAGGACACCTCATTTTGTGTTATTCTATTTATTAGAAATAGAAAATGAGGTGGAGGGGTGAAGTGCTTTTAAGCATGGTGAGAGGCATGGCATTTAGTTTTGTTTATTCATTTGTGAATACTATTCAAGCAAGGATAGTATTTTTTATTGTAAAATCAAAATGCTTGATAGTTTTTCACTTTGTCATTCTTCTCTCGTTCTTACTTAGCCATTCTCTCTTCTTTCTTGAGTTCTTCTTCTTCTTTCTCAAACCCTAACCCATCTCATTGTTGAGAAACATAGAGTTTTTGTTGGCTATAGTGCCCTCAAGGCAATTATCGTAGTTACAGGTAGATAATTATGATGATTGAGGGAGGACCTATACCGATAAAACAGTCTTACTCGAGATGATAGTATGCTATCCGGTTTGTCTTTATCATCATGTATATGTTGATAGAGCCCATAGGATTCTTGCTTGACTGCCAGCATTATGATGGCGATCACATACGTGGGAGCTGGGGGTCTATAAGCACATCCTTAAATGTCCCTAGTCGTCGGAGTATCGAGACTGGGCATCGATACTCCAGTGTAGACTGGTGTATACTTATCTAGACCCTGACGAGGGGCGGTGGCCGGTCTCACAAGCCATTGGTGTCAGTTGTTCACCTAAGATAGTATACAGGTGCTCATTGGGTTATGAGTACACTGGATGGACTCGCCGGGAACATGCTAGTTGGTATTATACCTATAGTCAGATAGCAGTTCCCTGGTGACATGTGTACAGGTTAGTCTGTCGACCTGAGATCGTCATTTGTCTCGTGTGAGTTCCCACTGTGCTTTGATTACTACCCTACCACGGCTCAAAGGAGTCGTGCAAACAGATTTTAGTTGGGTACAGTCCCGAGCCACATGGAGGCAGTGAGCGGATTGTCGGGGATTCGTCTCTCCCGGTATTGGGGGTTGATGTCGCGCAGTGCACGGGTGGTCATCACTAGAAATCCTTGGCCGGGGTATGTTTCCCCAGTCAGAGCAGAGCTCTGTTCAAATTTCAAGATTTGAAATGAAGCGACGTTTCTGATTCCCCCAATCAGAGCAAGGCTCTGTTTCAAAATTTAAATCGAAGCAACGCTTCAAATTCTGCACACTGCGCGCTGCATGTCAAACGCAGACGCGCTAGCGCCAGGTGTGCTGCGCCCTAGGCAGCGCATACCCAATCAGAGCAAAGCTCTGTTTTAAAATTCAAAATTTAAAAACTGAAGCAACGCTTTAGATCTAGCGCTCCGCGCTGCGCGCCACGTGTCAAACACGGGTGCACTAGCGCAGTTGCGCTGCGCTCTGCGCTGCGCTCTGCGCTGCGTGCTACGTGTCAAACACGGGTGCGCTAGCGCAGTTGCGCTGCGCTTTACGCTGCGTGCCACGTGTCGAACGTAGGTGCGCTCGCGCAAGGTGCGCCAGTGCTGGAATTAAAAATTCCCCACCGTTAGATCAAAAGATCTAATAATAATAAATTATTAATTAATCAGAATTAAAATTCTGTTATGAAAAGATCTTTCCAATCTTATTAAAACAAGAAAATTATCTTCTGTAAAACAGAAGCCTTAGGATCAAAGATCCAACGGTGGGAAATATTCCCAAATCAATCAGAGAAAGATCTCTTAAACTGATTCAACAAATCATTTGGCCCTATATAAAGTCCCCTAGACTTCAAGTCTAAGAGATACAAAAAAGAAAGAAAAAAAAACCCTCTGCAAGGTTTGAGAAAAAGAAGAGCAAGCTTTTACAAAAAAGAAGATCATTTCTTCATATTCAAGGTGAAGAACTATGTTCTTGAATAACAAAGATGAAACCATATCGTAAAAAGAAGAATCATCTTCTAGAAAGATCATAAATCTACAAAAGACCAAGGTCATTGATAAATAGAAAAGATCAAAAGATCTAATCATAAAAAAAAACTAAAAGAAGTATTTTACTTCATTCGCAGATATTTGATCTATAAAGGCAGAGCCCTTTTTATAAACAAGAACTTCTGTTCTTGAATCTTGAGGCAAAGCCTCCTTTATGAAGAACATAAATTTGTTCTTTGATCTTAAATCCGATCAAATGCGCTTTGCGCTATTAGAAAGTGCTTTGCACTCATGAATTGCGCTTTTGCGCTTCTTGGACCGGCGCTCAGCGCCAAAACATACCACGTGTCAACCAAAGACACAATCTGCGCTTTGCGCTTCTGAAGCAGCGCACTGCGCTCATGAGCTGACGCTCAGCGCCAAGCGTGCCACGTGTCACTTACTGGCGCGCCAACAGAATAGCGCAATGCGCTCATAAATTAAAAGCGTAATGCGCTAATGAGCTAGCGCTTCGCGCTAAGCGCGACACGTGTCCTCTTTGTGTGCGCTACCTGACAGAAGCGCAATGCGCTCTTTAGGTGGCGCAAAGCGCCTGACGCGCCACGTGGTGCGCTGTCAGAACACACTTTGTTCTGTTGAAGACAAAAGATGTCAGAACTCAATGCTTAGCATTATTAAAAGGGCCGGGCCCAAATAAAGGCTTAATAGCCAGAGCAAGAATAAAAATGTTAAATATTTTTAATTGGACTTAGCCCAATTCTAGCCATAAGTCCTCAACTTATATTGAACTGAGCACATCTGCTCACAAATATTTAACAAATCTTAGTCCCAAACTGGGTTACAGATCTTTCAAACAATTCACACTGGTTCGAGGGTACATCTCGTTACTCCTCTGATATCTATCGTTGTAATCCTTCAACGTTTTCAGAGAGGTGACGGGTCCCGGCGATCATACATTTCCATGGACTATGATGTCCTTAACCTCAACCGTAATGTCTTTAAAGTAACATTGGACTGTGGGGTCTTTAAACCCATGGACTATGATGTCCTTAACCTCGACCGTGATGTCTTTAAACTAACATCGGACTGTGGAGTCCTTAAACCCACGGACTATGATGTCCTTAACCTCGACCGTGATGTCTTTAAACTAACATTTGACTGTGAGGTCTTTAAACTCACGGACTATGATGTCCTTAACCTCGACCGCGATGTCTTTAAACTAATAATGGACCGAGATGTCCTTAAACTAACAATGGACCGTAATGTCCATAAACTAATCGACCGTAATGTCCCTAAACTAAACAATAGAGCCCAATTGCTCTCTTGTCGGATCTAGACGATCCCGTTAAGTTGATCTTAGTCTAAAAGGAGACTAACGTATCCTTAACAAACGTTTAAGTTGATCTTAGTCTCAAATGAGGCTAACGTATCCTTAAACCCAAACCCCCAAACCCAAATCGAAGAAAGATACGGATTTGGACTAGTCCACGCCCTACGGGCGACAATATAAATTAGTCTCCGTATACAATTCACGGGCAACCACAAACAAAACAAACACCCATGACACGAAGTGACCATCTGGAGAAGGAGAAAGTTGTTACCGCGATGCGGTAGCGTAATTAATTGCAGGGGCTTGCGCCTGCAGGGAAGAGCGTCCCCACAATAAAAAACCCCTCAAACGAGGGGGAATCTGACGAAGTCTGCTACATCGGCCGCATCCGTTTAAACCTTCGATACATGGTGCCATAAATGAGCTTGGCATCTTCGGAGAGGTGGACGGATAGCACCAATTAGCATCTGCCCCGAAATTCAGGCAAGACGTTTATCACGTCTCCGCGTCTTTTGGAGGGGAACAGGGTATGTGAGAATTACCGATCTAGATTCGATAGTTTCTCGGGTAGTGATGGGTTTCATACTGACACGAATTATCGCGTTGTTAGGGGTCTGATTTTATCCACCCTCCTAGACTCGATATGCGATACTCTTAGACGAACAGACCGGACTGTATGGATATTGTCACTGACAGGCTCAGTAGGGGTTCGGATGAGTTTGCTTGTCCGCCTTCCTTTCGCTCAATACCTGGGTAGCCGTTACGTACAGCTAGTGCCGCTGACGTGCTTGTGGTTAAACCCACTGCCAGTATATTGACGAGTCCTTAGAGTCCCACACAGAGGGTTTTCACGGTTCAGGCGATATGGTGTAGTTGATGTATGTTGGAACATACAGGTGTCTGATTGAATATGTGCACATGCTGCGCAGACTTTAATCGGACGGTTGATAATACTAGCGGCTTAGAATTGAGCCAGATTGTTAAATCAAGTTTTGATTTCATAATTTACATATGTATATATATATATATATATATATGTATTCTAGTATTATTGCTCACTATTTATTTTCTCTTTTTGGCTATTCGTATTTTCGTACGAATACGTGTATGTGTATTTCGATAAATGTACCGGGAAGCATTCCATATTTATACGGAATGGCTTTTAGAAGATGCAACCTCATTATTGATTTTCTTTTGAAAAATCATTTGTTTTAAATGAGGTGGAAAGGTGACATGGGTCAAAGCATGGGTTTTTGGCTTGTAGAGATTAGTATGGTTGTATTTGTTTATTGCTAAATGAAATAGTGTTTTTGGTGTGCATTATTTTGAGAGAGGAGAGAGAGGGCCGGCCAATTTTTTTTGGGTGTGGGTTTTGCTTTGCTCATTTAATCATTCATTTGGGGCTCTCTCTCTTGCTCACTTTCATTCATACACCCAAAACACTTAGCATATTTAGCTCATGCCATTCTTGTCTTGATCACCTCCAAATCTTCCATGATTGCCCTATGAGCATTAAAGTTTGAGAGAGAATTATGGTGAGACTATCCTACACCCCCACTCTCCACTACTAGCAATCCTGGAGAGTCGGTTGGTCTGCTTGGCGAACCTGGAGCATGTGCCATTTCCCTCGGGTGGATCATCGGAGATGATGGAAGACCGGCGACCAAAGTCGATCCGCATCACTAAGAGCTTGGAAATGGTTGAAGACCCGAAGGAATTGGTTCATTAGGTATAACTATTCTATCTCCTTTTGTTCGTTTGCTAGTTTTAGGGTTAATGGTTTCGATCTTGGAAATCGGGTAATGGTAGCGCCGGGTTTTAGAAAAATTTTGTTCCGCATTTGGCCGCGGTTCGATGGCCGGGGTGCTCCCATAACCCTTCATGGTATCAGAGCCACCCATTAAACCATACTAGCTAGTTTGCACAAGCTTAAAATCTCGATCGATCAAAATTTCCAAATCAATTTTCCAATTTGCCTATTTTCTGTCGATTTTAAAACTTAGTCAAAAAATCGTTCTGTATAGCTTAAAAATCCGTGCAGGCAATTGTAGAGCACCACAAGAAATTTGGAAGCTTGATTCAATTCTTTGGCCGTGGAACCACCGCAGAACATGCCATTTGGCGGCGGTTCCGCCGCGCTTTTATGGCCATTTGACTCCAAATTTTTTCTGGCACTCTCTGACAAGGAAAAATGATTTTTGTGATGTTTAGTTTTAGCCCAGATTCTCTTGAGTACTGGTTTGCACTTGGGGCTAGACGGAAATTTTAATCGATCGAAATTTTAACCTTGTGGTTATCAGTACTTAGTATAGCATCTGGGACCGTGAATGTCACTCGATCGGTAAACCCACCTAATCGCTATAGTCCTTTTAGATGGGTTTGCAAACGTGACATTCACGTTGATGTTCCGTGTTATGCTGTGATGTTGCGGATTTTTCGTGGTGGATAGATTGCGTGCAATGGTAGTACAGTTTGGATTTATTTGTACATTTGATATTGCGGGGTGAGCGTCCGACATGTGGACTGCCGTCACTGCCTGTTTGTATATTATTCTTTTGGGGCATGACCGGGTTGAGGTCGATATACCCGTTGTGTATATTTTCTTTTCTGTACTAGGATTACCCCGCGGTGGGATGCACGGATAGCCGGGTTCTAGAGGGCAACGGGCCCGCATCTTATGGCGTTGAGACGGAGGGGGCTTCACTCTAGAATTGGCGGGCTATTCGCCGCACTCGTAGGGGGTACAGGTTGACCCAAGGAGGGGTGCTCAAGTTACTGGATTCTATGAAGTGCTGGATGGTCCATTCACTTTGTTGAAGGGGGCTGCCTCGCTTCAGGTTTTGGCGGGTAACTTGCCGCGCTCGTAGGGGTCTAGGCGTTCATTGCACAGGCTATCCACACGACCAGGGGAACGTCGGGTTTTTCAGTTGTGGCTCAAAGGAAACCCGAGGCTCCCAGATTATCTGTATTGTTCTGTGATGCTTATTACTTTTCTGTGATGCTGCATTTATCATGCCTGGGACGATTGTTATATATATTTATATATACTAGTAGATGTTATATATGTTTTGCACCCGCGCTAGCCCAGTCCCCGCTCTGTCGTTAGTTAAGTAACCTAACGGGTGATGACGGGACCCAGTGGTGAATGCAGATGGCATATACGTACATTTTATTTTCGTTCTTTTCTGGTGTGATTAATTGATGTGACTGCGTTGATTCTTATCAATGCAAGGAAAGCAAACCTATATATATATGATGTTGTTGGAACCAAGATTTTAAAAAACTGACATTACAGACGTACGCTTTTGCTTTGCACAGTGGTATTCGGTTATGAATACCCAGCATCTCATTCGACGAAGTAAGGGCCGAGATCCCTTCATCGGGAGTGACCCCTTGGGCAGAAGTTTGCGTCAACGTAATAACTTCACTATAGTCGATTACTTTTGCTTTGCATCGTGGTATTCAGTTTGGAATATCCTGCACCTCATTCGATGAGGAAAGAGCCGAGATCCCTTCACCGGGAGTGACCTCTTTAGCGAAAGTTTTCGCCACTATACTTTTATAAAACCACTTGGATTCCTTCAACGAGATCAAGTTCATTACGTTAAAGGTTTTTCGCCAAAAACCAGCCGTAGCCCTCCGTCATTTCTTTCAGGTAGTACCTAGTATTCGTGCTGCGTTTGTTGGCCTTTGTCAAGGCGTAGTGTGCGGTAGCTGGGTATTACTTGTCTGTTGCATTGAGTTGCGATTATCTAGGACAGTCGTATAACCTTGTTGGCCTTTGTCAAGGGTTTGTGCAGGTGGGTCTAGAGTAATTCAGGATAATGACGGGTTGAACTTGACTTGTGGTTTATGATTTGTTGGCCTTTGTCAAGGTCATAAACTGCTTGGGGTAAAAATCATATCGGGAGTTTCAAACATACAGGAAACTTGCCAGGCATGCGCATACCTTCTGGAGTGTGGTGACTTGAGTGGCTTCCATCAAGTTATCATGCGATGATAGTTGGATCCCGATTCCCACTGATGAGTACGATTACGCTTCGTGTGATTCCGACTAATTCTCCTTTTAGGTTTGGAGGAGTATTCGAGAAAATAGTGGGAGCCATCCAGATTAGATAAAGTGATTAACCATTCTGATCTAGGTTAGAGTGCACGCTGAGTGATTCTTTTCTCTCTCTTTCTGACAGCGACCATGGCCCGACCCTAGACTATAACTCAGTGATTAAGTTAACCAAACTTTCTTAAAACACTGACTTTTGGATTTCCTGAGTTGCATACATCATTACCACTCCTTCTTTTACCCTTTGCTTTTCTCCAGAACACCCCGTATCACTATGTATATCCACTTCCATTGGATAAAACCATCGTATGGTTATATACGAACTCGAAGGAACTTTTTCAAGGATGGTTTCCGGTTCTGGAGAAAATGAATAGGATTATTCAGTTGTCTTTTCCTTTTACCTTCTCTCAGGTCGTGAGGGCTCCTAGGATTAGAAGATGGTACACCTATTACGCTTAGTGGATAGTCTTCTTCCAAACTATAGGCAGGTGCCAAAAGGTAGAGAATGAAGAAAACCAATTAGCCTAAGTGTGGTGTACAGAAGGTAATGAGTAAAGACAAATAAAGGGATTCGAAAGAGGCCAAAGTAAATTGCGACTGCTATTTACGACCAAACCAAGTCTCTCAACACCACTCCTACTTCACCTTTGTATTTCTCCAGAACACTCCGTATTACTACGAACATCCAATTCCATTGGATAAATCCATCGTATGGTTATATACGAACTCGAAGGAACTTTTTTCGAGGATGGATTCTGGTTCAGGAGAAATAGGAATAAGGTTTATTCAGTTGTCTTTTATCCTTACCTTCTCTCAGGTTGTGAGTACTCCTAGAATTAGGAGAGTACACCTATTATGCTTATTGGATAGTCTTCTTCCAAACCATAGGCTGGTACCGAACGGTAGGGAAGGAAGAAAACCACTTAGCTTAACGATGGTGTACAGAAGGTAATAACTAAAGACAAATAAAGGGATTTGGAGAGATGGCAACGAAATATACGGTTACAGTCATGAATCTGATAATGGAAGAGACATTACTAGGAATACTCGGATACCCCTTCGAAACATATTCATATTTCAGTTTCACTGTGTATTGTTAATAGAAAACTGATTTCCTAATTAGGCCCTTGCTCCAAGGTATGTATTTACCAGGTATGATTCTCACATCTGTATGGTTTTACAGATGATGAGTGGGAGAAAGTTATTGGGAATTAGGTGATCATCCTCATTATATCGGAATTCGTTGTAATTGGTGGTATTTGAGGAAATCGCCTGGGTACAGTTTTCAACCTACGACGTACAGAGTTTGAGTTATTCAACTCAGGGGACTTATACAAAGTTTTGTATGTTGTCCAGTGTCCATTAGGACAAAGGGGTTGGTCCTCGTACTATATTCTGTTTACTTATGACTTCTCAAGTTTTGGACAAGTGTTTCGTATAAATACAAGGTCCAGGTTTGAGAAGTTGTAGGTACAAGAATAAAGTAGAGAACCAGGTGTCGCAAGTATCGGGATTCTTCAAGTTGATCGAAAATGTAGATACTTATATGAGGTATTCAATTGATAGTAATGGTTTTGAGAAACTTGTTTCTTTTCAGGTTACTCATAATTGGATGCACTCCTAAGTTGAGTAATGCTGATCGACCTCTCTCCATTTAGTTGACATACGCTGGAGACGGCTGCATGGTTTGAATCTGGTTCCAATTAAATTAGTGCCTTTATTTCTATATTATATATATATATATATATATATATAGAATCAATTTATATCTTAACGATGTTAAGGTATAGGGAGTCGTCCGGCTGATGCTTAAAACCAGAATCCGGATAAACTCAGGGCACGGTTCAGTAATGGCTGTTTGTGGGTTATCCCGGGCCTTGACGAGGGTTAACTTTCTACCATCTGGAAGATCAATAGTGATATTGTTCTTCACTCGCCACAGTTTTAGTAAAATGAACTTTTTCAAAATGGAGTAGTGGGAGTATGGTAGAACTAGAAGTGATTCCAGAACCACAAACGATTACTGAAAATTTAATAAAGAACCTAAAGATTCAATTAGGTTTGAAATTCCATTGGCCAATCCGCAGATATGGAGGGTTTCCTCAGGCACCCGAGAGGTACTTCGGTAGCCTCAAGGACGGTGACAGGGAGGTTCTTGTTTTCCCAGACTTGACATTACTATTGTTCCAGACTATGAGACCCGGCAGGAAGATGAATATAGCGTCGTTTTAAACTAGCTTTAGAAGTGCACGCGTATATGATTCTGCCAAAGGGTTGTCATAATCAGTGGGAGCAGTGAAAACGTAGTGGACAAGTAGCTTATGTCTATTTATAGATTAAAGCAGATATATCGGAGAAAGATCATCTATTTTTGATGTGACAGTCATGGGCTTTGACTTCATCAGAATAGGGGATGGATCTGTTAAGAAGGTAGTAGGGTGTGATGTCCTGGTATTTGGATGACATACACAGAGTAGGAAGTGAAATTCCTATACTACGATCGTTTATACTTTGGTTGTCACACAGTGGTTTCTCCATATAGGTTATGGATATTATATCAGACATTCTGGTTACTAGATCTATGCTTTTAGATCTAGATTTTGGAAGCGTCCCAATATGGGTACTTAGACAGTATTCTAAAAGCATTTTAGAATGGACGACTCCTGGCATGGTGGTGTACCTACAGGTGATGGAGTCACCCTCTCTAAAGGTGTCTTACAGACTAAAGGGGAGAGGGATGTGCATGATTGGCATATCACTTGCTTAGGCAATTGAGTCAGTCATGACATGTCAAGTACCAAACCAGATGTTGTTTTTGTACTAGATGCAATAAGTTGATATATTAATCCAATCCTGGAGAAAAATGAATGGAAGCAGTTTATGAACATAAGTGGATGTTCTAGGGATTTGATAACGGCGGCCTCCTTTGGGAGACGGTTATCATTCCAAGCTTCCAAAGTGACCTGGATGACAGAGTGACTGTCAGAGTTATAGTTTTCCCTCTGACGAGGGGCAGTAGTTTGGACAGATTGTCCAAACGGATACTGAGGATGCTATGGCGCAGTGTACTGATTAAGTTCAGTTGACGATACATTCTAAGAAATTTGCTGGATTTGGAGTTCATTTGTGAACTGGGTGCCATCAGATATCCAGAAATATTCTAAGACGGGTATTGCTCATTTCGGAAGATAGTTTTCTCCGCGAAGTTGAGATAAAGAGAGACAGAGAAAGAAACACTGGAGCAGATCCACTCACTGAGGCTATTTCTCGAACACAATAGTTTTACAAACGAGGTTTGTGAAACTGATTAGTAGAGGAGTTGGGTGTTCGGTATCACATGGGCTGTGAGTATACGACATCATAATAATTAGCCTTAAGTGCAAGTGGGAGATTGTTGGCTATAGTGCCCTCAAGGCAATTGTCGTAGTCACAAGTAGATGATTATGATGATTGAGGGAGGACCTATACCGATAAAACAGTCTTAAGAGCCCATAGGATTCTTGCTTGACTGCCAGCATTGTGATGGCGATCACATACGTGGGAGCTGGGGGTCTATAAGCACATCCTTAAATGTACCTAGTCGTGGGAGTATCGAGACTGGGCATCGATACTCCAGTATAGACTGGTGTATACTTATCTAGACCCTGACGAGGGTCGGTGGCCTGTCTCATAAGCCATTGGTGTAAGTTGTTCACCTAAGATAGTATACAGGTGCTCATTGGGTTATGAGTACACTGGACGGACTCGCCGGGAACATGCTAGTTAGTATTATACCTATAGTCAGATAACAATTCCCTGGTGACATATGTACAGGTTAGTCTGTCGACCTGAGATCGTCATTTGTCTCGTGTGAGTTCCTACCGTGCTTTGATTACTTCCCTACCACGGCTCAAAGGAGTCGTGCAAACAGGTTTTAGTTGGGTACAGTCCCGAGCCATATGGAGGCAGTGAGCAGATTGTCGGGGATTCGTCTCTCCTGGTATTGAGGGTTGATGTCGCGCAGTGCATGGGTGGCCATCACTAAAAATCCTCGGCTGGGGTATGTGAGAATTACCGATCTAGGATCGATAGTTTCTCGGGTAGTGATGGGTTTCCATACCGACACGAATTATCGCGTTGTTAGGGGTCTGACTTTATCCATCCCCCTAGACTCGATATGTGATACTCTTAGACGAACAGACCAGACTGTACGGATATTGTCATTGACAGGCTCAGTAGGGGTTCAGATGAGTTTGCTCGTCGGCCTTCCTTTCGCTCAATATCTGGGTAGCCGTTACGTACAGTTAGTGCCGCTGTCGTGCTTATGGTTAAACCCACTGCCAGCGTATTGACGAGTACTTAGAGTCCCACACAGAGGGTTTTCACGGTTCAGGCGATATGGTGTAGTTGATGTATGTTGGAACATACAGGTGTCTGATTGAATATATGCACAGGATGCGTAGGCTTTAATCGGATGGTTGATAATACTAGTGGCTTAGGATTGAGCCAGATTGTTAAATCAAGTTTTGATTTGATAATTTACATATGTATTTATATATATGTATTCTAGTATTATTACTCACTATTTATTTTCTCTCTTTGGATATTCGTATTTTCGTATGAGTACGCGTATGTGTATTTCGATAATGTACCGGGAAGCATTCCGTATTTATACGGAATGGCCTCTAGAAGATGCAACCTCATTATTGATTTTCTTTTGAAAAATCATTTTTTAAAAATGAGGTGGAAAGGTGACATGGGTCAAAGCATGGGTTTTTGGCATGTAGAGATTAGTATGGTTGTATTTGTTTATTGCTAAATGCAATAGTGTTTTTGGTGTGCATTATTTTGAGAGAGGAGAGAGAGGGCCGGCCAATTTTTTTTTGGTGTGGGATTTGCTTTGCTCATTTGATCATTCATTTGGGGCTCTCTCTCTTGCTCACTCTCATTCATACACCCAAAACACTTAACATATTTAGCTCATGCCATTCTTGTCTTGATCACCTCCAAATCTTCCATGATTGCTCTATGAGCATTAAATTTTGAGAGAGAATTATGGTGAGACTATCCTACACCCCCACTCTCCACTACTAGCAATCCTGGAGAGTCGATTGGTCTGCTTGGCGAACCTGGAGCTTGTGCCATTTTTCTCGGGTGGATCATCGGAGATGAAGGAAGACCGGCGACCAAAGTCGATCCGCATCACTAGGAGCTTGGAAATGGTTGAAGACCCGAAGGACTTGGTTCATTAGGTATAACCGTTCTATCTCCTTTTGTTAGTTTGCTAGTTTTAGGGTTAATGGTTTCGATCTTGGAAATCGGGTAATGGTAGCGCCGGGTTTTAGAAAATTTTTGTTCCGCATTTGGCCACTGTTCGATGGCCGGGGCGCTCCCATAACCCTTTAGTTTTTGAGATAAATAAATCCAATTGACATTCTCTACATCTTCTAAACCACCTAAATTAGCAAACTAGATCTTTTAGTCACCTCCTTTTTGAGGTTGAAGCTTGAACCACATACTCTTGGGTGGATCGTCTTTGACGTGAGGAGACCGACAACCAAGCTCGATCCCGGACCGTGAAGAGCTTAAGAAGAGACTTTGAAGGCTTGAAGTACTCGATCTCATAGGTATAACTTCTATCATAGTAGAATAGAACCTATGAAGTTTTTGCTAGTTTAGGCTTATGGTAGTTCTTGGGATAGTTGTCGATGTTGTATGCCTAAAAATCATTTTTTGAAAATTCCGCCTCTCTACAAACCCCGTAGAGTGTGCGACATCGACTTAAATGGAATTAGAGCTATTAAGCAGGGATGCCGACCCATGGGGGTTCTCACTGTGTGATAGTAGTGGCGAAGCGCATGCTCTTACCCTTAGGGTCCCCCATGCGGATTTGTCCGGCGGGATGTAGTCCGACGTGAGGGGGCAATGTAAAAAGTAGCTGCTAAGGGACCTTTGGGGTGCCACGGTGAGCTTCCACTGTGCTGACTAACCCAACATGGTATCGGAGCTACTCCATAAGTCTTAGATAGTTCGTAACGACGTTCGAATTCTGCCGTTTTTGTCTAGCACGAACCGCCGACAAAAACAGTCCCAAAAATTTGTGTTTTAACTTGTTTGCACACCCCGTAGGCTTACAGTTTGAACCGAGAAGCTGCGGGTTGATGCTCGGGTACCCCAGGAAAACCCGGGGAGGGGCAAAGGTCGGGCCCACCCCTAGACCACCAAGAGGTGGCCTTGGGGGGTGGAGACTCGAGAGCACCCCAAATGGGTGCACTCTGGTCTGCCTACCCCTAAGGTGTGGCCCTGGAGGGTGGTTACCCTCTAGGCCCTCTAGGCATACGTTAATTTTGTGAGATTTGCTTTCTTGGAGATTCAGGTGGGTTTCGTGTTCATTTCAACTCCCAGATTGGTTTAAAACGAAAGTTTTTGGGACTTTAGTTAACTAGTTTTTTCAGTTGTGGAAAAAATGGATGTGTTTGCTAATTGTGTGTGGAATTCTAATGTCAGAGTTTTTTACTTACTTTTGTGATGAGTATATGTGTTCTTAAATGTCTTTTAATCGCTATACGTTGATTAGAAGGGATTGCACATATCCTGTGATGTTCTGTGTTGGTAATGGTTTGATGGATCATCGCGTGAATAGTCCCGTGTGAATTTAGATGTTGGATGTGAGTGAATGATGTAATTCATGTATATTATTTTATTGGGGTACATCCGGGTTGAAGATGTAGTTACCAGCTGTATATTATATTTTCATTACTGCATCTAGGATTGACCAAGGAGTGCACAAACTACCGGGTTCTAGATTCAAAGGTTGGCCATCTCGAGGAGTCGAGACCCGAATTACCCAATTCTAGGATTGGCGGATAACTTGCTGCACTCATAGGGTTCTAGGATTATTCACACTCGGCTATTCACACGACCGTGGAAGATTATGTTTCATAGGTGGCTCAATGAAATACAAAAGTTCCTAGTTGATCTATTTTTCCATTCTCTATGATGTTTATATCTGTTTGTGATTCTTATCATGCCCATGACGAATGGTTATATATATATTTATATATAAATAAATGTTCTATATGTTTTGCATCCGCGCTAGTCCAGCCCCTGCTCTGCCGTCAGTTAAGTAACCTAACGGTGCATGACGGGGCCCATGAAGAATGTGGGTGGCATATATGTACATTCTATTTTCGTTATTTTATAGTGTGATAAGGCTAATTGATGAGACCGCATTAATCTCAATTAATGCGAAGAAACAAACCAAAAATTTGACGTCGTGGGACAATTATAAAACCACTAGGTTTTTGTTCAAAAATAACTTTTAAAAGCGGAGCTTAAACTACTCATTTTCAAAGCTATTCGGTTCCTTCGACCATATCAAGCTCATTACGTTCACGGTTTTCACCAAAACCAGCCGTAGCCCTCCGTCATTTCAGATAGGTATCAACTAGTATTCATGCTATTTGTTTTGACCTTCGCCAAGGCATATTATTTGGTAGCTAGCATGTACTTATCTGTAGCATAGATAGATGCATTAATCTAGGACAGGCATACAGCCGTTTTGACTTTCGTCAAGGGATAGTACGAATGGGTCTAGATTAATCTAGACAATGACGGGTTGAACTTGTCTTGCGACTTATGATGTTTTGACCTTCATCAAGGTTATAAGCGCTTGGGGAAAAAACCACATCGGGAGTTTCAAACATACAGAAAACTCGACAGTGTTGCATACCTTCTGAAGTGTGGTAGTTTTGGTAGACTTTCTTCAAAATTATCATACGATGATAGTTGAGTCCCGTTCCTACTGTGAGTATCAGCTACTCTTAGGAAGAATTTTTCACTTTGCAATTAGCTAATCAAGTAGGTGTCTAGAAAAGTGTTAACGGGGCAATGCCTCTGGGAAAACGAGGTTATTTAATTGGGTCCGTGCGAAAGCACGGGGGACTACCCTCTGAAGTACCAACACTGGCCTGGCCGAAAGATAAGCGAACTTGTAGAGTGCGATTAATCCCGACTGATTCTTCTTTTAAGGTTTGAAGGAGAATTCGAGAAAACAGTGGGAGCCATCCAGTTTTGATAAACTAATAACCAATCTAAACTTGTAAGAGCATATGCAGAGTGTTTCTTTTCTCTCTCTCCTAATTGCAGCGACCATGACGAGGCTTAAGGTTATACTAGATAAAAATAAACTGACTGGGCCGAACTATAAAAACTGGCTGAGGAACGTCCACATGGCCCTTACTTATGATAAGGTTTTATATGTCCTCATGGCTAAAGCCCTCCCTATTTCAGGTCCTGAATCCTCAGTCGCAGATATTAAGGTCCGTAAGACTTGGGATCTCGATTGTGCGAAAGCCAAGTGTCTCGTGCTGGCCTCCATGGATAATGAACATCAGAGGCGGCACGAGAAGATGGACCTTGCTTCCATCTTCCTCCATAACAAAAATTTATATGGAGAACAATCTCGTATCGCAAGATACAATACTTCAAAGAAGTTATTTCAGGCGAGGTTGACCGTCGGATCATCTGTAGGGACCATGTCCTAAAGATGATTACTTTCATTGAAGAGCTCGCGGACGTAGGAACTACATGGGAGAATGAGTTATATACCAACTTGATTCTGTAGTCCCTTCCATCCACCTATGTCCAATTCGTATTGAACTTCAATATGTAAAAGACGGAAGTTACATTTCTTGAGCTCCTCAATACGTTGAGGGTTGCGGAAGGCACCTTGAAGAAAAGCAATGAAACATCTACTCTGTTTGTTGGGGAATCTTCTTCCTCTAAATCCAAAGCTAAGGCCAAGGGGAAGAAGAAGAAGGCCCTCACCAAACCGAAAGAAGGTGCACAGAAGGTGCAAGGAAAGGGAAAGAGAAAGATTGGGCGATCAACAACAAAGGAGGAATGTTTCTACTATCATAAGAAGGGACATTGGAAGAAAGTTTGCCGGACTTTAAAACCTAAGAATCAAGACATGAAGCAAGCTGTAGTTTCGGCTTCAGATATGTTCATGATTGAATACAATTTCTCTATTAACTCTACTTCCTGCGTATTGGATACCGGATCAAGATCTCACATCTGTAATTCTTTGTACGCGCTGAGAAGCCGTAAAGTTTTGATAAAATGTGATATGATCTTCAGGGTTGGCAATGGAGGTAGTGTGGATGCTGTTGCAGTGGGAGAATATCATCTTGGATTAGTGAGTGGACATATTTTGTTGTTGCATAACTGCTTTTGTACCCCCAGTATGATGTGTAATAATATATTTGTATCTTTGTTATCTAATGAAAGATATAATTTTGCACTTGAAAGCAATGTTATAAACATTCACCTGAATCATGAAATGATTAGGTCGGGTACACTAAATAACGGAATATACGTACTCAATCAACATCAAGTTTTCAACGTCCAAAACACACTAAAAAGTAAGACTCCAGAATTAAATCATGCTTTCTTATGGCATTGTAGACTTGGTCATATCAATGAAACACGATTGACTAAATTACATAAAGATAGATATTTAGATCTGTTTGAATATCTATCTTATACAACCTGTCAATCATGTATCAAAGGAAAGATGACCAAAAATCCGTTCACTGGACACAGAGAAAGAGCCACTGAGCTCCTGGGACTAATACACAGTGACGTGTGTGGTCCGATATCTATACATGCAAGAAGTGGTTATTCCTACTTCATCACTTTTACCGATGATTTCTCAAGGTATGGACATATATTCTTGATGAAATATAAATCCAAGACCTATGAGAAATTCTAGGAGTATAAGAATGATGCGGGAAAACAAACTGGCAAAAGTATCAGGATGCTTCGATCTGATCGGGGTAGAGAATACTTAAGTACCGAGTTTCTGGAATATTTAAAAGAGAATGGAATTTTTTCTCAGCTTACTGCTCCATACACACCACAATACAACGGTGTATCAGAAAGACAGAATCACATATTGTTAGATATGGTGCGTTCCATGATGATTAATGCTGAGTTGCCGCTATCCTTATGGGGCTTTGCACCAGAATCTGCTGCATACATATTGAATAAAGTTCCCACTAAGTCAGTGCCTATCACTCCATATGAAATGTGGAGTGGGAAGAAACCCTGTCTTAAGTATTTTAAGATACGGGGGGTGTCCAGCTTTTGTCAAAAAGCATCATTCGGACAAGCTCGAGGCATGCTCAGTATTGTGTAAGTTTATGGGATACTCAAAGAATTCAAGGTGGTATTTTTTCTATTACGTTGAGGAACAAAGGGTTTTTGTTTCTCATTATGCCCGCTTTATGGGAACTCAATTTCTTAAAAAATAACTTAGTAGGAGCACGATAGAACTGGAAGAAATTCCAGAACTACAAACTATTACTGAAGACTTTGTAGAACCTGAAGTTTCAATAGAACCGAACGTACCTATGCCACTCCGCAGATCTAGTAGGAAGCCTCATCCGCCTGAGAGATACTGCGATTTTCTTGTAGATGGGGATCGAGAGGATTGTATCATCGATGATGATGAGCCTACTAGTTTTCAGCAAGCCATCACGAGTAGAGACTCGGTGAAGTGGTTGGATGCTATGCGATCCGAGATAAAATCCATGTACACCAATAAAGTATGGACTTTGGATGTTGCTCCTCCTAGGGTAAAACCCATTGGATGCAAATGGATCTTCAAAAAGAAGATTAGTGTAGATGGACATGTAGAAACCTACAAAGCTAGACTCATTACAAAAAGTTTTCGTCAAAGACCAGGATTGGACTATGACGAAACCTTTTCACCAGTGGCTATGCTTAAATCCATTCGGATCCTACTTACCATTGCTTTTTTCCATGACTATGACATATGGCAGGTGGATATTAAAACCACTTTTCTAAATGGAAGTTTAGAAGAGTGTGTTTACATGAATCAGCCAGAGAGTTTCATACACAGTAGGAGCAGCTGGAAGGTGTGCAAGTTGCTTAAATCCATTTATGGATTAAAGTAGGTATCGCAGAGTTGGAACATCTGCTTTGATGAGACGGTCAAGGAATTTGACTTTATCAAAAATGTAGATGAACCTTGTATTTATAAGAAGATTGTAGGGAGAACTGTGGTATTCCTCGTTTTATACGTAGATGACATTCTCCTGATAGGAAATGATATTCCTATGTTACAATCGACCAAGCTCTTCTTGTCATAGAAGTTCTCTATGAAAGACCAGGGTGATGCCTTATACATTCTGGGGATTAAGATCAATCGTGAGAGATCTAAAAGAATGTTGGGATTTTCACAGTCAAGGTACATAGACACCATACTAAAGAGGTTTAGTATGGAAGATTCCAAGCACGGTAATTTATCCGCTTGTCACGGAATCACCCTCTCCAAAGAGATGTCACCTAAGACTGATGAGGAGAGGGCTCGCATGAGCATTGTAACCTATGCGTCGGCAGTAAGGTCTATAATGTATGCGATATTATGTACCAGACCAGATATAGCTTATTCACTTAGCATCATAAGCAGGTATCGATCCAACTCATGTGAGAAGCATTGGATAGAAGTGAAGAACATTCTTAAGTACCTGAGAAAGACTAAGAAAATGTTCTTAGTGTACGGTAATGGGGACCTCCAGATCGAGGATTTTACCGAATCTGGCTTCCAAAGTGACAAGGATGACTCTAAATCCATCTTGGGTTATTTGTTTACCTTTAACAGAGGGGCGGTCTGTTGGAAGAGTTCCAAACAGGATACCGTAGTAGACTCAACGATGAAGGCTGAGTACATCGCTGCTAACGATACCGCAAAAGAGGCAGTCTGGATGAAGAAGTTCATTTCTGAACTTTAAGTGGTTCCATCCATTGCTAATCCAATACCTTTGTATTGCGATAACAATGGAGCCATGGCTTTGGCAAAGGAACCATGGTCTCATCAGAAATCCAAACATATCTTGAGACGGTATCATCTGATGAAGGAGATTGTAGATCGTCAGGAGATTGAGGTACGGAGAGTAGATACAAAGGACAACACGGCAGATCCATTCACCAAGGACATCCCTCAAGTACAGTTCGAGAGACTATTCAAGATATTGGGTATGCAATACGCCAACAACTGGCCCTAGAGCAGACGTTGGGTACTCGATACACCAATAACAGGCCTTAGTACAAGTGGGAGATTGTTGCATATATATGCCCTAGAGGCCTTTATTGTATAGAATGCTTGGGGTATATATGTACAGGACAATCTTTCTCGATACGATAGTATACTATTTGGTTTGACTTTATCTTAACTTGTGTATAAGTTTTACTTGTTATTTCATATCGCTAATACATGTTGATAAAGCCCGTAGGATCCTTGCTTGACTACCAGTGTTGTGATGAAAATCATACTTATAAAAGCCGGGTAGTCGATAAGCACATCCTTAAATGTCATTAGTCGTGGGAGTATCAAGACTGGGCATCGATATTCCATAATAGGCTAGTGCATAGGTTTCTAGACCCTGACAAGGGACGGTGGTTGGTCCTACAGCCATTGATGTGTTTCACCTAAGATTATATACATGTGCTCACTAGGGGTGAGTACACTAGACGGATCCGTCAAGAACGGGCTAGACGGTATTATACATATCGTCATATAGCAGTTCTCTGGTGACATGAGTATAGATAGTCTGTCGACCTGAGATCGTCATTTGTCTTGTGTGAGTTCCCATTATGCTTTGATTACTACCCTACCACGGTTCTACTGAGTTGTGCAAACAGATTTTAGTTGGGTACAGTCCCGAGCCACATGGAGGCAGTGAGCGATTGTTGGGGTTTCGTCTCTCCCAGTATAAAGAGTCGATGTCACTCTATGTTTGGTTGCCCAACACCATAAGTCCCTGTTCAGGGTGGTTGAGAATTACTGATAGTTAGATCAGTAGATTCATGGACGATCTTGAGCTACATTGGCATGACTTGTCAGGTTATTAGGGGTTCGACATTTTTCTCCCCTAGACCCGGTATGCGATACTCTTAGACGAATATACCAGACTGTATGGAGATTGTCACGGACAGGCTCAGTACGGGTTCAGATGAGTTTGCTCGTCAGCCTTCTTTTTGACAAGTATCTGGGTAGCCGTTATGTACAGTTAGTGCCACTGACGTGCTTCTAGTTAAAGCTACTGGCAGCGTACTGTCGAGTCTTTAGAGTCCCACATAGAGGGTTTTCCTTGTTCAGGCAAAACGATGTAGATGCCGTATGGTTATACATGTAGAATTCCGATCATATACGTGTACTAGCTATATGGATTTATGTTCGGACGGTTAATACTAGTGGGCTTAGGATCAAACAAAATTATTGAATCAAGTATTGATTTAATAATGATCTAGTATTATATTATTGGATTATTTTATCTCTTGGTATTCGTATATTTTGTAGTACGAATACATGTATGTATATACGGTTTATGTATTCTTGTATTTATACAAGAATGCTTTTAGAAGAGGACACCTCGTTTTGTGTTATTTTATTTATTAGAAATGGAAAATGAGGTGGAGGGGTGATGTGTTTTTAAGCATGGCAAGAGGCATGGCTTTTAGTTTTGTTTATTCATTTATGAATACTATTCAAGCATGGCTAGTATTTTTTATTGTAAAATCAAAATGCTTGATAGTTTTTCACTTAGCCATTCTTCTCTCATTCTTACTAGCCATTCTCTCTCCTCTCTTGAGTTCTTCTTCCTCAAACCCTAACCCCTCTCATGAGTTGAAAAACATAGGGGTTTTAAGTAAATAAATCCAATTGACATTCTCTATATCTTCTAAACCACCTAGATTAGTAAACTAGGTCTTTTAGTCACCTCTTTTTCGAAGTTGAAGCTTAAACTACATGCTCTCGGGTGGATCGTATTTGACGCGAGGAGACCGATGACCAAGCTTGATCTAGGACCGTGAGGAGCTTAAGAAGAGGACTTTGAAGACCCGAAGGACTCGATGTCATAGGTATAACTTCTGTCATAGTAGAATAGAACATATGAAGTTTTTGCTAGTTAGGGCTTATGGTAGTTCTTAGGATAGTTATCGATGTTTCAAGCCTAAAAATTGTTTTTTGAAAGTAGTCGAGGAAGATTTCTTGCCAGTCTTCTTTATTTTCAATTAGGAGAACTTTTTCCTTCTAACGCTATTGGGTTATGCCAGCGTCCTGGCCATCTACCGTGACCGTTTGCGGAACAATTTTTAGAAATTGATGCTAGAACAACCCGATAAGCCGGATCTACCATAAACCTTAAGCTAGCAAACTAAAGAGGAGTTAGAATGGTTATACTGAATGATCCGTGTCCTTCGGTCTTCTACCATCCTCCTAAGCTCCTAGTTTAGCTACTTTAGCGGCTTGGCCTGTTACTCGAAATTCGCGATTGTTCTATTTCCCGATGCTTCTATGATCAAGCTTGATCGTTTGTCTCCCTCGGTCGAAGATGATCGACCTGAGGTTCTATAGTTCGAGCTCTAATCTCAATACCGAGGTAACTAGGGTACCTAGTTCGCTAAAGTAGATAGCCTAGAGGATGTAGAGTGTAATGATGGATTAATTTGTCTCTGAATACCTTAAGTTTCTCAACAAATGAGACTTTTAGGGTTGAGGAAGAAGAAGCAAGCATAAGGAGATAAGAGTGTAGTGAGCATAGCATTTTTCCATCTATCTCAAAAATGGCCAAGTGTTGTGAACTAATGAAGCATACACTTAACTCATCACATGAATAAAGCATGCCACAATAGTTACCAAAGCATGAGTCACACCATGAGTCACCAAGTGAGCCATGCTTCGATAAATGAAAATAACACCTCATCCTCCACCTCATTTAACTATTTAATCCTAAATGGTTATAAACAAAATGAGGTGTCTTCTTATAGAAGCACCCTTGTAATAAATTACAAGAATACCCCTCACCGTATATACATACCCGTATTCGTATTCTGAAAAATACGAATACAAAAAGACGAAAATGATCCAATAATCTAATACTAGGATCCTGCTTAAACCAAAGCCTACCAGTATTATCCGTCCGAATTATGATACGTGTATACGTGCACGTATATGATCGAACCCTACCGTAAAACCATACGGTATCTATATCGTTTCGCCCGAAGCAGGAAAACCTTCTGTGTGGGACTCTAAAGACTCATCAATACACTGGCAGTGGGTTTAACCACAAGCACGTCAGCGGCATTAGCTGTACGTAACGACTATCCAGGTATTGAGCGAAAGGAAGGCCGATGAGCAAACTCATCCGAACCCTGACTGAGCCTGTCCGTGACAATCTCCGTACAGTCCGGTCTGTTCGTCTAAGAGTATCGCATATCGAGTCTAGAGGGGTGGATAAAGTCAGACCCCTAATAACGCGATATTTCGTGTCGGTATGAAACCCATCACCAACTGAGAAACTACTGATCCAAATCAGTAATTCTCATCTACCTTGGCTTAGGATTTTCTGGTGATGGCTATCCGTGCACAACGCGACATCAAGCCCCAATACCGGAAAAGATGAATCCCCGACGATCCGCTTACTGCCTCCATGTGGCTCGGGAGTGTACCCAACTAAAACCCATTTGCATGACTTTGAGCCGTGGTAGGATAGTAATCAAAGCACAGTGGGAACTCACACGAGATAAATAACGTTCTCAGGTTGACACACTAACCTGTACACATGTCACCTGGGAACTACTATCTGACAATAGGTATAATACCAACTAGCATGTTCCTGGCGAGTCTGACCAGTGTACTCATAACCCAATAAGAACCTATATACTATCTTAGGTGACTAACTGACACCAATGGCTTGTGAGACTGGCTACCGCCCCTCGTCGGGGTCTCGATAAGTATATACTAGTCTACTCCAGAGTATCGATGTCCAGTCTCGATACTCCCTCGACTAGGGACATTTAAGGATGTGCTTATAGACCACCTAGCTCCCACGTATATGATCACCATCATAATGCTAGTAGTCAAGCAAGAATCCTATGGGCTCTATCAACATGTAATAGTGATCTGTAATACCACTTAATGCATGTGCATGATGATAAACACAAACCAGATAGCATACTATCATCTTGAGTAAGATTGTTCTATCCATATAGGTCCCCCCTCAATCATCTCAATTGCGTGTCTGCGATTACAATAATTGACTTGAGGGCACTATAGCCAACAATCTCCCACTTGCACTGAAGGATAATTATTGCAGTGTCGCATACTCACAGCCCGTGTGATACCGAACACCCAACTTCTCTACTAATCAGTCTCGCAAAGCCCATTTGCGAAACTGTTGTGTTCGAGTGATAGCCTCAGTGAGTGGATCCGCTCCATTGTTTCTTTCTTTATCTCTCTATCTCAACTTCGCGGAGAAAAACTATCTCCCAAATTGAGCAATACCTGTCTTAGAATTTGTCTGGATATCTGATGGGATTCAGTTCACAAATGAATTCCAAATCCAATAAACTTCTTAGACCGTATCATCCACTGAATTTAATTAGTTTCCTGCGCCATGCCTTCCTCAGTATCCGCTTAGACCACCTGTCCAATATACCGTCTCTCAAAAGAGGGAAAACTATAACTCTGACAGCCATTCTATCATCCAGGTCACCTTGGACGCCTAAAATGATAACCGCCTCCCGAAGGAGGCTGCCGTTACCATATATCAAGAACATCCACTTATGTTCATAACTGCTTCCCAACGTTTCTCCAGGATTGGATTAATATATACTTACTATATCCAGTGCAAAAGCAATATCTGGTGTGGTGCTTGACATTTCATGATTGACTCAATTACTTAAGCAAGAGATATGTCAATCATGCAAATCCCTTTCCTCATCAGTTTAGAAGACATCTCTTTAGAGAGGGTGACTCCATCACCTGCGGGTACACCACCATGCCAGGAGTCGTCCATTCTAAAACACTTTAGAATAATGTCAAAGTACCCAAATTGGGACGCTTCCCAAATCTAGATCTAAAACCATAGATCTACTGACCAGAATCCCTGATATTTTATCCATATCTTATGTGGAGAAATACCTTATGACAACCACAGTATAACTGATCATAGTATAAGAATATCTCTTCCTATCAAGTGCATGTCATCCAAATACCAGGACATCACTCCCTACCACCTTCTTACCAGATCCATCTCTTATTCTGATGAAATCAAACTCTATGACTGTCACATCAAAAATAGATGATCTATCTCCGCTATACCTTCTTTAGTCTATAAATAGACATAAGCTACTTGCTTACTATGCTTCCACTGCTCCCACTGACTACAACAACCCTCCGGCAAAGTCATATACACGTGCACTTCTAAAGCTAATTTAGAACGACGTTATATTCATCCTCCTGCCAAATCTCATAGTCTAGAACAGCAGTAGTGGCAAGTTTGGGTAATCAAAAACTTCCCTATCACCGTTTTTGAGGAAATTGAAGTACCTCTCGGGTGGCTGAGGTTACTCACCAAATCTGCGGAGTGGCTAATGGACTGTCGAATCCAATTGAATCTTTAAGTTCTACTAAATTTTCAGTAATCGTTTCTGATTCTGGAATAACTTCCAGTTCTACCATACTCCCACTAATGTTTTCTGAAAAGAATCCATTTTACTAAAACTGGTGGCGAGACAAGAACAATACAACTATTGATCTTCCAGATGGTAGAATGTCAACCCTCGTCAATACCCAGGATACCCCACAAACTGCCATTACTGAAACATGCCTTGAGTTTATCCGAATTCTGGTTTTAAGAATAAGCCAGACAACTCCATATAGCTTAACATCGTTAAGATATGAATCCATTTTATATCCTAATATAGAAACAAAGGCACTAATTTAGTTGGAACCAGATTCAAAATACATGCATCCGTTTCCAGTGCATATCAACTAAATGGAATGAGGCCAAGCATCATTACTCATCAAGAAATGCACCCACGTATGAGTAACCTGAAAGAGAAGCAAGTTCTCAAAACCATTACTTACGACGGAATACCTAGCACAAGTATCTATATTTTTGATCACCTTAAAGAATCCCGATACTTGCAATATATGGTTCTCTACTCTATTCTTATACCTATAACTTCTCAAAATTTGGACCTTTTATTTCAACGAAATACTTGTCTAAAACTAGAGAAGTCATAAATAAACATAATATAGTACGAGTACCAACCCTTTTGTCCCAATGGACATTGGACAACATACAATACTTTGTATAAGTCCTCAGAGTTTAATAACTCAAACCTTGTGCGTCGTAGGTTTAAAACTGTGCTATGGTTAAGAAGAATTACATTGCTGTTGAATGCACCTTAGCTAACCATCAACCGATATAGGTAAATGTCATAGACATAATTTTAAAAAGTTATATCTCTTTTTATAAAATAAACGTACAGATATATCAGTTTGAAATTGGTGCATAACATCGGATATTCAAAACCAAATATTTGTCGTTACGCAAAACCCAGACGATTTCCTCAAATATCACTAATTACAAAGAATTCTAATATATATTGAGGATCTAATCACCCAATTCCTAATATTCTACTCCTACCCAGCATCTGTAACGCCATACAGATGTGAAAATCAAGTCTGGTAAATGCATACCCTAGAGTTGGAATCTAATTGGGAAAACAGTTTTCAATTAACACTGCACATCAAAACTGAAACATGAAAATGTTTCAAAAGGGTAGCCGGGTATTCCTAGTAATTCCTCTTCCACTATCCAGATTCATGACAGTAACCGTATATTTCCTTTCCCTCACTCAATCCCTTTATATGTCTTTACTTCTTACCTTCTGTACACCGCACTTAGGCTAATTGGTTTTCTTCTTTTCCTACCTTTCGGCAACAACCTAAGATTTAGAAGAAGACTATCTAATAAGCGTAATAGGTGTACTCTCCTAATATCAGGTGCCCTCGCAACCTGAGAGAAGGTAAAGGAAAAAGACAATCCGAATAATCCTATTCAATTTCTCCAGAACCGGAAACCATCCTCGAACTGAAACAAGTTTCTTCGAGTTTGTATGTAACTATACGATGGTATATCCAATCAATATGGATCTTCTTAGTGATATGGAATGTTCCGGAGAAATGCAAAGGGGAAGTAGGAGCGGCGATGATATACGCAGCTTCGTCGTGAATGATAGCAGTCGCAATTTTCTTTCCCCTCATTCTAATCCCTTTATATGTCTTTACTTATTATCTTCTGTACACCATATTTAAGCTAATTGGTTTTCTTCTTTCCCAACCTTTCGGCACCTGCCTATAGTTTGAAATAAGACTATCTAATAAGTGCAATAGGTGTACTCACCTAATACTAGGAGCCCTCGCAACCTGATAGAAGGTAAAGGGAAAAGACAACCGAATAATCCTATTCAATTTCTCCAGATTCGGAAACCATCCTTGAACTGAAATAAGTTTCTTCGAGTTCGTATGTAACTATACGATGGCATATCCAATCAATATGGTTTTTCGTAGTGATATGGAGTGTTCCGGAGAAATAAAAGGGAAAGATAGGAGCGGCAATGATATATGCGACTATGACAATTGTAGGGTTCCTAGGCACTCTTGTGAAGGATCATAAGGCATCAAACATGCCCGAATAAAATTTTAGACGTGCCGAACAACCCAAAGCTGGGATCTTTGCTAGATTATTAGGGTTTAACATGGATGTAAACATCTTTACCACTAAGTGTGAGGGATTACAACCTTTGTAGTCCGCTCCTTCGCTTCATAAGCTCCGAGTAGAAGTCCCTTCGCCGCGATCCACGATCTCCCGGACTCAAGAGAGGCTCCACGACTCGAACGATCCATGCTAGCTTGTAGTGTTCCGTCTCTCCGATGATCTACGTCGAAGTTGCAATAACTCAAGCTCTCTCACTCTAATGAGGTGAACACCCTAATCTAATGGGCTAGATTAAATGAGGATGATGGAGTAGTATTTATGCTATCTTTTTATATCAATTTCTCACAAGAAATCATCACAAAATGAATAACTAGTGAGCTTTCTCAAAGCTCAAGAGAGAAGAAGAAGATGGAAAAAGAGTTAATCCTTTCGTGATGAATAATAGAAAAGAATATATGATTGATCATGGAACCATGGTCAAGGATGACAAGGTTAACCTTTGTAGAGAATAAACTAGGGCTAGGGTTTGGTTAGGTTAAAGAATGAGTCATGGATAAATATCAACCATAATATCTTCTTCATGACAAAAGGAAAGCTTCTAGATGGTGCAAGAATGAGCTAACCCTAATCAAACCCTAACCTTGCTTAATCTCCACTAAACATGTTCCATTATTAATCATATCATGTTGCAATAATATATATCACATATATATTATATATTTGCAACAAAAGAAAATAATACAATTAACATATATCGCATATATATCAATGTATTACCCTGTGAGAAAATGAAATAATAAAGTGAGCCAATATTAGATAATGTAATACAATATATCATATATATTATTATACATTAAATTATCGAATCAATACTTGATTCGAAAATCCGGCTATATCAAATATAACCGACTAATATATAATGTACCGATTCATCGAATCAACACTTGATTCGATGACCCGGTTCATATCTAAATATCGCGAGAATATAATACGGTATCTCATATCGCATTATCCTCGGTCCTGCGCATATCACATATGTGCCTTTACTCCGTTTTGCCTGAGCCAAGAAACCTCTGTGTAGGACTCTAAAGAATCGTCAATACGCCGGTAGCAGGTGATGATCATATCAAACACCTACAAGCTGCAAGCGGTCAGCTAAATGTAACATCCACCCAGGTATTGAGTGATCAGAAGATCAACAAGCTAGCCTGTACGTTCTCCTGTGAATCCAATCAGTAACACTCCCGTACAGTCCGGTCTGTTCGTTTGATATGTCGCATATCAAGTCTAGGGGTGGTATACGTCAGACCCCAGTAACCGATAAGTCATGTCGATGTGTGGCTCATAACAGGTCGAGAAACTACTGGTAACACTTACCAGTAAATCTCTATATCATCCCTGGCCAAGGACTTCCAGTTATAGCCAATCGAACATAGCACAATATCAACTCCCTATACCGTGCGTGACGAATCCCCTCCTATCGCTCATTGCCTCCAAGTGATTCGGGACTGTACCCAAAAGCCACCGTTTTGCACGCCCACTTGGACGTGGTAAGGTGGAAATCAAAGCACAGTGGGAATCACACAAGACTCTATGACGATCTCGGGTCTACAAACTACCCTGTACCAGTGTCACCGGAGAACTGCCATCTGACGTGTGGTATATCACCATCTGGAAGTTCTCGGCGAGTCCGTCCAGTGTACCCAGTCTCCACTGAGCACCCGTACACCATCCTTGATGTCAAACACCGATGGATATGGGATCATCCATCGCCCATCATATGGGTCAAGATGCGTATACGCTAGTCTACTCTGGTGTATCGATGCCCTGTCTCGATATACCCTCGACTAGGAACAGTTATAGGATGTACTCATTGACTACTATGGCCCCACTAGTATGATCTCATCATAGTCCCAGTAGTCGAGTACAGATCCTAATGGCTTTATCAACATGTGAGAGAAAGACAGTAAACCAATACAAGTCAACATGTCAAGATAAAGTGAAACCAAATAGCATACTATCATGACGAGCAAGAAAGTCCTCTATATATATATATCCAAGCATCCATCATAATATACATCATATGTACAACAAAGGCCTCTAGGGCATACACATAACTAACAATCTCCCACTTGCACTAAGGCCAGCTGCTGTAGTATCTCATACCTAGCATCCCGAATAATCTCTCAAACTGTATCTGGGGAATGGCCTTCGTGAGTGGATCCGCAGTGTTGTCCTTCGTATCTACTCTCCTGACCTCGATCTCCCGGCGATCAACTATCTCCTTGATCAGGTGATACCGCCTTAGAATATGTCTGGACTTTTGATGGGACCTGGGTTCCTTGGCCAAAGCCACAGCTCCATTGTTATCGCAATACAGAGGTATTGGATGTTCAATGGATGGAACCACACCAAGTTCACTAATGAACTTCTTTATCCAGACATCCTCTTTGGCAGCATCGTTGGCAGCGATGTATTCAGCCTCCATCATCGAGTCTGCAACGGTATCCTTTTTGGAACTCTTCCAACATACCGCCCCTCCATTGAGGGTAAAGACAAAAGCTGAGTGCGACTTAGAGTCGTCCTTATCACTTTGGAAGCTGGAATCGGTAAAGGACTCCACCCGGAGTTCTCCGTTACCATACACCAAGAACATCTCTTTAGTCCTTCGTAAGTACTTGAGAATGTTCTTCACAGCTGTCCAGTGACTCTCTCCAGGATCTTCTTGATACCGACTCTCTACACTTAGTGAGTATGTTACATCGGGTCTGGTACATAGCATCGCATACATGATAGAGCCTACTGCCGAAGCATAGGGTATCCATTGCATGCGAGCTCTCTCCAAATCAGTCTTGGGAGACATCTCTTTGGAGAGAGTGAGTCCAGAGATTGTGGGTTGGTTCCCACGCTTGGATTCCTCCATACTAAACCTTTTTAGTATGGTGTCAATGTACCTGGATTGGGACAATCCCAGTATCCGTTTAGATCTATCTCTATAGATCATGATTCCCAATATGCAGGAGGCATCACCTAGATCTTTCATTGAGAATCTTTGTGATAAGAAGAGCTTGACTGATTGCAGCATAGGAATATCATTTCCTATCAACAGTATGTCATCCCCGTACAATACGAGGAAGACAACCTTACTCTCTGCTACCTTCTTATAGATATAATGTTCATCTATATTTTTGATGAAGTCAAACTCTTTGACTACAACATCAAAACAGATGTTCCAACTCCGCGATGCTTGCTTTAACCCATAAATGGATTTAAGCAGCTTGCACACCTTTCCGCTACTCCCACTATCTACGAAGCCCTCTGGCTGAGTCATGTACACGCACTCTTCTAAATCACCGTTTAGAAAGGCGGTCTTAACATCCATTTGCCAGATTTCGTAGTCATGGTATGCAGCAATGGCAAGTAAGATCCGGATGGACTTAAGTATAGCCACTGGAGAAAAGGTTTCGTCATAATCCACATCTGGTCGTTGACGAAAACCCTTTGCAACAAGTCTAGTTTTGAAAGTCTCAACTTTTCCATCTACACCAAATTTCTTTTTAAAGATACACTTGCTCCCAATGGGTTTTACCCCTTCAGGAGCATTTTCCAAAGTCCATACTTTGTTGGTGTATATTGATTCCATCTCAGATCGCATTGCATCCAGCCATTTCACAGAGTCACCACTCGTGATGGCCTGCTCGAAACTAGTCGGGTCATCATCTTCCATGATGCAATCCTCGCTTCCACCATCAATGAGAAAACCGTAGTATCTCTCAGGTGGATGAGAAACCTTGCTAGATAAGCGGAGAGGCTGGGATTCGTCGGGTACTACTGAATCCTCTGGTTCTACTAAATCTTCAGTTGCAGTTTGTGTTGCTGGAACCTCTTCCAGCTCTACCTCTTTGCCACTAATTTCTTTTGCAAGAAATTCCTTTTCCAAAAAGGTGTCATATTGAGAAACAAACACTTTTTGTTCTTCAGCATGGTAGAAAAAGTATCCTTGGGAATTCTTAGGATATCCTACAAACTTGCAAAGAACTGATCGTGCCTCGAGTTTGTCCGGATTTTGCCTTTTGACATAGGCCGGACAACCCCATATCTTAACTCGTTTAAAATATGGTCTCTTCCCACTCCATATCTCATATGGTGTGGTAGGTACAGATTTAGACGGAACTTGATTCAATAGGTATGCTGCTATCTCAAGCGCATAACCCCAGAAGGAAATAGGCAACTCAGCAGTGCTCATCATAGAGCGCACCATATCTAATAGGGTGCAATTCTTCCGCTCCGATACACCGTTGTGCTGTGGTGTATAGGGAGGAGTAAGCTGAGAGAGAATCCCATTCTCTTTTAGATAATCTAGGAACTCATTGCTCAAGTATTCACCTCCTCCATCAGATCGAAGAATCTTAATACTTTTTCCCGTTTGGTTCTCTACTTCGTGCTTATATTCTTTGAATTTCTCAAAAACTTCAGACTTGTGTTTCATCAGGAACACATGTCCGAATCTTGAGAGATCGTCAGTGAATGTAATAAAGTAGGAAGAACCGTTCCTGGCATGCGTAGACATGGGACCGCATACATCACTATATACCAGTCCTAAGAGTTCCGTAACTCTTTCTCCGTGTCCACTAAACGGAGCTTTGGTCATTTTTCCTTTGAGACATGAATGGCAAGTATCATAAGATGATAATTCGAACGGTTTCAAATATCCATTCTTATATAACTTAGCCAGTCGTATCGCACTGATATGACCAAGTCTACAATGCCATAAGTAGGATTCGTTCATTTCTGAACTTTTCCTCTTGTGTGTGTTTTGTATATTGAGGACTGTATTTTGATTGAGAATGAATATGCCATTATGTAACGAGCCTGATGCAATTAACTTTTGATTTAGGAAGATGTTCATAACATTATCCTGTACTACAAAATTATATCCTTCTTTACTTAATAAAGAAACTGATATAATGTTGCACATCATGTTCGGTATATAATAGCACTCATTTAGAATCAGTGTATTACGACTTGGTAATACTAGGTGATATTCGCCAACTGCTTTGGCTGCAATACTCGCCCCATTCCCTATTTGAACGGAATGATCACCTTTTCCCAGTTCTCTACCTTTCCGTAGCCCATGTAACAATTTACATATGTGGGATCCTGATCCGGTATCTAATACCCAGGATGTAGGGTGAACTGAGAAACAGTTCTCAATAACTAACACACTCGAAGAAGATGCATCAACATGCATGTTCTTTTGGGCGGCGTGAGAATCCAGATATTCTCCTGTTTCCTGTTCAGTCTTATAACTCTTATAAGAAAGAACGGGTCCAACGTTCTACTGCTCAGTATAATAAGCGGGTTTAGTCAATACATCCATATTATTATCTTGATTATGGCCCGACATGGTCGCTACCTGGAGAGAGAGAGAAGAAAACACTTTAGCGTATGCTCTTGCAAGATCAGATTGGTTTTTATCTTATCTAATCAGGATGTCTCCCACTGTTTTTATCAAATCTTCCTTCAAATCCTAAAAGGTAAGATTAGCCGGGATTAATTACACCCTACAATTTCATCAATCTATCAGCCAGATCAGTGTCGGTACTTAAGGGAGTTTCCCCGTGCTTTCGCACAGACCTAATTAAAGTAAACCTCATTTTCCCAGAGACGTAACCTCGTTAACACTTTTCTAGACACCTATTTGATCGTCTAATTGTCCTGTGTAAAACTCTCACAGGAGTAACACTTACTCGCAGTGGGTATCGAGATCCAACTATCTCATAGGAGGTATGCAATCTCATTGCAAATTTCAACACTTGAAATTCCCGATAATGCTTTTGCCCCTAGCAACTTATGACCTTAACATACTCAACAAATCATAATTGCTAGCCAAGTTCAACCCGTCATTTCCCGATTGAATTAAACTCACCTGCACGACCCTTAACATAGTCAACAAAGTCGTACAACTACCCTAATCCAATCACATCTCATGTTTTAGCAGATAAGTACTAATTAGCTACCGCACACTACGCCTTAACATAGTCAACAAACGTAGCACGAATACTAACTAGTCTTTATCTGAAATGACGGAGGGCTACGCAGGTTTTTCAGAAAACCTTGAGCGTAATGAACTTGATATCGTCGTAGAATCATTTGATTTTGAAAAGGAGTGTTTTTGAGGCTTCTAGTTTTGCTAAAGAGGTCACTCCCGGTGAAGGGATCTCGGATCTTTTCCCATCGAATAAGGTGCAGGGTATATCATATATACCGCTGTGCAAAGCAAAAACTATATAAGCTATCAAAAACTAAACCGCGAGTTTGTAGCATCTGCCAGTTTCGCTAAAGAGGTCACTCCAGGTGAAGGGATCTCGGCTCTTTCCTCATCGAATAAGGTGCAGGGTATATCATATATACCGCTATGCAAAGCAAAACTGTAGCTACCCTTTTTATAAAGTTTTGATTCTACAACATCTTTTAGGTTTCTTTTCTTTTTATTAATCTCATTAATAAATCCCATCATCTTATGCTTCCTAAGCATCACAGAAGAAACGAAAGCAGTAATATTTATATATCAGCATATATATATATATATATATATATATATATATATAGTATAAGCATTCGTCTCAGGCAGTAATATGATCTCATCACAGAACATTGCAGCAGAAGAACATATATGAAATATTGGATATACTAGGATGTCCGTGTTTTCAATACGAGCTGGTATATAACACGGATTCCACGGTCGCGATGAATAGCCAAACCCACATCCTTAGATCCCTACGATAGCGGCAAGTAACACTACCAGTTCTAGGGTTAGGAGGCCCGGTCTCGACTCCTCGAGATGGCCTCCCACTGGACCCTAGAACCCGGTTACTTGTGCTCTCCTCCTTGGGTCTACCTAATGTGGAAAAGTAAATAATATATACTGGTGACATCAACCTCATCCCGGAAGTGCCCCAATAAAAGAATATTACATACAAATGAATTTTACATGAATGAAAATAAAAACCCTCATCTCACATAAAACCCCCGGCTATTCAGAACACGACGATCCAATATAACATATCACAGCAACACATAATATCACATATCATCAACGTAAGTAAGTATGCATACACCGATCGTCATAGATGTATAGCAACGAAGACCGGCAATACAACTATATACTACACTTACGGTCACAGAAAAGAAATTATAAAACTACAACATTTGGAATCCACAATCACTTTAGACATCGTAAATCCAAAATATCACATACTTCGTATTTCATGCCAAACTATATGAATTCCACATATTGTATCACATTCCAGATAAATAGACAGTATTAAACTTTTCGAACAGATAATCAAATACCTAAAATTTCCTAAATAGCTTAACACTTGAGCGGAGTTTAAATAATCCCAGAAACTGTCACAGTACCGATGATCCAGCCGTAGAAAGGTCAAGCCAACGCCTCACATGTGGCACGCCGTACCGCCCCAAACCCTAAGGTTTAGAGGCGATTCAGACGGTCACATAATCGAGTTAAGGTTTGTGTTCTTCTTGAGGGTCCAACGGGTTACTTGCACATTTTTCCGAAAGATTTAAACGCGATAAAAATTCAACACTTGAAAGTTTTTTGTGCCGGGAAAAAGTGAGTTAATGATATCCGTTCGAACATTTTAACAGTTTCTAAATATCCGGAAAACAATAACGAATTTAAATATTCCGATCGAATCAACGATTACAAAATAAACCCCAGAACACTCAACACTTGAGTCAGATTAAAAATACCCAGAAAATATAACATACAGATACGGATATTACTGCTGAAAAATGAATGCCCAATTCAACAGTACTACCGCGGATCCGCGACCCAAGCGAGGTACGGCCGCGGTTCCGCGGCGTCATGTACGGATTGCTGCCTCGTTTTTCACAGTTATATTTATATTTCCTTGTTGAATTTTTTAGGAATTTTTAATTCTGAAAAATCACAGTTTTTAAAAAATATCCAGAGAGGGGTTTAAAATGTCGTTTCGGGGTTCGTTCGGAGTTTTAACTTCGTATACACGTCGCCTAATACTCTAGCTAGGCTCTGATACCACTGTAGGGTTCCTAGGCACTCTTCTGAAGGTTTATAAAGCATCAAACATGCCCGAATAAAATTTTAGACGTGCCGAACAACCCAAAGCCGGGATCTTTGCTAGATTATTAGGGTTTAACATGCAAGTAAACATCTTTACCACTAAGTGTGAGGGATTACAGCCTTTATAGTCCGCTCCTTCACTTCATAAGCTCCGAGTAGAAGTCCCTTCGCCGCAATCCACGATCTTCCGGACTCAAGAGAAGCTCCACGACTCGAACGATCCATGCTAGCTTGTAGTGTTCCGTTTCTTCGATGATCTATGTCGAAGTTGCAATAACTCAAGTTCTCTCACTCTAATGAGGTGAACACCCTAATCTAATGGGCTAGATTAGATGAGGATGATGGAGTAGTATTTATGCTATCTTTTTATATTAATTTCTCACAAGAAATCATCACAAAATGAATAACTAGTGAGCTTTCTCAAAGCTCAAGAGAGAAGAAGATGATGGAAAAAGAGTTAATCCTTTTGTGATGAATAATAGAAAAGATTGTATGATTGATCATGGAACCATGGTCAAGGATGACAAGGTTAACCTTTGTAGAGAATAAACTAGGGCTAGGGTTTGGTTAGGTTAAAGAATGAGTCATGGATAAATATTAACCATAATATCTTCTTCATGACAAAAGGAAAGTTTCTAGATGGTGCAAGAAGGAGCTAACCCTAATCAAACCCTAACCTGGCTTAATCTCCACTAAACATGTTCCATTATTAATCATATCATGTTGCAATAATATATATCATATATATTTGCAACAAAAGAAAATAATACAATTAACATATATCGCATATATATCAATGTATTACCCTGTGAGAAAATGAAATAATAAAGTGAGCCAATATTAGATAATGTAATACAATATATCATATATATTATTATACATTAAATCATCGAATCAACACTTGATTCGACAATCCGGCTATATCGAATATAACCAACTAATATATCATGTACCGATTCATCGAATCAACACTTGATCCGATGATCCGGTTCATATCTAAATATCGCGAGAATATAATACGGTATCTCATATCGCATTATCCTCGGTCCTGCGCATATCACATATGTGCCTCTACTCCGTTTTGCCTGAGCCAAGAAACCTCTGTGTAGGACTCTAAAGAATCGTCAATATGCCGGTAGCAGGTGATGATCATATCAAACACCTACAAGCTGCAAGCGGTCAGCTAAACGTAACAGCCACCCAGGTATTGAGCGATCAGAAGATCAACAAGCTAGCCTGTACGTTCTCCTGTGAATCCAATCAGCAACACTCCCATACAGTCCGGTCTGTTCGTCTGATATGTCGCATATCAAGTCTAGGGGTGGTATACGTCAGACCCCAGTAACCGATAAGTCGTGTCGATGTGTGGCTCATAACAGGTCGAGAAACTACTGGTAACACTTACCAGTAAATCTCTATATCAGCCCTGGCCAGGGACTTCCAGTTATAGCCAATCGAACACAGCACAACATCAACTCCCTATACCGGGAGAGACGAATCCCCTCCTATCGCTCATTGCCTCCAAGTGATTCGGGACTGTACCCAAAAGCCACCGTTTTGCACGCCCTCTTGGACGTGGTAAGGTGGAAATCAAAGCACAGTAGGAATCACACAAGACTCTATGACGATCTCGGCTCTACAGACTACCCTGTACCAGTGTCACCGGAGAACTGCCATGTGACGTGTGGTATATCACCATCTGGAATTTCTCGGCGAGTCCGTCCAGTGTACCCAGTCTCCACTGAGCACCCGTACACCATCCTTGATGTCAAACACCGATGGATATGGGATCATCCATCGCCCATCATATGGGTCAAGATGCGTATACGCTAGTCTACTCTGGTGTATCGATGCCTTGTCTCGATATACCCTCGACTAGGAACAGTTATAGGATGTACTCCTTGACTACTATGGCCCCACTAGTATGATCTCATCATAGTCCCAATAGTCGAGTACAGATCCTAAGGGCTTTATCAACATGTGAGAGAAAGACAGTAAACCAATACAAGTCAACATGTTAAGATAAAGTGAAACCAAATAGCATACTATCATGACGAGCAAGAAAGTCCTCTCTCTTTATATATCCAAGCATCCATCATAATATACATCATATGTACAACAATGGCCTCTAGGGCATATACATAACTAACAATCTCCCACTTGCACTAAGGCCAGCTGCTGTAGTATCTCATACCTAGCATCCCGAATAATCTCTCAAACTGTATCTGGGGAATGGCCTTCGTGAGTGAATCCACAGTGTTGTCCTTCGTATCTACTCTCCTGACCTCGATCTCCCGGCGATCAACTATCTCCCTGATCAGGTGATACCGCCAATCGAATACAACTGTGCAAAGAAAAAGAAAACGTCTGTAATGCCTGTTTTAAAAAAAACTTGGTTCCAACAACATCATATAGGTTTATATTTTCCTTGTATTGATCAGAATCAACACAGTCCCATCAATTAAACATATCACACCAGAAAAAGGAAAGAAAATATAATGTACGTATATAGCATCCGCATTCGCCACGGGGCCCCATCATGCACCGTTAGGTTACTTAACTAATGGCAGAGCGGGGGTTGGACTAGCGCGGGTGCAAAATATATTCAACATCTATTAGTATATATATAAATTTATATAACATTCGTCCCAGACATGATATAAGCAACATCACAGAATCTCAGCAAGCAACACAGAATGGTGGATAATCTTGGAGCCTCGGGTTTCATTTGAGCCGCAAATGAGACCCGACGTTCCTTGTCGTGTGGATAGCCCGTGCAATGAAAACTTGAACCCCTATGAGCACGGCAAATTACCTGCCTATCCTAGAAGTGAGACAAACCCAATCATCAAAGTGAATGAGCCACTCAGCACTTCACGGGATCCGGTCACTTGAGCGACCCTCCATGGGTCATCCTATACCCCCTACGAGTGCAGCGAATAGCCTGCCAATTCTAGAGTAAGCCACCCTCCGTCTCAACGCCATAAGATGCGGGCCGTTGCCCTCTAGAACCCAGCTATTCGAGCACTCCACCGTAGAGTAATCCTAGTGCAGAAAAGAAAAATATATACATAATGGCGACATCGACCTCAACCCGGTCGTGCCCTAAACAAATAATATACAAACTTGCAGAGACGGCAGTCTACATGTCGGACGCTCGCCCCGCAATATCAAATGTACAAATAAATCTCAACTGTACTGCTACCATTGCACTGCAAGCTATCCACCATGACAATCCAACCACAAGCTCAGCTTAATCACAGAACATCAATGTAAATGTCATGTTCGTAAACCCGTCTAAAAGAACATATAGCAGTTAGACGAGTTATACCGCTTTAATGACATTCACAGTCGCAGATAGTAATGTATGTACTGAAAACTTGTAAACGGTATTAAAAATAGCAATTTCGAAATACTCCATATTGCCCCAATACCAAAGATAATATAATATCCAACCTGGGCAAAAACAAACAATACCAAAAACCCAATCTTCAAGATCCCATAACACACCCAAAAAATCAAAACCCAAGTCCCCAATAGGCCCGACAGCGCCTGTCTTTTTGGCAATCTCGCCAGCCAACTTTGTGTCTTGTTTTCAAACTGTGTTCTAGTTATAATAAGTGTAGTCTTCTGCAATTGTTTAAAATTTTTTTAGAAGACTATAAAATTTCGATAGAAACTTGAATATCGTTCGGATTGTTTCGGAGTTGTTTTGGTCTCGTTACTGTAAATATCGTTTAAATTGCTAGTTTAGGGTTTATGGGTTGGCTCTGATACCATGTTGGGTTATGCCAACGCCTTGGCCATCTACCGTGACCATTTGCGGAACAAAATTTTTAGAAACTGGCGCTAGAACAACCCGATAACCCAAATATACCATAAACCTTAAGTTAGCAAACTAAAGAGGAGTTAGAATGATTATACCGAATGATCCGTGTCCTTCGGTCTTCTACCATATTCCTAAGCTCCTAGTGTCCTCCATGATCAAAGCTTGATCATCTGTCTCCCTCGGTCGAAGATGATCCACCTGAAGATTTATACTTCGAGCTCCAATCTCAATACCGAGATAACTAGGGTACCTAGTTCGCTAAACTAGATAACGTAGAGGATGTAGAGTATAATGATGGATTAATTTATCTCCAAATACCCTAGGTTTCTCAACACAAGAGACTTTTAGGGTCGAGGAAGAAGAAGCAATCATGAGGAGATGAGAGTGTAGTGAGCATAGCATTTTTCCATCCCTCTCAAAAAATGGCTAAGTGTTATGAACTAATGAAGCATACACTTAATTCATCACATGAATCAAGCATGCCATAATAGTCACCAAAGCATGAGTCACACCATGAGCCACCCCATGAGTCACCAAGTGAGCCATGTTTCAATAAATGCAAATAACACCTCATCCACCACCTCATTTAACCATTTAATTCTAAATGGTTATAAACAAAATGAGGTGTCTTCTTCTAGAAGCACCCTTGTAATAAATTACAAGAATACCCCTCCATATATATATACCCGTATCCGTATTCCAAAAAATATGAATACAAAAAGACGAAAATAATCCAATAATCTAATACTAGGATCCAGCTTAAACCAAAGCCTACTAGTATTATCCGTCTGAATCATGATACGTGTACCAGTGCACGTATATGATCGAACCCTGCCGTAAAACCATACGGCCTCAACATCGTTTCGCCCGAAGCAGGGAAACCCTCTGTGTGGGACTCTAAAGACTCATCAATACGCTGGCAGTGGGTTTAACCACAAGTACGTCAGCGGCACTAGCTGTACGTAACGGCTACCCAGGTATTGAGTAAAAGGAAGGCCGATGAGCAAACTCATCCGAACCCTTACTGAGCCTGTCCATGACAATCTCCGTACAGTCCGGTTTGTTCATCTACTAGTATCGCATATCGAGTCTAGGGGTGGATAAAGTCAGACCCCTAATAACGTGATATTTCGTGTCGGTATGAAGCCCATCACCAACTGAGAAACTACTGATCCAAATCAGTAATTCTCGTCTATCATGGCCAAGGATTTCTGGTGATGGCCACCCGTGCACAACGTGACATCAACCCTCAATACCGGGAAAGGCGAATCCCCGGCGATCCGCTTACTGCCTCCATGTGGCTCGGGACTGTACCCAACTAAAACCTGTTTGCACGACTCCTTTGAGCCGTGGTAGGGTATTAATCAAAGCATAGTGGGAACTCACACGAGAAAAATGACGATATCAGGTCGTCACACTAACCTGTACACATGTCATCTGGGAACTGCTATATGACAATAGGTATAATACCAACTAGCATGTTCCCGGCGAGTCCGTCCAGTGTACTCATAACCCAATGAGCACCTGTATACTATCTTAGGTGACTAACTTACACCAATGGCTTGTGAGACCGGCCACCGCCCCTCGTCGGGGTCTCGATAAGTACACACTAGTATACTCTGGAGTATCGATGCCCAGTCTCGATACTCCCTTGACTAGGGACATTTAAGGATGTGCTTATAGACCACCCATCTCTCACGTATATGATCGCCATCATAATGCTGGTAGTCAAGCAAGAATCCTATGGGCTCTATCAATATGCAATAGTGATATGTTATACCACCTAATGCATGTACATGATGATAAAGACAACCAGATAGTATACTATCATCTTGAGTAAGACTGTTCTACCTGTATAGGTCCTCCCTTAATCATCTCAATCGCGAGCCTGCGATTACAATAATTGACTTGAGAGCACTATAGTCAACAGACACTTCAGGCATATCACTTTTAGATGATTTCCCTCCTCGTATCTTCATAATTTTCTCATCAGATGTTCCTATTGGGGGCCTTTGAGATGGTTCTTTGTCAGATAACCTATTGGAGGCTTTTTAGGTGACACTTCTTTTGATTCCTCTATCATAGGCAACGAAGGCAATTTTGCCGGAGCAAGGATCTTTTCGACCTTGGATGGCGATCTTTATGTCATCCAAGTCTTCATCTGGTAGTTTCTTAGCCACTTTGGCCAACGCGTTCGCTTTGTTGTTTTCTGCTGGCGGCACGCTCTCCATCTTGTATGATGTAATTTGCTTTAGCGGCTCTTGTGCCTTTGTACCATACTTTATTAACTCAAGCTTGCATGTGTTGTGGTCTTCATTGACTTGTTTGACGATCAACTGAGAATCCCCGTAGATGTGAAGATCCTTAATGCCCTGTCGATCGTGATTTCGAGACCTGCTGATAGTTTACGACTCGTTTCGAAGCGATAGCTAGTTTATAGCTCATTTCAGAGCAATAAATAGTTTATTGCTCATTACGGAGCAACATGTAGTTTATGTTTCATTGCAGAGCATTGAACCTTAGGATAGATGGAGAATTATTCCATGTTAGAATGCTGAGGGCTTTGTGGCTGGATGGAGAATCAAACCATGTTAGACGCCGATCATTTTATAGAGAAATGTCTATATTGGACATCGATCATTCTGTGGGAGGATTATCGATGCTTTACACCGGATTCCTGGGAGTCATTCCACCAGGACTTTTGGAGTCTTTCCTCCTACTCTTGTCGTAAGGGCATAGTGTGAATTCCTTTATGCGAAGCTTTTGCACTGTCGTTTAGATTCATGTGTGAGAAGGTCTACATACTTTCGCAGATCTTCATTTTTTTTAAAGCGGACCATTGATGCTTTGAACCGGACTCCTTGGAGTCTTGTTACCGAACATTTGCATTTGGAGGCGGACCATCGATGTGTTGCACCGGACTCCTTGGAATCTTGTCGCCGAACATTTGAATTTGGAGATGAATCATCGATGTATTTTCATCGGACTCCTTTGAATCTTGCTCATTGACTTGATTTCAGACGGGATGCATACGTCACCTAACATCTTCATTGGATTTTGATGCTAAGTAATTTTTTTACCTTAACACCGTTGCAAGATCCGATGTAAGCGGTTGCAGTCACATCGGTGCTTTTCACTTCAACTGATGGGGTCTTTGTTGCTTGATGGAGAATAAGGCTCGACGACTTACTCTTCCGAAAGAAGTTCGTGTCTTGTTTAGCTTTTCATGCAGAGGCGTGACTTTGAGGAGGGGTGAGTTTCCAATTTCCTTGCAGATTGAACATACCTTTCTGATATTGGTCTTTAAGCCAGTTTTTGAAGACGCTGCAATCCTCTATAGGGTGACTGACCATCCGATGATAGAGAAAGTATTTAGGGTCATCACCCCTGTTGGCTTTCTCCAGACGCCTATAGTTAAGCAGAACGAGCATATTATTTTCTTTGGTGAATCCGAACAATTTCCTTGTTTTGCTTTTGAGGAACAAGTATTTGCGTCCTATTTTCTCCTCCAAAGTAGGACCTATTCTTATCGATGTCAGGGGATTGGATTTGGTTCCCTCCTGACTTTGTCACGCGTTAGCGATGAAAGAGGATTTTCTGACATTTTTCTAGTGCCGAAAATATTTCTCTAACCGAGGGTTGGCCGTTGAGGTCTCCAATTGAGCAGCATGATCTTGATACGTCTTGGGCTTTACCATGGCGATGAATGGATATGCCCAACTGCTTTTGTCGAGTGTGCCCATGAAGATTCCTATAGATTAGGATTCATCAAGCGCATGCTCACATTTTGACCCGAGATTTCGCCATCGGACGACATATTGTGCCATAGTTTCTGAGCTCATCTTTTCTTCATGTATCAAAGTAGAGAGCATCGTTTTTCCAGTTACGCTGGCGTATCTTTGCATGAACAAAGCTTTAAGTTGCACAAAGGTCTGTAGGGAGTCATTTGGTAACTTTGCATACCACTCGAAGGTTGTATTAGCGAGACTGCCGATGAATTACATCAGCATGAAGTCATCATTGCCCCCTATGTTCCTATACATTGCTTTGAATCGCATAAGTGTTGTAGGGGATTTCCTATTTCTTTGAACGCCTTGAATTTAGGGATCGCGTATCCCTTAGGGCATAGCAATTGGTCTTAATCCGCCGGATAGGGTCGACCTTTGCAGACCAGCTTTTAGGATGCTTCACTGGCCATATGAATCTTGACTTGCTGTTCAAGGAGATCATTGATCTGATTTCGCAAAGCCGCATCATTATTTGATGATGAACCCATAATGTCTTCCAATTTTATTGGAGTTGGCGACGATGGTGGGATTTATCGTCGTTTGGACCGGCACCTCAAGCATTGGCAAAGGTTGCTTATCATCATGTGGCTCTGGCTGTGTGGACATTGCAGTGCTCAACTACTAGAATAGAGCTTCCATTCGAGCCGAGTTGGCGCCTACATCAGCGACTTCTTTATCCTTTTCGGCCAGACGAGTATGTAAGGATTCGACCATGGGATCCTCATTAGGACCTTTCTCTTCGTCTCTTGCTTTTCTCTTTGAGGATAGAGAGGCTAGAGACACGGCCCGTGTTGCCATGTTTCGGAGCAGCTCTTGCTACTCCTTTTGCCTCTTGGCTTGATTGGTCACTTGGGACTGGGTTACTCTCCTTTCATCGTAGGAACCTTGCATCATATACACCGTATGTCTAACCATGGGGTTGCACTTAGAGTTAATGTGTTTCGCCTTTTGGGGTTTGCTAGAGTCGAAGGGACCCTCCAGGGCCATTCTCAGATCAGAACGACCTCATTTTCAACAATGATTTGAAAAGAGGTTTTAGGTGACTGCCTCCTCGCTGCAGGGAGGGGCGTTGAGCCTGTCTTTTTAGTAGCCTTTGGCTAATAGACCTTCTCCACGTTGCGAGAGGTCGGAACATAGTTCTTCTTGATTATGAGAAGAGGATGGTCATAAACTTCTCTCCATAATTTGAAAACCTCGGAAAAGATGGTGGGTGGAGAGCGAAACGGTCCTTCATTCTGTTTGTTCTTTCCTCCGTTGGCGGAGATCTTTTCAACATAGCGGCAGGGAAATTCTTCCTTTTATGCCTCAGTGACTTGAAAGTATTTTCGTTGGGATGCTTACGGTGAAAGTGGGCTCCTCTGTAGGAGGAGCTTGTTTGGTTGGGCCACGGTTTCTCTTAGCGTTGGCTCTGCGCCTGTTTTTTTACTGTAATTGCTCTATCATTTCAGCTTTTTTTTATCACGAAGGTCGCAATTGCTTTATCATTTTGGCTATTTATCCGCGGTTACCCCGTCATTTCGATTATTTATTTTTATTTTTACTCGCTGGTTTTTATTGCGAGTTGCCCTATCATTTCAGCTATTTATTTTTATTTTTACCGTTGATTTTTATTGCGAGTTTCCCCATCATTTCGGCTTTTCTTATTTTTGTCCCAGTTTAACGTCTTTGGGGTTGAAGGCAGCGTTTCCTTCCTTCTTCAGACCACGCTTATATCTTGTTGAGAATTTCTTCCCATAGGGACCATGTCAACCAAAGAATCTCCACTGAGAAGCCTCTTACCTTGGGTTTGGGATTAAATAGCTTACTCCCTGTGTGGAGTCAAAGATTGAGCATTTTGCCCCTGCGAAGTTTAGTGACGACCATCTTCGACTGAACGTTGGCAGCGGGTGTTAGGCTTTCAAAGACCGACCTACTTAGAGGTGAAGGGTCTTTGGGTGCATTTGCAACTTTGGGAATCATCCTTTTTAAATTGACCTTTTTGATGGTATGGGACCTTTTGGGGGGATCCTCCAGCTTAGGGGTCAATGCTTCGAAAATTGACCTTTGAGGAGCTTCTCCATTCGGCAAAGCGTTGTCCTCCTTTGAGAGCGGTCTAAAGAATTGTTCGAACTGTAGCCCACTCAATTTTTTCAACAACTGGGCTTCTTGGGCGTTGATGAGTGGGTTTAGACATTGATCCTGTGTAAACCACTAGAAGGATGCAATTCTTGATGGCATCATTATTGCTTTGAAGTCAAGCAATCTCTCTAAATTACCATGACAATGAGGTCGTAATCAAAATCTTGTCTGATATGATGAGTCAAACACACGACATATGAAGTGTGGAGTGGAAAGAGAAAAATGGTCCCACTGGGCGTGCCAGAATCTGTTTACCGCCGAAAGCTGGAAGACGGAGTGGGTTAGAACGTCTTGCCTGAATTTAGGGGCAGATGCATGGGTTGATCCATTCACCTATCCAAAATCACTAAGAGATTATATCGCCATGTATTGGAGGTTTGAATAGATGCGACCGATATAACTTGACCTTAGATTCCCTCTCAAGGTGAGAGGTTTATTGATTTTGGGGACGCATTTTTTCTACAAGTGCAAGCCTTTGTAATCGCGAATGATAACAACTTTCTACACTCCAGGTCTTTGCTCCGTGTGTTCATGTGTTTGACTATGGATATGGCCAACAACTATGCATTTTTCATGCCCGTGGATTGTATACGGTTGTATGATCCAGACTGTAGGATATGGAAAGCATTTCTTTCGCTTTTGTTGGTCTTTAGAAGAAGCGTTGTTTCAGGATTTTGTTTTATGGAGACATTGTTCCACAGGAATTGCCTCATTGCGAAGTGTTTCTTATCGATGAGCGGGGGTTTGATCATATTGACAAAACATTGCTTGTCTTTTGGAATTTTGATCTGGGAAGATAGCGAGAGGACACAGGCGTCATCATATACTGTTGACCCAAATCATAACTCATAAGAGACTTGTGGATGTTTTGTCGGTAGGAGCGTTGCTCCACTTGAGGAGGGACACAATGGTAGCTTGGTTTGCCAACGTGGATGAAATCTTTGCTTTAACAAGATGTGTGCTTGCACTCAATTCATAAAAGGGACCATGTTGGTAACTTGGTTTGCCAACATGGATTGGAGGTATACGCTTTGTGCAGTGGATTAAGCATTTCTTAGTTTTAACTTGATGAAGAGATGATTTTATATTGGTCTCTTGGTCTACCAACATGGAGTTCATGATATGATGAGAGCATTGCTCTTGGGTTCCATATTGGTATCTTGGGTAACCAACATGTGTTTTGGTCAAGCATTGCTTGATTATGTTCACATTGGTATCTTGGTTTGCCAATGAAGGTGCACTTATGGTTCCATTCTCACATAGTGAGGTCCATAAGTTCTTTTATCATAAAAGCATAAGGTTTATCTGGGGACACTTTAGTCTCATTTGAGAACTATGGTCTACCTAGATGGTTTGGGGAACATATACTCTGTCTAAGTACACTTAGTCTCATGTGAGAACTTGATCAACCTAAGTGGCTTGAGAATTTTGTTCCCTATTGATCATTGGATTATAGGGGAAGCTCAAACTTCAACACTTAGCTAATTTGCTAAGTCTTGAGCTTTGTTTGGCGCTTATGTGCACTTGGTGCTGGCGTACGTGCGTTGCACACGACACACTTGTATTGCACATCGCGCTAGCTTACGTGCGTTGCACATGGCGCTCCTGCTTTGCATAGCTCTTGGTGGAACATGGTGCTGGATTTGGCACTGGCGTACATGCATTTCACGTGGCGCATCGCAGTGAAACTTGGAGCTAGCACACTTGGTGGGGTTTGGTGATAGCGCACGTGCATTGCACGTGGCGCTACGCATACTTTGTAGAAAGCAGCATTGGCGCACATGAATTGCATGTGGCACACTGCAGTTTTCCTTTGATGCCAGCGCATGTGCATTGCACGTGGCGAACTTACGCAGCTCTTGCAGAGAGTGCCTTTGGCGCTGGCGCACTTGTATGAGGTGCGCCCTATTCAGAAAGTTTGTAACTTTTAGACAGCATAAACTTTCATCGAAGCATATGCTTCTATTTTGTTCTCTGTCCATGTTCTTGATGGGTACTTAAATTCCATGAAGCCTAGGCTTTAAAGAGAAGAGGAAGGAGGAAGAGAATGAGAGATCGTTGTTTGTAGAGATCCAACCACCTCTCCGAAGATACCGAGTGATTACAACGCCGTACATCGGAGGTGTGGAGGAATGTATCCTAAATCACACCCTAAAGATCTTTTGATGCCCTGTTAAGAGCTTAAGCTCTTGTGAAGCCTCGACTTTAAGAAGGAGAAGGAAGAGAGAAGTTTTCTCTCTTTTCTTGTTTTGAGGCCACGACCTCTTTTTGGAGATCAATCTCCCTTTTTTCTTTTGCATTTATCGTCCTCTTTGGAGGCTGCGGCCTCCTTTTGGAGATCAATCTCCCCTCTTTTTTTATCTCTGGATGTCCTCTGGATCTATCTCTCTCTTCTTCTAGGGATTTTGTGCTTGGATTCCTTCCCTCTCTTCTGGAGGCTGCGGTCTCTTTTCCTATTTATAGGAGGGGAATAGTTAGGATAAATCCCTAACTATAAGATTGGAATTGATCTTTATCAATCAGAGTGCCTAGGCCCCGTTGGATCTTTGATCCTAAGATTTTTCTGTTTAGAAAGATTCCAAGAAAGATGTCACGCCCCGCTTCCTAAGGTACGTAAACTATGGCATGTGACGGAGCCAACCATGCTACCTGTGGTTAGAAAGCATCCATCCACAGTCACATTACGACTGTCTATCGGATATCAAGAACAGAAAAAAAAAAAATCTAGTTAGTACATGTCCATATGCTACAGTAAATTAAATCAAGAAAATGCATAAAGTGGAAACGAATCAAGATCTAATAACAATATTTGAATCATGTCCCAATATGGGCTCACATCAATAAAAAAACTACGAAAATAAAATAAACTAAGAGTTTCTAAACTAAATAGCTAGCTTCTCATTACTCAGCTTGCTTGCTAAAGTACCCTTGATCTTCCTGCGATAAAGGTAGAAGAACTGGGCCATGCAAAACCCAGACGTCAGTGCGTCATAATATCAAAATAACAGTAACGACCAGCATATAATGATATGATTAAACATGAATATAAATAATAAATACAGGTATAAATAGTGAGCTATGTGTATGTATGTATGGGTGTGTGATGTGTATCCTAAATCCGTGCTTCTAGGTTATTTATTCTAAAAGTCTTTAAAATCAATTAATGCAATCCTCATCGTAACCCAACAGTATATATCCCGTTCATTCCCCACGGGACCACGGTAACATTATTTATTCCGTAACGCCCAGAAAAATGGTAAACAATAATAATATCCTCTTGAGTTACGTTTCAGTTACATTCTTGATTTCCACTTTCCTCCCAGGTTTGTGTTCAAGTAAGGTATTGCCGATATAAATCTAATACCAACACAAGATCAAGCAGGTACAGTTTTCGTCTATGCAGACAACAAGTTACGTCCGTCAGGACAACAAGTCAGGATTGTTGGCATTAGCAATCAGATCCAAGTAACAAGTCAGGTAGTGTGTCGTGAACATGTCATGTGATGTATATTAACCAAATAGATACCTAATGTGAAACTGTAATCAATATCGAAATACTGTAAACATAATTGATACTAGGATGCATATGTATCTATCTATAATAACCATTATACGTCCATTACCATGTATGATACAAATTAGATAATTTATTGTACTGATATAGTAAAACAATGATATCATGATGTTCTGGCATATAACTAGATATGCTATTATCAGTACGGATACAAACGGATATTATAAAACTGTTAGTGATATATGCCTTAGAGGCCATTATTTTATCATACTGGTTTGTATATTACTTAATGGAAGCTTGGGATATACACGGATATAGTAACAGTTTTGCTCGAAATGCTAGTATGCTACTTGGTTTGTTTCTACCTCAATATGTGCATGTGTTTTTTTTAGCATATCACTTATACATATTGGTAGAGCCCTTAGGACCTTTGCTTGATTACCAGCGTTATGATGGCAGTCACACTAGTGGGGACTGGGTAGTCTATAAGCACATCCTTATACAGGTCCCTAGTCATAGGATTATCGAGACGGGGTATCGATACTCCAGGGTAGACTAGTGTATACGCTTCTCATCCCAGCAGGGGAGATGGTCTGTCCCACAGCTATTAGTACATCGTACTGGAGATAGCATGCAGGTGCTCATTGGGTTATGAGTAGACTGGATAGGACTCGTAGGGGACTGCTGGTAGGTATTATACCTATTTTCGGGTAGCAGTTCCCAGGTGACATGAGTACAGCATAGTCTGTTGACTTGACACTGTTACTTTGCCTCGAGTGTGTTCCTACCGTTCTTAGATTATTACCCTACCACGACTCAAAAGAGTCGTGCAAACAGATAGTAGTTGGGTGCATTCCCGAAGCACTTGGAGGCAGTGGCGGTTAGATAGGATTCGTCTCTCCCGGTATTGGGGGTTGATATCACACTGTGTTCGGAAAGCCATTACACAAAGTCTCTGGCTAGGGCAAGCGAGATTTACTGGTAGGTACTCCAGTAGTTTCTCAGGGTGTTTTGGGCTACACTCTGGCATGACTTATTGCGCTATTAGGGGTCTGATGATTACCGCCCCTAGGCCCGATATGCGATACTCTTAGACGAACAGATCGGACTGTACGGAGATTGTCACAGATAGGCTCAGTAGGAGTTCGGATGAGTTTGCTCATCGGCCTTCTTATCGATAAATACCTGGGTAGCCGTTACGTGCAGCTAGTACCGCTGATGTGCTTATGGTTAAACCCACTGCTAGCGTAGTGTCGAGTCTTTAGAGTCCTACACAGAGGGTTTCCTTGCATCGGGCAAAAGATGTAGAGGTTGTATGGTTTTACGACAGGGTTCGACCATATACGTGCACTTGTGCACGGATCATGTTTGGACAGATAATACTAGTGGGCTTTTGTTTAAGCCAGATCCTAGTATTATATTGATAGATTATTTTCGTCTCTTTGTATTCGTATTTTTCGGAATACGGATACAGGTATGTATATACGGATAAGGGGCATTCTTGTAATTTACTTAAGATTGTTTCTAGAAGAAGACACATCATATTTGTATTAACCATTTAGATTAAATGGTTATGAGGTGGAGGAAATGAGGTGGAGGTTTGCATTAAGTGAAGCATGGCTACTTGGTGACTCATGGCATGACTCACTAGATGACTCATGAAGCATGCTAGATATTTTGGTGAGATATTTTCTTGCTTGAATTATTGGATGCTTCATTAGTCACAGCTCTTAGGCATCTTCATTCACTTGCTCATTCTTCACTCTCTTTTCCTCAAGCTCCCCTTCTTCTTCCTCATACCCTTCATGTGTCATGTGTTGAGAAACCTAGGGTATTTAGAGACAAAGTAATCCATCTACACTCTCTACATCATCTAGGACATCTAGTTTAGCGAACTAGGTGCCCTAATTACCTCGGATTTGAGGTAGGATCTCGGACTATAGACTCTCGGGTGGATCGTCTTTGACTTGAGAGGACCGACGAGGAGGCCCAATCCGTGTACGATCCGAAGGGCCTATGACGAGGAGGAAGACAACAAGAAGACCCGAAGGACATGAATCTGTGAGGTATAACTTCCTATCCGAGCAGTTAACCTTATATAGTTTGTTAGTAAAGGTTTAGTATCGATCCTGGTGTTCAAGTCGGTGTTGCGAGCTTTGAAAAATCGCTTTTAAATATTCCGCCTTCCCGCGAACCCTCGGGGTGCGTGACATCGACTTTCGGTGGTATCAGAGCCTAACTAAACCTTAACTAACAATTTAGACAACGTATAAAACTACGAAACCGAAATAACTCCGAAACATCGAAACGTAGATCCAAGTTTCTGTCAACTTTTCTGGAGGCTATAAATCTTTTTTAAACAATTGCTGAGTGCTCTTTTACTTGTGAGATGAACACACAACAAAAATGAGACATTTCCACCTATTTTTGGCCGGCCAAACACTTCAAAAAACAGGCCTCACCGGGTCAATAGTGTAGGAATGCCTTGAATTTTGTTCTGTGTTCTTATCTCTTGGATTTAGGGTTTCGGGTGGTGTTTGATTTTGCCAAGTTTGCATATACTGTTATCTTTCTGTTATCGCAATACAGAGTATTTGAAAGTCGCAGTTTTAACGTATTTTAACATGTTTCAGTTGTGTTATATGTGTTCGTAAACTTCCGCTAATTGCTATATGTCCGTAGTTGGGTGTTGCACATATCTATGATGGTTTGTGTATATGGACTTTATTGGATTGTCGATGATGAATAGCCGGGGGATGTGGGAAGAGAGTTTTCTTTCTTTCATTCGATGTAAATTTGTAAAGTGATGTAATATTATTTTGTGGGGCACATCTGGGTTGAGGTTGTAGCCACCGTTGTATTATTTCTTTTACTGTTTTCTGCTCCTAGGATAGATCCAAGGTGGGGTGCACAAACTGCCTGGTTCTTTGAAGTGCTGAGTGGCCTACTCATTTTACTGAGGGAGGTTGCTTCACTTCCGGAATTTGGCGGGTAGTTTGCCACACCCGTAGGGGTCTAGGGTGGGGTTTGTCTATTCATCATGACCGTGGAATCTATCTTTCGTTACAGGCTTAAACGAAACGCGAAATTCCTAGTATATCCAATATATTTATCTATGATCTGGAATGCCTATTATTGTGTGAGACGAATGGTTATTATATATATTCTATATAGTATACGCTGCTTATGTTTTGCATCCGCGCTAGTCCAGCCCCCGTTATGGCGTTAGTTAAGTAACCTAACGGTGTTAGACAGGGCCCAGTGGCGAATGCGGATGGCATAAGCGGACGTGATATTTTTGTTTCTCTGTGTGATGATAGGTGTAAATGATGGGACTGTATTATTAATGCAAAGCAAACAAACCAAATCTGAATCGTTGGAACAATTTTAAAACCACTCGGTTTTTCAAAACAGAAACTTTTAAATGCGGAGCTTAAACTACTCCTTTTAAAAGCTATCATAGTTCCTTCGATTATATCAAGTTCACTATGTTCACAGTTTTGCCAAAACCAGTCGTAGCCCTCCTTCATTTCAGTTGAATATTTAGTAGTATTCAAGCTATGTATTTGACCTTCGCCAAGGCATAGTGATTGGTAGCTGCTGGAAATTCATCTGTTGCATAGATAGATGCGTTGGTTTGGGATAGTTGTACTACTATTTTGGTGTTCGTCAAGGGTATGTACGAGTGGGTTCAAATTAACCTAGACAATGACAGGTAGAACTTGACATGTGACTTATGATATGTTGGCCTTCGTCAAGGTCATAAGAGCATGGGGCAAAAATCCACATCGGGAGTTTCTAAAGAAACTGAAACTTGCTAGTGTTGCATACCATTTGGAGTATGATAATTTTGGTAGGATTCCTTCAGGATTATCACACAATGATATTTGGATCTCGATCCTACTGTGACTATATGCTACTCCTCGAGAGATTTTTTCACTAAAACAATCAATGCTATAAACCAAGTAGGTGTCTAGAATGGCGTTAGCGGGGCTACGCCTCCAGGGAAAAGAGATTATGTAATTAAGAAACTTTGTGAAAGCGTTGGAAAACCTCCCTCGAAGTACCAACCCCAGCGTGGCTGAAAGGTTAAGCAAGTATTGTAGGATGAGATTAATCCTGACTAATTCTTCTTTTATGGTTTGAGGAAGGATTTGAGATACAGTGGGAGCCATTCTATTTAGATAAACTAATAACCAATCTAAACTTGCAAGAGCATCATGCTGAGTGTTTTTCCTCTCTCTCCTAATTGCAGCGACCAAATGACCGGATTTAATTTATATCTAGATAATAAATTGACTAGACCAGACTATATTGATTGGCAAAGGTTTTTCCAGATGTCCATTACCTGTGACAAGCTGGGCCACCTCCTTACTACTAAAGCTCCCGCCGTCCCAGGTCCAGTTTCCACCGTCGCGGATATGGATATCCGTAAGACAACGGAAAAGACAGTGCGACCAAGTGCCTCGTGTTGGCCTCAGTAGATGGTGTAAACCAGAGGCAACACGAGAAGATAGACTTAGTTTTGTTGGATATAGTGCCCTCAAAGTCAATTATTGGATCGCAGGTACGTGATTGCAATGATTGAGGGAGGACCTATACCGGTAGGACAGTCTTACTCGAGATGATAGTATGCTATCTGATTTGCCTTTATCATCGTGTACAACTTTAGGTGACTGTTCACTATTACACGTTGATAGAGCCCTTAGGATCCTGCTTGACTACCAAAAGTATGATGGCGATCATATACGTGAGAGTTGGGTAGTCTATAAGCACATCCTTGAAAGTGGTCCCTAGTTGTAGGAGTTTCGAGATAGGGCATCGATACTCCGGAGAAGACTAGTGTATACAGTCGAGACCCCGACGAGGGGCGGTTGCCGGTCTCACAAGCCAGTGGTGTCAGTTGGATCACCTAAGATGTATACAGGTGCTCATTGGGTTATGAGTACACCGGACAGGACTCGCCGGGAACCTGCTAGTTGGTATTATACCTAGCGTCAGATAGCAGTTCCCTGGTGACATGTGTACAGGTTAGTTCATCGACCTGAAGTCGTCATTTGTATCGTGTGAGTTCCCACTGTGATTTGATTTCTACCCTACTACGGCTCAAAGGAGTCGTGCAAACAGGTTTTTTTGGGTACAGTCCCGAGCCACATGGAAGCAAGTGAGCAGATCGGCAGGGGATTCGTCTCTCCCGGTATTGGGGGTGAGATCGTGTTGTGTCTAGGAGAGCCATTACACCAAGTCCTTGGCCAAGGCAGGTGAGAATTGCTGGTAAGTATTCCAGTAGTTTCTTAGGGTGTTCAGGACTACTCTCCGACACGACTTATACCGCTATTGGGGGTCTGACGTTACCAGCCCCCTAGGCCCGATATACGATGCTCATAGACGAACGGACCGGACTGTATGTATATTGTCACTGTCAGGCTCAGTAGGGTTCCAAGATGAGTTCGCTCATCGGCTTCCCTTGAGGCAGTACATGGGCAGCCGTTACGCACAGCTAGTGCCATTGACGTGCTTGTGATTAAACCCACTGCCAGGGTACTGATGAGTCATTAGAGTCCCCCACAGATAGTTTCCCAAGTTCGGGCGAAACGTTGTAGAGGCCGTATGGTTTTATGGCAGGGTTTGAAAATGCACGTGCGTTTGCGCATGTGTCATATTTCGGGCAGATAATACTGGTGGGCTTTGGTTTAAGCCGGATCCATGTATTATATTGAGTCAGAATATTTTAGTCTCTCGTATTCGTATTCGGTTGGAATACGGATACAGGTATGTATCTACAGGTGAGGAGTATTTTCGTAATCCGTTACGAGAATACTTTAGAAGATGCATTTCTTTTTGGATTAATCATTTTGGTTTAAATGATTATTAGTTTTGGAAAGGGTGACTCATTCTTTGTGACTCATTGATTCTAGAATGATCACTAATGACTCATGTAATGAGTCATCTAGTGAGTCATTAAAGTATTAATGAGGTTTGTTTTGGGTATAGATATTTGTATGGATATTTTCATAAGATATTTTTCTTTCTCCACCATTATATATCTATACACAAGTGAGAAGAAGAGAACACAAGTTTATGAGCTTAGTTTTCTTTTGGCTCACTAGTGTTTCTTGAGTTCACCATTTCCAATCCTTAGCATCTTTTTCAACCTCTACCCTAACCCTCTCACGGATGAGAACCCTAGGGTGTTTGAGACAAAGTATTCTACTCATTCTCTACTTCATCTTGGTCATCTTTTTTAGCAGACTTGATGACCGAGTTGCCTCGGTATAGAGGCGGGAGCCCGTTTAAAGATCCGTTGACGTGGTGTCACCTCGATGAGGAGACGAGAGATCGGAGTTGCCACGAGGAGCGTAGGATGATGGCTAAAGACCGAAGGACTCGGATCGATCGGTATAGCCTTTCTACCTCTTTACAGTTTGTTAGTTTAGCGTTAATGGTAAGATCCGGGTTATAGTATGCGATAGCGCCAGTTATAAAAGTTTTTGTTCCGCGTTTGGCTTCAGAATGACGGACGGGGCGCTACCGTAGACTTACGTGGTATCAGAGCCACGCCATTAACCTTTACTAATTTGTTCTAACGTGTTTAAAATAACGATCGAACGAAATTTCCAAAACCGCACTTTTCAGGCTAAAGTTTCTGTCGATTTTTTAACCAGGTCTAAAAATCATTTTGAGCATCTCAGAAAATCGAGCAGGCTTTTTTAAGAATTCTGATGAAATTTGGTCGACTGACACCACTGTACTGCCGCGAAACCGCCGCACAAACCATGGTTTGGCCGCGGTTCCGCCGCCAGTTTGTGGGAATAGTAAACCCTATTTCATCTGGCTGTTCTGCATAGGGAATTGTGGTTGCTGGAATATTTTGTTTGGGCCCAGATTTTGTTTGTGTACTGCAGTTGTATGCGGGGCCCACTTCGGGAAGTTTTGTCGATCGAAATTTTAAAGTTGTTAGTTTACAGTACTTACATTATATCTCCGACCGTGAATGTCATTCGAGCGGTAAATTGCGTCTAATTGCTATAGTCCTTTTAGACGGGTTTGCGAACGTGACATTCGCGTTGATGTTCTGTGTTGTGCTATGATGTTGCGGATTTGTCGTGGTGGATAGCAGTGTGCAATGGTAGTGCAGTTTGGATTTATTTGTACATTTGATATTGCGGGGCGAGCGTCCAACATGTGGACTGCCGTCACTGCCTGTTTGTATAATATTCTTTTTGGGGCATGACCGGGATGAGGTCGATATACCCGTTGTACATATTTTTCATTTTTGTACTAGGTTTACCTCGCGACGGAGTGCACGGATAGCCGGGTTCTGGAGGGCAACGGGTCCGTATCTCATGGCTTTGAGAGGCAAAGGGGCCTCACTCTAGAATTGGCAGACTATTCGCCGCACTCGTAGGGGGTACAGGTTGACCCAAGATAGAGTGCCCAAGTTACCGGATTCCGTGAAATGATGGGTGGTCTATTCACTTTGCTGTAAGGGGCTGCCTCACTTCAGGTTTTGGCGGGTAACTTGCCGCACTCGTAGGGGTCTAGGTTTTCATTGCACAGGCTATCCACACGACCAGGGGAACATCGGGTTTCAGCAGCGGCTCTGTGAAACCCGGGGATCCCAGATTATCTGTATTGTTCTGTGATGCTTATTACTTTTTTGTAATGTTGCATATTATCACGCCTGCAGCGATTATTGTATATTGGTATATATACTAGTAGATGTTGTATATGTTTTGCACTCACGCTAGTTCAGTCCCCGCTCTGTCATTAGTTAAGTAACCTAACAGGTAATGACGGGACCCAGTGACGAATGCAGATGGCATATACGTACATTTTATTTTCGTTCTTTTCTGGTGTGATTAATTGATGGGACTGCGTTGATTTTGATCAATGCAAGGAAAACAAACCTGTTTGGACGTTGTTGAAACAGTTTTAAAAAGTGTTATTACAAAGACGTTTTCTTTTGTTTTGCACAGTGGTATTCAGTTGGAATATCCTGCACTTCATTCGACGAGGCAAGGGCCGAGATCCCTTCACCGGGAGTGACCCCTTGGGCAGAAGTTTGCATCAGGGTAATAACTTCACTATAGTCGATTACATGTTGCTTTGCATTGCGGTATTTAGTTGGAATATCCTGCACCTCATTCCACGAGGAAAGAGCCGAGATCCCTTCACCGGGAGTGACCTCTTTAGCAAAGGTTTTCGCCACTATATTTTTATAAAAAGCTATCAGGTTCCTTCAACGAGATCAAGTTCGTTACGTTAAAGGTTTTTCGCTAAAAACCAGCCGTAGCCCTCCATCATTTCATTTGGGTATTCAGTAGTATTCGAGCTATGTATTTTGACCAACGCCAAGGCATAGTGTTTGGTAGCTGCTGGGTATTCATCTATTGCATAGATAGATGAGTTAGTTTGGGGCAGTCGTTCTGCCATTTGGCCAACGTCAGGGGCATGTGCGGATGGGTTCAAATTGATAAGATAATGATGGGTAGAACTTGACATGTGACTTGTGGCATTTTGGCCAACGTCAAGGTCATAAGAGAATGGGGCAAAAATCACATCGGGAGTTTCTGAAGAAACTGAAACTTGCCAGGCTTGCGCATACCTTCTGGAGTGTGATAACATGAGTGGATTTCTTCATGTTATCATGCGATGATAGTTGGATCCCGATTCCCACTGATGAGTTGGTTTACTCTTCGGATGATCCCGATTGATTCTTCTTTCAGGTTTGGAGGAGAATTTGACAGTACAGTGGGAGGTTTCCTGATTAGATAAAGTGATAACCATTCTGATCTAGGTTAGAGTGCACGCAGAGTGTTTCTTTTCTTTCTCTCTTTTGCTGCGACCATTGACCGACCCTAGACTGTGACTCAGTGACCAAGTTGACCGAACCTTCTTAAAATATTGGCTTTTGGATTGTCCTAGTTGCATAAGTCATTGCCGTTCCTTCTTTTACCCTTTGAATTTCTCAGAACACCTCGTATCACTACGAACATCCACTTCCATTGGATAGATCCATCGTATGGTTATATACGAACTCAAAGGGACTTCTTCGAGGATGGATCCAGGTTCAGGAGAAATTGAATTGGTTTATTCAGTTGTCTTTTATTATCACCCTCTCTCAGGTTGCGAGGGCTCCTTAGTTTAGGACAGTAAACCTATTACGCTTAGTGGATAGTCTTCTTTCAAACCGTAGGCAAGTGCCGAAAGGTAGGGAATGAAAAAAACCAATTAGCCTAAGAAGGGTGTACAGAAGGTAATAAGTAAAGACAAAATAAAGGGATTAGAAAGAGGGCACAGTAAATTGCGACTGCTATCATTCACGACCAAACCGCGTACTTCATCGCCACTCCTACTTCACCTTTGCTTTTTTTCCCAGTTCGGGAGAAATAGAATAAGGTATTATTCAGTTGTCTTTTATTATCACCTTCTCTCAGGTTGCGAGTACTCCTTGGTTTAGGAGAGTACACCTATTATGCTTACTGGATAGTTTTCTTTCAAACCATAGGCTGGTGCCGAACGGTAGGGAAGGAAGAAAACCACTTAGCCTAAAGGGGTGTACAGAAGGTAATTAATAAAGACAAATAAAGGGATTTGGAGAGATGGCAAACAAATATACGGTTACAGTCATGAATTGGATTATGGAAGAGGCATTACTAGAAATACCAGGATACCCCTATGAAACATTTTCATGTTTCAGTTTCACTGTGCATTGTTAAAGGAAAACTGATTTCCCGATTACATACTTACTCCAGGGTATGTATTTACCAGGTATGATTCTCACAACTGTATGGTTTTACAGATGATGAGTGGGAGTAAGTTATTGGGAATTAGGTGATCATCCTCATTATATCGGAATTCATTGTAATTGGTGATGTTTGAGGAAATCGCCTGGGTTTTTGCCGGACGACAAGTATTTGGTTTTGAGTATCCATTGTTGTGGACCAATTTCAAACTGATATATCTGTATGTTTATTTTTATAAAGTGAGATATAACTTTTTGAAATTATGTCTGTGACATTTACCTATATCTGTTGATGATTGGGTAAGGAGCATTGAACAGCGGAGTAGTTCTTAACCATAAGTACAGTTTTCAACCTACGATGCACAGGTTTTGAGTTATTCAACTCAGCGGGCTTATACAGAGTATTGTAGGTTGTCCAGTGTGTTAGTTATATGTATGCCCTAGAGGCCATTACTATACATGAGATGTATATTGTAGTGGATGCTTGGACATATATAGGGAGGACTTTCTTGCTCAACATGATAGTATGCTATCTGGTTACCCTTTACCTTAACGTGTACACTGATTGTCTCTCTATTACATGTTGGTAAAGCCCTTAGGATGTGTACTTGACTACCTGGACTATGATGCGGATCATACTAGTGGGGACAGGGTAGTCCATAAGTACATCCTTCAAGGTCCCTAGTCGTGGGTGTATCGAGACGGGGCATCGATATACCAGAGTAGACTAGCGTATACCTTCTCGACCCATACAGATGGGCGATGGATGATCCCATATCCATTGGTGTTTGACATCAGAGATGATATACTGGTGCTCAGTGGAGACTGGGTACACTGGACGGACTCGCCGAGAACTATCAGATGGTATTATACCTTACGTTAGATGGCAGTTCTCTGGTGACACTGGTACAGGTTAGTCTGTAGACCCGAGATCGTCATAGAGTCTTGTGTGATTCTTACTGTGCTTTGATTTCTACCTTACCACGTCCAAGAGGGCATGCAAAACGGTGGTTTTTGGGTACAGTCCCGAGTCACATGGAGGCAATGAGCGATAGGAGGGGTTTCGTCTCTCCCGGTATTGGGGGTTGATGTTGCGCTATGCTCGATTGGCCATAACAGGGAAGTCCCTGGTCAGGGCTGGTTTAGAGATTTACTGGTAAGTGTTACCAGTAGTTTCTCGACCCGTTATGAGCCTTATATCGGCATGACTTATCGGTTATTGGGGTCTGACATTTACCACCCCTAGACTTGATATGCGACATATCAGACGAGGAGACCAGACTGTACGGTAGTGTCACTGTCAGGCTTTTACAGGAGTTGGAGCGGGCTTGCCTGCTGATCTTATGATCGCTCAATACCCGGGTAGCCGTTACATCCAGCTAGTACCGCTGACGGCTTGTGGGTGCTTGATATGATCATCACCTACTGCCGGCGTATTGACGAGTCTTTAGAGTCCTACATAGAGGTTGTACTGGTTCAGGCGAAACAAAATAGGAGCGCATATGTGATATGTGCGGGACCGAGAATAATGAGAGTATTTGATACCGTATTCTATTCTCGCGAAGTTTGTGTCGATCGGTTATATGCGATATAACCAAGTTATCGAATCAAGGGTTGATTCGATAAGTCGATACATTGGATGTTAGTCGGTTATATGTGATATAACCGGATTATTAAGTCAAGTGTTGATTTAATAATTTAGTGTATAATTGTATATGTGATATACTAATTTACATTAACTAACATTGGTTCACTTAAGCATTTATTTTTCTCACTTGTGCACAAGTTAATATATATGTGATATATATTTATTTGTGCACAAATTGTATCATGGTTGTTGATACACATTACATGGGTGTAGAAGACTTATACCATACTAATTATATTTGTTAGGTTTTTATATTTAAAGTAATTCTAAAACAAATGGATAATGAGCACAAATGCATGAAGCTTCATGAAGCTTATGTTTGCATTTGACTTAGTCCACTAGTTTTGTTTTACTTAAGATATTAGTTAACCTAACCACTATGATTACCCATGGTAATATCTCTACATGAGTTAGTATATGATACTCACTCACCAAGGTTAGCTCATTCTCTCTCTTGATTATTTTTCATATTCATTTTGAACTCATCTTCTTCTTCCTTAAAATTTCTTTCTAGGGTTTGAAATAGAGAGAGAATCAAAGTGAGAAAAGAAATTCTAAAGTGTACCCATTTCCTATCTCACCATCCTCTACTAGACTAGCACTTTAGTTTAGGATGTTTGCTTCACTAATTCTTTGGTTAGTGAAGTAGAAGCTTGAGTTCGTATTCCCTCGACGTAGACGCCGAGTTGACTCGGAGTTTCACAGTAATTCATAATTGTTTGGTTTTTGTCTTCCTGTATGTTCTGTTTCTACCCAGGTTGCTTCTCTGCTGGTTGGCTTTTGGGGTAAACACGGAATATGGTTATCGATCGATATTCTAAGATATTTGCTAATTGGGTTTTTATCTGTAATGTTTAATGTGTTCGTAAACCTCCCCTAACTGCTAGTATGTCGGTTGGCAGGGGGTTGCACATTTCTGTAATGTTTACTGTTTATGTATATGAACTGTGTTGGACTGTTGTGATGATTAGCCGGGGTTTGAGATGGGTTTAATATTCATTCATTCGATGTAAATGTAATTTGATGTAATATTCTTTTGCGGGGCACATCCAGGTTGCGGTTGTAGCCACCGTTGTATTATTTCTTTTTACTGTTTTTGCTCCTAGGATAGACCCAAGGTGGCGTACACAAACTACCGGGTACGTCGAAGTGTTTAGTGGCCTACTCACGTTGTTGAGGGAGACCGCTTCACTTCGGGTACTTGGCGGGTAGTTTGCCGTACCCGTAGGGGTCTAGGGTGGGGTAATGGCTATTCATCACAACTGTGTAATCCGTCTTTTATTGCAAGCTCAAAGCAAATGCGGATTGCTAATAAATCCAATAAAGTTCATCTGTGATCTGGAATGCTTATTATTGCGTCTGACGAATGTACAATATCTATATATGATAGCTATTAGACGTCACTTATGTTTTACACCCGCGCTAGCCCGCCCCCGCTCTGTCGTTAGTTAAGTAACCTAACGGGTAATGACGGGACCCCGTGGCGAATGCGGATGGCATAAGAGGACGTGGTATTTTTCATTGTTTTCTGCAATGATAGGATAAATGATGGGACGCATTATTATAATGCAAAGAAAATAAACCAAAATTAAGTCGTTGGAACAAATTTAAAAGAAACCACTCGGTTATTTTAAAAAAAGATCAGAATTTTTAATTGCGGAGCTTTAACCACTCCTTTTAAAAAATATCAGGTTCCTTCGATTAAATAAAGTTCACTACGTTCACGGTTTTTGCCAAAACCATTCGTAGCCCTCCGTCATTTCATTTGGGTATTCAGTAGTATTCAAGCTATGTATTTTGACCAACGCCAAGGCATAGTGTTTGGTAGCTGCTGGATATTCATTTGTTTTCATAGATAGATGAGTTAGTTTAGGACAGTCGTATTATCATTTTGGCCAACGTCAAGGATATGTACGGATGGGTTCAAATTAACCTGGATAATGACGGGTAGAACTTGACATGTGACTTATGATATTTTGACCAACGCCAAGGTCATAAGAGCATGGGGCAAAAATCCACATCGGGAATTTCTAAAGAAACTGAAATTTGTAGAGAGAGCATACCATTTTGGAGTTTGATGAATGTTGGTAGGATTCCTTCAACATTAACATACGATGATATTTTGGATCCCGATCCTAATGTGAGTATAACTACTTATCAGGAGATTCATCACTTAACGATCAATGCTATAAACCAAGTAGGTGTCTAGAAAGGTGTCAGCGGGGTTACGCCCCCAGAGAAAAGAGGTTATTTAATTAAGGAACTTCGTGAAAGCGTTGGAAAACCTCCCTCGAAGTATCGATACTGACCTGGCTGAACGGTTAAGCAAGAATTGTACGGTGAGAATAGTCCTGGCTAATTCTTCTTTTATGGTTTGAGGAGGGATTCGAGAAACAGTGGGAGCCATCCTGTTTAGATAAATTAAACCACTCTAAACTTGCAAGAGCATCATGCTAATAGTATTTTCTTCTCTCTCTTAAAATTGCAGCGACCTTGTGACCACACATAGGTTACATCTAGATAACAAATTGACTGAATCTGACTTATATGACCGGCAAAGGTCTGTCCAGATGTCCATTGCCTATAACAAGCTGGACCACCCTATTACTACTCAAGATCCCGCCGTCCCAGGTCCAGTTTCCACTGTCCCGGATATGGATATCCGTCTGACAAGGGAAAAAGATAAAGCGAAAGCTAAGTGCCTCGTGTTAGCTTCAGTTGATGGTGTATACCAGAAGCAGCACGAGAAGATGGACCTAGTTTCCATATTTCTCCATAACAAAGATTTATATGGAGAGCAATCTCATATCGCAAGATATGAGACCTCGAACGAATTGATTCAAGCGAGGTTGGCTGACGGGTCATCTTTAGGGGACAACGTCCTTACAATGACTAGCTGTATTGATAAGCTCCAGGACCTGGAGACCGCGTTGGGAAACGAGTCAAATACTGACTTGATTCTATAGTCTCTGCCTCCTACCCTGAAGGAAACCAAGGAAGGAGAAGGAAAGAGAAAGGCAAAAGTTTCGGGACTGGATATAGTAAAAGAGGGATGTTCCTATTGTTACAGGAATGAACATTGGCAGAATGATTGCAGGGCTTTAGAAGCCAGTAGCCAGGATACAAAGCATGTTATGGCTTCAGCCTCAAGTGTGTTTGTAATAGGGAACTGTATGTCAGTTAACCCTACTTCCTGGGTATTGGATACCGGGTCAGGATCTCACATCTGTAATTCATTACAGGCTCTGAGAAACCGTAGGGTTATCAGGATAGGTGATATGACCCTCACAGTTGCTAACGGAATGAGCATGGACGCTGAATCCGTAGGGGAATATCATCTTGGACTGACAACTGGGCAGATATTGATTCTGCGTAATTGTTTTTATCTACCAGGTACAACTTGTAATATCATATCTGTATCCTTACTTTCTAAAGAAGGATGTGATTTTACTTTTATAAGCGATGTGGTTCACATCCACCTAAATCAAGTTATTATTGGGTCAGGTACATTACAAAATGGAATATACGTATTAAGTCAAGCTCAGGTTTTCAATGTCCAGAACACACTTAAAAGAAAGTCTCCAGAAATAAATCAGGCTTTCTTATGGCATTGGAGACTTGGTCACATCAATAAGAGAATGTTGACTAAGTTACATAGAGAAGGATATTTGAATCCGTTCGAATATCAATCTTATGCTACTTGTGAATCTTGTCTCATAGGAAAGATGACAAAGACTCCGTTTACTGGACACGGGGTAAGAGCAAGCGAGCTCTTGGGACTCGTACACAGTGATGTGTGCGGTCCAATGTCTACACATGCACGAGGTGGTTATTCCTACTTCATTACTTTTACGGATGATTTCTCTAGGTATGGATATATCTTCTTGATGAAGCATAAATCCGAGGCCTTTGAGAAATTCCAAGAATACAAGAATGAAGTGGAAAAACAAACAAGCAAGAGTACAAAAACAATGAGATCTGATCGAGGTGGTGAATACTTAAGTGCCGAGTTCCTGGGTTACATAAAAGAGAATGGTATTCTCTCTCAGCTGACTCCTCCATACACACCACAACACAACGGTGTATCGAAAAGGAGGAATCGAACCCTATTGGATATGGTTCGTTCCATGATGAGTAACGCTGTGTTACCACGATCATTCTGGGGATATGCACTAGAATCAGCAGCATATCTTTTAAACCTAGTTCCTACCAAGACTGTGTCTACCACACCATATCAGATGTGGAGTGGGAAGAAACCCTATCTTCAGTATCTAAAGATTTGGGGATGTCCGGCTTTTGTTAAAAAGCAGTATGCGGACAAGCTCGAGACACGATCAGTACATTGTATGTTTATGGGATATCCAAAGAACTCCAAGGGGTATCTATTCTATTACGCAGAGGAACAAAAAGTTTTTGTTTCTCGTCATGCCCACTTTCTGGAACATCAGTTTTTAGAAAAAGGAACAAGTGGGAGCGAAGTAGAACTAGAAGAAATTCCAGAACCACAAGCTATTACTGAAAGCTTGGAAGATCCAGAAGGTTCAGGAGAACGGTGTAGGGTTCTTAGGCACACTAAGGAGGTTCCACAAGGCATCAACCATGCCAAATTCAAAATTTTCCATGTGCCTAACAACCCTAATCATAGATCGATAACTAGAGGCAAGGCGAAAACCGAACAAGTAAACAACTTTACTAAGAAGTGAAAGGGGCTACAACCTTTGTAGATCCGGTCCTCCACTTCCTTGGCTCCGTGATGACGTCCCTCCGCTGTACCCATCGGAATCCTATACTCTCGCGGTGGTTTCATCGGAGAAAAGATCGGGCTAGGTCGTCGACTTCGATGCCGAAGATTATCTACGTCGAGGCAACTCAAGATCAAGCTCCAACTTCACCAAGTCATGAAACTTGTGAAGAAAACACCCTATACTACTTGGCAAGTGGTAGAGGATGAAGAAATAGGAAGTGGGTTCACTTTAGAATTGGATTTCTCACTCTTTTTCTCAAGTCACCATTGAAGCTAGCAAGCTTCTTTCTTCTTGAAGAAGAAGAAGAAAAAGAATATATGATAAGAAATATTGAATAAATGGAAATAAAGTCTTTCTTATCATTTTAGCAACCATGGTTAAGTGTAGAGAATAAACTAAGGTTAGGTGAATGGTTAGGTTTAGGAAAGAAACAAGAATGGTCAAAGCTTCTTGAAGCTTCAAAGAAACAAACAAAAGAAGCAACCATTTCTTTTCTTTCCCTAAAATAAATAAATAAAATAAATAGTTAAGAAAAGATAACAAAAGCCTAACCATTCACTTAAACATGGTTTAAAGTAAACCTACACCCAAGCTTGTATGTATCATCAAACATGATACAATTAAGTGCACAAAAATATATCACATATACAATGTGCACATCAAGTGAGAAAATCTATTTTAAGTGAACCAATACTAGTTAATGCAAAGTAATATATCAAATATATAATTATACATTAAATCATTAAATCAACACTTGATTTAACGATCCGGTCATATCGCATATGACCGACTAATATCCAATGTATCGGCTTATCGAATTAATCCTTGATTCGATAACTAGGTTATATCGCATACAACCAATCGATACAATCATCGTGAGAATAGAATACGGTATCACATACACGCATTATTCTCGGTCCCGGACATATCTCATATGCGCTCCTATTTCGTTTCGCTTGAGCCAGGAAACCTCTGTGTAGGACTCTAAAGACTCGTCAATACGCCGGCAGCAGGTGATGATCATATCAAACACCCACAAGCCGCAAGCGGTCTGCTAAACGTAACGGCCACCCGGGTATTGAGCGATCAGAAGATCAACAAGCAAGCCCACTCACACTCCTGTGAATCCAACCAGTAACACTTACCGTACAGTCCGGTCTCGTCGTCTGATATGTCGCATATCTCGCCTAGGGGTGGTAAACGTCAGACCCCAATAGCTCGATAAGTCGTGTCGATATGAGGTCTATAACAGTTCGAGAAACTACTGGTAACACTTACCAGTAAATCTCAACAACCCTGGCCAGGGATTTCCGGTTATAGCCAATCGAACACAGCGCAACATCAACTCCATATACCGGGAGAGACGAATCCCCTCCTATCGCTCATTGCCTCCATGTGAATCGGGACTGTACCCAAAAAATCACCGTTTTGCATGCCCTCTTGGACGTGGTAAGGTGGAAATCAAAGCACAGTGGGAATCACACAAGACTCTATGACGATCTCGGGTCAACAGACTACTCTGTACCAGTGTCACCATAGAACTGCCATCTGACGTAAGGTATAATACCATCTGGGAGTTCTCGGCGAGTCCGTCCAGTGTACCCAGTCTCCACTGAGCACCCGTATATCATCTCTGATGTCAAACACCAATGGATATGGGATCATCCATCGCCCATCTGTATGGGTCGAGAAGGTATACGCTAGTCTACTCTGGTATATCGATGCCCCGTCTCGATACACCCACGACTAGGGACCTTGAAGGATGTACTTATGGACTACCATGTCCCCACTAGTATGATCCGCATCATAGTCCAGGTAGTCAAGTACACATCCTAAGGGCTTTACCAACATGTAACAGAGAGACAATCAGTGTACACGTTAAGGTAAACAGCAACCAGATAGCATACTATCATGTCGAGCAAGAAAGTCTTCCCTATATATGTCCAAGCATCCACTACAATATACATCCTATGTATAGTAATGGCCTCTAGGGCATACATATAACTAACAAACGGGACATCCCGGTGCCACTTCGTAGGAGTAGTAGGCAATCTCATCCGCCCGAGAGATACTACGGTTTTCTCATAGACGGGGATAGAGAGGATTGCACTATTGACTATGATGAGCTCACTAGCTTCCAGCAAGCCATCCAGAGTGGTGACTCGGTAAAATGGCTGGATGCAATGCGTTCCGAAATGGAGTCCATGTACACTAACAAAGTATGGACTTTGGACGTTGCTCCAGATGGGGTAAAACCCGTAGGATGCAAATGGATCTCCAAAAAGAAGATTGGTGTAGATAGACAGGTTGAAACCTATAAGGCTAGACTTGTTGCAAAGGGTTTCCGTCAAAGACCTGGTTTGGACTATGACGAAACCTTTTCTCCAGTGGCTATGCTTAAATCTATTCGGGTCCTTCTTGCTATTGCTGCCTTCCACGATTATGAAATCTGGCAGATGGACGTAAAGACGGCCTTTCTAAATGGAAATTTGGAAGAAAGAGTCTATATGGATCAGCTAGAGGGATTCATTCAGAGTGGGAGCAGCGGTAAAGTATGCAAGCTGCTTAAGTCCATTTATGGACTAAAGCAGGCATCGCGGAGTTGGAACATCTGTTTTGATGATACTATCAAAGAATTCGACTTCATCAAAAATCCAGATAAACCTTGCATATACAGTAAGATTGTAGGGAGAGCTGTAGTATTCCTCGTCTTGTGCGTGGATGACATTCTCCTAATAGGAAATGATATTCCTATGTTACAGTCAGTCAAAAGATTCTTGTCACATAAATTCTCCATGAAAGACCTGGGTGATGCCACCTACATTCTGGGGATCCAGATCTATCGTGATAGATCAAAGAGGATGTTGGGACTTTCGCAGTCCAGGTACATAAACACCATAGGGAAGAGATTCAAAATGGATGATTCTAAACGCGGTATCCTACCGGCTTGTCACGGAATCACCCTCTCCAAAGAGATGTCTTCCAAGACTGATTTGGAAAGGGATCGCATGTCGATTATACCCTACGCTTCTGCGGTAGGCTCTATAATGTATGCGATGTTATGTACCAGACCAGATGTAGCATACGCATTGAGCGTTGTAAGCCGGTATCAAGCAAACCCAGGGGAGAATCACTGGATAGCAGTTAAAAACAATCTCAAGTACCTGAGAAGGACTAAGGAGATGTTCTTAATGTATGGCGGAAAAGACCTCCAGTTAGAGGCCTTTGCCGACTCCGGCTTCCAGAGTGACAAGGATGACTCCAAATCCATGTCGGGTTATATCTTTACCCTCAATGGAGGGGCGGTCTGTTGGAAGAGTTCCAAGCAGGAGACCGTTGCTGACTCAACAATAGAAGCGGAGTACATAGCTGCTTGCGATGCCGCAAAAGAAGCAGTCTGGATGAAGAAGTTCCTCACAGAACTTCAGGTGGTTCCTGCCAGTGTTGGTCCAATACCTCTGTATTGTGACAACAACGGCGCTATAGCTTTAGCGAAGGAACCCAGGTCCCATCAGAAATCCAGACACATCTTAAGGCGGTATCACCTGATCAGGGAGATCGTAGTTCGCCAGGAGATCGAGGTGAAGAGAGTAGAGACGGAGAATAACATTGCTGATCCATTCACAAAGGCCCTTCCTCAGACGCAGTTCGAGAGGCTATTCGAGATGATAGGTCTACGATATGCCAGCTCATGGCCCTAGTGCAAGTGGGAGATTGTTAGTGTATATGCCCTAGGGGCCATTATTGTATCATACTAGGTTGTATATTACTTAATGGAAGCTTGGGATATTCACAGTTGTATATAACAGTCTTACTAAACATGGTGGTATACTACTTGGTTTGAGTCTACTTTAATATGTGCATATGTTTCTTATAACGTATCACTTATACATATTAGTAGAGCCCATAGGATCTTTGCTTGATTACCAGCGTTGTGATGGCAGTCACACTAGTGAGGGTTGGGTAGTCTGTAAGCAACATCCTATACAGGTCCCTGGTCGTTGGATTATCGAGATAGGGCATCGATATTCCGGAGTAGCCTAAGTGGATACGCTTCTCATCCCAGTTGGGGGGATGGTCTTGTAGGGTTCCTAGGCACACTAATGAGGTTCCACAAAGCATCAACCATGCCAAAATCAAATTTTTCGAGTGCCGAGAAACCCTAATGCTAGATCGTTAACTAGAGGCAAAGGCGAAACATGCAATTAAACAATTTTATTGCTAAAGGAAAGTGACTACAACCTTTGTAGATCCGGTCCTCCACTTCCTTGGCTCCGTGATGAAGTCCCTTCGCTGTACCCATCGGAATCCTAGACTCTCGCGGTGGTTTCATCGGAGAAAAGATCGGGCTAGGTCGTCGACTTCGATGCCAAAGATGATCTACGTCGAGGCAACTCAAGATCAAGCTCCAACTTCACCAAGTTATGAAACTTGTGAAGAAAACACCCAATACTACTTGGCAAGTGGTAGAGGATGAAAAAATAGAAAGTGGGTTCACTTTAGAATTGGATTTCTCACTCTTTTTCTCAAGTCACCGTTGAAGCTAGCAAGCTTCTTTCTTCTTGAAGAAGAAGAAGAAGAAAAAAGAATATGATAAGAATTATGAATAAATGGAAATAAAGTCATTCTTATCATTTTAGCAACCATGGTTAAGTGTAGAGAATAAACTAAGGTTAGGTGAATGGTTAGGTTTAGGAAAGAAACAAGAATAGTCAAAGCTTCTTGAATCTTCAAAGAAACAAACAAAAGAAGCAACCATTTCTTTTCTTTCCCTAAACTAAATAAGTAAAATAAATAGTTAAGAAAAGATAACAAAACCCTAACCATTCACTTAAATATGGTTTAAAGTAAACCTACACCCAAGCTTGCATGTATCATCAAACATGATACAATCAAGTGCACAAAAATATATCACATATACAATGTGCACATCAAGTGAGAAAATCCTTTTTTAAGTGAACCAATACTAGTTAATGCAAAGTAATATATCAAATATATAATTATACATTAAATCATTAAATCAACACTTGATTTAACGATCCGGTCATATCGCATATGACCGACTAATATCCAATGTATCGGCTTATCGAATCAATCCTTGATTCGATAACTAGGTTATATCGCATACAACCAATCGATACAATCATCGCGAGAATAGAATACGGTATCACATACACGCATTATTCTCGGTCACGCACATATCTCATATGCGCTCCTATTTCGTTTCGCTTGAGCCAGGAAACCTCTGTGTAGGACTCTAAAGACTCGTCAATACGCCGGCAGCAGGTGATGATCATATTAAACACCCACAAGCCGCAAGCGGTCTGCTAAACGTAACGGCCACCCGGGTATTGAGCGATCAGAAGATCGACGAGCAAGCCCATTCACACTCCTGTGAATCCAACCAGTAACACTTATCGTACAGTCCGGTCTGTTTGTCTGATATGTCGCATATCTTGCCTAGGGGTGGTAAACGTCAGACCCCAATAGCTCGATAAGTCGTGTCGATATGAGGTCTATAACATTTCGAGAAACTACTGGTAACACTTACCAGTAAATCTCAGCAACCTTGGCCAGGGATTTCCGGTTATAGCCAATCGAACACAGCGCAACATCAACTCCCTATACCGGGAGAGACGAATCCCCTCCTATCGCTCATTGCCTCCATGTGATTCGGGACTGTACCTAAAAACCACTGTTTTGCACGCCCTATTGGACGTGGTAAGATGGAAATCAAAGCATAGTGGGAATCACACAAGACTCTATGACGATCTCGGGTCAACAGACTAACCTGTACCAGTGTCACAAGAGAACTGCCATCTGACGTAAGGTATAATACCATCTGGGAGTTCTCGGCGAGTCCGTCCAGTGTACCCAGTCTCCACTTAGCACCCGCATACCATCTCTGATGTCAAACACCAATGGATATGGGATCATCCATCGCCCATCTGTATGGGTCGAGAATGTATACGCTAGTCTACTCTGGTATATCGATACCCTGTCTCGATACACCCACGACTAGGGACCTTGAAAGATGTACTTATGGACTACCATGTCCCCACTAGTATGATCCGCATCATAGTCCAGGTAGTCAAGTACACATCCTAAGGGCTTTACCAACATGTAACAGAGAGACAGTCAGTGTACACGTTAAGGTAAAGAGCAACCAGATAGCATACTATCATGTCGAGTAAGAAAGTCCTCCCTATATATGTCCAAGCATCCACTACAATATACATCGTATGTATAGTAATGGCCTCTACGGCATACATATAACTAACAATCTCCCATTTGCACTAGGGCCATCTGATAGCAGTGGTTGTAGTATCTCATACTCAACCATCCCATAAAAGTCTCTCTCTGGGATAAGGTCTTTGTGAGTGGATCCGCCGTGTTGTCCTCTGAGTCTACTCTCCTAACCTCGATCCCTTGGAGATCAACCATCTCCATGATCAGGTGACACTGCATCAGAATATGTCTGGATCACTGTTGGGACGGACGTTCCTAGGCATAAGCCACAACTCCATTATCTCACAATGGTAGGAACGAAGTTCATCTCATGAACTAATATACACCTAGACTTTCTCTTTGGTAGCATCTTAAGTAGCGATGTATCCAGCCTTTATCGTCTAGTTTGCCACGGTATCTAGTTTGGAACTCTTCCAACATACCGTCCCTTTATTGAGGGTAAAGACAATGCCTGTGACTGACTTTTAGTCGTCCTTATCACTCTGGAACCTTTCCAGTGATTCTCCCCAGGATCAACTGATACCATCTCACTACAACTAGTGAGTATCCTAAAATCCAATTAGATCTATCTCATAGATCCAAAACCCAGGATTTAGGAGGTATCACTATGATCCTATATGGAGAATCCTTGTGATGAGCGGAGATTGACCGAGCGTAGCGTAGGAAACTCCTTTCTTATCAAGAGTATGTCATCCACGTACTCTACGAGGATCTTCACCATACTCCCTACTACCCTTTTGTTTATACAAGGTTCATCTACCATTTTGATGATGTCAAACTCTTTGACTAACAAATCAAAACAGACGTTCCAACTCCGCGATGCCTGCTTTATCGCATAAAACATCTTGCATACGTTTCCGCTGCTCCCATTGTCTACGAAGCCCTCTGACTGTGTACTTATAGACGCACTTTTCTAAAACATCATTTAGAAAAGCAGTCATGGCACCCAACCGCCAGATGTCGTAGTCATGGTATGTAGACGTGGCAAGTAGGATCTGGATGGACTTAAGCATAGCCACTGGAAAAAGGTTTCATCATTATCCACGCCTGGTCGATGACGAAAACCTTTAACAAGTCTAGCTTTGAAAGTCTCAACTTGTCCATCTACACCAAGTAATCTTCTCAAGATATACTTGCTCCTGATGGGGATTTAACCCTTCATATATAGCAACCAAAGTCCATACTTTGTTGGTGTATAAGGATTCCATCTCAGATAGATAAACATCCAGCCATTCTTACAGAGTCTCACTCCTGATGGCCAGCTCGAAACTAGTTGGGTCATCATCTCATGATGCAATCCTCGCTCCCACTGTCATAGAGAAACCGAAGTAACTCTCAGGTGGGTGAGGAACCCTACTAGATCGGCGGAGAGGCTGAGGTTCGTTGGTTACTATTGAGTCCTTCGGTTCTACCAAATCATCAGCTGTAGTTTGTATAGCTGGAACATTTCCAGTTCTACATAACAGACCTTGCCTCGAGCTTGTCCGGATTTTGCTTTTAGACATAGGCCGGACAACCCCAAATCTTAACTAACTTAAGATATGGTCTCTTCCCTTTCCATATCACATATGAAGTGGTAGGCAACTGATCTGATCGGAACCCTATTCAATAGGTATGCAACTTCATAAGCGCATAACTCCCTAAAAGGAAATAGGAAACTCAGTAGTACTCATCATAGAGCACACCATATCACATAGGGTGCTATTGCTCTGCCCCGATATACCATCGTGCTATGGTGTATACGGAGGAGTAATGCTGAGAGAGAATCTCATTCTCCTTTAGAATAGTCCAGGAATTTCATCCACAAGTATTCTTCTCCCTGATCTCATCATAGGACATAATACTTATACTCGTATTTTGGTTCTCTACTTCTAACTTATATTCTGTGAATATCTCAAAAGGTTCGGACTTATGTTTCAACAGGAAAATATGTCTGAATCTTGAGAGATTATCAGAGAATGTAATGAAATACAAAGAACCAGTCTTGGCATATGTAGACAGGGGACCTACATACATCAACATGTATCAACCCAAGAGTTCACTAACTCTTTCTCTGTTTCCAGTAAACAGAGCTATGGTCATCTTATCTCTGTGACATGACTGGCAAGTTTCACAAGATGTAAATTCAAACTGATTTAAATATGCATCTACAATGTAACTTAAGCTAGTCGGGTCACATGGATATGACATAGTATACAATACCTCAAGAAGGATCCGTTCATTTCTGAACTCTTCCTCTTGTGTGTGTTTCGTATACTAAAGAACTGCAGTTTGATTTAGAACATCAATGCTTTTAGATAACATGCCTGAACCTATCAACTTTTGATATAGGAAATGTTGAAAACATTATCCAACAATATAAAATTTTATCGTTTCTTTACTAATAAAGAGACTGATATGATTTTGTATATCAGGTTCAGTATCTAATAGCATTTGTTCAGAATCAATGTACTGATAATACAGGGTGACAGTGACCAACAGACTTGGCTGCAACACTTGCCCCGTTTTCTGTCTCGTAAAACTTATCACCCGTTCTCAGTTCTCTACCTATCTGTAGCCCTATGTAACAGATTACATATCTGGGATCCTGATCCGGTATCAAAAACCCAGGACGTAGAGGATACAGAGAAACAGTTCTTTGTAACGAACACACCCGAAGATGATACATCAACATGCACTTTTTTCGTTTGGGCGGCACGGGAAATCTGGTATTCCTCAATTCCTGCTCTATCTTATAACAATTATAAGTTGGAGCGGGACCAACGTTCCCCAGCTCAGTATAGCAAGCAGGTTCGGTCAATACATCCGTATTATTATCTTGATTAAGGCGTGACATGGTCGCTACCAGGAGAGAGAGAGAAGAAAACACTCTGCGTGCGCTCTTGCAAGATCAGATTGGTTATTATTTTATCTAATCAAGATGGCTTCCACTGTTTTTATCAAATCTTCCTTCAAACCCTAAAAGGAAAGACTAGCCGGGATTAATTACACGCTACAAGTTCGCCAATCTTTCAGCCAGGCCAGTGTCGGTACTTTGAGGGAGGTCCCCCGTGCTTTCGCACGAACCTAATTAATGTAAACCTCGTTTTCCCAGAGGCTTAACCTCGTTAACACCTTTTTAGACACCTACTTGATCGGCTAATTGTAATGTGTAAAATTCTCCCAGGAGTAACTCTTACTCGCAGCGGGTATCGGGATCCAACTATCTCATAGAAGGTATGCAATCTCATTGCAAATTTCAACACTTGAAATTCCCGATAATATTTTGCTCCAAACGATCTATGACCTTGACAAGGTCAACAAACCATAGACCGTAAGTCAAGTTCAACCCGTCATTTCTTGATTGAATCAAACCCACCCGCACGACCCTTGACAAGGTCAACAAGGCCGTACGACTACCCTAAAACCATATGCATCATATGCATAAGCAGATAAATACTGGTTAGCTACCGCACACTGTGCCTTGACAACGCAACACGAATACTAAGCAGGACTTATCTGAAATGACGGAGGGCTACGACAGGTTTTTCTGAAAACCTATTGCGTAATGAACTTGATATCGTTGTAGAATTAAATGATTTTAAAATGGAGTGTTTTTGAGGCTTTTCTAGTTTTGCTAAAGGGGTCACTCCCGGTGAAGGGATCGTCGGCCCTTTCATCGTCGAATGAGGTGCGGGACATATCATATATATCACTGTGCAAAGCAAGAACTATAGAAGCAATCAAAAGACAAACCGAGGGGTGTAGCATCTGCCAGTTATTGCTAAAGGGGTCACTCCCGGTGAAGGGATCGTCGGCCCTTTCCTCATCGAATAAGATGCAGGATATATCATATATACCGCTGTGCAAAGCAAGAATTGTAGCTACCTGTTTTATTTTTGAAATTCAATTCTACAACATCTTTAGGTTTCTTTTATTTCATTAATCATATTAATGAAGTCCCATCATTTAAGCACCTAAACATCACAGATAAATACGACGTACACTTATGCCATCCGCATTCGCCTCGATGTCCTCTCGTGCACCGTTAGGTTAGGTAACTAACGGCAGAGCGGGGCAGGGCTAGCGCGGGTGTAAACATAAGTAACGTCTATATAATATATCATATATACTATATACAGTATCTATCACAGAACATCACATGATCACATCACAAATATCGCAGCAGAAGAAACATATGAAACATTGGATATACTAGGACGTCCGTGTTTTCAATACGAGCCAGTATAAAACACGGATTCCACGGTCGTGATGAATAGCCAAACCCACACCCCTAGACCCCTACGAGAGCGGCAAGCAACCCTACCAATTCTAGAGTTAGGAGACCCGAACTCGACTCCTCGTGTTGGTCTCCCACTGGATTCCAGAACCCGGTTACTTGTGCCCTCCTCCTTGGGTCTATCCTAGTGCGGAAAAGAAAATAATATACAATGGGTGACATCTTCCGCAACCTGGAAGTGCCCCAATAAAAGAATATTACATACAAATTTTTACATGAATGAAAATGAAAAACACTTATCTCACATAAAAACCCCCGGCTATTCATACGCGACGATCCAATATAACATATCCAGCAACACATAACATCACATGTCATCAACGTAAGTAAGTATGGGCATCCCAATTGTCATTGACATATAGCAACGAAACCGGCGATATCACATATTACACTTACGGTCGCAGAAAAGAAAGTGTAAAACTACAACAGTTGGAATCCGCAAACTCTTTAGACATCGCATGCCTAACCATATGAATTTCTTAGACATCACATGCCTAACAATTATAAACCCCGCATTTTAGTCTCAAAATCGAAAACACTTTTCAATATCAAGTCGGGCAATTCAACAAGATTCCTGACATCCTGATCGAATGCTCGTCGCAAACTTTAGTAGGTGGCCGCACCCCCGACGCCGTCGACGAAGTGCACCAAGGCGGAACACCGCTGCCGCGAGCACCCGAACGGATGCTTTCGGCGACGGGGTTCTCCTACAATCACATGGTCGGGGCTAAGGGGTGTAGTTGTCTATTAAGTTTATCCGGCGAGTATCCGCGTACGCTACGTGATTGCAACGGACTTTTGATCGCATCGAAATTCCGTGGCAACCGATCAAGTGAGACTAAACTGCTATATTTATAACATTCATTCAGTTATCTCATAACTACTTGTGGATTCCAAGTATTGTATCACATTCCAGATAAACAGAAAATATTAAACTTTCCGATCGAACAGTCAAACACCCAAGTTTTCCCGAAACAGCTCAACACATGAAATAAGTTTAAGAACATTCACTTCGTGCCACAGTACCAACGGTCCAGCCTTAGAAGGGTCAAGCCAACGCCTCACATGTGGCACGCCGTACTGCCCCAAACCCTAAAGTTCAAAGGGCAGTTCAAGACGGTCACATAATCGAATGAAGGTTTGTTGTCTTCTAGAGGGTCCATCGCATTACTTGCACTACTTCGAACGTTCTTAAACTACGGAAAGATCCAACACTTGGAAATTTCCCGACAGGGGAAAAAGTGGGTATTTATATCCGGTCGAACTTTTCAACATTTTCTAAAATCATCCGGAAAAACCCAGACGAAGTTAAACATCCCGATCGAAACACCGAGTCCCTAATACAACCCAGAAAACTCAACTCTTGAGTAAACATTAAAAATTCCCAGAAAATACAGCAATAAAAGAAAGAAATTACTGTGCAAAAAATATTGAATATTGTGACTACATGGCCGCGGAACCGCCGCATGAGCCATGCTCTTGCCGCGGTTCTGCGGCGGTTTAGTCGACTCAGGAGCTCGTTTTGCACAATAACCCTTAGAAAACCCTGCTGATTTTTCTGCATATTTTTAATTCACAAAAATCCCAGTTTTGAAAAAATGTACAGAGAAGGGTTTTGGATTAGGGTTTCGGGTTCGATCGGGCTTCTAACATCGTCTACGCATCGCCTAAGGCTCTAGCTAGGCTCTGATACCACTGTAGGGTTCCTAGGCACACGAATGAGGTTCCACAAAGCATCAACCATGACAAAATCAAATTTTCCGAGTGCTGAGAAACCCTAATGCTAGATCGTTAATTAGAGGCAAAGGCAAAACATGCAATTAAACAATTTTATTGCTAAAGGAAAGTGACTACAACCTTTGTAGATCCGGTCCTCCACTTCCTTGGCTCCGTGATGACGTCCCTCCGCTGTACCCATCGGAATCCTAGACTCTCGCGGTGGTTTCATCGGAGAAAAGATCGGGCTAGGTCGTCGACTTCGATACCGAAGATGATCTACGTCGAGGCAACTCAAGATCAAGCTCCAACTTCACCAAGTCATGAAACTTGTGAAGAAAACACCCTATACTACTTGGCAAGTGGTAGAGATTGAAGAAATAGGAAGTGGGTTCACTTTAGAATTGGATTTCTCACTCTTTTTCTTAAGTCACCATTGAAGCTAGCAAGCTTCTTTCTTCTTGAAGAAGAAGAAGAAGAAAAAAGAATATGATAAGAATTATGAATAAATGGAAATAAAGTCATTCTTATCATTTTAGCAACCATGGTTAAGTGTAGAGAATAAACTAAGGTTAGGTGAATGGTTAGGTTTAGGAAAGAAACAAGAATGGTCAAAACTTCTTGAATCTTCAAAGAAACAAACAAAAGAAGCAACCATTTCTTTTCTTGCCCTAAACTAAATAAGTAAAATAAATAGTTAAGAAAAGATAACAAAATACTAACCATTCACTTAAACATGGTTTAAAGTAAACCTACACCCAAGCTTGCATGTATCATCAAACATGATACAATCAAGTGCACAAAAATATATCACATATACAATGTGCACATCAAGTGAGAAAATCCTTTTTTAAGTGAACCAATACTAGTTAATGCGAAGTAATATATCAAATATATAATTATACATTAAATCATTAAATCAACACTTGATTTAACGATCCGGTCATATCGCATATGACCGACTAATATCCAATGTATCGGCTTATCGAATCAATCCTTGATTCGATAACTAGGTTATATCGCATACAACAAATCGATACATTCATCGCGAGAATAGAATACGGTATCACATACACGCATTATTCTCGGTCCCGCACATATCTCATATGCGCTCCTATTTCGTTTCGCTTGAGCCAGGAAACCTCTGTGTAGGACTCTAAAGACTCGTCAATACGCCGGCAGCAGGTGATGATCATATCAAACACCCACAAGTCGCAAGCGGTCTGCTAAACATAACGGCCACCCGGGTATTGAGCGATCAGAAGATCGATGAGCAAGCCCGCTCACACTCCTGTGAATCCAACCAGTAACACTTACCGTACAGTCAGGTCTGTTCGTCTGATATGTCGCATATCTTGCCTAGGGGTGGTAAACGTCAGACCCCAATAGCTCGATAAGTCGTGTCGATATGAGGTCTATAACAATTCGAGAAATTACTGGTAACACTTACCAGTAAATCTTAGCAACCCTGGCCAGGGATTTCCGGTTATAGCCAACCGAACACAGCGCAACATCAACTCCCTATACCGGGAGAGACGAATCCCCTCCTATCATTCATTGCCTCCATGTGATTCGGGATTGTACCCAAAAACCACCGTTTTGCACGCCCTCTTGGACGTCGTAAGGTGGAAATCAAAGCACAATGGGAATCACACAAGACTCTATGACGATCTCGGGTCAACAGACTAACCTGTACCAGTGTCACCAGAGAATTGCCATCTGACGTAAGGTATAATACCATCTGGGAGTTCTCGGCGAGTCCGTCCAGTGTACCCAGTCTCCACTGAGCACCCGCATACCATCTCTGATGTCAAACACCAATGGATATGGGATCATCCATCGCCCATCTGTATGGGTCGAGAAGGTATACGCTAGTCTACTCTGGTATATCGATGCCCTGTCTCGATACACCCACGACTAGGGATCTTGAAGGATGTACTTATGGACTACCATGTCCCCATTAGTATGATCCGCATCATAGTCCAGGTAGTCAAGTACACATCCTAAAGGCTTTACCAATATGTAACAGAGAGACAGTCAGTGTACACGTTAAGGTAAAGAGCAACCAGATAGCATACTATCATGTCGAGCAAGAAAGTCCTCCCTATATATGTCCAAGCATCCACTACAATATACATCCTATATATAGTAATGGCCTCTAGGGCATACATATAACTAACAGGTCTGTTCCACAGCCATCAGTACGTCGTACTAGAGATAGTATACAGGTGCTCGTTAGGTTACGGGTACACCGGACAGGACTCGCCGGGAACTGATTGGTTGGTATTATACCCATCGTCAGTTAACAGTTCCCAGATGACATGAGTACAGCATTGTCCGCAGACTTGACACTGCTACTTCGCCTCAAGTGTGTCCCACTGTTCTTAGATTGCTACCCTACCACGGCTCAAAGGATTCGTGCAAACAGGTAGCAGTTGGGTGCAGTCCCGAGCACTTGGAGGCAGTGGCGGTTAGATAGGATTCGTCTCTCCTGGTATTGGGAGTTGATATCGCGCTGTGTCAGAGAGCCATTACGCAAAGTCCCTGGCCAGGGCAAGCGAGATATACTGGTAGGTTTCAGTAGCTTCTCTGGGTGTAATGGGCTTCGCTCCGACACGACTTATACAGCTATTAAGGGACTGACGCTTGCCGCCCCCTAGGCTTGATATGCGATAGTCTCAGACGAACAGACCGGACTTTACGGAGATTGTCACATCAGGCTCAGTAGGAGTTCGGATGGTTTTCCTCATCGGCCTTCTTTTCGACATCTACCTGGGGACCGTTACGTACAGCTAGTGCCGCTTGCGGTCTGTGGTTAAACCCACTGCCAGCGTAGTGTCGAGTCTTTAGAGTCCCACACAGAGAGTTTCCCTGCTCCAGGCGAAATGATATAGAGGTCGTATGGTTTTACGACAAGGGTTCGGACGCATACGTGTGTTTACGCACGTACGACTTTTCGGACAGTTTTTACTAGCCGGCTTTGGTTTAAGCCAGATTCTAGTATCGGGTTACTGGATTTATACAGTCTAAAGTTTTTCCGTGTTTTCACGGATTGGAGGGGCATTCTCGTAATTTGTTGGGAAGCTTCTAGAAGAGTGGTGACTAAGGGGTTAAGGTGGCATGAGCATTAAATGCTTAATGACTCATTTGTGTGATTCATCCTTAACATTAAATGATTCATTAATGAGTTAATGAGTCATATGATGAATCACACAAAGGTGAATGCATCAACCATGATGATTAATAATTTATATTATTTATTTGATTAATTGTTATAGTTGTTATATTCATATGAGTTCATTATTCATTTCATTATCATTCTCACATTCTCTCTCCTCATGCTCACTCTCTTCAAACCCTAACCCTAAGCTCTCATGAGTTGAGATCAAGGGTTAGCTAGACTAATACATCCATAACCTCACTCTATATCCCCTAGGTAGCTTAGATTAGCACTTTAAGTAACCTAATTATCTCAAGTTTGAGATTAAGCTTGGCGTAGGAGCTTTCGGGTGGATCGTCTTTGATTCGAGGAGGCCGTTGAGATGCCGATGTTCCAAGGAGCCTACGAGGAGTGGAGGACCGCGATGAAGACCCGAAGGACAAGTAACGTGAGGTATACTTCGTATCCGAGTAGTTAAACCTCTAGCTTTTTGTTAGTAATGGTTTAGATAACGATTCATGCGCTCAAGTCCGTGTTACGAAGCTTTGATAATCGTTTTTCTTATATTCCGCCTTCCCGCAAGTTCGTGGGGTGCGTGACATGGACTTACATTTACGATGTTAAAACTCCGATCGAACCCCGACATGACATAGTAGACCCTCTCTCTGGAAAATTTTTGAAATCTAGGATTTTTCTGAATTAAAAATACCTAAAAAATTCAGCAGGGTTTTCTAAGAATTACCATGAAAAACGAGCCTCCAATTCCTCTACGTGGTCGCGTAACCGCGACAATAAGCCACTTTTGGCGGCGGTTCCGCGGCAGGGTAAGAGTATTGGGGACGGTTTTTTGCACAGTAATACTTGCCTCTGTTGTTACTATTTTCTGGGTATTTTTAATCTGACTCAAGTGTTGAGTATTCTGGGGTTTATTTTGTAATCGTTGATTCGGTCGGAATATTTAATTTCGTTGTGTTTTCCGGATATTTAGAAAGTATTAAAAAGTTCGGACGGATATCAATAACTCACTTTTTCCCGACCCGGAAAATTTCCAAGTGTTGGATTTTTCCGTTTGTTTAAGAACGTCTAAATTGTGCAAGTTACGCAATGGACCCTCTAGAAGACAACAAACCTTAACTCGATTATGTGACCGTCTTGAACTGCCTTTTAAACCTTAGGGGCAGTACGGCGTGCCACATGTGAGGCGTTGGCTTGACACTTCTATGGCTGGACCATTGATACTGTGGCATGTGTTGGATGTTTTTAAACTCCCCTCAAGTGTTGAGAACTATTTGGGAAAACTTGGGTGTTTGCTTATTCGATCGGAAAGTTTAACACTGTCTATTTATCTAGAATGTGATACAATATTTAGAATCCACAAGTGGTTATGAGATAACTAATTTATATGTTATAAACATAGCAGTTTAGTCTCAAATGATCGGTTGCCACGGAATTTTGATGCGATCAAAAGTCCGTCGCAATCACGTAGAGTACGCGGATACTCGCCGGGTAAACTTAATAGACAGCCATACCCTATAGCCCCGACCAAGTGACTGCAGGAGAACCCCGTCGCCAAAAGCATCCGTTCGGATGCTCGCGGTAGCGGTGTTCCACCTTAGTGCACTTCGTCGACGGCATCCGGGGGTGCGGCCGTCTACTAAAGTTTGCGACGAGCATTCGATCAGAATATCGGGAATCTTGTTGAATTGCCCGACTAGATATTGAAAAGTGTTCTCGATATAGAGACTAAAATTTAGGGTTTATAATTGTTAGGCATGCGATGTCTGAGGAGATTGCGGATTCCAACTGTTGTAGTTTTACACATTCTTTTCTGCGACCGTAAGTGTAATATGTGATATCGCCGGTTTCGTTGCTATATGTCAACGACAATTGGGATGCGCATATTTACTTACGTTGATGACATGTAATGTTATGTGTTGCTGGATATGTTATATTGGATCGTCGTGTTTTGAATAGCCGGGTTTTTTTATGTGAGATGAGGGTTTTTATTTTCATTCATGTAAAATTCAATGTATGTAATATTCTTTTATTAGGGCACTTCCGGGATGAGGTCGATGTCACCATTTGTATATTATTTACTTTTCCGAACTAGGATAGACCCAAGGAGGAGAGCACAAGTAACCGGGTTCTGGAGTCTAGTAGGAGACCAACTCAAGGAGTCGAGTCCGGGTCTCCTAACTCTAGAATTGGTAGGGTTGCTTGCCGCTCTCGTAGGTGTATAGGGGTGTGGGTTTCGCTATTCATCACGACCGTGGAATCCGTGTTTTATAGAGGCTCAAAATAAAACACGGACGTCCTAGTATATCCAATGTTTCATATGTTTCTTCTGCTGCGATATCTGTGATGTGATCATTTGATATGTTGTGATAAATACTGTATATAGTATATATGATAAATTATATAGACGTTACTTATATTTTACACCCGCGCTAGCCCTGCCCTGCTCTGCCGTTAGTTACCTAACCTAACGGTGCACGAGGGGACATCGAGGCGAATACGGATGGCATAAGTGTACGTCGTATTTATCTGTGATGTTTAGGTGACTTAAATGATGGGACTTCATTAATGTGATTAATGAAAGAAAAGAAACCTAAAAGATGTTGTAGAATCAAATTTTTCAAAAAGGGTAGCTACAGTTTTGCTTTGCATAGCGATATATATGATATATTCCGCACCTTATTCGATGAGGAAAGAGCCGAGATCCCTTCACCGAGAGTGACCTCTTTAGCAAAACTGGCAGATGCTACAACACTCGGTTTGCTTTTGATTGCTTTTAGAGTTTTGCTTTGCATAGTGATGTATATGATATATCCTGCACCTTATTCGATGAGGAAAGAGCCGAGATCCCTTCACCGGGAGTGACCTTTTTAGCAAAACTAATGAAAGCCTCAAAATCACTCCATTTCAAAATTTCACATGATTTTACAACGATATCAAGTTCATTACACAATAGGTTTTCAGAAAAACCTGTCGTAGCCCTCCGTCATTTCAGATAAGTCCTGCTTAGTATTCGTGCCGCGTTTGTTGACCTTGTCAAGGCGTAGTGTGCGGTAGATGACCAGTATTTATCTGTTTATGCATATGATGCAGATTGTTTTAGGGTAGTCGTACGGCCTTGTTGACCTTGTCAAGGGTCATGCGGGTGGGTTTAATTCAATCAAGAAATGACGGGTTGAACTTGACTTACGGTCTATGGTTTGTTGACCTTGTCAAGGTCATAGATCGTTTGGGGCAAACTATTATCGGGAATTTCAAGTGTTGAAATTTGCAATGAGATTGCATACCTTCTATGAGATAGTTGGATCCCGATACCCACCGCGAGTAATTGTTACTCTCGGGAGAGTTTTACACATTACAATTAGCCGATCAAGTAGGTGTCTAGAAAGGTTTCAACGGGGCTACGCTTCTGCGAAAACGATGTTTACTTTAATTAGGTCCGTGCGAAAGCACGGGGAACCTCCCTCAAAGTACCGACACTGGCCTGGCTGAAAGATTGGTGAATTTGTAGGGTTTAATTAATCCCGGCTAGTCTTTCCTTTTAGGGTTTGAAGGAAGATTTGATAAAAACAGTAGGAGCCATCCTGATTAGATAAAATAATAACCAATCTGATCTTGCAAGAGCGCACGCAGAGTGTTTTCTTCTCTCTCTCCAGGTAGCGACCATGTCACGTCTTAATCAAGATAATAATACGGATGTATTGACCGAACCCGCTTGTTATACTGTGCTGGGGAACGTTGGTCCCACTCCAACCTATAATTGTTATAAGACAGAGCAGGAAATTGGGGATTACCAGAATTCCCGTGCTGCCCAAATGAAGAAAGTGCATGCTGATGCATCATCTTCGGGTGTGTTCATTACAGAGAACTGTTTCTCAGTATCCTTTACGTCCTGGGTATAAGATACCGGATCAGGATCCCGCATATGTAATTTGTTACATGGGCTACAGATAGGTAGAGAACTGAGAACGGGTGATAAGTTTCATGAGATAGAAAACGGTGCAAGTGTTGCAGCCAAGTCTGTTGGTCACTATCACCCTGTATTACCAGAATACATTGATTCTAAACGAATGTTATTAGATACCGAAGCTGATATACAACATCATATCAGTCTCTTTATTAGTAAAGAAGGATATAATTTTGTATTGTTGGATAATGTTTTGAACATTTCCTATGTCAATAGTTGATCGGTTCATGCACGTTATCTAAAAGCATAAACGTTCTAAATCAAACTACAGTTATTAGTATACAGAACACACACAAGAGGAAGAGTTCAGAAATGAACGAATCCTTCTTGAGATATTGTAGACTAGGTCATATCAATGCGACCCAACTTAGCTTAAGTTACATATAGATGCATATTTAAATTAGTTTGAATTTACATCTTGTGAAACTTGCCGGTCATGTCACAGAGATATGATGACCATAGCTCCGTTTATTAGAAACAGAGAAAGAGTTAGTGAACTCTTGGGATGATACATACTGATGTATGAAGGTCCCCTGTCTACACATACCAAGACCGGTTCTTTGTACTTCATTACATTCTCTGATGATCTCTCAAGATTCAGACATATGTTCCTGTTGAAACACAAGTCCGAAGTTTTTGAGATATTCACAGAATATAAGTTAGAAGTAGAGAACCAAAATGGGTATAAGTATTATGTCCTTTGATGTGATCAAGGAGGAGAATACATGAGCACGGAATTCCTGGATTATTCTAAAGGAGAATGAGATTCTCTCTCAGCATTACTCCTCCGTATACACCACAGCACGTAGGTGTATCGGGGCGGAGCAATCGCACCCTATGTAATAAGGTGTCCTCTATAATGAGTACTACTGAGTTACCTATTTCATTTTAGGGAGTTATGCACTGGAGAAGTTGCATACCTATTGAATAGGGTTCCGATCAAATCAGTTGCCTACCACTTCATATGAGATATGGTAAGGGAAGAGCCCATCTCTTAAGTCAGTTAAGATTTGGGGTTGTCCAGCCTATGTCTAAAAGCATAATCTGGATAAGCTCGAGGCAAAGTCAGTTCTGTAGAAGTTTGTTGGATATCCCAAGCATTCGCAAGGGAATATCTTCTACCTAACCGAGGAACAAAAGATGTTTTGTTTCTCGGCATGCCACCTTTTTGGGAAAAGGAATTTATTTTGGAAAGAAATTAGTGGACATGAGGTAGAACTGGAAGGAGTTCCAGCTATACAAACTGCAGTTGATGATTTGGTAGAACCAAAGGATTTAATAGTTTCCAACGAACCTCAGTCTCGCCGCCGATCTAGCAGGGTTCCTCACCCACCTGAGAGATACTTTGGTTTCTCTATGACAGTGGGAGCGAGGATTGCATCATGAGATAATGACCCATCTAGTTTCGAGCTGGCCATCAGGAGTAGGACTCTGTAAGAATGGCTGGATGCTTAGCGATCTGAGAAGGAATCCTTATACACCAACAAAGTATGGACTTTGGTTGCTTTATCTGAAGGGTTAAATCCCCATCAGGAGCAAGTATATCTTGAGAAGATTACTTGGTGTACATGGAAAAGTTGAGACTTTCAAAGCTAGACTTGTTAAAGGTTTGCATCATTGACCAGGTATGGATTATGATGAAACCTTTTCTAAGTAGCTATGCTTAAGTCCATCCAGATCCTACTTGCCACGGCTACATACCATGACTACGATATCTGGCGGTTGGGTGTCATGACGGCTTTTCTAAATGTTGATTTGGAAGGGAGCGTCTATAAGTACACAGTTAGAGGGCTTCGTAGAAAGTGGGAGCAGCGGAAACATGTGCAAGATGTTTTATGTGATAAAACAGGCATCGCGGAGTTGGAACATCTGTTTTGATGTGGTAGTCAAAGAGTTTGACTTCATCAAAATGGTAGATGAACCTTGTATATACAAAAAGGTAGTAGAGAGTATGTTGGTGATCCTCGTAGAGTACGTGGATGACATACTCTTGATAGGGAAGGAGTTTCCTATGCTATGCTCGGTCAATCTCCGCTTATCACAAGGATTCTCCATATAGGATCAAAGTGATACCTACTAAATCCTGGGTTTTTGGATCTATGAGATAGTTCTAATTGGATGTTAGGATACTCACTAGTTGTAGTGAGATGGTATCAATCGATCCTGGGGAGAATCACTGGAGAGGTTCCAGGGTGATAAGAACGACTGAATGTCAGTCGCAGGCATTGTCTTTACCCTCAGTGGAGGGACGGTATGTTGGAAGAGTTCCAAGCTAGATACCGTGACATACAAGATGATTAAAGGCAAGATACATCGTTACCAGAGATGCTACCAAAGAGGAAGTCTGGGTGTATATTAGTTCATGAGATGAACTTCGTTCCCACCATTGTGTGACAATGGAGTTGTGGCTTATGCCTAGGAACGCCCGTCCCATCAGTGATCCAGACATATTCTAAGGCAGTGTCACCTGATCATGGAAATGATGATCTCCAGGGGATCGAGGTCTGGAGAGTAGACTCAGAGGACAACACGGCGGATCCACTCACAAAGGCTTTTTCTCAGAGAGAGACTATTATGGGATGGTTGAGGATGAGATACTACAACCACTGTTATCAGATGGCCCTAGTGCAAGCGGGAGATTATTAGTTATATGTATGCCCTAGAGGCCATTACTATACATGAGATATATATTGTAGTGGATGCTTGGACATATATAGGGAGGACTTTCTTGCTCAACATGATAGTATGCTATCTGGTTACCCTTTACCTTAACGTGTACACTGATTGTCTCTTTGTTACACGTTGGTAAAGCCCTTAGGATGTGTACTTGACTACCTGGACTATGATGCAGATCATACTAGTGGAGACAGGGTAGTCCATAAGTACATCCTTCAAGGTCCCTAGTCGTGGGTGTATCGAGATGGGGCATCGATATACCAGAGTAGACTAGCGTATACCTTCTCGACCCATACAGATGGACGATGGATGATCCCATATCCATTGGTGTTTGACATCAGAGATGATATACGGGTGCTCAGTGGAGACTGGGTACACTGGACGGACTCACTGAGAACTCCCAGATGGTATTATACCTTACGTCAGATGGCAGTTCTCTGGTGACACTGGTACAGGTTAGTCTGTAGACCCGAGATCGTCATAGAGTCTTGTGTGATTCCTACCGTGCTTTGATTTCCACCTTACCACGTCCAAGAGGGCATGCAAAACGGTGGTTTTTGGGTACAGTCCCGAGTCACATGGAGGCAATGAGCGATAGGAGGGGTTTCGTCTCTCCCGGTATTGGGGGTTGATATTGCGCTATGCTCGATTGGCCATAACAGGGAAGTCCTTGGCCAGGGCTGGTTTAGAGATTTACTGGTAAGTGTTACCAGTAGTTTCTCGACCCGTTATGAGCCTCATATCAGCATGACTTATCGGTTATTAGGGTATGACGTTTACCACCCCTAGACTTGATATGCGACATATCAGACGAGAAGACCGGACTGTACAGTAGTGTCACTGTCAGGCTTTTACAGGAGTTGGAGCGAGCTTGCTTGCTGATCTTCTGATCGCTCAATACCCGGGTAGCCGTTACGTCCAGCTAGTACCGCTGACCGCTTGTCGGTGCTTGATATGATCATCACCTACTGCCGGCGTATTGACGAGTCTTTAGAGTCCTACATAGAGGTTGTACTGGCTCAGGCGAAACGAAACAGGAGCGCATATGTGATATGTGCGGGACCGAGAATAATGCGAGTATTTGATACCGTATTCTATTCTCGCGAAGTTTGTGTCGATCGGTTATATGCGATATAACCAAGTTATCGAATCAAGGGTTGATTCGATAAGTCGATACATTGGATGTTAGTCGGTTATATGTGATATAACCGGATTATTAAGTCAAGTGTTGATTTAATAATTTAGTGTATAATTGTATATGTGATATACTAATTTACATTAACTAACATTGGTTCACTTAAGCATTTATTTTTCTCACTTGTGCACAAGTTAATATATATGTGATATATATTTATTTGTGTACAAATTGTATCATGGTTGTTGGTACACATTACATGGGTGTAGAAGACTTATACCATACTAATTATATTTGTTAGGTTTTTATATTTAAAGTAATTCTAAAACAAATGGATAATGAGCACAAATGCATGAAGCTTCATGGAGCTTATATTTGCATTTGACTTAGTCTACTAGTTTTGTTTTACTTAAGATATTAGTTAACCTAACCACTATGATTACCCATGGTAATGTCTCTACATGAGTTAGTATATGATACTCACTCACCACGGTTAGCTCATTCTCTCTCTTGATTATTTTTCATATTCATTTTGAGCTCATCTTCTTCTTCCTCAAAATTTCTTTCTAGGGTTTGAAATAGAGAGAGAATCAAAGTGAGAAAAGAAATTCTAAAGTGTACCCATTTCCTATCTCACCATCCTCTACTAGACTAGCACTTTAGTTTAGGGTGTTTGCTTCACTAATTATTTGGTTAGTGAAGTAGAAGCTTGAGTTCGTATTCCCTCGATGTAGATCATCTTCGGCCTCGAAGACTTCAAGCAATACCGTTGCCTCTTTTCTTGGAGCCGTCCTAGAGTCCGGGTGTTCGATGATCGCAGCGAAGGGACCACTACCAGGAGCTTAAGAAGTGAAGGACCGATCTACAAAGGTTGTATTTCGTATTCCTTTAGTGATAATTGTTATTCACTAGCATGTGTTCGCCTAATCTCTAGTTAACGATCTTGTTTAGGGTTATTCGGCACGGCTAAAATTTTAATCGGGCATATTTGATGCGTTGTAGAACCTTATTAGTGTGCCTAGTAACCCTATACAGTGTCCATTAGGACAAAGGGGTTGGTCCTCGTACTATGTTCTGCTTACTTATGACTTTTCTAGTTTTTAGACAAGTGTTTCGTAGAAATACAATGTCTAAGTTTTGAGAAGTTGTGGGTATAGGAATAAAGTAGAGAACCAGGTATCGCAAGTATCGGGAATCTTCAAAGAGATCGAAGATGTAGATACTTGTGATTGGTATTCAGTTGATAGTGATGGTTTTGAGAAACTTGTTTCTCTTTCAGGTTACTCATAATTGGATACATCCCTAAGTTGAGTTATGCTGATTAGGCTCTCTCCATTAAGTTGATATGCACTAGAGACAGCTGCATGATTAGAATCTGGTTCCAATTAAATAAGTGCCAAAGTTTCTATATTGGATATAGAATGGTTCATATCTTAACGATGTTAAGGTATGGGGAGTTGTCCGGCTTATGATTAAAATCAGACTCTGGATAGCTCAAGGCAAGTTTCTGTAATGGCAGTTTGTGGGTTGGCCCAGGCTATGACAATGGTTAACTTTCTACCATCTGGAAGATCAATAGTGATATTGTTCTTGACTCGCCACAGTTTTAGTAAAATGGATTTTTTCAGAAAACAGTAGTGGGAGTATGGTAGAACTAGAAGTGATTCCAGAACCACAAACGATTACAGAAAACTTAATAGGACCTATAGATTCAATCAGGTTTGACATTCTAATAGCCACTCCGCAGATATGGTGGGTAACCTCAGGCACCCGAGAGGTACTCCGGTAGCCTCAAAAACGGTGACAGGGAGGTTCTTGTTTACCCAGACTTGACACTACTGTTGTTCCAGGCTATGAGACCCGGCAGGAGGTTACATATACCGTCATTCTAAACTAGCTTTAGAAGTGCACGTATATATTATTCTGTCAGAGGATTGTTGTGGTCAGTGGGAGCAGCATAAGCATAGTGGGCAAGTAGCTTATGTCTATTTATAGACTTGAGCAGATGTAGCGGAGGTAGATCATCTAGTTCTGATGTGACAGTCATGGGTTTGACTTCATCAGAATAGGAGATGGATCTGTTAAGAAGGTAGTAGGGTGTGATATCCGGGTATTTGGATGACATACACAGAGTAGGAAATAAAATTCCTATACTACGATCGGTTGTACTGTGGTTGTCACATAGTTGTTTCTCCACAAAAGATATGGATATAATATCAGACATTCTGGTTACTAGATCTATGGTTTTAGATCTAGAATTGGGTAGTTTCCCAATCTGGGTACTTTGACAGTATTCTAAAAGTATTTAGAATAGATGACTCCTGGCATGGTGGTGTACCTGGAGGTGATGGAGTCACCCTCTCTAAAGGTGTCTTACAGACTAAAGGGGAAAGAGATGTGCATGATTAACATATCACTTGCTTAGGCAGTTGAGTTGATCGTCAGATGTCAAGTACCACACCAGATGTTGTTTTTGCACTAGATGCAATAAGTTTATATTAATCCAATCCTAGAGAAACATTCGGAAGCAGTTTTAGAACATAAGTGGATGTTCTACGAATTTGATGACGGCAGCTTCCTTCGGGAGACGATTATCATTCCAGGCTTCCAAAGGTGACATGGATGACAGAGTGATTGTCAGAGTTACAGTTTTCCCTCTGACGAGGGGCAGTATTATGGAGAGGTGGTCCAAGAGGATACTGTGGGAGGCATGGTGCAGGATACTGATTATGTTCAGTTGTCGATACAGTCTAAGAAGTTTGGATTTGGAGTTCATTTATGAACTAGGTCCCATCAGATATCCAGACATATTCTAAGATAGGTATTACTCAATTTGGGAGATGGAATTCTCCACGAACTTGAGATTAAGAGAGACAAAGAAAGAAACATCAGGGCAGATCCACTCATTGAGGCTATTTCTCGAATACAAGAGTTTTTACAAACGAGCTTTGTGAAACTGATTAGTAGAGGAGTTGGGTGTTCGGTATCACACGGGCTGTGAGTATGCGACATCGCAATAATTAGCCTTAAGTGCAAGTGGGAGATTGTTGGATATAGTGCCCTCAAAGTCAATTATTGGATCGCAGGTACATGATTGCAATGATTGAGGGAGGACCTATACCGGTAGGACAGTCTTACTCGAGATGATAGTATGCTATCTGGTTTTCCTTTATCATCATGTACAGCTTTAGGTGACTGTTCACTATTACACGTTGATAGAGCCCTTAGGATCCTGCTTGAGTACCAAAAGTATGATGGCGATCATATACGTGAGTGTTGGGTAGTCTATAAGCACATCCTTGAAAGTAGTCCCTAGTCATAGGAGTTTCGACACAGGGAATCGATACTCCGGAGTAGACTAGTGTATATAGTCGTGACCCCGATGAGGGGCGGTGGCCGGTCTCACAAGCCACTGGTGTCAGTTGGATCACCTAAGATGTATACAGGTGCTCATTGGGTTATGACTACACCAGACAGGACTCGCCAGGAACCTGCTAGTTGGTATTATACCTAGCGTCAGATAGCAGTTCCCTGGTGACATGTGTACAGGTTAGTTCATCGACCTGAGGTCGTCATTTGTCTCGTGTGAGTTCCCACTGTGCTTTGATTTCTACCCTACCATGGCTCAAAGGAGTCGTGCAAATAGGTTTTTTTGGGGTACAGTCCCGAGCCACATGGAGGTAAGTAAGCAGATCGGTAGGGGATTCGTCTCTCCCGGTATTGGGGGTGAGATCATGTTGTGTCTAGGAGAGCCATCACACCAAGTCCTTGGCCAAGGCAGGTGAGAATTACTGGTAAGTATTCCAGTAGTTTCTCAGGGTGTTCAGGGCTACTCTCCGACACGACTTATACCGCTATTGGGGGTCTGACGTTACCAGCCCCCTAAGCCCGATATGCGATGCTCATAGACGAACGAACAGGACTGTATGTATATTATCACTGTTAGGCTCAGTAGGGTTCCAGGATGAGTTCGCTCATCGGCTTCCCTTGAGGTCAGTACATGGGCAGCCGTTACACACAGCTAGTGCCACTGACGTGCTTGTGGTTAAACCTACTGCCAGGGTACTGATGAGTCATTAGAGTCCCCCACAGATAGTTTCCTAAGTTCGGGCGAAACGTTGTAGAGGCCGTATGGTTTTATGGCAGGGTTCGAAAATGCACGTGCGTTTGCGCACGTGTCATATTTCGGGCAGATAATACTGGTGGGCTTTGGTTTAAGCCGGATCCATGTATTGTATTGAGTCGGAATATTTTAGTCTCTCGTATTCGTATTCGGTCGGAATACGGATACAGGTATGTATATACAGGTGATGGGTATTTTCGTAATCCGTTACGAGAATACTTTAGAAGATGCATTTCTTTTTGGATTAATCATTTTGGTTTAAATGATTATTAGTTTTGGAAAGGGTAACTCATTCTTTGTGACTCATTGATTCTAGAATGATCACTAATGACTCATGTAATGAGTCATCTAGTGAGTCATTAAAGTATTAATGAGGTTTGTTTTGGGTATAGATATTTGTATGGATAATTTCATAAGGTATTTTTCTTTCTCCACTATTATATATCTATACACAAGTGAGAAGAAGAGAACACAAGTTTATGAGCCTAGTTTTCTTTTGGCTCACTAGTGTTTCTTGAGTTCACCATTTCCAATTCTTAGCATCTTCTTCAACCTCCACCCTAACCCTCTCATGCGATGAGAACCCTAGGGTGTTTGAGACATAGTATTCTACTCATTCTCTACTTCATCTTGGTCATCTCTTTTAGCAGACTTGATGACCGAGTTGCCTCTGTATAGAGGCGGGAGCCCGTTTAAAGATCCGTTGACGTGGTGCCACCTCGATGAGAAGACGAGAGATCGGAGTTGCCGCGAGGAGCATGGGATGATGGCTAAAGACCGAAGGACTCAGATCGATCGGTATAGCCTTTCTACCTCTTTACAGTTTGTTAGTTTAGCGTTAATGGTAAGATCCGGGTTATAGTATGCGATAGCGCCAGTTATAAAAGTTTTTGTTCCGTGTTTGGCGTCAGAATGACGGCCGGGGCGCTACCGTAGACTTACAAGTTTCTATCTTCCTCCATAACAAAGATTTATATGGAGAGCAATCTCGTATCACAAGATATGAGAGCTCGAAGGAATTGCTTCAAGCGAGGTTGGCTATCGGGTCATCTGTAGAGGATGATGTCTTTACGATGACTAGCTATATTGATGAGCTCACGGACCTGGAGACCACGTTGTAGAACGAGTCATATGCTGACTTGATTTTACAGTCCTTCCCTTCTACTTACACCCTGAAGGAAACCAGAGAGACACCCGCTCTGCTTATTTGGGAATCTTCCTCTTTTAGATCCAAGGCAAAAGTCAAGAGTGAGAAGAAGAAGGCCTCCACTAAGCCGATAGGCGGTGTTAGTAAGGTAGAAGGAAAGGGAAGGGCAAAAGTTTCAGGGCTAACAGTAGGGAAGGAGGGTTGTTCCTATTGTCATGGGAAAGGGCATTGACAGAAGGAATGCAGGGCTTGGAAAGCCAGAATTTAGGATCCGAAGCGCGTTGTAGTTTCGACTTCATGTGTGTTTGTGATTAAAAACCATCTGTTAATTAACTCTACTTCCTGGGTACTAGACACCGTATCAGGATCTCATATCTGTAATTCATTACAGGCTTTGAGAAACCGTAGAGTTATCAGGGCAGGTGATATGACTCTCAGGGTTGCTAACGGAATGAGCGTGGACGCTGTATCCGAAGGGGAATATCAGCTAGGATTGACAAGTGGACAGATATTGATTTTACGTAACTGTTTGTGTGTACCTAGTCTAGCTTGTAATATCATATCTGTATCTTTACTTTCTAAGGAAGGATATGATTTTACATTTATAAGCGATGTGGTCCACATCCACCTTAATCAAAGTTTGATTGGGTCAGGTACACTAGAGGACGGTATATACGTGTTAAATCAAGCTCAGGTTTTCAACGTCCAGAACACACTTAAAAGAAAATCTCCAGATTTAAATAAGGCTTTCTTTTGGCATTGTAGACTTGGTCACATCAATGAAACAAGGTTTACGAAGTTACATAGAGTGGGATATTTAGATCCGTTTGAATATCAGTCTTATGCAACTTTTCAATCATGTCTCATAAGAAAGATGACAAAGACTCCGTTCATTGTACATGGAGTAAGAGCGAGCGAGCTCTTGGGACTCATACACAACGACGTGTGTGGTCCAATGTCTACACATGCATGAAGTGGTTATTCCTATTTCATTACTTTTACGGATGATTTCTCTAGGTATGGACATGTCTTCTTGATGAAACATAAATCCGAGGCCTTTGAGAAATTCCGAGAATATAAGAATGAAGTAGAAAAATAAACCGGCAAAAGTATCAAGACACTGAGATCTGATCGAGGTGGTGAATACTTAATTTCCAAGTTCCTGGATTACCTAAAAGAGAATGGAATTCTCTATTAACTTACTCCTCCATACACATCACAACACAACGGTGTATCAGAAAGGCGGAACAGAACCCTATTGGATATGATACACATCACAACACATGATGAGTAACGCTGAGTTGCCGCGATCCTTCTGGGGTTATGCACTAGAATCAGCTGCATATCTTTTGAACAAACTTCCTACCAAGACTGTGCCTACCACACCATATCAGATGTGGAGTGGGAAAAAACCCTATCTTCAGTATCTGAAGATATGGGGATGTCCAGCTTTTGTAAAAAAGCAACATGCGGACAAGCTCCAGGCACGCTCAGTACTGTGTAAGTTTATGGGATACCGAAAGAATTCCACGGGGTATCTTTTCTATTACGCAGAGGAACAAAAGTTCTTTGTTTCTCGTCATGCCCACTTTTTGGAAAATCAATTTTTGGAAAAAAAAAGAGCACATTAGAACTGGAAGAAATTCCAGAACAACATGCTATTGCTGAAAACATGGTGGAACCAGAAGTTTTAAAAGAATAAGACATCCCCGCACCACCCCGTAGAACTAGTAAGCAGTTTCATCCGCCCGAGAGATACTATGGTTTTCTCATAGATGGGGATAGAGAGGATTGCATCATTGACAATGATGAGCCAACTAGCTTCCAGCAAGCCATTCAGAGCGGCGACTCGGTAAAATGGCTGGATGCAATGCGGACTGAGATGGAGTCCATGTACACCAACAAAGTATGGACTTTGGACATTGCTCCAGAAGGGGTAAAACCCGTAGGCTGCAAATGGATCTTCAGAAAGAAGATTGGTGCAGATGGACAGGTTGAAACCTATAAGGCTAGACTTGTTGCAAAAGGTTTTCGTCGAAGACCTGATTTGGACTATGATGATACCTTTTCTCCAGTGGCTATGCTCAAATCCATTCAGATCCTTTTTGCCATTGCTGCCTTCCATGATTATGAGATTTGGCAGATGGACGTAAAGACCGCTTTTCTAAACGGAAATTTGGAAGAGCGCATCTATATAGATCAGCAAGAGGGTTTCATTCAGAGTAGGAGCAGCGGGAAAGTGTGCAAATTGCTTAAGTCCATTTATGGACTAAAGCAGGCATCGCGGAGTTGGAACATCTGTTTTGATGAGACGGTCAAAGAATTCGATTTTATCAAAAATCCAGATGAACCATGTATTTATGGTAAGATTGTAGCGAGAACTCTGATATTTCTCGTCTTGTACGTGGATGACATTCTCTTGATAGGAAATGACATTTCTATGCTATAATCAGTCAAAAGATTCTTGTCACAGAGGTTCTCCATGAAGGACCTGGGTGATGCCTCCTACATTTTGGGGATCCAGATCTATCATTATAGATCTAAACGGATAGTGGGACTTTCATAGTTAAAGTACATCGACACCATACTGAAAAGAATTAGTATGGAAGATTCAAAGTGCGGTAATCTACCGGCTTGTCACGGAATCACCCTCTCCAAAGTGATATCTCCCAAGACTGATTTGGAAAGGGCTCGCATGTCTATTATACCCTACGCTTCCGCGGTAGGCTATATAATGTATGCAATGTTATGTACCGGACCAGATGTAGCTTACGCACTGAGCGTTGTAAGCCGGTATCAGTAAAACCTAGGGGAGATGAACTGGATAGCAGTAAAGAACATTCTCAAGTACCTAAGAAGGACTAAGGAGATGTTCTTGGTGTATGGCAGAAAAGACCTCATGATCGAGGCCTTTGCTGACTCCAGCTTCCACAGTGACAAGGATGAATCCAAGTCTATGTCGCGTTATGTCTTTACTCTCAATGGAGGGGCGGTCTGTTAGAAGAGTTCCAAGCAGGATACCGTTGCTAACCTGACGATGGAAGCAGAGTATATCGCTGCTTGTGATGCCGTGAAAGAAGCAGTCTAGACGAGGAAGTTCTTAACTGAACTTCAGATGGTTCCGACCATTGTTGATCTAATACCACTGTATTGCGACAACAACGGTGATATAGGTTTAGCAAAGGAACCTAGGTCCCATCAGAAGTCCAGACATATCTTGAAGTGGTACCACCTGATCAGAGAGATCGTTGATCGCCGGGAGATCAAGGTGAGGATAGTAGATATGGGGAACAACACTGCAGATCAACTCACAACGGCCATCCCTCAGACACAGTTCTAGAGGCTATTCACGATGATAAGTCTGCGATATGCCAATACATGGCCTTAGTGCAAGTGGGAGATTGTTAGTGATATATGCCCTAGTGGCCATTATTGTATCATACTGGTTTGTATATTACTTAATGGAAGCTTGGAATATACACGGATATAGTAATAGTCTTGCTCGATGTTAGTTATATGTATGCCCTAGAGGCCATTACTGTACATAGGATGTATATTGTAGTGGATGCTGGGACATATATAGGGAGGACTTTCTTGCTCGACATGATAGTATGCTATCTGGTTGAACTTTACCTTAACGTGTATACTGATTGTCTCTCTGTTACATGTTGGTAAAGCCCTTAGGATGTGTGCTTGACTACCTGGACTATGATGCGGATCATACTAGTGGGGACATGGTAGTCCATAAGTACATCCTTCAAAGTCCCTAGTCGTGGGTGTATCGAGACGGGGCATCGATATACCAGAGTAGACTAGCGTATACCTTCTCGACCCATACAGATGGGCGATGGATGATCCCATATCCATCGGTGTTTGACATCAGAGATGATATACGGGTGCTCAGTAGAGACTGGGTACACTGGACGGACTCGCCGAGAACTCCCAGATGGTATTATACCTCACGTCAGATGGCAGTTCTCTGGTGACACTGGTACAGAGTAGTCTGTTGACCCGAGATCGTCATAGAGTCTTGTGTGGTTCCCACTGTGCTTTGATTTCCATCTTACCACGTCCAAGAGGACGTGCAAAACGGTGGTTTTTGGGTACAGTCCCGAGTCACATGGAGGCAATGAGCGATAGGAGGGGATTCGTCTCTCCCGGTATAGGGGGTTGATGTTGCGCTGTGTTCGATTGGCTATAACAGTAAGTCTCTGGCCAGGGCTGCTCAGAGAATTGCTGGTAAGTGTTACCAGTAGTTTCTCGACCCGTTATGAGCCTCATATCGACACGACTTATCGAGCTATTGGGGTCTGACGTTTACCACCCCTAGGCGAGATATGCGACATATCAGACGATCAGACCGGACTGTACGGTAGTGTTACTGGTTGGATTCACTGGAGTGTGAGCGGGCTTGCTCGTCGATCTTCAGATCGCTCAATACCCGGGTGGCCGTTACGTTTAGCAGACCGCTTGCGGCTTGTGGATGTTTGATATGATCATCATCCGCTGCCGGCGTATTGACGAGTCTTTAGAGTCCTACACAGAGGTTTCCTGGCTCAAGCGAAACGAAATAGGAGCGCATATGAGATATGTGCGGGACCGAAAATAATACCAGTATGTGATACTGTATTCGATTCTCGTGATGTGACATTGATTGGTTATATGCGATATAGCCGGGTTATCGGATCAAGTGTTGATTCGATAAGTTGTTACTAATGATACTAGTCGGTTATATGCGATATGACCGGATCGTTAAATCAAGTGTTGATTTAATGATTTAATGTATAATTATATATTTGATATATTACTTTGCATCAACTAGTATCGGTTCACTTTAAAATGGATTTTCTCACTCGGGTGTGCGCATTGCATATGCGATGTGATTTTTGTGCACTTGATTGTATCATGTTTGATGATACATATCTTTTTTGTTAAGTGTAATGAATTAAACCTAGGTTAAGTAAATGATTGGGGTTTTCTTTTATTCATTCATTTATCTTTTCATTTGCATTTAAAAGATAAATGAGAAAAAAAGGCAAAAGAGATAAGATGGTGGCTTTCTTTGTTCTTATTATGAAGCTTCATGAAGACTTTGACTTTTGTAACCATTTTGTCTCATGCTTAACCCTAACCATTTCACTTAACCTTGGTTCACTCTCTACACTTAACCATGGTAAAGATTATGATAAGAATGCTTTTATTATTCTTATTAAAAAAACTTATCATAATTTTCTTCTTCATCTTCTTCTTTGAAGAAGCTTGAGGTCATCAATGGTGGATTGATGATTTGAGTGAGAAATCCAATTCTAAAGTCTACCCACTTCCTATTTCTTCATCCTCTACCTCTTGCCAAGTAGTAGAGTGTGTTTTCTTCACAAGTTTCTTGACTTGGTGAAGTGAGAGCTTGATCTTGCGATGCTTCGACGTAGATCATCTTCGGCATGGACATCGACGACCTAGCTCGCTTATTCTCCGATGAAGTCGACGCTAGAGCCCGGATTCTTTTTGGACAGCGGAGAGGACTTCGTTGCGGAGCTATGGAGGTGGAGCACCGGATCTACAAAGGTTGTATTTCCGATTCTCATAGTTAAGTGTTAACTAGTTAGCTTTTTCGCCTAGTTTTCTAGCAAACGATCCGTAGTCGGGTCTCTCGGCACCTAGATTTTTTGAATTTGGCATGTTCGATGCCTTGTGAGACCTCACTAGTGTGCCTAGGAACCCTACAGTGGTATCAGAGCCTAGCTAGAGCCTTAGGCGAAGTGTAGACGGAATTTGAAACCCGATCGAACCCGAAACCCCAAATCAAAATTGCTCTCTGGAAATTTTCTAAAATCGTGGATTTTTCCAAATTAAAAATTGCTAAAAAATTCAGCAGGGAAAAATAAGAATTACGGTGCAAAAAGTTTCTGGTGAACAGTAAATTTCGCGGCGGATCCGCGGCAGAAGCATGGATTCTGCGGCGGATCAGCGGCCCCTTGATGACGTCAGCCCTGTTCCTTTGCACAGTAATTCCTAGTTCAAAGAGCTGAGTTTTCTGGGAATTTTTAATATTTATTCAAGAGTTGAATTTTTCTGCTGTGTTTTTGGGGATTCGGTGTTTCGATCGGAGTATCAAATTTTGTCTGTGTGGCTTTCCGGATAAATTTTTAGAATATGTTAAAAAGTTCGACCGGATATAAATACCCAATTTTTCCCCTGTCGGGAAATTTCCAAGTGTTGGATTTTTCCGTAGTTTAACGACGTTCTAAGTAGTGCAAGTAACGCGATGGTCCCTCTAGAAGACAACAAACCTTAACTCGATTATGTGACCGTCTTGAACTGCCCTTTGAACCTTCGGGTTTGGGGCAGTACGGCGTGCCACATGTGAGGCGTTGGCTTGACCCTTCTACGGCTGGACCGTCGGTACTGAGGCACGAACTGAATGTTGTTAGACTTATTTCATGTGTTGATCTGTATCGGGAAAACTTGGGTGTTCGAATGTTCAATCGGAAAGTTTAACATTTTCTAATTATCTGGAATGGGATACAATAATTGGAATTCACAAGAAGTTATGAGATAACTGAATGAATGTTATAAACATAGCAATTTAGTCTCACTTGATCGGTTGCCACGGAATTTTGATGTGATCAAAAGTCCGTCGCAATCACGTAGCGTACGCGGATACTCGCCGGGTAAACTTAATAGACAGCCTCACTCCATAGCCCCGACCAAGTGACTGTAGGAGAACCCCGTCGCCGAAAGCATCCGTTCGGGTGCTCGCGGTAGCGGTGTTCCGCCTTAGTGCACTTCGTCGACGGTATCGGGGGTGCGGCCGCCTACTAAAGTTTGCGACGAGTATTCGATCAGGATGTCGGGAATCTTGTTGAATTACCCGACTTGATATTGAAAAGAGTTTTCGATAATGAGACTAAAATGCGGGGTTTATAATTGTTAGGCATGTGATGTCTAAGTAATTCATTTGGTCAGGCATGCGATGTCTGAGGTGGTTGCGGATTCCAACTGTTGTAGTTTTACACTTTCTTTTCTGTGACCGTAAGTGTAATATGTGATATCGCCGGTTTCGTTGCTATATGTCAACGACAATTGGGATGGACATATTTACTTACGTTGATGACATGTGATGTTATGTGTTGCTGGATATGTTATATTGGATCGTCGTGTTTGAATAGCCGGGGGTTTTTATGTGAGATGAGTGTTTTTCATTTTCATTCATGTAAAAACTTGTATGTAATATTCTTTTATTGGGGCGCTTCCAGGTTGCGGAAGTAGTCACCTTTTGTATATTATTTACTTTTCCGCACTAGGGTAGACCCAAGGAGGAGGGCACAAGTAACCGGGTTCTGGAGTCCAGTGGGAGACCAACTCGATGAGTCGAGTCCGGGTCTCCTAACTCCAGAATTGGTAGGGTTGCTTGCCGCTCTCGTAGGGGTCTAGGGGTGTGGGTTTGGCTATTCATCACGACCGTGGAATCCGTGTTTTATACTGGCTCGTATTGAAAACACGGACGTCCTAGTATATCCAATATTTCATATGATTCTTCTGCTGCGATATCTGTGATGTGATCATGTGATGTTCTGTGATAGATACAGTATATAGTATATATGATATATTATATAGACGTTACTTATGTTTTACACCCGCGCTAGCCCTGCCCTGCTCTGCCGTTAGTTACCAACCTAACGGTGCACGAGGGGACATCGAGGCGAATGTAGATGGCATAAGTGTACGTCGTATTTATCTGTGATGTTTAGGTACTTAAATGATGGGACTTCATTAATGTGATTAATGAAATAAAAGAAACCTAAGATGTTGTAGAATCGAATTTCAAAATAAAACAGGTAGCTACAGTTCTTGCTTTGCATAGCGGTATATGTGATATATCCTGCACCTTATTCGATGAGGAAAGGACCGAGATCCCTTCACCGGGAGTGACTCCTTTAGCAATAACTGGTCGATGCTACGCCCTCGGTTTGTCTTTTGATTGCTTTTAAGAGTTTTTTCTTTGCACAGTGATATATATGATATATCCCGCACCCCATTCGACGAGGAAAGGACCGACGATCCCTTCACCGGGAGTGACTCCTTTAGCAAAACTAGAAAAGCCTCAAAAGCACTCCATTTTTAAAATTCATTTGATTCTACGACGATATCAAGTTCATTACGCAATAGGTTTTCAGAAAAACCTGTCGTAGCCCTCCGTCATTTCAGATAAGTACTAGTTAGTATTCATGCTATGTTTGTTGACTATGTTAAGGCGTAGTGTGCGGTAGCTAATTAGTGCTTATCTGCATAAGCATATGATGTGATTGGATTAGGGTAGTCGTGCGACTTTGTTGACTATGTTAAGGGTCGTGCGGGTGGGTTTAATTCAATCGGGAAATGACGGGTTGAACTTGACTAGCACTTATGATTTGTTGACTATGTTAAGGTCATATAGCTGCTAGGGGCAAAATATTATCGGAAATTTCAAGTGTTGAAATTTGCAATGAGATTGCATACCTTCTATGAGATAGTTGGATCCCGATACCCGCTGCGAGTAAGAGTTACTCTTGGGAGAGTTTTATACATTACAATTAGCCGATCAAGTAGGTGTCTAGAAAGGTGTCAACGGGGTTACGCCTCTGGGAAAACGAGCTTTACATTAATTAGGTTCGTGCGAAAGCACGGGGGACCTCCCTCAAAGTACCGACACTGGCCTGGCTGAAAGATTGGCGAACTTGTAGTGTGTAATTAATCCCGGCTAGTCTTTCCTTTTAGGGTTTGAAGGAAGATTTGATAAAAAACAGTGGGAGCCATCCTGATTAGATAAAATAATAACCAATCTATTCTTGACAGAGCGCACGCTGAGTGTTTTCTTCTCTCTCTCTCCAGGTAGCGACCATATCACGCCTTAATCAAGATAATAATACGGATTATTGACCGAACCCGCTTGTTATACTGAGCTGGGGAACGTTGGTCCCGCTCCAACTTATAATTGTTATAAGACAGAGCAGGAATTTGGGGAATACCAGATTTCCCGTGCCGCCCAAACGAAGAGAGTGCATGATGATGCATCATCTTCGGGTGTGTTCATTATACAGAACTGTTTCTCAGTATCCTTTACGTCCTGGGTATGTGATACCAGATCAGGATCCCAGATATGTAATCTGTTACATAGGGCTACAGAAAGGTAGAGAACTGAGAACGGGTGATAAGTTTCATGAGGCAGAAAACGAGGCAAGAGTTGCAGCCAAGTCTGTTGGTCACTGTCACCCTGTATTACAATACATTGATTCTGAACGAATGTTATTAGATACCGAACCTGATATACAAAATCATATCAGTCTCTTTATTAATAAAGAAATGATAAAATTTTGTATTGTTGGATAATGTTTTGAACATTTCCTATATCAAAAGTTGATCGGTTCAGGCACGTTATCTAAAAGCATTGATGTTCTAAATCAAACTACAGTTCTTAGTATACAGAACACACACAAGAGGAAGAGTTCAGAAATGAACAAATCCTTCTTGAGGTATTGTAGACTAGGTCATATTAATGCGACCCGACTAGCTAAGTTCCACATAGATGCATATTTAAAACAGTTTGAATCTACATCTTATGAAACTTGCCAGTCATGTCACAAAGATAAGATGACCATAGCTCCGTTTATTGGAAACAGAGAAAGAGTTAGTGAACTCATGGGATGATACATGTTGATGTATGTAGGTCCCCAGTCTACACATGCCAAGACCGGTTCTTTGTACTTCATTACATTCTCTGATAATCTCTCGAGATTCAGACATATGTTCCTGTTGAAACACAAGTCCGAACCTTTTGAGATATTCACAGAATATAAGTTAGAAGTAGAGAACCAATACGGGTATAAGTATTATGTCCTATGATGAGATCAAGGAGGAGAATACTTGTGCACGGAAATCCTGGATTATACTAAAGGAGAATGAGATTCTCTCTCAGCATTACTCCTCTGTATACACCATAGCACGATGGTATATCAGGGCGGATCAATCACACCCTATATGATAAGGTGTGCTCTATGATGAGTACTACTGAGTTACCTTTTTCCTTTTTGGAAGTTATGCACTTGAGAAGCTGCATACCTATTGAATAGGGTTCCAATCAAATCAATTGCCTACCATTTCATATGTGATATGGAAAGGGAAGAGCCCATATCTTAAGATAGTTAAGATTTGGGGTTGTCCGGCCTATGTCTAAAAGCAAAATCCGGACAAGCTCGAGGCAAGATCTGTTATGTACAACTGGAAAGGTTCCAACTATACAAACAACAGAAGATGATTTGGTAGAACCAAAGGATTCAGTAGATACCAACAAACCTCAGCCTCTCCGCCGATCTAGTAGGGTTCCTCACCCACCTGAGAGATACTTCGGTTTCTCTATGACAGTGGGAGCGAGGATTGCATCATGAGATGATGACCCAACTAGTTTCGAGCTGGCCATCAGGAGTAGGACTCTGTAAGAATGGCTGGATGTTTATCGATCTGAGATGGAATCCTTATACACCAACAAAGTATGGACTTTAGTTGCTATATCTGAAGGGTTAAATCCCCATCAGGAGCAAGTATATCTTAAGAAGATTACTTGGTGTACATGGAAAAGTTAAGACTTTCAAAGCTAGAATTGTTAAAGGTTTTCGTCATCGACCAGGCGTGGATAATGATGAAACCTTTTCCAGTAGCTATGCTTAAGTCCATCCAGATCCTACTTGTCACGGCTACATACCATGACTGCGATATCTGGTGGTTGGGTGTCTTGACTGCTTTTCTAAATGATGATTTAGAAGAGAGCGTCTATAAGTACACAGCCAGAGGGCCTCATAGACAGTAGGAGCAGCGGAAACGTGTGCAAGATGTTTTATATGATAAAGCAGGCATCGCGGAGTTGGAACATCTGTTTTTGATGAATTAGTCAAAGAGTTTGACATCATCAAAATGGTAGATGAACCTTGTATAAACAAAAAGGTAGTAGGGAGTATGGTGACGATCCTCGTAGAGTACGTGGATGACATACTCTTGATGGGGAAGGAGTTTCCTATGCTACGCTCGATCAATCTCCGGTTATCACAAGGATTCTCCACATAGGATCAAAATGATACCTCCTAAATCCTGAGTTTTAGATCTATGAGATAGACTTAATTGGATGTTAGGATTCTCACTAGTTGTAGTGAGACGGTATCAACCGATCCTGGGGAGAATCACTGGAAGTGTTCCAGGGTGATAAAGACGACTGAGTGTCAGTCACAGGCATTGTCTTTACCCTCAGTAAAGGGACGGTATGGTGGAAGAGTTCCAAGCTAGATACCGTGACATACTAGACGATAAAGGCACGATACATCGCTACTTAAGATGCTACCAAAGAGGCAATCTGGGTGTATATTGGTTCATGAGATGAACTACGTTCCAACCATTGTGAGACAATGGAGTTGTGGCTTATGCCAAGGAACGTCCGTCCCATCAGTGATCCAGACATATTCTAAGGCAGTATCACTTGATCATGGAGATGGTTGATCTCCAGGGAGATCGAGGTTAGGAGAGTAGACTCAGTGGACAACACAGCGGATCCACTCACAAAGGCCTGTTCCCAGAGAGAGACTTTTATGGGATGGTTGAGTATGTGATACTGCAACCACTGCTATCAGATGGCCCTAGTGCAAGTGGGAGATTGTTAGTTATATGTATGCCCTAGAGGCCATTACTGTACATAGGATGTATATTGTAGTGGATGTTGGGACATATATAGGGAGGACTTTCTTGCTCGACATGATAGTATGCTATCTGGTTGAACTTTACCTTAACGTGTATACTGATTGTCTCTCTGTTACATGTTGGTAAAGCCCTTAGGATGTGTGCTTGACTACCTGGACTATGATGCGGATCATACTAGTGGGGACATGGTAGTCCATAAGTACATCCTTCAAAGTCCCTAGTCGTGGGTGTATCGAGACGGGGCATCGATATACCAGAGTAGACTAGCGTATACCTTCTCGACCCATACAGATGGGCGATGGATGATCCCATATCTATCGGTGTTTGACATCAGAGATGATATACGGGTGCTCAGTAGAGACTGGGTACACTGGACGGACTCGCCGAGAACTCCCAGATGGTATTATACCTCACGTCAGATGGCAGTTCTCTGGTGACACTGGTACAGAGTAGTCTGTTGACCCGAGATCGTCATAGAGTCTTGTGTGGTTCCCACTGTGCTTTGATTTCCATCTTACCACATCCAAGAGGGCGTGCAAAACGGTGGTTTTTGGGTACAGTCCCGAGTCACATGGAGGCAATGAGCGATAGGAGGGGATTCGTCTCTCCCGGTATAGGGGGTTGATGTTGCGCTGTGTTCGATTGGCTATAACAGTAAGTCCCTGGCCAGGGCTGCTCAGAGAATTGCTGGTAAGTGTTACCAGTAGTTTCTCGACCAGTTATGAGCCTCATATCGACACGACTTATCGAGCTATTGGGGTCTGACGTTTACCACCCCTAGGCGAGATATGCGACATATCAGACGATCAGACCGGACTGTACGGTAGTGTTACTGGTTGGATTCACTGGAGTGTGAGCGGGCTTGCTCGTCGATCTTCAGATCGCTCAATACCCGGATGGCCGTTACGTTTAGCAGACCGCTTGCGGCTTGTGGATGTTTGATATGATCATCATCCGCTGCCGGCGTATTGACGAGTCTTTAGAGTCCTACACAGAGGTTTCCTGGCTCAAGCGAAACGAAATAGGAGCGCATATGAGATATGTGCGGGACCGAGAATAATACCAGTATGTGATACTGTATTCGATTCTCGCGATGTGACATTGATTGGTTATATGCGATATAGCCGGGTTATCGGATCAAGTGTTGATTCGATAAGTTGTTACTAATGATACTAGTCGGTTATATGCGATATGACCGGATCGTTAAATCAAGTGTTGATTTAATGATTTAATGTATAATTATATATTTGATATATTACTTTGCATCAACTAGTATCGGTTCACTTTAAAATGGATTTTCTCATTCGGGTGTGCGCATTGCATATGCGATGTGATTTTTGTGCACTTGATTGTATCATGTTTGATGATACATATCTTTTTTGTTAAGTGTAATGAATTAAACCTAGGTTAAGTAAATGATTGGGGTTTTCTTTTATTCATTCATTTATCTTTTCATTTGCATTTAAAAGATAAATGAGAAAAAAAGGCAAAAGAGATAAGATGGTGGCTTTCTTTGTTCTTATTATGAAGCTTCATGAAGACTTTGACTTTTGTAACCATTTTGTCTCATGCTTAACCCTAACCATTTCACTTAACCTTGGTTCACTCTCTACACTTAACCATGGTAAAGATTATGATAAGAATGCTTTTATTATTCTTATTAAAAAAACTTATCATAATTTTCTTCTTCTTCTTCTTCATCTTCTTCTTTGAAGAAGCTTGAGGTCATCAATGGTGGATTGATGATTTGAGTGAGAAATCCAATTCTAAATTCTACCCACTTCCTATTTCTTCATCCTCTACCTCTTGCCAAGTAGTAGAGTGTGTTTTCTTCACAAGTTTCTTGACTTGGTGAAGTGAGAGCTTGATCTTGCGATGCTTCGACGTAGATCATCTTCGGCATGGACATCGACGACCTAGCTCGCTTATTCTCCGATGAAGTCGACGCTAGAGCCCGGATTCTTTTTGGACAGCGGAGAGGACTTCGTTGCGGAGCTATGGAGGTGGAGCACCGGATCTACAAAGGTTGTATTTCCGATTCTCATAGTTAAGTGTTAACTAGTTAGCTTTTTCGCCTAGTTTTCTAGCAAACGATCCGTAGTCGGGTCTCTCGGCACCTAGATTTTTTGAATTTGGCATGTTCGATGCCTTGTGAGACCTCACTAGTGTGCCTAGGAACCCTACACTCGAAATGGTAGTATGCTACCTGATTTGTTTCTACCTCATTATGTGCATGTGTGTCTTTTAGCATATTGCTTATACATATTGGTAGAGCCCTTAGGATCTTTGCTTGATTACTAGCATTGTGATGGCAGTCACACTAGTAGTGGCTGGGTAGTCTATAAGCACATCCTTATACAGGTCCCTAGTCATAGGATTATCGAGACAGGGCATCGATACTCCAGAGTAGACTAGTGTATATGCTTCTCATCCCAGCAAGGGAGATGGTCTGTCCCATAGCCATTAGTACGTCGTACTGAAGATAGTATGTAGGTGCTCATTGGGTTATGAGTACACTGGATAGGACTCGTAGGGGACTGCTAGTAGGTATTATACCAATGTCGGGTAGTAGTTCCCAGGTGACATGAGTACAGCATAGTCTGTTGACTTGACACTGCTACTTCGCCTCGAGTGTGTTCCTACTGTTCTTAGATTACTGCCCTACCACGGCTCAAAGGAGTCGTGCAAACAGGTATTAGTTGGGTGCAGTCCCAAACACTTAGAGGCAGTGGCGGTTAGATAGGATTCTTCTCTCCGGTATTAGGGGTTGATATCGCGCTGTGTTCGGAAAGCCATTACACAAAGTCCCTGGCTAGGGCAAGCGAGATTTACTGGTAGGTACTCCAGTAGTTTCTCAGGGTGTTTTGGGCTACACTCTAGCACGACTTATTGCACTATTAGGGGTCTGACAATTACCGCCCCCTAGGTCCGATATGCGATACTCTTAGACGAGTAGACCAGACTGTACGGAGATTGTCACAGATAGATTCAATAGGAGTTCGGATGAGTTTGCTCATCGGCCTTCTTATCGACAGATACCTGGGTAGCCATTACGTGCAGCTAGTACCGCTGATGTGGTTGTGGTTAAACCCACTGCCAGCGTAGTGTCGAGTCTTTAGAGTCCAACACAGAGGGTTTCCCTGCATCGGGCAAAAGATGTAGAGGTTGTATGGTTTTACGATAGGGTTCGAACATATACGTGCACTTGTGCAAGGATCATGTTTGGACAGATAATACTTGTGGGCTTTGGTTTAAGCCGGATCCTAGTATTATATTGAAGGATTATTTTCATCTCTTTGTATTCGTATTTTTCGGAATAAGGATACATGTATGTATATACGGATGATGGGAATTCTTGTAATTTACTCAAGATTGTTTCTAGAAGAAGACACATCATATTTGTATTAACCATTTAGATTAAATGGTTATGGGGTGGAGGAAATGAGGTGGAGGTTTGCATTAAGTGAAGCATGACTACTTAGTGACTCATGGCATGACTCACTAGGTGACTCATGAAGCATGCTAGATATTTTGGTGAGATATTTTCTTGCTTGAATTATTGGATGCTTCATTAGTCACGACTCTTAGCCATCTTCATTCACTTGCTCATTCTTCACTCTTTTTTCCTCAATCTCCCCTTCTTCTTCCTCATACCCTTCATGTCTCATGTGTTGAGAAACCTAAGATATTTAGAGATAAAGTAATCCATCTACACTCTCTACATCATCTAGGACATATAGTTTAGCGAACTAGGTGCCTTAGTTACCTCGGATTTGAGGTAGGAGCTCGGACTATAGACTCTCGGGTGGATCGTCTTTGACTTGAGAGGACCGACGAGGAGTCTCGATCCGTGTACGATCCGAGGAGCCTATGACGAGGAGGAGGACAGCAAGAAGACCCGAAGGACATGAATCTGTAAGGTATAACTTCCTATCCGAGCAGTTAACCTCATACAGTTTGTTAGTAAAGGTTTAGTATCGATCCTGGTGTTCAAGTCGGTGTTGCAAGTTTTGAAAAATCGTTTTTTAAATATTCCGCCTCCCCGCGAACCCGCGGGGTGCATGACATCGACTTACAAAAACTATAAATCGGTAATATTTGCTGAATAATAAAACACATGCACTATTCTTATTCATATAGATTTCGATATAATAACATAGTATGTTACAAGTTAAAACTTGCTTGATCGGATCTCACGTTGAGATGCGGACGTGACGTGATGTGGTGACTAGGTTGGATGACGACGGTGACTGGGTCATTCCGATCGTCGGCGACGCGCGCAACTCCGGTGAGCCAATCGGAGAATCAAGAAACGATTGAGAAAAGAAAGAAAGACCGAAGAATGGTGAGTGTCTGTTGTGTCGGGCTCTGGGGTGGCGAGGACAGAGGCAAGATGACGGCGATGATGACCGACGGCGATGTGCTGCGTTAGCAAGGTGGTAGTGGGTTCTTAGGTTGGTGATTGGGGTCGGGAAGTCGTGGAGTTGGTAGTGGTGGTGGTATAGGGTGTCGGGAGATGAGAGTGAGGTGAGGAGGTGACGGTGGGACGAGGGCAAGGAGGTGGTGATGACGACGACGAGTCTCTGGTGAGGTTTGGGTTTCTGGGAGTGGGTCGGGGTTCTTTGGTTGGATTCGTCGAGGTGCAAGGTGCTTGGGGAGAGGATAAGAGGAAGAGGAGGTGGTGAAGGTTATGATGACGGTGACAGATTGGCGTCGGGGTGCAGGGATAGGGCTTGGGTTTTCTCGTCGCGGTGGCGAACAAAAGAAAGAGGGAGTAGGGAGAGAGGGTGATGTGTTTTATTAAATAATAAGTTATATAAAATATTTGTGTGTGTGTGTGTGTGTGTTTTTAGAAAGAGAGGGAGAGAAAAAGAGTTTTTAAATAAATAATTAATATAATATATTATATGTTAAACTGTATAGATATATTTGTTAGTTATAAGGAATATATATATATATATATATATATATTAGGATTTTACAGCTAATACCAGATTGCTCCGAATATTACCCGGGTCACTTCTAAAAATCTAGTTTTTAAATATGGAGAATATACGTAAAAATTTAAACCATAATGCGATGTCCTGTCAAATAAAATGTATACCCCCAAGTACGGATCTACGTAAATATACGTAGCGATCAAAACGAGTGTGTTTTAACAAGTAGGACATGAACATGATGTATGGACGCAACCATATGATATGGGGTGTGATGACATGTAAGGCTAGATATTAAAATATGTTATTTGAATTTTATTTTTTATTATTAAAAGATATGCGGATACTAAAATATATTATACATGCATAATATCTAGATTTGCACGGATACTCTGTACTAGAAAATATTTGATGTAATCTTGAACCATGGTGGGTTTCAAACATGCGGGTCGGGTTGGATAATAACCACAGCTGCTAAATGTACTATCGATAACCCAAACAACAATAATAAAGAAATTTGCCGCAAGAGTTGAAATACCCCAAAATAAACATAGTATGCATGCACTAGGGCGTTAAAAAAGATTTTCTTTCTAACTAGAGCCTTGGCTTTCTTATGAAGCCATCGCTTCATCATATGGTGCGCTTGCGCCACATGCATTGCACGTTTCTTTGCACTTGTGCTTGCGTCAGCGTCCACCAATGGAGTGCGCTTGCGCGACGTGCATTGCATGTGCCTTGGCGCATGCGCTTGCGTCTGTGCATTGCAAAGATGACGCTGCATATATTTTGTAACGACTCTGAATTTTCTGTACAAAATTTTTTCTTCTCAATGTACAGAAAGGAGTTTGCAAGTCTGGGCACAATTTAAAAGTTATTCTTGTTTAAGAACAGCAAGAAACTCCTTATAGCTCATTGGTTTAGACTCTCTACTGCTGTGACATAGCTCCTGTGTTCGAATCCCATCAGTAACATTTTATTTTTTCCTGATTTTTCTTTTAAATATTTTGGAAGCCTAAAAGTCTACACTGCACTGCACACAAAAATGAACAGTCAGGAAAAACAAACATGTGTAAAATGTTGTGTACACAGCCTAAGACACGTGGCGAGGATCCACCAGCCTAACACCACTATATGGCCGGCGAGATCGGCTCTGGGATCAGCTCCGACGGGTCAATCGTGGGTAAAAGCCCCCGTGCTTTGCCACATGACTCTTGGCCTACCCCTATTACGCCTGCACTGTTTGATTTCTATGAATTTAAAAAGAAACTTCAATTTCATCTTTAAATCCATTTTATGCATTTTAATTCATTCTTTTAATTCCAAAACCCTAATTTCATACTATAAATACAACCCCATAACCTAGCCTTTCTTCATTCTGAAATCTCTAGCCATAATTATCAATTTTTTCTAAGTACAAGTGGAGTTAGCCCAAGACCAACTTCCGGCGAGTAAACGAAGTAATTCTGGCGACCCCATGACGCCACGAAGGCAACCATATCTTCTTCTAACCCTTTCCTAGCCTTCTAGCTTGTAAGTCCAACCCCTTCTTCTCTTTCTACAATAAAAGTTCTTTTTTTCAAAACATGTCGGTAAATGGAGTTAAAATCGATTTTTGATTCTAAAATCTTGAAATCACACTTTTTCTTAATCATTACTCATCCATATTCTTACCCTAGGTTTATAATCATGAAACTAATAACTAGAAACAATTTTCATCTTAAATCGTCATGTTAAATAATTTTAAATTGAGTTTTTTAAATACTATGAACTTTGTTTCTATCATATTTTATTACTTTGCTCAATATTACCTCTAGAAAATTTCACGGGGTAATGACCTGCCCCTTAGAGTACACATATTTTACATAGCACGATTCTCTTTGAAACATATTTTTGTGGCGATTACAACATTTCATTAAAATACCATGAACTATAAAAACCTGATTTTTTTTGAATTGTATTATTAAATTCTTTGCGATTATGCCTCTACAGCCCATTTTGGGAAACCCGTTATTGGATGGTGCAGATTATCACACATTCTCGGGCTAGTAGAGCGAGATGCAGACCTCCTCATGGAGCATTCGGTCTCGAAATAATTTTAATACAATTTTTAAGAAAAACGAGATTTTCTAATTAATAATAAAATTAATTTTTTTATAAGTATATAAATATTATCAAACCATATATTTTCAATATATAATAAAATTCCATGTTTTTCTAAATATAAAAGAATGACAAGTTTCACTAAAATACCATCAAACATCAATACAAGACAAGTATTTCATTAAAATACCTTGAACTATTCAAGTTATATAAATATTCACTGATATAACTCACTCTTTAAAATTCACATCCATGAAAACCCTAAATAATATAAATAAATACTCGAGATTTATTTTGAAAGTATTAAAAATATTTTTTCATAAAACCCCCTCGAGTTATATAAAATTACATTAAGGACCTTAGTAAATATAGGTTTAAACGGGATCAATTCTCTTGAGCCTCAGGGAGCCGGAGAAAGTAAGTGCTTGCCTATTTAGGGTAGCAAATTAAAACGGTGTTATCAATGGTAATTGTCTTGGAAAAAAACATAAATCCTGCCGTCCATGTGCAGCAGTTACCGATAACTCTCGAACCTAATTCGGGATCCAAATTTGTTTTAAGTGTCTGACTCAAGTCTGAGTCCAGTCTAAATCTAAAACTAATCTAAACATGAATCCAAATCTAACATGAATCTAATATGTATACTTGAACCTGAACCTGAATACCAGAATAATATCAACATGCAAACTTGACTTGATTTGACCGAACCATGGTTATAACTTGATTTGATTACGTGACTACTTGTTTACATCTTGAACCTGATTACATGAACAACTTGTAACCATGGTCTCAGCAAGTCTGATATCTATAATCAATATCAATACAAAACATTATGGGGTTTTAATGGGGTAGACTGGTACGGAATGTATTAGAAGTGGAACGAGATGGTTATTAAAAGACATTAGATAAACATCCATTGCCGTTGTCCCGTAGGTTTTGACGGGGCCTTGTACTTTCCTGTTCCCGTAGTCCACAGGATAGCTGGACTCCTCTCGTATACACTGATACATTATGTACCAAGTTACAAACAACTACGTTAGTATTACAAACATAAATCTCTACAATTACCAGTTCTATTCTCTTTACTTGTACTATTCCTTACTCTCTTTTGGGACTTACCGAGCGTTAGTTCGCTGACGACATTCCTTCCTCTTTCTTTCTTTGGAATGTTCGTCAGGAGGACCCGACCCTCAGGTGACCAAGCCTAGCTAGGAGGACTTGGAGCAGATTGAGGCACAGATAGATTTCTGGCTTACTTGTACTTATTTCCATTTCACATGCCACTATTTAGGCATTGATTTCATCATTGTACATTTCCTTTTCAAATCAGTTGTAATGTAAAAAATGAAAGTTAATAAAAGTTGATGTTTATATTACATCTCTTTTTATTCTTGTGCATTTCTTTTATATATTGCTTATTTATGCTTAACGTGTTTACTACTGAGTAAATACGTTGCGACCTGTCACGTCTCCTTCCCCGTACACTGGGAAGCGGGGCGTGATGGGTTTTGTTGGCGGCCCATGCAGGTCATTTTTGTATGGAATCCTAAGCAATATATCACAAGAATTATAAAATTTAGCAACTATACATTCTTTACATTGCAAATTCCTTGAATCTATCCTAACCCTTTCTTTTCTATCAAGGTAATGGATTCTTCCAACAACACGAGCATCAATGTGAACGACAACACTCTACCACCTACACTACCACTGCCCATTACCGTTGAGGACGTTCTGATAAGATCAATGGCGTTCCTTGAAGCAACCAGGAGTCTAGTTGAGGAACAGCAGGAGCAGGCTGCTCTCCTTCACCAAGAACTAGTTCGCACTAAGGTAGCTTTGAGGGCAACTCATGGTTATATCAAGAAGAATGAAAGGACACCACCAGTAAGGACTTACTATTATTGTAAGAAACTCGGACATGAGGTAAAGGACTGCAGGCGAGCTAATGGTCTTTGTATGATTTGTGGATCGCCTGAACACACTCTAAGGGCATACTCAAAGTACAGAGCAGACATAAACCCCATACCAAGACTGACTATACAAGCTCCTAGTACTGCACCACCTTCGTAAGGACCACCTTTATCTCGTTAGTCCGAAATGTACCAGCAGGCATAGAGAAAAGTGCCAGGAGGCCAGACATCCACAATGCCGGTTGGAGAAGCCGAAACCATTGGCTAAGTTATTACTGGTAAATCCTAATCCTTTCATCTTTTAAAATCCTTGTATACCTCTATATTTTTCCTGTATCTAAATCAACCCTACACAACTTAAGTACTATAATAGTAGCCACTATTCCTGCACTTAAATTGTTCGACACTGGAGCGTCACACTGCTTCATGTCGCAATGATTCGTGAGAACACACGCGATTCCCGTGAAACCACTCATTTCAAACTGGAAATGTCAGTTCCGGGAATGGAGTCTTGAAGGAAACTATAGGATTTGATCAGTGTCCAGTTGTGGTTTGCGAACGAGAATTCTATGCAAATTCTAAAGTACCGAACATCCCAAACTTTGATGTTGTGTTAGGAATAGACCGACTGGGAGTTTTCTATACTGCTATTGACCGCTGTCAAAGGAGGGTAGACTATGACGTCTGCACCATGATTTAATCCCTTTGAATCATTTCTTGTTTCCCCGATAATTTTGTCTCGACGTAAAGAAAACGAAACTGTGAACCCTCCATCTCTGTTTGATCTTATTTTGTAATCTTCTTGATTCCTATTGACTTCTTAAATCTTATCACATTGACTCTGATGGTGGGATTTGTGCGACTCAAATGGAGTTATGTTATTGTAATTATGAACTGCAACATAGTTACAATGCGATACTTTACTTGAGTGACTTAGAATTTTGCATTTGATTCCCTTCCCTCTTAATTTAGTTATGTTTTACCGTATATTATCGAACCATATCTTCATTGTTAACTTATATCCCTTCCCTAATTTTTATTCGATTATCATTTTTATCTTTGTACCATTCTTGACAATCCAATCCTTATCAACATTCCTTCTACTCGTGTGCTGGCTCGCGACGTTCTTGAATACTCCTCTTGATTATCCTAACAGTATCCATTCCGATTTTTGAACTGCTCATCCTTCCCTTTTTCTTATTGCGATCGCATACCTTCTTATCGACGAGAGTACTGATTGATGGAACACGACGACGATATACGACTATTTTTTTCCTAACCCTTTTTCCTTAATTTGTTACAACTTCCTTCTATAAATTTCGAGGACGAAATTTTTATAAGGAGGGTAGAATGTAACGACTCTGAATTTTCTGTATACATTTTTTTCTTGTTAATGTACAAAAAGGAGTTTGCAAGCCTGAGCATAATTTAAAAGTTATTCTTATTTAAGAACAGCAAGAAACTCCTTATAGCTCATTGGTTAAGACTCTCCACAGCTGTGACATAGCCCCTGTGTTCGAATCCCATCGGCCACATATTGTTTTTCATGATTTTTCTTTTAAAAATTTTAGAAGCTCAAAAGTTTACACGTGCACCACACACAAAAATGAACAGTCAGGAAAAACAAACATGTGTAAACTGTTATGTACACAGCCTAGGACACGTGGCGAGGATCCACCGGCCTAACACCACCAAATGGCCAGCGAGATCGGCTCTGGGACCGGCATCGATGGGTCAACTGTGGGTAAAAGCCCCCGAGCTTTGCCCACATGTCTCTGGGCCTACCCCCATCACTCCTGCACTATTTGATATCTTTGAATTTAAACAGAGACTTCAATTTCATCTTTAAATCCATTTTAAATGCATTTTAATTCATTCTTTCAATTCCAAAACCCTAATTTCACACTATAAATACAACCCCATACCCTAGGCTTTCTTCATTCTGAAATCCCTAACCAAAATTATCAAATTTTTCTAAGTATAAGTGGAGTAGAAGTGGAGTTAGCCCAAGACCAACTTACGGCGAGGAAACGAAGTAATTCCGGCGACCCCACGATTCCACGAAGGCAACCACATCTTCTTCTAACTCTTTCCTATCCTTCTAGCTTATAAGTCCTACCCCCTTGTTCTCTTTCTACAATAAAAGTTTTCTTTTTCAAAACATGTCGGTAAGTGGAGTTAATACCGACTTTTGATTCTAAAATCTTGAAATCACACTTTTTCTTAATCATTGCTCATCCATATTCTAACCCTAGGTTTATAAACATGAAACTAATAATTAGAAACAATTTTCACCTTAAATAATCATGTTAAATAATTTTAAATTGAGTTTTTCGTTTAAATACCATGAACTTTGTTTCTATCATATTTTATTACTTTGGCCAATATTACCTCTAGAAAACTTCACGGGGTAATGACCTACCCCTCACAATACACACATGTTACATAGCACGATTATCTTTGAAACATATTTTTGTGGCGATTACAACATTTCATTAAAATACCATGAACTATAAAACTCGGTTTTCTTTGAATTGTATTATTAAATTCTTTGCGATTATGTCTTTACAACCCATTTTGGGGAACCCGTTATTGGATGGTGCGGATTATCGCACATCCTCGGGCTAGTAGAGCGAGATGCAGACCTCCTCACAGTGCATTCGGTCTCGAAAGAATTTTAATACGATTTTTAAGAAAAACGAGATTTTCTAATTAATAATAAAAATTAATTTTTTATGAGTATATAAATATTATCAAAGCACATATTTTCAATATTTAATAAAATTCCATGTTTTTCAAAATATAAAAAAATGACAATTTTCACTAAAATATCATCAAGTATCAATACAAGACAAGTATTTCATTAAAATACCTTGAACTATTCAAGCTATATAAATATTCACTAATATAACTCATTCTTTAAAATTCACATCCATGAAAAGCCTAAATAATATAAATAAATATTCGAGATTTATTTTGAAAGTATTAAAAATATTTTTTTCATAAAACCCCCTCAAGTTATATAAAATTATATTAAGGACCTTAGTAAATATAGGTTTAAGCGGTATCAATTCTTTTGAGCCTCAGGGAGCCGGAGAAACTGAGTGTTTGCCTATTTAGGATAGAAAACTAAAACGGTGTTATCAATGGTAATTGTCTTGGAAAAATATACAAATCCTGCCGTCCATATGCAGCAGTTACCGATAACTCCCGAACCTAATTCAGGATCCAAATCTGTTTTAAGTGTCTGACTCAAGTCTGAGTCCAAGTCTAAATCTGAATCCAATCCAAACATGAATCTAAATCTAACATGAATCTAACATGTATACTTGAACCTGAACCTGAATACCGAAATAATATCAATATGCAAACATGACTTGACTTGATCGAACCATAGTTATAACTTGATTTGATTACGTGACTACTTGTTTATATCCTGAACCTAATTACATGAACAACTTGTATCCATGATCTCGGCAAGTCTGATAACTATAATCTATATCAATACAAAACATTACAGGGTTTTAACGGGGTAGACTGGTACGAAATGTATTAGAAGTGGAATGAGATGGTCACTAAAAGACATTAGATAAACATCCATTACCGTTGTCCCGTGGGTTTTGACGGTGCATTGTACTTTCCTGTTCTCGTAGTCCACGGGATAGTTGGACTCCTCTCGTATATACTGATACATTCTGTACCAAGATACAAATAACTATGTTAGTATAACAAACATAAATCTATACAATTACCAGTTCTATTCTCTTTACTTGTACTATTCCTTACTTTCTTTCGGGACTTACCAAGCGTTAGTTCGCTGACGACATTCCTGTCTCTTTTTTTCTTTGAAATGTTCGTCAGGAGGCCCCGACCCTCAGGAGACCGAGCCCAGCCAGGAGGATTTGGAGCAAATTGAGGCACGAATAGATTTCTATCTTACTTATACTTATTTCCATTTCACATGCCACTATTTAGGCATTGATTTCATCATTGTAAATTTCCTTTTTAAATCAGTTGTAATATAAAAAATGAAAATTAATAAAAATTGTTGTTTATATTACATCTCTTGTTATTTTTGTGCATTTCTTTTATATATTATTTATTTACGCTTAACGTATTTATTTCTGAGTAAATACGTCGCGGCCCGTCACGTCTCCTTTCCCGTACACTGTGAAGCGGGACGCGACACATTTGTTTGGCGCTAGCGCTACGTGCATTGCATACGCTTTTGCGCCAGCGCTTGCACACGTGCATTGCACGGTTGTCACGCACATGTGATTGGCTCTTGCGCCACGTGTGATGCATGTAGCAGTTTTATGCCTGCTCTTGTGCCGGTTCATTCACTGTTGGCGCTGCGCTCAGGAAGTTAGTGCTTGCAACACTTGTGTTGCACGCGGCGCTCTTTTGGAGCCTGCGTTCCAAGTGTGGGCACCCGAATTTTGGGCAGGAATAGACTGCATTTCCAAAAATGTTATCTAGTATTTAAAATATTTCATTGATGTATAGATAAATATTCTTTCCAAGCTATAATATAGACTCATCTAGTCTATAACAATTTCTTATCAGTTTCACTTTTTTAGCACATAAAATGTTATTAAAAACATTTTGGGACATAATCCCTACTTAGGGTGAATGGAAAGGATCATTTAATTTTGAAATTGATTGGTGATGTGACTTCTTATTTATTCAAAGAAATCATATAAAAAATATCATTGTTTTATGTGGATTGCACGTAATTAAATGCCAAATCATTATTATTCTTCAAGTACGATGTACGTAATTATATTATCACTTCATTATTATTTAAAAGGGCAATGCACATTGTTAAATTAATAAAGAAATAAAGAAATTTCATCAATAAAAAATCTGTAATGACGTGCAACACATGTGCCAAAAACGCTAGTAATTAATAACATCATAGCATAAAAATTAGCAATAATACATTAACACCCCATTATAATAATTAGTAACATATTAGTACATAAACTAATTATACTACTAAGAATATGGTTTGTCCCTACGGTTGGAACCGTAGGGGCAAACCACTGCCTCTACGCTTCCCACCGTAGAGACAAAAATATCACCCGTAGGGGCATATCTGTCCCTACGGTTATAAATTTGCCCTTACGGCGACACCTGTAGGGGTCTTTACCCCTACGGTTTGCAACGTAAGGGCAATTATTTTTTTTAAAAAATAATATCTTGTCCCTACGGTGTATACTGTAGGGGCAACTCATAGCCCATACGGTTTCAACCGTAGGGGCAAAGTGTCATTTTATTTTTATTTTTTAAAAAAAATAATAATATCTTGTCCATACGGTTGGTACCGTAAGGGAAAAAATTTAAATTTTTTTATAAAAAACACTGCCTCTTTTTTTTTCTCCGTCCTGTACATAATAATATATCACACACTATATCATATATCCAAATAGAAGAATATATATCAATAACATCACACGCATAATATATAACGAAATAAACAAACACAATATGAAATTACTCTAAAATCAGGATCATAATTATCATATACAACCGATATCCAAAATATACATGTCATAAATATAATACAAACATTCTACAAAAAACTTAAGATATATATAAAAAAATCACCGCTGGCTTGGTCCAGGTGCTCCATCTCCAAGTAACTGGCGCATTTGGTGAAGCCGGTCGTCAATGTAGCTCTGGAGCCTCCAATGCTCAAGAAATGATGCTGCAGTAGTGTCAGGAGCTAAAGCAGCTGTAACTAGAGCAGCTGGAGCTGAAGTAGCTAGGGCTGGAGCAGAAGAACCTGGAAGAGTGGTCTGCGAAGCCATAGCCGAAGAAGTGGCCTGTGAAGCCGTAGCCGATGAGTAGCATGCGGAGCCGTCGACGGTATCCCGAAAACTGGATCAGGACGAATGGAAGAATGAAACTGTAAATTTTTTAAGTTTGTATAATAAAAGAATAAGGAACTGTGTATTAGATTTAGTCTACATGTCTTGTTGTTAAATTCTAAGTCTAGAAATCAAGTCTCGCGAATTGAAATGATGTGTTATTGATCCATAGAATTCGTGTCGGATTCGTATCAATATTTGATTCTTGCGAATATGTGAATCCTTCTCGTATTTGTATTCGAATCCGTGCTACGTAGATTAGAACTATTAAGATATACATATACACAAAAGAAGTAACATATGTACCAACTCCTTCAATGTCGCCATATCAGACTTCAATGTGGCCATTTCCTTCTCTAGACGTCACTCATGGGGGTAGGAGAAGTAACCGCCGGAGTGGAGGACAACCTCAAATAGACCCTGCTGGGACCTAGCCCTCGGCCTCACTCGTAGCCACCGTGATGCCCTCCATATATGGCGTCAAGGATAAGGGTCAGCATGGCCGGATTAATCTCTCCGCTGAAATCAAACCCTGATAAGCTCGCCTGCACCACCACCCGTGCTTACACCCATGTAAAGTATTCAAACTTAAATAAACCATTTAAATTTAAACTTATCAAAACAAAATTTCATTCGAATTAGAACGAATATTAATACTTACGCAATAATTCTATATAGCATCATCGAGATATCTAACCGTGCCCGTGTGTAACATTTTGAAAATTCTAATATTTATTTTTTAAATTATTAATGATATAAAGAGTTTTATTAAATATGATAAAATTATTTTAATTGAGTTTTCATAAATTAGTATATAAATATAAATATGTTAGTTGTTGAATTAGGGTTAGGTATTGTGTAAAACTTTTTAAATAAATAAAACTAATACATTTTCTTAAACTTGTTATTATGTCATGTTAAGCATGTGTTAATAATTATAAATACCTTATTTTCTTTAAAATGAAATTGTTGATTTATCAGCATTGGTTTGGACACATGGTATGGCATGTGGGAGAAGGAGAGATGAGAGAGCATGCACATATTATCTTTATTTTTTTTTCTTTCTTCATTTTTTTCAAAATATTCTCTCCTTGCTCAAAAATCCCTAAGGCATGGCTGACCTAAATCTTTCTTGTACAAAATTCCCCTCAAGTATTAATAAAAATTGAAGACTTGAAGATTTCCTATCATTTGGAGAGTTCTTGATTTCAAAATTTAGGTAAATTTTTCTTCCTTTTTTGTAAAGTAAGAAATTATTTTAGTTATAGTTCTACTCATAAATGATAAGTTTTTATGGGAGTAATTGATAAATTTTAAAGATTTATTTCAAAAGTTTGTACTTGTAATTGTTCTATTTAAATTGAGTTTTGGGTTGAAAAATAGTGACTTGTTAGGGTTTCGAATTGTTTTAGATGACTCTCTGTTGAGAATTAGCTATTATTAAAAAGTACAAAGTTATAGATAATTGGATTTTGTTTTAGCAAAAAAAATTTGGTTAAGTTTTTACCTTAAAATGGATTATCTATGCATTTCTAACCGAAGAGCTTTTAAGCTGAAATTACAGTTTTCAGTGGCTGTTTTCACTAAACTTATAGCAATATTCTGAATCTTTCCATTGGAAATTTTAAGAAAACAAAAATTGAAAGTTGTATATAATTTTGTTTAGATATCTGTAGAATTTTTGTTTGTCTTATTTACTTTAGAAAATTAAGAGATATCATTTTTTTATTGAAAGGATGTTTTCTGAAAAATGTTCAGAAACATATTGTAGTTTTCTATTTTATTTCATATATTATACTTAGAGTTTGGAAAAGATATTTTTGGGTTTCAAATTTAACTCATTTATATGTATTTTGAATTTTAGTTTGAGTCCAAATATTGTGTTTACTATTTTTGATGATTTTTCAAAATGAGCCTAAAATCTGCCATTTTCTGAACTTACATTTGTAAACGATATTCATTTGAGCATTATATTTTTTCTCGTTACATATTGCCAGTACGATAAATTTATTGATGCGCGTTTCCTTACATTTTAAGGACTGTTGGCGGAGGCACCCAAGGTGTCAATACGAGAGGTCGTAGGATTCGACTAGAGTGATTTGTAGTCCGGTGAGTAGGATGACATCTACAAGTGGGAACTCGTGCGGATGGTGTATAGCACCTCTGACTACAAGAAGCTTTATAAAACCCCGTATCGGTTTTTAACCTCTATTTGCGGTACTTAACAACATTTCCATGCTATATACATACATTGAGTACCAGGACATCCATATGTTAGTGATATATGCCCTAGAGGCCATTATTGTATCATCCTGGATTGTATATTACTTAATGGGAGCTTGGGATATACACGAATATAGTAACAGTCTTGCTCGAAATGGTAGTATGCTACCCGGTTTGTTTCTACCTCAATATGTGCATGTATTTCTTTTAACATATTGCTTATACATATTGGTAGAGCTCTTAGGATCTTTGCTTGATTATCAGCATTGTGATGGCAGTCATACTAGTGGGAGCTGGGTAATCTATAAGCATATCCTATACAGGTCCCTAATCGTAGGATTATCGAGACGGGGCATCAATACTCTATAGTAGACTAGTGTATATGCTTCTCATCCCCGCAGGGGAGATGGTCTGTCCCACAGCCATCAATACGTCGTACCGGAGATAGTATGGAGGTGCTCATTAGGTTATGAGTATACTGGATAGGACTTGTCAGGAACTGTTGGTGGGTATTATACCTGTCGTTGGGTAGCAGTTCCCAGGTGACATGAGTACAGCTTAGTCTGTTGACTTGACACTGCTACTTCGCTTTGAGTGTGTTCCCACTGTACTTTGATTACTACCCTACCATGGCTCAAAGGAGTCGTACAAATAGGCAGTAGTTGGGTGCAGTCCCGAAGCATTTGGAGGCAGTGGCGGTTAGATAGGACTCGTCTCTCCCGGTATTGGTGGTTGATATCGCGCTGTGTTCGGAAGGCCATTACATAAAGTCTTTGGCCAAGAAAAGCGAGATTTACTGGTAGGTATTCCGGTAGTTTCTCAGGATGTTTTAGGCTACACTCTGACACGACTTATTGCGCTATTAGGGGTCTGACGATTACTGCCCTTAGGCCCGATATACGATACTCTTAGACGAATAGACCGGACTGTACAGAGATTGTCACATTCAGGCTCAGTAGGAGTTCGGATGGGTTTTCCTCATCGGCCTTCTTATCGACATCTACCTGGGGACCGTTACGTGCAGCTAGAACCGCTTACGGCCTGTGGTTAAACCTACTTCCAGCGTAGTGTTGAGTCTTTAGAGTCTCACATAGAGAGTTTCCATGCACCGGCAAAAGGTGTAGAGGCCGTATGGTTTTACGGCAGGGCTTCGATCACTTACGTGCACTTATGCACGTATGATATTCGGGTGGATAATACTAGTGGGTTTTGGTTTAAGCCGGATCCTAGTATTATATTGATGGATCAGTTTCGTATCTTTGTATTCGTGTTTCTCGGAACACGAATGCGGATATATATATACGGATGAGAGGGGCATAGAAGGATACACCTCATTAGGGTTTTGGCCATTTACTTGATTAAAACAATTATGAGGTGGTGGAAAGTATTTGTTATTTTTGTAAATGATAATTGAGGCATGGCTACTTGTTTTGACTACTTTACTTGGTTTGACCATTTGACTTGGTTTGACCACCTGACTTAGTTTGACTTTTTAACTAGATATTTCTTGTGAGATATTTTGTGGTACTAGATATTTTGGGTGAGATATTTTCTTGCCATGCTTGTAGTCAAGTCAAGGGAGCCATCTCATTTTATCATGATCATTATCAAAAATCATTTCTCTTTCCTCAAGCTAGCTCTCTTCTTCTTCCTCTCAACTCAAAACCCTAAAAGCTCTCTTGTGTTGAGAATCCTAGAGTTCCAAGAGACAAAGCACTCCATCTTCTTACTCTACACCCTCTAGAACTTCTAATTTAATGAACTAGAAGCCGTAGTTACCTTGGATTTGAGATAGGAGCTCGGACTATACACTCTCGGGTGGATTGTCCTTCACTCAAGGAAGCCGACGAGGAAGCTACGATTCGGATCGATCCTTAGAGCCTACGATGACGAGGAGGACAGCGATGAAGACCCGAAGGACTTGAATCGTGAGGTATAACTTCGTATCATAGTAGTTAAACCTCATGTTGTTTGCTAGCTATGGTTTATGGATGATCCTTGGTTCTAGTCGGTGTTGCAAAGCCCGTAAAAATAATTTTTTGCAAATTTCGTCTCCCCGCGAACACGTAGGGTGCGAGACATCGACTTACAACATAGTGTACAATTATACTTGTTAGAATAGATATATTTGATAGAACACAAGCACAATACTAATGATTCTATATTGTACAGTTCACAGACTCGCATGCTGCACTACACATCACCAGTACTGCCATGACATATAGAACTTCTATATTTAACCGTATTACAATATTTCATGATAGTATTAGTTTCTATTTACCATATTCCATTATTCGAATGCTATAGTCCGTATAATTACATGTTATAGTTGCCAAATATTGCATGAATGAATCATTCACTGTTGATATCATAGATTTGATATTTCAATAGATTTGAGAAACCGTGGGTATCTTTTTACAAAACGGATTATGTTTTCAAAAGTGTGGTTTTATTGTGATATGATGATTTGACGTCCACCATGAGTTTTGGTTTTCATACTGAGATATTTGAATCGAGGTAGGGCTTAACTGATTACGGATACACGATGGACCCAGTACGACTCCGAGGGGAAGGAAGTCCGTAGGATGGTACAGGAAGCCTAGTAAGGATGATCGATACCGGTGATGACATTGGAGTGCGGCGGATATCCGGAGGATTCCGACCGTGGCTGAGTTGATATCAGGAGGGGGCCGTTCGGTGAGAAGGTGCCTACGATATCCAGATTTTTAGTGTCGATTATAGACAAAAGTTTGATAAGGATTTGATGATGATTGATATTATTCTTATACGACTTCGTTTATATCGCATTTGCATTCATTACTATGCATATCATATTATATCTTGTGATATATATTTCTATTCACTGAGTTGGAAACTCCCCCTCATTATGCTTTAGCTTCTTACATGACGGACCGCAGGGACACTTAGCGGCGTCACAGACACATCTTTTGGGGTTCATTGTATGTTTCGTTAGGTGGGTTACACGCACAGTAACCGCCTTTTTTTTTGGTTATAGTGCCCTCAAGTCAATTATTGGATCGCAGGCACGCGATTGCGATGATTGAGGGAGGACCTATACCGGTGGAACAGTCTTACTCGAGATGATAGTATGCTATCTGTTTTGTCTTTATCATAATTTACATGCTTCAGGTGGTATTACAGATCACTATTATATGTTGATAGAGCCCATAAGATTCTTGCTTGAATACCTGCAGTATGATGGCGATCATATACATAGGAGCTGGGTGATCTATAAAAACATCCTTAAATGTCCCCGGTCATGGGAGTTTCGAGACTGGGCATCGATACTCTAGAGTAGACTAGCATATACTGATTGAGACCCCGATGAGGGGCGGTGGCCTGGTGTCACAAGCCATTGGTGTCAGTTTGTTTACCTTAAATAGTATACAGGTGCTCATTGGGTTATGAGTACACTGGATGGACTCGCCGGGAATATGCTAGTTGGTATTATACTTATTGTCAGATGGCAGTTCCTTGGTGACATATGTACAGGTTAGTCTGTCGACCTGAGATCGTTATTTGTCTCGTGTGAGTTCCCACTGTGCTTTGATTACAACCCTACCACGGCTCAAAGGGGTCGTGCAAACAGGTTTAGTTGGGTACTGTCCCGAGCCACATGGAGGCAGTAAGCAGATCGTCGGGGATTCGTCTTTCCCGGTATTGGGGGTTGATGTCGCGTTGTGCATGGGTGGCCATCACCAGAAATCCTTGGCCAAGGTAGACGAGAATTACTGATTCAGATCAGTAGTTTCTCAGTTGGTGATGGGCTTCATACCGACACGAAATATCGCGTTATTAGGGGTCTGACTTTATTCACCCCTAGATTCGATATGCGATACTCTTAGATGAACAAACCGGACTATACGGATATTGTTACTGTCAGGCTCAGTAAGGGTTCGGATGAGTTTGCTCGTCGGCCTCCCTTTCTCTCAATACCTGGGTAGCCGTTACGTATAGCTAGTGCCGCTGACGTTTTTGTGGTTAAACCCATTGCCAACATATTGACGAGTCTTTAGAGTCCCACACAGAGGGTTTCCCTGATTCGGGCGAAACGATGTAGAGGTCGTATGGTTTTACGGCAGGATTCGATCACATACGTGTACTTATGCACGGATGATGTTCGGACGGATAATACTAGCGGGCTTTGGTTTAAGTCGGATTCTAGTATATATTGATGGATTATTTTCGTCTCATTGTATTCGTATTCTTCGGAATGTGGATGCGGGTATGTATATACGGATGAGGGTATTCTTGTAATTCTTTACAAAATTACTTTCTAGAAGATGCCACCTCATTTATGATTTAACCATTTAGGATTAAATGGTTAATGAGGTGGAGGATGAGGTGATTAGTGGCATTAATTAGAGCATGACTCATGAGGCGATTCATGGGGGCATACTTGACATTTTGTATGGGTTGTGAGATATTTTGGAGATATTTTCTTGACATGAGATTATTTTTGATGCTTGGAAATATCTCACAACACAATACACTTGACCATTCTCTTTCTTATGTTGCCATGCCTCTCTCTCTCTCTCTCATCCTCTAGCTTCATCTTCTTCCTCCACCTTAACATTCTCATGAGTTGAGAAACCTAGGGTGTCTTGAGACAAATAATTCCCTCATCACTCTCTACATCTCCTAGGCTATCTAGTATAGCGATCTAGGTATCCTAGTCATCTCGGCTATGAGGTTGGAGCTCGATTCATAGACTCTCGGGTGGATCATCTTTGATGGAGGGAGACCAGCGACCAAGCTTGATCGTGGTGGCCTCTAGGAGCTTGGGAAGGTGGTTGAAGACCGAAGGACACGGATCGATTCGGTATAACCATTCCTAACTCTCTTTATATTTGCTAGTATAAGGTTTAGGGTAGATCCGGGTTTTATCGGGTTGTGGTAGCGCCTGTTTATAAAATTTTTGTTCCGCATTTGGTCACGGATTGATGACCGGGGCACTGCCGTAACCCAACATGCTATCAGAGCCAACCCTTAAACCCTTAGCTAACTAGTTTAGACGATATTAAAGTATTGAAATCGAAACAACTCCGAAACAATACCCGATTTATTCCAGTCTCTGTCGAATTTGCAGAGTCTTCTAAATTTTTTTTAAACAATTGCAGAAGGCTATTTTGGTGACAACTAGAACACACCACAAAAACGAGCCCAAACCACCAGATTTGGCCTGGCGAAATGTAGTAAAATCCTGATTTGGTAGGTTCTCTTTAGGTGTTGGGCTTGAAATTTTTTGTGTTTTCTAGTCTCTAGAATATTGGTTAAGTGGTATTGTTTGTTTTGCCCAATTTGGATATTAAGTTATCTTTTTGTTTGGAGGCAATTAGGAGTGTTTCGAAATCGATAATTTAATACTGTTTAAATGTTTACGATACATGCATTACTATATGCGACCGTGAATGTCATTAGAGCGGTACAACTTGTCTAATTGCTATATGTTCTTTTAGACGGGTTTGCGAATGTGACATTCACGTTGATGTTCTGTGTTGTGCTGTAGTTGTGGTTGGATTGTCATGGTGGATAGCTAGTGGTGCAATGGTAGTACAGTTTAGTTTCATTTGTACATTTGATATTGCAGGGCGACCGTCCGACATGTGGACTGCCGTCTCTGCCAGTTTGTATATTATTTGTTTGGGGCACGACCGGGTCGATGTCGATGTACCCCGTTGTATATTATTTTCTTTTCTGTACTAGGATTACCCCGCGGTGGAGTGCACGGATAGCTGGATTCTATAAGGCAACGGGCCCGTATATCACGGCGTTGCGACGAAGGGGGCTTCATTCTAGAATTGGCGGGCAATTCGCCGCACTCGTATGGGGTATAGGTTGACCCAAGGAGGGGTGCTCAAGTTACCGGATTCCGTGAAGTGCTGGATGGCCCATTCACTTTTTTGATTGGGGTTGCCTCGCTTCTGGGATTGGCGGGTAACTTGCCGCACTTGTAAGGGTCTAGGTTTTCATTTCACAGGCTATCCACATGACAGGGGAACGTCGGGTCTCATTTACGGCTCAAGTGAAACCTGGGGCTCCAGGATTATCCACCACTCTTTATTGCTTGGCTGTGATTCTGTGATGTTGCTTTATATCATGCATGGGACGATTGTTATATATATTTTTATATATACTAGTAGATGTTGTATATGTTTTGCACCCGCGCTAATCCTGTCCCCGTTCAGTCGTTAGTTAAGTAACCTAACGGGTGATGACGGGACCCAGTGGCGAATGCGGATGGCATATACGTACATTTTATTTTCGTTCTTTTATCTGGTGTGATATGTTAATTGATGGGACTGCGTTGATTCTGATCAATGCAAAGATAAAACAAACTTATATGATGTTTTCAGAACTAAGTTTTTGAAAAACAGACATTACAGACATTTTCTTTTGCTTTGCACAGTAGTATTCGATTGGGAATATCCTACACCTCATTCGACGAGGCAAGGGCCGATATCCCTTCACCGGGAGTGACCTCTTGAGCAAAAGTTTGCGTCAGTGTAATAATTTCACTATAGTCATTTTCTTTTACTTTGCATCGTGGTATTCGATTAGGAATATCCTGCACCTCATTTGACGAGGAAAGAGCCGAGATCCCTTCACCGGGAGTGACCTCTTTAGCAAAAGTTTTCACCACTATATATTTATTTGTAAAACCACTTGGATTCCTTCAACGATATCAAGTTCATTACGTTAAAGGTTTTTCGCCAAAAACCAGCCGTAGCCCTCCGTCATTTCAGATGAGTATTGCTTAGTATTTGTGCTACGTATGTTGACCGTGTCAAGGTATAGTGTGCGGTAGCTCTGTAATGCTTTTCTGTCGCATGGATATGTGGATTGGTTAGGACATTCATACGGTCATGTTGACTGTGTCAAGGACTCGTACAGTTGGGTTTAATGCAATCATGATAATGACGGGTTGAACTTGACCAGGACCCTTTGATATGTTGACTGTGTTAAGGTCACATGGGTCCTAGGGGTAAAAATCACATCGGGAGTTTCAAAAATACAGGAAACTTGCCAGGAATGCGCATACCTTCTGGAGTGTGGTGACTTGAATGGCTTCCATCAAGTTATCATGCGATGATAGTTGGATTCCGATTCCCACTGATGAGTAGGATTACTCCTCGGATGATTTTAAATGATCCCGACTAATTCCCCTTTTGGGTTTGGAGGAGAATTCGAGAAAACAGTGGGGGCCATCCTGATTAGATAAAGTGAATAACCATTCTGATCTAGGTTAGAGTGCATGTTAAGTATTTCTTTTCTCTCTCTTTGGTAGCGACCATGGCCCAACCCTAGACTAGAACTCATGAACCAAGTTAACCGAACCTTCTTAAAAGACTTTGGCTTTTGGATTGTCCGAGTCACATATATCATTGCCGCTCCTACTTTTACCCTTTGTATTTCTCCGGAACATTCCGTATCACTACGAAGATCCACAGATTTATTGGATATGACCATCGTATAGTTACATACGAACTTGAAGAAACTTGTTTCAGATTCGAGGATGGTTACCGGTTCTGAAGAAATAGAATAGGATTATTCAGGTTGTCTTTTCCCTTTACCTTCTCTCAGGTTGCGAGAGCTCCTGGTATTTAAGAGAGTACACCTATTGCGCTTATTGGATAGACTTCTTCCAAACCTCAGGCTGGTGCTGAAAGGTAGGGAAGGAAGAAAACCAATTAGCCTGAGAAAGGTGTACAGAAGATAATAAGTAAAGACATATAAAGGCATTAGAAAGAGTGCAAAGTAAATTGCGACTGCTACCATTCACGACAAAACAGCGTATACCCCTGCCACTTGTTCCCTGATAAAAATCAGGAAATACCTCAATGAGGTATCACATGCTCACACGTGACCAAGGGTCACGTGTTGACACGTGATAGATTCCTGTGATCTCTACTTTATAGAATTAAATTCTAATCAAACAAAAATGAAATAAAACAGCTAAGGAAAGACCCCAATGGGGTATCACATGCTCACACGTGACCAAGGGTCACGTGCTGACACGTGATGGTCCCTTAGCTATGTTAAAAGGCAGAATTAAATTCTGAATAAAAGAGGGTCACGTGCTGACACGTGATGGTCCCTTAGCTCTGTTAAAAGGCAGAATTAAATTCTAAATAAAAGAGGGTCACGTGCTGACACGTGATGGTCCCTTAGCACTGTTAAAAGGCAGAATTAAATTCTGAATAAAAGAGGGTTACGTGCCAACACATGATGGTCCCTTAGCTCTGTTAAAAGGCATAATTAAATTCTGAATAAAAGAGGGTCACGTGCCAACATGTGACAGGTCCCTTAGCTCTCTAACTGATAGAATTAAATTTTATTTCAATGATCAAACATTGGGATCACATGCCAACACGTGATGGGCTTTAAAAGCCTTCTGAAATAATAGAATTAAATTCTAATTAAGGAAAATCAAAGACCCTAACTGGGAAAGTATTTCTTTAAATCTTTCCAAACAAAAGAGGATTATGCTTTGTAAAGTGGAGCACCATTGGATTGAAAATCCAATGGTGATTAAAAATCACCAATTTATGGAAAGATTTTATACAAGGAAAGATTTCGCTAAAATTCACCAAGAATAACAGACATAATATCTTCTGGATTAAAAATCCAATGGTGAATAAAATTCACTGAGTGATCTAAAAGATCATGTTAGTTAGAAAAACAAACAAAATCTTTCAATGAAAGATTCACTAAACAAATTGATTCTTTTCTTTCTCCTATAAATAGGAGCCAAGAAGAGGAGAGGAGGAAGAAATTTTTGGATCTTAGAATTTTGATTTTCTGGAGAAAAAACAACAACAGAGAGAAAAGAGAGGATAATTTAATTCTCAAGAGAGAAAAGAAGTTCTTTTCAGAGAAAAGAAACCCTAGGTGAGAAAGGGGAAAGAGATATAAGCTCCATAAAATAAAAGAGAATTTAATTCTCAAATCTAAGAGTTTAACTCTTCTGAATAAGAACTTAGTTCTTCCTTTGGTTGAACATCTCCAGAAGCAGATCTCCCCACAAGTTGAGAATTTAATTCTCATCGGGGAGATTCTGCCATGCAGATCCAAAACCTAGAGGGAGAATCTGAGGTTAAGGAATTTAATTCCCCCAAATTCACAGGAATTTAATTCCTCCCAAACAGAACTAGGGTTTAACCCTATATGAAAATTTAATTCTCCCAAATTCATAGGAATTTAATTCCTCCAAGACAGAACTAGGGTTTAACCCTATATGAGAATTTAATTCTTCCACATAAACATGAATTTAATTCCCCTAAAAACATAATTAGGGTTTAACCCTACAGAGAATTTAATTCTTAAAATAAAGGGACTTGAAAGCTCCCCATGCCTGTAAAGAACTTGGTCACGTGGTGACACATGACCCCTATCCTCAATGATCAGAAAAAAAGGAACAGAACTAGGTCACGTGCTCCACGTGACCCGCTGAAACAGACCCCTTAAAATGAGAAAGAAAAACTTGGAGGCGATGCCTCACGTGTTCCCACGCGACTCTCATAATAAAGGGAATAAAGCCAAAGGCAAAATCGATTTTGGGCACCCTCACGTGTCCCTACGTGACCCCTAGTAAAACACTTTAATAAATCAGTGCATGGGTGCCTATCACGTGCCCACACGTGATGGCTGTGAAGACTTAAGTGTATGACACCTTTGAATACTCTGAGAACAAAACAAAGGAAGACTGGTCCCCACCTTTAAAGGCCTCACATGGCCCCACATGACCAATCCAATTTTAGTGTTTAACACTATTTTTGAGCGTTTTGTCCTTAGTGTTTAACACTATTTTCAGCGCATCGAATATATGTTAGTGTTTAACACTATATTCAAATCAATCCTAGCTTAAATTGGCTAAGTCCTTCTGAGGCAAGACTTCTCTTTTTACTGAGTCTCAAGTACATCCTTGCCTTCCAAAATTGATCATTCTATATGGCATATGAGTGCTCAGCACTCAACAAAGATAAAATGTTGTCAGAACCCCTGTTTAGCAGTGCCAAATAATGGGGGTTTGAACCCAGACAAATGTTTAATGGTCCAACAAGGGGTCAATATTTCAAACTTAATTGGACTTAGCCCAAATTGGCAATAAGTCCTCAATTCAGATTTAACTGAGCCAATGTGCTCATAATCTAATGAATTGATCTTAGTTCCAAAATTAGACTACAGATCTCCCAATCAACTTTGGTTCAAGGGTACATCTCTTCACTCCTTTGATATTTGTCGTTGTAATCCTTCAACGTCTTCAGAGAGGTGACGGGTCCCGACAACCACACATTTCACAGACTATGACCTCTTTAAACTGGACTGTGGGGTCCTTAAACTCATGGACTATGATGTCCTTAACCTCGGACTGTGGGGTCCCTTTAAACCCACGGACTATGATGTCCTTAAGCTTGGACCGTAATGTCCTTTAACTAATAATGGACTGTAAAGTCCCTAAACTAAACAACAGAGCCCAAATGCTCTCTTGTTGGATCTAAACGATCCCGTTAAGTTGATCTTAGCCTAAAAATTAGACTAATGTATCCTTAACAAACGTTTAAGTTGATCTTAGTCTCAAATGAGACTAACGTATTCTTAAACCCAACCCCCAAACCCAATTCTAAGAAAATACGGATTTAGACTAATCCACACCCTATGGGCGACGACATAAATTAGTTTCCATATACAATCCACGGGCAACCAAAAACAAAACAAACACCTACGACACGAAGTGACCATCTGGAGAAGGAGAAAGTTATTACCGCGATGCGGTAGCATAATTAACTGTAGGGGCTTGCGCCTGCAGGGAAGAGCGTCCCCACAATAAAAAACCCCTCAAATGAGGGGGAATCTGACGAAGTCTGCTACATTGGCCGCATCCGTTTAAACCTTCGATACACGATACCATAAATCAACTTGGTACCTTTGGAGAGGTGGACGGATAGCACCAATTAGCATCTGCCCCGAAATTCAGGCAAGACGGACCTGCGTGGTCGCGTCTCCGTGTTTCGGCGGGGAACAGATTCTGGCACGCCCGGTGGGACATTTTCCTCTTTCCACTCCACACTTCGTGTGTCGTGTTCGCGAATGAATCGTGGTTTGATATGGTTGCCTTTGGATTCGAGATACTAAGATTTGGCGTCTTGTTCCATTCAGAAAACGAAAAATCAATGGCGTCTACCTGTCCAAAATGCTCGAACTGCAACTGCAATTCCCGTTCCGCCTTATCTGGAGGTGTAACTTACGATCCCCAAGCGGCCTCCCTGTTCACAATGCCGGTAGAGCAGGTAACGCAGGCAACGACCGGGTTGTTCTTCAGGACCATGCTCCCACCAGTGAGCGTTAACATCCCGCTGCCGCAGAAGCGCAGAAGAAGTTGGTCTTTGATCGGCTCACTACCACCACGGCCCCTCTCAACGGGTCATCCAATGCCAAGCCGATGGCATCAGTCTTCGATAGGCTGAGCCTGAATTCCAATGGGCCCGTCAAGAAGCCCACGATACCTGAAGCGGCCATCCCAAAACGGATAGCCATTCCTGCTCTCGAGGTCACTAAAGAAGCTTCTCCCGTCAAAGGATCAGTCTTTACGAGACTGGCCACTCCGGCTCCTTTCCTGCTCAAAGGTCTGTCTTTGATAGATTGGATACTGCTGCTCAACGGACGTCGGTCTTCAAGAGGTTGGTACTAGCAGCGCCTCACAAAAACAGGGGGCATGACAAAGCCATCCCCACAGCTGAACCAACACCATCTGCGCGACATGCTCGCCGTCGTCACTGGCGCCGAGTACAGAAGGCTGGGGGCAGCTCTCCGACTGGATTTACTCCACCAGCTCCAACGGTGGAGTTCAATGTTGCTGTTCCAACCGGGAACAGTTTTGAACTGCTCAACAAGATGCGCAAAAACTCTCCTACTGCAGTGCTGAAGAGATCTCCTCCACCTATGGAGAATGCTCCAGAGAAGAAGCCGGAGCAGCCCCCTCAGCGGCTGTCCTCTAAAATTTACAGAGTCTGGAGACAAGTCCAGGAGTCGGTAATTGATCAAGATTACTCGCGCCGACAGAAAAAGATAAAGGTTCAGTGAGAAGAGAACCATCCTGTCAAGCCACAAAAGGTGACAGCTACCTGGGTGCCCGCTGCAACGGCCCCCTCGACTTCCACTGCTCACAAGAGAAGGAGGCCAGAGAAAACCCCTGTGACCGCGGCGAACCGCAGAGACACCGAACCTAAACGCCCCAAGTCTGGGGGCATGATGGTACATACTGTTTATATGGCTTCCGGAAAAGAAGAAAGCCGTGCTTCTACGGGACATCGAGCGCTTACCCGGTCAATAACGAAGGCTCAGGAACAACAGCAGAAGAAGCTTCAGGAGATGCTGACAGCAATGGCCGCACTTACTAGGCCAAAAGAAAATTCAGAGACCTCGGAGCAGCGTCGGGAACAAGAAACTGACACCGAATTCTTCCGAAGAATGCTCGAGAGGAAAGAAAAAGAGGTTGCGGAAAAGGTAGCCAATATAAAACGAATGGTTCTCTTGTTCCAAGACATGGTTGGGATGATGTTACAGCCAGAAGCTCCAGCTGAAGACCTCCCGGTCATCATTGAAGACGAAAGAGGAGAGACATCGAACCCTCCTCCGGCTCTTTCATCAGCCAAAGAGGAAACCATCTCCAAGGCCGCTCTGGATGACTACATTGCTCAGCAAATACGAGCTCACCAGGCGAATGAAACGGCCGGCCAAATTGCTAAAACTTGGCGACCGTATCCAGGCTGGTATGACCAAATAAAGTACCCGCCGAGATATACGATCCCTAAATTTCATGTATTTAACGAAACGGGAAATCCACATCAGCACGTTGCTCAATTCAGAGCCCTGTGCGGCAATACCGGAGGTGATGATAAACTCTTACTCCGCCAGTTTGTTGGCAGCTTGTCGGAGACAGCGTTCGAGTGGTATTCTGAACTTCCAAACGACTCCATTAAGACGTTTGCCGAGATAGAACTGCTGTTTACGCAGAGATTCGCGAGCGCTAGCGAGCGTACCCCGATTACCGCATTAATTAACGCCAGGGTGAAGCCAGGCGAAACTTGGGTACAATACGTAATACGGTGGCGAAATTTATGGTCAAAATGTGAACAGCGCATCGAGGAAGTGCCGGCAGTGGGCATGTTCGTGGGCACTCTGGACCCTCAGGCTACTATTTCCCAATTCATGATGTTCTTCAAGCCGACCATGTTCCAGGCCTTGATCGACAAACTGGTCCAGATGGACCAGATGGGTCATAGACCGTCTCCTCCAAAGCCGTAGTCGCGGAACGAAAAGGGTAAAGGGAAGGCGACATTCGTTGTGAATACTCAACAGCATCCCAGCGCCCCAAAACTAACGTATCAACTAGAAGAGAGACGGCGATACTATAATGAGAAAATGAAGCGTCCTTATTCGTTCCCTCGGGACAAAATGAAGAGACTGTTCGAACTGGCGGTGCGCAACAGGCTCATCAATCTGCCGAATCCAAAACGACCATCGCAACCCGGCGAGGCTAATAGTCCCAATTATTGCCCTTACCATCAAACGGTAAGCCATCCAATTGAAGATTGCTTCATCTTTAAGGGATGGATCGAGGACCAATACCAACACGGCAAGTTTGCGCTCTCCGAGAATTGAAAGGTGAACCTACCACAGCCACACGCTCCTAAGAAGATAGACACACCGGGGGCATCATGCTCTTTCGTAGAAGAAGCTCTATGGGAGGTCGCTCTTTCGGCCAAAACTAAAAGAATGCTGAACGATCTCCAAACATGCCCGGCGATCAGGTGGAAGAATCCGCTGGAACCCGAGATTACCAAGGGAATGGTGAAGCCGCGCCTAACTCCAAAAATTGGCGGTGATAGTCAAAGTGCTCACACCCAGCCGTCAAAATCTTCGAAGAAGAAGAAGAAATCCAAGAAGCTCGTGAAGCCTGGTGACAGGCGCACGGACCTGCAAAAACAGATTGATGTGCTGGAAGAGTATAACCAGAAGGCGCGAATTCCAATCACACTCCAAGAATTTCTCAGTCACGTCCTTGAGGATGGAGATGATGGAGAAGACTCGTCGAATGAATCTGAAGATTACGTAGCAAGTTGCCATGTGATCTCTCACTCGTCGATAAACGATGAAGAAACTCCTTACACAGAGAAACTAGGGGCGGATCCTGAGCCGGAACTTCTAGGGCCATCAGACGAAATGATTGATGCATTCCTGAATGAAGCTCTTCTTAAAAGCAAAGCTACTCGAGAGCGTGAGATGGCTATTTTGAAAAAGCCAAGCGCCGGCGGCTGGATGAAAGGGTTGAAATGCTCCCGCCAAATCAAAGTACATCCGCCGCAAATAAAAGCAGGTTCAAAACGAGGAAGAGGTTCGCCAAAATTATATCAATGGGAATGAAGCTGCCACCCTCCGAAGGAAACATTCTTGGTGAAGCGAAAATGCATCCTAGCTACTGCTTATATTATCGAAAGATTGCGCACCTTATCGAAGAGTGCAATTCTTTTAAAAGATGGCGGCAGGGATATGTTGCTTACCGGCAAAATTTCAAGAGGATGAAACGCAAAACTCGTCAGGAGCAAAGAAATATGACTGAGGAGCGTAAAAGAACTACCGGCAACTGTCACATGGTCGACGCTGGGGGATCGCAAGTTCTTACCTTCGGGAGCGACTCTGACAAAGAAATGACTCTTGGCCCTCTCTTTAAAGAATCCACCTCGGGAAAAGAGGAAGAACCGAAGACCTGTGAAAATATTCAGCTGCGCAATCGTACGCTGCCCGAAAAGAATCTCGGGCCCGCGAATAGAAAAGATAAGGGAAAAGAAAAAGTCCCTGAAGATATCGCCCTAGATGACCAAGTCGTCAAAGAGCTGACCTCCGAGGACCCGCCAAAGAAAAGTAAGGTGGACTACAACGTTCTGGCACACCTAAGAAAGTTACCTTCGCAGCTAAGCATTCTCGACGCCCTTCTGCTATCAAAAGAAGCAAGGGATTCTTTGATCAAGTCACTGCAGGAGCTCGAACAGTTCCAAGCTTTTCTCGCTGAAGAAAAGATGAAAGATGAGCTGGAAGAAGTACACACGGCCGATATCACCTTCGGCGATGAAGATCTCCTCCTTGGGACGTGCGAGCATAACCGCCCCCTTTATGTCTCCGGATACTGTCATGATATCAAGATAGGCAAAATCCTGGTCGACAATGGGTCCTCCGTCAATTTCTCAATGTGAGAGTGTTGAAGGAAATCTGCATGAGCGTCCAGCACCTCGCTCGTGATAAAATCACAATCTCCGGGTTTGACTCTCAGTCATCACGGACGCTTGGGTCTGTAATATTGACACTACGCTTTGGGCTACTTGTCACGGACATTAAGTTTCATGTCATCGACGCCAAGACATGCTACAATACTTTGCTCGGCAGGCCTTGGTTAAATGAGTACAACATTATCCCTTCTACAAACACTAGTGTATGAAGTATTTCAAGGACGGTCTCGAGTATACCGTAACGGAAGAGTTGAACCCATTCTCCGTGAATGAAGTCTGAAATTACGAAGATGCAAAATACTTCTTACCAGAGTTTGAGGACACGGAAAGATGTCACAAACCGAAGAACAAAGCCAACACTACTATTTCGGTCTTCGAGAGTGATACCGAGGAGGAAGAAGAGATAGTTTATTCAGGGCCGCCTCAATACAACAAGCTGGGACCGTCCATCCCTATGTTGATTTTCGGCAGCGACTCGGAAGATGAGGTCAATGTTGTATTCTCTACTCGGCCATCAATACAAATCTCCGCCGACAAAGATCAAAGTTTGCAAGTTGCTATGATTCCACAAGAGCATTACAAAGAGCTCGATGCGCTTGAAACTTTTAGTGTGCAAGAATTGCAGACATTCTACGTCCCTCCCAGGCGAAAAGGTGAAAAAGATATCCTATTCTACCGATCCGGGGAAACCAAAGTAGAAAAAGAAATTTGGCATGGCGCGGATTCTACACTTGATAGGCTCCAGCCCATCCGTCTGCCTAGATATTACACAGAAGGCTTGAAAAGGCTGCTGAGGCGCCAAGGTATACCCTTCAAACAGACCACTCGACAAGCTCGGTTCTACAACAGGATTTGGGATGTCCCTGGAACTCAGCGCAAGTTGCCCAACGGGAGAATGGAAATGATCAGTCTTGGATATGTTCAATCCAAAAAACGAGAGCGAGTCCATGGCAGCTACGTCATACATGACTTCGATGAAGAAGGAGACATTCTGTTAAGAGACGCTAATCCTGAACCAAAACAAGGTCCTGTCATCAAAACGCCGAGTCCGTCGTTGGAAGAACGGATGGACAAATTGATCAGGGAAGCAGGTCAAAAGATCCGGGATGAACATAAACGCGATATGGCCATTTACGAGAAAGCCAGGACGCAGCGCCTCCTTCAGCAGGCCGTGGGGGATGACAATGCTCCTCGTCGCCAGCCCGTCATACAAAAGACCCGGCGCAGAGGCAAAAATAAACCAAAGAATGGAAAAAACGTTCAACAGCAGCCTAGCGGGTCCGAGAAGCCACGCGAGCAAGGGTCGAGCAGCCGGGATCCATCCTTTATAAAGAAGATGGGCCGGGAATATTCTTTTCCCAAAGATAAGACAAAGAAGATATTCGATCTCATCATAAAGCATCAGATGATGATACTCCCAGAGTCCAAGTACCCCAAGCAAGTGAACGAAGTCTCTCACCCAGACTATTGCTCCTATCATCGAGCGATAGGACATCCTCTCGAAGACTGCTTCACCTTCAAGAACTGGGTCGAAGACCAATATCAACAAGGCAACTTCGCTCTATCCAGCAGCTGGAGGGTAAGCCCGCCATAGAACCATGAGCCGAAAGTGACGCATATAGCAAGAGTAGAACCAGATCAACATCGATCTTGGAAATGATCTCGTACCTGTCACGCGATAACGCTGTCAGAAGAAGAGCCTGAGAATATGGATGACCTTCCCTGGTGCTTCGAAAACGATGATGGCGAGGTGATCTCAGAGTTTCCACCGGCGCCAAAAGAGCTGGAAGATGGAATACATACTACTGCAGATAACCTCAAGAAAATTGATTTGGGAACGGCAAGTGAGCCGCGGCCGACATTCGTCAGTAAGCTATTGTCTGAAGAGAGGGTGGCTACGCTTAAGGACGTGCTCATGCAGCATAGAGACTGCTTCATATGGAACTATTCAGAGATGCTGGGACGCGATCCAGAGATTGTTGTCCAAAAATTGGCGATTTCTCCAGATGTCAAACCGATCAAACAAGCGCCAAGAAGAATGTGGTTCGAGCTTGAAATGAGCATCAACGCCGAGGTCAAGAAGCTAATCGACTCCGGCTTCATCTAAGAGGTTCAGTACCCCGACTGGATCGCCAACATTATTCCAGTAATGAAGAAAAATGGGACGGTGCGCATATGAGTGGACTTTCGGGATCTCAACAGAGCTTGTCCAAAAGACGACTTTCCAGTACCAGTCACTGAGCTGATGATAGATAACACATCCACTCATGAAGTCTTCTCCTTCATGGACGGATCATCAGGATATAATCAGATAAAAATGCATCCCGAGGACCAGAAGCACACCGCTTTCCAAACACCTTTGGGTATATTCTGCTACAAGGTGCCTTTCGGTCTAAAGAACACTGGTGCCACCTATCAGAGGGCCATGACGAAGATCTTCGATGACCTCATACATGAAATTGTCGAATGTTATATCGACGACCTCGTAGTTAAAAGCAAATCATACGAGGTACATCTAGAGCATCTGAAGATCGTATTTCAACGCCTCCGGCAATACAACTTGAAGATGAACCCTCTAAAATGTGCGTTCGGAGTTTCCTCGGGCAAATTTCTAGGATTCATCATCCGACACTGAGGCATCGAGATAGATCCGTCAAAGATCAAGACGATTATGGAATGCCTCCGCCAAGAACTCTCAAACAGTTGCGGTCTCTCTAAGAAAAGCTCGCGTATATCCGGCGATTTATAGCCAATCTCACCGGCAAGTGCCGTCCTTACAGTCACCTAATGAAGAAGGGAACTTCGTTCGTCTGGGATCACAAATGCTAAAGCGCACTAGATGAAATCAAGCAATACCTGGAGAATCCGCCAGTGCTGGCCACTCCCGTTAAAGGAAAACCTCTCGTCCTGTATACAACAGCCCTCGAAGGTTCGCTAGGCGCATTATGGGCATAAGAGAATGACCAAGGGAAAGAAAGAGCCCTTTATTATCTGAGTCGAGTTCTCCTGGGGGCAGAAAGCAATTACACTCTGTTCATATCATAATTTTGCATTATTATATGCCCCATTCTTATTCATTTTACAAATAAACAGGTGCTTTTAATCCATGTCTGCTACATAGTTGCAGGTTACAGGTTCTCGGAAAAAACAGTGAAAATGATGAAAAGACGATACAAAAGTGAGACTACGACCAACAAATAGAAGAATCTTGATCATGCCTACAGTTTGAGGGACAAATGAAGATCAATGAACAATTTCACAAAGTACAAAGGCAACGTAAGATTCAAGACTTCAACACGAAGCAAACGGTAAAAGTCCACAACATTCTGCACTGTGGAAATCTGGAAGAAACTAGAAGACAATCTGAGAAACCAAGTGAAGAAACCAGAACCCAAATGCAATAGGAAGCAGCCCAGAAAAATCCAGCTAAAGACCCTATCATATGGCTGCGGATCCGCGGCCAAGTAGGGCATATGGCCGTGGATCCGCGGCCATGGTGAGCACGTGTCGGTGCATTTTTTGACGGTGGCGGCGGTGCGTTGACTAGGCTTCTCAGGGTAGTTTTGTAAATGTAGATAGAGATCAGATATAACCCTAGGGTTTCTATAATCTATAAATAGGAACCCTAAAACTCTTTTTGGAGCATGCCTCTTCCTATGCTTCTTTTAATTCCTAAATTCAGAATTTTAATTCTTGTAATGTTTGAAGAGTGCATCAAATAAAAAGTAAGTCTTTCTTTACCTTGCCTTAGTTTAATTTTCTTTTCTGCCCTAGTTAATTTTATTTATCTGCCCTAGTATAAATTTTATTTATTTGCCGTAGTTTAGATAAATAGGTTATTAAAAAAAACCAAAAAAATGTCTCTTTTTATCAATTCCTTAATGAGTGAGTAGTTCCTCACTTGTTAGGGTTAGGAATAGGAAAGGTATGAGAGATGAAAATCTCTCACCCCTTTCTTACCCGTCATACATTTTAAATAAGACTCTATGCATACACACACACACCGCTCACTACGGCACCCTATCCCACGAGGTAGAGGTGATACCGTAGTTAAAAACCGGTTGTGTATGTTTTCCATGGAGGTTAGGGTAAGAGTTAAGAAAGGACGGACAAGGACCTAGAGGAAGAAACCTAGTTTCTTCCCAATGGTACCAATCCACTTTGTTAACCATTACCTTAACACCTAAAAGATCTTAATTAGGGCATAGAAAGCGGTGAGAAATATTGAATTTTCAAACTTAACCTAAACCTAACCCTAGCAAGATTTTAATCCTAATCAAACTCATTTCAGTTTTTAGTGATAATCAATCCAACCCCAATTGGAATTAACTCGTTAGAACAAATAGAAAATACACAAAATCCCTGTGGACCGACCCGTACTCAACCAGCTAGCTACCAAGCGACGCCGTTCTTGATTGCGGTTAATATTCTTTGATTCATCTTTTAAAAGCGCACACATGCAAAAAAATCTCTCAATAATCAAATGGCGCCGTTGCCGGGGATGGCGTAGTTATTTTCTTTTTGTAATTTCGGGTTAATATAAAAATTGAAAAATCATAAAAACTGAAAAATATAAAAATATAAAAAAAAAATTATCATCTTGTTATTCTTTGAAGGGTGTTTCGTTTGAATTATGCAGGATCGACGAACAGATTCAGATCTGGAAAAATCCAGAGAGCAAAACAACAAACAGCAGATCTGAACAAGCAGAGGATAACCAGAACAGAGAAACAGAGAATTTTTGTGATCTGACCGATTAGTTGACCGCGGAACCGCCGCAGATAGCATCTTTTGGCACGCATCCGCGGCGTACTGCTGACGTCAGCACAAGGAAACTCCTCTGTAAGTTTTCTTTTCTTCTCTGTAACCTCATAAACTCCTCTGACTCCTGCAGGGTTCTTTGCGCAGAAACTTCTCTCTCTTCTCCAATAACTTGATCTTGTGCAGGATTCTTTGTGCCGCAATAAAAAAAAAAAAAAAATTGGCAATTGTTTGTGTGTTTTACTGCTTTGCATCTTTAAAACTGACTTTAAGGGGCTTTAACATCAATCCAGATTGGGTGGGGATTTCATTACCCTTCCTAGGACCCCAAAAATCACAAAAAACATTTTGCATTGACCATCGAGTTAATTAAAAAAGATTAGACTCAGCCTATAAGGACTGTCGCGCTCAATAGGACAAAGGAATAGTTGTAGGTGTCGATCGTTTATCTAAACCAGACTTTGTGGTGCCTAGGCTAGACAAGTGGGGACAGGTAACTTTAAAAGGCCCGTCTCATGGTGATTCATGAGCGGATCCCTCCTTTCTCTACTTATGCTTACCTGGCCACAATTGGCAGTGAAGAGGCGATTTGAGGTCCTCACAACTTGCCGTTTGGAACAGTTAGGAGCAGTCTAGTTGACCTAGGTGACCCTAGATCTAGGTTTGATTGTGCATATTGTGATTGATTGAACGTGTGTCTAAGCTTTTTATTGAAAATCTTTTTGCAAAAAGCTCCTTATAAAAAAAACCACAAAACAGAAAAATTTTACAAACAAACAAAACAAAAACTTGCCAATTTGTCGCTAGAAATCCTTTGCACCCACATTCTTTTTCTTCTCCTTTCTTACATCATGGGTACCCCACCTTACAAAACTCTTGCCGAACTTTGGTACCCTCATCCAAACATTGCTTCCTACGCGAATTGTTTTGGTCGAATTACGGACGACCTCTCCATGCCCAAAATTTCTTTGAAAGATCGAATAGAAGCGTCTTGGAGAAACAGTTCGACTCCGCAATCCACTTTATATCAACCATTTCAACCTTCACCACCTCCTTACGTTGATACCCCTTTTTCGAGTCCTGTTGTTACTCCGAAACCCATGTCTATTGCTGAACATATTGAACAAGCTCGTAACTGATCTTTCACTCCTTTCAAACACTTCCAGTTCTTGGGATCAACAAGTCCATTCACCTTTTTATCCAAATGTTGATCCTACTCCTTCCAAACATTCAATTCCTACCAGTCCTACCCGACTTTCACACCTTCCCTAGACATTGCTTCTACACAGCCATTTGGGAGTTTCACATATCCAAACAACTTTGAATCTTTTACTGAAACCCCTTCACAACCCATGTCTAGTCTGGAACATTCGTTAGAAGCTTATATTATAGTGGCAAAACAACAGATGAGGAATTTGGATGCGTCCATTGTCGCCCTTATGCAACCTAGTGACCCGGTAGCTAGTTTCCAACTAGCTCCAAAAATTCCAATGTATGATGAGGCGGTTGGACAGATTGAGAATTTGAGTGGAGAGAGTGAGCTGTGAACCCTTCCAAATCAAACCTATCCATCACCAATTGAATACCACAACTCCGGTTTTGAATGTCTATCAAGTGTTCCAAATGATTCACCAGTTGAAAATAAAACGTTTAATGAGTTGTGCAACTTTGTAGTGCTTGATTTGCCAGATTGTGAAGGGTCCCTTTTGAGTGAAACCATCACCAATCCTTTCGACCTCTACACCTCCAATCTAGAACCTGAATTGATAAATATCCATGCTTTTGATGAGGTGTCCGAAAAAATTGATTTTAACTTGATTGAGGATATTGACGCAGGGAATAATTTGAATGATGAACCCGCAGATTTGACTGAATTTTTCTCTCCAAGTCATCATCCCGAGTCATTAAATATTTCTCCCGAACTTCATATGCATCTTGATTTTGATGATAATTGCATGGATGAGATAACTTTTGAGGAGAATTAAGAGAAAAGTATTGAGAAGAGTATTGAGAAGAGTATTGAGGATGAACCAGTTTTTTTTGATAAGTCGGATTTTCCAATTCATCCTCCTCAACCTTTAACTGTGACCCTTCCTAAATCACTCCCCTTCGTCCTTTCCATCGTTTCGACCGCGCAAGAATCCGTCACGCTTCCATTTTCAATGTCTGGTTTACCAAGTTCAACGTACCCATGTTTTCTCGCGAATGTTGAGGGATTTGACCCCATTTCTCGACGGGTTGATAGATTAGCACAATCGCTTTTAACACATCGGTCATCACAATTTGTGCTAATTTATTCACTCAATTTACACCCTCAAGTTCGTACTACACTTCTTTCTCTCTTCCGCCATTCTTCTCCTAATATACCGAGACCATATTCCACCTTTCTTCCCATACGGTCTCATATGTTTCTCATTTCTTTTCTCTACACTTCATTCTTTCACCAACCAAACCATTATAACGATAAATTTTTTGAATGGTTGGTGCTAATCTTTGGCCTGTGTAAGGCCTTGTATAGCTTGATACTGTGTTTTTCTCCCCCTAACTCTAAACTTTAACGTTTAAACAGTGGAAACACTGTTTCACTTAAGTTTGGGGGGAACCTTTTTGTGTATATATTTTTTGTCTTCTTTTTCTGTTAAAAAAAAGTAAATAAAAAAAAACAGAGTGCCGACAATTTTGACCCTCTTGGTGTAGCCTGACAGTGAGGACACTGTCAAGTTTAAGTTTGGGGGTGTGCTCGGTAAAGTTTCTTCCTTCGCATTCATATGTATATTTTTGCATTTGCATGCTTATTTTAAAATCCATAAAAATTGAAAAAATTTAAAAATTATAAAAATTGAAAAGTTCAATTTTGGCCATAATTGACTTAAGTTCGACAAAACGGTTAACTAGTTAGGAAAAACTAAATCCTAGACTTAGTAAATTAAAAACCCTAAAAATAACCTTTCTTAAAAGTTTAACCGTAAAAAATGTATGTCCTTGTAGTTTACTTAGAAATGGGCAAATTTTAAGTTTACTTCTCGGGCTAAGTCAAAATAAGGGAAAAGTATTGATATTTTCATTAAAATATAAGTCTGAAAGATAATTCCTAAGCTTAAGTCTAAATTCTGAAAATATATACCCTACATCTTGCACAAACACGAACCTTGAAACATGGAATAGTAGAGGAGACCTTGAAATGCTCTTGTCTAAAATCCTTAGTATGAAGGAAAATAAAATTATAAGTGTGAATAAAGAGATATAAAAAAATGAACACTGGTTTTATAATTACCTAAGGCTGCGTAAAAAAATATATAGCGAGGGTGCTTTATCACCTAGTGCCTTAGACCAACTGGTTTGTAAGTCACTGCTAAAATCTTAGGTATTACAAGACGAGGAATTACACCTTAATGTGCAAACACGTTTGGTAATCGGTCGTGAGTACCTCAAGAAGTATTAACGGTTGCATGAAAGATGTGTGAGCAATTTCATCTAAAAATTCACCAACTAAAAATACTTTGGACGATGGACAAGAGTATAAGACCTTGAATTGAATTTCCAAGTTAAGGGTGATACATACACACACGTAAGGGTATATGATTGGGGTTTGGATGAGAGATAGGAATGAAATATAGGACTTATATCTTTAGTAGAGATAATAAAAATTCCTAAGTTGAGATGGAACCTAGAAGGAAAACTCAAAAGATGCTAAAAGCTAAATAAATTTACAGAACATATACGATCTTAAGTTAAAATGATAAGTGAGTGTGAAAAATATGGGTTGATGATTTCTAAGTTGAAGATAATAGAATTTCTTGTTAGAAAACCGAATTGGAGAATAAAAGTCAATAGGTCGAATTGATAGGATTTTGTGAGTAGTATCCGCTGAAAACTCTCAGGAGACAACACTCTTCCTATTAGGGACACTTAGAGGTTTAACGGCTTGTTGCACGAGCTCAGTGCAATCGCGTTTCCCTGCGAAAGTGAGGCTAGGTCTTTTTTTCGAGAATAAACTAGTTTTGCTCGAGGACGAGCAAGAGATAAGTCTGGGTGTATTTGTTCATATCATAATTTTGCATTATTATATTCCTCATTCTTATTCATTTTACATATAAACAGGTGCTTTTGATCCATGTATGCTACATAGTTGCAGGTTACAGGTTCTCAGAACAAAACAGTGAAAATGATGAAAAGACGATACAAAAGTGAGACTACGACCAACAAATAGAAGAATCTTGATCATGCCTACAGTTTGAGGGACAAATGAAGATCAATGAACAATCTCACAAAGTACAAAGGCAGCGCAAGATTCAAGACTTCAACACGAAACAAATGGTAAAAGTCCACAACATTCTGCACTGTGGAAATCTGGAAAAAACTAGAAGACAATCTGAGAAACCAAGTGAAGAAACCAGAAGCCAAATGCAACAGGAAGCAGCCCAGTAAAATCTAGCCAAAGACCCTACCATATGGCCGCGGATCCGCGACCAAATAGGGCATATGGCCGCGGATCCGCGGCCATGGTGAGCACGTGTCGGTGCATTTTTTGACGGTGGCGGCGGTGCGTTGACTAGGCTTCTCAGGTTAGTTTTGTAAATGTAGATAGGGATCGGATGTAACCCTAGGGTTTCTATAATCTATAAATAGGAACCCTAAAGGTTTTTTTGGATCATGCCTCTTCCTATGCCTCTTTTTAATTCCTAAATTCAGAATTTTAATTCTTGTAATGTTTGAAGAGTGCATCAAATAAAAAGTAAGTCTTTCTTTACCTTGCCTTAGTTTAATTTTCTTTTCTGCCCTAGTTAATTTTATTTATCTGCCCTAGTATAAATTTTATTTACTTGCCGTTGTTTAGATAAATAGGTTATTAAAAACAAACAAAAATTGTCTCTTTTTATCAATTCCCTAATGAGTGAGTAGTTCCTCACTTGTTAGGGTTAGGAATAAGAAAGGTATGAGAGATGAAAATCTCTCACCCCTTTCTTGCCCGTCATACATTTTAAATAGGACTCTATGCATACATACACACACCGCTCACTACGGCACCCTATCCCACGAGGTAGCGGTGATACCGTAGTTAAAGACCGGTTGTGCATGTTTTCCATGGAGGTTAGGGTAAGAGTTAAGAAAGGACGGACAAGGACCTAGAGGAAGAAACCTAGTTTCTTCCCGATGGTACTAATCCACTTTGTTAACCATTACCTTAACACCTAAAAGATCTTAATTAGGGCATAGAAAGCGGTGAGAAATATTGAATTTCCAAACTTAACCTAAACCTAACCCTAGCAAGATTTTAATCCTAATCAAACTCATTTCAGTTTTTAGTGATAATCAATACAACCCCAATTGGAATTAACTCGTTAGAACAAATAGAAAATACGCAAAATCCCTGTGGACCGACCCGTACTCAACCGGCTAGCTACCAAGCGACGCCATTCTTGATTGCGGTTAATATTCTTTGATTCATCTTTTAAAAGCGCACACATGCAAAAAAATCTCTCAACAATCACTCTCCCATTGAAAAACACTGCCTGGCGTTGATCTTCGTGATAACGACGCTCAGACATTATACGTTGGCACATGAGGTCCATCTCATATCAAAAAGTGGATCCTCTCAAGTATTTGATGTCGAAGGCCATACTAACGGGGCGGATCGCTAAATGGGCCCTGCTTTTGATGGAGTTCTCGATAACTTATCGTCCCCACAAGGCAGTGAAAGGCCAGGTCATCGCCGACTTCCTCGCTGAGCATCCGATACCTGCCGACTCTCCCTTGAACTACGAATTGCCGGACGAACACGCGTTTGACACGATCGACGGGGAAAGGAGAGAGAATGATACCCGGTGGGAACTCTATTTTGACGGAGCATCTTCCATGAAGAAGCGCAAACAATGCACCCCTATAATCAAATCAGGGGTAGGCCTCATCTTCGTGACTCCACCAGGAGGGATAATGCGCTTTGCCTTCTCCTTAACAGAGCCGAGGATGAACAATGAAGCCGAATATGAAGCTTTGATAGCAGGTCTCGAGATTGCTATCAACATGAGAATTGAAAACCTCCTCATATACGGAGACTCCCAACTGGTCGTTAGTCAAGTAAACGGTGACTATCAAACGTGCAAGCCAGAGTTGGTGAAGTACGGCGAGAGAGTACAGCAACTGCTAATTCAAATCCCTTCCTACACCTTAGAAAGTATACCGCATGCGGAGAATAGCAAAGCGGATGCATTAGCCAAGCTCGCTAAAGAACTGGCCGACGAGAACCTCGATGATGTAAAGATCGTTGTGCAAAGCCGTCGGGTTCTAGCACCGACATAAATATCTCTGGAGTCGTCCGAAGAAAAGGGAGCGACCGAGCAAATGGCACTGCAAGTAAAAGACCAGGAAAAGGTTGAGGATTGGAGAGAAGTCTTATAAACTACTTTAAATACCGTCGAACACCTGAAAATGCATCCTCAAAACATCAGCTCATGAAGCGAGCTTTATTTTTCGCCTTTGTTAATGATACCCTGTATAAGAGATCATTTGATTCTCTATGGCTAAGATGCCTGGGACATGAAGAGGCAAAGAGAGTCGTCCAAGAAACTCACGACGGACTCTACGGTTCTCACCAAGCCGGGCCGAAGATGAAGCTGAAGATTAAAAGGATGGGCTACTATTGGCCCACGATGATTCAGGACTGCTTCGAGTATGCGAAGCAATGCCACTCGTGCCAGATCCACGGGGACTTTATCCACCAGCATCCGAATCCACTACATCCGACAATGGCTAGCTGGCCGTTCGAAATGTGGGGAACTAACATAATCGGCCCCATCGAACCAACATCGTCCAGAGGACATCGATTTATTTTGGCGACAACTGATTACTTCTCCAAATGGGCAGAAGCAGTACCGCTGAGAGAAGCGAAGACGGAGAATATCCTCCATTTCTTCAATACACACGTCATTTATCGGTTTAGAACTCCGAGACGGATCATCTCCGATAACGGGCCAGCCTACAGAAGCCACAAGATCAGCCGCTTCGCACAACAGCATAACATAGACTGGAGATACTCCTCAGTCTATAATCCCTGTGCTAACGGTATAGCTGGGGCTTTCAATAAGACCTTGACGAAGATCGTGAAAAAGACGGTGTCTCGAAATAAGAAGGACTGGCATGAGAGACTACATGAAGCTCTCTGGGCATATCGAACTACATTCAAAATGGCCACGAACACAATGCCGTACACATTAGTATTCGGTACAGAAGTGGTATTCCCCCTCGAGATAGAGTTGCCCTCTCTACGAGTGGCGGTTCATTATGAGCTAACAGATGAAGAGAATGCTCACCTTTGGCTTGAGGAGCTCGATGCCCTTGATGAAACCCGGCTCATAGCGCAACAAAATCTGGAGGCTTATAAAGCAAAGATGATACGCTCATATGAGAGATTGACCAGGCCGAGAACATTCCGCCAAGGCGAACTCGTGCTAGTGGTCAAAAGACCCATGATCCCCAATCGTGCAAAGCGGGGGAAATTCGAACCGAATTATGAAGGCCCGTATATCATAGACAAAGTTTACCACGGTGGAGCCTACCTACTCATGGACATGCATGGTGAAAAACCCTTCCGGCCAATAAACGGTCGATTCCTGAAAAAATACTACGCCTGACGAGCCACGGCCTAGGTCAACGATAGATGACGACGCCTATGTCCGCTCGCTATCTTCCTAAGCCCAAACTCTATAAGTAGTAACCTGCGACGGACCGAAACGTCCTTAAACTAACCATGGATCGAAACGTCCTTAAACTAACCACGGACCGAAACGTCCTTAAACTAACAATGGACCACTATGTCCTAAAAACTAGCTGTTGACCGAGACGTCGATAAACTACTGTGGATTGCAGCATCCTAAGGCTGATACAAAAATAGAAGAATAAAAAAAAATAAAAAGAAAACGGTATGTCCATAAGCAAAATGGGCATGGATGAAAACCCGAAAGGGCTCCGTGAGTAAAAACAGCAGGGCTACCGGCGAGTTTTTGTGAAAACCCGAAAGGGTGCAACCTCGTTAAAAAGACACTTGCAAGGTCCTCTCGACCCTGTAAGGAGAAACCACCTGCGTGAGATCCTTACGACTCACAAGGGAGCAACACACTTAGGAATCCTCACGATCCCTAAGGAGAAAACACATTTACGAGATCCTCACGACTCGTAAGGAGAACCCTCTTATTGGATCCTCACGACTCATAAGATTCAAAAGTCTTAAGCTATAGGGATCTGAACCCGTTCTAAAGCGGCCACCACAACCTCCAATACTGCCCTATAAGAGGCTCAATGCTGACCCTTGTATACAATCCACGGGTGCGAATAAACATTTCCCCAACAAAGTCCCATCCGTGACTAGGGATATGTTCGCACGATGAACCCCCTTGTAAGCCCTCTCAACTTATAAGGAGAAAGCACTCTTGTAAGATCCTTACGACTTATAAGAGATCATGCACTTAGGAATTCTCACGATTCCTAAGGAGAAAATGCTCCTACGAGATCCTCACGACTTGCAGGGAGAAATACCTTTATGAGACCCTTATGGCTCATGAAGTCAAAAGCCTTAGTCGACAGGATCTTAACCCTGTTTACTAAGCCACCTTTGTTCGTCATCGACAGAGGCAAATGATGATTCGCTCCTGGAAATATCCCAGTTGTAGCGGTGCTGATGCCGAAATCAGTGTCTAATTCCAAGCTTTTAGCAAAAAAGCTAGGAAGCCACACATGCATACGAAATAGCCGAAATGATGGGACAACTTGCAACATATTCAGCAAGTAAAAATGTATGCATGCAAAATAGGCGAAATGATTGGGCAACTTGCAATAAAAACCAGCAAGTAAGAATAAAACAAATAGCTGAAATGATTGTGCACCGTGAAAAATAGCCGAAATGATTGGGCGATCGCGACCTTCGCGATATAAAAGCTGAAATGATAGAGCATCGTGGAAAGAAATAAAATAAAAAAATAAAAATTTTGCCCTACAGGTGATATCACATCAATCTCTGTATATAATCCAGGGGCGCAAACAAAAAGGGAATCACACCTTTCCTCCCCAGACTTCATCAGAAGAAGAAGACAAATCTCAACGGTTCACAGATAGCCTGGAGATCATATCAACATTCATCTCATTACAACAGACACAATATCAAGCAAAGCGGAACAACGGCAATTCCCAGTTCCATGACTCGGCGGTGCGCAGATAACCGAGAGTCAAACCCCGACTCTATGAAATGCGGATAAAGTCAACCCTTCCTGGTTACGCGGAACGCGGCTTATGTCACTCTTAACCCCATGGTAAACGTCCAGAGCGGATCCTAGTCCTCGCAGAACACGGCTATGACCCCGTGGGAAGCATCCAGAGCGGAGCCTGATCCTCACAGAATACGGCTATGACCCCGTGGGAAGTATCCAGAGAAAAATTCCTGGTCACGTGGAATGCGGTTTATGTCAATCCTGACCCCATGGGAAACGTCCAGAGCGGAGCTTGGTCCTCGCAGAACACGGCTATGACCCCGTGGGAAGCATCCAGAGCAAAATTCCTGATCACGTGGAACACGACTTATGTCAATCCTGACCCCGCGGGAAGCATCCAGAGCAAAGCCTAGTCCTCGCAGAACACGGCTATGACCCCGTGGGAAGCATCCAGAGCAAATTCCTGGTCACGTGGAATGCGGATTATGTCAATCCTGACCCCGTGGGAAACATCCAGAGTGGAGCCTGGTCCTCGCAGAACACGACTATGACCCCATGGGAAGCATCCAGAGCAAATTCCTGGTCACTTGGAACGCGGCTTATGTCAATCCTGACCCGTGGGAAACGTCCAGAGCGGATCCTAGTCCTCGCAGAACACGGCTATGACCCCGTGGGAAGCATCCAGAGCGGAGCCTGGTCCTCGCAGAATACGGCTATGACCCCGTGGGAAGCATCCAGAGCAAATCCTGGTTACGTGAAACGCGGCTTATGTCAATCCTGACCCCGTGGGAAACGTCCAGAGCGGATCCTGGTCCTCGCAGAACATTGCTATAACCCCGTGGGAAGCATCCAGAGCAGAGCCTGGTCCTCGCAGAACACGGCTATGACCCCGTGGGAAGCATCCAGAGAAAAATTCCTGGTTACGTGGAACGCGGCCTATGTCAATCCTGACCCCGTAGGAAACGTCCAGAGCGGAGCGTGGTCCTCCCAGAACACGGCTATGACCCCGTGGGAAGCATCTAGAGCAAAATTCCTGGTTATGTGGAACGCGACCTAAGTCAATCCTAACCCCGTGGGAAATGTCCAGAGCGGATCCTGGTCCTCGCAGAACACGGTTGTGACCCCGTGGGAAGCATCCAGAACGGAACCTGGTCCTCGCAGAACACGGCTATGACCCCGTGGGAAGCATCCAGAGCAAATTCCCGGTTACGTGAAACGCGGCTTATGTCAATCCTGACCCCGTGGGAAACGTCCAGAGCGGATCCTGGTCCTCGCAGAACACGGCTATAACCCCGTGGGAAGCATCCAGAGTAGAGCCTGGTCCTCGCAGAACACGGCTATGACCCCGTGGGAAGCATCCAGAGCAAAATTCCTGGTTACGTGGAACGCGGCCTATGTCAATCCTGACCCCGTGGGAAACGTCCAGAGCGGAGCCTGGTCCTCGCAGAACACGGCTATGACCCCGTGGGAAACATCCAGAGCAACTCCTGACTCCGTGAAATGCGGATAATAGTAACCTCACCTATCACTTGCGGGTCCTCACGACTCGTAAGGGAGCAAATTCTCTTGTGAGATCCTTACGACTTTCAAGAGAAAACACACTTAGGAATCCTCACAATTTTCAAGGAGAAATTACACCTACGGGATCCTCTCGACCTGTAGGGAGAAAATTCTTTATGAGACCCTCACGGCTCATAAAGTTGAAAAGTCTTAGGAGGCAGATCTTAACCCTGAATCTTAAGCCGTCGCTGTCCTGCAAAGAAATCGAAATAGACTATCCACAGAATACACTTACTAAAATGGGCACACAATCATGAAGAAAAATATATCTTTTATTCATGAATCAAAATGAATACAAAGTACAATTTATGAAAGAACAAAAAAATATACTCTCATTCAGGAGTATGTACACAAGAAGAATGAAAAAATATATATACATTTTTTCAAGTCGGCGGGCGATTTAGCAGGTTTGCCAGTTCACCCCTTTTTCGCTGGGCCTTGGCTTCATGATTTAGTATCGTCAAAAGAAAGGCCTCTGCTTGAGCCTGTTGGGCCTGGTATGAGGCAAGCCGGTCTTCAAACTCTTTTTCAGTAACCTTATAGGCTTCGACTATTTCACGAGTAAACACGGCGGCCTTATCAATAGCTACCACTTCCTTGATAGCCTCTTGAAGCGCTTGCCAAAGTTCATATACTTTAGTGGTCTTGGCCGTAAGGCTGGCTTGAAGCTCCCCCAGCGCATTGGAAGCCAGCTCCCTCTTTGAAAACTTGCGGCTGAACCACTTCTCACATGATATCATGTTCGCAGCACACCGCTTAATTAGACCCCGCAAGCTTGCCTTTGCGGCCACAACCTCCGAAGGAAGGCGTGTACATTCAAGGACATGCAAGCAAGCCTCCACCTACCGACAAAACTTAACCCAGACTTGCACCAACTTTTCACTATGGTAGGTGGCAAGAAAGGGAAGAGAGCCATTGGCTTCAGCGGCAAACGCTTCAGCTGTGATCAGACTGCCAGCACGAAGATCCTCAATTAGGGCTGACAAGGAGTGGAGGCTTAGCTTTGCTATCCGTTCTGAGGCGCGCAGAGCATAGGGGCCGGGTGGCATGGCGATGCGAGACTCCAGCATAGTGAGAACTGGAAGAGCTGTTTAGATTTATAAACAGTCAGCGAGACTTGTAAGCAAAAAACAAATGGAACGACGTTGAGACTTTACTTACCCACGGTCATGCAAGAGGGGTCTGAAGGCTCCCCAGGCCCATCAAGAATTTCAATCTCGTCATCAGCTTCCAGAACTGTAGAAGACATCAATGTCATTATATGAAATAATAATAACACAGTGAGGAGAAGGCAAAAGACACTGACCTTGCCCGGAAGAAAGGACAATGCGTTGAGGAGATATCGCCTGCGGAGCGTCCATCTCCAACAGGCTCAAAAAGGACTTCCTGGGAGATAAATCGGCAATAGACGCCGCCAACCCACGCAACTCTGAAAAGACAGAAGGGTTCAGATAATGGAGAGATCATTAATGTAACATATAAAAGGTTACCTTCGATGCTTCTCCCGTTATGGGCTAGAGGGATAGCAGCTTCGGCGGCCTCCACCGTGCCCCCAGGCACATCATCAGGGACATGGGCCAATGTAATGATTTCCGAGCGAAGGGCAGTTGCCGCCACTGCAGGCTCCAGTGAAAGGACGGCAGCCTCGACTACCTGTCCCCTAATCTCCGGGCCGCCCCCAGAAAGATCCATCGGATCGGCGACCAACAAAGATGCCTCTCCCGAGGGAGCAAGCTCTTGGGGAGCGGGAGTCACCAAGGGAGGCCCCATTGCAGGAGCAACGGTTGCATCGACCCCCTCCACACTGATTAGTGTTTCATTGGGGATATTAGCGGAATCTACAGTTAAAGCGGGATTCGAATTCAGATCCTCCGCCATCGCCGAAGTCCATGCAAAGTTTGCATGAGGATAAGAATATATACTTATATATATACGAGCAATACAAAATATTACAAAGAGATACGTGAACATACCGATGCGCAATGGAGCCTCTAATATGGCTTGTTCAAGCCGACGCTTCTTCTTGAGGAGATATGCTCGCCGAGGTCCGAGGGTAGACTCGTGGCCGCCGGTCTACAATGAAAGCACGTCCTCGGCCTCGGCCGAAACAGCCTGCTTAAGGGCCCTCTCATCCCATTCTTCCAAAGGGCCTATGAATCGCCGCCGTATCGATGGAGGGTCTTCATAAAAAGGAACGGCAGAGTACGGCCTCTTTGGGATCCTTACGTTCTCGGATTCATCTTGCGAACGTCTTATAGCCTCAGCCAATTGTGCGGCTTCCACGGCAGATGAACCCGGGAAAAGTAGACCACCATCCGATTCTTGCATGGCTAGTGGTTCATCTTGAAGAATAGGCTCAGACTCTATTAAAGAGTCGAGAAGATTGGTGACCGTCTTCCTCCGCCTCTTGGGCCCAGAACTAACCGCCGAAGACGATCGTTTCCTTCCCTATGGAGCTTTGGTACGGTGTTGACCCACTTCGCCTTCAATGTCCTTGCTCGGTGGTGCTACCGATGACGACACGGCCATTGTTGACGCCACGGCCGATGACACTGCTACTGGCACCTTATTAGCCCTTGATTGAGCCCTAGTACGCAGTGGCATACCAGCTATAGGAGTTAAGTCCACTTCCACCACCTCCGGAATAAGCACGACGCTGGTATCCCTCAAGGGAGGGCAAACCGTTGCACGCGATTGCGGCGGAACTCCCGTGGCGTGAATTGGAGTGGGAGCCCCATATCCAAGAAGCACCCTCCTCTCCTTAGCGATAATTGGACTGACTCGATGAAGGTACCAGCCTGTGAATGACCCCACACATAGAGGAATATGATCAGCTTTAGGAATCATGAAGCGGGAGCCAGTGTTCAGCCGCATAAAGTGATGAGCGGCGTCGCGAACAGCTTCTGGCGATGGGCTAGGCGCCACCGTAAATGCCTCGAAGGGGATGCCTTGGTCATATCTAAGTTGCCGAGCAAAGCGGTGTGGGTTGTACCACATAGAAAAGGCCGCACCGTTCTGACGAAATACCGGGTAACCTGGTCTGATCGAATACAGGTGCATGGCTTCCCTAGGCTTCAGAGAAGGGGCCCCCTCTTTCGACAAGTCGCAGAGCTGTTGGACCGGTCCTGAGGGAGCAGAGAGAAATCAGTCGTTGAATACCATCCCTCCTGTAGTGGTATAGGGATTGACCAGCACGCGAATAGCCCCAGACTGAGTCGGGTCAGGAGCAGAAGCGCCCACCAGCCGCATGAGTCGTGGAATAGTGTAAGCGTCATAAAAGCTAGGTCTTTGGTGCGCAGCAAATGCCCCAAGCACGTGCATCTCAATCCAGGACGTAAAGTAATGAAGAGAGAAATTTACCACATTTACGCCTGGAGTTGAGGTATTGGCCGTGGCGCCTAACCCATGATATAGATGCGCTAGCCCTGGAATGCTCATAGCTAGTCGCGTTCCCTTGGCAATGCGATGAGCAGGGTAAATAACCGAGGCTCTCATGAAACGGCGATGCATGGGAATGGCGAACCAGCTAAGCCAAACATTGATGAAGCCCACAAAGAAAGTCTTCTCATCCATACCAGGAGCTGCAATTGACTCGAAAGTTACCGCTGACATGATGGGAATATAGTACTGCGGCAGGTCCTCTTCTTTAGTCGGCCGCTTATTTAAACCGAACCCAAAAGGATCGTTAATGTTCGCGAACTTCGGAGCCGTCTTTGAGAGGACATTTTCGCAAAGGAAGCAAGCGATAAAGCTTTTAAAGGTGACGCCCTGCTCCTCTGATTCTGTGAACAGTTTGTCAAAAATACTCAGGGTCCTGATCAAACTCGGGCGCTTGTGGCGGACGGCATTCTCGGTCAACAGGACGTCAAGCATGGCAGGCTCGGTTTCGAAAACATACTCATCGGGAGGCAGCAATTCTTCATAAAGTGTCCCCCTAACTGACAACCCTGAGATCTCGCGAAATTCTTTCAGAGAAATTGAAACTTCGCGGTCCTCTAGAAGGAAGGTCTTGGTGGGAAGATTCCATTAGTTCAAGAAGGCCTTAACCCACCAGACATGGGGAAACTGATAGTGGAAAAGAGACGCATATATCTCCTGATAGAGTCCGACCCTCTGCAGTCGCACGTGATAGGCGGGCAGGATGTAACGGGCCCAGAGAAGGTAGCCCGTGGTGTGTCGAGGGGTAAGCCCTATCTTATATATTTTTCTCTATGGCTGGCCTTCGCCCTGGCAAATGCGGCGCCCTAAAATATCTATAGCCAGCACCGGATGGTTCGGAATACCAGTTGTTGAAGGCTCAAGCCGTCCCATAGGGGTCCAATCCAGCATCTCCACAGCAAAGGCTGTTCGTGGAGGATCTATCGGCAGAAACGGACAGGTAGGCTCCGTCGGTATCTCGCAAAGAAAACTGCGGCGACCGCGGATGATGTGACCATACCTGGTCCCCCATAAAAGCAAATTGGTGTGATTCGGGTCATGAGCCCTGATCATCGCCATCACTTCCTCGTCAGACGGTGACTGAAGAAAGGCAGCCTCCGAGTGAGTGAAAGGGAAGTATGGAACAGAAGTCATTGTGCCTGAAATAAAAGAAGGGGAAACTGTTAAGCGAAGCCAACACGTGTGTGTGTGTATATATATATATGTTTGTAAATGCATATATAAAAAAAGATAGTGGAAGAAAGCAACAGAGGACTCATTTTATGGGACCATTGGTTACAAAACGCATGGGTCCCACAAAATCAAGATGGCGGCTTACTAATGATGAGGCAAAGCAATCATTATGAGAACAAAAGGAAGATTCTCAATAAATAGATATTGGATTTCAAATGACCCTACACATTCCACAAAAAGAAATCAATTTTGGACTCTGCACAAATCAAGCAGGACAAAGGAATTAAATTCCCAGAAAACCCTACTGCAAATCTTTTCTTTTGTTGCAAAGAACAATTCAGGCAGAAAAATCTCAAGAGATCTTCTGTTAAAGAAATAAGTTCTTTAGGGGAATTAAATTCCCAGAAATATTTTTTCAGAGCCGAAGCTCTTTGAAATGGAATTAAATTCCAGAGAAAAGACAAGCATCGCCATCGATCTCTGAAGATCGGAGAAACCCTAAAAGGTCTATTGTTTAAAGATTGAGTGGTTTTCTTTTTAAGAACTTAAAAAAAATGGGTTCTTGTTAAAGGGGAAAAAACCCTTGGTATGGATTTAAAATCAAACAAATATTTCTGCAAAAGTTCTTCAGCCGTTCAAGATCATTACCTGAGAAAATTGAATCTTTTAACAGAGTTAAACTCTAGAAATTTTCGAAATAGAGAAATAAGCTCTGGGAAAGAGAATTAAATTCTCAGAGGAAAAAGCAAGCAAGGAAGAAGATGAACAAAGTGGAAGCGGTTCTGAAGGGACGCTGGCATTTATAGGATGTGATGGGAAACGGTTTATCTCCCCTATTCCCTAGACAGATCCAACGGTCACAAAGGTGACAGCGTTGTACTCACGTGCAGTCATGTGAGAACAACGCTGTGGGGGCATTTGTTCCCTGATAAAAATCAGGAAATACCTCAATGAGGTATCACGTGCTCACACGTGACCAAGGGTCACGTGTTGACGCGTGATAGATTCCTGTGATCTCTACTTTATAGAATTAAATTCTAATCAAACAAAAATGTAACAAAACAGCTAAGGAAAGACTCCAATGAGGCATCACGTGCTCACACGTGACAAGGGTCACGTGCTGACACGTGATGGTCCCTTAGCTCTGTTAAAAGGCAGAATTAAATTCTGAATAAAAAAGGGTCACGTGCTGACACGTGATGGTCCCTAAGCTCTGTTAAAAGGCAGAATTAAATTCTGAATAAAAGAGGGTCACGTGCTGACACGTGATGGTCTCTTAGCTCTGTTAAAAGGCAGAATTAAATTCTGAATAAAAGAGGGTCACGTGCCAACACGTGATGGTCCCTTAGCTCTGTTAAAAGGCAGAATTAAATTCTGAATAAAAGAAGGTCACGTGCCAACACATGACAGGTCCCTTAGCTCTTTAACTGATAGAATTAAATTCTATTTCAATGACCAAACATTGGGATCACGTGCTATCATGTGATGGGCTTTAAAAGGCTTCTGAATTAATAAAATTAAATTCTAATTAAGGGAAATTAAAGACCCTAACTGGGAAAGTATTTTTTTAAATCTTTCCAAACAAAAGAGAATTATGCTCTGTAAATTGGAGCACCGTTGGATTAAAAATCCAATGGTGATTAAAAATCACCAATTTATGGAAAGATTTTATACAAGGAAAGATTTCCCTAAAATTCACCAAGAATAACAGACAGAATATCTTCTGGATTAAAAATCTAATGGTGAATAAAATTCACTGAGTGATCTAAAAGATCATGTTAGTTAGAAAAATAAACAAAATCTTTCAATGAAAAATTCACTAAACAAATTGATTCTTTTCCTTCTCCTATAAATAGGAGCCAAGAAGAGGAGAGGAGGAAGAAATTTTTGGATCTAGGAATTTTGATTTTCTGGAGAAAAAACAACAGAGAGAAAAGAGAGGAGAATTTAATTCTCAAGAGAGAAAAGAAGTTCTTTTCAGAGAAAAGAAACCCTAGATGAGAAAGGGGAAAGAGATCTAAGCTACATAAAATAAAAGAGAATTTAATTCTCAAATCTAAGAGTTTAACTCTTCTGAATAAGAACTTAGTTCTTCTTTTGGTTGAAGATCTGCAGAAGCAGATCTCCCTACATGTTGAGAATTTAATTCTTATCGGGGAGATTCTGCCATGCAGATCTAAGACCTAAAGGTAGAATCTGAGTTTAAGGAATTTAATTCCCCCAAATTCACAGGAATTTAATTCCATTCCTCCCAAACAGAACTAGGGTTTAACCCTATATGAGAATTTAATTCTCCCAAATTCACAGGAATTTAATTCCTCCTAAACAGAACTAGGGTTTAACCCCATATGAGAATTTAATTCTTCCAAATTCATAGGAATTTAATTCCTCCAAGACAGAACTAGGATTTAACCCTATATAAGAATTTAATTCTTCCACATAAACCGGAATTTAATTCCCCTAAAAACACAATTAGGGTTTAACCCTACAGAGAATTTAATTTTTAAAATAAAGGGACTTGAAAGCTCCCCATCCATGTAAAGAACTTGGTCACGTGGTGACACGTGACCCCTATCCTCAATGATCAGAAAAGAAGGAACAGAACTAGGTCACGTGCTCCACGTGACCCCCTGAAACAGATCCCTTAAAATGAGAAAGAAAAACTTAGAGGCAATGCCTCACGTGTTCCCACGTGACTCTCATAATAAAGGGAATAAAGTCAAAGGCAAAATCGATTTTGGGCGCCCTCACGTGTCCCCATGTGACCCCTAGTAAAACACTTTAATAAATCAGTGCATGGGTGCCTATCACGTGCCCACACGTGATGGCTGTGAAGACTTAAGTGTTTGACATCTTTGAATACTCTAAGAACAAAACAAAGGAAGATTGGTCCCCACCTTTAGAGGCCTCACATGGACCCACATGACCAATCAAATTTTGGTGTTTAACATTATTTTTGAGCGTTTTGTCCTTAGTGTTTAACACTATTTTCAGCTCATCAAATATATGTTAGTGTTTAACACTGTATTCAAATCAAACCTAGCCTAAATTGGCTAAGTCCTTCTGAGGCAAGACTTCTCTTTTTACTGAGTCTCAAGTACGTTCTTGCCTTCCAAAATTGATCATTCTATATGGCATATGAGTGCTCAGCACTCAACAAAGATAAAATGTTGTCAGAACCCCAGTTTAGCAGTGCCAAATAATGGGGGGTTGAATCCAGACAAATGTTTAATGGTCCAACAAGGGGTCAATATTTCAAATTTAATTGGACTTAGCCCAAATTGGCAATAAGTCCTCAATTCAGATTTAACTGAGCCAATGTGCTCATAATCTAATGAATTGATCTTAGTTCCAAAATTGGACTACAGATCTCCCAATTAATTTTGGTTCAAGGGGACATCTCTTCACTCCTTTGATATTTGTCGTTGTAATCCTTCAACGTCTTCAGAGAGGTGGCGGGTCCCGACAACCACACATTTCACAGACTATGACGTCTTTAAACTGGACTGTGGGATCCTTACACTCATGGACTATGATGTCCTTAACCTAGGACTGTGGGGTCCTTTTAAATCCACGGACTATGATGTCCTTAACCTTGGACCGTAATGTCCTTAAACCAACAATGGACCGTAAGGTCCCTAAACTAAACAACAGAGCCCAAATGCTCTCTTGTTGGATCTAAACGATCTCGTTAAGTTGATCTTAGCCTAAAAATTAGACTAACGTATCCTTAACAAATATTTAAGTTGATCTTAGTCTCAAATGAGACTAACGTATCCTTAAAACCAACCCCCAAACCTCAATCGAAGAAAATACGGATTTGGGCTAATCCACGCCCTACGGGCGACGACATAAATTAGTCTCCGTATACAATCCACGGGAAACCAAAAACAAAACAAACACCCACGACACGAAGTGACCATTTGGAGAAAGAGAAAGTTGTTACCGCGATACGGTAGCGTAATTAACTGCAGGGGCTTTCACCTTCAGGGAAGAGCGTCCCCACAATCAAAAACCCCTCAAATGAGGGGAATCTGACGAAGTCTGCTACATCGGCCACATCCGTTTAAACCTTCGATACACGATACCATAAATCAACTTGGTATCTTCGGAGAGGTGGATGGATAGCACCAATTAGCATCTGTTCCGAAATTCAGGCAAGACGGACCAGCACGGTCGCGTCTCCGTGTTTCGGCGGGGAACACCACTCTTCACCTTTTCTCCAGGACACTTCATATCACTACGAAGATCCATATCACCTGGATATATCATCGTATAATTACATACGAACTCGAAGGAACTTGTTCCAGTTCGAGGATGGATTCCGGTTCAGGAGAAATAAAATATGATTATTTAGGTTGTCTTTTCTCTTTACCTTCTTTCAGGTTGTGAGGGCTCCTAGGATTAGGAGAGTACACCTATTACGCTTATTGGATAGTCTTCTTCCAAATCATAGGCTGGTGCCGAAAGGTAAGGAAGGAAGAAAACCATTTAACCTAATTATGGTATACAAAAGATAATAAGTAAAGACAAATAAAGGGATTGGAGAGATGGCAAGGAAATATACAGTTACTGTCATTAATCAGGATAGTGGAAGAGGCAATTACTAGGAATACCCGGATACCCCTTCGAAACATTTTCATGTTTCAGTTTTACTATGTAGTGTTAATTGAAAACTGTTTTCCCAATTAGATTCTGACTCCAGTGTATGTATTTACCAGTTTAGATTCTCACATTTGTATAGCGTTACAGATGATGAGTAGGAGTAGAATATTAGGAATTAGGTGATTATATCCTCATTATATCGGAATTCTTTGTAATTGGTGATATTTGAAGAAATCACCTGGTTTTTTGCCGTACGGTAAATCTTTGGTTTTGAATATTCGTTGTTATGCACCAATTTTAAACCGATATATCTGTACGTTTATTTTATAAAGTGAGATATAATTTTTTGATATTATGTCCATGATATTTACCTATATCAGTTGGTGATTAGGTAAGATGCATTCAACAGCGGTTTCATTCTTCTTAACCATAGCACAGTTTTCAACCTACGACGCACATGGTTTGAGTTATTAAACTCAGGGCACTTATACAAAGCATTGTATGTTATCCAGTTTCCATTAGGACAAAGGGGTTGGTGCTCGTACTATATTCTGTTTACTTGTGACTTCTCTGGTTTTTAGACAAGTATTTCGTTGAAATACAGGGTCCAGATATTGAGAAGTTATAGGTATGAAAATAAAGTAGAGAACCCTTATGCAGGAAGTATCAGGATTCTTAAAGGTGATCGAAGATGTAGATACTTGTGCAAGGTATTCCATTGATAGTAATGGTTTTGAGAACTTGCTTCTCTTTCAGGTTACTCATATGTGGATCCACTCCTAGATAAGTAATGATGTTTGGCCTCCTTCCATTTGGTTGATATGCACTGGAGACGGCTGCATTTTTTTTTGAATCTGGTTCAAATTAAATTATTAGCTATGTATCTATATGGATATATAGAATGGATTCTTATCTTAACGAAGTTAAAGTATAAGGAGTTGTCCGGCTGATACTTAAAACCAGAATCTGGACAAACTCAAGGCACGTTTCACTAACGGCAGTTTGTGGGTTATCCCGGGCTTTGACGAGGGTTAACATTCTACCATCAGGAAGATCAATAGTTATATTATTCTTGACTCGCCACTAGTTTTAGTAAAATGGATTCTTTTCAGAAAACATTAGTGGGAGTATGGTAGAATTGGAAGTGATTCTATAACCACAAACGATTACTGAAAATTTAATAGAACCTAAAGATTCAATTGCTTTTGACATTCCATTAGACACTCCGCAGATTTGGTGGTTAACCCCAGGCAACCGATAGGTACTTCGGTCTTCTCAGAGATGGTGACAGGGAGGTTCTTGTTTTCCCAGACTTGCCATTGCTGTTGTTCTAGAGTATGAGACCCGGCAAGAGGATGAGTATAACATCGTTCTAAACGAGCTTTAGAAGTGCACGTGTATATGATTCTGCCAGAGGGTTGTAGTCAGTGGGAGCAGCAGAAGCAAAGTGGGCAAGTAGGTTATGTCTATTTATAGACTAAAGCAGGTATAGCGGAAATGGATCGTCTAGTTTTGATGTGACGGTCATAGAGTTTGACTTCATCAGAACAAGAGATGGATCAGGTAAAAAGCACTACTACAATATGGGATTGCCCCTACGGATAATGTAATCCGTAGGGGCGGATTTTTCTTGCCCTTACGGACTAATCCGTAGGGTCCAATAGTTGGCCCCACGGTGCCCGACGTTTTAATTTACAAATATTAAATCGTAATTTGTTGTTTGGCCCTACGGAGCCACAAACCAATGACCTACGGTTAAGTTCGTAGGGACATCTAAATGGGAATTTAATTAAAAAAATGCACAGAAATGCCAACGCCTCGATCTCTTTCGCTCTCGTTCCCAAAATTCCCAAAATTCTCTCTCGTTCCCACGTCTCCAATTTTCTTTTCGTCGCCACCGCCCTCCGTTCGCGGCCCGCCACCGCCCTCATTCTTCCTCATCGAGTTCCTCGTCGCCGATTGTGTGCGTCGTCGACCGCCAAGCGTCTGGGTCATCTCCTCCACCGCCTACAGGTAAGTAAATCTCTAATTAAACATAATTTTGATGATGTTAGGGCTAGGGTTTAGGGTTCGGGTAGGGATGAGAGTTATGATTAGGCATCGGGTTCAGTTTATGTTAGGGTTAGGGTTAGGGTTCGGTTGGTGTTGGGGTTGGGGTTAGGATTCAGTTGGGGTTAGGGTTAGGGTTCGGTTGGGGTTTGGTGTTGGGGTTGGGGTTCGACTGGGGGTGAGGCTGGGGTTCGGCTGGGGTTTGGGATGACGCAATTAAACATAATTTTCTCTCTAGCTTAATAGTTAAAAGTTACGATCATAAATATCTTTTATTTGATACACAAAGGATTAGAAATAAAAGCAATATCAGGTTTTTGTTTCAACTTATGATTTTTCATTTTAGATGTTTCTCGGTATGTTTCTGAACCTCCATATAACATGTCTCTAAATTTGAAGTAAATGCCAATATATAAGGTTTAAAACGGAATTCACACCCCAAGTTCTTCATGACACTTATATTATTTATTCGTTTTTACAAGCATATACTTGTACTTGCGTGAAGACCGTTGACTTTCATGACTTACATATTAAATCGCTCCGTCCATGTCTAATTTAGATGGCAAATACTTGAGCACCGATTTAATTGTCATAGATGAGAATTAAATCTTTGTTGTTTTCTTATGGTCCTTTTAATTTGCTGGTTGTAATGATACACTTTTGTTTTTTTTCATTAGTGATTAATTTTTAGTTTGCTATTTATTCTTTTTCAGTCTGGATACTTGATAGAATTACAATTGCTTTACTATTGTTTGCCTTTTTCCTTTTGTGTGGAAAATATATCTATTGTGTCATATGGACATTATTAATTTCACATTGATTCAAGGGAAAAATTGAGCAAGGTTGTGTTTGTTATATCAAAAACCTTTTTGTTGAACCCAACAGATGAAAGTTTAGAGTTGTTATAGATACCTCTTACATGTTGTTTAATGCATGTACCATTGTTAAGAGAGTGCAAGGTGGAGAACAATAATTTGTTTCAACGACACGTTTTTCAAGTTAAAACCAATATATGATACTCGATGATAATATGAAACTTTCATATTCTCATCGATACTCATATATGAAACTCAAAGCGCCACTTAGTCCCCGTCTATCGGTTAACATACGTTAGATGTTCGTCGTGATATAGAACTATACGAAGGTTGTTAAATATCGGACGGTATAGCTCGATATTAACAACCGTCGTGTAGTCTATGTGACGAGAAGATTCAATCGTATGATAACCGATAGATTTGTCCCGTATGGACAAGTTAGGAATGTAAAAAACAAACACCTTCATTCACTTGTGTTTTCATCTGTTTCGAGATATTTCGTCGGTACTTTTCCGCTGGTTCTCCGTATACAAAGATAGATTAGATGTTCATTTCAACATTTTTTCACAGCTTTAAAATGATTATCTATTCTATTACAGTGTACTCGGAGAACAGCGGTGTGGTGCTGACGAAATTTACTCGAAACGGTTGAAAGCACAAGCGAATGGGTGTTCGCTCTATACATTCTTAATGGGATAGAAGCCTTACCCCCGACAGCCGAAACACACGCATACAACAAGAATACACTACAAACGCATCATTAGAGAGTGATTCAAGATGTTTAAGTTAGAACCAATATATGATACTCGATGATAATATGAAACTTTCATATTCGCATCGATACTCATATATGAAATTCAAAGCGCCACTTAGTCCTCGTCTATCGGTTAACATATGTTCGATGTTCGTCGTGACATAGAACTATACGAAGGTTGTTAAATATCGGACGGTATAGCTCGATACTAACAACCGTCGTGTAGTCTATATGACGAGAAAATTCAATCGTATGATAACCGATAGATTTGTCCCGTGTTGACAAGTTAGGAATGTATAAAGCCAACACCTTCATTCACTTGTGTTTTCATCTGTTTCGAGATATTTCGTCGATATTTTTCCGCTGGTTCTCCGTGTACAAAGATATTTTAGATGTTCATTTCAACGTTGTTTCACAGCTTTGAAATGATTATCTATTTTATTACAGTGTACTTGGAGAACAGCGGGGAGGTGCTGCCGAAATTTACTCGAAACGGTTGAAAGCATAAGTGAATGGGTGTTCGCTCTATACATTCTTAATAGGATAGAAGCCTTACCCCCGACAGCCGAAACACACACATACAACAAGAATACACAGCAAACGCATCATTAGAGAGTAATTCAAGATGTTCAAGTTAAAACCAATTTATGATACTCGATAATAATATGAAACTTTCATATTCTCATTCATGAGTATCCTCAAATCTAACTTTGATTATCGATAATTTATTTTTTCAACGACAAACGCACACACAAAGCATATACATGGATTTTCTCCTTTGTCAGTAACCATCCCGTTCATAGATTTCTCAATATAGTCATCATAACCTACAATTTATATGTTATACGGTCTAACATGGCCCATGAGTACGTCAGAGTTAAGGACTGGATGTATGTGAATTGGTAACAACGTATGCAACCTAAGTTTGTCACAGGAGTTGCTGCTTTTATTGAATTTGCACGTGCACATAATAAGATCATGATAGTGAAGATTCTCTGCCCGTGCGATAGATGTGGGAATAAGTACTGGCAGAAGGTTGAATTGGCAGAGCTTCATATCATAAAATATGGTTTTAGTAGACTTTATACAACTTGGCTATATTACGGGAAAAGAGAAGAACGCAGTAATGCGGCAGAAGAAGAAAGAGAAGACGATAATGCGGCAGGAGAAGAAGGAGAAGACGGTAATGTCGAAGAAGAAAAAGACGGTGATTTCTTTCCATCAGAAGAAATGGAGGATATGGTAGAGACTGCCCTAGGTGAATCTATTCATACCGAAGATGACATTCCTTCCGGTCAAGGACCGCGTGCGGATAAATATGAAAATTTCATGAATGATGCTAGAAAACCAATTTATGAGAATGCAAAATATTCCACCCTCTCATGGTTCGTCCAACTTTTCCAGATTAAGTGCCTAAATGGATAGAGCAACAAGTCATTCACAATACTTCTTTCGTTCTTGAAAGATTCTATGCCCTCGGGAAATACGTGCCCGACAGCTGGTACGGAGCCCAGAAGATGATGTCTGATTTGGGTTTGAAGTGTGAGAAGATTCAAGAATATCCTAAAAATTGCATGTTGTACCGGAAAGAGAATTCAGATTTGAAAGAGTGTCTAACATGTGGAGTGGCCAGGTATAAGCCGAAAGATTCTAATAAGAAGCCCGATATATGTGTCAAGATAGCATGATACTTTCCCATAACACAGAGCCTGCAAAGGCTATTCAGGTGCAAGAAAACAGCCGAGGCAATGATTTGGCATCACCGTGCTCCTCCAAGTGAAGATGGAAAAATGAGCCATCCAAGAGATTCACCGGCATGGAAGGATTTCGATAGGAGGCATGCAACATTCAGTAGCGATCCTCGCAATGTCAGGCTCGGACTGGCTAGTGATGGCTTCTGCCCATTCAACTATATGGCTGGAAGCCACAGCATATGGCCCGTTGTAATGATAATTTATAATCTGTAGCCTTGGTTGGCTATGGACCAATCATGCTTTATGATACCTCTTCTTATCGACGGACCAAACTCACCGGGAAACAATATCGACGTCTATCTCCGATCTCTGATCGAGGAGTTAAAACCTTTGTTCATTGATGGTGTAGAGACTTACGATGCAAACACAAATACAACCTTCATACTGCGTGCGGCTTTAATGTGGACAATTAATGATTTTCCTACGTATGGAATACTATCAGGTTGGTCCGTACATGGTCACAAAGCATGTCCTCATTTCCATCAACATACAACATCGAAATTCTTGAATTTTAGCAGGAAGGTTTGTTTTTGCGGCCATCGACATTTCCTGCCTCTAGACCACCCCTACAGATTAGACTCTGTTCACTTTGATGATCATCAGGAGCTTTTTGGACCTCCAGCCCTATTGTCCGGAGAGGACGTGATTGCTCAGTGGGATGGTTACAATAATGTAACCTTCGGGATGGATTCGACAAAACAGGTCAAATCACCATTCTGGAACAAATTAAGTATTTTCTTTGAGCTTCCGTACTGGTCAACAAATTTAGGGCGTCATTGTCTGGACGTCATGCATATAGAGAAGGGAGTATCCGAGCACATACTCAACTTGCTACTTTGTAAAGACGGGAAATCGAAAGACAACCTCAATGCTCGGATGGATCTACAGGACTGGGAAATAAGAAATGAATTGCATCCTAAACCGGTAGCGGGTAAACCAGGAAACTTTGTACTTCCCAATGCCTCTTATCATATGTCACAACCGGAGAAGAAAAGATTCCTACAGGTGTTGCATGATTTGAAAGTTCCCACAGGTTTCTCAGGATCATTCAGCAAGAAGATAAAAATTGTGAAAGGTAAGATCGATGGGCTGAAAAGTCATGATCACCATGTTATCGTAGAGCACCTTCTCCCATTAGCCGTCAGTGTAGGGTTCCTAGGCACACTATAGAGGTCTCACAAGGCATCAACCATGCCAATTTCAAAAATTATGGGTGCCGAGAAACCCTAATACGGATCGTTGACTAGAAGTTTAGGCGAAATATGAATCTAGTTAACAACTTAACTAAAGATAAGAAGCTACAACCTTTGTAGATCCGGATATCCACTTCCTTGGCTCCACGTAGGCGTCCTCTCGCTGTCCATCTCGAATCCCGGACTCATGCGTCGGCTTGATCGGAGAAATGGGCGGACTAGGTCGTCGGCTTCATGCCGAAGATGATCTACGTCGAGGCATCACAAGTTCAAGCTCCGACTTCACAAATTTGTGAAACTTGTGAAGAAAACACCCAAAACAACTTGGCAAGAGGTATAGGGTGAAGAAATAGGAGGTGGGTTCACTTTAGAATTGGATTTCTCACTTTAGAACTCAAGTTGCCATTGATGGCATCAAGCTTTCTTTCTTGAAGAAGAATATCAAGAAGAAGGAAATGTTATGATAAGTATTTTAAAATGAATACTTATCATAATCTTAACCATAGTTAAGTGTAGAGAATGAACTAGGGTTAGTTCAAATGGTTAGGGTTAAGCATGAGACAAGAATGGTGACTAAGTCAAAGCTTCATGAAGCTTCAATAAGAAACAAAGAAAGCCACCATTCTCATCTTTATCTTTTCCAAATAAATAAATGAACAAATAAATAAATAAATGAATATTCAAAACCCTAATCATCAAATTAATCATGGTTTAATTCTATACACTTAACTAATGATCAAGTATCATCAAACATGATACAAATATGTGCACAAAAGTATATCACATATACTTCTTGCACATCAAGTGAGAAAATCCATATAAAGTGAACTAATACTAGCTAATGCAAAGTAATATATCAAATATATAATTATACATTAAATCATTAAATCAACACTTGACTTAACGATCCGGTCATATCGCATATAACCGACTAGTATCTTATGTATCGGCTTATCGGATCAATCGTTGATTCGATATCTAGGTTATATCGAATATAACCAATCGATACATTCATTGCGAGAATGGAATACGGTATCACATACACGCATTATTCTCGGTCCTGCACATATCTCATATGCGCTCCTATTTCGTTTCGCTTGAGCCAGGAAACCTCTGTGTAGGACTCTAATGACTCGTCAATACGCCGGTAGCAGATGATGATCATATCAAGCACCTACAAGCCGCAAGCGGTCTGCTAAACGTAACGTCCATCCGGGTATTGAGCGATCAGAAGATCGACGAGCTAGCCCGCTCACACTCCTGTGAATCCAACCAGTAACACTTACCGTACAGTCCGGTCTGTTCGTCTGATATGTCGCATATCAAGTCTAGGGGTGGTATACGTCAGACCACAATAACCGATAAGTCGTGCCGATGTGAGGCTCATAACGGGTCGAGAAACTACTGGTAACACTTACCAGCAAATCTCTGATCAGCCCTGGCCAGGGACTTCCCTGTTACGGCCAATCGAGCACTGCGCAACATCAACCCCCAATACCGGGAGAGACGAAACCCCTCCTATCGCTCATTGCCTCCATATGACTCGGGACTGTACCCAAAGACCACCGTTTTGCACGCCCTCATGGACGTGGTAAGGTGGAGATCAAAGCACAGTGGGAATCACACAAGACTCTATGACGATCTCGGGTCTACAGACTAACCTGTACAAGTGTCACCTGAGAACTGCCATCTGACTTGAGGTATAATACCATCTGGGAGTTCTCAGCGAATCCGTCCAGTGTACCCAGTCTCTACAGAGCACCCGTATACCATCTCTGATGTCAAACATCAATGGATATGGGATCATCCATCGCCCATCTCATGGGTCGAGAAGCGTATACGCTAGTCTACACTGGTATATCGATGCCCTGTCTCGATACACCCATGACTAGGGACCTTGAAGGATGTACTTATGGACTATCATGTCCCCACTAGTATGATCTGCATCATAGTCCAGGTAGTCAAGTACACATCCTAAGGGCTTTACCAACATGTAACTATAAGACAGGTTAAAGAGACTAGTGTACATGTTAAAATAAAGAGCAACCAAATAGCATACTATCATATCGAGCAAGAAAGTCATCTCTATATATGTCCAAGCATCCAATATAATATACATCATCTGTACAATACTGGCCTCTAGGGCATACATACAACTAACAATCTCCCACTTGCACTAGGGCCAGCTGCTGTAGTATCGCATACCGAGCATCCCGAAGAGTCTCTCAAACTGTATCTGGGGAATGGCCTTCGTGAGTGGATCCGCCGTGTTGTCCTTCGTGTCAACCCTCCTGACCTCGATCTCCCGGCGATCAACTATCTCCCGGATCAGGTGATACCGCCTCAGAATATGCCTGGATCGCTGATGGGACCTAGGTTCCTTGGCCAAAGCCACCGCTCCATTGTTATCGCAATACAAAGGTATTGGATGCTCAATGGATGGAACCACTCCAAGTTCAGTAATGAACTTCTTGATCCAGACAGCCTCTTTGGCAGCATCGTTGGCAGCGATGTATTCAGCCTCCATCGTCGAGTCTACCACGGTTTCCTGCTTGGAACTCTTCCAGCTAACCGCCCCTCCGTAAAGGGTAAAGACAAAGCCCGACTGCGACTTAGAGTCGTCCTTATCACTCTGGAAGCTCGAATCGGTAAAGGACTCCACTTGAAGTTCTCCGTTACCATACACCAAGAGCATCTCTTTAGTCCTTCGTAAGTACTTGAGAATGCTCTTCACAGCTGTCCAGTGACTCTCTCCAGGATCAGCTTGATACCTGCTCACTATACTTAGTGAGTATGCTACATCGGGTCTGGTACATAGCATCGCATACATGATAGAGCCTACAGCCGAAGCATAGGGTATCCCTTGCATGCGAGCTCTCTCCAAATCAGTCTTGGGAGACATCTCTTTGGAGAGAGTGACTCCAGAGATCGTGGGCAAGTTCCTACGCTTGGATTCTTCCATACTAAATCTCTTTAGTATGGTGTCAATGTACCTGGATTGGGACAATCCCAATATCCGTTTGGATCTATCTCTATAGATCCTGATTCCCAATATGCTGGAGGCATCACCAAGATCTTTCATCGAGAATCTTTGTGATAAGAAGAGCTTGACCGAATGCAGCATAGGAATATCATTTCCTATCAAGAGTATGTCGTCTACGTACAATACGAGGAAGACAACCTTACTCTCTGCTACCTTCCTGTAGATACAAGGTTCATCTGGGTTTTTGACGAAATCAAACTCTTTGATAACGATGTCAAAGCAGATGTTCCAACTCCGCGATGCTTGCTTTAATCCATAAATGGATTTAAGCAGCTTGCACACCTTGCCGCTGCTCCCACTGTCTACGAAGCCCTCTGGCTGAGTCATGTACACGCACTCTTCTAAATCACCATTTAGAAAGGCGGTCTTAACATCCATTTGCCAGATTTCGTAATCATGGTATGCAGCGATGGCAAGCATGATCCGGATGGATTTAAGCATAGCCACTGGAGAAAAGGTTTCGTCATAGTCCACACCTGGTCTTTGGCGAAAACCTTTTGCAACAAGTCTAGCTTTGAAAGTCTCCACTTTCCCATCTACACCAAGTTTTTTCTTGAAGATCCATTTGCTCCCAATTGGTTTTACCCCTTCAGGAGCAACTTCCAAAGTCCATACTTTGTTGGTGTACATGGAATCCATCTCGGACCGCATAGCATCCAGCCATTTCACTGAGTCCCCACTCGTGATGGCCTGCTCGAAGCTAGTTGGGTTATCATCCTCCATGATGCAATCCTCACTGCCACCATCAATGAGAAAACCATAGTATCTCTCAGGTGGTCGAGAAACCTTACTAGATCGGCGGAGAGGCTGGGGTACGTCGGGCACCACTGAATCCTCTGGTTCTACTAAATCATTAGTTGCAGTTTGTGGTGCTGGAACCTCTTCCAGTTCTACCTCTTTGCCATTAATTTCTTTTGCAAGAAATTCCCTTTCCAAAAAGGTGGCATGTTGAGCAACAAACACTCTTTGTTTCTCAGCTTGGTAGAAAAAATATCCTTGAGAATTCTTAGGATATCCCACAAACTTGCAAAGGACTGATCGTGCCTCGAGTTTGTCCGGATTTTGCTTTTTGACATAGGCCGGACAACCCCATATCTTAATTCGTTTAAAATATGGTCTCTTCCCACTCCATATCTCATATGGTGTGGTAGGTACAGATTTAGACGGAACCAGATTCAATAGGTATATGGCTGTCTCAAGCGCATACCCCCAAAAGAAAATAGGTAACTCAGCATTGCTCATCATTGAACGCACCATATCTAATAGGGTGCGATTCCTTCGCTCCGATACACCGTTGTGCTATGGTGTATAAGGAGGAGTAAGCTGAGAGAGAATCCCATTCTCTTTTAGATAATCCAGGAATTCACTGCTTAAGTATTCACCTCCTCGATCAGATCGAAGAATCTTAATACTTTTGCCCGTTTGGTTCTCTACCTCGTGCTTATATTCTTTGAATTTCTCAAAAGCTTCAGACTTGTGTTTCAACAGGAACACATGCCCGTATCTAGAGAGATCGTCAGTGAATGTAATGAAGTAGGAAGAACCATTTCTGGCGTGTGTAGACATAGGACCGCATACATCACTATGCACCAGTCCCAAGAGTTCATTAACTCTTTCTCCGTGTCCCGTAAACGGAGTTTTGGTCATTTTTCCTTTGAGACATGAATGGCAAGTGTCATAAGATGATAATTCAAATGAATTCAAATATCCATTCTTATGCAACTTAGCCAGTCGTGTCTCATTGATATGGCCAAGTCTACAGTGCCACAAGAAGGATTCGTTCATTTCTGAGCTTTTCCTCTTGTGTGTGTTTTGTATATTGAAGACTGTATTTTGATTGAGAATGAATATGCCATTATGTAGCGAGCCTGATGCAATCAACTTTTGATCTAGGAATATGTTCATAACATTATCCTTTACTACAAAATTATATCCTTCTTTACTTAATAAAGAAACTGATATAATGTTGCACATCATGTTCGGTATATAATAGCACTCATTCAGGACTAGTGTATCACCATTTGGTAATACCAGGTGATATATGCCAACTGCTTTGGCTGCAACATTTGCCCCATTCCTTACTTGAACGGAATGATCACCTTTTCCCAGTTCTCTACCTTTTCGTAGCCCATGTAACTGCTTACATATATGGGATCCTGATCCGGTATCTAATACCTAGGACGTAGGGTGAACTGAGAAACAGTTCTCAATAACAAACACACCCGAAGAAGGTGCATCATCATGCACGTTCTCCGTTTGGGCGGCGTGAGAATCTAGATATTCTCCTGTTTCCTGTTCAGTCTTATAACATTTATAAGATAGAACGGGTCCAACGTTTCCCTGCACAGTATAACATGCGGGTTCGGTCAATACATCCATATTATTATCTTGATTAAGGCATGAAATGGTCGCTACCTGGAGAGAGAGAGAAGAAAACACTTTAGCGTATGCTCTTGCAAGATCAGATTGGTTATTATCTTATCTAATCAGGATGGCTCCCACTGCTTTTTATCAAATCTTCCTTCAAACCCTAAAAGGAAAGACTAGCCGGGATTAATTACACCCTACAACTTCGTCGATCTTTCAGCCAGGCCAGTGTCGGTACTTTGAGGGAGGTCCCCCGTGCTTTCGCACGAACCTAATTAATGTAAACCTCGTTTTCCCAGAGGCGTAACCTCGTTAACACCTTTCTAGACACCTACTTGATCGGCTAATTGTAATGTGTAAAACTCTCCCAGGAGTAACTCTTACTCGCAGTGGGTATCGGGATCCAACTATCTCATAGAAGGTATGCAATCTCATTGCAAATTTGAACACTTGAAATTCCCGATAATGCTTTTGCCCCTAGCGATCTATGACCTTGACTAAGTCAACAAACCATAAATCGCAAGTCAAGTTCAACCCGTACATTTCCCGATTGAATTAAACCCACCCGTACGACCCTTGACTGAGTCAACAAGGCCGTGCGAATGCTCTAATCCAATCACATCTCATGTTGTTACAGATAAACATAATTTAGCTACCATACACTATGCCTTGACTAAGTCAACAAACATAGCACGAATACTAAATAATATCTATCTGAAATGACGGAGGGCTACGCGGGTTCTTTCAGAAAAAACCATGAGCGTAATGAACTTGATATCGTTGTAGAATCAAATGAAGTTTTGAAATGGAGTGATTTTGAGGCTTTTCTAGTTTTGCTAAAGGGGTCACTCCCGGTGAAGGGATCGTCGGCCCTTTCCTCGTCGAATGAGGTGCAGGATATATCATATATATCACTATGCAAAGCAGAAACTATAGAAGCAGTCAAAAGCAAACCGAGTGTGTAGCATCTGCCAGTTATTGCTAAAGGAGTCACTCCCGGTGAAGGGATCTCGGTCATTTCCTCATCGAATAAGGTGCAGGATATATCACATATACCGCTATGCAAAGCAACAACTGTAGCTACCTGTTTTGTTAAAAATTTGATTCTACAACATCTTAGGTTTCTTTTCTTTCATTAATCACATTAATGAAGTCCCATCATTTAAATACCTAAACATCACAGATAAATACGACGTACACTTATGCCATCCGCATTCGCCTCGATGTCCCCTCGTGTACCGTTAGGTTAGGTAACTAACGACAGAGCAGGGCAGGGCCAGTGCGGGTGCAAAACATAAGTAACGTCTATATAATATATCATATATACTATATACTGTATCCATCACAGAACATCACAGATATCGCAGCAGAAGAAACATATGAAATATTGGATATACTAGGACGTCCGTGTTTTCAATACGAGCCAGTATAAAACACGGATTCCACGGTCGTGATGAATAGCCAATCCCACACCCCTAGACCCCTACGAGAGCGGCAAGCAACCCTGCCAATTCTAGGGTTAGGAGACCCGGACTCGACTCCTCGAGTTGGTCTCCCACTGGACCCCAGAACCCGGTTACTTGTGCTCCCTTCCTTGGGTCTATCCTAATGCGGAAAAGTAAATAATATACAAAAGGTGACAACTTCCGCTACCTGGAAGTGCCCCAAATAAAAGAATATTACATACAAGTTTTTACATGAATGAAAATGAAAAACACTCATCTCACATAAAAAACCCCGGCTATTCAAACACAACGATCCAATATAACATATCCAGCAACACATAACATCACATGTCATCAACGTAAGTAAGTATGCATACCCCAATTGTCGTTGACATATAGCAACGAAACCGGCAATATGAACATACTACACTTACGGTCGCAGAAAAGAAAGTGTAAAACTACAACAGTTGGAATCCGCAACCTCTTTAGACATCACATGCCTAATCAAATGAAATACTTAGACATCACATGCCTAACAGATATAAATCCCGCATTTTAGTCTCATTATCGAAAACTCTTTTCAATATCATGTGGGACTAAACTGCTAGATTTATAACATTCATTCAGTTATCTCATAACTGTTTGTGAATTCCAATTATTGTATCACATTCCAGATAAACAGAAAATGTTAAACTTTCCGATCGAACAGTCGAATACCCAAGTTTTCCCGAAACCGTCCAACACATGAAATAGGTTCAAAGACATTCACTTCATGCCTCAGTACCAACGGTCCAGCCGTAGAAGGGTCAAGCCAACGCCTCACATGTGGCACGCCGTACTGCCCCAAACCCGAAGGTTCAAAGGGCAGTTCAAGACGGTCACATAATCGAGTTAAGGTTTGTTGTCTTCTAGAGGGACCATCGCGTTACTTGCACTACTCAGAACGTCATTAAACTACGGAAAAGTCCAACAATTGGAAATTTCCCGGCAGGGGAAAGATTGGGTATTTGTATCCGGTCGAAACTTTTAACATATTCCAAATTTATCCGGAAACCCAAATAGACAAAATTAAATAATCCGATCGATTCGTCGAATCCCCAAAACAACCCCAGAAAATTCAACTCTTGAAAGCAGATTAAAACTTCCCAGAGAACAGAAGAAACAGATACGGGCATTACTGCATCAAAACGAATCCCTAACCAGTACAAAAGGCCGCGGAACCGCCGCAATAGGAGGCTATTGCCGCGGTTCCGCGGCGCTACAGTGGATTTAGGGTTTCGTTTTCTGCAGTAACCCTTATAATTTCCTGCTCTATTTTCTGCGAATTTTTAATTCTGAAAAATCCCTGTTTTTAGAAAAAGTCCAGAGAGCAATATTGATTTTAGGGTTTCGGTTCGATCGGACTTCAAACTCCGTCTGGACTTCGCCTAAGGCTCTAGCTAGTCTCTGATACCACTGTAGGGTTCCTAGGCACACTATAGAGGTCTCACAAGGCATCAACCATGCCAATTTCAAAAATTATGGGTGCCGAGAAACCCTAATACGGATCGTTGACTAGAAGTTTAGGCGAAATATGAATCTAGTTAACAACTTAACTAAAGATAAGAAGCTACAACCTTTGTAGATCCGGATATCCACTTCCTTGGCTCCACGTAGGCGTCCTCTCGCTGTCCATCTCGAATCCCGGACTCATGCGTCGGCTTGATCGGAGAAATGGGCGGACTAGGTCGTCGGCTTCGTGCCGAAGATGATCTACGTCGAGGCATCACAAGTTCAAGCTCCGACTTCACAAATTTGTGAAACTTGTGAAGAAAACACCCAAAACAACTTGGCAAGAGGTAGAGGGTGAAGAAATAGGAGGTGGGTTCACTTTAGAATTGGATTTCTCACTTTAGAACTCAAGTTGCCATTGATGGCATCAAGCTTTCTTTCTTGAAGAAGAATATCAAGAAGAAGGAAATGTTATGATAAGTCTTTTAAAATGAAAAAGAAAATGAATACTTATCATAATCTTAACCATAGTTAAGTGTAGAGAATGAACTAGGGTTAGTTCAAATGGTTAGGGTTAAGCATGAGACAAGAATGGTGACTAAGTCAAAGCTTCATGAAGCTTCAATAAGAAACAAAGAAAGCCACCATTCTCATCTTTATCTTTTCCAAATAAATAAATGAAAAAATAAATAAATAAATGAATATGCAAAACCCTAATCATCAAATTAATCATGGTTTAATTCTATACACTTAACTAATGATCAAGTATCATCAAACATGATACAAATATGTGCACAAAAGTATATCACATATACTTCTTGCACATCAAGTGAGAAAATCCATATAAAGTGAACTAATACTAGCTAATGCAAAGTAATATATCAAATATATAATTATACATTAAATCATTAAATCAACACTTGACTTAACGATCCGGTCATATCGCATATAACCGACTAGTATCTTATGTATCGGCTTATCGGATCAATCGTTGATTCGATATCTAGGTTATATCGAATATAACCAATTGATACATTCATCTCGAGAATGGAATACGGTATCACATACACGCATTATTCTCGGTCCTGCACATATCTCATATGCGCTCCTATTTCGTTTCGCTTGAGCCAGGAAACCTCTGTGTAGGACTCTAAAGACTCGTCAATACGCCGGTAGCAGATGATGATCATATCAAGCACCTACAAGCCGCAAGCGGTCTGCTAAACCTAACGGCCATCCGGGTATTGAGCGATCAGAAGATCGACGAGCTAGCCCGCTCACACTCCTGTGAATCCAACCAGTAACACTTACTGTACAGTCCGGTCTGTTCGTCTGATATGTCGCATATCAAGTCTAGGGGTGGTATACGTCAGACCCCAATAACCGATAAGTCATGCCGATGTGAGGCTCATAACGGGTCGAGAAACTACTGGTAACACTTACCAGCAAATCTCTGATCAGCCCTGGCCAGGGACTTCCCTGTTACGGCCAATCGAGCACTGCGCAACATCAACCCCCAATACCGGGAGAGACGAAACCCCTCCTATCGCTCATTGCCTCCATGTGACTCGGGACTGTACCCAAAGACCACCGTTTTGCACGCCTTCATGGACGTGGTAAGGTGGAGATCAAAGCACAGTGGGAATCACACAAGACTCTATGAAGATCTCGGGTCTACAGACTAACCTGTACAAGTGTCACCTGAGAACTGCCATCTGACGTGAGGTATAATACCATCTGGGAGTTCTCAGCGAGTCCGTCCAGTGTACCCAGTCTCCACTGAGCACCCGTATACCATCTCTGATGTCAAACATCAATGGATATGGGATCATCCATCGCCCATCTCATGGGTCGAGAAGCGTATACGCTAGTCTACACTGGTATATCGATGCCCTGTCTCGATACACCCACGACTAGGGACCTTGAAGGATGTACTTATGGACTACCATGTCCCCACTAGTATGATCCGCATCATAGTCCAGGTAGTCAAGTACACATCCTAAGGGCTTTACCAACATGTAACTATAAGACAGGTTAAAGAGACTAGTGTACATGTTAAGATAAAGAGCAACCAAATAGCATACTATCATATCGAGCAAGAAAGTCATCTCTATATATGTCCAAGCATCCAATATAATATACATCATCTGTACAATACTGGCCTCTAGGGCATACATACAACTAACACTCAGGACTTCTCTCCCCGAATCGGTTGGTCTAGTAATCACCGACATATGTTGTTTTTTCAGAGAGTTATGCGCTGAAACACCGGATGTTGTGACGCTGGATAAACTAGAAAATTCTATTGTGTTGATACTTTGCAAGTTTGAGCGTATTTTCCCACCGTCATTCTTCGATATCATAATACACCTGACGGTTCATCTTGCAACTGAGGCTAAGTTAGCCGGACCGGTACAATACCGATGGATGTATCCGGTCGAGAGGTACGTGGAATTTTTCGTTTCACGCAATTTTTAAAATTATTGTTGTCCTGTATGCCCGTATTTATTTATTCAACATATTTTCTTTAGATACTTCTACACTCTTAAAAAGTATATACGTAATAGAAATCGACCAGAGGGTTCTATCATGCAAGGTTATCTTCTTGATGAAGCAACTACATTTTGTTCCCGCTATCTGGACGAGAACATTGAGACGAGACTTAACCGGCCTCGAAGAATTCAAGACGGGCCATATGGTAAAGCCGATTATAAGAGGGTAGATACTATGTTTATCAACAAAATATACTGGTTTATCTTGCTTAATTGCGCATGTCTTGAAAAAATTAGAGAGTAAGTTTTTTTGGATTAATTGTTATATTTGTGTTTGTGTGTGTATGAAATGATATAATATTAATGTCATAATTTATTGTCGAAAACAGAATTCATTTTAACAAGGTACGTGAGGGGCATCCTTGTTAGTTATATGTATGCCCTAGAGGCCATTACTATACATAGGATGTATATTGTAGTGGATGCTTGGACATATATAGGGAGGACTTTCTTGCTCGACATGATAGTATGCTATCTGGTTGATCTTTACCTTAACGTGTACACTGATTGTCTCTCTGTTACATGTTGGTAAAGCCCTTAGGATGTGTACTTGACTACCGGACTATGATGCGGATCATACTAGTGGGGACAGGGTAGTCCATAAGTACATCCTTCAAGGTCCCTAGTCGTGGGTGTATCGAGACAGGGCATCGATATACCAGAGTAGACTAGCGTATACCTTCTCGACCCATACAGATGGGCGATGGATGATCCCATATCCATTAGTGTTTGACATCAGAGATGATATACGGGTGCTCAGTGGAGACTGGGTACACTGGACGGACTCGCCGAGAACTCCCAGATGGTATTATACCTTACGTCAGATGGCAGTTCTCTGGTGACACTGGTACAGAGTAGTCTGTTGACCCGAGATCGTCATAGAGTCTTGTGTGGTTCCCACTGTGCTTTGATTTCCATCTTACCACGTCCAAGAGGGCGTGCAAAACGGTGGTTTTTTGGTACAGTCCCGAGTCACATGGAGGCAATGAGCGATAGGAGGGGGATTCGTCTCTCCCGGTATAGGGGGTTGATGTTGCGCTGTGTTCGATTGTCTATAACCGGAAATCCCTGGCCAGGGTTGCTGAGATTTACTGGTAAGTGTTACCAGTAGTTTCTTGAACTGTTATAGACCTCATATCGACACGACTTATCGAGCTATTGGGGTCTGACGTTTACCACCCCTAGGCGAGATATGCGACATATCAGACGATCAGACCGGACTGTACGGTAAGTGTTACTGGTTGGATTCACAGGAGTGTGAGCAGGCTTGCTCGTCGATCTTCTGATCGCTCAATACCCGGGTGGCCGTTACGTTTAGCAGACCGCTTGCGGCTTGTGGGTGTTTGATATGATCATCACCTGCTGCCGGCGTATTGACGAGTCTTTAGAGTCCTACACAGAGGTTTCCTGGCTCAAGCGAAACGAAATAGGGGAGCATATGAGATATGTGCGGGACCGAGAATGATGCGTGTATGTGATACCGTATTTCATTCTCGCGATGAATGTTTCGATTGGTTATATGTGATATAACCTAGTTATCGAATCGAAGATTGATTCGATAAGTCGATACATTGGATACTAGTCGGTTATGTGCGACATGACCGGATCATTAAATCAAGTGTTGATTTAATGATTTAATGTATAATTATATATTTGATATATTACTTTGCATTAACTAGTATTGGTTCACTTTAAAAGGATTTTCTCACTTGAAGTTCACAAGTTGTATATGTGATATACTTTTGTGCTCTTGATTGTATCATGTTTGATGATACATGCTAACTTGGTTAAGTGTATGATTAAACCATGGTTAGTTAATGGTTAGGGTTTCATTTGATTTATTTATGCATTTATTTATTTTGTTTTGACAAAAGAAAAAGAGAAATGAAAACAAAAGGTTTGCTTTCAAACATGAAGCTTGTTGAAGCTTCATGAAGCTTTGACCAAAGTGACCATTTTGTCTTCATGCTTAACCCTAACCATTCATCTAACCTTAGTCAATTCTCTACACCTAACCATGGTTCATATTATGATAAGTATTCATTTTCTTTGGTATTTTTAATTAACTTATCATAATATTCATCTTCTTCTTCTTCTTCAAGATGATGAAGCTTGATTCCATCAATGGTGATTTGATGAAAAGAGTGAGAAATCCAATTCTAAAGTGAACCCACCTCCTATTTCTTCATCCTCTACCTCTTGCCAAGTAGTATAGGGTGTTTTCTTCACAAGTTTCATGACTTGGTGAAGTGGGAGCTTGATCTTGTGATGCCTCGACGTAGATCATCTTCGGCATCGTTGTCGATGACCTAGCCCGCCCATTTCTCCGATGAAGCCGACGCTAGAGCCCGGGATTGGATTTGGACAGCGAGGAGACTTCATCATGGAGTTATGGAGGTGGAGGACCGGATCTACAAAGGTTGTATTTCCGTTCTTTTAGTTAAGTTGTTAACTAGTTTCTTTGTTTCGCCTAAAAATCTAGTCAACGATCCGTATTAGGGTTTCTCGGCACTTGTAATTTTTTAAATTGGCATGGTTGATACCTTGTGAGACCTTATTATTGTGCCTAGGAACCCTACAGTGGAATCAGAGCCTAGTTAGAGCCTTAGGTGATGCGTAGACGGAGTTTGAAGTCCGATCGAACCGAAATCCCATTTCCAAAATGCTCTCTGGACTTTTTTTCAAAAACTGGGTTTTTTCCAGATTAAAAATTGCTAAAAAATTCAGCAGGGTCTTAGTTGAATTACTGTGAAATTCGAGGGGCTAACTCATCTAAAGCGCGGCGGAACCGCGGCACAAGCATGCCTTATGCGGCGGTTCCGCGGCCATTTGATGACGTCAGCCCTCCATTTTTGCACAGTAATTTGTCACTTCAGGTGCTGGATTTTCTGGGAATTTTTTAATATTTATTCAAGAGTTGAACATTCCAGGGTGTTTTGGAGCTTGGATGATTCGATCGGATTATCAGATTTTGTCTATGTGTTTTCCGGATAATTTGTTGAATATGTTAAAAAGTTCGACCGGATATAAATACCCAATTTTTCCCCTGTCGGGAAATTTCCAAGTGTTGGATTTTTCCGTGGTTTAAAGACGTTCTAAGTAGTGCAAGTAACGCGATGGACCCTCTAGAAGACAACAAACCTTAACTCGATTATGTGACCGTCTTGAACTGCCCTTTGAACCTTAGGGTTTGGGGCAGTACGGCGTGCCACATGTGAGGCGTTGGCTTGACCCTTCTACAGCTGGACCATTGGTACTGAGGCATGAACTGGATGTTTTTAAACTTATTTCATGTGATGAGCTGTATCGGGAAAACTTGGGTGTTCGACTGTTCGATCGGAAAGTTTAACATTTTCTGTTTATCTGGAATTTGATACAACAATTGGAATTCACAAGAAGTTATGAGATAACTGAATGAATGTTATAAACATAGCAGTTTAGTCTCACTTGATCGGTTGCCACGGAATTTTGATGTGATCAAAAGTCCGTCGCAATCACGTAGCGTACGCGGATACTCGCCGGGTAAACTTAATAGACAGCCTCACTCCATAGCCCCGACCAAGTGACTGTAGGAGAACCCCGTCGCCGAAAGCATCCGTCCGGGTGCTCGCGGCAGCGGTGTTCCGCCTTGGTGCACTTCGTCGATGGCATCGGGGGTGCGGCCGCCTACTAAAGTTTGCGACGAGCATTCGATCAGGATGTCGAGAATCTTGTTGAATTACCCGACTTGATATTGAAAAGAGTTTTCGATAATGGGACTAAAATGCGGGGTTTATAATTGTTAGGCATGTGATGTCTACGTATTTCATTTGATTAGGCATGCGATGTCTAAAGAGGTTGTGGATTCCAACTGTTGTAGTTTTACCTTTATTTTCTGTGACCGTAAGTGTAATATGTGATATCGCCGGTTTTGTTGCTATATGTCAACGATAATTGGGATGCGCATATTTACTTGCGTTGATGACATGTGATGTTATGTGTTGTTGGATATGTTATATTGGATAGTCGTGTTTGAATAGCCGGGGGTTTTTATGTGAGATGAGTATTTTCATTTTCATTCATGTAAAAACTTGTATGTAATATTCTTTTATTTGGGGCACTTCCAGGTTGCGGAAGATGTCACCCTTTGTATATTATTTACTTTTCAGCACTAGGATAGACCCAAGGAGGGGAGCATAAGTAACCGGGTTCTGGAGTCCAGTGGGAGACCAACTCGAGGAGTCGAGTCCGGGTCTCCTAACTCTAGAATTGGTAGGGTTTCTTGCCGCTCTCATAGGGGTCTAGAGGTGTGGGTTTGGCTATTCATCGCGACCGTGGAATCCGTGTTTTATACTGGCTCGTATTGAAAACACGGACGTCCTAGTATATCCAATATTTCATATGATTCTTCTGCTGCGATATCTGTGATGTGATCATGTGATATGTTCTGTGATGGATACTTTATATAGTATATATGATATATTATATAGGCGTTACTTATGTTTTACACCCGCGCTAGCCCTGCCCCGCTCTGCCGTTAGTTACCTAACCTAACGGTGCACGAGGGGACATCGAGGCGAATGCGGATGGCATAAGTGTACGTCGTATTTATCTGTGATGTTTAGGTACTTAAATGATGGGACTTCATTAATGAGATTAATGAAATAAAAGAAACCTAAGATGTTGTAGAATCAAATTTCAAAAATAAAACAGGTAGCTACAGTTCTTGCTTTGCACAGTGGTATATATGATATATCCTGCACCTTATTCGATAAGGAAAGGACCGAGATCCCTTCACCGGGAGTGACTCCTTTAGCAATAACTGGCAGATGCTACAACTCTCAGTTTGTCTTTTGATTGCTTCTATAGTTTCTGCTTTGCACAGCGATATATGTGATATATCCCGCACCTCAGTCGACGAGGAAAGGGCCGACGATCCCTTCACCGGGAGTGACCCCTTTAGCAAAACTAGAAAAGCATAAAAAACACTCCATTTCAAAATCATTTGATTCTACAACGATATCAAGTTCATTACGCAATAGGTTTTCAGAAAAACCTGTCGTAGCCCTCCGTCATTTCAGATAAGTACTAGTTAGTATTCGTGCTGCGGTAGTTTGGCATTCGTCAAGGCGTAGTGTGCGGTAGCTAACTAGTATTTATCTGCTTATGCATATGATGCAGATTGGATTAGGGTATTCGTACGGTGTTGTTTGGCATTCGTCAAGGGTCGTGCGGGTGGGTTTAATTCAATCAAGAAATGTACGGGTTGAACTTGACTAGTGGACTATGGGTTGTTTGGCATTCGTCAAGGTCATAGAACACTAGGGGTAAAATATTATCGGGAATTTCAAGTGTTGAAATTTGCAATGAGATTGCATACCTTCTATGAGATAGTTGGATCCCGATACCCACTGAGAGTAAGAGTTACTCCTGGGAGAGTTTTACACATTACAATTAGCCGATCAAGTAGGTGTCTAGAAAGGTGTCAACGGGGTTACGCCTATGGGAAAACGAGGTTTACATTAATTAGGTTCGTGCGAAAGCACGGGGCATCTCCCTCAAAGTACCGACACTGGCCTGGCTGAAAGATTGGCAAACTTGTAGTGTGTAATTAATCCCGGCTAGTCTTTCCTTTTAGGGTTTGAAGGAAGATTTGATAAAAACAGTGGGAGCCATCCTGATTAGATAAAATAATAACCAATCTATTCTTGAAAGAGCGCACGCTGAGTGTTTTCTTCTCTCTCTCTCCAGGTAGCGACCATATCACGCCTTAATCAAGATAATAATACGGATTATTGACCGAACCCGCTTGTTATACTGAGCTGGGGAACGTTGGTCCCGCTCCAACTTATAATTGTTATAAGACAGAGCAGGAAATTGGGGATTACCAGAATTCCCATGCCGCCCAAACGAAGAGAGTGCATGCTGATGCATCATCTTCGGATGTGTTCATTATACAGAACTGTTTCCCAGTATCCTTTTCGTCCTGGGTATGTGATACCGGATCAGGATCCCAGATATGTAATCAGTTACATAGGGCTACAGAAAGGTAGAGAACTGAGAACGGGTGATAAGTTTCATGAGGCAGAAAACGGGGCAAGTGTTGCAGCCAAGTCTGTTGGTCACTGTCACCCTGTATTCCAAATACATTGATTCTGAACGAATGTTATTAGATACCGAACCTGATATAAAAAAATCATATCAGTCTCTTTATTAGTAAAGAAATGATAAAATTTTGTATTGTTGGATAATGTTTTGAACATTTCCTATATCAAAAGTTGATCGGTTCAGGCACGTTATCTAAAAGCATTGATGTTCTAAATCAAACTACAGTTCTTAGTATACAGAACACACACAAGAGGAAGTGTTCAGAAATGAACGAATCCTTCTTGAGGCATTGTAGACTAGGTCATATCAATGCGACCCGACTAGCTGAAGTTACATGAAGATGCATATTTAAATCAGTTTGAATCTACATCTTGTGAAACTTGCCAGTCGTGTCACAAAGATATAATGACACCAGCTCTGTTTATTGGAAACAGAGAAAGAGTTAGTGAACTCTTGGGATGATACATGTTGATGTATGTAAGGTCCCCTGTCTACATATGCCAGGACTGGTTTTTTGTACTTCGTTACATTCTCTGATAATCTCTCAAGATTCAGACATATGTTCCTGTTGAAACACAAGTCCGAACCGTTTGAGATATTCACAGAATATGATTTAGAAGTAGAAAACCAAAACACGGGTATAAGTATTATGTCCTTTGATGAGATCGAGGAGGAGAATACTTGAGCACGGAAATCCTGGATTATTCTAAAGGAGAATGAGATTCTCTCTCAGCATTACTCCTCCGTATACACCATAGCACGATGGTATATCGGGGTGAAGCAATCACACCCTATATGATAAGGTGTGCTCTATGATGAGTACTACTGAGTTACCTATTTCCTTTTTGGGAGTTATGCACTTGAGAAGCTGCATACCTATTGAATAGGGTTCAAATCAAATCAGTTGCCTACCACTTCATATTTGATATGATAAGGGAAGAGCCCATCTCTTAAGTTAGTTAAGATTTGGGGTTGTCCAGCCTATGTCTGAAAAGCAAAATCCGGACAAGCTCGAGGCAAGGTCTGTAATGTAGAACTGGAAAGGTTCCAGCTATACAAAACTACAGCTGATGATTTGACAGAACCAAAGGATTCAATAGTTACCAACGAACCTCAGCCTCTCCGCCGATCTAGTAGGGTTCCTCACCCACCTGAGAGATACTTCGGTTTCTCTATGACAGTGGGAGCGAGGATTGCATCATGAGATGATGACCCAACTAGTTTCGAGCAGGCCATCGAGAGTAGAGACTCTGTAAGAATGGCTGGATGCTTAGCGATCTGAGATGGAATCCATGTACACCAACAAAGTATGGACTTTGGTTGCTATATCTGAAGGGTTAAATCCCCATCAGGAGCAAGTATATCTTGAGAAGATTACTTGGTGTATATGGAAAAGTTGAGACTTTCAAAGCTAGACTTGTTAATGCTTTTCGTCATCGACCAGGCATGGATTATGATGAAGCCTTTTCAAGTGGCTATGCTTAAGTCCATCCAGATCCTACTTGCCACGGCTACATACCATGACTACGATATCTGGCGGTTGGGTGCCATGACTACTTTTCTAAATAATGATTTAGAAGAGAATGTCTATAAGAACACAGCCAGAGGGCTTCGTAGACAGTGAGAGCAGCGGAAACGTGTACAAGATGCTTTATAGGATAAAGCAGGTATCGCGAAGTTGGAACATCTGTTTTGATGTATTAGTCAAAGAGTTTGACATCATCAAAATGGGAGATGAACCTTGTATAAACAAAAAGGTAGTAGGGAGTATAGTAACGATCCTCGTAAAGTACGTGGATGACATACTCTAGATAGGGAAGGAGTTTCCTATGCTACGCTCGGTCAATCTCCGCTTATCACAATGATTCTCCATATAGGATCAAAATGATACCTCCTAAATCCTGGATTTTGGATCTATGAGATAGATCTAATTGGATGTTAGGATTCTCACTAGTTGTAGTGAGATGGTATCAACCGATCCTGGGGAGAATCACTGGAAGGGTTCCAGGATGATAAGGACGACTGAAAGTCAGTCACAGGCATTGTCTTTACCCTCAGTAAAGGGACGGTATGTTGGAAGAGTTCCAAGCTAGATACCGTGGCATACTAGACGATAAAGGCTCGATACATCGCTACTTAAGATGCTACCAAAGAGGCAGTCTGGATGTATATTAGTTCATGAGATGAACTTCGTTCCTACCATTGTGAGACAATGGAGTTGTGGCTTATGCCAAGGAACGCCGGTCCCATCAGTGATCCAGACATATTCTAAGGCAGTGTCACCTGATCATGAAGATAGTTGATCTCCAGGGTGATCGAGGTTAGGAGAGTAGACACAGAGGACAACACGGCGGATCCACTCACAAAGGCCTTTTCCCAGAGAGAGACTTTTATGGGATGGTTGAGTATGAGATACTACAACCACTGCTAACTGATGGCCCTAGTGCAAGTGGGAGATTGTTAGTTATATGTATGCCCTAGAGGCCATTACTATACATAGGATGTATATTGTAGTGGATGCTTGGACATATATAGGGAGGACTTTCTTGCTCGACATGATAGTATGCTATCTGGTTGATCTTTACCTTAACGTGTACACTGATTGTCTCTCTGTTACATGTTGGTAAAGCCCTTAGGATGTGTACTTGACTACCTGGACTATGATGCGGATCATACTAGTGGGGACAGGGTAGTCCATAAGTACATCCTTCAAAGTCCCTAGTCGTGGGTGTATCGAGACAGGGCATCGATATACCAGAGTAGACTAGCGTATACCTTCTCGACCCATACAGATGGGCGATGGATGATCCCATATCCATTGGTGTTTGACATCAGAGATGATATACGGGTGCTCAGTGGAGACTGGGTACACTGGACGGACTCGCCGAGAACTCCCAGATGGTATTATACCTTACGTCAGATGGCAGTTCTCTGGTGACACTGGTACAGAGTAGTCTGTTGACCCGAGATCGTCATAGAGTCTTGTGTGGTTCCCACTGTGCTTTGATTTCCATCTTACCACGTCCAAGAGGGCGTGCAAAACGGTGGTTTTTGGGTACAGTCCCGAGTCACATGGAGGCAATGAACGATAGGAGGGGATTCGTCTCTCCCGGTATAGGGGGTTGATGTTGCGCTGTGTTCGATTGGCTATAACCGGAAATCCCTGGCCAGGGTTGCTGAGATTTACTGGTAAGTGTTACCAGTAGTTTCTCGAACTGTTATAGACCTCATATCGACACGACTTATCGAGCTATTGGGGTCTGACGTTTACCACCCCTAGGCGAGATATGCGACATATCAGACGATCAGACCGAACTGTACGGTAAGTGTTACTGGTTGGATTCACAGGAGTGTGAGCGGGCTTGCTCGTCGATCTTCTGATCGCTCAATACCCGGGTGGCCGTTACGTTTAGCAGACCGCTTGCGGCTTGTGGGTGTTTGATATGATCATCACCTGCTGCCGGCGTATTGACGAGTCTTTAGAGTCCTACACAGAGGTTTCCTGGCTCAAGCGAAACGAAATAGGGGCGCATATGAGATATGTGCGGGACCGAGAATGATGCGTGTATGTGATACCGTATTTCATTCTCGCGATGAATGTTTCGATTGGTTATATGTGATATAACCTAGTTATCGAATCGAAGATTGATTCGATAAGTCGATACATTGGATACTAGTCGGTTATGTGCGACATGACCGGATCATTAAATCAAGTGTTGATTTAATGATTTAATGTATAATTATATATTTGATATATTACTTTGCATTAACTAGTATTGGTTCACTTTAAAAGGATTTTCTCACTTGAAGTTCACAAGTTGTATATGTGATATACTTTTGTGCTCTTGATTGTATCATGTTTGATAATACATGCTAACTTGGTTAAGTGTATGATTAAACCATAGTTAGTTAATGGTTAGGGTTTCATTTGATTTATTTATGCATTTATTTATTTTGTTTTGACAAAAGAAAAAGAGAAATGAAAACAAAAGGGTTGCTTTCAAACATGAAGCTTGTTGAAGCTTCATGAAGCTTTGACCAAAGTGACCATTTTGTCTTCATGCTTAACCCTAGCCATTCATCTAACCTTAGTCAATTCTCTACACCTAACCATGGTTCATATTATGATAAGTATTCATTTTCTTTGGTATTTTTAATTAACTTATCATAATATTCATCTTCTTCTTCTTCTTCTTCAAGATGATGAAGCTTGATTCCATCAATGGTGATTTGATGAAAAGAGTGAGAAATCCAATTCTAAAGTGAACCCACCTCCTATTTCTTCATTCTCTACCTCTTGCCAAGTAGTATAGGTTGTTTTCTTCACAAGTTTTATGACTTGGTGAAGTGGGAGCTTGATCTTGTGATGCCTCGACGTAGATCATCTTCGGCATCGTTGTCGATGACCTAGCCCGCCCATTTCTCCGATGAAGCCGACGCTAGAGCCCGGGATTGGATTTGGACAGCGAGGAGACTTCATCATGGAGCTATGGAGGTGGAGGACCGGATCTACAAAGGTTGTATTTCCGTTCTTTTAGTTAAGTTGTTAACTAGTTTCTTTGTTTCGCCTAAAAATCTAGTCAACGATCTGTATTAGGGTTTCTCGGCACTTGTAATTTTTTAAATTGGCATGGTTGATGCCTTGTGAGACCTCATTATTGTGCCTAGGAACCCTACAATCCTGATTGGAACGATGAACGATTGGAAAAATATCATTAGGATAATTTTTGCGATTTAGGATAATTTTTGCGATTGGGTTGCAAATCACGTAAGTTATTCGAATAACATGTTATTGCTATCAGTTTTAATCTAAACTTATATCGTTATATATTTGTCGTAAAATTTGTTTTGTTAGATCCACGATTCGAACTTGTCTGCATCATTAGAGAGCGATTCAAGATGTTCAGCTCAATTTTCTAGTATGGAGGTTGCATATTATAAAGGATTTGGTGTCCTTGGATACAAATTCGAAGTTAAGGATATAAAACATCTACAACCACTCAGAATAGTGGGATTGCGACGGTAGGATCGGATGGTGTGATTTATTATGGATACTTAAATTGTATACTCAGCATCCACTATCCCGGACGATCAGAACCCTTTTATATATTTCAGTGTGCTTGGTATGACGCGAACCGATACGGATAAGTGGAGAAGCAATCTTGGGACTTGGAAAGATGAATATGGATTGACCAGTGTGAACACACTTCGATTTGATGGTCAGGAAGATCCGTTTATCTTTCCGAACCAAGCGTTCCAAGTATACTACTCATAGTGTTTGAAGCATCCGGGATGGAGTGTCATATGCCGTTGGAAACCCATCGATGTCTACGATGTCCCAGAATTCGAGGACAGTGATGAAGATGAAGAAGAGAGAAGACTTAGAGTGTTCCGACCATCTGTTTCGAAAGACGGGTTTTCATCGGCTGATCATGAAGTTATGTGGGTTAGAAATGATATCGATGATGAAATCCAAGTAGATATGTCTAATGCGCCCACGAACAAAAAAGGTTATCAATAATGTTATCTTATTACTTCACATTTTACAATCTATACATATATAGTCAATACTTGTAATGATTGTCTAATGCATCCACGAACCGTTTTATCTAGATTTGATGACGATGACGGAAGCAGCGAGGGGCTGCAGGAGCTCCAGCCATGGCACCGGCAGAGGTAGAGGTAGAGGCAGAGGCAGAGGCAGAGCGGTTCTGCTGCCTGGAGAGCTGCGTAGGGAGCTTCAGAGGGCCAGTCTTGCACCCCGATCGGAGACCCCTTCGGATGCCTCCTTCCATGTGGACATTGCCACACCTCCAGGTATATTGCACGCATATTCATTTTGAATGTAATATTATAGATATACATGCATGTTCATGTCAAAATTACTTATATTGTCAATTTTTGATTGTCTAGCTATTGGTGATGCGTCTACATCAGGGACAAAGGCCACTCCCGCACCTCCAGGTATGTTTATATATCATATAGTGCATGTAAATTGATTTAGAATGCTATATCATAAATATACATACATTCTTTTTTCTCTTACATACTTACATCAGGGCCAGAGGCCACTTCCGCACCTCCAGGTATGTTTATATATCATTTACCCGCGGGTATGTTTATATATCCTATAGTGTATACATGTTGATTTAGAATGTTATATTATTGATATACGCATTTTTTTTGCAATTACTTATACAGCTGATACTTGATTGTCTAATTATAGGTGGTGCGTCCTCGTCTGGTGCAGGGGCCACTCTCGTCACTTCTATACCCTCCGCTCAGTTTGCAGGTTTGTAAAAATATTTATTCATTTTACATATCTTTTAAGAATAAATATGAACTTCATGTAATTTTATCGATGTCTATTTTCTAGTTGGAGATGCGTCCACGTCCGGGTCACCGGCTATTCCTCACCGGAGGAACTATCGTCCCGCTCGTGCTGCTGCCCGGGCCCAGGCTTGTGCTTTAGTCACTGGAGGTATATATCACACTTCAATTTTTGTTAAACCTTGATTTCTTAATACCACTTTGTCTTAATATTGATTTTCTTGATATTTTTTATAGACATAGGGCCTCCCCATCCCGAGAGGGGGACTCGAGGCCCGAATCAGTCCCACAGGCTGAGGCCCGACAGAGCTAGGGGAGGCAGCATTCCCCATATTTTTTACCCATGATTATCGCTATACCGGCGATCATGCCGAGAGCTTCGGCCGGTATATGGGGGATGAGAGCCGGCTCGTGAAGAACTATCCACTTCACGTTGAGTGGGGCGACCAGCACCGGCGCTCATTCGCCCTCTTCTGGGATCAGGCTCGGGTATTAATATATATTTTCAGTTGATTTATCCAATATATTTGTTATTAACACTTGCAATCTAATAACAATGTTTTTTTTGTATTTTCAGTTGGATTACGATTTTCAGCCTGTATCCGACCCTGATCACCCTGGGAGGGTGCTCGATCTTCACGTTCTGTACAATAGCCTGATGAAGAACATGCAGACGAAGGTCTGATACAACAGGAATGAGCTGAAGATCGACTGATATTCCCTGTGGATGGTGACCCCCGAGGCAGAGAGAGCGGCCCTCCTATCTACTCCGGCCTTTGCGAGAGTCGATGTAAATACATGGCCTCTATTGTGCCAATAATTCGACTCTCATCGCAAACAGGTATGTATTTTAAATGTAATTTATTATTTAGTATATAATTTATTTTCTTGTGTTGCTTAATTAGAAAACTAAATCTGAATGTGTTGTGCAGAAACAGGCCGATCAAAATAAAGAGAATAGGAAGTCGGCGAAGAGGGGTCGCCCCACTTATACAGGTGGCTCGAGGAATATTACTCATACCATGAAGTTATCGGTAAATTACAATAGACCGGCCTTTGTGATATAATGTAATATTAAGAGTTATTTTCTAATATATCTAATATTAAGAGTTATTTTCTAATATTGTAAAGAGCTCAGACCCTGGCGCAGGGTGGTACACCGAGCGTGCTGTCCGCGTATCTTGCCGTCCACAGCACCTCGACACATCCCGCCACGGGCGAGCTTCGATACCCCGACTCCGCTACACAGGAGTATTGCGTAAGTGTTAATATTTATTCAACCCGTATTTGAAATTTTTTTTTTTGAAAGGTTCAAATTTAAATGATATACTTATATTTTACTGGTTAATGTGGGTGTAGGAGCGGGTGGTTGAGCAGGCGGAGAACTGGACAGAACGATCCGATACTGCTGACCCCAGTCCTAGACGCCGCACACGGAGGGCACCATGGAGGTTGGGAGAGAGGCCGGGGACTGGGTCCTAGCAGGGACCATATGAGGTTGGACTCCACTCCGGCAGTTACTTCCTCCGTCTCCAGTGAGCGACGTTTTCAGCAAGAACTGGACACCTTGAAGGCCACCGTTCAGGAGTTGAAGGAGATATTGGTATGTATACTACTTAATAGTAAAATATTATGTCATATTATAGATAGCAACATATCCAATATTAGTACGTAGCCTGAGCTTATTTGGTTGTAGACTTAGCTTTGATTAATCATACATATATATCTAATTAAAATAAACTACGGTTTTCCAAACTAGATATCCAAACGAGGCCTAAGTCCCTAAGTATACATAGATTGGGGTTTTGCAATAACTTGATAATGATACGAATTCGACTAATACACAGTTCTTACTCGTTTATTACACACAAAATTGAACAGACACGACAGGGTACATCGGCCGAGCCTCCACATGCATCTCCTTCGGCTGCGGATCCGCAAGCCACTACCTCGGCTGCGGTTCCGCAGACAACTCCTATAGCTCCACTGCCCGCTCAGACTCCTGCAGCTACGGCTCCGCAAGCCACTATCTCGGTGGCAGTTGAACAGACCACTCCTACAGCTCCACAGCTCGCTCAGACTCCCGCACACTCCGCATTACTCGAGATATTGACTAAGGGTATATCCGAGGAGCAGGCGCGCCAGATTACGGCGTTTATCAGAAATGGAGCTGGACCGAGCTAGTGTAGCTTTTTTGATTCTTATATTTTAAACATGTATTTATTTATATGATACATATTGTATATATTTTGGACGATATTGATATTGGTGGTGTTTGCGTGTTTATATTGATATCGTATTCTGCGTGTTTATATTGATATCGTATTCTTTTGTATATTATGCGTGAGATGTGATTATGAATACTGATGTATATATTCTGCATGTTGATTAATCTTATATATGATGTATATATTATTGTGCATAAGGCGAGAAAAAAACAGGCAGCCCCTTTTTAAAAAAAAAAACTTGATAATATGTCCCTACGGATTTATCCGTAGGGTCCTACTTTGTCCCTACAGATTTATCCGTAGGGGCAAAATATCAGGATACCTGATATTTTGCCCCTATGATCTTAGTAAGAGGGGGTTATACTTGTCCCTACGGATTTTTCCGTAGGGACTTAAACATGCCCCTACATAGGTATCCGTAGGGACAAAATATCAGTATACCTGATATTTTTCCCCTACACATCTAGACCTACGCATGTATCCGTAGGGGCAGAAATTTAGCCCTATGGATAAAGCCGTAGGGACAACTATTTCATTTTATAAACCGATAAATTAAATAACTTTTTTGTTCTTACGGACTAAGCCGTAGGGACATATGGACCTACAGATTACTCCGTAGGGGTATGTTCAAGGCTAAGACTTGCACCTACGGCCTTTGCACCTACAGGGTAATTTCTTGCTCCTACGGATAAATCTGTAGGGGCAGTGGTTTGCTCTTACGGATAAATCCGTAAGGGCAACACCTATTTGTAGTAGTGAAGGTAGTAGGCAGTGATGTCCTGGTATTTGGATGACATGCACTTGATGGGAAGTGAAATTCCTATACTACGATCGATTATATACTGTTCTTGTCACAAGGTGTTTCTCCACATAAGATATGGATGAAATATCATGATTCTGGTTACTAGATCTATGGTTTTGGATCTAGATTTGGGAAGTGTCCCAATTTGGGTACTTGACACTATTCTAAAGTGTTTTAGAATGGATGACTCCTGACGAGGTGGTGTACCTGCAGGTGATGGAGTCACCCTCTCTACAGAGATGTCTTCTAGACTGATGAGGAGAAGAATTTGCATGATTGGCATATCACTTACTTAGGCAATTGAGTCAATCATGAGATGTCAAGTACCACAACAGATATTATTTTTGCACTAGATGCAATAAGTATATATTAATCCAATCCTGGAGAAACGTTCGGAAGCAGTTTTGAACATAAATGGATGTTCTAGGGATATGGTAACGGCAGCCTCTTTCGGGAGACGGTTATCATTTCAGGCTTCTAAGATGACCTGGATGACAAAGTGGCTGTCAGAGTTATAGTTTTCCCTCTTTTGAGGGATAGTATGTTGGACAGGTGGTCCAAGCGGATACTGAGAAAGGCATTGTACATGTTACTGATTAAATTCAGTGGATGAGACAGTCTAAGAAGTTTGTTGGATTTGGAGTTCATTAGTGAACTGGGTCCCATCAGATATCCAGACAAATTCTAAGACAAGTATCGCTCATTTCGGGAGATAGTCTTTCTCCACGAATTTGAGATATAGAGAGATACAGAAAGAAACATTGGAGCGGATCCACTCACTGAGGCTATTTCTTGAACACAATAGTATTGCAAACGAGCTTTCCGAAACTGATTAGTAGAGAAGTTGGGTGTTCGGTATCACACGAGCTGTGAGTATGCGACATCGCAATAATTAGCCTTAAGTGCAAGTGGGAGATTGTTGGCTATAGTGCCCTCAAGTCAATTATTGGATCGCAGGCACGCGATTGTTATAATTGAGGGATAACCTATACCGGTTGAACAGTCTTACTCGAGATGATAGTATACTATCTGGTTTGTCTTTATCATCATGTACATGCTTCAGGTGGTATTACAGATCACTATTACATGTTGATAGAGCCCATAGGATTCTTGCTTGACTACCAGCAGTATGATGGCGATCATATACGTGGGAGCTGGGTGGTCTATAAGCACATCCTTAAATGTCCCTAGTCGTGGGAGTTTCTAGACTGGGCATCGATACTCCAGAGTAGACTAGTGTATACTGATCGAAACCCCGACGAGGGGTGGTGGCCTGGTCTCACAAGCCATTGGTGTCAGTTTGTTCACCTAAGATAGTATATAGGTCCCCATTGGGTTATGAGTACACTGGACGGATCGCCGGGAACATGCTAGTTGGTATTATACCTATTGTCAGATGGCAGTTCCCTGGTGACATGTGTACATGCTAGTCTGTCGACCTGAGATCGTCATTTGTCTCGTGTAAGTTACCACAGTGCTTTGATTACTACCCTACCACGGCTCAAAGGAGTCATGCAAATAGATTTTAGTTGGGTACAGTCCCGAGCCACATGGAAGCAGTGAGTGGATCGTCGGGGATTCGTCTCTCCCGGTATTGGGGGTTGATACCGCATTGTGTACGGGTGGCCATCATCAGAAATCCTTGGCCAAGATAGTCGAGAATTACTGATTCAGATCAGTAATTTCTCAGGTGGTGATAGGTTTCATACCAACATGAAATGTCGCGTTATTAGGGGGTTGACTTTATCCACCCCCTAGACTCGATATGCGATACTCATAGATGAACAGACCGAACTGTATGGATATTGTCACCATCGGGCTCAGTAAGGGTTCAGGATGAGTTTGCTCGTCGGCCTCCCTTTCGCTCAATACCTGGGTAGCCGTTTCGTACAGCTATTTCAGCTGACGTGCTTGCGGTTAAACCAACTGCCTGCATATTGACGAGTCTTTAGAGTCCCATACAGAGGGTTTCCCTGATTCGGGAGAAACGATTTAGAGGCCGTATGGTTTTACTGCAGGGTTCGATCACATGCGTGTACTTGTGCACGGATGATGTTCGGAAGGATAATACTGGTGGTCTTTGGTTTAATCCGGATTCTAGTATTATATTGATGGATTATTTCGTCTCATTGTATTTGTATTCTTCGGAATGCAGATGCGGGTATGTATATACGGATGAGGGGTATTCTTGTAATTCTTCACAAAATTACTTTCTAGAAGATGCCACCTGATCGTACGCTTTTAGCGTGTCAAGTTTTAAGAGTTCTAAAGTTTAACCGCGATCAGGACGGTGTCGCTTTGCAGCTAGCCGTGATGAGCACGGGTCGATCCACAGGGAGACGGAGCATTTTAAGTTCTTGTTTTCACGAGTTAATGCGTGTGGGCGCAATGTTCATATCTATCCTATGTGCATATGCAAGTATAAAGTTGTTAGGAAAAGATACAATAGTGTAAGCTAAGGAAATCCGCACTAAAACGTTTGAGCCGAACTTAACGATTGAAGCTAGAGAAATTGGCAACAACGTGGATTAGGGTGCTTAAGCACGGCATTCGTGGAATCCGGCTTATTGACCCTTGTCCGTCCGTTCTTGTCTCTTGCTTTCGCCTCCGGCCAATCCGAATGCAACCGGTCGCGGTTAGGAAACATCGATATCTTGGTAGGGTAGGGTGCCTAACGAAGCGCTTGGGTAAGGTTTTGGCGGAGTTTCAATGGAAAATACGAGAAAAGTAAATGAGAAATGGAACGTTAACTTACAATATCGTATTCTTTTCCTAACAACACATATTCACAAACATTACAATAACAAACCAAAAGAGCAAAGGAAAGAGAAACAAAGAGAAGAAAAGAGCAACACAAGAAAGTAAATAAATGACATGGAATTAAAGAGGAAGTAAGTAAAGCATGGTAATAAATTGCATGAATGTAAAAGCAAGTAAGAAAAATGCAAGAAAGTAAAAATACTAGGAACCAAAGAACATATTGCAAGACATGGGTTCAATCACCCAAACTTAAACTTACAAGCTCAATAAACAGGTTGCAAGATCAAGAGAAGGCAAAGAACTCATGGTAAATGAAGGCACAAAAAGAGAACTTTATTAATCTTCAAGAATGATACAACCCTTGAAATCAATAACCAACCCTTAAACTTGCAAGCTCAATTAAGAGGTTGCAAGATCAAGAGAAGGTTAAAAACTCAAGGGGAAACTAATCTATGTACAATAGAACTAAAAGAGAAACAAAAACAAAACTTAAGAGTAACAAAAATGAGGCAAAGAATGACTCCCTCTCACTTGCCCACTAGTCTGCTTATATAGGCAGAAAAGAAAAATAAACAAACAATAAAAATAAGACCACGTAGCATCAGGGGAGGGACTGTGAGAGACTGGGGCCCATAGGAGCAGGGGGGCCGGCCAGCTCCGCCAGAGAGGCAATGTGGCCGGTCCAATGTTGGGCTCAGTGTCTCGTGCTTGGTGTGTTGGTTTGTGTGTTCCCCCACATCACTTTGGTGCTGCTTGATTTGTCTGTAGAAGCTTAGGTTGCCCACTTAGATTTGGAGGGAAACTTGAATCTTTAAGCCAACACATTTCATATCACATCTTTATGCATTAACTACCCATCACTTCCATGCCCACTTGTGCCATGATTCATGGCTGCCCCATCCATGGTCCATGTACCAAAAAGCATGTGTACACACTTGCATTTTGTTGGACCAAAATATTGTGCACACATTTTATTCGCAAAAACTCTTTGGATATCGGTCGGTTTCCAGTTTCGGTTGCAGTGTCGGCTCACAAGTGATATATCCGTGATTTTAAGTGTATTTCCAGTATTTTGTCACGGATACCTGTAATCTGCATTACTGAGTAGACACTGGTTAATAGTACCGATATATAACAAAATAGATAAAGAATGAGTGGTATTGAAATGCAGTTTTCTGTGATGAACAAATACCCCCAAACTTATCTTTTGCTCGTCTCGAGCAAAACAAAATCCTAGCCTCACTTTCATAGGGAACGCGATTGCACTGAACTCGTGCAACAAGCCGTTAAATCTCTAGGTGTCCCTAGTAGGAGGAGTGTTGTCTCCTGAGGGTTTTCAGCGGATTATACCCACAAAATCCCGTCAAGCTAGTTTCATAAGTCAACGTCGATTCTACTCTTACAGTTTAGTATCTAGGTTAGAAATTCTATCATCCTAAGTTAGAAATATCCAACCTTTATGTTTCACGCCTCCTATTTATTCAACCCCAGATCCTATACATTTTACAGTTTAGAAAGATCTCGGTATCTCCTGAGTTTTCCTTCTAAAGTGCGGTCTCCAATCAGGGATTTTTATCAACTTTACGGAAAACATAAGTCTTATTCTTTATTTCTATCTTTTCTCCAAACATCGATTATATACCCCTACGTGTGTGTATAGTTTCACCCCTACACTTAAGAATTCAATTCAAGTTATAGTACCCTTGCCCCAATACCTAATACTACTTCTTTTCATTTATGATGGCGGTGTTGCTCACACACCTTTCATGCGACTATTAATGCTTCTTGAGGCACTAACGGCCGATTACTGAATATGCGAGCTTAAAGCGTAAATAGCGGTTTTCAGGTCTTGACTTTATTTATTATTTTTCTTTTTCTTTTTCTTTTTTTCTTTTTCTTTTTCAAGACCGGATATATTTTTCAATGATACTCTTTAGGTGGTTAGCTTTAAATACCGTTTTTTCTTTCATACTAGGTTTTCAGACAAGAGTATTTCTAGGTATCCTCTACTATCCCAAGTTTCAAGGTGCATGTAAATAAAGTTTGTAGGGTATATACTTTCTAAATTTGGACTCAAGAATAGAAACTATTTTTCAGACTTATCTTTTCAGTAAAGCTTCAATACTTTCCCTTCATCTCGACTTAACTCAAGAACTGAACTCAAGATTACCTACTTTTATAAAAAAAACTGTAAGGACGTATAATTACCAAGGTTAAACAGAATGAGGGTTATTTTCAGGGTTTTCAATTTCTAAGCCTAAGATTTAGTTATTTCTAACGTATCAATTAAACTTTCGGAATAAAAATCTAAGTTACCCTATTAGCTAACTTGACAACAAAGTTTTTTTATTTTTGGAAAATTTTCGATTTTTATGGTTTTTTTAATAAGGTATGCAAATGCAAAATATACATATGAATGCGAAGGTAGAAAGCTTACCGAGCACACCCGCAAACTTAAACTTGGCAGTGCCCTCACTGTCAGGCTACACTAAGAGGGTCAAAATTATCAGCGCTCCCTAAAGAAAATTTTATACAAAACAAAAAGCAAAAAATAAATATATACACAAAAAGGATCCCCCCAAACTTAAATGAAACAGTGTTTCCACTGTTTAAGCTGTGATGTTCAGAGTTGGGGGGAAAGAACAGTATCAATCTATACAAGGCCTTACACAGGCCAAAAGTGAGCACTAACCATTCAAAAAATTTATCGTGATAAAGCAGCGGTTGGTGAAAGAATGCGGAGAGAAAAGAAATGGAGAATACACGAGACCGTATGGGGATAGAAGCGGAATACGGTCTCGGTATATGAGAAGAAGAATGGTGGAAGGGAAAAAGAAGTGGAATACGAACTTGAGGGTGGAAATAGAGTGAATAAATTAGTACAATTTGTGATGACCGATGTGTAACAAGCGATTGTACTAATCTACTAACCCATCGAGAAATAGGGTCAAATCCCTCAAGATTCGTGAGAAACTATGGGTAAGCCGAACTTGGTAACCCAGACATATGAAATGAAGGTGATACGGTTTCTTGCAAGGTCATAACGATGGAAAGAATGGAGGGAAGTGCTTGAGGAAGGGTAACAGTTAAAGGTTCAGGAAGGTGTACACAGTCAATGAAAGAGACATGATGAATTGGAAAATCCGACTCATCAAGTAAAATTGGTTCATCCTCAAAACTATCATCAAAATTCCCCTCAAAAATTATCTCATCCATGCATTTATCATTAATATCTAGACGCATGTGAAGTTCGGGAAAAATAGTTAATGACTCGGGATGATGAATTGGAGAGAAAAACTCATCCATAACTGTGTGTTCATCATCCAAAATATTCCCAGCGTCAATATCCTCAATCAAGTGAAAATCAATTTTCTCAGACACCTCATCAAAAGCATGGATTTCAATCAATTTTGGTTCTAGATGGAGGTGTAGAGGTCAAAAGGTTTAGGATTGGTTTCACTTGGCAAGGTCTCTTCACAATCGGGTAAATCAAACACTACAAAGTCGCACAACTCATTAAACATTCTATTTTCAATTGATAATTCATTTGGGACACTTGATAGACATTCAAAACTGGAGTTGTGGGATTCAATTTGGAATGGGTAGGTTTGATTTGGAAGGGTGTACATCTCACTCTCACTACTCAAATTCTCAACCTGTCCTACCGCCTCATCATACATTGGAAAATGTGGAGCTAGTAGGAAACTAGCTACCGGTTCACTAGATTGTATGAGGGCTGCTATGGACGCATTCAAATCCATCATCTGTTGGTACGACACTACCCGAAAGTCTTCCAACGACTGTTCCATACTAGACATGGGTTGTGAAGGGGTTTCGGTAAAAGATTCAAACTCGTTTGGATACTGGAAACTCCCAAAAGGCTGTGGAGAAGCAATGTCTAGAGAAGGTGTAAAAGTCGGGTAGGACTGGTAGGAATTGAACGGTTGGACAGGAGTGGGATCAACATTCGGATAAGAAGGTGATTGGAATTGTTGATCAAAAGAATTTGAAGTGGTGAAAGGATTGAAAAATCCGAAGCTTTTGATAAGTTCCAGGAATATAAGAATGAAGTAGAAAAACAGACCGGCAAAAGTATCAAGATCCTAAGATCGGATCGAGGAGGAGAATACTTAAGTGCCGAATTCCTGAATTACTTAAAAGAGAATGGAATTCTCTCTCAGCTTACTCCTCCATACACCCCGCAACATAACGGTGTATCGGAGAGACGGAACCGAACCCTATTGGATATGGTACGGTCCATGATGAGTAATGCTGAGTTACCGCGATCTTTCTGGGGATATGCGCTAGAAACAGCTGCATATCTTTTGAACCGTGTTCCCACTAAGACTGTGCCTACCACACCATATGAGTTATGGAGTGGGAAGAAACCCTATCTTCAATACTTGAAGATTTGGGGATGTCCAGCTTATGTCAAAAAGCAGCATACGGACAAGCTCGAGGCACGCTCAGTACTGTGCAAGTTTGTGGGATACCCAAAGAACTCCAGGGGGTATCTTTTCTATTACGCAGAGGAACAAAAAGTCCTTGTTTCTCGCAATGCCCACTTTCTGGAACATCAGTTTTTAGAAAAAGAAATAAGTGGGAGCGCAATAGAACTGGAAGAAATTCCAGAACCACAAACTATTACTGAAAGTTTAGTGGAACCAGAAGGTTCAAAAGAACAGGACATTCCTACGCCGCTCCGCAGGAGTAGTAGGCAGTCTCATCCGCCCGAGAGATACTACGGTTTTCTCATTGACGGGGATAGAGAGGACTGCATCCTAGATTGTGATGAGCCTACTAGCTTCCAGCAAGCCATTCAGAGCGTCGACTCGGTAAAATGGCTGGATGCAATGCGGACCGAGATGGAGTCCATGTACACCAACAAAGTATGGACGTTGGACATTGCTCCAGACGGGGTAAAACCCGTAGGATGCAAGTGGATCTTCAAAAGGAAGATTGGTGTAGATGGACAGGTTGAGACCTATAAAGCTAGACTGGTAGCAAAGGGTTTTCGTCAGCGACCTGGTTTGGACTATGACGAAACCTTTTCTCCAGTAGCTATGCTGAAATCCATTCGGATCCTTCTTGCCATCGCTGCTTTCCACGATTATGAGATTTGGCAGATGGACGTAAAGACAGCTTTTCTAAATGGTCATTTAGAGGAGTGTGTCTATATGGACCAGCCAGAGGGTTTCATTCAGGGTGGGAGCAGCGGAAAGGTGTGCAAGTTGCTCAAGTCCATTTATGGACTCAAGCAGGCATCGCGGAGTTGGAACATCTGTTTTGATGAGACGGTCAAAGAATTTGGCTTTATCAAAAATCCAGATGAACCATGCATCTATTGTAGATTTGTAGCGAGAACTGTAGTATTCCTCATGTTATACGTGGATGACATTCTCTTAATAGGAAATGACATTCCTATGCTACAATCTGTCAAGGGGTTCTTGTCACACAGGTTCTCCATGAAAGACCTGGGTGATGCCTCCTACATTCTGGGTATCCGGATCTACCGTGACAGATCCAAGAGGATATTAGGACTCTCGCAGTCCAGGTACATCGACACCATACTGAAGAGATTCAGTATGGAAGATTCCAAGCGCGGTAATCTACCGGCTTGTCACGGGATCACCCTCTCCAAAGAGATGTCTCCCAAGACTGATTTGGAGAGGGATCGCATGTCTATTATACCCTACGCTTCTGCGGTAGGCTCTATAATGTATGCGATGTTATGTACCAGACCAGATGTGGCTTATGCACTGAGTGTGGTAAGCAGGTATCAGTCAAACCCAGGGAAGAAACATTGGATAGCAGTAAAGAACATTCTCAAGTACCTGAGAAGGACTAAGGAGATGTTCTTGGTGTATGGCGGAAAAGACCTGCAGGTTGAGGCCTTTGCTGACTCCAGCTTCCAGAGTGACAAGGATGATTCCAAGTCCATGTCGGGTTTTGTCTTTACCCTCAATGGAGGGGCGGTGTGTTGGAAGAGCTCCAAACAGGAAACCGTTGCTGACTCGACTATGGAAGCGGAATACATCGCTGCATCTGATGCCGCAAAAGAAGCTGTCTGGATGAGGAAGTTCTTGAAAGAACTTCAGGTGGTTCCGTCCATTGTTGACCCAATACCTCTGTATTGCGACAACAACGGGGCTATAGCTTTAGCGAAGGAACCCAGGTCCCATCAGAAATCCAGACACATCTTAAGGCGGTATCACCTGATCAGGGAGATCGTGGATCGCCAGGAGATCGAGGTCCGGAGAGTTGCATCAGAGGATAACACAGCAGATCCATTCACCAAGGCCTTGCCCCAGACTCAGTTCGAGCGGCTGATCGAGATGATAGGTCTTCGATACGCCAGTACATGGCCTTAGTGCAAGTGGGAGATTGTTAGTGTATATGCCCTAGAGGCCATTACTGTATCATACTAGCTTGTATATTACTTAATGGAAGCTTGGGATATTCACAGTTGTATATACAATCTTGCTCGAAATGGTAGTATGCTACTTGGTTTGTCTCTGCTTTAATATGTGCATGTGTTTCTTTTAGCATATTGCTGGTATACATATTAGTAGAGCCCTTAGGATCTTTGCTTGATTACCAGCGTTGTGATGGCGCTCGCACTCGTGGGAGCTCGGTAATCTATAAGCACATCCTTATACAGGTCCCTGGTCGTTGGACTATCGAGACAGGGCATCGATACTCCGGAGTAGACTAGCGTATGCGCTTCTCATCCCAGTGTGGGAGACGGTCTGTCCCACAGCCGTTAGTACGTCGTACTTGGGATAGTATGCGGGTGCTCGTTAGGTTACGAGTACACTGGACAGGACTCGTCGGGAACTGTTGGTTGGTAATATACCTATCGTCAGTTATCAGTTCCCAGGTGACATGAGTACAGCTTAGTCCGCTGACTTGACACTGTCACTTCGCCTCGAGTGTGTTCCCACTGCACTTTGATTACTACCCTACCACGGCTCAAAGGAGCTGTGCAAACAGGTAGTTTTGGGGTGCAGTCCCGAAGCACTTGGAGGCAGTGACGGTTAGACAGGATTCGTCTCTCCCGGTATTGGGGGTTGACATCGCGCTGTGTCTAGGAGAGCCATTACACGAGTAGTCCCTGGCCAGGGCAAGCGAGATATACTGGTAGGTTTCCAGTGTTATCTCAGGGTGTTCTGGGCTACACTCCGACACGACTTGTACCGCTATTAGGGGACTGACGTTCACCGCCCCCCTAGGCCCGCCATGCGATGTATCAGACGAACAGACCGGACTGTACGGAGACTGTCACATACAGGCTCAGTAGGAGTGCAGATGGGGTTCACCTCGTCAGTCTTCTTATCGACATCTACCTGGGGACCGTTACGTACAGCTAGTGCCGCTTGCGGTCTGTGGTTAAACCCACTGCCAGCGTAGTGTCGAGTCTTTAGAGTCCCACACAGAGAGCTATTCGCCTTTAGGCAAAACGAGTAGAGGTCGCATGGTTTTGCGACAGGGTTCGTTCGCATCCGCGCACTTGTGCACGTTTGCTGTCCGGACAGTCTATACTAGCGGGCTTTGGTTTAAGCCGGATCCTAGTATATGATTTGAGATTGGTTTTTCTCATTGTGTTCGTGTTCCTCGGATCACGAATGCGGGTGCGTATGCACAGTTGCTTGAGATTGGGGGAGAGGACCTTGTTTAGGGTTAATGGCCTTTGTCATTTTATTAACCCTATTGATTTTCTGTGGATTATTGTTAATTGATAATTAGCTTAATTATTGTGCATGGTTGTTGTTGACAATTTGACTTCATTGACTTGTTGACCATGTTGACAACTTGACCATAATCATTTCATTTGGAAGATGCTCTTTGATCTTTGCAAAAATGAAATGATAATGGTCAATTCATGATTTATCATGACAATTTTCAAGCTAATTATCTAATTAAACTTATCCTCACATATTAGTGAGAATGGCTCACTATTTTTCTCACTCTCTCATTTTCTTTTCTCTCTCTTGCTCATCCTCTCCCTCAAGCTCTCTCCCTCTCATGTGTTGAGAAACAAAAAGCTTGAGAAAAACCCTCTCTTGATCTTCTCTACTCACTTCTAGGGTTCAAGTCTTAGCATTTCTTGCACTCTAGTTACTCCTAGCTTGGAGTTGAAGCTAAAGGTGGTGGCTTTCGGGTGGATCCTTCTTTGACGGGAGAAGACAAGCAAGGTGATCCTTTTCTACCATACCTAGGAGCAAGGAGAGAAGGACTAAAGACCAAAGGTATAACCTTTCATCACTTAGCTACTTTGTAGTTAGGGTTAGCTAGTTTATGTTTAGCAAAGATCCTCACAAGCATAGTCCATGTTGCCTAAGTCATTAAAAATCCGATTTTTATTATGTTTTCCGCCTCCCCGTAAGCACCGGGGTGGGCAACACGGACTTACAGTGGTATCAGAGCCTAACTAAACTCAAACTAGCTAGGTAGTGAAGTGTAACGAAGTTTCGAAACCGAAAATCCAAAAACCGAACTTTTGAAAAACCCTAGTTTCTGTTGAAATTTTTTCTGCTCAAAATGAAAAACTGTATATTTGTAAATTCATCTCAGGGTTTTTTATGAACACCCATGAAAAACGACACAGAGATTCGTTCAAACCGCCGCCCTTCCGCCGCACGAGGTAGGCTCGTGCCGCGGAACCGCCGCGGTTTGATGTCCTCTCTGCATCGTTTTTCGTGCAGTGTCTGTATGTGTTGATTTTGGGATTTTCAGGATATATAATATATGCCCAGATTTTCCAGAACTAAAATTTACTTTTGGGGGCCTATAAATCCGTATTTTTCGGAACTTCACTACACTTTAACTACATCGGTTATATCTGTAATGCTTGTATGTATTGAACGTCGGCTAATCGCTATAAGTCGATTAGTCGGGGTTATACATCTCTGTGATCTGTGATTGTTGGTTTGTGGATATGAATGGATTGGATTGTCGCGGGTGAATAGCCGGGTTGGATGTGAGATGAGTGTTATTTTCTTTCATTCATTTGTAACATGTAAATTGATGTAATAATATTCTTTGTATGGCCGCACAACCGGGTCGGGGTTGTAGCCGTCATTGTATAATTCTTTTTACTGTTTTTGCTCCTAGGATAGACCCATGGAGGGGGTGCACAAACTACCGGGTATCTCGAAGCGCCGAGTGGCCTACTCACAGTGGTGAGGGAGGTTGCTTCGCTTCGGGTGCTTGGCGGGTAGTTTGCCGCACCCGTAGGGGTCTTGGGTGGGGTATTGGCTATTCACCGCGACCGTGTAATCCGCTTTGCGTTGCAGGCTCGAACGCATTGCGGATTCCTAGTATATCCAATGTATTCATCTGTGATCTGTAATGTCTATCATTGCTATATATTTATATATAATAACTATTTAGGCGTTGCTTATGTTTTACAGCCGCGCTAGCCCAGCCCCCGCTCTGTCGTTAGTTAAGTAACCTAACGGGTGATGACGGGGCCCCGTGGCGAATGCGAATGGCATAAGCGTACGTCATATTTTGGTTGTTTTCTGCAATGGTAGGATTAAATGATGGGACGCATTAAAAGAACTAATGCAAGAAATAAACCAAGTAAAAGTCGATTGGAACACTTTGAAAACTACTCGGTTCTTTTCAAAACTAAAACTTTTAAACGCGGAGCTTGAACCACTCCTTTTAAAAGCTATCTCGTTCCATCGATTATATCAAGTTCACTACGTTCACGGTTTCGCCAAAACCATCCGTAGCCCTCCATCATTTCGGTTAAATATTCGGTAGTATTCAAGCTATGTATTTTGACCTCACGCCAAGGCATAGTGATTGGTAGCTGCCGGATATTTATCCGTTGCATAGATAGAATGCGTTGATTTGAGACAGTCGTACTGCCGTTTTGGCCTACGTCAAGGGTAGGTACGGGTGGGTTCAAATTAACCAGGATAATGATGGGAAGAACTTGACATGTGACTTATGACATTTTGACCTCACGCCAAGGTCATAAGAGCATGGGGCAAAAATCCACATCGGGAGTTTCATAAGTACTGAAACTTGCTAGCATTGCATACCATTTGGAGTGTGATAATTCTGGTAGGATTCCTTCGGTTTTATCACGCGATGATATTTGGATCCCGATCCTACTGTGAGTATATGCTACTCCTCGGGAAAACTCTCACTTAACGATCAATGCTATAAACCTAGTAGGTGCCTAGAAAGGTGTTAGCGGGGCTACGCCCACAGGGAAAAGAGGTTACTTAATTAAGGAACTTCGCGAAAGCGTTGGAAAACCTCCCTCGAAGTACCGACACTGGCCTGGCTGAACGGTTAAGCAAGTATTGTACGGTGAGAATGATCCCGGCTAATCCTTTTCTTTATGGTTTGAGAAGGGATTCGAGAGACAGTGGGAGCCATCCAGTTTAGACAAACTAAAAACCACTCTAAACTTGCAAGAGCATCATGCTAAAGTGTTTCTTTTCTCTCTCCTAATTGCAGCGACCATTCAAGATGACCAGACTTAAGTTACTATTAGATAAAAACATATTGACAGGGCCAAACTACAAAGATTGGCTCAGGAATGTCAAGATGGCTATCACTTATGACAAGCTGGGGTATATACTTACCACCAAAGCTCCCCCCGTCCCAGGTCCCACCTCCAGCGTCGCGGATGTAGAAATCCGTAAGACATGGGAGATAGATTGCGCGAGGGCCAAATGCCTCGTATTAGCCTCGATGGACAACGACCATCAGAGGAGGCACGAGAATATGGACCTAGAGTCCATATTTCTCCATACAAAAGAACTGTATGGAGAGCAGTCTCGTATCGCAAGATACGAAGTGTCGAAGAAGCTCTTTTCGGCAAGGTTGGCCGTCGGATCATCGGTAGCGGACCACGTGCTTAAGATGATCGGCTACATAGAGGAGCTCGCGGACCTCGGGACCACGTTGGAGAATGAACTCTATACTGATCTGATTCTCCAGTCCCTTCCTTCCACTTACGCCCAGTTCATTCTCAACTTCAACATGCAAGGAAAGGAGGTTGAACTTGCCGAACTTCTGAACATGTTGAGGACTGCTGAGGGCACCCTACAGAAGGGTAGGGAGACATCCACTTTGTTTGTAGGAGGATCTTCCTCTTCTAGGTCCAGGGCGAAAGCCAAGGGCAAGAAGAAGAAATCCCCCGCCAAACCAAGGGGCGGTGTCGGTAAAGTGGATACGAAGGGAAAGGGTAAAGCAACAAAGGTAGCGGGGAAGCTGGTGGGGAAGGAAGAATGCTTCTATTGTCACAAAAGTGGTCACTGGAAACAAGATTGCAAGGCTTGGAAAGCCAGAACACAGGATTTGAAGCGAGTTGCAGCTTCAGCTTCAGGTGTGTATGTTATTGAAAATTGTCTATCAATAAACTCTACATCCTGGGTATTGGATACCGGATCAGGATCTCATATCTGTAATTCTTTGCAGGCGTTGAGAAAGCGTAGAGTTTTGAAGACAGGTGACATGACCCTCAGAGTTGCGAACGGTGCTAGCATGGATGCTGAGGCCGTGGGGGACTATCACCTGGGATTATCAGATGGACACTTTTTGGTTTTGCGTAGTTGTTATTATGTACCAAATGCAACCTGTAATATCATTTCTGTATCTTTATTATCTAAAGAAGGTTATGAATTTGCATTTGTAAGTAATGTAGTGAACCTTCACCTTAATCAAGTGTTGATTGGGTCAGGTACATTGAACAACGGTATTTACGTTTTAAACCAACCACAGGTTTTCAATATCCAGAATACACATAAAAGAAAGTCTCCAGAAATTAATAAAACTTTCTTATGGCATTGTAGACTGGGTCACATCAACGAGAGAAGATTGACTAAGTTACATACTGAAGGATATTTAGATTCGTTCGAATATCAATCGTATGCAACTTGTCAATCCTGTCTCAAAGGAAAGATGACAAAGGCTCCGTTTTCTGGACACGGAGAAAGAGCGAGCGAGCTCTTGGGACTCGTACACAGCGACGTGTGCGGTCCAATGTCTACACATGCGCGAAGCGGTTTTTCTTACTTCATAACTTTTACGGATGATTTCTCAAGATTCGGACATGTCTTCTTAATAAAGCATAAATCCGAAGCTTTTGATAAGTTCCAGGAATATAAGAATGAAGTAGAAAAACAGACCGGCAAAAGTATCAAGATCCTAAGATCGGATCGAGGAGGAGAATACTTAAGTGCCGAATTCCTGAATTACTTAAAAGAGAATGGAATTCTCTCTCAGCTTACTCCTCCATACACCCCGCAACATAACGGTGTATCGGAGAGACGGAACCGAACCCTATTGGATATGGTACGGTCCATGATGAGTAATGCTGAGTTACCGCGATCTTTCTGGGGATATGCGCTAGAAACAGCTGCATATCTTTTGAACCGTGTTCCCACTAAGACTGTGCCTACCACACCATATGAGTTATGGAGTGGGAAGAAACCCTATCTTCAATACTTGAAGATTTGGGGATGTCCAGCTTATGTCAAAAAGCAGCATACGGACAAGCTCGAGGCACGCTCAGTACTGTGCAAGTTTGTGGGATACCCAAAGAACTCCAGGGGGTATCTTTTCTATTACGCAGAGGAACAAAAAGTCCTTGTTTCTCGCAATGCCCACTTTCTGGAACATCAGTTTTTAGAAAAAGAAATAAGTGGGAGCGCAATAGAACTGGAAGAAATTCCAGAACCACAAACTATTACTGAAAGTTTAGTGGAACCAGAAGGTTCAAAAGAACAGGACATTCCTACGCCGCTCCGCAGGAGTAGTAGGCAGTCTCATCCGCCCGAGAGATACTACGGTTTTCTCATTGACGGGGATAGAGAGGACTGCATCCTAGATTGTGATGAGCCTACTAGCTTCCAGCAAGCCATTCAGAGCGTCGACTCGGTAAAATGGCTGGATGCAATGCGGACCGAGATGGAGTCCATGTACACCAACAAAGTATGGACGTTGGACATTGCTCCAGACGGGGTAAAACCCGTAGGATGCAAGTGGATCTTCAAAAGGAAGATTGGTGTAGATGGACAGGTTGAGACCTATAAAGCTAGACTGGTAGCAAAGGGTTTTCGTCAGCGACCTGGTTTGGACTATGACGAAACCTTTTCTCCAGTAGCTATGCTGAAATCCATTCGGATCCTTCTTGCCATCGCTGCTTTCCACGATTATGAGATTTGGCAGATGGACGTAAAGACAGCTTTTCTAAATGGTCATTTAGAGGAGTGTGTCTATATGGACCAGCCAGAGGGTTTCATTCAGGGTGGGAGCAGCGGAAAGGTGTGCAAGTTGCTCAAGTCCATTTATGGACTCAAGCAGGCATCGCGGAGTTGGAACATCTGTTTTGATGAGACGGTCAAAGAATTTGGCTTTATCAAAAATCCAGATGAACCATGCATCTATTGTAGATTTGTAGCGAGAACTGTAGTATTCCTCGTGTTATACGTGGATGACATTCTCTTAATAGGAAATGACATTCCTATGCTACAATCTGTCAAGGGGTTCTTGTCACACAGGTTCTCCATGAAAGACCTGGGTGATGCCTCCTACATTCTGGGTATCCGGATCTACCGTGACAGATCCAAGAGGATATTAGGACTCTCGCAGTCCAGGTACATCGACACCATACTGAAGAGATTCAGTATGGAAGATTCCAAGCGCGGTAATCTACCGGCTTGTCACGGGATCACCCTCTCCAAAGAGATGTCTCCCAAGACTGATTTGGAGAGGGATCGCATGTCTATTATACCCTACGCTTCTGCGGTAGGCTCTATAATGTATGCGATGTTATGTACCAGACCAGATGTGGCTTATGCACTGAGTGTGGTAAGCAGGTATCAGTCAAACCCAGGGGAGAAACATTGGATAGCAGTAAAGAACATTCTCAAGTACCTGAGAAGGACTAAGGAGATGTTCTTGGTGTATGGCGGAAAAGACCTGCAGGTTGAGGCCTTTGCTGACTCCAGCTTCCAGAGTGACAAGGATGATTCCAAGTCCATGTCGGGTTTTGTCTTTACCCTCAATGGAGGGGCGGTGTGTTGGAAGAGCTCCAAACAGGAAACCGTTGCTGACTCGACTATGGAAGCGGAATACATCGCTGCATCTGATGCCGCAAAAGAAGCTGTCTGGATGAGGAAGTTCTTGAAAGAACTTCAGGTGGTTCCGTCCATTGTTGACCCAATACCTCTGTATTGCGACAACAACGGGGCTATAGCTTTAGCGAAGGAACCCAGGTCCCATCAGAAATCCAGACACATCTTAAGGCGGTATCACCTGATCAGGGAGATCGTGGATCGCCAGGAGATCGAGGTCCGGAGAGTTGCATCAGAGGATAACACAGCAGATCCATTCACCAAGGCCTTGCCCCAGACTCAGTTCGAGCGGCTGATCGAGATGATAGGTCTTCGATACGCCAGTACATGGCCTTAGTGCAAGTGGGAGATTGTTAGTGTATATGCCCTAGAGGCCATTACTGTATCATACTAGCTTGTATATTACTTAATGGAAGCTTGGGATATTCACAGTTGTATATACAATCTTGCTCGAAATGGTAGTATGCTACTTGGTTTGTCTCTGCTTTAATATGTGCATGTGTTTCTTTTAGCATATTGCTGGTATACATATTAGTAGAGCCCTTAGGATCTTTGCTTGATTACCAGCGTTGTGATGGCGCTCGCACTCGTGGGAGCTGGGTAATCTATAAGCACATCCTTATACAGGTCCCTGGTCGTTGGACTATCGAGACAGGGCATCGATACTCCGGAGTAGACTAGCGTATGCGCTTCTCATCCCAGTGTGGGAGACGGTCTGTCCCACAGCCGTTAGTACGTCGTACTTGGGATAGTATGCGGGTGCTCGTTAGGTTACGAGTACACTGGACAGGACTCGTCGGGAACTGTTGGTTGGTAATATACCTATCGTCAGTTATCAGTTCCCAGGTGACATGAGTACAGCTTAGTCCGCTGACTTGACACTGTCACTTCGCCTCGAGTGTGTTCCCACTGCACTTTGATTACTACCCTACCACGGCTCAAAGGAGCTGTGCAAACAGGTAGTTTTTGGGTGCAGTCCCGAAGCACTTGGAGGCAGTGACGGTTAGACAGGATTCGTCTCTCCCGGTATTGGGGGTTGACATCGCGCTGTGTCTAGGAGAGCCATTACACGAGTAGTCCCTGGCCAGGGCAAGCGAGATATACTGGTAGGTTTCCAGTGTTATCTCAGGGTGTTCTGGGCTACACTCCGACACGACTTGTACCGCTATTAGGGGACTGACGTTCACCGCCCCCCTAGGCCCGCCATGCGATGTATCAGACGAACAGACCGGACTGTACGGAGACTGTCACATACAGGCTCAGTAGGAGTGCAGATGGGGTTCACCTCGTCAGTCTTCTTATCGACATCTACCTGGGGACCGTTACGTACAGCTAGTGCCGCTTGCGGTCTGTGGTTAAACCCACTGCCAGCGTAGTGTCGAGTCTTTAGAGTCCCACACAGAGAGCTATTCGCCTTTAGGCAAAACGAGTAGAGGTCGCATGGTTTTGCGACAGGGTTCGTTCGCATCCGCGCACTTGTGCACGTTTGCTGTCCGGACAGTCTATACTAGCGGGCTTTGGTTTAAGCCGGATCCTAGTATATGATTTGAGATTGGTTTTTCTCATTGTGTTCGTGTTCCTCGGATCACGAATGCGGGTGCGTATGCACAGTTGCTTGAGATTGGGGGAGAGGACCTTGTTTAGGGTTAATGGCCTTTGTCATTTTATTAACCCTATTGATTTTGTGTGGATTATTGTTAATTGATAATTAGCTTAATTATTGTGCATGGTTGTTGTTGACAATTTGACTTCATTGACTTGTTGACCATGTTGACAACTTGACCATAATCATTTCATTTGGAAGATGCTCTTTGATCTTTGCAAAAATGAAATGATAATGGTCAATTCATGATTTATCATGACAATTTTCAAGCTAATTATCTAATTAAACTTATCCTCACATATTAGTGAGAATGGCTCACTATTTTTCTCACTCTCTCATTTTCTTTTCTCTCTCTTGCTCATCCTCTCCCTCAAGCTCTCTCCCTCTCATGTGTTGAGAAACAAAAAGCTTGAGAAAAACCCTCTCTTGATCTTCTCTACTCACTTCTAGGGTTCAAGTCTTAGCATTTCTTGCACTCTAGTTACTCCTAGCTTGGAGTTGAAGCTAAAGGTGGTGGCTTTCGGGTGGATCCTTCTTTGACGGGAGAAGACAAGCAAGGTGATCCTTTTCTACCATACCTAGGAGCAAGGAGAGAAGGACTAAAGACCAAAGGTATAACCTTTCATCACTTAGCTACTTTGTAGTTAGGGTTAGCTAGTTTATGTTTAGCAAAGATCCTCACAAGCATAGTCCATGTTGCCTAAGTCATTAAAAATCCGATTTTTATTATGTTTTCCGCCTCCCCGTAAGCACCGGGGTGGGCAACACGGACTTACAAACGCAACCGGTCGCAGTTAGGAAACAACGATACCTTGGTAGGGTAGGGTGCCTAACGGAGCGCTTGCGTAAGGTTTGGGCGGAGTTTTAATGGAAAATACGGGAAAAGAAAATGAGAAACAGAAGGTTAACTTACAATATCCTATTCTTTGCCTAACAACACATATTCACAAACATTACAATAACAAACCAAAAGAGCAAAGGAAAGAGAAACAAAGAGAAGAAAAGAGAAACACAAGAAAGTAAATAAATGACATGGAATTAAAGAGCAAGTAAGTAAAGCATGGTAATAAATTGCATTAATGTAAAAGCAAGTAAGAAAAATGCAAGAAAGTAAAAATACTAGGAACCAAAGAACATATTGCAAGACATGGGTTCAATAACCCAAACTTAAAGTTGCAAGCTCAATAAACAGGTTGCAAGATCAAAAGAAGGTAAAGAACTCATGGTGAATGAAGGCACAAAAAGAGAACTTTATTAATCTTCAAGAATGATACAACCCTTGAAATCAATAACCAACCCTTAGACTTGCAAGCTCAATTAAGAGGTTGCAAGATCAAGAGAAGGTTAAGAACTCAAGAGGAAGCTAAGCTATGTATAAAAGAACTAAAAGAGAAACAAAAAGAAAACTTGAGAGTAACAAAAATCAAGCAAAGAATGACCCCCTCTCACTTGCCTACTTGTCTGATTATATAGGCAGAAAAGAAAAATAAACAAACTATAAAAATAAGACTACGTGGCATCAGGGGAGGGACTGTGAGAGACTGGGGCCCACAGGAGTAGGGGGGCGGCCAGCTCTGCCAGGGAGGCAATGTAGCCGGTCCAATGTTGGGCTCAGTGTCTCGTGGTTGGTGTGTTGGTTTGTGTGTTTCCCCATATCACTTTGGTGCTGCTGGATTTGTTTGTAGAAGCTTAGGTTGCCCACTTGGATTTGGAGGGAAACTTGAATCTTTAAGTCAACACACTTCACATCACATCTTTATGCATTAACTACCCATCACTTCCATGCCCACTTGTGCCATGATTCATGGCTGCCCCATCCATGGTCCATATGCCAAAGAGCATGCGTACACACTTGCATTGTGTTGGAGCAAAATATTGTGCACACATTTTATTCGCAAAAACTCTTTGGATATCGGTCGGTTTCCAGTTCCGATTACAATGTCGGCTCACAAATGATATATCCGTGATTTTAAGTGTATTTCCAGTATTTTGTCATGGATACCTGTAATCTGCATTACTGAGCAGACACTGGTTAATAGTATCGATATATAACAAAATAGATAAAGAATGAGTGGTATTGAAATGCAGTTTTCTGTGATGAACACCACCTGATTTATGATTTAACCATTTAGGATTAAACGGTTAATGAGGTGGAGGATGAGGTGATTAGTGGCATTAATTAGAGCATGACTCATGAGGTGACTCATGGGGGCATACTTGACATTTTGTATGGGTTGTGAGATATTTTGGAGATATTTTCTTGATATGAGATTATTTTTGATGCTTGGAAATATCTCACAGCACAATACACATGACCATTCTCTTTCTTATGTTGCCATGCCTCTCTCTCTCCCTTATCCTCTAGCTTCATCTTCTTCCTCCACCCTAACCCTCTCATGAGTTGAGAAACTTAGGGTGTTTTGAGACAAATAATTCCCTCATCACTCTCTACATCTCCTAGACTATCTAGTGTAGCGATCTAGGTACCCTATTCACCTCGGCTATGAGGTTGGAGCTCAATTCATAGACTCTCGGGTGGATCATGTTCGATGGAGGGAGACCGGCGACCAAGCTTGATCGTAGTGGCCTCTAGGAGCTTGGGAAGGTGGTTGAAGACCGAAGGACACGGATCGATTCGGTATAACCATTCCTAACTCTCTTTATGTTTGCTATTATAGGGTTTAGGATAGATCCAGGTTTTATCGGGTTATGGTTGAGCCAGTTTATAAAATTTTTGTTTCGCATTTGGTCACGGATTAATGGCCGGGGCGCTGCCGTAACCCAACACTTTTGGTATATGTTTTACCCTGTATCTAGTGTCACTCCATCAGACTACCTGTATTATTTAACTTAGATCGAGTTGTGACTTTATGTATATTCTTTTGGGTTGAACTCTGTTGTGGCCTCACCCGCGCGCGCAAACGTGCATGTTTTGAAAATGGAATCATTTTAAGGAAATGTTGAGCACGCGAGCTCAGCCTCGTTTTAAAATTTATAAACCGCAAGTGCATGGCGCGTTGTAGCGAGCCGGCAAGTACTGGTCGATCCGTAAGGAATTGTGTATTATATTTTGTTGCTTTAAGGTTCGAGAACAAAGCAAAGGTTTGGTTGTCACAAAAAATATAAAACATGAAAACAAAGAAAACAAGTTAAGAAAGAAATGGCCGTGGCTTTGGCTCGGATGGTCGAATCGCAACGATTCCTTCGACACCCGCTTGGTCATGAGTTGTCCGTCCTTGTGTTGATCCCGAAGTGAAGCATGACTTGTCAAAGTGGTTGCAAAGCACAAATCATCAAGTATCGAATCTCGACTCAAAACACGTAACGAGCCAGTATTGTTCACTTACCGTTTGTATGTCTAAGCTTGAGGTATCAACACTAAGCAAAAGGGTTAGCAAGCATACCACAACATCAAAAACACAAATCAGCGAGTGGGAGCAATTGATTTTAGTGTTAACTTTGCTAAGTGTTTGTGATAGTATAGGGTATATGAAAACCAATGGTTTGTCAAGCCACTTGGTTACAAAATACCATATCTAAACTTAGCAAACTTAACACCAAATTGATCTTAACTTAAACATTGTGAAATGGGGAAAGAGAGTGAATATAGTATATGAAGAGATTACAAAGTAATCATGGTTTCAAATACCATATCACATCAATATATTAAACAATCTTTAAGTTATAATCACATTATTTATTTTAAACATAAACAGGGGAGGAGGAAGGCAAAGCCTTTCATCTCATTTCCTCACCATCACCACAACCAAAGAAAAATTAGTTATACATAACAATAGCAAAAGAAATCAAGAAAGAAAAAGAACAAAAGAAACAAAGCAATAACAATATTATTAACACTTGAAGAAGTTGAGGTACAAGATATTGGTAACTTGTTCAACCTCCATAATGAAGCTCTCAAAAGAAAGCTTCAAGAGGGAAAAAGAAGTAACCAAGTTAAAGCCCACACAACTTTCAAGCCTAAACCAAAAACTAAAACAAAACTATAGAATATGTGCCTCCCCTCTTTCTAATATGTTCTGGTATTTATAGGCCTCAATCTAGAATAAATAAACAATAAAAATGGACTGATGTGACCTTAATAAATAGCCAGAAGAAACATGGGGACAAGAGGGACAAGGGGGGCCGGCCATGGCGGTTTTTAGGCTTGTTTCGCCGGTCCAATGTTGGGCTTTGGGGCTCGTGTTGTCATGGTGAACTCGAGTGCTCTCCAACATCATCCTGGTGCTGTTTGATTTCTTTATAAACTCATGGTTACTACTCAGGGATTTTGGAGGGAAACATGATGCTTTATATCACATCAAAACTTTTAGCATTTAACACCCATGCCCACTTGCACAATTTTGTTGTACCCACTTTCACCATGGCAGCCCCCACCTAGGTCCAAGTCATCAAAGAGCTAGTGCACACTTGCTATGTGTAAGACCAAAAATTGTGTACACTTGTTTATTGCAAAATCTCTTTGAATATCGGTCGGTTTCCTGTTCTGCTTGCAGAGTCGGCTCCAAAACGTTATATCCGTGATTTTGAATATGTTTCCAGTATTTTATCATGAATACCTGTAATCTATATTTACTGAGCAGACACTGGTTAATAATACCGATACATAACAAAATAAATAATGAATGAGTGGTATTAAAATGCAGTTTCCTGTGATGAACAAACTCGTATAGAGTCGACTAGTTAGCTTTACTGACGTAGTTTATTTATATATTGCTTGTGATCCTTCGCCATCGAGCGTCGTATATGACGGTGTGGTTTTGATTTCGCTAATTGGAGTTGAGATAGCTCTCAAGTGGGGATGCCGATTTTTTTTTTATGTACTTGTTTTTATAAAAAAATTACAGAGGTGGTGCTGCCGAAATTTCAAATAACGAAAACATTTTCAACCCTATTTCAAAACACTTGACATACGCTTTAAAACAAACAATTTTTATAAATAAAATTGTGTTTCATGTTAAATACCCTTTTTTTTAAAGTTTCACCTTCTTTATTCTTTAAAAAGATTTAGATCTTGGATTTTGGTTTACTTGGATCGCGTCGCCATCTTTAGACATCATGTGATCTAAGTGCCGGTCACGTTCCAAATTCGGGTCTTGAAAAAATTAGTATTAGAGTGCTAGATTTAACCTTTGTTGAGTTTTATGTTTGACTATATGAAGTCTAGGGTATGAATTTTTGAAACTTAGGCTTAACCTTATGGAACTTAGACTTGACTTTGGGGGGTGTTAGACCCGAACTTTCGTTACGTAGGTTGTCCTTGGTATGATGGAGCAGATAACTCAAGTAGTGTAACATAGCGTACGTATGTTCAACGACATATTTATGATACGATACTCCGCTTAAGTGACCTTAGGATATGTCTTATCTTGTAAATTCCTTCTTTGACTCTATACATCCTTTTATTCCTGTTGTTATACCTTACAAACTCTCATTTTCTTGTTCCCATCACCATGGCTACACGAGCAGAGAGAGCCGCGGCTAGAGATTAGGTAAGGTATGCTCGCATATTCCGGGGACTGGCCAGGATGATGTTCCGGTGGCATAGGAATGAGTCAATCCTTCTATTCCCGACCGGATGACTAGCTGGAGGAGAGCATGCAAGGCTTGCAGTATATGATCGGGCTGTTAGTTGAGGCTGGTAGGACTCCGAGGCCTGAGGTCATACAGCTTATTCCGGTGCCCGTCATACAGCCTATCACTCAGGCAGCCGCACCCGTTGTCGCAAGGATTATGGAGGTATCGCTTCCAGAGTTTATGAAATTGAGGCCTCCGGTGTTCACAGGGATGGATGCAGCAAAGGATCCTTATTCATTCCTCGATAGGATCGCTAAGATATGTCATTCATTGAAGTGCTCCGATACGAGATCATTTGAGTTGACTAGTTTCCGATTGGAGGGTCTTGCTTAGACTTGATACGAGTTGATTGAGAGAGGCCGAGCAGTGGGCCATTCACTTATGACTCGGGATGAGTTCTTAAAGGTCTTCTAAGCCTGATATCTTCCTTAGAGCGTGAGAGATTCTAGAGCCCGTAATTTTAAAGCGTTGCGCAAACCTGCGAGCATGATCATGGCTGATTTTGATTTGCAGTTCACTCAGTTGTTCCGCTATGCTCCGTATTTGGTTATTACCGAAGAGCTTAAGTGATTTGTGAGAAGTTTTGATACGCAGTTGTTTCTTGCCATTAGCTCTCAGCATTTCAATACGTATGCAGAGGCTATGGACATGGCGATATGAGTGGAGGAGCGTCTGAATGAGGCGGTAGTTGTTCTGGAACCAAAGAGGGTTCGTTTGAATGTTTCAGCTTTCGGACAATTCGGAAAAGGTGCTATAGGCCGAAGCCCTGGAAGATTCGGTGATAGAGGTTGGACATAGAGACAGATGTATAGCTCGCATCCCGAGGGACATAAGCCGCTGTTGACATGTTATACTTGCGAGAGTTCCCCGATAAGTTTCCTGATGAGCTACCAGGGTTGCTGCCAGAGTGCGATATCGAGTTTTGCATTGACTTGATTCCGGCACGGGGCCTAATTCTAAACCACCCTATTAGATGGCCCCAACAGAGCTCAAGGAGCTTAAGGATCAGTTGCAAGAGTTGTTTGATATGGGACTTGTCCGTCCGAGTATATCTTCTTGGGGAGCTCTTATTCTATTTGTGAAAAAGAAGGATGGTAGCTTAAGACTTTGTATCGATTATCGTCAGTTGAACCAAGTTACGGTGTGGAATAGGTATCCTTTATCTTGCATCAACAATTTAAAATCAGCTCCAGGGAGTAGGATACTTCTTGAAGATAGATTTGTGATCCGGGTACCATCAATTGCGAGTCAGGAAGGAAGATATTCCAAAAACTGCCTTCTAGAGACGCTATAGGCATTATGAGTTTTTGGTGATGTCGTTTGGACTCATCAATGTTTCGACAGTGTTTATTGATCTGATGGATCATATTTTCAAAACGTCCATCGACCGGTTTATTATCGTGTTCATAAACGATATCTTGGTCTATTTGAGAAGTCGAAAGGATCACGTGCAGCACTTGAGAATTTCATTGCAGACATTGAGAGAGCACCACCTTTATGCTAAATTTTTGAAGTGAGCTTTCTGTCTTGAAAGTGTGGATTTCTTGGGTCATATTGTTACGAGAGACAGGATGCATGTGGAAAAAATAATATAGATTGAAGCGGCATTGGCCCAGACCCGTTTAAACGAGATTCGTATCCTTTTGGGCTTGGTGGGTTGCTACCGTCATTTCGTGCAGGACTTCTCCCATATTGCTGCGCCACTGATCGGCCTAACCTGAAAGGGAGTTCCATTTCTATGGACTGACGAATGTGACCAGATCTTCCAGCAGTTAAAGACTTGTCTGACAACTTCACCAGTGTTATAGTTGCCTTCAGGCTCAGGCGGTTTCATTGTGTATTGCGAAGCTTCTCGAGTGGGTTTAGGTTGCATGTTGATTAGCATGGTAGAGTTATTACTTATAATTCTTGGCAGTTGAAGAAACACGAGCAAAACTACCCTACTCATGATTTAGAGATGGCTGCAGTGGTCTTTCCGTTGAAAATCTTGAGACATTACTTGTATGGTGATTCGTGCCAGATCTTTACCAACCAAAAAAGTATGAAGTATATATTCGAGCAGTGTGATTTGAACTTAAGGAAGTATCATTGGATAGAGCTTATGAAAGACTATGATTATGAGATTTTTTACCATCCGAGCAAAGTGAATGTAGTAGCCGATGCTTTGAGCCAAAATCCCGGAGGTAGCTTGTCTAAGTTGGGCGTAGTACAGTAGCAATCGACTACAGATTGGCAGAATTTATGCGATAGTGGCATTCAGTTCAAGTTCATGTCCGTAGGAGGACAGTTAGCCATGTTATTGCTCGTCCACTCTTGCTCGATCGCATCAGGGTGGCACTGTCAGTTGATGGCCATTTTTTTGAGATCAGGGAATATGTTAGGCATGTGAGAGTTTCTGATTTCGTAATTGATAGTGAAGGAGTGTTACGGTTTGGAACTCGTTTGTGGGTGCCTGACTCTGAGGGGCTGAGGCATGATATTTCAAAAGAGGCACATCAGTCCGCGTATAGCTTCATTCAGGACCTACCAAGATGTACCATGATTTGAGAGATGTATACTAGTGGGAAGGGATGAAGAAGGATGTGTCTAATTTCGTTTCGATATGCCTAACTTGTCAGCAAGTCAAGGCCAAGCATTAGAGGCTGGCAGGAGAGCTACAACCTTTACCCGTTCCAGAGTGGAAATGGGAGCAAATCTCCATGGACTTCGTTGTGGGTCTACCTAGGTCCAATAGAGGGTATGACTCCATTTGGGTGATCGTGGATCGGTTAACGAAAGCATCTCACTTCCTTCTGGTGAAGACCACTTTCGGATATACTTGGTATACCCAGATTTATATTGATGAGATTGTGCAGTTGCACGGGATTTTGACCTGTATAGTTTTCGATAGAGACACATAGTTTACCAGTCGTCTTTGGCTGAAACTTCAAGATGCTTTAGGCACTCGCTTGAGTTTCAGTGTTGCCTTCCATCCATAGACCGATGGTCAGTTAGAGTGTACTGTTCAGACTCTTAAGGATATGAGCCGAGCTTGTACGCTATATTTGGATGGCAGTTGGGATCGTCACTTGCCCTTGATTTGTAGGGATGCTAGGCACACGCATAAGGGTCTACGAGGCATCAACCATGCCCGATTTAAAATTTAGCCGCGCCGAACAACCCTAACCAAGATCTTTATACTAGAGTTTAGGTGAAACAAAGCATGTTAAACACTTTAACATTAAGTGAGAAAGATTACAACCTTTGTAGTCCGGTCCTTCGCTTCATAAGCTCCGTGTTGTGGTCCTTTCGCTGCGATCATCAAGTTCCGGACTCTCGAAAAGCTCCACGAAGAGAAAGATGCAAGCTTGCTTCCGATCTTCGATAACAAAGATGATCTACCTTGAAGTTTCATTAACATAAGCTCTCACTCACTAAATGAAGTGAACATCTTCATCTCAATGGCAAGGATAGATGAGGATGATGAAGTAGGATTTTTGCTCTCATTTGTTTTCTTATTCTCACTCATTTTCGTCACAAAAATCAAAAGCAAGAAAGCTTTTCCATGAAAGAAAAAGAAGGAAGAAGAAGATCATTTTCTTTTGTGATGAATAATGAAATGCAATAATAATAACTTATGCAACCATGGTTGCTAAATGTAAAGGCTAACCAATGAAGAGAATTAACCAAGGGTGAAGGGTTTGGGTTGAGTTAACCATGAGTCACTAAAATATCAACCATAATATCTTAGCACAAAACAAAAGAAAACCTTCTAGAAGGTTCATGAATGGACTAACCCAAATCAAACCCTAACCTTGTTTAATCTCCACTAATCATGTTGCATTAGTTATCATAACTTGTTACAATATTATATATCACATATATAATATATTTTGTAACAAAATAAAATAATACAATTAACATATATCGCATATATATCAATGTATTACCCGAGTGAGAAAAAGAATCTTTTAGTGAGCTAATATTAGTTAATGTAATTTAATATATCATATATATTATTATACATTAAATTATCGAATCAACACTTGATCCGACAATCCGGCTATATCGAATATAACCGACTAATATATTATGTACCGATTTATCGAATCAACACTTGATCCGATGATCCGGCTCATATCAAAATCGCGAGAATAGAATACGGTATCTCATATCGCATTATCCTCGGTCCTGCACATATCACATATGTGCCCCTACTCCATTTTGCCTGAACCAAGAAACCTCTGTGTAGGACTCTAAAGAATTGTCAATACGCCGGCAGTAGGTGATGATCATATCAAACACCCACAAGCTGCAATCGGTCAGCTAAACGTAACAGCCACCCAGGTATTGAGCGATCAGAAGATCAACAAGCAAGCCTGTACATTCTCCTGCGAATCCAATCAGTAACACTCCCGTACAGTCCGGTCTCGTCGTCTGATATGTCGCATATCTCGCCTGGGGATGGTAAACGTCAGACCCCAGTAGCTCGATAAGTCGTGTCGATATGAGGTCTATAACAGTTCGAGAAAATACTGATAACACTTACCAGTAAATCTCAGCAACCCTGGCCAGGGATTTCCAGTTATAGCCAATCGAACACAGCACAACATCAACTCCCTATACCGGGAGAGACGAATCCCCACCTATCGCTCATTGCCTCCATGTGATTCGGGACTGTAACCAAAAGCCACCTTTTTGCATGCCCTCTTAGATGTGGTATGATGGAAATTAAAGCATAGTGGGAATCACACAAGACTCTATGACGATCTCGGGTCAACAGACTACTCTTTACCAGTGTCACCGGAGAACTGCCATCTGACGTGAGGTATAATACCATCTGGGAGTTCTCGGCGAGTCCGTCCAGTGTACCCAGTCTCTACTGAGCACCCATACACCATCCTTGATGTCAAACACCGATGGATATGGGATCATCCATCGCCCATCATATGGGTCAAGATGCGTATACGCTAGTCTACTCTGGTGTATCGATGCCCTGTCTCGATACACCCTCGACCAGGAACAGTTATAGGATGTACTCGTCGCCTACCGTGGCCCCACTAGTATGATCTTATCATAGTCCCAGTAGTTGAGTACATATCCTAAGGGCTTTATCAACATGTAACATAGAGACAATCAGAGTACATGTTAAGATAAAGTACAACCAGATAGTATACTATCATGTCGAGCAAGAAAGTCCTCCCAATATATGTCCAAGCATCCATTACAATATAGATCATATGTACAGTAATGGCCTCTAGGGCATATATATAACTAACAATCTCCCACTTGCACTAGGGCCATCTGTTGTGGTATCACATACCCAACAATTAGCTGTGGTTGAAGTATCTCATACTCAACCATCCCATAAAAGTCTCTACTGGGAAAAAAGGCCTTTGTGAGTGGATCTGCGCTGTTGTCCTCTGTGTCTACTCTCCTAACCTCGATCTCCCTAGAGATCAACCCTCTCCATGATCAGGTGATACTGCCTAAGAATTATATCTAGATTTTTGATGGGATGAGGGTTCCTTGGCCAAAGCCATAATTCCATTGTCACACAATGGTTGGAACGAAGTTCATCTCATGAACTTATATATCCATACTGCCTCTTTGGTAGCATCCTTGGTAACGATGTATCTTGCCTTTAATCGTCTAGTAAGTCATGGTATCTAGCTTGGAACTCTTCCAACATACCGTCCCTCCACTGAGGGTAAAGACAATGCCTGCGACTGACATTCAGTCGACCTTACCACCCTGGAATCTTTCCAATGATTCTCCCCAGGATCTATTGATACCATCTCACTACATCTAGCGAGAATCCTAATATCCAAATAGATCTATCTCATAGATCCATAACCCAAGATTTAGGAGGCATCACCTTGATCCTATATGGAGAATCATTGTGACAAGCGGAGATTGACCGAGCGTAGCATAGGAAAACTCCTTCCCTATCAAGAGAATGTCATCCACGTACTCTACGAGGATCACCACCATACTCCCTACTACCTTTTTGTATATACAAGGTTCATCTACCATTTTGATGAAGTCAAAACTCTTTGACTACCACATCAAAACAGATGTTCCAACTCCGCTATACCTGCTTTATCTTATAAAGCATCTTGCACACGTTTCCGCTGCTCCCACTGTTTACGAAGCCCTCTGGCTGTGTACTTATAGACGCTCTCTTCTAATACATCATTTAGAAAAGCAGTTATGACACCCAACCACCAGATATCGTAGTCATGGTATGTAGCAGTGGCAAGTAGGATCTGGATGGACTTAAGCATAGCTTTGAAAGTCTTAACTTTTCCATGTACACCAAGTAATCTTCTCAAGATATACTTGCTCCTGATAGGGATTTAACCCTTCAGATAAAGCAACCAAAGTCCATACTTTGTTGGTGTATAAGGATTCCATCTCAGATCACTAAGCATCCAGCCATTCTTACAGAGTCACACTCTTGATGGCCAGCTCGAAACAAGTTGGGTCATCATCTCATGATGCAATCCTCGCTCCCACTGTCATAGAGAAACCGAAGTATCTCTCAGATGGATGAGGAACCCTACTAGATCGGCGGAGAGGCTGAGGTTCGTTAGAATCAATTGAATCCTTTGGTTCTACCAAATCATCAGTTGCAGTTTGTATAGCTGGAACTGTTTCCAGTTCTACCTCATGACCACTAATTTCTTCACAAGAAATTCCCTTTCACAAAGGTGGCATGCTGAGAAATAAAACACTTTTGTTCCTCGGTTAGGTAGAAGATATTCCCTTGCGAATGCTTGGGATATCCAACAAACTTCTATAGAACTGACTTTGCCTCGAGCTTGTCCGGATTATGCTTTTAGACATAGGCTGGACAACCCCAAATCTTAACATACTTAAGATATGGGCTCTTCCCATTCCATATCACATATGAAGTGGTAGGCAACTGATTTGATTTGGAACCCTATTCAATAGGTATGCAGCTTCTCAAGTGCATAACTCCCAAAAGGAAATAGGAAACTCAGTAGTACTCATCATAGAGCACACCATATCAAAATAGGGTGTGATTGCTCCGCACCGATACACCGACGTACTGTGGTGTATATGGAGGAGTAATGCTGAAAGAGAATCTTATTCTCCTTTAGAATAGTCCAGGATTTCCGTGCTCAAGTATTCTCCTCCTTGTTCTCATCAAAGGACATAATACTTATACCCGTTTTTGGTTCTCTACTTCTAACTTATATTCTGTGATTATCTCAAAAGTTTCAGACTTGTGTTTCAACAGAAACATATGTCCGAATCTTGAAAGATCATCAGTGAATGTAATGAAGTACAAATAACCGGTCCTAGCATTTGTAGACAGGGGACTTTCATACATCAGCATGTATCAATCTCAAGAGTTCACTAACTCTTTCTCTGTTTCCAATAAACAGAGCTGTAGTCATCATATCTTTGTGACATGAATGGCAAGTTTCACAAGATGTGAATTCAAATAGATTTAAATATGCATCTAAATGTAACTTCAGCTAGTCGGGTCGCATTGATATGACCTAGTCTATAATGCCTCAAGAAGGATTCGTTCATTTCTGAACTCTTCCTCTTGTGTGTGTTCTGTATACTAAGAACTGTAGTTTGATTTAGAACGTCTATGCTTTTAGATAACGTACCTGAACTGATCAACTCTTGATATAGGAAATGTTCAAAACATTATCCAACAATACAAAATTATATCCTTTCTTTACTAATAAAGAGACTGATATGATGTTATACATCAGGTTCGGTATCTAATAACATTCGTTCAGAATCAATGTATTTGCTAATACAGGGTGATAACTACCAATAGACTTGGCTGCAACACTTGCACCATTTCTATCTCATGAAATTTATCACCCGTTCTCAGTTCTCTACCTTTCTGTAGCCCATGTAACAAATTACATATGTGGGATCCTGATCCGGTATCAAATACCCAGGACGTAAAGGACATTGAGAAACAGTTCTGTGTAATGAACACACCCGAAGAAGATGCATCAGCATGCACTTTCTTCGTTTGGGAGGTACGGGAATTCTGGTAATCCCCTATTTCTTGTTCTGTCTTATAACAATTATAAGTTAGAGCGGGACCAACGTTCCTTAGCGCAGTATAACAAGCGGGTTCGGTCAATACATCCGTATTATTATCTTGATTAAGGCGTGATATAGTCGTAATAAGGAGAGAGAGAGAGAAGAAAACACTCAGCGTGCGCTTTTACAAGATTAGATTGGTTATCAATTTATCTAATCAGGATGTCTCCCACTGTTTTAGTCAAATCTTCCTTCAAATCCTAAAAGGAAAGACTAACCGGGATTAATTACACGCTATAAGTTCGCCAATTTTTCAGCCAGACCAGTATCGGTACTTTGAGGAGGTGCCCCGTGCTTTCGCACGGACCTAATTAAAGTAAACCTCGTTTTTCCAGGGGCGTAACCCAATTGACACCTTTCTAGACACCTACTTGATCGGCTAATTGTAATGTGTAAAACTCTCCCAGGAGTAACTCTTACTCGCAGCGAGTATCGGGATCCAACTATCTCATAGAAGGTATGCAATCTCATTGCAAATTTCAACACTTGAAATTCCCAATAATATTTTTCCCCTAGCGTCCTATGACCTTGACGAATGCCAACAAACCATAGGCTACTAGTCAAGTTCAACCCGTCATTTTCCGATTGAATTAAACCCACCCACACGACCCTTGACGAAAGCCAACAAAGCCGCACGACCACCCTAACTCAATCGCATCATATGCTTATATAGATAAGCATAAATAGCTACCGCACACTACGCCTTGACGAAAGCCAACAAACGTAGTACGAATACTAAATGCTACTTATCTGAAATGATGGAGGGCTACGACAGGTTTTTAAGAAAATCCTTTGCGTAATGATCTTGATATCGTTGTAGAATCGAGCGATTTTAAATGGTGTGTTTTTGAGGCTTTTCTAGTTTCGCTAAAGAGGTCACTCCCGGTGAAGGGATCGTCGGCTCTTTCCTCATCGAATAAGGTGCAGGATATTTCATAAATATCACTATGCAAAGCAAGAACTATAGAAGCAATCAAAAGACAAACCGAGTTTGTAGCATCTGCTAGTTTCACTAAAGAGGTCACTCCCGGTGAAGGGATCTCGGCTCTTTCCTTATCGAATAAGGTGCTGGATGTTCTACAAGGAACACCGCTATTCAAAGCAAGAACTAGAGGTGCCAGTTTTTAAATAAGTTTCTACAACATCTTTAGATTTCTTTTAGTTTCATTAATCTCATTAATGAAGTCCCATTTTATTATTCTTCACAAGCATCAAATTTGAAACGAAATCTGCAATATAACATATATCTCATATATATAATATAAACATTCGTCTCAGGCAGTAATATGATCTCATCACAGAACATTGCAGCAGAAGAACATATATAAAATATTGGATATACTAGGACGTCCGTGTTTTAATATGAGCCTGTATAAAACACAGATTCCACGGTCGCGATGAATGGCCAAACCCACATCCCAAGACCCCTACAAGAGCGGCAAGTAACCATGCCAGTTCTAGAGTTAGGAGACCCGGTCTCGACTCCTCGAGATGGTCTCCCACTGGACCCTAGAACCCGGTTACTTGTGCTCCCCGCCTTAGGTCTACCTAATGCGGAAAAGTAAATAATATACAATGGTGACATCATCCTCAGCCCGGAAGTGTCCCAATAAAAAAAATATTACATACAATGAATTTTATATGAATGAAAAAGAAAAACATTCATCTCACATAAAACCCCCGGCTATTCAAAACACGACGATCCAATATAACATATCACAGCAACATATAATATCTCATATCATCAACGTAAGTAAGTATGCATACACCGATTGTCGTTGATGTATAGAAACGAAAACCGGCGATACAACTACATACTACACTTACGGTCACAGAAAAGAAAGTGTAAAACTACAACAGTTGGAATCCGCAACCTTCATAGACATCGCATGCTTAACCAAATGAATTCCTTAGACATCTCATACCTAACAATTATAAACCCCGCATTTTAGTCTCATTATCGAAAACTCTTTTCAATATCAAGTCGGGCAATTCAACAAGATTCCCGACATTCTGATCGAATGCTCGTCGCAAATTTTAGTAGACGGCCGCACCCCCGGATGCCGTTGACGTAGTGCACTAAGGCGGAACACCGCTACCGCGAGCACCCAAACGGATGCTTTTGGCGACGGTGCTCTCCTACAGTCACTTAGTCGGGGCTATGGGGCGTGGTTGTCTATTAAGTTTACCCGACGAGTATCCGCGTACGCTACGTGATTGCGACGGACTTTTGATCACATCAAAATCCCGTGGCAACCGATCAATTGACACTAAACTGCTAGATTTATAACATTCAAAATAGTTATCTTATAACTACATGTGGATTCCAAATATTGTATCACATTCCAGATAAATAGACAATATTAAACTTTCCGATCAAATAATCAAACACCCAAGTTTTCCAAATAGCTCAACACTTGAGCGGAGTTTAAAAGCATCTATCACATGCCATAGTACCAATGGTCCAGCCGTAGAAGGGTCAAGCCAACGCCTCACATGTGGCAACGCCGTACTGCCACAAACCCTAAGGTTTAGAGGCGGTTCAAACGGTCACATAATCGAGTTAAGGTTTGTTGTCTTCTAGAGGGTCTACCGCGTTACTTGCACGACTTTTCGAAAGTTTCAAACTCGAGAAAAAATCCAACTTTTGAAAATTTTCCGACAGGGGAAAAAGTGAGTTATTGATATCCGTTCGAACTTTTTAACAGTTTCTAAAATTATCCGGAAAAAACTTAAACGAAGTTAAATTATCCGATCGAATCAACGAGTCTCCAATACAACCCAGAAAACTCAACACTTGAGTAAGAATAAAAAATCCTCAGAAGAATCAGGAATTACATACGGACATTACTGTGCAAACAGTGAAACATGAAGCTACAGTATGGCCGAGGAACCGCCGCGCAAGCCATAGTACGGCCGCGGTTCCGCGGCACATTTATGGAATTGGAGTTACGTGCTGCACAGTAATTCTAGTATTTCCCTGCTAATTTTTTTGAGTATTTTTAATATGAAAAAATCAACATTTGTATAAAATTTCCAGAAAGGGGTAAAAACTAGAGTTTTGGGGTTCGATCGGACTTCAAACTTCGTCTAGACTTCGCCTAAAGCTCTAGCTTGGCTCTGATACCACTGTAGGGATGCTAGGCACACGTACAAAGGTCTACAAAGCATCAACCATGCCCGATTTAAAATTTAGCAGTGCCGAACAACCCTAACCAAGATCTTTATACTAGAGTTTAGGTGAAGCAAAGCATGTTAAACACTTTAACATTAAGTGAGAGAGATTACAACCTTTGTAGTCCGGTCCTTCGCTTCATAAGCTCCGTGTTGCGGTCCCTTCGCTGCGATCATCAAGTTCCGGACTCTCGAGAGGCTCCACGAAGAGAAAGATGCAAGCTTGCTTCTGATCTTCGATAACAAAGATGATCTACCTTGAAGTTTCATTAACACAAGCTCTCACTCACTAAATGAAGTGAACACCCTCATCTCAATGGCAAGGATAGATGAGGATGATGAAGTAGGATTTTTGCTCTCATTTGTTTTCTTATTCTCACTCACTTTCATCACAAAAATCAAAACAAGAAAGCTTTTCTATGAAAGAAAAAAAAGGAAGAAGAAGATCATTTTCTTTTGTGATGAATAATGAAATGCAATAATAATAACTTATGCAACCATGGATCCTAATTGAAAAGGCTAACCAAAGTAGAGAATTAACCAAGGGTGAAGGGTTTGGGTTGAGTTAACCATGAGTCACTAAAATATCAACCATAATATCTTAGCACAAAACAAAAGAAAACCTTCTAGAAGGTTCATGAATGGACTAACCCAAATCAAATCCTAACCTTGTTTAATCTCCACTAATCATGTTGCATTAGTTATCATAACTTGTTACAATATTATATATCACATATATAATATATTTTGTAACAAAATAAAATAATACAATTAACATATATCGCATATATATCAATGTATTACCCGATTGAGAAAAAGAATCTTTTAGTGAGCTAATATTAGTTAATATAATTTAATATATCATATATATTATTATACATTAAATTATCGAATCAACACTTGATCCGACAATCCGGCTATATCGAATATAACCGACTAATATATCATGTACTGATTTATCGAATCAACACTTGATCCGATGATCCGGCTCATATCAAAATCGCGAGAATAGAATACGGTATCTCATATCGCATTATCCTCAGTCCTGCACATATCACATATGTGCCCCTACTCCATTTTGCCTGAACCAAGAAACCTCTGTGTAGGACTCTAAAGAATCGTCAATACGCCGGCAGTAGGTGATGATCATATCAAACACCCACAAGCTGCAATCGGTCAGCTAAACGTAACAGCCACCCAGGTATTGAGCGATCAGAAGATCAACAAGCAAGCCTATACATTCTCCTGCGAAACCAATCAGTAACACTCCCGTACAGTCCGGTCTCGTCGTCTGATATGTTGCATATCTCGTCTAGGGGTGGTAAACGTCAGACCCAGTAGCTCTATAAGTCGTGTCGATATGAGGTCTATAACAGTTCGAGAAGCTACTGATAACACTTACCAGTAAATCTCAGCAACCCTGGCCAGGGATTTCCAGTTATAGCCAATCGAACACATTACAACATCAACTCCCTATACCGGGAGAGACGAATCCCCTCCTATCGCTCATTGCCTCCATGTGATTCGGGACTGTACCCAAAAGCCACCTTTTTGCATGCCCTCTTGGATGTGGTATGATGGAAATCAAAGCATAGTGGGAATCACACAAGAATCTATGACGATCTCGGGTCAACAGACTACTCTATACCAGTGTCACCGGAGAACTGCCATCTGACGTGAGGTATAATACCATATGGGAGTTCTCGGCGAGTCCGTCCAGTGTACCCAGTCTCTACTGAGCACCCGTACACCATCCTTGATGTCAAACACCGATGGATATGGGATCATCCATCGCCCATCATATGGGTCAAGATGCGTATACGCTAGTCTACTCTGGTGTATCGATGCCCTGTCTCGATACACCCTCGACTAGGAACAGTTATAGGATGTACTCGTCGACTACCGTGGCCCCACTAGTATGATCTCATCATAGTCCCAATAGTCGAGTACATATCCTAAGGGCTTTATCAACATGTAACATAGAGACAATCAGAGTACATGTTAAGATAAAGTACAACCAGATAGCATACTATCATGTCGAGCAAGAAAGTCCTCCCTATATATGTCCAATCATCCATTACAATATACATCATATATACAGTAATGGCCTCTAGGGCATACATATAACTAACATGATTGAGTTCTCCTATAATAATAGCTTTCAGGAGACGATTCAGATGGTACCTTTCGAGGTGTTATATAGGAGAAAGTGTCGATCATCGGTTTATTGGACCGAGCTTAATGAGAGCAGCCTCCTAAGGCCTCAGTTGGTTCAGGTGACTACTGAGAAGGTCCAGTTGATACGTGATAGGATGAGAACCATCCTGAGCAAGCAGAAGTCTTATGTTAATCACCACCACCGTAGACTTGAGTTCTTTATGGGTAACCATATGTAACGACACTAAAATCTTAGTACGGAAATTCTTCTGTTAAAATATAGAATAGAGTTTCACAGCCTGAGTATAAGTTATAAGTTAATTTTGTTTAAGAACAGTAAGAAACAACTTGTAGCTCACTGGTAAAGCCCTTGTACTACTGTGACGTAGCCCCTGTGTTCGAATCCCATCAGACACATTATTTTTTCTGATTTTTCTTTTAAACTTTTTGGAAGCCCAAAAGTTTACACGTGCAATGCACATAAAAATGAAAAGACGGAAAAATCAAACATGTGTAAAATGGAGTTAACACTGGTGTGAACACATAGCAAGAATCCACCGGCCCTCCTCACCAAATCGACCGGCGGAAAGCTTGTGTAGGCCAGCACCGACAGTCTCCCAGTGGCTAAAGTGCCCCATGCTTTGCACACTCGACTCTTGGCCCACCCCTAACTCCTATGCACTGTTTGATTTCCATTCAATCAAACCGAGACTCTTCAATTCATAATTTATCATCTTTTTAGTGCATTTTAATTCACCATTTCAATTCCAAAACCCTAATTCTACACTATAAATACTACCCCATACCCTAGCCCTTCATCATTCTGAAAATTCAATCCAAAACTATCAAAATTTTCTAAGTACAAGTGGAGTTAGCAAGCGGTCAACTTCTGGCGGACAATCGAAGCAATTCCGGCGATCCCACGATGCTACGAAGTTCAACCATCCCTCTTCTACCTTTCTTTAAGCCTTTTAAATCGTAAGTCCCTCCTAATCCCTCTTCTTCTTCTTTGAAAATCTCTTTTCAAAACATATGTCAGAAGTGGAGTTAAATACCGACATCTTCTTCTAAACTCTAGAAAATTCACTTTTCTTTACATATTCTTCATTCATATTCTTACACCATGTTTTTAATCATGAAACTAATTCTTATTACCAACTTTTAATTAAAAACATCATGCACAATAACTTTAACTTAATTTTACATTAAAATACCATGAAGTTTGTATATACCATCTTTAATTGTTTTTCTTAAACATACCTTTAGAAAACTTCACGGGGTAATGACCTACCCCTCACATACACACATGGTTCCATAGCACGATGCATTTTAGTTGGATAATTTGTTATGAGTACAATATTACATTAAAATACTATTTACTATAAAAACAGGATTTCTTTTAAATTATATTTTAAATTCCTTTGCAAATAAGCCTCTACAACCCTTTTTAAGGAATCCGCTATTCGATGGTGCGGATTATCACACCCCCTTAGACTAGTTGAGCGAGATGCAGACCTCCTTACGGAGCATTCGGTCTCGAAAGGGTTTTAATACAGTTTTTAAGATAAAACGCATTTTTCTACATAAATAAAATTAATTTTTAATAAATTATATAAATATTACAAATCCACATTTTTTCAAAATATAATAAACTTACATTTTGTACAATGAAAGAATTACAGGTTTCATCAAGATACCAACAAAAGACAAGTTTTACACTAAAATACCATGAACTTTCCAAGCTAAGCTATTATTACTAAAATACCTCAAATCTTTAAAATTCACACTCATGGAAACCCTAAATAATATAAATAACATCTCGAGGATATTTTGAAACTATATTAAAAATATTTTCATAAAACCCCCTCGAGTGATATATATAAAACAAAATTAAGAACTTTAGTAAATATAGGTTTAAGCATGATCAATTCTCTTGAGCCCAAGGAGCCGAAGAAATTGAGTGCTTGCCTATTTAAGGTAGAAAAATTAACGGTGTTATCAATGGTAATTGTCTTGGAAAAAACATAAATCCTACCATCCATGTGCAGCAGTTACCGATAACTCTCGAATCTAATTCCGGATTTAAATCAGTTATAAGTGATTGACTCAAGTCTGAATCTAAATCAACCTTGAATCCAAACTCTAACATGTTTACTTGAACTTGAACCTGAATACTTGAACTCAAATCTCAAATCAAACTTGAATACTTGACTTGACCGAACAGGTATTAAAACCTGACATGAATGAGACATGAATACTAGAACAAATGACTGCTATTGGAACCAACTTGACTCGAACCATGAATACAACTTGACATGAATACTTGATATATACATGAACTCAATATTGCAACTTGATATATTCATGGATTCGAGCAAGGCTGGTAATTTTAGTTGTAACTTAGTATACACTGGGTATTGGGGTAGTTCTTGTGTAAATCCAACGAAATCTGAGGAGTCTTACTAGATCATGAATCCATGTCTACTGACACAAGCAAGCTATCATGAGGGACGGTGTTTACTTGCTCCTGGATTACAGCATATTGAGTTTGGAATACTTCAACACTAGGTTGAAGTCCCGTTACTAACACTTGATTTGGGCCCATGGTTCCTTACCCTTGGATTACAGCCTGTTGGGTTCGAGAACACTCTTGAGATTGGTTGACATTCACCCTTGAATTTACGTTAAATTAGTGTACCCAAGTAGAGACTGTAAGACACTTAAATTTCACTGCATGTTCACCATACCTACACTACACGGCCATGTTTTAATTATTGCCATGCTTATGCTATACTGGCATGTTAACCTACTTGTCCTATATTTTACCATTCTGGTTCACATAAAATACGATAGAACCGCATGCTAAATAATATTGTCGTGTTTATAAAAAGATGACATGCTGAGACACATATCTCCTAATCAACTGTTCATAATGTACACTTCCTTATCATTACACTTTATATTTCATTTCATATCTTGGGGACTTACTGAGCAAAAGTTTGCTGACGGGCATTCCATCCATCTTTATTTTCTTGGAATGTTCGTCAGATACTATGGAGACTGAGGAGATAGACATCTCAGAGGAGGAGCATGATCAGATCGCGACCCTGGCCTAGACCATATATCTTTTTCTCCGTTTATGTATGCCACCCATTTAGACATTTCTATTCTTGTATATTCATTAAGCAAAATCATGTATTGTAAATGAATAAAGTTAAATGTAAATAAAGTTGTTGAATTTTAAATCTCATGTTAATTCTCTTGTCATTTTTTATATTACTTATTTTATGCTTAGCGTATTTATTCCGGGACATGACCTTCTCGAAATAAATACGTCACGGGCCTAGCCACGTGCCGCTTCCGTCTACTGGGAAGCGGGGCGTGACAGGTTTTGTTGGCGGCCTATGCAGGTCTTCGTTCTGCATGAAGTCATAAGCAATATGTAACACAAATATGAGACTCAACAAATTTACATTACTTGCCATTCAATTTCCGTTGAATCTATTATAATCTTTCTTCTCTATCCAAGGTGATGGATTCTCCCAATAACCCTAGCACCAACGATAAAAGTACACCACTACAACCTATCCTTATCGTTCTAGCACCTCCACCTATTGGATATGTAAGCCCTAGAGGACATTATTGTATATGTATACATTTGGATGCTTGGACATATATATGTACATGACAGTCTTGCTCGATATGATAGTATGCTATCTGGTTTGTCTTTATCTTAACATGTGTGTATGTTTTACTTGCTATTGCATATCATTTATACATGTTGATAAAGCCCGTAAGATCATTGCTAGACTACCTATGTTGTGATGGTGATCATATTTGTGGGAGATAGGTAGTCGGTACGCACATCCTTAAATTGTCTCTAGTCGTGGGAGTATCGAGACTGGGCATCGATATTCCGGAGTAGACTAGTGTATACGTTTCTAGACCCCGACGAGGGGTGATGGTATGGTCCCGCAACCATTGGTCTTCCGCACCTAAGATCGTATACAGGTGCTCACCGGGGGTGAGTACACCGGACGGACTCGCCGAAAACTTCCAGATGGTACTATACCTATCGTCAGGTGGAAGTTCTCAGGTGACATGAGTACAGGATAGTCTTTAGACCTGAGATCGTCATTTATCTCGTGTGAGTTCCCACTGTGCTTTAATCACTACCCTACCACGGCTTTACTGAGTCGTGCAAACAGGTTTTGGTTAGGTACAGTCCTGAGCCACATGGAGACAGTGAGCGATTGTCGAGGATTCGTCTCTCCCGGTATAGGGAGTCGATATTGCACTATGTTCGATTGGTCAGGACCATAAGACCTTGTCCAAGGAAGTTGGGATTCATTGATAGGCTGATCAATAGTTTCCTGGATTGGTCCTGAGCCGCATCAGCAAGAATTACCGGGTTATTAGGGTCTAACGTTTACCACACCCTATACCCGCTATGCGATACTCTCAGATGAAGAGACCGGACTGTAGGAAATTGTCACAGATAGGCTCAGTAGGGATTCGGATGAGTTTGCTCGTCGGCCTTCCTTTTCGATGGGTACCCGGATAGCCGTTACGTACAGCTAGTGCCGCTGACGTGCTTGTGGTTATGGATTTATCCAGTAAATCACTGCCGGCATACTGTCGAGTCTTTAGAGTCCCACACAGAGGGTTTTCCTTGTTCAGGCGAAATGATGTAATAGCCATATTGGATACGTGCAGGGTTCCGATCGATTGATGTACTTTGTACCCGGACTTTCGATCGGACAGTTGGTAATACTAGCCGGCTCGGGTTTGAGCCGGATTATTAAATCAGGTATTGATTTGATAATTTACATATATGTATTTCGATATGTATATTCTAGTATTACGTTCTTCGTGTTACTCTATCTTTTTAGGCATTCGTGTTTTTATCCGAATGCAGGTATGTATATACAGCTGACTGTAATCCGTATTTTATTACAGATTACCTTCTAGAAGGTGGACACCTCATTATGGACTTTTCCATTTATTGATAAATGGAAATGAGGTGGAAATTGAAGGAGAGGGGGGCATGGTGAGAGACATGGTTTCAATAGTTGACAAATGAATTCTTTATTCATTTGTGGCAACTATTGAAGCATGGATACACTTGTTATTCATGGAAATTCATACACAAAACCATTGTGAATTTCTCTCACTTGCATACTTCATTATTCTTGAGCTCCTACATTTTTCTTCACCCTCCTCCCTCCTCTTGAGTTTCCTCCACCTTCATCATCTTCCTCTTCACTACATTGTCATGAGTTGAGAAACAAGTGAAGAGGTATGATATAGATAGTAGAATACATAGAACTCCACACTACATCCTAGACAACATGGATTAGCAACCCAAGTTCTCTAGTTGCTCCTATTGACACTTAGTTAAGAACTAAAGCCATGGATCATATCCCTCGGGTGGATCATCTACGATAAAGGAGGACCGGAGAACAAGCTCGATCCCGGAGAACCGATGGAGCGGGAAAAGAAGATCAAGCATGTTCAAGGTGGTCACTTGGAGCTAACGACGAGAAAAGAAGACTGAAGGACTTGGATCGTTTGGTGATGCCTCTTTCAATGTAGTTAGTTCATCTCTTTTAGCTAGATAGGTTTATGGTAAGATCCGGGTTTATTGGGTTAACTTAGCGCCGTTTTTAAACTCGTAGAAAAAATCTTGTTCTGCAAACCGCCACGTTCGATGGCTCGGGTGTTACGGTAACCCAACATGGTATCAGAGCCAACCCATAAAACCTATACTAGCTAGTTCTAACGTGTTTAAAATATCGATTGACCCAAATTTTTGAAGACGAGAATCAAAAATCACACTTTCTGTCAAATTTTTAAAGTGGTCTAAAAATCATTTTCTGTATATTAAAAATTCGTGTTGGCTTTTTTAGAAGTACTGAAGAAATTTGACAACCCAATCTTTAAATACGGCCGTGGAACCGCCGCATAACACCCCTTTTCGCGGCGGTTCCGCCGCCATATAAAAGTGTCTGTGTGTCATTTTTCTTCTGGTGTTTCTCTGTAATGACTTGTGATTTTTGAGATGTTTATTTTTGGGCCCAGATTTGTTTGAGTACTGGATTAGAACTTGGGGCCCACTTGGAAAAGTTTAGTTGATCATAATTTTAAAATACGTATTTTGTTATCAGTACTTAGTTTAGCATCTGCGACTGTGAATGTCATTTGATCGGTAAACCCGTTTATCTGCTATATGTTCTTTTAGACGGGTTTGCGAACATGACATTCACGTTGATGTTCTGTGATTGTGCTGATATTGTGGTTGGATTGTCGTGGTGGATAGCCGGTGGTGCAATGATTTAGTACAGTTTATATTCATTTGTACATTTGTTATTGCGGGGCGAATGTCCGACTTGTGGACAGTCGTCTCTGCCGAATTGTATATTATTTGATTGGGGCACGACCGTGTTGAGTTTGATGTCACCTTGTACATATATTTTTATTTTCTGTACTACGATTACCCTACGATGGAGTGCACGAATAGCCAGGTTCTAGAGGGCAACAAGCCCGCATCTCATGGCATTGAGACGGAGGGGGCTTCACTCTAGAATTGGCGGGCTATTCGCCGCACTCGTAGGGGGTATAGGGATGACCCACGGAGGGGCGCTCAAGTTACCGGGTCCCGTGAAGTGCTGGGTGGCCCATTCACTTTGATGTAGGGGGTTGCCTCACTTCTGGGATTGGCATGTAACTTGCTACGCTCGTAGGGGTGCAGGTTTACATTGCACGGGCTATCTACACGACCAGGAACGTCGGGTCTCATTTGCGGCTCAAATGAAACCCGGGGCTCCAAGATTATCCACCATTCTGTGTTGCTTGCTGAGATTCTGTGTTGTTGACTGCTATCATGCCTAGGACGAATGTTATATATATTTATATATATACTAGTAGATGTTGTATATGTTTTTCACCCGTGCTAGTCCAGCCCCCGCTCTGTCGTTAGTTAAGTAACCTAACGGGTGATGATAGGACCCGTGGCAAATGCGGATGTCATATACGTACATTGTATTTTTGTTCTTTTTGTGGTGTGATAGGATTAACTGATGGGACCGCATTAATTTTGATTAATGCAAGATAAGAAAACCTAAAAGATGTTGTTAGAACAAATTTCGAAAAACTATAGTTATATTTTTTCGCTTTGCATATTGGTATTCGTTTATGAATATCCAGCACCTCATTCTAGGAGGCAAGAGCCGAGATCCCTTCGCGGGGAGTGACCTCTTGAGCAAAAGTTTATACTGTAGATTACTCGGTTTTTTCAAAACCATAAGTTTTCAAAAGCAGAGCCTAAACCACTCCTTTTCAAAACTGTTCAAGTTCCTTCAACGATATCAAGTTCATTACGTTAATTGGTTTTTCTCCAAAAACCCAGCCGTAGCCCTCCGCCATTTCTTACAAGTGTTGCTTAGTAATCGTGCTGTATATGTTGACTGTGTCAAGGTGTAGTGTACGGTAGCTGAGAAATACTTGTTTGTGGCATATGATGCGATTGGTTAGGACAGTCGTATGACCATTTTGACTGTGTCAAGGGTCATGCGGGTGGGTCTAATGCAATCTTGGACAATGACGGGTTGAACTTGACTAGCTACTTATGATATGTTGACTGTGTCAAGTTCATAGGTCGTTAGGGGAAAAAACCACATCGGGAGTTTCAAATATACAGGAAACTTGCTAGTGTTGCATACCTTCTGGAGTGTGGTGACTAGAGTGGCTTCCATCTAGTTTATCACGCAATGATAGTTGGATCCCGATCCTAGTAATGAGTTGAATTACTCCTGAGAGATTTTTTCACTTAACAATCAATGCTAGAAACCAAGTAGGTGTCTAGAATGGTGTTAGCGGTTCTACGCCTCCATGGAAAAGAGGTTATATAATTAAGGAACTTCGCGAAAGCGTTGGAAACCTCCCTCGAGGTACCGGCACTAGCCTTGCCTAAAGGTTAAGCAAGTATTGTGACATGCGATTAATCCCAACTAATTCTTCTTTTAAGGTTTGAAGAAGAATTCGAGGAAACGGTGGGAGCCATCTTGATTAGATAAACTAATAACCAATCTAATCTTGTAAGAGCGCACGCTGAGTGTTTCTTTTCTTTCTCTCTAGGTAGCAACCACTTCATGCCCTAATCAAGATAATAAAATGTATCGCTTGACCGATCTGAATTCTTATTCGGGGCTGAGGAACGTCGATTTGGCTTTAACTTATGACAGCAGTCATGAATATGAGCAGAGGAAAAAGGATCGCACGAATTCCTTGATGACCCCATCGAAGAAGAAGCATACTATTGCGTCTTCTTCAGGTGTTATTGTTATTTAGAACTGTTTTTTGGTCAGTCCTACCTCCTGGATATTCGATACCGGATCAGGATCTCATATCTGTAATTTATTACGGGGACTGAGAAAAAGTAGGATGGTTGCACATGTTGATATGTCTCTCAGAGTAGGGAATGGAGCACAAGTTGATGCTTCTGCCGTCGGTGAATATCACCTAGAATTGCCAAATGGCAATACTATGATTTTGAACAATTGCTACTATATACCTTCCATGGTTTGCAATATAATATCAGTTTATTTACTTGATAAAGACAGATATAAGTTTGTTATGATAGAAATATCATGAACATTTACCTTAATCAGGTATTGGTTGCAGAAGGTGCGCTGTGTAATGGTATCTATGTTCTTAATCAAAACATAGTTCTCAGCATACAAAACATACGCAAGAGGAAGAGTTCAAAAGTGAACGAATCCTACTTGTGGCATTATAGACTTGGTCATATCGGAGAGAAAAGACTGAGTAAGTTGCATAAAGATGGAATTTTGGATACATTTGAGTTTTCATCTTATGAAACTTGTCAGTCTTTTCTCAAAGGAAAAATGACCAAATCTCCATTCACCGGACACGGAGAAAGATCAGCAGAGATCTTGGGACTCATACGCAGTGATGTATGTGGTCCAATGTCTATACATGCAAGGGGTAGGTTCTCATACTTCATCACACTCACTGACGATCTCTCTAGGTTCGGGTATGTGTATCTTATGAAACACAAATCTGAATCTTTTGAGAAATTTAAAGAATACAGAAATGAAGTAGAGAACCAGACTGAAAAAAGTATCAAGATCCCCCGATCTGATAGAGGAGGGGAGTATTTAAGCACGGAATTCCTAGAATACTTAAAAGAGAATGGAATTCTCTCTCAACTTACTCCTCCGTATACACCACAGAACAACGGTGTATCGGAGCGGAGGAATCGTACCCTATTGGATATGATTCACTCCATAATGAGTAGTGCTGAGTTGCCTCTTTCATTATGGGGATATGCGCTTCAAATAGTAGCACATCTTTTAAATCAAGTTCCATTCAAATCCTTGTCTAAAACTCCGTATGAAATATGGAGTGGTAAGAGTTTGTATCTTAAACGTGTTAAGATTTGGGGTTGCCCTGCTTATGTCAAAAGCAGAACCCAAACAAACTCAAGGCACGATCAGTTTTGTGTAAGTTTGTGGGATAACCAAAGGATTCTAATGGGTATCTATTCTACCACGCAAAGGAACAAAGGATTATTATTTCTCGGAATGCCAAATTTTTAGAATGGCGGTTTCTTGCAAAAGAAACCAGTGGGAGCGCAGTAGAACTGGATGAGGTTCCAGAAACAAAAACTATAATAAAAGATTTGGTGGAACCACTAGATTCAGTTATACCCGACGAACCTCAGCCACTCCGCAGATCTGGTAGGATTTCTCATCCGCCCGAGAGATACTACTGTTTTCTCATAGACGGGGATCGAGAGGATTGCATCTTGGAAGAAGATGATCCTACTAGTTTCAGGCAGGCCATTATCAGTAGGGACTCTGATAAATGGCTGGATGCCATGCGATCCGAAATGGAGTCCATGTACACCAATAAAGTTGGACCTTGGAAATTGCTCCACCTGGGGTAAAACCCGTTGGATGGAAATGAATCTACAAAAAGAAATTTGGTGTAGATGGGCAGATGGAAACCTATAAGGCTAGACTTTTTGCAAAATGTTTTCGTCAAAAACTAGGTGTGGACTATGACGAAACCTTTTCTCCAGTGGTTATGCTCAAATCTATTTGGATCCTACTTGCCATTGCTGCCTTCCATGACTTTGAGATCTGGCAGATGGACGTAAAAACGGCTTTTCGGAACGAAAGTTTAGAAGAGTGCGTTTATAGGGATTAGCCGGAAGGTTTCGTAGACAGTAGGAGCAGCGGTGCAAGTTGCTTAAATCCATTTATGGATTAAAACAGGCTTCGCGAAGCTGGAAAGGGATTTGACTTCATCAAGAATGAGGATGGGCCTTGTATATATAAGAAGATTGTAGGCCGAACTGTCGTATTCCTAATCTTGTACGTGGACGACATTATTTTGATAGGAAATGATATTCATATGCTACAATCGGTCAAGCTGTTCTTGTCACAAAAGTTCTCCATGAAGGACCTGGGTGATGCCTCGTACATTCTGGGGATTAAGATCTACAGAGATAGATCCAAAAGATTACTGGGACTTTCACAGTCCAGGTACATAGAGACCGTACTAAAGAGATTTAGTATGGAAGATTCCAAGCGCGGTAACATACCCGCATTGCACGGAATCACCCTCTCCAAAGAGATGTCTTCCAAGACTGATGAGGAGAGGGTTCGCATGAGCACTATACCCTACGCTTCGGCAGTAGGATATATAATGTATGCGATGCTATGTACCCAACCAGATGTAGCTTACGCGCTTAGCGTGGTGAGCCGGTATCAGTCTAACCCAGGTGAGAACCACTGGACAGCTGTTAAGAACATTCTGAAGTACCTGAGAAGGACTAAAGAACTGTTCCTGGTATTCGGTAATAGGGACCTCCAGGTGGAGTCTTTTACCGATTCGAGCTTCTAGAGTGACAAGGATGACAACAAGTCTGTCTCGAGTTTTGTGTTTACCCTCAACATAGGGGGGTCTGTTGGAAGAGTTCCAAACATGACACCGTCGCAGACTCAACGATGGAGGCTAAATACATTGCTACCAACGTTGCCGCAAAAGAAGCCATCTGGATTAAGAAGTTCATTACTGAACTTCAGATGGTTCCATCCATTATTAACCCAATACCTATGTATTGCAACAACAATGGAGCTATGGATTTAGCAAGGGAACCACGGTCCCATCAAAAATCCAGGCACATCTTGAGGCGGTATCACCTGATCAGGGAGATCAATGATCGCCGGGAGATTGAGGTGCGGAGAGTTGACTCAAAAGACAACACTGCGGATCCATTCACCAAGGTCATTCCTTAACCACGGTTCGAGAGAATTTTTGAGATGTTGGGTATTCGATACGCTAACAACTGGCCCTAGAGCAGACGTTGGGTACTCGATACACCGATATATATGGCTTTAGAGCAAGTGAGAGATTGTTGGATATGTATGCCCTAGAGGCCATTATTGTATATGTATACATTTGGATGCTCGGACATATATATGTATAGGACAGTCTTACTCGATATGGTAATATGCTATCTGGTTTGTCTTTATCTTAACATGTGCGTATGATTTACTTACTATTGCATATCATTTATACATGTTGATAAAGCCCGTAGGATCATTGCTAGACTACCTGCGTTATGATGGCGATCATACTTGTGGTAGTTGGGTAGTCGGTACGCACATCCTTAAATTGTCCCTAGTCGTAGGAGTATCGAGACTGGGCATCGATATTCCGGAGTAGACTAGTGTATACGTTTCTAGACCCCGACAAGGGGCGATGGTACGGTCCCGCAACCATTAGTCTTTCACACCTAAGATCGTATACAGGCGCTCACTGGGGGTAAGTACACCGGACGGACTCGTCGAGAACTTCCAGATGGTACTATACCTATCTTCGGGTGAAAGTTCTCAGGTGACATGAGTACAGGTTAGTCTTTAGACTTGAGATCATCATTTGTCTTGTGTGAGTTCCCACTTTTCTTTGATCACTACCCTACCACGGCTCTACTGAGTCGTGCAAATAAGTTTTGGTTGGGTACAGTCCTGAGCTACATGAAGGCAGTGAGAGATTGTCGGGGATTCATCTCTCCCAGTATAGGGAGTCGATATCGCACTGTGTTCGATTAGTCAGGACCATAAGACCTTGGCCTAGGCAGTTGGGATTTACTGATAGGCTGATCTGTAGTTTCCCGGATTGGTCCTGAGCCGCATCAGCACGAATTACCGGGTTATTAAGGTCTGACGTTTACCACCTCCTAGACCCGGTATGCGATTCTCTCAGACGAAGAGACCGGACTGTATGAATATTGTCACAAATAGGCTCAGTAAAGATCCGGATGAGTTTGCTCATCGGCCTTCTTTTTCGATAGGTAACCGGGTAGCCGTTACGTACAGCTAGTGCCGCTGACATACTTGTGGTTATGGATTTATCTAGTAACTCATTGCCAGCGTACTGTCGAGTCTTTAGAGTCCTACACAGAGAGTTACCCTGGTTCAGGCGAAATGATGTAGTAGCCGTATTGGATACGTGCAGGGTTCCGATCGATTGATGTACTTGGTATCCGGACTTTCGATCGGACAGTTGGTAATGTTAGTTATATGTATACCCTAGAGGCCATTACTGTACATTGGATGTATATTGTAGTGGATGCTGGGACATATATAGGTAGGACTTTCTTGCTCGACATGATAGTACGCTATCTGGTTACTCTTTATCTTAACATGTATACTTTCTGTCTCTCTGTTACATATTGATAAAGCCCTTAGGATGAGTACTTGACTTCCAGGACTATGATGTAGATCATACTAGTGGGGCCTGGGTAGTCCATGAGTACATCCTTCAATGTTCCTAGTTGTGGGAATATCGAGACGGGGCATCGATATTCCAGAGTAGACTAGCGCATATCTTCTCGACCCATGTGATGGGCGATGGATGATCCCATATCCATTGGTGTTTGACATCAGAGATGGTATGCGGGTGCTCAGTAGAGACTGGGTACACTGAACGGACTTGCCGAGAACTCCCAGATGGTATTATACCTCACATCAGATGGCAGTTCTCTGGTGACACTGGTACAGCTTAGTCTGTTGACCCGAGATCGTCATAGAGTCTTGTGTGTCTCCCACTGTGCTTTGATTTCCACCCTACCACGGCTCTACTGAGTCGTGCAAACAGGTGGTTTTTGGGTACAGTCCCGATTCACATGGAGGCAATGAGCGATAGGAGGGGATTCGTCTCTCCCGGTATTGGGGGTTGATGTTGCGCAGTGCTCGACTGGCCATAACTGGAAATCCCTGGCCAGGGTTGCAGTGATATACTGGTAAGAGTTATCAGTGGTTTCACGAATGTTATGGACCTTACGTTGGCATGACTTATCAAGCTATTGGGGTCTGACGTTTACCACCCCTAGGCGAGATATGCGACATATCAGACGAACAGACCGGACTGTACGGTAAGTGTTACTAGTTGGATTCACAGGAGTGTGAGCGGGCTTGCTCGTCGATCTTCTGATCGCTCAATACCCGGGTGGCCGTTACGTTTAGCAGACCGCTTGCGGCTTGTGAGTGTTTGATATGATCATCACCTACTGCCGGCGTATTGACGAGTCTTTAGAGTCCTACACAGAGGTTTCCTGGCTCAAGCGAAACGAAATAGGAGCGCATATGAGATATGTGCGGGACCGAGAATAATGCGTGTATGTGATACCGTATTCTATTCTCGTGATGAATGTATCGATTGGTTGTATGCGATATAACCTAGTTATCGAATCGAGGATTGATTCGATAAGTCGATACATCAGATATTAGTCGGTCATATGCGATATGACCGGATCGTTAAATCAAGTGTTGATTTAATGATTTAATGTATAATTATATATTTGATATATTACTTTGCATTAACTAGTATTTGTTCAATTAAGATGGATTTTCTCACTTGATGTGCACATTGTGTATATGATATAGTTTTGTGCACTACTTTGTATCATGTTTGATGATACATGCAAACTTGGGTGTGTGTGTGCGCTTTAAACTATGATTAGGTTAATGGTTAGGGTTTGTTTTATTTATTTATTTATTCATTTTGGAAAGGATAAAATGGTGGTTTTCTTTTCTTTCTTTGCTTGAAGCTTCTTGAAGCGTCAAAGCATCTTTGAAAGTCTACCATTTTGTCTTTATCCCTTAACCTAACCATTCAACTAAACTATAGTTTATTCTCTACACTAAACCATGGTTGCTAAAATGATAAGAATCACTTTATTTTCTTTTTTCATAATTCTTATCATATTCTTTTTCTTCTTCTTCTTCTTCTTCTTCTTCTTCAAGAAGAAGAAACCATTCTAGCTTCAATGGTGCCTTGAGAAAAAGAGTGAGAAATCCAATTCTAAAGTGAACCCACTTCCTATTTCTTCATCCTCTACCACTTGCCATGTCGTATAGGGTGTTTTTTTCATAAGTTTCATGACTTGGTGAAGTTGGAGCTTGATCTTGAGTTGCCTCGACGTAGATCATCTTCGGCATCGAAGTCGACGACCTAGCCCGATCATTTCTTCGATGAAACCATCGCTAGAGTCCGGGATCCGATGATCGCAGCGGAGGGACGTCAACACGGAGCTATGGAGGTGGAGGACCGGATCTACAAAGATTGTATTTTCCGTTCACTCTTAGTTAAGTTGTTAACTTATATTGTTTCGCCTATACCTCTAGTCACGATCTTGCTTAGGGTTACTTGGCACATAAATTTTTTTTTGAATTGGCCATGTTTGATCACTTGATGAACCTCATGGGTGTGCCTAAGAACCCTACAGTGGTATCAGAGCCTAGCTAGAGCTTTAGGCGAAGTGTAGACGAAGTTAGAAGTCCGATCGAACCCGTAAACCCCGACAAAACCCTTCTCTGTACATTTTTCAAAACAGTGGATTTTTGTGAATTAAAAATTCTCAGAAAAACAAGTAGGAAAAACTAAGAATTACTGTGAAGTACGGCCCACTAAGTCAATAATTTGACCGCGGAACAGCGGCGAAACCAAAGGTTTGGCGGCGGTTCCGCGGCCAAAATTTGGACTTAGTCCCTGAAATTTCATATATTTATTCTTAGGTCCTTTCTTGGCAATTTTTTAATTCCACTCAAGTGTTAAGTTTTCTAGGGTTTTATTGGGGACTCGTTAATTTGATCGGATAATTTAACTTCGTTTAAGTTTTTCCGGATATTTTAGAAACTGTTAAAAAGTTCGATCGGATATAAATACCCACTTTTTCCCCTGCCGGGAAATTTTCAAGTGTTGGATTTTTCCGTAGTTTAAGAATGTTCTAAGTAGTGCAAGTAACGCGATGGTCCCTATAGAAGACAACAAACCTTAACTCGATTATGTGACCTTCTTGAACTGCCCTTTGAACCTTAGGGTTTGGGGCAGTACGGCGTGCCACATGTGAGGCGTTGGCTTGACCCTTCTACGGCTGGACCGTTGGTACTGAGGCATGAAATGGATGTTTTTGAACTTATTTCAAGTGTTGAGCTGTTTCGGGAAACATTGGGTGTTTGATTGTTCGATCGGAAAGTTTAACATTTTCTATTTATCTGGAATGTGATACAATATTTGGAATCCACAAGTAGTTATGAGATAACTGAATGAATGTTATAAACATAGCACTTTAGTCTCACTTGATCGGTTGCCACGGAATTTTGATGTGATCAAAAGTCCATCGCAATCACGTAGCGTACGCGGATACTCGCCGGGTAAACTTAATAGACAGCCTCACCCCATGGCCCCAACCAAGTGACTGTAGGAGAACCCCGTCGCCGAACGCATCCGTTCGGGTGCTCGCGACAGCGGTGTTCCGCCTTGGTGCACTTCGTCGACGGCGTCGGGGGTGCGGCCGCCTACTAAAGTTTGCGACGAGCATTCGATCAGGATGTCGGGAATCTTGTTGAATTGCCCGACTTGATATTGAAAAGAGTTTTCGATAATGAGATTAAAATGCGGAGTTTATAATTGTTAGGCATGCGATGTCTAAGTATTTCATTTGATTAGGCATGTGATGTCTAAAGAGGTTGCGGATTCCAACTGTTGTAGTTTTACACTTTCTTTTCTGTGACCGTAAGTGTAGTATGTAGTGGTATTACCGATTGTCGTTGCTATACGTCGATGACAATCGGTGTATGCATACTTACTTACGTTGATGACATGTGATGTTATGTGTTGCTTGATATGTTATATTGGATCGTCGTGTTCGAATAGCCGGGGTTTTTTATGTGAGATGAGTGTTTTTCATTTTCATTCATGTAAAAACTTGTATGCAATATTCTTTTATTGGGGAAATTCCAGGTTGCGGAAGATGTCACCGTTGATGTATATTATTTACTTTTCCGCATTAGGATAGACCCAAGGAGGGGAGCACAAGTAACCGGGTTCTGGGGTCCAGTGGGAGACCATCTCGAGGAGTCGAGTCTGGGTCTCCTAACCCTAGAATTGGTAGGGTTGCTTGCCGCTCTCGTAGGGGTCTAGGGGTGTGGGATTGGCTATTCATCACGACCGTGGAATCCGTGTTTTATTCAGGCTCAAAATAAAACATGGAAGTCCTAGTATATCCAATATTTCATATGATATTTTCTGCTGCGTTATCTGTGATGTGATCATGTGATATGTTCAGATAGATATTATATATAGTATATATGATATATTATATAGACGTTGCTTATGTTTTACACCCGCACTAGCCCTGCCTCGCTCTGGCGTTAGTTACCTAACCTAACGGTGCAGACGGGACATCGAGGCGAATGCGGATGTCATAAGCGTACGTTATATTTATCTGTGATGTTTAGGTGGACTTAAATGATGGGACATTCATTATTGAGATTAATGAAAGAAAATAAACCTAATTGATGTTGTGGAATCGAATTTCAAAATAAAAACAGGTAGCTACAGTTCTTGCTTTGCATCGCGGTGTTCCTTGTAGAACATCCTGCACCTTATTCGATAAGGAAAGGACCGAGATCCCTTCACCGGGAGTGACTCCTTTAGCAATAACTGGCAGATGCTACAACCCTCGGTTTGTCTTTTGATTGCTTCTATAGTTTCTGCTTTGCACAGCGTTTGCACAGCGATATATATGATATATCCCGCACCTCATTCGACGAGGAAAGGGCCGACGATCCCTTCACCGGGAGTGACCCCTTTAGCAAAACTAGAAAAGCCTCAAAAACACTCCATTTAAAAACCATTTGATTCCGGAACGAGATCAAGTTCAGAGCGTTAAAGGTTTTCATAAAAACCATTCGCAACCCTCCGTCATTTTAGGAAGTAGAGTACTTAGTATTCGTGCTGTGTTTGTTGACCATAGTCAAGGCACAGTGTACGGTAGCTAAGTGATGTCTTCCTACACCGCATATGATGCGATTAGTTAGGACAGTCGCGTGACTTTGTTGACCTTAGTTAAGGGTCATGTGGGTGGGTCTAATTAATCACGAAATGACGGGTAGAACTTGACTGGTGCTTATGATTTGTTGACCATAGTTAAGGTCATAAGTGCTAGGGGTAAAAACTATTATCGGGAATTTCAAGTGTTGAAATTTGCAATGAGATTGCATACCTTCTATATGATAGTTGGATCCCGATACCCACTGCGAGTAATTGTTACTCCTGGGAGAGTTTTGCACTTTACAATTAGCCGATCAAGTAGGTGTCTAGAAAGGTGTCAACGGGGTTACGCCTCTGGGAAAACGAGGTTTACTGTAATTAGGTCCGTGCGAAAGCACGGGAAACCTCCCTCAAAGTACCGACACTGGCCTGGCTGAAAGATTGGCGAACTTGTAGAGTGTAATTAATCCCGGCTAGTCTTTCCTTTTAGGGTTTGAAGGAAGATTTGATAAAAATAGTGGGAGCCATCCTGATTAGATAAAATAAATAACCAATCTAATCTTGCAAGAGCGCACGCAGAGTGTTTTCTTCTCTCTCTCTCCAGGTAGCGACCATATCACGCCTTAATCAAGATAATAATATGGATGTATTGACCGAACCCGCTTGTTATACTGAGCTGGGGAACGTTGGTCCCGCTCCAACTTATAATTGTTATAATACCGAGCAGGAGTTAGGGGAATACCAGAATTCCTATGCCGCCCAAACGAAGAAAGTGTATAAGATGCATCTCCTTCGGGTGTGTTCATTACACAGAACTGTTTCTCAGTATCCTCTGCGTCCTGGGTATCTGATACCGGAACAGGATCCCAGATATGTAATCTGTTACATAGGGCTACATAAAGGTAGAGAACTGAGAACGGGTGATAAGTTTCATGAGACAGGAAACGGTGCAAGTGTTGCAGCCAGGTCTGTTGGTCACTGTCACCCTGTAGTACAAATACATTGATTCTGAACAAATGCTATTAGATACCGAACCTGATATACAAAATCATATCAGTCTCTTTATAAGTAAAGAAATGATAAAATTTTGTATTGTTGGATAATGTTTTGAACATTTTCTATATCAAAAGTTGATCGGTTCAGGCACGTTATCTAAAAGCATTGACGTTCTAAATCAAACTACAGTTCCTAGTATACAAAACACACACAAGAGGAAGAGTTCAGATATGAACGATTCCTTCTAGAGGTATTGTAGACTAGGTCATATCAATGTGACCCGACTAGCTTAAGTTACATTTTAGATGCATATTTAAATCAGTTTGAATTTACATCTTGTAAAACTTGCCAGTCATGTCACAAAGATAAGATGACCATAGCTCTGTTTATTGGAAACAGAGAAAGAGTTAGTAAACTCTTGGGACTGATACATGATGATGTACGTAAGGTCCCCTGTCTACACATGCCAGGACCGGTTCTTTGTACTTCATTACATTCTCTGATAATCTCTCAAGATTCAGACATATGTTCCTGTTGAAACATAAGTCCGAACCTTTTGAGATATTCACAGAATATAAGTTAGAAGTAGAGAACCAAAATATAGGTATAAGTATTATGTCCTATGATAAGATCAGGGAGGAGAATACTTGTGCATGGCATTCCTGGACTATTCTAAAGGAGAATGAGATTCTCTCTTAGTGTTACTCCTCTGAATGCACCACAGCACAACGGTGTATCAGGGCAGAGCAATAGCACCCTATATGATATGGTGTGCTCTATGATGAGTATTACTGAGTTACCTGTTTCTTTTAAGGGGGTTATGCACTTGAGAAGTTGCATATCTATTGAATTGGGTTCGAATCAAATCATTGCCTACCTCTCCACATAAGATATGGTATGGGAAGAGCCTATCTCTTAAGTAAGTTAAGATTTAGGGTTGTCCGGCCTATGTCAAAAGCAAAATCCGGACAAGATCGAGGCAAGATCAGTTCTGTAGAACTGGAAAGGTTCCAGCTATACAAAACTGCAGCTGATAATTTGACAGAACCAAAGGATTCAATAGTTCCCAATGAACCTCAGCCTCTCCGCCGATCTGGTAGGGTTTCTCATCCGCCTGAGAGATACTTCGGTTTCTCGATGACAGTGGGAGCGAGGAATGCATCATGAGATGATGACCAACTAGTTTCGAGCAGGCCATCGAGAGTAGGGACTCTGTAAGAATGGCTGGATGCTTAGCGATCTGAGATGGAATCCATATACACCAACAAAGTATGGACTTTGGTTGCTATATCTGAAGGGTTAAATCCCCATCAGGAGCAAGTATATCTTGAGAAGATTACTTGGTGTAGATAGAAAAGTTGAGACTTTCAAAGCTAGACTTGTTAAAGGTTTTCGTCATCAACTAGGCATGGATAATGATGAAACCTTTTCCAAGGACTATGCTTAAGTCCATCCAGATCCTACTTGCCACGGCTACATACCATGACTACGATATCTGGCGGTTGGGTGCCATGACTGCTTTTCTAAATGATGTTTTAGAAGAGTGAGTCTATAAGTACACAGCCAGAGGGCCTCGTAGACAGTGGGAGCAGCGGAAACGTGTGCAAGATGTTTTATGTGATAAAACAGGCATCGCGGAGTTGGAACGTCTGTTTTTGATGTATTAGTCAAACAGATTGACATCATCAAAATGGTAGATGAACCTTGTATATACAAAAAGGTAGTAGGGAGTATGATAGTGATCCTCGTAGAATACGTGGATAACATACTCTTGATAGGGAAGGAGTTTCCTATGCTAAGCTCGGTCAATCTCCGCTTATCACAAGGATTCTCCATATAGGAACAAAGTGATACAGGTATCAATCGATCCTGGGGAGAATCACTGGAAAGGTTACAGAATGATAAGGACGACTGAATGTCAGTCGCAGGCATTGTCTTTACCCTCAGTAGAGGGATGGTATGTTGGAAGAGTTCCAAGCTAGATACCGTGGCAAACTAGACGATAAAGGCTAGTAGCATCGCTATTAAAGATACTACCAAAGAGGTAGTTTGGGTGTATATTGGTTCATAAGATGAACTAGGTTCCTACCATTGTATGACAATGGAAGTGTGGCTTTGGCCCAGGAACCTTGGTCCCATCAGTGACCCAGACATATTCTGAGGCAGCATCACCGGATCATGGTGATAGATGATCTCCAGGGTGATCGAGGTTAGGAGAGTAGACTCAGAGGACAACACGGCGGATCCACTCACAAAGGCTTTTTCCCAGAGAGAGACTTATATGGGATGGTTGAGTATGTGATACTGCAACCACTGCTACAGATGGCCCTAGTGCAAGTGGGAGATTGTTAGTTATATGTATGCCCTAGAGGCCATTACTGTACATTGGATGTATATTGTAGTGGATGCTGGGACATATATAGGTAGGACTTTCTTGCTCGACATGATAGTACGCTATCTGGTTACTCTTTATCTTAACATGTATACTTTCTGTCTCTCTGTTACATGTTGATAAAGCCCTTAGGATGAGTACTCGACTTCCAGGACTATGATGTAGATCATACTAGTAGGGCCTGGGTAGTCCATAAGTACATGCTTCAATGTTCCTAGTCGTGGGAATATCGAGACGGGGCATCGATATTCCAGAGTAGACTAGCACATATCTTCTCGACCCATGTGATGGGCGATGGATGATCCCATATCCATTGGTGTTTGACATCAGAGATGGTATGCGGGTGCGCAGTAGAGACTGGGTACACTGAACGGACTCGCCGAGAACTCCCAGATGGTATTATACCTCATGTCAGATGGCAGTTCTCTGGTGACACTGGTACAGCTTAGTCTGTTGACCCGAGATCGTCATAGAGTCTTGTGTGTCTCCCACTGTGCTTTGATTTCCACCCTACCACGGCTCTACCGAGTCGTGCAAACAGGTGGTTTTTGGGTACAGTCCCAATTCACATGGAGGCAATAAGCGATAGGAGGGGATTCGTCTCTCCCGGTATTGGGGGTTGATGTTGCGCTATGCTCGACTGGCCATAACTGGAAATCCCTGGCCAGGGTTGCAGTGATATACTGGTAAGAGTTATCAGTGGTTTCACGAATGTTATGGACCTTACGTCGGCATGACTTATCAAGCTATTGGGGTCTGACGTTTACCACCCCTAGGCGAGATATGCGACATATCAGACGAACAGACCGGATTGTACGGTAAGTATTACTGGTTGGATTCACAGGAGTGTGAGAGGGCTTGCTCGTCGATCTTCTGATCGCTCAATACCCGGGTGGCCGTTACGTTTAGCAGACCGCTTGCGGCTTATGGGTGTTTGATATGATCATCACCTACTGCCGGCGTATTGACGAGTCTTTAGAGTCCTACACAGAGGTTTCCTGGCTCAAGCGAAACGAAATAGGAGCGCATATGAGATATGTGCGGGACCGAGAATAATGCATGTATGTGATACCGTATTCTATTCTCGCGATGAATGTATCGATTGGTTGTATGCGATATAACCTAGTTATCGAATCGTGGATTGATTCGATAAGTCGATACATCAGATATTAGTCGGTCATATGCGATATGACTGGATCGTTAAATCAAGTGTTGATTTAATGATTTAATGTATAATTATATATTTGATATATTACTTTGCATTAACTAGTATTTGTTCACTTAAGATGGATTTTCTCACTTGATGTGCACATTGTGTATATGATATAGTTTTGTGCACTAGTTTGTATCATGTTTGATGATACATGCAAACTTGGGTGTGTGTGTGTGCTTTAAACTATGATTAGGTTAATGGTTAGGGTTTGTTTTATTTATTTATTTATTTATTTATTCATTTTGGAAAGGATAAAATGGTGATTTTCTTTTCTTTCTTTGCTTGAAGCTTCTTGAAGCTTCAAAGCATCTTTGAAAGTCTACCATTTTGTCTTTATCCCTTAACCTAACCATTCAACTAAACTATAGTTTATTCTCTACACTAAACCATGGTTGCTAAAATGATAAGAATCACTTTATTTTCTTTTTTTCATAATTCTTATCATATTCTTTTTCTTCTTCTTCTTCTTCTTCAAGAAGAAGAAACCATTCTAGCTTCAATGGTGCCTTGAGAAAAAGGGTGAGAAATCCAATTCTAAAGTGAACCCACTTCCTATTTCTTCATCATCTACCACTTGCCATGTAGTATAGGGTGTTTCTTCACAAGTTTCATGACTTGGTGAAGTTGGAGCTTGATCTTGAGTTGCCTCGACGTAGATCATCTTCGGCATCGAAGTCGACGACCTAGCCCGATCATTTCTTCGACGAAACCATCGCTAGAGTCCGGGATCCGATGATCGCAGCGGAGGGACGTCAACACGGAGCTATGGAGGTGGAGGACCGGATCTAAAAAGGTTGTATTTTCTGTTCACTCTTAGTTAAGTTGTTAACTTATATTGTTTCGCCTATACCTCTAGTCACGATCTTGCTTAGGGTTACTTGGCACATAATTTTTTTTTTGAATTGGCCATGTTTGATCACTTGATGAACCTCATGGGTGTGCCTAGGAACCCTATAGGTAATACTAGCCGGCTCGGATTTGAGCCGGATTATTAAATCAGGTATTGATTTGATAATTTACATATGTGTTTTTATTACAAATTACCTTCTAAAAAGTGGACACCTCATCATGGACTTTTCCATTTATTGATAAATGGAAATGAAGTGGAAATTGAAGGAGAGGGGGGCATGGTGAGAGACATGGCTTCAATAGTTGACAAATGAATTCTTTATTCATTTGTGGCATCTATTGAAGCTTGGCTACACTTGTTTATTCATGGAAATTCATACAAAAAACCATTGTGATTGAATTTCTCTCACTTGCATGCTTCATTATTCTTGAGCTCCCACATTTTGCTTCACCCTCCTCCCTCCTCTTGAGTTTCCTCCACCTTCATCATCTTCCTTTTCACTACACTCTCATGAGTTGAGAAACAAGTGAAGAGGTAAGATAGAGATAGTAGAACACATAGAACTCCACACTACATCCTAGACAACTTGAATTAGCAACCCAAGTTCTCTAGTTGATCCTATTGACACTTAGTTAGGAGCTAGAGCCATGGATCACATCCCTCGGGTGATCATCTACGACAAAGGAGGACTGGAGAACAAGCTCGATCCCGAAGAATCGATGGAGCAGGAAAAGAAGATCAAGCATGTTCAAGGTGGTCACTTGGAGCTAACGACGAGGAAAGAAGACCGAAGGACTTGGATCGTTTGGTGAGACCTCTTTCATAGTAGTTAGTTCATCTCTTTTAGATAGATAGGTTTATGGTAAGATCCGGGTTTATTAGGTTAACTTAGCCCGTTTTTAAACTCGTAGAAAAAATTTTGTTCCGCAAATCGCCACGTTCGATGGCTCGGGCGTTAAGGTAACCCAACACCACCTACCGTAGCCGCTCCACTCACAGAATAGACGGTAAATCTGGAGGCTATCAAAAGACTACTTGAAGGTCAGCAGACTCAAAGCACGATTTTGAAGGAGCAGACTGCTCTCCTTCAACAGAGTTTCATCCGCTAGCAGAAACACCAGGAGTGAAACATGTTCTAGCGTTACACCTGAAGAACTTCTTAGGGTAGGATAAACCACTTTAGGCTGAGGAATAGACTCAGAGCATAGAAGATGGCCTAGCCGCATCTCCAGTTCCAGAAGTGGCTTGGGTCAGAATAGAAATGTTAGTTGTATATATATGCCCTAGAGGCCATTAGTGTACATGATTGCATATTATAGTGGATGCTTGGACATATATAGAGAGGACTTTCTTGCTCGACATGATAATATACTATCTGGTTGCTCTTTATCTTAACATGCAGACTTGTTTTGTGATACTATCTTTCTCTCACATATTGATAAAGCCCTTAGGATGTACACTTGACTACCAGGATTATGATACAGATCATGCTAGTGGGGTCAGGGTAGTCCATAAGTTCATCCTTTAATTGTTCCTAGTCGTTGGTGTATCGAGACGGGGCATCGATATTCAGGAGTAGACTAGCGTATACATTTCTTGACCCAAATGAAGGGCGATGGATGATCACACATCCATTGGTGTTTGACATCAAATATTGTATACGGGTGCTGAGTGGAGACTGGGTACACCGAACAGGACTCGCCGAGAACTCTTAAATGGTATTATACCTATCGTCAGATAGCAGTTCTCTGGTGACACTGGTATATGTTAGTCTGTAGACCCGAGATCGTCATAGTGTCTTGTGTGATTCCCACTGTGCTTTGATTTCCACCCTACCATGTTCAAGAGAACGTGCAAACAGGTGGTTTTTTGGGTACAGTCCCGACTCACATGGAGGCAATGAGCGATAGGAGGGGTTTTGCCTCTCCCGGTATTGAGGGTTGATGTTGCGCTGTGCTCGATTAGCTATAACAGAAAGTCCCTGGCCAAGGCTGATTATGAGATTTACTGGTAGGTGTTATTAGTAGTTTCTCGACCCGTTATGAGGCTCATATCGGCATGACTTATCAAGTTATTAGGGTCTGACGTTTACCATCCCCAAACTAGGAGGCTTCTGCCAAGGAAGCAGAACAAGTCAAGATGATATGGCAGAAAAACTTCCAGCTGCTTCAGATATGCGACATATCAGACGAAGAGACTGGACTGTATGGTAGTGTTACTTATTGGATTCATGGGAGTTTGAGCAAGTTTGCTTGTTGATCTTCTGATTGCTCAATCCCCAGGGAGCCGTTACGTCCAGCTAGTACCGCTGACGGCTTATGGGTAAGTGATATGATCATTACCTACTGCCGGCGTATTGACGAGTCTTTAGAGTCCTACACAGAGCTTTCCTGGCTCAAGCGAAACGAAGTAGGGCACATATGTAATATATGGGGGACTGAGATTAATACGTGTATGTGATACCGCATTATAATCTTGCGATATGTGGTATCGATCGGTTATATGTGATATAGCCGGGTTATTGAATCAACTGTTGATTCGATAAGATGATATAAATGATATTAGTTGGTTATATGTGATATTGCCGGATTATTAAATCAAGTGTTGATTTAATAATTTAATGTATGATTATATATTTGATGTATTAATATACATTAAGTAATATTAGCTCACTTAAGACTTTCTTTTCTCATTATTCATTTAATATATATGTGATGTATATTAATGTATTATTTCTTTGTGTCATGCTTGATGATACATTGTATATGGGTGTATGAGACTCATACCATGCTTAAGATAATTAGGGTAATTATTTATTTAGGGAATAAACAAAATTAGGTGGAAATTGTCAAGGGTTGGAAGCTTGGAGAAGCTTGTGGAAACCATTGACTTAGTCCACTAATTTTGTTTTACTTTAGATATTTATTAACCCGACCATTATTTTTAGCCATGGTTAAGTCTCTACAATGTAATATATGATATTATCTCACCCACGGTTTCCAATTCATTCATTCTATTTTCTTGACTTCATCTTCTTCTTCATCTCCTTTGAGCTTACTAGGTTTTCTTGAGGTGAAGAAAAAGAGTGAGAAAAATTATTCTAAAGTGAGCAAAATTCCTACTTCATCAATTTACACTAGACTAGCCATTTAGTATAGGTTGTTTGCTTCACAAATTGTCAATTAGTGAAGAGGTAGCTTGAGTTTGAGATTCCTCGATATAGATCATCTTCGGCCTCGAACATCTTTGAGCAAGATCGTTCCTTTCGCCTAGTGGAGCCTAACTAGAGTCCGGGAAACCACTACTTGGAGCAAAGGGACCACTACACGGAGTTTTAGAAGTGAAGGACCGGTCTATAAAGGTTGTATTTCTTGTTCACTTAGTGTAAAGTTGTTTACATGTTTTATTAACCCTAATTCTCTAGTTAGATCATTGGTTTAAGGTTTCCTAGCACTCTAGATTTTTTAAAAATGCATGCTAGATACCTTAGAAAACATAGTGAGGATCCTAAGCAACCCTACAGTGGTATCAGAGCCAAGCTAGAGCATTAGGAGTTGTCTAGGCGAAGTTAAAGTATTCGAACGAACATCGAAACCCCATTATTACATGCTTTCTGGAAATTTTTCCAAATGTTAGATTTTTCCAAGTTAAAAATATTCAAAAAATCATGCAGGGTATTCTATGGATCCCTATGAAAAACGACGGCCCAACTCGACCAAACGGCCGTGGAACCGCCGCCAATATAGGCTTATTGCGGCGGTTCCGCGGCGCCGTTGGTGAGGCAGGGAGTGTGCCTACTTGTGCTGATCCGTAGGTGCTTGTGGCAGGTTCTGGGTATTTTTAACTGTGTCTCAAGTGTTGAGGTCTCTGGGAATTTTGGGAGTTTGTTGATTCGATCGAAATGTTTAACATCGTCTAGGTATTTGCGAAATGTGATACAATATTTGGAATCCACAATAATTTGTTTTGTGAAAACTAGTTTGAATTTTGCAAACCTAGCAATTTAGTCTCTTTTGATCGGTTGCCACGGGTTTTTGATTTGGATCAAAACTCCATCGCAATCACACAAAGTACGTAGATACTCACCGGGTAACATTACTAGATAGCCACGCCCCATAGCCCCGACCAAGTGACTGTAGGAGAGCCCCGTTGCCAAAAAGAATCCATTCGGGTGCTCGCGGCCGCGGTGTTCAGCTTAAGTGCGCTTCGTCGACGGCATCGGGGGTGTGGCCGTCTACTAAAGTTTCCGACGAGCATTCGATCAGGTTGTTGGGAATCTTGTTGAATTTCCCGACTAGTTATTGAAAAGTGTTTTCAATATCGAGACTAAAATGTGGGGTTTATATTGTTAGGCATGAAATTCGGAATTTGAGATATTCCGGGTTTATGATGTCTAAGGAATTCATTTGGTTATGCATGAAATCCGAAGTATGTGATATTTCGGGTTTATGATGTCTAAGGATGTTGCGGATTCTAATTATTGTAGTTTTCACTTTCTTTTCTGCGACCGTAAGTGTAATATGTGAGGTTTCGCCGGTTTCGTTGTAATACGTCAACGACAATTGGGATACGCATATTTACTTACGTTGATGACATGTGATGTTCTGTGTTGCTATGATATGTTATATTGGATCGTCGTGTTTGAATAGCCGGGGGTTTTATGTGAGATGAGAGTTTTTCATTTTCATTCATGTAAAATTCAATGTATGTAATATTCTTTTATTGGGACACTTCCGGATTGAGGATGATGTCACCATTGATGTATATTATTTACTTTTCCGCATTAGGATTGACCCAAGGTAGGGAGCACAAGTAACCGGGTTCTAGAGTCCAGTGGGAGACCATCTCGAGGAGTCGAGACCGGGTCTCCTAACTCTAAAATTGGCAGGGTTGCTTGCCGCTCTCGTAGGGGTCTAGGGATATGGGTTTGGCTATTCATCGCGACCGTGGAATCCGTGTTTTTTACTGGCTTAATTTAAAACGCGGAACTCCTAATATATCCAATATTTCATATGTTGACTTCTGCTGTAATGTTCTGTGATGAGATCATATAACTGCTTGAGACGAATGTTATTATTATATATATTATATATAATAAACGTTGCTTATGTTTTGCACCCGCGCTAGTCCAGCCCCCGCTCTGCCGGTAGTTAAGTAACCAAACAGTGAAGACGGGCCCAGTAAGGAATGCGGATGGCATAAGCTACGTTCTATTTTCGTTTCTTTATCTGTGATGCTTAGGAAGGAGAATTGATGGGACTTCATTAATGAGATTAATGAAAGGAAAGAAACATAATGATGTTGTAGAATCACATTTTCTAAACCGGTAGCTCTAGTTCTTGATTTGCATAGTGGTATTCCTTGAAGAATATCCAACACCTCATTCAATGAGGAAAGAGCCTAGATCCCTTCACCAGGAGTGACCACTTTAGCAAAAGCTAGTAGATGCTACACCTATTTAGTTTATTTTGAAAAACTCGATTTTAAAAGCGGAGCTTAAACCACTCCTTTTCAAATCACTCGATTCTACAACAATATCAAGTTCATTACGCAAAAGGTTTTCTTAAAAACCTGTCGCAGCCCTCCGTCATTTCAGATAACTACTATTTAGTATTCGTGCTACGTTTGTTGACTATGTTAAGGTGTAGTGTGCGGTAGCTAATTAGTGCTTATCTGCAACCATATAATGAGATTGGATTAGGATAGTCGTACGACTTTGTTGACTATGTTAAGGGTCGTACGGGTGGATTTAATTCAATCACGAAATGACGAGTTGAACTTGACCAGCACTTATGATTTGTTGACTATGTTAAGGTCATAAGTTACTAGGGGCAAAATATTATTAGGAATTTCAAGTGTTGAAATTTTCAATGAGATTGCATACCTTCTATGAGATGGTTGGATCCCGATACCCACTGCGAGTAAGCGTTACTCCTGTGAGAGTTTTGCACTTTATAATTAGCTAACTTATTAGGTGTCTAGAAAGGTGTCAACGGGGTTATACCTCTGTGAAAATGATGTTTACTTTAATTAGGTCCGTGCGAAAGTACGGGGAACCTCCCTCAAAGTACCGACACTGGTCTGGCTGAACGGTTAGCGAACTTGTAGGGTGTAATTAATCCCGGCCAGTCTTACCTTTTAGGGTTTGAAGGAAGATTTGATAAAAACAGTGGGAGCCATCCTGATTAGATAATATAATAACCAATCTAATCTTTCAAGAGCATACGCTAAGTGTTTTCTTCTCTCTCTCTCCAGGTAGTGACCATGACACGCCTTAATCAAGATAATAATATAGATGTATTGACCGAACCTGCTTATTATACTGAGCTGGAGAACGTTGGTTCCGCTCTATCTTATAATTGTTATAAGTCTGAGCTGGAAATAGGGGAATTGCAGGATCCCATGTCACCCGATCGAAGAAAGAGCATGTTGATGCTTCTTCTTCGGGTGTGTTCGTTACTGAGAACCATTTCTCACTGTACTCTACATCCTGAGTATTAGATACCGGATCAGGATCCCACATATGTAATTTTGTACATGGGATTAAGAAAGGTAGAGAACTGGGAATAAGTGATAAAAATGTAAGAATGGGAAATAGTGCAATTGTTGTAGCCAAGATAGTTGGCGAATATTATTTTGTATTACCAAGTAGTAATACATTGATTCTGAACGAATGTTATTACATACTGAACCTGATATGTAACATTATATCAGTCTCTTTATTAAGTAAAGAAGGATATAATTTTGTATTGCACGATAATGTTATGAACATTTTCCTGAATCAAAAGCTGATTGGATCAGGCACGTTGCGCAATGGTATATACGTTCTAAATCAAACCACAGTTCTAAGTATACGGAACACACACAAAAGGAAGAGTTCAAAAATGAACGAATCCTTCTTGTGGCATTGTCGACTAGGTCATATCAATGTGACACGACTGGCTAGGTTACATAAGAATGGATATTTGAATCCGTTCGAATTTTCATCTTATGAAACTTACCAGTCATGTCTCGAAGGCAAGATGACCAAAACTCCGTTTACAGGACACGGAGAAAGAGCTGCTGAACTCTTGGGACTGATACATAATGATGTATGCAGACCAATGTCTATACATGCCAGGGATGGTTCCTCCTACTTTATTACATTCACTGACGATCTCTCAAGATTCGGACATGTGTTCCTGATGAAACACAAGTCTGAAACTTTTGAGAAATTCAAAGAATATAAACATGAAGTTGAGAACCAGACGGGTAAAAGTATTAAAATCCTTCGATCTGATCGAGGAGGAGAATACTTGAGCACTGAGTTCCTGGATTATCTAAAAGAGAATGGGATTCTCTCTCAGCTTACGCCTCCGTATAAACCACAGCACAACGATGTATCATAGCAGAGAAATCGCACCTTATTAGATATGGTGCGTTCTATGGTGAGTACTACTGGGTTGCCTATTTCCTTTTAGGGTTATGCGCTTGAGACAGCTGCATACCTATTGAATCAAGTTCCATCTAAATCAGTGCCTACAATATCATATGAGATATAGAGTGGGAAGAGACCGTATCTTAAACGAGTTAAGATATGGGGTTATCCGGCCTATGTCAAAAGGCAAAATCCGGACAAACTCAAGGCACGGTCAATTCATTGCAAGTTTGTGGGATATCCAAAGAATTCACAAGGATATATTTTTTACCACACTGAGGAACAAAAGGTGTTTGTTTCTCAATACGCCACCTTTTTAGAAAATGAATTTCTTGTAAAAGAAATTAGTGGCAAAGAGGTAGAGCTGGAAGAAGTTCCAGCTGCACAAACTATAACAGATGATTTAATGGAACCAAAGGATTCAGTAGTCCCTGACGAACCTCAGCATCTCCGCCGATCTAGTAGGGTTCTTCATCCACCTGAGAGATACTACGGTTTTCTCATTGATGGTGGGAGAGAGGATTGCATCATAGAAGATGATGACCCAACTAGCTTCGAGCAGGCCATCACGAGTGGGGACTCTATGAAATGGCTGGATACTATGCGATCTGAGATGGAATCCATGTACACCAACAAACTATGGACTTTTGAAGATACTCCTGAAGGGGTAAAACCTATCGGAAGAAAGTGGATCTTCAAGAAAAAACTTGGTGTAGATGGAAAAGTTGATACTTTCAAACCTAGACTTGTAGCAAAAGGTTTTCGTCAACGACCAGGTGTGGATTATGACGAAACCTTTTCTCCAGTGGCTATGCTTAAGTCCATCCGGATCCTACTTGCCATCGCTGCATTCCATGACTACAAAATCTGGCAGATAGATGTCAAGATCTCTTTTCTAAATGGTGATTTAGAAGAGAGCATGTACATGACACATCCAGAGGGCTTCGTGGACAGTAGGAGCAGCGGAAAGGTGTGCAGCTGCTTAAATCAATCTACAGGTTAAACCAGGCATCGCAGAGTTGGAACATCTGTTTTGATGTAGCAGTCAAAGAGTTTGACTTCATCAAAAACGTAGATGAACCTTGTGTATACAAGAATGTTGCAGAGAGTAAGGTCGTCTTCCTCGTATTGTATATGAATGGCATACTCTTGATAGGAAATGATGTTTCTATGCTGCACTCGGTCAAGCTCTTCTTATCACAAAGATTCTCGATGAAAGATCTAGGTGATGCCTCCTACATCTTAAGGATTAAGATCTATAGAGATAGATCTAAACGGATGTTAGGATTGTCCCAATCCAGCTACATTGACACCATACTAAAGAGTTTTAGTATGGAAGATTCCAAGCGTGGGAATTTACCTACGATTTCAGGAATCACTCTCTCCAAAGAGATGTCCCCCAAGACTGATTTGGAGAGGGCACGCATGCAAGGGATACCCTATGCTTCAGTAGTAGGCTCTATGATGTATGCGATGTTATTACCAGATCAGATTTAGCATACTCACTAGGTGTAGTAAGTAGGTATCAAGCAGATCCTGGAGAGAATCACTGGACATCTGTGAAGAATATTCTTAAGTACTTAAGAAGGACTAAATAAATGTTCTTGGTGTATGGTAACGGTGAACTCCAAATGGAGTCCTTTACCGATTCGAGCTTCCAGAGTGATAAGGACGACTCTAAGTTGATCTCGGGTTTTGTATTCACCCTCAATGGAGGAGTGGTTTGTTGGAAGAGTTCCAAGCAAGAAACTGTGGCAGACTCGACGGAGGCTGATTACATCGCTGCCAACAATGCCGCCAAAGAAGCTGTCTGGATGAAGAAATTCATAACCGAACTTGGTGTGTTTCCATCCATCGAGCATCCAATACCTTTGTATTGTGATACCAATGGAGCAGGGGCTTTGGCCAAGGAACCCAAGTCCCGTCAGCGATCCAGGAATATTCTGAGGCGGTATCACCTAATCCGGAAGATAGTTGATCACTGGGAGATCGAGGTCAGGAGAGTTAACACGAAGAATAATACAGCGGATCCACTCACGAAGGCCATTCCCCAGATACAATTTGAGAGACTCTTCGGGATGTTGGGTATGAGATACTACAACAACTGGCCTTAGTGAAAGTGGGAGATTGTTAGTTGTATGTATGCCCTAGAGGCCATTAATGTACATGATTGTATATTATAGTGGATGATTGGACATATATAGAGAGGACTTTCTTGCTCGACATGATAGTATGCTATTTAGTTGCTCTTTATCTTAACATATAGACTTGTACTGTGATACTGTCATTCTCTCACATGTTGATAAAGCCCTTAGGATGTATACTTGACTACCAGGATTATGATGAAGATCATACTAGTGGGGCCAGGGTAGTCCATAAGTTCATCCTTTAATTGTTCCTAGTCGTGGGTGTATCGAGACGGGGCATCGATATTCCGGAGTAGACTAGCGTATACGTTTCTTGACCCATATGATGGGCGATGGATGATCCCACATCCATTGGTGTTTGACATCAAAGATTGTATACGGATGCTCAGTGGAGACTAGGTACACCGAACAGGACTCGCCAAGAACTCCTAGATGGTATTATACCTATCGTCAGATAGCAGTTCTCTGGTGACACTGGTACATCTTAGTCTGTAGACCCGAGATCGTCATAGAGTCTTGTGTGATTCCCACTGTGCTTTGATTTCCACCCTACCATGTTCAAGAGAATGTGCAAACAGGTGGTTTTTGGGTACAGTCCCGAGTCACATGGAAGCAATGAGCGATAGGATGGGTTTCGTCTCTCCCGGTATTAGGGGTTGATGTTGCGCTGTGCTCGATTGGCTATAACAGGATGTCCCTGGCCAGGGCTGATTATAAGATTTACTGGTAAGTGTTATTAGTAGTTTCTCGACCTGTTATGAGCCACATGTCGGCATGACTTATCAAGTTATTGGGGTCTGACATTTACCACCCCCAGACTAGATATGCGACATATCAGACGAAGAGACAGGACTGTACGGTAATATTATTGAATTCACGGGAGTATGAGCAAGCTTGCTTGTTGATATTCTGATCGCTCATACTCGGGTAGCCGTTATGTCTAGCTAGTACCACTGACGGCTTGTGGGTAAGTGATATGATCATTATCTACTGCCGACGTATTGACAAGTCTTCAGAGTCCTACACAGAGGTTTACTGGCTCAAGCGAAATGAAGTAGGGCACATATGTGATGTGTGCGGGACCGAGATTAATACGTGTATGTGATACCGTATTCTAATCTCGCGATATGTGATATCGATCGGTTATATGTGATATAGCCAGTTTATTGAATCAAGTGTTGATTCGATAAGATGATATAAATGATATTAGTCGGTTATATGTGATATAACCGGATTATTAAATCAAGTGTTGATTTAATAATTTAATTTATGATTATATATTTGATGTATTAATATACATTAACTAATATTAGCCCACTTAAGAATTTCTTTGCTCGTTATACATTTAATATATATATGATGTATATTAATGTATTATTTCTTTGTGTCATGCTTGATGATACATTGTACATGGATGTATGAGACTCATACCATGCTTAAGATAATTTAGGGTAATTATTTATTTAGGGAATAAACAAAATTAGGTGGAAATTGTCAAGGGTTGGAAGCTTAGAGAAGCTTGTGGAAACCATTGACTCAGTCCACTAATTTTGTTTTACTTTAGATATTTATTAACCCAATCATTATCTTTAGCCATGGTTAAGTCTCTACAATGATAATATATGATATTATCTCACCCATGGTTGCCAATTCATTCATTCTATATTCTTGACGTCATCTTCTTCTTCATTTCCTTTGAGCTTACTAGGTTTTCATGAGGTGAAGAAAAAGAGTGAGAAAAATTATTCTAAAGGGAACAAAATTCCTACTTCATCAATCTACACTAGACTAGCCATTTTGTATAGGTTGTTTGCTTCACTAATTGTCAATTAGTGAAGAGGTAGCTTGAGTTGGAGATTTCTCGACGTAGATCATCTTCGGCCTCGAAGATATTTGAGCAAGCTCGTTCATTTCGCTTAGTGGAGCCAAACTAGATTCTGGGAGACCACTACTTGGAGCGAAGGGACTACTACACGGAGCTTTAGAAGTGAAGGACTGGTCTACCAAGGTTGTATTCCTTGTTCACTTAGTGTAAAGTTGTTTACATATTTTATTAACCCTAATTCTCTAGCTAGATCCTTGGTTTAGGGTTTCCTAGCACTCAAGATTTTTTAAAGTTGCATGCTAGATGCCTTAGAAAACATAGTGAGGGTGCTAAAGAACCCTACAAGAAAAATTCCAGCTTACCGACAATACCTGAATCTAGTGGAAGGCCGAGGAAAGTCGTCTTGAGCAGCCAATCGAGTGGAAGACTTTCCGTGATCTCTTTGACGCCAAGTATTTTCCGGAAACCGCACACTTCTAGATGGAACAGAATTTCATTCACCTGCAACAAGGATCTAAGTGGGATAAGTCAATGGATGAGTACGATGCTGAATTCACCATGCTCAGCAGATTCGCCACCCATCTAATTCCTACTGCAAAAATAAGAGCCAGGCATTTCCAACAAGGATTGGACCCTGAGATTCAAGCCGCCCTAGCAATGGGGGAATACCTAACACATGAAGCAGCTTTTAAGTCAGCCCATCGTTATGAAGCTGTCATTAAAGGGAAGGCCACAGTTGGTCGGTATGAAACGTCCCACCAACCAAATTAATGAAGGAGCCTCTTCTAGGCCAGCTCTTCCAACGCTATCTTTGAAGTCAAGAGGATCATTTTCTGAGACTGAACTCAATTTCTGTATCTATTGTAAGAGGACCGAACACCAAGTCAAGGATTGTCGTCGAGAAAATGGTCTTCTTCTGATATGTGGATCATCCTCACATTCTATAGGAACTTGCTCACACAACCGAACTGGCCCAGCCCCCGCAGCTAGACCATCTATTCAAACCTATTCGTTTAGCTCTTCCTGCACCGCTTCCACGCGGACCACCTTTACTTCGTCAGCCATCGATGTATCAGCATGCACAGAGAAATATGCAGAGACTTCAGGCTTTCACTTTGGCGACCATGGAAGCCGATGGGTCAAGGTAACCCTGGTAAATCGCCTCCTATCTATTCTTCAGCCTTTCCAAGTTCTGCATTCTTTCGTGTTTTCATCTACCTAAACATTTTCCTACACTTCCGGTACAATATCAATAGTTCTTTCACCACCGCTGTAATCTAATTTTTCTTGATTCTTGAATCTGTTACAACTTTCTTGTATAAATTTCGAGAACGAAATTTCTATAGGGGGGTAGAATATAAAAACTCTAAAATCTTAGTACGGAAATTCTTCTGTTAAAATACAGAATAGAGTTTCACAGCCTGAGTATAAGTTATAAGTTAATTTTGTTTAAGAACAGCAAGAAACAACTTGTAGCTCAGGTAAAGCCCTTGCACTGCTGTGATGTAGCCCTTGTGTTCGAATCCCATCAGACACATTATTTTTTTCTGATTTTTCTTTTAAACTTTTTGGAAGCCCAAAAGTTTACACGTACAATGCACATAAAAATGAAAAGACAAAAAAATCAAACATGTGTAAAATGGAGTTAACACTGGTGTGAACACGTGGCAAGAATCCACTAGCCCTCCTCACTAAATCGACCGGAGGAAAGCTTGTGAAGGCCGGCACCGACAGTCCCCTGTGGCTAAAGTGCCCCATGCTTTACACGCTCGACTCTTGGTCTACCCCTAACTCCCCTGCACTGTTTGATTTCCCTGCAATCAAACAGAGACTCTTCAATTCACAATTTATCATCTTTTTAATGCATTTTAATTCACCATTTTAATTCCAAAACCCTAATTCTACACTATAAATACTACCCCATACCCTAGCCCTTCATCATTCTAAAAATTCTAGCTAAAACTATCAAAATTTCTAAGTACAAGTGGAGTTAGCAAGCGGTCAACTTCCAGCGGAGAATCGAAGCAATTCCGGCGATCCCGCGACACCACGAAGTTCAACCATCCTTCTTCTACCTTTCTTTAAGCCTCCTAAATCGTAAGTCCTTACCAATCCCTCTTCTTCTTCTTTGAAAATCTATTTTCAAAACATATGTTGGAAGTGGAGTTAAATACCGACATCTTCTTCTAAACCTTAGAAAATTCACTTTTCTTTACGTATTCTTCATTCATATTCTTACACCATGTTTGTAATCATGAAACTAATGCTTAGAACTAACTTTTAATTAAAAACATAATGCACAATAACTTTAACTTAACTTTACATTAAAATACCATGAAGTTTGTATATACCATCTTCAATTGTTTTGCTTAAACATGCCTTTAGAAAACTTCATGGGGTAATGACCTAACCCTCACATACACACATGGTTCCATAGCACGATGCATTTTAGTTGGATAATTTTTTACGAGTACAATATTATATTAAAATACCATATACTATAAAAACCGGATTTCTTTTAAATTGTATTTTAAATTCTTTTGCAAATAAGCCTCTACAACCCTCTTTAGGGGACCCGCTATTGGATGGTGTGGATTATCGCACATTCTTGGGCTAGTAGAGCGAGATGCAGACCTTCTTACGGAGCATTCAGTCTCGAAAAGTTTATAATACGGTTTTTAAGAAAAAACATATTTTTCTACATAAATAAAATTAATTTTTAATAAATTATATAAATATTACAAATCCACATATTTTCAAAATATAATAAACTTACATTTTGTACAATGAAAGAATTACAAGTTTCATCAAAATATCATCAAGATACCAACAAAAGACAAGTTTTACACTAAAATACCATAAACTTTCCAAGCTAAGCTATTATCACTAAAATACATCAAATATTTAAAATTCATATTCATGGAAACCTTAAATAATATAAATAACTTCTCGAGGTTATTTTGATACAATATTAAAATATTTTCATAAAAAAATCCCCGAGTGATATATATAAACTTGCACAGTACTGAGCGTGCCTCGAGTTTGTCCGCATACTGCTTTTTGACAAAAGCTGGACATCCCCAAATCTTCAGGTATTGAAGATAGGGTTTCTTCCCACTCCATAACTCATATGGTGTGGTAGGCACAGTCTTAGTGGGAACTCGGTTCAAAAGGTATGCGGCTGATTCTAGCGCATATCCCCAGAATGATCGCGGTAACTCAGCATTACTCATCATGGACCGTACCATATCCAATAGGGTTCGGTTCCGTCTCTCCGATACACCGTTATGTTGCGGAGAGTATGGAGGAGTAAGCTGAGAGAGAATTCCATTCTCTTTGAGGTAATCAAGGAACTCGGCACTCAAGTATTCACCACCTCGATCAGATCTTAGTGTCTTGATACTTTTGCCTGTTTGTTTTTCTACTTCATTCTTGTATTCCTGGAACTTTTCAAAGGCTTCAGATTTATGCTTCATTAAGAAGACATGTCCGAACCTTGAAAAATCATCCGTAAAAGTAATGAAGTAAGAATAACCGCTTCACGCATGTCTAGACATTGGACCGCACACGTGGCTGTGTACGAGTCCCAAGAGCTCGCTCGCTCTTACTCCGTGTCCAGTGAACGGAGTTTTTGTCATCTTCCCTTTGAGACAGGATTGACAAGTTGCATACGATTGATATTCGAACGGATCCAAATATCCTTCTGTATGTAACTTCGTCAACCTTCTCTCATTGATGTGACCGAGTCTACAATGCCATAAGAAAGCCTGATTGATTTCTGGAGACTTTCTTTTGTGTGTATTCTGGACATTGAAAATCTGTGGTTGGTTTAAGACGTATATACCATTGCTCAATGTACCTGACCCAATCAGAACTTGATTAAGGTGAATATTTACAACGTTACTTACAAACGCAAATTCATAACCTTCTTTTGAAACTAAAGATACAGAAATGATATTACAAATTGCATTGGGTACAAAAAAGCAATTACGTAAAACCAAAACATGTCCATCTGACATTCCCAGGTGATAGTCCCCCACGGCCTCAGCATCCATGCTAGCTCCGTTTGCAACTCTGAGGGTCATGTCACCTGCTTTCAAAAACCTGCGCTTTCTCAACGCCTGCAAAGAATTACAGATATGAGATCCTGATCCGGTATCCAATACTCAGGAAGTAGAGTTTATTGATAGACAGTTTTCAATAACATACACACCTGAAGCTGAAGCCGCAACATGCTTCAGATCCTGTGTTCTGGCCTTCCAAGCCCTGCAATCTTTCTTCCAGTGTCCACTCTTGTAACAGTAAAAGCACTCTTCTTTCCCCACAAGCTTTCCCGCTACCTTTGTTGCTTTTGCCTTTCCCTTCGTATCCACTTTACTAACACCGCCCCTTGGTTTGGCGAGGGCTTTCTTCTTCTTTCCCTTGGCTTTCGCCCTGGACTTAGAAGAGGAAGATCCTCCTACAAACAAAGTGGATGTTTCCCTACCTTTCTGTAGGGTGCCCTCTGCACTCCTCAGCATGTTGAGGAGTTCTGAAAGTTCAACTTCCTTTTCTTGCAAGTTGAAATTCAGGATGAACTGGGCATAAGTGGAAGTAAGGGACTGAAGAATCAAGTCCGTATAGAGCTCATTCTCCAACGTGGTCCCAAGGTCCGCAAGCTCCTCTATGTAGCCAATCATCTTAAGCACGTGTTCCGCTACCGATGATCCGACGGCCAATCTTGCCGAAAACAACTTCTTCGACACATCGTATCTTGCGATACGAGACTGCTCTCCATACAGTTCTTTTGTATGAAGAAATATGGATTCGAGGTCCATATTCTCGTGCCTCCTCTGATGTTCGTTGTCCATAGAGGCAGGCACGAGGCATTTGGCCTTCGCGCAATCGATCTCCCATGTCTTACGGATTTCCTTATCCGCGACGCTGGAGGTGGGACCTGGGACAGGGGGAGCTTTGGTGGTAAGAAGATACCCCAACTTGTCATAAGTGATTGCCATTTTGACATTCCTGAGCCAATCTTAGTAGTTTGGCCCTGTCAGTATGTTTTTATCTAGTAGTAACTTAAGTCCAGTCATGATGTTTGGTCGCTGCAATTAGGAGAGAGAGAAGAAACACTTTAGCATGATGCTCTTGCAAGTTTAGAGTGGTTTTTAATTTGTCTAAACAGGATGGCTCCCACTGTCTCTCGAATCCCTCCTAAAACCATAAAGGAAGAACTAGTCGAGATCAATCTCACCGTACAATACTTGCTTAACCGTTCAGCCAGGCCAGTGTCGGTACTTCGAGGGAGGTTTTCCAACGCTTTCGCGAAATTCCTTAATTAAATAACCTCTTTTCCCGGGGGCGTAGCCCCGCTAACACCTTTCTAGACACCTACTTGGTTTATAGCATTGATCGTTAAGTGAGAAAGTTCCGGAAGAGTAGCATATACTCACAGTAGGATCGGGATCCAAATATCATCGCGTGAAAAAACTGAAGGAATCCTACCAGAATCATCACACTCCAAATGGTATGCAGCGCTAGCAAGTTTCAGTTCTTTTGAAACTCCCGATGTGGATTTTTGCCCATGCTCTTATGACCTTGACTTTGGCCAAAATATCATAAGTCACATGTCAAGTTCTACCCGTCATTCTCCAGGTTAATTTGAGCCCACCCACACATACCCTTGACTTTGGGCAAAATGGTAGAACGACTGCCCCAAACCATTTCATCTATCTATGCTGCATATGAATATCCAATAGCTACCAATCACTATGCCTTGACTTTGGCCAATATACATAGCTTGAATACTTATTGACCATTCATGTGAAACGACGGAGGGCTACGAATGGTTTTGGCGAAACCGTGAACGTAGTGAACTTGATATAATCGAAGGAACGAGATAGCTTTCAAAAGGAGTGGTTCAAGCTCCGCATTTAAAAGTTTGGTTTTGAAAAGAACCGAGTGATTTTCAAAGTGTTCCAACGACTGTTACTTGGTTTATTTTTTCTTTCATTAATTCCAATGCATCCCATCATTTAATCCTACCATTGCAGAAAACAACGAAAATATGACGTACGCTTATGCCATCCGCATTCGCCACGGGGTCCCGTCATCACCCGTTAGGTTACTTAACTAACGACAAAGCGGGGACTGGACTAGCGCGGATGCAAAACATAAGCAACGCCTAAATAGATATCATATAGATATATATAAACATTCCGCACATGCAATGATAGCCATTCCAGATCACAGATGAATACATTGGATATACTAGGAATCCGCAATTCGCACGAGCCTGTAACGAAGAGCGGATTACACGGTCGCGATGAATAGCCAAACCCCACCCAAGACCCCTACAGGTGCGGCAAACTACCCGCCAAGTATCCGAAGTGAAGCAACCTCCCTCAACGACGTGAGTAGGCCACTCGGCACTTCGAGGTACCCGGTAGTTTGTGCACCCCACCTTGGGTCTATCCTAGGAGAAAAAATAGTAAAAAGAAATTATACAATGACGGCTACAACCCCGACCCGGTTGTGCGGCCATACAAATAATATTACATCAATTTACATATTACAAGAATTGAAAGATAAACAAAACTCTCATCTTACAATTCCCCCCGGCTATTCATCCGCGACAATCCAACGAATTCATATACACATACCATCAACATCACAGATCACAGATATGTATAACCCCCACTAATCGACGTATAGCGATTAGTAGACGTTCAATACATATATAACATTACAGATATAACCATTAGCTAAAGTCTACAGAAAATCGACCAAAAATACGGATTTGTAACCACCCTAAAAACCAACTTGTTCTCTGGAAAATCTGGGCAGAAATAAACCATCCCAAAAATCACAAAATAACCCCAGGAACAAACTGCAGGAGAAACGATCCACGGCCGAGTCAACTCGGCCGCGGAACCGCGGCGCTTTGGTCGACTCGTGCGATCGTTTTTCTTGCCTGTTTATAGAAAAGCCTAAGCCGATTTTTAAGACATGATTTTTTATTTTTAGCGCAGAAAAAAAAATCGGCAGCAACTTGGTTTTTTCGGGGTGTTTCGCGGTTTTTCGTTCGGTCGAAATTCTAAATACTTTGCTAACATGCTAGGGTGTGTTTAGTTAGGCTCTGATACCACTGTAAGTCCATGTTACCTCTCCCGGTTCTTTCGGGCTTGCGGAAATGGTGAAAAACCATTTTTAGGGTTTAGGTAACTTGGACTACAAAAACGGATCTTCGCTAAACTACACACTAGCAACCTAACTAGAGATTTATCTACTCGGTTAGGGGTTATACCTCACTTGAACTCCTTCTTCTTGAACTCTTTGTAATGGTTGGATGGTGCTTTCCTCATCGCCTTCTTTCGTCAAAGATGGATCCACCTGAGGGTTTCAACCTTGGGCTCCTTTCTCGAACTTTGAGAGAACTAAGGTCTTTGGCTTGCTAGACCTTCAACCTTAGAGTGAGTAGAGAAAGGTTTAGGGTATTTTATCTCAAGGAGAGGTTTCTCAACTCATGAGAATGGATCTCCTTGAACTAGAGGAGGAGGAAGAAGAAGAGAGGAGAGAGAATGGTTATGATAGAATGAGATGGTTTTTTACAACCATAACAAATATATGTGAATTAATCAATTAACAAAATTAACCTAACTGAAAAAGGTGATGGTATGTTGAAATAACCATTATCATTTCACATTAAATGAGTTTTGCAAAGATCAAAGAGCATCTTTGCTTGAAATGATGATGGTCAACCTTTCAACCTTGGTCAACTAGTCAACCTTGGTCAACAAGTCCACAAACCCAACCATGACACAATTTCATTTAATTAATATTATTAATTGATATATCATAAATTCATTAGGGTTTGGAAAAAGACGACTGTCAACTGTGCATATGCACCCGTTCCAAAACCCTAATGAAAAACCACTTCCTCCGCCTCAAACAACTGTGCATACACACCCGCATTCGTGTTCCGAGGAACATGAATACCAAGAGATAAAACTAACCCCAAAATATATACTAGGATCTGGCTCAAACCAGAGCCCGCTAGTAATGTCTGTCCGGACGCCAAACGTGCACAAGTGCACGGATGTGAACGGACCCTGTCGCAAAACCATGCGACCTCTACTCTGTTTTGCCCAAAGGCGAATAACCCTCTGTGTGGGACTCTAAAGACTCGACACTACGCTGGCAGTGGGTTTAACCACAGACCGCAAGCGGCACTAGCTGTGCGTAACGGTCCCCAGGTAGATGCCGATAAGAAGACTGACGAGGTAAACCCATCCGAACTCCTACTGAGCCTGAATGTGACAATCTCCGTACAGTCCGGTCTGTTCATCTTAAAACATCGCATGGCGGGCCTAGGGGGCGGTAAACGTCAGTCCCCTAATAGCGGTACAAGTCGTGTCGGAGTGTAGCCCAGAACACCCTGAGATAACACTGGAAACCTACCAGTATATCCCGCTTGCCCTGGCCAGGGACTACTTGTGTAATGGCTCTCCTAGACACAGCGCGATGCCAACCCCCAATACCGGGAGAGACGAATCCTGTCTAACCGTCACTGCCTCCAAGTGCTTCGGGACTGCACCCAACTACTACCTGTTTGCACGACTCCTTTGAGCCGTGGTAGGGTAGTAATCAAAGTACAGTGGCAACACACTTGAGGCGAAGTGACAGTGTCAAGTCAGCGGACTAAGCTGTACTCATGTCACCTGGGAACTGATAACTGACGATAGGTATAATACCAACCAACAGTTCCCGACGAGTCCTGTCCAGTATACTCGTAACCTAACGAGCACCCGCATACTATCTCAAGCACGACGTACTGACGGCTGTGGGACAGACCGCCTCCCGCACTGGGATGAGAAGCGCATACGCTAGTCTACTCCGGAGTATCGATGCCCTGTCTCGATAATCCCACGACTAGGGACGTGTGTATAAGGATGTGCTTGTAGATTACCCAGCTCCCACGAGTGTGACTGCCATCACAACGCTGGTAATCAAGCAAAGATCCTAAGGGCTCCACTAATGCGTATAGATGATACAATGAAGAAATACATGTACACATTAAAGCAGAGACAAACCAAGTAGCATACTACCATTTCGAGCAAGATTGTCTATACAACTGTGAACATCCCAAGCTTCCATCAAGTAATATACATGCTAGTATGATACAGTAATGGCCTCTAGGGCATATACACTAACAATCTCCCACTTGCACTAAGGCCATGTACTGGTGTATCGAAGACCTATCATCTCGATCAGCCGCTCGAACTGAGGCTGGGGTAAGGCCTTCGTGAATGGATCTGCAGTGTTATCTTCTGAAGCAACCCTCCGAACCTCGATCTCCTTGGGATCCACGATCTCCCTGATCAGGTGATACCGCCTCAAGATGTGTCTGGATTTCTGAAGGGTCCTGGGTTCCTTTGCTAAAGCTATAGCCCCGTTGTTGTCGCAATACAGAGGTATTGGGTCAACAATGGACGGAACCACCTGAAGTTATTTCAAGAACTTCCTTATCCAGACGGCTTCTTTTGCGGCATCAGATGCAGCGATATATTCCGCTTCCATAGTCGAGTCATCAACGGTTTCCTGTTTGGAACTCTTCCAACACACCGCCCCTCCATTGAGGGTAAAGACAAAACCCGACATGGACTTGGAATCATCCTTGTCACTCTGGAAGCTGGAGTCAGCAAAGGCCTCAATCTGGAGGTCTTTTCCGCCATACACCAAGAACACCTCCTTAGTCCTTCTCAGGTACTTGAGAATGTTCTTTACCGCTATCCAGTGTTTCTCCCCAGGGTTTGACTGATACCTGCTTACCACACTCAGTGCATAAGCCACATCTGGTCTGGTACACAACATCGCATACATTATAGATCCTACCGCAGAAGCGTAGGGTATAATAGACACGCGATCCCTTTCCAAATCAGTCTTGGGAGACATCTCTTTAGAGAGGGTGATCCCGTGACAAGCCGGTAGATTACCGCGCTTGGAATCTTCCATGCTGAATGTTTTCAGTATGGTGTCGATGTACCTGGACTGCGAAAGTCCTAATATCCTCTTGGATCTATCACGATAGATCCGGATCCCCAGAATATAGGAGACATCACCCAGGTCTTTTATGGAGAACCTGTGTGACAAGAACCCTTTGACAGATTGTAGCATAGGAATGTCATTTCCTATCAAGAGAATGTCATCCACGTATAGAACGAGGAATACAACAGTTCTCGCTACAAATCTACTATAGATGCATGGTTCATCTGGATTTTTGATAAAGCCAAATTCTTTGACCGTCTCATCAAAACAGATGTTCCAACTCCGCGATACCTGCTTTAGTCCATAGATGGACTTAAGCAACTTGCACACCTTTCCGCTGCTTCCACTCTGAATGAAACCCTCTGGCTGGTCCATATAGACACACTCCTCTAAATTTCCATTTAGAAAAGCGGTCTTTACGTCCATCTGCCAAATCTCATAATCATGGAAGGCAGCAATGGCCAGAAGGATCCGAATGGATTTCAGCATAGCCACTGGAGAAAATGTTTCATCATAGTCCAAACCAGGTCTTTGATGAAAACCCTTTGCAACAAGTCTAGCTTTATAGGTCTTGACCTGTCCATTTACACCAATCTTCCTTTTGAAGATCCACTTGCATCCTACGGGTTTTACCCCATCTGGAGCAACGTCCAAAGTCCATACTTTGTTGGTGTACATGGACTCCATTTCGACCCGCATTGCATCCAGCCATTTTACCGAGTCAACGCTCTGAATGGCCTGCTGGAAGCTAGTCGGCTCATCACTATCAATGATGCAATCTTCTCTATCCCCGTCTATGAGAAAACCGTAGTATCTCTCGGACGGATGAGACTGCCTACTACTCCTGCGGAGTGGCGTAGGAATGTCCTGATCTTTTGAACCCTCTGGTTCTACTAAGCTTTCAGTAATAGCTTGTGGTTCTGGAATTTCTTCCAGTTCTATTGCGCTCCCACTTATTTCCTTTTCTAAGAACTGGTGTTCCAGAAAGTGGGCATTTCGAGAAACAATGATCTTTTGTTCCTCTGCGTAATAGAAAAGATACCCCCTGGAGTTCTTTGGGTATCCCACAAACTTGCACAGTACTGAGCGTGCCTCGAGTTTGTCCGCATGCTGCTTTTTGACAAAAGATGGACATCCCCAAATCTTCAGGTATTGAAGATAGGGTTTCTTCCCACTCCATAACTCATATGGTGTGGTAGGCACAGTCTTAGTGGGAACTCGGTTCAAAAGGTATGCAGCTGATTCTAGCGCATATCCCCAGAATGATCGTGGTAACTCAGCATTACTCATCATGGACCGTACCATATCCAATAGGGTTCGGTTCCGTCTCTCCGATACACCGTTATGTTGCGGAGTGTATGGAGGAGTAAGCTGAGAGAGAATTCCATTCTCTTTTAGGTAATCCAGGAACTCGGCACTCAAGTATTCACCACCTCGATCAGATCTTAGTGTCTTGATACTTTTGCCTGTTTGTTTTTCTACTTCATTCTTGTATTCCTGGAACTTTTCAAAGGCTTCAGATTTATGCTTCATTAAGAAGACATGTCCGAACATTGAAAAATCATCCGTAAAAGTAATGAAGTAAGAATAACCGCTTCGCGCATGTGTAGACATTGGACCGCACACGTCGCTGTGTACGTGTCCCAAGAGCTCGCTCACTCTTACTCCGTGTCCAGTGAACGGAGTTTTTGTCATCTTCCCTTTGAGACAGGATTGACAAGTTGCATACGATTGATATTCGAACGGATCGAAATATCCTTCTGTATGTAACTTCGTCAACCTTCTCTCATTGATGTGACAGAGTCTACAATGCCATAAGAAAGCCTGATTGATTTCTGGAGACTTTCTTTTGTGTGTATTCTGGACATTGAAAATCTGTGGTTGGTTTAATACGTATATACCATTGCTCAATGTACCTGACCCAATCAGAACTTGATTAAGGTGAATATTTACAACGTTACTTACAAACGCAAATTCATAACCTTCTTTTGAAACTAAAGATACAGAAATGATATTACAAGTTGCATTGGGTACAAAAAAGCAATTACGTAAAACCAAAACATGTCCATCTGACATTCCAAGGTGATAGTCCCCCACGGCCTCAGCATCCATGCTAGCTCCGTTTGCAACTCTGAGGGTCATGTCACCTGCTTTCAAAAACCTACGCTTTCTCAACGCCTGCAAAGAATTACAGATATGAGATCCTGATCCGGTATCCAATACCCAGGAAGTAGAGTTTATTGATAGACAGTTTTCAATAACATACACACCTGAAGCTGAAGCCGCAACTTGCTTCAGATCCTGTGAGCCCTGCAATCTTTCTTCCAGTGTCCACTCTTGTGATAGTAAAAGCACTCTTCCTTCCCTACAAGCTTTCCCGCTACCTTTGTTGCTTTTTCCTTTTCCTTCGTATCCACTTTACTAACACCGCCCCTTGGTTTGGCGGAGGCTTTCTTCTTCTTTCCCTTGGCTTTCGCCCTGGACTTAGAAGAGGAAGATCCTCCTACAAACAAAGTGGATGTTTCCCTACCTTTCTGTAGGGTTCCCTCTGCACTCCTCAGCATGTTGAGGAGTTCTGAAAGTTCAACTTCCTTTTCTTGCAAGTTGAAATTCAGGATGAACTGGGCGTAAGTGGAAGGAAGGGATTGAAGAATCAAGTCCGTATAGAGCTCATTCTCCAACGTGGTCCCAAGGTCCGCGAGCTCCTCTATGTAGCCAATCATTTTAAGCACGTGTTCCGCTACCGATGATCCGACGGCCAATCTTGCCGAAAACAACTTCTTCGACACTTCGTATCTTGCGATACGAGACTGCTCTCCATACAGTTCTTTTGTATGAAGAAATATGGATTCAAGGTCCATATTCTCGTGCCTCCTCTGATGTTCGTTGTCCATAGAGGCAAGCACGAGGCATTTGGCCTTCGCGCAACCGATCTCCCATGTCTTACGGATTTTCTTATCCGCGACGCTGGAGGTAGGACCTAGAACAGGGGGAGCTTTGGTGGTAAGAAGATACCCCAACTTGTCATAAGTGATTGCCATTTTGACATTCCTGAGCCAATCTTAGTAGTTTGGCCCTGTCAGTATGTTTTTATCTAGTAGTAACTTAAGTCCAGTCATGATGTTTGGTCGCTGCAATTAGGAGAGATAGAACAAACACTTTAGCATGATGCTCTTGCAAGTTTAGAGTGGTTTTTAATTTGTCTAAACAGGATGGCTCCCACTATCTCTCGAATCCCTCCTCAAACCATAAAGGAAGAACTAGTCGGGATCAATCTCATCATACAATACTTGCTTAACCGTTCAGCCAGGCCAGTGTCGGTACTTCGAGGGAGGTTTTCCAACGCTTTCGTGAAGTTCCTTAATTAAATAACCTCTTTTCTCTGGGGGCGTAGCCCCGCTAACACCTTTCTAGACACCTACTTGGTTTATAGCATTGATCGTTAAGTGAGAAAGTTCCGGAGGAGTAGCATATACTCACAGTAGGATCGGGATCCAAATATCATCGCGTGACAAAACTGAAGCAATCCTACCAGAATCATCACACTCCAAATGGTATGCAGCGCTAGCAAGTTTCAGTTCTTTTGAAACTCCCGATGTGGATTTTTGCCCCATTCTCTTATGACCTTGACTTTGGCCAAAATATCATAAGTCACATGTCAAGTTCTACCCGTCATTCTCCAGGTTAATTTGAGCCCACCCGCACATACCCTTGACTTTGGCCAAAATGGTAGAACGACTGCCCCAAACCAACACATCTATCTATGCTGCATATGAATACCCAATAGCTACCAATCACTATGCCTTGACTTTGGCCAACATACATAGCTTGAATACTTATTGACCATTCATGTGAAACGACGGAGGTCTACGAATGGTTTTGGCAAAACCGTGAACGTAGTGAACTTGATATAATCGAAGGAACGAGATAGCTTTCAAAAGGAGTGGTTCAAGCTCCGCATTTAAAAGTTTGGTTTTGAAAAGAACCGAGTGGTTTTCAAAGTGTTCCAACGACGGTTACTTGGTTTATTTTTTCTTTCATTAATTCCAATGCGTCCCATCATTTAATCCTACCATTGCAGAAAACAACGAAAATATGACGTACGCTTATGCCATCCGCATTCGCCATGGGGTCCCGTCATCACCCGTTAGGTTACTTAACAAACGACAGAGCGGGGGCTGGACTAGCGCGGATGCAAAACATAAGCAACGCCTAAATAGATATCATATAGATATATATAAACATTCGTCACATGCAATGATAGCCATTCCAGATCACAGATGAATACATTGGATATACTAGGAATCCGCAATTCGCACGAGCCTGTAATGAAGAGCGGATTACACGGTCGCGATGAATAGCCAAACCCCACCCAAGACCCCTACAGGTGCAGCAAACTACCCGCCAAGTATCCGAAGTGAAGCAACCTCCCTCAACGACATGAGTAGGCCACTCGGCACTTCGAGGTACCCGGTAGTTTATGCACCCCACCTTGGGTCTATCCTAGGAGAAAAAATAGTAAAAAGAAATTATACAATGACGGCTACAACCCCAACCCGGTTGTGCGGCCATACAAATAATATTACATCAATTTACATATTACAAGAATTGAAAGATAAACAAAACTCTCATCTCACAATTCCCCCCGGCTATTCATCCGCGACAATCCAACGAATTCATATACACATACCATCAACATCACAGATCACAGATATGTATAACCCCCACTAATCGACGTATAGCGATTAGTAGACGTTCAATACATATATAACATTACAGATATAACCATTAGCTAAAGTCTACAGAAAATCGACCAAAAATACGGATTTGTAACCACCCTAAAAACCAACTTGTTCTCTGGAAAATCTGGGCAGAAACAAACCATCCCAAAAATCACAAAATACCCCCAGAAACAAACTGCAGGAGAAACGATCCACGGCCGAGTCAACTCGGCCGCGGAACCGCCGCGCTTTGGTCGGCTCATGCGATCGTTTTTCTTGCCTGTTTATAGAAAAGCCTGAGCCGATTTTTAAGACATGATTTTTTATTTTTAGAGCAGAAAAAAAAATCGGCAGCAACTTGGTTTTCTCGGGGTGTTTCGCGGTTTTTCGTTCGGTCGAAATTCTAAATACTTTGCTAACATGCTAGGGTGTGTTTAGTTAGGCTCTGATACCACTCTAAGTCCATGTTACCTCTCCCGGTTCTTTCGGGCTTGCGGAAATGGTGAAAAACAATTTCTAGGGTTTAGGTAACTTGGACTACAAAAACGGATCTTGGCTAAACTACACACTAGCAACCTAACTAGAGATTTATCTACTCGGTTAGGGGTTATACCTCACTTGAACTCCTTCTTCTTGAACTCTTTGTAGTGGTTGGATGGTGCTTTCCTCGTCGCCTTCTTTCGTCAAAGATGGATCCACCTGAGGGTTTCAACCTTGGGCTCCTTTCTCGAACTTTGAGAGAACTAAGGTCTTTGGCTTGCTAGACCTTCAATCTTAGAGTGAGTAGAGAAAGGTTTAGGGTATTTTATCTCAAGGAGAGATTTCTCAACTCATGAGAATGGATCTCCTTGAACCAGAGGAGGAGGAAGAAGAAGAGAGGAGAGAGAATGGTTATGATAGAATGAGATGGTTTATTACAACCATAACAAATATATGTGAATTAATCAATTAACAAAATTAATCTAAATGAAAAAGGTGATGGTATGTTGAAATGACCATTATCATTTCACATTAAATGAGTTTTGCAAAGATCAAAGAGCATCTTTGCTTGAAATGATGATGGTCAACCTTTCAACCTTGGTCAACTAGTCAACCTTGGTCAACAAGTCAACAAACCCAACCATGACACAATTTCATTTAATTAATATTATTAATTGATATATCACAAATTCATTAGGGTTTGGAAAAAGACGACTGTCAACTGTGCATACGCACCCGTTCCAAAACCCTAATGAAAAACCTCTTCCTCCGCCTCAAACAACTGTGCATACACACCCGCATTCGTGTTCCGAGGAACATGAATACCAAGAGATAAAACTAACCCCAAAATATATACTAGGATCTGGCTCAAACCAGAGCCCGCTAGTAATGTCTGTCCGGACGCCAAACATGCACAAGTGTGCGGATGTGAACGGACCCTGTCGCAAAACCATGCGACCTCTACTCTGTTTTGCCCAAAGGCGAATAACCCTCTGTGTGGGACTCTAAAGACTCGACACTACGCTGGCAGTGGGTTTAACCACAGACCGCAAGCTGCACTAGCTGTGCGTAACGGTCCCCAGGTAGATGCCGATAAAAAGACTGACGAGGTAAACCCATCCGAACTCCTACTGAGCCTGTATGTGACAATCTCCGTACAGTCCGGTCTGTTCGTCTTAAAACATCGCATGGCGGGCCTAGGGGGCGGTAAACGTCAGTCCCCTAATAGCGGTACAAGTCGTGTCGGAGTGTAGCCCAGAACACCCTGAGATAACACTGGAAACCTACCAGTATATCCCGCTTGCCCTGGCCAGGGACTACTTGTGTAATAGCTCTCCTAGACACAGCACGATGCCAACCCTAAATACCGGGAGAGACGAATCATGTCTAACCGTCACTGCCTCCAAGTGCTTCAGGACTGCACCCAACTACTACCTGTTTGCACGACTCCTTTGAGCCGTGGTAGGGTAGGAATCAAAGTACAGTGGGAACACACTTGAGGCGAAGTGACAGTGTCAAGTCAGCGGACTAAGCTGTACTCATGTCACCTGGGAACTGATAACTGACGATAGGTATAATACCAACCAACAGTTCCCGACGAGTCCTATCCAGTGTACTCGTAACTTAACGAGCACCCGCATACTATCTCAAGCACGACGTACTGACGGCTGTGGGACAGACCGCCTCCCGCACTGGGATGAGAAGCGCATACGCTAGTCTACTCCGGAGTATCGATGCCCTGTCTCGATAATCCCACGACTAGGGACGTGTGTATAAGGATGTGCTTGTAGATTACCCAGCTACCACGAGTGTGACTGCCATCACAACGCTGGTAATCAAGCAAAGATCCTAAGGGCTCCACTAATGCGTATAGATGATACAATGAAGAAACACATGTACACATTAAAGCAGAGACAAACCAAGTAGCATACTACCATTTCGAGCAAGATTGTCTATACATCTGTGAATATCCCAAGCTTACATCATGTAATATACATACTAGTATGATACAGTAATGGCCTCTAGGGCATATACACTAACAGAAGTTCTCAGGTGACATGAGTACAGGTTAGTCTTTAGACCTGAGATCGGCATTTGTCTCGTGTGTGTTCCCACTGTGCTTTGATCACTACCCTACCACGGCTCTATTGAGTCGTGCAAACAGGTTTTGGTTGGATACAGTCCTGAGCCACATGGAGACAGTGTGCGATTGTCGGGGATTCATCTCTCCCGGTATAGGGAGTCGATATCACACTGTGTTCGATTGGTCAGGATCATAAGACCTTGGCCAATGCAGTTAGGATTTACTGATAGGTTGATCAGTAGTTTCCCGGATTGGTCCTGAGCGGCATCAGCATGAATTACCAGGTTATTAGGGTCTGACGTTTACAACCTCCTAGACCCGGTATGAGATACTTTCAGACGAAGAGACCGTACTATACGAAGATTATCACAGATAGGCTCAGTAGGGATCCGGATGAGTTTGCTTTTCGTCCTTCCTTTTCGACAGGTACCCGGGTAGCTTTACGTTCAACTAGTGCCGCTGACATGCTTGTGGTTATAGATTTATCCAGTAACTCACTGTCGGCGTACTGTCGAGTCTTTAGAGTCCCACACAGAGGGTTTCCCTATTTCAGGCGAAATGATGTAGTAGCCGTATTGGATACGCGCAGGGTTCCGATCGATTGATGTACTTTATACCCGGACTTTCAATCGGACAGTTGGTAATACTAGCCGGCTTGGGTTTGAACTGGATAATTAAATCAGGTATTGATTTGATTATTTACATATATGTATTTCGATATGTATATTCTAGTATTACGCTCTTCGTGTTATTTTATCTCTTTGGGCATTCGTGTTTTTATCCGAATGCAGGTATGTATGTACAGCGGACTGTAATCCATATTTTATTACAGATTACCTTCTAGAAGGTGAACACCTCATCATGGACTTTTCCATTTATTAATAAATGGAAATGAGGTCGAAATTAAGGAGAAGTGGGGCATGGTGAGAGGCATGGCTTCAATAGTTGACAGATGAATTCTTTATTCATTTGTGGTTACTATTGAAGCATGGCTACACTTGTTTATTCATGAAAATTCATACACAAAACCATTGTGTTGGATTTTCTCTCACATGCATGATTCATTATTCTTGAGCTCCCATTTTTGCTTCACCCTCCTCCCTCCTCTTGAGTTTCCTCCACCTTCATCATCTTCCTCTTCACTACCCTCTCATGTGTTGAGTAAAAAGTGAAGAGGCAAGATAGAGATAGTAGAACACATAGAACTCTATACTACAACCTAGACAACTTGGTTTAGCAACCCAAGTTCTCTAGTTGCTCCTATTGACACTTAGCTAGGAGTTAGAGCCATGGATCACATCTCTCGGGTGGATCATCTACGACAAAGGAGGACCGGAGAACAAACTCGATCCCGGAGAACCGATGGAGCGAGAAAAGAAGATCAAGCATGTTCAAGGTGGTCACTTGGAGATAACAACGAGGAAAGAAGACCGATGGACTTGGATCGTTTGGTGAGATTTCCTTCATAGTAGTTAGTTCTACCTTTTGAGCTAGATAGGTTTATGGAAAAATCCGGGTTTTCATTGGGTTAACTTATTGTCGTTTTAAACTCGTAAGAAAATTTTTGTTCTGCAAACCACCACGTTCGATGGCTAGGGCGTTAAGGTAACCCAACAAGGTATCAAAGCCACTCCATAAGCCTTAGTTAACTCATTGCGACATTAGAAATCCATCGTTTTTGTCGTACAAAAACTGCCGACAAAAACAGTTCCAAAAACTGAAAATTTGAGAAGTTTGCACACCCCGCGGGCTCACGGTTCGAACTGAGAAGCCACGGGGTGGTGCATAGGCACCTCGGGGAAACCTCGAAGGGGACCAAACAGCCGGGCCCACTCCCCAAGACCACCACAAGGTGTTCTTGGCGGTGGGGACCCGAAACTGCCCCACCTTGGGCAGTTTCAGGTCTGCCTCACCCCCTGGCCCCCTTGTGGTGGCCTCGGGGGTGGGGTATCCCCTCTAGGCCTTTCGACTCGAAGTTAATTTCATGCTCTAACTCCCTGCGAAAGTTCGGGCGCGTTTCATTTTTATTCGGACTTCCGAATTGGCTTTAAACGGTCGGTTTTTGGAACTTTAGCTCACTGTTTTTTTCATGATTTTGGAAATTGGTTCAGTTTGCTAATTGCGTGCGGAATTCTAATGTCGTAGTTTACAGTACATTCTTTTCTATCTGCGACCGTGAATGTCATTCAATCGGTATAACTCGTCTAATTGCTATATGTTCTTCTAGACGGGTTTGCGAATATGACATTCGCGTTGATGTTTTGTGTTTGTGCTGTGATTGTGATTGGATAGTCATGGTGGATAGCATGAGGTGCAATGTTACTGGTATAGTTAAAATTCATTTGTATATTCATATTGCGGGGTGAGCGTCCGACATGTGGACTGTTGTCTTTGCCAGGTTGTATAATATTTGTTTGGGGCACGACCGGGTTGAGGTCGATGTCACCATTTGTAGATATTATTTTCATTTTCTGTACTAGGATTACCTCGCGGTGGAGTGCACGAATAGCCGGGTTCTAGAAGGAAACAAGCCCGGATCTCATGGCATTGTGACGGAGGGGGCTTCATTCTAAAATTTGCAGGCTATTCGTCGCACTCATAAGATGACCCACGGAGGGGCGCCTAAGTTACCGGATTCCATGAAATATTGGGTGGCCCATTCACTATGTTTAAGGGAGTTGCCTCACTTCTGGGATTGGCGGGTAACTTGCCGCGCTCGTAGGGATCCAGGTTCTCATTCTACAGGCTATCTACACGACCGGGAAAGTCGGGTTTTATTTACGGCTCAAATGAAACCCGGGGCTCCAAGATTATCCACCTTTCTGTATTGTTGGCTAAGATTCTGTGATGTTGTTTGCTATCATGCCTGGGAAGATTGTTATATATATTTATATATATATATATACTAGTAGATGTTGTATATGTTTTACACCCGCGTTAGTCCAGCCCCGCTCTGTCGTTAGTTAAGTAACCTAACGGATGATGACGGGGTCCCGTGGCGAATGCGGATGGTATATACGTACATTGTATTTTCATTCTTTTTATGGTGTGATAGGATTAACTGATGGGACCGCATTAATTTTGATTAATGCAAGATAAGAAAACCTAAAAGTTGTTGTTGGAACAAATTTCGAAAAACTATAGCTATATTCTTTTGCTTTGCATAGTGGTATTCGGTTGTGAATATCCATCACCTCATTCCAGGAGGCAAGAGCCGAGATCTCTGCACGGGGAGTGACCTCTTGAGCAAAAGTCTATACTGTAGATTACTCGGTTTTTTCAAAACCACAAATTTTCAAAAGCGGAGCTTAAACCACTCCTTTTTCAAAGCTATCAGATTCCTTCAACGATATCAAGTTCATTACGTTAACGGGTTTTTTCGCCAAAAATCCAGCCGTAGCCCTCTGTCATTTCTTACAAGTATTACTTAGCATTCATGCTGTGTATGTTGACCTCTGTCAAGGCATAGTGAATGGTAGCTAAGCAATGCTTGTATGATGCATAGATAGATCCGATTATTTAGGACAGTCGCACGGTCATATTGACCTCTGTCAAGGACTTGTGCGGGTGGGTCTAAATTAATCAAGGACAATGACGGGTTGAACTTGACTTGTGACTTATAACATGTTGACCTCTGTCAGGGTCATGAAGCCGCTTGGGGCAAAACCACATCGGGAGTTTCAAATATACAAGAAACTTGCTAGTGCTGCATATCTTCTGGAGTATGGTGACTAGAGTGGCTTCCATCTGGTTTATCACGCAATGATAGTTGGATCCCAACCCACTGATGAGTAGAATTACTCCTGGGACATTTTTTTCACTTAACAATCAATGGTATAAACCAAGTAGGTGTCTAGAAAGGTGTTAGCGGGCTACGCCTCCAGGGAAAAGAGGTTATATAATTAAGGAACTTCGCGAAAGCGTTGGAAAACCTCCTTCGAAGTACTGACACTAGCCTGGCCGAAAGGTTAAGCAAGTATTGTGACGTGCGATTAATCCCAACTAATTCTTCTTTTTAGGTTTGAAGAAGAATTCGAGGAAACAGTGGGAGCTATCCTGATTAGATAAACTAATAACCAATCTAATCTTGCAAGAGCGCACGCTAAGTGTTTCTTTTCTCTCTCTCCAGGTAGCAACCACTTCATGCCCTAATCAAGATAGTAAAATGTATCGCTTGACCGATGCGAATTCTTATTCGGGACCCGGGAACGTCAATTTGGCTCTAACTTATGACAGCAGTCATATGTATGAGCAGAGAAAAGAGGATTGCATGAATTCCTTGATGACCCCATCGAAGAAGAAGCATACTAATGCGTCTTCATCAGGTGTTCTTGTTATTAAGAACTGTTTTTCGGTCAGTCCTACCTCCTGAGTACTACATACCGAATCAGGATCTCATATCTGTAATTTATTACGGGGATTGAGAAAAAGTAGGATGGTTGGACCTGGTGATATGTACCTCAGAGTAGCGAATGGAACACAAGTTGATGCTTCTGCCGTCGGTGAATATCACCTAGAATTGCCAAATGGCAATACTATGATTTGAACAACTGCTACTATGTACCTTCCATGGTTTGTAACATCATATCAGTTTCTTTACTTAATAAAGATGGATATAAGTTTGTTCTTGATAGAAATATCATGAACATTTACCTTAATCAGGTATTAGTTGTAGAAGGTACACTGTATAATGGTATCTATGTTCTTAATCAAAACACAGTTCTCAGTATACAAAACACACGCAAGAGGAATAGTTCAGATGTGAACGAATCCTACTTGTGGCATTGTATACTTGGTCATATCGGAGAGAAAAGACTAAGTAAGTTACATAAAGATGGACTTTTGGATACTTTCAATCTTGTCTCAAAGTAAAGATGACCAAATCTCCGTTCACCGGACACGGAGAAAGAGCAGCAGAGCTCTTAAGACTCATACACAGTGATCTATGTGGTCCAATGTCTATACATACAAGGGGTGGGTTCTCGTACTTCATCACATTCACTGACGATTTCTCTAGGTTCGGGTATGTGTATCTTATGAAACACAAATCTGAAGCTTTTGAGAAATTCAAAGGATTCAGAAACGAAATAGAGAACCAGACTGGTAAAATTATCAAGATCCTCCGATCTGATAGAGGAGTGGAGTACTTAAGGATGGAATTCAGGGACTTTCTAAAATAGAATTGTATTCTCTCTCAGCTTACTCCTCCGTATACACCACAGCACAATGGCGTATCGGAGCGAAGGAACCGTACCCTATTGGACATGGTTCGCTCCATGATGAGTAGTGTTGAGTTACCTCTTTCATTCTGGGGACTTGCGCTTGAAACAGCAGCGTACTTGTTGAATCAGGTTCCGTCTAAATCAGTAACTAAGACTCCATATGAAATATGGAGTGGTAGAAAACCATGTCTTAAACGGGTTAAGATATAGGGTTGTCCAGTATATGTGAAAAACCAGAATCCGGAGAAACTTCAGGAACGGTCGGTTTTATGTAAGTTTGTAGGATATCCCAGGCATTCAAATGGATATATGTTCTACCACACCGAGGAACAGAAGGTGTTTGTTGCTCGGCTCGCTACCGTTTTAGAGTGGCAATTTCTTGCAAAAGAAATAAGTGGGAGCACGGTAGAACTGGAAGAAATTCCAGAAGGACAAACTATAACTGAAGATTTAGTAGAACCACAAAATTCAATAATCCCAGACGAACCTCCGCCACTCCGTAGATCTGGTAGGATTTCTCATCCGCCCGAGAGATACTACAGTTTTCTCATAGACGGGGATCGAGAGGATTGCATCTTAGAAGAAAATGATCCTACTAGTTTCAGGCCGGCCATTATCAGTAGGGACTCTGATAAATGGCTAGATGCTATGCGATCCGAAATGGAGTCCATGTACACTAATAAAGTGTGGACCTTGGAAATTGCTCCACCTAGGATTAAACCCGTTGGATGCAAATGGATCTACAAAAAATTTTTGGTGTAGATGGGCAGGTGGAAACCTATAAGGCTAGACTTGTTGCAAAAGGTTTTCGTCAAAGACCAGGTGTGGACTATGATGTAACCTTTTCTCCAGTCGCTATGCTCAAATCCATTCTGATCCTACTTTCCATTGCTCTCTACCATGACTATGAGATCTGGCAGATGGATGTAAAAACGGATTTTCTGAACGGAAGTTTAGAAGAGTGCATTTATATGGATCAGCCGGAAGGTTTCGTAGACAGTGGGAGCAGCGGGAAGGTGTGTAAGTTGCTTAAATACATTTATCGATTAAAATAGGCATTGCGGAGCTGGAACATCTGTTTTGATGAAACGGTCAAGGGATTTGACTTCATCAAGAACGAGGATGAGCCTTGTATATATAAGAAAATTGTAGGCCGAACTGTCGTATTCCTAATCTTGTAAGTGGACGACATTATTTTGATAGGAAATAATATTCCTATGCTACAATCGGTCAAGCTGTTCTTGTCATAAAAGTTCTCCATGAAGGACCTGGGTGATGCCTCGTACATTCTGGGGATTAAGATCTACAGAGATAGATCCAAAAGATTACTGGGACTTTCACAGTCCAGGTACATAGAGACCGTACTAAAAAGATTTAGTATGAAAAATTCCAAGCGCGGTTACATACCCGCATTGCACGGAATCACCCTCTCCAAAGAGATGTCTCTCAATACTGATGAGAAGAGTGTTCGCATGAGCACTATACCCTACGTTTCGGCGATAGGATCTATAATGTATGCGATGCTATGTACCCAACCAAGTGTAGCTTATGCGCTTAGCATGGTGAGCCGGCATCAGTCTAACCCAGGTGAGAACCACTGGACAGCTGTTAAGAACGTTCTGAAGTACCTGAGAAGGACTAAAGAACTGTTCCTGGTATTCGGTAATGGGGACCTCCAGGTGAAGTCTTTTACCGATTCGAGCTTCCAGAGTGACAAGGATGACAACAAGTCTGTCTGGGGTTTTGTATTTACCCTCAACGGAGGGGCGGTCTGTTAGAAGAGTTCCAAACAGGACACAGTCGCAGACTCGACGATGGAGGCTGAATACATTGCTGCCAACGATACTGCAAAAGAAGCCATCTGGATTAAAAAGTTCATTACTGAACTTCAGGTGGTTCCATCTATTGTTAACCCAATACCTATGTATTGAGACAACAATGGAGCTATGGCTTTAGCAAGGAAACCACGGTCCCATCAGAAATCTAGGCACATCTTGAGACGGTATCACCTGATCGGGGAGATCATTGATCGCCGGGAAATCGAAGTGCGGAGAGTGGACACAATTGACAACACTGCGGATCCATTCATCAAGGCCCTTCCTTAAGAACAGTTCGAGAAACTTTTTAAGATGTTGGGTATTCGATACGCCAACAACTTGCCCTAGAACAGACGTTGGGTACTCGATACGCCGATATATATGGCCTTAGTGCAAATGGGAGATTGTTGGATATGTGTGCCCTAGAGGCCATTATTATATATGTATACATTTGGATGCTTAGACATATATATGTACAGGACAGTCTTGCTCGATATGATAGTATGCTATCTGGTTTATCTTTATCTTAACATGTGTATGTTTTACTTGCTATTACATATCTTTTGTACATTTTGATAAAGCCCGTGGGATCATTGCTCGACTACCCGCATTGTGATGGCGATCATAATTGTGGGAGCTGGGTAGTTGGTACGCACATCCTTAAATGGTCCCTAGTCGTGGGAGTATCGAGACTGGGCATCGATATTCCGGAGTAGACCAGTGTATACGTTTCTAGACCCCGACGAGGGGCGATGGTATGGTCCCACAACCATTGGTCTTTCGCACCTAAGATCGTATACATGTGCTCACTGGGGGTGAGTACACCGGACGGACTCGCCGAGAACTTCCAGATGGTACTATACCTATCGTCGGGTGGAAGTTCTCAGGTGACATGAGTACAGGTTAGTCTTTAGACCTGAGATCGGCATTTGTCTCATATGAGTTCCTACTATGCTTTGATCACTACCCTACCACGGCTCTACTGAGTTGTGCAAACAGGTTTTGGTTGGGTACAGTCCCGAGTCACATGGAGGCAGTGAGCGATTGTCAGGGATTCGTCTCTCCCGGTATATGGAGTCAATATCGCACTGTATCCGATTGGTCAGTATCATAAGACCTTGGCCAAGGCAGTTAGGATTTACTGATAGGCTGATCAGTAGTTTCCCGGATTGGTCCAGAGCCGCATCAGCACGAATTACCAGGTTATTAGGGTCTGACGTTTACCACCTCCTAAACCCCGTATGCGATACTCACAGACGAAGAGACCGAACTGTATGGAGATTGTCACAGATAAGCTTAGTAGGGTCCGTATGAGTTTGCTCTTCGGCCTTCCTTTTCAACAGGTACCCGGGTAGCCGTTACGTACAATTAGTGCCGCTGACGTGCTTGTGGTTATGGATTTATCCAGTAACTCACTGCCGGCGTACTGTCGAGTCTTTAGAGTCCCACACAAAGGTTTCCCTGGTTCAAGAGAAATGATGTAATAGCCGTATTGGATACATGCAGGGTTCCGATCGATTGATGTATTTTGTACCCGGAATTTCGATCGGACGGTTGGTAATACTAGCCGGCTCGGGTTTGAGCCGGATAATTAAATCAGGTATTGATTTGATTATTTACATATATGTATTTCGATATGTATATTCTGAAAGTCTGTGTCGTGCACCCCATGTGTCCGCGGGGAGGCGGAATTTCAAAAAAATAATTTTTCGAAGCTCGCAACACGGACTTAAACACCAGGATCGATGCTAAACCCTAGCTAACAAAATATCGTGTGAGGTTTAACTACTCGGATGAAAGTTATACCTCATGAAACCAAGTCCTTCGAGTCCTCTACTCGCTGTCCTTCTCGTCATCTTAGGCTCCAAGGATCGTAACGGATCATGGCTTCCTCGTCGGCTTCCTCGAGTCAAAGACGATCCACCCGAGAGTCTATAGTCCAAGCTCCAATCTCAACTCCGAGGTAACTAGGGCAAGTAGCTTGCTAGACTAGATGGCCTAGGTGATGTAGAGAGTGAAGATGGAATGATTTGTCTCTTTGAACCCTAGGTTTCTCAACTAATGAGAAAATTAGGGTTTATGAGAAAGAAGTGAAGGACTTGAGAAAATGAGAATGGAGTTGTGAGCATTGAGAAAAGCTTGGCTGCCCCCTTTAGAATGAGTGAGTCTTATTCAATAATTGTGGAGATATTTCTCACACAAATATCTAATGAGTTCATAAATACCTTGTAAGGAGTCATAGCCATTAGTCACGTTCAATGCTCAAATCCACCTCATTTCTACACCCATTTAGTTTAATCCCTAAAAAGAAATCAAACCCTAATAGGTTTCCACTTCTTGAAGCTTTCCCGAGCTAATTATAAAAATACCCCTCATCTTTATATACATACCCGCATCCACATTCTGAAGAATACGAATACAAAGAGACCATCAATACAACACTAGGATCCGGCTTAAACCAAAGGCCAATAGTATCATCCGCCCGAACATCAAACGCACACAAGTGCACGTACGTGATCGTAGCCCTATCGTAAAACCATATGACCTCTACATCTTTCGCCCGATGCAGGGAAATCCTCTGTGTGGGATGCTAAAGACTCGACAGTACGCTTGCAGTGGGTTTAACCACAAGCTGCAAGCGGTACTAGCTGCACGTAACGGCTACCCAGGTATCTGTCGATAAGAAGGCCGATGAGCAAACCCATCCAAACTCCTACTGAGCCTGCATGTGACAATCTCCGTACAGTCTGGTCTGTTCATCTAAGAGTATCACATATCGGGCCTAGGGGGATGGTAATCGTCAAACCCCTAATAGCGCAATAAGTCGTGTTGGAGTATAGCTCATAAGACCCTGAGAAACTACTGGAATACCTGCCAGTAAATCTCGCTTTCCCTGGCCAGGGACTTTGTGTAACGGCTCTCCAAACACAGCACGATATCAACCCCCAATACTTGGAGAGACGAATCATATCTAACCGCGACTGCCTCCAAGTGATTCGGGACTGCACCCAACTACTACCTGTTTGCATGACTCCTTTAAGCCGTGGTAGGGTAGTAATCAAAGTACAGTGGGAACACACACGAGGCGAAGTACCAGTGTCAAGTCGACGGACTAAGCTGTACTCATGTCACCTGGGAAATGCTACCCGACGATAGGTATAATACCCACCAACAGTTCCCGACGAGTCCTGTCTAGTATACTCATAACCTAATGAGCACCTGCATACTATCTCCAATACGACGAACTAATGACTGTGGGACAGACCATCTCCCCTGCTGGGATGAGAAGCGTATACACTAGTCTACTCCGGAGTATCGGTGCCCTGTCTCGATAATCGTATGACTAGAGACCAGTATAACGATGTGCTTGTAGATTACCCAGCCCCCGATAGTATGACTGCCATCACAACACTGGTAATCAAGCAAAGATCCTAAAAACTCTACTAATATGTATAAGCGATATGCTAAAAGAAACACATGCACATATTGAAGTAGAAACAAACCAAGTAGCATACTACCATTTTGAGCAAGACTGTCAATACAACTGTGAATATCCCAAGCTTCCATTAAGTAATATACAAACCAGTATGATACAATAATGGCCTCTAGGGTATACATCACTAACAATCTCCCACTTGCACTAAGGCCATGTACAGGCGTATCGCAGACCTATCATCTTGATCAGCCTCTCGAACTGTGTCTTAGCCTTCGTGAGTGGATCTGCAATATTATTCTGCGTATCTACTCTCCTCACCTCGATCTCCCGGCAATCTACGATCTCCCTGATCAAGTGGTACCGTCTCAAAATGTGTCTGGACTTCTGATGGGACCTGGGTTCCTTCGCTAAAGCTATAGCACCGTTGTTATCGCAATACAATGGTATTGGATCAACAATGGACAGAACCACCTGAAGTTCTGTGAGTAACTTCTTCATCCAGACTGCTTCTTTTGCGGCATCACAAGCAGCTATGTACTCCGCTTCCATTGTCGAGTCAACAACGGTGTCCTGCTTAGAGCTCTTCCAACAGACCGCCCCTCCATTGAGGGTAAAGACATATCCCGATATGTATTTGGAGTCATCCTTGTCACTCTGGAAGCTGGAGTAAGCAAAGACCTCGATCTGGAGGTCTTTTCCGCCATACACCAAGAACATCTCCTTAGTCCTTCTCAGATACTTGAGAATGTTCTTTACTGCTATCCAGTGCTTCTCCCCTGGGATACCGGCTTACAACGCTCAATGCGTATGCTATATCTGGTCTGGTATACAACATCGCATACATTATAGAGCCTACCGCAGATGCGTAGGGTATAGTTGACATGCGAGCCTTTTCCAAATCAGTCTTTTGAGACATCTTTTTGGAGAGGGTGATTCCGTGACAAGCTGGTAGATTACCGCGCTTTGAATCTTCCATACTGAATCTTTTCAGTATGGTGTCGATGTACCTTGACTGTGAAAGTCCAACTATCCGTTTAGATCTATCACGATAGATCTAGATCCTCAGAATATAGGAGGCATCACCCAGGTCCTTCATGGAGAACCTCTGTGACAAGAATCCTTTGACTGAATGTAGCATAGGAATGTCATTTCCTATCAAGAGAATGTCATCCACATACAAGAAGAGAAATACCACAGTTCTCCCCACAATCTTACTATATATGCATGGTTCATCTGGATTTTTGATAAAGTTGAATTTCTTGACAGTATCATCAAAACAGATGTTCCAACTCTGCGATACCTGCTTTAGTCCATAAATGGAATTAAGCAACTTGCACACTTTCCCGCTGCTCCCACTCTGAATGAAACCCTCTGGCTGATCCATATAGACGCACTCTTCCAAATTACCATTTAGAAAAGCCGTCTTTACGTCCATCTGCCAAATCTCATAATCATGGAAGGCAGCAATGGCAAGAAGGATCCGAATGGATTTGAGCATAGCCATTGGAGAAAAGTTTTCATCATAGTCCAAATCAGGTCTTTGACGAAAACCCTTTGCAACAAGTCTAACCTTATAGGCTTCAACATGTCCATCTACACCAATCTTCTTTTTGAAGATTCATTTGCAGCCTACGGGTTTTACCCCTTCTGGAGAAAAGTCCAAAGTCCAAACTTTGTTGGTGTACATGGACTCCATTTCGGTCTATATTGCATCCAGCCATTTTACCGAGCCGCCGCTCTGAATGGCTTGCTGGAAGCTAGTAGGCTCATCATTGTCAATGATGCAATTCTCTCGATCCCCGTCAATGAGAAAACCATAGTATCTCTCGGGCGGATGAGACTGCCTACTACTTCTACGGAGTGGCACTGGGATATCCGGTTCTTCTGAAACCTCTGGTTCTACCAAGCTTTCTGTAATAGCTTGTGGTTCTGGAATTTCTTCCAGTTCTATTGCGCTCCCACTTTTCTGATTTTCTAAAAATTCAGCTTCCAAGAAGTGGGCATAACGAGAAACAAAAACCTTTTGTTCCTCTGCGTAATAAAAAAGATACCTCTTGGAGTTCTTTGGGTATCCCACAAACTTACACAGTACTGAGCGTGCCTCGAGCTTGTCCGCATGCTGCTTTTTAACAAAAGATGGACATCTCCATGTCTTAAGGTATTTAAGATAGGGTTTCTTCCCACACCACATCTGATATGGTGTGGTAGGCACAGTCTTGGTTGGAACCTTATTCAAAAGATATGCAACTAATTCTAGTGCATAACCCCGGAAGAATCGCGGTAACTCAGCCTTACTCATCATGGAACGAACCATATCCAATAGGGTTCGATTCTGTCTTTCCGATACACCGTTTTGTTGAGGTGTGTATGGAGGAGTAAGCTGAGAGAGAATTCCATTCTCTTTTAAGTAGTCCAGGAACTCGGCACTCAAGTATTCACCACCTCGATCAGATCTTAGTGTCTTGATACTTTTTCCTGTTTGTTTTTCCACTTCATTCTTATATTCTCGGAATTTCTTAAAGGCCTCGGATTTATGCTTCATCAAGAAGACATGTCCATACCTGTAGAAATCATCCATAAAAGTAATGAAATAGGAATAACCACTTCGTGCATGTATAGACATTGGACCGCATACATCGCTGTGTATGAGTCCCAAGAGCTCACTCGCTCTTACTCCGTGTCCAGTGAACGGAGACTTTGTCATATTTCCCATGAGACAAGATTGACAAGTTGCATAAAACTAATATTCGAACGGATCCAAATATCCCTCTCTATGTAACTTCGTCAACCGTGTTTCATTGATGTGACCCAATCTACAATGCCATAAGAAAGCCTGATTTGTTTCCGGAGACTTTCTTTTAAGTGTGTTCTGGACACTGAAAACCTGAGCTTGATTTAATACGTATATACCGTTATCTAATGTACCTGACCCAATCAGAGTTTGATTAAGGTGGATGTGGACCACATCGCTTACAAATGTAAAATAAAATTCTTCCTTAGAAAGTAAGGATACAGATATGATATTACAAACTAGACTAGATAAATACAAACAGTTATGTAGAATCAATATCTGCCCACTTGTCAATCCTAAGTGATATTCCCCTACGGATTCACCGTCCATGCTCATTCCGTTAGCAACCCTGAGAGTCATATCACCTACCCTGATAACTCTACGGTTTCTCAAAACCTGTAATGAATTACAAATATGAGATCCTGGTCCGGTATCTAGTACCCAGGAAGTAGAGTTAATTGACAGACAGTTTTCTATTACAATACACTCAAAGCCGAAGCCACAACGTGCTTCGAATCCTGGCTACTAGCTTTACAAGCCCTGCAATCCTTTTGCCAATGTCCTTTCCCGCAACAATATGAACATCCCTTCTTCCTTACTGTTAGCCCCAAAACTTTTGCCCTTCCCTATCTTTCTACCTTACTGACACTGCATATCGGCTTTATAGATGTCTTCTTCTTCTCACCCTTAGCTTCCGCCTTGGATCCAGAAGAGGAAGATTCCCCAATAAGCTGAGTAGGTGTCTCCCCGGTTTCCTTTACGGTGGCCTCAATTGGAAATATAACTTTCTTCCCCTGCGCGTAAGTAGAAGATAGAGATTGTAGAATCAAGTCAGTATATAACTCGTTCTCCAACGTGGTCTCCAGGTCCGTGAGCTTATCAATATAGCTAGTCATCGTAAGGACGTTGTCCCCTACGGATGACCCGATAGCCAAACTCGCTTGAAGCAATTCTTTCAAGCTCTCATATCTTGCGATACGAGATTGCTCTCCATATAAAACTTTGTTATGGAGGAAGATGGAAGCTAAGTCCATCTTCTCGCCCTGTCTCCGGTTTACACCATCTATTGAGGCCAACAAGAGGCACTTGGCATTCGTACTGTCTTTTTCCGATGTATTACGGATATCAATATTCGTGACGGTGGAAACTGGACCTGAGATTGCAGGGGCTTGAGTAGTAAAGAGGTGTCCCAGCTTGTCATAGGTAATGGACATCTGGACAGACCTTTGCCAATCATTATAGTCAGATTCAGTCATTTTATTATCTAGATGTAACCTATGTCCGGTCACGGGGTCGCTGCAATTAAGAGAGAGAGAGAAGAAAACACTTAGCATGATGTTCTTGCAAGTTTAGATTAATTTTTAATTTATCTAAACAAGATGGCTCCCACCGTCTCTCGAATCCTTCCTCAAACCATAAAAGAAGAATCACTCAGGATTGATCCCACCGTACAATTCTTGCTTAACCATTCGGCCAGGCTAGTGTCGGTACTTCAAAGGAGGTTTTACGACGCTTTCGTGAAGTTTCTTAATTAAATAACCTCTTTTCCCTATAGGCGTAGCCCCGATAACACCGTTCTAGACACCTACTTGGTTTATAACATTGATCGTTAAGTGAAAAAAATCTCCTGAGGAGTAGCAGATACTCACAGTAGGATCGGGATCCAAATATCATTGTGTGATAATGCTGAAGGAATCCTACCAACATTATCAAATTCCAAATGGTATGCAGCACTAGCAAGTTTTAGTTTCTTTAGAAACTCCCGATGTGGATTTTTGCCCCTTACTCTTATGACCTTGACGAATGCCAACAAATCATAAGTCACATGTCAAGTTCAACCCATCATTGTCCAGGTTAATTTGAACCCACCCGTATATACCCTTGACGAAGGCCAACAAAGTAATATGATTGTCCCAAACCAACGCATCTATCTATACTACATATGAACACCCGGCAGCTACCAATCATTATGCCTTGACGAAGGCCAAAAAACATAGCTTGAATACTACTGACTATTCATATGAAATGATGGAGGGCTATTAATGGTTTTGGCGAAACCATGAACGTAGTGAATGTTTCCCCAATCAGAGAAAAGCTTTGTTCAAATTCCAAGATTTGAAATGAAGCGACGCTTCCTTTTCCCAATAAAGAGCAGAGCTCTGTATTAAAAATATAAAGTAAAAAAATTGAAGCAACGCTTCGGATTCTGCGCGCTGCACGCCACGTGTCAAAAGCAAACACGCCAGCGCCAGGAGCGCTGCGCACTAGGCAGCGCACCCAATAAGAGCAATGCTCTATTTTAATTCAAAATTTAAATTGAAGCAACGTTTCAGATCCAGCTCTCTGCGCTGTGCGCCACGTGTCAAACACAGGTGCACTAGTGCAGTTGCGCTGCGCTCTGCGCCACGTGCCGCGTGTCAAACACGGGCGCGCTAGCGCAGTTGCGCTCACGCGTGTCAAACACGGACATGCTAGCGCAGTTGCACTGCGCTCTGCTCTGCGCGCCACGTGTCGAGCGTAGGTGCGCTGGCGCAAAGTGCGCCAGCACTGGAATTAAAATTCCCCCACCATCAGATCAAAAGATCTATTAATAATAAATTATTAATTAATCAGAACTAAAATTCTGTTATGGAAAGATCTTTCCAATCTTGTTAAAAACAAAAAGATTATCTTCTGTAAAAGAGAAGCCTTAGGATCAAAGATCCAACGGTGAGAAATATTCCCAAATCAATCAGAGAAAGATCTCTCTAACCGATTCAACAAATCATTTGGCCCTATATAAAGGACCCTAGACTTCAAGTCATACATGCAGAAAAAGAGAGAGAAAACCCTCTGCAAAAAAGAGCAAACTCTTAAGAGAAAGAAGATTTTTCTTCATCTTAAAGGTAAAGAACTATGTTCTTGAATAACAGAGATGAATCCATCTCATAAAAGAGAAGAACCATCTTCTAAAAAGATCTTAGATCTATAAAAAGACCAAGATCTTTTGATTTAAAAGAAAAGATCAAAAAGATCTAATTATAAAAAGACTAAAAAAAGTATTTTACTTCGTTCACAGATCTTTTGATCTATAAAGGCAGAGCCTTTTATAAAAAACAAGAACTTTTGTTCTTTGATCTTGAAGCAAAGCCTCCTTTGAAGAACATAAATCTATTCTTTAATCTTAAAATCGATCAGAAGCGCTTTGCGCTATTAAAAAGTGCCTTGCACTCATGAACTGAGCCCTTGCACCCCTTGGACCGGCGCTCAGAGCCAAAACACGCCACGTGCCAACCACGTATGCAACTTGCGCTTTGCGCTACTGAAACAGCGCACTGCGCTCATGGGCTGGCGCTCAGCGCCAAGCACGCCACGTGTCACTCACTGACGCACCTACAAACTAGTGCAGCGCGCTCATAAATTAAAATCGCAATGCGCTAACAAACTAGCGCTTAGCGCTAAGCGCGACACATGTTCTCCTCGTGTGCGCTATCCAACAGAAGCGCAATGCGCTCTTTCCTTGGCGCAAAGCGCCTGACGTGTCATGTGGCGCACTGTCAGAATATACCTTGTTCTGATAAATGCTATGCATTCAATACAAGACAAAAATGTCAGAGCCCAATGCTTAGCATTATTAAAAGGGCCAAGCCCAAATAAAGGCTCAATAGCCAGAACAATAACATGTTCAACTCATATCAACTGAGCCCATATGCTCATAAACCTTCAAACAGACTTTAGTCCCAAATTGGACTATAGATCTCCCAACCAACATTGGTTCAAGGGTATATCTCTGAACTCCTCTGATATTTGTCGTTGTAATCCTTCAACGTCTTCAGAGAGGTGACGGGTCCCGACGGCCATACATTCCACAGACTATGATGTCTTTAAACTGGACTGTGGGGTCTTTAAACTCACGGTCTATGATGTCCTTAACCTTGACAGGGATGTCTTTAAACTAACATTGGACCACCATTTCCTTAAAATGGTAATTGACCGAAATGTCCGTAAACTAAACAATAGAGTCTAAATGCTCTCTTGTTGGATCTAAATGATCCTGTTAAGTTGATCTTAGTCTGGAAATTAGACTAACGTATCCTTAATAAACGTTTAAGTTGATCTTAGTCCCAAATAAGACTAACGTATCCTTAAACCCAAAACAAAACCCAAATCTAAGAAAATACGGATTTGGACTAATCCACGTCCTACGGGCGACAACACAAATTAGTCTCCGTATACAATCCACGGGAAACCACAAACAAAATGAACACCCACGACACGAAGTGACCATCTGGAGAAGGAGAAAGTTGTTACCGCGATGCGGTAGCGTAATTAACTGCAAGGGCTTGCGCCTGCAAGGAAGAGCATCCCCACAATCAAAAACCCCTCAAACGAGGGAGAATCTGACGAAGTCTGCTACATCGGCCGCATCCATTTAAACCTTCGATACATGGTGCCATAAATCAACTTAGCATCTTTGGAGAGGTGAACGGTTAGCACCAATTAGCATCTGCCATGAATTTCAGGCAAGATATTCGCCGCGTCTTCGTCGCGTCTTTCGGAGGGGAACAGATTCTGGCACGCCCGGTGGGACCTTTTCCTCTTTCCACTCCACACTTCGTATGTCGTATTCGCGAACGAATCACGGTTTGCTAATGGTTGCCCTTGGGTTCAAGATACTAAGATTTGGCGTTTTTCTTGGTGCAGAAAGCAAAGATCAATGGCGTTCACCTGCTCGAAGTGTTCCACATGCAACTGCAACCCACGTTCTGCCTCAACTGGGGGCATAGCTTACGGGCCCCAGGCGGCTTCCCTGTTCACGATGCCAGTGGAACAGGTCACCCAAGCCACTACAGGATTGTTTTTTGGGACCATGCTCCCGCCAACGAGCTTCAGCGCTCCTATGCCAGCACCGGAAACTCCCAAGAAGTCGGTATTCGATCAGCTTGCTACTACCACGGCCCCTCTCAATGGGTCATCCAGCTCCAACTCCTCGGTCTTCGCCAGACTGAGCCTGAACTCCGATAGGCCTGCCAAGAAGCCCATGACACCTGAAGTGGCCATCCCAAAGAAGATAGCCATCTCTGCTCCTGAAGTCGTCAAGGCGGCTTCTCCTGCCAAAGAGTCGGTCTTTACAAGACTGACTATTCCGGCCCCCGTTCCTGTTCAGATGTCTACCTTTGACAGATTGGATACCACTACTCAAAAGACGTCAGTCTTCAAGAGGCCGGCACCAGTGGAGCCTCATCTGGACAGGGGGCAAGACAAAGCCATCCCCATCGCCGAACCAACACCGTCCACTCGACACGCTCGACGTCGCCTCTGGCGCCGAGTAAGGAAGGCCGGGGGCAACTCCCGCTCTGAGCTAACTCCACCGGCTCCAACGGTGGAAATTAATGCTGCTGTTCCAACCGGGAACAGTTTTGAGCTGCTGAATAAGGTGCGCAGGAATTCGCCTACCGCCGTACTAAAAAGATCTCCGCCGCCGGTGGAGACCGTCATAGAAATGAAGCCGGAACAGTCCCCTCAGCGACTGTCTTCTAAAGTTTACAAAATCTGGTGACAAGTCCGAGAGTCGGTGGTTGATCAAGACTATCCCCGCCGGCAGAAGAAGCTGAAGGTTCAGCAGGAAGAGAATCGTCCTAGCAAGCCACAAAGGATGACGACTGCCTGGGTGCCCGCTGCGACGGCCCCCTCAACATCAACTGCTCAAAGGAGAAAGAGGCCAAGGAAAGCCCTTATGAACACGGTAGAACGTAAAGACGCCAAGACCAAATGCCCCAAGTCTGGGGGCATAACAGTCCATACTATTTACATGGTGACCGGGAAAGAGGATAGTTGCGCTTTGACGGGCCACCGACCACTCACCCGATCAATAACAAGGGCTTAAGAACAGCAACAGCAGAAGCTTCAAGAGATGTTGTCTACAATGGCCGCACTTACCGAGCCAAAAGAAAACCCGGAGGCATCATCAGAACAGCGTCACGAACAAGAAACTGACGCTGACTTCCTACGCAGAGTCCTCGAAAAGAAGGACAGATAAGCAGCAGAACAAGCGGCTAATATAAAACAAATGGCGCTTCTCTTCCAAGACATGGTAGGGATGATGCTACAGCCGGACCCTCCAGCTGAAGACCCTCCGATCATTGTTGAAGACGATAGAGGGGAGACATATAATCCTCCTCCGGCTCTTTCAGCAGCCAAGGAGGAAACTATTTCCAAGGTTGCACTGGATGACTATATAGCTCAGCAAATACGAGCTCACTAGGCGAATGAAGCGGCTGGCCAAGTTGTCAAGACTGGACGACCCTATCCGGGCAGGTATGACCAAATAAGTTACCCGCCGGGATATACAATCCCTAAGTTCCATGTGTATAAAGGGACGGGGAATCCACATGAGCATGTCGCTCAATTCAGAGCCTTATGCGACAACACCGGGGGCGATGATAAACTGTTGCTTCGCCAATTCGTCGGCAGCTTAGCGGAAACGGCCTTCGAATGGTATTCGGAGCTACCTAACGACTCTGTTAAAACATTTGCGGAGATGGAGCTGCTGTTTACACAAAGATTTGCAAGCGCCAGCGAGCGCACCCCGATCACCGCATTGATCAATGCCAGGGTAAGGCCAGGCGAACCATGGGTTCAATACGCAATACGGTGGCGAAACTTATGGTCGAAGTGCGAACAACACATCGAAGAAGCACCTGCGGTAGGCATGTTCGTGGGCACTCTTGATCCGCAAGCGACCATCTCGCAATTCATGATGTTCTTCAAGCCAACTACTTTGCAGGCCTTGATTGACAAGTTGGCCCAAATGGATCAGATAGGTCATAGACCATCTCCTTCAAAGACGGATCCTCGGAATGAAAAGGGGAAAGGAAAAGCAACTTTCGTCACTAATACTCAACAACAGCCGAGCAACTTAAACCCGGTTGTCCGTCAAAACAATATGCGTCCACGCCCATCCCTTGAGGAGAGACTGGGACGTCCTTACTCGTTTCCCCAGGATAAAATGAGAAGACTTTTCGAGCTGGCAGTGCGCAACAGACTCATAAATTTGCCGGATCCAAAACGTCCGTTGCAGCCAAGCGATCTCAACAATCCTAATTATTGCCCTTACCATCAAGCAGTAAGCCATCCAATCGAAGATTGCTTCGTTTTCAAAGGCTGGATTGAGGACCAATACCAACAAGGCAAGTTCGCATTATCCGAAAACTGGAAGGTGAACCCACCACAACCTCATGCCCCTGAAAAAGTGGACATGCTGGGGGCATCGTGCTCTTTTATAGAAAAAGCTCCATGAGAGGTTGCTCTTTCAGCCAAGACAAAAAGAATGCTGAAGGATCTTCACACATGCCCAGCCGTCAGGTGGAAAAGTCCGACAGAGCCCAAGGTCATTAATGGGATGCTGAAACCACGCCCAACACCGAGAATTGATAGCAGTGGGCAAAACACCCAGGCACAGCCGTCAAAGTCTTCAAAGAAAAAGAAGAAGACCAAAAAGCTCGCGCAATTTGATGACAAGCACACGGATCTGCGAAAACATATTGACGCACTGGAAGAAAATAATCAGAAGGCACGGACCCCAGTCACATTCCGAGAATTCCTCATCCACGTCCTTGAGGACGGAAATGATGACAAAGACTCGTCGGATGAACCTGAGGATTATGTGGCAAGCTGCCATATGATCTCTCACTCGTCGATAGACAGTGAAGAAGCTCCTGACGCAAAGAAACCGGGGGCAGATCCCGAGCCGGAACTTCTGGGGCCATCAGACGAAACAATTGACGCATTCCTGAACGAAGCCCGTCTAAAAAGCAAAGCTGATCGGGAGCACGAGATGGCCATATTTGAAAAGGCCAAACGCCGGCGATTGGACAAAAGGGTCGAAGCACTCCCACCAGATCAAAGTACATCCGCCGCAAATAAAAGCAGGATCAAAACAAGGAAACGATTCGCCAAAGCCATATCAATGGGGATGAAGCTGCCCTCTTTCAGAGAAAATTCTCCTGGCGGTATACATCTTGATGAAGCGGACGTACATCCTAACTTCTGCTTATATCATCAGAAGATCGCATACCCTACTGAAGACTGCAACTCCTTTAAGTGTTGGTGGCAAGGGTATGTCGCTCACAGGCAACACTTCAAGAGGACAAAGCGTGAAGCTCGTAGACAGCGGAAAAATGCGACAGATGAGCGTAAAAGAATTGCCGGCAATTGTCATAGGGTTGATCCCGGGGGATCGCGATTTCTCACCTTCGGGAGCGACTCCGACGAAGAAGTAGCCCTCGGCCCTCTCTTCAAGGAATCCATCTCTGAAATGAAAGAACTGAGGAGTTGCGAGAACATTCAGCCGGGCATTCGCACACTATCCGGAAAGAATCTCGGACCCGCAAACAAGGGATCGAACAAAAAGGATAAGGGGAAGGGAAAAACGGCCTTCGTCACCAACGCTCAACAACAATCGAGTGGCTCGAGACCGGTTGTTCTCCAAAGCAACAAGCAGCAACCCCTCGATGAGAAGTTGAAACGTCCTTACTCATTTCCCCGGGATGAAACAAGGAGACTGTTCGAACTAGCAGTGTGCAACAGGCTTATCACTCTACCGGAGCCGAAACACCCACTACAACTAAACGATGTCAACAAACCTAATTACTGCCCTTACCACCGTGTATTGGGCCATCCGATCGAAAACTGCTACGTCTTCAAAAACTGGGTTGAAGACCAATACCAACAGGGCAAGTTCGCGCTGTCCGAAAACTGAAAGGTGAACCCGCTACAACCACATGCTCCGAAAAAGATGGATATGCCGGGGGCATCATGCTCATTCATAGGGAAAGCCCCATGGACCAAAAAGTCCGTAAACAAGGAATTCGCCTCAAATACGGTAACGGCGGACCGCAATGTCCTAAAACTTGCAAAAGACCGAAACGTCGTTAAACTACTACCAACCTGCGGTATCCTCAGGCTGACGTGGTAAAAAAAACGGTATGTCCATAAGAAAAATAGGCACGGATGAAAACCCGAAAGGGCTCCGTGAGTAAAAACAGCAGGGCTACCGGCGAGTTTTGTGAAAACCCGAAAGGGCGCAACCTCGTTAAAGTAAACAAAAACGGTATGTCCATAAGCGAAATGGGCACGGATGAAAACCCGAAAGGGCTCCTTGAGTAAAAACAGCAGGGCTACCGGCAAGTTTTGTGAAAACCCGAAAGGGCGCAATCTCGTTAAAAGACACTTGCAAGGTCCTCTCGACTTTGTAAGGAGAAACCGCCTGCGTGAGATCCTTACGACTCACAAGGGAGCAACACACTTAGGGATCCCCACGATCCTTAGGGAGAAATTAAATTTGCGAGATCCTCATGACTCATAAAGAGAACCCTCTTATGGGACCCTCACGACTCATAAGATTTGAAAGTCTTAAGCTACAGGGATCTAAACATGTTCTTAAGCAGCCCCCACAACCTCCGATACTGCCCTACAAGTGGCTCAATGCTGACCCTTGTATACAATCCACGGGCGCGAATAAACATTTCCCTAACAAAGTCCCATCCATGACTAGGGATATGTCTACAAGGTGAACAACCCTTGTGAGTCCTCTCGACTTATAAGGAGAAAACACTCTTGTAAGATCCTTACGACTTATAAGAGAACATACACTTAGGAGCCCTCACGATTCCTAAGGAAAAAACGCACCTACGAGATCCTCACGACTCGTAGGGAGAAATACCTTTATGAGACCCTTATGGCTCATGAAGTCAAAAGCCTTAGTCGACAAGATCCTAACCCTGTTCGCTAAGCCACCTTTGTTCGACATCGGCAGAGGCAAATGATGATTCGCTCCTAGCAATATCCCAGTTGTAGCGGTGCTGATGCCGAAATCGGTGTCTAATTCCAAGCTTGCAACAATAAGCTAGCAAGCCACACATGCATACGAAATAGCTGAAATGATGGGGCAACTTGCGACAAAATCAGCAAGTAAAAAAAATGTATGCATGCCAAATAGCCGAAATGATTGGGCAACTCGCAATAAAAAGCAGCGAGTAAAAATAAAATAAATAGCCGAAACGATTGGGCAACTCGCAATAAAAAACAGCGAGTAAAAATAAAATAAATAGCCGAAATGATTGGGCACCGCGAAAAATAGCCGAAATGATTGGGCAATCGCGACATTCGCGATGTAAAAGTTGAAATGAAAGAGCATCGCGGAAAGAAATAAAGAAAAATGAAATTTATGCCTTACAGGTAAGATCGCATCGATCCCTGTATACAATCCAGGAGCACAAACAAAAAGGGAACCATACCTTCCCACCAGGCTCCATCCGAAAGAGCCAAGTCTCGACGGTTCACAGACAACCTAGAGATCATCTCGACACTCGTCTCGTTACAATAGACGCAATGTCAACAATGGCGTTCCTTCGCAAGTCCACCAGGATGCAGATGCAACGTCAACAAAAGACCCCATGGTCGAAACAAAGCGGAGTGATAGCAAAATCCCAACTCCACCTCAGCATTCATCCCGATACAGTAGACGCAATGCCAGCGAACGAAGCAAAGGCCAAATTCCTAGCTTCAGGGTCTTGACGGCAACTCATATAAAACCGAAAAGACCATCGGAGATCATCTCACACCAGCGCGAAGTGGTCACCACCTCGACGTTCGTCTCGATAAAGCAGATGAGATGTCACTGCAGCGTCCTTCCTCCAACAGGATTCGGACACACCAAAGCAAACGAAGCGAAGGCCAAATTCCTAGCTTCAGGGTCTTGACGGTAACTCATATAAAACCTGAAAGACCATCGAAGATCATCTCGCACCAGCGTGGAGTGGTCACCACCTCGACGTTCGTCTCGATAAAGCAGACGAGATGTCACTGCAGCGTTCTTCCTCCAACAGGATTCGGACACGCCAAAGCAAACGAAGCAAAGGCAAAATTCCTAGCTTCAGGGTCTTGACGGCAACTTATATAAAACCTGAAAGACTATCGGAGATCATCCCACACCAACGCGGAGTGGTCACCACCTTGACATTCGTCTCGATACAGCAAACGAAATGTCACTACAGCATCCTTCCTCTAACAGGATTCAGACACAACAAAATAAACGAAGTAAAGGCCAAATTCCTAGCTTCAGGGTCTTGACGGCAACTCATATAAAGCCTGAAAGACAATCGGAGATCATATCGCACCAGCGCGGAGTGGTCACCATCTCGACGTTCGTCTCGATACAGTAGACGAGATGTCACCACAGCGTTCTCCCTCCAGCAGGATTCAGACGCGACAATCAAACAACGGAGCCATGGAAAAATCCCTCGTTCCAAACCTCGACGGTTCAGCAGCAACCTAGAGACAACCGCGACATTCATCTCGATATAGCAGACGAATGCCAGCAAACGAAGCAAAGGCCAAATTCCTAGCTTCAGGGTCTTGACGGCAACTCATATAAAACCGGAAAAACCATCGGAGATCATCCCACACCAGCACGGAATGATCATCACCTCGACGTTCGTCTCGACACAGCAGATGAGATGTCGCCCCAGCGTTCTTCCCCCAGCAGGATTCAGACGCAACAATCAAACAATGGAGCCACGGCAAAATCCCTAGTTCCAAGCCTCGACGGTTCACCCGCAACCTAGAGACAACCGCGACATTCGTCTCGTTACAGCAGACGCAATGCCAGCAAACGAAGCAAAGGCCAAATTCCTAGCTTCAGGGTCTTGACGGCAACTCATATAAAACCTGAAAGACTATCGGAGATCATCCCACACCAGCGTGGAGTGGTTATGACTCATCGAGGCTCTCCAAAATAAGCCTAACCTTAAATAAAAAGCGGCATGGAAAAATTCCTAACGCTTGCTCTTCCGACGGTCAAACTGTCTAGGAGGATTGCTTGAAGATGTCTTGTCCAGCCCCCGAAGGGATCAGAGACATGACAATCGCAAGGCTACTCGAACAGCAAGGTTGTCTATCGAGGAATACATCAGCCAACGCGACGGTACGACGGACAAAACCCTAGCACCACAGACCCTAACGGACCTCTATCGTAAAGAGCAAAGGTTAACTGTGACGTTAGGATATTCTTGCGAGAAATGCTCGATTCGTCTCGACTCGTGAGGAAAAGCCTTAGGCAGCGGGGATTAAAAAACCTGTTTCCTAAGCACTGGGGCCCTGCAAGTCGGTCCAAAACGGACTCTTGCATACTATTCATGGACTACACTCTCCAAAGTCGAATCTCGACAAGGAGGGAAACAACCACTTACGAGTGCTCTCGACTTGTAAGAGGGAAAATTCTCTTGTGAGATCTTTATGACTCTCAAGAGAAAACGCAGTTAGGAGTCCTCACGACCCCTAAGGAGAAAATACACCTACGAGATCCTCTCGACTCGTAGGGAGAAAAGTATTTATGAGACCCTCATGGCTCATAAAGTTGAAAAGCCTTAGGTAGCAGATCTGAACCTGCTTCCTAAGCCATCACTACTCCTCGAAGTATCCAAGACGGGATGTTCTATATCACCTACAGGCTACGCTTACTTAAGAAATATGCCGATAACAAAGCAGAAAATAAAAGGAAAGAGGCAAAAGATTTGTCATTCATACTCGGAAAATTCTTACATCAATAAAGACAATGAACAAAAGCAGCATTATTGAAATGTTTACAAGGGTATAACCTCGGATCCAGGGCATGGATTGAGGAAATCGAATGTAAGGCTGTCTAGAGTCTTTCTGGCCTTTCCGACCATTCTCGTGTGCATCCTCTCACGCTCACGCGTGTGAATATCTTCGGCAATGCCCTCCACCCTTTGATATGAAGCAATTATCGTCATCTGTTGAAAAATTTGATGCAAAATATCAATGAGGCTATCTCGCCGTTTCTTCGAGATCGGCCCCGACAGATACACTGAATGCACCTTGTCTTCGGCGTCATCCAGCACATTAAGCGGCATGGCCTCGTGAAACCCCGGAAGTGCTCTCCAAATTGCTCCCAGTACGACTTTCAAGAGAGCAGAACAGCGAGGAAGCAACCAACCAACGCGTGCATACAGACGACCCATAATCTCCGCACACTGGGTATCTGTACAATCTTGGTTTCGGTGACGGCCCTGTACGCGGATATCCTCATAAGTAATGAACTCGTTCAAACTGTATAAATGAACAGCCATAGTGCCTGAAAGAAACATCATTGGAAGATTAGCAATGAGGAAAAACAGACACAGGGAGTTAAACTCCTCGAGAGCAATGCTCTGCAGACAGGGGTGACACCTGTCAAAATCAGTTATGAGGAGAATTTAAAGAAATTCCCCGAGAACGCTGAGAGCCTTGCTCTAAGAAGATGATATAACCCATCAAAAATAAAATTTCATTTTTTGATCTTCAAGATCCATGAACAAACTCTTAAGAGTTCTTCTATATGATTTGAAAGGAGCAAAGCTCCATTAATGAATTAAGAAATCATAAATAAAAACCTTTTAGAGGGAAAAACTCTATTAATGGAACCCTAAAAGGGTTCTCTTTAGATCAAAGATCTATGAAGAGCAAAGCTCTGTTAATGGGTAAAACCCCAGTTTATTAAAAGTTTTTAAACTTTACCTAAGTTTTGACAGAGTTTTACTCTTGAAAAGTTCTTAAATTGAAGAGCAATGCTCTGAATAAAAGAAAATTCTCAAGAAAGAAGATGGGAATAATCTAAGGGACCAAGGTCCTATTTATAGGCATTCAGAGCCGTTTCAACTTCCAAAAAGTTGATCCAACCACCGCTGCACTCACGCTTGGGCCACGTAAGTGTAACGGTGGGGGGGCAATTGTTTCCCCAATCAGAGCAAAGCTCTGTTCAAATTCCAAGATTTGAAATGAAGTGATGCTTCCTTTTCCCAATAAAGAGCAGAGCTCTGTATTAAAAATATAAAGTAAAAAAATTGAAGCAACGCTTCGGATTCTGCGCGCTGCGTGCCACGAGTCAAAAGCAGACATGCCAGTGCCAGGAGCGCTGTGCCCTAGGCAGCGCACCCAATCAGAGCAAAGCTCTATTTTAATTCAAAATTTAAATCAGAGCAAAGCTCTATTTTAATTCAAAATTTAAATTGAAGCAACGCTTCAGATCCAGCGCTCTGCGCTGTGCGCCACGTGTCAAACACGGGTGCACTAGAGCAGTTGCGCTGCGCTCTGCGCTGCATGCCGCGTGTCAAACACGGGCGCGCTGGCGCAGTTGCGCTCGCTCTGCTCTGCGCGCCACGTGTCGAGTGTAGGTGCGCTAGCGCAAGGTACGCCAGCGTTGGAATTAAAATTCCCCCACCGTCAGATCAAAAGATCTATTAATAATAAATTATTAATTAATCAGAACTAAAATTCTGTTATGGAAAGATCTTTCCAATCTTGTTAAAAACAAGAAGATTATCTTCTGTAAAACAGAAGCCTTAGGATCAAAGATCCAATGGTGGGAAATATTCCCAAATCAATCAGAGAAAGATCTCTCTAACCGATTCAACAAATCATTTGGCCCTATATAAAGGATCCTAGACTTCAAGTCATACATACAAAAAAAAAGAAAAAACCCTCTGCAAAAAAGAGCAAACTCTTAAGAAAAAGAAGATTTTTCTTCATCTTAAAGGTAAAGAACTATGTTCTTGAATAACAGAGATGAATCCATCTCATAAAAGAGAAGAACCATCTTCTAAAAAGATCTTAGATCTATAAAAAGACTAAGGTCTTTTGATTTAAAAGAAAAGATCAAAAAGATCTAATCATAAAAAGACTAAAAGAAGTATTTTACTTCATTCACAGATCGTTTGATCTATAAAGGTAGAGCCTTTTATAAAAAACAAGAACTTCTGTTCTTTGATCTTGAGGCAAAGCCTCCTTTGAAGAACATAAATCTATTCTTTGATCTTAAAACCGATCAAAAGCGCTTTGCGCTATTAAAAAGTGCCTTGCACTCATGAACTGCGTCCTTGCGCCCCTTAGACCGGCGCTCAGCGCCAAAACATGCCACGTGTCAAGCACGTATGCAACTTGCGCTTTGCGCTCCTGAAACAGCGCACTGCGCTCACAGGCTGGGGCTCAGCGCCAAGCGCGCCACGTGTCACTCACTGGTGCACCTACAAACTAGCACAGCACGCTCATAAATTAAAAGCGCAATGCGCTAACAAACTAGCGCTAAGCGCGACACGTGTCCTCCTCGTGTGCGCTATCCAACAGAAGCACAATGCGCTCTTTCCTTGGCGCAAAGCGCCTGACGCGCCACGTGGCGCACTGTCAGAACATACCTTGTTCTGATAAATGCTATGCATTCAATACAAGACAAAAATGTCTGAGCCCAATGCTTAGCATTATTAAAAAGGCCAAGCCAAATAAAGGCTCAATAGCCAGAACAATAAAATGTTCAACTCATATCAACTGAGCCCGTATGCTCATAAACCTTCAAACAGACTTTAGTCCCAAATTGGACTATAGATCTCCCAACCAACATTGGTTCAAGGGTATATCTCTGAACTCCTCTGATATTTGTCATTGTAATCCTTCAACGTCTTCAGAAAGGTGACGGGTCCCGACAGCCATACATTCCACAGACTGTGATGTCTTTAAACTGGACTGTGGGGTCTTTAAACTCATGGACTATGATGTCCTTAACCTTGACCAGGATGTCTTTAAACTAACATTGGACCAACATGTCCTTAAACTGGTAATCGACCGAAATGTCCGTAAACTAAACAATAGAGTCTAAATGCTCTCTTGTTGGATCTAAATGATCCTGTTAAGTTGATCTTAGTCTGGAAATTAGACTAACGTATCCTTAACAAACTTTTAAGTTGATCTTAGTCCCAAATAAGACTAACGTATCCTTAAACCCAAACCAAAACCCAAATCTAAGAAAATACGGATTTGGACTAATCCACGTCCTACGGGGGACAACACAAATTAGTCTCCGTATACAATCCACGGGCAACCACAAACAAAACGAACACCCATGACACAAAATGACCATGTGGAGAAGGAAAAAGTTGTTACCGCGATGCGGTAGCGTAATTAACTGCAGGGGCTTGCGCCTACAGGGAAGAGCATCTCCACAATCAAAAACCCCTCAAACGAGGGGGAATCTGACGAAGTCTGCTACATCGGCCGCATCCGTTTATACCTTCGATACATGGTGCCATAAATCAACTTGGCATCTTCGGAGAGGTGAACGGATAGCACCAATTAGCATCTGCCCTGAATTTCAGGCAAGACGTTCACCGCGTCTTCGTCGCGTCTTTCGGAAGGGAACAATGAACTTGATATAATCGAAGGAACCTGATAGCTTTTAAAAGGAGTGGTTTAAGCTCCGCAATTTAAAAGTCTGCTGTTTTGAAAAAACCGAGTGGTTTTAAAATTTGTTCCGACGATTCAGCTTTGGTTTGTTTTCTTTGCATTAATATAATGCGTCCCATCACTTACACCTATCATTACAGAGAAACGAAAATATAATGTCTTCTTATGTCATCCGCATTCGCCACCAGGCGTCGTCATCACCTGTTAGGTTACTTAACTAATGACAGAGCGGGGGCTGGACTAGCGCGGATGCAAAACATAAGTAACGCCTACTAGATATCATATATAGATATATATATTCATCTCACGCAATAATAGGTATTCCAGATCACAGATGAACATATTGGATATACTAGGAATTCTGTGTTTCGTTTAAGCCTGTAACGAAAGTCGGATTCCACGATCGTGATGAATAGCCAAACCCCACCCCAGACCCCTACGGGTGCGGCAAACTACCCGCCAAATATCTAAAGTGAAGCAACCTCCCTCACCAAAGTGAGTAGGCCACTCGGCTCTTCAAAGCACCCGGTAGTTTGTGCACCCCACCTTGGATCTATCCTAGGAGCAGAAAACAGTAAAAGAAATAATATACAACGGTAGCTACAACCTCAACCCGGATGTGCCCCACAAAATAATATTACATCACTTTACATTATTACATCGAATGAAAGAATGAAAAACCCTCATCTCACATCCCCCGGCTATTCATCCACGACGATCCAATAAGTTCATATACACAAACCATAAGAACAGCAACACAGATATATGCAACTCCGACTAATCGACGTATAGCAATTAGTCGACGTTTCCAAACACATATATCACAACTTGAAACTTTAAACGGCGTTAAAACTACGACTTCAAAACACCCCGTATTGCCACAGTAAAAAGATAACAGTATATCCAAAATTGGCAAAAACAAACAACACCACAGACCTTAGATCCAAGCAACTAGAACACACACCAAAATTCAAAGCATTTCACCACAACAAAAAAGGTGACACCCGTTTTTTTGAGCTTTTGGCCGGTCCAATTCTGGTGAAACTACTTCAATTTTCGTGTGTGGTCATATCATACTAGGTAGAGCACTCTGCAATTGTTTAAAAAAAATTTAGAGGGTTGGGAAAAATTGACAGAAACTTAGATCTTAGTCGCGATGTTTCGGAGTTATTTCGGTTTCGTAGTTTTAAACATCATCTAACTTGTTAACTATGGTTTAGTAGGCTCTGATACCACTGTAAGTCTATGCCGCGCACCCCGTGTGTCCGTGGGGAGGAGGAATTTCAAAAAAACAATTTTTCGAAGCTCACAACACGGACTTAAACACCAGGATTGATGCTAAACCCTAGCTAAAAAACTACCGTGTGAGGTTTAACTACTCGGATGAAAGTTATACCTTACGAAACCAAGTCTTCGGGTCCTCTACTTGCTATCCTCCTCATTATCTTAGGCTACGAATACAAAGAGATGAAACAAAACCATCAATACAATACTAGGATCCGGCTTAAACCAAAGCCCACTAGTATCATCCGCCCGAACATTATACGCACACAAGTGCACGTACGTGATCGTAGCCCTGTCGTAAAACCATACGACCTCTAAATTTTTCGCCCGATGCAGGGAAACCCTTTTTGTGGGACGCTAAAGACTCGACAGTACGCTGGCAGTGGGTTTAACCACAAGCCGTATGCAGTACTACCTGCACGTAACGGCTACCCAGGTATCTTTCGATAAGAAGTCCGTGAGCAAACCCATCCGAACTCCTACTGAGCCTGCATGTGACAATCTCCGTACAGTCTGGTCTGTTCGTCTAAAAGTATCACATATCGGGCCTAGGGGATGGTAATCGTCAGACCCCTAATAGGGCAATAAGTCGTGTCGGAGTGTAGCTCAGAACACCCTGAGAAACTACTGGAATACCTTCCAGTAAATCTCGCTTGCCCTGGCCAGGGACTTTGTGTAACGGCGCTCCACACATAGCGTGATATCAACCCCCAATACTGGGAGAGACAAATTCTATCTAACCGCCACTGCCTCCAAGTGCTTCGGGACTGCACCCAACTACTACCTGTTTGCACGACTCCTTTGAGTCTTAGTAGGGTAGTAATCAAAGTACAGGAGGAACACACTCAAGGCGAAATAGCAGTGTCAAGTCGACGGACTAAGCTGTACTCATGTCACCTGGGAACTTCTACCCGACGATAGGTATAATACCCACCAACTGTTCCCGACGAGTCCTATCCAGTGTACTCATAACCTAATGAACACCTGCATACTATCTCCAGTACGAGATACTAATGGCTGTGGGACAGACCATCTCCCCTGCTGGGATGAGAAGCGTATACACTAGTCTACTCCGGAGTATCGATGCCCCGTCTCGATAATCCTACGACTAAGGACCAGTATAAGGATGTGCTTGTAGATTACCCAGCCCCCGATAGTGTGATTGCCATCACAACGCTGGTAATTAAAAAAAGATCCTAAAGGCTCTACTAATATGTATAAGCGATATGCTAAAAGAAACACATGCACATATTGAAGTAGAAACAAACCAAGTAGCATACTACCATTTTGAGCAAGACTGTCAATACAACTGTGAATATCCCAAGCTTCCATTAAGTAATATATAAACCAGTATGATACAATAATGGCCTCTAGGGCATACATCACTAACATATTCTAGTATTACGTTCTTCGTGTTATTCTATCTCTTTGGGCATTCGTGTTTTTATCCGAATGCAGGTATGTATGTACAGCAGACTGTAATCCGCATTTTATTACAGATTACCTTCTAGAAGGTGGACACCTCATCATGGACTTTTTCATTTATTGATAAATGGAAATAAGAAATTAAGGAGAAAGGGGGTATGGTGAGAGGCATGGCTTCAATAGTTGACAAATGAATTCTTTATTCATTTGTGGTTACTATTGAAGCATGGCTACACTTGTTTATTCATGAAAATTCATACACAAAACCATTGTGTTAGATTTTCTTTCACATGCATACTTCATTATTCTTGAGCTCCCATTTTTGCTTCACCCTCCTCCCTCCTGTTGAGTTTCCTCCACCTTCATCATCTTCCTCTTCACTACCCTCTCATGAGTTGAGAAACAAGTGAAAAGGCAAGATAGAGATAGTAAAACACATAGAACTCCACACTACATCCTAGACAACTTGGATTAGCAACCCAAGTTCTCTAGTTGCTCCTATTGATACTTAGTTAGGAGGTAGAGCCATGGATCACATCCCTCTGGTGGATCATCTACGACAAAGGAGGACCGGAGAACAAACTCGATCCCGAAGAACTGATGGAGCGGGAAAAGAAGATCAAGCATGTTCAAGGTGGTCACTTGGAGCTAATAACGAGGAAAGAAGACCGAAGGACTTGGATCGTTTGGTGAGATTTCCTTCATAGTAGTTAGTTCTACCTTTTGAGCTAGCTAGGTTTATGGAAAGATCCGGGTTTTCATTGGGTTAACATAGCGTCGTTTTAAACTCGTAAGAAAATTTTTGTTCTACAAACCGCCACGTTCGATGGCTAGGGCGTTAAGGCAAAACAACAGAGAACACTCTTGAGATTGGTTGACATTCACCTTTGAATTTACGTTAAATTAGTGTACCCAAGTAGAGACTGTAAGACACTTACATTTCACTACATGTTCACCATAGCTATACTACACGGCCATATTTTAATTATTGCCATGCTCATGCTATACTTTCATGTTTACCTACTTGTCATATATTTTACCATACTGGTTCACATATATTACGATAGAACTGCATGCTAAATAATATTGCTGTGTTTATAAAAAAATGACACGCTGAGACACATATCTCCTAATCAACTGTTCATAATGTACACTTCCTTATTATTACACTTCATATTTCATTTCATATCTTGGGGACTTACCGAGCGAATATTCGCTGACAAGGCATTCCACCCACCTTTGTTTTCTTGGAATGTTCGTCAAATACTGTTGACACTGAGGAGGTAGACATCTCAGAGGAGGAGCACGATCAGATCGCGGCCCAGGTCTAGACCTGATATCTTTTTCTTCGTTTATGTATGCCACCTGTTTAGGCATTTCTATTCTTGTATATTCATTTGGTGAAATCATGTATTGTAAATGAATCAAGTTGAATGTAAATAAAGTTGTTGAATTTTAAATCTCATGTTAATTCTCTTGTCATTTTTTATATTTCTTATTTTATGCTTAGCGTATTTATTCCGGGAAATGACCTTCTAGAAATAAATATTTCGTGAGCCTAGCCACGTGCCGCTTCCGTCTACTCGGAAGCGGGACGTGACACTATGTGTTTCTCCGATGAAAGGTATGATGAGGTTTGGCAAAAGGGGAAGCCCAGTCCCAGATATGTTGGACCCTTCGAGATTCTAGAGAGAGTTGGTGATGTAGTGTATCGTTTATCGCTCCCGCCCAGTTTTCAGGAAGTACACCCCTGTGTTTCATGTGTCCATGCTTTGCAAGTATCTTCATAATCCTTCTCACGGTATTCAGCATCAGACTGTTCAGTTGGAGCACGGTTTGTCTTACACCGAGTAGCTAGTGACCATTCAAAACTGGCAGGTGAAGAAATTGAGATCGAGAGTGCTCCCTTCTGTAAAGGTTTTGTGGCATGGACTGAATAGCAAGGAGGTCACCTGGGAAGCCGAGGGTGAGATGCGAAAGAAATTTTCCTATCTCTTCGAAAGTATCAGTAGTTAAATTTAAATTCGGAGACCGAATTTCTTTAACAGGGCGATATGTAACATTTCGAAAATTCTAATATTTATTTTTTAAATTATTAATGATATAATGAGTTTTATTAAATATGATAAAATTATTTTAATTCAGTTTTCATAAATTATTATATAAATATAGACATGTTAGTTATAGAATTAGGGTTAGGTATTATGTCATACTTTTTAAATAAATAAAAATAATTCATTTTCTTAAACTTGTTATTATATCATGTTAAGCATGTGTTGATAATTATAAATATCTTATTTTCTTAAAAATGAAATTGGTGATTTATCACCACAGGCTTGAACACATGGCATGACATGTGTGAGAATGAGAGATGAGAGAGCATGCACATATTATCTTCATTTTCTTCAAAATATTTTCTCTCCTTGCTCAAAAATCCCTAAAGCATGGCTGGCCTAAATATTTCTTGCATAAAAATCCCCTCAAGTATTAATAGAAATTGAAGACTTGAAGATTTCCTAGCATTTAGAGAGTTCTTGATTTCAAAATTTAGGTAAATTCTACTTCCCTTTTCGAAAAGTATGATATTATTTTAGTTATAGTTCTACTCATAAATGATAAGTTTTTATGGGAGCAATTGATAAATTTTAATGATTTATTTCAAAAGTTTGTACTTGTAATTGTTCTCTTTAAATTGAGTTATGGGCTGGAAGACAGGGACATGTTAAGGTTTCGAATTTTTTTAGATGACTCTCTGTTGAGAATTAGCTATTATGTGTTATGTCCCACTTCCCAAGATACCAAAATTTCGGGACGTAACTCGGTCAGCCATGCTACCTATAGTAAGGAAACATCCTTTCATAGTCACATTACGGCTGTCAATCAGTAATCAAGAACAATAATATAACTATCTATCACCAAACATGTCCTACAGTCATAAGAACAATAACATGAAACAAGATAGCGGAAGCAATAAAAATCTAAAGGATAACTAACCATGAATAAGAGCTATATCAGTGAGATGGTCCTCACTGATCGGTAGTTCTGTCGAAATACCCACGTGCTAAGTCAAGTATCCGGGCCATGCAAAACCCAGACGTCAGTGCGTCATAAATATCATAATAGTAATAAACTGAACAATATGCTATATAAAATGTCACGTGCAAGAGTGAGGTATGTGTATAAACAAAAACAATCACAGGCGATATAACAACATGTTATAGGTTGTCAATCAGTCTGGTGTATTCTAAGGTCTGTGTTTCTAGGTTAACTATCCTATAGATATTTGAAACCAATGAATGTACTCCTCCATGTAACTCAAAAATATATATCCCGTTACCCCCCGAGACCACGGATCAAGATGTATGAATAAAGAATGATTCTGTTCCGTTACCCCCCGGAACCACGGATCAAGTAATAAGAATCACGAATGCTTCTGTTCCGTTATACCCCGGAACCACGGATCAAGTAATAAGAATCATAAATGCTTATGTTCCATTACCCCCCAGAACCATGGATCAAGTAATATCCTTTTAACTTACACTTCAGTTACACTTTTGATTCCCCAATTTCCTCAGGTTTCATTTTTTAAGTCAGGTATGAATAGTATCTACCTAATGTCAACACACTAACAGGCGGGTACAGGTTATGTCTATCTAGATAATAGGCCACGTCCATCAGGACAACTAGTCAGGGTTGTTGGTATCAGTAAATATCATAGGTAACAGGTATAAGCAATATGACAATAGCAATAGCAAGATAGCAGGTCGCAAGCATGTCAAGTATTGTGTACTAAACCGGTGAAGGATTTAGTTGCACAAACAAATCATAATAAATAGCAGGATTATAGTTGTCACAGTTATCTAGCTGTGATACCGTATGTAACGAAAATGATATATATATCACCGTCATATATCATAGACAAGTCATAGTGTAAAGCAGACAATATGGTTGTAACAATATAACATATAATCATGAAGTGATATAGATTAACAGGTTATATCAGATTTAAATCTAGTTGCGACGGTTCAATTTGTTTTGAACAAGTGTTTAATCAAACAAGTAAATGATAATCTTGATAAATAAATACCATATGTTTCAGATAATAGGATTAAAGGTGTACTAGGTTTGACACGTTGAATATTTATTGATTATATTTCTTATTTAGATGTGATACATGAAATAATGACCATGATCATATGAACGACTATAAGTTCATCATATCAGTTCAACCATATTAAAAATATCTTTGTTAAGATTATCGACTAATGTTACTTAGTCATATCTAAAAAAATTATTATGAACTAAACTTATTATTTAATATCTTGTAACAAAAAAATGATATGAAAAATATAGTAATATCATGGAACGTATGAATTTACCGTAACTAGCATGTAGCAAGTATAAAAATACTTTCCTCGACAATGATGATCACGGCAACGATGACACGGAGACATGAAACATGACACAAACAAAACCTCAGCTTGGATCTTGGCCCGGGTATGGAAGTAGCTGCAATTTGAATCAAGTGCTGACGAGTGACCCATATATCGACGATGCAGACGACGGTCGTTGCCATGAGGAAGTGCGGCGGTGGCTGGAGCTTGCTCGGTTAGGCCTAGGCTTGCAGTCAAGTAGCGGTGAAGGCTGAAGTCCATGGGTTCTCAGTTTGATGGGTTCGGTTCGTCACCGAAATGGTTTGATGAAGATGTAGACAAGGATGGTGTGGTGATCGAGTAGAAGAATAAGTCGGCGATGGGGAGTTCTCGATGTCTTAGAGGAGTTTTGTTCTCGAGTTGGCTAGGGAAGAAGGAGGAGGAGGAGGTAACTTTGGTGGTGGGTTGAAGTGGTGGCAAGACGTCGGAGGAAGGGTGCTGCTCAGGTTTAGAGTCACGAGGAAGAAGGAGGAGATGGCGGCTGGAGTTCTGGGTCGACTATGACGAGAACAATGAAATGGGTTCTCGGTCGTTGACGAGGCGAAGTCGATGTGCTCGATGTTGCCGAGGTCGATGGATTCGAGAGGAGAGAGGAAGCATGGGTTTGAAGGTGAGGGTCGGAGATGGTGACCACGGCGAGATGAGGACGTAGAGGGAGACGACGATGGTGATGTTGTTGGTGATAGAGTCAGGATGAGGGAGTAGGTGTCAAGGGATGGGATGAAGGCGGTCGGAGGTAGGGTTCAAGCGTGAAAGGTTGGGGTGTCGACCACTAGGAAGATGGAGGGCGGTGATGGGGTGAGGTGATGAAGGCGATGAAGGTGAAAGGAGGTGCTGGGGTTGAGAAGGGCAATGGACTCGGGACGAGCACGAGCACGAAGAAGAAGAAGAAGAAGGAGACGACTCATGGGGAAAGGGTGGTTTGGGAAGAAGGTGATCACGAGGGAGAGAGACAGAAAGGGGGATAGAGAGAGCGGGAGAGAGAGAGAGGGATGGTTTTTAAAAATAGAAAAAATAAATATAAATAGATTATATATATATATATATATAACTCCTAAACTATTAAAAGATTACAAATCTACGATCCGTCTCTACTAACTCTCACGGGAATATATTGGAAAATAATATATACATACGTAGCCCATTAAACCACAACCTAGAGGTTAAAATAATATATACAAATCTAACATATATATATCGAGTATCGAGGATATTTAAGATTTTTGCGTAATAGATAAATATCAATATAAAACATGAGATGCTTAAAAGACATGATGACGGTTAAAATATATAAAAATATCTCTAGCGTATGGCTACTAGAAAATATGCACATATACTTTAGATATTGTATATTTATTATTTAAGATTCACCTGGATTTTGTATACAGATAAACATTAATAAAAATATAATCTAGCATCATAACGGGTCTCACACATGCGGGTCGGGTCGGATAAGCACTTCTACTATTCAAACCAATCACAAACCAAATAACAAATGAAGCAAAATTTAAAATACCAATTAATATCATACGATCGTGTTAGGGTGTTACATTATATCCAACTATAAAATAATTTCGTTCTCGAAATTCACGAAACAGAAAAGGACAAGAACAATGAAGATACAGATCTAAGGAAAGAGGTGTAGATACATTTGTCGAATTTTGTTTTCACATTTTCAAGTAGATTATCCATGAGAATGATTTCCCCACAAAATAAGCACTTAAGGGATCACCCATTTCTTGTCGATTGACAATAGCCATCGATTGCACCTCATAAGTCAAATCTTCCCTCACTGTCAACTCCGAGTGATCTACGACGTTGTCACGTCCCGAAAGTACGGAACATGACCGGCACTTAAACTACGAAACGTCTCGAGGAGTACGTAATCTAAGTAAGCCGAAACCCAGAAATCCAAACCAAGAAAAGTAGTAGAAGGAAGGAAAAACCAATTTAAATCAAGTAGTTTTAATAGCATAAGCCGAATTATGCGTTTTTAAAACATTAAATATTTCTTGAAAATTTCGGCAGAGTCTCCTTTGTAAATACTGGCTCCCAAACGGGATACAACATGAATAGTATATGAAATCAATAAAAGGCATCCCCAAGCGGGAGCTAGCTCTTCGTCAATCGACGGTCACAACCACACAAGCAATATAATATACAACGCCCAAGACGAGGATCAAAACTCAAAAGGAAACTCAAAACAGCAAGAAATCCATAGAAATACAACGCGCGACTCTAAGGTCGAAAGAATAAACATCACTAGTCTCTATCTCTGAAATAAAATACATGTTTGGTTGATGGAACTTCTAGATACAACAGAATAATAGTATACAAGGTATAATGATAGGTACGATACAAATAAACCCATCTACTAGCAAATCACCCGGAAATGGAAGTAGTGCCAGCAAAGCCGTAATGGAACCTATACGGCAAAACCTGCAAGAACTGTGGCACAACGGGGGTGAGTTGCTAACTCGTGAATAGAATACATTTACGAACAGAAATCGCATGTATGACGCAATCCTAGGTTATACGATCATAATATATCCTCAAAATATAACCAGCAGCCTATAACTATGGCTAGGGTATACCACTGAACAACAGTAATACCAAGTGTTCGTGTCAGTGCCTCAGATAGCAATATATCATACGGATGATGTAGGAATGCATGAAAACAGAATACATATACTGAAGAAACTACTTTCGTAACTTTTTGAGATTACTTTATTTTTAAAGAGAGGTATCATAAATGAAATCAGCATAAACAGTGTCTAGCATCGACACAAAACATAAATCCCAATGTCTCAAAAATCCGAGGCTCCAGCTATCCAGACTGGCTTGTATCATCAAATCTCGGTACCTCAATATCACTATCTAGGGCGCCGTCAGTCCTGACCGGCCCCTACCATCAATCTCAAAACCACGACGGTATCCTCCGGATATCCGACGCGTCGGGTAAAATCACCGGTCGGTAGTGCTCCCCTGCCAGGCTCAACGTCAACAACACGGCCTTCTCGCCCCGGGGTACCGCACCGGGCCCACCATGTACCCGAAACGGTTCATCCAACTCATCGAATCGGGTCTCGAAATCCATCAGCAAACTCATGGTGGACGACTCATACATCATGGGAAAACCGCACTTTTCATTTAAAAGAGAGAGAAAAGAAGTTTATAAATGTTTTTGCGGTTTTCCCCCAAATCCAGGAAATCTCATGAAAATCCGAATCCAAATCCTCAATAGCATTTAAACAGTGAATATAGGCACGAGAATCCATGAATGCGGCATAACAGTGAATAATAACATGCATGAAGTAGCAAGTAATAACTACAATGTCTGAACTAGCATATAAGGCAAGTACACTAATATCAAGTCTAAACTATTAGCTAACAAGCTATGTCAATATAATAGTATTTTCTAAGTGTACGTGACATGGCAATTACCGATGAAGATGTGTGTGAGCCGGCAAGTAAGTGTACGTGGTACATACGCATCATCGGTAATGGTGCTAGTGTCCTAACAGCATAATATCAACAATGGCATATGAAATCACAATATGAATACGCGATGCGGAGCGAACAGCAATAATGTGCGGGAGCAGAATACTAGACACAACGATAACTATAAGTCAAACAGTGGTGCCTTTTAAAAATAAAACGAATCGCGGTGTATTGAAAATAAGGGCTACGGTGTTTTTAAGAAAAGATACGTCTTTTGAAATATCCGTAGAATCCCTTGACCTGTCTTTTAAAATACCCGCGATTCGTTATCTTTTTAAATAGGTAGGATTCGAATCTAGTCTACCAACTATACTAACTATAGGGCTAAGCTAACAGGCTAACTGAAGGTAAGGAAACCGCCTAACATCTTAGTCAATATATATATATATATATATATATATATATTAGTCGGTGATCCCACCTCAATAATATCACATCCGATACCATATCTATAATCAGACATTCCCAAGTCAAGAGTGTGGATCAATCATCAATATATAGCTCGTACGTAAATCCGTCGTACAGCATCCCAAATCTGGGTATGGGTCAATATCACATTCATCATACTATTCATCTGGTATCCTCTTTATCAAATATCATGATCGGGGTACTGATCTACGTCTAGTACACTACTGATACCGCCTAAGTATGCATGCACGTGTGTGAAACACTACGTCAAGGACCCGGTACAACGTCATGTCGTATCTCAAATACGAACCCTGCCATATCACCAATCTCATCGACTCATTTCAAATCCCAAGTACTATCCTCATCATCCATGCATGTGTATATGAATGTATATATGCATAGTCCCATACCCACGCGTATATACATATATACACATCCCCATCTATGCACGAGAAAGTAATGTATGCAAGTTTGTGTGTGCGTATGTAGGTATAACAACTACTCTAGGGTTTCGCAACTAACCCAAAGCTAATCCATGAACACATAATCATATCATGAATAAATATTCTCGTATCATAAAACACCTATATAAACATATATATATATATATGAACTATACTACGGACTGCGGAGGTGCTATACGCCATCCACCCGACTTCTCCCCGTAGATATAAATCTACTCACTTGGTCCTCGCTCGCCGGTGCCGACGTCGCCACGCGCTTGCTTGTCGTCTCGAAACTCACTTTAAAAGCCATTTTTCCGAAAATCTAGCAAGCAAAAATTTACCGTTTTAATTCGAAACTTGATGTTTTAACAAAACTAATGGCCATAATATCCACTAGATATCATAATTATGTCATATAAACCATTTTCACATTTTAATCCCATCAATTTTTATAAAACTAAAAATTCTAGTTTCGCAATTTTAACAAATTTTAACAATTCCAAGTAGAAATGCACAAAACAACAACTAAGCTTGGTTTTGCATGAACCAAAGGTATTAAACCACTCATTATAATATTAATAATGACATGAAACCTTAATTATATTTTAATCTAAGCATTTAATAATTTTCCAAAAATCCTAGTTAGCAAAATAGCTTAAATATAACAATATCAACCTAACAATTTGCAAACTAGCAATTAGATTAGGTTTTACAATTCCACAAGATGATAATCTACACTTGATTATCCTAATAGTGATGGTTAAACCCAAATTAGCTTCAAACCATATTCTTGAATTTTCAAAATTAGCAACAAGAACCAAATTAACACTTAATTATGTTAGATTAAGCAATATAAACAACAATTTCAATATAGGGTCAAGGTTTATACCTCCCAATTTAGAGATCTAGCTTGGAAATTAGCCTCCAAAACACCAACTTCTCTCCAAGATCCAACTTAGAATAGGTCATGGGGAAATGGGTAGAGATTGGATTTGGAATTAGCCTTGATTTTGTAGGGATTTTGAGGCATTTTTGTGGATTTTTTGATGCAAAAATGGAGTGGATTTGGTGGAGGGGCTGTTGCTGTTGGGGGGAAGGGATTTTCGGCCAGGAAATTGGGGGAGTGAGGAGAGAGAGGGAGGGGTTGGAAGTGAGGAGAAAAGTCAAGGCCCACACCCTTTTGACTTTCTTTCATTTTCCTTTCTTTTCTTTTCTTTTCTTTTCAAACAAGAGGTGATTGGAAAGAGAGGGGGGAGGGCTGTCAAGGTGGGGCCGGCCACATGGGGAGGGGGAGAGAGGGTGAGGTGTGGGTGTGTGGGTTAGGAAAAAGATAAATGTATTACCCCAATTCTCATTAACACTAATTTCGCTAATTAAGCCTTTTTTCTTCGATATTTTCTAAACCGTTTTGGCAAACCATTTCATTTCAAAAACCACATGATAAAATTTTGTTTAATGTGTTATGATGCACAAAATTTGTTTCAACTCATTCCAATTTGTAATTTTCCCTAATTAAATGTATTAGTGACGGCTTAAAATAATATTAAAATAATTAATTTCGGAAAAATTTTCAGGAAATTTGAAATTTCACCAGTGGCTCAATAAACACCAATTAATAGCAATTATATAGCTAGAATATGTATATTTAATTTTTATAATAAAGATATTTGTATTTTGATTTTTTACGGAAAACCCCCTTATTTTACCGATTTTCCGAAATTTCACCGAAACAATTTTCAAAACGTTACAATCTTCCCCCTTTAAAGAAATTCGGTCCCCGAATTTAAATTAAAACTCCCCCCCCCCCAAATACTAAAACATCTAAGCAAAACCATCAAGTCCTCGGGGCTCCGAAATCATAAATACATAAAACAAATTGTAGCGCAGCGCATGCGCTTGAAAAATGAGCATATAACTCAAATCAAAACTCCGTCAAGCATCTCGCAATTATCGGAGTCATGGTAAAGACACAAATGTCAAATCCAATACAAAACCAATATGATATAACTCAAAACTATACACGTAAATATCAAATCTATATATGTAAATATCTAAAGGAAATGCATGCCAAATCTCTTAAAGTCGCTGTGCAATGCGCATAACACTGCACAGTGGCGGACGTCTATCATAAGAAAATAACCATATACATATATACCTTTTGTTTTCAAAAGTACGTTCCGCCATTTTGGGAACAATTTAGAAGGGTTTCCTTGTTTTAAACGTTTCGTGTCATATCAGACACGTAGATAAATACTGAGACTATAGCTTGCTTTTTGGAATTCCCTTCAATAGCTATCAATGCATGCAAAATACATTCAGGTACTGTCCTCTGACTAGTCCTGCTCAGTACGAAAACACATAGCAAATATCATAAAAACGTACTGCTCTATAAGAAATCAATCCTAAAATATGCATACGAATACTACGTGTGTCTGGTGCGCACGGAAATCAAAATCCATATATGTGCCAACATGTGCACAGAAACAAGATCTAAGTGCATCGGGTGTGCACGAAACATCTGTCATAGGCAATGTGGGTGCCTGACAGCAAAATCAAGTGCATCTGACATGCACGAAGAATCTCGATTTAGTGCATCTGGTGTGCACCAAAATCGCACCTCAAAACATGCGTCCAACATGCGCGAAAATCCAAATCAGGTGCATCCATCGTGCACGAAATCATGAAATCCGATATCAAGCGCCGAACATGCGTAAAATCCAATCAGGTGCACAAGGTGCACAAAACAAATATCGAACATCACAATCGAAATCGAAGTCCAGTGCATCTAAATGCACAACATACGTAACACTGCACTGCAAGCATATATGAACTATACCGAGTGCAAAACCCAAATCGTGTGCGTACATACGCACAAAATCAACTCAACTGTATGAAACCCATAAAATCATAAACGTGAGAAACCAAGGCACGAAAACGATATCAAGTGCAACAGCTGTGCAAAAATCGTAAATACTCAGCAGGTGCAACCATGGTCCATGAAGACAAATATCATGAAACTCAATCATCAAAATCAATCATGCGAATAGATCGCCCAAAATACGCAAAATCAAGTATGGCGGAATAGTCCCGCTCAAGCACATCCTCCAAGAATCTCTGGCCAACTTCCGTGGTCACTCATAGCATGTCTCGTCGACGATCCTGAATTCTGGCATGCCGGTGTGCATAACATGACCACTCCTGGGTCCAAGTCTTCTCGTAATTTATCCCAGAAAGGTCCTGTCAAAATCTCTCCCAAATCTCGTCTCTGCCGAACTGTCCGGAAGTCATCGTCCCTTACTAGATATGTTCTCATTCCGGAACGGCTGCATACTCATCACGACTCCTTCTGGAAGGTATATCCAAGTACAATGCCTCGGCATGCGTATCGCATCTCTGATGTCGGCAGAGTGGAACGTCGTCTCATCAAGATCTCGTACGAACCTCTTACTCCACTTTCTCTAATGTCGACTGCTTCGGACTCGTCTCATCGTAGCTGCATAGACTGAGCTCCAACGTCTATCCTCGTATCTGGAGTCTCCCAAGAAATGCATCTCACCACCTAGCATCCGAATGAAGTCGAACCATCCGATCGATTTGTCAAAATCTCATAATCCCCCAAGAGCTCAACATCTTGGGTACAGTTTAACAGTATCGAGTACGTACCACAACATCGATGGTCCAGCCGTAGAAAGGCAAACCCAAGCCTCACTAATGGCGCCGCGGAACTGCCGCAAACCCTAAGGTTCAAAGGCTTTCACACGGTCATTAAGTCGAGTTAGGGTTTCATTCTTCTAGAGGGTCCATAGAATTGCCTGCATGTCTTTCCGAATACTTTAAATTTGGAATAATAGGTTTCTGACATTCGATCGTCTCTGTCGACTCTCAACGTCTCTGCGTGAAGTCGTCTCTAGCTGGAATTAATCTATCTGGTGACCTCGCATCGGGGTAGCGAACGAACTACCTGTCCTAGTCATTTATCCTCGGTGACTAGCGACCTTCTATCGTCTCTTAGTACAACTCGTACTGCAATAGCTCCAACATCTGGGTCGATATCTCGTCGTTCGCAGCAATAACGAGCTCACTCGTTTGCACGCTAAAACGTGGCTCAATCATCATGAATAGGCAATATATCAACGGTCATCAAAATCTGGCTGGCCTCTATCAGCGGCTCAATCCTCTAGTGCAAATCGGCACGTCCGAGTAATCTCATACAGCAATCCACCCAACGCTCGTGGCGCGAAAACACAATGAAAAGACACATCTCTGCAATCATGTGTCGCCGGATTCATGCCCTGGTCAGTCCTCGTTCTTGACGAGCTCATGCTGACCGCAACTCTAGCCGTAGCTCTCCATGCCCGTAATCGTAGTAGCAAAACCATAACTGGTACCGATGAGGCTAGATCAGGAATGAATATGATACTGAGCAAAGAAATGTATATCCTAAGGCTCCTTAAGTGGAGTAGCGTATCGTAAGTATGCCGCGGAACATACCCACGGCACGTCACTCTACTTTAGTCACCTATTTCATCAACCAAAGGTCATCCTACGCTCCGAAGGTAAAACCTAACGCTCTGATATCAACTTTGTCACGTCCCGAAAGTACGGAACATGACCGGCACTTAAACTACGAAACGTCTCGAGGCGTACGTAATCTAAGCCGAAACCCAGAAATCCAAACCAAGAAAAGTAGTAGAGTGAAGGAAAAACCAATTTAAATCAAGTAGTTTTAATAGCATAAGCCGAATTATGCATTTTTAAAACATCAAATATTTCTTGAAAATTTCGGCAGAGTCTCCTTTGTAAATACTGGCTCCCAAACGGGATACAACATGAATAGTATACGAAATCAATAAAAGGCATCCCCAAGCGGGAGCTAGCTCTTCGTCAATCGACGGTCACAACCACACAAGCAATATAATATACAACGCCCAGGGCGAGGATCAAAACTCAAAAGGAAACTCAAAACAGCAAGAAATCCATAGAAATACAACGCGCGACTCTAAGGTCGAAAGAATAAATATCACTGGTCTCTATCTCTGAAATAAAATACATGTTTGGTTGATGGAACTTCTAGATACAACAGAATAATAGTATACAAGGTATAATGATGGGTACGATACAAATAAACCCATCTACTAGCAAATCACCCGGAAATGGAAGTAGTGCCAGCAAAGCCGTAATGGAACCTGCACGGCAAAACCTGCAAGAACTGTGGCACAACGGGGGTGAGTTGCTAACTCGTGAATAGAATACATTTACGAACAGAAATCGCATGTATGACGCAATCCTAGGTCATACGATCATAATATATCCTAAAAATATAACCAGCAGCCTATAACCATGGCTAGGGTATACCACTAAACAACAGTAATACCAAGTGCTCGTGTCAGTGCCTCAGATAGCAATATATCATATGGATGATGTAGGAATGCATGAAAACAGAATACATGTACGGAAGAAACTACTTTCATAACTTTGTGAGATTACTTTATTTTTAAAGCGAGGTATCATAAATGAAATCAGCATAAACAGTGTCTAGCATCGACACAAAACATAAATCCCAATGTCTCAAAAATCCGAAGCTCCGGCTATCCGGACTGGCCTGTATCATCAAATCTCAGTACCTCAATATCACTATCTAGGGCGCCGTCAGTCCTGACCGGCCCCTACCATCAATCTCAAGACCACGACGGTATTCTCCGGATATCCGACGCGTCGGGTAAAATCACCGGTCGGTAGTGCTCCCCTGCCAGGCTCAACGTCAACAACACGGCCTTCTCGCCCCGGGGTACCGCACCGGGCCCACCATGTACCCGAAACGGTTCATCCAACTCATCGAATCGGGTCTCGAAATCCATCAGCAAACTCATGATGGACGACTCATACATCATGGGAAAACCGCACTTTTCATTTAAAAGAGAGAGAAAAGAAGTTTATAACGGTTTTCCCCCAAATCCAGGAAATCTCATGAAAATCCGAATCCAAACCCTCAATAGCATGTAAACAGTGAATATAGGCATGAGAATCCATGAATGCGGCATAACAGTGAATAATAACATGCATGAAGTAGCAGGTAATAACTACAATGTATGAACTAGCATATAAGGCAAGTACACTAATATCAAGTCTAAACTATTAGCTAACAAGCTATGTCAATGTAATAGTATTTTCTAAGTGTACGTGACATGGCAATTACCGATGAAGATGTGTGTGAGCCGGCAAGTAAGTGTACGTGGTACATACGCATCATCAGTAATGGTGCTGGTGTCCTAACAGCATAATATCAACAATGGCATATGAAATCACAATATGAATATGCGATGCGGAGCGAACAGCAATAATGTGCGGGAGCAGAATACTAGACACAACGATAACTATAAGTCAAACAGTGGTGCCTTTTAAAAATAAAACGAATCGCGGTGTATTGAAAATAAGGGCTACGGTGTTTTTAAGAAAAGATACGTCTTTTGAAATATCCGTAGAATCCCTTGACCTGTCTTTTAAAATACCCGCGATTCGTTATCTTTTTAAATAGGTAGGAGTCGAATCTAGTCTACCAACTATACAAACTATAGGGCTAAGCTAATAGGCTAACTGAAGGTAAGGAAACCGCCTAACATCTGAGTCGATATATATATATATATATATTAGTCGGTGATCCCACCTCAATAATATCACATCCGATACCATATCTATAATCAGACATTCTCAAGTCAAGAGTGCGGATCAATCATCAATATATAGCTCGTACGTAAATCCGTCGTACGGCATCCCAAATCTGGGTACGGGTCAATATCACATTCATCATACTATTCATCTGGTATCCTCTTTATCAAATATCATGATCGGGGTACTGATCTACGTCTAGTATACTACTGATACCGCCTAAGTATGCATGCACGTGTGTGAAACACTACGTCAAGGACCCGGTACAACGTCATGTCGTATCTCAAATACGAACCCTGCCATATCACCGATCTCATCGACTCATCTCAAATCCCAAGTACTATCCTCATCATCCATGCATGTGTATATGAATGTATTTATGCATAGTCCTATACCCACGCGTATATACATATATACACATCCCCATCTATGCACGAGAAAGTAATGTATGCAAGTTTGTGTGTGCGTATGTGGGTATAACAACTACTCTAGGGTTTCGCAACTAACCCAAAGCTAATCCATGAACACATAATCATATCATGAATAAACATTCTCGTATCATAAAATACCTATATAAACATATATATATATATGAACTATACTACGGACTGCGGGGGTGCTATACGCCATCCACCCGACTTCTCCCCGTAGATATAAATCTACTCACTTGGTCCTCACTCGCCGGTGCCGAAGTCGCCACGCGCTTGCTTGTCGTCTCGAAGTCCACATGGGGTACCTACATATCATAACGCACCGTATCGCGTTAAAACCAAATTCGAAATCGAAACGGCATACGAAAATCAAATCGGCACGCGTATCACGCATAGGTCAAAACCTATCGCCTACGCTTGCAAGAATAGCCAAACCAATCCTCGATGTCGATGTACAAACGTCAAACCATCGAGAAAACCCAAACGCACTCATTTGCGCATTCACAAACACTAATTATAATATAAAATAGGTTAAAATTCACAAAAACCCCAAACTCACTTTAAAAGCCATTTTTCCGAAAATCTAGCAAGCAAAAATTTATCGTTTTAATTCGAAACTTGATGTTTTAACAAAACTAATGGCCATAATATCCACTAAATATCATAATTATGTCATATAAACCATTTTCACATTTTAATCCCATCAATTTTTATAAAACTAAAAATTCTAGTTTCGCAATTTTAACAAATTTTAACAATTCCAAGTAGAAATGCACAAAACAACAACTAAGCTTGGTTTTGCATGAACCAAAGGTATTAAACCACTCATTATAATATTAATAATGACATGAAACCTTAATTATATTTTAATCTAAGCATTTAATAATTTTCCAAAAATCCTAGTTAGCAAAATAGCTTAAATATAACAATATCAACCTAACAATTTGCAAACTAGCAATTAGATTAGGTTTTACAATTCCACAAGATGATAATCTACACTTGATTATCCTAATAGTGATGGTTAAACCCAAATTAGCTTCAAACCATATTCTTGAATTTTCAAAATTAGCAACAAGAACCAAATTAACACTTAATTATGTTAGATTAAGCAATATAAACAACAATTTCAATATAGGGTCAAGGTTTATACCTCCCAATTTAGAGATCTAGCTTGGAAATTAGCCTCCAAAACACCAACTTCTCTCCAAGATCCAACTTAGAATAGGTCATGGGGAAATGGGTAGAGATTGGATTTGGAATTAGCCTTGATTTTGTAGGGATTTTGAGGCATTTTTGTGGATTTTTTGATGCAAAAATGGAGTGGATTTGGTGGAGGGGCTGTTGCTGTTGGGGGGAAGGGATTTTCGGCCAGGAAATTGGGGGAGTGAGGAGAGAGAGGGAGGGGTTGGAAGTGAGGATAAAAGTCAAGGCCCACACCCTTTTGATTTTCTTTCATTTTCCTTTCTTTTCTTTTCTTTTGTTTTCAAACAAGAGGTGATTGGAGAGAGAGAGAGAGGGGGAGGGCTGTCAAGGTGGGGTCGGCCATATGGGGAGGGGGAGAGAGGGTGAGGTGTGGGTGTGTGGGTTAGGAAAAAGATAAATGTATTACCCCAATTCCCATTAACACTAATTTCGCTAATTAAGCCTTTTTTCTTCGATATTTTCTAAACCGTTTTGGCAAACCATTTCATTTCAAAAACCACATGATAAAATTTTGTTAAATGTGTTATGATGCACAAAATTTGTTTCAACTCATTCCAATTTGTAATTTTCCTTAATTAAATGTATTAGTGACGGCTTAAAATAATATTAAAATAATTAATTTCGGAAAAATTTTCAGGAAATTTGAAATTTCACCAGTGGCTCAATAAACACCAATTAATAGCAATTACATAGCTAGAATATGTATATTTAATTTTTATAATAAAGATATTTGTATTTTGATTTTTTACGGAAAACTCCCTTATATTACCGATTTTCCGAAATTTCACCGAAACGATTTTGAAAACGTTACAGACGTGTGTCTCATCTCAAACATACTTGCGGAGTTGAGATACATGAAACGTGTCATGAAAACCCGCCAAGGATGGTGGTAAAACTAATCGATAAGCTACTTTTCCAATACGCTCAATGATATTGAAAAGTCCGACGAATCGAGAACTAAGCTTGTCTCAACTACCAAATTGGATTACTCTCCTAGTCGGTGATATCTTCAAGAACACATGATCCCCAATAGCAAACTCTAAAGGTATTCTTCCAGTATCTGCCCATCTTTTCTGTCGATATTGTGCCACCTTCATTTGATCACGAATCAAGGTAACTTTCGTCATAATTTGCACAATCAGTTCCGGTCCCAACAGTCTTCTTTCTCCAATATCATCCCAACATACTGGTGAGAGACACTTACGACCGTACAACATTTCGAATGGAGCCATCTGTATAGTCGCCTGAAAACTGTTATTGTACGAGAACTCCACTAAATGTAAATGATCCTCCCATGAACCGTTGAAGTCTAACATGCAAGCTCTCAACATATCTTCAAGAGTTTGGATCATTCTCTCGAACTGTCCATCTGTCTGAGGATCATAGGCTGTACTAAATTTCAAGCGAGTTCCTAAAGTTTCTTATAGACTTCTCCAAAAAATGTGATAGGAATTAGGTATCACGATCAGAAATAATACTCACCGGTACTCTATGCAATTTCACAATCTCTTGCATGTACCTCTCTGCTAGAGCCTCCGTCGACTGACAAAATCGAAATGGTATGAAATGAGATGCCTTGGTCAGTCGATCAAAAATCTCCCAAACTGCGTTATTGTCCTTTGGACTCCATGGTAAGGCTGTCTCGAAATCCATGGTTATACGTTCACACTTCCATTGGAGAATCGGAAGTGGTTGCAACAAACTAGCCACCCTTTGATATTCAGTCTTGACTTGTTGACACACCAAGTATTTCAACACGTAAAGAGCGATCTCTCTTTTCATGCTTTCCCACTAAAAGTGTTGTCGCAAATCTCTATCCATCTTCATGCCTCCTGGATGTACCGAATATGCGGAACTGTGAGCCTCCCTCATGACTTTTTCATGAACTTCTCTTTTAGTCACATACAAACGACTTCCATACCTCAAAGAATTATCTTCATGAGTCAATAGGCCGTTTGAAATTCTAATTTTACTTTTCCTCGAAATTTCTGCAATTTAGGATCGTGCAACTGCGCTGCTTTAAAACTATTAATCAACAATGACTGTACTTGCAATTGCATAAACTGTCCTAAAGAATCTGGTAGTATGAGCTCCAACTCAAATCTCTGAAAGTCTGCTGTAATCTGTAAGTCTACGGTAGCGCCCGGCCATCATTCTGACGCCAAACGCGGAACAAAAACTTTTATAACTGGCGCTATCGCATACTATAACCCGGATCTTGCCATTAACGCTAAACTAACAAACTGTAAAGATGCCGATCGATCCGAGTCCTTCGGTCTTTAGCCATCATCCCACGCTCCTCACGGCAACTCCGATCTCCTATCTCCTCATCGAGGTGGCACCACGTCAACGGATCTTTAAACGGGGTCCCGCCTCTATACCGAGGCAACTCGGTCATCAAGTCTGCTAAAAGAGATGACCAAGATGAAGTAGAGAACGAGTAGAATACTTTGTCTCAAACACCCTAGGGTTCTCATCACATGAGAGGGTTAGGATGGAGGTTGAAGAAGATGCTAAGGATTGGAAATGGTGAACTCAAGAAAACTATCAAGAGAGCAAAGACCAAGCATAAAACTTATCTTTTCTTCTCACACTATCTTGTGAATAGATATATGAGGTTTATTTATCAAAAACCAAAGAAAATATCTTATGAAAAATATCTCCTCAAATATCCAAACCCAAAACAAAACTCATTAATACTTAATGACTTACTAGATGACTCATTACATGAGTCATTAGTGATCATTCTAGAAGTAATTAGTCACCCTTTCCAAAACCAATTAATCATTTAAACCAAAATGATTAATCCAAAAAGAAATGCATCTTCTAAAATATTCCCGTAACGGATTACGAGAATACCCCTCACCTGTATATACATACCTGTATCCGTATTCTGACCGAATACGAATATGAGAGACTAAAATATTCCGACTCAATATAATACTTGGATCCGGCTTAAACCAAAGCCCACCAGTATTATATGTCCGAAATATGACACGTGCACAAGTGCACGTGCAATTTCGAACCCTGCCATAAAACCATACGGCCTCTACAACGTTTCTTCCGAACTGGGAAAACTATCTGTGGGGGACTCTAAAGACTTGTCAGTACCCTAGCAGTGGGTTTAACCACAAGCACGTCAGCGGCACTAGCTGTACGTAAGGGCTGCCCATGTACTGACCGAAAGGGAAGCCTGATGAGCGAACTCATCCTGGAACCCTACTGAGCCTATCAGTGACAATATACATAAAGCCCGGTCCGTTCGTCTATGAGCATCGCATATCGGGCCTAGGGGGCTGGTAACGTCAGACCCCCAATAGCGGTATAAATCGTGTCGGGACGTAGCCCTGAACACCCTGAGATACTACTGGAGTTCCTACCAGTAAATCTTCTGCCTCGGCCGAGGGCTATGTGTAATGGCTCTCCAAGACACAGCGCGATCTCACCCCCAATACCGGGAGAGACGAATCCACTGCCGATCCGCTCACTTGCCTGCATGTGGCTCGGGACTGTACCCAACTAAAACCTGTTTGCACGACTCCTTTGAGCCGTGGTAGGGTAGTAATCAAAGCACAGTGGGAACTCACACGAGACAAATGACGATCTCAGGTCGATGAACTAACCTGTACACATGTCACCAGAGAACTGCTATCTGACGCTAGGTATAATACCAACTAGCAGGTTCCCGGCGAGTCCTGTTCGGTGTACTCATAACCCAATGAGCACCTGTATACATCTTAGGTGATCCAACTGACACCAATGGCTTGTGAGACCGGCCATCGCCCCTCGTCGGGGTCTCGACTGTATACACTAGTCTACTCTGGAGTATCGATGCCCTGTCTCAAAACTCCTACGACTAGGGACCATATTTAAGGATGCGCTTATGGACTACCCAACTCTCACGTATATGATAGCCATCATACTGTTGGTAGTCAAGCAGGATCCTAAGCACTCTATAAACGTGTAATAGTGATCATGTCACCTAAAGCTGTACACGATGATAAAGGCAAACCAGATAGCATACTATCATCTCGAGTAATACTGTCCTACTGGTATAGGTCCTCTCTCAATCATTGCAATCACGTACCTGCGATCCAATAATTGACTTTGAGGGCACTATATCCAACATAATCTTCTTCTGTGAAGTCAACATCCGTATTGCCGGCAACCGACTTAAAGCATCCGGTACCACATTAGCTTTTCCTGGATGGTACTTTAAATCAAGATCATAATCAACCATCAGTTCCAACGATCTACGATGTCTCGTGTTGAGCTCTTTCTGTGTGAACACATACTTTAGACTCTTGTGATCAGTAAATACCTCGACCTTTTCGCCCAATAAGTAGTGTCTCCAAATCTTTAGCACAAAGATAACGACTGCTGGTTCCAAGTCATGAATTGGGTAGTTCTTCTCATGAGTCTTCCACTGCCTCCACGTAAAAGCTACAACCTTTTCATGCTGCATCAAAACACATCCCAAGCCTTTCCTAGATGCGTCGTTGTGAAAAACTAACACCTCGGAACCATCTGAAACTGTTAAACTAGGAGCGTTTGTATACCTTTCCTTCGGCGCCTCAAAAACTAAAGCACACTTCTTGGACCAAACAAACGGTATCTCTTTTCATGTTAGCATGGTTAAGGGTTCTGCTATCCGAGCGAAGTTCTCCACAAAACTTCTATAGTATCCAGAAAGCCAAAGAAAACATCTAATCATGTATGTAGATGATATACTCTTGATAGCAAACGATGTTCATATACTACACTCGGTCAAGCTCTTCTTATCACAAAAGTTCTCCATGAAAGATGTGGGTGATACCTTCTACATCCTGTGGATAAAGATCTATAGAGATAGATCTAAACGGATGTTGGGATTGTCTCAATCCAGGTACATTGACACCATACTAAAGAGGTTTAGTATGGAAGATTCTAAGAGTGGTAATTTACCCGCTTGTACAGGAATCACTTTCTCTAAAGAGATGTCTCCAAAGACTAGTTTGGAGAGGGCTCGTATGCAAGAGATACCCTATACTTCTGCAGTTGGGTCTATCATGTACACAATGTTATGCACTAGATCGAATGTAGCTTACGCACTTAGTGTGGTAAGTAGGTATCAATCAGATCCTGAGAAGAAGCACTGGACAGCAGTGAAGAACATTCTTAAGTACTTGAGAAGGACTAAAGAGATGTTCTTGGTGTATGGTAACGCTGAACTCCAGGTGGAGTTCTTTACCGATTCGAGCTTCCAGAGTGATAAGGACGACAACAATTCGGTCTCGGGTTTTTTCTTTACCCTCAATGGATGGGCAGTATGTTGGAAGAGTTCCAAGCAAGATATCATGGCAGACTCGACGATGGAGGCTGAATACATCACTGCCAACGATGCTGCCAAAGAGGTTGTCTGGATGAAGAAGTTCATTGCTGAACTTGGAGTGGTTCTATCCATTGAGCATCTAGTATCTTTGTATTGTGATAACAATGGAGCTGTGGCTTTGGTCGAGAAACCCCGGTCCCATCAACGTTCCAGACATATTCTTCGGCGGTATCACCTGATCCGGGAAATAGTAGATCGCCGGGAGATCGAGGTCAGGAGAGTTGACACGAAGGACAACACAGCGAATCCACTCAAGAAGGCCCTCCCGCAGATGCAGTTTGAGAGACTTTTTGGGATGTTGTGTATGCGATACTACAACAACTGGCCTTAGTGCAAGTGGGAGATTGTCAGGAATATTTATGCCCTAAAGGCCATTATTGTATGATATAGTGAATGCTTGGACATATATATATATATATATATATATATATATGACTTTCTTGCCCGACATGATACTATGCTATCTAGTTGCTCTTTATCTTAACATGCACACTTGTATTATTATACTATCTCTCTTATACATGTTGATAAAACTCTTAGGATGTGGACTTGACTACCAAGACTATGAAGCAGATCATACTAGCGGGACCTGGATAGTCCACAAGCACATCCTTTAACAGTTCCTAGTCGAGAGGGAGTATCGAGATAGGGTATCGATATTCCAGAGTAGACTAGTGTGTATATTTCTTGACCCTGTATGGGGCGATGGTTGATCCACAACCATTGGTGTTTGACATCAAAGATTGTACACAGGTGCTCATTAGAGAATGGGTATACCGAACAGGACTCGCCGAGAACTCCTAAATGGTACCATACCTATCGTCAGATAGCAGTTCTTTGGTGACACTGGTATAGGTTAGTCTGTAAGCCCGAGATCGTCATAGTGTCTTGTGTGGTTCCCACCGTGTTTTGATTTCCTCCCTACCATGGCTCGAAGAAGTCGTGCAAACAGGTGGATTTTGGGTACAGTCCCGAGTCATATGGAGGCAGTGAGCGATAGGAGGGGTTTCGTCTCTCCCGGTATAGCGAGTTGATGTTGCGCTATGCTCGATTGGTTATAATAGCAAGTCCCTGGCCAGGATTGATGAGATTCACTGGTAAGAGTTATCAGTAGTTTCTTGAACCGTTATGAGCCACACATCGGCATGACTTATCAAGTTACCGGGGTCTGACGATTCCATCCCTAGACTCGATATGTGAGATATCAGACAAAAAGACCGGACTGTACGGTAAGTGTTACTTATAGGCTTCACGGGAGTTTGGACAAGCTTGCTTGTCGATCTTCTATTCGTTCAATACCTGGGTAGCCTTTATGTCCAGCTAGTACCACTGACGTCTTGTGGGTAACTGATGTGATTATTACCTACTGCTGGCATATTGACAGGTCTTTAGAGTCTCACACAGAGGTTTTCCCAGCTTTGGGCGAAACGATGTAGAGGTCGTATGGTGATACGGCACGGTTCCGATCACATACGTGTACTGGCTACACGGATGCTGTTTGGACGGATAATACTCGTGGGCTTTGGTTTAAGCCGGATCCTAATATTATATTATTGGATTGTTATCATCTCACAGTATTCGTATTTTTCGGAATACGAATACGGGTATGTATATACGGTGAAGAAATTCTTGAAATTTTGCAAGAGATACTTCTAGAAGGGAACACCTCATTATTGGATTATCTATTTTGAGAAAATAGATAAATGAGGTGGAAAATGGGAAGATATTGATGGCATGGGGTGAAGCATGGCTCTTATTATTTCTTTAATGGTTTGTGATCACTATTAAAACATGGTTGCTATTTTCAATATGAAAATAATCCATGCATCAATAAATAAGTGTTTTGTTGAGCCATTCTTCACTTGCTAACACCCCAGCTCATTTTCTTTGCTTTTTCATTCTCTCTCCAAGTTTCCCTCTCCTTCTTCCACAAGCCCTTACCCTCACATGAGTTGTGAACCCTAGGGCTTTTGAGATAAAATAATCCATACAACTTCCTCTACATCTTCTTAATTGTCTAGTCTAGAAAACTAAACATCTAAGTTACTTCATACTAGAGGTTGAAGATTGAAGTACATACTCTCGGGTGGATCATCTTCGAAACGAAGATCACATTGTAAGCTCGATCCGTTCTTCAAGTGGAGCTAAGAGGAGTTCTAGAGACTACTACTTGGAGCTTAAGAAGCGAAGGACTTGGTTCACGGAGGTATAAAACTCTTACCGAGTAGTTAAACCTCCTTGTTAGTTAGTTAGTTAAGGTTCTTATAAAGATCTTGTAGTTTAGTCGGTGTTGTGAAGTATAGAAAAATCGTTTTTTTGCAAATTCCGCCTCCCCACGAATCCACGGGGTGCGCGACACAGACTTACATTGGTATCAGAGCCAACTTAAACCCTAACTAACAGAGTACGCGATGCTTAGAATTATGAAACTGAAACGACTCCGAAACATCGAAACCAAAATCCAACTTTCTGTCGATTTTAAAATAGCTTCTGAAATTTTTTTAAACAAGTGCAGAATGCTACATGTGATGTAACTAGAACACAATAGAAAAACGAGACTAAACAATAAAGTTTTGGCCGGCCACATCACTAAAATTCCCGGCCTGGCCGACTTAAGGTAAGTTTTTGGTCTTCGATTTTGTTTGGTGTTCTGGTCTCTTGGATTTAGGGTTTTAGGTGATGTTTTATTCTGCCAAGATTTCATTTTCTGTTAACTTTGTGATGGGGCAATTCAGAGTGTTTCGAAGTTGCAGTTTTAACATCGTTTACTATATGTGATACAATATTTGGAATCCACATTAATTAGTTTTGTGAAAACTAGTTTGGAATTTGTGAATCTAGTATTTTAGTCTCATTTGATCGATTGCCCCGGAGTTTCGATTCGGATAAAAACTCCGTCTCTATCTCGTATAGTACGCGAACACTCGCTGGGAAACACTACTAAATAGCCACACCCCATAGCCCCGACCAAGTGACTATAGGAGAACCCCGTTACCAAAAGCATCCGTTTTGGTGTTCGCAGCCACGCTGTTTCGCCTAAGTGCACGGCATCGAGGGTGCGGCCATCTACTAAAGTTCTCGATGAGTATTCGATCATAATTATCGAGAATCTTATTTAATTACCTGACTGGTTATTGAAAAGTGTTTTCAATTCGAGACTTAAATGCAAGGTTTATTGTGTTAAGTATGAAATCCGGAATATGTGATATTCCGGGTTTATGATGTCTAAGGAAAATGCGGATTCTAATTGTTGTAGTTTTCATTTCTTTTTTGTGACGGTAAGTGTAATATGTGGGGTATCCCCGATCTCGTTACTATACATCAACAACATTTGGGATACGCATATTTACTTACGTCGATGACATATGATGTTACTGTATTGCTGTGATATGTTATATTGGATCGTCGTGATTGAATAGCCCGGGTTTTTTTTGCATGAAATGAGAATTTTTCAATTTTTATCCATGTAAAAATTTGTATGTAATATTCTTTTATTAGGACACTTCTGGGTTGAGAATGTTGTCTCCATTGATGTATATTATTTACTTTTCCACATTAGGATAGACCCAAGGCGGGGAGTATAAGTAACCGAGTTCTAGAGTTCAGTGGGAGGCTATCTCGAGGAGTCGAGACCGGGTCTCCTAACTCTAGAATTGGCAGGCTTGCTTGCCTCTCTCGTAGGGGTCTAGGGATGTGGGTATGGCTATTCATCACAACCGTGGAATCCGTGTTTTTCATTACTGGCTTAATTTAAAACACAAACCTCATAATATATCCAATATTTCATATGTTTACTTCTACTGCTTTAGTTCTGTGATGTGATCATATAACTGCGTGAGACGAATGCTATATATATATGATATATAATAAATGTTGCTTATGTTTTGCACCCACGCTAGTCTAACCCCCGCTCTACCGTTAGTTAAGTAACCTAACGGTGCATGACGGGGCCCCGTGGCGAATGCGGATGGCATAAACGTACGTTCTATTTTCGTTTCTTCTGTGATTTTTAGGAAACATAAATGATGGGACATCATTAATGAGATTAATGAAAAGATAAGTAATCTAAAGATGTTGTGGAATCAAACTTTTCAAAAAGGTAGCTCTAGTTCTTGTTTTGCATAATGGTATTCCTTTACGAATATCTAGCACCTCATTCGATGAGGAAAGAGCCTAGATCCCTTCACCGGGAGTGACCTCTTCAGTAAAGACTAGCAAATGCTACAGTCCACCTGGTTTGTTTTGAAAACTACTCGATTTTAAAAGAGGAGTTTAAACCACTCCTTTTCAAATTACTAGATTCTACAACGATATCAAGTTCATTACGCTAAAGGTTTTTCTCAAAACCAGTCGTAGCCCTCCGTCATTTTAGATAAGTACTACTTAGTATTCGTACTGCGTTTGTTGGTCTCCCTCAAGGCGTAGTGTGCGGTAGCAGATTAGTGCTTATCTGCAGCATATGATGTGATTGGATTAGGGTAGTCATACGACTTTGTTGGCCTCCGTCAAAGGTTGTGCGGGTAGGTTTAATTCAATCACGAAATGAAGGGTTGAACATGACTAGCGGCCTATGGTTTATTGGCCTCCGTCAAGGTTATAGGTCGTTAGGGGTAAAAAATAGATATTGAGAATTTCAAGTGTTGAAATTTGCAATGAGATTACATACCTTCTATGAGGTAGTTGGTTCCCGATACCCACTGCGAGTAAGAGTTACTCCTGAGAGAGTTTTCCACTTTACAATTAGTTAATCCAGTAGGTGTCTAAGAAAGGTGTTGATGGGGTTATGACCCTGCGAAAATGAGGTTATTTAATTAGTTCCATGCGAAAAGATGGGGAGACTCTCTCGGAGTACCAATACCTGCCTGGCTGACCGATTGGCGAACTTGTAGGGTGTAATTAATCCCGGATAATCTTACCTTTTAGGGGTTGAAGGAAGATTTGATAAAAACAGTAGGTGCCATCCTGATTAGATAAGATAATAACCAATCCAATCTTGCAAAGAGCGCACACTAAAGTGTTTTTCTCTCTCTCTCCAAGTAGCGACCATGACACGCCTTAATCAACATAATAATATGGATGTATTGACCGAACCCTCTTATTATACTGAGCTGGAGAACGTTGGTTCCGCTCTACCTTATGACTATCATAAGTCTGAGTAAGGAATAGGGGAATGCACGGATTCCCATGCAACCCAAACGAAGAAGGAGCATTCTGATGCATCTTCTTCGGATGTGTTCGTTACCGAGAACTGTTTCTCAGTTTGCTCTACGTCCTGGGTATTGGATACTAAATCAGGATCCCACGTTTGTAATTTGTTACATGGGTTAAGAAAAGGTAGAGAACTGGGAAAATGTGATATGTCTCTCAAAGTAGGGAATGGTGCAATTGTTGCAACCAAAGCAGTTGGCGAATATCACCTAATATTACCAAATGGTAATGCATTGATTCTGAACCACTGTTATTCCGTACCAAAAATGATGTGTAATATTATATCAGTTTCTTTATTACATAAAGAAGGATATAACTTTGTATTAGAGGATAATGTTATGAACATTTTCTTAAATCAAGTGTTGATTGGGTTTGGTACATTGTGTAACGGTATATACGTTCTAAATCAAACTACAGTTCGAAATATACAGAACACACACAAGAGAAAAAGTTCAGAAATGAACGAAGCCTTCTTGTGGTATTGTAGACTTGGTCATATAAATACGACAAGACTAGCTAAGTTGCATAAAGATGGATATTTGAATCCGTTCGAATTTACATCTTATGAAACTTGCAAGTCGTGTCTCAAAGGCAAAATGACCAAAACTCCGTTTACGGGACACAGAGAAAGAGCTACTGAACTCTTAGGACTGATACATAGTGATGTATGCGGTCCTATGCCTACACATGCCAGGAATGGTTCCTCGTACTTTATTAAATTCATCAATGATCTCTCAAGATTCGGACATTTATTCCTGTTGAAATACAAATCTGAAGCTTTTAAGAAATTCAAGCAATATAAGTGCGAAGTAGAGAACCAAACGAGTAAAAGTATTAAAATCCTTCGATCTGATCGGGGAGGAGAATACTTGAGCACAGAATTCCGAGATTATTTAAAAGAGAATGGGATTCTCTCTCAGCTTACTCCTCCGTATACACCACAACACAATGGAGTATCGGAGCGGAGTAATCGCACTTTATTAGATATGGTGCGCTCTATGATGAGTACTGCTGAGTTACATATTTCCTTTTGAGGTTATGCGCTTGAGACAGCCGCATACCTATTAAATCAAGTTCCATCAAAATCTGTGTCTAAGACACTGTATGAGATATGGAGTGGAAAGAGACCATACCTTAAACGAGTTAAGATATGGGGTTGTTCGGCCTATGTTAAAAAATAGAATCCGGACAAACTCGAGGCACATTCAGTTCTTTGTAAGTTTGTGGGATATCCAAAGAATTCACATGGATATTTATTCTACCATAGTGAGGAACAAAAAGTGTTTGTTGCTCAACATACCACCTTTTTAGAAAAGGAATTTCTTGTAAAAGAAATTAGTGGTAATGAGGTAGAGCTGGAAGAAGTTCCAGCCACACAAACTACAACTGATGATTTGGTAGAACCGGAGGATTCAATAGTCCCCGACGAACCTCAGCCACTCCGCAGATCTAGTAGGGTTCATCATCCACCTGACAGATACTATGGTTTTCTCATAGACGGTGAGAGCGAGGATTGCATCATGGAAGATGATGACCCAACTAGTTTTGAGCAGGCCATCATAAGTGGGGACTCTGTGAAATGGCTGGATGCTATGCGATCTGAGATAGAATCCATGTACACCAACAAAGTATGGAATTTGGAAGTTGCTCCTGAAGAGGTAAAACCCATTGGGAGCAAGCCGATCTTCAAGAAGAAAATTGGTGTAGATGGAAAGGTTGAGACCTTCAAAGCTAGACTTATAGCAAAAGGTTTTCGTCAACGACCAGGTATCGATTATGATGAAACCTTTTCTCCATTAGCTATGCTTAAGTCCATCAGGATCCTACTTGCTATTGCTGCATACTATGACTACGAAATCTGGTAGATAGACGTCAAGACCGCTTTTCTAAATGGTGATTTAGAAGAGAGCATGTACATGAAACAACCAGAGGGCTTCGTAGAAAGTGGGAGCAGCGGAAAGGTGTGCAAGCTACTGAAATTAATCTACGGATTAAAGCAGGTATCGCGAAGCTGGAACATATGTTTTGATGAGGTGGTCAAAGAGTTTGACTTCATCAAAAACGTAGATGAACCTTGTATATACAAAAAGGTTGTAGAGAGTAAGGTTGTCTTCCTCGTATAGTACGTAGATGACAAACTCTTGATAGGAAATGATGTTCCTATGCTACACTCGGTCAAGCTCTTCTTATCACAAAAGTTCTCCATGAAAAATCTGGGTAATGCCTTTTACATCCTAGGGATAAAGATTTATAGAGATAGATCTAAACGGATGTTGGGATTGTCCCAATCTAGATACATTGACACCATACTAAAAAGGTTTAGTATGGAAGATTCTAAGCATGGTAATTTTACTGCTTATTCAGGAATCACTCTCTCCAAAGAGATGTCTCCAAAGACTGATTTGGAGAGAGCTTGCATGCAAGAGATACCCTATGCTTCTGTAGTTGGGTTTATCATGTACGCAATGTTATGCACCAGACTAGATGTAGCTTACGCACTTAGTGTGGTAAGTAGGTATCAATCAGATCCTGGGGAGAAGCACTGGACAGCAGTGAAGAACATTCTTAAGTACTTGAGAAGGACTAAAGAGATGTTCTTGGTCTATGGTAACGATGAACTCTAGGTGGAGTCCTTTACCGATTTGAGCTTTCAGAGTGATAAGGATGACAGCAAGTTGGTCTCGGGTTTTGTCTTTACCCTCAATAGAACGACGGTATGTTGGAAGAGTTTCAAGAAAGATACTGTGGCAGACTCGACGATGGAGGCTGAATACATCGCTGTCAACGATGCTGCCAAAGAGGCTGTCTGGATGAAGAAGTTCATTGATGAACTTGGAGTGGTTCCATCCATTGAGCATCCAATATCTTTGTATTGTGATAACAATTGAGCTATGGTTTTGGCCAAGGAACCCCGGTCCCATCAGCGTTCCAGACATATTCTTAGGCGGTATCACCTGATCCGGGAGATAGTAGATCGCCGGGAGATCGAGCTCAAGAGAGTTGACACGAAGGACAACACAGCGGATCCACTCACAAAGGCCCTCCCCCAGACACGGTTTGAAAGACTTTTTGGGATGTTGTGTATGCGATACTACAACAACTGGCCTTAGTGCAAGTGAGAGATTGTTAGGAATATTTATGCCCTAGAGGTCATTATTGTATGATATAGTGGATGCTTGGACACACACACACACACACACACACATACACACATATAGGACTTTCTTGCTCAACATGATAGTATGCTATCTGGTTTCTCTTTATCTTAACATGTACAGTTGTATTATTATACTGTCTCTCTTATACATGTTGATAAAGCCCTTAGGATGCGGACTTGACTACCAGGACTATGATACAGATCATACTAGTGGGGCCTGGATAGTCCACAAGCACATCCTTTAACAGTACCTAGTCGAGAGAGTATCGAGACAGGGCATCGATATTCCAGAGTAGACTAGTGTGTACATTTCTTGACCTTGTATAGGACGATAGTTGATCCCAAAACCATTGGTGTTTGACACAAAAGATTGTACACAAGTGCTCATTAGAGAATGAGTATACCGAACAGGACTCGCCGAGAACTCCTAGATGGTACCATACCTATCGTCAGATGGCAGTTCTCTGGTGATACTGGTACAGGTTAGTCTATAGACCCAAGATCGTCATAGTGTCTTGTGTGGTTCCCACTATGCTTTGATTTCCTCCCTACCACAGCTCAAAAAAGTCGTGCAAACAGGTGGATTTTGGGTACAGTCCCAGTCACATGGAGGCAGTGACCAATAGGAGAGGTTTCGTCTCTCCTGGTATAGAGAGTTGATGTTGCGCTATGCTCGATTGGCTATAACAGCAAGTCCCTGACCAGGGCTGATGAGATTCACTGGTAAGAGTTATCAGTAGTTTCTCAAACCGTTATGAGCCACACATCGGCATGACTTATTAAGTTACTGGGGTCTGACAACTCCACCCCTAGACTTGATATGCGACATATCAGACGAAGAGACCGGAATGTACGGTAAGTGTTACTTATAGGGTTCACGGGAGTTTGGACAAGCTTGCTTGTTGATCTTCTATTCGTTCAATACTTGGGTAGCCTTTATGTCCAGCTAGTCGCTGACGGCTTGTGGGTAACTGATGTGATCATTACCTACTGCTGGCGTATTAACGAGTCTTTAGAACACATAGAGGGTTTCCCTGCTTCGGGCGAAACGATGTAGAGGCCGTATGGTGATACAACACGGTTCCGATGGCATACGTATACTGGCTACACGGATGCTGTTCGGACGGATAATAGTAGTGTGCTTTGGTTTAAGCCGGATCCAAGTATTATATTATTGGATTGTTATCATCTCACTGTATTCATATTTTTCGGAATATGAATACGGTGTAGGGTTCCTAGGCACTCTCATGGAGTCTCACAAGGCATCAAACATGGCCAATTAAAATTTTACAAGTGCCTACAAACCCTAATACAGATCGTTAACTAGATAATGAGGCGATGCAAGCATGTAAACGAATTAAATGCTAAAGGAAAGTGGCTACAACCTTTGTAGATCCGGTTCTCCACCTCCATGGCTCCGCGATGAAGTCTCCTCGCTGTACAAATCGGATCTTGGGCTCTAGCGTCGGCTTCATCGGAGAAAAAGCGGGCTAGGTCATCGACGACGATGCCGAAGATGATCTACGTCGAGGCATCGCTAGATCAAGCTCCAACTTCACCAAGTCAAGAAAACTTGTGAAGGAAACACCCTATACTACTTGGCAAGAGGTAGAGGATGAAGAAATAGGAGGTGGGTTCACTTTAGAATTGGATTTCTCACTTGTTTTGGCTAGTTGCCATTGATGGAGGCATGCTTCTTCTTGAAGAAGAAGAAGAAGAAGATGAAGATGAATATATGATATGTTATTTTTAATTTGATAAATAAATCAATACTTATCATGACTTCAACCATGGTTTAGTGTAGAGATTTAACTAAGGTTAGATGAGTGGTTAGGGTTAGAGAAGAGACAAGAATGGTGGACTTGTTCAAAGCTTCAAGAAGCTTCAAATAAAAACAAAAATAGCAACCATTCTTTTCTCTTTTTCTTTTCTAAATGAAATAAATAAATAGATAAATGAATAAGTAAAAGAAATGATACCCTAACCACTAACTAACCATGGTTTAATACTTTACACAAAACCAAGCTAGAATGTATCATCAAACATGATATAATCATGTGCACCAAAAAATATATCACATATACAATGTGCAATACAAGTGAGTAAATCCAATTTAAGTGAACCTATACTAGTTAATGCAAAGTAATATATCAAATATATAATTATGCATTAAATCATTAAATCAACACTTGATTTAACGATCCGGTCATATCGCATATAACCGACTAATATCAATAGTAACAACTTATCGAATTAACACTTGATCCGATAACCCGGCTATATCGCATATAACCGATCAATGTTACAAATCGTGAGAATCAAATACAGTATCATATACTGGTATTATTCTCGGTCCCGCACATATCTCATATGCGCTCCTATTTCGTTTCGCTTGAGCTAGGAAACCTGTGTAGGACTCTAAAGACTCGTCAATACGCCGGCAGCAGATGATAATCATATCAAACACCCACAAGCCGCAAGCGGTCTGCTAAACGTAACGGCCACCCGGATATTGAGCGATCAGAAGATCGACGAGCAAGCCCGCTCACACTCCTGTGAATCCAACCAGTAACACTTACCGTACAGTCCGGTCTGTTCGTCTGATATGTCGCATATCTCGCCTAGGGGTGGTAAACGTCAGACCCCAGTAGCTCGATAAGTCATGCCGACTTGAGGTCCATAACATTCGTGAAACTACTGATAACTCTTACCAGTATATCACTGCAACCCTGGCCAGGGATTTCCTGTTATGGCCAGTCGAGCATAGCGCAACATCAACCCCCAATACCGGGAGAGACGAATCCCCTCCTATCGCTCATTGCCTCCATGTGAATCGGGACTGTACCCAAAAACCACCTGTTTGCACGACTCAGTAGAGCCGTGGTAGGGTGGAAATCAAAGCACAGTGGGAGACACACAAGACTCTATGACGATCTCGGGTCAACAGACTAAGCTGTACCAGTGTCACCAGAAAACTGCCATCTGACGTGAGGTATAATACCATCTGGGAGTTCTCGGCGAGTCCGTTCAGTGTAACCCAGTCTCCACTGAGCACCCGCATACCATCTCCGATGTCAAACACCAATGGATATGGGATCATCCATCGCCCATCACATGGGTCGAGAAGATATACGCTAGTCTACTCTGGAATATCGATGCCCCGTCTCGATATTCCCACGACTAGGAACAATGAAGGATGTACTCATTGACTACCCAGGCCCCACTAGTATGATCTTCATCATAGTCCTGGAAGTCGAGTACACATCCTAAGGGCTTTATCAACATGTAATCAGAGAGACAGAAAGTATACATGTTAAGATAAAGAGCAACAAGATAGCGTACTATCATGTCGAGCAAGAAAGTCCTACCTATATATGTCCCAGCATCCACTACAATATACATCCAATGTACAGTAATGGCCTCTATGGCATACATATAACTAACAATCTCCCACTTACACTAGGGCCATCTGTAGCAGTAGTTGTAGTATCTGATACTCAACCATCCCCTAAAAGTCTCTCTTTGGGAAAAGGCCTTCGTGAGTGGATCCGCCGTGTTGTCCTCTGAGTCTACTCTCCTAACCTCGATCACCCTGGAGATCAACTATCTCCATGATCAGGTGATGCTGCCTCAGAATATGTCTGGGTCACTGATGGGACCAGGGTTCTAGGGCCAAAGCCACAGTTCCATTATCATACAATGGTAGGAACCTAGTTCATCCTATGAACCAATATACACCCAAACTGCCTCTTTGGTAGTATCTTTAATAGCGATGTTACCAGCCTTTATCGTCTAGTTTGTCACGGTATCTAGCTTGGAAATCTTCCAATATACCGTCCCTTTACTGAGGGTAAAGACAATGCCTGTGACTGACATTCAGTGTCTTTATCACCCTGGAACCCTTTCAGAGATTCTCCCCAGGATCGATTGATACCATCCACTACATCTAGTGAGAATCCTAGCATCCAATTACATCTATCTCATAGATGAAAACTCAGGATTTTAGGAGGTATCACTTTGATCCTATTGGAGAATCTTTGTGATAATAGGAGATCGACCGATCATAGCATAGGAAACTCTTTTCCTATCAAGAGTATGTTGTCCACGTACAATACGAGGATAACTACCTTACTCTCTACTACCGTTTTGTATATACAAGGTTCATCTACTATTTTGATGAAGTCAAATACTTTGACTACCACATCAAAATAGATGTTCCAACTCCGCGATGCCTGCTTCATCACATAAAACATCTTGCACACGTTTCCGCTGCTCCCACTGTTTACGTAGCCCTCTGGCTGTGTTCTTATAGACATTCTCTTCTAAATCATTATTTAGAAAATTAGTCATGGCACCCAACCACCAGATATCGCAGTTATGGTATGTAGCAGTGGCAAGTAGGATCTGGATGGACTTAAGCATAGTCCCTGGAAAAGGTTTCATCATTATCCGTGCAAGGTCGATGACGAAAACCTTTAACAAGTCTAGCTTTGAAAGTCTCAACTTTTCCATCTACACCAAGTAATCTTCTCAAGATATACTTGCTCCTGATGGGGATTTAACCCTTCAGATATCGCAATCAAAGTCCATACTTTGTTGGTGTATATGGATTCCATCTCAGATCGCTAAGCATCCAGCCATTCTTACAGAGTCCCACTCTTGATGGCCAGCTCGAAACTAGTTGGGTCATCATCTCATGATGCATTCCTCGCTCCCACTGTCATCGAGAAACCGAGGTATCTCTCAGGCAGATGAGGAACCCTACCAGATCGGCGGAGAGGCTGAGGTTCGTCGGAAACTATTGAATCCTTTGGTTCTGTCAAATCATTAGCAGTTTTGTACAGCTGGAACCTTTCCAGTTCTACAGAACTGATCTTGCCTCGATCTTGTCCGGATTTTGCTTTTGACATATGCCGGACAATCCCAAATCTTAACTTACTTAAGAGATAGGCTCTTTCCATACCATACCTCATATGGAATGGTAGGCAGTGATCTGATTCGAACCTAATTCAATAGGTACGCAGCTTCTCAAGCGCATAACCCCAAAAGGAAATAGGTAACTCAGTAATACTCATCATAGAGCACACCATATCTAATATTTTGCGATTGCTCCGCCCTGATACACCGTTGTGCTGTGGTGTATTCAGAGGAGTAATACGGAGAGAGAAACTCATTTTCTTTTAGAATAGTCCAGGAATGCCATGCACAAGTATTCTCCTCCCTGATCTTATCATGGGACATAATACTTATACCCGGTTGTTGGTTCTCTACTTCTAACTTATATTCTGTGAATATCTCAAAAGGTTCGGACTTGTGTTTCAACAGGAACATATGTCAGAATCTTGAGAGATCATCAGAGAACGTAATGAAGTATAAAGAACCAGTCCTGGCATGTGTAGACAGGAGACCTTACATACATCATAATGTATCAGTCCCAAAAGTTTACTAACTCTTTCTCTGTTTCCAACAAACAGAGCTATGGTCATGTTATCTTTGTGACATGACTGGCAAGTTTCACAAGATGTAAATTCAAACTGATTTAAATATGCATCTAAAATGTAACTTCAGCCAGTCGGGTCGCATTGTTATGACCTAGTCTACAATGCCTCAAGAATGATTCGTTCATTTCTGAACTCTTCCTCTTGTGTGTGTTCTGAATACTAAGAACTGTAGTTTGATTTAGAACGTTAATGCTTTTAGATAACGCGCCTAAACCGATCAACTTTTGATATAGGAAATGTTCAAAACATTATCCAACAATACAAAATTTTATCATTTCTTTACTAATAAAGAGACTGATATGATTTTGTATATCAGGTTCGGTATCTAATAGCATTTGTTCAGAATCAATGTATTGGTAATACAGGGTGACAGTGACCAACAGACTTGGCTGCAACACTTGCCCCGTTTTCTGCCTCATGAAACTTATCACCCGTTCTCAGTTTTTCTACCTTTTGTAGCCCTACGTAACAGATTACATATCTGGGATCCTGATCCGGTATCATATACCCAGGATGCAGAGGATACTGAGAAACAGTTCTTTGTAATGAACACACCCGAAGGAGATGCATCATATGCACTTTCTTCGTTTGGGCGGCATAGGAATTCTGGTATTCCCTATTTCCTGCTCTGTCTTATAACAATTATAAGTTAGAGCGGGACCAACGTTCCCCAGTACAGTATAACAAGCGGGTTCGGTCAATACATCCATTTTATTATCTTGATTAAGGCGTGATATGGTCGCTACCAGGAGAGAGAGAGAAGAAAACACTCAGCGTGCGCTCTTGCAAGATTAGATTGGTTATATATATTATCTAATCAGGATGGCTCCCATTGTTTTTATCAAATCTTCCTTCAAACCCTAAAAGGAAAGACTAGCCGGGATTAATTACACTCTACAAGTTCGCCAATCTTTCAGCCAGGCCAGTGTCGGTACTTTGAGGGAGGTTCCCCGTGCTTTCGCACGGACCTAATTACAGTAAACCTCGTTTTCCCAGAGGCGTAACCCCGTTGACACCTTTCTAGACACCTACTTGATCGGCTAATTGCAAAGTGCAAAACTCTCCCAGGAGTAACAATTACTCGCAGTGGGTATCGGGATCCAACTATCATATAGAAGGTATGCAATCTCATTGCAAATTTCAACACTTGAAACTCCCGATAAAGGTTTTTACCCCTAGCACCTATAACCTTAACTATGGTCAACAATTCATAAGTACTAGTCAAGTTCTACCCGTCATTTCGTGATTAATTAGACCCACCCACATGACCCTTAACTAAGGTCAACAAAGTCACGCGACTGTCCTAACTAATCGCATCATATACGGTGTAGGAAGACATCGCTTAGCTACCGTATACTGTGCCTTGACTATGGTCAACAAACACAGCACGAATACTAAGTACTCTACTTCCTAAAATGACGGAGGGTTGCGAATGGTTTTTATGAAAACCTTTAACGCTTTGAACTTGATCTCGTTGCGGAATCAAATGGTTTTTAAATGGAATGTTTTTGAGGCTTTTCTAGTTTTGCTAAAGGGGTCACTCCCGGTGAAGGGATCGTCGGCCCTTTCCTCGTCGAATGAGGTGCGGGATATATCATATATATCACTGTGCAAAGCAGAAACTATAGAAGCGATCAAAAGACAAACCGAGTGTGTAGCATCTGCCAGTTATTGCTAAAGGAGTCATTCCCGGTGAAGGGATCTCGGTCCTTTCCCCATCGAATAAGGTGCAGGATGTTCTACAATGAACACCGCGATGCAAAGCAAGAACTGTAGCTACCTATTTTTATTTTGAAATTCGATTCCACAACATCAATTAGGTTTATTTTCTTTCATTAATCTCATTAATGAATATCCCATCATTTAAGTCCACCTAAACATCACAGATAAATATAACGTACGCTTATGCCATCCGCATTCGCCTCGATGTCCCGTCTGCACCGTTAAGTTAGGTAACTAACGGCAGAGCGGGGCAGGGCTAGCGCGGGTGTAAAACATAAGCAACGTTTATATAAAATATCATATATACTATATATAATATCTGTCACAGAACATCACATGATCACAGATAAATCACAGCAGAAGATACATATGAAATATTGGATATACTAGGACGTCCGTGTTTTCAATACGAGCCGGTATAAAACACGGATTCCACGGTCGTGATGAATAGCCAATCCCACACCCCTAGACCCCTACGAGAGCGGCAAGCAACCCTACCAATTCTAGGGTTAGGAGACCCGGACTCGACTCCTCGAGTTGGTCTCCCACTGGACCCCAGAACCCGGTTACTTGTGCTCCCCTCCTTGGGTCTATCCTAGTGCAGAAAAGTAAATAATATACAAATGGTGACAACATCCGCAACCTGGAAGTGCCCGAATAAAAGAATATTACATACAAGTTTTTACATGAATGAAAATGAAAAACACTCATCTCACATAAAAACCCCCCGGCTATTCAAACACGAAGATCCAATATAACATATCCAGCAACACATAACATCACATGTCATCAACGTAAGTAAATATGCGCATCCCAATTGTCGTTGACATATAGCAACGAAACCGGCGATATCACATATTACACTTACGGTCACAGAAAAGAAAGTGTAAAACTACAACAGTTGGAATCCGCAACCACCTCAGACATCGCATGCCTGACCAAATGAATTCTTTAGACATCGCATGCCTAACAATTATAAACCCCGCATTTTAGTCTCAAAATCGAAAACACTTTTCAATATCAAGTCGGGCAATTCAACAAGATTCCCGACATTTTGATCGAATGCTCGTCGCAAACTTCAGTAGGCGGCCGCACCCCCAACGCCATCGACGAAGTGAACCAAGGCGGAACACCGCTGCCGCGAGCACCCGAACGGATGCTTTCGGCGACGGGGTTCTCCTACAGTCACTCGGTCGGGGCTATGGGGCGAGGCTGTCTATTAAGTTTACCCGGCGAGTGTCCTCGTATGCTATGTGATTGCGACGGACTTTTGATCACATCAAAATCCCGTGGCAACCGATCAAATGAGACCAAACCGCTAGATTTATAACATTCATTCAGTTATCTCATAACTATTTGTGAATTCCAATTATTGTATCACATTCCGGATAAATAGAAAATGCTAAACTTTTCGATCGAAAAATAGAACACCCAAGTTTTCCCGAAACAGATCATCACATGAAATAAGTTTAAAAACATTCACTTCGTGCCTCAGTACCAACGGTCCAGCCGTAGAAGGGTCAAGCCAACGCCTCACATGTGGCACGCCGTACTGCCCCAAACCCGAAGGTTCAAAGGGCAGTTCAAGACGGTCACATAATCGAGTTAAGGTTTGTTGTCTTCTAGAGGGTCCATCGCGTTACTTGCACTACTTAGAACGTCTTTAAACCCTGGAAAAGTCCAACAATTGGAAATTTCCCAACAGTGGAAAACTTGGGTATTTATATCCGGTCGAACTTTTTAACAGTTTCTAAAATATCCGGAAAAACATAAACGAAGTTAAATTATCCGATCAAATTAACGAATCCCCAATAAAACCCTAGAAAACTCAACACTTGAGTGGAATTAAAAAATTCACATAAAAAATTGCCAAGAAAGGACCTAAGAATAAATATATGAAATTTGAGGGACTAAGTCCAAATTTGGGCCGCGGAAGCGCCGCCAAACCCCTGGTTTGGCCGCGGTTCCGCGGTCGAATTATGGAATTAGGGGCCCAAACTTCACAGTAATTCTTAGTTCTTCCTGCTTACTTTTCTGCATATTTTTAATTCACAAAAATCAACAGTTTTGAAAAATGTACAGAGAGCGATTTTGCAATGGGGTTTCGGTTCGATCGGATTTCTAACTCCGTCTACGCATCGCCTAAGGCTCTAGCTAGGCTCTGATACCATTGTAGGGTTCCTAGGCACTCTCATGGAGTCTCACAAGGTATCAAACATGGCCAATTAAAATTTTACAAGTGCCTACAAACCCTAATACGGATCGTTAACTAGATAATGAGGCGATGCAAGCATGTAAACGAATTAAATGCTAAAGGAAAGTGGCTACAACCTTTGTAGATCCGGTTCTCCACCTCCATGGCTCCGCGATGAAGTCTCCTCGCTGTACAAATCGGATCTTGGGCTCTAGCGTCGGCTTCATCGGAGAAAAAGCGGGCTAGGTCATCGACGACGATGCCGAAGATGATCTACGTCGAGGCATCGCTAGATCAAGCTCCAACTTCACCAAGTCAAGAAAACTTGTGAAGGAAACACCCTATACTACTTGGCAAGAGGTAGAGGATGAAGAAATAGGAGGTGGGTTCACTTTAGAATTGGATTTCTCACTTGTTTTGGCTAGTTGCCATTGATGGAGGCATGCTTCTTCTTGAAGAAGAAGAAGAAGAAGATGAAGATGAATATATGATATGTTATTTTTAATTTGATAAATAAATCAATACTTATCATGACTTCAACCATGGTTTAGTGTAGAGATTTAACTAAGGTTAGATGAGTGGTTAGGGTTAGAGAAGAGACAAGAATGGTGGACTTGTTCAAAGCTTCAAGAAGCTTCAAATAAAAACAAAAATAGCAACCATTCTTTTCTCTTTTTCTTTTCTAAATGAAATAAATAAATAGATAAATGAATAAGTAAAAGAAATGATACCCTAACCACTAACTAACCATGGTTTAATACTTTACACAAAACCAAGCTAGAATGTATCATCAAACATGATACAATCATGTGCACCAAAAAATATATCACATATACAATGTGCAATACAAGTGAGTAAATCCAATTTAAGTGAACCTATACTAGTTAATCCAAAGTAATATATCAAATATATAATTATGCATTAAATCATTAAATCAACACTTGATTTAACGATCCGGTCATATCGCATATAACCGACTAATATCAATAGTAACAACTTATCGAATTAACACTTGATCCGATAACCCGGCTATATCGCATATAACCGATCAATGTTACAAATCGCGAGAATCAAATACAGTATCATATACTGGTATTATTCTCGGTCCCGCACATATCTCATATGCGCTCCTATTTCGTTTCGCTTGAGCTAGGAAACCTGTGTAGGACTCTAAAGACTCGTCAATACGCCGCAGCAGATGATAATCATATCAAACACCCACAAGCCGCAAGCGGTCTGCTAAACGTAACGGCCACCCGGGTATTGAGCGATCAGAAGATCGACGAGCAAGCCCGCTCACACTCCTGTGAATCCAACCAGTAACACTTACCGTACAGTCCGGTCTGTTCGTCTGATATGTCGCATATCTCGCCTAGGGGTGGTAAACGTCAGACCCCAGTAGCTCGATAAGTCATGCCGACTTGAGGTCCATAACATTCGTGAAACTACTGATAACTCTTACCAGTATATCACTGCAACCCTGGCCAGGGATTTCCTGTTATGGCCAGTCGAGCATAGCGCAACATCAACCCCCAATACCGGGAGAGACGAATCCCCTCCTATCGCTCATTGCCTCCATGTGAATCGGGACTGTACCCAAAAACCACCTGTTTGCACGACTCAGTAGAGCCGTGGTAGGGTGGAAATCAAAGCACAGTGGGAGACACACAAGACTCTATGACGATCTCGGGTCAACAGACTAAGCTGTACCAGTGTCACCAGAAAACTGCCATCTGACGTGAGGTATAATACCATCTGGGAGTTCTCGGCGAGTCCGTTCAGTGTACCCAGTTTCCACTGAGCACCCGCATACCATCTCCGATGTCAAACACCAATGGATATGGGATCATCCATCGCCCATCACATGGGTCGAGAAGATATACGCTAGTCTACTCTGGAATATCGATGCTCCGTCTCGATATTCCCACGACTAGGAACAATGAAGGATGTACTCATTGACTACCCAGGCCCCACTAGTATGATCTTCATCATAGTCCTGGAAGTCGAGTACACATCCTAAGGGCTTTATCAACATGTAATCAGAGAGACAGAAAGTATACATGTTAAGATAAAGAGCAACCAGATAGCGTACTATCATGTCGAGCAAGAAAGTCCTACCTATATATGCCCCGGCATCCACTACAATATACATCCAATGTACAGTAATGGCCTCTAGGGCATACATATAACTAACATACGGGTATATATATACGGTGAGGGTATTCTTGTAATTTTGCAAGAGATGCTTCTAGAAGGGGACACCTCATTATTGGTTTATCTATTGCGAGAAAATAGATAAATGAGGTGGAAAATGGGGAGATATTGTTGGCATGGGGTGAAGCATGGCTCTTATTATTTCTTTAATGGTTTGTTATCACTATTGAAGCATGATTTCTATTTTCAATATGAAAATAATTCATGCTTCAATAAGTGAGTGTATTTTTGAACCATTCTTCACTTGCTAATACCCAAGCTCATTTTGCTTTGCTTTCTCATTCTCTCTCCAAGTTTCCCTCACCTTCTTCCTCAAGCCCTAAACCTCACATGATTTGTGAACCCTAAGGCTTTTGAGATAAAATAATCCATACAACTTCCTCTACATCTTATTAATTGTCTAGTATAGCAAACTAAACATCTAAGTTACCTCATACTAGAGGTTGAAGCTTGAATTACATACTCTCGTGTGGATGATCTTCGACATGAAGATCGCATTGCAAGCTCGATCCGTACTTCAAGTGGAGCCAAGAGGAGTTCTAGGGACTACTACTTGGAGCTTTAGAAGCGAAGGACTTGGTTCGGAGGTATAAAACTCTTACCGAGTAGTTAAACCTCCTAGTTAGTTAGTTAGTTATGGTTTTCATAAAGATCCTGTAGTTTAGTCGGTGTTGCGAAGCATAGAATTTTTTTTTTTTTTTTTTTTGCAAATTCCGCCTCCTCGCGAACCCGCGGGGTGCGCGATACTGACTTACAATAGGTAGTCAACCGATCAGGTGTATCCTAAAGTCTGTATTTCTAGGTTAATTATCCTACAGGTATTTGAAACCAATGATTGTAATTCTCCATGTAACTCAAAAGTTTATATCCTGTTACCCCCCCTCCCCCCGGACTAGGGATCAAGATGTATGAATCAAGAATGGTTGTGTTCCATTATCCCCCGGAACCATGGATCAGCTAATAAGAATCATGAATGACTCTGTTTCATTACCCCATGGAACCACGGATCAAGTAATAAGAATCACAAATGAGTCTGTTCCGTTACCCACAGAACCACGGATCAAGTAATATCTTTTTAAGTTACACTTCAGTTACACTTTTGATTTTCCCATTTTCCCAGGTTTCGTTTTCCAAATCTGATAAGAATAGTATCTACCTAATGCCAATACAGTAACAGGCAGGTACAGATTATGTCTATCTAGACAACAGGCCACGTCCATTAGGGCAACTAGTCAGGGTTGTTGACATCGGTAAATATCACAGGTAACAGGTATAAGCAATATGGCAATAGCAATAGCAAGATAACAGGTCACAAACATGTCAGGTATTGTGTACTAAATAAGTGAAAGATTTAATAGCACAAACAAATCATAATAAATAGCAGAAGGTGATAGGCTTAATGTTGACGAGTGCGATGGCTTCGAGAGGAGAAAGGATGCATAAGTTCGAAGGTGAGGGTCGGCGATGGTGACGACGACGAGATGAGGACGTAGATGGAGACGGCGACGGTGATGTTGTTGGTGATAGAGTCAGGACAAGGGAGTAGTTGTCGAGGGCTAGGATGAAGGTGATCGGAGGTGGGGTTCAAGCATGAAAGGTTGGGGCGTCGACCATGAGGAAGATGGTGGTGCGATGATGGGGCGAGGTGATGAAGGCGACAAAGGTGGAAGGTAGCACTGGGGTTGAGGAGGGCGATGGGCTCGAGACGAGCACGATGAAGAAGGAGAAGGCGGTAGCTCATGGGGCAAGGGTAGTCTGGGAAGAAGGTGATCGCGAGGGAGAAAGAGAAAGGGAGAGAGAAAGAGAGAGTGGGGACAGAGAGAGAGAGAAAGATGTAGAGAGAAAGAGAGGGGTGGTTTTTAAAAATAGAAAAAAATAAATATAAATAGGTTATATATAGTTTATATGCAACTACTAAACTATTAAAAGATTACAAATCTCCGATCCGATCCGTCTCTACTAGATCTCCCGGGAATATATTGGAAAATAATATATACATACGTAGCCCATTAAACCATAACCTAGAGGTTAAAATAATATATACAAATCTAACATATATATCGAGTATCGAGAATGTTTAAGATTTTAGCTTAATAGATAAATGTCAATATAAAACATGAGATGCTTAAAAAACGTGATGACGGTTAAAATATATAAAATATTCCTAACGTATGACTACTAGAAAATATGCACATATATTTTAGATATTGTATATTTGTATTTTAAGATTCACCTGGATTTAGTTTACAGATAAACATTAATAAAAAATATAATCTAGCATCATAACGGGTCTCACACATGCAGATCGGGTTGGATAAGCACTTCTACTATTCAAACCAATCACAACCTAAATAATAAATGAAGAAAAATTTAAAATACCAATTAATATCATACGATCATGCTTGGGTGTTACATTATGTAAAACTATAAAATTATAGATAATTGGTTTATCTTTTAGCAAAAAATTTTTGGTTGAGTTTACTTTAAAATGGATTTTCTATAACTTTCTAACTGAAGAGTTTTCAACCTGAAATTATAGTTTTCAGTGGCTGTTTTTCACTAAATTTATAGAAATATTCTGAATCTTTCCATTGAAAATTTTGAGAAAACAAAAATTGGAAGTTGTAGATAATTTTGTTTCGACATCTGTAGAATTTTTGTTTGTCTCATTTACTTTAGAAAATTAAGAGAGATCATTTTATTACTGAAAGGATGTTTTCTGGACTGTGAAAAATGTTCAGAAACATATTGTAGTTTTCCATTTTATTTCAAATATTATACTTAGAGTTTGGAAAAGATATTTTAGGGATATCAAAATTAACTCATTTATATATATGTAGAATTTTAGTTTGAGTCCAAATATTGTGTTTACTATTTTTGGTGATTTTTCAAAATGAGCCTAAAATCAGCCATTTTCTGAACTTACATTTGTAAACGATATGTATTCGTCATTGTATTTTTCCTTGCTGCATATTACCAGTAAGATAAATTTATTGATGTGTGTTTCCTTATGTTTGAAGGACTATTGGTGGAGACACCCGAGGCGTCCATATGAGGAAAAAAGGTTGTAGGATTCAACTAGCGTGATTTATAGTCTGGTGAAGAGATGGAATCTACAAGTGGGAACTCGGGTGGATGGCGTATAGCACCCCCGACTACCAGAAGTTTTATAAAACTTTGTATCAGTTTTTAAACTCTATTTGTGATACATACATTGAGTATCATGACATCTTTAGTGTACAATTATATTTGCTAGAATAGATATATTGGATAGAACACAAACGCAATACTAATGATTCCATATTGCATAGTTCACAAACTCGCATGCTACACCACATATCATCAGTACTGCCATAACACGTAGAATTGATATGTTTAACCATGTTACAATGTTTCATGATAGTATTGGTTGCTATTTACCATGTTCCATTATTCGAATGTTATACTCCATGTAATTACATATTATAGTTGCCAAACGTTGCCTGAATGAATCATTCACTGTTGATATCACAGATTTGATATTTTTATGGATTTGAAAAACCATGGGTATCTTTTTACAAAATGGATTATGTTTTAAAAAGTACGGTTTTATCGTGATATGATGATTTGACGTCCACCATAAGTTTTGATTTTCATGTTGAGATATCCGAATCAAGGTAGGAGTTAACCGATTATGGATACATAGTGGACCCGGTACGACTCCGAGGGACAGGGAGTCCGTAGGGAGGTATGAGGAGCCTATCGAGGATGATCGATACCGGAGGTGATATTGGAGCACGGCGGATATATGGAGGATTCTGACCATGGTTGAGTTGATATCAGGAGAGGGCCGATCGGTGAGACGGTGCTTACGATATCAAGATTTTTAGTGTCGATGATAGACATGAGTTTGATGAGGATTTGATGATGATTGATATTATTCTTATAAGACTTCATTTATATCGCACTTTCATTCATTACTACGCATATCATATTATATCTTGTGATGTATACTTTTATTCACTGAGTTGGCAACTTACCCTTATTGTGACTTAGCTTCTTGCAGAACGGACCGCACGAACACTTAGCGGCGTCACAGACACATCTTTTGAGGTTCATCGCATATTTTTCTAGGTGGGTTACACACACACTAACCACCTCTTTTGTATATGTTTTACCTTGTATCTAGTGTCACTCCATCAAACTACCTGTAATATTTGACTTGGATCGAGTTGTGACTTTATGTATATTTTTTTGGGTCGAACTCGGATAGAGTCGACTACTTAGCTTTACTGACGCTGTTTATTTATATATTGCTTATGATCCTTCATCTTCGAGCGTCGTATATAACTGCGTGATTGTGATTCCACCGATTGGTATTGAGATAGCTCCCAAGTGGGGATGCTGATATATTTATATGTTTATGTACTTGTTTTTATAAAAAATTACAGAGAAGGAGCTGTCGAAATTTCAAATAACGAAAACATTTTCAATCTTATTTCAAAACACTTAACATACGATTTAAAACAAACAATCTTTATAAATAAAATTGTGTTTCATGTTAAATACCCTTTTTTAAAACTTCACCTTCTTTATTCTTTAAAAAGATTTAGATCTTGGTTTTTGGTTTACTTGGATCACGTCGACATCTTTAGACATCAAGTGATCTAAGTGCCGGTCACGTGCTAAATTCGGGTCGTGAAACCGTTGCCGGATCTATCCATGTGGCATGGACGGATAGATAATCCTGCAACATGCTCGGTGTATCACCCTCCGCCAATCCGAGCTCTCTGCAATTCACCAAAAACACACATATATAATATAACTTTTTATGTTGCATTATATCAAAAGAAATATATTATAATTTACAACTGCCATTGTGGCATGAGTTGTGTTCTTCGAGCCACCCGTATAGGTAGCTCGACCCCTCTTCGTCGACTTGTAATTCTTCTTGTTCTGTTGGGCCTGCTTCTGCACAACTAATCAGATTTAGTTTTCTAATTCAGCAATAAAAAAATAAATTATATATTAAACACTGAATTACATTTAAAATACAAACCTGCTTGCGATCAGATGCCCAATACTGGCACATGCAAGGTCATGTCTCTAAATCAATTCTGCTAAAGGCCAGACACTATAAGTGGGACTCTCTCTCCTCCTTAAGAGTCGCCAACTATAAGCCATAGCAATCCGATTTCAGCTTATTCCTATTATACCAGACCTTACTCTGCATGCTGTCCTTGAGGCCCCGGTAAATAGCGCGAAGATCGGGCTCTCTATACTCATCATCATCAGGGTCATCTGGATCGACTGCAAATACAGGAAATCAATGTATTTATATTATAAGTGCCAAATGATAGTAAATTTATTTGATAAATCAAATAAAATTATATAACACTACCTGAGCCTGGTCCAGAATGCGTCAAAAAAGCGATTGTGATGCGTGCCCAATCAACATGAAGAGGATACTTCTTGGGGTGACAGGTCTCATCCCCTAAGTACTAGCCGAATCTCTCGGTATGATCGCCAGTGTAGCGGCCATCAGAGGTAAAGATGAGGGAGAATGCTTCTTTCCTCATAACGGGATCGTGTCTCAGCTTGTGGGATTGATTTGGCCTTCGAGTCCTTCGGACGGGCCATGGCTACCTTGCATGCATAAAATATATTGATATACATGCAATATCAAGACAAAAAATATTTAGAATGCAAGAATTAACGAAAATTGGAATGCAATATGTACCCTCAACGACATCACCATGAGCCTGCATCTAGGCAGCTGCACGAGCAGTACGATAGTTTCTCGGGTGTGGAACAGCTGGTGACCTGGACGTGAATGAATCCCCTCCAACTAGATAATAAACAATGACTATATAAGTAAATTGTAAATAAAATAATATATAATCAATTTGACGTATTATATAGTTAAAAATACTAACCTGCAAAGTGATCGGATGGTATGGATCATGCAGGAACGACCTGTGTCTTGGATGTGGAGGCACCTTCTCCAACTAGACAATAAAAAATGACCATATAAGTAACTTCAAAATGAATATGCATGTATATCTATAATACATCGTTCAAAATGAACATGCACGCAATATATAATATATAAATATATCTGCATGTGTTGGAACGGCCTATGCCCCGGATGTGGAGGCACCCCCTCCAACCAGACAATAAAAAATGACTATATAAGTAATTTCGAAATGAATATGCGTGCAAATCTATAATATATCATTCAAAATGAATATATGTGCAATATATAATATATAAATATACTTGCATGTGTGGCAACGATCTGTACCCCGGATGTGGAGGCACCCCCTCCAACTAGACCACCCTTATGCTGTAGGACCTGCTCCTTACGCAGCTTCCCAGGCAGAATCGCTCTACCATTAGTACCTCTGGAGCTGCCTCTGCTATTGCCCCTGCCCTTCGCTTTTCCGGACGTCGCCATCACCCCTAAATAGAAGTACAATCATTACATATGTATGCAATACATATATATAAGAAAAATAATAACAACAATACATGTATAGATCATAGAAAATGTAAACTCATAATATAATATTAATAATTAACTTTTCGTTTAATAGACGCATTAGACATCATAGAAATATCTACTTGTATTTAATCATCAATATCATTCCTAACCCATGTAACTTCACACTCATCCAAAGATGACCCTTCTACGGAGATAGACGATTGGAGCACTCTAAGTCTTCTCTCTTCTTGTTTCTCATCAATGTCATCTATAGGATCCTCGAATTGTGGGACATCATAAATATCCTTGGGCTTCTACCGACATACAACACTCCATCCCAGATGTATCAAGCACTTTAAGTAGTATTGATCGCACGCTTTCGGCGTGTCGAGTTTTAAGAGTTCTAAAGTGTAACCGCGATCAGGACGGTGTCGCTTTGCAGCTAGCCGCGATGAGCACGGGTCGATCCACAAGGAGACAGAGTGTTTTACGTTCTCGTTTTGACGAGTTAATGTACGTCGGCGGAAAGTTCTTTATCTATCCTATGTGTTATATGCAAAGTTAAACGTGTTAGAAAACGATAGGATAATGTAAGTTAATGGATTCCGTATTCAAGTCCTTTGAGCCGAACTCAACCAATGAAGCTAGAGCAATCGGCAACAACATGGATTAGGAGATTTAAGTACGGTTTTCATGGAATCCGGCTTATTGACCCTTGTTCTTCCGTTCTTGCCTCTTGCTTTCGCCTCCGGCCAAACCGAACGCAACCGGTCACGGTTAGGAATCACCGTTACCTTGGTAGGGTAGGGTGCCTAACGGAGCGCTTGTGTGAGGTTTGGGAGGAGTTTCAAATGGAAAAATACGGGAAAAGGAAATGGGAAACGGAACGTTAACTCACAATAACGTATTCTTTTGCCTAACAACACATATTCACAAACATTCACAAAACAACAAAGAGAGCAAAAGAAAAGATAAAAAGAAAAGAAAAGAGCAACACAAGAAAGTAAAGGGCATGGAATTTAAAGTGCAAGTAAGTAAAGAGCATGATAATAAATTGCAAGTAATGAAAAGAGCAAGAATGTAAAATAGCAAGAATAAAAAGAGCAAGAATACTAGGAACCCAAGTGTGCAAAATGAAAGTTCTATTATGTTCAAGATACAACCTTGAGATCAATACCTTAAACTTAAACTTGCAAGCTCACTAAAGAGTTTGCAAGATCAAGAGAAGGGCATGAACTCAAGGGAAAGCTATGTAGAATAGAACCAAAAAAAAAAAAGAGATGAAGTGTAAAAATGAAAGATACAATGTGAGCCGTTTGACCCCTTGCCCACTGCCTACTATATGTAGGCACAAAAAATGAATAAATAAACAATAACAAAATGATGATAAGAAAGCAATGGAGGGCCAGTAGAAAGATGTGACCCAATGGGCACTGTAGGGCTGGCGAGCTCGGATTATTGGGGAAAGTGCTCGGCCAAAATCCGAGCCCCTAGGCTCGTATTTGTAGTCTGGTCTTGTGTTGCCCTCAGAAGTCCAATGGTGCAACTTGATTTCTCTAATTTAACCCGATCTTCACTCTTGGATATGGAAGGAAACTTGAAGATACAAATCACATCACTACTTTTAGCATTAAATGCACATCATACCATGCCCACTTGCTGTAGCCATCATGAGTGTGTGCCATGGCAGCCCCCCTAGGTCTTTGTACACATTAGTGTACAACTTGTATTGTGTTGGTCCATTTAGATAGAAAAGTGTGTACACAAGCATGTTGCACAAAGAAACCCAAGAATTATTGGTCGGTTTGCGGTTCTGCTTGCAGTGTCAGCTCACAACTGTAATATCCATGATTTTAAGTGTATTTGCAGTATTTTGTCACGGATACCTGTAATCTATAATACTGAGCAGACACTGGTTAATAGTACCGATAAATACAAAAAATAGATAATGAATGAGCGGTATTAAAATGCAATGTTCTGGTCTGAACAAATACCCCCAAACTTATATTTTGCTCGTCCTGAGCAAAACAAAATCCTGGCCTCACTTTTGCAGGGAACGCGATTGCACTGAGCACGTGCAACAAGCCGTTAAACCTCTAGATGTCCCTAGTAGGAGGAGTGTTGTCTCCTGAGAGTTTTCAGCGGATACTACCCACAAAATCCCGTCAAGCTAGTTTCATAAGTTAATATCGATTCTACTCCTACAGTTTAGTATCTACGTTAGAAACTCTATCATCCTAAGTTAGAAATATCCAACCCTTATTTTTCACACCTCCTATCTATTTAACCTCAGATCCTATACGTTCCAAAAATGTTTAGAAAGATGTTGGTATCTCCTGAGCTTTCCTTCTAAAGTGTGGTCTTAAATCAGGGATTTTTATCAACTTTACGGAAAACATAAGTCTTATTCTTTATTTCTATCTTTCCTCCAAACATCGACTGTATACCCCTACGTGTATGTGTATTTTCACCCCTACACTCAAGAATTCAATTCAAGCTATAGTACCCTTACCTTAATACCTAATACTACTTCTTTTCATTTAATGATGGACGGAGTTGCTCACACACATTTCATGCGACTATTAATGCTTCTTGAGGTACTAACGGCCGATTACTGAATGTGTGAGCTTAAAGCGTAAATAGCAGTTTCCAGGTTTTGACTTTATTTATTTTTCTTTTTCTTTTTCTTTTTCTTTTTCAAGACCGGATATATTTTTTCAATGATGCTCTTTTGGTGTTTAGATTTAAATTCTGTTTTTTCTTTCATACTAGGTTTTCAGGTAAGAGTATTTCTAGGTATCCTCTACTATCCCAAGTTTCAAGGCGCGTGTATGTGCAGTTTTTAGGGTATATACTTTCTAAGTTGAACTCAAGAATAGAAACTATTTTTCAGACTTATCTTTCAGTAAAGCTTCAATACTTTCCCTTCATTTCGACTTAACTCAAGAATTGAACTCAAGATTACCTATTTCTCAAAAAAAACTGTAAGGACGTATAATTACCAAAATTAAACAGAATAAGGGTTATTTTTATGGTTTTCAATTCCTAAGCCTAAGATTTAGTTATTTCTAACGTATCAACTAAACTTTCGGAATAAAAATCTAAGTTACCTTATTAGCTAAGTTGAAGACAAAGTTTTTATATTTTTTGGAAAATTTTTTGATTTTTGTGAGTTTTTAAATAAGTATGCAAATGCTGAATATACAAATGAATGCGAAGGAAGAAACCTTACCGCGCACACCCCCAAACTTAAACTTGACAGTGCCCTCACTGTCAGGCTACACTAAGAGGGTCAAAATTGTCGGCGCTCCCCAAAAACAAATTATATACAAAACAAAAAAAACCCAAAATATATATACACCAATAAGGGTCCCCCCCAAACTTAAGTAAAACAGTGTTTCCACTGTTAAGCGTTGAACTTCAGGATTAGGGAGGAGAGAACAATATTATCTATATAAGACCTTACACAGGCTAAAAGTTAGCACCAACCATTCAAAAAATTTATCAGGATAAGGCCCGGGCTGGTGAAAGAAGGCGGAGAGGAAAGAAATGGAGAATACGCGAGACTATATGGAGAAAGAAGTTGTATACGGTCTCGGTATATGAGAAGAAGAATGACGGAAGGGAAAAAGAAACGGAGTACGAACTTGAGGGCGAAAATGGAGTGAATAGATTAGCACAATTTATGATGACCGATGTGTGAAAAGCGATTGTGTTAATCTATCAACCCGTCGAGGGATGGGGTCAAATCCCTCAAAATTCGTGAGAAAACATGGGTACGCCGAACTCGGTAAACCAGACATAGTAAATGAAAGTGATACGGTTTCTTACGAGGTCGGAACGATGGAAAGAATGGAAGGAAGTGTTTGAAGAAGGGTATCGGGTAAGGGTTCAGGAGGGTGTACACAGTCAGTGGAAGGGATAGGATGAATTGGAAAATCCGACTCATCAAGAAAAATTGGTTCATCCTCAAAAATATCCTCAAAATTCTCCTCAATGTGAAGCTCATCCATGCATTTATCATCTATTTCCAGACGCATATGAAATTCGGGAAACACAGTTAATGACTCGGGATGATGAATTGGAGAGAAAAACTCATCCAAATTTGCGGGTTCATCATCCAAAATATCCCCAGCATCAATATCCTCAATCAAGTGAAAATCAATATTCTCAGACATTTCATCAAAAGCATGGATTTCAATTAATTCAGGTTCTAAGATGGAGGTGTAGAGGTCAAAAGGTTGGGAATTTGTTTCACTTGGAAGGGTCCCTTCAAAATCGGGTAAATCAAACACTACAAAATCGCACAACTCATTCATCATTCTATCTTCAATTGATAAATCATGTGGGACACTCGATAGACTTTCAAAATAGGAGTTGTGGGATTCAATTTGCAATGGGTAGGTTTGATTTAGAAGGGTGTACAGCTCACTCTCTCCACTCAAATTCTCAGCTTGTCTTACCGCCTTTTCATACATTGGAAAATTTGGAGCTAGTTGAAAACTATCTACCGGGTCACTAGGTTGTATGAGGGCGGCCATGGTCGCATTCAAATCCATCATCTGTTGGTATGACGCTACCCTAAAGTCTTCCAATGACTGTTCTAGACTAGACATGGGTTGTGAAGGAGTTTCAGTAAAACATTCAAAGTTGTTTGGATACTGAAAACTGCCAAATGGCTGTGTAAAAGCAATGTCTAGGGAAGGTGCAAAAGTTGGGTAGGATGGATAGGAATTGAATGGTTGGATAGGGGTAAGATCAACATACGGATAAGAAGGTGGTTGAAATTGTTGATCAAAAGAATTGGTAGTGGTGAAAGGAGTGAAAGATCGGATACGAGATTGTTCAATTATGTCAGCAATAGACATGGGTCTTGGAGTAACAATAGGACTCTCAAAAGAGGTATCAACGTAAGAAGGTGGGGTAGGTTGAAATGGTTGATACAAAGTGGATTGCGGAGTCCATTTGTTTGTCCTAGACGCGTCTATCCGATCTTTCAAAGAAATTTTTGGCTTGGATGGGTCGTTCGACGTTCGGCCAAAGCAAGAACCGTAAGAAGTGATGTCTGGTTATGGGTACCAAAGTTCGGCAAGAGTTTTTCGAGGTGGGATACCCATGATATGAAGAGAGGAAGAAGAAGAGAAAAGGAGGGAAAAAGAATGTGGTTTTTTTTTTAATTTTTTTTGTTTTTTATGTTAGTTATTAACAAAAGAATAAAATATACACGCAAAAAGAATCTGGACAAAACAATCACGACACAAAAATACCACACACCTAATCGGTCTAGGGTTCACCTAGGTCAACTAGACCTTCTCAAGAATTTGATTGTCGAAGTAAAACTATGTCGAGAAACGGGCTCAAGATATACTGATCACGAGGCCAGGTAAGTGCAGAGATAAGGAGAGGTTTTCTGACGCTTTCGCGAAGGTCCTTAATTAAATAATCCTTTCTCTTTTGACGGTTTCGCCGTTAACACTTTCCTAGACACCCCGTAAATAATATACCGTTAAGCGGTATTCTAAACACAGTTAAGTTCTCCTAGTGAGCGTGAAGTCCTTAAGGCTTAAAGTCTAGTTTCTTTAAAAATTTGTGCGGGTAAACGTTATGCTCAAGTTCGTGATTTGTGGGCCACGGAAAAGGTGATGAAATCCTTTACCGCATGTTGTGGGGTTCGCTTGCCCTTAAGTCCGTATTAATGGGTGCAATGCGCAATTCAATAAAAATTCTATAAAGAATCAAACAATCGTTTTTTATATTAAGCACGGCACTGCAACAAATACAGGTTAGTCAATTTTTAGCGTTTTCTAGCGAACTTGTAAAGAATCCTGCAAAGATATTATATTGGATACGTCGGATTTGAGAAGAAGGTGTTAGTAAAGTACGTACCGTTATGTTTTTGGGTTAGGAAACCCCCGTTGAATCAAATCCGGTAAGCTTGAAAAGTTTGCTTGCGTGGGTCAAACTACCCGGATCTTTGGCACTGTACTTTGTAACCACCTTAACGTTGAATGTACACTTTGCCCCCCACGATCGCAGTTCGCAAATCCATAAAAATCTGAAATGTCGGAAAAGCGGATTTTAGTGCGGACAAGCGATACGAATGCCCAAATACCTGCACACTAAAAATTATAAAAAAAACAAACAATAAAAATATGACAAAAAACATAACACTGGAGCAAAGAGGAAAATTTGGAGGCAAAAGGTAGTGAAGAGGCCTCCGTCGCCGGATATGGGGATGATGTCGCCGGTTCTTCCATAGAGATAGGGCTCCAAATTTCTTCTGTTGTCACAGTGCTCCACTAGTGCCTCACTGGTATTGTTTATCTTTTCTGTTGAGATCCAAAGTGCTTCCATGTCTTAAATCCAGAGAACAAAAAATGTTAATTTAGTTAGTTTTTGTTTGGGTTTTGGTTTTTTTGAAATTTTTATGTTGTTTTGAAAATAGGGTTAGTTGTATAAGTGAAATGTACAGAGATTAACCCGAAATAACAAAAACTAAAACGTTATTGTCTCCCCGGCAACGGCGCCATTTGATCGCACGCTTTCGGCGCGTCGAGTTTTAAGATTTCTGAAGTGTAACCGCGATCAGGACGGTGTCGCTTTGCAGCTAGCCGCGATGAGCACGGGTCAATCCACAGGGAGACAGAGCGTTTTACGTTCTTGTTTTGACGAGTTAATACGCGTGGGCGGAAAGTTCTTTATCTATCCTATGTGTTATATGCAAAGTTAAACTTGTTAGGAAACGATAGGATAATGTAAGTTAATGGATTTCGTATTCAAGTCCATTGAGCCGAACTCAACCAATGAAGCTAGAGCAATCGGCAACAACGTGGATTAGGGGATTTAAGCAAGGTATTCATAGAATCCGGCTTATTGACCCTTGTCCTTCCGTTCTTGCCTCTTGCTTTCGCCTCCGGCCAAACCGAACGCAACCGGTCGCGGTTAGGAATCACCGTTACCTTGGTAGGGTAGGGTGCCTAACGGAGCGCTTGCGTAAGGTTTGGGCGGAGTTTCAAATGGAAAAATACGGGAAAAGGAAATGGGAAACGGAACGTTAACTTACAATAACGTATTCATTTTCCTAACAACACATATTCACAAACATTCACAAAACAACAAAGAGAGCAAAAGAAAAGATAAAAAGAAAAGAAAAGAGCAACACAAGAAAGTAAAGGGCATGGAATTTAAAGTGTGAATAAGTAAAGAGCATGATAATAAATTGCAAGTAATGAAAAGAGCAAGAATGTAAAATAGCAAGAATAAAAAGAGCAAGAATACTAGGAACCCAAGTGTACAAAATGAAAGTTCTATTATGTCCAAGATACAACCTTGAGATCAATACCTTAAACTTAAACTTGCAAGCTCACTAAAGAGGTTGCAAGATCAAGAGAAGAGCATGAACTCAAGGGAAAGCTATGTACAATAGAACCAAAAAGAAAACAAAAGAGATGAAGTGTAAAAATGAAAGATACAATGTGAGCCCTTTGACCCCTTGCACACTGCCTGCTATATATAGGCACAAAAAATGAATAAACAAACAATAACAAAATGATGACAAGGCAGCAATGGAGGGCCAGTAGAAAGATGGGACCCAATGGGCACTGTAGGGCCGGCGAGCTCGGATTATTGGGGAAAGTGCTCGGCCAAAATCCGAGCCCCTAGGCTCGTATTTGTAGTGTGGTCTTATGTTGTCCCCAGAAGTCCAATGGTGCAACTTGACTTCTCTAATTTAACCTGGTCTTCACTCTTAGATATGGAGGGAAACTTGAAGATACAAATCACATCACTACTTTTAGCATTGAATGCACATCACACCATGCCCACTTGCTCTAGCCATCATGAGTGTGTGCCATGGCAGCCCCACTAGGTCTTAGTGCACACTTGTGTACAACTTGTATTGTGTTGGTCCATTTAGATAGAAAAGTGTGTACACAGGCATGTTGCACAAAGAAACCCAAGAATTATCGGTCGGTTTGCGGTTCTTCTTGCAGTGTCAGCTCACAACTGTAATATCCATGATTTTAAGTGTATTTGCAGTATTTTGTCACGGATACCTGTAATCTGTAATACTGAGCAGACACTGGTTAATAGTACCGATAAATACAAAAAATAGATAATGAATGAGCGGTATTAAAATGTAATATTCTGGTCGGAACAAATACCCCCAAACTTATCATTTGCTCTTCCCAAGCAAAACAAAATCCTAGCCTCACTTTTACAGGGAACGCGATTGCACTGAGTATGTGCAACAAGCCGTTAAACCTCTAGGTGTCCCTAGTAGGAGGAGTGTTGTCTCCTGAGGGTTTTCAGTGGATACTATCCACAAAATCTCGTCAAGCTAGCTTCAAAAGTTAATATCGATTCTACTCGTACAGTTTAGTATCTACTTTAGAAACTCTATCATCCTAAATTAGAAATATCCAACCCTTATTTTTCACACCTCCTAACTATTTAACCTCAGATCTTATACGTTCCAAAAAAGTTTAGAAAGATGTTGGTATTTCCTGAGTTTTCCTTCTAAAGTGTGGCCATAAATCAGGGATTTTTATCAACTTTACGAAAAACATAAGTCTTATTTTTTATTTCTATCTTTCCTCCAAACATCGACTGTATACCCCTACGTGTGTGTGTATTTTCACCCCTACACTAAAGAATTCAATTCAAGCTATAGTACCCTTGCCTTAATATCTAATACTACTTCTTTTCATTTAATGATGGACGGAGTTGCTCACACATCTTTCATACGACTATTAATGCTTCTTGAGGCACTAACGACCGATTACTAAATGTGTGAGCTTAAAGCGTAAATAGCAGTTTCCAGGTCTTGACTTTGTTTATTTTTCTTTTTCTTTTTCAAGACCGGATATATTTTTTCAATGATGCTCTTTTGGTGTTTAGCTTTAAATTCCGTTTTTTCTTTCATACTAGGTTTTCAGGCAAGAATATTTCTAGGTATCCTCTACTATCCTAAGTTTCAAGGTGCGTGTATGTGCAGTTTGTAGGGTATATACTTTCTAAGTTGAACTCAAGAATAGAAACTATTTTTCAGACTTATTTTTCAGTAAAACTTTAATACTTTCCCTTCATTTCGACTTAACTCAAGAACTGAACTCAAGATTACCTATTTCTCAAAAAAAACTGTAAAGACGTATCATTACCAAAGTTAAACAGAATAAGGGTTATTTTTAGGGTTTTCAATTCCTAAGCCTAGGATTTAGTTATTTCTAACGTATCAACTAAACTTTCGGAATAAAAATCTAAGTTACCCTATTAGCTAAGTTGAAGACGAAGTTTTTATATTTTTTGGAAAAAATTTCGATTTTTGTGGGTTTTTAAATAAGTATGCAAATGCAGAAGTTTTTTTTTGTTTTGTATATAATTTGTTTTTGGGGAGCGCCGACAATTTTGACCCTCTTGGTGTAGCCTGATAGTGAAGGCACTGTCAAGTTTAAGTTTGGGGGTGTGCTCGGTAAGTTTTCTTCCTTCGCATTCATTTGTATATTATATATATATTCCATGTTTTTCTAAATCAAAAGAATCACAAATTTCATGAAACTACCATTCCAAATCAATACAATTTCAATATTACACAAAAATACCATATACAATGCAATCTAGGTTCTATTCACTAGAAAACTTCATATTATAAAATTTATATCCATGAAAACCCTAAAGACAATAATTAAATATTTGAGATTTATCTTGAAAATATCCCAAAACTATTTTTCATAAAACCCCTTCAAGTTATATTAATTTACAATAAAGACCCTAGTAAATATAGGTTTAAGCGGGACCAATTCTCTTGAGCCTCACGGAGCCGGAGAAAGTGGGTGCTTTCCTATTTAAGGTAGACAAACTAAAAACGTTGTTATCAACACAGTAATCGTCTTGGAAAAAGACACAAATCATGCCGTCCATCTGCAGCAGTTACCGATAACATCAAAACTAATTCAGGAATTCAATTCTGTCTAAAATGTTTGACTCGGTCTGAGTTTCAATCAAAACTGAAAACAATATATACTTGAATACAATTCAACTTCAAATACCACATGAATCCATTTATACCAGATACAATCTATATCAACTTGGCTTGAAATAACTGAACCATGCATATTCTTTAACTTGTTTACATGACTATCTATTTATATCTTTATCCGTCTACAATTGATATCATAGTTTCGGCAAGTCATCTATCTATAATTCAATACAATCAATACAATAATGCATTACGGGGTTATAAAGGGGTAGACTGGTACGGAAGGTGTTAAAAGTGGCACGGGATGGTCATTAAAAAACGTAACTATACATCCATTGCCGATGTTCCATAGTTTTATTGATGGAGCCTTATACTACGGGTTACCATAGTCCACGGTGTAAGTTGGACTCCTCTCGTATACACTGGTATATTCTGTACCAAGCTACAAACAACTGTGTTACCATAACAAATATAACCTTAGATACTTCACATGTTTTATTCTCTGGCTATTCTTCTCATTCTCTCTTTGGGACTTACCGAGCGATTGTTCACTGAAGACATTCGTATTTCTCTTCTTTCTTTGGAATGTTGTCAGGAGGACCCGACTCTGAGGAGTTTGAGACCAGCCATGAGCACTTGGAGCAGACCACTGAGCAGCACGACCATTAATCTTTACTTGTATTCACTTTTCTTTTAGTTCATGCCATTTTTTAGGCATTGCTTTCCATTTTTGTATTTATATTTCCAGTTGTATTGTAAAGAAATGTTTAATAAATAAAAGTTGATGTTCTTTTACATCTTATGTCTTCTTGTGTATATTTACTTTATATTGCTTATTTACACTTAGCGCGTTTGCTTCTGAGTAAATACGCAGCGGGCCTCGTTACACCTCCTTACCGTACACTGGGAAGCGGGGCATGACAAACGGTGTTATCAATACGGTAATTATCTTGGAAAAAAACACAAATCCTGCCGCCCATGTACAACAGTTACCGATAACACCAAAACTAATTCAGGACTTCAATTCTGTCTAAAATGTCTGACTCAGTCTGAGTCTTAGTCAAAACTGAAAACAAGTTATACTCAAATACAATTCAAAGATAACTTCAATACATCATGAATCCATTTATACCTGATACAATCTATATCAACTTGACTTGAACTAACCGAACCATGGACATTCATTGACTTGATTGCATAACTATCCGTTTACATCATTATCCGTTTACATGAACAATTGATAGCATGGTTTCGGAAAGTCATCTATCTACAAATCAATACGAACAATACAATAAAACATTGCAGGGTTTTAAAGGGGTAGACTGGTACGGAATGTGTTAGAAATTGCACGATGATGGTCACTTTAATACACCTAACCTAAATATCTGTTGCTGTTGTACTGTGGCTTAACGGTTCATTATGCTCCGTATACCTTAGTCCACAGAATAGTTGGACTTCTCTCGTATACACTAGCATATTCTGTACCAAACTATAAACAACTGTGTTAACATAATAATCAAACATTATACCAGTTATATTCTCTTATTTGTCTATTCTATTTCTACCTTTTCTTTGGGACTTACCGAGCGATTGTTCGCTGACGACATTCCTTCTCTTCTTTCTTTGGAATGTTGTCAGGTGGGTTTGACTCTCTAGAGGTCGAGCCCAGCAAAGAAGACTTGGAGCAGTTCACAGACGACCCAGAACTCTAGCCTCTTGTATATACTTTATTTTTAGTTCATGACATTGTTTAGGCATTGCTTTCCATTCTTGTATTTACATTTTCAGTTGTATTATAAAGAAATGTTTAATAAATAAATGTTGCTGTTCATATACATTTCATGTCTTCTTGTGTATATTTACATTATATTTCTTTGTTGCGCTTAGCTTGTTAACTTCTAAGTAAATACGTAGCGGGCCCAGTCATGTCTCTTTACCGTATACCGGGAAGCGAGGCGTGACAGGTTTTGTTGGCAGCTCATGCACGCCATTTCTGCATGGAAACCTAAGCAATATATATCATAAGAATTATAAGAATCAGCAACTAAAAAACATTCTTTACATTTTATATTCCTTGAATCTTACAATTTCATATTTTTTGAATCTATCCTAACCTATTTTTCTTTCAACATTATGGATTCCCCAAACAACACCGCCTCCACCTCTTCCACTTACGCCTACCATTGCAGCTCCAATCAACGAGCAGAGGGTACTGCTCGAGGCAATTAAGAGCCTTCTGGAAGGACAGCAGCAGCAGACTGCTATCCTAATGAACCGTCAAGAAGCGGAAGCACCCAGAGTGAAGCAATTCCGGGCACTGCACCCTAAACAATTTTCTGGAAAAGAGAGCCCCTTGGAATCTGAAGAATGGGCTCAGAGTATCGAAAATGATCTGGCAGCAGCACAAGTGCCAGAGATTGTCTGGGTTAGAGCTGCGAAACTGCAACTCACAGATAACGCCAGAGTTTGGTGGAAGGCAGAAGAAAGCCGTCTTGACCAGCCAATCGAATGGAGGACTTTTCGCGAGATATTCGACGTGAAATATTTCCCCAAGACTGCCCGATTTAACATGGAGCAGCAATTCATCCACCTGCAACAAGGTTCGATATGGACCAAATCTGTGGATGAGTATGATGCTGAGTTTACCATGCTCAGTAGGTAAGATATGTCTCAATATTCGATTTTCAAATATCACATACTACATAGCTAACACAAGATCATAACAGATTTGCGGCACACTTGATATCAATGGCTGAGATCCGAGCTAGACAATTTCAGCAAGGGTTGGACCCGGAGATCCAAGCTGCCTTAGCTACAAGGGATTTCCTAACCCACGACCAGGCTCTGAAAGCTACCCGCTGATGTGAGGCAGTAGTGAAGAAGAAGAGCAGACCTCAATCTACCGGTATAAAGCGCCTTGCCACCCTGATAGCAGGAGGAGCCTCTTCCAGGCCACCTTTTGTACCCAGGAGACCGGGAGTACCTTTCAAATGGCCCAGTTCAGACTTTTGCACCTACTGCATGAGGGATGTACACCTGGCGAAGGATTGCAGGTGTGCTAATCACCTCTGCTTAGTCTGCGGCTCAGCTACACATGATATTGGGTCTTGTTCTCATAGGCTCAATCCAAATCCTGCACCCAGACCAGCAATCACCTATCCGCAGCGGCCAGCTATCCAGGCACCTGCACCACATCTTTCTCTCCCTGCTCCACCTCCTCGTGGACCTAATGCACCTACTCCTCGTCAGTTCCACCAAGCTCAAAGGAACTTACCTCAAGGACAGAGGAATACTCCTCCAGTAAGGAGGAATGTACCGAGGCGACAGGCTTTCACAATGACTGTGGAAGAAACTGAAGCCACTGACCAAGTCATTGCTGGTAACCTTCCAATCTTTCAAATCTGTTCAATACTTGTTTACTTCTCTATATTTTTCCTATACCTAAACATATCCCACATATCTTAGGTACGATCTTAGTAGCCTCACTTTCTGCACTAGCACTCTTCGATACTGGAGCATCTCATTGCTTTATATCATAACGGTTCGTCCGAACTCATGTGATTCCAGTCTAACCGCTCATATCCAGCTGGAATGTCAGTTCAGGGAACGACATTCTAAAGGCAACAATGGGATATGACCTGTGTCCAGTGGTCGTCTGCAGCAGAGAATTCTATGCTGATTTCAAGGTACTGGACATACCGAACTTCGACGTAGTTTTGGGTATAGATTAGCTCGGAACTTTCTACGCTACCATCGAATGTCGTCAAAGGAGGGTAGTGTTCGAGATTCCAGACCATCCGGTCTTTTATTTCAAAAGTGGAGACTGTACACTGGAACCTAATACCTACAAAGCAAAACAGAAGAAGGCAGTGATTGCTACTCATCAGGCGGAAAAAGACAAGCCAGAGGTAGTTCAAGAGTTCGATGACATATTTCCTGAAGATATATTAGGTTTGCCTCCTGATCGAGCTCTTGAATTCAGTATTGATTTAGTACCTGTAGCACAACCGGTGATCAAAACTCTGTATCGCTTGAGTCCCGAAGGTTTGAAAGAGATTCGAACTCAGTTGAACGAATTATTGAAAAAAGGATGGATTCGACCCAGCACTTCAAGTTGGGGATCTCCAGTTTTGCTTGTGAATAAGAAGGAAGGTTCATACCGAATGTGCGTTGATTATAGAGCTTTGAACGAAGTAACTATAAAGAACAAGTATCCACTTCCGCGCATCGACGATCTATTCGATCAATTAAGTGGATCTTGAGTTTTCTCAAAACTAGAAATTCGTTCGGGTTATCATCAGGTGAAGGTCAAAGAATCTGATATTCCTAAAACAACATTCAGAATTCGCTATGGACATTACGAATATCTCGTGATGCCATTTGGAGTGACCAACGCACCAACCATATTCATGAACATAATGAATCAAGTCTTCTGAGAGCTAGACAGGTTTGTGGTCGTTTTCATCGACGACATACTGGTGTATTCAAAAAGTCGGAAAGAACATGCCGAGCACTTACGAATTATCCTGGAGACTTTACGACAGCATCAACTCTATGCCAAGTATAGCAAGTGCGAGTTTTGACTAGATCAAGTCGAATTTCTCGGACATATTGTATCAGGCGATGGAATTTCTGTAGATCTAGCTAAAGTATCAGCAGTAAGCAAATGGCCGACACCCAAAACAGTGAAGGACATTCGAAGCTTCTTAGGTTTAGCAGGATATTACAGAAGGTTTATTGAAGGATTCTCGAAGATTGCAGCATCCCTAACCAAGCTCACACGTAAAGATGAAGAATTCGTATGATCAGAAGCATGTGAACAAGTTTTCGTAGAACTCAAGTTAAGATTGACACAGCACCTATCTTCGTAATACCGGACCAGTCTGGAGGTTTTGAAGTGCAATGCGATGCATCCGGTAAGGGATTAGGATGTGTTCTACATCAGCACGGTAAAGTTGTAACTTATGCATCAAGACAGCTGAAGATTCATGAGCGCAACTACCCGACGCATGATCTGGAGTTGGCAACCGTTATCTTTGCACTCAAGATTTGGCGCCATTATTTTCTTGGAGAACAGGTGGAAATATACATGGACTACAAGAGTCTGAAATATGTGTTTACTCAGAAAGAGTTGAATATGCGGTAGAGAAGATGGTTAGAACTTATGGAGGACTTTAACATCAACCTACAATATCATCCAGGGAAGGTAAATGTAGTACCTGATGCTCTTAGTCGCCAACCACTTTCAATGAGTCTCACCGCACAGTGGAAACTTCAACAAGATTTCCAACAAATGGAGATTGAAGTGGTCATACCAGGTAACGCTTCAAGTTTGATGAACTTATAAGTTCAGTCTACAATTGTCAATCAGATCAAAGCAGCTCAAACAAGTGATACCAAGTTGCAAAATATCAGAGAACAAATAGAAAGTGGACTTAGAAAAGACTTTATCATACACGACGACGGATCTTTGAGATACGGAAGCAGGTTGTGTGTACCAAAAAGTTCAGTTTGGGAAAAGTTGATGAAAGAAGCTCATAGCTCTCCCTATTCGGTACATCCTGGTGGTACAAAAATATACAAAGATCTGCGTCAACATTACTGGTGGTATGGAATGAAGCGTGAAATAGCCAGAAGTGTGAAGTCACTTCGGAACAAAGAAGTAAATTTGATTCGAGTGATGTGGAGAAAAGACTCACCAGGAGAATCAATATGGGAACGTAAAGACGACATGCGTGCAAGATACCCTCACTTGTTTGTAAATTAGTCCTTAATAATTGTAAATTTCGAGTACGAAATTTTTGTAAGGAATGTAGAATGTAATGACTCTGTTTTAATATACATAATTTTTTTTAAAGTTAATGTACAGATGGAGTATTTGCAACCCTGAGTATGCTATAAGTATTTAATTTGCTTTTGAACAGTAAGAAAGCACTTGTAGCTCATTGGTAAAGCTTTACACTGCTGTGACGTAGCCCTGTGTTTGAATCCTTCTAGCCACATAATATTTTTTACTGATTTTTCTTTTAAACTTTAGAAGCTCAAAAATTTGCACGTGCACTGCACGTAAAATGAAAAGTCACACTAAAAACAAACATGTGGAAATTGTTATTTATACAGCCAAGAACACGTGGCAATCATCCAAGCCCCAACCCAACCCAAGTGGCCGGCGAAGATTGATTTTGGGCCGGCTCCGCCGGTGGAAACCGTGGCAAATGCTACAAATTTTTGCCCTGGCACCCCTTGGACTCCCCCCACTAACCCTAGTCTATTTATTTTCCCTGCGCATTAACAGAGAATTAAAATGAGGCATTAATCCAAAATTTTAATATATTTTTAATTCTCTCTTTAATCACAAAACCCTAATTCCATCCTATAAATACCACCCTACACCTTAGACCTCCTCGTTCTGAAATCTCTTGTGAAAACTTTAAAAAAATTCTAAGTCTAAAAGTTGTACAAGTGGAGTTAGCCAAGATCAAAGTTCCGGCGACGTTTCGGGACAAATCCGGCGATGACGCGACTCCACGACGCCTTCAAAAGCTATCTCTACCTCTCCCCTCTCCTTTCAAACTATAAGTTCTCTCTCCCCTCCTCCATTTCTAATCTAAAACACTCTCTTTTCACAACTCGTCGAAAGCGGAGTTATTCCGACTTTAGATTCTCATTTCTTTAAAATCTCAAATTTTCTTAAACAACAATTTAACCATCTCTTCTTATATTGTTTAACAAAAATAAAACAACATTTACAACAAATTTTAATTCAAAATAATGTGTGTTGCAACTTTTATTTTATTTTTACGGTAAAATACCATCAAGATTACATACGGCATTACTTTATAGTTTTTCTCATATTATCTTTAGAAAACTCACGAGGTAATCACCTACCTCATCACAACACTCATTCTTGACATAACACGATGGCTTTTGGAACATTAGTTTATGGGATAATTACAAGTTTACAATAAAATACCCTAAACTATTACAAAACCGTATTATTTAAATTGTCTTATTTAAATTCCATACGATTAAGTCCTTACCATCCATTTTGAGGAATCCGACTAGATTGGTGCGGGTTATCGCACATCCATCGGACTAGTAGGGTGAGATTCAGACCTCCTCACGGAGCATACGATCTCGATGGAATTTGTAGTACAGTTTTTAAGAAAACGTGATTTCTATTTAATAAATAAATTCTATTTTTAATAAATATATATATATATATATATTATCAAAATATCTACTTTAAATATATAATATATATTCCATGTTTTATAAATCAAAAGAAAAGAGTTACAAAAGATCATGAAAATACCATCATATTCAATACAAGTCAAATTACAAGAAAATACCATATAATATTAAAGTTAGGTTTTTTTCAACTAAAATATCTCATCACTTTTAAATTTACATCCATGAAAACCCTAAAAACGATAATTAAATACTTGAGATTTATTTTAAAAATATAACAAAACTATTTTTCATAAAACCCTCTCAAGTTATATTAATTTATAATAAGGACCCTAATAAATATAGATTTAAGCGGGACCAATTCTCTTGGGCCTCAGGGAGCCGGAGAAAGTGGGTGATTGCCTATTTAAGGTAGAAAAACTAAAAACTGTGTTATCGATACGGTAATTGTCTTGGAAAAAGACATAAATCCTGTCGTCCATGCGCAACAGTTACCGATAACACCAAAACTAATTCAGGACTTCAATTCTGTCTAAAATGTCTGACTCAGTCTGAGTCACAATCAAAACTGAAAACAATCTATACTCAAATACAATTCAAAGATAACTTCAATACATCATGAATCCATTTATACCTGATACAATCTATATCAACTTGACTTGAACTAACCGAACCATGAATATTCATTGACTTGATTACATGACTATCCGTTTATATCATTATCCGTTTACATGAACAATTGATATCATGGTTTCGGCAAGTCATCTATCTACAAATCAATACAAGCAATACAATAAAACATTACAGGGTTTTAAAAGGGTAGACTGGTATGGAATGTGTTAGAAATGACACGATGATGGTCACTTTAATACACCTAACCTGAATATCCATTATTGTTGTACCGTAACTTAACAGTTCTTTGTGCTCCGTATACCTTAGTCTACGGAATAATTGGACTTCTCTCGTATAAACTGGCATATTCTGTACCAAGCTACAAACAACTGCGTTAACATAACAATCAAATATTATTCCAGTTATATTCTCTTACCTGTCTATTCTATTTCTACCTTTATTTTGGAACTTACTGAGCGATTGTTCGCTGACGGCATTCCTTCTCTTCTTTCTTTGTAATATTGTCGGGTGGATCTAACTCTTTGGAGGTCGAGCCCAGCGAAGAAGACTTGGAGCAGTTCATAGACGACCCAGAACTCTAGCCTTTTGTATATACTTTACTTTCAATTCATGCCATTGTTTAGGCATTGCTTTCCATTCTTATACTTACATTTTCAATTGTATTGTAAAGAAATGTTTAATAAACAAAGGTTGTTGTTCATTTACATTTCATATCTTCTTGTGTATATTTATATTATATTGCTTAGTTACGATTAGCGTGTTTACTTCTGAGTAAATACGTAGCGGGCCCAGTCACGTCTCCTTACTGTACACCGGGAAGCGGGGCGTGACAAAATCTTAGAAATAACTTCGAAATCTATACAAAGACAACAAAAACACTAAGATCTAAACCAAAAAACACCATCTAACACTTTTAATCGCCATAAACACAACGCATGCAGCGGATCTAAAGCCCTAAACCACAAGCTAAGCGAGAATCTTGATAAAAATTCAAAAAGTTTATACCATTGGACCTAGCGAGAGCGCTTCCAAAACCCTTGAGCCTCTCCTCTATTCCTCTAGAAAAAACCCAAAACTAAATCTCGCTTTGTTCTTCTAGAAATTTATTAACGACGGATGTCTTGGCTGCATAGTTGTTTCTATGAAGCGCAGTTGGAGGCACGTGTCGAAAGGGAGATTCCAAAATTTAGAAATGCTAAGAAAGGACGCAGGGGATGTTAATAACAGAAATTAAAAATTCATGATCTTAACATTTAAAGTGGCAAAACCCAATCAATCGTAATACGTCCATAACATATACCAATTCCGATTAAAAATCATGAATTTAACCTTTAAAGGGGCAACTATGATGAAAAGTCCAAAGATACACAAAATCCAAACCCTAATCCTAAATTTCTGAGCTTTATCCTTTTCTTTCTACTTTCTTTTAACAGATTACTTCCACAAAATCCATTCAATTGAATTTCCACCAATCTCATTTTATAGGGCTTTCTTGTTAAAATCTCCAATTATATAATTTTCACCAATCTCACTTTCTAGGGTTTCATGCAAAACCCCCCAAATTTAAATATCAACTAATTAAAATTAACATTACAATACTAATTAATTTAAACATCTAAAAATAATAAATATCTTTTTAAAAAAATTACCTCACACTATAGAAATTCACGAGCTCGCCACTGGAGGAAGAGGATCGGTGAGGAAGGGGATCGGCGTTGTTGCAGAGGAAGGGGTTAGCGAGGAGGCTCAAGCCCTCGAGATCGGCAAGGAAAGGGATCAGCGAGGAAAGGAGGCTGCGGCGATGGAGGAGGCGGTCGGTGAGGAAGGATGGAGACGGCGATGGACGATGGTGGTTTCGATGGTGGAGGCCGGCGACACTTGGTGGACGATGACGGCGAAGAGGAAGAGTGTTCGAAGTTAGCGAAGGAGGAGGGTTCGAGGGTGAAAGTTGAGAAAGAAGGAAGGTTCAAGCGCGAGGGATCGAGGGCGAAGAGAGGAAGAGGGATGCGTCAGGGATATGGTTGGGGAATTGATGTTTAATTTTTTTTGTTAAATCCCAACTTTGTCCCTGCGGTGTCCACAGTAGGGATTTCTCTGCCGGCACCGTAGGGGCAATTACAAAAGTTATTTTTTTCGTATAAATACCTCTACGGTGGTAACCGTAAGGGCTCCGTTTGCTCCTGCTGTGGAAACCGTAGGGGCAACCTAAAATTGTCCATACGGTTTTTCTGAACCGTAGGAGCAAGCATAGTCACAAATTCATGATTCGGCAATAATTCGGCGAGGTCGAAAATTTGGATTCGGAGAACTATTCGGAAAAAATCGGCAGGTATTCGGGAAAGATTCGACAAGTGTTCGGGAAATGTTCGGGAAGGATTTCGAGCAAAAAATTGCGATCATGCGAACTCAATATGCAGTGCTGTGTTTTGAAGGGATTTTGGATATATTGGGGGTCCCGCAGAGTTTTTACGGTAGTGTCATGGAGTATGTGCGTGCGTGTATGTATATATATACAGTATATATATAAAAAAAATAAAGGGCATCCAAAGGATGCGTGGGCCAGCGCCCCACGTGCTTGGCACGCGGGCGCTGTGCGCCAGAGTGCCAGCGCCCTACGTGCCTGGCATTCGGGCGCTGTGCGCCAAAGCGCCAGCGCACCACATTCCTGGCACGCGGGCGCTAGGCATCAGCAACAAAAAGGACTTGGTCTATGCATTGGGAGCTGTGCTCCCGATTTGACTTATGGAGTTGAACTCCTAAGATATTTTTGGAGCTGATGAAGGGGCTTCTCCCTTGAGCCCTGGATCTTCCCCAAAGTGGGATTTTTGGAGATGGGTCTCTTTCCTCCTCTTCTGTCGGCTGGATCTTGAAGAACAAGAAATATGAGATTTTAAAAATCTCTTATTTTTGAGATCTGATGGGAGATCTGAGTTCCCCTTTGTGGGTTTTGTGGTGAAAAACTATTTAGTTTTGGAAAAGGAAGAGTAAAACTCTTGATTTAATTCAAAAGAAAGAAGAAGGTTTAGAACCTTAAGGAATGAGAAGGAGGCACAGGAACCCTAGTTATTTTTTGGGAGAATGAAAAGTATATACTTTATTCATCATCATGTCGCCTTATATAGGCTTACATATTTATATATATCCCCTAGGGCTTTACAAAATGGCATTTTGCCCATCCCATAGCTTATGTGTCATTTCTTTATGCACATAAGCCATGGACTTTACAAAAATTTAGCTTTATGCCTATTCATGCATAAAAAATTATATTAAAATTATTTATTACATGATTTTATGCTGGCATGGGGAGGTTGGCCGCGGGCTCGACTTGGGCATGAGCCTGTTTGACCTGGGCTTGGGCCCACCTGGCTTGGGATTGACCTTGACTTTGACTGGGTCACCCGGGGTGCAAATTTTGACCCCAACACACCTATCCCTAGACCATTAGGTGGGCACGGGCCAGTCCTCATCCTCTGGCGGCCTAACAAAGAAAAACTTTTTCTTCCAATCGTGGATGGAAGAAGGAACGACGATGACTCCCGACTAGGCGGCACTCCCCCGTTGTTTCCGGAAGGAGATGTAAACCCACCATGGGTCGCCCGCATGAGTGCCGGGGTGACGTTTGTAAATGAGAGAAGAGACAAGGGTGGACAGCCTGAAAGGGATCAGCTGCAACTTCAAGTGGACCAAGAACCCGGGGAGAATCCTCCAGGAGTTCAGCACTAGCTGGCCTGGGGCTAACCCAAAATGGTTCAGCGCTCTAACGATCTCGAGGGAGAAGGGCAGGCGCATTCCGGCCCAAAAGGCTTCTAAGTACAGGGCAATCTCCTTACCCCGTACTTGATCTGCCCTCTCCCCTTCCCCAGCAAAACGAAACGTGTAGCCGGGAGGAATATGGAAATGCCTCCGAATGGTGGCGAGCTCTTCCTCGTACCTTACCGTGGACGACACACCAGGCGCATCTGCGACCTCCACTCTGGGAACCGCCCCCGTCGCGCGACCCTGGGAAGAGGATCTGGCCCTAACTCCCTGGGAGGACTCCGATCCAGAAGAAGAAGAAGAAGAAGAATGAGAAGAGGAAGAATCTACAGAGAGCTCCCCAGACTCTACCCCAACTACGTCTATAGACTCCTCAGAGGAAGACATCTAACCTGATGAAAAGGAGTCCTCGGAAGAGAAAACGCAGGAATCCCGACCTAAAGAGGAAAGCGCCAAGCTGACAATACCAAAGACGAGGAAATTATGAAGAGGAATGGGCCCTCGTGTGGACCCCACCTCTATTTATAGCAGCCTGCGTAACACATCCAACGGAGACAGTCATCTCCCGCTAAAACGCCTCTTTGCACTCATCGGCCACCATCGCTCCACCTGTCATGCACACATTGGCCGCACCCCATCGGGCGCAGGAAACCTGCAGCCCGTCGCATCAACTAACCAGTGCCCGACACGTGGGCAGTCACTTCGATGACCGTACGCACGATCCGGCGCACCCTCTTTAATGGAAGAACTGATCCCTGATTCGCTGACGCCACCAAGAGAATACGACAGATTGCCCGGGTACACGCCACGATATCTTCAAAATGGAGCTCACCTCGGATGACCCAGCAGACCACTCTCGACCCGACCTATGATCTGGTCGGGACCAGATTGGGGGCTAATGATGATGCTCGATATCGGTGATCTCCCAGATCGTGACACATGCCTAATGACGTGTCCCGAAGCTCACAAGAAAGGACCTACAATAACCGACCAGGCCACTCCTGTGCCCGTCCTACAAGCAAACAACTGTTGGCTCACATCCGAGTCCCCTGCACAATTGGCCTCCTCGGCCCTATCAGCTCGTCTCCGGGCTACCGCAAAACCAAGATATCTCGGCTCTCCCGCTCGTCTGCGAGCTTTCCCGCCGAGCCCATCTTCTTCGGTCTCATCGACCGACCAACGGCACCACTCACAGGCGCAACCGCCATCCCGCGAATCTCGCCATACGCGAGATATCCGCCGGCTATATCCTACGTTCCACGCCATCACGATCCCCCATTAACGAGCTTGTTTCGCCATTAATGCGGGATCCCGCCCATCACGCGGGCGTGACGTCAGGAGCGTAACGGCCGGCGTGATTCTGTCTGCCTGCCTGCTGCCACCGCTATATAAACTCCTCCTTCAGACGGTTCAAGTAAGTCATTTTTAGTCCACTAAGCCGTTACTCTGCTCGGATTTCCTTTCTAACTTGACTGTCGGAGGGTCCTCGGTGGTACAACCACCCCGGGACTTCCTTGCAGATAGCTCGGCAACAACAATCTCAAACCCATTGAGATCCACAGGCTTCAGGAGCCAGCCTCCAGCTCCAATCTCAGCCGTCCATCATCGCTCCCAGAGGATCTACGGAAGGTAATATCTTGACGTGATCCGACGCACGTCATGAAGCCATAAAGATAACATACATTTATCAATAATTCTAAACTCACATGCCGAAGCTAGTTCGGGAAGAACAAGAATAAGAAAAAATTTGCCAACAATTTTATCCAGAGTCGGCGAATGAATTCTATCCATTCAATTCCATATGAAACAGCTAAATCCAACTTCGAGAGTTGTGGTTTCAATGTATTAACACTTCGCTCAACAAGTGAGGTGGATCCATCTGTCTTCCTTCAACGACACACTATGCTGGGTAAGAGATAACACACAACAAAAGAAAGCAAGAAATCATTTTATACATATTAATTAGTTCTTTAAAGTTTTACATTTATAAGAGCATATGGCCACAACATAAGAAAATTTTAAATTACCCAACAATTTTATCCGGTGAATCCATATCTCCCAGTTATTTTTACCGCATGAGATACCCATGAAAACAACCAGTTAGAAATAAAGGGGTGATTATCTCACAACCCCAAATGTAATTAACCATAATTATGTATTTAATCAAATTACTAATAGTTATAATATCTAATTAATAAAACGACGCGATCTTTAGGGCCGTTGTGCCCCTCTAGTGATCACCGTTTATCATCTCAAAACCAATCACTCCCATAGATATATAAAAACTTATAGATTTGAATGACATGAAGAACGAATTCGAAAGATGCCAACATAACTAATAGAAAATATGTCTTCTCTTCTATTTTAAAGGTTACGCAGAAAGAACCATTTTTAAGAAGTGGGAAAGAAACAAGAAAACATTGACCACTCTACTTGTATAGTAAATCTAATATTACAAGAAAACACCCCAACTAAGACCAATATATTTCTACAAAGACGGCTATATAATCAGTTGTATTACTTTCGAGATGTCACAACTCTGTTTCCAGATTTAACTAAGTTTTTGTTTATTTATTCGTTAATTTATTATTTATTGTGTGTCGACGGCTATATTAGTGTCGGTGATTAAGATCATAAGCGGCATTTGTATTACTACTTTGTTTCTTCAGAACGGAGCCCTACACAAGATCCTTTGACGATACGGATAAATGGAGGGCCGGCTTGTGTTGAAGTTTTGTTTGGTTTAGACAGAATTAAAAGCTTTGAGGCGTGTATGATACACTTTCCGAAAAGTGATATTGCCCCCACTACGGGAGTACAGTAGAAGGCAATCACCCCCAAGATACAACAAGCCCTTGAAAACTCTCTTAGAAAATAATGAGAAGAAGATGCCTTAAATGTGAAGAGCAAGACACAATTTATAGACTTGATCAGACACAACCATCTGAATGGTTGTGACCATTAAGAGTTGAACAGACACGACCACAACCGTTTGAATGGTTGTGACCATTAAGCGTTGAACAGACACAGCCGTTAGTTCTGTTCAGACAATCTTTGAATCTGAAGTTCAAAAAGTCAACTCTGTTACTAAGTCAACCCAAGATGCCCCAAGTGCCTCATCAAAGACAATAATAAATAAATGTTATAAGCCTACGAGAAATCAAGCCCACTTAGCTCATTATTCACTTTATTTATTACTTAAATATTGGGAACTATTATAAAGACTTGGGTGTTTGTCTCTCCATCCGATGTGGGACTATTTCCCACTTACAAATGCAACCAATATATTCAAACTACTAGCAATCCCCCACTAGTTTGTATATATTGGCTGCAACCACATCTCTCTCGTGACAAATATTATGCATAAAAACAGGTATCTCTCGATTTAAACCTTCCATTAGTGTATATATATCAATCGTCTAACAAAGTTATTGGTGTCCGCAGATTAAACCAAAACTTTTTATTATTAGAATTTGAAATACAACACACATAATATTCATCTTATTTTCTAAGAGGTTTATAACTGCTTTAGCACTATTATGGCCATGTGCTAATCTTGTACTTCATAAGCATTTACAAGAGAATACTTCATATCTCTTGTTGAAGCGGCACCACTTCTATGCTAATATAGGTGGAGTTTCTTTTATTATATCCCTGTTACTGTGAATATTTAAAAATTAAATAACTCCATTGAGAGATTTCGCTCATCCTCTTTATCGTAACAGACAGCACTAGATACTTATTTATATAAGAATGAGACGCATAGCGCAATACAGGCACATGACAGTAACTTGTTATTACCCATTGAACTATTAAAATTAGTTTTTACTAATTAAAGTTGGGTTACCATTACTGGTGCCAAATTGTAAATGTTTAAGTCTCATTCCAATTGACGTATTTTTTACCAAATCTCTAGATAATGCCTTGGTAAAGGGATCTGCTAAATTCTTTGCAGATCTCATATAAACTATGGTAATTATTCCATTAGTTATTAATTCTCGAATATATTCATGCCTTAAGCTAATGTGTCTAGATTTACCATTATAAACATTATTATAAGCTCCTGAAATAGTCGTCTCACTATCACAAGGCAAGGAAATAGATGGCATTGGTTATGGCCACAACTCTATATCCAATAAAAAATTTCTCAGCCATTCCGCTTCCTTGCCGGCAGCAGCCAAAGCGACAAATTCAGATTCCATTGTTGAATGTGTGATGCAAATTTGTTTCTTAGAGGCCCAACTAATGGCACCGCCTCCAATGGTAAATACCCAACCTGTTGTGGATTTATTATCACTTGCACTTGTGATCCAACTTGCATCCGAATAACCTTCTAGTACTGCAGGATAATTGGAATAAAATAGACCAAACTCTTTTGTTCTTTTTAGATACCCAAGAACTCTACTGATGGCCTTCCAATGATTAGTACTGGGTTTACTGGTATATCGTGACAATTTGCATACTGCAAAAGCTATATCAGGCCTTGTACAATGTATCGCATACATAAGGCTTCCAATAGCGCTAGCATATTCTAATTGTGCAATTATATTGTCACAATTCTCATTTAATTTCATACTCGGATCATACGGAGTAACACTTTCTTTAATATTAAGATGTTGGAATTTATTTAATAATTTCTCTATATAATGAGATTGGTTTAGCACAAACCCTTCACTATGTTTTTTCACTTTTATTCCTAAAATAGTATCTACTTCATTCAAATCTTTCATTTTGAATACTGAAGTTAAATACATTTTTGTTTCATTCCAATCATGTTTGTACCAAATATCAACATGTCGTCTACATAGAGACATATGATTATCCCATAATTCTGATTGAATTTGGAATATACACATTTATCCGCACTATTATGCTTAAAATCATTTGATATGATTGCTTTATCAAATTTCTCATGCCATTGTTTAGGGGCCTGTTTTAAACCATATAGCGACTTAGTTAATTTACAAACTTTGTTCTCATTTTCAGGAAGTATGAAACCTTCGGGTTGTTCCATGTATACTTCCTCATTTAATTCACCATTTAAAAAGGCTGTTTTTACATCCATTTGATGCACATATAAATTATATATTGAAGCCAAAGTTATAAGAATTCTAATGGATGTTATTCTAGCCACAGGTGCATAAGTATCAAAATAATCTATGCCCTCCTTTTGTGTGAATCCTTTAGCCACTAATCTTTCCTTGAAAGTTTGTATAGAGCCATCTGTATTTAGTTTTCTTCTAAATACCCATTTACACTTTATAGGCTTAGATCCTTGAGGCAAGTCAACCAATATCCAAGTATTGTTAGACATTATTGAGTCCATTTCGTCATCAATAGCCTCTTTCCAAAATGCAGTGTCTCTTGATGACATTGCTTCACTAAATGTTTTAGGATCATCTTCTATATTAAGTAGAACAGGTACTTTGTTAAGCACTTTGGTTCTATCTCCTTCAACGAGAAAGACTATTAAACGTGAATCAATAAAATCAGGACCAAAAGATTTTTCTTTCCTGATTCTTTGACTTTTTCTTGGTTCAATATTTTCATTACTTTCTCTTTTTTCTCATTTGTAATTTTCTTAGAAGTTGCTGCATTTTCATCATTATACAAATTAGAATCAACATTGTCATGCATAAATTTATTTTCAAAAAATTCAACATGTATCGACTCAATTATGACATTTGATTCTAAATCTAGAAGTCGATATGCTTTAGAATTCTGTGCATATCCAACAAATATACTTCTGATGCCTCTCGGCCCTAATTTAGATTTATATGGATCAGTCACTTTATAATATGCTATGCACCCCCACACTTTAATATAGTTTAAATTGGGTTTTCTACCATTCCAAATTTCATATGGTGAAACATGAGTTTTCTTGGATGGTATTCTATTATGAATATAACATGCTGTTAAAAGCGCCTCACCCCAAAGATTAAAAGGTAATTTAGCATTTAAATGCATAGCATTTACCATTTCAACTAAGGTCCTATTTTTCCTTTCGGCTAATCCATTGTGTTGAGGCGTATAAGGTGCAGTTCTTTGATGAATAATACCATGCATTTCGCAGAATTGAGAAAAAGAATCAGAAAAATATTCTCCAAGTAAAGGTTAGATATAATCAGTAAAGGTTATAAAATTTTCTGGGGAGTGCAGAATTTTCTTTCTGTATTCATTCCAAGTAGGAGAAAGTTTAGATATAATCGCTCCAACTTGAAATGAATCAGGGACTTTAATTTCGAGTTCGCTCAGTTTAGAGACGAGTATTTGTAATTCATGTACTTGATCCATGATTGGCATGTCATTAGACATCTTAAATTCAAAATATTTAAAGCGCTAGAAATTTATCCGTACCTTTCTTCTCATTTTTGTATTTTGTTTCGAGGGCGCTGATCAGACACAATTGACCATTAAGAGTTGTGCCCAAATGCCTCATCAAAGACAATAATAAATAAATATTATAAGCTTGCTAGAAATCAAGCCCACTTAGCTTATTATTCATTTTATTTATTATTTAAATATTGGGAACTATTATAAAGACTTGGGTGTTTGTCTCTCTATCCGATGTGGGACTATTTCCCACCCACTTACAAATGCAACCAATATATTCAAACTACTAACAGCTTGTGCAGGTTTATCTGGGCTTGTTAAAATGATTGGTATGAACTTAAACCTTCAATCATTATATTGTTTTTTTCTTTTAGTATTCAGTCCTTTACATTTGGATTATCATTGGAAAAATCCATCCATTATATATCTATCTAGGTGTTGTAAAACTTGGTTTCGAAGGCTGATTAATCGGCGGTTAAATGTTTTCACCTGGCAACGGCATTTGAATAGAACTGTAAGATCGGACATATACATAATTGTTTTTATGTCTACACGTAATAATATACGGACGAATGGCCATTTAATCAAGCACACATACAATGTGCATAACCTACCTAATATCCAAAGTCGATACCTAAACTTAGCCTTCACATCATCAGAGATATGATGCAAAAATTTCTTGCTTGTCGTATTTGATTATGTTATCGCTTGTATGTTTATTATGCTTTTCTTAACGGCAGTGGCAACCTTTCTAATAATTTTTGTTACTTCAGAATTGAGCATAGATTTCATCCATTAGGAATTTCTCATTAATCCTTCGAGATAATACTATATCCTTCACATCATCAAATTTGATAATGATGCAACGCTTCACTTTTTCACTTCATGCTTCAAATTAGTTAACCAGTTAGAATTGATTGCTCTGCCTTTATTAATGTAATGTATAGTAACATTTGTTTTAAATTTAGTGCTTTTCAAGATTGATGATAGATTTCTCCATGTCAAGGAAAGAAGAAAAGTCAAGAGAAACCCTTTCGCATGGGCCAAGGTAAATGAGTATAAAGTTGCATGTTCATTTCCATTTCCTATTGCTTTAACAAAATCATAGGGTTAGTAGTCGTCACAAGTTATAGTTACTTCCATCCAACTAGAATTTACTCTAGTATTGAAAGAATTACACCACAAACTGATTAAAATGTACTCATTGTTTATGCCTTTCTAACACAACTCAAGCTTGCTTGAGAAGTATGAAATTGTGTTGGTTATATTTTTAAGGCTTAAATTTCTAAACTACGACAAAGTATACCCGTTTTCCACTCAGCTACAAAAAATCTTAATAAACTACAAGTTGTTGGATATGTATTCCATAGAGGCCTTCATTGTATAGAATACTAGGGATATGTATATACAGGACAATCTTGCTCAATATGATGGTATGTTATTTGGTTTGCCTTTATCTTAACATGTGTATATGTTTTACTTGTTATTTCATATCGCATGTACATGTTGATAAAGCCCGTTGGATTATTGCTTGACCATCGATATTATGATGGCAATCATACTTGTGGGAGATGGGTAGTCGATAAGCATCTCCTTAAATTTCCCCAGTCGTGGAAGTATTGAGACTGAGCATCAATACTCCAAAGTAGACCAATATATACATTTTTAGACCCTAATGAGAGACGACGGTTAGTCCCGTAGCTATTGGTGTGTTGCACCTAAAATTGTATATAGTTGCTCACTAGGGTGAGTACACTGGACGGACTCGCCGAGAACTGGCTAGATAGTATTATACCCATCGTCAGATAGCAGTTTTCTGGTGACATGAGAATAGATAGTCTGTCGACCTGATGTCGTCATTTGTCTCGTGTGAGTTCCTATGGTGTTTTGATTACTACTCTACCACGGCTCTACTGATTCGTGCAATCGGATTTAGTTGGGTACTGTCCCGAGCCACATGGAGACAGTAAGTGATTGTTGGGGACTTGTCTCTTCCGGTATAGGTTGTCGATATCGCGCCGTGTTCGGTTTGCTAACACCATAAATCCTTGGCCAGGGCGAATTGAGAATTACTGATAGTTAGATCAGTAAATTCTCGGATGGTCTTGAGCCACATCGGCACGACTTGTCAGGTTATTAGGGGTCTGATGTTTTCCACCTCTGAGACCCGACATGCGATACTCTCAGACGAACAGACCGAACTGTATGAAAATTATCACGAACAAGTTCAATAGGAGTTCGGATGAGTTTGCTCGTCGGCCTTCTTTTCGACAAGTACTTGGGTAACCATTATGTACAGCTAGTGTCACTGACGGGCATGTGGTTAAACCTACTGCCAGCGTGTAAGTGCACGGCGGCGCCCCGGCCGTCGATCCGACGCCGGAAAGCGGAAGCGGTGAAAAACTTAAATTTTGCGGACTTAGCAAACCGGCACCACCGCGCACTAAACACCCGGATCGTAACCATTAACAAGTCTAAGCTAACTAGAAGAAGGGTTAGAGATATACCGACGATCCAAGTCCTCCGGTCTTCTCGTCATGGTCCCGATCTCCTGCGGAAAGTCCTGTCTCCTCCTCGTCGCCGGAAGTGCACCACATCGCCTACTTTGTTTACGGGCTCCCACCTCAATGCCGAGGCAACTCGGGCACGAAGCCGGCTACTCGACGTGCCCAAGATTCGTTGTAGAATATCTAGAGAAGAAGTCTCATTTGGGGTTTTGGAGCTTTGCCATTTTGGTGGAGGAAGAGAGAGGATTTTTGGAGAGGAACAAGAGAGCTCTTTTCTTTTCACAATATGAACCAAAAATGCCACACCAAAAAGAATCAATCCATCCCCCACCCTCAAGTGGCCGGCCCATGTATGATGGTGGTAGGTGGGAATGGAGAGAATGAGATGATTGTCTCAAAAAGGGAGCAACACTCATATGATACAAGAGAGAGAGAGAGGAGTCTATCATGCAAAAAAGGGAATCATGAAAGAAAATGATCATAAGCAAAACCACACACAACTCCACCATCATAACCCCACAAAGTCCAACACTCAAACCTACCATCATCAACATCCATCATGAAAACAAAAGTCAAGGTCAAAGAATGGCTATCATGATGCAACAAAAAGCAAAAGCCCCCTCCACAAATACTTATTTGCAACAATGCAAATAAGCCCTCCTCCACCAATCTTCGGCCAATGAACGGAACAAAGGAAATTGGCCGAAACGGAAAGCAAACTGGCAACTCCAGAAAACTGGTCCCGTAATAAATTACAGGAAAACCCCGATACTGTGCATACACACCCGCATCTGTATTTCGACCGAAATACAGATGCAATGAGACAAAATCTACACTGTACTATACTAGGATCCGGCTTATACCAAAACCGGCTAGTAATATCTGTTCGATCCTGATCCGTGCAATACCGCACGTATCTGATCGAACCCTGCCATATAACCATACGGCCTATAGTACAAACTGTCCGATCCTGATCCGTGCAATACCGCACGTATCTGATCGGACCTTGCCATATCTCCATACGGCCTCTACAACCTTTCGCCCGAAAGCTGAGTAACTGAATGTGGGGGACTCTAAAGACTCATCAACACCTTGGTTGTGGATTTAACCACTAGCACGTCAGAGGTATAAGCCAATACGTAACGGGCTACCAGGTATTGACCAAAAGGGATGTCTGCGAGCGAACTCAGCCTGACAACCCTACTGAGCCTGTCAGTGACAATATCCGTGCAGTCCGGTCCGTTCGTCTATGAGTATCGCATGGCGGGCCTAGGGGGTTGGTAAAAGTCAGACCCCCAAAAGCGGTACAAGTCGTGTCGGAGTGTAGCCCAGAACACCCTGAGATACTACTGGAATACCTACCAGTAAATCTCCTTGCCTTGGCCAAGGACTTCGTGTAATGGCTCTCCTAGACACAGCACGACCTCACCCCCAATACCGGGAGAGACGAACCCCTGAAGATACGCTCACTGCCTCCATGTGGCTCGGGACTGTACCCAACTAAAACCTGTTTGCACGACTCCTTTGAGCCGTGGTAGGGTAGTAATCAAAGTACAGTGGGAACTCACACGAGACAAATGACGATCCCCAGGTCGATGAACTAACCTGCACACATGTCACCAGGGAACTGCCATCTGACGTCTGGTATATTACCAACTAGCAGGTTCCCGGCGAGTCCTGTCCGGTGTACTCATAACCCAATGAGCACCTGTATACATCTTAGGTGATCCAACTGACACCAGTGGCTTGTGAGACCGGCCACCGCCCCTCGTCGGGGTCTCGACTGTATACACTAGTCTACTAAGGAGAATCGATGCCCTGTCTCGAAACTCTCACGACTAGGGACCTTTTAAGGATATGCTTATAGACCCCCAGCTCCCACTTATATGATCGCCCTCATACTGCTGGTGGTCAAGCAAGAATCCTAGGGGCTCTATCAACGTGTAATAGCGACGTGTCAGGTCACCTAAAGCAGTACACGATGATAAAGGTAAACCAGATAGCATACTATCATCTCGAGTAAGACTGTCCTACCGGGATAGGTCCTCCCTCAATCATTACAATCACGTACCTGTGACCTAATAATTGACTCTGAGGGCACTATCTCCAACAATCTCCCACTTGCACTCAAGGCTAATTATTGCGATGTCGCATACTCACAGCCCGTGTGATACCGAACATCCAACTCCTCTACTAGTCAGTCTCACAAAGCTCGTTTGCGGAACTATTGCGTTCGAGGAATAGCCTCAGTGAGTGGATCCGCTTAGTTGTTTCTTTCTATGTCTCTCTATATCTCAAGTTCGCGGAGAAAGCCATCTCCCGAAAAGAGCAATACCTGTCTCAGAATATGTCTGGATGTCTGATGGGACCTAGCTCATAAATGAACTCCAAATCCAAACTTCTTAGACTGTATCGTCAACTGAACTTAATCAGTATCCTGCGCGCCATGCCTCCCTCAGTATTGCCTTGGACCACCTGTCCAAAATACTGCCCCTCATCAGAAGGAAAACTATAACTCTGACAACCTCCTTGTCGTCCATGTCACTTTGAAAGCCTGGAATGATAACTGTCTCCTGAATGAGGCTGTCGTTATCATCTCCCTAGAACATCCACTTATGTTCTAAAACTGCTTCCGACTGTTTCTCCAGGATTGGATTAATGTCAACTTATTGCATCTAGTGCAAGAACAACATCTGGTGTGGTGCTTGACATCTCACGATTGACTCAATTGCCTGAGCAAATGATCTGCCAATCATGCCCGTCCCTCTCCCCTTTAGTCTGTAAGACACCTTTGGAGAGGGTGACTCCATTACCTGCAGGTACACTACCGTGCCAGGAGTCGTCCATCCTAAATACTCTTAGAATGCTGTCAAGTACCCTGATTGGGAAACCACCCAAATCTAGATCTAAGACCATAGATCTAGTAACCAGTATGTCTGATATAAAATCCATTTCCATTGTGGAGAAACAACTGTGTGACGACCAAAGTATAACCGATCGTAGTGTAGGAGTTTCTTTTCCTACTCTGTGTATATCATCCAAATACCAGGATATCACACCCTACTACCTTCTCAACAGATCCATCCCCTATTCTGATGAAGTCAAACCCATGACTGTCACGTCAGAAATAGATGATCTATCTCCGCTACATCTGCTCTAGTCTATAAATAGACATAAGCAACCTGTCCACCAATGCTTCCGCTGCTTCCACTGATTACGACACCCCTCTGGCAGAGTCATATAGACGTACACTTCTAAAACTGGTTTAGAACGACGCTATACTCATCCTCCCGCCGGGTCTCGTAACCTGGAACAACAGCAATGGCAATTGTGGGTAAACAAGAACTTCCCTGTCACCGTCCTTGAGGCTACCGTAGTGCCTCTCGGGTGCCTGGAGTTACCCACCTTATCTGCGGAGTGGCCAATGGAATGTCAATCCAGATTGAATCTTTAGGTTCCTTATCAAATCTTCAGTAATCGTTTGTGGTTCTGGAATCACTTCCAGTTCTACCATACTCCCACTACTGTTTTCTGAAAAAATCCATTTTTAATAAAACTGTGGCGAGTCTAGAACAATATCGCTATTGTTCATCCAGATGGTAGAAAGTCAACCCGCGTCATAGCCTGGGTCAACCCACAAACAGCCATTACAGAAACGTGCCTTGAGTCGTCCAGTGTCTGGTTTTAATCATAAACCGGACAACTCCCCGTACCTTAACATCGTTAAGATATGAACTGTTCTATATCCAATATAGAAACAGAGGCACTGATTTAATTGAACCAGATTCAAATCATGCAGCTGTCCCCAGCGCATGTCAACTAAATGGAAGGAGGCCGATCAGCGTTACTCAACTTAGGAATACTTCCAATTATGAGTAACCTGAAAGAGAAGCAAGATATCTTTATCATTACTATCAACTGAACACCATACACAAGTATCTACATCTTCGATCTCTTTGAAGAATCCCGATACTTGCTACACCTGGTTCTCTACTCCATTCAAATACCTATAACTTCTCAAAATTCGGACCCTGTGTTTCCTACGAAACACCTGTCTAAAAACTAGAGAAGTCATAAGTAAACCGAATATAGTACGAGGACCAACCCCTCTGTCCTGATGGACCCTGGACAACATACAATACTCTGCATAAGTCCCTTGAGTCTGATAACTCATTCACTGTGTGTTGTAGGTTGAAATCTGTACTTATGGTTAAGAAGAATTACACCGCTGTTTAATGCTCCTTACCTAACCATCCACTGATATAGGTAAATGTCGTAGACATAATTTCAAAAAGGTATATCTCACTCTATGAAAATAGACGTACAGATATATCAATTTGAAATTGGTGCATAACATCGGATATTCAAAACCAAATATTTGCCGACCGGCAAACAGCCCAGGTGATTTCCTCAAATATCACCGATTACAAAGAATCCTGATATAATGAGGATAATCACCCAATTCCCAATAACTTACTCCTACTCATCATCTGTAAAACCATACAGATGTGAGAATCATACCTAGTAAATACATACCCTGGAGTAAGTATCTAATCGGGAAATCAGTTTTCCTTTAACAGTACACAGTGAGACTGAAACATCGAAACGTTTCGATAGGGTATCCTGGTATTCCTAGTAATGCCTCTTCCAGATTCACAACTGTAACCGTATAGTTCTTTACCACCTCTCCAAATCCCTTCATATGTCTTTAGTCTTTACCTTCTGCACACCCTTTTAGGCCAAATGGTTTTCTTCCTTCCCTACCGTTCGGCACCAGCCTATGGTTTGGAAGAAGACTATCCAACAAGCATAATGGGTATACTGTCCCAATCCTAGGAACACTCGCAATGAGAGAGAGTGAAGATAAAAGACAACCGAATAAACCTTATTCCTATTTCTCCTGAACCAGAATCCATCCCCGAACTGGAACAAGTTCCATTCGAGTTCGTATATAACCATACGATGGAGTATCCAAATAAACTGTGGATCTTCGTAGTGATACGGAGTGTCCTGGAGAAATACAAAGGTGATGTGGGAGTGGTAACGAAATATTTGGTTTGGTCGTGAATATCTGTTGCAATTTACTTTGCCCTCTTACTAATCCCTTGCTTTGTCTGAACTTAATACCTTCTGCACACCATCGTTATGCTAATTGGTTTTCTTCATTCCCTACCGGTCGGCACCAGCCTAAGGTTTGGAAGAAGACAATCCAATTTGCGTAATAGGTGTACTACCCCTAAACCAAGGAGTACTCGTAACCTGAGAGAGGGTAAAAGGAAAAGACAACTGAATAATCCTATCCGTTTTCTCCAGAACCGGAAACCATCCTCGAATAAATTCTTTCGAGTTCGTATCTAACCATACGATGGTTTTGTCCAATGGAAGTGGACGTTCGTAGTAAAACGGGGTGTCCTGGAGAAAAGGGTAAAAGTAGGAGTGGCAATGAGGTTTGCAACTCTGACAATCCAAAAGCCGGTGTTTAAGAAGGTTCGGTCAACTTGGTCACTGAGTCAAAGTCTTAGGGTCGGGTCAATGGTCGCTGCCAAAGAGAGAGAGAAAAGAAACACTCAGCGTGCACTCTAACCTAGATTAGAATGGTTACCAATTTATCTAATCTGGAATCCTCCCACTGTACCTCAAAATCTCCTCCAAACCTGAAAGAAGAATTAGTCGGGGTTACCCGAGGAGTAAACTAACTCATCAGTGGGAATCGGGATCCAACTCTCATCGCATGACAACGTGACGGAATCCGCTCACGGTATCACACTCCAGAAGGTATGCGCATATCTGGCAAGTTTCAGTTCTTTTGAAACTCCCGATGTGATTTCTGCCCCATGCTCTTATGACCTTGACTTTGGCCAACAAATCATAAGTCACATGTCAAGTTCTACCCGTCATTCTCCAGGTTGATTCGAATCCACCCGCACAAGCCCTTGACTTTGGCCAACAAGGCTATACGACTGTCCCAAACCAACGCATCTATCTATGCTGCATATGAATAACCAACAGCTACCAAACACTGTGCCTTGACTTTGGCCAACAAACACAGCTTGAATACTATTGACTACCCATATGAAACGACGGAGGGCTACGAATGGTTTCTGGCGAAAACCTTTAACGTAAAGAACTTGATATCGTTGAAGGAACTGATAGCTTTTTGAAAATATAGTGACGAAAACCTTCGCTAAAGAGGTCACTCCCGGTGAAGGGATCTCGGCTCTTTCCCCGTAGAATGGGGTGCAGGATATTCCAAATGAATACCGCGATGCAAAGCAAAAGTAATCGGCTATAGTGAAGTTAATGCCCTGACGCAAACTTCTGTCCAAGGGGTCACTCCCGGTGAAGGGATCTCGGCCCTTGCCTCGTCGACTGAGGAGCAGGATATTCCAACTGAATATCACGATGCAAAACAAAAGTGAACGTCCTTGCAATAACAGCTTTTTGAAAAGTGTTCCAACAACATCAGATTAGGTTTGTTTTTAAACTTGCATTGATCCGAATCAATGCAGTCCCATCAATTGATCACACCAAAAAGAACGAAAATATACTGATGTACGTATATGCCATCCGCATTCGCCACTGGGTCCCGTCATTACCCGTTAGGTTAGCTAACTAACGACAGAGCGGGGACTGGACTAGCGCGGATGCAAAACATATACAACATCCACTAATATATATACCAATATATTATATTCGCTCAAGGCGTGAATAAAATGCAACATCACAGAGAATGAACATCATCACAGAAACAATACAGATATCTGGGATCCCCGGGTTTCACAGAGCCACTGCTGAAACCCGACGTTCCCCTGGTCGTGTGGATAGCCTGTGCAATGTAATCCTAGACCCCTACGGGCGCGGCAAGTCACCCGCCAAAACCTGAAGCGAGGCAGCCCCCTTCAGCGCCGTGAATGGACCACCCAGCACTTCACGGAATCCGGTAACTTGGGCACCCCTCCTGGGTTAACCTGTACCCCCTACGAGTGCGGCGAATAGCCCGCCAATCCTAGAGTGAAGCCCCCTCCGTCTCAATGCCATGAGATGCGGGCTTGTTGCCCTCCAGAACCCGGCTATCCGTGCACCCCTCCGCGGGGCAACCCTAGTACAGAAAGTAAAATATACATACAACGGGTACATCGACCGCAACCAGGTCGTGCCCCAAAATAATAATACAAACAGGCAGTGACGGCAGTCCACATGTCGGACGCTCGCCCCGCAATATCAAATGTACATAATACAACAGAACTGAACTAGCATTGCATCCAGGCTATCCCCCACGACCGATCCGCAACATCACAGCATAAACATAGAACATCAACGTGAAAGTCACGTTCGCAAATCCGTCTAACCGGGCTATAGCAGTTAGACCGGATTTACCGATCAAGTGACATTCACGGTCGCAGATATAATGTAAATACTGTGAAAAATGTGTTTAAAAAATTTCCGATTGATCAAACAATTAACAAGTGGGCCCTAAAGAAAACTGTAGCACTCACAGAAACAATTGGCCCAACTTTAATATTCCAAAGCCCATATTTTAAGCCCAGAAGACCTCTGTAAAAAAATGGTGAAGTGATGTGAATAGTGCGCGGCGGAAGGGCCGCACAAATGGGGTTTTCGCGGCGGTTCCGCGCTCCAACTGTGGAGTTACTCCATCAAATTTTTACAGAACTCTTAGATTATCCAGTACATCAATATTTTATAACCTGAAAAATTTTTCGAGACCAAAAATTTTCAACAGAAACTGATGCGAACTAAAATGCAGTTTTGGAACTTTTTGATCGATCGGAAATGCAAACACATTACACAAAGCTAGACTAAGTTAATGGCGAGGCTCTGATACCACTGTAAGTGCACGGCGGCGCCCCGGCCGTCGATCCGACGCCGGAAAGCGGAAGCGGTGAAAAACTTAAATTTTGCGGACTTAGCAAACCGGCACCACCGCGCACTAAACACCCGGATCGTAACCATTAACAAGTCTAAGCTAACTAGAAGAAGGGTTAGAGATATACCGACGATCCAAGTCCTCCGGTCTTCTCGTCATGGTCCCGATCTCCTGCGGAAAGTCCTGTCTCCTCCTCGTCGCCGGAAGTGCACCACATCGCCTACTTTGTTTACGGGCTCCCACCTCAATGCTGAGGCAACTCGGGCACGAAGCCGGCTACTCGACGTGCCCAAGATTCGTTGTAGAATATCTAGAGAAGAAGTCTCATTTGGGGTTTTGGAGCTTTGCCATTTTGGTGGAGGAAGAGAGGATTTTTGGAGAGGAACAAGAGAGCTCTTTTCTTTTCACAATATGAACCAAAAATGCCACACCAAAAAGAATCAATCCATCCCCCACCCTCAAGTGGCCGGCCCATGTATGATGGTGGTAGGTGGGAATGGAGAGAATGAGATGATTGTCTCAAAGAGGGAGCAACACTCATATGATACAAGAGAGAGAGAGAGGAGTCTATCATGCAAAAAAGGGAATCATGAAAGAAAATGATCATAAGCAAAACCACACACAACTCCACCATCATAACCCCACAAAGTCCAACACTCAAACCTACCATCATCAACATCCATCATGAAAACAAAAGTCAAGGTCAAAGAATGGCTATCATGATGCAACAAAAAGCAAAAGCCCCCTCCACAAATACTTATTTGCAACAATGCAAATAAGCCCTCCTCCACCAATCTTCGGCCAATGAACGGAACAAAGGAAATTGGCCGAAACGGAAAGCAAACTGGCAACTCCAGAAAACTGGTCCCGTAATAAATTACAGGAAAACCCCGATACTGTGCATACACACCCGCATCTGTATTTCGACCGAAATACAGATGCAATGAGACAAAATCTACACTGTACTATACTAGGATCCGGCTTATACCAAAACCGGCTAGTAATATCTGTTCGATCCTGATCCGTGCAATACCGCACGTATCTGATCGAACCCTGCCATATAACCATACGGCCTATAGTACAAACTGTCCGATCCTGATCCGTGCAATACCGCACGTATCTGATCGGACCTTGCCATATCTCCATACGGCCTCTACAACCTTTCGCCCGAAAGCTGAGTAACTGAATGTGGGGGACTCTAAAGACTCATCAACACCTTGGTTGTGGATTTAACCACTAGCACGTCAGAGGTATAAGCCAATACGTAACGGGCTACCAGGTATTGACCAAAAGGGATGTCTGCGAGCGAACTCAGCCTGACAACCCTACTGAGCCTGTCAGTGACAATATCCGTGCAGTCCGGTCCGTTCGTCTATGAGTATCGCATGGCGGGCCTAGGGGGTTGGTAAAAGTCAGACCCCCAAAAGCGGTACAAGTCGTGTCGGAGTGTAGCCCAGAACACCCTGAGATACTACTGGAATACCTACCAGTAAATCTCCTTGCCTTGGCCAAGGACTTCGTGTAATGGCTCTCCTAGACACAGCACGACCTCACCCCCAATACCGGGAGAGACGAACCCCTGAAGATACGCTCACTGCCTCCATGTGGCTCGGGACTGTACCCAACTAAAACCTGTTTGCACGACTCCTTTGAGCCGTGGTAGGGTAGTAATCAAAGTACAGTGGGAACTCACACGAGACAAATGACGATCCCCAGGTCGATGAACTAACCTGCACACATGTCACCAGGGAACTGCCATCTGACGTCTGGTATATTACCAACTAGCAGGTTCCCGGCGAGTCCTGTCCGGTGTACTCATAACCCAATGAGCACCTGTATACATCTTAGGTGATCCAACTGACACCAGTGGCTTGTGAGACCGGCCACCGCCCCTCGTCGGGGTCTCGACTGTATACACTAGTCTACTAAGGAGAATCGATGCCCTGTCTCGAAACTCTCACGACTAGGGACCTTTTAAGGATATGCTTATAGACCCCCAGCTCCCACTTATATGATCGCCCTCATACTGCTGGTGGTCAAGCAAGAATCCTAGGGGCTCTATCAACGTGTAATAGCGACGTGTCAGGTCACCTAAAGCAGTACACGATGATAAAGGTAAACCAGATAGCATACTATCATCTCGAGTAAGACTGTCCTACCGGGATAGGTCCTCCCTCAATCATTACAATCACGTACCTGTGACCTAATAATTGACTCTGAGGGCACTATCTCCAACACAGCGTACTGTCGTGTCTTTAGAGTCCCACACAGAGGGTATCTCTGGTTCAGACGAAACGATATAGAGGTTGTATGGTTTTACGTGCAGGGTTCTGATCATATACGTGTCCTTGCAATACGGATTTTGTTTTGACGGATAATACTAGCGGGCTTAAAATTAAGCCGCATTCTACTATTATATTATTGGATTATTTTTATCTCTTAGTATTCATATTTTTTGTAGTACGAATACGGATATGTATATACAGTGGGGGCCTTCTTGTATTTTCACAAGAGTGCTTCTAGAAGAAGACACCTTATTTATGTTATATCTATTTATTGAAAATAGATAATGAGGTGGAGGGATGGGGTGTTTCAAAGCATGGTATTAAGCACGGCTATTTCTTTTCTTTATTCATTTGTCATTACTATTCAAGCATGGCTACTATATTTTATTGAAAATGAAAATGTTTGATAGTTTTGAGTTTAGCCATTCTTCACTTCATTATATACTTGACATTCTTTCTCCTCCTTGGCCCTCTTCTTCTTCCTCAAACCCTAACACTCTCATGTGTTGAGATACGTAAGTATATTGAGATAAATTAGTCCAATTAACACTCTATATCTTCTAACCTACCTAGATTAGCAAACTAGATACTTTAGTTATCTCGTTTTTGAGGTTAGAACTTGAACCATAGACTCTCGGGTGGATCGTTTTCGACTCAAGGAGGCCGATGACCAAACTTGATCCCGACGAAAGAGGAGCATAAGAAAAGGATAAGAAGACCCGAAGGACTTGAATCATAAAGGTATAAATCACTATCATAGTAGATTTAAACCTTTATGAGTTTTACTAGCAAGGGCTTAGATCTTAGGAGTTTAGTCGATATTGCTTGCTTAAAAATTGTTTTTTGTTAATTTCGCCTTATTACAAACCCTATGGAGTGTGCGACATCGACTTATAAGGTATTAGAGCTACTAGACAGGGATGCCGACCCATGGGGTTCTCACTATGTGACAGTAGTGGCAAAGCATAGGCTCTTACCCTCAGGATGCCCCCATGCGGTTATATGGTCCGGCGGGTTGTAGTCCGTCGCGAGCGGACTACATAAAAAGTAGTTGCTGAGCGACCTATGAGTGCCACGGCCAGTTTCCGCTGTGCTGACTGACCCAACAATTGTATCAGAGCCACTCTATAAGCCATACATAGCTCGTAACGACGTTTGAAAGCTGCCATTTTTGTCGCGTGCAAACTGCCGACAAAAACAATCCCTAAAAACTATATTTTAAAATTTTTGCACACCCCGCGGGCCTACGCTTTGAACCGAGAAGTCGAGGGTTGAAGCATGGGCACCCTAGAGATACCCAGAGGGACCAAAGGTTGGGCCCACCCCCTCAGACCACCACAAGGCGGCCTTGAGGGTGGCGGCCCGAGAGCAACCTCATTAGTTGCTCTTAGGTCGGCCCACCAAAGGGGGCCACATCGTAGTGGCCATCGGAGTAAGGTACCCCCAGGCCCCCGATACAACAGTTAATTTTGTACCCTTTGCTCTCACGAAGATTCGGACTGGTTTCGAGTTCATTTCGGCTCCCGGATTGGGTTAAAATGAATTTTTTGGGAACTTTACTAAACTGAATTTTCAACTCTTGGAAAAAAAATTTTGTTCGCTAATTGTGCGCGGAATTATAACGTCGTGGTTTTCTTTACTTGCTTTAGTGATGTGTATATTTGCTCTTAAACGTTTTCTAATCGCTATGCGTCGATTAGAATGGGTTGCACATATCTTGTGATGTTTGGATATGAATGATTTGATGGATCATCGCGTGAATGGTCCAGTGTGAATTTAGATGTGAGATGTGAGTGAATTTTTGTAATTCATGTAATAATTATTGTATATTTTTTTATTAGAGCGCATCCGGGTTGAGGATGTAGTCATCGGCTGTATATTATTTTTCATTTCCGCATCTAGGATGGACCCACGGAGGGGTGCACAAGCTACCGGGTTCTAGGATTTAGTGGGTAGCTATCTCGAGGAGTCGAGACTTGAGTCATCAAATTCTAGAATTGGCGGGTAGCTTGACGCACTCGTAGGGGTCTAGTATTATTCACACTCGGCTATTCATACGACCGTGGAGGATTGTGTTTCATAGGTGGCTCATTGAAATGCAAATATTTCTAGTTGATACATTTTTCCATTCTCTGTGATGCTTATATCTGCCTGTGTTGCTTATCATGCCTGATATATATATATATATATATATATATATATATATATATATATATGTTGTATATGTTTTGCATTCGCGCTAATCCTGCCCTCGCTTTGCCGTTAGTTATGTAACCTAACGGTACATGACGGGGCCCTGTGGCAAATGCGGGTGGCATATACGTACATTCTATTTTCGTTCTTTTTTGTGGTGTGATAAGCTTAATTGATGAGACCGCGTTAATCTCACTTAATGCAAAATAATAAACCTAAATTCTGATGTCGTTGGAACAATTGCAAAGCCACTCGGTTTTCTTCAAAAACAAGTTTTAAAAGCGGAGCTTAAACCACTCTTTTCAAAAGCTATTCGGTTCCTTCGACTATATCAAGTTCATTACGTTAATGGTTTTCACCAAAACTAGCCGTAGCCCCCCGTCATTTTAGATAGGTATCTACTAGTATTCATGCTATGTGCTTTGACCTTCGCTAAGGCATAGTGTTTGGTAGCTAGTGGGTGCTTATCTGTAGTATAGATAGATACATTAATTTAGGACATGCGTACAGCTATTTTGACCTCCGTCAAGAGCTTGTACGAATGAGTCTAGATTAATCAGGATAATGATGAGTTGAACTTGATTTGCGACTTATAATGTTTTGACCTTTGTCAAGATTATAAGCGTTCGGGGTAAAAACCACATTGAAAGTTTCAAACATATAGGAAACTTGCTGGTGTTGCATGGCTTTTTTAGTGTGCTAGTTTTGGTAGGCTTCCTTCAAAATTATCACACAATGATAGTTGGGTCTCGATTCTACTATGAGTGTCCGCTACTCTTCGGGAGAATTTTTTACTTTGCAATTATCTATCAAGTAGGTGTCTAGAAAAGTGTTAACGGGACTAGGCCTCTGGGAAAACGAGATCATTTAATTAGGTCCGTATGCAAGCACGAGACACCTCCCTCCAAAGTACCAATACTGGCATGGCCGAAAGATAAGCGAACTTATAGGGTGCGATTAATCCTGATTAATTCTTCTTTTAGGGTTCGAAGGAGAATTCGAGAAAACGGTGGGAGTCATCCTGTTTAGATAAACTAATAACCAATCTAAACTTGAAAGAGCATATGCTGAGTGTTTCTTTTCCCTCTCTCTTAATTGCAGTGACCATGATAGGACTTAAGGTTATACTAGATAAAAATAAACTGACTGGGCCAAACTATAAAGACTGGCTGAGGAACATCCATATGGCCCTTACTTATGATAAGGTTGCATACGTCCTCACGACTAAAGCCCCCCGTTCCAGGTCCAAAATTCTCGGTCGCGAACATTGATGTCTGTAATACTTGGGATCTGGATTGCGCGAGAGCCAAGTGCCTCGTGCTGGCCTCCATAGATAACGAACATCAGAGGTGGCACGAAAATATGAACCTTGCTTCCATCTTTCTCCATACCAAAGATTTATATGAAGAGCAATCTCATATCGTAAGATATGAGAACTCAAAGAAATTGTTTCAAGCGTCGCCGGTTGTAGGATCATCTGTTGGGGGCTACGTCTTGAAGATGATTACTCTCATTGAAGAGCTCACGGACCAGAGAACTACGTTGGAGAATGAATTGTATATCGACTTAATTCTACAGTCCCTTCCCTCCATCTATGCCCAATACATATTGAATTTCAATATGCAAAAGCTGGAAGTGACACTTTTCGAGCTTCTCAACATGTTGAGGGTAGCAGAGGGCACCTTGAAGAAATCCAAGGAAACACCTGCTCTATTTATTGGGAAATATTCTTCTGCTAAATCTAAGGCTAAGCCCAAGGGAAGAAGAAGAAGGCCCCTACTAAACCGAGATGAGTTGTGCAGAAGGTGCAGGGTAAAAGAAAAGAAAAGATCGAGGGGCAGTCACAAAGGAAGAATGTTTCTACTATCGCAAGAAGGGATATTGGAAGATGAATTGTCGGGCTTTAAAAGCCAAGAATCAGGACACGAAACAGGTTGTGGTTTCGGCTTCAAGTGTGTTCGTGATTGAAAAATATTTCTTTATTAACTCTACTTCCTCGGTATTGGATACCGGATCAGGATCTAACGTATGTAATTCTTTGCGGGCGCTGAGGAACCGTAGAGTTTTGAGTAAAGATGATATGACCCTCAGGGTTGGCAACGGAACCAGTGTGGATGCTATTGCAGTAGGAGAATATAACCTAGGATCGGCGAGTGGACATATTTTGTTATTGCATAACTGCTTTTGTGTACCTAGTATGATGTGTAATATTATAACTGTATCTTTGTTATCTAATGAAAGATATAATTTTTCACCTGAGAGCAATGTCATAAACATTCACCTAAATCATGAAATGATTGGGTCAGGTACACTTAATAACAGAATATATGTTCTCAATCAGCATTAAGTTTTCAACATCCAAAACACGCTAAAAAGAAAGTCTCCAGAATCAAATCAAGTTTTCTTATAGCATTGTAGACTTGGTCATATCAATGAAACACGATTGACTAAGTTACATAAAGATGGATATTTAAATTCGTTTGAGTATCAATCATATGCACTTTTCAATCATGTATCAAAAGAAAGATAACAAAATCTCAGTTCACTGGACATGGAGAAAGAGCCGCTAAGTTCTTAGGACTCATACACAACGACGTGTGTGGGCCAATGTCTACGCATACAAGAAATGGCTATTTCTACTTCATTACTTTTACGGATAATTTCTGAAGGTATGGATATGTATTCTTGACGAAACATAAATCCGGGCCTTTTGAGAAATTCCAATAGTATAAGAATGAAGCGGAAAACAAACCGGCAAAAGTATTAAGATTCTTCGATCTGATCGGGGTGGTGAATACTTAAGTGCTGAGTTTCTGGAATATCTAAAAGAGAATGGAATTTTCTCTCAGCTTACTCCTCCATATACACCATAACAAAACGGTGTATCAGAAAGACGGAATCACACCTTACTTGATATGGTGCATTCTATGATGAGTAATACTGAGTTGCCGCCATCTTTCTGGAGTTATGCACTAGAATCTTTGCCTACCATTCTATATGAAATGTAGAGTGGGAAGAAACCCTGTCTTAAGTATCTTAAGATATGGGGTTGTCCTGCTTTTGTCAAAAAAGTTCATCCGGACAAGCTCGATGCATGTTCGGTATTGTGTATGTTTGTGGGATACCCCAAGAACTCCAGGAGGTATTTTTTCTATTACGCTGAGAAACAAAAGGTTTTTGTTTCTCATCATGCACGCTTTATAAAAACTCAATTTCTTGAAAAAGAAATTAGTGGGAGCGCAATAGAGCTGGAAGAAATTCTAGAACCACAAACTATTAGTGAAGACTTAGTAGAACCTGATGTTTCAATAGAATCGGACATACCTACGCCATTCCACAGATTTAGTAGGCAATCTCATACGCCTGAAAGATACTACAGTTTTCTCGTAGACGGGGATCGATAGGATTGCCTCATCGATGATGATGAGTCGACTAGTTTTCAGCAAGCCATTACAAGTAGAGACACGGTGAAGTGGCTAGATGCTATGAGATCCGAGATGGAATCCATGTACACCAATAAAGTATGGGGTTTGGATGTTGCTCCTCCTGGGGTAAAATCTGTAGGATGCAAATAGATCTTCAAAAAGAAAATTAGTATAGATGGACAGGTAGAAACCTACAATGCTAGACTTGTTGCCAAAGGTTTTCGTCAAAGACTTGAATTGGACTATGACAAAACTTTTTCACCAATGGCTATGCTTAAATCCGTTCAGATTCTATTTGCCATTGCTGCCTTCCTTGACTATGATATCTTGCAGATGGATGTTAAAGCCGCTATTCTAGATGGAAGTTTAGAAGAGTGTATTTATATGGATCAACCAGAGGGTTTCATAAATACTGGGACTAGCGGAAAGGTATGCAAGTTACTTAAATCCATTTATGCATTAAAACAGGCATCACGGAGTTGGAACATCTGCTTTGATGAGACGGTTAAGGAATTTGACTTTATAAAAAATGTAGATGAACCTTATATTTTAAAAAAATTGTAGGGAGAACCGTGGCATTCCTCGTTTTATACGTAGATGATATTCTCCTGATAGAAAATGATATTTTTATGCTACAATCGGCCAAACTGTTCTTGTCACAGAACTTCTCTATGAAAGACCTGAGTGATGCTTCGTACATTCTGGAGATTAAGATCTATCGTGACAGATCTAAAAAAATGTTGGGACTTTCACAGTCAAGATACATAGACACCGTACTGAAGAGATTTAGTATGGAAAATTTCAAGTATGGTAATTTACCCGCTTGTTACGGAATCACTCTCTCCAAAGAGATATCTCTCAATACTGATAAGGAGAGTGCTCGCATGAGCATTGTATCCTATACTTCGGCGGTGGGGTTGATAATGTATGCGATGTTATGTATCGAACCAGATATAGATTACGCACTCAACGTCGTAAGAAGGTATCAGTCCAACCCAGGTGAGAAGTATTGGATAGCAGTAAAGAACATTCTTATGTACCTGAGAAAGACTAAGGAGATGTTCTTGGTGTACGATAATGGAGACCTCCAGATCGAGGCTTTTATCGACTCTCACTTCCAAAGTGACAAGGATGACTCTAAATCCGTCTCGAGTTATGTGTTTACCCTCAAGAGAGGGACGGTCTGTTGGAATAGCTCCAAACAGGGCACCGTAGCAGACTCGATGATGGAGGTTGAGTATATCGTTGCTAACAATGCTACAAAAGAGGCTGTCTGGATGAGAAAGTTCATTTCTGAACTTCAGGTGGTTCTATCCATTGCTGATCCAATACCTTTGTATTGCGATAACAATGGAGCCATGGTTTTGGCAAAGGAACCACAGTCCCATCAGAAATCCAGACATATCTTGAGGTGGTATCACCTGATCAGGGAGATCGTGGAACGCCAGAAGATTGAGGTGCGGAGAGTAGATACAAAGGACAACACGGCAGATCCATTCACCAAGGCCATTCCTCAAGTCCAGTTCAAGAAACTGTTTGAGATGTTGGGTATGCGGTACGCCAGCAACTGGCTCTTGTGCAGACATTGGATACTTAATACGTCTATAACAGGCCTTAGTGCAAATGAGAGATTGTATAGGATGCTAAGGATATGCATGTACATGACAATCTTGTTCAATATGATAGCTTGCTATTTGATATGCTTTTATCTTAACATATGTATATGTTTTACTTGTTATTTCATACCGCTTATACATGTTGATAAAGCCTATAAGATCATTACTTGACCACCAGCGTTATGATGACAATCATACTTATGGGTGCTGGGTAGTCGATAAGCACATCCTTAAATGTCTCTAGTCATAGGAGTATCGAAACTGGGCATCGATATTTCAGAGTAGACTAGTGTATACATTTCTAAACCCTGACAAGGGGAGATGGTTGGCCCCACAGTCATTGGTGTGTTGCACCTAAGATTGCATATAAGTGCTCACTGGAGGTGAGTACACTGGACGGACTCGTCGAGAACTGGCTAGATGGTATTATACCTATCGTCAGATAGCAGTTCTCTAGTGACATGAGTACATATAGTCTGTCAACCTGAGCTCGTCATTTATCTCGTGTGAGTTCCTACTGTGCTTTAATTACCACCCTACCACAGCTCTACTGAGTCGTGCAAACAGGTTTTAGTTGGGTACAGTCCCGAGCCATATAGAGGAAGTGAGCGATTGTTGGGGACTCATCTTTCCCAAATAGGGAGTCGATATCGCGCTGTGTTCAGTTGGCCAACACTATAAGTCCCTAGTCAGGGCGGATTGAAAATTACTGATAGTTAGATCAGTAGATTCTCGGATTGTCTTGAGCCACATCGGTACGACTTGTCATGTTATTAGGGGTCTGACATTTTCTACCCTTGGATCCGACATGCGATACTTTCATACGAACAGACCGGACTGTACGGAAATTGTCACGGACAGGCTCAGTAGGAGTTCAGATGAGTTTGCTTGTCGGCATTCTTTTCGACAATATCTGGGTAGCCGTTATATACAGCTAGTGCCACCGACAGGCTTGTGGTTAAACCCACTGCTAGCATACTTTCGAGTCTTTAGATTCCCATACAGAGGGTTTCCCTGGTTTAGGCAAAACGATGTAGAGGCCGTATGGTTTTACGTGCAGGGTTCCGATCATATACGTATACTAGCTACACGGATTTTGTTCGGATGGATATTACTAGCGGGCTTAGGATTAAGCCGCATTTTAGTATTATATTATAGGATTATTTTTATCTCTTGCTATTCGTATTTTTTGTAGTACGGATACGGGTATGTATATACGGTGAGAGCATTCTTGTATTTTTCCAAGAGTGCTTCTAGAAGAAGACACCTCATTTATGTTATATCTATTTATTGAAAATGGATAATGAGGTGGAGGGATGAGGTGTTTTAAAGCATGGTATGAAGTATTGCTCTTTCTTTTTTTTTATTCATTTGTCATTACTATTCAAGCATGTCTACTATATTTTATTGAAAATGAAAATGCTTGATAGTTTTGAGCTTAGCAATTCTTCACTTCATTCTATACTTGACATTCTCTCCTTTGTTCTCTTCTTCTTCCTTAAACCCTAACACTCTCATGTGTTGAGAAACCAAGCGATATTGAGATAAATTAGTCCAATTAACACTCTATATATTCTAACATATATAGACTAGCAAACTAGATATTTTAGTTACCTCATTTTTGAGGTTAGAGCTTAAACCAAAAACTTTCGAGTGGATCGTCTTCGACTTAAGGAGGCTGCCGACCAAGTTTGATCTCGACGAAAGAGGAGCTCAAGAAGATGACAAGAAGACCCAAAGGACTTGAATCATAAAGGTATAAATCTCTATCATAGCAGATTAGAACCTTTGTGAGTTTTACTAGCTAGGGTTTATGGTAGAACTTGGGGGTTTAGTCGATATTGCTTGCTTTAAAATTGTTTTTTGTTAATTCCGCCTCTCTACAAATCCTGTGGAGTGTGCGACATCGACTTACACAAGTAGCTATCAAAAACAATGATATAAAACCAGTTTTTCACTAATCTACCACACTATAGATTTACAAATTTCATTAATGCCATTATGTTAGTTTAGTAATACACAAATATAGTTCCCTCTAGAAATTTTATTTTTAATATGAAGCATTTTGGCAATTTTTAATCATTCACAAAGTTTTCGATAATCTAGTGAAATACAAATAGACCCTATTAGGGAATGGAATTTAGTTTAGATATCTGGAAGTTACCTAAACTTAACACCAAAATCCCTATTACGCCACATTTGGCTTTCATTAATTTAGGGTTTAGAAAACTCCGGTGGACTAAATTCCAAAGCTGAGATAAACAGAGTTTATAAAACTGCTACCAAGTCAAAATTTCTTTTACTTTAAAATTTATGAATAGAACATCCTTTTTGGAGTTTAGATTGATAGACTTGTGGCTTTGATACTATTTATTGGAAATTGGTAGTTATAATATCACTTGTATAATATCGAGCTTTGATATCTTAAATATAGAATAGACTTAGTTAATGGAAAAGTATAGATAGAAGGATAGATGGTAGATAAAAGTGGGTATAAAGAAATATAAAAACTTTATTTAAAACCACCGAGTACAATAAAGTAGCTGTTGGAGTTTCTTATCTCCAACATTATTTGTTGATGTTGGATGATAATCCCTTTAACCCCTCTGGCCTCCTTTTAGGAGTACTTATAGAAATACATGACATTCTTTGGATCATGTCTAGAAAATGCTATAAAGAGCTTCTACATATGTTTAAGAGTGCTCTACTTAGACCTTATAGAACTTTGCCCATACATCTTTCACCATCTCACAAATTACAAGATTAGTATAGATGCTTCTAAATACTTCTAATAGGTGGTAGATGCTACCTTGATGATTTTAGAAGTCTCGAGAATGTTTTAGAGAATTCTTGTGCTCTATAAAAAAAACTTAATAGAATTCAAGCTGTTGATTTTCTACACTCCTTAACAACTTTTCTTGCTTTATGTCTGACACTTTAGTATTGTCTTGAAACTCCTTTAATGTATACTGCTTAGATGTTTAACCTCTGAAGTTATTTGGGAATACAGTCTCACTCCTCGCTTGGATTATATAGAGCTCCTTTGCATCCTTATGCTTATTCTCCTTCACTTTTTGTTTCTTCGCTACAGTGGTAGCAACTTCTTTATTTGGCATGTGCTTGACTTTTAAAACTCTCTCTCACATGAAACTATAATTTTTTCATGGTTGTCATCTGGATCCCACAACACTTGTAGAGCTAATATCTCAACGACACCTTTTTTTGTACTTGTAGATTACTCTTTCAAAGATATTGGTGAGGTTTGACGCCCGAATAATTGATCGAACATGACTCTGATATCAATTGAAAGAATTAGTGGTTCTGATATCAAAAAGAATTTTGATAGCTATAATACTACTCGTAAAATATCTAGCTTTAATATCTTAATTATAGAATAAACTTAGTTAATGGAAAAGTATTGATAGAAGGATTCATAGTTGATAAAAATGGATATAAAGGAAAATATAAACTTTATTTAGAGAAACTTAGTACAATAAAGCAGTCGTTGAAGTTTTTTTTTATCTTCTGCATTGTTCGTTGATGTAGGAGGAATTTCCTTTTAAATCCTTCAGCCTAATTTGGCATGTTTATAGGAATACAAGACATTTTCTAAAATATGTTTAAAGAATTTTAGAAAAAGCTTTCTACATAAATCTAAAAGTGTTCTATTTAGACCATATAGAACTTTCCTCTGACATCTTCCACCATCTCACAATTACCAAATTAGATACATCTAGATACTTTTCCACATGTGATGGATGTTATTTTGAAGATTTTCGAAACCATGAGAATATTCTAGAGAATTCTTGTGCTTTCTAAAAAAGCTCGATAGAATTCAAGTTTTTGATTTCCAACATCGATAACTAACACTTTGGAGTTTAGAAAACTTCAAGGCATAACAACTATTAAAGTTAAGTTTTAAAATGGAGGTAGGGCTTTAAAAACTAGAGTTTGCATAGGCTCTACCTCTACTTAAAAATAAATTTCAGTTTTTCCAACTCCGTATCCGAACATAGCCATAAATTTTTTGGTAGTTTAGTGAAATTAAAAGCCTATTTCCAAATATTGTTACTGACACGATTTTAAAGTTTACTTCATCTCTTTGGCAATTTTATAGGTGTCCAATCTTCTCATTATCGATAAGCCAATAGGCACTGGATATTCTACCGTTGATGGAACCAAGGACTGCAGTACAAATGTAATGTTTCGGAATTTTTTTAAAAGGTTGTTTTAATTTTTAAATAATGACAAAAGAATTTTATTAAAGGGGATGGTATTTAAGTGTAATAGTAATTAGTTTTAGATGATATTTATTTGTGAAGGGGTTTTAAATGGTAAAAAGTCTTATTTGCAAAAGGGGTATTTTAGTTTTGATGTGGGTTTAAGTAGAAATCTGAGAGTAGTAGGTGTTAAGAGTTGATTTAACCCTCACACACAACACACCATGTGTGCACCATGGAGTCTACACCTCCTCCTTACTCTCCAACACATCACACTTTCTATACACACCTTCTCCTTCCATCAATTCACAACTCTTATGTTATCTTTCAACGTCAAATTGAACATAGCATTTCCTCCAATACTTCATCACAAAAATCAAATTAGTTCTTCACTATCTCATAAGAAAAAAGTAAGAGTTCTTAACGAAAATTGTTGCAAACACAGAAACTAAGCCTACACAACTTCAAGTGTGCATTCCTTGATCTTTGAATTTTTGTGGAATTCATCAATATAGGTAAAAACTCATCCTTTTCATGTTATCTAAGAGTTTTTGTTTCAAATATCTTGTTCAATATCTGAAATTTATAGTTTGCGTAAGGTTTTGGGCTCAAATTTAAATCTGCTATCATTTTAGTGTTCACAAAAATAAACTAACACTGCTGGAAGCTTGTTTTAGAACCTATAACACACCCTAGAAACCCGAGCCCATTACTTCATGGTTTGATCGCCGGAATATTCATTTTGGCCGCTATTGGAAGTTTTCTTGGGAAGTTGGGAGTTGAGTTTTTGTTAGGGGCTTTCTATAGCTTATATTAGGTTTCTGGTATACTTAGTTTTTTCCCAGATTGTCTATACAAAAATCTCGAAGATATTTACTAGACGTAGTGTGATATATTAGCGTATGATATAGATATTTCATATCAAGTTTTGGTATTTTCTCTAATTACGACGATTCGGGATAGTTCTAGGTAGCTTCATATATGTTTAGCACACGATAATCACATGTTTTAAGTTACGTGAGTTTGGTTCGCTTTTTATTATATATTCGTTGTATCAGGAATCTAGCCTCTCACGTGCGAAAGTTTTATTTCGATATTAGGACGGTTGCGGGGACTTCGGAAGTGGCAAGAAAGGGAGAAGAAGTGATTGGATTCGGGTAGATCGAGACTTGATCCGGTGAGTAGACTAAATATCTATCGGGGACATTGTATAGATGGCGTATAGCGCCCGAAATCCTAAAACTTTTGTTAAACTGCTTTCTATTCATTTCGTTCGTACAAATATGCTTAGATTCGCATTGCATGCATTTATACATTTTAATACTATTGCTTAACATTTAGTAGGACACTCGCACCATTATCACCATTATCGATAATTTTATGTTGCACTTGTACATGCCGCATGCTACACGTATACTCCATCGGTAATTAACATGTCGCATACACTTATAGAACTTGCTATGTCACTTACATTCTATTGCACCCTACTAGTATTGTAGGTTTCTGTTTATCACTCAGAATCATATACTGTTCGATATATTGTACCTTATTGCTATAGTTATTACGTCTTATTGTGCGATATTGTTTTATGAGATTTCTGTAGTTACGGGATTTGAGACACTTCATGATATATTTGATAAGACTTGATTGCGTTTATAAATTTACAGTTTCTTGTGATATATGATGATATGTCCACCATGAGCTTGATATTTTCTAATTTGATTTTATTCCGAACCGAGTGGGGGATATACGGTTGCGGATTTCTACGATATCTACACTGAGTAGGGGAGTATACAGTCGGATACATTATGGACCCGGTCGAGGCCGAGGGGCAAAAAAGCTGCATTTGAAACGGAGAGCCTAGCGAGGACACTCAATAGCAGAGATAGTTTGGTAAACACATCGGATATCTGGAGGATATCGACCAGTGTTGTTGGATATCAGGACCGTTCGAAGAAACGATACCTATGAGAATTGAAGATTTATGCCGATATTTGATACCGGATTTGATGATAGTTATGGATATGTTTGACATATTAGGATATTTTGATGAGATTACCGTTTCTTTTTATACGGATATTGTTATGACATTCTCGTGTTTCATATTTATCTTATGCATGCTATTATACATTATGACTATATTGTGCGTAGGTTTAGTCGCTATTTCGTCTATGCATGCGATTTTCACTTTACGATATTAGTTTTATTTACTGAGTTGGCAACTTACCCCCCGTTGCGCCTTAGCTCCTTATAGGATAGATCGTGCGGACGCATTGTGGCATTGCAGGCACGTACTTTGGAGTTTACCGCAGGTTTTGCAAGGTGGGTTACACGCACAGCCACCACCTCTTTTGTATATTTTATTCTTGTATCTAGTGTCACTCCATCAGACCGTCTGTGTTGTTCGACTTAGAACGAGTTATGAATTATGTATATTTTGGGTCAACTTAAGTAGAATCGGCCAGTTATCTGGATTTATGCCTTTTTGCTTATATTGTAATCCTATGCTTTTGAGTCGTATATGCATTGTATAGTTTTGATTCCGCCGATTGACGTTGAGATTGTTCTCAAATGGGGATATCATTATACTTTATGATTATATACTTGTTTTTATCAAAAATTACAAAGGAGGTGCTGCCAAAATTTCAAACGATGAAAACATTTTAAACCTATTTCAAACCACTCGACATATGCTTTAAAATAAACAATCTTTGTAACTAAAAATGGTGTTTTCATATTAATTAACTTTTTGAAAACTTCACCTTCTTTATTCTTTAAAAAGGTTTTAGATCTTGGTTTCTGCCTTATTTGGATCGCGTCGATATTTTTAGACGTCAACCAATCTAAGTGCTGGATCGTGACAGCAAATGATTCAGAAACAAATTTGGAATTGTACCAATTTGTTCCGAAGGTTAGAAAAACTTTGATTTCTTATTCCATTACGAATTCAAGTAATTTTCTTTTCATTACTTATACTATTATATCACTTTGTTCAGTGGTTTGTTGAGCATCCAGAATTCCTTTCGAATCCATTATATTTGGCCGGATGCTCTTATAGTGGTGTGTTACTTCCCATACTAGCCGCAACGATAGCTAATGGTGAGCCTGTTTTTTAGTGTCATTTATAATGTGAACCATATATTTAAATGGCTAAATTTCTCTGAACTACCCTTAACTATAATTTATATTTTTAACTTCTACATTAAAGTTTGATTTTCAGGAAGTTTATTTCACTGCAATACCTTTAGATGTGGCATTTTAATCCTGTAATAAAAATCCCTTAAGTAAGCAACTGAAAAACGTTCATAGTAAAGGGCGGTTCAGTGCAATTTAACAAAATTCAATATTTTGTTTTTATTTCCTAATATGATTTTACTCGATCAAATTATGCAGGGATTGAAGCTGGGATTGAAGCTGGGATTGAACCGATTTTAAATTTAAAGGTTAGACAACTCTGTAGATAACTCATGTATAAGAAATGTTCTTTAATCTATAAACATTATCAAATGTTTGTTTAGTGATATATATTTTAGCCTTGGGTAAAGTGGCTATTGTCCTAGTATCAAAACACCATAATTTAAAAGTTTTCAAGTTCATCATACAAATATGTTCAGTTAAGGCTATGACCCTAAAATACCCTCAATTATCGTTATTTTCCAGTAAACTACCTAATAGGTTTTTTTATTACACTAAGCTCATTTAGCATGGCACATTTAAAGTATTTTAGTTGAAAATGGTTTAAGGGAATTTACTGAAATAAAAACTTTTAAGGCAGTTTAGTGAAAAATAACAATAGTTAAGGGTATATTAACGCAATTTAGACCTTGTAAATCTGCCTTTCCAAGCAAGTCATGTTTTTGCTAGAGGTCTTTGGCGTCAAGTGTTATATTTGCCTTATATACATAGTTACCACGTAGCCAAACAACTTGACTTTTTTGGCGAAGCGGCTCGTCAAGTCATTCTATCATCAATTAGTAAAGATGCAAAGGAAAGTAACCACAAATAGAAAAGGCTACATTAGCGAGAGGGAAGTGAGAGACAACATTTGCGAGGACAAACTTATCTCGGCAATGTGTACACTATCAAACAAATTTTCCTTCTTGCTAATATTCTTTCAGCAATAATATATTTCTAAAGGGGAAAGAATACATTACCGGGGGAAAGTATAAAACCCGTAAGTTTAATTGGGCCTACACATAACGAGGGAAATATTGCCGAGTGATATATCCCTCGGCAATAGTCGCATTAGCTACCAAAAAAATGCCAAGGGACGGCAATGTTCCCTTTGCATTTTTTTAATAGCTAATGCGACTATTGCCGAGGGATATATCCCTCGACAATATTTCCCTCGTTATGTTTAAGTCCAATTAAACTTATGTTTTTTATAATTTCTCTTGGTCTTTCCCTCTTAGAAATAGATATTCCTAAGAGAATATTAGCAAGAGCGAAAGTTCGCGATAATGTACACATTGCCGAGGGAAGGGAAGTTTTCCCCTCTCTTTCCCTCGTTGATGTAGTTTTTTCTACTACTTTTAAGTTCACTCCATATAGTGAAACTAGATTGTGACGAATGATCGAAGGCAATCTTTGTTATACTACTATTTACTCAAAGCATATAGTTATTGTTTATAACTCGATAAATTTCGTAATGTATTTCTCTCGTTGTTACATTAGGGGTACTCATTGAGCAATGCAGCAATTGATATATACATTCAAAACAATGCTCATGTCCATTTTGCTCATCGAATGGGGCTCATCTCAGATGAACTGTTTGAGGTCCAAATATTTTTTTCCATTTTATTTATTGTTGTTGTTGTTCTCTTTTTGCAAAATTTGACTCATATATGTCACTAGAAAAGCAATAACCAATTCCCAACAAAAATGTGATACAGGATATAGCCAAGTCATGCAGTGGTAAATACAAGAACAACACCGACCCTGAATGCTTTTGAAACTTAGAAATTTACTAGATGGTTGATAATATAAAATATATGTTAATATTCTATTACTAATTAGGTAGCTATAATTAGGCTATACTCTTGTTAAATAGGAGAGATTATCTCCTGAATATCCGGCTATACATGTAAATAGAAGAGATTATGATGATGCTCAATATTGGCGACCTTTCAGATCAGGACACGTGGCAGATGACATGTCCCAGAACTCAGAAGAGAGGGCCCACAGGGGCCGATCAGGCCCGACCTACAAGCACAAAGCTGGCTCACCTCAGGGCCCTTGCAAATTGGCCTCCTCGGTCTCTCAGCTCGCCTCCGAGCTACCGCAGAACCAAGATATCTCGGCCCTCTCGCTCGTTCCTGAGCTCTCCTGCCGAGACCATTTTCCTCGGTCCTTCCGACCGACCAACTCCACCACTCACAGGCGTAACCGCCGCTCCGCAAATCTCGCCATGCGCAGATTCTCCGCCGGCAACATTCCACGTTCCACGCCATCACGATCCCCATTAACGGACGATCCGCTCTTTACACGGGTGTGACGTCGGGAGCGTAACTGCCGGCAAGATTCTCGCGCCTGCTGCTGCATGCCACCACCGCTATATAAACCCCCATCACAGAGGGGTCAAGTAAGCCATTTTTTACACTTTTATGCCGTTACTCTGCTCGGATCTCATCACTAACTTGAGCGTCGGAGGGTCCTTGGTGGTACCAAACCACCCCGGGACTTCTTTGCAGGTACTCGGTGACAACTTCCTCACCTCAGCTCTTCCCCCAAAAACCCATTGAGATCCACACGCAACGAAGGATAATCAGCTAAGCTCACCGCGAGATCAACGGAAGACAACATCTGACGGAGGCCCGTAAAGGAGCTCCATCAGTTGGCGCCGTCTGTGGGAACCGAAACTCCACAAAAAAACAAAGTTGGCCTTCCGATCTCCATCCCCATGGCAAGCGATCACCCTGAAGATCCAGATACCAGCCGCCACCTCCCCCTCATTGGAGGCACGGGTGAACCTCCTCCGGCGACGGTCATCAACGCCCTCGCCGGCCGAATAGACCGACACCCCCTCCCGTGACGGGGTCGCACAGAGGGGGCTCGCCACGGCGGCTCGAGGGCCACCTCGCCCAAGGATCTAAGCCCTCACTAAGAGGCAGCCCAGCAGCTACCCTGCTCGGCTATCCCTGGCGGGTAGCTTCCCTACCGGGTAGCTTCTCTACCTCAACGCCAGCGATCAGAAAGTCCTTCCAGAGGCAGTTGAGCCCGAGAATCCCTCGCTCGGCTATCTTTGGCGGGTAGCTTCCCTACCGCAACGCCAGGGATCAGAAAGTCCTCCCAGAGGCAGTCGAGCCCGAGGATCCCTTGCTCGGCTAACCTTGGCGGGTAGCTTCCCTACCGCAACGCCAGGGATCAGAAAGTCCTCCCAGAGGCAGTCTAGCCCGAGGATCCCTCGCTCGGCTATCCTTGGCGGGTAGCTTCCCTACCGCAACGCCAGGGATCAGAAAGTCCTCCCAGAGGCAGTCGAGCCCGAGGATCCCTCGCTCGGCTATCCCTGGCGGGTAGCTTCCCTACCGCAACGCCAGGGATCAGAAAGTCCTCCCAGAGGCAGTCGAGCCCGAGGATCCCTCGCTCGGCTATCCCTGGCGGGTAGCTTCCCTACCGCAACGCCAGGGATTAGAAAGTCCTCCCAGAGGCAGTCGAGCCCGAGTATCCCTCGTTCGGCTATCCTTGGCGGGTAGCTTCCCTACCGCAACGCCAGGGATCAGAAAGTCCTCCCAGAGGCAGTCGAGCCCGAGGATCTCTCGCTCGGCTATCCTTGGCGGGTAGCTTCCCTACCGCAACGCCAGGGATTAGAAAGTCCTCCCAGAGGCAGTCGAGCCCGAGAATCCCTCGCTCGGCTATCCATGGCGGGTAGCTTCCCTACCTCAACGCCAGGGATCAGAAAGCCCTCCCAGAGGCAGTCGAGCCCGAGGATCCTTCGCTCGGCTATCCTTCAGGACAAAAGCCTTCGCCAAGAGGCACCGGGCAGTAATCCTGCCCGGCCAAGGGTCCTTGGTAGGCTTCTTATAGCCCTATAGCTCTTCTCGCGCCAAGAACCAAAGTCCTCCCAGAGGCAGTCGGGTCCTTGCTCGGCTATCCCCGGCTGGTAGCTTCCTACCACAACCGACAGGGATCAAAGTCCTAGGCCAAGAGGCACTGGGCAGCAACCCTGCTCGGTCCCCGTCCTGAAGGATCAAAAGCCCTCCCAAGAGGAAACCGAGCAGCTGCCCTGCTCGGTCATCTCCGGCTGGTAGCTCCCTGCCGATGATGCCAGGGATCGAAGCCCTCGTAAGAGGCATCCGGACGGCTACCCCACTCGGTCATCCCAGGCTGGTAGTTGCCTACCCATGACGCCAGAGATCAAAGCTCTCACCAAGAGGCAACTGCGCAGCTTCACTGCCCGGCCATCCTTAGAAGGCATCTCACGGCCCTTCCAGCGCTAAAGGTCAAAGCCCTCGGAGAGAGGCACCGAGCAGCTACCCTGCTCGGCCATCCTTAGCAGGCCTCCCACGTCCCCTTCGACGCTGATGGTCTGAAGCCCTCATCTCGAGGCCGCCGAGTTCCTTCCTGCTCGGCGCATCCCCAGCGGGCATCCTCCTGCCCATCAGACGCTGATGGTCTGAAGCCCTCATCGCGAGGCCGTCGAGTTCCTTCCTGCTCGGCGCATCCCCACCGGGCATCCTTATGTAGGGTTCCTAGGCACACCCATGAGGTTCTACAAGTGATCAACCATGCCAAATTTAAAAATTTATGTGCCGAGAAACCCTATGCAAGATCGTTAACTAGAGGATAAGCGAAAATGAATGCAAGAAAACTACTTTGCTATCAAGTGAAAGGGACTACAACCTTTGTAGATCCGTTCCTCCACCTCCAAAGCTCCATGATGACGTCCCTCCGCTGCGACCATCGGGATCCTGGACTCTAGCGTTGGTTTCATCGAAAAATGATCGGGCTAGGTCATTGACTTCGATACCGAAGATGATCTACGTCGAGGCGACTCAAACCCAAGCTCCATCTTCACTAGGTCATAAAACTTGTGAAGATAACAGACTCTACTATATGGCAAGTGGTAGAGGATGAAGAAATAGGAAGTGGGTTCACTTTGGATTTGGATTTCTCACTTGGATTCATCACTTGGAATTTTTTAGTAATGGTTTTCTTCTTCATGAAGAAGAAGAAGAAGAAAGAAAAGAATGAATGAATTATCTAATTAGAAAATTCAAGTGAAGCCTTATCATCTTGCAACCATGGGTGAGTGTAACTAATGTAGAGAATAAACTAAGGTTTAGGCAAATGGTTAGGTTAAGGATAAAACAAAATGGTAGACTTTTTCAAAGATGCTAGAAAACAACATGAAGCTTCTAGCAAAGAAAAGACAGAAAGCCACCATTTTGTTTTAACTAAATAAATAAAATAAATAAAGAAAACAAAACCCTAACCATTAACCTAAACATGGTGTAAAACATACACATACCCAAGTTTGCATGTATCATCAAACATGATACAAACAAGTGCACAAAAATATATCACATATACAACTTATGCATATCAAGTGAGAAAATCCATCTTAAGTGAACAAATACTAGTTAATGTAAAGTAATATATCAAATATATAATTATACATTAAATCATTAAATCAACACTTGATTTAATGATCCGGTCATACTGCATATAACCGACTAATATCTAGTGTATCAATATATCGAATCAACATTTGATTCGGTAACCCGGCTATATCCTATATAATCGTCCGATGATACATATCGCGAGAATAGTATTCAGTATCACATACTGGTATTATTCTCGGTCCCGCACATATCTTATATGCGCTCCTATTTCGTTTCGCTTGAGCCAGGAAACCTCTGTGTAGGACTCTAAAGACTCGTCAATACTCCGGCAGTAGGTGATGATCATATCAAACACCCACAAGCCGCAAGCGGTCTGCTAAACGTAACGGCCACCCGGGTATTGAGCGATCAGAAGATCAACGAGCAAGCCCGCTCACACTCCTGTGAATCCAACCAGTAACACTTTCCGTACAGTCCGGTCTCGTCGTCTGATATGTCGCATATCTCGCCTAGGGGTGGTAAACGTCAGACCCCAGTAGCTCGATAAGTCGTGTCGATATGAGGTCTATAACAGTTCGAGAAACTACTGGTAACACTTACCAGTAAATCGCAGCGATCCTGGCAAGGGATTTCCGGTTATAGCCAATCGAACACAGCACAACATCAACTCCCTATACCGGGAGAGACGAATCCCCTCCTATCGCTCATTGCCTCCATGTGATTCGGGACTGTACCCAAAAACCACCGTTTTGCACGCCCTCTTGGACGTAGTAAGGTGGAAATCAAAGCACAGTTGGAATCACACAAGACTCTATGACAATCTCGGGTCTACAGACTAACCTGTACCAGTGTCACCAGAGAACTGCCATCTGACGTAAGGTATAATACCATCTGGGAGTTCTCGGCGAGTCCGTCCAGTGTACCCAGTCTCCACTGAGCACCTGTATATCATCTCTGATGTCAAACACCAATGGATATGGGATCATCCATCGCCCATCTGTATGGGTCGAGAAGGTATACGCTAGTCTACTCTGGTATATCGATGCCCCGTCTCGATACACCCACGACTAGGGACCTTGAAGGATGTACTTATGGACTACCATGTCCGTACTAGTATGATCCGCATCATAGTCCAGGTAGTCAAGTACACATCCTAAGGGCTTTACCAACATGTAACAGAGAGACAATTAGTGTACACGTTAAGGTAAAGAGCAACCAGATAGCATACTATCATGTCGAGCAAGAAAGTCCTCCCTATATATGTCCAAGCATCCACTACAATATACATCCTATGTATAGTAATGGCTTCTAGGGCATACATATAATTAACAATCTCCCACTTGCACTAGGGCCATCTGATAGCAGTGGTTGTAGTATCTCATACTCAACCATCCCATAAAAGTCTCTCTCTGGGAAAAGGCCTTTGTGAGTGGATCCGCCGTGTTGTCCTCTGAGTCTACTCTCCTAACCTCGATCTCCTTGGAGATCGACCATCTCCATGATCAGGTGATACTGCCTTAAAATATGTCTGGATTACTGATGGGACGGACGTTCCTTAGCATAAGCCACAACTCCATTGTCACACAATGGGAGGAACTAAGTTCATCTCATGAACTAATATACACCCAGACAGCCTCTTTGGTAGAATCTTAAGTAGCGATGTATCCAGCCTTTATCGTTTAGTAAGCCACGGTATCTAACTTGGAACTCTTTCATCATACCATCCCTTTACTAAGGGTAAAGACAATACCTGTGACTGACATTCAGTCATCCTTATCACCCTGGAATTTTTCCAGTGATTCTCCCCAGGATCGATTGATACCATCTCACTACAACTAGTGAGAATCCTAATATCCATTTAGATTTATCTCATAGATATAAAACCTAGGATTTAGGAGGTATCACATATATCCTATATGGAGAATCTTTGTGATAAGAGGAGATTGACCGTGAGTAGCACAGGAAACTCTTTTCCTATCAAGAGTATGTTGTCCACATACAATACGAGGATGACCTCCTTACTCTCTACTACCCTTTTGTATGTACAAGGTTCATCTACCATTTTGATGAAGTCAAACTCTTTGACTACCACATCAAAACAGACGTTCCAACTCCGCGATGCCTGCTTTAATTTGTAAAGCAACGTTTCCGCTGCTCCCACTGTCTACGAAGCCCTCTGGCTGTGTTCTTATAGACGTCCTCTTCTAAATCATTATTTAGAAAAGCAGTCATGGCACCCAACCACCAGATATCGTAGTCATGGTATGTAGCAATGGCAAGTAGGATCTGGATGGACTTAAGCATAGCCACTGGAAAAGGTTTCATCATTATCCACGCCTGGTCGATGACGAAAACCTTTAACAAGTCTAGCTTTGAAAGTCTCAACTTTTCCATGTACACCAAGTAATCTTCTCAAGATATACTTGCTCCTGATGGGGATTTAACCCTTCAGATAAAGCAACCAAAGTCCATACTTTGTTGGTGTATAAGGATTCTATCTCAGATCGCTAAGCATCCAGCCATTCTTACAGAGTCCCTACTCTCGATGGCCTGCTCGAAACTAGTTGGGTTATCATCTCATGATGCATTCCTCGCTCCCACTGTCATCGAGAAACCGAAGTATCTCTCAGGCGGATGAGGAACCCTACCAGATCGGCGGAGAGGCTGAGGTTCGTCGGGGACTATTGAATCCTTTGGTTCTGTCAAATCATCGGCTGCAGTTTTGTATAGCTGGAACCTTTCCAGTTCTACAGAATTGACCTTGCCTCGATCTTGTCCGGATTTTTGCTTTTGACATAGGCCGGACAATCCCAAATCTTAACTTACTTAAGAGATAGGCTCTTCCCATACCATATCTTATATAGAGTGGTAGGCACTGATTTGATTCAAACCCAATTCAATAGGTATGCAGCTTCTCAAGTGCATAACCTCAAAAGGAAATAGGTAACTTAGTAGTACTCATCATAGAGCACACCATATCTAATATGGTGTGATTGCTCCACCCTGATACACCTTTGTGCTGTGGTATATTCAGAGGAGTAATACTGAGAGAGAATCTCATTCTCCTTTAGAATAGTCCAGGAATTCTATGCACAAGTATTCTCCTCCCTGATCTCATCATAGGATATAATACTTCTACCCGGTTTTTGGTTCTCTACTTCTAACTTATATTCTGTGAATATCTCAAAAGGTTCGGACTTATGTTTCAACAGGAACATATGACTGAATATTGAGAGATTATCAGAGAATGTAATGAAATACAAAGAACCGGTCTTGGCATATGTAGACAGGGGACCTTACATACATCACTATGTATCAGTCCCAAGAGTTCACTAACTCTTTCTCTGTTTCCAATAAACAGAGCTATGGTCATCTTATCTTTGTGACATGACTGGCAAGTTTCACAAGATGTAAATTCAAACTAATTTAAATATGCATCTAAAATGTAACTTAAGCTAGTCGGGTCGCATTGATATGACCTAGTCTACAATACCACAAGAAGGATTCGTTCATTTTTGAACTCTTCCTCTTGTGTGTGTTCTGTATACTAAGAACTGTAGTTTGATTTAGAACATCAATGCTTTTAGATAACGTGCCTGAACCGATCAACATTTGATATAGGAAATGTTCAAAACATTATCCAACAATACAAAATTATATCCTTTTTTACTAATAAAGAGACTGATATGATTTTGTATATCAGGTTCGGTATCTAATAAGATTCGTTCAGAATCAATGTATTCTAGTAATACAGGATGACAGTGACCAACAAACTTGATTGCAACACTTGCACCGTTTTCTGTCTCATGAAACTTATCACCCGTTCTCAGTTCTCTACCTTTCTGTAGCCCATGTAACGGATTACATTTGCGGGATCCTTATCCGGTATCTAATACCTAGGACGTAGAGGACACTGAGAAACAGTTCTTTATAATGAACACACCCGAAGGAGATGCATCTCATGCACTTTCTTCGTTTGGGCGGCATGGGAATCCTGGTATTCCCCTAATTCCTGCTCTGTCTTATAACAGTTATAAGTTGGAGCGGGACCAACGTTCCCCAGCTCAGTATAACAAGCGGGTTCGGTCAATACATCCGTATTATTATCTTGATTAAGGCGTGGTATGGTCGCTACCTGGAGAGAGAGAGAGAAGAAAACACTCAGCGTGCGCTCTTGCAAGAATAGATTGGTTATTATTTTATCTAATCAGGATGGCTCCCACTGTTTTTATCAAATCTTCCTTCAAACCTTAAAAGGAAAGACTAGCCGGGATTAATTACACGCTACAAGTTCGCCAATCTTTCAGCCAGGCCAGTGTCGGTACTTTGAGGGAGGTCCCCCATCCTTTCGCACGAACCTAATTAATGTAAACTTCGTTTTCCCAGAGGCGTAACCCCGTTGACACCTTTCTAGACACCTACTTGATCGGCTAATTGTAATGTGTAAACTCTCCCAGGAGTAACAATTACTCGCAGTGGGTATCGGGATCCAACTATCTCATAGAAGGTATGCAATCTCATTGCAAATTTCAACACTTGAAATTCCCGATAATTTTGCTCCTAACCTCCTATGACCTTGACAAAGGCCAACAAACCACAGGATGCTAGTCAAGTTCAACCCGTCATTTCTTGATTGAATTAAACCCACCCGCACGACCCTTGACAAAGGCCAACAAGGTCGTACGACTATCCTAACCCAATCTGCATCATATGCATAAGCAGATAAGCACTAGTCAGCTACCGCACACTACGCCTTGACAAAGGCCAACAAACGCAGCACGAATACTAACTACTACTTATCTGAAATGACGGAGGGCTACGACAGGTTTTTCTGAAAACCTATTGCGTAATGAACTTGATATCGTTGTAGAATCAAATGATTTTAAATGGAGTGTTTTTTAGGCTTTTCTAGTTTTGCTAAAGGGGTCACTCCCGGTGAAGGGATCCTCGGACCTTTCCTCGTCGAATGAGGTGCAGGATATATCATATATATCACTATGTAAAGCAAAAACTATAGAAGCAATCAAAAGAAAAACTGAGGGTTGTAGCATCTGCCGGTTATTGCTAAAGGGGTCACTCCCGGTGAAGGGATCGTCAGCCCTTTCCTCATCGAATAAGGTGCAGGATGTTCTACAAGGAACACCACGATGCAAAGCAAGAACTGTAGCTACCTGTTTTTGAAAATTCGATTCCACAACATCTTTTAGGTTTCTTTTCTTTCATTAATCACATTAATGAAGTCCCATCATTTAAGTTACCTAAACATCACAGATAAATACGACGTACACTTATGCCATCTGCATTCGCCTCGATGTCCCCTCATGCACCGTTAGGTTAGATAACTAACGGCAGAGCGAGGCAGGGCTAGTACGGGTGTAAAACATAAGTAACGTCTATATAATATATCATATATACTATATACAGTATCCATCATAGCATATCAAATGATCACATCACAGATAATGCAGCAGAAGAAACATATGAAACATTGGATATACTAGGACGTCCGTGTTTTATTTTGAGCCTCAATAAAACACGGATTCCACGGTCGCGATGAATAGCCAAACCCACACCCTTAGACCCCTACGAGAGCGGCAAGCAACCCTACCAATTCTAGAGTTAGGAGACCCGGACTCGACTCCTCGAGTTGGTCTCTCTCTGGACCCTAGAACCCGGTTACTTGTGCTCCCCTCCTTGGGTCTATCCTAGTGCGGAAAAGTAAATAATATACATCAACGGTGACATTTTCCCAACCTGGAAGTGCCCCAATAATAGAATATTACATACAAGTTTTTACATGAATTAAAATGAAAAACACTCATCTCACATAAAAAAAACCCGGCTATTCAAACACGACGATCCAATATAACATATCCAGCAACAGATAACATCACATGTCATCAACGTAAGTAAATATATGCATCCCAATTGTCGTTGACATATAACAACGAAATCGGCGATATCACATATTACACTTACAGTCGCAGAAAAGAAAGTGTAAAACTACAACAGTTGGAATCCGCAACCTCCTTAGACATCGCATGCCTAACCAAATGAATTTCTTAGACATCGCATGCCTAACAATTATAAACCCCGCATTTTAGTCTCATTATCGAAAACTCTTTTCAATATCACGTCGGGCAATTCAACAAGATTCCCGACATTCTGATCGAATGCTCGTCGCAAACTTTGGTAGACGGCCGCACCCCCGATGCCGTCGACGAAGTGCACCAAGGCGGAACACCGCTGTCGTGAGCACCCGAACGGATGCTTTCGGCGACGGGGTTCTCCTACAGTCATTTGGTCGGGGCTATGGTGTGTGGCTGTCTATTAAGTTTACCCGGCGAGTATCCGCGTACGCTACGTGATTGCGACGGACTTTTGATCACATCAAAATTCCGTGGCAACCGATCAAGTGAGACTAAACTTCTATGTTTATAACATTCATAATCAGTTATCTCATAACTCCTTATGGATTCCAAATATTGTATCACATTTCGGATAAAAAGAAAATGTTAAACTTTCCGATCGAACAATCAAACACCCAAGTTTTCCCGGAACAACTCAACACATGAAATAAGTTTAAAAACATTCACTTCATGCCACAGTACCAACGGTCCAGCCGTAGAACGGTCAAGCCAACGCCTCACATGTGGCACGCCGTACTGCCCCAAACCCTAAGGTTCAAAGGGCAGTTCAAGACGGTCACATAATCGAGTTATGGTTTGTTGTCTTCTAGAGGGTCCATCGCGTTACTTGCACTACTTAGAACGTTCTTAAACCACGGAAAAATCCAACACTTGGAAATTTCCCGGCAAGGGAAAAGTGGGTATTTATATCCGGTCGAACTTTTTAACATATTCTAAAATTACCCGGAAAAACACATAGACAAAGTTAGACAATCCGATCGAATCATCGAGTCCCCAAAACAACCTAGAAAACTCAACTGTTGAGTAGAAATTAAAAATTCCCAGAGAACAGGGGAAGCAGATATGGGCATTACTGTGTGAAAAAGAATCCATAACCTTTACATACGGCCGCGGAACCGCCGCCAAAAGCAGGGTTAGGCCGCGGTTCCGCGGCGCTACAGTAGAGTTAGGGCTTCGTTTTCTACAGTTTTCCTTATAATTTCCTTCTCTATTTTCTGAGCATTTTTAATTCACAAAAATCCACAGTTTGAAAAATTGTACAGAGAGGGGTGAAATCGGGGGATATCGGGTTCGATCGGACTTCTAGCTTCGTCTACACTTCGCCTAAAGCTCTAGCTAGGCTCTGATACCACTGTAGGGTTCCTAGGCACACCCATGAGGTTCTACAAGTGATCAACCATACCAAATTTAAAAATTTATGTGCCGAGAAACCCTATGCAAGATCGTTAACTAGAGGATAGGCGAAAATGAATGCAAGCAAACTACTTTGCTATCAAGTGAAAGGGACTACAACCTTTGTAGATCCGTTCCTCCACCTCCAAAGCTCCATGATGACGTCCCTCCGCTGCGACCATCGGGATCCTGGACTCTAGCGTTGGTTTCATCGAAAAATGATTGGGCTAGGTCGTTGACTTCGATGCCGAAGATGATCTACGTCGAGACGACTCAAACCCAAGCTCCATCTTCACTAGGTCATGAAACTTGTGAAGATAACACACTCTACTACATGGCAAGTGGTAGAGGATGAAGAAATAGAAAGTGGGTTCACTTTGGATTTGGATTTCTCACTTGGATTCATCACTTGGAATTTTCTAGTAATGGTTTTCTTCTTCATGAAGAAGAAGAAGAAGAAAGAAAAGAATGAATTATCTAATTAGAAAATTCAAGTGAAGCCTAATCATCTTGCAACCATGGGTGAGTGTAACTAATGTAGAGAATAAATTAGGGTTTAGGCAAATGGTTAGATTAAGGATAAAACAAAATGGTAGACTTTTTCAAAGATGCTAGAAAACAACATGAAGCTTCTAGCAAAGAAAAGACAGAAAGCCACCATTTTGTTTTAACTAAATAAATAAAATAAATAAAGAAAACAAAACCCTAACCATTAACCTAAACATGGTGTAAAACATACACATACCCAAGTTTGCATGTATCATCAAACATGATACAAACAAGTGCACAAAAATATATCACATATACAACTTATGCACATCAAGTGAGAAAATCCATCTTAAGTGAACAAATACTAGTTAATGTAAAGTAATATATCAAATATATAATTATATATTAAATTATTAAATCAACACTTGATTTAATGATCCGGTCATACTGCATATAACCGATTAATATCTAGTGTATCAATATATCGAATCAACATTTGATTCGGTAACCCGGCTATATCCTATATAACCGTCCGATGATACACATCGCGAGAATAGCATTCAGTATCACATACTGGTATTATTCTCGGTCCCACAGATATCTCATATGCGCTCTTATTTCGTTTCGCTTGAGCCAGGAAAGCTCTGTGTAGGACTTTAAAGACTCGTCAATACTCCGGCAGTAGGTGATGATCATATCAAACACCCACAAGCTGCAAGCGGTCTGCTAAACGTAACGGCCACCCGGGTATTGAGCGATCAGAAGATCAATGAGCAAGCCCGCTCACACTCCTGTGAATCCAACCAGTAACACTTTCCGTACAGTCCGGTCTCGTCGTCTGATATGTCGCATATCTCGCCTAGGGGTGGTAAACGTCAGACCCCAGTAGCTCGATAAGTCGTGTCGATATGAGGTCTATAACAGTTCGAGAAACTACTGGTAACACTTACCAGTAAATCTCAGCAACCCTGGCCAGGGATTTCCGGTTATAGCCAATCGAACACAGCACAACATCAACTCCCTATATCGGGAGAGACGAATCCCCTCCTATCGCTCATTGCCTCCATGTGATTCGGGACTGTACCTAAAAACCACCATTTTGCACGCCCTCTTGCACGTGGTAAGGTGGAAATCAAAGCACGGTGGGAATCACACAAGACTCTATGACGATCTCGGGTCTACAGATTAACCTGTACCAGTGTCACCAGAGAACTGCCATCTGACGTAAGGTATAATACCATCTGGGAGTTCTTGGCGAGTCTGTCCAGTGTACCCAGTCTCCACTGAGCACCCGTATATCATCTCTGATGTCAAACACCAATGGATATGGGATCATCCATCGCCCATATGTATGGGTCGAGAAGGTATACGCTTGTCTACTCTGGTATATCGATGCCCTGTCTCGATACACCCACGACTAGGGACCTTGAAGGATGTACTTATGGACTACCATGTCCCCACTAGTATGATCCGCATCATAGTCTAGGTAGTCAAGTACACATCCTAAGGGCTTTACCAACATGTAACAGAGAGACAATTAGTGTACACGTTAAGGTAAAGAGCAACCAGATAGCATACTATCATGTCGAGCAAGAAAGTCCTCCCTATATATGTCCAAGCATCCACTACAATATACATCCTATGTATAGTAATGGCCTCTAGGGCATACATATAACTAACACCTTATGCCTATCAGATGCTGAGGATCTCAAGCCCTCATCAGGCCGCCGAGTTCCTTACTGCTCGGCGCATCCCAGCGGGCATCCTCCTACCCATCAGACGCTAATGGTCTGAAGTCCTCATCGCGAGGCCACTGAGTTCCTTCCTGCTCGGCGCATCCCCAGCGGGCGTCCTCCTGCCCATCAAACGCCGAGGATCTGAAGCCCTCTTCGCGAGGCCGACGAGCCCCTTCCTACTCGGCGCATCCTGGCGGGTAGCTTCCTACCCAACAAAGACAAGGATCAAAGTCCTTCCAGACTCGACTATCCCTGGCCGGTAGCTTCCTTACTCGTAACGCCAGGGGTCAAAACCCTCGCCAAGATCAACCGAGCAGCTTCCCTACTCGGTCATCCCCAGCGGGCTCCTCCTGCCCAACAGACGCTGCGGGTTTGTAGCCCTCATAACGAGGCCACTGAGCCCATCACATGCAGCGGATCTGAAGCCCCAACAAGAGACATCAGGTCTATCCAAGTCTGAGTAATCCCCCCTCGACTTCGGGGCCATGGAGATGCCTCCTTCTCAGCAGCGCTTGGCACACTCGGCAAGTGATCGAAATCAACTCGACGACCGATCGCTCCATATTTCACGCCCACACTGGGCTGTGCCCCATCAGTCCATAGGTCTGCACACGTCACGTCGGCCAACCGACGCTTGATACGTGGACCGTCACTTCAGTGGCAGGACGCTCGAACCAGCGCACCTTCCCTAAATGCAGAGATCTCGCCCCGATAAGCTGGCAGAAAAGACAACTGACAGCCCGGGGACGCGTCCTGACGAAACCTTAGGAGGGAGCTTACCCCAGATGGCCCGGCAGTCCACTCTTGACCCGACCCACTAGCTGGTCGGGACAAGAGTGGGGGGGCTAATAATGATGCTCAATATTGGCGACCTTTCAGATCAGGACACGTGGCAGATGACATGTCCCAGAACTCAGAAGAGAGGGCCCACAGGGGCCGATCAGGCCCGACCTACAAGCACAAAGTTGGCTCACCCAGGGCCCTTGCAAATTGGCCTCCTCGGTCTCTCAGCTCGCCTCCGAGCTACCGCAGGACCAAGATACCTCGGCCCTTTCGCTCGTTCCCGAGCTCTCCCGCCGAGACCATCTTCCTCGGTCCCTCCGACCGACCAACTCCACCACTCACAGGCGTAACCGCCGCTCCGCAAATCTCTCCATGCGCAGATTCTCCGCCGGCAACATCCCACGTTTCACGCCATCACGATCCCCATTAACGGGCGATCCGCTCTTTATGCGGGCGTGACGTCGGGAGCGTAACTACCGGCGAGATTCTCGCGCCTGCTGCTGCATGCCACCACCGCTATATAAACCCCCATCACAGAGGGGTCAAGTAAGCCATTTTTTAAACTTTTATGCCGTTACTCTGCTCGGATCTCATCACTAACTTGAGCGTCGGAGGGTCCTTGGTGGTACCAAACCACCCCGGGACTTCTTTGCAGGTACTCGGCGACAACTTCCTCACCTCACCTCTTCCCCCAAAAACCCATTGAGACCCACACGCAACGAAGGATAATCAGCTAAGCTCACCGCGAGATCAACGGAAGACAACATCTGATGGAGGTCCGGAAAGGAGCTCCATCAGATTATCTCCTAAATATCCTCTTGTATATCTCTTGTACATCTATAATTACAAATGAATACAAGGTTAATCCCCAAGGGGAATTCACCAATCTTCATGGTATCAGAGCCAACAAAGCTCTGATCTCTTCTTTTCTCCCTCTTATTATCTCCCTCATGGCCGGTCATGACGCCACCCGTCCTCCTCCTCCTCCTGCCATCGAAAAACCTTACGGCATCACCAACATCAAATCCTACATCCCTTTTATCCTAAACCTTGACGAACTCAACTATGATGCCTGGAGAGAGCTATTTGAGACCCATTGCGTCAGCTTTGGCGTTCTTGGTCACGTTGATGGTACAACCACAGCCTCCGGGCCTACCGATAATGAATGGAAATGACTCGACGGTTTGGTGAAACTGTGGATCTACGGTACTATCAGCAAATCCCTCCTCCAAATGATCTTGAAGAAAGGTGTCACTGCTCGCGATCTCTGGCTCAGTCTCGAGAATCTGTTCCGTGATAACAAGGATGCTAGAGCCATCCAACTCGACAATGATCTCCGTAATATCGAGATGGGTGATCTTTCGGTCACCGTCTATTGATAACGTCTTAAAACTCTCTCTGATCTGCTGTCCAACACCGACGTGATAGTTCCCGAAAAGAATTTCGTTACCTACATGGTTAATGGCCTCCTCGAGAAGTTTGAGCAAATTGGAAATATCATCCGGCATCACAACCTTTTCCCTTCCTTCCTTCAAGCCCGATCCATGCTCCTCCTGGAGGAACAACGTCTCTCCAAAACCCGCAAACATCAAGCCTCTCACACCGACCATCCATCCTCTCCTACGATCCTTTACACTGCTGCACCGACCACTCAGTCCTCCAACAGCAACTTCGCCCGCCGTAATAACGGTCGTCCTGGCCGGAACTACAACTGCAACCGTTAGCAATCCAACCAAGCATCACTGCGCCAGCCCTCGGCCCAGCATCCGACACCCAACCCTTATGCCTGGGGCCTGTACTTCTGGCATCCAAACTGGCCCGCTGCACCTCCTACTGCCAACCCGTGGCCCGACCACTCTGCTGCAAATCTATGCCCTACTACCACGCCTGGACTACTCGGCCCCAGCCCACGTCCATCAACCCAACATGCTCTCTCGGTCTCCGTTCCTCCGCCATGGACCTGGTTCGCGCCTGCGCCTGTCGATCTGCCCACTGCCTCGGTTGTGTCCACTACTTCTTTTCCCCAGGCCTTACACACCCTGGCCCTTCACGACAACGCAGGATGGTATATGGACACGGGAGCCTCCGCCCACTTGACATCCGACGCAGGTAACTTTCATTCTATTTTTAATAATAGCATCATACAGTCCGTACTTGTTGGTGACGGATCTTCAATCCCTATTACTCACATGGGCCATGGACATTTACCCAATCCCCACCGTCCCCTTTCACTACAGAATGTGCTTATCTCACCCAAAATTATTAAAAATCTCATTTCCGTGCGTCAATTTACCAAAGACAATAATTGTACTGTTGAATTTGACCCTCATGGTTTTTCTGTGAAGGATCTCCAGACATAGCAAAATATTCATCGGTGTGATAGCACTGGTGATCTCTACCCCGTCACCACCAACTCCACAGCCGCTCCACCTCTCGCCCTCCTCACCTCCAGTCCCTCCACATGGCACAGACGTTTGGGTCATCCGGGCGACACGGTTCTTCAGTCTCTAGTGTCTCATGGTTTTATTTCTTGTAATAAAGACAAAACTCAAAAGTTATGTCATGCGTGTCAATTAGGAAAACATGTTAGGCTTCCATTTTATCGTTCAGAGTCTATTGTTGAGTCCCCATTTGATATTGTTCATTCGGATTTATGGACTTCGCCTATTTCCAGTATTAGTGGCATTAAATACTACGTTATCCTTTTGGATCACTTCTCACAATTCTTGTGGGTCTATCCCTTATGGCGTAAATCTGATTTCTTTTCAAAATTCTTACATTTTCGTGCTTATGTCCACACTCAATTTAATCGGGAAATAAAAGCCTTTCAGTGTGACCACGGTGGTGAATTTGATAATACTCCCCTTCATGATCTTTTTGCTGCTAATGGTCTGCTTGTTCGTTTTTCGTGCCCTCATACCTCCCAACAAAACGGCAAATCAGAAAGGATGATACGGACTATTAACAATATTGTCCGTACCCTTCTCATTCAAGCCCACCTTCCTCCTGGGTATTGGGTAGAAGCCCTCCACATGGCCACACCCCTTCTCAATCTCCTCCCATCCACCTCAATACAAAATAACATTCCTTTCTCTAAACTCTTCCAAAAGCCTGTCTCATACTCTCGTCTTCGAGTTTTCGGGTGCCTATGCTATCCCCATCTCTCACCTCCTCATAAACTAGCCTCACGGTCTACCCCATGTGTCTTCCTCGGCTATCCGACTAATCATCGGGGTTTCCGATGTCTTGATCTCACAACTAGAAAAATCATCATTTCTCGTCATGTCACCTTCGACGAGTCCATCTTCCCGTTTAACTCTATCTCCTACTCCGTCCACCACATACAACTTCCTTGACGTCTCCTCCGAACCGTCACATATCTCACGTCGTCTCCTAGAGTCACCCGTTGTCCCCAACATCAATACAACCCCTCACGCTATGGGGGTGCCCCCCACTAGCCCCACGGCCTCCACCACCCCACCATCCTACTCCACGAACTCCACAGTCTCAACCTCCCCTTCAACGGCATCCACGACCTCACCTCCAACTCCCCCTCCCCCTCCACCTCCCTCGCATCCTATGGTCACCCGTGCACAGCACGGGATATCCAAACCAATTCAAAAACTCAACCTCCACATATCCTGTAACGTTTTAAAAATAATTAAATAAATAATTAAATGAATAAAAGTGTTTAAGTGAATTTTAGGATTTTCGGTAAAGTAAAACGTATTTTTCGTAAAACCAAACCGTGATTGTTTTTCATTATAAATTCAAAAATACCTATTTAATTATGTAATTACTAGTAAATAGTGTTTATTTAGCCACTTATAAATTTTTAGTTTAATTAAAAAAATTTCCTAAATTAATTATTTTAAATATTAACATAAGCTTTATTTTTACACTAAATTAGTGTAAATTACAAATTTAAATGGTTTTAATTTGTAAAAATGAACCATGGCATATTAGAATTTAGTGTGTATCATGCAAAAATTATTTGCAAATTTTTCCTAATTTCTAGAGCTTTCTTGAGTTGCTATAGTAAATAAATAAATAAATAATTAATTAAACCATGAAAAGACTTTAAATGATGATTCTTTCTTGAAACTTCCACACTTTTCTTCACTCTTTTCTCTTTCTCCCTCCCCATGGCCGGCCACAACTCATCCATGGCAGCCCCCCCCATTTTCCACCTCATTTTTATTCAAAAATCATCAAAAATACATCAAAAATTCAATTAAAATTCCACAAAATCATATATATTTTCATACCCTTTATTCTCTACTCTTCTTTACATGGAATTTGGAGTGGGAAAGCATGTATTTTTGAGGCTCATTTTCAAGTTTGGACATGAGGTTGTGGAGGTATAAATCCTTCTCTTTTATTTTATTTCTATTAGATATTTCTTTTAAAGTTTAATTAGATTTAATCTATTAATTCTATTTACTACTTTTAAAATTCAAGTTAGGGTTTGAAAAATCAAGTTGTGATTTTTATTAATTAATGAGGGTTATAATCACTAGTTTAACATATTTAGAAGTGGAAATTCTTATAGGGATGATATGTTGTAAATTGTTAACCTAAAATTGATTTAATTATACTTTTTAGCTAACTAGTTTTTTATAAAATATGTTTATGGGTAATATAAAATTCCAATTAAGATTTCTATCATTAGATTGTAGTTTTAGTGAGCATATTAACATGTTAATGGAAAGAAAAACTTAGTTTGATCACTAGATTCAATTGATAATTGGAAAATAGTAATAAAATGCTATTATTTTGTTAACTAGATTTTGGAAAATTCTAAATAAAAGGGATTTAAAATATAATATTGGTTTCATTATATCATTATCATCATAAATTGTGGTTTAAGTCATTAATTTATGCAAAATCATGTTTTGAGGTGGAATTGCGGTATTTTGCTTGGAAAATGTTGAAAATTGTTAAATGTGGTAAACTAGAAATTTCAAATTTATATAAATTTGTGTAATAAAAAATATAGTAATGGTTTGTATAGTCTAGTAATGCTATTTAATGAGTTTTATGACCATTAGTTTCATTTAAATGTCAAGTTTTGATGAAAAACGGTATATTGGCATTTTCGGGTTTTTGCGAAATTGGACAGTTTGATAGATTTTAGGGTTTCGATGGATTTAATCGTGTTTTATGGTATAAGTAATGTGTTTTTAAACTACAAGTTGTTTGATGATGTTATCTCGATCCATCGGAGTTTGTACGCCGATATCGAGCGGTATTTGGTTCTTTTGCGTGGACGGGACATAGGTTTTAACCTATGCTTGTTCTTTATATCGTTTGACTTTTGTATGTGATTCAGTTTACGATGCTATTTAAATGTTTGCGTCTAGGTACCCCTCACGTGGACTGCGGGCGATGAAGAGGAGGATGGCGACACTGTCTTCGGTAGACATGGACCAGGTGAGTAGATGTATATCTACGGGGGGAAGTCGGGTGGATGGCGTTTAGCACCCCCGCAACGTAGAATAGGAATAGTACTTAGCGACATTAGGAAACCCAATGTGACCCTAGATTCTTACCGAGCAGGACCCTAGTAATGACCCTAGGCGGGACTAGACTGATTTAGGAAAACCATACCTGAGGATGAATACTTTGGGAAAGGTTCGTAGGTTTCTGATAGAAACATACACGCACACACTAAAACTTGACTTGGCGTATACGTATATGTGTGTATATATATAAAACTAGGTATAGGTGTATATATACACACCACACGTATATGGGATTCATTGATGTGATATGATATCCGAGGTATGATGAAACAGTATAACTGGGCTTGATGCCGTGATTCTTGACTATACAGTCGTAATAAAGTGTTAGCGGATCATTAGAGAATGAGATAATGAACATGCATATATAAATTATAAAGAGTAGTGGTGATATTGATGTACATGGGACGCTAGAATAGTACCCGGACTGTAACTGGTGACTGATCACGATATGATATATGTATAACTTGATTACGACATGATATTTCTGAGGATAAACTAATGATGCTTATCATGATAGCAATGATATATGATTGATGTATGCGATCACAGTTTAACACCTTGATCATGAGATGTGCTGATGATGACATTATACGAATGAGGAGACACCTAGGAGATACTTGACCGTACCCCGATATTGGGATGCCGTACGATGGATTTTACCGTACGAGGCTTAGATTTGATGATTGATCCGCACTCTTGATTCGAGGAAGCCGTACTACGTACGTGACGCTATTGAGGCGGGATCGCCGACTATTAGAGATATTGATTAAGACCTTAGGTAGACTCTAGTTTCTTACTGACTAGTCTATTAGGTTTAATTCCTTAGGATGTTAGATGGACACTGGTTTAGGTTCGACTCACATAGTGGTAGTTGTACTCGTATCTCGCAGAGGAGTGGATAATGCACATCTGTATTTACATTCATACTGTAATCATCATGGTGCATGTTCTTTTATATGTTACTATAATCAGTATAAACTTTACCTGTTAGGACACCAGCACTATTACCGATGATGCGCATGTTCCACGCACACTTATTTGCCGGCTCACACACATCATCATCGGTAATTGCTATGTCACGTACACTTTAGATCATATTGTCTTTTATGGATAGAATCAGTTAGCAACTAGACAGATATAATATTGTGATTATTTTCTGACATTAGTATAAGACATGATATTTATTACTTAGACATTGATGCATTCATATTTCATGTTGTCGCACAGTAGTATGGGCATATGCTGACACTTATCATATACTTACTCATGATTTTGAGATTTGGATTTCTATGAGATTTCTGGATTTTTAGGGAAAACCGCAAAAATATATAAAAACTTCTCTCTCTCTCCTCTTCTCTTTTTAAATAAGATGCGGTTTTCTCGTGATGTATGAGTCGTCCACCATGAGTATTTCATATTTTCTGTTGGATTTCGAGACCCGATTCGAGGAGTGGATGAACCGTCTCGGGTACATGGTGGGCCCGGTATGGTACCCCGGGGCAAGAAGATCGAGTTGTAGACGATGAGCCTGTCAGGGGAAGGCTACCTACCGGTGATGTCTGGCGCGGCGGATATCCGGAGGATACCGACCGTTGTCGTGAGATTTGATGATATGGGCCGATCCGGACTGACGGAGCCCGAGATATTGAGACTTGAGATTACATGTGTTGTGTCGATGTTTGACACGGATTTCCATGGGTTTCATTATTCAGATTTCAGATTCTTATACACATTCTACGATGATAATAGCTAAAGATTTCTTATACATATATATCTGGATTTCAGGATTTGTTACTTTACCTTCATGGTGCATGCATTTCATTCATATGACATAGTATTATATGAGGCACTGACACGACACGGTGTATTTGCACTTACACGTAGTATTACCCTGCTATTACTAGATGATTGGGATATTATAGTGTATTATTATTATGACCTAGGATAGCGTCGTGCATTCGATTTCTTTTCGTAGATATCTTCTACTCACGAGTTGGCAACTCACCCCCGTTGTGCCAAATTCTTTACAGGTTCGATGTACAGGTTTCCGTGGCAGCTTGTTGGCACATCTTTTCTTCAGGGTGATTTGCACGGTAGGTTGGTTCACTTGTATCCGAACCACCATTGTACTTTTATTCATTCATTTGTATCTAGTAAGCTCCATCAACCATATTTGTATTACTTGATAAGTTTATTGGACCAGTTGTTTATTTCGACCTTAGAGTCGCGCATGTGTTATTCAGATCTGGTGGTTTTGTTTTCTTTTGAGTTTTGAGCCTCGCCTATTGGCGTTGTATATTATTGTGCTTGCTGTGGTTGTTTCCGCCTGTTGGCGTTGATGCTAGCTCCCGTTTGGGGATGCTTTTTATTGTTTATGTATATTATACTTGTTGTACCCGTTTGGGGGCCAGTTTTTACAGAGGAGACTCTGCCGAAATTTTTGGGAAAATTGCTGATGCTTTTAAACTTGTTTTCTTTTTCTTCTTCTTCTTCTTCTTCTTCTATGGTTTAGATTTCTGGGCTTCGGCTTACTTAGGTTACGTGGCGCCTCTAGACGCTTCGTAATCTAAGTGCCGGTCACGTTCCGTACTTTCGGGTCGTGACAAAGTTGGTATCAGAGCGCTAGGTTTAACCCTGTATAAGTCTAGGTGACCCTTGGTTGATGGAATAGGCGATTTAGGTAGAGTAACGTACCGTGGGTATGGTCCGCGGCATACTTACGATACGCTACTCTGCTTAAGGAGCCTTAGGATGTACATTGTTTGCACCGTATTTCATTCGTTCCTTTGATCTATCTTCATCGATGTCGGATGGTGGTTTCTGTTACCACGGGCAGAGGGAGCTGCGGCTCGAATGCGATAACCATTAGAGTATTGGTTATTCTTGAGGATTGAAGCATTGCTTAGCGTGCGGATGAAGGGTATTCACATGCTGTCCGGATGAAGTTAAAGGGTTCGAACGATTATCAGAAAACCATTTTCCTAAGTTTAAAGTATTCGGAAGAACATGCAGGTATTTCGATGGACCCTCTAGAAGAATGAAACCCTAACTCGACATAATGACCACGAGAACGCCCTTGAACCTTAGGGTTTACGGCCGTTCCGCTGTGCCATTAGTGAGGCTTGGGTTTACCCTTCTACAGCTGGATCATCGATGCTGGGGTATGTACCGGATATTTTTAAACTGTACTTGAGTGTTGAGCTCTCGGGGAATTATGGGATTTTGATGGATCGATCGAAAAGTTTAATGTAGTCCGGATATCAGGTGAAGGGATCGATTACATGGGAGACTCTAGATATGAGTGTTGCCGTTGGTAGCGCAGTCTGCATAGCTACGAAGAGGCGAGTTTAAAGCAGCCGACATCAGAGGAAGGAGGCGCACATTGACGATAGTGTTTACGATTATGATTTAGTGATTTGAATTTCATATTTTCATGATTGGATTTTGGTATTTTGAGGACTTTGTTCTACGATTGGTATTTCATGTGTGTACCTTCATTCTATTTGTGTTTCATATATCAGTTGTATTGATGTTGTTTAGTACACAACCAGTACACTTGATTTGGTTTTATATATTTGGGATTTTTGATTTGATTTCGTGCATAGGGGTTACACGTGATTTTGACATATGTTTCGACCTAGTTTTCATGCATTTTTGTGCTGTGATTTCGATTTTGATATTCGATGTATGTTTTCGTGCACCATGTGCACCTGATTAGGATTCTTGCGCATACTTGGCGCACTTGATGCGATTTTGTGCACACCAGATGCACTAAATCGGGGTTTTGTGCAAATTAGATGCACCTGATATTGTGTCGTGCACGCCCGTTGCACTTGACAGATATTTTTGGTGCACACCTGTTGCACTTAGTTTTGTTTTGTAGGTATTCATGGTATCTGTAATTGGTTTCGATTTCAGTGCGCACCGGACGCACATGACATTTTATTGATGTGATTGGGATTGATTTTAGTTTGAGCAGTATGTTTTCCTAATTATTATTATTGATTTAGTAACCAGGCGGGACGTGTATGTTAAATAAACGATATATATATATAGTTATTTTTTTTAAAAAATAAACGTCCGCTACTTATGCCGTGACACGTGCATCACACGGCAATTTTCAAAAGGGGTTTTTGTATATTTCCTTATCCAGATATTTGTACAGTTTCACTATGATGCACACTATATATAAGTTGTAGATTGATGTATATTATGTTGGTTTTCATATTTGGTTTTGATATTTTATTCTCGCCATAACTCCGATGATTTCGTTATGCTTGACGGAGTTGATTTTTGTTATGTATTTATGTATTGATGATTTCGGAGCCCCGATGATTTGAGTGTTTTGCTAAATGTTTTAGTATTTGGAGGGGGAGTTTTAATTTAAATTCGGGGACCGAATTTCTTAAAGGGGGGAAGATTGTAACGTTTTAAAAATAATTAAATAAATAATTAAATGAATAAAAGTGTTTAAGTGAATTTTAGGATTTTCGGTAAAGTAAAACGTATTTTTCGTAAAACCAAACCGTGATTGTTTTTCATTATAAATTCAAAAATACCTATTTAATTATGTAATTACTAGTAAATAGTGTTTATTTAGCCACTTATAAATTTTTAGTTTAATTAAAAAAATTTCCTAAATTAATTATTTTAAATATTAACATAAGCTTTATTTTTACACTAAATTAGTGTAAATTACAAATTTAAATGGTTTTAATTTGTAAAAATGAACCATGGCATATTAGAATTTAGTGTGTATCATGCAAAAATTATTTGCAAATTTTTCCTAATTTCTAGAGCTTTCTTGAGTTGCTATAGTAAATAAATAAATAAATAATTAATTAAACCATGAAAAGACTTTAAATGATGATTCTTTCTTGAAACTTCCACACTTTTCTTCACTCTTTTCTCTTTCTCCCTCCCCATGGCCGGCCACAACTCATCCATGGCAGCCCCCCCCCATTTTCCACCTCATTTTTATTCAAAAATCATCAAAAATACATCAAAAATTCAATTAAAATTCCACAAAATCATATATATTTTCATACCCTTTATTCTCTACTCTTCTTTACATGGAATTTGGAGTGGGAAAGCATGTATTTTTGAGGCTCATTTTCAAGTTTGGACATGAGGTTGTGGAGGTATAAATCCTTCTCTTTTATTTTATTTCTATTAGATATTTCTTTTAAAGTTTAATTAGATTTAATCTATTAATTCTATTTACTACTTTTAAAATTCAAGTTAGGGTTTGAAAAATCAAGTTGTGATTTTTATTAATTAATGAGGGTTATAATCACTAGTTTAACATATTTAGAAGTGGAAATTCTTATAGGGATGATATGTTGTAAATTGTTAACCTAAAATTGATTTAATTATACTTTTTAGCTAACTAGTTTTTTATAAAATATGTTTATGGGTAATATAAAATTCCAATTAAGATTTCTATCATTAGATTGTAGTTTTAGTGAGCATATTAACATGTTAATGGAAAGAAAAACTTAGTTTGATCACTAGATTCAATTGATAATTGGAAAATAGTAATAAAATGCTATTATTTTGTTAACTAGATTTTGGAAAATTCTAAATAAAAGGGATTTAAAATATAATATTGGTTTCATTATATCATTATCATCATAAATTGTGGTTTAAGTCATTAATTTATGCAAAATCATGTTTTGAGGTGGAATTGCGGTATTTTGCTTGGAAAATGTTGAAAATTGTTAAATGTGGTAAACTAGAAATTTCAAATTTATATAAATTTGTGTAATAAAAAATATAGTAATGGTTTGTATAGTCTAGTAATGCTATTTAATGAGTTTTATGACCATTAGTTTCATTTAAATGTCAAGTTTTGATGAAAAACGGTATATTGGCATTTTCGGGTTTTTGCGAAATTGGACAGTTTGATAGATTTTAGGGTTTCGATGGATTTAATCGTGTTTTATGGTATAAGTAATGTGTTTTTAAACTACAAGTTGTTTGATGATGTTATCTCGATCCATCGGAGTTTGTACGCCGATATCGAGCGGTATTTGGTTCTTTTGCGTGGACGGGACATAGGTTTTAACCTATGCTTGTTCTTTATATCGTTTGACTTTTGTATGTGATTCAGTTTACGATGCTATTTAAATGTTTGCGTCTAGGTACCCCTCACGTGGACTGCGGGCGATGAAGAGGAGGATGGCGACACTGTCTTCGGTAGACATGGACCAGGTGAGTAGATGTATATCTACGGGGGGAAGTCGGGTGGATGGCGTTTAGCACCCCCGCAACGTAGAATAGGAATAGTACTTAGCGACATTAGGAAACCCAATGTGACCCTAGATTCTTACCGAGCAGGACCCTAGTAATGACCCTAGGCGGGACTAGACTGATTTAGGAAAACCATACCTGAGGATGAATACTTTGGGAAAGGTTCGTAGGTTTCTGATAGAAACATACACGCACACACTAAAACTTGACTTGGCGTATACGTATATGTGTGTATATATATAAAACTAGGTATAGGTGTATATATACACACCACACGTATATGGGATTCATTGATGTGATATGATATCCGAGGTATGATGAAACAGTATAACTGGGCTTGATGCCGTGATTCTTGACTATACAGTCGTAATAAAGTGTTAGCGGATCATTAGAGAATGAGATAATGAACATGCATATATAAATTATAAAGAGTAGTGGTGATATTGATGTACATGGGACGCTAGAATAGTACCCGGACTGTAACTGGTGACTGATCACGATATGATATATGTATAACTTGATTACGACATGATATTTCTGAGGATAAACTAATGATGCTTATCATGATAGCAATGATATATGATTGATGTATGCGATCACAGTTTAACACCTTGATCATGAGATGTGCTGATGATGACATTATACGAATGAGGAGACACCTAGGAGATACTTGACCGTACCCCGATATTGGGATGCCGTACGATGGATTTTACCGTACGAGGCTTAGATTTGATGATTGATCCGCACTCTTGATTCGAGGAAGCCGTACTACGTACGTGACGCTATTGAGGCGGGATCGCCGACTATTAGAGATATTGATTAAGACCTTAGGTAGACTCTAGTTTCTTACTGACTAGTCTATTAGGTTTAATTCCTTAGGATGTTAGATGGACACTGGTTTAGGTTCGACTCACATAGTGGTAGTTGTACTCGTATCTCGCAGAGGAGTGGATAATGCACATCTGTATTTACATTCATACTGTAATCATCATGGTGCATGTTCTTTTATATGTTACTATAATCAGTATAAACTTTACCTGTTAGGACACCAGCACTATTACCGATGATGCGCATGTTCCACGCACACTTATTTGCCGGCTCACACACATCATCATCGGTAATTGCTATGTCACGTACACTTTAGATCATATTGTCTTTTATGGATAGAATCAGTTAGCAACTAGACAGATATAATATTGTGATTATTTTCTGACATTAGTATAAGACATGATATTTATTACTTAGACATTGATGCATTCATATTTCATGTTGTCGCACAGTAGTATGGGCATATGCTGACACTTATCATATACTTACTCATGATTTTGAGATTTGGATTTCTATGAGATTTCTGGATTTTTAGGGAAAACCGCAAAAATATATAAAAACTTCTCTCTCTCTCCTCTTCTCTTTTTAAATAAGATGCGGTTTTCTCGTGATGTATGAGTCGTCCACCATGAGTATTTCATATTTTCTGTTGGATTTCGAGACCCGATTCGAGGAGTGGATGAACCGTCTCGGGTACATGGTGGGCCCGGTATGGTACCCCGGGGCAAGAAGATCGAGTTGTAGACGATGAGCCTGTCAGGGGAAGGCTACCTACCGGTGATGTCTGGCGCGGCGGATATCCGGAGGATACCGACCGTTGTCGTGAGATTTGATGATATGGGCCGATCCGGACTGACGGAGCCCGAGATATTGAGACTTGAGATTACATGTGTTGTGTCGATGTTTGACACGGATTTCCATGGGTTTCATTATTCAGATTTCAGATTCTTATACACATTCTACGATGATAATAGCTAAAGATTTCTTATACATATATATCTGGATTTCAGGATTTGTTACTTTACCTTCATGGTGCATGCATTTCATTCATATGACATAGTATTATATGAGGCACTGACACGACACGGTGTATTTGCACTTACACGTAGTATTACCCTGCTATTACTAGATGATTGGGATATTATAGTGTATTATTATTATGACCTAGGATAGCGTCGTGCATTCGATTTCTTTTCGTAGATATCTTCTACTCACGAGTTGGCAACTCACCCCCGTTGTGCCAAATTCTTTACAGGTTCGATGTACAGGTTTCCGTGGCAGCTTGTTGGCACATCTTTTCTTCAGGGTGATTTGCACGGTAGGTTGGTTCACTTGTATCCGAACCACCATTGTACTTTTATTCATTCATTTGTATCTAGTAAGCTCCATCAACCATATTTGTATTACTTGATAAGTTTATTGGACCAGTTGTTTATTTCGACCTTAGAGTCGCGCATGTGTTATTCAGATCTGGTGGTTTTGTTTTCTTTTGAGTTTTGAGCCTCGCCTATTGGCGTTGTATATTATTGTGCTTGCTGTGGTTGTTTCCGCCTGTTGGCGTTGATGCTAGCTCCCGTTTGGGGATGCTTTTTATTGTTTATGTATATTATACTTGTTGTACCCGTTTGGGGGCCAGTTTTTACAGAGGAGACTCTGCCGAAATTTTTGGGAAAATTGCTGATGCTTTTAAACTTGTTTTCTTTTTCTTCTTCTTCTTCTTCTTCTTCTATGGTTTAGATTTCTGGGCTTCGGCTTACTTAGGTTACGTGGCGCCTCTAGACGCTTCGTAATCTAAGTGCCGGTCACGTTCCGTACTTTCGGGTCGTGACATATCCACTCCCTCCCCTATTCCCCGCTCTCATATCCAAGCCCTTAAGGATCCTCACTGGCGTGCAGCTATGCAGGCTGAATATGATGCTCTTATTAAAAATAGAACTTGGGTTCTGGAGCCTCGCCCACTTGGGGTGAATGTGGTTCGGTCTATGTGGTTGTACAAGCACAAGCTTCACTCTGATGGGTCACTTGATCGACACAAGGCTCACTTGGTTGCCAATGGCCGGGAGTCGACTGTGACGACACTTTCAGTCCGGTGGTCAAACCAGCTACTATCCGCACTGTACTCAGCCTTGCCTTATCACGCTCCTGGCCTATACATCAGTTAGACGTGAAAAATGCCTTCCTTCATGGAGCCTTACATGAAACGGTCTATATGCATCAACCACCGGGTTTTATTGATCTTGTTCATCCCGACCATGTCTGTCGCCTCCGTAAATCCCTCTATGGTCTTAAACAGGCACCTCATGCCTGGTACCAGTGGTTTGCCGAGTATGTGGCGCGCATTGGGTTCCGCAACAGTCTGTCAGATACTTCTCTCTTCATTTACCGTCATGGGGGCGACGTAGCATTTCTCTTACTCTATGTAGACGGTATCGTCCTCACGGCTTCGTCAGATGCTTTACTATGGCAGATTATTGCGTCCCTCAACTCCGAGTCCGCCATGACTGACCTGGGCCCACTCCATTATTTCCTTGGGATCGCGGCAACTCGCACCAAGGATGGTCTCTTTCTGTCACAACAGAAATATGCCCTTGAAATACTTGATCGTGCCAACATGACTAATTGCAAGCCGTGTGCGACTCCAGTGGACACTAAGTCCAAACTTGGCCCCTCTGGTACACCGGTTCAGGACCCACCACTCTACCGTAGCCTTGTCGGCGCTCTACAGTACCTCATATTTACCCGGCCTGATCTCTCTTACGGTGTCCAGCAAGTGTGTCTCTATATGCATGATCCTCGGAAGCCTCACTTCAACGCTCTCAAACGCATCTTGCGCTATGTTCGTGGCACAGTGGATCATGGCCTGCACCTATATCCGTCCACCGCCACCGGACTAACTGCTTACTCCGATGCAGATTGGAGTGGGTGCCCCGACACACGCCGCTCTACCTCCGGTTACTGTGTGTTCTTGGGTGATAATCTTCTCTCTTGGTCCTCAAAGCGTCAAGCTACGGTCTCTCGCTCCAGTGCCGAAGCCGAATATCGTAGGGTTGCTAAGGCCGTTGCTGAGACTTGTTGGCTCCGCAACTTGCTTTTAGAACTTCATTGCCCACTTACTCATGCGACCCTTGTATATTGTGACAATGTTAGTGCTGTCTACCTATTCACTAATCCGGTGCAACACCAGCGTACGAAACATATTGAGATCGATTTTCACTCTGTTCGTGAAAAAGTAGCTTTGGGTCACGTCCGAGTTCACCACGTCCCTTCCAGCTCACAATATGCCGACATTTTCACCATGGGACTTCCTATTTCACTTTTGACTGATTTTCGCTCCAGCCTGAGCGTCCGACCTCCTCGATCCCGCTCCGCCTGCGGAGGTGTCATAATAGAAAATATATGTTAATATTCTATTACTAATTAGGTAGCTATAATTAGGCTATAAATGATAATAGAAAATATATGTTAATATTCTATTACTAATTAGGTAGCTATAATTAGGCTATACTCTTGTTAAATAGGAGAGATTATCTCCTGAGTATCCGGCTATACATGTAAATAGGAGAGATTATCTTCTAAATATCCTCCTGTATATCTCTTATACATCTATAATTACAAATGAATGCAAGGTTAATCTCCAAGGGGAATTCACCAATCTTCAATGGTAAAGCCAAATTCCACGATTTTGGTAGTAATAGGTATGACCTGTAAGCTGTAACTCACATTTATTTCTCAAGTGCAGCAAACAACAGGCATTAATAAACATCACATTCTTTGCTTACCTTGCCATTTTGAGATGGGAAACATCATGGAGTTTAATGAATATGAATCAGTGAGAATGCACCAGAGTCTTTACGGAGAAAATGAATTCAGTATCCATTGTCAAGTGAGTATATTCTTAGTCGCTCCTAGATATTTCGCCCTTGTAAGCTACAAAATAAGTCGTATTCATTGTAAACTAAGTCAAAATAGCAGAGAACAAGGCACATTGTATCATACGGATCAATGATCTATTGAGTATTTAACCTATGTTTTCCCCTCTCTTTTACAGCATTATGAAATGTATCCTCGCGTTCTGTTTGACTTGGAATCCTCAAGGCAAAGTCTTCATGCAATGCGGGTATGGATCGAAATGTTAACACGGATTGTTTAGTGCCATAATCAACATGTTGTACTATCTCTACCTTTATCTATCTACCGTATTTAATTTTTAAATTGATTAATGATGCGGCTTCTTACTTATTCAGAGAAATTAAACAAGATTTATGCGCGATGCATGTAATTAAATGCTATGTCATTATTATTTTACAAGTGTGATGCACGTAACAAAATTGCCGCATTATTATTATTTTACAAGTGTGACTCCTGTAGTTTAAATTAATAAAAACTTCATCGTAGAAATTTCTATAACTATGTGCTAATGCACGTGCCGAAAATGCTAGTCTAATTAATAAAAACTACTTGCAAAATAATTTTGTGTATAAATACTTTCTGAACGAAAGCATCTTTAAACATGTAATATGTGTCGACCAATGATACCAAAGGATTCTTAAATATAGATTTTCTTTAAGAATAACATAAAATTTTAACCCTTAATTTGGTGTCCTATTTATATGGACAAAGCAGAGAAAATATTTAAAAAGGATAATTTTTATAAAACTCTCCAAAAGTTTCAGCATTTGAAAGGAAACTTCCAAAACGTTTCACGTCTCTAAAATAACTACTCTGCCATGCGAGCCCTAACTGTACATCATCAACACATCAGAATAGTCAGTTCAGATGCCATATCATCAAACTTCTTACCTTCCTTTTCATCATCCTCAGTCCCAAACCCTAATCCCAACCCTAATCTAACCACGCGTACAATAGCCACCGCGGACCTCGCACACTGCCGCACATGCCCTCCTCCTCGTCATCTTCTCCTCCTCCTCCTCTTCCCTTCATCAAACCTTAGCCCTAACCCTAGTCTACCCTGCAACTTCCGCCATCATCACCACCCGCTTCGCCTGTCGTCGAAGCCGCCGCCTCTTTTCCCATTATCATTATCGTCCTCCTCTTCCCTGGACCACCCTAATCCACGTCCCTCACCTCGCGACGCCCTCATTGTCGTCACCGTTGCCACTCTTCATCACTTTCAACATCATCTTCATCATCCTAAACCCAAACCTGCCACCAATGCACACTACCATCGCAGATTAAGTGTAGTTAATAATTATTTAAAATTATGATAAAATATTTAACAATAATTTAATTTAATTAATTATATATAATCCAAAGGTAGAATATCATTTTAGATGCACAAATAATATGGTTGACCGACGTTGACCTTAATCAGGATAGTCTTTTGAGATTTGATGTTTGAGTTTAGTACCAAAAGGTGAAACTTTTGGAAAGTTTTATAAAAATAAGCCAAAATAAAATTCAGAGATCACGGTGATCATTTAGGAATTGCTCTCAACCTATTCAAAAGGAGAGAAAAAATTGTCATTTTTTAATATATATATATATATATATATATATAGAGAGAGAGAGAGAGAGAGAGAGAGAGACGCCACATGAGGTACCTCATATGGCGTCGAGAAACACATTTTCCATCGTGTTTTTGGACGATCGGAATGCATCATTTTTATCGTTATTATCTAAGATGTGAGTATACCAAATTTCATGTGATTCTTCAACCTTTTCACCGTTGATTTAGTAATGTAAAAAGTTCTATTATCGGTAAACTTAATTCAACGGTGAAAAGGTTGTAGAATCACATGAAATTTGGTATACTCATATCTTAGATGATAACGATGAAGATGATGCATTCCGATCGTCGGAAAACACGATGGAGGGTGTGTTTCTTCGACGCCATAGGAGGAAATCCCATCCTACGACATCTTTCCTCCATTATTTTCATATATATATATATATATATATATATATATATCCCTGTAACCTCTAGACCAAAAAATCGATCTGAACCAAGTTCTCATATTACCCATTTAACTTTCATACAATAACATAACAGATGGAAAAAGAAAAAAAGCCATGTATAAGTTCAGCTCTTGAATTATGAAAACCAACTGCAATTCTGACACATTGTTGTGTATTGTATGATTTCAGGCTAAGGTAACTGGACCGTGGAAGCGGTGCTGGACTCGTGTTCAATATGAAAGAAACATCTGGGATTTGACACCGTACCATTTGAATCTCACCATGAAAGGCTACAGGCCCTTCTTCTACAGGTATTGCTACTAAAAGATACATAAAAAAATTAGCAATCTCAATCATTCATCATTAGTGCAATCTTATGTTATTAAGTATTTTATATTTTGGATTTTTTTTCTTTTTAAGTTTTATTTCCTTAAATAGAGTAGCTAATATGATGATGAGTGGCATAAATTGGTTATTACAGTAAATGTAGAATGTTGTAGCTAATGATTTTAATATAAATAAACATAAATAAAGGCTAATTGCATATGACACCTTTTATCTATAAGTCATGTAGCACTTATAGCCTCTTAACCGGCTTATTAGTACGTGACACGCCTGAGATCGATTCTAACAACTTCATTATTCTTGTAAAACTTCTCTCACACAATTTCTCTTCTTCCCCCTTTTCCCTATAAAATAGTTAAGATTTCACTTCGTGTGTGCATTAATTATTAAACTTTCTCTCATCAACTTGAGTTTGAGATTCATTTCTCTCTCTCTCTCTCTGTCTGTCTCTCTAATTGGGGGCGACCAGCGGAGATCATGACATGGTACTTCCATACACAGGAACCCTTGAGTGGCTTAGAAGATTTAACTACTCCGAGATCGAGAAATGGCGTCCATGGTTTATTGATGATCTTATAGCAGGGTATAATTATATTCAAATTTTATAATGCATTTCTTCATCTATGAGTTATGACAATGTGATCCTTATATTGATCGTTTTTCAATTTAGGTATTCAGTTCGGTTAGACCACAATGTATTGTTTGCTACAATCAAGGTAAATCGAAACAAATTGAACTTAATGCCAAAATTGGTGCACATGAAATTATTTTTTAGGATAATTACACTAATTTGATTATTGTTCTGTTACTAAAGTGCCTAATGTTTGTTTTATCACTGTAAGCTCCCTTAAAGTGCCACATTTAAGGGTATTTTAGTGGGGAAAGAAACAATGAGCACCATAGTTTAAGGGAGTTTACCATAATATATTTTTTTCTAAAGTAGTTTAGTGAAAAATTGTGATAGTTGAGTGTAGTTTAGTGTGATTTAGCCTTTTAATGGACTAACTTCGTATTTGTGGGCATACGGTGACGGAATATATGCCTCAAGAAACATTGATTGCTTAGCAAAGATGGATTGAGGGAGCTGATTCTCTTGTTTGATTTTGTTTTCTTATCGAATCAAATAAGTTGTTTTATGTAATATGTTTGTAGCAGATGACTCTCAAGCATAGCAATTTCAGGATTAAGTACCATAAATGTCGGCTGATTGCATCATTTATCGTATAGAACTCTTCAATTGGCTTGTTAGCACCCGGCATCCTTTGAATTAATAGCCCGTTGCGGGGTTATATGTGCTACTTTTATCCTAATTGAGATTAACCTTAGAGGTATTTGATGCTAACAAGCCAGCTGAGAGATTTTAAGTCTTGAGGAATACATGAAGGGCCTAATACGCAAAGTGTTACCTGCTCAAGTCACCAAAATGGGCTGGGATTCTATCCAGAAATTCTCTTATAAAAATGCTTCAAGGCAAAACATGAAATAACCAAGCCCAGAGGCAATGATAATGCCTGACTTCATTTACAACCTCCAAATAAAGTAGTAAAATTAACATTAATGGGTAAGTATAACAAAGGAATATTTGCATGAATTCTCATATAGTAGAGGCCAATTTACGATATGTAGGAGTATAGATATCCCATATGCAGCTGCAGTTAATTTCAGAGTTGAGTGAGTTTTAACCACAGATTATTCACGTTGTAGTTTCAACTAAACTAGGAAGTGCCAACTGCTTGAACCTACCAAAAATCTTTTTTTCAATCAATATAACTTCTATGTAGTTTTTTTTTTGAAGAAATATAACCTCGATATATTTGAAACAAACAAACTTATACAATAAATCTGAAGATTGGTTTATATTGGGGATCAAAGGAATATATAGGAGAAAAAACTCCAGTAGTCGGGAAAGAAGGCAAGCGTCGACTATCCAGATGATCGGTACCTTATTGTTGGCGCGCATCGGAGACAACATCAATCTTGATGAATCTAAACTAAAATCCCGTTTAACGGATAACAACTAGAACAATGTAAAATCAAATAACACACAAGAGATTCGGGAAAAAGGGAAGAATATCTTTATTTGAACTCAGTAAAAAATCTTACAAGGGTTACAAATCCTCTCCTTATAGATCTCCAACAAGATCTCCTCTTTCTCTCTTGAAGTTCTTCTTAATAGCGTCTTGATCTCCTATGGAGCCGTCATTTCGTCACCCTTAAACCTTATGATCAATATTGCACATCTTAAATTTTAACCCTATCATCTATTTATAACCAAATATAAATCAGAATTATAATAGGATCCTTAATTACGAAACTGCCTTCCAGAACCTGAAATTTTCGAGATAAACTTGAAATTTGATACGCGCAACAACCGACAACAGATATCTGTCCCTTTAAGGTCAGACGTCTAAGCTCTATCTACATGCCGATCCAGAGCATCGCCTGACGTTTGATCTTCTATGGATCAGACCTTTGCTCATCCTTCGAGCAAGCCCGCTCACACTCCTGTGAATCCAACCAGTAACACTTACCGTACAGTCCGGTCTGATCGTCTGATATGTCGCATATCTCGCCTAGGGGTGGTAAACGTCAGACCCCAATAGTTCGATAAGTCGTGTCGATATGAGGTCTATAACAGTTTGAGAAACTACTGGTAACACTTACCAGTAAATCTCAGCAACCCTGGCCAGGGATTTCTGGTTATACCCAATCGAACACAGCGCAACATCGACTCCCTATACCGGGAGAGACGAATCCCCTCCTATCGCTCATTGCCTCTGTGTGATTCGGGACTGTACCCAAAAACCACCGTTTTGCACGCCCTCTTGGACGTGGTAAGATGGAAATCAAAGCACAGTGGGAACCACACAAGACTCTATGACGATCTCGGGTCAACAGACTACGCTGTACCAGTGTCACCAGAGAACTGCCATCTGACGTAAGGTATAATACCATCTGGGAGTTCTCGGCGAGTCCGTCCAGTGTACCCAGTCTCCACTGAGCACCCGTATATCATCTCTGATGTCAAACACCAATGGATATGGGATCATCTATCGCCCATCTGTATGGGTCGAGAAGGTATACGCTAGTCTACTCTGGTATATCGATACCCCGTCTCTGTAGGGTTCCTAGGCACACAAATGAAGTCTCACAAGGCATCAACCATGCCAATTTATAATTTTACGGTGCCGAGAAACCCTAGACTAGATCGTTAACTAGAATTTTAGACGAAAGATGCAACTAGTTAACAACTTAACTAAGTGAACGGAAATACAACCTTTGTAGATCCGGTTCTCCACCTTCATAGCTCCGTGATGATGTCCCTCCGCTGTCCAAATCGGATCCCGGACTCTGGCATCGGCTTCATCGGAAAAATAGGCGGGCTTGATCGTCGGCTTCGATGCCGAAGATGATTTACGTCGAGGCATCACAAGATCAAGCTCCCACTTCACCAAGTCATGAAACTTGTGAAGATAACACCCTATACTACTTGGCAAGAGGTAGAGGATGAAGAAATAGGAGGTGGATTCACTTTAGAATTGGAATTCTCACTCTTTTTCTCAAGTTGCCATTGATGGAGGCAAGCTTTTCTTCTTCAAGAAGAAGAAGAAGAAGAAGATGATAGAATTATGATATGATAAGAATTATGTTCAAAAGAAAATAAAATGAATACTTATCATAATCCAACCATGGTCAAGTGTAGAGAATAAACTAGGGTTAGGTCAATGATTAGGGTTAAGCATGAAGACAAAAATGGTGACTTAGTCAAAGCTTCATGAAGCTTCAACATGCATCCAAAGAAAGCCACCATTTTTCCCTTTTTCATTTCCAAAATAAATAAATAAATAAATAAATGAATAAGAAAATGAAAACCCTAACCAATATACAACCATGGTTTAATCTTCACACAAACCCTAGTGAGCATGTATCATCAAACATGACACAATCAAGTGCACAAAAGTATATCACATATACAACTTGTGAACTTGTAGTGAGAAAATCCATTTAAAGTGAACCAATACTAGTTAATACAAAGTAATATATCAAATATATAATTATGCATTAAATCATTAAATCAACACTTGATTCAATGATCCGGTCATGTCGCACACAACCGACTAGTATACAATGTATCGATTTATCGAATCAATCCTTGATTCGATAACTAGGTTATATCGCATACAACCATATCGATACATTCATCGCGAGAATGAAATACGGTATCACATACACGCATTATTCTCGGTCCCGCACATATCTCATATGCGCTCCTATTTCGTTTCGCTTGAGCCAGGAAACCTCTGTGTAGGACTCTAAAGACTCGTCAATACGCCGGCAGCAGGTGATGATCATATCAAACACCCACAAGCCGCAAGCGGTCTGCTAAACATAACGGCCACCCGGGTATTGAGCGATCAGAAGATCGACGAGCAAGCCCGCTCACACTCCTGTGAATCCAACCAGTAACACTTACCGTACAGTCCGGTCTGATCGTCTGATATGTCGCATATCTCGCCTAGGGGTGGTAAACGTCAGACCCCAATAGTTCGATAAGTTGTGTAGATATGAGGTCTATAACAGTTTGAGAAACTACTGGTAACACTTACCAGTAAATCTCAGCAACCCTGGCCAGGGATTTCTGGTTATACCCAATCGAACACAGCGCAACATCGACTCCCTATACCGGGAGAGACGAATCCCTTCCTATCGCTCATTGCCTCCATGTGATTCGGGACTGTACCCAAAAACCACCGTTTTGCACGCCCTCTTGGACGTGGTAAGATGGAAATCAAAGCACAGTGGGAACCACACAAGACTCTATGACGATCTCGGGTCAACAGACTACTCTGTACCAGTGTCACCAGAGAACTGCCATCTGACGTAAGGTATAATACCATCTGGGAGTTCTCGGCGAGTCCGTCCAGTGTACCCAGTCTCCACTGAGCACCCGTATATCATCTCTGATGTCAAACACCAATGGATATGGGATCATCCATCGCCCATCTGTATGGGTCGAGAAGGTATACGCTAGTCTACTCTGGTATATCGATACCCCGTCTCGATACACCCACGACTAGGGACCTTGAAGGATGTACTTATGGACTACCATGTCCCCACTAGTATGATCCGCATCATAGTCCAGGTAGTCAAGTAGACATCCTAAGGGCTTTACCAACATGTATCGGAGAGACAATCAGTGTACACATTAAGGTAAAGATCAACCAGATAGCATACTATCATGTCGAGCAAGAAAGTCCTCCCTATATATGTCCCAGCATCCACTACAATATACATCCTATGTATAGTAATGGCCTCTAGGGTATACATATAACTAACAATCTCCCACTTGCACTAGGGCTATCTGTAGCAGTGGTTGTAGTATCTCATACTCAACCATCCCATAAAAGTCTCTCTCTGGGAAAAGGCCTTTGTGAGTGGATCCGCCGTGTTGTCCTCTGAGTCTACTCTCCTAACCTTGATCCCCTGGAGATCAACCATCTCCATGATCAGGTAATACTGCCTTAGAATATGTCTGGATCACTGATGGGACGGACGTTCCTTGGCATAAGCCACAACTCCATTGTCACACAATGGGAGGAACTGAGTTCATCTCATGAACTATTATACATCCAGACAGCCTCTTTGGTAGCATCTTAAGTAGCGATGTATCCAGCCTTAATCGTCTAGTATGTCACGGTATCTCGCTTGGAACTCTTCCAACATATCGTCCCTTCATTGAGGGTAAAGACAATGCCTGTGACTGACATTCAGTCGTATTTATCACCCTGGAACCCTTCCAGTGATTCTCCTCAGGTTCGATTGAAACCTTCTTACTACTATTAGTGAGATTCCTAGTATCCAATTACATCTATCTCGTAGATGAAGACTCAGGATTTAGGAAGTATCACTTTGATCCTGTATGGAGAATCCTTGTGATAAGCGGAGATTGACCGAGCGTAGCATAGGAAACTCCTTTCTTATCAAGAGTATGTCATCCACGTACTCTACGAGGATCATCACCATACTCCCTACTACCTTTTTGTATATACAAGGTTTATCTACCATTTTGATGACGTCAAACTGTTTGACTACTACATCAAAACAGATGTTCCAACTCCACGATACCTGCTTTATCCTATAAAGCATCTTGTACACGTTTCCGCTGCTCCCACTGTCTACGAAGCCCTCTGGCTGTGTACTTATAGACGTTCTCTTCTAAAACTTCATTTAGAAAAGTAGTCATGGCACCCAACCGCCAGATATCGTAGTTATGGTATGTAGCCGTGGCAAGTAGGATCTGGATGGACTTAAGCATAGCCACTTGAAAAGGTTTCATCATTATCCACGCCTGGTCGATGACGAAAACCTTTAACAAGTCTAGTTTTGAAAGTCTCAACTTTTCCATCTACACCAAGTAATCTTCTCAAGATATACTTGCTCCTGATGGGGATTTAACCCTTCAGATATAGCAATCAAAGTCCATACTTTGTTGGTGTATAAGGATTCCATCTCAGATCACTAAGCATCCAGCCATTCTTACAGAGTCACACTCCTGATGGCCAGCTCGAAACTAGTTGGGTCATCATCTCATGATGCAATCCTCGCTCCCACTGTCATAGAGAAACAGAAGTATCTCTCAGGTGGGTGAGGAACCCTACTAGATCGGCGGAGATGCTGAGGTTCGTTGGTTACTAATGAATCCTTTGGTTCTTTCAAATCATCTGCTTCAGTTTGCATAGCTGGAACCTTTCCAGTTCTACAGGACAGACCTTGCCTCGAGCTTGTCCGGATTTTGTTTTTAGACATAGGCCGGACAACCCTAAATCTTAACTAACTTAAGATATGGGTTCTTCCCTTTCCATATCACATATGAAGTGGTAGGCAACAGATTTGATCGGAACCCAATTCAATTGGTATGCAGCTTCTCAAGTGCATAACTCCCAAAAGGAAATAGGAAATACAGTAGTACTCATCATAGAGCACACCATATCATATAGGGTGCTATTGCTCCGCCCCGATATACCATCGTGCTATGGTGTATACGGAGGAGTAATGCTGAGAGAGAATCTCATTCTCCTTTAGAATAATCCAGGATTTCCGTGCTCAAGTATTCTCCTCCTCGATCTCATCAAAGGACATAATACTTATACCCGTGTTTTGGTTTTCTACTTCTAAGTCATATTCTGTGAATATCTCAAAAGGTTCGGACTTGTGTTTCAACAGCTGAATCTTGAGAGATTATCAGAGAATGTAACGAAGTACAAACAACCAGTCCTGGCATATGTAGACAGGGGACCTTACATACATCAACATGTATCATCCCAAGAGTTCACTAACTCTTTCTCTGTTTCCAGTAAACGGAGCTATGGTCATCTTATCTCTGTGACATGACTGGCAAGTTTCACAAGATGTAAATTCAAACTAATTTAAATATGCATCTAAATGTAACTTCAGCCAGTCGGGTCGCATTGATATGACCTAGTCTACAATGCCTCAAGAAGGATTCGTTCGTTTCTGAACTCTTCCTCTTGTGTGTGTTCTGTATACTAAGAACTGTAGTTTGATTTAGAACATTAATGCTTTTAGATAACGTGCCTGAACCGATCAACTTTTGATATAGGAAATGTTCAAAACATTATCCAACAATACAAAATTTTATCATTTCTTTACTATTAAAGAGAGTGATATGATTTTGTATATCAGGTTCGGTATCTAATAACATTCGTTCAGAATCAATGTATTTGGAATACAGGGTGACAGTGACCAACAGACTTGGCTGCAACTCTTGCCCCGTTTTTTGCCTCATGAAACTTATCACCCGTTCTCAGTTCTCTACCTATCAGTAGCCCTATGTAACAGATTACATATCTGGGATCCTGATCCGGTATCAAATACCCAGGACGCAGAGGATACTGAGAAACAGTTCTCTGTAATGAACACACCCGAAGATGATGCATCAGCATGCACTCTCTTCGTTTGGGCGGCACGGGAATTCTGGTAATCCCCAATTTCCTGCTCTGTCTTATAACAATTATAAGTTGGAGCGGGACCAACGTTCCCCAGCGCAGTATAACAAGCGGGTTCGGTCAAATATCCGTATTATTATCTTGATTAAGGCGTGATATGGTCGCTGCCAGGAGAGAGAGAGAAGAAAACACTCAGCGTGCGCTCTTGCAAGAATAGATTGGTTATTATTTTATCTAATCAGGATGGCTCCCACTGCTTTTTATCAAATCTTCCTTCAAACCCTAAAAGGAAAGACTAGCCGGGATTAATTACACACTACAAGTTCGCCAATCTTTCAGCCAGGCCAGTGTCGGTACTTTGAGGGAGGTCCCCCATGCTTTCGCACGAACCTAATTAATGTAAACCTCGTTTTCCCAGAGGCGTAACCCCGTTGACACCTTTCTAGACACCTACTTGATCGGCTAATTGTAATGTATAAAACTCTCCCAGGAGTAACAATTACTCGCAGCGGGTATCGGGATCCAACTATCTCATAGAAGGTATGCAATCTCATTGCAAATTTCAACACTTGAAATTCCCGATAATATTTTGCCCCTAGTGTTCTATGACCTTGACGAATGCCAAACAACCCATAGTCCACTAGTCAAGTTCAACTCGTACATTTCTTGATTGAATTAAACTCACCCGCACGACCCTTGACGAATGCCAAACAACGCCGTACGAATACCCTAATCCAATCTGCATCATATGCATAAGCAGATAAATATTAGTTAGCTACCGCACACTACGCCTTGACGAATGCCAAACTACCGCAGCACGAATACTAACTAGTACTTATCTGAAATGACGGAGGGCTACGACAGGTTTTTCTGAAAACCTATTGCGTAATGAACTTGATATCGTTGTAGAATCAAATGATTTTAAAAATGGAGTGTTTTTGAGGCTTTTCTAGTTTTGCTAAAGGAGTCACTCCCGGTGAAGGGATCGTCGGTCCTTTCCTCATCGAATGAGGTGCTGGATATATCATATATATCACCGTGCAAAGCAAAAACTCTTAAAAGCAATCAAAAGACAAACCGAGTGTGTAGCATCTGCCAGTTATTGCTAAAGGAGTCACTCCCGGTGAAGGGATCTCGGTCCTTTCCTCATCGAATAAGGTGCTGGATATATCATATATACCGCTGTGCAAAGCAAGAACTGTAGCTACCTGTTTTATTTTTGAAATTCGATTCTACAACATCTTTAGGTTTCTTTTATTTTCATTAATCACATTAATGAAGTCCCATCATATAAGTACCTAAACATCACAGATAAATACGACGTACACTTCTGCCATCCGCATTCGCCTCGATGTCCCCTCGTGCACCGTTAGGTTAGGTAACTAACGACAGAGCGGGGCAGGGCTAGCGCGGGTGTAAAACATAAGTAACGCCTATATAATATATCATATATACTATATAAAGTATCCATCACAGAACATATCACATGATCACATCACAGATATCGCAGCAGAAGAATCATATGAAATATTGGATATACTAGGACGTCCGTGTTTTCAATACAAGCCAGTATAAAACACGGATTCCACGGTCATGATGAATAGCCAAACCCACACCCTTAGACCCCTACGAGAGCGGCAAGCAACCCTACCAATTCTAGAGTTAGGAGACCCGGACTCGACTCCTCGAGTTGGTCTCCCACTGGACTCCAGAACCCGGTTACTTGTGCTCCCCTCCTTGGGTCTATCCTAGTGCGGAAAAGTAAATAATATACAAAGGGTGACATCTTCCGCAACCTGGAAGTGCCCCAATAAAAGAATATTACATACAAGTTTTTACATGAATGAAAATGAAAAACACTCATCTCACATAAAAACCCCCGGCTATTCAAACACGACGATCCAATATAATATATCCAGTAACACATAACATCACATGTCAGCAACGTAAGTAAATATGCGCATCCCAATTGTCGTTGACATATAGCAACGAAACCGGCGATATCACATATTACACTTACAGTCACAGAAAAGAAAGTGTAAAACTACAACAGTTGGAATCCGCAACCTACATAGACATCGCATGCCTAATCAAATGAATTCCTTAGACATCGCATGCCTAACAATTATAAACCCCGCATTTTAGTCTCATTATCGAAAACTCTTTTCAATATCAAGTCGGGTAATTCAACAAGATTCCCGACATCCTGATCGAATGCTCGTCGCAAACTTTAGTAGGCGGCCGCACCCCCGATGCCGTCGACGAAGTGCACCAAGGCGGAACACCGCTGCCGCGAGCACCCGAACGGATGCTTTCGGCGACGGGGTTCTCCTACAGTCACTTGGTCGGGGCTATGGGGCGAGGCTGTCTATTAAGTTTACCCGGCGAGTATCCGCGTACGCTACGTGATTGCGACGGACTTTTGATCACATCAAAATTCCGTGGCAACCGATCAAGAGAGAGTAAAGTTCTATGTTTATAACATTCATATCAGTTATCTCATAACTACTTGTGGATTCCAAGTATTGTATCACATTCCAGATAACTAGAAAATGTTAAACTTTCCGATCGAACATTCAAACACCCAAGTTTTCCTGAAACAGCTCAACACATGAAACAAGTTTAAAAACATCCAGTTCATGCCTCAGTACCGACGGTCCAGCCGTAGAAGGGTCAAGCCAACGCCTCACATGTGGCATGCCGTATTGCCCCAAACCCTAAGGTTCAAAGGGCAGTTCAAGACGGTCACATAATCGAGTTAAGGTTTGTTGTCTTCTAGAGGGACCATCGCGTTACTTGCACTACTTAGAACGTCTTTAAACCACGGAAAAATCCAACACTTGGAAATTTCCCGACAGGGGAAAAGTTGGGTATTTATATCCGGTCGAACTTTTTAACAGTTTCTAAAAATACCCGGAAAGCATAAACGAAGTTAAATTATCCGATCAAATTAATGAATCCCCAATAAAACCCTAGAAAACTCAACACTTGAGTGGAATTAAAAAATTCACATAAAAAATTGCCAAGAAAGGATCTAAGAATAAATATATGAAATTTGAGGGACTAAGTCCAAATTTGGGCCACGGAAGCGCCGCCAAACCCCTGGTTTGGCCGCGGTTCCACGGTCGAATTATGGAATTAGGGGCCCAAACTTCACAGTAATTCTTAGTTTTTCCTGCTTACTTTTCTTCATATTTTTAATTCACAAAAATCCACGAATTTCAAAAATGTACAGAGAGCATTTTAGGGTTTGGGTTTCGGTTCGATCGGACTTCTAATTCCGTCTACGCATCGCCTAAGGCTCTAGCTAGGCTCTGATACCACTGTAGGGTTCGTAGGCACACAAATGAAGTCTCACAAGGCATCAACCATGCCAATTTATAATTTTACGGTGCCGAGAAACCCTAGACTAGATCGTTAACTAGAATTTTAGGCGAAAGATGCAACTAGTTAACAACTTAACTAAGTGAACGGAAATACAACCTTTGTAGATCCGGTTCTCCACCTCCATAGCTCCGTGATGATGTCCCTCCGCTGTCCAAATCGGATCCCGGACTCTGGCATCGGCTTCATCGGAAAAATAGGCGGGCTTGGTCGTCGGCTTCGATGCCGAAGATGATCTACGTCGAGGCATCACAAGATCAAGCTCCCACTTCACCAAGTAATGAAACTTGTGAAGATAACACCCTATACTACTTGGCAAGAGGTAGAGGATGAAGAAATAGGAGGTTGGTTCACTTTAGAATTGGAATTCTCACTCTTTTTCTCAAGTTGCCATTGATGGAGGCAAGCTTTTCTTCTTCAAGAAGAAGAAGAAGAAGATGATAGAATTATGATATGATAAGAATTATGTTCAAAAGAAAATAAAATGAATACTTATCATAATCCAACCATGGTCAAGTGTAGAGAATAAACTAGGGTTAGGTCAATGGTTAGGGTTAAGCATGAAGACAAAAATGGTGACTTAGTCAAAGCTTCATGAAGCTTCAACATGCATCCAAAGAAAGCCACCATTTTTCCCTTTTTCATTTCCAAAATAAATAAATAAATAAATAAATGAATAAGAAAATGAAAACCCTAACCAATATACAACCATGGTTTAATCTTCACACAAACCCTAGTGAGCATGTATCATCAAACATGACACAATCAAGTGCACAAAAGTATATCACATATACAACTTGTGAACTTGTAGTGAGAAAATCCATTTAAAGTGAACCAATACTAGTTAATGCAAAGTAATATATCAAATATATAATTATGCATTAAATCATTAAATCAACACTTGATTCAATGATCCGGTCATGTCGCACACAACCGACTAGTATACAATGTATCGATTTATCGAATCAATCCTTGATTCGATAACTAGGTTATATCGCATACAACCATATCGATACATTCATCGCGAGAATGAAATACGGTATCACATACACGCATTATTCTTGGTCCCGCACATATCTCATATGCGCTCCTATTTCGTTTCGCTTGAGCCAGGAAACCTCTGTGTAGGACTCTAAAGACTCGTCAATACGCCGGCAGCAGGTGATGATCATATCAAACACCCACAAGCCGCAAGCGGTCTGCTAAACGTAACGGCCACCCGGGTATTGAGCGATCAGAAGATCGACGAGCAAGCCCGCTCACACTCCTGTGAATCCAACCAGTAACACTTACCGTACAGTCCGGTCTGATCGTCTGATATGTCGCATATCTCGCCTAGGGGTGGTAAACGTCAGACCCCAATAGTTCGATAAGTCGTGTCGATATGAGGTCTATAACAGTTTGAGAAACTACTGGTAACACTTACCAGTAAATCTCAGCAACCCTGGCCAGGGATTTCTGGTTATACCCAATCGAACACAGCGCAACATCGACTCCCTATACCGGGAGAGACGAATCCCCTCCTATCGCTCATTGCCTCCATGTGATTCGTGACTGTACCCAAAAACCACCGTTTTGCACGCCCTCTTGGACGTGGTAAGATGGAAATCAAAGCACAGTGGGAACCACACAAGACTCTATGACGATCTTGGGTCAACAGACTACTCTGTACCAGTGTCACCAGAGAACTGCCATCTGACGTAAGGTATAATACCATCTGGGAGTTCTCGGCGAGTCCGTCCAGCGTACCCAGTCTCCACTGAGCACCCGTATATCATCTCTAATGTCAAACACCAATGGATATGGGATCATCCATCGCCCATCTGTATGGGTCGAGAAGGTATACGCTAGTCTACTCTGGTATATCGATACCCCGTCTCGATACACCCACGACTAGGGACCTTGAAGGATGTACTTATGGACTACCATGTCCCCACTAGTATGATCCGCATCATAGTCCAGGTAGTCAAGTAGACATCCTAAGGGCTTTACCAACATGTATCGGAGAGACAATCAGTGTACACATTAAGGTAAAGATCAACCAGATAGCATACTATCATGTCGAGCAAGAAAGTCCTCCCTATATATGTCTCAGCATCCACTACAATATACATCCTATGTATAGTAATGGCCTTTAGGGCATACATATAACTAACAGTCTGATCAAAGCATTGCCAGATGACTGAAGCTCATCGCTCACACATTTACCTACTTTCTAGAAATCTTGAATTTCATCGCCAGACGTCTGAAGCTCATCGTTCAGACGTCTGGCCCTTCTCTGGATGTATGGTTAGTCTCGTGATATACAAGACATTCTTCACAACAATCTCTAACTTGGCTTGTATATCATTATAGTCTCCTTGAAAACTTGTTGCCTTCGTCTTATATCCTTTAGGATTGCTTAATAGTTCTTCCCGTTTCTCCTGCTGGTATAGCTCCAAATCTTGAAACCGTGAACTTTCACAATTTTTGCTTAGAACCGCGAAACTGATTTTGTCACAATTTTTCACCAGAAATGCAAAACTGATGTGGCCTTCCTACCGTGTTCGCGTGCCTTCCTCAAATTTGAGTATCTAAATAGAAGCCAAGAAGTTCGTAGGTGTGATTGAGTGTAATACTGCAAGTGCTGATATTAATGGCCGGTGGATTGACGCGGGTGCTACTAGGCATATTGCAATGACCCGGCTAGAATTGATATGAAGGAACCGAAGAAAGGAGAACAACACATTTATATGGAAAATAATACCTTTTTTGATGTTGAAGGTATTGAAACTTATAGGCTGGATCTTAGGGATAGTGTTATGGTCCTCAAAGATGTGTACTGTGCGTCAGGTATTAGGAGTAATTTTGTTTTAGTTCATGCATTGCTGAAAAATGGACTAAAGATCCGTTTTTATAATAATCGGGTGTCAATAGGGAAAAATAAGAAAGTAAAATAAGAAAGTTTTTACCATGGGCAAATTTGTACATGAACATGATTTATTTTGTCTTTCTGTAATGACCGATGATTTTATTAATAAACTTTCTGATTTGAATTATTCCTTGTGTTATTTATCTAATTATGATCTTTGGCATATAAGACTAGGGCATCCGGATACATCTAAGTTAAATCGGATAATTAAAATGAACATGTTACCAACCGTTACAGGTATAAGAACATTACCTTGTGAACATTGCCTGACCGGAAAAATGACTAGAAAATCATTTTTAGGAGGTTAAAGAGCAAATGTATTGTTGGGTTTAGTTTATTCAGATATTTGTAGACCTTTAAGTATTCAGACTCACGGAAATAAGGAATATTATATAACATTTGTAGATGACTATTTCAAATTTACTTTTGCATATCCTTTAAACAGAAAATTGTAAGTTTTTGAATATTTGAAAAGATATAAGACTGAGTAGAATGTAAACTTGGAACGAATATTAAAATATTGAGAACTGATAGGGGTGTGGAATTCAATTCAAAAGAATTTGATAACTATTGCATTCAATGTGGAATTAAAAAGGCATACAACAATGCCTTATTCACCACAACAGAATAGTGTAGCTGAAAAAAAGAACAGAACATTGTTAAATGTAATAAGATATATGTTATCTCATTCTGGCCTCTCCAAGAAATTTTGCGGAGAAGTAATATTGAGTGCAAATTATATTCTCAATCGAATTTCCACTAAATTAGTAGAATCTACACTATATAAACTTTAGAATGGACACAAATCCGAGTTGAGTCATCTTAAGATGTGAGGTTGTGTATCCCATGTTGTTATTCCATCTCAACTTAGAGATAAGTTGGATTTTAGAATTTTGAGATGTAGATTTATAGGACATCCAGAAAGATCAAAAGGATATAGGTTCTTTCATGAAGAAAAGCGGGTCATTGAAAGTAGAGATACTATATTTTCAGAAAATCTAAAGGAAAAAGAACAAGTTCATGGGGAAATAGAACCTCTGGTTGTAATAGATGATAACTATTACAATAATGTTCCGATAAATGACCCAATTATTAGAGGTGAGATAGAGCATCCCATTTTGGAAGATGAATCTATAATTGATGATACACTTATAGTAGATCTATAACATGAACTTGTTTAACCTGCAAATTTAAACGGTAACAAAAGAGTTAGAACGTCACCAGCATGGATGGATGACTATTACCTGTACTCATGTGAACCATCATATTTCTCAGTTGATTTAGATATTGATGAACATATAGATCCTATGACATTTATTTATGCAATGAAATCGCATCAGTCAGAATTATGGTTAGAGGCCATGAAAGAAGAACTTGATTTCATAGAAAGAAATAAGGTATGGGAACTATGCGACTTACAGAAAAATAGGAAGTCGATAGGATGCAAATAGGTACTAAAGAAGAAATATCGTGTTGATAGATCCGTTGATAAATTCAAGGCCCAATTAGTTGCCAAGGGGTTTAATCAAAAGGAAGATATAGATTTTCAGGAGACGTATTCTTCTGTAACTAAGTTTTGCATCTATCAGTATGGTTTTAGCAATTGTTGCACATCTTGACTTGGAACTTTTCTAAATCGATGTCAAGATTATATTCCTCAACGGAGAGTCGAAGGAAGCTATATATATAAGATAGCCTGAAGGATTTCAGATAGAAGGACAAGAGGATAAGGTATACAGATCGAAGAAATCTTTATACGGTTTAAAACAGTTATCTAGACAGTGGTATCCCAAATTCCATAATACCGTTACTCAATTTGGTTTCATTGCAAATAAATTAGATAGTTGTGTATATGTCATGAAGAGTGGGAGTAAGTTTTCATATTATCTATATATGTAGATGATATTTTGCTCGCTGAAAATGACATGATTGTGAAATCAAGTTACAACTCAGTAGAGAATTTGAGATGAAAGACATGAGAGAAATATCTTATATTCTTGGAATACATATTCTTAGGGACATAAAGTCTAGGATGTTGAGTTTAAACCAAGAAAAATATCTACATGTCGTACTTAGAAGATTTGGGATGCAGAATTGCAATCCGGCACCTACACCACTAGTTATGGGAAAACGATTAAATAAAGAACAAAGCCTTACAGAAAGATATAAACCGTTTAATGTCCTATATGCTCAAGCAGTTGTAAACTTGATATATGCAATTTTATGTAATAGACCTGACTCGGCATACCCAGTAGGTCTAGTAAGTGGTTACCAAAACAATCCCGGTCCAGCACATTGGGAAGCTGTTAAGAGAATTTAAAGTATCTGAAGGGTACTTTGCACTATAAACTAGTTTATCAAGTAAACTCACTTGAGGTTTTCGGTTACTCCGATACCGACTTGGAGGAGACAAAGATGACGGAAAGTCCATTTCGGTACATTTGTTTATCTTTGGAAGTGCAGCTGTTTCTTGGGATAGTAAGAAACAGGGATATGTAGCTAGGTACACACAAGAAGATGAGTACATAACCTGTAGTATGCAATTACTCATGCAGTCTGGATTAGATGGTTCCTTAAGAACTTGGATTTCAATCTGGTGGATGGACCAATTGAGATTTACTGTGATAATCAAGCAGCCATCAACTTGATTCACAGTAGTGCAAATAGTTCGAAAGGAAGACATATTGAAATTCAATATCACTATATTCATGATATCGTGGAGAAGGAAGAAGTCAAGGTGGTTTGCATTTTTACTAGTGCCATGATAGCTGATCCTTTAACGAAAGATATCCCAGCAGAAATATTTATCAAACTTGTTGGTTTGATGGGACTTAGAAATGTCTAAGTCGAAGAATTTTTCATGAATAATGAGAATGAAAAAAATCATAGATAATGGTGGTCTCGGTTTTCATGAAAAGTGAAAGGTTCATATATCTCACGGATAGTGAGAGTATATGTAATTATCTCTTGAGACACATCTCATAAATAGTGCGAGTATGCTCAGAAAGCATTTGGCCATTTCGCCTAAGTGGGAGATGTAAGTTATTATGGCTTTATGGCTCGATATTTTGAACCTGACCCGGGTTGTTAGAGAAACGAGAAAAATCTCTCGTTCGTGACCGCGTCGCATGCGAAGCTTGTTTGAGATCGTGGAGATCGATCTCGGTAATTTGTTGAGGAAAATCTGGACAGTTTCGGGGGTGAATAGGATATGAGAAATGCCTACATAAGAGAGAAGCGTGTACCTCTTTCAATCGTCAATCAGAATCGGCTATTCTCAGAGCCCCAAGTCCAAACCAAATCCTTTCAAATCTACATTTTCTTCATCCACCGCTCCTCCTCCCTATATTGCTTTGCCGCTCCTCGCTTCTTCGTCATCGTTGCTCCGCCGCACCTCCTCACTCATCCACTCATCCATCGTTGCTCTGATGATCCTCCTCTCTCTTCTGCTCATCCGTCGTTATTCCGCCGCCCCTCCTCCCTCCTCTGCTGCCCTCGCCACTCTAGGATCGTTTCGGCGAAGAAAGAGATGCAGTGCTTAGATATTACATGTAATTTAGATATTGCAAGCAACTGCTTAGGTATTACATGTAATACTTAGATGTTACAGATGGATGCTTTGATATTACATGCAAATACTTAGATATTACATGCATATGTTTAGAGGTTACATAAAAGTAGAAAGATATTTGGTTGGATATTATATGCAACTACTTAGATATTATTACAGCCTTTAGAGGTTACATGAAAGTAAAAAGATATTTTATAGGTTTTTGGTGAGAAAGAAGTATATTTGGTGAGAAAGAAGTATATTTGGTGAGAAATTAGATTTTTGGTGGGAAAAAAGTATATTTGGAGGGGGAAAAATGAAAATAGAATAAATATCATCGGTAAGTTTCTAGATATTACAGGCAAGTCCTTAGATATTACATGCATGTTTTCAGATATTACCGGCAAGTCATTTGTATTTATATGGAGGGGGAAAACGAAAATAGAATAAATATCATCGGCAAGTTTCTAGATATTACAGGCAAGTCCTTAGATATTACATGAATGTTTTCAGATATTACCGGCAAGTCATTTGTATGACGACTGTCATGTATAGCTGTTAATGCATATGGGCATGGGCATTATTGGAATATACGAAATTACAGGTCGTCAAAAGTATAGCAGGGGTTTTAATTGGGTCCAATAGCTTCTTAAACAAGAGCAAAAAGATGGGTTTGGGGGGGGGGTGTGTTTGATAGGCAGAAATTGGCCAAGGCTTTTTGACAATTTACCCTATATATTACTAGCTTTGCACGCATGTTGATATATTATGCTTTATGGTTTGTAAACATATTATGGATTTAATTGGTTTATTTTTTGACATTTGGCACCAACCTATGCACTCAACACAAACAAGCACATCCATATATACATCACACATAAGCACATAACACATATACGCAACTAGGAGATCCATGAATTTGCACCGATAGCGTTAACTTGTGGCCACTTATCCTCCTGTGGTTCGAACCCCGCACATTCCCCAAGAGAAGAAGTGCACATACCAACTGAGCTATTGCTAAGGTGATTTAATTGTTAAGGTGTGATAATAAAGTTGTAGAGATTGCTTGGGATATTGATACCTAAATATTTGTGGAAATAATGGGGAGGGGGATGTTTGGAAATTTGAAGTTATTTGATTCAATTAAAATATTATAATAGATTGATGACATGATATGTTTATACGAAGAATACATTGAAAGAATTTTACCATTTTTAAAATTTCTTATAAAAAAGAGATCAGCAAGTGAGGATCCTAGTTGCTTTTTCCGAGTTAGCATTATAATAGGAGCATTGTAGGACACCAAGACAAACCAACCATAATTTGCTATTATTACAGTCTGTGGGCCTTTTGGGCTATCTCAATTAGGCCATGACATAGCAAGTGTTAATCACTCCCCCAACTTTTGATATTTACTCCATACCCTCAGTTTATAAAAGTCTTACCGCTCATCCCCAACCCTTCCAAGCTGGAATATTTGTTGACTCCGTTATGAAGTTAATGGAGACTATCCGGATAGGGATTAAAAAAACCCAACTCTTTCTCCTGTCCCACATCTTCGAATCAATTCCAAATTGAAAGCTAGGGTTTGCTTTAAAGCTCCAAAAATCATCAATTGGCCATGGAGTCAGGTTCTTCTATGTCAACTTACTCAAGCAATGATGTTATGGAGTGCTAATGCGGTCTAATTTGCAAGCTTCAAAAATATAAAAAAACCCTAGCTTTCTCTTTGAGGTGGATTTGAAGATTTGGGGCCGAAGAAAAAGTTGGGGCGGTGTTTAAAACCCTAACCCTTCAATCTAAATTGCATATAAATATTTAAGCTTTCACGTGTTTGACAGATAAATACCTAAATTTCTGTGAGTAATACATAAATACCCATCAATTTTCTCCGTTAGCACTTAACTATCCATCGTTAGCAAACCGTCAGAATATTCCTTTTTTGATCCAAACGTGCATTGCACATGGTTTTTTTGACCATTTTCCCCTCTTCTTCTTCCATTGAACCCAAACTCATGGACCTATTCTTTTCTTCTTTTCTAATTGAACCGAAACTTATAATCCTCTTTTCTTCTTCTTCTTCTTCCTCTCCTCCTCCTCCTCATCCATTCAAATTGTAATCCTCTTCCTCTCTTTTTCCTCTTCATAAATCGAACCTTAACATTCCCCTCTTTCCCTCATCTTCTTCTTTTTCAATTGAACCCAAATCCTAGCTCTCTTCTTCGACTACTACTACTTCTTTTCTCCTTCTCAAATAAGATATAATTGTATCAAAAAAAAAATATAAATTGATAACTCTAACAGAGTTAATATGGAGATTTTTCGAGATTGGAGTTGGAGAGTTGGAGTTGACGATAAGTTTGGAGTCAGCGACGGTAAGATTTGAGATGGAGTTGGTGGTGAGGTTGGAGTTGACGGCGATGAGATTAAAGAAGAAGAAGATGGGAAGAGCGTAGGTTAACCGTAATTTTTAATTTCCGTTAATATCGCTAATCATCAAACTGCTAGTGTCAAAAATAGATATTTATATGCAACTCACAAAAAATTAGGTATTCATCTATCAAATGCGTGAAACCTTAGATACTTACATGCAATTTAGCCTTCTATCTATGACCTACATTTTTTTGGAGTCCACAAATTTATTACCTTTGTGATCTGCATCTTTCAAATAATTACATTCTTGGGTATAGTTATAAGCTATGGAGCACGGGTACTTGTATACGCCTCACGAATCGTTTATGCAAAAGGTTTTCTTAAAAACCTGTCGTAGCTCTCCGTCATTTCAGATAAGTACTAAATAGTATTTATGCTACATTTGTTGGCCTTTGTCAAGACATAGTGTGCGGTAGCTGCTTAGTGCTTATCTGCTAAAGCATGTGATGTGATTGGATAAGGGTAGTCGTGCGACTTTGTTGGCCTTCGTCAAAGATCATGCGGGTGGGTTTAGTCCAATCATGAAATGCACAGGTTGAACTTGACTAGCGCCTTATGGTTTGTTGGCCTTCGTCAAGGTTATAGGACGCTAGGGGTAAAATATTATCGGGAACTTCAAGTGTTGAAATTTGCAATGAGATTGCATACCTTCTATGAGATAGTTGGATCCCGATACCCACAGCGAGTAAGAGTTGTTCTTGGGAGAGTTTTGCACTTTACAATTTGCTAACCCATTAGGTGTCTAGAAATGTGTTAACGAGGTTATGCCTCTGGGAAAACGAGGTTTACTTTAATTAGGTTCGTGCGAAAGCACGGGGAACCTCCTTCAAAGTACCAACACTGGCATGGCTGAACGGTTAGCAAACTTGTAGGGTGCAATTAATCTCGGCTAGTCTTACCTTTCACGGTTTGAAGGAAGACTTGATAAAAATAGTGGGAGCCATCCTAATTAGATAAGATAATAACCAATCTAATCTTGCAAGAGCATACGCTAAGTGTTTTCTTCTCTCTCTCCAGGTAGCGACCATGTCATGCCTTAATCAAGATAATAGCATTGATGTATCGACCGAACCTGCTTATTACACTGGGCTGGGGAACGTTGGTTCCGTTCTTTCTTATAATTGTTATAAGACTGAACATGAAATAGAGGAATGCCAGAATTACCATGCCACCCGATTGAAGAAAGAACATGTTGATGCACTTTCTTCGGGTGTGTTCGTTACTGAGAACTGTTTCTCACTTCGCTCTACGTCTTGGGTATTGGATACCGGATCAGGATTCCATATATGTAATCTGTTACACGGGCTAAGGAAAGGTAGAGAACTGGGAATGGATGATAAAGATATAAGAGTTGGAAATGGTGCAATTGTTGCAGCCAAATCTGTTGGCGAATATCACCTTGTATTACAAAGTGGTAATATATTGATTCTGAACGAATGCTATTACATGCCGAACCTGATATGCAATATTATATCAGTTTCTTTATTAAGTAAAGAAAGATATAATTTTGTATTGTAGGATAATGTTATGAACATTTTCTTGAATCAAAAGTTGATTGGATCAGGCACGTTGTGCAATGGCATTTACGTTCTAAATTAAACCACAGTTCTAAGCATTACAAACACACATAAGAAGAAGAGTTCAGAAATAAACGAATCCTTCTTATGGTATTGTAGACTAGGTCATATCAATGTGACACGACTGGCTAAGTTACATAAGGATGGATATTTGAATCCATTCGAATTTTCATCCTATGAAACTTGTCAATCATGTCTCAAAGGCAAAATGACCAAAACTCCGTTTAGTGGACACGGAGAAAGAGTTACGGAACTCTCGGGACTGATACATAGTGATGTATGCGGTCCCATGTCTACACATGCCAGGAATGGTTCCTCATACTTCATTACATTCACTGACGATCTCTCAAGATACAGACATGTGTTCCTGTTGAAACACAAGTCTGAAGTTTTTGAGAAATTCAAAGAATATAAATGCAAAGTTGAGAACTAAACGGGTAAAAGTATTAAAATCCTTCTATCTGATCGGGGAGGAGAATACTTGAGAAATGAGTTCCTGGACTACTTAAAAGAGAATGAGATTCTCTCTCAGCTTACTCCTCCGTATACACCACAGCACAACGGTGTATCGGAACGGAGGAATTGCACCCTATTGGATATGGTGCGCTCTACGATGAGTACAGTTGAGTAGCCTGTTTCCTTTTGGGGGTATGAGCTTGAGACATCCATACATCTATTGAATATGGTCCCCACCAAATCAGTGCCTACCACTCCATATAGGATATGGAAGGGGAAGATACCATATCTTAATTATATTAAGATATGGGGTTGTCCGGCTTATGTTAAAACGCAATATCCGGACAAACTCGAAGAAAGATCAGTTTTGTGCAAGTTTGTTGGATATACCAAAAATTCATGTGGGTATATTTTCTACCACACCGAGGAACAAAAGGTGTTTATTTCTCGTAATGCCACCTTTTTAGAAAAGGAATTTCTTGAAAAAGAAATTAGTGGCAAAGAGGTAGAACTGGAAGAGATTCCGGCTATACAAACTGCAACAGAAAATTTGGTGGAACCAGAGAATTCAGTAGTACCCGACGAATCTCAGCCTCTCCGTCGATCTAGTAGGGTTCCTCACCCACCTGAGAGATACTATGGTTTTCTCATTGATGGTGGGAGCGAGGATTGCATCATGGTTGATGATGACCCAACTAGCTTCGAGCAGGCCATCACGAGTGGGAACTCTGTGAAATGGCTGGATGCAATGCGATCTGAGATGGAATCCATGTTCACCAACAAAGTATGGACTTTGAAAGATGCTCCTGAAGGGATAAAACCCATCGGCTGCAAGTGGATTTTCAAGAAAAAAGTTGGTGTAGATAGAAAAGTTGAGACTTTCAAAGCTAGACTTGTAGCAAAAGGTATTTTTCAACGACCAGGTGTGGATTATGACGAAACCTTTTCTCCAGTGGTTATGCTTAAGTCCATCTAGATCCTAGTTGCCATCGCTGCATACCATGACTATAAAATATGGCAGATGGACGTCAAGACCGCTTTTCTAAATGGTGATTTAGAAGAAAGCGTGTATATGACTCGGCCGAAGGGCTTCGTAGATAGTGGGAGCAGCGGGAAGGTGTGCAAACTGCTTAAATCAATCTACGGGTTAAAGCAGGTATCGCGGAGTTGGAACATCTATTTTGATGTCGTAGTCAAAGAGTTTGACTTCGTAAAAAACGTAGATGAATCTTTTGTATGCAAGAAGGTGGAAGAGAGTAAGATGCTCTTCCTCGTATTGTACGTGGATGACATACTCTTGATAGGAAATGGTATTTCTATGCTGCACTCGGTCAATCTCTTCTTATCACAAAGATTCTCAATGAATGATCTAGGTGATGCCTCCTACATCTTGGGAATTAAGATCTATAGAGATAGATCTAAACGGATGTTGGGATTTTCCCAATCTAGGTACATTGACACCATACTAAAGAGCTTTAGTATGGAGGATTCCAAGCGTGGGAATTTATCCACGATCTCAGGAACCACTCTCTCTAAATAGATGTCCCCCAAGACTGATTTGGAGAGGACTCGCATGCAACGGATACCCTGCTTTGGCAGTCGGGTCTATCATGTATGCGATGCTATGTACCAGGCCCGATGTAGCATACTCACTAGGTGTATTGAATAGGTATCAAGCAGATCCTAGAGAGAATTACTGGACAGCTGTGAAGAACATTCTTAAGTACTTGAGAAGGACTAAAGATATGTTCTTGGTGTATGGTAACGGTGAACTCCAAATGGAGTCTTTTACCGATTCGAGCTTCCAGAGTGATAATGACGACTCTAAGTCGGTCTCGGGTTTTGTCTTCACCCTCAATGGAGGGGCGGTTTGTTGGAAGTGTTCCAAGTAAGAAACCGTGGCAGACTCGACAATGGAGGCTGAATACATCGCTACCAACGATGCTGCCAAAGAGGCTGTCTGGATGAAGAATTTCATAACTGAACTTGGTATGGTTCCGTCCATCGAGCATCCAATACCTTTGTACTGCGATAACAATGGAGCAGTGGCTTTGGCCAAGGAACCCAGATCCTATCAGCAATCCAGGCATATTCTGAGACGGTATCACCTGATCCGGAAGATAGTTGATCGCCGGGAGATCGAGGTCAGGAGAGTTGACACGAGGGACAACACCGCGGATCCACTCACGAAGGCCATACCCCAGACACAATTTGAGAGACTCTTCGGGATGTTGGGTATGAGATACTACAACTATTGGCTTTAGTGCAAGTGGGAGATTGTTAATCGTACCCTAGAGGCCATTGTTGTACATGTGATGTATATTATAGTGGATACTTGGACATAAATAGAGAAGACTTTCTTGCTCGACATGATAGTATGCTATCTGGTTTTCTTTATCTTAACATATTGACTTATATTATGATACCGTCTTGATCTCACATGTTGATAAAGCCCTTAGGATGTGTACTTGACTACCAGGATTATGATGGAGATCATACTAGTGGGGCCAGGGTAGTCCATAAGTACATCCTTTAATTGTTCCTAGTCGTGGGTGTATCGAAACGGGGCATCGATATTCCATAGTAGACTAGCGTACACGTATCTTGACCCATATGATGGGTGATAGATGATCCCACATCCATTGGAGTTTGACATCAAAGATAGTATACGGGTGCTCAGTGGAGACTGGGTACACTGAACATGACTCACCGAGAACTCCTAGATGGTATTATACCTCACGTCAGATAGCAGTTCTCTGGTGACACTGGTACAGGTTAGTCTGTTGACCCGAGATCATCATAGAGTCTTGTGTGATTCCCACTGTGCTTTGATTTCCACCTTACCACGTTCAAGAGAACATGCAAAACGGTGGTTTTTGGGTACAGTCCCAAGTCACATGGAGGCAATAAGCGATCGGAGGGGATTTCGTCTTTCCAGGTATTGGGGGTTGCGCTGTGCTCGATTGACCATAACAGGAAATCCCTGGCCAGGGTTACTGAGATTTTCTAGTAAGTGTTATCTGTAGTTTCTCGAACCGTTATGAGCCTCACATCGGCATGACTTATCAAGTTACTGGGGTCTGACGTTTACCACCCCTAGACTGGATATGCGACATATTAGACGAAGAGACCGGACTGTACGGTAGTGTTACTTATTGGATTCACAGGAGTACGAGCAGGAATGCTTAATGATCTTTTGATCGCTCAATATCCGGGTGGCCTTTACGTGCAGCTAGTACCGCTGACGGCTTGTGGATGACTGATATGATCATCGCCTACCGGCGTATTGACAAGTCTTTAGAGTCCTACACATAGGTTTCCTGACTCAGGCGAAATGAAGTAGGAGCACATATGTGATATGTGCGGGACCGAGATTAATATGCTTATGTAATACCGTATTCTAATCTCGCAATATGTGATATCGGCCGGTTATATGTGATATAGCGGGGTTATCGAATCAAGTGTTGATTCGATATGATGATACATATAATATTAGTCGGTTGTAAGCGATAGAGCCGTATTATTAAATCAAGTGTTGATTTAATAGAAAATTATATATTTGATATATTAACATACATTAACTAATATAAGCTCACTTAAGAATTTCTTTATCTCACTTGTATACATTTAACATATATATGATATATGTTAATTGTATTTGTTTCTTCAGTGTGCCATGCTTGATGACACATGATACATGGGTGTATGAGACTCATACCATGCTATTAGATAACTAGGGTTTTATTTTATTTAAAGCAAAACAAAATTGGTGGAATTAAGCATGGTTGCAAGGTTTGGAAGCTTGTGGAAACCCTTGATTTAGTCCACTTAATTTGTCTTGTATTAGATATTTATTAACCTAACTATTATCTAAAGCCATGGTTAAGTCTCTACATTAGTTAGTATATGATATGAACTCACCCATGGTTACCATTCACTCTTTCATCCATTATTTTCTTCATCTTCTTCCTTGAGCTCTCTTGCTTTTTTGAGATGAAGAAATAGAATGTAAAAAAGATTTCTAAAGTAAGCAAAATTCCTACTTCATCATTCTCTACTAGACTAGTCATTTAGTTTAGGGTGTTTGCTTCACTAATACATAATTAGTGAAGAGTTAGCTTGGGTTAGAGTCTTCTCGATGTAGATCATCTTTGGCTTCGAAAACTTCAAGCAAGCTTGTTTCTTTCACCTTATGGAGTCCGACGAGAGTCCGTGAGATCACTACTTGGAGAGAAGGGACGTCTACAAGGAGCTATTGAAGTGAAGGACCGGACTACAAAGGTTGTATTCCTTGTTCACTCTATGTAAAGTTGTTTACATTATTTGTCTAATTCTCTAGTTAACATCCTAGTCTAGGGTTCTTTAGCATGACAAATTTTTGAAAATGGCATATTAGATGCCTCCCGAAACCTTGCTGTCGTGCTAGGGAACCCTACACAAGCAACCCTGCTAAGTCTAGACTTAGGAGACCCGGTCTCGACTCCTCGAGATGGCCTCCTATTGGACTCTAGAGCCTGGTTACTTGTGCTCCCCGCCATGGGTCTATCCTAATGTGGAAAAGAAAATAATATACATCAATGGTGACATCATCCTCAACCCGAAAGTGACCCAATAAAAGTATATTACATACAATTTTATATGAATGAAAATGAAAAACTCTCATCTCACGCAAAAACCCCCGTCTATTTAAACATGACGATCCAATATAACATATCACAGCAACACATAACATCACATGTCATCAACGTAAGTAAATATGCGTATCCCGAAGGTCATTGAAATATAGCAACGAAATCGGCGATACACTACATATTACACTTACGGTCCCAGAAAATAAATGAAAACTACAATACTTAGAATCCTTAAAATACCTTAGACATCATAAACCCGGAATATCTCATACTCTGGATTTCATGCTAACAATATAAACCTTGCACTTTAGTCTCAAATCGAAAACACTTTTCAATAACTTAGTTGGATAATTCAACAAGATTCCCGATGTTCCCCTCCGAAGGACGGCGCACAGGACCGTGATGTCCTGACACTGAGATTCGGGGCAGATGCTATTTGGTTTTATCCGTCCACCTCTCCGAAGATGCCAAGTTGATTTATGGCACCATGTATCGGAGGTTTAGACGGATGCGGCCGATGTAGCAGACTTCGTCAGATTCCCCCTCAGGGTGAGGCGTTTTTGATTGTGGGGACGCTCTTCCCTGCAGGCGCAAGCCCCTGCAGTTAATTACGCTACCGCATCGCGGTAACAACTTTCTATTTCTCCAGAATTTTACTTCGTATCGTGGGTATTTGTTTTGTTTGTGGTTGCCCGTGGATTGTATACGGAGGCTGAGTAATGCCGTCGCCCGTAGGACGTGGATTAGTCCAAATCCGTATTTATTTAGATTTAGGTTTGGTGTTTTTAGTTTAAGGATGCATTAGTCGTGTTGCAGCTAAGATCAACTTAAACGTTCGTTAAGGATACATTAGTCCTGTTTGGGACTAAGATCAACTTAACGTGATAATCCATTTAATATCTGGCTATCGGGACTCGTCACCTCTCTAACGTCGTTGAAGGATTACAACGGCAAATGTCAGAGGAGTTCAGAGATGTACCCTTGAACCAAGGTTGATTTGGAGTTTTATAGTCCGTTTGAATGTTTAAGGATACGTTAGCCATGTTTGGGGGCTAAGATCAACTTAAACGGGATCGTTTAGATCCGGCAAAAGAGCATTTTGAGGCTCTATTGTTCCAGTTTAGGGACGTAGTGGTCCATAAGTAGTTTAAGGACGTTGCGGTCCATGCTCCAGTTTAGGGACGTGGTGGTCCATGTTCCAGTTTAGGGACGTGGTGGTCCGACATTAGTTTAAGGACGTTTCGGTCCAATATTAGTTTAAGGACGTTGACGTTTCGGTCCAATATTAGTTTAAGGACGTTTCGGTCCAATATTAGTTTAAGGACGTTTCGGTCCAATATTGATGTGTGGTCGTCGGGACCCGTCACCTCTCTGACGTCGTTGAAGGATTACAACGATAGGTGTCAGAGGAGTTCGGAGATGTACCCTTGGACCGGTCGTAAATTGATTTAGGAGAGCAGTCTTGCTCAGTCAATTTAATTTGAGGACTTACGGCCAAGATTGGGCTAAGTCCAGTTGAAAAATATTCAACGCCTTTTATTTGTTTTTGGTCTGTTAGACCTGTGCTAGGGCTTGGACCATTTTTAAATAATGCATTGTATTATTTTCTATTTTTTTGTTTGGGCTCTGCCCATAAAAGATGCAGAGCATCAATTTATTCTGGGCTCTGCAAGGCATCTACTTTGTTTGGGCTCTGCCCCTTTTAAAATGCATAGCATTTTTATTATTTTGTTTGGGCTCTGCCCATTTATGAATGATGCAGAGCATCAATTTAATTAGGCCTGCTTGGTCTTTTGACTTGGGCCTGGCCCTTTGAGAAATGCATTGCATTTATCAGGCGCTTTGCGCCAATCAGAGAGCGCAAGCGCTTATAGTGCTGACACGTGTCGTGCAAGCGCAGTGCGCTGCGCTAGTGCGCTGCGCTGTTGCACTGCTGACACGTGGTGCGCTCTGGTGAGTTGCGCCAATTCCAGAGAGCAAAGCTCTATTTCAAGAGCGCGTAGCGCAAGTTGTTCTGTAGCTGACACGTGGCGCTCTCTTAAGAGCGCAACATCGCAGTTTGGAAGTGCAAAGCACTAAGAATTTTTTAGATTCAAGAACAGAAGTGCAGAGCACTATTTGATTTCTTGATCTAATTTAGATCAAAGAAAAAATAAGTTTTTTTCTTTTTGTTTCAAGAACCAAAGGTTCATAAAAGTACAAAACACTATTTTTATTTTGTTGTTTTCTTGTTTTTTAAAGAACCAGTGGTTCATGAGAAGTGCAAAGCACTGTTGATTATGTAAAGAACATTGATCTGGTTTTTAGATCAATGATTTATTAAAAGAGATTTCTTTTCTCTCGTGAAGGTTTTTACCTTTTTCTTTGAAATTTTCTCAGAATTCTCTCTCTGTTTGAAGCTCTTGACTTTTTTCAAAAATGTTCATGCTTTGAATTGAGGCCTAGGGTCCTTTTTATAGTGCCCATAAATTAGTTAAATTTGTTAAAGGGATCTTTCTCTGAGTGATTTGGGGAATTTTCCTCACCGTTGGATCTTTGATCCAAGGGCTTCTGCTTTGCAGAAGAAAATCTTCTTGTTTTAACAAGAACAGAAAAGATTTCTTAAAAATTTAATTCTGTTTGGCGCAGATGTCCCAGCGCGTGACACGTGTCTCGCAGCGCACAGCGCAGCGCAACTGCGCGAGCGCATCTGCGCTGACACGTGTCTCGCAGCGCACATCACAGCGCAACTGCGCGAGCGCATCTGCGCTGACACGTGTCGCGCAGCGCAGTGCAGTGCATGCGCAACTGAAGCATTGCTTCCTTTAAATAGAGCTTTGCTCTGATTGGGTGCGCTGCGCTGACGTATCAGCGCCTGACATGTGGCGCGTTGCGCCCGAGATTTGAAGCGTTGCTTCAAAATTTTGAATTTTGAATTTCAACAGAGCTTTGCTCTGATTGGGCGAAACAAATACCCCCCCACCGTTGCGCTCACGTGGCGCACACGTGAGTGCAGCAGTGGCAAACTCCTGATCGTTGGATCAAGGGGTGAGCTCAAGCGGCGCAAGCGCCTTATAAATAGGACCTCTGGCCCTTAGAAAAATCTTACCGTTTTAAGATTTTTGATTTCAACAGAGCTTTGTTATTTCTTAAGAACTTCAGAGCTTTGCTCCTTCCCAAAGTTAGAAACTTTAGGTAAAAATTAACTTAAATCAAATTAATTTAAATTAATCTTAACCAAAGAGCTTTGCTCTCACAGATCTTTTGATCTAAAGAAATCCCCATTGGGGTTTCATAAACAGAGCTTTGCTCTCAAAATTTATAGATCTACAGGGATCTTGTTCATGGGTTTTAACCCATGAACAGAGCTTTGCTCATAGATCTAAAAAAAACAGCTCTTTTAGATTTGAAAAATGAAGAGTCTTTTTTATAAATTTTTCATGAATCTTTCAAGATTCCAAAAATTTTCTGATGGACTTTTTCCATCATTACCACAGAGCCATGCTCTTTTAAGGAATCTTATTTCCCTGGGACCAGAGTTTGACAAGTGTCACTCTGTGACAGAGCTTTGCTCTGAAAGAGGAGATTTTCTCCTTGTCTCTAGGGATTCTTTATTAATGGGAATGTTTTCCTGGGGACCAACTGACAATCTCATCCAATGATGAGTTTGTCTTATTAACTGACGTATTGTCATCCAGATTTTGTGGGTCCCTTTTTAGTCTCCTGCTCACTGCACTGCTGTGTGGTGTAATTAATTAATTTTAATTTAATTTAATTAATGCATTTTCTTTTTTAAACGCCAAACGTTGGAATTACAACACTAACGGCTAAATTGTTCTTTTGCAGTGATCATGTCTATAGACACTTCATTCCCGTTCGTCCGCTCGGAGGAGGGATTTCCCGAGGCGCCCTTGGACCGTGAAGTCCTGGTCATGATTAAGGAGTACGACCCGGAATACAAGAGTCTCCATCTTTGGGGGTCGTGGTACAATCAGATCATCATGGGCCGACGGAGCTTCACATGCGCGGTGCCGTCAGAACCCATAACGGCGATTCATTACGCCAGCCCACCCCCGGTGCAGTATGCCGTGGAGATGGTGGATTGGACCGCGAACAGCTTTCTTCATCCCGCTATGGATGCGGTTCCGGTCCAACGTCCTATGGTCTTGGATATCCTAGGACGTCGTATCTGTCAGGGCGAGGTGAGACCCTGGGGGCAATCTTAAAACATTGGTCTGATCCCCCGTCATCCGATTGGCTACCTGCCGTGGGCCCGGTACATCCTGTCGACGAAGAAGTCGCAGTTGATAAGATTAGGATTGTACACCGCGGTCTACGTCTCTCTCTTTTAGTATCCCACGCTCCCCACCTGGTGGTTTAAGGCTTTATTGGAACAGTGGAACATTCCCACCCACACTTTCCTTGCCATGGATCGGGAAGTGTCCATCTCTTTGGAGGAGTTCACGGAGGTATCCGGTCTACCAGTCATGGGAGAACATTATGAGGAGCTGCTCCCGACAGATGTACACGTCTTTGGTGCTAGGCCAGCGGTAAGGGGGGTCACGCCGGAGAATGCCGTTCAACATCAATTCTCAAGTTTGATTAAGGTGTTGAACATCTATGAATCTCTCTTTATCGAAAATGGGAGTCGGGGGGGGGGCGGGGTTAACTTTGAAGATTTCACCGCTCGGTTCCTTCGCCCAAGCGTCCTCTCATCAGAGGCTGCCAAGTTTGCCACTCTGGATGACCCTTTCGGTTTAGGTGTGGACAACCTACCGGAGAAGGAAATAGATCAAAAGGGTTTTTTCCTTCCGGACTTCCCTACTATGTCATTTGCAGAAATCGCGGCCCCTGGAATGGATGAGGAGGCCTTTTTCTTAGGATTTCTTGGATTGTGGCTGAGCTGGTTTGCGGTCCCCATGCACTCTCATCGTATGCGGCCCTCTGTCTTTTACCCAGCCTACCGGATGGCCATCGGGGTAAAGATGGCTGTTGGGATCGCTGGCTTGGCACACCTATATCATGGTCTCAACCGAGCAGCGGATGCTACCGAGCCGGGGGTATTGCACGTGGTCTTCCCGATGCACTACTTTATGTCGTGGTTCGAGCTACATACGGCGGGTGTCTTCGGCATGCATAAAAGGCCCTCGTTTTTTGACAAGTGTGGTTTCCCTCGCATTATTCAATTGATTGGCGCATCAATCGTGACCCCTTCACTACGAAACGCCAGAGGTTTACTGCTTCGCCCTCACACCGTTGGAGTCGGGATGTCCTTCATTGACAAGGTATTAACCATTGGAAAAGCGTCCACCACTGCGGTGCGACCATTACAGGACTCCTTTAAGGATGGAGCTTCAGTGTTGACGGCCCGGGAGACCCTCTACTTGTATTCTATTAGACCGGGCTTCCTAGTCTTCAGGCAGGGCGGTGCGGCAATCTTCATGAGATATAACCCGCATCGTTTTGCTCAACAACTGGGCTACGATCAAGGGGTACCCTTGGAGGCTTTCTTATTGGAACCTGCTGCCAATGAAGAACGGATGGAGAACGCGTTACATCACTTCATGCGCCTGAACACGGGTTCTCGTTTTTTCATCAGCACGCCGTCCTGCGCTCCACGACTCCTTAATGTATATAAAGAGTGGTACAATCATGCGACGGGGGCCGTTATAAAGGAAGAGAGGAGAGTGTTGATTGACCGTAAAGAAGCACCTCCCGGCACCAACCGTAACGCTCCCTTAGTGCTAAGGACCCCGGCGGCTCCTCCTCTAAAAGATGCCGGGGGCAGACCATCGCGTGCGCAAAGTCCTCCACGTGAGCTGCCGCTCCCTGATATCACAGATGCACCTCCCGCACCCTGTGCTCCAGTGGAGACAGTGGTTGTACCCTCGCCGGAGTCTGGCGTGGGTGCGGACATCGGGACCCGTCGTCCTAAAGTGGCTGCTAAACGGAAGTCGATCCCCCGTGAGCCTAGGGTCGGAGGGCAAAAGAAAAAGAAGTCGCTCTTCGCTGCGGACGTCGTGTTCGGTCAGGAACCCCATGCTCCCTATGCTGAGGGCCTGCTCGAATACGGGACTAACATAGGATTAGTGATGCCGCCGCCGGATGATACAGACTTGGAGGCTGCTCTCAAAGCTTCAGCATGGTTGGCGAGGCGTGACGCGTGGCTAGCTAAGCTTGCGCAATTAGGTAACTACTAGTCGCCTTTTCTTTATTGCAACATATCCTCTTCATTGCCTTTGACTAACGCTTTTCTTTCTTTTCTTTCAACAGGCATCACTGATGAAGAAGCCATTGCCGCTTCTCTGAAGACTTTCCAAGAGGAGGAACGTCTTAGAGCATCTATGGGCCTTAGTAAGTTTCGACTCATCAAGTTTTCGTTTTCCTTGTGTTATGGTCGATCTAACCTTTCCCTTTTAATCACAGGAACCTCAATGCCGTTCTCTCCAAGTGACGCAGATGTTCTACCAGCTGCCGATGTTCCTGCTTCCTCTGGGCCACTGCAGGAGGTTCGTCTTGAAGAGCCGATGAGAGATGCCTTAAAGGATCTGGAGGCATCCCTGAACGAGGATGACGACGCCTTGAAGGAGACGTCACAAAGGTCCATCGCGACAGCCCGGGAGGAAAGGAAGCGGATGAGGCGTGAGGCGAAGGCACGCAGGGCTGCCTTGGCTATGGGAGCGGGTCCCAGCACTGCCCCTCGTGCTGATACTCCATCTGAAGAGGCCCCTGTCGCCCTATCCACTGCCCGCAGAGAGGTGGCGCGCGCATTTCGGAGCGCAAACGGTAAATCCGCTTCAGGTAATATTTCTCTCAGAGTTTTTGTTATAAGGATTTTAATGTCATTGGTCCTTATATCTCTTATCTTGCAGGGCCAAGTCCGATCGAGGGGGAGGCGGAAACCGTTGATCCCAAAGAAACAGAGGAGGCGGTACCTGCCGAACTCGAGCCGATGGTGGGCAACGTCGTTGTGGCTTTGGAGCCTGAGGTAGAGGTCGAGGGGCCTACCACCGAGAAGGTCATTGATGCCGAACCTGAAGTGATGGCAGATGATATGATCATTATAACTGAGTCTAGGGTGGTGGCGGATGAGGCGCTCGAGGCCGGCGATCTCGTGGTGATGGTGGACGATACAACCGTGACTACTGAACTTGAGAGAGTAGTGGGTGAGGTGGCCATGATTCCCGAGGACGAGCCAACCGCTCCTTCTCTGGAATCTGGCAATACTCCAGTCATAGCCCTCCCCGTCTATAGTCCTCCGCCTTCTCCAGGTCTCGCGAGCACCACAACGGTTCCCATTGAGTCGGGTGATGAGGCCATGGGCGGTGGTCTCATGTCAATAGAGGAGGGAATCGCCTCCGTTTCAGCCGGCAGCTCATCAGGTAAATCCCAAGTTGCTATCTTTTTTTTATCTTACAATACTTTCTGACAAATTTGCATTTGTTGTAACGCAGGTGCAGCCAGTGCTGATGCTCCACTGCTTGAGGGAGCGCCTTCAACAACTGCTTTGGCGGTGGTCACCTCTCAACCCTCTCTCATACCATCTAAGATGTTGGAAGGTATGGGTTTGCAATTTATTAATCCTATACTTCAGACATATAATTCGTGTACTAAAGTCATATTGTCGTGTTTCTTCAGGAGTGCTCTTTGATCATGTATATCAGATGTTGCTCCCACACTTCTCTTTCCCATCCGAACTTGCTTCTTCCTCTGGTGGCGTTGGTGAGTATGATTTCCATTGACATCTTTCTTTTTTTTATTGATGGAATTACCTCTAATCCTCTTTTTCTTATCTCAACTGTAGTGCTACAGATTGAAGGAGGGGATAAAAGATCAGCTGCGCCACCGGCCCTTCCGACCTTGCCACCTGTCTCAACTGGTACAGCGACCATCACATTGGTAACTTCCCTCTCTTTATTTTCTGTACTGTTATCTGATCGCATCCTGTTTCTTTTCAGCTGTCGTTCCGGCCTCGGCGTCCTTCGAGCCTCGTATTACAATGCCGGCGGGTCCTTATCTGAGGAGTCTGTCTTCAAAAGGCGCCGCGAATAGTCCGCGCATGTTGAGTGACTACGTCGAGAAACTCGACGTTGAAACTCCTACATCTGCCGCAGACTTCGCTATGGTGGTTAACCTGATGCTAGCAATACTCGTGAACTTTCATGATGAGGGCATCATCGCATCCTGGGTTAACCATTGTAGGGAGATCGAGGGTCGCCAATATCAGTTGGAGTCGCTGCGTCCCGCTCCCGAGACCTTGGCTGCCAGTAATCAAAGAACAGCGTGGATCGAGCAGAGCGCTCCTTACTTCCGCCATCTCGAACAAGAAGTCATTTCAAGACGTAAGGAGTGTGGTGAGACTTCGAGCAAGTCTGCCCAATTGCATGCTCGGGTGGAAGCCAACGCCGCACGGCTGAAGGTTGTCTTTGAGGGCCTTCTGCAATGTCTTTCCGAAGGGTTATCATTGAGGCAACAACTTGACGTTGTCGAGCGAGATGCACCCAGCCAGGAAGCAGCCCAGAAGGCGGCGGAGGAGCAACTTTCATCCTTTTTGCAGCAGCGGGCCCAGGTGGAGGCGGAGGTGGCTGCGGCTGTCACTTAGGAGGAAGCGCTGAAAGAAGTGCGAGAGCAGCTTGTGAATTTATTAAAGACACTTCCTCCTCAGTAGCTATCCATCTTTGTATCGTTTTTGCTCGTAGATAAAAGAATGTATATATATATATATTTTTATTCTTTGACATAATGTATCCTGTATCCAATCAAGTTTATGAATAAAAGATACACCTTTTTTGTAATGTGTCATTTTCTCCGTCTTTTATTTCTTTTATTATCAGCATATCACCTTAGCAAACATGGTTAACGGAGGATTAGAACGAGTATCCTGACTTTCTTAAGAAATAATGATGGCTTAGGCCGCAGGTTCAGATCTACTGCCTAAAACTTTTCAACTCTATAAGCCGTGAGGGTCTCATAGAGACTTTTCTCTCTACGGATCGAGAGGATCTCGTAGGTGGGTTTTCTCCTTATGAATCGTGAGGATTCCTAAGTGTGATTTTCTCTTATAAGTCGTAAGGATCCTATAAGAGAATTTTTCCCTCTTACGAGTCGAGAGGACCCACAAGTGGTTGTTTCCCTCCTCGTCGAAATTCGACTTTGGAGAGTGAGACCCGTGAATAGTATGCAAGAGACCATTTTGGATTGACTTGCAGGGTCCCATGGTTCAGGAAGTAAGTTTTTTAGTTCTTGCTGCCTGAGGCTTCATTGCATGTTGAGACGAATCGGGAATTTCCCGCGGAGACACTAGTTTCTCTGCGAGCCGACGTGAATCAGGAGACTCTCGTCAAGGAGTGTTTGTATCCGTGAGTCGAGGAGTTTGCTAGGGATTATTTGTTCCCCAAGCGCCAAGGATTATTTGTTTCCTTGGGGTTTGAAACGAGTCGAGGATTTCCCACGGAGGCACTGGTGGCTCTGCGAGTCGACGCGAATCGGGAGGCTCTCGTCAAGGAGTGTTTGTATCCGTGAGTCGAGGAGTTTGTTAGGGATTATTTGTTTTCCAAGCTCTAAGGATTATTTGTTTCCTTAGGGTTTGAAACGAGTCGAGGATTTCCCACGGAGACGCTGGTGGCTCTGCGGGTCGACGCGGATCAGGAAGCTCTCGTCAAGGAGTGTTTGTATCCGTGAGTCGAGGAGTTTTCTAGGGATTATTTGTTTTCCAAGCGCCAAGGATTATTTGTTTCCTTGGGGTTTGAAACGAGTCGAGAATTTCCCACGGAGGCACTGGTGGCTCTGCGAGTCGACGAGAATCGGGAGGCTCTCGTCAAGGAGTGTTTGTATCCGTGAGTCGAGGAGTTTGCTAGGGATTATTTATTTCCCAAGCGCCAAGGATTATTTGTTTCCTTGGGGTTTGAAACGAGTCGAGGATTTCCCACGGAGGCACCGGTGTCTCTGCGAGTCGACGCGAATCAGGAGGCTCTCGTCAAGGAGTGTTTGTATCCGTGAGTCGAGGAATTTGCTGAAGACACCGGTTTCTTCGGAGTTGGACTGAACCGTCGAGATTTGGCTTCGTCTTCTGGCGGAGCCTGTTGGGAAAGTATGGTTCCCTCTTTGTTTACGCCCTTGGATCGTATACAGGGATCGATGTGATCTTAACTGTAGGGCCAAAGTTTTATCATCATTTTTTTGTTTTATCTCCGCGATGCTCTATCATTTCAGCTTTTATATCGCGAAGGTCGCGATTGCTCAATCATTTCGGCTATTTTTCGCGGTGCCCAATCATTTCGGCTATTTATTTTATTTTTACTCGCTGCTTTTTATTGCGAGTTGCCCAATCATTTCGGCTATTTTGCGTGCATACATTTTTACTTGCTGCTTTTTATTGCAAGTTGCCCTATCATTTCGGCTATTTCGTATGCATGTGCGGCCTATTGGCTTTTCGCCGTAAACCTGCAATTAGACGTCGATTTTGGCATCAACACTGCTACAACTGGGATATTGCCAGGAGCGAATCATCATTTGCCTCTGTCAATATCGAACAAAGGTGGCTTAGCCACTAGGGTTAGGGTCCTGTCGATTAAGGCTTTTGACTTCATGAGCCGTAAGGGTCTCACGAAGTTATTTCTCCCTACAAGTCATGAGGATCTTGTAGGTGTATTTTCTCCTTAAGAATCGTGAGGATTCCTAAGTGTATGTTCCTCTGTAAGTCGTAAGGATCCTACAGTAGGATTTTCTCCTTGTAAGTCGAGAGGACCTACAAGGGTCATACGAACATATCCCCAGTCACGGATGAGACTTGGTTAGGGAAATGTTTATTCGCGCCCGTGGATTGTATACAAGGGTCAGTATTAAGCCACTTGTAGGGCAATATCGGAAGTTGTGGGGGTTGCTTAAGCACAGGTTTAGGTCTCTGTAACTTAAGACTTTCAACTCTTATGAGCCGTGAGGGTCCTATAAGAGAGTTCTCCTTACGAGTGGTGAGGATCTCGCAAGTGTATTTTCTCCTTAGGAATCGTGGAGATCCCTAAGTGTGCTGCTCTCTTGTGAGTCGTAAGGATCTCACGTGGGTGGTTTCTCCTTATAAGGTCGAGAGGACTCTATAAGTGTCCTTTAATGAGGTTGCGCCCTTTCAGGTTTTCACAAACACTCGCCGGTAGCCCTGCTGTTTTTACTCACGGAGCCCTTTCGGGTTTTCATCCGCGCCCATTTTGCTTATGGGCATACCGTTTTTTTTATTCTTTTTATTTTTATATATTTTTTTTCCTCTTTTTTTTTACGAGGTCGCACCCTTTCGGGTTTTCACGAACACTCGCCGGTAGCCCTGCTGTTTTTACTCACGGAGCCCTTTCGGGTTTTCATCCGTGCCCTTTTTGCTTATGGACATACCGTTTTTTTTATTTTATTTTTATATGTTTTTTTTATATCTCGTCAGCCTAAAGATGTTGCGGTAGTAGTTTAAAGACGTTTCGGTCTGCTATTAGTTTAAGGACATTTCGGTCCGTCATGGAGAAGGCCGGCTACTGCTTATAAAGCTTGAGCTTAGGAAGATAGCGAGCGGACATAGTCGTCGTCATCTATCATTGACTTAGGCCGTGGATCATTAAGCGTAGTATCTCTTTAGGAAGCGACCGTTTATCGGCCTGAAAGGCCTTTCACCGTGCATATCTATGAGTAGATAGGCCCCGCCCTGGTAGACCTTATCTATGATGTACGGGCCTTCATAGTTTGGCTCGAATTTTCCCCGTTTGGCGCGATTGGGGATCATAGGCCTTTTGACCACTAGCACGAGTTCACCTTGGCGGAATGTCCTCGGTCGGGTCAATCTTTCATATGAGCGCGTCATCTTTGCTTTGTAAGCTTCCAAATTTTGCTGTGCTATGAGCCGGGTTTCATCAAGGGCGTCAAGCTCCTCAAGCCGAAGGTGAGCATTTTCTTCGTCCGTCAGCTCGTAGTGGACTGCCACTCGTAGAGAGGGTAACTCTATCTCGAGGGGGAGTACTGCTTCTGTCTCGAATACTAACGCATATGGTGTTGCGTTTGTGGCCGTTTTAAACGTAGTTCGATACGCCCAGAGAGCTTCTTGCAGTCTTTCGTGCCAGTCTTTCTTATTTTGCGACACTGTTTTCTTCATGATCTTCGTCAAGGTCTTGTTGAAGGCCTCAGCTAGACCGTTAGCTCGCGGATTATAAACCGAGGAATATCTCCAATCTATATTGTGCTGTTGCGTGAAGCGACTGATCTTGTGGTTTCTGTAGGCTGGCCCGTTATCGGAGATGATCCGTCTTGGCGTTCCAAACCGATATATGACATGCGTTTTGAAGAAATGGAGGATATTCTCCGTCTTTACTTCCCTCAGCGGTACCGCTTCTGCCCACTTAGAGAAGTAGTCGGTCGTCGCTAGGATGAAACGATGTCCTTTAGACGATGCTGGTTCGATGGGGCCGACTATATCAGTCCCCCACATTTCGAATGGCCAGCTAGCCACCGTTGGATGTAGTGGATTCGGATGCTGATGGATGAAATCCCCATGAATTTGGCATGAGTGGCATTGCTTCGCATATTCGAGGCAGTCCTGGATCATCGTGGGCCAATAGTAGCCCATCCGTTTGATCTTCATCTTCATCTTTGGGCCTGCTTGGTAAGAACCGCAGAGTCCGTCATGAACTTCCTGGACGACCCTTTTCGCTTCGTCAGGTCCGAAGCATCTCAGCCACAGAGAATCAAATGACCTCTTGTACAGAGTATCATTGACGAAGGCAAAAGACGGAGCTCGTTTCATGAGCTGATGTCTTGTGGACGCTTCTTCAGGCAATCGGTGGACTTAAAGTAGTCTATAAAGACTTCCCTCCAATCCTCGGCCTTTTCCCGGTCTTTTATTTGCAGAGCCATTCGCTCAGTCATTTCCTTTTCTTCGGATGATTCCGGAGGTATTTCTGCTGGGGCAAGCACTCGACGGCTTTGTACCACAATTCTAACGTCATCGAGGTTATCGTCAGCTAGTTCTTTATCAAGTTTGGCCAATGCGTCTGCTTTGCTATTTTCCGCACGCGAGAGGGAATTTGGGTCAACAGCTGTTGCACTTTTTCACCGTATTTCACCAACTCCGGTTTACACGTTTGGTAGTCGCCGTTTACTTGACTAACGACCAGTTGAGAATCCCCGTATATGAGGAGGTCTTCAATTCCCATGTCAATGGCGATCTCGAGGCCTGCTATCAAAGCTTCATATTCGGCTTCGTTATTTGTCCTCGGCTCTGTTAGGGAGAAAGCAAAGCGCATTATCCTTCCTTGTGGAGTCACAAAGATGAGCCCTATGCCCGATTTGATTATAGGGGTACTTTGTTTGCGCTTCTTCACGGAAGATGCTCCGTCGAAATAAAGCTCCCATTGGGTATTATCACCGTTGATTGCATCAAATGCATGTTCATCTGGAAGATCGCAATTTAGAGGAGAATCGGCGGGTATCGGATGCTCAGCGAGGAAGTCGGCGATGGCCTGGCCTTTCACTGCCTTGAGAAGTTGATATATTATCGAGAATTCCATCAAGAGCAGGGCCCATTTAGCGAGTCGTCCCGTCAGTATGGCCTTTGACATCAAGTATTTAAGGGGGTCCACCTTTGAAATGAGATGGACTTCATGCGCCAACGCATAGTGCCTGAGCTTTGTTATCGCAAAAATCAACGCCAGGCAGTGTTTTTCAATGGGGAAGTAGTTGCTTTCTGCCCCCAGCAGAACTCGACTTAAGTAGTAGAGTGCTCTTTCTTTCCCTTGACCATTCTCTTGAGCCCATAATGCGCCTAAGGAACCTTCGAGGGCGGTTGTATAAAGAATGAGGGGTTTTCCTTTGACCGGAGCAGCCAACACTGGCGGGTTCTGCAGGTACAGTTTAATCTCGTCCAGCGCGCCTTGGCATTTTTGATCCCAGACGAATGGAGTTCCCTTCTTCATTAGGTGACTGTAAGGGCGGCATTTGCCAGAGTGGTTGGCTATAAATCGCCGTATATATGCGAGCTTCCCTTAGAGGGACCGCAACTGTTTGAGAGTTCTCGGCGGAGGCATTTCCATGACCGCCTTGATCTTGGACGGATCTATCTCGATACTTCGGTGTCTGATTGACACGAAAAAAGTGTGTTTTTAGTTTAACCGCAATCAATAACGGTGTCGCACGTAGCTAGACCGAGATGAGTACGGGTCGTCCTCTGGGAAACGTGGAACCTTTTACTTTTATTTTAGATGTGTTGAGAAAGAGAGGAGGGATAAAGAATTTTATAAAATGGTTTCTAGATCTACGTTAAACAAGAATGTAAAATATAGATCTAGATTATTTTAAAGATGTAGTTAATATTAATAAGAGGGCTTGTAGGGTTCGTTAGGATTTAGTAGTTATGGACGATTAATTAAAAGTTACCATGTTTATCCATTAATAGATTTAGAACTAGATCGACGGCGATGCGTGTAGATTAGGATTTCTGGAGGGAAAAGGAATCCCACTCTTAACCCTTATCTCGACACGGAACTCCGTTCATATCTAGCCTTTACCAAAGCAATCATTAATCCAATCTCTAATCGCGGTTGGAACTAGCAAGGAATTGCTAGCGCGCTCGATTAGGATGTTAATGATTCTTTTGATAAAGTTCCTAAACTTTATAGGACTTAAAAAAGGTTTAGTTGTTTTCATCGTCCATTAGCCTACCCTAATCCTACGAACCCTAACAAGCGGAGAATTACTCGCGCATGTTGGGAGAAGAAGATGAAAAGACAGAGAGGGAAAACATAATGTAAAATGCAAAAACAATTAAATAAAAATAACTACCTTTATTAATCGACTTGAACAAACTACACTTTAATCCGTAGAAAATGATTACAAACTAGTTGCTTCTCGATCTTTCCTAAGGAGGTAGTCGAACAGTCGATGATCAGCCTGGATGCGTGAGCGTCTGAGGCTTCGTGATCTCTTTGGCTTGATGACTTTTCCAAGAGGCTCTCGGTGCCTTTTTATAGTGCTAAAGCCAGAATACAAGCTTCTAAAATATGATTTAAGCAGAAAAGATTTTCCCTAAAAATCCTCAACTCCCAAATCTTCTTAACAGCGGCGGATCCGCGGCATAAAGGGGTTAATGCCGCGGATCTTCTCATCTCCGCCGTTGATCAATTTTCAGGAGCTGTCTCTATGTGACATTTGGCAATCCTTGGTACCTTTAGAATTTGGAAATCTTTTCGTGGTTGCTTCCAGACTTGGTCTCCAAGTTTTGCTTCTTAATTAGGCAAATCTTCTTCAACAACTTGATTTGCTTGATTCTAGTCTTTGAAAAATTCTGCACACTTGGAAATCTTTTGCACAACAACTCAAATAATATTTAGTAGATTTTGTTCTACTAGGATTTGGTCAATGAATTTATTTGCATGCATTTTCCTACCAAATGATAATTAAAATATATTAACACATGGAAAATAATGTTTTTACACATAAACCCTCATATGTATAATATATTATATTAAAGTCCTTTTTTAATATGAAAATGGTAGGAAAAATCTAATAACAAATGTGCAGTTTTATCAACTGAACAAATACCCCCAAACTTATCTTTGATCGTCCCGAGCAAACTAGTTTATTTAATAGGAGAAAAAGAAAGGAGAAAACTAAGCACACTTTCGTAGGCAGACACGATTGCACTGAGCACGTGCAACAAGCCGTTAAACCTCTAGGTGTCCCTAGTAGGAGGAGTGTTGTCTCCTGAGGGTTTTTAGCGGATTACACCCACAAAATCCAATAACAAAAGAGAGATGGTGAAATTTACATATAAAGATAAGAACCATAAAAGAAAGGCCTTGAAAAGAAGAGTTTCCAACTATACTAGCTTTTCAGTTGTCATGAGCCCTATCTTAATAGTCATGAAAAAATGTTAGAAATCACATCATCCCTCAATAAAACATCGTCTTTATTTTTCATTCCTACCTTTCATCCAAACATTGATCATATAACCCCACGTGTGTGTAAAGAACATCCCTACACTCGGAGAATTCAATTCAAGCTATCATACTCTTGTCCATCTACCTTAGTACTTTTTATTTTGATGAATATTAAGATTTGCTCACACATTTTCATGCGACCGTTAATACTTCTTGAGGTACTAACAAACCGATTACTCGTGTGCTTGCTGATTCGGTGATAATATTTTCCTCGTCTTGTACCACCTAAGGCTTAGCAGTGACTCCCAGACCAGTTGGCCTTAGGGCACTAGGTGAAGAGGCACCCTCGCTATATTTTTTTATTGCTGCCTTAGTGATAACAAAACCAGTGTTTATATTTTCTTTTCACCATTTTTATATTTTCTTCATTTTTTATTTTTCATTTCCTTCATACTTTGGCTTTTAGACAAGAGCATTTCAAGGTATTCTCTACTATCCCGAGTTTCAAGACGTGTGTAAGTGCATATTGTAGGGTATCAACATTCAAATGTTTGGCTTCCAGAATAGAAACTATTTTTCAGACTTATTTTTATCCTCAGATTAGTGACTTCCTTCATCTTACTAACCCTTAGGACAACGGCTCATAACTACTTATTACCAGTTCGTTTAAGAAAACTTCTAATTTTCTTGGTCTTCATAAATTATTCCTATCTTTTGAATGTAATTTTTCACTTTCTACTCTTTTATTATAAAAGGAATTTTTTTTTTAAAATTTTTTTGAAAATGTTGTGCTTATGCAAAATATGATGCAAATTGATGTGTAAATAAGCACAAACCTCCCCCAAACCTGTTTACGGCAGTGTCCTCACTGATGTCATCCGTTAAGCTCAAAAAACCTGTAGACTTGGGAGGAAATTATTAATGGGGGAAAGAATATATGAAAGTGAAAATCCTCCCCCAAACTTATTTTAGGCTCACAATTTTGTAAAAATCATTTTCTTTCAAGAGCCAAAATATACCATCCCCCCAAACTTGAGTTAAACAATTTTAATCTTTTAAAATCACACGAGGGGGTCAAGGTTATTGGTAAATGCCAAGCTTTGCAAAGACCGAAGGTTAACACCAACCATTCAAAAATTTTATCAATGAAGTACCAAGGTTGGTGGAAGAATATGTCACCTTTCGACAAGAAGAAGTGGGGAGGCGATAAGAGGTGTAATGGAAAAGAATTGCGTCTCAATTTGGAGAGACGACATAGTGATAGTAATGATGGATTACTCGCATTATCATGATTGTCCAAAAGAGGGGGTGGAGGTCTAATTTCTTTATCTTGGAGTTGATTCATCTCAACACCCGTGTCTTGTAAAAATGCGAGTTCATCAGCGAAAATTTTCTCAAAGCTTTCATCGATACCCCGAAGAATAATGTCATCAGAAAAAATGGGGTGATCGTCCGACTCTATAAAAAGTTCCTCATCAGTGTTAGATGTTGACCCAGACAACTCGGTGGAAGAGTCCGTGTCAAGCAACAACATATGAAAAGAGTCAGAATTATGAGGTTGATCATATTCGCTGCTGTCGACATCCATTAATTCGACAGAACACACATGAGCATAGGGTTCGGAGGGTTCACTTCCTAACTTGTAAATGTTAAGCTCAATTGACTTCTTTCCAAAGGATAGGGTCATAGAGCCGTTTCTACAATTGATTACAGCGTTGGAAGTGGCCAAAAAGGGTCGACCGAGTATCACCGGAATTTGATTGCGTGGGTTTGCTACAGGTTGTGTATCTATAACAATAAAGTCCACAGGGAATATGAATTCCCCGACTTTGATTAACACATCCTCTAGCTCACCCCTTGGTTGGGTGATATATCGATCGGCCATTTGAAGAGTGCAATGCGCTGGTTTTAACTCTCCGATCCCTAATTGCTCATAAACTGAATACGGAAGCAAGTTAACACTAGCACCTAGATCGAGTAGAGCACGATTAATATTTTTACCACCAATAGAAATTGAAATTGTAGGACTTCCGGGGTCCTTTCGTTTCTTGGGAAGTTGTTGTGTAAAAGCTGTGCTCACATTACTCGCAAGGAAAACTTTTTTAGGTACTTGAACTTTTCTCTTCCTAGTGTACAAGTCCTTTAAGATTTTCGCATATGATGGAACTTGTTGAATAGCATCTAGGAGAGGAATGTTTATGTTAACTTGCTTAAAAATTTCCACAATCTTCTCCATTTGTGGACTTGGTCTGTTGCCCCTTAACCTGTTTGGGTAAGGTGCTTTATCAATAAAGGTTTGGTCCAACATTGGAGAGGATTGTGGGGACGGATTCAATCCCAAAACTGGAGTGGGAATCGACTTAGATAGATTTGGCGAAATGGGCGAAGGGTTCGAGCCTTGGGAAAAACGGAGAATAGGCTCGGGTGAAGGTGGGAGACTAGACGAATTAGGGGAAGAAGAAGAAGTAGGGGTATCATTGGTGTCACTATCATCACACTGCTTACCCACTCGGCTGGTCAGCACTTTTCCCGATCTCAACGTGGTAACAACACTCACATTATAACTTTGTGAGTGGCCAGGATTAGGTATGGGTTGAGATGGGAGTTTCCCTTTCTCCCTCGCACTCATTGCGGCGTTTAACTGTGCGATTTGGTTTTCTATTGATTTAATACTCTCACCATGGGAGGCGGAGTTTTTCGTTAAGGTATCAATAGAAGACCTGATCTCAGCCGAATTTTGCATGGATTGTTTCATGAACATATCCAAGGTTTGTGCAAGTGAGTTGTCAGTACCGGCCACTTGTGGTGTAGAAATGTTGGCCGGATTTTGGAAATTCCGTGACTGAAAGCGGGGCTGATTCTGTGGTTGTGGTTGCTGTGGAGGAGGTCTTTGAAAATTACTTTGTTGGTTTTGATTCCAAGCAAAGTTAGGATGATTCCTCCATCCTTGATTATATGTGGAAGAATAAGGGTCGTTTCTAGGTCACTGCTGAAAAGCAGTATTAGCCTGAAACGATGCATTCATAGGGCATTCTTCCGTTAAGTGTGAAGGATCCGAATAGCAGCCACAAACGGTCTTAGGAAGCGTGACCTGATTTAGGGAGAATGATGAAAATTTGTTCTCAATAGCATCGAGTTTCTTCTGTATCGCTGCCATTTCGGCTTTTACTGCGATAGAAACGTCGAGCTGGTGAATACCTCCCTTAGTTGAAGGTGGTCTTACGCTTTCCCACTGCAACGTGTGTTCAGCAAGGTCTTCCAGATATTTCCATGCTTCACCGTCATCTTTAGACATGAAATTGCATTGATACATTGTTTCAAGCATCTGCTTTGTCGCTGGATTAATGCCCTCATATATAATCCGACATAAATCCCATCTTTGTATTCCGTAATGGGAGCATTGGACAAGCAGATCCTTGAAACGTTCAAAGCACTTCTAAAATGGTTCATTGGGAAGCTGGGTGAACTGGTTGATCTCGCTCCTAATGTAGGCAGTCTTATGATTTGGGTAAAACTTCTTAAGAAATGCTATGACGAATTCGTCCCAATTAGTGATAGAGTGTGCGGCAGTATTGTAAAGCCATTTTTCTGCCAAGTCGCACAGTGTGAATGGGAGAAGACGTAAGCGCATAGCATCTAAAGTCAATTGTGAAGTACCCATCATTGCACATACGTTTTCGAATTTGGTGATGAAAACGTACGCGTCTTCCGACTCAAGCCCGTGAAATTTGGGCAGCAGGTTGATGTAGTGGGGTTTAATTTCGAAATTATCCCCGTTAGGTGGTAGAAGAGATAGACAAGTAGGAAGGGGACCACGAATAGGATAGCATCTCTCTTGGAGAGAGATGCGCGGTGGATTCTGCTCACCTGCGGGTGATGGCAGCGTGGTGTTATAATTAGATGAAGTGTCGTCCATCATGGTTGATGTGGTGTGTGGTGGGGGAAAAGAAGATGAAGAAGTACCGACTTCGGCGTCGATAGCAGGAACGCGGACAAGACGGGCACTAGGATCCCGTGTCCAGCCGAGCATGCACTAAGCGGGTTTAGTGCAAGTGGCAGCGTGTGTGTGGTTTAAAAATTGGTTTGTTTTTGAAAAAGTGGGACTCAAGACAAATCACCCTAAGATGCACAAGCAACCCTAGAACTAAGGTCATCTAGGTCCAGTCTCTAGACCGCTCCTAGACTTCCAAAGGACAAGCCGCAGGATAAATCCTCTACCGCCTCCGTACTACCCTTGTAGCCAGGTAAGTGCCAGGTAAGTGGGAAGGAACCACGTCCTGGGCCTAATTGATAACCACTAGCCTTTGACACACTTGCCTAGGCACTACAAAAGTAATGCAGATAAACGATAGATTACCCACGACCTTCCTCTGTCCTTATTGAGCGCGACAGTCCTTAGAGTCTGGTCTAGATATTTTTTAAATTAATGAAGGGTTGATCTATATGCTCGGTTTGTGATTTGTGGGGCTTAGGAAGGGTGATGAAATCCCCACCTAATCTTGATTTGGTCTTTGCCCCTTGATTTGGTCTTTGCCCCTTAAAGTCCGTATTAAATATGCAAAACAAAACCAATCACAAAACTTTTGCAAAAAGATTTTTTTTTAGCGGCGCAATTTTGCAAAGAATCCTGCAGAAAATAGATTTTATTGGATTTGAGATGAGAGAGAAGGAGTTAAGAAAGATACCAGAGAAATGTAAAACCCTAGATCTCCTGTTTCCTCAAGTCCGTGACTCCAGATTTCCTCGCAAAAATTCACGCATAAATCGTTAAATATGCAATTTGCAGTTTTGTGTTAATAATGATATGACTCGTCTAAGAAATCAACACAAATAGTAAAAATAAAAAATTACGCACGTATCCCCGGCAACGGCGCCATTTGATTGACACGAAAAAAGTGTGTTTGTAGTTTAACCGCAATCAATAACGGTGTCGCACGTAGCTAGACCGAGATGAGTACGGGTCGTCCTCTGGGAAACGTGGAACCTTTTACTTTTACTTTAGATGTGTTGAGAAAGAGAGGAGGGATAAAGAATTTTATAGAATGGTTTCTAGATCTACGTTAAATAAGAATGTAAAATATAGATCTAGATTATTTTAAAGATGTAGTTAATATTAATAAGAGGGCTTGTAGGGTTCGTTAGGATTTAGTAGTTATGGACGATTAATTAAAAGTTACCATGTTTATCCATTAATAGATTTAGAACTAGAACGACGGCGATGCGTGTAGATTAAGGTTTCTGGAGGGAAAAGGAATCCCACTCTTAACCCTTATCTCGACACGGAACTCCGTTCATATCTAGCCTTTACCAAAGCAATCATTAATCCAATCTCTAATCGCGGTCGGAACTAGCAAAGAATTGCTAGCGCGCCCGATTAGGATGTTAATGATTCTTTTGATAAAGTTCCTAAACTTTATAGGACTTAAAAAAGGTTTAGTTGTTTTCATCGTCCATTAGCCTACCCTAATCCTACGAACCCTAACAAGCGGAGAATTACTCGCGCATGTTGGGAGAAGAAGATGAAAAGACAGAGAGGGAAAACATAATGTAAAATGCAAAAACAATTAAATAAAAATAACTACCTTTATTAATCGACTTGAACAAACTACACTTTAATCCGTAGAAAATGATTACAAACTAGTTGCTTCTCGATCTTTCCTAAGGAGGTAGTCGAACAGTCGATGATTAGCCTGGATGCGTGAGCGTCTGAGGCTTCGTGATCTCTTTGGCTTGATGACTTTTCCAAGAGGCTCTCGGTGCCTTTTTATAGTGCTAAAGCCAGAATACAAGCTTCTAAAATATGATTTAAGCAGAAAAGATTTTCCCTAAAAATCCTCAACTCCCAAATCTTCTTAACCGCGGCGGATCCGCGGCATAAAGGGGTTAATGCCGCGGATCCGCGACCTTCTCATCTCCGCCGTTGATCAATTTTCAGGAGCTGTCTCTATGTGACATTTGGCGATCCTTGGTACCTTTAGAATTTGGAAATCTTTTCGTGGTTGCTTCCAGACTTGGTCTCCAAATTTTGCTTCTTAATTAGGCAAATTTTCTTCAACAACTTGATTTGCTTGATTCTAATCTTTGAAAAATTCTGCACACTTGGAAATCTTTTGCACAACAACTCAAATAATATTTAGTAGACTTTGTTCTACTAGGATTTGGTCAATGAATTTATTTGCATACATTTTCCTACCAAATGATAATTAAAATATATTAACACATGGAAAATAATGTTTTTACACATAAACCCTCATATGTATAATATATTATATTAAAGTCCTTTTTTAATATGAAAATGGTAGGAAAAATGTAATAACAAATGTGCAGTTTTATCAACTGAACAGTGTCGGACGATGAATCCCAGGAATTTGCCCGAAGAAACTCCGAATGCACACTTAAGAGGGTTCATCTTCAAGTTGTATTGTCGAAGGCGTTGAAATACAGTCTTTAGATGCTCGAGATGTTCCTCGTATGATTTGCTTTTAACCACGAGATCGTCGATATAGCATTCGACGATTTCGTGTATAAGGTCATCGAAGATCTTCGTCATGGCCCTCTAATAAGTAGCACCAGCGTTCTTTAAACCGAAGGGCATCACTTTATAACAGAATATACCTAGAAGGGTCCTGAAGGCTGTGTGGTTCTGGTCTTCGGGATGCATCTTTATCTGGTTATACCCCGATGAGCCGTCCATGAAGGAGAAAATCTCATGAGTGGATGTATTGTCTATCATCAGTTCGGTGACTGGCACTGGAAAATCATCCTTCGGGCAAGCTTTATTAAGATCCCAGAAGTCTACGCATATGCGCACCGTCCCATTTTTCTTCATCACTGGGACGATGTTAGCGATCCACTCAGGATATTGAACCTCCTGGATAAAGCCAGAGTCGATCAACTTCTTGACCTCGGCATTGATATTCATCTCAAGCTCGAGCCACATTCTTCTCGGCGCCTGTTTGACTGGCTTGATGTTCGGGGATATCGCCAACCTATGCACAACAATTTCTGGGTCTAATCCCGGCATTTCGGAATAGTTCCACGCAAAGCAATCTCTATGTTGTAGAAGCACGTCTTTTAACACGGCCACCCTCTCTTCAGATAGCAGCTCGCTGATGAATGTCGGTCGCGGGTCATTTGTCGTTCCCAACTCAATCTTCTTGAGGTTATCTGCAGTGGTATGGATTCCATCTTCCAGCTCTTTTGGCGCTGGTGGGAATTCTGAGATTATCTCGTTACTGCTGTTTTCGAAGCACCAAGGGAGTTCATCTATGTCCTCGGGCCCTTCTTTTAATATTGTTATCACATGACAAGTACGAATTCGCTTCCGATTCCAATGTGGAACCGGTTCTTCTTTCGTGGCCTTGGGCTTGTGCTTCTGTGGCGGTGCTACCCTCCAGTTGTCGGACAGAGCGAACTTGCCAAGATGATACTCATCTTCGACCCAATTCTTGAAGGTGAAGCATTCTTCAAGAGGATATCCTATTACTCGATGGTAAGAGCAATAGTCCGGGTGTGAGACTTCGCCCGCTTGTTCGGGGTGTTTAGACTCCGGCAATGTAAGCATTTGATGTTTTAGAGCAAGATCAAGTATCTTCTTCGTCTTGTCCCGAGGAAACGAGTACGCTCGACCCATTTTCTTCATGAGGGATAGATCAATAATGCTCGACTCCCGTTTGCGTGGCTTCTTAGCCCTGCTTTGTTGTTTTTGAGCGCCTTTTTGGCCTTTCGACTTATTTCTGCTTTTACGTCGAGCCTTCTTTATAACAGGTTGACAGGGAGCAGCCTTTTCATCTTTCACGGCCTGTTGGAGAAGGCGTTGCGTTCTGGCTTTCTCGTAGATGACCATTTCGCGGTTATGATCGTCTCGGACTTTTTGACCCGCTTCTCTTATAAGCTTGTCCATTTGTTCTTCGAACGACGGACTGGCCACTTTCGCATCTGGAACTTTCACGGGCTCAGGATTAGCGTCCTCCCATTGAGCATCTGCTTCTTCATCGAAGTCATACATGACGTAACAGCTATTTAGTAGCTCCCGTTTCTTTGACCGGATGTATCCGAGTCCTTTCGTCTCCATTCTCCCGTTAGGCAGTTTGCGTTGAGTTCCGGGAACGTTCCAGACTTTATCATAGAACTTGGCTTTTCGAACGGTCTGCTTGAAGGATATCCCCTGGCGTTTCAGCAGCTTTTTCAAACCGTCCGTATAATATCTGGGGAGACGGATGGGCTGAAGCCTGTCGAGCGTAGAATCCGCACCATGCCAAATTTCTTTTTCTACCTTGGTTTCTTCAGAGCGGTAGAACAAAATTGCTTTCTCGCTTTCTCGCCTGGGAGGGAGGTAGAATGTCCGCAACTCTTCTACATCGTAGATATTAAGTGCATCCAGTTCTTTATGGTGTCCAAGCGGCACCATGGCGACTTGCAGACTTTGCTCTTCATTAGGGAACATTTGTATTGAAGGTCGAGCAGAGAATACAGCATGGATCTCATCTTCTGAGTCACTACCAAAGATCAACGTAAGGGCGGACGGTCCTGGCTTGTTGTGTTGGGGCAGACCCGAATACACTATCTCCTCTTCCTCCTCGGTATCACTACCGAAGACAGGGATGGTGGCATTAGCTTTATTTTCCGGCTTGTGACACTTCTCCGTATCTTCGAAACCCGGTAAGAAGTATTTGGCATCTTCGTATTTGCGGACCTCGTTCACAGAGAATGGGTTTAGTTCTCCCGTCACGGTATACTCAAAACCATCCTTAAAATACTTCATACACTGATATTGTGTAGAAGGGATGATGTTGTACTCGTGTAACCACGGTCGGCCGAGCAAAGCGTTGTAGCATGTCTTGGCATCTATGACGTGGAACTTAATGTCCGTGATGAGTAGCCCGAAGCGTAGCATCAGTATCACAGATCCAAGAGTCTTTGACGATTGGGAGTCGAACCCGGAGATGGTGATCTTGTCACGAGCATTGTGCTGGACGCTCATGCAGATTTCTTTTAACACCCGCACGTTGAGGAGATTAACGGAGGATCCATTGTCGATCAGGATTTTGCCTATCTTAATATCGTGGCAGTATCCTGAGACATAAAGGGGGCGATTGTGTTCGCACGTCCCAAGGAGAAGGTCCACGTCGCCGAAAGTGACATCGGCCGTGTGCACTTCCTCCAACCCATCCTTCATCTTTTCCTCGGCCAGGAAGGCTTGGAATTGTTCCGGATCTTGTAGTGCTTTAATCAACGAATCTCTCGCCTCCTTTGATAGCAGAAGAGCGTCAAGAATGCTGAATTGTGAGGGCAGCTTTCTCAGATGTGCTAAGACGTTGTAATCCACTTTATTCTTCTTTGGCGGGTCCTTGGTGGCTAGCTCCTCCAGAACTTGGTCATCTAAGACGATATCTTCAGAGACCTTTTCTTTCCCTTTATCTTTTCTGTTTGAGGGTCCGAGATTCTTTTCAGGCAGCGTCCGATTCCGCAGCCGAATATTTTCGCAAACCTTCGGCTCTTCTTCTTTTCCCGAAGTTGACTCTTTAAAGAGAGGGGCGAGTTCCAGCTCCTCATCAGAATCGCTCCCGAATGTAGGCACTTGTGACCCGCCAGTGTTAATCATGCGACAATCGCCGGTAGTTCTTTCAAGCTCTTCGGTCGTATTCCTTTGCTCCCGACGAGTTTTACGCTTTTCCCGCTTAAAGCATTGTTGATGAGCAACATATCCTTGCCACCATGTATCGAAAGCTTTGCACTCTTGGGTGGGGTGCGAAACCTTCTGATGATATAAGCAATAGGACGGGTGCATTTCTATTTCATTGGTGATGCTTCCTTCAGAGGATGGTAGCTTCATGCCCATTGATATGGCCTTAGCAAACTTTTTCCTCATCTTGAATTGGCTTCTGTCGGTAGCGGAGGTGTTTAGCTCCAACGGGATCGTCTCAGCTCCTTTATCAAGTCGCTGGCGCTTGGTGATTGAAAGAATTTCAGTTAACCGCAATCAAGACGGTGTCGCTATGCAGCTAGCCGGTTGAGCACGGGTCGATCAACAGGGAGATGGTTGTATGTCCTTTCTTGTTTTAGACGAGTCAATAAAGAATTTGTATGAGTTTGTTCGATCTAACCTATGTGTATTATTTGCAAGTATAAAGTTGTTAAGAAAAAGATACGAAATTGTAAGCTAAAGAAATCCGCACTCAAAACCTTTGAGCCGAGTCTTGACCAATTGAAGCTAGAGCAATTGGCAACAACGTGGATTAGGGGATTTAAGCACGGTATTCGTGGAATCCGGCTTATTTACCCCTTGTCCTTCCGTTCTTGTCTCTTGCTTTCGCCTCCGGCCAAACCGAACACAACCGGTCGCGGTTAGGAATCACCGTTACCTTGTTAGGGTAGGGTGCCTAACGGAGCGCTTGCGTATCGTTTGGGCGGAGTTCAATGGAAATTAACGGGAAAAGGAAATGAGCAAGGAAATATTAACTTACAATATCGTATTGATTCTTAACAACAACAATAATTACAACCATTCACAAAAAGAACCAAAAAGAGCAAAAGAAAAAAACAAAGAAAAGAAAAGATTACAAGTAAGTAAGTGCATGAATTTAAATTGCAAATAAGTAAAGCAAGATAATAAAAAGCAAGTAATAAATAAGCAATAAAAAGAATTAGAAACTAGAACTCAAGACGAGCATGGGATCAATAGCCAACCCTTAAACTTGCAAGCTTAATCAAGAGGTTGCAAGATTAAGGGAAGGGTAGAGAACGCATGTGAAATGAAGCGCTAATTCCATAAGAAAATACGACCCTTGAGATCAATAACTAACCCTTAACCTTTCAAGCTCAATGAAGAGGTTGAAAGATCAAGAGGAAGCAAAAATCTCAAGGGGAAGTTAAACTAACAAGAAAGATACAAAAACCCTCATTTTCATTAACATCCACTCAATGCTCTCACTACATTTCCATGGAGGAAGAATGAAGAAGAAGAAGAAGAAGAACAAAACTACACTAAAACTTACAAAAGAGGCACAAAGAATGAATATCAAAAGCTTGGCAAGTTCTGGGATATTTATAGGAGGTGAACTGAAAACCTAGGGCAACAATCTGCCCCTATATAAAATTACAAAACAGCCCGTGAAAGATGACCTTCTGTCGAGGCCGTACGGCCGCGGTTCCGCGGCCTAAGCAAGCTTATGCCGCGGTTCCGCGGCCGTATAGAGGAGTTGGCTCCTCGTACTTTTTGGGGTCCCCTGGTTTGAAGTTGTCTGCTGTTTGGTATATGACTTTTCTCATAATCTCTTCACAATTATTCCAGAATTTCAGTAGAACAAGAGGTGATGTGATGTGGATCTTTTGCCATGATTTCCTCGAGCTCCGCGTAGATTTCTTGGATCTTGTGTTGACATTGAGCTTTGTCCATGACATGACAATCGATTTGCCATTTTGTCCCTTAAACTGGTATGTGGCAACACACGGATAGAGAGCGGAGACCCGTGCTTCATCTGTTGTTGGCAGTAATCCGGAACTTATCGTACTTTTCCATGGATTTCACTGTTCAGAGCCGAGAACCTGTATTCTGCAAAATATGTAGCAAACACTGATCAAAAGCACCTACCTATAAACACACGAGCGTAAGAATGGGCGGTATAAAATGCAATATTCTGGTATGAACACTTGGCCCTTTCAAATATAGCCGTCTCGCGTTCTCGATCAGCTTTACTTTTCAATCGAGCTTCATTAAGGAACGCGTCAATCATTTCATCTGATAGCTCCGAAAATTTTGGTTCAAGATCTACCCCCAGCGTTTCAGTGCAAGGAGTTTCCTCATCGTTCGTGATCGAATGGGAAATCATATGACAGCTCACCACATATTTCTCGGATTCATCCGATGAACTTTCTCCCTCATCTTCTTCTTGAAAGACGTGATTGAGGAACTCTTGGAGCGTAATGGGAGTCCGTGCCTTTTGGTTGTATTCATCCAGCGCGTCAATTTGCTTTTGTAAGTCCGTGCGCTTGTCGCCAGGCTTCACGGGCTTCTTAGATTTCTTCTTCTTCTTTTTAGAAGATTTTGACGGCTGGCTGCAAGTGCTTGAACCACCATCATCGGTCTTTGGAGTTGGACGTGGGTTCAACATCCCCTCAATGACCTGCGGTTCTAACGGGTTCTTCCACTTGATTGCTGAATATGTCTGAAGATCGTTTAGCATCCTCTTTGTCTTGGCTGATAATACAACCTCCCAAGAAGCTTCTTCAATGACGGAGCATGTTGCCCCCGGCATATTCGTCCCTTTAGAGGTGTGGGGCTGCGGGGGATTCACCTTCCATTTATCAGATAATGCGAACTTGTCCTGTCGGTACTGGTTTTCAAGCCAATTTTTGAAAACATAGCAATCTTCGATCGGATGGCCTAGTACTCGACGATAAGGACAGTAGTTGGGCTCGTTGACGTCATTTGGTTGCAACGGACGTTTCGGATCCGGCAGATTTATGAGTCTGTTGCGCAACGCCAGCTCGAATAACCTCCTCGTTTTATCGCGGGGAAAGGAATAAGGACGCCCTATCCTATCCTCAAGGGGTACGTACGGGCGCATATTATTTTGACGAGCAACCGGCTTCGAGTCACTCGGTTGTTGTTGAGCATTAGCGACGACGATCGCTTTTCCCTTCCCTTTATCATTTCGGGAGTCCAGCTTTGGAAGAGGAGGTTTATGGCCCATCTGATCCATCTGTGCTAGTTTGTCAATCAAGGCTTGGAAGGTAGTCGGCTTGAAAAACATCATAAATTGTGAGATGGTTGCTTGCGGATCAAGGGTCCCCACAAACATACCCACCGCTGGAGCTTCTTCAATGCGCTGCTCGCACTTCGACCACAAGTTCCGCCACCGTATAGCATACTGAACCCACGTCTCGCCTGGCTTTACCCTGGCGTTAATCAGTGCTGTCATCGGGGTACGTTCACTGGCGCTTGCAAAACGCTGAGTAAACAGTAGCTCTATCTCCGCGAAGGTTTTGATAGAGTCATTCGGGAGTTCAGAGTACCACTCAAGCGCCGTATCCGATAAACTTCCAACAAACTGGCGAAGTAAAAGCTTGTCATCACCACCGGTATTGCCGCAGAGTGCCCTGAACTGGGCAACATGCTGATGAGGATTGCCCGTCCCCTTGTAGACATGGAACTTGGGAATTGTATAACCTGGCGGGTACTTGATTTGATCGTACCAACTCGGATATGGCCGTCCCGTTTTTACGACCTGACCGGCCGCTTCGGTCGCATGATGAACCCGTATTTGCTGGGCGATGTACTCATCCAAATCAGCCTTGGAGATTGTATCCTCTTTAGCCGTGGATAGAGCCAGTGGAGGATTTGACGTCTCTCCCCTATCGTCTTCCAGAATGATCGGGGGATCTTCAGCAGGTGGATCTTGTTGAATCATCATACCCACCATATCCTGGAACAGGAGGGCCATTTTCTTTATGTTGGCTGCCTGCTCCGCAGCTTCTTTATCTTTCTTCTCTAGTACGCGACGAAGGAATTCGGCGTCCGTTTCTTGTTCTTGACGCTCGTCCGAGGATGTTTCCGGGGTTTCTTTTGGCCCTGTAAGTGCGGCCATAGCGTTCATCATTTCTTGGAGCTTCTGCTGCTGCTCCTGAGCCTTGGTCACTGACCTCGTATGCGGTCTATGACCTCTTGATATGCGGATATCTTTTTTTCCCGATGCCATGTAAACCGTATGAACTGTTATGCCCCCTGACTTGGGGCGTTTAGGTTCACCATTTTTAACTTTTGCCACTGACACGGGAGTTTTCTCTGGCCTCCTTCTTTTGTGGGCCATTGAGGTTGAAGGAACCGTTGAAGGGGGCAGCCTAGCAGCTGCTGTCCCCTGCTGTTTAATGGGACAGTCCTTGTCTTTTTCCACTTTCGCCTTTTTCTGGTGACGAGAGTAACCTGGGTTAATCACAGAGTCTTGAACCCTCCGCCAAACTTTATAAATTTTTGAAGACAACCGTTGAAGGGGCTGTTCTCGTTTCGTTTCTGGAACTCTCTCCGCAGGTGGAGGAGATCTCTTCAGTGTAGCGGTTGGAGAGTTCTTCCGTACCCTCCTTAGCAGTTCAAAGCTGTTCCCAGTTGGAACAGCATCGTTGATTTCCACCACTGGAGCCGGTGGAGTTATCCCTGAGGGGGAGTTGCCCCCTGCCTTCCTCACTCGTTGCCAATGGCGACGTCGAGCATGACGAGCCGTTGGGACTGGCTCGGAGATTGAGACATCTTCTTTTTGCCCTCTGTCTGAATGAGGCGCCGCCGGTGTTAACCTCTTAAAGACTGAGGTTGTCTTTTGAGGGGTGATATCCAACCTGTCGAAGACAGATCCTCGAGTAGGAGGAGGAGCAGGAATCGTCAGCCTTGAAAAGACTGACTCTTTGACAGGGGAAGCCGCCTTGACGACTTCTGGAGCAACAGTTATTGCCTTCCTCGGGAAAGCCAATTTAGAGTTCTGATTTAGCCTGGTGAAAACAGAGGCTATCGGTTTGGTAGTGAGCGACCCTTTGAAGGGGCCGTCGTAGCAGTGAGCCGGTCGAAGACGGACTTTTTGTTCACCTCCGGTGCATGTATTGGCGTAGAGAAGCTTGTAGGTGGGATCATGGTCCCGAAAAATAGGCCAGCGGTGGCTTGGGTCACCTGGTCTACTGGCAGAGTGAGGAAGGAAGCCGCTTGGGGCCCATATGCTACACCTCCCGGTGAGGTGGAGCGTCCGTTGCAGTGGCATCTCGAGCAGTTGGTGCAGTTGAAGGCCATTGAATCTTGAGTTCTCTGCGCCAGGCAAAAGACCAAATCTTAGTAACTTGAAATCCGAAGGCAACCATTAACAAACCGTGATTGGTTCGCGAAGACGGCACACGAAGCGTGGAGTGGAAAGAGGAAAAGGTCCCACCGGGCGTGCCAGAATCTGTTCCCCTCCGAAGGACGGCGCACATGACCGCGATGTCCTGACGCTGAGATTCGGGGCAGATGCTATTTGGTTTTATCCGTCTACCTCTCCGAAGATGCCAAGTTGATTTATGGCACCGTGTATCGGAGGTTTAGACGGATGCGGACGATATAACAGATTTCGTCAGATTCCCCCTCAGAGTGAGGGGTTTTTGATTGTGGGGACGCTCTTTCCTGCAGGCGCAAGCCCCTACAGTTAATTACGCTACCGCATCGCGGTAACAACTTTCTCTTTCTCCAGAATTTCACTTCGTGTCGTGGGTGTTTGTTTTGTTTGTGGTTGCCCGTGGATTGTATACGGAGACTGAGTAATGCCGTCGCCCGTAGGACTTGGATTAGTCCAAATCCGTATTTACTTAGATTTGGGTTTGGTGTTTTTAGTTTAAGGATGCATTAGTCGCATTGCAGCTAAGATCAACTTAAACGTTAGTTAAGGATACGTTAGTCCTGTTTGGGACTAAGATCAACTTAACGTGATAATCCATTTAATATCTGGCTATCGGGACTCGTCACCTCTCTAACGTCGTTGAAGGATTACAACGGCAAATGTCAGAGGAGTTCAGAGATGTACCCTTGAATCAAGGTTGATTTGGAGTTTTATAGTCCGTTTGAATGTTTAAGGATACGTTAGCCGTGTTTGGGGGCTAAGATCAACTTAAATGGGATCGTTTAGATCCGGCAAAAGAGCATTTTGAGGCTCTATTGTTTCAGTTTAGGGACGTAGTGGTCCATAAGTAGTTTAAGGACGTTGCGGTCCATGCTCCAGTTTAGGGACGTGGTGGTCCATGTTCCAGTTTAGGGACGTGGTGGTCCGACATTAGTTTAAGGACGTTTCGGTCCAATATTAGTTTAAGGACGTTGACGTTTCGGTCCAATATTAGTTTAAGGACGTTTCGGTCCAATATTAGTTTAAGGACATTTCGGTCCAATATTGATGTGTGGTCGTCGGGACCCGTCACCTCTCTGACGTCGTTGAAGGATTACAACGATAGGTGTCAGAGGAGTTCGGAGATGTACCCTTGGACCGGTCGTAAATTGATTTAGGAGAGCAGTCTTGCTCAGTCAATTTAATTTGAGGACTTACGGCCATGATTGGGCTAAGTCTAGTTGAAAAATATTCAACGCCTTTTATTTGTTTTTGGTCTGTTAGAACTGTGCTAGGGCTTGGCCCATTTTTAAATAATGCATTGCATTATTTTCTATTTTTTTGTTTGGGCTCTGCCCATAAAAGATGCAGAGCATCAATTTATTCTGGGCTCTGCAAGGCATCTACTTTGTTTGGGCTCTGCCTCTTTTAAAATGCATAGCATTTTTATTATTTTGTTTGGGCTCTGCCCATTTATGAATGATGCAGAGCATCAATTTAATTAGGCCTGCTTGGTCTTTTGACTTGGGCCTGGCCCTTTGAGAAATGCATTGCATTTATCAGGCGCTTTGCGCCAATCAGAGAGCGCAAGCGCTTATAGTGGTGACACGTGTCGCGCAAGCGCAGTGCGCTGCGCTGTTGCACTGCTGACACGTGGCGCGCTCTGGTGAGTTGCGCCAATTCCAGAGAGCAAAGCTCTATTTCAAGAGCGCGTAGCGTAAGTTGTTCTGTAGCTGACACGTGGCGCTCTCTTAAGAGCGCAACAGCGCAGTTTGGAAGTGCAAAGCACTAAGAATCTTTTAGATTCAAGAACAGAAGTGCAGAGCACTATTTGATTTCTTGATCTAATTTAGATCAAAGAAAAAATAAGTTTTTTCTTTTTGTTTCAAGAACCAAAGGTTTATAAAAGTGCAAAGCACTATTTTTATTTTGTTGTTTTCTTGTTTTTTAAAGATCCAGTGGTTCATGAGAAGTCCAAAGCACTATTTATTATGTAAAGAACATTGATCTGGTTTTTAGATCAATGATTTATTAAAAGAGATTTCTTTTCTCTCGTGAAGGTTTTTACCTTTTTCTTTGAAATTTTCTCAGAATTCTCTCTCTGTTTGAAGCTCTTGACTTTTTTCAAAAATATTCATGCTTTGAATTGAGGCCTAGGGTCCTTTTTATAGTGCCCATAAATTAGTTAAATTTGTTAAAGAGATCTTTCTCTGAGTGATTTGGGGAATTTTCCTCACCGTTGGATCTTTGATCCAAGGGCTTCTGCTTTGCAGAAGAAAATCTTCTTGTTTTAACAAGAACAGAAAAGATTTCTTAAAAATTTAATTCTGTTTGGCGCAGATCCCCTAGCGCGTGACACGTGTCGTGCAGCGCACAGCGCAGCGCAACTGCGCTAGCGCATCTGCGCTGACACGTGTCGCGCAGCACACAGCGCAGCGCAACTGCGCGAGCGCATCTGCGCTGACACGTGTCGCGCACCGCAGTGCATGCGCAACTGAAGCATTGCTTCCTTTAAATAGAGCTTTGCTCTGATTGGACGCGCCTTCTTGAGCGCTGCGCTGACGTATCAGCGCCTGACATGTGGCGCGTTGCGCCCGAGATTTGAAGCGTTGCTTCAAAATTTTGAATTTTGAATTTCAACAGAGCTTTGCTCTGATTGGGCGAAACACCCGACTACCAGATCGAATGCTCATCGGGAACTTTAGTAGATGGCCGCACCCTCGATATTGTCGACGAAGTGCAATAAGGCGGAACACCATGGCCGCAAGCACCCGAGTGGATGCTTTTGGCAATGAGGTTCTCCTTTAGTCACTTGGTCGGGAATATGGGGTGTGGCTATCTAGTAGTGTTACCCGGTGAGTGTTCGCGTACTATACGAGATTGCGATGGAGTTTTGATCTGAATCAAAACCCCGTGGAAACCGATCAAAACAGACTAAACTGCTAGATTTATAAAATACAAACTAGTTTTCACAAAACTAATTATTGTGGATTCCAAATATTGTATCACATATCAAAATAATCTAGATGATGTTAAACATTTCGATCGAATTATAAAACACTCAGAAATCACAGAGACATCAACAACTTGAGCATCACTAAAAATACCCAAAATGTGACAAATATAACAGTGGAGCAGCACAAGAAAGATGAGCTCACAAATCCTCAAGATTGCGACGGAACCGCGGCCAAACATGGGTTTGGACCGTGGTTCTGCGGCGCAATGATGGATTTAGAGACTCGAATTTCTTGGGGCTCCATCATTTTACCTGTACGAATTTCTAAATATTTTTAATCTTAAAAATTCCAACTTTTGAAAAAATTTACAGAAACTCGTAAGATTCAGGATTTCGAAGTTCGATCGAACACTTTAATGTCGTCTAGGCCACTCCTAATACTCTAGCTTAGCTCTGATACCATGAAATCATGCCTTAGTACCACTACTAGGTTTTTAGAAGTATCGAGTATACAATTTTAAAAAATCCAGTGTGCATGCATGCTATCTAAGAATCGAACTAGCGAATTAGGGTTTCTTAACATGTAAAAAAACTTTACACTAAGTGAAAAAAGAATACAACCTTTATAGACCGTTCCTTCACTTTAATAGCTCCAAGTAGAAAACACTTAGCTCCAAGTATTCATCTCTAGAACTCTTCTTGGCTCCGCTTAGCGAAAGGAACGAACTTGCTCAAAGATCTTCGAGGCTGAAGATGATCCACCCTTAGGAATCTCTAACTCAAGCTACTTCTTCACTAATCAAGAAATTAGTGAAGCAAACAAACTATACTAGAGGGCTAATGAAGTGTAGGTTGATGAACTAGGAATTTAGCTCACTTTAGAATTTGTTTTCTCTTTTTATTTTCAACTCAAGAAAAACACTAGAATTCTTTCAAGAGGAAGAATAACTTGGGTGTAAGAAAATATCTCAAGTGATGAAGTGAGAGTGTACTATAGAGTTAATTTTGTGATGATAAAATATCTAAGAGTGAAACAAAGAGAGAGGATGAGTCATGGCTTCTCAATACTTCTCCAAGCATCCAAGCCATGACTCATTTTTCCACCCACCTTTGTTTATCTTTTAAACATAAATCGTCACAATAATCCTAAACCCTAATTATGAGTCTCATACACCCATGTTCTATGTGTCATCAAGCATGACACAAAATCTATTTATATATATATATAATATCATATATATATTTATATATACATACAAATAGATTTCAAGTGAAGAAAATCTTTTAAGTGAGCATTAATATTAGATAATATATAAATATATCAAATTATTAAATAAACATTTGATTCAATAATCCGGTTACATCATATATAACCGACTAATATCATTTTATCAAATCAACACTTGATTCAATAACCCAGTTATATCATATATAACCTTTGTCGCGAGATTAGAATACGGTATCACCTACTCGTATTTAATCACGCTCCCGCACATATCATCATATGTGCCCTACTTCGTTTCACTTGAGTTAGGAAACCTCTGTGTGGGACTCTAAAGACTCGTCAATACGCCAGCAGTAGGTAATGATCACATCAGTTACCCATAAGCCGTCGGCGATACTAACTGGACGTAACGGCTATCTAGGCATTGAGCGAATAGAAGATCAACAAGCAAGCTTGTCCAAACTCCCATGAAGCCTATAAGTAACACTATCGTACAGTCCGGTCTTTTTGACTGGTATGTCGCATATCGAGTCTGGGGGTGGATAGGTCAGACCCCAGTAACTTGATAAGTCATGCCGATGTGTGGCTCATAACGGTTCGAGAAACTAATGATAACACTTACCAGTAAATCTCATCAGCCCTGGCCAGGGACTTTCTGTTATAGCCAATCAAGTATAGCGCAACATCAACTCCCAATACTGGGAGAGACGAAACCCCTCATATCGCTCATTGCCTCCATGTGACTCAGGACTGTACCCAAAATTCACCTGTTTGTATGACTCCTTTGAGCTGTGGTAGGGAGGAAATAATAGCATAGTAGGAACCACACAAGACTCTATGACGATCTTGGGTCTATAGACTAACCTGTACCAGTGTCACCAGAGAACCGCTATCTGACAATAGGTATAGTACCATCTAAGAGTTCTCGGCGAGTCCTTTTCGGTGTACCCATTCTCTAATGAGCACCTATGTACAATCTTCGATGTCAAACACCAATGGCTATAGGATCAACCATCGCCCCTTACAGGGTTGAGAAACATACACACTAGTCTACTCTGGAAATATCGATGCCCTGTCTTGGTACTCACTCGAGTTGGAACAATTAAAGGATGTACTTGTGAACTACCCCGGCCTTATTAGTATGATCTGCATCATAGTCCTAGTAGTCAAGTACATATCCTAAGGGCTTTATCAACATGTATCATAGAGACAGTATAATAATTCAAGTGTACATGTTACGATAAAGAGCAACTAGATAGCATACTATCATGTCGAGCAAGAAATTCCTCTCTCTATATATATCCAAGTATCCACTATAATATACAATAATGGCCTCTAGGGCATACATATGACTAACAAATTCTATATGCAACTAATAGCAATCTGCGTTCAAAGTTGGACTTCGAGTTCTAAAACTGAGATTCCAGTAATGAACACCTTTCTTAAAATGATTATATCTCTTTAACCAGATTGTTTATTGATATGAAACCAATTTTAATGTTTAGATAAATGAATATACTTTATAGGACTTTTTTTTAATCATTTTACATGTTTCTGCACGTATGATCAACAATGAATTTTGTAAGTTGAATGATACTGGCTGTCCTTATTTTGTTGAACTTCATTTAATACATTCTTACTTTGTCGTGTGATTGTTTTTCACTCTTTGATTAGTGACCACTTACACCGATATCCTAATGACGGTAGTGCATTATAGAGTGATAAGTAGTATCGATCGGATTGTGACAAATACATTAATGGAAGTGTTAAAAGTGAAAGCGTGTTTGAACCATGAAAGTGATGCACACTTGTATACAACAAATTTGATACATGAACTTATATTTTAACTTGGGATAGGGGGTAGTTGGGTAATGAATGCATGTCATGGCCCGAGATTCCATTTAAAAATCACCTAACATGAATTACGTGTGTCATTGTCCCGTGGGGTTTGACGATGCCTTCTACTAAACGTGTCGTTGGTCCGTGGCAGTTGATAGACCATTCTCGTATACACACATACTTTCATTATTAAACTAGGAAAAAACAAGTTAGAATAAAATAGCCAGATTATAATATTTTGTCATGACCCATATGTTACACTGCCCACATGTCCGAATTGCTTCATGTCTTGGGTTATTGCTTTATAATTTTTAGTTCATACTTATTGTTCTGCAATATACTATATATCATTATATTATATTATATTATTGTGTCATCCGGACGATCTGAGTATGCATGCTAAGAGAAATAAGTGGACTTAGCATTGATCAGGACATACCCCACTTCGAGAATATTGCGTATATCTAGACTAGCGACGCCAGCACTGTCATTTCCATTGTCACTATCTCGTTAGTTGTTTCCTTGATACTACATATTTTTATCTGTTGCACTCTGATGTGATAGATTTAGTGATTGTTATTCTCGTTACTTGTATTATGTTTACTGCTTACCATGTACTGTTAAAAACCGAAGTGTGACTACAGAAGGATTATTCCTTGACCATAGAAGCATGGCTGGCCTAGTCACCCTCGGTTTCCATATTGTGGGAAGTGGGACGAGACACTCTTGAGCCTTGGAGAGCCGGAGACAATCAGTGATATCACTTACCTAGATATTTTAATAAATCAATTCGTACCGCCTCAAAATATAAATTGGTTTTGATACTTGACTTATAATCTAAATCACTTTTACTTCTATACTAGTCCTATAACTTGAACCACATGCTTGAATCACTTGATTAAACTTACTACATAATTGACTTGACTTGAAATCGAACTCGAAATTGAACTTGAATTTGACTTGACTTGAACCAAACTCTGAATACAATTTGGCTTGAATACTTGAACTTGGCTTGAATACTCGAACTCGATTTGAACTTGACTTGTACTGTCTTTGTATTCATGGATTTCGGGCAAGGCTTGTAACTAAATGTATAAATTAACATACGCGGGGGTAGTTTGGTAATGAATGTATATCGATACGAGAGTTCACTAAAAATCATCTAACTTGAATATCAAATGTCATTTCCCCGTAGGGTTTGACGGGGCCTTGTACTTCTATGTCCCATGGGGTTCGTAGAGTTTGACAGACCGCTCTCATATACACATATAAATTCCGTATCGAACTACAGTCAACCACGTTAGAATAAATAACCATGTTTAAATATAAACATACTTAGGTTTAATTGATACCTTTACTTGACCGCTATTACTTTAAAATTCATATTCAATTTACATGGATATCCTTTATCACTTTTCTATTCATATCTTTTTTAGAGACTTACCGAGCGCTTGTTTACTAGCGGCATTCCACTTTATCTTTTGTTTCCTCTGGAACACTACTACAAATAAGGGTTGCCCCTACGGATTTATCCGTATGGGCAAACCACTGCCCCCTACGGATACAGCCGTAGGGGCAAGAAAATACCCTGTAGGTACAAACGCCGTAGGTGCAAGTTGAAGCCCTGAACTTGCCCCTACGGACAAAACCTTGCCCCTACGGAGTTCTGTGTAGGTCCCGTTTGCCCTACGGAGTAGGCCGTAGGGGCAAAAAATTTATTTTATTTACGGGTTTTTAAAATAGATTACTTGTTCCTACGGATGAATCCGTAGGGCCAAGTCATAGCCCCTACGGATACATGCGTAGGTACATATCCGTAGGGGCAAAATATCAGGAATCCTGATATTTTGCCCCTACGGACAACTCCGTAGGGGCATTTGTTTGCACCTACGGATATATCCGTAGGGGCAATCCCAACCCCCTGATACTGAGATCACAGGGGAAAATATCAGTTATTCTGATATTTTGCCCCTACGGCTTAATCCGTAGGTGCAACTTGTGAACCTACGGATTAATCCGTAGGTACATATTATCAGTTTTTTTTAAAAAAAAGGGCTGCCTATTTTTTTCTCGCCCTGTGCACAATAATATATACATCAATCAAATATAAAATTAATCATCACATAACATATATCGCAGTATTCATAATCACATCTCACGCATATAATATACAAAAGAAACCAAAAAACAGAATATGATATAAATATAAACACCGTAGGACCACCAATATCAATATCGTCCAAAATGTAGTACAATATGTATCATATAAATAAATCCATGTTTCAAAAAATAAGAATAAAAAAGCTACCCTAGCTCGGTCCAGCTCCATCTCTGATATACGCTAGAATCTGGCGCGCCTGCTTCTCGGTCAATAAATCATGCAATTCGGAGCGTGCGGGAGTCTGAGCGGGCTGTGGAGCTGGCGATGTGGTCTGCGCAGCCGCCATCGAGGTAGTGGCTTGCGGAGCCGCGGCTGCGAGAGTCTGAGCGGGCGGTGGAGCTATAGGAGCTGTCTGCGGAACCTCAGCCGATGTAGTGGCTTGCGGAGTCTCAGCCGAAGGAGATGCATGTGGAGGCTCGGCCGATGTACCCTGTCGCGTCTGGACCTAACGTGTGTAATAAGCATGTAAGAACTGTGTATTATTCGAATTCGTATCATTATCAAGTTATTTCGAAACCCCATTTGGATATCTAGTTTGGAAAACCGTAGTTTATTTTAATTAGATATGTATGTATGATTAATCAAACCTAAGTCTACAACCAAATAAGCTCAGGCTACGTACTAATATTGGATATGTTGATACCTATAATATGACATGATATTTTACTTTTAAGTAGTATACATACCAGTATCTCCTTCAACTCCTGAACGGTTGCCTTCAAGCTCTCTAGTTCCTGATGGACACGTCGCTTACTGGAGACGGAGGAAATAACCGCCGGGGTGGAGTCCAACCTCATATGGGCCCTACTAGGGCCCAGTCCCCGGCCTCTCTCCCAACCTCCGTGGTGCCCTCCGTGTGCGGCGTCCAGGAATGGGGTCAGCAGCCTCGGATCGCTCTGTCCGGTAAAATCGATCCCAGAGGTCTCGGCCTGCTCAACCACCCGCTCCTACACCCACATTAAGAAGTAAAGTATAAGTATAAAATTTAAATTTGAACCTTCCAAAACTAAAATTTCAAATATGGGTTGAATAAATATTAATACTTACGCAATACTCCTGGGTAGCGACGTCGGGATATCGAAGCTCGCCCGTGGCGGGATCTGTCGAGGTGCCGTGGACGGCAAGATATGCGGACAGCACGCTCGGTGTACCACCTTGCGCCAGGGTCTGAGCTGTCTGTAATATTAGAAAATAACTCTTAATATTAGATATATTAGAAAATAACTCTTAATATTGCATTATATCACAAAGGCCGGTCTATTGTAATTTACCGATAACTCCATGGCTCGAGTAATATTCCTCGAGCCACCTGTGTAAGTGGGGCGACCCCTCTTCACCGATTTCCTATTCTCTATATTTTGAGAAGCCTGTTTCTGCACAACGCATTCACATTTAGTTTTCTAATTAAGGAACACAAAAAAATAAATTATATCCTAAACAATGAATTACATTTAAAATACATACCTGTTTGCGTTGAGAGTCGAAATATTCGCACAATAGAGGCCATGTCTCTACGTCGACTCTCGCAAACGCCGGAGTAGATAGGAGGGCCGCTCTCTCTTCCTCCAGGGTCTCCATCCACAGGGAGTAGCAGTCGGCCTTCAGCTCATTCCTGTTGTATCGGACCTTGGTCTGCATATTCTTCATCAGGCCATTGTACAGAGCATGAAGGTCGAGCACCCTCCCACGGTGATCAGGGTCGGCTACAGGCTGAAAATCGTAATCCAACTGAAAATACAAAAAAAACATTGTTATTAGATTGCAAGTGTTAATAATAAATATATTGGATAAATCAAATGAAAATATATATTAATACCCGAGCCTGATCAAAGAAGCGGGCGAATGAGCGCTGGTGCTGCTCGCCCCACTCAACGTGAAGTGGATAGTTCTTCATGAGCCGGCTCTCATCCCACATATACCGGCCGAACCTCTCGGCATGAGGACCGGTATAGCGATAGTCAAGGGTAAAAAAGAGGGGGAATGCTGCTTCCCCCTAGCTCTGTCAGGCCTCAGCCTATGGGACTGATTCGGGCCTCGAGTCCCCCTCTGGGGATGGGGAGGCCCTGCGTCTGCAAGAAATATCAAGACAATCAATATTAAGACAAAGTTGTATTAAGAAATCAAGGTTAAACGAAAATTGAAGTGTGATATATACCTCCGGTGACTAAAGCATGAGCCTGGGCCCGGGCAGCAGCACGAGCGGGACGATAATTCCTCCGGTGAGGAACAGCCGATGTCCCGGATGCGGACGCATCCCCTCCAACTAGAAAATAAACATTGACGCTAAATTTCCATGAAGTTCATATTTATTCTGTAGAGCATATGTAAAATGAATAAATATTTTATATTTATTCATACTAACCTACAGACGATGCGGAGGGTACGGAAGTGGCAGAAGTGGCCCCTGCGTCAGATGTGGACGCACCACCTATAATTAGACAATTAAAAATAGATTATATAAGTAATTGCAAAAAGAATGTGTAGATCAATAATATAACGTTGTAAATCAATATGCATACACTATAGGATATATAAACATACCCACAGGTGCGGTGGTGTCACCACCTACAGCTAGAGAATAATAAAAATTACTATCTAAGTAAGAGCAAAAGGAATATGTGTATATTTATGATATAGCATTCTAAATCAATATACATGCACTATATGACATATAAACATACCTGGAGGAGCGGGAGTGGCCTCTGTCCCTGATGTGGATGCATCACCAACAACTAGATAATCAAACATTGACAATATAAGTAATTTTGACATAAACAGGAATGAATATCTATAATATTACATTCAAAATGGATATGCGTGCAATATACCTGGAGGTGTGGCAAAATCCACACGGAAGGAGGCATCTGAAGGGGTCTCCGATCTGGGTGCAAGACCGGCCTTCTGAAGCTCCCTACGCAGCTCTTCGGGCGGCATAACCGCTCTGCCTCTGCCTCTGCCGCGGCTGGAGCTCCAGCCACCCCTCGCTGCTCCCGACATCGTCATCAAATCTAGATAAACGGTTCGTGGACGCATTAGACAATCATTAAAAGTATTGACTATATATGTATAGATCGTAAAATGTGAAGTAATAATATAACATTACTGATAACCTTTTTCGTTTCGTGGGCGCATTATACATATCTACTTGGATTTCATCGTCGATGTCATTTCTAACCCACGTAACTTCATGATCGGACGAAGACAACCCGTCCTTCGAAACAGACGGTCGGAGCACTCTAAGCCTTCTCTCCTCTTTATCCTCATCGCTGTTCTCGAATTCTGGGACATCGTAGACATCTCTGGGTTTCCATCGGCATACAACACTCCATCCCGGATGCTTCAAACACTGTGAGTAGTATACTTGGAACGCTTGGTTCGGAAAGATAAACGGATCTTCCTGACCGTAAAATCAAAGTGTGTTCACACTGGTCAATCCATATTCATCTTTCCAAGTCCCAAGATTGCTTCTCCACTTATCCGTATCGGTTCGCGTATCGTACCAAGTACACTGGAATATTTAAAAGGGTTCTGATCGTCCGAGATAGTGGATGCCGAGTATACAATTTAAGTACCCATAATAAATCACACCGTCCGATCCTACCGTCGCAATCCCACTATTCTGAGTGGTTCTAGATGTTTCTATGTCCTTAACTTCGAATTTGTATCCAAGGACACCAAATCCTTTGTAATATGCAACCTCCATACTAGGAAATTGAGCTAAACTTCTTGAATCACTCTTAAGTGATGCAGACAAGTTCGGATCGTGGATCTAACAAAACAAATTTTACGAAAAATACATAACGATACAAGTTTAGATTAAAACTGATAGCAATAAAATGTTATTCGAATAACTTACATGATCTGTGACCCAATCACAAAAATTATCCTGATGATATTTTTCCAATCGTTCTTCGTTCCAATCAGGATCCCCCTCACGTACCTCGTTAAAATGAATTCTGTTTTCGACAAATAATGGTGACATTAATATTATATCATTTCATACACACACAGACACAAATATAACAATTAATCCAAAAAAAACTTACTCTCTAATTTGTTCAAGACATGCGCAATTAAGCAAGATAATCTGGTATATCTTGTTGATAAATATAGTGTCTACCCTCTTATACTCGGCTTTACCATATGGCCCGTCTTGAATTCTTCGAGGCCGGTTAAGTCTTGTCTCAATGTTCTCGTCCAGATAGCGGGAACAAAATGCGGTTGCTTCATCAAGAAGACAACCTTGCATGATAGAACCCTCTGGTCGATTTTTATTTCGTATATACTTTTTAAGAGTGTAGAGGTACCTAATGAAAATATGTTGAATAAATAAATACGGGCATACAGGACAACAATAAATTTATAAATTGCGCGAAACGAAAAATTACACGTACCTCTCGACGGGATACATCCATCGATATTGTACCGGTCCGGCTAACTTAGCCTCAGTTGCAAGATGAACCGTCAAGTGTATTATGATATCGAAGAATGACGGTGGAAAAATACGCTCAAACTTGCAAAGTACCAACGTAATAGAATTTTCTAGTTTATCCAGCGTCACAACCTCCAGTGTTTTAGGACACAACCCTCTGAAAAAACAACATAGGTTGTTGATTACTAGACCAACCGATTCGGGGAGAGAAGTCCCGAGGGCTAATGGAAGAAGGTGTTCCACGATAACATGGTGATCATGACTTTTCAGCCCATCGATCTTGCCTTTCACAATTTTTATTTTCTTGCTGAATGATCCTGAGAAACCTGTGGGAACTTTCAAATCATGCAACACCTGCAGGAATCTTTTCTTCTCCGGTTGTGACATATGATTAGCGGCATTGGGAAGTACAAACTTGCCCGGTTTACCCGCTACCGGTCTAGGGTGCAATTCACTTCTTATTCCCCACTCCTGTAGATCCATCCGAGCATTCAGGTTGTCTTTCGATTTCCCGTCTTTACAAAGAAGCAAGTTGAGTATGTGCTCTGATACTCCCTTCTCTATATGCATGACGTCCAGATAATGACGCATTAAATTTGTTGACCAGTACGGAAGCTCGAAGAAAATGCTTAACTTGTTCCAAAATGGTGGTTTGACCTGTTTCGTCGGATCCATCCCGAAGGTCACATTATTATAACCATCCCATTTAGTAGTCACGTCCTCTCCGGACAATGGGGATGGAGGTCCAAGAAGCTCCTGATGACCATCAAAGTGAACCGTGTCTAACCTATAGGGGTGGTCTGGAGGCAGGAAACGTCGATGGCCGCAATAACAAACCTTCCTGCTAAAATTCAAGAATTTCGATGTTGTGTGTTCATGGCATTGAGGACATGCTTTGTGACCATGTACGGACCAACCTGATAGCATTCCATACGCAGGAAAGTCATTAATTGTCCACATTAAAGCCTCACGCAGTATGAAGGTTTTATTGGTGTTTGCATCGTATGTCTCTACAACATCAATGAACAAAGATTTCAACTCCTTGATCAGAGGTCAGAGATAGACGTCGATATTGTTCCCCGGTGAGTTTGGTCCATCGATAAGAAGAGACATCATAAAGTATGATTGGTCCATAGCCAACCAAGACGACAGAGTATAAATTATCATTACAACGGGCCATGTGCTGTGACTTCTAGCCATATAGTTGAATGGGCAGAAGCCATCAGTAGCCAGTCCGAGCCGGACATTGCGAGGATCACTACTGAATATTGCGTGCCTCCTATCGAAATCCTTCCATGCTGGTGAATCTCTTGGATGGCTCATTTTTCCATCTTCACTTGGAGGTGCACGGTGATGCCAAATCATTGCCTCGGTTGTTTTCTTGCACCTGAATAGCCTCTGTAGCCTCTGTGTTATGGGAAAGTATCGTGCTATCTTGACAGGTATATCTGGCTTCTTATCAGAATCTTTCGGCTTATACCATGCCTCTCCGCATGTTAGACACTCTTTCAAATCTGAATTCTCTTTCCGGTACAACACGCAATTTTTAGGACATGCTTGAATCTTCTCGCACTTTAGACCCAAATCAGACATCATCTTCTGGGCTCCGTACCAGCTGTCGGGCACGTTATTTCCCGGGGGCATAGAATCTTTCAAGAACGAAAGAAGCATTGTGAATGACTTGTTGCTCCATCCATTTAGGCATTTAATCTGGAAAAGTTGGACGAACCATGAGAGGGTGGAATACTTCGCATTCTCATAAATTGGTTTTCTAGCATCATTCATGAAATTTTCATATTTATCCGCACGCGGTCCTTGACCGGAAGGAATGTCATCTTCAGTACGAATAGATTCACCTAGGGCAGCCTCTACCATATCCTCCATTTCTTCTGATGGAAATAAATTACCGTCTTCTCCTTCTGCCGCATTACCGAATTCTCCTTCTTATCTTGCCGCATTATCGTGTTCTCCTTCTTCTTCTGCCGCATTACTGCATTCTTCTCCTTCCCTGTGATATTTCCAAGTTGTATAAAATCTAGTAAACCCATATTTTACAATATGAAACTCTGCCAATTCTACCTTCTGCCAGTACTTATTGCCATATCTATCGCACGGACAGAGAATCTTCTCTATTATGATCTTATTATGTGCGCGTGCAAATTCAATGAAAGCAACAACTCCTGCGACAAACTTAGGTTGCATACGTTGTTGCCAATCCACATACATCCAGTCCTTAACTCTGACGTACTCATGAGCCATGTTAGACAGTATAACATATAAATTGTAGGTTATGGTGACTACATTGAGAAATATAAGAACGGGATAGTTACTGACAAAAAAGAAAATCCGTGTATATGCTTTGTGTGTGCGTTTGTCGTTGAAAAGAATAAATTATCGAACGTATGTTAACCGATAAACGGGGACTAAGTGGCGCTTTTAGTTTCATATATGAGTATCGATGAGAATATGAAGGTTTCATATTATCATCGAGTATCATATATTGGTTTTAACTTGAACATCTCGAATCACTCTCTAATGATGCGTTTGTTGTGTATTCTTCTTGTATGTGTGTTCCGGCTGTCGGAGATAAGGCTTCTATCCCATTAAGAATGTATAGAGCAAACACCCATCACTTGTGCTTTCAACTGTTTCGAGTAAATTTCGGCAGCACCTCCCCGCTGTTCTCCGAGTACACTGTAATAAAATAGATAATCATTTCAAAGCTGTGAAACAACGTTGAAATGAACATCTAATCTATCTTTGTACACGGAGAACCAGCGGAAAGGTACCGACGAAATATCTTGAAACGGATGAAAACACAAGTGAATGAAGGTGTTTTCTTTATACATTCCTAACTTGTCCACACGGGACAAATCTATCGGTTACCATACGATTGAATCTTCTCGTCGCATAGACTATACGACGGTTGTTAGTATCGAGCTATACCATCCGATATTTAACAACCTTCGTATAGTTCTATGTCACGACGAACATCGCACATATGTTAACCGATAGACGGGGACTAAGTGGCGCTTTTAGTTTCATATATGAGTATCGATGAGAATATGAAGGTTTCATATTATCATCGAGTATCATATATTGGTTTTAATTTGAACATCTCGAATCACTCTCTAATGATGCGTTTGTTGTGTATTCTTGTTGTATGTGTGCGTTACGGCTGTCGGGGGTAAGGCTTCTATCCCATTAAGAATGTATAGAGCGAACACCCATCACTTGTGCTTTCAACCGTTTCGAGTAAATTTCGGCAGCACCTCCCCGCTGTTCTCTGAGTATACTGTAATAGAATAGATAATCATTTCAAAGCTGTGAAATAACGTTAAAATGAACATCTAATCTATCTTTGTACACGGAGAACCAGCGGAAAGGTACCGACAAAATATCTCGAAACGGATGAAAACAAAAGTGAATGAAGATGTTTGCTTTATACATTCTTAACTTGTCCACACGGGACAAATCTATCGGTTGCCATACGATTGAATCTTCTCATCGCGTAGACTATACGACGGTTGTTAGTATCGAGCTATACCGCCGATATTTAACAACCTTCGTATAGTTCTATGTCATGATGAATATCGCACATATGTTAACCGATAGACGGGGACTAAGTGGCGCTTTTAGTTTCATATATGAGTATCGATGAGAATATGAAGGTTTTATATTATCATCGAGTATCATATATTGGTTTTAACTTGAACATCTCGAATTACTCTCTAATTATGCGTTTGTTGTGCATTCGTGTTGTATGTGTGTGTTCCGACTGTCGGGGGTAAGGCTTCTATCCCATTAAGAATGTATAGAGCAAACACCCATCACTTGTGCTTTCAACCGTTTCGAGTAAATTTCGGCAGCACCTCCCCGCTGTTCTCCGAGTACACGGTAATAGAATAGATAATCATTTCAAAGCTGTGAAACAACGTTGAAATGAATATCTAATCTATTTTTGTACATGGAGAACCAGCAGAAAGGTACCGATGAAATATCTCGAAACGGATGAAAACACAAGTGAATGAAGGTGTTTGCTTTATACATTCCTAACTTGTTTACACGGGACAAATCTATCGGTTACCATACGATTGAATCTTCTCGTCGCATAGACTATACGACGGTTGTTAGTATCGAGCTATACCGTCCGATATTTAACAACCTTCGTATAGTTCTATGTCACGACGAACATCGCACGTATGTTAACCGATAGACGGGGACTAAGTGGCGCTTTTAGCTTCATATATGAGTATCGATGAGAATATGAAGGTTTCATATTATCATCGAGTATCATATATTGGTTTTAACTTGAACATCTCGAATCACTCTCTAATGATGCGTTTGTTGTGCATTCGTGTTGTATGTGTAACATGATTTTAAACCATTGAGCTCAAGATTTATAGAACTGATCATCCTACATTGCAATGGCATTCATCTACCAAAAACTATTATTGCAATGGCATTCATCTATAACAATTAACAATTAAAACTACAAATGTAGGATACTGATATCATAAAGCGTTATACGCAACATATGAATTCACATGACTGAAACATGCATCAAAAAAACATGTTCATCCAAAAGAAAGGCCACTGTCAACAAATATAGACAAATACGTCATAAAAACAGTAACTAATTAACAAGTTGATTAGCATCTGGATCAAGAAAATGATAGGAATAACAATTGACTATGATCTATAATGACAAGTCTATTACCATGACTCTCGACTAACAAAGGTGGCTTTTCATCCTCGGTAGCTTGATAATTGGGATTTCATGGCGAATAAAAATATGCATATGCCGTTTGACCGGGAACATCAATAGGAAACTCAATGAGGTCGGGTGTACTGAAGTACGCTTTGTATTTCGCTATATCAGGTGATGAAGCTCAAGCCCTAGCTATCCCCATCCTTACCCCAACCGAACCCTATCGAAGGTAAAGAACGTCCTTACACTTTCAATGTTCACGAAAACCTATCGGCTTTCTAAGAAATTTTTTCGAATTTCGTTTCATTGTTTTCAAAATTTGACAATTCCTACAGGTTTCGATTTGGTTTGAGTTGGGGTTGAGATTTCGGGTTAAATTATTGCAAAAATTTAGAATTTATAGATTCAATTGAGAATTCAATTACTAGAAAGATAGTTACTCCTGTTGATTGATGGCACTATAGTTGCAGCAACTTATCTACAAAGAGATATAAGGGATTATATTGAGCTATTTTTTATTGTACAACTAAAATTTAGTGCTACATTTATGAGAAGAGATAATTGTGACTCAATATGTCAACTTGCTGACTTCATGCATGAGGGATACAAAAGAGTTATTACAGCATCCTACATTGCAATATAATTTTCATAATTAATATAATAGCTCTGCGGTCTGAAGATAATATCTGTATGTAGTAATTGTTGAGCAGTAGTTTCTGATTATCATTATTTATTTTTGGTTAAAGACACCAAAAAATACAACACGAAAGACACAAATTCTTCCCATGTCTCCTCATGTCTCCATGGAAATTGGGGCAACATCGTCATAGACTACATTGTGGACCTGCATAAGATTGGCCCTGGCTCCTCCACCATCTACCGCAGCTGCGATCCCCCAGCCCTAGCCCAGCCCCAACCCTAACCCAGCCCCAGATCCAGCCCCAGACCCAACCCAGCCCCACCCCAACCGAACCCTAGCCCCAGCCCAGCCCCAACCCCAACCGAACCCAGCCCCAGCCCCGGCCCATCCCCATCCCCATCCCCAGCCCCAACCCCAACCCCAACCGAACCCCACAACCGAACCCTAACCCTAACCCTAACCGAACCCGATGTCGACGCCGATGCCAAACCCTCACCCCTACCCGAACCTGGCCTGAACCCTAGACTACATCATCAAAATTAAAAATAATTTGAGATTTAATTACTAACCGTGCGTGCGGTGGAGGAGACGACAGAAATCGGTGGTCGACGACGATCGGCGAAGATGGCGACGAGGCGCGGGAAGTCGACGAAGTGTGGGAACGACCGACGAAGGTGGCGACGAGGTGCGGAGCGCGGTGGCGACGAGGCGCGGGAACAGGCGATGAGAGGCGCGGGAGTGAGAGAGAGAAATTTTGGGAACGGTGAATACTTTTTCTGTGCTTTTTTTATTAATAACCTATTTAGATGCCCCTACGGACATAACCGTAGGTCCACCGTTTGCTGCTCTGTAGGGCTAAACAAAAAATTAGAACGTAAGGCACCGTAGGGACAACGATGTGGCCCTACGGATAAATCCGTAGGGGCAAGAAATATTTGCCCCTACGGATTCCTGAGTCCGTAGGGGCAACCCCATATTGTAGTAGTGGAAGTTCGTCAGGTAATCTGAGAATTGAATAGATCGAGCCGAGTTAGGAGAATTACGCTCAGCTTGAAACACAGACCGACTTCTAGTTTCTTTCAGCAGTTTATTTCCAGTATGACACTATTTAAGCACCTTTCTGTTATTATACTTTTTGTTTCAAATATCATATTTGTACTTTGCAATTGTGAAAGTTGAATGTGAATAAAATTTAAGTTGAATTTTAATTCTCTTGCTAATCCTTGTCATGTTGTTACATTGTTTATACTTCGCTTAACGTATTTATGTCGGGAAATGACCTTCTCGAAATAAATATATTGCGGGCCTACTCATATGCCATTACCGTCTTTTGGGAAGCAGGACGTGACAATAGGTAATTGAAGATTTGGGTTTGAGCGATTAGGTAATTTTTTCTTGCTAAGTTAAAAGACCTAAAGAAAAGTAACTTGATGTCGGAATGAATTGCATGTAAATTAATGTTAATTATTATCTCACATTAAAAAGAAGTTTTATAAATAATTGGTATTATAGGAGTTTGATTGTTAAATTAAAACTGTTAATTGATTAATTACGAATTAATTGAGATTGACAATTGGTTCTTGTTGTGAGACTCAATTGGTCCCATCGCAATGATTTAAGGTAGAAGTGCAAACAAAAATAAAGAAGAAAAGAACTAATATAATACAATATGTAGTGTTTGGAAGTTTAGTCCCATATTGAAAAATTAAGAAAAAGGTACTGTATCAGAACCCTATAAAAAGATGGCTATCGTAGACCATAAAAGATAAGAGAGAAAAAATAATTAAGAATTATTTAAAATTTCTTCTCATAAAATAAAAGGGTTCCTATCGGCCTAATTTTTGTTTGCCTCCTATGCAAGGTAGTGGTCTCAATTGGAGACTTCTACAATTATGGTAGCTTCAAAAGATTATTATTTTACCAGCAGATATTTAGATCTGTAAAAGTATGTCTTTTATGATTCATATTAATGAATTCATAGAGATCATATGTATCGTTTCCGCTGTTATACGCCTATGATTTCTTTCAATTAGTATCAAAGCACACGGTTTCTCTTATAGGATTAGGGTTTTAATTAAAACTCTAATTTGCATAATAATTAATTTTTCATAGATCTAAATTATTTAATTAGATTAAATAAGTTAGATAAAAAATATGTTTTTCTTAAATTTATTTGTTATGTGTGAAATCTATAAGGATAGATTGTTAATTAAGGTTTTTGAAATTAAGATTTTGAATTTTGAAATCAAAATTATATTTTTTCTATTAAGTTTTGATTTTTTAAATCAAAACCAAGATTTTAAATTAAAAAAAAATTAATACAATGTTCACCGGAGGACATGAGAGCCACCGAGAACCCGTCGGCCTGAGCACCAGCGGAGGAGCCTAGCGCCACCACCCCAAGTGGTGGCAGAGGAGGGAGAGGCGGCAATAGTTGTTGCCTCCCCAATGTAAAGCTTAATGGGTTGGGTTTAAAGGAACCCAATCCATTAACACATATTAATTACACATGTGACTCCCATGATGGCGTGTATTAAAGGGATCTGGAAAATTATTTTCAAATTCCTGGAAAAATAATAATTTGTTTTAGAACCTTTTATTAGTATAATTAATTTCACAGAGGCCCTTGGATAATTGTTAAATTGTTTTAAGACTTTTATTATGTGAATATGGGTTTGGATAATTATTTGTTAACCCCTGTAAATTACTGAAATTACATGTTAGATTTAGATTTATATTCAATCTTTAAGGAAAAAGACTTGAACTAATTTACTAATTAGTTTGTTATGATATTTTATATGATATTGCGTCGGTTTCATAAAATTTATATTTGATAAATTATATTTATGGAAGAAGTTTCAAAACTCCATAAATTATTATGGATTATTATGTGGATTGTCATTTGTTTAATTACGAATTAAAATGATGACATTATAATAATAATTAAAATTGTTTAATTAAACTTATAGATTAAATGTTCTCTCGATTAATTTTAGAATAGTTGTATACATATTTAGATATATTTATAATTTATGAAATTTAGATCTAAAGATTTTCCATTGTAGGGTTGTATTTAAAACAGATATTTTAACCTATTCGAAATCGGACAAGATAGAATTTGTTAATGTAAGTCGATATCGCACACCCCATGTGTTTGCGGGGAGGCGGAAATTGCAAAAAATGATTTTTATGGGCTTCGCAACACCGACTTGAACCAAGGATCGATCACAAACCCTAGCTAGAAAACTACTTGAGATTTAACTACTCGGATGAATGTTATACCTCTTAGTATGGTGTCCTTCGGGTCTTCTAGCTGTCCTCCTCGTCATCGTAGGCTCTAAGAATCGGAATGGATTGACGTAACCTCGACGGTCTCTTCGAGTCAAAGGCGATCCACCCGAGAGTCTATAGTCCGAGCTCCTATCTCGAATCTGAGATAACTACGGTTTCTAGTTCGCTAAACTAGAAGTCTTAGAGGGTGAAGAGTAAGAAGATGAATTAATTTGTCTCTTGGAACCTTAGGATTCTCAACACATGAGTGCTTTTAGGGTTTAGAGGAGGAAGAAGAAGACTTGAAGAAAGTGAGAGTGGAGTGTCAACTTGAATGAAGCTTGGCTGTCCTTAGATAAAAGAATGAAGCAAATATGATATTTTGGAGATAAATATCTCACAAGGTTCACAAAATATCTATTTTTTCAAGAGTGAGTCATGAGCATGAGTCATCTAGTAGCCATGCAAGATTTAATGTTCAAATTCCACCTCATTTCTCCACCCATTTGTTTTAATCCGTAAAAGAATCAAAACCCTAATAGGTGTCCCCTTCTAGAAGCTTTCCCGAACTAATTACGAGAATGCCCCTCATCCGTATATACATACCCGTATCCGCATTCTGAAGAATATGAATATGAAGTGACGAAACAAATCCATCAGTACAATACTAGGATCTAGTATCATCCGCCCGAACATCATACGCATACAAGTGCACGTACGTGATCGAAGCCCTGTCGTAAAACCATACGGCCTCTACACCTTTTTCCCGGTGCAGGGAAACTCTCTATGTGGGACTCTAAAGACTCGACACTACGGTGGCAGTAGGTTTAACCACAAGCCGCAAGCTGTACTAGCTGCACGTAACGACTATCCAGGTATGTGTCGATAAGAAGGCCGATGTGCTAACTCATCCGAACTCCTACCGAGCTTGTATGTGACAATCTCTGTACATTCCGGTCTGTTCGTCTAAGAGTATCGTATATTGATTGATAGGATACGAGCGTGTTCAAGTTTTAGTTTAAATACCGCAATCAAGACGGTTTCGCACGTAGCTAGCCGGTTGAGTACGGGTCGTCCGCAGGGAGATGGGAATCTTTTTCTATGTGTTTTTCGACGAGTTAAGTCCGGTTGTTCAGATTTTGTTTGTAGTTATCTAAGTGTTTAGTTGATATTTAAAGAGAGCTTGTTAGGGTTAGGATTAGGTTAGTTTGAGTTAGGAGTCTCCACATCTTTCGTTGCCCCACTTAATATCGGTGTTACGGTAATCGGCAACAACGGGGATTAGCACGACTAGGAAGGAACTTGCGAGTATAAGCTAGGCTTTCCAACGCATAGTCCTTCCTTTTGGTGCTTGTCCGTCCGTTCTTGGCTCTTATCCATAACCTCCGGTTAATTCAACCACAACCGGTCTCACTACGGAATCACCGCTATCATGTAGGATAGGATGCCGTAAGGAGCGGATTGTGGTTGGGTTAACGGGAGTTGATTTAAGTTGTTGGGCAAGGAAAGAGTGAGAGAGATTTCCTTCTCTCAAACTTCCCTTATCCTACCCTAACAAGTATAGAACTACTCACACTTCATAATACGGAAAAATAAAACAACACAAAAGAGGAAGATAGAAAGAAGGAGATTAGAAGAATACGACTAACTGTTTGCGACCTCACCTTGGCGAGGATCAAGCGTAAGTATCATTGTCGTATGTAAGGATAAAGAAAAAGAGAGAAGAAACAAACAACAAGGAAATAACAACAACTACTTAACAATTAAAATTACAACAATTATAAAAAGTAAAGAAAGAGACAAGCATGATAATGAAAATGGTCTTCTTTATTCATCACTCTTCACTCAAAAGCTCACTTACAAGTTTAATGGAGAAGAGGTGAGAAGAGGAAGAAGAACATGTACTAAAACCTAGCAAAAGAAAAATACAAGATTATGGACCCTTTCCTTCACAAACTTCTGGGCTATTTATAGGCCAAAATATGAAACCCTAGGGCAACCAACAGAACATACATGAAAAGACCAACCTACCCCCCAAAACCCTGCACACTTGGCGCCAGAACGGCCGCGCAAGCGCGGCCAAGACCCCCCTTTGGCCGCGCTTCCGCGGCCGTTTTGATGACTTGGGTCTGGGTCTTTTTGGTGGGACCCTGATCTGATAGGAGCTTTAATCTGGTATATGTATTTTCTCATAATTGCTTCCCGAATTTTCCAGAATTTCTGTTGAGGGAAAGGTGGACTTTTTGTCAAGATTTTTGTCATGATTGCCTCGAGCTCCGCGTAGATCTCTTGGATCTTGTGCTACCATTGAGCCTTGTGCCTGAAAACGACATTGATTTGACATTTTGTCTCCCTAAACTGGTATCTGGCAGCACACGGATGAAGAGCGGAGACCGTGTTTTATCTGTGGTTGGCAGGAACCGGATTTTTGTTGTGTTTTCCATGAATTTCTCCGTTTGAGCACCGGGAACCTGTATCCTGCAATTGACTAGCAAACACGGCTCAAGAGTATCTACCGACATGCAATGTGATAAAAATTGGGCGGTATGAAAATGCAAAAATCTGATATGAACAAATACCCCCAAACTTATCAATTGCTCGTCCCGAGCAAAGTCCATTTATTCACAAAAAATTTCCTAACCTCACTTTCGCAGGGAACGCGATTGCACTGAGCATGTGCAACAAGCCGTTAAACCTCTAGGTGTCCCTAGTAGGAGGAGTGTTGTCTCCTGAGGGTTTTCAGCGGATACTACCCACAAAATCCGGTCAAGTTGGTTTGTAAAAATGACTAAGTTTCAAACCCTAAAGTTTTGTTTTAGAAAATAACAATTCTATAATTCTTAGTCTAGACTATCGAACCTTTATTTTTCACACCTCACATCTTATTTAACTACAGATTTTATATGTCTTTACGTGCAGTGCGGATAGTGTCGTTAAGTTCCAGAAGGATCGATTAGAGTCATCATGTCGCACAATAAAGCCCAGATAACAATTTTAAAAGGATCACATAAGTTTTATAATGAGTTAAGCTTTTTTCAAGTTTCGTTTTGCAGTAAGGTTTCAACTTTAGAATTTCTATCTTCCTTAACAGGAAACTAAGTCGTATTTTTCACTCCACCTTTTTCTTGTTTTCGTTTCATACACACCACTGTGAACGTGCAATAGTCTTTATCAAAGAGTAAAACCTTCATATCTCCGTTAAAATTTTTTTAAAAGCCTGTCTTTTATCAAGATTATTCTCACACAAAGAACCGTTAGGAATTTTAACTCGGAGAGAACACTTGCTTGACTTTGTTTTAAACTGGACTTTCTAGGCTTCTTAGCGAGCTTTGGGCCAATGCACCCAAACCAGTTGGTTTTAGGGCATTAGGTGTAGAAACACCCCAGCGGACTTAATTACTCAAGTTACCTAGGTCCAAAAACAAAAGACAGTTTGGCGTGAAAATCGGATGATTTAATACGAACGGAGATGTAACCGGCAGTTCAAATATTTTTTTTGGATAAAAGACGTGTCTAGTGGGTTTGGTGTGTAATCATTCCAATCAAGTTTTAGATGGGTTATTTTTCAGACTTAGCTCCTATTCGGCATCAATAACATTCCTTCATATTCGCTTTACTTCATAAACTATTCTTGTCATTACTTATTTCAGAACAAACCTATTTGATTCTCAGAAAATCATTTATCTGTTTAAAAGTTTGAACATGAAAGACTTGTCATCTAATTCCCAAAACTCACGACACGTGTAGTGTGATGTAAAGACGTATATCAGCTATAGTTAACTTCAAAGGAGAGTTATCTTTCAGGTTTTCAAAATCCAAACATAAGATCTAGTTATTCCTATTTTATCAAACAAAAACCGTCGAATGTTGAATCAGAGTTCTTCCACAAGCTAACTTGACAAAAAAGTTTTTATATTTTTGGAAAATTTTCAAATTTTTATGGATTTTATGGATTTTAATATGCAGATGCAAAATATACATATGAATGCGAAGGTAAGAAATGCGTACCGAGCGTACCCCCAAACTTAAACTGGACAGTGTCCTCACTGTCATTGCATGAAGAGAGTAGTTTGAAGGTTCAAAATTGTTGGTTAGCGATACACAAGTTTTATTTGTTTTTGTTTTGAAAGAAAAGAAAAAGAATATACACAAATATAAACAAAATGGTTTGTACATACCCCCAAACTTATTTGGAACAGTGTCCACTGTTCTTGGCTGGATGACCGAAGTTTGGAGGTAGGCAGAGGAAGATCAAGCAAGGTAAACCGGCTCCTGTAAGAACAGGAGCTCCTCTGTTGGTTCGGCGCTAAGGTACGGTTTGCATTGATGTCCGTTCACTTTGAAGAGTGAACCGTCCTTTGGATTTTCCAAATCCACAGCGCCCTGCGGATACACAGTCCGCACAAAATACGGCCCTTTCCAGCGAGATCGGAGCTTTCCAGGATGGAAGTGAAGTCGGGTGTCGTAAAGAAGTACCTGCTGACCAGGTACGAAGGTTTTGCGCACAAGGTGTTTATCATGAAACACCTTCGTTCGATTCTTAACGACAACCGCGTTGTCGTAAGCCTCATCCCTAAGCTCGCTCAGTTCGTTCAGCTGCAGCTTCCGATGGCTGCCCGCGTCCTCCAGAGACAGATTCAGCTCCTTTATCGCCCAAAACGCGCGATGCTCGATTTCGACAGGAAGGTGGCAGGCTTTTCCGTACACAAGCCGATAGGGAGACATGCCAAGGTCGGTCTTATAAGCGGTTCTAAATGCCCAAAGGGCATCAGTGAGTTTCAAAGACCAATCCTTACGGTTCTTGGAAACCGTTTTCTCCAGTATCTGCTTGATTTGCCGATTTGAAACTTCGGCCTGCCCGCAGGTTTGGGGGTGGTAGGGCGTAGAAAGCTTATGATTAATGGAGTATTTCCGCATTAAGGCTTCGAAAGTTTTATTGCAGAAATGACTTCCATTGTCGCTAATGATCGCTCGGGGGTGCCCAAACCGGGAGAAAATGTTTTCTTTAAGGAACCTAACGACAACCTTGTTGTCGTTAGTCCGGCTGGGCACAGCCTCGACCCATTTAGAGACGTAATCAACAGCTAGAAGGATGTACAAGTTCCCAAAAGAGCTGGGAAACGGCCCCATGAAGTCTATCCCCCAAACATCGAAAATCTCCACAACCAAGATCGGTTGGAGCGGCATCTCGTTCCTCCGGGATATCCGGCCCATGTGTTGGCACCGGGAGCAAGTCTTGCAATAATCGTGAGCGTCTTTGAAAAGTTGTGGCCAGTAGAAACCACATTGCAAGATCTTCTCAGCTGTCTTTCTGGGCCCAAAATGCCCGCCACATGCTTGGTCGTGGCAAAATGACAGCACACTCTTGAATTCCTCATCTGGGACACACCGACGAATAATCTGGTCGGGGCAGTACTTGAACAAGTAGGGTTCGTCCCAGTAAAAGTGTTTTACTTGGGATAAGAAGCGAAGTCTGTCCTGACGTGACCATTCGGTCGGTAGCAATCCCGTGGCCAAATAGTTCACAATATCTGCGAACCAGGGTTCGCAAGATACTGTCAAGAGTTGTTCATCCGGGAAAACGTCGTTTATCGGAATTGGAAGCGAAGGCGATGAAGGAAGTTGCGAGAGATGGTCGGCAACCACGTTTTCACATCCTCGTTTGTCCTTAATGACAAGGTCAAACTCTTGAAGCAAGAGGATCCAACGGATTAACCGAGATTTGGCATCTTTCTTCGCAAAAAGATGGCGCAGAGCTGAGTGGTCAGTGTAGACAATGACTGGAGAGCCGATGAGGTAGGGCCTGAACTTTTCTAAGGCAAATACAACAGCTAAGAATTCCTTCTCAGTTGTTGTATAATTGAGTTGTGCGTCGTTCAGGGTTCGGCTTGCGTAATAGATTACATGCGGCATCTTGTTGATGTGCTGTCCAAGGACAGCACCGATGGCAAAGTCGGATGCATCGCACATAATCTCGAATGGGTGCGTCCAGTCAGGAGAAGAGAGAACGGGAGCAGAAGTGAGTGAGAGTTTCAGTGACTCGAATGCAGTCACACAGCTCGAGTCGAAGGTGAAAGGCGTGTCCTTGGCCAGCAAAAGCGTCAAGGGCCTAGCAATCTTGCTAAAGTCCTTGATAAACCGTCTATAAAAACCGGCATGGCCAAGGAAGGCTCGGATATCTCTGACGCATCGGGGAGGAGGCAGATTGGAAATGACCTCAATCTTTGCTTTGTCAACCTCTATGCCATTTTGCGAGATGATATGTCCTAAGACAATACCTTCACGCACCATGAAGTGGCATTTCTCCCAGTTCAAAGTGAGATTCTTGTCCTTACATCGGGTAAGGACAGCGTCAAGATGCAGCAAACACTCGTCAAAGGAGTCGCCGAAAATGGAGAAGTCATCCATGAAAATCTCCAGAAATTTCTCCACCATGTCTGAGAAAATCCCCATCATACACCGCTGGAAGGTAGCGGGCGCATTGCATAACCCAAAGGGCATGCGTCGATATGCAAACGTGCCGAAAGGACAAGTGAAAGTGGTCTTGTCCTGGTCTTTTTCGGCGATGGGAATTTGATTATAGCCAGAGTAGCCATCAAGAAAGCAATAGTACTCATGTCCGGCCAATCGTTCCAGCATCTGGTCAATGAAAGGTAGCGGAAAGTGGTCTTTCCGTGTTGCAGCGTTGAGTTTTCTGTAATCAATACAAACTCGCCACCCAGTTTGGGTGCGAGTAGGGATTAACTCATTCGCCTCGTTGGTTATGACCGTGATGCCCGACTTCTTGGGGACAACGTGAATGGGGCTAACCCACTGGCTATCAGAGATAGGGTAAATGATACCACTATCTAGACATTTGACGATCTCCTTCTTCACAGCCTCCTTCATGACTGGATTAAGACGTCTTTGTGGATCTCGGGCTGGTTTGGCATCATCCATCAGATGAATGTGATGCTCAACGATGAGGGGACTAATCCCCTTGATGTCCGCCATGGACCAGCCAAAAGCTTGCCTGTTGCCGTGCAAGACCGTGAGAAGGGCTTTCTCTTGCTCGGGAGCTAGAGAAGCCGAGATGATGACAGGGAGGGTCTCGTTCTCACCTAAGTAAGCATACTTAAGGTGAGACGGCAACGGCTTGAGTTCGAGCGTTGGAGGTGAAATGATGGAAGGCAAGACTGGTGCAAAGGTCTCGAACTCAAAGGACTCCAGCAAAGGTTCAAAACGAGTGTAGGCAACCGAGTCGGATGGTTCAGGTAACTCATCCGAAAAGTCGAAAGATTCAAACTCGGGTTGTGCGCGGCTAAGATCGTTCGTGAACGTGAAACACTCGTAGTCGTTATCGGGCGCAGAAACAGCAGCAGGTTCGAAGAGACACGCACTAGTGGCGTCAAGATTATCGTATTCAAACAAAAACTCCTCGAATTCACACTCTTCGGGGGTGATCTCCTGGATCGAGCAAACATCCAGTATATGAGCATTAGGTTCGGCGGGCTGATTCCCCAACCTAAAAATGTTGAGTTCAATTGTCATATTTCCAAAAGAGAGGTTCATTGAACCATTGCGACAATTGATCACAGCATTTGAGGTTGCGAGAAATGGGCGACCGAGTATCATCGGAATTTGATTCCGGGGGTTAGCTACAGGCTGTGTATCTAAGACAATGAAGTCGACGGGGAATATGAAGTCCCCGACTTTGATTAACACATCCTCTAGCTCACCCCTAGGATGGGTGATCGATCGGTCGGCCATCTGGAGAGTGCAGTGTGTGGGTTTCAGCTCTCCGACGCCTAATTGCTCGTATACTGAATACGGAAGCAAGTTAACACTGGCACCAAGATCTAATAGTGCGCGGTTGATGTTCTTATCCCCAATAGTAATTGAAATCGTAGGACAGCCAGGGTCCTTCCGTTTTTGTGGTAAAGATTGGGTAAGGGCATCACTCACAGCACTAGCCAAGAAAACTTTCTTGGGTACCTGAGACTTCCTCTTTTTCGTGCACAAGTCCTTTAAGATTTTCGCGTAAGAAGGGACTTGTTGGACAGCATCTAAAAGAGGAATGTTAATGTTAACTTGCTTGAATAACTCCAAAATATTCTCCATTTGTGGATTTTGTTTGTTAGATCTCAACCGGTTTGGAAATGGAACATTTTGAAAATTGGTTGAGTCTAATGCTGGAGGAGGAGATTTTGGAGTTGGAACGGATCCCAGAATAGGTGTTTTCGTGGAGTGAGAAGCGGGTCCGTTTAGAGAAGAAGAGGAAGGAGAGCCTTGTGAAGAACGGAGAATAGGCTCGGAAGACGAAGAAGAAGAAGCAGGAGAAGAAGAAGAAGAAGAAGAAGCGGCCGGGGTGTCATCGTTGATTTGCTTGCCAATGTTGTTTTGCAGCACCCTCCCTGATCTCAGTGTGGTCACGGCACTCACATTATGGTTTTGTTGTTCAAGAGCAACATGTGCATTATGTGGGTGGCCGGGATTTGGAAGTGGCTGGGACGGGAGCTTCCCCTTCTCTCGCTCGCTCAAGGCCGCGTTCAGCTGTGCAATCTGGGCCTCGATGGTCTTGATGCTCTGCCCGTGTGCGGCGGTGTGTTGCACTAAAGATTGGATCGAAGACTGGATGTTGGCGGTGGATTGAGTCGATTGTTTAACAAACGCATCCAGACTTCGCTCGAGCGAGGAAACCTTATCGTTGTTCGACGGAACAAAGTTGTTTGGTGGAAAGGAATTGTTCGGTGCAAAGTTGTTCGTCTGGTTTTGGTAAGGCTAGGGTTGGAAGGGCTGCTGATACTGAGTTTGTTGTTGCGCTTGTTGTTGCGGTGGAGGGGCCCTTTGGAAATTGTTGCCCTGGAATTGATTCTGATTCTGATTCCAGGCGAAATTGGGGTGGTTCCTCCAACCGGGATTGAAGGTGGAAGAGTATGGATCATTCCTCGGTCTTTGCTGGAATGCATTAACCTGATCCTGTCCTTGCGAGGGTGGATTGTAAGGACACTCTTCAGTCAAGTGGGACGGATCGGAACAACAAGCGCAGATGGTACGAAGGGGGAGAACAGGGGCAGGAGTAGGAGAAGAAAATTTGCTCTCTATTGCTTCAAGCTTTTTTGTTATTGCAGCCATTTCAGCTCTCATCGCAATAGAGACATCAAGCTGGTGAATTCCTACCCTAGACTGACCGGTAGAAGTGGAGGTAGAAGAAGAAGAAGGAGTCGGTCTGGTGCTCTCCCACTGTAGCGTTTGCTCCGCAAGATCGTCAAAGAACTGCCACGCTTCCTCGTCAGATTTGGATAGGAAGTGGCCCTGACAGATGGTTTCCAGCAACTGCTTCGTTGCTGGGTTGAGTCCCTCGTATAAGGTTTGGCAGAGTTGCCATTTCTCTATACCGTGGTGAGGACACTGAACAAGAAGGTCTTTGTATCGGTCAAAGCACTTCCAAAAGGGTTCAGAAGGAAGCTGGGAGAATTGGTTGATCTCATTTCGAATTCTTGCGGTCTTATGATTTGGGTAGAATTTTTTCAGAAACGCTTTAACAAACTCGTCCCAGCTGGTGATTGAGTGGGAAGCGGTGCTATACAGCCATTTTTCTGCGAGATCACATAAAGTGAACGGAATGACCCGTAGACGTATAGCATCGTCCGACAGCTGGGTTGTTTTCATCATGGCACAGACGTTTTGAAATTTGTTAATGAAGATATAGGCATCTTCAGATTCAAGCCCATGAAAACGTGGAAGCATGTTGATGAAATGGGGCTTAATTTCAAAGTTGTCCCCATTGGCCGGAGGAAGAGAAAGGCAGGTTGGAAGTGCAGAACGGGTAGGGTAGAAACGATCCTGGAGCGCAATTCGCTGCGGCGCTACAACAGGCGGAGGTGGTGGGAGATTGTTCTCCATAGGAGGTGGAGCCAATCCAGGGGTGGTCAAAGAGATGTTCGGATTAAATCCCGACATCGCGGAAGAAGAGGTTGGTGAAGGTGAAGGTGAAGGTGAAGATGTACGAACAGAATTCCGGTCAACGTCGGAGTTGGCCGGCAAAGGAAGGGGTGAAAGAGGAGTGGACGGAGTATCGACTTCGGAGTCGATCGCGTAGTCGGTCGCGACTAACGTAACGCGGACTAGACGGGCGCTAGTGTCCCGAGTCCAAGCGGACATACACTAAACGAGTTTAGTATAGTCAAAGCGGAGAAGGTGAGGGTAAGAAAACGTCAATGAAGAAAGGCGAAGGGTGTTGGGTGAAAATGGATTTGGCGACAAAAGGGCAAGTTTTTATAAAAGTTTTTGATTTTTTCTTTTTTTTTTTTTTAGAAAAAGATTTACAGAAGTATGTACGGGAATACGGCTTAAGCAATCACAAACAAGATATGCACAATCACACCTAGATCTAGGGTAACCTAGGTCTACTAGACCTGCTCCTGAACTTGATTGTCGAAGTTAAACAGTGTCGAGAAACAAGCTTAAAAATACACTGATCACGAGGCCAGGTAAGTGCAGAGATAAGGGGAGGTTGTCCAACGCTTTCGCGAAGTTCCTTAATTAAATAACCCTTTCTCTTTCGGCGGTTGCGCCTTTAACACTTTCCTAGACACCCCGTAAACAATATACGGTTAAGCAAGGTTCTAAACAAGGTTTATCTTCTCCTAATGAGCGCGAAGTCCTTAGGGCTGAAGTCTAGTATTTTTTTTAATTTACAATGGACAATGCATATGTTTTAGTGATTTCCGGGGTCCTGGGAAGGGTGATGAAATCCCCACCCAATCTGGATTGGTTTCAAGCCCCTTAAGTCCGTATTAAAGAATGCAAAACAGTAACAATATCAACAGCAAACAATTTTTATTTGCGGCGCAAAGAATCCTGCACAAGAACAGTTTATTGGAAGGGGGAGAAGAATTTGCGCAAAGAAGGCTGCAGAAAACACAATTCAGTGGAGCTTAGAGGAGTGGAGAGAGGCAGAGGAGCTTACAGAGAGAATTTGGGACCCTTAAGCCACTAAATGGCCGCGGAAGGGCGGCCAAACAGGTACTAAGGCCGCGGTTCCGCGGCTAGATGGTGGGCTTGGGCTTTGGAATTTTGTGGAGATGCTGTTCTTTGTCCCCTCGGGTTGTCTGGATGTTTGGAATTTTTACTTGCTCACTGTTTTTGCTCCAGATTTGTACAGTAGACCGGATGCTTCGTTTTTGTCCGTCGCGGTGTAGCCGCGAAATGTGGGTCTATCTTCCCACGTCTTTGGCACTGTACTTGAACTCCGTATTTCCAATCTCTTAGGCGTCGATCTTGAGCTTCGTATTTCCTGCACACTTGCACAAAAACTAATCAAGAATAACAAGATGATTTTTACAAAGTATATTTTTTTTTGGTTTTTTGGTTGTTTTTATATTCACAAATTAACCCGAAATTTCACTTAGAAATAGACTACCGTCTCCCCGGCAACGGCGCCATTTGATTGATAGGATACGAGCGTGTTCAAGTTTTAGTTTAAATACCGCAATCAAGACGGTTTCGCACGTAGCTAGCCGGTTGAGTACGGGTCGTCCGCAGGGAGATGGGAATCTTTTTCTATGTGTTTTTCGACGAGTTAAGTCCGGTTGTTCAGATTTTGTTTGTAGTTATCTAAGTGTTTAGTTGATATTTAAAGAGAGCTTGTTAGGGTTAGGATTAGGTTAGTTTGAGTTAGGAGTCTCCACATCTTTCGTTGCCCCACTTAATATCGGTGTTACGGTAATCGGCAACAACGGGGATTAGCACGACTAGGAAGGAACTTGCGAGTATAAGCTAGGCTTTCCAACGCATAGTCCTTCCTTTTGGTGCTTGTCCGTCCGTTCTTGGCTCTTATCCATAACCTCCGGTTAATTCAACTACAACCGGTCTCACTACGGAATCACCGCTATCATGTAGGATAGGGTGCCGTAAGGAGCGGATTGTGGTTGGGTTAACGGGAGTTGATTTAAGTTGTTGGGCAAGGAAAGAGTGAGAGAGATTTCCTTCTCTCAAACTTCCCTTATCCTACCCTAACAAGTATAGAACTACTCACACTTCATAATACGGAAAAATAAAACAACACAAAAGAGGAAGATAGAAAGAAGGAGATTAGAAGAATACGACTAACTGTTTGCGACCTCACCTTGGCGAGGATCAAGCGTAAGTATCATTGTCGTATGTAAGGATAAAGAAAAAGAGAGAAGAAACAAACAACAAGGAAATAACAACAACTACTTAACAATTAAAATTACAACAATTATAACAAGTAAAGAAAGAGACAAGCATGATAATGAAAATGGTCTTCTTTATTCATCACTCTTCACTCAAAAGCTCACTTACAAGTTTAATGGAGAAGAGGTGAGAAGAGGAAGAAGAACATGTACTAAAACCTAGCAAAAGAAAAATACAAGATTATGGACCCTTTCCTTCACAAACTTCTGGGCTATTTATAGGCCAAAACATGAAACCCTAGGGCAACCAACAGAACATACATGAAAAGACCAACCTACCCCCCAAAACCCTGCACACTTGGCGCCAGAACGGCCGCGCAAGCGCGGCCAAGACCCCCCTTTGGCCGCGCTTCCGCGGCCGTTTTGATGACTTGGGTCTGGGTCTTTTTGGTGGGACCCTGATCTGATAGGAGCTTTAATCTGGTATATGTATTTTCTCATAATTGCTTCCCGAATTTTTCAGAATTTCTGTTGAGGGAAAGGTGGACTTTTTGTCAAGATTTTTGTCATGATTGCCTCGAGCTCCGCGTAGATCTCTTGGATCTTGTGCTACCATTGAGCCTTGTGCCTGAAAACGACATTGATTTGACATTTTGTCTCCCTAAACTGGTATCTGGCAGCACACGGATGAAGAGCGGAGACCGTGTTTTATCTGTGGTTGGCAGGAACCGGATTTTTGTCGTGTTTTCCATGAATTTCTCCGTTTGAGCACCGGGAACCTGTATCCTGCAATTGACTAGCAAACACGGCTCAAGAGTATCTACCGACATGCAATGTGATAAAAATTGGGCGGTATGAAAATGCAAAAATCTGATATGAACATATATCGGGCCTAGGAGGGCGGTAATCATCAGACCCCTAATTGCGCAATAAGTCGTGCTGGAGTGTAGCCCAAAACACCCTAAGAAACTACTGGAATACCTACCAGTAAATCTCGCTTGCCCTGACCAGGGACTTTGTGTAATGGCTTTCCAAACATAGCGCGATATCAACCTCCAATACCGGGAGAGACGAATCCTTTCTAACCGCCACTGTCTCCAACTGCTTCCGGACTGCACCCAACTACTACCCGTTTGCACGACTCCTTTGTGCCGTGGTAGGGTAGTAATCAAAGTACAGTGGGAATACACTCGAGGCGAAGTAGCAGTGTCAATTCGACGGACTAAGTTGTACTCATGTCACCTAGGAACTGCTACTCGACGATAGGTATAATACCCATCAACAGTTCCCGACGAGTCCTGTCCAGTGTACTCATAACCTAATGAGCACCTGCATACTATCTTTAGTACGACGTACTAATGGCTGTGGGGCAGACCATTTCCCCTGCTGGGATGAGAAGCGTATACACTAGTCTACTCCGGAGTATCGATGCCCCGTCTCGATAATCCTATGACTAGGGACCTGTTTAAGGATGTGCTTGTAGCTTACCCAACCTCCACTAGTGTGACTGCCATCACAACTCTGGTAATCAAGCAAAAATCCTAAGGGCTCTACTAATATGTATAAGCGATATGCTAAAAGTAACACATGCACATATTGAAGTAGAAACAAACCAAGCAGTATACTACCATTTTGAGCAAGACTGTTAATACAACTGTGAATATCCCAAGCTTCCATTAAGTAATATACAAACCGGTATGATACAATAATGGCCTCTAGGGCATACATCACTAATAATCTCCCACTTGCACTAGGGCCATGTACAGGCGTATCGCAGGCCTATCATTTCAATCAACCTCTCGAACTGTGTTTGAGGGATGTCCTTTGTGAATAGATCTGCAGTGTTATTCTTCGTATCTACTCTCCTCACCTCGATCTCCTGGCAATCAACGATCTCCCTAATCAGGTGGTAACGCCTCAAAATGTGTCTGGACTTTTGATGGGACCTGGGTTCCTTCGCTAAAGCAATAGCGTGGTTGTTGTCGCAATACAGCGGTATTTGATCAACAATGGTTGGAACCACCTGAAGTTCAGTTAAGAACTTCGACTGGTTATTTTGCGGCATCGCAAGCAGCTATGTACTCCGCTTCCATTGTCGAGTCAGCAACGGTGTCCTGCTTAGAGCTCTTCCAACAGACCGCCCCTCCATTGTGGTAAAGACATAACCCGACATGGACTTGGAGTCATTCTTGTCACTCTGGAAGCTGGAGTCAGCAAAGGTCTCGATCTGAAGGTCTTTTCCGCCATACACCAAGAACATCTCCTTAGTCCTTCTCAGGTACTTGAGAATGTTCTTTACTGTTATCCAGTGCTTCTCCCCTGGGTTCAACTGATACCGGCTTACAACTCTCAATGCGTATGCTACATCTGGTCTGGTACACAATATCGCATATATTATATAGCCTACCGCAGATGCGTAGTGTATAGTTAACATGCGAGCCCTTTCTAAATCGGTCTTTGGTGACATTATTTTGGAGAGGGTGATTCCGTGACAAGCCGATAGATTACCGTGTTTTGAATCTTCCATACTGAATCTTTTCATTATGGTGTCGATGTATCTTGACTGTGAAAGTTCCACTATTCTTTTAGATCTATCACGATAGATTTGGATCCCCAGAATGTAGGAGGCATCACCTAGGTCCTTCATGGAGAACCTTATTGACAAGAATTCTTTGACTGACTGTAGCATAGGAATGTCATTTCCTATTAAGAGAATGTCATCCACGTACATGACGAGGAATACCACAGTTCTCCCTACAATCTTACTGTAAATGCATGGTTCATCTGGATTTTTGATAAATTCGAATTCTTTGACCGTCTCATCAAAACAGATGTTCCAACTCCGTGATGCCTGCTTTAGTCCATAAATAGACTTAAGCAACTTGCACACTTTACCGCTGCTCCCACTCTGAATGAAACCCTCTGGCTGATCTATATAGACACACTCTTCCAAATTTCCATTTAGAAAAGCGGTCTTTACGTCCATCTGCCATATCTCATAATCATAGAAGGCAGCAATGGCAAGAAGGATCTAATGGATTTGAGCATAGTTACTAGAGAAAAGGTTTCATCATAGTCCAAACCAGGTCTTTGACGAATACGATTTCCAACAAGTCTAGCCTTATAGGTTTCAACCTGTCAATCTACACTAATCTTCTTTCTGAAGATCCATTTGCAGCCTACGGGTTTTACCCCTTCTGGAGCAATGTCCAAAGTCTATACTTTGTTGGTGTACATGGACTCCATTTCGGTCCGCATTGAATCCAACCATTTTACAGAGTGGCCGCTCTGAATGGCTTGCTGGAAGCTAGTAGGCTCATCATTGTCAATGATACAATCCTCTCGATCCACGTCTATGAGAAAACCGTAGTATCTCTCGGGCGGATGAGACTGCCTAGTACTTCTGCGGAGTGGCACTGGGATGTCCGATTCTTCTGAAACCTCTAGTTCTACCAAGCTTTCAGCAATAGCTTGTGGTTCTGAAATTTCTTCCAGTTCTATTGCGCTCCCACTTTTCTGATTTTCTAAAAATTCAGCTTCCAAGAAGTGGGGATGTTGAGAAACAAAAACCTTTTGTTCCTCTGCGTAATAGAAAAGATACCCCCTGGAGTTCTTTAGGTATCCCACAAACTTACACAGTACTGAGCGTGCCTCGAGCTTGTCCACATGCTGCTTTTTTACAAAAGCTGGACATCCCCGTATCTTAAGGTACTTAAGACAGGGTTTCTTCCCACTCTACATCTGATATGGTGTGGTAGGCACTGACTTAGTAAGAACCTTGTTCAAAAGATATGCAGCCGACTCTAGTGCATAACCCCAGAAGGATCACGGTAGCTTAGCCTTACTCATCATGGAACGAACCATATCCAATAGCGTTCGATTCCGCCTTTCCGATACACCGTTGTGTTGAGGTATGTATAGATGAGTAAGCTGAGAGAGAATTCCATTCTCTTTTAAGTATCCTAGGAACTCAGCACTTATGTATTCACCACCTCGATCAGATCTCAGTGTCTTAATACTTTTGCCTGTTTGTTTTTCCACTTCATTCTTGTATTCATGGAATTTCTCAAAGGCCTCGGATTTATGCTTCATCAAGAAGACATTTCCATACCTTGAGAAATCATCCATAAAAGTAATGAAATAGGAATAACCACTTCGCGCATGTATAGACATTGGACCGCATACATCGCTGTGTATGAGTCCCAAGAGCTCGCTCACTTTTACTCCATGTCTAGTGAACGGAGTCTTTGTCATCTTTCCCATGAGACAAGATTGACAAGTAGCATAAGAATGATATTTGAACAGATCCAAATATCCCTCTCTATGTAGCTTCGTCAACTGTGTTTTATTGATGTGACCCGGTCTACAATGCCATAAGAAAGCCTGATTTAATTCCGAAGAATTTCTTTTAAGTGTGTTCTGGTCACTGAAAACCTGAGCTTGATTTATTATATATATACCGTTATCTAATGTACCTGACCCAATTAGAGCTTGATTTAGATGGATGTGGACCACATCGCTTACAAATGTAAAATCATATCCTTCTTTAAAAAGTAAAGATACAGATATGATATTACAATCTAGACTAGGCACATACAAACAGTTACGCAGAATCAATATCTGCCCACTTGTCAATCCAAGATGATATTCCCCTACGGATTCAGCATCCACGCTCATTCCGTTCGCAACCCTGAGAGTCATATCACCTTCCCTGATAACTCTACGGTTTATCAAAGCCTGTAATGAATTACAGATATGAGATCCTGATCCGGTATCTAGTACCCAGGAAGTAGAGTTAATTAACATACGGTTTTCAATTACAAACACACATGAAGCCGAAGCCATAACGTGCTTCCAATCCTGGCTACTGGCTTTCTAAGCCCAGCAATCCTTCTGCCAATGTCATTTCCCGTAACAATAGGAACGTCCATCCTTCCCTACTGTTAGGCCCGAAACTTTTGCCCTTCCATTTCCTTTTACCTTACTGACACCGCATATCGGTTTTGTGTTGGCTATAGTGCCCTCAAGGCAATTATCATAGTCGTGGACTTGTGATTATGATGATTGAGGCAGGATCTATACCGATGAAACAGTCTTACTCAAGATGATAGTATGCTATCTGGTTTGTCTTTATCATCATATACATGTTGATAGAGCCCATAGGATTCTTGCTTGACTACCAGCATTGTGATGGCGATCACATACGTGGGAGCTGGGGGTCTATAAGCACATCCTTAAATGTCCCAAGTCGTAGGAGTATCGAGACTGGGCATCGATACTCCAGTGTAGACTAGTGTATACTGATCGAGACCCCGACGAGGGGCGGTGGCCAGGTCTCACAAGCCATTGGTGTTAGTTTGTGCACCTAAGATAGTATACAGGTGCTCATTGGGTTATGAGTATACTGGACGGACTCGCCGGGAACCTGCTAGTTGGTATTATACCTATTGTCAGATAGCAGTTCCCAGGTGACATGTGTACAGGTTAGTTTGTCGACCTGAGATCGTCATTTGTCTTGTGTGAGTTCCCACTGTGCTTTGATTACTACCCTACCACGGCTCAAAGGAGTCGTGCAAACAGGTTTTAGTTGGGTATAGTCCCGAGCCACATGGAGGCAGTGATCGGATCGTCGGGGATTCGCCTCTCCCGGTATTAGGGGTTGATGTCGCGTTGTGTACGGATGGCCATCACCATAAATCCGTGGCTACGGTGGATGAGAACTACCGATCCAGGATCGATAGTTTCTCATGTGGTGATGAGTTTCATGCCGACACTAAATATCGCGTTGTTGGGGGTCTGACTTTATCCACCCTCTAGACTCGATATGCGATACTCTTAGACGAACAGACCGGACTGTACGGATATTGTCACTGACAGGCTCAGTAGGGGTTCAGGATGAGTTTGCTCGTCGGCCTCCCTTTCGCTCAATACCTGGGTAGCCGTTACGTACAGCTAGTGCCGCTGACGTGCTTGTGGTTAAACCCACTGCCAGCGTATTGATGAGTCTTTAGAGTCCCATACAGACACTAGTAAAATAGGGGGTTGCCCCTACGGATGGAAATATCCGCAGGGGCATATTTAACTTGGCCCTACGGATTAATCCGTAGGGCTAAAAGCTTGCCCCTACGGGCACTGACGTCCAAGAATAAAAATATTAATTCTTAATTTGGTGTTTGCCCCTACGGAGGCGCAAACAAAGGACCTACGGGTATATCCGTAGGGGAAAGTAAATATCGTTTTAAAATAAAGCCAGATCGAAAAGCCTACGCTCATTTTCTCTCTCTCCCTCAAACGCGCGCGAAAAACCCCAAATCGCCACCGTCGCGTCGCCACCGTCGTTGGGCAGAGTCGCCACCGTCGTCGCCACCGCCGATTTCGTCGCCACCGTCGTCGCCACCGCCGGTTTCGTCGTCGCCACCGCCGGTTTCTTCGCCAATTCGCCACTGTCGTCGCTCCAGTCCACCAGCGCACCCGTTCAGGTATAAATCTCGAGGTAAATTAAAGCATTTTTGGATTATTCATGGCTAGGTCTGGGTTGCGCGTGCGAGAGTTGGGTTTGGGCAGGGGCGCGGTGGCGGTCGGGGTCGGGGTCGGGGTAGGGTTAGGGTTGGGGTTCGGCTGCTGCTGGGGTGGGGCTGGGGTTAGGGTTACTGTGGGGCTGGGGTTAGGGTTACTGTGGGGCTGGGGTAGGGTTACGGTGGGCTGGGGTTAGGGTTGGGGCTGGGGTTAGGGTTACTGTGGGGCTGGGGTTAGGGTTATGAGAGGCATGTCAGCATATTTATGTGTAATAATTGAGAGGATCAAGCTAAGTTCTATGCAAGCAGTCCCTCAGAATACATAGATAGCTAGCCTTACATTTTAAATTAACATATTCCATAGTTGTCTTAATGGTAAGGCAGATACCCATATTGTGTAAGAGCTGACATTAATACAACCATAGGGAGCTGACAGATTATACATCTCATGTGGCATTAAAATCTATAAATGGACATACGAGATAATGCAAAGAAAGAGCAATAGATCAAGACTCAATCAACTTTCCTATGCTTTATGATTTCAGCGGATAGCTCAAGTTTAATTTCAACTTTATATTCTTATTTTTCTCTCTTTTTTCTTTAGTGCTTCTTCCTCCATTTCTTTGAAGAGTCTCTCACAGCGAAATACACTCCAATTGCTGTTGAAGATTTTAGAATGTATCCAGAATTTAAGAAAAAAATGTTGTGCCCCTTATGCTTCTGTTATTCAACTCCTTCCATACACTCTGGACTTCTCAAATTTAAAAACTATTAGAAGTGTACTTGTTTATCATACATTGAACACACCATGCATGCTATTTCCATGACACATGGCAGATGAGGTATCTCATAACTCAATATTAGCGATTTCCATGATCACGACACGTGGCAGATGAGGTGTCTCATAACGCTTTATGATATCAGTATCCTATATTTATAGTTTTAATTGTTGATTGTTATAGATGTATACCATTGCAATAATAGTTTTTGGTTGATGAATGCTATTGCAATGTAGGATGATCAGTTCTATCAATCTTGATCTCAGTGGTTTAAAATCATGTTACACATACAACACGAATGCACAACAAACGCATAATTAGAGAGCGACTCGAGATATTCGGGTTAAAACCAATATATGATACTCGATGATGATATGAAACCTTCATATTCCCATCGATACCCGTATATGAAACTAAAAGCGCCACTTAGTCCCCGTCTATCGGTTAACATACGTGCGATGCTCGTCGTGACCTAGAACTATACGAAGGTTGTTAAATATCGGACAGTATAGCTCGATACTAACAACCGTCGTATAGTCTACGCGACGAGAAAATTCAATCGTATGGTAACCCATAGATTTGTCCCGTGTGGACAAGTTAAGAATGTATAAAGCAAACGCCTTCATTCACTTGTGTTTTCATCCGTTTCGAGATATTTCGTCGGTACCTTTCCGCTGGTTCTCCGTGTACAAAGATAGATTAGATGTTCATTTCAACGTTGTTTCACAGCTTTGAAATGATTATCTATTCTATTACAGTGTACTCGGAGAACAACGGGGAGGTGCTGCCGAAATTTACTCGAAACGGTTGAAAGCACAAGTGATGGGCGTTCGCTCTATACATTCTTAATGGGATAGAAGCCTACCCCCGACAGCCGGAACACATACATACAAACGCATAATTAGAGAGCGATTCGAGATGTTCGGGTTAAAACCAATATATGATACTCGATGATAATATGAAACCTTCATATTCCCATCGATACCCATATATGAAACTAAAAGCGCCACTTAGTCCCCGTCTATCGGTTAACATACGTGCGATGCTCGTCGTGACCTAGAACTATACGAAGGTTGTTAAATATCGGACAGTATAGCTCGATACTAATAACCGTCGTGTAGTCTACGCGACGAGAAAATTCAATCGTATGGTAACCCATAGATTTGTCCCGTGTGGACAAATTAAGAATGTATAAAGCAAACGCCTTCATTCACTTGTGTTTTCATCCGTTTCGAGATATTTCGTCGGTATCTTTCCGCTGGTTCTCCGTGTACAAAGATAGATTAGATGTTCATTTCAACGTTGTTTCACAGCTTTGAAATGATTATTTATTCTATTACAGTGTACTCGGAGAACAGCGGGGAGGTGCTGCCGAAATTTACTCGAAACGGTTGAAAGCACAAGTGATGGGCGTTCGCTCTATACATTCTTAATGGGATAGAAGCCTACCCCCGACAGCCGGAACACATACATACAAACGCATAATCAGAGAGTGATTCGAGATGTTCGGGTTAAAACCAATATATGATAATATGAAACCTTCATATTCCCATCGATACCCATATATGAAACTAAAAGCGCCACTTAGTCCCCATCTATCGGTCAACATAACGTGCGATAATTTATTCTTTTCAACGACAAACGCACACACAAAGCATATACATGGATTTTCTCCTTTGTCAGTAACTATCCCGTTCTTATATTTCTCAATATAGTCAGCATAACCTACAATTTATATGTTATTCAGTCTAACATGGCCCATGAGTACGTCAGAGTTAAGGACTGGATGTATGTGGATTGGAAACAACGTATGCAACCTAAGTTTGTCGCAGGAGTTGCTGCTTTCCTTGAATTTGCACGAGCACATAATAAGATCATAATAGAGAAGATTCTCTGTCCGTGCGATAGATGTGGCAATAAGTACTGGCAGAAGGTAGAATTGGCAGAGCTTCATATTGTAAAACATGGGTTTACTAGACTTTATTCAACTTGGAAATATCACGGGGAAGGAGAAGAATGCAGTACTGCGGTAGAAGAAGGAGAACACGATAATGCGGCAGGAGAAGAAGAAGAATTCGGTAATACGGCAGGATACGGAAATTTATTTCCATCAGAAGAAATGGAGGATATGGTAGAGGCTGCCCTAGGTGAATCTATTCGTACCGAAGATGACATTCCTTCCGGTCAAGGACCGCGTGCGGATAAATATGAAAATTTCATGAATGATGCTAGGAAACCAATTTATGAGAATGCGAAGTATTCCACCCTCTCATGGTTCGTCCAACTTTTCCAAATTAAGTGCCTAAATGGATGGAGCAACAAGTCATTCACAATGCTTCTTTCGTTCTTGAAAGATTCTATGCATCCGGGAAATAATGTGCCCGAAAGCTGGTACGAAGCCCAGAAAATGATGTCTGATTTGGGTCTAAAGTGCGAGAAGATTCAAGCATGTCCTAAAAATTGCGTGTTGTACCGGAAAGAGAATTCAGATTTGAAAGAGTGTCCAACATGCGGAGAGGCCAGGTATAAGCCGAAAGATTCTGATAAGAAGTCTGATATACCTGTGAAGATAGCACGATATTTTCCCATAACACAGAGGCTACAGAGGCTATTCAGGTGCAAGAAAACAGCCGAGGCAATGATTTGGCATCACCGTGCTCCTCCAAGCGAAAATGGAAAAATGAGCCATCCAAGAGATTCACCGGCATGGAAGGATTTCGATAGGAGGCACGCAATATTCAGTAGCGATCCTCGCAATGTCCGGCTCGGACTGGCTGCCGATGGCTTCTGCCCATTCAACTATATGGCTGGAAGTCACAGTACATGGTCCGTTGTAATGATGATTTATAATCTGTCGCCTTGGTTGGCTATGGACCAATCATACTTTATGATGCCTCTTCTTATCGACGGACCAAACTCACCGGGGAACAATATCGACGTCTATCTCCGACCTCTGATTGAGGAGCTGAAAACTTTGTTCATTGATGGTGTAGAGACATATGATTCAAACACAAATACAACCTTCATACTGCGTGCGGCTTTAATGTGGACAATTAATGACTTTCCTGCGTATGGAATGCTTTCAGGTTGGTCCATACATGGTCACAAAGCATGTCCTCATTGCCATGAACACACAACATCAAAATTTTTGAATTTTAGCAGGAAGGTTTGTTATTGCGGCCATCGACGTTTTCTGCCTCCAGACCAGCCCTATAGGTTAGACACGGTTCACTTTGATGGTCATCAGGAGCTTCTTGGGCCTCCATCCCCATTGTCCGGAGAGGACATGACTGCTAAATGGGATGGTTACAATAACGTGACCTTCGGGATGGATCCGACGAGACAGGTCAAACCACAATATTGGAACAAGTTAAGCATTTTCTTCGAGCTTCCGTACTGGTCTACAAATTCAGTGCGTCATTGTCTGGACGTCATGCATATAGAGAAGGGAGTATCAGAGCACATACTTAACTTGCTTCTGTGTAAAGACGGGAAATCGAAAGACAACATGAATGCCCGGATGGATCTACAAGAGTGGGGAATAAGAAGTGAACTGCACCCTAAACCGGTAGCGGGTAAACCGGGCAAGTTTGTACTTCCCAATGCCGCTTATCATATGTCACAACCGGAGAAGAAAAGATTCCTGCAGGTGTTGCATGATTTGAAAGTCCCCACAGGTTTCTCAGGATCATTTAGCAAGAAAATAAAAATTGTGAAGGGCAAGATCGATGGGCTGAAAAGTCATGACCACCATGTTATCGTGGAGCACCTTCTTCCATTAGCCCTCAGGACTTCTCTCCCCGACTCGGTTGGTCTAGTAATCAACGACCTATGTTGTTTTTTCAGGGAGTTGTGTGCTAAAACGCTGGAGGTTGCGACGCTGGATAAACTAGAAAATTCTATTGCGTTGATACTTTGCAAGTTTGAGCGTATTTTCCCACCGTCATTCTTCGATATCATAATACACTTGACGGTTCATCTTGCAACTGAGGCGAAGTTAGCCGGACCGGTACAATATCGATGGATGTATCCCGTCGAGAGGTACGTGTAATTTTTCGTTTCGCGCAATTTATAAATTTATTTTTGTCATGTATGCCCGTGTTTATTTATTCAACATATTCTCATTAGGTACCTTTACACTCTTAAGAAGTATATACGCAATAAAAATCGACCAGAGGGTTCTATCATGCAAGGTTATCTTCTTGATGAAGCAACCACATTTTGTTCCCGCTATCTGGACGAGAACATTGAGACAAGGCTTAACCGACCACGAAGAATTCAAGACGGGCCATATGGTAAAGCCGAGTATAAGAGGGTAGACACTATGTTTATCAACAAGATATACCGGTTTATCTTGCTTAATTGCGTATGTCTTGAACAAATTAGAGAGTAAGTTCTTTTGGATTAATTGTTATATCTGTGTTTGTGTGTGTATGAAATGACATAATATTAATGTCACAATTATTTGTCGAAAACAGAACTCATTTTAACGAGGTACGTGAGGGGCATCCTGATTGGAACGAAGAGCGTTTGGAAAAATACCATCAGGATAATTTTTGTGATTGGGTCACAGAGCATGTAAGTTATTCGAATTACATTTTATTGCTATCAGTTTTAATCTAAACTTGTATCGTTATGTATTTATCGTAAAATTTGTTTTGTTAGATCCACGATCCGAACTTGTCTGCATCATTTGAGAGTGATTCAAGATGTTTAGCTCAATTTCCTAGTATGGAGGTTGCACATTACAAAGGATTTGGTGTCCTTGGATACAAATTCGAAGTTAAGGACATAGAAACATCTAGAATCACTCAGAATAGTGGGATTGCGACGGTAGGATCGGACGGTGTGATTTACTATGGGTACTTAAATTGTATACTCGGCATCCACTATCCCGGACGATCAGAACCCTTTTATATATTCCACTGTACTTGGTACGATCCGCGAACCGATACAGACAGGTGGAGAAGCAGTCTTGGGACTTGGAAAGATGAATATGGATTGACCAGTGTGAACACACTTCGATTTTACGGTCAGGACGATCCGTTTATCTTTCCGAACCAAGCGTTCCAAGTATACTACTCACAGTGTTTGAAGCATCCGGGGTGGAGTGTTGTATGCCGATGGAAACCTAGAGATGTCTACGATGTCCCAGAATACGAGGACAGCGATGAGGACGAAGAAGAGAGAAGGCTTAAAGTGCTCCGACCGTCTGTTTCGAAGGACGGGTTGTCTTCGACCGATCATGAAGTTACGTGGGTTAGAAATGACATCGACGATGAAATCCAAGTAGATATGTATGATGCGCCCACAAAACGAAAAAGGTTATCAGTAATGTTATATTATTACTTCACATTTTACGCTCTAGATCATATATAGTCAATACTTTTAATGATTGTCTAATGCGTCCACGAACCGTTTATCTAGATTTGATGACGATGTCGGGAGCAGCGAGGGGCGGCAGGAGCTCCAGCCGCGGCAGAGGCAGAGGCAGAGGCAGAGGCAGAGCGGTTCTGCCGCCCGGAGAGCTCCGTAGGGAGCTTCAGAGGGCCGGTCTTTCACCCAGATCGGAGACCCCTTCCGATGCCTCCTTCCGTGTGGATTTTGCCACACCTCCAGGTATACTGCACGCATATCCATTTTCAATGTAATATTACAGATATTCATGCATGTTTATGTCAAAATTACTTATATTGTCAATGTTTGATTGTCTAGTTGTTGGTCCTGCGTCCACATCTGGGACAGAGGCCACCGCCGCTCCTCCAGGTATGTTTATATATCATATAGTGTATGTATATTGATTTAGAATGCTATATCATAAATATACACATTCCTTTTGCTCTTACTTAGCAATTTTTATTATTGTCTAGCTGTAGGTGGTGACACCACCGCACCTGCGGGTATGTTTATATGTCCTATAGTGCATGCATATTGATTTAGAACGTTATATTATTGATCTACACATTCTTTTTGCAATTACTTATAAAATCTATTTTTAATTGTCTAGTTGTTGGTCCTGCGTCCACATCTGGGACAGAGGCCACCCCCGCTCGTCCAGGTATGTTTATATATCATATAGTGTATGATTATTGATTTAGAATGCTATATCATAAATATACACATTCCTTTTGCTCTTACTTAGCATTTTTTATTATTGTCTAGCTGTAGGTGGTGACACCACCGCACCTGCGGGTATGTTTATATGTCCTATAGTTCATGCATATTGATTTAGAACGTTATATTATTGATCTACACATTCTTTTTGCAATTACTTATAAAATCTATTTTTAATTGTCTAATTATAGGTGGTGCGTCCACACTTTCCACAGGGGCCACTCCTGCCGCTTCCGTACCCTCCGCATCGTCTGCAGGTTAGTATGAATAAATTTAAAATATTTATTTATTTTACATATGCTATATAGAATAAATATGAACTTCATGGAGATTTAGCGTCGATGTTTATTTTATAGTTGGAGGGGATGCGTCCGGGTCCGGGACCCCGGTTGTTCCTCACCGGAGGAACTATCGTCCCGCTCGTGCTGCTGCTCGGGCCCAGGCTCGTGCGCTAATCACCGGAGGTATATATCACACTTGAATTTTTGTTTAACCTTGATTTCTTAATACAACTTTGTCTTATTATTGATTGTCTTGATATTTCGTGCAGACGCAGGGCCTCTCCATCCCCAGAGGGGGACTCGAGGCCCGAATCAGTCCCATAGGCTGAGGCCTGATAGAGCTAGGGGGGAGGCAGCATTCCCCCTATTTTTTACCCTTGACTATCGCTATACCGGTCCTCATGCCGAGAGGTTCGGCCGGTATTTGGGGGACGAGAGCCGGATCGTGAAGAACTATCCACTTCACGTTGAGTGGGGCGAGCAGCACCAGCGCTCATTCGCCCTCTTCTTTGATCAGGCTCGGGTATGTATTAATATATATTTTCATTTGATCTATCCAATATATTTATTATTAACACTTGCAATCTAATAAAAATGTTTTTTTTTGTATTTTCAGTTGGATTACGATTTTCAGCCTGTAGCCGACCCTGATCACTCGGGGAGGGTGCTCGACCTTCATGCTCTGTACAATGGCCTGATGAAGAACATGCAGGCCAAGGTCCGATACAACAGGAATGAGCTGAAGGCTGACTGCTACTCCCTGTGGATAGCGACCCCCGAGGCAGAGAGAGCGGCCCTCCTATCTACTCCGGCGTTTGCGAGAGTCGACGTAGAGACATGGCCTCTATTGTGCGCTTATTTCGACTCCGAACGCAAACAAGTATGTATTTTAAATTTAATTCATTATTTATGATATAATTTATTTCTTTGTGTTTCTTAATTAGAAAACTAAATGTTAATGCGTTGTGCAGAAACAGGCCGCTCAGAATATGGAGAACAGGAAGTCGGCGAAGAGGGGTCGCCCCACTTACACAGGTGGCTCGAGGAACATTACTCGAGCCATGGAGTTATCGGTAAATTAAGAGTTATTCTCTAATATTCTGCAATATTAAGAGTTATTCTCTAATATTTCTAATATTAAGAGTTACTTTCTAATATTGCAGACATCTCGGACCGTGGCGTCAGGTGGTACACCGAGCGTGCTGTCCGCATATCTTGCCGTCCACGGCACCTCGACAGACCCCGCCACGGGCGAGCTTCGATGTCCCGACGTCGCTACCCAGGAGTACTGCGTAAGTGTTAATATTTTTTCTACCCAAATTTGAAATTTTAGTTTTGGAAGGTTCAAGTTTAAATTTTATACTTATACTTTACTGCTTAATGTGGGTGTAGGAGCGGGTGGTTGAGCAGGCCCAGGCCTCGGGGATCGATTTTACCGGACAGAACGATCCGAGGCTGCTGACCTCAGTTCTGGACGCCGCACACGGAGGGCACCACGGAGGTTGGGAGAGAGGCCGGGGATTGGGCCCTAGCAGGGCCCATATGAGGTTGGACTCCACCCCGGCGGTTACTTCCTCCGTCTCCAGTGACCGGCATGTCTATCAGGAACTGGATAGCTTGAGGGCCACCGTTCAGGAGTTGAAGGAGATGCTGGTATGTATACTACTTTATAGTAAAATATCATTTCATATTATATACATATCAACATATCCATAATTAGTACGTAGCTTGAGCTTATTTGGTTTTAGACTTAAGTCTGATTAATCATACATACATATGTAATTAAAATAAACAACGCTTTTCCAAACTAGATATCCAAACAGGGTTTCGAAATAACTTAATAATGAAATGAATTCGAATAATACACAGTTCTTACACGCTTCTTACACACGTTATGTCCAGACGCGACAGGGTAGATCGGCCGAGCCTCCACATGCATCTCCTTCGGCTGCGGCTCCGCAAGCTACTACATCGGCTGCGGTTCCGCAGACAGCTCCTGTAGCTCCACCGCCCACTCAGACTCCCGCAGCCGCGGCTCCGCAAGCGACTACCTCGACGGCGGCTGCGCAGACCACATCGCCAGCTCCACATGCCGCTCAGACTCCCTTATATGTAGCATTGCAGAGTGTATTGACCGAGGAGCAGGCGCGCGTTATTCTAACGTTATTCGGAGGTGGAGCTGGACCGAACTAGGGTAGCTTTTTGGTTCTTATTTTTTGAAACATGTATTTATATCACATTGTACTACATTTTGAAACGATATTGATATTGGTTTGTATTTATATCATATTCAGTTTTTGGGTTTCTTTTGTATATTATATATATGCGTGAGATGAGATTATGAATACTGCAATATATGATTTAATTGATGTATATAGTATTGTGCACAGGGCGGGAAAAAATCTAGCAGCCCATTTTTTAAAAAAAAATACAGACAATATGTACCTACGGATTAAGCCGTAGGTACATATGTTGCCCCTACGGAGTTATCCGTGGGGGCAAACTATCAGGAAACCTGATATTTTCCCACCTGATATCAGTGCAGGGTGTTGGGGGTGCCCCTGCGGATATGTCCGTAGGGGCCACTGTTTATCCCCTACGGATAAATTCGTAGGGGCAAAATATCAGTTTTCCTGATATTTTCCCCCCGATCTTAGTGCAGGGTGTTGGGAGTGGCCCCTACGGACTTATCCGTAGGGGCTACTTTCTATCCCCTACGGATGTATCCGTAGGTATATACAATATATTCAAAAAAAAAATTAAATATATGATTTTATTACCCCTACGGGGTACTCCGTAGGGGCTATAACACCTACCGAGTTATCCGTAGGGGCATGAATTTGTCCGTAGGGGCAAGTTCAGGGCCTCAACTTGCACCTGCGGCCTTTGCACCTACGGGGTCTTTTTTCGCCCCTACGTATATATCCGTAGGGGCAGTGGGTTGCCCCTACCGATAAATCCGTAGGGGCAACCCTTATTTGTAGTAGTGAGAGGGTTTTTTCGGTTCAGGCGATATGGTGTACATGATGTATGTTGATACATACAGATGTCCGATTAAATATGTGCACTTGCTGTGCATGTAGGGTTCCTAGGCACTCTCAAGAGGTCTCACAAGGTATCAACCATGCCAATTTCAAAAATTACGGTGCCGAGAAACCCTAATACGGATCGTTGGCTAGAAGTTTAGGCGAAAAAGAAACTAGTTAACAACTTAACTAAATGGTAAAAGGAAATACAACCTTTGTAGATCCGGTTCTCCACCTCCATGGCTCCACGATGAAGTCTCCTCGCTGTACAAATCGGATCTTGGGCTCTAGCGTCGGCTTCATCGGAGAAAAAGCGGGCTAGGTCATCGACGACGATGCCGAAGATGATCTACGTCGAGGCATCGCTAGATCAAGCTCCAACTTCACCAAGTCAAGAAAACTTGTGAAGGAAACACCCTATACTACTTGGCAAGAGGTAGAGGATGAAGAAATAGGAGGTGGGTTCACTTTAGAATTGGATTTCTCACTCTTTTTCTCAAGTTGCCATTGATGAGGCAAGCTTTTTCTTCAAGTAGAAGATGAAGATGATGATGAAAAGAATATGATAAGTTCTTTTGTAAAAAGAAAATAATAAGAATACTTATCATATCTCAACCATGGTCAAGTGTAGAGAATAAATCATGGTTAGTGGGAATGGTTAGGGTTAAGCATGGAGACAAAATGGTCACTTGGTCAAAGCTTCATGAAGCTTTAACTAGAAAACAAATTAAGCTACCATTTTCCTTTATGCTTATTATTTTTCCAAAAAGAATAAATAGACAAATAAATAAAAAAAGAAAACAAAACCCTAATCATAAGTTTAACCATGGTTTAATTCTTTACACTTAACCAAGTAAACATGTATCATCAATGTCACGACCCGAGAGTACGGAACGTGACCGGCACTTAGATTACGAAGCGTCTAGAGGCGCCACGTAACCTAAGTAAGCCGAAGCCCAGAAATCTAAACCATGAAAAGAAGAAGAAGCAGTAAAAGAAAACATGAAGGAACAAGTTTAAGACATCAGCAAATTTTTCCAAAAGTTTCGGCAGAGTCTCCTCTATAAAAACTGGCCCCCAAACGGGTACAACAAGTATAATATACATAAACAATAAAAAGCATCCCCAAACGGGTGCTAGCTCAACGCCAACAGGCGGAAACAACCACAACAAGCACAAATAGTATACAACGCCAAAGGGCGAGGCTCAAACTAAAATGAAAACAAAACCACCAGATCAGAATAATACATGCGCGACTCTAAGGTCGAAATAAAAGACTGGTCCAATAAACTTATCAAGTAATACAAGTATGGTTGATGGAGCTTACCAGATACAAATGAATGAATAAAAGTACAATGGTGGTTCGGATACAAGTGAACTAACCTACCGTGCAAATCACCCTGAAAGAATAGATGTGCCAGCAAGCTGCCAGGGAAACCTGTACATCGAACCTGTAAAAAAATTTGGCACGACGGGGGTGAGTTGCCAACTCGTGAGTAGAAGACATCTACGAAAAGAAATCGAATGCACGACGCTATCCTAGGTCATAATAATATACTACTATATCCCAAACATCTAGTAATAGCAGGGTAATACTACGTGTAAGTGCAGATACTCCGTGTTCGTGTCAGTGCCTCATATAATACTATGTCATATGAAATGAAATGCATGCACCATGAATGCAAAGTAACAAATCCTGAAATCCAGATATATATGTATAAGAACTCTTTAGCTGTTATCATAGTAAAGTGTGTATAAGCATCTGAAATCTCAACAATGAAATCCATGGAAATCCGTGTCAAGCATCGACACAACACATGTAATCTCAAGTCTCAATATGTCGGGCTCCGTCAGTCCGGATCGGCCCATACCATCAAATCTCACGACAACGGTCGGTATCCTCCGGATATCCGCCGCGCCAGACATCACCGGTAGGTAGCCTTCCCCTGCCAGGCTCATCGTCTACAACTCGATCTTTTTGCCCCGGGGTACCATACCGGGCCCACCATGTACCCGAGACGGTTCATCCACTTCTCGAATCGGGTCTCGAAATCCATCAGAAAACATGAAATCTCATGGTGGACGACACATACATCACGAGAAAACCGCATCTTATTTTAAAAAGAGAGGAGGAGAGAGAGAGAGAAGGTTTTATAATTTCTTGCGGTTTTCCCTAAAAATCCAGAAATCTCATAGAGATCCAAATCTTAAAATCATGAGTAAGTATATGATAAGTGTCGGCATATGCCCATAATACTGCAGGATAACATGAAAATATGAATGCATGAATGTCTAAGCAATAAATATCATGTCTGTACTAATGTCAGAGAATAATCACAATGTTATATCGGTTTAGTGGTTAATTGATTCTATCAATAAAAGATAATATGATCTAAAGTGTACGTGACAATGCAATTACCGATGATGATGTGTGTGAGCCGGCAAATAAGTGTGCGTGGAATATGCGCATCATCGGTAATGGTGCTGGTGTCCTAACAGGTAAGGTTTATACTGATTATAGCAACATATGTAAGAAAATCCACCATGATGATTACAGTATGAATGTAAATACAGATGTGCATTATCCACTACTCGCGATATACGAGTACAACTACCACTATATGAATCGAACCTAAACTAGTGTCCATCTAACCTCCTAAAGAACTTAACCTAAGAAACTAGTCAATAAGCAACAAGAGTCTACCTAAGGTCTGAATCAATATCTCGAATAGTCGGCGATCCGGCCTCAATAGCGTCACGTACGTAGTACGGCTTCCTCGAATCAAGAGTGCGGATCAATCATGAAATCTAAGCCTCGTACGGTAAAATCTATCGTACGGCATCCCAATATCGGGGTACGGTCAAGTATCTCCTAGGTGTCTCCTCATTCGTATAATGTCATCATCAACACATCTCATGATCAAGATGCTAAACTGTGATCGCATACATCAATCATATATCATTGCCATCATGATAAGCATCATTAGTTTATCCTCAGAAATATCATGACATATGTATCATATCGATTAAGTCATACTTATCCCATATCGTGATCAATCACAGGTTACAGTCCGGGTACTATTTTAGAGTCCTATGTACCTCAATATCATCACTACCCCTTATAATTTAAGTATACATGTTCATTATCTCATTCTCTAATGATCCGCTAACACTTTAATACGACTGTATAGTCAAGAATCACGGCATCAAGCCCAGTTATACTGTTTCATCATACCTCAGATATCATATCACATCAATGAATCCCATATACGTGTTGTGTATATATATACACCTATACCTAGTTTTATATATATACACACATATACGTATACGCCATGTCAAGTTTTAGTGTGTGCGTGTGTGTTTCTATCAGAAACCTACGAACCTCTCCCAAAGTATTCATCCTCAGGTATAGTTTTCCTAAATCAGTCTAGTCCCACCTAGGGTCATTACTAGGGTCCTGCTCAGTAAGAATCTAGGGTCACATCGGGTTTCCTAATGTCAATAAGTACTATTCCTATTCTACGTTGCGGGGGTGCTAAACGCCATCCACCCGACTTCCCCCCGTAGATATGCATCTACTCACCTGGTCCATGTCTGCCGAAGACAGTGTCGCCATCCTCCTCTTTATTGCCCGCAGTCCATGTGAGGGGTACCTAGACGCAAACATATAAATAGCATCGTAAACTGAATCACATACGAAAGTCAAACGATACAAGGAACAAGCATAGGTTAAAACCTATGTCCCGTCCACGCAAAAGCACCAAATATCGCTCGATATCGGCGTACAAACTCCGATGGATCGAGATAAACATTAACAAATAACTCGTAGTTTTAAAACACATTACTTATATTATAAAACATGATTAAATCCATCGAAACACTAAAATCGATCAAATCGTCCGTTTTCGAAAAACCCGAAAATGCCAATTTACCGTTTTTCATCAAAACTTGACATTTAAATGAAACCAAAGGTCATAAAACTCATTAAATAGCATAACTAGACTATACAAACTATTACTATATTTTTATTACACATATTTGTAGTAATTTGAAATTCCTAGTTTGCACCCTTTAACAATTTTCAACATTTTTCAAGAAAAATACCACAATTCCACCTCAAAACATGATTTTGCATAAATTAATGACTTAAACCACAATTTATGATGATAATGATATAATGAAACCATAATTATATTTTTAATCTCATTTATATAGGAATTTCTAAAATCTAGTTTACAAAATTAGCAATATTTTTATCACAATTTATCAATTATCCATTGAAACTAGCAATCAAACTAAGTTTTTCTTTCCATTAACATGCTAACATTTCCACTAAAACTATAATCCAATGATATTCCACTAAAACTATAATCCAATGATAACAACCCAAATTAGAATTTTATATTAACCACAAACACATTTTGCAAAAACCTAGTTAACTAAATTCCTAATTTAAAACAATTTTAAATGAAAATTTTACAATTCAACAATCATGCAATATTTTCCAATTCTAAAAGTGTTAAACTAACTATTATAACCCTAAATAATTAACAAAAATTATAACTTGAATTTACAAACCCTAACTTGTATTTTTAAAAAAAAACATAGAATTAATTCATTAAATCTAATTAAGCTTAAATGAACATCTAAAACAATAAATCAAAAGAAAGAAATTATACCTCCCAAAATATGAAATCCAAACAAGAAATGAGCCTCCAAAATGCATGCCTTCCATCTCCAAATTTCATATAAAAATGAGCAAGGAATAAAGAGTATGGAATAAATAGGATTTTGTGGAATTTTAATGGAATTTTTGATGTATTTTTAATGAATTTTGAATAAAAATGAGGTGGAAAAGGGGGGGGGGGCAGCCATGGGGGGTTTGTGGCCGGCCCTAGAGAGGTGAGGGAGAGAAAGAAGAGAGTGGGAAAAGTGTGTGGAAGTTTCAAGAGAAGAAACATCAATAAAAGTCTTTTCATGCTTTATTTAATTATTTATTTATTTATTTACTATAGTAACTCAAGAAAGCTCTAGAAAATAGGAAAAATTTGCAAATAAATTTTGTATGATACACACTAATTTCTAATATGCCATGGTTCATTTTTACAAATTAAAACCATTTAAATTTGTAATTTACACTAATTTAGTGTAAAAATAAAGCTTATGTTAATATTTAAAATAATTAATTTAGGAAAAATATTTTATTAAACTAAAAATTTATAAATGGCTAAATAAACACCATTTACTAGTAATTTCATAATTAAAATAGACATTTTAAAAATTATAATGAAAACAATCACGGTTTGGTTTTACGAAAAATACATTTTACTTTACCGAAAATCCTAAAATTCACTTAAACACTTTTATTCATTTAATTATTTATTTAATCATTTTTAACACGTTACAATCTTCCCCCCTTTTAGAAATTCGGTCCCCGAATTTAAATTAAAACTCCCCTTCGAAATACTAAAACATTTAACAAAACATTCAAATCGTCGGGGCTCCGAAATCATCAATACATAACAAAAATCAACTCCGTCAAGCATAACGCAATCATCGGAGTTATGGCGAGAATAAAATATCAAAACTCAATATGAAAACCATCATAATATACATCAATCTATAACTTATATATAGTTCGCATCCTAGTAAAATCGCCGAATCATCATAATAAAGAAGCATACAAAAAAAAAAAACCCCTCTTGAAAATCGCCGTGCAATGCACGTGTCACGGCATAAGTAACGGACGTTTAATTTAAAATTTATATATATATATATCGTTTATTTAACATACACGTCCCGCCTGGTTACTAAATCAATAATAATAATTAGGAAAACATACTGCTCAAATTAAAATCAACCCCAATCACATCAATAAAATGTCATGTGCGTCCGGTGCGCACTGAAATCAAAACCAATTACAGATACCATGAATACCCACAAAACAAAACTAAGTACAACAGGTGTGCACCAAAAACATCTGTCAAGTGCAACGGGCGTGCACGACACAATATCAGGTGCATCTAATCTGCACAAAACCCCGATTTAGTGCATCTGGTATGCACAAAATCGCATCAAGTGCGCCAAGTATGCGCAAGAATCCTAATCAGGTGCATATGGTGCACGAAAACATACATTGAATATCAAAATCGAAATCACAGTACAAAAATGCATGAAAACTAGGTCGAAACATATGTAAAAATCATGTGCAACCCCTATGCACGAAATCAATCAAAAATCCCAAAATATATATAAAACCAAATCAAGTGTATTGGGTGTGTACTAAACAACATCAATACAACTGATATATGAAACACAAATAGAATGAAGGTACACACATGAAATACCAATCGTAGAACAAAATCCTCAAAATACAAAAATCCAATCAATGAAAATATGAAATTCAAATCATTAAATCACAATTGTAAACACTATCGTCAATGTGCGCCTCTTTCCTCTGATGTCGACTGCTTCGAACTCGTTCTTTCATAGGTGTGCTGACTGCGCTACCAACGGCAATACTCATGTCTAGAGTCTCCCACATAGTCGATCCCTTCACTTGATATCCGGACTACATTAAACTTTTCGATCGATCCATCAAAATCCCATAATTCCCCGAGAGCTCAACACTCAAGTACAGTTTAAAAATATCCGGTACATACCCCAGCATCGATGATCCAGCCGTAGAAGGGCAAACCCAAGCCTCACTAATAGCACCACGGAACTGCCGTAAACCCTAAGGTTCAAGGGCGTTCTTGTGGTCATTATGTCGAGTTAGGGTTTCATTCTTCTAGAGGGTCCATCGAAATACCTGCATGTTCTTCCGAATACTTTAAACTTAGGAAAATGGTTTTCTGATAATCGTTCGAACCCTTTAACTTCATCCGGACGGCACGTGAATACCCTTCGTCCGCACGCTAAGCAATGCTTCAATCCTCAAGAATAAACGATACCCTAATGGTTATCGCATTCGAGCCGCAGCTCCCTCTGCCCGTGGTAACAGAAACCACTTTCCGACATCGACGAAGATAGATCAAAGGAACGAATGAAATACGGTGCAAACAATGTACATCCTAGGGCTCCTTAAGCAGAGTAGCGTATCGTAAGTATGCCGCGGACCATACCCACGGTACGTTACTCTACCTAAATTGCCTACTCCATCAACCAAGGGTCACCTAGACTTATACAAGGTTAAACCTAGCGCTCTGATACCAACTTTGTTACGACCCGAGAGTACGGAACGTGACCGACACTTAGATTACGAAGCGTCTAGAGGCGCCACGTAACCTAAGTAAGCCGAAGCCCAGAAATCTAAACCATGAAAAGAAGAAGAAGCAGTAAAAGAAAACATGAAGGAACAAGTTTAAACATCAGCAAATTTTCCCAAAAATTTCGGCAGAGTCTCCTCTATAAAAACTGGCCCCCAAACGGGTACAACAAGTATAATATACATAAACAATAAAAAGCATCCCCAAACGGGTGCTAGCTCAACGCCAACAGGCGGAAACAACCACAACAAGCACAAATAGTATACAACGCCAAAGGGCGAGGCTCAAACTAAAAAGAAAACAAAACCACCAGATCAGAATAATACATGCGCGACTCTAAGGTCGAAATAAAAGACTGGTCCAATAAACTTATCAAGTAATACAAGTATGGTTGATGGAGCTTACCAGATACAAATGAATGAATAAAAGTACAATGGTGGTTCGGATACAAGTGAACAAACCTACCGTGCAAATCACCCTGAAAGAATAGATGTGCCAGCAAGCTGCCAGGGAAACTTGTACATCGAACCTGTAAAAAAATTTGGCACGACGGGGGTGAGTTGCCAACTCGTGAGTAGAAGACATCTACGAAAAGAAATCGAATGCATGACGCTATCCTACGTTATAATAATACACTACTATATCCCAAACATCTAGTAATAGCAGGGTAATACTACGTGTAAGTGCAGATACTCCGTGTTCGTGTCAGTGCCTCATATAATACTATGTCATATGAAATGAAATGCATGCACCATGAATGCAAAGTAACAAATCCTGAAATCCAGATATATATGTATAAGAACTCTTTAGCTGTTATCATAGTAAAGTGTGTATAAGCATCTGAAATCTCAACAATGAAATCCATGGAAATCCGTGTCAAGTATCGACACAACACATGTAATCTCAAGTCTCAATATGTCGGGCTCCGTCAGTCCGGATCGGCCCATACCATCAAATCTCACGACAACGGTCGGTATCCTCCGGATATCCGCCGCGCCAGACATCACCGGTAGGTAGCCTTCTCCTGCCAGGCTCATCGTCTACAACTCGATCTTCTTGCCCCGGGGTACCATGCCGGGCCCACCATGTACCCGAGACGGTTCATCCACTCCTCGAATCGGGTCTCGAAATCCATCAGAAAACATGAAATCTCATGGTGGACGACACATACATCACGAGAAAACCGCATCTTATTTTAAAAAGAGAGGAGGAGAGAGAGAGAGAAGGTTTTATAATTTCTTGCGGTTTTCCCCAAAAATCCAGAAATCTCATAGAAATCCAAATCTTAAAATCATGAGTAAGTATATGATAAGTGTCGGCATATGCCCATAATACTGCAGGATAACATGAAAATATGAATGCATGAATGTCTAAGCAATAAATATCATGTCTGTACTAATGTCAGAGAATAATCACAATGTTATATCGGTTTAGTGGTTAATTGATTCTATCAATAAAAGATAATATGATCTAAAGTGTACGTGACAATGCAATTACCGATGATGATGTGTGTGAGCCGGCAAATAAGTGTGCGTGGAATATGCGCATCATCGGTAATGGTGCTGGTGTCCTAACAGGTAAGGTTTATACTGATTATAGCAACATATGTAAGAACATGCACCATGATGATTACAGTATGAATGTAAATACAGATGTGCATTATCCACTACTCTGCGATATACGAGTACAACTACCACTATATGAATCGAAACTAAATTAGTGTCCATCTAACCTCCTAAAGAACTTAACCTAAGAAACTAGTCAATAAGCAACAAGAGTCTACCTAAGGTCTGAATCAATATCTCGAATAGTCGGCGATCCGGCCTCAATAGCGTCACGTACGTAGTACGGCTTCCTCGAATCAAGAGTGCGGATCAATTATCAAATCTAAGCCTCGTACGGTAAAATCCATCGTACGACATCCCAATATCGGGGTACGGTCAAGTATCTCCTAGGTGTCTCCTCATTCGTATAATGTCATCATCAACACATCTAATGATCAAGGTGCTAAACTGTGATCGCATACATCAATCATATATCATTGCCATCATGATAAGCATCATTAGTTTATCCTCAGAAATATCATGTCATATATATCATATCGATTAAGTCATACTTATCCCATATCTTGATCAATCACAGGTTACAGTCCGGGTACTATTTTAGAGTCCTATGTACCTCAATATCATCACTACCCCTTATAATTTAAGTATACATGTTCATTATCTCATTCTCTAATGATCCGCTAACACTTTAATACGACTGTATAGTCAAGAATCACGGCATCAAGCCCAGTTATACTGTTTCATCATACCTCAGATATCATATCACATCAATGAATCCCATATACGTGTTGTGTATATATATACACCTATACCTAGTTTTATATATATACACACATATACGTATACGCCATGTCAAGTTTTAGTGTGTGCATGTGTGTTTCTATCAGAAACCTACGAACCTCTCCCAAAGTATTCATCCTCAGGTATGGTTTTCCTAAATCAGTCTAGTCCCGCCTAGGGTCATTACTAGGGTCCTGCTCAGTAAGAATCTAGGGTCATATCGGGTTTCCTAATGTCAATAAGTACTATTCCTATTCTACATTGCCGGGGTGCTAAACGCCATCCACCCGACTTCCCCCCGTAGATATGCATCGACTCACCTGGTCCATGTCTGCCGAAGACAGTGTCGCCATCCTCCTCTTTATCGTCCGCAGTCCACGTGAGGGGTACCTAGACGCAAACATATAAATAGCATCGTAAACTGAATCACATACAAAAGTCAAATGATACAAGGAACAAGCATAGGTTAAAACCTATGTCCCGTCCACGCAAAAGCACCAAATATCGCTCGATATCGGCGTACAAACTCCGATGGATCGAGATAAATATTAACAAATAACTCGTAGTTTTAAAACACATTACTTATATTATAAAACATGATTAAATCCATCGAAACACTAAAATCGATCAAATCGTCCGTTTTCGAAAAACCCGAAAATGCCAATTTACCGTTTTTCATCAAAACTTGACATTTAAATGAAACCAAAGGTCATAAAACTCATTAAATAGCATAACTAGACTATACAAACTATTACTATATTTTTATTACTCATATTTGTAGTAATTTAAAATTTCTAGTTTGCACCTTTTAACAATTTTCAACATTTTTCAAGAAAAATACCACAATTCCACCTCAAAACATGATTTTGCATAAATTAATGACTTAAACCACAATTTATGATGATAATGATATAATGAAACCATAATTATATTTTTAATCTCATTTATATAGGAATTTCTAAAATCTAGTTTACAAAATTAGCAATATTTTTATCACAATTTATCAATTATCCATTGAAACTAGCAATCAAACTAAGTTTTTCTTCCATTAACATGCTAACATTTCCACTAAAACTATAATCCAATGATAACAACCCAAATTAGAATTTTATATTAACCACAAACACATTTTGCAAAAACCTAGTTAACTAAATTCCTAATTTAAAACAATTTTAAATGAAAATTTTACAATTCAACAACCATGCAATATTTTCCAATTCTAAAAGTGTTAAACTAACTATTATAACCCTAAATAATTAACAAAAATCATAACTTGAATTTACAAACCCTAACTTGAATTTTTAGAAAAAAACATAGAACTAATTCATTAAATCTAATTAAGCTTAAATGAACATCTAAAACAATAAATCAAAAGAAAGAAATTATACCTCCCAAAATATGAAATCCAAACAAGAAATGAGCCTCCAAAATGCATGCCTTCCATCTCCAAATTTCATATAAAAATGAGCAAGGAATAAAGAGTATGGAATAAATAGGATTTTGTGGAATTTTAATGGAATTTTTGATGTATTTTTAATGAATTTTGAATAAAAATGAGGTGGAAAAGGGGGGGGGGCAGCCATGGGGGGTTTGTGGCCGGCCCTAGAGAGGTAAGGGAGAGAAAGAAGAGAGTGGGAAAAGTGTGTGGAAGTTTCAAGAGAAGAAACATCAATAAAAGTCTTTTCATGCTTTATTTAATTAATTATTTATTTATTTACTATAGCAATTCAAGAAAGCTCTAGAAAATAGGAAAAATTTGCAAATAAATTTTGCATGATACATACTAATTTCTAATATGCCATGGTTCATTTTTACAAATTAAAACCATTTAAATTTGTAATTTACACTAATTTAGTGTAAAAATAAAGCTTATGTTAATATTTAAAATAATTAATTTAGGAAAAATATTTTATTAAACTAAAAATTTATAAATGGCTAAATAAACACCATTTACTTGTAATTTCATAATTAAAATAGATATTTTAAAAATTATAATGAAAACAATCACGGTTTGGTTTTACGAAAAATACATTTTACTTTACCGAAAATCCTAAAATTCACTTAAACACTTTTATTCATTTAATTATTTATTTAATCATTTTTAACACGTTACAATCAAACATGATTCAATCATTTGCACAAAAAGTATATCACATATACAACTTGTACATCCAAGTGAGAAAATCCTTTAAAGTGAACGAATACTAATTAATGCAAAGTAATATATCAAATATATAATTATACATTAAATCATTAAATCAACACTTGATTTAACGATCCGGTCATATCGCATATAACCGACTAGTATCCTATGTATCGGCTTATCGAATCAATACTTGATTCGATAACTAGGTTATATCGCATACAACCAATCGATACATTCATCGCGAGAATAGAATACGGTATCACATACACGCATTATTCTCGGTCCCGCACATATCTCATATGCGCTCCTATTTCGTTTCGCTTGAGCCAGGAAACCTCTGTGTAGGACTCTAAAGACTCGTCAATACGCCGGCAGCAGGTGATGATCATATCAAACACCCACAAGCCGCAAGCGGTCTGCTAAACGTAACGGCCATCCGGGTATTGAGCGATCAGAAGATCGACGAGCAAGCCCGCTCACACTCCTGTGAATCCAACCAGTAACACTTATCGTACAGTCCGGTCTCGTCGTCTGATATGTCGCATATCTCGCCTAGGGGTGGTAAACGTCAGACCCCAATAGCTCGATAAGTCGTGTCGATATGAGGTATATAACAATTCGAGAAACTACTGGTAACACTTACCAGTAAATCTCAGCAACCCTGGCCAGGGATTTCCGGTTATAGCCAATCGAACACAGCGCAACATCAACTCCCTATACCGGGAGAGACGAATCCCCTCCTATCGCTCATTGCCTCCATGTGACTCGGGACTGTACCCAAAAACCACCGTTTTGCACGCCCTCTTGGACGTGGTAAGATGGAAATAAAAGTACAGTGGGAACCACACAAGACTCTATGACGATCTCGGGTCAACAGACTACTCTGTACCAGTGTCACCAGAGAACTGCCATCTGACGTAAGGTATAATACCATCTGGGAGTTCTCGGCGAGTCGTCCAGTGTACCCAGTCTCCACTGAGCACCCGTATATCATCTCTGATGTCAAACACCAATGGATATGGGATCATCCATCGCCCATCTGTATGGGTCGAGAAGGTATACGCTAGTCTACACTGGTATATCGATGCCCCGTCTCGATACACCCACAACTAGGGACTTTGAAGGATGTACTTATGGACTACCATGTCCCCACTAGTATGATCTGCATCATAGTCCAGGTAGTCAAGTACACATCCTAAAGGCTTTACTAATTATGTAACAGAGAGACAATCAGTATACACGTTAAGGTAAAGAGTAACCAGATAGCATACTATCATGTCGAGCAAGAAAGTCCTCCCTATATATGTCCCAGCATCCACTACAATATACATCTTATGTATAGCAATGGCCTCTAGGGCATACATATAACTAACAATCTCCCACTTACACTAGGGCCATCTGATAGCAGTGGTTGTAGTATCTCATACTCAACCATCCCTTAATAGTCTCTCTCTGGGAAAAGGCCTTTGTGAGTGGATCCGCCGTGTTGTCCTCTGAGTCTACTCTCCTAACCTCGATCACCCTGGAGATCAACCATCTCCATGATCAGGTGATACTGCCTTAGAATATGTCTGGATCACTGATGGGACGGACGTTCCTTGGCATAAGCCACAACTCCATTGTCACACAATGGGAGGAACTAAGTTCATCTCATGAACCAATATACACCTAGACAGCCACTTTGGTAGCATCTTAAGTAGCGATGTATCCAGCCTTTATCGTCTAGTATGCCACGGTATCTAGCTTGGAACTCTTCCAACATACCGTCCCTTTACTGAGGGTAAAGACAATGCTTGTGACTGACTTTCAGTCGTCCTTATCACCCTGGATCCCTTCCAGTGATTCTCCCCAGGATCGGTTGATACCTTCTCACTACAATTAGTAAGAATCCTAACATCCAATTAGATCTATTTCATAGATCTAAAACCAGGATTTAGGAGGTATCACTTTGATCCTATTATGGAGAATTCTTATGATAACCGGAGATTGACCGAGCGTAGCATAGGAAACTCCTTCCCTATCAAGAGTATGTCATCCACGTACTCTACGAGGATCGTCACTATACTCCCTACTACCTTTTTGTTTATACAAGGTTCATCTACCATTTTGATGATGTCAAACTCTTTGACTAAGACATCAAAACAGATGTTCCAACTCCGCGATACCTGCTTTATCCTATAAAGCATCTTGTACACGTTTCCGCTGCTCCCACTGTCTACGAAGCCCTCTGGCTGTGTACTTACAGACGTTCTCATCTAAAACATCATTTAGAAAAGCAGTCATGACACCCAACCACCAGATATCGTAGTCATGGTATGTAGCCGTGGCAAGTAGGATCTGGATAGACTTAAGCATAGATCCTTAGAAAAGGTTTCAACATAATCCATACCTGGTCAATAATGCAAACCCTTTAATAAGTCTAGCTTTGAAAGTCTTAACTTTTCCATGTACACCAAGTAATCTTCTCAAGATATACTTGCTCCTGATGGGGATTTAACCCTTCAGATAAAGCAACTAAAGTCCATACTTTGTTGGTGTATAAGGATTCCATCTCAGATCACTAAGCATCCAGCCATTCTTACAGAGTCCCACTCCTGATGGCCAGGTCGAAACTAGTTGGGTCATCATCTCATGATGCAATCCTCGCTCCCACTGTCATAGAGTAACCGAAGTATCTCTCAGGTGGGTGAGGAACCCTACTAGATCGGTGGAGAGGCTGAGGTTCGTTGGTAACTATTGAATCCTTTGGTTTTATCAAATCATCTGCTGTAGTTTGTATAGCTGGAACCTTTCCAGTTCTACATAACTGACCCTGCCTCGAGTTTATCCGGATTTTGCTTTTAGACATAGGCCGGACAACCCCAAATCTTAACTAACTTAAGATATGGGCTCTTCCCTTTCCATATCACATATGAAGTGGTAGGCATTGATTTGATTCGAACCTAATTCAATAGGTATGCATCTTCTCAAGTGCATAACTCCCAAAAGGAAAATAGGAAACTCAGTAGTACTCATCATAGAGCACACCTTATCATATAGGGTGTGATTGCTCCACCCCGATATACCATCGTGCTATGGTGTATACGGAGGAGTAATGCCGAGAGAGAATCTCATTCTCCTTTAGAATAGTCCAGGATTTCCGTGCTCAAGTATTCTCCTCCTTGATCTCATCAAAGGACATAATACTTATACCCGTTTTGGTTCTCTACTTCTAAATCATATTCTGTGAATATCTCAAAAGGTTCGGACTTGTGTTTCAACAGGAACATATGTCTGAATTTTGAGAGATTATCAGAGAATGTAATGAAGTACAAAGAACCGGTCTTGGCATGTGTAGACAGGGGACCTTTATACATCAACATGCATCATCCCAAGGGTTCACTAACTCTTTCTCTGTTTCCAATAAACAGAGCTGGTGTCATTATATCTTTGTGACATGACTGGCAAGTTTCACAAGATGTAAATGTTGGAGATAGTGCCCTCAGAGTCAATTATTAGGTCACAGGTACGTGATTGTAATGATTGAGGGAGGACCTATCCCGGTAGAACAGTCTTACTCGAGATGATAGTATGCTATCTGGTTTACCTTTATCATCATGTACTGCTTTAGGTGACATGACACGTCGCTATTACACGTTGATAGAGCCCTGTTCATATCAGAATATTGCATTTTATACCGCCCATTCTTACGCTCGTGTGTTTATAGGTAGGTGCTTTTTATCCGTGTTTGTTACATGTTTGCAGAATACAGGTTTCCAGTACAAATATTGCAAATCAGGATTATTTCTCCACAGTTACGCCAAATGCAGAACATCTGTCCAAAGTAGATAAAAGCCGGGTTCCGGTCATCCATATCCGTCCAGTGCCAAGTACCGGTTCCCGATACAAGACATGTGACAGTGGTCATTCATGTCTGGGACAAGCACAGAGCACGAGGTGGGCTGCACAAGAATCAATGGGTGCGCGGAGCTCGAGGGAGAGACAAAGTCAAAAGTAAAAAGATAATGCAATCTTGGACTTGGAAATCTGCTGATATCGTAGAAGACTTTTGTGTATTCTGAAGATGGCAAACACGAGGAAACAAGAAACCAGGGCAGACATGAAAAGACCAGCACCCAATTCCACTTTTCGGCCGCGCATGCGCGGCCAAAATGGGGTTTTGGCCGCGCATGCACGGCAGTATGGGGCCCTCTCTGCGCCGAATTTTGGGGTTATTTTGGGTATTTCAATTGTGGTCTGGTGGATGCCCTAGAACCCCATTTCCCTGCCTATAAATACAGCAGACCAGAGCTTAACCAAGGGAGCTTTTCTTTGTTCTCTTTTTTGTAGAATTTTGTTCTTCTTCTTCCTCTTCTTCATTCTTTCTCCATTAAATTGTAGTGAGAGCTTTTGAGTGGAAGATTAATGAAGATGAGGGTTCTTTATCTTTCTTGTTAGTTTGCTCCCCCTTGAGATTTCTGCTTTCTCTTGCTCATTCAATCTCTTCATTGAGGTTGAATGGTTAAGAGTTAGTTATTGATCTCAAGGGTCGTATTTTCTTCCGGGACTAGCACTTCATTTCACATGCGTTTTCTACCCTTCCCTTGATCTTGCAACCTCTTCATTGAGCTTGCAAGTTTAAGGGTTGGCTATTGAGCACATGCTTGGCTTGGGTCCTAGTTCCGTATTCTTTTATTACTCGCTTTTTATTACTTGTCTTTTTATTACTTGCATTCTATTTCATGCAATTTTATTCATGCTCTTTATTACTTGTATCTTTTCTTTTCTTTGTTCTTTTCTTTTTGTTCTCTTTTGTTCATTTTGTAAATGTTGTAATTATTGTTGTTGATAAGAATTAATACGGTTTTATAAGTTAACATTTCTTTGCCAATTCCTTTTCCCGTTATTTTCCATTTGAACTTCGCCCAAACCATACGCAAGCGCTCCGTTAGGCACCGTACCCTGACAAGGTAACGGTGATTCCTAACCACGACCGGTTGCGTTCGGTTTGGCCGGAGGCGAAGGCAAGAGACAAGAACGGAAGGACAAGGGTAAATAAGCCGGATTCCACGAATACCGCGCTTAAATCCCCTAATCCACGTTGTTGCCGATTGCTTAGCTTCAATTGGTCAAGACTCGGCTCAAAGGTTTTTGAGTACGGATTTCTTAGCTTACAATCTCGTATTTTCTTAACAACTTTATACTTGCAGATAAAACACATAGGTTAGAATCAAACTCACACAGATTCTTTATTGACTCGTCTAAGACAAGAAGGTAAGATAACACCATCTCCCTGTGGACCGACCCGTGCTCACCGGCTAGCTGCATAGCGACACCGTCCTGATCGCGGTTACACTTAAATTCTTTGAACATCCGACACGCCATCGGCGTGCGATCAAGCCCCTAGGATTCTTGCTTGACCACCAGCAGTATGAGGGCGATCATATAAGTGAGAGCTGGGGGTCTACAAGCATATCCTTAAAAGGTCCCTAGTCGTGGGAGTTTCGAGACCGGGCATCGATACTCCATTAGTAGACTAGTGTATACAGTCGAGACCCCGACGAGGGGCGGTGGCCGGTCTCACAAGCCACTGGTGTCAGTTGGATCACCTAAGATGTATACAGGTGCTCATTGGGTTATGAGTACACCGGACAGGACTCGCCGGGAACATGCTAGTTGGTCATATACCAGACGTCAGATGGCAGTTCCCTGGTGACATGTGTGCAGGTTAGTTCATCGACCTGGGGATCGTCATTTGTCTCGTGTGAGTTCCCACTGTACTTTGATTACTACCCTACCACGGCTCAAAGGAGTCGTGCAAACAGGTTTTAGTTGGGTACAGTCCCGAGCCACATGGAGGCAGTGAGCGTATCTTCAGGGGTTCATCTCTCCCGGTATTAGGGGTGAGGTCGTGCTGTGTCTAGGAGAGCCATTACACAAAGTCCTTGGCCAAGGCAAGGAGATTTACTGGTAGGTATTCCAGTAGTATCTCAGGGTGTTCTGGGCTACACTCCGACACGACTTGTACCGCTTTTGGGGGTCTGACTTTTACCAACCCCCTAGGCCCGCCATGCGATGCTCATAGACGAACGGACCGTACTGCACGGATATTGTCACTGACAGGCTCAGTAGGGTGTCAGGATGAGTTCGCTCATCGACGTCCCTTTTGGTCAATAGCTGGTGGCCCGTCACGTATTGGCTTATACCTCTGACGTGCTAGTGGTTAAATCCACAGCCATAGTATTGATGAGTCTTTAGAGTCCACCACACTTCCAGTTACTCAAGCTTTCGGGCGAAAGGCTGTAGAGGCCGTATGGAGATATGGCAGGGTCCGATCAGATACGTGCGGTATTGCACGGATCAGGATCGGACGGTTTGTACTAGTAGCCGTATAGGTATATGGCAGGGTTCGATCAGATACGTGCGGTATTGCACGGATCAGGATCGAACGGATATTACTAGCCGGTTTTGGTTTAAGCCGGTCCTAGTTTAGTACAGTGTAGATTTTGTCTTTTTGCTTTTGTATCCGGACGGAATACAGATGCGGGTGTGTATGCACAGTATCGGGGTTTTCCTGTAATTTATTACGGGACCAGTTTTCTGGAGTTGCCAGTTTGCATTCCGTTCCGGCCGGTTTTCCTTTGTTCTTTCCCGGCCGGACTTTTCCGATGGAAGGGGTAATTTGCAGTTTTGCAAATTACTTTTGTGGAGGGGTTTTCTTGCATAATGGTTACGATCCGGAGTTTAGTGAGCGGTGGTGCCGGTTTGCAAAGTCCGCAAAATTTAAGTTTTTCACCGTTTCCGCATTTCGGCGTCGGATTGACGGCCGGGGCGCCGCCGTGCACTTACAGTGGTATCAGAGACTCCCCATTAACTTAGTCTAGCTTTGTGTAATGTGTTTTTCAGTTCCGATCGATCGAAATGTCCGAAAACCCAAATACACCCACGACAGTTTCTGTTGAAATTTTTCAGTCTCCAAAAATTTTTCAGGTTGTAAAATATTGATGTACTAGAAATTGTAAGCCTACTGTTCAAATTCGGGGCATTGATCTCCTGATCAGAGCGCGGAAGCGCGGCAAAAACCCACTTTTGGCCGCCCTTCCGCCGCAGTCTAAAAAGATCAATGGGCCAGATTTTTCCAGTGGGCTTCTGGGGATAAATTTGGGTTTCTGGAATATTTAAATTGGGCTCATATTTTCTGTAACTACTACAGTATTGTTTTGGGGCCCACTTGATATAATTTGATCGGTCGGATATTTTAAACACATTTTTCACAGTATTTACATTATATCTGCGACCGTGAATGTCACTCGATCGGTAAATCCGGTCTAACTGCTATAGCCCGGTTAGACGGATTTGCGAACGTGATTTTCACGTTGATGTTCTATGTATTTGCTGTGTTGTTGCGGATCGGTCATGGGGGATAGCCTGGATGCAATGCTAGTACTGTGCTGTTGTATTATGTACATTTGATATTGCGGGGCGAGCGTCCGACATGTGGACTGCCGTCACTGCCGGATTGTATTATTATTTTGGGGCACGACCTGGTTGCGGTCGATGTACCCGGTGTATGTATATTTTACTTTCTGTACTAGGATTGCCCCGCGGAGGGGTGCACAGATAGCCGGGTTCTAGAAGGCAACTAGCCCGCATCTCATGGCATTGGGACGGAGGGGGCTTCACTCCAGGATTGACGGGCTATTCGCCGCACTCGTAGGGGGTACAGGTTTGACCCAGGAGGGGTGCCCAAGTTACCGGATTCCGTGAAGTGCTGGGTGGTCCATTCACGGTGCTGAAGGGGGCTGCCTCGCTTCAGGTTTTGGCGGGTGACTTGCCGCGCCCGTAGGGGTCTAGGATTACATTGCACAGGCTATCCACACGACCAGGGGAACGTCGGGTTTCAGTAGTGGCTCTGTGAAACCCGGGGATCCCAGATATCTGTATTGTTTCTGTGATGCTGTTCATTCTCTGTGATGTTGCATTTTATTCACGCCTTGAGCGAATATAATATATTGGTATATATATTAGTAGATGTTGTATATGTTTTACATCCGCGCTAGTCCAGTCCCCGCTCTGCCGTTAGTTAGCTAACCTAACGGGTGATGACGGGACCCAGTGGCGAATGCGGATGGCATATACGTACGTCAGTATATTTTCGTTCTTTGTGGTGTGATCAATTGATGGGACTGCATTGATTCGGATCAATGCAAGTTAAACAAACCTAATCTGATGTTGTTGGAACACTTTTCAAAAAGCTGTTATTGCAAGGACGTTCACTTTTGTTTTGCATCGCGGTATTCATTTAGAATATCCTGCTCCTCAGTCGACGAGGCAAGGGCCGAGATCCCTTCACCGGGAGTGACCCCTTGGACAATAAGTTTGCGTCAGGGCATTAACTTCACTATAGCCGATTACTTTTGCTTTGCACCGTGGTATTCAGTTGGAATATCCTGCACCCCATTCTACGGGGAAAGAGCCGAGATCCCTTCACCGGGAGTGACCTCTTTAGCGGAAGTTGTCGTCACTATATTTCTAAAAAGCTATCCGTTCCTTCAACGATATCAAGTTCATTACGTTAAAGGTTTTCGCCAGAAACCATTCGTAGCCCTCCGTCGTTTCATATGGGTAGTCAATAGTATTCAAGCTGTGTTTGTTGGCCAAAGTCAAGGCACAGTGTTTGGTAGCTGTTGGTTATTCATATGCAGCATAGATAGATGCGTTGGTTTGGAACAGTCGTACTGCCTTGTTGGCCAAAGTCAAGGGTATGTACGGGTGGATTCAAATTAACCTGGAGAATGACGGGCAGAACTTGACATGTGACTTATGATTTGTTGGCCAAAGTCAAGGTCATAAGAGCATGGGGCAGAAATCACATCGGGAGTTTCAAAAGTACTGAAACTTGCCAGATATGCGCATACCTTCTGGAGTGTGATACCATGAGCGGATTCCGTCACGTTATCATACGATGAGAGTTGGATCCCGATTCCCACTGATGAGTTAGTTTACTCCTCGGGTAACCCCGACTAATTCTTCTTTCAGGTTTGGAGGAGAATTTGAGGTACAGTGGGAGGATTCCAGATTAGATAAATTGGTAACCGTTCTGATCTAGGTTAGAGTGCACGGTGAGTGTTTCTTTTCTCTCTCTCTTTGGCAGCGACCATTGACCCGACCCTAAGACTTTGACTCAGTGACCAAGTTGACCGAACCTTCTTTAACACAGTTTTTTTTGGATTGTCAGAGTTGCAGACCTCATTGCCACTCCTACTTTTACCCTTTTCTCCAGGACACCCCGTATTACTGCGAACGTCCACTTCCATTGGACAAAACCATCGTATGGTTAGATACGAACTCGAAGGGATTCGAGGATGGTTTCCGGTTCTGGAGAAAACGGATAGGATTATTCAGTTGTCTTTTCTTTTTACCCTCTCTCAGGTTACGAGTACTCCTTGGTTTAGGGGTAGTACACCTATTACGCAAATTGGATTGTCTTCTTCCAAACCTTAGGCTGGTGCCGACCGGTAGGGAATGAAGAAAACCAATTAGCATAACAATGGTGTGCAGAAAGTATTAAGTTCAGACAAAGCAAGGGATTAGTAAGAGGGCAAAGTAAAATGCAACAGATATTCACGACCAAACCAAATATTTCGTTACCACTCCCACATCACTTTTGTATTTCTCCAGGACACTCCGTATCACTACGAAGATCCCATTTTTATTGGATAATCCATCGTATGGTTATATATGAACTCGAAAGGAACTTGTTCCAGTTCGGGGATGGATCCTGGTTCAGGAGAAATAGGAATAAAGTACATTCAGGTGCCTTTTATCTTCACCTTCTCTCGCATTGCGAGTGTTCCTAGGATTAGGACAGTACACCCTTTATGCTTTTTGGATAGTCTTCTTCCAAACCATAGGCTGGTGCCGAACGGTAGGGAAGGAAGAAAACCATTTGGCCTAAAGGGGTGTACAGAAGGTAATGACTAAAGACATATAAAGGGATTTGGAGAGGTGGCAAAGAATTATACGGTTATAGTTGTGAATCTGGATAATGGTAGAGGCATTACTAGGAATACCAGGGTACCCCAACGAGACATTTCGATGTTTCAGTTTCACTGTGTACTGTTAAAAGAAAACTGATTTCCCGATTAGACACTCACTCCAGGGTATGTATTTACCAGGTATGATTCTCACATCTGTATGGTTTTACAGATGCTGAGTGGGAGTAAGTTATTGGGAATTGGGTGATCATCCTCATTATATCGGGATTCGATGTAATCGGTGATATTTGAGGAAGTCACCTGGGTTGTTTGCCGGACGGCAATCATTTGGTTTTGAATATCCGCGGTTATGCACCAATTTCAAATTGATATATCTGTACGTCTATTTTCATAGAGTGAGATATACCTTTTGATATTATGTCGATGACATTTACCTATATCAGTTGATGGTTAGGTAAGGAGCATTAAACAGCGGTGTAATTCTTCTTAACCATAAGTACAGTTTTCAACCTACGACACACAGTGAATGAGTTATCAGACTCAAGGGACTTTTACAGAGTATTGTATGTTGTCCAGGGTCCATCAGGACAGAGGGGTGGTCCTCATACTATATTCGGTTTACTTATGACTTCTCTAGTTTTTAGACAGGTGTTTCGTGGAAACACAGGGTCCGAATTTGGAGAAGTTATAGGTATTTGAATAGAGTAGAGAACCAGGTATAGCAAGTATCGGGATTCTTCAAAGAGATCGAAGATGTAGATACTTGCGTATGGTGTTCAGTTGATAGTAGTGATTAAGAGAACTTGCTTCTCTTTCAGGTTACTCATAATTGGAAGCATTCATAAGTTGAGTAACGCTGATCGGCCTCCTTCCATTTAGTTGACATGCGCTGGGGACAGCTGCATGATTTGAATCTGGTTCAATTAAATCAGTGCCTCTGTTTCTATATTGGATATAGAACAGTTCATATCTTAACGATGTTAAGGTACGGGGAGTTGTCCGGTTTATGATTAAAACCAGACACTGGACAACTCAAGGCACGTTTCTGTAATGGCTGTTTGTGGGTTGACCCAGGCTATGACGAGGGTTGACTTTCTACCATCTGGATGAACAATAGCGATATTGTTCTAGACTCGCCACAGTTTTATAAAAAAATGGATTTTTTCAGAAAAACAGTAGTGGGAGTATGGTAGAACTGGAAGTGATTCCAGAACCGCAAACGATTACTGAAGATTTGATAAGGAACCTAAAGATTCAATCTGATTTGACATTCCATTGGCCACTCCGCAGATAAGGTGGGTAACTTCAGGCACCCGAGAGGCACTACGGTGGCCTCAAGGACGGTGACAGGGAAGTTCTTGTTTACCCACAATTGCCATTGCTGTTGTTCCAGGTTACGAGACGCGGCGGGAGGATGAGTATAGCGTCGTTCTAAAACTAGTTTTAGAAGTGTACGTGTATATGACTCTGCCAGAGGGTTGTCGTAGTCAGTGGGAGCAGCGGAAGCATTGGTGGACAGGTAGCTTATGTCTATTTATAGACTAAAGCAGATGTAGCGGAGATAGATCATCTATTTCTGACGTGACAGTCATAGGTTTGACTTCATCAGAATAGGAGATGGATCTGTTGAGAAGGTAGTAGGATGTGATGTCATGGTATTTGGATGACATACACAAAGTAGGAAAAGAAACTCCTATACTACGATCGGTTATACTTTGGTCGTCACACAGTGGTTTCTCCACAAAGGAAATGGATTTTATATCTGACATACTGGTTACTGGATCTATGGTTTTAGATCTAGATTTGGGTGGTTTCCCAATCAGGGTACTTGACAGCATTCTAAGAGTATTTAGGATGGACGACTCCTGGCACGGTAGTGTACCTGCAGGTAATGGAGTCACCCTCTCCAAAGGTGTCTTACAGACTAAAGGGGAGAGGGACGTGCATGATTGGCAGATCACTTGCTAAGGCAATTGAGTCAATCGTGAGATGTCAAGTACCACACCAGATGTTGTTCTTGCACTAGATGCAATAAGTTGACATTAATCCAATCCTAGAGAAACAGTCGGAAGCAGTTTTAGAACATAAGTGGATGTTCTAGGGATATGATAACGACAGCCTCATTTAGGAGACAGTTATCATTCCAGGCTTCCAAGGTGACATGGACGACAAGCAGGTTGTCAGAGTTATAGTTTTCCTTCTGATGAGGGGCAGTATTTTGGACAGGTGATCCAAGGCAATACTGAGGGAAGCATGGCGCGCAGGATACTGATTGAGTTCAGTTGACGATACAGTCTAAGAAGTTTGGATTTGGAGTTCATTTATGAGCTATGTCCCATCAGACATCCAGACACATTCTAAGACAGGTATTGCTCATTTCGGGAGATGGGTTTCTCCGCGAACTTGAGATATAGAGAGACATAGAAAGAAACAACTAAGCGGATCCACTCACTAAGGCTATTCCTCGAACGCAATAGTTCCGCAAACGAGCTTTGTGAGACTGACTAGTAGAGGAGTTGGATGTTCGGTATCACACGGGCTATGAGTATGCGACATCGCAATAATTAGCCTTGAGTGCAAGTGGGAGATTGTTGGAGATAGTGCCCTCAGAGTCAATTATTAGGTCACAGGTACGTGATTGTAATGATTGAGGGAGGACCTATCCCGGTAGAACAGTCTTACTCGAGATGATAGTATGCTATCTGGTTTACCTTTATCATCATGTACTGCTTTAGGTGACATGACACGTCGCTATTACACGTTGATAGAGCCCCTAGGATTCTTGCTTGACCACCAGCAGTATGAGGGCGATCATATAAGTGGGAGCTGGGGGTCTACAAGCATATCCTTAAAAGGTCCCTAGTCGTGGGAGTTTCGAGACCGGGCATCGATACTCCATTAGTAGACTAGTGTATACAGTCGAGACCCCGACGAGGGGCGGTGGCCGGTCTCACAAGCCACTGGTGTCAGTTGGATCACCTAAGATGTATACAGGTGCTCATTGGGTTATGAGTACACCGGACAGGACTCGCCGGGAACATGCTAGTTGGTCATATACCAGACGTCAGATGGCAGTTCCCTGGTGACATGTGTGCAGGTTAGTTCATCGACCTGGGGATCGTCATTTGTCTCGTGTGAGTTCCCACTGTACTTTGATTACTACCCTACCACGGCTCAAAGGAGTCGTGCAAACAGGTTTTAGTTGGGTACAGTCCCGAGCCACATGGAGGCAGTGAGCGTATCTTCAGGGGTTCGTCTCTCCCGGTATTGGGGGTGAGGTCGTGCTGTGTCTAGGAGAGCCATTACACAAAGTCCTTGGCCAAGGCAAGGAGATTTACTGGTAGGTATTCCAGTAGTATCTCAGGGTGTTCTGGGCTACACTCCGACACGACTTGTACCGCTTTTGGGGGTCTGACTTTTACCAACCCCCTAGGCCCGCCATGCGATGCTCATAGACGAACGGACCGTACTGCACGGATATTGTCACTGACAGGCTCAGTAGGGTGTCAGGATGAGTTCGCTCATCGACGTCCCTTTTGGTCAATAGCTGGTGGCCCGTCACGTATTGGCTTATACCTCTGACGTGCTAGTGGTTAAATCCACAGCCATAGTATTGATGAGTCTTTAGAGTCCACCACACTTCCAGTTACTCAAGCTTTCGGGCGAAAGGCTGTAGAGGCCGTATGGAGATATGGCAGGGTCCGATCAGATACGTGCGGTATTGCACGGATCAGGATCGGACGGTTTGTACTAGTAGCCGTATAGGTATATGGCAGGGTTCGATCAGATACGTGCGGTATTGCACGGATCAGGATCGAACGGATATTACTAGCCGGTTTTGGTTTAAGCCGGTCCTAGTTTAGTACAGTGTAGATTTTGTCTTTTTGCTTTTGTATCCGGACGGAATACAGATGCGGGTGTGTATGCACAGTATCAGGGTTTTCCTGTAATTTATTACGGGACCAGTTTTCTGGAGTTGCCAGTTTGCATTCCGTTCCGGCCGGTTTTCCTTTGTTCTTTCCCGGCCGGACTTTTCCGATGGAAGGGGTAATTTGCAGTTTTGCAAATTACTTTTGTGGAGGGGTTTTCTTGCATAATGGTTACGATCCGGAGTTTAGTGAGCGGTGGTGCCGGTTTGCAAAGTCCGCAAAATTTAAGTTTTTCACCGTTTCCTCATTCCGGCGTCGGATTGACGGCCGGGGCGCCGCCGTGCACTTACAGTAAATTCAAACTGATTTAAATATGTATCTACATGTAACTTTAGCTAGTCGGGTCGCATTGTATGACCTAGTCTACAATGCCTCAAGAAGGATTCGTTCATTTCTGAACTATTCCTCTTTTGTGTGTTCCGTATACTAAGAACTGTAGTTTAATTTAGAACATTAATGCTTTTAGATAACGTGCCTGAACCGATCAACTTTTGATATAGGAAATGTTCAAAACATTATCCAACAATACAAAATTTTATCATTTCTTTACTATTAAAGAGAGTGATATGATTTTGTATATCAGGTTCGGTATCTAATAACATTCGTTCAGAATCAATGTATTTGGAATACAGGGTGACAGTGACCAACAGACTTGGCTGCAACACTTGCCCCGTTTTCTGCCTCATGAAACTTATCACCCATTCTCAGTTCTCTACCTATCTGTAGCCTTATGTAACAGATTACATATCTGGGATCCTGATCCGGTATCATATACCCAGGATGCGGAGGATACTGAGAAACAGTTCTTTGTAACGAACACACCCGAAGATGATGCATCAGCATGCACTCTCTTCGTTTGGGCGGCACGGGAATTCTGGTAATCCCCAATTTCCTGCTCTGTCTTATAACAATTATAAGTTGGAGCGGGACCAACGTTCCCCAGCTCAGTATAACAAGCGGGTTCGGTCAATACATCCATATTATTATCTTGATTAAGGCGTGATATGGTCGCTACCTGGAGAGAGAGAGAAGAAAACACTCAGCGTGCGCTCTTACAAGAATAGATTGGTTATTATTTTATCTAATCAGGATGGCTCCCACTGCTTTTTATCAAATCTTCCTTCAAATCCTAAAAGGAAAGACTAGCCGGGATTAATTACACATTACAAGTTCGCCAATCTTTCAGCCAGGCCAGTGTCGGTACTTTGAGGGAGGTCCCCCGTGCTTTCGCACGAACCTAATTAATGTAAACCTCGTTTTCCCAGAGGCGTAACCCCGTTGACACCTTTCTAGACACTTACTTGATTGGCTAATTGTAATGTGTAAAACTCTCCCAGGAGTAACTCTTACTCGCAGCGGGTATCGGGATCCAACTATCTCATAGAAGGTATGCAATCTCATTGCAAATTTCAACACTTGAAATTCCCGATAATATTTTGCCCCTAGCGTGCTATGACCTTGACGCATGCCAAACAACCCATAGTCCGCTAGTCAAGTTCAACCCGTACATTTCTTGATTGAATTAAACCCACCCGCACGACCCTTGACGCATGCCAAACAACGCCGTGCGAATACCCTAATCCAATCGCATCGTATGCTAGCAGATAAGCACTAGTTAGCTACCGTACACTACGCCTTGACGCATGCCAAACAACCGCAGCACGAATACTAACTAGTACTTATCTGAAATGACGGAGGGCTACGACAGGTTTTTCTGAAAACCTATTGCGTAATGAACTTGATATCGTTGTAGGATCGAATGAATTTTGAAATGGAGTGTTTTTGAGGCTTTTCTAGTTTTTCTAAAGGAGTCACTCCCGGTGAAGGGATCGTCGGTCCTTTCCTCGTCGAATGAGGTGCGGGATATATCATATATATCACTGTGCAAAGCAAAAACTCTTAAAAGCAATCAAAATACAAACCGAGTGTGTAGCATCTGCCAGTTATTGCTAAAGGAGTCACTCCCGGTGAAGGGATCTCGGTCCTTTCCTTATCGAATAAGGGGCAGGATATATCATATACACCGCTGTGCAAAGCAAGAACTGTAGCTACCTGTTTTATTTTGAAATTCGATTCTACAACATCATTAGGTTTTTTTTATTTCATTAATCTCATTAATGAAGTCCCATCATTTAAATTACCTAAACATCACAGATAAATACGACGTACACTTATGCCATCCGCATTCGCCTCGATGTCCCCTCGTGCACCGTTAGATTAGGTAACTAACAGCAGAGCGGGGCAGGGCTAGCGCGGGTGTAAAACATAAGTAACGTCTATATAATATATCATATATACTATATACTGTATCTATCACAGAACATCACATGATCACATCACAGATATCGCAGCAGAAGAAACATATGGAATATTGGATATACTAGGACGTCCGTGTTTTCAATACGAGCCAGTATAAAATACGGATTCCACGGTCATGATGAATAGCCAAACCCACACCCCTAGACCCCTACGAGAGAGGCAAGCAACCCTACCAATTCTGGAGTTAGGAGACCCGGACTCGACTCCTCGAGTTGGTCTCCCACTGGACCCCAGAACCCGGTTACTTATGCTCCCCTCCTTGGGTCTATCCTAGTGCGGAAAAAGTAAATAATATACAAAAGGTGACATCTTCCGCAACCTGGAAGTGCCCCAATAAAAGAATATTACATACAAGTATTTACATGAATGAAAATGAAAAACACTCATCTCACATAAAAAACCCCGGCTATTCAAACACGACGATCCAATATAACATATCCAGCAACACATAACATCACATGTCATCAACGTAAGTAAATATGCGCATCCTAATTGTCGTTGACATATAGCAACGAAACCGGCGATATCACATATTACACTTACGGTCACAGAAAATAAAGTGTAAAACTACAACAGTTGGAATCCGCAACCTCCTCAGACATCGCATGCCTGACCAAATGAATTCCTTAGACATCGCATGCCTAACAATTATAAACCCCGCATTTTAGTCTCAGTATCGAAAACTCTTTTCAATATCAAGTCGGGCAATTCAACAAGATTCCCGACATCCTGATCGAACGCTCGTCGCAAACTTTAGTAGGCGGCCGCACCCCAGACGCCGTCGACGAAGTGCACCAAGGCGGAACACCGCTGCCGCGAGCACCCGGACGGATGCTTTCGGCGACGGGGTTCTCCTACAGTCACTTGGTCGGGGCTATGGAGTGAGGCTGTCTATTAAGTTTACCCGGCGAGTATCCGCGTACGCTACGTGATTGCGACGGACTTTTGATCACATCAAAATTCCACGGCAACCGATCAAGTGAGACTAAACTGCTATGTTTATAACATTCATTCAGTTATCTCATAACTGCTTGTGAATTCCAATTATTGTATCACATTCCGGATAAATAGAAAATGTTAAACTTTCCGATCGAACAATCGAACACCCAAGTTTTCCTGATACAGCTCAACACATGAAATAAGTCTAACGACATTCAGTTCGTGCCTCAGTACCAACGGTCCAGCCGTAGAAGGGTCAAACCAACGCCTCACATGTGGCACGCCGTACTGCCCCAAACCCTAAGGTTCAAAGGGTAGTTCAAGACGGTCACATAATCGAGTTAAGGTTTGTTGTCTTCTAGAGGGACCATCGTGTTACTTGCACTACTTAGAACGTGATTAAACTACAGAAATATCCAACACTTGGAAATTTCCCGACAGGGGAAAAATTGGGTATTTATATCCGGTCGAACTTTTTAACATATTCAAAAAATTATCCGGAAAGACACATAGACAAAGTTTGACAATCCGATCGAATGTACGAACTCCCAATACAACCCAAAATACTCAACTCTTGATTTCAGATTAAAAATTCCCAGGAACACCAGCACTGCAAAATAGGAATTACTGTGCAAAATTTAATGGGAGAAGAGACAAAAGGGCCGCGGAACCGCCGCATTAGCATGCTAATGCCGCGGTTCCGCCGCACTTTTATGGAATTAGGTCATCGAACTTCACAGTAATTCTTATAATTTCCTTATGGTTTTTCTGCATATTTTTAATTCTGAAAAATCCCCGAATTTCAAAATGTCCAGAGAGCAAATTCCAATTAGGGTTTCGGTTCGATCGGACTTCAAACTCCGTCTACGCATCGCCTAAGGCTCTAGCTAAGCTCTGATACCACTGTAGGGTTCCTAGGCACTCTCAAGAGGTCTCACAAGGCATCAACCATGCCAATTTCAAAAATTACGGTGCCGAGAAACCCTAATACGGATCGTTGGCTAGATGTTTAGGCGAAAAAGAAACTAGTTAACAACTTAACTAAATGGTAAACGGAAATACAACCTTTGTAGATCTGGTTCTCCACCTCCATGGCTCCGCGATGAATTCTCCTCGCTGTACAAATCGGATCTTGGGCTCTAGCGTCGGCTTCATCGGAGAAAAAGAGGGCTAGGTCATCGACGACGATGCCGAAGATGATCTACGTCGAGGCATCGCTAGATCAAGCTCCAACTTCACCAAGTCAAGAAAACTTGTGAAGGAAACACCCTATAATACTTGGCAAGAGGTAGAGGATGAAGAAATGGAGGTAGGTTCACTTTAGAATTGGATTTCTCACTCTTTTTCTCAAGTTGCCATTGATGAGGCAAGCTTTTTCTTTAAGTAGAAGATGAAGAAGATGATGAAAAGAATATGATAAGTTCTTTTGTAAAAAGAAAATAATAAGAATACTTATCATATCTCAACCATGGTCAAGTGTAGAGAATAAATCATGGTTAGTGGGAATGGTTAGGGTTAAGCATGGAGACAAAATGGTCACTTGGTCAAAGCTTTATGAAGCTTTAACTAGAAAACAAATTAAGCCACCATTTTCCTTTATGCTTATTATTTTTCCAAAAAGAATAAATAGACAAATAAATGAAAAAAGAAAACAAAACCCTAATCATAAGTTTAAACATGGTTTAATTCTTTATACTTAACCAAGTAAACATGTATCATCAAACATGATACAATCATTTGCACAAAAAGTATATCACATATATAACTTGTACATTCAAGTGAGAAAATCCTTTAAAGTGAACCAATACTAGTTAATGCAAAGTAATATATCAAATATATAATTATACATTAAATCATTAAATCAACACTTGATTTAACGATACGGTCATATCGCATATAACCGACTAGTATCCTATGTATCGGCTTATCGAATCAATACTTGATTCGATAACTAGGTTATATCGCATACAACCAATCGATACATTCATCGCGAGAATAGAATACGGTATCACATACACGCATTATTCTCGGTCCCGCACATATCTCATATGCGCTCCTATTTCGTTTCGCTTGAGCCAGGAAACCTCTGTGCAGGACTCTAAAGACTCGTCAATACGCCGGCAGCAGGTGATGATCATATCAAACACCCACAAGCCGCAAGCGGTCTGCTAAACGTAACGGCCATCCGGGTATTGAGCGATCAGAAGATCGACGAGCAAGCCCGCTCACACTCCTGTGAATCCAACCAGTAACACTTACCGTACAGTCCGGTCTCGTCGTCTGATATGTCGCATATCTCGCCTAGGGGTGGTAAACGTCAGACCCCAATAGCTCGATAAGTCATGTCGATATGAGGTCTATAACAATTCGAGAAACTACTGGTAACACTTACCAGTAAATCTCAGCAACCCTGGCCAAGGATTTCCGGTTATAGCCAATCGAACACAGCGCAACATCAACTCCCTATACCGGGAGAGATGAATCCCCTCCTATCGCTCATTGCCTCCATGTGACTCGGGACTGTACCCAAAAACCACCGTTTTGCACGCCCTCTTGGACGTGGTAAGATGGAAATCAAAGTACAGTGGGAACCACACAAGACTCTATGACGATCTCGGGTCAACAGACTACTCTGTACCAGTGTCACCAGAGAACTGCCATCTGACGTAAGGTATAATACCATCTGGGAGTTCTCGGCGAGTCCGTCCAGTATACCCAGTCTCCACTGAGCACCCGTATATCTTCTCTAATATCAAACACCAATGGATATGGGATCATCCATCGCCCATCTGTATGGGTCGAGAAGGTATACGCTAGTCTACACTGGTATATCGATGCCCCGTCTCGATACACCCACGACTAGGGACTTTGAAGGATGTACTTATGGACTACCATGTCCCCACTAGTATGATCTGCATCATAGTCCAGGTAGTCAAGTACACATCCTAAGGGCTTTACCAATTATGTAACAGAGAGACAATCAGTATACACGTTAAGGTAAAGAGTAACCAGATAGCATACTATCATGTCGAGCAAGAAAGTCCTCTTTATATATGTCCCAGCATCCACTACAATATACATCCTATGTATAGCAATGGCCTCTAGGGCATACATATAACTAACAGCGCAGACTTTAATTGGACGGATGATAATACTAGCGGCTTAGGATTAAGCCAGTTTATTAAATCAGGTATTGATTTAATAATTTATATATGTATTTGTATATACGTATTCTAGTATTATTGTTCACTATTCGTTTTCTCTCTCGGCTATTCATATTTTGGTACGAATACGAGTATATGTATTTCGGTACAAGTATCGGGAAGTATTCCGTATTTGTACGGAATAGCTTCTCATTTATATGATTTACCATTTTGGAAAATCATTTGTTTTGGAAATGAGGTGGAAATGGAAGGGATGATGTGTGTTCATATCAGATTTTTGCATTTTCATACCGCCCAATTTTTATCACATTGCATATCGGTAGGTACTCTTGAGCCGTGTTTGCTAGTCAATTGCAGGATACATGTTCTCGGCTCTAAACGGTGAAATTCATGGAAAAACACGACAAAACCCGGGTTCCTGCCAACCACAGATAAAACACGGGTCTCCGCTCTCTATCCGTATGTTGCCGCACACCAGTTTAAAAGAAAAAATGGCAAATCAATGTCATTTTCATGCACAAGGCTCAATGGCAACACAAGATCCAAGAAATCTACGCGGAGCTCAAGAAAATCATGACAAAAAGATCCACATCCAATCACCTTTGATTCTGGAAGAAATGTGGAAAGATTATCAGAAAAAACAAGTACCAGACTAAAGGAAACAGCAGACCAGGGCAGCATACAAAATACGACAAGACAACTCCACCATAGGGCCGCGGTTCCGCGGCCAATAGGGGGTATAGGCCGTGGAACCGCGGCCGTACGGCCTCCTCAGCTGATGAAAATTCAGGGGTAGTTTTGAATTTTCATGTAGAGGCATAATTTTGCCCTAGATTTCCAGTTCCCTGCCTATAAATAGTCCAGAACTTGTCAAAGCCAAGGGTGTTTAATCTTGTATTTTAGGTTTTAGAATACTTGTTGTTCTTCTTCCTCTTCTCATCTCTTCTCCATTAAAAAACTTGTAGTGAGCTTTTGTGAGTGAAGAATGATGAATAAAGAAGTTCTTTTTGTTATTATACTTGTCTTGCTCTTGTTATGTTAATTGCTTGTAATCTTCAATTGATAATTTAGTTGTTGTTATTTATTGTTGTTTCTTTCTTATTCTCTTTTCCTTTATCCTTAAACAACCATGATGCTTACGTTTGATCCTTGCCAGGGTGAGGTCGCAAATAGTTAGTTGTTATCTTCTAATCTCCTTCTTTCTATCTTCCTCCTTTGTTTTATTTTTCGTTCTTCTTGTAATGGGTGAGTAGTTTCCATACTTGTTAGGGTAGGATAAGGGAAGTTTGAGAGAAGGAAATCTCTCTCACTCTTTCCTTACCCAACATCTTAAATCGAACTCCCATTAATTGAACCATAATCCGCTCCCTACGGCACCCTATCCTACATGATAGCGGTGATTCCGTAGTGAGACCGGTAGTGGTTGAATTAACCGGAGGTTAAGGCTAAGAGCCAAGAACGGACGGACAAGCACCAAAAGGAAGAACTTATGCGTTGGAAAGCCTAGCTTATACTCGCAAGTTCCTTCCTAGTCGTGCTAATCCCCGTTGTTGCCGATTACCGTAACACCGATATTAAGAGTGGCAACGAAAGAGATGAGCGAATTCTAACTCAAACTAACTTAATCCTAACCCTAACAAGCTCTCTTTACATATCATTTTAACACTTAGTTAATCATAAACAAACTTGGAAAATTGGACTTAACTCGTTAAAGCACATAGAAAAAGATTCCCATCTCCCTGCGGACGACCCGTACTCAACCGGCTAGCTACAAGCGAAACCGTCTTGATTGCGGTAATAAACTTGAATATGCAAAAACCTTACCAATCAAATGGCGCCGTTGCCGGGGAGACGGTAGTTTATTTCTTTGTGTAATTTCGGGTTAATTTGTGAATATAAATATAACCGAAAAACAAAACAAAAAAATATACTTTGTAAAAAATCATCTTATTATTTTTGATTAGTTTTTGTGCAAGTGTGCAGGATAAAACGAAGTTCAAGTTCAGTGCCAAACATGTGGGAAGTTAGACCCATATTTCGCGGCTACACCGCGACGGATCAAGACGGAGCCAACGGTCTACTGTAAAAATCTGGAGCAGATATAGTGAGCAAATCAAAATTCAGGAAATCCAGACAAGAAGAGGACAGGAAAATAAGGATTTAGAAATTTTTTTGAAGGCCCAATCCTCCCTTACTGCCGCGGAACCGCGTCATAAGAAAGCTTAGGCCGTGGAACCGCGGCCGTCTGGTGCCATCAGGGTTCCAAATTCCCTGTAAATGTTTCTCTCCTCTTCCCCACTCCTCTAGACTCCACTAAATTGTGTTTTTTGCAGCATTCTTTGCGCAAATTCTCTTCCCCCTTCTAATAAATTGTTTTTGTGCAGGATTCTTTGCGCCGCGCTAAAAAAAATAAAAATTGATTGCAGTTGATTTGTTACTGCTTTGCATTTATTAATACGGACTTGAAACCAATTCAGATTGGGTGGGGATTTCATCACCCTTCCCAGGACCCCAGAAATCACAAAAGCATATGCATTGACAATTGTTAATTAAAAAATACTAGACTCAGCCCTAAGGACTTCGCGCTCAATAGGACATAGGACTAGTTACAGGCATCGGCCGTTTATCCTATCCTGACTTTTGCGGTGTCTAGGCAAGTGTGTCGAAGGCAAGTGGTTACTTAATTAGGACCACTACTTACGTAGTGGGGAGCCTCCCACTTACCTGGCACTTACCTGGACGCAATTGTTGGAGAAGAGACGGTTTGAGGTCCTGTTTCTAGCCCTTTGGAACAGTTAGGAGCTGTCTAGCTGACCTAGGTGACCCTAGATCTAGGTGTGATTGTGCATATCTTGTTTGTGATTGCTTGAAGCTGTAATTCCGTACATATTTCTGTAAATCTCTTCCTAAAAAAAAGGAAAAAATCAAAAACTATTATAAAAACTTGCCCTTTGTCGCCAGAATCCATTTTTCACCTACCACTATCGTATTTCTCCATTGACGTTTTCTTACCCTCACCTTCTCCGCTTTGAATATACTAAACTCGTTTAGTGTATGTCCGTTTGGACTCGGGACACTAGCGCCCGCCTAGTCCGCGTTACGTTAGTCGCTACCGACTACGCGATCGACCCAGACGTCGAAACTCCATCCACGCCTCTTTCATCCTTACCTTTGCCGGCCAACTCCGACGTTGACCGGAATTCTGTTCATACATCTTCACCTTCACCTGCACCAACCTCTTCTTCCGTGATGTCAGGATTTAACGCAAACATCTCTTTGACTCCCCCGGGATTGACTCCACTTCTTATGGAGGCAAATAACCCACCACCACCGTCTGTTGTAGCGCCGCAGCGAATCGCGCTCCAGGATCGCTTTTATCCCACCCGTTCTGCACTTCTCACCTGCCTTTCTCTTCCACCGGCCAATGGGGATAACTTTGAAATTAAGCCCCACTTCATCAACATGCTTCCGCTATTTCATAGGCTTGAATCTGAAGATGCCTATATCTTCATCAACAAGTTCCAAAATGTTTGTGCCATGATGAAAACCACCCAGCTGTCGGACGATGCTATACGGCTACGGGTCATTCCGTTCACTTTATGCGATCTTGCTGAAAAATGGCTGTATAGCACCACTTCCCACTCCATAACCAGTTGGGACGAGTTTGTGAAAGTGTTTCTCAAGAAATTTTATCCGAATCATAAAACCGCAAGGATCCGCAACGAAATCAACCAATTCTCTCAGCTTCCTTCTGAACCCTTCTGGAAGTGCTTTGACAGGTATAAAGACCTTCTTGTTCAGTGTCCTCACCATGGTATCGAGAGATGGCAACTTTGCCAAACTTTATACGAGGACCTGAACCTAGCAACCAAGCAGTTGTTGGAAACCATTTGTCAGGGCCACTTTCTATCGAAATCTGACGAGGAAGCGTGGCAATTCTTCGACGACCTTGCGAGCAAACGCTACAATGGGAGAGCACCAGACCGACTTCTTCTTCTTCTACCTCCACTTCTACCGGTCAGTCTAGGGTAGGAATTTACCAACTTGATGTCTCTATTGCGATGAAAGCTGAAATGGCTGCAATAATGAGAAAGCTTGAAGCGATAGAGAGCAAATTTTCTTCTCCTGCTCCTACCCCTGTTCTTCCCCTTCGTACCATTTGCGCTTGTTGTTTCGATCCTTCTCACTTAACCGAAGAGTGTCCTTACAATCCACCATCTCAAGGACAGGATCAGGTTAATGCTGCATTTCAGCAAAGACCGAGGAATGATCCATACTCTTCCACCTACAATCCCGGTTGGAGGAACCACCCCAATTTCGCCTGGAATCAGAATCAGAATCAATTCCAAGGCAATAATTTCTAGAGGCCACCTCCTCCGCAACAACAAGCGCAACAACAAACTCAACATCAGTTTCAGCAGCCCTTCCAACCCCAACCTTTTCAAAATCAGACGAACAACTTTGCACCCAACAATTCTTTTCCACCAAACAACTTTGTTCCGTCAAACAACGATAAGGTTTCCTCGCTAGAACGAAATCTGGAGGCGTTCGTTAAACAATCGACACAATCCACCGCCAACATTCAGTCATCCATTCAGTCTTTGGTACAACACACTGCTGCACACGGGCAAAGCATCAAGACCATCGAAGCCCAGATTGCACAGCTGAATGCGGCGTTAAGCGAGCGAGAAAAGGGGAAGCTCCTATCTCAACCACTCCCAAATCCCGGTCACCCACATAATGTACATGTTGCTCTTGAACAACAGAACCATAATGTGAGTGCCGTGACTACATTGAGATCGGGAAGGAGGCTGCAAAACAACATTGGCACACGGATCGACGATGACACCCCGGCCGCTTCTTCTTCTTCTTCTTCTTCTTCTTCTTCTTCTTCTGCTTCCTCGTCTTCTGAGCCTATTCTTCATTCTTCAAAAGGCTCTTCTTCTTCTTCTTCTTCTGCGCTGAACGGGCCCACTTCTCACTCCACGAAAACACCAGCTCTGGGATCCTTTCCAACTCCATAATCTCCTCCACAAGCATTGGACTCAACCACTTTTAAAAACGTTCCATTTCCAAACCGGTTGAGGTCCAATAAACAAAATCCACAAATGGAGAAGATTCTGGAGTTATTTAAGCAGGTTAACATTAACATTCCTCTTTTAGATGCTGTCCAACAAGTCCCGTCCTACGCGAAAATCTTAAAGGACTTGTGCACGAAAAAGAGGAAGTCTCAGGTACCCAAGAAAGTTTTCTTGGCTAGTGCTGTGAGTGATGCTCTTAACCAATCTTTACCACAAAAATGGAAGGACCCTGGCTGTCCTACGATTTCTATTACCATTGGGGATAAGAACATCAACCGCGCACTATTAGATCTTGGTGCCAGTGTTAACCTGCTTCCATACTCAGTATACGAGCAATTAGGCATAGGAGAGCTGAAACCCACACACTGTACTCTCCAAATGGCCGACCAATCGATCACCCATCCTAGGGGTGAGCTAGAGGACGTGTTAATAAAAGTCGGGGACTTCATATTCCCCGTTGACTTCATTGTATTAGACACACAGCCTGTAGCTAACCCCCGGAATCAAATTCCGGTGATACTCGGTCGCCCATTCCTTGCAACCTCAAATGCTATGATCAATTGTCGCAATGGTTCGATGAACCTCTCTTTTGGAAACATGACAATTGAACTCAACATTTTTAGGTTGGGGAATCAGCCCTCTGAACCTAATGCTTATATACTGGACGTTTGCTCAATCCAGGAGATCACCCCTGAAGAGTGTGAATTCGAGGAGTTTTTGTTCGATCACGATAACCTTAACGCCACTAGTGCGTTCCTCTTCGAACCTGCTGCTGTTTCTGCGCCCGACAACGACTACGAGTGTTTCACTTTCTCGAGCGATCTTAGCCGCTCTCAACCCGAGTTTGAATCCTTCTAATTTCCAGATGAGTTACTTGAACCATCCAACTCGGTCGCTTACACTCGTTTTGAACCTTTGCTGGAATCTTTTGAGTTCGAGACCTTTTCACCAATCTTACCTTCAATCGTTTCACCTCCAATGCTCGAACTCAAGCCTTTGCCGTCTCACCTTAAGTACGCTTACTTGGGTGAGAACGAGACCCTCCCTGTTATCATCTCGGCTTCTCTAGCTCCAGAGCAAGAGAAAGCCCTTCTTGCGGTCTTGCACTGCAATAGGCAAGCTTTTGGATGGTCCATGGCGGACATCAAGGGGATTAGTCCCATGATCGTTGAACATCACATTCATCTGATGGATGATGCCAGACCAGCCAGAGATCCAAAAAGGCGACTCAATCCAGTCATGAAGGAGGCTGTGAAGAAGGAGATCGTAAAATGTCTGGATAGTGGTATCATTTACCCTATCTCTGATAGCCAGTGGGTTAGCCCCATCCACGTTGTCCCCAAGAAATCAGGTATAACGGTCATCACTAACGAGGCGAACGAGTTAATCCCTACTCGCACCCAAACTGGGTGGCGAGTATGCATCGATTACAGAAAACTCAACGCCGCAACGCGGAAGGACCGTTTTCCGCTACCTTTCATTGACCAAATGCTTGAACGATTGGCCGGACACGAGTACTACTGCTTTCTTGATGGCTACTCCGGCTATAATCAAATTCCCATTGCCGAAAAATACCAGGACAAGACCACATTCACTTGTCCTTTCGGCACGTTTGCATATCGTCGCATGCCCTTTGGGTTATGCAATGCGCCCGCTACCTTCCAGCGGTGTATGATGGGAATCTTTTCAGACATGGTGGAAAAATTTCTGGAGATCTTCATGGACGATTTCTCCATCTTCGGCGATTCCTTCAACGAGTGTTTGCTGCATCTTGACGCTGTCCTTACCCGATGTAAGGACAAGAACCTCACTTTGAATTGGGAGAAATGCCACTTCATGGTGCGCGAAGGTATTGTCTTAGGACATATCATCTCGCAAAATGGCATAGAGGTTGACAAAGCGAAGATTGAGGTCATTTCCAATCTCCCTCCTCCCAGATGCGTCAGAGACATCCGAGCCTTTCTTGGCCATGCCGGTTTCTATAGACGGTTCATCAAGGACTTTAGCAAGATTGCTAGGTCCTTGACTCTTCTACTGGCCAAGGACACACCATTCGACTTCAACTCAAGCTGTGTGACTGCGTTCGAGTCATTGAAAAGCTCACTCACTTCTGCTCCTGTTCTTTCTTCACCTGACTGGACACACCCATTTGAGATTATGTGCGACGCATCCGACTTTGCCATTGGTGCTGTCCTTGGACAACACATCAACAAGATGCCGCACGTAATCTATTATGCGAGCCGAACCCTGAACGACGCCCAACTCAATTATACAACAACTGAGAAGGAATTCTTGGCTGTTGTATTTGCTTTAGAAAAGTTCAGGCCCTACCTCATCGGCTCTCCAGTCATTGTCTACACAGACCATTCTGCTCTGCGCTATCTTTTTGCGAAGAAAGATGCAAAATCTCGGCTAATACGTTGGATCCTCTTGCTTCAAGAGTTTGACCTTGTCATTAAGGACAAACGAGGATGTGAAAACGTAGTTGTCGACCATCTCTCACGACTTCCTTCTTCGCCTTCGCTTCAAATTCCGATCAACGACGTTTTCCCGGATGAACAACTCTTGACAGTATCTTGCGAATCCTGGTTTGCAGATATTGTGAACTATTTGGCCACAGGATTACTACCGACTGAATGGTCAAGTCAGGACAGTCTTCGCTTCTTATCCCAAGTAAAACACTTTTACTGGGACGAACCCTATCTGTTCAAGTACTGTCCCGACCAGATTATTCGTCGGTGTGTCCCTGACGATGAATTCAAGAGTGTGCTGTCATTTTGCCATGATCAAGCATGTGGCGGGCATTTTGGCCCCAGAAAGACAGCTGAGAAGATCTTGCAATATGGTTTCTACTGGCCACAACTCTTCAAAGACGCTCATGACTATTGCAAGACTTGCTCCCGGTGCCAACACTTGGGCCGGATATCCCGGAGGAACGAGATGCCGCTCCAACCAATCTTGGTTGTGGAGATTTTCGACGTTTGGGGGATCGATTTCATGGGCCCGTTTCCCAGCTCTTTCGGGAACTTGTACATCCTTCTCGTTGTTGATTACGTCTCTAAGTGGATCGAGGCTGTGCCCAGCCGGACTAACGACAACAAGGTTGTCGTTAGGTTTCTTAAGGAAAACATTTTCTCCCATTTTGGGCACCCCCGAGCGATCATTAGCGACAATGGAACTCATTTCTGCAATAAGACTTTCGAGGCCTTGATGCGGAAATATTCCATTAATCATAAGCTATCTACGCCCTACCACCCCCAAACCTGCGGGCAGGCCGAAGTTTCAAATCGGCAAATCAAGCAGATACTGGAGAAGACGGTTTCCAAGAACCGAAAAGATTGGTCGCTGAAACTCACTGATACCCTTTGGGCATTTCGAACCGCTTATAAGACCGATCTTGGCATGTCTCCCTATCGGCTTGTGTACGGAAAGGCTTGCCACCTACCTGTCGAAATAGAGCATCGCGCATTTTGGGCGATAAAAGAGCTAAATCTGTCTCTCGAAGATGCGGGCAGCCATCGGAAGCTGCAGTTGAACGAATTGAGCGAGCTTAGGGATGAGGCTTATGATAACGCGGCTGTCGTTAAGAACCGAACGAAGGTGTTTCACGATAAACACTTTTTGCGCAAAACCTTCGTACCTGGTCAGCAGGTACTGCTTTACGACACCCGGCTACATTTCCATCCAGGAAAGCTCAGATCTCGCTGGAAAGGGCCGTATTTTGTGCGGAATGTGTATCCGCAGGGCACTGTGGATTTGGAGAATCCAAAGGACGGTTCATTTTTCAAAGTGAACGGACACCGATTAAAACCGTACCTTAGCGCTGAACCAACAGAGGAGCTCCTGGTCTTACAGGAGCCGGTTTACCCTGCATAATCTTCCTCTGCCTACCACCAAACTTCGGTTATCCAGCCAAGAATAGTGGACACTGTTCCAAATAAGTTTGGGGGTATGTATATACCTTTTTGTATTTATTTGTGGATATTCTTTTCCTTTTTATTTACTCTTTAAAAACCGAAAAAAAAATATTTTTGTATATCTAACCGACAATTTTGACCCTTCAAATGATCTCTTCATGCGATGACAGTAAGGAAACTGTCCAGTTTAAGTTTGGGGGTACGCTCGGTACGCATTTCTAACCTTCGCATTCATATGTATATTTTGCATCTGCATTTTAAAATCCATAAAATCCATAAAAATCTGAAAATTTTCTAAAAACATAAAAACTTTTCTGTCAAGTTAGCTAGTGGGAGGACTCTGATTCAACATTTCGACGGTTTTGTTTGATAAAATAAGAATAACTAAATCTTATGTTTAGATTTTGAAAACCTGAAAGATAACTCTCCTCTAAAGTTAACTATAGCTGATATACGTCTTTACATCACACTACACGTGTCGTGAATTTTGGAAATTAGATGACAAGTCATTTATGTCTAAAAACTTTTAAAATAGATAAATGATTTTCTGAGGATCAAATAGGTTTGTTCTGAAATAAGTAATACCAAGAATAGTTTATGAGGTGAAGTGAATATGAAGGAATGTTATTAATGCCTTAATTGGAACTAAGTCTGAAAAATAACCCATCTGGAACTTGATTGGAACGATTACACACCGAACCCACTAAACACGTCTTTTATCCAAAAAAATAATTGAACTGCCAGTTATATCTCCGTTCGTATTAAATCATCATGATTTTCACGCCAAACTGTCTTTTGTTTTTGGACCTAGGTAACTTGAGTAATTAAGTCCGCTGGGATGTTTCTACACCTATTGCCCTAAAACCAACTGGTTTGGGTACATTGGCCCAAAGCTCGCTAAGAAGCTTAGAAAGTCCAGATTAAAACAAAGTCAAGCAAGTGTTCTTTCCGAGTTAAAATTCCTAACGGTTCTTTGTGTGAGAATAATCTTGACAAAAGACAGGTTTTTATAAAAAAATATTTCTAGCGGAGATATGAAGGTTTTATTCTATGATAAAGACTATTGCACGTTCACAGAGGTGTGTATGAAATGAAAACAAGAAAAAGGTGGAGTGAAAAATAAGACCTAGTTTCCTGTTAAGGAAGATAGAAATTCCGAAGTTGAAACCTTACTGGAAAACGAAACTTGAAAAATACTTAACTCTTTATAAAACTTATGTGATCCTTTTAAAATTGTTATTTGAGCTTTATTGTGTGACATGATGACTTTAATCGATAATTCTGGAACTTAACGACACTATTTGCACTGCACGTAAAGACATATAAAATCTGTAGTTAAATAAGAAGCGAGGTGTGAAAAATAAGGGTTCGATAGTCTAGACTTAGGATAATAGAATTGTTATTTTCTGAAACAAAGCCTTAGGGTTTGAATCATAGTTATTTTGCAAAACTAGCTTGACCGGATTTTGTGGATAGTATCCGCTGAAAACCCTCAGAAGACAACACTCCTCCTACTAGGGACACCTAGAGATTCAACGGCTTGTTGCACATGCTCAGTGCAATCGCGTTCCCTGCGAAAGTGAGGTTAGGAAATTTTTTATGAATAAGTTGGCTTTGCTCAGGACGAGCAAATGATAAGTTTGGGGGTATTTGTTCATATCAGATTTTTGCATTTTCATACCGCCCAATTTTTATCACATTGCATATCGGTAGGTACTCTTGAGCCGTGTTTGCTAATCAATTGCAGGATACAGGTTCTCGGCTCTAAAAGGTGAAATTCATGGAAAAACACGACAAAACCCGGGTTCCTGCCAACCACAGATAAAACACGGGTCTCCGCTCTCTATCCGTATGTTGCCGCACACCAGTTTAAAAGACAAAATGGCAAATCAATGTCATTTTCATACACAAGGCTCAATGGCAACACAAGATCCAAGAAATCTACGCGGAGCTCAAGAAAATCATGACAAAAAGATCCACATCCAATCACCTTTGATTCTGGAAGAAATGTGGAAAGATTATCAGAAAAAACATGTACCAGACTAAAGGGAACAGCAGACCAGGGCAGCACACAAAATACGACAAAACAACTCCACCATAAGGCCGCGGTTCCGTGGCCAATAGGGGGTATAGGCCGCGGAACCGCGGCCGTACGGCCTCCTCAGCTGATGAAAATTCAGGGGTAGTTTTGAATTTTCATGTAGAAGCATAATTTTGCCCTAGATTTCCAGTTCCCTGCCTATAAATAGTCCAGAACCTGTCAAAGCCAAGGGTGCTTAATCTTGTATTTTAGGTTTTAGAATATTTCTTGTTCTTCTTCCTCTTCTCATCTCTTCTCCATTAAAAAACTTATAGTGAGCTTTTGTGAGTAAAGAATGATGAATAAAGAAGTTCTTTTTGTTATTATACTTGTCTTGCTCTTGTTATGTTAATTGCTTGTAATCTTCAATTGATAATTTAGTTGTTGTTATTTATTATTATTTCTTTCTTATTCTCTTTTCCTTTATCCTTAAACAACCATGATGCTTACGTTTGATCCTTGCCAAGGTGAGGTCGCAAATAGCTAGTTGTTATCTTCTAATCTCCTTCTTTCTATCTTCCTCCTTTGTTTTATTTTTCGTTCTTCTTGTAATGGGTGAGTAGTTTCCATACTTGTTAGGGTAGGATAAGGGAAGTTTGAGAGAAGGAAATCTCTCTCACTCTTTCCTTGCCCAACATCTTAAATCGAACTCCCGTTAATTGAACTACAATCCGCTCCCTTCGGCACCCTATCCTACATGATAGCGGTGATTCCGTAGTGAGACCGGTTGTGGTTGAATTAACCGGAGGTTAAGGCTAAGAGCCAAGAACGGACGGACAAGCACCAAAAGGAAGAACTTATGCGTTGGAAAGCCTAGCTTATACTCGCAAGTTCCTTCCTAGTCGTGCTAATCCCCGTTGTTGCCGATTACCGTAACACCGATATTAAGAGTGGCAATGAAAGAGGTGAGCGACTCCTAACTCAAACTAACCTAATCCTAACCCTAACAAGCTCTATTTACATATCATTTTAACACTTAGTTAATCACAAACAAACCTGGAAAATTGGACTTAACTCGTTAAAGCACATAGAAAAAGATTCCCATCTCCCTGCGGACGACCGGTACTCAACCGGCTAGCTACAAGCGAAACCGTCTTGATTGCAGTAATAAACTTGAACACGCAAAAACCTTACCAATCAATGTGTCAAAAAGCATGGGTCAAAGCATGGGTTCAAAGCATGGTTTGAATTGTTTATAGTTTTAATTGGAAAAGGGAAATGATATTTTTTTGGTGAAAGAGATAGGAGGGGGCCGGCCATTCTTTTGAGGGTGGTTAATTTCATTTGCCTCTTTTTTACACTTGCATGATTCCACTCTCTCATTCACTAAAAAAGTTCACAAAAGCTTTAGCCATTTTAGCTCATGCCACAAAGCTTCACCACCTCTTTAATCTTCTTCTTGAGTTTCTTATTGAGCTCATGGTTGAGAGAAAAATTGTAGTGACATATTCATACACCCCCACACTCCCTCACTAGCGACGTTGGAGCGTCGGTTACCTCGTTCGACGAGGTTGGAGCTTGCGCCGTTTCCCTCGGGTGGATCATCGGAGACGAAGGAAGACCGGCAACCAAACATCATCAAAGGACCGCTAGGAGCTAGGAATGAAGACCGAAGGACTCGGATCAGCTCGGTATAACGATTCTAACTCTTAGTTAGCTCGCTAGTATAGAGTTTAAGGTCGATTCGGAAATCGGGTAACGGTAGCGCCGGTTCTGTAAATTTTTGTTCCGCATTTTGGCCGCGTTTCGACGGCCGGGGCGCTGCCGGGACCCTACATGGTATCAGAGCCACCCTTTAAACCCCTTACTAGCTTGTTTAGACGTGCTTAAAAGATCGATCGACGGATTTTACCGAAAACACGATTCCATTTTTCTGTTTTGCTGTCGATTTTTAAATGTGGTCAAAAAATTATTTCACACATCTTAAAAATCCGTGCAGGCGAATATAAGGGTACAGAAAAATTTTGAGCTCGTGATGCCTCCAAGTTGCCGCGGAACCGCCGCACTAACCCCCTTTTGGCGACGAATCCGCGGCCACTTATTGGCGACGGGCCTTCAAAATTTTACTGTAGCACAGAGACTTGGAATTGTGAATTTTTTCATATTCTGTTTTGGCCCAGGTTTCAGTGAAGTATTGTTTTGATATTGCGGCCAATTTGGAACTTAGTCGATCGATATTTTAAGCGGGCGTTTAACAGTACATAAATTATATTCTGCGACCGTGAATGTCATTTGATCGGTAAACCCGTCTAACTGCTATATGTCTTTTAGACGGGTTTGTGAACGTGACATTCACGTTGATGTTCTGTGTTGTGCTGTGATGTTGGTTGGATCGTCGTGGTGGATAGCCAGTGGTGCAATGATAGTACAGTTTTAGTTTTTATTTGTACATTTGATATTGCGGGGCGAGCGTCCGACATGTGGACTGCCGTCACTGCCAGTTTGTATATTATTCTTTTGGGGCACGACCGGGCTGAGGTCGATGTCACCCTTGTATATTATTTTATTTTCTGTACTAGGATTACCCCGCGGTGGGGTGCACGAATAGCCGGGTTCTAGAGGGCAACTGGTCCGTATCTCAAGGCATTCAGACGGAGGGGATCTTACTCTAGAATTGGCGGGCTATTCGCCGCACTCGTAGGGGGTATAGGTGACCCAGGAAGGATGCTCAAGTTACCGGATTCCGTGAAGTGCTGGGTGGTCCATTCACTTTGCTGAAGGGGGATGCCTCACTTCTGGTTTTGGTGGGTAACTTGCCGCGCTCGTAGGGGTCTAGGTTTCATTGCACAGGCTATCCACACGACAGGGAACGTCGGGTCTCACTTGCGGCTCAAGTGAAACCCGGGGCTCCAGATTATCCACCATTCTGTGATGTTTCTGTGATGTTGCTTCATATCATGCATGGGACGATTGTTATATATATTTATATATACTAGTAGATGTTGTATATGTTTTGCACCCGCGCTAGCCCAGTCCCCGCTCTGTCGTTAGTTAAGTAACCTAACGGGTGATGACGGGACCCAGTGGCGAATGCGGATGGCATATTCGTACATTTTATTTTCGTTCTTTTCTGGTGTGATTAATTGATGGGGTGCATTGATTCTTATCAATGCAAGGATAAAACAAACCTATATATATGATGTTGTTGGAACCAAGATTTTTTAAAAAACTGACATTACAGACGTACACTTTTGCTTTGCATTGTAGTATTCATTTGGAATATCCTGCACCTCATTCGACGAGGCAAGGGCCGAGATCCCTTCATCGGGAGTGACCCCTTAGGTAAAAGTTTGCGTCAACGTAATAACTTTACTATAGTCATTTCCTTTTGCTTTGCATCGTGGTATTCATTTGGAATATCATGCACCTCATTCGACGAGGCAAGGGCCGAGATCCCTTCATCGGGAGTGACCCCTTGGGTAAAAGTTTGCGTCAACGTAATAACTTTACTATAGTCGTTTCCTTTTGCTTTGCATCGTGGTATTCAGTTTGGGATATCCTGCACCCCATTCGACAGGGAAAGAGCCGAGATCCCTTCACCGGGAGTGACCTCTTTAGAAAAAGTTTTCGCCACTATATATATTTATAAAACCACTTGGATTCCTTCAACGATATCAAGTTCATTACGTTAAAGGTTTTTCGCCAAAAACCAGCCGTAGCCCTCCGTCATTTCTTTCAGGTGGTATCTAGTATTCATGCCGCGTTTGTTGGCTTTTATCAAGGCGTAGTGTGCGGTAGCTAGATATTGCTTGTCTATTGCATTGAGTTGCGATTATCTAGGACATTTGTATAACCTTATTGGCTTTTGTCAAAGGTTCGTACGGGTGGGTCTAGAGTAATCCAGGATAATGACGGGTTGAACTTGACTTGTGGTTTATGATTTGTTGGCCTTTGTCAAGGTCATAAACCACTTAGGGTAAAAATCACATCGGGAGTTTCAAACATACAAGAAACTTGCTAGGCTTGTGCATACCTTCTGGAGTGTGGTGACTTGAGTGGCTTCCATCAGGTTATCATGCGATGATAGTTGGATCCCGATTCCCACTGATGAGTAGGATTACTCCTCGGGTGACACCGACTAATTCTCCTTTTAGGTTTGGAGGAGAATTCGAGGATACAGTGGGAGCCATCCAGATTAGATAAAATGATTAACCATTCTGATCTAGGTTAGAGTGCACGTTGAGTGTTTCTTCTCTCTCTCTCTGGCTGCGACTTTGACCCGACCTTTGACTAAAACTCATAAAACCAAGTTGACCGAACCTTCTTAAAACACTTTGGCTTTTGGAATGTCACGGTGTCGCATATACTATTGCCACTTCTAAATCACCTTTGCATTTCTCCAGAACACCTCATATCACTACGAACGTCCACTTCCATTGGATAAATCCATCGTATGGTTATATACGAACTCGAAGGAACTTTTTCGAGGATGGATTCCGGTTCCGGAGAGATAGAATAGGATTATTCGGTTGTCTTTTCCCTTTACCTTCTCTCAGGTTGTGAGGGCTCCTAGGATTAGGAGAGGGTACACCTATTCAGCTTATTGGATACTCTTCTTCCAAACCATAGGCCGGTGCCGAACGGTAGGGAAGGAAGAAAACCAATTAAGCTTATGTGTGGTGTACAGAAGGTAATAAGTAAAGACACATAAAGGGATTAGAATAATGACAAAGAAAATTGTGATCACCATCTTTCACGACAAAGACCGTGTATACCCCTGCCACTCCTACATCCACTTTGCATTTCTCTAGAACACTCCGTATCACTACGGATATCCACTTCCATTGGATAAATCCATCGTATAGTTACATACGAACTCGAAGGAACTTTTTCGAGGATGGATTCTGGTTCAGGAGAAAAAGAATAGGATTATTCAGATATCTTTTCTCTTTACCTTCTCTCAGGTTGCGAGGGCTCCTAGGATTAGGAGAGTACACCTATTACGCTTATTGGATAGTCTTCTTCCAAACCTTAGGCTGGTGCCGAAGGGTAGGGAATGAAGAAAACCAATTAGTGTAAAGGAGGTGTACAGAAGGTAATAAGTAAAGACATAATAAAGGGATTGCAGTGAGGGCAGGTAAGTATATGGTTACTGTCATGATTCAGGATAATGGAAGAGGCGTTACTAGGAATACCAGTTAACCCTTTTGAAACATTTTCATGTTTCAGTTTTACTGTACGATGTTAATTGAAAACTGGTTTCCCAATAAGAATCTAACTCCAGGGTATGTATTTACCAGATCAGTTTCTCACATCTGTATGTTATTACAAATGGTGAGTGGGAGTAAGATATCGGGAATTGGGTGATTAGATCCTCATTATATCGGAATTCGTTGTAATTGGTGATATTTGAGGAAATCATTTGGATTTTGCCGGATGGCAAATATTTGGTTTTGAATATCCGTTGTTATGCACCAATTTCAAACCGATATATCTGTACGTTTATTTTTATAAAGTGAGATATATCTTTTTGATATTATGTCTGTGACATTTACCTATATCGGTTGGTGGTTAGGTAAGGTGCATTCAACAGCGGTGTAATTCTTCTTAACCATACTACAGTTTTTCAACCTACGACGCACAGGGTTTGAGTTGTTGAACTCAAGGGACTTATACAAAGTATTGTATGTTGTCCAGTGTCCATTAAGACAAAGGGGTTGGTACTCGTACTATATTGTGTTTACTATGACTTCTCTAGTTCTGGACATGTATTTCGTTGAAATGCAGGGTCCAGATATTCAGAAGTTATATGAATAAGAATAAAGTAGAGAACCATTTGTTGTAAGTATCAGGATTCTTCGAGGAAGTCGAAGATGTAGATACTTGTGTTTGGTATTCCGTTAATAGTAATGGTTTTGAGAACTTGTTTCTCTTTCAGGTCACTCATGGATGCACTCCTAGATGAGTAATGCTGATTGACCTTTTTCCATTTGGATGATATGCACTAGAGACAGCTGCATGATTTGGAATCTGGTTTAAATTAGATTAGTGCTTTTGTTTCTATATCAGATATATATAGAATCAATTTATATCTTAACGATGTTAAGGTATAGGGAGTTGTCCGGCTGATGCTTAAAACCAGAATCCGGATAAACTCAAGGCACGTTTCAGTAATGGCTGTTTGTGGGTTATCCCGGGCTTTGACGAGGGTTAACTTTCTACCATCAGGAAGATCAATATTTATATTGTTCTTGACTCACCACAGTTTTAATAAAATGGATTTTTTTTCAGAAAACAGAAGTGGGAGTATGGTAGAACTGGAAGTTATTCCAGAACCACAAACAATTACTGGAAATTTAATAAAACCTAAGGATTCAATTGGATTTGATGTTCCATTAGCCACTCCGCAGATTTGGTGGGTAACCTCAGGCACCCGAGAGGTACTTCGGTCTTCTCAGAGACGGTGACAGGGAGGTTCTTGTTTACCCAGACTTGCCATTGTTGCTTTTCTAGACTATAAGACCCAGCAGGAGGATGAGTATAGCGTCGTTCTAAACTAGCTTTAAATGTGCACGTGTATATGACTCTGCCAGAGGGTTGTTGTAATCAGTGGGAGCAGCGGAAGCATAGTGGGCAAGTAGCTTATGTCTATTTATAGACTAAAGCAGATATAGAGGAAATAGATCATCTAATTTTGATGTGACAGTCATAGGTCTTGACTTCATCAGAATGGGAGATGGATCTGGTAAGAAGGTAGTAGAGAGTGATGTCCAGGTATTGGGATGACATGCACTTAATAGGAAGAGATATTCTTATACTACGATCGGTTATACTGTGGTTGTCACAAAGTTGTTTCTCCACATAGGATATGGATATAATATCAGGTTTTCTGGTAACTAGATCTATGGTTTTAGATCTAGATTTGGGAAGTATCCCAATCTGGATACTTTGACATTAAATGGATGACTCCTGGCATGGTGGTGTACCTGCAGGTTATGGAGTCACCCTCTCTAAAGGTGTCTTACAGACTAAAGGGGAGAGGGATCTGCATGATTAGCATATCACTTGCTTAGGCAATTGAGTTAATCATGAAATGTCGAGTACCACACCAGATATTGCTTTTGCACTAGATGCAATAAGCAGATATATTAATCCAATCCTGGAGAAACATTGGGAAGCAGTTATTGAACATAAGTGAATGTTCTAGAGAAATGATTATGGCAGCCTCCTTCAGGAGACGGTTACCATTTCAGGCTTCCAAGGTGACCTGAATGACAGAGTGACTGTCAGAGTTATAGTTTTCCCTCTTTTGAGGGACGGTATGTTGGACAGATGATCCAAGCGGATACTGAGGAAAGGCATGGCGCAGGATACTGATTAAATTCAGTAGTCGATACAGTCTAAGTAGGTTGCTAGATTTGGAGTTCATTTGTGAACTGGGTCCCATCAAATATCCAGATAAATTCTAAGACAAGTATTGCTCATTTCGGGAGATAGTTTTCTCCGCGAACTTGAGATTAAGAGAGATACAGAAAGAAACATTGGAGCGGATCCACTCACTGAGTACATTTCTCGAACGCAATCATTTTTGCAAACGGGCTTTGCGAAACTGATTAGTAGAGAAGTTGGGTGTTCGGTATCACACGGGCTGTGAGTATGCGACATCGCAATATTTGGCCTTAAGCGCAAGTGGGAGATTGTTGGCTATAGTGCCCTCAAGGCAATTATCATAGTCGCGGACTTGTGATTATGATGATTGAGGCAGGACCTATACCGATGAAACAGTCTTACTTAAGATGATAGTATGCTATCTGGTTTGTCTTTATCATCATATACATGTTGATAGAGCCCATAGGATTCTTGCTTGACTGCCAGCATTGTGATGGCGATCACATATGTGGGAGCTGGGGGTCTATAAGCACATCCTTAAATGTCCCTAGTCGTAGGAGTATCGAGACCGGGCATCGATACTCCAGTGTAGACTAGTGTATACTGATCGAGACCTCGAAGAGGGGCGGTGTCCAGGTCTCATAAGCCATTGGTATTAGTTTGTTCACCTAAGATAGTATACAGGTGCTCATTGGGTTATGAGTACACTGGACGGACTCGCCGGGAACCTGCTAGTTGGTATTATACCTATTGTCAGATAGCAGTTCCCAGGTGACATGTGTACAGGTTAGTCTGTCGACCTGAGATCGTCATTTGTCTCGTGTGAGTTCCCACTGTGCTTTGATTACTACCCTACCACGGCTCAAAGGAGTCGTGCAAACAGGTTTTAGTTGGGTACAGTCCCGAGCCACATGGAGGAAGTGATTGGATCGTCGGGGATTCGCCTCTCCCGGTATTGGGGGTTGATGTCGCGTTGTGTACGGATGGCCATCATCATAAATCCGTGGCCACGGTGGACGAGAACTACCGATCCAGGATCGATAGTTTCTCAAGTGGTGATGGGTTTCATGCCGACACTAAATATCGCGTTGTTGGGGGTCTGAATTTATCCACACCCCTAGACACGATATGCGATACTCTTAGACTAACAGACCGGATTGTACGGATATTGTCACTGACAGGCTCAGTAGGGGTTCAGGATGAGTTTGCTCGTCGGCCTCCCTTTCGCTCAATACCTGGGTAGCCGTTACGTACAGCTAGTGCCGCTGACGTGCTTGTGGTTAAACCCACTGCCAGCGTATTGACGAGTCTTTAGAGTCCCACACAGAGGGTTTTTTCGGTTCAGGCGATATGGTGTACATGATGTATGTTGATACATACAGATGTCCGATTAAATATATGCACTTGCTGCGCAGACTTTAATTGGACGGATGATAATACTAGTGGCTTAGGATTAAGCCAGTTTATTAAATCAGGTTATGATTTAATAATTTATATATGTATTTGTATATACGTATTCTAGTATTATTGTTCACTATTCGTTTTCTCTCTCGGCTATTCGTATTTTGGTACGAATACGCGTATATGTATTTCGGTACATGTACCGAGAAGTATTCCGTATTTGTACGGAATAGCTTCTAGAAGAAGTTGCCACCTCATTTATATGATTTACCTTTTTGGAAAATCATTTGTTTTGGAAATTAGGTGGAAATGGAAAGGATGATGTGGAAAAAAGCATGGGTTCAAAGCATGGTTTGAATTGTTTATAGTTTTAATTGGAAAAGGGAAATGATATTTTTTTGGTGAAAGTGAGAGGGGGGGCCGAACATTCTTTTGAGGGTGGTTAATTTCATTTGCCTCTTTTTTACACTTGCATGATTCCACTCTCTCATTCACTAAAAAAGTTCACAAAAGCTTTAGCCATTTTAGCTCATGCCACAAAGCTTCACCACCTCTTTAATCTTCTTCTTGAGTTTCTCATTGAGCTCATGGTTGAGAGAAAAATTGTAGTGACATATTCATACACCCCCACACTCCATCGCTAGCGACGTTGGAGCGTCGGTTACCTCGTTCGACGAGGTTGGAGCTTGCACCGTTTCCCTCGGGTGGATCATCGGAGACGAATGAAGACCGGCAACCAAACATCATCAAAGGACCGCTAGGAGCTTGGAATGAAGACCGAAGAACTCGGATCAACTCGGTATAACGATTCTAACTCTTAGTTAGCTCGCTAGTATAGGGTTTAAGGTCGATCCGGAAATCGGGTAACGGTTGCGTCGGTTCTGTAAATTTTTGTTCCGCATTTTGGCCGCGTTTCTACGGCCGGGGCGCTGTCGGGACCCTACACTTTGTGGATGTCTTCTTATTCTCACCCTTTGCTTTCGCCTTGGATGTAGAAGAGGAAGATTCCCCAATAGGCAGAGCTGGTGTCTCCCTAGTTTCCTTCAGGGTGCAAGTAGAGGGTAGGGAATGTATAATCAAGTCAGTATGTGACTCGTTCTTCAACGTGGTCTCCAGGTCAGCAAGCTCAACAATATAGCTAGTCATTGTAAGGACGTTGCCCCCTTACAGATGACCCGAAAGCCAACCTCGCTTGAAGCAATTCCTTCGAGGTCTCATATCTTGCGATACGAGATTGCTTTCCATATAAATCATTGTTATGGAGGAAGATGGAAGCTAAGTCCACCTTCTCATGCTGCCTCTAGTTTACACCATCAACTGAGGACAACATGAGGCACTTGGAATTCACACAATCCTTTTCCAGTGGCTTACGGATATCAATATCCGCGACGGTGGAAACTGGACCTGGGACGGCGGGAGCTTTAGTAGTAAAGAGGTGGTCCAACTTGTCATAGGTAATGGACATCTGAACAGACCTTTGCCAATCATTATAGTCAGATTCAATCATTTTATTATCTAGATGTAACCTAGTCTTGGTCACTAGGTCTCTGCAAATAAGAGAGAGAAGAAAACACTTAGACTGATGCTCTTTCAAGTTTAGATTGGTTTTTAATTTATCTAAACATGATGGCTTACACTGTCTCTCGAATCCTTCCTCAAACCATAAAAGAAGAATTGGCCAGGATTGATCTCACCGTACAATTCTTGCCTAATCGTTCGGCCAGGCTAGTGATGGTACTTCGAGGGAGGTTTTACGATGGTTTTGCGAAATTCCTTAATTAAATAACCTCTTTTCTCTGGAGGCGTAGTCCCGTTAACACTGTTCTAGACACCTACTTGGTTTATAGCATTGATTGTTAAGTGAAAATTTTTCCGAGGAGTAGCAGATACTCACAGTAGGATCGGGACCCAAATATCATTGTGTGACAATACTGAAGGAATCCTACCAACATTATCAAACTCCAAATGGTATGCAGCACTAGAAAGTTTCAGTTTTTTTAGAAACTCCTGATGTGGATTTTTGCCCCATGCTCTTATGACCTTGACGAAGGTCAACAAATCATAAGTCATATGTCAAGTTCTACCCATCATTGTCCAGGTTAATTTGAACCCACCCGTACATACCCTTGACGAAGGTCAACAAGGTAATACGACTGTCCCAAACCAACACATCTATCTATGCTACATATGAACACCCAGCAGCTACCAATCACTATGCCTTGACGAAGGTCAACAAACATAGCTTGAATAGTATTGAATATTCATATGAAATGACGGAGGGCTACGGCTGGTTTTGGCAAAACCGTGAACGTAGTGAACTTGATATAATCAAAGGAACCTGATTGCTTTTTAAAATGAGTGGTTTAAGCTCCGCATTTAAAAGTCTGCTGTTTTGAAAAAAACCGAGTGGTTTTAAAATTGTTCCGACGATTCAACTTTGGTTTATTTTCTTTGCATTAATTTAATGCGGTCCTATCAATTAACCTACCATTGCAGAAAACAACGAAAATACAACGTACACTTATGCCATCCGCATTCGCCTCGGGGCCCCGTCATCACTCGTTAGGTTACTTAACTAACGACAGAGCGGGGGCTGGACTAGTGCGGATGCAAAACATAAGCAACGCCTATTATATATATATAATAATAATAATAGCCGTTCGTCAGATGCAATGATAGGTATTCTAGATCACAAGTGAACACATTGGATATACTAGAAGTTCCGCATTTCGTTTAAACCTGTAACGAAAGTCGGATTCTACGGTCGTGATGAATAGCCAAACCCCACCGCAGACCCCTACGGGTGCGGCAAACTACCCGCCAAATACCCGAAGTGAAGCAACCTCCTTCATCAAAGCGAGTAGGCCACTCGGCACTTCAAAGTACCCGGTAGTTTGTGCACCCTACCTTAGGTCTATCCTAGGAGCAGAAAACTGTAAAAGAAATAATATACAACAGTGGATACAACTTCAACCCGGATGTGCCCCGCAAAATAATATTACATCACTTTACAATATTATATCGAATGAAAGAATGAAAACCCCCCATCTCACATCCCGGGCTATTCATCCACGACGATCCAACAAGTTTATATACACAAACCAACATATCAACATCACAAATATGTGCAACCCCGACTAATCGACGTATAGTAATTAGTCGATGTTTCCAAACACATATACACATCACAAAGCTTGTAAAGTAACCGCGACATTAGAATTCCGCACACAATTAGCAAACTAAACCAATTTTTCCAAAACATGATAAATCCAGTGAGCTAAAGTTCCAAAACCGATCGTTTTGAGCCAATCCGGGAGTCGAAACGAACTCGAAACCCGCCCGAATCTTCGTGGAGAGTTAGAGCATGAAATTAACTTCGAGTTGGGGGCCTAGAAGGGGTACCCCACCCCCGAGTCCACCACAAGGTGGCCGGGGGTTAGGCAGACCCGAAACTGCTTAAGGTGGGGCAGTTTCGGGTCCCCACCGCCAAGACCACCTTGTGGTGGTCTTGAGGTGTGGGCCCAGCCGTTCGGTCACCCTCGGAGGGTCCCCAGGATGCGCACGCTACATCACGCGGCTTCTCAGTTCAAACCGTGAGCTCGCGGGGTGTGCAAACAACTCAAAACATCAATTTTGGAAACTATTTTTTTCGGTAGTTTTAACACGACAAAAATGGCGGATTTCAAACAACGCTACAAGCTATCTAAGATTTATGAGAGGCTCTGATACCACTGTAAGTCGATGTAGCGCACCCCACGTGTTCGGGGGGAGGCGTAAATTGCAAAAAATAATTTTTATGGTCTTTGCAACACCGACTTGAACTAAGGATCGATCACAAACCCTAGCTTGCAAACTACTTGAGGTTTAACTGCTCGGATGAATGTTATATCTCGTAGTATCGTGTCCTTTAGGTCTTCTCGCTGTCCTCCTCATCATCATAGGCTTTAAGGATCGGAACGGATCGACGCAACCTCGACGGCCTCTTCGAGTTAAAGACGATCCACCCGAGAGTCTATAGTCCAAGCTCCTATCTCGAATCTGAGATAACTACGGCTTCTAGTTCGCTAAACTAGAAGTCCTAGAGGGTGTAGAGTAAGAAAATGAATTAATTTGTCTCTTGGAACCCTAGTATTCTCAACACATGAGAGCTTTTAGGGTTTAGAGGAAGAAGAAGAAGACTTGAAGAAAGTGACAGTGGAGTGTCAACTTGAAGGAAGCTTGGCTGTCCTTGGATAAAAGAATGAAGCAAATATGATATTTTGGAGATAAATATCTCACAAAAAAATATCTCACAAGCTTCACAAAATATCTATTTTATCAAGAGTGAGTCATGAGCATGAGTCATCTAGTAGCCATGCTAGATTCAATATCCAAATTCCACCTCATTTCTCCACCTATTTGTTTTAATCCATAAAAGAATCAAAACCCTAATAGGTGTCCCCTTTTAGAAGCTTTCCCGAACTAATTACGAGAATGCCCCTCATCCGTATATACATACCCATATCCGTATTCCGAAGAATACGAATACAAAGAGACGAAACAAATCCATCAGTACAATGCTAGGATCCGGCTTAAACCAAAGCCCACCAGTATCACCCGCCCGAACATCATACGCACACAAGTGCACATACGTGATCGAAGCCCAGTCGTATAATCATACGGCCTCTGCACCTTTTTCCCGGTGCAGGGAGACTCTCTATGTGGGACTCTAAACACTCGTCACTACGCTGGCAGTGTGTTTAACCACAAACCGCAAGTGGTACTAGCTGCATGTAACGGCTATCCAGGTATGTGTCGATAAGAAGGCCGATGAGCTAACTCATCCGAACTCCTACTGAGCCTGTATGTGACAATCTCTGTACAGTCCGGTCTGTTCGTCTAAGAGTATCGCATATCGGACCTAGGGGGCGGTAATCGTTAGACCTTTAATAGCGCAATAAGTCGTGCTGGAGTGTAGCCCAAAACACCCTGAGAAACTACTGGAATACCTACCAGTACATCTTACTTTCCCTGGCCAGGGACTTTGTGTAATTGCTCTCCAAACACAATACGATATCAACCCCCAATACCCGGAGAGATGAATCCTTTCTAACCGCCACTGCTTCCAAGTGCTTCGGGACTGCACCCAACTACTACCAGTTTGCACGACTCCTTTGAGCCGTGGTAGGATAGTAATCAAAGTACAGTGGGAACACACTCGAGGCAAAGTAACAGTGTCAAGTCGACGGACTAAGTTGTACTCATGTCACCTAGGAACTGCTACCCGATGATAGGTATAATACCCACCAACAGTTCCCGACGAGTCATGTCCAGTGTACTCATAACCTAATGAGCACCTGCATACTATCTCTAGTACGACGTACTAATTGCTGTGGGACAGTCCGTCTCCTCTGCTGGGATGAGAAGCGTATACACTAGTCTACTCCGGAGTATCGATGCCCCGTCTCGATAATCCTACGACTAGGGACCTGTATAAGGATGTGATTGTAGATTAACCAGCCTCTACTAGTGTGACTGCCATCACAACACCGGTAATCAAGTAAAGATCCTAAGGGCTCTACTAATATGTATAAGCGATATGCCAAAAGAAACACATGCACATATTGAAGTAGAAACAAACTAAGTAGCATACTACCATTTTGAGTAAGACTGTCAATACAACTGTGAATATCCCAAGCTTCCATTAAGTAATATACAAACCAATATGATACAATAGTTGCCTCTAGGGCATACATCACTAACAGTTAAAGTATTTTCCTTATATATATCTTGAATAAAAACGCTAGATTCGTTATGTTTAATAGGACCACTTGGCTACAATAAGAGATGCAACAAATTTTACATACGGAGTCGAAATGGTAGATCCACACTTGATTGACGATGTAGTAATCTCGCTACAATAGTGGAGCAATACTACACATCAATAAGCCAAATATAAATGGAAGTTATATAGACAATTGGATATGTTGCATCCTACCTTATTTGTTTTTACTTTATCTAAACAATCTATAAAAATAAGAATAAATTTTGATTTCATGTTCACTAATAGACACGTGAGAAAAGCGATAATGGTAAAAACATTACTTAAAATAAACCCTTGTAATGATTGTGCGACAATAAATATATGAATTGAGTTACCTATAATATTATCCTCCTTTATGTGTAGATTAAGTATAGTCTGTTTTGGAAATTACTTGATGTCTATAAAATGGTTGGACCGAATTAAATCGATTGAAAAAGAAATTTGATGATTATCCTTACTACTGAAAAATTGGCCAAAATTATTAAAGAAGATGCACCGTAAAAACCTTGTCCCAAAGCAACTGCTGATGAGATCACCAGTTATCAAAATTGGTTTGATAAGGATGAACTTTTTAAATGTTATATAGTAGGTTCCTTGGATCCTACCGTTCAAATGCAGGTCGAAGGAAAAGAAACTACTAAGCAAATCTTGAAATGCATGAAAGCCTTGTACGAAGAGAGAAATCATATAGTTCTTCAAAATGCTATGAGTAATTTGATGAACAGTAAGATGGCTGAAGATACTCCAATTCATACCCATGTTCATAAGATGATAGGGTACATCAATGAACTGGAAAGTTTGGGAGCTAAGATTGACTATGAAACCAAAATTGTTGTCATTCTCGCATCATTATCCCTTTCTTTTAGTCAGTTCAAAGTGAACTTTAGTATGGAAGAGCAAGATATTGGTTTGCCTGAACTGAGCAATATATCACAAAGAGTTGAGAATATAATGAAGCGGAATAAGACCATAATAATGGTCACTAACTCAGCTGGATCATCCGGCAAGAAGAAAAGTATGCTTTTTTTTAAGAAGAAAATTGCTATAGGAAAACATATTTCTATGAATACAAAATGGGATCAATCTAGTGATGAATGTCATTACTGTCATAAGAAAGGTCATTGAAAGACGAATTGCAAAAATTATATTGCCTCCCTGAAGAATGAGAAACCTTTGGAAGATATGTTATCTCACTTCGTAGTAGAGACTAATGTTATGAGTTATTCCTCTTATACTTGGTGTATTGACTCAGTTTCTTCTTCACATGTTTGTAATTCTTTGCAGGGGTACAAGAAAAAACAAAAGCTTAGATATGAGGAGATTACTTTGACAATGAGAAATTTAGCCGTAGTTTCAGCATTTTAGAAACTTATTGTGTACGTTTAAATAATGGGTATGTGATGTAACTTAAAATTTTTCTTTATGTTCCTCAAGTTAGGAAATATTTGATTTCTGTTTAGAAACTTTGTAGTGGTAGTTACTCTATTTTATTTAGCAGTAAAACTTCTATTAAGTTTGTTAATTTTGTTATTACTCATTGTGTGATTGATAATGGATATATTGTATTGATATTACCCATTATTCTTATGCAAATATGATTGAGTCTGATAAATCTTCGAAACGTAAGATGGATCAAAGTGATCCAACTTATTCTTGGCATATGAGATTAGGTCATGTTAATATTAATAGAATCAATAGATTAGTAAATGATGGTCTTTTAGATTTTCTAAAAGTAGAGAATCTTCTAACTAGTGATCATTTCCTTAGAGGCAAGATGATCAAATTATCCTTCATAAGAAAACGTGTTAGAGCATTATGATCTCTTGATATCATATATACATATGTATGTGGACCTTAAAGTGTTAAAGCAAGAGGTTGATATTCATATTTTATGACATTTACAGATGACCCATCTAGATATGGTTATATTTGGGTACAAATCTGAATTCTTTGAAAACTTTAAAGAATATAAAGATGAAGTTGAAAAGGAGCTTAGTAGAAGTATCAAGACCATCCGATCAGATCGGGGTTGAGAATATTTGTCAGATGGGGTTTAAAAGGTTCTTAAAAGAAAATGGAATTGTTTATAACTTGACATCACCCGGCATCCCCACAACATAACGGTGTTTCTGAAAAGAGGAACCGAACATTATTAGACATGGTCAGATCGATGTTTAGTCGATTAGAGGTTCCTCTATCCTTATGAGGGTTTGGAGGAAATACTAAGAATTATCTATTAAACAGAATTCCTTCTAAATCTGTTTCTTCAACGCCATATAAGATATTGAAAGGAAGAAAATCAAGTATACGACATTTAAAAATTTAGGGTTGTCCAACTCATGTTAGAAAACAATTGATGGATAAATCGGAATTTAGGACAGATAGATGCTTATTTGTAGATTACTCCATGGATACAACAACAACAACTGAGCCTTCTATCCCAAGCATATGAGGTAGGCTACATGAACTAACATGAGAATGACGCTAGGTCCAGCACATGAATCCTCTGCCTCCACTCACTCCTATCGAACAATATACTTTCATTGAGGTCTTTGGCGACCATATCTTTCCGTATCACCTCTATCCATGTTTTTATGGGTCTTCCTTTCGCTCTTTTGATATTTCCTATATCGATAGTATTTATTCGTCGAACCGGTGCTTCTATAGATCTGCATCGCACATGACCAAACTATATTAGCCGGTTTTCCCGCATCTTCTCCTCCACAGGTGCTACACCAACTTTTGCACGAATATTCTCATTTCACATCTTATCTTTTCTACTGTTACCACACATCCAATGAAGCATCTGCATCTCTGCTACATGTATCTTCTGTGTATGATACTTCTTAGGAGCCCAGCATTCTGTACCATCTAATAAGGCATGCCGAATAGCGCTCCAATAAAACTTCCCTTTCAACTTTAACGGAAAGTTACGATCACACGAAATCCCTTTTGCACTCCTCCATTTCAACCAACCATCTTGGAACTTTTGATTAACATCGCTATCGATCTCCCCATCCTTTTGGATGATGGAACCTAGATATCTAAACTAATCGCTCGGTGATTTCTCTTATCCTTCTAGTGTTATACCAATATGGTCTCGACTTCTCTGTTTGCTAAATTTGCAATGCATATATGCTGCCTTGGACCTGCTCAATCTGAATTCCCGAGATTCCAACGTTTGCCTCCATAACTCCAATTTGTCATTAACCTCTGCTTTCGTCTCATTTATTAGAACAGTATTATCAGCGGATAGCATACACCAAGATATCTCATCTTGGATAGCTCTAGTAAGCTCACCCATCATGATGGTAAACAGGAATGGATTTAATGCAAATCCTTAAAGTAAGCCAATTGTAATCGGAAAATCGCTCGTTAGGCCGTCCCAAGTTCGGACATTTGCCACTACGTACATATCCCTAATTATGTTAATGTACCATATGGGGACCCCCATCTTCATCATTGTCCCCCCATAATATCTTTATAGATATCTTATTGTACGCTTTCTCTAAATCAATAAATATCATATGCAAATATCTTCTCCTCTCTCGAAAACACTCAACAAGTTGATGAAGCAAATGAATAGCTTCTGTCGTCCATCGTCTGGGCATAAACCCAAACCGGTTCTCTGTTTTCTTAACATCCTTTCTTAGCCTGTGTTCAATCACACTCTCCTAAAACTTCATGGTGTGACACATAAGGTTATTTCACGGTAGTTTGAGCAACTTTGAATGTCACCCTTGTTCTTATAGATAGGTACAAGGTTACTCTTTCTCCACGCATTTGGTATCCTTTTGTCTGCCAAATCTTATTAAATGGATCTATCAACCATTTAAAGCCTATTTCTCCTAAGTATCTCCAAAGCTCGATAGGAATCATGTCTGGACCAACCGCTTTTCATGACCTCCTTCTTTTCAAAGCCTCTTTAACCTCTGGTATTCTTATTTTACGCATGAAATCACGGTTTATATCTTGAGATTGAATGCCAAGTCCATCCAAATTCTTAGTAAAGCTCTCATTGAACAATTTATTAAAATAATCTCTCCACATTTCCTTGATATCCTCATCTTGAACTAAAACCTTCTGATCTTCATTTTTGACACACTTCACTGCACATAAGTCTCTGGTCTTCTATTCCTGCATCCAAGCAATCCAGTATATATCATTTTTAGCTTCTTTAGTGTCCAACTTCTCATACACCTCCTTGTAGACCTTAGCTTTAGCATCCCGAATAGCTTTCTTAACTTCATTTTAGCCATTTTATACTTCTTAAATCTCTCCGCATCTCTGCTTTTCTTCAAATCTTTATAAGAATCCGTCTTTATTTTAACAGCAGCCTTTACTTCTTCGTTCCACCATGATGTGTTCTTAAATGGTGGAGCACCACCTCTTGACTCACCAGATAGAACTCTAGCTACCTTCTTGATACAACTAGCCATCTTATTCCATGTTCTGTCTGAATCATCTTTAGACTGCCAATCCGCCTCTTGAACTACATGATCTTTAAAAGTTTTTTGGTTACCTTCCTTTAGTCGCCACCACTTAATTCTAGGTTCTATTTTACGTCTAATCTTCCTAATTCCTCTTCTAAAACGAAAATTTAGAAATAAAAGTTTATATTGAGTGGTTACACTCTTACCTGGCACTACTTTGCAGTTGATGCAACAACCTCTATCTATCATTCTCATTAGAAAAAAATCTATTTGATTTGCACTTGATCCGCTCCTAAAGGTGATAAAGTGAGACTCTTTTTTTCTAAACCAAGTGTTTGCTAATATCAAGTCATAAGACAAGACAAAATCTAGAATCGAGCTACCTACTTTATTCCTTTGTCTAAAACCAAAAGCTCCATTGATAGTATTAAACCCACAACAGCTAGTACCTACATGTCCATTGAAATCACCACCAATAAATAACCTCTCTCCACTAGGTATCTTTTGCACCATCTCGTCTAAATCCTCTCAGAATAGACGCTTACTAGCGTCATCAAGACCTATCTATGGTGTATAAGCACTAATAAAATTGAGAATCTCACTACCTAGAATAAGCTTAACCAGTAAAATTCTACCACATTTTCTCATAATCTCAACTACATTCTCAAGCAACCGTCTATCTATGATTACGCCTATCTCATTATGATTTTTATCTCTACCCGTATACCAAAACTTATAACCCCAAAGCTCTATTACTCTACCTTTTTTACTAACCCACTTAGTTTCTTGCAAACACATAATACCAACTCTCCTAATTATCACCTCCACTAATTCTGTTAGTCTATCTGTAAGAGAACTTATGTTCTAAGAATCTAGACGGATTCTATGAAACCCTTGCTTATTTGTCATTACACCAGGGGTCCGATGTAGCGTGCCACTTTCGGACGACAACATAGAAGCCCTTGCATATTTAACATTACATCCAGGATCTGATGTAGCACGCCGCTGAGTAGGGGACGCCCCAATGATATTCTTATTATGGTTCGTGTCATAGAATGATACAAAATTTTACATTAGCTGTCACAATTCTCACATTTTCTCATCCGGACTTAGGACCGGCAATGGTGAGGTTACCCCAAGGATAGCACTGGATATTATATTTATAATTCTAGTGATCATACCATCATCGTAAGAAGATTCATGTTCTTTATGGAAGATCAAATTGTTGGTCTAGAAGGTGTTGCTCTTGATGAAAAGTCGTCTTCTCCATTATGAAAGTCCTCTTTTCCTGCGGGAGAAAATCCTAATTTATTATGAGATTCTACAAATTCAATGGGAGGTACAAGTGTTAGTGGAGATAGGGATCCATCACTAGAAACTGTTGTTGTTGATGCACCTGTTGGAACAAGAATATCAATTAGGATCATTCGTCCTCCTATAAGGTAAAGACTTGACAATGAAAAATATTTGATCGAAAATGTCGAGGAGGATGAGAATTCAAGGATTTATAATGAATTCATGTCATATGTTGATTCTAGCAAGTGGGTTGATACCATGAAAACGGAATGGACTCTATGTATCATAACAAGGTTTGGACCTTGGTAGATCCACCTCATGGGATAAACCCATTGGATGCAAGTGGATATACAAAAGAAAATGTGAAGCTGATGGAAATGTAGAAACATTTAAAAACTCGCTTAGTGGCAAAAGTTTATACTCAAAAAGAAGGAATTGATTATGAGGAAACTTTTTCTCCTGTTATAATATTGAAATCCATTAGGATCCTATTAGCCATAGGAGTATATTATGACTATGAGATATGGCAAGTGGACGTAAAAACAGCCTTCTTGAATGGATATTTTGAGGAAGATATTTACTTGCAACAACCAAAAGGTTTTGTATGTAAGACTCAAGAAAGCATGGTTTGTAAATTGAATAGGTCAATATATATAGATTTTAACAGGCTTCTAGGAGTTCGAATATTCGTTTTGATGAAACGATTAAGGAATATGATTTTGTCCAGAATCATGAAGAGCATTGTGTGTATAAAAGCAACAAAATGATTCCATTATGTTCCTAGTACTCTGTGTAGATGACATACTACTTATTGAGAATGATGTAAGTTTGATGGCATCTGTTAAAATGTGGGTTTCAGACAAGTTCTCTACGAAAGATCATGATCAAGGTTCTTAAATTTTGGGTCTCAAACTTTATAGAGATAGAATAATTAAAGAGACGTATAGGATTGTTGCAATCTACTTATGTGGATAAGATTCTTAAAGGGTTCAATATGCAAGGTTCCAAGAAGGGAATGCTTACTGCTAGATATGAAATCTCACTCTCTAAGGAAATGTGCCTTAAAACCAAGAATGAGATTAAGCGCTTCAAAAGTATACCATATGTTTCGGTGGTTAGTAGTTTAATGTATGCTATATTTTATGTTGGCTATAGTGCCCTCAAGTTAATTATTGGATCGCAGGCACGTGATTGCAATGATTGAGGGAGGACCTATACCGGTAGAATAGTCTTACTCGAGATGATAGTATGCTATCTGGTTTGCCTTTATCATCATGTACATGCTTCAGGTGACATTACATATCACTATTACATATTGATAGAGCCCATAGGATTCATGCTTGACTACCAGCAGTATGATGGCGATCATATACGTGGGAGTTGGGTGGTCTATAAGCAAATCCTTAAAGTGTCCCTAGTCGTGGTAGTTTCAAGACTGGGCATCGATACTCTAAGAGTAGACTTGTGTATATGGATCGAGACCCCGACGAGGGGCGGTGGCCGGACTCACAAACCATTGGTGTCAGTTGGTTCACCTAGGATGTCTACAGGTGCTCATTGGGTTATGAGTACACCGGACGGACTCGCCGGGAATATGCTAGTTGGTATTATACCTATTGTCAGATAGCAGTTCCCTGGTGACATGTGTACAGGTTGGTCTATCGACCTGAGATCGTCATTTGTCTCGTGTGAGTTCCCACTGTGCTTTGATTACTATCCTACCACGGCTAAAAGGAGTCGTGCAAACAGGTTTTTAGTTGGGTACAGTCCCGAGTCACATGGAGGCAGTGAGCGGATCGTCGGGGGATTCGTCTCGCCCGGTATATTGGGGGTTGATGTCACGGTGTGTACGGGTGGCCATCACCAGAAATCCTCGGCCGGGGTAGACGAGAATTACTGATTCGGATCAGTAGTTTCTCACTTGGTGATGGGCTTCATACCGAAACTAAATGTAACGTTATTAGGGGTCTGACTTTATCCACCCCGCTAGACTTGATATGCAATACTCATAGACAAACGGACCGGACTGTACAGATATTGTCACTGTCAGGCTCAGTAGGGTTTCAGGATGAGTTCACTCGTCGGCCTCTCTTCCGCTCAATACCTGGGTAGCCGTTATATACATCTAGTGCCTCTGACGTGCTTGTGGTTAAACCCACTACCAGCGTATTAACGAGTCTTTAGAGTCACATACAGAGGGTTTCTCTAGTTCGGGTGAAACGTTGTAGAGGCCGTATGGTTTTATGGCAGGGTTCGAACATACACATGCACTTGTGCACGTGTCATGATTCGGACGGATAATACTAGTGGGCTTTGGTTTAAGACGGATCCTAGTTTATAGTGATGGATTATTTCCGTCTCGTTGCATTTGTATTCAGTCGGAATACGGATGCAGGTATGTATTTACGGATGAGGGGTATTCTTGTAATTCGTTACGAGTTTACTTTAGTGTTGCCATTTCTTTCTTCGTATTAAACATTTAGGGTTTATAAATGTTTAATATTTTTGTGATGGAGAGTGTGAGTGCAAGTCTTGACCTTGAGCTTTGATGAGGCATGTGCTCACTTGGTGACTCATGGTGTTGGGTCTTGTGTGAGATGAGCATTGATGGTGTTTTGTTTTGATAGAGATATTTTGTGCTGGGGATTTTTCTTTGCTTGCTCATCATAATATCTCACACAAGACACACACAACTCAACTCGAGAGAAAAGAGCAGAGATTTTTCTTTGGTGTTTTTCTTTAGCCAAAACTTGAGCTCACACTTCTTCATCCATGGCAACTCTTTCACCTCCACCCTAACATGTCTCATGTGTTGAGCAACCTAGGGTGTTTTGAGACAAAGTATTCACACACACTCTCTACTTCATCTTGTGCATCTAGGTTAGCAAACTGGATGCCCGAGTTGCTTCGGTTTTGAAACGGGAGCCCGTATTACTAATTCTCGACATGGATCGTCTTCGACGAGGGAGACCGGAGATCAAACTTCTTCGAGGTAGCCGCGATGAGCTTAGGACAGAGGTTGAAGACCAAAGGATACGGATCGATTGGTATAGCCTCTCTAAACTCTTTACATTAGACTAGTATAGGGTTAATGGTACGATCCGTAATCAGGGGTTCCGTTAGCGCCGGGTTTTAAAAGTTTTTATTCCATATTTGGCCACGGATTGATGGACGGGGCGCTGGCGTAACCCAACATGGTATCAGAGCCAACCCATTAACCGCATACTAGTTGGTTTAGACAATGTTAAAGTATGAAACCGAAACAACTCCAAATCACCACTCGATATATTCCAGTTTCTGTCAAAATTTTCCGAGTCTTCAAAAATTATTTTAGCAACTGCAGAAGACTACTTAAGTGACCACAAGACAACACCCCAAATACGAGACCAATCCAACACCACTGGACCGAGCGCGTTGCTTCCAAAACCGAGGAGGTCAGCCAGAATAAGGCTTCTGGAGTTCGTATTTTGGGTGTTATCTGGTCTCTGGAATATTGGTTTATTGGTATTACTAGTTTATCCCAGTTTGGATATAGTTTATCTAGTTGTTTTGGTGCTAATTGGCGTTATTTCAAAGTCGATATTTCTAACATCGTTTAAAGTTTTCAGTACATTCATTACTATCTGCGACCGTGAATGTCATTAAAGCGGTACAACTTGTCTAATTGCTATAGTTCTTTTAGACGGGTTTGCGAACGTGAAATTCACGTTGATATTCTGTGTTGTCCTGTGTTGTTGCGGATTCGTCGTGGTGGATAGCATGGGTGCAATGTGTTGGAGATAGTGCCCTCAGAGTCAATTATTGGATCACAGGCACGTGATTGCAATGATTGAGGGAGGACCTATACCAGTAGGACAGTCTTACTCAAGATGATAGTATGTTATCTGGTTTATCTTTATCATCGTGTACTGCTTTAGGTGACCTTAAAGGTCACTATTGCGTTTTGATAGAGCCCTTAGGATTCTTGCTTGACGGCCAGCAGTATGATGGCGATCATATACGTGGGAGATGGGGTCTATAAGCACATCCTTAAAAGGTCCCTAGTCGTGGGAGTTTCGAGACAGGGCATCGATACTCTAGAGTAGACTAGTGTATACAGTCGAGACCCCGACGAGGGGCGGTGGCTGGTCTCACAAGCCACTGGTGTCAGTTGGTTCACCTAAGATGCATACAGGTGCTCATTGGGTTATGAGTACACCGGACATGACTCGCCGAGAACATGCTAGTTGGTCTTATACCTGACGTCAGATAGCAGTTCCCTGGTGACATGTGTACAGGTTAGTTCATCGACCTGAGATCGTCATTTGTCTAGTGTGAGTTCCCACTGTACTTTGATTACTACCCTACCACGGCTCAAAAGAGTCGTGCAAACAGGTTTTAGTTGGGTACAGTCCCGAGCCACATGGAGGCAGTGAGCGGATCTGCAGGGGTTCGTCTCTCCCGGTATTGGGGGTGAGGTCACGCTGTGTCTAGGAGAGCCATTACACAAAGCCCTCGGCCGAGGCAGGAGATTTACTGGTAGGTATTCCAGTAGTATCTCAGGGTGTTCTGGGCTACACTCCGACACGACTTGTACCACTTTTGGGGGTCTGACTTTTACCAACCCTCTAGGCCCACCATGCGATACTCATAGACGAACGGACCGGACTGTATGGATATTGTCACTGACAGGCTCAGTAGGGTGTCAGGATGAGTTCGCTCATCGACATCCCTTTTGGTCAACACCTAGTAGCCCGTTATGTATGGCTAATACCTTTGACGTGCTAGTGGTTAAATCCACAGCCAAAGTGTTGACGAGTCTTTAGAGTCCCCCATAGACCGTTTCTCAAGTTTCGGGGGAAACGTTGTAGAGGCCATATGGAGATATGGCAGGGTTCGATCATGTACGTGCGGTATTGCACGGAACATGATCGGACGGATAATACTAGCGGGCTTTGGTTTAAGCCGGATCCTAGTATTGTACAGTGTAGATTTTGTCTCATTGCATTTGCATTTGGTCGGAATACAAATGTGGGTATGTATATACAGTAGCGGGGTTTTCCTGTAATTTATTACGGGATCGTTTTTCTGAAGTTTCCAGTTTGCTTTCCGTTTCGGCCATTTTCCTTTATTTCTTTTCTTGGCTGAAAATTGTTGGACGAGGCTTATTTGCCAATGTGCAAATTAGCATTGTGGAGGGGGGTCTTTGTACATTGTTGCTTCATAATTGAGGTTGACTCCTTTGGTTCATGATTGCTTGACTTTGTGATGAGATGGTTGTTTATGAGTGTGGACTTTTTTATGACCATGATATTTCATCATCATCACCTTTTCTCTCTCTTGCATTATGATTGATTCACTCCTTCTCTCACTCTCAATCAAGTTTGGTTGGAGTGGGCTGTCCAAAAATTTGAGGGGAGAAAATTGCTCCTTCTTGCTTGCAAAAATTCCCTTAGCATCACAAAATTCACATCTCCTTCCACTTCCAAATGGTAACTTCATACCCACGAGAGACAAACCTTCCTACACTTCATCTACAGTATTCTTGGACACGTAGACTTGCCAACTTCATGCCCGAGTTGCCTCGGTCCAGAGATGGGAGCCCGTAAAAGAACCCGGCGATGTGGTGCCCTTCCGATGAGGAGATGAAGACCGGAGATTCCGCGGGAAGATCGGGACGACGACGAGAAGACCGAAGGACACGGATCACTCGGTATATCTCTCTACCCCTTCTCTAGTTCGTTAGTAGTAGGTTAATGGTCCGATCCGGGATTTAGTCCATGGTAGCGCCGGTATAAAGTTAAAGAAAAGTTTTTGTTTCCGTATTTTGGACTCGTTCAGACGGCCGGGGCGCCGCCGTGCACTAACATGGTATCAGAGCCACGCCATTAAGCTAGTCTAGCTTGCTTTAACGTGTTTACAAGTTCAATCGAATGGATTTTCCGAAAACCCGCATTTTCTGGTTCAGTTCTCTGTCGAATTTTTTTTGGCTCGAAAAAATATTTGGAGTGTTGTAGAAATCTGAGCAGGTGATTTTAAGAATTCTGTAGAAATCTGGTATTGTGATGCTACAGGAAGACCGCGGAACCGCGGCCAAACCCATGTTCCGGCCGCGGTTCCGCCGCAGTCAAGGGTCAATGCAATGCCATTTTTCTACAGTGATCTTTATATTTGAAATTGGGGTTTTTGGAATATTCTGTTTGGGCCCAGATTATTTTTGAGTGCTGCAGTTGTGCTTGGGGCCCACTTGGTAAAATTTAGTCGATCGAAAATTTTAAACATGTTAGTTCATAGTATTTACATTATATCTGCGACCGTGAATGTCATTTGATCGGTAAATCCTGTCTAACTGCTATAGCCCTTTTAGACGGATTTGCGAACGTGACATTCACGTTGATGTTCTGTGTTGTGCTGTAATGTTGTGAATTGTCGTGGTGGATAGCCTGGATGCAATGGTAGTACAGTTTGGTTTATTATGTACATTTGATATTGCGGGGAGAGCGTCCGACATGTGGACTGCCGTCACTGCCTGTTTGTATATTATTCTTTTGGGGCACGACCAGGGTGAGGTCGATGTACCCGTTGTATGTATATTTTACTTTCTGTACTAGGATTACCCCAAGGTGGGGTGCACGGATAGCCGGGTTCTAGAGGGCAACGAGCCCGCATCTCATGGCGTTGAGACGGAGGGGGCTTCACTCTAGAATTGGCGGCCTATTCGCCGCACTCGTAGGGGTACAGGTTGACCCAAGGAGAGGTGCCCAAGTTACCGGATTCCGTGAAGTGCTGGATGGTCCATTCACGTTGCTGAAGGGGGCTACCTCGCTTCAGGTTTTGGCGGGTAACTTGCCGCGCTCGTAGGGGTCTAAGATTTCATTGCACAGGCTATCCACACGATCAGGGGAACATCGGGTTTCAGTAGCGGCTCTATGAAACCCGGGGATCCCAGATATCTGTATTGTTCTGTGATGCTTATTACATTTCTGTGATGTTGCATTTTATCACACCTTGAGCGAATATTATATATTGATATATATACTAGTAGATGTTGTATATGTTTTGCATCCGCGCTAGTCCAGTCCCCGCTCTGTCGTTAGTTAAGTAACCTAACGGGTAATGACGGGACCCAGTGGCAAATGCGGATGGCATATACGTACATCATTATTTTCGTTCTTTATTGGTGTGATCAATTGATGGGACTGCATTGATTCGGATCAATGCAAGCTAAACAAACCTATTCTGATGTTGTTGGAACAATTTTTCAAAAAGCTGTTATTGCAAGGACGTTCACTTTTGTTTCGCAGTGGTATTCGGTTATGAATATCCAGCACCTCAGTCGATGAGGCAAGGGCCGAGATCCCTTCACCGAGAGTGACCCCTTGGACAGAAGTTTGCGTCAGGATAATAACTTCACTATAGCCGATTACTTTTGCTTTGCATCGTGGTATTCAGTTGGAATATCCTGCACCTCATTCTACGGGGAAAGAGCCGGGATCCCTTCATCGGGAGTGACCTCTTTAGCAAAGGTTTTCGCCACTATATTTTTATAAAAGAAATTATCCAGTTCCTTCAACGATATCAAGTTCATTACAGTAAAAGGTTTTTCGCCAAAAACCATTTGTAGCCCTCCGTCATTTCAGATTAGTATTGCTTAGTATTCGCGCTATGTTTGTCTTTGCTATTCGCCGAGGCGTAGTGTGCGGTAGCTCTGTAATGCTTTCTGTCGCATGGATATGTGGATTGGTTAGGGCGGTCGTACGACTTTGTTGATTATTCATCAAGGGTCGTGCGGGTGGGTTTAATGCAATCAAGATAATGACGGGTTGAACTTGACTAGGACCTTTTGATTTATTGATTATTCGTCAAGGTCACTTGGGTCCTAGGGGTAAAAATCACATCGGGAGTTTCTAAAGAAACTGAAACTTGCCAGATATGCGCATACCTTCTGGAGTGTGGTGACGTGAGTGGATTTCGTCACGTTATCATGCGATGATAGTTGGATCCCGATTCCCACTGATGAGTTGGTTTACTCCTCGGGTGATCCCGACTAATTCTTCTTTCACGTTTGGAGGAGAATTTGACGTGACAGTGGGAGGTTTCCTGATTAGATAAATTGGTAACCATTCTGATCTAGGTTAGAGTGCACGCTGAGTGTTTCTTTTCTCTCTCTCTTTCTCTGGAAGCGACCATGACCCGACCCTTGATTATGACTCAGTGACCAAGATTAACCGAACCTTCTTAAACACTGACTTTTGGATTGTCAGAGTTGCATACCTCATTGCCACTCCTACTTTTACCCTTTTCTCCAGGACATCCCGTATTACTACGAATGTCCACTTCCATTGGATAAAACCATCGTATGGTTATATACGAATTCGAAGGAATTTATTCGAGGATGGTTTCTAATTCTGGAGAAAAAGAATAGGACTATTCAGTTGTCTTTTCCTTTTACCTTCTCTCAGGTTGCGAGTGTTCCTTGGATTAGGACGGTACACCCATTACGCTAATTGGATAGTCTTCTTCCAAACCATAGGCTGGTGCCGAACGGTAGGGAATGAAGAAAACCATTTAGCCTAAACGGTGTGCAGAAGGTATTAAGTAAAGAAAAATAAAGATATTAGTAAGAGGGCAAAGTAAATTGCGACTGCTATTCACGACCAAACCAAGTATTTCATTACCACTCCCACTTCACCTTTGTATTTCTCTAGAACACTCCGCATCACTACGAAGATCCATAGTTTATTGGATACTCCATCGTATGGTTATATACAAACTCGAAAGGAAGTTGTTCCAGTTCGGGGATGGATTCTGGTTCAGGAGAAATAGGAATAAGGTTTATTCGGTTGTCTTTTATCTTTACCTTCTCTCGGGTTGCGAGTGCTCCTAGGATTAGGACAGTACACTCATTATGCTTATTGGATAGTCTTCTTCCAAACCATAGGCTGGTGCCGAATGGTAGGGAAGGAAGAAAACCATTTAGCCTAAGAGGGTGTACAGAAGGTAATGACTAAAGACATATGAAGGGATGTGGAGAGATGGCATAGAAATATACGGTTACAGTTGTGAATATGGATAATGGAAGAGGCATTACTAGGAATACCAGGATACCCCTACGAAATATTTCAATGTTTCAGTTTCACTATGTACTGTTAAAAGAAAACTGATTTCCCAATTAGCCCTTGCTCCAGGGTATGTATTTACCAGGTATGATTCTCACATCTGTATGGTTTTACAGATGATGAGTGGGAGTAAGTTATTGGGAATTAGGTGATCATCCTCATTATATCGGAATTTGTTGTAATTGGTGATATTTGAGGAAATCACCTGGGTAGTTTGCCAGACGGCAAATATTTGGTTTTGAATATCCGTTGTTGTGCACCAATTTCAAATCGATATATCTGTACGTCTATTTTTATAAAGTGAGATATACCTTTTTGAAATTATGTCCATGACATTTACCTATATCAGTGGATGATTAGGTAAGGAGTATTAAACAGCGGTGTAATTCTTCTTAGCCATAAGTACAGTTTTCAACCTACGACACACAGGGTTTGAGTTATTAGACTCAGGGGACTTATACAGAGTATTGTATGTTGTCCAGTGTCCATTAGTACAGAGGGGTTGGTCCTCGTACTATATTCGGTTTACTTATGACTTCTCCAGTTCTTAGATAAGTGTTTCGTAGAAACACAAGGTCTGAGTTTTAAGAAGTTATAGGTATAAGAGTAAAGTAGAGAACCAGGTATAGCAAGTATCGGGATTCTTCAAGGTGATTGAAGATGTAGATACTTGTGTATGGTATTCAGTTAATAGTTTTGAGAAACTTGTTTCTCTTTCAGGTTACTCATAATTGGAAGCACTCTTAAGCTGAGTAACGCTAATCCACCTTTTTCCATTTAGTTGACATGCACTGGAGACAGCTGCATAATTTGAATCTGGTTCAATTAAATCAGTACCTCTGTTTTTGTATTGGATATAGAACAGTTCATATCTTGACATTGTTAAGGTACGGGGAGTTGTCCAGCTTATGCTTAAAACCAGACTCTGGACAACTCAAGGCACGTTTCTGTAAAGGCTGTTTGTGGGTTGACCCGGGCTATGACGAGGGTTGACTTTCTACCATCTGGAAGATCAATAGTGATATTGTTCTTGACTCACCACAGTTTTAATAAAAATGGATTTTTCAGAAAACAGTAGTGGGAGTATGGTAGAACTGGATGTGATTCCAGAACCGCAAACGATTACTGAAAATTTGATAAGAACCTAAAGATTCAATCTGGTTTGGCATTTCATTGGCCACTCCGCAGATAAGGTGGGTAATCTCAGGCACTCGAGAGGTACTTCGGTATGCTCAAGGAAGGTGACAGGGAGGTTCTTGTTTACCCAGGCTTGCCTTTGCTGTTGTTCCAGAATGTGAGATCCGGCATGAGGATGAGTATAGAGTCATTCTAAACTAGCTTTAGAAGTGCACGTGTGTATGACTCTGCCAGAGGGTTGTCGTAGTCAGTGGGAGCAGCGGAAGCATTGGTGGACAAGTGGCTTGTGTCTATTTATTGACTAAAGCAGATATAGCGGAGATAGATCATCTATTTCTGATGTGACAGTCATAGGTTTGACTTCATCAGAATAGGGGATGGATCTATTAAGAAGGTAGTAGAGTGTGATGTCCTGGTATTTGGATAACATATACAGAGTAGGAAGTGAAATTCCTATACTACGATCGGTTATACTTTGGTTGTCACACAGTGGTTTCTCCACATAGGAGTTGGATATTATATCAAGACATTCTGGTTACTGGATCTATGGTTTTAGATCTAGATTTGTGTAGTTTCCCAATCTGGGTATTTAGACAGCATTCTAAAGGTGTTTTAGAATGGACGACTCCTGGCACGGTAGTGTACCTGCAGGTGATGGAGTCACCCTCTCTAAAGGTGTCTTACTGACTAAAAGGGAGAGGGATGTGCATGACTTGCAGATTACTTACTTAGGCAATTGAGTCAATCATGAGATGTCAAGTACCACACTAAATGTTGTTTTTGCACGAGCTGCAATAAGTTGATATTGATCCAATCCTGGAGAAACATTCGGAAGCGGTTTTAGAACATAAGTGGATGTTCTAGGGATATGATAACGACAGCCTCATTCGGGAGACAGTTATCATTCCAGGCTTCTAAGGTGACCTGGATGACAGAGTGGCTGTCAGAGTTATAGTTTTCCCTCTGACGTGGGGCAGTATTTTGGACAGGTGGTCCAGGCGGATACTGAGGGAGGCATGGCGCAGGATACTGATTAAGTTCAGTTGACGATACAGTCTAAGAAGTTTGGATTTGGAGTTCATTTATGAACTAGGTCCCATCAGACATCCAGACATATTCTAAGACAGGTATTGCTCATTTCGGGAGATGGGTTTTCTTCGTGAACTTGAGATAAATAGAGACATAGAAAGAAACATTAGGGCGGATCCACTCACTGAGGCTATTCCTCGAAGGCAATAGTTTCGCAAACGAGCTTTGTGAGACTGACTAGTAGAGGAGTTGGGTGTTCGGTATCACACGGGCTGTGAGTATGCGACATCGCAATAATTAGCCTTGAGTGTAAGTGGGAGATTGTTGGAGATAGTGCCCTCAGAGTCAATTATTGGATCACAGGCAATTGATTGCAATGATTGAGGGAGGACCTATACCGGTAGGACAGTCTTACTCAAGATGATAGTATGTTATTTGGTTTATCTTTATCATCGTGTGCTGCTTTAGGTGACCTTAAAGGTCACTATTGCGCGTTTATAGAGCGCATAGGATTCTTGCTTGATGGCCAGCAGTATGATGGCGATCATATACGTGGGAGCTGGGGTCTATAAGCACATCCTTAAAAGGTCCCTAGTCGTGGGAGTTTCGAGACAGGGCATCGATACTCTAGAGTAGACTAGTGTATACAGTCGAAACCCCGACGAGGGGCGGTGGCTGGTCTCACAAGCCACTGGTGTAAGTTGGTTCACCTAAGATGCATACAGGTGCTCATTGGGTTATGAGTACACCGGACATGACTCGCCGGGAACATGCTAGTTGGTCTTATACCTGACGTCAGATAGCAGTTCCCTGGTGACATGTGTACAGGTTAGTTCATCGACCTGAGATCATTATTTTTCTCGTGTGAGTTCTCACTGTATTTTGATTACTACCATACCACGGCTCAAAGGAGTCGTGCAAACAGGTTTTAGTTGGGTACAGTCCCGAGCCACATGGAGGCAGTGAGCGGATCTGCAGGGGTTCATCTCTTCCGGTATTGGGGGTGAGGTCGCGCTGTGTCTAGGAGAGCCATTACACAAAGCCCTCGGCCGAAACAGGAGATTTACTGGTAGGTATTCCAGTAGTATCTCAGGGTGTTCTGGGCTACACTCCGACATGACTTGTACCGCTTTTAGGGGTCTGACTTTTACCAACCCCCTAGGCCCGCCATGCGATACTCATAGACGAATGGACCGGACTGTACGGATATTGTCACTGACAGGCTCAGTAGGGGGTCAGGATGAGTTCGCTCATCGACGTCCCTTTTGGCCAACACCTGGTAGCCCGTTACGTATGGCTAATACCTCTGACGTGCTAGTGGTTAAATCCACAGCCAAAGTGTTGACGAGTCTTTAGAGTCCCCCACAGACCGTTTCTCAAGTTTCGAGCGAAACGCTGTAGAGACCGTATGGAGATATGGCAGGGTTCGATCATGTACGTGCGGTATTGCACGGAACATAATCGGACGGTTAATACTAGCGGGCTTTGGTTTAAGCCGGATCCTAGTATTGTACAGTGTAGATTTTGTCTCATTGCATTTGCATTTGGTCGGAATACAAATGTGGGTATGTATATACAGTAGCGGGGTTTTCCTGTAATTTATTACGGGATCGTTTTTCTGAAGTTGCCAGTTTGCTTTCCGTTTCGGCCATTTTCCTTTATTTCTTTCCTTGGCTGAAAATTGGTGGAGGAGGGCTTATTTGCAAATGTGCAAATTAGCATTGTGGAGAGGGGTCTTTGTACATTGTTGCTTCATGATTGAGGTTGACTCCTTTGGTTCATGATTGCTTGACTTTGTGATGAGATGGTTGTTTATGAGTGTGGACTTTTTTGTGATCATGATATTTCATCATCATCACCTTTTCTCTCTCTTGCATTATGATTGATTCACTCCCTCCCTCACTCTCAATCAAGTTTGGCCGGCCATTCTTGGAGTGGGCTGTCCAAAAATTTGAGAGGAGAAAATTGCTCCTTCTTGCTTGCAAAAATTCCCTTAGCATCATAAAATTCACATCTCCTTCCACTTCCAAATGGCAACTTCATACCCACGAGAGACAAACCTTCCTACACTTCATCTACAGTATTCTTGGACACGTCGACTCTCCAACTTCGTGCCCGAGTTGTCTCGGTCCAGAGGTGGGAGCCCGTAAAAGAACCCAGCGATGTGGTACCCTTCCGACGAGGAGATGAAGACCGGAGATTCCACGGGGAGATCGGGGCGACGACGAGAAGACCGAAGGACACGGATCGCTCGGTATATCTCTCTACCCCTTCTCTAGTTCGCTAATAGTAGGTTAATGGTTCGATCCAGGATTTAGTCCGCGGTAGCGCCGGTTTAAAGTTAAAGAAAAGTTTTTGTTTCCGTATTTTGGCATCGTTCAGACGGCCGGGGCGCCGCCGTGCACTAACACAATGTTAGTACAGTTTAGTTTTATTTATACTTTTGATATTGCGGGGCGAGCATCCGACATGTGGACTGCCGTCACTGCCTGTTTGTATATTATTCTTTTGGGGCACGATCGGGTTGAGGTCGATGTCACCTTTGTACATATTTTCTTTTCCGTACTAGGATTATCCCACAATGGAGTGCCCGGATAGCCGGGTTCTGGAGGGCAACGGGTCCGCATCTCATGGCGTTGAGAATGAAGAGGCCTCACTCTAGAATTGGCGGGCTATTCGCCGCACTCGTAGGGGGTACAGGTTGATCCAAGGAGGGGTGCTCAGGTTACCGGATTCCGTGAAGTGCTGGGTGGCCCATTCACTTTGATGAAGGGGGCTACCTCGCTTCTGGTTTTGGCGGGTAACTTGCCGTACTCGTAGTGGTCTAGGTTTTCATTGCACATGCTATCCACATGACCCGGGGAACGTCGGGTTTCACTTGCGGCTCAAAGGAAACCCGAGTCTCCCAGATTATCTGTATTGTTCTATGATGCTTATCGCTTATTTGTGATGTTGCATTTATCATACCTGGAGCGATTATTATATACTGTTATATATATACTAGTAGATGTTGTATATGTTTTACACCCGCGCTAGTCCAGTACCCGCTCTATCGTTAGTTAAGTAACCTAACGGGTGATGACGGGACCCAGTGGCGAATATGGATGGCATATACGTACATCATATTTTCGTTCTTTTGTGGTGTGATTAATTGATGGGACTGCGTTGATTCAGATCAATGCAAGGAAAACAGACCTATTCGATGTTGTTGGAATTTTTTTTAAAAGCTGTTATTACTAGGACATTTTCTTTTGTTTTGCACAGTGGTATTCAGTTGGAATATCCAGCACCTCATTCCACGAGGCAAGAGCCGAGATCCCTTCACCGGGAGTGACCTCTTGGGCAGAAGTTTGCGTCAGGGTAATAATTTCACTATAGTCGATTACTTTTTGCTTTGCGTCGAGATATTCAGTGGGAATATCCTGCACCTCATTCCACGAGGAAAGAGCCAAGATCCCTTCACCGGTAGTAACCTCTTTAGCAAAGGTTTTCACCACTATATATATTTATAAAAGTTATCCGGTTACTTCAACAATATCAAGTTAATTCCGTTAAAGGTTTTTCGCCAAAAACCAGCCGTAACCCTCCGTCATTTCAGATTAGTATTGCTTAGTATTCGTGCTATGTTTGTCGTTGCTATTCGCCGAGGCGTAGTGTGCGGTAGCTTTGTAATACTTTTCTGTTGCATAGATATGCGATTGGTTAGGACGGTCATGTGACTTTGTTGATTATTCGTCAAGGGTCATGCGGGTGGGTCTAACGCAATCAGGATAATGACGGGTAGAACTTGACTAGGACCTTTTGATTTGTTGATTATTCGTCAAGGTCACTTGGGTCCTATGGGTAAAAATCACATCGGGAGTTTCAAACATACAGGAAACTTGCCATGAATGCGCATACCTTCCGGAGTGTGATAACTTGAGTGGATTCCATCAGGTTATCATGTGATGATAGTTGGATCCCGATTCCCATTGATGAGTTGGTTTACTCCTCGGGTGATTTTAGATGATCCCGACTAATTCTTCTTTCAGGTTTGGAGGAGAATTTGAGGATACAGTGGGAGAAATCCTGATTAGATAAAGTGATTAGCCATTCAAATTTAGATTAGAATACACGCTGAGTGTTTTTTTCTCTCTCTCTTTGGCAGCGACTATGTCCCGACCCTAGACTAGAACTCATAAACCAAGTTAACCGAACCATCTTATAACACTGGCTTTTGGATTGTCAGAGTTGCATACTTCATTGCCACTCCTACTTTTACCTTTTGCATTTCTCCGGAACATTCTGTATTACTATGAAGATCCCCTTTTATTGGATATGACCATCGTATAGTTACATACGAACTCGAAGGAACTTGTTCCAGTTCGAGGATGGTTCCCGGTTCTGGAGAAAATAAATAGGACTATTCAGTTGTCTTTTCCTTTTACCTTCTCTCAGGTTATAAGGGCTCCTAGGATTAGGAGAGCGTACACCTATTGTGCTTATTGGATAGTCTTCTTCCAAACCATAGGCAGGTGCCGAAAGGTGGGGAAGGAAGAAAACCAATTAGCCCAAGTGTGGTGTACAGAAGGTAATATGTAAAGACAAAATAAAGGGAATAGAAAGAGGGAAAAGTAAATTGCGACTGCTATCACTCACGACCAAACCGTGTAGCTCATCGCCACTCCTACTTCACCTTTCCATTTCTCCGGTTTAGGAGAAATTGAATACGATTATTCAGGTTGTCATTTATCATTACCTTCTCTCAGGTTGCGAGGGCTCCTTGTATTAGGAGAGTACACCAATTATGCTTATTGGATATTCTTCTTCCAAACCATAGGCTGGTGCCGAACGGTAGGGAAGGAAGAAAACCATTTAGCCTAAGGGTGGTGTACAAAAGGTAATGAGTAAAGACAAATAAAGAGATTTGGAGAGACGGCAAAGAAATATATGGTTACAGTCATGAATCTGATAATGGAAGAGACATTGCTAGGAATACTCGCATACCCCTTCGAAACATTTTCATGTTTCAGTTTCACTATGCGTTGTTAAATGAAAACTGATTTCCCAATTAGATCCTTACTCCAGGGTATGTATTTACCAGATGTGATTCTCACATCTGTATGGTTTTACAGATGATGAGTGGGAATAAATTATTGGGAATTATGTGATTATATTCTCATTATATCGGAATTCGTTGTAATTGGTGATATTTGAGTGAATCGGCTGGGGTTTTGTCTGGCGGCAAATATTTGGTTTTGAATATCCGTTGTTATGCACCAATTTCAAACTGATATATCTGTACGTTTATTTTATAAAGTGAGATATAACTTTTTGAAATTATGTCCATGACATTTACCTATCTCAGTTGATGATTGGGTAAGGAGTATTAAACAGCGGTGTAATTCTTCTTAACTATAGTACAGTTTTCAACCTACGACGCACAGGGTTTGAGTTGTTCAACTCAGGGAACTTATACAAAGTATTGTATGTTGTCCAGTATCCATTAGGACAGAGGGGTTGGTGCTCATACTATATTCTGTTTACTTATGACTTCTCTAGTTTTAGACAAGTATTTCGTAGAAATACAAGGTCCAAATTTTGAGAAGTTATAGGTGTAGGGTTGCTATGCACGCATACAAGGGTCTACGAGGCATCAAACATGCCCGATTAAAAATTTAGCCGTGCCGAACAACCCGAATACGGATCTTTAAACTAGAGATTAGGAGAAAACTAGCATGCTAAACATTTTAACACTAAGTGAGAGGGATTACAACCTTTGTAGATCCGGTCCTTCACTTTATATGCTCCGTTTTGTGGTCCCTTCGCTGCGATCATCGGGATCCGGACTCTCGAGAGGTTCCACGAAGAGAAAGACGCAACCTTTGCTTCCGATCTTCGATACTAAGATGATCTACCTTGAAGTTTCTTTAACACAAGCTAACACTCATGAAATGATGTGAACACCCTCATCTAAATGGCAAGGGAAGATGAGAATGATGAAGTAGGATTTTTGCTCTCTTTATTTATCTTTTTCTCATATTTATCCATCACAAAAATCAAAGCAAGAAACCATTTCAAGCAAAGAAGAAGAAGGAAGAAGATGATGAACAATATTAGTTGTGATGAATAAAAAATGTTATCATAATTATTTATGCAACCATGGTTGTAGTAACCATTGTAGAGAGTTTACTAGGGTTAGGGTTTGGGTTAGGTCAAAGGGTGAGTCACTTACAAATATCTATCATAATATCTTAACAAAGACAAAGTAAAGCTTCTAGAATCAACTAGAAGGTTTAACCCTAATCCAAACCCTAATCATGTTTAAACTCCTCTAAACATGTTGCATTAATAATTATAATATGTTACAATATTATATATCACATATACAATATTTATTGTAACAAAATAAAATAATACATTTAACATATATCGCATATATATCAATGTATTACCCGAGTGAGAAAAAGAATCTTTTAGTGAGCAAATATTAGTTAATGCAATTTAATATATCAAATATATTATTATACATTAAATTATCGAATCAACACTTGATCCGACAATCCGGCTATATCGCATATAACCGACTAATATTTATCCGTACCGATTCATCGAATCAACACTTGATCCGATGACCCGGCTGATATCAAATATCGCGAGAATATAATACGATATCACATATCGCATTATCCTCGGTCCCGCACATATCACATATGTGCTCCTACCCCGTTTTGCCTGAGCCAAGAAACCTCTGTGTAGGACTCTAAAGAATCGTCAATACGCCGGCAGTAGGTGATGATCATATCAATCACCCACAAGCTGCAAGCGGTCAGCTAAACGTAACAGCTACCCAGGTATTGAGCGCTCAGAAGATCAACAAGCAAGCCTGTACATTCTCCTGTGAATCCAAACAGTAACACTCCCGTACAGTCCGGTCTCGTCGTCTGATATGTCACATATCTCGCCTAGGGGTGGTAAACGTCAGACCCCAGTAGCTCGATAAGTCGTGTCGATATGAGGTCTATAACAGTTCGAGAAACTACTGATAACACTTACCAGTAAATCTCAGCAACCCTGGCCAGGGATTTCCGGTTATAGCCAATCGAACACAGCACAACATCAACTCCCTATACTGGGAGAGACGAATCCCCTCCTATCGCTCATTGCCTCCATGTGATTCGGGACTGTACCCAAAAGCCACCTTTTTGCACACCCTCTTGGACGTGGTATGATGGAAATCAAAGCACAGTGGGAACCACACAAGACTCTATGACGATCTCGGGTCAACAGACTACTCTGTACCAGTGTCACCGGAGAACTGCCATCTGACGTATGGTATAATACCATCTGGGAGTTCTCGGCGAGTCCGTCCAGTGTACCCAGTCTCCACTGAGCACCCGTACACCATCCTTGATGTCAAACACCGATGGATATGGGATCATCCATCACCCATCATATGGGTCAAGATGCGTATATGCTAGTCTACTCTGGTGCATCGATGCCCTGTCTCGATACACCCTCGACTAGGAACAGTTATAGGATGTACTCGTCGACTACCATGGCCCCCACTAGTATGGTCTCATCATAGTCCCAGTAGTCGAGTACATATCCTAAGGGCTTTATCAACATGTAACATAGAGACAATCAGAGTACATGTTAAGATAAAGTACAACCAGATAGCATACTATCATGTCGAGCAAGAAAGTCCTCCCTATATATGTCCTAGCATCCACTACAATATACATCGTATGTACAGTAATGGCCTCTAGGGCATACATATAACTAACAATCTCCCACTTGCACTAGGGCCATCTGTTATGGTATCGCATACCCAACAATTAGCTGCGGTTGAAGTATCTCATACTCAACCATCCTATAAAAGTCTCTACTGGGAAAAAAGGCCTTCGTGAGTGGATCCGCGCGGTCGTCCTCTGTGTCTGCTCTCCTAACCTCGATCTCCCTGAAGATCAACCATCTCCATGATCAGGTGATACTGCCTAAGAATTATATCTGGATTTCTGATGGGACGGTAGTTCCTTGGCTAAAGCCACAACTCCATTGTCACACAATGGTAGGAACGAAGTTCATCTTATAAACTTATATATATCCAGACTGCCTCTTTGGTAGTATCCTTGGTAACGATGTATCTTGCCTTTAATCATCTAGTATGTCACGGTATCTAGCTTGGAACTCTTCCAACATACCGTCCCTCCACTGAGGGTGTAGACAATGCCTGCGACTGACATTCAGTCGTCCTTATCACTCTGGAACCTTTCCAGTGATTCTCCCCAGGATCAATTGATACCATCTCACTACAACTAGTGAGAATCCTAACATCCATTTAGATCTATCTCATAGATCCAAAAACCCAGGATTTAGGAGGTATCACTTTGATCCTATATGGAGAATCCTTGTGATGAGCGGAGATTGACCGAGCGTAGCATAGGAAACTCCTTCCCTATCAAGAATATGTTATCCACGTACTCTACGAGGATCTCCACCATACTCTCTACTACCTTTTCGTATATATAAGGTTCATCTACCATTTTGATGAAGTCAAACTCTTTGACTACCACATCAAAACAGATGTTCCAACTCCGCGATGCCTGTTTTATCATATAAAACATCTTGCACACGTTTCCGCTGCTCCCACTGTCTACGAAGCCCTCTGGCTGTGTACTTATAGACGCTATCTTCTAAATCATCATTTAGAAAAGCAGTCATGACACCCAACGACCAGATATCGTAGTCATGGTATGTAGCCGTGGCAAGTAGGATCTGGATGGACTTAAGCATAGATCCTTAGAAAAGGTTTCAACATAATCCTTACCTGGTCTATGATGCAAACCTTTAATAAGTCTAGCTTTGAAAGTCTCAACTTTTCCATGTACACCAAGTAATCTTCTCAAGATATACTTGCTCTTGATGGGGATTTAACCCTTCAGATAAGGCAACCAAAGTCCATACTTTGTTGGTGTATAAGGATTCCATCTCAGATCGATAAGCATCCAGCCATTCTTACAGAGTCCCACTCCTGATGGCCAGCTCGAAACTAGTTGGGTCATTATCTCATGATGCAATCCTCGCTCCCACTGTCATAGAGAAACCGAAGTATCTCTCAGGTGGGTGAGGAACCCTACTAGATCGGCAGAGAGGCTGAGGTTCGTTGAAAACTATTGAATCCTTATTCAATAGGTATGCAGCTTCTCAAGTGCATAACTCCCAAAAGGAAATTGGAAACTCAGTAGTACTTATCATAGAGCACACCATATCTCATAAGGTGTTATTGCTCTGCCCCGATATACCATCGTACTATGGTGTATTCGGAGGAGTACTGCTGAGAGTGAATCTCATTCTCCTTTAGAATAGTCCAGGAATTCCGTGCTCAAGTATTCTCCTCCTTGATCTCATCAAAGGACATAATACTTATACCCGTATTTGGTTCTCTACTTCTAACTTATATTCTGTGAATATCTCAAAAGGTTCGGACTTGTGTTTCAACAGGAACATATGTCTGAATCTTGAGAGATTATCAGAGAATATAATGAAGTACAAAGAACCGATCTTGGCATGTGTAGACAGGGGACTTTCATACATCAGCATGTATCAATCCCAAGAGTTCACTAACTCTTTTCTCTGTTTCCAATAAACAGAGCTGTGATCATCTTATCTTTGTGACATGACCGGCAAGTTTCACAAGATGTAAATTCAAACTTATTTAAATATGCATCTAAATGTAACTTCAGCCAGTCGGGTCGCATTGATATGACCTAGTCTACAATACCTCAAGAAGGATTCGTTCATTTCTGAACTCTTCCTCTTGTGTGTGTTCCGTATACTAAGAACTATAGTTTGATTTAGAACGACAATGCTTTTAGATAACGTGCCTGAACCGATCAACTCTTGATATAGGAAATGTTCAAAACATTATCCAACAATACAAAATTATATCCTTTCTTTACTAATAAAGAGACTGATATGATTTTGTATATCAGGTTCGGTATCTAATAACATTTGTTCAGAATCAATGTATTCTGGTAATACAGGGTGACAGTGACCAACAGACTTGGCGCAACACTTGCACCGTTTTCTATCTCATGAAACTTATCACCCGTTCTCAGTTCTCTACCTATCTGTAGCCCATGTAACAGATTACATATACGGGATCCTGATCCGGTATCACATACCCAGGACGTAACGGATACTGAGAAACAGTTCTGTGTAATGAACACACCCGAAGATGATGCATCAACATGCACTTTCTTCGTTTGGGTGGCACGGGAAATCTGGTATTCCCCAATTTCCTGCTCTTTCTTATAACAATTATAAGTTGGAGCGGGACCAACGTTCCCCAGCTCAGTATAACAAGCGGGTTCGGTCAATAATCCGTATTATTATCTTAATTAAGGCGTGATATGGTCGCTACCTAGAGAGAGAGAGAAGAAAACACTCAGCGTATGCTCTTGCAAGATTAGATTGGTTATCTAATATATCTAATCAGGATGCCTCTCACTGTTTTAGTCAAATCTTCCTTCAAACCCTAAAAGGAAAGACTAGCCGGGATTAATTACGCGCTACAAGTTCGCCAATCTTTCAGCCAGGCCAGTGTCGGTACTTTGAGGGAGGTCCCCCGTGCTTTCGCACGAACCTAATTAAAGTAAACCTCGTTTTCCCAGAGGCGTTACCCCGTTAACACCTTTCTAGACACTTACTTGATCGGCTAATTGTAATGTGTAAAACTCTCCCAGGAGTAACTCTTACTCGCAGCGGGTATCGGGATCCAACTATCTCATAGAAGGTATGCAATCTCATTACAAATTTCAACACTTGAAATTCCCGATAATATTTTACCCCTAGTGACTTATGACCTTAACTATGGTCAACAAATCATAAGCACTAGTCAAGTTCTACCCGTCATTTCTTGATTAATTAGACCCACCCACATGACCCTTAACTAAGGTCAACAAAGTCATATGACTGTCCAAACTAATCGCATCATATGCTATATAGGAAGACATCACTTAGCTACCGTACACTGTGCCTTAACTAAGGTCAACAAACACAACACGAATACTAAGTACTCTACTTTCTAAAATAACGGAGGGTTACGACAGGTTTTTAAGAAAACCTATTGCGTAATGAACTTGATATCGTTGTAGAATCGAGTGATTTTAAATGGAGTGTTTTTGAGGCTTTTCTAGTTTTGCTAAAGGGGTCACTCCCGGTGAAGGGATCGTCGGCCCTTTCCTCATCGAATAAGGTGCAGGATATATTATATATACCGCTGTGCAAAGCAAGAACTATAGAAGCAATCAAAAGACAAACCGAGTTTGTAGCATCTGCCAGTTATTACTAAAGGAGTCACTCCCGGTGAAGGGATCTCGGTCCTTTCCTTATCGAATAAGGTGCTGGATGTTCTACAAGGAACACCGCTATGCAAAGCAACAACTAGAGCTACCAGTTTTTATAAACAAGTTTCTACAACATCTTAGGTTTCTTTTATTTCATTAATCTCATTAATGAAGTCCCATTTTAATATGCTTCACAAGCATCTCTTTTTGAAACGAAATCTGCAATATAACATATATCTCATATATATAAAATATAAACATTCGTCTCAGGCAGTAATATGATCTCATCACAGAACATTGCAACAGAAGAACATATATGAAATATTGGATATACTAGGACGTCCGTGTTTTCAATACGAGCCTGTATAAAACACGGATTCCACGGTCGCGATGAATAGCCAAACCCACATCCCTAGACCCCTACGAGAGCGGCAAGTAACACTGCCAATTCTAGGGTTAGGAGACCCGGTCTCGACTCCTCGAGATGGTCTCCCACTGGACCCTAGAACCCGGTTACTTGTGCTCCCCGCCTTGGGTCTACCTAATGCGGAAAAGTAAATAATATACAACGGTGACATCTTCCGCTACCTGGAAGTGCCCCAATAAAAGAATATTACATACAAATTGAATTTTACATGAATGAAAAAGAAAAAACTCTCATCTCACATAAAACCCCCGGCTATTCAAACGCGACGATCCAATACAACATATCACAGCAACACATAATATCTCATATCATCAACGTAAACAAGTATGCGTATCCCGATTGTCGTTGATGTATAGCAACGAAGCCGGCGATACGCCACATACTACGCTTACGGTCACAGAAAAGAAAGTGTAAAACTACAACAGTTGGAATCCGCAATCTCTTTAGACATCGCATGCCTAACCAGATGAATTCCTTAGACATCGCATGCCTAACAATTATAAACCCCGCATTTTAGTCTCATTATCGAAAACTCTTTTCAATATCAAGTCGGGCAATTCAACAAGATTCCCGACGTCCTGATCGAATGCTCGTCGCAAACTTTAGTAGACGGCCGCACCCCTGATACCGTCGACGAAGTGCACCAAGGCGGAACACCGCTACCGCGAGCACCCGAACGGATGCTTTCGGCGACGGGGTTCTCCTACAGTCACTTGGTCGGGGCTTTGGGGCGTAGCTGTCTATTAAGTTTACCCGGCGAGTATCCGCGTACGCTACGTGATTGCGACCGACTTTTGATCACATCAAAATTCCGTGGCAACCGATCATCTGAGACTAAACTACTATGTTTATAATATTCAAAATAGTTATCTCATAACTATCTGTGGATTCCAAATATTGTATCACATTCCAGATAAATAGAAAAAGTTAAACTTTCCGATCGAATCATCAAGCACCCAAGATTTCCCTAATATATCTCAACACTTGAAATCAGTTTAAAAACATTCATCACATGCCACAGTACCAATGGTCCAGCCGTAGAAGGGTCAAGCCAACGCCTCACATGTGGCACGCCGTACTGCCCCAAACCCTAAGGTTCAAAAGGCAGTTCAAGACGGTCACATAATCGAGTTAAGGTTTGTTGTCTTCTAGAGGGTCCACCGAGTTACTTGCACGACTTAGAACATTCTTAAACACGAGAAAAAAATCCAACTTTTGAAAAATTTTCCGACAGGGGAAAAAGTGAGTTATTGATATCCGTTCGAACTTTTTAACAGTTTCTTAAATTTATCCGAAAAGCCACATAGACAAAATCTAATACTCCGATCGAAACATCGAATCCCCAAAAAAACCCCAGAAAACTCGACTGTAGAATAAAAATTAAAAATTCCGAGAGAACTCAGCACTGTGTAATAGGAATTACTGTGCAAAATAGGAGGGGTGACGTCATCAAATGGCCGCGGAACCGCCGCAGAAGCCAGGCTTCTGCCGCGGTTCCGACGCACTTTTGACGAATTAGCCCCTCGAATTTCACAGTAATTCTAATAAGACCCTGCTGAATTTTTTTAGTAATTTTTAATTGACAAAAATCCAAATTTTCAGAAAATTTCCAGAGAGCATTTTGGAGTCGGGGTTTCAGGTTCGATCGGACTTTAAACTTCGTCTAGACTTCGCCTAAAGCTCTAGCTTGGCTCTGATACCACTGTAGGGTTGCTATGCACGCATACAAGGGTCTACGAGGCATCAAACATGCCCGATTAAAAATTTAGCCGTGCCGAACAACCCGAATACGGATCTTTAAACTAGAGATTAGGCGAAAACTAGCATGCTAAACATTTTAACACTAAGTGAGAGGGATTACAACCTTTGTAGATCCGGTCCTTCACTTCATATGCTCCGTGTTGTGGTCCCTTCGCTGCGATCATCGGGATCCGGACTCTCGAGAGGTTCCACGAAGAGAAAGATGCAACCTTTGCTTCCGATCTTCGATACTAAGATGATCTACCTTGAAGTTTCTTTAACACAAGCTAACACTCATGAAATGATGTGAACACCCTCATCTAAATGGCAAGGGAAGATGAGGATGATGAAGTAGGATTTTTGCTCTCTTTATTTATCTTTTTCTTATATTTATCCATCACAAAAATCAAAGCAAGAAACCATTTCAAGCAAAGAAGAAGAAGGAAGAAGATGATGAACAATATTAGTTGTGATGAATAAAAAATGTTATCATAATTATTTATGCAACCATGGTTGTAGTAACCATTGTAGAGAGTTTACTAGGGTTAGGCTTTGGGTTAGGTCAAAGGGTGAGTCACTTACAAATATCTATCATAATATCTTAACAAAGACAAAGTAAAGCTTCTAGAATCAACTAGAAGGTTTAACCCTAATCCAAACCCTAATCATGTTTAAACTCCTCTAAACATGTTGCATTAATAATTATAATATGTTACAATATTATATATCACATATACAATATTTATTGTAACAAAATAAAATAATACATTTAACATATATCGCATATATATCAATGTATTACCCGAGTCAGAAAAAGAATCTTTTAGTGATCAAATATTAGTTAATGCAATTTAATATATCAAATATATTATTATACATTAAATTATCGAATCAACACTTGATCCGACAATCCGGCTATATCGCATATAACCGACTAATATTTATCCGTACCGATTCATCGAATCAACACTTGATCCGATGACCCGGCTGATATCAAATATCGCGAGAATATAATACGGTATCACATATCGCATTATCCTCGGTCCCGCACATATCACATATGTGCTCCTACCCCGTTTTGCCTGAGCCAAGAAACCTCTGTGTAGGACTCTAAAGAATCGTCAATACGCCGGCAGTAGGTGATGATCATATCAATCACCCACAAGATGCAAGCGGTCAGCTAAACGTAACAGCTACCCAGGTATTGAGCGCTCAGAAGATCAACAAGCAAGCATGTACATTCTCCTGTGAATCCAAACAGTAACACTCCCGTACAGTCCGGTCTCGTCGTCTGATATGTCGCATATCTCGCCTAGGGGTGGTAAACGTCAGACCCCAGTAGCTCGATAAGTCGTGTCGATATGAGGTCTATAACAGTTCGAGAAACTACTGATAACACTTACCAGTAAATCTCAGCAACCCTGGCCAGGGATTTCCGGTTATAGCCAATCGAACACAGCACAACATCAACTCCCTATACCGGGAGAGACGAATCCCCTCCTATCGCTCATTGCCTCTATGTGATTCGGGACTGTACCCAAAAGCCACCTTTTTGCACGCCCTCTTGGACGTGGTATGATGGAAATCAAAGCACAGTGGGAACCACACAAGACTCTATGACGATCTCGGGTCAACAGACTACTCTGTACCAGTGTCACCGGAGAACTGCCATCTGACGTATGGTATAATACCATCTGGGAGTTCTCGGCGAGTCCGTCCAGTGTACCCAGTCTCCACTGAGCACCCGTACACCATCCTTGATGTCAAACACCGATGGATATGGGATCATCCATCGCCCATCATATGGGTCAAGATGCGTATACACTAGTCTACTCTGGTGCATCGATGCCCTGTCTCGATACACCCTCGAATAGGAACAGTTATAGGATGTACTCGTCGACTACCGTGGCCCCCACTAGTATGATCTCATCATAGTTCCAGTAGTCGAGTACATATCCTAAGGGCTTTATCAACATGTAACATAGAGACAATCAGAGTACATGTTAAGATAAAGTACAACCAGATAGCATACTATCATGTCGAGCAAGAAAGTCCTCCCTATATATGTCCTAGCATCCACTACAATATACATCGTATGTACAGTAATGGCCTCTAGGGCATACATATAACTAACAATAGGTATATGAATAAAGTAGAGAAACGTGTGTTGCAAGTATCAGGATTCTTCGAGGTGATCGAAGATGTAGATACCTGTGTATGGTATTTAGTTGATAGTAATGATTTTAAGAACTTGCTTCTCTTTCAGGCTACTCATATTTGGATGCACTCCTAGTTGAGTAATGCTGATCGTCCTCCTTCCATTTGGTTGACATGCACTGGAGACAGCTGCATGATTTGAATCTTGTTTCAATTAAACCAGTGCCTCAGTTTCTATATTGTATATAGAATGGTTCATATCTTAACGATGTTAAGGTATATGGAGTTGTCCGGCTTATGCTTACTCAAGACACGTTTGTGTAATGGCAGTTTGTGGGTTTTCCCGGGCTATGACGAGGGTTAACTTTCTACCATCTGGAAGATCAATAGTGATATTGTTCTTGACTCTCCACAGTTTTAGTAAAATGAACTTTTTCAGAAAACAGTTATGGGAGTATGGTAGAATTGGAAGTCATTGCAGAACCACAAACGATTACTGAAAATTTAATAGAACCTAAAGATTCAATCAGGTTTGACATTCCATTGGCCACTCCGCAGATATGGTGGGTAACCTCAGGCACCCGAGAGGTACTTCGGTATCCTCAAAGACGGTGACATGAAGGTTCTTGTTTACCCAGACTTGTCATTACTGCTGTTCTAGACTATGAGACCCGGCAGGAGGATGAGTATAGCATCGTTCTAAACTAGCTTTAGAAGTGTACGGATATATGACTCTGCCAGAGGGTTGTAATAGTCAGTGGGAGTAGCGGAAGCATAGTGGACAAGTAGCTTATGTCTATTTATAGACTAAAGCAAATATAGCGGGGATAAATCATCTATTTTTGATGTGACAGTCATAGGCTTTGATTTCATCAGAATAGGAGATGGATCTGTTAAGAAGGTAGTAGGGTGTGATGTCCTGGTATTTGGAAGACATGCACTTTATAGGAAGTAAAATTCCTATACTACAATCGGTTATACTGTGGTTGTCACACAGTGGTTTCTCCACATAGGATATGGATATTATATAAGGCATTCTGGTTACTGGATCTTTGGTTTTAGATCAAGATTTTGGTTGTTTCCCAATTTGGGTACTTTGACAATATTCTAGTGGTGTTTTAGAATGGACGAGACTCCTGGCATGGTAGTGTACCTGCAGGTAATGGAGTCACCCTCTCTAAACGTGTCTTACAGACTAAAGGGGAGAGGGATGTGCATGATTGGCATATCACTTGCTTAGGCAATTGAGTCAATCATGAGATATCAAGTACCACACCAGATGTTGTTTTTGCACAAGCTGCAATAAGTTGATATATTAATCCAATTGTGGAGAAACGTTCGGAAGCAGTTTATGAACATAAGTGGATGTTCTAGGGATATGGTAACTGCAGCCTCCTTCGGGAGACGGTTATCATTCCAGGCTTCCAACGTGACCTGGATACAGAGTGACCGTCAGAGTTATAATTTTCCCTCTTCTCAGGGGCGGTAGTTTGGACAGGTGGTCCAAGCAGATACTGAAGGAGGCATGGCGCAGGATACTGATTAAATTCAGTTGACGATACAGTCTAAGAAGTTTATTGGATTTGGAGTTCGTTTGTGAACTGGGTCCCATCAGATAACCAGACATATTCTAAGACAGGTATTTCTCATTTCGGGAGATGGCTTTCTCCGCGAACTTGAGATAAAGAGAGACATAGAAAGAAACATTAGAGCGGATCCACTCACTGAGGTTATTTCTCGAACGCAATAGTTTCACAAATGAGCTTTGCGAAACTGATTAGTAGAGAAGTTGGGTGTTCGGTATCACACAGGCTGTGATTATGCAACACCGCAATAATTAGTCTTAAGTGTAAGTGGGAGATTGTTGGCTATAGTGCCCTCAAGTCAATTATTGGATCGCAGGCACGTAATTAAAATGATTGAGGGAGGATCTATACCGGTAGAACAGTCTTACTCGAGATGATAGTATGCTATTTGGTTTGCCTTTATCATCGTGTACATACTTTAGGTGACATTACAGATCACTATTACATATTGATAGAGCCCATAGCATTCATTCTTGACTACCAGCAGTATGATGGCGATCATATACGTGGGAGTTGGGTGGTCTATAAGCACATCCTTAAAGTGTCCCTAGTCGTGGGAGTTTCAAGACTGGGCATCGATACTCCAAGACTAGACTTGTGTATACGGATCGAGACCCCGACGAGAGGCGGTGGCCGGTCTCATAAGCCATTAGTGTCAGTTGGTTCACCTAAGATGTCTATAGGTGCTCATTGGGTTATGAGTACACCGGACGGACTCTCCGGGAACATGCTAGTTGGTATTATACCTATTGTCAGATAGCAGTTCCCTGGTGACATGTGTACAAGTTAGTCTATCGACCTGAGATCGTCATTTGTCTCGTGTGAGTTCCCACTGTGCTTTGATTACTACCCTACCACGCTTCAAAGGAGTCTTGCAAACAGGTTTTAGTTGGGTACAGTCCCGAGCCACATGGAAGCAGTGAGAAGATAGTCAGGGGATTCGTCTCTCCCGATATATTAGGGGTTGATGTCACGGTGTGCACGGGTGGCCATCACCAGAAATCCTCGGCCGGGGTAGACGAGAATTACTGATTCCGATCAGTAGTTTCTCACTTGGTGATGGGCTTCATACTGACACTAAATGTCAAGTTATTAGGGATCTAACTTTATCCATCCCCTAGACTCGATCATAGACGAACGGACCAGACTGTACGGATATTTTCACTGTCAGGCTCAGTAGGGTTTCAGGATGAGTTCGCTCGTCGGCCTCCCTTTCACTCAATACCTGGGTAGACGTTACGTATAGCTAGTGCCACTGACATGCTTGTGATTAAACCCACTGCTAGCGTATTGACGAGTCTTTAGAGTCCCACACAGAAGGTTTCCCTGGTTCGGGCAAAACGTTGTAGAGGCCGTATGGTTTTATGGCAGGGTTCGAACATACACGTGCACTTGTGCACGTGTCATGATTCAGACGGATAATACTAGTGGCCTTTGGTTAAGCCGGATCCTAGTATTATAGTGATGGATTATTTCCGTCTTGTTGCATTTGTATTCAGTCGGAATACGGATGCAGGTATGTATTTACGGATGAGGGGTATTCTTGTAATTCGTTACGAGTTTGCTTTAGTGTTGCCATTTCTTTCTTTGTATTAAATATTTAGGGTTTATAAATGTTTAATATTTATATGATGGAGAGTGTGAGTGCACGTTTTGACCTTGAGCTTTGATGAGGCATGTGCTCACTTGGTGACTCATGGTGTTGGGTCTTGTGTGAGATGAGCATTGATGGTGTTTTGTTTTGATGGAGATATTTTGTGCTGGGGATTTTTCTTTTCTTGCTCACCATAATATCTCACACAAGACACACACAACTCAACTCAAGAGAAAAGAGCAGAGATTTTTCTTTGGTGGTTTTCTTTAGCCAAAACTTGAGCTCACACTTCTTCATCCATGGCAACTCTTTCACCTCCACCCTAATATGTCTCATGTGTTGAGCAATCTAGGGTGTTTTGAGACAAAGTATTCACACACTCTCTCTAATTCATCTTGTGCATCTAGGTTAGCAAACTGGATGCCCGAGTTGCTTCGGTTTTGAAGCGGGAGCCCGTATTACTAATCCTCGACATGGATCGTCTTTCGACGAGGGAGACCGGAGATCGAACTTCTTCGAGGCAGCCGCGACGAGCTTAGGACAGAGGTTGAAGACCGAAGGACACGGATCGATCGGTATAACCTCTCTAAACTCTTTTCATTAGACTAGTATAGGGTTAATGGTACGATCCGTAATCGAGGGTTCCGTTAGCGCCGGGTTTTAAAAGTTTTTGTTCCGCATTTAGCCACGGATTGATGGCCGGGGCGCTGGCATAACCAACATTTTATACCAGACCCAACATAGTTTATGCACTGGGCCTTGTAAATAGATTTCAGTCCAATCCTAGTGAGGATCCTTGGACTGATGTGAAAGCCATATTTAAATATTTGTGTCAAACTAAAAATTACTGGTTTAGTTCATGATGCAAATAACTTGATTATCGAGGGATATACAGATTCTGATTTCCAATCCACTCCTGATAATAGAAAGTCTACATCAGAATATGTTTATGTACATTTAGCTGGAGAAGTGTAAAGAAAAATGTCATTGCAGATTCCATTACAGAAGCTGAATATGTAGCCGCAAGCGAAGCTACTAAGGAGAGAGTGTAGATAAATAAGTTTGTCCATGAACTTAGTGTTGTTCCTCCACATGTATTTTCTATTCCACTATTTTGTAACAATAGTGGAGCTGTTGCTCAAGTGAAGTAACCAAGCGCACATCCGAAGTCTAAGCACATAGAAAGGAAATACCATATTGTTAGAGATATTAACCAAAAGAAACATGTGGAAATTTAGAAGGTGAGCACGCATGACAGCATAGCTGAACCATTCACTAAACCGTTGTCTCAAAAGGTTTTTAACAAATATTTGAATAAGATGGGAGTTAAAATTGTATTTGAATGGATGTAAGGACAAGTGGAAGATTGTTAGAGTAGTTATATGTGTCCTTGAATATCGATTTCAATTCATATAATGTTAGTTGAATATTAATAAAGTTTATAATTGCAACTAATGAATTATAATGTGGGTATTTTTATTTATTTATAATTGTTATAATATCCATAGAAATTATAATGTTAGATCATGTACTGTGATGTGTCACTTGCATGGAGATATGATCTAATTTATTAATTTCCTAAATTGAGTATTTAACCTACAACTAGCATAAAATGCCTGGAGTTGTGACATGTTATTATGCATGACACTGAAATATGAGATGTGGTATGTCTCAATTACTGAGAATGGAGATTCTTTAGGAGTATATTATGAGCGTATATATTGATATATGTAGTACATGACCTTATTTAAATTCTCAAAGATATGCCATTGATTGGTGTAAGTTATTACATATTTTTCTAACCCATTTATCATGTTATTGGCATATATTATGTTGTTCCGGGTATGTTTTGCGAATTATTACAGATAACAGGGCTTGGATGCAAAAGGACGGAAAATTTTCCTAAAAGAAGAATTACGTGCGTACAATGGAGACTTAAGGGAATTATTAAGAAAATCAAAAGACAATTTGAAAATTTGAAACAAATTTAGGAATATCATTACAAATCAGCAAAAGTTGCAACAAATAGAGGTGAATTAATTATCACAATAACAAATCAGTTGGAGAAATCAAATCAAATCAAAAGCAACAAATCAACCTGTCTAATTATATACCAAATTAGGGAACAATTCGGAGATCTACACAACTACAGAGATACAATGAGATTTTCAAGATTTTATGTGCTGAAAAATCATCTAAGTTGAAGATAAAACAATAGAAAAAATCTGGAGCCACGAAGCCAAAATTCGGTGGCGGATCAACAGCCAATCATGTCAATTAGGGGCGGACCAGTGGTCGATTTTGGGCTGTTCGATAAGATTTTTTATGGGCACGATCGTCTTTTCACATAGATTAATATGAAATGTAGGGTTTTTCCTTTTGAAAATTCTAAAGACACGCAACACTATCCAACAGAACAATTAGATTAGATTATAATAACTGTTAGAAAGTAAATTCTCTTGTATTTTCTATTACTTGTTCTCCAATCTTTCTTAGCTCTATATAAGCACTTGTCTAGTCTTAGGGTTTCATTTCTCTCTCATTATCTTCAACCTAGGGTTTTCTAGAGGGAGATAAATTATATTTATAAGTATTTCATTATATCAATAAAACTTCTTTTATCTTTAATTATAATGAGTACTTAATTTTATTTTAGGGTTTGTGTTGTTTAATTCTAGTCGTTGGACGTTTTCAACCTTTTACTTTCTTATTCTTAATTTATAAAGCTTTTTTTGATTTAATTTCTTTATTTTTATGTTTTCATCATATAAAGTAGATCTTATAGGGATAATTGACGTTTTGAATTAGATTTAGGGATTGATGATATACCTAAAAACTCATTAGGCTAATGACTGTCTGACAAGGTACAAACCTAATTAGGGACGGTAAGAAAGGATTAAATCAAAATAAATTCCACCTAGGTAGTTATAGGGTTCTAAGTTAAATCAATAACATGATAGTATAGATTGATCATCTAATACTGTTAATCGAAGATTAAAACTAGGGTACTTTGAATTAACTTGAAACATAGATGTTTAATATAGTTTCTAAATGATATTTTGTAACCGATAGGTTATTTTTAATCTAACTAATATAATCTATGCTTTTATTTGAATTGATAAAACACATATTAAACCTTTTAAACCAACTTTAGAAGATTAAACAATACAAAACTCTAGAACTTTCTCTCTCTTAAAAACCAACTTTTATTTTGAATTTAAATCTTTAGACTTTTAAAACAACTCAAATTTAAGTTTTAAATTTTAGTTGTAAATTAAATTAGATTTTCTTTAGTGTATTTGATTCTGCACAATTTTTATTTAAAATTTTAGAAATCGAGACAAACTTACTAGGAGAGAAGATCAAGACGAACAGAGTCAAATCTAGGTAAGATCTCATTCTTTCCAAAATCTCGATTTGATTCCAATTAATAGATATTTGCAAGATTCTTTGCGCCATAAAAAAAATTAGTTTAGATTTCAGATTTTTTATCGTTTTAGATTGCATTGGATATTTAAGAAGATTCTAAGGGCTAACAACCCAAATCCAAATTAGGTGGGGATTTCATCACCCTTCTTAGGCCCCAAAAATCACAACCGATCATCCACGTTAATCTACATTAAGTTAAAAATATATATCTAGACTTCAGCCCCTAAGGACTTATGCACTCAATAGAACAAGAGGAGGTTGTAGGTAATCTAACGGTTATCTGATTCAATCTTGATGTGTCTAGTGACGTATGACTAGTTATGGTTATTTAATTAAGGCCTGCTATTTCGATAATTTATATAGCGGAACCCTCCCACTTAACCGGCATTGATCCGGTCTCAAGGTTGTTAAAGAGCTGTTAAAGGATCTATCCAACAATTTGTCTCTTGGCAGTTAGGAGCGGGTCTAGTAACTTGACCTAGGTAACCCTAGATCTAGGTTGTTTGCGTATTTTCAATTATGATTTGTTAGAATCTCTAGTTTAGCTTTTGCATCTTAGTTTTTGAATAAAAAAAACTATGTGTACGGTGTATGCACGTGTGCGATCGAGAGAAAAAAGCCGTTTGAATCGTCTTGATTTTATAGATACTATCACTGATATTGTCCCCGCTACACCTATGTTGCAGGATAGATGCTATCCTGCATGTACTTCACTACTATCTTTGCATAGTTTTGCTGATTGCTGTCAATGACTGAAATTAAACATGCTTTCATAAATTCACTTTCTAAATTCCATGGTCTAGAATCTGAAGACACCTATATCTTTATAAGGGATTTAAGGACTTATGCCAATTATTCAAATTGAAGTTAAATCAAGATACTGTAAAACTTTGACTAATACCATTTGCCCTCACTAATAAAGCAAAGCATTGGCTGTACAGTGTGCCGGCTAACAATATTCATACATGGGAGGAGTTTACTAAAACTTTCCTTAAAAAATTCTACCCGTATTTTAAAACCGCTAAATTCATAAATGAAATTAAGAAATTTTCACAAAAACTGGGGGAATATTTTTAGAATATTTTGAACGTTTTAAAGACCTTCTCATTAAATGCCTACATCATAATATAGCTAAGTGTGAATTATGCCAGATAGTATATGATGGTATGGAGTCTAAACTTATGGTAGAGTCGATGTATTAAGACGACTTTATGATGAAAAAGGAAGATGGCACATTGAACTTTCTAGAAGAATTATCCAATAAAATTATACAGTGGGAATGTTCTAGTGAGAGATGGTCAATTAATTCTGAGGGTGGGATCCACACGGTTGAAGCTGCAATTGGAATACAAGCCTAGTTATCTTCCATTCAGAAATCAATAAAAAATGTATCAACTACCCCCGCCCATGTTACTCAATTCAGTCAACCCTCTACTTGTCTTAACAGTCAAGACTCTTTCCACTTTTCGAATGAATGTCCTCTTTTAAATGGTCCTCAAGGTCAAGAAACCACTAATGTTATCTATCAACGTAACAGCAATAATAATCCTTATTCTCAACTCTACAACCAAGGATGAAAGAACCATCCTAATTTACAATGGAATCAAGACAACACCAGCCAACAATTCCAAAACATAAGACAAGGTCCTCCGACCAACCTATCCCAACCCAACACACAATAAGGGTATGGGGACGAGAATACTAGACTTAATAGGGTTGAAAAGCAACTGAAAAATATTGAAAAGCAAAATGGCAGTTAATTGCAGCATTGGGAGGACGAGAAATGGTCATCTTACTTAGCCAACCTGTAACATCCAAAAGATCCACGTGCAAACCCTGCGTAAGCAAATGCTATAATTACTTTGCGATCGGGAAATATGTTGATAATCAGATTAGGATGTCCAAAGATTCAGAAGAGATCCTGGCTAATGAGGAGCAGCAGTTGTTGGGTTAGCCTAGCACCTCATGAAGGGATTAGAAGCATTACATGTACCAAAGATAGAATTTTTAGGGTGCTAAGTTAACGATCATTGAATCGTTCCTAGAAAATTAGGGTTTCGAAATTTTGCATATCAACATAAGCAAGAAAAGCTAGGGTTTTGAGAGTACAACCTTTGTAGCTCCCTACGCTAGACTCCTCGGCTACTTGGGGTTTGGAAACGGGTCCGCTTGAACTCCTCTAGGTCACCGATGATCCACCCGGAGTCCGCTTTGTCCAAGCTTGCAACTTCACCCGATCAAGAGAATGAAATGAAGCTAACACTCCAAACAAGTGGGCTAGACTTGTGTAGAATGATGTTGTGGTTCTCTTTCTCACTTCAAAATCCTAACTTGATGAGTATATTGCTCACTACAAAAATCTAGAGAGCAAATGAGAGAGGAAGAAGAAGATGATGGCTATATCTTTTACAAGAGTGAAAAGAATAACTCTTGTTTTAGAAAAATGAAAATATATGAATATATATATTTTCATGTTCTCATCTCAAACCTTGGTTTAAACAATGAATATATTACTGAACTTGAGTTAAAACACAAAAGGAAAGTTTACCCAAGGTTAAAAGGTGGGTGAGAATGGTTAGGTCAAAAGAAGAGTGTAGAAACAAATCAATCATAACCATTTTCCTTTTTCATTTTTGCTTTAAATCAAATGCAATAAAAACCATATATAAAATCATGGTGTGAGCCTTATATTGCCACCATTTTCATGTATGTACAACCATGAAGGATGTATGTATGTGTGTATGTGTGTATGTACATCCATATGTGCATGAATCTAAAAAGAGAACATACATGCATGCATACATCCATCAAATACAAGAAAGGATTTCTAGTGAGAAACTAATGGTTAAATGATAAGTCAACACTTGATTTATCAATCCGGTCATATCACATATGACCCTAACCAAAAGCAAGCCGCCCGATCAATATACGGTATCCTATACGCGCATTTTAATCGGGTCCATGCGCATATCGCATACGCGCACCACAACGTTTCGTCTGGACTAGGTAACTCCATTGTGGGACTCTAAGACTCGTCAATACGCCGGCAGTGGGTGATGATCATATCAAGCACCCCCAAGCCGCAAGCGGTCAGCTAAACGTAACGGCCACCCGAGTATTGAGCGATCAAAAGAGAACAAGCGAACCTGCTACAACTCCCGTCGAGCCAACCGGCAACACTTCCCGTACAGTCTGGTCTTCTCGTCTTATATGTCGCATATCAAGTCTAGGGGTGGTAAACGTCAGACCCCAATAACCGATAAGTCGTGCCGATGTGAGGCTCATAACGGGTCGAGAAACTACTGGTAACACTTACGAGTAAATCTCTGAATCAGCCCTGGCCAGGGACTTCCCTGTTACGGCTAATCGAGCACAGCGCAACATCAACCCCCAATACCGGGAGAGACGAAACCCCTCCTATCGCTTATTGCCTCCATGTGACTAGGGACTGTACCCAAAAACCACCGTTTTGCACGCCCTCATGGACGTGGTAAGGTGGAAATCAAAGCACAGTGGGAATCACACAAGACTCTATGATGATCTCGGGTCTACAGACTAACCTGCACAAGTGTCACCTAAGAACTGCCATCTGACGTGAAGTATAATACCATCTGGGAGTTCTCGGCAAGTCCGTCCAGTGTACCCAGTCTCCACTGAGCACCCGTGTGCCATCTCTGATGTCAAACACCAATGGATATGGGATCATCCATCGCCCATCTCATGGGTCGAGAAGCGTATACGCTAGTCTACTCTGGTATATCGATGCCCTGTCTCGATACACCCACGACTAGGGACCTTGAAGGATGTACTTATGGACTACCATCTCCCCACTAGTATGATCCGCATCATAGTCCAGGTAGTCAAGTACATATCCTAAGGGCTTTACCAACATGTAACCATAAGACAATATAAAGAGACAAGTATACATGTTAAGATAAAGAGCAACCAGATAGCATACTATCATATCGAGCAAGAAAGTCATCTCTATATATGTCCAAGCATCCAATATAATATATATCATCTATACAATACTGGCCTCTAGGGCATACATATAACTAACAATCTCCCACTTGCACTAGGGCCAGCTGCTGTAGTATCGCATACCGAGCATCCCGAAGAGTCTCTCAAACTGTATCTGGGGAATGGCCTTCGTGAGTGGATCCGCTGTGTTATTCTTCGTGTCAACCCTCCTAACCTCAATCTCCTGGCGATCAACTATCTCCCGGATCAGGTGATACCGCCTTAGAATGTGCCTGGATCGCTGATGGGACCTGGGTTCCTTGGCCAAAGCCACCGCTCCATTGTTATCGCAATACAAAGGTATTGGATGCTCATTGGATGGAACCACTCCAAGTTCAGTAATGTACTTCTTGATCCAGACAGCCTCTTTGGCAGCATCGTTGGCAGCGATGTATTCAGCCTCTATCGTCGAGTCTGCCACGGTTTCCTGCTTGGAACTCTTCCAGCTAACCACCCCTCCGTAAAGGGTAAAGAAAAATCCCGACTGCGACTTAGAGTCGTCCTTATCACTCTGGAAGCTCGAATCGGTAAAGGACTCCACTTGGAGTTCTCCGTTACCATACACCAAGAGCATCTCTTTAGTCCTTCGCAAGTACTTGAGAATGCTCTTCACAGCTGTCCAGTGACTCTCTCCAGGATCATCTTGATACCTGCTCACTACACTTAGTGAGTATGCTACATCGGGTCTGGTACATAGCATCGCGTACATGATAGAGCCTACAGCCGAAGCATAGGGTATCCCTTGCATGCGAGCTCTCTCCAAATCAGTCTTGGGAGACATCTCTTTGGAGAGAGTGAGTCCAGAGATCGTGGGTTGGTTCTCATGCTTGGATTCTTCCATACTAACCTTTTTAGTATGGTGTCAATGTACCTGGATTGGGACAATCCCAGTATCCGTTTGGATCTATCTCTATAGATCCTGATTCCCAATATGCAGGAGGCATCACCAAGATCTTTCATTGAGAATCTTCGTGATAAGAAGAGCTTGACCGATTGCAGCATAGGAATGTCATTTCCTATCAAGAGTATGTCGTCCACGTACAATACGAGGAAGACAACCTTACTCTCTGCCACCTTCTTGTAGATACAAGGTTCATCTACGTTTTTGACGAAATCAAACTCTTTGATAACTACGTCAAAGAAGATGTTCCAACTCCGCGATGCTTGCTTTAATCCATAAATGGATTTAAGCAGCTTGCACACCTTCTCGCTGCTTCCACTATCTACGAAGCCCTCTGGCTGAGTCATGTACACGCACTCTTCTAAATCACCGTTTAGAAAGGCGGTCTTAACATCCATTTGCCAGATTTCATAGTCATGATATGCAGCGATGGCAAGCATGATTCGGATGGATTTAAGCATAGCCACTGGAGAAAAGGTTTCGTCATAGTCCACACCTGGTCTTTGACGAAAACCCTTTGCAACAAGTCTAGCTTTGAAAGTCTCCACTTTCCCATCTACACCAAGTTTTTTCTTGAAGATCCACTTGCTCCCAATGGGTTTTACCCCTTCAGGAGCAACTTCCAAAGTCCATACATTGTTGGTGTACATGGATTCTATCTCGGACCGCATAGCATCTAGCCATTTCACTGAGTCCCCATTCGTGATGGCCTGCTCGAAGCTAGTTGGGTCATCATCCTCCATGATGCAATCCTCGCTCCCACCATCCATGAGAAAACCGTAGTATCTTTCAGGTTGGCGAGGAACCCTACTAGATCAGCGGAGTGGCTGGGGTTCATTGGGAACTGCTGAATCCTCTGGTTCCACTAAATCTTCTGTTGTGGTTTGTTCAGCTGGAACCTCTTCCAGTTCTACCTCAGGGCCACTAATCTCTTTTGCAAGAAATTTCTTTTCTAAAAAGGTGGCATGCTGAGCAACAAATACTCTTTGTTCCTCACTGTGGTAGAAGATATACCCTCGCGAATACTTGGGATATCCAACAAATTTACACAAAACAGACCTTGCCTCGAGTTTGTCCGGTTTTTGTCTTTTGACATAGGCCGGGCAACCCCATATCTTTATAAAATTAAGATATGGTCTCTTCCCCTCCCATATCTCATATGGGGTGGTAGGCACAGATTTGGTAGGAACCCTATTCAGTAGGTATGCTGCTGTTTCCAGTGCATATCCCCAGAAGGAAATAGGTAACTCAGCTACACTCATCATAGAGCTCACCATATCTAATAGGGTGCGGTTCCTCCGTTCTGATACACCGTTGTGCTGTGGTGTATATGGAGGAGTCATCTGAGAGAGAATCCCATTCTCTTTTAGGAAGTCCAGGAATTCAATGCTCAAGTATTCACCTCCTTGATCAGATCGTAGGATTTTAATACTTTTTCCGGTTTGGTTCTCAACTTCTTGTTTATATTCTCTAAATTTCTCAAAAGCTTCTGATTTGTGTTTCATCAGGAACACATACCCGAACCTAGAGAGATCGTCAGTGAATGTAATGAAGTACGAAGAACCATCCCTGGCATGTGTAGACTTGGGACCGCATACATCACTATGTATCAGTCCCAAGAGTTCAGTACCTCTTTCTCCGTGTCCCGTAAACGGAGTTTTGGTCATCTTGCCTTTGAGATATGACTGGCAAGTGTCATAAGATGAAAATTCAAACGGATTCAAATATCCATCCTTATGCAACTTAGCTAGTCGTGTCGCATTGATGTGACCCAGTCTACAATGCCACAAGAAGGATTCGTTCAGTTCTGAACTCTTCCCCTTGTGTGTGTTTGTTATACTCAGAACTGTTGATTGATTTAGAACATAAATGCCATTGCACAACGTTCCTGATCCAACCAACTTTTGGTTACGGAAAATGTTCATAACATTATCCTGTAATACAAAATTATATCCCTCTTTACTCAACAAAGAAACCGATATAATGTTGCATATCAGGTTCGGCATGTAATAGCCTTCGTTCAGAATCAATGTATTATCAGTTGGTAATGCAAGGTGATATTCCCCGACAGTCTTAGCTGCAACAATTGCACCATTTCCAACTCTTATGTCTTTATCACCTTCTCCAAGTTCTCTACCTTTCCTAAGCCCATGTAACTGATTACATATATGGGATCCTGACCCGGTATCTAATACCCAGGACGTAGGGCAAATGGAGAAACAGTTCTCTGTAACGAACACACCCGAAGAAAATGCATCAACATGTACTTTCTTCATTCGGGTGGCATGGGAATCCTGGTATTCCCCTATGTCCTGTTCAGTCCTATAACACTTATAAGAAAGAACGGAACCAACGTTCCCCAGCACAGTATAACTTGTGGGTTCGGTCAATACATCCATATTATTATCTTTATTAAGGCATGATATGGTCGCTACCTGGAGAGAGAGAGAGAAGAAAACACTTTAGCTTATGCTCTTGCAAGATCAGATTGGTTATTATCTTATCTAATCAGGATGGCTCCCACTATTTTTTATCAAATCTTCCTTCAAACCCTTAAAAGGAAAGACTAGCCGGGATTAATTACACCCTACAACTTCGCCGATCTTTCAGCCAGGCCAGTGTCAGTACTTTGAGGGAGGTTTCTCGTGCTTTCGCACGGACCTAATTAAGGTAAACCTCGTTTTCCCAGAGGCGTAACCCCATTGACACCTTTCTAGACACCTACTTGATCGGCTAATTGTCCTGTGTAAAACTCTCCCAGGAGTAACAATTACTCGCAGTGGGTATCGGGATCCAACTATCTCATAGAAGGTATGCAATCTCATTGAAAATTTCAACACTTGAAATTCCCGATAATATTTTCCCCCAAGCATCCTATGACCTTGACGGAGGTCAACAAACCACAGGGTGCAAGTCAAGTTCAACCCGTCATTTCTTGATTGAATCAAACCCACCCGCACGACCCTTGACGGAGGTCAACAAGGTGGTACGTGTAGGGTTCCTAGGCACTCTAAGGATGTCTCACAAGGCATCAACCATGCCAAATTCAAAAATTTCCGGTGCCGAGAAACCCTAATGCGATCGTTGACTAGAGTTTAAGCGAAACTACAAGCTACTAAACTGCTTTAGTACTAAGTGAACGGAAATACAACCTTTGTAGATCCGGTCCTCCACTTCCTTGGCTCCGTGATGACGTCCCTCCGCTGTACCCATCGGAATCCTAGACTGTCGCGGTGGTTTCATCGGAGAAAAGATCGGGCTAGGTCGTCGACTTCGGTGCCGAAGATGATCTACGTCGAGATAACTCAAGATTAAGCTCCAACTTCACCAAGTCATGAAACTTGTGAAGAAAACACCCTATACTACTTGGCAAGTGGTAGAGGATGAAGAAATAGGAAGTGGGTTCACTTTGGATTTGGATTTCTCACTCTTTATCTCAAGTCACCATTGAAGCTAGCAAGCTTTTTCTTCTTGAAGAAGAAAAAGAAGAAGATAATATGATTAGAATTATCCAAAAAGAAAATAAAGTCATTCTTATCATATTAGCAACCATGGTTTAGTGTAGAGAATAAACTAGGGTTAGGTGAATGGTTATGTTTAGCATGAAACAAAAATGGTAGACTTTTTCAAAGCTTCATGAAACTTCAATGTAAAACAAAGCAAGCCACCCTTTCTCTTTTTGCCAAAAATGAATTAAGAGAATAAATAAATAAGTAAATAAAGCAAATGAAACCCTAACCATTAACTAACCATGGTTTAATTCAAACATACACCCAAGTTTGTATGTATCATCAAACATGATACAAACTAGTGCACAAAACTATATCATATATACAATATGCACATTCAAGTGAGAAAGTAATCTTAAGTGAACCAATATTAGTTAATGTAAAGTAATATATCAAATATATAATTATACATTAAATCATTAAATCAACACTTGATTTAACGATCCGGTCACATCGCATATGACCGACTAATATCCAATGTATCGGCCTATCGAATCAATCCTTGATTCAATAACTAGGTTATATCACATACAACCAATCGATACATTCATCGCGAGAATTAAATACGGTATCACATACACGCATTATTCTCGGTCCCGCACATATCTCATATGCGCTCCTATTTCATTTCGCTTGAGCCAGGAAACCTCTGGGTAGGACTTTAAAGACTCGTCAATACGCCGGCAGCAGGTGATGATCATATCAAACACCCACAAGCCGCAAGCGGTCTGCTAAACGTAACGGCCACCCGGGTATTGAGCGATCAGAAGATCGACGAGCAAGCCCGCTCACACTCCTGTGAATCCAACCAGCAACACTTACCGTACAGTCCGGTCTGATCATTTGATAAGTCGCATATCTCGCCTAGGGGTGGTAAACGTAAGACCCCAGTAGCTCGATAAGTCGTGTCAATATGAGGTCTATAACAGTTCGAGAAACTACTGGTAACACTTACCAGTAAATCTCAGCAACCCTGGTCAGGGATTTCCGGTTATAGCCAATCGAACACAGCGCAACATCAACTCCCTATACCGGGAGAGACGAATCCCCTCCTATCGCTCATTGCCTCCATGTGATTCGGGACTGTACCCAAAAGCCACCGTTTTGCATGCCCTCTTGGACGTGGTAAGGTGGAAATCAAAGCACAGTGGGAATCACACAAGACTCTATGACGATCTCGGGTCTACAGACTAACATGTACCAGTGTCACCAGAGAACTGCCATCTGACGTAAGGTATAATACCATCTGGGAGTTCTCGGTGAGTCCGTCCAGTATACCCAGTCTCCACTGAGCACCCGTATATCATCTCTGATGTTAAATGCCAATGAATATGGGATCATCCATCGCCCATCTGTATGGGTCGAGAAGGTATACGCTAGTCTACTATGGTATATCGATGCCCCATCTCGAAACACCCACGACTAGGGACCTTGAAGGATGTACTAATGGACTACCATATCCCCACTAGTATGATCCGCATCATAGTCCAGGTAGTCAAGTACACATACTAAGGGCTTTACCAACATGTAACAGAGAGACAATCAGTACACACGTTAAGGTAAAGAGTAACCAGATAGCATACTATCATGTCGAGCAAGAAAGTCCTCCCTATATATGTCCCAGCATCCACTACAATATACATCCTATGTACAGTAATGGCCTCTAGGGCATACATATAACTAACAATCTCCCACTTGCACTAGGGCCATCTGTAGCAGTGGTTGTAGTATCTCATACTCAACCATCCCATAAAAGTCTCTCTCTGGGAAAAGGCCTTTGTGAGTGGATCCGCCGTGTCGTCCTCTGAGTCTTCTCTCCTAACCTCGATCACCCTGGAGATCAACCATCTCCATGATCAGGTGACACTGCCTTAGAATACGTCTGGGTCACTGATGGGACCGGGGTTCCTGGGCTAAAGCCATACTTCCATTGTCACACAATGGTAGGAACCTAGTTCATCTCATGAACCAATATACATCCAAACTGCCTCTTTGGTAGTATCTTTAATAGCGATGTCACCAGCCTTTATCGTCTAGTATGCCACGGTATCTAGCTTGGAACTCTTCCAACATACCGTCCCTTTTCTGAGGGTAAAGACAATGCATGTGACTGACTTTCAGTCGTCCTTATCACCCTGGAACCTTTCCAGTGATTCTCCCCAGGATCGATTGATACCATCTCACTACTACTAGCGAGAATCCTAGCATCCAATTACCTCTATCTCATAGATGAAAACTCAGGATTTAGGAGGTATCACTTTGATCCTATATGGAGAATCCTTGTGATAAGCGGAGATTGACCGAGCGTAGCATAGGAAACTTCTTCCCTATCAAGAGTATGTCATCCACGTACTCTACGAGGATCACTACCATACTCCCTACTACCTTTTTGTATATACAAGGTTCATCTACCATTTTGATGATGTCAAACTGTCTGACTAACTCATCAAAACAGATGTTCCAACTCCGCGATACCTGCTTTATCCTGTAAAGCAACTTGCACACGTTTCCGCTGCTCCCACTGTTTACGAAGCCCTTCCGGCTGTGTTCTTATAGACGTTCTCTTCTAAAACATCATTTAGAAAAGCAGTCATGGCACCCAACCGCCAGATATCATAGTCATGGTATGTAGCCGTGGCAAGTAGGATCTGGATGGACTTAAGCATAGCTACTTGAAAAAGGTTTCATCATTATCCACGCCTGGTCGATGATGAAAACCTTTAACATGTCTAGCTTTGAAAGTCTCAACCTGTCCATCCACACCATGTAATCTTCTCAAGATATACTTGCTCCTGATGGGGATTTAACCCTTCAGATATAGCAACTAAAGTCCATACTTTGTTAGTGTACATGGATTCCATCTCAGATCACTAAGCATCCAGCCATTCTTACAGAGTCTCACTCCTGATGGCCAGCTCGAAACTAGTTGGGTCATCATCTCATGATGCTATCCTCGCTCCCACTGTCATAGAGAAACCGAAGTAACTCTCAGGTGGGTGAGGAACCCTACTAGATCGGCGGAGAGGCTGAGGTTCGTTGGTTACTATTGAATCTTTCGGTTCTACCAAATCATCAGCTGCAGTTTGTATAGCTGGAACATTTCCAGTTCTACAGAACTGACCTTGCCTCGATCTTGTCCGGATTTTGCTTTTAGACATAGGCCGGACAACCCCAAATCTTAACAAACTTAAGATATGGGCTCTTCCCTTTCCATATCTCATATGAAATGGTAGGCAACTGACTTGATTGGAACCCTATTCAATAGGTATGCAACTTCATAAGTGCATAACTCCCAAAAGGAAATAGGAAACTCAGAAGTACTCATCATAGAGCGCACCATATCATATAGGGTGTGATTGCTCCGTCCCGATACACCGTTGTGCTGTGGTGTATTCAGAGGAGTAACACTGAGAGAGGATCTCATTCTCCTTTAGAATAGTCCAAGAATTCCATGCACAAGTATTCTCCTCCCTGATCTCATCATAGGACATAATACTTATACCCGTATTTTGGTTCTCTACTTCTAACTTATATTCTATGAATATCTCAAAAGGTTCGGACTTGTGTTTCAACAGGAACATATGTCTGAATTTTTAGAGATTATCAGAGAATGTAATGAAGTACAAAGAACCTGTCTTGGCATGTGTAGACAGGGGACCTATATACATCAACATGTATCATCCCAAGAGTTCACTAACTCTTTCTCTGCTTCCAATAAACAGAGCTACAGTCATCTAATCTTTGTGACATGACTGGAAAGTTTCACAAGATGTAAATTCAAACTGATTTAAATATACATCTAAATGTAACTTCAGCCAGTCGGGTCGCATTGATATGACCTAGTCTACAATACCTCAAGAAGGATCCGTTCATTTCTGAACTCTTCCTCTTGTGTGTGTTCCATATACTAAGAACTGTAGTTTGATTTAGAACTTTAATGCTTTTAGATAACGTGCCTGAACTGATCAACTTTTGATATAGGAAATGTTCAAAACATTATCCAACGATACAAAATTTTATCTTTTCTTTACTAATAAAGAGACAGATATGATTTTGTATATCAGGTTCGGTATCTAATAGCATTTGTTCAGAATCAATGTACTGTTAATACAGGGTGACAGTGACCAACAGACTTGGCTGCAACACTTGCCCCGTTTTCTGTCTCATGAAACTTTATCACCCGTTCTCAGTTCTCTACCTATCTGTAGCCCTATGTAACAGATTACATATCTGGGATCCTGATCCGATATCAAATACCCAGGAAGTAGAGGATATAGAGAAACAGTTCTTTGTAACGAACATACCCGAAGATGATGCATCAACATGCACTTTCTTCGTTTGGGCGGCACGGGAAATCTGGTATTCCCCAATTTCCTGCTCTGTCTTATAACAATTATAAGTTGGAGCGGGACCAACGTTCCCCAGCTCAGTATAACAAGCGGGTTCGGTCAATATATCCGTTTTATTATCTTGATTAAGGCGTGATATGGTCGCTACCTGGAGAGAGAGAGAAGAAAACACTCAGCGTATGCTCTTGCAAGATCAGATTGGTTATTATTTTATCTAATCAGGATGGCTCCCATTGTTTTTTTTATCAAATCTTCCTTCAAACCCTAAAAGGAAAGACTAGCCGGGATTAATTACACGCTACAAGTTCGCCAATCTTTCAGCCACGCTAGTGTCGGTACTTTGAGGGAGGTTCCCCGTGCTTTCGCACGGACCTAATTACAGTAAACCTCGTTTTCCCAGAGGCGTAACCCCGTTGACACCTTTCTAGACACCTACTTGATCGGCTAATTGTAATGTGTAAAATTCTCTCAGGAGTAACTCTTACTCGCAGCGGGTAACGGGATCCAACTATCTCATAGAAGGTATGCAATCTCATTGCAAATTTCAATACTTGAAATTCCCGATAATATTTTACCCCTAGTGTTCTATGACCTTGACGAATGCCAAACAACTCATAGTCTACTAGTCAAGTTCAATCCGTACATTTATTGATTGAATTAAACCCACCCGCACGACCCTTGACGAATGCCAAACAACGCCGTACGAATACCCTAATCCAATCTGCATCATATGCATAAGCAGATAAATACTAGTTAGCTACCGTACACTACGCCTTGACGAATGCCAAACTACCGCAGCACGAATACTAACTAGTACTTATCTGAAATGACGGAGGGCTACGATAGGTTTTTCTGAAAACCTATTGCGTAATGAACTTGATATCGTTGTAGGATCGAATGATTTTAAAATGGAGTGTTTTTGAGGCTTTTCTAGTTTAGCTAAAGGGGTCACTCCCGGTGAAGGGATCGTCGGCCCTTTCCTCATCGAATAAGGTGCAGGATATATCAAATATACCGCTGTGCAAAGCAAAAACTATAGAAGCAATCAAAAGACAAACCGAGGGTTGTAGCATCTGCCAGTTATTGCTAAAGGGGTCACTCCCGGTGAAGGGATCTCGGCCCTTTCCTCGTCGAATGAGGTGCAGGATGTTCTACAAGGAACACCGCGATGCAAAGCAAGAACTGTAGCTACCTATTTTATTTTGAAATTCGATTCCACAGCATCTTAGGTTTCTTTTATTTCATTAATCTCATTAATGAAGTCCCATCATTTAAGTTACCTAAACATCACAGATAAATACGACGTACACTTATGCCATTCGCATTCGCCTCGATGTCCCCTCGTGCACTGTTAGGTTAGGTAACTAACGGCAGAGCGGGGCAGGGCTAGCACGGGTGTAAAACATAAGTAACGCCTATATAATATATCATATATACTATATACTGTATCTATCACAGAACATCACATGATCACATCACAGATATCGCAGTAGAAAAAACATATGAAACATTAGATATACTAGGATGTCCGTGTTTTCAATACGAGCCAGTATAAAACACGGATTCCACGGTCGCGATGAATAGCCAAACCCACACCCCTAGACCCCTACGAGAGTGGCAAGCAACCCTACCAATTCTAGAGTTAGGAGACCCGGACTCGAATCCTCGAGTTGGTCTCCCACTGGACTCCAAAACCCGGTTACTTGTGCCCTCCTCCTTGGGTCTATCCTAGTGCGGAAAAGTAAATAATATACAAATGGTGACATCTTCCGCAACCTGGAAGTGCCCCAATAAAAGAATATTACGTACAAGTTTTTACATGAATGAAAATGAAAAACACTCATCTCACATAAAAACCCCCCGGCTATTCAAACACGACGATCCAATATAACATATCCAGCAACACATAACATAACATGTCATCAACGTAAGTAAATATGCGCATCGCAATTGTCGTTGACATATAGCAACGAAATCGGCGATATCACATATTACACTTACGGTCATAGAAAAGAAAGTGTAAAACTACAACAGTTGGAATCCGCAACCTCTTTAGACATCGCATGCCTAACAATTATAAACCCCGCATTTTAGTCTCATTATCGAAAACACTTTTCAATATCAGGTTGGGCAATTCAACAAGATTCCCGATATCCTGAACGAATGCTCGTCGCAAACTTTAGTAGACGGTCACACCCCCGATACCGTCGACGAAGTGCACTAAGGCGGAACACCGCTACCTCGAGCACCCGAACGGATGCTTTCGGCGACGGGGTTCTCCTACAGTCACTTGGTCGGGGCTATGGGGTGTAGCTATCTATTAAGTTTATCCGGCGAGTATCCGCGTACGCTACGCGATTGCGACGGACTTTTGATCGCATCAACATTCTGCGGCAACCGATCAAGTGAGACTAAACCGCTAGATTTATAACATTCATTCAGTTATCTCATAACTTCTTGTGAATTCCAATTATTGTATCACATTCCAGATAGATAGAAAATGTTAAACTTTCCGATCGAACAATCAAACACCCAAGTTTTCCCGAAACAGATCAACACATGAAATAAGTTCAAAAACATTCACTTCATGCCTCAGTACCAACGGTCCAGCCGTAGAAGGGTCAAGCGAACGCCTCACATGTGGCACGCCGTACTGTCCCAAACCCTAAGGTTCAAAGGGCAGTTCAAGACGGTCACATAATCGAGTTAAGGTTTGTTGTCTTCTAGAGAGACCATCGCGTTACTTGCACTACTTAGAACGTCATTAAACTACGGAAAAATCCAACAATTGGAAATTTCCCGGCAGGGGAAAAAGTGGGTATTTATATCTGGTCGAACTTTTTAACATATTCAAAATGTATTCGGAAAACACATAGACAAAATTAAACATCCCGATCGAAACACCGAGTCCCTAATACAACCCATAAATCCCAACTCTTGAGTGCAGATTAAAACTTCCCAGAGAACAGAGGAAACAGATACGGGCATTACTGTATCAAAACGAATCACTAATCAGTACATACGGCCGCGGAACCGCCGCAAAAGGAGGCTATTGCCACGGTTCCGCGGCGCTACAGTGGAATTAGGGTTTCGTTTTCTGCAGTAACTCTTAGAATTTCCTGCTCTATTTTCTGAGCATTTTTAATTGACAAAAATCCACAGTTTGAAAAATTGTACAGAGAGGGTTGAAATCGGGGGATATCGGGTTCGATCGGACTTCTAGCTTCGTCTACACATCGCCTAATGCTCTGGCTAGGCTCTGATACCACTGTAGGGTTCCTAGGCACTCTAAGGAGGTCTCACAAGGTATCAACCATGCCAAATTCAAAAATTTCCGGTGCCGAGAAACCCTAATGCGATCGTTGACTAGAGTTTAAGCGAAACTACAAGCTACTAAACTGCTTTAGTACTAAGTGAACGGAAATACAACCTTTGTAGATCCGGTCCTCCACTTCCTTGGTTCCTTGATGATGTCCCTCCGCTGTACCCATCGGAATCCTAGACTCTCGCGGTGGTTTCATCGGAAAAAAGATCGGGCTAGGTCGTCGACTTCGATGCCGAAGATGATCTATGTCGAGGCAACTCAAGATCAAGCTCCAACTTCACCAAGTCATGAAACTTGTGAAGAAAACATCCTATACTACTTGGCAAGTGGTAGAGGATGAAGATATAGGAAGTGGGTTCACTTTGGATTTGGATTTCTCACTCTTTATCTCAAGTCACCATTGAAGCTAGCAAGCTTTTTCTTCTTGAAGAAGAAGAAGATAATATGATTAGAATTATCCAAAAAGAAAATAAAGTCATTCTTATCATATTAGCAACCATGGTTTAGTGTAGAGAATAAACTAGGGTTAGGTGAATGGTTAGGTTTAGCATGAAATAAAAATGGTAGACTTTTTCAAAGCTTCATGAAGCTTCAATGTAAAACAAAGCAAGCCACCATTTCTCTTTTTGCCAAAAATGAATTAAGAGAATAAATAAATAAGTAAATAAAGCAAATGAAACCCTAACCATTAACTAACCATGGTTTAATTCAAACATACACCCAAGTTTGTATGTATCATCAAACATGATACAAACTAGTGCACAAAACTATATCATATATACAATGTGCACATTCAAGTGAGAAAGTAATCTTAAGTGAACCAATATTAGTTAATGTAAAGTAATATATCAAATATATAATTATACATTAAATCATTAAATCAACACTTGATTTAAAGATCCGGTCACATCGCATATGACCGACTAATATCCAATGTATCGGCCTATTGAATCAATCCTTGATTCGATAACTAGGTTATATCGCATACAACCAATCGATACATTCATCGTGAGAATTGAATACGGTATCACATACACGCATTATTCTCGGTCCCGCACATATCTCATATGCACTCCTATTTCGTTTCGCTTGAGCCAGGAAACCTCTGTGTAGGACTCTAAAGACTCGTCAATACGCCGGCAGCAGGTGATGATCATATCAAACACCCACAAGTCGCAAGCGGTCTGCTAAACGTAACGGCCACCCGGGTATTGAGCGATCAAAAGATCGACGAGCAAGCCCGCTCACACTCCTGTGAATCCAACCAGCAACACTTACCGTACAGTCCGGTCTGATCGTCTGATATGTCGCATATCTCGCCTAGGGGTGGTAAACATCAGACCCCAGTAGCTCGATAAGTCGTGTCGATATGAGGTCTATAACAGTTCGAGAAACTACTGGTAACACTTACCAGTAAATCTCAGCAACCCTGGCCAAGGATTTCCGGTTATAGCCAATCGAACACAGCGCAACATCAACTCCCTATACCGGGAGAGACGAATCCCCTCCTATCGCTCATTGACTCCATGTGATTCAGGACTGTACCCAAAAGCCACCGTTTTGCACGCCCTCTTGGACGTGATAAGGTGGAAATCAAAGCACAGTGGGAATCACACAAGACTCTATGGCGATCTCGGGTCTACAGACTAACCTGTACCAGTGTCACCAGAGAACTGCCATCTGACGTAAGGTATAATACTATCTGGGAGTTCTCGGCGAGTCCGTCCAGTGTACCCAGTCTCCACTGAGCACCCGTATATCATCTCTGATGTCAAACACCAATGGATATGGGATCATCCATCGCCCATTTGTATGGGTCGAGAAGGTATACGCTAGTCTACTCTGGTATATCGATGCCCCATCTCGATACACCTACGACTAGGGACCTTGAAGGATGTACTTATGGACTACCATGTCCCCACTAGTATGATCCGCGTCGTAGTCCAGGTAGTCAAGTACACATCCTAAGGGCTTTACCAACATGTAACAGAGAGACAATCGGTACACACGTTAAGGTAAAGAGTAACCAGATAGCATACTATCATGTCGAGCAAGAAAGTCCTCCCTATATATGTCTCAGCATCCACTACAATATACATCCTATGTACAGTAATGGCCTCTAGGGCATACATATAACTAACAGTACGACTACCCTAATCCAATCTGCATCACATGCATAAGCAGATAAATACTAGTTAGCTACCGCACACTACGTCTTGGCGGAGGTCAACAAACGTAGCACGAATACTAAGTAGGATTTATCTGAAATGACGGAGGGCTACGACAGGTTTTTCTGAAAACCTATTACGTAATGAACTTGATATCGTTGTAGAATCAAGTGAAGTTTTGAAATGGAGTGATTTTGAGGCTTTTATTAGTTTTGCTAAAGAGGCCACTCCCGGTGAAGGGATCTCGGCTCTTTCCTCATCGAATAAGGTGCGGGATATATCATATATATCACTGTGCAAAGCAAAACTCCAAAAGCAATCAAAAGCAAACCGAGTGTTGTAGCATCTGCCTGTTTTGCTAAAGAGGTCACTCCCGGTGAAGGGATCTCGGCTCTTTCCCCATCGAATAAGGTGCAGGGTATATCATATATACCACTATGCATAGCAAAACTGTAGCTACCCTTTTATTTTAAAATTTGATTCTACAACATCTTTTAGGTTTCTTTTCTTTCATTAATCACATTAATGAAGTCCCGTCATTTAAGTCACCTAAACATCACAGATAAATACTATGTATACTTATGTCACCCGCATTCGCCTCGATGTCCCCTCGTGCACCGTTAGGTTAGGTAACTAACGACAGAGCAGGGCAGGGCTAGTGCGGGTGCAAAACATAAGTAACGTCTATATAATATATTATATATACTATATAAAGTATCTATCACAGCACATCACATGATCATATCACAGATATCGCAGCAGAAACATAGATATAATGTGGGATATACTAGGACGTCCGTATTTAGTACTTAACCAATAATAGAAAATGCGGATTCCACAGTCGCGATGAATAGCCAAGCCCACAACCTGGACCTCTACGAGAGCGGCAAGCGACCCTACCAATTCTGGAGTTTAGGAGACCCGGTCTCGACTCCTCGAGATGGCCTCCCACTGAACCCCAGAACCCGGTCACCTGTGCTCCCCTCCTTGGGTCCATCCTAATGCGGAAAAGTAAATAATATACAACACTGGTGGCATCAACCTCAACCTGGAAGTGCCCCAAATAAAAGAATATTACATTACATTTAAATTTACATGAATGAAAATATAAAACTCTCATCTCACATAAAACCCCCCGGCTATTCAATCGCGACAATCCTGCACATCATATCTTAGCAACACATAATATCATATATCATCAACGTAAGTAAGTATGCGTACCCCAATTATCTTTGATGTATAGCAACGAAACCGGCGATATCGACATACTACACTTACGGTCACAGAAAAGAAAGTGTAAAACTGCAATATTTGGAATCCACATTCTCTTTAGACATCATAAATATGAAGTATGTGATATAAGTTAACGATCATTGAATCGTTCCTAGAAAATTAGGGTTTCAATATTTTGCATGTCAACATAAGCAAGAAAAGCTAGGGTTTTGAGAGTACAACCTTTGTAGCTCCCTACGCTAGACTCCTCGGCTACTTGGGGTTTGGAAACGGGTCCGCTTGAACTCCTCTAGGTCACCGATGATCCACCCGGAGTCCGCTTTGTCCAAGCTTGCAACTTCACCCGATCAAGAGAATGAAATGAAGCTAACACTCCAAACAAGTGGGCTAGACTTGTGTAGAATGATGTCGTGGTTCTCTTTCTCACTTCAAAATCCTAACTTGATGAGTATATTGCTCACTACAAAAATCTAGAGAGCCAATGAGAGAGGAAGAAGAAGATGATGGCTATATCTTTTACAAGAGTGAAAAGAATAACTTTTGTTTTAGAAAAATGAAAATATATGAATATATATATATATTTTCATGTTCTTATCTCAAACCATGGTTTAAACAATGAATATATTATTGAACTTGAGTTAAAACACAAAAGGAAAGTTTACCCAAGGTTAAAAGGTGGGTGAGAATGGTTAGGTCAAAAGAAGAGTGTAGAAACAAATCAATCATAACCATTTTTCTTTTTCCTTTTTGCTTTAAATCAAATGCAATAAAAACCATATATAAAACCATGGTGTGAGTCTTATATTACCACCATTTTCATGTATGTACAACCATGAAGGATGTATGTATGTATGTATGTATGTGTGTATGTACATCCATATGTGCATGAATCTAAAAAGAGAACATACATGCATGCGTACATCCATCAAATACAAGAAAGGATTTCTAGTGAGAAACTAATGGTTAAATGATAAATCAACACTTGATTTATCAATCCGGTCATATCATATATGACCCTAACCAAAAGCAAGCCGCCCGATCAATATACGGTATCCTATACGTGCATTTTAATCGGGTCCATGCGCATATCGCATACGCACACCACAACGTTTCGCCTGGACTAGGTAACTCCATTGTGGGACTCTAAGACTCGTCAATACGCCGGCAGTGGGTGATGATCATATCAAGCACCCCCAAGCCGCAAGCGGTCAGCTAAACGTAACGGCCACCCGGGTATTAAGCGATCAGAAGAGAACCAGCGAACCTGCTACAACTCCCGTCGAGCCAACCGGCAACACTTCCCGTACAGTCCGGTCTCCTCGTCTGATATGTCGCATATCAAGTCTAGGGGTGGTAAACGTCAGACCCCAATAACCGATAAGTCATGCCGATGTGAGGCTCATAACGGGTCGAGAAACTACTGGTAACACTTATCAGTAAATCTCTGAATCAACCCTGGCCAGGGACTTCCCTATTACGGCCAATCGAGCACAGCGCAATATCAACCCCCAATACCGGGAGAGACGAAACCCCTCCTATCGCTCATTGCCTCCATGTGACTCGGGACTGTACCCAAAAACCACCGTTTTGCACGCCCTCATGGACGTGGTAAGGTGGAAATCAAAGCACAGTGGGAATCACACAAGACTCTATGACGATCTCGGGTCTACAGACTAACCTGCACAAGTGTCACCTGAGAACTGCCATCTGACGTGAGGTATAATACAATTTGGGAGTTCTCGGCGAGTCCGTCCAGTGTACCCAGTCTCCACTGAGCACCCGTATACCATCTCTGATGTCAAACACCAATGGATATGGGATCATCCATCGCCTATCTCATGGATTGAGAAGCGTATACGCTAGTCTACTCTGGTATATCGATGCCCTGTCTCGATACACCCACGATTAGGGACCTTGAAGGATATACTTATGGACTACCATGTCCCCACTAGTATGATCCGCATCATAGTCCAGGTAGTCAAGTACACATCCTAAGGGCTTTACCAACATGTAACCATAAGACGGTATAAAGAGACAAGTATACATGTTAAGATAAAGAGCAACCAGATAGCATACTATCATATCGAGCAAGAAAGTCATCTCTATATATGTCCAAGCATCCAATATAATATACATCATCTGTACAATACTGGCCTCTAGGGCATACATATAACTAACAGCAGTCTCCTACCCTGCATACACAGCCGGCATCTATTGATGCACCCGCATCTCCACCCCATCCATCTTCTATAAATACCCCACTTGAGCTTAGAGGACTATATCCAAAATGTTTAAAGGCTAAGTAGCAAGATTCTTAGGTAGAAAAGATGGTGGAGATCTTTAGATAAGTGAAGGTCAGCGTCCCTATTTTGGACTTGATTGACCAAGTTCCTTCGTTCGCAAAATATATCAAAGATTTGTGCATGAAGAAGAGTCAAACTAAAGTGCCTAAGAAGGTATTTTTAGCAGGCAATATTTTTGACGTCCTAAGAAATGCTATTTAAGTATAGGACCCCGGTAGTCCTACTATATCTTGCATTATAGGTGAAAAAGTCATAAATAGAGTTTTATTGGACTTGGGCGCTAGTGTTAATCTTTTGCCATATATTAAGGATGTGTTCCTTAAGATAGGAGAATTTATATTCCCAATAGACTTCATTTTTCTAGAAACACAACCCATATCTAACCCTAGAAACCAAATTTCAGTGATCATGGGTCAACCATTCTTAGCCACCTCAAACGCGTTGATCAACTATCATAATGGTTCTATGCAGCTTACCTTTGAGAATCTAAAAATTGAATTGAATATTTTTAACCTAGCAAAACAACAAAGAGACATATATGATCAAAATCGTGAAGTCAATATAATTCAAGGAGTTTCTCATGATAAGGTGTTTAACTTTGATGATGGTGGGCTGAAAAAGCTAAAAGAAACATTTAGAGGGGATGCATTTAATAGTGATGACAATGAGAGCGATTCTTCTGTTGTTGATACACATGATCAACTTAATGATACTTCTCCTAGTTTTCATCATCAACTTAATACAGTAATGTCTCCAAATAGTTTCTTTAAAAATAAAATTTTGTTCTTAGAAAAGGAGAAAAATGAATTGATTTCGTTGAATGAATCTTTGAAAAACGAAAAAGACAATTTGATTTTGTCTTGAAATTCTTTAAGGGAAGAAAATGATGGTTTGATTTAAATTTTTACTAGTGAAATGATATTTTAAAATCTTCTACTAGTTCATAAGAAGTTTTGAGAAATGATATTTTGATTGATAGATTAGAAAAAGAAAAAAATGATTTTCTGGTACAAATTGATAAATTCGAGAAAGAGAAAATTGGGTTTCTTTCAAAAATTGATATTCAATCAAAAACTATTGATGCTTTAAACACTAAAAATGAAAATTTGATTTTGTCATGTGATGTTTGAAGAAATGATCATGAAAATTTGGTTTCATCTTTCAAAAGAGAACTTCATTCTTTAAAATTGTCATGTACTTCTTAAGGAAAGTTGATCGAGAAAATTGCTTCCTTCAATAAACAAAATAATGATTTAACGGTTTCTTTTGCTAAGTTTTCAAAAAGACAGTAAACGAATGATCCTTTACTAAGCAAAGGAAATGATTAATCTTAAAACTTCGAAAATTCAAAAATCCTCTTCATCTAAATTTTTCAACCACTATTCTAAACATAAATCTAGTCCCATGGGTACATGTAATCACACTTATCACTATTGTGTTACATATTCTTGTGAGTTGAAAAAAATATATCTTTATATACCATTTGAAATGGGTCCCAAAATTTACCCCCATAAACCCAAGTTAGTTTGGGTACCAAAATGGACATCCACATCTTCTATTGTATGTATTAAGAATTAAGTCCCGGAAAGATTTCGGAAAAGGTAAGCATAACTATGCAGGTGTAATAAGGTATGTACTCTAACACAATGAGGTCATTGTCTAAAATAAGTGTGATGGTGGTTTTATACATGGTTTTTAGTTTTCAAAATAAAAAATAAATTTTTTTTAGAAAATTAGAAATTTTAGAATATAGAAATGAAAAATGTATATAAAAGAGAGAAAGAGATTTTAGGAAAAATAAGAAAAAGAGATGGTTAAATAGATCTAGTATTAAGTTGTCATAAGCCCGTTCCCAAAAGGCTAGTGTTATGAAAGAGTTGCTAGTTTTGAGAAGATATAAGTGGAGCCTATTTTTAAGTCCAAACATTTGAACGTTGATACCCTACTATACGCGCATGGGCACATCTTGAAGTTTGGGATAGCAGAAGAGATTTTTCATACTCTTGTCTATAATGCCCTAATACGAAAAAATTTAATATCACAAAAAAATGAACATTGTCTTGCAATTAAAAAAAAATTCAACGAGGGTGTTTCATCATCTAGTGATTTAGACTAACTGGTTTGGGATCATTTGATGTGCCTGAGGTGTTATAAGATTATAATACTACTATTTACACACAATAAATGATCACATTCGGTAATCAATTGGTTAGTGCCTCACAAAGTATTACCGGTAGCATGAAAAATATAGGAAAAAATCCATCAATTTGATCCGCCGATTAAAAAAGTAATAGGGAGCTAAAGGTAAAAGTATGAGAGCTTGAATTGAATTTTTCGAGTGTAAGGATGATTTTTTTCACATGCATAGTGGTATATGATCATGTTTAGAAGCAACATAGGTAGAAAAGATTGGAAGAATGATGAAGAAGTAATTTTCGGTATAGATCAGAGTTTATTAAGGTATGGATCATGACGACTAAAAATCTAGTAAACTTTAAACTCTTGTTTTTCGTATTTTTCTTATCTATTTCTATCTTTATATATATTTTTCATTTTCTTATTTTTGTTTCCTTTATTTTCTTTTATACGAATAGAAGTAGAATTTAGTTAGATGGTAGTTTAGATTAGTTTACGGTTTAAAATCCAAAATTTGCTCGAGAACTAGCAAAAGATAAGTGTGGGGGTGTTTGATTGGTGTAATTTATTGCACATTTTTCTAACTCGTTTATCATGTTATTGTCATATATTATACTGTTCCGGGTGTCTTTGGTGAATTATTACAGATAACAGGGTTTGGATGCAAAAGAATGGAAAATTGTCCTAAAAGAGGGATTACGTGTGTACAATGAAAACTTAAGAGAATTATTCAGAAAACCAAAAGACAATTTGCAAATTCGGAACTAATTTGGAAATATCATTATAAATCAGTAAAAGTTACAACAAATAGAGGTGAATCAATCATCATAACAACAAATCAGTTGGAGAAACCAAACCAAACCAAAAGCAACAAATCAACCTACCTAATTATATGCCAAATTTGGGAACAATTCGGAGATCTACGCGACTACAGAGATACAGCGAGATATTCAATATTTTATATGCTCAAAAATTATCTAAATTGAAGATAAAACCATGGAAAAAATCTGGAGCCACGAAACCAAAAGTCGGCGGCAGATCAGTGGCCAATCATGTGAATTAGGGGCGGATCAGCGGTCGATTTTGGGCCGTTCGATGAGATTTTTTATGGGCACGATCATCTTTTCACATAGATTAATATGAGATGTAGAGTTTCGTCTTATGAAAATTCTAAAAGTACACAACAGTATGCAACAGACCAATAACATTAGATTATCATAATTATTAGAAAGTAGATTCTCTTGTATTTTCTATTACTTGTTCTCCAATTATCTTTAGCCCTATATAAGCACCTGTCTAGTCTTAGGGTTTCATATCTCTCTCTTTGTCTTCAACCTAGAGTTTTCTAGAGAGAGATTAATTATATTTGTAAGTATTTCATTATATTAATAAAACTTCTTTTATATTTAATTATGAGAAGTATTTAATTTCATTCTAGGGTTCGTGTTGTTTAATTTTAGTGGTTAGACGTTTTCAAACTTTTCTTTTCATATGCTTAATTTATGAAGTTTATTTTAATTTAATTCCTTTCTTTTTATATTTTCATCATATAAAATAAATTTTCTAGGGATAATTAACGCTTTGAATTAGATTTAGGGATTGATGATACACCTAAAAACTCATTAGGCTAATGACAGTCTGACAAATTAAAATCCTAATTAGGGACGACAGGAAAGGATTAAATCAAAATTAATTCCAGCTAGGTAGTTAAAGGGTTCTATATTAAATCAATAACATGATAATATAAATTGATCACCTAATACTGTTAATTGAAGATTAAAGGTAGGGTACTTTTAATTAACTAGAAATATAGATGTTTAATATAGTTTCTAAATGATATTTTGTAATTGATAGGTTATTTTTAATCTAGTTAGTATAATCTATGTTTTTATTTGAATTAATAGAAAATATATTAAATATAGATATAGAAAATAAGTAGTATCTTTTAAACCAATAAAACAATACAAAACCTTAGAACTTTCTCTCTCTCTCTAAAACCAACTTTTATTTTGAATTTAAATATTTAGATTTTAAAAACAACCCGATTTTAACTTAATTTAAAAGTAGTTAATGAACCTCTCTATGGGAACGATTCTCAAGTAAAACTGCGATAAACTGTATACTTACGGTTAAATTTGGAGACTAATAAAATCCACATTAGTCATTTATAGAGATGGTGAATTCAAATTTCTATATAATCCCTTTAACTTGATGATATTGTAGTTTCCGCTTTGTTTACAAGTAAGTTTTGATATGATGATCAATTTCGTCATTTAGACAAGAACAAGAAATATGAAATATTGGGCTGCTTGAATGCGTTTAGGAAAACTATGGATGTCTAGATTGGATCCGACATTCTCATATTAATAAGAATAAGTTTATTGTTTAGTCCCATGAAAGCGTCAAATTCTGTACAGATATTTTGGAAATTGTTTTTTTAAATAATATTTTTATTATATTTTTTTCGAAATGAATTTATTGTGTTCTTGGGTAATTGAAGATTTGGATTTGAACAATTAGATGATTTTATCTTGCTCAGTTAAAAGACCTAAAGAAAAATAACTTGATATTGAAAATGATTGCATATAAATTACTGTTAATTATTATCTCATATTAGGAAGAACTTTTTTGAACAATTTGCATGATAAGAATTTGATTGTTAAATTAAAATAGACAATTGGTTCTCGATATGAGACCCAATTAGTCCCACAGCAAATTATTATGGTAGAAAAGCAAAAAAAAAATTTAAAGAAGAAAAGAAGTAATATAATATAATATGCTGTGTCAGGGAGTTTAGTCTCATATTGGAAAATTAGGGAAAATGTATTGTACCACAACCTTCTAAAAGGATAGCTATAGTAGACCATAAATAATAAGAGTGAAACAAATAATTAAGAATTGTCTAAAACTTCTCCTATCGGCCTAGTTTTGGTTTATTTCTTACGCAAAATAATGGACTTGATTAAAAGCTTCTGCAATTGTGGTAGCTTTAAAAGATTACTATTTTACTAACGAATATTTAGATCTGCAAAGATAAGTCTTTTATCATTCATATTGATGAATTCTTAGAGATCATATGTATCGTTTCCGCTACTATACGCATATGATATCCTTCATAACCTTTGTATATTAGCCCTACATTAATGTACAGTGCCTTTAGCATCCGAGTAGCACTTTTCAAGTAAATTTATTTTAGGTTTCATCAATTTCCTTTCATTTAGCAAGATTGCTCCAGTACTTTATTGGTCTTACCCTGTTGTAGCAAAAACTATGGTTTTTGTCCTCACGTATGTGTTGGGTTATGCAAGCACCCCGGCCATCAATCCGTGGCCAAATGCAGAACAAAAATTTTTAAAAACCGGCGCTAACAAACCCTATAACCCGGATCGACCCATAAGCCCTAGGTAACAAAACATGCAAAGGAATTTAGAATGGTCATACCTAATGAACCAAATCTTTCGGGTCTTCAACCATCATCCCAAGCTCCTAGTGGTCGCGGATCAAATTTCGTTGCCGGTCTTCCTCCATCTACTATGATCCACCAGAGGGAAATGGCGCAAGCTTCAGCCTTACCTAGCAAGGTAACCGACGCTCCAAGGTTGTTAGCAATGGGGAGTGGAGGTGTAGCATTATCTCAGTATAATTTTTCTCTCATTAAAATTCTCTAAGAGCAACTCAAGAAGATGAAGTTGAGGTGAGGAAACATGTGGCATGAACAACTAAAGAAATGGCTAAGCTTTCTCCAAGTGAGAAATGAGCAAAGCCTAGCATATAGAAATATGGTGGCTGCCCCTCTCTCTCATGCACACCAAAATATCTCCTCTCATTTTCCAATAAAATAAAGCCATGCCATACCTCTCTACATACTAAACAATGTTCATGCAATGTCACCCCTCCACCTCATATGTAAAACAAATGATTTTCTAAAATGAAAATCATACAAATGAGGTGTCCATCTTCTAGAAACTATTCCGTATAAATACGGAATACAACCTGGTATATGTATCGAAATACACATACGTGTATTCGTACAAAAATAGTACTATAATACATATATAAATTATTAAATCAAAACCTGATTTAATAAACCGGCTTAATACTAAGCCGCTAGTATTATCAACCGTCCGATTAAAGTCTGTGTAGCCTGTACACATATTTAATCGGACACCGGTATGTACCAACATACGTCATCTACACCATATCGCCTGAACCGTGAAAATCCTCTGTGTGGGACTCTAAAGACTCGTCAATACGCCGGCAATGGGTTCAACCACAAGCACGTCAGCGAAACTAGCTGTACGTAACTGCTACTCAGGTATTGAGCGAAAGGAAGGACGACGAGCAAACTCAACCAAACCCCTACTGAGCCTAACAGTGACAATCTCCGTACATTCCGGTCCGTTCGTCTATGACTAACGCATATCGAGTCTAGGGGGTGGATAAAGTCAGACCCCTAATAATGCGACATTTAGTGTCGGTATGAAGACCATCACCACCTGAGAAACTATTGATCCGATTCAGTAATTCTAGATTATCTTGGCCAAGGATTTCTGGTGATGGTCACCCGTGCACAACCGCGACATCAACCCCCAATACCGGGAGAGACGAATCCCCCGACAATCCGCTCACTGCCTCCATGTGGCTCGGGACTGTACCCAACTAAAACCTGTTTGCACGACTCTTTTAAGTCGTGGTAGGGTAGTAATCAAAGCACAGTAGAAACTCATACGAGACAAATGATGATCTCCGGTCAATAGACTAACCTGTACACATGTCACCTGGGAACTGCTATATGACAATAGTTATAATATCCACTAGCATGTTCCCGGCAAGTCCGTCCGGTGTAATCATAACCCAATGAGCACCTGTATACGTCTTAGGTGAACAAACTGACACCAATGGCTCGTGAGACCGGCCACCGCCTCTTGTCGGGGTCTCGATCAGTATACACTAGTCTACTCTGGAGTATCGATGCCCAGTCTCGAAACTCCCTCGACTAGGGACATTTAAGGATGTGCCTATAGACCACCCAGCTCCCATGTATATGATCGCCATCATACCGCTGGTAGTTAAGCAAGAATCCTATGGGCTCTATCAATATGTAATAGTGATCTATAATTCCACCTAATGCTGTACATGATGATAAAAACAAACCAGATAGCATACTATCATCTCGAGTAAGACTGTTCTACCGGTATAGGTCCTCCCTCAATCATCATAATCACCTACCTGCGACTATGATAATTTCCTTGAGGGCACTATAGCCAACAATCTCCCACTTTCACCTAAGGTTAATTATTGCGGTGTCGCATACTCACAGCCCATGTGATATCGAACACCCAACTCCTCTACTATCCAGTCTCGCAAAGCTCGTTTGCGAAACTATTGTGTTCGAGAAATAGCCTCAGTGAGTGGATCCGCTCCAATGATTCTTTCTGTATCTCTTTATATCTCAACTTCACGGAGAAAGCTATCTCCCGAAATGAGCAATACCTGTCTTAGAATATGTCTGGATATCTGATGGGACCCAGTTCACAAATGAACTCCAAATCCAGCAAACTTCTTAGACTTTATTGTCCACTGAATTTAATCTGTTTCCTGCACCATGCCTCCCTCAGTATCCGCTTGGACCACCTGTCCAAACTACTGTCCTTCAAAAGAGGTAAAACTAAAATTTTGACAGTCGCTCTGTTATCCAGGTCACCTTGGAAGCCTGGAATGATAACCGTCTCCCGAAAGAGGCCGCCGTTACCATATCACATGAACATCTACTTATGTTCATAAACTGCTTCCTAACGTTTCTCTAGGATTGGATCAATATATACTTATTGCAGCTAGTGCAAAAACAGCATCCGGTGTGATACTTGACATCACATGATTGACTCAATTGCCAAAGTAAGTGATATGCCAATCATGCAAATCCCTCTCCCCTTTAGTCTGTAAGACACCTTTAGAGAGGGTGACTCTATCACCTACAGGTACACCACCATGCCAGGAGTCAACCATTCTAAAACACCTTTAGAACAATGTCAAAGTACCCAGATTGCAAAACTTCCCAAATCTAGATCTAAAACCATAGATCTAGTAACCAGAAATCCTAATATTATATCCATATCTTATGTGGCGAAACAACTTTATGACAACTACAGTATAACCGATCGTAGTATAGGAATTTCACTTCTTATAAAGTGCATGTCATCTAAATACCAAGACATCACACCCTACTACCTTCTTACCAGATCCATCTCCTATTCTGATGAAGTCAAAACCTATGACCGTTACATCAAAAATAGATGATCTATCTCCGCTATAACTGCTTCAGTCTATAAATAGACACAAGCTACTTGTCCACTATGCTTTCGCTACTCCCACTGACTACAACAACCCTCTGGCAGAGTCATATACATGTGCACTTCTAAAGCTAGTTTAGAACGACGCTATACTCATCCTCCTACCGGGTCTCATAGTCTAGAACAGCAGCAATGGCAAGTCTGGGTAAACAAGAACCTCCCTGCCACCGTTTCTGAGAAGACCGAAGTATCTCTCGAGTGCCTGAGGTTACCCACCATATCTGTGGAGTGGCTAATGGAATGTCAAAACCAGTTGAATCTTTAGTTTCAATTAAATTTTCAGTAATTGTTTGTGGTTTTGGAATCACTTCCAATTCTAACATACTCCCACTTATTTTTTCAGAAAAGAATCCATTTTACTAAAACTGTGGCAAGTTAAGAACAATATTTCTATTAATCTTCCAGATGGTAGAAAGTTAACCTTCGACATAGCCCGGGATAACCCACAAACAGCCAATACTGAAACGTGCCTTGAGTTTATCCAGTGTCTAGTTTTAAGCATAAGCCGGACAACTCCATATACCTTAACATCGTTAAGATGTGAACATTCTATATACAATATAGAAACAGATGCACTAATTTAATTGGAACCAGATTCAAATCATGCAGTTATCTCCAGTGCATGTCAACTAAGTGGAAGGAGGCCAAGCAGCATTACTCATCAAGGAGTGTATCCACATGAGTAACCTGAAAGAGAAGCAAGTTATCAAAACCATTACTATCAACGGAATACCTAGCACAAGTACCTTCATCTTCAATCACCATGAAGAATCTTGATACTTTGCAACATATGGTTCTCTACTTTACTCATATACCTACAACTTCTTAAAATTTGGATCTTGTATTTCAACGAAATACAAATCTAAGAACTAGAGAAGTCACAAGTAAACAGAATATAATACGAGCACCAACCCCTTTGTCCTAATGAACACTGGACAACATGTTAGTTGTATGTATGCCCTAGAGGCCATTATTATACATGAAATATATATTATAGTGAATGCTGGGACATATATAGGGAGGACTTTCTTGCTCGACATGATAGTACGCTCTCTGGTTGCTCTTTATCTTAACATGTACACTTATTGTCTCTCTGTTACGTGTTGATAAAGCCTTTAGGATGTGTTCTTGACTTCTGGGATTATGATGCAGATCATACTAGTGGGGCCTGGGTAATCCATGAGTACATCCTTCAATTTTCCTAGTAATGGGAAAATCGAGACGGGGCATAGATATTCCAGAGTAGACTAGCGTATATCTTCTCGACCCATATGATGGACGATGGATGATCCCATATCCATTGGTGTTTGACATCAGAGATGGTATACGGGTGCTCAGTGGAGACTGGGTACACTGAACGGACTCTCCGAGAACTCCTAGATGGTATTATACCTCACGTCAGATGGCAGTTCTCTGGTGACACTGGTACAACTTAGTCTGTCGACCCGAGATCGTCATAGAGTCTTGTGTGTCTCCTACTGTGCTTTGATTTTCACCCTACCATGGCTCTACTGAGTCGTGCAAATAGGTGGTTTTTGGGTATAATCCCGAGTCATATGGAGGCAATGAGCGATAGGAGGGGATTCGTCTCTCCCGGTATTGGGGGTTGATGTTGCGCTACGCTCGACTGGCCATAACTGGAAATCCCTGGCCAGGGTTGCTGTGATTTACTGGTAAGTGTTATCAGTAGTTTCACGACCGTTATGGACCTTACATCGGCATGACTTATCAAGCTACTGGGGTCTGACGTTTACCACCCCTAGGCGTGATATGCGTCATATCAGACGAACAGACCGGACTGTGCGGTAAGTGTTACTGATTGGATTCGCAGGAATGTGAGCAGGCTTGCTCGTTGATCTTCTGATCTCTCAATACCCGTGTGGCCGTTACGTTTAGCAGACCACTTGCGGCTTGTGGGTGACTGATACGATCATCACCTACTGCCGGCGTATTGACGAGTCTTTAGAGTCCTACACAGAGGTTTCCTGGCTCAGGCGAAACGAAATAGGAGAAAATATAAGATATGTGCGGGACCGAGAATAATACGAGTATGTGATACCGTATTCTATTCTCGCATCTTGTATCATCGGTTGGTTATATGCGATATATCCGGGTTATCGAATCAAGTGTTGATTCGATATATTGATACACTAGATATTAGTCAGTTAAAAACGATATGACCGGATCATTAAATCTAGTGTTTATTTAATGATTTAATGTATAATTATATATATTTGATATATTACTTTACATTAACTAGTATTGGTTCACTTAAAATTATTTTCTCACTTGATATGCACATGATGTATATGTGATATATGTTTGTGTAAATGATTGTATCATGCTTGATGATACATGCAAACATGGGTGGGTGTGTAACATACACCATGCTAATCATAATTGAGGTTTTTATTTATCTTAATTATTCAAAATGGTAGCTCAAAGCTTCATGAAGCTTAAAGCATCTTTGACAAAGTCCACTCGCAGGTAGGTAATATGATGATTGAACAAGTCTACTCTGAAGTATCGATGCCCAGTCTCAAAACTCCCTCGACTAGAGACATTTAAGGATGTGCTTATAGACCACCCAGCTCCCACGTATATGATCGCCATCATACTGCTGATAGTTAAGCAAGAATCCTATGGGCTCTATCAACATTTAATAGTGATCTGTAATTCCACCTAATGCAGTACATGATGATAAAGACAAACCAGATAGCATACTATCATCTCGAGTAAGACTGTTCTACCGGTATATGTCCTCCTTCAATCATCATATTACCTACCTGCGACTATGATAATTGCCTTGAGGGCACTATAACCAACAGTATGATTTAAAAATAAGAGGACGCGGAGTATACAATGACATTGTAAGAATTCTCTACAGTGGCATAACTCATGGCAATACATTATTCATGAGTCTCCTTTATTACTTTACATTTTTTTAATTCAAGTGCAATTAATACATGTATTGCAAGATAATCATGCAAATGGTTCAAGGAATGGTATTGTGCAATGTCATCCGCCGATATAGAAATTCCTATAGTGCCACGGTATACTCTGTTTCTAAAAAAATAAACTCTTTTTTACCAAAAAGAAAATGTTTTCGTTTTGCATTTACTTCATAAGGTTTTCCGTTAGCTCTTTGGCGTTTTATGGGTGCAAATAAAAAATTAAAAAAAAGAGCCTCAAGGTCTCGAAGTCAAATGGAAATGGTGAAATACGGCAAGGAAGTAAGCCTATAAGGGGTTGTTTGGTAGGTGTAGTTGGCGGTTCATAGTTGCAACTACATTGAATTATGAAACAGGCATTTAGTTTCAAAGAGTTGTTTCTCCAACATATATTTAGAACAACCAATATAAAAATCATGTAGCAACGTTGCAACTTCGCTTAATTGAAAAGTTTTGCAACTGCATATTTTTGAACACAAAGCTAATAGAAAAATATTTATTGTGTTGTAACCTCATCAAGACAAACACATGTTGTGCAAAACATGTAGTTAGAATTACTACATATTAACTAAACAACAGAATAAAGTTGCAAGTGCAGTAGTTGGAACTACTTTTAGTTATAAATACATCGTATTTCCAACTACCAGCAACCAAACACCCTCTAATTGGGTGAGGTTATTAATGGCATGTTCCAGACCTAGATGTATTAACGCACAGACCCATCTATTTATCCAACTAACAGGTCAATATAAATGATCTAGACCACATCTCATCTCTAATAATATAACCAGAAAAGAAGGGGGTCGTGTGGCGCTCCCACAATTAATTAAAATAAAATATTTTTAAAAAAAACATAAAAGATCCTTAATTCTAAGATGGTCCATGTCATCAATATTTTTGCATGTGTAATGTACGTAGATATATGATACTATACTATTATCATTAATAATAGTTTTTAGTTAAGATAATAAATCTTTTACAGACTTTTATTTAAAGTAATAGATTTTTGTAGAGAGTTGTAGTTAATATACAATACTACAGAGTATGGATTTGGTCACGGTTTTAACCTTGGCCACAGATATATATGGTCACGGTTAAAACCATGACACAACCGTCGCCTAAAACCCCGTCACGAGAAGCGTAGTCATGCCCGTAACCGTACCATATGTTTTTAAAGTCACGGTTATAACTGTGACCATATACGTGGCGTTACTAAAAACGGTTCAAACAACTAAATGAAACCTGTGTGGGGTTCACATATATGGTCACGAATAAGATCGTTACCACGTTATGGTCACGGTGTAAACTGTGACAAAAGGTGATATATAGTCACGGTTATAACCGTGATCAAAATGTTAAAGCGTAATATAGAATACCTGCTATAGCAGATAACTGTGACTATATAGTCCCTATGGTCACGGGTTAAACCGTGATCATAAGGGGAAAGTATAGTGAAGGTTACCTGCTACTAGCAGGTAACCGTTACTATTCATATGATCAGGTTTGTCGGGATGTCACCCACGCGCGCCTTTGATTGTTTTTGAGTCGAAATTTGGTTTTAGAAATGGTGTGCACGCGAGTTCGGTCTCGTTTTAAAATTGATAAACCGCAAGTGCACGGCGCGTTGTAGCAAGACGGTAAATATAAATCGATCTACAGGAAATTGGTGATTAGGGATTGTTGCTTAAGGTTCGAGAAGAAAGAATTTTGGTTTGTTGTCATAAAATAGAAAATAAGGAAATATAGAACTAAGTTAAGAAAGTGGCCGTGGCTTTCGTTCGGATGTTTGAATTGTGGCGATTTCTTCGATACTCCCTTGATCATGAGTTGTCCGTCATTGTGTTGATCCCGACATGAAGCATGACTTGTTAAGGCAATTGCGAAGCACAAATCATCAAGTTATCTAAGTCTGACGTAAGACACGAAACGAATCGGTCTTGTCTCACCTACCTTTTGTATGTCCAAACTTTAGGTATCAACACTAAGCACAAGGGTTAGTAAGTATACACCAATATCAAATACACAAATTAGTATATGAGAGCAAGTAGTTTTAGAGTTAAGTTTGCTAAGTGGTTTGTGATAGTATAGGGTATATGAAATAAAGAAGGGTGCCAATCAACTTGTTGATAAAATACCATATCTAATACTTAGCAACCTTGACACTAAATTGCTTCTAACCTTAACATTGTAAAATGGAGAATAGGAGTGCATATGGTATATGAAGAGGTTACCTTGTAACCATGAATTAAAAATACTATACCTCACCAATACATTAAACAATCTTGAAGTTAGAATCTCGTTTAAGCATATTAAACATTTACAAGAGGAGGAGGAAGGCAAAACCACTCATCTCACATCCGTACCATAACCACGACCAAAAGATTACTCAAACATGATAACAAGAAAAGAAAACAACAAAAGATAAGTAAATAAACAAAGAAATAACAAATGAATGAGTTGAGATACATGGTATTGGTTACTTGTTCAACCTCCATAATGAAACTCTCAAAAGAAATCTCCAAAAGGGAAGAAAAAGAAGAAAACCAAGTTTAAGCTCACACAACTCTCTCAAGCTAAACCAAAAACTAAAACAAAGTATGTGGTATAAGAATATATTATATGGCTATCTCTCTCTCTCTCAATCTGTTCTGGTATTTATAGGCACCTCATCACAATAAACAAACAATAGAAATAGGATGATATGATCATAAGAAATGACCAGAAGAAAATTGGGATCAAATGGGGCTAGTGGGACCGACGCGCCGGCCAAAATAGGGTTCTCGCCGGTCGACTTTTGAGTGGTGGGGCCCGTATTGGTGTGGTGTTCTTGTGTGCTCTCCATGACCATTCTGGTGATGTTTGATTTGTCTATATAACTCTGGTTTGCACTCAGAAGATTTGAAGGGAAATTTGGTTTCAAATCACATCACAACTTTTTCTTCATTTATCACGCCAATCCACTTGTGCCCTCCAGTTGCATAAGTCATGAGTGTGCTCACTTGTGAACTAGGCAGCCTCAACTAGTTCCATGCATCAAAGAGCTAGTGTCACACTTATAATGTGTTGGGCCAAAAATGTGTACACTTTATTTGTTGCAAAAAGAACTCTTTGAAACTTGATCGGTTTTCTGTTCTGATTGCAGTGTCGGCTCACAAATGTCATATCCATGAATTTGAGCATGTTTTCCAATGTTTTGTCATGAATACCTGTAATCTGTATTTACTGAGCAGACACTGGTTAATAGTACCGATATATAATAAAATTGATAATGAATGAGTGGTATTAAAATGCAGTTTTCTGTGATGAACAAATACCCCAAACTTATCTTTTGCTCGTCCCGAAAAAAAACAAAATCCTAAGCTCACTTTCGTAGGGAACGCGATTGCACCGAGCTCATGTAACAAGCCGTTAAATCTCTAGATGTCCCTAGTAGGAGTGTTGTCTCCTGAGGGTTTTCAGCGCATACTACCCATAAAATCCTGTCAAGTTAGTTTCGTGAGGAAACAGTTGATTCTAATCTTACGTTAAGTATCAAAACTAGAAGTTCAATTATGCTAGTGAGAAACGTCCAACCCTATCCTTCACTCCTCACATCTCTTTTAACATAAGCTCATACGCGTCTCTACGTGGATGTGTGAATAGTGTCGATAAGTTTTTACGAACATTGATTAGGGTCCTCATGTCATAAATACGGACCAGGATAGACTTCTAAAGGATTAAACAAGTTTGAAAAGACTTAAGATTTTCTCAGGTTTCGTTCTCCAGTATGGTTTCAAGTCATAATTTCTATCATTTCTAACAGAGAACTAAGTCTTATTCTTCACTCCTACCCTTCACATGTTTTTTGTTCATACACACCTTTCGTGATCGTGCATAAAGTCTAATAATATAAACCTTCATATCTCCGCTAAAAAACTGTTATAATAAAAAACACATCGCCGTCAAGATTATTCTCCCACAAAGAACCGTGAGGACTTTTAACTCGAAGAGAATACTTGCTTAACTTGTTTTATTTGGTGATTGGAGACTTAGTGAGTTTTGGGTCAATGACTCCCAAAACAGATGGTTTTAGGATATTAGGTGTGGAAACACCCTGTTTCCCCCAATCAGAGCAAGGCTCTGTTCAAAATTCAAATTTTGAAATGAAGCAACGCTTCAGAAGCATCGCCAAGTGCGCTGCGCCCTAAGAAGCGCACCACGTGCAAAGCACGTGTGCGCTAGCGCTAAGTGCGCTGTGCTCTAAGCAACGCACCACGTGCAAAGCACGGGTGGGCTAGCGCTAAGTGCGCTGTGCTCTAAGCAGCGCACCACGTGCAAAGCACGGGTGGGCTAGCGCTAAGTGCGCTGCGCTCTAAGCAGCGCACCACGTGCAAAGCACTGGAACTAAGATCTCCTCGCCATCAGATCAAAGATCTAATAATAATGATAAATCATTAATTGATCAGAATAAAATTCTGTTCAGGAAAGATTCCTCAAAATCTTTCCAAACAAAAAGATTGTGCTCTGTAAATCAGAGCACCGTTGGATCAATGATCTAATGGTGATTAAAAATCACCAAAAACGCAGAATAAATTCTGTTTAGTGGAAATTCCCCAATCTTGTGAAAAACAAGAAGATTGCCTTCTGTAAATCAGAAGCCCTTGGATCAAAGATCTAACGGTGGGGAAATCCCCAAATCAATTGGAGAAAAGATCTCCTTAACTGATTGAACAAATTAGCTTGCCCTATATAAAGGCCCCAAGACTTTAAGTCTCAGATATACAGAAACAAATAGAGGAACCCCACATAAACTTTGAGAAATCTCAGAAAGAAGAGCCAAGCTCTCGGTAGAAGAACAATTTATCTTCGAGGTAAAAATAAACAGAGAGATGAAATCATCTCATATTAAAAAGAAGAATTCACTTCTTTCTCACAGATCATAGATCTACAAGACCAAGGTCTTTCACAAAGAGATTAAAGGATCTCATCATAAAATTAGAATAAGAACATAATTCTTCTCACAGATCATAGATCTTTAAGACTAAGTTCTTTTATACAAAGAGATCATGAACATCTCATTATAAAAAGGGAGTAATAAGTCAATTCTTTTAGGATCACAGATCCAAAAAGGCAAAGCCTTTCATCAAAATAAGAGATTGAAACATCTCCTATAAGAATAAGAACTTCTGTTTTTAAGATCTTGAGACAAAGTCTCTTCTAAACAAGAATTTATTTCTCAGATCATAAAATTCATCAGATGTGCTTCTGCGCTCTTTGACTGGCGCAAAGCGCCAAGCGCACCACGTGCTCCTCACGTGTGCGCCAATGAACAGATAGCGCTTTGCGCTCATAAAATAGCGCTTTGCGCTCATGGACTGGCGCTCAGCGCCGAGCGCACCACGTGCTCCTGACGTGTGCGCTATTGAATAAATAGCGCTTTGCGCTCATAAACTAGCGCTTTGCGCTCATGATCTGGCGCTCAGCGCCAAGCGCGCCACATGCTCCTCATCTGTGCGCTACCCAGCAGAAGCGCTCTGCGCTCTTTGACTGGCCCAAAGCGCCAAGCACGCCACATGCTCCTCACGTGTGTGCTCCCCAATAGAAGCGCTCTACGCTCTTTGACTGGCGCCAAGCGCACCACGTGCTCCTCACGTGTGCGCTAAAAGAACATAAATTGTTCTATAAAGCCCTAGAGCTATGATGAATGCTCAGCATTCAGTAAAAGACAAAAATATTGTCAGAACTCAAATCAATGCTCAGCGTTGTCAAATATTTAATATTTTAACTGAGTGGGCCGAGCCCAAATTGGCTATAAACCCCTCATTCAGATTAATTGAGCCCATATGCTCATAAATTTTAGATCTTAGCCCCAATTGGACTACAGATCTCCCAACCAAAATTGGTTCAAGGGTATATCTCTTCACTCCTCTGATATTTGTCGTTGTAATCCTTCAACGTTTTCAGAAAGGTGATGGGTCCCGACAACCAGACGTTCCATGGACTGTAGGGTCCTTAAACCCATCGACTATGATGTCCTTAACCTCGGACTGTGGAGTCCTTAAACTCATGAACTATGATGTCCTTAACCTCGGACTGTGGGGTCCTTAAACCCATGGACTATGATGTCCTTAACCTCGGACTGTGGGGTCCTTATGCCCATGGACTATGATGTCCTTAACCTTGGACCACCATATCCTTAAACTGGTAATCGACCGCAATATCCCTAAACTAAACAATAGAGCCCAAATGCTCTCTAGTTGGATCTAAATGATCCCTTTAAGTTGATCTTAGTCTAAAATTAGACTAACATATCCTTAACATATGTTTAAGTTGATCTTAGTCTCAAATGAGACTAACGTATCCTTAAACCTAACCCCAAACCCAAATCTAAGAAAATACGGATTTGGAATAATCCACGCCTTACGGGCGACAACTTAAATTAGTCTCCGTATACAATCCACGGGCAACCAAAAACAAAACAAACACACATGACATGAAGTGACCATCTGGAGAAGGAGAAAGTGGTTACCGCGATGCGGTAGCGTAACTAACTGCAGGGGCTTGCGCCTATAGGGAAGAGCGTCCCCACAATCAAAAATTCCTCAAATGAAGGGGAATCTGACGAAGTCTGCTACATCAGCCGCATCCGTTCAAACCTTCGATATATGGTGCCATAAATCAACTTGGTATCTTCGGAGAGGTGGACGGATAGCACCAATTAGCATCTGCCCCCGAATTCAGGCAAAACGAACCTACGCGGTCGCATCTCTGTATTCGGAGGGGAACAGATTCTGGCATACCCGGTGGGACCTTTTTCTCTTTCCACTCCACACTTCGTGTGTCGTGTTCGCGAACGAATCACGGTTTAATATGGTTGCCCTTGGGTTCTAGGTACTATGATTTGGTATTGCTCTAGCGCAGAAAAAAACATCAATGGCCTCTAACTGCTCCAGCTGCAACAACGACTCCCGTTTTGTCTCATCTGGAAGAGTAACCTACGGGCCCCAAGCGGCCTCCCTTTTCATAATGCCGGTAGAACAGGTGATGCAAGCCACCACTGGGCTATTCTTCGGGACCATGCTCCCATCGATGCGCTTCAACGCCCCTGTTCCATTGCAAGAAGTTCAGAAGAAGTCGGTCTTTGATCGGCTTACCACTATTGCGGCCCCTCTTAATGGGTCGCCCAAACCAAGCGCCTCAGTTTTCAGCAGACTAGGCCAAAAGCTTCAACGGTCCCGTGAAGAAGCCCGCAATACCATAAAGGGTTATCCCGAAAAGGATACTCATTCCTACTCCCGGAGTCGTCAAAGCGACTTCTCCTGCCAAAGGGTCGGTCTTCACAAGACTGACTGTTTCAGCTCTCGTTCCGGGCGAAATCATCAAGGCTGCTTCCCCTGCTCGGAAGTCTGCCATCGATAGGTTGGCCATCCCCACCCAGCGGACATCAGTCTTCAATAGGCTGACGACGACAATTTCTGACCAAGACAGGGGGAATAATGAAGCCACCCCTACAGCTGAGCCAGTACCATCGGCTCGACATGCTCGACGTCGCCATTGGCGCCGAGTGAGGAAGGCTGGGGGCAATTCCCCTTCCGGACTGACTCCGCCAGCTCTAATGGTAGAAGTCGACGCTGCTGTTCCAACTGGGAACAACTTTGAACCATTGAGGAGGGTCCGCGAGAAATCGCCAACTGCTGTGCTGAAAAGTTCTCCTCCACCTATGGAGAATGCCCCAAAGGAGAAGCTAGAGCATCCCCCTCAGCGGCTGTCCTCTAAAATTTATAATGTTTGGCGACAGGTCCAAGACTCCGTGGTAGATCAAGACTACTCTCGTCGACAGAAAAAGATGAAGGTTCGGCAAGAAAAGGATCACCCTGTCAAGCTACAGAAGGCGACAGCTACTTGGGTGCCCGCTGCAACTGCCCCCTCAACCTCGACCGCTCACAAGAGGAGAAAGCTGGAGAAAATTCCGGTTTCTATGGCAAATCGCAAAGACACTGAGCCCAAACGCCCTAAATCTGGGGGCATGGTGGTGCATACCGTCTATATGACATCCGGAAGAGAGGATAGCCGTATCTCCACAGTCTATCGACCGCTTACGCGATCTGTAACAAAGGCCCAGGAGCAACAACAGAAGCTCCAGGAAATGTTGACGCCGATGGCCGTACTAACAGGGCCAAATGAAAGCCCGGAAACGGCATCAGAGCAACGCCGTGAACAGGAAACTGATGCTGAATTCCTTCAGAGAATGCTTGAGAAGAGGGACAAAGAGGCTGCGGAACAAGCGGCCAATATAAAACAAATGACCCTTCTATTCCAAGATATGGTGGGCATGATGATCCAGCCGAAGACCCTCCAGCCGAAGACCCTCCAGTAGTAATTGAAGATGATAGAGGAGATACATCTATCCTCTGCCGGCTCTATCAGCAGCCAAGGTGGAGACCATCTCTAAAACCACGCTCGATGATTATATAGCTCAACAAATACGAGCTCATCAAGCGAATGAGGCGGCTGGCCAAGTCGTCAGAACTGAATGGCCCTATCCGGGTTGGTACAATCAAATAAAGTACCCGCCAGGATATAAGATTCCCAAATTCCATGTATACAAGGAGACAGGCAATCCCCATCAACATGTCGCTCAGTTTAGGGATTTCTGCAGCAACACTGGAGGGGATGATAAGCTACTGCTTCGCCAATTCGTTGGCAGCTTGGCGGAGACGGCGTTCGAATGTTATTCAGAGCATCTCAACGATTCCGTCAAAACTTTTACAGAGATGGAGTTGCTATTCACCCAGCGTTTCGCAAGTGCTAGCGAACGCACCCCAATCACAGTATTGATCAATGCCAGGGTGAAGCCTGGAGAAACATGGGTTCAGTATGTAATACGGTGGCGGAATCTATGGTCGAAGTGCGAGCAGCGCATCGAAAAAGCGTCCGCGGTAGGCATGTTCGTGGGTACTCTCGACCCTCAAGCGACCATTTCACAATTCATGATGTTCTTCAAGCCAATTACTTTTCATGCCTTGATTGACAAACTGGCCCAAATGGATTAGATGGGTCATAGACCTTCTCCTTTGAAGCTGGAATCTCGAAACGAAAAAGGGAAAGGGAAAGCGACTTTTGTCGCCAATACTCAACAACCGCCGAGCAACTTAAAGCCGGTTGCTCGCCAAAACAACGTGTGTCCACGCCCATCCTTCGAGGAGAGACAGGGACGTCCTTACTCGTTTCCCCAGGATAAAACGAGGAGACTGTTCAAGCTGGCAGTACGCAACAGACTCATCAATCTGCCGGATCCAAAATGTCCGTTGCAGCCAGGCGATGTCAAAAATCCTAATTACTGCCCTTACCACCAAGCAGTAAGCCATCGTATCGAAAATTGCTTCGTCTTTAAGAGCTGGATTGAGGACCAATACCAGCAGGGCATATTCGCGCTATCCGAAAACTGGAAGGTGAACCCGCCGCAACCTCACGCTCCTAAAAAGGTGGACACGCCGGGGGCATCGTGCTCTTTTATAGAAGAAGCTCCATGGGAAGTCGTTCTTTCAGCCAAGACGAAAAGAATGCTGAAAGATCTCCAAACATGCCCGGCGATCAAATGGAAGAGTTCGCTGGAACCCGAGGTCATTGAGGGGATACTGAAGCCGCGCCCAACGCCAAGAATTGGTGGGGATAGTCAAAGCGCCCACACCAAGCCGATAAAATCTTCAAAGAAGAAGAAGAAGACCAAAAAGCCCGTGAAGCCTAATGACAAGCGCACGGACTTGCAAAAGTATATTGACGCGCTGGAAGAATACAACCAAAAGGCGCGAACCCCGGTTACACTCCAAGAATTTCTCAACCATATCCTGGAGGGCGGAGATAGCGACGATGATGAGGGTGACAACTCGTTACATGAACCAGAAGATTATGTGGCAAGTAGCCACATGATCTCTCATTCGTTACTCAATAACAAAGAAGCTCACTCGACATCAGAAGATAATATAGAAGAGCTGGGGGCAGGATCAATGCCAAAATCCTTGGAACCGTCAGACAAAGATCGACATGCTACTGAACGAAGCCCGTCAGAAGAGCAAAGATGATCGAGAACGCCAAATGGCCCTATTCGAAGGGGCCAGGCGTCGGCGTCAAGTTGGAGAAGCCGTGATAGGGATGGGTCACAAAACACTCCAACCATATCAAATCACACCTTAAATGGGTGTATTCCACATCAGCGTCATGTATCCCGTCACGTGACAAATGCACATGCATACAGGATAAACCATGGACCGAAATGTCCTAAAACTAACGCTGGACCGAAAAGTCCGTAAACTACAAATTTTCCTCAAATATGGCAACGATGGACCACTATGTCCTAAAACTGGCTATTGACCGAGACGTCGATAAACTACTATGGACTGCAGCATCCCAAGGCTGAAATAAAAAAACGGTGTGTCCATAAGCGAGATGGGCACGGATGAAAACCCGAAAGGGCTCCGTGAGTAAAAACGGCAGGGCTACCGGCGAGTTTTGTGAAAAGCTGAAAGGGCGCAAGCTCGTTAAAAGACACTTGCAAGGTCCTCTCGACCTTGTAAGGAGAAAATACCTGCGTGAGATCCTTACGACTCACAAGGGAGCAACACACTTAGGGATCCCCACGATTCCTAAGGAGAAATTACACTTACGAGATCCTCACGACTCGTAAGGAGAATTCCCCTTTGATACCCTCACGGCTTATAGGTTCAAAAGCCTTAAGCTATAGGGATCTGAACCTGTTCTTAAGCCATCAAAATCTCCAGTGTTGCCCTATAAGCATCTCAATATCGACCCTTGTATACAATCCTTGGGCACAAATAAACATTTCCCTAACAAAGTCCCACCAGTGACTAGGGATATGCTCACACGGTGAACAGCCCTTATAAGTCCTCTCGACTTATGAGGAGAAAACACTCTTGTAAGATCCTTACAACTTACAAGAAACCATACACTTAGGAATCCTCATGATTCTTAAGGAGAAAACGCACTTACGAGATCCTCACAACTCGTAGGGAGAAGTACCTTTATGAGACCCTTACGGCTCATGAAGTCAAAAAGCCTTAGCCAATAGGATCCTAACCCTGTTTGCTAAGCCACCTTTGTTCGACATCGACAGAGGCAAATGATGATTCGCTCCTGGAAATATCCCATTTGTGGCGATGCTGATGCCTAAATCGGTATCAAATCATAAACTCGCGGCGAAAATTCAGCAAGCCACAAATGCATATGAAATAGCCAAAATGATGGGGCAACTTGCAACAAAATCAGCAAGTAAAAATATACGGCATACAAAATAGCCGAAATGGTTGGGCAACTCGCAATAAAAAGCAGCGAGTAAATAAAACAAATAGCCGAAATGATTGGGCACCGTGAAAAATAGCCGAAATAATTGGGCAATCACGACTTTCGCGATATTAAAGCTGAAATGATTGAGCATCACGGAAAGAAAAATATATAAAATGAAACTTTTTGTCCTACAGGTGAGATCACATCGATCCCTGTATACAATCAAGGGGCACAAACAAAAAAGGGGAACCATACCTTCCCAACAGGCTCCATCCGAAAGAAAGCCACGTCCGACGGTTCACCAACAACCTGGAGACCACCTCCACGTTCGTCTCGATACAACAGACGCGATGTCACCCCAGCATTCTTCCTCCAGCAGGATGCAGACGCGACACCAACAATGGAGCCATGGCAAAATCCCTAGTTCCAAGTCCCGACGGTTCACCAACAACCTAGAGACCACCTCGACGTTCGTCTCGATACAGCAGACGTGATGTCACCCAAGCGTTCTTGCTCAGCAGGATGCAAACTCGACACCAACAACGGAGCCATGGCAAAGTCCCTAGTTTCGGGTCCCAACGGTTCACCAACAACCTAGAGACTACCTCGACGTTTGTCTTGATACAGCAGATGCGATGTTACCCCAGCGTTCTTCCTCAGCAGGATGCATACGCGACACCAACAATGGAGCCATGGAAAAGTCCCTAGTTCCAGGTCCCGACGGTTCACCAACAACCTAGAGACCACCTCAACGTTCGTCTCGATACAGCAGACACGATGTTACCCCAGCATTCTTCCCTCGGCAGGATGCAGACGTAACACAAAACAACAGAGCCATGGCAAAGTCCCTAGTTCCAAGTCTCGACGGTTCACCAACAACCTAGAGACAACCGCAACATTCGTCTCGATACAGCAGACGTAATTCCAGCAAATGAAACAAAGGCCAAATTCCTAGCTTCAGGGTCTTGACGGCAACGCATATAAAACCTGAAAGACTATCGGAGATCATCCCACACCAGCACGGAGTGGTTATGACTCATCGGAGCTCCCAAACTGAGCCTAACCTCAAGTAAAAAGCGGCATGGCAAAATTCCTAACGCTTGCTCTTCCGACGGTCAAACTATCAAGGAAGATTGCTTGAAGACGTCTTGTCCAGCCCCCTAAGGGATTAGAGACACGACAGTCGCAAGGCTGCTCGAACAGCAAGATTGCCTATCGAGGAATACATCAGCCAACACGACGGTACGACTGTACGACGGACAAAATCCAAGCACCACAGACCCTAACGGACCTTTGTCGTAAAGAGCAGAGGTTAACTGTGACGTTAGGACATCCTTGCGGGAACTTCTCGATTCTTCACGACTCGTAAGGAAAAGCCTTAAGCAATGGGGACTAGGACCTGTTTCCTAAGCATTGGGGCCCTGCAAGTCGGTCCAAAATGGACTCTTGCATACTATTCACAGACCACACTCTCCAAAGTTTTATTTCGACAAGGAGGGAAACAACCACTTACGAGTCCTCTCGACTTGTAAGAGGAAAAATTCTCTTGTGAGATCCTTACGACTCTCAAGAGAAAGCACACTTAGGAATCCTCACGATTCCTATAGAGAAAATACACCTACGAGATCCTCTCTACTTGCAGGGAGAAAAGCCTTTATGAGACCCTCACGGCTCATAAAGTTGAAAAGTCTTAGGCAGCAGACCTGAACCTGCTTCCTATGCCATCGCTACCCTATAAGGAGGCCAAGATGAAATATTCTTTATTATATACGGGCCACACGTGCTAAAATCACACGGCAACGACACAGCAAAGAAAAGAAAGCAACAGTAGAACAAAAATGTGTATCTTTTATCCATGAATTCAATGGAGTACAAGTTGAATCATATGAAAGAATAAAAAAATGGACACATGTTATTCAAAGATTACAAGAGTTCAATCTATACAAAACAGCTACTGAGAAGGAAGCGTTTTCAATAAGTCAGTAAGTTGCTCGCGCACTCCTTTCAGTTCTTTCTCGTGTTCGGCTGTCGCGGCCAGCTCTGCTTCAATTCAAGCCCGTTGCTTCAAGCACGATGAAACCTTCTCATCATTTTCCCGTTGGGCAGCTTCGCGACTCTGCGTAACCCGCTCAATAGAATCGAGCTTCCTCCTTAATACAAGACCGTCCGAGATATATTGTTGTAAGGTGTCAAAAGCAGCTCTCAGTTGCGCGGCATTCGTTTTAACTTGGGCGCACAGCCGGGAAGATTCTTCCGAAACCTCCTCGCGTTCCTTCCGCCTCAAGGTTGCTTCTTGCTCAAAATAGCAGAGGAAGGACACGCTCTGCTCAACCCACGCAGCCCGCTGGGAGTTCAAAGACAGAATCTCAGGAGCAGGACGCCTAAGCTCAAGCTCGTGCAGGCAGGCCTCAATCTTTCTGCGGTGGTTAACCCAAGACTCAACGAGGCCTTCATTATGGAAGTTCACAAGCGTCTCCAATATTGGATTAACCTCGGCAGCAAAATCTGCAGCGAATGTTGAGGCCTCTGCGTCAAGCTCCTCGATGTAATCGCCTAACATACGCAGACTGGTCACAGCGCCTTTTGAAGATGGACGTCTGAAAAAGGGCCATGCTGACATTATGCTTCGAGACTCGAACGGAGCTGGAGTCGGTGTCACCGCTGCAAAACAAATCATAATCAGATGACGGCTTAAGAAATAAAGAAAATGCACGAACAATAGAGTCTACTATACCGGCTGCAACAGGTGGCAAAGCTGGAAGTACTGGTGGCACGGTGATACCCTCGTCCCCTCCTTCAATTTGTAAGGATACAAGTGATGCAAAGAGGAATTAGCAATGACATGGCTGCCCGTCAAAGAAAAGAAAGGACGTCGGTTAGAAAAGATACTCACCGACACCAGCAGGCGGACTAATCTCCGACTGGAAGGAGAAGTGCGGGTTCAGCACCGGATACAAGTGATCAAAAAGAACTCCTGCGAGATCACGATGATACATGGTCAGTACACGAAAGATGCTGTCCCTGATTTAAATTTATCACAAACCCATACCTTCCAGCATTTGAGAAGATATAAGAGAGGACGGAGGGGAAACGACCGTCAAAGCGGCAACTGGTGGTGCTTCTTCAGGTATCGCAACCTCAGCGCTTGCCACACCTACATTCGAAAGGAAAAGAATGTCATCAGAAAGGATTGCTAAACAAAAAGAATGTAGCGACCCGAGACCTACCAGACAGGTCATCAACCAGAACCGCGACGGGAGCATCGCCAAGCATCACGACTTCTTCAATCTCATTTGCGGGGATAGTTTTGCCGCCCGTAGCTTCGTCCCACGATTCCACGAGAGCTGTCGTGACACTCGCGACGCCAGGAGATGGCAGGGAACCACAGGCGGAAAGAGCAGCAATTGGAGCAGTCCCGGACTCCTGGGAAAGAGTAGCCACTTTGGGCTCAGTAGTTGCAGTCATCTCACCCGCCACCTCCTCACCAGGACTTGGCCCTGCAGGATAAGATATATAAGAATCTAAAGATTAAAGCTTTGACAAAAAGGCTCAGTGTTACGTTACCTTGGGTCGGCCTTTCAATTGCTTCCCGAGTCGTGCGTGCCGCCTGTCTGTGAGCGGTAGACAGGGCGACCGAAGCACCCTCTGAAGGAGCAAGGACAGGGGTAGCAGCGCTCGAGCCTGCACCCCGGCCAAAGCGGCGTTACGTTCCCTTGCTGCAGGCCTCCTGCGCTTCCTTTCCGCCCGGGCCATGAGAGCTGATCTTCTCAAGACCTCCGTCAAGGGGACATCATCGTCCAAACCAGGAGCTACCTCTGGAGCCGTTATGGCGTCCGTGATTAGTTGCTTAAGTAAAACCTCTTTTGGCAATGCTGAGGAGGCCGGGACTTCGATAGCTGGACCTGGAAGCATCTCCGCATCACCCTGCGGGATTGGCACTGTACTGGGCAGACCTGAGTCGAGGTAGTCCCTACGATAAGATGAAAAAGGGGTCAGATTATCCATAAGAAAGGCGAATGAAGGCACAATGAGCCGAAATATACCAACGCCCAGCGAAGCGCGAAGCCTCTCCTCCTCCTCAAAAGTCTTGAGGGAAGCCGTGAGAGCCTCTTCAGTGGAAATTCCTGTTAAAGAAGGAGTGTTAGTCAAAACATGATAACAAAAACATAACAGCAAAAAGATGCAATTGAAGATTACCCAACTCAGCAAGGATGCTCAGTCCTGCTTTGTGGCTAGCTAGACGCTCAGAAGATGCGATGGCAGCCTCCAGATCAGTATCATCTGGCACCATGAATAGACCCTCATTAGTCCCATACTCGCTCAGGCCCTCGCTATAAGGAGCATGAGTCTCCTGGCTAAATACAACGTCTGCAGAAAGAATCTACTTCTTCTTCTTCCGCGAGAGAGTACCGGTCGCCGCTAGCACAAGCTTACACTTGGTAGGCACCTAGGGACGATGAGTCCCGATATCTGAACCCACGCCAGACTCGGGAGACGCCACAGTCACCGCTTTCATGGGAGCATGGGGTATCGGTAGCTCAGGCCTATCATGCGGGACCTCGACCGCAGCAACTTCTCTCAAGGGAGGACGGACAATGGTCTGTCGCTTCAGAGGAACATTTGGATTACCAACCGGCGCTGCACCCTTGCGATCAAGAAGCAATCTTTTTTCCTCTCTAATGACGACGCCCATCGAATGTTGATACCACGCCACATACACATTCAGGGCCTTCGGAACACAGCTTGGTTCGCTGATGAAGAAGTTGGACCCTATGTTTAGGCGCATAAAATGGTGCAACGTGCTCCGGATACCCTCTTCGGTAGCAGCAGGTTCTATCAAGAAAGCCTCAAGCGAGACGCATTGATTGTAGCTCAACTGCTGGGCGAAATGATGCAGGTTGTATCTCATGAACAACGCCGCATCATTCTTCCTAAATACGAGAAAGCCCGGCCTGATGGAGTACAGATGAAGAATCTCCCGAGCTTTTAAAACGGAGGCCCCGTCTTTAAAAATGTCCTGCAATGGCAGCACCGTTTTTGTAGATTCCTGGCCGACGGTCAAAATTTTATCGGTAAAGTACATTCCATCTCCAACCGTGCGTGGACGAAGGAGCAAACCCCTAGCTTCCCACGGTGTCGGACTTAGGATGGATGCGTCGACTAGCCGCATTATCCGAGGGAACTTACATCTGTCATAAAAGGAAGGTCTTCTGTGGATCCCGATGACCCTAAGCACGTGCAACTCGAGCCATGAGGTGAAATAATGCATTGAGAAGTTGGCAGGCTGCACCCTTGGTTCAGTAGTATCCGCTGCCAAGATGAGGCCGTGATATAGGTGGGCTAACCCAGCAATCCCGAAGGCCACTTGTATCCCGGCAACCATTCGATGCACTGGGTAGAAGAATGACGGCCTCATAAGGCGAGGGTGTATCGGAAGCGCAAACCAGCTTAACCACAAACCGAGGAACTCTAGAAAGAACGCTTCCTCATCGATGCCCGGAGCCGCAATTTCTGAAAAGGGGACAATCGCGACATTTGGAAGAAAGAAATCCTTTTGATCGGCTTCCAATATTGGCCGGTGATCCAAGCCAAAGCCGAAAGGATCATCAAGTTTGGCAAACTTTTCACCTTGTCACGATAAAACTTCTGGGCAAAGAAAACGGGCGATGAAGTCCGCAAAGCTGACCCCTTGGCTTCCATATTCAAGAAATAGGCCATCGTAGATATTCAACACCTTTATCAAACATGGAAATTGGTGTTGAATGGCGTTCTATGGGGTAAGACCTATTACCACTGATTGGTGGCAAAAATATACTCATCCGGAGGAAGCAGCTCCTCGTAATGCTCTCCCCTAACGGGTAAACCAGAGACCTCAGCAAATTCCTCTAAGGAAATGGAGACTTCTCGATCCAACAAGAAGAAGGTGTGGGTCGGAATGTTCCATTTCTCTAGAAATGCCTTGATCCACCATGTAGGAGGTGCAGAATACTGAAACAAGGAAGCGTAGATCGCGGGTACAATCCGAGCTTCATCGGCTGTGACTTCTTCGCCGATAAGATATATCGGGCCCACTGTAGGTATCCGGCCGGGTGACGGGGAGTTAGTCCTATGTTTCATGGAAGTCCCCAAGGGCACGATTCACCCTGGCATATGCGCCGCCCTAGAGTGTCCAAAGCTACCGGCGGCTGCACGGGTATTACGGCCATAGAAGGCCGAAGAAGACCTTCTGAAGTCCAATTCATCTCCTCCACAGTATAGCTTATCGGGGTGCATCTGCATAAGGCATCGCAGAGATAGGCTCAGAGGGTGTCGCACAAGAAAAGCTCCGGCGGCCTCTGATAATTTGATCGTACCATCTACCCCATAGATGAAGATTCTTATGCTCCGGGTCATGGTCTTTGATCAGCGCAAGAACCTCTCGGTCTACGGGCGCTTCGGGGAATCCGCCTTTTGAGCGGACGAACGGGAAAGAAGTGTCGAAAGAAATAGTACATGCGCGGAAAAGAACAAATTTTCAGCCGCCAATGCTAAAATTTAAGTTCTGTCACTAGCTACTTTAAATCGGTACCACACTGCAATGCAGTGAAAAGGGACCAAATGGGACCCACATAATCCAGATGACATTACATCAATAATAAAACAGCCTCATAATTTGATGAGACTGTCATTAAATGAGGAAATCCTCAATTGATTCTCATTCAATGAGAATTGCTCGGGCCAGGGAGTAAATCTCCCCTTGAGAGCAGTGCTCTATGACAGAGTGACATCTGTCAGCTCTGGGAATAGGAAAGTTCCTCAAAGGAAATTTTGAAGAGCCTTGCTCTGTAAAAATGATGGAATAACCATCAGAAAACTTAAAATAAATTTTTTTAATGAATTAAAATTATGAGATCTTCAAGATCTATGAACAAACTCTAAGAGTTCTTCATTAGCAAAGCTCTGTTAATGGGCTAAGGAACCCTAAGATAGATCTCTTTAGATCTATGGGTTCAAGAGAGCAAAGCTTTGTCAACAAAACCCTAAAAAAGGTTTTCTTTAGATCGAAGATCTATCATGAGCAAAGCTCTGTTAATGGGTGAAACCTTAGATTATTAAATGATCTACTAAAAGATTTAATCTTTACCTAAGATTTTGACAGAGTTTTGTCCTTAAGAAAGTTCTTAAGCCAAAGAGCTATGCTCTGCAAGAGAATAAAAATTCTCAGAATGAAGAAGATGAACAGAAATCATCTCAAGGGCCAAAGGTCCTATTTATAGGCACTGAGATGCCGTTTCAACTTCTGAGTTGATCCAAGGGCGCAGATACTGCCACCACTGCACTCACGTGTGGGCCACGTGAGCGCAACGGTGGGGGGGGCATTTGTTTCCCTCAATCAGAGCAAAGCTCTGTTGAAAATTCAAATTTTGAAATGAAGCAACGCTTCAGAAGCAGCACCAAGTGCGCTGTGCCCTAAGCAGCGCACCACGTGCAAAGCACGTGTGCGCTAGCGCTAACTGCGCTGCACTCTAAGCAGCGCACCACGTGCAAAGCATGGGTGCGCTAGCGCTCTAAGCAGCGCACCACGTGCAAAACACGGGTGCACTAGCGCTGAAACTAAGAGCTCCTCACTATCATATCAAAGATCCAATAATAATGATAAATCATTAATTGATCAGAATAAAATTCTATTAAGGAAAGATTCCTCAAAATCTTTCCAAATAAAAAGATTGTGCTCTGTAAATCAGAGCACCGTTGGATCAATGATCCAATGGTGATTAAAAATCACCAAAAACGCAGAATAAATTCTGTTTAGAGGAAATTCCCCAATCTTGTTAAAAACAAGAAGATTGCCTTCTGTAAATCAGAAGCCCTTGGATCAAAGATCCAACTGTGGGGAAATCCCCAAATAAATTGGAGAAAAGATCTCCTTAACTGATTGAACAAATCTGCTTGCCCTATATAAAGGCCCCAAGACTTCAAGTCTCAGATATACAGAAAAAAATAGATGAACCCCCTCCTATAAACTTTGAGAAATCTCAGAAAGAAGAGCCAAGCTCTCGGTAGAAGAACAATTTTTCTTCAAGGTAAAAATAAACAGAGAGATGAAATCATCTCATATTAAAAAGAAGAATTCACTTCTTTCTCACAGATCATAGATCTACAAGACCAAGGTCTTTCATAAAGAGATTAAATGATCTCATCATAAAATTAGAAGAAGAACATAATTCTTCTCACAGATCATAGATCTATAAGACTAAGGTCTTTTATACAAAGAGATCATGAACATCTCATTATAAAAAGAGGGGAATAAGTCAATTCTATTAGGATCACAGATCCATAAAGGCAAAGCCTTTCATCAAAATAAGAGATTGAAATATCTCTTATAACAATAAGAACTTCTGTTTTTAAGATCTTGAGACAAAGTCTCTTCTAAACAAGAATTTATTTCTCAGATCATAAAATTGATCAGATGCGCTACTGCGCTCTTTGATTGGCGCAAAGCGCCAAGCGCACCACGTGCTTCTCACATGTGCGCCAATGAACAGATAGCGCTTTGCGCTCATGGACTGGCGCTTAGCGCCGAGCGCACCACGTGCTCCTCACGTGTGCGCCATTGAACAAATAGCGCTTTGCGCTCATGATCTGGCGCTCAGCGCCAAGCGCTCCACGTGCTCCTCACGTGTGCGCTCCCCAACAGAAGAGCTCTGCGCTCTTTGACTGGCGCAAAGCGCCAAGCGCACCATGTGCTCCTCACATGTGCGCTAAAAGAACATAAATTGTTCTATAAAGCCCTAGAGCTATGATGAATGCTCATCATTCAGTAAAAGACAAAAATATTGTCAGAACTCAAATAATGCTCAGCATTGTCAAATGTTTAATATTTTAACTAAGTGTCCCAAGCCCAAATTGGCTATAAACCCCTCATTCAGATTAATTGAGCCCATATGCTCATAAATTTTAGATCTTAGTCCCAATTGGACTACAGATCTTCCAACCAAAATTGGTTCAAGGTACATCTCTTCACTCTTCTAATATTTGTCGTTGTAATCCTTCAACGTCTTCAGAGAGGTGACGGGTCCTGACAACCAGACGTTCCATGGACTGTGGGGTCCTTAAACCCATGGACTATGATGTCCTTAACCTCGGACTGTAGGGTCCTTAAGCCCATGGACTATGATGTCCTTAACCTCGGACTGTGGGGTCCTTAAGCCCATGGATTATGATGCAGATCATACTACTGGGGCAAGGGTAGTCGGCAAGTACATCCTTTAATTGTTCCTAGTCTTGGGATTATTGAGACAGGACATCGATATTCCAGAGTGGACTGACGTATACGTATCTTGACCTATATGATGGGCGATGGATGATCCTACATCCATTGGTGTTTGACATCAAGGATAGTATGCGGGTGCTCAGTGGAGACTAGGTACACTGGACGGACTCGCCGAGAACTCCTAGATGGTATTGTACCTCACGTCAGATAGCAGTTCTCTGGTGACACTGGTACAGGTTAGTCTGTCGACCCGAGATCGTCATAGAGTCTTGTGTGATTCCCACTGTGATTTGATTTCCACCTTACCACATTCAAGAGAACATGCAAAACGGTGGTTTTTGGGTACATTCCCGAGTCATGTGGAGGCAATGAGCGATAGGAATGGATTTCGTCTCTCCCGGTATTGGGGGTTGATGTTGCGCTGTGCTCGATTGGCTGTAACAGGATGTCCCTAACCAGGGCTGATATGAGATTTTCTGGTAAGTGTTACCAGTAGTTTCTCGACCCATTATGAGCCTCATATCGGCACGACTTATCAGGCTATTGGGGTCTGACGTTTACCACCCCCAGGCTGGATATGCAACATATCAGACGAATAGACCAGACTGTACGGTAGTGTTACTGATTGGATTCATAAGAGTATGAGCAGGCATGCTTGATGATCTTCTAATCGTTCAATACCCGGATGGCCATTGCTTTTAGCAGACCGCTGACGGCTTGTGGGTGACTGATATGATCACCGCCTACTGCTGGCGTATTGACGAGTCTTTAGAGTCCTATACAGAGGTTTCCTGGTTCATGCGAAACAGAGTAGGAGCACATATATGATATGTGCGTGACCGAGATTATTGCGCGTATGTGATACCGCATTCTATTCTCGCGATTTGTGACATCAGTCGGTTATACGTGATATAGCCGGGTTATCGGATCAAGTGTTGATTCGATAAGTTGTTGCATTTGATATTAGTCGGTTATATGTGATATAGCCGGATTATTAAATCAAGTGTTGATTTAATAATTTAATGTATAATTATATATTTGATATATTAAATTACATTAACTAATATTAGCTCACTTAAGATTTCATTTTCTCTCACTTGTGTACACTTAATATATATGAGATATATATTAATGTACATTCTTTTGTGTCATGCTAGATGCCACATGAGATATGGGTGTATGAGACTCATACCATGCTTGAAATACTGAAGGGTTTTATTTATTTAAAGTTAATCATAATTAATTGGAAATTAGTCACATGGTTCAAGCTTGTAGAAGCTTGTGGAACCATTGACCAAGTCCACTAATTTTGTTTTACTTGTAGATATTTATTAACCCAACCATTATCCTAAACCATGGTTAAGTCTCTACATGAGTTAATATATGATATTAACTCACCCATGGTTGCTATTCTCACCACTTGATTTATTCTTCACTTGCTTCATTTCATGAGAGCTTTCTTGATCTCCTTCCTCAAGCTTTCTAGCTTCATAAGAGGTGAAGAAATATTGTGAGAAAAATAAATCTAAAGTGAGCAAAATTCCTACTTCATCATCCTCTACTATTAGCCATTTAGTGTAGGGTGTTTGCTTCACTAATCTACCATATTAGTGAAGAGATAGCATGAGCTTGAGTATCCTTGACGTAGATCATTTTCGGCCTCGAAGACATTGAGCAAGCTTGTTCATTTCTTCATATGAACCCTCTCTAAAGTCCGGGAGTTCACTACTTGCAGTGATGGGACTACTACACGGAGCTTTAGAAGTGAAAGACCGGTCTACAAAGATTGTATTCCGCATTCACTTAGATGTAAAGTGTTTACATTTGTGTTTTCGTATGATTCTCTAGATAAACATACTAAGCTTAGGGTTCCTTAGGACGGCAAATTTTTAATTTGGAATGGACGATGCCTCCCGAAACCTCGCTGTCGTGCTAGGGAACCCAGCACCAATAAGGTTCCAGATAGGTTATTTTTCATACTTTTAGCTTCTATTAAAATCTCAATACTATCCTTCATATCTACTTCATTTTGAGAACTATTCTTGATATTACTTAATTCAGAACAAACCTGTTTGATCCTAAAAGATGTTTATCAATTTTCAGAAAGTTTGAGACATGTCAGACATTTTATCTAATTCTCAAAAACATATGACACTTGTACAGTGTTATAAAAGACGTATATTAGTTACGGTTATACTCAAAAGAGGGTTATCTTTCGGGTTTTCAATCTCTCGTAAAGAATTTAGTTGCTTCTATTTTATCAACTGAACCGTCAGACTTCGAGTCTAAACTTCCCTGCTAGCTAAACTTGACGACAAATTTTTTTATGTTTTTGAAAATTTTTCAAATTAATATGTATGCAGTGCAGAATTTACACATGATGCAACAAAATAAACACAGTGCTCACCCCCAAACCTGAGTATTACGATGTCCTCAACGTTGCCCCCATCTTCGGTAACTAGACTTAGACATCAGGTTGAGATTTTTATTCACAAAAAGAAAAACTCTAAGAACTAATTACAGTATTCATAAATTAAAAGATTGCGTTAGTCTAGAAATTAGTACCAGCCATTCAAAAATTTTGTCGATATACGGCTAAGGCTGGTAAAAGAAAAAAGTATGTGAAAAAGAAATAGAAAATATACGTGTTAGTGGTAAAGTTAGATGTTAGTAAAGAGCATGGGTGTGTGAAAGTAGGGATCAAAAGACGTTGAATGCGAAGATGAAGTTTTGAAGGAGTCGAAAAGTTGTTGCCCGAATGAATTGTATGTTCAAGAAGTATGTGTTGAGTTCCAAGGTCAGGCTCGTGTAAAAACTGGAGTTCATCCTCAAAAAGTTCAGCAAAACGAAGGTCCCAAGGATGTTCCCTAAGTGATTCTGACTCATACTCACAAATAATATTAAGTTCATCCGCAAATATCTCCTCAAAACTTGGCATGAAAGATTGTTTTTCAAGGTTGTCTTCTTCCCTATAATCTTGTACAATCCTACTCTCGGTGTTACAACTTACATCTCCCAAAACACGTTTCCCCTCATCACATTCAAATAGGGGTAGGTCCATGTCATCTAAAAATATAGGTTCCCACTCTAAAGTTCCGTCAATCATATCTTTAATTGGTAAAACTAAAATCGTGGGTTCCATATCCTTGGTTTCTTCTAACAATCTGTCCGCACCATACCCGTCAAATTTGCAAGCTCTCTCCTCTAAAATTTTTTCGATATCATTAGTCGGTGCAAGAATCTCATCTTCAAGTAATATATAAGTTAAACTATATCACTAGTGACAAAAGGCTCAGTTGGTACCTGAAGGCTAGTGTTTGTTCTCCGCCGAAAGACGCGACCGGGACGTTGGGACGTCCGGCCTGAACTTCGAGGGCAGATGCTATTTGGTGCTATCCGTCCACCTCTTCGAAGATGCCAAGTAGATTTATGGCACCGTATATCGGATGTTTAGACAGATGCGGCCGTTGTAGTAGACTTTCTCAGATTCCCCCTCGTTTACGAGGGGGTTTTGATTGTGGGGACGCTCTTCCCTGCAGGCGTAAGCCCCTGCAGTTAATTGCGCTACCGCATCGCGGTAACCACTTTCTCCTTCTCCAGATGGTCACTTCGTGTCGTGTGTGTTTGTTTTGTTTTTTGGTTGCCCTTGGATTGTATACGGAGACTAATTTATGTTGTCACCCGTAGGGCGTGGATTAGTCCAAATCTATATTTTCTTAGATTTTGGGTTTGGGGGTTGGGTTTAAGGATACGTTAGTCTCATTTGAGACTAAGATCAAATTAAACGTATGTTAATGATACGTTAGTCTAATTTTAGACTAAGATCAGCTTAACGATTTGTTAAGGATACGTTAGTCTAATTTTAGACTAAGATCAACTTAACAGGATCATTTAGATCCAACAAAAGAGCATTTGGGCTCTATTGTTTAGTTTAGGGACATTGCGGTCAATTACCAGTTTAAGGACATGGTGGTCCATTGTTAGTTTAAGGACATCTCGGTCCAAGGTTAAGGATATCATAGTCCATGGGCTTAGGGACCCCACAGTCCAAGGTTAAGGACATCATAGTTCGTGGATTTTAAAGGACCCCACAATCCGAGGTTAAGGACATTATAGTCCATGGGTTTAAGGACCCCACAGTCCGAGGTTAAGGAAATCATAGTCCGTGGGTTTAAGGACCCCACAGTCCATGGCTAAGGACATCATAGTCCGTGGGTTTAAGGACCCCACAGTACATAGAATGATTGGCTATCGGGACCCGTTACCTTTCTGAAGACGTTGAAGGATTACAACGGCAAATATCAAAGGAGTGAAGAGATGTACCCTTGAACCAAAGTTGATTGGGAGATCTGTAGTCCAATTCAGGACTAAGGTAAATTAATTAGATTATGAGCACATAGGCTCAGTTGAAACTGAATTGAGGACTTATGGCCAACTTGAGCTAAGTAATTAGGTTTGAAATGTTGGCCCTTTGTTGGACTGTTGAACATTTGTCTGGGTTCAGCCTTCCCATTATTTAGCAATGCTAAACAGGGTTTTTTGGGGCTCTGACAACATTTTGTCTTTGGCTGAGCACTAACCATTCATTATAGCTCTGGATTTTAAGGTTCATTTGAAGGGGAAATTTGCCTCTGGAAAACTTAGCCAATTTGGGCTAAGCTTGGTTTTTAAAATAGTGTTAAACACTAGAGGATATTTGGCGATCACGTGTTCCCACGTGATGCGCTGAAAATAGTGTTAAACACTAGGGATGAAGCACTTAAAATAGTGTTAAACACTAAAAGTGAGGTGGTTACGTGGGGTCACGTGAGGCGCCTGAGAATAGGGCCAGACTTCCTTTATTTGTTCTCAGATTATTCACAGAAGTGTTAAACACGTTTAGTCTTCAGGCCATCACGTGTGGGCACGTGATGGGTACCCATCCATTGATTATTAAAGTATTGATTAGGGGTCACGTGGGGTCACGTGGGGACACGTGAGGGCACCCAGAATCAGTACTGCCTTTGGCTTTGTTCCCTTCATTTTTTAGGGTCACGTGTGAGCACGTGAGGCATTGCCTTCAAGCTTTTTTCCTTCTCATTTTGGGGAGTCTATTTACGGGTCACGTGGGGGCACGTGACATAGTCTTGTTCTTTCTTTTCTGCTCATTGAGAATGAGGGTCACGTGTTACCATGTGATCAAGTTTTTTTTTACGTTCATGGAGAGCTTTTAAGTCTCTTGGTTTGAGAATTAAATTCTTTGGTAGGGTTAAACCCTAATTCTGTTTTGAGGAATTAAATTCCTATGTATATAGAAGAATTAAATTCTTATGTAGTGTTAAACCTTAGTTTTATTTGGATGAATTGAATTCCTATGAATTTGGGAGAATTAAATTCTCATATAGGGTTAAACCCTAGTTTCATTTGGAGGAATTAAATTCCGATAAATTTGGGGGAATTAAATTCCTTAAACTCAATTCTCCCTCTAATTTTTGGATCTGCATGGCAGAATCTCCGCGATGAGAATTAAATTCTCAACTTGTGGGGAGATCTGCTTCTGCAGATCTTCAACCAAAGGAAGAACTAAGTTCTTATTCAGAAGAGTTAAACTCTTAAATTTAAGAATTAAATTATTTTTTATTTTATGGAGCTTAGATCTCTTTCCCCTTTCTCACCTTGGGTTTCTTTTCTCTAAAAAGATCTTCTTTTCTCTCTTGAGAATTAAATTCTCCATCTTTTTTCTCTCTGTTGTTGTTTTTCTCCAAAAATCCAAAAGATCCCTTCTCTTCTTGGCTCCTATTTATAAGAGAAAGAAAAGAATCAATTCGTTTAGTGAATCTTTCATTGAAAGATTTTGGTTGTTTTTGTAACCAACATGATCTTTTAGACCACTCATTGAATTTTATTCACCATTGGATTTTTAATCCAGAAGATATTCTGTCTGTTATTCTTAGTGAATTTCAGGGAAATCTTTCCTTGTATAAAATCTTTGCATAAATTGGTGATTTTTAATCACCATTGGATTTTTAATCCAACGGTGCTCCATTTTACAGAGCACCATCTTTTTTGTTTGGAAAGATCTAAGAAAATATTTTTCCAGTTAGGGTTCTTGATTCCCTCTTAATTAGAATTTAATTCTATTAGTTCAGAAGGCTTAAGAGCCTATCACGTGTTAGCACATGATCCCACTGTTTGATCATTTCTGTAGAATTTAATTCTATTAACTAAGGAGCTTAGGAACCCATCACGTGTTGACATGTGACCCCCTTGATTAACATTTTAATCAGAATTTAATTCAACTGTTTTAAAAAGCTAAGGAATCATCACGTGTCATCACGTGACCCTTGGTCACGTGTAGACACGTGTTGCCTCATTGGGATCTTTCCTTGCCGTTTTATTATGCTTTTTAATTCTTTCAGTAGGTTCTTTAATGATCCATCACGTATGGGCATGTGACTCCACTAATTGCTCGCTTGATTAGAATTTAATTCTATTATAACAGAGTCCCAGGAAACCATCACGTGTCAGCACGTGTGAGCACGTGATGTCTCATTGGGTTCTTTCCTGATATTTTATGACGGAACAGTGTTGGAATGACTCATAGGGTTTTCATGTTTGTCCTGATAACACTCAGTCAACTCACTAACATCATTATCTATGAAATCATCAAAATTGGTTTGATCTTTTATCTCACTTAGCTGACTTTCTAGATGACAAATATTGACATTATCAGGTTCCAATTAATAGTGTTCACTCTCTAAAATCCTCACAGCTAAATGTTTCACTTGTTCGTCAATTTTAGCCAAAGATTGAGATTGAGAGTGAAACAATTGATCAGATTATTGTATGAACATGGCTAGAGCCGAAGCTGTTTGATTCTCGAACGCAATCATCACTTCAATACCTTTCTCTAAAGCGGTCAACCTAGCATCCATCTCACTATCATACCCTAATGACGTGTTAATTGTTTCAGGAAAGGAGGATTGTGGTGGCAATGATGCTAAAGCCGTCATCATGTCGGCCTCTTTCTCTAAGTTTTCAATCATTTGATCTATATTTGAAGTGGAATTGGATTCAAGAGTAGTGTTAGGTGGGTGACCGATATCAAAGTTTTGGGACGGTTGGCCACCCCTTAAGTAAGGACAATTTTCATGAATGTGAGAAGAATCATGGCAATTTGAACAAAAGAATGGGGTATGAGTATAAACTAAAGAATATGGATTGTGAAGAATCGAATCAAACTGTGCATCATCCATATAAACAAGTACTCACAAAATCACGAAAACAAAGAATATTACACCTCTAGCAGTCTATGTTATGCTAAGTCAACTTGACTTGCTCAAGAACCTGATTGTCAAAGTAAAACTGTGTTGAGAAACGGGCTCAAGACATACGGATCACGAAGCCAGATAAGTGCAGAGATAATGGGAGGTTGTCCAACGCTTTCACGAAATTCCTTAATTAGAATAATCCTTTCTCTTTTGGTGGTTTCGCCGTGAACACTTTGCCTAGACATCCATGAACGATATACCGTTAAGCGGTGTTCTAAACACAGTTAACTTCTCCTAATGAGCGCGAAGTCCTTAAAGTCAGAGCTCTAATTAATTTTAAAATTAATGTGGGTATGCAAGAATGCAGTTTTGTGATTTGTGGGCCACGTAAAAAGGTGATGAAATCCTTTGCCGTATCTTGTTTTGGTTCTTGTGCCCTTAATATCCGTATTAAGATGCAAATGCGCAAATCAAGAAAAGAGTTTAAGTAATTCAATCAATCAAGCAATTCTTTTTCGTTTTAGGTTTAAGCGCTGCAATAAATACTGGTTAGTTCTCTGTTCAATTGGTGGCAAATTGTGCAAAGAATCCTGCAGAAGATATAATAGTGGAATGCGTCGGATTTGAGAGAAAGTGTTAGAAAAATACGTACCAAAGCGATTTGGGTTAAGAAACCCCCTTTGAAGTGATCGTGAGTATTTGAACGTTCACTTGCGCGGGTCAAACTACCCAGATGTTTGGCACTGTACTTCACTAACGTCTTGCAATTGAATTTGAACCTTGCTCCGCATGATCACTGCTCGTAATTCCGTTAAAATCTGAAAATGTCAGAAAATATGATATTTAGTGCCAAAAGCGATATATCTGCCCAAACTCCTGCACACACAAAATTATAAAAATCAAATAATACCAATAGAATACTAACAAGATACTGGAGACACCACAAAAAGAAAATATCCAAAACACCCCAATGGGGCCGGCGACACCGGGCAATTTGATAATCTCGCCGGCCAAAGTAAAGGTTTGTGTGCTCAAATTTTGTGTGGGTTCTCAAAGCTATATTAGTATTCTTATGGTATTCTTTGATTTTTTAGGTTAGACACAGAGTGTTAGCAGGTCACCAAGACAGAGAACAAAATTAAAAAAAAAGTTTTTTTTGTTAGTTTTGAAAAAAAATTAGTGAATAGTTAGTTTGCTAGTTTGAACCAGAAATAACAACTCCTAATGACTACCGCATCCCCGGCAACGGTGCCAAAAACTTGTCGGGACATCACTTGCACGCGCTTTTGATTGTTTTAGAAAAGGAATTTGGTTTTAGAAATGGTGTGTATGCGAGTTCGGTCTTGTTTTAAAATTTATAAACCGCAAGTGCACGGCGCGTTGTAGCAAGCCGGCAAGTACGGATCGATTCACAGGGAATTGGTAATTAGGGGTTGTTGCTTAAGGTTCGAGAAGAAAGAATTTTGGTTTGTTGTCACAAAATAGAAAATACAGAAATATAGAACTAAGTTAAGAAAGTGGCCATGGTTTTGGTTCGGATGTTTGAATCGTGGCGATTTCTTCTATGCTCCCTTGATCATGAGTTGTTCATCTTTGTATTAATCCCGACGTGAAACATGACTTTTCAAGGCGGTTACGAAGCACAAATTATCAAGTTATCTAAATCCGACGCTAGACACGAAACGAATCCGTCCAGTCTCACTTACCTTTTGTATGTCCAAGTTTGAGCTATCAACACTAAGCACAAGAGTTAGTAAGCATAAATCAATATCAAATACACAAATTTGTATGTGAGATCAAATAGTTTTAGAGTTAAGTTTACTAAGTGGTTTGTGATAGTATATGGTATATAAAACAAAGAAGTGTGTCAATCAACTTGTTGACAAAATACTATATCTAATACTTAACAACCTTGACACTAAATTGATTCTAACCTTAACATTGTAAAATGGAGAATTGGAGTGCATATGGTATATGAAGAGGTTACCTTATAACCATGAATTCAAAATACCATATCACATCAATACATAAAACAATCTTAAAGTTAAAATCTCATTTAAGCATATTAAAGATTAATAAGAGGAAGAGGAAGGCAAAACCATTCATCTCATATCCTTACCATAACCACAACCAAAAGATTACTCAAACATGATAACAAGAAAGAAAACAACAAAAGATAAGTAAATAAACAAACAAATAACAATTGTATTAATAAATGAAGGAGTTGAGATATATGGTATTGGTTACTTGTTCAATCTACATTATGAAACTCTCAAAAGAAAGCTCCAAGAGGGAAGAAGAAGAAGAAAACCAAGTTTAAGCTCACACAATTCTCTCAAGCTAAACCAAAAACTAAAACAAAGTATATGGTATATGGATATATTATATTGCTCTCTCTCAATCTATTCTGGTATTTATAGGCACCTCATCACAATAAACAAACAATAGAAATAGGTTGATGTGACCACAAGAAATAACCAGAAGAAAATTGGGAACACATGGGGCTAGTGGGACCGGCGGCGCCGGCCAAAATAGGGTTCTCGCTGGTCGAATTTTGAATGGTGGGGCCCGTATTGGAGTAGTATTCTTATGTGCCCTCTATGACCATTTTAATGATATTTGATTTGTCTGTATGAAATAACTCCAATTTCAATGTACCGAAAATTGCTTAAAAGTTAATGTACAATTGAGGATTTGCAATCATGTGTACACTATAAGTATTTGTTTTTCTTTTGAACAGCAAGAAAGATCTTGCAGCTCATTGGTAAATTCTTACACTGCTGAGATATAGCACATGTATTCAAATCCCCACAACCACATATTATTTTTGTTGATTTTTTTCTTTTAAAATTTCAGAAGCCCAAAAGTTTGCACATGCACTGCACGTAAAAATGAAAAGTCGGATTAATCAAACATGTGCACTGAGATATATGGAACGACACCAACACATGACCTGCATCATACCTCAGACCATATGGTTGCATCCGTATATCGTGTTCACTTCCTACTTATTGAAACAGACTTGTTTGGATTACTACATGCATTTTACGTGCATCCGTTCTTGGGGGTATGCATTTTTATTAACTGGATATCGCATTGTGATTTTAACTTATACGTATATTCTCCATATTTTAAAACTAGATTTTTAGACACAATCCGGATATTTTTCGGAGTACTTTTATATTGACCTTAAAATCCAAGTTTATATATTATTATATTTCTTTAAAAACTAAATCTAATCCTAATATATATATATATCCTCACTCACATAACCTCACTCATGTTCATATATTCTACCTTACCGTATCTCTCCCTCTCTTTCTACCTTACTCTCTCTCTCTCTCTCTCTCTCTCTATATATATATATATATATATATATATATATATAATTATTATTATAAAACTTATTTCTAATCCATAACTCTCATGTACTCTCTCTCTTTTTACAACCCACATTTTTTTTCTCTCTCTTTTTTTTCTTTACAGCTCACACCCAACTCTCTATTCCTATATATATATATATTAATTATTATTATAAAATTAAAATCCTAATACTATTTAAACACCCCCACTCTCTTCTTCTTTCTCTAATTCCTTCATTTTTTCCGTCTCACCACACTCGCGAAACCATAGCCCTCTCTATTCTGAAATTCATTGTCAAAACTCTTTAAATTTCTAAGTCAAAAATTTTGTACAAGTGGAGTTAGCAAGAGGCGAAGTTCCGACGACGTTTCGAGGAGATTCCGGCGACGAAACAACGTCCCGACGGTTCCGAGAGCTTTCTACTTCATCCATCTTTCTTAATAGCCGGTAAGTCCTCATTCCCTCCTCCATCTCTATTCTAAAACTTCTCTTTTTCAAAATTCATCGGAAACGGAGTTATTCCGACTTCCAATCCGTTTTTCTTATATAAAAAAAGCTTTATTTTTTTTCTTAAATAATAAAATACCAAATTCTTTCATAATTTTTAACAAACACAAATAAAAATATTAGAACAAATTTCCTCTCAAAATAATAATCATAGCAATTTCTATTTCACTTTTACATTAAAATACCCACATGTTTAAATTCGACATTGCTTGTTTCTTTTAACCCTATTACCTTAGAAAACTCATGAGATAATGACCTAGCTCTTCACAACACGCATTTATTACATAGCACGATGTTGCTGTTAGACAATATTTGTGGAAAATTTACATGTTACATTAAAATACCGTAAATTACTACAAAACCGTATTTCTTTAAAATATAGTAACTAATTCCATACAATTCTCGTCCTTACAACCCATTTTTGGGGAAATCCGATTGGGATGGTGCGGATTATCGCACATCCTCGGATCAAGTAGGGCGGAATTCAGACTTCCGCAAGGACCATTCGGATTCCGATGGAATTATTATTACAATTTAAGAAAAACGAGATTTCTAGAAAATAATAAAATTATATTTTTATAAATAATTATATATGTAAAAATTATCAAGATACCTATTTTTAAGATATAAAATATTCCATGTTTCTAAAATCAAAAGAAAAGAATCACCAATTATATGAAACTGCCATCACAATTCAGAACAACTTCTATATTACAGTAAAATACCATGAATAAATAACACTGAGTTTATATCAACTAGAAAATACTTCACTTTTAAAAATTATATCTATGAAAACTCTAAAAACGATAATTAAATACTTGAGGACTATTTGAAAATATACTAAAATTATTTTTACATAAAACCCTCTCAACTTATATAAATTTACAATATAGACCCTAGTAAATATACGTTTAAGAGGGACCAGTTCTCTTGAGCCTCAAAGAGCCGGAGAATATGGGTGCTTGCCTATCTATAGTAGACAACCTAAATAACGGTGTTATCAACACGGTAATTGTCTTTGAAAAAGACACAAATTCTGCCGTCCATGTGCAGCAGTTACCGATAACATCAAAATTTAATTGAAGATTCAATTTCTTTTTAAAGTGTCCGACTCAGACTGAGTCTTAATCTAATCATTCTGACTTGAATATGATTCAAGTATAAATTTACAATTCAACATGAATCCGTCTATTCAATCTATATCAATTTATATTGACTGAACCGAACAATGGATATATTCCATCTACATGTTCACCCATTATATATGTTCTATTTACTGATATCATGGTTTTGGCAAGTCATACATATACAATTTATAATACAAGACAACACCATACAATTCAATCAATATAAAAGACATCAGGGGATTTATAAGGGGTAGATTGATACGGATGGTGTTAAAAGTGACACGATACTGTAACCATAATACACCTAACCTGAATATCCATTGCCCTTGTACCGTGGCTGAACGGTTACTTGTGCTCCGTATACCTTAGTCTCCGAAATAGTGGGATTCTTTTCGTATACACTGGCATTTTCTGTACCAAGCTACAAACAACAGCGTTAACAATATAATAAAGTATTAAAAGATATATTCTTTTTCTATTTATTCTATCTCTCTTCATGTTTGAGACTTACCGAGCGATTGTTCGCTGCCGAAAATTCCTTTCTTCTTTCTTTGGAATGTTGTCAGGTGGATCGGACTCACTGGAGATCGAGCCTAGCAGCGAGGATTTGGAGCAGTTAGCATTTGACCCTGAATTGTAGCCACTTGTACATTCATTTTCATTTATGTTATGCCATTGTTTAGGCATTGCTTTCATTCCATGTATTTACATTTCAAGTGTATTGTAAAATATTGTTAAATAAAAGAGTTGATGTTTATTTACATATTGTCTCTAGTGTACTTTTATTTTATATTGCTTAGATACGCTTAGCGCGTTTACTTCTGAGTAAATACGTAGCGGGTCTCACCGCGCCCCCTTCCCTATACACTGGGAAGTGGGGCGTGACAATATATAACTCTGGTTTGCACTAAGAAGATTTAGAGGGAAACTTGGCTTCAAATCACATCACAACTTTTTCTTCATTTATCACACCAACCAACTTGTGCCCTCCACTTGCACAAGTCATGAGTGTGCCCACTTGTGCACTAGGCAACTCCACCTAGGTTCATGCATCAAAGAGCTAGTGTCACACTTGTAATGTGTTGGACAAAAAATGTGTACATTTTATTTGTTGCAAAAAGAACTCTTTGAATCTTGATCGGTTTTCTGTTCTGATTGTAGTGTCTGTTCACAAATGTCATATCCATGAATTTAAGAATGTTTTCCAGTGTTTGGTCATGAATACCTGTAATCTGTATTTACTGAGCAGACACTGGTTAATAGTACCGATATATAATAAAATTGATAATGAATGAGTGGTATTAAAATATAGTTTTCTGTGACGAACACGGTTCTAACCGTGACAATATATTATTAAGTCACGGTTACAATCGTGACCAAATACATTATCAATTTTTTTAAACTGAAATCTGCGCTCCCCACACGCGCTGCTTTTCAATTACAACCAGCGATTGATAATAATTATATGATCAAATCTCATGCAATTTTAACGATCAAGAAGTAATATCATTAGAATCAAATACAATTACAAACAGAATATATACATTAAATAGTATAATCAATAAAGCAATAAAACAAATGTTTGTATAAAAAAATCAATAATCTATGGTCGTTGGGACGATCCAGCTCTATCGTCACGTGACCTAAACATACTCTCAAACCCGTCTCGTAATGCCTGCCTGATGGCCTCCGCATTCGATCGCCTCATCTCCTTGATATGCGTCTGAAGCGTATCCGCCCGCACATTTTGCTGCTCCACCCGATCTTGAAGCCGACGAATCTCCTCCTGCGACGCAGCAGTCACATTTGTCTGTGTCTGGACCACAACGTAATCATGGACAAACGGACGCCGATGGGCCTCGGGACCAACCCTGTGCTCATCACCATCGTGTTGTCCACCGGATATCGAATCCAGAATAGGAACAATGGCGGTAATCGAGTCGTCGGGGCCAAGTCCTAAGGCGTCCGACCTCTCCTGGAACTGGGTCTGTGAAGAATATATACATACATATATATATATATATATATATATATATATATAAAGAGAGAGAGAGAGAGAGAGACGTGTTAACTTAAATACATAATCGACTTAATTATATAAAACTTACCATGTACTCCCTTGGGCCCCTATATAACGCGGACCATCCACTGGCAGCAGTGTAGTTGGCGGGATCTTCCTTTATCTGTGATAAAATTATAATTTATTTCAATAAGTAATTTCGAAAAAGAAAACGTATATTCTTAAACGTTGAAATACTCAGGAGCTGGTGCTGAGCGCTAACCTATGACCGCTTCCCTTGGATCAGGAAAGCGTGTTCTCTGATGCCGTTGTTCCGGTTCTCCCTATTGCGAACCAACACCATCTTGCAAATATAAAAAAGATAATATTATATATCATAAAGTATGATTTCATGTTATATTATTATAATCTTAAAAATTAAATCTATACCTGAATATAATCGCGTTCGTAATACGCGACTAGCTACGGCAAATCCTCACTCGGGACATCCCAAAAAATGGCCTCCATCATCGCCTCCCGCTCCTCCTCAGTAGATGTAGCCTAGGGAATGTAATGTTTCTTCCTTATTTCATATCGGCGTCTCCTCTTGATAACCGGGCACTTGGATATGACCCAGTCTATGGCCTGATTGGCATCGAACGGCATAAGAATGCCATCCTTACCGATGACGCCAATGTATCTATAATATCCCTACGTTTGAAATTACAAAAATTTATATATATATATATATATATATATAACGACGATTAAATTTAAATGTATAAAATGTTATGCGATACCATGGCCGCTGCAAAAAACTGCCGAACATAGTCGTTCTGGTATGGGCTCCATCTAATATGGAGCGGGTACCTATAGTAGATACGGATCTCCGCTTCCATGTAATCCCCCACTTGGTCGAGTAGTCACCAACGAGAACAACTGATGTGGTCCACTCCAGTGTCCATAGAGCAGCGTCTGGGGCTGGCCTGAAGGAGGAGGGCCCAGTAGGACCTCTCGTCCTAACACTGGTAGAGCCTGAAAAAAGATAGATATACGGACACAATATTATAATATTCAGAGTATGTATATATAATTTGAAAATTTTAAATTACAATCGTTATTTAAAAGACCCAAGCGCTCGAGCGCCCACGTGCCGGGCACGTGAGGCGCTTGCGCCGAAAGCGCCAGCGCCATCGCCCAAGCGCCTAGCGCTAACCCAAGCACCGGCACCCACGCGTCCTTTGGACGCCATTTTCCCCTCATTTTACACACACTCCACAGTAAAAATACCTCCCCCGTGAGAAAAAATTTCTAACGGGGCGTGGCCCCGCACCCGCAAGGGGGCTGCTCGCCCTCTTAACCCCCAGCCCGCTATCTGGGTAGCGGGACCCCCCGTAAAAACTCTGCGGGGCCCCCGATATATCCAAAACCCCTTCAAAACACAATACTGCATATTGAGTTCACATGACCTGTTTGACCCGTCAATCGGAGGTTCTCTTGCTCCAAAGGCGGGGGGTAATTAACGGCAGCTTTGCTCGCTGCAGCCGGAGATTCAGATCCCCACAATCAATAAACCCCTGCCTAGCCTAGGCAGGGGGAATCGGTAATGCGCCTGACAAGCGCGCGCATTCCCATCTCAATGGAGTGACGAAAAATACCCTACATATTCTGGCACACCCGGTGGGACTAATCTCTCCTCCTATATTTCGGGTTAAACGTTCATGCGAACTCAATCAATATACATATCTATATTTATACTAAAATAATGCTCTTTCATGCAGGTCTTCAAGCAATCACTTTTCAACAATGTCTCCAAGGACGATCTCAGCTCTCAGCACGGCTTCTATCTCCTACACGATGAAGATGGACGCTAGGACAGTCCTCCCCGTCCAATCTCGGGCGACAATGGGAAGAGCCGCCGCTACCATTTGGCTCTATTCTGTTCGTGTCAGCTAACGCCATCCCAGATCCTCAAGCTTTGGTAACAGACAAGCCGGCCTTGAAAGGCAAGAGGCCAAATGTGGTGGTCTCGAAGGCACCACTACCCCAAAGCAAGTCGGTGTTTGAATGACTTTCCTTGGCCCCAGCTGGGGGCAAGGCCATTAACACTGACAAAGCAACATGGCGTCTCGAGCAAGCTCCGGCGGTGCCTCTGACAACCGCTCGATTGGGTGTCTTCTCTAAGCTCCCCGCCGATCGACTCACGATGGCTTCCTGGACGACGGATGCCGGTCGAGCCCTCAAAATCAAGAAGCTAAGAAAGAAAAGGCTCAGATACAGAGCCAACAAAAGGGCTAGAGCTCCGGCCATGTTAAAATTTATAAATTTCCAAATCCCGGATCGCTCCATGAAACTAGCTTCCAGTGATGAAAGGATGGCTGAATGTGTTATCCACACCGTCTACATGGTGGGCACGCGTCCCAGCGATAACCTTCGCAGCAAAAGAAAGGATGTGGCCACCACATCTCAAATCCAATCTGGTGTGAATATAGCCGTCACTTCCCAAGACCAGAATCCTCCGGAGGGTGATGGAAATCCTCCCAGTGAGGCTGATAGACAGAGAGATCCCTCGGTTCATGAGGAGTCGGGCTCGAAAAGCGAAGATGAGCCAATCTTCCGTCCCAAGAACGCGGAGCAGCAACTTCTACAAGAGCTCCGAAAACAGCTCAGAAGTAAAGTCAAGGAGATGGCCAAGCTCTACTAAAAAATTGACGACTTGACAAACGTAGTCTTACGGCTCACGGTCCAACTTTCCTCTCAGCCACCCAATCAAGCGCAGGCTCTGCTCATGAACCGGGAAACGGTGCCCCGAGACAGCCGACGCCTATTCCCTCAAATCCAAAGGTGGGCGGACCGCATGAAAGTCAGTCGCATCCTATCTCAGGAAATGTCTTGGCTACCGATGACAGTAGCTCGCTAACTCAAGATCAAATCATGGATTTGGTTGCCAGCAAAGTCAAAACATTGGTAGCCGAAGCTAAAGCACAAAAGATATCAGCAGCAGTGGGAGACCATATCCTGCTCGATATGATCTGGTAGAATTTCCTAGCGGCTATGTCATCCCCAAATTTGGAAGATTTGATGGGACGGGAAATGCGAATCAACACATCGCCCATTTTAAAGCCTCATGCGGGAATACTAGGGGAAATGATGCGCTTCTCCTCCGCCAGTTCGTTAATAGATTGAACGATGTTGCTTTCGACTGGTACGTGAGCATACCAGATGGCTCTGTCACAACTTTCGTCCAAATGGAGTCTCTGTTTCGGCAGAGGTTCATGAGCGTCAGCGATAAGATCACCATTGCCGACTTCGTAAGGACCAAGCCAAAGAACAGCGAAAGCAGCACTGATTTTATAACCCGATGGCGCAATCTCTCCGTCAAATATGAACCGCCGATCGAGAAAGACCAATCTGTCAGTCTCCTCGTCGGAAATCTCAACAATTGGATGGCCCCGTTTCTATGCACCGCGGGTCTCAAAACATTCCAAGAGCTGACAAGGAAATTTCAGATGCTAGAGCGCTCAAAGCAGGAGTCCTCCTCGGATTCCCAAAATAACAATAGGTCCTGGAAAAACCGAAAGGACGATAATCGCAAAGGCGGAAATTCCGACGATGCTGAATCTTTCAACACTTCGGCTAACCGAAATAAGCAAGTGATGAGCGGGCCTAATGCCAACCAGCCTCGGAAGCCAGTGTTCGGAGAGGGCGGAGAAGCTCCACTGAAAGAGAAGCTGGATAAGGTCTATTCCTTCAGAAGGGACAAAATCCGTAAAATATTCAAAGATGCTATGAGGAACGGTCTACAATTACTAGAATCAAAAAGACCGCTAGAAGCGAATATGACCGACGACCCAAAATATTGCCCCTATCACAGAATGATAGGTCATGCCATTGAGGACTGCTTCGTCTTCAAAGATTGGGTCGAAAAACAATACAAGGCAGGAGAGATAAAACTGTCTAAAGGCGTGTTAATAAACAGTCAAGCTGCGACTGCCAATTTCATACAAATGGAAACCGAAGGCCTTTGGGAATCTGCTGCTCTTAATCGACCACCACGTCGTTAAACTGGGAACCGCTGACCACCATGTCATTAAACTGAGAATAATCGACCTCTAAGTCGTTAAACTGGGATGTAAGAATGTGTAAATAAAACAATAATAATAATAATAAGCCGAAATGATAGGGCAACTCGCAATAAAAATCAGTGAGTAAAATAAAAATGAAAATAAACAGCCGAAATGATGTGGCAACTGTGAATAAAAAGCCGAAATGATAGGGCAATCGCGACCTTCACGATAAGAAAAGTTGAAATGATAGAGCAATCGCGGTAAAAAAGAATGGCGAATGATGAGTGGCTACTGGTACCATATTCCAGTACAGCGATACAGACGCCAACAAAGTCCTGAAATTCTTCCGGCCCTACGGTCTAGATCATACATCTTGCAAAACTATATACAATCCACGGGCGTAAAATGATCACAATCTCTCCCAAGTCCTACCGGCGAGACCACATTCAAAGTCCCACCAACGATGAAGATTCCCAAAAAAAATGGTATGTCCACAAGCAAAATGGGCATGGATGAAAACCTTAAAGGGCTCCGTAAGTAAAAACAGTAGGACTGTCGGTGAGTTTGTGAAAACCCGAAAGGGCGCAAAATCGTGAAAAAGAGATGCAATACACTCGCAAAGTCCTCTCGACTTTGTGAGAAGAAAACTTCCGCGTGAGATCCTTACGACTCACAAAGGAAACACACTTGGAGGTCCTCATGACTCCTAAAGAGAAAATGCACCTACGGGATCCTTACGACTCATAGGGAGAAAATGCTTTTATGGGACCCTTACGGCCCATAAAATTGAAAAGCCTTAGGTGATAGGGATCTAAACCTGTCCCCTAAGCTATCGCTTCCCAATAAGCAAAGGCAAATGATGATTCGCTCCTGGTACCATATTCCAGCATAGCGGTGCTGATGCCAAACCAAAACCAAATCCCTAAATCCTCTCATGACAGATGATGATTCGCTCCTGGTACCATATTCCAGTGTAGCGATGCTGATGTCAACCCAAATTAAATCAAACCAACAACCTTTGTGGCGGAATCATGTTTCGTCCCAGAATTTACCCCGTGTCGAAATCATGATTCTCCTCGTGATATCTACCTTCCCTGCCGGAATTATGCTCCGCCTCGGGATCAAGTCAACCAGCGACACTCCGTGCCGGGAACAAGTCGATCAGCCAGCGACACTCCGTGCCGGGGGTAAGTCGACCAGCGACACTCTGTGCCGGGGATAAGTCGACCAGCGACACTCCGTGCCGGGGATAAGTCGAACAGTGACACTCCATGCCGGGGACAAGTCGAGCAGCGAGCGACATACCTTGCCGGGGACAAGTCGATCAGCGACACTCCGTGCCGGGGACAAGTCGAACAGCCTGCGACACTCCGTGCCGGGGACAAGTCGAACAGCCTGCGACACTCCGTGCCGGGGACAAGTCGAACAGCTAGCGACACTCTATACCGGGGACAAGTTGAACAGCGACACTCTGTGCCAGGGACAAGTCGACCAGCGATACTCCGTGCCGGGGAAAAGTCGATCAGAGACACTCCGTGCCGGGGATAAGTCAACAAGCGACCTCCTCGTCGGAATTATGCTCCGTCCTGGAATCAAGTCAACCAACGACCTCCCTGTCAGAATTATGCTTCCACTCGGAATCAAGTCGACCAGTAGCCTCCAGTCGGAATTATGCTCCGTCTCGGAATCAAGTCACCCAACAAGCTTTGCGTCAGAATCATGCTTCGTCTTAGAGTGCACACCGTGTCGAAATCATGCTTCGCCTCTGTGTATTTGCCTTCCCTGTCGGAATTATGCTTTGACTCGGAATCAAGTCGACCATCCATGTCGTAAAAAGGGCAGTGCAGGATTCCCACAAAGCAGGAACCAAATCACTCTGGGCCAGGAAAACGTCTACCATGGACACTCCGTCTCGGAGACGCGTCAAGCGTCGACCGTCCATGTCGTAAAAAGGGCAGTGCAGGCTTCCCACAAAGCGGGAACCAAATAACTCCGTGACGGGGAAAAGTCGTTCAGCAACACACCGTGCAGGGGACAAGTCAACAAGCGACCTCTTCGTCGGAATTATGCTCCGTCCTGGAATCAATTCAACCAACGGCCTCCCTGTCGAAATTATGCTTCGACTCGGAATCAAGTCGACCAGTGGCCTCTAGTCGGAATTATGCTCCATCTCGGAATCAAGTCACCCAACAAGCTTTGCGTCGGAATCATGCTTCGTCTTAGAGTGCACCCTATGTCAAAATCATGCTTCGCCTCGATGTATCTGCCTTCCCTGTCGGAATTATGCTTCGACTCGGAATCAAGTCGACCGTCCATGTCGTAAAAAGGGCAGTGCGGGCTTCCCACAAAGCGGGAACCAAATCACTCCGGGCCAGGGAAACGTCTACCATGGACACTCCGTCTCGGAGACGTGTCAAGCGTCGACCGTCCATGTCGTAAAAAGGGCAGTGCAGCCTTCCCACAAAGTGGGAACCAAATCACTCCGGGCCAGGGAAACGTCTACCATGGACACTCCGTCTCGGAGACGCGTCAAACGTCGACCGCCTATGTCGTAAAAAGGTCAGTGCAGACTTCCCACAAAGCGAGAACCAAATCACTCCGGGCCAGGAAAACGTCTACCACGGACACTCCGTCTCAGAGACGCGTCAAGCGTCGACCGTCCATGTCGTAAAAAGGGCAGTGCCAGCATCCCAAAAAGTGGGAACCAAAGCAATTCGCCTCCACGCGAAAGAAGATCCATCAATTTCATGCACACGACCCACATATGTGGTGTGCATTTATTGATGGGGGGCACTATGTTAGGGTCAAAATTTGCACCCCAGTGACCAGGTCAAAGTCAAGGTCAATCCCTAGTAAGCGGGCCCCAGGCCCAAGCAAGTGGGCCCATGCCCAAGTCGAGCCCCGCAGCCGACCTCCCCATGCCGAAATAAAAAGTCATGTAATAAATAATTTTGATGTAATTTTTTATGCATGAATGTAAGGAAAATGGGCATAAAGCCAAATTTCTGTAAAGCCCATGGCTTATGTGCAAAATAAATGAGCACATGAGACATGGGATGGGCAAAATGCCATTTTGTAAAGCCCAAGGGGCTATATGTAAATGTGTAAGCCTATAAAAGGCAACATGATGATGAATAAAAGATACACTTTTCATTCCTTTCAAAAAGGTTAGGGTTTTTGTGCCTCCTTTTCCTTCCTCAAGGTTTTAAACCTTTTTTTTTTTGAATTAAATCAAAAGTTTAACCCTTCCTTTCTAAAAAAATAAATAGTTTTTCACCTCAAAACCCACAAAGGGGAACTCAGATCTTCCATCAGATCTCAAAAAGGAAAGATTTTTAGAATCTCATACTTTTTGTTCTTCAAGATCCGGCCAACAGAGGAGGAAGAAGGAGACCCACTTCCAAAAACTCCACTTTAGGGAAGATCCAGGGCTCAAGGGAGAAGCCCTTTTCATCAGCTCCAAAATATCTTAGGAGTTCAACTCCTTAAATATATATATATATACAAAATAATAAATATTTCCTTTCAAGAGCACAGACCCCAGTGCAGGGACCAAGTCCATTTTGCTGCTGACACCTAACGCCTGCGTACCAAGCACGTGGGACGCAGGCGCTCTGGCGCCAGCGCCCGCGTGCCAAGCACGTGGGACGCTGGCGCCCGCGTGCCAAGCACATGGGGCGCTGGCATTCTGGCGCCCAGCGCCAGCGTGCCAACCACGTGGGGCACTGGTGCTCTGGCGTACAGCGCCCGCGTGCCAAGCACGCGGGACGCTGGTGCTCTGGCGCATAGCGCCCGAGCACCCAAAGCGCTAGCGCTTGAGCGCCCACGTCCCGAGCACGTGAGGCGCTCGTACCCAAAGCGCCAGTGCCTGCGCCCAAAGCGCCAGCGCCCAAGCGCCTAGCGCTAACCCAAGCGCTGGAACCCACGCGTCCTTTGGACGCCATTTTTCCCTCATTTTACACACACTCCACACTAAAAATATCTCTCCCGTAAGAAAAAATTTCTAACGGGGTGCTGCCACGCACCCTGCAAGGGGGCTGCTAGCCCCCTTGACCCCCATCCCGCTATCCAGGTAACAGGACCCCCATAGAAACTCTGCGGGGCCCCCGATATATCCAAAACCCTTTCAAAACACAACACTGCAAATTGAGTTCGCATGACCTATTTGACCCGTCAATCGGAGGTTCTCTCGCTTTAAAGGCGAGGGGTAATTAACGGCAGCTTTGCTCGCTGCTGCCGGAGATTCGGATCCCCATAATCAATAAACCCCTACCTACCCTAGGCAGGAGGAATCTGTAATGCGCCTGACAAGTGCGCACATTCCCATATCAATGGGGTGACGAAAAACACCCTACAGTTACATCACATATGACCTGACCGATAACAAATAATCGCCGGATTAGAATACGGTATCTCATACTCATATTTAATCAGGCCCCCCGCACATATCAGCATATGTGACTTACTTCGTTTCACTTGAACTAGGAAACTTCTATGTGGGACTCTGAAGACTCGTCAATATGCTAGCAATAGGTGATGATCACATCAGTCACCCATAAGCCGTCAGCAGTACCAGCTGGACGTAATGGCTACCCAAGTATTGAGCGATTAGAAGATCAACAAGCAAGCTTGTCCAAAATCTCATGAAGCCTATAAGTAACACTTACTGTACAGTCCGGTCTCTTCGTATGATATGTCGCATATTATGTCAAGGGGTGGAATTGTCAGACCCCGGTAACGTAATAAGTCATGCCGATGTCTGGGCTATAACGGTTTGAGAAACTACTGATAACTCTTATCAGTAAATCTCATGAACAGCCTTGGCCAGGGACTTCCAGTTATATCCAATCGAGCATAGCGCAACATCAACTCCCTATACCGGGAGAGACAAAACATCTCCTATCGCTCATTGCTTCCATGTGAATCGGGACTGTATCTAAAATCCACCTATTTGTACGACTCCTTTGAGCCGTGGTAGGGAGGAAATCAAAGCACAATGGGAGACACACAAGACTCTATGACGATCTCGGTTCTACAGACTAACCTGTACCGGTGTCACCAGAGAACTACTATCTGACGATAGGTATATTACTATCTAAGAGTTCTCGGTGAGTCCTATTCGGTGTACCCATTCTCTAATTAGCACTGTGTACAATCTTTGATGTCAAACACCAATGGCTATGGGATCAACCATCGCCCCCATACAGGGTCAAGAAACGTACACACTAGTCTGCTCTGGAATATCGATGCCCTGTCTCGATATTTCCTCGACTAGGAACAATTGAAGGATGTGCTTGTGGACTACCAAGGTCCCAGTAGTATGATCGGCATCATAATCCTGGTAGTCAAGCTAACATCCTAAGGGTTTTATCAACATGTATATGAGAGACAGTATTAAGTGAACAAGTTAAGATAAAGAGTAAACAGATAGCATACTATCATGTCGAGCAAGAAAGTCCTCTATATATATGTCCAAGCATCCACTATATCATACAATAATGTCCCCTGGGGCATACATATTCCTAAAAAGTCTCTCTAATTGCGTCTGGGGGAGGGCCTTCATGAGTGTATCTGCTGTGTTATCCTTCGTGTCAACTTTCCTGACCTCGATCTCCCAGTGATCTACTATCTTTCTGATTAGGTGATACCGCCTAAGAATATGCCTGGATCTCTGATAGGACCGGGGGTCCTTGGCCAAAGCCACAGCTCCATTGTTATCACAATACATAAGTATTGGATGCTCAATGGAGGCAACCACACCAAGTTCAGTTATGAATTTTTTCATCCAGACAGCCTCTTTGGCAGTATCATTGGCAGCGATGTATTCAGCCTCCATCGTCGAGTCTACTACGGTGTCTTGCTTGGAACTCTTCCAACACACCGCCCCTCCGTTGAGGGGGAAGGCAAAACCCGAGACCGACTTACTGTCGTCCTTATCACTCTGGAAGCTCGAATCGGTAAAGGACTCCACGTGGAGTTCACCGTTACCATACACCAAGAACATATCTTTAGTCCTTCTCAAGTACTTAAGATTGTTCTTCACAGCATCCATTACTTTTTCCTAGGATCTGATTGATACCTACTCACTACACCTAGTGAATAAGCTATATCCGGTCTGGTACATAACATTGCATATATGATAGACCCGACTGCAAAAGTTTAGGGCATTCCTTGCATGCGAGCTCTTTCCAAATCAGTCTTGGAAGACATCTCTTTGGAGAGAGTGATTCCTGAGCAAGCGGGTAAATTACCACACTTGGAATCTTCCATACTAAACCTCTTTAGTATGGTGTCTATATACCTGGATTGGGACATTCTCAACATCCGTTTAGATCTATCTCTATAGATCTTAATTCCCAGGATGTAGGAGGCATCACCTAAATCCTTCATGGAGAACTTGTGTGACAATAAGAGCTTGACCGAGTGTAGCATAGGAACATTGTTTCCTATCAAGAGTATGTCATCCACGTACAATACAAGGAAGACAACCTTACTCTCTAATAATTTCCTATATATACAAGGTTCATCTACGTTTTTGATGAAGTCAAACTCTTTGACAGCTTCATCAAAACAGATGTCCAGCTCCGCGATGCCTGCTTTAATCCATAGATTGATTTAAGCAGCTTGCACACATTTCCGCTGCTCCCACTGTCTACAAAGCCCTCCGGCTGTGTCATGTACACGCTCTCTTCTAATTCACTATTTAGAAAAGCGGTCTTGATGTCCATCTGCCAGATTTCGTAGTCATGGTATGCAGCAATGACAAGTAGGATCCTGATGGACTTAAGCATAGCGACTGGAGAAAAGGTTTCATCATAATCGACACCAGGTCGTTGACGAAAACCTTTTGCTACAAATCTAGCTATGAAAGTCTCAACTTTTCCATCTACACCAATCTTCTTTTTGAAAATCTACTTGCTCCCGATGGGTTTTACTCCTTCAGAAGCAACTTCCAAAATCCATACTTTGTTGGTGTACATAGATTCCATCTCGGATCGCATAGTATCCAGCCATTTCAAAGAGTCTCCACTTATGATGGCCTGCTCGAAACTGGTAGGGTCATCATCTTCCATAATGCAATCCTCGCTCCCACCGTCTACGAGAAAACCATAGTATCTCTCAGGTGAATGAGGAACCCTACTGGATCTGCGGAGTGGCCGGGGTTCATTGGGTACTATTGGATGCTCCGGTTCTACCAAATTGTCAGTTGTAGTTTGTTCAGCTGAAACTTCTTCCAGTTCTACCTCTTTGCCACTAATTTTTTTCACAAGAAATTCATTTTCTAAAAAGGTGGCATGTTGAGAAACAAATATCTTTTGTTCCTTAGTATGGTAGAAGATATATCCATATGAATCTTTTGGATATCTTACAAACATGCACAAAACAGACCATGCCTCGAGCTTGTCCGGATTTTGTTTTTCAACATAGGCCGGACAATCACATATCTTAACTCGTTTAAGAGATGGTCTCTTCCCATTCCATATCTCATATGGAGTTGTAGGCACAGATTTGGTTGGAACCCTATTCAATAGGTATGTAACTGTTTCAAGCGCATAACCCCAAAAAGAAAAAGGAAACTCAGCAGAACTCATCATAAAGCGCACCATATCTAATAGTGTGTGATTCCTCCACTTCGATACACCGTTGTGCTGTGGTGTATACGGAGGAGTAAGCTAAGAGAGAATCCCATTCTCTTTTAATAGTCCCGGAATTTCGTGCCCAAGTATTCTCCTTCCCGATCAGATCGAAGGATTTTAATACTTTTACCCGTTTGGTTCTCTACTTCGAACTTATATTCCTTAAATTTCTCAAAATCTTCAAACTTGTGTTTCAACAAGAACACATATCCGAACCTTGAGAGATCATCGGTGAATGTAATAAAGTATGATGAACCATTCTCGGCATGTGTAGACATAGGACCGCATATATCACTATGTATCAGTCCCAAAAGTTTAGCTCTTTCTCCGTGTCCAGTAAACAGAGTTTTGGTCATCTTACCTTTGAGAAATCACTGGAAAGTTTCATAAGATGTAAATTCGAACGGATTCAAATATCCATCTTTACGCAACTTAGCTAGTCTTGTCGCATTGATATGACCTAATCTACAGGGCCACAAGAAGGCTTCGTTCATTTCGGAATTTTTCCTCTTATGTGTGTTCTGTATGTTCAGAACTGTACTTTGATTTAGAACGTATATACCGTTACACAACGTTCCAAACCCAATTAACACTTGATTTGGGAAAATGTTCATAACATTATCCTCTAATGTGAGAGTATATCCTTCTTTAGTTAGCAAAGAAACCGATATAATATTGCACATCATATTTGGTACGTAGTAACAGTCGTTCAGAACCAATGTATTACCAGGTTGTAATACAAGGTGATATTCACCAACTGTTTTGGCTACAATAATTGCTCCGTTCCCTACTTGTAGAGACTTATCACCATTTTCCAGTTCTCTACCTCTCTTAAGCCTATGTAACAGATTACATACGTGGAATCCTGATCCGGTATCTAATACCCACGACGTAGAGGAAACTAAGAAACAGTTCTCGGTAACGAACACACCCGAAGAAAATATATCAGCATACTCTTTCTTCGTTCGGGTAGCATGGGAATCCTAGTATTCATCTATTCCTTGCTCAGACCTATGACAATCATAAGATAGAGCGGGACCAACGTTACCCTGCCCAGTATAAAAGGTGGTTTGGTCAATACAGCAATATTATTATCTTAAATAAGGCGTGTCATTGGTCGCTACCATGAGAGAGAGAGAAGGGAACACTTTAGCGTGCCCTCTTTGCAAGATTAGATTGGCTATTATCGTATCTAATCAGGATGTCTCCCACTGTTTTTATTAAATCTTCATTCAAACCCTAAAAGCTAAGATTAGCCGGAATTAATTACACCCTACAAGTTCGCCAATCATTCGACCAGGAAGGTATTGGTACTCCGAGAGAGTCTCCTTATTCTTTCGCATGGAACTAATTAAATAACCACGTTTCCGCAGGGGCATAACCCCATTAACACCTTTCTTAGACACCTACTTGATTACCAAATTGTAAAGTGGAAAACTCTCACGGGAGTAACTCTTACTCGAAGTGGGTATTGGGATCTAACTATCTCATAGAAGGTATGCAATCTCATTGCAAATTTCAACACTTGAAATTCCTGATAATTGTTTTTACCCCTAGCAACTTATGACCTTGGCTATGGTCAACAAATCATAAGCGCTAACCAAGTTCAACCCGTCATTTCATGATTGAATTAAACCTAGCCGTACGACCCTTGGCTAAGGTCAACAAGGCCGTATGACTACCCTAACTCAATCGTATCATATGCTATAGATAAGAGCTAATTAGCTACCACACACTACGCCTGTCAACAAACGCAGCACGAATACTAAATAGCACTTATCTGAAATGACGGAGAGCTACGACTGGTTTTTAAGAAAACCTTTAACGTAATGAACTTGATATCGTCGTAGATCAGGTGATTTGGAGTTGTTTAAGATCCATTTTAAAATCGATTAGTTTTGTAGATTTTGCTAGTTTTGCTAAAGAAGTCACTCCCGGTGAAGGGATCTCGGCTCTTTCCTCATCGAATGAGGTGTTGGATATCCATCAAGGAATACCACTATGCAAAACAAAAAACTAGTGCAGCTGGCAAAACAAATCGAGTGGGTTGTATCATTTGATAGTATCGCTAAAGAGGTCACTCCCGGTGAAGGGATCTCGGCTCTTTCCTCATCGAATGAGGTGATGGATATTCATCAGGGAAACCACTATGCAAAGCAATAACTAGAGCTAACTTTTTGAAAATCTTGATTCTACAACATCTTTAGGTTTCTTTTCTTTCATTAATCTCATTAACGAAATCTCATCATTTAATGTTTCCTAAACATCACAGAAAAATGAAACGAAAATAGAACGCACGCTTATGCCATCCGCATTCGCCACGGGGCCCTGTCATGCACCGTTAGGTTATTTAACTAAAGGCAGAGTAGGGAATGGACTAGCGCGGGTGTAAAACATAAGCAACGTTTATTATATATCATATATATAATATAACATTCGTCTCACGCGGTTATATGATCATATCACAGAACCAAGCAGCAGAAGCAACATATGAAATATTGGATATACTAGGAAGTCCGTGTTTTAAATTTAGCCAGTAAAGTAAAAAACGGATTCCACGGTTGTGATAAATAGACAATCCCACATCCCTAGACCCCTACGAGAGCGGCAAGTAACCCTACCAATTCTAGAGTTAGGAGACCCGGTCTCGACTCCTCGAGATGGTCTCCCACTGGACTTTAGAACTCGGCTACTTGTGCTCCCCGCCTTGGGTCTATCCTAATGCGGAAATGAAAATAATATACATCAGTGGTGACACCATCCTCATCCCAGAAGTGTCCCAAAGAATATTACATACAGATTTTACATGAATGAAAATAAAAACTCTCATCTAACATAAACCCCCGGCTATTTAATCACGACGATCCAATAAAATATATCACAGCAACACATAACATCTAATGTCATCAACGTAAGTAAATATGCGCATCCCGAATGTCGTTGACATATAGCAACGAGATCGGGATACCCCACATATTACACTTACGGTTACAGAAAAAAATGAAAAACTACAATAATTAGAATCCGCAAATTCTTAGACATCATAAACCCGGAATATCTCATATTCCGGATTTCATGTCTAACTATATAAACCTTGTATTTTAGTCTCAAATTGAAAACACTTTTCAATTACTTAGTCGGGTAATTCAACAAGATTCTCGACTTCCTTATCTAATGCTCGTCGGAAACTTTAGTAGATGGCCGCACCCCCGATGCCGTCGATGAAGTGCACTGAGATGGAACACCATGGCCGCGAGCATCCGAAAGGAAGCTTTTGGCAACGGGGTTCTCCTAAAGTCACTTGGTCGGGGTTTTGGGGCATGGCTGTCTACTAGAGTTACCCGGCGAGTGTTCGCGTATAATACGCGATTGCGACAGAGTTTTGATCCGAATCAAAACTCTGTGGCAACCGATAAACTGAGACTAAAACACTAGATTTACAATATACTAATTAGTTTTCACAAAACTGATTATTCCGGATTCTAAATATTGTATCACATATCATCAAGATCTATACAACGTTAAACATTTCGATCGATTTAATAAACATCCACAAATTCCAAAGACCTCAACAACTTGAGTATCATTAAAATTACCTAGAGAGTGCATGAAGACCAAATGGAGCAGCACAAGAAAAATGACACCTCAAGCCCCCTAACTTGCCGTGGAACCGCGGCCAAACATGGGGTTTGGCTGCACTTCCGCAGCCGTTTGATGGAGTTGGGTTCTCAAATTTCTTGAGGCTCCATTAAAAGCCTACATGATTTTCTGCATATTTTTAATCATGAAGATTTCAACTTTTGAAAAAATCGATAGAAACTTAACAAAAACCGGGTTTCGAAAACCGATCAAACACTTTAACGTCGTAAAGACCTTCCCTAATGTTCTAGTTTGGCTCTGATACCATGAAAGTCTACTCTAGCACCACCATGAGGTTTAAACGGGCATCAAGCATGCAATTTTAAAAATTTCTAGATGCTAAGCTAGACTAACTAAGGATCTAATTCGAATATTAGGGTCAACATGATAGCAAAAGAACTTTACACTAAGAGGAAAATGCTACAACCTTTGTAGATCGTGTCCTTCTCTTCTCAAGCTCCGGGTTGTAGTCCCTACGACTCCTCGTAGCTCCACTTAAAGATGGTACAAGCTCCTTTCGTGATCTTCCTGCCAAAGACGATCCACCCGAAACTTCTCTAGTCAAGCTATCTCTTCACTAAAATCTTATTAGTGAAGAAAACACACCAGTTTAGAGTGCTAATCTAAACAAGAATGATGAAGTGGGGTTTCTAAGCTCACTAGGATTTATACTAAGCCCTATGATTCACATGACATGTGAGGGTTAGGGCTTAGAATGAGGAGGAAGAAGAAGATGAATGATGGAGAGAGCGAGAATGGCTAAGGCAAAAATAACTCAAGTGATGAATGGCAAGTGAAAACTCACACATTATTGAAGCATGCTATTTTTAACTATTAAAAAATGTGACCATACTTCAATAGTGCAAGCAATTGAATAAATAAATGAAAATAGCCATGCATGCCCATACTTCAAATATCTCTCCATTTTCCATTTCATTTTCTATTTTCTAAAAATTGAAAAACCAGCCATGCTACATTATATATATATATATATATATATATATATATAAAGTAAAGAAAATAATTAGTGAGCTAATAATATTAGTTAATATATAATTATATCAAATATAATATATATCAAATTATTAAATCAACACTTGATTTAATAATCCGGTTATATCATATATAACCGACTACTATCATTTATCAGTATATCACATTATCAAATCAACACATGATTCGATAATATGGTTACATCACATATAAACTGACCGATAACAAATAACCGCCGGATTAGAATCGGAATCTTATACTCGTATTTAATCAGGCCCCTCGCACATATCAACATATGTGCCCTACTTCGTTTCGCTTGAAGTAGGAAACTTCTGTGTGGGACTCTAAAGACTCGTCAATACGCCAACAGTCGGTGATGATCACATCAGTCACCCACAAGCCGTCAGAGGTACTAACTGGACGTAACGGCTACCCAGATATTGAGCGATTAGAAGATCAACAAGCAAGCTTGTCCAAAATCTCATGAAGCATATAAGTAACACTTACAGTACAGTCCGGTCTCTTTGTCTGATATGTCGCATATCATGTCTAATCGTCAGACCCCGGTAACGTGATAAGTCATACCGATGTCTGGCCTATAACGGTTCGAGAAACTACTGATAACTCTTATCAGTAAATCTCATGAACAACCCTGGCCAGGAACTTCCTGTTATAGCCAATCGAGCATAGCGCAACATCAACTCCTTATACCGGGAGTGAAAAAACCCCTCCTATCGCTCATTGCCTCCATGTGACTTGGGACTGTACCTAAAATCCACCTGTTTGCATAACTCCTTTGATTTGTGGTAGGGAGGAAATCAAAGAACAGTGGGAGCTACACAAGACTCTATGACGATCTTGGGTGTATAGACTAACCTGTACCAGTGTTACCAGAGAACTGCTATCTGACGATAGGTATATTACCATCTATGAGTTCTCGGCGAGTCCAGTTCGGTGTACCCATTCTCTAATGAGCACCTGTGTACAATTTTTGATGTCAAACACCAATGGCTATGGGATCAACCATCACCCCCATACAGGGTCAAGAAACGTACACACTAGTCTACTCTGGAATATCGATACCATGTCTCGATATTCCCTCGACTAAGAATAATTGAAGGATGTGCTTGTAGACTACCCAGGTCCCAGTGGTATGATCTGCATCATAATCCTGGTAGTCAAGCTAACATTCTAAGGGCTTTATCAACATATATATAAGAGACAGTATAATAATACCAGTGAACATGTTAAGATAAATAATAACTAGATAGCGTACTATCATGTCGAGCAAGAAAGTCATATATATATATATATATATATATGTCCAAGTATCTATTATATCATACAATAATGGCCTCTAAGGCATACATATTCCTAACATAAGTTTGTATTCATCGACCTTCATACCCCGTTCAGACTTGGTATCGCACCATCTGCATTGGAATATAAAAAATAGGGTGACCTTATAAATGTATCAGACTGCTATAATATGCTCAAGAACACCATAATAGGGATTTTCTCTGTCGTCGGAGGTTGCGACGCCGCTATTTTGCGTAGCTATAATACGTTCCGTCCTTTCGATCTCAAACTTATAAACGGAAACCCCGTACCCGTTATAAAACATAGCTGCAATCGATGAACAGATTAAAAGGTCTTGGACCTCTCTATCAATTTGGTCACCATAATTCATTTGTCCGTCAACTTCTTCTCTACACCAAGTGACAAAAATGCGTTTCTAATCTTTCTCGATTCTTTCATTCGACCACGTCCAACGATTCGATCTGTTGAGTATAGTTTTGTGGGCTCTTTTTGTTAATTTTCAGTTATATTGGTTAGATTATACTCAATTTCAAACGGTTTAAATGGATGAAATTATAAAAACTTACTCTGCATATTTAGCAAAATATTCGCTGTTTAGCAAGATGAACACATGTAAACCGCCAATGAGATCGTAAGACATGTTTTTTAGCCTTCCTGCTTTAATTAGACCGTCAGGAACATGCGGCGGTTTGTTCGGCTTCGTCCTAATATTTTCGTTCACGAAATAAGCACAGAAAGACGTCACTTCTTCCAAGAGATAACCTTCCGCAATCGAACCTTCATGACGATACTTGTTATGGATATGGTTGTTAAAAGTTAATAGATATCTGCTGAATGTTATGGTCAAAATTTACACCCCGGTTGACCAAGTCAAAATCAAAGTCAACCTCAAGCCAAGTGGGCCCGAGCCCAGGTCAAGTGGCCCGAACATGAAGCGGCCGGACTCCCCCATACCAAAATAAAAATTTTGTAACAAATAATTTTTGTGTATTTTTTATATGAATAATTGTAAGAAAAATGGGCATAAAGCCAAATTTTTGTAAAACTCATGGCTTATGTGCAAAAGAAATGAGCACATGAGGCATGAGATGAGCAAAATACCATTTTGTAAATCCCAAGGGGCTGTATGTAAAGTGTGTAGCCTATAAAGACAAACATGATGAAAATATCTAAGGACTTTTTCCTCGAAAAAAAGTTAGGGTTTCTGTGCCTCCTTCTCCTTCCTCAAGTTTCTAAACCTTCTCCCCCTTTTGAATTAAATCAAGAGTTTAACTCTTCCTTTCCCAAAAATAAATAGTTTTTCACCACAAAACCCATAAAGGAGAACTTAGATCTTCCATCAGATCTCAAAAATGGGAGATTTTTTTAAATCGCATCCTCTTTTCTCGAAGATCCCGCCGATAAAGAGGAGGAAGAAGGAGACCCATCTCCAAAGACCCATTTTTGGAAAGATCTAAGGCTCAGGGGAGAAGAAAGAGGTTCCCTTGAGCATTTACAAAGATTTCTTGGAGTTTAACTCCACAAATTAAAGTTTCTGAGATTTTAACACCATAAAAAAAAGAGAAGTCTTTCTTTCTAGGTGTTCAACTCCAAAAGTCAATCGGGAGTACAACTCCCTGTGCAGTGGCTAAGCCTCTTTTTCCCGCTGGCGCCCGCGTGCCACGCACGTAAGGCGCTGGCGCCCAGCGTCCAGCGCCTGCATACTGGGCACATGAGGCGCTGGCCCCAAGCGTCCTTTCGGTGCTTTTCCCATTTTTATGTATATTTACATACACACACACACATACACTCCACAACAATGTCTCCGTTAGAAAAAATTTCTAACGGGGCACTGCCCCGCACCCCGCAAGGGAGTTGCTAGCCCCCTTGATCCCCAGCCCGCTATCCGGATAGCGGACCCCTGTAAGCCCTGTGTGGCTCCCGAAATATCCAAGCCCCCTCCAAAACAAAACACACGTACACTGCACATTGAGTTCGCATGACCACTTTAACCCGTTAATCGGAGGTTCCCTCGCTCCAAAGGTGAGGGGTAATTAACGACAGCTTAGTTCGTGGCTGCAGGACATTCGGATCACCACAATCATTAAACCCCAGCCTACCCTAGGCAGGGGGAATCTGTAGTATGCCTGACAAATGATGCGTACTCCTATTTCAATGGGGTAACGAAAAGAACCCTACAGATTCTGGCACACCCGGTGGGACCTTATCTCTCCTCCCAAATTTCGGGTTAAATGTTCATGCGAACTCAATCAATATACATATCGATTGCCTGTACTGAAATCATGTTTCCTTGTGCAGGTTAAGTTTCTAATTACAATCTTCGGACGCAGCAAAATGTCTTCAAAGACGAGCTCAACTCTCAATATAGCTCGTGTCTCCTACACGATGCAGATAGACGCCAGGACGGTCCTCCCGGCAAATCTCGAACGAAAGTAGGAAGAACTGCTGCTACAATTTGGATCTATTTTGTTTGTCTCGGCTAATGCCATCCCTGCTCCTCAAGCTCCGGTAACCGACAAACCGGCCTCGAAAGGAAAGAGGCCAAATGTGGTGGTCTCGAGGGCACCCTAACCTAAATGCCAGTCGGTGTTCAAACGTCTCTCCATGGCCCCTGCTGGGGGCAAAGCCGTCAGAACAAAAAAAGTTGCCAGACGTCACGGGCAAGCCCAGGAGACACCTTCGACAGACACACGGGCGGATATCTTCTTAATCCTCCCCATCACTCGGCCTATGGCGGCTTCCCGAAGAGCAGAAGCCTGCCAAGCGCTCAAAACAAGGAAGTTGAGGCAGAAGCAGTAAGATACAGATCCAACAAAAGGGCTAGGGCTCCGGCCAAGTTGAAATTTATGAATTTCCAAAGCCCAGACCGCTCCGCGAAACTAGCTGCTAGTGATGAAAGGATGGCTGAATGTGTTATCCACACCGTCTGCATGGTAGGCACACGTCCCAGCGACAACCTTCGCAGCAAAAGCAAGGATGGGGCCGCCGCATCTCAAATCCAATCTGGTGTGAATATGGCTCAAAAATTCCAAGACCAGACTCCTCTAGAAGGTAATGAAGACCCTTCCAGTGAGGCTGATAAACAAAGAGAGCCTTCAGTTCATGAGGGTCGGGCTCGGAAAGCGAAGATGAGCCAACTTTCCATCATAAGACAGCAAATCATCAACTTCTCCAAGAGCTCCGAAAGCAGCTCAGAAACAAAGATAAGGAGATGGCCAAGCTCTACTCGAAAATTAACGACTTGACAAACGTCGTCTTACAGCTCACTGATTTAGACAGGTTTTTACGATCAAAAATATATTACCGCAATCAAGAACGGCGTCGCTTGGTAGCTAGCCGGTGAGTACGGGTCGGTCCACAGGGATTTTGTGAATTTCCTAGTCGCTCAAACGAGTTAATTCCGATGGGTGTTCGGATTGATTATTAAATCTAAAAAACTAAATTAATCTATATCTAAGATTATCTAGATCTAAATCTTGCTATGGTTAGGTTTAGGAATGGTTTGGAAATGTAAATAAATCTCAACGCTTTCTATACCTAAATTAAGATCTATGAGGTGTTATGGTAATTATCAATAAAGGGGATTAGGACCATTCGGGAAGATGTTCCTTCCTCTAGGTTCTGGTCCTTCCTTTATCAATCCTTACCCTAACCTCCATGGAAAACACGCACAACCGGGCCTTTATACTACGGTATCACCGCTACCTCAAGGGATAGGGTGCCGTAGGATGCGGTGTGTGCGTGTATGCATGGAGTCCTATTGAAAAGTATGATGGGTAAGAAAGGGATAAGAGATCTCATCTCTCAAAAGCCTTCCCCAAAGCTAACTCTAACAATTATCTAGGGCAAGAATTAAAATTACCTAGGGCAAAGAATGAAAAATTACCTACTTAATAGATGGCTCTCTCCAAACATCAACACAGGGTTGTCAGATCTGAATTCATGAAATGAAAAGAGGCACTGATGCTCTCCAAAAGAAATCTAAAATTTATTAATGAATGAGGCGTGAACTAATACAAGGAATTGGGTTTCTATTTATAGGACATAGAAACCCTAGGTTATAATTGACCCGCATGTCTGCATTTACCAAAATACCTATAGGAAGACCTAGTCAGAGTAGACTCCAAGCTTTGGTAAAAATTTATTCAGATGTGGGCTCTATATTGCCACGGAACCGCGGCTTCAGCAGGGGTTGGGCCGCGGTGTTAGTGTATATTCCCTAGGGGCCATTATTGTATCATACTAGGTTGTATATTACTTAATGGAAGCTTGGGATATTCACAGTTGTATATAACAGTCTTGCTAAACATGGTAGTATGCTACTTGGTTTGAGTCTATTTTAATATGTGCATATGTTTCTTGTGACGTATCACTTATACATATTAGTAGAGCCCATAGGTTCTTTGCTTGATTACTAGCGTTGTGATGGCAGTCACACTAGTGGGGGCTGGGTAGTCTATAAGCAACATCCTATACTTGTCCCTAGTCGTAGGATTATCGAGGCAGGGCATCGAACTCCAGAGTAGACTAGTGTGTACGCTTCTCAACCCAGTTGGGGAGATGGTTTGTCCCATTGCCATCAGTACGGAGTACTGCAGATAATACACAGGTGCTCGTTAGGTTACGGGTACACCGGACAGGACTCGCAGGGGAACTGTTGGTTGGTACTATACCCACCGTCAGTTAACAGTTCCCAGGTGACTTGAGTACATCATAGTCCGCAGACTTGACACTGCTACTTTGCCTCGGGTATGTCCCACTGTTCTTGGATTGCTACCCTACCACGGCTCAATGGAGTCGTGCAAACAGGTAGCAATTGGGTGCAGTCCCGAGCACTTGGATGCAGTAGTGGTTAGATAGGATTCGTCTCTCCCGGTATTGGGAGATGATATCGCGCTGTGTCAGAGAGCCATTACGCAAAGTCCCTGGCCAGGGCAAGCGAGATATACTAGTAGGTTCCAGTAGCTTCTCAGGGTGTAATGGGCTTCGCTCCGACACGACTTATACAGCTATTAGGGGACTGACGCTTGCCGCCCCCTAGGCTTGATATGCGATAGTCTTAGACGAAAAGACCGGACTGTACGGAGATTGTCACATCAGGCTCAGTGGGAGTACGGATGAGTTTCCTCATCGGCCTTCTTATCGACATCTACCTGGGGACCGTTACGTACAGCTAGTGCCGCTTGCGGTCTGTGGTTAAACCCACTGCCAGCGTAGTGTCGAGTCTTTAGAGTCCCACACAGAGAGTTTCCCTGCTCCAGGCGAAACGATATAGAGGTCGTATGGTTTTACAACAAGGGTTCGGACACATACGTGTGTTTACGCACGTACGACTTTTCGGACAGTTTTTACTAGCCGGCTTTGGTTTAAGCCAGATTCTAGTATCGGGTTATTGGATTTATACAGTCTAAAGTTTTTCTGTGTTTTCACGGATTGGAGGGGCGTTCTCGTAATTTGTCGGGAAGCTTCCAGAAGAGTGGTGACTAAGGGGTTAAGGAGGCATTGCATTAAATGAGATTAGTGACTCATTTGTGTGAGTCTTCCAAGTCATTAATGCATCATAAATGCTTAATGACTCATGGAGATGAATCACTCATAGATATTTATGAAGCATGGTTGTTAATTCATTTATTTTATTTTTGGATAAATAATAATGCTTCATATATATTATGATAAGATCATTATCTCAGTTCATTCTCATCTTCACCTTCTCTCTCCTCAAGCTCACTCTCTCTTCAAACCCTAACCCTAACCTCTCATGTGTTGAGATCAAGGGTTAGCTAGACTAATACTTCCATAACCTCACTCTATATCCCCTAGGTAGCTTAGATTAGCACTTTAAGCAACCTAGTTATCTCAAGTTTGAGATTAAGCTTAGCGTAGGAGCTTTCGGGTGGATCGTCTTTGATTCGAGGAGGCCGTTGAGGTGCCGATATTCCAAAGAGCCTACGAAGAGTGGAGGACCGCGATGAAGACCCGAAGGACATGTAACGTGAGGTATAACATCGGAACCGAGTAGTTAAACCTCTAGTTGTAGTTAGCAATGGTTTAGATTACGATTCATGCGCTCAAGTCCGTGTTACGAAGCTTTGATAATCGTTTTTCATATATTCTGCCTCCCCGCAAGTTCGTGGGGTGCGTGACATGGACTTACAGTGGTATCAGAGCCAACTAAACCTTTACTAGCTTGTTAGTAACTGATTAGAAGTTCGATCGACGGAAAACACGAAAACAAAAAAACGAAAACCCTAAGTTTCTGTTAATTTTAAACTTGTCTGAAAAAATATTTGACATACCTTAAAATTCACAGCAGGGAAATATATGAGTTATGGGAAAATACGAGCCAGTGACTCGGTAAAACGGCCGCAGATCCGCGGCAATAGAGAGCTTATGCCGCGGATCCGCCGCCGAGTCAACGCCGAGTTGACTCGGAGTTTCACAGTAATTCATAAGTTTTGGTTTTTTGTCTTCCTGTATATACTGTTTCTGCCCAGGTTTCTTCAGTACAGGTTTGCTTTTGGGGTAGACACAGAATATGGTATTCGATCGAAGTTCTAAGATATTTGCTAACTGGGTCTTTATCTGTAATGTTTAATGTGTTCGTAAACCTCCCCTAACTGCTAGTATGTCGGTTGGCAGGGGGTTGCACATTTCTGTAATGTTTACTGTTTGTGTATATGAACTGTATTGGACTGTTGTGATGATTAGCCGGGGTTTTGAGATGGGTTTTATATTCATTCATTCAATGTAAATGTAATTTGATGTAATATTCTTTTGCGGGGCACATCCAGATTGCGGTTGTAGCCACCGTTGTATTATTTCTTTTTACTGTTTTTGCTCCTAGGATAGACCCAAGGCGGGGTACACAAACTGCCGGGTACTTTGAAGTGTTTAGTGGCCTATTCACTTTGTTGAGGGAGACCGCTTCATTTCGGGTACTTGGCGGGTAGTTTGTCGTACCCGTAGGGGTCTAGGGTGGGGTAATGGCTATTCATCACAACTATGTAATCCGTCTTTTATTGCAGGCTTAAAGCAAATGCGGGTTGCTAATAAATCCAATAAAGTTCATCTGTGATCTGGAATGCTTATTATTGCGTCTGACGAATGTACAATATCTATATATGATAGCTATTAGACGTCACTTATGTTTTACATCCGCGCTAGCCCAGCCCCCGCTCTGTCGTTAGTTAAGTAACCTAACGGGTGATGACGGGACCCCTTGGCGAATGCAGATGGTATAAGAGGAAGTGGTATTTTCGTTGTTTTCTGCAATGATAGGATTAAAGATGGGACGCATTATTATAATGCAAAGTAAATAAACCAAAGTTAAGTCGTTGGAACAAATTTAAAAGATACCACTCGGTTATTTTAAAAAAGGATCAGAATTTTTAATTGCGGAGCTTTAACCACTCCTTTTAAAAAGTATCAGGTTCCTTCGATTACATCAAGTTCGCTACGTTCAAGGTTTTGCCAAAACCAGTCGTAGCCCTCCGTCATTTTATACGGATATTCAATAGTATTCAAGCTATGTTTTTTGACCTACGTCAAGGCATAGTGATTGGTAGCTGTTGGGTGTTCATATGTAGCATAGATAGATGCGTTGGTTTGGGACAGTCGTATTACCTTGTTGACCTTCGTCAAGAGTATGTACGGATGGGTTCAAATTAACCTGGACAATGACGGGTAGAACTTGACATGTGACTTATGATTTGTTGACCTTCGTCAAGGTCATAAGAGCATGGGGAAAAAATCTATATCGGGAATTTCTAAAGAAACTGAAATTTGCTGAGAGAGCATACCATTTTGGAGTTTGATGAATGTTGGTAGGATTCCTTCAACATTATCATACGATGATATTTTGGATCCCGATCCTACTGTGAGTATATACTACTTATCAGGAGATTCGTCACTTAACGATCAATGCTATAAACCAAGTAGGTGCCTAGAAAGGTGTCAGCGGGGTTACGTCCCCAGAGAAAAGAGGTTATTTAATTAAGGAACTTCGCAAAAGCGTTGGAAAACCTCCCTCGAAGTATCGACACTGACCTGGCTTAACGGTTAAGCAAGAATTGTACGGTGAGAATAGTCCTGTATAATTCTTCTTTTATGGTTTAAAGAGGGATTCGAGAAACAGTGGGAGCCATCCTGTTTAGATAAATTAAAAACCAATCTATGCTTGTAACAACATCATACTAAAGTGTTTTCTTCTCTCTCTCTTAATTGCAGCGACCATGTGACCACACATAGGTTGCATCTAGATAATAATTTGACTGAATCTGACTTATATGACTGGCAAAAGTCTGTCCAAATGTCCATTGCCTATGACAAGCTGGACCACCCTATTGAGGGACATTCCTATTGTTATGGGATCGGGCATTGGCAGAATGATTGCAGGGGTTTAGAAGCCAGTAGCCAGGATACGAAGCATGTTGTGGCTTCAACTTCGGGTGTGTTTATGACAGAGAACTGTATGTCAGTTAACCCTACTTCCTGGGTATTGGATACCGGATCAGGAACTCACATCTGTAATTCATTACAGGCTCTGCGAAATCATAGGGTTATCGGGATAGGTGATATGACCCTCACAGTTGCTAACGGAATGAGCATGAACGCTGAATCCGTAGGGGAATATCATCTTGGACTGACAACTGGACAGATATTGATTCTACGTAACTGTTTTTATATACCAGGTACGACCTGTAATATCATATCTGTACCCTTACTTTCTAAGGAAGGATATGATTTTACTTTTACAAGAGATGTGGTTCACATCCACCTAAATCAAGATTTGATTGGGTCAGGTACATTAGAAAACGGAATATACGTATTAAATCAAGTTCAGATTTTCAGTGTCCAGAACACACTTAAAAGAAAGTCTCTGGAAACAAATCAGGTTTTCTTATGGCATTGTAGACTATGTCATATCAATGAGAGAAGGTTGACTAAGTTACATAGAGAAGGATATTTGAATCCATTCGAATATCAATCTTATACTACTTGTGAATCTTGTCTCATAGGAAAGATGACAAAGACTCTGTTTACTGGACACGGAGTAAGAGCAAACGAGCTCTTGCGACTCGTACACAGTGACGTGTGCGGTCCAATGTCTATACATGCGCGAGGTAGTTATTCCTACTTCATTACTTTTACGGATGATTTCTCTAGGTATGGATATATCTTCTTAATGAAGCATAAATCCGAGGCCTTTGAGAAATTCCAAGAATACAAGAATGAAGTGGAAAAACAAACCGGCAAAAGTATCAAGACACTGAGATCTGATCGAGGTGGTGAATACTTAAGTGCTGAGTTCCTAGGTTACTTAAAAGAGAATGGAATTCTCTCTCAACGTACTCCTCCATACACACCACAACACAACGGTGTATCGGAAAGGAGGAATCAAACCCTATTAGATATGGTTCGTTCTATGATGAGTAAAGCTGAGTTGCCACGATCTTTCTGGGGTTATGCACTAGAAACAACTGCATATCTCTTGAACAAGGCTCCAACCAAGACTGTGCCTACCACCCCATATCAGATGTGGAGTGGGAAGAAACCCTGTCTTAAGTATCTTAAGACATAGGGATGTCCAGCTTTTGTAAAGAAACAGCATAACGAACAAGCTCGAGGCACGCTCAGTACTGTGTAAATTTGTGGGATACCCAAAGAACTCCAGGGGGTATCTTTTCTATTCTGCAGAGGAACAAAAGGTTTTTGTTTCTCAGCATCCCCACTTCTTGGAAACTGAATTTTTAGAAAATCAGAAGAATGGGAGCGCAATAGAACTGGAAGAAATTCCAGATCCACAAGCAATTACTGAAACCTTGGTAGAAAAAGAAGGTTCAGGAGAACAGGACATCCCGACGCCACTCCGCAGGAGTAGTAGGCAATCTCATCCGCCCGAGAGATACTACGGTTTTCTCATAGACGGGGATAGAGAGGATTGCACTATTGACTATGATGAGCCTACTAGCTTCCAGCAAGCCATTCAGAGCGGTGACTCGGTAAAATGGCTGGATGCAATGCGGACCGAAATGGAGTCCATGTACACTAACAAAGTATGGACTTTGGACTTTGCTCCAGATGGGGTAAAACCCGTAGGATGCAAATGGATCTTCAGAAAGAAGATTGGTATAGATGGACAGGTTGAAACATATAAAGCTAGACTTGTTGCAAAGGGTTTCCGTTAAAGACCTGGTTTGGACTATGACGAGACCTTTTCTCCAGTAGCTATGCTAAAATCCATTAGGGTCTTTCTTGCTATTGCTGCCTTCCACGATTATGAGATCTGGCAGATGGACGTAAAGACGGCTTTTCTAAATGGAAATTTGGAAGAAAGCGTCTATATGGATCAGCCAGAGGGATTAATTTAGAGTGGGAGCAGCGGTAAAGTATGCAAGCTGCTTAAGTCCGTTTATGGACTAAAGCAGGTATCGCGGAGTTGGAACATCTGTTTTGATGATGCTGTTAAAGAATTTGACTTTATTAAAAATCTAGATGAACCATGCATATTCAGTAAGATTATAGGGAGAGCTGTAGTATTCCTCGTCTTGTACGTGGATGACATTCTCCTAATAGGAAATGATATTCCTATGTTACAGTCAGTCAAAAGATTCTTATCACATAAATTCTCCATGAAAGACCTGGGTGATGCCACCTACATTCTGGGGATCCGGATCTATCGTGATAGATCAAAGAGGATGTTGGGACTTTCGCAGTCCAGGTACATAGACACCATAGTGAAGAGATTCAGTATAGAAGATTCTAAGCGCGGTAACCTACCGGCTTGTCACGGAATCACCCTCTCCAAAGATATGTCTCCCAAGACTGATTTGCAAAGGGATCGCATGTAGATTATACCCTACGCTTCTGCGGTAGGCTCTATAATGTATGCGATGTTATGTACCAGACCAGATGTAGCATACGCATTGAGCGTAGTAAGCCGGTATCAAGCAAACCCAGGGGAGAATCACTGGATAGCAGTAAGAACATTCTCAAGTACCTGAGGAGGACTAAGGAGATGTTTTTATTGTATGGCGGAAAAGACCTCCAGATGGAGGCCTTTGCCGACTCCGGCTTCCAGAGTGACAAAGATGACTCCAAATCCATGTCGGGTTATGTCTTTACCCTCAATAGAGGGGCGGTCTGTTGGAAGAGTTCAAAGCAGGAAACCGTTGCAGACTCAACGATGGAAGCGGAGTACATAGCTGCTTGCGATGCCGCAAAATAAGCTGTCTGGATGAAGAAGTTCCTCACAGAACTTCAGGTGGTTCCTTCCAGTGTTGGTCCAATACCTCTGTATTGTGACAACAACGGCGCTATAGCTTTAGCGGAGGAACCCAGGTCCCATCAGAAGTCCAGACACATCTTAAGGCGGTATCACCTGATCAGGGAGATCATAGATCACCGGAAGATCGAGGTAACGAGAGTAAAGACGGAGGATAATATTGCTGATCCATTCACAAAGGCCATTCTTCAGACGCAGTTCGAGAGGCTATTCGAGATGATAGGTCTACGATATGCCAGCTTATGGCCCTAGTGCAAGTGGGAGATTGTTAGTGTATATGCCCTAGGGGCCATTATTGTATCATACTAGGTTGTATATTACTTAATAGAAGCTTGGGATATTCACAGTTGTATATAACAGTCTTGCTAAATATAGTAGTATGCTACTTGGTTTGAGTCTACTTTAATATGTGCATATGTTTCTTGTGACGTATCACTTATACATATTAGTAGAGCCCATAGGTTCTTAGCTTGATTACCAGCGTTGTGATGACAGTCACACTAGTGGGGGCTGGGTAGTCTATAAGCAACATCCTATACTTGTCCTTAGTCGTAGGATTATCGAGGCAGGGCATCGATACTCCAGAGTAGACTAGTGTGTACGCTTCTCATCCCAGTTGGGGAGATGGTTTGTCCTATTGCCATCAGTACGGAGTATTGGAGATAGTACACAGGTGCTCGTTAGGTTACGGGTACACCGGACAGGACTCGCAGGGGAACTGTTGGTTGGTACTATACCCACCGTCAGTTAACAGTTCCCAGGTGACTTGAGTACAGCATAGTCCGTAGACTTGACACTGCTACTTCGCCTCGAGTGTGTCCCACTGTTCTTAGATTGCTACCCTACCACGGCTCAAAGGAGTCGTGCAAACAGGTAGCAGTTGGGTGCAGTCCTGAGCACTTGGAGGCAGTAGTGGTTAGATAGGATTCGTCTCTCCCGGTATTGGGAGATGATATCGCGCTGTGTCAGAAAGCCATTACGCAAAGTCCCTGGCCAGGGCAAGCGAGATATACTGGTAGGTTCCAGTAGCTTCTCAGGGTGTAATAGGCTTCGCTCCGACACGACTTATACATCTATTAGGGGACTGACGCTTGCCGCCCCCTAGGCTTGATATGCGATAGTCTTAGATGAACCGACCGGACTGTACGGAGATTGTCACATCAGGCTCAATGGGAGTACGTATGAGTTTTCTCATCGGCCTTCTTATCGACATCTACCTAGGGACCGTTACGTACAGCTAGTGCCGCTTGCGGTCTGTGGTTAAACCCACTGCCAGCGTAGTGTCAAATCTTTAGAGTCCCACACAGAGAGTTTCCCTGCTCCAGGCGAAACCATATAGAGGTCGTATGGTTTTACGACAAGAGTTCGGACACATACGTGTGTTTACGCACGTACGACTTTTCGGACAGTTTTTACTAGCCGGCTTTGGTTTAAGCCAGATTCTAGTATCGGGTTATTGGATTTATACAGTCTAAAGTTTTTCCGTGTTTTCACGGATTGGAAGGGCGTTCTCATAATTTGTCGGGAAGCTTCTAGAAGAGTGGTGACTAAGGGGTTAAGGTGGCATTGCATTAAATGAGATTAGTGACTCATTTGTGTGATTCATCCAAGTCATTAATGCATCATAAATGCTTAATGACTCATGGAGATGAATCACTCATAGATATTTATGAAGCATGGTTGTTAATTCATTTATTTTATTTTTGGATAAATAATAATGCTTCATGTATATTATGATAAGATCATTATCTCATTTCATTCTCATCTTCACCTTCTCTCTCCTCAAGCTCACTCTCTCTTCAAACCCTAACCCTAACCTCTCATGTGTTGAGATCAAGGGTTAGCTAGACTAATACTTCCATAACCTCACTCTATATCCCCTAGATAGCTTAGATTAGCACTTTAAGCAACCTAGTTATCTTAAGTTTGAGATTAAGCTTGGCGTAGGAGCTTTCGGGTGGATCGTCTTTGATTCGAGGAGGCCGTTGAGGTGCCGATGTTCCAAGGAGCCTACGAGGAGTGGAGGACCGCGATGAAGACCCGAAGGACATGTAACGTGAGGTATAACATCGGAACCGAGTAGTTAAACCTCTAGTTGTAGTTAGCAATGGTTTAGATTACGATTCATGCGCTCAAGTCCGTGTTACGAAGCTTTGATAATCGTTTTTCATATATTCCGCCTCCCTGCAAGTTCATGGGGTGCGTGACATGGATTACACACAGTTCCGCGGCCCAATGGACAGATCAGCTGTTTAATTTTCTGGGCTTGGTTTTAGTTTTTTTGGGCTTCCTGTTTCTTTGGTTATTTCTTTAAAATAGCTTCCGGTTCTCTTCCAGATCTCCAGTGAACAATTGCAGTGGACCTCTAACCGTTCGCTTTATAATCTTGGACCTTGTGTTGCCTTGTACCGATCTTTGTGTAGGCTTTATCAAAATCCTTCTGTTTGCTGGTCGTAGTCTCACTTTGCATCGTCTTTTCATTATTTTCACTGTTTTAGATCCAAGAACCTGTAACCTGTAATATGTAGCAGACATGCGTCAAAAGCACCTGTTTATTTATAAAACGAATAAGAATGGGGAATATAATAATGCAATATTATGGTATGAACAAATACCCCCAAACTTATCTTTTGCTCGTCCCCGAGCAAACTTAGTTTTATTCTCGACAGAAAAAAAACCTAACCTCACTTTCGCAGGGAAACGCGATTGCACTGAGCACGTGCAACAAGCCGTTAAACCTCTAGGTGTCCCTAGTAGGAGGAGTGTTGTCTCCTGAGGGTTTTCAGCGGATACTACCCATAAAATCCTATCAATTCGGCCAATTAAATTTTATTCTCCAATTAGGTTTTCTAACAAGGAATTCTATCATCGTGGACTCGTAAATTATCCACCCATATTCTTCACACTTCCTCATCATTTAACTTAAGATTATATATGTTCTGCAGACCTACTTAGCTTTCGGCATTTCTTAAGTTTTCCTTCTAGGGTTCCATCTCCACTTAGGAATTTTTATCAGTTCTACTAAAGATACAAGTTCTATTCTTCATTCCTCTCTCTTATCTAAATCCCAATCACATACTCCTACGTGTGTGTATATATCACCCCTACACTTGGAAATTCAAATCAAGCAATCATACTTTTGTCCGTTGTCCAAAGCACATCTTACTGGTGAATTTTTTTAAATGAATTTTGCTTACACATCCTTCATGCGATCGTTAATACTTCTTGAGGTACCAACAACCAATTACAAGATGCGTTTGCACTTTAAAGCGTACTTCCTAGTCTTGTAACACCTAAGGCTTTAGCAGTGACTCCTAAACCAGTTGGTCTAAGGCACTAGGTGATAAAGCACCCTCGCTAAATATTTTTTTTTTCTATTTTTGCAGCCTTAAGTAATCACAAAAACTAGTGTTCATTTTTTTCTTTATTCACACTCGTATATATTTTTTTATTTTCCATCGTACTAAGGACTTTAGACAATAGCATTTCAAGGTCTCCTCTACTATTTCAAGTTTCAAGGTGTGTGATTGTGCAATTTGTAGGGTATACATTTTCAGAATTTAGACTTAAGCTAGGAACTATTTTTCAAACTCATACTTTAATAAAAACATCAATACTCTTCCCTTATTTCGACTTAGCCCAAAAAGTGAACTCAAAATTTGCCTATTTCTAAATAAACTACAAAGACATATACTTTCTACCGTTAAACTTTAAGGAAGGTTAATTTTAGGGTTTTTAATTTACTAAATCTAAGATCTAGTTGTTCCTAACCAGTTAACCTATTTGTCAAAGTTAAGTCAAATAAGGCAAAAATTGAATACATTAATTTTTATAATTTTTAAAATTTTCAAATTTTTATGGGTTTTAAAATAAGTATGCAAATGCAAAAAAATATATATGAATGCGAAGGAAGAAGACTTACCGAGCACACCCCCAAACTTAAACTTGACAGTGTCCTCACTGTCATGCTATACCAAGAGGGTTGAGAATGTCGGCACTCCCCTGTTTATTTATTTGCAATTTTTTTTATTTTTTATTGTTAAAAGAAAAATATATATATATGCAACAAGGTACCCCCCAAACTTAAGCAAGGCCTTACACAAGCCAAATGTTAGCACCAACCATTCAAAAATTCTATCATGATAATGGTGAAGTTGGTGAAAGAATGGGGTGCAGAGAAATGAGATGAGAAGAACACGAGATCGTGTCGAGATGGAAGCAGTATACGGTCTTGGTGGAGGAGAAGAATGGCGGAAGGGGAATAGAAATGGTAGTGGTTCTACTTCTTCAAGTGGAGGTTGATTAATCACAAAATTCGTATCGTTTAAGAATGCGAGTTCGTCGGCGAAAATATCTTCGAAACTGTCATCGAAGGTCCAATTGAAAATTATCGAACTCAAAATATCGGATTGTGATTCATCAACACTTAGGATCATTAAAGGAAGACTAGTAGAACCAAAGAAAGTGGGAATACGAACTTGAGGGTGAAGATGGAGTGTATAAATTAGCACAATTTGTAATGACCAATGTGTAAAAAGTGATTGTGCTAATCTATCAACCCGCGGAAAATTGAGATTAAATCCCTCAAGATTCGGGAGCAAACATGGGTACGTCGAACTTGGTATTGGAGATGAAAGCGTAACGGTCTCTTGCAAGGTCGGAATGATAGGAAGGACAAAAGGGAGTGAATTAGGGATAGTCTCATTCTCACCGTAGTAAACTGTCTCGAACTTGAAAGATTCTATCAATGGTTCGAAATGACTGTAAGCAACCGAGTCTGATGGTTCAACTAACTCATCTGAAAATTCAAAGGACTCAAACTCGGGTGGTGAGTCATCAACATCGTCCGAAAAAGTGAAACACTCGTAAGTGTTATCGACTGTGAGAACTGTGTCAGATTCAAAGGGAAATTTTTCAAGCTCACAGTCTTCAAGCATGATCTTTTGCGTGGTCGGAACGATGGACAGGAGGGAGGGTGATATAACAGTTAAAGGTTCAGGAGGATGAATTGAAAAATCCGACATATCAAACAAAAATGGTTCAACCTCAATATTATCCCCAATACTCTCCTCAATACTATCCTCATGATTCTCCTCAATATTTAGCTCATCCATGACAATATCATCAAAATAAAGACGCATATGAAGTTCGGGAGAAACATTTAATGACTCGGGATGATGAATTGGACATAAAATTTCAATCAAATCGACGGGTTCATCATCCGAAATATTCCTGGTGTCTATATCCTCAATCAAGTGAAAATCAATTTTTTCTGACACCTCATCAAAAGCATGAATATTTATCAATTCAGGTTCTAGATTGGAGGTGTAAAGATCGAAAGGATTAAGTGTGGTTTCACTTGAAAGGGGTTCTTCACAATCTGGCAAATCAAGCACTACAAAGTCACACAACTCGTTAGATGTTTTATTTTCAACTTGTGAACTATTTGGGACAATCGATGGAAAACCGGAGTTGTGGGCATCAACTGGGTATGGGTAGGTTTGATTTGGGAATGTGTAGAACTCACTCGCTCCTCTCAAATTCTCTCTCTGTCCAACCGCCTCCTCATACATTGAAAAATTTGGAGCTAGTTGGAAACAAACAACCGGTTCACTAGGTTGTATAAGAGCGGATACGGATGCATCTACATTCCTAATCATTTTGTTTGTTGCCAAGATATAAGCTTCCAACGACTGTTCCAAACTAGACATGGGTGGTGAAGGGGTTTCGGTAAAAGATTCGAAATTGTTTGGATACGTGAAACTCCCAAATGACTGTGTAGAATTAATGTCTAGTGAAGGTGGGAAAGTCGGATAGGACTGGTAGGAAGTGGATGGTTGGACAGGAGTAGGATCAACAGTTGGATAAAAAGGTGAATGGACTTGTGGATCCCTAGAACTAGATGTGTGGAGAGGAGTGAAAGATCGGCTACAAGATTGAGCAATATGCTCAGCAATGGACATCGGTTTAGGAGTTACAACAGGACTCGAAAAAGTCGTATCAACATACGAAGGTGGTGAAGGTTGACACAAAGTGGGTTGCAATGTCGAACTGTTTCTCCTAGACGCTTCTATTTGATCTTTCAAAGAAATTTTGGGCATGGAGAGATCGTTATTAAATCGACCGAAACAATTGACATACGAGGCAAAGTTAGGTTCGGGATACCAAAGTTCGGCAAGAGATTTGTGATGGGGAGTACCCATGATAGAAGAAAGAGAAGAGAAAGAAGATAGGTGGTGCAAGGATTTCATAGCGGCAAACTTTGCAAGTTTTGTTAAAAAAAAAATTCCTTTTTCCTTTTCTTTATATTTGGAAATTTTGCAAAAAGATTTTTTTGAAAAGAGACTTTGACACAAATGCGATCAACCATAAATGCACAATCAGGCCTAGATCTAGGGTCACCTAGGTCAGCTAGATAGCTCCTAACTATTCCAAAGGGCTAGAAATAGGACCTCAAACCGCCTCTTCACCGCCAATTGCGGCCAGGTAAGTGCCAGGTAAGTGGGAGGCTCCCTGCTACAAGTAGCGGTCATAATTAAGTAACCGCTTGCCTTAGACACACTTGCCTAGACACCGCAAAGTCAGGTTAGGATGAACGGTCGATGCCTATAACTAGTCCTCTGTCCTATTGAGCTCGAAGTCCTTAGGGTTGAGTCTAGTATTTTTTAATTAAGAATGGTCAATGCAAATGCCTTATGTGATTTCTGGGGTCCTGGGAAGGGTGATGAAATCCCCACCCAATCTGAATTGATCAAAACCCCCTTAAAATCCGATTAAAAATATACAAAACAGTAAATCACTTGCAATCAAAGATTTTTTTTATTGCAATTTGAGAAAAGATATGCAAAACAGAAAAGATTTCTTGCAATCAATTTTTATTTTAAACGCGCGTAAAGAATCCTGCATAAGATTTGTTATTTGGAAGGGGGAAGATTTTTTTAAGCGCAAAGAATCCTGCAGAAGATTTGACAGAGGAGATATTGAGATTTACAGAGGAGAGAGAAAAAGCTTACAGGTTTTTTTTTGGCCGCGCTTTCGCTGCTAAAGTGGTACTACCGCCGCGGTTCCGCGGACGTTTTTTTTTTGTGATGATGTCACCAGGGCGCGGCAGTTCCGCGGTCGGAGCAGTTCCGCGGTCGGAGTAGGGGTACTGCGGCGGATCCGCGGTGGTTTGGACAGTTCGAGTCCCGAGAAAAATTCTGCTCCTCTGTTATTGTAAATCTCTGTTGTTCAGATCTGCTGTTTTCTGTTTTGATTTCTGGATTTTTTCAGATCCGAACTCGATTGTAGATCCTGCAAAATTCACACAAAAACACCCTTCACAAAAATAAAAGATGATAAATTTTTATATTTTTAATTTTTCAGTTTTTATGATTTTTTAATTTTAGATTAACCCGAAATTGCAAAAAGAAAATAACACGCCATCCCCGGCAACGGCGCCATTTGATTTAGACAGGTTTTTAAGATCAAAAATATATTACCGCAATCAAGAACGGCGTCGCTTGGTAGCTAGCCGGTGAGTACGGGTCAGTCCACAGGAATTTTGTGAATTTTTTAGTCGCTCAAACGAGTTAATTCCGATGGGTGTTCGGATTGATTATTATATCTAAAAATCAAAATTAATCTATATCTAAGATTATCTAGATCTAAATTTTGCTATAGTTAGGTTTAGGAATGGTTTGGAAATGTAAATAAATCTCAACGCTTTCTATACCCAAATTAAGATCTATGAGGTGTTATGGTAATTATCAATAAAGAGGATTAGGACCATTCGGAAAGATGTTCCTTCCTCTAGGTTCTTGTCCTTCCTTTATCAATCCTTACCCTAACCTTCATGGAAAACACGCGCAATCGAGCCTTTATACTACGGTATCACCGCTGTCTCGAGGGATAGGGTGCCGTAGGGCGCGGTGTGTGCGTGTATGCATGGAGTCCTATTGAAAAGTATGATGGGTAAGAAAGGGATGAGAGATCTCATCTCTCAAAAGCCTTCCCCAAAGCTAACTCTAACAATTATCTAGGGCAAGAATTAAAATTACCTAGGGCAAAGAATGAAAAATTACCTACTTAATAGATGGCTCTCTCCAAACATCAACACAGGGTTGTCAGATCTGAATTCATGAAATGAAAAGAGGCACCGATACTCTCCAAAAGAAATCTAAAATTTATTAATGAAGGGAGGCATGAACTAATACAAGGAATTGGGTTTCTATTTATAGGACATAGAAACCCTAGGTTACAATTGACCCGCATGCCTGCATTTACCAAAATACCCATAAGAAGACCTAGTCAGAGTAGACTCCAAGCTTTGGTAAAAATTTATTCAGATATGGGCTCTATACTGCCGTGGAACCGCGGCTTCAGCAGGGGTTGGGCCGCCGTTCTGCGGCCCAATGGACAGATCATCGGTTTAATTTTCTGGGCTTGGTTTTAGTTGTTTTGGGCTTCCTGTTTCTTTGGTTATTTCTTTAAAATAGCTTCTGGTTCTCTTCCAGATCTCCAGTGAACAATTGCAGTGGACTTCTAACCGTTCGCTTTGTAATCTTGGACCTTGCGTTGCCTTGTACTGATCTTTGTGTAGGCTTTATCAAAATCCTTCTGTTTGCTGGTCGTAGTCTCACTTTTGCATCGTCTTTTCATTATTTTCACTGTTTTAGATCCAACAACCTGTAACCTGTAATATGTAGCAGACATGCGTCAAAAGCACATGTTTATTTATAAAACGAATAAGAATGGGGAATATAATAATGCAATATTATGGTATGAACACTCACGGCCTAACTTTCCTCTCAGCCGCTCAATCAAGCGCAGGGCTCTGCTCAAGAACCAGAAAACGGTGTCCCAAGGCATTCAACGCCTGCTCCCTCAAATCCAAAGGTGGACAGACCGCACGAAAGCCAGTCGCATCCTATTTTAGCAAATGTCTTGGCTACTGATGACAGCGGCTCACTAACTCAAGATCAAATCATGGATTTGGTTGCCAACAAATTCAAAACCTTGGTAGCTGAAGCCTAAACGTAAAAAGATATCAGCAGTAGTAGGAGACCATATCCCGCTCAGTATGATCTGGTAGAGTTTCCTAGCGGCTATGTCATCCCTAAATTCGGAAGATTCGATGGGACGGGAAATGCGAATCAGCACATCGCCCACTTTAAAGCCTCATGCGGGAATACTGGGGGCAATGATGTGCTTCTCCTCTGCCAGTTTGTTAATAGCTTGACTGATGTTTCTTTCGACTGGTACGCGAGCATACCGGATGGCTCCATCACAACTTTCGTCCAAATGGAATCTCTGTTTCGGCAGAGGTTCATGAGCGTCAGCGATAAGATCACCATTGCCTATCTCGTAAGGACCAAACCAAAGAACAACGAAAGCAGCATGGATTTTATAATCCGATAGCGCAATCTCTCCGTCAAATGTGAACCACCGATAGAGCAGGACAATATGTTAGTCTCCTCATCTGAAATCTCAACAATTGGATGGCCCCGTTTCTATGCACCGCGGGTCTCAAAACATTCCAAGAGCTGACCAGGAAAGTTCAAATGTTGGAACGCTCAAAACAGGAGTACTCCTCTGACTCCCAAAATAACAATAGGTCCTGAAGAAACCGAAAGGACGAAAATCGCAAAGGCTGAAATTCTGACGATGCTGAATCTTTTAACACTTCGGCTAACCGAAATAAGCATGGGATGAGCGGGCCTAATGCCAACCAGTCTCAGACGCTAGAGTTCGGAGAGGGAGAAGAATCTCCACTGAAAGAGAAGCTGGATAAGGTCTATTCTTTCAGAAGGGAAAAAGTCCGTAAAATATTCAAGGATGCCCTAAGAAACGGTCTACAATTGCCGGAATCAAAAAGACCGCAGGAAGCGAGTATAACCGACGACCCTAAATATTGCCCCTATCACAGAGTGATAAGTTATGCTATTGAGGACTGTTTCGCTTTCAAATATTGGGTCGAAAAATAATATAAGGCAGGAGAGATAGAACTGTCTAAACACGTGTTGGCAAACAGTCAAGCTGCGACCGCCAACTTCATACAAAAAAAATGACCACCACGTCGTTAAACTGGGAACAGTCGACCTCCAAGTCGTTAAACTGGGGATGTAAAAATGTGTAAATAAAACAAAAATAAATAAATACAAAGCCGAAATGATGGGGCGACTCACAATAAAAATCAGCTGGTAAAAATAAAGATGAAAATAAAGCCGAAATGATGGGGCAACCGCGAATAAATGGCCGAAATGATAGGGCAATCGCGACCTTCGCGATAAGAAAAGCTGAAATGATAGATCAATCGCGGTTAAAAAAAACTCCTCTAAATGGCGAATGATGAGTCGCTCCTGGTACCATATTCCAGTGCAGCGATGCAGACGTCAAATCCCCAAATGGCAAATGATGAGTCGCTCCTGGTACCATATTCCAGTGCAGCGATACAGATGCCAACCAAAATTTCAAATCCCTGAATATCCTAATAGAGAATGATGAGTCTCTCCTGGTACCATATTCTAGTGCAGCGATGCAGGCGCTGTCCAAAACTCAAATCCCCAACGACGAATGATGAGTCGCTCCTGGTACCATATTCCAGTGCAGCGATATAGACGCCAACCAAAATCCAAATTTTCAAATGGCGAATGATGAGTCGCTCCTGGTACCATATTCCAGTGCAGCGATGCAGACGCCAACCAAAATCCAATTTCCTAAAATTCTCCCAGCCCTGCGGTTGGTCCCCAAGTTGACTACTGTATATAATCTACGGGCTCAAATAATTCTCACCATATCCATGCCCCACCGCAATCACCAGTTACGCGTCCAGTCTCCATCCTTGGAATTATGCTCCATTTGGGAAGACCCACTCATGTGTCCTCACGATACATGAGGAGAACAAACTTACGGGATACTCACAACTCGTAAGAAAACACCTTCGTGGGATCCTTACGACTCACAAAGGAAAAAAAAAACACTTGGGAGTCCCCACGACTCCTAAGGAGAAAGTACACCTACGAGATCCTTTCGGCTCGTAGGGAGAAAATGCTTTTATAGGACCCTTATGGCTCATAAAATTGGAAAGGCTTAGGTGATAGGGACCTAAACCTGTCTCATAAGCCATCACTCCCCAACGGGCAGAGGCAAATGATGAATTGCTCCTGGCACATGTGCTTCAGTGTTAGCAACGCTATTGCCTACCCTAACCCTAAAATTCCAAACTCCAATCCAATAGACCCCTAAGTTTTTAAACTAGGAGCAGATGACCTCTAAGTCGTTAAACTGGGAACAGATGATCCCTAAGTCATTAAACTAGGAACGTGGGAAAACCCCTCACGGCAAATGATGATTCGCCCCTGGTACCATATTCTAGTGTAGCGATACTGATGTCAACCCAAATCACAACAAATCAGTAAGGCAACCAACGACCACCCAGGCAAAATCAAGCTCCACCTCGGAAACATGTCGGATCGCAAGCCAACTTCAACCCTGACACCGCAAGAAGCGGAGTAAGTCAAATCACGCATCGACCGTCCAAGTCATAAAAAGGGCAGCACTGACCGTCCATGTCACAAAAAAGGCAGCACCGACCGTCCAAGACGCAAAAAGGGCAGAACCGACCGTCCACATTGCTAAAAGGGAAGCACCGACCGTCCATGTCACAAAAAGGGCAGCACCGACCATCCACGTCATAAAAAGGGCAGTACCGACCGTCCAAGTCGTAAAAAGGGCAGAATCGACCATCTACGTCGCTAAAAGGGCAGAACTGACCATCCACATCTCAAAAAAGGCAGCACCGACCGTCTAAGTAGGTAAAAGGGCAGCACCGACCGTCCACATCGCAAAAGGAGCAGAACCGACCGTCCACGTTGTTAGAAGGGCAGCACCGACCGTCCACGTCGTAAAAAGGGCAGCACCGACCGTCCAAGTCGCAAAAAGGGCAGAATCGACCGTCCACGTTGCTAAAAGGGCAGCACCGACCGTCCATGTCGCAAAAAGGGCAGCACCGACCGTCCATGTCGTAAAACGGGCAGTACCGACCGTCCAAGTCGCAAAAAAGGCAGAATCGACCGTCCACGTCGCTAAAAGGGCAGAACCGACCTTCCACGTTGCAAAAAGGGCAGCATCGACCGTCCAAGTCGCTAAAAGGGCAGCATCGACCGTCTACGTCGCAAAAAGGGCAGAACCGACCATCCACGTCGCTAAAAGGGAAGCACCGACCGTCCATATCGTTAAAAGGCCAGCACCGTTCATCCAAATAGCAAAAAGGGCAGCATCAACCGTCCAAGTCGCAAAAAGGGCAGCATCGACCGTCTACGTCGCTAAAAGGGCATCGACCGTCCAAGTCGCTAAAATGGCAGCACCGGCCGTCCAAGTCGCAAAAAGGGCAGCACCGACCGTCCAAGTCGCTAAAATGGCAGAACCGACCATCCACGTCGCAAAAAAGGCAGCATTGACCTCCACGTCGTCAAAACGGGAACCAAATTAAATCAATCTCTACACGAAAGAAGATCCATCAATTTCATGCACACAACCCACATATGTGGTGTGCATTTATTGATGAGGAGCAATTTGTTGGGGTTAAAATTTACACTCTGATTGACCAAGTCAAAATCATAGTCAACCTCAAGCCAAGTGGGCCCGAGCCCAGGTCAAGTAGGCCCATGCCCGAGTCGAGCCCGAACATGAAGTGGCCGGCCTCCCCAACGCCAAAATAAAAATTTTGTAACAAATAATTTTGGTGTATTTTTTATATGAATAAATGAAAGAAAAATGGGCATAAAACCAAATTTTTGTAAAACCCATGGCTCATGTGCAAAAGAAATGAGCACATGAGGTATGGGATGGGCAAAAAGCCATTTTGTAAAGCTCAAGGGGCTGTATATAAAGTGTGTAGCCTATAAAGGCAAACATGATGAAAATATCTAAGGACTTTTTCCTCTAAAAGAAGTTAGGGTTTCTGTGCCTCTTTCTCCTTCCTCGAGGTTCTAAAACCACTACTACAATATGGGGTTGCCCCTACGGACTCAGAAATCCGTAGGGGCAAATATTTCTTGCCCCTACGGATTTATCCGTAGGGATAACTCGTTGTCCCTACGGTGCCCTATGTTCTAATTTTTTCTTTGGCCCTACGGAGCCGCAAGTCGGGGACCTACGGTTATGTCCGTAGGGGCATCAACATAGGTTAGTAATAAAAAAAAGCACAGAAAAATTATATTCATCGTTCCCAAATTTCTCTCTCTCACTCCCGCGCCTCTCGTCGCTCGTTCCCGAGCTTCATCGCCACCGCGCTCGCGAGCCTGCGCCAGCTTCGTCGGTCTTCCCCACACCTTCGTCGACTTCCCGCTCCTCGTCGCCAGCTTCGCCGATCGTCGGCGACCACCAATTTCTACCGTCTCCTCCACCGCGCGCACGGTTGTAAGTAAATCTGAAATAATTTTTAATTTTGACGTTGTACTCTAGGGTTCAGGCCAGGTTCGGGTAGGGGTGAGGGCATCGGCGTCAGCATCGATCGGGTTCGGTTAGGGTTAGGGTTAGGGTTAGGTTGTGGGGTTTGGTTGGGGCTAGGGCTGGGGCTAGGCTGGGGCTGGGGCTAGGGTTTGGTTGGGGTTTGGGGTTGGGGCTAGGCTGGGGTTGGGGCTGGGCTGGGGCTGGGGTTCGGTTGGGCTGGGGCTGGGGCTGGGGCTAGGGCTGGGGCTGGGGGTCAGGTTCGGTTAAGGTTAGGGATATTGGCCAAAAACTCTCTTCAAGAGATTAACCCGTATCAATATTGGAGTAGTGAGCTTTAACAATGGTGAACTGAGTCCGCCAATGGAGAGCGGCCGTTTTGCAGCGGGAGGCTTAGCATATATAAGCAATATACGATTTACAAACAATAGCGGTAATCTATATAAACAACGAGATAATGATTTTCAAATTGGCCAAGTTAGATCCGACTGTTACTCTATTGACAATAGCCATCCTATAGATACCGTATATTTTGGTGGCCCTGGAGGGAGTAAAACATAATGTAAATGATGCACTCTTGCAAATGTGTTATCTTATTGAATAAAAAAGTTGCAATTGGGATGCTATTATTAGTACATGAGAATAATTTTTGTTGGATTCTATCATTACACATGCATCACGAGCTCTCGACAAATTTATTTACTCCGCCTCATAGAAGTACAAGTCTTATACCAGTAAAGAACCATGAAAATTTGCGATTGGTTATGATAAATTGCGGAACCTCACAGTGCCATAACTTTCTTGAAGGATCTCAAAAGTTTTATCATAAACCATTTTAATGCAAAAGCTAAATTTTATTGCTTTATCACAAGCTCTCTTCATCCTTGATAATTGATTCTTTTGAAGCATCGTAACTATGTTTTGCGTTAATGTATTTGCAATGTTGTAAATATGTGATTAGCTTTATGACTTGACTTTAATAGATCTATATTCCTCTGTTTTTCCCTTGCTTTAGAGTTGAACATGATCTTTTAATAGCAAATATACTGCCCTTTAGAATTCAGATATGGACTGATAAGAAGAGATGATTGTTATCATGTTAACGGCCACTTATAAAATTTCTCAAATCTTGATCTCAATGGTTTAAAATCATGTTACACATACAACACGAATGCACAACAAACGCATAATTAGAGAGCGATTCGAGATGTTCAGGTTAAAACCAATATATGATACTCGATGATAATATGAAACCTTCGTATTCCCATCGATACTCATATATGAAACTAAAAGCGCCACTTAGTCCCCGTCTATCGGTTAACATACGTGCGATGGTCGTCGTGACATAGAACTATACGAAGGTTGTTAAATATCGGACGGTATAGCTCGATACTAACAACCGTCGTATAGTCTATGCGACGAGAAAATTCAATCGTATGGTAACCCATAGATTTGTCCCGTGTGGACAAGTTAAGAATATATAAAGCTAACGCCTTCATTCACTTGTGTTTTCATCCGTTTCGAGATATTTCGTCGGTACCTTTCCGCTGGTTCTCCATGTACAAAGATAGATTAGATGTTCATTTCAACGTTGTTTCACAGCTTTGAAATGATTATCTATTCTATTACAGTGTACTCGGAGAACAGCGGGGAGGTGCTGCCGAAATTTACTTGAAACGGTTGAAAGCACAAGTGATGGGTGTTCTCTCTATACATTCTTAATGGGATAGAAGCCTACCCCCGACAGCCGGAACACACACATACAACAAGAATACACAACAAACGCATAATTAGAGAGCGATTCGAGATGTTCGGGTTAAAACCACTATATGATAATATGAAACCTTCATATTCTCATCGATACTCATATATGAAACTAAAAGCGCCACTTAGTCCCCGTCTATCGGTTAACATACGTGCGATACTCGTCGTGACATAGAACTATATGAAGGTTGTTAAATATCGGATAGTATAGCTCGATACTAACAACCGTCGTATAGTCTACACGACGAGAAAATTCAATCGTATGGTAACCCATAGATTTGTCCCGTGTGGACAAGTTAAGAATGTATAAAGCAAACGCCTTCATTCACTTGTGTTTTCATCCGTTTTGAGATATTTCGTCGGTACCTTTCCGCTGGTTCTCCGTGTACAAAGATAGATTAGATGTTCATTTCAACGTTGTTTCACAGCTTTGAAATGATTATCTATTCTATTATAGTGTACTCGCAGAACGGCGGGGAGGTGCTGCCGAAATTTACTCGAAACGGTTGAAAGCACAAGTGATGGGTGTTCACTCTATACATTCTTAATGGGATAGAAGCCTACCCCCGACAGCCGGAACACACACATACAACAAGAATACACAACAAACGCATAATTAGAGATTGATTCATGATGTTCAAGTTAAAACCAATATATGATAAAATGAAACCTTCATATTCTCATCAATACTCATATATGAAACTAAAAGCGCCACTTAGTCTCCGTCTATCGGTTAATATACGTGCGATGCTCGTCGTGACATAGAACTATACAAAAGTTGTTAAATATCGGACAGTATAGCTCGATACTAACAACCGTCGTATAGTCTACGCGACGAGAAAATTCAATCGTATGGTAACCCATAGATTTGTCCCGTGTGGACAAGTTAAGAATGTATAAAGCAAACGCCTTCATTCACTTGTGTTTTCATCCGATTTGAGATATTTTGTCGGTACATTTCCCCTGGTTCTCCGTGTACAAAGATAGATTAGATGTTCATTTCAACGTTGTTTCACAGCTTTGAAAGGATTATCTATTCTATTACAGTGGACTCGGAGAACAGTGGAGAGGTGCTGCCGAAATTTACTTGAAACGGTTGAAAGCACAAGTGATGGGTGTTCGCTCTATACATTCTTAATGGGATAGAAGCCTACCCCCGACAGCCGGAACACACACATACAACAAGAATACACAACAAACGCATAATTAGAGAGTGATTCGAGATATTCAAGTTAAAACCAATATATGATAATATGAAACCTTCATATTCTCATCGATACTCATATATGAAACTAAAAGCGCTACTTAGTCCCCGTCTATCGGTTATCATATGTGCGATAATTATTCTTTTCAACGACAAACGCACACACAAAGCATATACACGGATTTTCTCCTTTGTCAGTAACTATCCCGTTCTTATATTTCTCAATATAGTCAGCATAACCTACAATTTATATGTTATACAGTCTAACATGGCCCATGAGTACGTCAGAATTAAGGACTGGATGTATATAGATTGGAAACAACGTATGCAACCTAAGTTTGTCGCAGGAGTTGCTGCTTTCCTTGAATTTACACGCGCACATAATAAGATCATAATAGAGAAGATTCTCTATCCGTGCGATAGATGTGGCAATAAGTACTGGCAGAAGGTAGAATTGGCAGAGCTTCATATTGTAAAACATGGGTTTACTAGACTTTATACAACTTGGAAATATCACGGGGAAGGAGAAGAATGCAGTACTGCGGCAGAAGAAGAAGGAGAACACGATAATGCGGCAGGAGAAGAAGAAGAATTTGGTAATGCGGCAGAAGGAGAAGACGGTAATTTATTTCCATTAGAAGAAATGGAGGATATGGTAGAGGCTGCCCTAGGTGGATCTATTCGTACCGAAGATGACATTCCTTCCGGTCAAAGACCGAGTGCGGATAAATATGAAAATTTCATGAATTATGCTAGGAAACCAATTTATGAGAATGCAAAGTATTCCACCCTCTCATGGTTCGTCCAACTTTTCCAGATTAAGTGCCTAAATGGATGGAGCAACAAGTCATTCACAATGCTTCTTGCATTCTTGAAAGATTCTATGCCTCCGGGAAATAAGGTGCCCGATAGCTGGTACGAAGCCCAGAAGATGATGTCTGATTTGGGTCTAAAGTGCGAGAAGATTCAAACATGTCCTAAAAATTGCGTGTTGTACCGGAAAGAGAATTCAGATTTGAAAGAGTGTCCAACATGCGGAGAGGCCAGGTATAAGCCGAAAGATTCTGATAAGAAGCCTGATATACCTGTGAAGATAGCACGATACTTTCCCATAACACAGAGGCTACAGAGGCTATTCAGGTGCAAGAAAACAACCGAGGCAATGATTTGGCATCACCGTGCTCCTCCAAGTGAAGATGGAAAAATGAGCCATCCAAGAGATTCACCGGTATGGAAGGATTTCGATTGGAGGCACGCAATATTCAGTAGTGATCCTCGCAATGTCCGGCTCGTACTGGCTACTGATGGCTTCTGCCCATTCAACTATATGGCTGGAAGTCACAGCACATGGCCCGTTGTAATGATAATTTATAATCTGTCGCCTTGGTTGGCTATGGACCAATCATACTTTATGATGCCTCTTCTTATCGATGGACCAAACTCACCGGGGAACAATATCGACGTCTATCTCCGACCTCTGATCGAGGAGTTGAAATCTTTATTCATTGATGGTGTAGAGACATATGATGCAAACACAAATACAACCTTCATACTGCGTGCGGCTTTAATGTGGATAATTAATGACTTTCCTGCGTATGGAATGCTATCAGGTTGGTCCGTATATGGTCACAAAGCATGTCCTCATTACCATGAACACACAATATTGAAATTCTTGAATTTTAGCAGGAAGGTTTGTTAATGTTTGATTGTCTAGTTGTTGGTGGTGCGTCCACATCTGGGACAGAGGCCACTCCCGCTCCTCCAGGTATGTTTATATATCATATAGTGCATGTATATTGATTTAGAATGCTATATCATAAATACACACATTCCTTTTGCTCTTACTTAGCAATTTTTATTATTGTCTAGCTGTAGGAGGTGACACCACCGCACCTGCGGGTATGTTTATATATCCTATAGTACATGCATATTGATTTAGAACGTTATATTATTGATCTACACATTCTTTTTGCAATTACTTATATAATCTATTTTTAATTGTCTAATTATAGGTGGTGCGTCTACATCTTCCGCAGGGGCCACTCCTGTCGCTTCCATACCCTCCGCATCGTCTGCAGGTTAGTATGAATAAATATAAAATATTTATTCATTTTACATATGCTCTATAAAATAAATATGAACTTCATGCAAATTTAGCGTCAATGCTTTATTTTCTAGTTGGAGGGGATGCGTCCACATCCGGGACCCCGGTTGTTCCTCACCGGAGGAACTATCGTCCCGCTCGTGCTGCTGCCCGGGCCCAGGCTCGTGCGATAGTCACCAGAGGTATATATCACACTTCAATTTTCGTTTAACCTTGATTTTTTAATACAACTTTGTCTTAATATTGATTGTCTTGATATTTTGTGCAGACGCAGGGCCTCCCCATCCCCAGAGGGGGACTCGAGGCCCGAATCAGTCCCATAGGCTGAGGCCTGACAGAGCTAGGGGGAGGCAGCATTCCCCATCCTTTTTACCCTTGACTATCGCTATACCGGTCCTCATGCCGAGAGGTTCGGCCGGTATATGGGGGACGAGAGCCGGCTCGTGAAGAACTATCCACTTCACGTTGAGTGGGGCGAGCAGCACCAGCGCTCATTCGCCCTCTTCTTTGATCAGGCTCGGGTACGTATTAATATATATTTTCATTTGACTATCCAATATATTTATTATTAACACTTGCAATCTAATAACAATGTTTTTGTTTGTATTTTCAGTTGGATTACGATTTTCAGCCTGTAGCCGACCCTGATCACCCGGGGAGGGTGCTCTACATTCATGCTCTGTGCAATGGCCTGATGAAGAACATGCAGGCCAAGGTCCGATACAACAGGAATGAGCTGAAGGCCGACTGCTACTCCCTGTGGATGGCGACCCCCGAGGCAGAGAGAGCGGCCCTCCTATCTACTCCGGCGTTTGCGAGAGTCGACGTAGAGACATGGCCTCTATTGTGCGAATATTTCGACTCCCAACGCAAATAGGTATGTATTTTAAATGTAATTCATTGTTTAGGATATAATTTATTTTTTTGTGTTCCTTAATTAGAAAACTAAATGTTAATGCGTTGTGCAGAAACAGGCCGCTCAGAATACAGAGAACAGGAAGTCAGCGAAGAGGGGTCGCCCTACTTACACAGGTGGCTCGAGGAATATTACTCGAGCCATGGAGTTATCGGTAAATTACAATAGACCGACCTTTGTGATATTCTGCAATATTAAGAGTTATTTTCTAATATTTCTAATATTAAGAGTTATTTTCTAATATTGTAGACAGCTCGGACCGTGGCGTCAGGTGGTACACCGAGCGTGCTGTCCGCATATCTTATCGTCCACGGCACCTCGACAGATCCCGCTACGGGCGAGCTTCGATATCCCAACGTCGCTACCCAGGAGTATTGCGTAAGTGTTAATATTTATTCTACCCATATTTGAAATTTTAGTTTTGGAAGGTTCAAGTTTAAATTTTATACTTATACTTTACTGCTTAATGTGGGTGTAGGAGCGGATGGTTGAGCAGGCCGAGGCCTCGGGGATCGATTTTACCGGACAGAGCGATCCGAGGCTGCTGACCCCAGTTCTGGACACCGCACACGGAGGGCACCATGGAGCCCATATGAGGTTGGACTCCACCCCGGCGGTTACTTCCTCCGTCTCCAGTGAGCGACGTGTCCAGCAGGAACTGGAGAGCTTGAGGGCCACCGTTCAGGAGTTGAAGGAGATGCTGGTATGTATACTACTTTATAATAAAATATCATGTCATATTATAGATATCAACATATCCATAATTAGTACGTAGCTTGAGCTTATTTGGTTTTAGACTTAGGTTTGATTAATCATACATACATATGTAATTAAAATAAACAACGGTTTTCCAAACTAGATATCCAAATGGGGTTTCGAAATAACTTGATAATGATACGAATTCGAATAATACACAGTTCTTACACGCTTCTTACACACGTTAGGTCCAGACGCGACAGGGTACATCGGCCGAGCCTCCACATGCATCTCCTTCGGCTGCGGCTCCGCAAGCCACTACATCGGCTGCGGTTCCACAGACAGCTCCTATAGCTCCACCACCCGCTCAGACTCCCGCAGCGGCGGCTCCGCAAGCGACTACCTCGACGGCGGCTGCGCAGACCACATCGCCAGCTCCACAGGCCACTCAGACTCCCACACGCGCCTAATTGCATGGTTTATTGACCGAGGAGCAGGCGCGCTTGATTCTATCGTTTATCAGAGGTGGAGTTGGACCGAGCTAGGGTAGCTTTTTGATTCATATTTTTAGAAACATGTATTTATTTATATAATACATATTGTACTACATTTTGAAATGATATTGATATTTGATATTGGTTTATATTTATATCATATTCGGTTTTTATGTTTCTTTTGTATATTATATGCGTGAGATGTGATTATGAATACTGCGATATATGTTGTGTGATGATTAATTTTATATTTTATTGATATATATATTATTATGCACAGGGCGGGAAAAAATCAGGCAGCCCTTTTTTTAAAAAAAAATACAGATGATATGTACCTACGGATTAATCCGTAGGTAATCATATTGCCCCTACGGATTCAACCGTAGGGGCAAAATATCAGCAGTAACTGATATTTCACCCCTGATCTCAGTTCCGGGGGTTGGGAGGGCCCCTACGGATATGTCCGTAGGGGCAAACAAAGGCCCCTACGGATAAGTACCTACGCAGATATCCGTAGGGGATAGTACTTGGCCCTACGGATATCTTCGTAGGTACAGTTAATATATTTAAAAAAACCGTAAATAAAATAACTTTTTTACCCTACGGCCTACTCCGTAGGTGAAATTGGCCCTACACAGAACTCCGTAGGGGCAAGATTTTGCCCGTAGGGGCAAGTTCAGGGCTTCAACTTGCACCTACGGCGTTTTCACCTACAAATTATTTTTTGGCCCCTACGAACGTATCCGTAGGGACAACCCTTATTTGTAGTAGTGAACCTTCTTCCCCCTTTTGAATTAAATCAAGAGTTTAACTTTTTCTTTCCAAAAAATAAATAGTTTTTCACTACAAAACCCACAAAGGGGAACTCAGATCTTCCATCAGATCTCAAAAATATGAGATTTTTTTAAATCTCATCCCTTTTCTCCAAGATCCGGCCAATAGAGAGGAAGAAGAAGGCCCATCTCCAAAGATCGCATTTTGGGAAAGATCTAAGTCTCGGGGGAGAAGAAAGGGGTTCCCTTGAGCATTTACAAAGATTTCTTGGAGTTTAACTCCACAAATTAAAGTTTCTGCGAGTTTAACTCCATAAAAAAAAGAGAAGTCTTTCTTTTTAGGAGTTCAACACCAAAAGCCAATCGGGAGTACAAGTCCCTGTGAAGGGGCTAAGCCCCTTTTTCCTGCTGGCGCCCGCGTGCCAGGCACGTGAGGCGCTAGCGCCCAGCGTCCAGCACCTGCGTGCTGGGCATGTGAGGCGCTGGCCGCACGCGTCCTTTGGGCGCTTTTCCCTTTTTCTATATATATGTATATATCTATATACACACACACACTCGACAACACTGTCTCCGTTAGAAAAAATTTCTAACAGGGCGCTGCCCCGCACCCTGCAAGGGGGCTGCTAGCCCCTTTGACCCCCAGCCCGCTATCCGGGTAGCGGGCCCCCGTAAACTCTGCGTGGCTCCCGATATATCCAAGACCCCTCCAAAATAAAACACACGTACACTGCACATTGAGTTCGCATGACCACTTTAACCCGTTAATCGGAGGTTCCCTCGCTCCAAAGGCGAGGGGTAATTAACGGCAGCTTAGTCCACAGCTGTCGGAGATTCGGATCACCACAATCATTAAACCCCGGCCAACCCTAGACAGGGGGAATCTGTAGTACGCCTGACAAGTGACGCGTACTCTCATCTCAATGGGGTGACAAAAAACACCCTACATTGAAAATAAAAGATATTAATAATCCACGATAATATTTTACAATTTAAATGATTAATAATAAACATTTTCATACCTCTCGATAGGATACACCCAATGGTAATGCACCGGACCGTCAATCTTGATCTCGGTTGCCAAATAGACGGACAAGTGAACACTAATGTCGAAAAATGAAGATGTAAAGATAGTTTCGAGCTTGCAAAGGATCGTAGGAATATCTTTTTCGAGATCTGCTATCATTGATGTCGACGTTTTTAGAACACGGCTGTCGAAAATACATGCAGAAGTTGTTAAGAACGAGACCAATTTCGGATTTTACCGATGCTCTCAGGTATAAAGGAAGAATATGTTGCATCAATATGCGGTAGTTGTGGCTCTTGAGTCCTACGATTTTCTATTTTCTATTTGTACCTGTTTGAAAATGTTTGATGAGAAACCATAAGGGAATTTCAATTCTTTCAACATGTGCAGGAACCGCCGCTTCTTCTCTTTATCCGGGTTGTAGATTGCTGATGGGATCTCATAATAACCTAGTTTACCAGCCACAGGCCGAGAATGCATTTCTTCTTTAATTGACAAACCATCTAAATCCATCAAATCACGGCGGGTGTTAAGATTGTCCTTCGTTTTTCCATCCTTACAAAGCAGAAGATTGATGACGTATTCAAAGACGCCCTTCTCGATATGCATAACATCTAAATTGTGACGGAGCGATAGATCGAACCAGTACGGAAGTTGAAATAAATCACTTAACTTCTTCCAACCGTTGGGCATGGCATTGCATCTTTGTTTTGTTTCTTTTCGAATGTGATATTCTGATAATCTCTCTATTGTTGCAATATGTCGTTACTAGACAATGATTTAGGAGGTCTACCGGTCTCCATCTTGCCATTGAAAAATTCTTTATTCTTTCTGAATTTGTGAGTTATAGGCAAGAAACGCCGATGTTCCATAAAGGACTCTTTCCCGCTAAACTTCAAACATACAGCTCTTGTATGCATATGAAAACTAGGGCAAGACAGCTTATCTTGAGTTGTCCATCCTGACAGCATGCCGTAGGCTGGAAAATCATTAATAATTCACAACAAAACAGCCCGCATATGAAAAAATTGTTTACCGTCTGCGTCATAATTTCTCATGCCAGGTTCCCACAACAACTTTAACTCATCGATCAAGGATTAAAGGTACACATCGATATTTTTTCCAGGAGATGATAGACCGTTGATTGAAAGCGCCAACGTAAAATAAGACTGCATCATAGCCCTCCATTACGGAAGGTTGTATATAGTCACCGCAACGGGCTAAGTACTGTGAGTACGCTCGTCGCGAACCATCCCAAATGGACTAAAACCGTTGCTCGCAATTCCCAGCCTCACGTTATGAGGGTTTGCGCTGAATGAAGAATGTTTTTCATCTAAAATTTTCTACGACATCGAATCTCTGGGATGACTCATTTTTCCCTCTTCATAAGGCGCTTTATAGTACCACTGCATTTCGGACGCCGTCTCCACACACAAAAATAACCATTGCAGTCTCGGTATTAATAGAAAATGACAAAGAATTTTCATGGGCACATCACTAGATTGAGGGTCTTTCTTAGGCTTGAATCGGCTGGTACCGCACACGGGGCAGTTTTTGAGGGTTGTGTGTTCATTCCAGAACAAAACACAATCATTCTCATATGCATGTATCTTATGATACTTCAAGCCGATATTTGTGATAATTTTTTGCGTCTCGTACTAGATCAGTGGCACTTCATTTCTATTAGGAAAAGCTTCCTTCAGGAGTTCTAGGATATCGGTGAAAAACTAGTCACTCCATCTATTCTTATACTTGATCTGAAAGAGTCGTACAAAAAATAACAGTTTTGAAAACCCCTTTGCAATTTGGATATAGCAGGATCTTATAGTCAGCCTTGTACTTCTCCAATAACGAAGGTCCAGTGCTTTCTGTATCATAAGGAAGTCCAGCGGCATTTATAAGGTCATCCATATCATCGATCGGCATGAATACAGCATCATCTTCTTCGACAGCTTCGTCTTCTTCAAACTGTCATTCCTCTTCCTCCACTTCTTCTACTATCCCTTGCCATTCTATGGTTTTCGTTGTTAGGGATATGTATGCCCTAGAGGCCATTATTGTACATTGATGTATATTATAATGGATGCTTGGACATATATAGAGAGAGGACTTTCTTGCTCGACATGATAGTATGCTCTCTAGCTACTTTTTATCTTAACATGTTGACTGGTATTCTTTACTGTCTTTCTCTCACATATTGGTAAAACCCTTAGGATATGTACTTGACTACCAAGATTATGATGAGATTATACTAGTGGGGCCAGGGTGGTCTAAAAATACATCCTTTAATTAGTTCCTAGTCGAGGGGATATCGAGCCATAGGGCATCGATATTACCAGAGTAGACTAGTCTGTACGTTTCTTGTCCCTTAGAGGGCAATGGTTGATCCCACAACCATTGGTGTGTGACATCAAAGATTGTACACGGGTGCTCATTGGAGAATGGGTACACCGAACAGGACTCGCCGAGAACTCCTAGATGGATATATACCTATCGTCGGATAGTAGTTCTCTGGTGACACTGGTATAGGTTAGTCTGTAGACCCGAGATCGTCGTAGTGTCTTGTGTGATTCGCACTGTGCTTTGATTTCCTCCCTACCACGGCTCAAAGGAGTCATGCAAACAGGTGGATTTTGGGTACAGTCCCGAGTCACATGGAGGCGGTGAGCGATAGGAGGGGTTTCGTCTCTCCCGGTATAGGGAGTTGATGTCGCGCTATACTTGATCAGCCATAATAGCAGATCCCTGGCCAGGGTTGTCGATATTTACTGATAAGAGTTATCAGTAGTTTCTCGAACTGTTATGAGCCATACATCAGAATGACTAATAATTATTGGGGTCTGACGTTAACTATCCCTAGACTTCATATGCGACGTATCAGACGAAGAGACCGGACTGTATGGTAGTGTTACTGATAGGCTTCATGGAGAGTATGGACGAGCTTGCTTGTTGATCTTCATATCGCTCAATACCCGGGTAGCCGTTACGTCCAGCTAGTACCGCTGACGGCTTCTAGGTGACTGATGTGATCATCACCTACTGCTGGCGTATTGACGAGTCTTCAGAGTCCCACATAGAAGTTTCCTGGTTCAAGTGAAACGAAGTAGGGCACATATGTGATATGTGCGTGGGCCTGATTAAATACCTATATGTGATACCGTATTGTAATCTAGCAGTTATCTGTTCTCGGTTAGGTTATATGTGATATAACCAGATTATCGAATCAAGTGTTGATTTGATAATGTGATACACAGATAAATGATAATAGTCGGTCATATGTGATATAACCGAATTATTAAATCAAGTGTTGATTTAATAATGTGATATATATTATATTTGATATAATTATATGTTAACTAATATCATTAGCTCGCTAATTGCTTTATTAATATATGTATGTTAATATATATATATATATATATATATATATATATATTATGAAGCATGGCTTGATTTTCTATTTTAAGAAAATAGAAAAATAAGGTGTAATTGTGGAGATATTTTGGGTATGGTTAAAACATGGGTTTTTATCATATTATATTGGTCTTGACTCACTATTCAAGCATGGTTGCAATTTAGAATTGTAATTTATTCCATGCTTGAATAAGTGAGTAGCCATGGATTCTTTTTTCTGCCGTAGCCATTTTCTTTCAAGTTCTCATGCTCTCTTGCTCTCCTCAATTTTCTTCATCTCATCTCCAAACTTAAAAAACTCACATGTGATATGAATCATTGAGTTTGTGAGAATCCAAGTGAGCTTTCAAACCCCTACTTCACCATCCCACACCAAACTAGCAATTTTGTGTGGTGTGTTTCTTATACTAAATGAGTTTAGTGTAGAGGTAACTTGATCAAGTAGACTTCGGGTGGATCGTCTTTGGCACAAAGATCTTTGGAGGAGGCTCATCCTAACTCAAAGAGAAGTATAGTGAAGTCGCGTGGACCACAACCCGGAGCTAAAGAAGAGAAGGACTCGATCATCAAGGGTATAACCTTCTTTCCTTATCTCTAGTTTTTTATATCATCATAGCAAAAACCCTAATATTCTAGTAAAGATCTTGCTAGTCTAACTTAGCACCTAATAAAAATTAAAATTTGGCGTGCTTGATGCCACTAGAACCTCATGGTGGTGCTAACCTAGACTTTCATGGTATCAGAGCCAAGCTAGAACATTTGGGTAGGTCTTTACGATGTTAAAGTGTTCGATCAGTTTTCAAAAACACGTTTTTTTATGTTTCTGTCGAATTTTTCAAAAGTTAAAATTTTCGTGATTAAAAATATCCAGAAAATTGTGCAAGGTTTTTTATGGAGCCCCAAGAAAAATGATACCCTAACTCCACTAAACCGCCGCGGAACAGCCGCCAAACCCATTGTTTGGCCGTGGGTCCGCCGCAATATTAGGGAGTTAAGGGTTCATAATTCTTCTGCTGCTCCATTATTAGATTTGGCACTTTCAGGATGTATTAATTATGCTCAAGTTGTTGAGATCTTTGTTTTTTTTGTGTTTGTTAAACCGATCGAAATTTTTAGCGTCGTATAGATTATGATGATATGTGATACAATTGTTAGAATCCGGATTAATTAGTTTTATGAAAACTAGTTAGTATATAATAAACCTAGCCATTTAGTCTCAATTGATCGATTACCACGGAGTTTTTATTCAGATCAAAACTCTGTCGCAATTGTGTATTGTATACGATCACTAAGTCGGGAATATTGTTGAATTATTCGACAACCAATTGAAAAGAGTTTTCAATTTGAGACTAAAATGCAAGTTTTATAAGTTAAGTATGAAATCCGGAATATGAGATATTCCGGGTTTATGATATCTAAGGATATATGGATTCTAATTATTGTAGTTTTACAAAAAAAAATCTGCGACCGTAAGTGTAATATGTGGGGTATCTCGATCTGGTTGCTATATGTCAACGAGTTTTGGGATACGCGTATTTACATACGTTGATGACATGAGATGTTATGTGTTGCTTGTTATATGATTTATTGGATCGTCGTGATAGAATAGCCGGGGGGTTTATGTGAGATGAGAGTTTTTATATTTTCGTTCATATAAATTTCAATGTAATATTCTTTTATTAGGGCACTTCTGGGTTGAGGATGATGCCACCACTGTTATATATTATTGACATTTCCGCATTAGGATAGACCCAAGGTGGGGAGCACAAGTAACCGGGTTCTAGAGTCCAGTGGGAGACCATCTCAAGGAGTTGAGACCGGGTCTCCTAACTCTAGAATTGGTAGAGTTACTTGTCGATCTCGTAGGGGTCTAGGTATGTGGGATAAGCTATTCATTATGACCATGAAATCCGTGTTTTAAATTACTGGCTAAATTTAAAACACGGAAATCCTACTATATCAAATATTTCATATGTTCCTTATGCTGCTTGTTTCTGTGATGGGATCATGTTATATTATATATATGATATATAATAAATGTTGCTTATGTTTTGCACGTGCGCTAGTCTAGCCCCCGCACTACCGGTAGTTAAGTAACCTAACGGTGTATGACAGGGCCCCGTGGCGATTGCGGATGGCATAAGCGTACGTTCTATTTTCATTTCCTTTTCTGTGATGTTTAGGAAACATTAAATGACGGGACTTCATTGAGATTAATAAAAAGAAAGAAACTTAAAGATGTTATAGAATCAAATTTTCAAAAATGGTAGCTCTAGTTCTTGCTTTGCATAGTGGTATTCCTTGTAGAATATCCAGCACCTCATTTGATGAGAAAAGAACCGAGATCTCTTCACAGAGAGTGACCTCTTTAGCGAAACTAGCAAATGCTATAACTCACTTGGCTTTGTTTTAAAAGCTTCTCTAGTTCTTGCTTTGCATAGAGATATCCCAAAATATCCTGCACCTCATTCGATGAGGAAAGAGCCGAGATCCCTTCACCGAGAGTGACCTCTTTAGAGAAACTAGTAAAAGCCTCAAAAACATTACTTTTAAAAAACATTAGATTCTACAACGATATCAAGTTCATTACGCTCATGGTTTTCTTAAGAACATATGTAGCCCTCCGTCATTTCAGATAAGTACTATTTAGTATTCGTGCTGTGTTTGTTGGCCTCCGTCAAGACGTAGTGTGCGATAGATGATTAGTACTTATCTGTAGCATGTGATGCGATTAGATTAGTGTAGTCGTACGGCGTTGTTTGGCCTCCGTCAAGGGTCGTGCGGCTGGGTTTAATTCAATCAAGAAATGAACGGGTTGAACTTGACTAGCACCCTATGGGTTGTTTGGCCTCCATCAAGGTCATAGGACGCTAGGTGTAAAAACTTTTATCGGGAATTTCAAGTGTTGAAATTTGTAATGAGATTGCATACCTTCTATATGATAGTTGGATTCTGATACCCACTGTGAGTAAGAGTTACTCCTGAGATAGTTTTGCACTTTACAATTAGCTAATCAAGTAGGTGTCTAGAAAGGTGTCAACGGGGTTATGCTCTAGGGAAACGAGGTTTATTTTAATTAGGTTTGTGCGAAAGCACGGGAAACCTCCCACGGAGTACCGATACCTGCCTGGCCGAACGATTGGCGAACCTGTAGGGTGTAATTAATCCCGGCTAATCTTACCTTTTATGGTTTGAAGGAAGATTTGATAAAAAACAGTGGGAGCCATCCTTATTAGATAAGATAATAACCAATCTAATTTTGCAAAGAGCGCACGCTAACGTGTTTCCTTCTCTCTCTCTCCAGGCAGCAACCAATGTCACGCCTTAATCAAGATAATAATATGGATGTATTGACCGAACCCGGCTTTTATACAGGGCTAGGGAACGTTGGTCCCGCTCTATCTTATGACTATCATAAGTCTGAGCAAATGATAGGAGGATATCATGATTCCCATGCCACCCATGCAAAGAATAAGCATGTTGATGCATCATCTTCGGGTGTGTTCATAACCGAGAACTGTTTCTCTGTTTGCTCTACGTCTTGGGTATTAGATACCGGATCAGGATCCCACGTATGTAATTTGTTACATGGGCTAAAGAAAGGTAGAGAACTGGGAAAAGGTGATAAATCCCTAACAGTAGGGAATGGTGCAATTGTTGCAGCCAGAGCAGTTGGCGAATATCACCTTGTATTACAAACCGGTAATACATTGGTTCTGAACGACTGTTACTACGTACAAAAAATGATGTGTAATATTATATCAGTTTCTTTGCTAACTAAAAAAGGATATAATCTCATATTAGAGGATAATATTATGAACATTTTCGAAAATCAAGTGTTGATTGGGTTTGGTACGTTGTGTAACGGAATATACGTTCTGAATCAAAGTACAGTCCTTAACTTACAGAACACAAACAAGAGGAAAAGTTCAGAAATGAACGAAACCTTCCTGTGGCACTGTAGACTAGGTTATATCAATGCAACAAGACTAGCTAAGTTGCATAAAGATGGATATTTGAATCCGTTCGAATTTTCATCTTATGAAACTTGCCAGTCATGTCTCAAAGGCAAGATGATCAAAACTCCGTTTACTGGACACAGAGAAAGAGCTACTGAACTCTTGGGGATGATACATAGTGATGTATGCGGTCCCATGTCTTCACATGCTAGAAATGGTTTCTCGCACTTCATTACATTCACCGATGATCTCTCAAGATTTGGACATGTGTTCTTGTTGAAACACAAGTCTGAAGCTTTTGAGAAATTCAAGGAATATAAGTGCGAAGTTGAAAACCAGACGGGAAAAAGTATTAAAGTCCTTCGATCTGAACGGGGAGGAGAATACTTGAACGGGGAATTCCGAGATTATCTAAAAGAGAATGGGATTCTCTCTCAGCTTACTCCTCCATACACCACAGCACAACGGAGTATCGGAGCGGAGGAATCGCACCCTATTAGATATGGTGCGCTCTATGATGAGTACTGAGTTGCCTATTTCCTTTTGGGGTTATGCACTTGAGACAGATGCGTACCTATTGAATGGAGTTCAGACCAAATCAGTCCCTACCACTCCATATGAGATATGGAATGGAAAGAGACCATGTCTTAATTATATTAAGATATGGGGTTGTCTGACTTATGTACAAACACAAAATCCGGACAAACTTGAGACAAGGTCAGTTCTGTGCAAATTTATAGGATATCCCAAACATTCGCGAGGGTATATCTTCTACCACTCCGAGGAACAAAAGGTGTTTGTTTCTCGACATACCCTTTTTTTAGAAAAGGGATTTCTTGTGAAAGAAATTAGTGGTAATGAGGTAGAACTGGAAGAAGTTCCAGTAGCACAAACAACAACTGACGATTTGGTGTAACCGGAGGATCCAATAGTGCCCAACAAACCCCATCCACTCCGCAGATCTAGTAGGGTTCCTCATCCATCTGAGAGATACTGCGAATTTCTCGTAGACGGTGGGAGCGAGGATTGCATCATGGAAGATGATGACCCTACTAGTTTCGAGCAGGCCATAACGAGTGGGGACTCTGTGAAATAGTTTGATGCTATGCAATCCGAGATGGAATCCATGTAAACAAACAAAGTATGGACTTTGGAGGTTGCTCCTGAAGGGGTTAAACCTATTAGGAGCAAATGGATCTTCAAAAAGAAGATTGGTATAGATGGAAAAGTTGAGACTTTCAAAACTAGACTTGTAGCAAAAGGTTTTCATCAACGACCCGGTGTCGACTATGATGAAACTGTTAGGTCCACGTTACCCACCCCGGTCCTTTCGGGGAGGCGGAATAGGTAAAACGAAAATTTTTCCTAACTAGGTAACATGGACCGTACAAGAAGGATCGTTGCTAAACAAGAACTAACAAATATTCTACAAGTTCTAACTGCTATGTAGAATGGTTATACCTTAGTCTTGAACTCCTTCTCTTCTTGTTGTTGTTCTTCCTTTTGCTTGCTCCTTGTATTTGCTTGAACGGATCCTCCTTGTCGTCTCCTCTTTGCCATAGATGGATCCACCCGAGGGTCTCGAAATTGAGCTCCAATCTCAACCTAGAGATGACTAAGGTGTTTGGTTTGCTAAACCTAATACCTTAGATTGAGTAGAGAAGAGTGATGGTAGTTTTATCTCAAAGGTTCATGATTTCCAACTCATGGAACACTTGAACCTTGAGAGAGGAAGAGGAAGAGGAAGAGGGAGAGCTTTCTTTCTATGAGAGAGAAAGAGAATGATAGAATGAGCTCTCATAATCCAACCCCTTCTCACAAAAGTGAGAATCATGATAATAATAATAATAATTAAGTATATGGTGATGGTTAGTTTCAATGACCATTATCATTTCATGCTATTATTGCATTTTGCAAACAACAAGCAAGCAAAAGTCATACCCATGAAATGATAGCCATAATATGATGATGGTCAACAAGTCCAAAATGGTCAACCGGTCAACAAAGTCAACAAGTCAACAAAAGTCAAACTTTCAACTCAACCATGGCACAATAATACTTAATTAATATTATTAATCATATATCATATTCTCATTAGGGTTTAAAGAAAGGTCAACGGTCAACAAGTCAACCAAAGCCAAATGGTCAACAACCCTAATGAGAATCCTCTGCCTCTACCTCTGTCAACTGTGCATACACACCCGCATCCGTGCTCCAAGGAACACGAATATACCGAGACAAAACCAATCCCAAAACAATTACTAGGATCTGGCTTAAACCAAAGCCTGCTAGTAACTACTGTCCGGACACCAAACGTGCACAAGTGCGCGGATGTGAACGAACCCCGTCGCAAAACCATGCAACCTCTAATCTGTTTTGCTCAAAGGTGAGTAACCCTCTGTGTGGGACTCTAAAAGCTCGACACTACGTTGGCAGTGGGTTTAACCACAGGCCGCAAGCGGTACTAGCTATACGTAACGGTCCCCAGGTAGATGCCGATAAGAAGACTGATGAGGTGAACCCATCGAACTCCTACTGAGCCTGAATGTGACAATCTCCGTACAGTCCGGTCTGTTCGTCTGAGAATATCTAATGGCGGGCCTAGGGGGCGGTAAACGTCAGTCCCCTAATAGCGGTACAAGTCGTGTCGGAGTGTAGCCCAGAACACCCTGAGATAACACTGGAAACCTACCAGTATATCTCGCTTGCCCTGGCCAGGGACTTTGTGTAATGGCTCTCCTAGACACAGCGCGAAATCAACCCCCAATACCGGGAGAGACGAATCCTGTATAACCGTCACTGCCTCCAAGTGCTTCGGGACTGCACCCAACTACTACCTGTTTGCACGACTCAGTAGAGCCGTGGTAGGGTAGTAATCTAAGAACAGTGGGAACATACTCGAGGCGAAGTGACAATGTCAAGTCAGCGGAGTAAGCTGTACTCATGTCACCTAGAAACTGTTAACTGACGATTGGTATAATACCAACCAACAGTTCCTGACGAGTCCTGTCCAGATGTACTCGTAACCTAACGAGCACCTGCATACTATCTCTAGTACGACGTACTGATGGCTGTGGGACAGACCATCTCCCCTGCTGGGAAGAGAAGCGTATGCACCAGTCTACTCTGGAGTATCGATGCCCTGTCTCGATAATCCTACGACTAGGGACCAAAATAAGGATATGCTTATAGACTACCCAGCCCCTACTAGTGTGATCGCCATCACAACGCCGGTAGTCAAGCAAAAATCCTAAAGGCTCTGCTAATATGTTTTTAGCGATATGTTGAAAGAAACATAAACACATATTAAGATAGAAACAAACCAAGTAGCATACTACTATATCGAGCAAGATTGTCGTAAAACCATATATATATCCCAAGCCACCAAAATGTATTATACAAACTAGTACTATACAATAATGGCCTCTAGGGCATACATATCTAACAGAAACCTTTTCTTCTGTCGCTATGCTTAAGTCCATCAGAATCCTACTTGCCGTTGCTGCATACCATGACAATGAAATCTGGCAGATGGACGTCAAGACCGTGTTTCTAAATGGTGATTTAGAAGAGAGCGTGTACATGACACAACCGGAGGGCTTCATAGACAGTGGGAGCAGCGGAAACGTGTGCAAGCTGCTTAAATCCATCTATGGATTAAAGGAGGCATCGCGGAGCTGGAACATCTGTTTTGATGAAGCTGTCAAAGAGTATGACTTCATCAAAAATGTAGATGAACCGTGTATATACAAGAAGATAATAGAGAGTAAGGTTGTCTTTATCGTATTGTATGTGGATGACATACTCTTGATAGGAAACGATGTTCCTATGCTACACTCGGTCAAGCTCTTATTATCACATAAGTTCTCCATGAAAGATCTAGGTGATGCCTCCTATATCCTGGGGATTAAGATCTATAGAGATAGATCTAAACGGATGTTGGGATTTTCCCAATCCAGGTACATTGACACCATACTAAACCCTTTTAGTATGGAAGATTCCAAGCGGGGTAATCTACCCACTTGCTCGGGAATCACTCTCTCCAAAAAGATGTCTCCCAAGACTGATTTGGAGAGGGCTCGTATACAAGGGATACCCTATGTTTCGGCAGTTGGGTCAATTATGTATGCGATGTTATGTACCAAACCGGATGTTGCTTACTCACTAGGTGTAGTGAGTAGGTATCAATCAGATCCAGGAGAAAAACACTGGACAGCTATGAAGAACATTCTTAAGTACTTGAGAAGGACTAAAGTAATGTTCTCGGTGTATGGTAACGGTGAACTCCAGGTGGAGTCCATTACCGATTCGAGCTTCCTGAGTGATAAGGACGACAGTAAGTCGATCTCGGGTTTTATCTTTACCCTCAATGGAGGGGCGGTGTGTTGGAAGAGTTCCAAGCAAGACACCGTGGCTAACTTGACGATGGAGGCTGAATACATCGCTGCCAACGATGCTGCCAAAGAGGCTGTCTGGATGAAGAAGTTCATAGCTGAACTTGGTGTGGTTCCATCCATTGAGCATTCAATACCTGTATATTGTGATAACAATGGAGCAGTGGCTTTAGCCAAGGAACCCTGGTCCCATCAGCGATCCAGACATATTCTTAGGCAGTATCACCTGATCCGGGAGATAGATGATCGATGGGAGATCAAGGCCAGGAGAGTTAACACGAAGGACAACGTGGCGGATCCACTCACGAAGGCCCTCCCCCAGATGCAGTTTCAGAGACTTTTGGGGATGTTGGGTATGAGATACTACAACACACGGCCTTAGTGAATGTGGGAGATTGTTAGGGATATGTATGCCCTAGAAGCCATTATTGTACACTGATGTATATTATAATGAATGCTTGGACATATATATAGAGGACTTTCTTGCTCAACATGATAGTATGCTATCTGGTTACTCTTTATCTTAACATGTTGACAGGTATTCTTTACTGTCTTACTCTCACATGTTGGTAAAGCCCTTAGGATATGTACTTGACTACCAGGATTATGATGAGATCATACTAGTGGGGCCAGGGTGGTCCAAAAGTACATCTATTAATTAGTTCCTAGTCGAGGGGATATCGAGACATATGGCATCGATATTACTAGAGTAGACTAGTGTGTACGTTTCTTGTCCCTTAGAGGGCGATGGTTGATCCCACAACCATTGGTGTGTGGCATCAAAAATTGTACACAGGTGCTTATTGGAGAATGGGTACACCGAACAGGACTCGTCGAGAACTCCTAAATGGATATATACCTATCTTCAGATAGCAGTTCTCTGGTGACACTGGTACAGGTTATTCTGTACACCGGAGATCGTCATAGTGTCTTGTGAGATTCCCACTGTGCTTTGATTTCCTCCCTACCACGGCTCAAAGGAGTCATGCAAACAGATGGATTTTGGGTACAGTCCCTGAGTGGCACGCTTTTGGCGTGTCGAGTTTTAAAAGTTCTAAAGTTAACCGCAATCAGGACGGTGTCGCTTTGCAGCTAGCCGCGATGAGTACGGGTCGTCTGCAGGGAGACGGAGCATTTTAAGTTCTTGTTTTCACGAGTTAATCCGCGTGGCGGAATGTTCGTATCTACCATATTTGTTTATATGCAAAGTAAACGTTTGTTAGGATTAGATAGAATAGTGTAAGTTAAGGAAATCCGTACTCAATCTTTTGAGCTGAGCTTGACCAATTAAAGCTAGAGAAATCGGCAACAGCGTGGATTATGGTTCTTAAGAACGGTATTTAAGAAATCTAGCTTATTGACCCTTGTCCGTCCATTCTTTTCTCTTGCTTTCGCCTCCGGCGAAACCGAACGCAACCGGTCACGGTTAGGGATCACCGATACCTTAGTAGGGTAGAGTGCCTAATGGAGCGCTTGCGTGAGATTTGGACGGAGTTCAATGGAAAATATCTGGAAAAGGAAATGGGAAACGAATACCTTAACTTACAATATCGTATTCTTTTCCTAACAACACATATTCACAAACGATTACAACAACAAAGAAAAAGAGCAAATAAAAGATAAAAAGAAATAAGAAGACAACAATACAAGAAAGTAAATAACATGGAATTAAAAGAGCAAGTAAGTAAAGCAAGAATGTAAATGCAAGTAAGTAAGAAAATACGAAGAACCAAAGAACACATGACAAATCATGGGTTCAATAGGCTAAACTTAAACTTGCAAGCTCAATGAAGAGATTGCAAGATCAAGAGAAGGCTAAGAACCCAAGGGAAATGAAGGCAAAGAAGAAAGCTTTATTGATTCCTTAAGTAATGATACAACCCTTGAGATCAATAACCTAATCTTAAACTTGCAAGCTCAATTAAGAGGTTGCAAGATCAAGAGAAGGTAAAGAGCTCAAGGGAAACTAAGCTATGTACAAGAATAAAAAGAAAACAAAAGAGAATTGTATCCAAGAGTATGACAAAAATTGGACCCCTTTCCCTTGCTCACTCATCTGCTTTATATAGGCACAAAACAAGAATAAAAAAGTAATAAAAATAAGATGACGTGGCAGTAATGGATGGACCGTAGAAAAATGGGGATCATTCGGCACTGTGGGGCCGGCCAGCTCGGATTTTAGTGGGGTGTGGCCGGCCTAAATCCGAGCTCCTGGGCTCATGTTGATTGTGTGGTCTTGTGTTCTCTTGACAAGTCTTCTGGTGCTGTTAAATTTGTCTCTATGGATTTGGTCTGCACTCAGGGTTTTGGAGGGAAACTTGATGCAATCACATCACATCTTTTTGCAATAAACACACATCACTTCTTGTGTGCCAACTTGCTCCTCTTCATCATGGCATCCCCCCTCTAGGTCCATGCACCAACAAACTAGTGTACACACTTGTATATGTTGGATCATTTAGATAAAAAGTGTGTAAACATGTATGTTGAAAAAAGAAACTTATGAAATATCGGTCGGTTTCCAGTTCTGTTTGGGGTGTCGGCTCACAAACGTTATATCCGTGATTTTGAGTGTATTTCCAGTATTTTGTCACGGATACCTGTAATCTGTATTACTGAGCAGATACTGGTTAATATTACAGATATAATACAAAAATAGATAATGAATGAGAGGTATTAAAATGCAGTTTTCTGTGATGAACAAATACCCCCAAACTTATCTTTTGTTCGTCCCGAGCAAAACAAAATCCTAGCCTCACTTTCACAGGGAACGCGATTGCACTGGGCTCGTGCAACAAGCCGTTAAACCTCTAGGTGCCCTAGCAGGAGGAGTGTTGTCTCCTGAGAGTTTTCAGCGGATTACACCCACAAAATCCCGTCAAACTAATTTCATAAGTTAACATTGATTCTACTCCTACAGTTTAGTATTTAGGTTAGAAACTCTATCATTCTAAATTAGAAATGTCCAACCCTAATATTTCACACCTCCTATCTATTTAACCTAAGATCCTATACATTCCAAAAAAGTTTAGAAAGATCTCGGTATCTCTTGAATTGTCCTTCTACAGTGCGGTCTCCAATCAGGATTTTTTTATCACTTTTACGGAAAACATAAGTCTTATTCTTCATCCCTATCTTTCCTCCAAATATCGATCGTATACCCCTACGTATGTGTGACTTTTCACCCCTGCACTCAAAAATTCAATTCAACCTATAGTACCCTTGCCCTAATACCTAATACTACTTCTTTTCATTAATGATGGACGGTGTTGCTCACACACCTTTCATGCAACTATTAATGCTTCTTGAGGCACTAACAGCTGATTACTGAATGTGTGGGCTTAAAGCGTAAATAGCAGTCTCCAGGTCTTTTAATTTATTTTCTTTTCTTTTTTCTTTATTTTTCTTTTTCAAGACCGGATATAATTTTCAATGATGCTCTTTTGGTGGTTAGCTTTAAATACCGTTTTTTCTTTCATACTAGGTTTTTAGGCAAGAGTATTTCTAGGTATCCTCTACTATCCCAAGTTTTAAGATGCGTGTAAGTGCAGTTTGTAGGGTATATATACTTTTCAAATTTGGACTTAAGAATAGAAACTATTTTTTAGACTTATCTTTCAGTAAAGCTTCAATACTTTCCCTTCATCTCGACTTAACTAAATAACTGAACTCAAGATTACCTATTTCTCAAAAAAACTGCAAGGACGTATAATTACCAAGGTTAAACAGAAGGAGGGTTATTTGTAGGGTTTTCAATTCCTAAGCCTAGGATTTAGTGTTAGTTATATGTATGCCCTAGAGGCCATTACTGTACATACGATGTATATTGCAGTGGATGCTAGGACATATATAGGGAGGACTTTCTTGCTCGACATGATAGTATGCTATCTGGTTGTACTTTATTTTAACATGTATTCTGATTGTCTCTATATTACATGTTGATAAAGCCCTTAGGATGTGTACTCGACTACTGGGACTATGATGAGATCATACTAGTGGGGCCACGGTAGTCGACGAGTACATCCTATAATTGTTCCTAGTCGAGGGTGTATCGAGACAGGGCATCGATGCACCAGAGTAGACTAGCGTATACGCATCTTGACCCATATGATGGGCGATGGATGATCCCATATCCATCGGTGTTTGACATCAAGGATGGTGTACGGGTGCTCAGTGGAGACTGGGTACACTGGACGGACTCGCCGAGAACTCGCAGATGGTATTATACCATACGTCAGATGGCAGTTCTCCGGTGACACAGGTACAGAGTAGTCTGTTGACCCGAGATCATCATAGAGTCTTGTGTGGTTCCCACTGTGCTTTGATTTCCATCATACCACGTCCAAGAGGGCGTGCAAAAAGGTAGCTTTTGGGTACAGTCCCGAATCACATGGAGGCAATGAGCGATAGGAGGGGATTCGTCTCTCCCGGTATAGGGAGTTGATGTTGTGCTGTGTTCGATTGGCTATAACCGGAAATCCCTGGCCAGTGTTGTTGAGATTTACTGGTAAGTGTTATCAGTAGTTTCTCGAACTGTTATAGACCTCATATCGACACGACTTATCGAGCTACTGTGGTCTGACGTTTACCACCCCTAGGCGAGATATGCAACATATCAGACGACAAGACCGGGCTGTACGGGAGTGTTACTGTTTGGACTCACAGGAGAATGTACAGGCTTGCTTGTTGATCTTCTGAGCGCTCAATACCTGGGTAGCTGTTACGTTTAGCTGACCGCTTGCAGCTTGTGGGTGTTTGATATGATCATCACCTACTGCCGGCGTATTGACGATTCTTTAGAGTCCTACACAGAGGTTTCTTGACTCAGGCAAAACGGAGTAGGTTATGTGCGGGACCGAGGATAATGCGATATGTGATACCGTATTCTATTCTCGCGATATTTGATATCAGCCGGGTCATCGGATCAAGTGTTGATTCGATGAATCGGTACGGATAAATATTAGCCGGTTATATGCGATATAGCCGGATTGTCGGATCAAGTGTTGATTCGATAATTTAATGTATAATAATATATATGATATATTAAATTGCATTAACTAATATTTGCTCACTAAAAGATTCTTTTTCTCACTCGGGTAATACATTGATATATATGCGATATATGTTAAATGTATTATTTTATTTTGTTACGATAAATATTATATATGTGATATATAATATTGTAACATTATATGATAACTAATGAAACTTGTTTAGTGGAGTTTAAACATGATTAGGGTTTGGATTAGGGTTAAGCTTTCTAGATGTTTCTAGAAGCTTTTCTTTTTGTCATGATAAAGATATTTGTAAGTGACTCATGCTTTAACCCATGCCGAACCCTAACCCTAGTCAATTCTCTACAATGGTTAAGTCAACCATGGTTGCATTATTCTTCATATCATTTCATTTTCTATTCATCACAAAGGAATTCTAATATTGTTCATCATCATCTTCTTCCTTCTTCTTTGCTTGAAATGGTTTCTTGCTTTGATTTTTGTGATGGATAAATATGAGAAAAAGATAAATAAAGAGAGCAAAAATCCTACTTCATCATCCTCATCTTCCCTTGCCATTTAGATGAGGGTGTTCACATCATTTCATGAGTGTTAGCTTGTGTTAAAGAAACTTCAAGGTAGATCATCTTAGTATCGAAGATCGGAAGCAAAGGTTGCGTCTTTCTCTTCGTGGAACCTCTCGAGAGTCCGGATCCCGATGATCGCAGCGAAGGGACCACAACACGGAGCATATGAAGTGAAGGACCGGATCTACAAAGGGTGTAATCCCTCTCACTTAGTATTAAAATGTTTAGCATGTTAGTTTTCGCCTAATCTCTAGTTTAAAGTTCCGTATTCGGGTTGTTCGGCACGGCTAAATTTTTAATCGGGCATGGTTGATGTCTCGTAGACCCTTGTGCGCGTGTATAGCAACCCTACAGTGGTATCAGAGCCAAGCTAGAGCTTTAGACGAAGTCTAGACGAAGTTTAAAGTCCGATCGAACCTGAAACCCCGACTCCAAAATGCTCTCTGGAAATTTTCTGAAAATTTGGATTTTTGTCAATTAAAAATTTCTAAAAAATTCAGCAGGGTCTTATTAGAATTACTGTGAAATTCGAGGGGCTAATTCGTCAAAAGTGCGGCGGAACCGCGGCAGAAGCCTGGCTTCTGCGGCGGTTCCGCGGCCATTTGATGACGTCACCCCTCCTATTTTGCACAGTAATTCCTATTACAAAGTGCTGAGTTCTCTGGGAATTTTTAATTTTTATTCTACAGTTGAGTTTTCTCGGGTTCTTTTGGGGATTCGATGTTTCGATCGGAGTATTAGATTTTGTCTATGTGGCTTTCCGGATAAATTTTAGAAACTGTTAAAAAGTTCGAACGGATATCAATAACTCACTTTTTCTCCTGTCGGAAAATTTTTCAAAAGTTGGATTTTTTCTCGTGTTTAAGAATGTTCTAAGTCGTGCAAGTAACTCGGTGGACCCTCTAGAAGACAACAAACCTTAACTCGATTATGTGACCGTCTTGAACTGCCTTTTGAACCTTAGGGTTTGGGGCAGTACGGCGTGCCACATGTGAGGCGTTGGCTTGACCCTTCTACGGCTGGACCATTGGTACTGTGGCATGTGATTGATGTTTTTAAACTGATTTCATGTGTTGAGATATATTGGGGAAATCTTGGGTGTTTGATGATTCGATCGGAAAGTTTAACTTTGTCTATTTATCTGGAATGTGATACAATATTTGGAATCCACAGGTAGTTATGAGATAACTAATTTGAATATTATAAACATAGCAGTTTAGTCTCAGATGATCGGTTGCCACAGAATTTTGATGTGATCAAAAGTCCGTCGCAATCACGTAGCGTACGCGGATACTCGCCGGGTAAACTTAATAGACAGCCACGCCCCATAGCTCCGACCAAGTGACTGTAGGAGAACCCCGTCGCCGAAAGCATCCGTTCGGGTGCTCGCGGTAGCGGTGTTCCGCCTTGGTGCACTTCGTCGACGGTATCGGGGGTGCGGCCGTCTACTAAAGTTTGCGACGAGCATTCGATCAGTTTTTCGGGAATCTTGTTGAATCGCCCGACTTGATATTGAAAAGTGTTTTCGATACTGAGACTAAAATGCGGGGTTTATAATTGTTAGGCATGCGATGTCTAAGGAATTCATTTGATTAGGCATGCGATGTCTAGGGAAGTTGCGGATTCCAACTGTTGTAGTTTTACACTTTCTTTTCTGTGACCGTAAGCGTAGTATGTGGTGTATCGCCGGCTTCGTTGCTATACATCAACGACAATCAGGATACGCATACTTGTTTACGTTGATGATATGAGATATTATGTGTTGTTGTGATATGTTATATTGGATCGTCGCGTTTGAATAGCCGGGGGGTTTTATGTGAGATGAGAGTTTTTCTTTTTCATTCATGTAAAATTCATTTGTATGTAATATTCTTTTATTGGGGCACTTCCAGGTAGCGGAAGATGTCACCGTTGTATATTATTTACTTTTCCGCATTAGGGTAGACCCAAGGCGGGGAGCACAAGTAACCGGATTCTAGGGTCCAGTGGGAGACCATCTCGAGGAATCGAGACCGGGTCTCCTAACCCTAGAATTGGCAGTGTTACTTGCCGCTCTCGTAGGGGTCTAGGGATGTGGGTTTGGCTATTCATCGCGACCGTGGAATCCGTGTTTTATACTGGCTCGTATTGAAAACATGGACGTCCTAGTATATCCAATATTTCATATATGTTCTTCCGCTGCAATGTTCTGTGATGAGATCATATTACTGCCTGAGACGAATATTTATATTATATATATGAGATATATGTTATATTGCAGATTTCGTTTCAAAAAGAGATGCTTGTGAAGCATATTAAAATGGGACTTCATTAATGAGATTAATGAATTAAAAGAAACCTAAGATGTTGTAGAAACTTGTTTACAAAAACTGGTAGCTCTAGTTCTTGCTTTGCATAGCGGTGTTCCTTGTAGAACATCCAGCACCTTATTCGATAAGGAAAGGACCGAGATCCCTTCACCGGGAGTGACTCCTTTAGCAATAACTGGCAGATGCTACAAACGTGGTTTGTCTTTTGATTGCTTCTATAGTTCTTGCTTTGCACAGCGGTATATATGATATATCCTGCACCTTATTCGATGAGGAATGGGCCGACGATCCCTTCACCGGGAGTGACCCCTTTAGCAAAACTAGAAAAGCCTCAAAAACACTCCATCTAAAATCACTCGGTTCTACAACGATATCAAGTTCATTACGCAAAGGGTTTTTATAAAAACCTGTCATAGCCCTCCGTCATTTCAGATAAGTCCTACTTAGTATTCGTGCTACGTTTGTTGGCCTGCGTCAAGGCGTAGTGTGCGGTAGCTAACTAGTATTTATCTGTCTATGCATATGATGCAGATTGGATTAGGGTAGTCGTGCGACTTTGTTGGCCTGCGTCAAGGGTCGTGCGGGTGGGTTTAATTCAATCAAGAAATGACGGGTTGAACTTGACTAGCGGACTGTGGTTTGTTGGCCTGCGTCAAGGTCATGGGACGCTAGGGGTAAAATATTATTGGGGATTTCAAGTGTTGAAATTTGCAATGAGATTGCATACCTTCTATGAGATAGTTGGATCCCGATACCCGCTGCGAGTAAGAGTTACTCCTGGGAGAGTTTTACACATTACAATTAGCCGATCAAGTAGGTGTCTAGAAAGGTGTTAACGGGGTTACGCCTCTGGGAAAACGAGGTTTACTTTAATTAGGTTCGTGCGAAAGCACGGGGGACCTCCCTCAAAGTACCGACACTGGCCTGGCTGAAAGATTGGTGAACTTGTAGCGTGTAATTAATCCCGGCTAGTCTTTCCTTTTAGGGTTTGAAGGAAGATTTGATTAAAATAGTGGGAGACATCCTGATTAGATATATTAGATAACCAATCTAATCTTGCAAGAGCATACGCTGAGTGTTTTCTTCTCTCTCTCTCTAGATAGCGACCATATCACACCTTAATCAAGATAATAAAACGGATATATTGACCGAACCCGCTTGTTATACTGAGCTGGGGAACGTTGGTCCCGCTCCAACTTATAATTGTTATAGGACAAAGCAGGAAATTGGGGAATACCAGATTTCCCGTGCCGCCCAAACGAAGAAAGTGCATGTTGATGCATCATCTTCGGGTATGTTCATTACACAGAACTGTTTCTCAGTATCCTTTACGTCCTGGGTATGTGATACCGGATCAGGATCCCGTATATGTAATCTGTTACATGGGCTACAGATAGGTAGAGAACTGAGAACGGGTGATAAGTTTCATGAGACAGAAAACGGTGCAAGTGTTGCAGCCAAGTCTGTTGGTCACTATCACCCTGTATTACCTGAATACATTGATTCTGAACAAATGTTATTAGATACCGAACCTGATATACAAAATCATATCAGTCTCTTTATTAGAAAAGAAAGGACATAATTTTGTATTGTTGGATAATGTTTTGAACATTTCCTATATCAAGAGTTGATCGGTTCAGGCACGTTATCTAAAATCATTGACGTTCTAAATCAAACTACAGTTCTTAGTATACAGAACACACACAAGAGGAAGAGTTCAGAAATAAACAAATCCTTCTTGAGGCATTGTAGACTAGGTCATATCAATGCGACCCGACTGGCTGAAGTTACATTTAGATGCATATTTAAATTAGTTTGAATTTACATCTTATGAAACTTGCCAGTCATGTCACAAAGATAAGATGACCATAGCTCTGTTTATTGGAAACAGAGAAAGAGTTAGTGAACTCTTGGGATTGATACATGCTGATGTATGAAGGTCCCCTGTCTACAAATGCCAAGACAGGTTCTTTGTACTTCATTATATTCTCTGATAATCTCTCAAGATTCAGACATATGTTCCTGTTGAAACACAAGTCCGAACCTTTTGAGATATTCACAGAATATAAGTTAGAAGTAGAGAACCAAAATACAGGTATAAGTATTATGTCCTTTGATGAAGTCAAGGAGGAGAATACTTGAGCACGGAATTCCTGGACTATTCTAAAGGAGAATGAGATTCTCTCTCAGCATTACTCCTCCGTATACACCACAGCATGTTGGTGTATCGGGGTGGAGCCATAGCACCCTATGTGATATGGTGTGCTCTATGATGAGTACTACTGAGTTTCCTATTTCCTTTAGGGAGTTATGCACTTGTGAAGTTGCATACCTATTGAATAGTGTTCAAATCAAATCAGTTGCCTACCATTTCATATATGATATGGAAAGGGAAGAGCCCATATCTTAAGCTTGTTAAGATATGGGGTTGTCCGGCCTATGTCTAAAAGCAAAATCCGGACAAGCTCGAGGCAAGGTCTGTTATGTACAACTGGAAAGGTTCCAGCTATACAAAAACAGCTGATGATTTGGTAGAACCAAAGGATTCAATAGTTTCCAACGAACCTCAGCCACTCCGTCGATCTAGTAGGGTTCCTCACCCACCTGAGAGATACTTCGGTTTCTCTATGACAGTGGGAGCGAGGATTGCATCATGAGATGATGACCCAACTAGTTTCGAGCTGGCCATCAGGAGTGGGACTCTGTGAGAATGGCTGGATGCTTATCAATCTGAGATAGAATCCTTATACACCAACAAAGTATGACTTTGGTTGCTTTATCTGAAGGGTTAAAACCCCATCAGGAGCGAGTATATCTTGAGAAGGTTACTTGGTGTACATGGAAAAGTTGAGACTTTCAAAGCTATGCTTAAGTCCATCCAGATCCTACTTGCCACGGCTACATACCATGACTACGATATCTGGTGGTTGGGTATCATGACTGCTTTTCTAAATGATGATTTAGAAGATAGCATCTATAAGTACACAGCCAGAGGGCTTCGTAGACAGTGGGAGCAGCGGAAACGTGTGCAAGATGTTTTATATGATAAAACAGGCATCGCGGAGTTGGAACATCTGTTTTGATATGGTAGTCAAAGAGTTTGACTTCATCAAAATGGTAGATGAACCTTGTATATACGAAAAGGTAGTAGAGAGTATGGTGGTGATCCTCGTAGAGTACGTGGATGACATACTCTTGATAGGGAAGGAGTTTCCTATGCTACGCTCGGTCAATCTCCGCTTATCACAAGGATTCTCCATATAGGATCAAAGTGATACCTCCTAAATCCTGGATTTTGGATCTATGAGATAGATCTAATTGGATGTTAAGACACTCACTAGTTGTAGTGAGATGGTATCAATCGATCCTGGGGAGAATCACTGGAAAGGTTCCAGGGTGATAAGGACGACTGAATGTCAGTCGAAGGCATTGTCTTCACCCTTAGTGGAGGGACGGTATGTTGGAAGAGTTCCAAGCTAGATACCGTGACATACTAGACGAATAAAGGCAAGATACATCGTTACCAAGGATGCTACCAAAGAGGCAGTCTGGATATATATAAGTTCATAAGATGAACTTCGTTCCTACCATTGTGTGACAATGGAGTTGTGGCTTCTGCCAAGGAACTACCGTCCCATCAGAAATCCAGATATAATTCTTAGGCAGTATCACCTGATCATGGAGATGGTTGATCTCCAGGGAGATCGAGGTTAGGAGAGTAGACACAGAGGACAACAGCGCGGATCCACTCACGAAGGCCTTCTCCCCAGAAAAGACTTTTATGGGATGGTTGAGTATGAGATACTTCAACCGCAGCTAATTGTTGGGTATGCGATACCATAACAGATGGCCCTAGTGCAAGTGGGAGATTGTTAGTTATATGTATGCCCTAGAGGCCATTATTGTACATACGATGTATATTGCAGTGGATGCTAGGACATATATATGGAGGACTTTCTTGCTCGACATGATAGTATACTATCTGGTTGTACTTTATCTTAACATGTATTCTGATTGTCTCTATATTACATGTTGATAAAGCCCTTAGGATGTGTACTCGACTACTGGGACTATGATGAGATCATACTAGTGGGGCCACGGTAGTCGACAAGTACATCCTATAATTGTTCCTAGTCGAGGGTGTATCGAGACAGGGCATCGATGCACCAGAGTAGACTAACGTATACGCATCTTGACCCATATGATGGGTGATGGATGATCCCATATCCATCGGTGTTTGACATCAAGGATGGTGTACGGGTGCTCAGTGGAGACTGGGTACACTGGACGGACTCGCCGAGAACTCCCAGATGGTATTATACCATACGTCAGATGGCAGTTCTCCGGTGACACTGGTACAGAGTAGTCTGTTGACCCGAGATCGTCATAGAGTCTTGTGTGGTTCCCACTGTGCTTTGATTTCCATCATACCACGTCCAAGAGGGCGTGCAAAAAGGTGGCTTTTGGGTACAGTCCCGAATCACATGGAAGCAATGAGCGATAGGAGGGGATTCGTCTCTACCGGTATAGGGAGTTGATGTTGTGCTGTGTTCGATTGGCTATAACCGGAAATTCCTGGCCAGGGTTGTTGAGATTTACTGGTAAGTGTTATCAGTAGTTTCTCGAACTGTTATAGACCTCATATCGACACGACTTATCGAGCTACTGGGGTCTGACGTTTACCACCCCTAGGCGAGATATGCAACATATCAGACGACAAGACCGGACTGTACGGGAGTGTTACTGTTTGGATTCACAGGAGAATGTACAGGCTTGCTTGTTGATCTTCTGAGCGCTCAATACCTGGGTAGCTGTTACGTTTAGCTGACCGCTTGCAGCTTGTGGGTGTTTGATATGATCATCACCTACTGCCGGCGTATTGACGATTCTTTAGAGTCCTACACAGAGGTTTCTTGACTCAGGCAAAACGGAGTAGGGGCACATATGTGATATGTGCGGGACCGAGGATAATGCGATATGTGATACCGTATTCTATTCTCGCGATATTTGATATCAGCCGGGTCATCGGATCAAGTGTTGATTCGATGAATCGGTACGGATAAATATTAGCCGGTTATATGCGATATAGCCGGATTGTCGGATCAAGTGTTGATTCGATAATTTAATGTATAATAATATATATGATATATTAAATTGCATTAACTAATATTTGCTCACTAAAAGATTCTTTTTCTCACTCGGGTAATACATTGATATATATGCGATATATGTTAAATGTATTATTTTATTTTGTTACGATAAATATTATATATGTGATATATAATATTGTAACATGATATGATAACTAATGAAACTTGTTTAGTGGAGTTTAAACATGATTAGGGTTTGGATTAGGGTTAAGCTTTCTAGATGTTTCTAGAAGCTTTTCTTTTTGTCATGATAAAGATATTTGTAAGTGACTCATGCTTTAACCCAACCCAAACCCTAACCCTAGTCAATTCTCTACAATGGTTAAGTCAACCATGGTTGCATTATTCTTCATATCATTTCATTTTCTATTCATCACAAAGGAATTCTAATATTGTTCATCATCTTCTTCCTTCTTCTTCTTTGCTTGAAATGGTTTCTTGCTTTGATTTTTGTGATGGGTAAATATGAGAAAAAGATAAATAAAGAGAGCAAAAATCCTACTTCATCATCCTCATCTTCCCTTGCCATTTAGATGAGGGTGTTCACATCATTTCATGAGTGTTAGCTTGTGTTAAAGAAACTTCAAGGTAGATCATCTTAGTATCGAAGATCGGAAGCAAAGGTTGCGTCTTTCTCTTCGTGGAACCTCTCGAGAGTCCGAATCCCGATGATCGCAGCGAAGGGACCACAACACGGAGCATATGAAGTGAAGGACCGGATCTACAAAGGTTGTAATCCCTCTCACTTAGTGTTAAAATGTTTAGCATGTTAGTTTTCGCCTAATCTCTAGTTTAAAGTTCCGTATTCGGGTTGTTCGGCATGGCTAAATTTTTAATCGGGCATGGTTGATGCCTCGTAGACCCTTGTGCGCGTGCCTAGCAACCCTACATTTAGTTATTCCTAACGTATCTACTAAACATTCGGAATAAAAATCTAAGTTACCCTATTAGCTAGCTTGACGACAAAGTTTTTATATTTTTGTAAATTTTTTTGATTTTTGTAGGTTTTTAATAAGTATGCAAATGCAAAATATATAACTAAATGCGAAGGAAAGAAAGATTACCGAGCACACCCCCAACTTAAACTTGACAGTGCCCTCACTGTCATGCTACACCAAGAGGGTCAAAATTGTCGGCGCTCCCCTGATTTTTTTTAAGAAAATGCAAACAAAATATATATACACAAAAAGGTCCCCCCAAACTCAAGTAAAACAGTGTTGCCACTGTTCAAGCGTCGAAGTTCAGGATCAGGGGGGAGAGGACAGTATTAATCTATACAAGGCCTAAGACAGGCCAAAAGTAAGCACCAACCATTCAAAAAATTTATCGCTATAATGTGCAGGTTGGTGAAAGAATGTGGAGAGGAAAGATGTGGAGAATAAGCGAGACCGTATGGGGATGGAAGCGGGATACGGTCTCGGTGGAGGAGAAAAACGGCGGAAGGGGAAAAGAAACGGAATACGAACTTGAGGGTGTAAATTGATTGAAAAGATTGGTTGTAAGTCGACGTTACACACCCCACATGATGCAGGGAGGCGGAATAGGTGAAAACGATCAATTACAAACAAGGTAACATTGACTATGCATAAGGACCTTTGCTAAACCCTAACTAACAATCAAAGTAGGAGTTGTAACTACTATGTAAGATGATTATACCTCAAGATACTAGTCCTTCTTGTTCATGTTGTCCTCCTCCTCTTCTTAAGCTCCTTGTATTGAGAATGGAACGCGCCTCCTCGTCGGCCACCTCAAGTCGAAGAAGATCCACCCGAAAGTGCATACTTTGAGCTTCAACCTCTAAGATGAGGTAACTAAGCAACTTAGAGTGCTAATCTAAGTGACCTAGAGAATATAGAGAGTGATTAAGGATTTGTTAGTCTCACTAACTCTAGAATTCTCAACTCATGAGACAATTAGGGTTAAGATGAAGAAGAGAGAGCTTGAGGAGAGAGAAAGTGTTTGTGATAATGATTTGAACCCTTTCTCATTTTTGAATATTATGAAGCATGAAAATATCTCACAAAAATATCTTGTAAAATATCAACCATGCTTCATTAAATTCATATGATGAATCATTACCATGAGTCATGATTCATTTAATGAAAACTACACCTCATTAAGTTTAATTCATAAAAGAAATAAACCCTAATGAGTCACCTTCTTCTAGAAGCTTTCCCGACAAATTACGAGAATGCCCCTCAACTTTATTTTCATAACCGCATCCGTGTTTACGAAAAATACGAATACTGTGAGACTAAACTAATCCAATAATCTAATACTAGGATCTAGCTTAAACCAAAGCCCACTAGTATAATCCGTCCGAATATCGTACATGCACAAGTACACGTATATTTTCGAACACTGTCGTAAAACCATACGACCTCTATATCGTTTCTTCTGAAGCAGGGAAACCCTCTGTGTGGAACTGTAAAGACTCAACACTACGCTGGCAGTGGATTTAACCACAGGTCGCAAGCGGTACTAGTTGTACGTAACGGTCCCCAGGTAGATGTCAATAAGAAGGTCGATGAGGAAACCCATCCGAACTCCTACTGAGCATGAATGTGACAATCTATCTGTACAGTCCGGTCTGTTCGTCTGAGAGTGTCGTATATCGGTCCTAGGGGCGGCAAGCGTCAGACCCCTATTAGTGCAATAAGTCATGTCGGAGTACAATCCAAAACACATTGAGAAACTACTGGAGTACCTACCAGCAAATCTGGCTTGCCCTGGCCCGAGACTTTGCATAATGGCATTACGAACACAGCGCGACATCAACCCCCAATACCGGGAAAGACGAATCCTATCTAACCGCCATTGCCTCCAAATGCTTCGGGACTGCACCCAACTACTACCTATTTGCACGACTCATCAGAGCCGTGGTAGGGTAGTAATATAAGAACAGTGGGAACACACTTAAGGCGAAGTAGCAGTGTCAAGTCAACGGACTAAGATGTACTCATGTCACCTGGGAACTGCTATCTGACGATAGGTATATTACCAACCAGCAGTTCCCCACAAGTCCGTCCAGTGTAACTCATAACCCAATGAGCACCTGTATACTATCTCCAGTACGATGTAGTGATGGCTGTGGGACAGACCATCCCCCCTCTTGGGAGCAGAAGCGTATACACTAGTCTACTCTGGAGTATCGATACCCTGTCTCGATAATCCTTCGACTAGGGACCAGTATAAGGATGTGTTTGTAGACTATCCAGCCCCCACTAGTGTGACTTCCATCACAACGCTGGTAGTCAAGCAAAGATCCTAAGGGCTCTATCAATATGTTTTAGCGATACGTTAAAAGAAACATATACACATATTAAGATAGATACAAACCAAGTAGCATACTACTATATCGAGCAAGACTGTCATAAATCTGTGTATATATCCCAAGCTTTCAAAATGTAATATACAAACTAGTACTATACAATAATGGCCTCTAGGGAATATCACACTAACATTAGTACCATTTGTAACAATCGTGATGAAAAAACGGATTGTACCAATCTATCAATATGCTGAGCAATGGGGTCAAACCTCTCAAGATTCGAAAGAAACCATAGGTAGACCGAACTTGGTGAACCAAACAAAGGAGAAATCTATCAATATGCTGAGCAATGGGGTCAAACCTCTCAAGATTCTAAAGAAACCATGGGTAGACCGAACTTGGTGAACCATATCACACTAACAATCTCCCACTTACACTAAGGCCATGTGCTGGCATATCGCAGACCTATCATCTCGAATAGCCTCTCGAACAGCGTATGAGGGATGGCCTTTTTGAATGGATCTGCAGTGTTGTCCTCTACAGCAACTCTCCGAACCTCGATCTCCCAGCGATCCACGATCTCTCTGATCAGGTGATACCGCCTCAAGATGCGTCTGGACTTCTAATGGGACATGGGTTCCTTTGCTAAAGCTATAGCCCCGTTGTTGTCACAATACAGAGGTATTGGATCAACAATAGACGGAACCACCTGAAGTTCTGATAAGAACTTCCTTATCCAGACTGCTTCTTTTGTGGCATCTGAAACTGCGATATACTCCGCTTCCATCGTCGAGTCAGCAACGGTGTCCTGCTTAGAACTCTTCCAACAGACTGCCCCTCCATTGAGGGTAAATACATAACCCGACATGGATTTGGAGTCATCCTTGTCACTCTGGAAACTGGAGTCAGCAAAGGCCTCGATCTGGAGGTCATTTCCGCCGTACACTAAGAACACGTCCTTAGTCCTTCTCAGGTACTTGAGAATATTCTTTACTGCTATCCAGTGCATCTCCCCAGGGTTTGACTGATACCTACTTACCACGCTCAGTGCGTAAGCAATATCTGTTCTGGTGCACAACATCGCATACATTATAGAGCCTACCGCAGAAGCAAAGGGTATAATTGACATGCGATCCCTTTCCAAATAAGCCTTGGGAGACATATGTTTGGAGAGGGTGATTCCGTGACAAACCGGCAAATTTCCGCGCTTAAAATCTTCCATACTGAATCTTTTCTGTATGGTGTTGATGTACCTGGACTGTGAAAGTCCCAACATCTCCTTAGATCTATCACGATAGATCTGGATCCCCAGAATGAAAGATGTAGGGTTGCTAGGCACGCGCACAAGGGTCTACGAGGCATCAACCATGCCCGATTAAAAATTTAGCCGTGCCGAACAACCCGAATACGGAACTTTAAACTAGAGATTAGGCGAAAACAAGCATGCTAAACACTTTAACACTAAGTGAGAGGGATTACAACCTTTGTAGATCCGGTCCTTCACTTCATATGCTCCGTGTTATGGTCCCTTTGCTGCGATCATCGGGATCCGGACTCTCGAGAGGTTCCACGAAGAGAAAGACGCAACCTTTGCTTCCGATCTTCGATACTAAGATGATCTACCTTGAAGTTTCTTTAACACAAGCTAACACTCATGAAATGATGTGAACACCCTCATCTAAATGGCAAGGGAAGATGAGGATGATGAAGTAGGATTTTTGCTCTCTTTATTTATCTTTTTCTCATATTTATTCATCACTTTTGAAAAATCAAGCAAGCTTTTTCATGAAAGAATGAAGGAAGAAGAAGAATAGTGATCCATTTCCTTTTGTGATGAATAAGAAAGGATTAATATGAACACTACTACAAATAAGGGTTGCCCCTACGGATTTATCGGTAGGGGCAACCCACTGCCCCTACGGATATATACGTAGGGGCGAAAAAAGACCCCGTAGGTGCAAAGGCCGCAGGCGCAAGTTGAGGCCCTGAACGTGCCCCTACGGACAAATTTAAGCCCCTACGGATATATCAGTAGGTGTTATAGCCCCTACGGAGTACCCCGTAGGGGTAATAAAATCATATATGTAATTTTTTTTTTTGAATATATTGTATATACCTACGGATATACCCGTAGGTCCCTTTTAGATCCCTACGGATATATCCGTAGGGGATATAAAGTAGTTCCTACGGTTAAGTCCGTAGGGGCTTATCCCAACACCCTGGACTGATATCAGGTGGGAAAATATCAGGAAACCTGATATTTTCCCCTACGGATAAATTCGTAGGGGATAAACACTGGCCCCTACGGACATATCCGTAGGGACAACCCCAACACCCTGCACTGATATCAGGTGGGAAAATATCAGGTTTCCTGATAGTTTGCCCCTACGGATATACCCGTAGGGTTAGGGTATGTACCTGCGGCTTAATCCGTAGGTACATATTGTCTGTATTTTTTTTTTAAAAATGGGCTGCCAGATTTTTTGCCGCCCTGTGCACAATACTATATACATCAATCAAATCATATATTGCAGTATTCATAATCACATCTCACGCATATATATAATATACAAAAGAAACCCAAAAACTGAATATGATATAAATACAAACCAATATCAATATCGTTTCAAAATGTAGTACAATGTGATATAAATAAATACATGTTTCAAAAAATAAGAACCAAAAAGCTACCCTAGTTCGGTCCAGCTCCACCTCCGAATAACGTTCGAATAACGCGCGCCTGCTCCTCGGTAAATACACTCTCCAATGCTACATATAAGGGAGTCTGAGCGGCATGTGGAGCTGGCGATGTGGTCTGCGCAGCCGCCGTCGAGGTAGTCGCTTGCGGAGCCGCGGCTGCGGGAGTCTGAGTGGGCGGTGGAGCTACAGGAGCTGTCTGCGGAACCGCAGCCGATGTAGTGGCTTGCGGAGCCGCAGCCGAAGGAGATGCATGTGGAGGCTCGGCCGATCTACCCTGTCGCGTCTGGACATAACGTGTGTAAGAAGCGTGTAAGAACTGTGTATTATTCGAATTCGTTTCATTATTAAGTTATTTCGAAACCCTGTTTGGATATCTAGTTTGGAAAAGCGTTGTTTATTTTAATTACATATGTATGTATGATTAATCAGACTTAAGTCTAAAACCAAATAAGCTCAACCTACGTACTAATTATGGATATGTTGATATGTATATAATATGAAATGATATTTTACTATAAAGTAGTATACATACCAGCATCTCCTTCAACACCTTAACGGTGGCCCTCAAGCTATCCAGTTCCTGATGGACATGCCGGCCACTGGAGACGGAGGAAGTAACCGCCGGGGTGGAGTCCAACCTCATATGGGCCCTGCTAGGGCCCAATCCCCGGCCTCTCTCCTAACCTCCGTGGTGCCCTCCGTGTGCGGCGTCCAGAACTGGGGTCAGCAGCCTCGGATCGTTCTGTTCGGTAAAATCGATCCCCGAGGCCTGGGCCTGCTCAACCACCCGCTCCTACACCCACATTAAGCAGTAAAGTATAAGTATAAAATTTAAACTTGAACCTTCCAAAACTAAAATTTCAAATTTGGGTAGAAAAAATATTAACACTTACGCAGTACTCCTGGGTAGCGACGTCGGGACATCGAAGCTCGCCCGTGGCGGGATCTGTCGAGGTGCCGTGGACGGCAAGATATGCGGACAGCACGCTCGGTGTACCACCTGACGCCACGGTCCGAGATGTCTGCAATATTAGAAAGTAACTCTTAATATTAGAAATATTAGAGAATAACTCTTAATATTGCAGAATATTAGAGAATAACTCTTAATTTACCGATAACTCCATGGCTCGAGTAATGTTCCTCGAGCCACCTGTGTAAGTGGGGCGACCCCTCTTCGCCGACTTCCTGTTCTCCGTATTCTGAGCGGCCTGTTTCTGCACAACGCATTAACATTTAGTTTTCTAATTAAGAAACACAAAGAAATAAATTATATCATAAATAATGAATTAAATTTAAAATACATACTTGTTTGCGTTCGGAGTCGAAATAAGCGCACAATAGAGGCCATGTCTCTACGTCGACTCTCGCAAACGCCGGAGTAGATAGGAGGGCCGCTCTCTCTGCCTCGGGGGTCGCTATCCACAGGGAGTAGCAGTCGGCCTTCAGCTCATTCCTGTTGTATCGGACCTTGGCCTGCATGTTCTTCATCAGGCCATTGTACAGAGCATGAAGGTCGAGCACCCTCCCCGAGTGATCAGGGTCGGCTATAGGCTGAAAATCGTAATCCAACTGAAAATACAAAAAAAAACATTGTTATTAGATTGCAAGTGTTAATAATAAATATATTGGATAGATCAAATGAAAATATATATTAATACATACCCGAGCCTGTTCAAAGAAGAGGGCGAATGAGCGCTGGTGCTGCTCGCCCCACTCAACGTGAAGTGGATAGTTCTTCACGATCCGGCTCTCGTCCCCCAAATACCGGCCGAACCTCTCGGCATGAGGACCGGTATAGCGATAGTCAAGGGTAAAAAATAGGGGGAATGCTGCCTCCCCCCTAGCTCTATTAGGCCTCAGCCTATGGGACTGATTCGGGCCTCGAGTCCCCCTCTGGGGATGGAGAGGCCCTGCGTCTGCACGAAATATCAAGACAATCAATAATAAGACAAAGTTGTATTAAGAAATCAAGGTTAAACAAAAATTCAAGTGTGATATATACCTCCGGTGAATAACGCACGAGCCTGGGCCCGAGCAGCAGCACGAGCGGGACGATAGTTCCTCCGGTGAGGAACAACCGGGGTCCCGGACCCGGACGCATCCCCTCCAACTATAAAATAAACATCGACGCTAAATCTCCATGAAGTTCATATTTATTCTATAGAGCATATGTAAAATAAATAAATATTTTAAATTTATTCATACTAACCTGCAGACGATGCGGAGGGTACGGAAGCGGCAGGAGTGGCCCCTGTGGAAGGTGTGGACGCACCACCTATAATTAGACAATTAAAAATAGATTTTATAAGTAATTGCAAAAAGAATGTGTAGATCAATAATATAACGTTCTAAATCAATATGCATGAACTATAGGACATATAAACATACCCGCAGGTGCGGTGGTGTCACCACCTACAGCTAGACAATAATAAAAATTGCTAAGTAAGAGCAAAAGGAATGTGTATATTTATGATATAGCATTCTAAATCAATATGCATACACTATATGATATATAAACATACCTGGAGGAGCGGGGGTGGCCTCTGTCCCAGATGTGGACGCAGGACCAACAACTAGACAATTAAAAATAGATTTGATAAGTAATTGCAAAAAGAATGTGTAGATCAATAATATAACGTTCTAAATCAATATGCATGCACTATAGGACATATAAACATACCCGCAGGTGCGGTGGTGTCACCACCTACAGCTAGACAATAATAAAAATTGCTAAGTAAGAGCAAAAGGAATGTGTATATTTATGATATAGCATTCTAAATCAATATACATACACTATATGATATATAAACATACCTGGAGGAGCGGGGGTGGCCTCTGTCCCAGATGTGGACGCAGGACCAACAACTAGACAATCAAACATTGACAATATAAGTAATTTTGACATAAACAGGCATGAATATCTGTAATATTAAATTGAAAATGGATATGCGTGCAGTATACCTGGAGGTGTGGCAAAATCCACACGGAAGGAGGCATCCGAAGGGGTCTCCGATCTGGGTGCAAGACCGGCCCTCTGAAGCTCCCTACGGAGCTCTCCGGGCTGCAGAACCGCTCTGCCTCTGCCTCTGCCTCTGCCTCTACCGCGGCTGGAGCTCCTGCCGCCCCTCGCTGCTCCCGACATCGTCATCCAATCTAGATAAACGGTTCGTGGACGCATTAGACAATCATTAAAAGTATTGACTATATATGATCTAGAGCGTAAAATGTGAAGTAATAATATAACATTACTGATAACCTTTTTCGTTTCGTGGGCGCATCATACATATCTACTTGGATTTCATCGTCGATGTCATTTCTAACCCACGTAACTTCATGATCGGTCGAAGACAACCCGTCCTTCGAAACAGACGGTCGGAGCACTTTAAGCCTTCTCTCTTCTTCGTCCTCATCGATGTCCTCGTATTCTGGGACATCGTAGACATCTCTAGGTTTCCATCGGCATACAACACTCCACCCCGGATGCTTCAAACACGGTGAGTAGTATACTTGGAACGCTTGGTTCGGAAAGATAAACGGATCGTCTTGACCGTAAAATCGAAGTGTGTTCACACTGGTCAATCCATATTCATCTTTCCAAGTCCCAAGACTGCTTCTCCACCTGTCTGTATCGGTTCGCGGATCGTACCAAGTACAGTGGAATATATAAAAGGGTTCTGATCGTCCGGGATAGTGGATGCCGAGTATACAATTTAAGTACCCATAGTAAATCACACCGTCCGATCCTACCGTCGCAATACCACTATTCTGAGTGATTCTAGATGTTTCTATGTCCTTAACTTCGAATTTGTATCCAAGGACACCAAATCCTTTGTAATGTGCAACCTCCATACTAGGAAATTGAGCTAAACATCTTGAATCACTCTCAAATGATGCAGACAAGTTCGGATCGTGGATCTAACAAAACAAATTTTACGATAAATACATAACGATACAAGTTTAGATTAAAACTGATAGCAATAAAATGTAATTCGAATAACTTACATGCTCTGTGACCCAATCACAAAAATTATCCTGATGGTATTTTTCCAAACGCTCTTCATTCCAATCAGGATGCCCCTCACGTACCTCGTTAAAATGAGTTCTGTTTTCGACAAATAATTGTGACATTAATATTATGTCATTTCATACACACACAAACACAGATATAACAATTAATCCAAAAGAACTTACTCTTTAATTTGTTCAAGACATTCGCAATTAAGCAAGATAAACCGGTATATCTTGTTGATAAATATAGTGTCTACCCTCTTATACTCGGCTTTACCATATGGCCCGTCTTGAATTCTTCGTGGTCGGTTAAGCCTTGTCTCAATGTTCTCGTCCAGATAGCGGGAACAAAATGTGGTTGCTTCATCAAGAAGATAACCTTGCATGATAGAACCCTCTGGTCGATTTTTATTGCGTATATACTTCTTAAGAGTGTAAAGGTACCTAATGAGAATATGTTGAATAAATAAACACGGGCATACATGACAAAAATAAATTTATAAATTGCGCGAAACGAAAAATTACACGTACCTCTCGACGGGATACATCCATCGATATTGTACCGGTCCGGCTAACTTCGCCTCAGTTGCAAGATGAACCGTCAAGTGTATTATGATATCGAAGAATGACGGTGGGAAAATACGCTCAAACTTGCAAAGTATCAACGCAATAGAATTTTCTAGTTTATCCAGCGTCGCAACCTCCGGCGTTTTAGCACACAACTCCCTGAAAAAACAACATAGGTCGTTGATTACTAGACCAACCGAGTCGGGGAGAGAAGTCCTGAGGGCTAATGGAAGAAGGTGCTCCACGATAACATGGTGGTCATGACTTTTCAGCCCATCGATCTTGCCCTTCACAATTTTTATTTTCTTGCTGAATGATCCTGAGAAACCTGTGGGGACTTTCAAATCATGCAACACCTGCAGGAATCTTTTCTTCTCCGGTTGTGACATATGATAAGCGGCATTGGGAAGTACAAACTTGCCCGGTTTACCCGCTACCGGTTTAGGGTGCAGTTCACTTCTTATTCCCCACTCTTGTAGATCCATCCGGGCATTCATGTTGTCTTTCGATTTCCCGTCTTTACACAGAAGAAAGTTAAGTATGTGCTCTGATACTCCCTTCTCTATATGCATAACGTCCAGACAATGACGCACTGAATTTGTAGACCAGTACGGAAGCTCGAAGAAAATGCTTAACTTGTTCCAATATTGTGGTTTGACCTGTCTCGTCGGATCCATCCCGAAGGTCACGTTATTGTAACCATCCCATTTAGCAGTCACGTCCTCTCCGGACAATGGGGATGGAGGCCCAAGAAGCTCCTGATGACCATCAAAGTGAACCGTGTCTAACCTGTAGGGGTGGTCTGGAGGCAGAAAACGTCGATGGCCGCAATAATAAACCTTCCTGCTAAAATTCAAAAATTTTGATGTTGTGTGTTCATGGCAATGAGGACATGCTTTGTGACCATGTACGGACCAACCTGAAAGCATTCCATATGCAGGAAAGTCATTAATTGTCCACATTAAAGCCGCACGCAGTATGAAGGTTGTATTTGTGTTTGAATCATATGTCTCTACACCATCAATAAACAAAGTTTTCAGCTCCTCAATCAGAGGTCGGAGATAGACGTCGATATTGTTCCCCGGTGAGTTTGGTCCGTCGATAAGAAGAGGCATCATAAAGTATGATTGGTCCATAGCCAACCAAGGCGACAGATTATAAATTATCATTACAACGGGCCATGTACTGTGACTTCCAGCCATATAGTTGAATAGGCAGAAGCCATCGGCAGCCAGTCCGAGCCGGACATTGCGGGGATCGCTACTGAATATTGTGTGCCTCCTATCGAAATCCTTCCATGCCGGTGAATCTCTTGGATGGCTCATTTTTCCATTTTCGCTTGGAGGAGCACGATGATGCCAAATCATTGCCTCGGCTGTTTTCTTGCACCTGAATAGCCTCTGTAGCCTCTGTGTTATGGGAAAATATCGTGCTATCTTCACAGGTATATCAGGCTTCTTATCAGAATCTTTCGGCTTATACCTGGCCTCTCCGCATGTTGGACACTCTTTCAAATCTGAATTCTCTTTCCGGTACAACACGCAATTTTTAGGACATGCTTGAATCTTCTCGCACTTTAGACCCAAATCAGACATCATTTTCTGGGCTTCGTACCAGCTTTCGGGCACATTATTTCCCGGAGGCATAGAATCTTTCAAGAACGAAAGAAGCATTGTGAATGACTTGTTGCTCCATCCATTTAGGCACTTAATTTGGAAAAGTTGGACGAACCATGAGAGGGTGGAATACTTCGCATTCTCATAAATTGGTTTCCTAGCATCATTCATGAAATTTTCATATTTATCCGCACGCGGTCCTTGACCGGAAGGAATGTCATCTTCGGTACGAATAGATTCACCTAGGGCAGCCTCTACCATATCCTCCATTTCTTCTGATGGAAATAAATTTCCGTATCCTGCCGTATTACCGAATTCTTCTTCTTCTCCTGCTTCATTATCGTGTTCTCCTTCTTCTACCGCAGTACTGCATTCTTCTCCTTCCCCGTGATATTTCCAAATTGAATAAAGTGTAGTAAACCCATGTTTTACAATATGAAGCTCTGCCAATTCTACCTTCTGCCAGTACTTATTGCCACATCTATCGCACGGACAGAGAATCTTCTCTATTATGATCTTATTATGTGCTCGTGCAAATTCAAGGAAAGCAGCAACCCCTGCGACAAACTTAGGTTGCATACATTGTTTCCAATCCACATACATCTAGTCCTTAACTCTGACGTACTCATGGGCCATGTTAGACTGAATAACATATAAATTGTAGGTTATGCTGACTATATTGAGAAATATAAGAACGGGATAGTTACTGACAAAGGAGAAAATACATGTATATGCTTTGTGTGTGCGTTTGTCGTTGAAAAGAATAAATTATCGCACGTTATGTTGACCGATAGACGGGGACTAAGTGGCGCTTTTAATTAGTTTCATATATGGGTATCGATGGGAATATGAAGGTTTCATATTATCATATATTGGTTTTAACCCGAACATCTCGAGTCGCTCTCTGATTATGCGTTTATATGTATGTGTTCCGGCTGTCGGGGGTAGGCTTCTATCCCATTAAGAATGTATAGAGCGAACGCCCATCACTAGTGCTTTCAACCGTTTCGAGTAAATTTCGGCAGCACCTCCCCGCTGTTCTCCGAGTACACTGTAATAGAATAGATAATCATTTCAAAGCTGTGAAACAACGTTGAAATGAACATCTAATCTATCTTTGTACACGGAGAACCAGCGGAAAGGTACCGACGAAATATCTCGAAACGGATGAAAACACAAGTGAATGAAGGCGTTTGCTTTATACATTCTTAACTTGTCCACACGGGACAAATCTATGGGTTACCATACGATTGAATTTTCTTGTCGCACAGACTATACGACGGTTGTTAGTATCGAGCTATACTGTCCGATATTTAACAACCTTCGTATAGTTCTAGGTCACGACGAGCATCGCACGTATGTTAACCGATAGACGGGAACTAAGTGGCGCTTTAGTTTCATATACGGGTATCGATGGGAATATGAAGGTTTCATATCATCATCGAGTATCATATATTGGTTTTAACCCGAACATCTCGAGTCGCTCTCTGATTATGCGTTTGTATGTATGTGTTCCGGCTGTCGGGGGTAGGCTTCTATCCCATTAAGAATGTATAGAGCGAACGCCCATCACTTGTGCTTTCAACCGTTTCGAGTAAATTTCGGCAGCACCTCCCCGCTGTTCTCCGAGTACACTGTAATAGAATAGATAATCATTTCAAAGCTGTGAAACAACGTTGAAATGAACATCTAATCTATCTTTGTACACGGAGAACCAGCGGAAAGGTACCGACGAAATATCTCGAAACGGATGAAAACACAAGTGAATGAAGGCGTTTGCTTTATACATTCTTAACTTGTCCACACGGGACAAATCTATGGGTTACCATACGATTGAATTTTCTCGTCGCGCAGACTATACGACGGTTGTTAGTATCGAGCTATACTGTCCGATATTTAACAACCTTCGTATAGTTCTAGGTCACGACGAGCATCGCACGTATGTTAACCGATAGACGGGGACTAAGTGGCGCTTTAGTTTCATATACGGGTATCGATGGGAATATGAAGGTTTCATATCATCATCGAGTATCATATATTGGTTTTAACCCGAACATCTCGAGTCGCTCTCTAATTATGCGTTTGTATGTATGTGTTCCGGCTGTCGGGGGTAGGATTCTATCCCATTAAGAAAAAATGGAGTGTATTTCGCTGTGAGAGACTCTTCAAAGAAATGGAGGAAGAAGCACTAAAGAAAAAAGAGAGAAAAATAAGAATATAAAGTTGAAACTAAACTTGAGCTATCCGCTGAAATCATAAAGCATAGGAAAGTTGATTGAGTCTTGATCTATTGCTCTTTCTTTGCATTATCTCGTATGTCCATTTATAGATTTTAATGCCACATGAGATGTAATCAGTCAGCTCCCTATGGTTGTATTAATGTCAGCTCTTACACAATATGGGTATCTGCCTTACGATTAAGACAACTATGGAATATGTTAATTTAAAATGTAAGGCTAGCTTTCTATGTATTCTGAGGGACTGCTTGCATAGAACTTAGCTTGATCCTCTCAATTATTACACATAAATATGCTGACATGCCTCTCATAACCCTAACCCCAGCCCCACAGTAACCCTAACCCTAGCCCCAACCCTAACCCCAGCCCACCGTAACCCTACCCCAGCCCCACAGTAACCCTAACCCTAGCCCCAACCCTAACCCCAGCCCACCGTAACCCTACCCCAGCCCCACAGTAACCCTAACCCTAGCCCCAACCCTAACCCCAGCCCACCGTAACCCTACCCCAGCCCCACAGTAACCCTAACCCCAGCCCCACCGTAACCCTAACCCCAGCCCCACCACAGCAGCAGCCGAACCCCAACCCTAACCCTACCCCGACCCCAACCCCGACCCCGACCGCCACCGCGCCCCTGCCCAAACCCAACTCTCGCGCGCGCAACCCAGACCCAGCCATGAATAATCCAAAAATGCTTTAATTTACCTCGAGATTTATACCTGAACGGGTGCGCTGGTTACTTGGAGCGACGACGGCGTCGAATTGGCGAAGAAACCGGCGGTGGCGACGACGGTGGCGACGAAACCGGCAGTGGCGACGAGGATGGCGACGAAATCGGCGGTGGCGACGACGGTGGCGACGCGACGGTGGCGATTTAGGGTTTTTCGCGCGCGTTTGAGGGAGAGAGAGAAAATGAGCGTAGGCTTTTCGATCTGGCTTTGTTTTAAATCGATATTTACTTGCCCCTACGGATATATCCATAGGTCCTTTGTTTGCGCCACCGTAGGGGCAAACACCAAATTAAGAATTAAATTTTTTATTCTTGAACGTCAGTGCCCGTAGGGGCAACCCTTTAGCCCTACGGACTAATCCGTAGGGCCAAGTAAAATCTGCCCCAACGGATAATTCCATCCGTAGGGGCAACCCCCTATTTTACTAGTGGAAGAATAATGCAACCATGGTTGACTTAACCATTGTAGAGAATTGACTAGGGTTAGGGTTTGGGTTGGGTTAAAGCATGAGTCACTTGTAAATATCCTTATCATGACAAAAAGAAAACCTTCTAGAAACATCTAGAAAGCTTAACCCTAATCCAAACCATAATCATGTTTAAACTCCACTAAACAAGTTGCATTAGTTATCATATCATTTTACAATATTATATATCACATATATAATATTTATCGTAACCAAATAAAATAATACAATTAACATATATCGCATATATATCAATGTATTACCCGAGTGAGAAAAAGAATCTTTTAGTGAGCAAATATTAGTTAATGTAATTTAATATATCATATATATTATTATACATTAAATTATCGAATCAACACTTGATCCGACAATCCGGCTATATCGCATATAACCGACTAATATTTATCCGTACCGATTCATCGAATCAACACTTGATCCGATGACCCGGCTGATATCAAATATCGCGAGAATAGAATACGGTATCACATAACGCATCATCCTCGGTCCCGCACATATCACATATGTGCTCCTACTCCGTTTTGCCTGAGTCAAGAAACCTATGTGTAGGACTCTAAAGAATCGTCAATACGCCGGCAGTAGGTGATGATCATATCAAACACCCACAAGCTGCAAGCGGTCAGCTAAACGTAACAGCTACCCAGGTATTGAGCGCTCAGAAGATCAACAAGCAAGCCTGCACATTCTCCTATGAATCCAAACAGTAACACTCCCGTACAGTCCGGTCTCGTCGTCTGATATGTTGCAAATCTCGCCTAGGGGTGGTAAACGTCAGACCCCAGTAGCTCGATAAGTCGTGTCGATATGAGGTCTATAACAGTTCGAGAAACTACTGATAACACTTACCAGTAAATCTCAGCAACCCTGGCCAGGGATTTCCGGTTATAGCCAATCGAACACAGCACAGCATCAACTCCCTATACCGGGAGAGACGAATCCCCTCCTGTCGCTCATTGCCTCCATCTGATTCGGGACTGTACCCAAAAGCCACCTTTTTGCACGCCCTCTTGGACGTGGTATGATGGAAATCAAAGCACAGTGGGAATCACACAAGACTCTATGACGATCTCGGGTCGACAGACTACTCTGTACCAGTGTCACCGGAGAACTGCCATCTGACGTATGGTATAATACCATCTGGGAGTTCTCGGCGAGTCCGTCCAGTGTACCCAGTCTCCACTGAGCACCCGTACACCATCCTTGATGTCAAACACCGATGGATATAGGATCATCCATCGCCCATCATATGGGTCTAGATGCGTATACGCTAGTCTACTCTGGTGTATCGATGCCCTGTCTCGATACACCCTCGACTAGGAACAGTTATAGGATGTACTCGTCGACTACCGTGGCCCCACTAGTATGATCTCATCATAGTCCCAGTAGTCGAGTACATATCCTAAGGGCTTTATCAACATGTAATATAGAGACAATCAGAGTACATGTTAAGATAAAGTACAACCAGATAGCATACTATCATGTCGAGCAAGAAAGTCCTCCCTATATATGTCCTAGCATCCACTACAATATACATCGTATGTACAGTAATGGCCTCTAGGGCATACATATAACTAACAATCTCCCACTTGCACTAGGGCCATCTGTTGTGGTATCGCATACCCAACAATTAGCTGTGGTTGAAGTATCTCATACTCAACCATCCCATAAAAGTCTCTACTGGGAAAAAGGCCTTTGTGAATGGATCCGCGCTGTCGTCCTCTGTGTCTGCTCTCCTAACCTCGATCACATTGGAGATCATCCATCTCCATGATCAGGTGATACTGCCTAAGAATTATATCTGGGTTTCTGATGGGACGGTAGTTCCTTGGCTGAAGCCATAACTCCATTGTCACACAATGGTAGGAACGAAGTTCATCTTATGAACTTATAAATATCCAGACAGCCTCTTTTGGTAGCATCCTTGGTAACGATGTATCTTTCCTTTAATCGTCTAGTATGTCACGGTATCTAGCTTGGAACTCTTCCAACATACCGTCCCTCCACTGAGGGTGTAGACAATGCCTGTGACTGACATTCAGTCGTCCTTATCAGCCTGGAACCTTTCCAGTGATTCTCCCCAGGATCGATTGATACCATCTCACTACAACTAGTAAGAATCCTAATATCCAATTAGATCTATCTCATAGATCCAAAAAACCCAGGATTTAGGAGGTATCACCTTGATCCTATATGGAGAATCCTTATGATAAGCGGAGATTAACCGAGCGTAGCATAGGAAAACCCTTCCCTATCAAGAGTATGTCATCCACGTACTCTACGAGGATCACCATCATACTCTCTACTACCTTTTTGTAAATACAAGGTTCATCTACCATTTTGATGAAGTCAAACTCTTTGACTATCACATCAAAACAAATGTTCCAACTCCGCGATGCCTGTTTTATCATATAAAATATCTTGCACACGTTTCCGCTGCTCCCACTGTCTACGAAGCCCTCTGGCTGTGTACTTATAGACGTTCTCTTCTAAAACATCACTTAGAAAAGCAGTCATGACACCCAACCACCAGATATCGTAGTCATGGTATGTAGCCGTGGCAAGTAGGATCTGGATGGACTTAAGCATAGATCCTTAGAAAAGGTTTCAACATAATCCTTACCTGGTCTATGATGCAAACCTTTAACAAGTCTAGCTTTGAAAGTCTCAACTTTTCCATGTACACCAAGTAATCTTCTCAAGATATACTTGCTCCTGATGGGGATTTAACCCTTCAGATGAGGCAACCAAAGTCCATACTTTGTTGGTGTATAAGGATTCCATCTCAGATCGATAAGCATCCAGCCATTCTTATAGAGTCCCACTCCTGATGGCCAGCTCGAAACTAGTTGGGTCATTATCTCATGATGCAATCCTCGCTCCCACTGTCATAGAGAAACCGAATTATCTCTCAGGTGGGTGAGGAACCCTACTAGATCGGCAGAGAGGCTGAGGTTCGTTGGAAACTATTGAATCCTTTGGTTCTACCAAATCATCAGCTGCAGTTTATATAGCTGGAACATTTCCAGTTCTACATAACAGACCTTGCCTCGAGCTTGTCCGGATTTTGCTTTTTAGACATAGGCCGGACAACCCCAAATCTTAACAAACTTAAGATATGGGCTCTTCCCTTTCCGTATCACATATGAAGTGGTAGGCAACTGATTTGATTTGAAACCTATTCAATAGGTATGCAGCTTCTCAAGTGCATAACTCCCTAAAGGAAATAGGAAACTCAGTAGTACTCATCATAGAGCACACCATATCACATAGGGTGCTTTGGCTCCACCCCGATACACCGACGTGCTGTGGTGTATTCAGAGGAGTAATGCTGAGAGAGAATCTCATTCTCCTTTAGAATAGTCCAGGAATTCCGTGCTTAAGTATTCTCCTCATTGATCTCATCAAAGGACATAATACTTATACCCGTTTTTGGTTCTCTACTTCTAACTTATATTCTGTGAATATCTCAAAAGCTTCGGACGTGTGTTTCAACAGGAACATATGTTTGAATCTTGAGAGATTATCAGAGAATGTAATGAAGTACAAAGAACCGGTCTTGGCATGTGTAGACAGGGGACCTTTCATACATCAACATGTATCAATCCCAAAAGTTCACTAACTCTTTCTCTGTTTCCAACAAACAGAGCTGTGGTCATCTTATCTTTGTGACATGACCGGCAAGTTTCACAAGATATAAATTCAAACTAATTTAAATATGCATCTCATTGTAACTTAGCTAGTCGGGTCGCATAGACATGACCTAGTCTACAATACCTCAAGAAGGATTCGTTCATTTCTGAACTCTTCCTCTTGTGTGTGTTCTGTATACTAAGAACTGTAATTTGATTTAGAACGTCAATGCTTTTAGATAACGTGCCTGAACCGATCAACTCTTGATATAGGAAATGTTCAAAAAATTATCCAACAATACAAAATTATATCCTTTCTTTACAAATAAAGAGACTGATATGATTTTGTATATCAGGTTCGGTATCTAATAACATTTGTTCAGAATCAATATATTCCGGTAATACAGGGTGATAGTGACCAACAGACTTGGCTGCAACACTTGCACCGTTTTTTGCCTCATGAAACTTATCACCCGTTCTCAGTTCTTTACCAATCTGTAGCTCATGTAACAGATTACATATACGGGATCCTGATCCGGTATCACATACCCAGGACGTAAAGGATACTGAGAAACAGTTCTCTGTAATGAACACACCTGAAGAAGATGCATCAACATGTACTTTCTTCGTTTGGGCGGCACGGGAAATCTGGTATTCCCCAATTTCCTGCTCTGTCTTATAACAATTATAAGTTGGAGCGGGACCAACGTTCCCCAGCTCAGTATAACAAGCGGGTTCGGTCATTATATCCGTTTTATTATCTTGATTAAGGCGTGATATAGTCGCTACCTGGAGAGAGAGAAGAAAACACTCAGCGTATGCTCTTGCAAGATTAGATTGGTTATCTAATATATCTAATCAGGATGTCTCCCACTGTTTTAATCAAATCTTCCTTCAAACCCTAAAAGGAAAGACTAGCCGGGATTAATTACACGCTACAAGTTCGCCAATCTTTCAGCCAGGCCAGTGTCGGTACTTTGAGGGAGGTCCCCCGTGCTTTCGCACGAACCTAATTAATGTAAACCTCATTTTCCCAGAGGCGTAACCCCGTTGACACCTTTCTAGACACCTACTTGATCGGCTAATTGTAATGTGTAAAACTCTCCCAGGATTAACTCTTACTCGCAGCGGGTATCGGGATCCAACTATCTTATAGAAGGTATGCAATCTCATTGCAAATTTCAACACTTGAAATTCCCAATAATATTTTGCCCCTAGCGTCCTATGACCTTGACGAAGGCCAAACTACCCATAGTCCGCTAGTCAAGTTCAATCCGTTCATTTCTTGATTGAATTAAACCCACCCGCATGACCCTTGACGAAGGCCAAACTACGCCGTACGAATACCCTAATCCAATCGCATCGTATGCAAGCAGATAAGCATTAGTTAGCTACCGTACACTACGCCTTGACGAAGGCCAAACTACCGCAGCACGAATACTAACTAGTACTTATCTAAAATGAGGAGGGCTACGACGGGTTTTTCAGAAAACCCTTTGCGTAAAGAACTTGATATCGTTGTAGAATCGAGTGATTTTAAATGGAATGCTTTTGAGGCTTTTCTAGTTTTGCTAAAGGGTTCACTCCCGGTGAAGGGATCGTCGGCCCTTTCCTCATCGAATAAGGTGCAGGATATATCATATATACCGCTGTGCAAAACAGAAACTATAGAAGCAATCAAAAAACAAACCGAGTTTGTAGCATCTGCCAGTTATTGCTAAAGGAGTCACTCCCGGTGAAGGGATCTCGGTCCTTTCCTTATCAATAAGGTGCTGGATGTTCTACAAGGAACACCGCTATGCAAAGCAAGAACTAGAGCTACCAGTTTTTATTAAACAAGTTTCTACAACATCTTAGGTTTCTTTTATTTCATTAATCACATTAATGAAGTCCCATTTTAATTATGCTTCGCAAGCGTCTCTTTTGAAACGAAATCTGCAATATAACATATATCTCATATATATAATATAAACATTCGTCACAGGCAGTAATATGATCTCATCATAGAACATTGCAGCAGAAGAACATATATGAAATATTGGATATACTAGGACGTCCGTGTTTTCAATACGAGCCTGTATAAAACACGGATTCCACGGTCGCGATGAATAGCCAAACCCACATCCCTAGACCCCTACGAGAGCGGCAAGTAACACTGCCAATTCTAGGGTTAGGAGACCCGGTCTCGACTCCTCGAGATGGTCTCCCACTGGACCCTAGAACCCGGTTACTTGTGCTCCCCGCCTTGGGTCTACCTAATGCGGAAAAGTAAATAATATACAACGGTGACATCTTCCGCTACCTGGAAGTGCCCCAATAAAAAAATATTACATACAAATGAATTTTACATGAATAAAAAAGAAAAACTCTCATCTCACATAAAACCCCCGGCTATTCAAACGCGACGATCCAATACAACATATCACAGCAACACATAATATCTCATATCATCAACGTAAACAAGTATGCATATCCCGATTGTCGTTGATGTATAGCAACGAAGCCGGCGATACACCACATACTACGCTTACGGTCACAGAAAAGAAAGTGTAAAACTACAACAGTTGGAATCCACAACCTCCTTAGACATCACATGCCTAACCAAATGAATTCCTTATAAACCCCGCATTTTAATCTCATTATCGAAAACTCTTTTCAATATCAAGTCGGGCAATTCAACAAGATTCCCGACGTTCTGATCGAATGCTCGTCGCAAACTTTAATAGACGGCTGCACCCCCGATACCGTCGACGAAGTGCACCAAGGCGGAACACCGCTACCGGGAGCACCCGAACGGATGCTTTCGGCGACGGGGTTCTCCTACAGTCACTTGGTCGGGGCTATGGGGCGTGGCTGTCTATTAAGTTTACCCGGCGAGTATCCGCGTACACTACGTGATTGCAACGGACTTTTGATCACATCAAAATTCCGTGGCAACCGATCATCTGAGACTAAACTGCTATGTTTATAATATTCAAATCAGTTATCTCATAACTACCTGTGGATTTCAAATATTGTATCACATTCCAGATAAATAGAAAAAGTTAAACTTTCCGATCGAATCATCAAGCACCCAAGATTTCCCCAATATATCTCAACACTTGAAATCAGTTTAAAAAACATTCATTACATGCCACAGTACCAATGGTCTAGCCGTAGAAGGGTCAAGCCAACGCCTCACATGTGGCACGCCGTACTGCCCCAAACCCTAAGGTTCAAAGGGCAGTTCAAGACGGTCACATAATCGAGTTAAGGTTTGTTGTCTTCTAGAGGGTCCACCGCTTTACTTGCACGACTTAGAACGTTCTTAAACACGAGAAAAAATCCAACTTTTGAAAAATTTTCCGACAGGGGAAAAAGTGAGTTATTGATATCCGTTCGAACTTTTTAACAGTTTCTAAAATTATCCGGACAAACTAAACAAAGTCATAATATCCGATTGAATCTTTAAGTCCCGAATACAACCCAGATAATTCAACAGTTGAATAAATATTAAAAATTCCCAAAAAACACAACATTAAAATATAGGAGTTACTGTGAAGAGCACGTGCCAAGAATCAACTATTTGGCCGCGGAACCGCCGCACATGCTGGGGTAGGGCCGCGGTTCCGCGGCTCTTTAGTCGACTTGCGCTCACGTGCTCCACAGTAATTCTTATAATTACCTGCTATAATTTTTGGATATTTTTAATTCACAAAAATCCAAATTTTTAGAAAATTTCCAGAGAGTGGGTTTTATCGGGTTTTCCGGGTTCGATCGGACTTTAAACTTCGTCTAGACTTCGCCTAAAGCTCTAGCTTGGCTCTGATACCACTGTAGGGTTGCTAGGCACGCGCACAAGGGTCTACGAGGCATCAACCATGCCCGATTAAAAATTTAGCTGTGCCGAACAACCCGAATACGGAACTTTAAACTAGAGATTAGGCGAAAACAAGTATGCTAAACACTTTAACAGTAAGTGAGAGGGATTACAACCTTTGTAGATCCGGTCCTTCACTTCATATGCTCCGTGTTGTGGTCCCTTCGCTGCGATCATCGGGATCCGGACTCTCGAGACGTTCCACGAAGAGAAAGACGCAACCTTTGCTTCCGATCTTCGATACTAAGATGATCTACCTTGAAGTTTCTTTAACACAAGCTAACACTCATGAAATGATGTGAACACCCTCATCTAAATGGCAAGGGAAGATGAGGATGATGAAGTAGGATTTTTGCTCTCTTTATTTATCTTTTTCTCATATTTATTCATCACTTTGGAAAAATCAAGCAAGCTTTTTAATGAAAGAATGAAGGAAGAAGAAGAATAGTGATCCATTTCCTTTTGTGATGAATAAGAAAGGATTAATATGAAGAATAATGCAACCATGGTTGACTTAACCATTGTAGAGAATTGACTAGGGTTAGGGTTTGGGTTGGGTTAAAGCATGAGTCACTTGTAAATATCTTTATCATGACAAAAAGAAAACCTTCTAGAAACATCTAGAAAGCTTAACCCTAATCCAAACCCTAATCATGTTTAAACTCCACTAAACAAGTTGTATTAGTTATCATATCATTTTACAATATTATATATCACATATATAATATTTATCGTAACCAAATAAAATAATACAATTAACATATATCGCATATATATCAATGTATTACCCGAGTGAGAAAAAGAATCTTTTAGTGAGAAAATATTAGTTAATGTAATTTAATATATCATATATATTATTATACATTAAATTATCGAATCAACACTTGATCCGACAATCCGGCTATATCGCATATAACCGACTAATATTTATCCGTACCGATTCATCGAATCAACACTTGATCCGATGACCCGGCTGATATCAAATATCGCGAGAATAGAATACGGTATCACATATCGCATCATCCTCGGTCCCGCACATATCACATATGTGCTCCTACTCCGTTTTTCCTGAGTCAAGAAACCTCTGTGTAGGACTCTAAAGAATCGTCAATACGCCGGCAGTAGGTGATGATCATATCAAACACCCACAAGCTGCAAGCGGTCAGCTAAACGTAACAGCTACCAAGGTATTGAGCGCTCTGAAGATCAACAAGCAAGCCTGCACATTCTCCTGTGAATCCAAACAGTAACACTCCCGTACAGTCCGGTCTCGTCGTCTGATATGTTGCATATCTCGCCTAGGGGTGGTAAACGTCAGACCCCAGTAGCTCGACAAGTCGTGTCGATATGAGGTCTATAACAGTTTGAGAAACTACTGATAACACTTACCAGTAAATCTCAGCAACCCTGGCCAGGGATTTCCGGTTATAGCCAATCGAACGCAGCACAACATCAACTCCCTATACCGGGAGAGACGAATCCCCTCCTATCGCTCATTGCCTCCATATGATTCGGGACTGTACCCAAAAGCCACCTTTTTGCACGCCCTCTTGGACGTGGTATGATGGAAATCAAAGCACAGTGGGAATCACACAACACTCTATGACGATCTCGGGTCGACAGACTACTCTGTACCAGTGTCACCGGAGAACTGCCATCTGACGTATGGTATAATACCATCTGGGAGTTCTCGGCGAGTCCGTCCAGTGTACCCAGTCTCCACTGAGCACCCGTACACCATCCTTGATGTCAAACACCGATGGATATGGGATCATCCATCGCCCATCATATGGGTCAAGATGCGTATACGCTAGTCTACTCTGGTGTATCGATGCCCTGTCTCGATACACCCTCGACTAGGAACAGTTATAGGATGTACTCGTCGACTACCGTGGCCCCACTAGTATGATCTCATCATAGTCCCAGTAGTCGAGTACATATCCTAAGGGCTTTATCAACATGTAATATAGAGACAATCAGAGTACATGTTAAGATAAAGTACAACCAGATAGCATACTATCATGTCGAGCAAGAAAGTCCTCCCTATATATGTCCTAGCATCCACTACAATATATATCGTATGTACAGTAATGGCCTCTAGGGCATACATATAACTAACAATAGAAGCATCACCCAGGTCTTTCATGGAGAACCTGTGTGACAGGAACCCTTTGACAGATTGTAGCATAGGAATGTCATTTCCTATTAAGAGAATGTCATCCACGTACAAGACGAGAAATACAACAGTTCGTGCTACAATCTTACTATAAATACATAGCTCATCTGGATTTTTGATAAAGTCATATTCTTTGACCGTTTCATCAAAACAGATGTTCTAACTCCGCGATGCATGCTTTAGTCCATAGATGGACTTAAGCAACTTGCACACTTTCCCGCTGCTCCCACTCTGAATAAAACCCTCTGGCTGGTCCATATAGACGCACTCTTCCAAATGTCCATTTAGAAAAACGGTCTTTATGTTCATCTGCCAAATCTTATAATCGTGGAAGGCGGAAATGGCAAGAAGGATCCGAATGGATTTGAGCATAGCCACTGGAGAAAAGGTTTCGTCAAAGTCCAAAGCAGGTCTTTGACGAAATCCTTTTGCAACAAGTCTAGCCTTATAGGTTTCAACCTGTCCATCTACACCAATCTTCTTTCTGAAGATCCATTCGCAGCCCACGGGTTTTATCCCTTCTGGAGTAATGTCCAAAGTCCATACTTTGTTGGTGTACATGGACTCCATCTCGGTCCGCATTGCATCCAGCCATTTTACCGAGTCAGTGCTCTGAATGGCTTGCTGGAAGTTAGTCGGCTCATCATTATCAATGATGCAATCCTCTTTATCCCCGTCTACGAGAAAACCGTAGTATCTCTCAGGCGGAGGAGAAAGCCTACTACTCCTGCGGAGTGGTGCGGGAATGTCCTGTTCTTTTGGAACTTCTGGTTCCACCAAGCTTTCAGTAATAGATTTTGGTTCTGGAATTTCTTCCAGTTCTATTTCGCTCCCACTTGTTTCTTTTTCCAAAAATTGATGTTCTAAAAAGTGGGCATGACGAGAAACAAAAATCTTTTGTTCCTCTGCGTAATAGAAAAGATACCCCCTGGAGTTCTTTGGGTATCCCACAAACTTACACAGTACTGAGCGTGCTTCGAGTTTGTCCGCATGCTGTTTTTTAACAAAAGATGGATATCCCCATATCTTCATATACTGAAGATAGGGTTTCTTCCCACTCTACATCTGATATGGTATGGTAGGCACAGTCTTGGTAGGAACCTTGTTCAAAAGATATGCAGCTGATTCTAGTGCATAGCCCCAGAATGATTGCGGTAACTCAGTATTACTCATCATGGAACGTACCATATTCAATAGGGTTCGGTTCAGTCTCTCCGATACACCATTGTGTTGTGGTGTGTATGGAGGAGTAAGCTGAGAGAGAATTCCATTCTCTTTTAGGTAATCCAGGAACTCGGCAGTCAAGTATTCACCACCTCGATCAGATTTTAGTGACTTGATACTTTTGCCGGTTTGTTTATCTACTTCATTCTTATATTCCCTGAATTTCTCAAAGGTCTCTGATTTATACTTCATTAAGAAGACATGTCCATACCTAGAGAAATCATCCGTAAAAGTAATGAAGTAAGAATTACCACTTCGCGCATGTGTAGACATTGGACCACATACATCGCTGTGGATGAGTCCCAAGAGCTCGCTCGCTCTTACTCCGTGTCCAGTGAACGGAGTCTTTGTCATCTTTCCATTGAGACATGATTGACAAGTTGCATAAGGCTGATATTCGAACGGATCCAAATATCCTTCTTTATGTAACTTGGTCAACCTTGTTTCATTGATGTGACCCAGTCTACAATGCCATAAGAAAGCATGATTTATATCTGGAGTCTTTCTTTTATGTGTGTTCTGAACATTAAAAATTTGTAGTTGGTTTAATACGTATATACAGTTGTTTAGAGTACCTGACCCAATCAGACCATGATTAACTTGGATGTTTATGACATCGCTTACAAATGTAAAATCATAACCTTCATTTGATAACAAAGATACTGAAATGATATTACAAGTCAAACTAGGTACACAAAAACAGTTGCGCAAAACCAAAATATGTCCACTCGTCAATCCAAAGTGATATTCCCCTACGGACACAGCATCCATGATCGCTCTGTTAGCAACCCTGAGGGTCATATCACCGGTCTTCAGAACCCTACGGCTTCTCAGTGCCTGCAATGAATTACAGATATGAGATCCTGACCCGGTATCCAATACCCAGGAAGTAGAGTTGATTGACAGACAATTTTCAATTACAAACATACCTGAAACCGAAGCCACAACCTGCTTCGGGTCCTAGTTCTTGGCCTTCCAAGCCTTGCAATCTTTCTTCCAATGGCCCCTCCTATGACAGTATAAGCATTCCTCCTTTCATACTATCGGCCCCGCCATCTTTGCCTTGCCCTTTGCTTCCACCTTACTAACACCGCCTCTCAGCTTGGTGGTGGTCTTCTTCTTCTTTCCTTTGGCTTTCGCCTTGGACCTCGAAGAAGAAGCTCCACCAACAAATAGAACGGGTGTAACCCTGCCTTTCTGCAGGGTGCCCTCAGCACTCCTCAACATGTTGAGGAGTTCAGGAAGTTCAACTTCTTTAGCTTGAATATTAAAATTCAAGATAAACTGGGCGTAGATGGAAGGGAGAGACTGCAAAATCAAGTCTGTATATAGCTCATTTTCTAACGTGGTCCCAAGGTCCGCAAGCTCCTCAATGTAGCCAATCATCTTAAGGACGTGCTCCCTTACAGATGATCCGACGGCCAGTCTCGACTGAAATAGCTTCTTCGAGGTCTCGTATCTAGCGATACGAGATTGCTCTCCATACAGTTCCTTAGTGTGGAGAAATATGGATTCAAGATCCACATTCTCGTGCCTCCTCTGATGTTCATTATCCATAGAGGCAAGCATAAGGCATTTGGTCTTCGCGCAGTCAATCTCCCAGGTCTTACGGATTTCCTTATCCGTGACACTGGATTCTGGACCTGGGACGGCGGGGGCTTTTGTAGTAAGGACACAGCCCAACTTGTCATAAGTGATTGCCAACTTGACATTCCTGAACCAATCTTTGTAGTTTGGTCCTGCCAATATATTTTTATCTAACAGTAACTTAAGACCCGTCATTTTTGGTTGCTGCAATTAGTAGAGAGAGAAGAAACACTTTAGCATGATGCTCTTGCAAGTTTAGATTGGTTTTTATTTTATCTAAACAGGATGGCTCCCACTATTTCTCGAATCCTTCCTCAAACCAAGAGAAGAATTAGGCAGGATTAATCTCACCGTACAATACTTGCTTAACCTTTCAGCCAGGTCAGTGTTGGTACTTCGAGGGAGGTTTTACGACGCTTTCGCGAAGTTCCTTAATTAAATAATCTCTTTTCCCTGGTGGCGTAGCCCCGCTAACACCTTTCTAGACACCTACTTGGTTTATAATATTGATCGTTAAGTGAAAGAATCTCTCGAGGAGTAGCATATACTCACAGTAAGATCGGGATCCAAATATCATCGTGTGATAAAGTTGAAGGAATCCTACCAAAATTACCACACTCCAAATGGTATGCAACAGTAGCAAGTTTCAGTTTCTTTAGAAACTCCCGATGTAGATTTTTGCCCCATGCTCTTATGACCTTGACGAAGGCCAACATATCATAAGTCATGTGTCAAGATTTACCCGTCATTATCCAGGTTAATTTGAACCCACCCGTACATACTCTTGACGAAGGCCAAAATAGCAGTACTACTGTCCCAAACCAACGCATCTATCTGTGCTACAGATGAATATTCAGCAGCTACCAATCACTATGCCTTGGCGAAGGTCAAAATAAATAGCTTGAATACTACTGAATATCCAACTGAAATGACGGAGGGCTACGAATGGTTTTGGCGAAACCGTGAACGTAGTGAACTTGATATAATCGAAGGAACCTGATAGCTTTTAAAAGGAGTGGTTTAAGCTCCGCATTTTAAAAGTTTTACTGTTTTGAAAAAACCGAGTGGTTTTGAAATTGTTCCAACAATTCAGCTTTGGTTTGTTTTCTTTGCATTAATGTAATGCAGTCCCATCATTTAACCTATCATTGCAGAAAATAACAAAAATACAACGTCCGCTTATGCCATCCGATTCTCTACTGGGCCCCGTCATCACCCGTTAGGTTACTTAACTAACGACAGAGCGGGGGCTGGACTAGCACGGATGCAAAACATAAGCAACGCCTACTAGATATCATATATAGATATGTACATTCGTCATACGCAATAATAGGCATTCCAGATCATATATGAACATATGGATATACTAGGAATTCCGCATTTCGTTTAAGCCTGTAACGAAAGACGGATTCCACGGTCTTGATGAATAGCCAACCCTCAGACCCCTACGGGTGTAGCAAACTACCCGCCAAATACCCGAAGTGAAGCAGTATCCCTCAACAACGTGAGTAGGCCACTTGGCACTTCAAAGTACCCAGTAGTTTGTGCACCATACCTTGGGTCTATCCTAGGAGCAATAAATAGTAAATGAAATAATACAACGGTGGCTGCAACTTCAACCCGGATGTGCCCCGCAAAAATAATATTACAACAATTTACAATTTACATTTGAATGAAAGAAACTCTCATCTCACATCCCTGGCTATTCATTCACGACAATCCAACAAGTCCATATACACATACCAATATAACCATCACAGAAATGTGCAACCCCCAACAAACCGATATATAGCAATTAGCGGAAGTTTACGAACACATTTATCACAACATAGATATAATCCAATTAGCTAAAGTTCTTAGAATTTCGATCAATTACCAAATTTGAATCTACTCCAAATACTACACTGTACACAAAAATTCCTGAGCAGAAACAAAATATCCCAGAAAACACAACACAGTAAACCACCAGAGGAAATTTAGACCAACTCGGAGTCGACTCGGCCGCGGATCGGCGGCGGAACACATGGTTTGGCGGCGGATCCGCGGTCGTCTCACCGATTTAGGCGCCTAAATTTCTTCAGTGATCTACAAAAACCCTGCATGTAATTTTCAGGTCTCGGAAAATATTTTTAGACCAGAATTTAAAATCGACAGAAAGTGCATGGAAAAATCATGTTTTCGGGATTTTTCCGTGATCGAAGTTCTAAACACTTTGCTAACATGTTAATTATGGTTTAGCTAGGATCTGATACCACTGTAAGTCGACGTTACACACCCCACATGATGCGGGGAGGCGGAATATGTGAAAACGATCAATTACAAACAAGGTAATATCGACTATGCATAAGGATCTTTGCTAAACCCTAACTAACAATCAAACTAGGAGTTGTAACTACTATATAAGATGATTATACCTCAAGATACTGGTCCTTCTTGTTCTTGTTGTCCTCCTCCTCTTCTTAAGCTCCTTGTAGTGAGAATGGAACGCGCCTCCTCCTCGGCCACCTCATGTCGAATAAGATCCACCCGAGAGTGCCTACTTTGAGCTTCAACCTCTAAGATGAGGTAACTAAGCAACTTAGAGTGCTAATCTAAGTGACCTAGAGAATATAGAGAGTGATTAAGGATTTGTTAGTCTCACTAACCCTAGGATTCTCAACTCATGAGACAATTAGGGTTAAGATAAAGAAGAGAGAGCTTGAGGAGAGAGAAAATGTTTGTGATAATGATTTGAACCATTTCTCATTTGTGAATATTATGAAGCATGAAAATATCTCACAAAAATATCTTGTAAAATATCAACCATGCTTCATTAAATTCATATGATGAATCATTACCATGAGTCATGGTTCATTTAATGAACACTAAGTCTCATTTTCTCTACCTCATTAAGTTTAATTCATAAAAGAAATAAACCCTAATGAGTCACCTTCTTCTAGAAGCTTTCCCGACAAATTACGAGAATGCCCCCTCAACTGTATTTTCATACCCGCATCCGTTTTTACGAAAAACACGAGTACTGTAAGACTAAACTAATCCAATAATCTAATATTAGGATCCGGCTTAAACCAAAGCCCACTAGTATAATCCGTCCGAATATCGTACGTGCACAAGTACACGTATTGTAACAACTCCATTTTTAGTGTACATAAATTTGATTTAAATTTAAAGTATACTTGGAGTATTTAAGGTTGTTGTTACCACTTTAAGTATTTATCTCACACCATAATTACAAGCAGGAGCTTGTAGCTCATTGGTAATACTTTGCACTGCAAATCCAAGCCATCAGAGTTCAAATCCCATGCCCCACATTATTTTTTATATTTATTTATTTTAAATTTTATAGAAGCCCAACAGTCCACCTAAGATAACTCCCAAACTTTGAACTGAATCTGAAAAACTGAAAGTACCAGTGCCTTCCCCATGAGACCCCCCACCTCCCTAGGCTGTGGCTCGGGGCGGATCCGCCGGCCAGACTCAGCAGGACGGCCGAGTCTCCAACTGGGAAAATCTGACTTTTGATCTCCCCACCTCCACTGCATACTTTATTTCTGTAAACCACCTCCAGAGAGCCCATTAACACCTAATTACTCCAATTTTTATTGAATTTCCTATATTTTTAAATTTTTAATTAAAAACCCTACACCTACCCTAACCCTAGCTTAACCCTATAAATACACTCCTACCCTATACCCTCGCATCCCAAAACTCTGAGCCAACTCTCTCAAATTCTTAAGAGATCTTATGTACTTTGAAAACGAGCTCGAAGCGAAGCTACGGCGAAATTCCCGGCGAACTTTCGGCGATCGTTCTAGGAGCTCTCGGCGACGAAGCGACGCACCGGCGATCCCTCCCTTTCCATCTCACTCTCATTATTTTCCAAAACCCATAAGTCCCAAATTCTACCTCTCTTTTCTTTTCTAAAATACGGATTTAAAAAACCCGACGGAATCGGAACCAATCCGATTTCCGATTCGGTTTCATCATAAAACTCTACTTCTCGTTAATACAATTATGCTTAAATTCTCTCATGTTGACTATTAAACACTAATCAACCAAATTGATCAAGTTTCATTTCATAAAATGAAGGCTATTTCAATTTATCGTATTTTTCACTTAAATACCACATTGTTTCAATTCTACATTTAACTCCATTAAACTTGCTATACCTGTAAATAGATCACGAGGTAATGACCTATCTCCTCACACATTCATATGCAACATAACACGATACTCTCGAGAACTTAGAATACGGAAAAACAAATATTTCATTTAAATACCATTTACTTAATAAAACCATTTCTAAAAGATTTAGTATTGATACATCTTTATAAATAAATACCACTTATTATGAAAATAGGATAAGGTTGTGGGCATCAGTCGTTTATCTAAACCTGACTTTGTGGTGTTTAGGCAAGGCAATTGAGAAAGGTAACTTTAAAAGGCCCGTCTCATGGTGATTCGTGAGCGGATCCCTCCTTTCTTCACTTGTACTTACCTGGCCACACTTGGCGGTGAAGAGACGATTTGAGGTATCTCACAACTTGTCGCTTTGGACCAATTAGGAGCAGTCTAGTTGACTTAGGAGACCCTAGAACATAGAATATGGGAAATTTGACAACTTTACAAATAAATACCATTTACTTCATAAAACCGTTTTCTAAATGATTTAGTATTTTTATAATCTTTGCAAAGCGCCGCTACAATCCATTTTGGGGACCCGTTCGGAATGGTGCGGATTATCGCACATCCTCGGGCTTAGTAGTGCGAGATTCAGACCTCCGCAAGGAGCATTCGGTCTCGAAAAATTTAAAATACGACATCTTAATAAAACGAGATTTCTAGAATATTATAGATATATATACAAAAATTATTTTCATATAACTATATATGTATATGTAACATAAACATATCTATTTTTGAAGTATTATAAATATTCCACCTTTCCTACAATATCACAAGAATCAATTTTACACTAAAATACCATGAATTCCATACAAATCAATATTACCAATAAATACCTTTATTTCTGAAATTAGGATATTTCCACTAGAAATATCACAATATAAAATTTACATTCATTACAACTCTAAAGACGATTAATAAATACTTAGGGTGTATTTTGAAAAGTATATAAAAGTATTTTTACATAAAACCCCCTCAAGTTTTATAAATTACCCTAAGGACCCTAGTAAACATAGTTTTAAGCGGGACCAATCTCTTGAGCCTCAAGGAGTCGGAGAAGTGAGTGCTTGCCTATCTAAGGTAGACAAATTAATAAAAATAATCAGGACTTCAATTTACTTTGCTAATTGTCTGACTTAGTTTGAGTCTCAGTATAATCTGACTTGAATATGATTGAAGTACAATCTACAATCTACAATCTACAGTCTACAATCTACAATCTTCAATCTTCAATCTTCAATATTACAATTCAACGTGAATCTATGAATCCAATTATCAATCTATACAACTTGACTGAACCGAACCATGGATATACATTCCATTTATATGGTTCTCCAGTTATTCCATTTACATGATTCTACGGTTACATCCATTTACTGATATCATGGTTTCGGTCAGTCAACCAATTATACAATCAATACAATTTATAAGACAAACAATACAAACAAAACACTACGAAGTTTAAGGGGTAGATTGGTACGGAAGGTGTTAAAAGTGGCACGAGACGGTAAGATTAAGACACCTAACCTATATTTCGTTGCTGTTGTACCGTGGCTTAACGGTTCCTTGTACATTCCGTTTGCCTTGGTCTCTAGCATATAGAGACCCCTCTCGTTTACAATGGCATCCTTCTGTACCAAGCTACAAACAACAGCGTTAACACAACATTACAACAATATAATACAACTTTAATAGATACCTTCTTATTCTGCCTATTCTACTTTCCTCTTATCTTTGGGACTTACCGAGCGACCTGTTCGCTGACGACATTTTATTTCCTTCTTCTTTGAATGTCATCAGGTGATTTGGACCCGTCAGAGATCGAGCCAACTGCAGAAGATTTGGATCAGTACAGCGAAGTCCCTGAGCTCTAGACATTGTACATTTTCTATTCAGTACCTTTAATTTCCTGTCATGCCATTGTTTAGGCATCGCTTTTATTTCCGTTGTATTTCTTTTCATGCATTGTACAAAAGAATGTTAATAAATAAAGTTGATGTTTTTATTATACCTTATCTCTTGTGTATATTTTATTTTATATTGCTTAGTTACGCTTAGCGTATTTGCTTCTGAGTAAATACGTAGCGGACCAGTCCCGTCCCCTTCGCCGTATACCGGGAAGCAGGGCGTGACAGGTTTTGTTGGTGGCCCATGCAGGTCAGAGCTGTATGAAACCATATTATGCAATTCTGTTCTGCGTGAACAACCTAAGCAATATAATACAAGAACCAACAACTAAAACATTCTTTCCAATTCATGTTCCTTGAATCTTACAATTTCATATTCCTTGAATCTTATCATTTCATGTACTTGAATCTGTCATAACCCAAAATTTTCTTCAAGGTTATGGATTCCCCGAACAACACCACACCAATATCAACAACACACCTCCACCACTACCTCTCACATCTGCTGTTCCTGCGCCACCCACTGAGCAAACGGTGCTACTTGAGGTGATCTGCAGCCTTCTTGAAGGACTTCAACAACTCCTGAACCGTCCCAAGACTGACGCACCTGGGGTAAAGTAATTCAGGGCTTTACATCCCAAGCAGTTCTCCGGAAAGGGAAGCCCACTTGAAGCTAAGGAATGAGCACAAAGCATAGAGGATGATCTGGCGGCAGCACAAGTGCCAGACATAGCTTGGGTCCGTGTGGCGAAATTGCAGCTGACGGACAATGCTCGCAACTGGTGGAAGGCGGAAGAAAGCCGTCTTGTACAGCCTATTGAATGGAAGACTTTTCACGATAAGTTCGATGCGAAGTACTTCCCTGTGACTGCCAGGTTCGCCATGGAACAGCAGTTCATTTATCTACAACAAGGTTCGATGTGGGACAAGTCAGTAGATGAGTATGACGCTGAATTCACCATGCTAAGTCGGTAAGATATGTCACAATAGTTCAATTTTTAAATATCACATACTACACACCTAACGCAATCCTTAAACAGATTCGCGGCACACTTGATACCGACGGATGATATTAGAGCCCGTCGCTTTCAACAAGGTTTGGACACGGAAATTCAGGCTGCACTAGACACAGGGAAATTTCCAACTCATAAGGATGCTCTGGAAGCTGCCCGCAGTTATGAGGCAGTGATAAAAGCAAGGGGCAGACCTCAGTCTGTAGGAGTTAATTGCCCTGCCAACCAGATGGCAGGAGGAGCCTCGTCCAGACCACCTTTTGTGTCAAGACGACCCGGAGTACCAAACCATCATCCCAGCCCAGCCTTTTGTACCTACTGCAAGAGAACTGGACATATGATGAAAGACTGCCGGCGAGCCAACCGTCTTTGCTTAGTCTGCGGCTCAGCTACTCATGATATTGGCTCGCCGGCAGATATTTTGGGTAGGGTTAAAACATGGGTTTTTATCATATTATATTGGTCTTGACTCACTATTTAAGTATGGTTGCAATTTAGAATTGCAATTTATTCCATGCTTGAATAAGTGAGTAACCATGGATTCATTTTCTTGACTTGGTCAATTTTTTGCCTTAGCCATTTTCTTTCAAGAGCTCATGCTCTCTTGCTCTCCTCAATTTTCTTCATCTCACCTTCAAACTCAAAACACTCACATATGATGTGAATCATTGAGTTTGTGAGAATCGAAGTGAGCTTTCAAACCCCTACTTCACCATCCCACACTAAACTAGCAATTTAGTGTGGTGTGTTTCCTACACTAAAGGAGTTTAGTTTAGAGGTAGCTTGATCAAGTAGACTTCGGGTGGATTGTCTTTGGCGTGAAGATCTTCGGAGGAGGCTCGTCCTAACTCAAAGAGAAGTCTAGTGGAGTCGGGTGGACCACAACCCGGAGCTAAAGAAGAGAAGGACTCGGTCATCAAGGGTATAACCTTCTTTCCTTATCTCTAGTTATTTATATCATCATAGCAAAAACCCTAATATTCTAGTAAACATCTTGTTAGTCTAATTTAGCACCTAATAAAAATTAAAATTTGGCATGCTTGATACCACTAGAACTTCATGGTGGTGCTAACCCAGACTTTCATCCGTTTCGATGAATTCGTTTCTCGTCTCTTGCACCTATGTCTTGTCTCCTGTTACAACGACTTTTTCTCCATGAAATTCCCACGTAGTGTAATCTCTAAAGAAACCATATTTCATGATGTGTAACTCAACTTTTGATTTCTTGGGCAATCGTTTATTCATACACTTAGAGCAAGGACAATAGATTTCGTGTTTTTTCGGTAACTTGAGACATGCGTAGGCAAAATTGGTGAAAAAGCTAATACCGTCAACGAAAAATCAGTTAACTCTCGAGAGAGTATCGATGTACATCCAACACATGTCATGGAGGTATAGGAATGCCATATTGAAACAGCTCGGACGAAGTAAGGTTCCTATAGACAAGACACATCAGATTAAGATTCTTTAACAGATACGTGATAGACGGGATACTAAGAAGCGTTAGTGCTAGGTTTAATTGATGACTTGGTTAATTTAAGTTTTAATTAACGATTTACATATAAGGATTACCAAGGACCGAGAGTAAATGCTCATATGTAGGGAATTGGATTCTTCTTCCAAGAAGAATGATAATGATATTAAATATTCTATATTGGATGTCGTGGGTAGCGCCTGTCGGGGGTAAGGCACATATCCCATTAAGAATGTATAAAACATACATCCATTCACTTGTGATTTCATCCATTTCGAGAAAATTTAGGCAGCACCTCCCCGCTGTTCTTCGAGTACACTGTAATAGAAAAAATGATCGTTTTAATGCAGTCAAACAACACTGAAATGAATATCTAATCTATCGTTGTACATAGAGAACCAGCGGAAAAGTACCGACGAAATATCTTGAAATAAATGAAAACAAGTGAATGCAGGTGTCTGCTTTATACATTCCTAACTTGCCCACACGGGACAAATCTATCGGTTATCATACGATTGAATATTAATTCTCGTCACATAGACTAAACGACAGTTGTTAAAAACCGAACGATACCGTCCGATATTTAACAACCTTCATATAGTTTTATGTCACGACGAACATCGCACGTATGTTAACCGATAGACAGGAACTAAGCCGTGTTTTGATTTTCGCATATAATTATCGATGAGAATATGAAAATTTTATATCATCATCAAGTTTCATACACTTAATTTAAGATTTAATTTGAATTGGTTTTACATTTACGTATCAATTTCAAAGCATACGAAAAAGCAAGAAGCCATGACGATGATGATGAGAAGACGAGCAATAAAACTACTAATAGAGACATGGGTACATGCATTGCTACAAATGTGCCCAGTAGTAATGGTTCCTATAGATAAGATGCATCGATTAAGATTAATTATCGATGAGAATATGAAAATTTCATATTTGCATCGAGTATCATACACATACTTTAAAATTTAATTTGATTTAGTTTTACGTTTATGTTTCAGTTTCAATGTTTCGAACTTTTTAGTTTAGAGTAAAAATTTTTAATGTCAAGTGTTATCTTAATCGAGTTTAAGATTTTGAATTTAGAGTTGGTTTTAAGGTGGGATTTGACAAAAGTTTAATATAGAGGAGAATGATGATGAATTAAGATTTGGCATTGTTTGTGTGTGTGTGTGTGCACGCGCGCTGATGTATATGTGTGTTTGTATGTGTATGCGCGCGCACTTGTGTGTGTGTACACACACATATATATTGTTGTTTTTCACTAAACTCCATTAAATTAAGCTATTGATTCAATTTTACTAAATTGGACTAAAATGCCCTTAACTATAGTTGTGTTTTTCACTAAACTTCCTTAAATTAACTAAATTCCTATAAATTTCACTAAAATAACCTTAGCTATTGTTGGTGTTTCGCTAAACTATCTTAAAATTTTACTTAAAACCCACTTTTGCTCAATTTTACCTTTTTACACTAAAATACCCTTAACAATTGTTACAATTTTACTAAAATACCTTAACTATTGTTGCAATTTTACACTAAAAACTCTAACACTTAACCTTATCCCTAACTCTAACCCTATCCTTAATCCTAACGCTAAACATTAACCCTAACCCAAACCCTAACGCTAAACATTAACCCTAACCCAAACCCTAACCGGACCTAACCCTGATCCTGACCAACAGCAGTAAAAATCATAACAACAACAAAATCCTAACCTTTTGATGACCTCCAAAGAGCAGTGACGACCACAGACAAAGAAGGAGCGACGGGGGCGACGAATAAGAGCTTGATCAACGCCGGGATCAGTATCGACGGCCACGAAACTGGCTCGAGCAGCGACAATAAGAACAACAAACACAAAATTTAATTTTTGGGAGCAAAAAATTTAAAATGTTTTTCATTTCCATTCCCATAAGAATGAATACTATGATTCGCATTTAATTATATCCAAAATTATAAAATGAAACTCCTTTTATACTTATCTGTTGATGATCACGGAGCAAAGACAGCTCGAGCGGCGACGGCGAGCTTCGACGAGCTCGATCACAGAGGTGAGCGAAGAGGCGGCGAAGGCTAAGGCAAAGCGGCGAGGGCTTCGACGAGGGGGCGAGGCAGCAAGGGATTCAAGACATCTAGGGCTTCGACGAGGCAAGCAAAGCGGCGAGGGCTTCGACGGCGTCTAGGGCGAAAAGGAGAAGATACTGAAGATATCCACGTCAAACTTTGAGCCCATTTGCATTAGTGATAATGAAGATATCCACATCAAACTTTTTTTTATTACACCCCAACATCGCACGTTCAAAAATACCAGTTAATAATTGGTTTTTTATGAACCGGTTTATTAATTTTTAATTTTTATAAATAAAATAAAATAGCATAATTTATTAATATTTAAGAAAATAATATCGATGAAATGTAATTAAACATGACAACTTACAAGTTACAAACCTCAAATGCAAATTATAGTGCATTAAAACTGAAATAAACAGGTTTAGGTTTGAACAGGTCCGAACCAAAGTGATCCAAAGATATCTATTTATTAAGCTGCAAAACAGATTTAGATCGGGCCTAGATAGACGGACTTATATCCATTTATCAAGCCGCTAAAACAGGTTCAATTGGTATTTGTTTAAAATTTGACAGCTCTTCTATCATAGCTTTGTGCTGTCTCAGCATTCGGAGCATCAACGTTATCCTTTGATCCCATCAAGAGAAAAATTATTGGAATCATTTCGTATGATCTCATGCGGTGCTATGTATTTTTACGTTTTCCTCTGCATTCTTTGAATATGCAATTAATACCTCGTTGGAAATTTATTAAGTTTCTTTCAGAAAACCTTCAATTGATATTTGTCCAACATTTTATTATTTCCAGTTGAAATGACAAACCTTTATTTGCTTATGCAGTACAAGTTCTTGCACAGTGTGTGTGTATTTGTTAGTTATATATAAAAAAAACTTCTACATATAAAAATTACATTTCTTCAAACTTTAAACTTACACACACACACGCGTTTCTTCAAACTTTAAACTTGTACAGGTATATAAACACGTACATATAAAAATGCTAAACCTTCAATTTATATTTTTACTAGTTATATATAAAAATTACATTTCTTCAAACTTTCATAAAAATATAGGTTATACTACTATATAAATTTTATCATGCGCTAATTACGTCAAAAAATTTTATCATGTACTAAACTATATTCTACTTATTTGGCTAAAATATGTTCTTAATTATGAAGGTTTGATCCATAACTTCTAAAATTAATTAGTTACGGATAAATATATAATGACATGATTTAGCACGAGAACGAAGGAGTGAATTGAAAATGTATATACATATAATGAAGGCTAAAATTACTTCAAACTTTTCATATTTAACTTAAACTATGTAAATTATAGATAAGTCCCTAAAGTATTCTTTTGCATTAACTATCCTAGCTACAGTGTTGTCCGGAGTTACATTTTGACCGTAATGTCTTAAGCTAATTGCAACACCTCTCTTTTCTACTATATTAATGTCAAAGGAATGGATTACGGAGCACGTGCAAAAAAAACCCTCTAATTTTCTGCCATGTTAGCAACTTTGATGTATCAAAAATTGGTAATTCTGAGCTATACTATACTTGAAATAAAATATAAAATATAAAGTTTTTGAGCTTATTGTTACTATTCATCCATAAACAAACTCCCCACAAGTGAAAGATTTCATATTCCCATCATCTTCTCTGTAACTTTCCTCATTCCCACGTTCTCATCTTTTCAACTAATTATTTAAAAATCACCAATAAGCGGTTGCTCAGTTAGTATGGGCACTTCCCCACTTGGGGAAGTGTATTATCGCAAAGCAGTACGGTGTTCAGACTTCATGGTAATCTATTCTGTCCACACTCAGTGCGGTCTGTAACAGACACATAGTGATCTGAGTGTGGAGCCGCTTCAGAACAATGAGATCGGGTCCCTGAATCATATTTCGAAAGAGGACCGAACTGTATTATAAATGTAATGATATCACTCTCAATTACGAAGGTGCCTTTCTGTTGAACCGGCACTTTGGAGTTTTAAGAACTCTGTAGTTAAGCATGTTCGGGCTAGGGAAATTTTCGGAGCAAATTCGTAGGCCTTCTGGGTGTGTGGGGGGTGGATGTGTGGGTGTGGGTGTGGTGTGCGTGGATGTGTTGTAGGTTAGGGGTTACGGGCCAGTACCAAAAAAAATCTTTTGAAATCTTTATGTTGTCAAAATATACAAACGCACGTGCAACATACTAATTTATGTTAACCCTTAATTACCCTTGACATGAGTATCACCAAAGTTTTCTCTTTTCCCCTAATCGAATGGTGCCCTGATCTTGAATTTTGAAGATGATGATCATCAAGATAGCATCTCTTAACCTCAAATCGAAGATGAGAATCATCAAGCTAACATATTTTCGCCTTAAATTAAGGATGAGGACCTAAATCGAAAAAGATGACCACCAAGCTAGTATCTTCAGGGCCTAAATCGAAGATGATGACCACCAAATCAAAGATGATGACCTTACATCAGTATAATTTCCATTAGCCCATCTCACATATCAAAGATGAAGATCTTACGTCAGTATAATTTCCACTAGCCCGTCTCACGTTGATGATACTCAATATTGACGACCTCCAAGATCGGGACACGTGGCAGATGACGTGTTCCAAGGCTGAGAAGAAAGGGCCCACAGAGGCCGACCAGGCCACCCCACACACGACCTGCAAGCACAAGCTGGCCCTCCACGAGGCCCCCTGCAAATCAACATCCTCGGCCATTCAGCTCGCCTCGAGCCACCTTTGGACCAAGACTCATCGGCCTCCCCGCTCGTCCCGAGCTCCCTGCCGAGGTCGTCTTCCTTGGCCCTCCGACCAACTCCACCGTTCACAAGCGTAACCACCGCTCCGTGAATCTCGCCATGCGCGGATTCTCCGTCAGCAACATCCCACGTTCCACGCCATCACGATCCCCATTAATGGGCGATCCGCTCTCTACGCGGGCGTGACGTCGGGAGCGTAACCGTCGGTTAGATTCTTGCGCCTGCTGCTGTGTGCCGCCACCACTATATAAACCCCCATCACAGAGGGGTCAAGTAAGTCATTCTTTACACTTTACGCCGTTACTCTGCTCGGATCTCATCACTAACTTGAGCGTCGGAGAGTCCTCGGTGGTACCAAACCACCCCGGGACTTCTTTGCAGGTACTCGGCGACAGCCTCCTCACCCCACCTTCTCCTTTCAAAACCCATTGAGACCCACACGCAACGAAGGACAATCAACCAAGTTCACCTCGAGATCAACGGAAGACAACATCTGATGGAGGTCCGAAAAGGAGCTCCATCAGTTGGCGCCGTTTGTGGGAAAGCTAAATTCCACAAAATACAAAGTTAGCCTTCCAATCTCTTCTCTCATGGCAGACGACCATCCTGGGGATCCCAGTACCAGCCGCCGCCTTCCGCTCACCGAAGGCGGGGATGAACCTCCCCACATGACCGTCATCAACGCCCTTGCAGGCCGGATAGATCGCCTGCAATCCCTCGTGGAGGCCCTCGTCCGCTTCCAAACGACCGTGCCCGGGCCCCGGATCGCTGCTCCTCCGCCCCCGGAAGACTCCGTCCCTGTCTGGACGGCCAACCACCAGCGGGCTGCATCCCCTTGCCACCGGTCCCTCAAACCGGTGCTCCCTGAGGTCCGCTGGGCGCCCCAGGGCTCCACGCCAAGATCCGCCGCCAGGGAGCTACATCCCGAGCCCCCTCGCGACCCTTACCCCCTGAGGAAATGTCGGTCACCTCTCCTATCCGCGAGCGCGTCCGACCCCACCATGGTCGGCGGGAACGCACAAAAGGGGTCCGTCCCGGCGACTCAAGGGCTACCCCATCCCGGGACCTGAGGCACCTTATCGAGAGAAACCAGGGCCGCTCCCAAACGCAGTCCACTTGCAGCGGGGGCCGGGAATCCCGAGACGCCGATTCCTCAAGGTACCACGGTCAGCTAGACGCCCTCGAGAAGAAGATCGAGGGCATGCGCCGAGAAGCTCTCTTCTCGAGCGACGGGGCTAAGTATGTCTCCGACTTGCTCACGAAGCCATTCACCGAGGAACTCCTCGCCGTGCGCGTCTCCTCGCGTAATAAGTCCCCGAAGGTCTCTCTTCTCGACGGGAAAACCGACCTGATGGACCACTTGGACGCTTTCACCGCGGGAATGAGCTTCTAAGATCACTCTGGCGCCGTCTAGTGCAGGGTCTTCCCGGCCACCCTCATCCGCGCGGGTCAGCACTGGTTCCGGGGGCTCGAGCCCCGCTCAATTTCAACCTTCGATGAGCTGGCCACCCAGTTCCTCGGCCATTTCGTGGGGAACCGTCGACAGAAGCGCACGGTCGACTATTTCTTCACGGTTAAAAGCGGGGACAAGGAAACGTTCAAGGCCTATATTACTCGCTTCTACAACGCCCTCCTCGAGGTGCCCGAGCATCGGGACGAGATCATCATAACGGCACTCAGATCTGGTCTGAGGTATAAAGAATGGTTGCGCTCTTTCGCGCTGGCTCAGCCTAAAACCATGGCCGAAGTCAAGGCGTGGACCGAGCGCGAGGTTCAGCTGGAATCCGAAGTTGTAACACCCGAGTCCATTTATACCAATTTCTGTTCTCGTATTTCTTTATTCGTGATATTTCTTGATTTAGCGTATCTTGGGTGCGAATGGTATTTTACATTTTATATTGCATTCGACCCGACCCGCTTGGTTGAACTTGTTAGACTTTTATTTATAGATTACCTTGACTTGTTGCATGGACTAGTGCATCTCATGATTTAGTATATATTGGTATTTTATCTAGTATCGCATCTTTTACATATAACAATTTAAATCACGTAAAATAAATTAAAATTGCATTTCATGGCCTGCATGATACCCTTAACCCTGTGGTAGCGTCCTTGCATCGTGTTCTCGTCCCGTTCAGTGAAACGGACGTGTTTGGATGACCATGCGCATGTACGTGCATCCGTTCTTGGGGGTATACTTTTTCTTTAACTGAGCATTCATTTTGAAATTTGGAAGCCGCATATATTTTTCATATTTTAAATCTAAATTTTTGGACTCGACCCGTGCATGTTTTGGAGTAAGTTTTTTATTTTGCCAAATCTCAAAATGGACAAATATTATAATATATTATTCTAATATCTTTTCAAACTATTATAATCTTTACTAAAACTAAAAAAAATATTCCTAACAAACTGATTCTCTCTCTCAACCTCTTTCTGTTTCTCTCTCTCTCTCTTTCAGCATCTCTTCGCTATATTGTATATATTTATATATATAATTTTTTCATATTTTAAAAAAACCCATTCTCAAAACTCACGTACTCTCTCTCTTCTCTCTCATCTTCTTCTTTCTTTCTCCCCGCCTCGTCCTCGCGAGAATCCCCGCCCGCGCCCTTCGCCTCGCCGTCGATCTCCCTCATCAGCCCTGTTACCACCCTCATCACCCTTCTTCCTTCTCCTCTTCCTCCCCGCTCCAAATTCCGCCGCGACAAACCCTAGAATCCTACAATGAACCCACGACCCACGCCTGCACCCCGCCTGCATCGCCGTGGCCGGCACCCTCTCGTCGCCATCCTCACCGTCGTTGTCTCCATCGCTTTACCCACTTCTACCTCACCTCCTACTTCCTTCCCAACGTGAACCCATCTGCAAACCCTAGAACCTCTACTGCATACTCCCCGCCTCACCGCCGGCGACCACGTCGTCGTCGGCTCATCCTCACCCCGTCGCCACCACCTTCTCTCCCTTCGATGCGAACCATCACCACCTCCTCAAACCCCAGATCTTTTCCCCGCACAGAACCCTAACCCAAGCCTTCGCCGCGGCCACTGCCAGCGCCGCGGATCTCGCCATCGACGGCCCATCCTCGTCGTCGTTGTCTCTCCCACCTCATGTGTGTCCACAACCACAGAGAACCCACTCCTCCTCTTCCTCCTCTTCTTCTACTTATTCTTCTCCTTCCTTCTTGTTTTCTGACCATCGCCGGAAAACCCGCCTGCACCTTGCTATCGATGGCTCATTGTCGACGACACCCCCCCGCATCGTCTTGGATCAAGAGCACCAAGTCCAGACCGTGCACCAGATCGTGTCCAGCCAGATCGTGTCCAGATCGCGCCCATACCGTGCACCAGATCGTGTCCAGATCGTGTCCAGACCACCACCAGATCGTGTCCAGATCGCGCCCAGACCATGCACCAGATCGCGACTAGACCCAGTACCGTGTCGTGCCGTTTCACACACTGTATCGTGTCATGTCGCACCAGGCCGCCTGCACCTCGACCTTTGTTCTGAGGCAAGTAAAACTTGCTACATGGTACTTATATTATTTTATACGTATTTAATTGCATATTGAACCTGTAGATTAAATCTAATGGCACATGTTCCATTTTAACACTTCGATGTCCATTTATATCATTTTAGATTTAGAACTTGAAACATACCATGTTGTATTTTAGTTTACCATACGTGGTATCCACGTCCATATTTAAATCACATAATAATTATTTGCATAGCCCATAGTACCCCTTTAATAGTTTATACCCTATCGGACACCCGTTTGCATACATCTAGCATAATATATATATTCAATTGCATCCCTAGATCATTTAATACATATTAGTGAGATTTTAACATTCCATATTTGATAAAGTGTATTTTAATTAATGTTGGAATTATAACCTTAACCCAAATCGATAACTGTACATCCATATGTCTTAGTTATACCTATTTTTGCACACTACATTACAATATTCTATTTTATTGTTCCATTAGTACCCCATACTTGTTTTGTATACCCATGTTTATTATAGTTTTATTATGAGCACCCACTTGTTACTTGTGCACCCCTGACATGACTTGATACACCTACTACTTGACGCTACATGGTACCGTACACTTCTTAACATGACATGATACCTATATACTACCTGACTTGACCTGATGTACCATGGCTTTACCTGTTACCTGATCTTGTTACTAATGCCAACATACCTGACATGTTGTCACTACGGACATTTCATGTTGTCTATCCAGACAAACCTGTACCTGCTTGATCCTGAGTAGGCATTAGCTCCAGATTTATTAATCCCTGACTTGAACATATATAACTTGGGGGTATGGGGAAATCAATGATGAAACCTGACTTGTAACTCGACAGTTCGATACCTTTACTGATCAGTTTTAGAGGCTAGGCCAGCCTTGGGATGCTGCTGCTGACATCATTCATCTATACATTTTTCCTATTTTAGTGCTTAACGGCATGTCTCGGCTTCAGCCCGAGAATCTTCACCGTGGTCCCGGGCATGCACGGGATACTATTGAGTTATATCGATGATTCATCAAATTGATTTCAAAGACTTGAGAGTAGTTAACCCAATAGACCAGTTTAGACCACTCACTACACATTACCCCACTGTCCTCACTTATATTACTGTTATTTTTGTTTTACTGTTCATACACATACATGTATGTCTTTCTACCCTGTTTATATTATTGCTTGATGTTATGACGCGCTGACGTCTGGGTTTTGCATGGCCCAGATCCTCTACCTTTGTTGCAGACTGATCAGGAGTATTGCCGCTGTCAGACCGAGCGGTGAAGATCCTGTCGGTATGCAGTTTTACTTTCCAGGTGTTTCTTTTATTGTATCTTTTGCTTCCGCATATTATCATTTCTTGACTCATTTATTCTGGCTCATGGACATGTACTAGGTAGTTTAGTTTAGTTTACTTTCCTGTTTCTTGATATCTCTACAGCCGTAATGTGACTGTGGAAGGATTTTTCCTATCCACAGGTAGCATGATTGGCTATGTCACGTGCCCATCTTAGCGTACTCTGGGAAGCAGGGCGTGACATGGTTTTTTGGTATCAGAGCCATGGGATATAGGTTAATCGGGTTGATTCTTTTGTAGTTGGGTATTGGACCCAATACACGAATCAGAATACTCGTGATTAGGAATATGTCCTGCTACCTTGTTATCGTGATTCTTGAATCATATCGTTCTCGTATCCTTTGCCTTGACGATATGCAAACAACTTTGCATCTCGGCTTGAAATCTTTTTGGATTCACCATTGTTTCTCTCTATTTCTTGATTCTGATACTAGGATTTGGGCGACTTGGGTGGAGTTATGTAATTGTACCCATGAACTGCTGCATGGTTACAATGCGGTACTCTATTTAAGTAACTTGGAGTCCTAATCTTGATTCACTTCCTTATTCCATGATCGTTATAATACCTTGCTTCTCTCGGTTTCATTGCTTGCCAGTTCTTGTTTTATCGCCAACTTGAATTATGTTTACCGTACTTAATCATCTTCAGTATCTTGACTTCGGATGAAGTCATCTCGGTATCTTACTTGTTCTTCTTTCCCGCATTAGAATTATTCAATTCTGGTGCATCCCTTGGTTGTTGTTGTCTTGGGAATGGATTTTCGCGGCACTTTCCACGCTTATATTGATGGTAAGGAAAGGAAAGTGATTCTCCAGATTCCCGTACATCCGGAGTTTGTTTTGCTGGAGGAAGCAGTTCTGTCGGGCCAGTCGAGTTTAGGGCTAGGCCGACAAACAATGTTCTGTCGTAGATGGAAGTATTAAGGAAGAAGCGCCGGCTATAGTTCGAGATTTCATGGACGTGTTCGAAGACACCTCGGGTTTACCGCCGAAGCCAGACGTAGAGTTCGCGATTGATTTTGTTCCTGGTACAGCGCTAATCTTAAAGGCGTATTACCCGATGGCACCAGTGGAGTTGGAAGAAGTCAAGAAGCAAGTTGCTGAATTGCTAGAGAAGGAGTGGATTCGCAGCAGCAACTCACTTTGGAGAGCTCCAGTTCTTCTAGTAAAGAAGAAAGATGGCACAAGGAGGATGTGCATCGATTATCGAGAATTAAACCGGGTGACTATTAAGAACAAGTACCCGATCCCTCGCATTGGCGAATTGTTCGAGCAGCTTGGTGGCGCGAGGGTATTCTCGAAGCTGGATTTGCGGTCCGGATATCATCAGGTCTGAGTTAAACCAGAAGATATTTGCAAGACTACATTCCGACTCAGTATGGACATTACGAGTGTTTAGTGATGCCCTTCGGAGTAAGGAATGCACCGACGATATTTATGGGCTTGATGAACCGAATCTTTTCACCATTCTTGGACCAGTTTATAGTGGTGTTCGTTGATGATATTCTGGTCTACTCAAAGGAGTATTGAAGAGTATGCAGAACACTTGAAGATCGCACTGCAGACATAGATGCAGGAAAATTGTATGCAAAAATGAGCAAGTGCGAGTTTTGTCTTGAAGAAGTGAAGTTTTGGGGCACATTGTGGATGGAGATGGAATCGCCGTTGATCTCGAAAGAGTACAACAGTTCGAGATTAGTTGATTCCGGAGAATGTTGCGGAGATAAGAAGCTTTCTTGGACTTGCTGGGTATTACAGAAAGTTCATGGAGAACTTTGCTCGTCTGGCAGAGCCTTTGATCAAGCTTAAGCGCAAGGAAGTACCATTTTTGTGGACTGGTAGGTGTGCGTCAGGTTTCGAGACGTTGAAACAGAGGTTGATAACCGCTCTTATTTGGACCGTACCAGACGGTTCCGGAGAATTGGTGATTCACAGCGACGCACCGGAGAAAGTATTGGGATATGTTTTGGTGCAGCATTGGAAGGTTATAACTTATGCATCGAGACAGTTAAAGACCCATGAGAAGAATTACCCAACTCATGACTTGGAGCTAGAAGATGTGATGTTCGGTTTTAAGATTTGGAGACACTACTTATTGGGCGAAAGGGTCGAAGTATTCACCTATCACAAAAGCCTAAAGTACGTGTTCGCTCAGAAGGAGCTAATTGTGAGACAGCGAAGATGGTTGAAGCTGACGGCTGACTACGATCTCAATCTTAAGTACCATCCAGGAAAAGTTAATGTTGTACCGGATGCGCTTAGTCGGTTGCCAGCAATTCAGATGTTAACTGCACAGAAGGAGATTATGGAAGACTTTCGGAGATTCGAGTTGGAGATCGTGCTACCGCATTCTTCGGGACAGTTGATGCAGCTGCAAGTACGGTCGTCATCGATCGAGAGTATTAAAGCAACGCAGTCGAAGGACCCAAGATTGCAAAAGTTTCGAGAACAGGTTGAAGTTAGACTTCGAACAGACTTATTGATTCATGAAGGTGTTTCATTGCGATATGGTAATCGTTTGTGTGTGCCAAAAGGAGATATCCGTGAAAAAGTTATAATGGAGGCACACAGTTTCGCGTATTCCATACATCCATGTGGCACGAAGATGTACCGAGATTTACGACAGCATTTCTGGTGGGAAGGCATGAAACGGGAGATTGGCCGCTTTGTGGCAAAGTGCTTGGTGTGTCAGCAAGTTAAGGCTGAACATCAAAGGGTTGCTGGTTTATTGCAACCACTTCCGATTCCTCAGTGGAAGTAGGAACATATAACCATGGATTTCGTGACGGCTTACCACGAAGTACAAAGGGCAACAGTGCAGTTGGGTGATTTATGATTCTTGGTCAATCAATGGAAGTTGTGGCAGAATGGTACATGCAAAAGAATGTAAGATTGCATGGAGTACCGGTGAGCATCATGTCCGACCGTGACCCTCGTTTCTTATCACATTTTGGAGGAGCTTACAGGAAAGTTTGGGGACTTGATTGAAGTTTAGCACATCTTATCATCCTCGAACAGATGGCCAGTCGGAGAGAACGATCCAAACTCTTGAAGACATGTTGAGAGCTTTCATGTTGGACTTCAAGGGTTCATGGGAGGATCATCTACATTGGTGGGGTTTTCTAACAGCAACAGTTTCCAGGCGACTATTCAGATGGCTCCATTCGAGATTTTATATGGTCGCAAGTGTTGTTCACCTATTTGTTGGGACGATATCGGTGAACGAAGATTGTTGGGACCAGATTTGGTTGTGCAAACAATTGAGAAGGTTAACACTATCCGGAATCATATGAAGGCAGCACAAGACCGACAGAAGAGTTGGGCCGATATATCGAGAAGACCTCTGGAGCTCGCGGTTGGTGATTTGGTGTTGTGAAGACATCACCGACTAGAGGAGTTGTTCGTTTTGGGAGTCGAGGAAAGCATAGTTCCTGTTTCATTGGATCTTCTGAGATTTTGGAGCGTATTGGAGAAGTGCGTATCGACTGGTGTTACCGCAATCCTTGGCGAATGTTCATGACGTGTGTTACGTACCTCAACTACGTAGGTATGTTCGAGACAAAACACATGTGTTGGATCATTCGGAGCTAACCGTACGAGAAGATTTGACCTTTGAAAAGCGACCGGTGTCGATCGTGGATCGAAGAGAAAAGGTTCTTAAGAACAAAGTTTCCCTCTTGTACTTGTTTCTTGGGAAATCGCTCACATGGAAGATCAACTTGGGAACGAGAAGATGAAGTCCGGTAGAAGTTTCCACATCTATTCTTGAAATTTCTTGTTTGTTTATCCTTTCTTGTTCTTGGAATTTCGAGGACGAAATTCTTTTGTAGTTGGGGATAATGTAACACCCGAGTCCATTTATACCAATTCCTGTTCTCGTATTTCTTTATTCGTGATATTTCTTGATTTAGCGTATCTTAGGTCCGAATGGTATTTTACATTTTATATTGCATTCGACCCGACCCGCTTGCTTGAACCTGTTTGACTCTAATTTATAGATTATCTTGACTTGTTACATGGACTAATGCATCTCATGATTTAGTATATATTGGTATTTTATCTAGTATCACATCTTTTGCATATAACAATTTAAATCACGAAAAATAAATTAAAATTACATTTCATGGCCTGCATGATACCCCTAACCCTGTGGCAGCGTCCTTGCATCGTGTTCTCGTCCCGTTCAGTGAAACGGGCGTGTTTGGATGGCCATGCGCACGTACGTGCATCTGTTCTTGGGGGTATACTTTTTCTTTAACTGAGCATTCATTTTGAAATTTGGAAGTCGCATATATTTTTTATATTTTAAATCTGAATTTTTGGACCCGACCCGGGCATGTTTTGAAGTAAGTTTGTATTTTGCCAAATCTCAAAACGGACTAATATTATAATACTATATTCTAATATCTTTTCAAACTATTATAATCTTTACTAAAACTATAAAAAAATATTCCTAACAAACTGATTCTCTCTCTCTACCTCCCTCTCTGTTTCTCTCTCCCTCTCTCTCTCTCCCAGCCTCTCTTCGCTATATTATATATATTTATTTATATAATATTTTTATATTTCTAAAAAACCCATTCTCAAAACTCACGTACTCTCTTTCTCTTCTCTCTCATCTTCTTCTTTCTTTCTTCCCGCCTTGTCCTCGCGAGAATCCACGCCCGCGCCCTTCGCCTCGCCGCCGATCTCCCTCGTCGGCCCTGTCACCACCCTCATCACCCTTCCTCCTTCTCCTCTTCCTCCCCGCTCCAAATCTCGCCGCGACAAACCCTAGAACCCTACACTGAACGCACGACCCATGCCTGCACCCTGCCTGCGTCGCCGTGGCCGGCACCTTCTCGCCGCCATCCTCACCGTCGTTGTCTCCATCGCTTTACCCACTTCTACCTCACCTCCTACTTCCGTCCCAACGTGAACCCATCTGCAAACCCTAGAACCTCCACTGCACACACCCCGCCTCACCGCCGGCGACCACGTCGTCGTCGGCTCATCCTCACCCCGTCGCCACCACCATCTCTCCCTTCGATGAGAACCATCACCACCTCCTCAAACCCCAGATATTTTCCCCGCACAGAACCCTAACCCAAGCCTTCGCCGCGGCCACTGCCATCGCCGCGGATCTCGCCGTCGACGGCCCATCATCGTCGTCGTCGTCTCTCCCGCCTCATGTCTGTCCAAAACCACAGAGAACCCACTCCTCCTCCTTCTCTTCTTCTTCCACTTATTCTTCTCCTTCCTTCTTGTTTTTTGACCATCGCCGAAAAACCCGCCTGCACCTTGCTGTCGACGGCTCATTGTCGACGACACCCCCTCGCATCGTCTCGGATCCAGAGCACCAAGCCCAGACCGTGCACCATATCGTGTCTAGCCAGATCGTGTCCAGATCGCGCCTATACCATGCACCAGATCGCGCCCAGACCTCCACCAGATCGTGTCTAGATCGCGCCCAGACCATGCACCAGATCGCGACTAGACCCAGTACCGTGTCGTGCCGTTTCACACACCGTATCGTGTCATGCCGCACCAGGCCGCCTGCATCTCGACCTTTGTTCTGAGGCAAGTAAAACTTGCTACATGCTACTTATATTATTTTATACGTATTTAATTGCATATTGAACCTGTAGATTAAATCTAATGGCACATGTTTCATTTTAACACTTCGATGTCCATTTATATCATTTTAGATTTAGAACTTGAAACATACCATGTTGCATTTTAGTTTACCATACGTGGTACCCACGTCTATATTTAAATCATATAATAATTATTTGCATAGCCCATAGTACCCCTTTAATAGTTTATACCCTATCGGACACCCGTTTGCATACATCTAGCATAATATATATATTCAATTGCATCCCTAGATCATTTAATACATATTAGTGAGATTTTAACATTCCATATTTGATAAAGTGTATTTTAATTAATGTTGGAATTATAATCTTAACCCAAATCGATAACTGTACATCCATATGTCTTAGTTATACCTATTTTTGCACACTACATTACAATATTCCATTTTATTGTTCCATTAGTACCCTATACTTGTTTTGTATACCCATGTTTATTATAGTTTTATTATGAGCACCCACTTGTTACATGTGCACCCCTGACATGACTTGATACACCTACTACTTGACGCGACATGGTACCTACACTTCTTAACATGACATGATACCTATATACTACCTGACTTGACCTGATGTACCATGGCTTTACCTGTTACCTGATGTTGTTACTAATGCCAACAGACCTGACCTGTTGTCACTACGGACATTTCATGTTGTCTATCCAGACAAACCTGTACCTGCTTGATCCTGAGTAGGCATTAGCTCCAGATTTATTAATCCCTGACTTGAACATATATAACTTGGGGGTATGGGGAAATCAATGATGAAATCTGACTTGTAACTCGACAGTTCGATACCTTTACTGATCAGTTTTAGAGGCTAGGCCAGCCTTGGGATGATGCTGCTGACATCATTCATCTATACATATTTCCTATTTTAGTGCCTAACGGCATGTCTCGGCTTCAGCCCGAGAATCTTCACCGTGGTCCCGGGCACGCACGGGATACTATTGAGTTACATCGATGATTCATCAAATTGATTTCAAAGACTTGAGAGTAGTTAACCCAATAGACCAGTTTAGATCACTCACTACACATTACCCCACTGTCCTCGCTTATATTACTGTTATTTTTGTTTTACTGTTCATACACATACATGTATGTCTTGCTACCTTGTTTATATTATTACTTGATGTTATGACGCACTGACGTCTGGGTTTTGTATGGCCCAGATCCTCTACCTTTGTTGCAGACTGATCAGGAGTATTGCCGCTGTTAGACCGAGCGGTAAAGATCCTGTCGGTATGCAGTTTTACTTTCCAGGTGTTTCTTTTATTGTATCTTTTGCTTCCGCATATTATCATTTCTTGACTCATTTATTCTGGCTCATGGACATGTACTAGATAGTTTAGTTTACTTTCCTGTTTCTTGATATCTCTACAGCCGTAATGTGACTGTGGAAGGATTTTTCCTATCCACAGGTAGCATGGTTGGTTATGTCACGTGCCCATCTTAGCGTACTCTGGGAAGCGGGGCGTGACAGAAGTGAATGCCAACCTTCCCCTGGTGGATCGGCCCGACCAGAAGAAAAAGACTCGTGAGGACAGGTCGGAGCGTCAGTAGCCCTACCACCTGAAGTTCCAGGAGTATACCCCCCTCAACGTCTCCCTCGCGGTGTTGTTGGAGGCCCAGAATGAGGGGTTCTTCAAGTTCCCCCCAGTCCCATGTCAGGCCGTTAAGCTAACCCGAGGCCCCTACTGCGCTTTCCACCGAGTACTGGGCCACGCCACGGAGGACTGCAAACAACTGAGGAACTATATCGAGGAGCTCATCCGGTCTGGACACCTCGCCAGCTACCTAAGGGACAAACGACTGACCAACCGCGAGAAAAAGCAGCCTCGCCCTCCCACCGACCTGACCATCGGCCAGATCATGCTCATTTCAATAGACTGCCAGCCCGGGGCTCAGGGAGACCCATGCCCTATGCCAACCACGGGGCCCGACAGCCCTTCAGGGAGCTCGGCCCAAGCCGACCAAGTCATCCTTTAACCTGTACCTGTCCTTTTTCTTTCTTTTTTCTAAAAGTAATGTAAATTCTTCCTAGGATCTACTCTTGACTAAATAAAGATCAATGGAACATTGCGAAAAAGAAAGGAAATCTTTGTTCATTCAAAGGGTATTATGGGCTCCTCAGCCATACATGCAAAAAAGGGGGGAAGTTACAATAGCGGGGGTAAGGGGTGCAGCGAGCACTGCTCGTGGTACTCGGCGAAGATCTCCGCAAACCGGGGCCGCGCGAGTTCCAACCTTTGTTCCCGGTTCCCCCCGCGTGCGTCGACTTCGAGCCTCAGCTCGTAGCATTCCCGGACGAGCGCCTCCGAGCGCGCCAGCCGGTTTGCGGAGATCAAGCCGAAGCGCCTCAAGGACCGCAGCTTGCCCACGGCCTCGTCGAACAGCTGCTCCGACAGGGGGTTGTATAGCCCCGGTGATGCCCTCCAGATGGAGTACATCAGTAGCTGCAGCAGGGAGGAGCGCCTAGGGCGCAGCCGACCGAAGTGCTCCTCAATGCGAGTAACCACCAACTACACCGTGTCCTCGGTGCGATCGCGGTCATAAAAGTACACATCTGCAGAACTGATGATTTCGGGGATAGTGAATGGGAAATCCTCTATTTTCGATAGCCTATCTGCGAAGGGGAAAGAACCAGTACTCCTTATATAGCCCGCTGTGCAGCCCAACGGCCGCCACGCGGCGTCCATCGAAAGTCGCCCGGTCGAAACGAAGCGACACGCCACGTGGCGTCCATCGAACGTTACTCGGTAGAAACGAAACGACGCGCCCCTGTCGCTTCATCTCCCCCGGCATTCAATGCACTAGATGCATGCGCCGTTGCCCCGACCATTCCCATTCCCCGCGCCTACAGCCGAACGACCAAGCTGCGCCTCGTTAAAGATTCAACTCAGCAGCCGCCCTGCTCAAACATCCCCGGCCGGCAGCTCCGCTGCCACAATGCCGAGGATCAAAAAGCCCTCCCAGAGGTATCCCAGAGTCAGTCGAGGCCCAAGGTTCCCTCGTTCGGCTATCCCCCGCGGGCAGCTTCCCTGCCACAACGCCGGGGATCAAAAAAGCCCTCCCAGAGACAGTCGAGGCCCGAGGCTCCCTCGCTCGGCTATCCCCCGCGAGCAGCTTCCCTGCCACAACGCCGGGGATAAAAAAGAAGCCCTCCCAAAGGCAGTCGAGGCCCGAGGTTCCCTCACTCGGCTATCCCCCGCGGGCAGCTTCCCTGCCACAACGTCGGGGATCAAAAAGCCCTCCCAGAGGCAGTCGAGGCCAGAGGTTCCCTCACTCGGCTATCTTTCAGGAAAAAAACCCTCGCCACGAGGCACCGGGCAGTAACCCTGCCCGGCCAAGGTTCCTTGGTGGGCTTCCAACAGCCTTATAGCTTTCCTCGCGCCAAGGGCCAAAGTCCTCCCAGAGGCAATCGGGTCCTTGGCCGGCTATCCCTGGATGGTAGCTTCCTACCACAACCGACAGGGATCAAATTCCTCGCCAAGAGGCACTGGGCAGTAACCCTGCTCGGTCCCAATCCTGAAGGATCTAAAAGCCCTCCCAGAGGCAGCCGAGCCCGAGGTCCCCTCTTTCGGCTATCCCCCGCGGGCAGCTTCCCTGCCACAACGTCGGGGATCAAAAAAGCCCTCCCAGAGGCAGTCGAGTCCCGAGGTTCCCTGGCTAGGCTATCCCCCACGGGCAGCTTCCCTGCCACAACGCCGGGGATCAAAAAAAGCCCTCCCAGAGGCAGTCGAGGCCTGAGGTTCCCTCGCTCGGCTATCCCTCGCGGGCAGCTTCCCTGCCATAACGCCGGGAATAAAAAAATCCCTACAAAAAGACGATCGAGCAGCTACCCTGTCGGGTCACCCCCAGATGACGGCAGATACTCTAACTCAGAAACAGATGTCAGGTCTGTCCAAGCCTAAACGATCTCCCCCTCGACCACGGGGCCCAAGGAGATACCTCTTCGGAGACGCTCGTCGGCAAACAACTGCAGTCAGCTCAACGGACGATCGTTAGTCAGAGGGCCAACCTGACATGAAAGTACAACGGCGCAAGTAAAAACATCCCAAGCGAGTATTCTTCACAAACAGATGGCAGAAAGGAAAAATTTATCACAGCTGAAGAAGGAAAACTTTATTACTACTGCCAAAGATAAGTTTTTACAGAAGGTATTTTCTGGCTCCTCAGCCATACAAAATTCAAAAGAAAAAAATGAAGATAGGAGAGCGGGGGCTCGACACCTCGGGCCCAGGCACGACCTCGAGGTCCTCAACCTCCACCACTGGGGGCGCTGGGTCCTCGGCCCCCACCTCGTCGGGAGCCTCTCCCCCTTGCTCGTCGGCGCCCATGAGGGGGAACTCGGCCTGGAGATCCGTGTTGTCGAATTCCGGCATCTTAGACTTCACGGCATCAAGGGCGTCGTTCCAGATGAGGGTCGTGACCTCGGCCAGGTCGTCATAAAAATCCCTCCACCTCTTATAGCACGCCACGGTCTTCGATCCAGCCGACTTGAAGGCCTCGGCCGACGACCCCAGCTCCTTCCGGAGGGTCTTCACCATCTTCTTCAGGTTGCCGGCGAGCACCTGGGAGTCACTGAGCTTGCCCTCGGTGATCACGGCAGTCTCGCGATGCCGGGCGACCTCCCTTTTCTCGGCTGCCACCTCGCCCTCCAGGGCGGAGATCCTCACTGACATCGCCTCCTGCTCTCGCCTGGAGCTTTCTTGCAACGCGGTGAGCTGGCCCGTGGCCTCCACCGCCGGGGCTACCACCTCGGTCTCCATGCGGAGGGTGAGGGCCACGTGCTGGAGGGTCTGGGAAGGCGCAAAAAGAAGAAGGATCAGAAACATGAAGGAAAACACTAAATCTCACCGCGCAATGGGGGCTAACCTGCACGGCTTCCTGGGCGATCGACGACAGCTGTGCTTTGAGGGTCCCCCAGGAACCCGACCCCCGGTCGAGTTCTCTATCTCGTGGAGGAGGCTGTCCGCGACTGAAAGCCCGGACGGCACCGCGAACCGGAGCCCCCTTCCTCCACCACGGTCGGCGAGGACCGGCCCCGGGAAGGTCTCCGGGAACTCCTCTTGAGCGGCTCCGAGGGGGAGCCGATCTCCTCTTCCGAGGCCGTGTCCTCCACAATCAGGGCCCGCTTCCGACCCGACGCTCTGCTGGGGCCCGGGGCGGGATCCACCGCCGAACGTCCCTGGGGAACCATCACCGGGGCAGTTGGAGCGGGGGAAGGCTGCACCTGGGAAGAGCTGGCACCCCCGGCCCTGGCAGGCTGTCTCGGTTGGCGCATAGCATCTCGGAGAGTACCGAAGTCCATGGATCCTGCACAAAACAAACACCCAACTTATCAGCAACACGAGTAAAGTATAACCCCAGAAAATAAGCCTAACTTACCGACGAACTCGGCGGGGCTAAGGCCGGCCCAGCTCAAGACCTTCTCGGACAGCAGCACGTCATGTCTCGGGATGGGCTCCCACGACGCCACTCTCACCACGGCGGGGTCGTTAGACAGGTTCCCCGGCAAACACTTCTCCCTCGACCATTTGGTGGGCACCGGCCAGTCCTCGCCCTCGGGAGGGGAAACGAAGAAAATTTTCTTTTTCCAATCATGGATGGAGGAGGGCAAGGCCATGACCCCGGTCCCGGCAGTGACCCTGGGCCGCTTCCTAAAAGTAAAGTAAACCCATCTTGGGTCGCCCGCTCGACCGCCGGAGTCACTCTTGAAACCAAGGGAGGAATCGAGAAGGGAAAGACTGAAAGGAACCACCTGGAGCCTCAGGCGGATTAGGATCCCAAGGAGAAGCCTCCACGCGTTCGGCACTAGCTGGCCAGGGGCCAAACCGAAGAAATTCATAGTGGCGATGACCTCAGGAGAGAAGGGCAAGCGCATTCCGCCCCAAAAAGCTTCCAAATACAGGGCAATCACCCTGCCCCGTACCTGGTCTGCCCTCTCTCCCTCCTCGGCCAGACGGAGCGTGTAGCTCGGGGGAATGTGTAAGCGAGCTCGAGCGTTGGCGAGCTCGTCCTCATGCCTCACCCAGCACGAGGTGCTGGGGGCTACATCTACCGCCTCCTCCCTGGAGGCGGCCCCCGCCTCACGGCCCCGGGGAGAGGGCCCTGCCCCTGCTCCCCGAGGGGACTCAGACACGTCTAAAGGAACCCTAACATCTACTCCTACAACGCATACTGATTCTATAGGGGAAGACATCAAACCTGGGAAAGAAATTCTTCAATAGTTGGGAAAAAGGGAGGGGAGACGAGCGCCGAGCAACTGGGGGTTGAGAATGAGAAAATATGATAGAGTAAGGGCCCTAGGGCGGGCCCCACCCGTATTTATTACCGCACACGGCCTCATCCAACGGCGCCCATCGTCTCCCGCTTAAACGGCTCCATGCGCACAACGGCTCAGATCGTTCCACGTGGCAGCCCAGCGATTGACCTCGTCCCATCAGACGCCACAGGCCTGCGTACGTCACATCAGCCAGTTTGCGCTCGACACGTGGACCGTCGCTTCGACTGCAGAGTGCACGAACCGGCGCACCCTCCTTAAATGCAAAGATCTCGCCTCGATTCGCTAGTGGAAAAGACAACCGATGGCTCTAGGACTCATCCCGTTACAACCCTGAGGAGGAGCTCACCTCGGAGGGCCCGGCAGTCCACTCCTGACCCGGCCCGCTAGATGGTCGGGGCAAGAGTGAGGGCTAATGATGATAATCAATATTGACGACCTCCAAGACCAGGACACGTGGTAGATGACGTGTCCCAAGACTGAGAAGAAAGGGCCCGCAGAGGCCGACCAGGCCGCCCCACACCCGACCTGCAAGCACAAGCTGGCCCTCCACGAGGCCCCCAGCAAATCAGCCTCCTCGGCCATTCAGCTTCCTCGGCCATTCAGCTCGCCCCGAGCCACCTTAGGACCAAGACTCCCCGGCCTCCCCGCTCGTCCCGAGCTCCCTGCCGAGGCCGTCTTTCTCGGCCCTCCGACCAACTCCACCGCTCACAAGCGTAACCGCCGCTTCGCGAATCTCGCCATGCGCGGATTCTCCGCCAGCAACATCCCACGTTCCACGCCATCACGATCCCCATTAATGGGCGATCCGCTCTCTACGCGGGCGTGACGTCGGGAGAGTAACCGTCGGCGAGATTCTCGCTCCTGCTGCTGTGTGCCGCCACCGTTATATAAACCCCCATCACAGAGGGGTCAAGTAAGCCATTCTTTACACTTTACGCCGTTACTCTGCTCGGATCTCATCACTAACTTGAGTGTTGGAGGGTCCTCGGTGGTACCAAACCACCCCGGGACTTCTTTGCAGATACTCGGCGACAGCCTCCTCACCCCGCATTCTCCTCTCAAAACCCATTGAGACCCACACGCAACGAAGGACAATCAACCAAATTCACCTCGAGATCAACGGAAGACAACATCTGACGGAGGTCCGAAAAGGAGCTCAATCACACGTCTTCAGCGAACCTGAGCAAAACTGATTTATAGTTGAGGAGAAAGAACTAAGTTGCAAGATCCACCATTGAGTTCAAGACCCACGGTTGATTTTCCCACTCTATCTTAGAGATAAAGATAGGGACTATCTGCTTTACCTTTTTCACCGTCCTAAACCCACCATTGATTTGTTAAATTCACATTAAACTATAAAATATGCGTGAGTAATAGATAATTAAAAACACCGGCTAGGAATAAAATGAGAAGAACATGTAAAAATTTGATGACATGGTATTTTAGTTAACGTTTGTAATTGTCCAATGATATCAGTGTATATTATTGTAGTCAGAGGTAATAGTTCGAGAGAGTTTTCTTGCATAAATTAATTTGAGGTATTTATCACAGAAATTATCATAATTCGAGGAATTTTTACGCAATTTAGCCAATAACAAAATTAGCTTCAAATAAGCTAATAGCATCCATATGTAAATTTTCTCTCATGGCCAACGGCTAAGGAAGCTTTTCTTTAAGGTTTATTGGGGAAAATTAGAAATATGAAGAATCCAAGAACACAATAATATATTTTTTTTAATATTCTCCAATTCTGATAGTTGTTGATTTACCACTTTTTACATATATCTCAAATTATTTTTACAAAAAAACTTTTTTGAATTTTCGTTCTTTAAAGGAAGAGGAAGGTTCAAGTAAATGTTTTATGGTTATTTAATATTTATTTTTAAATTATTAAAGTTTAATTTTTCTTTTACTTTCATGATAAATTTTCAATTTCCTATAACCTATTTCATTTCTTTGTGTTCTAGGTTTATAATTATTTGGTTGCATATGAAAAATAATTGAACGGATGGAAGAAGTGTGGCCTTCTCACATTCAATTTGAATTAAAAATTGCCAATGAGCAATAACCCTATGGGTATGTCACTCATCTTTTTGGGAAGAGTGCAGGGGTCGATCCCCAGAAGGGAAGTAGCCATAAATTAACGCTTTTGGGGCAAATCCGTAGGTCTTCTTGGTGCTTGTGTGATGTGTGCTTGTGTGTGATACGTCGGTGGACGTGTTGTGTGGTTGGGTTAGGCTCACGTATCAGTTCAAAAAAAAAAAAAATTGAATTAAATATTCATAAAAACAAGAAAATTTCCTTTTACTTAGATCTAAGTCATTGACCTTTTTATAAGAAAATTCCATGGAATCATTAACTATAAAATCTAAAAAATAGTTTTAAACAAATTTTTTATGCGATTACTGTGGTTAACAAAAAACTTCAACAATTATAACATTCTAAAATCCATGTTCAACGAACTTCCTCAAAAAATAAAAAATATTTAAAATACTAATAACAAAATAAATTAAAAAGATACCAATTTATTTAAATTACAAAGTTCAAAAAGTATTTATTTTTTGATATTTTATTAATTATTAATTTAATCATATGCAGCGGTACTATTATCGTGGTTATAATTTTATGTCACTATTATTTTGGTGCCAAGGAAGGGATAAAAATTTGCCAAGAAATTAAGCCCCCAATTTTGATTCTTTATGTACTTCGAAGATGTGTTAAAAATTCACTTATCCACTCCAATTAAATATTGAGGAAAAACAGGAATTAATACACAGTCAAAATAAATACTGCCTTCTTATTTTTTGGGTTACTATAATTATCTCCAAAAAAGTTTAAATCTTTCTTTAAAAATTTCTTTCACGTTCTAATTTCTATGCTAGGTTTAAAAAAACAAAAAAGAATAACCATTACATTTTCTCTTTTGAACAAAAAAGAAAAATAAATTCCAAGCAACCGAACTTAAGAGTAAATATCCCCAATTTATGTTCTCTTAAATTTTTGTTCTTAGGATCTTAATTTATAGACTTTAGTAGTTATGCTAAATTTTCTTAATTAAATGGGTTCCTTCACCAAAGGCGAAGATATTTTCTCATATTCTTTGGATTCCATCCATGTTATTAATGTTTAATACTGTTTTGATATGCTTGTGTAATATAAATAAAAGGGGACCATTTAATTTATAACTTGGGCTCAACACTATAAGAAAATTTTGCACGCCCCTCTTTCAAAAAAACGGAATACGAGGGGTGGCAAGGCCGGCCATTCTCCTACAGTCAAGAAAAATATCCTGTCATAGTCACGCTTCGGCTTGTAACATTATGTGGTAATCAGTAATCAATGCACAGGTAATGAGAAATGCAGCCACTACTTCTGTCAAACAGATATAAAACTAACTAGATAGAGATCAAGGGAAAGATAGCACTGGCATCGCTGATCTAGATGTGCGCAGTATCCTCGAGGTACGACAAATCATGATCCGAGCTAAGTCCACTTCTCACTCTGAGCATGCATACTCAGATCGTCAGAGCGACACAATAGCAATATATATAAATACATATGTAAACACGTGCAATGATGATGAATATGAAACAGTAAACATAGAGTGATGTCATGAGCATGAAGTAAGCGGTACAGGTAAACAATAAAGTACGTATATCAGATCAGTAGTCAATGCAATGTCCATGTCACTAAACCTATCAGTCTCTAAGTCTCACTGTTCAAGTCACTAAATCTATCGTCAGCCAAAGTGTGAGCGTCAACCACCGCAGGAGTATCCCCAACCCAAGGGTAGGTCTCAGGGGCAAGGGAATACGGGCCCGAATCACGCTCGCTATATAATCAGTAATACCATCCATACGACTCCCGAAATCGCTATATATGCCGGCAATGAGACTCGTGAGATTCCGTTAATCGAACTCACACTCAAACTACCCCCACACCTGTGGTCTACATCAAACCCGACCATGCACCCAAATACTAGTAGCTACATGACAAGTCAACGTGAGAAACTGAAGACATGGCCTCCATCAAGCATGTCTCGACTGGTATCCAAGATAAATGGACAGTACTTGATGTTATATCTATGACACTAATATAAGTGCTTTCATAACCGTCCCATACCAGTTATAATTACACTTTGTGCCCCATAGGCGTCGACAATGTAATAACTAACTGGTTCCACTGATTGTGTACAAGTACGTGTCACTTTCACTATTCAATCATACTTTTACACTAACGTACTTGCCACAATCCAATCACTAACATTTATCACTTGGTAATATAACACGGTCACTAGGATATCAATGTAAATAAACAATATCTACAAGAGTATGACAATCATGCATATGATGGGGATATAGTAAATGCACTGCTAAAAATATATGAGCAACCGGTGTCGGTTAGACTAGAAAAATCATATACAATCACACGTGCATAATTGAGCAAAATGATATAAAAGGAGTAGGAAGTATATTTAATTATATATACAGAAAAATTAGTTTCATATCAATCGGGTTTCAGGTTTGCTGGTTATGGTCATTCTATTTTAAGTGTTTACTGCTGGAAATCCAATTTCTGAACTGGAAGTACGTTTCGTAACACCTTTTACTCCCTAGTGGAAGCATAATTAGACGATGCTATTGCTCAACTAATTGTAGGGCTATGAGTTAACTTTACAGCACAGGAAACGGATCAACAATAGCCATTTTGGTTTAGGAGTTATGATCAGATTACTGATAAAGGGTGCCAGCCGAAATGACAGAAATCTGCAGTACATGTCAGCCGTTTAAAATATGATTTAAATATCAAATAATACTGGAATTTAGTGAAAACGGTACCATTGAAAATATAAAACAATTTTCTATGCATAGGTAATTGGCTCCACACAATATCACAATTAAACAGTAAGGTTTCAGAGGTGTACATGTAAGTCAAGGGTAAGTTCCTACTCTGGACTGTGGTCCAAGGTCAGGTAAGTTCTTTATTTTCGATGTCCATAAGATATATATAACAGTAAAGTTATACGTCGTATTAAAGGTTATGCAGTACCCTTCGCAATGAACCCAGACACGCTGCGATTGGATTTTTTTGGAATTAATTATAAATTTAACAGTGTCAAGTGTTCGGTAAAATACATGTTTCGGTATTGAAGTTAGGGCGTCATTTTATATGTGAAAAAGACATCGATGTGCCACCAAATTTATACACAGCGTTTGTTAATAATTTTAGGGTCTAAATATCATGATTTCTGCCATTTTAGATTTTATTTTCGCATATGACTCGCATCGAGCACTTAACACATCATTTCGAAACTATAGCGGATTTGGTTTGTCTCACATACATGAACGAGATTCGATTTCCGTGAACTATATACATCAACCACGGGATATTAAGCTTATTATTTATTCAGTTCATCGTGTGACGCACGAATACGGGTTGCCACACTTATCAGACTCCAAGAAATATAATTAAACTTCGATTGTATATATATACATAGTATAAATAGCATGTAAAGCAAGTGTTTAACTTGCCTTCGGTCGCTTGATATAGAAGCGACACCACATGCGGGATCAGTCTCGACACCCGAGACGATGCGATACTAGACACGTGCGCGACTTAGCACGATACGCAGTGACCTGGTACTGGACGCGGTGGGGACGCGGGCACGATGAAGTAATGGGCGCGGTCTTGGCTCGATGCGTGGTGTGGGAAGCGGCACGACGCGTGCACGGGATTGTTAGTTGTATGTATGCCCTAGAGGCCATTATTGTACATATGATTTATATTATAATGGATGTTGGGACATATATAGGGAGGACTTTGTTGCTCAACATGATAGTATGCTATCTGGTTACTCTTTATCTTAACACGTACACTTATATTGTCTCTCTGTGACACGTTGATAAAACCCTTAGGATGTGTACTTGACTACCAGGATTATGATGCGGATCATACTAGTGGGGCCAGGGTAGTCGGCAAGTACATCCTTTAATTGTTCCTAGTCGTGGGAGTATCGAGACGGGACATCGATATTCTAGAGTAGACTAGCGTATACGTATCTTGACCCATATGATGGGCGATGGATGATCCCACATCCATTGGTGTTTGACATCAAGGATAGTTACCCGGATGGCCATTACGTTTAGCATACCGCTGACAGCTTGTGGGTGTTTGATATGATCATCACCTACTGTCGCCGTATTCATGAGTCTTTAGAGTCCTACACAGAGGTTTTCTGGTTCATGCGAAACGGAGTAGGAGCACATATGTGATATGTGCGGGACCGAGATTAATGCACGTATGTGATACCGCATTCTATTCTTGCGATGTGTGATATCGGTTGGTTATATGTGATATAATCGGGTTATCGGATCAAGTGTTGATTTGATAAATTGTTACATTTGCTATTATTCGGTTATATGTGATATAGCCGGATTATTAAATCAAGTGTTGATTTAATAATTTAATGTATCATTATATATTTGATATATTAAATTATATTAACTAATATTAGCTCACTTAAGTATTTCTTTTTCTCACTTATGATATATTAATATATATGTGATATATGTTAATTGTATTGTTTTCTTTTTGCACACAAAATTTATATATGATATATATTATTATGTCATGCTTGGTTATACATGAAACATGGATGTATGAGACTCACACCATGCTAGCTTTAATGTGGGTTTATATTTATATTTAAGTAATTCAAAAGTAGTGGAGATTTTGTCATGGCTTGAAGCTTGTAGAAGCTTGTAAGTTTCATTGATTTAGTCCACTCCTTTGTTTTACTTAAGATATTTATTAACCTAACCATTAAACATTAGCCATGTTTTACTCTCTACATGAGTTTGTGTATGTCATATACTCACCCATGGTTGCATTTCTAATCTCATGAGATTCATTCATCACTTCATCACTTCATCTTCTTCTTCCTCATGAGATAGCTCTTTTGCTTTTGATAAAGTGATGAAGTATTGTGAGAAAATTCCTACTTCATCATCCTCTACTATTAGCCATTTAGTTTAGGGTATTTGCTTCACTAATCTACCACATTAGTGAAGAGATAGCATGAGCTTGAGTCTTCTCGACGTAGATCATCTTCGGCCTCGAAGACATTAAGCAAACTTGTTCATTTCTTCATGTGAACCCTTTTTAGAGTTCGGGAATTCACTACTTGCAGCGAAGAGACTACTACACGGAGCTTTAGAAGTAAAGGACCAGTCTACAAAGGTTGTATTCCTCATTCATTTAGATGTAAATTGTTTACATTGTTGTTTTCGTATGATTCTCTAGTTAAATATCCTTTACCTAGGGTTCCTTAGGATGACAATTTTTTAATTTGGCATGGTCGATGCCCCCCGAAATCTCGCTGTCGTGCTAGGGAACCCAGCAGTGGTATCAGAGCCAAGCTAGAGAATTACACGATGTCTGTTAGATTACGAAACCGAAATGACTCCGAAACTTGAAACAAAATAACCTAGTTTCTGTCGATTTTCAAATGTGCTTTAAAAATTATTTTAGCAACTGCAGAATGTTGTATATGATATGACATGAACACAGAAGAAATTCGATGCCATTTGGCCAGATTTTGGCCGAGCACATCAAGCCAAAAACCGAGCAGGCTGGTTCTGTTATGGCATTTGGGCTTCAAATTTTTCCTGTGTTTCAGTCTCTGGGTTTTGGTGTTTCAGGTATTGCTAGTTTTTCTAAGATTGCATGTGATGTGGTCTTACTCTATTAGCAATTCGGAGTGTTTCATATTCGTAATTCTAGATTTGTTTTGGGTACTTTAGACAACGTTAAAAAGTTTGAACGGATATCAATAACCCACTTTTTCTCTCGCTGGAAATTTTCCAAGTGTTGGATTTTTCCAAGTTTAAAATATTCAGAAAATCATGCAGGTGATTCTGTGGACCCACTAGAAGAAAGAAAGCCTAACTCGATTCTATGACCGTCGGAACCGCTACCAAACCCTAGGGTTTGTGTTAGTTCCGCGGCTCCATAGGTCAGGCAAGGGTTGACCCTTCTACAGCTGGTCCATAGGTGCTGTGGCATGTTCTGGGTACTTTTTAAACTCCGCTCAAGTGTTGAGCTCTTTGGGAAATTTTGGGTGTTTGTTTATTCGATCGAAAAGTTTAACATTGTCTAGTTATCTGAGATTGTGATACAATATTTGGAATTCATAATAATTAGTTATGTGATAACAAGTTTGAATTTTATAAATTTAGCGGTTTAGTCTCAATTGATCGGTTGCCACGAGATTTTGATGTGGATCAAAATTCTGTCGCAATTACGTAGTGTACGCGGATACTCGCCGGGTAATTTTACTAGATAGCCACGCCCCATAGCCCCGAACAAGTGACTGTAAGAGAACCCCATCGTCAAAAGCATCCGTTCGGGTGCTCACGGCCGCGGTGTTCCTCCTAAGTGCACTCCGTTAATGGCATCGGGGGTGTGTCCGTCTACTAAAGTTTCCGACGAGCATTCGATCAGGTTATCGGGAATCTTGTTGAATTACCCAATTAGTTATTGAAAAGTGTTTTCAATATCGAGACTAAAATGCGGGGTTTATAATTGTTAGGCATGTGATGTTTAAGGAATTCTTTTGGTTAGGCATGAAATCCTATGTGTGTGATACATTGGGTTTATGATGTCTAAGGTGGTTGCGGATTTCAATTATTGTAGTTTTCACTTTCTTTTCTACGACCGTAAGTGCAATATGTAGTGTATCGCCGGTTTCTTTGCTATACGTCAATGAAAATTGGGATACGCATATTTACTTACGTTGATGACATGAGATGTTATGTGTTGCTGTGATATGTTATATTGGATCTTCGTATTTGAATAGCCGGGGGTTTTATGTGAGATGAGAGTTTTTCATTTTCATTCATGTAAAATTCATTGTATATAATATTCTTTTATTGGGGCACTTCTGGGTTGAGGATGATGTCACCATTAATGTATATTATTTACTTTTCCGCATTAGGATAGACCCAAGGAGGAGAGCACAAGTAACCGGGTTCTAGGGTCCAGTGGGAGGCCATCTCGAGGAGTCGAGACCGGTTCTCCTAACTCTAGAATTGGGGGGTTACTTGCCGCTCTTGTAGGGGTCTAGGGATATGGGTTTGGTTATTCATCGCGACCATGGAATCCTTGTTTTCTACTGGCTTGATATAAAACACGGAAATCCTAGCATATCCAATATTTCATATGTTATCTTCTGCTGCTGATATCTGTGATGTGATCATTTGATATATTGAGACGAATGCTTATATTGTATATATGATATATAATAACTATTGCTGCTTTCGTTTCTTCTGTGATGCTTAGGAAGCATAAATGGTGGGACTTCATTAATGAGATTAATGAAAAGAAATAAACCTAAATGATGTTGAAGAATCTTGTTTTAAAAACTGGTAGCTCTAGTTCTTGCTTTGCATAGAGGTATTTCTTGTAGAATATCCAGCACTTTATTCGATGAGAAAAGAGCCGATATCCCTTCACCGGGAGCGACCTCTTTAGCAACAACTGGCAGATGCTACAACCCTCGGTTTCATTTTTTATGGCTTTTTTAGTTCTTGCTTTGCATAATGGTATTTGTGAAATATCCTGCACCTTATTCGATAAGGAAAGAGCCAAGATCCATTCACCGGAAGTGACCTCTTTAGCAAAACTAGTAAAAGCCTAAAAAACACTCCATTTCAAAATCACTCGATTCCGCAATGATATCAAGTTCATTATGCAAAAGGTTTTCTAAAAAATCTGTCGTAGCCCCCCGTTATTTCAGATAAGGACTATTTAGTATTCGTGCTACGTTTGTTGACCTTGTTAAGGCGTAGTGTGCAGTAGCTAATTAGTGATTATCTGTTTAACCATGAGATGCGATTGAGTTATATAGTCATATCTGTTGAGCTATATAGTCGTCAAGGGTGGCTTTCGAGATCGTCTCCTCTTTGGCTGTTGAACAAACAGGAAGAGGGTTTGATGTCTCCCCTCTGTCGTCTTCAAGGATAATCGAAGGGTCTTCAGCTGGAGGATCCGGCTGTATCATATTTCTGACTATATCTTGGAATAAAAGCGCCATTTGTTTTATGTTGGCCGCTTGTTCCGTGGCCTCTTTGTCTTTCCTCTCGAGCATTCTTCGGAGGAATTTGGCATCAGTTTCCTATTCTTGACGCTGCTCCGACGATATTTCAGGGCTTTCTTTTGGCACAGTGAGTGCGGCCATCTGTTTCAGCATCTCCTGGAGCTTTCATTGCTGATCCTGAGTTTTCGTCACAGACCGTGTGAGCGGTCGATGACCCAAAGAAGCACGGCTTTTCTATTTTCCGGAAGCCATATAAACAGTATGCACTACCATGCCCCCAGACTCGGGGCATTTGGGTTTAGTGCTTGTGCGATTCGTCGTAGGCGCAGGGATCTTCTCCGGCCTTCTCCTTTTATAAGCGGTCGAAGTTGAGGAGGCCGTTGCTGCGGGCACCCAAGTAGACGACACCTTCTGTGGCACGACAGGGTGGTCCTTCTCTTGCCGAAACTTCATTTCCTTCGGTCGGCAGGAGTAGTCTTGGTTAATCACAGAGTCTTGGACCTTTCGCCAGACTCTATGGATTTTGGAGGACAGCCGCTGAGGGGGCTGATCCGGCTTCGCTTTTGTGATCTTTTCAGCAGGCGGAGTAGACTTTTTCAGCACGTCAGTTGGCAAATTCCTACGCATCCTGTTAAGTGGTTCAAAGCTGTTCTCAGTTGGAACAACAGCATCAACTTCCACCGTTGGAGCTGGTGGGGTAAGTCCAGAAGGGGAACTGCCTCCATCTTTCCTCACTCGGCACCAGTGGCGACGTTGAGCATGTCGAGCGGCCGGGACCACCTCTGCTGTTGGGGTAGCTGCATCATGCTTCATCCTTTGATGAGAAACTCCTTGGTGTCACCCTGTTAAAGACTGACGTACGTTGAGAGGGGATGGTCAACCTGTCGAAGGCAGACTTTAGAGCAGGGGTAGCGGCTTTGGTGACTTCGCCTGGAGCGGGAGTTGGAACGGCCAGCCTTATGAAGACTGACCCCTTAGTAGGAGAAGTCGCTTTGACGATTTCCTCTACTTGAGCCGGAATGGCTATCCGCTTTGGGATAACCCCTTCGGGTATTGCAGGCTTTTTCATGGGCCCACCTGAGCTTTAGTCCAATCTGTTGAAAACCGAGGCGGTGGATTTGGGCGACCCGTTGAGAGGGGCCGTGGTAGTTGTAAGCCGATCAAAGACTGACTTCTTCGGAGCTTCTTGCGACGGCAGTGGGACGGTGAAGCTTATTGGGGGGAGCATGGTCCTAAAGAACAACCCAGTGGTGGCTTGTGTCACCTGTTCCACGGGCATCGTGAAAATGGAGGCCGCTTGAGTCCCATAGGTCACTCCTCTAGCGAAGACGGAATGGGAGTTGTTGTTGCAGTTGGTGCAGTTGGAAGCCATTTTCTCTGCACGGGAGCAAGACACCAAATCTTAGTACCTCGAATCCAGGGGCAACCACATTAAACCGCGATTCATTCACGAACACAACACATGAAGTGTGGAATGGATTTAGGAAAAGGTCCCACCGGGCGTGCCATAATCTGTTCGCCGCCGAAATCCCGAAAGACAAACGTCTTGCCTGAATTTGGGGGCAGATGCTATTTGGTTTTATCCGTCCACCTCTCCGAAGATGCCAAGTTTATTTATGACACCATTTATCAGAGGTTTAGACGGATACGACCGTTGTAGCATATTTCGTCAGATTGCCCCTCATTGTGAGGGGTTTTTGATTGTGGGGACGCTCTTCCCTGCAGGCGCAAGCCCCTGCAGTTAATTACGTTATCGGGTTACGATAACCATTTTCTCCCTCTCCATATGGTCACTTCATGTCGTGTGTGTTTGTTTTGTTTTTGGTTGCCCGTGGATTTTATACGGAGACTAATTTATGTTGTTGCCCGTAGGGCGTGGATTAGTCTAAATCTGTATTTTCTTAGATTTGGGTTTGGGTTGGGTTTAAGGATCGTCAGACTCATTTGAGACTAAGATCAACTTAAACGTTTGTTAAGGATACGTTAGTCTAATTTTAGACTAAGATCTACTTAACAGGGTTTTGGGGATCATTTAGATCCAACAAAAGAGCATTTGGGCTCTATTGTTTTAGTTTAGGGACATTGCGGTCCACAGAGTTTAAGGACATCATAGTCCATAAAGTGTAAGGACATCATAGTCCCGTTTAAAGACATCATAGTCTATGTGGTTTTGGTTCAACCGTTTGGGGATGCGCCAAAAGTTACTGGTTATTGGGACCCTCCATCTGTCTGAAGACGTTGAATAATTACAACGACATATATCAGAGGTATGAAGAGATGTACCCTTGAACCAATGTTGGTTGGGAGATCTGTAGTCAAGTTTGGGACTAAGATCAGTTAAAAAGATTTATGAGCATATGGGCTCAATTAATCTGAATTAGGGGTCTATGGCCAACTTGGGCTCGGCCCACTCAGTTAAAATGTTGAACATTTAATTAGGCTCAGTCTTTTTTCATTTAACAGTGCTGAGCATAGGTTTGGGTTCTGACAACCTTTCTGTCTTTTATTGAGTGTTGAGCCCTCATTATGGCTCTGGGCTTTATTTAAAGAACAGTTTATATTCCCTCGGCGCCCACGTGAGGAGCACGTGGCGCGCTTGACGCTGAGCGCCAGACTTAGAGCGCTAAAATGTTTCCTGTGAGATAGCGCACACGTGAGGAGCATGTGGCGTGCTTGGCGCTGAGTGCCAGATTTGGAGCGCTAAGGTGCTTCTTATGAAGTAGCACACATGTGAGGAGCACGTGGCACGCTTGGCGCTGAGCGCCAGCCAATTAGTGCAGTGCGCTCTCTATGAAATAGCGCACACATGAGGAGCACGTGGCGTGCTTGGCGCTGAGCACCAGCCGATGAGTGCAGAGCGCTCTTGATCAATTTTTTGCTCTGAGAATTAAGTTCTCGTTTATAAGAGACTTTGTCTCGTGGCTCTAAGAACAAGGTTCTTATTTTATAAGAGATGTTACAATCTCTTATGTTTTTATGAAAGACTTTGTCTTTGTCTTATAGATCTGTGATCTAAAGAGAACTAAGTTCTTCTCTCTCTCTTTTTATGATGAGATGCTATGATCTCTTTTGTGAAAGACCTCTGTCTCATAGATCTATGATCTAGAAAAAGAACTAAGTTCTTTTTTTTATGGGATGCTTTGCTCTCTCTGTTTTATTTACCTTGAAGAAATTCTTCTTCCGAGAGCTTGCTCTTCTCTTTGAAATTTCTTAAAGTTTGGGGGGTCCTCTCTGCAAGACTTGAAGTCTTGGGTCCTTTATATAGGGGAGGCTGATTTGTTGAATCAGTTCAGGAAATCTTTCTCTGATTGATTTGGGGATATTTCCCCACCATTGGATCTTTGATCCTACGGCTTCTGTTTTACAGAAGACATCTTTCTTGTTATTAACAAGATTGAGAAATTATTTTCCCATACAGTGATTACTCTGTATCTTGGTGATTTTTAATCATCGTTGGATTTTTGATCCAACGGTGCTCTGATTTACGGAGCACAATCTTTCTTGTTTAGAAAGATTCTGAGGAGTATTTCCTTAACAGAATTTTATTCTGGTAGTTTGATAATTTATCATCTCCGTTGGATCTTTGATCCGACGATAGAGAACATTTAGTTCTAGCGCTTGGCGCTCTTATGCCATGCACGTGAGTGCTGCCTCAGAGTCTTTGACTCTCAGCGCTGGCGCACTTGGCGCCAGCGCCCTCATGCCTTGCACGTGGGCGCTGCCTCAGAGTCTTTGACTCTCAGCGCTGGCGCACTTGGCGCTGGCGAACTTGGCACTAGCGCTCTCGTGCCTTGCACGTGGGCGCTGCCTCAGAGTCTTTGACTCTCAGCACTGGCGCTCTTGGCGCTAGCGCTTTTATGAAGCGCTGCTTCATTTCAACTTTCAAAATTTGAACAGAGCTTTGCTCTGATTGGGGGAAACAAATGCCCCCCCACTGTTGCGCTCACGTGGCTCACACGTGAGTGCATCGGTAGTAGCCTTTCCACTGTTAGATCAGCTTAGAAGTTGAAACGGCTCTCAGTGCTTATAAATAGGGCATTTGGCCCTTGAGATGACTGTTTATTCATCTTCTTTCTTGTTTTTCTGAGAATTAATTCTCTTTCAGAGCCAACCTCTCTTCCTTAAGAAATTTCTTAAGAGTCGAAACTCTGCCCAAATTCGGTAAGAATTGAACTTATTAACAGAGCTTCGCTCTTCTCAGATCACAGATCTTAAAAAATATTTTAGGGTTTTACCCATTAATAGAGCCTTGCTCTTCTCAGATCATAGATCTGCTCATCTTCCATGAAGAACCCTTTAGAGTTTGTTCATAGATCTTGAAGATCTTGGATTTTTGACTTAGTAAAAGCTTTGCTTTTTAAGGTTTTTGATGGATTATTCCATCATCTTCACAGAGCATAGCTCTTCAGAATTTTTTTGAGGGGAATTTTATTCCTTTCATCATTAATTATGACAGATGTCATGTTTATTGTAGAGCGCCACTCTCAAGGGAGATTAACTCCTTGGCCCGAGGGGCCTCTCATTAAATGAGAATGCTTTTAGGATTTCTCATTTAATGAATGACCGTCTCATCAATGATGAGACTGTCGCATAAATAATGAGCCGTCATCTAGATTTTATGGGTCCCCTTTGGTCCCCTTCCACTGCGTGCAGTACAAATTTAAAGTACCAAATACCAAAACTTGAGCTGTAGCATTGACGGCTAACTTTTGCTCTTTTTCGTGCAGGTACTATGTATTTCGACACTTCTTTCCCCTTTGTCCGTTCCGAAAGCGGATTCCCTGAAGCGCCTGTGGATAGGGAAGTCTTCATGTTGATCAAAGCTCACGACCCGGAGCAAAAACATCTTCATTTATGAGGAACCTGGTACAATTAGATCATCAAGGGTCGGCGGAGCTTTTCTTGCGCAGCACCTTCGGAGCCCATTTCGGCGATCCATTATGCTGACGCACCTCCGGTGAACTATGCCGTGGAGGAGGTCAACTGGACCTCAGAGGGTTGCCTTCAACCCTCTATGACCGAGATACCCGTACAGCCGCCGACGGCTTTGGATACTCTGGGGCGGCTTATATGTCAGGACGAGTCACGCCCTTGGGGGCAGCCATACATGATAGGCCTAACTCCTCGCCATCCAGCTGGGTATTTACAGTGGGCCCGCTACATTTTGTCGGCCAAGAGATCGTTGCTGCTGAGGCTTGGGTTGTACCCCGCTGTTTATGTGTCTCTCTTCCAATATTCCACGCCTCCTGTGTGGTGGGTCAAGGCTTTCCTGGAGCAATGGAATATTCCGACCCACACCTTCCTTCTGTCGGATTGAAAAGTCTCAATCTCTTTAGAGGAGTTTGCAGAGATCTCTGGCTTACCTATTAGGGAAGAACACTGCGAGGAACTGCTTCCTCCAGATGAGTACATCTTTGCCACCAAATCAGTGGTAATGGGTCTTACCCCGGAGATGAAGGGTTCCTAGGCACACTAATGAGGTCTCACAAGGCATCAACCATGCCAAATTATAATTTTTCCGGTGCCGAGAAACCCTAATGCGATCGTTAACTAGAGTTTAGGCGAAACTACAAGCTACTAAACTACTTTAGTGCTAAGTGAACGGAAAGTAGAACCTTTGTAGATCCCGGTCCTCCACCTCCATAGCTCCGTGATGATGTCCCCTCGCTGCGATCATCGGATCTCGGGCTCTAGCATCGGATTCATCGGAGAAATGGGCGGGCTAGGTCGTCGACTTCGATGCCGAAGATGATCTACGTCGAGGCAACACAAGATCAAGCTCCAACTTCACCAAGCCATAAAACTTGTGAAGAAAACACCCTATACTACTTGGCAAGTGGTAGAGGATGAAGAAATAGGAAGTGGTTCACTTTAGAATTGGATTTCTCACTCTTTTTCTCATGTTGCCATTAATGGTAGAAAGCTTTCTTCTTGTTGAAGAAGAAGAAGAAGAAGAAGAAAAAGAATATGATAAGAATTATAATTCAAATGATAAATCAAGTGAAGTTATCATAATGCAACCTTGGTTAAGTGTAGAGAATAAACTAGGGTTAGGTATAATGGTTAGGTATAGGATGAAGACAAAGTGGTGGACTTTCAAAGATGCTTTGAAGCTTCAAGAAGCTTCAAGCAAAGAAAGAAAAATAAAGCCACCATTTTATCTTTTCCAAAAAGAATAAATAAATAAATAAATAATTAAATCAAAACCCTAACCATTAACATAACCATGGTTTAATCATACACACCCAACTTTGCATGTATCATTAAACATGATACAAACAAGTGCACAAAAATATATCACATATACAATGTGCACAACAAGTGAGAAAATCCATCTTAAGTGAACAAATACTAGTTAATGTAAAGTAATATATCAAATATATAATTATACATTAAATCATTAAATCAACACTTGATTTAACGATTCGGTCATATCGCATATGACCGACTAATATCCAATGTATCGACTTATCGAATAAATCATCGATTCGATAACTAGGTTATATCGCATACAACCAATCGATACATTCATCGCGAGAATAGAATACGGTATCACATACACGCATTATTCTCGGTCCCGCACATATCTCATATGCGCTCCTATTTCGTTTCGCTTGAGCCAGGAAACCTCTGTGTAGGACTCTAAAGACTCGTCAATACGCCGGCAGCAGGTGATGATCATATCAAACACCCACAAGCCGCAAGCGGTCTGCTAAACGTAACGGCCACCCGGGTATTGAGCGATCAGAAGATCGACGAGCAAGCCCGCTCACACTCCTGTGAATCCAACCAGTAACACTTACCGTACAGTCCGGTCTGATCGTCTGATATGTCGCATATCTCGCCTAGGGGTGGTAAACGTCAGACCCCAATAGCTCGATAAGTCATGTCGATATGAGGTCTATAACAGTTCGAGAAACTACAGGTAACACTTACCAGTAAATCTCAGCAACCCTGGCCAGGGATTTCCGGTTATAGCCAATCGAACATAGCGCAACATCAACCCCCTATACCGGGAGAGACGAATCCCCTCCTATCGCTCATTGCCTCTATGTGATTCGGGACTGTACCCAAAAACCACCGTTTTTCACGCCCTCTTGGACGTGGTAAGGTGGAAATCAAAGCACAGTGGGAATCACACAAGACTCTATGACGATCTCGGGTCTACAGACTAACCTGTACCAGTGTCACCAGAGAACTGCCATCTGACATAAGGTATAATACCATCTGGGAGTTCTCGGTGAGTCCGTCCAGTGTACCCAGTCTCCACTGAGCACCCGTATATCATCTCTGATGTCAAACACCAATGGATATGGGATCATCCATCTCCCATCAGTATGGGTCGAGAAGGTATACGCTAGTCTACTCTGGTATATCGATGCCCCATCTCGATACACCCACGATTAGGGACCTTGAAGGATGTACTTATGGACTACCATGTCCCCACTAGTATGATCCGCATCATAGTCCAGGTAGTCAAGTACACATCCTAAGGGCTTTACCAACATGTAACAGAGAGACAATCAGTGTACACGTTAAGGTAAAGATCAACCAGATAGCATACTATCATGTCGAGCAAGAAAGTCCTCCCTATATATGTCCAAGCATCCACTACAATATACATCCTATGTATAGTAATGGCCTCTAGGGCATACATATAACTAACAATCTCCCACTTGCACTAGGGCCATTTGTAGCAGTGGTTGCAGTATCTCATACTCAACCATCCCATAAAAGTCTCTCTCTGGGAAAAGGCCTTTGTGAGTGGATCCGCTGTGTTGTCCTCTGAGTCTACTCTCCTAACCTCGATCCCCTGGAGATCAACCATCTCGATGATCAGGTGATACTGCCTTAGAATATGTCTGGATCACTGATGGGACGGACGTTCCTTGGCATAAGCCACAACTCCATTGTCTCACAATGGGAGGAACTAAGTTCATCTCATGAACAAATATACACCCAGACAGCCTCTTTGGTACCATCTTAAGTAACGATGTATCCAGCCTTTATCGTCTAGTATGCCACGGTATCTAGCTTGGAACTCTTCCAACATACCGTCCCTTTACTAAGGGTAAAGACAATGCCTGTGACTGACATTCAGTCGTCCTTATCACCCTGGAACACTTCCAGTGATTCTCCCCAGGATCGATTGATACCATCTCACTACAACTAGTGAGTATCCTAACATCCAATTAGATCTATCTCATAGATCCAAAACCCAGGATTTAGGAGGTATCATTAAATCCTATATGGAGAATCCTTGTGATGAGCGGAGATTGACCGAGCGTAGCATAGGAAACTCCTTTCTTATCAAGAGTATGTAATCCACGTACTCTACGAGGATCACCAGCATACTCCCTACTACCTTTTTGTATATACAAGGTTCATCTACCATTTTGATGATGTCAAACTCTTTGACTAACTCATCAAAATAGATGTTCCAACTCCGCGATGCCTGCTTTAATCTTATAAAGCATCTTGAACACGTTTCCGCTGCTCCCACTGTTTACGAAGCCCTCTGGATGTGTACTTATAGACACTCTCTTCTAAATCAATATTTAGAAAAGCAGTCATGACACCCAGCCGCCAGATATCGTAGTCATGGTATGTAGCCATGGCAACTAGGATCTGGATGGACTTGAGCATAGCTACTTGAAAAGGTTTCATCATTATCCACGCCTGGTCGATGACGAAAACCTTTAACAAGTATAGCTTTGAAAGTCTCAACTTTTCCATGTACACCAAGTAATCTTCTCAAGATATACTTGCTCCTGATGGGGATTTAACCCTTTAGATATAGCAACCAAAGTCTATACTTCGTTGGTGTATAAGGATTCCATCTCAGATCGATAAGCATCCAGCCATTCTTACAGAGTCCCACTCCTGATGGCCAGCTCGAAACTAGTTGGGTCATCATCTCATGATGCAATCCTCGCTCCCACTTTCATAGAGAAACCGAAGTATCTCTCAGGCGGGTGAGGAACCTTACTAGATCGGCGGAGAGGCTGAGGTTCGTTGGTAACTATTGAATCCTTTGGTTCTTTCAAATCATCAGCTGCAGTTTGTATAGCTGGAACATTTCCAGTTCTACATAACAGACCTTGCCTCGAGCTTGTCCGGAATTTACTTTTAGACATAGGCCGGACAACCCCAAATCTTAACTAACTTAAGATATGGGCTCTTCCCTTTCCATATCACATATGAAGTGGTAGGCAACCGACTTGATTTGAACCCTATTCAATAGGTATGCAGCTTCTCAAGCGCATAACTCCTAAAAGGAAATAGGAAACTCAGTAGTACTCATCATAGAGCACACCATATCATATAGGGTGCTATTGCTCCGCCCCGATATACCATCGTGCTATGGTGTATACGGAGGAGTAATGCTGAGAGAGAATCTCATTCTCCTTTAGAACAGTCCAAGACTTCCATGCATAAGTATTCTCCTCCCTGATCTTATCATAGGACATAATACTTATACCCGTATTGGTTCTTTACTTCTAACTTATATTCTGTGAATATCTCAAAAGGTTCGGACTTGTGTTTCAACAGGAACATATGACTGAATCTTGAGAGATCATCAGAGAATGTAATGAAGTACAAAGAACCGGTCTTGGCATGTGTAGACAGGGGACCTTACATACATCAACATGTATCAATCCCAAGAGTTTACTAACTCTTTCTCTATTTCCAGTAAACGGAGCTATGGTCATCTTATCTTTGTGACATGACTGACAAGTTTCACAAGATATAAATTCAAACTGATTTGAATATGCATCTATATGTAACTTCAGCTAGTCGGGTCGCATTGATATGACCTAGTCTACAATACCTCAAGAAGAATTCGTTCATTTCTGAACTCTTTCTCTTGTGTGTGTTCTGTATACTAAGAACTGTAGTTTGATTTAGAACATCAATGCTTTTAGATAACGTGCCTGAACCGATCAACTTTTGATATAGGAAATGTTCAAAACATAATCCAACAATACAAAATTATATCATTTCTTTACTAATAAAGAGACTGATATGATTTTGTATATCAGGTTCGGTATCTAATAACATTCATTCAGAATCAATGTATTGGTAATACAGGGTGACAGTGACCAACAGACTTGGCTGCAACACTTGCCCCTTTTTCTGCCTCATGAAACTTATCACCCGTTCTCAGTTCTCTACCTTTCTGCAGCCCTATGTAACATATTACATATCTGCGATCCTGATCCGGTATCAAATACCCAGGACGTAGAGAATAGAGAAACAGTTATGTATAAAGAACACATCCGAAGATGATGCATCAGCATGCACTCTCTTCGTTTGGGTGGCACGGGAATTCTGGTAATCCCCTATTTCCTGCTCTGTCTTATAACAATTATAAGTTGGAACGGGACCAACGTTCCCCAGCTCAGTATAACAAGCGGGTTCGGTCAATACATCCGTATTATTATCTTGATTAAGGCGTGATATGATCGCTACCTGGAGAGAGAGAGAAGAAAACACTCAGCGTATGCTCTTGCAAGATCAGATTGGTTATTATTTTATCTAATCAGGATGGCTCCCACTGTTTTTATCAAATCTTCCTTCAAACCCTAAAAGGAAAGACTAGCCGGGATTAATTACACGCTACAAGTTCGCCAATCTTTCAGCCAGGCCAGTGTCGGTACTTTGAGGGAGGTCCCCCGTGCTTTCGCACGAACCTAATTATAGTAAACCTCGTTTTCCCAGAGGCGTAATCTCGTTAACACCTTTATAGACACCTACTTGATCGGCTAATTGTAATGTGTAAAACTCTCCCAGGAGTAACTCTTACTCGCAGCGGGTATCAGGATCCAACTATCTCATAGAAAGTATGCAATCTCATTGCAAATTTCAACACTTGAAATTCCCGATAATATTTTGCCCCTAGCGTCCTATGACCTTGACGCAGGCCAACAAACCATAGTCCGCTAGTCAAGTTCAACCCGTCATTTCTTGATTGAATTAAACCCACCCGCACGACCCTGGACGCAGGCCAACAAAGTCGAACGACTACCCTAATCCAATCTGCATCATATGCATAAACAGATAAATACTAGTTAGCTACCGCACACTACGCCTTGACGCAGGCCAACAAACGTAGCACGAATACTAAGTAGGACTTATCTGAAATGACGGAGGGCTACGACAGGTTTTTCTGAAAACCTATTGCGTAATGAATTTGATATCGTTGTAGAATCAAATGATTTTAAAATGGAGTGTTTTTGAGGCTTTTCTAGTTTTGCTAAAGTGGTCACTCCCGGTGAAGGGATCGTCGGCCCTTTCCTCGTCAAATGAGGTGCGGGATATATCATATATATCACTGTGCAAAGCAAAAACTATAGAAGCTATCAAAAGACAAACCGAGTGTGTAGCATCTGCCAGTTATTGCTAAAGGGGTCACTCCCGGTGAGGGGATCGTCGGCCCTTTCCTCATCGAATAAGGTGCAGGATATATCATATATACCGCTGTGCAAAGCAAGAACTGTAGCTACCTGTTTTATTTAGAAATTCGATTCCACAACATCTTAGGTTTCTTTTTCTTTCATTAATCATATTAATGAAGTCCCATCATTTAAATCACCTAAACATCACAGATAAATACGACGTACACTTATGCCATCCGCATTCGTCTCGATATCCCCTCGTTCACCATTAGGTTAGGTAACTAACGACAGAGCGGGGCAGGGCTAGCGCGAGTGCAAAACATAAGTAACATCTATATAATATATCATATATATCATATACAGTATCTATCACAGAACATCAAATGATCACATCACAGATATCGCAGCAGAAGAAACATATGAAACATTGGATATACTAGGATGTCCGTGTTTTCAATACGAGCCAGTATAAAACACGAATTCCACGGTCGCGGTGAATAGCCAAACCCACACCCCTAGACCCCTACGAGAGCGGCAAGCAACCCTACCAATTCTAGAGTTAGGAGACCCGGACTCGACTCCTCGAGTTGGTCTCCCTCTGGACCCCAGAACCCGGTTACTTGTGCCCTCCTCCTTGGGTCTATCCTAGTGCGGAAAAGTAAATAATATACAAATGGTGACATCTTCCGCAACCTGGAAGTGCCCTAATAAAAGAATATTACATACAAGTTTTTACATGAATGAAAATAAAAAACACTCATCTCACATAAAAACCCCCCGGCTATTCAAACACGACGATCCAATATAACATATCCAGCAACACATAACATCACATGTCATCAACGTAAGTAAATATGCGCATCCCAATTGTCGTTGACATATAGCAACGAAACCGGCGATATCACATATTACACTTACGGTCACAGAAAAGAAAGTGTAAAACTACAACAGTTGGAATCCGCAACCTCCATAGACATCGCATGCCTAATTAAATGAATTACTTAGACATCGCATGCCTAACAATTATAAACCCCGCATTTTAGTCTCATTATCGAAAACTCTTTTCAATATCAAGTCGGGCAATTCAACAAGATTCCCGCCATTTTGATCGAATGCTCGTCGCAAACTTCAGTAGACGGCCGCACCCCCTATACCGTCGACGAAGTGCACCAAGGCGGAAAACCGCTGCCGCGAGCACCCGAACGGATGCTTTCAGCGACGGGGTTCTCCTACAGTCACTTGGTCGGGGCTATGGGGTGTAGCTGTTTATTAAGTTTATCCGGCGAGTATCCGCGTACACTACGTGATTGCGACGGACTTTTGATCGCATCAAAATTCCGTGGCAACCGATCAAGTGAGACTAAACTGCTATGTTTATAACATTCAATTCAGTTATCTCATAACTACATGTGGATTCCAAATATTGTATCACATTCCAGATAATTAGAAAATGTTAAACTTTCCGATCGAACAATCAAACACCCAAGTTTTCCCGAAACAACTCAACATATGAAATAAGTTCAAAAACATTCACTTCATGCCTCAGTACCAACGGTCCAGCAGTAGAAGGATCAAGCCAACGTCTCACATGTGGCACGCCGTACTGCCCCAAACCCGAAGGTTCAAAGGGCAGTTCAAGACGGTCACATAATCGAGTTAAGGTTTGTTGTCTTCTATAGGGTCCATCGCGTTACTTGCACTACTTAGAACGTTATTAAACCACGGAATTATCCAACAATTGGAAATTTCCCGGCAGGGGAAAAAGTGGGTATTTATATCCGGTCGAACTTTTTAACATATTCTAAAATTATCCGGAAAAACACATAGACAAAATTAGACAATCCGTTCGAATCTATGAACTCCCAATACAACCCAGAAAACTCAACTCTTGAGTAAAAGTTAAAATATCCCAGAAAATACAGCACTAAAATATAGGAATTACTGTGCAAATTTTATTGGGAGAACCGACCGTACTGCCGCGGAACCGCCGCGAGAGCCAGGCTCCTGCCGCGGTTCCGAGGCGGTTTAGTTGAGTTAGCCGCTCGTATTTCATAGTAACTCCTAAATACTCCTGCTGATTTTTCTGCATACATTTAATTTGGAAAAATGCACCATTTTGAAAAATGTACAGAGAAGGGGTCGGATTAGGGTTTCGGGGTTCGTTCGGATTTCTAACATCGTCTACGCATCGCCTAAGACTCTAGCTAGGCTCTGATACCACTGAAGGGTTCCTAGGCACACTAATGAGGTCTCACAAGGCATCAACCATGCCAAATTATAATTTTTCCGGTGCCGAGAAACCCTAATGCGATCGTTAACTAGAGTTTAGGCGAAACTACAAGCTACTAAACTACTTTAGTGCTAAGTGAATGGAAAATACAACCTTTGTAGATCCGGTCCTCCACCTCCATAGCTCCGTGATGATGTCCCCTCGCTGCGATCATCGGATCCCGGGCTCTAGCGTCGGATTCATCGGAGAAATGGGCGGGCTAGGTCGTCGACTTCGATGCCGAAGATGATCTACGTCGAGGCAACACAAGATCAAGCTCCAACTTCACCAAGCCATGAAACTTGTGAAGAAAACACCCTATACTACTTGGCAAGTGGTAGAGGATGAAGAAATAGGAAGTGGGTTCACTTTAGAATTGGATTTCTCACTCTTTTTCTCATGTTGCCATTAATGGTAGCAAGCTTTCTTCTTGTTGAAGAAGAAGAAGAAGAAGAAAAAGAATATGATAAGAATTATAATTCAAATGATAAATCAAGTGAAGTTATCATAATACAACCTTGGTTAAGTGTAGAGAATAAACTAGGATTAGGTATAATGGTTAGGTTTAGGATGAAGACAAAGTGGTGGACTTTCAAAGATGCTTTGAAGCTTCAAGAAGCTTCAAGCAAAGAAAGAAAAATAAAGCCACCATTTCATCTTTTCCAAAAAGAATAAATAAATAAATAAATAATTAAATCAAAACCCTAACCATTAACATAACCATGGTTTAATCATACACACCCAACTTTGCATGTATCATCAAACATGATACAAACAAGTGCACAAAAATATATCACATATACAATGTGCACAACAAGTGAGAAAATCCATCTTAAGTGAACAAATACTAGTTAATGTAAAGTAATATATCAAATATATAATTATACATTAAATCATTAAATCAACACTTGATTTAACGATCCGGTCATATCGCATATGACCGACTAATATCCAATGTATCGACTTATCGAATCAATCCTCGATTCGATAACTAAGTTATATCGCATACAACCAATCGATACATTCATCGCGAGAATAGAATACGGTATCACATACACGCATTATTCTCGGTCCCGCACATATCTCATATGCGCTCCTATTTCGTTTCGCTTGAGCCAGGAAACCTCTGTGTAGGACTCTAAAGACTCGTCAATACGCCGGCAGCAGGTGATGATCATATCAAACACCCACAAGCCGCAAGCGGTCTGCTAAACGTAACGGCCACCCAGGTATTGAGCGATCAGAAGATCGACGAGCAAGCCCGCTCACACTCCTGTGAATCCAACCAGTAACACTTACCGTACAGTCCGATCTGATCGTCTGATATGTCGTATATCTCGCCTAGGGGTGGTAAACGTCAGACCCCAATAGCTCGATAAGTCGTGTCGATATGAGGTCTATAACAGTTCGAGAAACTACAGGTAACACTTACCAGTAAATCTCAGCAACCCTGGCCAGGGATTTCCGGTTATAGCCAATCGAACACAGCGCAACATCAACCCCCTATACCGGGAGAGACGAATCCCCTCCTATCGCTCATTGCCTCCATGTGATTCGGGACTGTACCCAAAAACCACCATTTTGCACGCCCTCTTGGACGTGGTAAGGTGGAAATCAAAGCACAGTGGGAATCACACAAGACTCTATGACGATCTCGGGTCTACAGACTAACCTGTACCAGTGTCACCAGAGAACTGCCATCTGACGTAAGGTATAATACCATCTAGGAGTTCTCGGCGAGTCCGTCCAGTGTACTCAGTCTCCACTGAGCACCCGTATATCATCTCTGATGTCAAACACCAATGGATATGGGATCATCCATCGCCCATCAGTATGGGTCGAGAAGGTATACGCTAGTCTACTCTGGTATATCGATGCCCCGTCTCGATACACCCACGACTAGGGACCTTGAAGGATGTACTTATGGACTGCCATGTCCCCACTAGTATGATCCGCATCATTGTCTAGGTAGTCAAGTACACATCCTAAGGGCTTTACCAACATGTAACAGAGAGACAATCAGTGTACACGTTAAGGTAAAGATCAACCAGATAGCATACTATCATGTCGAGCAAGAAAGTCCTCCCTATATATGTCCAAGCATCCACTACAATATACATCCTATGTATAGTAATGGCCACTAGGGCATACATATAACTAACAGGAGAATGCCATTAAACACCAATTCCCGAGCTTGATCAAGGTACTGAATATCAACAAAAGTCTATTTCTGGAGTCCGGAGGGCATGAAGTCAGCTACACAGACTTTATCGCTCGCTTTTTTTCGTCCGGAAGCCTTATCGAAGCAAGCTGCGTTATTCGCCAAGCTTGACGATCCGTTTGGTTTTGGTTTGGATAACCAACCGACGGCGGAGGCGGATTTAAAAAGTTTCTTTATTCCGGATGCTCCTGTCGTTCCCTTCACGAAGCTTGCTGCTCCGGACGTTGATGAAGAGACGTTCTTGTCGGGGTTCATTGGCTTATGGCTAAACTGGTTCGTGCTTCCAATGCATCCTCGTTATATGAGGCCATCAGTCTTTTACCCAGCCTATCGCATGGTTGCGGGAATGCGAGTGGCTATCGGGATTGCTGGGTTGGCACACCTGTACCATGGTCTCAGCTTAGCGGTGGACACCACTCAGCCGGGGGTACAGCCCGTCACTTTCTCGCTGCATTATTTTACGTCATTAATTATCGGGATTGGCGCTTTTAGTGCCCATAAACAACCTCGTTTCTATTACAGTTACAACTTCCTTCGGATTATGTGCCTAGTTGACGCGTCCGTTTTAAATCCGTCGCAGCGGGAGGCTAGGGGTTTGATCCTTCATCCGCGTACGGTTGGAGATGGCATGACCTTTGTCGATGAGGTTTTAACCATCAGCAAAGAATCCGCAAAAATGGTGCAGCCTCTGCGCGACACTTTTAAAGATGGGGCCTCTACCTTGAAAGCTCAGGAGATTCTTCATTTATATTCAATCAGGCCAGGCTTTCTAGTGTTTAGGCAGAACGATTCATCGTTGTTCATGAGGTACAACCTGCACCGTTTCGCCCAACAATCAAGCTATAATCAGGGCGTCCCGCTCGAGGCCTTCCTAGCTGAGCCAGTTGCTATAGAAGAAGGTATCCACAACGCATTACACCATTTTATGCGGTTGAACACCGGCTCCAATTTCTTTATCAGTGAGCCGAGTTGCGTTCCGCGAATATTGAACGCATATGTGGCATGGTATCAGCATTCGATAGGCACTGTTATTAAGGAAGAAAAGCGATTATTGCTTGATCGCAAGGGTGCTGTCCCAGCTGGTAATCCAGTCGTTCCCTTGAAGCGACGGACCATCGTTCGTCCTTCACTAAGAGAAGCTGCTGCGGTTGTGGTCTCGCGCGCTTTTCTTGACAAGCCTCTACCTCGTGTGCCTGTAGAAGCGGCGGCTGCAGCATCTCCCGAGTCTGACGTGGGTACAGAAATTGGGACTCGTCGTCCAAAATTGCCCAGCAAGCTTAAGCTCCTGTTGCCGGCTGCCGGCGTTCGTTCACAGAAAAAGAAGAAGTCCATCTTTTCTGTTGATGTTGTACTCGGCCAGGAGCCTCATGCTCCATACAGCGAAGGCTTAAGTGAGTACGGGACTAATGAGGGTCTATTTATCATGCCTGTGGATGACATTGATCTCCAGCCTGCCCTTATGGCCTCCGAGCAACTGGCTGGCGATGAAGCAGCAATGATCACTATCGCACAGTCGGGTAGAATTCAGTCACACCTCTTCCGTGGTTATCTTTTTTTATTATGCTTTTACTGACGCCTTCTTCTCCAACAGGTATCTCTGCCGAAGAGGTCCTCGCGGCTTCCCTGAAGACTTTCGAAGAGGAAGAAAGGCTCCGCGCTTCTTTGGGCCTTGGTATAATTCAGTTCATCGTGCCTTCATTCCCTTTTCTTTATTCGTGGTTTGACCCTTTCTTTTATTTTGTTGCAAGGATTTCCTTGACTCGGATTATCCCGAGTGCTGTTCCGATCCCCAATGGTGATGCGGCTACGCTTTCAGAGCCGGCTATTGTGGCCCTAGCTCCCCCGTCAGTCTCGCAAGATGCTTCACTTAAACAGCCGATGACGGCCGCTGTAGCGGCTCCAGAGGCAAAGCTTGGTTTGGACGATGACGTCCTTTTGATAGAGGTCTTGAAGAGATCGCTTCTCACCACTCAGACCGAATGGAAGCATAGGAAGCGTGCAGCGAAGGAACGTGATGCCAGCTTGGTTGTGGGTGCAGGTTCAAGCACTAACCCATCTGTCGCTATTCTTCAAGAGGATGCTCCAGCTGCCCTGTCTACCGCTCATAGACAGGTCGTGCGCGCGGCTCGGGAGGCAACTGAGAATCCATCGCCAGGTAATGTAATGCTCAGTCTTTTGATTTTTACTCGATCCGCAAATTCTGATATATTATATCTTGTAGGGCCAAGCATTGGCGATGAAGAGGCAGGTAAGAAGACGACGACCACAGAACCCGAAACGGCTACTCTTTCTCGGGAGCCCGGGACTGCCTAAACCGCCGCTCTTTCTCTTTGCGGCTCCTCGAGATCGGCAGGCATCGCAAGCGTCACAACAGCTCTTGTAGAATCAGGGGACGAAGCCACGGGCGCTGAAACTATTCCATTGAAGGAGAGCGAAGAAACCGTTGCGCCTGGTGATGCTTTCGTCGCGGTTTTGGCTGGTGACCCATTAGGTAGGTGTTGGGTCGCTGCTTCCTTTTTATTTTGCAATCTCTTTCAGTTTGTTCTGATGGTGTTTTGTTTGTAGGTGTAGCCAACGCTGAGATTGTGTCATCTGACACACCTCCGGTCGCCGCCATAACGTTTGTTGTCCCCTCGCCTTCTCCTATATCCTCTGGAATGCTGGAAGGTAAGGGTTTGCAACCTATCAGTTTCATCATGGGTATTATCCTCCTTGTACTGACAGTATATTAGCACAACTTTGCTGGAATCCTTTTTGACCATCTGTATCAGGTGGTGCTGAATCCATATTTCTCCTTCCAGTCAGAAATCGTCCCGCCTACCGGTGTCGGTGAGTATAGTTTTTTTAACCGACATCCTTTCTTTTCTTTTATGGGCAACCATATCATTGCTAATTCTTCTTTGAATTGATTGCGGCATTACAGATTGGAGGAGGGGACGAGAGAGCAGTCGCGCCTCCGGTACTCCCAACTTTGCCACCTATTGCAGCCGATATAGTAGACTTCATCGCTCGTGCATTTTCTTTATCTCTTGAGCCGACATTTGACCATGACTTGTTTTGCAGCAATCGCACCGACTCCAGCTCCCTTCAAGTCTCGAATCCCAATGCCGGTAGGGCCCTTTGCTAAACGCCCATCTTCCATGGGTGCTGCGAATAGCCTGTGAATGTTGTACGAGTTCGTCGAGGATCTTGATGCCGAGGCCCCCGCATTTGCTACAGATTTTGCTGCCGAGGTTAATCTCATGCTGGCGACGCTCGTGCACTTCCATAAAGAAGGCACGTTGAGTCTTGGGTTAATCACTGCAGGAAGATTAAGGCCTGTCTGTATGAGATTGAGCTCAGGCGTCCTGCTCTGGAAGTGTTGGCTTTAAACTCGCAGTGGGCTGCATAGGTTGAGCAGAGCGCTCCCTTCCTCCGCCATTTCGAACAAGAGGCGACTTTGAGGCAGAAGGAACGCGAGGAGGCTTCAGGCGAATCTGCCAGGCTGCACGCCCAGGTTGACGCAAATGCTGCACAGTTGAAAGCTATTTTTGAGGTCCTCCTATGATGTATTTCTGACGGGCTAACGCTAAGGCAAAAGCTCGACCTCACTGAGCAGGATGCGCATAGTCGTGAGGCAGCTCAGCGGGAAATTGATGAGAAACTTTCATCCTGTTTGCAGTAACGACCCGAGTCGAAGAGGAGCTGGCCGCGACTGCTGATCATGAAAAGGAGCTGAGAGGAGTGCTCGAGCGGCTTGCTGATTTGCTAAAATCGTCTCCTTCTCAATAGTCTTCTTTGTATCGATTGTAATTTATGAATAACATGTATTCATTTCATTTTTTATTTTATATGATGTATCTCGTATTCAATTGAATTCATGAATAAAGAACACATTTTTTATCTCCGACTATCGCTTTCTTTTCTCTGCTGTGTTGTTGGCATGTGATTTTAGCAAACATTGCCTGTAGATTGTAGATAGCTTTCCATCTTGAACTCTTTATAAGGTAGCGATGGCTTAGGAGACAGGGTTAGGATCTGCCACCTAACACTTTTTCAACTTTATGAGCCATGAGGGTCTCATAAAGACTTTTCTCCCTGCAGGTCGAAAGGATCCCGTAGGTGTATTTTCTCCTTAGGAATCGTGAGGATTCCTAAGTGTGCTTTAACTTGAGAGTCGTAAGGATCTCGCAAGAGAACTTTCTCCCTTACAAGTCGAGAGGACTCGTAAGTGGTTGATGAGTTGACTTGTTCTTGAGTCGAAGCGTTGCTTCGACATGGAGGTCAAGGGTTGACTTTCTCCGTTTTCTACGGTGTCGGGGATCGACTTTCTCCGTTTTCTACGGTGTTGGGGGACGACTTTCTCCGTTTTCTACGGTGTCGGGAATGGACTTTCTCCGTTTTCTACGGTGTCGGGGATCGACTTTCTCTGTTTTCTACGGTGTCGGGAATCGACTTTCTCCGTTTTCTACGGTGTCGGGGATCGACTTTTTCCGTTTTCTACTTTCTCCGTTTTCTACGGTGTCGGGGATCGACTTTCTCCGTTTTCTACGGTGTCGGAAATCGACTTTCTCCGTTTTCTACGGTATCGGGAATCGACTTTCTCCGTTTTCTACGGTGTCGGGGGTCGACTTTCTCCGTTTTCTAGGGTGTCGGGGGTCGACTTTCTCCGTTTTCTACGGTGTCGAGTATCGACTTTCTCCATTTTTTACGGTGTCGGGAATCGACTTTCTCTGTTTTCTACGGTGTCGGGGATCGACTTTCTCCATTTTCTACGGTGTCGGGGGTCGGCTTTCTCCGTTTTCTACGGTGTCGGGGTCGACTTTCTCCGTTTTCTACGGTGTCGGGGTCGACTTTCTCCGTTTTCTATGGTGTCGGGAATCGACTTTCTCCATTTTCTACAGTGTCGGGGGTCGACTTTCTCCGTTTTCTACGGTGTCGGCGGTCAACTTTCTCCGTTTTCTATGGTGTCGCGGGTCGACTTTCTCCGTTTTCTACGGTGTCGGGGATCGACTTTCTCTGTTTTCTACGGTGTCGGGGGTCGACTTTCGGTTGTCTGTGAACCGCAAAGTCTTGGAACTGGGGACTTTGTTATGGCTCCGATTGGTAGTGTTGCGTTCATGTCCTGTTGGCATGAGGAGGAACGCCGTTGCTGGTCTTCTGGGATGCAGATATTGCCGCTGAGTCCTGACTCTCCCTTTGATAGAGTTTGTTGGGACATGTGGTTTCCTTTTTTTTTCATGCCCATGGATCGTATACAGGGGTCAGTATGGACTCGCCTGTAGGGTAAAATTTTCATTTTATATGTATTTTTTTTGTTTTCTTTCCGCGATGCTCTATCATTTCTGCTTTTGTATTGCGAAAATCGCGATTGCTCAATCATTTCGGCTATTTTTCGCGGTGCCCAATCATTTCGGCTATTTTGTATGCATATATTTTACTTGCTGATTTTGTTGCAAGTTGCCCCATCATTTCGGCTATTTTTGTATGCATATATTTTATTTGCTGATTTTGTTGCAAGTTACCCTATCATTTCGGCTATTTCATATGCATTTATGGCTCGCTAATTTCTTGCCGCGAGTATGGGCTTAGAATTTGATGCCGATTTAGGCATCAGGATCGCTACAACTGGGATATTGCCAGGAGAGAATCATCATTTTCCTTTGTCGGTTCGAACAAAGGTGGCTTAGCAAACAAGATTAAGGTCCTGTCGACTAAGGCTTTTGACTTCATGAGTCGTAAGGGTCTCATAAAGGTATTTCTCCCTTCGAATCATGAGGATCTCATAGGTGTATGTTCTCTATAGAAGTCGTGAGGACTTCTAAGTGGTGTTCTCTCTTACAAGTCGTAAGGATCTCATAAGAGTATTTTCTCCTTATAAGTCGAGAGGACTTACAAGTGCTTGTTCACCAAACAGGAGGTTTTCATGCCATTGGCGGAACTTGGTGCGGGAGACGTTTATTTGTGCCCGTGGATTGTATACAAGGGCCAGTATTAAACCGCTTGTAGGGCAGTCTGGGAAATGTGATGGCTTAAGAACAAGTTCACACCTTTGTAGCTTAAGGATTTTGAATCCTATGAGCCGTGAGGGTCTCATAGGGAAATTCTCTTTACGAGCCGTGAGGATCTCGTAAGTGTAAATTCTCTTTAGGAATCGTGGGGATTCCTAAGTGTGTTGTTGCCTTTGTGAGTCGTAAGGATCTCATGCAGGTATTTTCTCCTTATAAGGTCGAGAGGACCTTGCGAGTGTCTTTTAAAGAGATTGCGCCTTTTCGGGTTTTCCTCCCGTGCAGTCTGCGGGAAGAACTTCTCAAAGAAACTCTTCGAAAAATCTGCCAAACTGATCGGCTTGGGCAAGCGGGTCTCTTCAACAAGCCACCATTCACGGGCATAGTCTACCAATTGGATGCGTTCTCATCCACTCTCTTGTCCTCTGGAATCTGTACTGCAACGAGCAAATTCTCCGTATCGACTAGCCACTGCTCTGCTGGCAACGGCTCCTCCAGACCAGTGAAAACTGTCACAACCCGCAGGGTACGGAACGTGACTGGCACTAAAGTTACGAAACGTCTCAAGACGTCCGTAAAATAAGTAAGCCAAAGCCCAGAACCCAAAACCAAATAAGCAAAAGAATGAAGGAAAACCAATCCATTGAAAGCGAGTTTATCAAATAAGCCATATAAAAACCTTTTTTAAAAACAATACAAATTTTTCCGAAAATTTCGGCAGAGTCTTCTTTGTAAATACTGGCCCCCAAAATGGGTACAACAAGAATATATATGAATCCAACAAATAAGGCATCCCCAAGCGGGAGCTAGCTCTTCGCCACAAGGCGGTCACAAATCCCACGCAATATAAAACAATATCATGCAAAATAATCATAAAGAAGCATGAGAAAAACAGCATGTCGACTCAAGTGAGCTCGACCCCAAAATACAGCATAAAAAGTCCACAAATATCACAGTCTCATCTCTAGGTCAATATACAACAATACTGATAGAAACAGGTGATGGAGTACACTAGATACAAAGAATATACAAGGTGGTACAAAAATAATGATATAACCCACCTAAGAGCAAAACCTCGAGTCCAGGCAAAAGAAGCAAGTGCGCCCGCCGCTACTGTACTGACGGAGCAGACCTGAAAAAGGCTGTGGCACAACGGGGGTGAGTTGCCAACTCGTGAGTAATAAATAACATCTACACAGGCTATCGAATGCATGCACACAAGCATCCTAGCATCTATAATACAGGTATGGCAGGACATAATGGCAAGTATGTATGTAATATGAATGTATTAGCAGGTATGAATGCACTAGCAGGTATGAATGCAATGCGAATCAACTCATGATCTGAATGTGTAAGTATAAGAAATCATGTTTTTCCCTTTAAGAATCTCTTTTGAAATACCAGCACAATACCAATAGAATCAACAAGAACCTGTGTCCAGCAACGACACCTCAAAACTATCACAAATCTCATATATCCATGTCATAGTATCTCTGGCCTCAGCCATCCGGCCGACCCAGCTCAATATCAAAATCTCATCATCTCGCGGCCACGGTCGGTATCCTCTGGATATCCGCCGTGCCAAACAGTCACCAGTAGGTAATCCGTCCCCTGCCAGGCTCAACGTCAACACCACATTCATCTTGCCCCGGGGTACCATACCGGGCCCACCATGTACCCGTGACGGTTCCTCCACTCCTCGACACGGATCTCGAAAACCACAGCAAACTCATGGTGGACGACACTTTACATCACTAGAAAACCGCAATTACATATTTTAAAAACATAATAAGTTTAGAAATTTTGCGGCTTTCCCCCGAAATCCAGAAATATCATAAAATCTCAAGAAATCCTCATAAGTGCATATATCAATGGTGATGAATGCATATGGTATCAATAATTAAGCTACGATGCATGATTAATAGACTAGGCATGAACAAATAATATGATGAGGTACATGCACATGAATAGCAATCCTACGATTTCATTTTAAGGAATTAAAGGCAATAGCACAGGTTTAAGCATCAATTAGTAAAAGGTTTCAAATTATAGGTTATCTAGTGTGGTGGCATGGCAATTACCAGGGCGTGTGTGTAAGCATGAATAGTGCTCGTGTTGCATATAAAAACCCTGGCAATGGTGCAGGTGTCCTATAAAATGGGTTCGCATATGTATGTCAATATAAGGCTTGGATGCAGCAAATAATCATATAAGTATTACACCCCTAATTACTAACATCACTAAGAATCTTTTAAGTTACTAAAACTATCGGGCGACTTGCGCCATCCAACGATAGTTCCCCGTAGATGTTACATCTACTCACCGGAATCCCTAGCTAGTCACGTCCAATCACCGCCTTCCCTTTTCGTGCCGCGTCTGACGTCTCCGCGACCGAACCTGGAATTTAAATCAATACCAAACATAAGGTTACATATCAAGAACGACGCAAAACCTAAACGAAAATACTAACGTTCAAAAGCTAGGTACAACGTGCACAAGGTGCGCGGAACACACGCGAAAATCGCAAAAACTGCAAAAATCGTCGATTTGGTCGCCCGGCAAAACTAAAACCCGATTACTCAAAAATCCGCACTCACGCATCCTAAATGTCATAGGATAAGCCAACAATATAATCTAGATATCGCAATTAATTCGCCACAATAATATAATAAAAACCTAGTAAGCTAGAAGTTTGCAAATTTGGTGCAAACATCGACAATTTGCGACAAGGTGCACACATTATCACACAAATATCTAAATTAAACCATTAGAAAGCCACTACAATTAAATTAACCCCTTTACCATGCATCAAAACCCACATTCCATACACAAACCTTTTCTTGATTTTGGTAATTAGCAATCTTAATGAAAATTTCACACAAGATTAACATAGATTAGCCTAATATGAAGCCACTTAAGCAAAGTAACCATATAAATTGGTTAAGTAAACCACTAGATTAATTAACTAGATTTAATTAACTAAACATAGTTTCAAGAAACCCTAGTTAACTCAACCATTAACTTTAAACAAAACTAGAATGAAAATAGCACTAAATTAACACTAAAACAATTTAATTAAAGGATTCTAACCATAAGAAATTAAAAGAGTAGAAATTATACCTCAAACCTATTGATCTAGCAAGAAGAAATTTGCCTAAATGATGGCCTCCTAGCACCATGATTCCAAGCAAGAGAGGTGAAGGAAAAAGGGATGAAGAATGGGGTTTAATTTGTGAGTTTTAGCTTGAAATTTGGAGCAAACTTTGAAGAATTTTTTGAAGAAAATGAAAAGAACAAAGAGATGAAGGGGGCTGTTGGAATTTCGGCCAGAAATGAGGGAGAGGAATGGTGTGGGTGTGGGAAAAAGTCTTGGTCAACCCCCTACCAACCCACAAAGACCCATACCCAAAATAACAATTCATAATCCTTTAAAAAACCCCATTTCTACACAAGAATAAAGTCAAAGAGCATGGCATTTTTTTTCTGGACCTAATGATGGTGGGGCTGGCCTAGGGCTGAGGGAAGAGAGAGAGGGGTTTTACAAAAGAAATTTTATGCAAAAAGACCCCCTACAAGTCAAAAATTGCAAGCTTAAGCTTAAATTCAATAAATTTCGTTTCCTATAATAAAAATTAGTTAAAATTCAAAATAAAATACTAAAAATTTATGTTACAACTAGATTTTAATTAACATAATTTTAAAGATTAAAATTAGCCCAGAAAAATTTGTATTTATCGCTAATTTAATGTATTTTCTTACCGGCTTAAAATAATATTAAAAAATTGAAAAATTAGGGAAATTTTTTTAAACGACCAGAATTTCATAATTAACTCATTTGCTACTAAAAACTAGCAATTACCTATCCAAATTAGGTATAATTAGTCCTAAACTGCAAAATAACAAAAAAGACGGTTTTCGGAAAAATACCGAATTTTCACCGATTTTCAGGAAAACACCAAAACGACTTTTCAAGACGCTACAATCTCCCCCCTTAAAGAAATTCGATCCCCGAATTTAAAAATATAACTACGCGTACCTTCAAAGAGATGGGGATATTTCTTCCTCATCTCGCCCTCGGTCTCCCAGGTAACCTCCTCGCTGCTCGGGCTACGCCAAAGGACCTTGACGGTTGGTATAATCTTCGATCTCAACTTCTTCACCTGCCGATCCAGGATGGCCACCGGCTGCTCTGCAAAAGAAAGGTCGCGCTCAACCTGGACTATCGGGTGCTGAATCGCATGCGAAGGGTCGTGAAGGTACTTGCGGAGCATCGAAACATGGAAGACGGGGTGAACATCGGGAAAGCTGGGAGGAAGAGCCAAACGATATGCAACAGCGCCGACACGCTCGAGGATCTCGAAAGGACCTACGAATCTAGGGCTAAGCTTCCCCTTTCGTCCAAAACGCATCACGCCCTTCATCGGAGAGACCCTCAGAAAAACATGATCGCCAACTGCGAACTCTAACCTGCGACGGCGCCTGTCTGCATACGATTTCTGTCTGCTCTGAGCTGCCCTCATCCGGTCTCGGATCAACTGTATCTTCGCTGTCGTCTCCTCAACAAGCTGCGGCCCCAAAATACTGCTCTCGCTGAGCTCTGTCCAACAGACGGGCGATCTGCATCTCCTCCCATACAATGCCTCGAAAGGTGCCATCTGAATAGTATCCTGGAAGCTGTTGTTGTAGGAGAACTCCACTAGAGGTAAATGACGATCCCAGCTACCGCCGAAGTCTAAAACGCACGCTCTGAGCATGTCCTCGAGAGTCTGAATGGTCCGCTCTGACTGTCCGTCGGTCTGCGGATGAAACGCTGTGCTGAAGCTCAAACGAGTGCCCAAAGCCTCCTGAAGTCTCTGCCAAAGTCGGCTGGTGAACTGGGTGCCTCGATCTGACACGATACAAGTCGGTACGCCATGTAGTCGCACGATCTCGTCAATGTAGAGCTGAGCATACTGAGCGAAGCTGAAAGTGGTCTTCACTGGTAGGAAGTGAGCCGCTTTCGTCAATCTATCCACGATCACCCAGATGGAGTCGTACCCTCGACTGGTCCTGGGTAGACCCACAACGAAGTCCATCGAAATCTGCTCCCATTTCCACTCCGCAATAGGTAACGGCTGCAGCTCTCCTGCGGGCCTCTGGTGCTCGGCCTTGACTTGCTGACAAGTCAGGCATCTCGATACAAACTCCGCAATGTCCCTCTTCATCCCGTCACACCAGTAGGTCTCTCTCATATCATGGTACATCTTGGTGGAACCGGGGTGGACACTATACACTGATCGGTGTGCCTCCTCAAGAATGTCGCGCCGTAATCCATCAGCATCTGGTACGCACAGTCTAGATCCATAGAGTAAAATCCCATGATCGTCAATCACGAACTCAGAAAATCTGCCCTGACCCATCTGTGCCATGATCTCCGAGCAACGGTCGTCACTGCGCTGTGCCTCATATATACGGTCAAGCAATTGTGGGCGTGCACGAACATGCGCGAGCTGTCCCCCTGTCTGAGTGAACTCGAACTCAACTCGGCTGTCGCATAACATCTGCCAATCTGCTGACGACTGCCTCTGCACTGCGCGCAAAAAGGATAGACTACCCCCGGGCCTCCTACTCAACGCATCTGCCACCACATTCGCCTTGCCTGGGTGATATAAGATCTCGCAGTCGCAGTCTTTCACCAACTCCATCCAACGACGCTGTCTGAGATTCAGGTCTCGCTGCTGAAATATGTACTTTAAGCTCTTGTGATCGGTGAATATCTGACACGACTCGCCGTATAGGTAATGTCGCCAAATCTTCAGTGCAAAGACCACTGCAGCCATCTCCAAATCGTGAGTGGGGTAGTTCTGTTCATGCTTCTTCAGCTGCCGAGAAGCATATGGGATCACCCGGCCATACTGCATCAACACGCATCCTAATCCCACTCGCGAAGCATCACAGTAGACCACAAATCCGTCTGATCCCGAAGGCAAAGATAATACCGGCGCCGTAGTCAAACGAGTCCGTAGCTGCTGAAAACTGCGCTCGCACTCCTCTGTCCAAACGAAAGGAACTCCCTTCCGGGTCAAACCGGTCAAAGGTGCAGCTATACGGGAGAAGTCCTGAACAAAACGCCTGTAGTAGCCTGCCAGGCCTAGAAAACTACGGATCTCAGTAACCGATGTAGGTCGGGGCCACTGCTGAACAGCCTCAATCTTCTTCGGGTCCACACAAATGCCGTCTCTCGTAACCACGTGACCCAAGAATCCGACGCTGTCCAGCCAGAATGCACACTTGGAGAACTTTGCGAACAGCTGGTGCTCCCTCAGAGTCTGTAACGTAATCTGCAAGTGCTGCTCGTGCTCCTCTCTGCTCCGGGAGTACACCAAGATATCGTCGATAAACACGATGATGAACAAGTCAAGATACGGCCTGAATGTACGGTTCATCAAATCCATGAATGCTGCTGGGGCGTTGGTGAGTCCGAACGACATCACCAAAAACTCGTAGTGGCCATAGCGTGTACGGAAGGCTGTCTTCGGTATATCCTCCTGTCGAACTCGCAGCTGATGGTATCCTGATCGCAAGTCGATCCTCGAAAAATACCCCGCACCCTGAAGCTGGTCGAACAAATCATCAATGCGTGGCAACGGATATCTGTTCCGAACGGTAACCTTGTTCAGCTGGCGGTAGTCGATACATAAGCGCAAACTTCCGTCCTTCTTCTTGACAAACAGGACCGGAGCACCCCACGGAGAAACACTAGGTCGAATAAGCCCCTTCTCTAACAAATCCTGCAACTGATCCTTCAGCTCTCGAAGCTCCGCCGGGGCCATCCGATAAGGCGGTATAGAAATAGGCCCCGAGCCGGGAATCAAATCGATGCAGAACTCAACGTCGCGCTCAGGTGGTAGCCCAGGTAGCTCATCAGGGAAAACATCAGGGAACTCACAAACAACCGGGACCCGGTCCAACGGAACCTCTGCAGCTCGAGTATCATAAATATACGCTAAGAATCCCTGACATCCCTTCCGCAAGAGCTGACCAGCGCGAAGAGACGAAATCAAGCTGGGAAGGGTGACGCTGCGGTCTCCCTGAATAACAAGGACTGGCTCTCCCGGAAAGCTAAATATGACTGCCTTCTCACGGCAGTCCACCGAAGCATAACAAGTGGCTAGCCAATCCATGCCCAGAAGCACATCAAAGTCCAACATATCGAGGGGAATCAAATCAACTGATGAATCCCTCTCCCCGATACGAACGGAACACAAAAGAAATACAAAACGAGCGACAAACGACTCGCCTACCGTAGTAACAACAACAAGCGGAAGATCTAACGACGACGACTCACGGCCCAACATCGGTGCAAAGTGTGTAGAGACGTACGAATGTGTGGAACCTGGGTCAAATAATACCCGTGCGTCGAAAGAGCAAACTGGCAAGGTACCTGTCACAACGGCATTGGATGCCTGCGCATCCTGCGGTGTCAAGGCAAATACTCGGGCCTGTCCTCCACCGATAGTGGGCTGACCTCGACCTCGGCCTCTGCCTCCTCGTCCTCTCTGAACAGGACCGCCGCGTCCACGGCCTCTGGGTGCACCTAGCTGGCGTGGAGCATCGCCTGGGGTAGGAAGTAGGGCTCTTTGAGGAGGGGGTGGTGATGGTGGTAGGGTCACATGCGGAACTGTCGCTGCTCCCTGTCGTCTTACCGGACAGTCTCTGACAAGATGATGCGGACTCCCGCACCCAAAACACCCTGGCGACGGCTGCTGTCCCTGGGGATAAGAACCATATAACTGTCCCCGCCCAAATCCTCTGCCAGGCCTATCTCTCGGAAAGAATCTGGCGCGCTGCCTCTGAGACGGTACATCGGTGCGAATCCTCTTCGGCCCAGAAACGGCCGAAGTCTACGATATGCGTGCATCCATCCGTAATGCCGTATCCATAGCAGCTGAATAAGTGTCGTAGTGCTGGGCGCCAATGGCAAGATATAGCTGGGCATCAAGTCCCTGTACGAACCTCTTCACCATCTTCTCTTCGGTATCCACCAAATACTGAGCATATCGGGATAACTGTGTAAACTGGATGTCATACTCAGACACCGTCATCCCAGGTGTCTTGACTAAGGCTCGAAGCTACGAGCTCTGGCGTCACGAACGCTCTCTGGAAGGAAACGAGCTAGAAAGACCGCTGTAAACTCGACCCAAGTCATAGGCGGTAGACCTGCAGCTCGACCTCTCAAGACTGACTCCCACAATGTCTGTGCGAGACCCTCTAGTCGGAAACTCGCAAGCTCTACCCATCGATCATCCGAACATCTCAGCGAACGGCAGATCCTGGCTAAACTGTCAAGGAACGTCTGGGGGTCCTCCGTTGCCTCGGTGCCGGTGAATACTGGAGGTCTCAGCCTCATGAAATCCTGTAGTGAAACCGGAATGGCCACGGTGGTAGTAGTAGGAGCAGGTATCATGGTCGTCTGTGATGTAGTAGGTACGTCGTCCGGTCTCAGTGTACGACTGGCTGCAACTAGGGATCCTACCATCTGACGTAGCTCCTGCATACCCCCCATCATCTGTCGCAACTCCTCCATACCAGTCTCGAGCCTATCCATACGGCCTAGGGAAGGTGGATCGGTCTGTCCCTGCGGCGTAGGCATGCCACCCTGCTCAGTCCTAGTCTCGGACGAGCCAGCTCGAATCTCGTCTCTGGCGGCAGCCCTCTGTGCCCTCGTAGCCTTCGGCGGCATAGTGGCTGGTACAGGAAAAAGGAATAATAAGAACAGTGCAACAGAATCATAGGATACACGGAATTGAAGAAGGAATTTCAAGCAAGTATATCCTAAAGTCACTTAGGCGGAGTACCGTATCGCAAGTATGCCGCGGACATACACACGCTACGTTACCCTACTTAAGTCACTTACTCCATCTACCAAGGTCATCCTACACTCAGAAAGGTAAAACCAGACTGCTCTGATACCAACTTTGTCACGACCCGCAGGGTACGGAACGTGACTGGCACTAAAGTTACGAAACGTCTCAAGACGTCCGTAAAATAAGTAAGCCAAAGCCCAGAACCCAAAACCAAATAAGCAAAAGAATGAAGGAAAACCAATCCATTGAAAGCGAGTTTATCAAATAAGCCATATAAAAACCTTTTTTAAAAACAATACAAATTTTTCCGAAAATTTCGGCAGAGTCTTCTTTGTAAATACTGGCCCCCAAAATGGGTATAACAAGAATATATATGAATCCAACAAATAAGGCAACCCCAAGCGGGAGCTAGCTCTTCGCCACAAGGCGGTCACAAATCCCACGCAATATAAAACAACATCATGCAAAATAATCATAAAGAAGCATGAGAAAAACAGCATGTCGACTCAAGTGAGCTCGACCCCAAAATACAGCATAAAAAGTCCACAAATCTCACAGTCTCATCTCTAGGTCAATATACAACAATACTGATAGAAACAGTAGATGGAGTACACTAGATACAAAGAATATACAAGGTGGTACAAAAATAATGATATAACCCACCTAAGAGCAAAACCTCGAGTCCAGGCAAAAGAAGCAAGTGCGCCCGCCGCTACTGTACTGACGGAGCGGACCTGAAAAAGGCTGTGGCACAACGGGGGTGAGTTACCAACTCGTGAGTAATAAATAACATCTACACAGGCTATCGAATGCATGCACACAAGCATCCTAGCATCTATAATACAGGTATGGCAGGACATAATGGCAAGTATGTATGCAATATGAATGTACTAGCAGGTATGAATGCAATGCGAATCAACTCATGATCTGAATGTGTAAGTATAAGAAATCATGTTTTTCCCTTTAAGAATCTCTTTTGAAATACCAGCACAATACCAATAGAATCAACAAGAACCTGTGTCCAGCAACGACACCTCAAAACTATCACAAATCTCATATATCCATGTCATAGTATCTCTGGCCTCAGCCATCCGGCCGACCCAGCTCAATATCAAAATCTCATCATCTCACGGCCACGGTCGGTATCCTCTGGATATCCGCCGTGCCAAACAGTCACCGGTAGGTAATCCTTCCCCTGCCAGGCTCAACGTCAACATCACATTCATCTTGCCCCGAGGTACCATACCGGGCCCACCATGTACCCGTGACGGTTCCTCCACTCCTCGACACGGATCTCGAAAACCACAGCAAACTCATGGTGGACGACACTTTACATCACTAGAAAACCGCAATTACATATTTTAAAAACATAATAAGTTTAGAAATTTTGCGGCTTTCCCCCGAAATCCAGAAATATCATAAAATCTCAAGAAATCCTCATAAGTGCATATATCAATGGTGATGAATGCATATGGTATCAATAATTAAGCTACGATGCATGATTAATAGACTAGGCATGAACAAATAATATGATGAGGTACATGCACATGAATAGCAATCCTACGATTTCATTTTAAGGAATTAAAGGCAATACCACAGGTTTAAGCATCAATTAGTAAAAGGTTTCAAATTATAGGTTATCTAGTGTGTTGGCATGGCAATTACCAGGGCGTGTGTGTAAGCATGAATAGTGCTCGTGCTGCATATAAAAACCCTGGCAATGGTGCAGGTGTCCTATAAAATGGGTTCGCATATGTATGTCAATATAAGGCTTGGATGCAGCAAATAATCATATAAGTATTACACCCCTAATTACTAACATCACTAAGAATCTTTTAAGTTACTAAAACTATCGGGCGACTTGCGCCATCCAACGATAGTTCCCCGTAGATGTTACATCTACTCACCGGAATCTCTAGCTAGTCACGTCCAATCACCGCCTTCCCTTTTCGTGCCGCGTCTGACGTCTCCGCGACCGAACCTGGAATTTAAATCAATACCAAACATAAGGTTACATATCAAGAACGACGTAAAACCCAAACGAAAATACTAACGTTCACAAGCTAGGTACAACGTGCACAAGGTGCGTGGAACACACGCGAAAATCGCAAAAACTGCAAAAATCGTCGATTTGGTCTCCCGGCAAAACTAAAACCCGATTACTCAAAAATCCGCACTCACGCATCCTAAATGTCATAGGATAAGCCAACAATATAATCTAGATATCGCAATTAATTCGCCACAATAATATAATAAAAACCTAGTAAGCTAGAAGTTTGCAAATTTGGTGCAAATATCGACAATTTGCGACAAGGTGCACACATTATCACACAAATATCCAAATTAAACCATTAGAAAGCCACTACAATTAAATTAACCCCTTTACCATGCATCAAAACCCACATTCCATACACAAACCTTTTCTTGATTTTAGTAATTAGCAATCTTAATGAAAATTTCACACAAGATTAACATAGATTAGCCTAATATGAAGCCACTTAAGCAAAGTAACCATATAAATTGGTTAAGTAAACCACTAGATTAATTAACTAGATTTAATTAACTAAACATGGTTTCAAGAAACCCTAGTTAACTCAACCATTAACTTTAAACAAAACTAGAATGAAAATAGCACTAAATTAACACTAAAACAATTTAATTAAAGGATTCTAACCGTAAGAAATTAAAAGAGTAGAAATTATACCTCAAACCTATTGATCTAGCAAGAAGAAATTTGCCTCAATGATGGCCTCCTAGCACCATGATTCCAAGCAAGAGAGGTGAAGGAAAAAGGGATGAAGAATGGGGTTTAATTTGTGAGTTTTAGCTTGAAATTTGGAGCAAACTTTGAAGAATTTTTTGAAGAAAATGAAAAGAACAAAGAGATGAAGGGGGCTGCTGGAATTTCGGCCAGAAATGAGGGAGAGGAATGGTGTGGGTGTGGGAAAAAGTCTTGGTCAACCCCCTACCAACCCACAAAGACCCATACCCAAAATAACAATTCATAATCCTTTTAAAAACCCCATTTCTACACAAGAATAAAGTCAAAGAGCATGGCATTTTTTTTCTGGACCTGATGATGGTGGGGCTGGCCTAGGGCTGAGGGAAGAGAGAGAGGGGTTTTACAAAAGAAATTTTATGCAAAAAGACCCCCTACAAGTCAAAAATTGCAAGCTTAAGCTTAAATTCAATAAATTTCGTTTCCTATAATAAAAATTAGTTAAAATTCAAAATAAAATACTAAAAATTTATGTTACAACTAGATTTTAATTAACATAATTTTAAAGATTAAAATTAGCCCAGAAAAATTTGTATTTATCGCTAATTTAATGTATTTTCTTACCGGCTTAAAATAATATTAAAAAATTGAAAAATTAGGGAAATTTTTTTAAACGACCAGAATTTCATAATTAACTCATTTGCTACTAAAAACTAGCAATTAGCTATCCAAATTAGGTATAATTAGTCCTAAATTGCAAAATAACAAAAAAGACGGTTTTCGGAAAAATACCGAATTTTCACCGATTTTCAGGAAAACACCAAAACGACTTTTCAAGACGCTACAAAAACGGACGTACCAAGTATCTTGAAATCCGCCATGTTACCCACACACTCTATTGATTTGGCCACAACATTGTTTACGGACTGCTGGACGGTCCACAAACCTCCCTGAAAAGCTTCGGCTTGCCGCTGGTTCAGCTCAGTCTGCCGTTTCTGGTTCTCTACCAAGCCACGAATTACTCCAAGTAAGGCAGCGCCATCCACACGTCTCTGGTACGTCTTCAAACTTCTGTCTATCATGATTCTGCAACCAATACACCACAGAGGATTAGTATGATGAACAAGATTCAAAATTTGCGATGAATGATGACCATGAATCAAGGATATGAATCAAGACTAGAACTCCAAATTACTTAAATAGAGTACCGCATTGTAACCATGCCGTGGTACATAGTTACAATCACATAACTCCACTCAAGTCGCCCAAATCCTAGACATAAACAATATGGAACCAAAAGTTTCAAGTCGAGATGCAAAGAGCTTTGCATAACGTCAAGGTAAGGATCAGGAGAAAGTTAAGATTCAAGAATGGCAAGATAGTAAAGTGGCAGGACATGTTCCTAATTACAAGTATTCTGATTCATGCATTGGGTCCAATACCCAACTACAAAATAATCAAACCCGATTAACCAAAATCCTATGGCTCTAATACCAAACAAACCCTGTCATGGCCTGCTTCCTAGAGTGCGCTAAGATAGACACGTGACAGAGCCAACCATGCTACCTGTCGATAGGAAATATCCCTCCACAGTCACATTACGGCTGTAGAGATATCAAGAACAGTAATAAACTATCTAACACATGTCCATAAGCCAGAATAAACGAGTCATGAAATAAAATAATGCGGAAGCAAAAGATCCAATACAATAATAATCTGGAATGTACGTCCCATAATGCGAGCTCAAATCAGGAATGAAAATACTAAAAGGAAACAAAACTAAACTAATAACAGGTCCTCACTGCTCGGCCTGTGGATCAAAATACTCCTGGACTGCCTGCGATAAGGATAAGGGATCTGGGCCATGCAAAACCCAGACGTCAGTGCATCAGAATATCAATAACTCTAAGCAAGCAGGATGTAATGAGATATGCAGGCATGAAGTATGAATGGTAACAAGTCATCAGTAACAAGTAACAGTAACATGAATATAGATCAGTGAACAGGATATAAACAGGTGATGTGCAGTGAGTAGTCTAAACTGTGTTATAGGGTTATCTACTCTAAAGTCGTTCGAAATCAATTAATATAATTCTCATCGTAACCCATCGGTCTATGCCCCGTTCATTCCCCACGGGACCACGGTAAAATGATGTAATAGACTGTGAGTCTATGTCCCGTTCATTCCCCACGGGACCACGGTAAAATGATATAATAGCCCTTTGAGTTACGTTCAACTACATTCTTGATTTCCCCATACCCCCAAGTCATGTGTGTAAGTTATGTATTTATAAATCTGAGACTAATGCCAACACAGGATCAAGCAGGAATAGGTTTGTCTGTATAGACAACAGGAAATGTCCGTAGGGACAACAGGTCAAGATTGTCGGCATTAGTAACAAGATCAGGTAACATGTCAAGCTGTGGTACATCAGGTCATGTCAGGTGGTGTACATGTATCAAGTCATGTTGAGTAGTGCATAGGTATCATGTCATGTCAGTAGTAGTGTATCAGGTCATGTAAGGTAGTGCACAAGTGTTGAGTGGGTGCTCATAATCAAACTGTAATAAGTATGGGTACACAAAATCAAGTATGGAGTACTAATATAACAATAAAATGGAATATTGTGATATGGTATGCAAATATATATAAATTCAAAGATATAGATGCACAATTATCGATTAGGGTTACATTTATAGTTCCAATACTAATTAGGATGCACTTTATTAAACATGGTATGTTAATATCAGTTATGTATTAATATGATCTATGGATGCAGTTATATATATTTTAAATGAGATGGATGCAAACGGGTATCCGAGATCAGTAAAACTGTAAAATGGTAATGTGGGATGTACAACTAAGCAATATGTGATGTAAATATTCCATTGGGTGCAGTATATTGTAATATAGTATGTAACGAGATAGGTTTGCATGTGCTAGATGTAAAATAATACGTACGGATGCATACGGATGTCGGAAAACTGTAAAACGAGAACTTAGGATGCATGATTTAGAATTCCAGTAATATAATTATTAAAATAGATGTATAAAAAAAGTAATGTAGCATGTAGCAAGATAAACTTGCCTCGATGGATCGCGATACGGATACGCACGGCAACGTCGAATGTCGGTAAAAGTCTCGATGCATGCGCACACGTACAGAATAGAACTAGGCAAGGCAAGAACACGACCGCGCTGTCTGGGAACGTCCTCAGGATCGCCCAGATCAACAGCGACGGGCACGGCTCTGGCGATCACCGGAAAACGAGAATCAAGAAAAGAAAAGAAAAGAGAAGGAAAGAAGAAGAAGAAGAAGAAAGAGAAGAAGGTTGGGGTTCTCCAGGTTCTCTGGGGCAGAGAAGAAGGCGAGGGGGTGTCGTCGACGATGGGCCATCGACGGCAAGGTGCAGGCGGGGTTTTTCGGTGATGTAGTGGGGTTTCTTGGGTTCTTGATTGCTGGGGTTTTCTTGGGTCGGAGAAAGAGGGGAGAAGCGGAGAAGAGGAAGGTGGAGATGAGGTGAGCGATGAGGGTTCGAAGGTGAGGCGATGGCGTGGTGGTCGGAACTCCGGCGAGGTGCAGGTGAGGCAAGTGGCTGCTAGGGTGAGGGTTGTAGTGTGCCGGGGAGGCTCGGTGTAGGGTGGTCTGGACTGTAGGGAGGATGAGAGGAGGTCGAGGTGATGGTAGCGATGGGGATGGTGGCGACAGCAAGGGGTCACCGGCAATGGGAGGTGATGGGTGTCGTGGTGATGGGTTGCGGGGGTTTGGCCTGGGGTCGCGATGGGTTGTGGGGAAGAAGGAGGTGGAGTTAGGGATGTCGATGAGATGGTGGAGGCGAGGGTGAGGTGACGACGGCGACGAGGGCGCGTGGCTGGGGTCGGAGGTATGGGTGCAGGGATCGGAAGAACGCTGCGGCAATGGAGGAAGGGCTCGGTGATTATTTTTGGAGGAGGGAGGTTAAAGTGGTCGAGGAGTGGGAGAGGGTTGAGGCGACGTCGACGAGACAAGGAGTCGACGGGCAAGCGCGGGCGAAGGCAGGGACGCGTTATGGGTTTCGTGGAGGTGTAGGCGAGGCGGGAAAATGAAAGTGAAAAAGAAGAAGAAGATGGGGGTAAGAATAGGAGAGGGGAAGAGAGAGAAAGACGTGAGTAAAATTTTTTTTGGTTAAAGAGAAAATAATATTTTTATAGGAAAGAGAGAGGGGAGAGAGAGAGAGAGCAGGGATGCTGTTGAGATCGGGGGTTGTTAGGATAATAAATTAAAAAAGATATATATTAGTTAATAAAATTCGTAAACATTATATTTTCAAAGAATATAATATATTAAGTAAATTTGAGTTTTTAGCTAATACAAATTGTTCCAAAATACGCCCGGGTCGGGTCTAAAAATCCAGTTTTAAAATACGGGTAATATGCGTGTCGTCCAAAACTAAAATAGGATATCCGGGTAACGAAAAAGCATACCCCTAAGAACGGATGCTCGTACGTGCGCGTAGCCATCCGAACAAGTCCGTTTCAGTGAACGGGAAGAGAACAAGATACGCGGATGCTACCACAGGGTCAGGGGTATCAAGCAAGCCATGCAAAGTATTTTTTAAAATATTTTACGTGACTTAAAATGTTATATGGTGAAAGATGCAATGCTAGATAAAATGCCAGTTTGCGGTATTCATGAAAATACACATGTCTATGCAACAAGTTAAGATAATTCATAAATATGAATCAAAAAAGTTTCAAGCAAGCGGGTCGGGTCGAATGCAATGTAAAATGTAAAATACTATTTACACCCAAAACACGATAGATCAAGAAATACCGCAAATATGAAAATACGAGAACTGGAATTGGTATAAATAAACTAGGTTGTTACATTATACCCAACTATAAAAAGAATTTCGTCCTCGAAATTCCAAGAACAAGAAAGGATAAACAATCAAGAAACTACAAGAATAGATGTGGAAACTTCTGTCGGATTTCATCTTCTCGTTCCAAGTTGATTCTCCATGTGAGCGATTTCCCCAAGAAACAAGTACGAGAGGGATAACTTTGTTCTTAAAAACCTTTTCTCTTCGATCCACAATCGACATCGGTCGTTCCTCAAAGGTTAAATCTTCCCTTATAGTCAGCTCCGAATGATCCAGCACGTGTGTTTCATCTTGAATATACTTACGAAGTTGAGATACATGAAACACGTCATGAACATTCGCCAAACATTGCGGTAAAGCCAATCGACACGCCACTTCTCCAACACGCTCCAAAATCTCGAAAGGTCCAACGAATCGAGGACTAAGCTTTCCTCGACTCCCAAAACGAATCACTCCTCTAGTCGGTGATATCTTCAAGAATACCAGATCACCAACAGCGAACTCTAGAGGTCTTCTTGATGTATCGGCCCAACTCTTCTGCCGATCTTGCGCTGCCTTCTTATGATTCCGGATAGTGTTAACTTGCTCTACTGTCTGCATGATCAAATTCGGTCCCAACAATCTTCGTTCTCCAATATCGTCCCAACAAACAGGTGAACGACACTTACGACCATATAATGCTTCGAATGGACCTATCTGAATAGTTGCCTGAAAACTGTTATTGTAAGAAAACTCCACCAAGTGTAGATGATCCTCCCATAAACCCTTGAAGTCTAACATGCAAGCTCTCAACATGTCTTCAAGAGTTTGGATCTTTTTCTCCGACTAACCATCTGTCTGAGGATGATAAGCTGTGCTAAACTTCAATCGAGTCTCCAAACTTTCCTGTAAGCTCCTCCAGAAGTGTGATAAGAAACGGGTGTCACGGTCGGACACGATGCTCACCGGTACCCCATGCAATCTTACGATCTCCTGCGCGTACCGTTCTGCCAATGCTTCCGTTGATTGACCAACTCGAAATGGTATGAAATGAGCTGCCTTGGTCAATCGATCAACAATCACCCAAACTGTATCGTTGCCCTTTGGACTCCACGGTAAAGCTGTCACGAAATCTACGGTTATATGTTCCCACTTCCATTGAGAAATCGTAAGTGGTTGCAATAAACCAGCAACCCTTTGATGTTCAGCTTTAACTTGCTGACATACCAAGCACTTTGCTATAAAGCGAGCAATCTCCCTTTTCATGCCTTCCCACCAGAAATGCTATCTTAGATCGCGGTACATTTTCGTACCTCCTGGATGTACGGAATATGCGGAACTGTACGCCTCCTTCATAACTTCTTCGCGAATATCTTCTTTTGGCACACACAAATGGCTACCATATCGCAACGAACCATCTTCATGAATCTACAAGTCCGTTCGTAGTCCTGCTTCAACTTGTTTTCGAAACTTCTGCAATCTTGGGTCCTGTAACTGCGCTGCTTTAATATTCGTGATCAATGGCGACTGTACTTGCAGCTGCATTAAAACACATCCCAATCCTTCCCCAGATGCATCGCTGTGAATCACCAATCCTCCGGAATCGTCTGGTACGGTCAAACTAGGAGCGGTTATCAATCTCTGCTTCAATGTCTCAAAACTGACACATATTTATCCGCGTACCGTCCTTTTACTAGAAGAACTAGAGCTCCCCAAGATGAATTGCTGCTGCGAATCCAGCCCTTCTCAAGTAATTGACTTCTTCCAACTCTATTAGTGCCATTGGATAATACGCCTATGAGATTGGCGCTGCACTAGGAACAAGGTCGATCGCGAACTCTACATCTCGCTTCGGGTAAACCCGAGATGTCCTCGAACACGTCCATGAAATCTCAAACTACAGCTGGCGCTTCAACTTCTATCGACGAAAGAACATTGTTTGTCGGCCTAGCCCTACACTCGACTGGACCGACAGAACTGCTAACTCCAAAACAACCTCTGGATGTCCGGGAATCTGGAAATTCGCTTTCGTTGCTCTACAATCAATGTGAGCATGGAAAGTGCCGAGAAAAATCCATTCCTAAGATAACTTCATAACTACAGGTATTAATCATCAAGAAATCTGCGAATAACTCCTGTCCGTAAATAGCTATAGAACAATCCTTACATTCTCTACTAGCTATGATTTTCCTATTCCTAGTGTGTATGTCCCAATAACTAGACAGGGTCGTGCAAGTAATCGAGTGTGTAGTATTAAACTTGGACGACATAAATCAATAGGATGCACTAGAATCGAATAACGCTAATGCGAGAAAACCATGAACAAGTAGGGTACCTGAAATGACTTCCTCTGAAGCCTTGGCCTCTTCAGCCGTCAGGGTAAATGCTTGTAACAACCGAGTCCAGTTCTACAAATTTCTGTTACCGTATGTATGGTTTGTGGTATTTATTTCATTGATCATGCTTTGACTGTTACTAGTTATAATTTACCCCGACAATTCATATTCTTGCATATAACAATTTAAGTCATTTAAAATAAATTAAAAAATAATTGACATGGCCTGCTTGACACCCCTAACCCTGTGGTAGCGTCCTTGCATTGTGTTCTCGTCCCGTTCAGTGAAACGGACGTGTTTGGACGGCTACGCGCACGTACGTGCGTCCGTTCTTGGGGGTATGCTTTTTAATTACAAAATCCTTCATTTTAATTTTTGGAACCTGCCTATAAATTTCATATTTCAAATTCAAATTTTTGGACCCGACCCGGGCGCATTTCTGAAATATTTTGTATTTCCGCCAAATCCTATTTTCTAATTTTTTAAATTAGCCCAAGGTGTTTTTTTAGCCTAGTATCAAATTTTTTTTAAACCAACGAAATTATTTCTTTCAAACCAGAAAATCTTTTCTATTTTAAAATTCCCTTTAAAATTTTCCCTAACCAATTAAAACCCAGCCAATCTTTTCCTCAACCAATCGCGTTTCACCTTTCTCCCTGGGCCCACGCCTCTCTCTCCCTCTCTCCTTTCTCCTTCTCTTTCTCTCTCTTCTCTCTTTCTCTCTCTGCATATAACGACAACTTCATCTCTCCTCTCTGTTTTCTCTCTCCTCTCGATCTCTCTCTTCCTCTCTCCTCTCGCAAATCTCTCTCTCCCCCCGCGTCTCTCTCTCTCTCTCTCTTCTTCTCTTTATATTTTTCTTTCTTCGCCTTCGTTAAAAGAAAACCCATCACCAGAAAAACCTAGCCGCCGCCTACCTTCTCGCCGTTGCCCTACCGCCGACGCCACCATTGCCATTCACCGACACTCCTCACCCTCATCACCTCCACCTTCTCTTCTTCCTCCTTCCTTCTCTCCCAAGCACCCTGCACCAAGCAGCCGCGCCCTCTGCACGCATCTACACCGCCAGAAGATCGCCGCCGGTGACTCGTTCTCGTGTCCCGAGCCTTGTGCACACCCAGTAAGCATTGTTTCTCTCTCTTCTTCCTTCTTTCCTTCTTCTTTCTTTTTTTCTTCATTCTATTAAGTTTCTCTGTGTTCGCCGGGTTCTCTGCAGTTCGTGCACCGGAGCTCCGTCGACGTCGTCGATCTTCGCGACCCCTCTGCAGATCAAGGTAAGCCTTCTCCCCTCCATCCTTCCTCTCTGCTCCTCTTCTTTTCTTCCATTACGATTCTTGAAAAACTTGTGTTTACTGTTTTTGTGATTGCCGAAATCCGACCGTGCGGCGACGATTCCCGACGACCCAGCGAGGACCTCTGACCCGTGTGAATCCACTGTTCGTCGTTTGGGTTCATTCCGTATACCGTGCACGCGTCGCGACTTTTCCCCGCCGACGCGTAACTTTCCGTTTTCCGTATCGCGATCCGTTGAGGCAAGCGAAACTTGCTACATGCTATTCAAACTATTCTTATACTAATTTATTTACTTTCCTACTAAAATCTAAATAGAATCGAAAGTATTGGATTTCAAGTTAATCGTATAAAGTTCCGTTACATATTTTCTGATCTCAAACTCGAAACTTAATTGTTGCATCTAGTTGTTTATACCTAGTAATCACCTGTAAATGTTAGACCACTTGATCACGAATATTTTATAGATGTGATACCCCTTTTCGCTAGTATTAACCTATCGGACATCCGTGTGCATCTTTAACCGGTTTAATTACAATTGCATCCACTGAACAGATTATACATGTTGTCGCATCCTGAGATTACTCAATACTTATTAACCCGGTTTTTAGCATTCACATCTATCATATTGTATTCATATATTACTGACACTATCTCTTAACCACAACTGATAACTGTACAGCTAACTAGTTTAATCTGCTTGATTGCTTAACCTATTACATGTGCTAATTTATTGTGTTGATGATACCCATGCTTGTTTATTTATAACCATGGTTATGCTAGCTGATTATGAGCACCCACAGGCTATCTTTTACACCCTGACATGACTTTCTACACACATATTACTTGACCCGACATGGTACCGTACACTACTTGTCTTGACCTGATGTACCATGGCTTGACTTGTTACCTGATCTTGTGTCTAATGCCAACAAATCTGACATGTAGTCCTCACGGACCGTTCCTGTTGTCTATCCAGACAAACCTGCTCCTACCTGATCCTGTGTTGGAATTAGTTCTTGATTACCGAATACCTGACTTGACATACATAACTTGGGGGTATGGGGAAATCAATGATGAAATCCTGACTTGTAACTCGACAGTTGCTTGCTTTTACTGATCAGTTTTAGAGGCTAGGCCCGCCTCGTGACGATGCTGCTGACATCGTTGGTCTGTACCCTTTTCCTGTTAGTGCCTAGCGGCACGTCTCGGTTTCAGCCCGAGAGTCTTAGACCGTGGTCCCGGGCATGCACGGGATACTATTGAGTTATATCGATGATTCATCAAATTGATTTCAAAGACTTGAGAGTAGAAAACCCAATAGAACAGTTTAGTTTACTCACTGCACACTACCCTTCACTGCCCTGATTTATATTACTGTTACACCTGCTTTATCATTCATGATTATATTGCATTGCCTGTTACTCTGTTTATATTTTAGTACTTGATGACATGATGCGCTGACGTTTGGGTTTTGCATGGCCCAGATTCCGTACCTTTGCTGCAGTCCGAGTAGGAGTACTTCAGCCAGCAGGCTGAGCAGTGAGGTTTCAGTAGTAGTTAGTTCTTTTATTTTCTGCATTTTATTCCTGATGTGAGCCCGCATTATGGGACATATATTCCAGTTATTTTGTATTGGATCTCTTGCTTCCGCATTTTTATTATTCTTGACTCATGTTATCTTGGTTTATGGACATGTATTAAATAGTTATATTTTGTTCTTGATATCTCTACAGCCGTAATGTGACTGTGGATGGATACTTCCTATCCACAGGTAGCATGGTTGGCTATGTCACGTGCCCAATTTAGCGTACTTTGGGAAGCGGGGCGTGACAATGCTCGAGCTTGATTGGGTCCCTGAGTCAACTACTTCTGCTCCTGAAACTACTTCTGCGGTGGATTCTGAACATCATCTTTCATGCGAAGCTTCGATGGACAAGTATCAGTGGTATGATCAGCTGATCCACAAATAAGACAAAGTCCAAGTCTCCTTCGACAATCTCTCCATAAATGATCCGGTCGTTGGCAGTAATCGCACAACACCCTTCATTTTTGCTTGGGAAAAACTGGCTTCTTCATTGGTATAACGCCACGCCTATCCACCGGAATACCTTTGCGTATAGGCGCTCGATTCGGCGTAAACACCGGCTTCCGTACCACAACTGTCGGCTGCTGCGAGTTTCCAGTCTTCATTGATAGGCTCTGCTGCTCTCGAGCCGCTTTAAATACTTGTGAGAAAGTGGTCAAACCCAGAGATATAATTTGCCTACGGATATCCACGTCCAAACTGCGCATAAACCTTCGTGCCCTATCAGCTTCTTTGGCCACCAAAGGTCCAGCGAATCGACTGAGCCGTGTCCACTCAGTTGCATGTGCATCCACGGATCCACCATTCTGCTTTAAACTGATAAATCTTTCTTCCATTTCCTCCAGTGCAGTCTGCGGGAAGAACTTCTCCAAGAAACTCTTCGAAAAATCTGCCCAACTGATCGGCTTGGGCAAGCGGGTCTCTTCAACAAGCCACCATTCACGGGCATAGTCTACCAATTGGATGCGTACTATATCCACTCTCTTGTCCTCTAGAATTTGTGCTGCAACGGGCAAATTCTCTGTATCGACTAGCCACCACTCTGCTGGCAACGGCTCCTCCAGACCAGTGAAAACGGACGGACCAAGTCTCCTAAAATCCGCCACAGTACCCACACGCTCTAGTGATTTGGCCACAATATTGTTTACGGACTGCTGGACGGTCCGCAAACCTTCCTAAAAAGCTTCGGCTTGCCGCTAGTTCAGCTCAGTCTGCCGTTTCTGGTTCTCTAGCAAGCCACGAATTACTACAAGTAAGGCGGCGTCATCCACACGTCTCTGGTACGTCTTCAAACTTCTGTCTGTCATGATTCTGCAACCAATACACCAAAGAGGATTAGAATGATGAACAAGATTCAAAATTTGCGATGAATGATGACCATGAATCAAGGATATGAATCAAGACTAGAACTCCAAGTTACTTAATTAGAGTACCACATTGTAACCATGCCGCGGTATATAGTTACAATCACATAACTCCACTCAAGTCGCCCAAATCCTAGACATAAACAATTGGGAACCAAAAGTTTCAAGTCGAGATGCAAAGAGCTTTGCATAACGTCAAGGTAAGGATCAGGAGAAAGTTAAGATTCAAGAATGGCAAGATAGTAAAGTGGCATGACATGATCCTAATCACGAGTATTCTGATTCGTGCATTGGGTCCAATACCCAACTACAAAAGAATCAAACCCGATTAACCTAAATCTTATGGTTCTGATACCAAACAAACCCTGTCACGCCCCGCTTCCCAGAGTGCGCTAAGATAGGCACGTGATAGAGCCAACCATGCTACCTGTCGATAGGAAATATCCCTCCACAGTTACATTACGGCTGTAGAGATATCAAGAACAGTAATAAATTATCTAACACATGTCCATAAGCTAGAATAAACGAGTCATGAAATAAAATAATGCGGAAGCAAAAGATCCAATACAATAATAATCTGGAATGTACGTCCCATAATGCGGGCTCACATCAGGAATGAAAATACTAAAAGGAAACAAAACTAAACTAATAACAGGTCCTCACTGCTCGGCCTGTTGATCAAAATACTCCTGGACTGCCTGCAATAAAGATAAAGGATCTGGGACATGCAAAACCCAGACGTCAGTGCGTCATAATATCAATAATTCTAAGCAAGCAGGATGTAATGAGATATACAGGCATGAAGTATGAACGGTAACAAGTCATCAGTAACATGAATATAGATCAGTGAACAGGATATAAACAGGTGAAGTGCAGTGGGTAGTCTAAACTGTGCTATAGGGTTATCTACTCTAAAGTCGTTCAAAATCAATTAATGTAATCCTCATCGTAACCCATCGGTCTATGTCCCGTTCATTCCCCACGGGACATGGTAAAATGATGTAATAGACTGTGAGTCTATGTCCCGTTCATTCCCCACGGGACCACGGTCAAATGATATAATAGCCCTTTGAGTTACGTTCAGCTACATTCTTGATTTTCCCATACCCCTAAGTCATGTGTGTAAGTCAGGTATTTATAAATATGAGACTAATGCCAACATAGGATCAAGCAGGAACATGTTTGTCTGTATAGACAACAGGAAATGTCCGTAGGGACAACAGGTCAAGATTGTCGGCATTAGTAACAAGATCAGGTAACATGTCAAGCTGTGGTACATCAGGTCATGTCAGGTGGTGTACATGTATCAAGTCATGTTGAGTAGTGCACGGGTATCAAGTCATGTCAGTAGTAGTGTATCCGGTCATGTCAGGTAGTGCACAAGTGTCGAGTGGGTGCTCATAATCAAACTGTACCAAGTATTGGTACACAAAATCAAGTATGGAGTACTAATATATCAATAAAATGGAATAATATGATATGGTATGCAAATAGATATAAATTCAAAGATATGGATGCACAATTATCGATTAGGGTTACATTTATAGTTCCAATACTAATTAGGATGCACTTTATTAAACATGGGATGTTAATATCACAGTGTTATGTATTAATGTGATCTATGGATGCAGTTATATATATTTTAAATGAGATGGATGCAAACGGGTATCCGAAATCAGTAAAACTGTAAAATGGTAATGTAGGATGTACAACTAAGCAATATGTGATGTAAATATTCCATTGGGTGCAGTATATTGTAATATAGTATGTAACAAGATAGGTTTGCATGCGCTAGATGTAAAATAATACGTACGGATGCATACGGATGTCGGAAAACTGTAAAACGAGAACTTGGGATGCATGATTTAGAATTCCAGTGTTATAATTTTTAAAATAGATGTATAAAAAAGTAATGTAGCATGTAGCAAGATAAACTTGTCTCGATGGATCGCGATACGGATACGCACGGCAACGTCGAATGTCGGTAAAAGTCTCAATACACGTGCACACGTACAAAACAGAACCAGGCAAGGCAAGAACACGACCGCGCTGTCTGGGAACGTCCTCAGGATCGCCCGGATCAACAGCGATGGGCACGGCTTCGGCGATCACCGGAAAACGCGAATTAAGAAAAGAAAAGAGAAAGAAAGAAGAAGAAGAAGAAGAAAGAGAAGAAGGTTGGGGTTCTCCGGGTTCTCTGGGGTAGAGAAGAAGGCGAGGGGGTGTCGTCGACGATGGGCCGTCGACGGCAAGGTGCAGGCGGGGTTTTCCGCCGATGTAGTGGGGTTTCTTGGGTTCTTGGTTGCTGGGGTTTTCTTGGGTCGGGGAAAGAGGGGAGAAGCGGAGAAGAAGAAGGTGGAGATGAGGTGAGCGATGAGGGTTCGAAGGTGAGGCGATGGCGAGGTGGTCGGAACTCCGGCGAGGTGCAGGCGAGGTAAGTGGCTGCTAGGGTGAGGGTTGTAGTGTGCAGGGGAGGCTCGGTGTAGGGTTGCCTGGACTACAGGGAGGATGAGAGGAGGTTGAGGTGATGGTAGTGACGGGGATGGTGGCGACAGCGAGGGGTTGCCGGCAACGGGAGGTGATGGGTGCCGTGGTGATGGGTTGCGGGGGTTTGGCCTGTGGTCGCGATGGGTTGTGGGCAAGAAGGAGGTGGTGTTAGGGACGGCGATGAGATGGTGGAAACGAGGGTGAGGTGACGACGGCGACGAGGGCGTGAGGCTGGGGTCGGAGGTATGGGTGCAGGGATCGGAAGAACGCTGCAGCAATGGAGGAAGGGCTTGGTGATTATTTTTGGAGGAGGGAGGTTGAAGAGGTCGAGGAGTGGGAGAGGGTTGAGGCGACGTCGATGGGCGAGTGCAGGTGAAGGCAGGGACGCGTTATGGGTTTCGTGGAGGTGTAGGAGAGGCGGGAATACGAAAGTGAAAAAGAAGAAGAAGATGGGGACGAGAATAGGAGAGGGGAAGAGAGAGAGACGTGGGTAAAATTTTTTTGGGTTAAAGAGAAAATAATATTTTTATAGGAAAGAGAGAGGAGAGAGAGAGAGAGAGCAGGGATGCTGTTGAGATCGGGGGTTGTTAGGATAATAAATTAAAAAAGATATATATTAGTTAATAAAAATCGTAAACATTATATTTTCAAAGAATATAATATATTAAGTAAATTTGAGTTTTTAGCTAATACAAAATTGTTCCAAAATACTCCCGGGTCGGGTCTAAAAATCCAGTTTTAAAATACGGGTAATATGCGTGTTGTCCAAAACTAAAATAGGATATCCGGGTAACGAAAAAGCATACCCCCAAGAACGGATACACGTACGTGTGCGTTGCCATCCGAACAAGTCCGTTTCACTGAACGGGACGAGAACAAGATACGCGGCTGCTACCACAGGATCAGGGGTATCAAGCAGGCCATGCAAAGTATTTTTTAAAATATTTTACGTGACTTAAAATGTAATATGGTGAAAGATGTAATGCCAGATAAAATGCCAGTATGCGATATTCATGAAAATACACATGTCTATGCAACAAGTCAAGATAATTCATAAATATGAATCAAACAAGTTTCAAGCAAGCTGGTCGGGTCGAATGCAATGTAAAATGTAAAATACTATTCTCCCCCAAAACACAATAGGTCAAGAAATACCACAAATAAGAAAATACGAGAACTGGAATTGGTGTAAATGAACTAGGTTGTTACACTTGATGAGAACCGCAGAGTCCATCGTGAGTTTCTTGGACGACTCACTTTTCTTCTTCCGGCCCCAGGCATGTTAGCCATTGAGAGCCGAACAATCTCTTGTACAGAGTATCATTGACGAAGGCGAAAGACAAAGCTCGTTTCATGAGCTGTTGTCTTGAGGATGCATCTTTAGGTGTTCGATAGGATTTGAAGTAGTCTATAAAGACTTCCCTCCAATCCTTGGCCTTTTCCTGGTCTTTTATTTGTAAAGCCATTTGCTTGGTCGCTTCCTTTTCTTCAGACGATTCCGGAGATATTTCCGCTGGTGCAAGAACCCGACGGCTTTGTGCCACGATCCTTACGTCATCGAGGTTTTCGTCAGCCAATTCTTTAGCAAGTTTGGCTAACGCATCTGCTTTGCTGTTTTCCGTACGCGGTATGCTTTCCAGGGTATAGGAGGGAATTTGAGTCAGCAATTGCTGCACTCTCTCACCGTACCTTACGAACTCTGGTTTGCAAGTTTGATAGTCGCCGTTTACTTGACTAACGGCCAGCTGGGAGTCTCCGTATATGAGGAGGTTTTTGATTCCTATGTCGAAAGCGATCTCAAGACCTGCTATCAAAGCTTCATATTCTTCTTCATTATTTGTCCTCGGCTCTGTTAAGGAGAAGGAAAAGCGCATTATCCATTTTTGTGGAGTCACGAAGATAAGGCCTATCCCCGATTTGATTATAGGGGAGCTATGCTTTCGCTTCTTCATGGAAGATGCCCCATCGAAGTAGAGTTCCCATCGGGTATCACTCTCTCCTCTCTCCCTGTCGATCATGTCAAACGCGTGCTCGTCTGGCAATTCGCAATTTAGGGGTGAATCGGCAGGTATCGGATGCTCAGCGAGGAAGTCAAAGATGGCCTGGTCTTTCACTGCCTTGAGGGTTCGATATGTTATCGAAAATTCCATCAAGAGGAGGGCCCATTTAGCAAGCCGTCCTATTAGTATGGCTCTTGACATCAAGTATTTGAGAGGATCCACTTTTGATATGAGATGGCTCTTGACATCAAGTATTTGAGAGGATTCACTTTTGATATGAGAGGATCCACTTTTGATATGAGATGACATCAAGTAAATCGGTGTTGATGCACACTTCAATTTTGAGCCGCATTCTTCTTGGTGCTTATTTAACTGGCTTGACATCCGGAGATATCGCCAATTTATGCACAGCTATCTCTAGATCTAGTCCTGGCATCTCGGCATAGTTCCATGCGAAACAGTCTTTATACTGTATAAGAACGTCTTTTAACATGGCCACCTGTTTCTCAGACAGCAGCTCACTGACGAACGTTGGCCTCGGGTCGTCTGTCATCCCTAAGTCGATTTTCCTTAAGTTGTCCGCGGTAATATGTATTCCATCTTCCAGCTCTTTTGGCGCCGGTTGAAGTTCTGAGATCAAATCATCTTCATCCTTATTTTCGAAGCACCAGGGGAGGTCATCCATATCCTCGCGTGCTCCTTCTTCTGACAGCGTTATCGCGTGACAGGTACGAGATTGCTTCCAAGACCGATGTTGATCCAGTTCTACTCTCGCTGCATACGTGGCTTTCGGTTCATGCTTCTGTGGTGGGGTTACCCTCCAACTGCTGGATAGTGCGAACCTGCCTTGCTGATACTGGTCTTCTACCTAGTTTTTGAATGTGAAGCAGTCTTTGAGAGGATGCCCTATCGCTCGGTGATAGAAGCAATAATTCTGGTGAAAGACCTCGTCTGCTTGTTCTCGGGGTGTTTGGATTACGGAAGCGTAATCATTTGATGTTTCATGACAAGATCGAATATCTTTCTTGTATTGTCTCGGGGAAAAGAATATGCTCGGCCCATCTTCTTTATAAGAGACGGATCCCGGCTGCTCAATTCTCGATCGCGTGGCTTCTTGGACCCGCTTTCCCGTTGTCGAACGTTTTTTTCCATTTTTTAGTTTGTTTTTGCCTCCACGTCGGGCTTTTTTCTTGCCTTGGGAATGCATGGTGGGATGGCGACGAAGGGAATCGTCATCCCACGTGGCCTGCTGAAGGATACGTTGCATCCTGGCTTTCTCGTAGATGGTCATTTCGCGGCTGTAGTCGTTCCGGACCTTTTGAACAGCTTCCCTTATTAGCTTGTCCATCTGTTCTTCAAACGACGGACTTGGTATTTTTACGACAGGATCTCGTTTTGGTTCAATTGCAGTGTCTTCTAACAGAGCATCTCCTTCTTCATCGAAGTCATGTATAACGTAGCAGCCATTGAATCGTTCCCGTTTCTTGGATTGAACATATTCAAGCCCGATCGTTTCCATTCTCCCGTTGGGAAATTTTCACTGAGTTCCAGGGATGTTCCAGATCCTGTTGTAGAACCGAGCTTGTCGAGCAGTCTGTTTGAAGGGTATGCCTTGGCGCCTCAACAGCCTTTTTAATCCTTCCGTGTAGTATCCGGGCAGACGGATGGGCTGGAGCCTGTCAAGCGTAGAATCGGCACCATACCAGATTTCTTTCTCCACTTTGGTTTCCGTAGATCGATAAAAGAGGATCGCCTTTTCATCTTTTCGCCTGGGAGGAACGTAGAGCGTCTGCAGTTCTTTCACATTATAGGTATCAAGCGCGTCGAGCTCTTTGTAGTGCTGCCGCGGAACCATAGAGATTTGCAAACTCCGTTCGTTGCCTGTCACGGCTTGTATGGAAGGTCGAACAGAAAATACTGCATTGACCTCATCTTCAAAGTCGATGCCGAAGATCAACATAGGGGTAGACAGTCTGAACTTGTTGTATTGGAGCGGCCCCGAGTAAACTATCTCTTCTTCCTCCTCGGTATCACTCTTGAAGACTAGAATAGTGGTGATAGCTTTTTGCTTATTCTCCGGTTTATGGCATCTTTCCGTGTCTTCGAAGTCTGGTAAGATGTATTTTGCATCTTCGTACTTTCGGACTTCATTCATAGAGAATGGGTTCAGCTCCCCTATCACGGTATACTCGAGACCATCCTTGAAATACTTCATACACTGGTGCTGTGTAGAAGGGATGATGTTGTACTCGTGTAACCAAGGCCTACCGAGCAAGGCGTTGTAGTAAGTCTTGGCGTCAATGACATGGAACTTGATGTCAGTGACGAGCAGCCCAAAACGTAACGTCAGTATCACAGACCCGAGCGTCTGTGATGACTGGGAGTCGAACTCAGAGATAGTGATTTTATCCCGAGCGAGGTGTTGAACGCTTATGCAGATTTCTTTTAGCACCCTTATATTTAGGAGGTTGACGGAGGACCCATTGTCGACCAGGATCTTGCCTATCTTGATGTCATGACAGTACCCGGTGACATACAGGGGACGGTTATGCTCGCACGTCCCGAGGAAGAGGTCTTCATCGCCGAAAGTGACGTCAGCAGTGTGCACTTCTTCCAGCTCGTCCTTCATCTTTTCTTCGGCAAGGAAAGCTTGAAACTGTTCGGGCACTTGTAGTGCCTTGATCAGAGAATCTCTTGCCTCTTTAGATAGCAGGAGGGCATTGAGAATGCTTAGTTGCGAGGGCATCTTCCTCAGGTGTGCCAGAACGTTGTAATCCACCTTGTTTTTCTTTGGCGGGTCCTTGACTGCCAGCTCTTCGACGAATCGGTCATTGAGGGCGATATCTTCAGGGACTTTTTCTTTCCCCTTATCTTTTTTATTCGCCCCCTTATTTGTAGGTCCGAAATTCTTTTTTGGTAACGTGCGATTACGTAGCTGAATATTCTCGCAGGTCTTCGTCTCTTCTGCTTTAGAGATGGATTCCTTGAAGAGAGGGACGAGGGCAATTTCTTTATCAAAATCACTTCCGAAGGTGAGAATTTGCGATCCTCCGGAATCAACCATGTGACAGTTGTAGGCAGTTCTTTTGCGTTCATCTATCGTACTCCTCTGCTCTCGACGAGTTTTGCGTTTCATCCGCTTGAAATGCTGTCGATGAGCAACGTATCACTGCCACCAATTTTTAAAGGCCATGCATTCCTCGGTAGGGTGTGTGATCCTCCAATGGTATAAGCAGTAGCTTGGATGTGCATCTAGTTCGTCGGGGAACATATTTTCTGAAGTGTTTTCTTTGAAAGGTGGCAAATTCAATCCCATTGACAGGGCTTTAGCGAATTGCTTCCTTATCTTAAACCTACTTTTGCTGGCGACAGAAGTGCTTCTATCCGGTTGGGGTACTTTATGGAATCTCAATACCGGAGCTTCTTTAACGTGACGCCGACGCTTGGCCCTTTCATATATGGCCGTTTCACGCTCTCGGTCAGATTTGCTTTTTTGAGGGGCCTCGTTCAACAACATATCAATCATTTTGTCCGATGGCTCCAGGGATTTTGATTCCGATTCTGGATCTGCCCCCAGTTTCTCCGCATCAGGAGCTTCTTTTCCATTTATTGATGAGTGAGAGATCATGTGGCAGCTTGCCACATAATCCTCGGGCTCTTCTGAAGAATTGTCTCCTTCATTAGCGTCATCGGCTTCATTCTCAAGAACATGCTTAAAGAATTCATCCAACGTGATTGGGGTCTGTGCCTTCTAGTTATATTCTTCCAGTGCATTGATGTATTTCTGCAGACCTATACGGCCGTCTTTGGGTTGGACGGGCTTCTTGGCCTTCTTCTTTTTCTTTAAAGACTTTGGAGGTTTGGCCTTAATGTTTTTTCCACCTTTACCAACTTTCAGCGTTGGGCGCGGCTTCAGCCTCCCCTTAGCGGGCTTTTCCACCTGATCGCCGGGCATGTTTGGAGATCCTTTAGCACTCTTTTTGTTTTTGCTGAAAGAGTGACCTCCTATGGAGTTTCTTCTATAAAAGAGCACGATGCCCCCGGCGTATCCCCCTTTTTAAGAGCGTGTGGTTGTGACGGGTTTACCCTCCAGTTTTCAGACAACGCGAATTTTCCTTACTGGTACCGGTCCTCAATCCAGTTTTTGAAGGCGAAGCAATCTTCGATTGGATGGCCCTTTATTCGATGGTAAGGGCAATAGTTGGGACTGTTGATGTCACCGGGCTGTAGTGGGCGTTTTGGATCCGGCAAGGTGATGAGCCCATTGCGCACCGCCAGCTCGAACAGTTTCCTTGTTTTATCCCGGGAAAAAGAATAAAGGCACTTCAGCTTCTCGTTAAAGAATCGCTATCTATCGTCTTGGCGATCAGTTGGTTTTGGACCACTGGGCTGCTGTTGAGCATTGGCGACGAAGGTCGCTTTTCCTTTTCCCTTTTCGTTTCGAGGCTCCATCTTCGAAGAAGTCGGTCTATGACCCATCTGATCCATTTGGGCCAGCTTTTCAATCAAGGCCTGGAAGGTAGTTGGCTTGAAAAACATCATGAACTGGGATATGGTCGCTTGCGGATCGAGGGTACCCACGAACATGCCCACTGCAGGAGCTTCGTCGATGCGTTGTTCACACTTCGACCATAGGTTCCGCCATCGGATTGCATACTGAACCCATGTTTCTCCCGGCTTCACCCCGGCATTGATCAATGCCGTGATTGGGATGAGTTCACTGGCGCTTGCGAACCTTTGTGTAAACAGTAGCTCCATTTCTGCAAATGTCTTGACAGAGTCATTCGGGCGCTCGAAATACCACTCGAATGCTGTCTCCGACAAGCTGCCGACAAACTGGCGTGGCAGAAGTTTGTCATCACCCCCAGTATTGCCGCACAGAGCTCTGAACTGAGCGACGTGCTGATATGGATTACCTGTCCGCTTATACACGTGGAATTTAGGGATCGTGTACCCCGGCGGGTACTTTATTTGATCGTACCAACTCGGATAAGGTCGTCCAGTCTTGACGATTTGGCCGGCCGCTTCGCTTGCCTGATGAGCTCATATCCGTTGAGCTATATAGTCATCAAGGGAGGATTTCTAGATCGTCTCCTCTTTGGCTGTTGAAAAAACAGGAAGAGGGTTTGATGTCTCCCCTCTGTCATCTTCAAGGATAATCGGAGGGCCTTCAGCTGGAGAATCCGGCTGTATCATCATTTCGACCATATTTTGGAATAAAAGCGCCATTTGTTTTATATTGGCCGCTTGTTCCACGGCCTCTTTGTCTTTCCTCTCGAGCATTCTTCGGAGAAATTCGGCATCAGTTTCCTGTTCTTGACGCTGCTCCGACGATGTTTCAGGGCTTTCTTTTGGCCCAGTGAGTGCAGCCATCTGTTTCAGCATCTCCTGGAGCTTTCGTTGCTGCTCCTGAGTTTTCGTCACAGACCGTGTGAGCGTTCGATGACCCGTAGAAGCACGGCTTTCCTCTTTTCCAGATGCCATATAAACAGTATGCACTACCATGCCCCCAGACTTAGGGCGTTTGGGTTTAGTGCCTGTGCGATTCGTTACAGGCGCAGGGATCTTCTCCGGCCTTCTCCTTTTATGAGCGGTCGAAGTTGTGGGGGCCGTTGCTGCGGGCACCCAAGTAGACGACACCTTCTGTGGTGTGACAGGGTGGTCCTTCCCTTGCCGAACCTTCATTTCCTTCGGTCGGCTGGAGTAGTCTTGGTTAATCACAGAGTCTTGGACCCTTCGCCAGACTCTATGGATTTTGGAGGACAGCCGCTGAGGGGGCTGCTCTGGCTTTGCTTTTGTGATCTTTTCAGCAGGTGGAGGAGACTTTTTCAGCATGGCAGTTGGCAAATTCCTGCGCACCCTGTTAAGTGGTTCAAAGCTGTTCCCAGTTGGAACAGCAGCATCAACTTCCACCGTTGGAGCTGGTGGGGGTAAGTCCAGAAGGGAAACTTCCCCCAGCTTTCCTCACTCGGCGCCAGTTGCGACGTTGGGCATGTCGAGCGGTCGGGACCACCTCTGCTGTTGGGGTAGCTGCATCGTGCTTCATGCTTTGATGAGAAACTGCTGTTGGTGTCAGCCTGTCAAAGTCTGACGTACGTTGAGAGGGGATGGTCAACCTGTCGAAGGCATACTTTTGAGCAGGGGTAGCGGCTTTGGTGACTTCGTCTGGAGCAAGAGTTGGAACGGCCAGCCTTGTGAAGACTGGCCCCTTAGTAGGAGAAGCTGCTTTGACGATTTCCTTTACTTGAGCCGGAATGGCTATCTGATTTAGGATAACCCTTCGGGTATTACAGGCTTTTTCACGGGCCCACCTGAGCTTTGGCCCAATCTGTTGAAAACTGAGACGCTGGATTTGGGCGACCCGTTGAGAGGGGCCGCGGTAGTTGTAAGCCGATCAAAGACCGACTTCTTCGGAGCTTCTTGTGATGGCAGTGGGATATTGAAGCTCACTGGGGGGAGCATGGTCCCAAAGAACAGCCCAGTGGTGGCTTGCGTCACCTGTTTCACTGGCATCGCGAAAATAGAGGCCGCTTGAGGCCCATAGGTCACTCCTCCAGCGAAGACGGAGTGGGAGTTCTTGTTGCAGTTGGTGCTGTTGGAAGCCATTTTCTCTACACGGGAGAAAGACACCAAATCTTAGTACCTCGAATCCAGGGGAAACCATATTAAACCGCGATTCGTTCGCGAACGCGACACACTAAGTGTGGAGTGGAAAGAGGAAAAGGTCCCACCGGGCGTGCCAGCATCTGTTCGCCACCGAAAGCCGGGAAGACAAACGTCTTTCCTGAATTTGGGGGCAGATGCTATTTGGTTTTATCCGTCCATCTCTCCGAAGATGCTAAGTTGATTTATGACACCGTTTATCAGAGGTTTAGACGGATACGGCCGTTGTAGCAGACTTCGTCAGATTCCCCCTCATTGTGAGGGGTTTTTTATTGTGGGGACGCTCTTCCCTGCAGGCGCAAGCCCCTGCAGTTAATTACGTTATCGGGTTACGAGCACCACTTTTTCCCTCTCCAGATGGTCACTTTGTGTCGTATGTGTTTGTTTTGTTTTTGGTTGCCCGTGGATTGTATACGGAGACTAATTTATGTTGTCGCCCGTAGGGCGTGGATTAGTCCAAATCCGTATTTTCTTAGATTTGGGTTTGGGTTGGGTTTAAGGATCGTTAATCTCACTTGTGAGTAAGATCAACTTAAACGTTTGTTAAGGATACGTTAGTCTAATTTTAGACTAAGATCTACTTAACAGGGTTTTTGGGATCATTTAGATCCAACAAAAGAGCACTTGGGCTCTATTGTTTTAGTTTAGGGACATTGCGGTCCACGGAGTTTAAGGACATCATAGTCCATAAAGTTTAAGGACATCATAGTCCAGTTTAAAGACGTCATATTCTATGTGGTTTTAGTTCAACCGTTTGGGAATGTGCCAAAAGTTACTGGTTATTGGGACCCTCCATCTCTCTGAAGACGTTGAATAATTACAATGACATGTATCTGAAGAGATGCACCCTTGAACCAATGTTGGTTGGAAGATCTTTAGTCAAGTTTGGGACTAAGATCAGTTAAAAAGATTTATGAGCATATGGGCTCAATTAATCCTAATTAGGGGTCTATGGCCAACTTGGGCTTGGCCCACTCAGTTAAAATATTGAACATTTAATTAGGCTCAGTCCTTTTTCATTTAACAGTGCTGAGCATATGTTTGGGTTCTGACAATCTTTCTGACTTTTATTGAGTGTTGAGCCCTCATTATGACTCAGGGGCTTTATTTAAAGAACAATTTATGTTCCCTCGGCGCCCACGTGAGGAGCACGTGGCGCTGAGCGCCAGACTTAGAGCACTGAAGCGCTTCCTGTGAGATAGCGCACACGTGAGGAGCACGTGGCGCGCTTGGCGCTGAGTGCCAGATTTAGAGCGCTAAGGTGCTTCTTATGAAGTAGCGCACACGTAAGGAGCACGTGGTGCGCTTGGCGCTGAGCGCCAGCCAATGAGTGCAGAGCGCTCTCTATGAAATAGCGCACACGTGAGGAGCACGTGGCGCGCTTGGCGCTGAGCGCCAGACGATGAGTGCAGAGCGCTCTTGATCAATTTTGTGCTCTGAGAATTAAGTTCCCGTTTATATGAGACTTTTTCTCGTGGCTCTAAGAACAAGATTCTTATTTTATAAGAGATGTTGCAATCTCTTATATTTTTATGAAAGACTTTGTCTTTGTCTTATAGATCTGTGATCTAAAGAGAACTAAGTTCTTCTCCCTCCCTTTTTATGATGAGATGCTATGATCTATTTTGTGAAAGACGTCTGTCTCATAGATCCATGATCTAGAAAAAGAACTAAGTTCTTCCTTTTTTATGGGATGCTTTGCTCTCTCTGTTTTATTTACCTTGAAGAAATTCTTCTTCCGAGAGCTTGCTCTTCTCTTTGAAATTTCTCAAAGTTTGTGTGTGGGGGGGGGATCCCTCTCTGCAAGACTTAAAGTCTTGGGTCCTTTATATAGGGGAGGCTGATTTGTTGAATCAGTTAAGAAAATCTTTCTCTGATTGATTTGGAGATGTCTCCCCGCCATTGGATTTTTGATCTTAGGGCTTATGCTTTACAGAAGACATCTTTCTTGTTATTAACAAGATTGGGAAATTATTTTCCCATATAGAGATTACTCTGTATCTTGGTGATTTTTAATCATCATTGGATCTTTGATCCAACGGTACTCTGATTTAAAGAGCACAATCTTTTTTATTTGGAAAGATTCTGAGGAGTATTTTCTTAACAGAATTTTATTCTGGTAGTTTTATGATTTATCATCTCCGTTGGATCTTTGATCCGACGGTGGAGAACATTTAGTTCTAGCTCTTAGCGCTCTCGTGCCTTGCATGTGAGCGCTGCCTCAGAGTCTTTGACTCTCAGCGCTGGCGCACTTGGCACTAGCGCTCTCGTGCCTTGCACGTGAGCGTTGCCTCAGAGTCTTTGACTCTTAGCGCTGGCGCACTTGGCGCTAGCACTCTCATGCCTTGCACGTGGGTGCTGCCTCAGTGTTTTTGACTCTTAGTGCTGGCGCTCTCGGTGCGAGCGCTTTTATGAAGCGCTGCTTCATTTCAAATTTCAAAATTTGAAAAGAGATTTGCTCTGATTGGGGGAAATAGTCTCTTTATCAGATAAAGAAGGATATAATTTTGTATTGCAGGATAATGTTGTGATCATTGTCCTGAATCAAGAGTTGATTGGATCAGGCACGTTATGAAATATCATAGACGTTCTAAATCAAACAACGGTTCTAAGTATACAGAACACACACAAGAGGACAAGTTCAGAAATGAACAAATCCTTCTTGTGGTATTGTAGACTAGGTCATATCAATGCGACACGACTAGCTAAGGCACATAAGGATGAATATTTGAATCCATTCGAACTTTCATCTTATGATACTTGCCAGTCATGTCTCAAAGGTAAAATGACCAATACTCCGTTTTCTGGAAACGGAGGAAGAGTTACTGAACTCTTGAGATTGATACATGTTGATGTATGTGATCCATGTCTACACATGCCAGGGTTGGTTCCTCGTACTTTACTATATTCACTGACTATCTCTCAAGATTCCAACACGTGTTCCTGTTGATACACAAGTCTGAAACTTTTGAGAAATTCAAAGAATATAAGCATGAAGTTGAGAACTGGATGGGTAATAGTATTAAATCCTTGGATGTGATCAGGGAGGAGAATACTTGGGCATAGAATTCCTAGTTTATCTAAAAGAGAATGAGATTCTCTCTCAGCATTACTCCTCCGTATACACCACAACACAACGGTGTGTCGGGGCGGGGCAATCGCAGCCTATGAGATATGGTGCGCTCTATGATGAGTACTACTGAGTTGCCTATTTCCTCTTTGGAGTTATGCACTTGAGAAGCTGCATACCTATTGAATAGGGTTTCCACCAAATCAGTGCCTACCACTCTATATGAGATATGGTATGGGAAGAGACCATGTCTTAAGTAAGTTAAGATATGGGGTTGTCCGCCTATGTTGAAAAGAAAAATCCAGACAAGCTCGAGGCAAGGTCAGTTCTGCAAGTTTGTTGGATATTCCAAACATATGTAAGGGAATATCTTCTAACAAACCGAGAAACAAAAGTATTTTATTTCTCAACATGACCACTCTTTTTAGAAAAAGGAATTTCTTGAAAAACAGTAATGTGGTCATGAGGTAGAACTAGAAGGAGTTCCCGCTATACAAACTACGACTGATGATTTAGTAGAATCGGAGGATTCAATAGTCTCCAATGAACCTCAGCCTCCCTGGCGGGATCCGGTTCTTGCTCACGGAGAAAAGTGCCACACGTATCAAAGTGCCACGCCAAGTGTCATGTTAAGTAGGCGGGGGCCACCTCTTGAATCCATGGGGGCCACATCTTGAGTCCGTGGGATCCACTGTAGAACAATGGGGACTCTTCGGAATACATTCCGAAAGAGGGCAAATCTGTACTATAAATGGAATGATACCACTACTCAAAACAGAGGCGCCTTTTAAATGAACCGGCACTATAGGAGCTTGAGAACTCCGTAGTTAAGCGTGCTCGAGCCAGGGAAGTTCTGGGATGGGTGATGTTCACACCAGAATATTGCTTTTACTACCGCCCATTCTTATGCTTGTTTGTTTATAGGTATGTGCTTTTAATCCGTGTTTGCTACATATTTACAGGCTACAGGTTCCTAGTCCAAAATAACGCAATTGATACAAAATCCCCACTGTTACGCCAAAATACAGAACATCTGTTGACAGCAGATAAAAGCCGGATTCCGATCATCTGTATCCGTCCAGTGCCGCGTACCAGTTCCAGAGACAAGACAAATGACAGTGGTCATTCGTGTCTGGGACAAGCACAAAGCACAAGAGGGGCAGCACAAGAATCAATGGGTGCACGGAGCTCGAGGGAGAAAGGTCAAATCAATCAAAAGTGAAGCTATGTTTGGACTGTGCAGATCTGAAGAAATTGTGAAGGCAATTTGCAATTTGGGACATGTATAACAACATAAGATAGCAAAACAAGGAAACCCAGAAAATACGAGACCCCAATTCCACAAAACCGCGGCGGAACCGCCGCCAAATGTGGGTTTTCGTGGCGGATCCGCCGCGGTTTCGTGTCATCATGTGACCAAATTTTAGGGGTAGTTGGGTCATTTCATTTAGGGCCAGAATATTTCCCTAGGGTTTCAGCACGCAGCCTATAAATAGCCCAGTTTTGTGCCAAGCCAAGGGTCTTCTTCATGTCTTCTTCTCCATCTCTTTTTGTTAGGATTTAGTTTAGCTTCTTCTTCTTCTTCTTCTTCTTCATGTCTTCCTCCATTAAAATGTAGTGAGAGCATTGAGTGGATGATGAAATGAAAATGAGGGTTATTTTTCTTATCTTGTATTTTTATTTCATTGCATTGTAATTTAATTTCTAGTGTAACTTTATTATTTGTTATTAACTGGTTGTTGTTATTTCTTTTCTTGTTCTCTTTTCTTTTCTTCTTTTATCCGTATTTTCAAGCGATGATACTCGACGGAGTTCCTTGCTAAGGTGAGGACCCAAGAGTTAGCTTGCTTCACTTGTAAAACCATATTTTCCTTTCCTTTCTTCCTTCTTGTTTTGTTTTCTTTTCTTTTATGATGTGTGGATAATTTCCCTCTTGTTAAGGCTAAGGAAGGTGGTATGAGGGACGGAGAAATCCCTTGTGCTTCTCTTCGCCAAACATCTTGAAACGAACCCCGACCTAACAACCGCAACCCTCTCGCTTAGGCGCGCTATACGTGACATGTAGCCGCGACCTAAGTTGAGAAGTCCTTTAAGCGCACTACAACGTGACATGTAGTTGTGACTTAATTGGATACATGGTTGCGGGTGTTTGGCCGAGGGTTGGAAATAAGCGTATTTAGCGGACGGACAAGGGGCACTGTGAATGGATTTAGCGTTGGAAAGCTTGCTTAAACTCGCAAATCCAATTCCTATGTCCTCCTAATCCCCGCTACTTTCGATTATCCCAACACCGTCTTAAGGATGGAAAAAGATACGCACAAGACTAATCCTAACTCTACTAACCAACCTTAACCTTAACAAGCTTACTTGAACATAAAATATGACACTTAGGATAGAACTGAACAAACATATACACATTCTTTATTGACTCGTCTAAAACTCGAACGGACATACAACTATCTCCCTGTGGATCGACCCGTGCTCAACCGGCTAGCTACATAGCGACACCGTCCTGATCGCGGTTATAACTTTAGAACTTTGAACATCCGACACGCCAAGAGTGTGCGATCAGGTGACCTCCTGGGAAGTGGCCCCTGGCCGGGTCCGGTTCACCCAGAAGGAAAAAACCGTGCGGTTTAGGCCAGAGCGGACAATACTCTCTGTATTGGGGGTGGGGCATGACAGAATGGTATCAGAGCTGGTCCTTCAATAGTAGGTGTGTGGTTCGAGGACGAACCATTGTTCAAAGGTGGGGAGAATGTCGGGATCTGGTTCTTACTCATGGAGAAAAGTTCCACATGGAACAAAGTGCCGCGCCAAGTGTCATGTTAAGTGGGCGGGGGCCACCTCTTGAATCCGTGGGGGCCACCTCTTGAGTCCGTGGCCCAAGAGGGCAGATCTGTACTATAAATGGAATGATACCACTTCTCAATACAGAGGCGCCTTTTAAGTGAACCGGCACTATAGGAGCTTGAGAACTCCATAGTTAACCGTACTCGAGCCAGGGAAGTTTTGGGATGGATGACCTCCTGGGAAGTGGCCCCTGGCCGGGTCCGGTTCACCCTGAAGGAAAAAACCGTGCGGCTTCGGTCAGAGCGGACAATACTCTCTGTATTGGGGATGGGTCGTGACACTCTCCGCGAATTTAGTAGGGTTCTTCACCCACCTGTGAGATAATGCAATTATTCTCGGTGACAGTGGGAGCAAGGATTGCATCATGGTTGATGATGACCCAACTAGATTCAGCAGGACTTCACAAGTGGGGACTCTGTGAAACGGCTGGATGCAATAAGTTCTGAGATGGAATCCATACACACTAACAAAGTATGGACTTTGCATGTTGCTCCTGAAGGGGTAAAAACCAACGGGAGCTAGTGGATCTATGAGATAGATACTTGGTTTAGATGGAAAAGTTGAGACTTTCAAAGCTAGACTTGTAGCAAAAGGTTCTTGTCATACAGCCAGGTGTGGATTGTGATGAAACCTTTTATCCAGTGGCTATGCTTAAAACCATCCGGATCCTACTTGCCATCACTACATACCATGACTACGATATCTGGCAGTTGCACGTCATGACCGCTTTTCTAAATGTGATTTAGAAGGGAGCGTGTACATGACAGCCAGAGGGCTTCGTGGACAAGTGGGAGCGGCAGATAGGTGTGCAAGCTGCTTAGTTGAAGCATGCATCGCGGAGTTGGAACGTCTGTTTTGATATGATAATCAAAAAGTTTGATTTGATCAAAAGGATAGATGAACTTTGTATATACAAGAAGGTAGTAGAGAATAAGACTGTCTTTCTCTTGATAGGAAAGGGGTTTCCTATGCTACGCTCGGTCAAGCTCCTCTTATCACGTGGATTCTCTAGGATAGATCTGGTTGATACCTACTACATCTTTGGGATTGAGATCTATGAGATAGATCTAAGAGGATATTGGGAGTGTCCTGATTCCAGGTACATTAACACCGTACTAAAGGGTTTAGCATGGAAGATTCTAAGCATGGTGGTTCGCCCACCTATCCAAGAATCACTCTCTCTAAAAAGATGTCTCTCGAGACTGATTTGGATAGAGATTGTGTACAAGGGATATCCTATGCTTCGGCAGCAAGGCTCTATCATGTATGCGATGTTATGTACCAGACTAGATGTAGTTTACTAGGTGTAGTGATCAGGAATCAGTCGGATCTTGGGAGAATCACTGGACAGTTATGAAGGACGTTCCTAAATACTTGAGAAGTACTAAAAGAATGTTCTTGGTTCGAGCTTCCATAGTGATAAGGTTGACTGATAGTCAGTCTCAGGCTTTGTCTTTACCCTCAGTGGAGGGACGGAATGTTGGAAGAGTTCCAAGCTATATACCGTGGCAATCTAGACGATAAAGGGTGAATACATCGCTACCAACGATGCTACCAAAGAGATTGTTTGGGTATTTCCTATTCATAAGATGAACATGGTTCCTACCATTGTGTGACAATAGAGTTGTGGATTTAGCCTAGGAACCTAGGTCCCATCAGCGATCCAGACATATTCTGAGTCAGTATCACCTGGTCATGGAGATGGTTGATCTCCAGGGGATCGAGGTCAGGAGAGCTGACGTGAAGGATAACACAGCGGATCCACTCACCGAGGCCTTTCCCATGAGAGACTTTTATGGTACGTTGGGTATGAGATACTACAACAACTGGCCTTAGTGCAAGTGGGAGATTGTTAGTTGTATGTATGCCCTAGAGGCCATTATTGTACATATGATGTATATTATAGTGGATGCTGGGACATATATAGGGAGGACTTTCTTGCTCGACATGATAGTATGCTATTTGGTTACTCTTTATCTTAATATGTACACTTATATTGTCTCTCCGTGACATGTTGGTAAAGCCCTTAGGATGTGTACTTGACTACCAGGATTATGATGCGGATCATACTTATGGGGCCAGGGTAGTCGGTAGGTACATCCTTTAATTGTTCCTAATCGTGGGAGTATCGAGACGGGGCATCGATATTCCATAGTAGACTAGCGTATACGTATCTTGACCCATATGTTGGGCGATGGATGATCCCACATCCATTAGTGTTTGACATCAAGGATAGTATACGGGTGCTCAGTGGAGACTGGGTATACTTGACGGACTCGCCAAGAACTACTAGATGATTTTATACCTCACGTCAGATAGCAGTTCTCTGGTGACATTGGTATAGATTAGTCTGTCGACCCGAGATCGTCATAGAGTCTTGTATGATTACTACTGTGCTTTGATTTCCACCTTACCACGTTCAAGAGAACGTGCAAAACGGTGGTTTTTGGGTAAAGTCCCGAGTCACATGGAGGCAATGAGCGATAGAAGGGGATTTCGTCTCTCCCGGTATTAGGGGTTGATGTTGCGTTGTGCTCGATTGGCTATAACAGGAAGTTCCTGGCCAGGGCTGTTACGAGATTTACTGGTAAGTGTTATCAGTAGTTTCTCGACCCGTTATGAGCCTCATATCGGCACGACTTATCGGGCTATTGTGGTCTGATGTTTATCACCCCCAGGCTGGATATGCGATATATCAGACGAAGAGACCGGACTGTACGGTAGTGTTACTGTTTGGATTCACAGGAGTATGAGCAGGCTTGCTTGTTGATTTTCTGATCTCTCAATACCCGGGTGGACGTTACGTTTAGCAGACCGCTGACGGCTTGTGGGTGTATGATATGATCATCACCTACTGCCGGCGTATTGACGAGTCTTTAAAGTCCTATACAGAGGTTTCCTGGTTCATGCGAAATGGAGTAGGAGCACATATGTGATATGTGCGGGACCGAGATTAATACGCGTATGTGATACCGCATTCTATTCTCGCGATGTGTGACATCGGTCGGTTATATGTGATATAGCTGGGTTATCAGATCAAGTGTTGATTCGATAAGTTGTTACATTTGCTATTAGTCGGTTAAATCAAGTGTTGATTTAATAATTTAATGTACAATTATATATTTGATATATTAAATTACATTAACTAATATTAGCTCACTTATGTATTTCTTTTTCTCACTTATGATAAATTAATATATATATGATATATGTTAATTGTATTGTTTTCTTTTTGCATACAAAATGTTAGTTGTATATATGCCCTATAGGCCATTGTTGTACATACGATGTATATTATGATGGATGCTTGGATATATATATAGAGGACTTTCTTGCTCGATATGATAGTATACTATCTGGTTTCACTTTGTCTTAACATGTTGACTTGTATTGGTTTACTGTCTTGCTCTCACATGTTAATAAATCCCTTAGGATATGTACTTGACTACTCGGACTATGATGAGATCATACTAGTGGGGCCAGGGTAGTCAATGAGTACATCCTATAACTGTTCTTAGTCGAAGGAGTATCGAGACAGGGCATCGATACTCCAGAGTAGACTAGGGTATACGCATCTTGACTCATATGATGTGCGATGGATGATCCCATATCCATTGGTGTTTGACATCAAAGATGGTGTACGGGTGCTCAGTGGAGACTGGGTACACTGAGCGGACTCGCCAAGAACTCCTAGATGGTATTATATCTATCGTCAGATAGCAGTTCTCTGGTGACACTGGTACAAGTTAGTCTGTAGACCCGAGATCGTCATAGAGACTTGTGTGATTCCCACTGTGCTTTGATTTCCACCTTACCACGTCCAAGAGGGCGTGCAAAACGGTAGCTTTTGGGTACAGTCCCGAATCACACGGAGGCAATGAGCGATAGGAGGGGTTTCGTCTCTCCCGGTATAGAGAGTTGATGTTGTGCTGCGTTCGATTGGCTATAACTGGAAGTCCCTGGCTAGGGCTGATATGGAGTGCTGCTGGTAAGAGTTATCAGTAGTTTTTCGTCCTGTTATAAGCCTCACATCGACACGACTTATTAGTTACTGGGGCCTGACGTTTACCACCCCTAAACTTGATATGCGACATATCAGACGAAGAGACCGGACTGTACGGTGGTGTTACAGATTGGATTCACGGGAGAATGTACAGGCTTGCTTGTTGATCTTCTGATCGCTCAATATCTGGGTGGCTGTTACGTTTAGCTGACCGCTTATAGCTTGTCGGTGTTTGATATAATCATCACCTACTGCCGGCGTATTGACGATTCTTTAAAGTCCTACACAGAGGTTTCCTGGCTCAGGCAAAATGGAGTAGGAGCACATATGTTATATGTATGGGACCGAGAATAATACGATATGAGATACCGTATTCTATTCTCGCGATATGTGATATCGGCCGGGTATATGTGATATAGCCGGGTCATTGGATCAAGTATTGATTCGATGAAATGTAACAAGTTATATTAGTCGGTTATATGCAATATAGCCGGATTGTCGGATCAAGTATTGATTCGATAATTTAATATATAATTATATACGTGATATATTACATTACGTTAACTAATATAAGCTCGCTTTATTGATTCATTTTCTCACTGGATAATACATTGATGTATATGCGATATATGTTAATTGTATTATTTTCTTTTGTTACAAAATATACTGTATATGTGATATATAATAAATTAACATGTTAGGGTTATAAATGCAACATGGTTTTCGGGTTTAAACCTAGTTAGGGTTTGGATTAGGGTTAAGCTTTGGATGAAGCTTCATGAAGTTTTGACTTTTGTCATCTAGCTTTGATATGTTGTGTAGATATTCTTTAACCCAACCCAAACCCTTAACCTATGGTTTATTCTCTACAAGAGTTAAGACTCTCATTCTTAATTCATGGTTGCAATTGTAACCACAACAATTAATTCATTATTCATCACAAAAGCTTTTGCTTCTTCTTCTTCTTCTTGCTTCTTGAAGAAAAGCTTCACTTGATTTTTCATTTGTGATGATAAATGGTGAGAAATTGAAAACAAAAGAGAGCAAAATTCCTACTTCATCATCCTCATCTATTCTAGCCACTTAGATTAGGGTGTTCACTTCTTTAATTACTTTATTAGTGAAGTGTTTGCTTAGGTTAGAGATTCTTCAAGGTAGATCATCTTAGATCGAAGACTTCAAACAAGATGCATCATTCACCTCTTGGAGCCTCATGAGAGTCGGAGTTCTTGATGATCGCAGCAAAGAGACCTCAACACAGAGCTTATGAAGTGAAGGAACGGACTACAAAAGTTGTAATCCTAATATCTTTAGTTCTTTGTATGTGATACAAACATGTTACCCTAGAATTTCTAGTAATGATTCATGATTTGCTTGCTTTGCAACTCTCTAAATTTTAAAGTGGCATGAGTGATGTTACCAAATCTTAGACTAGGTGCAAGGGAAGCCCAACAGTGGTATCAGAGCCAAACTAGAATTTTAGATACGGTGTTAAAACAATTACGAAAACGAAATCGACTCCAAAATACGGTATTTAGAAACCCCCATTTTGCTCTCTGGAAATTTTCCAAAAAGTCCTTTAAAAATTTTTCAAACAGGTGCAGAATGATATTTGGGACATTCTAAGAACATGAGAGAAATACGGAGCGAGGGACTCGGATTTTGGCCGAGCCCCAGGCCTAAAATTCCGGCCAGGCCGGCCCCATGGGCTCCTCTTCCCCCCGTATTCCCCCTGTGGTCTCATGTCTCCATTTTGGGTTTCCTAGTATTGTTTATTTAGCCCAATTTTCATGTAATGATTAGTTTGACCTGGGGCTAATTTGTAGTGTTTCATAGTCGTATAATTTAGCACTGTATTAGTAACCTTGACTATTTTTAGCAGTTCGATCGAACTTCGCACACCACATTTTGTACCCCGCTGAAATTTCTAAGTGTTGTAATTTTCCGAAGTTGATTATATTCGTAAAATCGTGCAAGTACCCTTATGGACCCCCTAGAAGACTATAATAACCTTAACTCGATTCTATGCCCACGGAACCGCGTTCGAACCTTTGGGTTTGCCGTAGTTCCGTGGTGTCATAGGTGAGGCGTTGGTTAACTCCTTCTACGGCTGGTCCATAGACACTGTGGCACGGTTTTTGAGTTTTTTAACTTTTCTCAAGTGTTGAGCTCACGGGGGTAATTTGTGAGTGTATGTTGATTCGATCGAAATGTTAAACATCGTCTTGATATTCTGTGATTGTGATACAATATGTGGAATTCATATAGTTAGGCATGAAATCCGTAATATGTGATATTCCGGGTTTACGATGTCTAAGGAGACTGTGGATTCCAAATGTTGTAGTTTTTCACTTTTCTTTTCTGCGACCGTAAGTGTAGTATGTGGGGTATTTCCGGCTTCGTTGCTATACATCAACGACAATACGGATACGCATACTTGCTTACGTTGATGGTATGAGATATTATGTGTTGCTGTGATATGTGATATTGGATCGTCGTGTTCTGAATAGCCGGGGGTTTTATGTGAGATGAGCGTTTTTATTTTCATTCATGTAAAATTCAATGTATGTAATATTCTTTTATTGGGGCCCTTTCGGGTTGAGGATGATGTCACCATTGTATATTATTTACTTTTCCGTATTAGGATAGACCCAAGGAGAAGAGCACAAGTAGCCGGGTTCTAGGGTCCAGTGGGAGGCCATCTCGAGGAGTCGAGACCGGGTCTCCTAACCCTAGAATTGGAAGTGTTACTCGCCGCTCTCATAGTGGTCTAGGGATGTGGGTTTGGCTATTCATCGCGACCGTGGAATCCGTGTTTTATACAGGCTCAAAATAAAACACGGACCTCCTAGTATATCCAATATTTTATATGTTTCTTCTGCTGCTGATATACTGTGATGTGATCATATTATATGTATGAGACGAATGCTTTATTATTGTATATATGATATATAATAAACGTTGCTTATGTTTTGCACCCGCGCTAGTCCCGTCCCGGTATGCCGTTAGTTAAGTAACCTGACGGTGCATAACGGAATATTGTGGCGAATGTGGATGGCATAAGCGTACGTTGTATTTTCGTTTCTTCTGTGATGCTTAGGAAGCATAAATGATGGGATTTATTAATGAGATTAATAAAAGATAAGAAACCTAAAAATGTTGTAGAATCAAATTTGTAAAAAGGGTAGCTACAGTTTTTGCTTTGCATAGTGGTATATGTGATATACCCTGCACCTTATTCGATGAGGAAAGAGCCGAGATCTCTTCACCGGGAGTGACCTCTTTAGCAAAATTGGCAGATGCTACAAACTCACGGTTTATTTTTTGATTGCTTCTATAGTTCTTTCTTTGCACCGCGGTATTTATGAAATATCCTGCACCTTATTCGATGAGGAAAGAGCCGAGATCTCTTCACCGGGAGCGACCTCTTTAGCGAAACTAGAAAAACCTAAAAAACACTCCTTTTCAAAATCACTTGTTTCTACAACGATATCGAGTTCATTACGCTCATGGTTTTCTGAAAAACCTGCGTAGCCCTCCGTCATTTCAGATAAAGACTATTTAGTATTCGTGCTGCGTTTGTTGGCCTTTGTCAAGGCGTAGTGTGCGGTAGCTGACTAGTACTTATCTGCTTAAGCATGTGATGCGATTGGATTAGGGTAGTCATACGACCTTGTTGGCCTTTGTCAAGGGTCGTGCGTGTGGGTTTATTTCAATCAAGAAATTACGGGTTGAACTTGACTAGCTTCCTATGGTTTGTTGGCCTTTGTCAAGGTCATAGGGGGTTAGGGGTAAAAGCATTATCGGGAATTTCAAGTGTTGAAATTTGCAATGAAATTGCATACCTCCTATAAGATAGTTGGATCCCGATACCCACTGCGAGTAAGAGTTACTCCTGGGAGAATTTTACACAAGACAATTAGCCGATCAAGTAGGTGTCTAGAAAGGTGTTAACAGGGTTATGCCTCTGGGAAAATGAGGTTTATTCTAATTAGGTCCGTACGAAAGCACGGGAACCTCCCTCAAAGTACCAACACTAGCCTGGCCGAAAAATTGGCGAACTTGTAAGGTGTAATTAATCCCGGCTAGTCTTACCTTTTAGGGTTTTAAGCAAGATTTGATAAAAAGCAGTGGGAGCCATCCTGATTAGATAAGATAATAACCAATCTAATCTTGCAAGAGCATACGCTAAAGTGTTTTCTTCTCTCTCTCTCTCTCTCCAGATAGCGACCATGTCAGGTCCTAATCAAGATAATAATTTGGATGTATTGACCAAACCCGCTTATTATACTGAGAAGGGGAACGTTGGTCCCGCTCTAACTTATAATTGTTATAAGACAGTAGGAATTAGGAGAATATCCGGATTCTCACGCCTCCCAAACGGAGAACAAGCATGCTGATGCATCTTCTTCGGGTGTGTTAGTTATCGAGAACTGTTTCTCAGTTCACTCTACGTCCTGGGTATTAGATACCGGATCGGGATCCCACATATGTAATATGTTACATGGGCTACGGAAAGGTAGGGAACTGGGAGAGGGTGATCATTCCGTAAGAGTAGGGAATAGTGCAAATGTTGTAGCCAAAGCTGTTGGCGAATATCATCTTGTGTTACCAAATGGTAATACATTGGTTCTGAATGAATGCTATTATATTCCGACCCTGATATGCAATCTTATATCAGTTTCTTTATTGAGCAAAGAAGGATATAATTTTGTAGTACAAGATAATGTTATGAACATATTCCTGAATCAAAAGTTGATTGGATCAGGACCGTTAAACAATGGCATATACGTTCTCAACCAAACTACAGTACTTAATGTACAAAACACACACAAGAGGAAGAGTTCAGAAATGAACGAATCCTTCTTGTGGCATTGTAGACTAGGTCATATCAATGCGACACGGCTAGCTAAGTTGAATAAGAATGGATATTTGAATCCATTCGAATTTTCATCTTATGACACTTGCCAGTCATGTCTCAAAAGCAGGATGACCAAAACTCCGTTTAGTGGACACGGAGAAAGAGTTACAGAACCCTTAGGACTGATACATAATGATGTATGTGGTCCCATGTCTACACATGGCAGGAACGGTTCCTCATACTTCATTACATTCACTGACGATCTCTCAAGATACGGACATGTGTTCCTATTGAAACACAAGTCTGAAGCTTTTGAGAAATTCAGAGAATATAAACACGAAGTAGAGAACCAAACGGGCAAAAGTATTAAGATCCTTCGATCAGATCGAGGAGGAGAATACTTGAGCAATGAGTTTCTAGATTATATAAAAGAGAATGGGATTCTCTCTCAGCTTACTCCTCCCTATACACCACAGCACAATGGTGTATCGGAGCGGAGGAATCGCACCATATGGTGCGCTCTATGATGAGCACTGCTGAATTACCTATTTCCTTCTGGGGGCATGCGCTTGAGACAGCAGCATACCTATTGAACCAAGTTCCATCTAAATCTGTACCTACCACACTATATGAGATATGGAGTGGGAAGAGACCATGTCTTAAACGTGTTAAGATATGGGGTTGTCCGGCCTATGTCAAAACACAAAATCCGGACAAATTCGAGGCACGGTCAGTTCTTTGTAAGTTTGTAGGATATCCTAAATATTCACATGGATATCTTTTCTACCATAGCGAGGAACAAAAGGTGTTTGTTTCTCGACATGCCACCTTTTTAGAAAAGGAATTTCTTGTAAAAGAAATTAGTGGCGAAGCGGTAAAGCTGGAAGAAGTTCCAGCACCACAAATTACAACTGAAGATTTAGTGGAACCAGATGATTCAGTAGATCCCAACGAACCCCAGCCTCTCCGCCGATCTATTAGGGTTCCTCATCCACCTGAGAGATACTACGGTTTTCTCATTGACGGTGGAAGCGAGGATTGCATCATGGAAAATGATGACCCGACTAGCTTTGAGCAGGCCATCACGAGTGGGAACTCTGTGAAGTGGCTGGATGCAATGCGATCTGAGATGGAATCCATGTACACCAATAAAGTATGGACTTTAGAAGTTGCTCCTGAAGGGGTAAAACCCATTGGGAGCAAATGGATCTTTAAGAAGAAACTTGGTGTAGATGGAAAAGTGGAGACTTTTAAAGCTAGACTTGTTGCAAAGGGTTTTCGTTAATGACCAGGTGTGGATTATGACGAAACCTTTTCTCCAGTGGTTATGTTTAAGCCAATCCGGATCTTACTTGCCATTGCTGCATACCATGACTACGAAATCTGGCAAATGGATGTTAAGACCGCCTTTCTAAATTGTGATTTAGAAGAGTGCGTGTACATGACTCAGCCAGAGGGCTCCGTAGAAAGTGGGAGCAGCGGAAAGGTGTGCAAGCTACTTAAATCCATTTACGGGTTGAAGCAGGCATCGCAGAGTTGGAACATCTGTTTTGATGTGGTAGTCAAAGAGTTTGACTTCATCAAAAACGTAGATGAACCTTGTATTTACAAGAAGGTTGTAGAGAGTAAGGTTGTCTTTCTCGTATTGTACGTTGATGACATACTCTTGATTGGAAATGATGGTCCTATGCTGTACTCAGTCAAGCTCTTCTTATCACATAGATTCTCAATGAAAGATCTAAATAATGCCTCCTGCATTTTGGGGATCAAGATCTATAGAGATAGATCTAAACGGATACTGGGATTGTCCCAATCCAGATACATTGACACCATACTAAAGAGGTTAGTATGGAAGAATCTAAGCGTGAGAACTAACCCATGATCTCTGGACTCACTCTCTCCAAAGAGATGTCTTCCAAGACTAATTTGGAGAGAGCTCGCATGCAAGGGATACCCTATGCTTCGGCAGTAGGCTCTATTATGTACGCGATGCTATGTACCAGACCCGATGTAGCATACTCACTAAGTGTAGTGAGTAGGTATCAAGCAGATCCAGGAGAGAGTCACTGGACAACTGTGAAGAACATTCTCAAGTATTTGAGAATGACTAAGGAGATGTTCTTGGTGTATGGTAACGGAGAACTCCAGGTGGAGTCCTTTACCGATTCAAGCTTCCAAAGTGATAAGGACGACTCTAAGTCGCACTCGGGATTTGTCTTTACCCTAAATGGAGGGACGGTTTGTTGGAAAAGTTCCAAACAAGAAACCGTGGCAGACTCGATGATGGAGGCTGAATACATCGCTGCCAACGATGCTGCCAAAGAGGCTGTCTGGATGAAGAAGTTCATCACTGAACTTGGTGTAGTTCCATCCATTGAGCATCCAATACCTTTGTATTGTGATAACAAGGGAGCCGTGGCATTAGCCAAGGAACTCAGGTCCCATCAGAAGTCCAGACATATTCTGAGGCAGTATCACCTTATCCGGGAGATAGTTGATCGCCGTGAGATTGGGGTCAGGAGAGTTGACACGAAGGACAACACTGCAGATCCACCCACGAAGGCCATTCCCCAGATACAATTTGAGAGACTCTTCGGGATGTAGGGTATGAGATACTACAACAGCTATCCTTAGTGCAAGTGGGAGATTGTTAGTTGTATATATGCCCAAGAGGCCATTTTTGTACATACGATGTTTATTATGATGGATGCTTGGATATATATAGAGAGGACTTTCTTGCTTGATATGATAGTATGCTATCTGGTTTCACTTTGTCTTAACAAGTTGACTTGTATTGGTTTACTGTCTTGCTCTCACATGTTGATAAAGCCCTTAGGATATGTACTTGACTACTAGGACTATGATGAGATCATACTAGTGGGGCCAGGGTAGTCAATGAGTACATCCTATAACTGTTCCTAGTCGAGGGAGTATCGAGACAAGGCATCGATACTCCAGAGTAGACTAGCATATACACATCTTGACCTATATGATGGGCAATGGATGATCTCATATCCATTGGAGTTTGACATCAAAGATGGTGTACGGGTGCTCAGTGGAGACTGGGTACATTGAACGGACTCGCCGAGAACTCCTAGATGGTATTATACCTATCGTCAGATAGCAGTTCTTCGGTGACACTGGTACAGGTTAGTCTGTAGACCCGAGATCATCATAGAGTCTTGTGTGATTCCCACTGTGATTTGATTTCCACCTTACCACGTCCAAGAGGGCATGCAAAACGGTGGCTTTTAGGCACAGCCCCGAATCACATGGAGGCAATGAGCGATAGGAGGGGTTTCATCTCTCCCGGTATAAGGAGTTGATGTTGTGCTGTGTTCGATTGGCTATAACTGGAAGTCTCTAGCTAGGGCTGATATGGAGTGCTGCTGGTAAGAGTTATCAGTAGTTTCTCGACCTGTTATGAGCCTCACATCGACACGACTTATCGGTTACTGGGTTCTGACGTTTAATACCCCTAGACTTGATATGCGTTATATCAGACGAAGAGACCGGACTATACGGTAGTGTTACTGATTGGATTCACAGAAGAATGTATAGGCTTGCTTGTTGATCTTCTGATCGCTCAATACCTGGGTGGCTGTTATGTTTAGCTGACCGCTTGCAGCTTATGGGTGTTTGATATGATCATCACCTACTGCCGGCGTATTGACGATTCTTTAGAGTCCTACACAGAGATTTCCTGGCTCAGGCAAAACGGAGTAGGAGCACATATGTGATATGTGCGGGACCGAGAATAATACGATATGAGATACCGTATTCTATTCTCGCGATATATGATATCGGCCGGGTATATGTGATATAGCCGGGTCATCGGATCAAGTGTTGATTCGATGAAATGTAACATGTTATATTAGTCGGTTATATGCAATATAGCCGGATTGTCGGATCAAGTGTTGATTCGATAATTTAATGTATAATTATATATGTGATATATTACATTACGTCAACTAATATAAGCTCGCTTTATTGATTTATTTTCTCACTGGATAATACATTGATGTATATGCGATATATATTAATTGTATTATTTTCTTTTGTTACAAAATATATTATGTGATATATAATATTGTAACATGTTAGGGTTATAAATGCAACATGGTTTTTGGGTTTAAACCTAGTTAGGGTTTGGATTAGGGTTAAGCTTTGGATGAAGCTTTCATGAAGCTTCATGAAGCTTTGACTTTTGTCATCTAGCTTTGATATTTTGTGTAGATATTCTTTAACCCAACCCAAACCCTTAAGCTATGGTTTATTCTCTACAAGAGTTAAGACTCTCATTTTTAACTCATGGTTGCAATTGTAACCACAACAATTAATTCATTATTCATCACAAAAGCTTTTGCTTCTTCTTCTTCTTCTTGCTTCTTGAAGAAAAGCTTCACTTGTTTTTCATTTATGATGATAAATAGTGAGAAATTGAAAGCAAAAGAGAGCAAAATTCCTACTTCATCATCCTCATCTATTTTAACCACTTAGATTAGGGTGTTCATTTCTCTAATTACTTCATTAGTGAAGTGTAAGCTTGAGTTAGAGATTCTTCAAGGTAGATCATCTTAGATCAAGAAGACTTCAAGCAAGATACATCATTCACCTCTTGGAGCCTCACAAGAGTCGGAGTTCTTGATGATCGCAGCAAAGAGACCTCAACACGGAGCTTATGAAGCGAAAAAACGGACTACAAAGGTTGTAATCCTAATCTCTTTAGTTTTTTGTATGTGATACAAACTTGTTACCCTAGAATTTCTAGTAAACATTCATGGTTTGCTTTCTTTGCACCTCTCTAAATTTTAATGTGGCATGAGTGATGCTACCAAATCCTAGACTAGGTGCAAGGGAAGCCCAACACAAAATATATATATATATATATATGATATATTATTCTGTCATACTTGGTTACACATGCAACATGGATGTATGAGACTCACACCATGCTAGGTTTAATGTGGGTTTATATTTATATTTAAGTAATTCAAAATTAGTGGAGATTTTGTCATGGCTTGAAGCTTGTACAAGCTTGTAAGTTTCATTGACTTAGTCCACTCCTTTGTTTTACATAAGATATTTATTAACCTAACCATTAAACATTAGTCATGGTTTATTCTGTACATGAGTTTGTGTATTTCATATACTCATCCATGGTTGCATTTCTAAGCTCATGAGATTCATTCATCACTTCATCACTTCATCTTCTTCTTCCACATGAGATAGCTCTCTTGCTTTTGATAAAGTGATGAAGTATTGTGAGAAAAATAAATCTAAAGTGAGAAAAATTCCTACTTCATCATCCTCTACTATTAGCCATTTAGTTTAGGGTGCTTGCTTCACTAATCTACCACATTAGTGAAGAGGTAGCATGAGCTTGAGTCTCCTCGACGTAGATCATCTTCGGCTTCGAAGACATTGAGCAAGCTTATTCAAATCTTAATGTGAGCCCTTTCTAGAGTTCGGGAATTCACTACTTGTAGCGAAGGGACTACTACTACACGGAGCTTTAGAAGTGAAGGACCGATCTACAAAGGTTGTATTCCTCATTCACTTAGATGTAAAGTGTTTACATTGTTGTTTTCGTATGATTCTCTAGTTAAACATCCTTAGCATAGGGTTCCTTAGGACGGCAAAATTTTAATTTGGCATGGACGATGCCTCCCGAAACCTTGCTGCTGTGCTAGGGAACCCAGCAGGGATCGTGTCACGACCCGAAAAGTACGGAACATGACCGGCACTTAAATTACGAAACGTCTCGAGGCGTACGTAATCTAAGTAAGCCAAAACCCAGAAATCCAAACCAAGTAAAACAGTTGAGCCAAACCAATAAAAACCCAATTTAAATCAAGTAGTTTAGCAATATAAGCCGAAATATGCATTTTTAAAATCAAAAGTCTTTTCTGAAAATTTCGGCAGAGTTTCCTTTGTAAATACTGGCCCCGAACGGGATACATCATGATAAATATATACATAAATGATAAAAGGCATCCCCAAGCGGGAACTAGCTCTTCATCAATCGACGGCCACAACCATGCAAGCAATATAATATACAACGCCGAAAGGCGAGGATCAAAACTGAAAGGAAAACTCTAAACAACATGAAATCCATAATAATACAACGCGCGACTCTAAGGCCGAAAGAATAAACATCACTGGTCTCTAAGTCAATAAAATATACATGTCTGGTTGATGGAGTTTTACTAGATACAAATGGAATAACAATTATACAATGGTGGTCCTGATGCAAAAGGACCCACCTACCCAAGCAATCACCCGGAAGGGGCAGTGTGCCAGCAAACCGCAACGAAACCTGTGCGGCAAAACCTGCAAGAAACTGTGGCACAACGGGGGGGGTGTTGCCAACTCGTGAGTAGAAAACATCTACGAGCAGAAATCGTATGTATGACATACTTCTAGGTCAATACGATCAATATACATATATATAACCTCAATTGATAAGTCTGAAGCAAGAAAAGGTGGCAAGTGTAAACATCTATACATAAGTGTAATCCCATATGCTCGTGTCAGTGCCTCAGGTAGCAACATATCATATGAATAAGATATGAATGCATGAAAACAGAATACATGTAAATGAAGAAAACCGCTTTCATAACTTAGTGAGATTTATGTATATTTAAAACGATGTATCACCAATGAAATCAACATAAACAGAGTCTAGCATCGACACAAAACATAAATCCCAATATCTCAATATCTCAGGCTCCGGCTATCCGGACTGACCTGTATCATCAAATCTCAATACCTCAATATCTCAAATCTCAAAATCTAGGGCTCCGTCAGTCCGGATCGGCCCCTATCATCAATCACACGACCACGAACGGTATTCTCCGGATATCCGACGCGCCAGGTAAAATCACCGGTAGGTAGTGCTCCCCTGCCAGGCTCATCGTCTACAACTCGAGCTTATTGCCCCGGGGTGCCTTACCGGGCCCACCATGTATCCGAGATGGTTCATCCACTCCTCGCAACGGGTCTCGAAATCTAACAGAAATCATAAAAACTCATGGTGGACGACTCATACATCATGGGAAAACCGCAACTTGAATTTTTTAAAAAGAGGGAGAGAGAGAGAAGTTTATATATATTCTTGCGGTTTTCCCCCAAATCCAGAAATCTCATGGAATCCGAAATCCAAGAATCAATAGTAAGTAAACAGTGAATATCGGCATAAATCTCCGTAATGCTGCATGACCAATGAGTATATATGAATGCAACTGCTATCGTGCAATGAATGCAATAGCTAAACTAGCATATAAAATTATAACACGTTGCAACTATCCGCTAGCAAGTTATGTCAATAATAATATTTTCTAAATTGTACGTAACATGGCAATTACCGATGATGATGTGTGTGAGCCGACAAGCAGGTGTACGTGGAACATACACATCATCGGTAATGGTGTTGGTGTCCTGACAGCAGGTTTTCATGATAATTACAGATAACATATGTACAAGCATGCAATGCGAAGAAACGTCATGAATATACAGAAAGCGATGTAGTAACAGCAACACTGAAAAATATACCTACCCAAAATACAAGTCATACAGTTTGGTATAAAAATACTCACAATTCTCCACTTTTGAAAAAGTGTATGGCTCGAGCCCAGTCAATGGGTAAGGGAATCCGCCTAAGTCTGAGTCGATCTATATATATATATATATACCTAGTAGTCGGTGATCTCGCCTCAACAGTATTACGTACGATACAATAAATAATATGGCGTCCTCAAGTCAAGAGTGCAGATCTATCCTCATAACTATCTCTCATACGGTAAATCTATCGTACGGCATCCCAAATCTGGGTATGGGTCAAATATAACATTTATCTCATTATTCATCTGATATCCACATCATCATATATCGTGAGTAGGGGCACTGATCTGAGTCTAGTACACTACTAATATCATCAACAATATAATGATCTGGCTACTAATCAAAAGTCTCATACAATCCGGTGTCATCAATACTTATCATCATATAGGAGTATACATCGCCCAAGTGATCCATTATAAATAGCTTAACATATCTTATCTCATATCTCGATGTATAACTCGTCAACTATCATAAATATATCATCAACATAGTCTCGTCGTCCAATGACCCGCTATAACATCATGACAAATCTCGGTCACACGTTCAATATCTCACGGCATCATGCCCGATCAGATCGACTCATTCCCAAATATCATATAACATTCTCGTCATCCAAGCATAGGAATATAAATATAAATATGTCCCCAATACACACAAGGAAGTCAAAGTATGCGAGTATGTGTATGTGCATGTATGCAAATCTTTACGTTAGGGTTTCGGGACTAAGAAATCGACTAGAGTCCTTTCATCCATACTCTCTAACACTAACCCCTTACCTCCTAAAGCTTTCTTGCTAAGGCTCATATCACATCCTAACATATAAAGGTATTTATATCGTATCCCATCATATAATTCCTTACAACTTTGCGAGGGTGCTATACGCCATCCACCCGACTTCTCTCCATAGATATAAATCTACTCACATTGCTTCTTATGTGCTGATGCCAATGTCGCCATCTTCATCTTCAATGTCTTGACATCACGTGGGGTACCTACACATATACACAATCGCAAATGCGCATTAAAACCACATCGGAAAACCAAAATGACATGCTAAAGACCTATAGGTTAGAACCTATAGACCACGCTTTCAAAACCACCAACAACCCTCGATATCGTTGTACAAACGTCAAGTGATCGAGGTAAAACACAGACACAAAAATCCAGAATTCAAAAATATGCAAAACAAAACCCCAAATCAAAACAGCAACTCTTGCAAATGGTCCCAGATTTTACCCTAGGTCAAATTAGTCAATTCTGCATATGCCATGAAACAAAAACGAACCACTTCCTCACTGCTCTTGGCGCAAATTGCGGCCAGAAAGAATTTATTTCTGGCCATGGTTGAGGGTTAGGGGCTAGGGTTTCAGTGGGGGGTCCTAGGTTGCCTGCATGTGTCACTGCCTTTGCTAAATAATTTTCAGAGGTTCCGGGTGTTAGCAGATTTCAATATACACACACAGAATCCACAATTCTTCCGATATCGGGTTTCTAAATCCGTATTCTGGGGTTCTAATCTCTGGTTTAGGTCTGAATTCTAGCACTTGGGGGTTTGTGTGGCCTCTACTGAGCTCAATTAAATATCACAACTCAAAAATTCCATAAACCCTAACTAGAATTTCCCAAGTCTCACTAAACGACACCAAATCGGTTCTAAATAAACATGGATGTAAAAGCAATGGAAACGCTAGGCTAATGGTTAAGAGAATACTCATTTGGCAACTCAAGAATTTTCTTGAGTTGCCCCAAGTGTCCAAAATGCAGACTTTCTTGGTCCAATGTGTTGCTAGTGAGCTCATGCACATTTTTAATGAAGTGGGTATTGGGTTTTGAGATGTTTTTAATGGTGTTTGAGAGGATTGAAGAGGGGGAGGGAGTGAGGGCAACAGCAGAAGCAGCAAAGGTGTGGGAGAGGAGAGAAGATGATGAAGAAATGAAGTAATGGGAGCTTGGTCCATGGTTTGACCCCCTTACCCTCTCACTCTCTCTCATGCCTATCCCTCCAATCTTTATTCATATCCTTTTTCTTTTCTTTTCCTTTTCTTTTCTTCTCTTTAATTTACAACCATGCATGATAAAAAAGAGAAAGTATGAAAGAAAAATGTAACAAGTGCTAAAAAAGGACATGTGCATGTTTTGCACAAAACAAGCTTAATGCGTGATTAGCGATATTTAATCGCGATTAGCACTAAATAGCGTATAATTAATCATAAAAACTTTTAATTTGCCTAATTCACTTAAAACACCCTCTTTTTAGTAATTTCCAAAATTTTCCGAATTTTTCCCCAATTTATCGGTATTTAATTATACCGCCTTATTAAAATATTCAATATTTTATTATTTAATTATAAAAATTCCCAAAAATAATATTTTATTTTTTTGAAATGTTACAGATCGGGTATGGTGTGGCACGGGGGCGGGCACAGGCCACAACACGTCTGGATACGTGGTGACACGGAACTGGCACGACTATGATAGGGTGGCAGCGGCAAGGAGGCACAGCGAGGTGAGACGGTCGTCGAGAGTGCAGTGGGTGGCTGGGTGCTTGGGTGCAGCGGAGAGGAGCTCGGACGATATAGCGGTGAGCTAGGTTTGGTCGGAGTCAGCTCGGCTGCAGGAAGAAGGAGGAGGTGGCCGGGAATGGAGTGGGTGCTGGTGGTGGCGCTGAGCTCGTCGGGGAGCTAGGTGGTTACCGACGGTGAGAGGAGTTGGTGACGGTGATGGATGGTGGCTGTATTGATGGGTAGAGGTTGCGGGTGAAGGGAGAGGCAAAGGTGGAGGCACCCAGTTGGACACGGTCGGCGACGAGATGAGGTGGTCACGGTGGTTTAGGGGGTGAGCCGGCGGGCCTTGGAGGAGGGTGATAGTGGTTGGTTGGTGTATGTTCTAGAGGCCATTATTATATGATATAGTGGATGCTTGGACATATATATAAAGGACTTTATTACTCGACATGATAGTATGTTATCTGGTTGTCTTTATCTTAACTTGTAGGCTGGTATTCTTTTACCGTATCTCTCTCACATGTTGGTAAAACCCTTAAGATGTAGCTTGACTACCAGGACTATGATGGAGATCATACTGTTAGGACTTGTGTAGTCTACAAGCACATCCTTTAATTGTTCCTAGTCGAGAGAATATCAAGACAGAGCATCGATATTCCAGAATAGACTAGTGTGTATGTTTCTTGACCCTGTATAGGGCGATGGTTGGTCCCATAGCCATTAGTGTTTGACATCAAAGATTGTACACGGGTGCTTATTAGAGAATGGGTACACCGAACAGGACTCGCCGAGGACTCTTAGTTGGTATTATACCTATCATCAGATAGCAGTTCCCTGGTGACACTGGTATAGGTTAATCTGTAGACCCGAGATCGTCATAGAGTCTTATAAGGCTCCCACTGTGCTTGGATTTCCTCCCTAGCACGGCACAAAAGAGTCGTGCAAACAGGTGGATTTTGGGTACAGTCCTGAGTCACATGGAGGAAATGAGTGATAGGAGGGGTTTTGTCTCTTCCGGTATTGGGGGATGATGTTGCGCTATACTCGATTGGCTATAACTGGAAGTCCCTGGCCAGGGCTGCTGCTGAGATTTACTGATAAGAGTCATCAGTAGTTTCTCAAATCGTTATAAACCAGACATCGACATGACTTATCACGTTACTGGGGTATGACGATTTCCACCTTTAGATATGATATACGACATATCAGACGAAGAGACCGGACTGTATGGTAGTGTTACTGATAGGCTTCATGGAGAGATGGACGAGCTTGCTTGTTGATCTTCATATCGCTCAATACCTTGATAGCCGTTACGTCCAGCTAGTACCGCTGTCGGCTTGTGGGTGACTGATGTGATCATCACCTACTGTTGGCGTATTGACGAGTCTTTAAAGTCCCACACAGAAGTTTCCTAGTTCAAGCGAAACGAAGTAGGGCACATATGTGATATGTGCGGGGGCCTAATTAAAAACGTGTATGTGATACCGTATTGTAATCTGGCAGTTATCTGTTATCGGTTAGAATATATATGATATAATCGGATTATCAAATCAAGTATTGATTTGATAATGTGATATACAGATAAATGATATTTGTTGGTTATATATATGATATAACTGGATTATTAAATCAAGTGTTGATTTAATAATATGATATATATTATATTTGATATAATTATACCTTAACTAATATTATTAGCTCACTAATTATTCTTCATTATATATATATATATATATATATATATATATATATATATATAAGAAGCATGGCATGAAATTGTATTTTTGGAAAATAGAATAAAAGGTGGAAAATGGAAGCATGGTGAGGTATGGCATTTATTATTTTATTTATTCATCTTGACTCACTATTCAAGCATGGTTGCAATTTTATATTGTAATTTACTCTATGCTTGAATAAGTGAGAGTCAAGAGGTTGCCATAAATCACTTCATTCTTGCCTTAGCCATTTTTCTAGAGCTTACACTCTCTTGCTCTCTTCTTCTTCTTCCTTAGTTGCTTCAAAAATCCAACCCCTCATATGTGATGTGAATCATAGATTTTTGAACACATTAGTGTGCAAACCAACACTCCTACTTCACCATCCTACACTTGATTAGCAATCAAGTGTAGTGTGTTTCCTATACTAAAGGGTTTAGTGTAGAGGTAGCTTGAGTTAGAGGGATTTCGGGTGGATCGTCTTCGGTATGAAGATCTTCGGAGGAGGCTCATCCAAGCTCGAAGTGGAGTCCAGCGGAGTCGCATGGACTACAACCCAGAGCCTAAGAAGAGAAGGATTCGATCTACGAGAGTATAGCCATTTTTCCTTCTCTTTAGTTTCATATCATCATAGATTTAAACACTAATTTCTAGTGAAGATCTTGGTTAGTCTAGTTTAGCACCCTAAAAATTTTAAATTTGGCATGCTTGTTGCCACTAGAACCTTGTAGTGGTGCTAGGGTAGACTTTCATGTTATCAGAGCCAAGATAGAAAATTTAGGTAGGTCATTACGGGGTTAAAATGCTCGATCAATTTTCGAAAACATGGATTTTAGTAGTTTCTGTCGATTTTTTCAAAATATTGGAATTTTAGAGATTAAAAATATTCAAAAAATTGTGCATGGTATTCTATGGAGCCTCAAGAAATTTGGGTGACCAATTCCACCAAAGCGCCGCGAAACCGCGGCCCAAACCTATATTTGGCTGCGGTTCCGCCACATTGTGGGATTATGGCCTCGAATTTCTTGTGCCAGTACAATATTTGGCATGTTTTGGATGTTTTTGATGACGCTCAAGTCGATGAGCTCTCTGGATTTTATGGATGTTTCATAAACCGATCGAAATGTTTAGCATCATATAGATCTTGATGATATGTGATACAATTGTTAGAATCCGGAATAATTAGTATTGTGAAAGCTAGTTAGAATATTATAAATATAGCCGTTTATAAAGCACGAGAGCGCCGGCGCCAGAACTAAAAGTTCTCCACCATTGGATCAAAGATCCAACGAAAATGATAAATCATCAAATTACAGAATTAAATTCTATTGAGGAAATATTCCTCGAATCTTTCTAAACAAGAAAGGTTACGCTTGTTCCCGGCCGAAAACCGGGAAGACAAACGTCTTGCCTGAATTTCGGGACAGATGCTAATTGGTGCTATCCGTCCACCTCTCCGAAGATGCCAAGTTGATTTATGGCACCGTGTATCGAAGGTTTAAATGGATGCGGCCGATGTAGCAGACTTCGTCAGATTTTCCCTCATTTGAGGGGTTTTTGATTGTGGGGACGCTCTTCCCTGCAAGCGCAAGCCCCTGCAGTTAATTACGCTACTGCATCGCGGTAACCACTTTCTCCTTCTCCAGATGGTCACTTCGTGTCGTGGGTGTTTGTTTTGTGTTTGGTTGCCCGTGGATTGTATATGGAGACTAATTTATGTTGTCGCCCGTAGGGCGTGGATTAGTCCAAATCCGTATCTTTCTTAGATTTGGGTTTGGGGGTTGGGTTTAAGGATACGTTAGTCTCGTTTGGGACTAAGATCAACTTAAACGTTTGTTGAGGGTACGTTAATCTAATTTTAGACTAAGATCAACTTAACGGGATCGTTTAGATCCAACAAAAGAGCAATTGGACTCTATTGTTTATTTTAGGGACATTGTGGTCGATTAGTTTAAGGACATCGGTCCATCATTAGTTTAAAGACAGTACGGTCTATTGTTAGTTTAAAGACATCACGGTCGAGGTTAAGGACATCATAGTCCGTGAGTTTAAAGACCTCACAGTCAAGGTTAAGGACATCATAGTCCGTGAGTTTAAAGACCTCACGGTCAAGGTTAAGGACATCATAGTCCGTGAAATGTATGGTTGTCGGGACCCGTCACCTCTCTGAAGACGTTAAAGGATTACAACGACAAATATCAAAGGAGTGAAGAGATGTACCCTTGAACCAAAGTTGATTGGGGATCTATAGTCCAATTTGGAACTAAGATCAATTAATTAAATTATGAGCACATTGGCTCAGTTAAATCTGAATTGAGGACTTATGGCCAACATGGGCTAAGTCCAATTGGATTTGAAGTGTTGGCCCTTTATTGGACCATTAGACATTTGTTTGGGTTCATCCCCTCATCACTTAACAATGCTAAACAAGAGTTTGAGGGCTCTAATAATATTTTTGTCTTCGACTGAGCATTAAACATTGTGGCTCTGAGTTTTACTCAACTTTGAGATTCAGTTGAAGGGGAGGTTTTTGCCTCTGGAAACTTAGCCAATTTGGCTAAGATTGGCTTTAAAATAGTGTTAAACACTATAGGACAGCAGTGTTAAACACTGGAGACGAAATACTCAAAATAGTGTTAAACACTAGAAAGGAAGGGGTCACGTGGGAGCACGTGAGGGCACCCAGAGGTGGGGCCAGATCTCCTTTATTTTGTTCTCAGAACAGCAAATAAGTGTTAAACACTTTTAGTTTTCATAACTATCACGTGTGGGCACGTGATGGGTACTCATGCCCTGATTTATTAGAATGTTTATTAGGGGTCACGTGAAGACACGTGAGAGCGCCCAAATCCAACATTGCCTTTGCTTTTGTTTTCTTTATTTTGGAAGTCACGTGGGAGCACGTGAGGCGTTGCCTCAGGGCTAATTCCTTCTTATTTTGGAGGATCTTTTCAGGGGTCACGTGGGGACATGTGACCTTAGTTCTTTACATGCATGGAGATCTTTCAAGTCTCTTTATTTTTTTAAGAATTAAATTCTCTGTAGGGTTAAATCCTAATTTCGTTTTTTAAAGGAATTAACTTCCTATGCATGTGGAAGAATTAAATTCTTATGTAGAGTTAAACCTTAATTTCATTTAAAGGAATTGAATTCTTTATGAATTTGGGAGAATTGAATTCTCATACAGGGTTAACCCTAACTTTGTCTGTCTTGGAGGAATTAAATTCCTTATAAATTTAGGAGAATTAAGTTCTCATATAGGGTTAAACCCTAGTTTTATCTTGAAGGAATTAAATTCCTATGAGTTTGGGAGAATTAAATTCTCATATAGGGTTAAACCCTAGTTTTATCTTGGAGGAATTAAATTCCTGTGAATTTGGGAGAATTAAATTCTCATATAGGGTTGAACCCTAGTTTTATCTTGGAGGAATTAAATTCCTGTAAATTTGGGAGAATTAAATTCTCTAAACTTAATTCTCCCTCTAAGTTTTGGATCTGCATGGCAGAATCTCCCCGATGAGAATTAAATTCTCAACCTGTGGGGAGATTTGCTTCTGTGGATCTTCAACCAGAGGAAGAACTAAGTTCTTTTGCAGAAGAGTTAAACTCTTAGATTGAGAATTAAATTCTCTTTTTGTTTTATGAAAGCTTTGATCCCTTTCCCCTTTCTCACCTAGGGTTTCTTTTCTTGAGAATTGAATTTTCCTATCTTTTTTCTCTGCTATTTTCCTTTAGAAAATTTCAAGACCCAAAATTCTATATCCCTCTCTTCTCTTCTTGGCTCCTATTTATAGGAGAAGGAAAAGAATCAATTTGTTTAGTAAATTTTTCACTGAAAGATTTTGTTTGTTTTTTGTAACCAACATGATCTTTGTGAATTTTGTTCATCATTGGATTTTTAATCCAAAAGATATTCTATTTGTTATTCTTGGTAAATTTTAGGGAAATCTTTCCTTGTATAAAATCTTTCCATAAATTGGTGATTTTTTAATCACCATTGGATTTTTAATCCAACGGTGCTCCACTTTACTGAGCATAATCGTTTTTTTTGGAAAGATTTAAAGAAACACTTTCCCAGTTAAGGTCTTTGATTTCCCTTTATTAGATTTTAATTCTATTAACTCATAAGGCTTTTAAAGCTCATCACGTGTTGGCACGTGACCCTCTTTCATTCAGAATTTAATTCTGTCTTTCAACAGGGCTAAAAGACCATCACGTGTGAGCACGTGACCCTTGTCACGTGTGAGCACGTGACGCCTCATTGGGGTCTTTCCCTAGCTGTTTTGTTTATCCTTTTGTTTGATTAGAATTTAATTCTATAAAGAGATCACGTGTCAACACGTGACCCTTGGTCACGTGTGAACACGTCATACCTCATTGAGGTGTTTCCTGACTTTTATCAAGGAACAAATGCCCCCACAACGTTGTTCTCACGTGTCTACACATGAGTGCAATGATGTCATCTTGTGACTGTTGGATCTGTCTAGGGAATAGGGGAGATGAACCGTTCCCCATCACATCCTATAAATGCAGGGGTCTCTTCAGAAGCGCCTCCACTCTTTCATCTTCTTCCTTGTTCATTTTCTTTTGAGAATTTAATTCCCTTTCTCAGAGCTCAGTTCTCTGCTCCAAAATTTTCAGAGTTTAACTCTGTTCAAGAAAGAATCCTTTCTTCAGGTAATGGTTTTGAACGACCGAAGAACTTTCATATATATAAAAAAAACTCTTTGGATTTTAAATCCACACCAAGGGTTTCCCCCTTCAAAGAACCCATCTTTCTAAGTTCTTCAAAGATGTCCAATTTTTAAATAATAAACCCCTTTTGCTAGGGTTTCTCTGATCTTAAGGAATTGATGATGAAACTTGTCCTCCCTCTGGAATTTAATTCCACTTCCAAGAGCTTAGCTCTGCCAATTTTCTGGGAATTTAATTCCTCTGCTCAAAAGGAATTTAATTCCTCTTAAAGAACCCAGTTTTTCACAGAGAACTTCTTGGGGTTTTCTTGGCCTGAGTTGTTCTTTTGCAAAAAAAAAAAATTTCCAGAGAGATCCTTCTCGATTTGCACAAAGCTTCTGTAATGGTTTTTTTTCTTTAGGGAATGTGCAGAGTTATTTGAATTCATTGATAATCTTGCATTTATTCTCATGATGATTGCTTGGCCTCATTATTAGTGAGCCGCCATCTTGATTTTGTGGGACCCATGTGTTTTGTAACCAATGGTCCCATAAAATAAGTCCTCTGTGTCTTTCTTCCGCTGTCTTTTTATATATACACATTAATAAACATATATATATATACACTGTTGGCTTCGCTTTAACAGTTTCCCCTTCTTTTATTTTAGGCACAATGACTTCTGTTCCATACTTCCCTTTCACTCGCTCGGAGGCTGCTTTTCCTCAGTCACCGTCTGACGAGGAAGTGATGGCGATGATCAGGGCTCATGACCCGAGTCGCACCAACTTGCTGTTATGGGGGACCTGGTACGGTCACATCATCCACGGTCGCTGCAGTTTTCTTTGCCAGATACCGACGGAGCCTACTTATCCATTCCTGCCGATGGATCCTCCACGGACTGCCTTTGCTGTGGAGATGCCGAATTGGACCCCTATGGGACGGCTTGAGCATTCAACAACTGGTATTCCAAACCATCCGGTGTCGGCTGTAGATATTTTAGGGCACCGCATTTGCCATGGGGAAGCCCAGCCATGGAGACAGATTTACAAGATAGGGCTTATCCCTCGACACCCCACGGGCTACCTTCTCTAGGCTCGTTACATCCTGTCTGCCCATCACGCGCGACTGCAGAGGGTTGGACTTTATCAGGCGATATATGCATCCCTTTTCCACTACCAATTTCCCTATGTCTGGTGGGTTAAGGCCTTCTTGAACCAAAGGAATCTTCCCACCAACACCTTCCTTCTAGGGGACCGCGAAGTTTCAATTTCTCTGGAAGAATTTCGTGAGATCTTAGGGCTGCCGGTCAGGGGGACACTTTATGAAGAATTACTGCCTCCCGATGAGTATGTCTTCGAAACCGAGCCTGCCATGCTTGATGGCCTGTCGACTGAGAACGCCGTCCGCCACAAGCGCCCCAGTTTGATCAAGACCCTAAGCATTTTTGACAAACTATTCACAGAGTCAGAGGAGCAGGGCATCACTTTTAAAAGTTTTATCGCTTGCTTCCTTCGCGCGGATGTCCTATCAAAGACGGCTCCGAAGTTCGCGACCATTAACGACCCCATTGGGTTTGGTTTAAACAGGCGACCGACTAAAGAAGAGGACTTGCCGCAGTATTACATTCCCATCATGTCGGCGGTATCTTTCGGGTCGATTGCAGCTCCTGGTATGGATGAGGAGACTTTCTTCGTGGGCTTCATGAGAGCATCGGTTATTTACCCTGCTCATCGCATTGCCGAGGGAACATGACTAGCTGTGGGCATTCCAGGGCTAGCGCATCTATATCATGGGTTAGGCGCCGCGGCTAATACCTCAACTCCAGGTGTAGATGTGGTAAATTTCTCTCCTCATTACTTCACGTCCTGAATTGAGATGCACGTGTTGGGGGCCTTTGCTGCGCACTAAAGACCCAAATTTTATGATGCCTACACCTTTCCGCGACTCATGCGGCTGGTGGACGCTTCGGCTCCTGACCCGACTCAGTCTGGGGCTATTCATGTGCTGATCGCTCCCTATGCTAATACGGGCGCAATGGTATACATCGATGGAGTCCTATATGCTCCCTCAGGACCGATCCAACAGCTCCGCGACTTGTCAAAAGAGGGGGTACCTTCTCTGAAGCCCAGGGAAGCCATGCACCTATACGCGATCAGACCAGGTTATCTGGTATTTCGTCAGAATGGTGCGGCCCTTTTTATGCGGTACAACCCACACCGCTTTGCTCGGCAGCTTGGATATGATCAGGGCGTCCCCTTCGAGGCATTTACATTGGCACCTAGCCTATCGCTTGAAGCTGTTCGTGACGCCGCTCATCACTTTATGCGGCTGAACACTGGTTCTCGCTTCATGATTCCTAAAGCTGATCGTATTCCGGAATGTGTAGGGTCTTTCATGGGCTGGTACCTCTACCGGGTCAGTCCAATTATTGCCGAGGAGAAGAAGGTGCTTCTCGGATACAGCGCTCCCATTCCGATTCAAGCCAAGTTCCGCCGCGACTGCGTGCAACAGTTCACTTTCCCCCGAGGGATACCAGTGTCGCGCTTATTCCGGAGGCGGCGGAAGTGGACTTAACTCCCACAGCTGGTATGCTACTGCGTACTCGAATGCTTCTAGAAGGATTCGTTCATTTCTGAACTCTTCCTCTTGTGTGTGTTCTGTATACTAAGAACTGTAGTTTGATTTAGAACGTCAATGCTGTTAGGTCCACGTTACCTCTCCCGGTGCTTTCGGGTTTGCGGAAACGGTAAAACGAAATTTTTTCTTGACTAGGTAACATGGATCGTAAAAGCCAGATCTTTGCTAAACTAGAAACTAGCAAACTACAAGAAGTGTTAACTACTATGCCGTAGAAATTATACCTCACGATACCGGTCCTTCAATCATGGGCTAATAGGGCGCCGGTAGTAGTATCATTGTCCGCGGCGTCTACAATGGCCATGTCGTCCTCGGTAGCACCGCCGAGCGAGGACATTGAAGGTGAAGTGGGTCAACGCCGTACCGAAGCTCCACGGGAAAGGAAACGATCGTCTTCGGCGGTTAGTTCTAGGTCCAAGAGGCGGAGAAAGACGGGCACCAATCTGCTCGACTCTTTAATAGAGTCTGAGCCTATTCTTCAGGATGAACCACTAGCTATGCAAGAATCGGATGGTAGCTTACTTTTCCCAGGTTCGTCTGCCGAGGAAGCCGCACAATTGGCTGAGGCAATAAGACGCTCACAAAACGAATCCGAGAACGTAAGGATCCCGAAGAAGCCTTACCCTGCCGTCATCTTTTACGAAGACCCTCCGTGGATACGGCGGCGATTCATAGACCCTCTGGAAGAATAGGGTAAGAGGTCCCTTAAGCAGGCTGTTTCGGCCGACGCCGAGGACGCGCTTTCATTGTGGACCGGTGGCCACGAGTCTACCCTCGGACCTCGGCGAGCACATCTCCGCAGGAAGGAGCGTCGGCTTGAACAAGCTATATTGGAGGCTCCTTTGCGTATCGGTATGTTCATACATCTCTTTGTAATATTTTGTATTGCTTTCATACATATATATGTATCCTTATCCTCGTACAAAACTTTGCAGGGACTTCGGCGGCGGCGGAGGCTCTGAGTCGCGCTTTGACCATAGATTCTGCTGATATCCCCAGTGAAACACCAATCAGTATGGAGGGGGTCGATGCAACTGTAGCTCTTGCGATAGAGTCTCCCTCGGTGGTTCCTGCTCTCGAAGTGCTTGCTCCCTCGGGGGAGGCATCTTTATCGGTCGCCACTCCAATGGATCTTCCTGAGGGTGACCTGGAGACTAGGGTAACGGTAGTCGAGGCTACCGTCCTTCCGCTGGAGCCTGCAGTGGCAGCCGCTGCTCCTCGTTCGGAAGTCGCTACGTTGGTCCACGTCCCCAATGATGTGCCTGAGGTCACGGAGGAGGCCGCTGAAGCTGCTATCCCTCCAGCTCAAAATGGGAGGAGCATCGAAGGTAGCCTTCTATATTTTATATTAATAATCTCTCCATTATCTGAACCCTTCTGTCTTTTCAGAATTGCGCGGATTGGCAGCATCTATTGTTGATCTGTCTCCCAGGCAGTCCTTTCAGCGCCTGTTGGAGATGGCTGCTCCTCAGGCGATATCTCCTCAGCGTATCGTCCTCCCTTCCGAGAAAGGTTAATGTTGTTTACCTTCTGTTCATAGCATTATCACTATTTCATAAAATGACATTGATGTCCTTTACAGTTCTGGAGGCCGACAACGAGGTTGAGATTCTTGACGGGCCTGAGGAGCCTTCAGATCCCTCTTGCATGACTGTGGGTAAGTAAAGTCTCAGCGTCGTTCCATTTGTTCTCTGCTTACAAGTCTCGCTGACTGTTTATAAATCTGAATAGCTCTGCCAGTTCTCACTACGCTGGAGTCTCGCATCGCCATGCCACCCGGCCCCTATGCTCTGCGTGCCTCGGAACGGATGGCAAAACTAAGCCTTCACTCCTTATCCACTCTAATTGAAGACCTTCACGCTGGCAATCTGATCATGGCCGAAGCGTTTGCCGCTGAAGCTAACGGCTCTCTTCCCTTTCTTGCCACCTACCATAGTGAAACATTGGTGCAAGTCTGGGTTGAGTTTTGTCGACAGGTGGAGGCCTGCTTGCATGTTCTCGAATGTACACGTCTTCCTTCAGAGGTTGTGGCCGCGAAGGCGAGCTTACAAGGGCTAATTAAGCGGTGTGTTGCGAACATGATATCATGTGAGAAAAGGCTCAGCCGCAAGTTTTCGGAGAGGGAGCTGGCTTCTAAAGCGCTGAGGGAGCTTCAAGTTAACCTTACGGCTAAGGCCACTAAAGCATATGAACTTTGGCGAGTGCTTCAAGAGGCCATCAAGGAGGTGGTAGCCATTGATAAAGACGTCGTGTTCACTCGTGAAATGGTCGAAGCCCATAAGGTTACTGAAAAAGAGCTTGAAGGCCGGCTTGCCTCATACCAGGCCCAACAGGCTCAAGCGGAGGCCCGTCTTTTGACGATACTGAATCATGAAGGCGAGGCTCAGCGAAAAAGGGATGAACTGGCAAATCTACTAAATCGCCCGCCAACTTGAAGAATTGTATATATATATTTTTATTCTTCCTTTGTACATACTCCTGAATGAGAGTATATTTTTTTGTTCTTTCACGAATTGTACTTTGTATTCATTTTGATTCATGAATAAAAGACATATTTTTCTTCACGATGGTGTATCCCTTTTATTAAATGTATTCTGTGGATAGTCTATCTCGATTTCTTTGCAGGACAACGATGGCTTAGGATTCAGGGTTAAGATCTGCCTCCTAAGACTTTTCAACTTTATGTGCCGTGAGGGTCTCATAAAGAATTTTCTCCCTACTGGTCGAGAGGATCCCGTAGGTGTAATTTTTCCTTAAGAATTGTGAGGATTCCTAAGTGTGTTTTCTCTTGAAAGTCGTAAGGATATCACAAGAGAATTTGCTCCCTTACGAGTCATGAGGACTCGCAAGTGATGGGTGAGATTATCATTATCCGCAGTTCACGGAGTCAGGAGTTGCTCTGGATGCTTCTCATGGGGTCATTGCCGTGTTCTGCGAGGACTAGGCTCCGCTCTAGACGTTTCCCACGGGGTCAGGATTGACATAAGCCGCGTTCCACGTAATCAGGAATTTGCTCTGGATGCTTCCCACGGGGTCATTGCCGTGTTCTGCGAGGACCAGGCTCCGCTCTGGATGCTTCACACGGGGTCATTGTCGTGCTCTGCGAGGACCAAGATCCGCTCTGGACGTTTCTCACGGGGTCAGGATTGACATAAGCCGCGTTCCACGTAACCAGGAATTTTGCTCTGGATGCTTCCCATGGGGTCATTGTCGTATTCTGCGAGGACCAGGCTCCGCTCTGGATGCTTCACACGGGGTCATTGCCGTGCTCTGCGAGGACCAGGATCCGCTCTGGACGTTTCCCACGGGGTCAGGATTGACATAAGCCGTGTTCCATGTAACCAGAAATTTTGCTCTGGATGCTTTCCATGGGGTCATAGCCATGTTCTGCGAGGACCAGGTTCCACTCTGGATGCTTCACACGGGGTCATTGCCGTGCTCTGTGAGGACCAGGATCCGCTCTTGACGTTTTCCACAGAGTCAGGATTGACATAAGCCGCGTTCCACATAACCAGGAATTTTGCTCTGGATGCTTCCCACGGGGTCATTGCCGTGTTCTGCGAGGACCGGGCTCCGCTCTGGATGCTTCACACGTGGTCATTGCCGTGCTCTGCGAGGACCAGGATCCGCTCTGGACGTTTCCCACGGGGTCAGGATTGACATAAGTCGCGTTCTACGTAACCAGGAATTTTGCTCTGGATGCTTCCCACGGGGTCATTGCCGTGTTCTGCGAGAACCAGGCTCCGCTCTGGATGCTTCACACGGGGTCATTGCCGTGCTCTACGAAGACCAGGATCCGCTCTGGACGTTTCCCACGGAGTCAGGATTGACATAAGCCGCGTTCCACGTAACCAGGAATTTGCTCTGGATGCTTCCCACGGGGTCATTGCTGTGTTCTATAAGGACCAGGCTCCACTCTGGATGCTTCATACAGGATCATTGCTGTGCTCTGCGGGGACCAGGATCCGCTCTGGATGTTTCCCACGGGTCAGGATTGACATAAGCCGCGTTCCACGTAACCAGGAATTTGCTCTAGATGCCTCCCACGGGGTCATTGCCGTGTTCTGTGAGGACCAGGCTCCGCTCTGGATGCTTCACACGGGGTCATTTCCATGCTCTGCGAGGACCAGGATCCGCTCTGGACGTTTCCCACGGGGTCAGGATTGACTTAATCCGCGTTCCACGTGACCAGGAAGGGTTGACTTTATCCGCATTTCACGGAGTCGGGGTTTGACTCTCGGTCATCTGTGCACCACCGAGTCATGGAACTGGGAGTTGCCGCGGTTCCGCTTTGCTTGATGTTGTGTCCGTTGTAATGAGACGAATGTTGAGATGATCTCCAGGCTATCTGTGAACCGTTGGGATTTGGCTTCTTCTTCTGATGAGGCCTGGGGAGGAAAGGCGTGATTTCCTCTTTGTTTGCGCCCCTGGATTGTATATAGGGATTGATGTGATATCACCTGTAGGGCAAAAAATTTCATTCATTTTTTTTTGTTTTTTTATTTCCGCGATGCTCTATCATTTCAGCTTTTATATCGCGAAGGTCGCGATTGCCCAATCATTTCGGTTATTTTTCGCGGCGCCCAATCATTTCGGCTATTTATTTCATTTTTACTCGCTGCTTTTTATTGCAAGTTGCCCAATCATTTCGGCTATTTTGCATGCATACATTTTTACTTACTGATTTTGTTGCAAGTTGCCCCATCATTTCGGCTATTTTGCATGCATGTGTGGCTCGCTAGCTTCTTTGCTGCAAGCTTGGAATTAGACACCGATTTCGGCATCAGCACTGCTACAACTGGGATATTGCCAGGAGCGAATCATCATTTTCCTCTGTCGATATCGAACAAAGGTGGCTTAGCGAACAGGGTTAGGATCCTGTCGACTAAGGCTTTTGACTTTATGAGCCGTAAGGGTCTCATAAAGGTAATTCTCCCTGCGAGTCGTGAGGATCTCGTAGATGCGTTTTCTCCTTAAGAATTGTGAGGATTCCTAAGTGCATGTTCTCTTAGAAGTCGTAAGGATCTTACAAGAGTGTTTTCTCCTTATAAGTCGAGAGGACTTACAAGGGTTGTTCACCGTGTAGACATATCCTTAGTCACGGATGGGACTTCGTTATGGAAATGTTTATTCACGCCTGTGGATTGTATATAAGGGTCAGCATTGAGCTGCTTGTAGGGCAGTATTGGAGGTTGTGGTGGCCGCTTAAGAACAGGTTCAGATCCCTGTAGTTTAAGACTTTTGAATCTTATGAGCCGTGAGGGTCCCATAAGAGGGTTCTCCTTACGAGTCGTGAGAATCTCGCAAGTGTAATTTCTCCTTAGGAATCGTGGGGACGCCTAAGTGTGTTGCTCCCTTGTGAGTCGTAAGGATCTCACGCAGGTGGTTTCTCCTTACAAAGTCGAGACGACCTTGCAAGTGTCTTTTAACGAGGTTGCGCCCTTTCGGGTTTTCATAAAAACTTACCGGTAGCCCTGCTGTTTTTACTCACGGAGCCCTTTCGAGTTTTCATCCGTGCCTATTTTGCTTATGGACATACCGTTTTCTTTTTCTTCTTTTTTTCATTCTTCTATCCTTCTTTTTTTTTTTGTATCAGCGTTGGGATGTTGCAATCTACAGTCGTTTATCGACGTCTCGGTCAACAGCTAGTTTTAGGACATAGTGGTCCATTGTTAGTTTAAGGACGTTTCGGTCCGTTGTTAGTTTAAGGACGTTTCGTTCCGTTGTTAGTTTAAGGTCGTTTCGGTCCATGGCCGGTTACTACTTATAGAGTTTGGGCTTAGGAAGATAGCGAGCGGACATAGGCGTCGTCATCTATCGTTGTCCTAGGCCGTAACTCGTCAGGCGTAGTATTTCTTCAGGAAACGACTGTTTATTGGCCTGAAAGGTCTTTCACAATGCATGTCCATGAGTAGATAGGCTCCACCCTGGTAGACTTTGTCTATGATATACGGGCCTTCATAGTTTGGCTCGAATTTTCTCCGCTTGGCACGGTTGGGGATCATAGGTCTTTTGACCACTAGCACGAGTTTGCCTTGGAGGAATGTTCTCGGCCTAGCCAATCTCTCATATGAACGCGTCATCTTTGCTTTATAAGCCTCCAGATTTTGATGCGCCATGAGCCGGGTTTCATCAAGAGTGTCGAGCTCTTCAAGCCGAAGGTGAGCATTCTCTTCGTCCGTTAGCTTGTAATGAACTGCTACTCGTAGAGAGGGTAGCTCTATCTCGAGGGGGAGTACCGCCTCTGTACCGAATACCAATGTGTACGGCGTCGTGTTCGTGGCCATTTTGAACGTAGTTCGATACGTCCAGAGAGCTTCATGCAGTCTTTCATGCCGGTCCTTCTTATTTCGCGACACTGCCTTTTTCACAATCTTCGTCAAGGTCTTGTTAAAGGCCTTAGCTAGACCGTTAGCTCGGGGATTATAGACTGAGGAGTATCTCCAGTCTATGTTATGCTGTTATGCGAAGCGGCTGACCTTGTGGCTTCTGTAGGCTGGCCCGTTATCAGAGATGACCCGTCTTGGAGTTCCAAACCGATAAATGACGTGTGTCTTGAAGAAATGGAGGATATTCTCCATCTTCACTTCCCTCAGCAGTACTGCTTCTGCCCATTTGGAGAAGTAATCAGTTGTCGCCAAAATGAATCGATGCCCTCTGGACGATGCTGGTTCGATAAGGCCGATTATGTCAGTTCCCTACATTTCGAACGGCCAGCTAGCCACTGTCGGATGTAACGGATTCGGATGCTGGTGGATAAAGTCCCCATGGATCTGGCACGAGTGGCATTGCTTCGCATATTCGAGACAGTCTTGGATAATCGTGGGCCAATAATAACTCATCCTTTTGATCTTCAGCTTCATCTTCAGGCCGGCTTGGTGAGAACCGCAGAGTCCGTCGTGAGTTTCTTGGACGACCCTTTTTGCTTCTTCAGGTCCCAGGCATCTTAACCACAGATAATCAAATGACCTCTTGTACAGAGTATCATTGACGAAGGCAAAAGATAGGGCTCGCTTCATGAGCTGATGTTTTGAGGACGCATCTTTAGGTGTTCGACGGGATTTGAAGTAATCTATAAAGACTTCCCTCCAATCCATAGCCTTTTCCTGGTCTTTTATTTGCAGAGTCATTTGCTCGGTCGCTCCCTTTTCTTTGGACCACTCTGGAGATATTTCTGCCGGTGCAAGAACCCGACAGCTTTGCACAACGATCCTTACGTCATCAAGGTTCTCGTCGGCCAGTTCTTTAGCGAGCTTGGCTAATGCATCCGCCTTGCTCTTTTCCACGCGCGGTATGCTTTCCAAGGTGTAGGAGGGAATTTGAATTAGCAGTTGCTGCACTCTCTCGCCGTATTTCACCAACTCAGGCTTGCAAGTCTTATAGTCGCTGTTTACTTGACTAACGACCAGTTGGGAGTCTCCGTATATGAGCAGGTTTTCAATTCCCATGTCGATGGCGATCTCGAGACATGCTATCAAAGCTTCATACTCGGCCTCATTGTTTGTCCTCGGCTCTGTTAAGGAGAAGGCAAAGCACATTATCCCTCCTTGTGGAGTTACGAAGATGAGGCCTACCCCTAATTTGATTATGGGCATGCTTTGTTTGCGCTTCTTCATGGAAGATGCTCCATCGAAGTAAAGTTCCCACCGAGTATCACCCCCGTCGATCGTGTCAAATGCATGTTCGTCTGGCAATTCACAGTTCAAAGGAGAATCGGTAGGTATCGGATGCTCAGCGAGGAAGTCAGCGATGGCCTGGCCTTTCACCGCCTTAAGAGGCTGATAAGTTATCGAGAACTCCATCAAGAGCAAGGCCCATTTAGCGAGCCGCCCCGTCAATATGGCTTTTGACATCAAATACTTGAGAGGATCCACCTTCGATATGAGATGGACCTCATGTGCCAATGCGTAGTGTCTGAGCTTCGTTATTGCGAAAATCAACGCCAGACAGTGTTTTTCAATGGAAGAGTAATTTCTTTCTGCCCCCAGGAGAACTCGACTTAGATAATAAAGGGCTCTCTCTTTTCCTTGGTCGTTCTCTTGTGCCCATAATGCGCCTAGCGAACCTTCGAGGGCTGTTATTTGCAGGACGAGAGGTTTTCCTTTAGTGGGAGCGGCTAGCACTGGCGGATTCTACAGGTATTTCTTGATTTCATCCAATGCGCTTTGGCATTTATGGTCCCAAACGAAAGGGGTCCCTTTCTTCATTAGGTGACTATAAGGACGACACTTGCCGGAGAGATTGGCTATGAATCACCGGATATACGCGAGCTTCCCTTAGAGAGACCGCAGTTGCTTGAGAGTCTTTGGCGGAGGCATTTCCATAATCGCCTTGATCTTTGAAGGATCTATCTCGATGCCTCGGTGTCGGACGATGAATCCGAGGAATTTGCTCGAGGAAACTCCGAACGCGCATTTGAGAGGGTTCATCTTCAGATTGTATTTCCGAAGGCGTTGAAATACGACCTTCAGATGCTCCAGATGTTCCTCGTATGATTTTCTTTTAACTACGAGGTCGTCGATATAGCATTCGACGATTTCATGTATGAGGTCATCGAAAATCTTCGTCATGGCCCTCTGATAGGTGGCACCGGCGTTCTTTAGACCGAAGGGTATCACCTTATAGCAGAATATACCCAAAGGGATCCAGAAAGCGGTGTGCTTCTGGTCCTCGGGATGGATCTTTATCTGATTGTATCCAGATGATCCGTCCATGAAGGAGAAGACTTCGTGAGTGGATGTGTTATCTATCATCAGCTCAGTGACTGGTACTGGAAAGTCGTCATTTGGGCAAGCTTTGTTGAGATCCCGAAAGTCCACGCATATGCGCACCGTCCTATTTTTCTTCATCACTGGAACGATGTTGGCGATCCAATCAGGATACTGAACCTCTTGGATGAAGCCAGAGTCGATTAGCTTTTTGACTTCGGCATTGATGCTCATCTCAAGCTCGAGCCGCATTCTCCTCGGTACTTGTTTGATCGGTTTGACGTCCGGAGATATTGCCAATTTGTGTACAGCAATTTCTGGATACAGTCCTGGCATCTCGGAATAGTTCCATGCGAAGCAATTTTTATCCTGCATGAGCACGTCCTTTAGCGCAGCCACCCTTTCTTCAGACAACAGCTCGCTGACGAATGTCGGTCGTGGGTCACTTGCCGTCCCCAAATCAATTTTCTTGAGGTTATCTGCAGTAGTATGTATTCCATCTTACAGCTCTTTTGGCGCCGGTGGAAACTCTGAGATCACCTCGCCATCACCGTTTTCGAAGCACCAGGGAAGGTCATTCGTATTCTCGGGCTCTTCTTTTGATAGCGTTATCGCGTGACAGGTACGAGATCACTTCCAAGACCGATGTTGATCTGGTTCTACTCTCGCTATATGCGCGGCTTTTGGTTCGTGCTTCTGCGGCGGAGTTACCCTCCAACTGCTGGATAGAGTGAACCTGTCGAGTTGATATTGGTCTTCGACCCAGTTCTTGAAGGTGAAGCAGTCTTCAAGAGAATGTCCTATTGCTCGGTGATAGGAGAAATAATCTGGGTGATTAACTTCGCCCGCCTGCTCGGGGTGCTTGGACTCCGGGAGGGTAATCATTTGATGTTTTATGGCAAGATCAAGTATCTTCTGTGTTTTGTCCGGGGGAAAAGAGTATGCTCGACTCATCTTCTTTATAAGAGACGAATCTGGATTGCTCGATTCCCAATTGTATGGCTTCTTGATCCCGCTTTGTCGCTGTCGAACGCCTTTCCCGCTTTTTGATTTATTTTTGCCTCTGCGTCGGGCCTTTTGTATGACGGGCTGGCGACGAGGAGCATTGTCATTCTCCGCGGCTTGTTGAAGGAGGCGCTGCGTCCTAACTTTCTCATAAATGTCCATTTCACGGTTATGGTCATCCCGGACCTTTCGACCCGCTTCCCTTATGAGCATGTCCATTCGTTCTACAAACGACGGACTCGGCATTTTGATGGTAGGATCTCGTTTTGGTTCAGGCTTAGCGTTTTCTAACAGGGCGACTCCTTCTTCATCGAAGTCATGTATGACGTAGCTACCATAGGCTCATTCCCATTTCTTGGATTAGACATATCCAAGCCCGACCGTGATATACTCTCCCAGCTTGTCCTTCATCTTTTCTTCATCGCAAGGAGGAGATCTTCATCGCCGAAGGTGATATCGGCTGTGTGCACTTCTTCCAGCTCGTCCTTCATCTTTTCTTCGGCGAGGAAAGCTTGGAATTGCTCTGGCTCTTGTAGTGCCTTGATCAATGAATCTCTCGCCTCTTTGGATAGCATAAGGGCATCGAGAATGCTGAGCTGCGAGGGTAGCTTCCTCAAGTGTGCCAGAACGTTGTAGTCCACCTTGCTTTTCTTCGGCGGGTCCTTGGTTGTCAGCTCTTTGACGGCTTGGTCATCAAGGATGATATCCTCAAGGACCTTTTCTTTCCCTTTATCTTTCCTATTTGACCCACCGTTCGAGGGCCCGAGATTCTTTTCTGGCAGCGTACGATTGCGCAACTGAATATTTTCACAAGTCTTCGGTTCTTCCTCTTTTCCCGAGGCGGATTCTTTGAAGAGAAGGCCAAGAGTCATTTCTTTGTCAGAGTCACTCCCGAAGGTGAGAACTTGTGATCCTCCAGCGTTAACCATGCGACAGTTGCCGGTAGTTCTTCTAAGCTCCTCGGTCGTACTTCTTCGCTCCCGACGAGTTTTGCGTTTCATCCGCTTAAGATGTTGCCGGTGAGCGACATATCCCTGCCACCGTCTTTTAAAAGCGTTGCACTCTTCGGTGGGGTGCGCAATCTTTCGATGATATAAGAAGTAGCTAGAATGCATTTCTTCTTCACCAAGAATGTTTCCTTCGGAGGGTGGCAGCTTCATTCCTATTGATATGGCTTTGGCGAACCTCTTCCTCGTCTTGAACCTGCTTTTATTCGCGGCGGATGTACTTTGATTTGGCAGGAGCGTTTCAACCCTTTCGTCCAGTCGCCAGCGCTTGGCTTTTTCAAAATATGGCCATCTCACTCTCTCGAGCAGCCTTGCTTTTAAGAAGAGCTTCATTCAGGAATGCATCAATCATTTCGTCCGCTGGCCCTAGAAGTTCCGGCTCAGGATCTGCCCCCAGTTTCTGTCTGTAAGGAGCTTCTTCATCGTTTATTGACGGGTGAGAGATCATATGGCAATTTGCCACATAATCTTCAGACTCATCCTAAGAGTCTTCTCCATTGTCATCACCTTCGTCCTCAAGGACGTGGCTGAGAAATTCTTGGAGTGTGACTGGAGTCCGCGCCTTCTGGTTATACTCTTCTAACACGTCAATCTGCTTTTGCAGGTCCGTGCGCCTGTCACCAGGCTTCACGAGCTTCTTGGATTTCTTCTTCTTCTTCTTCGAAGATTTTGAAGCTGGGTGTGAGCACTTTGACTATCACTACTAATTTTTGGAGTTGGACGTGGTTTCAGCATTCCCTTGATAATCTCTGGTTTTAGCGGATTCTTCCATTTGATTGCCGGGCATGTGTGGAGATCCTTCAGCATTCTTTTTGTTTTGGCTGAAAGAGCGATTTCCCACGGAGCTTCTTCAACAAAAGAGCATGATGCCACCGGTGTGTCCGTCTTCTTAGGAGTGTGCGGTTGTGGTGGGCTTACTTTCCACTTCTCAGACAGCGCAAACTTGCCTTGTTGGTATTGGTCCTCGATCCAACCCTTAAAGACGAAGCAATCTTCAATTGGATGGCTTACCGTTTGATGGTAAGGGCAATAATTGGGACTATTAGTCTCGCCAGGTTGCAGTGGTCGCTTTGGATTCGGTAGATTGATGAGCCTGTTGCGCATTGCCAGTTCGAACAGTCTCTTCATTTTGTCCCGAGGGAACGAGTAAGGACGCTTCATTTTCTCATTATAGTAGCGTCGTCTCTCTTCCAGTTGATCCGTTAGTTTTGGGGCACTGGGCTGCTGTTGAGTATTCGCAACGAATGTCGCCTTCTCTTTACCCTTTTCGTTTCGCGGTTCCGGCTTCGTAGGAGACGGTCTATGACCCATTTGTTCCATCTGGGCCAGCTTGTCGATCAAGGATTGAAATGTGGTCGGCTTGAAGAACATCATGAATTGGGAAATAGTTGCATAAGGGTCCAGAGTGCCCACGAACATGCCCACCGTCGGCGCTTCCTCGATGTGCTGCTCACATTTTGACCATAAATTTCGCCACCGTATTGCGTATTGTACCTAAGTTTCACCTGGCTTTACCCTGGCGTTAACTAGTGCGGTAATCGGGGTACGCTCGCTAGCGCTCGCGAATCTTTTCTTAAGCAGCAGTTCCATTTCTGCAAATGTCTTGACAGAGTCGTTTGGAAGTTCAGAATACCATTCGAATGCCGTCTCTGACAAGCTGCCGACGAACTGGTGAATGAGCAGTTTATCATCACCTCCGGTGTTACCACATAGAGCCCTGAACTGGGCGACATGCTGGTGTGGATTTTCCGTCCCTTTATATACATGAAATTTAGGGATGGTATATCCCGGTGGGTACTTTATCTGGTCATACCAGCCTGGATATGGTCGCCCAGTTTTAACGACTCGGCCGGACGCTTCATTCTCCTGGTGAGCTCGTATTTGCTGGGCAATGTAGTCATCCAGAGTGGCCTTGGAAATGGTTTCCTCTTTGGCTGCTGAAAGAGCCGGAGGACGGTTCGATGTCTCCCCTTTGTCATCTTCGATGATGATCGGGGGGTCTTCAGCTGGAGGTTCTGGCTGTAACATCATCCCGACCATGTCTTGGAAGAGAAGCACCATTCGTTTTATATTAGCTGCTTGTTCTGCTGCTTCTATGTCCTTCTTTTCGAGAACTCTGCGGAGGAAGTCAACATCGGTTTCTTGTTCATGACGCTGCTCTGATGATACCTCCGGGCTTTCTTTTGGCCCGGTGAGTGCGGCCATTTGCGTTAGCATTTCCTGAAGCTTCTGTTGCTGCTCCTGGGCTTTTGTCACGGATCGGGTGAGCGGTCGGTGACCCGTAGAAGTGCGGATTTCCTCCTTTCCGGAATCCATATAAACAGTATGCATCATTATGCCCCCAGATTTAGGGCATTTGGGCTCAGCGCCTTTACGATTTGCCGTAGTCACAGGGGCTTTCTCTGGCCTCCTTATCTTTTGAGCAGTTGAAGTCGAGGGGGCCGTAGCAGTGGGCACCCAGACAGCTGTTGCCTTTTGTGGCTTGGCAAGATGGTTCTCTTCTTGTTGAACCTTCACCTTTTTCTATCGGCGAGGGTAATCTTGATAAATTACTGAGTCCTGAACCTGTCGCCAGACTTTGTAGATTTTGGAGGACAGCCGCTGAGGGGATTGTTCCAGCTTCGTTTCTATAACATTCTCCATGGATGGAGGAGATCTTTTCAGTACGGCGGTAGGAGAGTTCCTGCGCACCTTATTCAGCAACTCGAAGCTGTTCCCAGTTGGAACAGCATCATTGACTTCTACCGTTAGGGCTGGTGGAGTTAGCCCAGAGGAGGAGTTGCCCCCAGCTTTCCTTACTCGGCGCCAGTGGCGACGTCGAGCGTGTCGAGCCGTTGGGATTGTTCCAGTTTGAGGGGTGACTTCGTCATGCCCCCTGTTCTGGTGAGACGCTGCTGGTACCAGCCTTTTGAAGACCGGCGTTCGTCGAGCAGCAGTATCCAATCTGTCAAAGACAGACCTTTGAATAGGAACGGGAGCCGGGGTGGCCAACCTCGTAAAGACCGATCCCTTGACGGGAGAAGCTTCTTTAGTGACCTCGAGAGCAGGAATGGCTATCCGCTTTGGGATGGCCGCTTCAGTTATCGTGGGCTTCTTGACAGGCCCATTGGAGTTCAGGCTCAGCCTGTCAAAGACTGACGCTATTAGCTTGACATCAGACGACCCGTTAAGATGGGCCGTAGTAGTAGTGAGCCGATCAAAGACCGACTTCTTATGCACTTCTTGCGGCAGCGGGATATTAATGTTCACTGGTGGGAGCATGGTCCCGAAGAACAAACCGATGGTAGCCTGCATCACCTGCTCTATCGGCATTGTGAACAGGGAGGCCGCATGGGGCCCGTAAGCTATACCTCCAGATGAGGCAGAACGTGCATTGCAGTTGCAGTTGGAATACTTTGTGCAAGTGGACGTCGTTGATCCTTCGCTTTCTGCACCAAGCAAGATGCCAAATCTTAGTATTTCGAACCTAAGGGCAACCATTAGCAAACCGCGATTCATTCGCGAACACGACACACGAAGTGTGGAGTGGAAAGATGAAAAGGTCCCACCGGGCGTGCCAGAATCTGTTCCCCACCGAAAACCGGGAAGACAAACGTCTTGCCTGAATTTCGGGGCAGATGCTAATTGATGCTATCCGTCCACCTCTCCAAAGATACCAAGTTGATTTATGGCACCGTGTATCGAAGGTTTAAACGGATGCGGCCGATGTAGCAGACTTCGTCATATTCCCCCTCATTTGAGGGGGTTTTGATTGTGGGGATGCTCAACCCTGCAGGCGCAAGCCCCTGCAGTTAATTACGCTACCGCATCGCGGTAACCACTTTCTCCTTCTCCAGGTAGTCACTTCGTGTCGTGGGTGTTTGTTCTGTGTTTGGTTGCCCGTGTATTGTATATGGAGACTAAGTTATGTTGTCGCCCGTAGGGCGTGGATTAGTCCAAATCCGTATCTTTCTTAGATTTGGGTTTGGGGGTCGGGATTAAGGATACGTTAGTCTCGTTTGGGACTAAGATCAACATAAACGTTTGTTAAGGGTACGTTAGTCTAATTTTAGATTAAGATCAACTTAACGGGATCGTTTAGATCCAACAAAAGAGCAATTGGACTCTATTGTTTAGTTTAGGGACATTGCGGTCGATTAGTTTAAGGTCATTACGGTCCATCATTAGTTTAAGGACATTATGGTCCATTGTTAATTTAAAGACATCACGGTCGAGGTTAAGGACATCATAGTCCATGAGTTTAAAGACCTCAAAGTCAAGGTTAAGGACATCATAGTCCGTGAGTTTAAAGACCTCACAGTCAAGGTTAAGGACATCATAGTCCGTGAAATGTGTGGTTGTCGGGACCCGTCATCTTTCTGAAGACGTTGAAGGATTACAACGACAAATATCAAAGGAGTGAAGAGATGTACCCTTGAACCAAAGTTGATTGGGGATCTGTAGTCCAATTTAGAACTAAGATGAATTAATTAAATTATGAGCACATTGGCTCAGTTAAATCTGAATTGAGGACTTATGGCCAACTTTGGCTAAGTCTAATTGAATTTGAAGTGCTGGCCCTTTATTGGACCATTAAACATTTGTCTGGGTTCAGCCCCTCATCACTTAACAATGGTAAACAAGAGTTTGAGGGCTCTGATAACATTTTTGTCTTCGACTGAGCATTAAACATTGTGGCTCTGAGTTTTACTCAACTTTGAGATTCAGTTGACGGGGAGGTTTTTGCCTCTGGAAACTTAGCCAATTTGGCTAAGATTGGCTTTAAATAGTGTTAAACACTATAGGACAGCAGTGTTAAACACTGGAGACGAAATACTCAAAATAGTGTTAAACACTAGAAAGGAAGGGGTCACGTGGGAGCACGTGAGGGCACCCAGAGGTGGGGCCAGATCTCCTTTATTTTGTTCTCAGAACAGCAAATAAGTGTTAAACACTTTTAGTTTTCATAACCATCACGTGTGGGCACGTGATGGGTACTCATGCCCTGATTTATTAGAATGTTTATTAGGGGTCACGTGAAGACACGTGAGAGCGCCCAAAGCCAACATTGCCTTTACTTTTGTTTTCTTTATCTCGGAAGTCACGTGGGAGCACGTGAGGCATTGCCTCAGGGCTAATTCCTTCTTATTTTGGAGGATCTTTTCAGGGGTCAGGTGGGGACACGTGGCCTTAGTTCTTTACATGCATGGAGATCTTTCAAATCCCTTTATTTTTTATGAATTAAATTCTCTGTAGGGTTAAACCCTAATTTCGTTTTTTTAAAGGAATTAACTTCCTATGCATGTGGAAGAATTAAATTCTTATGTAGGGTTAAACCCTAATTTCATTTAAAGGAATTGAATTCTTTATGAATTTTGGAGAATTGAATTCTCATACAGGGTTAAACCCCAGCTTTGTCTGTCTTGGAGGAATTAAATTCCTCATAAATTTAGGAGAATTAAGTTCTCATATAGGGTTAAACCCTAGTTTTATCTTGAAGGAATTAAATTCCTGTGAGTTTGGGAGAATTAAATTCTCATATAGGGTTAAACTTTAGTTTTATCTTGGAGGAATTAAATTCCTGTAAATTTGGGAGAATTAAATTCTCATATAAGGTTGAACCCTAGTTTTATCTTGGTGGAATTAAATTCCTATAAATTTGGGAGAATTAAATTCTCTAAACTCAATTCTCCCTCTAAGTTTTGGATCTGCATGGCAGAATCTCCTCGATGAGAATTAAATTCTCAACCTATGGGAAGATTTGCTTCTGCGGATTTTCAACCAGAGGAAGAACTAAGTTCTTTTGCAGAAGAGTTAAACTCTTAGATTGAGAATTAAATTCTCCTTTTGTTTTATGAAAGCTTTGATCCCTTTCCCTTTTCTCACCTAGGGTTTCTTTTCTTGAGAATTGAATTCTCCTTTCTTTTCTCTCTGCAACTTTCCTTTAGAAAATTTCAAGATCCCAAAATTCTATATCTCTCTCTTCTCTTCTTGGCTCCTATTTATAGGAGAAGGAAAAGAATCAATTTGTTTAGTAAATCTTTCATTGAAAGATTTTGTTTGTTTTTTGTAACCAACATGATCTTTGTGAATTTTGTTCACCATTGGATTTTTAATCCAAAAGATATTCTCTTTGTTATTCTTGGTAAATTTTAGGGAAATATTTCCTTCTATAAAATCTTTCCATAAATTGGTGATTTTTTAATCACCATTGGATTTTTAATCCAACGGTGCTCCACTTTACAGAGCATAATCCTTTTTGTTTGGAAAGATTTAAAGAAACACTTTCCCAGTTAGGGTCTTTGACTTTCCTTAATTAGAATTTAATTCTATTAACTCATAAGGATTTTAAAGCCTATCACGAGTTGGCACGTGGCCTTCTTTCATTCAGAATTTAATTCTGTCTTTCAACAGGGCTAAAGGACCATCACGTGTCAGCACATGACCCTTGGTCACGTGTGAGCACATGACACCCCATTGGGGTCTTTCCTTAGCTGTTTTGTTTACCCTTTTGTTTGATTAGAATTTAATTCTATAAAGAGATCATGTGTCAACACTTGACCTTTGGTCACGTGTGAACACGTGATACCTCATTGAGGTGATTCATGATTTTTATCAGGGAACAACGCTCTTTAAAACAGAGCACCGTTGGATTAAAAATCCAATGGTGATATAAAAAAATCATCAAGATACAGAATAAGCTCTGTATGGAAAAATATTTTCCCAATCTTGTTAAAAACAAGGGAAATATCTTCTGTAAAACAAAAGGCCTGGGATCAAAGATCCAACGGTGGATAAAATCCCCAAATCAATTAGAGATCTCTCAACGAGAGATTTCCTTAACTAAATCAACAAATCAACCTCCACTATATAAAGGACCCAAGACTTCAAGTCTTGTACAGAAGAACAGCCCATAAACTTCAAACTTCAAGTCGAGAACTACTTCTTTTCAAGGTAAATAAAAAGAAGAGAGATCATAGCATCTCCTCCATATATCTAAGAGTTTAATTCTCACATAAGAAGAACTTAGTTCTTTTTCTAGATTTCAGATCTATAAGACAAAGACTTTCACAAGTGAGAATCTAATTCTCAGAGAATCGAACTAAGCAGAACAGAAAACTCAGTGCTTGGCGCTCAGCGCCGAGCGCTCCATGTGTCCCTCACGTGAGCACTATTTAATAAGGAGTGCTTAGCACTCAAACTCTGGCGCTCAGCGCCGTATGCCTTACGTGTCCATCACGTAGGCGCTATTTAATAAAAAGTGCTTAGCACTCATTGTTTGGCGCTCAGCGCCAAGCGCCTCACGTGCTCTGTACGTGGGCGCCATAAAGTGTTTAACACTCCTTATAAAAGAATATAAATTAAATAAAAAGAAAACCTACATCAATGCTCAGCATTGCTGATACAGGAAGGGGACCAAGCCTAAATAAATGATCAAGTGGACTGACCACAAGGTTGGCCAAACCCCAAATTGACCCAGTCCATATGCCTTTTTCCAAATTGGCCTTAGTCCAAAACAAGACCACCGAGTCTCCGATGAACATTCAATGGTTCAAGGGTACATCTCTTTACACCTCTGATATATGTCGTTGTAATTCTTCAACGTCTTCAGAGAGGTGGCGGGTCCCGACAACCAATAACTCTTTGACAAACTCCCAAACCGATCTGTGGACCGCAACGTTCTTAAACTAATAATGGACCGCAACGTCCTTAAACTACTGTGGACCGCAACGTCCTTAAACTAAACTCTCACCCCAAAACAGTGATCTGTGGACCGCAGCGTCCTTAAACTACTGTGGACCACAACGTCCTTAAACTAAACCCTCACCTCCAAAACGGTAATCTGTGGACCGCAACGTCCTTAAACTACTGTGGACCGCAAAGTCCTTAAACTAATAACGGACCGTAACGTCTTTAAACTACTAGGGACCATAACGTCCTTAAACTACTAAAACAATAGAGCCCAAATGCTCTTTTGGTGGATCAAAATGATCCCAAACCCCCGTTAAGTAGATCTTAGTCTAAAATTGGACTAACGTATCCTTAACAAACATTTAAGTTAATCTTAATCTCAAATAAGATTAACGATCCTTAAATCAAACCAAACCCAAATCTAAGAAAATACGGATTTAGACTAATCCACGCCCTACAGGCGACAACATAAATTAGTCTCCGTATACAATTCACGGGCAACCCAAAATAAAACAAATATATACGACACGAAGTGAACATATGAAGCAGGAGAAAGTGGTTATCGCTACGCGGTAACGTAATTTACTGCAGGGGCTTGCGCCTGCAGGGAAGAACGTTCCCACAATCAAAAACCCCTCGCAAACGAGGGGGTATCTGACGAAATCTGCTACAACGGCCGCATCCATCCAAACCTCTGATATACGGTGCCATAAATCAACTTGGCATCTTCGGAGAGGTGGACAGATAAAACCAAATAGCATCTTCCCCCAAATTCAGGCAAGACGGACCATGCGGTCCCGTCTCCCATTTTCGGCTGTAAACAGATTCTGGAACGCCCGGTGGGAGCTCTTCCTCTTTCCACTCCACACTTCGTGTGTCGTGTTTTTCCCGCGATTAGATAATCGTGGTGTATATGTTTGTGGTTTCCCTTGGGTGATGGGATATTGAAACTGGCATTTCGTCCTCATTAAGAATGGCGTTTGCTTCCACCCTAGCAACTCAGGCTCTGTCACATCTGGCGGAGTCAAGTATGGGCCACTTACAACCTCAAATCCCTGCAATACGGCTCTTCAAGATATCAACGGGCTTCTCTTTGGGTTGATACTCCCACCTGCCACCCTCGATGCCTCAACGCCGATGGAGGAAACCCAGAGGAAGTCTGTCTTCTTCAGGCTGGTTCCCCAAACTGTAAGCTTTGCTGACGGAATCAGTCTTCAAACAACTGGCACCTGCCAAGGGCCAAGGTCGACGCAGGGGGCAGAATATTCAAGCTCTCAAAGGAAATAGGGGGCAGGCTCGGCAAAATCCTGAGGCTAATCAAATCCCAGCCGTAAGAAACGGTCGACGTCGATATCGGCGTCATACAAAACGAGCCGGGGGCAGTTCTCCATCAGCATTGACTTTACCTGTTTCAACCCCAGTGGTGAATGTTGTTGTTCCAACTGGGAACTGCTTCAAACTGTTGCAAAGGGTCAGAAAAAATTCTCCCACCGTAATATTGAAGAAATCTCCGCAGCCCACTAGAGCCAGAGGTTATTGAAGAGATGCCTAAACCACGCTCGACACCGAACGCCAATGACAGTGGGCAATGCACCCAGGCACAGCCAGCAAAGTCTTCGAAGAAAAAGAAGAAGACCAAGAAGCCCGCGCAGCTTGATGAAAAGCGCACAGATCTGCAAAAGCATATTGACTCGCTGGAGGAATACAACCAAAAGGCGTGGACCCCAGTCACACTCCATGAGTTTCTCAACCATATCTTTGAGAACAGAGACAATGGCAATGACGAGGGAGACGACTCGTCAGAAGAACTCGAGGATTATGTGGCAAGTTGTCACATGATCTCTTATTCGTCAGTAAATAATAAAGAAGCTCACTCGGCATCAGAAGATAACATAGAGGAGCTGGGGGAAGGATCGGTGCCAAAATCCTTGGAACCATCAAACGAGTTGATTGACATGCTGCTGAACGAATCCCGTCAGAAGAGCAAAGCTGACCGAGAGCACGAAGCGGCCATATATGAAAGGGCCAAGCAGCGGCATCAGGATGAAGAGGCTGCAGCGAAGATCAATCACAAAACACTCCAACCAAATCAAATCACACCCTAAATGGGTGTATTCCACATCATCGTCATGTATCCCGTCACGTAACAAATACACGTGCATGCAGGATGAACTACGGACCGAAACGTCCCTAAGCTACTATGAACCGTAGCGTCCTTAGACTAGCGTGGTAAAAAAACGATACGTCCACAAGTGAAATAGGCACGGATGAAAACCCGAAAGGGCTCCGTGAGTAAAAACAGCAGGGCTACCGGTAAGTTTGTGGAAACCCGAAAGGGCGCAGACTCGTAAAAATATTTTCTATGAACTTGCAGGGTCTTCTCGACCTTGTAAGAAGAAAATACCCGTGTGAGAGCCTTACGACTCACAAGAGAGAAAGACACTTAGGAATCCTCATGATTCCTAAGGAGAAATTAGACTTACGAGATCCTCACTACTTGTAAGGAGAATTTCCTCCTATGAGACCCTCACGGCTCACAGAATTCAAAAGTCTTAAGATACAGGGACATGAACCTGTTCTTAAGCCATCATATCCCCCAAATCGCCCTACAGGCGGTCAATATCGGCCCTTGTAATCAATCTACGGGCATAAATAAGCGTTCCCTCGCCTAATCCCACCAATGGTGCGAAATCCCCCTACTTAGTGAACAACACTTGTAGGTCCTCTCGACTTGCAAGGAGAAAATGCTCTTGTGAGATCCTTACGACTTATAAGAGAAGATATCACTTAGGAATCCTTATGATTCTTAAAGAGAAAATACACATATGAGATCCTCACGACTCGTAGGGAGAAAACCCTTTGTGAGACCCTTACGGCTCATGAAACGTCATAGGGTCGCCTTTTGAAGCTAAAAAAGTCAAAAAGCCTTAGTCGTCAGGTCCCTAACCCTATCTACTAAGCCACCTTTGTTCGAATCGGCAGAAGCAAACGATGATTCGCTCTTGGAAACGTTCCAGTAGTAGCGATGATGATGCCTAAATTGGTAACAAATTCCAAGTCCTTTCATGGCAAGTGATGATTCGCTCCTGGCAATATTCTAGTCGCAGCAATACTGATGCTAAGATTGGTATCAGATCTCAAGTTCCATACTCGCAACAAAAATCAGCGAGCCAAAAATACATATAAAAATAGCCGAAATGATTGGGCAACTCGCAATAAAAAGTAGCGAGTAAAAAGAAAAATAGCCGAAATGATTGGGCACCGCAAAAAATAGCCGAAATGATTGGGAAATCGCGACTTTCACGATATAAAAAGCTGAAATGATAGAGCATCGCGGAAAGAAATAAAAAATGAAAGAAACTGGTGAGTCCATACTGACCCCTGTATACAATCCATCGTCATAAACGAAAAGGGAACCATATTTCCCCACCAGACTCTGTCAAAGGGAGAGTCGGATCTCGGCGGCAACATTTGCATCCCAGAAGATCAACACGGCGTTCCTTCTCAACTCCAGCAGGATGTGGACGCAACGTCAACAACCGAACCCCAGGAAAATCAGTGTCCTTGGCAAAAACCTCTCGAGTCAGGGAAATCAGCGTCCTTGGCGAGAACCTCTCGATTCGTTTCGACCCGTAAGGAAATCAGTGTCTTTGCAGGAATCTCTCGATTCGTCTCGACCCCAGGGAAATCAGTGTCCTTGGAAAAAACCTCTCGATTCTGGGAAACCAGCGTCCTTGGCGAGAACCCATCGATTCGTTTTGACCCGCAAGGAAATCAGTTTCTTTGCAGGAATCTCTCGATTCGTCTCGACCCCCAGGGAAATCAGTGTCCTTGGGAAAAACCGCTCAATTCAGGGAAATCAGCGTCCTTGGCGAGAACCTCTCAATTCGTTTCGACCCGCAAGGAAATCAGTGACTTTGCCGGAATCTCTCGATTCGTTTCGACCCCCAGGGAAATCAGTGTCCTTGGCAAAAACCTCTCGATTCAGGGAAATTAGCGTCCTTGGCAAGAACCTCTCGATTCGTTTCGACCCGCAAGGAAATCAGAGTCTTTGCATAAATCTCTCGATTCATCTCGACCCCCAGAGAAATCAGTGTCCTTGGCAAAAACCTCTCGATTCAGGGAAATCATCATCCTTGGCGAGAACCTCTCTATTCATTTCGACCCGCAAGGAAATCAGTGTCTTTGCAGGAATCTCTCGATTCGTCTCGACCCCAGGGAAATCAGTGTCCTTGGAAAAAACCTCTCGATTCAAGGAAATCAGCATCCTTGGCGAGAACCTCTCGATTCATTTCGACCCGCAGGGAAATCAATGTCTTTGCAGGAATCTCTCGATTCGTCTCGACCCCAGGGAAATCGGTGTCCTTGGAAAAACCTCTCGATTCAGGAAAATCAACGTCCTTGGAGAGAACATCTCGATTCATTTCGACCCGCAAGGAAATCAGTGTCTTTGCAGGAATCTCTCGATTCGACTCGACCCCAGGGAAATCAGTGTACTTGGCAAAAACCTTTCAATTCAAGGAAATCAGCGTCCTTGGCGAGAACCTCTCGATTCGTTTTGACCAGCAAGGAAATCAGTGTCTTTCCAGGAATCTTTCGATTCTTCTCGACCCCAGGGAAATCAGTGTCCTTGGAAAAAACCTCTCGATTCAGGGAAATCAGCGTCCTTGGCGAGAACCTCTCGATTCATTTCGACCCGCAAGGAAATCAGTGTCTTTGCAGGAATCTCTCGATTCGTCTCGACCCCAGGGAAATCAGTGTCCTTGGTAAAAACCTCTCGATTCAGGGAAATCAGCGTCCTTGACGAGAACCTCTCGATTCGTTTTGAACGGCAAGGAAATCAGTGTCTTTGTAGGAATCTCTCGATTCGCCTCGACCCCAGGGAAATCAGTGTCCGTGGCAAAAACCTCTCGATTCAGGGAAATCAGCGTCCTTGGCGAGAACCCCTCGATTCGTTTCGACCCGCAAGGAAATTAGTGTCTTTGCAGGAATCTCTCGATTCGTCTTGACCCCCTGTTCATATCAGATTTTTGCATTTTCATACCGCCCAATTTTTATCACATTGCATATCGGTAGATACTCTTGAGCCGTGTTTGCTAATCAATTGCAGGATACAGGTTCTCAGTTCTAAAACGGTGAAATTCATGAAAAACACGACAAAATCCGGTTTCCTGCCAACCACAGATAAAACACGGTCTCCGCTCTTCATCCGTATGTTGCCAGATACCAGTTTAGGAAGACAAAATGGCAAATCATTTATCACCTGCATGCACAAGGCTCAATGGCAAAAACAAGTTCCAAGAAATCTACGCGGAGCTCAAGAAAATCTTTACAAAAAGTCCACTTCAAAACACCTTTCCCTCAACAGAAATTCTGGAAGAAATGTGAAAGTATTTTCAGAAAATACATATACCAGACAAGAGGGGACAGAAGACCAGGGATGTACACAGAAGACGACGCCCTGAACCTACCATTGCGCGGCGGATCCGCGGCCAATAGGGGGTCTAGGCCGCGGATCCGCGGCAGTACAGTCCCTTCAGCCGACCACTTTTCAGGGGTATTTTGGTCTTTGTACAGGTGTTCTGGTGGTTGCCCTACGTTTTCATTTTTTGGCCTATAAATAGCCCAGAACTTTGTGAAGGAAAGGGGAATTCTTGTATTTTCATTTTGCCTAGTTTTAGTGTTTCTCTTCTTCCTCTTCTCACCTCTTCTCCATTAAACTTGTAGTGAGCTTTTGAGTGAAGAGTGATGAATAAAGAAGACCATTTTTATTATCATGCTTGTCTCCTTATCTTTATGCTTGTTGTAATTTTAATTTGTTAAGTAGTTGTTGTTATTTCCTTATTGTTCTTTCTTCTCTCTTTTTCTTTATCATTCATACGACAATGATACTTACGCTCGATCCTCGCCAAGGTGAGGTCGCAAATAATTAGTCGTATTCTTCTAATCTCCTTCTTTCTATCTTCCTCTTTTGTTTTGTTTTGTTTTTCCTTATAATGAAGTGTGAGTAGTTAATACTTGTTAGGGTAGGATAAGGGAAGTTTGAGAGAAGGAAATCTCTCTCACTCTTTCCTTGCCCAACAGCTTAAATCAACTCCCGTTAATTGAACCACAATCCGCTCCTTACGGCACCCTATCGTACATGATAGCGGTGATTCCGTAGTGAGACCGGTTGTGGTTGAATTAACCGGAGGTTATGGCTAAGAGCCAAGAACGGACGGACAAGCACCAAAAGGAAGACTTATGCGTTGGAAAGCCTAGCTTATACTCGCAAAGTCCTTCCTAGTCGTGCTAATCCCCGTTGTTGCCGATTACCATAACACCGATATTAAGAGGGGCAACGAAAGATGTGGAGACTCCTAACTCAAACTAACCTAATCCTAACCCTAACATGCTCTCTTTAAATATCAACTCAACACTTAGATAATCCAACAAAATCTGAAAACCGGACTTAACTCGTTAAAACACTTTGAAAAAGACTCCCATCTCCCTGCGGACGACCCGTACTCAACCGGCTAGCTACAAGCGAAACCGTCTTGATTGCGGTATTTAAACTAGAACTTGAACACGCACGTACTCTGTCAATCAAATGGCGCCGTTGCCGGGGATACGGTAGTTTATTTCCTTGTGTAATTTCGGGTTAATTTGTAAGTATAAATATAACCAAAAAACGAAAAAAAATACATACTTTGTAAAAAAATCATCTTGTTATTTTTGATTAGCTTTTGTGCAAGTGTGCAGGAAAATACAAGGTTCGAGTTCAGTGGCCAAGACGTTGAAAATACGGAGTTCAAGTACAGTGCCAAAGACGTGGGAAGATAGACCCACATTTCGCGGCTACACCGCGACGAAAAAAAACGTAGCATACGGCCTACTGTCAAAATCTGGAGCAGATACAGTGAGTAAATTCAAATTCAGAACATCCAGACAACCAGAGGACACCCAACAGAACCCACACAAGAAAAATGATGCATCCACTCCTCTTTACAGCCACGGAACCGCGGCATTAGGGCTCTTTTGCCACGGAACCGCGGCCACTTGGGGAGTTCTCTGTGCCAATTTTTCTGGGTAAGCTTCTCTTCTCTCTCCACTCCTCTGGACTCCAATAAATTGTGTTTTCTGCAGCTTTCTTTGCGCAAATTCTTCTCCCCCTTCCAATAAACTGTTCTTGTGCAGGATTCTTTGCGCCGCAAATAAAAATTGTTTGCAGTTGATTTGTTACTGCTTTACATTTCTTTAATACGGACTTAAGGGGCTTGAAACCAATCCAGATTGGGTGGGGATTTCATCACCCTTCCCAGGACCCCAAAAATCACTAAAGCATATGCATTGTCCATTGTAAATTTAAAAAAATACTAGACTTCAGCCCTAAGGACTTCGCGCTCATTAGGAGAAGATAAACCTTGTTTAGAACCTCGCTTAACCGTATATTGTTTACGGGGTGTCTAGGAAAGTGTTAAAGGCGCAACCGCCGAAAGAGAAAGGGTTATTTAATTAAGGAACTTCGCGAAAGCGTTGGACAACCTCCCCTTATCTCTGCACTTACCTGGCCCCGTGATCGGTGTATTTTTAAGCATGTTTCTCGACACTGTTTAACTTCGAAAATCAAGTTCAGGAGCAGGTCTAGTAGACCTAGGTTACCCTAGATCTAGGTGTGATTGTGCATATCTTGTTTGTGATTGCTTAAGCCGTATTTCCGTACATATTTCTGTAAAAATCTTTCTAACACAAAAAAAAAAAAAGAAAAAAAAATCAAAAACTTTTATAAAAACTTGCCCTTTTGTCGCCAAACCCATTTTCACCCATCGCCTTTCTCCATTGACGTTTTCTTACCCTCACCTTCTCCGCTTTGACTATACTAAACTCGTTTAGTGTATGTCCACTTGGACTCGGGACACTAGCGCCCGTCTAGTCCGCGTTACATTAGTCGCGACCGACTACGCGATCGACTCCGAAGTCGATACTCCGTCCACTCCTCTTTCACCCCTTCCTTTGCCGGCCAACTCCGACGTTGACCGGAATTATGTTCATACATCTTCACCTTCACCTTCACCTTCACCAACCTCTTCTTCCGCGATGTCGGGATTTAACCCGAACATCTCTTTGACCACCGCTGGATTGGCTCCACCTCCTACGGAGACCAATCTCCCACCACCTCCGCCTGTTGTAGCGCCACAGCGAATTGCGCTACAGGATCGTTTCTACCCTACCCGTTCTGCACTTCCCACCTGCCTTTCTCTTCCTCCGGCCAATGGGGACAACTTTGAAATTAAGCCCCATTTCATCAACATGCTTCCACGTTTTCATGGGCTTGAATCTGAAGATGCCTATATCTTCATCAACAAATTTCAAAATGTCTGTGCCATGATGAAAACCACCCAGCTGTCGGACGATGCTATACGTCTACGGGTCATTCCGTTCACTTTATGCGATCTCGCTGAAAAATGGCTGTATAGCACCGCTTCCCACTCAATCACCAGCTGGGACGAGTTTGTTAAAGCGTTTCTGAAAAAATTCTATCCAAATCATAAGACCGCAAGAATTCGAAATGAAATCAACCAATTCTCCCAGCTTCCTTCTGAACCCTTCTGGAAGTCTTTGACCGGTACAAAGACCTTCTTGTTCAGTGTCCTCACCACGGTATAGAGAAATGGCAACTCTGCCAAACCTTATACGAGGGACTTAACCCAGCAACGAAGCAGTTGCTGGAAACCATCTGTCAGGGCCACTTCCTATCGAAATCTGACGAGGAAGCGCGGCAGTTCTTTGACGATCTTGCGGAGCAAACGCTACAGTGGGAGAGCACCAGACCGACTTCTTCTTCTTCTACCTCCACTTCTACCGGTCAGTCTAGGGTAGGACTCCACCAACTTGACGTCTCTATTGCGATGAAAGCTGAAATGGCTGCTATAACAAGAAAGCTTGAAGCAATAGAGAGCAAATTTTCTGCTCCTGCCCCCGCCCCTGTTCTCCCCCTTCATACCATCTGCGCTTGTTGTTCCGATCCTTCTCACTTGACCGAAGAGTGTCCTTACAATCTACCCCCGCAAGGACAGGATCAGGTTAATGCTGCCTTCCAGCAAAGACCGAGGAATGATCCATACTCTTCCACCTACAATCCCGGTTGAAGGAACCACCCCAATTTCGCCTGGAATCAGAATCAGAATCAATTCCAGGGCAACAATTTCCAAAGGGCCCCTCCGCCGCAACAACAAGCGCAACAACAAACTCAGTATCAGCAGCCCTTCCAACCCCAACCTTTCCAAAACCAGACGAACAACTTTGCACCCAACAACTCTTTTCCGCCAAACAACTTTGTTCCGTCAAACAATGATAAGGTTTCCTCGCTCGAGCGAAGTCTGGAGGCGTTTGTTAAACAATCGACTCAATCCACTGCCAACATCCAGTCTTCGATTCAATCTTTAGTGCAACACACTGCCGCACACGGGCAAAGCATCAAAACCATCGAGGCCCAGATTGCACAGCTGAACGCGGCCTTGAGCGAGCGAGAGAAGGGGAAGCTCCCGTCCCAGCCACTTCCAAATCCCGGTCACCCACATAATGCACATGTTGCTCTTGAACAACAAAACCATAATGTGAGTGCCGTGACTACACTGAGATCGGGAAGGATGCTGCAAAACAACATTGGCAAGCGAATCAACGATGACACCCCGGCCGCTTCATCTTCTTCTTCTTCTTCTTCTTCGTCTTCTGAGCCTATTCTCCATTCTTCAACAGGCTCTCCTTCCGCTTCTTCTGCTCTGAACGGACCCACTTCTCACTCCATGAAAACACCTATTCTGGGATCCGTTCCAACTCCAAAATCTCCTCCTCCAGCATTAGACTCAACCAATTTTCAAAATGTTCCATTTCCAAACCGGTTGAGGTCTAACAAACAAAATCCACAAATGGAGAAGATTTTGGAGTTATTCAAGCAAGTTAACATTAACATTCCTCTTTTAGATGCTGTCCAACAAGTCCCATCTTACGCGAAAATCTTAAAGGACTTGTGCACGAAAAAGAGGAAGTCTCAGGTACCCAAGAAAGTTTTCTTGGCTAGTGCTGTGAGTGATGCCCTTACCCAATCTTTACCACAAAAACGGAAGGACCCTGGCTGTCCTACGATTTCAATTACTATTGGGGATAAGAACATCAACCGCGCACTATTAGATCTTGGTGCCAGTGTTAACTTGCTTCCGTATTCAGTATACGAGCAATTAGACGTCGGAGAGCTGAAACCCACACACTGCACTCTCCAGATGGCCGACCGATCGATCACCCATCCTAGGGGTGAGCTAGAGGATGTGTTAATAAGAGTCGGGGACTTCATATTTCCCGTCGACTTCATTGTCTTAGATACACAGCCTGTAGCTAACCCCCGGAATCAAATTCCGGTGATACTCGGTCGCCCATTTCTCGCAACCTCAAATGCTGTGATCAATTGTCGCAATGGTTCAATGAACCTCTCTTTTGGAAATATGACGATTGAACTCAACATTTTTAGGTTGGGGAATCAGCCCGCCGAACCTAATGCTCATATACTGGATGTCTGCTCGATCCAGGAGATCACCCCAGAAGAGTGTGAATTCGAGGAGTTTCTGTTTGAACACGATAATCTTGACGCCACTAATGCGTTTCTCTTCGAACCTGCTGCTGCTTCTGCGCCCGACAACGACTACGAGTGTTTCACGTTTTCAAACGATCTTAACTGCGCACAACCCGAGTTTGAATCCTTCGACTTTCCGGATGAGTTACCTGAACCATCCAACTCGGTTGCTTACACTCGCTTTGAACCTTTGCTGGAGTCCTTTGAGTTCGAGACCTTTGCACCCGTCTTGCCTTCCATCATTTCACCTCCAACGCTCGAACTCAAGCCGTTGCCGTCTCACCTTAAGTACGCTTACTTAGGTGAAAACGAGACCCTTCCTGTCATCATCTCGGCTTCTCTAGCTTCCGAGCAAGAGAAAGCCCTTCTCGAGGTCTTGCACAGCAACAGGCAAGCTTTTGGCTGGTCCATGGCGGACATCAAGGGGATTAGTCCCCTCATCGTTGAGCATCACATTCATCTGATGGATGATGCCAAACCAGCCCGGGATCCACAAAGACGTCTTAATCCAGTCATGAAGGAGGCTGTGAAGAAGGAGATCGTCAAATGTCTAGATAGTGGTATCATTTACCCTATCTCTGATAGCTAGTGGGTTAGCCCCATTCACGTTGTCCCCAAGAAGTCGGGCATCACGGTCATAACCAACGAGGCGAATGAGTTAATCCCTACTCGCACCCAAACTGGGTGGCGAGTTTGCATTGATTACAGAAAACTCAACGCCGCAACGCGGAAAGACCACTTTCCGCTACCTTTCATTGACCAGATGCTCGAACGATTGGCCGGACACGAGTACTACTGCTTTCTTGATGGCTACTCCGGCTATAATCAAATTCCCATCGCCGAAAAAGACCAGGACAAGACCACTTTCACTTGTCCTTTCGGCACGTTTGCATATCGACGCATGCCCTTTGGGTTATGCAATGCGCCCGCTACCTTCCAGCGGTGTATGATGGGAATTTTCTCGGACATGGTGGAAAAATTTCTGGAGATTTTCATGGATGACTTCTCCATCTTCGGCGACTCCTTTGACGAGTGTTTGCTGCATCTTGACGCTGTCCTTACCCGATGTAAGGACAAGAATCTCACTTTGAACTGTGAGAAATGCCACTTCATGGTGCGCGAAGGTATTGTCCTAGGACATATCATCTCGCAAAACGGCATAGAGGTTGACAAAGCAAAGATTGAGGTCATCTCCAATCTGCCTCCTCCCCGATGCGTCAGAGATATCCGAGCCTTCCTTGGCCATGCCGGTTTCTATAGACGGTTTATCAAGGACTTTAGCAAGATTGCTAGGCCCTTGACTCTTTTGCTGGCCAAGGACACACCATTCGACTTCGACTCTAGCTGTGTCACTGCATTCGAATCATTGAAACGCTCCCTCACTTCTGCTCCCGTTCTTTCTTCACCTGACTGGACGCACCCATTCGAGATCATGTGCGATGCATCCGACTTTGCCATCGGTGCTGTCCTTGGACAGCACATCAACAAGATGCCGCACGTAATCTATTACGCGAGCCGAACCCTGAACGACGCCCAACTCAATTATACAACAACTGAGAAGGAATTCTTGGCTGTTGTATTTGCTTTAGAAAAGTTCAGGCCCTACCTCATCGGCTCTCCAGTCATTGTCTACACGGACCATTCAGCTCTGCGCCATCTTTTTGCGAAGAAAGATGCAAAATCTCGGTTAATACGTTGGATCCTCTTGCTTCAAGAGTTTGACCTTGTCATTAAGGACAAACGAGGATGTGAAAACGTAGTTGCCGACCATCTCTCACGACTTCCTTCTTCGCCTTCGCTTCCAATTCCAATTAACGACGTTTTCCCGGATGAACAACTCTTGACAGTATCTTGCGAACCCTGGTTCACAGATATTGTGAACTATTTGGCCACGGGATTACTACCGACCGAATGGTCAAGTCAGGACAGACTTCGCTTCTTATCCCAAGTAAAACACTTTTACTGGGACGAACCCTACTTGTTCAAGTACTGTCCCGACCAGATTATTCGTCGGTGTGTCCCTAATGAGGAATTCAAGAGTGTGCTGTCATTTTGCCACGATCAAGCATGTGGCGGGCATTTTGGGCCCAGGAAGACAGCTGAGAAGATCTTGCAATGTGGTTTCTACTGGCCACAACTTTTCAAAGACGCTCACGATTATTGCAAGACTTGCTCCCGGTGCCAACACATGGGCCGGATATCCCGGCGAAACGAGATGCCGCTCCAACCGATCTTGGTTGTGGAGATTTTCGATGTTTGGGGGATAGACTTCATGGGGCCGTTTTCCAGCTCTTTTGGGAACTTGTACATTCTTCTAGCTGTTGATTACGTCTCTAAATGGGTCGAGGCTGTGCCCAGCCGGACTAACGACAACAAGGTTGTCGTTAGGTTCCTTAAAGAAAACATTTTCTCACGGTTTGGGCACCCCCGAGCGATCATTAGCGACAATGGAAGTCATTTCTGCAATAAGACTTTCGAAGCCTTGATGCGGAAATACCCCATTAATCATAAGCTCTCTACGCCCTACCACCCCCAAACCTGCGGGCAGGCCGAAGTTTCAAATCGGCAAATCAAGCAGATACTGGAGAAGACGGTTTCCAAGAACCGTAAGGATTGGTCTCTGAAACTCACTGATGCCCTTTGGGCATTTAGAACCGCTTATAAGACCGACCTTGGCATGTCTCCCTATCGGCTTGTGTACGGAAAAGCCTGCCACCTTCCTGTCGAAATCGAGCATCGCGCATTTTGGGCGATAAAGGAGCTGAATCTGTCTCTTGAGGACGCAGGCAGCCATCGGAAGCTACAGCTGAACGAACTGAACGAGCTTAGGGATGAGTCTTACGATAACGCGGTTGTCGTTAAGAATCGAACGAAGATGTTTCACGATAAACACCTTTTGCGCAAAACCTTCGTACCTGGTCAGCAGGTACTGCTTTACGACACCCGACTTCATTTCCATCCTGGAAAGCTCAGATCTCGCTGGAAAGGGCCGTATTTTGTGCGGAATGTGTATCCGCAGGGCGCTGTGGATTTGGAGAATCCAAAGGACGGTTCACTCTTCAAAGTGAACGGACACCGATGCAAACCGTACCTTAGCGCCGAACCAATAGAGGAGCTCCTGTTCTTACAGGAGCCGGTTTACCCTGAATGATCTTCCTCTGCCTACCTCCAAACTTCGGTTATCCAGCCAAGAACAGTGGACACTGTTCCAAATAAGTTTGGGGGTATGTACAAACCATTTTGTATATATTTGTGTATATTCTTTTTCTTTTCTTTAAAAACAAAAACAAATAAAAAAAAATTTTGTATTGCTAACCGACATTTTTGACCCTTCAAATGATCTCTTCATGCAATGACAGTGAGGACACTGTCCAGTTTAAGTTTGGGGGTACGCTCGGTACGCATTTCTTACCTTCGCATTCATATGTATATTTTGCATCTGCATATTAAATCCATAAAATCCATAAAAAATTGAAAATTTTCTAAAAATATAAAAACTTTTTTGTCAAGTTAGCTTGTGGAAGAGCTCTGATTCAACATTCGACGGTTTTTGTTTGAAAAAATAGGAATAACTAAATCTGATGTTTGGATTTTGAAAACCTGAAAGATAACTCTCCTTTGAAGTTAAGTATAGCTGATATAAGTCTTTACATCACACTACACGTGTCGTAAGATTTTGGGAATTAGATGACAAGTCTTTCATGTTTAAACTTTTAAACAGATAAATGATTTTCTGAGGATCAAAGAGGTTTGTTCTGAAATAAGTAATGTCAAGAATAGTTTATGAAGTAAAGCGAATATGAAGGAATGTTATTGATGCCGTAATTGGAGCTAAGTCTGAAAAATAACCCATCTAAAGCTTGATTGGAATGATTACACACTAAACCCACTAAACACGTCTTTTATCCAAAAAATATTTGAACTACCGGTTATATCTCCGTTCGTATTAAATCATCTGATTTTCACGACAAACTGTCTTTTGTTTTTGGACCTAGGTAACATGAGTAATTAAGTCCGCTGGGGTGTTTCTACACCTAATGCCCTAAAACCAACTGGTTTGGGTGCATTGGCCCAAAGCTCGCTAAGAAGCCTAGAAAGTCCAGTTTAAAACAAAGTCAAGCAAGTGTTCTTTCCGAGTTAAAATTCCTAACGGTTCTTTGTGTGAGAATAATCTTGATAAAAGACAGGCTTTTAAAAAAAATTTTAACGGAGATATGAAGGTTTTACTTTTGATAAAGACTATTGCACGTTCACAGAGGTGTGTATGAAATGAAAACAAGAAATAGGTGGAGTGAAAAATACGACTTAGTTTCCTGTTAAGGAAGATAGAAATTCTGAAGTTGAAACCCTACTGGAAAACGAAACTTGAAAAATGCTTAACTCTTTATAAAACTTATGTGATCCTTTTAAAATTGTTATATGGGCTTTATTGTGCGACATGATGATTTTAATCGATCCTTCTGGAACTTAGCGACCCAATTTGCACTGCACGTAAAGACATATAAAATCTGTAGTTAAATAAGAAGCGATGTGTGAAAAATAAAGGTTCGATGGTCTAGACTTAGGATTATAGAATTGTTATTTTCTAAAACAAAACTTTAGGGTTTGAATCTTAGTTATTTTGCAAAACCGACTTGACCGGATTTTGTTGGTAGTATCCGCTGAAAACCCTCAGGAGACAACACTCCTCCTACTAGGGACACCTAGAGGTTTAACGGCTTGTTGCACATGCTCAGTGCAATCGCGTTCCCTGCGAAAGTGAGGTTAGGAAATTTTTTGTGAATAAATGGGCTTTGCTCGGGACGAGCAAATGATAAGTTTGGGGGTATTTGTTCATATCAGATTTTTGCATTTTCATACCGCCCAATTTTTATCACATTGCATATCGGTAGATACTCTTGAGCCGTGTTTGCTAGTCAATTGCAGGATACAGGTTCTCAGTTCTAAAATGGTGAAATTCATGAAAAACACGACAAAATCCGGTTTCCTGCCAACCACAGATAAAACACGGTCTCCGCTCTTCATCCGTATATTGCCAGATACCAGTTTAGGAAGACAAATGGCAAATCATTTGTGACCTTCATGCACAAGGCTCAATGGCAAAAACAAGTTCCAAGAAATCTACGCGGAGCTCAAGAAAATCTTTACAAAAAGTCCACTTCAAAACACCTTTCCCTCAACAGAAATTCTGGAAGAAATGTGAAAGTATTTTCAGAAAATACATATACCAGACAAGAGGGGACAGAAGACCAGGGATGTACACAGAAAACGACGCCCTGAACCCACCATTGCACGGCGGATCCGCGGCCAATAGGGGGTCTAGGCCGCGGATCCGCGGCAGTACAGTCCCTTCAGCCGACCACTTTTCAGGGGTATTTTGGTCTTTGTACAGGTGTTCTGGTGGTTGCCCTACGTTTTCATTTTTTGGCCTATAAATAGCCCAGAACTTTGTGAAGGAAAGGGGAATTCTTGTATTTTCATTTTGCCTAGTTTTAGTGTTTCTCTTCTTCCTCTTCTCACCTCTTCTCCATTAAACTTGTAGTGAGCTTTTGAGTGAAGAGTGATGAATAAAGAAGACCATTTTTATTATCATGCTTGTCTCCTTATCTTTATGCTTGTTGTAATTTTAATTTGTTAAGTAGTTGTTGTTATTTCCTTGTTGTTCTTTCTTCTCTCTTTTTCTTTATCATTCATACGACAATGATACTTACGCTCGATCCTCGCCAAGGTGAGGTCGCAAATAGTTAGTCGTATTCTTCTAATCTCCTTCTTTCTATCTTCCTCTTTTGTTTTGTTTTGTTTTTCCTTATAATGAAGTGTGAGTAGTTAATACTTGTTAGGGTAGGATAAGGGAAGTTTGAGAGAAGGAAATCTCTCTCACTCTTTCCTTGCCCAACAGCTTAAATCAACTCCCGTTAATTGAACCACAATCCGCTCCTTACGGCACCCTATCGTACATGATAGCGGTGATTCCGTAGTGAGACCGGTTGTGGTTGAATTAACCGGAGGTTATGGCTAAGAGCCAAGAACGGACGGACAAGCACCAAAAGGAAGACTTATGTGTTGGAAAGCCTAGCTTATACTCGCAAAGTCCTTCCTAGTCGTGCTAATCCCCGTTGTTGCCGATTACCGTAACACCGATATTAAGAGGGGCAACGAAAGATGTGGAGACTCCTAACTCAAACTAACCTAATCCTAACCCTAACATGCTCTCTTTAAATATCAACTCAACACTTAGATAATCCAACAAAATCTGAAAACCGGACTTAACTCGTTAAAACACTTTGAAAAAGACTCCCATCTTCCTGCGGACGACCCGTACTCAACCGGCTAGCTACAAGCGAAACCGTCTTGATTGCGGTATTTAAACTAGAACTTGAACACGCACGTACTCTGTCAATCACCCCCAGGAAAATCAGTGTCCTTGGCAAAAACCTCTTGATTCAGGAAAATCAGCATCCTTGGCGAGAACTCCTCGATTCATTTCGACCCGCAAGGAAATCAGTGTCTTTGCAGGAATCTCTCGATTCGTCTCGATCCCCAGGGAAATCAGTGTCCTTGGCAAAAACCTCTCGATTCAGGGAAATCGATGTCCTTGGCGAGAACCTCTCGATTCGTTTCGGCCGGCAAGGAAATCAGTGTCTTTGCAGGAATCTCTCGATTCGTCTCGACCCCCAGGGAAATTAGTGTCCCTGTGCATAAAAAATTCTCTTGTGAGATCCTTACGACTCTCAAGAGAGAACGCATTTAGGAGTCCTCACGACCCCTACGGAGAAATTACACCTACGAGATCTTCTCGACTCGTAGGGAGAAAAGTCTTTATGAGACCCTCACGGCTCATAAAGTTGAAAAGTCTTAAACTACAATGACCCTAAACTTATCTCCTAAGCCTTCAATTCTATGGCTATACATAACTCTGCACTACTTCACCCATGTACATACTTACGTGAGCAAAGTAGTGGGGGCATTTGTTCCCACCAAAATTTTTGGCTCAAAACTTGCTCCCTTATAAAATAATAACAATAAAACAAAATTTAAAAAATAAAAGGAAAGCTCCACATGCAAAGAATGTAAGAACTGCCTCAGCGCAAAGAGTTAAAAACTCTGAGGCAGCGCCTCACGTGCAAAGCACGAGAGCGCCAGCGCCAAGAGTTAAAAACTCTAAGGCAGCGCCTCACGTGCAAATCACGAGAGCGCCAACGCCAAGAGTTAAAGACTCTGAGGCGATGCCTCATGTGCAAAGCACGAGAGCGCCGGCGCCAGAACTAAAAGTTCTCCACCATTGAATCAAAGATCCAACGAAGATGATAAATCATCAAATTACAGAATTAAATTCTATTGAGAAAATATTTCTTGAATTTTTCTAAACAAGAAAGGTTACGCTCTGTAAAACAGAGCACCGTTGGATTAAAGATCCAATGGTGATATAAAAAAATCACCAAGATACAGAATAAGCTATGTATGGGAAAATATTTTCTCAATCTTATTAAAAACAAGGGAAATATCTTCTGTAAAACAAAAGGCCCGGGATCAAAGATCCAACGGTAGATAAAATCCCCAAATCAATTAGAGACCTCTCAACGAGAGATTTCCTTAATTAAATCGACAAATCAGCCTCCACTATATAAAGGACCTAAGACTTCAAGTCTTATACAGAAGAACCCCCCCCCCATAAACTTCAAACTTCAAGAATAGAACTATTTCTCTTCAAGGTAAATAAAAAGAAGAGAGATCATAACATATCCTCCATATATCTAAGAGTTTAACTCTCACATAAGAAGAACTTAGTTCTTTTTCCAGATCTCAGATCTATAAGACAAAGTCTTTCACAAGTAAGAATCTAATTCTCAGAGAATCGAACTAAGCAGAACAGAAAACTCAGTGCTTGGCGCTCAGCGCCGAGCGCTCCACGTGTCCCTTACGTGGGCTCTATTTAATAAGGAGTGCTTAGCACTCAAAGTCTGGCGCTCAGCGCCGAGCGCCTCACGTGCCCATCACTTGGGCGCTATTTAATAAAAAGTGCTTAGCACCCAGTGTTTGGCGCTCAGCGTTGAGCGCCTCACATGCTCTGCACGTGGGCGCCATAAAGTGTTTAACACTCTATATAAAAGAATATAAATTAAATAAAAAGAAAACCTACATCAATACTTAGCATTGCTGATACAGAAAGGGGACCAGGCCTAAATAAATGATCAAGTGGGCTGAGCCGAAGGTTGGCCAAACCCCAAATTGACCCAGTCCATATGCCTTTTTCCAAGTTGGCCTTAGTCCCAAACAAGACCACTGAGTCTCCGATGAACATTCACTAGTTCAAGGGTACATCTCTTCACACCTTTGATACATGTCATTGTAATTCTTCAACGTCTTCAGAGAGGTGGCGGGTCTCGACAACCAATAACTCTTTGGCGTACTCCCAAACCGATCTATGGACCGCAACGTCCTTAAACTAATAATGGACCGCAACACCCTTAAACTAATAATGGACCGCAACGTCCTTAAACTACTGTGGACCGCAACATCCTTAAACTAAACTCTCACCCCAAAACGGTGATTTGTAGACTGCAACGTCCTTAAACTAAACCCTCACCTTCAAAACGGTGATATGTGGACCGCAACGTCCTTAAACTACTATGGACCGCAACGTCCTTAAACTAATAACGGACCGTAACGTCTTTAAACTAATATGGATCGTAACGTCCTTAAACTACTAAAACAATGGAGCCCAAATGCTCTTTTGGTGGATCAAAATGATCGCAAACCCCCGTTAAGTAGATCTTAGTCTAAAATTGGACTAACGTATCCTTAACAAACATTTAACTTGATTTTAATCTCAAATAAGATTAACGATCCTTAAATCAAACAAAACTCAAATCTAAGAAAATACGGATTTGGACTAATCCACGCCCTACGGGCGACAACATAAATTAGTCTCCGTATACAATCCACGTGCAACCCAAAATAAAACAAATATACATGACATGAAGTGAATATCTGGAGCAGGAGAAAGTGGTTATCGCTACGCGGTAACATAATTAACTGCAGGGGATTGCGCCTGCAGGGAAGAGCATCCCCACAATCAAAAACCCTTCGCAAACGAGGGGAAATCTGAAGAAGTCTGCTACAACGGCCGCATCCGTCCAAACCTCCGATATACGGTGCCATAAATCAACTTGGTATCTTTGGAGAGGTGGACGAATAAAACCAAATAGCGTCTACCCCCAAATTCAGGCAAGACGGCCTACGCGGTCCTGTCTCCCGTTTTCGGTGGTAAACAATCCTGATCTCGTTGTTATATGCCAACGAGATTCAAGATACGCATATTTACTTACGTTGATGACATAAGATGTTACGTGTTGCTATGATATGATTTATTGGGTCGTCGTGATTGAATAGCCGGGGGGTTTTATATGTGTTGAGAGTTTTTATTTTCATTCATGTAAAATCTCGATGTAATATTCTTTTATTGGGGCACTTCCGGATTGAGGATGATGTCACTATTATTGTATATTATTTATCTTTCCGCATTAGGATAGACCCAAGACGGGGAGTATAAGTAGCCAGGTTCTAGAGTCCAATGGGAGACCATCTAAAGGAGTTAAGACCGGGTCTCCTAACTCTATAATTGGTAGGGTTACTTGCCACTCTCATAGGGGTCTAAGGATGTGGGTTTGGCTATTCATCACGACCGTGGAATCCATATTTTACATTACTGGCTAAATTAAAACACGGGCATCCTAGTATATCCAATATTTCATATGTTACTTCTGCTGCTTGGTTCTGTGATGTGATCATATAACTGCATGAGACGAATGTTATATTATATATATGATATATAATAAATGTTGCTTATGTTTTGCAACCGTGCTAGTCCAGCCCCCGCTCTGCTGGTAGTTAAGTAACCTAACGGTGTATGACGGAGCCCCGTGGCGAATGCGGATGGTATAAGCGTACGTTCTATTTTCGTTTCATTTTTCTGTAATGTTTAGGAAACATTAAATGATGGGACTTCATTAATGAGATTAATGAAAGAAAAAAAACTAAAGATATTGTAGAATCAGTTTTTTAAAAACAGGTAGCTCTAGTTTTTACTTTGCATAGTGGTATTCCTTGATAAATATCCAGCACCTCATTCGATGAGGAAAGAGCCGAGATCCCTTCACCGGGAGTGACCTCTTTAGCGAAACTAGCAACTGCTACAACCCACTCGTTTAGTTTTGGTAGCTGCACTAGTTCTTGTTTTCCATAATGGTATTCGTTGCAGAATATCCAGCACCTCATTCGATGAAGAAAAAGCCGAGATCTCTTCACCGGGAGTGACCTCTTTAGCAAAACTAGAAAACGCTATCGAACTAATCGATTTTTTAAAACGGAGCTTGAAACACTCTAAATCACTAGATTCTACGACGATATCAAGTTCATTACGCTAAAGGTTTTCTAAAAATCAGCGTAGCCCTCCGTCATTTCAGATAAGTACTATTTAGTATTCGTGGTACGTTTATTAGCCTTCGTTAAGGCGTAGTGTGCGGTAGCTGATTAGTACTTATCTGCTAGCATATGATGCGGTTGAGTTAGGATAGTCGTGCGACTTTGTTAGCCTTCGTTAAGGGTCGTGCGGGTTGGTTTAATTCAATCAAGAAATGACGGGTTGAACTTGACTAGCGCCCTATGATTTGTTGGCCTTCGTCAAGGTCATAGGACGTTAGAGGTAAAACAATATTGGGAATTTCAAGTGTTGAAATTTGCAATGAGATTGCATACCTTCTATATGATAGTTGGATCCCGATACCCACTGCGAGTAAGAGTTGCTCCTGGTAGAATTTTGCACTTTACAATTAGATAAACCCGTAGGTGTCTAGAAAGGTGTCAACGGGTTATGCCTCTAGGGAAATGAGATTTATTTCAATTAGGTCTGTGTGAAAGTACGAGGAACCTCCCTCGAAGTATTGACACTGGCCTGGCTGACAGGTTAGCGAACTTGTAGGGTGTAATTAATCTCGGCTAATCTTACCTTTTAGGGTTTGAAGGAAGATTTGATAAAAACAGTAGGAGCCATCCTGATTACATAAGATAATAACCAATCTAATCTTGCAAGAGCGTACGCTAAAGTGTTTTCTTCTCTCTCTCCAGACAGTGACCAATGACAAGCCTTAATCAAGATAATAATATGGATGTATTGACCGAACCCGTCTTTTATACTGGGCAGGGGAACGTTGGTCCCGCTCTATCTTATGATTGTCATAAGTCTGAGAAAGGAATGGGGAAATACCCGTATTCCCACATCACCCGTACGATGAAGGAGTATGCTGATGCATCTTCTTCGGGTGTATTCGTTACCGAGAACTATTTCTCAGTTTGCTCTACGTCCTGGGTATTGGATACCGAATCAGGATCCCACGTATGTAATTTATTACATGGGCTTAAGAGAGGTAGAGAACTGCGAAAGGGTGATAAATGCTTACTAGTAGGGAACGGTGCAATTGTTTCAACCAAAGCAGTTAGTGAATATCACCTTGTATTACCAACTGGTAATACATTGGTTCTGAACAACTGTTACTACGTGCCAAAAATGATGTGCAACATTATATCAGTTTCTTTGCTAACTAAAGAAGAATATAATCTCACATTACAGGATAATGTTATGAACATTTTACAAAATCAAGTATTGATTGGGTTTGGTACGTTGTGTAATGGTATATACGTTCTGAATCAAAGTACAGTTCTTAACGTACAGAACACAAACAAGAAGAAAAGTTCAGAAATGAACGACGCCTTCTTATAGCACTGTAGACTAGGTTATATCAATGCGACAAGACTGGCTAAGTTGCATAAAGATGGATATTTTAATTCGTTCGAATTTTCATCTTATGAAACTTGCCAGTCATGTCTCAAAGGCAAGATGACCAAAACTCCGTTTACTGGACACGGAGAAAGAGCTACTGAACTCTTGGGGCTGATACATAGTGATGTATGCGGTCATATATCTAAACATGCCAGAAATGGTTTCTCGTACTTTATTACAATCACCGATGATCTCTCAAGATACGGACATGTGTTCCTGTTGAAATACAAGTGTGAAGGTTTTGAGAAATTCAAGGAAAATAAGTGCGAAGTAGAAAACCAAACGGGTAGAAGTATTAAAATCCTTCGATCTGATCGAGGAGGAGAATACTTGAGCACGGAATTCCGGGATTATTTAAAAGAGAATGGAATTCGCTCTCAGATTTCTCCTCCGTACAACCACAGCACAACGGTGTATCGGAGCAGAGAAATCGCACCATATTAGATATGGTGCGCTCCATGATGAGTACTGCTGAGTTGCCTATTTTGTTTTGGGGTTATGCGCTTGAGACAGCCGCACACCTATTGAATATGGTTCCTACCAAATCTGTACCTACCACTCCATATGAGATATGGAAAGGGAAGGGACCATGTCTTAATTATGTTAAGATATGGGGTTGTCTGGCTTATGTGAAAACACAAAATCCGGACAAGCTTGAGGTAAGGTCAGTTCTGTGCAAATTTGTAGGATATCCCAAGAATTCGCGAGGGTATATTTTCTACCACTCCGAGGAACAAAAGGTGTTTATTTCTCGACATGCCACCTTTTTAGAAAAAGGAATTTCTTGCAAAAGAATTTAGTGGTAATGATGTAGAACTGGAAGAAGTTCCAGCAACATAAACTACTACTGACGATTTGATAGAACCAGAGGATCCAATAGTATCCAACGAACCCCAGCCACTCCGCAGATCTAGTAGGGTTCCTCATCCACCCGAGAGATACTACGGTTTTCTCATAGACGGTGGGAGCGAGGATTGCATCATGGAAGATGATGACCCTACTAGTTTCGAGAAGGCCATCACGAGTGGGGACTCTATGAAATGGCTGGATGCTATACGATCTGAGATGAAATCCATGTACACCAACAAAGTGTAGACTTTGGAAGATGCTCCTAAAGGGGTAAAACCCATCGGGAGCAAGTGGATCTTCAAAAAGAAGATTGGTGTAGATGGAAAAGTTGAGACTTTCAAATCTAGACTTATAGCAAAAGGTTTTCGTCAATGACCTGATGTCGACTATAATGAAACATTTTCTCTTGTCGCTATGCTTAAGTCCATCAGGATCCTACTTGCCATTGCTGCATACAATGACTACGAAATCTAGTAGATAGACGTCAAGACCGCTTTTCTAAATGGTGATTTAGAAGAGAGCGTGTACATGACACAGCCAGAGGGCTTCGTAGACAGTGGGATCAGCGAAAAGGTGTGCAACCTGCTTAAATCCATCTACGGATTAAAGCAGGCATCGCGGAGTTGGAACACCTGCTTTGACGAAGCTATCAAAGAGTTTGATTTCGTCAAAAATTTAGATGAACCTTGTATATACAAGAAGGTTGTAAAGAGTAAGGTTGTTTTCCTCGTATTGTACGTGGATGGCATACTCTTGATTGGAAACGATGTTCCTATACTACACTTGGTCAAGCTCTTCTTATCACACAAGTTCTCCATAAAAGATCTTGGTGATGCCTCCTACATCTTGGGGATAAAGATCTATAGAGATATATCTAAACGGATATCGGGATTATCCTAATCCCGGAACATTAACACCATACTAAAGTGGTTTAGTATGAAAGATTCCAAGCGAGGTAATTTACCCGCTTGCTCGGGAATCACTTTTTCCAAAGAGATATCTCCCAAGACTGATTTGGAAAGGGCTCGCATGCAAGGGATACCCTATGATTTGGCAGTCGGGTCAATCATGTATGCGTTGTTATGTACCAAAACGGATGTAGCATACTCACTAGGTGTAGTGAGCAGGTATCAATCAGATCCAAGAGAAAAGCACTGGACAGCTGTGAAGAATATTCTTAAGTACTTGAGAAGGACTAAAGAAATGTTCTTGGTGTATGGTAACGGTGAACTCCAGGTAGAGTCCTTTACCGATTCGAGCTTCCAGAGTCATAAGAACTATAGTAAGGCGGTCTCGGGTTTTGTCTTTATCCTCAACGGAAGGGCGGTGTGTTGGAAGAGTTCCAAGCAAGATGCCATAGCAGACTCGATGATGGAGGCTGAATACATCGCTGCCAACGATTCTGTCGAAAAGGCTGTCTGGATGAAGAAGTTCATAGCTGAACTTTGTGTGGTTCCATCCATTGTGAATCCAATACCTTTGTATTGTAATAACAATGGAGCTGTGGCTTTGTCCAAGGAACCTCGGTCCCATCAGCGATCCAGACATATTCTTAGGCTGTATCACCTGATCCGGGAGATAGTTGATTGATGGGAGATTGAGATCAGGAGAGTTGACACGAAGGAAAACACAGCGGGTCTACTCACGAAGGCCCTCCCCCAGACGCAGTTCGAGAGATTATTTGGGATGTTGGATATGAGATACTGCAACAACTGGCCTTAGTGCAAGTGGGAGATTGTTAGGAATATGTATGCCCTAGAGGCCATTATTGTATGATATAGTGGATGCTTGGTCATATATATAGAGGACTTTCTTGCTCGACATGATAGTATGCTATCTGGTTGCCTTTATCTTAACATGTAAACTGGTATTCTTTTATAGTCTCTCTCTTATATGTTGGTAAAGCCCTTAGAATGTAGCTTGACTACCAGGACTATGATGGAGATCATACTGCTGGGACTTGTGTAGTCTACAAGCACATCCTTTAATTGTTCCTAATAAAGAGAATATCGAGACAGGGCATCGATATTCCAGAGTAGACTAGTGTGTACGTTTCTTGACTCTGTATAAGGCGATGGTTGGTCCCATAGGCATTGGTGTTTGACATCAAAGATTTTACACAGGTGCTCATTAGAGAATGGGTACACCGAACAGGACTCGTCGAGAACTCCTAATTGGTATTATACTTATCGTCAGATAGCAGTCCTTTTGTGACACTGGTACAGGTTAGTCTGTAGACCCGCGTTATAGAGTCTTGTGTGGCTCCCACTGTGCTTGGATTTCTTCTTACCACGGCTCAAAGGAGTCATGCAAATAGGTGGATTTTGGGTACAGTCCCGAGTCACATGGAGGAAATGAGCGATAGGAGAGGTTTCGTCTCTCTCAGTATTGGGGGTTCATGTTGTGCTATTCTCGATTGGCTATAACTGAAAATCCCCGGCCAGGGCTGCTACTGAGATTTACTGATAAGAGTTATCAGTAGTTTCTCGAACCGTTATAGACCAAACATCAGCATGACTTATCACGTTACTGGGGTCTAACGATTTCCACCCCTAGACATGATATGCGACATATCAGACAAAGAGACCGGATTGTACGATAGTGTTACTGATAGGATTCATGGAGAGTATGGATGAGCTTGATTGTTAATCTTCATATCGCTCAATACCTGGGTAGCCGTTACATCCAGCTAGTACCGCTGACGGCTTATGGGTGACTGATGTGATCATCACCTACCGTCGGCGTATTGGTGAGTTTTTAGGGTCCCACACAGAAGTTTCCTGGGTTCAAGCGAAACGAAGTAGGGCACATATGTAATATGTGCAGGGGCCTGATTAAATACATGTATGTGATACCGTATTGTAATTTGGCAGTTATCTGTTATCGGTTAGGTTATATGAGATATAACTGGATTATCGAATCAAGTGTTGATTTGATAATGTGATATACAGATAAATGATATTAGTTGGTTATATGTGATATAACCGGATTATTAAATCAAGTGTTGATTTAATAATATGATATATATTATATTTGATATAATTATATCTTAACTAATATTTTTAGCTCACTAATTATTCTTCATAATACATATTTTAATATATATATATATATATATTATATGAAGTATGGCATGAAATTCTATTTTTGGAAAACAGAATAAAAGATGGAAAATGGGAGCATGATGAGATATGACATTTATCATTTTATTTATTCATCCTGACTCACTATTCAAGCATGGTGCAATTTTATTTTGCAATTTACTCCATGCTCGAATGAGTGAGAGTCAAGGGGTTGCCATAATTCACTTCATTCTTGCCTTAGCCATTTTTCTAGAGCTTACACTCTCTTGCTCTCTTCTTCTTCTTCTTTAGTTGCTTCAAAAATCCAACCCCTCACATGTGATGTGAATCATGGATTTTTAAACACATTAGTGAGCAAACCAACACCCCTACTTCACCATCCTACACTTGATTCGCAATCAAGTGTAGTGTGTTTCCTACACTAAAGGGTTTAGTGTAGAGGTAGCTTGAGCTAGAAGGACTTCAGGTGGATCGTCTTCGACGCGAAGATCTTCAGAGGAGGCTCATCCAAGCTCTAGCGAAGTCTAGTGGAGTCACGTGGACTACAACCCGGAGCCTAAGAAGAGAAGGACTCGATCTACGAGAGTATAGCCATTTTTCCTTCTCTTTAGTTTCATATCATCATAGGTTTAAACCCTAATTTCTAGTTAAGATCTTGGTTAGTCTAGTTTAGCACCCTAAAATTTTTAAATTTGGCATGCTTGATGCCACCAGAACCTTGTAGTGGTGCTAGGGTAGACTTTCAGGGTGCAGCAGAGAGGAGCTCGGACGATGTAGCGGTGAGCTGGGATTGGTCGGAGTCGGCTCAACTGCAGGAAGAAAAAAGAAGTGGCCGGGAATGGAGTGGGTGTTGGTGATGGCGCTAAGCTCGTCGGGGAGCTAGGTGGTTATTGGCGGTAAGAGGAGTTGGTGACGGTGATGGATGGAGGCTGTATTGATGGGTAGAGGTTGCGGGTGAAGGGAGAGGCAAAGGTGGAGGTGCTCGGCTGGAGATGGTCGGCGACGAGATGAGGTGGTCACGGAGGTTTAGGGGATGAGCCAACGGGCCTTGGAGGAGGGTGATGGTGGTTGGTTGGTGAGGAGGCCCGGTGGTGGGCTGTTGAGAGGAGAGAAAGAAAGAGTGAAAGATAGAGTTTGAGAGAGTGGAGAGAGAGAGTGAAAGAGATTAGGTTGATGAGAGAGTGGCCGAGATCAAGCAGGCGGGCGCAAGGATCTCAGAGGCGACGTTGGGAGTGCTCGGTCGTGGGCAGTTTCGATTGTGGGGGAAGAAAACAGGTATCGTGGAGATGTCAGCGAGGGGCGAGAGAGGGGTGCGAGTCTCGGGGATAGCTGTTGGGGAGAGGTCGAGGTCTTGGGTTGTTGAGGGGAGCGGGTCTCGGGGATGGTGCAAGAGGGGGGAAAGGTCGTGGCGAGAAGGGTGGGAACAGAAAAGAGAGGGAGAAATATATGAAGAAGAAGGGGAGTGGGGGTGTAATGGGTCGAGTCGGGTTTGGGTTTAGGGTAGGGTAGAGGGAAACGGTTTGGGGTTTAGTTCAGGGAGTTGGGTCAGGGGCTGGGTGTTTAGAAAAATAGATTGGGTTAAGGTTTAGGTTAGGAAAATGTAGAAATTAGGAAGAAAAAAAAGGATTAGGGTTTTAAGTTTAAAACTAAAAATAATCAGTTAGGATAAAATGGAGGACATATTTAGGAGATTAATAGAAAATTATATGAAATAAAATAAAAATTATTGGGAATAGGAAAAATGAATTTTTAATAGAAAAATGAATTTTTAATAGAAAAATTTTGGGAAAAACATTTACTCATAAATACGAAAAATATCCACAACGGAACTGGGTATTACAAAAATATACCTATTTCGTCGGGGCTTTATTTCGTTGGCTATTATCCGACGAAATAAACCCCTATTAAACAAACTCTACCAAGAAATCCTTTAAAAATTGTTTTGGGTTATTCCGTCGACTGCTACCCGACAGAATAACCTAATTATATATAATTAACTCTTTGAATTAGAGTTTAATTACACATGGCAATGCGTCGAATTAGCTCCAGAAAATCATACTAAAATAGTAATAAAAAATTTAGCAACCATTTTTCGACGGATTGTGTAACGACTCTAAAATCCCTGTACGTTTGTATCAAATTCAATATAAATATTAAAGTGTGTTTCTGCTCTGACTATGAGTTATAAGTAGTTATTGTTAAATAAAAAAAGAAACAAGTTGTAGCTCAGTGATTAAGCATTTAAACTGCTGTTTTTTAGCTTCCGTGTTTGAATCCCATCAGCCCTAATTTTTAATATTTTTTCTTTTAACATTTTAGAAGCCCAAGAATTTGCACGGGCATTACATGGAGATGCCAAAAGTTTCAACAAAATTAAAATGGATAAATGAGACATTTAAACCAAGATAAAGCCTTGGCACAAACCCCGAGGTAATCTCCCATGTTCTGGCTGCCACAAAACTACCACCAGCGGCCCATCTTGCTCCATTCGGGTCCGTCTCGTGCACACGCCACCCTTTAGCTCACCACTACCTATTTTTATACTTTAAAATTTCTGAAAACACCCAGAAATTTGTCAGACCTTTCATCTACCCCTTTTACTCTCTTTAACTTCATTTTTAATTCATTTTAATTATATTTAATTCACCATACTCCTCACTTTTCTCTTATAAATATCTAGACCAGTTCTAGCACTTCCTCTAGGCATGCCACTCTCTCAAATCTATACTCTCTCTCAAATTCTCAAGCACTCAAGTTCCTTTAAGGAGTCGAGCATAATTCTTCCATTTCGTGTTGTCGTTCAGTTAAGCTCTTTCCTCCCTCTCTGTTATTCCACAACTCGCCAAAGTGATGTCAGTAAATCGAGCTTGCTCTCTAGTCGCATTCATGGTCTCGGTTCTTCAAACCAAGACTGCTTCCTTTCAATTTCTTGCTCGTACATATACGAGCAGGTCGAACAAGTCGTCTCATCCTCTCTATTTTTCTTTCTTGTATGCTCTCCTTGCTTTTTTTACCATGTCAATACTCCTCGTCACTTGTAACTACGTAAGTCCCTTTCTTTTTTCCTCTCTCGATCGCTTCATCTCAAAAAACAGTATCAACAAAAGTGGAGTTAGTTTTTAATAAACTTTCTTTTAAATACTTTTATCACAACACTTGCTATGCTAATTAAATTATCCTAACCTTGTTAACAACAATCTTAAGAGATGATCATCTAATTACCCTTTAAACCGTTTAGAATTTCATGTAAATAAAACGTGTATTGAAATTTTAAGCAAAAATACCATGAACTTTACATATACCCTTTTAACATTATCATGACCTAAAATTCTAGAAAATTCATGGGATAACGACCTACCCCACTCATATACACAATGTTTTTCATAGCACGATATTTTGGTGACATATTTTTTCTAAAAGAAATATTTTTTATTAAAATACCATCGCTTTATAAATATACGTTTTTAATCGCTATTTTAAAATCTTTGCAATTACGCCACTACAACACTTATTAGGGGACTCGTTTGTGAATGGTGCAGCTTATCGTACATTCTCAGAATAGTAGAGTAAGATGCAGAACTTCTCATAGAGAATTCGGCATCGAAAAGAATAAAATACGATTTTAAAGAAATACTTTTAAAGCAAATTAAATCATAGAAAAATTATATAAATCATAAATCTGTGTTTCTACGAAAACAAAGTGTGAAAAACTATATTTTTAAATGAAAAATTAAGATTACACTAAAATACCATTAAGTTTCCAAAAGTAATAGTTTTAATTAAAATACCATAAACTTTAAAAGTTAGATTTTTACACTAAAATACCACAAAATATAAAATATATTTTAAAACAAAATTCTTAAATTTTTAAACAACATATTTTTATTTAAAAACTTATTTGAGATTTTAGGACAAATTAAAAAACCCTCGAGAATTTTTAAATGTCATTTTACTAAAATACCCTAAAAATTAAAAGACTAGTTAAGATTACGTATTTTAAGTTGCAGATTGGTTTGAGTGGTATTTTCTCTTATAAGTTGCATCGGGAATGCCGGAGAAAATGATGCACCACTTACCTCTCTCTAAATATAGATCGTAATCTTAAGGTAGAAATTATCAAATAATAATCATTTTTGAAAAAGATACAAATCTTTCAGATCTGTAGTATTGTGCACTGCGCTCTCTTTTCCGGAATATATCTTCGTAATACGTGGTGAGTGGAGTCTCCAACGCCAAGGACTTTTTCCTTCTTTGCACATAGTAAGTATTCACTCTGAAAAAGGTTCGAACAATCAACACCTGTATCGGTAAGCCTCTAACACCTTTAAGGACCCCGTTGAAGCTTTCAGAAATATTAGTGGTCACTATGTCACGACCCGAAAGAGCACGTGACTGGCCCTTGAACCGTATGAAGTCTATAGGACTCTATCTGATCCAAGTAAGCCAAAAGCCCAGAAATCTAAAACCATTTTAAGGATAAATAAACAACAAGCAATATACTATACAACGCCGAATGGCGAGGATCAAAATTCAAAAGAAACCCAGATAAGCATGAAAACTGAAACACTACTAAGCGCGACTCTAAGGTCGAAATAATACATCACTAGTGTCGGAGTCTGAAACAATATACAAGTTTTGGTTGATGGAATTCTAGATACAATGAATAATACAAGTACAATGGTGGTTCTTGATGCAAAAGAACCCACCTACCAAATGCAATTCACCCGCAAGGAAGCAGTGTGCCGAAAATGCCTCCATGGAACCTGTACGGCAAAACCTGCAAGAACTATGGCACAACGGGGGTGAGTTGCCAACTCGTGAATAGAAATATCTACAAGCAGAAATCGAAAGCAAGACATAATCCTAGGTCAATACGATCAGTAAAATATAAACCACAAGAGTACGTCTGAAGCATGATAAGGTGGCAATGTAACATCTACACATGTATATAGTGCCAAGTACTCAGGTAATAACATATCATCAGTATAAGGTATGTCTGCATGAAGTATGATCAATGTAAATCCAGTCTGTATGTGACCAAGTCTGTATAAACGTAGAACCCGTCCACCCGTCACCCAATGACAATAAACGTGGAACCCGTCCACTCGTCACCCAATAACAATAAGCATCATGCATGCAAATATGAGAATATAATCAAAATCATGGAAATCGTCATGAAATCCGTGCCTAGCATCGACACGTAAATTCTCATCTATCGGGCTCCGTCAGTCCGGATCAGCCCACGGGCTATGTCTGCAGAATCGGCCCTCGGCCACGGCAGTACGCCCATATCCATCTATCGACTCTGGTCAGTATCCTCCGGATAACCTCCAGGTCCAACCAATCACCGGTAGGTAGTAGTCCCTCTGCCAAGCTCACCGTCTACTACACAGCGAAACCGTTCTCGCCCCGGGGTACCATACCGGGTCCACCATGTACCCGCAATCGGCCTCATCCTCCTCCTCGAATCGGGTTTCACATGTCGCTCTCAGCACCGAGAAAACACATGGTGGACGCACTGAAATATCATATCAAGGGTAACCGGGTTTTTAAAACAATTATATATTCTCTTTTCAAATACCCACGGTTCCCAAATCCAGAAATATCATGGAAACAACATATCTCAATGCGTATAATCAAAACATGATGTATGCGACATGTAAAGAAAGGTAAGCATATCAGAAGTCATGCAATATGGAATAATAATGTGCACATGTCGAGGGAAACCGCTCTTTTAAAACGAATCAGTTTTGAAGAATATCTTACGGTTCCCAAATCCTTAAACAAGTCAGAATCATCTATGTTTGTGTACAGGTATAAGTGTACAATATGCCATGCAAGAATCATATCATGAATGCAACAGTACTACAGTGTAGTGGCATGGCAATTATCGATGATGAAGTGTGTGAGCCGGCAAATAGTGTACGTGGAACATACGCATCATCGATAATGGTGCTGGTGTCCTAACAGCATGATACTAATATAGCAATAAACATATGCAAGCAATGCGAATAGCATGAATATGCGGAAATCAAATAATCAACACCACAGTGAAGAATATACTATGCAACTACAGATCTAAGTATCAAGTCAATCGGGAGAGGTATGGAAACCACCTAAATCTGAGTCGATATATATATAGATATAATAGTCGGTGATCCCGCCTTAATAATATCGCGTACGATACAATATATCGTAAAACATCCTCAAGCCATGAGTGCGGATCTATCATCAATATAGGCTCGTACGGTAAATCGTCGTACGGCATCCCAATAGCTGGGTACGGGTCAGTATCACATTCCTCTCATCAAATATCAGGTATCATTATCATCATATCATATAATCTGCGGTACAGATCTAAGTCTAGTACAAATCGATACCATTTATAAAGTATGAATGCGGGAGTAAACACACATCCAAAGCCCGCAAGAATCACATGTCGTATCCCAAATACGAATCATATCAAATCACCGATCTCACGGCACAATGCCCAAACCATTGACTCATCTCCAATATCATCCATTATCATCATCAACATAGTGTAAATAAAAGGAATATGCAAAGGTGTGCGTGTAGGTGTAAATCTATTCTAGGGTTCGCGACTATGAACTACACTAGTCACTTCTAACCCTACACTATCCATAATACACCTAACTATCATATATATAATATAACAACTACGGACTGCGGGGGTGGTATACGCCATCCACCCGACTTCCCCCTGTAAATATAATCTACTCACCTTGTGTCTTCATTTGTCGACGTTTCCACGCGCTTTACTTGTCGTCCCGAAGTCTTCATAGGGTACCTACACATCAAAGTATCGTATATGCGTATTAAAACCAAATCCAAGCTAACACGGCACACGAAACCCAAAACGATACGATAAGGGGCCTATAGGTTAGAACCTATGGGCACGCCTTCAAAACCATCAACAAATCCTCGATATCGTCGTATAAACGCCAAATAGTCGAGGTAAATCACAATACACAATTCAGAACTAAAAATACGGAATACGGAAACACGAATCCAAAACAGCAACTAAGGAAATAGGCTCCAGATTTCACCCTAGGTCAAATTAGACAAATCTATATATACCAGGGGTCTAATCTATACATGTAAGAGCAGCAGAACCAAAACGAGGCAAATTGGGGCAGGTATGGCCGCAAATTGTGGCCAATAGGAATAAATCTGCGGCCGGGTTGATGAGTTAGGGGTTGGGGTCTTGGTGGTAGCTTCCTGGGTGCCTGCACATGTCACTGTCCAATCAATTTTAATTTAGGATGTCTCGGGTGATAGCAGATTCAATATACCCTTCACAGATTCCACAAATTCTCCGATATCGGTTTCTAAATCCGTATTTCGGGTTTCAACTCTCAGGTTAAGGTCTCAATTCATGCACTAGGGTGTTGGTGTAGCCTCTACTGAACTTAATTTCACATTACAACTCATAATTTCCTCAAACCCTAACTAGGTTTTCCTTATCTCCACAATATCAAACAATATCGGTTCAATCTAAACATGGGGGTATAAGTAATGCTAAAACTAAGCTAATAGTCCAGAAAATACCTCATTTGGCAACTCAAGAATTTTCTTGAGTTGCCCCTAGTGGCTAAAATCCTTGCTTCCTTGGTCCAATGTGTAGATCTTGAGCTTGTGCACACTTTTAATGAAATGAGAGTGGGGTTTTAGAGTTGTTTTAGAGGTGATTTGAGGAGTTGAAGAGGGGAGGGAGGTGAGGAGCAGGAGTAGCTGCAGCAACAAGAGGGAGAGGGAGAAAAATGAGTGAAGGTTGAAGAGGAAATGGCTAAGTCTTTAGTCAAAGAAGCCCATACCTCTCTCTCTCTCACCAACTACTAAATTCTTTAATATAAACCCCTTTTCCATTTCTTTTCTTTTCTCTAAATTCCTTCTCACTCAAATAGTAAATCCAAATAAGAAACCATGGTAGAAAATGCACAAGTGTAAGAAGAATGATATGTGCATGTTTTGCACAAATTGCTAAAAAACCGATTAGCGATTATTAATCGCGATTAGCACTAATTTAGCATATAACTAATCAATTAAACTTAGAAATAGCATAATTCTCTAATTTACCCTATTTTAGAATTTTCCAAAATTTTCCCCCATTTATTTGTATTTAATTATACCGAATTATTAAAATATTCAATAAAATAATATTAAATTATAAATTTCCCAAAAAATAATATTTTTATTATTTCGAAATGTTACAATCTACCCCCTTAAATAAATTCGGTCCCCGAATTTAAATTTAAACCCCCAATATTAAAACATTTCAGCAAAATCCAATTTGTCGGGGCTCCGAAAACATCAATACATAGCGAATATCATCAAAGTGTACTGCTCTACTAAAAATCAATCCACAAAAATGCATATAAGAATATCCGGTGCGTCTGGTGCGCACGGAATCAAAATCCATGTATGTGTCATACAGGTGAACAAAACAATATCTAGGTGCAACTGGTGTGCACGAAACATCTGTCATAAGCAACGTGTGAGCCTGACAGCAAAATCAGGCACATTTGACATGCACGAAGAATTTTGATTTAGTGCATCTGGCGTGCACCAAGATCGTATATCAAAACCAAATCATAAGTACCGTCGTCAGTAGTTGATTCATCTCAAAAACTATCTATTACCGCAATCAAGAACGGCGTCGCTTGGTAGCTAGCCGGTGAGTACGGGTCGGTCCACAGGGATGTTGTGAATTTCCTAGTCGCTCAAACGAGTTAATTCCGATGGGAGCCGGATTGGTTATTAAATCTAAAAACCTAAATTAATCTATCTACGATTATCTAGATCTATTCTTGCTAGGGTTAGGTTTAGGGATGGTTTGGAAATGCAATTAAATCTCAACGCTTTCTATACCCGAATGAAGATCTATGAGGACTTATGGTAATTATCAATAAAGGGGATTAGATCCATTCGGGAAGGTGTTCCTTCCTCTAGGTTCTTGTCCTTCCTTTAGAGATCCTTACCCTAACCTCCATGGAAAACGCGCGCAACCGGGCCTTTACACTACGGTGTCATCGTTACCTCGAGGGGTAGGATGCCGTAGGGCGCGGTGTGTGCGTGTATGCATGGAGTCCTATTGTAAATATTTGGTGGGTAAGAAAGGGATGGGAGATCTCATCTCTCAAAATCCTTCTCCAAAGCTAAACCCTAAACAAGTTCCTAGTGCATGAAATTAAATCTACCTAGGGCAAAGAATTGAAATCTACACTAGGGCGAGAAATTAAATCTACTTACAGATGCATCCCTCCAATCATCCATGCAGGGTTATCAGATCTGAATTTCTGAATTGGAAGGAAACATCGATGCTCTCCAAAAAGAGATCTAAAATTTATTATTAAAAGGAGGCATAGCCTTTACAATGATTTAGAGTTCCTATTTATAAAGAATAGGAAACCCTAGGGTTACATTTGTTTCGCATGTCTGAAATTACAAAAATATCCTTAGGAAGACCTAGTCAAAGTAGACTTCAAGCTTTGGTAAAATTTTATGTCTCTGACTTTTATTAAAATGAAGTATTGGGCCTTGAAATTTCCTTTATGGGCTCTTCTGTCTTTGGGCTTCCTTATTATTTGTTTTTTTTATTAAAATAGCTTCTATGTTTCTTCCAGATCTCCAGTGAATAATTGCGGTGGACTTTTAACCGTTCGTTTTGTAATCTTGGATCTTGCATTGCCTTGTACTTTGTGAATTTTATCTTTGATGTAGGCTTGATCAAGAGTCTTCTGTTTGTTGGTCAAAGTCCACTTTTGCATCGTCTTTTCATCATTTTCACCGTTTTCTATCCAAGAACCTGTAACCTGTAATATGTAGCAGACATGCGTCAAAAGCACCTGTTTATTTGTAAAAAGAATAAGAATGGGGAATATAATAATGCAATATTATGATATGAACAAATACCCCCAAACTTATTTTTTGCTCGTCCTCGAGCAAACTTATTTTTATTCACTAAAATCCTAACCTAACCGCACTTTCGCCGGGAAACGCGATTGCACCGAGCACGTGCAACAAGCCGTTAAATCTCTAGGTGTCCCTAGTAGGAGGAGTGTTGTCTCCTGAGGGTTTTCAGCGGATACTACCCACAAAATCCTATCAATTTGGCTTTTCGACTTTTGTTCTCCAATTAGGTTTTCTAACAAGGAATTCTATTATCTTCGACTCATAAATTATCCATCCATATTCTTCACACTTCCTCATCATTTAACTTAAGATCATATATGTTCTATAGACTTACCTAGCTTTCGGCATCTCTTAAGTTTTCCTTCTAGGGTTCCATCTCCACTTAGGAATTTTTATCAACTCTACTAAAGATACAAGTTCTATTCTTCATTCCTCTCTTTTATCTAAATCCCAATCACATACCCCTACGTGTGTGTATATATCACCCCTACACTTGGAAATTCAAATCAAGCAATCATACTCTTGTCCGTTGTCCAAAGTACTTCTTAATAGGTGAATGAATTTTACTTACACATCCTTCATGTGACCGTTAATACTTCTTGAGGTACCAACGACCGATTACAAAATGCGTTTGCACTTTAAAGCGTAATTCCTAGTTTTGCAACACCCAAGGCTTTTAGCAGTGACTCCCAAACCAGTTGGTCTAAGGCACTAGGTGATGAAGCACCCTCGCTAAATATTTTTTCTATTTTTGCAGCCTTAAGTAATCACAAAAACCAGTGTACATTTTTTTTTATTCTTTATTCACACTTGTATTTTTTTTCTTCGTACTAAGGACTTCAGACAAGAGTATTTCAAGGTCTCCTCTACTATTCCAAGTTTCAAGGTGCGTGATTGTGCAAATTGTAGGGTATACATTTTCAGAATCTAGACTTAAGCTAGGAATTATTTTTCAAACTTATACTCTAATAAAAATATCAATACTTTTCCTTTGTTTCAACTTAGCTCAACAACTGAACTCAAAATTTGCCTATTTCTAAATAAACTACAAGGCATATACTTTCTACCGCTAAATTTTAAGGAAGGTTATTTTTAGGGTTTTTAATTTACTAAGTCTAAGATCTAGTTGTTCCTAGCCAGTTAACCTATTTGTCAAACTCAAGTCAAATATGGCCAAAATTGAATACAATAATTTTTATAATTTTTGAAATTTTTCAATTTTTATGGGTTTTCAAATAAATATGCAAATGCAAAAATATGTACAAATGAATGCGAAGGAAGAAGACGTACCGAGCATACCCCAAACTTGAACTAGACAATGTCCTCACTGTCATGCTAAACCAAGAGGATCAAAAATGCCGGTATTCCCCTGTTTATTTACTTATAAATTTTTTTTATTTTTAATGTTTTGAATTTTTTTTTATTTTTTATAGGAAAAGAAAACAAAAAATATAATTACATATATACAACAAGGTTCCCCCCCCCCCAAACTTAAGCTTGGCCTTACACAAGCCAAAAGTTAGCACCAACCATTCAAAAATCTTATCATGGTAAAGGTATAGTCGGTGCAAGAATGGGGTAGAGATGAAAGAAATGAAAAACACGCGAGACCGTGTGGAAAGAAGAATGGTAGAATATGGTCTCGGTGGGGGGAAAGAAGGGCGGAAAGGAGAAAGAAGGATCGCGCGAACTTGAGGGTGTAAATCGAGTGAATAAATTAGCGCAATATGTGATGATCGATATGTTATAAGCGATTGCGCTAATCAATCAACCCGTCGGGAAATGGAGTCAAATCCCTCAAGATTCGCAAGAAAACATGGGTACGCCAAACTTGGTATAGGAGAGGAAAGCGTAACGGTCATTTGTACGGTCGGGACAATAGGAGAGACGAAAGGGAGTGAATTAGGGATTTTATCTTTCTCACCGTAGTAAACTGTTTCGAACTTGAAAGATTCCATTAATGGTTCGAAACTACTATAATCAACCGAGTCTGATGGCTCATCTGAAAATGTAAAGGACTCAAACTCGGGCGGTGAGTCATCAACATCGTCCGAAAAAGTGAAACACTCGTAGGTGTTATCGTCTGTGAGAATTGTGTCAGATTCAAAGGAAAAGGTTTCAAGCTCACAGTCTTCAAGCAGGGTCGGAACGATGGGAAGGAGGGAGGGTGATATAACAGTCAAAGGTTCAGGATGATGAATTGGAAAATCAGACACATCAAACAAAAATGATTCAACCTCAATATTATCCTCAAGACTCTCCTCAATATTATCCTTATAATTTTCCTCAAAATTCAACTCATCCATGCCATTATCATCAAATTCAAGACGCATATGAGATTCGGGAGAAACATTAAATAACTCGGGATGATGAGTTGGAAATAAAATTTCAATCAAATCTACTGGTTCATCATCCGAAATATTCCCGGCGTCTATATCCTCAATCAAGTGAAAGTCAATTTCTTTAGACACCTCCTCAAAAGCATGGATATTTATCAAGTCAGGTTCCAGAGTGGAGGTGTAAAGGTCAAACGGATTAGGTGCGGTTTCACTCGAAAGGGGTTCTTCACAATTTGGCAAATCAAACACTACAAAGTCGCACAACTCATTATTTTGGACACATGTTTGAAAATTGGAGTTGTTGGATTCAATTGGGTATGGGTAGGTTTGATTTGGCAATCCTCTCACATTCTCACTCTGTACAACCGCGTCCTTATACATTGAAAAATTTGAAACTAGTGGGAAACTAGCTACCGGTTCACTAGGTTGCATAAGGGCAGCCACGGACGCTTCCACATTCCTAGTCATTTTGTTTGTTGCTGTAATATAAGCCTCCAACGACTCTTCCAAACTAGACTTGGGTGGCGAGGGGGTTTCGGTAAAAGATTCAAAATGGTGTGGATATGCAAAACTCCCAACAGGCTGTGTAGAAGCAGTGTCTAGTGAAGGTGGGAAGGTCGGGTAGGACTGGTAGGAAGTGGGTGATTGGACAGAGGTAGGGTCAACATATGGATAAAAAGGTGAATAATCGTGCGGATCCCTAGAACTAGATGAGTGGAGAGGGGTGAAAGATCGGCTGCGAGATTGAGCAATATGCTCAGCAATGGACATCGACTTAGGAGTGACAGAAGGACTTGAAAAAGTGGTATCAACATATGGAGGTGGTAAAGGTTGACTTGGTTGACATAAAGTGGGTTGAAAAGTCAAACTGTTTCTCCTAGACGCCTCTATTTGATCTTTCAAAGATTTTTTAGGCAAGGAAGGATCGTCTTTAAATTGACCGAACAAATTGACGTACGACGCAAAATTAGGTTCGGGATACCAAAGTTCGGCAAGTGATTTATTATGTGGGGTACCCATGTTGTAAGAAGAAAGGGTGAAAGAAAGAAAGTTGGGTGGTGGTGCAAGGATTTATTTGCGGCAAAAGTTGGCAAGTTTTTTAATAAAAATTTCCCCCCCTTTTATTTTATTCTTTTTTTGGAAAAATTGTTGCAAAAAGATATTCGAGAAAAGATATGCAACAAAAAAGATTACTTGCAATCAATTTCTAGTTTAAATGAGACGCAAAAATCCTGCACAAGATTGTTATTTGGAAGGGGAAATATTTTTATAGCGCATGGAATTCTGCAGGAATTTTCAAAAAAGATATTTCAAAAATTACAGAGAAGGAACAGAGAAGACTTACAGTGCAATTTTCAAGAGCTAAAGTCACCAAGATGCCGCGTTTTCGCGGTATAAACGCGTTCCTGCCGCGTTTTCGCGGCAGGCTAGTCAGCTTAAGTCCCCAAAAATTTTTAACGGCTCTGAGTCAGCAAGACGGCCGCGTTTCCGCGGTGTAAGTCTGGTTTCAGCCGCGGAAGCGCGGCACTTTGGGGGGTTCAAATCTCCAGAAAAATTCCACTGTTATGTTGTTTAAAATCTCTTCTGTTCCGATATCTCGTTTTCTGTTTTGCTTTCTGGAAATTTCCAGATCCGAATTTGTATATCCTGCAAAAATTCAAACAACAAAGTATTCCTTCCAAAAATAACAGATTATATATATTTTCCAGATCCGAATTTGTATATCCTGCAAAAATTCAAACAACAAAGTATCCCTTTCAAAAATAACAAATTATATATATATATATATATATATATATATTTTTTTTTTTTTGCTCTCCTGTTCTCCAAATCTCCCGCTGTTCTGATCTGTTTCGCTTTCTGTAGATTTCCAGATCCGTCTTTCGATTGTAAACCCTGCAAAATTCAAACAACAAAGTACCCTTTCCAAAAATAACAGATGATAAATTTTTATATTTTTTTGGATTTTTCAGATTTTTATGATTTTTTTTTATTAAGATTAACCCGAAATTGCAAAAAGGACATAACACGCCATCCCCGGCAACGGCGCCATTTGATTCATCTCAAAAACTATCTATTACCGCAATCAAGAACGGTGTCGCTTGGTAGCTAGCCGGTGAGTACGGGTCGGTCCACAGGGATGTTGTGAATTTTCTAGTCGCTCAAACGAGTTAATTCCTATGGGAGCCGGATTGGTTATTAAATCTAAAAACCTAAATTAATCTATCTACGAGTATCTAGATCTATTCTTGCTAGGGTTAGGGTTAGGGATGGTTTGGAAATGCAATTAAATCTCAACGCTTTCTATACCCGAATGAAGATCTATGAGGAGTTATGGTAATTATCAATAAAGGGTATTAGATCCATTCGGGAAGGTGTTCCTTCCTCTAGGTTCTTGTCCTTCCTTTAGAGATCCTTACCCTAACCTCCATGGAAAACGCGCGCAACCGGGCCTTTACACTACGGTGTCATCGTTACCTCGAGGGGTAGGATGCCGTAGGGCGCGGTGTGTGTGTGTATGCATGGAGTCCTATTGTAAATATTTGGTGGGTAAGAAAGGGATGAGAGATCTCATCTCTCAAAATCCTTCCCCAAAGCTAAACCCTAAATAAGTTCGTAGGGCATGAAATTAAATCTACCTAGGGCAAAGAATTGAAATCGACACTAGGGCGAGAAATTAAATCTACTTACAGATGCATCCCTCCAATCATCCATGCAGGGTTGTCAGATCTGAATTTCTGAATGGAAAGGAAACACCGATGCTCTCCAAAAAGTGATCTAAAATTTATTATTAAAAGGAGGCATAGCCTTTACAATGATTTAGAGTTCCTATTTATAAATAATAGGAAAGCCTAGGGTTACATTTGTTTCGCATGTCTGAAATTACAAAAATATCCTTAGGAAGACCTAGTCAAAGTAGACTTCAAGCTTTGGTAAAATTTTATGTCTCTGTATTTTATTAAAAGGAAGTATTGGACCTTGAAATTTCCTTTATGGGCTCTTCTGTCTTTGGGCTTCCTTATTATTTGGTTCTTTTATTAAAATAGCTTCTATGTTTCTTCCAGATCTCCAGTGAATAATTGCGGTGGACTTTTAACCGTTCGTTTTGTAATCTTGGACCTTGCATTGCCTTGTACTTTATGAATTTTATCTTTGATGTAGGCTTGATCAAGAGTCTTCTGTTTGTTGGTCAAAGTCCACTTTTGCATCGTCTTTTCATCATTTTCACTGTTTTCTGTCCAAGAACCTGTAATCTGTAATATGTAGCAGACATGCGTCAAAAGCACCTGTTTATTTGTAAAAAGAATAAGAATGGGGAATATAATAATGCAATATTATGATATGAACAGTAGTTCCTCCTTCAAGGTCGAGAAGGAGTCGGTGCATCCAATACTAGCAGCGCAAGATATCTACTTGCCTCTTGCTCACGGTCTGGCGTCCTCTGAGTCTGGGTCCTTATCTTCTCTGCGGATTACTTATCTCGCAGTCAATCGGCTCATCGGCCCTGTCAGGTGTGCTAACGGGGACGATTCCGTTCTGGCACTTCTCTGGTCATCTCTCGGTCAATCCTCACGACCACTCGTAAAGCAGCATGTCACTGGCGTCGGCCTCTGGCTCTCTGAATGCACATCACACATCTGATCCTGGGTGCAAATATCATTGCAGCAATGTCCTGGAAGGAATCCTGCTCAAGGTCTCTTCCGATCTTGCCTATGCTGAACTGTACGGAGGCTGGCTCTCTTGCATAATCTCTTCTCACTCGATAGACATCTGTGCCCTCAACACAACATTTTCTCTGAAATTGGTCGCATCCCAATGCCTCTGTAAGCATATCAGGTCTCTAGTCTCGACGGGAAGTAATGACAGCTCGTCAGCGTCTCGCACGAACCTCTGGTTCCACTTGTCTCTATCGTCGTCCACTATGACGTCATGCCATGCTATCTACGCACTGCACTGTTCTCGGCCATGGTCAATCCGAAGTCTCTCGCACGGACTCGAAAGCGCGTACTCTGTAGCTTCATCATTCTATAGAAGGTGTCTGGCCGAACAGGTCCTCGGGAACGCGTCCCAACCATCGGAGGAATACTTAATACTCGTCCGTCCTTAATCAATTCGCAACGCATCTGGGTAAGGTCCTTTATCCGAACCTGGTCAACTACCTTGTCGACGATGCCGAACTCTGGCCTGCTGGGTGTGCGCAATATGACCACCCCTGGGTCTAGGTCTTCTCGTATCGTATTCCAGAAAGGTCCTGTCGAGGTTTCTCTCTCAAATCTCATTCCTGCCGGATTGCCCGGAAGTCATCATCCATTGCTGAAGCAAATTCTTATTCCGGAACGGCTGCATACTTATCGCGCCTCTTTCTGGAAGATATATCCATATACAACGCCTCTGGGTGCGTATCACATCTCTGATGTCAGCGGAGTGGGACGTCATCTCGTCGAAATCTCTTGCGAACTCTTTTCTTCACTCTGCTTCAATGTCGACTGATTCGGACTCGTCTCATAGTGGCTGCATGGACTGTGCTCCAATAGCTATACTCGTATCTGGAGTCTCCCAAGCAAAGCATCCCAACACATGATATCCGAATGATGTCGAAACATTCGATCGACTCGTCAGAACCTTATAATCCCCTAAGAGATCAACATCTTGAGTATAGTTTAATAGTATCGAGTACATGCCACAGCGTCGGTGGTCCAGCCGTAGAAGGGCAAACCCAAGCCTCACTAATGGCGCCGCGGAACTGCCGCAAACCATAAGGTTCAAAGGCTTTCACACGGTCATTAAGTCGAGTTAGGGTTTCATTCTTCTAGAGGGTCCATAGAATCACCTGCATGTCTTCCCGTATACTTTAAACTTGGAAAATAGGCTCCTGATATTCGATCGTCTCTATCGACTCTCAACGAACCTGCGTGAAGTCGTCTCTAGCTGGAAACAATCTATCTGATGACCTCGCATCGGTAAACGAACGAACCACATGTCCTAGTCATTCATCCTCAGGTGACTAGCGACCGTCCATTATATCTCTAAGTATATGCTCATGCTGCAGTAGCTCCAACCATCTGGGCGATATCTCGTCATTTGCAGCAGCAACTGGCTCATTCGCCTGTTCGCCAAACAGTGCCTCAATCCTCCAGGAAAGGCGATACATTGGCGGTCATCTCTGAATCGGTCTGCTCTAGATCTGAGTAAGACTCTCCACACTGGAAATCTTCAACTCAACTGGGCCCGCTCCGGCGCATAAATCGGACGAATCACTTTCGTCTCTCAAATCGGGTAGACTAGCTATCATCTGTCTCATATCTGCCTGGAAGCTCCGGCAATCTCAGCTCGTAAGCTCCGGAAGCGACATCCTGTCAATCTCAGCAACAGCTGGTCCATCTGTCTGCACGGTAGGCGACATCATAATCTCTGAGGTATGCTGTACATCAACAGTCCTCTCTCAACTGGCAGCTCTAACAATGGCCCGATCATCCGGTGCAAAAACAAGCACTCGCCGCCACTAGAGGTCACAGTCACCAATACTAACTCGAGACGTTCCCATGTCACCAGAAAACACAATGGTCGGCTCTCGTACCAGACGAGCTCGCACTGACCGTAACCCTAGCAGCAGCCCAAACTGCGCTCAACATGGCGACAGGAACCTCAATCGAGTATCGAAGAGAGCAGATCAATGGCAAGAAGAGAACAACAGATCCAGAGTGGATACATGATCATAAGAAGGAACAGCATCAATAAAGGTATGATCATGAAACTAATAGAATCGGGGATCTCAAATGCATGTATAATCATGGATATGAAGAGAGTCACTGATCTCAAAAAAATGTACATCATAAGGTTCCTTAAGCGGAGTGGCCTGTCGTAAGTATGCCGCGGAACATACCCACGGTACATCACTCTACTTTAGTCACCTATTCCATCAACCAAGGGTCATCCTACGCGACAAAAGTTCGGGTCTAATACCCCCTCGACTAAGTCTAAGTTCCGTAAGGTCAAGCCTAAGTTCCGTATATATATAAAAGCCCTAGACTCCACATAGTCAAACTTAGACTCGAACCAAGATCAACCTAGCGCTCTGATACCAACTTTGTCACGACCCGAAAGAGCACGTGACTGGCCCTTGAACCGTATGAAGTCTATAGGACTCCATCTGATCCAAGTAAGCCAAAAGCCCAGAAATCTAAAACCATTTTAAGGATAAATAAACAACAAGCAATATACTATAAAACGCCGAATGGCGAGGATCAAAATTCAAAAGAAACCCAGATAAGCATGAAAACTGAAACACTACTAAGCGCGACTCTAAGGTCGAAATAATACATCACTAGTGTCGGAGTCTGAAACAATATACAAGTTTTGGTTGATGGAATTCTAGATACAATGAATAATACAAGTACAATGGTGGTTCTTGATGCAAAAGAACCCACCTACCAAATGCAATTCACCCGCAAGGAAGCAGTGTGCCGAAAATGCCGCCATGGAACCTGTACGGTAAAACCTGCAAGAACTGTGGCACAACGGGGGTGAGTTGGCAACTCGTGAATAGAAATATCTACAAGCAGAAACCGAAAGCAAGACATAATCCTAGGTCAATACGATCAGTAAAATATAAACCACAAGAGTACGTGTGAAGCATGATAAGGTGGCAGTGTAACATCTAAACATGTATATAGTGCCAAGTACTCAGGTAATAACATATCATCAGTATAAGGTATGTCTGCATGAAGTATGATCAATGTAAATCCAGTCTGTATGTGACCAAGTCTGTATAAACGTGGAACCCGTCCACCCGTCACCCAATGACAATAAACGTGGAACCCGTCCACTCGTCACCCAACGACAATAAGCATCATGCATACAAATATGAGGATATAATCAAAATCATGGAAATCGTCATGAAACCCGTGTCTAGCATCGACATGTAAATCCTCATCTATCGGGCTCCGTCAGTCCGGATCAGCCCACGGGCTATGTCTGCGGAATCGGCCCTCGGCCCCAGCAGTACGCCCATATCCTATCTATCGACTCTGGTCAGTATCCTCTGGATAACCGCCAGGTCCAACCAATCACCGGTAGGTAGTAGTCCCTCTGCCAGGCTCACCGTCTACTACACAGCGAAACCGTTCTCGCCCCGGGGTACCATACCGGGTGCACCATGTACCCGCAATCGGCCTCATCCTCCTTCTCGAATCGGGTTTCACATGTCGCTCTCAGCACCGAGAAAACACATGGTGGACGCACTGAAATATCATATCAAGGGTAACCGGGTTTTTAAAACAATTATATATTCTCTTTAGAAATACCACGGTTCCCAAATCCAGAAATATCATGGAAACAACATATCTCAATGCGTATAATCAAAACAAGATGTATGCGACATGTAAAGAAAGGTAAGCATATCAGAAGTCATGCAACATGGAATAATAATGTGCACATGTCGAGGGAAACCGCTCTTTTAAAACGAATCGGTTTTGAAGAATATCTTGCGGTTCCCAAATCCTTAAACAAGTCAGAATCATCTATGTTTGTGTACAGGTATAAGTGTACAATATGCCATGCAAGAATCATATCATGAATGCAACAGTACTACAGTGTAGTGGTATGGCAATTATCGATGATGAAGTGTGTGAGCCGGCAAATAGTGTACGTGGAACATACGCATCATCGATAATGGTTCTAGTGTCCTAACAGCATGATACTAATATAGCAATAAACATATGCAAGCAATACGAATAGCATGAATATGCGGAAATCAAATAATCAACACCACAGTGAAGAATCTACTATGCAACTACAGATCTAAGTATCAAGTCAATCGGGAGAGGTATGGAAACCACCTAAATCTGAGTCGATATATATATAGATATAATAGTCGGTGATCCCGCCTCAATAATATCACGTACGATACAATATATCGTAAAACATCCTCGAGCCATGAGTGCGGATCTATCATCAATATAGGCTCGTACGGTAAATCGTCGTACGGCATCCCAATAGCTGGGTACGGGTCAGTATCACATTCCTCTCATCAAATATCAGGTATCATTATCATCATATCATATAATCTAGGGTACAGATCTAAGTCTAGTACAAATCGATACCATTTATAAAGTATGAATGCGGGAGTAAACACACATCCAAAGCCCGCAAGAATCACATGTCGTATCCCAAATACGAATCATATCAAATCACCGATCTCACGGCACAATGCCCAAACCATCGACTCATCTCCAATATCATCCATTATCATCATCAACACAGTGTAAATAAAAGGAATATGCAAATGTGTGCGTGTAGGTGTAAATCTATTCTAGGGTTCACGACTATGAACTACACTAGTCACTTCTAACCCTACACTATCCATAATACACCTAACTATCATATATATAATATAACAACTACAGACTGCGGGGGTGCTATACGCCATCCACCCGACTTCCCCCTGTAAATATAATCTACTCACCTTGCGTCTTCATTTGTCGACGTTTCCACGCACTTTACTTGTCGTCCCGAAGTCTTCATGGGGTACCTACACATCAAAGTATCATATATGCGTATTAAAACCAAATCCAAGCTAACACGGCACACGAAACCCAAAACGATAAGATAAGGGGCCTATAGGTTAGAACCTATGGGCACGCCTTCAAAACCATCAACAAATCCTCGGTATCGTCGTATAAACGCCAAATAGTCGAGGTAAATCACAATACACAATTCAGAACTAAAAATACGGAATACGGAAACACAAATCCAAAACAGCAACTAAGGAAATAGGCTCCAGATTTCACCCTAGGTCAAATTAGACAAATCTATATATACCAGGGGTCTAATCTATACATGTAAGAGCAGCAGAACCAAAACGAGGCAAATTGGGGCAGGTATGGTCGCAAATTGCGGCCAATAGGAATAAATCTGCGGCCAGGTTGATGAGTTAGGGGTTGGGGTCTTGGTGGTAGCTTCCTGGGTGCCTGCACATGTCACTGTCCAATCAATTTTAATTTAGGATGTCTCGGGTGATAGCAGATTCAATATACCCTTCACAGATTCCATAAATTCTCCGATATCGGTTTCTAAATCCGTATTTCGGGTTTCAACTCTCAAGTTAGGGTCTCAATTCATGCACTAGGGTGTTGGTGTAGCCTCTACTGAACTCAATTTCACATTACAACTCATAATTTCCTCAAACCCTAACTAGGTTTTCCTTATCTCCACAATATCTAACAATATCGGTTCAATCTAAACATGGGGGTATAAGTAATGCTAAAACTAAGCTAATAGTCCAGAAAATAGCTCATTTGGCAACTCAAGAATTTTCTTGAGTTTCCCCTAGTGGCTAAAATCCTTGCTTCTTTGGTCCAATGTGTAGATCTTGAGCTTGTGCACACTTTTAATGAAATGAGAGTGGGGTTTTAGAGTTGTTTTAGAGGTGATTTGAGGAGGTAAAGAGGGGAGGGAGGTGAGGAGCAGGAGTAGCAGCAGCAACAAGAGGGAGAGGGAGAAAAATGAGTGAAGGTTGAAGAGGAAATGGCTAAGTCTTTAGTCAAAGAAGCCCATACCTCTCTCTCTCTCACCAACTACTAAATTCTTTAATATAAACCCCTTTTTCATTTCTTTTCTTTTCTCTAAATTCCTTTTCACTCAAATAGTAAACCCAAATAAGAAACCATGGTAGAAAATGCACAAGTGTAAGAAGAATGATATGTGCATGTTTTGCACAAATTGCTACAAAACCGATTAGCGATTATTAATCGCGATTAGCACTAATTTAGCATATAACTAATCAATTAAACTTAGAAATAGCATAATTCTCTAATTTACCCTATTTTAGAATTTTCCATAATTTTCCAAAAAATTTCCCCATTTATTTGTATTTAATTATACCGAATTATTAAAATATTCAATAAAATAATATTAAATTATAAATTTCCCAAAAAATAATATTTTTATTATTTCGAAATGTTACACACTAGTAGATATCTGCATCCATCATCATGTGCTTGTGACCACATGCGTACTGGATACTCATCTAACCACGTTTTCGCGGCTTGACTCATCTCTCTAATTTTCATCATGTACATGTCATAAACATTAGAGTCAGATGCTTCACCGGATTTGTACACAAGCTTATATAGATCTGAATTTTTAAATTTTCTATCAAAATTTTGCCTGAAGTACCGCAGGCAAAACCTATGTGGGGTCGTCGGAAATACAGCTCTCATTGCAGCTAGTATTCCTAGATGTCTATCAGATATGATGCATAAATCTGTTTTATCAATAACAGATATGATACTTTTGAGTTGATAGAAAAACCATAAACAGGATGATGTATTTTCACCCTCGACAATAGAAAATCCCAACGGAAATATACCGTTATTAGCATCAACCTCTATACTTACCATATAGATACGTCCCATCCACGCACAATACCGGCTGACAGTGTGTGAAACCAGCCGCACAAGGAGCAAAGCACCAGAAAATTCTTTGAAACCTGACACAGCATCGAGATCAGTTTCTGTGGTTTTTAACCAGTATACGGACCCCGGATTTGATGCTTTCATGGTTTCCATAAAAGAGACTAGTGAATTGTACGAGCTTTCCCAATTCCTAAATATCTTGCATAAAGCCTTTTTATGAGCATCCCATGCCTTCACATACGAAATCTGAATTTTGTGCTCTCCGCTGACGTAGAGCCGTATCTCTCGGGAAGTCATCACCACATCTGTACGAATTAGTGGCATGATTAGTGAGCAAATGTAAGATGAAGTGCAATTCCTGTAATCTTTTAACATAATAGAATTGATGCAAATATGTTCTTGGTTGTATTTCGTGACATTCTAAGGTTTGGCTCTTTTGGAACAATATGCATGCAATCTCCACTTACATTTAGAAGCTTTCGTACATACCACGGTATAGTACGTCTTATTTGACTCTTCGGTTTTAAATGTAATGTTTTTTTGAATAGCCCACGACTTCAGCTTACAAATAAGATCTCTTTTTTCCTGAAATATATCTCCAACAGTGACGCAATCTTCGCTTTCTACGGTCGCTTCCAAATAGGGTTCAGTATTTACTTCTGCCACGGCTAAGTCTACCCAACTATCATCTTCCAGCGGATCGAGGCCAGGATCTTCTTGTTCGACAAAATCATTATTTGCGGCCATATCATCAATCAATGCTACTTCATTCAATCCAGCGGTATATTCTACGCTATCCTCCCCTTGATGACCTTCATCAGTTTCATCATCATCACTGCCACACATATCAATGTCACCTGTAGCAACATAAAGCTCGGGTGCAATATATGATGGTTGAGGTCAGTTTAATGTGGATGGTTCGGGGTGAAAAGACCAGAAATATGTGGACGGACATGTTTGGAATGCGCCCTTCATATGTAGCGGATATCAATATTTTCCAAACTCAAGAAATTAACAAAATTAAATCTAGTAATATGATATGAAGGGTTCCGTAGCACGACTACAAGGTTCCGGAAGGCATCTACTGTGCCATTTTATAAAAATTAGTGTACTATGAAACCCCAACACAAAATCTTAACTAGAGAATTAGACGTAAATTAGAAAGTAAACAACTTTACATGCTAAGTGAACAAAGAATACAATCTTTGTAGACCGTTCATTCACTTCAATAGCTCCGAGTAGTAGTCCCGCGACTCCATAAGGCTCCATTTGAGGGTTTGGACGAACTTCTTCCAATGACCTTCATGCCGAAAATGATCCACGCGAATTTCCTCCAACTCAAGCTATCTCTACACTAAACTCTTTAGTGCAAGAAATACGCCATACTTGATCACTAGTTAAGTGTAAGATGGTGAAGTAAGGGAATTGATTTTCTCACTAATGTACTCAAAAATCCATGATTCACATAACATGTGAGGGGTTGGATTTTGAAGCATGATGAAGAGGAGCAAGATCAACTCAAGAAAAATGGCTAAGTGTTGAGAGTGAAGTGAGAATGGCTCATCAAAAACCTCACTTATTCAAGCATCCATTTTTTTTAAATAAACAAATGCAACCATGCTTGAATAATGAGTCAAGAGTGAATAAAGAAATGTAAATGCCATGCTTTGAACCATACTCTCCATGTCTCCTCTTTTCCACCTCATTTTCTATTTTTCACAAAAATAGAAAATCAAGCATGCTTCATTATATATATATATATATATATATATATATATATATGTCACGACCCACAGGGTACGGAACGTGACTGGTACTTAAGTTTACGAAACGTCTAAAGGCGTCCGTAAAATAAGTAAGCCAAAAGCCCAGAGAACAAAACCAATTAAGCAAAAGAGTGAAGAAAACCCAAACATTTGAAAGCAAGTTTATCAAATAAGTCATATAAAACCCCTTTTAAAAACAATACTAATTTTCCCGAAAATTTCGGCAGAGTCTCCTTTGTAAATACTGGCCCCCAAAAATGGGTACAACAAGAATATATGTAAAACCAACAAAAAGGCATCCCCAAGCGGGAGCTAGCTCTTCGCCATAAGGCGGTCACAAATCCCACGCAATATAAATGACAACAAGCGTAATAATCATAAGGAAGCATGAAAAAAGTAGCATGTCGGCTCAAGTGAGCTCGACCCCAAAATACAGCATAAAATCCACAAACCTCACAGTCTCATCTCTAGGTCAATATACAATAATCTGGTAGAAACAGTAGATGGAGTACACTAGATACAAGAATATACAAGGTGGTACAAAAATAATAACATAACCCACCTATGAGCAAATCTCGAGCTCAGGCAAAAGAGGCAAAAGAACAAGTGCGCCCTCCGCTACTGAACTGACGGAGCGGACCTGCAAAAGACTGTGGCACAACGGGGGTGAGTTGCCAACTCGTGAGTAATAAATAACATCTACAAAGGCTATCGTATGCATGCACACAAGCATCCTAGCATCTATAATACAGGTATGACTGAATGCACTAGCAGGTGTGTATATAACATCAGTGTACTAATATGTATGCAACATGAATATCTGAGGTCTCAATAGGTATATATAAGAAATATTTTATCTCTTTTTGTTTTTGAAACTCTTTTAGAATGCCAGCATAATGTCAATGAATCGACGAAAATCGGTGTCCAGCAACGACACCCAAAAGCTGTCTCAAATCTCATAAATGTATCTCTGGCCTCAGCCGTCTGGCTGACCCATCTCAAATATCAATATCTCATCATCTAGCGGCCACGGTCGGTATCCTCTGGATATCCGCCGTCCCAAACAGTCACCGGTAGGTAATCCGTCCCCTGCCAGGCTCAACGTCATCACCACATTCTTCTTGCCCCGGGGTACCTTACCGGGCCCACCATGTACCCGTGCCGGTTCCTCCACTCCTCGACACGGATTTCCAAATCCACAGCAAACTCATGGTGGACGACACTTACATCACTAGAAAACCGCAATTTACATATTTTAAAAAAATATAATAAGTTTAGAAATTTTGCGGCTTTCCCCCGAAATCCAGCAATATCATAAAATCTCAAGAAATCCTCATAAGTGCATATATCAATGATAATGAATGCGTATGATATCAATAATCAAGTTGCGATGTGTGATTAATGTATTAAGCATGAACAATTAATATGATGAAGTACATGCACATGAATAGCAATACTACGGTTTCATTTTTAAAAGTTATCTAGTGTGGTGGCATGGCAATTACCAGGGTGTGTGTGTAAACATGAATAGTGCTCGTGCTGCATATAAAAACCTTGGTAATGGTGCAGGTGTCCTATGAAATGGTTTCGTATAGGTATGTCAATATAATGCATGGATGCAGCAAATAGTCAGTTAAGTATTTCACCCCTAATTACTAACATTACTAAGGATTTGTAAGTTACTAAAACTATCGGGCGGCTTGCGCCATCCAACGATAGTCCCCCGTAGATGTTACATCTACTCACCGGGATCCCTGGCTAGCTGTGTCCAATCACCGCCTTTCCCTTTCGCGCCGCGTCTGACGTCTCCGCGACCGAACCTGGAATTTACATCAATACCAAACATAAGGTTACATATCAAGAACGACGCAAAACCCCAACGAAACTACTAAAGTTCGCTAGCTAGGTACAACGAGCACAAAGTGCGCGGAACACACGCGAAAATCGCAAAAACTGCCAAAAAACGCCGATTTGGTCGCCCGGCAAAACTAAAACCCGACTACCCAAAAATCCGCACTCACGCATCCTAAAAGTCGTAGGACAAGCCATTACAATCATCAGGATATCAAAAATAATTCATCACATAATTTTTATACAAAACTAGTAAGCATTTGCATTCCAAAATCGGTGCAAAAATCGCCGATTTGCGACAAAACGACTACAATAAAGCATAATTACCCAAGCACACTACAAGCAATCTACAAACACTAATTACAACACAATAGCAATGATTCCAATCCTATTTTCCATAACCACCAATTCTTGAATTTATAACCTAGCAAAATCCAATCAATTTCCACACTTGAAAACTTAATTTAACACAACAAAAGCCCACATAAGAAAATTAATTTCTTAGATTAGGTTAGAAAAATACTAGATAACAATTTAGGTCTAAACAACTAAATAATGTTTTCTAAACCCTAATCAACTCATTTATCAAGCTTCAAATACTATTTTCCATACATAAACCTTCTCTTGAAAATCCTAAAACAACAATTTCACACTTCTAAATTTAACTAAATTAGCATAATTGAAAACTACATAAACAAGGTGATCATATAGATTAGTTAATTAACAACTAGATTAACTAAAAGACAAGCTAATTAACTAACATGGCTTCAAAACCCTAGTTAAACAAACTACTCTTTTTTTTTTAAACTAGATTAGAAATTATTTAACTTTTAACACTAAACCATGCATTTAAAGGAATTTAGCAACAAAAGAAAGTAACTTTGATGAGAATTATACCTCACTTGAGATCTAGAAAGAATGGATTTTGCTCCAAATGATGGCCTCAAACACCAAGATCCAAGCAAGAATGGCTAAGGATAATGATAGCATAAGGATTTTGTTTGGATTTTTGAATAAAGTGTGGATTTTGATGTGTTTTCTTGAAGAAATTGAAGGAAAATGAAAAGAAAAGAGAGGAAGAAGAGGGTGTGCAGGTTTCGGCCAGTATTGAGGTGAGGGGGAGGGTGTGGGCAAGTGGGGAAAGTCAAGGGTCAAGTCTCCAAGTCAAATGCACCATACCTTATTCATTTTAATTAAAATAAATCCATAAACAATCCCATTTTCACACAAGAAAGAACCCAACATAAGAGGCCAGAAATTTCTGGACTTGGTCAGGGTTGGGCTGTCCAAGGGCTGAGGGAAAAGAGAGAGGGGTTTTACAAAAGAAATTTTATGCAAAAAGGCCCCCTACAACTCAAAAATTGCAAGTTTTAGCTCAAAATTCAATAAATTCGTTTCATAACACAAAAATTTGTTAAAAATCAAAATAAATTAATAAAAATTTATGTTATCACTAGATTATAATTATCATAATTTTAGAGATTAAAATTAGCCCGGAAAAATTTGTATTTATCGCTAATTTAATGTATTTTCTTACCGGCTTAAAATAATATTAAAAAATTGAAAAATTAGGGAAAATTTTTAAACGACCAGAATTTCATAATTAACTCATTAGCTACTAAAAACAAGCAATTACCTATCCATTTTAAGTATAATTAGCCCTAACTGCAAAATAACGAGAAAGACGGTTTTCGGAAAAATACCGAATTTTCACCGAATTTCAGGAAAACACCAAAACGACTTTTCAAGACGCTACAATCTTCCCCCCTAAAAGAAATTCGGTCCCCGAATTAAAAAATATAACTACGCGTACCTTCAAAGAGATGGGGATATTTCTTCCTCATCTCGCCCTCGGTCTCCCAGGTAACCTCCTCGCTGCTCGGGCTACGCCAAAGGACCTTGACGGTTGGTATAATCTTCGACCTCAACTTCTTCACCTGCCGATCCAGGATGGCCACCGGCTGCTCTGCAAAAGAAAGGTCGCGCTCTAGATGGACTGTCGGGTGCTGAATCGCATGCGAAGGGTCGTGAAGGTACTTGCGGAGCATCGAAACATGGAAGACGGGGTGAACATCGGGAAAGCTGGGAGGAAGAGCCAAACGATAAGCAACAACGCCAACACGCTCGAGGATCTCGAAAGGACCTACGAATCTAGGGCTAAGCTTCCCCTTTCGCCTAAAACGCATCACGCCCTTCATCGGAGAGACCCTCAGAAAAACATGGTCGCCAACTGCGAACTCTAATCTGCGACGGCGCCTATCTGCATACGATTTCTGCCTGCTCTGAGCCGCTCTCATCCGGTCTCGGATCAACTGTATCTTCGCTGTCGTCTCCTCAACAAGCTGCGGCCCGAAAATGCTGCTCTCGCTGAGCTCTGTCCAACAAACGGGCGATCTGCATCTCCTCCCATACAATGCCTCGAAAGGTGCCATCTGAATAGTATCCTGGAAGCTGTTGTTGTAGGAGAACTCCACTAGAGGTAAATGACGATCCCAGCTACCACCAAAGTCTAAAACGCACGCTCTGAGCATGTCCTCGAGAGTCTGAATGGTTCGCTCTGACTGTCCGTCTGTCTGCGGATGAAACGCTGTGCTGAAGCTCAAACGAGTGCCCAAAGCCTCCTGAAGTCTCTGCCAAAGTCGGCTGGTGAACTGAGTGCCTCGATCTGACACGATACAAGTCGGTACGCCATGTAGTCGCACGATCTCGTCAATATAGAGCTGAGCATACTGAGCGAAGCTGAAAGTCGTCTTCACTGGAAGGAAGTGCGCCGCTTTCGTCAATCTATCCACGATCACCCAGATGGAGTCGTACCCTCGACTGGTCCTGGGTAGACCCACAACGAAATCCATCGAAATCTGCTCCCATTTCCACTCTGGAATGGGTAACGGCTGTAGCTCTCCCACGGGCCTCTGGTGCTCGGCCTTGACTTGCTGACAAGTCAGGCATCTCGAAACGAACTCCGCAATGTCCCTCTTCATCCCGTCCCACCAGTAGGTCTCTCTCATATCATGGTACATCTTGGTGGAACCGGGGTGGACACTATACACTGATCGGTGTGCCTCCTCAAGAATGTCGCGCCGCAATCCATCAGCATCTGGTACGCACAGTCTAGATCCATATCGTAAAATCCCCTGATCGTCAATCACGAACTCGGAAAATCTGCCCTGTCCCATCTGTGCCATGATCTCTGAGCAACGGTCGTCACTGCGCTGTGCCTCATATATACGGTCAAGCAACTGTGGGCGTGCACGAACATACGCGAGCTGTCCCCCTGTCTGAGTGAACTCGAACTCAACTCGGCTGTCGCATAACATCTGCCAATCTGCTGACGACTGCCTCTGCACTGCGCGCAAAAGGGATAGACTACCCCCGGGCCTCCTACTCAACGCATCTGCCACCACATTTGCCTTGCCAGGGTGATATAAGATCTCGCAGTCGTAGTCTTTCACCAACTCCATCCAACGACGCTGTCTGAGGTTCAGGTCTCGCTGCTGAAATATGTACTTTAAGCTCTTGTGATCGGTGAATATCTGACACGACTCGCCGTAAAGGTAATGTCGCCAAATCTTCAGTGCAAAGACCACTGCAGCCATCTCCAAATCATGAGTGGGGTAGTTCTGTTCATGCTTCTTCAACTGCCGAGAAGCATAAGCGATCACCCGGCCATGCTGCATCAAAACGCATCCTAATCCCACTCGCGAAGCATCACAGTAGACAACAAATCCTCCTGATCCCGAAGGTAAAGATAATACCGGCGCCGTAGTCAAACAAGTCCGTAGCTGCTGAAAACTGCGCTCGCACTCCTCTGTCCAAACGAAAGGAACTCCCTTCCGGGTCAAACCGGTCAACGGTGCAGCTATACGGGAGAAGTCCTGAACAAAACGCCTGTAGTAGCCCGCCAAGCCTAGAAAACTACGGATCTCAGTAACCGATGTAGGTCGGGGCCACTGCTGAACAGCCTCAATCTTCTTCGGGTCCACACAAATGCCGTCTCTCGTAACCACGTGACCCAAGAATCCGACGCTGTCCAGCCAGAATGCACACTTGGAGAATTTCGCGAACAGCTGGTGCTCCCTCAGAGTCTGTAACGTAATCCGCAAGTGCTGCTCGTGCTCCTCTCTGCTCCGGGAGTACACCAAGATATCGTCGATAAACACGATGATGAACAAGTCAAGATACGGCCTGAATGTACGGTTCATCAAATCCATGAATGCTGCTGGGGCGTTGGTGAGTCCGAACGACATCACCAAAAACTCGTAGTGGCCATAGCGTGTGCGGAAAGCTGTCCTCGGTATATCTTCCTGTCGAACTCGCAGCTGATGGTATCCTAATCGCAAGTCGATCCTCGAAAAATACCCCGCACCCTGAAGCTGGTCGAACAAATCATCAATGCGCGGCAACGGATATCTGTTCCGAACGGTAACTTTGTTCAGCTGGCGGTAGTCGATACATAAGCGCAAACTTCCATCCTTCTTCTTGACAAACAGGACCGGAGCACCCCACGGAGAAACACTAGGTCGAATGAGCCCCTTATCTAACAAATCCTGCAACTGATCCTTCAGCTCTCGAAGCTCTGCCGGGGCCATCCGATAAGGCGGTATAGAAATAGGCCCCGAACCGGGAATCAAATCAATGCAGAACTCAACATCGCGCTCAGGCGGTAGCCCAGGTAGCTCATCAGGGAAAACATCAGGGAACTCACAAACTACTGGGACCCGGTCCAACGGAACCTCTGCAGCTCGAGTATCACAAATATACGCTAAGAATCCCTGACATCCCTTCCGCAAGAGCTGACCAACGCGAAGAGACGAAATTAAGCTGGGAAGGGCGACACTACGGTCTCCCCGAATAACAAGGACTGGCTCTCCCGGAAAGCTAAATCTGACTGCCTTCTCACGGCAGTCCACCGAAGCATAACAAGTGGCTAGCCAATCCATGCCCAGAAGCACATCAAAGTCCAACATATCGAGGAGTATCAAATCAACTGATGAATCCCTCTCCCCGATACGAACGGAACACAAACGAAATACAAACCGAGCGACAAACGACTCGCCTACCGGAGTAACAACAACAAGCGGCTGATCTAACGACGACGACTCACGGCCCAACATCGGTGCAAAGTGTGTAGATACGTACGAATGTGTGGAACCTGGGTCGAATAATACCCGTGCGTCGAAAGAACAAACTGGCAAGGTACCTGTCACAACGGCATTGGATGCCTGCGCATCCTGCGGTGTCAAAGCAAATACTCGGGCCTGTCCTCCACCGATAGCGGGCTGACCTCGACCTCGGCCTCTGCCTCCTCGTCCTCTCTGAACAGGACCGCCGCGTCCACGGCCTCTCGGTGCACCTAACTGGCGTGGAGCATCGCCTGGGGTAAGAAGTAGGGCTCTCTGAGGAGGGGGTGGTGATGGTGGTAGGGTCACATGCGGAACTGTCGCTACTCCCTGTCGTCTCACCGGACAGTCTCTGACAAGATGGTGCAAACTCCCGCACCCAAAACATCCTGGCGACGGCTGCTGCCCCTGGGGATAAGAACCATATAACTGTCCCCGCCCAAATCCTCTGCCAGGCCTATCTCTCGGAAAGAATCTGGCGCGCTGCCTCTGAGACGGTACATCGGTGCGAATCCTCTTCGGCCCGGAAACGGCCGAAGTCTGTGATATGCGTGTCTCCATCCGCAATGCCGTATCCATAGCAGCTGAATAAGTGTCATAGTGCTGGGCGCCAATGGCAAGATATAGCTGGGCATCAAGCCCCTGTACGAACCTTTTCACCATCTTCTCCTCGGTATCCACCAAATACTGAGCATAACAGGATAACTGTGTAAACTGGATGTCATACTCAGACACCGTCATCCCAGGTGTCTTGACTAAGGCCTCGAAGCTGCGAGCTCTGGCGTCACGAACGCTCTCTGGAAGGAAACGGGCTAGAAAGACCGCTGTAAACTCGACCCAAGTCATAGGCGGTAGATCTGCAGCTCGACCTCTCAAGACTGATTCCCACCATGTCTGCGCGAGACCCTCTAGTCGGAAACTCGCAAGCTCTACCCATCGATCATCCGAACATCTCAGCGAACGGCAGATCCTGGCTAAACTGTCAAGGAACGTCTGTGGGTCCTCCGCTGCCTCGGTGCCGGTGAATACTGGAGGTCTCAACCTCATGAAATCCTATAGTGAAACCGGAATGGCCACGGTGGTAGTAGTAGGAGCAGGTATCATGGTCGTCTGTGATGTAGTAGGTACGTCATCCGGCCTCGGTGTACGACTGGCTGCAACTAGGGATCCTACCATCTGACGTAGCTCCTGCATGCCTCCCATCATCTGTCGCAACTTCTCCATACCGGTCTCGAGCCTATTCATACGGCCTGGGGAAGGTGGATCGGTCTGTCCCTGCGGCGTAGGCATACCACCCTGCTCAGTCCTAGTCTCGGACGAGCCAGCTCGAATCTCGTCTCTGGCGGCAGCCCTCAGTGCCCTCGTAGCCTTCGGCGGCATAGTGGCTGTTACAGGAAAACGGATAGTAAGAACAGTGCAATAGGATCATAGGATACACGGAATTGAAGAAGGAATTTTTCAAGCAAGTATATCCTAAAGTCACTTAGGCGAAGTACCGTATCGTAAGTATGCCGCGGACATACGCACGCTACGTTACCCTGCTTAAGTCACTTACTCCATCTACCAAGGGTCATCCTACACTCACAAAGGTAAAACCTATCGCTCTGATACCAACTTTGTCACGACCCGCAGGGTACGGAACGTGACTGGCACTTAAGTTTACGAAACGTCTAAAGGCGTCCGTAAAATAAGTAAGCCAAAAGCCCAGAGAACAAAACCAATTAAGCAAAAGAGTGAAGAAAACCCAAACATTTGAAAGCAAGTTTATCAAATAAGTCATATAAAACCCCTTTTAAAAACAATACTAATTTTCCCGAAAATTTCGGCAGAGTCTCCTTTGTAAATACTGGCCCCCAAAAATGGGTACAACAAGAATATATGTAAAACCAACAAAAAGGCATCCCCAAGCGGGAGCTAGCTCTTCGCCATAAGGCGGTCACAAATCCCACGCAATATAAATGACAACAAGCGTAATAATCATAAGGAAGCATGAAAAAAGTAGCATGTCGGCTCAAGTGAGCTCGACCCCAAAATACAGCATAAAATCCACAAACCTCACAGTCTCATCTCTAGGTCAATATACAATAATCTGGTAGAAACAGTAGATGGAGTACACTAGATACAAGAATATACAAGGTGGTACAAAAATAATAACATAACCCACCTATGAGCAAATCTCGAGCTCAGGCAAAAGAGGCAAAAGAACAAGTGCGCCCGCCGCTACTGAACTGACGGAGCGGACCTGCAAAAGACTGTGGCACAACGGGGGTGAGTTGCCAACTCGTGAGTAATAAATAACATCTACAAAGGCTATCGTATGCATGCACACAAGCATCCTAACATCTATAATACAGGTATGACTGGATGCACTAGCAGGTGTGTATATAACATCAGTGTACTAATATGTATGCAACATGAATATCTGAGGTCTCAATAGGTATATATAAGAAATATTTTATCTCTTTTTGTTTTTGAAACTCTTTTAGAATGCCAGCATAATGTCAATGAATCGACGAAAATCGGTGTCCAGCAACGACACCCAAAAGCTGTCTCAAATCTCATAAATGTATCTCTGGCCTCAGCCGTCCGGCTGACCCATCTCAAATATCAATATCTCATCATCTAGCGGCCACGGTCGGTATCCTCTGGATATCCGCCGTCCCAAACAGTCACCGGTAGGTAATCCGTCCCCAGCCAGGCTCAACGTCATCACCACATTCCTCTTGCCCCAGGGTACCTTACCGGGCCCACCATGTACCCGTGCCGGTTCCTCCACTCCTCGACACGGATTTCCAAATCCACAGCAAACTCATGGTGGACGACACTTACATCACTAGAAAACCGCAATTTACATATTTTAAAAAAATATAATAAGTTTAGAAATTTTGCGGCTTTCCCCCGAAATCCAGCAATATCATAAAATCTCAAGAAATCCTCATAAGTGCATATATCAATGATAATGAATGCGTATGATATCAATAATCAAGTTGCGATGTGTGATTAATGTATTAAGCATGAACAATTAATATGATGAAGTACATGCACATGAATAGCAATACTACGGTTTCATTTTTAAAAGTTATCTAGTGTGGTGGCATGGCAATTACCAGGGTGTGTGTGTAAACATGAATAGTGCTCGTGCTGCATATAAAAACCCTGGTAATGGTGCAGGTGTCCTATGAAATGGTTTCGTATAGGTATGTCAATATAATGCATGGATGCAGCAAATAGTCAGTTAAGTTTTTCACCCCTAATTACTAACATTACTAAGGATTTGTAAGTTACTAAAACTATCGGGCGGCTTGCGCCATCCAACGATAGTCCCCCGTAGATGTTACATCTACTCACCGGGATCCCTGGCTAGCTGTGTCCAATCACCGCCTTTCCCTTTCGCGCCGCGTCTGACGTCTCCGCGACCGAACCTGGAATTTACATCAATACCAAACATAAGGTTACATATCAAGAACGACGCAAAACCCCAACGAAACTACTAAAGTTCGCTAGCTAGGTACAACGAGCACAAAGTGCGCGGAACACACGCGAAAATCGCAAAAACTGCCAAAAAACGCCGATTTGGTCGCCCGGCAAAACTAAAACCCGACTACCCAAAAATCCGCACTCACGCATCCTAAAAGTCGTAGGACAAGCCATTACAATCATCAGGATATCAAAAATAATTCATCACATAATTTTTATACAAAACTAGTAAGCATTTGCATTCCAAAATCGGTGCAAAAATCGCCGATTTGCGACAAAACGACTACAATAAAGCATAATTACCCCAGCACACTACAAGCAATCTACAAACACTAATTACAACACAATAGCAATGATTCCAATCCTATTTTCCATAACCACCAATTCTTGAATTTATAACCTAGCAAAATCCAATCAATTTCCACACTTGAAAACTTAATTTAACACAACAAAAGCCCACATAAGAAAATTAATTTCTTAGATTAGGTTAGCAAAATACTAGATAACAATTTAGGTCTAAACAACTAAATAATGTTTTCTAAACCCTAATCAACTCATTTATCAAGCTTCAAATACTATTTTCCATACATAAACCTTCTCTTGAAAATCCTAAAACAACAATTTTACACTTCTAAATTTAACTAAATTAGCATAATTGAAAACTACATAAACAAGGTGATCATATAGATTAGTTAATTAACAACTAGATTAACTAAAAGACAAGCTAATTAACTAACATGGCTTCAAAACCCTAGTTAAACAAACTACTCTTTTTTTTTTAAACTAGATTAGAAATTATTTAACTTTTAACACTAAACCATGCATTTAAAGGAATTTAGCAAAAAAAGAAAGTAACTTTGATGAGAATTATACCTCACTTGAGATCTAGAAAGAATGGATTTTGCTCCAAATGATGGCCTCAAACACCAAGATCTAAGCAAGAATGGCTAAGGATAATGATAGCATAAGGATTTTGTTTGGATTTTTGAATAAAGTGTGGATTTTGATGTGTTTTCTTGAAGAAATTGAAGGAAAATGAAAAGAAAAGAGAGGAAGAAGAGGGTGTGCAGGTTTCGGCCAGTATTGAGGTGAGGGGGAGGGTGTGGGCAAGTGGGGAAAGTCAAGGGTCAAGTCTCCAAGTCAAATGCACCATACCTTATTCATTTTAATTAAAATAAATCCATAAACAATCCCATTTTCACACAAGAAAGAACCCAACATAAGAGGCCAGAAATTTCTGGACTTGGTCAGGGTTGGGCTGTCCAAGGGCTGAGGGAAAAGAGAGAGGGGTTTTACAAAAGAAATTTAATGCAAAAAGGCCCCCTACAACTCAAAAATTGCAAGTTTTAGCTCAAAATTCAATAAATTCGTTTCATAACACAAAAATTTGTTAAAAATCAAAATAAATTACTAAAAATTTATGTTATCACTAGATTATAATTATCATAATTTTAGAGATTAAAATTAGCCCGGAAAAATTTGTATTTATCGCTAATTTAATGTATTTTCTTACCGGCTTAAAATAATATTAAAAAATTGAAAAATTAGGGAAAATTTTTAAACGACCAGAATTTCATAATTAACTCATTAGCTACTAAAAACAAGCAATTACCTATCCATTTTAAGTATAATTAGCCCTAACTGCAAAATAACGAGAAAGACGGTTTTCGGAAAAATACCGAATTTTCACCGAATTTCAGGAAAACACCAAAACGACTTTTCAAGACGCTACAATATATATATATATATATAGAGAGAGAGAGAGAGAGAGAGAGAGAGATTAATGGAGGAAAGAGGCCATTGGAGGGGATTTCCTCCTATGGCGTGGTAAAAATACAATCTCCACCATTTTTTCCGACGATCGGCATCCATCATCATCATCGTTATCATCTAAGATGTGCGTACACCAAATTTCATGTGATTCCACAAATTTTTCACCGTTGATTTAGTGGGTTCAAAATTAACGGTTTACCGACAATAGAACTTTTTACATTGCTAAATCAACGGTGAAAAAGTTGTAGAATCACATGAAATTTGGTGTACCCACATCTTAGATGATAACGATGAAGAAGATGGGGGCCAATCGTCGAAAAAATTGGTGGAGGTTGTATTTTTTCCACGCCATAGGAGGAAATTTCCTCCTATGGCCTCTTTTCTCCATTATTCTCATATATATATCATATACATTAATATATATATATATATATAAAGAATAATTAGTGAGCTAATGATATTAGTTAAGATATAATTATATCATATATAATATATATCACATTATTAAATCAACACTTGATTCAATAATCTACTTATATCACATATAACCGACTAATATCATTTATCTGTATATCACATTATCAAATCAACACTTGATTCGATAATCCGGTTATATCACATATAACCTGTCTGATAACAGATATCTTCCAGATTACAATACGGTATCATATACACGTATTTAATCTGGCCCACGCACATATCACATATGTGTCCTACTTCGTTTTGCTTAAACCATGAAACTTCTGTGTAGGACTCTAAAGACTCGTCAATACGCCGGAAGTAGGTGATGATCATATCAGTCACCCACAAGCCGTCAGCAGTTATAGCTGGACGTAACGGATACCCATGTATTGAGCGATATGAAGATCAACAAGCAAGCTCATCGGCACTCTCCATGAAGTCTATTAGTAACACTACTGTACAGTCCGGTCTCTTCGTCTGATATGTCGCATATCATGTCTAGGGGTGGTAAACGTCAAACCACAGTAACGTGATAAGTCATGCCGACGTGAGGCTTATATCGGGTCGAGAAACTACTGATAACACTTGCCAGTAAATCTCACAATCAGCCCAGGCTAGGGACTTGCTGTTATAGCCAATCGAGCATAGCGCAACATCAACCCTCAATACCGGGAGAGACAAAACCCCTCCTATCGCTCATTGCCTCCATGTGACTCGAGACTGTACCCAAAAACCACCTATTTGCACACTCTCTTGAACATGGTAGGGTGGAAATCAAAGCACAGTGGGAATCACACAAGACTCTATGATGATCTCGGGTCTACAGACTAACCTGTACCAGTGTCACCAGAGAACTACTTTCTAACGATAGGTATAATACCATTTAGGAGTTCTCGACGAGTTCTGTTCAGTGTACCCAGTCTCCACTGAGCACCCGTATGCAATCTTTGATGTCAAACACCAATGGATGTGGGATCATCCATTGCCCATCATATGGGTCAAGAAACGTATACGCTAGTCTATTCTGGAATATCGATACACCGTCTCGATACTCCCATGACTAGGAATATTTAAATGATGTACTTATGGACCACCCTGACTCCACTAGTATGTCTCCATCATAATCCTGGCAGTCAAGTACACATCCTAAGGGTTTTATCAACATGTATCAGAGAGTCAATAAGTGTATATGTTAAGATAAAGAGTAATCAGATAGCATATTATCGTGTCCAGCAAAAAAGTCCTCTCTATATATGTCCAAGCATCCACTATAATATACAATCATGTACAATAATAGCCTCTAGGGCATACATACAACTAACATGATATGCCTAAAATCTGAATACAAAATTGACTTGAATTTAAATTCGAACTAAAACTACTTGAACAAATTTGACTCGATACAGGATTGCAACTAATATAACTCGCATTCTACTTGACTTACTTTATTTCATTTTTCACCTTTTATAATCTATTGTTTCGATCAAAACTTGTAATTTTAATTATAAATTAATATAAGCGGGAATAAGGGGTAGTCTGATAAAGCATGTATATCGTGGCACGAGAGTCCACTAAAAATCACTTGATATGAATCAATGTGTTGTTGTCTCATTACTTCACGGGGCTTTGAACGAAACGTGCTGTTGGTCCGTGGTTTCATGGACTACTCTTGTAAATACACGCATACCTTCTTTACCAAACTACAAATAACACGTTAGAATAGAGTAATCAAGTTTACATATATTGTCATGCTTTTATATAACGCTATGCTTAAGAGATGTTATCATGCAAACATTTAAAAGACACTTTTATTTATCTATTGCATCACTAAATAATTTATACTCTATTGATATATTGTCCTTTATTATATTCATATTCATATTTATTTTTGGAGACTTACCGAGCACTATTTCGCTGACGATATTTCTTTTCTCTTTGTTTCCTTAGAATTTTCGTCAGATACTGGGAAGATTGAACCAAGTTCAGTGGTTTATTCTCAGCTCAAAACACGGACTAGCTTTTAGTTTCATTCAGCAGTTTATTTTCAGTATGCCACATGTTAGGCATTTTCATTGCACTTTTATTTTTATTTATCTTATATCAAAATGTTGAGAAAGTTGAATGTAAATAAAGTTGTTAAAGTTTTATTATCACTTGTGTATTCTTTTCAATAATAAACTGTTTACTTTACACTCAGCGTGTTTGTTGCGAGAAATGATCTTCTCAGAATAAATACGTCACGAGCCTGTCACGTGCTTGCTTCCATCTTTTTGAAAAACATGACGTTACAAATTGTTCCCGTCGAATTAAACCTATTTAGCCGGATATTTCCCGTAGAATTAACCCTTTGATTTGTTACGTGGGTTAAAAAAATTACTTATCCACTTGATGATGCTCAATATTAGCGATACGAGATCAGGACACGTGGCAGATGACATGTTCCAAGACCCGGAAGGAAGGGCCTACAAAGGCCGACCAAGCCATCCTTGTACCCGACCTGCAAGCATAAGCTGACCCTCCTCGGGGCCCCCTGCAAATTTGCCTCCTCGGCCTCTCAGCTCGTCCCGGGCTGCCACGGGACCAAGACTCCTCAACCCTCTTGCTCGGTTCCGAGCACCCCAGCCGAGGCCGTCTTCCTCGGCGCCTCCGACCGACCAACTCCACTACTCGCAGGCGTAACCGCCGCTCCGCAAATCTCGCTATGTGCAGATTCTCCGCCAGCAACGTCCCACGTTCCACGCCATCACGATCCCCATTAATGGGCGATCCGCTCTTCACGCGGGCATGACGTCGGGAGCGTAACGGCCGGCGAGACTCTCGCGCCTACCGCTGCGTGCTGCCGCCGCTATATAAACCCCTATCACAGAAGGGTCAAGTAAGCCATTTTTACTCCATTTAGCTGTTACTCTGCTCGGATCTAGCACTAACTTGATCGTCGGAAGGTCCTCGGTGGTACCAAACCACCTCGGGACTTCTTTGCAGGTACTCGGTACTAAACTCCTCAAATCACTAATCTAATCAAAACCCATTGAGATCCACATGCAACAGAAATCACCACCAAAATCTACCGGGAGATCAACGGAAGACAACATCTGACGGAGACCCGAAAAGGACCTCCATCAGTTGGCACCGTCTGTGGGAAACACAAACTCCACAAAAACAAAGTTGGCCTTCCGATCTCCGTCCGCATGGCGAGAAACCATCCTGAAGATCCCGGTACCAGCCGCCGCCTTCCCCTCACCGAAGGCGTGGATGAGACTCCTCCAGCGACCATCATCAACGCCCTCGCCAGCCGGATAGATCGGCTACAGTCCCTCATGGAGGCGCTCGTCCGCGTCTAAGCGGCCGGGCCTAGGCCCCAGATCACCGCTCCACCGCCTCCAGAAGGCTCTGCCCCCGTCGAGACGGCTGACCACCAGCAAGCTATGACTCCTGGCCACAGATCTCTCGGGCCAGTACTCCCTGAAGCCCGCTGGGCGCCCCATGGCTCCACACCAAGGTCCGCCGCCAGAACGCCTCGCCTTGAGCCTCCTCACGACCCTTATCCCCCTGAGGAGATGTCAGTCATCTCGCCTGTCCACAGGCATGGTCGACACCACCTCCCTCGGCGGGGCCGCACAGAAGGGGTTCACCTCGGCGGCTCGAGAGCCACCTCGCCCAGGTATCTGAGGCACCTCATCGAGAGGAACCGGGGCCGCTCCCAGACGCAAGTCACCCACAGAGGAGGCCAGGGATCCCAAGGCGCCGATTCCTCGGGATACCATGGTCGACTCGACGCCCTCGAGAAGAAGATCGAGGGAATGCGCCGGGAGGCTCACCTCTCGAGCGACGAGGTTATGTATACCTCCGATTCGCTCACAAAGCCATTCACCGAGGAATTGCTCTCCGTCCACGTCTCCTCGCGCAACAAGCTTCCAAAGGTCTCTCTGTTCGACGGGAAAACCGACCCGAAGGACCATTTGGACGCTTTCACCGCGGGGATGAGCTTCCAGGACCACTCCGACGCCGCCCAGTGCAGGGCCTTCCCGGCCACCCTCATCCGCGCAGGTCGGGACTGGTTCCGGGGGCTCGAGCCCCGCTCAATCTCGACCTTCGACGAGCTGGCTACTCAGTTCCTCGGCCACTTCATTGGGAACCGTCGGCAGAAGCGCACGGTCGACTACCTCTTCATGGTTAAGAGTGGGGATAAGGAGACGTTCAAGGCCTACATCACCCGCTTCTACAACGTCCTTCTCGAGGTCCCCGAGCACCGGGACGAGACCGTCATCACGGCGCTCAGATCTGGTCTGAGGCACAAGGAGTGGTTACGCTCCTTTGCGTTGGCATAACCTAAGACCATGGCCGAGGTCAAGGCGTGGACCGAGCGCGAGGTTCAGCTGGAATCCGAGGTGAACGCGAACCTCCCCTGAGCAGAATGATCCGACCAGAAGAAGAGGGCTCGGGAGGAGAGGCCAGAGCGTCAGCAGCCCTATTACCCGAAGTTCCAGGAGTATACCCCACTCAACGTCTCCCTCGCAGTATTGCTAGAGGAGGCCCAGAACGAGGGGTTCTTCAAGTTCCCTCTGATCCCGCGTCAGGCCGCGAAGCGAACCCGGGGCCCTTACTGTGCTTTCCACCGGACACTGGGCCACGCCACGGAGGATTGCAAGCAACTCAGGGACTACATCGAAGAGCTCATCCGATCGGGACACCTCGCCGCATACTTGAGGGACAAACGGAAGGCCGACCGCGAGCAGGAGCAGCATCGCCCTCCCGCTGACATGACCATCGGTCAGATCATGCTCGTTTCGGCGGACGGCCAGCACGGAACTCAGGGAGCCTCGTACCCTGTGCCAAGCACGGAGGCCAACAGTCCTCCAGGGAGCTCGGGCCGAGCCAATAAGGTCATCTACTAGCATGTACTTTTCTTTTAGGGCAATGTAAACTCTTACTAGGGTCTGTAGTTAATTTAATAAAAATCAATGGAACATTACGAAAAAGAAGGAAAAACCTTGTTTATTCAATAGGTATTATGAGATCCTAAGCCATACACGCAAAAAAGAAAAGGAAATTACAACAGTGGGGGAAGGGGGTGCAGGGAGCACTGCTCGTGATACTCGGTAAAGATCTCCGCCAGCCGGGGCCTCACGAGGTCCAACCTCTGCCCCCGGTTCCCCCCGAGCGCGTTGATCCCGAGACTCAGCTCGTAGCACTCACGGACGAGCACCTCTGAGCGAGCCATCCGGTTCGCGGAGATCAGGCCGAGGCGCCTCAGAGACCGCAGCTTGCCCACAGCCTCGTCGTAGAGCTGCTCAGACAAGGGGTTGTAAAGCCTCGGCGACGCCCTCCAGATGGAGTACATCAGCAGTTGCAGCAGGGAGGAGCGTTGGGGGAGCAGCCGGCCGAAGTGGTCTTCAATGCTCCCGTAGACCAACTGCACCGTGTCCTCGGTGCAGTTCTGGTCATAAAGTTATATGTCTTCGAAATGGATGATATCAGGGATAGTAAAGGGGAAGTCTTGCATCCTTAATGATCTGTTTATGAAGAAAAGAAGGACCAGTGCTCCTTTAGCCTTATATAGCCCACTGTGCCCGCCTTCGCCCATAAATTCGCTGCCACATGGAAATCAACGAGCCTTCCCTGGCGGAGTCGAAATGACCCGACCCTGACGCTTCGCCTCCCCCCACATTCAATGCGCATGCTGCGCGCGCGATCGCCGCGACCGTTCCTGTTCCCCGTACCTGCGACTGGATGGTCGGGCGAAACCTCGTGAAGAATCAGCCGTGCAGCTACCCTGCTCGGCTATCCCTGGCGGGTAGCTTCCCTATCGCAACGCCAGGGACCAGAAAGTCCTCCCTAGAGGCAGCTCAGCAGCTTCCCTGCTCGGCTATCCCTGGCGGGTAGCTTCCCCACCACAACGCCAGGGATCAGAAAGCCCTCCCAGAGGCAGTCGAGCCCAAGGATCCCTCGCTCGGCTATCCTTCATGACAAAAGCCCTCGCCAAGAGGCACCGGGCAGTAACCCTGCCCGGCCAAGTGTCCTTGGTAGGTTTCTTGCAGCCCCTCCCGTGCCAAGGACCAAATTCTTCCCAGAGGCAGTCGAGTCCTTGCTCGGCTATCCCCAGCTGCTAGCTTCCTACCACAACCAACAGGGATCAAAGTCCTCGCCAAAAGGCACTGGGCGGTAACCCTGCTCGGTCTCCGTCCTGAAGGATCAAAGCCCTTGCAAGAGGCAACCAAGCAGCTGCCCTGCTCGGTCAACTCCGGCTGGTAGCTCCCTACCCACGACGCCAGGGATCAAAGCCCTCACAAGAGGCACCCGAGCGGCTACCCCGCTCGTTCATCCAAGGCTGGTAGGTGCCTACCCACGACGCCAGAGATCAAAGCCCTCGCCAAGAGGCAACCGCGCAGCTTCACTGCCCAGTCATCCTTAGTGGGCTTCTTACAGCCCCCCAACGCTAAGGATCAAAGCCCTCGCAAGAGGCAACCGAGCAGCTACCCTGCTCGGTCGTCTCTAGAGGGTAGCCTTCCTACCGCAACGCCAGGGACCAGAAAGTCCTCCTTAGAGGCAGCTCGGTAGCTTCTTGGCTCGGCTATCCCTGGCGGGTAGCTTCCCTACTGCGACGCCAGGGATCAGAAAGCCCTCCCAGAGGCAGTTGAGCCTGAGGATCCCTCGCACGGCTATCCGTCAGGACAAAAGCCCTCGCTAAAAGGCACCGGGCAGAAACCCTGCCCGGCCAAGGGTCCTTGGCAAACTTCCTACAGCCCCTCCCGCGCTAAGGACCAAAGTCCTCCCAGAGGCAGTCGAGTCCTTGCTCGGCTATCCCCGGCTGGTAGCTTCCTACCATAACCGACGGGGATCAAAGTCCTCGCCAAGAGACACTGGGCGGTAACCCCGCTCGGTCCCCATCCTGAAGGATCAAAGCCTTCGCAAGAGGCAACCGAGCGGCTACTCTGCTTGGTCATCTCCGGCTGGTGGTCGATGCTCGCATTGCCGGAAGTCAAAAGATGGCACCCCCATGAGGCCACTGTTAGTTGTATGTATGCCCTATAGGCCAGTATTGTACAGATGATGTATATTATATTGGATGCTTGGACATATATAGAGATGGATTTCTTGCTCGATATGATAGTATGCTATCTGGTTACTCTTTATCTTAACATATATACTTGTCTCTTTATACTGACTTATGGTTACATGTTGGTAAAGCCCTTAGGATGTGTACTTGACTACCTGGACTATGATGCGGATCATACTAGTGGGGACATGGTAGTCCATAAGTACATCCTTCAAGGTCCCTAGTCGTGGGTGTATCGAGACGGGGCATCGATATACCAGTGTAGACTAGCGTATACGCTTCTCGACCTATGAGATGGGCGATGGATGATCCCATATCCATTGGTGTTTGACATCAGAGATGGTATACGGGTGCTCAGTGGAGACTAGGTACACTGGACGGACTCGCCGAGAACTCCCAGATGGTATTATACCTCACGTCAGATGGCAGTTCTCAGGTGACACTTGTGCAGGTTAGTCTGTAGACCCGAGATCGTCATAGAGTCTTGTGTGATTCCCACTGTGCTTTGATTTCCACCTTACCACGTCCATGAGGGCGTGCAAAACGGTGGTTTTTGCGTACAGTCCCGAGTCACATGGAGGCAATGAGCGATAGGAGGGGTTTCGTCTCTCCCGGTATTGGGGGTTGATGTTGCACTGTGCTCGATTGGCCGTAACAGGGAAGTCCCTGGCCAAGGCTGATTGGAGATTTACTGGTAAGTGTTACCAGTAGTTTCTCGACCAGTTATGAGCCTCACATCCGCACGACTTATCGGTTATTAGGGTCTGACGTTTACCACCCCTAGACTTGATATGCGACATATCAGACGAGGAGACCGGACTGCACGGTAGTGTTGCCGGTTGGCTCGACGGGAGTTGTAGCAGGTTCGCTTATTCTCTTCTGATCGCTCAATACCCGGGTGGTCGTTACGTTTAGCTGACCGCTTGCGGCCTGGGGGGTGCTTGATATGATCATCACCCACTGCCGGTGTATTGACGAGTCTTAGAGTCCCACAATGGAGTTTCCTAGTCCAGGCGAAACGTTGTGGTGCGCGTATGCGATATGCGCATGGACCCGATTAAAATACGCGTATAGGATACCGTTTCTTGATCGGGCGGCTTGCTTTTGGTGGGGTCATATGTGATATGGCCGGATTGATAAATCAAGTGTTGATTTATCATTTAACCATTAGTTTCTCACTTGAAATCCTTTCTTGAGTTTGATGGATGTATGCATGCATGTATGCCTTCTTTATAGATTCATGCACATATGGATGTACATACACACATACATACATACATACATCCTTCATGGTTATACATACATGAAAATGGTGGCAATATAAGACTCACACCATGGTTTTATATATGGATTTTATTGCATTTGATTTAAAACAAAAAGGAAAAAGGAAAATGGTTATCATTGATTTGTTTCTACACTCTTCTTTTGACCTAACCATTCTCACCCACCTTTTAACCTTGGGTAAACTTTCCTTTTGTGTTTTAACTCAAGTTCAATAAGATATTCATTGTTTAACCATGGTTTGTGATGAGAACAAGAAAATATATATACATATATTTTCATTTTTCTCAATAAGAGTTATTCTTTTCACTCTTGAAAAAATATAGCCATCATCTTCTTCTTCCTCTCTCACTTGCTCTCTAGACTTTTGTAGTGAGCAAATTACATAACAAGATTAGATTTTGAAGTGAGAATAAGAACCACAATATCATTCTACACAAGTTTAGCCCACTTGTTTAGAGTGTTATCTTCATTTCTTCTTTTGAAAAGTGAAGTTGCAAGCTTGGACTAAGAGCTTCGAGTGGATCGTCGTGGACACTAGGAGACCTCAAGCGAACCCTCCTCCAACCCTCAAGTGGCCAAGGAGTCTAGCGTAGGGAGCTACAAAGGTTGTACTCTCAAAACCCTAGCATTTCTTTCATGTGATGATGTGTAGTTTATGGAACCCTAATTTTTCTAGGAACGATCCAATGTTTGTTAACTTAGCACCTTAAAAATTCATTCATTGGTACATGTGATGCTTCCAATCCCTACATGAGGTGCTAGGCTAACCCAACATTGGTATCAGAGCCGACCTAGAACATTAGGCGACACTTTAACGAAGTTAAAACCTCGATCGAACCCGATATCGACAAAATCGACCCCTTTCTGGACAATTTTTAAAATCTGGGATTTTTAGGAATTAAAAATACTTAAAAAATACAGCAGGGATTTCTAAGAATTACGGCGCAAAAATTATTACATGATCTGTACGGACCGCCGTGGTTCCGCGGCAATACCCTGCTTGTGCCGCGGAACCGCGGCCGTACAGTGAGATCTTGGCAGTCTGTTTGCACAGTAATTCTTGATTCTGTGATTGATATTTTCTGGGTATTTTTAATTTGACTCAAGTATTGAGTATTCAGGGGTTCATTTTGTAATCGTCGATTCGATCGGAGAATTTAATTTTGTTTTGCTTTTCCGGATAAATTAGAAAGTATTAAAGTGTTTAAACGAGTATCATTTGCTCACTTTTCACGGGGTTTAAATATTTTTGGAGATACGTGCAAGTTTTTTGGTGGACCCTCTAGAAGACAACAAACCTTAACTCGATTATGTGACCGTCTCGAACTGCCCTTTGAACCTTAGGGTTTGGGGCAGTACGGCGTGCCACATGTGAGGCGTTGGCTTGACCCTTCTACGGCTGGACCGCTACTACTGTGTCACACTCCGGGTTTTTGAACTCCGCTCAAGTGTTGAGCTTTAAGGAATCTTGGGTATTTGATCGTTCGTTCGAAAACTTTAATACTGTCTATTTATCTGGAATGTGATGCAATGTGTGGAATTCATATTACTAGACATGAAATACGAAGTATGTGATATTTCGCATTTACGATGTCTAAAGAGAATGTGGATTCCAGATATTGCAGTTTTACACTTTCTTTTCTATGACCGTAAGTGTAGTATGTCGATATCGCCGGTTTCGTTGCTATACATCAGCGATAATTTGGGTATGCATACTTATTTACGTTGATGATATGAGATATTATGTGTTGCTGAGATATGATGTGCAGGATTGTCGCGATTGAATAGCCGGGGGGATTTTATGTGAGATGAGAGTTTTAATATTTTCATTCATGTAAATTCAAATGTAATGTAATATTCTTTTATTTGGGGCACTTCCGGGTTGAGATCGATGCCACCAGTGTTGTATATTATTTACTTTTCCGCATTAGGATGGACCCAAGGAGGGGAGCACAGGTGACCGGGTTCTGGGGTTCAGTGGGAGGCCATCTCGAGGAGTCGAGACCGGGTCTCCTAAACTCCAGAATTGGTAGGGTCGCTTGCCGCTCTCGTAGGGGTCCAGGGTGTGGGCTTGGCTATTCATCGCGACTGTGGAATCCGTATTTTCTATTATTGGCTAAATACTAAATACGGACGTCCTAGTATATCCCACATTATATCTATGTTTCTGCTGCGATATCTGTGATGTGATCATTAGATATGTACTGTGATAAATACTGTATATAGTATATATGATATATTATATAGGCGTTACTTATGTTTTACACCCGCGCTAGCCCTGCCCTGCTCTGCCGTTAGTTACCTAACCTAACGGTGCACGAGGGGACATCGAGGCGAATGCGGATGGCATAAGTGTACGTCGTATTTATCTGTGATGTTTAGGTGACTTAAATGATGGGACTTCATTAATGTGATTAATGAAAGAAAAGAAACCTAAAAGATGTTGTAGAATCAAATTTTAAAATAAAAGGGTAGCTACAGTCTTGTTTAGCATAGCGGTATATATGATATACCCTGCACCTTATTCGATGGGGAAAAAGCCGAGATCCCTTCACCGGGAGTGACCTCTTTAGCAAAACTGGCAGATGCTACAACACTCGGTTTGACTTTTGATTGCTTTTGGAGTTTTTGCTTTGCCCAGTGATATATATGATATATCCCGCACCTTATTCAATGAGGAAAGAGCCGAGATCTCTTCACCGGGAGTGACCTCTTTAGCAAAACTAATAAAAGCCTCAAAATCACTCCATTTCAAAACTTCACTTGATTCTACAACGATATCAAGTTCATTACGCAATAGGTTTTCAAAAAAATCTGTCGTAGCCCTCCGTCATTTCAGATAAATCCTACTTAGTATTCGTGCTACGTTTGTTGACCTCCATCAAGGCGTAGTGTGCGGTAGCTAACTAGTATTTATCTGCTTATGCATGTGATGCAGATTGGATTAGGGTAGTCGTACGACCTTGTTGACCTCCGTCAAGGGTCGTGCGGGTGGGTTTGATTCAATCAAGAAATGACGGGTTGAACTTGACTTGCACCCTGTGGTTTGTTGACCTCCGTCAAGGTCATAGGATGCTTGGGGCAAAATATTATCGGGAATTTCAAGTGTTGAAATTTGCAATGAGATTACATACCTTCTATGAGATAGTTGGATCCCGATACCCACTGCGAGTAATTGTTACTCCTGGGAGAGTTTTACACAGGACAATTACCCGATCAAGTAGGTGTCTAGAAAGGTGTCAACGGGGTTACACCTCTGGGAAAACGGGGTTACACCTCTGGGAAAACGAGGAACCTCCCTCAAAGTACCGACACTGGCCTGGCTGAAAGATCGGCGAAGTTGTAGGGTGTAATTAATCCCGGCTAGTCTTTCCTTTTAGAGTTTAAAGGAAGATTTGATAAAAACAGTGGGAGCCATCCTGATTAGATAAGATAATAACCAATCTGATCTTGCAAGAGCATACGCTAAAGTGTTTTTCTTCTCTCTCTCTCCAGGTAGCGACCATGTCATGCCTTAATCAAGATAATAATATGGATGTATTGACCGAACCCGCAAGTTATACTGTGCTGGGGAACGTCGGTTCCGTTCTTTCTTATAAGAGTTATAAGACTGAACAGGACATAGGGGAATACCAGGATTCCCATGCCACCCGAATGAAGAAAGTACATGATGATGCATTTTCTTCGGGTGTGTTCGTTACAGAGAACTGTTTCTCCATTTGCCCTACATCCTGGGTATTAGATACCGGGTCAGGATCCCATATATGTAATCAGTTACATGGGCTTAGGAAAGGTAGAGAACTTGGAGAAGGTGATAAAGACATAAGAGTTGGAAATGGTGCAATTGTTGCAGCTAAGACTGTCGGGGAATATCACCTTGCATTACCAACTGATAATACATTGGTTCTGAACGAATGCTATTACATGCCGGACCTGATATGCAACATTATATCGGTTTCTTTGTTGAGTAAAGATGGATATAATTTTGTATTACATGATAATGTTATGAACATTTTCCGTAACCAAAAGTTGGTTGGATCAAGCACGTTATGCAATGGCATTTATGTTCTAAATCAATCAACAGTTCTAAGCATAACAAACACACACAAGAGGAAGAGTTCAGAACTGAACGAATCCTTCTTGTGGCATTGTAGACTGGGTCACATCAATGCGACACGACTAGCTAAGTTGAATAAAGATGAATATTTGAATCCGTTTGAATTATCATCTTATGACACTTGCCAGTCATGTCTCAAAGGCAAGATGACCAAAACTCCGTTTACGGGACACGGAGAAAGAGTTACGGAACTCTTGGGACTGGTGCATAGTGATGTATGCGGTCCAATGTCTACACATGCCAGGAATGGTTCTGCGTACTTCATTACATTCACTGACGATCTCTCTAGGTTTGGGTATGTGTTCTTGATGAAACACAAATCAGAAGCTTTTGAGAAATTTAGAGAATATAAACAAGAAGTCGAGAACCAAACCGGAAAAAATATTAAAATCCTACGATCTGATTGAGGAGGTGAATACTTGAGCATTGAATTCCTGGACTTCCTAAAAGAGAATGGGATTCTCTCTCAGCTGGCTCCTCCATATACACCACAGCACAACGGTGTATCAGAACGGAGGAACCGCACCCTATTGGATATGGTGCGCTCTATGATGAGTGTAGCTGAGTTACCTATTTCCTTCTGGGGATATGCACTGGAAACAACAGCATACCTACTGAATAGGGTTCCTACCAAATCTGTGCCTACCACCCCATATGAGATATGGGAAGGGAAGAGACCATATCTTAATTTTATTAAGATATGGGGTTGCCCGGCCTATGTCAAAAGACAAAAACCGGACAAACTCGAGGCAAGGTCTGTTTTGTGTAAGTTTGTTGGATATCCCAAGCATTCGCGAGGGTATATCTTCTACCACAGTGAGGAACAAAGGGTGTTTGTTGCTCAACATGCCACCTTTTTAGAAAAGGAATTTCTTGCAAAAGAGATTAGTGGCCCTGAGGTAGCACTGGAAGAAGTTCCAGCTATACAAACCACAACAGAAGATTTGGTAGAACCATAGGATTCGGTAGTTCCCGATGAACCCCAGCCACTCTGCCGATCTAGTAGGGTTCCTCGCCCACCTGAGAGATACTACGGTTTTCTCATGGATGGTGGGAGCGAGGATTGCATCATGGAGGATGATGACCCAACTAGCTTCGAGAAGGCCATCACGAGTGGGGACTCAGTGAAATGGATGGATGCTATGCGGTCCGAGATGGAATCCATGTACACCAACAAAGTATGGACTTTGGAAGATGCTTCTGAAGGGGTAAAACCCATTGGGAGCAAGTGGATCTTCAAGAAAAAACTTGGTGTAGATGGGAAAGTGGAGACTTTCAAGGCTAGACTTGTTGCAAAGGGTTTTCGTCAAAGACTAGGTGTGGACTATGACGAAACCTTTTCTCCAGTGGCTATGCTTAAATCCATCCGGATCATGCTTGCCATCGCTGCATATCATGATTACGAAATCTGGCAAATGGATCTTAAGACCGCCTTTCTAAACGGTGATTTAGAAGAGTGCGTGTACATCACTCAGCCAGAGGGCTTCGTAGATAGTGGGAGCAGCGGGAAGGTGTGCAAGCTGCTTAAATCCATTTATGGATTAAAGCAAGCAACGCGGAGTTGGAACATCTGCTTTGACGTCGTTATCAAAGAGTTTGATTTCGTCAAAAACGTAGATGAACCTTGTATTTACAAGAAGGTAGCAGGGAGTAAGGTTGTCTTCCTCGTATTGTACGTAGACGACATACTCCTGATAGGAAATGACATTCCTATGCTGCAATCGGTTAAGCTCTTCTTATCATAAAGATTCTCAATGAAAGATCTAGGTGATGCCTCCTGCATATTAGGAATCAGGATCTATAGAGATAGATCTAAAAGGATATTGGGATTGTCCAAGTCCAGGTACATTGACACTATACTAAAGAGGTTTAGTATGGAAGAATCCAAGTGTGGGAACTTACCCATGATCTCTGGAGTCACTCTCTCCAAAGAGATGTCTCCCAAGACTGATTTGGAGAGAGCTCGCATGCAAGGGATACCCTATGCTTCGGCTGTAGGCTCTATCATATACGCGATGCTATGTACCAGACCCGATGTAGCATACTCACTAAGTGTAGTGAGCAGGTATCAAGCTGATCCTGGAGAGAGTCACTGGATAGCTGTGAAGAGCATTCTCAAGTACTTGCGATGGACTAAAGAGATGCTCTTGGTGTATGGTAACGGAGAACTCCAAGTGGAGTCCTTTACCGATTCGAGCTTCCAGAGTGATAAGGACGACTCTAAGTCGCTGTCGGGATTTGTCTTTACCTTTTTCGGAGGGGCGGTTAGCTGGAAGAGTTCTGATTGATACGATTTTTAGGATGTGTGTCGGTTTTTAGAAAATTGTATTTAGAAATCACAACCAAAAATATTTTGACCGCAATCAATAACGGTGTCGGATGTAGCGCGTTAGTAAGTGCGGATCGTCCACGGGAAAAGTGTAATCCGTTCAATTTCCGAATTAGATGAGTCAAAAATTTAATGAAAAGAAAACAATTCATGATTTGCATTTGAAGATCAAGAAATAAGAAAAATCTAGTTCTAGAAAAGACATTAAAAACAAGAATTGAGATGTGTGATAATTTCCAACCAACAATCAAGATTAGAAGTATGGCTCGTAGGAGTAGATCGGATCTATAGATGTGATGAGATCTAATGATTACTCATTCTTATCCATTAACGAATTGATACTAGATCGATGCAAATTCATCGAGGTTTAAGGATCTTGCGAGGAAATTAAGGATTTCGCAACTCATCCTTTGTCCTTTCGATGGATCGCATTCAAATTCTAGCTTCTAGTTAATCAAATGGTCAATAGTTGTTCCCTAGTTTCGAGTGAACACAATCAAGAAAGCATCATCTCGAAACTAGGTTATTAATCATTTGATTCACTAGAATTTCCAAACATTATAGGATTTAAGAATTGTAAAAATATCTAAAATTATCATCATCTAAAGATCGTCACAACTCCTACACGAGCGGAGATTACTCAAACATCATGATCACAAACACAATCACAAATTGAGATCTAATCATTATGCTTGAATTAAAAGATAAGCAAGAATATAGAAAATTCACCTTTATTTATCGACAAATTTCGTTACAACTCTCTTGAATTTACAAAAGGAAGGAACTAGATCGTCGATTTCGGCTTCGCTCGGCTCCTTGAGTCGCGGATCGGCGTGGATCTCTTGCTCCGTTGGAATCCGGCGTCGCTTCTAAAGGTTGAAGGCACTCTTGCTTGAATTGCTCTCGGGATCTTGATCTTGATTTTGAATTGGGGTTGAATTTGAGGCACAAGTTTTTGTCACTAAACTTATGGGTTGAAGATGGTGATGATTCTTGAACAATTTGCACCCTAGATCTAGGCTCTCTTATATAGACCTCCAAATTCTAGATCTAGGATTGAAATTTGAATTCCCTCCACAAGTTAGTTAACCAAAAGATTTAAATTTCCCTCCAAAAAGTTAGTTAAGCCCAAAATTTGAATTTCCCTCCAAGAGTTTGTTAAGCCGAGCCTTCTAGATGTGCCACGTGGAGCTTCTGGGGTCTTCTGGAAGCTTTGGCCGTTAGAAATAAGCATGTGATGAAATTTGGAGCCATGATCTCTTCATATGGCCGCGGATCCGCGGGCCTTTAGTGGACTTGGAGCTTCATTTTCCTGGTGTGATCTTGGGCTGTCATATAGGCCTTTTCTGATATTTTAATTTCTATTTGGCCTTCTGTATCACTACCAGATCTTCAGCCTTTGAGTTGGCGTATCGTTTATCAGATCTTTTCCCAATTTTGGGCTCTCCTTCTGTGATTTCCTGTATTAGACCCCAGACAAGAGTTGCGCAATACAAGGATGATGCGATGCCATGAAAAACCACACAATTTCCCTAAAAGTGCCGGTTTTAGTATACAGTACAAGTAATCCAGTATTTTACACGTGTTTTGCTAATATGTGCGATATGACTACCGGATACCTTTACTTGACTGCAAAAGGTAGGGAAATTGCTGTGTTAGAAATGCAGTATTTTCGACTGATCAAATTCCCCCAAACTTATTTTCGATCGTCTCGATCGAACTGTTTTATTAAAAAGAGAAGGAGAAAATAAAGAAAGAGAAAAACTAACTAGCACACTTTCGTAGGCAACACGATTGCACTGAGCACGTGCAACAAGCCTTTAAACCTCTAGGTGTCCCTAGTAGGAGGAGTGTTGTCTCCTGAGGGTTTTCAGCGGATTGCACCCACAAAATCCAATAATAAAAGAAAGATCATGAATATTACATTTAAAGATAAGAATCGTAGAAGAAAAGCTTTGAAAATTAGGGTTTCCCAACTAAGCTAGCTTTTCGGTTGTCATGAGCCCTATCTTAATGGTCATGAAAAGATGTCAGAAATCACGTCCTCCCTCAATAAAACATCGTCTTATTCTTCATTCCTATCTTTCTTCCAAACATCGATCATATCACCCTGCGTGTGTGTAAAGATATCCCTACACCCGGAGAATTCAATTCAAGCTATCATACTCTTGCCCATCAGCCTCAGTACTTTTTAATTAATGAATATTTAGACGAATTTGCTCACACACTTTCATGCGACCGTTAATACTTCTTGAGGTACTAACCGACCGATTACTCATGTGCTTGCTTATTTGGTGTATTTTCCTCGTCTTACACCACCTCAGGCATAGCAGTGACTCCCAGACCAGTTGGCCTTAGGGCACTAGGTGAAGAGGCACCATCGCTATACATTTTTTATTGCCCTTGGTGATAACAAAGACCAGTGTCCATTTTTCTCACCACTTTATATTTATTCATTTCATTCATTTTTTTATATTTCCTTCATACATTGGCTTTAAGACAAGAGCATTTCAAGGTATCCTCTACTATCCCAGGCTTTAAGACGTGTGTAAGTGCGAATAGCAGGGTAGCAACGTTCAAAATATTTGGCTTCCAGATTAGAAACTATTTTTCATACTTATTTTTATCCTCAGATTAGTGACGTCCTTTATCTTACTAACCCTTGGGACAACGGCTCATAACTACTTATTACTAGTTCGTATAAGAAAACTTCTAATTTTCTTGGTTTTCTTAAATTTTTCTAATCTTTTGGATGTAATTCTTCACTATCTAATCTTTTATTATCTTATTTATGTACAAAAATATTTTTATATTATGAATTTTTTTTAATTTGTATTGGTTTTTTTTTAAAAAAAATGTTTTGTGCTTATGCAAAGTATGATGCAAATGATGCGAAAATAAGCACAAACCTTCCCCAAACTTGTTTTCAACAGTGTCCTCACTGTTGCCATCAGCTAAATCTCGAAAAACCTGTAAGTTTGGGAGGAATTTATTAGTGGGGGCAAAATATTTAAGTGAAGAATCTCCCCCAAACTTATTTTTGGCCCAAAATTTTGTAAAAATTTTCTTTTTCAAGAGCCAGAAAAAAATGCCCCCCCAAACTTGAGTTATGCAATGTTAAGCTTTGAAAATCACATGAGGGGGTCAAAAATCAATGGTCGATGCCAAGCTTTGCAAAGACCAAACGTCAACACCAACCATTCAAAATTTTTATCAATGCAGTGCTCTGGTTGGTGGAAGAAGAAGTGGGGAAAGGGTAAGTGGTGGAATAGAAAGTGTGTGCGTCTCATTTTGGAGAGACGATGCAGTGAATGTGATGGATTACTCGTATTCTTTTTACAGTCCATATGAAGGGGTGGAGGTTCATTTTCATTGATTTGGACATGATTCATCTCAACACCCGTGCTTTTCATAAATGCGAGTTCATCAGCGAAGATTTCCTCAAAAGTTCCATCAATACCCCGATGAATAATGTCATCACAAAGTGCGGGGTGATCTTCAAACTCTAAAAGCAGTTCATAATCCGTGTTAATTGTTGACCCGGACATCTAGGTGGAAGAGTCCGTATGTGTATGATACCTAGTTGGGTCAAACAACAACATATGAAAAGAGTCAAGATCAGTATCAAGAGGATCATCAAATTCACTGCTGTCGACATCCATTAAGTCGACAGAACAGACCTGAGCTGTAGGTTCGGAGGGTACACTTCCCAACTTGTAAATGTTTAGCTCAATTGACCTATTCCCGAAAGATAGGGTCATAGAACCATTACGACAGTTGATTATAGCGTTGGAAGTGGCCAAAAAGGGGCGACCTAAAATCACCGGAATTTGATTCCGTGGGTTCGCTACAGGCTGTTTATCAATTACAATAAAGTCCACAGGGAATATGAATTCCCCGATTTTTATTAACACATCTTCCAGTTCACCCCTAGGTTTGGTGATTGATCGGTCAGCCATCTGAAGAGTTATGTTCGAAGGCTTTAACACTCCGATACCTAGTTGCTCGTAAACTGAATATGGAAGCAAGTTAACACTAGCGCCAAGGTCTAGTAGAGCACGGTTAATGTGTTTTTCCCCGATAGAAATGGAAATCGTAGGATATCCAGGATCCTTACGTTTCCTCGGTAATTGTTGGGGGAAAGCCGTGTCTACTGTCTTTTCCATGAAAATCTTCTTGGGCACTTGAGTCTTCCTCTTCCTAGTGCACAAGTTCTTAAGAGTTTTCGCATAGGACGTAACTTGTTGGATAGCATCTAGGAGAGGGATGTTGGTGTTAACTTGCTTAAAAATGTTCATAATCTTCTCCATATGTGGACTCGGTGTGTTTGCCCTTAACCGATTAGGATAAGGTGCTTTAGCAATAAGCGCTGGGTCCATCATAGGAGAAGGAAGTGGGGGTAGACATGATCCTAAAAGAGGAGTGGGGATCGTCTGTGGAGAACTAGAAGAGAGGGACTGAGGTGGCGAGCCTTGTGGGAAACGAAGAATAGGCTCGCAAGAAAGTGGTGGGGTAGAAGAACTGGGGTCAGAATTAGAAGTGTGTGTGTAAGGAAGGGTCTCAGCCGGGGTGTTATTGATTGATTTATCAGTATCATCAAACTCTTCCCCAACGTGATTGTCAAGCACTCTTCCAGATCTCAACGTGATTGCATCCACATGATGTGAATAGCCAGGATTGGGTAAAGGTTGAGCTGGAAGTTTCCCTTTCTCTCTTGCACTCATTTCGGCTTTTAATCGTGCAATTTCTTCTTCCATCGATTTAATACTCTTGCTTTGGGACGCAGAATTTTTCTCAATTTTATCGACAGAAGACTTTATTTCAGCCGATACTTGCATGAGATTTGTTAGAAGCAAGTTTATGAATGAAGAGGATTCATCAGTCCCGGTCAACTGCAAAGGACTAGATGGTGCGGGTGTGTTGACCGGATTTTGGAAATTTTGTGCTTGAAAGGGGTGCTGACTCAATTGAAGTTATGGTTGCTGTTGTGGTGGAGGAAGCCTTTGGAAATTGTTTTGGGTTGGAACCGTGTTTTGAGATTGTGATTGGTTCCAAGCAAAATTTGGGTGATTCCTCCAACCCTGATTATATGTGGAAGAAAATGAATCGTTTCTAGGTCTTTGAAATGCGGCATTGGCATGCTCATGACCTTGAAACGGACATTCTTCCGTCAAATGAGAAGGATCAGAACAGCATCCACATACAGTTTTGGAGAGTGACATTTGACTTAGGGCGGCAGCTAAAAATTTGTTTTCCATAGCGTCAAATTTCTTGTGTAAAGCTGAAATTTCAGCTTTAATTCCTATGGAAATATCATTGCCATCCCTAGGCAATTGACTTACACCCTCCCACTGTAAAGATTTTTCAGCGAAATTTTCTAGAAAATTCCAGGCTTCCCCATCATCTTTAGTCATGAAGTTGCCTTGACACATGGATTCAAGGGTCTGTCTTGTGTTAGGATTAATGCCCTCATAAATGATTCGGCACAGTTCCCATCTCGGGATGCCGTGATGTGGACATTGGACTAACAGATCCTTGAAGCGTTCAAGACATTTTGAAAATTTTTCATTTGGAAGCTGGGTGAATTGATATATTTCGCTACGGACTCGAGCTGTCTTTTGATGTGGGTAGAATTTCTTAAGGAATGCTTTGACGAAGTCTTCCCAATTTGAAATGGAATGTGCGATAGTGTTATATAGCCACTTCTCGGCTAAATCGCACAAAGTGAATGGGAGAAGACGAAGACGCAAGGCATCCACAGACAACTGTGAGGTACCCATCATTGCGCATACATTTTCAAATTTCGTGATAAACACGTATGCGTCCTCAGACTCGAGACCGTGAAATTTTGGTAGAAGGTTGATGTATTGGGGTTTAATCTGAAAATTTTCCCCGTTAGCTGGTGGAATGGAAAGACGGGTGGAAAGGGGACCTCGTGTTGGATAGCACCTCTCTTGGAGAGAGATGCGAGGTGGATTCTGAGCACCAACGGACGGCGGCAGAGTAGTGGTAAAGAAATTCGATGGAGACGGATCCATCGATGTGGGTGTGGTGGTGGGTAAAGAAAAGGTAAGTGTAGAAATACCGACTTTAGGGTCGATCGAAGGGACGCGGAAAAACAGGCACTAGAATCCCGTTGTCCAGCCTATCTTGTACTAAAAAGGGTTAGTACAAGTGGCAGCGTGAATTTATAATTAGGGGAATGATGAATGAATGCGGTATTTGTTTTGAAAATTGGACGGATTTTGGAAAATATGATGCAACACAACAAATGCAACAACAAGACCCTAGAATCTAGTGGTCACCTAGGTCCGGCTCTAGACCGCTCCTAACTGCCAAAAGACAAGTCGCAGGATAGAATCCTCCACTGCCTCTTTGTCCCCGTGTGGCCAGGTAAGTGCCAGGTAAGTGGGAAGGTACTCCACTACGTAAGTAGTGGGCCTAATTAATAACCACTAGCCTTCGACACACTTGCCTTAGACACCACAAGAAAACGCGGATAAGCAATGAATTACCCACGGCCTTCTTCTGTCCTAAGTGAGCGCGACGGTCCTTAGAGTCATCTCTAGATATTTTTTAATTAATGAGGGTAATGCGGATGCAAGTTTTGCGATTTTTGGGGCTTAGGAAGGGTAATGAACTCCCCGCCTAATCTGGATTTGGTCTTTACCCCTTAATGTCCGTATTAATATGCAAACAACCACAAAAATCAAAACAAGCACAATTTAATTTTGCTTTTTGCGCGGCGCTGTGATTATTTGCCAAGAAACCTGCACAAAATGTTATTTGGAGAAGATTTGAGAAGGAGATAAGAAAGATAGAGCTTACTGAGGAAAAATTTCAGAGAGATCCCTCTATAGTGCCGTGGTTCCACCGCATATGGGCACTTAGACCGCGGAATCGCCGCAAGTTGATCAGTTCACTGCTTCAAATTTTCACAGAGAGCTTATGTTGTCTCTCTCAGCTCTCTGGAATTTTCACAAAAAATTTATCCAAGCTCCAATAATTCCAGATTTCCTCGCAATCAAATCACAACACACGTATTAGGGTTTGTGCGAGTTTAGATCTAAAAATTATAATGGAATAAATTTTTCAACTCAAATTTCAAAATACGAACAATTAGCGCACTATCCCCGGCAACGGCGCCATTTGATTGTTGATTTTTGTTGTGTTTATCAAATGATCCCCGGCAACGGCACCATTTTGATTGATACGATTTTTAGGATGTGTGTCGGTTTTTAGAAAATTGTATTTAGAAATCACAACCAAAAATATTTTGACCGCAATCAATAACGGTGTCGGATGTAGCGCGTTAGTAAGTGCGGATCGTCCACAGGGAAAGTGTAATCCGTTCAATTTCCGAATTAGATGAGTCGAAAATTTAATGAAAAGAAAATAAAACAATTCATGATTTGTATTTGAAGATCAAGAAATAAGAAAAATCTAGATCTAGAAAAGACATTAAAAACAAGAATTGAGATGTGTGATAATTTCCAACCAACAATCAAGATTAGAAGTATGGCTCGTAGGAGTAGATCGGATCTATAGATGTGATGAGATCTAATGATTACTCATTCTTATCCATTAACGAATTGATACTAGATCGATGCAAATTCATCGAGGTTTAAGGATCTTGCGAGGAAATTAGGGATTTCGCAACTCATCCTTTGTTCTTTCGATGGATCGCATTCAAATTCTAGCTTCTAGTTAATCAAATGGTCAATAGTTGTTCCCTAGTTTCGAGTGAACACAATCAAGAAAGCATCATCTCGAAACTAGGTTATTAATCATTTGATTCACTAGAATTTCCAAACATTATAGGATTTAAGAATTGTAAAAATATCTAAAATCATCATCATCTAAAGATCGTCACAACTCCTACACGAGCGGAGATTACTCAAACATCATGATCACAAACACAATCACAAATTGAGATCTAATCATTATGCTTGAATTAAAAGATAAGCAAGAATATAGAAAATTCACCTTTATTTACCGACAAATTTCGTTACAACTCTCTTGAATTTACAAAAGGAAGGAACTAGATCGTCGATTTCGGCTTCGCTCGGCTCTTTGAGTCGCGGATCGGCGTGGATCTCTTGCTCCGTTGGAATCCGGCGTCGCTTCTAAAGGTTGAAGGCACTCTTGCTTGAATTGCTCTCGGGATCTTGATCTTGATTTTGAATTGGGGTTGAATTTGAGGCACAAGTTTTTGTCACTAAACTTGTGGGTTGAAGATGGTGATGATTCTTGAACAATTTGCACCCTAGATCTAGGCTCTCTTATATAGACCTCCAAATTCTAGATCTAGGATTGAAATTTGAATTCCCTCCACAAGTTAGTTAGCCAAAAGATTTAAATTTCCCTTCAAAAAGTTAGTTAAGCCCAAAATTTGAATTTCCCTCCAAGAATTTGTTAAGCCGAGCCTTCTAGATGTGCCACGTGGAGCTTCTGGGGTCTTCTAGAAGCTTTGGCCGTTAGAAATAAGCATGTGATGAAATTTGGAGCCATGATCTCTTCATATGGCCGCGGATCCGCGGCGCCAAGGGGGTTTGGGCCGCGGATCCGCGGCCCTTTAGTGGACTTGGAGCTTCATTTTCCTGGTGTGATCTTGGGCTGTCATATAGGCCTTTTTCTGATATTTTAATTTCTATTTGGCCTTCTGTATCACTACCAGATCTTCAGCCTTTGAGTTGGCGTATCGTTTATTAGATCTTTTCCGAATTTTGGGCTCTGCTTCTGTGATTTCCTGCATTAGACCCCAGACAAGAGTTACGCAATACAAAGATGATGCGATGCCATGAAAAACCACACAATTTTCCTAAAAGTGCCGGTTTTAGTATACAGTACAAGTAATCCAGTATTTTACACGTGTTTTTCTAATATGTGCGATATGACTACCGGATACCTTTACTTGACTGCAAAAGGTAGGGAAATTGCTGTGTTAGAAATGCAGTATTTTCGACTGATCAAGTTCCAAGCAGGAAACCGTGGCAGACTCGACGATGGAGGCTGAATACATCGCTGCCAACGATGCTGCTAAAGAGGCTGTCTGGATCAAGAAGTTCATTACTGAACTTGGAGTGGTTCCATCCATTGTGCATCCAATACCTTTGTATTGCGATAACAATGGAGCGGTGGCTTTGGCCAAGAAACCCAGGTCCCATCAGTGATCCAGGCATATTCTGAGGCGGTATCACCTGATCCGGGAGATAGTTGATCGCCGGAAGATCGAGGTCAGGAGGGTTGACACGAAGAATAACACAGCGGATCCACTCACGAAGGCCATTCCCCAGATACAGTTTGGGTGACTCTTCGGGATGCTCGGTATGCGATACTACAGCAGCTGGCCCTAGTGCAAGTGGGAGATTGTTAGTTGTATGTATGCCCTAGAGGCCAGTATTGTACAGATGATGTATATTATATTGGATGCTTGGACATATATAGAGATGACTTTGTTTCTCGATATGATAGTATGCTATCTGGTTGCTCTTTATCTTAACATGCATACTTGTCTCTTTATACTGTCTTATGGTTACATGTTGGTAAAGCCCTTAGGATGTGTACTTGACTACCTGGACTATGATGCGGATCATACTAGTGGGGACATGGTAGTCCATAAGTACATCCTTCAAGGTCCCTAGTCATGGGTGTATCGAGACGGGGTATCGATATACCAGTGTAGACTAGCGTATACGCTTCTCGACCCATGAGATGGGCGATGGATGATCCCATATCCATTGGTGTTTGACATCAGAGATGGTATACGGGTGCTCAGTGGAGACTGGGTACACTGGACGGACTCGCCGAGAACTCCCAGATGGTATTATACCTCTCGTCAGATGGCAGTTCTCAGGTGACACTTGTGCAGGTTAGTCTGTAGACCCGAGATCGTCATAGAGTCTTGTGTGATTCCCACTATGCTTTGATTTCCACCTTACCACGTCCATGAGGGCGTGCAAAACGGTGGTTTTTGGGTACAGTCCCGAGTCACATGGAGGCAATGAGCGATAGGAGGGGTTTCGTCTCTCCCGGTATTGGGGGTTGATGTTGCACTGTGCTCGATTGGCCGTAACAGGGAAGTCCCTGGCCAGGGCTGATTGGAGATTTACTGGTAAGTGTTACCGGTAGTTTCTCGACCCGTTATGAGCCTCACATCGGCATGACTTATCGGTTATTGGGGTCTGACGTTTACCACCCCTAGACTTGATATGCGACATATCAGATGAGGAGACCGGACTGCACGGTAGTGTTGCCGGTTGGCTCGACGGGAGTTGTAGCAGGTTCGCTTGTTCTCTTCTGATCGCTCAATACCCGGGTGGCCGTTACGTTTAGCTGACCGCTTGTGGCTTGGGAGTGCTTGATATGATCATCACCCACTGCCGGCGTATTGACGAGTCTTAAAGTCCCACAATGGAGTTTCCTAGTCCAGGCGAAACGTTGTGGTGCGCGTATGCGATATGCGCATGGACCCGATTAAAATACGCGTATAGGATACTATATATTGATCGGGCAGCTTGCTTTTGGTGGGGTCATATGTGATATGGCTGGATTGATAAATCAAGTGTTGATTTATCATTTAACCATTAGTTTCTCACTTGAAATCCTTTCTTGAGTTTGATGGATGTATGCATGCATGTATGCCTTCTTTATAGATTCATGCACATATGGATGTACATACACACATACATACATACATACACCCTTCATGGTTGTACATACATGAAAATGGTAGCAATATAAGACTCACACCATGGTTTTATATATGGATTTTATTGCATTTGATTTAAAACAAAAAGGAAAAAGGAAAATGGTTATCATTGATTTGTTTCTACACTCTTCTTTTGACCTAACCATTCTCACCCACCTTTTAACCTTGGGTAAACTTTCCTTTTGTGTTTTAACTCAAGTTCAATAAGATATTCATTGTTTAACCATGGTTTGAGATGAGAACAAGAAAATATATATACATATATTTTCATTTTTCTCTATAAGAGTTATTCTTTTCACTCTTGAAAAAATATAGCCATCATCTTCTTCTTCCTCTCTCACTTGCTCTCTAGACTTTTGTAGTGAGCAAATTACATAACAAGATTGGATTTTGAAGTGAGAATAAGAACCACAACATCATTCTACACAAGTTTAGCCCACTTGTTTAGAGTGTTATCTTCATTTCTTCTTTTGAAAAGTGAAGTTGCAAACTTGGACTAGGAGCTTCGGGTGGATCGTCGTGGACACTAGGATACCTCAAGTGAACCCTCCTCCAACCCTCAAGTGGCCAAGGAGTCTAGCGTAGGGAGCTACAAAGGTTGTACTCTCAAAACCCTAGCATTTCTTTCATGTGATGATGTGTAGTTTATGGAACCCTAATTTTTCTAGGAACGATCCGATGTTTGTTAACTTAGCACTTTAAAAATTCATTCTTTAGTACATGTGATGCTTCCAATCCCTACATGAGGTGCTAGGCTAACCCAACAGCCACCGAGCATCCACCCACTCATGCTCGGCACAAATACGGCGAACAGCGCTCTGCCCGTCACCCGCAGAGAATCCGAGGCCCCAGTGAGGGGCATCAAGTCTATCCAGGTCTAAACGATCCCCTCTCGACTTCGGGGCCCATGGGGATACCTTCTCGGCAACGCTTGGCATGCTCGTCGACAAGTGATCGAAATCAACTCGATGGACGATCGCTAGACAGATGGCCAACCTGACATAAAAACACAACGGTACAAGCAGAGATATCTTACGAGCATTCTTCACAAACAGATGATAGAGCGCGATTCGATGAAACCAAAGAAAATTTTATTACTACCAAAGACAAAGGCTTTACGAAGGGTATTTTTTTGGGCTCCCCAGCCTTACAAAATTCCAAAAACAAAGAAATAAAAGGAGGAAGACAGGGGCTCTAGACCTCGGGGCCAGGTGCGACCTCAGGGTCCTCGACATCCACCACGTGACGCACGGGGTCCTCGGCGGTTTCCTCGTCAGGAACCTCTTCCCCCTGCTCATCGGCATCTGCGAGGGGGAACTCGGCCCGGAGATCTCCGTCGGCAAACTCCGGCATCCGGGCCTTAACGGCATCGAGGGCCTCGTGCCAGATGCGGGTCATAGCCACGGCCAGGTCATCATAGAAGTCCTTCGACTTCTTATAGCTCTCCACCGCCTTCAGTTCGGCCGACTTGGCCGCCTCGGCCACCGCCCCAAGCTCCTTCCGGAGGGTTTTCACCGTCCTCTTCAGGTTGCCGGCAAGCACCTGAGCATCCCCGAGCTTGGCCTCGGCAGTCAAGGCAGCCTCGCAGTACCGGGCTACCTCCCGTTTCCCGGCCTCCACCTCGCCTTCCAAGGCGGCAACCCTCACCGTCACCGCCTCCAGCTCCCGCCTGGAGCTCTGTTCCAGCGAGGCGAGCCGGCCTGCAGCCTCCAGCGCCAGGGCTACCACCTTGGCTTCCATATGCAAGGCAAGGGCAACGTGATGGAGAACCTGGGAGATACGAAAGAGATCAGAAAGACGAAGGAGGCACCGAATCTCACAATGAACCAAACACTTACCTACACGGACTCCTGGGCGATGAACGCCAACTGAGCCCTGAAGGTCCCCCGGGAACTCTACCCCCGGCTGAGGCCTCTATCTCATGCAGAAGGCTATCCGCAACGGATATCCCTGATGGCACCGCGAACCGGAGGCCCCCTTCCTCCACCACGATCGGCGAGGACCGGCCCCGGGAAGGTCTCTGGGAGCTCCTGTTGAGCGGCTCCGAGGGAGAGACGATCTCCTCCTCCGAGACCGGGTCCTCCAGAACCAGGGCTCGCTTTCGGCCCGACACTCTGCTGGGACCCGGGGCGGATCCGCCCCCGAACGCTCGCGGGACACCACCACCGGAGCAGTAGGAGCCGAGGCGGGCTTCGCGCGAGAAGAGCTGGCGCCCCCAGCCTTCGTAACCTTCCTCGGCTTGAGCATGGAGGTTTTAAGCGAGTCGAAGTCCATAGATCCTGCACAAAGCAAATACCCAACAAGTCAGCGACACGAGCAAAACACAAGCCAAAAAGCAAGCCTAACTTACCGACGAACTCAACGGGGCTGAGCCCGACCCAGCTCAGGACCCTCTCAGACAGTAGCACGTCAGGTTGGAGGATGGGCTCCGACGACGCCACTCTCACCGCGGAGGGGTTATTCGACTGGTTCCCCGGCAAACATTTCTCCCTCGACCACTTGGTAGGAACGGGCCAGTCCTCGCCCTCGGAAGGGGAAACGAAGAAAAATTTCTTCTTCCAATCATGAATAGAAGAGGGCAAGGCCACGACCCCGGTCCTGGCAGCGCCCCCCGGCCTCTTTCTGAAAGAGAGATAGACCCATCTCGGGTTGCCCGCTCGACCACCAGGGTGACTTTTGAAGACGAGAGAAGAATCGAGAAGGGAGAGGCTGAAGGGAACCGCCTGTAACTTCAGGCGGATCAAGAACCCGAGGAGGATCCTCCACGAGTTCGGCACTAACTGGCCAGGGGCCAAACCGAAAAAATTCAGCGCTGCGACGACCTCGGGAGAGAAGGGCAGGCGCATTCCGCCTCGAAAAGCTTCCAAATACAAGGCGATCTCCCTGCCCCGTACTTGATCCGCCCACTCTCCCTCCTTGGCCAGTCGGAGCGTGTAACACGAGGGGATGTAAAAGCGAGCCCGAGCATTGGCGAGCTCGTCCTCATGCCTCACCCAACACGAGGAGCCGGGGGTCGCATCTGCCGCCTCCTCCCTGAGGGCTGCCCCCGCCGCGTGATCCCGGGGAGAGGATCTGACCCCTGCTCCCCGGAGGGACTCAGATACAACTAAAGGGTCCCTAGAACCTACTCCTACAACATCTACTAACTCTATAAAGGTAGACATCAAACCTTGAAAAAGGGAATCTTCGGGAGCCGAAAGCGGGAGAAAGAAGACGAGCGCCGAGCAACCAGGACTTAAAAGAGGGAAATATGAAGGAGTAGGGGCCCAAGGGCGGGCCCCACCCCTGTTTATTGCTGCAAGCGGCCTCATCCAACGACGCCTGTCATCTCCCGCCGAAACGACTCCTCACGTCCAGCGGCTACGATCGCTCCACGTGTCAATCCTGCGCTGGACCGCATCCCATCAGACGCCACAGGCCTGCATACGTTGCGTCGGCCAATCGACGCTTGACGCGTAGACCGTCGCTTCAGTGGCAGAGTGCATGAACCGGCGCACCTTCTTTAAATGCAGAGATCTCACCCTGATTCGCTAGCAGAAAAGACAACTGACAGCCCGAGGACTAGTCCCGACAAAGCCTTAGGAAGGACCTCACCTCGGGAGGCCTGGCAGTCAACTCTTGACCCGACCCGCTAGCTGGTCGGGACAAGAGTGGGGGCTAATTATGATGCTCAATATTGGCGATACGAGATCAGGAAACGTGGCGGATGACATATCCCAAGACCCGGAAGGAAGGGCCCACAGAGGCCGACCAGGTCACCCTTGTACCTGACCTGCAAGCACAAGCTGGCCCTCCTCGAGCCCCCCTGCAAATTTGCCTCCTCGGCCCCTCAGCTCGCCCCGGGCTGCCACGGGACCAAGACTCCTCAGCCCTCTTGCTCGGTTCCGAGCTCCCCAGCCGAGGCCGTCTTCCTTGGCCCCTCCGACCGACCAACTCCACCACTCGCAGGCGTAACCGCCGCTCCGCAAATCTCTCTACGCGCAGATTCTCCGCCGGCAACGTCACACGTTCCACGCCATCACGATCCCCATTAATGGGCGATCCGCTCTTCACGCGGGTGTGACGTCGGGAGCGTAACGGCCGACGAGACTCTCGCGCCTACCGCTGCGTGCTGCCGCAGCTATATAAACCCCCATCACAGAGGGGTCAAGTAAGCCATTTTTTACTCCAATTAGCCGTTACTCTGCTCGGATCTAGCACTAACTTGATCGTCGAGGGTTCTCGGTGGTACCATACCACCCCGGGACTTCTTTGCAGGTACTCGGCGCTAAACTCCTCAAATCACCAATCTCATCAAAACCCATTGAGATCCACACGCAACAGAAGATCACCATCAAAATCCACCGGGAGATCAACGGAAGATAACATCTGACGGAGACCCGAAAAGGACCTCCATCACCACTCCAATTAAATATTAAGGATAAACTGAAACTAATGCACGGTAAAAATAAATACTGCCTTCTTATTTTTTGGGTTACTATACTTATCTCTAAAAAAATTAAATCTTTCTTTAACAAAACTCTTTCACTTTCTAATTTCTATGCTAGGTTTAAAAAAGCAAAAAAATATAACCATGACATTTTCTCTTTTGTACAAAATAGAAAAATAAACTCTAAGCCGCCGAACTTAAGAGTAAATATCCCCAATTTAAGTTCACTTAAATTTTAGTTATTAGGATCATTATTTATAGACTTTACTAGTTATGCTAAATTCCCTAAATTAAATGGAGTCGTTCTTCACCAAAGCCAAAGATCTTTTCTTTTCAATCTTTTCGGATTCCATCCATGTTATTAATGTTTAATACTGTTTTGATATACTTATGTAATATAATTAAAAGGGCACCATGTAATTTAGAACTCAGGTTCAATAATTAAAAGGTTCAATAATTTAAAGAACGATCACATCAGGTCCATCTGTGACCATTATCTAAAGATTCTCATGTACTAACATGATAGCTCACTTATATAAAGATCTTTTATCAAATTCGGACAAATCAGCAAGAAAGAAAGCTCTATTTCTTGTCGATTTTTGTCGCCAAGAAAATAAACGGATGATATGTTAAAAAATTATTTATCCGTTCCAATTAAATATTAAGAAAAACAGAAATTAATGCACTGTCAAAATAAATACTGTCTTCTTATTTTTTGGGTTCCTGTACTTGTCTCCGAAAACAAGTCAAACCTTTCTTTAAAAATTTCTTTCACGTTCTAATTTCTATGCTAGGTTTAAAAAAGCAAAAACAATAACCATTACATTATCTCTTTTGAACAAAATAGATAAATTGGCCACGTCAGGTTCAATAACTAAAAGACGGATCACGTCAGGTCCATATATGATCATTATCTAAAGATTCCCATGTACGAACGGTAGAATTTAAAGCTCACTTATACAAAGACTATTAACAAATTAAGACAAGTCCCTCTCCTGTTAAGGCCCACATCATTTAAAAAGCAAGAGACAAGACCAACTGGCCACTAGCTTAGTTCATGTTTGATACAGCTGGCCACCAAAGCACTTCATGGCCTTGGAGGGTTGGTGTAGGTTAAGATCATCAAAGCTCATTCCATGATTGTAAAATCCCTGCGGGAAAACAGGATCTTATGTGACGCGTAGTACGCGTCTAATTAGATATATTTGGATGGAAGCATTGGAAGATTGCCGTCTAATTAGATATATTTGGATGGAAGCATTGGAAGATTGGAAGATTGCCGTCCCCGTTTATACGCGACGTTGTAAATATAGTTCGACGGATTCTATGCGTCGAGTCTGCTTTCTCTATTTCGCCACGTAAAATCCGTCAAAATACAAGATATTTCGACCCGTAAAATCCGTCGAAATAGAGTTTAATTCCACATGGCGATGCGTCGAATTAGCTCTAAAAAATCGTACTAAAATAGTATTAAAAATTTAACAAAAGACGGATTTTTCCTGTACCTTTTTCAACCGATATTTACGGTCGAATTAACCCTTTGATTCTTTATGTCTTAGTCAAATCCGGTTTATGACTTTTGTCAGCAAGAAAGAAAACGGGTGATGTGTTAAAAAATTACTTATCCGCTCCAATTAAATATTAACCAAAAACAAAAACTAATGCCCATTCAAAATAAATACTGCCTTCTTATTTTTTGGGCAACTATAATTATCTCTAAAAATATTCAATCTTTCTTTAAAAAATTCTTTCACTTTCCGCTTTCTATGCAAGGTTAAAAAACGCAAAAAAGAACAACCATCACATTTTCTCTTTTGTACAAAAAAGAAAAATAAATTCCAAGCAACGAGAACTTAAGAGTAAATATCCCTAATTTAAGTTCGCTTAAATTTTTGTTCTTAGGATCTTAATTTATAGACTTTACTAGTTATGCTAAATTTTCGTAATTAAATGGTATCCTTCACCAAAACGTAAAGATCTTTTCTTTTCATTCTTTTTGGATTCGATCCATGTTATTAATGTTTAATACTGTTTAGATATAGTTGTGTAACATAATTAAAAGGGCACCATGTAATTTATAACTAGGGTTCTCCAATTAAAAATTGGATCACATTGACAGCTCACTTTTATTAAGATTTTTTTTCAAATTCAGACATAAAAGATCCTTAATTTTAAGGTGGACCATATCATCATTTTTTTTGCATGTGTAACGTATATTGATATATGTTACCATACTGTTATCATTAATATTATTTTTTAGTTAAGATAATAAATCTTTTACAGACTTTTTAGTTAAAGTAATAGATTTTTGTAGAAAGTTTTAGTTAATATAATGAAGATATCCATGTCAAACATTTATTTTAATGCACACCTGCATTGCACGTTTAAAAATACCAGTTAATAATTGGATTTTTATGAACTGGTTTATTAATTTTTAATTTTTATAAATAAAATAAAATTGCATAATTCATTAATATTTAAGAAAATAATATCGATGAAATGTAATTAAACATGACAACTTACAAGTTACAAACCTCATATGCAAATTATAGTGCATTAAAACTGAAATAAACAGGTTTAGGTTTGAGCAGGTCCGAACCGAAGAGATCCAAAGCTATCTATTTATTAATCTGCTAAGCAGATTTGGGTCGGGTTTAGATACAGACGGACTTATATCCATTTATTAAGCCGCTAAAACAGGTTCAATTGGTATTTGTTTAAAATTTGACAGCTCCTTCTATCATAGCATTGTGCTGTCTCAGCATTCGGAGCATCAACGTTATCCTTTGATCCCACGTGGGCCTTAGTTATAATATCAAGAGAAAAATTATTGGAATCATTTTGTATGATCTCATGCGGTGCTACGTATATTTTCGTTTTCCTCTGCATTCTTTGAATATGTGATTAATACCCCGTTGGAAATTTATTAAGTTTCTTTCAGAAAACCTTCAATTGATAATTGTCCAACATTTATTATTTCCAGTTGAATTGACAAACCTTTATTTGCTTCTGCAGTACAAGTTCTTGCACAGTGTGTGTGCATGTATTTGTTAGTTATATATATAAAAAACTTCTACATATAAAAATTACACTTCTTCAAACTTTAAACTTACACACACACATTTCTTCAGACTTTAAACTTGTACAGGTATATAAACTTGTACATATAAAAATGGTAAACCTTCATTTGTATTTTTGCTAGTTATATATAAAAATTACATTTCTTCAAACTTTCATAAAAAATATAGGTTATACTAATATATAAATTTTATCATGTACTAATTAAGTCAAAAAAAATTTATCATGTACTAAACTATATTCTACTTATTTGACTAAAATATGTTAATTATGAAGGTTTGATCCATAACTTCTAAAATTAATTAGTTACGGATAAATATATAATGACATGATTTAGCACGAGTACGAAGGAGTGAATTGAAAATGTATATACATATAATAAAGGCTAAAATTACTTCAAACTTTTCATATTTAACTAAACTATGTAAATTATAGATAAGTCCCTAAAGTATTCTTTTGCATTAACTATCCTAGCTACAGTGTTGGCCGGTGTTACATTTTGGCCTTAATGTCCTTAAGCTAATTGCAACACTTCTCATCTCTAATATATTAATACCAAGGAGTGGTGTATGGAGCACGTGCAAAAAATCCCTCTAATTTTCTGTCATGTCAGCAACTTTGATTTATCAAAAATTGGTAATTTTTAGCTATGCTATACTTGAAATAAAAAATAAAATATAAAGGTTTTGAGCTTATTGTCACTGTTCATCCATAAACAAACTCCCCATAAGTGAAAGATTTCACATTCCCGTCATCTTCTCTCTAACTTTTCTCATTCCCACGTTCTCATCTCTTCAACTAATTATTTAAAAATCACCAATAAGCGGTAGCTCGGTTGGTATGAGCATTTCCCCTATTGAGGGAGTATAATATCCCAAAGCAGTACGGTTTTCGGAGATCATGGTGATCTACTCTGTCCACACTAAGTGCGGTCTGTTACAGACACATAGTAATCTGAGTGTGGAGCCGCTTCAGAACAATGAGATCAGATCCCTGAAGCACATTTCGAAATAGGACCGAAGTGCATTATAAATGTAATGATATCACTCTCAATTACGGAGGCGCATTAATTTTTTATGAACCGTCACTTCGGAGTTTTAAGAACTCCGTAGTTAAGCGTGCTCGGGTTAGGGAAATTTTCGGAGCAAATTCGAAGGTCTTCTGGGTGTGTGTAGGGGGGTGGATGTGTGGGTATGGGTGTGGTGTGCGTGGATGTGTTGTAAATTAGGACTTACAGGCCAGTGCCAAAAAAAATCTTTGAAAATCTTTATGCTCCAAATCAAAGATGAGAATCACCAAGCTAGCATATTTTTGCCTTAAATCAAGGATGAGGACCTAAATCGAAGATGATGACCACCAAGCTAGCATCTTCAGGACCGAAATCGAAGATGATGACCACCAAATCAAAGATGAAGATCTTACATAAGTATAATTTCCAATCTCACATCTCAACGAACCTGAGCAAAACCGATTTAGAGTAGAGGAGAAAGAACTGAGTTGCAAGATCTACTATTGAGTTCAATACCCACGGTTGATTTCCCCTTTTTCATCATCTCAAATCCACCATTGATTTATCAAATTCACATTAAACTACAAAGGATGTTTGAGTAATAGATAATTAAAAACATTGGCCAGGAACAAAATGGGAAGAACATGTAAAAATTTGATGACAAGGTATTTTAGTTAACGTTTGTACATCCATCCTCAAAATATAAATAAACCTATCCTAATTTGGTCCAGCTCCTCCATCGCTAATAAACACCGTAATCTGACGCATCTGCTCCTTGGTGCAACCCTGGGTCGTCAAAAACTCGACTAACGAAGGAACGGTCTATACATGAGTCTGAGTGGTCTGTGCAGAAGTCTAAGTGAGATATGGATTTATAGGAGTGGCCTGTGCAGCCGCAGCCGAGGTGGTGGCTTGCAAAGCCGCAGTCGAAGGAGAGACATGTGGAGCCACAACCGAAATAGCCAGCTGAATCCGTAAAATTTTGTGTTCGTGTAATAAAATAGTAAGAACGATGCATTAGATTTTAGTCGAATTCATATCATTATCGGATTAATGCAGAACCATGAATTTATATATGCTTTGTTGAGATTCCACATGTTCTGTTGAAATTCATATGTTATGTATGAGAATTTATACATGTTGAAATTCCACACATTTAGGACTATGTTTTTCCCCCCAATCTAAGAGACCTAGGCCTAGTTTGGGTATCTAGTTTGGAAAACCGTAGTTTATTTTAAGTGGAGGTAGAAATGATGTTTTCTCTAACTTGTAAACCCGTATTTCTCCTTAATTGTTTTGTTTTGATTGGATACTTGGTTTTGAAGTTATCTAATTTACAAAGCAATGTTTTCTTCTCAAATATTGAGTTTGGATAATCATAACTTTTTAAACTCCAAAATAAAGAAATATGTGGTATGGCTATGATTATAAAGTTCAGTTTAATTAGATAGTTTTATGTAAGTCTGATTAATCAAACTTAAGTCTAAAACCAAATAAGCTCAGACTACTAATATTGCATATGCTACTATCTATAATGTGATATAATAGTTTACTAATAAATAATATACATATCAATATCTCCTTCAACTCCTCAACGGTGCTCTACAATGCAGCAACATCATTCTCTAGATGTCGCTCACGGAGGGTAGGGAAAGTAACCGGCGGATTGGAGACCAACTTCATATGGGCCCTGCTAAGACCAAGTCCCCGGCCTTTCTCCTAACCTCCATGGTGCCCTTCGTGAGCGGCATCTAGGACTGGGGTCAGTATGATCGGATCGGTCTGTCCACTGAAATCAATCTCCGATATCCCCGCCTGCTCCACCACCCGCTCCTACACCCACATTAACCATTAAATACAGAAGTATATCATTTAAATTTGAACTTATCAAAACAAAAATTTCATTCGAATTAGAATAAATATTAATACTTACACAATACTCCTGGGTAGCAGTGTCGGAGAATCAAATCTCGTCCGTGGCGGGATCTGTCGAGGTGCTGTGGACGACTGTTAGTTATATGTATGCCTTAAAGGCCACTATTGTACATATGATGTATATTATAGTGGAGGCTGGGACATATATAGGGAGGACTTTCTTGCTCGACATGATAGTATGCTATCTGGTTGCTCTTTATCTTAACATGTACACCCACTGTCTCTCTGTTACATGTTGATAAAGCTCTTAAGATGTGTACTTGACTTCCAGGAATATGATGGAGATCATACTAGTGGGGCCTGGGTAGTCTGTAGGTACAGCCTTCAATTGTTCCTAGTCGTAAGAGTATCGAGACGGGGCATCGATATTCCACAGTAGACTAGCATATACGCTTCTTGACCCATATGATGGGCGATGGATGATCCTATATCTATTGGTGTTTGACATCAAAGATAGTATACGGGTGCTCAGTGGAGACTGGGTACACTAAACAGGACTCGCCGAGAACTCCTAGGTATTATACCTCACGTCAGATAGCAGTTCTCTGGTAACACTGGTGCAGGTTAGTCTGTAGACCCAAAATCGTCATAGAGTCTTGTGTGTCTCCCACTGTGCTTTGATTTCCACCCTACCACGGTTCTACTGAGTCATGTAAACAGGTGGTTTTTGGGTATTGTCCCGAGTCACACGGAGGCAATGAACGATATGAAGGAATTTCGTCTCTCCCGGTATTGAGGGTTGATATTGTGCTGTGCTCGATTGGCCATAACAGGAAATCCCTCGCCAGGATTGCTGAGATTTACTGGTAAGTGTTATCAGTAGTTTCTCGAACCGTTATGAGCCTTACATCGGCACGACTTATCAAGCTATTGGGGTCTGACGTTCACCACTCCTAGGCTGGATATGCGACATATCAGACGGACAGACCGGACTGTACGGTAGTGCTACTTATTGGAATCACGGGAGTATAAGCAAGCCTGCTTGTTGATCTTCTGATCGCTCAATACCTGGGAGCCGTTACGTACAGCGAGTGCCGCTGACGGTTTGTGGGCATGTGATATGATCACTGTCTACTGCCAGCGTATTGACGAGTCTTTAGAGCCCTATACGGAGGTTTCCTAGCTCAGGCGAAACGAAGTAGGAGCACATATGTAATATGTGCAGGACCGAGATTGATACGCGTATGTGATACCGTATTCTAATCTCGCGATATGTGATATCGGTCGGTTATATGTGATATAGCCGGGTTATCGAATTAAGTGTTGATTCGATAAGTTGATATAATTGATAGTAGTAGGTTATATGTGATATAGCCGGATTATTAAATCAAGTGTTGATTTAATAATTTAATGTATAATAATATATTTGATATATTAATTTACATTAACTATTATTAACTCACTTAAAGATTTCTTTTTCTCACTTGTGTACACATAATATATATATGTGATATATATTGTTGTGTCATGCTTGATTATACTTGCAACATGGGTGTATGAGACTCACACTATGCTTTGGATAAATTAGAGTTTTACTTATTTGAAGTAATTCAAAACGAAGTGAAAATTTGTCATGGTTGGAAGCTTGTGTTAACCATTGACTTAGTCCACTTAATTTGGATTATTTGATATATTTATTAAGCTAACCATTATCCTTAGCCATGGTTTATTCTCTACATGAGTTTATATGAGATGTAAACTCACCCATGGTTGCAATAATCATAATTTTTTTCACCATTTCTTTCTCCACTTCATCTTCTTCTTCATCTCCAAAAGCTTTCTAGGTATTCAAGAGATGAAGAAACCTTGTGAGAAAATTAAATCTGAAGTGAGCAAAATTCTTACTTCATCATCCTCTAGTAGACTGGCCAATTAGTTTTGGGTGTTTGCTTCATTAAACCCTAATTTAGTGAAGAGCTAGTTTGGGTTAGAGTCTCCTCGATGTAGATCATCTTCGACCTCGAAAACTTTAAGCATACTCGTTTATTTTGCCCCGTGAAGCCTATCTTGAGTCCTGGAGATCACTAGATGGAGCGAAGGGACTACTACATGGTACTATTGAAGTGAAGGACCGGTCTACAAAGATTGTATTCCTTGTTCACTTCTATGTAAAGTTGTTTACATTCTAGTTTAGCTCCTAAAACTTTAGTTAGATCCTAGGTCGGGTTGTTTGGCACACTAAATTTTTTTAAATACGGCATGTTTGATGCCTCGCCAAACCTTGTGGTCGTGCCAAGTAACCCTTTAGTGGTATTAGAGCCGAGCTAGAGCATTAGGAGTTTTTAAGACAATGTTTATAGAATTACGAAACCGAAACAATTCCGAAATCTCGAAACAAAAGGCGTAGTTTCAGTCGAATTTTTCAGAGTGTCTAAATTTTTTTTAAGTGACTGCAGAATGTTACATGTGATACAATATGAGCACTAAAGAAAATTGAACCCCCTTCGCTTGAATAGACCTGGCAACATTAAGTAAAAATCTGGCCTGACCGGTTTTGTAATGTTGTTTTGGGTTCAATTTTTTTCTGTGTTCCGGTCTCTGGGTTTTAGTGTTTCAGGTATTGCTTGTTTTTACTGAAATTGCATGTGATGTTATCTTTCTGTAAAGGCAATTCGAACTGTTTCATAGTCGTAATTCTTACATCGTTTCGTGTAATTTAGACGACGTTAAAAAGTTTGAACGAATATCAAAACCCCACTTTTGACCTTTTACTTGAAATTTTCCAAGAGTTGGAGTTTTCCGAGTTAAAAATATTCGAAAAATCATGCAATTAATTCTATAGACTCTCTAGAAGGACAAAACCCTAACTCGATTTTATGACCGTCGGAACCACCGCCAAACCCTAGGGTTTGCGGCAGTTCCGCGGCGCCATAAGTGAGGCAAGGGTTAGCCCTTCTACGGTTGGTCCGTAGGTACCTGTGGCATGTTTTAGGTATTCTTTAACAATGCTCACGTGTTGAGCCCTCTGGGAAATATGGGTGTTTGTTGATTCGATCGGAAAGTTTAATATCGTCTATCTATCTGTTAATGTGATACAATAATTGGAATCTACACTAATTAGTTTTGTGAAAAGTAATTAGTCGCGTGCAAGTTTAACATTTCGGTCTCGGGCGGAATCGAGAATCTTGTTGAATTGCCCGACTTCCTTTGAAAAGGTGTTTTCATAAATGAGATCCAAATGTAAGATTTGCATTGTTAGGCATGAAATCCAGAATATGTGATATTCCAGATTTACGATATCTAAAGGCAGTGACAATTCCAATTGTTGTAGTTTTTCACTTTTTTTTCTACGACCGTAAGTGTAATATGTGGGGTATCGCCGGTTTCGTTGCTATACGTCAACGACAATTGGGATACGTATATTTACTTACGTTGATGACATGTAATATTATGTGTTGTTGGGATATGTTATATTGAATCGTCGTGTTTGAATAGCCGGGTTTTTTTTATGTGAGATGAGAGTTTTTCATTTTCATTCATGTAAATAGTTGTATGTAATATTCTTTTATTGGGGCACTTCTGGGTTGAGGATGATGTCACCATTGATGTATATTATTTACTTTTCCACATTATGATAGACCCAAGTAGGGGAGCACAAGTAACCGGGTTCTAGGATCCAGCGGGAGACCATCTCGAGAAGTCGAGATCGGGTCTCCTAACTTTAGAATTGGTAGGGTTGCTAAGCCGCTCTCGTAGGGGTCTAGGGATGTGGGTTTGGCCCTTCATCGTGACCATGGAATCCATATTTTTTACTGTCTTAATTTAAAAATCAGAAATCCTAGTATATCTAATATTTCGTATGTTATCTTTTGCTGCTATATATCTGTGATGTGATCATTCGATATTATGAGACGAATGGCTATATTATATATATGATATATAATAAACGTTGCTGTTCATAACAGAAAAATGCATTTTAATACCACTCATTCATTATCTATTTTTTGTATATATCTATACTATTAACAGTGCCTGCTCAATAATTACATAATACAGGTATCCGTGACAAAATATTGGAAATACACTCAAAACCACGGATATAACGTTTGTGAGCCGACACTGCAACCGGAACAGGAAACCGACCGATATTTCATGAGTTTCTTTTTGACACATGTATGTGTATACACTTTTTATCTAAATGGTCCAACACATACAAGTGTGTACACTAGCTTATTGGTTCATGGACCTAGAGAGGGGGGCTGCCCATGGCACACAAAAATGATGACTTGGTGCAAGTGGGCACATGGAAGTGACGTGTATTTAATGCAAAAAGATATGATGTGATTTAAAAAGCATCAAGTTCCTCCAAGCTACTGAGTATAACCCATGCCTCTTTAGAGAAATCAAGCAGTACTAGTAAACTTGTCGGGACAGCACTAGACCACTACTTCCACACGAGCCAAGATGCACGGATTTTTGCCGACCACATGCCTAATAAAACCGAGATGGCCGGCCCCCTGGCCCCAAAGATCCCTAATTTTCTGTGGTCTATCCCTTTCTGTCATGTCATCTTATTTTTATTGCTTGTTTATTCTTATTTTGTGCCTATAAAAGCAGACCAGTGAGAAAGGGATGAGGGGTCCAAGATTTTCCATTATTTTTCACACTAGAACTCATACTCTTTTTTGTTTTCTTTTTGTTCTTGTACATAGCTTAGTTTCCCTTGAGCTCTTTGACTTCTCTTGATCTTGCAACCTCTTCATTGAGCTTGCAAATTTAAGATTTGGTTATTGAACTCAAGGTTGTATCACTTGGACATAATAAAGCTTTCATTTTGCACACTTGGGTTCTTAGTATTTCTTATTTATTTTTACTTACTTGCAATTTCATTCTTGCTTTACTTACTTGCAATTTAATTACCATGCCATTTACTTTCTTGCAATGCTCTTTTCTTTTCTTCGCTCTTTTTGTTTGTTGTTGTGATGGTTGTGAATATGTTGTTGCTAGGAAGGAAAACATTATTGTAAGTTAAAATTTCCTTTCTCATTACCTTTACCCGATCTTTTCCATTAAACTCCGTCCAAACTTTACGCAAGCACTTCGTTAGGCACCCTATCCTACCAAGGTATTGGTGATTTCTAACCGCGACCGGTTGCGTTCGGATTGGCCGGAGGCGAAAGCAAGCGACAAGAACGGATGGACAAGGGTTAAGACGGATTTCACAAATACCGTGCTTAAGCACCCTAATCCACGTTGTTGCTGATTGCTCTAGCTTTAGTGGCCGAGCTCGGCTCAAAAGATTGAGTACGAATTTCCTTAACTTACACTATCCTATCTAATCCTAACAAATTTATACTTGCATATAAACGCATAGGTTATATACAAACAACTCCGCCTCGTGCATTAACTCGTGAAAACAAGAACTTAAAACACTCCTTCTCCCTTTGGACAACCCGTACTCATCACGGCTAGCTACACGTAACGCCATCCTGATTGCGGTTAACTTTAGAACTTCAAAAACTCGACACGCCAAAAGCGTGCTAATCAAATGACGCCGTTTCCGGGGAGACGGTAACGTTTTAATTCTTGTTATTTCGGGTTAATCTTGTTAATATCATCTAACACAATTCTTCAAAACAAACTAAAAATTTCAAAATTTTCAAAACCAAAACAATAAAATTAACATTGCTAACATTTTTGTTATCTGGATTTCTGACTTGCTAGCACTCTGGATCTAAACAGAAAAGATAAGAAATAGAATTGAGACAACAATAGAGCACTTAGACACCAGAAAAGGTTTGGAGCACAAACTCAAATTTTAAACCGGTGACACCCCTAGATTGTCCGAGCTCGCCGGCCAAAGCTCCTCCTTTGGCTCCAAAATTTTTCTCTCTGCTCCATTTTTCTAAATTTTGTCCCAATTTTATTGCTTGTTTTTTATAATTTTGGGTGTACAGGTATTTGGGCATTCATATCGCTTTTTCGCACTAAAATTCGTTTTTCCGACATTTCAGATTTTTTTTGGATTTACGAACTGCGATCGTGGGGAGCAAAGTGCACATTCAAGGGTAAGGTGATTGCGAAGTACAGTGCCAAAGATCTGGGTAGTTTGACCCACGCAAGCAAACTTTTCAAACTACTTAGATTCAATTCAACGGGGATTTCTTAACCCAAAAACTTTTTGGTACGTATTTCTTAAACACCTTCTCAAATCCGTTGCATCCAATATAATATCTTTGCAGGATTCTTTGCAAGTTCGCTAGCAAACGAAAAAATTGACTAACCCGTATTTGTTGCAATGCTGTGCATAAACATAAAAAATGGTTGTTTGATTCTTTGAATAACTTTTTCATTGATTTACGCATTGCATCCATTAATACGGACTTAAGGGCAAGCGAACCCCACAACATATAGTAAAGGATTTCATTACCTTTTCCGTGGCCGACAAATCACGAATTGAGCATAACGTTTACCCGCACAAATTTTAAAAGAAACTAGACTTTAAGCCTTAAAAACGTCGCGCCGTTCAGTCGAAAATATTGCACTTTCAACACGACAATTTCCTTACTTTTTCTAATCATCTAAACGTGGTTGATATAAATATAACACATATTAGATGTTTGTCGAGAAAATATCAATTACCATGTGTTATATATTATAATCGACATTATGAAGGAAATTGTGCGTTAATATTTCACGCATAATATTGTATATCTCTAACATTCTTCATTGAGATCTTGTGCAAAAATTAGTTCAGGATAGATATCGAAATCGCAAATTCGCCGATAAAATACAGGAAATCAAAGAGTTAAATTCTGGCAGAGATTCAAAAGAGATAAAAATATTCCAGATATCAAATGAAGACCCAGAGACCAACAGGAGAATACTCAAGAGAATTGAAGAAACGATCTCACCAATCGGCCGCGGATCCGCGGCCGAGTCTGCCGAGTTGCCACGCATCCGCGGTCGAGTCGTGGGCGCCGGGGTCAAAAACACTATGGAAGCTTTAATGCAACGTCCTAGCGTATTGGGGAAGACTCGTTGTAACAACCTTGTTCAGGAAACGTCTCTATAACAACCTAGCTTGTTGGGAAAGCTTTGTAACAATCTAGCTTCTTGGGGAAGCTTGATCTAGGGCTATAAATAAAGAACAATGGCTAAAGGGTTAAGTGGTTGAGTGGCTAGAGGTTGGTAAATCCCCAAATTCATACATCAAATCCAAGATCCAAAATCAAGAATCATTGAGAAGATAATTGAGCGATACAAGCAAGATCCTTTACGTAAAGCCGATCGTCATCAACGAGCACGTGATTCTCGGCAGGTCCAAGACTCACGGTGATCGAGTAAAGGAAAGATCGACGGAACATTTAGCTCTTCAAGGGAGTGATCAAGAGCAATTCTTCTTGTTATCTCGGATTGAAGAAATTGTAATTTGAAGTTGAATAATAAAGGTGATCATTACTTTTAATTTTGCTTTCTTTAAATTTCCACATTATGAAATCTTTAATTGTTGATTCTTCTATTCTCATGATGCGCGAGTAAATCTCTGCTTGATTGGATTCATAGGATTAGGGTAGATCATTGGGTGAGAAAACACTATACTCCTTTTAAATCTTATGAAGTTTATGAACTTCAACAAAGAATTCATCAACATCCTCATCGGGCAAAGAAACATCAATTTCTTGATAATTTCGACCACGATTTGCGATTAGATTGATGATCTCTTTGTTGAAGGCTAGATGCGAATGGAGATGAATGCAAGGACAAGGGTCAATAGTGAAGAAACCCTAGTTTCGTCCAAGGAGCCCTAATCCGCATTCATAACCATTGATCTAGTTATAAATCTATCAATAAATAAGTGGAGTCATCCGTATTATTCATCCAAGGCTACTAAATCCTAAAGAATCCGACAAGCCATATTCATTCTCTTGATAAAGTGATTGGATCTTGAAATGGTTTCTCGAACTATTCAATTAAATATTGACAACATTTTCTTGAACTATATCTTGAAACTAAATCAATCTTGATGTTCTTTACTCTTTTCTTTTCTTTTATTTCAACTCATCTAAATCAAGAATCATAAAGTTCCACGAATCCCAGAGGACGACCCGTACTCACTAGCGCTCGCTACATGCGACACCGTTATTGATTGCGGTTACACTTTTACTAAAAAAATTCATAAACACTTCTTTTATATCATCACTACAAAAAAAATCATTTCAATCAAATGGCTCCGTTGCCGGGGATACGTGCGTAATTTTTTCTTTATTGATATTTGAGTTGAAACATTATTATTCCATCACAATTCAAATCAAGAACGTTTCGTGTGCTTAACGATTAGTGTTTGAATTTTGCGAGGAAATCTGGAATCACTGTAGTGAGGAAATCAAGATTCAGAGACGTTCTAAAGATTCCCGATGAGCAAAAGAAGCTACAGTGAAAAGATCATCACCTAACTCCCCCAATCAACCGCTGAACCGCGGCAGATTCCTGGTTTTTGCAGAGGATCCGCCGTTGAGTTAGTGATTTGGTGCTTCAAATTTCTGTGGTATATTCTCTATCTCCTTCTCTCTCCTCTGATCTAGTCCAATAACAAATTTTCTACAGGATTCTTTGCAAAAATTCGCCGCTTAAAAAAAAATCTTATTGCGTGTCTTGATATTGTTTGTTTGTGCATATTGTAATACAGACAATTAAGGGGCAAAGACCAAATTCAGATTAGGTGGGGAGTTCATCACCCTTCCTAAACCCCAAAAATCACAAAACGAGCATCCGCATTACCCTCATTAACTAAAAAATATCTAGACCAAGACTCTAAGAACCGTCGCGCTCAATTAGGACATAGGAAGGTCGTGGGTAATCTACTGCTTATCCGCATTTCTTTTGTGGTGTCTAAGGCAAGTGGTTACTTAATTAGGCCCGCTATTTACATAGCAGATACCTCCCACTTACCTGGCACTTACCTGGCCACAAGAGGGATAAAGAGGTGATAAAGGATTGATCCTGCGGGTTGTCTTCTGGAAGTCTAGGAGTGGTCTAATGACTTGACCTTGGTGGTCTTAGATCTAGGGTTGATTGTGCATTTTTGTGATTTTTTTTCTAAATCCGACTTTTTCAAAACAAACCATTTTCTCTAATTATCACCAACGCTGCCACCTGCGCTAAACCGTTAGTGCATGTTCGGCTGGACACGGGATTCTAGTACCCGTCTTCTTCGCGTTTCTTCTATCGACTCCGAAGTCGGTATCTCTTCGTTTTCTTTTTCCCTACCACCCACATCGACCGAGATGGACGGTTATCCATCAAATCTTCATGATACCACGCCGCCGCCGCCCGCAGGTGTGCAGAATCCACCGCGCATTTCTCTCCAAGAGAGATGCTACCCTATACGTGGTCCCCTTTCTACCTGTCTTTCTATTCCACCAGCCAATAGGGAGAGTTTTGAAATCAAACTACACTTCATCAATCTTTTGCCTAAATTTCATGGTCTTGAGTCCGAAGATGCATACGTTTTTATCACCAAATTCGAAAACGTATGCGCTATGATGGGTACGTCACAACTGTCTGTGGATGCTATGAGATTGCGTCTTCTCCCGTTCACTTTGTGCGATTTAGCCGAGAAATGACTTTATAACATAACCGCACACTCTATTGCCAAATGGGATGAACTCGTTGTAGCATTCCTTAAGAAATTTTATCCCAATCATAAGACCGCCCGTGTTAGGAGCGAAATCAATCAGTTTACCTAGCTTCCCAATGAACCATTTTGGAAATGCTTTGAATGATTCAAAAATCGGCTTATCCAATGTCCTCATCATGGAATCCATAGATGGGATCTGTTCCAAATTATATATGATGGGATTAATCCTACGACAAAGCAGATGCTTGAAATCATGTGTCAAGGCAATTTCATGTCCAAAGACGATGGTGAAGCTTGGAAATTCCTAGAAAATTCGCTGAAAATACTTTACAATGGGAAAGTGTTAGACCAATATCATCTAGGGAAGGTATTCATCAGCTCGAAGTTTCCATCGCAATGAAAGCCGAAATGGCTGCGATGCAAAAGAAACTTGAAGCTATGGAAAACAAAATCTTATTAGCCTCCCTAAATCAGGTGACACTCCCTAAAACCGTGTGTGGATGCTGTTCCAATCCATCACATCAGACGGAAGAATGTCCTTTGAATTCTCCGTTTCAAGGTCAAGAACACACTAATGCTGCTTTTCAACAGCGACCTAGAAACGATCCTTATTCTTCCACATATAATCAGGGTTGGAGGAACCACCTTAATTTTTCTTGGAACCAACACCAAACTCAAAACATGGTTCCAAACTAAAATAACTATCAAAAGGTTCCTCCACAGCAACAACAATCACCATAGAGTCAGCACCCCTTGCAAATACAAACTATTCAAAATCCGGCCAACAATTCTGCACCTTGTCATAATTCTTTCCAAACTGCCGGTACTGAAAACTCCTTTGCACTCGAATGAACCTTAGATTTGTTCATGAAACACACCATGCAAATGACGGCTGATATAAGGTCTTTTATCGACACCATAAAGAATGACTCCGCCTCCCACGGTGAGAGTATAAAAGCGATAAAAGCACAAATTGCACAATTAAATGCCACAATGAGTGCTAGAGAGAAAGGGAAACTTCCAGCTCAACCCTTACCTAATCCTGGCTACTCGCAACATCATGTGAGTGCTATTACCACGTTGAGATCTGGAAGAGTGCTAAACAACCATGTAGGCGAAGAGATTGATATTGAGGAATTAATCGATGATACCCAGGCTTCTACTTCTTACCCTATTTCGTCTACTCTACCTTCTTGTGAGCCTATTCTCCGTTTTCCCCAAGGCTTAAACCCTCAGCCCACTCCTTCTAGTCAACCAAAGACGATCCCCACTCCAATTCTGGGATTTGTTCCACACCCACAATCTTCTCCAATAATAGACTTAGCTCTTATTGATAAAGCTCCTTATCCTAATAGGCTAAGGGAAAACAGACCAAGTCCACAAATGGAGAAGATTGTGGAAATTTTTAAACAGGTTAACATCAATATCCCTCTCCTAGATGCTATACAACAAGTCCCGTCCTATGCGAAAATTCTAAAAGACTTGTGCACTAGGAAGAGGAAAACTCAAGTGCCGAAAAAGGTGTTCATGTCGAGTAATGTAAACACAGCTTTTACCCAACAATTACCTAAGCATCGTACGAACCCTGGTTGTCCTACAATTTCTATTTCTATTAGGGGTAAAAATATCGATCGTGCTCTACTCGATCTTGGCGCTAGTGTTAACCTGCTTCCATACTCTGTCTACGAGCAATTATGTATCGGAGAGTTAAAATCTGCCCACTGCACTCTCCAGATGGCCGATAGATCTATCACCAAACCTAGAGGAGAGCTTGAGGATGTGTTGATAAAAGTCAGGGAATTTATATTCCCTGTGGACTTTATTGTTCTAGATACACAACAAGTAGCGAACCCACGGAACCAAATTACGATGATTCTCGGTCGACCATCTTTGGCCACTTCCAACGCTGTAATCATCTGTCAAAACGGATCTATGACCCTATCCTTTAGGAAGATGTCAATTGAACTTAACATTCACAAGTTGGGAAGTAAACCCTCCGAACCTTCTGCTTAAGTATATTCTGTCGAATTAATGGATGTCGACAGCAGCGAATTTGACCAGCTTCACGATACTGATCTCGACTTTCTTAATACATTATTGTTTGACCCAGCTATGCATTATACACATACAGACTTTTCTATCGAGCTGTCCGGGTCAACATCTAACGCTGATTATGAACCTTTTATGGAGTCTGAGTATCATCCCGTTCTTTCTGATGAGATTATTCTTCGGGGTATCGATGAAAGCTTTGAAGAAATTTTCACTGATGAACTCCCATTTTTAGAAAATACGGGAGTTGTGATGAATCAACCCCAAAACAAAGAAATTGAACCATCACCCATTCTTCTTGAATATAACGAGATTGCGAGTATCCATCATCATCACTGTGTCGTCTCTCCAAATCGAGACACAAACCCTTTCCATCACACCACTTATCTTTTCCCCACTTTTCCTGGTTCTATATAACATGTTCTTCCACCAACCGGTGCGTTACATCGACAAAATTTTCGAATGGTTGGTGTTGACTTTCGGTCTTTGTAAGGCTTTGCATTGACCAATAACTTTACCCCGCTCCTATGATTTTAAAAGCTTAATATTGTTTAACTCAAGTTTGGGGGGGGTACATTTTGGCTCTTGAAAATAAAATATGTACACAAAATTGTGAGCCAAAAATAAGTTTGGGGAAGGTTTTTCACATCCATTCTTGTCTCCGTTAATAACTTTTCCTCCCAAGTCTACAAGTTTTTGAGATTTAACAGATGACAATAGTGAGGACACTGCTGTAAACAGGTTTGGGGGAGGTTTGTGCTTATTTAAGCATTACTGTGCATTATACTTTGCAAAAGCACAAAATATATATAAAAAATTGATAATGAAAGATTAAAAAGTGAAAAGTTATATTTAAAAGATTGGAATAGTTTAAGAAAAACAAGAAAGTTAGATGTTTTTTTAAACGAAACTAGTAATAAGTAGTTATGAGCCGTTGTCCCAAGGGTTAGTAAGATGAAGGAAGTCACTAATCTGAGGATAAAAATAATTCTGAAAAATAATTCCTATTCTTGAGACCAAACATGTGAACATTGATACCCTACTATACGCACTTACACACGTCTTGAAACTCGGGATAGTAGAGGATACCTTGAAATGCTCTTGTCTAAAAGCCAAAGTATGAAGGACATATAAATAAAGCATAAAGTATAAAATGGTGAAAAGAAGAAAAAATGAACACTGATTTTGTAATCACGAAGGAAGCATAAAAAAATATAGCAAGAGTGCTTCATCACCTAGTGCTTTAGACTAACTGGTTTGGGAGTCACTGCTAAACCTTAGGTGTTACAAGACGAGGAAATTGCTAATTACACCTGATCAGCAAGCACATGTAGTAATCGATCGGTTAGTACCTCAAGTAGTATTAATGGTCGCATGAAAAATGTGTGAGCAAATCCATCCAAAATATTCACCGACTAAAAAGTACTGAGGTAGATGGACAAGAGTATGATAGCTTGAATTGAATTCTCCGAGTGTAGGGATGTCTTTTACACATACGTAGGGGTATATGATCGGTGTTTGGAAGAAATGTAGGGATGAAGAATAAAGACGATGTTTTATTGAGGGATGATGTGATTTCTAACATCTTTTCATGACCATTAAGATAAGGCTCATGACAATCGAAAAGCTAGTGTAATTGGAAACTCTTATTTTCAAGTTCTTTCTTTAATAGTTCTTATCTTTATATGTAACTTTCACTGTCTTTCTTTCATTAAGGGATTTTGTGGGTGCAATCCGCTGAAAACCCTCAGGAGACAACACTCCTCCTACTAGGGACACCTAGAGGTTTAAAGGCTTGTTGCACGTGCTCAATGCAATCGTGTTGCCTACGAAAATATGCTAGTTAGTTTTCCTTTTTCTTTTCTCCTTCTCTTGAATAAAAGAAGTTTGCTCAGGACGATCAAAGTCAAGTTGGGGGTATTTGTTCAGTCGAAAATATTGCACTTTCAACACGACAATTTTCTTACTTTTTCTAATCATCTAAAGGTGTTTGATATAAATATAACACATATTAGAAGTTTGTCTGGAAAATATCAATTACCATGTGTTATATATTATAATCGACATTATGAAGGAAATTTTGTGTTAATATTTCACGCATAGTATTGTATATCTCTAACATTCTTCATTGAGATCTTGTGCAAAAATTAGCTTAGGAAAGATATCGGAATCGCAAATTCGCCGATAAAAGACAGGAAATCAAAGAGTTAAATTCTGACAGAGATTCAGAAGAGATAAAAAGATTCCAGATATCAAATGAAGACCCAGAGACCAACAGGAGAATACTCAAGAGAATTGAAGAAACGATCTCACCAATCGGCTGCGGATTCACGGCCGAGTCGGCCGAGTTGCAGTGGATCAGCGGTCGAGTCGTGGGCGCCGAGGGCGAAAACTCTCTGGAAGCTTCAATGCAACGTCCTAGCATATTGGGGAAGACTCTTTGTAATAACCTTGTTCTGAAAACATCTCTATAACAATCTGGCTTGTTGGTAAAGCTTTGTAACAACCTAGCTTCTTGGGGAAGCTTGATCTAGGGCTATAAATAAAGACCAATGGCTAAAGGGTTGAGTGGTTGAGTGGGTAGAGGTTGGTAAATCCCCAAATTCATACATCAAATCTAAGATCCAAAATCAAGAATTATTGAAAAGATAATTGAGCGATTCAATCAAGATGTTTACGCGAAGCCGATCGTCATCAATGAGCACGTGATCCTCGACAGGTCCAAGACTCACGGTGATCGAGCAAAGCGAAGATCGACGGAACATTTACCTCTTCAAGGGAGTGATCAAGAGCAATTCTTCTTGTAATCTCGGATTGAAGAAATTGTAATTAGAAGTTGAATAATAAAAGTGATCATTATTTTTAATTTCGCTTTCTTTAAATTTTCGCATTATGAAATGTTTAATTGTTGATTTTTCTATTCTCATGATGCACGAGTAAATCTCCGTTTAATTGGATTCGTAAGATTAGGGTAGATCATTGGGTGAGAAAACACTATACTCCTTTTAAGTCTTATGAAGTTTATGAACTTCAACAAAGAAATCATCAACATCCTCATCGGGCAAAGAAACATCAATTTCTTGATGATTTCGACCACGATTTGCGATTAGATTGATGATCTCTTTGTTGAAGGCTAGATGCGAATGGAGATGAATGCAAGGACAAGGGCCAATAGTGACGAAACCCTAGTTTCGTCCAAGGAACCCTAATCTGCATTCATAACCATCGATCTAGTTATAAATCTATCAATAAATAAGAGGAGTCATCCGTATTATTCATCCAAGGCTATTAAATCCTAAAGAATCCGACAAGCCATATTCATTCTCTTGATAAATTGATTGGATCTTGAAACAGTTTCTTGAACTATTGAATTAAATATTTACAACATTTTCTTGAACTAGATCTTGAAACTAAATCAATCTTGATGTTCTTTACTCTTTTCTTTTCTTTTATTTCAACTCATCTAAATCAAGAATCATAAAGTTCCACGAATCCCAGAGGATGATCCGTACTCACTAGCGCTCGCTACATGCGACACTGTTATTGATTGCGGTTACACTATTACTACTTAAATTTTCATAAACAATTCTTTCATATCATTACACAACAAAATCCTTTCAATCACGTGCTCATTAGGAGAAGTTAACTGTGTTTAGAATACCGCTTAACGGTATATTGTTCACGGGGTGTCTAGGAAAGTGTTCAGGACAAAACCGTCAAAAGAGAAAGAGTTATCTAATTAAGGACCTTCGCGAAAGCGTTGGAAAAGCTTCTCCTATCTCTGCACTTACCTGGCCTTGTGATCAGTATACCTTGAGCCCGTTTCTCGTCACAGTTTTACTTCGACAATCAAGTTCTTGAGCAGGTCTAGTTGACCTAGGTGAACCCTAGTCCGATTAGGTGTGTGGTATTGTGTCGTGATTGTTTTTTTTCCATATTCTTTTTGTGTGTATATTTCATTGTTTTGTTAATAACTAATAAAAAAACATTAAAAAAAACACATTCTTTTTCCTCTCATTTTCTTCCTTTTCCTCTCTTCATATCATGGGTACCTACCCTAGAAAAACTCTTGCTGAACTTTGGTACCTACAACCAGACATTACTTCATACGGTTCTTATTTTGGTCAAATTTCGAACGACCCCTCCATACCCAAAAGTTCTTTGAAAGATCGCATAGACGCATCTAGGACAAACAATTGGACTCCGCAATCAACTTTGTATCAACAGTTTCAACCTCCCCCATTTTCTGATGTTGATACCTTTTTTAAGAGTCTTGTTGTAACTCCAAAATCCATGTCCATTGCAGACAGAATCGAACAATCTCGTAGCCGATCTTTCACTCCTTTCACCATGTCAAATTCTTTTGATCAACAATTCCAATCTTATCATCATGTTAATCCTACTCATGTCCAACCATTCGATTCGTATCAATCCTACGCGACTTTTACACCTTCCCTAGACATTACTTCTGAACAGCTATTTAGGAGTTTCACGTATCCAAACAACTTTGAATCTTTTACTGAAACCCCTCCACAACCCATGGCTAGTCTTGAACAGTCGTTGGAAGAATTTTGGGTAGCGTCTTGCCAACAGATGATGGATTTGAATGCGTACATGGCCGCCCTCATACAACCTAGTGACCCGGTAGCTGGTTTCCGACTAGCTCCAAATTTTCCAGTGTATGATGAGGCGATAGGACAGGCTGAGAATTTGAATAGTTAGAGTGAGTTGTACACCCTTCCAAATCAAACCTACCCATTGCAAATTGAATTCCACAACTCCAGTTTTGAAAGTCTATCAAGTGTCCCAAATGATTCACCAATTGAAGATAGAATGTTTGATGAGTTGTGCGACTTTGTAGTGTTTGATTTACCTGATTGTGAAGGGATCTTGTCGAGTGAAACCACACCAAATCCCTTTGACCTCTACACCTCCATCTTAGAACCACAAGTGATTGAAATCCATGCTTTTGATGAGCTATCTGAGAAATTTGATTTTCACTTGATCGAGGATATTGACGCTGGAAATATTTTGGATGATGAACCCGCGGTTTTGGATGAGTTTTTCTCTCCAATTCATCATCATGAGTCATTAACTGTTTTTCCCGAACTTCATATACGCCTTGATTTTAATGATAAATGCATGGATGAACTAATTGTTGAGGAGAATTTTGAGGATAGTAATGAGGATGAAACAGTTCTACTTGATGAGTTGGATTTTCCAATTCATCCTGTCCCTTCCACTGACTATGTACACCCTCCTGAACCTTTAACTGATACCCTTCCTCGATCACTTCCCTCAATTCTTTCCATCGTTCTGACCTTGCAAGACACCGTATCACTTTCATTTCCTATGTCTGGTCTACCAAGTTCGGCCTACCCATGTTTTCTCACGAATCTTGTGAGGTTTGACCCCATTTCTCGACATATTGATAGATTAGTACAATCCATTTCTTCACATCGGTCATTGCATATTGTACTAATCTATTCAATCAATTTACACCTTCAATTCGTATTCCGTTTCTTTTTTCCCTTTCGCTATTCTTCTCCTCATATACCGAGACTGTATCCCGCTTCCATTCACATACGGTCTCGCGTATTCCCTATTTCTTTCCTCTCCACATTCTTTCACCTACCGCTGCATTATAGTGATAGAATTTTTGAATGGTTGATGTTAACTTTTGGCCTGTGTAAGGCCTTGTATAGATTGATACTGTTCTCTCCCCCCTAATCCCAAACTTCAACGCTTGAACAGTGGAAACAGTGTTTTCACTTAAGTTTGGGGGGGGGGACATTTTTGTGTATATATATTTTGGGTTTTTCTTTTTCTTTTGTAAATAAAAAATAAACAGGGGAGCACCGACAATTTTGACCCTCTTCGTGTATCCTGACAGTGAGGGCACTGTCAAGTTTAAGTTTGGGGGTATGCTCGGTAAGTTTTCATTCCTTTGTATTCATGTGTATATTTTGCATTTGCATACTTATTTTAAACAACCCACAAAAATAAAAATAAAAATTCCAAAAAATATAAAAACTTTGTCGTCAAGTTAACTAATAGGGTAACTTAGATTTTTATTCCGAAAGTTTAGTTGATACGTTAGAAATAACTAAATCCTAGGTTTAGGAATTGAAAATCCTAAAAATAACACTCATTCTGTTTAACCTTGGTAATTATACGTCCTTGCAGTTTTTTTATAGAAGTAGGTAATCTTGAGTTCAGTTCTTGAGTTACGTCGAGATGAAGGGAGAGTATTGAATCTTTACTGAAAAATAAGTATGAAAAGTAGTTTCTATTTTTGATTCTAAATTTAGAAGGTATATACCCTACAAACTGCACAAACACGCACCTTGAAACTTGGGATAATAGAGGATACATAGAAATACTCTTGCCTGAAAACCTAGTATGAAAGAAAAAACGGTATTTAAAGCTAAACACCTAAAAAAGCATCATTGAAAAATATATTCGGTCTTGAAAAGAAAAAGAAAAATAAAAGAAAAAAAATTAAATAAAGTCAAGATCTGGAGAATACTATTTACGCTTTAAGCTCATACATTCAGTAATCAGCTGTTAGTGCCTCAGGAAGCATTAATAGTCGCATGAAAGGTGTGTAAGCAACACCATCCATTATTAATGAAAAGAAGTAGTATTAGGTATTAGGACAAGGGTACTATAGCTTGAATTGAATTCTTAAGTGTAGGGGTGAAAGTTTACACACACGTAGGAGTATACGATCGATGCTTGGAGGAAAGATAGAAATGAAGAATAAGACTTATTTTTTCCGTAAAGGTGATAAAAATTCCTGATTGGAGACCACACTTTAGAAGGAAAACTCAAGAGATACCAATATCTTTCTAAACCTTTTTAGAACGTATAGGATCTTAGGTTAAATAGATAGGAGGTGTGAAAAATAAGAGTTGGATATTTCTAATTTAGGATGATAGAGTTTCTAACTTAGATGCTAAACTGTAGGAGTAGAATCAACGTTAACTTGTGAAACTAGCTTGACGGGATTTTGTGGGTGTAATCCGCTGAAAACCCTCAGGAGACAACACTCCTCCTATTAGGGACACCTAGAGATTTAACGGCTTATTGTACGAGCTCAGTGCAATCGCGTTCCCTGTGAAAGTGAGGATAGGATTTTGTTTCGCTCGGGACGAGCAAAAGATAAGTTTGGGGGTATTTGTTCATCACAGAAAACTGCATTTTAATACCACTCATTCATTATCTATTTTTTGTATATATCGGTACTATTAACAGTGTCTGCTCAATAATTACAGAATACAGGTATCCGTGACAAAATACTAGAAATACACTCAAAATCACGGATATAATGTTTGTGAGCCGACACTGCATCCGGAATGGGAAACCGACCGATATTTCATGAGAGTCTTTTTAACACATGTATGTGTATATACTTTTTATCTAAATGGTCCAACACATACAAGTGTGTACACTAGCTTGTTGGTTCATGGACCTAGAGAAGGGGGCTGCCCATGGAACACACAAATGATGACTTGGTGCATGTGGACACATGGAAGTGATGTGTATTTAATGCAAAAAGATATGATGTGATTTAAAAAGCATCAAGTTCCCTCCAAGCTACTGAGTACAACACAGACCTCTTTAGAGAAATCAAGCAGCACCAGTGGATTTTTCGGGACAGCATTAGACCACTACTTCCACACGAACCAAGATGCTCGGATTTTGGCCGACCACATGCCCAATAAAACTGAGTTGGCCGACCCCCTAGCCCCAAAGATCCCCAATTTTCTGTGGTCCATCCCTTGCTGCCATGTCATCTTATTTTTATTGCTTATTTATTCTTATTTTGTGCCTATAAAAGCAGACCGGTGAGCAAGGGATGAGGGGTCCAAGATTTTCCATTATTCTTCACACTAGAACTCATAATCTTTTTTGTTTTCTTTTTGTTCTTGTACATAGCTTAGTTTCTCTTGAGCTCTTTGCCTTCTCTTGATCTTGCAACCTCTTCATTGAGCTTGCAAGTTTAAGATTTGGTTATTGAACTCAAGCTTGTATCACTTGGACATAATAAAGCTTTCATTTTGCACACTTGGGTTATTAGTATTTCTTACTTGCTTTTACTTACTTGCATTTCCATTCTTGCTTTACTTACTTGCAATTTAATTACCATGCTATTTACTTTCTTGCAATGCTCTTTTCTTTTCTTCGCTCTTTTTGTTTGTTGTTGTGATGGTTGTGAATATATTGTTGTTAGGAAAGAAAACGTTATTGTAAGTTAAGATTTCCTTTCTCATTTCCTTTTTCCGATCTTTTCCATTAAATTCCGCCCAAACCTTACGCAAGCGCTCCGTTAGGCACTCTACCCTACCAAGGTATCGGTGATTCTTAACCACGACCGGTTGCGTTCAGATTGGCCGGATGCGAAAGCAAGCGACAAGAACGGACGGACAAGGGTCAATAAGCCGGATTTCACAAATACCGTGCTTAAGCACCCTAAACCACGTTGTTGCCGATTGCTCTAGCTTTAGTGGTCGAGCTCGGCTCAAAAGATTGAGTACGGATTTTCTTAACTTACACTATCCTATCTAATCCTAACAAATTTATACTTGCATATAAACACATAGGTTAGATACGAACAACTCCGCCTCACGCATTAACTCGTCAAAACAAGAACTTAAAACGCTCCTTCTCCCTGCCGACTACCCGTACTCATCACGGCTAGCTACACGCGACGCCGTCCTGATTGCGGTAAACTTTAGAACTTCAAAAACTCGACACGCCAAAAACGTGCCAATAAGTTGCTTATGTTTTGCATCCGCGCTAGTCCCGTCCCGCTATGCCGTTAGCTAAGAAAGCTAACGGTGCATAACGGGACACTGTGGCGAATGCGGATGGCATAAGCGTACGTTATATTTTCGTTTCTTATCTGTGTTGCTTAGGAAGCGTAAAATGATAGGATTTCATTAATGAGATTAATGAAAGAAAATAAACCTAATGATGTTGTGGAATCAAATTTTCAAAAAGGGTAGCTCTAGTTCTTGTTTTGCATAGCGGTATTCCTTATAGAATATTCAGCACATTATTCGATAAGTAAAGAGCCGAGATCCCTTCACCGGGAGTGACCTATTTAGCGAAACTAGCAAATGCTAAAACCAACCCAGTTTTGTTTTTGATTGCTTTTTTAGTTCCTGCTTTCCATAGTGGTATTCTTTATATAATATCTATCACCTCATTCGATGAGGAAAGAGCCGAGATCCCTTCACCGGGAGTGACCTCTTTAGCGAAACTGGTAAAAGCCTAAAAAACACTCATTTTCAAAATCACTCAATTCTGCAATGATATCAAGTTCAAAACGTTAAAGGTTTTCTTAAAAACCATCCGCAACCCTCCATCATTTTAGAAAGTAGAGTACTTAGTATTCGTGCTGCGTTTGTTGACCATAGTTAAGACGCAGTGTGTGGTAGCTAAGTGATGTCTTCTTACACAGCATATGATGCGATTAATTAGGACAGTCATGTGACTTTGTTGACCATAGTTAAGGGTCATGTGGGTGGGTCTAATTAATCATGAAATGACGGGTAGAACTTGACTAGTGCTTGTGATTTTTTGACCATAGTTAAGGTCATGATCTACTAGGGGTAAAAACCATTATCGGGAATTTCAAGTGTTGAAATTTACAATGAGATTGCATACCTTATATAAGATAGTTGGATCCCGATACCCACTGCGAGTAAATGTTACTCCTGTGAGAGTTTTGCACTTTACAATTAGCCAACTTATTAGGCGCCTAAAAAGGTGTCAACGAGGTTATGCCTCTGGGAAAACAAGGTTTACTTTAATTAGGTCCGTGCGAAAGAACGGGGAACCTCCCTCAAAATACCGACACTGGCCTGGCTGAACGGTTAGCGAACTTGTAAGGTGTAATTAATCACGGATAGTCTTTCCTTTTAGGGTTTGAAGGAAGATTTGATAAAAACAGTGGGAGCCATCCTGATTAGATAAAATAAATAACCAATCTAATCTTGCAAAGAGCGCACACAGAGTGTTTTCTTCTCTCTCTTTCTCTCTCAAGGTAGTGACCGTGAATGCCTTAATCAAGATAATAATATGGATGTATTGATCGAACCTGCTTATTATACTGCGCTGGGGAACGTTGGCTCTGCTTTCTCTTATAATTGTTATAAGATTGAAGCAGGAAATAAGGGAATACCAGAATTCCTATGTCGCCCGATTGAAAAAAGTGCATGTTGATGCATCTTCTTCAGGTGTATTCATTACTAAGAACTGTTTCTCAGTATCTTTTACGTCCTGGGTATTTGATACCGGATCAGGATTCCACTTATATAATCTGTTACATGGGCTTAGAAAGGTAGAGAACTGGGATCGGGTGATAGTGCAATTGTTGCAGCCAAGTTAGTTGGCAAAAATCACCTTGTATTGCCAAATACATTTATTCTGAACGAATGTTATTTCATACCGAATCTGATATACAATATTATATCAGTCTCTTTATTAGATAAAGAAGGATATAATTTTGTATTACAGGATGATGTTGTGAACATCTTCCTGAATCAAGAGTTGATTGTATCAGGCACGTTATATAATAGCATATACGTTCTAAATCAAACCACAGTTCAAAGTATACAGAACACACACAAGAGGACAAGTTCAGAAATGAACGAATCCTTCTTGTAGTATAGTAGACTAGGTCATATCAATGTGGCACGACTAGCTAAGGCATATAAGGATGAATATTTGAATCCGTTCGAATTTTCATCTTTGAAACTTGCCAGTCATGTCTCAAAGATAAAAGGACCAAAACTCTGTTTACTGGAAACGGAGTAAGAGTTACTGAACTCTTAGGACTGATACATGATGATGTATGTGGTCCCATGTCTACACATGCCAAGGATGGTTCCTCATACTTTATTATATATTCACTAACTATCTCTCAAGATTCGGACGTGTGTTCCTGTTGAAACACAAGTTTGAAGTTTTTAAGAAATTCAAAGAATATAAGTGTAAAGTTGAGAACCAGACGGGTAAAATTATTCAAATCCTTCAAAGTGATCGGGAAGGAGAATACTTGGGCATGGAATTCCTAGACTATCCAAAAGAGAATAGGATTCTCTCTCAGCTTACTCCTCCGTATACACCACAGCACAACGGAGTATCGGGGCGGAGCAATAGCACCCTATTAGATATGGTGCGCTCTATGATGAGTACTGCTAAGTTGCCTGTTTCCTTTTGGGGTTATGCACTTGAGAAGCTGCATACCTATTGAATATGGTTCCTACTAAATCAGTGCCTACCACTTCATATGCGATATGGTATGGGAAGGGACCATGTATTAAGCAAGTTAAGATATGGGGTTGTCCGGCCTATGTTGAAATGCAAAATTCGGACAAACTCGAGGTAAGGTCAGTTCTGGAAGTTTGTAAGGATATCCCAAACATACGTAAAGGAATATCTTCTACCAAACCGAGGAACAAAAGTGTTTTGTTTCTCAACATGCCACCCTTTTTTAGAAAAAGGAATTTCTTGGAAAACAAATTAGTGGTCATGAGGTAGAACTGGAAGGAGTTCCAGCTATACAAACTACGACTGATGATTTAGTGGAACCGGAGGATTCGATAGTCTCCAACGAACCTCAGCCTTTCCGTGAATCTGGTAGGGTTTCTCATCCACCTGAGAGATACTACGGTTTTCTCAGTGATAGTGGGAGTGAGGATTGCATCATGGAAGATGATGATGACCCAACTAGATTCTGGCAGGCCATCATAAGTGGGGACTCTGTGTAACGGCTGGATGCAATGCGATCTGAGATGGAATCCATGTACACCAACAAAGCATGACTTTGCATGTTGCTCCTGAAGGGGTAAAACCCAACGAGAGCAAGTGGATCTTTGAGAAAGATACTTGGTGTAGATGGAAAAGTTGAGACTTTCAAAGCTAGACTTGTAGCAAAAGATTTTTGTCATACAACCAGGTGTGGATTATGATGAAACCTTTTTCTCCAGTGGCTATGCTTAAGTCCATCTGGATCCTACTTGCCATCGCTGCATATCACGACTACGGAATCTGGCAGTTGCACGTCATGACCGCTTTTCTAAATAATGATTTAGAAAAGAGCATGTACATGACAGACGGAGGACTTCGTGGACAGTGGCAGCTGCGGAAAGGTGTGCAAGCTTCTTGGTTGAAGCAGCTATCGCGGAGATGGAACATTTGTTTTGATGTGGAGGTCAAAAGGTTTGACTTCATCAAAAGGATAGATGAACCTTGATCATATAAGAAGATTGTAGAGAGTAAGGTTGTATTTCTCGTATTATACGAAGATGACATACTCTTGATAGGAAATGGGTTTCCTATGCTACACTCGGTCAAGCTCCTCTTATCACGAGAATTCTCCACGAAAGATCTGGCTGATGCCTACTGCATCTTGAGGATTGAGATCTATAAAGATAGATCTAAATGGATGTTGGGAGTGTCCCAAATCTAGGTACATCAACACCATACTAAAAGGGTTTAGTATGGAAGATTCTAAGCGTTGTGGTTCACCCATTTACTCAGAATCACTCTCTCTAAAAGGATGTCTCCCGAGACTGATTTGGAGAGAGCTCGCATGGAAGGGATACCCTGTGCTTCAGCAGTAGGCTCTATCATGTATGTGATGTTATGTACCAGACCAGATGGAGCTAACTCACTAGGTGTAGTGATCAGGAATCAATCGGATTTTAGGAGAATCACTGGATAGCTGTGAAGCACTAAAGAAGTGTTCTTGGTGTTTGGTAACGGTAAACTGCAGTGTGAGTCCTTTACCAATTCGAGCTTCCAGAAGTGATAAGGTCGACTGAAAGTTAGTCACAGGTTTTGTCTTTACCCTCAGTGGAGGGACGGTATGTTGGAAGAGTTCCAAGCTGTATACCATGGCAATCTAGACGATAAAGGCTGAATACATCGCTACCAACGATGCTACTAAAGAGGCTTTCTGGGTATTTCTTATGCATGAGATGAACATGGTTCCTACCATTGAGCGTCCAATATTCGTATTGTGACAACAATGGAGTTGCGGCTTTGGCCTAGGAACTCCGGTCCCATTAGCGATCCAGACATATTCTGAGGTAGTATCACCTGATCAGGGAGATGGTTGATCTCCAGGGGATCGAGATTAGGAGAGTTGACGCGAAGGATAACATGACGGATCCACTCATGAAGGCCTTTTCCAAGAGAGACTTTTATGGGACGTTGGGTATGAGTTACTACAAAAAATGACCCTAGTGCAAGTGGGAGATTGTTAGTTGTATTTATGCCCTAGACGCCATTATTGTACATATGATGTATATTATAGTGGAGGTAGAGACATATATAGGGAAGACTTTCTTGCTCGACATTATAGTATGCTCTCTGGTTTCTCTTTATCTTAACATGTACACTTACTGTCTCTCTGTTACATGTTGATAAAACCCTTAGGATGTGTGCTTGACTTCCAGGAATATGATGGAGATCATACTAGTGGGGCCTGGGTAGTCTGTAGGTACATCCTTCAATTGTTCCTAGTTGTAGGAGTATCGAGACGGGGCATCGATATTCCAGAGTAGACTAGCGTATACGCTTCTTGACCCATATGATGGGTGATAGATGATCCCACATCCATTGGTGTTTGATATCAAAGATAGTATACGGGTGCTCAGTAGAGACTGGGTACACTGAACAAGACTCGCCGAGAACTCCTAGATGGTATTATATCTCACGTCAGATAGCAGTTCTCTAGTGACACTGGTGCAGATTAGTCTGTAGACCCGAGATCGTCATAGAGACTTATGTGTCTCCCACTGTGCTTTGATTTCCACCCTACCATGTCTCTACTGAGTCGTGGAAACAGGTGGTTTTGGGGTATATTCCTGAGACACATGGAGGCAATGAGCGATAGGAGGTGATTTCGTCTCTCCCGGTATTGGGGGTTGATATTGTGCTATGCTCGATTGGCCATAACAGGAAATCCATGGTCAGAGTTGCTAAGATTTACTGATAGGTGTTATCGGCAGTTTCTCGAACCGTTATGAGCCTCACATCGGCACGACTTATCAAGCTATTGGGGTCTTACGTTTCACCACCCCCAGGCTGGATATGCAACATATCATACGGACAGACCGGACTATACGGTAGTGTTACTTATTGGATTCACGGGAGTATGAGCAAGCCTGCTTGTTGATCTTCTGATCGCTCAATACCTGGAAGCTGTTACGTACAGCTAGTGTCGTTGACGGTTTGTGGGCATGCGATATGATCACTAGCTACTGCCAGCGTATTGACGAGTCTTTAGAGTCCTACACAGAAGTTTCCTATCTCAGGAGAAACGAAGTAGGAGCACATATGTGATATGTGCGGGACCGAGATTGATACGCGTATGTGATACTGTATTCTAATAACGCGATATGTGATATCGGTCAGTTATATGTGATATAGCCGGGTTATCGAATCAAGTGTTGATTCGATAAGTTGATATAATTGATAGTAGCCGGTTATATGCGATATAGCTGGATTATTAAATCAAGTGTTGATTTAATAATTTAATGTATAATAATATATTTGATATATTAATTTACATTAACTATTATTAGCTCACTTAAACATTTCTTTTTCTCACTTGTGTACACATAATATATATGTGATATATATTGTTGTGTCATGCTTGATTATACTTGCAACATAGGTGTATGAGACCCACACCATGCTTTGGATAAATTAGGGTTTTACTTATTTAAAGTAATTCAAAATGAAGTGAAAATTTGTCACAGTTGGAAGCTTGAAGAAGCTTGTGTTAACCATTGACTTAGTCCACTTAATTTGGATTACTTGAGATATTTATTAACCTAACCATTATCCTTAGCCATGGTTTATTCTCTACATGAGTTTATATGAGATGTAAACTCACCCATGGTTGTAATAATCATAATTTTTTTCACCATTTCTTTTTCCACTTCATCTTCTTCTTCATCTCCAAAAGCTTTCTAGGTTTTCTAGAGATGAAGAAACCTTATGAGAAAATTAAATCTAAAGTGAGAAAAATTCCTACTTCATCATCCTCTACTAGACTGGCCATTTATTTTATGGTGTTTTCCTCACTAAACCCTAATTTAGTGAAGAAGTAGCTTGGGTTAGAGTCTCCTCGATATAGATCATCTTCGGCCTCGAAGAATTCAAGCATACTCGTTTATTTCGCCTTGTGAAGCCTATCTTGAGTCCAGGAGATCACTACATGGAGCGAAGGGACTTCTATACGGAGCTATTAAAAGTGAAGGACCGGTCTACAAAGGTTGTATTTCTTGTTCACTTCTATGTAAAGTTGTTTACATTCTAGTTTAGCTCCTAAAACTCTAGTTAGATCCTAAGTTGGGTTGTTTGGCACACTAGAAATTTTAAAATACGGCATGTTTGATGCCTTCCCAAACCTTGTGGTCGTGCCAAGTAACCCTTCAACGACAACATACGCAGTCAACACGCTTGGTGTACCACTCTGCGCAAGGGTCTGAGCTCTCTGCAATTCACCAAAAATTTACATATATTATAAATTAACTCTTAATATTGCATTATATCAAAATAGATCTATTGTAATTTACCGATGCCTCCATGGCACGAGTAATATTTCTCGAGCCACCTGTGTATGTGGGGCGACCCCTCTTCGCCGACTTCCAATTCTCCTTGTTTTGATCGGCCTGCTTCGACACAACATAATCAGATTTAATTTTCTAATTAATCAACACAAAAAAATAAATTATATACAAAACAATGAATTATATTTAAATTACAAACTTGTTTGTGCTCAGACTCATAAAATCGGCACAAGAGAGACCATGTATCTACGTCAACTGATGCAAAGGCCGGAAAATGTAGGAGGGGCGCTCTCTCCGCATCGGGGGTCGCCAGCCATAGAATGTAGCAATCGATTTTCAGCTCATTCTTATTATATCGGACCTTATATTACATGTTCTTCATGAGGCCCGGGTAAAGAGTGTAAAGATCGACACTCTATCTGGGTGATCAGGGTCTAGTGCAGGCTGAAAGTCGTAATCCAATTGCAAATACAAGAAAATAATGTATTTAAATTATAAGTGTTATATAATAATAAATTCAATTGATAAATCAAATGAAAATATATATTAATACCCGGGCCTGATCCCAGAAGAGGGTCAAGGAGCACCGGTGCTGATCGCCCCACTCAACGTAAAAAGGATATTTCTTTGGATGTGGCTCTCATCCCCCGTATACCGGCCGAACCTCTTGGCATAATCGCCGGTATAACGATAATCAAGGATTTTTAGTTGTATGTATGTCCTAGAGACCATTATTGTACATGATTGTATATTATAGTGGATGCTGAGACATATATAGAGAGGAATTTCTTATTCGACATGATAGTATGCTATCTGGTTACTCTTTATCTTAACATGTACACTTGTATTGTCTCTCTGTGACATGTTGGTAAAGCCCTTAGGATGTGTACTTGACTACTGGGATTATGATGCAGATCATACTAGTGGGGCCAAGGTAGTCTGTAAATACATCCTTCAATTATTCCTAGTCGTGGGAGTATCGAGACGGGGCATCGATATTTCAGAGTAGACTAGCGTATATGTTTCTTGCCCCATATGATGGACGATGGATGGTCCCACATCCATCGGTGTTTGACATCAAAGATTGTATACGGGTGCTCAGTAGAGACTGAGTACACAGAACAGGACTGGCCGAGAACTTCTAGATGGTATTATACCTCACGTCAGATAGCAGTTCTCTGGTGACACTGGTACAGGTAATTCTGTAGACCCAAGATCGTCATAAAGTCTTGTATGATTCTTGTTGTGCTTTGATTTCCACCTTACCACGTTCAGGAGAACGTGCAAAACGGTTGTTTTTGGGTATAGTCCCGAGTCATATGGAAGCAATGAGCGATAGGAGGGGATTTCGTCTCTCCCGGTATTGGGGGTTGAGTTTGCGCTGTGCTCGATTGCTATAACAGGAAGTCCCTGGCCAGGGATGATTATGAGATTTACTGGTAAGTGTTATCAGTAGTTTCTTGACCCGTTATGACCCTCATATCGGCATGACTTATCAAGCTATTGGGGTCTGACGACATATCAAACGAAGAGACCGGACTGTACGGTAGTGTTACTTATTGGATTCACAGGAGTAAGAGCAGGCATGCTCGTTGATCTTCTGATCGCTCAATACCCGGGTGGCCTTTACGTGCAGCTAGTACCGCTGATGGCTTGTGGGTGACTGATATGATCATCACCTACTGCCGACGTATTGACGAGTCTTTAGAGTCCTACACAGAGGTTTCCTGGCTCAGGCGAAACGAAGTCGGAGCACATATGTGATATGTGCAGGATCGAGATTAATACGTGTATGTGATACCGTATTCTATTCTCGCGATATGTGATATCGGTCGGTTATATGTGTTATAACAGGGTTATCGAATTAAGTGTTGATTCAGTAAGATGATACATATGATATTAGTCGGTTGTATGTGATATAGCCAGATTATTAAATCAAGTGTTGATTTAATAATTTAATTTAGAATTATATATTTGATATATTAATTTACATGAACTAATATTAGCTCACTTAAAGATTTCTTTTTCTCACTTGTGCACATTTAATATATATGTGATATATATTATTGTGTCATGCTTGTTGATACATGCAACGTGGATGTATGAAACTCACACCATGGTTATGATAATGATGGGTTTTTATTTATTTAAAGTAAATTAAAATTGGGTGGAAATTAGTCATATGGTTTGAGCTTTGTGGAAGCTTGTAGAACCATTTACTTAGTCCACTAATTTTGTTTTACATTAGATATTTATTAACCCAACCATTATCTTAAGCCATGGCTAAGTCTCTACATGAGTTAGTATATGATATTAACTCATCCATGGTTGCTATTCTCACTCATTGATTCACTCATTCTATTTTCCACTTCATCTTCTTCTTCATCTCCGAGAGCTCTCTAAGTTTTTAGGAAGTGAAGAAAATTAGTGAGAAAAATATTTCTAAAGTGAGTAAAATTCCTACTTCATAACCTACACTAGACTAGCCATTTAGTTTAGGTTGTTTGCTTCACTAATTCCCAATTAGTGAAGAGGTAACTTGAGTTGGTGTCTCCTCGACGTAGATCATCTTCTGCCTCGAAAACTTCGAGCAAGCTTGTTCATTTCACCTTGTGGATCCTCACTTGAGTCCGGGAGATCACTACTTAGAGCGAAGGGACTACTACATGGAGCTATTGAAGTGAAGGACCGGTCTACAAAGGTTGTATTCTTTGTTCACTTTGTATGTAAAGTTGTTTACATTCTAGTATACGTCTAATTCTCTAGTTAAGATTCTATGTCTTGGGTTCTTTAGCACGCCAATTTTTGAAAACGGCATGGTCGATACCTCCCGAAACCCAGTGGACGTGCTAGGGAACCCTACAGTGGTATCAGAGCCAGGTTAGAGAATTAGACGATGTTAGTAGAATTACGAAAACGAAACAACTCCGAAATCTCGAAACAAAAACCCTAGTTTCTGTTGAATTTTTCAGAGCCTCTAATTTTTTTTAAACAGTTGCAGAATCTTACATATGATGTAATATGAACACCAGACGAAAAAGAGCCCATTCCACCGGGTTTGACCTGGAGAAATACACAATAAAATCAGCCTGGCCCGTTTTGGTAAGGGGAAATGGCCTCGTTTTGGTTTGGTGCTCTGGTTTCTGGGGTTTGGTGTTTCGGGTATTGTTTGTTTTTACTGAGATTGCATGTGATGTTATCTTTCTGTAAAATCAATTCGGAGTGTTTTGTATTCGTAATCCTAATATCGTTTCGGGTACTTTAGACGGTGTTAAAAGGTTCGAACGAATATCAAAAACCCAGTTTTGACCCTTCTCTGGAAACTTTCCAAAAGTTGGAATTTTCCAAGTTAAAAATATTCGAAAAATCATGCAGGTAATTCTATGGAAGCTCCAGAAGAATGAAACCCTAACTCGATTCTATGACCGCCGGAACCGCGGCCAAACCCTAGGGTTTGCGGCAGTTCCGCGGCATCATAGGTGAGTCAAGGGTTGGCCCTTCTACGGTTGGTCCGTAGGAATTGTGGCATGTTTTGGGTATTTTCTAACTCTGCTCAAGTGTTGAGCCCTCTGGGAAATGTGGGTGTTTGTTGATTCGATCGAAAAATTTAACTTCGTCTAGCTATATGTTAATGTGATACAATAATTGGAATCTACACTAATTAGTTTTGTGAAAAGTAATTAGTTGCGTGCAAATTTAACATTTCGATCTCGGGCAGAATCGGGAATCTTGTTGAATTACCCGACTTCCTTTGAAAAGGTGTTTTCATAGATGAGACTCAAATGTAAGATTTGTATTGTTAGGTATGAAATCCAGAATATGTGATAGTACGGGTTTATGATGTGTAAAGGCAGTGACGATTCCAATTGTTATAGTTTTCATTTTCTTTTATGCGACCGTAAGTGTAATATGTGGGTTATCACTGGTTTCGTTGCTATATGTCAACGACAATTGGGATACGTATGTTTACTTACGTTGATGACATGTGATGTTATGTGTTACCGTGATATATTATATTGCATCGTCGTGTTTTGAATAGCCGGGTTTTTTTATGTGAGATGAGAGTTTTTCATTTTCATTCATGTAAAAACTTGTACGTAATATTCTTTTTATTGGGGCACTTCCAAGTTGAGGATGATGTCACCATCGATGTATATTATTTACTTTTCCGCATTAGGATAGACCCAAGGAGGGGAGCATAAGTAACCGGGTTCTAGGGTCCAGTGGGAGACCATCTCGAGGAGTCGAGACCGGGTCTCCTAACTCTAGAATAGGAAGGGTTGCTTGCCGCTCTCGTAGGGGACTAGGGATGTGGGTTTGGCTATTCATCGCGGCCGTGGAATCCGTTTTTTTTACTGGTTTAATTTAAAATACGGAATTCCTAATATATCCAATATTTCATATGTTATTTTCTGCTGCTGATATTCTGTGATGTGATCACTGCATATTCTGATACAAATGTGATTATTATATATATGATATATAATAAACGTTGCTTATGTTTTGCATCCGTGCTAGTCCCGCCCCGCTATGCCGTTAGTAAGTAATCTAACGGTGCGTAATGGGACACTGCGGTGAATGCGGGCATAAGTGTACGCTCTATTTTCGTTTCTTTATCTGTGATACTTAGGAAGCATAATTGATAGGACTTCATTAATGAGATTAATGAAAGAAAATAAACATAATGATATTGTGGAATTAAATTTTCAAAAAGGGTAGCTCTAGTTTTTGCTTTGCATAATGATATTCCTTGTAGAATATCCAACACCTTATTCGATAAGGAAAGAGCCGAGATCCCTTCACCGGGAGTGACCTCTTTAGCGAAACTAGCAGATACTACAACCAACTCGGTTTTGTTTTTGATTGCTTTTTAGTTCTTGCTTTGCATAGTGGTATTCCTTGTGGAATATCCAGCATCTCGTTCGATGAGGAAAGAGCCGAGATCCCTTCACCGGAAGTGACCTTTTTTAGCAAAACTAGTAAAAGCCTAAAAAACTCTCCTTTTCAAAATCACTCGATTCTACAACGATATCAAGTTCAAAGCAATAAAGGTTTTCTTAAAATCCATCCGCAACTCTCCGTCATTTTAGGAAGTAGAGTACTTAGTATTCATGCTACGTTTGTTGACCATAGCCAAGGCGTAGTGTACGGTAGCTAAGTGATGTCTTCCTACACGACATATGATGCGATTAATTAGGACAGTCATGTGACTTTGTTGACCATAACCAAGGGTCATGCAAATGGATCTAATTAATCACGAAATGACGGGTTGAACTTGATTAGTGCTTGTGATTTTTTGTCCATAGCCAAGGTCATAAGTGCTAGGGGTAAAAACCATTATCGGAAGTTTCAAGTGTTGAAATTTGCAATGAGATTGTATACCTTCTATGAGATAGTTGGATCCCAATACCCACTGCGAATAAGAGTTACTCCTGGGAGAGTTTTGCACTTTGCAATTAGCCAACACATTAGATGTCTAGAAAGGTGTCAACGGGGTTATGCCTATGGGAAAATGAGGTTTACTTTAATTAGGTCTGTGGGAAAGCACGGGGAACCTCCCTCAAAGTACCGAAACTGGCCTGGCTAAACAGTTAGCGAACTTATAGCGTGTAATTAATCCCGGCTAGTCTTTGCTTTTAAGGTTTAAAGAAAGATTTGATAAAAAGCAGTGGAAGCCATCCTTATTAGATAAAATAATAAACCAATCTAATCTTGCAAGAGAGCACGCAGAGTGTTTTCTTTTCTCTCTCTCCTGGTAGCGACCGTGACATGCCTTAATCAAGATAATAATATGTATGTATTGACCGAACCTGCTTATTATACTGAGGTGGGGACCATTGGTTTCACTCTTCTTTATAATTGTTATAAGTCTGAGAAGGAAATAGGGGAATGCCGGGATTCCCATGCTACCCGATCGAAGAAAGAGTATGTTGATGTATCTTCTTCAGGTATGTTTATCACCGAGAACTGTTTCTCAGTTTACTCTACTTCCTGGGTATTTGATATCGGATTAGGATCCCGCATATGTAATCTGTTATATGGCCTTAGAGAGGTGGAGAACTTGGATTGGGTGATGGTGCAATTGTTGCAGCCAAGTTAGTTGTCAAATGTCACCTTGTATTATCAAATACATTGATTCTGAACGAATGTTATTACATATCGAACCTGATATACAACATAATATCAGTCTCTTTATCAGATAAAGAAGAATATAATTTTGTATTGCAGGATAATATTATGAACATTGTCCTGAATCAAGAGTTGATTGGATCAAGCACGTTATGAAATAGTATAACCGTTCTAAATCAAACCACAGTTCTAAGTATACGGAACACATACAAGAGGACAAATTCAAAAATGAACGAATCCTTCTTATGGCATTGTAGACTAGGTCATATCAATGCGACACGACTAGCTAAGGTACATAAGGATGAATATTTGAATCCATTCGAATTTTCAACTTATGAAACTTGTTGTTCCCCTCCGAATGGCGGCGCGACGGACGTCTTGCCTGAGATTCGGGGCAGATGCTAATAGGTGCTATCCGTCTACCTCTCCGAAGATGCCAAGTTGATTTATGACACCATGCATCGAAGGTTTAAACAGATACGTCCGATGTAGCAGACTTCGTCAGATTCCCCCTCGCTTGAGGGGTTTTTGATTGTGGGGACGCTCTTCCCTGCAGGCGCAAGCCCCTGCAGTTAATTACGCTACCGCATGACGGTAACAACTTTCTCTTTCTCCAGATGGTCACTTCGTGTCGTGTGTGTTTGATTTGTGTTTGGTTGACCGTGGATTGTATACGGAGACTGAATTATGTCGTCGCCCGTAGGGCGTGGACTAGTCCAAATCCGTATTATTTTAGATTTGGGTTTGGGGGTTGTGTTTAAGGATACGTTAATCTCCCTTGAGACTAAGATCAACTTAAACATTTGTTAAGGATACGTTAGTCTAATTTTAGACTAAGACCAACTTAACGGGATCGTTTAGATCCGACAAGAGAGCGATTAGGGGAGCCCTGTTGTTTGGTTTAGTGACGTTGCGGTCAATAGGTAGTTTAAGGACATTGCGGTCCAATGTTAGTTTTAAGACGTTGCGGTCAAGGTTAAGGACGTCGTAGTCCGTGGGTTTAAGGACTCCACAGTCCGATGTTAGTTTTAACACATCACGGTCAAGGTTAAGGACGTCATAGTCCGTTGTTAGTTTTAAGACATTCCGGTCAAGGTTAAGGACGTCGTAGTCTGTGGATTTAAGGACTCCACAGTCCGATGTTAGTTTTAAGACATTACGGTCAAGATTAAGGACGTCGTAGTCCATGAGTTTAAGGACCCCACGGTCCGTATCAATGTGTGGTCATCGGGACCCGTCACCTCTTTGAAGACGTTGAGGAATTACAATGACAAGTATCAAAGGAGTGAAGAGATGTACCCTTAAACCAAGGTAGATTAAGTGATCTGCAGTCTAATTTGGAAACAAAGATCAATTATTATATTATGAGCCCATTGGCCCAGTTAAGTTTGAATTGAGGACTTATGGCCAGCTTGGGCTAAGTCCAGTCATGTTTGGGATATTGGACCTCTATTGATTCATTGAAGGAGAGGCTTCGCCTCTGGAAACTTAGCCAATTGGGCTAAAGCTAGTGTTAAACACAAGAGACCAACAGTGTTGAACACTGAGAATAAGATTGACAAGTTAGTGTTAAACACTAAAAGATAATCAGTGTTGAACACTGGGAACAAAGTTTTCAAATTAGTGTTAAACACTAAGCAAATCAGTGTTAAACACTGGAAATAGAGATTCCAAATTAGTGTTTAACACCAAGGAAAGAGGAGTCACGTGATAACAAGTGAGAGCGCCCTGCTTCCCTTTATTTTGTTCTACAGATAAGTGTTTAACACTTTTAGTTCCGAAAGCCATCACGTGCGGGCACGTGATGGGGGCTCATGCTCTGGTTTATTAGAATATTCATTAGGGGTCACGTGGTGACACGTGAGGACGCTCCAGAGTCTCTGTTTATTTTGCTTTTTCTTTATGTACTTCAGGGGTCACGTGGAGCACGTGGGGCGTTGCCTCAAAGCTCTCTGCAGGAGTCACGTGGTAACACGTGAGGCGTTTACTTCAGAGTTCTATTCTGTAGGTCTTTGCAGGGGTCACGTGGTAGCACGCGACTCTACATCTGTTCATAGGATTAAACCCTAAACTTTAGAGGAATTAAATTCCTGTTTTCTTCTGAAGAATTATATTCTTAATAGGGTTAAACCCTAATTTCTTTTCTTAAGGGAATTAAATTCCTGTGAGTTTGAGAGAATTATATTCTCAATTAGGGTTAAACCCTAGTTCTGTTCATTTTGATGGAATTAAATTCCTATAACATAGGGTTAAACCCTAACTTTATCTCAAAGGAATTGAATTCCTATCATTTTGTGAGAATTAAATTCTCTAAACTCAGTTCCTCCTCTGTGTTTTAGATCTGCATGACAGGATCTCAACCCAATGAGAATTAAATTCTCAATTCATGGGGAGATGTGCACTTTGCAGATCCTCAACTAGAGAAAGAACTAAGTTCTTTTTTTTATATAAGAGTTAAACTCTTTTGAGAATTAAATTCTCCTTTGAAGCCTCCCTTTTCTTTTCTTACCTAAGGTTTTCCTTTTTGCGGAGAATCAAAAGCTCTCTCTCTCTCTATATATATATATCAAAAGAAAAAGATCCAAAGGTCTCAAGGTTTTAGAAAAAGGTTTTAGAAAAAAGGTCTTGGAAAAGGGTTTTTTCCTCTTCTTTTCTTGGCTCCTATTTATAGGATAAGGAAGGGAATCAATCTTCTTAGTAAATCTCTCATTGAGAGATTTGATTTGTATGTTGAGAGATTTGATTTGTATTTATCATTAATCTGGGCCTTTAGATTGTTAAGTGAATTTTATTCACCATTGGATTTTAAATCCAAAGATATCCCTTTGTTATCTCGTTTAGATTTAGTGGGGAAATCTTTCCAAGTTCAAGATTTCTCCATAAATTGGTGATATTTAATCACCTTTAGATTTTTAATCCAACGGTTCCAAATAATCCTTCTCTATTTTGGAAAGATTTGAATGATCTCTTCTCAGAATTTAATTCAGTTAAAGAATAAGGCTTTTAAAGCCGGTCACGTGTGGCCACGTGACCCATGGTCACGTGTAGGCACATGACCCCTGGAGTGGGCTTCTCTTCTTCTGCGCTCTGTTCTCTGGCCGATGCTCAGCCGTCACGTGCCAACACGTGACCATTGGTCACGTGTGAGCACGTGATGCCTTTTTTGGTGCTTTTTCTTGAATGAGCTTTCTGCCGCTTCTTTAAACGTCACGTGCCAACACGTGACCATTGGTCATGTGTGAGCACGTGATGCCTCTTCTGAGTCCTTTCCTGATTTTAATCAGGGAACAATTGCCCCCACAGCGTTGTTCTCACGTGTCTGCACATGAGTGCAACGCTGTCACTTTTGTGACCGTCGGATCTGCTTTGGGAGTAGGGTAGATGAATTGTCCTTTCAGAAGCGCCTTCACTTTTCTCATTCTCCTCCTTTGAGGACTTTCTTCTTCTGAGAATTTAATTCTCTTTCTCAGAGCTTAGTTCTCTGTTGTGTATGTGCAGTGCTGCTTTATCTTTCAATCAAGGCTGGTGCTCACGTGTTGCGCATGCAGGACTCTGCTTGATGGGGACATTTCATTTCCCTGATCTGATTCCAATGCGTCGTTGGATTTCATTTCCAACGCTCTCCCCTTCTTTCCGGGCTTTGAGAATAGTCCCACCATGCACAACATTTTTTGTGCATAGCATTAAATGCTCCCCTTTATAACCCGAAACTATGCCTTTCTTCCTTTCCTCACAGGGAAACCCATTTATACCATAAGGTGAACATTTTTGAGAGACCGATTAATCTCCATGGCTTGCAATCGTCCCCATGCTCGTCAGCAACCATGGGAGGTGCCCCTTGAGGAGATAGTCCCTCGCTTCGCTGCGCGGCTGGCAGATCCCCTTCTCACCGATGCTCAATGTGACACGGTGATGTACGAGCTACTGACTCGTCGGGGCTCTCCTCTTCCCATGGGCTCTATTTGGCTTCGGATGATCCTCCTGTCTGTGCTCGCCGATATACCCCCTCATCCGGCAAAGATGACTTCGACGATCCTTGACGCGGCGGAGGACAAGCTTGAGTGCTTTCACGAGGCTTGTCTAATCACTCAAGCTCTGAAGGATCACTCAGTTCATATACTGAGTCAGATAAGAGCCCGTCGGGTCGTCATGTCTACTTTTGCTGATGAGCACGGCTCCAACCGATGGGGAGCGACTCCTCGCGAAAATCGTCGTTTTGACGTGCTGGAGAAGGCGGAGAGGGAGCTGGAGAATTTTGTGTTTTGCTTTGTTAACCCTTGTATTTCTGATCCCTTGTTTGGTGATCTTTTCCCACTAGTGTAGTATGTTTGAATCAATGTACTCCTTTAATCATTGGCGGTTTGCATGCTTTCTGTTGAGTTTTCATGTTTGTCAGATAGTCGTACGTGTGTCTTGCTTGCGTAAATGAGCTGCCTGTTTTTCTCATGGGAATTTTCTTTAATTGCGAGCACCATCGTTACGTTGCATGCGTGTCAGTGCTTCGGGTAACATTTCCTTTTAAACATTCGTACAGTTGCAAATGCGCGCCTGATAGGATACAGATCAGAAACTTTCCTTGTTATCTCCCGTATCGGGTGGTTTATGCTGGCTTTAGATCGAGTATTGTTGTCGAAGGGAGGTTTATGGATGAAGACATATTTTTCTTTTCAGTGGTGTGTTTCTTTTCCTCGAATGTGTTCTGCGGATAGTCTATCTTGATCTCTTTGCAGGCCAACGATGGCTTAGGATTCAGGGTTAAAATCTGCCTCCTAGGACTTTTGAGCTTTATGAGCCGTGAGGGTCTCACAAAGAGTTTTCTCCCTACAGGTTGAGAGGATCCCGTAGGTGTAAGTTCTTCTTAAGAATCGTGAGGATTCTTAAGCGGGATTTCCCTTGGGAGTCGTAAGGATCTCACAAGAGATTTTTCTTCCTTACGGGTCGTGAGGACCCGCAAGTGCTGGGTGCAGTCACCCTTATCCGCGTTTCACGGGGTCAGGGGTTGCTTTGGGATGGTTTCCAGGGCATCGTAGTTTAAAGAAATCGCGGTCAAGGTTAAGGACCTCATAGTCTGTGGGTTTAAGGACTCCACAGTCCAATATTAGTTTTAAGACATCACGGTCGAGGTTAAGGACCTCATAGTCCATTGATTTAAGGACTCCACAGTCCGATGTTAGTTTTAAGACATCACGGTCAAGGTTAAGGACATTATAGTCCGTGGATTTAAGGACTCCACGGTCCGATGTCAGTTTTAAGACATCACGGTCAAGGTTAAGGACGTCATAGTCCGTGGATTTAAGGACTCCACGGTCCGATGTCAGTTTTAAGACATCACGGTCAAGGTTAAGGACCTCATAGTCCGTGGATTTAAGGACTCCACAGTCCAATGTTAGTTTTAAGACATCACGGTCAAGGTTAAGGACGTCATAGTCCGTGGATTTAAGGACTCCACGGTCCGATGTTAGTTTTAAGACATCACGGTCAAGGTTAAGGACCTCATAGTCCGTGGATTTAAGGACTCCACAGTCCAATGTTAGTTTTAAGACATCACGGTCAAGGTTAAGGACCTCATAGTCCGTGGGTTTAAGGACTCCACGGTCCAATGTTAGTTTTAAGACATCACAGTCAAGGTTAAGGACCTCATAGTCCGTGGATTTAAGGACTCCACAGTCTGATGTTAGTTTTAAGACATCACGGTCAAGGTTAAGGACGTCATAGTCCGTGGATTTAAGGACTCCACGGTTCGATGTTAGTTTTAAGACATCACGGTCAAGGTTAAGGACGTCATAGTCCGTGGATTTAAGGACTCCACGGTCCGATGTTAGTTTTAAGACATCACGGTCAAGGTTAAGGACCTCATAGTCCGTGGATTTAAGGACTCCACAGTCCGATATTAGTTTTAAGACATCACGGTCAAGGTTAAGGACGTCATAGTCCGTGGATTTAAGGACTCCACGGTCCGATGTTAGTTTTAAGACATCGCGGTCAAGGTTAAAGACCTCATAGTCCGTGGGTTTAAGGACTCCACAGTCCAATGTTAGTTTTAAGACATCACGGTCAAGGTTAAGGACCTCATAGTCCGTGGATTTAAGGACTCCATAGTCCAATGTTAGTTTCAAGACATCACGGTCAAGATTATGGACCTCATAGTCCGTGTGTTTAAGGACTCCACAGTCCAATGTTAGTTTTAATACATCACGATCAAGGTTAAGGACCTCATAGTCTGTGGATTTAAGGACTCCACAGTCCACGAAATGTGTGGTTACCGGGACCCGTTACCTCTTTGAAGACGTTGAGGAATTACAACGCCAGATATCAAAGGAGTGAAGAGATGTACCCTTTAACTAAGGTAAAATCAGTCTAGAATCATCGTGGTTGATCGTTAGTTTTAAGACATTACGGTCGAGGTTAAGGACATCATAGTCCGTGGATTTTAAGGACTCCACAGTCCGGTGTTTGCTCTGGATGCTTCACACGGGTCCACGGCCGTGCTTGGCGAGGACCAGGCTCCGCTCTGGGCGTTTTCCGCGGGGTCAAAGAGTGACGTTATCCGCGTTCCACGTAACCAGGAATTTTGCACTAGATGCTTCACACGGGTTCACTGCCGTGTTCGGCGAGAACTAGGCTCCGCTCTGGATGCTTTACACGGGTTCACTGCCGTGCTCTGCGAGGACCAGGATCCGCTCTGGACGTTTTCCACGGGGTCAAAGAGTGACGTTATCCGCGTTCCACGTGACCAGGAATTTTGCACTAGATGCTTCACACGGGTTCACTGCCGTGCTCGGCGAGGACTAGGCTCCGCTCTGGATGCTTTACACGGGGTCAAAGAGTGACGTTATCCGCGTTCCACATGACCAGGAATTTTGCTCTGGATGCTTCCCACGGGTTCACTGCCGTGTTCTGCGAGGACCAGGCTCCGCTCTGGACGTTTTCCACGTGGTCAAAGAGTGACGTTATCCGCGTTCCACGTAACCAGGAATTTTGCACTAGATGCTTCCCACGGGTTCACTGCCGTGTTCTGCGAGGACTAGGCTCCGCTCTGGACGTTTTCCACGGGGTCAAAGAGTGACGTTATCCGCGTTCCACGTAACCAGGAATTTTGCGCTAGATGCTTCACACGGGTCCACTGCCGTGTTCGGCGAGGACTAGGCTCCGCTCTGGATACTTTACACGGGTTCACTGCCGTGCTCTGCGAGGACCAGGATCCGCTCTGGATGTTTTCCACGGGGTCAAAGAGTGATGTTATCCGCATTCCACGTGACCAGGAATTTTGCACTAGATGCTTCACACTGGTTCACTGCCGTGCTCGGCGAGGACTAGGCTCCGCTCTGGATGCTTTACATGGGGTCAAAGAGTGACGTTATCCGCGTTCCACGTGACCAGGAATTTTTCTCTGGATGCTTCCCACGGGTTCACTGCCGTGTTCTGCGAGGACCAGGCTCCGCTCTGGACGTTTTCCACGGGGTCAAAGAGTGACGTTATCCGCGTTCCACGTGACCAGGGATTTTGCACTAGATGCTTCCCACGGGTTCACTGCCGTGTTCTGTGAGGACTAGGCTCCGCTCTGTACATTTTCCACGGGGTCAAAGAGTGACGTTATCCGCGTTCCACGTGACCAAGAATTTTGCACTAGATGCTTCACACGGGTTCGCTGCCGTGCTCGGCGAGGACTAGGCTCTGCTCTGGATGCTTCACACGGGTTCACTGTCGTGCTCTGTGAGGACCAGGATCCGCTCTGGACGTTTTCCACGGGGTCAAAGAGTGACGTTATCCGTGTTCCACGTGACCAGGAATTTTGCACTATATATCCGTATTTCACGGAGTTAGGATTTGACTCTCAGTGGTCTGTACACCGTCGAGTCGTGGAAGTGGGGGTGGCCGATGTTCCGCTTTGCTCGAGGTTGTATTTGCCGCAATGAGACGAATGTTGAGAAGATCTCCAGGTTATTTGTGGCCCGTCGAGATTTGGCTTCTTCCTCTGATGAAACCTGGGGGGAGGAGTATGATCCCTTCTTTATTTGCGCCCCTGGATTGTATACAGGGATTGATGTAATATCACCTGTAGGGAATGAATTTTATTTTATTTCTTTTTCCGCGATGCTCTACCATTTCAGCCTTTATATCGCGAAGGTCGCGATTGCCCTATCATTTCGGCTATTTTTCGCGGTGCCCCAATCATTTCAGCTATTTATTTTATTTTTACTCGCTGCTTTTTATTGCGAGTTGCCCCATCATTTCGGCTATTTTCATGCATACATTTTTACTTGCTGCTTTTTATTGCAAGCTACCCCATCATTTCGGCTATTTCATATGCATGTGTGGCTCGCTAGCCTTTTCGCTGCAAGCTTGGATTTTAGACACTGATTTCGGCATCAGCACCGCTGCAACTGGGATATTGCCAGGAGCGAATCATCATTTGCCTCTGTCGATGTTGAACAAAGGTGGCTTAGTAAACAGGGTTAAGGGTCCTGTCGACTAAGGATTTTGACTTCATGAGCCGTAAGGGTCTCACAAAGGTATTTCTCCCTACAAGTCGTGAGGATCTTGTAGGTGTGTTTTCTCCTTGGGTATCGTGAGGATTCCTAAGTGCATGTCCTCTTGCAAGTCGTAAGGATCTTACAAAAAGGTTTTCTCCTTATGAGTCGAGAGGACTTACAAGGGTTGTTTGCCATATGAACATATCCCTAGTCACGGATAGGACTTGGTTAGGGAAATGTTTATTCGCGCCCGTGGATTGTATACAAGGGTCAGTATTGAGCCACTTGTAGGGCATAAATTGAAGGTTGTGGGGGTTTCTTAAGCATAGATTTAGGTCTCTGTGACTTAAGACTTTCAAATCCTATGGGCCGTGAGGGTCCCATAAGAGAGTTCTCCTTACTAGTCGTGAGGATCTCGCAAGTGTAATTTCTCCCTAGGAATCGTGAGGACTCCTAAGTGTGTTGCTCCCTTGTGAGTCGTAAGGATCTCACGCGGGTGATTTCTCCTTACAAGGTCGTGAGGACCCTGCAAGTGACCTTTAACGAGGTTGCGCCCTTTCGGGTTTTCACAAACACTCGTCGGTAGCCCTACTGTTTTTACTCACGGAGCCTTTTCGGGTTTTCATCCATGCCCATTTTGCTTATGGACATACCGTTTTTTTTATTTTTTTATTTTTTTATTATTATATTTATTTTTTTTATCGGCTTTGAGATACTGCAATCCACCGTAGTTTATCGACATCTCGGTCAACAACTAGTTTTAGGACATTGTGGTCCGTCATTAGTTTAAGGACGTTTCGGTCCGCCGTTAGTTTAAGGACGTTTCGGTCCGCCGTTAGTTTAAGGACGTTTCGGTCCTTTGTTAGTTTAAGGACATTTCGGTCCGCCGTTAGTTTAAGAACGTTTCGGTCCTTTGTTAGTTTAAGGACATTTCGGTCCGTTGTTAGTTTAAGGACATTTCGGTCCGTCGTTGAAGAAGGCCAGTTACTACTCAGAGTTCGAGCTTAGGAAGATAGCGAGCAGACATAGTCGTCGTCATCTATCATTGACCTAGGCCTTAACCCGTTAAGCGTAGTATTTCTTCAGGAAGCAACCGTTTATTGGCCTGAAAGGTCTTTCACCGTGCATATCCATAAGTAGGTACGCTCCGCCCTGGTATACCTTGTCTATGATGTACGGGCCTTCATAGTTTGGCTCAAATTTTCCCCGCTTGGCACGATTTGGGATCATAGGTCTTTTGACCACTAGCACGAGTTCGCCTTGGCGGAATGTCCTCGGCCTGGTCAATCTTTCGTACGAGCGCGTCATCTTTGCTTTGTAGACCTCCAGATTTTGTTGTGCTATGAGCCGGGTCTCATCAAGGGCATCAAGCTCCTCAAGCCGAAGGTGAGCATTTTCTTCGTCCGTCAGCTCGTAGTGGACCGCCACTCGTAGAGAGGGTAACTCTATCTCGAGGAGGAGTACTGCTTCTGTACCGAATACCAACGCGTATGGCGTTGTGTTCGTGGCCGTTTTGAACATAGTTCGATATGCCCAGAGAGCTTCTTGCAGTCTTTCGTGCCAGTCCTTTTTGTTTCGGGACACCATCTTCTTCACGATCTTTATCAAGGTTTTGTTGAAAGCCTCAGCTAGACCGTTAGCCTGTGGATTATAAACTGAGGAATATCTCCAGTCTATGTTGTGTTGTTGCGCGAAGCGGCTAATCTTGTGGCTTCTGTAGGCTGGCCCGTTATCGGAAATGATTCGTCGCGGAGTTCCAAACCGATAAATGACGTGTGTCTTGAAGAAATGGAGAATATTCTCCGTCTTCACCTCCCTCAGCGGTATTGCTTCTGCCCATTTGGAGAAGTAATCAGTCGTTGCCAGGATGAAACGATGTCCCCTGGATGATGCTGGTTCGATGGGGCCGATTACGTCAGTCCCCCACATTTCGAACGGCCAACTAGCCACCGTTGGATGTAGTGGATCTGGGTGCTGGTGGATAAAGTCCCCATGGATTTGGCACGAGTGGCATTGTTTCGCATACTCGAGGCAGTCCTGGATCATCGTGGGCCAGTAGTAGCCCATCCGTTTAATTTTCAACTTCATCTTCGGGCCTGCTTGGTGAGAACCGCAGAGTCTATCGTGGACTTCCTGAACGACTCTTTTCGCTTCGTCAGGTCCCAGGCATCTCAACCACAGAGAATCGAATGGCCTCTTGTACAAAGTATCGTTGACGAAGGCGAAAGACAGAGCTCGTTTCATGAGCTGATGTCTTGAGGACGCATCTTCAGGCGTTCGACGGGATTTGAAGTAGTCTATGAAGACTTCTCTCCAATCTTCAGCCGTTTATTGGTCTTTTATTTGCATGGCCTTCTGCTCGGTCGCTTCCTTTTCTTCGGATGATTCCGAAGATATTTCTGCCGGAGTAAGAACCCGACGGCTTTGTACCACGATTCTTACATCATCGAGGTTCTCATCAGCTAGTTCTTTAGCTAGCTTGGCTAATGCATACGCTTTGCTATTTTCGGCACGCGGTATGCTTTTCAAGGTGTAGGAAGGGATTTGAGTCAGCAGTTGTTGTACTCTTTTGCCGTACTTTACCAGTTCTGGCTTACATGTCTGGTAGTCGCCGTTTACTTGACTAACGATCAGTTGGGAATCTCCGTATATGAGGAGGTTTTCAATACCCATGTCGACGGCGATCTCGAGGCCTGCTATCAAAGCTTCGTATTCGGCTTCATTGTTCGTCCTCGGTTCTGTTAAGGAGAAAGCGAAGCGCATTATCCCTCCTTGTAGAGTTATGAAGATAAGGCCTACCCCCGATTTGATTATGGGCGTACTGTGCTTGCGCTTCTTCATGGAAGATGCCGCATCGAAATAAAGTTCCTATCGGGTATCACCGCCGTCGATCGCATCAAACGCATGTTCATCTGGCGGTTCACAATTCAAAGGAGAATCAGCAGGTATCAGATGCTCAGCGAGGAAGTCGGCGATGGCCTGGCCTTTCACTGCCTTGAGAGGCTGATATGTTATCGAGAACTCCATCAAGAGCAAGGCCCATTTAGCGAGCCGACCTGTCAATATGGCATTCGAAATTAAATATTAAGGGGTTCCACCTTCGAAATGAGACGGACTTCATGCGCCAACGCATAGTGCCTGAGCTTTGTTATCGCGAAGATCAATGCCAGGCAGTGCTTTTCGATGGAGGAGTAATTGTTTTCTTCCCCCAGTAGAACTCGACTCAGATAGTAGAGCGCTCTCTCCTCCCCTTGGTCGTTCTCCTGTGCCCACAATGCGCCTAAGGAACCTTCAAGGGCGGTTGTATAAAGGATGAGGGGCTTTTCCTTGACCGGGGCAGCCAGCACTGGCGGGCTCTGCAGGTATTGCTTGATCTCGTCTAGCGCGCTTTGGCATTTTTGGTTCCAGACGAACGGGGTTCCCTTCTTCATCAGGTGACTGTAAGGGTGGCACTTGCCTGAAAGATTGGCTATAAATCGCCGGATATACGCGAGCTTCCCTTGGAGAGACCGCAATTGTTTGAGAGTCCTTGGCGGTGGCATTTCCATGATCGCTTTGATCTTCGACGGATCTATCTCAATGCCTCGGTGGCGGACAATGAATCCTAGGAACGTGCCTGAGGACACCCCGAACACGCATTTGAGGGGGTTCATCTTCAAGTTGTATTGCCGAAGGCGTTGAAATACGGTCTTCAGATGCTCGAGATGTTCCTCGTATGGCTTGCTTTTCACGACGAGGTCGTCGATATAGCATTCGACGATTTCATGTATAAGGTCATCGAAGATCTTCGTCATGGCCCTTTGATAGGTGGCACCGGCGTTCTTTAAACCGAAGGGCATCACCTTATAGCAGAATATTCCCAGAGGGGTCCGAAAAGCGGTATGCTTCTGGTCTTCAGATGCATCCTTATCTGATTGTACCCTGATGAGTCGTCCATGAAAGAGAAGACCTCGTGAGTGGACGTGTTATCTATCATCAGCTCAGTTACCGGTACTGGGAAATCATCCTTCGAGCAGGCTTTATTGAGATCCCGAAAGTCCATGCATATGCGCACTATCCCATTTTTCTTCATTACCGGGACGATGTTGGCGATCCAATCAGGATATTGAACTTCTTGGATAAACTCAGAGTCGATCAGCTTCTTGACTTCGGCATTGATGCTCATCTCAAGCTTGAGCCGCATTCTTCTCAGCGCTTGTTTAACTGGCTTAACGTCCGGGGATATTGCCAATTTATGGACAGCTATCTCTGGATCCAGTCCGGCATTTCGGAATAGTTCTATGCGAAACAATCTCTATGCTGCATAAGCACGTCTTTTAACGCAGCCACCCTTTCTTCAGATAGCAGCTCGCTGACGAATGTCGGTCGTGGATCGTTCGCCGTCCCCAACTCAATCTTCTTGAGGTTATCTGCAGTAGTATGTATGCCATCGTCCAGCTCTTTCGGCGCTGGTGGAAATTCTGAGATTACCTCGTCGTCATTGTTTTCGAAGCACCGGGGAAAGTCATCCATATTCTCGGGCTCTTCTTTTGATACCGTTATCATACGACAGGTACGAGCTCGCTTCCAAGACCGATGTGGATCTGGTTATGCTCCTGTGGCTTTGGGTTCGTGCTTTTGTGGTGGCGATACCCTCCAGCTGTCGGATAGAGCAAATCTTCCTTGCTGGTACTGGTCTTCAACCCAGTTCTTGAAGGTGAAGCAGTCTTCGATGGGGTGTCCTATATCTCGGTGATAAGAGAAATAGCCCGGATGAGAGACCTCATTAGCTTGCTCGGGGTTCTTAGACTCCGGAAGTGTAATCATTCGGTGTTTTAAAGCGAGGTCAAGTATCTTTCGTGTTTTATTCTGAGGAAAAGAATACGCCCGACTCATCTTCTTCATGAGGGACAATCCGGACCGCGCAATACCCGATCACATGACTTCTCGGTCCCGCCTTGTCGTTGTTGAACGCCTTTTCTGCTTTTTGACTTTTTTCTACCTCTGCGTTGGGCTTTTGCACAACAAGTTGACAGGGAAGAGTATTTTCGTCTTTGGCAGCCTGTTGAAGAAGATGTTGCGTCCTGGCTTTCTCGTAAATGGCCATTTCGCGGTTATGGTTGTCCCGAGCTTTTTGACCAGCTTTCCTGATAAGCTTGTCCATTCGCTATTCAAATGACGGACTCGGCACTTTGATTGCTGGATCTAGTTTCGATAAGGGGTCGGCGTTTCCCGACAGGGCGTCCTCTTCTTCATCGAAGTTATATATGGCGTAGCTACCGTAGACCCGTTCCGTTTTCCGGCTCTCACGTATCCAAGCCCAAGTGTTTCCATTCTCCCGTTGGGCAATTTGCGCTGAGTCCCAGGGACATCCCAAATCCTGTTATAGAATCGAGCTTGTCGAGTAGTCTGTTTTAAGGGTACCCCTTGGCGCTTCAATAGCCTTTTCAATCCGTTTGTGTAATATCTGGGCAAACGGATGGGTTGGAGCCTGTCGAGGGTAGAATCCGCGCCATGCCGGATTTCTTTCTCGACTCTTGTTTCCGTGGACCGGTAGAATAGGATCGCCTTTTCGCCTTTTCGCTTAGGGGGGACGTAAAACGTCTGCATGTCTTGCACTTTGTGAGCTCCAAGTGCATCAAGGTCTTTGTAATGCTCCCGCGAATCATGGTGATTTGCAAACTCTGATCATCACCAGGGAATTCTTGTATTAGCGACCGACTGGAGAATATGGCATTAACTTCATCTTCCGAGTCGCTTCCGAAGATCAGTATGGGGGCGGACGGTCCCCGGGTTGTTGCATCGAGACGGCCCAGAGTAAACTATCTCTTCTTCTTCTTCGTATCACTCCCGAAAACAGGAATGGTGGCAGCGGCTTTGTTCTCGGTTTGCGACATCTCTCTGTATCCTCGAAATCTAGCAAAAAGTACTTTGCATCTTCATATTTGCGGACTTCGTTCACGGAGAATGGGTTTAGCTCACCTGTTACGGTATACTCGAGACCATCCTTGAAATACTTCATACACTGATGTTGCGTAGAAGGGATGATGTTGTACTCGTGTAACCAAGGCCGGCCGAGCAGAGCATTGTAACATGTCTTGGCATCTATGACGTGAAACTTAATGTCCGTGATGAGTAGCCCAAAGCGTAGCATCAATATCACAGACCCAAGAGTTCTCGATGATTGGGAGTCGAACCCGGAGATGGTGATCTTGTCCCGAGCAAGGTGCTGGACGCTCATGCAGATTTCTTTCAACACTCGTACGTTGAGGAGATTAACGGAAGACCCATTATCGACCAAGATTTTGCCTATCTTTATGTCGTGGCAATATCCAGAGACGTATAGGGGACGGTTGTGGTCGCACGTCCCAAGGAGCAGGTCTTCGTCACCGAAAGTGATATCGCCGTGTGCACTTCTTCCAGTTCATCCTTCATCCTTTCTTCGGCGAGGAAGGCTTGGAATTGTTCGGGCTCTTGTAGCGCCTTGATTAATCAATCTCTCGCTTCCTTTGATAACAGGAGGGCGTCGAGAATGCTGAGCTGCGAGGGTAGCTTCCTCAGGTGCGCTAGGATGTTGTAGTCCACCCTACTCTTCTTAGGCGGATCCTTGGCAGTCAGCTCTTTCATAACTTGGTCATCTAAGGTGATATCCTCAGCGACCTTTTCCTTTCCTTATCTTTTCTAGTTGCGGGTCCGAGATTATTTTCCGGAAGCGTGCGATTGCGCAGCTGAATATTTTCGCAGGCTTCTGGTTCTTCCTCTTTTCCCGAGGTGGACTCTTTAAAGAGGGGGCTAAGAGCCATTTCTTCGTCAGAGTCGCTCCCAAAGGTGAGAACCTGTGATCCTCCGGCGTTGACCGTGCGACAATTGCCAATAATTCTTTTGTGTCCTTTAGTCGTACTTCTTTGCTCCCGACGAGTTTTGCGTTTCATTCGCTTAAAATGTTGCCGATGAGCAATATATCCCTGCCACCATGTCTTAAAAGCGTCGCACTCCTCAGTGGGGTGTGAAATCTTCCGATGATATGAGCAGTAATTAGAGTGCATCTCCACCTCATTGCGCGTGTTTTCCTCCGAGGGTGGTAGCTTCATTCCCATTGACATGGCTTTGGCAAACCTTTTCCTCGTCTTGAATCTATTTTTATCCGCGTCGGATGTCTTTCGATCTGGCGGGAGCGCTTCGACTCTTTCGTTTAGTCGCCTGCGTTTGGCTCCTTCTGATGCGGCCATCTCACGCTCTTGGTCGGCTTTACTTTTCAAATGAATCTCGTCTAGAAAGGCGTCGATCATTTCGTCTGTCGGCCACACAAGCTCCGGTTCAGGCTCTGCCCCCAGTTTCTTAGTGCCAGGAGTTTTTTCATCTTTCGTAAACGAGTGGGAGATCACATTACAACTTGCCACGTATCCCTCGGATTCATCCGACGAACTCTCCCCCTCATCTTCCTCTTGGAAGACGTGGTTGAGAAACTCTTGGAGTGTGATGGGAGTCTGTGCCTTCTGATTGTATTCTTCCAGCGCGTCAATTTGTTTCTGCAAGTCTGTACGCTCGTTGCCAGGCTTCACGGGCTCTTTAGATTTCTTCTTCTTTTCTTTGAAGATTTTGACGGCTGGTTGTGAGTGCTCGGGCCATCACCACTGATCTTCGGAGTTGGGCGCGGCTTCAGCATCCCTTCAATGATCTGGGGTTCCTGCGGGTTCTTCCACCTGACTATCGGGCATGTATGGAGCTCATTCAGCATTCTTTTGGTTTTCGCTGAAAGCACGATTTCCCATGGAGCTTCTTCAATGAAGAACAAGTTGCCCCCGGTGTGTCCGTCTTCTTGGGAGTGTGAGGTTGTGGCGGGTTCACCTTCCACTTCTCGGACACAGCGCAAACTTACCATGTAGGTATTGATCTTCAATCCATCCTTTGAAGGCGAAGCAATCCTCAATCGATGGCTTACCGTTTGATGGTAAGGGCAGTAGTTGGGGTTATTCACCTCACTGGGTTGCGGCGGTCGCCTTGGGTTTAGCAAGTTGATAAGCCTGTTGCGTATTGCCAGCTCGAATAGCCTCTTCGTCTTATCCCGCGGGAATGAGTAGGGGCGCTTCATTTTCTCATTATAATACCGTCATCTTTCTTCCAGTTGATCCGCCAGCTTTGGGGCACTGGTTGCTGCTGAGCATTCGCAACGAAGGTTGCCTTCCCTTTACCCTTGTCATTCCGAGGTTCTGGCTTCGGGGGAGAAGGTATCTGACCCATCTGGTCCATCTGGGCCAACTTGTCGATCAAAGCCTGGAACGTGGCTGGCTTAAAAAACATCATGAACTGTGAGATAGTTGCATGAGGATCTAGGGTACCCACGAACATGCCCACCGCGGGCGCTTCCTCAATGCGTGGTTCGCATTTTGACCATAAGTTTTGCCAGCGTATAGCGTACTGCACCCACGTCTCGCCTGGTTTCACCCTGGCATTAATCAATGCCGTTATCTGGGTACGTTCGCTGGCGCTCGCGAATTGCTGGGTGAATAGTAACTCCATTTCAGCGAACGTCTTGATGGAATCGTTCGGGAGCTCAGAATACCATTCGAACGCTGTTTCTGACATGCTACCGACGAATTGGCGAAGCAAGAGCTTATCATCACCCGCCGGTGTTGTCGCAAAGCATCCTGAACTGGGCAACATGCTGGTGGGGATTGCCTGTCCCCTTATAGACATGGAATTTCGGTATTGTGTAGCCCGGCGGGTACTTGATCTGGTCATACCAGCTCGGATATGGTCGTCCCGTCCTGACAACTTGACCAGCTGCCTCAGTCGCATGGTGAACCCGTATCTGCTGAGCTATATATTCGTCTAGGTCAGCTTTGGAGATTGTCTCCTCCTTGGCTGTTGACAGAGTGGGTGGAGGATTTGACGTTTCTCCCCTGTCGTCTTCAAGAACGATTGGAGGATCTTCAGTAGGATGCTCTTGTTGGATCATCATACCCACCGTGTCCTGGAACAGAAGGGTCATTCGTTGTATATTGTCTGCTTGTTCAGCAGCCTCTTTATCCTTCTTCTCCAATATCCTACGAAGGAACTCAGCGTCAGTTTCTTGCTCCTGGCGTTGATCAGATGACGCTTCGGGGCTTTCTTTCGGCCCAGTGAGTGCGGCCATCGCGGTCATCATTTCTTAGAGCTTCTGCTATTGTTCCTGAGCTTTGGTCACTGACCGTGTAAGCGGTCTATGACCCGTGGATGCACGGCTGTCCTCTTTTCCAAGCGCCATGTATACTGTATACACCATCATGCCCCCAGACTTAGGGCATTTAGGCTTATTGTCTTTGACCTTTGCTACAGGATTGTGGCCTTTCTCCGGCCTTCTTCTCTTTTGAGTAGTCGACGTGGAGGGAGCCGTTGCAGCGAGCACCCAAGCGGTTGTCGTCCTTTGTTGTTTGACGTGACGGTTCTTTTCTCCCTGCACTTTCGCCTTTTTCTTTTCGGCGGGGATAATCTTGATCAATTACCGAGTCTTGGACTTGACGCCAGACCTTGTAGATTTTGGAGGACAGCCGTTGAGGAGGCTGTTCCGGCTTCGCTTCTGTAACCTCCTCCGCAGGTGGAGGGGATCTTTTGAGAACCGCAGTCGGCGAATTTCTGCGTACCCTGTTCAGCAGCTCGAAGCTGTTCCCGGTTGGAACAGCGACCTCAATTTCCACCGTTGGAGCTGGTGGAGTTAGTCCGGAGGGGGAGTTGCCCCCAGTCTTCCTTATCCGGTGCCAGTGGCGACGTCGGGCATGACGGGTTGTTGGGATTGATTCAGCGACGGCTGCGTCTTGCCCCCTGTTCTGGGGAAGGGCTGATGCCGGTGTCAGCCTCTTGAAGACTGACGTTCGTTGAGAAGCTACAGTTTTCTGAGCGGGAGCGGGAACGGAGGTAGTCAGTCTCGCGAAGACCGACTCTCTGGGAGGAGAAGCCACCTTGACGACTTCAGGAGCAGCTGTCTTCTTTGGGATGGCCTTCTCAGGTATCACGGACTTTTTGGCGGGCCCCTTAGAGTTCAGGCTTAGTCTGGTGAAGACCGAGGAGTTGGAATTGGACGACCCGTTGAAAGGGGCCGTGGTAGTAGTGAGCCGATCGAAGACCAACTTCTTTTGCGCTTCCTTCGGCAGCGGGACATTAATGTTCACTGGCGGGAGCATGGTCCTGAAGAACAGACCGGTGGTAGCCTGAGTCACTTGTTCCACCGGCAAAGCAAAGATGGAGGCTGCTTGAGGCCCGTAAGCCACACCTCCAGGTGAGACAGAGCGTCGGTTGCAGTTGCATTTAGAGCAGTTTGAGCAGTTGGACGCCATTGCTGTTTGATTTCTGCGCCAAGCAAGAGACCAAATCTTAGTAACTTGAAACTCGAGGGCAACAATTAACAAACCGCGATTCGTTCGCGAAGACGACACATGAAGTGTGGAGTGGAAAGAGGAAAAGGTCCCACCGGGCGTGCCAGAATCTGTTCCCCTCCGAATGGCGGCGCGACGGACGTCTTGCCTGAGATTCGGGGCAGATTCTAATTGGTGCTATCCGTCTACCTCTCCGAAGATGCCAAGTTGATTTATGACACCATGTATCGAAGGTTTAAACGGATGCGTCCGATGTAGCAGACTTCGTCAGATTCCCCCTCGCTTGAGGGGTTTTTGATTGTGGGGACGCTCTTCCCTGCAGGCGCAAGCCCCTGCGGTTAATTACGCTACCGCATGGCGGTAACAACTTTCTCCTTCTCCAGATGGTCACTTCGTGTCGTGTGTGTTTGATTTGTGTTTGATTGCCCGTGGATTGTATACGGAGACTGAGTTATGCCGTCGCCCGTAGGGCGTGGACTAGTCCAAATCCGTATCATCTTAGATTTGGGTTTGGGGGTTGTGTTTAAGGATACGTTAATCTCCCTTGAGACTAAGATCAACTTAAACGTTTGTTAAGGATACGTTAGTCTAATTTTAAACTAAGATCAACTTAAAGGGATCGTTTAGATCCGACAAGAGAGCGATTAGGGGAGCCATGTTGTTTAGTTTAGTGACGTTGTGGTCAATAGGTAGTTTAAGGATATTGCGGTCCAATGTTAGTTTTAAGACGTTGCGGTCAAGGTTAAGGACGCCGTAGTCCATGGGTTTAAGGACTCCACAGTCTGATGTTAGTTTTAAGACATCACGGTCAAGGTTAAGGACGTCATAGTCCGTTGTTAGTTTTAAGACATTCCAGTCAAGGTTAAGGACGTCGTAGTCCGTGGATTTAAGGACTCCACAGTCCGATGTTAGTTTTAAGACATTATGGTCAAGATTAAGGATATCGTAGTCCATGAGTTTAAGGAACCCACGGTCCGTATCAATATGTGGTCATCGGGACCCGTCACCTCTTTGAAGACGTTGAGAAATTACAACGACAAGTATCAAAGGAGTGAAGAGATGCACCCTTAAACCAAGGTAGATTAAGTGATCTGCAGTCCAATTTGGAAACAAAGATCAATTATTATATTATGAGCCCATTAGCCCAGTTAAGTTTGAATTGAGGACTTATGGCCAGCTTGGGCTAAGTCCAGTCGTGTTTGGGATATTGGCCCTCTGTTGATTCATTGAAAGAGAGGCTTCGCCTCTGGAAACTTAGCCAATTGGGCTAAAGCCAGTGTTAAACACTCGAGACCAACAGTGTTGAACACTGGGAATAAGATTGACAAGTTAGTGTTAAACACTAAAAGATAATCAGTGTTGACCACTAGGAACAGAGTTTTCAAATTAGTGTTAAACACTAAGCAAATCAGTGTTAAACACTCGAAATAGAGATTCCAAATTAGTGTTTAACACTAAGGCAAGAGGGGTCACGTGAGAGCGCCCTGCTTCCCTTTATTTTGTTCTACAGATAAGTGTTTAACACTTTTAGTTCCGAAAGCCATCACGTGCGGGCATGTGATTGGGGCTCATGCTCTGGTTTATTAGAATATTCATTAGGGGTCACGTGGTGACACGTGAGGGTGCCCCAGAGTCACTGTTTATTTTTCTTTTTCCTTATGTACTTTAGGGGTCACGTGGAGCACGTGGGGCGTTGCCTCAAAGCTCTCTGCATGAGTCACGTGGTAACACGTGAGGCGTTTATTTCAAAGTTCTATTCTGTGGGTCTTTGCAGGGGTCACGTGGTAGCACGCGACTCTGCATCTGTTCGTAGGGTTAAACCCTAAACTTTAGAGGAATTAACTTCCTGTTTTCTTCTGAAGAATTATATTCTTAATAGGGTTAAACCCTAATTTCTTTTCTTAAGGGAATTAAATTCCTATGAGTTTGAGAGAATTATATTCTCAATTAGGGTTAAACCCTAGTTCTGTTCATTTTGAAGGAATTAAATTCCTATAACATAGGGTTAAACCCTAACTTTATCTCAAAGGAATTGAATTCCTATCATTTTGTGAGAATTAAATTCTCTAAACTCAGTTCATCCTCTGTGTTTTAGATCTGCATGACAGGATCTCAACCTAATGAGAATTAAATTCTCAATTCATGGGGAGATGTGCACTTTGCAGATCCTCAACCAGAGAAAGAACTAAGTTCTTTTTTTTATATAAGAGTTAAACTCTTTTGAGAATTAAATTCTCCTTTGAAGCCTCCATTTTCTTTTCTTACCTAAGGTTTTCCTTTTTGCAGAGAATCAAAGGCTCTATCTCTCTCTCTATATATATATATCAAAAGAAAAAGATCCAAAGGTCTCAAGCTTTCAGAAAAAGGTTTTAGAAAAAAGGTCTTCGAAAAGGGTTTTTTCCTCTTCTTTTCTTAGCTCCTATTTATAGGAGAAGGAAGAGAATCAATCTGCTCAGTAAATCTCTCATTGAGAGATTTGATTTGTATGTTGAGAGATTTGATTTATATTTATCATTAATCTGGGCATTTAGATTGTTAAGTGAATTTTATTCACCATTGGATTTTAAATCCAAAGATATCCCTTTGTTCTCTCGGTTAGATTTAGTGGGGAAATCTTTCCAAGTTCAAGATTTCTCCATAAATTGGTGATATTTAATCACCTTTAGATTTTTAATCCAACGGTTCCAAATAATCCTTCTTTATTTTGGAAAGATTTGAATGATCTCTTCTCAGAATTTAATTCTGTTAAACAATAAGGCTTTTAAAGCCGGTCACGTGTGGCCACGTGACCCCTGGTCACGTGTAGGCACGTGACCCCTGAAGTGGGCTTCTCTTCTTTTGCGCTCTGTTCTCTGGCCGCTGGTCAGCCGTCACGTGCCAACACGTGACCATTGGTCACGTGTGAGCACGTGATGCCTTTTTTGGAGCTTTTTCTTGAATGAGCTTTGTACCGCTGCTTTAAACGTCACATGCCAACACGTGACCATTGGTCACGTGTGAGCACGTGATGCCTCTTCTGAGTCCTTTCCTGGTTTTTAATCAAGGAACACTTGCCAGTCATGTCTCAAAGGTAAAATGACCAAAACTCTGTTTACTGGAAACGGAGAAAGAGTTAATGAACTCTTGGGGATGAAATATGGTGATGTATGCGGTCCCATGTCTACATATCCCAGGGATGGTTCCTCGTACTTTATTATATTCACTGACCATCTCTCAAGATTCAGACATGTGTTCCTGTTGAAACACAAGTCTGAAACTTTTGAGAAATTCATAGAATATAAGTGTAAAGTTGAGAACCAGACGGGTAAAAGTATTAAATCCTTCGATTTGATCGAGGAGGAGAATACTTGGGCATGGAATTCCTGAACTATCTAAAAGGAGAATGAGATTCTCTCTCATCTTACTCCTCCGTATACACCATACCACAACGGAGTATCGGAATGAAGGAATCACACCATATTAGATATGATGCGCTCTATGATGAGTACTGTTGAGTTGCCTGTTTCCTTTTGGAGTTATGCACTTGAGAAGCTGCATACCTATTGAATAGGGTTCCCACCAAATCAGTGCCTAGCATTCCATATGTGATATGGTATGGGAAGAGACTATGTCTTAAACGAGTTGAGATATGGGGTTGACCGGTCTATGTTGAAAAGCAAAATCCAGACAAACTCGAGACAAGGTCAGTTCTGTAAGTTTGTTGGATATCCCAAACATTCGTGAGGGTATATCTTCTTCCAAACCGAGAAACAAAAGATGTTTTGTTTCTCAACATGCCATATTTTTAGAAAAAGGAATTTCTTGAAAAAAAAATTATGGTCATGAGGTAGAACTGGAAGGAGTTTCAGCTATACAAATAACGACTGATGATTTAGTGGAACCGGAGGATTCGATAGGCTTTAGCGAACCTCAGTCTCTCTGCGAATTTGGTAGGGTTCCTCAACCACCTGAGAGAAACTACGGTTTTCTCAGTGACAGTGGGAGCGAGAATTACATCATGAAAGATGATGATGACCCAACCAGATTCAGGCAGGCCATCATGAGTGGGGATTCTGTGAAAATGGCTATATGTAATGCGATCTGAGATGGAATCCATGTACACCAAAAAAGTATGGACTTTGCATATTGCTCCTGAAAGGGTAAACCCAATAGGAGCAAGTGGATCTATGAGATGGATACTTGGTGTAGATGGAAAAGTCGAGACTTTCAAAGCTAGACTTATAGCAAAAGATTTTCGTCATACAACCAGGTGTAGATTATGATTAAACATTTTTCTCCAGTGGCTATGCTTAAGTCCATCTGGATCCTTTTGCCATCGCTGCATATCATGACTACGGAATCTGGCAGTTGCACGTCATGACCGCTTTTCTAAATAATGATTTAGAAGGGAGCATGTACATAATAGCCGGAGGACTTCATAGACAGTGAGAGCAGCGGAAAGATGTGCAACCTGCTTGGTTGAAGCAGGTATCGCGGAGATAGAACAATTGTTTTGATGTGGAGGTCAAAAGGTTTGACTTCATCAAAAGGATAGATGAACCTTGAATATATAAGAAGATTGTAGAGAGTATGGTTGTCTTCCTCATATTGTACGAAGATGACATACTCTTGATAGGAAATGGGTTTCCTATGCTACACTCGGTCAAGCTCCTCTTATCACGAGGATTCTCCATCAAAGATTTGGGTGATACCAACTACATCTTGGGGATTAAGATCTATGGAGATAGATCTAAGCGGATGTTGGGAGTATCCCAAATCCAGGTACATTAACACCATACTAAAGGGGTTTAGTATAGAAGATTCTAAGCGTGGTGGTTCGCCCACTCACTCAAGAATCACTCTCTCCAAAAAGATGTCTTCCGAGACTGATTTGGAGATAGCTCGCGTGCAAGGGATATCCTATACTCCAGCAGAAGGCTCTATCATGTATACGATGTTATGTACCATACATGATGTTGCTAATTCACTAGGTGTAATGATCAGGAATCAATCGGATCTTGGGAGAATCACTGGACAGCTGTGAAGGACATTCTTGAGTACTTGAGAAGCAATAAAAGAATGTTCTTGGTTCGAGCTTCTAGAGTGATAAGGTCTACTGAAATTCAGTCTTAGGCTTTATCTTTACCCTCAGTGGAGGGACGGTATGTTGGAAGAGTTCCAAACTATATACCGTGGCAATCTAGACGAAAAGGGCTGAATACCTCGCTACCAATGATGCTACCAAAGAGATTGTCTGGGCATTTCTTGTTCATGAGATGAACATGGTTCTTACCATTGTGGTGATAATGGAGTTGTGGATTAGGCCTAGGAACCCCGGTCCCATCAGCGATCCGGACATATTCTGAGGCAGTATCACTTGATCAGAGAGATGGTTGATCTCCAGGGGATCGAGGTCTGGAGAGTTGAGACGAAGGATAACACGGCGGATCTACTCACAACGGCCTTTCCCACGAGAGACTTTTATGGGACGTTGGGTATGAGATACTACAACAACTGGCCTTAGTGCAAGTGGGAGATTGTTAGTTGTATGTAAACCCTAGAAGCCATTATTGTACATGATTGTATATTATAGTGGATGCTGGGACATATATAGGGAGGACATTCTTACTCGACATGATAGTATACTATCTGGTTACTCTTTATCTTAACATGTACACTTGTATTGTCTGTCTGTGACATGTTGGTAAAGCCCTTAGGATGTGTACTTGACCACCGGGATTATGATGCTACTGGTGGGTCCAGGGTAGTCCGTAAGTACATCGTTCAATTGGTCCTAGTCGTGGGAGGATCGAGATGGGGCATCGATATTCCAGAGTAGACTGGAGTATACGTTTCTTGACCCATATGATGGGCGATGGATGATCCCACATTCATTGGTGTTTGACATCAAAGATTGTATACGGGTGCTCAGTGGAGACTGGGTATACTGAACATGACTCGCCGATAAATCCTAGATGGTATTATACCTCACGTCAGATAGCAGTTATCTGGTGGCACTGGTACAGGTTAGTCTGTAGACCCGAGATCGTCATAGAGTCTTGTGTGATTCCCACTGTGTTTTGACTTCCACCTTACCACGTTCAAGAGAACATGCAAAATAGTGGTTTTTGGGTACAGTCTAAAGTCACATGGAGGCAATGAGCAATAGGAGGGGATTTCGTCTCTCCCGGTATTGGGGGTTGATGTTGTGCTGTGCTCGATTGGCTATAACAGGAAGTCCCTGGCCAGGGCTAATTATGAGATTTACTGGTAAGTGTTATCAGTAGTTTCTCGACCCGTTATGAACCTCATATCGGCATGACTTATCAAGCTATTGTGGTTTGACGTTTACCACCCCCAGCTGGATATGCGACATATCAGACGAAGAGACCGGATTGTACGATAATGTTACTTATTAGATTCACAGGATTATAAACATGCATGCTTGTTGATCTTCTGATCGCTCAATACCCTGGTGTCCGTTACGTGCAGCTAGTACCGCTGACGGCTTATGTGTTAGTGTTTATGCCCTAGAGACCATTACTGTATCATACTAGTTTGTATATTACTTAATGAAAGCTTGGGATATTCACAGTTGTATTGACAGTCTTGCTAAAAATGGTAGTATTCTACTTGGTTTGTTTCTACTTTAATATGTGCATATGTTTCTCTTAACATATCGCTTATACATATTGGTAGAGCCCTTAGGATCTTTTCTTGATTACTAGAGTTGTGATGGCAGTCACAGTAGTGGGGGCTGGGTAGTCTATAAGCAATATCCTATACAGGTCTCTGGTCATAGGATTATCGAGATGGGGCATCGATACTCCGGAGTAGACTGGTGTATACGCTTCTCCTCCCAGCATGGGGAGATGGTATGTCCCACAACTATCAGTACGTCGTACTGGAGATAGTATGCAGGTGCTCGTTAGGTTACGGGTACGCCGGACAGGACTCATCGGGAACTGCAGGTTGGTACTATACCCATCGTCAGATAGCAGTTCACAGGTGACATGAGTACAGCTTAGTCCGTCGACTTGACACTGCTACTTCGCCTCGGGTGTGTTCCCACTGTACTTAGATTACTACCCTACCACGGCTCAAAGGAGTCGTGCAAACAGGTAGTAGTTGGGTGCAGTCCCGAAGCACTTGGAGGCAGTGGCGGTTAGACATGATTCGTCTCTCCCGGGATTGGGGGTTGATATTGCGCTGTGTATGGAGAGCCATTACGCAAGGTCCCTGGCTAGGGCAAGCGAGATTTACTGGTAGGTTACAATAGTTTCTCAAGGTGTAATGAGCTTCACTCCGACACGACTTATACCGCTATTAGGGGTCTGACGTTTACCGCCCCCTAGGCCCGATATGCGATAGTCCTAGACGAACAGACCGGACTGTACGAAGATTGTCACATAAGGCTTAGTAGGAGTTCGGATGGGTTTCCTCATCGTCCTTCTTATCGACATCTACCTGGGGACCGTTACATATAGCTAGTACCGCTTGCGGCCTGTAGTTAAACTCACTGCCAGCGTAGTGTCGAGCCTTTAGAGTCCCACACAGAGAGTTTCCCTGCACCGGGCAAAAGGTGTAGAGGCCGTATGGTTTTACGGCAGGGCCGCGATCACTTACGCACACTTGTGCACGTACTATGATCTGGTAGATAATACTAGCGGGCTTTGGTTTAAGCCGGATTCTATTATTATACATATGGATTTATTCGGTCAAAGATTATCCGTGTTTTTCGGAAATACGGATGGGAGGGGCACTCTCGTAATTTGTCGTGAAGCTTCTAGAAGGAGGTGACTCATTTGCGTTTATTTCTTTTTAGATTTAAACTAAATGAGGTGGAAGAGATGAGGTGTAGTTTACATTAAATGCTTAATGACTCATGAGGTGATTCACCCTTAGAATTAAATGAAGCATGCTAGATATTATCTTGATATTATCAAGAGAGATATTATTATGCTTCATATTATTCTAGCATGAGTATTATTCATTTCATTATCATAAAACACTTCTCTCTCCTCAAGTCTTCATCTTCTTCCTAAAACCCTAAAAGCTCTCATGAGCTGAGAATCGTAGGGTTTAAGTGACTAAGTAATTCATCTAAATACTCTACACCCTCTAGGTCTTCTAAATTAGCAAACTAGAAGCCGTAATTATCTCAGATTCGAGATAGGAGCTCGGACTATAGACTCTCGGGTGGATCGTCTTTGACTCGAGGAGGACGTTGAGGTTCCCATGTTCCATAGAGCCGACGAGGTGTGGAGGACAGCGATGAAGACCCGAAGGACAAGTAACGTGAGGTATAAGTTCGAATAAGAGTATTTAAACCTCTCGTAGTTTGCTAGTAATGGTTTAGATACGATCCGTGTGCTCAAGTCTGTGTTACGAAGCTTTGATAATTGATTTTCATATATTCCGCCTCCCCGCGAACACGTGGGGTGCGTGACATGGACTTACCGTGGTATCAGAGCCTACTAAACCTTTACTAGCTTGTTAGCAACTAATTAGAACTTCGATCGTCGGAAAAACACGAAAACTTAACCCCGGACCCCTCAAGTTTCTGTTTTTAAACCTGTCGAAAAAATTATTTCAGAGGCATGAAAATTCACAGCAGGGAATTCTAAGAATACTGGAGAAATACGAGTTGCTAACTCGGTGAGACGACCGCGGAAGCGCGGCGGATTGGTGCAATTCGCCGCGGATCCGCGGCCGAGTCGACTTCGAGTTGACTCATATTTACACAGTTTGTCTTATTTTTGGGTGTTCTGTTTTCCTGTATGTTTTGTTTCTGCCTAGGTTTTTTCAGTGCTGGCTTGCATTTGGGGTAGACACGGAAAAAGGTTGTCGATCGTAATTCTAAGTTATTTGTTAATCAGGTTTTATCTGTGATGTTTAATGTGTTCGTAAACCTCCGCTAATTGCTAGTATGTCAGTTAGTTGAGGGTTGCACATTTCTGTAATGGATATTGGTTTGTGGATATGAACTTCATTGGATTGTCGTGGATGAATAGCCGGGGATGTGAGATGAGAGTTTTTTTATCTTTCATTCAATGTAAATTGTAATATGTTGTAATATTCTTTTGCGGGGTACATCCGCGTTGAGGTTGTAGCCACCGTTGTATTATTTCATTTACTGTTTTATGCTCCTAGGATAGACCCAAGATGGGGTGCACAAACTACCGGGTACTTTGAAGTGTTTAATGGCCTACTCATGTCGTTGAGGGAGACTGTTTCACTTCTGGTACTAGGAAGGTATTTTGCCGCACCCGTAGGGGTCTAAGGTGGGGTTTGGCTATTCATCACGACCGTGTAATCCGTCTTTTGTTGCAGGCTCAAAAGAAACGTGGATTCCTAGTATATCCAATATGTTCATCTGTGATCTGGAATGCCTATTATTGCATCTAACGAGTGTACAATATCTATATATGATATCTAGTAGGGTTGCTTATGTTTTGCATCCGTGCTAGCTCAGCCCCCGCTCTGTCGTTAATTAAGTAACCTAACGGGTGAATGACGGGACCCAGTGGCGAATGCGGATAGCATAAGCGGACGTTGTATTTTCGTTGTTTTCTGCAATGATAGGATAAATGATAGGACGCATTATATTAATGCACAGAAAACAAACCAAAGCTGAATCGTTGGAACAAATTTAAATGAAACCACTCGGTTATTTTAAAAGAGCAGAATTTTTAATTGCGGAGCTTTCACCACTCCTTTTAAAAAGCTATCAGCTTCCTTCGATTATATCAAGTTCACTACGTTCACGGTTTTGCCAAAACTAGTCGTAGCCCTCCGTCATTTCATATGGATGATCGGTAGTATTCAAGCTATGTTTGTTGGCCTTCGTCAAGGCATAGTGTTTGGTAACTGCTGGGGTATTCATATGTAGAATAGATAGATGCGTTGGTTTGGGACAGTCGTATTACTTTGTTGACCTTCGTCAAGGGTATGTACGGGTGGGTTCAAATTAACAAGGATAATGATGGGAAGAACTTGACATGTGACTTATGATTTGTCAGCCTTCGTCAAGATCATAAGAGCATGGGGCAAAAATCTACATCGGGAGTTTCTAAAAAAACTGAAACTTGCTAGTGTTGCATACCATTTGGAGTTCGATAATATTGGTAGGATTCCTTCAGCATTATCACACGATGATATTTGGATCCCGATCCTACTGTAAGTATCCGCTACTCATCAGGAGATTCGTCACTTAACGATCAATGCTATAAACCAAGTAGGTGTCTAGAATGGTGTCAGCGGGGCTATGCCTCTAGAGAAAAGAGGTTATTTAATTAAGGAACTTCGAGAAAGCGTCGTAAAACCTCCCTCGAAGTACCGACACTAGCCTGGCTGAACGGTTAAGCAAGTATTGTACGGTGAGATCAGTCCTGATTAATTCTTCTTTTATTGTTTAAGGAAGGATTCGAGAAACAGTGGGAGCCATCCTGTTTAGATAAACTAAAAACCAATCTAAACTTGCAGGAGCATCATGCTAAAGTGTTTTCTTCTCTCTTAATTACAGCGACCATGTAACCATGACTAGGTTACATCTAGATAACAAGTTGACTGAATCTGACTTTTATGACTAGCAAAGGTCTGTCCAGATGTCCATTACCTATGACAAGATGGACCACCCTATTACTACTCAAGCCCCCGCCGTCCCAGGTCCAGTTTCCACCGTCGCGGATATGGATATCCATCAGACAAGGGAAAAGCACAGTGCGAATGCCAATTGCCTCGTGTTGGCTTCAGTTGATGGTGTATACCAGAAGCAGCACGAGAAGATGGCCTTAGTTTCCATCTTCCTCCATAACAAAGATTTATGTGGAGAGCAATCTCGTATCGCAAGATATGAGATCTCGAAAGAGTTGCTTCAAGCGAGGTTGGTTGTCGGGTCATCTGTAAGGGACGGCATCCTTACGATGACTAGCTATATTAATGAGCTCACGGACCTGGAGACCACGTTGGGAAACAGGTCATATGCTGATTTATTTCCACAGTCCCTACCCTTTACTTACACCCTAAAAGAAACCAGGGAGACACCCGCTCTGCTTAATAGGGGACCTTCTTCTTCTGCATCCAGGATGAAAGCAAAGGGTGAAAAGAGGAAAACCTCCACAAAGTCGATATACGGTGTCAGTGAAGTAGAAGGAAAGGGAAGAGCAAAAGTTTCGGGACTTGGTGTAAAGAAGGAGGGATGTTCCTATTGTTATGGGAAGGGGCATTGGTAGAAAGATTGCAGGGCTTTGGAAGCCAGTAGCCAGGATTTGAAGCATGTTGTGGGTTCGACCTCGGGTGTGTTTGTAATTGAGAACTGTTTGTCAATTAACTCTACTTCCTGGGTACTAGATACCGGAGCAGGATCTCATATCTGTAATTCATTACATGCTTTGAGAAACCGTAGAGTTATCAGGGTAGGCGATTTGTCTCTCAGAGTTGCGAATGGAATGAGCGTGGACGCTGAATCCGTGGGAGAATATCGCCTAGGTTTGACAAGTGGGCAGATATTAATTCTACGTAACTGTTTGTATATACCTAGTTTGACTTGTAATATCATATCAGTGTCGTCACTTTCGAGAGAGGGATATGATTTTACATTCGTAAGCGATGTGGTTCGCATCCACCTAAATCAAGTTCTGATTGGGTCTGGTACATTAGATGACGGTATATACGTATTGAATCAAGCTCAGGTTTTCAATGTCCAGAACACACTTAAAAGAAAGTCTCCAGAAATAAATCAGGCTTTCTTATGGTATTGTAGACTAGGTCACATCAATGAAACACGGTTGACTAAGTTACATAGAGAAGGATATTTGAATCCGTTCGAATATCAATCTTATGCTACTTGTGAATCTTGTCTCATGGGAAAGATGACAAAGACTCCGTTTACTGGACACGGAGTAAGAGCGAGCGAGCTCTTGGGACTCATACACAGCGATGTGTGTGGTCCAATGTCTGCACATGCGAGAGGTGGTTATTCCTACTTCATTACTTTTACGGATGATTTCTCTAGGTACAGACATATCTTCTTGATGAAGCATAAATCCGAGGCCTTTGAGAAATTCCGGGAATACAAAAATGAAGTGGAAAACCAAACAGGCAAAAGTATCAAGACACTAAGATCTGATCGAAGTGGTGAATACTTAAGTGCCGAGTTCCTGGGTTACTTAAAAGAGAATGGAATTCTCTCTCAACTTACTCCTCCATACACACCACAACACAACGGTGTATCGGAAAGGCGGAATCGAACCCTATTGGATATGGTTCGTTCCATGATGAGTAAGGCTGAGTTACCGCGATCTTTCTGGGGTTATGCACTAGAATCAGCTGCATATCTTTTGAACAAGGTTCCAACCAAGACTGTGCCTACCACACCATATCAGATGTGGAGTGGGAAGAAACGCTATCTTCAGTACCTGAAGACATGGGGATGTCCAGCTTTTGTTAAAAAGCAGCATGCGGACAAGCTCGAGGCACGCTCAGTACAGTGTAAGTTTGTGGGATATCCAAAGAACTCCAAGGGGTATTGTTTCTATTACGCAGAGGAACAAAAGGTTTTTGTTTCTCGTCATGCCCACTTCTTGGAAGCTGAATTTTTAGAAAATCAGAAGAGTGGGAACGCAATATAACTGGAAGAAATTACAGAACCACAAGCTGTTACTGAAAGTATGGTAGAACCAGAAGTTTCAGAAGAAAAGGACATCCCAGCGTCTATCCGCAGAAGTAGTAGGCAGTCTCATCCCCCCGAGAGATACTACAGTTTTCTCATAGACGGAGATAGAGAAGATTGCATCATTGACAATGATGACCCTACTAGCTTCCAGCAAGCTATTCAGAGCGGCGACTCAGTAAGATGGCTGGATGTAATGCGGACCGAAATGGAGTCCATGTACACTAACAAAGTATGGACTTTGGATATTGCTCCAAATGGGGTAAAACCCGTAGGATGCAAATGGATCTTCAGAAAGAAGATTGGTGTAGATGGACAGGTTGAAACCTATAAGGCTAGGCTTGTTGCAAAGGGCTTTCGTCAAAGACCTGATTTGGACTATGACGAAATCTTTTCTCCAGTGGCTATGCTCAAATCCATTCGGGTCCTTCTTGCTATTGCTACCTTCCATGATTATGAGATCTGGCAGATGGACGTAAAGACGGCTTTTCTAAATGGTAATTTGGAAGAATGCGTCTATATGGATCAGCCAGAGGGATTCATTCAGAGTGGGAGCAGCGGTAAAGTGTGCAAGTTGCTTAAGTCCATTTATGGACTAAAGCAGGCATCGCGGAGTTGGAACATCTGTTTTGATGATACTGTCAAATAATTCGACTTTATCAAGAATCCAGATGAACCATGCATATACAGTTAGATTGTGGGGAGAGCTGTAGTATTCCTCTTCTTGTACGTGGATGACATTCTCCTAATAGGAAATGATATTCCTATGCTACAGTCAGTCAAAGGATTCTTGTCACAGAAGTTCTCTATGAAGGACCTGGGTGATGCCACCTACATTATGGGGATCCAGATCTATCGTGATAGATCAAAGAGGATGTTGGGACTTTCGCAGTCCAGGTACATAGACACCATATTGAAAAAATTCAGTATGGAAGATTCTAAGCACGGTAACCTACCGGCTTGTCACGGAATCACCCTCTCCAAAGAGATGTCTCCCAAGACTGATTTAGAAAGGGCTCGCATGTCGATTATACCCAATGCTTCTGCGGTAGGCTCTATAATGTATGCGATATTATGTACCAGACCAGATGTAGCATACGCATTGAGTGTTGTAAGCCAGTATCAGGCAAACCCAGGGCAGAAGCACTGGATAGCAGTAAAGAACATTCTCAAGTACCTGAGGAGGACTAAGGAGATGTTCTTGGTGTATGGCGGAAAGGACCTCCAGATCGAGGCCTTTGCCGACTCCATCTTCCAGAGTGACAAGGATGACTCCAAGTCCATGTCGGGTCATGTCTTTACCCTCAATGGAGGGGCGGTCTGTTTGAAGAGTTCCAAGCAGGACACCGTTGCTGACTCGACGATGGAAGCGGAGTACATAGCTGCTTGCGATGCCGCAAAAGAAGCTGTTTGGATGAAGAAGTTCCTCACAGAACTTCAGGTGGTTCCTACCAAAGTTGATCCAATACCTCTGTATTGCGACAACAACGGCGCTATAGCTTTAGCGAAGGAACCCAGGTCCCATCAGAAGTCCAGACACATCTTAAGGCGGTATCACCTGATCAGGGAGATCGTAGATCGCCGGGAGATCGAGGTAAAGAGAGTAGATACGGAGAATAACACTGTTGGTCCATTCAAAAAGGCCATTCCTCAGACACAGTTTGAGAGGTTATTCGAGATGATAGGTCTGCGATATGCCAGTACATGACCCTAGTGCAAGTGGGAGATTGTTAGTGTTTATGCCCTAGAGGCCATTACTGTATCATAGTAGTTTGTATATTACTTAATGGAAGCTTGGGATATTCACAGTTGTATTGACAGTCTTGCTAAAAATGGTAGTATGCTACTTGGTTTGTTTCTAATTTAATATGTGCATATGTTTCTTTTAACATATCGCTTATACATATTAGTAGAGCCCTTAGGATCATTGCTTGATTACCAGCGTTGTGATGGCAATCACAATAGTGGGGTCTGGGTAGTCTATAAGCAACATCCTATACAGGTCCCTGGTCGTAGGATTATCGAGACGGGGCATCGATACTCCGGAGTAGACTGGTGTATACGCTTCTCATCCCAGCATGGAGAGATGGTCTGTCACACAGCCATCAGTACGTCGTACTGGAGATAGTATGTAGGTGCTCGTTAGGTTACGGGTACGCCGGACAGGACTCGCCGAGAACTGCAGGTTGGTACTATACCCATCGTCAGATAGCAGTTCCCAGGTGACATAAGTACAGCTTAGTCCGTCGACTTGACACTACTACTTCGCCTCGGGTGTGTTCCCACTGTACTTAGATTACTACCCTACCACGGCTCAAAGGAGTCATGCAAACAGGTAGTAGTTGGGTGCAGTCCCGAAGCACTTGGAGGCAGCGGCGGTTAGACAGGATTCGTCTCTCCAGGGATTGGGGGTTGATATCGCGCTGTGTATGGAGAGCCATTACGCAAGGTCCCTGGTTAGGGCAAACGAGATTTACAGGTAGGTTCCAGTAGTTTCTCAAGGTGTAATGGGCTTCACTCCGACACGACTTATACCGCTATTAAGGGTCTGACGTTTACCGCCCCCCTAATTTTGTTTTACGTTAGATATTTATTAACCCAACCATTATCTTAAGCCATGGCTAAGTCTCTACATGAGTTAGTATATGATATTAACTCACCCATGGTTGCTATTCTCACTCATTGATTCACTCATTCTATTCTCCACTTCATCTTCTTCTTCATCTCCGAGAGCTCTCTAGGTTTTTAGGAGGTGAAGAAAATTAGTAAGAAAAATATTTCTAAAGTGAGCAAAATTCCTACTTCATCAATCTACACTAGACTAGCCATTTAGTTTAGGTTGTTTGCTTCACTAATTCCCAATTAGTGAAGAGGTAACTTGAGTTGGTGTCTCCTCGACGTAGATCATCTTCTGCCTTGAAAACTTCAAGCAAGCTTGTTCATTTCACCTTGTGGATCCTCACTTGAGTCCGGGAGATCACTACTTAGAGCGAAGGGACTACTACATGGAGCTATTGAAGTGAAGGACCGGTCTACAAATGTCGCATTCCTTGTTCACTTTGTATGTTAAGTTGTTTACATTCTAGTATACGTCTAATTCTCTATTTAAGATTCTATGTCTTGGGTTCTTTAGCATGCCAATTTTTGAAAACGGCATGGTCGATGCCTCCCGAAACCCAGTGGCCGTGCTAGGGAACCCTACTGGGATAAAGAAGAGGGGGAATGGTGCGTCCTTTGTAACTCTATCGGGCTTCAACCTATGTGACTGATTCAGCCATTGAGTCCCCCTTTTGGAGAGGGGCTGCCCTGTATCTACAAGAAATATCAAGACAAATAATATCAAGACAAAACGATATTTAGAAATCGAGAATTAACGAAAATTGAAGTACGGTATATAACTCTGACGATAGCAGCACGGGCCTGGGCTCGGACAGCGGTACGAGCAGGACGATAGTTCCTCCAGTATGGAATAGCTGCTGACCAGGATGTGAACGCGTCACCTCCAACTAGAAAATAAATATTGACGATAAAATTACATGAAGCTCATGGTTATCCTTAGAAGATATGTAAAATGAAAAAACTAATTTTCATAAAATAAAGGCTGACTACATCCACCAAAAAAGTAAAACTAATTGAGAGCTTAAATCCTTTGCATTTGGGCCCTTTGGATATGATACCATGTCCAAGTAATCGTCTCTTTTGTAAAAAAGATTTTATATTTAAAAATACTAACCTGCAAACTGTACGGAGGGCACGGAAGTGGCCTCTGCACCAGATGTGGATGCACCACCTACAATTAAACAATCAAAAATAGATTATATAAGTAAATGCAAAAATAATGTGTGTATATCTATAATATAACATTCTAAATCAATATGCATGCAATATAAGATATATAAATATACCTGCAGGTGCGGTGGTGGCCTTTGCCCGGGATGTCGAGGCACCACCTATTGCTAGACAATCAAAAATTGATTATATAAGTAATTGAAAAAAGAATATGTGTATATCTATAATATAACATTCTAAATGAATATGCATGCAATATAGAATATATAAACACATCTGCAGTTAGACAATTAAAAATTGATTATATAAGTAACTTTAAAATAAATATGCATGCATATCTATAATAATGCGTTCGAAATGAATATGCGTGCAATATACTTGGAAGTGTGGCAAAGTCCACATAGAAGGAGTCATCCGAAGGGGATACGGATCGGGATGCAAGACCAGCCTTCTGGAGCTCCCTACGTATCTCCTCGAGCAGCAGAACCACTCTGCCTCTGCCGCTGCCGCGGTTGATGCTCCTGCCGCCCCTCGCTGCTCCTGGCGTTGTCATCAGGTCCAGATAAAAGTACAATCATTACATATGCATGCAATTTATGTATAGATCGTAGAAAATGTGAAGTAATAATGTAGCATTACTGATAATCTTTTTCGTTTCATAGACGCATTAGACATGTTTACTTGGATTTCATTATCGATATCATTCATAACCCATGTAACTTCACGATCAGCCGAAAACAACTCGTCTTTGGAGACTGACGGTCGAAACACTCTGAATCTTCTCTCTTGTTCATCCACATCATTGTTCTCCATACAATCCTCGAATTCTTGGAAATCATAAACATCCATGGGTTTCCAACGACATATGACACTCCATCCCGGATACTTCTAGCACCGTGAGTAGGATACTTGAAACGCTTATTGCAGAAAGATAAATGGATCGTCCTGACCGTAAAATTGAAGTGTATTTACACTAGTCAATCCATATTCATCTTTCCAAGTCCCGAGATTATTTCTCCATTTATCCGTATCTGTTTATGTATACTACCAAATACATTTAAATATATAAAACGGTTCTGATCGTTCGAGATATTGGATTCCAAGTATGCAATTTAAATATCTATAATAAATCATACCATCCGATCCTACGGTCGCAATCCCACTATTCTGAGTGGTTCGAGATATTTCTATGTTCTTAATTTCAAATTTGTATCCAAGAACACTGAATCTTTTATATTTCCATGTTAGAAAACTGAGTTAAGCGTCTTGAATCTCTCTCTAATGATGCAAACAAGTTCGGATCGTGGATCGGACAAAACAAATTTTATGGCAAATACATAACGATATAAGTTTAGATTAAGACTGGTTGCAATAATATGTTATTCGAACAACTTACATGATCTGTAGCCCAATCGCAAAAATTATCCTAATGATATTTTTCCAATCGTTTATTATTCCAATCAGGATGCCCCACACATACCTCATCAATAAGAATTATATTCTCAACAATAAATTATAATATCAACGTTATATCATTTCATACATATACACACACACAAATATAACAATTAATCCAAAAAAACATACTCTCTAATTTCTTCAAAACATATGCCATTGAGGAGGATAAACCGATATATCTTGTTGATAAACATGATCTCTACTCTCTTATAATCAGTTTTACCATATGGCTCGTCCTGAATTCTCCGAGGCCGGTTAAGCTCCGTCTCAATTTTCTCATCCAGATAGCGGTAAAAAAATGTTGTTACTTTATCTAGAAGATAACCTTGCATGATAAAACCCTCTGCTCGATTTCTATTGCATATATACTTTTTTAGAGTGTAAAGATACATAAAGAAAAAAATGTTAAACAAATAAACACGGGCATATTAGAAAACAATAATTTTTAAAATGCATGAAATGAAAAATTCAACATAGGTTTCGACGGGATACATCCATCGATATTGTATCGATCTGGTAAACTTTGCCTCGGTTGCAAAATAAACCGTCAGGTGTATTATGATATCGAAGAACAACAGTGGGGAAATACGCTCAAGCTTACAAAGTATTAAGGAAATAGAATTTTCTAGATTCTCCACCGTCACAACTTCCAAGATTTTAGCGCATAATTCTCTAAAAAAAAGCGACAAAGGTCATTGATTACTAGATCAACTGATTTGGGAAGTGAAGTCCTGAGGGCTAATGGGAGAAGGTGATCCATAATAACATGGTGATCATGAATTTTCAGCCCATCGATTTTGCCTTTCACAATTTTTATTTTTTTCCTAAATGATCCTGAGAAACCCGTGGGAACTTTCAAATCATGCAACATCTGCAGGAACCTTTTCTTCTCCGGTTGTGACATATGATATATGGTATTGGAAAGTACAAACTTACCTGATTTATCCGCTATCGGTTTAGAATGCAATTCACTTCTAATTTTCTAGTCCTGAAGATCCATTCGGGTACGGAGGTTGTCTTTCGATTTTCTGTCTTTACAAAGAAGTAAATTAAACACGTGCTTGGATACTCCCTTCTCTATATGCATGACGTTGGAACAACGATGCACTAAATTTGTTGACTACTACATAAGCTCGTAGAAAATACTTAATTTTTTCCAGTAGGGTGGTTTGTCCTAATTTGCCGGATCTATTCCGAAGGTCACGTTATTGTAACTATCGCACCGGACAATCACGTCCTCTCCAGACAATGAGACTGGAAGTCCAAGAATCTCCTGATGACCATTAAAGTGAGCATTGTATAACCATTAGGGATGGTCTAGTGGTAGGAAACGCTGATGACCGCAATAACAAACCTTCCAATTAAAATTCAACCATTTCGATGCTATATCTTGATGGAAGTAAGGGCATGCCTTGTGACCATGTACGGATCAACCTGATAGCATTCCATACGCAGGAAAGTCATTAATTATCCATATTAAAACTGCATGCATCATGAAAGTTGTATTTGTGTTTGCATCATAAGTCTCTACACCATCAATGAATAAAAATTTTAAATATCAATCAGATGTCGGAGATATACGTCAATATTATTTCCAGGTGAGTTTGGTCCATCAATAAGAAGAGATATCATAAAATAGTATTGATCCATAACCAACCAAGACGGCAGATTATAAACTATCATTACAACGGGCCATGTATTGTGACTTCCAGCCATATAGTTGAAAGGCAGAACCATCACTAGCCGCCCGATTCTAACATTGTGAGGATCTTTACTGAATGTTTGGTGCCTCCTATCGAAATTCTTCCATACCGGTGTATCTCTTGGATAACTTATTTTTCCATCTTCACATGGAGCAGCACAGTGATACCAAATCATTGTCTCGGCTGTTATTTTGCACCTGAATAGCCTCTGTGTTATGGGAAATTATCGTGCTATCTTGATAGGTATATCGGGCTTCTTATCAGATTCTTTCAGCCTATACCCAGCCTCTCCGCATATTGGACACTCTTTCAAATTTGAATTCTCATTCCGGTACAACATGCAATCTTTAGGACATACATGAATTTTCTCACAGTTTAGACCTAAATCAGACATCATCTTCTGGGCTTCATACCAGCTCCCAGACACGTTATTTTACAGGGGCATAGAATCTTTCAGGAACTTCAAAAATATCATGAATGACTTGTTACTTCATCCATTTAGGCACTTAAACTGGAAAAGTTGGACGAACTATAATATGGTGGAATACTTTGCATTCTCATAAATTGGTTTTCTAGCATCATTTATAAACTTTTCATACTTATCCGCACGCGGTCCTTACCCGGAAGGAATATCTTCTTCGGTAGGATTATGTAACGTTTCAGAAATCGTTTTGCGAATTTTTCTGTTTTAGGGCAAAATTGTCGGTATTTTCCGTTTTAACCCGATTTCAATCAAACGTCCGTAGAAGCTTGCCGGAATCTATTTTAGCTAAAATAAAGTTTGTGCACAAAATTTGGGGGTATTTGGGAGGTTTTGGTTCAGATGGAATTTTTCCCAAATAAAATATTATTTTAGCCGGTAAAATATGCACGTAAATCGGGAAATTTCTTCTAAATGAGAATCATTGGAAATTATCACTACAATTATTTTAGAACCTTCTTTTTAAATATCTAGATTTTTTTGGTCAATGGAATTAAAATTTTAAAAGAAAAAGAAAAGAAAATGAATAAAAGGTGGCATTATGCATTAAATGTGCATTAATTGATTTCTTTTCCTAGAAACTTCCCCATTTTTCTTACACAAACACCCCCGCCCCTCACCTTGGCCGACCTATATTCCCCTATTTATGTCCCAAATTTTTCCAAGTTCATTTCTTCACTTTCCAAGATCAAAAACTCATAAAAAATCCCAAAATAAAGCCACAAAAATCCTAAATAAAAATAAAACCATCATTTCCTTCACTAATCCTTCTTGGATCTTCAACAAAGCATGGTTTTTTTGATGCTAAGATGATGGATCTAGTTTTATTTTGGTGTTCTTGAGGAGGTTTAATTTTTAACACAAATCTTTAATTATTATGTTTAAATCATTGATTTAGCTAATTATATGTTTAATATAGCTTTTAAATCATTATAAATTCATTATTCTTATTTTTTTAGGAAATTCAAGTTAAGGTTAAATCTTGATTTAAGTGTTTAATGTTAATTAAAGTGTTAATTTGTGATTAGGAAAAAATTAACCTAGTAGAAAATGATGATTTTTGCAAATGAATACTTTGTTTAATTATGCAATTTCGCTTACTAGGTTTTTGCTAAAACTTAATTAGCAAGTGTTAAAAATATAGGAATGGTTTAGATAGCTTAGTTAAGCTATTATAAGGTGTTTGTAATCGCTAGATATGCGTTAGCTTGAAACTAGTGCGAAATATTGCGATAAGTTGCTTATTAGGTTTCGGGGTTTTTCCGACGTGGGTTCGATTGGTCGTTGCGAGATTATATCTATTGTATTCCTCGTAATTGTTTGTGTTGTGTTGCGCGATCGGGACGATTGGGGTCTAGACTTGGTGTTTTGTAGTTTAGCGACCCCAGTTAGGGTTTTTGGCCGATGTCGTGCGCGATAGATGCGCTGAGTGCGCAGTACAATTTTCAGGACGTTATTCTTGCATTTCGATGTCTTTTCGTCGATGTAGGATATTTGATTATGTGATGTGTTTATGAAATTTTAGGTTCGCAAGCGGGGACTTTGGACGCTACGACAAGGGAAAACAGGTGGTAGGCTTCACTTAGCCAGGAGCATTGGTGAGTAGATTTAACATCTACAGGGGAATCGCCCGCATGGCGTTATGCGTCTGAGCTAAAGATGTTATTTCTGTCGCATATTCTATGTCATATTTAGAATTGCGCATTTACCCTATTACTTAGATATTGTTGTGCTTGGAGTAGTATCCTTAGGACACTGCACATATTATTGACGATTCATGTTGCACGAGCACTGATTGTATGCTACACACGCCGTCAATAATTGCCATGTCACGCACAACCCACTTATAGATATGATATCACTTGGTTAGGGATATTGAGACTTTGATTCATATTTCTTTACACATTGATTTATAGCATACCTATACCTACATGCTTACACATATGCTCTGACATACTTATATGCTAGTTACCTGTATACCTATAGAGTATTGTACCATTAGTGATAGGTACATGTATACTTTATGACATAGCTACAGGTATATCTTGCACACTTATTTCACTTATACCCAGGGGGTATATTACATCATTACTTATAGGTAGATACATATATCTTGCTATACTTTTATGTTTTCACATACATCTGGTTATAGCTACATGTTTACCTATACCTGATGTTATTTTAGAATTGGAGAAAACTAGGAACCGCATGATATTTATATTAACTTGTTGCAGTTAATTAGCGGCTTTTCCTTTATATGCTTACATTTCCGTTTATGTTGCATATAATATATTCATGGATTTTCACATTGTGATATGGATTTTTCATGATATTTTCTGGATTTGGTGACCGTGGGAGTTCATGAAATTATGCATTATTTGAAAAACCCGGTTTTCCTTGATTTGATATTTCAGCAGCCACTATGAGATTTATCGGTTCTGATATATATATACCCCATGCGAGGAAAGGAGGGGTCCGTGTACGGGTACATGGTGGGGCCCGGAGATACCCCGGGGTAAGAATTTCGTGGAGCTAGACGATGAGTTAGTGGGGGAACCATACCATCCGGTGACATTACCAATGACTCAGCAGTTATCATGGGGATACCGACGGGAGTCATGTACGTATAGATACATGGAAAGACGAGAGTCAGAGCTAGGCACTCGTGCTTTTCGGATAGCATATGGTACGTACCTATTAGGGTGCCAGTCTTGGTGACAGCACCTGATAGATCAGTATTTCTGTGTCGATACTTGACACATTGTTTTCATGATATTTCTTTTTACTTCTTTGTATATATAACAGTGGAATGGGACGCTGTTATATATGCCCTTACACCAATATTAGTGGAATGGGACGCTAATATATGTGTATTGATATTAAATTATATACATCATCATATTTATTCATGCAAATATATTTAGGATGTTAGATTTTTACTTGATAATTTGATTTGGGATATAGGTGATTCATTTGATATTGGATACAGGATATTTATGAGATTGTTGATTTGTACATTCAGGATATATGAGATTTATTCGATATTGTACATTCAGGATTTGTGAGACTTATATGATATGAGAGCTAATTTGGGGGCTGACTTGAGGAATTGAGATTTGGATTTGTCTTGATGGATTGTGATCCAACCACGATGTCAGGATTCCGTGGAAATGACATATTTCATTCTATACTCCACATTTATTATTTATGCACTCCTTCATGTATTAGTAGTACCTGTTAAAGTACATTTCATGACTGTTGCATTTACATACCTTTATTTATATGCATTGCTTCATGTATTAGTTGTACATGCTAGTGTACCTTTCATGATTATTGCATTCATATGACTTTTTATAGCTATTAATTGCACATGTTAGATTCACGTTGTACGTGCATACTTGCGATTACCTGCATATGTTATTTATTATTCACGAGTTGGCAACTCACCCCCGTTGTGCCACAGTTTGTTTTGCAGGGTGTTTCCCAGAATAGTCGAGGCAGGCTATTCTTCTATTATCTTTTGCTACGGATACCGCATTAGCTCACAGTGTGCAGTTTGCTTAGGTGGGTTTTGTGGTTATTCGTTTGTTGTATTGTATATTAATTGTATCCTTGTACTCTCCATCTACTATATTTTCTTGTTGACTTAGAGACTTGGTGAGGACGATATTGTATATTATTTGTGAGTTGTTGTCTTTTATACAGTTTCCTTTCTATCGTCTTTTATTTCTTCGCTACGGCGTCGCATATTTGTTGTGGTGGTTGTTTTCCGCCTTTGGGCGTGTATTTGCTCCCGTTTGGGGATGCTTTACTTTATATTTATGTTGTACCCATTTTTGGGGTTGGTTTTTACAAAGGAGGTGCTGCCGAAATTTTCAAGAAAGTAAATTGGACTTAAAGAATTTATACTTGAGATTTTCAAAAGTTTAAACAATGTTTCTTATCTTTTCTTTTCTTTTAATGGTTTAGATTTCTGGGTTTTGGCTTTTTTTTACTGCGTTACGCCTGTAGACGTTGCGTAGTATTAGGGCCGTCACGTGCCAATTTCGGAAAGTGACAAAGTTGGTATCAGAGCGCTAGATCTTACCTTTCGGAGTGTAGGATGACCTTGGTATGATGGAGTGGGTTGCTTAAGCAGAGTAACGTAGTGTGTGTATGTCCGCGGCATACTCACGATGCGGTACTCCGCCTAAAGCGACCTAAGTACAAATTGCTTGAAATTCCTTCCTTGATGACATATCCTTGTGATTCGATTTCTGTGTTCATATCGAATCTTATTTCTATTTATATCCTTTGTCGCCGATGACTATGGGGACTCAGAATGATGCAGCGAGGACCGAGGTCAGGATTGACTCGGGTAGGATGAGGACTGGCCAGGATGGCACGCTCGTTGCACAGGTGCATATGGATTCTCCTTCGACAAATAGTATCGCTGGACTTGTGGCAGAGATGTAGGACTTGCGCCAGACGATGAGTTCTTTGGTTGATGCCATTCGAGCGCAGCGACAGGAGGTTGTCACCCCTGTTACCCAGTTGTTCCTTACGATCAGCATGCAGCATTCCGTCACCTACATAGCACCAGTGGATGCAGCCCCAGTTGACGAGGCACGTATTCCAGAGACTTTGGGAGTTCCGGAACCGTGGAGGACTCGTACCGGTGTACCAGCCTAGAGACAGAGGCCTAGTCGTCGAGACAGCTTTCGTGACCGTCGCGGGAGTAGCAGAGGTTTGGGACGAGTAGAGTCGTGTTAGCTAGATCAGCCGTTTGTTGTGTTAATTTTTGTCAGCGATTCTTTTGTTGCGCAACACGTATTTCAGTCGTGTGCCAATCGGTTAGGAGATTCGTCCATCGTTGTGATCCTTCTAGAGATGTTGGATTTGACGTCCTCCTGGGCACAGACTGGTTTGTTACGTGCTAGGCGTCTGTGGACCGCCGTGAGAAAACAGTCAAGTTTTGTTTTCCCGGCGAGTCAGTTCTTATTGTGCGGGAGGACAGTGGTGCCGCCTCTCACACCTTGAATTCAGCCTTTTCGCTAGTCGGCTTTTGAGGAGAGAATGTCGAGAATTCTTGGCGTTCAATCGTGATACCGGAGCCACAGTAGGTTTGTTGTACCGGCTTTCCTTCGTGCGAGAGTTTCCGACGTTGTTCCAGATGAGCCGGCGAAGCTTAGGGAGCTTAAGGATCTGCTGCAGAGTTTCTAGATAGATGGGGCATGTGTGTCTGAGCGTTTCGCATTGGGGGGCTCCTATTTCTGTTCGTTTAGGAGAAAGACGGCAGTTTAAGGTTTTGTATTGATTGATCGTCAATTGAACCGGCTTACGGTGCGGATAGGTATCCGTTACCTCGCATTGACGATTTCTTCGCTCAGCTTCCGAGTGCGAGATATTTTCTAAGTTTGTTTGGGATCAGGTCATCATTGTTGCGGGTTCGGAGTGATGACATTCCGAAAACTGCCTTGTCCGTGCTACGGTCTTTGTGTGTTTTGGTGGTGTCATTGGACTCATCAATGCCCTAGCAACATTCGTAGATATGATGAACCAGATTTCTTCAGGCAGTTCCTCGACCAGTTATTGTTGTGTTATTGACGACATTCTGGTTTATTCAATGTGTCGTGAGGGACAGGAGTAGCACATAAGGATTTGTTTTGCAAACATTGGGAGAGCCCCAGCTGTTGCTAGAATCTCGGAGTGTTCCTTCAGGCTTGTTTGTGTTGACTCCTAGGTCTTATAGTTACGGGAGACGGTTTTTGTATGGTTCCGAGGAAGATCGAGGTCATACAGCTTTGGCCCAGACTTGGGTACGGACGGAGGTCCGCAGATTTTTGGGCTTAGTAGGTTTTTTACCGCCGTTTCGTGCAGGATTGCTAGTGTAGTGCTGCACCGTTGACTGAACTGACCGGAAGGGAGGTTTCTTTTCTTTGAACTGAGGCATGCGTGTAGAGTTTTTCAGCAGTTGAAGACTCGGTTAAAAACTGCATCAGTTCTTTCTTTGCTTTCTGGTTCGGACGACTTTGTTGTTTAACTGTAATGTTTCGCGAGTGGGGCTCGATTGTGTACTGATGTAGCACTATAGAGTTATCACTTTTGCTTCCTTACAGTTGGAGGAAGTACTAGCAGGGTATCCCACTCATGATCTGGAGATGGCCGCGGTGGTCTTGTGTTGGAGATTTGGAGACACTACTTGTTTGGAGAGTCATGTCAGATTTTCACGGACCACCAGAGCTTAATGTACATCTTCCTGCAGCGGGTTTTGATTGTTGAGACAGTCTTCTGCAGATTTACAGTTCTTGTGCGATCGTTGAGTACAGTTTAAGTTCGCCTCTACTGAAGGGACAACTTGCTCATGTCCGCGCCCGACCACTATTCCTTAATCGCTTTCGCGAGGCACTGCCTGCCGATGCTCATTCGTCAAAGGTTCTTGAGCATACTTGGCTGGGTAATGATTCGGAGTCCTTGATTTGTGACAAGGGTGTGCTAAGTTTAGGGACGCGTTTGTGTACCGGATACTATTGGGTAGAAACGTGAAATCCTAAAGCAGGCACATTTGTCAACTCTCTGTACTCATTCAAGTTCCACCGGCATTTGACGTGACTTGTGAGATAGTTACGGGTGGGCAGGGATGTAAAGAGATGTTTCGGATTTCGTTTCGAGGTGTCTGTCTTGTTGTGTGTTAAGGTTGAGCATCTGAGACCGGCTGGAGAGTTGCAACCTTTAACCGTTCCGGAGTGGGAATGGGAGCAGGTCTCCATGAATATTCATTGTGGCATCTACCCAGGTTTAGTCTGGGTGTGACTCCATTCGGATGCTAGTTGTCCGGTTATACTCGGGTTGCTCAGTTGTCCTTGGTTAAGTTTGTGCATTGCACGGAGTTCCTTCATGGGTCGTATCCAAATAGGGCACCCTATTCGCTTGCCGTCTTGGACAGGAACTTCAGGAAACCTTGGGTACTGGTTGAGCTTTAGCTCCGTTTTTCCATCCGCAGGATGATGTTCTTGTGAGAGCAGGCTATACCGACTATGGAGGATATGCTTGTGCGTACGTATTAATTGTTGTCGGCAGTTGGGATCGTCACTTGCCATTGTTAGGATTCTCCTTCGATAGCTGTTATCAGGAGGCACTCTAATTGGCAATCTTTAAGTTTTGTTTGTTAGATAATGTCGATCTCCGGTCTGTTTTTCTGACTCTGCGAGATTAGGATTTTTGGACCCCAGCTAGTTTAGAGACTTCGAAAATGATCAAGTTGGTTCAGGTCAGGATGATGACAGCCCAGTGAAGACAGAGGTCTTATGTCGACCGTAGTGGTCGCAGACTTGAGTTCGTAGTGGGAGATCATGTATTCCTATGGGATTTTCCGATGAATGACGTGTTGAGTTTGGGAAGTATCCCAGGATTGTAGGTTCTTTTGAGATCCTTGAAGTGAGTTGGTTCCGTTGCCTATAATTTGGCACTTCCGCCCAGATTTTGAGTATTCACCCCGTATTCCTTGTGTCGATACTTCGCAATTACCTTCATGACCTTTTTCACATGATTCAGCATCAGACCAATTAGCTTGGACGCGATTTTTCATTCACCAGCAGCCGCTAGTTATAGTGGATCGGCAGGTGGAGGAACTTCGGTCAAGGGTCTTGCCGTCTGTGAGGGTTCTTTGGCGTAGCTGTACAGTGAGGTGATCACTTGGAAAGCTACGAGCGAGATTTTAGGGTTTACGCGTAGATGAATTTTAATTCGGGGACCGAATTTCTGTAAGGGGGAAGATTGTAACGTTTCAGAAATCGTTTTGCGAATTTTTCCGTTTTAAGGCAAAATTGTCGGTATTTTCCGTTTTAACCCGATTTTGATCAAACGTCCGTAGAAACTTGCCGGCACCTATTTTAGCTAAAATAAAGCTTGTGCGCGAACTTTGGGGTATTTGGGAGGTTTTGGTTCAGATAGAATTTTTCCCAAATAAAATATTATTTTAGTCGGTAAAATATGCACGTAAATCGGGAAATTTCATCTAAATGAGAATCATTGAAAATCATCACTACAATTATTTTAGAACCTTCTTTTTAAATATCTAGATTTTTTTTTGGTCAATGGAATTAAAATTTTAAAAGAAAAAGAAAAGAAAATGAATAAAAGGTGGCATTTTGCATTAAATGTGCATTAATTGATTTCTTTTGCTAAAAACTTCCCCATTTTTCTTACACAAACACCCCCCCTCACCTTGGCCGACCTATATTCCCCCATTTCTGTCCCAAAATTTTCCAAGTTCATTTCTTCACTTTCCAAGATCAAAAACTCACCAAAAATCCCAAAATAAATCCACAAAAATCCTAAATAAAAATAAAACCATCATTTCCTTCACTAATCCTTCTTGGATCTTCAATAAAGCATGGTTTTTTTGAGGCTAAGATGATGGATCTAGTTTCATTTTGGTGTTCTTGAGGAGGTTTAATTTCTAACATAAATCTTTAATTATTATGTTTAAATCATTGATTTAGCTAATTATATGTTTAATATAGCTTTTAAATCATGATAAATTCATTATTCTTATTTTTTTTTAGGAAATTCAAGTTAAGGTTAAATATTGAATTAAGTGTTTAATGTTAATTAAAGTGTTAATTTGTGATTAGGAAAAGATTAACCTAGTAGAAAATGATGATTTTTGCAAATGAATACTTTGCTTAATTATGCAATTTCGCTTACTAGATTTTTGCTAAAACTTAATTAGCAGGTGTTAAAAATATAGGAATGGTTTAGATAGCTTAGTTAAGCTATTATAAGGTATTTTTAATCGCTAGATATGCGTTAGTTTGAAACTAGTGCGAAATATTGCGATAAGTTGCTTACTAGGTTTCGGGGTTTTCCGACGTGGGTTCGATTGGTCGTTGTGAGGTTATATCTATTGTATTCCTCGTAATTGTTTATGTTGTGTTGCGCGATCGGGATGATCGGGATCTGGACTTAGTGTTTTGTAGTTTAGCGACCCCAGTTAGGGTTTTTGGCCGATGTCGTGCGCGATAGATGCGCTAAGTGCGCAGTACAATTTTCAGGGCGTTATTCTTGCGCTTCGATGTCTTTTCGTCGATATAGGATATTTTCTTATGTGATGTGTTTATGAAATTTTAGGTTCGCAAGCGGGGACTTCGGACGCTACGACAAGGGAAAACAGGTGGTAGGCTTCACTTAGGCAGGAGCGTTGGTGAGTAGATTTAACATCTACAGGGGAATCGCCCGCATGGCGTTATGCGTCTGGGCTAGAGATGTTATTTCTGTCGCATATTCTATGCCATCTTTAAAATTGCGCATTTACCTTATTTCTTAGATATTGTTGTGCTTGGACTGGTATCCTTAGGATACTGCACATATTATTGACGATTCATGTTGCACGAGCACTGATTGTATGCTACACACACCGTCAATAATTGCCATGTCACGCACAACCCACTTATAGATATGATATTGCTTGGCTAGGGACATTGAGACTTTGATTCATATTTCTTTACGCATTGACTTAGCATACCTGTATATCTACATGCTTACACATATGCTCTGACATACTTACATGCTAGTTACCTGTATACCTATAGAGTATTATACCATTAATGATAGGTACATGCACACTTTATAACATAGCTGCAGGTATACCTTGCACACCTATTTCACTTATACCCAGGGGGTATACTACATCATTACTTCTAAATAGATACATATATCTTGCTATACCTTTTTGTTTTCACATACATCTGGTTATAGTTGCATGTTTACCTTTACCTGATATTATTTTAGAATTAGAGAAAATTTGGAACCGCATGATATTTATATTAACTTGTTGCAGATAATTAGCGGCTTTTCCTTTATATGCTTACATTTCCGTTTATGTTGCATATATTATATTCATGGATTTTCGCATTGTGATATGGATTTTTCATGATGTTTTCTGGATTTGGGGACCGTGAGAGTTCATGAAATTATGCATTATTTGAAAAACCCGGTTTCCCTTGATTTGATATTTCAGCAGCCACCATGAGATTTATCGGTTCTGATATATATATACCCCACGCGAGTAATGGAGGGGTCCGTGTGCAGATACATGGTGGGGCCCGGAGGTACCCCGGGGCAAGAATTTCGTGGAGCTAGACGATGAGTTAGTGGGGGAACCATACCATCCGGTGACATTACCAATGAATCAGCGGTTATCATGGGGATACCGACGGGAGACATGTACGTATAGATACGTGGAAAGACGAAGGTCAGAGCTAGGCACTCGTGCTTTTCGGATAGCGTGTGGTATGTACCTATCAGGGTGCCAGTCTTGGTGACAGCACCTGATAGATCAGTATTTCTGTATCGATACTTGACACATTGTTTTCATGATATTTCTTTTTTACTTATTTGCATATATAACAGTGGAATGGGACGCTTTTATATATGCCCTTACACCAATATTAGTGGAATGGGACGCTAATATATGTGTATTGATATTAAATTATATACATCATCATATTTATTCATGCAAATATATTTAGGATGTTAGATTTTTACTTGATAATTTGATTTGGGATATAGGTGATTCATTTGATATTGGATACATGATATTTATGAGATTGCTGATTTGTACATTCAAGATATATGAGATTTATTCGATATTGTACATTCAGGATTTGTGAGACTTATATGATATGAGAGCCAATTTGGGGGCTGATTTGAGAAATTGGGATTTGGATTTGTCTTGATGGATTGTGATCCTACCACGATGTCAGGATTCCGTGGAAATGACATATTTCATTCCATACTCCACATTTATTGTTTATGCATTGCTTCATGTATTAGTAGTACCTATTAGAGTACCTTCCATGACTGTTGCATTTGCATACCTTTATTTATATTATTTGCTTCATGTATTAGTTGTACCTGCTAGTGTACCTTTCATGATTATTGCATTCATATGACTTTTTATTGCTATTAATTGCACATGTTAGATTCACGCTGTACGTGCATACTTGCGATTACCTGCATATGTTATTTACTATTCACGAGTTGGCAACTCACTCCCGTTGTGCCACAGTTTGTTTTGCAGGGTGTTTCCCAGAGTAGTCGAGGCAGGCTGTTCTTCTATCATCTTTTGCTACGGATACCGCATCTGCTCACAGTGTGCAGTTTGCTTAGGTGGGTTTTGTGGTTATTCGTTTGTTGTATTGTATATTCGTTGTATCCTTGTACTCTCCATCTACTATATTTTCTTGTTGACTTAGAGACTTGGTGAGGACGATATTGTATATTATTTGTGAGTTGTTGTCTTTTATACAGTTTCCTTTCTATCATCTTTTATTTCTTCGCTACGGCGTCGTATATTTGTTGTGGTGGTTGTTTTCCGTCTTTGGGCGTGTATTTTCTCCCGTTTGGGGATGATTTACTTTATATTTATGTTGTATCCATTTTTGGGGTTGGTTTTCACAAAGGAGGTGCTGCCGAAATTTTCAAGAAAGTAAATTGGACTTAAAGAATTTATACTTGAGATTTTCAAAAGTTTAAACAATGTTTCTTATCTTTTCTTTTCTTTTAATGGTTTAGATTTCTGGGTTTTGGCTTTCTTTTACTGCGTTACTCATGTAGACGTTGCGTAGTATTAGGGCCGTCACGTGCCAATTTCGGATCATGACAGATTATTATTGAAGGCAGGCTCTACCATATTCTTCATTTTTTCTCCTGGAAAGAAGTTATCGTCTTTTTCTTCTTCCGCCGCATTACCGTCTTCTTCTTGTCTTTTCCCATGATATAGCCAAGTTGTATAAAATCCAGTAAAATCATGTTTAAAGAAGTGAACCTCTACGATTTCTACCTTCTTCCAGAACTTATTCCCACATTTATCGCATGGATAGAGAATCTTCTCTAATATGATCTTATTATGTGTGCGTGAAAATTCAATGAAAGCAACAACTCTCACGACAAACTTAAATTGCATGTGCTGTTGCCAATCCACATACATTTAGTTCTTAACTCTGATGTACTCATGGGCCATATTAGACTATATAACATATAAATTGTAAGTTATGAAATTTGGTTTTTATGGTGACTATATTGAGAAATCTAAGAACGAGATGGTTATTGACAAAGAAGAAAATCCGTAGGGGCAAATTTGTTGTTGAAAAGGATAAATTATCGATTAATAAAGATAGGTTTGAAAATACCTAAGTATGAGTTGTATTCTTTGTATATGTGTTTCAATTTATGATTTCGCTTAGATATAGGGTTATTAGTGTGTATGTGCTTTGTGTGTGTGCGTGCGTTGTGTATTCGTATTGTATGTGTGTGTTTCGGCTGTCAGGAGTAAGGCTTCTATCCTATTAAGAATGTATAGAGCAGATACCCATTCTCTTGTGCTTTCATCCGTTTTGAGTAAATTTCAGCAGCACCTCCCAGCTGTTCTCCATGTACACTGTAATAGAATAGATAATTATTTCAATACTGTGAAACAATATTGAAATGAACATCTAATCTATCTTTGTATACGGAGAACCAGTAGAAAAGTACCGACGAAATAACTCAAAACGAATGAAAACACAAGTCTGTGCAAGTGTTTACTTTATACATTCCTAACTCGTCCAAACTGGACAAATCTATCGGTCATCATACGATTGAATTTTTTCGTCATATAGACTACACGACAGTTGTTAGTACCGAACAATACCGTCCGATATTTTATAACCTTCATATAGTTTTATTTCACGACGAATATCGAACGTATGTTAACCGATAAATGGGGACTAAGACGCGCTTTGATTTTCATATATGACTATTGATGAGTATATGAAAATTTTATATTATTATCGATTATCATATATACACTTATTATAAAATTTAACTTGAATTGGTTTTACGTTTACGTTTCAATATCAAGGGTTTGAAGTTTTTAGTTTAGAATAATGTTTTTTTTAAGTTAAGGATTATCTTAATCAAGTTTAAGATTTTTTATTTGGTTCTGATCTTAAATTTAAGATTTTGGATTTAGTTCTGGAGTTAAGTTTAAAATTAAGGTTTGGCTTTGTTTAATATGAGAGATCAACATAAACATCATCATTATCACAAACACATACACACACACACACAAACACACACATATCATCATCAACATTATCTCTCTTTCTCTCTCTCACACACACATGATCAACATTATCACAAACACACACACACACACCATCATCATCATCATATATATATTACAAACACACACACATATACACTTACACTAACACTAAAATACCCTAACCATAACTCTCACCCTTAACTCTAACCCTAAATATCTTAACCCTAACCCTATACCTAATTAACCCTAACCCCATATAAATGCTTCACTGAACGACACTTAGCTATCATTTTTTTCACTAAACCCTAAATCTAAACCTGATCCAAAGCTTAATCCTAAACTTATTCCTAACCTTTAGCCCTAACCCTAATCATAACCATAACCAAACCAAACCCTAACCCACAACCAATCTCTTCTTCTTCTTCCCCTCACCATCACCACCAATATCATCTAAACTTATTATTCTCGGCCCCTCACCCTACCTATCCGGTCCCCGTCGATCTACCCCGACCCCTTTACTTACCACCACAGCCACCACCACTCGCCACAGCCACCATCATAGCCGCCCACATCCCTAAACAACCCCAAAATGAAGCACAACCGCCGCCGCCCACATTCCCAAACCACAGCCGCCGCCACCATCCACCACTACAGCTATACCACCACCGATCACCATCACAATTCAAAACCCCCAAATTGAAGTCCTATCCACCAAATTCAATTTACGAAAATAAAAATTTAAATTGATCAATAAATTAACTAACCGGTTGACGATTTTGATGGTAATGAGAAAGCCAGGAAGAAGCTCGATGTTGATTAAAAGGGCGGCACTGGAGATAATGGAGGCGGCGCTGGTTGTCGAAGAAGACGGCGGGGGATGATGCGACGCGGTCGGAGGAGGCGACGAGGGAGGAGGCGACGAGAAGGTTGGAGGCGACGAGTGTGCGGGGGAAGATTTTGGAAAGCATTGGGGAATTAGGGTAATGTGGTAATGGCGGGGGATGATCTTTGGTTTTTATTTTTTTTAATCTTGAAATTTGTCCCAACGGATATATCCGTAGGGTCTTATTTTACAGCACCGTAGGGTCAACTGCATAAGTTAAATTTTAACAAATTTTTATTTATATATGTACCTACGATCTTATTCGTAGGGGTATTGGTTGCCCAACGGAGTAATCCGTAGAGATATTAGTTAATTGGCTCTACGGAGTTTATCATTTACAGAGACAAAACATTTTTGTACTGGTAATAATTAAAAGGGGCTATGTAATTTACAACTCCGGTTCAATAATTAAAAGACGGATCACATCAGGTACATATGTGATCATTATCTACAGATTCTCATGTACGAATATGACAGCTCACTTATATAAAGATTTTTATCAAATTCAGGCAAGTCCCTCTCCTGTAAGGCCCCCGTCATTTTAAAAGCTGGAGACAAGACAGATTGGCCAATAGCTAAGTTCATGTTGAATATATGTGGGCCAGCAAAGCACTTCATGTCCTTGGTGCGTAGGTTAAAGATCATCAAAGCTCATTCCATGATTGGAACATCCCTGGAGGAAGACATTATCTAATTCGGCGTGTAGCACGTGTCTAATTAAATGTATTTCCATGGGAGCAATTTATAATGGACGGAAGAACGTTTGTGGCGTTTAAACGCGACGCTGTAGATATAGTTCGACAGTTCTATGTGTCGAATCTGTTTTCATTATTTCGACGCGTACAATTCGTCGAAATGGTTGATATTTCGACCCGTAAAATCCGTCGAAATAGTGTTTAATTCCACATGCCCCTACTTGTGTAATATACATTACTATAATATTCACTTGCTCCTACGGATTTAGCCGTAGGGGCAAACTGTAGCCCCTACGGATTAATCCGCATGGACATAAATTATCTCCGTAGGTCCAAAAGTCGCAGGTGCAAGTTTTTGTCCTAAACATATCCCTACGGAGTAAATATTGTATCTACGGTTCAATCCGTAGGGACACTTAGCCCTACGGATTATTTCGTAGGGACACAATCTTTTTTTAATTTATTTGTTTATAAAATAAAATAATTGCCTCTTCGGAGTTATATGTAGGGCCTTCTAAATATCCCCATGGAAAGGACAAGTTTTGCCCATATTACAGAGTCTATATGGAAAAAATATCAGAATATCTGATATTTTGTCTTTACGGATAAATGTGTACGGGAAAAACTTGCTCCTACGGGCAACTATTTCCCTTACGGATTAATCCGTAAAGACATTATATCAGGGTTTTTATAAAAGAGACTTCCCGTTTTTTTCCCGTTCTGTGCACAATAATATATATATCATATAGCCAAATACATAAATATTCATTAACAATATCGCACACATAATATATAAAAGAAATAAATAAACAAAATACGAAATCAATCTAAAATCATCGTAAACATCCAAACAACCACCGATATCGTCCAAAACATACAATATGTATCAAATAAGTACATCCATCCTCAAAATATAAATAAACCTATTCTAACTCAGTCTAGCTCCTCCACCTCTAATAAATGCCGTAATCTGGTGCATCTGCTCCCCCGGTGCAGCCTTGTATTGTAAAAAACTCAACTAATGAAGAAGCGGTCTATACATGAGTCTGAGTGGTTTGTGCAGGAGTCTAAGTAGGCTGTGGAGTTATAGGAGTAGCCTGTGCAACAACAGCCGAGGTGGTGGCTTGTAAAGCTGCAGCCGAAGGTGTGGAGCCGCAGCCCAAATAGCCTGCCGATTCTGTAAAATTTTGTGTTTGAGTAATAAACGAATAAGAACGGTATATTAGATTTTAGTCGAATTCGTATTATTATGGAATTATTGAGGAACCATGAATTTATATATGCTTTGTTGAGATTCTACACGTTCTGTTGAAATTCATATGTTATGCATGAAAATTTATACATGTTGAAATTCCACATATTCATGGCTATGCTTTTTTTTACCCAATCTAAGAATACTCAAAGGCTTAGACCTAGTTTGGATATCTAGTTTGGAAAACCATAGTTTAATTTAAGTGGAGGTAGAAATGATTCTTACTCTAACTTGTAAACCCATATTTCTCCTTAATTGTTTTGCTTTGATTGGATACCTGGTTTTGGAGTTATCTAATTTACAAAGCAATGCTTTCTTCTCAAGTTTTGAGTTTGGATAATCATAATTTTTTAAACTCCAAAATGAAAAAAATGGTATGGTTATGATTATAAAGTTCAGTTTAATTAGATAGTTTTATGTAAGTTTGATTGATCAAACTTAAGTCTAAAACCAAATAAGCTCAGGCTACTAATATTGCATATGCTACTATCTATAATGTGATATACTATTTTACTAATAAATAATATACGTAACAATATCTCCTTCAACTCCTCAACGGTGCTCTACAATGCAGCAACATCATTCTCTAGATGCCGCTCACGGGGGTAGGGAAAGTAACCGCCGGAGTTGAGACCAACTTCATATGGGCCCTGCTAGGACCAAGTCCCCGACCTCTCTCCTAACCTCCATAGTTCCCTCCGTGTGCGGCATCTAGGACTGGGGTCGGTATGATCGGATCGGTCTGACCACTGAAATCAATCTCCGATATTTCCGCCTGCTCCACCACCCGCTCCTACGTCCACGTTAACCATTAAAATTTAAGTATATCATTTAAATTTGAACCTATCAAAACAAAAATTTCATTTGAATTAAAATAAATATTAATACTTCCACAATACTCCTGGATAGCAGTTTCGGAGAATCAAATCTCATCCGTGGTGGGATCTGTCGAGGTGCTGTAGACGACAAAATACGTAGTCAACGCGCTTGGTGTACCACCCTGCGCCAGGGTCTGAGCTCTCTGCAATTCACCAAAAATTTACATATATTATAAAATAACTCTTAATATTGCATTATATAAAAATAGATCTATTGTAATTTATCGATGCCTTCATTGCACAAGTAATGTTCCTCGAGCCACCTGTGTATGTGGGGCGACCCCTCTTCACCGACTTCCTATTCTTCTTGTTTTGATCGGGCTGTTTCTGCACAACACAATCAGATTTAGTTTTCTAATTCAGTAACATAAAAAAATAAATTATATACAAAACAATGAATTATATTTAAATTACAAACCTATTTATGCTCAGACTCATAAAACTGGCACACGAGAGGCCAAGTATCTACGTCAACTCATGCAAAGGCCGGAGAATGTAGGAGGGACGCTCTCTCCGCCTCGGGGGTCGCCAGCCATAGCATGCAGCAATCGATTTTTAGCTCGTTCCTATTATATCAGATCTTAAATTACATGTTCTTCATGAGGCCCAGGTAAAGAGCATGAAGATTGAGCACTCTATTTGGGTGATCAGGGTCGAGTACAGGATGAAAGTCGTAATCCAACTCCAAATACAAGAAAATAATATATTTAAATTATAAGTGTTAAATAATAATAAATTCATTTGATAAGTCAAATGAAAATATATATTAATATCCGGGTCTGATCTCAGAAGAGAGCAAAGAAGCGTCGGTGTTGATCGCCTCACTCAATGTGAAAAGGATACTTCTTTTGGATGTGGCTCTCATCCTCCATATACCGGCCGAACCTCTCGGCATGATCGTTGGTATATCGATAATCGAGGGTAAAAAAGAGAGGGAATGGTGACTCCTCCCTAACTCTATCGGGCTTTAGCCTATGAGACTGTTTCGGCCCTCCAGTCCCATTCTTGGGGAGGGGCTACCCTGCATCTACAAGAAATATCAAGAAAAGAAATATCAAGACAAAACAGTATTTAGAAATCAAGAATTAACGAAAATTGAAGTGCGATATATATCTTCAGCGATAGCAGTACGAGCCTAGGCTCGGACAGCGGCACGAGCAGAACGATAGTTCCTCCAGTAAGGAGTAGTCGGTGACCCGGATGTGGACGCATCACCTTGTTAGTTGTATGTATGCCCTTGAGGCCATTATTGTACATGTGATGTATATTATAGTAGATGCTTGGACATATATAAAGAGAACTTTCTTACTCGACATGATAGTATGCTATTTGGTTGCTCTTTATCTTAACATGTAGATTTGTATTATGATACTGTCTTGCTCTCACATGTTGGTAAAGCCCTTAGGATATGTACTTAACTACCAGGATTATGATGGAGATCATACTAGTGGGGTCATGGTAGTCCGTAAGTACATCCTTCAATTGTTCGTAGTCGCAGGAGTATCGAGACGGGGCATTGATATTCCAGAGTAGACTAGCGTATACGTATCTTGACCCATATGATGGGCGATGGATGATCCCACATCCATTGGTGTTTGACATCAAAGATAGTATGCGGGTGCTCAGTGGAGACTGGGTACACTGAACAGGACTCGCCGAGAACTCCTACATGGTATTATACCTCATTTCAGATAGCAGTTCTCTGGTGACACTGGTAAAGGTTAGTCTGTTGACTCGAGATCGTCATAGAGTCTTGTGTGATTCTGTTGGCTATAGTGCCCTCAAGTCAATTATTAGATCACAGGCACGTGATTGCAATGATTGAGGGAGGACCTATACCGGTAGAACAGTCTTACTCGAGATGATAGTATGCTATCTGGTTTGTCTTTATCATCGTATACATGCTTCAGGTGACATTACAGATCACTATTACATGTTGATAGAGCCCATAGGATTCTTGCTTGACTACCAGCAATATGATGGCGATCATATACGTGAGAGTTGTGTAGTTTATAAGCAAATTCTTAAAGTGTCCCTAGTCGAGGGAGTTTCGAGACAGGTCATCGATACTCCCGAGTAGACTAGTGTATACAGATCGAGACCCCGACGAGGAGCGGTGGCCGGTCTCACAAGCCATTGGTGTCAGTTGGTTCACCTAAGATATATACAGGTGCTCATTGGGTTATGAGTAAACCGGATGGACTCTCAGGGGCACTGCTGATTGGTATTATACATATCGTTAGGAGAAGTTCCCAGGTGACATGAGTACAGGTTAGTCCGTTGACTTGACACTGCTACATTGCCTCAAGTGTGTTTCCACTGTTCTTTGATTGCTGCCCTACCACGGCTCAAAGGAGTCGTGCAAACAGTTAGTAGTTGGGTGCAGTCCCGAAACACTTGAAGGCAGTGGCGGTTAGACAGGATTCGTCTCTCCCGGTATTGGGGGTTGATATCGCGCTGTGTTTGGAGAGCCATTACACAAAGTCCTTAGCCAAGGCAAGTGAGATTTACTAGTACGTAGTCCAGTAGTTTCTCAAGGTGTTCTGGGCTACACTCCGACACGACTTATACCGCTATTGGGGGTCTGACGTTTACCATCCCCCTAGGCCCGATATGCGATACTCTTAGACGAACAGACCGGACTGTATGGAGATTGTCAAAGATAGGCTCAGTAGGGTTTCAAGATGAGTTCGCTCGTCGGCCCCCCTTTCGCTCAATACCTGGGCAGCCGTTACATACAACTAGTGCCACTGACATGCTTGTGGCTAAACCCACTGCCAGCGTATTGACGAGCCATTAGAGTCCCATATAGAGGGTTTCCCTAGTTTGGGCGAAATGTTGTAGAGGCCGTATAGTTTTATGGCAGGGTTCGATCATATACGTGCACTCGTGCACGGATCATGATCGGACGGATCATACTACTGGGATTTGGTTTAAGCCGGAACCTAGTATTAGATTGTTGGATTACATTCGTCTCGTAGTTTTCGTATTCAGTCGGAATACGGATGCGAGTATGTATATACGGATGAGTAGTAATCTTGTAATTAGTTACGAGATTACTTTTGAAGTTGCCAATTTCTTTTCTCGACTTAAAAATTTGGATTAATATTTAAATATTGTGGTGATGGAATTTGTGTGCCAGTGGCTAGTGTTTTCTTTTTGGCCAAAAAAATTCATTTGCTGTGCTGGCCATTCTTGCACTGAAAATTTCATGGGCATGGGGAGGTATGGGTTTTAGTGAGGTGTCCTTTGCATTAATTGTTTCTTATTTGTGTGAAGGATATTTTGGTAGGGGTTCTTTTGTGATGGCTGTGGACTTGTGTTGTTGTGGTGTTTTTTCTATATTGATTAATTAATCCATCACATATATTACCACCACCTCACTCCCAATTCCAGTGGACCCCTTGTTGTATTGGCCGAGCCAAATTTCCAGTGAGAATTTTTTTTTCTCCAAGGCTAAAATCTTGTGCTCATAATTTCTATCCCTTGGCAACTTCATTAACCTCCACCCAAATCATTGGGTGTCTTGAGACAAAGTATTCACACACTATCTCTACTTCACCTTGGACATGTCGGCTAGCAAACTTCATGTCCGAGTTGCTTCGGTTTGAAGCGGGAGCCCGAATTAAGAATTCTCTAAGTGGATCGTCTTCGACGAGGGAGACCGGAGAGCGAGCTTGTTCGGGGACAGCCGCGAGGAGCTTGGCGCAGAGATTGAAAACCGAAGGACATGGATCGATCGGTATAATCTCTGAACACTTTACAGTAGTTAGCTAGTTAACAGTTAATGGTTCAATCCAGGTAATTGGTTGCAGTAGCGCCAAGTTTCAAAAGCTTTTGTTCCGCATTTGGCCTCGGATTGACGGCCGGGGCGCTGCCGTAACCCAACATTGTATCAGAGCCAACCCATTAACCGATTACTAGTTGTTTAGACAATGTTAAAATATCTAAACTGAAACAACCCCGAAACAATACCAATGATATTTTTGGTGATGAAGGAAATTTGTGGCAGAATTTTAGTGGTTGCTAAATTTCGTGGCCTTTTTATTTTTTTTGGGCTTGGGCATTTGGTGTGGGCTGGGAATTTTTTTTAGGCGAGGGATTTATTTTCTTATGTTGCATTCATCATTGATCACCAACCTCACCACTTGGAGAAATCCCCAGAGACCAATAATGGCCGAGCCCAAGAAAAATTTTCCAGCAAGATTTTTTCCTCCAAGCAAAAATTCTTGTGCTCATATTTTCTTCACCCCAATAGCATTTCGTCTGTGGAATGTTGGTTCAGTGGTATTGCTAGTTTAGCCCAGTTTTGATATGAATTATCTAGTTGTTTGGGGCTATTTCGAAGTCGATATTTTCTAACATTGTTTAAAGTTTGCAGTACTTACATTACTATCTGCGACCGTGAATGTCATTTGATCGGTACAACTTGTCTAATTGCTATAGTTCTTTTAGAGGGGTTTGCGAACGTGATATTCACGTTGATGTTCTGTGTTGTGCTGTAATGTTGCGGATTGTCATGGTGGATAGCTTGGGTGCAATGGTAGTACAGTTTAGTTTTATTTGTACATTTGATATCGCGGTGCGAGCGTCCGACATGTGGACTGCCGTCACTGCCTGTTTGTATATTATTCTTTTGGGGCACGACCAGGTTGAGGTCGATATCACCGATGTATATATTTTCTTTTCTGTACTAGGATTGCCCCGCGATGGAGTGCACGGATAGCCGGGTTCTGGAGGGCAACGGGCCCGCATCTCATGGCTTTGAGACGGATGGGGCTTCACTCTAGAATTGGCGGGCTATTCACCGCACTCGTAGGGGGTACAGGTTGACCCAAGGTAGAATGCCCAAGTTATCGGATTCCGTGAAGTGCTGGGTGGTCCATTCGCTTTGTTAAAGGGGGATGCCTCTCTTCTGGTTTTGGCAGGTAACTTGCCGCGCTCGTAGGGGTCTAGGTTTTCATTGCACTGGCTATCCACATGGCTAGGGGAACATCGGGTTTCACTTGCGGCTCATTGAAACCCGGGACTCCCATATTATCTGTATTGTTCTGTGATGCTTATTGCTTATCTGTGATGTTACATTTATCATACCTGGAGCGATTATTATATATTGTTATATATATATACTAGTAGATATTGTATATGTTTTACACCTGCGCTAGTCCAGTCCCCGCTCTGTCGTTAGTTATGTAACCTAACGGGTGATGACGGGACCCAGTGGCGAATGCGGATGGCATATACACACATTTTATTTTCGTTCTTTTCTGGTATGATTAATTGATGGGACTGCGTTGATTCGGATCAATGCAAGGAAAACAAACCTATTCAATGTTGTTGGAACATTTTTCAAAAGCTGTTATTACAAGGACGTTTTCTTCTGTTTTGCACAGCGGTATTCAGTTGGAATATCCAGCACCTCATTCGACGAAGCAAGGGCCGAGATCCTTTCATCGGGAGTGACCTTTGGGCAGAAAATTTGCGTCAGGGTAATAACTTCACTATAGTCGATTACTTTTTGCTTTGCATCATGGTATTCAGTGAGAATATCCCGCACCTCATTCTACGAGGAAAGAGCCGAGATCCCTTCACCGGGAGTGACTTCTTTAGCAAAAGTTTTCGCCACTATATATTTGTAAAAAGCTATCTGGTTCCTTCAACGATATCAAGTTCATTACGTTAAAAGTTTTTCGCCAAAAACCAGATGTAGCCCTCCGTCATTTCATATTAGTATTACTTAGTATTCGTGTTGCGTTTGTCGTTGCTATTCGCCGAGGCGTAGTGTACGGTAGTTCTGTAATATTTTTCTGTTGCATAGATAGATGCGATTGGTTAGGACGGTCGTGTGACTTTGTTGATTATTCGTCAAGGGTCATGTGGGTGGGTCTAATGCAATCAGGATAATGACGGGTAGAACTTGATTAGGACCTTTTGATTTGTTGATTATTCGTCAAGGTCACTTGGGTCCTAGGGGTAAAAATCACATCGGGAGTTTCTAAAGAAACTGAAACTTGCCAGGCATGCGCGTACCTTCTGGAGTGTGGTGACTTGAGTGGATTCCATCAAGTTATCATGCGATGATAGTTGGATCTCGATTCCCACTGATGAGTTAGTTTACTCCTCGGGTGATCCCGACTAATTCTTCTTTCAGGTTTGGAGGAGAATTTGAGGATACAGTAAGAGACATTCTGATTAGATAATGTGATTAACCATTCTGATTTAGGTCAGAGTGCACGCTGAGTGTTTCTTTCCTCTCTCTGTGGCCGTGACCATGGCCCGACCCAAGACTATAACTCAGTAACCAAGTTAACCGGACCTTCTTAAAACATATTGACTTTTGGATTGTCTGAGTTGCATACATCATTACCACTCCTTTTTTTACCCTTTGCATTTCTCTAGAACACCACGTATCACTACGAACATCCACTTTCATTGGATAAATCTATCGTATGGTTATATACGATCTCGAAGGAACTTTTTCGAGGATGGATTCTGGTTCTGGAGAGAATGAACAGGACTATTCGGTTGTCTTTTCTTTTTACCTTCTCTCAGGTTGCGAGGGCTCCTTAGATTAGGAAGGTACACCTATTACGCTTATTGGATAGTCTTCTTCCAAACTATAGGCAGGTGCCGAAAGGTAGGGAATGAAGAAAACCAATTAGCCTAAGTGTGGTGTACAGAAAATAATAAGTAAAGACAAATAAAGAGATTAAAAAAAAAGCAAAGTAAATTGCGACGGCTCTCATTCACGACCAAACTGCGTAGTTCATCGCCACTCTTATTTCACCTTTGCATTTCTCCGGTTCAGGAGAAATAGAATAAGGTTTATTCAGTTGTCTTTTATCATCACCTTCTCTCAGATTGTGAATACTTCTAGGATTAGGAGAGTATACCTATTATGCTTATTGGATAGTCTTCTTCCAAACCATAAGCTGGTGTCGAACCGTAGGGAAGGAAGAAAACCATTTAGCCTAACGATGGTGTACATAAGGTAATGAGTAAAGACAAATAAAGGGATTTGGAGAGATGGCAAGGAAATATACGGTTACAGTCATGAATCTGGATAGTGGAAGAGACATTACTAGGAATACCCGGATACCCCTTCGAAACATTTTCATATTTCAGTTTCACTGTGTATTGTTAATAGAAAACTGATTTCCCATTTAGACCATGCTCCAGGGTATGTATTTACCAGGTTTGATTCTCACATTTGTATGGTTTTACAGATGATGAGTGGGAGTAAGTTATTGGGAATTAGGTGATCATCCTCATTATATCGGAATTCGTTGTAATTGGTGATATTTGAGGAAATCGCCTGGGTTTTTTGCCGGACGACAAATATTTGGTTTTGAATATCCGTTGTTATGCACCAATTTCAAACTGATATATCTGTACGTTTATTTTATAAAGTGAGATATAACTTTTAGAAATTATGTCCATGACATTTACCTATATCAGTTGATGATTAGGTAAGGAGCATTCAATAGCGGTGTAATTCTTCATAACCATAGTACATTTTTCAACCTATGACGCACAGAGTTTGAGTTATTCAATTCAGGGGACTTATACAAAGTATTGTATGTTGTCCAGTGTCCGTTAGGACAGAGGCGTTGGTACTCGTACTATATTCTATTTATTTATGACTTCTCCAGTTTTGGACATGTGTTTCGTAGAAATACAAGGTCCAAGTTTTGAGATGTTATAGGTACAAGAATAAAGTAGAGAACCAGGTATCACAAGTATCGGGATTCTTCAAGGTGATCGAAGATGTAGATACTTGTGTGAGGTATTCAGTTGATAGTAATGGTTTTGAGAAACTTGTTTCTCTTTCAGGTTACTCATATCTGGATGTACTCCTAAGTTGAGTAATGCTGATCGGCCTCCTTCCATTTAGTTGACATGCACTGGAGACAGCCGCATGAATTTGAATCTAGTACCAATTAAATTAGTGCCTCTGTTTCTATATTGTATATAGAATGGATCATATCTTAACGATGTTAAGGTATATGGAGTTGTCCGGCTTATGATTAAAACCAGACTCTGGATAACTCAAGGCACGTTTCCGTAATGTCAGTTTGTGGGTTATCCCAGGTTTTGACGAGGGGTAATTTTCTACCATCTGGAAAATCAATAGTGATATTGTTCTTGACTCGCCACAGTTTTAGTAAAATGATTTTTTCATAAAATAGTAGTGGGAGTATGGTAGAACTGCAAAGGATTCCAGAACCACAAACGATTACTGAAAATTTAATAAGACCTAAAGATTCAATCAGGTTTGACATTCCAATAGCCACTCCGCAGATATGGTGGGTAACCTCAGGCGCCCAAGAGGTACTTCGGTATCCTCAAAGACGGTGACAGGGAGGTTCTTGTTTACCTAGACTTGACACTACTGCTGTTCCAGACTATGAGACCCGGCAGGAGGATGAGTATAGCGTCGTTCTAAACTAGCTTTAGAAGTGCACGTGTATATGACTCTGCCAGAGGGTTGTTGTAGTCAGTGGGAGCAGCGGAAGCATAGTCGACAAGTTTCTTGTATCTATTTATAGACTAAAGCAGATATAGCGGAGATAGATCATCTATTTTTGATATGACAGTCATAGGCTTTGACTTCATCAGAATAGGATATAGATCTGTTGAGAAGATAATAGGTGTGATGTCCTGGTATTTGGATGACATGCACGTTGTAGGAAGTGAAATTCCTATACTATGATCGGTTATACTTTAGTTGTCACACAGTGGTTTCTCCACATAGGATATGGATATAATATCAGTCATTCTGGTTACTAGATCTATGGTTTTAGATCTAGATTTGGGTAGTTTCCCAATCTGGGTAGTTAGACAGTATTCTAAAGGTGTTATAGAATGGATGACTCCTGGCGAGGTAGTATACCTGCAGGTGATGGAGTCACCCTCTCTGAAAGTGTCTAACAGACTAAAGGGGAGAGGGATGTGCATGATTGGCATATCACTTACTTAGGCAATTGAGTTAATCATAAGATGTCAAGTACCACATCAGATGTTGTTTTTGCACGAGATGCAATATGTTTATATATATTAATCCAATCCTGGAGGAACGTTCAGAAGCAGTTTTAGAACATAAGTGGATGTTCTAGCGATATGGTAACGGCAGCCTCCTTCAGGAGACGCGATCCGGGATTGTGATGAGCACCGGAATGAATGCTTTCATCAAGATAAGTTTCATTCACACTGGAATATGAACAAAGCATACCGAGAGAAAGATAGATATTTCCTATAGCACTAGAGAGATCTATTCAATCATGATATACCTCTATCGATGTGGGGATTGTTAGACAAAACCAAGTCTGATACTTGTCTGGTTTATCATCCCAGGCTTCCAAGGTGACCTGGTTGATAGAGTGACTGTCAGAGTTATAGTTTTCCCTCTGACGAGGGGCAGTAGTTTGGACCGGTGGTCTAAGAGGATACTGAGGGAGGCGTGGCGCATGATACTGATTAAATTCAGTTGACGATACAATCTAAGAAGTTTGCTGGATTTGAAGTTCATTTATGAACTGGGTCCCATCAGATATCCAGACATATTCTAAGACAAGTATTGCTCATTTTGGGAGATGTCTTTCTCCGCGAACTTGAGATTAAGAGAGACATAGAAAGAAACATCAGAGCGGATCCACTCACTGAGGCTATTTCTTGAAAGCAATAGTTTTACAAATGAGCTTTGTGAAACTGATTAGTAGAGAAGTTGGGTGTTCGGTATCACACGGGCTGTGAGTATGCGACATCGCAATAATTAACCTTAAGTGCAAGTGGAAGATTGTTGGCTATAGTGACCTCAAGTCAATTATTGGATCACAGGCACGTTATTGCAATGATTGAGGGATGACCTATATCGGTAGAACAGTCTTACTCGAGATGATAGTATGTTATCTGGTTTGTTTTTATCATCGTGTACATGCTTCAGGTGACATTACAGATCACTATTACATGTTGATAGAGCCTATAGGATTCTTGCTTGACTACCAACAATATAATGGCGATCATATACATGAGAGTTGGGTAGTCTATAAGCACATCCTTAAAGTGTCCCTAGTCGAAAGAGTTTCGAGACAGGGCATCGATACTCTAGAGTAGACTAGTGTATACAGATCGAGACCCCGACGAGGGGCGGTGGCCGGTCTCACAAGCCATTGGTGTCAGTTGGTTCACCTAAGATGTATACAGGTGCTCATTGGGTTATGAGTACACCGGACGTACCCACAGGGGCACTGCTGATTGGTACCATACCTATCTTTAGGAGCAGTTCCCAGGTGACATGAGTACAGCTTAGTCTGTTGACTTGACACTGCTACATTGCCTCAAGTGTGTTCCCATTGTTCTTTGATTGCTATCCTACCACGGCTCAAAGGAGTCATGCAAACAGGTAGTAGTTGGGTGCAGTCCCGAAACACTTGGAGGCAGTGGCGGTTAGACAAGATTCGTCTCTCCCGGTATTGGGGGTTGATATTGCGCTATGTCTGGAGAGCCATTACACAAAGCCCTTAGCCAAGGCAAGTGAGATTTACTGGTAGGTAGTCCAGTAGTTTCTCAAGGTGTTCTGGTCTACACTCCGACATGACTTATACCGCTATTGGGGGTCTGACGTTTACCATCCCCCTAGGCCCGATATGCGATACTCTTAGACGAACAGACCGGACTATACGGAGTTTGTCACAGATAGGCTCAGTAGGGTTTCAGGATAAGTTCGCTCTTCGGCTTCCCTTTCGCTCAATACCTGGGCAGCCGTTACGTACAGCTAGTGACACTGGCGTGCTTGTGGTTAAACCCACTGCCAGCGTATTGACGAGTCTTTAGAGTCCCACACAGAGGGTTTCTCTAGTTCGGGCGAAACGTTGTAGAGGCCGTATGGTTTTATGGTAGGGTTTGATCATATACGTGCACTCGTGCACGGATCATGATCGGATGGATCATACTAGTGGGCTTTGGGTTAAGCCGGATCCTAGTATTAGATTGTTGGATTACTTTCGTCTCGTAGTATTCGTATTCAGTCGGAATACGGATGTGGATATGTAAATACGGATGAGGAGTAATTTTGTAATTCGTTACGAGATTACTTTTGAAGTTGCCAATTTCTTTTCTCGACTTAAAAATTTGGATTAATATTTAAATATTGTGGTGATGGAATTTGTGTGCAAGTGGCTAGTGTTTTCTTTTTGGCCAAAAAAATTCATTTGCTGTGCTGGCCATTCTTGCACTGAAAATTTCGTGGGCATGGGGAGGCATGGGTTTTAGTGAGGTGTACTTTGCATTAATTGTTTCTTGTTTGTATGATGGATATTTTGGTGTGGGTTCTTTTGTGATGGCTGTGGACTTGTTTTGTTGTGGTGTTTTTTCTATATTGATTAATTAATTCATCACATATATTACCACCACCTCGCTCCCAATTCCAGCGAGCCCCTTGTTGTATTGGTCGAGCCAAATTTCCAGTGAGAATTTTTTTTTCTCCAAGGCTAAAATCTTGTGCTCACAATTTCTATCCCTTGGCAATTTCATTTACCTCCACCCAAATCATTGGGTGCCTTGAGACAAACTATTCACACACTATCTTTACTTCACCTTGGACATGTCGGCTAGCAAACTTCATGTCCGAGTTGCTTCGGTTTGAAGCTGGAGCCCGTATTAAGAATCCTCGAGGTGGACCGTCTTCGACGAGGGAGACCGGAGAGCGAGCTTGTTCGGGGACAGCCAAGAGGAGCTTGGCGCAGAGATTGAAGACCGACGGACATGGATCGATCGGTATAATCTCTGAACACTTTACAGTAGTAAGCTAGTTAATGGTTAATGGTTCAATCCGGGTAATTGGTTGCGGTAGCGCCAAGTTTCAAAAGTTTTTGTTCCGCATTTGGCCTCGGATTGACGGCCGGGGCACTGCTGTAACCCAACAGATTCCCACTATGCTTTGATTTCCACTTTACCACGTTCAAGAGAACGTGCAAAACGGTGGTTTTTGGATACAGTCCCGAGTCACATGTAGGCAATGAGCAATAGGAGAGGATTTCGTCTCTTCCGGTATAGGGGTGATATTGCACTGTGCTTGATTGGCCATAACAGGAAATCCCTGGCCAGGATTGCTAAGATTTACTGGTAAGTTTTATAAGTAGTTTCTCGAACCGTTATAAGCCTCAAATCGGCATGACTTATCAAGCTACTGGGGTCTGACGTTTACCACCCCTAGGCTAAATATGCGACATATTAGACGAAGTGACCGGACTGTGTTGTAGTGTTACTTATTGGATTCACAGAGGTATGAGCAAGCACGCTTGATGATCTTCTGATCGCTCGATACCCGGGTGGCCGTTATATGCAGCTAGTACCGCTGACGGCTTGTGGGTGACTGATATGATCATCACCTACTGCCGGCGTATTGACGAGTCTTTAGAGTCCTACACAGAGGTTTTCTGGTTTAGGCGAAACGAAGTAGGAGCACATATATGATATGTGCGGGACCGAGATTAATATGTGTATGTGATACCGTATTCTAATTTCGCGATATGTGATATCGGTCGGCTATATGTGATATAGCCGGGTTATCAAATCAAGTGTTGATTCGATAAGTTGATACATATGATATTAGTCGGTTATATATGATATAACCGGATTATTAAATCAAGTGTTGATTTAATAATTTAATGTATAATTATATATTATACTAACTCACACCATGCTTGATATAATTTAGGGTTTTATTAAATCAAATTTTGATTTAATAATTTATTAACTTGTATAATTATATATTATACTAACTCACACCATACTAACTCACACCATACTAGCCGGATTATTAAATCAAGTGCTAATTTAATAATTTAATGTATAATTATATATTATACTAACTCACACCATGCTTGATATATATTAAATCAAGTGTTGATTTAATAATTTAATGTATAATTATATATTATACTCACTCACTTAAGCATTTCTTTTTCTCACTTGTGCACACATAATATATATGTGATATATATTATTGTGTCATGCTTGTTGCTACATACAACATGGGTGTATGAGACTCACACCATTCTTGATATAATTTAGGGTTTTATTTATTTAAAGTAAATCAAAATTAGTTGAAAATTAGTCACATGGTTGAGCTTAGTGGAAACTTATAGAACCATTGACTTAGTCCACTAATTTTGTTTTACATTAGATATTTATTAACCCAACCATTATCTTAAGCCATGGTTAAGTCTTTACATGAGTTAGTATATGATACTAACTCACCCATGGTTTCTAGATTCACCTCATGTAACATTTCAGAAAAATAAAATATTACTTTTGGGGAATTTTTATAATTAAATAATAAATATATTGAATATTTTAATAATACGGTATAATTAAATACCAATAAATCGGGAAAAATTTGGAAAATTATAGAAATTACTAAAAAGATGGTGTTTTATGTGATTTATGCAAATTATGATTTTTTTTTATTTATTATACACAATTTTTATGCTAATCGCGATTTATTATCGCTAATCGTGCATTAAGCTAGTTTTGTGCATGTGGCATGCACCAAGTCATTTTTCACACTTGTTACATTTTCCACCATGATCTTTTCTTATTTTCATTTGCATGGTTTGGTTTTTAAAATGAAAAGAGAAGAGAAAAGAAAAAAAACAAAAGAAAACAAAAAGAATAGAATATTGAGGGATGGGAATGAGAGAGAGAGGGTGAGGGGTCAAACTTGACCATGGCTTGTCTTCCTTCATCATTTTTCTTCATATCTTTCCTCTCTCACTCTTCATGGTTGCTGCTCCATCTTCACCTCCACTTCACACCTCAAAACACCACCCAAAATCAACTCAAAACCCCATCTCCATTTCATTAAAAGCATGCACAAGCTCACAAGCTACACTTTAGACCAAGAAAGTTTGCATTTTGGGCTCTTGGGTAACTCAAGAAAATTCTTGAGTTGCCAAATGAGGTAATTCCTTCATCATTTGCATTGTAATTGATTCACTTTAGCTTTCATGTAAGTTTAGAAGTGTTTTAGTGTTGTGTTGTGAACTTTGAGGATTTCTAGAAAAAGGTTAGGGTTTGAATTGAATCTTAAAGTGTAATTGAGGTTTGTAGAGACCACACAAGCCCTGTAGTGATCATATTTTGAATTAAAACCAGAGACATTGGCATATTTAATGGAAATTGTGATGTGTTTTGGTATCTGCTATTACCCGGGTGACCTGAAAAATATTTAGCGAAGACTGAGAGATGTGCAGACAACCTAGAACCTATACCCAAAACCTGAGACAACCTATAACAGCCCTAATTTTCTTATACACTTTTTCCATACAAATTTTTAAATTGTTTTTTTAGAAAAATCCTTAAAAGGGTATTTATTGCCTGAGCACAAGATAAGTAATCAATTAGTCAGGAGGGATCCTAGTCGCCTGACTCGGCCGAAAATCGGCCTACTCGTTCTCGACTCGGCTGACTCGGTCCATAGACCGAGTCACGGCCGAGTCGGACGATTCCTGCGATGACCCCAACATGAAAGTTGTGTCTTTTCACATTCCCTATGCACCTGCAAAATTTTAGCATCAGACCATTTCCACAGCTCTTTTAAAACCCCAATTACTCCACTTTTAATACATTTTTAATACATTTTATCATATTTTTCATTTTAACCTTTCATCTAGCCTAACCCTAGCCTAACCCTATAAATACCACTCCTACCCTCTACCCTCTCACCTCTAACTCTGAGCTAACTCTCTAAAAAATTTTCAAGAATCTTGTGCACTTTGAAAACGAGCTCGAGGCGAAGCTCCGACGAATTCCCGACGGAACTTCCGGCGATCGTTTTAGGAACTACCGGCAACGACGCAACACATCGGCGTTTCCCCTACTTCTATTTCACTCTCTTGTGTGACCTAAAACCCGTAAGTCCCAATTTCTACCTAGCTATTCTATATAATAATACGGATTTACAAAACCCGACGGAATCGGAACAAAACCAATTTCCGATTCGGTTTCCTATAAAATTCCACTTCTCACTAATACAATCGTACTTAAACTTTCTCATGTTGACTATTAAACACTAATCAAACAAATTGATCAAGTTTCATTACATAAAATGATAGCTATTTCCATTCATCGTATTTTTCACTTAAATACCACATTGTTTCAATCCTACAGTTAACTCCAACAAACTTGCTATACATTTAAAGTAGATCACGAGGTAACGACCTACCTCCTCACACACTCACATACAACCTGACACGATACCCTCGAGAACTCAGAATACGGAAAACAAACATTTTCATTTAAATACCCTTTACTAAATAAAGCCATTTCTAAAAGATTTAGTATTGATACACTTTTAAATAAATACCACTTATTATGAAACTAGGATAAGTTGTGGACATCAGTCGTTTATCTAAACCTGACTTTGTGGTGTCTAGGCTAGGAAAGTGAGAAAGGTAACTTTAAAAGGGCCGTCTCACGGTGATTCGTGAGCGGATCCCTCCTTTCTTCACTTGTACTTACCTGGCCACAATTGGCGGTGAAGAGGCGATTTAAGATATCTCACAACTTGTCGTTTTCGACCAGTTAAGAATAGTCTAGTTGACTTAGGAGACCCTAGAACATAGAATACGGAAAATTGACATCTTTACAAACAAATACCATTTACTTCATAAAACCGTTTTCTAAAGAATTTAGTATTTATACAATCTTTGCAAAGCGCCGCTACAACCCATTTTGGGGAACCCATTCGGGATGGTGCGGATTATCGCACATTCTCGGGCTTAGTAGTGCGAGATTCAGAGCTCCGCAAGGAGCATCCGGTCTCGAAAGATTTAAAATACGACATCTTTAGAAAATGAGATTTTTAGAATATAAAAAAATATATTTAATTTATTTTTGTATAAATATATGTATATTTATCATTAAAATACCTATTTTGTTATGATATAAATATTCCACCTTTTTCTAAAAATCACAAGAATCAATTTTACACTAAAATATCATGAATTCCATATAAATCAATTATACAAATAAATACCTTTATTTCTGAATTTAGGATATTTTCATTAGAAATATCACAATATAAAATCTACATTCACTACAACCCTAAAGACGAATAATAAATGCTTGGGGTATATTTTGAAAAGTATATAAAAGTATTTTTACATAAAAGCCCCTCAAGTTCTATAAATTACCCTAAGGACCCTAGTAAACATGGGTTTAAACGGGACCAATCTCTTGAGCCTCAGGGAGCCGGAGAAGTGGGTGCTTGCCTATCTTAGGTAGACAAATTAATAAAAACAATCAGGACTTCAATTTACTTTGCTAATTGTCTGACTCAGTTCGAGTCTCAGTATAATCCGACTTGAATATGATTCAAGTACAATCTACAATCTTCAATATTACAATTCAACATGAATCCATGAATCCAATTATTAATCTATACAACTTGACCGAACCGAACCATGGATATACATTCCATTTACATGGTTCTCCAGTTATTCCATTTACATGGTTCTACGGTTACATCCGTTTACTGATACCATGGTTTTGGTCAGTCAATCAATACAATTTACAAGACAAAAAATACAATCAAAACACTACGGGGTTTAAGGGGTAGATTGGTACGGAAGGTGTTAAAAGTGGCACGAGACGGTAAGATTAAGACACCTAACCTATATTCCGTTGTTGTTGTACCGTGGCCCAACGGTTCCTTGAGTTCCTAACACCTTAGTCTCCGGGGCAAGTGAGACTCCTCTCGTATACACTGGCATCCTTCTGTACCAAGCTACAAACAACAATGTTAATACAAAATACAACAATATAACAATATAATACAACTGTAAAAGCTACTCTCTCTCTCTCTCTTACTCTCTGTCTATTCTATTTCTCCTCTTATCTTTGGGACTTACTGAGTGACCTATTCGCTGACGCCATTCTATTTCTTTCTTCTTTGAATGTCGTCAGGTGATTTGGAACCGTCAGAGATCGATCCAATTCCAGAAGACTTGGATCAGTACAGCGAAGACCCTGAGCTCTAGACATTGTACATTTTCTATTCAGTACCTTTAATTTCTTGTTATGCCATTGTTTAGACATCGCTTTTATTTCAGTTGTATTTCCTTTTCATGCATTGTACAAAAGAATGTTAATAAATAAAGTTGTTCCTTTTATTATACCTTGTCTCTTGTGTATATTCTCTTTTATATTTCTTAGTTACGCTTAACGTATTTGCTTCTGAGTAAATACGTAGCAGACCAGTCGCATCCCCTCCGCCGTATACCGGGAAGCGGGGCGTGACAGGTTTTGCTGGTGGCCCATGCAGGTCAGAGTTGTATAGAACCATACTATGCAGTTCTGTTCTGCGTGAACAACCTAAGCAATATAACATAAGAAGCACCAACTAAAACATTCTTTACAATCCATGTTCCTTGAATCTTATCAATTTCATATTCTTTGAATCATATACTTTGAATCTGTCCTAATCTAAATTTTTCTCCAAGGTTATGGATTCCCCGAACAACACTAGCACCAATGTCAACAACACACCTCCGCCACTACCACTCACACCTGCCGTCCCTTCTCCGATCAACGAGCAGACGGTTCTACTTAAGGCAATCCGAAACCTCCTCGAGGGACAGCAGCAGCTCTTGAACCGTCCCAAGACTGAAGCACCTGGGGTGAAGCAATTCAGAGCTTTACACCCCAAGCAGTTCTCAGGAAAGGGAAGCCCACTAGAAGCTGAGGAATGGGCTCAAAGTATCAAGGATGATCTGGCAGCAGCACAAGTGCCAGAAATAGCTTGGATCCGAGTTGCAAAGCTGCAACTCACGGACAATGCACGGAACTGGTGGAAGGCGGAAGAAAGCCGTCTTGATCAGCCCATTGAATGGAAGACTTTTCGCGATAAGTTCGACGCAAAGTACTTCCCTGTAACTGCCAGGTTTGCCATGGAACAGCAGTTCATTCATATACAACAAGGTTCGATGTGGGACAAATCAGTAGATGAGTATGACGCTGAATTCACCATGCTCAGTCGGTAAGATATGTCACAGTATTTCAAAGTTTTAATATCACATACTACACAGCTAATACAAGACCGTAACAGATTTGTGGCACACCTGATACCGACGGATGAGATCAGAGCCCATCGATTTCAACAAGGTTTGGACACGGAAATCCAGGCTGCACTAGCCACATGGAAATTTCTGACTCATGAAGATGCTTTGGAAGCTGCCCGCAGTTATGAGGCAGTGATAAAGCCGAGGGGCAGACCCCAGTCTGCCGGTTTGAAATGCCCTGCCACTCAAATAGCACGAGGAGCCTCTTCCAGGCCATCGTTTGAATCCAGGAGACCAGAAGAAACCAATAACCAGTCGAGTCCAGATTTCTGCTACTATTGCAGAAGAAAGGGACACTTGTGGAAAGACTGTAGGTGCGCAAAAGGCCTGTGTCTAATTTGTGGCGCATCCAACCACGGAATTGGGAACTATCCTTACAATAGCAACTCAGCTCACATACCTACCAAGTACCCGCAGCGACCGGCTATCCAGGCTCCTGCAACTCGTCCTGCACTCCCAGCACCACCTCCACACAGAACTCCTGCACAGCCTACTCGCCAATTCCAACAGGCAATGAGGGACATGCCTCGAGAGAAGAGAAACAGGTCTCAAGGACAGAATGTGCCCTCAACTAGAAGGAATGTACCACAGCGACAGACATTCACCTTGGAAGCCATAAAACCTGAAACTGTGAACCAAGGTAACCCAACTAACTCCCTCACAACTTTGACCAAATTTTTTTTTACAATTTTTAGTTCTGTCACCAAACTGTTACACTTTCCTTTTAAAAATTTCGAGAACGAAATTTTTATAAGGAGGGTAGAATATAACAGCCCTAATTTTCTTATACACTTTTTCCATACAAATTTTTAAATTGTTTTTTTTAAAAAAATCCTTAAAGGGGTATTTATTGCTTGAGCACAAGATAAGTAATTAATTAGCGATTTAATTACAAGAAGGAGCTTATAGCTCATTGGTAATACCTTGCACTGCTGAACCAAGCCACCAGAATTCAAATCCCATACCCCACATTATTTTTAATATTGATTTTTTTAAAATCTTTAGAATACCAAGGGTTTACACGTGCATATCTCACAAAAATCCCACTATACCAAAAAATGTAACATTGCCAGAGGTTAGATGAACCGTCGTGGGGATCCTGGCTTCCTGACTTGGCCGGAAATCGGCCAACTCGGCCTCGACTCGGCCGACTCCGTCCTCCGACCGAGTCACGGTCGAGTCGGCCGATTTTGGAGACGACCCCAACATGAAAGTTGTGTCTTTTCACATTCTCTATGCACCTGCAAAATTTTAGCCTCAGACCATTTCCAGAGCTCTTTTGAAACCCCAATTACTCCACTTTTAATATATTTTTAATACATTTTATCACATTTTTCATTTTAACCATTCATCTACCCTAACCCTAGCCTAACCCTATAAATACCACCCCTACCCTCTACCCTCTCATCCTTAACTCTGAGCCAACTCTCTAAAAAATTTCCAAGAATCTTGTGCACTTTGAAAACGAGCTCGAGGCGAAGCTCCGACGAATTCCCGGCGGAACTTCCGGCGATCGTTTTAGGAACTACCGGCAACGACGCAACACATCGGCGTTTCCCTTACTTCTATTTCACTCTCTTGTGTGACCTAAAACCCGTAAGTCCCAATTTCTACCTATCTCTTCTATCTAAAAATACGGATTTACAAAACCCGACGGAATCGGAATAAATCCGATTTCCGATTCGGTTTCCTATAAAATTCCACTTCTCACTAATACAATCGTATTTAAACTTTCTCATGTTGATTATTAAACACTAATCAAACAAATTGATCAAGTTTCATTATATAAAATGATAGCTATTTCCATTCATCGTATTTTCACTAAATACCACTTTGTTTCAATCCTACAGTTAACTCCATCAAACTTGCTATACATTTAAAGTAGATCACGAGATAACGACCTACCTCCTCACACACTCACATACAACCTGAAACGATACCCTCGAGAACTCAGAATACGGAAAACAAACATTTTCATTTAAATACCCTTTACTAAATAAAGCCATTTCTAAAAGATTTAGTATTGATACACTTTTTAAATAAATACCACTTATTATGAAACTAGGATAAGTTGTGGACATCAATCGTTTATCTAAACCTGACTTTGTGGTGTCTAGGCTAGGAAAGTGAGAAAGGTAACTTTAAAAGGCCCGTTTCACGGTGATTCGTAAGCGGATCCCTCCTTTCTTCACTTGTACTTACCTGGCCACAATTGGCGATGAAGAGGCGATTTGAGGTATTTCACAACTTGTCTTTTTGGACCAGTTAGGAATAGTCTAGTTGACTTAGGAGACCCTAGAACATAGAATACGGAAAATTGACATCTTTACAAACAAATACCATTTACTTCATAAAACCGTTTTCTAAAGAATTTAGTATTTATACAATCTTTGCAAAGCGCCGCTACAACCCATTTTGGGGAACCCATTCGGGATGGTGCGGATTATCGCACATTCTCGGGCTTAGTAGTGCGAGATTCAGAGCTCCGTAAGGAGCATCCGGTCTCGAAAGATTTAAAATACGACATCTTTAGAAAATGAGATTTTTAGAATATAAAAAAATATATTTAATTTATTTTTGTATAAATATATGTATATTTATCATTAAAATACCTATTTTGTTATGATATAAATATTCCACCTTTTTCTAAAAATCACAAGAATCAATTTTACACTAAAATATCATGAATTCCATATAAATCAATTATACAAATAAATACCTTTATTTCTGAATTTAGGATATTTTCATTAGAAATATCACAATATAAAATCTACATTCATTACAACCCTAAAGACGAATAATAAATGCTTGGGGTATATTTTGAAAAGTATATAAAAGTATTTTTACATAAAACCCCCTCAAGTTCTATAAATTACCCTAAGGACCCTAGTAAACATGGGTTTAAACGGGACCAATCTCTTGAGCCTCAGGGAGCCGGAGAAGTGGGTGCTTGCCTATCTTAGGTAGACAAATTAATAAAAATAATCAGGACTTCAATTTACTTTGCTCGAGTCTCAGTATAATCCGACTTGAATATGATTCAAGTACAATCTACAATCTTCAATATTACAATTCAACATGAATCCATGAATCCAATTATTAATCTATACAACTTGGCCGAACCGAACCATGGATATACATTCCATTTACATGGTTCTCCAGTTATTCCATTTACATGATTCTACGGTTACATCCGTTTACTGATATCATGGTTTCGGTCAGTCAGTCAATCAATCATACAATCAATACAATTTACAAAACAAACAATACAATCAAAACATTACGGAGTTTAAGGGGTAGATTGGTATGGAAGGTGTTAAAAGTGGCACGAGACGGTAAGATTAAGACACCTAACCTATATTCCGTTGTTGTTGTACCGTGGCCCAACGGTTCCTTGTGTTCCTGATACCTTAGTCTCCGGGGCAAGTGAGACTCCTCTCGTATACACTGGCATCCTTCTGTACCAAGCTACAAACAACAGTGTTAACACTAAATACAACAATATAACAATATAATACAACTATAAAAGCTACTTCTCTCTCTCTTACTCTCTGTCTATTCTATTTCTCCTCTTATCTTTGGGACTTACCGAGCGACTTGTTCGCTGACGACATTCTATTTCTTTCTTCTTTGAATGTCGTCAGGTGATTTGGAACCGTCAGAGATCGAGCCAATTGCAGAAGACTTGGATCGGTACAGCAAAGACCCTGAGCTCTAGACATTATACATTTTCTATTCATTACCTTTAATTTCCTGTTATGCCATTGTTTAGGCATCGCTTTTATTTCAATTGTATTTCCTTTTCATGCATTGTACAAAAGAATGTTAATAAATAAAGTTGCTGTTTTTATTATACCTTGTCTCTTGTGTATATTCTCTTTTATATTACTTAGTTACGCTTAGCGTATTTGCTTATGAGTAAATACGTAGCGGACCAGTCGCGTCCCCTTCGCCGTCTACCGGGAAGCGGGGCATGACACAACCACTCCAAGTTCTGGCTGCAATTTTACTCATTTTGTTCGCAAATTGCGGTCTGGGTAGAGTGGAAATGATCCGTGTTTTGTCCATGGCTTTATCTCCAGTAAATTAGACCCTCCATATATGCAAAATTGGCTAATTTCACTTAGGGTAAAATCTGGGACCATTTTCTTGATTTATTGCCTTATTTTGCGACTTCATTTTAATTTGGGATTTGGTATTTGATTTTGGGTTCCGTCGTCTGGTGTTTGTACGTCAGCGACGGGGGTTGTTTGGTGGTTTGGCAGGCGTAGGCTATAGGTTTTAACCTATGAGCGAAACGTGTGCCGTTTTGGTTTTCCGACTTGATTTTAATACACATTTTGCGATTGTGTATTGGTTGTAGGTATCCCCACGTGGATTTCAAGACGACGAGGATGAGCGTGATGTCATCGACTCCAGCAAGCGAGAATCAAGGTGAGTAGATACATATCTACGGGGGAAGTCGGGTGGATGGCGTATAACACCCCCGCAGTTCGTAGTATAGTGTATGGTACATATTATATGGATATATTATATGAGATTATGATTATCTAGATAGACTTTGGGAGTCATGGATTATTTTAGTATAATTGGATGATAGTGTCATTAGTTAGTTAGTCGCGGACCTTAGAATAAGGTTTACACCCACACGCACGCACACACATGCTTACTTTGTTTTACTTATGCGTTTATGGGGATATGTATATATACACACACACACATAGGTATGGGACTATCTATCTATCTATCTATCTATATATAAATATATATATATATGTATGTATGTATGTATGTATGTATATACTTATACATGGATGATGCGGATTGTTATGGTATTTGGAAATGAGTCGATGAGATTGGGCATGATGCCATGAGATCGGTGATATGTTTTGATTCATATTATGAGATACGACATGAGATTTTTGTGGGCCATTAGGCGTGTGTTTTCATATACGCATATATATATGCAGATGGTATCAGTTTGTACTAGATTTAGATCAGTACCCCCAGTTCATGAGATATGATGATAAGGATACCGGATAATTGATGAGATATATATGATATTCGACCCGTACCCAGATTGGGATGCCGTATAATGGATTTACCGTATGAGCTTTATATTGATGATAGATCCACACTCTTGACTCGAGAATGTCATGTTATATATTGTATCGTATGTGATACTATTGAGGCGGGATCACCGACTATTATATTTATATGTATCGACTCAGATTTAGGTGGTTTCCTTACATTACGATTAGTCCTGTAGTTTACTTATAGATGTTAGACTAGAATCGAGTCATGCCTATTTCAAAACTAACTAATCGTGAGTATTTTAAAGACAGGCCAAGGGATTCTACGGATATTTTCAGAAGACGCATCTTTTCTTAAAAACACCGTAGCCCTTATTTTTTCTAAACACCACGATTCGTGTTATTTCAAATGGCAAAACTGTATGACATGTATATATTGATGTAGATTCTTCACTGTTGCGTTTATTATTCAATTTCTGCATATTCTTTCTATTCGCATCGCATTGCATGTTTAAATGTGTTTATTGTTATATTAAACCCATGCTGTCAGGACACCAGCACCATTATCGATGATGCGTATGTTTCACGCACACCTGCTTGCCGGCTCACATACTTCATCATCGATAATTGCCATGTCACTACAGAGTAGGATTGTTGCAACAGGATATGACTCTTTGTATGACATACTGGCACACATGCATACTGTACACTCATACTTGCGTATATACCTACTTGTACATCCATATTGGCGCACAGGCACATTGTACACTCAACTTGCGTATATACCTACTTGTACATCCATATTGGCGCATAGGCATATTGTACACTCATACTTGCGTATATACCAACTTGTACATCCATATTGGCGCACAGGCATATTGTACACTCATACTTGCTTATATACCTACTTGTACATCCATATTGGTGCACATGCACATTGTACACTCATACTTGCGTATATACCTACTTGTACATCCATATTGGCGCACAGGCACATTGTACACTCATACTTGCGTATATACCTACTTGTACATCCATATTGGCGCACAGGAATATTGTACACTCATACTTGCGTATATACCTACTTGTACATCCATATTGGCGCACAGGCATATTGTACACTCATACTTGCGTACATACATATTGTACACTCATAATTGCGTACACACATATTGTACATCCATACTTGCATACATACGTATTTGCACATACATAGATGATTCTGGCTTGATTTTCGAGATTTGGGAACCGAAAGATATATTTTAAAACTGGATTCATTTAAAAGAGCGGTTTTCCCTCGATGTGTGCATATTACTGTTCTATGTTGCATGATATATGGATATGCTTACGTTTCTTTTATATGTCGCATACATCATGCTTTACACTTTTACACATTGAGATATGCTGTTTTCATGAGATTTCTGAATTTGAGAACCGTGTAGATTTCAAAAGAATGCATGTACTGTTTTAAAAACCCGGTTTCTCTTGATATGATATTTCAGTGCGTCCACCATGTGTTTTCTCGGTTCGGAGAGTGACATGTGAAATTCGATTCGAGGAGGCGGATGATTCCGTTTGCGGGTATATGGTAGACCCGGTACACCGGGACGAGAGAGAGATTTCGTGTGGTTGACGATAAGCCTGGCAGAGGGACCACTACCTACCGGTGATTGTATTTAGGCTCGGTGGATATCCGAAGGATACCGACCGAAGTCGAGAGATGATATGGGCCGATCCGGACTGACGGAGCCCTGGGCCGATCAGGACTGACAGAGCCCGATATATGAGGATTTACATGCCGATGCTGGGCATGGCTTTCACGATGTTTTCGAGTGTTAATGCTAGACACTCAGGTTTCATGATTTTGATGTGTCGTGAGGGACACACGTTGATTTATATCCTCATATCTTCATGCATATGCTTTATGATATTTACATACATGATGTTTTGTGTCATTGGTTGACCCGTGGATGAGATCCACATGCATATAGGCATTGACTGCATAGTTGGATGATATCCACATACTTATAGACTTTATGATATAGTTGACACTGATTTCATGTTGATTACATTGACCATACCTCATATCTGTGATATGTTTCTACCTGAGGCACTGACACGAGCACTTGGTATTACACTTATGTGTAGATGTTTACCCTTACCACCTTATCATTCTTCAGACTTTATCATATTGAGAATATATATATTTTAATCGTATTGACCTAGGATTGAGTCATACATACAATTTCTGCTCTGTGATATTTTCTACTCACGAGTTGGCAACTCACCCCTGTTGTACCACAGTTTCTTACAGGTTTTGCCGTACAGGTTTCATTGCGGTTTCTGGCACACTGTTCCTATTCCGAGTGATTGCTTTGGTAGGTGGGTTCACTCGCATCGTGACTACCATTGTATTTATTTATTTTATTTTCAGTTGTATCTAGTAACTTCATCAACCAGACTTGTATATTATTTCAGACTTAGAAAACCAGTTGTTTATTCTTTCAACCGTAGAGTAGCTCTTGTATTATTATAGTTTTCTTGTTGTTTTGAGTTTCCTTTTGAGTTTTGATCCTCGCTCTTGGCGTTGTATATTATATTGCTTGCGTGGTTGTGACCGTCAATGGACGAAGAGCTAGCTCCCGCTTGGGGATGCCTTTATTCATATTATTCATGTTGTACCCCGTTCGGGGCCAGTTTTTACAAAGGAAACTCTGCCGAAATTTTCAGAAATGACTTGATGTTTTAAAAACGCATAATTCTGCTTATGCTATTAAAACCACTTGCTTTTAAACAAGTTTTCCTTTATTTATTATTTAAAATGGTTTTGGATTTCTGGGCTTTTGGCTTACTTGAATTAGATGGGGTCCTATAGACTTCATATGATTCAAGGGCCAGTCACGTGCCATTTCGGGTCATGACAAAGTTGGTATCAGAGCGCTAGGTTAACCTTGGTTCGAGTCTAAGTTTGACTATGCGGAACCTGGAGCGTTTGTATATATTCGGAACTTAGGCTTGACCTTACGGAACTTAGACTTAGTCGAGGGGGTATTAGACCCGAACTTTTGTTGCGTAGGTTGACCTTGGTTGATGGAGTAAGTGACTTAAGGAGAGTGACGTACCGTGTGTATGTTCCACGGCATACTTACGATACGCTACTCTGCTTAGGGAGCCTTAGGATGTACATTTCCTTGCACAATATTATATTCATTCCTATGATCTATCCTCATCGATATTGGTTTATGGTTTTGCTGCCACGATTACACGAGCAGAGAAAGAGAGCTACGGTTAGAGCTGCGTCAGCATGAGCTCGTCACCGACGAGGACTGACCAGGGCGTGATTCCAGGGACATACGATTTGCATAGATGCGTCGTTTTATTGTGTTTTCGCGCCATGAGCGTTTGATGGATCGCTTTTACGAGATTTCTCGGACGTGCAGATCAGTACCAGAGGATTGGGCCACTGCTAGAGGCCAGCCAGAATGTGATGACCATTGATGCACCATTATTCTTGGTGATTGAGGCACTATTCAGCGTGCAGACGAATGAGCCAGTGATTACTGCGAATGACGAGATATCGCCCCAGATGTTTGGAGCTAATGACGCATGAGTTATACTTAGAGATATGATAGAGTATCGCTAGTCAACCAATGAGGAATGACTAGGACATGTGATTCGTTGCCTGCCCCGATGTGAGTTCATCAGATTGATTGATCCTAACTAGAGACGACTTCACGTAGGTACGTTGAGTGTCGATGGAGACGATCGAATGTCAGAAGCCTATTTTCCATGTTTAAAGTATTCAGAGACAAATGCAAGTAATGCTATGGACCCTCTAGAAGAGTGAAACACTAACTCGACATAATGACCATGTGAACACTTTAAAACCTTAAGGTTTGCGGCAGTTCCGTGGTGCCATTAGTGAGGTTTGGGTTTGCCCTTTTACGGCTGGTCCACAGGTACTGTGGCATGTACTGGAATACTATTAAACTGTACCCAAGATGTTGAGCTCTGGGGGGATTATGGACCTTGACAAATCGATCGGAAGGTTCGACGTCATTCGGATATCATGTTACGGGATATATTACTTGGGAGACTCGAGATATGAGTATAGTCGTTGGAGCGCAGTCCATGCAGACACGAAGAGACGAGTCCGAAGCAGTCGACATTAGAGGAAAATGGAGTAAGAGGTTCGTACGAGATCTTAATGAGATGACGTTCCACTCCGCTGACATCAGAGATGTGATACGCATGCAGAGGCGTTGTATATGGATATATCTTCCAGGAGGAGTCGCGATGAGTATGCAGCCGTTCCGGAACAAGAAAACAGATTTGATAAAAGGTGATAACTTCCGGGTAGTTTGGCAGAAACGAGACTTGGGAGAGAGCTCGACAGAACCTTTCTGGAATAATATATGAAAATACTTGGACCCAGGAGCGGTCATATTGCGCACACACAGTAGGCTAGAGTTCGACATCGTCGACGAGATATGTTATGAGTGACCACGACAGTTGGCCAGAGATTCTTAGAGGATGCGCTTGAGCGCGACTGTTTCCGCCATATTTTGATTTCGGTATTTTGGGCGATCTATTCGCATGATTGAGTTTTGATGACTGGGTTTCATGATATTTGTTTTCGTGCACCATGGTTGCATCTACCGGATATTTATATTTTGTGCATAGTTATTACACTTGAGATATGCCTTATACACCGTTGTGTTGATTTATGATTTGTGCACAGTTATTGCACTTAATATCATTTTTGTGCCTTGGCTGCACATGTATATGATTTCATGGATTTCATGCATTTGGGTTGATTTTGTGCATATGATACGCACACGATTTGGTTTTGCACTCGGTATAGTTCACATATGCTTGCAGTGCATTGATACATATTTTGTGCACCACAGTTGAACCTGACTTCGGTTTAATGTCATTCAATAGGTTGATTTTGATTTCATGCCTATATTATGCATGCGATTTGACTTATGCTTTCGGCATAGTTTTCATGAACTTTTAGTGTTTTGATTTGATTTGTGCATGCTGATGCACATGGTTGTGAGATTATATACCGCGGTATACATGATTTGGGTTGAGGTTTATTGTATACCGTCAATTTCGATTATGATATTGATGTTGATTTCGTGCACTCTATGCATTTGATTTGGATTTTTGCGCATATTTGGCGCGCTTGGATTGGATTTTGCGCATGTTCGGCGCTTGATATTGGATTGCGTGATTTCGTGCATGTTGGATGCACATGATTTAGATTTTATTCATACATGATGGATGCACCTGATTTGGATTTTCGCGCATGTTAGGCGCATGTTATGAGATGCGATTTTGGTACACACCAGATGCACTAAATCGGGATTCTTTGTGCATATCAGATGCACCTGATATTGTTGTCAGCACACCGTTTCCTCTGACATGTGTTTCGTGGACACCCGTTGCACATAGATATTGTTCTGTGCACGTGTATGGCACATTCATGGATTTTTATTCCCGTGCGCACCAGACGCACGCGACATTCTTATGCATATTTTGGGATTGATTTCTTATGGAGCAGTACGTTTTTATGGTATTTACTATTTGTTTTCGTACTGAGCAGGACTAGTCAGAGGACAGTATCTGGATATACTTTGCATGCATTGATAGCTATCGAAGAGATTTCCAAAAGGGAGCTATAGTCTCAGTAGGTACCTATGTGTCTGAGATGACACAAAACATTTAAAAACAAGGAAACCCTTCTAAATTATTTTCAAAACGGCGGGACATTCATATTAAACAAAACATATATATATATATATGGTTATTTTCTTACAATAGACGTCCGCCACTGTGCAGTGTTATGCGCATCGCACAACAACATGAAAGGTTTGACATGTATTTCCTTCAGATGTTTACGTGTATAGATTTGATGTTTACATGTATAGCTTTGATGTATATCATATTGGTTTCATTTTGGATTTGAAATTTGTGTCTTCACCATGACTTCGATGATTGCGGGATGATTGACGGAGTTTTGATTTGGAGTTATCTGCTCATTTTTCATGCGCATGCATTGCGCTATGATGCGTTTTATGTATTGATGATTTCGGAGTCCCGATAACTTGGACTTTTACTGAAATGTTTTAGTATTTGAGGGGTTTAAATTTAAATTCGGGGACCGAATTTCTTTAAGGAAGGAAGATTGTAACATTTCCGAAAAATAAAATATTATTTTTGGGAATTTTTATAATTAAATAATAAATATATTGAATATTTTAATAATGCGGTATAATTAAATACCAATAAATCGAGAAAAATTTAGAAAATTATAGAAATTACTAAAAAGAGGGCGTTTTATGTGATTTATGCAAATTATGAAATTTTATGATTTATTATACACAATTTTTATGCTAATCGCGATTTATTATCGCTAATCGTGCATTAAGCTAGTTTTGTGCATGTGGCATGCACCAAGTCATTTTTCACACTTGTTGCATTTCTACCATGATCTTTTCTTATTTTCATTTGCGTGATTTAGTTTTTAAAATGAAAAGAGAAGAGAAAAGAAAACAAACAAAAGAAAACAAAAAGAATAGAATATTGAGGGATGAGCATGAGAGAGATAGGATGAGGGGTCAAACATGACCATGGCTTGTCTTCCTTTATTATTTTTCTTCATCTCTTTCCTCTCTCCCTCTTCATGGATGCTTCCCCATCTTCACCTCCACTTCACACCTCAAAACACCACCTAAAATCAATTCAAAACCCCATCTCCATTTCATTAAAAACATGCACAAGCTCACAAGCTACACTTTGGATCAAGAAAGTTTGCATTTTGGGCTCTTGAGCAACTCAAGAAAATTCTTGAGTTGCCAAATGAGGTAATTCCTTCATCATTTGCCAAATGAGGTAATTCCTTCCTGCATAAGAGCGGCAATGGACGCATCCAAATTCCTTATCTGTCGGTTTGTTGCTTCAATATAAGCTTCCAACGACTCTTCCAGACTAGACATGGGTTGTGAAGGGGTTTCGGTAAAAGATTCAAAATTGTTTGGATACGTGAAACTCCCAAATGGCTGTGTAGAAGCAATGTCTAGGGAAGGTGCGGAAGTCGGGTAGGACTGGTAGGAATTGAAAGGTTGGACAGGAGTAGGATCAACATTTGGATAAAATGGTGAATGGACTTGTTGATCCCAAGAACTGGATGTGTTGAAAGGAGTGAAAGATCAGTTACAAGATTGTTCTATATGTTCAGCAATAGACATGGGTTTAGGAGTTACAACAGGACTCGAAAAAGGGGTATCAACGTAAGAAGGTGGTGAAGGTTGACACGGTTGATACAAAGTGGATTGCGGAGTCCAACTGTTTCTCCTAGACGCTTCTATTCGATCTTTCAAAGAAAATTTTGGGCATGGAGGGGTCGTCCGTAAATCGACCAAAACAATTCGCGTAGGAAGCAAAGTTTGGTTTAGGGTACCAAAGTTCGGCAAGAGTTTTAGGAGGTGGGGTACCCATAATGTAAGAAATGAGAAGAAAAAGAATGTGGGTGGAAGTGGGAAGAAGTGGGGTGCAATGGATTTCTTAGCGACAAAATTTTGCAATTTTTTAATAAAATTTCACCCTTTTTTTTCTTTTAATGTGGTGCTCTTTGCAAAAAGATTTTTCGATAAAAGGCTTAGACACACTTTCAATCAACCACAAATGCACAATCCGGCCTAGATCTAGGGTCACCTAGGTCAGCTAGACAGCTCCTAACTTTTCCAAGAAATAGGACCTCAAACTGCCTCTTCACCGCCAATTGCGGCCAGGTAAGTGCCAGGTGAGTGGAAGGCTCTCCACTACAAGTAGTGGCCCTAATTAAGTAACCGCTCGCCTTAGACACACTTTCCTAGACACCACAAAGTCAGGTTAGGATCAACGGTCGATGCCTACAACTAGTCCTCTGTCCTATTGAGCGCGACGTCCTTAGGGCTGAGTCCAGTAGTTTTTAATTAATGATGGTCAATGCATATGCCTTATGTGATTTCTGGGGTCCTGGGAAGGGTGACGAAATCCCCACCAAATCTGGATTGGTCTCAAGCCCCTTAAAGTCCGAATAAAGATATGCAAAACAGTAACAACCACTTGCAATCAATTTTTTCTTATTTTAAGCGCGGCGCAAAGAATTCTGCACAATATCAATTATTGGAAGGGGGAGAGATTTTTTAGCGCAAAGAATCCTGCAGGAAATTTTACAGAAGATATATTGGGATTTGCAGAAGAGGAAAGGGAAAGCTCACAGAAATTTTTCCAAACGTTGACTCGACCAAGGCGCGGTGATTCCGCGGCCAAGGGTAGCTTCGCGCGGCGGTTCCGCGGCGGCACGTGCGGATCAAGACTTCAGATTTTGCTGACGTCACGGTGATACTGCGTTTCCGCGGTGGGAGCGAGATATTGCGGCGGTTCCGCGGTAGAGGCGACGGCACAGTTCCCAAAAAAATTTCTGTTGTTCTGTTGGTAAAATCCTCTGCTGTTCAGATCTGCCTTTTTCTGTTTTGATCTCTGGATTTTTCCAGATCCGAACTCGATTGTAGATCCTGCAAAATTCACACGAAAAATACCCTTCACAAAATAAAAGATGATAAATTTTTATATATATTTTTTTATTTTTCAGTTTTTATGATTTTTTAATTTATATTAACCCGAAATTGCAAAAAGAAAATACTACGCCTACCCCGGCAACGACGCCATTTGATTTGTATGAGATTTTTTAGATCAAAAATATTTATAACCGCAATCAAGAACGGCGTAGCTTGGTAGCTAGCCGGTGAGTACGGATCGGTCCACAGGGATGTTGTGTCTTTTCTAATTTGCTCAAACGAGTTAATTCCAAACATTGTGAATGGATTATCTCTAAAACCAAAATTGACCCGTGTAATAGACGGCCGCGGTTCCACGACCCTAGCAAGGACTAGAATCTTGCTAGGGTTAGGTTTAGGTTAAGTTTGGAAATGCAAAGATTTCCCACCGCTTTCAATACCCTAATTTGGATCTACTAGGTGTTATGGTAACAATTAATAAAGGGGATTAGTTCCATCGGGAAGAAACAGTGTTTCTTCCTCTAGGTTCTAGTCCTTCCTTTCTTAATTGTTACCCTTACCTCCATGGAAAACATACACAACCGGTCGTTTATACTACGGTATCACCGTTACCTCGAGGGGTAGGGTACCGCAGGGAGCGGTGTGTGTATGTATGCATGGAGTCCTAATTATCATGTGTGATGGGGCAAGAAAGGGGTGAGAGATTTCATCTCTCAAGCCTTTCCCTAAAGCTAACCCTAACAAGCGAGGAGACTACTCGCTCATTAGGAAATTGAAAAACATTCTAACTATCTAACTAGGGCAAATAATTAAAAGTAAACTAAGGCAATGAAATAGAAAACTTACTAATTTTATTGATGGCTCTCTCCAAATATTAACACAGGAATTACAGATCTGAATTTATGAAATGAAAAGAGGCATGACCTAATACAAGATTTAGGGTTCCTATTTATAGATTCATAGAAACCCTAGGTTACAATCGCGTCACATCTGCTTTTACAAAAATACCTCCTAAGAAAAAGACCTAGTCAACGCACCGCCGGCGCCTCAAACTTTTTCCACCGACACGTGTAATAGACGGCCGCGGAACCGCGGCCATAGGCCAGGTTTGGCCGCGGTTCCACGGCCAGGTGGGAGGATCATGGGCTGAATTTCCTTGGGTTTGTTCTGTTGCACTTTTACTTCTTGTTTCTACAGTTGTTTCTTCTGAATGTCTTTTGGTTCTCTTCCAGATCTCCACAGTGAGTAATTGTAGTGGACTTTTACCATTGCTTCGTGACGAAGTCTTGAACCTTGCACTGCTTTTGTTCTTTGTGAACTTGTTAATTGATCTTCAATGTTCCTAAAGATGTGGGCACGACCAAGATTTCACCATTTATCATTCGTAGTCTCACTTTGTATCATCTTTTTCATCAATTTCACCGTTTTTATTCCGAGAACCTGTAATCTGCTACATAACCTGCAACTATGTAGCAGACATGGGTCAAAAGCACCTGTTTATTTTTAAACTGAATAAAAATGGGAAATAAAATAATGCAATATTATGATATGAACAAGTGTGCGGTAGCTAATTAGTTCTTATCTGCTAAAGCATGTGATGCGATTAAATTAGGGTAGTCATACGACTTTGTTGGCCTGCGTCAAGGGTCGTGCGGGTGGATTTAATTCAATCATGAATTGACGGGTTGAACTTGACTAGTGGACTATGGTTTGTTGGCCTACGTCAAGGTCATAGGATGCTAGGGGAAAAAATATTATCGGGAATTTCAAATGTTGAAATTTGCAATGAGATCGCATACCTTCTATGAGATAGTTGGATCCCGATACCCACTACGAGTAAGAGTTACTCCTGGGAGAGTTTTGCACTTTACAATTAGCTAACCCATTACGTGTCTAGAAAGGTGTTGACGAGGTAATGCCTCTGGGAAAACGAGATTTACTTTAATTAGGTCCGTGCGAAAGCACAAGGAACCTCCTTCAAAATACCGACACTGGTCTGGCTGAACGGTTAGCGAACTTATAGGATGTAGTTAATCCCGGGTAGTCTTACCTTTTAGGGTTTGAAGGAAGACTTGATAAAAAGCAGTGGGAGCCGTCCTGATTAGATAAGATAATAAACAATATAATCTTGCAAGAGCATACGCTAAGTGTTTTCTTCTCTCTCTCTCTCTCCAGGTAGCGACCACGTCACGCTTTAATCAAGATAATAATATTGATGTATCGACCGAACCTGCTTTTTACAATGGGCTGGGGAACATTGGTTCCATTCTTTCTTATAAGTGTTATAAGACTGAACAGGAAATAGGGGTATGCCAGGATTCCCATGATACCCGAATGAAGAAATAACATGTTGATGCTCTTTCTTCGGGTGTATTCGTTACAGAGAACTGTTTCTCACTTTACTCTACGTCCTGGGTATTGGATACCGGATCAGGATCTCATATATGTAATCTGTTACATGGGCTAAGGAAAGTTAGAGAACTGGGAGAAGGTGATAAAGACATAAGGGTTGGAAATGGTGCAATAGTTGCAGCCAAATCTATTGGGGAATATCACCTTGTATTACCATGTGGTAATACATTGATTCTGAATGAATGCTATTACATGCCGAACCTGATATGCAACATTATATCAGTTTCTTTATTAAGTAAAAAAAGATATAATTTTGTATTACAGGATAATGTTATGAATATTTTCCTGAATCAAAAGTTGACTGGACCAGGCACGTTGTGCAATGACATTTACGTTCTAAATCAAACTACAGTTCTGAGCATAACGAGCACACACAAGAGGAAGAGTTCAGAAATGAACGAATCCTTCTTGTTGCATTATAGACTAGGTCATATCAATGTGACACGACTAGCTAAGTTACATAAGGATGGATATTTGAATTCGTTTGAATTTTCATCCTATGACACTTGCCCATCATGTCCCAAAGGCAAAATGACCAAAGCTTCATTTAGTGGACACGGAGAAGGAGTTGTGGAACTCTGGGGACTGATATAGTGATGTATGCGGTCCCATGTCTACACATGCTAGGAATGGTTCATCATACTTCATTACATTCACTGACGATCTCTCAAGATTCGGACATGTGTTCGTGATGAAACACAAGTCTGAAGCTTTTGAGAAATTCAGAGAATTTAAACAAGAATTTGAGAAACAGACAGGCAAAATTATTAAAATCCTTCGATCTGATCGGGAAGGTGAATACTTGAACAATGAGTTCCAAAACTATCTAAAAGAGAATGGGATTCTTTCTCAGCTTACTCCTCTGTATACACCACAGCACAACGGTGTATCGGAACGGAGGAATCGCACCCTATTAGATATGGTGCGCTCTATGATGAGCACCGCTGAGTTGCCTATTTCCTTTTAGGGACATGCGCTTGAGACGGCGGCAAACCTATTGAATATGGTTCCCACCAAATCTGTGCCAACCACTCCATATGAGATATGGAAAGGAAAGAGACCATGTCTTAATTATGTTAAGATATGGGGTTGTCCGGCCTATGTGAAAAAACAAAATCCGGACAAGCTCGAGGCAAGGTCCGTTTTGTGCAAATTTATAGGATATCCCAAACATTCGTGAGGGTATATCTTCTACTACACCGAGGAAAAAAAGGTGTTTGTTTCTCGTCATGCCACCTTTTTGGAAAATGGATTTCTTGAAAAAGAAATTAGTGGCAAAGCAGTAGAACTAGAAGAGGTTCCAGCTGCACAAACTGTGATAGAAGATTTAGTAGAACCGGAGGATTCAATAGTCCCCGACGAACCCCAGCCTCTCCGCCGATCTAGTAGGGTTCCTCACCCACCTGAAAGATACTACGGTTTTCTTATGGTGGGAGTGAGGATTGCATCATGATTGATGATAACCCAACTAGTTTCAAGCAGGCCATCACGAGTAATGACTCTGTGAAGTGGCTGGATGCAATGCGATCTGAGATGGAATCCATGTACACCAACAAAATATGGACTTTGGAAGATGCTCCTGAAAGGGTAAAACCCATCGGGAGCGAGTGGATCTTCAAGAAAAAACTTTGTGTAGATGGAAAAGTGGAGGCTTTCAAAGCTAGACTTGTACCAAAAGGTTTTCGTCAACGACCAGGTGTGGATTATGACGAAACCTTTTTTCCAGTGGCTATGCTTAAGTCCATCCGGACCCTACTCGCCGTCGCTGCATACCATGACTACGAAATCTGGCAGATGGATGTTAAGACCGCCTTTCTAAATGGTGATTTAGAAGAGTGCGTGTACATGACTCAGCCAGGGGGCTTCGTAGATAGTGGGAGCAGCGGAAATTTGTGCAAGCTGCTTAAATCAATCTACGGGTTAAAGCAAGCATCGCGGAGTTGGAACATCTGTTTTGATGTCGCAGTCAAAGAGTTTGACTTTGCCAAAAATGTATATGAACCTTGTGTATACAAAAAGGTAGCAGAGAGTAAGGTGGTCTTCCTCGTATTGTTCGTGGATGACATACTTTTGATAGGAAATGATATTCCTATGCTGCACTCGGTCAAGCTTTTCTTATCATAAAGATTCTCAATGAAAGATCTAGATGATCCCTCCTACATTTTGGAAATTAAGATCTATAGAGATAGATCAAAATGGATTTTGGGATTGTCCCAATCCAGGTACATTGATACCATACTAAAGAGGTTTAGTATGGAAGATTCCAAGCGTGGGAATTTACCCACGATCTCATGAATAACCCTCTCCAAAGAGATGTCTTCCAAGACTGATTTTGAGAGGGCTCGCATGCAAGGGATATCCTATGCTTCGGCGGTCGGGACTATCATGTATGCGATGCTATGTACCAGGTCTGATGTAGCATACTCACTAGGTGTAGTGAGCAGGTATCATGCAGATCCTGGAGAGAATCACTGGACAGCTGTAAAGAACATTCTTAAGTACTTGAGAAGGACTAAAGATATGTTCTTGGTGTATGGTAACGGTGAACTCCAAATGGAGTCCTTTAACGATTTGAGCTTCCAGTGTGATAAGGACGACTCTAAGTCGGTCTCGGGTTTTGTCTTCACCCTTAATGGAGGGGCGGTTTGTTGGAAGAGTTCCAAACAGGAAACCGTGGCAGGCTCGACGATGGAGGCTGAATACATCACTGCCAACGATACTGCCAAAGAGGCTGTCTGGATGAAGAAGTTCATAACAGAATTTGGTGTGGTTCTGTCCATCGAGTATCTAATACCTTTGTATTGAGATAACAATGGAGAAGTAGCTTTGGCCAAGGAACCCAGGTCCCATCAGCGATCCAGACATATTCTGAGGAGGTATCACCTGATCCGGAAGATAGTTGATCACCGGGAGATCGAGGTCAGGAGAGTTGACTCGAGGGATAATACCGTGGATCCACTTATGGAGGCCATACCCCAGACACAATTTGAGAGACCCTTCGGGATGTTGGGTATGAGATACTACAACAATTGGCCTTAGTGCAAGTGGGAGATTGTTAGTTGTATGTATGCCCTAGAGGCCATTATTATACATGTGATGTATATTATAATGGATGCTTGGACATATATAGAGAGGACTTTCTTGCTCGACATGATAGTATGCTATCTGGTTGCTCTTTATGTTTACATGTAGATTTGTATTATGATACTGTCTTGCTCTCATATGTTGGTAAAGCCCTTAGGATATGTACTTGACTACCAGGATTATGATGGAGATCATACTAGTGGGGACATGGTAGTCCGTAAGTACATCCTTCAATTGTTCCTAGTCACAGGAGTATCGAGACGGGGCATCGATATTCCAGAGTAGACTAGCGTATACGTATCTTGATCTATATGATGGGCGATGGATGATCCGACATCCATTGGTGTTTGACATCAAAGATGGTATGCGGGTGCTCAGTGGAGACTGGGTACATTGAACATGACTTGCCGAGAACTCCTAGATGGTATGATACCTCACGTCAGATAGGAGTTCTTTGGTGACATGGTATAGATTAGTCTGTTGACCCGAGATCATCATAGAGTCTTGTGGATTCCCACCGTGCTTTGATTTCCACCTTACCACGTTCAAGAGAACGTGCAAAACGGTGGTTTTTGGGTACAGTCCCGAGTCATATGGAGGTAATGAGCGATAGGAGGGATTTCGTCTCTCCCGGTATAGGGGGTTGATGTTGCGCTGTGCTCGATTGGCCATAACAGGAAATTCCTGGCCAGGGTTGCTGAGATTTACTGGTAAGTGTTATCAATAGTTTCTCAAAGCGTTATGAGCCTCACATCGGCATGACTTATCAAGCTACTGGGGTATGACGTTTATCACCCCTAGGCTAGATATACGACATATCAGACGAAGAGACCGGACTGTGCGGTAGTGTTACTTATTGGATTCATAGGGGTATAAGCATGCATGCTTGATGATCTTCTGATCGCTCGATACCCGGATGGCCGTTATGTGCAGCTAGTACCGCTGACGGCTTGTGGGTGGCTGATATAATCATCACCTACTACCGGCGTATTGACGAGTCTTTAGAGTCCTTCACAGAGGTTTTCTGGTTTACGTGAAATGAAGTAGGAGCACATATATGATATGTGCGGGACCGAGATTAATACGTGTATGTGATACCGTATTCTAATCTCGCGATATGTGATATCGGTCGGCTATATGTGATATAGCCGGGTTATCGAATCAAGTGTTGATTCGATATGTTGATACATAGGATATTAGTCGGTTATATGTGATATAGCCGGATTATTAAATCAAGTGTTGATTTAATAATATAATGTATAATTATATATTTGATATATTAAATTACATTAACTAATATTAGGTCACTTAAGCATTTCTTTTTCTCACTTGTGCACACATAATATATATGTGATATATATTATTGTGTCATGCTTGTTGCTACATGCAATATGGGTGTATGAGACTCACACCATGCTTGATATAATTTAGGGTTTTATTTATTTAAAGTAAATCAAAATTAGTTGGAAATGAGTCATATGGTTGAGTTTAGTGGAAGCTTATAGAACTATTGACTTAGTCCACTAATTTTGTTTTACATTAGATATTTATTAACCCGACCATTATCTTAAGCCATGGCTAAGTCTTTAAATGAGTCAGTATATGATACTAACTCACCCATGGTTGCTAGATTCACCTTATGAGTTTTCATTCATTATTCACTTCATCTCCCTTAAGCTTTCTAGGTTTTCAGGAGGTGAAGAAAATTAGTGAGAAAATAAATTCTAAAGTGAGCAAAATTCCTACTTGATCATCCTCTACAAGACTAGCCATTTAGTTTAGGGTGTTTACTTCACTAATACCTAATTAGTGAATAGATAGCTTGAGTTGGTGTCTTCTCGACGTAGATCTTCTTCGGCCTCGAAAACTTCTAGCAAGCTTGCTCATTTCAGCTTGTGGAACCTCTCTAGAGTCCGAAAGATCACTACTTGGAGCGAAGAGACTACCACAAGGAGCTTTGAAGTGAAGGATCGGTCTACAAACGTTGTATTTCTTGTTCACTATATGTAAAGTTGTTTACATTCTTAGTTTAACCCTAATTCTCTAGTTAAAGATCTTGTGTTAGGGTTTCAAACCACACTATTTTTTATAAAATGGTATGGATGATGCCTTCCTAAACCTTGTAGTCGTGCTAGGGAAGCCTATACACCTCCAACTAGAAAAATAAAAATTGACGATAAAATTACATCAAGTTCATGGTTATCCTTAGAAGATATGTAAAATGAAAAAAAACTAATTTTCATAAAATTAAAGGCTGACTGCATTCACCAAAAAGGTAAAACTAATTGAGATATTAAATCATTTGCATTTGGGCCCTTTGGATAGGTTTCCGTATCCAAGTAATCGTCTCTTTTGTGAAATAGATTTAATATTTAAGAATACTAACTTGCAGACTACACGGAGAGTACGGAAGTAGCCTCTGCACCAGATGTGGATGCACCACCTACAATTAAAAAATTAAAAATAGATTATATAAGTAATTACAAAAAGAATGTGTGTATATTTATAATCATTACTACAAATAGGGGTTGCCCCTACGGATAAATCCTTAGGAGCAAACCACAGCCCCTACGGCTATAACCGTAGGGACATGAAATTACCCTGTAGGTGCAAACGCCGTAGGTACAAGTCTTAGCCTTAAACATGCCCCTACGGTTAAATACTTGCCCCTATGGTTTAATACGTAGGGATATATGGCCCTACGGATTAGACTGTAGGGACAAAAAAGTTATTTAATTTATCGGTTTTTAAAATGAAATAGTTGTCCCTACGGATTACTCTGTAGGGCCATATTTCTGCCCCTACGAATACATGCGTAGGTCCAGATATGTAGGGACAAAATATCAGGTTTCCTGATATTTTGTCCCTATGGATACCTGTGTAAGGCATGTTTATGCCCATACGGTTCAATCCGTAGGGACAAGTATGACCCCTCTTACTGAGATCATCGGGGCAAAATATCAGGTATCCTGATATTTTGCCCCTACGGATAAATGTGTAAGGGCAAAGTAGGACCCTACGGATTAATCCGTAGGTGCAATGTTTGGCCCTACGGTTTAATCCGTAGGGACATATTATCAGGTTTTTTTAGAAAAGGGGTGCCTGTTTTTTTCTCGCCCTTTGCACAATAATATATACATCATATATAAAATTAATCAACGCGCAGAATATATACCGTAGTATTCATAATCACATCTCACGCATTATATGTAAAAGAAATAAACAAGCATAATACGATATCAATCTAAATCAATATAAACACGCAAACACCACCAATATCAATATCGTCCAAAATATATACAATATGTATCATATAAGTAAATACATGTTTAAAATATAAGAATAAAAAAACTACCCTAAATCGGTCCAGCTCCACCTCTGATAAACGACGTAATCTGGCGCGCCTGCTCCTCGAATATACCCTGAGTCAATATCTCGAGCAATGCGGAGTGTGCGGGAGTCTGAGCGGGCTGTGGAGCTGTAGGAGTGGTCTACGCAACCGCCACCGAGGTAGTGTCTTGTGGAGCCGCAGCCGCGGGAGTCTGAGCGGGCAGTGGAGCTATAGGAGTTGTCTGCGCAACCGCAGCCGAGGTAGTGGCTTGCAGAGCCGCAGCAGAAGAAGATGCATGTGGAGGCTAAGCCGATGTACCATGTCGTGTCTGTTCAATTTTGTGTATAATAAACGAGTAAGAACTGTGTATTAGTCGAATTCGTATCATTATCAGGTTATTGCGAAACATTAATCTATGTATACTTAGGGACTTAGGCCTCGTTTGGATATCTAGTTTGGAAAACCGTAGTTTATTTTAATTAGATAGTTCTATATATGTATGATTAATCAAAGCTAAGTCTACAACCAAATAAGCTCAGGCTACGTACTAATATTGGATATGTTGTTATCTATAATATGACATAATATTTTACTATTAAGTAGTATGCATACCAACATCTCCTTCAACTCCTTAACGGTGGCCTTCAAGGTGTCCAGTTCTTGCTCGAAACGTCGCTCACGGGAGATAGAGGAAGTAACCGCCGGAGTGGAGTCCAACCTCATATGGGCCATGCTAGGACCCAGTCCCCGGCCTCTCTCCCAACCTCCATGGTGCCCTCCGTATGCGGCGTCTAGGACTGGGGTCAGCAACGTCGGATCGTTCTGTCCAGTAAAATCAATCCCCGATGCCTCCGCCTGCTCAACCACTCGCTCCTACACCCACATTAACCAGTAAAATATAAGTATATCATTTAAATTTGAACCTTTCAAAACAAAAATTTCAAATAGGGGTTGAATAAATATTAACACTTACGCAATATTCCTAGGTAGCGGTGTCGGGGTATCGAAGCTCGCCCGTGGCTGGATCTGTCGAGGTGCCATGGACGACAAGATATGCGGAGAACACGCTCCGTGTACCACCCTGCGCCAGGGTCTGAGCTCTCTGCAATTCGCCAAAAATTTACATATATTAGAAAATAACTCTTAATATTACATCATATCACAAAGGCCGGTCTATTGTAATTTACCGATAACTCCATAGCATGAGTAATATTCCTCAAGCCACCTGCATAAGTGGGGCGACCCCTCTTTGCCGACATCCTATTCTCTTTATTTTGATCGGCCTGTTTCTGCACAACACATTCAGATTTAGTTTTCTAATTAAGCAACACAAAAAATAAATTATATACTAAACAATGAATTACATTTAAAATACATACCTGTTTGCGCTGAGAGTCGAAATATTGGCACAATAAAGGCCATGTATCTACGTTGACTCTCGCAAAGGCCGGAGTATGTAGAAGGGCCGCTCTCTCTGCCTCGGGGGTCGCCATCCACAGGGAATAGCAGTCGATCTTCAGCTCATTCCTATTGTATCGGACCTTCGTCTGCATGTTCTTTATCAGGCCATTGTACAGAGCGTGAAGATCGAGCACCCTCCTAGGATGATCAGGGTCGGGTACAGGCTGAAAATCGTAATCTAACTGAAAATACAAAAAAACAGTGTTATTAAATTGCAAGTGTTAATAATAAATATATTGGGTAAATCAAATGAAAATATATATTAATACCCGAGCCTGATGCCAGAAGAGGACGAATGAGCGCCGGTGCTGGTCGCCCCACTTAACGTGAAGTGGATAGTTCTTCACGAGGCAGCTCTCATCCCCCATATACCGGCCGAACCACTCGGTATAATCGCCGGTATAGCGATAATCAGGGGTAAAAATAGGGGGAATGCTGCCTCCCCCATAACTCTGTCGGGTCTCAGCCTGTGGGACTGATTCGGGCCTTGAGTCCCCCTCTCGGGATAGGGAGGCCCTGCGTCTACAAGAAATATCAAGACAATCAATATTAAGACAAAGTGGTATTAAGAAATCAAGGTTTAACGAAAACTGAAGTGTGATATATACCTCCGATGACTAAAGCACGAGCCTGGGCCCAGGCAGCAGCACGAGCGGGACGATAGTTCCTCCGATGAGGAACAACCGATGACCCGGACGTAAACGCATCTCCAACTAGAAAATAAACATCGATAAAATTACATGAAGTTCATGTTTATTCTTAAAGGATATGTAAAATGAATAAATATTTTATATTTATTCATACAAACCTGCAGACTGAGCGGAGGGTATGGAAGTGACGGGAGTGGCCCCTGCACCAGATGAGGACGCACCACCTATAATTAGACAATCAAGTATCAGCTATATAAGTAATTGCAAAAAGAATGCATAAATCAATAATATAACATTCTAAATCAACATGTATACACTATAAGATATATAAACATACCCGTAGATGCGGTGGTGGGCTCTGCCGGAGATGTGAAGGTACCACCTACAGCCCGAGATGTAAGTACGTAAGAGCAAAAAGAATGTATGCATATTTATGATATAGCATTCTAAATAAATATACATGCACTATTTGATATATAAACATACCTGGAGGTGCGGGAGCGGCCTCTGTCCCTGAAGTGAACGCATCACCAACAACTAGACAATCAAATATCAGCAATGTAAGCAATTTTGACATGAACATGCATGTATATCTATAATATTACATTCAAAATGAATATGCGTACAATATACCTGGAGGTGTGGCAAAGTCCACACGGAAGGAGGCATCCAAGGGGTCTCCGATCGGGGTGCAAGACCGGCCCTCTGAAGCTCCCTACGCAGCTCTCCGGGCGGAAGAACCGCTCTGCCTCTGCTGGTGCCGCGGCTGGAGCTCTTGCCTCCCCTCGCTGCTCCCGTCATCAAATCTAGATAAAACGGTTCGTGGACGCATTAGACAATCAATACAATAATTGACTATATATGTATAGATCGTAAAATGTGAAGTAATAATATAACATTACTGATAACCTTTTTCGTTTCGTGGGCGCATTAGACATATCTACTTGGATTTCATCATCGATATCATTTCCAACTCACGTAACTTCATGATCATCCGAAGACAACCCGTCTTTCGAAACAGACGGTCGGAGCACTATAAGTCTTCTCTCTTCTTCATCATCATCGCTGTCCTCGAATTCTAGGATATCGTAGACATCCCTGGGTTTCCAACGGCATATGACACTCCATCCCGGATGCTTCAAACACTGTGAGTAGTATACTTGGAACACTTGGTTCGGAAAGATAAATGGGTCTTCCTAACCGTAAAATCGAAGTGTGTTCACACTGGTCAATCCATATTCATCTTTCCAAGTCCCGAGATTGCTTCTCCACTTATCCGTATCGGTTCGCGTATCGTACCAAGTACACTGAAATATATAAAAGGGTTCTGATCGTCCGGGATATTGGATGCCGAGTATACAATTTAAGTATCCATAATAAATCACACCATCCGATCCTACCGTCGCAATCCCACTATTCTGAGTTGTTCTAGATGTTTCTATGTCCTTAACTTCGAATTTGTATCCAAGGACACCGAATCCTTTATAATATGCAACCTCCATACTAGGAAATTGAGCTAAACATCTTGAATCACTCTCTAATAATGCAGACAAGTTCGGATCGTGGATCTAACAAAACAAATTTTACGACAAATACATAACGATATAAGTTTAGATTAAAACTGATACAAATAACATGTTATTCAAATAACTTACATGATCTGCAACCCAATCGCAAAAATTATCCTGATGGTATTTTTCCAATCGTTCATCGTTCAATCAGAATGCCCCTCACGTATCTCGTTAAAATGAATTCTGTTCTCGACAATAAATTATGATATTAATATTATATCATTTTATACACACACAAACACAAATATAACAATTAATACAAAAAAACTTACTCTCTAATTTTTTCAAGACATGCGCAATTAAGCAAGATAAACCGGTATATCTTGTTGATAAACATAGTGTCTACCCTCTTATAATCGGTTTTACCATATGGCCCGTCTTGAATTCTTCGAGGCCGGTTAAGTCTCGTCTCAATGTTCTCGTCCAGATAGCGGGAACAAAATGTGGTTGCTTCATTTAGAAGATAACCTTGCATGATAGTGTTGGAGATAGTGCCCTCAGAGTCAATTATTGGATCACAGGCACGTGATTGTAATGATTGATGGAGGACCTATGCCGGTAGGACAGTTTTACTCAAGATGATAGTATGCTATCTGGTTTATCTTTATCATCGTGTACTGCTTTAGGTGACCTTACAGGTCACTATTGCGCGTTGATAGAGCCCTTAGGATTCTTGCTTGACGGCCAGCAGTAAGATGGCGATCATATACGTGGGAGCTGGGGTCTATAAGCACATCCTTAAAAGGTCCCTAGTCGTGGGAGTTTTCGAGACAGGGCATCGATACTCCAGTGTAGACTAGTGTATACAGTCGAGACTCCGACGAGGGGAGATGGCCGGTCTCACAAGCCACTGGTGTCAGTTGGTTCACCTAAGATGTATACAGGTGCTCATTGGGTTATGAGTACACCGGACAGGACTCGCCGGGAACATGCTAGTTGGTATTATACCTGACGTCAGATAGCAGTTCCCTGGTGACATGTGTACAGGTTAGTTCATCGACATGAGATCGTCATTTTTCTCGTGTGAGTTCCCACTGTACTTTAATTACTACCCTACCACGCTCAAAGGAGACGTGCAAACAGGTTTTAGTTGGGTACAGTCCCGAGCCACATGGAGGTAGTGAGCGGATCTGCAGGAGTTCGTCTCTCCCGGTGTTGGGGGTGAGGTCGCGCTGTGTCTAGGAGAACCATTACACGAAATCCTTAGCCAAGGCAGTAGATTTACTGGTAGGTATTCCAGTAGTATCTCAGGGTGTTCTGGGCTATACTCCGACACGACTTGTACCGCTTTTGGGGGTCTGACTTTTACCAACCCCTAGGCCCGCCATGCGATGCTCATAGACGAACGGACCGGACTGTACGGATATTGTCACTGACAGGCTCAGTAGGGTGTCAGGATGAGTTCGCTCATCGACATCCCTTTTGGTCAATACCTGGTAGCCCGTTACGTATGGCTAATACCTCTGACGTGCTAGTTGTTAAATCCACAGCCAATGTATTGACGAGTCTTTAGAGTCCCCTACAGACAGTTTCTCAAGTTTCGGGCGAAACGCTGTAGAGGCCGTATGGAGATATGGCAGGGTTCGATCATATACGTGCGGTATTGCACAGATCATGATCGGACGGATAATACTAGTGGGCTTTGGTTTAAGCCGGATCCTAGTATAGTACAGTGTAGATTTTGTCTCTTTGCATTTGTATTCAGTGGGAATACAAATGCGGGTATGTATATACAGTCACGGGGTTTTTCTGTAATTTATTACGGGATCAGTTTTTTGAAGTTTCCAGTTTGCTTTCAGTTTCGGCCAGTTTTCCTTTGTTCCTTCATGGTCGGATTTTTCTGATGGAGGGGCTAATTTGCAAATGTCCAAATTAGCAATTGTGGAGGGGTTTATTTGTAAATGAGGGATCATGATGGATATAGCATCTTTGCTTTTTCTAGTGATCATGGTTTTGCATTAATGAGATAGGATTTGAGATTGGATTGATTTGGATTATGATGTGAGGCATGCTTTTGGGTTGTGGTCACCATTTTCCTTTTCCTACACTCACCTCCCTTGCTTGTTTTTTCCCACTCCCCATTCATAGAGGGCCGGCCACTTCTAGGTAGAGAGAGAGAGGTTCATTTTGTGTGGGGAAAAAGATTATCATTCTCATTTTTGCTAACCACAAAATGATATAGGTCATTTCAAAGTTCATTCCTTCACCTCCATTCTTCAATGGCAACTTCAACAACCTCTTTGAGACAAACCTTACTACACTTAGCCTACAGCATTCCTTAGACGCGTCGGCTAGCACACTTCGCGCCCGAGTTGCTTCGGATGAAGCGGGAGCCCGTAAAAGGACTTCTCGATGTGGTGCCCTTTTCGACCAGGAGATGAAGACCGGAGATTCCGCGAGGAGATCGGAGTGGAGGCCGAAGACCAAAGGACACGGATCGCTCGGTATAGCTCTCTACCCCATTCTCTAGTTTGCTAGGATTAGGTTAATGGCCCGATCCGGGTTTATAATGCACGGTAGTGCCGGTTTACAAGTTTCGTAAAAAGTTTCGTTTCCGCATTCCGGCGTCGGATTGACGGCCGGGGCGCTGCCGTGCACTTACACTGGTATCAGAGCAACGCCATTAACCTAGTCTAGCTTGCTCTAACATGTTTACAAGTTCGATCGAACGAATTTCCAAAAACCATAATTTCTATTGCATCAGTTTCTGTCGAAATTTTTTGTGCCCGAAAAATTAATTTGAGTATTGCAGAAATTCATGCAGGCGTTTTTAAGCACTCTGTAAAAATTCGATGCAGTGATTCCTCATTCGGACCGCGGAACCGCTGCCAAACCCCTGTTCTGGCCGCGGATCCGTGGCGGGAAAATGTAATCACAGCACCAAAGTTTTACAGTGGGCTTCTGACTTGGAAATGGGGTTTTTGGTATGTTCTGTTTGGGCCCAGATTTTCTTTAAGTGTTACAGTTGTGCTTGGGGCCCACTTCGGGAATTTTAGTCGATCGAAAGTTTTAAACATGTTAGTTCACATTATTTACATTATATCTGCGACCGTGAATGTCACTCGATCGGTAAATCCTGTCTAACTGCTATAGCCCTTTTAGACGGATTTGCGAACGTGACATCAACGTTGATGTTCTGTGTTATGCTGTGATGTTGCGAATTTGTCGTGGTGGATATCCTGGATGCAATGGTAGTACAGTTTGGTTATATATGTACATTTGATATTGCGGGGTGAGGGTCCGACATGTGGACTGCCGTTACTGCCTGTTTGTATATTATTCTTTTGGGGCACAACCGGGCTGAGGTCGATGTACCCGTTGTATATTTTACTTTCTGTACTAGGATTACCCCAAGGTGGGGTGCACTGATAGCCGGGTTCTAGAGGGCAACGAGCCCGCATCTCATGGCTTTGTGACAGAGGGGGCTTTACTCTAGAATTGGCGGGCTATTCGCCGCACTCGTAGGGGGTATAGGTTGACCCAGGAGGGGTGCCCAAGTTACCGGATTCCGTAAAGTGCTGGGTGGTCCATTCACGTTGCTGAAGGGGGCTACCTCGCTTCAGGTTTTGGTGGGTAACTTGCCGCGCCCGTAGGGGTCTAGGATTTCATTGCACAGGCTATCCACACGACCACGGGAACGTCGGGTTTCAGTAGCGGCTCTATGAAACCCGGGGATCCCAGATATCTGTATTGTTCTGTGATGCTTATTACATTTCTGTGATATTGCATTTTATCACGCCTTGAGCGAATATTATATATTTATATATACACTAGTAGATGTTGTATATGTTTTCCACCCACGCTAGTCCAGTCCCCGCTCTGTCGTTAGTTAAGTAACCTAACGGGTGATGACGGGACCCAGTGGCGAATGAGGGCGGCATATACGTACATCGAATTTTCATTTTTTATTGGTGTGATCAATTGATGGGACTGCGTTGATTCGGATCAATGCAAGCTAAACAAACCTATTCTGATGTTGTTGGAACATTTTTCAAAAAAAAGCTGTTATTGCAAGGACGTTCTCTTTGTTTTGCACAGTGGTATTCAGTTAGAATATCCTGCACCTCAGTCGACGAGGCAAGGGCCGAGATCCCTTCACCGGGAGTAACCCCTTGGACAGAAGTTTGCGTCAGGGTAATAACTTCACTATAGCCGATTGCCTTTTTGGTTTGCATCGTGGTATTCAGTTGGAATATCCTGCACCTCATTCTACGGGGAACGAGCCGAGATCTCTTCACCGGGAGTGACCTCTTTAGGAAAGGTTTTCGTAACTATATTTTATTAAAAAAAGCTATCCAGTTCCTTCAACGATATCAAGTTCATTACGTTAAAGGTTTTTCGCCAAAAACCATTCGTAGCCCTCCGTCGTTTCATATGGATAGTCAATAGTATTCAAGCTGTGTTTGTTGGCCAAAGTCAAGGCACAGTGATTGGTAGCTGTTGGATATTCATATGCAGTATAGATAGATGCGTTGGTTTGGGACAGTCATACTGCCTTGTTGGCCAAAGTCAAGGGTAGGTACTGGTGGGTTCAAATTAACCTGGACAATGACGGGTAGAACATGACATGTGACTTATGATTTGTTGGCCAAAGTCAAGGTCATAAGAGCATGGGGTAAAAATCACATCGGGGGTTTCTAAAGAAATTGAAACTTTCCAGATATGCGCATACCATCTGGAGTGTGATAACATGAGTGGATTCTGTCATGTTATCATGCGATGATAGTTGGATCCCGATTCCCACTGATGAGTTGGTTTACTCCTCGGGTGTGTTAGTTGTATGTATGCCCTAGAGGCCAGTATTGTACAGATGATGTATGTTATATTGGATGCTTGGACATATATAGAGATGACTTTCTTGCTCGATATGATAGTATGCTATCTGGTTACTCTTTATCTTAACATGTACACTAGTCTCTTTAAACTGTCTTATGGTTACATGTTGGTAAAGCCCTTAGGATGTGTACTTGACTACCTGGACTATGATGCAGATCATACTAGTGGGGACATGGTAGTCCATAAGTACATCCTTCAAGGTCCCTAGTCGTGGGTGTATCGAGACGGGGCATCGATATACCAGAGTAGACTAGCGTTTACGCTTCTCGACCCATGGGATGGGCGATGGATGATCCCATATCCATTGGTGTTTGACATCAGAGATGGTATACGGGTGCTCAGTGGAGACTGGGTACACTGGACGGACTCTCCGAGAACTCCCAGATGGTATTATACCTCACGTCAGATGGCAGTTCTCAGGTGACACTTGTGCAGGTTGGTCTGTAGACCCGAGATCGTCATAGAGTCTTGTGTGATTCCCACTGTGCTTTGATCTCCACCTTACCACGTCCATGAGGGCGTGCAAAACGGTGGTCTTTGGGTACAGTCCCGAGTCACATGGAGGCAATGAGCGATAGGAGGGGTTTCGTCTCTCCCGGTATTGGGGGTTGATGTTGCGCTGTGCTCGATTAGCCGTAACAGGGAAGTCCCTGGCCAGGGCTGATCAGAGATTTGCTGGTAAGTGTTACCAGTAGTTTCTCGACCCGATATGAGCCTCACATCGGCACGACTTATCGGTTATTGTGGTCTGACGTTTACCACCCCTAGACTTGATATGCGACATATCAGACGAACAGAACGGACTGTACGGTAAGTGTTACTGGTTGGATTCACAGGAGTGTGAGCGGGCTAGCTCGTCGATCTTCTGATCGCTCAATACCCGGATGGCCGTTACGTTTAGCAGACCGCTTGCGGCTTGTGGGTGCTTGATATGATCATCATCTGCTACCGGCGTATTGACGAGTCTTTAGAGTCCTACACAGAGGTTTCCTGGTTCAAGCGAAACGAAATAGGAGCGCATATGAGATATGTGCGGGACCGAGAATAATGCGTGTATGTGATACCGTATTTCATTCTCGCGATGGATGTATCGATTGGTTATATTCGATATGACCTAGTTATCGAATCGTTGATTCGATAAATCGATACATTGGATACTAGTCGGTTATGTGCGACATGACCGGATCATTGATTCAAATGTTGATTTAATGATTTAATGTATAATTATATATATTTGATATATTACTTTGCATTAGCTAGTATTGGTTCACTTTATATGGATTTTCTCACTCGATGTGCAAAAAGTACATCATATATACTTCTTGCACATCGAGTGAGAAAATCCATATAAAGTGAACCAATACTAGCTAATGCAAAGTAATATATCAAATATATATAATTATACATTAAATCATTAAATCAACATTTGATTCAATGATCCGGTCATGTCGCACATAACCGACTAGTATCCAATGTATCGATTTATCGAATCAACGATTCGATAACTAGGTCATATCGAATATAACCAATCGATACATCCATCGCGAGAATGAAATACGGTATCACATACACGCATTATTCTCGGTCCCGCACATATCTCATATGCACTCCTATTTCGTTTCGCTTGAACCAGGAAACCTCTGTGTAGGACTCTAAAGACTCGTCAATACGCCGGTAGCAGATGATGATCATATCAAGCACCCACAAGCCGCAAGCGGTCTGTTAAACGTAACGGCCATCCGGGTATTGAGCGATCAGAAGATCGACGAGCTAGCCCGCTCACACTCCTGTGAATCCAACCAGTAACACTTACCGTACTGTCCGGTCTGTTCGTCTGATATGTCGCATATCAAGTCTAGGGGTGGTAAACGTCAGACCCCAATAACCGATAAGTCGTGCCGATGTGAGGCTCATAACGGGTCGAGAAATTACTGGTAACACTTACCAGCAAATCTCTGATCAGCCCTGGCCAGGGACTTCCCTGTTACGACCAATCGAGCACAGCGCAACATCAACCCCCAATACCGGGAGAGACGAAACCCCTCCTATCGCTCATTGCCTCCATGTGACTCGGGACTGTACCCAAAGACCACCGTTTTGCACGCCCTCATGGACGTGGTAAGGTGGAGATCAAAGCACAGTGGGAATCATACAAGACTCTATGACGATCTCGGGTCTACAGACTAACCTGCACAAGTGTCACCTGAGAACTGCCATCTGACGTGACGTATAATACCATCTGGGAGTTCTCGGCGAGTCCGTCCAGTGTACCCAGTCTCCACTGAGCACCCGTATACCATCTCTGATGTCAAATACCAATGGATATGGGATCATCCATCGCCCATCCCATGGGTCGAGAAGCGTATACGCTAGTCTACTCTGGTATATCGATGCCCCGTCTCGATACACCCACGACTAGGGACCTTGAAGGATGTACTTATGGACTACCATGTCCCCACTAGTATGATCTGCATCATAGTCCAGGTAGTCAAGTACACATCCTAAGGGCTTTACCAACATGTAACCATAAGACAGTTTAAAGAGACTAGTGTACATGTTAAGATAAAGAGTAACCAGATAGCATACTATCATATCGAGCAAGAAAGTCATCTCTATATATGTCCAAGCATCCAATATAACATACATCATCTGTACAATACTGGCCTCTAGGGCATACATACAACTAACAATCTCCCACTTGCACTAGGGCCAGCTGCTGTAGTATCGCATACCGAGCATCCCGAAGAGTCTCTCAAACTGTATCTGGGGAATGGCCTTCGTGAGTAGATCCGCCGTGTTGTTCTTCGTGTCAACCCTCCTGACCTCGATCTCCCGGCGATCAACTATCTCCCGGATCAGGTGATACCGCCTCAGAATATGCCTGGACCGCTGATGGGACCTGGGTTCCTTGGCCAAAGCCACCGCTCCATTGTTATCACAATACAAAGGTATTGGACGCTCAATAGATGGAACCACTCCAAGTTCAGTAATGAACTTCTTGATCCAGATAGCCTCTTTGGCAGCATCGTTGGCAGCGATGTATTCAGCCTCCATCGTCGAGTCTGCCACGGTTTCCTGCTTGGAACTCTTCCAGCTAACCGCCCCTCCGTAAAGGGTAAAGACAAAGCCCGACTGTGACTTAGAGTCGTCCTTATCACTCTGGAAGCTCGAATCGGTAAAGGACTCCACTTGGAGCTCTCCGTTACCATACACCAAGAACATATCTCTAGTCCTTCGTAAGTACTTGAGAATGCTCTTCACAGCTGTCCAGTGACTCTCTCCAGGATCAGCTTGATACCTGCTCACGACACTTAGTGAGTATGCTACATCGGGTCTGGTACATAGCATCGCATACATGATAGAGCCTACTGCCGAAGCATAGGGTATCCCTTGCATGCGAGCTCTTTCCAAATCAGTCTTGGGAGACATCTCTTTGGAGAGAGTGACTCCAGAGATCGTGGGCATGTTCCCACGCTTGGACTCTTCCATACTAAACCTCTTTAGTATGGTGTCAATGTACCTGGATTGGGACAATCCCAAAATCCGTTTGGATCTATCTCTATAGATCCTGATTCCCAATATGCAGGAGGCATCACCAAGATCTTTCATTGAGAATCTTTGTGATAAGAAGAGCTTGACCGATTGCAGCATAGGAGTATCATTTCCTATCAAGAGTATGTCGTCCACGTACAATACGAGGAAGACCACCTTACTCTCTGCCACCTTCTTGTAGATACAAGGTTCATCTGGATTTTTGACGAAATCAAACTCTTTGATAACGACGTCAAAGCAGATGTTCCAACTCCGCGATGCTTGCTTTAATCCATAAATGGATTTAAGCAGCTTGCACACCTTTCCGCTGCTCCCACTGTCTACGAAGCCCTCTGGCTGAGTCATGTACACGCACTCTTCTAAATCACCATTTAGAAAGGCGGTCTTAACATCCATTTGCCAGATTTCGTAATCATGATAAGCAGCGATGGCAAGCATGATCCGGATGGATTTAAGCATAGCCACTGGAGAAAAGGTTTCGTCATAGTCCACACCTGGTCTTTGACGAAAACCCTTTGCTACAAGTCTAGCTTTGAAAGTCTCCACTTTCCCATCTACACCAAGTTTCTTCTTGAAGATCCACTTGCTCCCAATGGGTTTTACCCCTTCAGGAGCAACGTCCAAAGTCCATACTTTGTTGGTGTACATGGATTCCATCTCGGACCTCATAGCATCCAGCCATTTCACTGAGTCCCCACTCGTGATGGCCTGCTCGAAGCTAGTTGGGTCATCATCCTCCATGATGCAATCCTCGCTCCCTCCATCCATGAGAAAACCGTAGTATCTCTCAGGTTGGCGAGGAACCCTACTAGATCGGCGAAGAGGCTGAGGTTCATTGGGAGCTACTGAATCTTCTGGTTCCACTAAATCTTCAGTTACGGTTTGTGTATCTGGAACTTCTTCCAGCTCTACCATTTCGCCACCAATTTCTTTTTCAAGAAATTCCTTTTCTAAAAAGGTGGCATATTGAGAAACAAACACCTTTTGTTCTTCAGCATGGTAGAAAAAATATCCTTGTGAATTCTTAGGATATCCCACAAACTTGCAGAGAACTGACCGTGCCTCGAGTTTGCCTTTTGACATAGGCCGGACAACCCCATATCTTAACTCGTTTAAAATATGGTCTCTTCCCACTCCATATCTCATATGGTGTGGTAGGTACAGATTTAGATGGAACTTGATTCAATAGGTATGCAGCCGTCTCCAGTGCATATCCCCAGAAGGAAATAGGTAACTCAGCTGTGTTCATCATAGAGCGCACCATATCTAATAGGGTGCGGTTCCTCCGTTCTGATACACCGTTGTGCTGTGGTGTATATGGAGGAGTCAGCTGAGAGAGAATCCCGTTCTCTTTTAGGAAGTCCAGGAATTCATTGCTCAAGTATTCACCTCCTCGATCAGATCGAAGGATTTTAATACTTTTTCCGGTTTGGTTCTCAACTTCTTGTTTATATTCCCTAAATTTCTCAAAAGCTTCTGATTTGTGTTTCATCAGGAACACATACCCGAACCTAGAGAGATCGTCAGTGAATGTAATGAAGTATGAAGAACCATCCCTGGCATGTGTAGACATGGGACCGCATACATCACTATGTATCAGTCCCAAGAGTTCGGTAACTCTTTCTCCGTGTCCCGTAAACGGAGTTTTGGTCATCTTGCCTTTGAGACATGACTGGCAAATGTCATAAGATAAAAATTCGAAAGGTTTCAAATATCCATCCTTATGCAACTTAGCCAGTCGTGTCTCATTGATGTGACCCAGTCTACAATGCCACAAGAAGGAATCGTTCAGTTCTGAACTCTTCCTCTTGTGTGTGTTTGTTATGCTCAGAACTGTTGATTGGTTTAGAACATAAATGCCATTGCACAACGTGCCTGATCCAATCAACTTTTGGTTACGGAAAATGTTCATAACATTGTCCTGCAATACAAAATTATATCCCTCTTTACTCAATAAAGAAACCGATATAATGTTGCATATCAGGTTCGGCATGTAATAGCATTCGTTCAGAACCAATGTATTACCAGTTGGTAATTCAAGGTTATATTCCCCGACAGTCTTAGCTGCAACAATTGCACCATTTCCAACTCTAATGTCTTTATCACCTTCTCCAAGTTCTCTACCTTTCCTAAGCCCATGTAACTGATTACATATATGGGATCCTGATCCGGTATCTAATACCCAGGACGTAGGGCAAATGGAGAAACAGTTCTCTGTAACGAACACACCCGAAGAAAATGCATCATCATGTACTTTCTTCATTCGGGTGGCATGGGAATCCTGGTATTCCCCTATATCCTGTTCATTCCTATAACTCTTATAGGAAAGAACGGAACCAACGTTCCCCAGCACAGTATAACATGCGGGTTCGGTCAATACATCCATATTATTATCTTCATTAGGGCATGAAATGGTCGCTACCTGGAGAGAGATAGAAGAAAACACTTTAGCGTATGCTCGTGCAAGATCAGATTGGTTATTATCTTATCTAATCAGGATGGCTCCCACTGTTTTTATCAAATCTTCCTTCAAACCCTAAAAGGAAAGACTAGCCGGGATTAATTACACACTACAAGTTCACCAATCTTTCAGCCAGGCCAGTGTCGGTACTTTGAGGGAGGTCCCCCGTGCTTTCGCACGAACCTAATTACTGTAAACCTCGTTTTCCCAGAGGCGTAACCTCGTTAACACCTTTCTAGACACCTACTTGATCGGCTAATTGTAATGTGTAAAACTCTCCCAGGAGTAACTCTTACTCGCAGTGGGTATCGGGATCCAACTATCTCATAGAAGGTATGCAATCTCATTGCAAATTTTAACACTTGAAATTCCCGATAATATTTTGCCCCTAGCAGCTATATGACCTTAACATAGTCAACAAATCATAAGTGCTAGTCAAGTTCAACCCGTCATTTCCCGATTGAATTAAACCCACCCGCACGACCTTTAACATAGTCAACAAAGTTGCACGACTACCCTAATCCAATCGCATCATATGCTTATACAGATAAGCACTAATTAGCTACCGCACACTACGCCTTAACATAGTCAACAAACGTAGCACGAATACTAACTAGTACTTATCCGAAATGACGGAGGGCTACGTCAGGTTTTTCTGAAAACCTATTGCGTAATGAACTTGATATCGTTGTAGAATCAAATGAAGTTTTAAAATGGAATGATTTTGAGGCTTTTCTAGTTTTGCTAAAGGGGTCACTCCCGGTGAAGGGATCGTCGGCCCTTTCCTCGTCGAATGAGGTGCGGGATATATCATATATATCACTGTGCAAAGCAGAAACTATAGAAGCTATCAAAAACAAACCGAGTGTGTAGCATCTGCCAGTTATTGCTAAAGGAGTCACTCCCGGTGAAGGGATCTCGGTCCTTTCCTCATCGAATAAGGTGCAGGATATATCACATATACCGCTGTGCAAAGCAAGAACTGTAGCTACCTGTTTTATTTAAAATTTGATTCTACAACATCTTAGGTTTCTTTTCTTTCATTAATCACATTAATGAAGTCCCATCATTTAAATACCTAAACATCACAGATAAATACGACGTACACTTATGCCATCCGCATTCGCCTCGATGTCCCCTCGTGCACCGTTAGGTTAGGTAACTAACGACAGAGCAGGGCAGGGCTAGTGCGGGTGCAAAACATAAGTAACGTCTATATAATATATCATATATACTATATATAGTATCTATCACAGAACATCACATGATCACATCACAGATATCACAGCAGAAGAAACATATGAAATATTGGATATACTAGGACGTCCGTGTTTTCAATACGAGCCAGTATAAAACACGGATTCCACGGTCGTGATGAATAGCCAATCCCACACCCCTAGACCCGTACGAGAGCGGCAAGCAACCCTACCAATTCTAGGGTTAGGAGACCCGGACTCGACTCCTCGAGTTGGTCTCCCACTGGACCCCAGAACCCGTTTACTTATGCTCCCCTCCTTAGGTCTATCCTAATGCGGAAAAGTAAATAATATACAAAAGGTGACGACTTCCGCTACCTGGAAGTGCCCCAAATAAAAGAATATTACATACAAGTTTTTACATGAATGAAAATGAAAAACACTCATCTCACATAAAACCCCCCGGCTATTCAAACACGACGATCCAATATAACATATCCAGCAACACATAACATCACATGTCATCAACGTAAGTAAATATGCGCATCCCAATTGTCGTTGACATATAGCAACGAAACCGGCGATATCACATATTACACTTACGGTCACAGAAAAGAAAGTGTAAAACTACAACAGTTGGAATCCGCAACCTCTTTAGACATCACATGCCTAATCAAATGAAATACTTAGACATCACATGCCTAACAGTTATAAACCCCGCATTTTAGTCTCATTATCGAAAACTCTTTTCAATATCAAGTGAAACTAAACCGCTAGATTTATAACATTCATTTAGTTATCTCATAACTGTTTGTGAATTCCAATTATTGTATCACATTCCAGATAATCAGAAAATGTTAAACTTTCCGATCGAACAGTCGAATACCCAAGTTTTCCCGATACAGCTCAACACATGAAATAAGTCTAACAACATTCAGTTCGTGCCTCAGTACCAACGGTCCAGCCGTAGAAGGGTCAAGCCAACGCCTCACATGTGGTACGCCGTACTGCCCCAAACCCGAAGGTTCAAAGGGCAGTTCAAGACGGTCACATAATCGAGTTAAGGTTTGTTGTCTTCTAGAGGGTCCATCGCGTTACTTGCACTACTTAGAACGTCGTTAAACTACGGAAAAATCCAACACTTGAAAATTTCCCGACAGGGGAAAAATTGGGTATTTATATCCGGTCGAACTTTTTAACATATTCTAAAAATTATCCGGAAAAACACAAAGACGAAATTTGATAATCCGATCGAAACATCGAAGCTCTAAAACACCCCAGAAAATTCAACTCTTGAATAAATTTTAAAAATTCCCAGAAAATCCAACACCAGAAGATATCAGTTACTGTGCAACAATTATATAATAATTTAATAAAGTTGCCGCGGAACCGCCGCCTAAGCAGGCTTAGGCCGCGGTTCCGCCGCACTGTAGACTGTTCATCAATAAATTTTTGCACTGTAATTCATATATTTCCCTGCTGAATTTTTTAGCAATTTTTAATCTGGAAAAATCCCAGATTTTAGAAAAAGTCCAGAGAGCACTTGGGTTTTAGGGTTTCGGGTTCGTTCGGGTTTCAAACGTCGTCTAGACTTCGCCTAAGGCTCTAGCTAGGCTCTGATACCAGTGAAAGGTTCCTACTTTTGTGCACACATTTGTATCATGTTTGATGATACTTGATAATTTAGTTAAGTGTATAGAATTAAACCATGGTTAATTTGATAATTAGGGTTTTGCATAATCATTTATTTATTTATTTATTTGTTCATTTATTTATTTAGAAAAGATTGAGATAAGAATGGTGGAGAAGTTTGTTTTTAGTTGAAGCTTCATGAAGCTTTGACTTCTTAACCATTCTTGTCTTCATGCTTAACCCTAACCTATCCAACTAACCATGGTCTATTCTCTACACTCAACTATGGTTTGCTTATGATAAGTATTGAATTATTTTCATTTTAAATCAACACTTATCATATTCTTTCTTCTCCTTGACCTTCTTCTTCAAGAAAGAAACCTTGATGCCATCAATGGCAACTTGAGTTCTAAAGTGAGAAATCAAATTCTAAAGTGAACCCACCTCCTATTTCTTCACCCTCTACCTCTTGCCAAGTTGTTTTGGGTGTTTTCTTCACAAGTTTCACAACTTGGTGAAGTTGGAGCTTGAACTTGTGCAACCTCGACGTAGATCATCTTCGGCACGAAGCCGACGACATTGCCCGCTCGTTTTCCCGATGAAGCCGACGAATGAGTCTAGGATTCGAAAAGGACAGCGAGAGGACGACTACGTGGAGCTAAGGAAGTGGATATCCGGATCTACAAAGGTTGTAACTTCCGATCTTTAGTTAAAGTGTTAACTAGATTCGTTTTTCGCCTAGGATTCTAGCCGACGATCCGTATTAGGGTTTCTCGGCACCATAATTTTTGTAAATTGGCATGGTTGATGCCTTGTGAGACCACTATAGGGTGCCTAGGAACCTTTCAGGGTGATCCCGATTAATTCTTTTTTCAGGTTTGGAGGAGAATTTGAGGTTACAGTGGGAGATTTCCAGATTAGATAAAGTGATAACCATTCTGATCTAGGTTAGAGTGCACGCTGAGTGTTTCTTTTCTCTCTCTCTTTGGCAGCGACCATGACCCGACCCTTGACTATGACTCAGTGACCAAGTTGACCGAACCTTCTTAAACACTGGCTTTTGGATTGTCAGAGTTGCATACCTCATTGCCACTCCTACTTTTACCCTTTTCTCCAGGACATCCCGTATTACTACGAACGTCCAATTCCATTGGATAAAACCATCGTATGGTTATATACGAACTCGAAGGAATTTATTCGAGGATGGTTTCCGGTTCTGGAGAAAACGAATAGGACTATTCAGTTTTCTTTTCCTTTTACCTTCTCTCAGGTTGCGAGTGCTCCTTGAATTAGGACGGTACACCTATTACGCAAATTGGATAGTCTTCTTCCAAACCATAGGCTGGTGCCGAACGGTAGGGAATAAAGAAAACCAATTAGCCTAACTAAGGTGTACAGAAGGTATTAAGTAAAAACAAATAAAAGGATTAGAAGGAGGGCAAAGTAAATTGCGATGCTATTCACGACCAAACCAAGTATTTCATTACCACTCCCACTTCACCTTTGTATTTCTCCAGAACACTCCGTATCACTACGAAGATCTACAATTTATTGGATACTCCATCGTATGGTTATATACGAACTCGAAAGGAACTTGTTCCAGTTCGGGGATGGATTCTGGTTCAGGAGAAATAGGAATGAGGTTTCATTCAGTTGTCTTTTATCTTTACCTTCTCTCGCATTGCGAGTGCTCTTAGGATTAGGACAGTACACCCATTATGCTTAATGGATAGTCTTCTTCCAAACCATAGGCTGGTGCCAAACGGTAGGGAAGGAAGAAAACCATTTAGCCTAAAGGGGTGTACATAAGGTAATGACTAAAGACATATAAAGGGATTTGGAGAGATGACAAAGAATTATACGGTTACAGTTGTGAATTTGATAATGGAAGAGGCATTACTAGGAATACCCGGATACCCCTACGAAAAATTTCAATGTTTCAGTTTCACTGTGTACTGTTAAAAGAAAACTGATTTCCCAATTAGACACTTGCTCAATGGTATGTATTTACCAGGTATGATTATCACATTTGTATTGTTTTACAGATGATGAGTGGGAGTAAGTTATTGGGAATTAGATGATCATCCTCATTATATCGGAATTCGTTGTAATTGGTGATATTTGAGGAAGTCACCTGGGTTGTTTGCCGGACGACAAATATTTGGTTTTGAATATCCGTTATAATGCACCAATTTCAAATTGATTTATTTGTATGTTTATTTTCATAAAGTGAGATATAACTTTTTGAAATTATGTCGATGACATTTACCTATATCAGTGGATAGTTAGGTAAGGAGCATTAAAACAACGGTGTAATTCTTCTTAACCATAAGTACAGTTTTCAACCTACGGCACACAGAGAATGAGTTATTAGACTCAAACGACTTATACAGAGTATTGTATATTATCCAGTGTCCATTAGGACAGAGGGGCTGGTCCTCATACTATATTCTGTTTACTTATGACTTCTCTAGTTTTTAGACAAGTGTTTCGTAGAAACACAAGGTCTAACTTTTGAGAAGTTATAGGTATATGAATAAAGTAGAGAACCAGGTATTGCAAGTATTGGGATTCTTCAAGATGATCGAACATGTAGATACTTGTGAATAGTATTCAGTTGATAGTAATGATTAAGAGAACTTGCTTCTCTTTCAGGTTACTCATAATTGGAAGTATTCCTAAGTTGAGTAACGCTGATAGGCCTCTTTCCATTTAGTTGACATGCACTGGAGACAGCTGCATGATTTGAATCTGGTTCAATTAAATCAGTGCCTATGTTTCTATATTGGATATAGAACGGTTCATATCTTAACGATGTTAAGGTACGGGGAGTTGTCCGGCATATGATTAAAACCAGACTATGGATAACTCAAGGCACGTTTCTGTAATGGCTGTTTGTGGGTTGACCCAGGCTATGACGAGGGTTGACTTTCTACCATCTGGAAGATCAATAGTGATATTGTTCTTGACTCGCCACAGTTTTAATAAAACTGGTTTTTTTTTCTCCAGAAAACAGTAGTGGGAATATGGTAGAACTGGAAGTGATTCCAGAACCGCAAACGATTACTGAAGATTTGATAAGAACCTAAAGATTCAATCTGGTTTGACATTCCATTGGCCACTCCGCAGATAAGGTGGGTAACCTCAGGCACCCGAGAGGTACTTCGGTATGCTCAAGGACGGTGGAAGGGAGGTTCTTGTTTACCAAGAGTTGACACTACTGTTGTTCCAGACTGTGAGACCCGGCAGGAGGATGAGTATAGCATCGTTCTAAACTAGCTTTAGAAGTGCACGTGTATACGACTCTGCCAGAGGGTTGTCGTAGTCAGTGGGAGAAGCGGAAGCAAGTGGACAAGTGGCTTATGTCTATTTATAGACTAAAGCAGATATAGCGGAGATAGATCATCTATTTCTGATGTAACAGTCATAGGTTTGACTTCATCAGAATAGGGGATGGATCTGTTAAGAAGGTAGTAGGGTGTGATGTCCTGGTATTTGGATGACATACACAGAGTAGGAAGTGATATTCCTATACTACGATCGGTTATACGTTGGTTGTCACACAGTGGTTTCTCCATATAGGGATTGGATATAATATTACACATTCTGGTTACTAGATCTATGGTTTTAGATCTAGATTTGGGTGGTTTCCCAATCTGGGTACTTAGACAGCATTCTAAAGGTATTTAGAATGGACGACTCCTGGCTTGGTGATGTACCTGCAGGTGAAGGAGTTACCCTCTCTAAAGCTGTCTTGCAGACTAAAGGGGAGAGGGATATGCATGATTGGCAGATCACTTGCATAGGCAATTGAGTCAATCATGAGATGTCAAGTACCACACCAGATGTTGTTTTTGCACGAGATGCAGTAAGTTGATATTAATCCAATCCTGGAGAAACGATCGGAAGCAGTTTTAGAACATAAGTTGATGTTCTAGGGAAATGATAACGGCAGCCGCCTTTGAGAGACAGTTATCATTCCAGGCTTCCAAGGTGACCTGGACAGCAGAGTGACTGTCAGAGTTATAGTTTTCCCTCTGACGAGGGGCAGTACTATGGACAGGTGGTCCAGGAAGATACTGAGAGGGGTATGGTGCAGGATACTGATTAAGTTCAGTTGACGATACAGTCTAAAAAGTTTGGATTTGGAGTTCATTTATGAACTAGGTCCCATCAGATATCCAGACACATTCTAAGATAGGTATTGCTCATTTCGGGAGATGGGTTTCTCCGCGAAGTTGAGATTAAGAGAGACATAGAAAGAAACATCAGAGCGGATCCACTCACTGAGGCTATTACTCGAACACATTAGTTTCGCAAATGGGTTTTGTGAGACTGATTAGTTGAGGAGTTGGGTGTTCGGTATCACACGGGCTGTGAGTATGCGACATCGCAATAATTAGCCTTGAGTGCAAGTGGGAGATTGTTGGAGATAGTGCCCTCAGAGTCAATTATTGGATCACAGGCACGTGATTGCAATGATTGATGGAGGACCTATGCCGGTAGGACAGTCTTACTCAAGATGATAGTATGCTATCTGGTTTATCTTTATCATCGTGTACTGCTTTAGATGACCTTACAGGTCACTATTGCGTGTTGATAGAGCCCTTAGGATTCTTTCTTGACGGCCAGCAGTATGATGGCGATCATATACGTGGGAGCTGGGGTCTATAAGCACATCCTTAAAAGGTCCCTAGTCGTTGGAGTTTTTGAGACAGGGCATCGATACTCCAGAGTAGACTAGTGTATACAGTCGAGACCCCGACGAGGGGAGGTGGCCGGTCTCACAAGCCACTGGTGTCAGTTGGTTCACCTAAGATGTATACAGGTGCTCATTGGGTTATGAGTACACCGGACAGGACTCGCCGGGAACATGCTAGTTGGTATTATACCTGACGTCAGATAGCAGTTCCCTGGTGACATGTGTACAGGTTAGTTCATCGACCTGAGATCATCATTTGTCTCGTGTGAGTTCCCACCGTACTTTGATTACTACCCTACCACGCTCAAAGGAGATGTGCAAACAGGTTTTAGTTGGGTACAGTCCCGAGCTACATGGAGGCAGTGAGCAGATCTGCAGGGGTTCGTCTCTCCCGGTATTGGGGGTGAGGTCGTGCTGTGTCTAGGAGAACCATTACACGAAGTCCTTGGCCAAGGCAGGAGATTTACTGGTAGGAATTCCAGTAGTATCTCAGGGTGTTCTGGGCTATACTCCGACACGACTTGTACCGCTTTTGGGGGTCTGACTTTTACCAACCCCTAGGCCCGCCATGCGATGCTTATAGACGAATGGACCAGACTGTACGGATATTGTCACTGACAGGCTCAGTAGGGTGTCAGGAAGAGTTCGCTCATTGACGTCCCTTTTGGTCAATACCTGGTAGCCCGTTACGTATGGCTAATACCTCTGACGTGCTAGTGGTTAAATCCACAGCCAATGTATTGACGAGTCTTTAGAGTCCCCCACAGACAGTTTCTCAAGTTTCGGGCGAAACACTGTAGAGGCCGTACGGAGATTTGGCAGGGTTCGATCATATACGTCCGGTATTGCACGGATTATGATCGGACGGATAATACTAGCGGGCTTTGGTTTAAGCCGGATTCTAGTATAGTACAGTGTAGATTTTGTCTCTTTGCATTTGTATTCAGTGGGAATACAAATGCGGGTATGTATATACAATCGCAGGGTTTTCCTGTAATTTATTACGGGATCAGTTTTTTGAAGTTGCCAGTTTGCTTTCAGTTTCGGCCTGTTTTCCTGTTTTCCTTCATGGTCGGATTTTTCTGATGGAGGGGCTAATTTGCAAATGTGCAAATTAGCAATTGTGGAGGGGTTTATTTGTAAATGAGGGATTATGATGGATATAGCATCTTTGCTTTTTCTAGTGATCATGGTTTTGCATTAATGAGATAGGATTTGAGATTGGATTGATTTGGATTATGATGTGAGGCATTCTTTTGGGTTGTGGTCATCGTTTTCCTTTACCTACACTCACCTCCCTTGCTTGTTTTTTCCCACTCCCCATTCATAGAGGGCCGGCCACTTCAAGGTAGAGAGAGAGGTTCATTTTGTGTGGGGAAAAAGATTATCATTCTCATTTTTGCTAGCCACAAAATGATATAGCTCATTTCAAAGTTCATTCCTTCACTTCCATTCTTCAATGGCAACTTCAACAACCTCTTTGAGGCAAACCTTACTACACTTAGCCTACAGCATTCCTTGGACGCGTCGGCTAGCACACTTCGCGTCCGAGTTGCTTCGGATGAAGCGGGAGCCCGTAAAAGGACTTCTCGATGTGGTGCCCTTTCCGACGAGGAGATGAAGACCGGAGATTCCGCGAGGAGATCGGAGTGGAGGCCGAAGACCGAAGGACACGGATCGCTCGGTATAGCTCTCTACCCCATTCTCTAGTTTGCTAGGATTAGGTTAATGGCCCGATCCGGGTTTATAGTGCGCGGTAGTGCCGGTTTACAAGTTTCGTAAAAAGTTTCGTTTTCGCATTCCGGCGTCGGATTGACGGCCGGGGTGCTGCCGTGCACTTACAGATAGAACCCTCTGGTCGATTTCTATTGCGTATATGCTTTTTAAGGGTGTAAAGGTACTTAAAGAAAATATGTTGAATAAATAAATACGGGCATAGAGAACAAAAATAATTTTAAAAATTGGGCGAAACGAAAAATTCCACGTACCTCTCGACAAGATACATCTATCGATATTGTACCGGTCCGGCTAACTTATCCTCAGTTGCAAGATGAACCGTCAGGTGTATTATGATATCGAAGAATGACGGTGGGAAAATACGCTCAAACTTGCAAAGTATCATCGCAATAGAATTTTCTAGTTTATCCAGCGTCACAACATCCAGTGTTTTAGCGCATAACTCTATGAAAAAACAATATAGGTCGTTGATTACTAAACCAACCGATTCGGGGAGAGTAGTCCTGAGGGATAATGGGAGAAGGTGCTCCACGATAACATGGTGATCATGACTTTTCAGCCCATCAATCTTGCCTTTCACAATTTTTATCTTCTTGCTGAATGATCCTTAGAAACCTGTGGGAACTTTCAAATCATGCAATACCTGCAGGAATCTTTTCTTCTCCGGTTGTGACATATGATAAGCGATATTGGGAAGTACAAACTTGCCTGGTTTACCCACTATCGTTTTAGGATGCAATTCACTTCTTATTTCCCAGTCCTGTAGATCCATCCGAGTATTGGGGTTGTCTTTCGATTTCCCGTCTTTACAAAGAAGCACGTTGAGTATGTGCTCGGATACTCCCTTCTCTATATGCATGACGTCCAGACAATGACACACTAAATTTGTTGACCAGTACGGAAGCTCGAAGAAAATGCTTAACTTGTTCCAGAATGGTGGTTTGACCTTTTTTGTCGGATCCATCCCGAAGGTCACATTATTGTAACCATCCCACTGAGCAGTCACGTTCTCTACGGACAATGGGGCTGGAGGTCCAAGAAGCTCCTGATGACCATCAAAGTGAATAGCGTCTAACCTGTAGGTGTGGTCTAGAGGCAGGAAACGTCGATGGCCGCAATAACAAACCTTTCTGCTAAAATTCAAAAATTTTGATGTTGTGTGTTGATGGAAATGAGGACATGCTTTGTGACCATGTACGGACCAATCTGATAGCATTCCATACGCAGGAAAGTCATTAATTGTCAATATTAAAGCCGTACACAGTATGAAGGTTGTATTTGTGTTTGCATCGTAAGTCTCTACACCTTCAATGAACAAAGATTTTAACTCCTCGATCAGAGGTCGGAGATAGACGTCGATATTGTTTCCCGGTGAGTTTGGTCCATCGATAAGAAGAGGCATCATAAAGTATGATTGGTCCATAGCCAACCAAGGCGACAGATTATAAATTATCATTACAACGGGCCATGTGTTGTGGCTTCCAGCCATATAGTTGAATGGGCAGAAGCCATCACTAGCCAGTCCGAGCCTGACATTACGAGGATCGCTATTGAATATTGTGTGCCTCCTATCGAAATCCTTCCATGCCGGGGAATCTCTTGGATGACTCATTTTTCCATCTTCACTTGGAGGAGCACGATGATGCCAAATCATTGGCTCGGCTGTTTTCTGGCACCTGAATAGCCTCTGCAGCCTCTGTGTTATGGGAAAGTACCGTGCTATCTTGACAGGTATACCGGACTTCTTATCAGAATCTTTCGGCTTATACTTGGCCTCTCCGCATGGTGGACACTCTTTCAAATCTGAATTCTCTTTCCGGTACAACACACAATTTTTAGGATATGCTTGAATCTTCTCACACTTCAGACCCAAATCAGACATCATCTTCTGGGCTCTGTACCAGCTGTCGGGCACGTTATTTCCCGGGGGCATAGAATCTTTCAAGAACGAAAGAAGCATTATGAATGACATATTGCTCCATCCATTTAGGCACTTAATCTGGAAAAGTTGGACGAACCATGAGAGGGTGGAATACTTTTCATTCTAATAAATTGGTTTTCTAGCATCATTCATGAAATTTTCATATTTATCCGCACGCGGTCCTTGACCGGAAGGAATGTCATCGTCGGTACGAATAGATTCACCTAGGGCAACCTCTACCATATCCTCCATTTCTTCTGATGGAAACGAAAAATTACCGTTTTCTTCTTCTGCCGCATTACCGTCTTCTCCTTCTTCTTCTTTCGCATTACTGCGTTCTTGTCCTTCCCCGTGATATAGCCAAGTTGTATAAAGTCTAGTAAAATCATTTTTTACGATATGAAGCTCTGCCAATTCTACATTCTGCCAGTATTTATTCCCACATCTATCGCACGGGCAGAGAATCTTCTCTATCACTATCTTATTATGTGCGCGTGCAAATTCAATAAAAGAAGCAACTCCTGCGACAAACTTAGGTTGCATACGTTGTTGCCAATCCACATACATCTAGTCCTTAACTCTGACGTACTCATGGGCCATGTTAGACTGTATAACATATAAATTGTAGGTTATGATGACTATATTGAGAAATCTAAGAACGAGATGGTTACTGACAAAGGAGAAAATCCGTGTATATGCTTTGTGTGTGCGTTTGTCGTTGAAAAGAATAAATTATTGATAATCAAAGTTAGATTTGAGGATACTCATGTATGAGAATATGAAAGTTTCATATTATCATCGAGTATCATATATTGGTTTTAACTTGAACATCTTGAATCACTCTCTAATGATGCGTTTGTTGTGTATTCTTGTTGTATGTGTGTGTTTCGGCTGTCGGGGGTAAGGCTTCTATACCATTAAGAATGCATAGAGCGGACACCCATTCGCTTGTGTTTCAACCATTTCGAGTAAATTTCGGTAGCACCTCCCCGCTGTTCTCCGAGTACACTGTAATAGAATTGACAATCATTTCAAAGCTGTGAAACAACATTGAAATGAACATCTAATCTATCTTTGTACACGGAGAACCAGCGGAAAAGTACCAACGAAATATCTCGAAACAGATGAAAACACAAGTGAATGAAGGTGTTTTCTTTATACATTCCTAACTTGTCCACACGGGACAAATCTATCGGTTATCATATGATTGAATCTTCTCGTCATATAGACTACATGACGGTTGTTAGTACCGAGCTATACCGTCCGATATTTAACAACCTTCGTATAGTTCTATGTCACGACGAACATCGAACGTATGTTAACCGATAGACGGGGACTAAGTGGCGCTTTGAGTTTCATATATGAGTATCGATGAGAATATGAAAGTTTCATATTATCATCGAGTATCATATATTGGTTTTAACTTGAACATCTTGAATCACTCTCTAATGATGCGTTTGTTGTGTATTCTTGTTATATGTGTGTGTTTCGGCTGTCGGGGTCTAGGCTTCTATCCCATTAAGAATGTATATAAAGCGGACACCCATTCGTTTGTGCTTTCAACCGTTTCGAGTAAATTTCGGCAGCACCTCCCCGCTGTTCTCCGAGTACACTGTAATAGAATAGATAATCATTTCAAAGCTGTAAAACAACGTTGAAATGAACATCTAATCTATCTTTGTACACGGAGAACCAGTGGAAAAGTACCGACGAAATATCTCGAAACAGATGAAAACACAAGTGAATGAAGGTGATTGCTTTATACATTCCTAACTTGTACACACGGGACAAATCTATCGGTTATCATACGATTGAATATTCTCGTCACATAGACTACACGACGGTTGTTAGTTCCGAGCTATACCGTCCGATATTTAACAACCTTCGTATAGTTCTATGTCACGACGAATATCGAACGTATGTTAACCGATAGACGGGGACTAAGTGGCACTTTGAGTTTTATATATGAGTATCGATGAGAATATGAAAGTTTCATATTATCATCGAGTATTATATATTGGTTTTAACTTGAATATTTAACGTGAATAGGTTTTACGTTTACGTTTCATTATTAAGGGTTTGAAATTTCAAGTTTAGGGTAAAATTTTCTTGCGTTTACGGTAAAATTGTACGTTTATGTTATCATTGAGTATCCTACTGAATGAACTAGTGCACCATAAACCCTAACCCTAAAAAACCCAAATTAACCTAATTAACCACAATTAACCATAATCGTTACCCTAACACAAATTATCCCTACTTAATCTAATTTACCCAAATTAACCTAATTAACCTTAATCAGGTTAAACTAAACCCAGTTTACACAAATTAACCTAATTAACCCTAATCAACAGCCTAACCCTTTCAAATTATCCCTAATTAACTCAAATTAACCATACCCTCTAATTAACCCAAATTAACCCTAGCCTCTAACCCTAAACCTGAACCAAACCCTAACCCTAACCCTAACCCTAACTACCCTAACCCTAAGCCCAACTAATTAACCCTAACCCTAACCCTAACCCAAGCCCTAACCCCAACTGAACCCTAACTATAGATTGCACGAGCCTATAAATTCAATCTATCTCTTTCTTCCTTCCCAGTACACTTTGATTAACAACATGGCTGAAGCTTGCATCTTGGAACTAAAAACGTCAACTTTTCCACTATCACCCCCAAAAAACCAAACTCTACCTTACGCCAACCCTAACCCCAACCTAACCCCAGCCCCAGCCCCAACCGAACCCCAGCCCCAGCCCCAATCGAACCCCAACCCCAACCCTTACCCCAACCTAACCCTAAACCCAGCCCCAGCCCCAGCCCCAACCGAACCCCGACCCCGACCCCAACCCCGAACCCTAACCCTAACCTAACCCCAACCCCGAACCCTAACCCTAACCCTAACCCCAACCCCAACCGAATTCTAACCCTAACCTGAACCTAAACTGAACCCGATGGAAACCCTAACCCTCACCCCTACTCGAATCCTGAACCCTGAACATAACATCATCAAAATTATAAATAATTAGAGATTTACTAACCTATAGAGGGCGGTGGAAGAGACAACGGAGGAGATCAGAGGTCGACGACGCAATTGGCGACGAGTCGCGGGGAATGGTGATGAGGAAGTCAATGAGGAAGTTTTGGGAAAGAGGGCGGTGGCGGGCCGCAGGCGGAGGGCGGTGGCGACGACGAGAAAATTCGAGACGTGGGAACGAGATCGATATGCGCGCGAGAGATTGAGAGAAAATTGGGGAAAGAGATCGATGCGTAGGGCTTTTCTGTGCCTTTTTTTTTGTTAAATACCCATATACATGCCCCTACAGATTTAACCGTAGGGCATTTGTTTGCGGCTCCGTAGGGCCAAACAACAATTTAAGATTTAATATTTTTAAATTAAAACGTTGGCTACCGTAGGGACAACCATGTGGACCTACGGATTAGTCCGTAGGGGCAATAAAACATTGCCTCTACGGATTCTTTTATCCGTAGGGGCAACCCTATATTGTAGTAGTGAATATAACATTCTAAATCAATATACATGGTATATAGGATATATAAACATACCTGCAGATGCGGTGGTGGCCTTTGCCCGGGATGTGGAGGCGCCACCTATTGCTATACAATCAAAAATTGATTATATAAGTAATTGAAAAAAAATTTGTATATCTATAATATAACATTCTAAATGAATATGCATGCAATATAGAATATATAAAGATACCTGCAGGTGCGATGGTGGCATCTTCCTCGGATGTGGACGCACCATCAACAGTTAGACAATTAAAAATTGACTATATAAGTAACTTAAAAATAAATATGCATGCATATTTATAATATTACCTTCGAAATGAATATGCGTGCAATATACTTGGAAGTGTGGCAAAGTCCACACAGAAGGAGTCATCCGAAGGGGATACAGATCAGGGTGCAAGACCAGCTCTTTAGGGCTCTCTACGCAGCTTCCCGGGCAGCAGATCCATTCTGCCTCTGCCGCTACCGCGGCTGATACTCCTGCCGCCCCTCGCTGCTCCTGACATCGTCATCAGGCCTAGATAAAAGTACAATCATTACATATACATGAAATATATGTATAGATCGTAGAAAATGTGAAGTAATAATATAACATTACTGCTAATCTTTTTCGTTTCGTAGACGCATTAGACATTTCTACTTGGATTTCATCAGCGATATCATTGCCAACCCTTGTAACTTCACGATCAGCCGAAAACAACTCGTCTTTAGAGACAGACGGCCGGAACACTCTGAGTCTTCTCTCTTCTTCATCCTTATCGCTGTTCTCCATACAATTCTTAAATTCTGGGACATCATAAACGTCCATGGGTTTCCAACGGCATATGACACTCTATCCTGGATGTTTCAAGCACTGTGAGTAGTATACTTAAAACACTTGTTGCAAAAAGATAAATGTATCGTCCTGGCCGTAAAATCGAAGTGTATTTACACTAGTAAATCCATATTCATCTTTCCAAATCCCGAAATTGTTTCTCCACTTATCCGTATCGGTTTGTGTATAGTACTAAATACACTGAGATATATAAAACGGTTCTGATCGTCCGAGATATTGTATGCCAAATATGCAATTTAAATATCCATAATAAATAATATCATCCGATCCTACGGTCGCAATCCCACTAATCTGAGTGGTTCGAGATGTTTCTATATCCTTAATTTCAAATTTGTATCTTAGAACACCGAATCTTTTATAGTATGCAACCTCCATACTAGAAAACTGAGCTAAGCATCTTGAATCTCTATCTAATGATGCAAATAAGTTCGGATTGTGGATTTGACAAAACAAATTTTATGGTAAATACATAACGATATAAGTTTAGATTACGATTGGCCGTAATAACATGTTATTCGAACAATTTACATGATCTTTAGCCCAATCGCAAAAATTATCCTGATGATATTTTTCCAATCGTTTATTATTCCAATCAGAATGCCCCTCACGTACTTCATCAATATGAATTCTGTTCTCAACAATAAATTATGATATCAACATTATATCATTTCATACACACACTCACAAATATAACAATTAATCCAAAATAACTTACTCTCTAATTTCTTCAAAACATACGCTTGAGAAGGATAAACCGATATATCTTGTTGATAAACATGATATCTATTCTCTTATAATCAGTTTTACCATATGACCAGTCCTAAATTCTCCGAGACCGGTTAAGTTTCGTCTCAATGTTCTCGTCCAGATTGTGGGAACAAAATATGGTTACTTCATCTAGAAGATAATCTTGTATGATAGAACTCTCTGGTCGATTTCTATCGCGTATATACTTTTTTAGAGTGTAAAGATACCTAAAGAATAAATGTTAAATAAATAAATACGGGCATACATGAAAACTATAATTTTAAAAAATGTGTGAAACGAAAAATTCAACGTAGGTTTCGACGGGATATATCCATCGATATTGTACCGGTCCGACAAACTTAGCCTCGGTTGCAAGATAAACCGTCAGGTGTATTATGATATCGAAGAACAACGGCAGAAAAATACGTTCAAACTTACAAAGTATTAAGGAAATAGAATTTTCTAGATTCTCCACCGTCACAGCTTCCAAGGTTTTAGCGCACAATTCCCTAAAAAAGCAATAATGGTTATTGATTATTAGATCAACCGATTTGGGAAGGGAAGTCCTGAGGGCTAATAGGAGAAGGTGCTCCATAATAACATTGTAATTATGACTTTTCAGCCCATCGATCTTACCTTTCACAATTTTTATCTTTTTGCTAAATGATCTTGAGAAACCTGTGGGAACATTCAAATCATGCAATATATGCAGGAACGTTTTCTTCTCCGGTTGTGACATATGATACATGGTATTGGAAAGTACAAACTTGACTGGTTTACCCGCTATCGGTTTAGGATGCAATTCACTTCTAATTTCTCAGTCTTGAAGATCCATCTGAGCACGGAGGTTGTTTTTTGATTTTCTGTCGTTACAAAGATACAAGTTAAGCACGTGCTCGGATACTCCCTTCTCTATGTGCATGAAGTCCAAACAATGACGCACTAAATTTGTTGATCAGTATAGAAACTCGTAGAAAATACTTAATTTGTTCTAGTATGGTGGTTTGTCTTGTTTTGCTGGATCTATCCTGAAGGTCACGTTATTGTAACCATCCCACCGAGCAATCATGTCCTCTACAGACAATGAGGCTGGAGGCCTAAGATGATTCTGATGACCATTAAAGTGAGTATTGTCTAACTTGTAGGGATGGTCTAGTGGGAAGAAATGCCGATGACCGCAATAACAAACTTTCCTGCTAAAAATCAATCATTTCAATGTTGTATCTTGATGATTGTAAGGGCATGCTTTGTGACTTTGTACGGACTAACCTGATAGGATTTCATACGCAGGAAAGTTATTAATTGTCCATATTAAAACCGTACGCATCGTGAATGTTGTATCTGTGTTTGCATTGTAAGTCTTTACACCATCAATGCATAAAGATTTTAACTCATCGATCAGAGGTCAGAGATATACGTCGATATTGTTTTCCGGTGAGTTTGGTCCGTCAATAAGAAGAGACATCATATAGTAGAATTGATCTATAACCAACCAAGACGACAGATTATAAACCATCATTACAACGGACCATGTGTTGTGGCTTCCAGCCATATAGTTGAATTGGCAGAAGCCATCACTAGCCAGTCCGAGCCTGATATTGTGAGGATCATTACTAAATGTTTGGTGCCTCCTATCAAAATCCTTTTATACCGGTGAATATCTTAGATAACTCATTTTTCCATCTTCGCTTGGAGCAGCACGGTGATGCCAAATCATTATCTCGGCTGTTTTCTTGTACCTGAATAGCCTTTGCAGCCTATGAGTTATTAGAAACTATTGTGCTATCTTGACAGGTATATCGGGTTTCTTATCAGATTCTTTCGGTTTGTACCTGGCCTCTCCGCATATTAGACACTCTTTCAAATTTGAATTCTCTTTCCGGTACAACACACAATATTTGGAACATGCATGAATTTTCTTACAGTTTAGACCCAAATCAGACATCCTTTCCGGGCTTCATATCAGCTCTCGGGTACGTTATTTTCCAGGGGCATAGAATTTTTCAGGAACTTCAGAAATATCGTGAATGACTTGTTATTTCATCCATTTAGACACTTAATTTAGAAAAGTTGGACGAACCATAATAGGGTGGAATACTTTGTATTCTCATAAATAGGTATTTTAGTACCATTCATGATCTTTTTATACTTATCCGCATGCGGTCCATGACCGAAAGGAATATCTTCTTCGGTGGGATTACTATCACCGAAGGAAAACTCTACCATATTCTCCATTTCTTCTCCTGAAAAGAAGTTATCGTCTTTTTCTTCTTTCGCCGCATTACCGTCTTCTCATTCTTCTTCCACCGCATTACCGTCTTCTTCTTGTCCTTCCCCGTGATATAGCCAAGTTATATAAAATCTAGTAAAATCATGTTTAATGATATGAAGCTCTACGATTTCTACTTTCTGGCAGAACTTATTCCCATATTTATCGCACGGACAGAGAATCTTCTCTAATATGATCTTATTATGTGTGCGTGAAAATTTAATGAAATCAACAACTCCCGCGACAAATTTAGATTTCATGGGTTGTTACCAATCCACATACATTTTGTTCTTAACTCTGATGTACTCATGAGCCATATTAGACTGTATAACATATAAATTGTAAGTTATGAAAGTTGGTTTTTTATGATGACTATATTGAGAAATCTAAAAACATGATGGTTATTGACAAAGAAGAAAATCTGTAAGGGCAAATTTGTCGTTGAAAAGGATAAAGTATCGATTAATAAAGTTAGGTTTGAAGATATTTAAGTATGAGTTGTATTTTATGTATGTGTGTTTCAATTTGTGATTTCGCTTAGGTGCAGGGTTGTTAGTGTGTATGTGTTTTGTGTGTGCGTGTGTTATGTATTCGTTTTGTATGTGTGTGTTTCGGTTGTCGGGGGTAAGGCTTCTATCCCATTAAGAATGTATAGAGCAGATACCTATTCGCTTGTGCTTTCATCTGTTTTGAGTAAATTTCAGCAGCACCTACCCGCTGTTCTCCGAGTACACTGTAATAGAATATATAATTATTTCAATTCTGTGAAACAATATTGAAATGAACATCTAGTCTATCTTTGTACATGGAGAACAAGCAGAAAAGTACCGACGAAATAACTTAAAACGAATGAAAACACAAGTGAATGTAAGTGTTTGCTTTATACATTCTTAACTTGTCCAAACTGGACAAATCTATCGGTTATCATACGATTGAATCTTTTCGTCATATAGATTACACGACGGTTGTTAGTACCGAACGATACCATCCGATATTTAATAACTTTCATATAGTTTTATGTCACGACGAACATTAAACGTATGTTATCCTATAGACGGGGACTAAGACGCGCTTTGATTTTCACATATGACAATCGATAAGTATATGAAAATTTCTTATTATCATCGATTATCATATATACACTTATTATAAAATTTAACTTGAATTGGTTTTACATTTACGTTTCAATTTTAAGGGTTTGAAGTTTTTAGTTTAGAATAAAGTTTTTTAAAGTTAAAGGTTTTCTTAATCACGTTTAATATTTTGGATTTGGTTCTGATCTTAAGTTTAATATTTTCGATTTAATTCTGAAGTTAAGTTTAAAATTAAGGTTTGGGCTTATTTAATATGAGAGATCAACATCAACATCATCATTATCACAAACACACACACACACACACAAACACACACATATCATCATCAACACTATCTCTCTCTCTCTCACACACAAATACACATATCATCAACATTATCTATCACACACACACATACACACATATCATCACATATATTACAATCAAACACACATACACTTACACTAACACTAAAATACCCTTACAATAACCCCCACCTTTAACTCTAACCCTAAGTATCTTAATCCTAACCCTAGACCTATTTAATCCTAACCCCTATAAATTCTTCACTGAACTACCCTTAGCTATTTTTTCCCTACCAAATCCTAAATCTAAACCCGATCCTAAGCTTAACCCTAAATCTACTCCTAACCATTAACCCTAATCCTAAGCAAACCAAACCAAATCAAACCCTAACCCGCAACCAATCTCTTCTTCTTCTTCTTCCCCTCACCATCACCACCAATATCATCTAAACTTACTATTCTCGGCCCCTCACCCGACCTATTCGGTCCCTGTCGATCTATCCTGGCCCCTTTACCCACCACCAGAGCCACCACCATCCACCACAGCCACCCACATCCCCAAACAACTCCAAAATGAAGTGCTGCGACCACAGCCGCCGCCGCCGCCACCACCCACATTCTCAAATCACAGCCGCCACTACCATCCACCACCACATCCACACCGCTATCGACCACCGACCACCACCACAATTCAAAATCCTCAAATTGAAGTCCTATCCACCAAATTCAATTTACGAAAATAAAAATTTAAATTGATCAATCAATTAACTAACCGGTTAACGATTTTGACGGTAACGAGAAAACGGGGAAGGAGCTCGACGTTGATGGAGAGGGCGGTGCTGGAGAGGATGGAGGCGGCGCTAGAGATGATGGAAGCGGCGCTGGTTGTCGAAGAAGACGACGAGGGAGGAGGCGGCGCGGTCGGAGGAGACGACGAGAGAGGAGGCGATGAGAAGGTCGGAGGCGACAAGCGTCCAGGGGAAAATTTTGGGGGGCATTGGGGAATTAGGGTAATGTGGTAACGGCTGAGGATAACCTTTGGTTTTTATTTTTTTTAATCTTGAAATTTTCCCCTACGAATATATCCGTAGGGTCTTATCTTGCTGCACCATAGGATCAACTGCATAAGTTAAATTTTAATAAATTTTTATATATATATATTTCTACGGTCTTATCTGTAGGGGTAGTAGTTATCTCTACGGAGAAATCTGCAATGGCATTAGTTAATTGTCCCTACGGATTTTATCATTTATAAAGACAAGCTGTCTTTGTACTGGTAATAATTAAAAGGGCCTATGTAATTTATGACTCCGGTTCAATAATTAAAAGACGGGCAGGTCCATATTAGATCCTTATCTGATCATTATTTAAAGATTCTCAAGACAGCTCACTTATATAACGATTTTTATCAAATTCAGACAAGTCCCTCTCCTGTAAGGCCCACATCATTTAAAAAGCAAGAGACAAGACCAGTTGGCCACTAGCTTAGTTCATGTTTGATACAGCTGGCCACCAAAGCACTTCATGGCCTTGGAGGGTTGGTGTAGGTTAAGATCACCAAAGCTCATTCCATGATTGTAAAATCCCTGCAGGAAAACACGATCAAATTCGAAGCACGCGTCGACTTAGTTATATTTCAATGAGAGCATTTTATAATCAACGGTAGATAACCGTTGTGTTTAAACGCGACGCTGTAGATATAGTTCGATGGATTCTACACGTCGAATCTGTTTTCATTATATCGACGCGTAAAATCCGTCGAAATAGATGATATTTCGACTCGTAAAATCCGTTGAAATAGTGTTTAATTCCTGATGATGCTCAATATTGACGACCTCCAAGGTCAGGACACGTGGCAGGGGACGTGTTCATAACCAAGAAGAGGGCCCACAGGGGGCCGACCCGGCCGCCCTGTACTCGACCTGCAAACACCAGCTGGCCCACCTCGGGCCTCCTTGCAAATTGGCTTCCTCGTCCCTGCAGCTCACGTCGAGCTGCCGCAAGACCCGGACTCCTCGGCCTCCCCGCTCGTCCCGAGCTCCTAACCGAGGCCATCTTCCTCGGCCCTCCCCCCGACCAAAGTCACCGCATACAGGCGTAACCGCCGCTCCGCGAATCTCGCCATGCGCGAATTCTCCGCCAGCATCATCCCACGTTCCACGCCTCCGCGATCCCCATTAATGGGCGATCCGCTCTCTACGCAGATGTGACGTCAGGAGCGTAACTGCCGGCGAGATTCTCGCGCCCGCTGCTGCGTACCATCACCACTATATAAATCCCCATCACAAAAGGGTCAAGAAAGATTTTTCTTTACACTTTACGCCGTTACTCTGCTCGGATCTCATCACTAACTTGAGCGTCGGAGGGTTCTCGGTGGTACCAAACCACCGCGGGACTTCTTTGCAGGTACTCGGTGACAGCTTCCACACCTCACCTCTTCCTCTAAAAACCCATTGAGACCCAAACGCAACGAAGGATAATCAGCTAAGTTCACCGCGAGATCTACGGAAGACAATATCCGACGGAGGCCCGAAAATGAGCTCCATCAGTTGGCGCCGTCTGTGGGAACTTAAATTCCACGAAAACAAAGTTGGCCTTCCTATCTCCTCTCTCATGGCGGACGACCATCCTGGGGATCCCAGTACCAGCCGCCACCTTCCACTCACCGAAGGCGGGGATGAACCTCCCCCCATGACCGTCATCAACGCCCTCGCAGGTCGGATAGATCGCCTGCAATCCATCGTGGAGGCCCTCGTCCGCGTCTAAACGGACACGCCCGGGCCCCAGATCGCTGCTCCACCGCCTCCAGAAGACTCTGTCCCTGCCTGGACGGCGAACCACCAGCAGGCCGCATCCCCTGGCCGCCGGTCCATCGAACCGGTGCTCCCTGAGGCCCGCTGGGCACCCCAGGGCTCCACGCCGAGATCCGCCGCCAGGGGGCCTCGCCCCAAGCTTCCTCGCGACCCTTACCCCCTGAGGAAATGTCGGTCATCTCTCCTGTCCACGAGCATGGCCGACCCCACCATGATCGGCGGGAATGCACAGAAGGGGTCCGCCTCGGCGATTCAAGAGCTACCCCATCCCGGGACCCGAGGCACCTCATCGAGAGAAACCGGGGCCGCTCCCAGACGCAGTGCACCCGCAGCGGGGCCTGGGAATCCCGTGGCGCCGATTCCTCGAGGTACCATGGTCGGCTCGACGCCCTCGAGAAGAAGATCGAGGGCATGTGCCGACAAGCTCACTTCTCGAGCGACGGGGCTAAGTACGCCTCCGACCCGCTCACGAAGCCATTCACCGAGGAACCGCTCGCCGTGCGCGTCTCCTCGCATAATAAGCCCCCGAAGGTCTCTCTGTTTGACGGGAAAACCGACCCGAAGGACCACTTGGACGCTTTCACTGCGGGAATAAGCTTCCAAGATCACTCCGACGCCGCCCAGTGCAGGGCCTTCCTGGCCACCCTCATCAGCGCGGGTCGGGACTGGTTCTGGGGGCTCGAGCCCCACTCAATTTTGACCTTCGACTAGCCGGCAACCCAATTCCTCAGCCATTTCGTGGGGAACCGTCGACAGAAGCGCATGGTCGACTACCTCTTCACGGTTAAGAGCGCGGACAAGAAAACGTTCAAGGCCTATATTACCCGCTTCTACAACGCCCTCCTCGAGGTGCCCGAGCACCGAGACGAGACCGTCATAATGGCACTCAGATCTGGTCTGAAGCATAAAGAATGGTTGCGCTCCTTCGTGCTGGCTCAACCTAAGACCATGGTCGAAGTCAAGGCGTGGACCGAGCGCGAGGTCCAGCTGGAATCCGAAGTGAATGTTAACCTTCCCCGGGCGGATCGGCCCGACAAGAAGAAGAGAACTCGGGAGGAGAGGCCGGAGCGTCAGCAGCCCTACCACCCGAAGTTCCAGGAGTATACCCCCCTCAACGTCTCCCTCGCGGTGTTGCTGGAGGAAGCCCAGAATGAGGGGTTCTTCAAGTTCACCCTGGTCCCACATCAGGCAGCTAAGCGAACCCGGGGTCCCTACTGCGCTTTCCACCGGGTACTGGGCCACGCCACGAAGGACTGCAAACAACTGAGGGACTATATCGAGGAGCTCATCCGGTCTGGGCACCTCGCCACCTACCTAAGGGACAAACGGCAGACCGACCGCGAGCAGAAGAAGCCTCGCCCTCCCACCGACCTAACCATCGGCCATATCATGCTTGTTTCAGTGGACAGACAGCCCGGGGCTCAGGGAGCCCTATGCCTTATGCCAAGCGCGGAGGCCGGCAGCCTTTCAGGGAGCTTGGCCCAAGCAAACAAAGTCATCATTTAACCTGTACATATTCTTTTTTAAAAAAGTAATGTAAATTCTTCCTAGAATCTACTGTTGATTTAATAAAAATCAATGGAGCATTGCGAAAAAGAAAGAAAATCTTTGTTTATTCAAAGGGTATTATGGGCTCCTCAGCCATACATGCAAAAATGGGGGGGGGAAGTTACAATAGCGGGGGAACGGGGTGCAGCGAGCACTGCTCGTGGTACTCAGCGAAGATCTCCGCCAGCCGGGGCCGCGCAAGTTCCAGCCTCTGTTCCCGGTTTCCCCCGCGGGCGTTGACCCCGAGCCTCAGCTCGTAGTATTCACGGACGAGCGCCTCCGAGCGGGCCAGCCGGTTCGCGGAGATCAAGCCGAAGCGCCTCAAAGACCGCAGCTTGCCCACGGCCCCATCGAAGAGCTGCCCCAACAGGGGGTTGTAAAGCCCCGGCGATGCCCTCCAAATGGAGTACATCAGTATCTGCAGCAGGGAGGAGCGTCTAGAGAGCAGCCGGCCGAAATGCTCCTCAATGCGCCCGTGAACCAACTGCACCGTGTCCTCGGTGCGGTAGGGGTCATAAAGATACACATCTGCAGAACTGACGATTTCGGGGATAGTGAACGAAAAATCCTCCATTTTTCGATGGCCTGTCTGCGAAGGGGGAAGAACCAGTACTCCTTATATAGCCCGCTGTGCAGCCCAGCAGCCGCCACGCGGCGTCCATCGAACGTTACCCGGTGGAAACGAAGAGACGCACCCCTGTCGCTTCGCCTCCCCCCGCATTCAATGCACTAGCTGCACACGCCGTTGCCCCGACCGTTCCCATTCCTCGCACCTACAGCCGAACGACCAGGATGCACCTCATCAAGGATTCAACTCAGCAGCCACCCTGCTCAGGCATCCCCGGCCGGCAGCTCCCCTGCCACAATGCCGGGGATCAGAAAGCCCTCCCAGAGGCAGCCGAGCCCGTGGTTCCCTCGATCAGCTATTCCCAGCGGGCAGCTTCCCTTCCACAACGCCGGGGATTAGAAAGCCCTTTTAGAGGCAGCCGAGCCCGAGGTTCCCTAGCTCGGCTATCCCCCGTGGGCAGCTTCCCTGCCACAACGCCGGGGATCAAAAAGCCCTCCCAGAGGCAGTCGAGGCCCGAGGTTTCCTCACTCGGCTATCTTTCAGGACAAAAGTCCTCGCCAAGAGGCACCGGGCAGTAACCCTGCCCGGCCAAGGGTCCTTGGTGGGCTTCCTACAGCCTTATAGCTTTCCTCGCGCCAAGGGCCAAAGTCCTCCCAGAGGCAGTCGGGTCCTTGCCCGGCTATCCCCGGCCGGTAGCTTCCTACCTCAACCGACAGGGATCAAAGTCCTCGCCAAGAGGCACTGGGCAGTAACCCTGCTCGGTCCTCGTCCTGAAGGATCTGAAAGCCCTCCCAGAGGCAGCCGAGCCCGAGGTCCCCTTGCTCGGTTATCCCCGGCGGGCAGCTTCCCTGCCACACGCCGGGGATCAAAAAGTCCTCCCCGAGGCAGTCAGGTCCTTGCCCAGCCATCAACGGCTGGTAGCTTCCTACCACCGTCCTCAAGGATCAATAGTCCTCATACAGAGGCACCCGAGCAGCTATCCTGCTCGGTCAAACTCCGGCTCCTACCCTCTACGCCAGGGATCAAAAGCCCTCACAAGGGGCATCGGAGCGGCTACCCCGCTTAACCCCCCAAGGCTGGTGGTCGCCTACCCATAACTCTAAAGAACCAAGCCATCGAAAGAGACGACCGAGCAGCTACCCTGCTCGGCCATCCCTGGCGGGTAACCCCCTACCGCCGCGACAGATGCATGAAGCCTTAGCAGGAGATGACGGCGCAGCTACCTTGCCCGGTCACCCCTAGATGACGACCAATACTCTAAATCAGAAATGAATGTCAGGTCTGTCCAAGCCTAAACGATCTCCCCTCGACCCCGGGGCCCAGGGAGATACTTCCTCGGAGATGCTCGTCGGCAAGCGATTGCAGTCAGCTCGACGGATGATCGTTAGACAGAGGGCCAAACTGACATGAAAGCACAACGGCGCAAGTAGAAACATCCCAAACGAGCATTCTTTACAAACAGATGGCAGAAAGAAAAACTCTATTACTACTGCCAAAGATAAGTATTTTTTAAAAAGGTATTTTTTGGGCTCCTCAGCTTTACAAAAGTCAAAAGAAAAACAAAGGTAGGAGAGCGGGGGCTTTACACCTTAGGCCCGGGCGTGACCTCGAGGTCCTCGACCTCCACCGCAGGGGGCGCTGGGTCCTCGGCCCCCTCTCCGCCGGGAGCTTCTCCCCCTTGCTCGTCGGCGCCCACGAGGGGGAACTCGGCCCGCAGATCCGCGTCGTCGAACTCCGGCATCCGGGACTTGACGGCATTAAGGGCGTCGTGCCAAATGAGGGTCGTGGCCATGGCCAGGTCGTCATAAAAGTCCATCGACCCCTTGTAGCTCGCCACGGCCCTCGATCCAGCCGACTTATAGGCCTCCGCCCCCAGCTCCTTTCGGAGGGTCTTCACCGTCTTCTTCAGGTTTCCAGCGAGCACGTGGGAGTCCTCGAGCTTGCCCTCGGCGATCGCGGCGGCCTCGCGATGCCCGGCGACCTCCCTTTTCCCGGCATCCACCTTGCCCTCCAGGGCGGCGATCCTCGCGACATTGCCTCCTGCTCTCGCCTGGAGCTCTCTTGCAACGCGGCGAGCTGGCCCGCGGCCTCCACCGCCGGTGCTACCACCTCGGTCTCCATGTGAAGGGCGAGGGCCACCTGCTGGAGAGTCTGGGAAGGCATAAAAAAGGGGAGGATCAGAAATATGAAGGAAAACACTAAATCTCACCGCGCACTGGGGGCTTACCTGCACGGCTTCCTGGGAGATCGACGCTAGCTGAGCCTTGAGGGTTCCCCCAAGAACCCGACCCCAGGCCGAGGTTTCTATCTCATGGAGGAGGCTGTCCACGACCGACAACCCAGACGGCACCGCGAACCGGTGCCCCCTTCCTCCACCATAGTCGGCGAAGACCGACCCCGGGAAGGTCTCCGGGAGCTCTCTTGAGCGGCTCCGAGGGGGAGCCGATCTTCTCTTCCGATGCCGTTTCCTCCACAATCAGGGCCCGCTTCCGACCCGACGCCCTGCTGGGGCCCGGGGCGAAGACCACCGCCAAGCGTCCTCGGGGCACCGCCACCGAGGCGGTGGGAGCAGGGGCAGGCTGCGCCTGGGAAGAGCTGGCGCCCGCAGCCCTAGCAGGCTACCTCGGTTGGCGCATAGCATTTCAGAAAACGCCCAAGTCCATCGATCCTGCACGAAACAAACACCCAACTTATCAGCAACGCGAGTAAAACATAAACCCAGAAAGCAAGCCTAACTTACCGACGAACTCGACGGGGCTAAGTCCGGCCCAGCTCAAAACCCTCTCGGACAGCAGCACGTCGTATCGAGGGATGGGCTCCCACGACGCCACTCTCACCGCGGCGGGGTCATCGGACAGGTTCCCCGGCAGACTCTTCTCCCTCGACCACTTGGTGGTCACCGGCCAGTCCTCGCCCTCGGGAGGGGAGACGAAGAAAAATTTCTTCTTCCAGTCGTGAATGGAGGAGGGCAAGGCCACGACCCCAGTCCCGGCAGCGACCCTAGGCCGCTTCCTAAAAGTAAACGGGTCGCCAGCTCGACCGTCGGGGTGACTCTTGAAAGCAAGGGAGGAATCGAGATGGGAAAGGCTGAAAGGAACCGCCTGCAGCTTCAGGCGGATCAGGAACCCAAGGAGGATCCTCCACGCGTTCGGCACTAACTGGCCAGGAGCCAAGCCGAAGAAATTTAGAGTGGCGATGACCTCAGGAGAGAAGGGCAAACGCATTCCGCCCCCAAAAGCTTCCAAATACAGGGCAATCTCCCTGCCCCGTACCTGGTCCGCCCTCTCTCCCTCCTCGGCCAGACGAAGCGTGTAGCGCAGGGGATTGTGGAAGCGAGCTCGAGCGTTGGCGAGCTCGTCCTCATGCCTCACCCAGCACGGTGTGCTGGGGGCTACCTCTACCTCCTCCTCACTGGAGGTGGCCCCCGCCTCACGGCCTCGGGGAGAGGGCTCGGCCCCTTCTCCCCGAGGAGACTCGGACACATCTAAAGGAACCCTAGCATCTACTCCTACAACGTATACTTATTCTACAGGGGAAGACATCTAACCTGGGAAAGAAATTTTTCAAAGGTTGGGAACGGAAGAGGGGAGACGAGTGTCGAGCAGCTGGGGCTTGATGAAGAGAAATATGAGAAAGTAAGGGCCCTAGGCAGGACCCACCCGTATTTATTACCGCGTACGGCCTCATCCAATGGCGCCCATCGTCTCCCGCCGAAACAGCACCTTGCGCCCAGCAGCTCCGATCGTACCACGCGGCAGCCCAGCGATTGACCGCATCCCATCAAACGCCGCAGACCTGCGCGCGTCGCATCAGCTAACTGGCGTTCGACACATGGACCGTCGCTTCGACTGCAGAGTGCACGAACCGATGCACCCTCCTTAAATGCAAAGATTTCGCATCGATTCGCTAGAGGAAAAGACAACTGACGGCTCGAGGACTCACCTCGACATAACCCTGAGAAGGAACTCATCTCGGGGGGCCCGGCAGTCCACTCCTGACCCGACCTGCTAGCTGGTCGGGGCAAGAGTGGGGGGCTAATGATGATGCTCAATATTGGCGACCTCCAAGGTCAGGACACGTGGCAGGGGGCGTGTCCATAACCCAGAAGAGGGCCCACAGGGGGCCGACCCGGCCGCCCTGTACTCGACCTGCAAACACCAGCTGGCCCACCTCGGGCCCCCTTGCAAATTGGCTTCCTCGTCCCCGCAGCTCACGTCGAGCTGCCGCAAGACCCGGACTCCTCGGCCTCCCCGCTCATCCCGAGCTCCTAGTCGAGACTATCTTCCTCTTCCCCCCGGCCAAAGTCACCGCACACAGGCGTAACCGCCGCTCCGCGAATCTCGCCATGCGCGGATTCTCCGCCAGCAACATCCCACGTTCCATGCCTTCGCGATCCCCATTAATGGGCGATCCGCTCTCTATGCGGGCGTGACGTCGGGAGCGTAACTGCCGGCGAGATTCTCGCGCCCGCTGCTACGTGCTGTAGGGTGTTTTTCGTCACCCTATTGAGATGGGAATACGTGCGCGCTGGTCAGGCATACTACAGATTCCCCCTGCCTAGGATAGGCCGGGGTTTAATGATTGTGGGGATCCGAATCTCCGGCAGCCGCGGACTAAGCTGCCGTTAATTACCCCTCGCCTTTGGAGCGAGAGAACCTCCGATTAACGGGTTAAACTGGTCATGCGAACTCAATTTTCCGTGTTGTGTTTTAAAGGGGGTTTGGATGTATCGAGGGCCCCGCAGAGTTTTTACGGGGGTCCCGCTACCCGGATAGCGGGCTGGGGGTCAAGGGGCTAGCAGCCCCCTTGCGGGGTGCGGGGCAGCGCCCCGTTAGAAATTTTTTCTAACGGGGGAGACACATTTAATATGGAGTGCACAAAAAAAAGGAAGGGAAAAAGCGTCTTAAAGACGCGTACGTAGCATGTGGGCGCCTCAGCGCCCGGGGTCACGTGGCGCATACGTGACCGTTGGGCGCCTCAGCGCCCGGGGTCACGTGGCGCACACGTGACCGTTGGGCGTCTCAGCGCCCTGGGGTCACATGGGCATACGTGACCGTTGGGCACCTCAGCGCCCAAGGTCACGTGGCGCCCATGTGACCGATGGACGCCTCAGCGCCCGGGGTCACGTGGGCACACGTGACCGTTGGGCGCCTCAGCGCCCGGGGTCACGTGGGCGCACGTGACCGTTGGGCGCCTCAGCGCCCGGGGTCACGTGGGCTCCTCAGCGCCCCGGGGTCACGTGGCGCACACGTGACCTTTGGGCGTCCCAGCGCCCAGGAGTCACGTGGGCGCACGTGACCATTGGGCGCCTCAGCGCCCGAGGTTATGTGGGCATACGTGACCACGGTAAAACACCCGCTGGAGGGAGGGCCTAGCCCCTAGGTTGGGGAGTTGAACTCCCAAAGGATTTTTAAAGTTAAACTCCTGACAGAAAATTAATTTAAGGAGTTAAACTCCAACAGATCTAGAAAGGAGTTAAACTCCTAGGAATCTTTGGCCTTTCTTCTGAGCCTTGGATCTGTCCAAAGTTAGATTCTTGGAGATGGGTCTCCTTCTTCTTCTTTTCTTTTGGCCGGATCTTGAAAATCAAGAGGTGTGAGATTTCAAAAATCTCTTCTTTTTCGAGATCTGGTGGGAGATCTGAGTTCCCCTTTGTGGGTTTAGTGGTGAAAAACTATTTATTTTGAGAAAAGGAAGAGTTAAACTCTTGATTTAATTCAAAAGAAAGAAGAAGGTTTTTTGAACCTTAAAGAAGGAGAAAGAGTCACAAGCCCTAATTTTTGGGGAATGAAAAAGTGTTTTTTTTATTCATCATCATGTTGCCTTTTATAGGCTTACATGTTTACATATAGCCCCTTGGGCTTTTCAAAATGGCTTTTTGCCTATCGCATGGCTAATGTGCCATTTCTTTTTGCACATAAGCCATGGGCTTACAAGAATTTGGATTTATGCCCATTTTGTTTACATTCATGCATAAAAAATTACATAAAAATTATTTATGACATGATTTCGTTGTTGGCATGGGGAGGCTGGCCGCGGGCTCGACTTGGGCATGGGCCCGCTTGACCTGGGCTTGGGCCCACCTAGCTTGGGGGTTGACCTTGACGTTGACTCGGTCAACCGGGGTGTAAATTTTTACCCCAACAAATTGCCCCCCATCAATAAATGCACACCGCACATGTGGATCGTGTGCATGAAATTGATGGATCTTCTTTCACGTGTAGGCGACTTGCTTTGGTTCCCACTTTTTGGGATGCACTGCCCTTTTTACGACATGGACGGTCGACGCTTGACGCGTCTCCGAGACAGAGTGTCCGTGGTAGACGTTTCCCTTGCCCGGAGCGATCCGGTTTCTGCTTTGTAGGAATCCTGCACTGCCCTTCTTGCGACATGGACGGTCGATGCTCTGATCCGGAGCGATTTGGTAGACGTGTCCCTGGCACGGAGTGTCGCTGTTGGACGTTTCCCTGATGCGGAGTGTCTGTGTTGGACGTTTCCCCGATGCAGAGTGTCGCTGGTTGACGTGTCCCCGCGACGGAGTGTCTGTTGTCGATGTGCCCCCGGCACGGAGTGTCTGCTTGACGTTTCCCCGAGGCGGAGTATCGGCTGGTTGACGTTTCCCTGATGCGGAGTGTCTGTGATCGACGTTTCCCCGATGCAGAGTGTCGCTGGTTGACGTGTCCCCGGCACGGAGTGTCGCTGATGGACTTTTCCCCGGCACGGAGTGTCGGGTTGACTTTTCCCCGGCATGGAGTGTCGCTGATCGACTTTTCCCCGGTGCGGAGTGTCGGTGGTTGACTTTTCCCCGGCACGGAGTGTCGCTGATCGACTTTTCCCCGGCGCGGAGTGTCGGGTTGACTTTCCCCGGCACGGAGTGTCGCTGATCGACTTTTCCCCGGCGCGGAGTGTCGGGTTGACTTTCCCCGGCACGGAGTGTCGCTGATCGACTTTTCCCCGGCGCGGAGTGTCGTGGGTTGACTTTTCCCCGGCACGGAGTGTCGCTGATGGACTTTTCCCCGGCGCGGAGTGTCGTGGGTTGACTTTTCCCCGGCACGGAGTGTCGCTGATCGACTTTTCCCCGGCGCGGAGTGTCGGGTTGACTTTTCCCCGGCACGGAGTGTCGCTGATCGACTTTTCCCCGGCGCGGAGTGTCGTGGGTTGACTTTTCCCCGGCACGGAGTGTTGCTGATCGACTTTTCCCCGGCGCGGAGTGTCGTGGGTTGACTTTTCCCCGGCACGGAGTGTCGCTGATCGACTTTTCCCCGGCACGGAGTGTCGGGTTGACTTTTCCCCGGCACGGAGTGTCGCTGATCGACTTTTCCCCGGCGCGGAGTGTCGTGGATTGACTTTTCCCCGGCACGGAGTGTCGCTGATCGACTTTTCCCCGGCGCGGAGTGTCGGGTTGACTTTGCCCCGGCACGGAGTGTCGCTGATGGACTTTTTCCCGGCGCGGAGTGTCGGGTTGACTTTTCCTCGGCACGGAGTGTCGCTGATCGACTTTTTCCCGGCGCGGAGTGTCGGGTTGACTTTTCCCCGGCACGGAGTGTCGCTGATCGACTTTTCCCCGGCGCGGAGTGTCGGGTTGACTTTTCCCCGGCACGGAGTGTCGCTGATGGACTTTTCTCCGGCGCGGAGTGTCAGGTTGACTTTTCCCCGGCACGGAGTGTCGCTGATCGACTTTTCCCCGGCGCGGAGTGTCGGGTTGACTTTTCCCCGGCACGGAGTGTCGCTGATCGACTTTTCCCCGACGCGGAGTGTCGTGGGTTGACTTTTCCCCGGCACGGAGTGTCGCTGATCGACTTTTCCCCGGCGCGGAGTGTCGGGTTGACTTTTCCCCGGCACGGAGTGTCGCTGATCGACTTTTCCCCGGCGCGGAGTGTCGTGGGTTGACTTTTCCCCGGCACGGAGTGTCGCTGATCGACTTTTCCCCGGCGCGGAGTGTCGGTGGTTGACTTTTCCCCGGCATGGAGTGTCGCTGATCGACTTTTCCCCGGCGCGGAGTGTCGTGGGTTGACTTTTCCCTGGCACGGAGTGTCGCTGATCGACTTTTCCCCGGCGCGGAGTGTCGGGTTGACTTTTCCCCGGCACGGAGTGTCGCTGATCGACTTTTCCCCGGCGCGGAGTGTCGTGGGTTGACTTTTCCCCGGCACGGAGTGTCGCTGATCGACTTTTCCCCGGCGCGGAGTGTCGGTGGTTGACTTGATTCCGAGACGAAGCATAATTTTGACAGGGAAGGCAGGTACACCGAGGCGAAGTATCATTTCGACACGGGGTGCATTCTGAGACGAAGCATAATTCCGACGCAGAGCATGCTGGTTGACTTGATTCCGAGGTGGAGCATAATTCCGACGAGGAGGTCGTTGGTTGATTCCGAGCCGAAGCATAATTCCGACAGGGAAGGCAGATACACCGAGGCGAAGCATCATTTCGACACGGGGTGCATATTCTGAGACGAAGCATGATTCCGACGCAGAGCTTGTTGGTTGATTTGATTCCGAGGCGGAGCATAATTCCGGCAGGGAAGGTAGATATCCCGAGGCGAAGCGTGATTTCGACACGGGGTAAATTCTGAGACAGAGCATGATTCCGCCGTAGAGGTTGTTGGTTTGATTTGATTTGGGTTGACATCAGCATCGCTACACTGGAATATGGTACCAGGAGCGAATCATCATTTGTCATGAGAGGATTTGGGAATTGGTTTTCTGTCGGCATCTGCATTGCTGCACTGGAATAATGCCAGGAGCAACTCATCATATGCCCCGGGAGGATTTGGGAATTAGTTTTGTTTTGGCATCTGCATTGCTGCACTGGAATAATGCCAGGAGCAACTCATCATTTGCCCCGGGAGGATTTGGATTTGGTTTTTTGTTTGGCATCTGCATTGCTGCACTGGAATAATGCCAGGAGCAACTCATCATTTGCCCCGGGAGGATTTGGATTTGATTTGTTTGGCATCTGCATTGCTGCACTGGAATAATGTCAGGAGCAACTCATCATGTGCCCCGAGAGGATTTGGGAATTGGTGGCTTAGGAGACAGGTTTAGATCCCTGTCACCTAAGGCTTTTCAATTTTGTGAGTCGTAAGGGTCTCACAACGCATTTTCTCCCTACGGGTCGTAAGGATCCCATAGGTGTGTTTTCTCCTTAGGAGTCGTGAGGACCCCCAAGTGTGTTGCTCCTTTGTGAGTCGTAAGGATCTCACGCGGGAATTTTCTCCTCACAAAATCGAGAGGACTTTGCGAGTGCAATTCATTTCATTTCATTTCATTTCATTTTTTTTAACGAGTTTGCGCCCTTTCGGGTTTTCACAAACTCGCCGGCAGTCCTGCTGTTTTTACTCACGGAGCCTTTTCGGGTTTTCATCCGTGCCCATTTTGCTTGTGGACATACCTTCTTTTTTTTCTTCTTCTCTTTTTTTTTCTTTTTCTTTTTGAATCTTCCCTGCCGGTGGGACTTTGAATGTGGTCTCGCCGGTAGGACTTGGGAGAGATTGGGATCGTTTTACGCCCGTGGATTGTATACGGTTTTATAGGATGTATGATCCAGACCGTAGGGCCAGAAACATTTCAGGACTTTATTGGCGTCTGCATCGCTGCACTGGAATATGGTACCAGGAGCGACTCATCATTCGCCGTTGGGGTATGGGATTTGGAATTTGGTTGGCGTCTGCATCGCTGCACTGGAATATGGTACCAGGAGCGACTCATCATTCGCCGTTGGTATGAGATTTGGAATTTGGTTGGCGTCTGCATCGCTGCACCGGAATGTAGTACCAGCAGCGACTCATCATTCGCCGTTGGGGTATGGGAGTTGGAATTTGGTTGGCGTCTGCATCGCTGCACTGGAATGTAGTACCAGCAGCGACTCATCATTCGCCGTTGGGGTATGGGAGTTGGAATTTGGTTGGCGTCTGCATCGCTGTACTGGAATGTAGTACCAGCAGCGACTCATCATTCGCCACTTGGGGATTGGGGAGCGATGGCTTAGGAGACAGGTTTAGATCCCTATCACCTAAGGCTTTTCAATTTTATGGGTCGTGAGGGTCCTATAAAAGCATTTTCTCCCTGCGAGTCGTAAGGATCTCGCAGGTGTATGTTCTCCTTAGGAGTCGTGAGGGCTCCTAAGTGTGCTTTTCCTTTGTGAGTCGTAAGGATCCCACAAAGGTTTGTTCTCCTCATGTATCATGAGGACACATGAGTGGATTTCCCTCGTTCCCAGTTTAATGACTTAGAGGTCGACTGTTTCCATTTTAACGACTTAGAGATCATCTGTTTCCAGTTTAAAGACGTAGAGGTCATCTGCTTCCAGTTTAACGACTTAGAGGTCGACTGTTTCCAGTTTAACGACTTAGAGGTCATCTGTTTCCAGTTTAAAGACTTAGAGGTCTACTGTTTCCAGTTTAACGACGTAGAGGTCATCTGTTTCCAGTTTAACGACTTGGTAGTCATCTGTTTCCAGTTTAACGACGTAGAGGTCATCTGTTTCCAGTTTAACGACGTAGAGGTCATCTGTTTCCAGTTTAACGACTTGGTAGTCATCTATTTCCGGTTTAACGACGTAGAGGTCATCTGTTTCCAGTTTAACGACGTAGAGGTCATCTGTTTCCAGTTTAAAGACTTAGGGGTTTATTGATGGCGAACTTGGAATTTTAGGGTGGGTGCCGGCATCAGCGTTGCTAACACTGAAGCAGAGGTGCCAGGAGCAATTCATCATTTGCCTACTCTTGTTGGCGGAGCGATGGCTTAGGAGACGGGTTTAGGTCCCTATCGCCTAAGGCTTTTAAATTTTATGGGCCGTGAGGATCCCATAAAAGCATTTTCTCCCTGCGAGTCGTAAGGACCCCGCAGGTGTATTTTCTCCTTAGGAGTCGTGAGGACTCCTAAGTGTGTTTTTCCTTTATGAGTCGTAAGGATCCCACAAAGGTTTGTTCTCCTCATGTATCATAAGGACACATGAGTGGGTCTTCTCAATGGAGCATAATTCTAAAGGCGGAGACCAACCGCGTAACTGGTGATTATGGTGGGGCATGGGTATGATGAGAATTATTTGAGCCCGTGGATTGTATACGGTAGTCAATTTGGGGACTAACCGTAGGGCTGGAAGAATTTTGGAAAACTGGAATTTGGTCGGCGTCTGCATCGCTGCACTGGAATATAGTACCAGGAGCGACTCATCATTCGCCGTTTTTTTTTTGTTGTTTTTTTTGTTTTTGTTTTACCGCGATTGCTCTATCATTTCAGCTTTTCTTATCGCGAAGATCGCGATTGCCCTATCATTTCGGCTTTTATTCGCGGTTGCCCCATCATTTCGGCTTTATTTTCATCTTTATTTTACTCGCTGATTTTTATTGCGAGTTGCCCCATCATTTCGGCTTTTCTTTATTTTTCTTTTATTTACACATTTTTTGTCTATTTACATATATATATATATATATGTTTTTTTTTACATTCCCAGTTTAACGACTTAGAGGTCGATTATTCCCAGTTTAATGACGTGGTGGTCGACGGGTGTTCCCAGTTTAACGACGTGGTGGTCCTCTTTGCTTATCCCAGCTCCTTGAACTTTGATCTTGGCGGAGCTGTGTTGATGACCTAGCTCTGTGGCTCGCCGATACATCTGAGGGTTGCGAGGTTTTTCCAAGCTTATATTGGTCCTCTGCCCAATCTTTGAAAATATAGCAGTCTTCGATGGTATGACCCACCACTCTATGATATGGGCAGTATATGGGATTGCCGGTCATGTTCATTTCCTGTGGCCTCTTTGGAACAGGCAGTTGCAGACCGTTGTTCAAGGCGTCCATGAATATTTTGCGGACTTCATCTCTCCCGAAGGAGTATACCTTCTTCTTTCTCTCCATTGGAGTAGGTGCCTTTGCTGATGCTGGTCCTCGAGGCACATGTCTGGGAGGATCAGGTTCCTGAAAGGCTTCGGTCTCCATTTGCATGAAATCGGCGATCGTAACTTGACTGTTTGCTAACACGCCTTTAGACAGTTCTATCTCTCCCATCTTGTATTGCCTTTCGACCCAATCTTTGAAGACGAAGCAGTCCTCAATGGCATGACCTATCACCCTATGATAGGGGCAATATTTTGGGTCGTCGGTCATATTCTCTTCTTGCGGTCTCTTTGATTCCGGCAGTTGTAGACCGTTTCTTAGGGCATCCCTGAATATCTTGTGGACCTTTTCCCTCTTGAAGGAATAGACCTTTTCCAACTTCTCTTTCAGAGGCGATTCTCCCCCGGCGTATGTATCGGAGGGACTGGAGGCTGATTGCGGCCGTTTTTCGCGAAGGCGCTCCGCTTTTAGGTTGAAAGGGATATCAGTTGGCTGCCCCCGGGTATCAATCGCTGGCTCATGAGCCAAAATTTGATTCTGCTGTAATTGCAATCGGGCGACTTGGGTCGCGAGATCTGCCACGACGTTTGCCAGCTCGTCTACTTTGGAATAGACCTCGGCCATCTTCTCATCCCTGTCCTGAAATTGCCTTTGAAGCCATTGGAATAATGCTTGTTCTGTAGTTCCGGCTATGACAACCGGGTAATCTTTATTGCCTGAGCTCCATTCCGTAGGAACCACAGGCTCCTCTGGCTTATCGGCCTGAGCGGGCTCTTCATCATTTAGATCGAGCCGATGTTGGGTAGCGTCAACCATATCATCACCATGGCTGTGAAGAAGAGGAAGATTCGTTTCTTCATGTCCGGCCATGTAGACAGTGTAGATAACACATTCAGTCATTCTTTCATCACCGGCAGCTGGTTTCGCGGGGCGGTCCGGGCTTTGGAAATTCATAAATTTTAGCATGGCTAGAGCCCTAGCCCTTTTGTTGGCTCTATTTCTGAGCCGTTTCTGCCTCAGCTTCTCTGCCTTAAGCGCTTGGCAGGCTTCTGATCTTCGGGAAGCCGCCATAGGCCGAGTAATGGGGATGCTTGAGAAGACATCTGCCCGCGTGTCCGTCGAAGGTATCGCCTGGGCTTGCCCACGACGTCTGGCAACTTCTTTTGTTCCGATGGCTTTGCCCCCAGTTGGTGCCATGGAAAGCCGTCCAGACACCGATTTGCGCTTGGGTTGGGACGCCCTCGAGATTACCACATTCGGTCTCCTGCCTTTTGAGACCGGTCTGTCTGTTGCTGGAGCTTGAGTAGCCGGGATGGCGTTAGCTGACACGAACAGGATAGAGCCGAATGGTAGCGGCTCCTCCTCCCATTGTCGTCCGAGACTGGCCGGAAGCACCGTTCTGGAGTCCATCTTCATCGTGTAGGAGACTGGAATCGTGCTGAGAGCTGAGTTCATCATAGGAGACATTGTTGAAAACTGATTGCTTGAAACCTGCATGAAAGAGCATTATTTTAGTATAAATATAGACATGTATATAGATTGAGTTCGCATGAACGCTTAACCCGAAATATGGAAGGAGAGATTGGTCCCACCGGGCGTGCCAGAACCTGTAGGGTATTTTTCGTCACCCTATTGAGATGGGAATACGTGCGCGCTGGTCAGGCGTACTACAGATTCCCCCTGCCTAAGATAGGCCGGGGTTTAATGATTGTGGGGATCCGAATCTCCGGCAGCCGCGGACTAAGCTGCCGTTAATTACCCCTCGCCGTTGGAGCGAGAGAACCTCCGATTGACGGGTTAAACTGGTCATGCGAACTCAATTTGCCGTGTTGTGTTTTAAAGGGGGGTTTGGATGTATCGGGGGCCCCGCAGAGTTTTTACGGGGGTCCCGCTACCCGGATAGCGGGCTGGGGGTCAAGGGGGCTAGCAGTCCCCTTGCGGGGTGCGGGGCAGCGCCCCGTTAGAAATTTTTTCTAACGGGGGAGACACATTTAATATGGAGTGCACAAAAAAAAGGAAGGGAAAAAGCGTCTTAAAGACACGTACGTAGCATGTGGACGCCTCAGCGCCCGGGGTCACGTAGCGCATACGTGACCGTTGGGCGCCTCAGCGCCCGGGGTCACGTGGCGCACACGTGACCGTTGGGCGCCTCAGCGCCCTGGGGTCACGTGGGCGCACGTGACCGATGGACGCCTCAGCGCCCGGGGTCACGTGGGCGCACGTGACCGTTGGGCGCCTCAGCGCCCGGGGTCACGTGGGCGCACGTGACCGTTGGGCGCCTCAGCGCCCGGGGTCACGTGGGCGCCTCAGCGCCCCGGGGTCACGTGGTGCACACGTGACCTTTGGGCGTCCCAGCGCCCAGGGGTCACGTGGGCGCACGTGACCATTGGGCGCCTCAGCGCCCAAGGTCATGTGGGCGCACGTGACCACGGTAAAACGCCCGCTGGAGGGGGGCCCTAGTCCCTAGGTTGGGGAGTTGAACTCCCAAAGGATTTTTAGGGTTAAACTCCTGACAGAAAATTAATTTATGGAGTTAAACTCCAACAGATCTAGAATGGAGTTAAACTCCTAGGAATCTTTGGCCCTTCTTCTGAGCCTTGGATCTGTCCAAAGTTAGATTCTTGGAGATGGGTCTCCTTCTTCTTCTTTTCTTTTGGCCGGATCTTGAAAATCAAGAGGTGTGAGATTTCAAAAATCTCTTCTTTTTCGAGATCTGGTGGGAGATCTGAGTTCCCCTTTGTGGGTTTAGTGGTGAAAAACTATTTATTTTGAGAAAAGGAAGAGTTAAACTCTTGATTTAATTCAAAAGAAAGAATAAGATTTTTAGAACCTTGAAGAAGGAGAAAGAGTCACAAGCCCTAATTTTTGGGGAATGAAAAAGTGTTTTTTTTATTCATCATCATGTTGCCTTTTATAGGCTTACATGTTTACATATAGCCCTTTGGGCTTTTAAAAATGGCTTTTTGCCTATCCCATGGCTCATGTGCCATTTCTTTTTGCACATAAACCATGGGCTTACAAGAATTTGGATTTATGCTCATTTTGTTTACATTCATGCGTAAAAAATTACATAAAAATTATTTATGGCATGATTTCGTTGTTGGCATGGGGAGGCTGGCCGCGGGCTCGACTTGGGCATGGGCCCGCTTGACCTGGGCTTGGGCCCACCTAGCTTTGGGTGTTGACCTTGACGTTGACTCGGTCAACCGGGGTGTAAATTTTTACCCCAACACGTGCCATTACTACTATATAAACCCCCATCACAGAGAGGTCAAGGAAGATTTTTCTTTACACTTTGCGCCGTTATTCTGCTCGGATCTCATCACTAACTTGAGCGTCGGAGGGTCTTCGGTGGTACCAAACCACCCCAGGACTTCTTTGCAGGTACTCGGCGACAGCTTCCACATCTCACCTCTTCCTTCAAAAACCCATTGAGACCCACACGCAACGAAGGATAATCAGCTAAGTTCACCGTGAGATCTACGGAAGACAACATCTGACGGAGGCCCGAAAAAGAGCTCCATCAATTCCACATGGCGTTGCGTCGAATTAGCTCCAGAAAATTGTACTAAAATAGTCTTAAAAAATTTAACAACCCTTTTTTGACGGATTTCTCCTGTCGAATTAAATATTTTTCAACCGATATTTCTGGTCTAATTAACCCTTTGATTCTTTATTCTTTATGTACTTTGATGATGTGTTAAAAAATTACTTATCCACTCCAATTAAATATTGAGGAAAGACAGAAATTAATGCACAGTCAAAATAAATACTGCCTTCTTACATTTTGGGCAACTATAATTATCTCTAAAAAAATTAAATCTTTCTTTAAAAAATTCGTTCACCTTCTGATTTCAATGCTAGGTTAAAAAATGCAAAAAAGAACACCCATCACATTTTATCTTTTGTACAAAAATGAAAAATAAATTCCAACCAACGAAACTTAAGAGTAAATATCCCCAATTTAAGTTCACTTAAATTTTTGTTCTTAGGATCATTATTTATAGACTTTACTAATTATGCTAAATTTTCTTAATTAAATGGTTTCCTTCACCAAACACAAAGATCTTTTCTCTTCATTATTTTGGATTTGATCCATGTTATTAATGTTTAATAATGTTTTGATATACTTGTGTAATGTAATTAAAAGGGGACCACGATAATTTATAACTCGGGCTCAACACAACAAGAAAAATACACCTATTTCGTCTGGGGATTTATTTCGTCGGCTATTATTCGACGAAATAAGCCCCCATTAAACAAACTCTGTCACTAAATCAATTAAAAATTGTTTTGATCCGTCGGCTACTTCCCGTCAGAATATCCTAATTAAATATAAAACTCTTGGGCTTCAGCTCATTCCTTTTTTCCAAACAAAAAAAGACCTGATCCCCAAATCTCCTTCTCCTCCCATCGTCGGCGATGATCCCCACTCTCCTAACCGCAGACCCCCTTCCTTTTCCTCCTCATTCCCTTTGCAGCCGACCCCCTCCTCCTCTTCCTCCTCGTCATCCAAGCCGTCAACCCCTTCATCGCCGATCCCTTTCTCTTCATCCTCCTCTGCTTCGCTGCCGATCCCTTCCTCAACCCCTGTCTCCAGTCGTCCTCCAACCAAAAATCTGAGCCCCTTTCTCCATCCAAGGGCGATCTTCCCTTCCTTCTTCACGTGATTACTTAAGCCCTAGCTGGGACGGTAGTTCGGTGAAAAATTAAGGAAGTTTATTTTTATAAAATTTCAATTTATAAAGTATTTTAGTTTTTATTTTGGTTATATTGAGATCTTTGATTGGAAATATGAAGACAAGAAAATTTGAATGAAACATTTATGCAATTGTAGGGTTGACATCGACGTGATTAATCAGACTTTCTTCACACTTTAGATACATCGATTATCGGTACATCACTCTACACATTTTAGTTATTAAAATATGAAACTATTAAACTTAATCATAGTCACCTATTAACCATTTAAATGAAAAACCACACAATCCTAATCTAGATAATTCATAATCAATTAACCATAAATCCAAGTACTTTACATTCCTTTAATTTTCAATCCGTTATAATGTTAAATTCAAATTCTATTAGATATTTCTTTGGTTGATACCGAATTGGTTGACTGTTGTTAGGATGTTAATTGTGGATGTGGTTATTTGCTAGGTTAATATTGTGATGAGAATCGGTAATGAAGTTGTGGATTGTGGTGAAAATTGTTAATGTTGTTGCATTGTTATCAATTTATAGAGAGAGTATTGTTGGTTGGTTTTGGTTTTTAAAAAGAGAAAAAGGGTTGGGGGAGGAAGAGGAAGGGCATGCAAAAAGAGGTAAAAGTTGCGATGGAGAGGGGGGAGAGAGAGAGAGGAAGGTTTTAGAACCTTTCTCTTTTCTTGCAAGTTATGATGGGAACATGAATAGATTTGACTATTTCTTTAGGTTATTTGTCTGATTTTGCATTAGGCTGTGACAATATTGGAATCGAATAATTTGATAGGTTTATACATAAAAAGATGAATTTGAATCCTAAGCGTGATGTGAAACCAAAACATTAATTTGAAACCAAAACTCTAAATTACAATGAAAAACTTTAAAAAACATACGATTGAACATTGGACTTCAAAATAGTACGAAAATCTTATATTAAGTGTACCACTACTACAAATAAGGGTTGCCCCTACGGATATATCCGTAGGGGAAAAAAAATACCCTGTAGGTGCAAACGCCGTAGGTGAAAGTTGAGGCTCTGAACTTGCCGCTACGGACAAAAACTTGCTCTTACGGAGTTCTGTGTAGGTCCCATTTCTCCTACGGAGTAGGCCATAGGGGCAAAAAAATTATTTTATTTACGGTTTTTTAAAATATGTTACTTGTAGCTACGGAGTACTCCGTAGGGCCAAGTAATATCCCCTACGGATACATGCGTAGGTACATATCCGTAAAGGCAAAATATCAGAAATCCTAATATTTTGCCCCTACGGATAACTCCGTAGGGGCTTTTGTTTGCCCCTACGGATATACCCGTAGGGGTACTCCCAACCCCCTGATACTGAGATCAGGGGGGAAAATATCAGTTATTCTGATATTTTGCTCCTACGGATTAATCCGTAGGGGAAACATGTGTACCTACGGATTAATCCGTACGTACATATTATCTGTTTTTTTAAAAAGGGCTGCCTGATTTTTTCTCGCCCTGTGTACAATAATATATACATCAATCAAATATAAAATTAATCATCACACAACATATATCGCAGTATTCATAATCACATCTCACACATATAATATATAAAAGAAACAAAAAACTAAATATGATATAAATATAAACCAATATCAATATCGTCCAAATTGTTTCAAAATGTAGTACAATATGTATCATATAAATAAATATATGTTTCAAAAAATAAGAATCAAAAAGCTACCCTAGCTCGGTCCAGCTCCACCTCTGATAAACGCTAGAATCTGGCGCGCCTGCTTCTCGGTCAATAAACCATGCAATTCGGCGCGTGCGGGAGTCTGAGCGGGCTGTGGAGCTGGCGATGTGGTCTGCGCAGCCGCCGTCGAGGTAGTGCCTTGCGTAGCCGCGGCTGCGGGAGTCTGAGCGGGCGGTGGAGCTATAGGAGCTGTCTGCGGAACCGCAGCCGATGTAGTGGCTTGCGGAGCCGCAGCCGAAGGAGATGCATGTGGAGGCTCGGCCGATGTACCCTGTCGCGTCTGGACCTAACGTGTGTAATAAGCGTGTAAGAACTGTGTATTATTCGAAATCTTATCATTATCAAGTTATTTCGAAACCCCATTTGGATATCTAGTTTGGAAAACCGTAGTTTATTTTAATTAGATATGTATGTATGATTAATCAAAACTAAGTCTACAACCAAATAAGCTCAGGCTACGTACTAATTATAGATATGTTGATATCTATAATATGACATGATATTTTACTATAAAGTAGTATACATACCAGCATCTCCTTCAACTCCTGAACGGTGGCCCTTAAGCTCTCCAGTTCCTGCTGGACACGTCGCTCGCTGGAGACGGAGGAAGTAACCGCCGGGGTGGAGTCCAATCTCATATGGGCCTTGCTAAGGCCCAGTCCCCGGCCTCTCTCCCAACCTCCGTGGTGCCCTCCGTGTGCGGCGTCTAGGACTGGGGTCAGCAGCCTCAGATCTCTCTGTCCGGTAAAATCGATCCCCGAGATCTCGGCCTGCTCAACCACCCGCTCCTACACCCACATTAAGCAGTAAAGTATAAGTATAAAATTTAAATTTTAACCTTCCAAAACTAAAATTTCAAATATGGGTAGAATAAATATTAACACTTACGCAATACTCTAGGGTAGCGACGTCGGGACATCGAAGCTCTCCCGTGACGGGATCTGTCGAGGTGTCGTGGATAGCAATATATGCGGACAGCACGCTCGGTGTACCACCTTGCGTCACGGTCTGAGCTGTCTGCAATATTAGAAAATAACTCTTAATATTAGATATATTAGAAAATAACTCTTAATATTGCAGAATATCACAAAGGTCGGTCTATTGTAATTTACCGATAACTCCATGGCTCGAGTAATATTCCTCGAGCCACCTGTGTAAGTGGGGCGATTCCTCTTCGCCGACTTCCTGTTCTCTGTATTCTGAGCGGCCTGTTTCTGCACAATGCATTAACATTTAGTTTTCTAATTAAGGAACACAAAAAAATAAATTATATCATAAACAATGAATTATATTTAAAATACATACCTGTTTGTGTTGGGAGTCGAAATATTCGCACAATATAGGCCATGTCTCTATGTCGACTCTCGCAAACGCCGGAGTAGATAAGAGGGTCGCTCTCTCTGCCTCGGGGGTCGCCATTCATAGGGAGTAGCAGTCGGCCTTCAGCTCATTCTTGTTGTATCGGACCTTGGTCTGCATGTACTTCATCAGGCCATTGTACAGAGCATGAAGGTCGAGCACCTTCCCAGGGTGATCAGGGTCGGGTACAGGCTGAAAATCGTAATCCGACTGAAAATACAAAAAAAAACATTGTTATTAGATTGCAAGTGTTAATAATAAATATATTGGATAAATCAAATGAAAATATATATTAATACGTACCCGAGCCTGATCAAAGAAGAGGGCGAATGAGCGCCGGTGCTGCTCGCCCCACTCAACGTGAAGTGGATAGTTCTTTACGAGCCGGCTCTCGTCCCCCATATACCGGCCGAACCTCTCGGTATGAGGACCGGTATAGAGATAGTCAAGGGTAAAAAAGAGGGGGAATGCTGCCTCCCCCTAGCTCTGTCAGGCCTTAGCCTATGGGACTGATTCGGGCCTCGAGTCCCTCTCTGGGGATGGAGAGGTCCTGCGTCTGCAAGAAATATCTAGACAATCAATATTAAGACAAAGTTGTATTAAGAAATCAAGGTTAAACGAAAATTGAAGTGTGATATATACCTCCGGTGACTAAAGCACGAGCCTGGGCCCGGGCAGCAGCACGAGCGGGACGATAGTTCCTTCGGTGAGGAACAGACGGGGTCCCGGATGTGGACGCATCCCCTCCAACTAGAAAATAAACATTGACGCTAAATTTCCATGAAGTTCATATTTATTCTATAGAGCATATGTAAAATGAATAAATATTTTATATTTATTCATACTAACCTGCAGACGATGCGGAAGGTATGGAAGTGGCAGGAGTAGCCCCTGCGTCAGATGTGGACGCACCACCTATAATTAGACAATTAAAAATAGATTATATAAGTAATTGCAAAAAGAATGTGTAGATTAATAATATAACGTTCTAAATCCATATGCAAGCACTATAGGATATATAAACATACCCGCAGGTGCGGTGGTGTCACCACCTACAGGTAGACAATAATAAAAATTGCTAAGTAAGAGCAAAAGGAATGTGTGTATATTTATGATATAGCATTCTAAATCAATATACATGCACTATATGATATATAAACATACTTGGAGGAGCGGGAGTGGCCTCTGTCCCAGATGTGGACGCATCACCAACAACTAGACAATCAAATATTGACAATATAAGTAATTTTGACATAAACATGCATGAATATCTGTAATATTACATTCAAAATGGATATGCGTGCATTATACCTGGATGTGTGGAAAAATCCACACGGAAGGAGGCATCCGAAGGGGTCTCCGATCTGGGTGCAAGACCGGCCCTCTGAAGCTCCCTACGGAGCTCTCCGGGCGGTAGAACCGCTCTGTCTCTGCCGCGGCTGGAGCTCCTGCCGCCCCTCACTGCTCCCGACATCGTCATCGAATGTAGATAAACGGTTCGTGGACGCATTAGACAATCATTAAAAGTATTGACTATATATGTATAGATCGTAAAATGTGAAGTAATAATATAACATTACTGATAACCTTTTTCGTTTCGTGGGCGCATTATACATATCTACTTGGATTTCATCGTCGATGTCATTTCTAACCCACGTAACTTCATGATCGGCCGAAGACAACCCGTCCTTCGAAACAGACGGTCGGAGCACTCTAAGCCTTCTCTCTTCTTCGTCCTCATCGCTGTCCTCGAATTCTGGGACATCGTAGACATCTCTGGGTTTCCATCGGCATACAACACTCCAGCCCGGATGCTTCAAACACTGTGAGTAGTATACTTGGAACGCTTGGTTCGGAAATATAAACGGATCTTCTTGACCGTAAAATCGAAGTGTGTTCACACTGGTCAATCCATATTCATCTTTCCAAGTCCCAAGATTGCTTCTCCACTTGCCCGTATCGGTTCGTGTATCGTACCAAGTACACTGGAATATATAAAAGGGTTCTGATCGTCCGGGATAGTGGATGCCGAGTATACAATTTAAGTACCCATAATAAATCACACCGTCCGATCCTACCGTCGCAATCCCACTATTCCGAGTGGTTCTAAATGATTCTATGTCCTTAATTTCGAATTTGTATCCAAGGACACCAAATCCTTTGTAATATGCAACCTCCATACTAGGAAATTGAGCTAAACATCTTGAATCACTCTCAAATGATGCAGAAAAGTTCGGATCGTGGATCTAACAAAACAAATTTTACGAAAAATACATAACGATACAAGTTTAGATTAAAACTGATAGCAATAAAATGTTATTCGAATAACTTACATGATCTGTGACCCAATCACAAAAATTATCCTGATGATATTTTTCCAATTGTTCTTCATTCCAATCAGGATGCCCCTCACGTACCTCGTTAAAATGAATTCTGTTTTCGACAAATAATGGTGACATTAATATTATATCATTTCATACACACACAAACACAGATATAACAATTAATCCAAAAAAAACTTACTCTCTAATTTGTTCAAGACATGTACAATTAAGCAAGATAAACCGGTATATCTTGTTGATAAACATAGTGTCTACCCTCTTATATCGGCTTTACCATATGGCCGGTCTTGAATTCTTCGAGGCCGGTTAAGTCTTGTCTCAATGTTCTCGTCTAGATAGCGGGAACAAAATATGGTTGCTTCATTAAAAAGATAACCTTACATGATAGAACCCTCCGGTCGATTTTTATTGAGTATATACTTCTTAAGAGTGTAGAGGTACCTAATGAAAATATGTTGAATAAATAAATACGGGCATACAGGACATCAATAAATTTATAAATTGCGTGAAACGAAAAATTACACGTACCTCTCGACGGGATACATCCATCGATATTGTACCGGTCCGGCTAACTTAGCCTCAGTTGCAAGATGAACCGTCAAGTGTATTATGATATCGAAGAATGATGGTGGGAAAATACGCTCAAACTTGCAAAGTATCAATGCAACAGAATTTTCTAGTTTATCCAGCGTTACAACCTCCAGTGTTTTAGCACACAACTCTCTGAAAAAACAACATAGGTCGTTGATTACTAGACCAACCGATTCGGGGAGAAAAGTCCTGAGGGCTAATGGAAGAAGGTGCTCCACGATAACATGGTGATCATGACTTTTCAGCCCATCGATCTTGCCCTTCACAATTTTTATTTTCTTGCTGAATGATCCTGAGAAACTTGTGGGAACTTTCAAATCATGCAACACCTGCAGGAATCTTTTCTTCTCCGGTTGTGACATATGATAAGCGGTATTGGGAAGTACAAACTTGACTGGTTTACCCTCTACCGGTCTAGGGTGCAATTCACTTCTTATTCCTCACTCTTGTAGATCTATCCGAGCATTGAGGTTGTCTTTCGATTTCCCGTCTTTACAAAGAAGCAAGTTAAGTATGTTCTATGATACTCCCTTCTCTATATGCATGACGTCCAGAAAATGACGCACTAAATTTGTTGACCAGTACGGAAGCTCGAAGAAAATGCTTAACTTGTTTCAAAATGGTGGTTTGACCTGTTTCGTCGGATCCACCCCGAAGGTCACATTATTGTAACCATCCCATTTAGCAGTCACGTCCTCTCCGGACAATGGGGATGGAGGTCCAAGAAGCTCCTGATGACCATCAAAGTGAACCGTGTGTAACCTATAGGGGTGGTCTGGAGGCAGGAAACGTCGATGGCCGCAATAACAAACCTTCCTGCTAAAATTCAAGAATTTCGATGTTGTGTGTTCATGGCAATGAGGACATGCTTTGTGACCATGTACGGACCAACCTGATAGCATTCCATACGCAGGAAAGTCATTAATTGTCCACATTAAAGCCGCACGCAGTATGAAGGTTGTATTTGTGTTTGCATCATATGTCTCTACACCATCAATGAACAAAGATTACAACTCCTCGATCAGAAGTCGGAGATAGACGTCGATATTGTTTCCCGGTGAGTTTGGTCCGTCGATAAGAAGAGGCATCATAAAGTATGATTGGTCCATAGCCAACCAAGGCGACATATTATAAATTATCATTACAACGGGCCATGTGCTATGACTTCCGGCCATATAGTTGAATGGGCAGAAGCCATCAGTAGCCAGTCCGAGCCGGATATTGCGAGGATCGCTATTGAATATTGCGTGCCTCCTATCGAAATCCTTCCATGCCGGTGAATCTCTTGGATGACACATTTTTCCATCTTCACTTTGAGGAGCACGGTGATGCCAAATCATTGCCTCGGCTGTTTTCTTGCACCTGAATAGCCTCTGTAGCCTCTGTGTTATGGGAAATTATCGTGCTATCTTGATAGGTATATCAGGCTTCTTATCAGAATCTTTCGGCTTATACCTGGCCTCTCCGCATGTTGGACACTCTTTCAAATCTGAATTCTCTTTCCGGTACAACACGCAATTTTTAGGACATGCTTGAATCTTCTCGCACTTTAGACCCAAATCAGATATCATCTTCTAGGCTCCGTACCAGCTGTCGGGCACGTTATTTCCCTGGGGCATAGAATCTTTCAGGAACGAAAGAAGCATTGTGAATGACTTGTTGCTCCATCCATTTAGGCACTTAATCTGGAAAAGTTGGACGAACCATGAGAGCGTGGAATACTTCGCATTCTCATAAATTGGTTTTCTAGCATCATTCATGAAATTTTCATATTTATCCGCATGCGGTCCTTGACCGGAAGGAATGTCATCTTCGGTATGAATAGATTCACCTAGGGCAGCCACTACCATATCCTCCATTTCTACTTATGGAAATAAATTACCGTCTTCTCCTTCTCCCGCATCACCGAATTCTTCTTCTTCTCCTGCCGCATTATCGTGTTCTCCTTCTTCTTCTGCCGCAGTACTGCATTCTTCTCCTTCCTCGTGATATTTTCAGGTTGTATAAAGTCTAGTAAACCCATGTTTTACAGTATGATGCTCTGCCAATTCTACCTTCTGCCAGTACTTATTGCCACATCTATCGCACGGACAGAGAATCTTCTCTATTATGATCTTATTATGTGCGCGTGCAAATTCAATGAAAGTAGCAACTCCTGCGACAAACATAGGTTGCATACGTTGTTGCCAATCCACATACATCCAGTCCTTAACTCTGACGTACTCATGGGCCATGTTAGACTGTATAACATATAAATTGTAGGTTATGGTGACTATATTGAGAAATATAAGAACGTGATAGTTACTGACAAAGAAGAAAATCCGTGTATATGCATTAGACTTAAGCTCCTATGGAGAACGTATCTCCTTTTAATATTATTAAATGTTCTCATGTAGTGCGCAAGTGCATTGCACGTGGTGCGCGCATGGCGGGCACACGTGCGTTGCACGTAGCGCACATGGCGCTTGCACGTATGCGCATTATGGGGAGAAGCATGCTCCTATCTTGGAGAACTAAGCTCCTATGGAGAACTAAGCTCCTTTTAATATTATTAAATATTCTCATGTGGTGCGTACGTGCATTGCACGTAGTGCGCGCATGGCGGGCACACGTGCATTGCACGTAGTGAACGTGGCGCTTGCGCATATGCGCATTATGGGGAGGAGCATGCTCCTATCTTGGAGAACTAAGATCCTATAGAGAACTAAGCTCTTTTGAGAATTGTGCATTAAAGAACTAAGATGCATTAGACTTGAGATTGAGATACATACCTGCAACATAGAAAAGAAATCAATAAACAAAATGAATATAATATAAATTTAAGTTGAAAGAATATATATCCTCTTTTCAAATGCAATTAAGTCTCGATGATGCTGAAGATGTTACCAGAAAAACATCTTCTGCCAACCTTCATGTGTGAAGGGGTGTGTGTGGGAAAATTGGGTACACGGTGTCAAAAAAGTTTTCTCCTGCCATGTGGCAATCAAAATTCAATTCTTTGTTTTTTGTGTATTCTTATTGTATGTGTGTGTTCTGGCTGTCGAGGGTAAGGCTTCTATCCCATTAAGAATGTATAGAACGAACACCCATCACTAGTGCTTTCAACCGTTTCGAGTAAATTTCGGCAGCACCTCCCCGCTGTTCTCCGAGTACACTGTAATAAAATAGATAATCATTTCAAAGCTGTGAAACAACATTGAAATGAACATCTAATCTATCTTTGTACAAGGAGAACCAGCGGAAAGGTACCGACAAAATATCTCGAAACGGATGGAAACACAAGTGAATGAAGGTGTTTGCTTTATACATTCTTAACTTGTCCACACGGGACAAATCTATCGGTTACCATACGATTGAATTTTCTCGTCGCACAGACTATACGACTGTTGTTAGTATTGAGCTATATCGTCCGATATTTAACAACCTTCGTATAGTTCTATGTCACGACGAATATCGCACGTATGTTAACCGATAGACGGGGACTAAGTGGCGCTTTTAGTTTCATATATGAGTATCGATGATAATATGAAGGTTTCATATTATCATCGAGTATCATATATTGGTTTTAACTTGAATATCTCGAATCACTCTCTAATTATGTGTTTGTTGTGTATTCTTGTTGTATGTGTGTGTTCTGGCTGTCGGGGGTAAGGCTTCTATCCCATTAAGAATGTATAGAGCGAACACCCATCACTTGTGCTTTCAACCGTTTCGAGTAAATTTCGGCAGCACCTCCCCGCTGTTCTCCGAGTACACTGTAATAGAATAGATAATCATTTCAAAGCTGTGAAACAACGTTGAAATGAACATCTAATCTATCTTTGTACACGGAGAACCAGCGGAAAGGTATCGACGAAATATCTCAAAATGGATGAAAACACAAGTGAATGAAGGTGTTTGCTTTATACATTCCTAACTTGTCCACACGGGACAAATCTATCGGTTACCATACGATTGAATCTTCTCGTCGCATATATAGACTATACGACGGTTGTCAGTATCGAGCTATACCGTCCGATATTTAACAACCTTCGTATAGTTCTATGTCACGACGAATATCGTACGTATGTTAACCGATAGACGGGGACTAAGTGGCGCTTTTAGTTTCATATATGAGTATCGATGAGAATATGAAGGTTTCATATTATCATCGAGTATCATATATTGGTTTTAACTTGAACATCTTGAATCACTCTCTAATGATGCGTTTGTTGTGCATTCGTGTTGTATGTGTAACATGATTTTAAACCATTGAGATCAAGATTGATAGAACTGATCATCCTACATTGCAATGGCATTCATCTACCAAAAACTATTATTGCAATGGCATTCATCTATAACAATCAACAATTAAAACTACAAATGTAGGATACTGATATCATAAAGCGTTATACACAACATATGAATTCACATAACTGAAACATGCATCAAAAAACATGTTCATCCAAAAGAAAGGCCACTGTCAACAAATAGAGACAAAGGATTATTATATTAACTATGAAACATATTAGAAAAAGGATAGAAGTTCAAGATGTTAATAACACGATGATAATCAAAGCAGTTGCGTACAGATGATAAAACCGAATATGTGACACGATATTCTTGTAAAGATAGACATGTATTAAAAGAGGAGGAGCCCAAGTAAAATCCATAACTAAATCCCTATCTTGCCATTCCTTTTCTTCAAATCAGAAATGTGTCTTTTTTTTGCAATTATATATAGCTAAAACAAAGAAGGTCCTACAATTCTAAGCATTTCCAATTACAACGGCCCATCCTCAAAATTCAGAATCTTATGAGCATCTTATGCAATTAGCAAACATATTCAACCGAAAACACCCTCAAAATTTCCACCATACTACAAATCCTTTGCATACTCAAACCCTAACCAGATCAAATTAAGGGACTACTCAGACCCACAGTTTAAATCAATCAAAAATATCCAAAATCAGACACGGGGTCTTTGGATACCTACCAAATGCCAGATCCCATGACTCCAAAAAGAAAACCCCAACATGCCCAACGGCTAAAAGTTCCACAAAACAGTCTCCGTTTCCAAGAAAATTTGAGAATGACAAATAAAATTATTAATTAAACTGGGCTTTACCCACATTATTAGTCCAGTTTCCAACACCGTCTCAAACTAGACACATTTTCCTCTTATGATCATCATCAACATTTCAATTAACGAGTTTAATGCTAATTAGATTGGAAATTAACTTAGACCCTGAAATCCAAAACCCCAACCCTAACCCTAACCCTAACCCTAACCCCAACCCCCTGCCGAACCCCAACCCCAACCACAGCCCCAGCCCCAGCCCTAACGCTAACCGCAGCCCGAGCCCCAACCCCAACCGCAGCCCTAGCCGCAGCCCGAGCCCCAGCCCCAACCCTAGCCCTAGCCCGAGCCAGAGCCCCATCCCTAGCCCCAGCCCGCAGCCCCAGCCCCAATCAAAAATTTGAGTAATTGAAGATTTCCTTACCTGTGCAGAGGCGACGACGAGAACGGAGATGAGCCGGCGCTGGCGACGACGAAAGCAGGCAGTGGCTACGACGATTCGGCCGGTGCTGGCGACGACGAGAACAACGATCGATCGGCAGGAATGAGGGTTTGGGAATTTGGGTTCGCGCGAGAATTAGGAAAAATGTGCGTAGGGATCGATCTGAGATTTTAACTTAAATCCCTATTTAGATGCCCCTACGGATAAGTCCGTAGATTCTTGGTTTGCGGCTCCGTAGGGGCAAACAACAATTTAAGATTTAATATTTTAAAATTAATATGTAAGGACCGTAGGGGCAACCTTTTGGCCCTACGGATTAATCCGTAGGGCCAAACTAAAATTGCCCCTACGGATGTCGTTATCCGTAGGGGCAACCCCCTATTTTAGTAGTGTACGAAACTCGATGATAATATGAAATTTACGTGTTATCATCGAGGATATCACATTAAAAAATCGAAATGCGTCTTAGACACCGTCTATCAGTTATATACGTAATGGTTTCTATCGCGACATAAACTACGTAATGGTTGCCAATATCAAGCGTTGATCATTTTTTTCTAACAACCGACATGTAGTTTATATGACGAGAAAACTGGTCGTAGTATAATTGATAGATTTGTCCGGTGTGGACAAGTTAAAGAATTTATAATGCAAACACACCCTAAACCTGTGCTTTTATTCGTTTCGAGATTAGTTTTTTCGGCACCTTTTCGTTGGTTCTCCGTATACAAATATAAAGGGGATGATCATTTTAGTGTTGATATTTAGCATTGAAATGATTATTATCCCTTTTATTCCAGTGTACTAGGAGAACAATGAGTAGGTGCTGCCCAAATATTCTCAAAATGAATGAAAACACAAATGCAGAGGTGTATATGTTATAAACTCTTAATGGGATAGAAACCTTACTCCCGATAGCCGATGTGATGTATTGATGGATGAAACTGAAACATTAAATTTTAACTACAAATCATAAAATAAATGTCCAAATGATATGCTAATTATTTAATACATGATGTAAGAAATCGGAAAGTGATTGATAGGAGTTGGATAAAAGTGTCCAAATTTAGTGATAAATACAAGGCTGGTGTCAAAGAGTTTATGGAATTTTCATTGAAGGACTGATCCCCTGAAGAATTGATTTTGTGCCTGTGTAAAAAGTGCTATAATGGCTTTGACCTCCGTTGAGATGCAGTGTACGATCATCTGCTGAAGAACAAGATTTCTCCTGGCCATACAAAATGGATGTACTATGAAGAAGCTGTACCGATATTCAATATGTTTTTGAGTCGTTAGATTAGAAAAATGATCCTCCTCATTCGCGTTTTAGGGAAAGTGGTTTGAATAAGATATTGGACAAGCTCCAAACTGGCATGTGATCCTCATATTGTTCCAGAACCTAACGTCGGAAAGGAAGATATCCGTAGTTTCTCTGATGCAGAATCAACAAAATATATGAAATATATGGATAATGCGAATGTATCCCTTTTTGAAGGCGCAAACATCTTTAACTTCGGTTGGATTTTCAAAATGTTTCATCTCAAATAGTAGAATAATTGAACTAACAAGTCTTTTGATCAACTGCTTGAGGTGGAAAAGGAGACTTACCTAAAGCGATATTACCAGAAAATTTCACGGAGACGAATAAGATCTTGAAGGATATAAATTTTAGTTATGAGAAAATCGACTCATGTCCAAACGATTGCATGTTATACTGGACAGAGAATGATAAGAAATTAGAGAAATGTAAAACTTACAACTTATCTAGGTGGATAGTCTCTCGAAAGGATAACGATGAAGATGAATCTACACTCGATGCTCCTAAACGGATTCCGGCAAACGCTTTGCGATATTTCTTAATCAGGCAAGGAGTTCGGTGATTATTTTTGTCATAAAAAACTGTTGAAAGTATGTCATGGCATGAAAATGGTCATACTAAGGACGGAGTCTTGCGACATCCAGCTGATGGTGAAGAGTGGAAACAATTTGATGTCCTGTATGAAAATTTTGCTGCGGATGTGATAAGTGTAATTTATTGCATATTTTTCTAACTCATTTATCATTTTATTGTCATATATTATACTATTCTAGATATTTTTTGTGAGTTATTATAGATAACAGGGCTTGAATGCAAAAGAATGGAAAATTGTCCTAAAAGAAGGATTGCATGCATATAATGGAGACTTAAGATAATTATTCAGAAAATCTAAAGATAATTTGCAAATTTAGAACAAATTTAGGAACATCATTACAAATCAGCAAAGGTTGTAACAAATAAAGATGAATCAATCAACATAACAACAAATCAGATGGAGAAACCAAATCAAATCAAAAGCAACAAATCAACTTGCCTAATTATATGCCAAATTTGGGAACAATTCGGAGATCTACAAAACTATAGAGATATAGCAAGCTATTCCAGATTTTATGTGCTAAAAAATCATCTAACATGACGATAAAACCACAAAAACAAATCTGGAGTTACAAAGCCAAAAAAACGACGGCAGATAAGCAGTCGATTTTGGGCCGTTCGATGAGATTTTTTATGGGCATGATCGTCTTTCCACATAGACTAATATGAGATGTAGGGTTTCATATTTTGAAGATTCTAAAAGTACGCAACAGTATCCAACAGAACAATTAGATTAGATTATCATAATTGTTAGAAAGTAGATTCTTTTGTATCTTCTATTATTTGTTATCCAATCTGCCTTGGCCCTGTATAAGCACTTGTATAATCTTAGGGTTTCATTTCTCTCTCATAGCATTCAAGTTAGGGTTTTCTAGGAGAAAAGATCGAATCTATTGTTAGTACTCTTGATTATGAATACAATTTATTTTTCTTTTATAAACATGAGTAACCAATTCTTTTATAGGGTTTTGTTCGTATTTATTTTGTGGTTGGGTAATCTTTTATCTCTTCTTTTCTATACTTTTATGATGAATGTCTTATGATTTAATTATCATCTTAATAGTTTTTAATCTAATGAACTAATCTTATAATGAAAGTTGACGTCTAAAATAAGATTAAGGACGGGTGATAACACCAATAATCTAATTAGATTAAAGAAAGTTTGAAAAACTAGAAACTTAATTAGGGAAGGTAAGAAAATAATTCATTCACAAGATATTCAATTTAGATAGTTAAAATGGATCTAGATTAATCGATAAGACATTAATTGTAGACTCATGACATACATATTTTTGTGGAAGATTAAAACTAGGTTACTTCTAATTAACTAGAACTAGAGTTTTAATATGATTTAGATGATGCTATAATTTCGATAGGTTATATTTATAATTTAAATATTGTAGGATATATGTATGCCCTAGAGGCCATTATTTGTGATGGATATTATGGATAGTATGCTATCTGGTTTGCCTTTATCTTAACATATGTGTTTGTTTTACTAGTTATTACGTATTTCTTATAAATGTTGATAAAGCCCGTAGGATGTGCTTGACTACCAGCGTGGTGATGGCGATCATACTTGTGGGGGTTGGATAGTCTATAAGCACATCCTTAAAATATCCATAGTCATAAGAATATCGAGACAGGGTATCGATATTCCGGAGTAAACTGGTTTATACGTTTTTAGACCCTGACAAGGGGTAATGGTTAGTCCCACAGCCATTGGTGTGTTTCATCTAAGATTGTATACAAGTGCTCACTGTGGGTGGGTACACTGGACGGACTCGCCAAGAACTGCCGGATGGCATTATACCAAGTGTCAGATGGCAGTTCTCATGTGGCATGCATACAGGTAGTCTGTAGATCTGAGATCATCATTTGTCTCGTGTGAGTTCCTACTGTGCATTGATTACTACCCTACCATGGCTTAAAGGAGTCGGGCAAACAGGTTTTAGTTAGGTTCAGTCCCAAGCCACATGGAGGCAGTGAGTGATTGTAGGGAATTGTCTCTCCCGGTATAGGGAGTCGATATCGTACTATGTTTGGTTGGTCAACACTATAAGCCCCTGATCAGGGCAGTTGAGAATTACTAATTGTTAGATCAGTAGTTTCTCGGATGATCTTAAGCCATACCAACACGACTTATCAGGTTAGTAGGGTTTGACGTTAAGCACCCACTAGATTCGATATGCGAAACTCTTAGATGAACAGACCGGACTGTATGGATATTGTCATGGTTAGGCTCAGTATAGGTTTATATGAGTTTTTTTGTTATCCTTCTTTTCGACGATACCTGGGTAGCCGTTATGTACAGCTAGTGCCACTGACGTGCTTGTGGTTAAACCCACTGCCAGTGCATTTTCGAGTATTAAAAGTCGCACACAAAGAATTTCCCTGGTTCAGGAAAAACGATGTGGAGACTGTATGTTTACATGTGCAGGATTCCGGTTAATTACGTGTACTAATTGTGCAGAACTTGATTGGACGAATTATAATACTGGTGGGCTTAGGATTAAGCCGGTTTGTTAAATCAGATATTGATTTAATACTAGTATTATATTAGTACTATCATTCTATCTCGGGTATTCATATTTTGATATGAATACGGGTATGAATATACGGTAGAATGCATTTTGTATTTATATAAAATACTTACTAGAAAATGACACTTCATCATGCATTTTTTTTCTATTTATTGAAAATAGAAAATGAGGTGGAAATGTGAGATTGTTTCAAGCGTGGCAATTATTTTTATTTATTCATTTGTGAATACTATTGAAATATGGTTAGTATTTTAATAAAGAGAAAAATACTTGATATTATTTTGAACCTAGCCATTCTTCAAATTATTCACACATTGCCATACTCTCTCCTCTCTTGATCTCGTCTTCATCCTCAACCCCGAATATTCTTATGAGTTGAGAGCAATGGGCTTTGAGATAGAAAAAATCACTACTAATCATCTCTACATAATCTAAACTAACTAGATTACTAAACTAGCCAGTTTAATTACTTTCTTTTGAAAGTAGAGGCTTAAATCAAGAACCTTCAGATGGATCATCTAGGATCGAGGAGGCCGACAACCAACCTAGATCAAGGACCCCAAAAGGAGCTTAAGAAGAGGAGTCAAGATCCGAAGGACACGAACCTATTGGTATAATCCTCTTTATATAATAGCTAGAACTCCTTTTAACTAGTTTAATATTTGGCTAGATTCTAGGTAGTAGTTTCTACTACCAAGTTTATTGAAAAGTTAAAGTTTTTAGTTCTGCAATGGTCGCAGTTAGCGGCTAGGGCACTAGGAATCGTTACATGGTATCAGAGCCATCCAAACATTTTAAACTAGTTGTAAACAATGCCTATGTTTCAAAACCGAAAAATTCCGACCTTTAAAACCAACTTTCTGTTCGAAAAAATTTATGTTCTCTGAATTTTTTAAAAATAGGTGCAGAGACTTACTCATGATATGATAGTGACACCCAATGCAAACGAGAAAAATTGGCCAAGAAAAAACCACCACAATTCCTCAAATCCCCACTACCGGTGGTTTTTTGGTTTCCTCTGATCCTCGTTTTCATCCAGTGTCTGAGTTTTAAGAATTAGGATTTTTTGTATTGTTTGATTTTCCCCATATTTCACTTAGTGTTATATTTGTATTGGGACAAATTGGAAAGTTTTAGAACTTAAAACTTTTGCATCGTTGATCTCTGTAATGTTGTGTATGTGTATTTTAAACGCCGTCTAATTGCAATATGTCATTTAGATAGGATTGCATATACTTGTTTCTGCTGCTGTGATGTTTATATCTGTGATGGTTCATTCGGATTGTCATGTTGGACAGCCCCTAATGCAATGGTAGCTGTACAGTTTTGATTCATTTGTATATTTATTATTGCAGGGTTAGCGTCCGACATGTGGACTGCTATTTTTGCCAGCTTGTATATTATTTTATTGGGGCACAACCGGATTGAGGTTGATGTCACCGTTGTAGATATTATTTCTTTTCTGTACTTGAATTACCCAACGGAGGAGTGCACGAGTTGTTGGGTTCTAGAGGGAAACATGGCCTCATCTCATGGCGTTGAGAACGGGGTGCCTTAATTTAGAATTAGCGAGCTATTCGCCGCACTCATAGTGAAGGTGTTCACCATCACCACGATAGGGTAAAAACGGGCATCGAGCATGCCATTTAAAATTTTTTCATGACGGTGATGAACATAAACCAAGATCTAACTAGAATTTTAGGGTTTTTAAGCATGATGATATCACAAAAACTAAAGAAGGGAAGGAGAATACTTCCTAGTAGATTTGAGTCTTTCTCTTCTTAGGCTCCGAGTTGTAGTCCCTACGACTCCTCGTAGCTCCACTTGAAGATTGATCGAGCTAGATCCTTGATCTCCCAAATCGAAAATGATCCACCCGATGCTACTATAGCTTAAACTTCCTCTTCACTTATATCCAATAAGTGAAGGCAACACCTTAGAACAAACTGCTAGTCTAGTATAGGATGGTGAAGTAGAGGATAAAGCTCACTAGGGTTTGTTCAAAACCATGTGATTAATATCACATGTGAGGGTTCATGGCTTTGAGTTAGTGGAGGAAGAAAACTATGAGAATGGAAAGAGCTTGAAGAAGAAGAGCCCTTCCTTTAAAAAATGAAGCAAAACTCAAAAATGAATGTTGAAAATGGCATAACTCAAGAAAACCCCCATTCAAGCATGGAATAATTTTTGCAATAATAAATTGCACCCATGCTTGAATAGTTGGTCAAGAGTAGAAAACAATGAAATCTGTCATACTACACCCATACTCAAAATATCTCATATGTCTCCTATTATTCACCTCATCATTTCTATTTTCACAAAATACAAAATGATGTCATATGTGTTATCAACCATGACACATTTAATATTCATATATATATATATATACATACATATATATATATATATACATATACATAAATATATATTTAGTAAGCAAATAATATTAGATAATATATAATTATATCAAATATAAATATATATCATATTATTAAATCAACACTTAATTTAATAATCCAGTTATATCACATATAACCGAATAATATCATTCATCTGTATATCACATTATTAAATCAACACTTGATTCGATAATCCGGTTATATCACATATAACCTGACTGATAACAGATAACTGCTTAATTACAATACGGTATCTCATATTTGTATTTAATCAGGCCCACGCACATATCAACATATGTGCCCTATTTCGTTTCTCTTGAACCATGAAACATCTTTGTGGGACTTTAAAGACTCGTCAATACGCCAGTAGTAGAACATCAGTCATCTACAAACCGTCAGCGGTACTAGCTGGACATAACGGCTATCCGGGTATTGAGAGAATAGAAGATCAATAAGCTAGCTTGTCCAAACTCCCATGAAGCCACAAAGCAACACTTACCGTACAATCCGGTCTCTTCGTCTGATATGTCGCATATCATGTGTAGGGGTGAAATCGTCAGACCCCAGTAACGTGACAAGTCATGTCGATGTCTGGCTCATAACCGTTTGAGAAATTACTGATAACTCTTACCAGTAAATCTCATCAGTAGCCCTGACCAGGGAATTCCAGTTATAGCCAATAGAGCACAGCGCAACATCAACTCCCAATACCGGGAGAGACGAAACCCCTCCTATCGCTCATTGCCTCCATGCGACTCGGGACTGTACCCAAAATCCACCTGTTTGCATGACTCCTTTGAGCCATGGTAGGGAGGAAATCAAAGCACAGGGGAGCCACACACAATGATCTCGGGTCTACAGACTAACCTGTACAGTGTCATCAGAGAACTGCTATCTAACGATAGGTATACTACCAACTAGGAGTTCTCGGCTAGTCCGTTCGGTATACCCATTCTCTAATGAGCACCTGTGTACAATCTTTGATATCAAATGCCAATGGTTGTGGGATCAACCATCGCCCTTAAATGGTCAAGAAACGTACACAACAGTCTACTCTGGAATATTGATGCCCTTTATCTCAATATCCCCTCGACTAGGAACAATTAAAGGATGTACTTTTGGACAACCCTGGCCCCACTAGTATGATCTCATCATAATCCTGGTGGTCAAGTACATATATTAAGGGCTTTACCAATATGTGAGAGAGAGACAGCATAAAAATACCAGTCCACATGTTAAGATAAAAGCAACCAGATAGCATACTATCATATCGAGCAAGAAATTTCTCTATATATATGTCCAAGTATCCAATATATCATATAATAATGGACTCTAGGGTATACATATTCCTAACAATCTCTCACTTGCACTGAGCCCAGTTGTTGTAGTATCTCATACCCAACGTCCAAAAGCTCTCCCGATTAGTATTTCGAGAATGGCCTTGGTGAGTGGATCCGCTGTGTTATCCTGTGTGTCAACTCTCCTGACCTCGATCTCCCGAAGATCTATAATCTTCCTGATCAGGTGATACTGCGTAAGAATATGTCTGGATCGCTGATGAGACCGGGGTTCCTAAGCCAAAGCTACAACTCTATTGTTATCACAATACTCACGTATTAGATATTCAATGGTAATAACCAAGTTTATCTTATGAACTAGTTCATCCAGACAACCTCTTTGGTAGCATTGTTGGTAGCGATATATTCAGCCTTCATCGTCGAGTCTGCTACGGTATTTAGCTTGGAACACTTCCAACATACCGCCCCGAGACCGACTTACTATCGTACTTATCACTCTCGAAGCTCGAATCAGTAAAGGACTCCTCCCAGGAGTTCTCAGTTACCATACAACAAGAACATTATTCTAGTTCTTCTCAAGCCCTTTAGAATTTTTTTCACAGCTGTCCTGTAGTTTCTCCCTTGGATCTGATTGATACCTACTCATTACACCTAGTGAGTAATTTATATCTGGTATGGTACATAACATCGCAAACATGATAGAGCCTACTGCCGAAGCATAGGGTATCCTTTGCATGCAAGCCTCTCTAAATCAGTCTGGGAAACATCTCTTTGGAGAGAGTGATTCCTGAACAAGCGGGTACATTACCACGCTTATAATCTTCCATACTAAACCTCTTTAGTATGATGTCTATGTACCTAGATTGGGAAAATCCCAGTATCCTTTGTTGGGGTAAAAATTTACACCCCGGTTGACCAAGTTAAAATCAAAGTCAACCCTAAGTTAAGTGGGCCTAAGCCCAGATCAAGTGGGCCCATACCCAGGTCGAGCCCGAACATGAAGCGGCTGACCTCCCTCCATGCCAAGATAAAATTTTTTGTAATAAATAATTTTGTTGTATTTATTTTATGAATAAATGTTAGAAAATAGGCATAAAGCCAAATTTTTGTAAAGCCCATGGCTTATGTGCAAAAAGAAATGGCACACGAGCCATGGGATAGGAAAAATGCCATTTTGTGAAGCCCAAGGGGCTATATGTAAAGTGTATAGCCTATAAAGGCAAAGATAATGAAAATATCTCAACAACTTTTTTTCTTTCCAAAAAGAATTCAGATATGAGATCTTTCTCCTTCCTTAAGGTTCTAAAACCTTCTTCTTTCTTCTGAATTAAATTAAGAGTTTTACTCTTCCTTTTGTAAAACTAAATAGTTTTTCACCACAAAACCCACAAAGGGGAACTCAGATCTACCATCAGATTTCAGAAAGGAGAGATTTTTAAAATCTCATATCTCTTGATCTTAAAGATCCTGCCAACAGAGGAGGAAGAAGGAGACCCATCTCCAGAAACCCCACTTTGGGGAAGAACTAGGGCTCAAGGGGAGAAGCCCTTCATCAGTTTTAAAACATCCTTGGAGTTTAACTCCTCATACACACACACACACAAAATAATAAGCGCTCCTTTCTGAGAGTACAACTCCCATTGCAGGGACCAAGTCCCTTTTGCCGCTTGAACGTCCACATGCTGATGCGTGGGGCGCTAGCGCTCAAAGCGCTAGCGCCTAAAGCGCTAGCGCTCGAGAGCCCACGTGCTGACACGTGGGGCGCTAGCGCCCTTACACCCAAAGCGCTAGCGCCTGAGCGCCCACGTGCTGACACGTGGGGCGCTAGCGCCCTTGCTCTTAGAGTGCTAGCGCACAAAACGCTAGCGCTCTTGCGCTCAGAGCGCTAGCGTCCAAAGCGCTAGTGCCCGAGCACCCACGTGCTTAGCACGTGGGGAGCTAGCGCAAGCGCCCAAAGCGCAAGCGCCCAAAGCGCTGGTGCTTTTTCCCACGCATCCTTTGGATGCCCTTTCCTTTTTTTTTATTTTTTATATATATACATACACACACACACACATACTCTAGAATACTGTCCCTATCAAAAAAAAATTTAGGCTGGGGCGCTGCCCCGCACCCCGTAAGGGGGCTGCTAGCCCCCTTGACCCCCGGCCCGCTATCCGGGTAGCGGTACCCTCGTAAAAACTCTACGGGTCCCCCGATATATCCAAAACCCCTTCAAAACACAATATTGAGTTCGCATGACCAGTTTAACCCGTCAATCGGAGGTTCCCTCGCTTCAAAGGCGATGGGTAATTAACGACAGCTTAGTCCGCGGCTGCCGGAGATTCGGATCCCCACAATCAATAAACCCCAGCTTACCCTAGGCAGGGGGAATCTGTAATGCGCCTGACAAGCGCGCGCGTATTCCCATCTCAATGGGGTGACGAAAAACACCCTACAGATTTTGGCACACCCGGTGGGACCTTTCTCTCCTCCTATATTTTGGGTTAAACGTTCATGCGAACTCAATCAATATACATATCGATTGCCTATACTGAAATGATGTTTTCTTTTCGTGCAGCAATCAACTTTCAACGACAATGTCTCCCAAGACGAATTCAGCTTCCGACGCTTCCCCGATCCCGTACATGGTCAAGGTCAATGCTCGTGTGGTTCTCTCCGCAAGCCTCAGTCGACAGTGGGAGGAACTGCCCCGCCAATTTGGCTCCATCATCATCTACCCTGCCGGAAGCGATCATCTGGCAGAGATCCCAGCAAAACAGGTGGCCAAGCCGGTCTCAAGGGGCAAGAGGCCGAATGTTGTGATCGCTAAGGCACCACAACCGAAACTTAAGACGGTGTTTGAACGACTCTCTTGTGCTCCAGCTGGGGGCAAGACTTCCGGTGCAAAGGGAAACATCAAACGTTGCGGACGAGCTCAGGTGATGACTCCAACAAATGCACAATCAGGCGTATCTCCAAATTCCTCCATCGCCCGGTCTACGGCGTCTTCCAGAAGAGCCGAAGTCTGCCAAGTGCTTAAAACAGAAAAGTTAAGGCAGAAGTGGCTCAGGTATCGAGCCAACAAGAGGGCCAGGACTTCAGCCAAGTGGAATCTTGTGAGGTTCCAAGAGCAGGGTTACTCCGCGACAACGGCTGAATCGGCCGTAAAAATCGGCGATTCCTTCGAACCTCTAAAGAGGGTTCAAAAAAATACCATGACCGCCAGAATCAAGAAGACAGCGGTCCGAACGTCGCTACAAAGAGACGTGTCACGGCCCTAATAGAAAAAGTTTGACACTGTCTCTTCAAGATTCTATCAGGCGCTCTGCGCTGCGCGAAAGTAGCGGGGAAAATCCAGAAAAGAAGCGCCAGCACCATTCAAGAATCCGGCCAGGCCATCCGCCTTCAATCGACTGCCCGTTACCAAAACAGGAGGGGGGGTCAAGACACGATCCGTGAAGTCAGCCGCTGATAATAAAAAGACGGCTGGATATATTATCCATACGGTCTATATGGCGGGTAGGCGCCCCAGCGACAACCTTCGCAGCAAAAGCAAGGAGGGGGCCACCACATCCCAAGCCCAATCTGGCTTGAATGTGGTTGCTGCTTCCTAAGAACAGTCGCCTCCGCTGGATGATGAAAAACCTCTCGAAGAGGATGATAGGCAGAAAGACCCTTCGGTCCAGAAAGAGTCAAGCTCGGACAGCGAGAAAGAGCTGACTTTCCGCCCCAGGACCGCGGAGCAAGAGCTACTTCAAGAGCTTCGAAAACAGCTCAAGAGTAAAGATAAAGAGATGGCCAAGCTCTATTCGAAAATTGACGACCTAACAAATGTTGTGATGCAGCTTACGGCTCAAATTGATCGAGCGCCTCCCAATCAAGCACAAGTCGCTACTCATCAGCCGGGTGATGACAATCTGAAGCAGCCAATGCCTGTTCCTTTGGGTCCAAGACTGGTCGAGCTGCATGAAAGCCGGCCACATTCCGCTTCTGGGGACGCCTTGGCCCCAGATAGCACTATCCCCCTAACACAAGATCGGATAATGGATTTGGTCACCAGCAAAGTTGAAAAATTGGTGGCCGAAGCTGAAGCTCAGAAAGAAATTGGCAGTAGTGGGCGGCCATATCCCGCATAGTACGATCTGATCGAGTTCCCGAGCGGCTACATCATTCCTAAATTCAGAAGATTTGACGGGACGGGAAACTCAAATCAGCACGTCGCCCACTTCAAAGCATCGTGCGGAAATACAGGGGGCAATGATGCGCTCCTTCTTCGTCAGTCTGTCAACAGCCTGACCGGTGTCGCCTTCGACTGGTACGCGAGGATACCAGACGGGTCCGTCATTATCTTTGTCCAAATGGAGTCTCTGTTTCGGCAAAGGTTCATGAGTGTCAGTGATAAAATCTCCATTGCCGACCTTGTGAGGACCAAGCCGGGGAAGAATGAAAGCAACACCGACTTTATCGCCCGATGGCGTAATCTCACAGTCAAGTGCGAACCGCTGCTGGAGCAGGACCAGTCCGTCAGCCTTCTCATTGGGAACCTCAGCAATTGGATGGTCCCATTCTTGTGTACAGCAGGCCTCAAGACGTTTCAAGAGCTAACCAAGAAAGTACAAATGCTGGAACGCTCGAAGCAAGAGTCTACCTCTAACTCTCAGAGAGACAAGACTTGGAAAAGCAAGCGGGACGACAACCATAGAAGCGGGAATCCCAGCAGTACTAATGTCTTCAATGCGTCCGACAATGAAGAAAAGCGAAGGGCGGGCGAATCCAAAACCAACCGGTCTCGAAAGCCAGTGCTGGGAGGAGAAGGGCCTTTCCTAGAGGAGAAAAAGAACAAGGTTTACTCTTTCAGAAGGGACAAGGTCCGAAAGATATTTAAAGATGCCTTGAACAATGGTCTACAATTGCCGGAGTCGAAAAAACCTCAAGAAGCAAAAATGACCGACAATCCCCTGTAATGCCCGTACCACCGGGTAGTGAGCCATGCGATCGAGGATTGTTATATCTTCAAAGACTGGGTCGAGAAGCAGTACAAGGCTGGAGAGATCGAGCTGTCCAAAAGTGTGTTGGTGAACAATCAAGTTGCAACCACCAACTTTATACAGACAGAAGCTTAAGCTTTCTGGGAGCATATAGCCGAACCCGCTACCCTGAGAAATGAAACGGACTCACCGCAGCCACCATGAAGTATGCACATATCTAATAAGACGAAGAAGATGATAAAGCTACTTCGGAAAGAGCCCAGGACGGAATGGGAAGGGCAGAAGAAGCTTACTTTTCCAGCTGCCAATGCGGTTCCATCGGGCTCAAAATCCAAAAAGCTCAAGAAGAAGGAAAGTGTAGCTCGGTGCGAAAAGGAGTCTGCAGGGAGATCGACCATTGAAAAATATATCGATTCCCTCGAAGACCATGAATAGAAGGAAAGAACTCTGATTCAATTGAATGAGTTCCTACCTATAGAAGCGGCTGAAATTCTGGAGGAGTTAGAAGAAGACTCCAATGAAGAGATCCCAGTAGTGACCTGCTACGCCATCCTTCTTGGCAGCAACTCGGAGGAGGAGCTCTGTTTTCCCAAAGAGGACGAGGAGCTCGCCACAAAGGCCAACCAAATCCAGCTCAGAAGCGGCAGCGCTCTACCGCCAAATCAGGGCAACGCCTCAAAAGGGAAGGAAAAACAAGTCATTAATGAAGAAGATGGCAGAGAACTTGCTCATGAAGATTCGTGTCCTTCCCCAGTAGACTATAATGTCTTGGCTCACCTCTGAAAGCTTCCATCTCTCCTTAGCATCTACGATGCTTTGGTTCTATCTCAGAAGCTTAGAGATATTCTCATTCATGCTCTACAAAACCCTGAGTGGTATCAGGCTCGCTTTGCAGAAATTAATATGAAAGAAGCTCAGTACACTTTGCAAGCCGCCGCAGTCACGTTTAAGGATGAAGACTTGCTACTAGGGACGACTGAGCATAATCGGCCGCTTTACATGATCGAGTACAGCGACGGAGATCGGATCAATCACATATTGATTGATCCGGGATCCTCAGTGAACATCATGAACTTGCGAACTCTGAATAGGTTGTCAATGGACGTCCGACACCTGTCAAAGGAAAGGATTGTCATTCAAGGCTTCAACCAAAATTGCCAGCAAGTTCTGGGGTCCATAGCTCTGCCAATCAAATTTGGGGATATGCAGATTGAAGCTAAGATATACGTGATCGACGCTGACACGTCTTATAAAATTCTCTTGGGGCGGCCGTGGCTCCATGATTACAGCATCATTCCATCAACTCTCCATCAATGCATGAAGTATACTAAAAATGGCGAAGAAAGACGCATTGACGGAGACATCCAGCCGTTCGTTGTGCATAAAGTCCGATATAAAGATTCTCGGTACTTTATGAACCACCAAAATGCTAAGCCACAACTGACTGAGGATAGAGCGACCCCAAGACTCAAAAGCAAATCTGAGCCGGCTATCACTTTCAAAAGCAAAAACGCCCAAGTGCGCCCGCGTTTCGGTAGCGACACTGATGAGTCCGACGCTGGAAGTCCATCCTTTCGTAAAACTCGCCCTCGTTTCGGTAGCGATACGGACGAATCTTTTACTGAAGCCCCATCTAGAAACAAAGTCCGCCCTCATCTTGGCAGCGACACTGAAGAGTCGGAGGAAGAGGACCTGCCGTACAACAGCGGTGTAGATTGGACCCCCATGCAACAAGCGAAACTATGAGAGACCTTCGAAATTGCAGAAGGGTCCCTAGCCGTCACAAGGGTACCGGTGCAGATATCCAAAGAGCTCGATGCGTTGTCAGTCTCCACTGTGGACCAGCTGGAAACTTTTTACGTCCCCGGAAGGAAAAGTGGACAGAAAGGTATCCTGTTTTATGGGTCAAACCCCGTTGTGCACCAGGACGATTTGTCTATCGCGCGCCTTCCATATGAGAGAGGCATAAGAGCCGTCCTCAATCCCAGATACTATGCGCCCGAGATGCGGGAATACTTTATAAAGTGCGGATGCCAGTTATATCAAACGGAGTCCGAAGCAAAGTTTTACAAAGGGCTATGGCATCCACCTCAGGTCCGAGCACTCATCGATGGACGAATTCCAGATAGGCGGGGCATAGGTTTCATCCAGCCTGATTCTAAGGCATGCTGCATGACCCATATTGGGGAAGCCAGCAAAGAGTCAAATGATGAAGACGAGCTAGCCGAGCCAGAAGAAGCTCCTCAAGAGCTCGAAGATGGAGGACAAGCAACCTTTGACGAGCTAACCGAGATTGACTTAGGAACGCCCGATAATCCAAGGCCGACCTACATCAGCTCACACTTGTCGGAGGAAATGAAAGAGCAGATAATTGCCCTGCTGCATGAGTTCATCGACTGCTTCACGTGGACATACAAAGAAATGCCTGGCCTTTCCCCTGAAGTGGCCGTGCATGAGCTGGCTATATCTCCTGATGCTAAGCCAGTCAAACAAGCTCCTCGAAGAATGAGAAGGGAACTAGAAGAAAAGGTCATCGAGGAAACCAAGAAGCTTATCGATGCCGGCTTCATCAGAGAAGAGAAATATGCGGACTGGATCGCATGTATAGTCCCAGTGAAGAAGAAAAATGGGCAGATCCGAGTTTGTGTCGATTTCAGGGACCTCAACAAGGCATGTCCTAAATACGACTTCCCGCTACCGGTCATGGAAATGATGGTCGATAACACCTCAAATTACGAGTTGTTCACCTTTATGGATGGCTCGTCTGGATATAATCAGATCAAGATGTCGCCTAAGGATGAGAAACACACAGCATTTCGAGCCCCGATCGGAATATATTGCTACAAGGTGATGCCCTTCAGACTGAAGAACGCAGGTGCTACATATCAAAGGGCAATGACTAATATCTTTGATGACCAGATCCATAAAGTCGTCGAATGTTATGTTGATGATCTAGTCGTCAAAACTAAAGCCAAGGCCGACCACATCCAAGATCTTAGGACCGTTCTCATCAGACTGAAAGAATATGATCTGAAGATGAATCCTTTAAAGTGTGCTTTTGGTGTGTCATCGGGAAAATTCCTAGGCTTCATAGTCCGACATCGAGGGATCGAAATTGACCCATCAAAGATAAAGGCCATCATGGAGATTCCCCCTCCAAAGAGCCTGACACAGCTAAGATCTTTTCAAGGCAAGCATGCTTATATACGGAGGTTTATCTCAAATTTATCGGGAAGATGTAGCTCCTTCTCAAAGCTCATGAAGAATGGAGCTCCTTTTATCAGGGATGCCGAATGTCAAGCAGCGTTCGAAAGCATCAAACAATACTTGTTGCACCCTCCAGTGCTGGCCGCTCCCATTCCAAATAAACCGCCGATTCTCTACATTGCCGTGCTATATGAGTCACTCGGTGCGCTCCTTGCCCAGAATAACGAGGAGGGAAAAGAAAATGCCCTCTACTACCTCAGTCGAACTCTAGTCGGGGCGGAACACAACTATTCCCTAATCGAAAAGCAATGCCTGGCTCTGATATTTGCTGTGAAGAAGCTAAGACACTATCTGCTCGCTCATCGGGTTATGCTGATCTCCAAGGTCGACCCGCTCAAACACTTGATGACCAAAGCAAGCCTAGCCGGTAGAATGGCAAGATGGGCTGTCATGCTACTTGAGTTTGACATAGTTTATACTCCTCAGAAAGCAGTACAAGGGCAAGCTCTCGCGGACTTCCTTGCTGCTCATCCCGTAACAGAAGGGTCACCGCTTAATTGCGAGCTACGTGATGAACAAGCGCTGCACCTCGAGGAAAATGAGCCATGGTGGGAGCTCTACTTCGATGGAGCCTCATCAATAAGGACCTCTAGTAAATTAAGCGTCCTCGAGATAAAAGCAGGGATAGGGTCTGTGTTCATCACGCCATCAATGGGAACCTTACGACGTTCTTTTGCTCTCACCGAGCCTCACACAAACAATGAGGCCGAGTATGAAGCTCTGATAGCTGGTTTGGAGCTCGCCATAGAAATGGAAATCCTCCGGCTACGAGTCTACGGTGATTCCCAGCTTGTCGTTAACCAAGTAAGCGGCGACTATAAAATATACAAACTCGAGTTAGCTCGGTACAGAAGCCGAGTGGTGGAACTCATGAAACAGTTCACTCACATTGAACTAATGAGAGTCCCTAGAGTGTCGAATGGAAAGGTTGACGTACTCGCTCGCTTAGCCAAGGAGCTGGCTGATCCTGACATGGATGAAATTCTGATCACAGTCAGGAGCCGGCAAATTTTACCCCCAGTCTCTCTATGAGAAGAGGAAAGTGCAGAACAGAAGAGCAGTCCGGCCGAAGAAGCTTCGATCATCCAAGACGAGCCCGATTGGAGAGGACCCTTCATAGAATACCTCCAATACGACAAGCTGCCCGAAGGAAAATCTGCAAGGATTCAGCTGAAGAAGAGAGCTCTCCAATACGTGTTTGTAAATGACACGCTATACCGCAGGTCATACGACCAACTCTGGCTTAGGTGCCTGTCATCGGCCGAAGCCCAAAAAGTTATGAAAGAAGTTCACTCAGGCGTCTGCGGGGCTCACCAGTCCGGCCCCAAAATCCGGCTTCAGATCAAAGGGCTTGGGTATTACTGGCCCACCATGATACGGGATTGCGGAGAGCATGCAAAGAAATGTTATATCTGCCAAATTCACGGCTATTTCATTCACAAGTATCCCAATCCGTTGCATCCTACGGTGGCGTCGTGGCCCTTCGAAGTTTGTGGCACCGACATAGTTGGTCCAATTGATCCTCCGTCATCCAAAGGCCACCGGTTCATACTGGTTGCAATAGACTACTTCTCCAGATGGGCTGAAGCTGTCCCGCTAAAAGAAGTCAAGACAGAAGATATTCTAAAATTCTTCCAGCATAATATTCTATACCGCTTCGGTACACCAAGAAGAATCAATTCTGACAACGGGCCTTCTTTCAAAAACTTCAAAGTCTCAAGGTTCGCTACTCAGCACAAGATAGACTGGAGATATTCCTCCATCTATAATCCAAGAGCCAATGGGCTAGCCGAAGCCTTCAATAAGACTCTATGCAAGCTCCTGGGAAAAAATGCTTCAGCCAACAAGAGAGACTGGAATCTCAAACTTCATGAGGCGTTGTGGGCATATCGTACCACGGACCGTACTCCAACTCAATCTACTCCATACTCATTGCTCTTCGGAGTGGAGGCAGTCCTCCCCTTTGATGTCGAAGTTCCAAGCTTAAGAATGGCCGTTCAGCATGAGTTGACGGAGGAGGAAAACGTGCTCCTTCGGCTTGAAGAGCTCGACGCCCTCAAAGAAAAGAGGCTCACTGTACAGCAAAATCTGGAGCTATACCGATCCCAAATGTCATGGGCCTATGACAAGATAACCCATCTCTGCACTTTCAAGAAAGGTGAATTGGTGTTGGTCCTCAAAAGACCGATCATCCCCAATCGACATGCCAAGGGAAAATTCGAGCCAAACTGGGAAGGACCATACGTCATCGAGAAAGTGTTCGACGGAGGATCCTACCAATGAATAAGTGCCGAGGGAGAAAGGCCCATGCCACCCATCAATGACCGATATCTCAAGAAATACTACGCGTGAATGCTCCAAGTCGCAGGCGAATTGAGCACACCAGCCCTACGATCTGGATCATACATCCTGCAAAACCGCATACAATCCACGGGCGTAAACGACCCCTATCTCTCCCAAATCCTGTCGGTGAGACTACTTTTAAAGTCCCACCAGCGGCAAAAAAAACGGTATGTCCACAAGCAAAACAGGCACGGATGAAAACCCGAAAGGGCACCGTGAGTAAAAATAGCAGGACTACCGGCGAGTTTGTGAAAACCCGAAAGGGCGCAAACTCGTGAAAAGAGATGAAATACACTCGTAAAGTCCTTTCGACCTTGTGAGGAGAAAATCCCTGCGTGAGATCCTTACGACTCACAAAGGAGCAACACACTTACGAATCCTCACAATTCCTAAGGAGAACATACATATGTGAGATCCTCTCGACTCGTAGGGAGAAAATGCTTTTATGAGACCTTTACGGCTCATGAAATTGAAAAGTCTTAGGTGACAGGGACCTAAACCTGTCTCCTAAGCCACCGCTCCCCAACGGGAAATGGCAAATGATGAGTCGCTCCTGGCGTTATGCTTCAGTGTTAACGGTGCTGATGTCGACCAAAAACCCAAATCCCAAGTCTTTCCGAGGCAAATGATGAATTGCTCCTGGCACATGTGCTTCAGTGTTAGTAACGCTGATGGCTACCCTAATCCCAAAATTCCAAACTCCAGTTCAATAGACCCCTAAGTCTTTAAACTGGAAACAGATGACCTCTAAGTCGTTAAACTGGAAACAGATGACCCCTAAGTCGTTAAACTAGGAACTAGGGAAATTCCCTCAAGGCAAATGATGATTCGCTCCTGGTACCATATTCCAGTGTAGTGGTGCTGATGTCAATCCAAATCACATCAAATCAGCAAAACAACTAATGACCTCCCTGGCAGAATCAAATTCCACCTCAGAAACAAGTCAACTTCATCCCTGACACCGCAAGAAGCGGAGCAAGTCAAATCCAGGACCGATCGTCCAAGTCCCTAAAAGGGCAGAACCGACCGTCCAAGTCGCTAAAAGGGCAGAACCGACCGTCCAAGTCGCTAAAATGGCAGTACCGACCGTCCAAGTCGCTAAAATGGCAGCACCGACTGTCCACGTCGCAAAAAGGGCAGTACCGACCGTCCAAGTCGCAAAAAGGGCAGCACCGATTGTCCAAGTCGCTAAAATGGCAGCACCGACCGTCCAAGTCGCTAAAAGGGCAGAATCGACCGTCTAAGCCGCTAAAAGGGCAGCACCGACCGTCAAAGCCGCTAAAAGGGCAGAACTGACCGTCCTAATCGCTAAAAGGGCAGAACCGACCGTCCACGTCGCAAAAAGGGCAGCATCGACCGTCCAAGTCACTAAAAGGGCAGCAACGACCGTCCAAGTCGCAAAAAGGGCAGAATCGACCGTCCATGTCGTAAAAAGGGCAGTGCCAGCTTCCCAAAAGCGGGAACCAAATCAAGTCACCTCTACGTGAAAGAAGATCGATCAATTTCATGCACACGACCCACATGTGTGGTATGCATTTATTGATGCGGGGCAATTTGTTGGGGTAAAAATTTACACCTCAGTTGACCAAGTCAAAATCAAAGTCAACCCCAAGCCAAGTGGGCCCAAGCTCAGATCAAGTGGGCCCATGCCCTGGTCGAGCCCGAACATGAAGCGGCCGGCCTCCCCCATGTCAAGATAAAAATTTTTTCAATAAATAATTTTGTTGTTTTTATTTTATTTTATTTTATGAATAAATGTAAGAAAATGGGCATAAAGCCAAATTTTTGTAAAGCCCATGGCTTATGTGCAAAAAGAAATGGCACATGAGCCATGGGATAGGCAAAATGCTATTTTGTGAAGCCTAAGAGGCTATATGTAAAGTGTATAGCCTATAAAGACAATGATAATGAAAATATCTCAACAACTTTTTCTCTCACAAAAAAGAATTCAGATCTGAGATCTTTCTCCTTCCATAAGGTTCTAAAACCTTCTTCTTTCTTTTGAATTAAATCAAGAGTTTTACTCTTCCTTTTGTAAAACTAAATAGTTTTTCACCACAAAACCCAAAAAGGGGAATTCGGATCTGCCATCAGATCTCAGAAAGGCGAGATTTTTAAAATCTCATATCCCTTGATCTTCAAGATCCAGCCAACAGAGGAGGAAGAAGGAGACCCATCTCTAGAAACCCCACTTTGGGGAAGAACTAGGGCTCAAGGGGAGAAGCCCTTCATCAGCTTCAAAACATCCTAGGAGTTTAACTCCTCACTCACACACACACACACACACACACACACACAAAATAATAAGCGCTCCTTTCTGGGAGTACAACTCCCATTGCAGGGACCAAGTCCCTTTTGCCGCCTGAACGCCCACATGCTGATGCATGGTGTGCTAGCGCCCTCGCGCTCAAAGCGCTAGCGTCCAAAGCGCTAGCGCCCGAGCGCCCATGTGCTGACACATGGGGCGCTAGCGTCCAAAGCGCTAGCGCCCGAGTGCCCACATGCTGACACGTGGGGCGCTAGCACTCAAAGCGCTAGTGCCCTTGCGCTCAAAGCGCTAGCGCCCGAGCGCCCACGTGCTGACACGTGGGGCGCTAGCGCTCAAAGCGCTAGCGCCCTTGCGCTCAGAGCGCTAGCGCCCAAAGCGCAAGCGCCATTGCGCTCAGAGCGCTAGCGCCCGAGCGCCCACGTGCTGACACGTGGGGCGCTAGCGCTCAGAGCGCTAACGCACGAGCGCCCACGTGCTTGGCACGTGGGGCGCTAGCGCCCAAAACTCTGGCGCTTTTTCCCACTCATGCTTTGGACGCCCTTTCCCTTTTTTTTATTTTATATATATACATACATACACACACACACATACTGCATGCTATCCGGGAAGCGGGACCTCCGTAAAAACTCTGCGGGCCCCCCGATATGTCCAAAACCCCTTCAAAACACAACACTGTACGTTGAGTTCGCATGACCAGTTTAACTCGTCAATTGGAGGTTCTCTCGCTTCAAAGGCGATGGGTAATTAACGACAGCTTAGTCCGCGGCTGCCGGAGATTCGGATCCCCACAATCAATAAACCCCAGCCTAACCTAGGCAGGGGGAATCTGTAATGCACCTGACAAGCACGTGCGTATTCCCATCTCAATAGGGTGACGAAAAACACCCTACATCCTTCTAGATCTATCTCTATAGATCTTCATCCCTAGTATGTATGATGTATCACTTAGATCTTTTATGGAGAACTTATATGATAAGAAGCGCTTGACCGAGCGTAGCATAGGAACACCATTTCCTATAAGGAGTATGTCATCTACGTACAATTCGAGAAAGACAACCTTACTCTCTACTACCTTCTTATATATATGAATGAATGAGAAAAAGAGATGTTTTGTTGTGATGAATATGAAAGAAGTGTTTTATGTAAAGTTTTATGTAGTAAAAGTGTAACCGCAATCAATAACGGTGTTGCATGTTGCTAGACCGAGATGAGTACGGGTCGTCCTCAGGGATTCGTGGAATTTTATGATTCTTGATTTAGATGAGTTGAAATAAAAGAAAAGAAAAGAGTAAAGAACATCAAGATTGATTAAGTTTCAAGATCTAGTTCAATAAAATGTTGTCAATATCTAATTGAATAGTTCAAGAAACCTTTTCCAATATCCAATTGATCTATCAAAAGAATGTATATGGCTTGTCGGATTCTTTAGAATTTAGTAGCCTTGGATGAATAGTACGGATGACTCCTCTTATCTATTGATAGATTTATGACTAGATCGATGTTTATGAATGCGGATTAGGGTTTCTCGGACGAAACTAGAGTTTCGTCACTATTGACCCTTGTCCTTGCATTCGCCTACATTCGCATCTAGCCTTCAACAAAGAGATCATCAATCTAATCTCAAATCGTGGTCGAAATTGTCAAGAAATTGTGTTTCTTTACCCGATGAGGATGTTGATGATTTCTTTGTTGAAGTTCATAAACTTCATAAGACTTAAAAGGAGTATAGTGTTTTCTCACGCAATGATCTACCCTAATCCTATGAATCCAATCAAGCGGAGATTTACTCTCGCATCATGATAATAGAAGAATCAACAATTAAGGATTTCATAATGCGGAAATTTCAAGAAAGCGAGATTAGAAGTAATGATCACCTTTATTATTCAACTTCAAATTACAATTCCTTCAATCCGAGATTACAAGAAGAATAGCTCATGATCACTCCTTTGAAGGGGTAATTTCTCCGTCGATCTTCGCTTCGCTCGATCACCGTGAGTGTTGGACCTATCAAGGATCTTGTGCTCGGATGACGATCGGCTTCGCATAAAGGAATCTTGAATGATGTCGCTTGATGAATTTCTCTACGATTCATGATCTTGGATTTTGATTTGGAATTGGATATTTTCTTTTTGATTTGGTTTTTGGATCAAAAGTTTCCCACGCCCAAGAAGCTAAGTTGTTATGAAGCTTCCCCCATAAGCTAGGCTGTTATGCAGAGGCTTCTTTGATAAGTGTAGGGTTCTTATGAACGACAGCAAGGTTTCGGGAGGCATCGTCTATGCCATTTTCAAAATTTTGCCATTATAAAGAACCCTAGACTAGAATCGATAACTAGAGAATCATACGAAACAACATGTAAACTACTTTACATCTAAGTGATAACGGAATACAACCTTTGTAGACCGGTCCTTCACTTCAATAGCTCCTTGTAGTGGTCGCTTCGCTGCGATCATGGTACTCCCGGACTCTAGCATGACTTCTAAGGTGAAAAGAACGAGCTTGCTTGAAGTCTTCGAGGCCGAAGATGATCTACGTCGAGGAGACACTAACTCAAGCCACTACTTTACTAATTGAGAGATTAGTGAAGCTAACACCCTATACTAAAGTGCTAATCTAGTAGAGGATGATGAAGTAGGAAGTGGGCTCACTTTAGTTTTATTTTTCTCACAATATTTTCTCTCTTTAGAAAACCCTAGCAAGCTTTTCGCTCAAGGAAGAAGAAGATGAGCAAAAAAAAAATGAGAATTAACTTATGAGGTGAGAGAATGAACCATTGGTGAGTTTTTATCATATACAAACTCATGTAGAGACATAACCATGGCTAAATTATAATGGTTAGGTTAATAAATATCTTAAGTAAAACAAAATTAGTGGACTAAATCAATGCATCCACAAGCTTCATGAAGCTTCATGCACGTGAGCTATTATCTACTAATTTGGAATTACTTTAAATACTAAAACCCAACATTATAATTAGTATGGTGTAAGTCTCATACACCCATGTAGTGTGTATCAACAACCATGATACAAAATAAAACACAATTAATAAATATCACATATATATTAAGTGTGCACATATGAGAATAATAAATGCTTAAGTGATCTAATATTAGTTAATGTAAATTAGTATATCAAATATACAATTATACACTAAATTATCAAATCAACACTTGATTTAATAATCCGGCTATATCACATATAATCGACTAATATTAAATGTACCAACTTATCAAATCAACACTTGATTCAATAACTCGGCTATATCACATATAACCGTCCGATACAAATATCGCGAGAATAGAATACGGTATCACATACTCGCATTATTCTTGGTCCCACACATATTACATATGTGCTCCTACTTCGTTTTGCCTGAGCCAGTAAAACCTCTATGTAGGACTCTAAAGACTCATCAATACGCCGACAGTAGGTGATGATCACATCAAGCACCCATAAGCCGTCAGCGGTACTAGCTGGACGTAACGGCTACCCGGGTATTGGGAGATCAGAAGATCAACAAGCAAGCCCGCTCTAGCTCCTGCAAAGCCTGTCAGTAACACTACCGTACAGTTCGGTCTCTTCAACCGATATGTCGCATATCTAGTTTAGGAGTGGTAAACGGCAGATCCCAATAACCGATAAGCCATGCCAATAAGAGGCTCATAACGGGTCGAGAAACATATGATAACACTTACCAGTAAATCTCTAAATCAGCCCTGGACAGGGACTTCCCTGTTATGGCCAATCGAGCATAGCGCAACATGAACCCCCAATACCGGGAGAGACGAAACCCCTCCTATCGCTTATTGCCTCCATGTGACTCGGAATGTACCCAAAAACCACCATTTTGCACGTCCTCTTGAACATGGCAAGGTGGAAATCAAAGCACAGTGGGAATCACATAAGACTCTATGACGATCTCGGGTCAACAGACTAACCTGTACCAGTGTCACCAGAGAACTACTATCTGACGTAAGGTATAATACCATCTAGGAGTTCTTGGAGAGCCCGTCCAATGTACCCAGTCTCTACTGAGCACCCGTATACCATCTCTGATGTCAAACACCAATGGATATAGGATCATCCATCGCCCATCTCGTGGATCGAGAAGCGTATACACTAGTATACTCTGGTATATCGATGCCCTATCTCGATACATCCACGACTAGGAACATTAAAGAATGAACTTATGGACTACCATAGCCCCACTAGTATGATCTGCATCACAATCCTGGTAGTCAAGTACACATCCTAAGGCCATAAGACAGTATAAAGAGACAAGTATACATGTTAAGATAAAAAGCAACAAGATAGCATACTATCATGTCGAGCAAGAAAGTCCTTTCTATATATGTCCAAGCATCCACTATAATATACATCATATGTACAATAATAGCCTCTAGGGCATACATACAATTAACAATCTCCCACTTGCAGTAGGGCCAGCTGCTGTAGTATCTCATACCCAACATCCCGAAGAGTCTCTCGAACTGTATCTGAGGAATGGCCTTCATGAGTGCATCTGCTGTGTTGTTTTTCGTATCAACTCTCCTGACCTTGATCTCCCGGCGACCAACTATCTCCCGGATCAGGTGATACCGCTTAAGAATATGCCTGAATCGCTGATAGGACCTAGGTTCCTTGGCCAAAGCCACCACTCCATTGTTATTACAATACAAAGGTATTGGATACTCAATGGATGGAACCACTCCAAGTTCAATTATGAACTTCTTCATCCAGACAGCCTCTTTGGCAGCATTGTTGGCGGCGATGTATTCAGCCTCCATCATCGAGTCTGCCACGGTTTCCTACTTGGAACTCTTCCAGCATACTGCCCCTCCATTGAGGGTAAAGACAAATCCCAAGTGCGACTTAGAGTCGTCTTTATCGCTCTGGAAGCTCGAATCGGTGAAGGACTCCATCTGGAGTTCTCCGTTACCATAAACTAAGAGCATCTCTTTAGTCCTTGTCAAATACTTGAGAATGCTCTTCATAGATGTTCAGTGACTCTCTCTAGGATTTTATTGATACCTGCTCACTACACATAGTGAGTATGCTACATCGGGTCTGGTACATACCATCACGTACATGATAGAGCCTACTGCCGAAGCATAGGGTATCCCTTGCATGCGAGCTCTCTCCAAATCAGTCTTGGGAGATATCTTTTTGGAGAGAGTGTGTCCCGAGATCGTGGTTAAAAACCCACGCTTGGATTCTTTCATACTAAACCTCTTTAGTATGGTGTCAATGTACCTGGATTGGGACAATCCAAGTATCTGTTTAGATCTATCTCTATAGATCTTAATCCCCAAGATGTAGGAGGCATAACCTAGATCTTTCATTGAGAATCTATGTGATAAGAAGAGCTTGACCAATTGCAGGATAGGAATATCATTTCCTATCAAGAGTATGTCATCCACGTACAATACGAGGAAGATAACCTTACTCTCTACCACCTTTTTGTATATATAAGGTTCATCTACATTTTTTACGAAATCAAACTCTTTGATAACGACATCAAAACAGATGTTCCAGCTCCGCGATGCTTGCTTTAACCCGTAGATGGATTTAACCAGCTTGCACACCTTTCCGCTGCTCCCACTATCTACAAAGCCCTCTGGCTGAGTCATGTACACGCACTCTTCCAAATCACCATTTAGAAAGGCGGTCTTAACATCCATTTGCCAGATTTCGTAGTCATGGTATGCAGCAATGGCAAGCATGATCCAGATGGATTTAAGAATAGCCACCGGAGAAAAGGTTTCGTCATAATCCACACCTGGTCGTTGATGAAAACCCTTTGCAATAAGTCTATATTTGAAAGTCTCCACTTTCCCATCTACACCAAGTTTTTTCTTGAAGATCCACTTGCTCCCAATAGGTTTTACCCCTTCAGGAGTATCTTCCAAAGTCCATACTTTGTTGGTGTACATAGAATCCATCTCAGACCACATTGCATCCAGCCATTTCACAGAGTCCCCACTCGTGATGGCCTGCTCGAAACTAGTTGGGTCATCATCCTCCATGATGCAATCCTCGCTCCCACCATCAATGAGAAAACCATAGTATCTCTCAGGTGGATGAGGAACTCTACTAGATCGGCGGAGAGGGTGAGCTTCGTTGGGAGCTATCGAATCCTCTGGTTCCACTAAATCTTCATTTGCAGTTTGCGCTGCTGGAACTTCTTCCAGCTCCACCTCTTCGCCACTAATTTCTTTTGCAAGAAATTCCTTTTCTAAAAAGGCGGCATGTTGAGCAACAAGCACCTTTTGTTGTTCACTGTGGTAGAATAGATATACATTTGAATATTTAGGATATCCAACAAACTTGCAAAGAACTGATCGTTCCTCGAGTTTGTCCTGATTTTGCCTTTTGACATAGGCCAGACAACCACATATCTTAACTCGTTTAAGACATGGTCTCTTCCCACTCCATATCTCATATGGTGTGGTAGGTACAGATTTTGATGGAACCTGATTCAATAGGTATGCTACCGCTTCAAGCGCATAACCCCAAAAGGAAGTAGGTAACTCAGCGATGCTCATCATAGAGCGCACCATATCTAATAGGGTGCGATTCCCCCGCTCCGATACACCGTTGTGCTATGGTGTATATAGAGGAGTAAGCTGAGAGAGAATCCCATTCTCTTTTAGAAAGTCCAGGAACTCCGTGCTCAAGTATTCACCTCCCCGATCAGATCGAAGGATTTTAATACTTTTACCCCTTTGGTTCTCAAATTCGGATTTATATTCCTTGAATTTCTCAAAAGTTTCAGACTTGTGTTTTATCAGGAACACATGTCCGAATCTTAAGAGATCATCAGTGAATGTAATGAAGTACGAAAATCGATTCCTGGCATGTGTAGACATAGGACCACATACATCACTATGTATCAGTCCCAAGAGCTTACTATCTCTTTCTCCGTGTCCTGTAAACGGAGTTTTGGCCTTTTTGCCTTTGAGACATGATTGACAAGTGTCATAAGATGAAAATTCGAATAGATTCAAATATATATCCTTATGCAACTTAGCCAGTCATGTCGCATTGATATGACCTAGTCTACAATGCCCCAAGAAGGATTCGTTCATTACTGAACTCTTACTCTTGTGTGTGTTTTGTACATTAAGGACTGTAGTTTGATCTAGAACGTATATGCCATTATTTAACGAGCATGATCTAATCAACTTTTGATTCAGGAAGATGTTCATAACATTATTCTGTACTACAAAATTATATCCTTCTTTACTTAATAAAGAAACAGATATAAGATTGCATATCAGGGTCGGAATGTAATAGCATTCGTTCAGAATCAATGTATTACCATTTGGTAATACAAGGTGATATTCGCCTACTGCTTTGGCTGCAACATTTGCCCCATTCCCGACTCTTACGGAATGATCACCTATTCCCAGTTCTCTACCTTTCCTTAGCCCATGTAACATATTACATATGTGGGATCCCGATCCGGTATCTAATACCCAGGACGTAGAGTGAACTGAGAAACATTTCTCAATAACAAACACACCCGAAGAAGACACATCAACATGCTTATTCTTCGTTTGGGCAGCCTGGGAATCCGGATATGTCCCTATTCCCTGTTCAGTCTTATAACAATTATAAGAAAGAACGGAACAACGTTCCCCTGCTCAGTATAACAAGCGGGTTCGGTCAATACATCCATATTATTATCTTGATTAAGACGTGACATGGTCATTACCTAGAGAGAGAGAGAGAGAAGAAAACACTTTAGCGCATGCTCTTGCAAGATGTCATGACCCGAAATTGGCCCATGACGGCCATAGTACTACGCAACGCTCTAAGACGTAACGTAGTAAAAGAAAGCCAAAACCCAGAAATCGAAACCAAGAAAATACGGAAAATATAATATAAGTTTTTGAAACATTTGAAATCGCAATCCAAATTCTTTAAAAGTTCTACTTTCTTTCTTTAAAATTTTAGCAACACCCCCTTTTTGTAAAAACTAGCCAATATGAATACAATACAAATATACAACGCTGTAGTGAAGAAATAAAGACAAAAGAGAGAACTGAATATAAAAGACAACAAATCCACAAATAATATACAATAACGTCCTCACCAAGTCTCTAAGTCAACAATACAATAGTAGATGGAGAGTACAAAATACAACGAATGTACAATATGAAATACAAATAATCATCTAACCCACCTAAGCAAAATGGTATACTGTGAGCTGATGCGATATCTGCAGCAAAAGATGATAGATGAGAAGCTGAATAGCCTGCCTCGACTACTCTGGGGAGCAACCTGAAACACCTGTGGCACAACGGGGGTGAGTTGCCAACTCGTGAATAGTAGATAACATATGCAGGTAATCGCAGGAATGTACGTGCAGCATGAATCTAAGGTATGCGATTGCAGTAATAACATGTCATGTGAATGCAAAATAATGGAAAGTACACTAGCAGATACAATCAATATATGAAGTAATAGTAATATGACAATAGTATGCGATAACCATGCAATGGGGATATGAGAATGTAGATATGCAACTATCATAAGGGTACACTAACAGGTACTACCAATATATGAAACTGTGCATAAAATAGATAAGTGTGAGGTATAGGGTGGAATATGTCATTTCCACGGAAACCTGACATCGTGGCAGGATCGCAATCCATCAAGACACTCCAATCCACAAATCCTCAAATCAGCCCCCAAACTGGGCTCTCACATCATATAAGTCTCACATCTCCTCAATGCACAATATCGAGTAATCTCCTATATCCCGAATGTACAAATCAACAATCACATAGGTATGTCCAATATCCAATCTCAATGATTCACCTAATAACTCAAGTCAAATCTCCAGTAAGAATCTAACATCCTAAAGGTATATATATACAGAAATAAATATGATGGGGGCAATATACATATATTAGCGTCCCATTCCACTAATATTGGTGTAAGGGTATATATAACAACGGCTAAATCCCCTGTTATATATACAAAGGTATTAAAAGAAATATCATGAAAACAATGTGCCAAGCATCGACACAGAAATCCTGATAGGTACGTATCATATGCTATCCCGAAAGCACGAGTGCCTAGCTCTGACCCTCGCCTTTCGACGTATGCATACGTACAAGACTCCGGTCGGTATCCCCAAGATAACCGCCGAGTAAAAGGTAATATCACCGGACGGTATGGTTTCTCTGTCAGGCTCACCGACTAACAAATCCAGCGATCCATTCTTGCCTCGAGGTACCTCCGGGCCCCACCATGTACCCTCATGCGGCCTCTACGCCTCCTCGCATGGGGTATAAATAATCAGCACCGATAAAACCCATGGTGGATGTGCAAATATCATATCAAGGAAACCGGGTTTTTCAATGTATGCATAATTTCATGAACTCCCGCGGTTCGCAAATCCAGAAAACATCATGTAAAATCCAACTAAACAATGCGCAAATCCAGGAATAAACATATGTGATATATCTGAAATGCGAGCATATAAATGAGAATATGTAGCTGAAACCAGATGTATGCGAAACCAATAAGGTGCAGCTAGGTAACATCGGTAAAGGTAAATATGTAACTGCAATTGAATATGTGTGTAATATACAGATGTAGTAATGTAGGTATCTACCTATAAGAACTGATGAAGTATACCCCCTCCGGGTATGAGTGGAATATGTGAGAAAGGTATATCGGTAACTAAATGTCAAAAAGCGATAAGTAATGTGAATCAATGTCGGAAAGTCCCTAACTAAGCAATACAATGTCTAAAATGGTTTGTGTGTGACATGGAAATTATTGACGGTGTGTGTGTAGCATACAATCCGTGCTTGTGCATCATGAACCGTCAATAATATGTGCAGTGTCCTACGGCTGCTAGTCACAGTACAGCTATATCAAGAAAATAAAGTAAAGGCGCAATTCTAACAATGACGCAAAATATGCGACAATTAATAGAATCCTAGCCCAGACGCATAACGCCAATCGGGCGATTCCCCTGTAGATGTTAAATCTACTCACATACACTCCACGCTTAGGTGAATCCTACCATCTGCTCCCCCCTGTAGCAGTGTCCGTAGTCCCTGCCTGCAAACCTGCAATTAAGACATGGAAATCGTATATAAGCCAAATATTCCGCAAAACGCGATATCGAACCAAAACGAGAAATTCGCGTCGCGAACTAAACGCGCGTGTGCACGATACGCTAAAACGTGTGTGTACGCGTCTAAAACCATCGCGACACGCCGCGATACACTGGATCACAGAACCCTCTCACGTATCGTGCGTATCACGCAAACACAACGAACACCAAAAACGATATTTGATCCCAGATTTTCCTACAGGTCAAATCTTACAAAACTAGACATGCCAAAGCCCTAGACAACACTGCAGACAACCCTAGCCAAGACCCCAACACCCCTGCCCCCTACTTGGCCACAAATTGCGGCCAAACCTAATAAATCTGCGGCCTGGACTGGGAAGTAGGGTCTCGTGTTCTGGTGTTGTGTTCTAGACCTAGTGAGCATGCTCCAGTATTCTCAATTTTGTTCTGAAGGATCCGGGTCAAAAGCAGATTACAAAATGCTACAATGTCGCTTTAAAAACGCTAATTTGCACAAAAAGCAAACCCTATGGTATTTTAGTGAAATCTGGGTTATTTCTCAGTTGAAGTGACCCTAATAACACTAAAATAATCTAGGTTAACTAACACAATCATCACTTAAACAACATTCCACACAAATCACCTTAATTAGTACTAAACTAGCTAATTTAACACTAATCGAAGCTAATTAACACACAAGCTAAGCAAACTAGGGAAAGGGTTCAGAAATATACCCCAAAGAACCCTAGAGAGCAGGTGAAGAAGTGGAGAAGAGCTGCTGTAGGTTGCTGGAGCTCCTGCTACTGCTGTTGCTGCCTGCTGCTCCTGCTGCTGCTGCTGCTGATGATGATGCTGTTGCTGATGATGATGATGCTGGAGCTGCTGCTGCCTCTGCTGCAGGTGAGTGTGTGTGTGTGTGAGAGTGTGAGAGAATGAGAGATGGAAAATGAGAGGGAGAATGAGAAAAACATCAAGGACCCCTCCCCCTTCTCACTCTCTTTCCTCATTAATGAGGCATGGTTCACACCATGCTCCCATGCCCTCTCTCTCTCACACAAAGTCAACATTCAACCCTTTTTAAAATCCTTTTTTGTTTAAAAACAACCATAACACTTAAACAAAACATAAAACTAACTTAAGACAAATGGTTAGCTAACCTCCAAATTAGCACCCTAGTTAACATGCCCAAGTGTGTGTGTGCCTAGAAAAAATCTAATAAAATATTCATTAAATAGGATAAAATATTTAAAACTTAATTTGGTAAACTTTTTATTAAAAACCATATATTAAAATATAATTAGTCACAGAACAAATTCTAAGGTGTTACAATCTCTCCCCTTAAAAGAAATTCGTCCCCGAATTTAAAAATTATACTGCTACGCGTACCTTCAAAGAGAAGATTACAATTCTCAAATCTCGCTCGTAGCCTCCCAAGTGATTACCTCGCTATACGGCTACGTCCAAGAAAAACCCTTCACAGATGGCAAGACTCTTGACCGATGTCCCTCCACCTGCCGATCCATTAACACAATTGGCTGCTGGTGAACGAAAGATCGTGTCAAGCTAAATGGTCTGATGCTAGATCATGTGAGTGAGGTCAAGAAGGTAATTGTAAAGTATTATCACAAGGAATACGGGGTGAAAATCCAAAAATCTGGGCGGAAGAGCCAAATTAAAGGCAACGAAACTAACTCGCTTATAGGATCTCAAAAGGACCTAAAATCCTGGGACAAGCTCCCCAAAATCCATCACGTCATTCATCGGAAAGTCCGTAGGAATACATGATCTGTCCCTGCGAACTCGAGTCTATGGCTAACACAGTCGGCATAAGACCTCAGTTCGCAATAGACAATTTCCATCCTGACCTAACACAACTGGACCATCTCCAAAGCTCTAGACTAGCTGGGGTCCAAAATCCTACTTACGCAGAGTCAGAAAAATAACAGGCTGGCGATCGACACGACCTAACCCTTAAACCTAAAGGTGGCCAATTGGAGTGTCTCCTGATAACAACTATCGAAGGAGAACTCTAACGATGGCGAGTGACGATCCCCAACCGCTGACAACAATCAACACAAACACACAACTTAACAAAGAACAACTGAGAAAACTGAGTATAACCGGACGACAAGAATCCGAATGGAGTCACACCCTGACTAGACCTGGGTAGAAACCATAACGAAATTCGTGGAGATCTGCTCCCACTCCTACTTCGGAACGGTAAAAGGTTGCAACTCTCCAGCCGGCCTCAGATGCTCGACCCAAGCACACCACAAGACAGACACCTTGAAATGAAACCTGAAACTTCTCTTTACATCCCTGTCCACCTGTAACTATCTCACAAGTCACGCAAAATGTTGGTGGAACTTGAATGCATATAGAGAGTTGACAGATGTGCATGTTCTAGGATTACACGTCTTTACCTGATAACATCAGGTACACAAACGCGTCCTTAACTTAGCACACCATTGTCACAAATCAAGGTCTCTGAATCATTACCCAGCTGAGTATGCTCAAGTATCTCTGACGAACGAGCATCGACGGGCAGTGTCTCGCGAAAACGATTCAAGGAAAGTGGTCGGGCGCGGACATGAGCAAGCTGTCCCCTCCGTAGAGACGGACTAAAGCTGTACTCGACGATCACACAAGAACTGTAAATCTGCAGAAGACTATCACAACAATCAAAATCCGCTGCAGGAAGATGTTCATTAAGCTCTAGTGGTCCGTGGAAAATCTGACATGACTCTTGAACAAGTAGTGTCCCCAAATCTCCAACGCAAAACCACCGCGGCCATCTCCAGATCATGAGTGTAATATCCTTCTCGTACTTCCTCCAAATGTAGGGAAGCAAAAGCGATGACTCTGTAGTGTCACCTCAGTACACACTCGAGCCCACTCAAGAAACATTACAGTTAAACAACAAAGTCGCCCGAACCAAAAGCAAAGAAAGAACTGATGCAGTTGTTAACCGAATCTCCAACTGCCGAAAACTCCGTACACATGCCTCAGTCCCAAGAAATGAAATCTCCATTCCGGTAAATTCAGTCAACGGTGCAGCACTACTCTAGTAATCCTGCACGAAATGGCGGTAAGAACCTGTTACGCCCAAAAATCTGCGGACCTCCGTCCTGCACACAAGTCTGGGCCTAAGCTGTACGGCCACGATCTCTCTCGGAACCATACGAAACCGTCTCCCGTGACTATAAGACCTAGGAGTCAACACAAAACAAGCCTGAAGAAACACTCCGAGAATTTAGCAAACTGCTGGTGCTCTCCCAGTATCTGCATAACAAATCCTCAAGTGCTGCTCCTGTCCCTCAAGACGCATTAGAGAGAACAGAATGTCGTAAATAACACAACAAAAACTGGTCGAGGAACGGCCTGAAGAAATCTGGTTCATCACATCTATGAATGCTGCTAGGGCATCAGTGAATCCAACGACTCACAAAACACACAAGGCCCGTAGCACGCATAAGGCAGCCTTCGGAATGCCGTCACTCCGAACCTCAATAATGATGACCTGATCCTAAACAAACTTAGAAAATGTCTCGCACTGTGGAGCTGATCGAAGAAATCGTCACGGCGAGGTGAAGGATACCTATCTGCACCGTAAGCCGGTTCAATTAATGATCCATCGATACGCAACCCTAAACTGCCGTCTTTCTCCTTGACGAACAGAAATAGGAGCTTCCAAAAGCGAAACACTTAGACACACAAAACTCCCCAAACAAACAACTCTGCAGCTGATCCTTAAGCTCCCTAAGCTTCGTCGGCTCATCCGGAACAACGTCGGAAAAACTCTCGCATGAAAGGAACACCGGTCCAACAAACCCACTGTGGCTCCGATATCATGAATGAATGCTAAGAATCCACGACATCTCCATAGTAGCCGACTAGCAAAAAAGGCTGAATTCAAGCTGTGAGAGGCAGCACCACTATCCACCTGCACAACAAGAACTGACCTGCCGGGAAAACAAACCTGACTGTTTCCTCACGGTAGTCCACGGACGCCTAGCACGGAGTTAACCAGTCCATGCCCAGGAGAACGTCAAATCCAACGTCTCTGGAAGGATCGAAACGACAGACGAATCTCTATCTCCTATCCGATTGGCACACAACTGAAATACGTGTCGCGCAATAAAAAAATCGCCGACAGAAGTTAGCACAACCACGACTAATCTACCCAACCACGGTACAAGCATGAAAAACAACGAATACATCAAAAGAACATGCAAATTAAGGATACCTGAAAACTCTGCATTGGACGCCTGCGCGTCCCGATGAGTAGAAGTAAACTCCTATGTCTGCCCTCTACCCGCAGCTGGCCGAACTTCTCTGGTAGACTGAGCCCTCTGAACAAACCTTCCACGTCCACGGCCTCTCTGAAAACGATCCTGACGAGGTGCTAAGGAACAATCCCTGACAAAGTGCTGAAGGCTCCCGCATCGAAAACATCCACGCGCTGATTGCTGACCATCCTGGAGATGAGAGCTGAACGACTGTCCTCATCCTAAGCCTCTGCTACTCCCGCGACGGCCACGAAATTTGTCTCGATGACCAAACCTCTGTCTCTGGGCTGGTACACTGGTATGAGTCCTCCACTGTCCTGGAACTCTCTGAGCCTCTGGAATATGTGCCTCGTCAACTGGAGCTGCAACCACTGGTGCTATGTAGGTGACGGACTGCTGCATGCTGACCGTAAGTGACAACTGAGTAACAGGGGTGACAACCTCCTGTCGTAGCTCCCTAACGACATCAACCAATGAACTCATAGTCTGGCCGAAGTCCTGCATCTCTGCCAAAAGTCTATCAATAGTATATGTCATAGGCTGATCCGTCTGCACCTGTGCAACTAGAGTGCCATCCTGGTCAGTACTCGTCTCCCCCGAGCCAACTCTGACCTCGGCCCTTGCTGCATCACTCTGAGTCCCCATAGTCATCGGCGGCAAGGCTATAAATAGATATAAGATTCGATGAAAATAAGGAATCGAATCTCAAGGATATGAATCATCAAGGAAGGAATTTCAAGCAAATTGTACTTAGGTTACTTAATGCAAAGTACCGCATCGTGGGTATGCTGTAGACATACACACACACTACGTTACTCTGCTTAAGCTATCTACTCCATCATACTAAGGTCATTCTACACTCCGAAAGGTAAAACCTAGCGCTCTGATACCAACTTTGTCACGACCCGAAATTGGCCCGTGACGGCCCTAGTACTACGCAACGCCCTAAGACGTAACGTAGTAAAAGAAAGCCAAAACCCAGAAATCTAAACCAAGAAAATACGGAAAAGATAATATAAGTTTTTGAAACATTTGAAATCGCAATCCAAATTCTTTAAAAGTTCTACTTTCTTTCTTTAAAATTTTAGCAACACCCCTTTTTGTAAAAAACTAGCCAATATGAATACAATACAAATATACAACGCTGTAGCGAAGAAATAAAGACAAAAGAGAGAACTGAATATAAAAGACAACAAATCCATAAATAATATACAATAACGTCCTCACCAAGTCTCTAAGTCAATAATACAATAGCAGATGGAGAGTACAAAATACAACGAATGTACAATATGAAATACAGATAATCATCTAGCCCACCTAAGAAAAATGGTATACTGTGAGCTGATGCGATATCTGTAGCAAAAGATGATAGATGAGAAGCTGAATAGCCTGCCTCGACTACTCTGGGGAGCAACCTGAAACACCTGTGGCACAACGGGGGTGAGTTGCCAACTCGTGAATAGTAGATAACATATGCAGGTAATCGCAGGAATGTATGTGCAGCATGAATCTAAGGTATGCGATTCCAGTAATAACATGTCATGTGAATGCAAAATAATCGAAAGTACACTAGCAGATACAATCAATATGTGAAGCAATAGTAACATGACAATAGTATGCGATAACCATGCAATGGGGATATGAGAATGTAGATATGCAACTATCATAAGGGTACACTAACAGGTACTACCAATATATGAAACTGTGCATAAAATAGATAAGTGTGAGGAATAGGGTGGAATATGTCATTTCCACGGAAACCTGACATCGTGGCAGGATCGCAATCTATCAAGACACTCCAATCCACAAATCCTCAAATCAGCCCCCAAACTGGGCTCTCACATCATATAAGTCTCACATATCCTCAATGTACAATATCGAGTAATCTCCTATATCCCGAATGTACAAATCAACAATCACATAGGTATGTCCAATATCCAATCTCAATGAATCACCTAATAACTCAAGTCAAATCTCCAGTAAGAATCTAACATCCTAAAGGTATATATATACAGAAATAAATATGATGGGGGAAATATACATATATTAGCGTCCCATTCCACTAATATTGGTGTAATGATATATATAACAACGGCTAAATCCCCTGTTATATATACAAAGGTAATAAAAGAAATATCATGAAAACAATGTGCCAAGTATCGACACAGAAATCCAGATAGGTACGTATCATACGCTATCCCGAAAGCACGAGTACATAGCTCTGACCCTCGCCTTTCGACGTATGCATACGTACAAGACTCCGGTCGGTATCCCCAAGATAACCGCCGAGTAAAAGGTAATATCACCGGACGGTATGGTTCCCCTGTCAGGCTCACCGTCTAACAAATCCAACGATCCGTTCTCGCCCCGGGGTACCTCCGGGCCCCACCATGTGCCCTCATGCGGCCTCTACGCCTCCTCGCATAGGGTATAAATAATCAGCACCGATAAAACCCATGGTGGATGCGCAAATATCATATCAAGGAAACCGGGTTTTTCAATGTATGCATAATTTCATGAACTCCCGCGGTTCCCAAATCCAGAAAACATCATGTAAAATCCAACCGAACAATGCGCAAATCCAGGAATAAACATTTGCGATATATCTGAAATGCGAGCATATAAATGAGAATATGTAGCTGAAACCAGATGTATGCGAAACCAATAAGGTACAGCTAGGTAACATCGGTAAAGGTAAATATGTAACTGCAACTGAATATGTGTGTAATATACAGATGTAGTAATGTAGGTATCTACCTATAAGAACTGATGAAGTATACCCCCTCCGGGTATGAGTGGAATATGTGAGAAAGGTATATCGGTAATTAAATGTCAAAACGTGATAAGTAATGTGAATCAATGTCGGAAAGTCCCTAACTAAGCAATACAATGTCTAAAATGGTTTGTGTATGACATGGCAATTATTGACGGTGTGTGTGTAGCATACAATCCGTGCTCGTGCATCATGAACCGTCAATAATATGTGCAGTGTCCTACGGCTGCTAGTCACAGTACAACTATATCAAGGAAATAAATTAAAGGCGCAATTCTAACAATGACATAGAATATGCGACAATTAATAGAATCCTAACCCAGACGCATAACGCCATGGGGCGATTCCCCTGTAGATGTTAAATCTACTCACCTATGCTCCACGCTTAGGTGAATCCTACCATCTGCTCTCCTTTGTAGCAGTGTCCGTAGTCCCTGCCTGCAAACCTGCAATTAAGACATGGAAATCGTATATAAGCCAAATATTCCGCAAAACGCGATATTGAACCAAAACGAGAAACTCGCGTCGCGAACTAAACGTGCGTGTGCACGATACGCTAAAACGTGTATGTACGCGTCTAAAACCATCGCGACACGCCGCGATACACTGGATCACAGAACCCTCTCACGTATCGCGCGTATCGCGCAAACACAACGAACACCAAAAACGATATTTGGTCCCAGATTTTCCTACAGGTCAAATCTTACAAAACTATACATGCCAAAGCCCTAGACAACACTGCAGACAACCCTAGCCAAGACCCCAACACCCCTGCCCCCTACTTGGCCGCAAATTGCGGCCAAACCTAATAAATCTGCGGTCTGGACTGGGAAGTAGGGTCTCGTGTTCTGGTGTTGTGTTCTAGACCTAGTGAGCATGCTCCAGTATTCTCAATTTTGTTCTGAAGGATCCGGGTCAAAAGCAGATTACAAAATGCTACAATGTCGCTTTAAAAACGCTAATTTTCACAAAAAGCAAACCCTATGGTATTTTAGTGAAATCTGGGTTATTTCTCAGTTGAAGTGACCCTAATAACACTAAAATAATCTAGGTTAACTAACACAATCATCACTTAAACAACATTCCACACAAATCACCTTAATTAGCACTAAACTAGCTAATTTAACACTAATCGAAGCTAATTAACACACAAGCTAAGCAAACTAGGGAAAGGGTTCAGAAATATACCCCAAAGAACCCTAGAGAGCAGGTGAAGAAGTGGAGAAGAGCTGCTGTACGTTGCTGGAGCTCCTGCTGCTGCTGCTGATGATGATGATGATGATGCTGTTGCTGATGATGATGATGCTGGAGCTGCTGCTGCCTCTGCTGCAGGTGAGTGTGTGTGTGTGTGAGAGTGTGAGAGAATGAGAGATGGAAAATGAGAGGGAGAATGAGAAAAACATCAAGGACCCCTCCCCCTTCTCACTCTCTTTCCTCATTAATGAGGCATGGTTCACACCATGCTCCCATGCCCTCTCTCTCTCACACAAAGTCAACATTCAACCCTTTTAAAATCCTTTTTTGTTTAAAAACAACCATAACACTTAAACAAAAAATAAAACTAACTTAAGAAAAATGGTTAGCTAACCATGATTGCCAATCATGGTTAACCTCCAAATTAGCACCCTAGTTAACATGCACAAGTGTGTGTGTGCCTAGGAAAAATCTAATAAAATATTCATTAAATAGGATAAAATATTTAAAACTTAATTTGGTAAACTTTTTATTAAAAACCATATATTAAAATATAATTAGTCACAGAACAAATTCTAAGATGTTACACAAGATCAGATTGGTTATTATTTTATCTAATCAGGATGGCTCCCACTGTTTTTATCAAATCTTCCTTAAAACCCTAAAAGGAAAGACTAGCCGGGATTAATTACACCCTACAATTTTGCCAATCTTTCAGCCAGGTCAGTGCCGGTACTTTAAGGGAGGTTCCCCGTGCTTTCGCACGGACCTAATTAAAGTAAACCTTGTTTTCCTAGAGGCATAGCCCCGTTGACACCTTTCTAGAAACCTACTTGATCGGCTAATTGTAAAGTGCAAGACTCTCCATGGAGTAACACTTACTCGCAGTGGATATAGGGATTCAACTATCACATAGAAGGTATGCAATCTCATTGCAAATTTCAACGCATGAAATTCCCGATAATATTTTGCCCCTAGCATGCTATGACGTTGACAGAGGTCAACAAATTATAGTGCACTAGTCAAGTTCAACCTATCATTTCTGATTGAATCAAACCCACCTGCACGACCCTTGACAAAGGTCAACAAGGTCATACGACTACCCTAATCCAATCGCATCATATGCTTTACAGATAAGCACTAATTAGATACCGCACACTACACTTTGACAGAGGTTAAAAACGCAACACGAATACTAAATAATACTTATCTGAAATGACGGAGGGCTACGACAGTTTTTTATGAAATCCTTTTGCTAATGAACTTGATATCGTTGTAGAATCGAGTGATTTTGAAAAAAAGTGTTTTTGAGGCTTTTATTAGTTTCGCTAAAGAGGTCACTCCCGGTGAAGGGATCTCGGCTCTTTCCTCATCGAATAAGGTTCAGGATATATCACATATATCACTATGCAAAGCAAATACTCCAAAAGCAATCAAAAGAAAAACCGTGTGTTGTAGCATCTGCCAGTTATTGCTAAAGAGATCACTCCCGGTGAAGGGATTTCAGTTCTTTCCTTATCGAATAAGGTGCAGGATATATCGCATATATCACTATGCAAAGCAAATACTGTAGCTACCTTTTTTATTTTTTTGAAAATTTGATTCCACAACATCTTTAAGGTTTCTTTTCTTTCATTAATCATATTAATGAATTCCCATCATTTAAGCTTCCTAAGCATCACAGAAGAAACGAAAATACAACGTGCGCTTATGCCATCCGCATTCGCCACAGTGTCCCATTATGCACCGTTAGGTTGCTTAAATAACGGCATACCGGGACGGGACTAGCGCGGGTGTAGAACAAAAGCAACGTCTACTATATATCCCATATATAATGTATATCCATTCATCTCAGAATCCACAGTGATCACATCACAGAGCAGCAGAAGAAACATATGAAATATTGGATATATTAGGAGGTCCATGTTTTATTTTTAGCATATATAAAACACGAATTCCACGGCCGTGATGAATAGCCAAACCTACATCCCTAGACCCCTACGAGAGCGGCAAGCAACCCTACGAATTCTAGAGTTAGGAGACCCGAACTCGACTCCTCGAGTTGGTCTCCCACTGGACTCTAGAACCCAGTTACTTGTGCTCCCCTCCTTGGGTCTATCCTAATGCAGAAAAGTAAATAATATACAACAATGGTGATATCATCCTCAACCCGGAAGTGCCCCAATAAAAGAATATTACATACATTGAATTTTACATGAATGAAAATAAAAACTGTCATCTCACATAAAACCCCCGGCTATTCAAAACGCGACGATCTAATATAACATATCATAACAACACATAACATCACATGTCATCAACGTAAGTAAATATGCGTATCCCAATTTTCGTTGACATATAGCAACGAAACCGGCGATATACCACATATTACACTTATGGTCGAAGAAAAAGCTAGATGATATTAAACATTCCAATTGAATCAACAAACACCCAAAATTACCCAAAAAGCTCTGATTGGTAGGGATTCTGCGTGTTCAAGTTTATTTAATTACCGCAATCAAGACGGTTTCGCTTGTAGCTAGACGGTTGAGTACGGGTCGTCCGCAGGGAGATGGGAATCTTTTTCTATGTGTCTTAACGAGTTAAGTCCGAGAGTCCAGATTTGTTTGTGATTAACAAAGTGTTAAAATGATATGTAAAGAGAGCTTGTTAGGGTTAGGATTAGGTTAGTTTGAGTTAGGAGTCGCTCACTTCTTTCGTTGCAAGTCTTAATATCGGTGTTACGGTAATCGGCAACAACGGGGATTAGCACGACTAGGAAGGAACTTGAGAGTATAAGCTAGGCTTTCCAACGCTTAAGTTCTTCTTTTTGGTGCTTGTCCGTCCGTTCATGGCTCTTAGCCATAACCTCCGGTTAATTCAACCACAACCGGTCTCACTACGGAATCACCGCTATCATGTAGGATAGGGTGCCGTAGGGAGCGGATTGTGGTTCAATTAACGGGAGTCGATTTAAGATGTTGGGCAAGGAAAGAGTGAGAGAGATTTCCTTCTCTCAAACTTCCCTTATCCTACCCTAACAAGTATGGAAATTACTCACCCATTACAAGAAGAACGAAAAATAAAACAAAGGAGGAAGATAGAAAGAAGGAGATTAGAAGATAACAACTAGCTATTTGCGACCTCACCTTGGCAAGGATCAAACGTAAGCATCATGGTTGTTTAAGGATAAAGGAAAAGAGAATAAGAAAGAAACAACAATAAATAACAACAACTAAATTATCAATTGAAGATTACAAGCAATTAACATAACAAGAGCAAGACAAGTATAATAACTAAAAGAACTTCTTTATTCATCATTCTTCACTCACAAAAGATCACTACAAGTTTTTCAATGGAGAAGAGATGAGAAGAGGAAGAAGAACAACAAGTATTCTAAAACCTAAAATACAAGATTAAGCACCCTTGGCTTCACAAGGTTCTGGGCTATTTATAGGCAGGGAACTAGAAATCTAGGGCAAAATTCTACCTATACATGAAAAGACCAAAATACCCCTGAAATATTATCGAATGAGGAGGCCGTACGGCCGCGGTTCCGCGGCCTAAGCATGCTTATGCCGCGGAACCGCGGCACTTTAGTGGAATTGGCTTCTCGGGCTTTGTGGGGTTCCCTGGTCTGCTCTTGTCTGTAGTTTGGCATATGTCTTTTCTGATAATCTTTCCACATTTCTTCCAGAATTTCTGTTGATCAAAAGATGATTGGATATCGATCTTTTTGTCATGATTTTCTTGAGCTCCGCGTAGATTTCTTGGACTTGGTGTTTCCATTGTGCTTTGTGCATGAATATGACAATCGATTTGCCATTTTGTCTCTTAAACTGGTGTGTGGCAACATACGGATAGAGAGCGGAGACCCGTGTTTTATCTGTGGTTGGCAGGAATCCGGAATTTGTCGTGCTTTTCCATGAATTTCACCGTTTAGAGCCGAGAACCTGTACCCTGCAATTGACTAGCAAACACGGCTCAAGAGTACCTACCGATAAGCAATATGATAAAAATTGGGCGGTATAAAAATGCAAAAATCTGATATGAACAAATACCCCCAAAATTATCATTTGCTCGTCCCGAGCAAAACCAATTTATTCACAAAAAATTCCTAACCTCACTTTCCCAGGGAACGCGATTGCACTGAGCATGTGCAACAAGCCGTTAAATCTCTAGGTGTCCCTAGTAGGAGTGTTGTCTCCTGAGGGTTTTCAGCGGATACTACCCACAAAATCCGGTCAAGCTAGTTTTACAAAATAACTATGATTCAAACCCTAAGGTTTTATTTCAGAAAATAACAATTCTATTATCCTAAGTCTAGACCATCGAACCTTTATTTTTCACACATCGCTTCTTATTTAACTACAGATTTTATATGTCTTTACGTGCAGTGCAAATAGTGTTGTTAAGTTTCCAGAAGGATCGATTTAAGTCATCATGTCACACAATAAAGCCCGGATAAAAATTTTAAAAGGATCACATAAGTTTTATAAAGAGTTAAGCATTTTTCAAGTTTCGTTTTCCAGTAAGGTTTCAACTTCAGAATTTCTATCTTCCTTAACAGGAAACTAGGTCTTATTTTTCACTCCACCATTTTCTTGTTTTCATTTCATACACACCTCTTTGAACGTGCAATAGTCTTTATCATAGAATAAGACCTTTCATATCTCCGCTATTTTTTTTTATAAAAGCCTGTCTTTTATCAAGATTATTCTCACACAAAGAACCGTTACGAATTTTAACTCGGAGAGAACACTTGCTTGACTTTGTTTTAATCTGGACTTTCTAGGCTTCTTAGCGAGCTTTGGGCCAATGCACCCAAACCAGTTGGCTTTAGGGCATTAGGTGTAGAAACACCCCAGCGGACTTAATTACTCAAGTTACCTAGGTCCAAAAACAAAAGAAAATTTGGCGTAAAAATCATGATGATTCAATACGAACGGAGATATAACCGGCAGTTCAATTATTTTTTGGATAAAAGACGTGTTTAGTGGGTTCGGTGTGTAATCATTCCAATCAAGTTCCAGATGGGTTATTTTTCAGAATTAGTTCCAATTAAGGCATCAATAATATCCCTTCATATTCACTTCACTTCATAAACTATTCTTGATATTACTTATTTCAGAACAAACCTATTTGATCCTCAGAAAATCATTTATCCATTTAAAAGTTTTTAGACATAAAAGACTTGTCATCTAATTTCCAAAACTCACGACACGTGTAGTGTGATGTAAAGACGTATATCAGCTATAGTTAACTTCAAAGGAGAGTTATCTTTCAGGTTTTCAAAATCTAAAAATAAGATTTAGTTATTCTTATTTTATCAAACAAAACCGTCGAAATGTTGAATCAGAGTCCTCCCACTAGCTAACTTGACAGAAAAGTTTTTATGTTTTTAGAAAATTTTCAGATTTTTATGGATTTTATGGATTTTAATATGCAGATGCAAAATATACATATGAATGCGAAGGTTAGAAATGCGTACTGAGCGTACCCCCAAACTTAAACCGGACAGTGTCCTCACTGTCATTGCATGGAGATATCATTTGAAGGGTCAAAATTGTCGGTTAGATATACACAATTTTTTTTGTTTTTGTTTTTAAAGAAAAAAAAACAAAAATGGAAGAGAATATCCACAAACATATACAAAATGGTATATACATACCCCCAAACTTATTTGGAACAGTGTCCACTGTTCTTGGCTGGATTACCGAAGTTTGGTGGTAGGCAGACGAAGATTATGCAGGGTAAACCGGCTCCTGTAAGACCAGGAGCTCCTCTGTTGGTTCGGCGCTAAGGTACGGTTTAAGTCGGTGTCCATTTACTTTGAAAAATGAACCGTCCTTTGGATTCTCCAAATCCACAGCGCCATGCGGATACACATTCTGCACAAAATACGGCCCTTTCCAGCGAGATCTGAGCTTTCCTGGATGGAAGTGTAGCCGGGTGTCGTAAAGCAGTACCTGTTGACCAGGTATGAAAGTTTTGCGCAAAAGGTGTTTATCGTGAAACACCTTCGTTCGGTTCTTAACAACAACCGCGTTATCGTAAGCCTCATCCCTAAGCTCGCTCATTTCGTTCAACTGCAGCTTCCGATGGCTGCCCGCATCTTCGAGAGATTTTATCGCCCAAAATGCGCGATGCTCTATTTCGACAGGTAGGTGGCAAGGCTTTCCGTACACAAGCCGATAGGGAGACATGCCAAGATCGGTCTTATAAGCGGTTCGAAATGCCCAAAGGGCATCAGTGAGTTTCAGCGACCAATCCTTACGGTTCTTGGAAACCGTCTTCTCCAGTAGCTGCTTGATTTGCCGATTTGAAACTTCGGCCCGCCCACAGGTTTGGGGGTGGTAGGGCGTAGAGAGCTTATGATTAATGGAATATTTCCGCATCAAGGCCTCGAAAGTCTTATTGCAGAAATGAGTTCCATTGTCGCTAATGATCGCTCGGGGGTGCCCAAACCGGAAGAAAATGTTTTCTTTAAGAAACCTAACGACAACCTTGTTGTCGTTAGTCCGGCTGGGCACAGCCTCGACCCACTTAAAGATGCAATCAACAGCGAGAAGGATGTACAAGTTCCCGAAAGAGCTGGGAAACGGCCCTATGAAATCTATCCCCCAAACGTCAAAAATCTCCACAGCCAAGATTGGTTGGAGCAACATCTCGTTCCTCCGGGATATCGGGCCCAAGTGTTGGCACCGAGAGCAAGTCTTGCAATAATCATGAGCGTCTTTGAAGAGTTGTGGCCAGTAGAAACCACATTGCAAGATCATCTCAGCTGTCTTTCTAGGGCCAAAATGCCCGCCACATGCTTGATCATGGCAAAATGACAGCACACTCTTGAATTCCTCGTCAGGGACACACCGATGAATAATCTGGTCGGGACAGTACTTGAACAGATAGGGTTCGTCCCAGTAAAAGTGTTTTACTTGGGATAAGAAGCGAAGTCTGTCCTGACTTGACCATTCAGTCGGTAGTAATCCTATGGCCAAATAGTTCACAATATCTGCGAACCAGGGTTCGCAAGATACTGTCAAGAGCTGTTCATCCGGGAAAACGTCGTTGATCGGAATTGGAAGCGAAGGCGAAGAAGGAAGTCGTGAGAGATGGTTGGCAACTACGTTTTCAGATCCTCGTTGGTCCTTAATGACAAGGTCAAACTCTTGAAGCAAGAGGATCCAACGTATTAGCCGAGATTTTGCATCTTTCTTCACAAAAAGATGGCGCAGAGCAGAATGGTCTGTGTAGACAATGACTGGAGAGCCGATGTGGTAGGGCCTGAACTTTTCTAAAGCAAATACAACAGCCAAGAATTCCTTCTTAGTTGTTGTATAATTGAGTTGGGCGTCGTTCAGGGTTCGTCTCGCATAATAGATTACGTGCGGCATCTTGTTGATGTGTTGTCCCAGGACAACACCAATGGCAAAGTCGGATGCATCGCACATAATCTCAAATGGGTGCGTCCAGTCAGGTGAAGAAAGAACGGGAGCAGAAGTGAGTGAGCTTTTCAATGACTCGAACGCAGTCACACAGCTCGAGTTGAAGTCGAATGGCGTGTCCTTGGCCAGTAGAAGAGTCAAGGGCCTAGCAATCTTGCTAAAGTCCTTGATGAATCGTCTATAGAAACCGGCATGGCCAAGGAAGGCTCGGATGTCTCTGACGCATCTGGGAGGAGGGAGATTGGAAATGACCTCAATCTTCGCTTTGTCAACCTCTATGCCATTTTGCGAAATGATATGTCCTAAGACAATACCTTCGCGCACCATGAAGTGGCACTTCTCCCAATTCAAAGTGAGGTTCTTGTCATTACATCAGGTAAGGACAGCGTCAAGATGCAGCAAACACTCGTTGAAGGAATCGCCGAAGATGGAGAAATCGTCCATGAAGATCTCCAGAAATTTTTCCATCATGTCTGAGAAGATTCCCATCATACACCGCTGGAAGGTAGCGGGCGCATTGCATAACCCAAAAGGGCAAGCGACGATATGCAAACGTGCCGAAAGGACAAGTGATTGTGGTCTTGTCCTGGTCTTTTCGGCGATGCGAATCTGATTATAGCTGGAGTAGCCATCAAGAAAGCAGTAGTACTCGTGTCCGGCCAACCGTTCAAGCATTTGGTCAATGAAAGGTAGCGGAAAGTGGTCCTTCTGCGTTGCGGCGTTGAGTTTTCTGTAATCGATGCATACTCGCCACCCAGTTTGGGTGCGAGTAGGGATTAACTCGTTCGCCTCGTTAGTGATGATTGTTATACCTGATTTCTTGGGGACAACGTGAATGGGGCTAACCCACTGGCTATCAGAGATAGGGTAAATGATACCACTATTCAGACATTTTACGATCTCCTTCTTCACAGCTTCTTTCATGACTGGGTTGAGACGTCTTTGTGGATCCCTGGCTGGTTTGGCATCATCCATCAGATGAATGTGATGTTCAACGATCAGGGGAATAATCCCCTTGATGTCCGCCATGGGCCAGCCAAAAGCTTGCCTATTGCTGTGCAAGACCGCAAGAAGGGCTTTCTCTTGCTTGGGAGCTAGAGAAGCCGAGATGATAACCGGGAGGGTCTCGTTCTCACCTAAGTAAGCGTACTTAAGGTGAGACGGCAAAGGCTTGAGTTCGAGCGTTGGAGGTGAAACGATTGAAGGCAAGATTGGTGCAAAGGTCTCGAACTCAAAAGATTCCAGCAAAGGTTCAAAACGAGTGTAAGCGACCGAGCTAGATGGTTCAGGTAACTCATCCGGAAATTCGAAGGATTCAAACTCGGGTTGTAAGCGTCTAAGATCATTCAAGAACGTGAAACACTCGTAGTCGTTGTCGGGCGCAGAAACAGCAGCAGGTTCGAAGAGGAACGCACTAGTGGCGTTAAGGTTATCTTGATCGAACAAAAACTCCTCGAATTCACACTCTTCAGGGGTGATCTCCTGGATTGAGAAAACGTCCAGTATATGAGCATTAGGTTCGGAGGGCTGATTCCCTAACCTAAAAATGTTGAGTTCAATTGTCATTTTTCCAAAAGAGAGGTTCATCGAACTATTGCGACAATTGATCACATCATTTGAGGTTGCAAGGAATGGGCGACCGAGTATTACCGGAATTTGATTCCGGGGATTAGCTACAGGCTGTGTGTCTAATACAATGAAGTCAACGGGGAATATGAAGTCCCCGACTTTGATTAACACATCCTCTAGCTCACCCCTAGGATAGGTGATCGATCGGTCGGCCATTTGGAGAGTACAGTGTGTGGGTTTCAGCTCTCCTACGCCTAATTGCTCGTATACTGAGTACGGAAGCAGGTTAACACCGGCACCAAGATCTAATAGTGCACGGTTGATGTTCTTATCCCCAATGGTAATAGAAATCGTAGGACAGCCAGGGTCCTTCCGTTTTTGTGGTAAAGATTGGGTAAGAGCATCACTCACAGCACTAGCCAAGAAAACTTTCTTTGGTACCTGAGACTTCCTCTTTTTCGTGCACAAGTCCTTTAAGATTTTCGCGTAGGACGGGACTTGTTGGACGGCATCTAAAGGAGGAATGTTTATGTTAACCTACTTAAATAACTCCAGAATCTTCTCCATTTGTAGATTTTGTTTGGTGGACTTCAACCGGTTTGGAAATGGAACGTTTTTAAAATTAGTTGAGTCTAATGCTTGTGGAGGAGATTGTGGAGCTGGAGCGGATCCCAGAACTGGTGTTTTCGTGGAGTGAGAAGTGGGTCCGTTCAGAGCAGAGGAAGAAGAAGAGCCTTTTGAAGAATGGAGAATAGGCTCAGAAGACGAAGAAGCAGCAGCAGCAGCAGAAGAAGAAGAAGAAGAAGAAGAAGCGGCCGGGGTGTCATCGTTGATCCGTGTGCCGATGTTGTTTTGCAGCATCCTTCCCGATCTCAATGTGGTCACGGCACTCACATTATGGTTCTGTTGTTCAAGAGCAACTTGTACATTATGTGGGTGACCGGGATTTGGGAGTGGCTGGGACGGGAGCTTCCCCTTCTCTCGCTCGCTTAAGGCTGCATTCAGCTGTGCAATCTGGGCCTCGATGGTCTTGATACTTTGCCCGTGAGCGGCAGCGTGTTGCACTAAGGACTGAATGGAAGACTGGATGTTTGCGGTGGATTGTGTCGATTGTTTAACGAACGCCTCCATACTTCGTTCGAGCGAAGAAATCTTATCGTTGTTTGACGGAACAAAGTTGTTTTGGGGAAAAGAATTTTTGGGTGCAAAGTTGTTCGTCTGATTTTGAAAAGGTTGGGGTTGGAAGGGCTGCTGAAATTGATGTTGAGTTTGTTGTTGTGCTTGTTGTTGCGGCGGAGGGGGCCTTTGGAAATTATTGCCTTGGAATTGATGCTGATTCTGATTCCAGGCGAAATTGGGGTGGTTCCTCCAACCGGGATTGTAGGTGGAAGAGTATGGATCATTCCTCCGTCTTTGCTGAAATGCAGCATTAACCTGATCCTGTCCTTACGATGGTGGATTGTAAGGACACTCTTCGGTTAAGTGAGAAGGATTGGAACAACAAGCACAAATGGTACGAAGGGGAAGAACAGGGGCAGGAGCAGGGGATGAAAATTTGCTCTCTATCGCTTCAAGTTTTCTCGTTATTGCAGCCATTTCAGCTTTCATCGCAATAGAGACATCAAGTTGGTGAATTCCTACCCTAGACTGACCGGTAGAAGTGGAGGTAGAAGAAGAAGTCGGTCTGGTGCTCTCCCATGATAGCGTCTGTTCCGCAAGGTCGTCGAAGAATTGCCACGCTTCCTCGTCAGATTTCGATAGGAAGTGGCCCTGACAAATGGTTTCCAACAACTGCTTGGTTGCTGGGTTCATGCCCTCGTATAAGGTTTGGCAAAGCTGCCATTTCTCGATACCATGGTGAGGGCACTGAACAAGAAGGTCTTTATACCGGTCAAAGCACTTCTAGAAGGGTTTAGAAGGAAGCTGAGAGAATTAGTTGATTTCGTTACGAATCCTTGCGGTTTTATGATTCGGATAGAAGTTTTTGAGAAACGCTTTAACAAACTCGTCCCAACTGGTTATGGAGTGGGAAGCGGTGCTATACAGCCATTTTTCAGCAAGATCGCATAAAGTGAACGGAATGACCCATAGCCGTATAGCATCGTCCGACAGCTGGGTGGTTTTTATCATGGCATAAATGTTTTGAAATTTGTTGATGAAGATATAGGCATCTTCAGATTCAGGCCCATGAAATCGCGGAAGCATGTTAATGAAGTGGGGCTTAATTTCAAAATTATCCCATTGGCCGGTGGAAGGGAAAGACAGGTAGGAAGTGCAGAACGGGTGGGATAGAAACGATCCTGGAGCGCGATTCGCTGCGGCGCTACAACAGGCGGTGGTGGTGGGTTATTTGCCTCCATAGGAGGTGGAGTCAATTCAGGGGTAGTCAAAGAGATGTTTGGATTAAATCCTGACATCGCGGAAGAAGAGGTTGGTGATGGTGAAGGTGAAAATGTATGAACAGAATTCCGGTCAACGTTGGTGTTGGCCGGCAAAGGTAAGGGTGAAAGAGGCGTGGACGGAGTTTCGACGTCTGAGTCGATCGCGTAGTCGGTAGCGACTAACGTAACGCGGACAAGGCGGGTGCTAGTGTCCCGAGTCCAAGCGGACATACACTAAACGAGTTTAGTGTAGTCAAAGCGGAGAAGGTGACGGTAAGAAAACGTCAATGGAGAAATACGATGGGTGGTGGGTGAAAAATGGATTTTGGCGACAAAGGGCAAGTTTTTATAAAAGTTTTTGATTTTTTCCTTTTTTTCTTTTAGAAAGAGCTTTACAGAAATATGTACGGACTTACGGCTTCAAGCAATCACAAACAAGATATGCATAATCACACCTAGATCTAGGGTCACCTAGGTCAGCTAGACAGCTCCTAACTGTTCCAAAGGGCTAGAAGCAGGACCTCAAACCGTCTCTTCTCCAACAATTACGGCCAGGTAACTGCCAGGTAAGTGGGAGGCTCCCCACTACGTAAGTAGTGGTCCTAATTAAGTAACCACTTGCCTTCGACACACTTGTCTAGACACCGCAAAAGTCAGGATAGGATAAACGGCCGATGCCTGTAACTAGTCCTCTGTCCTATTGAGCACGAAGTCCTTAGGGCCGAGTCTAGTATTTTTTAATTAACAATGGTCAATGCATATGCTTTTTTGTGATTTCTGTGGTCCTGGGAAGGGTGATGAAATCCCCACCCAATCTGAATTGGTTTCAAGCCCCTTAAAGTCCGTGTTAATAAATGCAAAGCAGTAACAAATCAACTGCAAACAATTTTTTTATTTTTTAGCGCGGCGCAAAGAATCCTGCACAAGAACGGTTTATTGGAAGGGGGAAGAGAATTTGCGCAAAGAATGCAGCAGAAAACATAGTTTAGTGGAGTCCAAAGGAGTGGGGGAGAGGAAAGTGATACTCACAGAAAAAATGGCACCCTGAAGGCCCCAAATGGCCGCGGTTCTGCGGCCAAATACGTGCTAAGGCCGCCGTTCCGCGGCAGGAAAGAGAGATTGGGCTTTCAAATTTTTTGTGTGTGCTTCTGTGGCTGTCCTCTGCTTGTCTGGATTTGCTGAATCTTGATTTGCTCACTGTATCTGCTCCAGATTTTTACAGTAGACCGTTTGCTTTGTCTTGATCCGTCGCGGTGTAGCCGTAAGATGTGGGTCTAACTTCCCACTCCTTTGGCACTGAACTCGACCGTCTTTTGTTCCTGCACACTTGCACAAAAACTAATAAAAAATAACAAGATGATTTTTTTACAATGTATATTTTTTTTGTTTTGTTTTTCGGTTAGATTTATATTCACAAGTTAACCCGAAATTACACAAAGAAATAAACTACCGTCTCCCCGGCAACGGCGCCATTTGATTGGTAGGGATTCTGCGTGTTCAAGTTTAGTTAATTACCGCAATCAAGACGGTTTCGTTTGTAGCTAGCCGGTTAAGTACGGGTCGTCCGCAGGGAGATGGGAATCTTTTTCTATGTGTCTTAACGAGTTAAGTCCGAGAGTCCAGATTTGTTTGTGATTAACAAAGTGTTAAAATGATATGTAAAGAGAGCTTGTTAGGGTTAGGATTAGGTTAGTTTGAGTTAGGAGTCGCTCACTTCTTTCGTTGCCACTCTTAATATCGATGTTACGGTAATCGGCAACAACGGGGATTAGCATGACTAGGAAGGAACTTGCGAGTATAAGCTAGGTTTTCCAACGCTTAAGTTCTTCCTTTTGGTGCTTGTCCATTCGTTCTTGGCTCTTAGCCATAACCTCCGATTAATTCAACCACAACCGGTCTCACTACGGAATCACCGCTATCATTTAGGATAGGGTGCCGTAGGGAGCGGATTGTGGTTCAATTAACGGGAGTCGATTTAAGATGTTGGGCAAGGAATGAGTGAGAGAGATTTCCTTCTCTCAAACTTCCCTTATCCTACCCTAACAAGTATGGAAATTACTCACCCATTACAAGAAGAACGAAAAATAAAACAAGGAGGAAGATATAAAGAAGGAGATTAGAAGATAACAACTAGCTATTTGCGACCTCACCTTGGCAAGGATCAAACGTAAGCATCATGGTTGTTTAAGGATAAAGGAAAAGAGAATAAGAAAGAAACAACAATAAATAACAACAACTAAATTATCAATTGAAGATTACAAGCAATTAACATAACAAGTGCAAGACAAGTATAATAACAAAAAGAACTTCTTTATTCATCATTCTTCACTCACAAAAGCTCACTACAAGTTTTTCAATGGAGAAGAGATGAGAAGAGGAAGAAGAACAACAAGTATTCTAAAACCTAAAATATAAGATTAAGCACCCTTGGCTTCACAAGGTTCTAGGCTATTTATAGGCAGGGAACTGGAAATCTAGGGCAAAATTCTACCTATACATGAAAAGACCAAAATACCCCTGAAATATTGTCGACTGAGGAGGCCGTACGACCGCGGTTCCGCGGCCTAAGCATGATTATGCCGCGGAACCGCGGCACTTTAGTGGAATTGGCTTCTCGGGCTTTGTGGGGTTCCCTGGTCTGCTCTTGTCTGTAGTTTGGCATATATCTTTTCTGATAATCTTTCCACATTTCTTCCAGAATTTCTGTTGATCAAAAGGTGATTGGATATGGATCTTTTTGTCATGATTTTCTTGAGCTCCGCGTAGATTTCTTGGACTTGGTGTTGCCATTGTGCTTTGTGCATGAAGATGACAATCGATTTGCCATTTTGTCTCTTAAACTGGTGTGTGGCAACATACGGATAGAGAGCGGAGACCCGTGTTTTGTCTGTGGTTGGCAGGAATCCGGAATTTGTCGTGCTTTTCCATGAATTTCACCATTTAGAGCCGAGAACCTGTACCCTGCAATTGACTAACAAACACGGCTCAAGAGTACCTACCGATAAGCAATATGATAAAAATTGGGCGGTATAAAAATGCAAAAATCTGAAATGAACAAGCTCAATACTTGAGCATAGTTCAAAAAGTCCCAGAACATGCCACAGCTCCTATGAACCAGCCGTAGAAGGGTCAACCAATGCCTCACAAGTGGCACCGCTGAACTACCACAAACCCTAGGGTTTAGTGGCGGTTCTGACGGTCACATAATCGAGTTAAGGTTTCGTCCATCTAGAGGGTCCACAGTGTCGCTTGCATGATTTTCTGAAAGGTTTAGTCCAAGGAAAAATCCAACACTTGGAAAATTTCCGGCAAAGGTTAAAATGGGTATTTGATATCCGTTCGAACTTTTTAACATCATCTAAAGTAACCTAAAAACCTAATAGAATTACGATTATGAAACACTCCGAGTTGTATTTATAGTAAATAAACATCTCATGAAAATTTAGCAAAAACAAACAACACCTAAAACATCAAAACCCAGAGACCAGAACACAAAAAAAAATTGGACCAAGAATTCCCCTACGGGGTCGGCCTGCTCGGATTTTGGGGTCTAGGGCTCTGCCAAGAACCGACCAATGGAGTTCAAATTTCTTTTGTGTTCTTATATTGTCCCATACAACATTCTGCAGTTGTTTGAAAAAATTTTAGAGCTCATATAAAAATCAACTGAAACATGGTTTTAATGTGTCAAGTTCCGGAGTTGTTTCGGTTTCGTAATCCTACACAATCTGTCTAATTCTCTAGCTAGGCTCTGATACCACTGTAGGGTTTCAATGAACGACAACAAGATTTCGGGAGGCATCATCCATGCCATTTTCAAAATTTTGCCGTTATAAAGAACCCTAGAATAGAATCGATAGCTAGAGAATCATATGAAACAACTTGTAAACTACTTTACATCTAAGTGATAACGGAATACAACTTTTGTAGACCGGTCCTTCACTTCATTAGCTCCTTGTAGTGGTCCCTTCGCTGTGATCATGGTACTCCCGGACTCTTGCATGGCTTCTCAAGGTGGAAAGAACGATCTTGCTTGAAGTCTTCGAGGCCGAAGATGATCTACGTTGAGGAGACACTAACTCAAGCTACTACTTCACTAATTGAGAGATTAGTAAAGCTAACACCCTATACTAAAGTGCTAATCTAGTAAAGGATGATGAAGTAGGAAGTGGGCTCACTTTAGTTTTATTTTTCTCACAATATTTTCTCTCTTTAGAAAACCCTAGCAAGCTTTTTACTCAAGGAAGAAGAAGATGAGCAAAAGAAATGAGAATGAACTTATGAGGTGAGAGAATGAACCATGGGTGAGTTTGTATCATATACAAACTCATGTAGAGACATAACCATGACTAAATTATAATAGTTAGTTTAATACATATCTTCAGTAAAACAAAATTAGTGGACTAAGTCAATGCATCCACAAGCTTCATGCATGTGAGCTATTATCCACTAATTTGGAATTACTTTAAATACTAAAACCCAACATTATAATTAGTATGGTGTAAGTCTCATACATCCATGTAGTGTGTATCAACAACCATGATACAAAATAAAACACAATTAATATATATCACATATATATTAAGTGTGCACCTGTGAGAATAAAAAATGCTTAAGTGAGCTAATATTAGTTAATGTAAATTGGTATATCAAATATAAAATTATACACTAAATTATCAAATCAACACTTGATTTAATAATCTGGCTATATCACATATAACCAACAAATATTAAATGTACAAATATTAAATGTACCAACTTATCGAATCAACACTTGATTCGATAACCCAGCTATATCACATATAGTCCGATACAAATATTGTGAGAATAGAATATGGTATCACATACTCTCATTATTCTCGGTCCCGCACATATCACATATGTGCTCCTACTTCGTTCTGCTTGAGCCAGTAAAACCTCTATATACGACTCTAAAGACTCGTCATTACGCCGGCAGTAGGTGATGATCACATCAAGCACCCACAAGCCGTCAGCGGAACTAGCTGGACGTAACGGCTACCCGGGTATTGAGCGATCAGAAGATCAACAAGCAAGCCCACTCTAGCTCCTGTAAATCCTGTCAGTAACACTACCGTACAGTCCGCTCTCCTCGTCTGATATGTCGCATATCCAGTCTAAGGGTGGTAAACGTCAGACCCCAATAACCGATAAGTCATGCCGATACGAGGCTCATAATGGGTCGAGAAACTACTGATAACACTTACCAGTAAATCTTTAAATCAGCCCTGGCCAGGGACTTTCCTGTTATGGCCAATCGAGCACAGCGCAACATCAACCCACAATACCGGGAGAGACAAAACCCCTCTTATCGCTCATTGCCTCTATGTGACTCGGGACTATACCCAAAAACCACCGTTTTGCCCGTCCTCTTGAACATGGTAAGGTGGAAATCAAAGCACAGTGGGAATCACACAATACTCCATGACGATCTCGGGTCAATAGACTAACCGGTACCAGTGTCACCAGAGAACCGCTATCTGACGTGAGGTATAATACCATCTAGGAGTTCTCGGCGAGTCCGTCCAGTGTACCCAGTCTCCACTGAGCACCCGTATACCATCTCTGATGTCAAACACCAATGGATATGGGATCATCCATCGCCCATCTCATGGGTCGATAAGCGTATACGCTAGTCTACTCTGGTATATCGATGCCTGTCTCGATACACCCACGACTAGGAACATTAAAGGATGAACTTATGGACTACCATGGCCTCACTAGTATGATCTGCATCACAATCCTGGAAGTTAAGTACACATCCTAAGGTCTTTACCAACATGTAACTATAAGACAGTATAAAGAAACAAGTATACATGTTAAGATAAAGAGCAACCAGATAGCATACTATCATGTCGAGCAAGAAAGTCCTCTCTATATATGTCCAAGCATCCACTATAATATACATCATATGTACAATAATGGCCTCTAGGGCATACATACAACTAACAATCAGCTAGGCTGTTATGAAGCGTCTTCAACAAGTGAGGGGGTTACAAGGAAGCTACTGGAGAAGTCTCGATTGCCGACTTCATGAATCAGCCGTGGATCCGCGGTGACTCGGCCTAACTCGGCCGCGGATCCATGACCAAATTGTGGGATCATGCTGTGGTTCTTCTGCAGTTTTCTGGTTATGGCATTTTGGTCTTCTTTTGATGTCTGGAATCTTCTAATTCTTTCTTGGTTGCTGCCAGTATTTGATTCTTTGGTTTCTAGTATTATATCGGCAGATTTCTGATTCCTGTTATTTGACCTGAATTAATCTAACACAAGATCTTAGTGAAGAATGTGAGATACAAAATATTATGCGTGAAATATTAACAAACAATTTCCTTCATAATGTCGATTATAATATATAACACATGTTAATTGATATTTTCCAGATAAACTTCTAATATGTGTTATATTTATATCAAACCCCTTTAGATGATAACGAAGAGTAAGGAAATTGTCGTGTTGAAAGTGCAATATTTTCGACTGAACAATATACATTGTTCATCTACATTTTTGATGAAGTCAAACTCTTTGACAGCTTCATCGAAACAGATGTTCCAACTCCGCGATGCCTGCTTTAATCCTTAGATAGATTAAGCAGCTTGCACATGCTTCTGTTGCTCCCACTGTCTACGAAGCCCTCTGGCTGTGTCATGTACACACTCTCTTCTAAATCACCATTTAGAAAAGTGGTCTTGACATCCAACTGCTATATTTCGTAGTCATGATATGCAGCAATGGTATGTAGGATCCCGATGGACTTGAGCATAACCATTGGAGAGAATGTTTCGTCATAACCAACACTTGATCATTGACGAAAACCTTTTTGCAAAAAGTCTAGTTTTGAAAGCCTCAACTTTTCCATCTACTCCAAGAACATTTCTTTAGTGGTGTATATGGATTCCATCTAAGATCGTATGGCATCCAGCCAATTCACAGAGTCTCCACTTGTGATGGCCTGATCGAAACTAGTTGGGTCATCATCTTCCATGATGCAATCTTTGCTTCTACTGTCTACGAGAAAATCGTAGTATCTCTCAGGTGGATGAGGAACCCTACTAGATTTACGGAGTGGTTGAGATTCTTTTGGGACTGTTTAATCCTTCGATTTCACCAAATTGTCAGTTATAGTTTGTTTTGCTGGAACTCTTTCCATTTCTACCTCATTACCCCTAATTTCTTCACAAGAAATTCCTTTTCTAAATAGGTGGTATGTCGAGAAGCAAACACCTTTTTTTCCTTGGTGTGGTAGAAGATACATCCTTGCGAAAGTATGGAATATCCTACAAACTTGCACAGAACTGACCTTGCTTCGAGCTTGTCCGGATTTTGTATTTAACATATGCCGGACAACCCCATACCTTAACATGTTTAAGAGATGGTCTCTTCCCATTCCATATCTATATGGAAAGGTAGGCAACGGATTTGGTCAGAACTCTATTCAATAGGTATGTAGCTATCTTAAGTGCATAACCCCAAAATAAAATAGGTCACTCGACAGTACTCATCATAGAGCGCACCATATCTAATAGGGTGAGATTCCTCTGTCACGATTTACCGTTATGCTGTGGTGTATACGGAGGAGTAAGCTGAGAGAGAATCTTATTCACTTTTAAATAGTCTCAGAATTCCGTGCTCAAGTATTCTCCTCCCTGATCGGATCATAGGAGTTTAATACTTCTACCCGTCTGGCTCTTAAATTCGTATTTATATTCCTTGAATTTTTCAAAAGCTTCAGACTTGTGTTTCAACAAGACCACATGCCCGAACCTTGAGAGATTGTCGGTGAATGTAATAAAGTACGCAAAACCATTCCTAGCAAGTGTAGACATAGGACCGCATACATCACTATGTATCAGTCCCAAGAGTTCAATAGATCTTTCTTTATTTCCAATAAATGGAGTTTTGATCATCTTACCTTTGAGACATGACTCACAAGTTTCATAAGATGTAATTTCGAATGGATTCAAATATGCATCTTTATGTAACTTAGCTAGCCTTGTCGTATTGATATGACCTAGTCTACAATCCCACAAGAAGGCTTTGTTCATATCTGAACCTTTTCTCTTGTTTGTGTTTTGTATGCTTAGAACTGTAGTTTAATTTAGAACGTATATACCGTTACACATTGTACCAAATCCAATCATCACTTAATTTTGGAAAATGTTCATAACATTATCCTCTAATGTGAAATTATATCTTTCTTTAGCAAAGAAAGCAACTGATATAATATTGCACTTCATTTTGGTACGTAGTAATAGTCGTTCAAAATCAATGTATTACCAGTTGGTAACACAAAGTGATATTCGCCAACTGCTTTGGCTGCAACAATTTCTCCATTCCCTAATTTTAGGGACATATCACCCTTTCCCAGTTCTCTACCTCTATTTACCCCATCTAGCAAATTTCTTATGTGGGATCCTTATCCGGTATCCAATACCCAGGACGTAGAGCAAATTGAGAAATAGTTCTCGGTTACGAACACACCCGAAGAAGAAGCATCAACATGTTATTTCTTCGATCGGGTGGCATGAGAATCTGGGTATGATCATATTCCTTGCTCAGACTTATGACACTCATAATATAGAGCGGGACCAACGTTCCCTATTCCAGTATAAAAGACGGGTTCGTTCAATATTAATATCTTGGCGTGTCATTGGTCGCTACCAGGAGAGAAAGAAGAATAATCACTTTGCGTGCGCTCTTGCAAGATTAGATTGGTTATTATTTTATCTAATCAGAATGTCTCCCACTGTTTTTATCAAATCTTCCTTCAAATCCCAAAAGATAAGATTAGCCGGGATTAATTACATTCTACAAGTTCGCTAACCGGTCAGCCAGACCAGTGTCGGTACTCTGAGAGAGGTTCCCCGTGCTTTCGCATGGACCTAATTAAAATAAACCCCATTTCCGCAGAGGCATAACCCCGTTGACACTTTTCTAGACACCTACTAGATTAGCTAATTGTAAAGTGTAAAACTCTTCCAGGAGTAACTCTTACTCGTAGTGGGTATGGGGATCCAACTATCACATAGAAGGTGTTGGGGTAAAAATTTATATCCCGGTTGACCGAGTCAAAGTCAAGGTCAACCCCAAAGCTAGGTGGGCCCAAGCCCAGGTCAAGCGGGCCCATGCCCAAGTCGAGCCCGCAGCCAGCCTCCCCACGCCAACAACAAAATCATGTAATAAATAATTTTTATGTAATTGTTTATGCATGAATGTAAACAAAATGGGCATAAAGCCAATATTTTGTAAGCCCATGGCTTATGTACAAAAATGAAATGGCACATGAGCCATGGGATGGCTAAAATGCCATTTTTGTAAAGCCTAAGGGGCTATATGTATATATGTAAGCCTATAAAAGGCAACATGATGATGAATAAAGAACACTTTTTCATTCCCTAGAAAAAAACCTAGGGTTCTTTATGCCTTCTGCTCCTTCTCCAAGGTTCTAAACCTTCTCATTTCTTTTGAATTAAATCAAGAGTTTTACTCTTTCTTTTCCAAGACTAAGTAGTTTTCCACCACAAAACCCGCAAAGGAGAACTCAGATCTCCCATCAGATCTCAAAAAGGAGTGATTTTTAAAATCTCCTACTTCTTAATCTTCAAGATCCGGCCAAACAAAAGGAGGAAGAAGAAGAACCCCCTTCATCAGCTTCAAAACATCCAAAGAGTTTTAACTCCATAACACACACACACACACACACATATATATATATATATATAACAACAAATATTTCCTTTCTGAAGCATAGCTTCTGTTTCTTAGGCTAAAAGCCTCTTTTTCTCGCCGGCGCTCAAGCGCAGAGCGCCCGCGTGCCGACACGTGATGCGCTTACGCTCAAGCGCAAGTGCCCGAGCGCAAGTCGCCCACGTGCCGACACGTGGTGCGCTTGCGCCCGAGCGCACGTTTCCCCGGCGCCGACACGTGGCGTGCTTGCGCTCAAGCGCAGGCGCTCGAGCGCAAGTCGCCCCGGTGCCGACACGTGGCGTGCATGCGCCCAAGCGCAGGCGCTCGAGCGCAAGTCTCCCCCGTGCCGACACGTGGCGCGCTTGCGCTCGAGCGCAAGCATTCAGGCGCAAGTCGCCCCCGTGCCGACATGTGGCGCACTTGCGCTCAAGCGCTCGAGCGTAAGTCTCCCCCGTGCCGATACGTGGCGCGCTTGCGCTCAAGTGCAGGAGCACAGGCGCAAGTCGCCCCCGTGCCGACATGTGGCGCACTTGCGCTCAAGCGCCCAGCGCTCAAGCGCAGAGCGTCCACGTGCCGACACGTGGCACTCTAGCGCCTGAGCGCACAGCACCTAGGCGCACAGCACCCAAGGTGCTGCCCCCATGCATCCTTTGGATGCCTTTTCCCCCTCTTTTTTTATGTATATACATATATATATATATACATATGTACACATATGCATACATATATGCACACACTCATACACCACGACACTGTCCCTGTTAGAAAAAATTTTCTAACGGGGCGCTGCCCCGCACCCCGTAAGGGGGCTGCTATCCCCCTTGACCCCCAGCCCGCTATCCGGGTAGCGGGACCCCCATAAAAACTCTACGTGGCTCCCGATATATCCAAACCACCCTTCCAAAACACAACACACGTACACTGCACATTGAGTTCGCATGACCAGTTTAACCCGTTAATCGGAGGTTCCCCCGCCCCAAAGGCGAGGGGTAATTAACGGCAGCTTAGTCCGTGGCTGCCGGAGATTCGGATCCCCACAATTAATAAACCCCGGCCTACCCCTGGCAGGGGGAATCGGTAGTACACCTGACAAGCGCGTGCGTATTCCCATCTCAATGGCGTGCCAGAATCTGTAGGGTGTTTTTCGTCACCCCATTGAGATGGGAATACGCGCGCGCTTGTCAGGCGTACTACAGATTCCCCCTGCCAGGGGTAGGCCGGGGTTTATTGATTGTGGGGATCCGAATCTCCGGCAGCCGCGGACTAAGCTGCCGTTAATTACCCATCGCCTTTGGGGCGAGGGAACCTCCGATTAACGGGATAAACTGGTCATGCGAACTCAATGTGCAGTGTACGTGTGTTGTGTTTTGAAAGGGTGGTTTGGATATATCGGGAGCCACGCAGAGTTTTTACGGGGGTCCCGCTACCCGGATAGCGGGCTGGGGGTCAAGGGGGCTAGCAGCCCCCTTGCGGGGTGCGGGGCAGCGCCCCGTTAGAAATTATTTTCTAACAAGGACAGTGTCGTGGTGTATGAGTGTGTGCACATATGTATGCAAATGTGTACATATGTATATATATATATGTATATACATAAAAAAAGAGGGGAAAATGCATCCAAAGGATGCGTGGGGGCAGCACCTTGGGCGCTGTGCGCCTAGGTGCTGTGCGCTCATGCGCTAGAGTGCCACGTGTCGGCACGTGGGCGCTCTGCGCTTGAGCGCTGGGCGCTTGAGCGCAAGTGCACCACGTGTCGGCACGGGGGCGACTTGTGCTTGTGCGCCTGCACTTGAGCGCAAGCGCGCCACGTGTCGGTACGGGGGAGACTTGCGCTCGAGCGCTTGCGCTGGAGCGCAAGCACGCCACGTGTCGGCACCAGGGCGACTTGCGCTCGAGCGCCTGCGCTTGGGCACAAGCACGCCACGTGTCGCCACCGGGGCGACTTGTGCTCGGGCGCCTGCGCTTGAGTGCAAGCACGCCACGTGTCGGCACCGGGGCGACTTGCGCTCGGGCGCCTGCGCTTGAGCGCAAGCGCGCCACGTGTCGGCATGTGGGCGACTTGCGCTCGGGCACTTGCACTTGAGCGCAAGCGCACCACGTGTCGGCACGCGGGCGCTTTGCGCTTGAGCGCCGGCGAGAAAAAGAGGCTTTTAGCCTAAGAAACAGAAGCTATACTTTAGAAAGGAAATATTTGTTGTTATATATATATATATGTTATGGAGTTAAAACTCCTAGGATGTTTTGAAGCTGATGAAGGGGGTTCTTCTTCTTCCTCCTGTTGTTTGGCCGGATCTTGAAGATCAAGAAGTAGGAGATTTTAAAAATCACTCCTTTTTGGGATCTGATGGGAGATCTGAGTTCCCCTTTGCGGGTTTTATGGTGGAAAACTACTTAGTCTTGGAAAAGAAAGAGTAAAACTATTGATTTAATTCAAAAGAAATGAGATGGTTTAGAACCTTGGAGAAGGAACAGGAGGCACAAAGAACCTTAGGTTTATTTTAGGGAATGAAAAAGTGTTCTTTATTTATCATCATGTTGCCTTTTATAGGCTTACATATTTACATATAGCCCCTTGGGCTTTACAAAAATGGCATTTTAGCCATCTCATGGCTCATGTGCCATTTCATTTTTGCACATAAGCCATGGGCTTACAAAATATTGGCTTTATGCCCATTTTGTTTACATTCATGCATAAACAATTACATAAAAATTATTTATTACATGATTTTGTTGTTGGCGTGGGGAGGCTGGCTGCGAGCTCGACTTGGGCATGGGCCCGCTTGACCTGGGCTTGGGCCCACCTAGCTTTGGGGTTGACCTTGACTTTGACTCGGTCAACCGGGGTGTAAATTTTTACCCCAACAAATTGCCCCCCATCAATAAATGCACACAGCATATGTGGGTCGTGTGCATGAAATTGATGGATCTTCATTCACGTGGAGGCGACTTGCTTTGGTTCCCACTTTTTGGGATGCTCTGCCCTTTTTACGACATGGACGGTCGACGCTTAACGCTTCTCCGAGACAGAGTGTCCGTGGTAGACGTATCCCTGGCCCGGAGCGATCTGGTTCCTGCTTTGTAAGAAGCCTACACTGTCCTTTTTGCGACATGGACGGTCGACGCTCTGTTATGAAGCGATTTGGGTTCCCAATTTGCGAGAGCCTGCACTGCCCTTTTTGCGACATAGACGGTCGACGCTCTGATCCGGAGTGATTTGGGTTCCCAATTTGCGGGAGCCTGCACTACCCTTTTTGCGACATAGACGGTCGAGGCTCTGTTATGAATCGATTTGGGTTCCCAATTTGCGGGAGCCTGCACTGCCCTTTTTGTGACATAGACGGTCGACGCTCTGATCCGGAGCGATTTGGGTTCCCAATTTGCGGGAGCCTGCACTGCCCTTTTTGCGACATAGACGGTCGACGCTCTGTTACGAAGCGATTTGGGTTCCCAATTTGTTGGAGCCTGCACTGCCCTTTTTGCGACATAGACGGTCGACGCTCTGATCCGGAGCGATTTGGGTTCCCAATTTGCGGGTGCCTGCACTGCCCTTTTTGCGACATAGACGGTCGACGCTCTGATCCGGAGCGATTCAGGTTCCCAATTTGCGGGAGCCTGCACTGCCCTTTTTGCGACATAGACGGTCGACGCTCTGATCCGGAGCGATTTAGGTTCCCAGTTTGCGGGAGCCTGCACTGCCCTTTTTGCGACATAGACGGTCGACGCTCTGTTACGAAGCGATTTGGGTTCCCAATTTGCGGGAGCCTGCACTGCCCTTTTTGCGACATAGACGGTCGATGCTCTGATCCGGAGCAATTTGGGTTCCCAATTTGCGGGAGCCTGCACTGCCCTTTTTGCGACATAGACGGTCGACGCTCTGTTACGATGCGATTTGGGTTCCCAATTTGCGGGAGCCTGCACTGCCCATTTTGCGACATATACGGTCGACGCTCTGATTCGGAGCGATTTGGGTTCCCAATTTGCGGGAGCCTGCACTGGCCTTTTTGCGACATAGACGGTCGACGCTCTGTTACGAAGCGATTTGGGTTCCCAATTTGCGGGAGCCTGCACTGCCCTTTTTGCGACATAGACGGTCGACGCTCTGTTACGAAGCGATTTGGGTTCTTAATTTGCGGGAGCCTACACTGCCATTTTTGCGACATAGACGGTCGACGCTCTGATCCGGAGCGATTTCGGTTCCCAATTTGTGGGAGCCTGCACTGCCCTTTTTGCGACATAGACGGTCGACGCTCTGTTACGAAGCGATTTGGGTTCCCAATTTGCGGGAGCCTGCACTGCCCTTTTTGCGACATAGACGGTCGACGCTCTGTTACGAAGCGATTTTGTAGACGTGCCCCCGGCACGGAGTGTCGCTGGTCGACGTTTCCCCGAGGTGGAATGTCTGCTGTCGATGTGCCCCTGGCACGGAGTGTCTGCTTGACGTTTCCCCGAGGCGGAGTGTCTGCTGTCGATGTGCCCCCAGCACGGAGTGTCTGCTTGACGTTTCCCCGAGGCGGAGTGTCGCTGTTTGACGCAAAGGTCGATGTTGGAATTGGTTGGTTTGATTTGTTTGACTTGAGTTGACATCAGCATCGCTATACTGGAATATGGTACCAGGAGCGAATCATCATTTGTCATGAGAGAATTTTGCGATTGGTATTTTTGTCTGCATCTGCATTGCCGCACTGGAATAATGCCAGGAGCAACTCATCATTTGCCCCGGGAGGATTTAGATTTGGTTTTCTTCGTTTGGCATCTGCATTGCTGCACTGGAATAATGCCAGGAGCAACTCATCATGTGCCTCGAGAGGATTTGGATTTGGTTTGTTTGGCATCTGCATTGCTGCACTGGAATAATGCCAGTAGCAACTCATCATTTGCCCCGGGAGGATTTGGGAATTGGTGGCTTAGGAGACAGGTTTAGATCCCTGTCACCTAAGGCTTTTCCATTTTGTGAACCGTAAGGGTCTCACAAAGCATTTTCTCCCTACGGGTCGTAAGGATCCCGTAGGTGTATTTTCTCCTTAGGAGTCGTGGGGACTCCTAAGTGTGTTGCTCCTTTGTGAGTCGTAGGGATCTCACGCGGGAATTTTCTCCTCACAAAGTCGAGAGGACTTTGCGAGTGCATTTCATTTCTTCCTTTTTTTTTTACTAGTTTGCGCCCTTTCGGGTTTTCACAAACTCGCCGGCAGTCCTGCTGTTTTTACTCACGGAGCCCTTTCGGGTTTTCATCCGTGCCCATTTTGCTTGTAGACATACCGTTCTTCTTCTTTTTTTTTTGGAGAGATCGGGATTGTTTTACGCCCGTGGATTGTGTACGGTTTTGCAGGATGTATGATCCAGACCATAGGGCCGGAAAAATTTCAGGTCTTTGTTGGCGTCTGCATCGCTGTACTGGAATGTGGTACCAGGAGCGACTCATCATTCGCCGTTGGGGTATGGAAGTTGGAATTTGGTTGGCGTCTGCATCGCTGCACTGGAATGTAGTACCAGGACCGACTCATCATTCGCCGTTGGGGTATGGGAGTTGGAATTTGGTTGGCGTCTGCATCACTGCACTGGAATGTAGTATCAGCAGCGACTCATCATTCGCCGTTGGGGTATGGGAGTTGGAATTTGGTTGGCATCTGTATCGCTGCACTGGAATGTAGTACCAGGAGCGACTCATCATTCGCCGTTGGGGTATGAGAGTTGGAATTTGGTTGGCGTCTGCATCGCTGCACTGGAATGTAGTATCAGCAGCGACTCATCATTCGCCATTGGGGTATGGGAGTTGGAATTTGGTTGGCGTCTGCATCGCTGCACTGGAATGTAGTACCAGCAGCGACTCATCATTCGCCACTTAGGGATTGGGGAGCGATGGCTTAGGAGACAGGTTTAGATCCCTATCACCTAAGGCTTTTCAATTTTATGGGCCGTGAGGGTCCCATAAAAGCATTTTCTCCCTGCGAGTCGTAAGGATCCCGCAGGTGTATTTTCTCCTTAGGAGTCGTGAGGACTCCTAAGTGTGTTTTTTTTCTTTTGTGAGTCGTAAGGATCCCACAAAGGTTTGTTCTCCTCGTGTATCGTGAGGACACATGAGTCGGTCTTCTCAATGGAGCATAACTCCAAAGGCGGAGGCCAGCCGCGTAACTGGTGATGGGGCATGGGCATGATGAGAATTATTTGAGCCCGTAGATTGTATACGGTAGTCAATTTGGGGACTAGCCGTAGGGCCGGAAGAATTTTGGAAAATTGGATTTTGGTTGGCGTCTGCATCGCTGCACTGGAATACGGTACCAGGAGCGACTCATCATTCGTTGTTGTATTGTTTTTTTTGTTTTTTTTTGTTTTACCGCGATTGCTCTATCATTTCAGCTTTTCTTATCGCGAAGGTCGCGATTGCCCCATCATTTCGGCTTTTATTCGCGGTTGCCCCATCATTTCGGCTTTATTTCATCTTTATTTTACTCGCTGATTTTTGTTGTGAGTTGCCCCATCATTTCGGCTTTATTTCATCTTTATTTTACTTACTGATTTTTATTGCGAGTTGCCCTATCATTTCGGCTGTTCTTTAATTTTCTTTTATTTACACATTTTTCGTTTATTTACATTTTTTTTACATTCCCAGTTTAACGACTTAGAGGTCGATTGTTCCCAGTTTAATGACGTGGTGGTCGATTGTTCCCAGTTTTATGACGTGGTGGTCCTCTTTGCTTATCCCAGCTCCTTGAACATTGATCTTGGCGGAGCTGTGTTGATGACCTAGCTCTGTGGATTGCCAATACATCCGAGGATTGAGAGGTTTTTCCAAGCTTATATTGGTCATCTGCCCAATCTTTGAAAACACAGCAGTCTTCATTGGTGTGACTCAGCACTCTATGGTATGGGCAGTATATGGGATTGCCAGTCATATTCATTTCATGTGGCCTCTTCGGAATAGGAAGTTGCAGTCCATTGTTCAGGGCTTCCTCGAATATATCGCGGACCTCATCCCTCCTAAAGGAGTACACCTTCTTCCTTCTCCCCATCAGAGTAGGTGCCCTCACTGACGCCGGTCCCTGAGGCCGATCAATCTTTGGTTCGCCCTGCACATGTCTGGGAGGGTTAGGTTCTCGAAAGGTTTCGGTCTCCATTTGCATGAAATCGGCGGTCATAGCTTGACTGTTTGCTAACACGCCTTTAGACAGTTCTATCTCTCCCGTCTTGTATTGCCTTTCGACCCAATCTTTGAAGACGAAGCAGTCCTCAATGGAATGACCTATCACCCTGTGATAGGGGCAATATTTTGGGTCGTCGGTCATATTCTCTTCTTGCGGTCTCTTTGATTCTGGCAGTTGTAGACCGTTTCTTAGGGCGTCCCTGAATATCTTGTGGACTTTTTCCCTCTTGAAGGAATAGACCTTTTCCAGCTTCTCTTTCAGAGGCGATTCCCCCCCGGCGTATGTATCGGAGGGACTGGAGGCTAATTGCGGCCGTTTTTCACGAAGGCGCTCCGCTTTTAGGTTTAAAGAGATATCGGTTGGCTGCTCCCGGGTACCAATCCCTGGCTCATGAGACAAAATTTGATTCTGCTGTAATTGCAATCGGGCGACTTGGGTCGCGAGATCTGCCACAACGTTTTCCAGCTCGTCGACTTTGGAATAGACCTCGGACATCTTCTCATCCCTTTCCTGAAATTGCCTTTGAAGCCATTGGAATAATGCTTGTTTTGTAGTTCCGGCTATGACAACTGGGTAATCTTTATTGCCTGAGCTCCATTCCATAGGAACCACGGGCTCCTCTAGCTTATCGTCCTGAGTGGGCTCTTCATCATTAAGATCGAGCCGATGCTGGGTAGCGTCAACCGTATCATCACCATGGCTGTGAATAAGAAGAGGGTTCGTTTCTTCATGTCCGGCCATGTAGACAGTGTGGATAACACATTCAGCCATTCTTTCACCACTGGCAGCTGGTTTCGCGGAGCGGTCCGGGCTTTGGAAATTCATAAATTTTAACATGGCCAGAGCCCTAGCCCTTTTGTTGGCTCTATATCTGAGCCGCTTCTTCCTCAGCTTCCCTGCCTTAAGAGCTTGGCAGGCTTCTGCTCTTCGGGAAGCCGCCATGGGCCGAGTGATGGGGATGCTTGAGAAGACATCTGCCCGCGTGTCCGTCGAAGGTATCGCCTAGGCTTGCCCACGACGTCTGGCAACTTCTTTTGTTCCGATGGCTTTGCCCCCAGTTGGGGCCATGGAAAGTCGTCCAGACACCGATTTGCGTTTGGGTTGGGGCGCCCTAGAGACCACCACATTTGGCCTCTTTCCTTTCGAGGCCGGTTTGTCTACCACCGGGGCTCGAGGAGCTGGGAGGGCGCCAACTGGTATGAACACAATAGAGCCGAATGGTAGCAGCGGCTCCTCCCATTGTCGCCCAAGACTGGCCGGAAGAACCGTCCTGGAGTCTATCTTCATCGTGTAGGAGACGGGAGTCGTGCTGAGAGCTGAGTTCATCTTTGGAGACATTGTTGAAAGGTGATTGCTTGAAGATCCTGCATGAAAGAGCATTATTTTAGTATAAATACAGGTATGTATAATGATTGAGTTCGCATGCACGCTTAACCCGAAATATGGGAGGAGAGATAGGTCCCACCGGGCGTGCCAGAATCTGTTGGGTGTTTTTCGTTACCCCATTGAGATGGGAATACGCATGCGCTTGTCAGGCGTATACTACAGATTCCCCCTGCCTAGGGTAGGCCGGGGTTTATTGATTGTGGGGATCCGAATCTCCGGCAGCCGCGGACTAAGCTGCCGTTAATTACCCCTCGCCTTTGGAGCGAGGGAACCTCTGATTGACGGGTTAAACTGTTCATGCGAACCCAATGTGCAGTGTACGTGTGCTGTGTTTTGAAAGGGGGGTTTTGGATATATCGGGAGCCACGCAGAGTTTTTACGGGGGTCTCGCTATCCGGATAGCGGGCTGGGGGTCAAGGGGGCTAGCAGCCCCCTTGCGGGGTGCGGGGCAGCGCCTCGTTAGAAATTTTTTTCTAACAGTGACAGTGTCGTGGTGTATGTGTGTGTGCACATATGTATGCATGTGTATTTATGTATATATATATGTATATACATAAAAAAAAGAGGGGAAAAAGGCATCCAAAGGATGCGTGGGGGCAGCACCTTGGGCGCTGTGCGCCTAGGTGCTGTGCGCTCAGGCGCTAGAGTGCCACGTGGGTGCTGGGCGCTTGAGCGCTGGGCGCTGGAGCGCAAGTGCGCCATGTGTCGGCACGGGGGCGACTTGTGCTTGTGCGCCTGCACTTGAGCGCAAGCGCGCCACGTGTCGGCACAGGGGCGACTTGCGCTCGTGCGCCTGCACTTGAGCGCAAGCGCGCCACGTGTCGGCACGGGGGAGACTTGCGCTCGAGCGCTTGCGCTGGAGCACAAGTACGCCACGTGTCGGCACGTGGCGTGCTTGCGCCCAAGCGCAAGTCTCCCCCGTGCCGACACGTGGCGCGCTTGCGCTCGAGCGCAAGCACTCAGGCGCAAGTCGCCCCCGTGCCGACACGTGGCGCGCTTGCGCTCCAGCGCAGGCGCTCGAGCGCAAGTCGCCCCCGTGCCGACACGTGGCGCGCTTGCGCTCAAGCGCCCAGCGCTCAAGCGCAGAGCGCCCACGTGCCGACACATGGCACTCTTGCGCCTGAGCGCACAGCACCTAGGCGCACAGCGCCCAAGGTGCTGCCCCCACGCATCCTTTGGATGCCTTTTTCCCCTCTTTTTTTTATGTATATACATATATATATGTATATACATATGTACACATATGCATACAAATGTGCACACACTCATACACTACGACACTATCCCTGTTAGAAAAAAATTTCTAACGGGGCGCTGCCCCGCACCCCGTAAACCGATTAATATCAAATGTAACATTTGATTTAATAATCCGGCTATATTACATATAACCGATTAATATCAAATGTAACAACTAATCGAATCAACACTTGATCCGATAACCCGACTATATCTCATATAACCAACTGATGTCACATATCGCGAGAATAGAATGTGGTATCACATACGCATATTAATCTCGGTCTCGTACATATCACATATGTGCACCTACTCCATTTCTCATGAACCAGGAATCCTCTGTGTAGGACTCTAAAGACTCGTCAATACGCCGGAAGTAGGTGATGATCATATCAAACACCCACAAGCCGCAAGTGGTCTGCTAAACGTAATGGCCACCCGGGTATTGAGCGATCAGAAGATCAACAAGAAAGCTTGCTCACACTCCTGCGAATCCAATCAGTAACACTACCGTACAGTCCGGTCTCTTCATCTGATATGTCGCATATCCACTCTAGGGGTGGTAAACGTCAGACCCCAGTAACCGATAAGTCGTGCCAATGTGATGCTCATAACGGCTCGAGAAACTACTGATAACACTTACCAGTAGATCTCCATATCAGCCCTGGCTAGGGAATTCCTGTTATAGCCAATCGAGCACAGCGCAACATCAACCCCCAATACAGGGAGAGACGAAACCCCTCCTATCGCTCATTGCCTCCATGTGATTCGGGACTGTATTCAAAAGCTACAGTTTTGCACATTCTGTTGAACGTGGTAAGGTGGAAATCAAAGCATAGTGGTAATCACACAAGACTCTATGACGATCTCGGGTCTAAAGACTAACCTGTACCGGTGTCATCAGAGAACTGCTATCTGACGATAGGTATAATACTATCTAGGAGTTCTCGGCGAGTCCGTTCAGTGTACCCAGTCTCCACTAAGCACCCGTATACCTTCTCTGATGTCAAACACCAATGGATGAGGGATCATCCATCGCTCATCATATGGGTCAAGAAGCGTATACGCTAGTCTACTCTGGTGTATTGATGCCATGTCTCGATACACCCTCGACTAGGAACAGTTATAGGATGTACTTGTGGACTACACTGGCCCCACTAGTATGATCTCTATCATAGTCCCAGTAGTTAAGTACTCATCCTAAGGGCTTTACCAACATGTCACAGAGAGACAATATAAGTGTACATTTTAAGATAATGTGCAACCAGATAGCATACTATCATGTCGAGCAAGAAAGTTCTCCCTATATATGCCCAAGCATCCACTACAATATACATCATATGTATAGTAATGGCCTATAGGGCATACATATAACTAACAATCTCCCACTTACACTAAGGCCATCTGTTGTAGTATCCAATACCCAACAATTTAGCAGTGGTTGTAGTATCCCATACTCAAGCATCCCAAAATCTCTCAAGGGAAAAGCCTTTGTGAGTGGATCCGCCGTTATATCCTTCGGTTCTACTCTCCTTACCTCGATCCATGGGAAATCAACCATCTCCCTGATCAGGTGATACTTACCTCAGAATATGTCTGGAACACTGATGGGACCTGCGTTTTTAGGCCAAAGCCACAACTCCATTGTTGTCACAATAACAGTTATTGGACGCTCAATGGTAGGAACCTTGTTCATCTCATGAACAAGAAATGCCCAGACAGCCACTTTGGCAGCATCATTGGTAGCAATGTATTTAGCCTTTATCGTCTAGATTGCCTCGGTATGTAGCTTGGAACTTTTCCAACATAGCTTCCCTCCAATGAGGGTATAGGTAAATCCTGAGACTGAATATCGGTCAACCTTATTACTCAGGAAGCTCAAACCAAGAACATTCTTTTAGTGCTTCTCAAGTATTTAAGAACGTCCTTCATAGCTTTCCACTGAATTTCCCAAGATCCGATTGATTCCTGATCACTACACCTAGTGATCTACATCTGGTATAGTACATAACATCGCATACATGATAGAGCCTTACTGCCGAAGCATAAGATATCCCTTGTACGCGAGCTCTCTCCAAATCAGTCTTGAGAGACATCTTTTTGGAGAGAGTGATTCCTGAGTAAGTGGGCGAACCAATATGCTTAGAATCTTCCATACTAAACACTTTAGTATGATGTTAAGGTATCTGGATTTGGGACACACCCAACATCCACTTAGATCTATCTCATAGATCTTAATCCCCAAGATGTAGTAGGTATCACTTAGATCTGTCCTGGAGAATCTACGTGATAAGAGGAGCTTGACCGTGCGTGGCATAGGAAAACCCTTTTCCTATCAAGAGTATGTCATCTACGCACAATACGAAGACAACAGTCTTACTCTCTACTACCTTCTTGTATATACAAGGTTCATCTATCTTTTTGATCAAGTCAAACACTTTGACTTTCATATCAAAACAGACATTCCATCTCTGCGATGCATGCTTCAACTAAGCATCTTGCACATCTTTCCGCTGCTCCCACTATTCCACGAAGCCCTTTGGCTGTCATGTATACGCTTCCTTCTAAATCACATTTAGAACATCGGTCATGATGTGCAAGTGCCAGATATCGTAGTCATGGTATGCAGCGATAGCAAGTAGGATCCAGATGGTTTTAAGCATAGGCACTGGAGAATTTTTTTTATCATAATCCACACCTGGTTATATGATGAGAACCTTTTGCTGCAAGTCTAGCTTTGAATGTCTTAACTTTTCCATCTACATCAAGTAATCTTCTCAAGATATACTTGCTCCTGATGGGGATTTAACCCTTCAGATAAAGCAACCAAAGTCCATATTTTGTTGGTGTATTTGGATCCCATCTAAGATCTTATTGCATCCAGCCTTTTCATAGAGTCCCCACTCGTGATGTCCTGTTGAATCTAGTTGGGTCATCATCAACCATGATGCAATCCTCGCTCCCACTGTCACCGAGAATAATCACATTATCTCTCAGGTGGGTGAGGAACCCTACCAAATTTGCGGAAAGGCTGAGGTTCATTGGAGACCGTTGAATCCTCCAGTTCCACTAAATCATCAGTCGCAGTTTGTACGGCTGGAACTCCTTCCAGTTCTACCTCATGACCACTTAACTATTTTTAAAGAAATTCTTTTTTCTAAAAGGAATGGTCATGTTGAGAAACAAAACACTTTTGTTCCTCGGTTTGGTAGAAGATATACCCTTACGAATGTTTGGGATATCCAACAAACTTATAGAACTGACCTTGCCTCGAGTTTGTCCTGATTTTGCTTTTCAACATATGCCGAACAACCCCATATCGTAACTTGCTTAAGACATGGTCTCTTCCTAAATCATATCTCATATGGAGTGGTAGGCTCTGATTTGGTGGAAACCCTATTCAATATGTATGCAAATTCTCAAGTGCATAACTCCAAAAGGAAACAGGTAACTCAGTAGTACTCATCATAGAGCGCACCATATCTCATAGGGTGTGATTGCCCCGCCCCGACACACCGTTGTTCTGTGGTGTATATAGAGGAGTAATGCTGAGAGAGAATCTCATTCTCTTTTGGATAAACCAGAAACTCCGTGCCTAAGTATTCTCCTCCTCGATCTTATCGAAGGATTTAATACTTTTACCCGTTCGGTTCTCAACTTCATGCTTATATTCTTTGAATTTCTCAAAAGCTTCAGACTTGTGTTCCAACGGGAACACACGTTGGAATCTTGAAAGATAGTCAGTGAATATAACAAAGTACGAGGAACTTATCCCTGCCATGTGTAGACATGGACTGCATACATCAATATGTATCTATCCCAAAAGTTCATCAACTCTTTCTCCATTTCCACTAAACAGAATTTTGGTCATATTACCTTTGAGACATGATTTGAAAGTATCATAAGATGAAAGTTTGAACGGATTCAAATATTCATCCTTATGTTCCTTAGCTAATCGTGTCGCATTGATATGACCTAGTCTACAATGCCACAAGAAGGATTCGTTCATTTCTGAACTAGTCCTTGTTCCCCTCCGAATGGTGGCACACAGGACTGCGAGGTCCTGATGCTGGGGTTCAGGGAAGATGCTATTTGGCTTTATCCGTCCACCTCTCCGAAGATGCCAAGTTGATTTATGGTACCGTGTATCGGAGGTTTAGATGGATGCGGCCGATGTAGCAGACTTTGTCAGATTCCCCCTCACTTGAGGGGTTTTTTATTGTGGGGACTCTCTTCCCTGCAGGCGCAAGCCCTTGCAGTTAATTACGCTACCGCATCGCGGTAGCCACTTTCTTCTTCTCCAGAATTGCACTTCGTGTCGTGTGTGTTTGTTTTGTTTGTGATTGCCCGTGGATTGTATACGGAGACTAAGTGATGCCGTCGCCCGTAGGACGTGGATTAGTCCAAATCTGAATTTACTTAGATTTGGGTTTGGTGTTTTAGTTTAAGGATACGTTAGCCATATTTTGGCTAAGATCGAATTAAACGTTCGTTAAGGATACGTTAGTCCGATTTGAGACTAAGATCAACTTAACGGGATCGTTTGGATCCGACGAAGAGCATTTGAGGGCTCTACTGTTCCAGTTTAGGGACGTAGTGGTCCATAGGTAGTTTAAGGACATTGCGGTCCATATTCCTATTTAGGGACGTGGTGGTCCATATTCCAGTTTAGGGACGTGGTGGTCCATAGGTAGTTTAAGGACGCTTAAGTCCGTGAGTTTAAGGACCCCACAGTCCGTGTTTTAGTTTAAGGACGCATAAGTCCGCGGGTTTAAGGATCCTACAATCCGTGTTTTAGTTTAAGGACGCATAAGTCCGCGGGTTTAAGGATCCCACAATCCGTGTTTTAGTTTAAGGACGCTTAAGTCCATGAGTTTAAGGACCCCACAGTCCGTGTTGATGTGTGGTTGTCGGGACCCGTCACCTCTCTGACGTCGTTGAAGGATTACAACGATAGGAGTCAAAGGAGTTCGGAGATGTACCCTTGAACCGGTCGTAAATTGATTTAAGAGAGCAGCTGTGCTCAGTCAATTTAATTTGAGGACTTACGGCCATGATTGGGCTAAGTCCAGTTGAAAAATATTCAACGCTTTTATTTGTTTTTGGTCTATTAGACTTGTGCTAAGGCTTTGCCCATAAAGGATGCAGAGCATCAATTTGTCTTGGGCTCTGCTCATTTATAAATGATGCAGATCATCAATTTTATTTGGGCTCTGCCCTTTTATAAAAGATGCAGAGCATCAATTTGTTCTGGGCTCTGCCTTTTTATAAATGATGCAGAGCATCAATCTGACTTGGGCTCTGCCCTTTTATTGCTTTGCAATTTATTTAGGCCTACTAGGGCTTTTTGACTTGGGCCTGGCCCATTAGCAAAAGAAATGCATTGTATTTGTCAGGCGCTTTGCGCCAATCAAAGAGCACAAGCGCTTGTGGTGATGACACGTGTCATGCAAACGCAGTGCGCTGCGCTTGCTCTGCTGACACGTGGCGCGCTGTGGTGAGTTGCGCCAGTTTCAAAGAGCAAGGCTCTATTTCAAAACCGCATAGTGCAAATGGTTCAGATACTGACACGCGGCGCTCTCTGGTGGCTTGCACCAACCCAAGAGCGCAATAGTGCAGATTTACAAGTGCAAAGCACTATTAACTTGAGAATCTTTTAGATTCCAGAACCAATGGTTCATAAAAGAAGTGCAAAGCACTGTTTGATTTCTTGATCTAATTTAGATTCAAGAAAACAAGTATTTTCTTATTTCTTTCTTGATCTTAGAGAACCAATGGTTCATAAGTGTAAAGCACTATTTTTATTTTGTTTTTTATTAAAGATCATTGATCTTGTTCTTAGATCGATGATCAATCAGAAGAAATTCTTCTCTCATAAAGGTTTTTTTTACCTTTCTTCTTGGAATTTCTTCAGAGTTCTCTCTGCTTGAAAATTTTGATTTCTCACAAAATGTTGATCCTTTTGAATTGAGGTCTAGGGTCTTTTTTATAGAGCCCATAAATTAGTTAAAGAGATCTTTCTCTGGGTGATTTGGGGAATTTTCCCCACCGTTGGATCTTTGATCCAAGGGCTTCTGTTTTACAGAAGAAAATCTTCTTGTTTTAACAAGAACAGAAAGATTTCTTTAAAATCTTAATTCTGTTTGGCGCAAACGCCCCAGCACGTGACACGTGTCAAGCAGCACAACTGCACGAGCGCATCTGCGCTGACACGTGTCGCGCAGCGCAAAGCGCAGCACAACTGCGCTAGCGCATCAGAGCAGCGCAACTGCGCCAGCGCATCTGCGGTGACACGTGTTGTGCAGCGCAAAGCACAGCGCAACTGCGCTAGCGCATCTGCGCTGACACGTGTTGCGCAGCGCAGTGCTTGCGCAACTGAAGCGTTGCTTCCTTTTGTTTTTTAATAGAGCTTTGCTCTGATTGGGCGCGCTGTCTTGGGCGCTGCGCTGACGTATCAGCGTCTGACACGTGGCGCGTTGCACCCAGGATTTGAAGCGTTGCTTCAAATTTTGAATTTTGAATTTCAACAGAGCTTTGCTCTGATTTGGGGAAACAAATTCCCCCCCCACCGTTGCGCTCACGTGGCGCGCACGTGAGTGCAGCGGTGGCAAGCTTCTGACCGTTGGATCAATGGGTGAGCTGAAGGGGCGCAAGCACCCTATAAATAGGACCTCTGGCCCTTAGAAAATCTTCACCATTTCAAGATTTTTGATTTTCCAGAGCTTTGCTCTTGCTTCAGAACTTCAGAGCTTTGCTCATTTCCAAAGTTAGAAAACTTTTAGGTAAAATTAATTTAAATTAAATTAATTCAGATTAATCTTAACCAAAAGAGTTTTGCTCTCACAGATCTTTTGATCTAAAGAGATCCCCATTGGGGTTTCATAAATAGAGCTTTGCTCTCACAAATTTGTTTGAGGGTTTCTTAACCCATGAACAGAGCTTTGCTCATTGACAGAATACAGATCTTTGGATCTTCTGATGATGAACTCTTAAGAGTTTTCTTGGATTTTCAAGATCCCAAAATTTTTAGTTTTAAATTTCTTTGAAAGTTAAAATTTTCTTTTGATGGATTTTTTTATCACCATTACAGTGCTAAGCTCTTTTTAAGGAATTTTATTCCTTCGAGACCAGAATTTGACAAGTGTCATTCTGTGACAGAGTTTTGCTCTGAAAGAGGAGATTTTCTCCTTGTCTCTAGGGATTCCCCACTGATGAGAATATTCTCTTGGGGATCTTTTCTTTAACTGACAGTCTCACCTAATGATGGGGCTGTCTTATTAAATGAGGCACTTTCATCCTGATTTTGTGGGTCCCCATTTGGTCCCCTACCCACTGCACTGCAGTGTGGTGTGATTAATTTTAATTTAATCAATTTTAAATTCAGTTCATTAAAAAATTTTAAACGCCAAGCGTTGGAATTGCAGCACTAACGGCTATTTTTTGTTCCCTTGCATTAACCATGTCTCTTGATACTTCATTCCCGTTCGCTCGCTCGGAGGAAGGGTTTCCTGAAGCGCCCTTGGACCGTGAAGTCTTGGCTATGATTAGGGACCACGACTCGGAATATAAGAGTCTCCACCTTTTGGGGTCGTGGTAAACCAGATTATCATGGATCGATGGAGCTTCACGTGCGCAGTACCGTCAGAACCCATCACGGCGATTCATTACGCCACCCCACCCTCGGTGCAGTATGCCGTGGAGATGGTTGATTGGACCTCGAAGGGCTTTCTTCATCCCTCCATAGATGCGATTCCGGTCCAGCGTCCTATGGTTTTGGATATCCTAGGACGCCGTATCTGTCAAGGCGAGGCGCGACCTTGGAGGCAGTCATATAACATCGGTCTGATCCCCCGACACCCAATCGGCTATCTGCCGTGGGCCCGGTATATCCTGTCGACGAAGAAGTCGCAGTTGATAAGGTTAGGATTATATAATGCAGTTTACGTCTCTCTCTTCCAGTATCCCACGCTTCCCACCTGGTGGTTCAAGGCTTTCTTGGAGCAGTGGAACATTCCTACCCACACTTTCCTTGCAATGGATTGGGAAGTGTCAATTTCTCTGGAGGAGTTCACAGAGGTCTCCGGTTTGCCGGTTATTGGGGAGCACTATGAGGAATTGCTTCCGACAGATGAGTATGTCTTCGGTGCTAAGCCGTTGGTAAGGGGCCTCACGCCGGAAAATGCTGTTCAACACCAATTCCCAAGTTTGATCAAAGTGTTGAACATCTATGAGGCCCTTTTCATCGAACATGGGAGTCGCGGAGTTAGCTTTGAGGATTTCATCACTCGGTTCTTTTGCCCAAGCGTCCTCTCATCAGAAGCTGCCAAGTTTGCTATCTTGGATGACCCTTTCGATTTAGGTTTGGACAACCTGTCGGTGAAGGAAATAGACCAAAAGGGTTTTTTCCTTCCGGACTTCCCGACTATGTCTTTTGCAGAAATTGCGGCCCCTGGGATGGACGAGGAGGCCTTTTTCTTAGGATTTCTTGGGCTATGGCTGAGTTGGTTTGCGATCCCAATGCATTCTCGCCATATGCGGCCCTCTGTCTTTTACCCAGCCCACCGGATGACCATCGGGGTAAAAGTGGTCGTTGGAATCCCCGGCTTAGCACACTTGTATCGTGGCCTCAGTCGAGCAGCGGACGCTAATGAGCCTGGGGTACTGCACGTGGTCTTCCCGATGCACTACTTCGTATCGTGGCTCGAGCTACACACGTCAGGTGTTTTCGGCATGCACAAAAGGCCTTCGTTCTAAAACAAGTGCGGTTTCCCTCGCATCATACAGTTGATTGGCGCATTAATCGTGACACCTTCACCACGGAACGTCAGGGGTTTACTCCTTCGCCCCCATACCGTTGGAGACGAGATGTCTTTCGTCGATAAGGTGTTGACCATTGGAAAGGCGTCTACCACTGTGATGCGGCCATTACAAGATGCTTTCAAGGATGGAGCCTCAATCTTGACGGCCTGGGAGACCCTTCACTTATATTCCATTAGCCCGGGCTTCCTAGTATTCAGGAAGAATGGTGCGGCGATTTTTATGAGATACAACCCGCATCGTTTCGCCCAGCAACTGGGCTACGATCAAGGGGTACCCTTGGAAGCTTTCCTACTGGAACCCACTGCCACTGAAGAAGGGATGGAGAACGTGCTGCATCATTTCATGCGCCTGAATACGGGTTCTCATTTTTTTATCAGTGCGCCGGCTTGCGCTCCATGACTCCTCAACGTATATAAAGAATGGTACAATCATGCAACAGGAGCCGTTATAAAGGAGGAAAGGCGACTGCTGGTCGACCGTAAGGGTGCGCCTCCAGGCAGCGACCGCAACGCTCCTTTGGTGCCTAGGACTCCAGTAGTTGCCCCTCTAAAAGATGTTAGAGCCGGTCCATCGCGTGCGCAAAGTCCTCCGCATGGATTGCCGCTCCCCGATATTGCCATTGCACCTCCAGTGCCCTGTGCTCCAGTAGAGACAGTGGTTGTAGCCTTGCCGGAGTCTGGCGTGGGTGCGGACATCGGGACCCGCCGCCCCAAGGTGGCCGCCAAGCGCAAGTCAATCCCTGGTGCCGCTAGGGTTGGTGGGCAGAAGAAGAAAAAGAAGTCGCTCTTCGCCGCTGACATCGTATTCGGTCAGGAACCCTACGCTCCCTATGCCGAGGGCCTGAGCGAATATGGGACTAATGAGGGATTCGTCATGCCGCCGCCGGATGATACAGACTTGGAGGCCGCTCTCGAAACTTCAGCGTGGTTGGCAAAGCGTGACGCGTGGCTAGCTAAGCTTGCGCAATCAGGTAACTACTAGTCGCATTTTCTTTATTGTATCATATCCTCCTCATTGCCTTTGACTAACGTTTTTCCTTCTTTTCTTCCAACAGGCATCACCGATGAAGAAGCCATTGCTGCTTCCCTCAAGACTTTCCAAGAGGGGGAACGTCTCAGAGCGTCTTTAGGCCTTAGTAAGTTTCAATTCATCAAGTTTTCGTTTTCCTTGTGTTATGGTCAATTTAACCTCTCCCTTTTTATCGCAGAAACCTCAATGCCGTTCCCGCCAAGTGACGCAAGTGCTCTGCCAGCTGCCGATGTTCCTGCTCCCTCTGGGCTACCGCAGGTGGTCCGTCTCGAAGAGCCGATGAGAGATGCCTTAAAGGCTCTGGAGGCATCCTTGAATGAGGACGACGACGCTTCGATGAAGGAAGCGTCAAAGAGGTCCATCGTGACAGCCCGGAAGGAGAGGAAGCGGTCGAGGCGCAAAGCAAAGGCATGCAGGGCTGCCTTGGCCATTGGAGCGGGCCCAAGCACCGTTCCTTGTGCCGACACCCCTTCAGAAGAGTCCCTGGTCGCCCTGTCTACAGCCCATAGACAGGCGATTCGCGCCAATAGGGAGGCTAACTAGAAGTCCACCTCAGGTAATATTTTTTTCAGAATTTTGTTTGTAAAAATTGTAAACTCGCCGGTTCTTATGCATCTCATCTTGCAGGGCCAAGTCCGACCAAGGGGAAGGCAGAGACTGTCGAACCCGAGGAAGCAGGGGGGAGGCACCGGCCAAACTTGAGTCGACGGTGGGCAACGTCGCTGGGGTTATGGAGCCTAAGCTGGAAGCCGAGGGATCCGCAGCCGAGAAGGTCATTGATGCCGAGCCTGAAGTAGCGACAGATGAAATGATTGTTATAACTGAGCCCAGGATAGTGGCGGACGAGGCGCTTGAGGCCGGCGACCTCGTGGTGACGGTGGACGAGGCAACCGTGATTGCTGAGCCCGAGGGAGTAACGGGTGAGGTAGACATGATTCCTGAAGACGAGCCAACCGCTCTTTCTCAGGAATCTGGTAATGCTCCGGTCATAGCCCTCCCCGCTTATGGTCCCCCGCCGTCTCCAGGTCTTGCGAGCACGACAACGGTCCCCATTGAGTCGGGTGACGAGGCCACGGGCGGTGTCCTCATGTCGATGGAGGATGGAGTCGCCTCAGTTTCGGCCGGCAACTCATCAGGTAAATCTCAAGTTACTGTCCTCTTTATCTTGCAATCCTTTCTGACAAGTTTACATTTGTTCGTAACGCAGGTGCAGCTAGTGCCGATGCCCCATTGCTCGAAGGAGCGCCTTCAACTACTGCCTTGGTAGTGGTCACTTCTCAGCCCTCTCTCATACCGTCAAAGATGTTGGAAGGTATGGGTTTGCAACTTATTAATCTTATCTTTCAGACGTATAATTTGTGTACTAAAGTCGTACTGTTGTGTCTTTTCAGGAGTGCTCTTTGATCATCTATATCAAGTGTTGCTCCCACACTTCTCCTTCCCATCTGAACTCGCTTCTCCCTCTGGTGGCGCTGGTGAGTATAGTTCCCGACTGATATCTTTCTTTTTCGGTGATGGAATTATTTCTAACTTTTTCTCGTCCTGACAGCAGTGCTACAAATCGAAGGGGGAGAAGAAAGATCGGTCGCGCCACCGGCCCTTCCGGCCTTGCCACCTGCTTCAATTGGTATAGTAGACTATCTCATCAATGACTTTTTCCATATTTCTTGAATCGTCATCTAATCGCATTTTGTCTTCTCGGTTGTTGTTCCGATCTCGGCGCCTTTTGAGTCCCATATTACAACACCGATAGGCCCTTCCCAGAGACGTCCGTCCTCGAAAGGTTCGGCGAATAGTCTGCGTATATTGAGCGACTACATCGAGGAACTCGACGTCTAGACTCCTACGTCTGCTGCAAATTTCGCTACGACGGTTAACCCGATGCTGGTGATATTTGCTAATTTCCATGACGAGGGCATCGTCGCATCTTGGGTTAACCATTGCAGGGGGATCGAGGCTCGCCTGCACCAGCTAGAGTTGATGCTTCCCGCTCCCGAGACCTCAGCCGCAGGCAATCACAGAGCAGCGTGGATTGAGCAAAGCGCTTCTTACGTCCACCACTTGGAACAAGAAGCAGCTTTAACGCTGAGGGAGTACCAAAAGACTTCAAGCAAGACAGCTCATCTGCGTGCTGAGGTCGAGGCAAATGCTGCCCAAGTGAAGGCTATCTTTGAGGGCCTCTTGGAGCGCATTTCTCATGGGCTGAACTTGAAGAGGAAGCTTGATATTGCCGAGCGTGACACTCCAGGCTGTGAAGCTACTCATCAGGCCGTTAGGGAGCAGCTTGCATCCGTCTTGCAACAGCGGGCTCAAGTGGAGGCTGAACTGGTGGTGGCCGATCGAGAAAAGGCGCGGAAGGAAGTGCACGAACAATTAATAGAGCTATGCAAGATGCTTCCTTCCCAATGATTCCCCTTGTATCTCCATACTAAATTTTTTTTTCTTTAAATAATATGTATCCATTCTTTATTCTTCTGTACACTTTACTTTGTACTTGATTACATTCAATAAAGATATACATTTTTCTTTGCAATGTCTTGTGCTATTTCCTTGCTTTTTCTTTTCTCTTATTATCAGCATACTGTCTTGATAAACACATTTGACCGATAATAGAGTAAGCATCTAAATTTTTCTGAGAGATAGCGATGGCTTAGACCGCAGGTTCAGATCTGCCACCTAAGACTTTTCAACTTTATGAGCCGTGAGGGTCTCATAGAGATTTTCTCCCTACGGATCGAGAGGATCTCGTAGGTGTTTTTTATCATTAGGAATCATGAGGATTTCTAAGTGTGTTTTCTCTTATAAGTCGTAAGGATCTTATAAGAGAATTTTTCCCTCTTACGGGTCGAAAGGACCCGTAAGCGGTTGTTTCCCTCTTTGTCGAAATTCGACTTTGGAGAGTGAGACCCGTGAATAGTATGCAAGAGACCATTTTAGACCGACTTGCAGGATCCCATTGTTCAGGACACAAGTTTTTTAATCCCTGTTTCCTGAGGCTTCATCTTGCAAGTTGAGACGGATCGGGAATTCCCCGCGGAGACACTGGTTTCTCTGCGAGCCGACGCGAATCAGGAGGCCCTCATCAAGGATGTTTGTTTCCCTGAATTGAGGTATTTTCCATGGATATTTGTTTCCCTCGTGTTGAAACGGACCGAGAATTTCCCACGGAGACACTGGTTTCTCAGCGAGTCGACGCGAATCAGGAGGCTCTCATCAAGGATGTTTGTTTCCCTGAATTGAGGTATTTGCCAAGGATTATTTGTTTCCTTGGTGTTGAAACGGATCGAGAATTTCCCACGGAGACACTGGTTTCTCTGCGAGTCAACGCGAATCAGGAAGCTCTCATCAAGGATGTTTGTTTCCCTGAATTGAGGTATTTGCCAAGGATTATTTGTTTCCTTGGTGTTGAAACGGATCGAGAATTTCCCACGGAGACACTGGTTTCTCTGCGAGTCGACACGAATCAGGAGGCTCTCATCAAGGATATTTGTTTCCCTGAATTGAGGTATTTGCCAAGGATTATTTGTTTCCATGGTGTTGAAACGGATCGAGAATTTCCCACGGAGACACTGGTTTCTCTGCGAGTCGACGCGAATCAGGAGGCTCTCATCAAGGATGTTTGTTTCCCTGAATTGAGGTATTTGCCAAGGATTATTTGTTTCCCTGGTGTTTAAACGGATCGAGAATTTCCCACGGAGACACTGGTTTCTCTGCGAGTCGACGCGAATCAGGAGGCTCTCATCAAGGATGTTTGTTTTCCTGAATTGAGGTATTTGCCAAGGATTATTTGTTTCCTTGGTGTTGAAACAGATCGAGAATTTCCCACGGAGACCCTGGTTTCTCTGCGAGTCGACACGAATCAGGAGGCTCTCATCAAGGATATTTGTTTCCCTGAATTGAGGTATTTGCCAAGGATTATTTGTTTCCCTGGTGTTATAACGGATCGAGAATTTCCCACGGAGACACTGGTTTCTCTGCGAGTCGACGCGAATCAGGAGGCTCTCATCAAGGACGCTTGTTTCCCTGAATTGAGGTATTTGCCAAGGATATTTGTTTCCCTGGTGTTGAAACGAATCGAGAATTTCCCACGGAGACACTGGTTTCTCTACGAGTCGACGCGAATCAGGAGGCTCTCATCAAGGATGCTTGTTTCCCTGAATTGAGGTATTTGCCAAGAATATTTGTTTCCCTGGTGTTGAAACGAATCGAGAATTTCCCACGGAGACACTGGTTTCTCTGTGAGTCGACGCGAATCAGGAGGCTCTCATCAAGAATGCTTGTTTCTCTGAATTGAGGTATTTGCCAAGGATATTTGTTTCCCTGGTGATGAAAAGAATCGAGAATTTCCCACGGAAACACTGGTTTCTCTGCGAGTCGACGCGAATCAGGAGGCTCTCATCAAGGATGTTTATTTCCCTGAATTGAGGTATTTTCCAAGGATTATTTGTTTCCCTGGTGTTGAAACGGATCGAGAATTTCCCACGGAGACACTGGTTTCTCTGCGAGTCGACGCGAATCCGGTGGCTCTCATCAAGGATTTTTGTTTCCCTGAATTGAGGTATTTGCCAAGGATTATTTGTTTCCTTGGTGTTGAAACGGATCGAGAATTTCCCATGGAGACACTGGTTTCTCTGCGAGTCGACGCGAATCAGGAGGCTCTCATCAAGGATTTTTGTTTCCCTGAATTGAGGTATTTGCCAAGGATTATTTGTTTCCCTGGTGTTGAAACGGATCGAGAATTTCCCACGGAGACACTAATTTCTCTGCGAGTCGACGCGAATCAGGAGGCTCTCATCAAGGACGCTTGTTTCCCTGAATTGAGGTATTTGCCAAGGATATTTGTTTCCCTGGTGTTGAAACGAATCGAGAATTTCCCACGGAGACACTGGTTTCTCTGCGAGTCGACGCGAATCAGGAGGCTCTCATCAAGGATGCTTGTTTCCCTGAATTGAGGTATTAGCCAAGGATATTTGTTTCCCTGGTGTTGAAACGAATCGAGAATTTCCCACGGAGACACTGGTTTCTCTGCGAGTCGACGCGAATCAGGAAGCTCTCATCAAGGATGCTTGTTTCCCTTTATTGTGGTATTTGCCAAGGATATTTGTTTCCCTGGTGTTGAAACGAATCGAGAATTTTCCACGGAGACACTGTTTTCACTGCGAGTCGACGCGAATCAGGAGGCTCTCATCAAGGATGCTTGTTTCCCTGAATTGAGGTATTTGCCAAGGATATTTGTTTCCCTGGTGTTGAAACGAATCGAGAATTTCCCACGGAGACACTGGTTTCTCTGCGAGTCGACGCGAATCAGGAGGCTCTCATCAAGGATGCTTGTTTCCCTGAATTGAGGTATTTGCCAAGGATATTTGTTTCCCTGGTGTTGAAACGAATCGAGAATTTCCTACGGAGACACTGGTTTCTCCGCGAGTCGACGCGAATCAGGAGGCTCTCATCAAGGATGCTTGTTTCCCTGAATTGAGGTATTTGCCAAGGATATTTGTTTCCCTGGTGTTGAAACGAATCGAGAATTTCCCACGGAGACACTGGTTTCACTGCGAGTCGACGCGAATCTGGAGGCTCTCATTAAGGATGCTTGTTTCCCTGAATTGAGGTATTTGCCAAGGATATTTGTTTCCATGGTATTGAAACGGATCGAGAATTTCCCACGGAGACACTGGTTTCTCTGTGAGTCGACGCGAATCAGGATTTTCTTCGTCAAGGACGCTTGTTTCTTTCGAGTTAAAGGATTTGCCGAAGACACTGGTTTCTTCGGGGTTGGGATGAACCGTCGAGATTTGGCTTCGTTTTCTGGCGGAGCCTGTTGGGAATGTATTGTTCCCTCTTTGTTTGCGCCCTTGGATTGTATATAGGGATCGATGTGATCTCAACTGTAGGGCCAAAGTTTTATCATCATTTTTTTTGTTTTATTTCCACGATGCTCTATCCTTTTAGCTTTTATATCGCGAAGGTCGCGATTGCCCAATCATTTCGGCTATTTTTCGCGGTGCCCAATCATTTCGGCTATTTATTTTATTTTCACTCGCTGCTTTTTATTGCGAGTTGCTCAATCATTTCGGCTATTTTGTATGCATACGTTTTTACTTGCTGTTTTTTATTGCAAGTTGCCCTATCATTTCGGCTATTTCGTATGCATGTGCGGCCTACCGGCTTCTCACCGTAAACCTGAAATTAGACATGGATTTCGGCATCAGCACCGCTACAACTGGGATATTGCCAGGAGCGAATCATCATTTGCCTCCGTCGATGTTGAACAAAGGTGGCTTAGCGAACAGGGTTAAGGTCCTATCGACTAAGGCTTTTAACATCATGAGCCGTAAGGGTCTCACAAAGGTATTTCTCCCTACAAGTCGTGAGGATCTTGTAGGTGTATTTTCTCCTTAGGAATCGTGAGGATTCCTAAGTGTATGTTCCTCTGTAAGTCGTAAGGATCCTACAAGAGGGTTTTCTCCTTGTAAATCAAGAGGACCTACAAGGGTTGTTCACCATGCAAACATATCCCCAATCACGGATGAAACTTGGTTAGGGAAATGTTTATTCGCGCCCATGGATTGTATACAAGAGTCAGTATTGAACCACTTGTAGGGCAATATTAGAAGTTGTGGGGGTTGCTTAAGCACAGGTCTAGGTCTCTGTAACTTAAGACTTTCAAATCTTATGAGCCGTGAGGGTCCCATAAGAGAGTTCTCCTTACGAGTCGTGAGGATCTCGCAAGTGTATTTTCTCCTTAGGAATCGTAGGGATCCCTAAGTGTGCTGCTCCGTTGTGAGTCGTAAGGATCTCACGCGGGTGGTTTCTCCTTACAAGGTCGAGGGGACCCTGTAAGTGTCTTTTAACGAGGTTGCGCCCTTTCGGGTTTTCACAAACACTCGCCGGTAGTCCCGCTGTTTTTACTCACGGAGCCCTTTTGGGTTTTCATCCGTGCCCATTTTGCTTATGGACATACCGTTTTTTTTATTCTTTTTATTTTCCTTTTTTTTACGAGGTCGCGCCCTTTCGGGTTTTCACGAACACTCGTCGGTAGCCCTGCTGTTTTTACTCATGGAGCCCTTTCGGGTTTTCATCCGTGCCCTTTTATTTGCTTCTGGACATACCGTTTTTATATATTTTTTATTTTATTTACTTTTTATTCTTCTCGTCAGCCTAAAGATGCTGCGGTAGTAGTTTAAGGACGTTTCGGTCCTTCATTAGTTTAAGGACGTTTCGGTCCGGCATTAGTTTAGGGACGTTTCGGTCCGTCCAGGAGAAGGCTGGCTATTGCTTATAAAGTTTGAGCTTAGAAAGATAGCGAGCGGACATAGTCGTCGTCATCTATAATTGACCTAGGCAGTAACTCGCTAAGCGTAGTATTTCTTTAGGAATCGGCCATTTATTGGCCTATAAGGCCTTTCACCGTGCATATCCATGAGTAAATAGGTTCCACCTTGGTAGACCTTGTCTATGATGTACGGGCCTTCATAGTTTGGCTCGAATTTTCCCCGTTTGGCGCGATTGGGGATCATAGGCCTTTTGACCACTAGCACGAGTTCGCCTTGGCGGAATGTCCTCGGCCGGGTCAATCTTTCATATGAACGCGTCATCTTTACTTTATAGGCCTCCAGATTTTGTTGCGCTATAAGCCAGGTCTTATCAAGGGCATCAAGCTCCTCAAGCCGAAGGTGAGCATTCTCTTCGTCCTTCAGCTCATAGTGAACCGCCACTCGTAGAGAGGGTAACTCTATCTAGAGAGGGAGTACTGCTTCTGTACCGAATACCAACGCGTATGGCGTTGTATTCGTGGCTGTCTTGAACGTAGTTCGATACGCCCAGAGAGCTTCTTGCAATCTCTCATGCCAGTCCTTCTTATTTCGGGACACCGTCTTCTTCATAATCTTTGTTAAGGTTTTGTTGAAGGCTTCAGCTGGACCGTTAGCTCGCGGATTATAAACCGAGAAATATCTCCAGTCTATATTGTACTGTTGCGCGAAGCGATTGATCTTGTGGCTTCTGTAAGCTGGCCCATTATCGGAGATGATCCGTCGTGGAGTTCCAAACCGATATAGGACGTGCGTCTTGAAGAAATGGAGGATATTCTCTGTCTTCACTTCCCTCAGCGGTACTGCTTCTGCCCATTTGGAGAAGTAGTCAGTCGTCGCCAGGATGAAACGATGTCCTCTAAACGATGCTGGTTCGATGGGGCCGACTATGTCAGTTCCCCATATTTCAAATGGCCAGCTAGCCACCGTTGGATGGAGTGGATGTGGATGCTGATGAATGAAGTCCCCATGAATTTGGCATGAGTGGCATTGCTTCGCATATTCGAGGCAGTCCTGAATCATCGTGGGCCAGTAGTAGCCCATCCGTTTGATCTTCAGCTTCATCTTCGGGCCCGCTTGGTGAGAACCGCAGAGTCCGTCATGAACTTCCTGAACGACTCTTTTCGCTTCGTCAGGTCCCAGACATCTTAACCACAGATAATCAAATGACCTCTTATACAGAGTATCATTGACGAAGGAGAAAGACAAAGCTCGTTTCATAAGCTGATGTCTTGAGGACGCATCTTCGGGCGTTCGACGGTATTTGAAGTAGTCTATAAAGACTTCTCTCCAATCCTCGGTATTTTCCCGATCTTTTATTTGTAGGGTCGTCTGCTCAGTCGCTCCCTTCTCTTCAGGTGATTCCGGAGATATTTCTGCTGGGGCAAGCACCCGACGGCTTTGTACCACAATTCTTACGTCATCGAGGTTCTCATCAGCCAGTTCCTTGGCGAGCTTGGCCAATGCGTCCGCTTTGCTGTTTTCCGCGCGTGGTATGTTTTCCAAAGTACAGGAAGGGATTTGGGTCAACAGTTGCTGCACCTTCTCGCCGTACTTCACCAACTCTGGTTTGCACGTCTGGTAGTCGCCATTTACTTGACTAACGACCAGCTGGGAGTCTCCGTATATGAGGAGGTTTTCAATTCCCATGTCGAGGGCGATCTCGAGGCCTGCTATCAAATCTTCGTATTCGGCTTCGTTGTTTGTCCTCGGCTATGTTAGGGAGAAAGCAAAGCGCATTATCCCCCCTTGTGGAGTTACAAAGATGAGTCCTACCCCTGATTTGATTATAGGGGTACTCTGTTTGCGCTTCTTCACGGAAGATGCTCCATCGAAATAAAGCTCCCATCGGATATCACCACCGTCGATCGCATCAAACGCATATTCGTCTGGAAGATCGCAATTTAAAGGAGAATCGGCGGGTATCGGATGCTCAGCGAGGAAGTCAGCGATGGCCTGGCCTTTCACTGCCTTGAGAGGTTGATATGTTATCGTGAACTCCATCAATAGCAGGGCCCATTTAGCGAGTCGTCCTGTCAATATGGCCTTCGACATCAAATATTTAAGGGGGTCCACCTTTGAAATGAGACGGACCTCATGTGCCAACGCATAGTGCCTGAGCTTTGTTATCGCGAAGATCAACGCCAGGCAGTGTTTTTCAATGGGGGAGTAGTTGCTTTTTGCCCCCAGCAGATCTCGACTTAAGTAGTGGAGTGCACTTTCCTTCCCTTGATCGTTCTTTTGTGCCCACAATGCGCCTAAGGAGCCTTTGAGAGCGGTCGTATAAAGAATGAGGGGCTTTCCCTTGACCGGAGCAGCCAACACCGGCGGGTTGTACAGGTATTGTTTGATCTCGTCTAGCGCACTTTGGCATTTTTGGTCCCAGACGAACGGGATTCCCTTCTTCATCAGGTGGCTGTAAGGATGGCACTTGCCTGAAATGTTGGCTATAAATCGCCGTATATACGCGAGCTTCCCTTGGAGAGACCGCAGCTGTTTGAGAGTCCTTGGCGGAGGCATTTCTATGATCGCCTTGATCTTTGACGGATCTATCTCAATACCTCGGTGTCGGACGATGAATCCCAGGAATTTGCCCGACGAAACTCCGAATGCGCACTTGAGAGGGTTCATCTTCAAGTTGTATTGCCGAAGGCGTTGAAATACGGTCTTCAAATGCTCGAGATGTTCCTCATATGATTTGCTTTTAACCACGAGATCGTCGATATAGCATTCGACGATTTCATGTATAAGGTCATCGAAGATCTTCGTCATGGCCCTCTGATAGGTGGCACTGGCATTCTTCAAGCCGAAGGGCATCACCTTGTAGCAGAATATACTCAAAGGAGTCCTGAAGGCGGTGTGCTTCTGGTATTCGGGATGCATTTTTATCTTATTATATCCTGACGAGCCGTCCATGAAGGAGAAAACTTTATGAGTGGACGTATTGTCTATCATCAGTACGGTGACTGGCACTGGGAAATCGTCTTTCGGGCAAGCTTTATTGAGATCCTGGAAGTCCACACATATGCGCACTGTCCCATTGTTCTTCATCACCGGGATGATGTTGGCGATCCATTCAGGGTATTGAACTTCCTGGATGAAGCCAGGGTCGATCGGCTTCTTGACCTCGGCATTGATACTCATCTCAAGCTCAAGACACATTCTACTCGGCGCCTGTTTAACCGGCTTGATGTCTGGAGATATCGCCAATCTGTGCATAGCAATTTCTGGATCTAGTGCCGGCATTTCGGAATAGTTCCACACGAAGCAATCTCTATGCTGTAGAAGCACGTCCTTTAACGCAGCCACCCTTTCTTCAGATACCACCTCGCTAATGAATGTCGGTAGCGGATCATTCGTCGATCCCAACTCAATTTTCTTAAGGTTATCTGCGGTGGTATGGATTCCATCTTCCAGCTCTTTTGGCGCTGGTGGGAATTCTGAGATTACCTCGTCGTTGCTGTTTTCGAAGCACCAGGGAAGGTCATCCATATTCTCGGGCTCTTCTTTTGACATTGTTATCATGTGACAAGTACGAATTCGCTTCCAATCCCAATGTGGAACTGGTTCATCTTCCGTGACCTTGGGTTCGTGCTTCTGTGGCGGCGCTACCCTTCAGTTGTCAGACAGAGCGAACTTGCCAAGCTGGTACAGATCTTCAACCCAATTTTTGAAGGTGAAGCAGTCTTCGAGAGGATGCCCTACCACTCGGTGATAAGAGCAATAGTCTGGGTGTAAGACCTCGCCTGCTTGTTCGGGGTGTTTAGACTCCGGCAGTGTAAGCATCTGATGTTTTAAAGCGAGGTCAAGTATTTTCTTCGTCTTGTCCCGATGAAAAGAGTATACTCGACCCATTTTTCTCGTGAGGGATAGATCAGAACCGCTTGGTTCCCGCTTGCGTGGCCTTTTAGCTCCGCGTCGTTGCTGTTGAGCGCCTTTTTCTCGTTTCGACTTGTTTCTGCCTCTGCGTTGGGCCTTCTTTATAACAGGTTGACAAGGAGCGGCATTTTCATCTTTCGTGGCCTGTTGGAGAAGGCGTTGCATTTTGGCTTTCTCGTAGATGACCATTTCGCGGTTATGATTGTCCCGGACTTTTTGACCCGCTTCCCTTATAAGCTTGTTCATTTGTTCTTCGAACGACGGATTGGGCACTTTTGCATCTGGAACTTTCACTGGCTCAGGATTAGCGTCCTCCCATTGAGCATCCGCTTCTTCATCGAAGTCAAACATGACATAGCAGCTGTTTAGTAGCTCTCGTTTCTTTGACCGGATGTATCCAAGCCCTTTTGTCTCCATTCTCCCATTAGGCAGTTTGCATTGAGTCCCGGGAACGTTCCAGACTTTGTCATAGAACTTGGCTTTTCGAACGGTCTGCTTGAAGGATATCCCTTGGCGTTTCAACAACCTCTTCAAGCCTTCTGTATAATATCTGGGGAGATGAATGGGTTGAAGCCTGTCAAGCGTAGGATCCGCGCCATGCCAGATTTCTTTCTCCACTTTGGTTTCTTCAGAGCGGTAGAATAGAATTGCTTTTTCGCTTTCTCGCCTGGGAGGGATATAGAATGTTTGCAGCTCTTCTACATTGTAAGTATCAAGTGCATCCAGTTCTTTACGGTGTTTAAGCGGCACCATGGAGACTTGTAGACTTTGTTCTTCGTCAGCGGACGTTTGTATTGAAGGTCGAGCAGGGAATACAGCATGGACTTCATCTTCCGAGTTGCTACCAAAAATTAACGTAGGAGTAGATGGCCCTGGCTTGTTGTGTTGGGGCGGACCTGAATAAACCATCTCCTCTTCCTCCTCGGTATCACTGCCGAAGACAGGGATGGTGGCGTTAGCTTTGTTTTCCGGCTTGTGACACCTTTCCGTGTCTTCGAAATCCGGTAAGAAGTACTTGGCATATTCATGTTTGCGGACTTCGTTCACGGAAAATGGATTCAGTTCTCCCGTCACGGTATACTCGAGACCATCCTTAGCGTATTTCATACACTGATGTTGTGTAGAAGGGATGACGTTGTACTCGTGTAACCATGGTCGGCCGAGCAGTGCATTGTAGCATGTCTTGGCGTCTATGACGTGGAACTTAATGTCCGTGACAAGTAGCCCAAAGAGTAGCGTCAGTATCACAGACCCAAGGGTTCTTGATGACTGGGAGTCAAACCCGGAGATGGTGATCTTGTCCCGAGCAAGGTGCTGGACACTCATGCAGATTTATTTTAACACCCGCACATTGAGGAGGTTAACGGAGGATCCATTGTCGATCAAGATTTTGCCTATCTTTATATCATGGCTGTATCCTGAGACATAAAGGGGGCGATTGTGTTCGCACGTCCCAAGGAGAAGGTCTTCATCACCAAAAGCGACATCGGCCGTGTGCACTTCCTCCAATTCATCCTTCATCTTTTCTTCTGCCAGGAAAGCTTGGAATTGTTTCGGATCTTGTAATGCCTTGATTAACGAATCTCTCGCCTCCTTTGATAGCAAAAGGGCATCAAGAATGCTGAGCTGTGAGGGTAGCTTCCTCAGATGCGCTAAGACGTTGTAATCCACCTTATTCTTCTTCGGCGGGTCCTTAGCGCTTAGCTCCCCCAGAACTTGGTCATCTAAGACGATATCTTCAGAGACCTTTTCTTTCCCTTTATCTTTTCTGTTTGAGGGTCCGAGATTCTTTTCAGGCAGCGTCCGATTCCGCAGCCGAATATTTTCGCAAACCTTCGGCTCTTCTTCTTTTCCCGAAGTGGACTCTTTAAAGAGAGGGGTAAGTTCCAGCTCCTCATCAGAATCGCTCCCGAATGTAGGCACTTGTAACCCTCCGGTGTTAACCATGCGACAATCGCCGGTAGTTCTTTTAAGCCCTTCGGTCGTATTTCTTTGCTCCTGACGAGTTTTGCGCTTTTCCCGCTTAAAGCGTTGTCGATGAGCAACGTATCCTTGCCACCATCTATCGAAAGCTTTGCACTCTTGAGTGGGGTGCGAAACCTTCTGATGATATAAGCAATAGGAGGGGTGCATTTCTATTTCACCTGTAATTTTTCCTTCGGAGGATGGTAGCTTCATGCTCATTGATATGGCCTTAGCAAACCTTTTCCTCATCTTGAATTGGCTTTTGTCGGTAGTGGGGGTATTTTGCTCCAGCGGGAGTGTTTCAGCTCTTTCATCCAGCCGCTAGCGCTTGGCCCTTTCAAATATGACCGCCTCGCGTTCTCGATCAGCTTTACTTTTCAATCGAGCTTTGTTAAGGAATGCGTCAATTACTTCATCTGATGGCCCCAGAATTTTTGATTCAGGGTCTGCCCCCAGCGTTTCAGTACAAGGAGTCTCCTCATCGTCCATGAACCAATGGGAAATCACATAACAGCTCGCCACATATTCTTCAGATTCATCAGATGAACTTTCTCCCTCATCTTCCTCTTGAAAGATGTGATTGAGGAACTCTTGGAATGTAATGGGAGTCCGTGCCTTCTGGTTGTATTCCTCCAGCGCATCGATTTGTTTTTGCAAGTCCGTGCGCTTGTCGCCAGGATTCACGGGCTTCTTTGATTTCTTCATCTTCTTCTTCGAAAATTTTGACGGCTGGTTGCGAGTGCTTGAGCCACCACCATCGGTCTTTGGAGTTGGACGTGGCTTCAACATCCCTTCAATGACCTGCGGTTCCAACGGGTTCTTCCACTTGATCGCTGGGCACACTTGAAGATCATTTAGCATCCTCTTTGTCTTGGCTGATAATACAACCTCCCAAGGAGCTTCTTCAACGACAGAGCATGTTGCCTCCGGCGTACTCATCCCCTTAGAGGTATGGGGCTGCGGGGGATTCACCTTCCATTTGTCAGATAACGCGAACTTGCCCTGTCGGTACTGGTCTTCAAGCCAATTTTGGAAGACGTAGCAATCTTCGATCGGATGACCCAGTACTCGATGATAAGGACAGTAGTTGTCCTCATTGACATCATTTGGTTGCGACGGACTTTTTGGATCTGGCAGATTTATGAGTCGGTTGCGCAACGCCAGCTCGAATAACCTTCTCGTTTTATCACGGGGAAAAGAGTAAGAACGTCCTAGCCTCTCCTCAAAGGCTATGTACGGGCGCATATTATTTTGATGAACAACTGGCTTCGAGTTGCTCGGTTGTTGTTGAGCATTAGTCACAACGATCGCTTTTCCCTTCCCCTTGTCATTTCGGGAGTCCGGCTTTGGAAGAGGGGGTTTATGGCCCATCTGATCCATTTGCGCTAGCTTGTCAATCAAGGCCTAGAAGGTAGTCGGCTTGAAAAACATCATAAATTGTGAGATGGTTGCTTGCGGATCAAGGGTTCCCACGAACATACCCACTGCGGGAGCTTCTTCAATGCGCTGCTCGCACTTCGACCATAAGTTTCGCCACCGTATAGCATATTGAACCCATGTCTCGCCTGGCTTTACCCTGGCGTTAATCAGTGCCGTCATCGGGGTGCGTTCACTGGCGCTTACAAAACGCTGAGTAAACAAAAGCTCCATCTCCGCGAAAGTCTTGATAGAGTCGTTCGGGAGCTCAAAGTACCACTCGAACGCTGTATCTGATAAGCTTCCAACAAACTGGCGAAGCAACAGCTAGTCATCACCGCCGGTGTTGCCGCAGAGTGCCCTGAACTGGGCAACATGCTGGTGAGGATTGCCCGTCCCCTTGTAGACATGGAACTTGAGAATTGTGTAGCCCGGCGGGTACTTGATTTGGTCATACCAACTTGGATATGGCCGCCCCGTTTTTACGACCTGGCCAGCTGCTTCAGTCGCATGATGAACCCGTATTTGTTGGGCTATGTACTCGTCCAAATCAGCTTTAGAGATTGTATCATCCTTATCTGTTGATAGAGCTGGCGGAGGATTTGACGTCTCTCCCTTATCGTCTTCAAGGATGATCGGGGGATCTTCGGCCGGAGGATCTTGTTGGATCATCATCCCCACCATGTCTTGGAATAGGAGGCCCATACGCTTTATGTTGGCTGCTTGTTCAGCAGCCTCTTTGTCCTTCTTCTCCAATATTCGACGAAGGAATTCGGCGTCGGTTTTTTCCTCTTGACGTTCATCCGAGGACGTTTGAGGGTTTTCTTTTGGCCGAGTAAGTGCGGCCATAGCGTTCATCATCTCTTGGAGCTTTTGCTGCTGCTCCTGGGCTTTGGTCACTGATCGCGTAAGCGGTCGATGACCCATAGATATGCGACTGTCCTATTTACCAGACGCTACGTAGACGGTATGAACTATCATACCCCCAAACTTAGGGCGTTTGGGTTCACCACCTTTGATATTCATCGTTGGCGTAGGGACTTTTTCTGGCCTTCTTCTCTTATGGGCCGTAGAAGTTGAGGGGGCCGTTGCTTTGGGCACCCAAGCGGTCGTCACCTTTCGCTGCTTGACCGGGGGATTTTCTTCTTGCCGACCTTTCGACTTCTTCTGTTGGCGAGAGACGTTAGGATCAATGATAGATTCTTGGACTCATCGCCATGTCTTATAGATCCTGGAGGACAGCGATTGAGGAGACTGCCCCGCCTTTCCTTTTTCCACGGCAGTGTCTACCGGTGGAGGAGATCTTTTGAGCACCGCAGTTGGCGAGTTTCTGCGTACCCTATTTAGCAGCTCAAAGCTGTTCCCTGTTGGAACAGCAGCATTGACTTCCACCGTTGGAGCTGGTGGAGTTATCCCAGAAGGGGAGTTGCCCCCGGTCTTCCTCATCCGGCGCCAGTGGCGTCGTTGGGCGCGACGAGTCGTCGGTATTTGTTCAAAGAAAGCAACAGCTTCTTCTTGCCCCCTGTTCAGGTGTGGGGCTGTTGCCGGCGTCAGCCTATTGAAGACTGATGTCTTTTGAGCAGCAGGAGCAGGAGTGGGAGTTGTGACGGTCAGTCTTGTAAAGACCGATCTCTTAGCCGGAGAAGCCGCCTTGACGACTTCAGGAACAGGTTTGGCTACTCTTTTTGGAATAATCTTTTCTGGGACCGCAAGCTTCATTATGGGCCCGCAGGAGTTTTGGCCCAGTTTGGAAAAGACTGAGGCGCTGGTGTTGGGCGACCCGCTGAGAGGGACCGCAGTAACCGTAAGTCGATCGAAGACCGACTTCTTTGGAGCTTCTTGTACGGGCACCGGGGTGCTGAAGCTTGTTGGCGGAAGCATGGTTCCGAAAAACAGTCCTGTGGTGGCTTGAGTAATCTGCTCCACGGGCATTGTGAACAAAGAGGCCGCTTGGGGCCCGTAGGCTATGCCCCCAGTTGAGGCCGGACGTGAGCTGCAGCTGTAGTTGGAGCACTTCGAACAGGTAGAGGCCATCGATGCTTGATTTCTGCGTCAGGCAAAAGACCAAATCTTAGTAACTTAAAATCCAAAGGCAACCATTGAGAAATCACGATTCGTTCGCGAATACGACACACGAAGTGTGGAGTGGAAAGAGGAAAAGGTCCCACCGGGCATGCCATAATATGTTCCCCTCCGAATGGCGGCGCACAGGACTGCGAGGTCCTGACGCTGGGGTTCGGGGCAGATGCTATTTGGGTTTATCCGTCCACCTCTCCGAAGATGCCAAGTTGATTTATGGCACCGTGTGTCGGAGGTTTAGACGGATGCGGCCGATATAGCAGACTTCGTCAGATTCCCCCTCGCTTGAGGGGTTTTTGATTGTGGGGACGCTCTTCCCTGCAGGCGCAAGCCCCTGCAGTTAATTATGCTACCGCATCGCGGTAGCCACTTTCTCCTTCTCCAAAATTTCACTTCGTGTCGTGTGTGTTTGTTTTGTTTGTGATTGCCCATGGATTGTATACGGAGACTAAGTGATGCCGTCGCCCGTAGGACGTGGATTAGTCCAAATCCGTATTTACTTAGATTTGGGTTTGGTGTTTTAGTTTAAGGATACGTTAGCCATATTTGGGCTAAGATCGACTTAAACGTTCGTTAAGGATACGTTAGTCCGATTTGAGACTAAGATCAACTTAACGGGATCCTTTGGATCCGACGAAGAGCATTTGGGGGATCTACTGTTCCAGTTTATGGACATAGTGGTCCATAGGTAGTTTAAGGACATTGCGGTCCATATTCCAGTTTAGGGACATGGTGATCCATATTCCAGTTTAGGGACGTGGTGGTCCATAGGTAGTTTAAGGATGCTTAAGTCCGTGAGTTTAAAGACCCCACAGTCCGTGTTTTAGTTTAAGGACGCATAAGTCCGCAGGTTTAAGGATCCCACAATCAGTGTTTTAGTTTAAGGACGCATAAGTCCGCGGGTTTAAGGATCCCACAATCCGTGTTTTAGTTTAAGGACGCTTAAGTCCATGGGTTTAAGGACCCCACAGTCCGTGTTGATATGTGGTTGTCGGGACCGGTCACCTCTCTGACGTCGTTGAAGGATTACAACGATAGGAGTCAAAGGAGTTCGGAGATGTACCCTTGAACCGGTCGTAAATTGATTTAAGAGAGCAGCTGTGCTCAGTTAATTTAATTTGAGGACTTACGGCCATGATTGGGCTAAGTCCAGTTGAAAAATATTCAACGCTTGTATTTGTTTTTGGTCTATTAGACTTGTGCTAGGGCTTTGCCTATAAAGGATGCAGAGCATCAATTTGTATTGGGCACTGCTCATTTATAGATGATGAAGAGCATCAATTTTATTTGGGCTCTGCCCTTTTATAAAAGATGCAGAGCATCAATTTGTTCTGGGCTCTGCCCTTTTATAAATGATGCAGAGCATCAATCTGACTTGGGCTCTGCCCTTTTATTGCTTTGCAATTTATTTAGGCCTACTAGGTCTTTTTGACTTGGGCCTGGCCTATTAGCAAAAGAAATGCATTGCATTTTTCAGGCACTTTGCGCCAATCAAAGAGCGCAAGCGCTTGTGGTGATGACACGTGTCATGCAAACGCAGTGCGCTGCGCTTGCGCTGCTGACACGTGGCGCGCTATGGTGAGTTGCGCCAGTTTCAGAGAGAAAGGCTCTATTTCAAAAGCGCATAGCGCAAATTGTTCAGATACTGACACGTGGCGCTCTCTGGTGGCTTGCGTCAACCCAAGAGCGCAGCAGGGCAGATTTATAAGTGCAAAGCACTATTAACTTGAGAATCTTTTAGATTCTAGAACCAATGGTTCATAAAAGAAGTGCAAAGCACTGTTTGATTTCTTGATCTAATTTAGATTCAAGAAAACAAGTATTTTCTTATTTCTTTCTTGATCTCAGAGAACCAATGGTTCATAAGTGCAAAACACTATTTTTATTTTGTTTTTTATTAAAGATCATTGATCTTCTTCTTAGATCAATAATCTATCAGAAGAACTTCTTCTCTCATAAAGGTTTTTTTACCTTTCTTCTTGGAATTTCTTCAGAGTTCTCTCTGCTTGAAAATTTTGATTTCTCACAAAATGTTGATCCTTTTGAATTGAGCTCTAGGGTCCTTTTTATAGTGCCCATAAATTAGTTAAAGAGAACTTTCTCTGGGTGATTTGGAGAATTTTCCCCACCGTTGGATCTTCGATCCAAGGGCTTCTCTTTTACAGATGAAAATCTTCTTGTTTTAACAAGAACAGAAAGATTTCTTTAAAATCTTAATTCTGTTTGGCGCAAACGCCCCAGCGCGTGACACGTGTCAAGCAGCAACTGCGCTAGCGCATCTGCGCTAACACGTGTCGCGCAGCGCAAAGCGCAGCGCCACTGCGCTAGCGCATCTGCGCTGACACGTGTCGCGTAGCGCAGTGCTTGCGCAACTGAAGCGTTGTTTCCTTTTGTTTTTTAATAGAGCTTTGCTCTGATTGGGCGCTGTGTCTTGGGCGCTGCGCTGACGTATCAGCGCCTGACACGTGGAGCGTTGCGCCCAGGATTTGAAGCGTTGCTTCAAAATTTGAATTTTGAATTTCAACAGAGTTTTGCTCTGATTGGGGAAAACATTCCGCTTGTGTGTGTTCTGTATACATAGAACCGTTGATTGATTTAGAACGTCTATGCTATTTCATAACGTGCCTGATCCAATCAACTCTTGATTCAGGATAATGTTCACAACATTATCCTGCAATACAAAATCTTATCCTTCTTTATCAAATAAAGAGACTGATATAATTTTGTATGTCAGGTTCGATATGTAATAACATTTGTTCAGAATCAATGTATTCTGATGATACAAGGTGATATCTGCCAACTGACTTGGCTGCAACAATTGCACCATTCTCCACACTTAGAGACATATCACCCAATCCCAGTTGTCTGCCTATCCAAACCCATGTAACAGATTACATATGTGGGATCCTGATCCGGTATCACATACCCAGGACGTACAGTATACTGAGAAACAGTTCTTGGTAACAAAACACCTGAAGAATATGCATCAACATGCTCATTCTTCGATCGGGTGGCATTGGAATTCTGGCATTCCCCTATTTCCTGATCAGTCTTATAACAATTATAAGAAAGAACGGAACCAACGTTCCCCATCTCAGTATAATAAGTAGGTTCAGTCAACGCATCCATATTATTTTCTTGATTAAGGCGTGACATGGTCGCTACCAGGAGAGAGAGAGAAGAAAAACTCAGCGTACACTCTTTCAAGATTAGATTGGTTATTATTTTATCTAATCAGGATGGCTCCCACTGCTTTTTATCAAATCTTCCTTTAAACCCTAAAAGGTAAGACTAGCCGGGATTAATTACAGCCTACAACTTCGCTAACCGTTTAGCCAGACCAGTGTCAGTACTTTGAAGGAGGTTCCCCGTGCTTTCGCACGGACCTAATTAAAGTAAACCTCGTTTTACCAGAGGCATAACGCCGTTAACACCTTTCTAGACACCTAATGGGTTAGCTAATTGTAATAGTGTAAAACTCTCCTAGGAGCAACTCTTGCTCGCAGCAGGTATCGGGATCCAACTATCTCATAGAAGGTATGCAATCTCATTGCAAATCTCAACACTTGAAATTCCTGATATATTTTTCCCCTAGCATCATATGACCTTAAAAAGGTCAACAAATCATAAGTGTTAGCCAAGTTCAACCCATACATTTCATGATTAAATTAAATCCACCCGCATGACCCTTAACGAGGGCCAAACTACGCCGTACGAATAACCTAATCTAGTCGCATCTCATGCTGCAGATAAGCACTAGTTAGCTACCGAATACTACGCCTTGACAAAGGCCAAACTACCGAAGCACGAATACTAAGTAGTACTTATCTGAAATGACGGAGGGCTACGACAGGTTTTTTATGAAAACCTTTTGCGAAATGAACTAGATATCGTTGCGGAATCAAGCGATTTTGAAAAGGAGTGTTTTTGAGGCTTTTACCAGTTTTGCTAAAAAGGTCACTCCCGGTGAAGGGATCTCGGCTCTTTCCTCATCGAATAAGGTGCAGGATATTTCACAAATACTACTATGCAAAGCAAAAACTCCAAAAGCAATCAAAAGACAAACCGAGTGTAGCATCTGCTAGTTTTTGCTAAAGAGGTCACTCCCAGTGAAGGGATCTCGGCTCTTTCCTTATCGAATAAGGTGCCGGATATTCTACAAGGAATACCGCTATGCAAAGCAAGAAGTAGAGCTACCGGTTTTTAAAACAAGATTCTACAATATCTTTAGGTTTATTTCTTTTCATTAATCTCATTAATGAAGTCCCATTATTTATGCTTCCCAAGCATCACAGAAGAAATGAAAGCATCAATATATAATATATATAATATATATAATATAAGCATTCGTCTCAGAACATATAACAGTGATCATATCACAGATATCAGCAGCGAAAAAGAACATATGAAATATTGGAATATACTAGGATTTTCGTGTTTTATATCAAGCCAGTAGAAAAACACCGATTCCACGGTCGCGATGAATAGCCAAACCCAAATCCCTAAACCCCTACGAGAGTGACAAGTAACCCTCCCAATTCTAGGGTTAGGAGACCCGGTCTCGACTCCTCGAGATGGCCTCCCACTAGACCCTAGAACCCGGTTACTTGTGCTTTCCTCCTTAGGTCTATCCTAATGCGGAAAAGTAAATAATATACATTGGTGACATCATTCTCAACCCGGAAGTGCCCCAATAAAAGAATATTATATACATTTGAATTTTACATGAATGAAAATGAAAAACTCTCATCTCAAATAAAACCCTCGGCTATTCAAAAACGGCGATCCAATATAACATATCACAGCAACACATAACAACACATGTCATCAACGTAAGTAAATATGTGTATCCCAATTGTCGTTGATACCATATAGCAACGAAACCGGCGATACACCACATATTACACTTACGGTCGCAGAAAAGAAAATGAAAAACTAAAACAATTGGAATCGACACTGCCCTTAGACTTCATAAACCCAGAATATCACATATTCTGGATTTCATGCCTAACAATACAAATCTTACACTTAGGTCTCATCCATGAAAACACTTTTCAAAGGAAGTCGGGTAATTCAACAAGATTCCCGATTCCACCCGAGACCGAAATGTTAAACTTGCACGCAACTAAATAGATTCCAATTATTGTATCACAATCTTAGATAACTAAACGATGTTAAACTTTCCGAACGAATAAACAAACATCCAAAATTTCCCAAAGAACTCAACACTTGAGCGGAGTTTAAAAAGTTTCCAGAACATGCCATAGCTCCTATGAACCAGCCGTAGAAGGGTCAACCAATGCCTCACACGTGCCACCGCTGAACTACCACAAACCCTAGGGTTTAGTGGCGGTTCTAACGGTCACATAATCGAGTTAAAGTTTCATTCTTCTTGAGGGTTCACAGAATCGCTTGTATGATTTTCTAAAAGTTTTAAACTAAGGAAAAATCCAACACTTGGAAAATTTACGGTAAGGGAAAAAGTGAGTTATTGATATCCGTTCGAACTTTTTATCACCGTTTAAAATACCCGAAACAACATTAGAATTATGAATACGAAACACTCCAAATAGTTTTTGCATAAAGATAATATCACATGCAAATTTAGCAAAAACAAACAACACCTGAAACCCTAAAACCCAGAGACTGGAACACAGTGCAAATTTGAAGCCCATACTCCCAGGAAAAACTGAGCACACCGGATTTTATGGTGTTGTGGCCGGCCACTTCATGGTGAAAATGCTTCAAATTTTGTCAGTGTTCATGTTATATCATATATAACATTCTGCAGTTGTTTAAAAAAATTTTAGAGACCATTTTAAATTCGACAGAAACTGGGTTAAAGTCTTTCAAGTTTCGGATTCGTTTCGGTTTCGTAATCTAACAAACATCGTGTAATTCTCTAGATTGGCTCTGATACCACTGTAGGGTTCCCTAGCATGACTGCAAGGTTTTGGGAGGCATCGTCCATGCCAAATTAAAATTTTGCCGTATTAAGGAACCCAAAACATTGGATGTTTAACTAGAGAATCATACGAAAAGCTATATGTAAACACTTTACATCTAAGTGAATGCGGAATACAACCTTTGTAGATCGGTCCTTCACTTCTAAAGCTCCGTGTAGTAGTCCTTTCGCTGCGATCATCGAACTCCCGGACTCAAGTGAGGGTTCACATGAAGAAATGAACGAACTTGCTCGATGCCTTCGAAGCCGAAAATGATCTACGTCGATGAGACTCAAGCTCATGCTATCTCTTCACTAATTATGAGATTAGTAAAGCAAACACCCTAAACTAAATGGCTAATAGTAGAGGATGATGAAGTAGGAATATTTCTCACTTTAGATTTAGTTTTGTCACAATCTATCATCACTTTCACAAAAAAGTTAGAAAGCTTAAAATGAGGAAGAAGAAGATGACGCTCAAGTGATGAAAGAAATAAATCATTAGGATTGAAATGCAACCAAGGTTGAGTATATCATATACCCTAACCCATGTAGAGAGTTAACCATTGTGTATGGCTAATGGTTGGGTTGATAAATATCTTAAGAAAAACGAAAGAGTGGACTAAGTCAATGGTTATCTTCAAGCTTCTCCAAGCTTCCAACCATCAAAATATCTCCACTAATTTGTAATTACTTAAGAGTAAATATTAAACCCTAAAATTAACCCTAGCATGGTGTGAGTCTTATACATCCATATTTCATGTGTAACCTAGCATGTCACAACAATATATATCACATATATATTATTTGTGAACAAAAGAAAATAACACAATTAACATATATCACATATATATCAATGTATCATATGTGAGAAAAAGTAATACTTAAGTGAGCTAATATCAGTCAATGTAATTAATATATCAAATATATAATTATACATTCAATTATTAAATCAACGTTTGATTTAATAATCCGGCTATATTACATATAACCGACTAATATCAAATATAACAAGTTATCGAATCAACACTTGATCCGATAACCCAGCTATATCTCATATAACCAACTGATATCACATATCACGAGAATAGAATGCGGTATCGCATACGCGCATTAATCTCGGTCTCGCACATATAACATATGTGCACCTACTCCATTTCGCATGAACCAGGAAACCTCTGTGTAGGACTCTAAAGACTCGTCAATACGCCAGCAGTAGGTGATGATCATATCAAACACACACAATCCTTAAGCAGTCTTCTAAACGTAATAGCCACCCGGGTATTGAGCGATCAGAAGATCAACAAGAAAGCCTGCTCACACTCCTGCGAATCCAATCAGTAACACTACTGTACAGTCCAGTCTCTTTATCTGATATATCGCATATCCAGTCTAGGGGTAGTATACGTTAGACCTCAGAAACCGATAAGTCGTGCCGATGTGAGGCTCATAACGGGTCGAGAAACTACTGATATCACTTACCGGTAGATCTCCATATCAGCCATATCCAAGGACTTCCTATTATAGCCAATCGAGCACAGCGCAATATCAACCCCCAATACCGGGAGAGACGAAACCCCTCCTATCACTCATTGCCTCTATGTGATTCGGGACAGTACCCAAAAACCACCGTTTTGCACATTCTCTTGAATATGGTAAGGTGGAAATCAAAGCACAGTGGAAATCACACAAGACTCTATGATGATCTCGGGTCTATAGACTAACCTGTACCAGTGTCACCAGAGAACTGCTATCTGACGATAGGTATAATACCATCTAGGAGTTTGTCCGTTCAGTGTACCCAGTCTCCACTGAGCACCCGTATACCTTCTCTGATGCCAAACACTAATGGATGAGGGATCATCCATCGCCCATCATATGGGTCAAGAAGCGTATACGCTAGTCTACTCTGGTGTATCAATGCCCTGTCTCGATACACCCTCGACTAGGAACAGTTATAGGATGAACTTGTGGACTACCCTGGTCCCACTAGTATGATCTCCATCATAGTCCCAGTAGTTAAGTACTCTTCCTAAGTGCTTTACCAACATATGACAGAAAGATAATATAAGCGTACATGTTAAGATAAAATGCAACCAGATAGCATACTATCATGTTGAGCAAGAAAGTCCTCCCTATATATGTCCAAGCATCTACTACAATATACATCATATGTACAGTAATGACCTCTAGGGCATACATATAACTAACAGATGGCATATACGTACATTTTATTTTCGTTTTTTTCTGGTGTGATAGGCACTAATTGATGGGACCACATTAATTCTCATTAATGCAAGATAAGAAACCCAAAAGATGTTGTTGGAACAATTTGAAAAACCACTCGGTTCTCTCAAAATATTTATTTAAAAAGCGGAGCTTGAACCACTCCTTTTCAAAGCTATCATTCCTACAACAATATCATGATCATTACATTCAAGGTTTTTACAAAAACTAGACGTAGCCCTTCGTTATTTCAAATGGGTAGCACATCGTATTCATGGTAAGTTTGTTGGATTTCGTCCAGGCATAGTGAATGGTAGCGGTGTGTTGCTTATTTATAGCATAGATAGTTGCATTGGTTTAGAATAATCGTAAAAGCATGTTGGCCTTTGTCAAGAGCGAGTATGGGTGCGTCTAAATCAATCAGGATAATGATGAGAGGAAATTGACATGCGTCTTATGATTTACTGGCCTTTGTCAAGGTCATAAAAGCTTGGGGAAAAAACCATATCGGGAGTTTCAAATATAAAGGAAACTTTTAGATTTAGCATACCTTCTGGAGTGTGGTGAGTAGAGTGGCTTTCATCTAGGTCATCACACGATGATAGTTGGATCCCGATCCCACTAATGAGTAGGATTATTCTTGGGAGATATTTTTCACTTCGCAATTAGCTAACCTATTAAGTGTCTAGAAAGTGTTAAAGGGGCTATGCCTCTGCGGAAATGAGCTTTATTTTAGTTAGGTCCGTGTGAGAGCATGGGGAAACTCTCTCGGAGTACCAACACCCACCTGGCTGAACGGTTAGCGAACTTGTAAAGTGTAAATGATCCCGACTAATTCTCTTTTTAAGGTTTGATAGAGAATTCGAGGAAATAATGGGAGCCGTCCTGGTTAAATAAAATAATAAACCAAACAAATCTTGCAAGAGCATACACTGTGTGTTTCTTTTCTCTTTCTCTAGCAGCAACCATGACAGCACTTAAACTACTATTCGAAAAAGTACCCTGATTGGGCCAAACTATAAAGATTGGTTGAGAAAAGTCAATATTTCACTTTTTTATGACAAAGTGGCATATGTCCTCACCAGTACTACTCCCTCTTTCTCAGATCGGATTCCACAGTTGCGGACATCGAGGTATGCAAAATATGGGCTCTGGATTGCGAAAAAGCTAGGTGCATTGTGCTGGCTTCAATGAATAATGAACTTCAGAAGCAGCACGAGAATATGAATATCAAATCCATTTTTCTCCATTGCAAGGATTTGTATGGAGAGCAATCTCGTATCGCAAGGTACGAACCTCAAAGAAATTATTCCAGATGAGATTAGTTGTTGGATCACCTGTAGGAGAACATGTCCTAAAGATGATCAGTCTCATTAAAGAACTCGCAAACCTGGGATGGGTGTTAGGAAACGAGTTATATATTGATTTTATTCTACACTCCCTTCGTTACACCTTCTCTCAGTTCGTGTTGAACTTTAACATGCACGGGATGTAAGCGGATCTTCCAAAGCCCCTCAACATGTTGAGGGTAGTTTAGAACTCCTTGAAAAAGGAGAAGACACATGTTCTTATTGTTGGGGAATCTTACTCATCTAAATCTAAAGAGAAAACTAAGGGGAAGAAGAAGAAGAAGAATCCCACCAAGACGAAAAGAGGTATCAAGAAGGTGCAAGGAACTAACAATTCGGGGAGTAAAAGCGGGAAAGGATGAGTGCTACTATTGTCACAGGAAGGGGCTCTGGAAGAAGGATTGCAAGGCTTTCAAAGCCAAAGGCAAAGACATGAAGTAAGCTGATGTTTCAGTTCAGGTGTGTTCATGATTGAAAACTATTTTTTAGTTAACTCTACATCATGGATACAAGATACCGGTTCTGGTTCTCGCATCTGTAATTCTTTGCAGGCACTGAGAAACCGTAGAGTGCTGACAGCAAGTGATATGACCTTCAGGGTTGGCAATGGAGGAAATGTAGATGCTGTTGCAGTAGGAGATTATTACCTAGGTTTGACGAGTGGACACATTTTGGTGTTATATAACTGTTTTTGTGTACCAAGTATGCTGTGTAATATTATATCGGTGTATTTGTTGTCTAATGAAGAATATAATTTTTCACTTAAAAGAAATGTATGAACAATCACCTAAATTAAGAACTAATTGGGTCATGCATACTGGATAACGGTATATACATACTCAATCAACATCAAGTTTTCAATGTCCAAAACACACTCAAAAGAAAGGCTTTAGATTCAAATCAATCCTTCTTATGGCATTGTAAACTTGGTCATATTAATGAAAGAAGGTTGACTAAATTAAATAAAAATGGATATTTAGATCCGTTCGAATATATATCATATGCAACTTGTCAATCATGTATCAAAGAAAAGATGATCAAATCTCCTTTCACAGGACATGGAGAAAGAGCCAATTAGTTCTTAGGACTAATACACAGCGATGCATGTGGTCTGATTTCTATACATGCACAAGACAGTTACTCCTACATCATCACTTTTACTGATGATTTCTCAAGGTATGGACATATATTCTTAATGAAACATAAATCCGATGCTTTTATGAAATTCAAGGAGTATAAGAATGAAGTGGAGAAACAAATAGGTAAAAGTATCAAGATATTTCGATCTGATCGGGATGGAGAATACTTAAGTACCAGTTTTCTTGAATGCTTGAAAGAGAATGGAATTCTCTCTCGGCTTACTCCTCCGTATACACCTCAGCATATTGGTGTATTAGAGAAAAGGAATCGCACGCTACTCGATATGGTGCGTTCCATGGTGAGTAGTGATGAGTTACCAATTTCCTTCTGGGGTTTGCGCTAGAATCAAAATCATACCTATTGAATATGGTTCTAACTAAGTCTGTTCTTACCACTCCATATGAAATGTGGAGTGGGAAGAGACTATGTTTTAAGTATCTTAATATATGGGGTAATCTAGCTTTTGTCAAAAAGCAGAATCCGGACAAGCTCGAGGCACGATCAGTTTTATGCAAGTTTGTGGGATATCCCAAGAATTCAAGAGGTTATCTTGTCTACGACACTGAAGAACAAAAGATGTTTTTTGCTCTCCACATATTCTTTTTAGAGAACGAATTTCTTACAAAAGAAATTAGTGGGAGCGCGGTAGAACATGAAGAAATTCCAAAACAACAAACTGCTACTGAAAACTTAGTAGAACCCCAGGTTTCAATAAAGTCCGACGAACCGATGCCATTCTGCAGGTCTAGTAGGCATTCTCATCCGCCTGAGAGATACTGGGGATTGAGAGGATTGCATCATTAACAATGATGAGCCTACTAGTTTTCAGCAGGATATCATGAGTAAAGACTCAGTGAAGTGGCTAGATGTTATTGTTAGGAATATGTATGCCCTAAAGACTATTATTGTATGATATAGTGGATGCTTGGACATATATATGGACTTTCTTTCTCGACATAATATTATGCTATCTGGTTGCTCTTTATCATAACATATACACTTGTATTATTATACCGTCTCTATGATACATTTTGATAAAGCCCTTAGGATGTAAGCTTGACTACCGGGACTATAATGTAGATCATACTAGTGTGGCTCGTGTAGTCCGCAAGCACATCCTTTAACTGTTCCTAGTCGAAGGAATATCGAGACAGGGCATCGATATTCCAGAGTAGACTAGTGTGTACGTTTCTTCACCCTTTATGGGGAAATGGTTGATCCCACTGCCATTGGTGTTTGACATCAAAGACTGTACATAGGTGCTCATTAGAGAATGGGTACACCGAACAGGACTCGCCGAGAACTCCTAGATGGTACCGTACATATCGTCAGATAGCAGTTCTCTGGTGACACTTGTACAGCTTAGTCTGTAGACCCGAGATCGTTATAGTGACTTGTGTGATTCCCATTGTGCTTTGATTTCCTCCCTACCATCGCTCAAAAGAGTTGTGCAAACATGTGGATTTTGGGTACAGTTCCGAGTCACATGGAGGTAGTGAGCGATAGGAGAGGTTTCGTCTCTTCCGGTATTGGGAGTTGATGTTGCGCTATGCTCGATTGTCTATAACACCAAGTCCCTGGTCAGGGCTGATTAGATTTACTGGTAAGTGTTATCAGTAGTTTCTCGAACAGTTATGGGCTATATATTGGCATGACTTATCAAGTTACTGGGGTCTGACGATTCCACCCCTAAACTTGATATGCGACATATCAGACGAAGAGACCGGACTGTATGGTAAGTGTTACTTATAGGCTTCACGAGAGTTTGGACAAATTTGCTTGTTGATCTTCTATTCGCTCAATACCTGGGTAGCTGTTACATCCAGCTAGTACCGCTGACGGCTTATGAGTATCTGATATGATCATTACATACTGCTGGTGTATTGACGAGACTTTAGTGTCCCACACAGAGGTTTCCTAACTCAAACGAAATTAAGTAGGGCACATATGGTGATATGTGCGGGAGCTTGATTAAATACGAGTATGTGAAACCGTATTCTAATCTCGCGATATTTGATATCGGTTAGGTTATATGTGATATAACTAGATTATTGAATCCAGTGTTGATTCAATGATTTTTTATATGTATACATATTTGATATTAGCCGGTTATATATGATATGACCTGATTATTGAATCAAGTATTGATTTGTTATTGAAAATTGAATGTTGCTGGTTATATATGATATAACCGGGTTATTAAATCAAGTGTTGATTTGATAATATGATATATATATATATATATATAAATGTTATTAGTCGGTTATATATGATATAACCGGATTATTGAATCAAGTGTTGATTTAATAATTTGATATATATTAATATATTTGATATATACATAAATATTAACTAATATTGCTCACTAATTATTTTCGTCTCTTTTAAATACATTAAATATACATGAGATATATATTAATAAATGTATTTACTTTTTGTATCATAGTTGATGATACATGGAACATGGGTGTATGAGACTCACACCATGACTTAAAGATAATTGGGATGAATTAATTTTAAAAGAAAATTAAAAATGAGTGGAAAATAAGTCATGGCTTGGATGCTTGTAGAAGTATTGAGAAGCCATGACTCATCCTCTCCTTTTGTTTTATCTTTAGATATTTTATTCATGTCAATCTTAACTTGAGCTTATGGTTCATTATCTCAACACAACTTCATTCTTCACCCAAGTTCATCTTCTTCCTCAAGAGTTCTCTAGGGTTTTTCTTGATTTGGAAAAATAAAGAGAAAGAGATTTCTAAAGTGAGCAAAATTCCTACTTCATCAACCTATACTAATCTAGCCTATAAGTTTAGGTTGTTTGCTTCACTGATATTTTGATTAGTGAAGAGTGAGCTTGAGTTAGAGAGACTTTAAGGTGGATCATCTTTGGTTTCGAAGATCATATAGCAAGCTTGGTCCTTTTTTCAAGTGGAGTCAAGAAGAGTTCTAATGACTACTACTTAGAGCTAAAGAAGTGAAGGACTTGGTCTACAAAGGTTGTAACCCTCTTCGCTTAGTTATAGAATTAGTTTGCTTGCTTAAAACCCTAATTCTCTAGTTCGATTCTAAGTTAGTATAGCTTAAGACTCTAGATTTTTTAAAATTGCATACTTGATGCTCGTATAAACCTAGTGGTAGTGCTAAGAAATACTTTCATGGTATCAGAGACATACTAGAGCATTAAGAGAAGTCTAAACGATGTTAAAGTGTTCGATCGAAGTTTCGAAAATCGGGTTTTACATAGTTTCTGTTCATTTTTCAAAATTTGAAATTTTTCAGATTAAAAATTCTCAGAAAATCATGCAAGTAATTGTATGGAGCCCTAAGAAATACGAGGACCTACTCAACTAAATGGCCGTGGAACCGCCGCATAACCTAGGGTTGAGCCGCGGTTCCGCCGCTATTTAGGTGGGTTTAGAACTCGTGTTTCTTGTGCTGTTCCATTGTGATATTTTGGACTTTCTGGGTATTTTTTTATGAGGCTCAAGTTGTTGAGGTCTCTGTGATTTGTGGGATTTTGAAATATCGATCGAAATGTTTAACATTGTCTAGATAGTTTTGATATGCGATATAATTTTTGGAATCCACATTAATTAGTTTTGTGAAAACTAGTTTGCGATTTGTAAATTTAGCATTTTAGTCTCATTCGATCGATTTGTAAGTCCGTGGCGCCACCCCACGAGTTCGCGGGGAGGCGGAAATTGCAGAAAACGATAATAGTTTGCTTCGCAACACCGACTTGAGCCAAGGATCGATCATAAACCCTAACTAGCCAAACTTATGTGAGGTAAATTACAAGTACAGAAGTTTATACCTCACGTTCATGTCCTTCGGGTCTTCATTCCTCTCTGTTCTCCACCTCGTCATAGCCTCCTCGGATCGTCCGGATCGGCGTCCTCGTCGGTCCTCTCATGCCGAAGATTATCCACCCAAGAGAATGTGCATCAAGCTCCTGCCTCAACTGAAGAAACTAGGACATCAAGTTCGCTACACATGATGTCGTAGACGATGTAGAGTATGAAGATTGAATGAATGGTCTCTTTTTACCCTACGTTACTCAACACATGAGTAGTGTAGGGTTTGAGGTGGATGAAGATGGCTTGAGGAAATGTTAATGAAGAAGTAGCATGAAACGGAGAGTGAGCTCTTGTGTTGCAAACTGAACCATATCTCTTATTACATTTATAAATCACTAATGAATAATCAAATAAGGTTCAAGTTACAACAAATGATTCATGACCATAAAACCCAACATGTGTCATATGAAGCCATGCTTAATTTCATGCAATTTCCACCTCATTTTCTCAATTCATAAAATGAATAATCATTTAAACTAAAATGATAAATACAAATTATGATATGTCATCTTCAAAATGCATCTTTGAACAATTTACAAAAATGCCCCCCGTCCGTATATACATACCCATATACGTATTCCGAAAAACACGGATACAAAAGAGACGAAAACTATCCATCAGTACAATAGTAGGATCTGGCTTAAACCAAAACCCACTAGTATTGTCCGTCCGTGTCATCATCCGTGTACAAGTACACATACGTGACTGAATCCTATCGTAAAACCATACGACCTCTACATCTTTTTCTCGATGCATGGAAACCCTCTGTGTGGGACTCTGAAGACTCAACAATACGCTGGCAGTGGGTTTAACCATAGGCCGCAAGCGGTACTAGCTACACGCAACGGTCCCCAGGTATATGTCGATAAGAAGGCCGATGAAAAGAACTCATCCGAACTCCTACTGAGCCTATCAGTGACAATCTCCGTACAGTCCGGTCTGTTCGTCTAAGAGTATTGCATATCGGGCCTAGGGGCGGTAATCGACAGACCCCTAATAGCGTAAAAGTCTTGACGGAGTATAGCCCATTACACCCTGAGAAACTACTGGAGTACCTACCAGTAAATCTTGCTTTCTCTGGCCAGGAACTTTGTGTAATGGCTCTCCAAACACAACGCGATATCAACCCCTAATACTGGGAGAGACGAATCCTATTTAACCGCCACTGCCTCCAAGTGCTTCAGGACTGCACCCAACTATTACCTGTTTGCACGAATCCTTTGAGCATGGTAGCGTAGTAATCAAAGTACAGTGGGAATACACTCGAGGCGAAGCAGCAGTGTCAAGTCGACGGACTAAGCTGTACTCATGTCACCAGGGAACCGCTACCCGACGATAGGTATAATACCCACCAACAGTTCCCGATGAGTCCTGTCAGGTGTACTCATAACTCAATGAGCACTTGCATACTATCTTCAGTACGGCATACTAATGGCTATGGGACAAATCATCTCCCCTGCTGGGATGAGATGCGTATACACTAGTCTATTTTGGAGTATCGATGCCTTATTTCGATAATCCTATGACTAGAGACCTAAATAAGGATGTGCTTATAGAATACCCAGCCCCCACTAGTGTGACTGCTATCATAATGCTGGTAATCAAGCAAAGATCTAAGGGCTATACCAATATGTATAAGCGATATGCTAAGAAACAAATGCACATATTGAGTTAGAAACAAACCAGGTAGCATACTACCATTTTGAGCAAGACTGTTATTATATCCGTGTATATCCCAAACTCCCATTAAGTAATATACAAACCAGTATGATACAATAATGGCCTCTAGTGCATATATGTAACAACCCTAATTTCTTATACACTTTTTCCTATACAAAATTTTTCAAATATTTTTTCAAAAATCCACAAAGGGGTATTTTAGCCTGAGCACAAGATTTAGGTAATTATTTTTTTTTTTAATTACAAGCTACAAGAATGAAATAACTCCATTTTTAGTGTACAAGAAATTACTTTAAAATTTAATGTATACCTGGAGTATTTATTCTTGCTGCTATCATTTTAAGTAATTAAATAACACAATAATTACAAGAAAGAGCTTGTAGCTCATTGGTAATACCTTGCACTGCTGAACCAAGCCATTAGAGTTCGAATCCCATGCCCCATATATTTTTATATCATTTTGTTTAAATTTTTTTGGGAAGGTCAACAGTCAAACAGCCATAACTCTAAAAATTATTGCTGCACATAAAAAGTTAAGTATACCAAAAATCCACCCATGGAATTACCCACCCAACGGTGTGCCGACTCGGCCGAGTAGGCCGGCGGACCGGCCGAATCGGCAGGCGCCGCCGGCCGGACTCGGCCGGACGGCCGAGTCGTCAACACGGATTTTTCCGTGTTGACTTGGTCAACCCCCCTGTATACACTAAATTTTCAGATCAGTTATCAATTTCCCATTAAATCTCTTTTATTCCAAAATTTAATGAATTTTAATGTTTTTCTTAATTATTTTTATATTTTTTTAAATTAAAACCCTAACCCTAGCCTAGCCCTATATAAACACCCCTACTCTCTACCATTTTACCCTACAATTCTAAGTCCACTATCTAAAATTCTCAAGAGAACTCGGTACGTTAGGAAAAGAGCGAAAAGCGAAGCGCTGCCGAAACCGACGACGAATTCCGGCGGTCGTGCTAGAACCCTTCACGAGGTTTCGATGCACCGACAACCCACTACTTTCTTAGCCTCCCTAACTTGTCCAAACTTGTAAGTCCCACTCTGTCTATCTTCCTTTTCTTTGAAAGAAAATACGACTTTATGAAACCCGACGGAAATCGGAACAAACCGATTTCCGATTCGGTTTTTCTACAAAATCCCACTTGTCACTTAATCCATAATACCTAAACATATTCATGATGACTATTAATCACATAAAAATCAAAGTGGACAAAGTTTCTCACATGAAATGATAACTTTCTTGTAATATCGTATTCTTTTCACAATAATACCATAAAGTTTATTTTTCTTCTTCTAATCAATTCCCTCATTCCTAAACATGTTCATCTTGATCACTAAACTTGAAAAAATCAATTTGAATGAGTTTTCACACATTAAATGATAACTTTTACAAATACCGTATTCTTACACTTAAATACCCTCATGTTTCATTTATCATATTTAACCTCTAAACTTCACTAAACCTTAAAATAAGTCACGAGGTAATGACCTACCTCTACACACACACAAATATAACCATAGTTGATAACGTTAAAACATAGAATACGAAAATACAAGACTTTTCACTAAAATACCATTTTCTTTATAAACCGTTCTTGGAAGCTTTAAATTGTACACAATTCTAAATAAAATCTTTTAAAAAGAAAGTACGATTTGTCATGGACATCGATCGTTTATCTAAACCTGACTTTGTGGTGTCTAGACAAGTGTGTCAAGGCTAGTGGTTTTTAATTAGGCCCACTATTGTGGTGCCTTCCCACCTACCTGGCACTTACCTGGCCGCAATTGGCGGTGAAGAGGCGATTTGAGGCTTCTAATGACTTATCGTTTAGACCTTAGAAATAGGCTAGTTGGCTTAGAAACCCCTAGAAACTAAAATACGGAAATCTATACCCTTTTACGAATAAATACCTTATACTTATGAAACCGTTTTTCTAAATGAATAGTATTTATTAAACCTAAGCAAAGCACCACTACAACCCACTTTTGGGGAACCCGTTAGGGATAGTACGGTTCATCGTGCACCCGCAGGCTAGTAGTGCGAGATTCAGACCTCCGCAAGGAGCATTCGGTCTCGAAAGGTTTAAAATACGACATTTAAGAAAAAATGAGATTTTGGAAAATAAAATATTTATATAAAATTATTCTTGTATTAATATATATATATATATATTTAATTATCATTTAAACAACTATTTTATCATAAAATAAAGTTTTCACCTTTTCCTAAAAAATTACAAGATTAAAAGTTACATTAAAATACCATGAATTTCAAATAAATCAATTAATACTTTTATTAGGATATATTCACTAGAAAACGACAAATAAAATTTACACTCATTATAACTATAAACACGAATAATAAATACTTGAGGTGTATTTTGAAAACTATACAATAGTACTTTTTACATAAAACCCCCTCAAGTTTTATAAATTACAATAAGGCCCCTAACAAGTACAGAACTTCAAATTACCTTTCTTTTAGTCTGACTCGGGTTAGAGTCTGACTATTTCTGACTTGAATATGATTCAAGATAATCTATATTCTTTTATATTCCAACTCAATATGAATACATAAATCCCTGAATTCAGTTACCAATCTATTCAATTTTGACTGAATCAAACCATGGATATACATCTATTATCCTGTTATTCCATTTACCTGATGATGCAGTTACAACATGTTTAATGATATCATGGTTTTGGTCAGTCATCTAACTTATACAAAACAGTACAACAATAATGTTAAAACACTACGGGGTTTAAGGGGTAGATTGGTACGGAAGGTGTTAAAGGTGGCACGAGGTGGTCAGATTAAGACACCTAACCTGAATCCTATTGCTGTTGTACCGTGGCTTAATGGTTCCTTGTACTTCCATTTGCCCTGGCATCTAGCATATAGAGACCCCTCTCGTATACACTGGTATCCTTCTGTACCAAGCTACAAACAACAGCGTTAACTCAATATTCCATAATATTCAACAATATAATACTTTAGAAAATACTTTTACACTGTCTTTCTAATTCTTCCTTATCTTTGGGACTTACCGAGCGACCTGTTCGCTGACGACATTCTATTTCTTTCTTCTTTGAATGTCGTCAGGTGCGTTGGACCAAGCTGAGATCGAGTCCACCGGTGAAGACTTGGAGCCGTTACACGAAGACCCCGAGCTCTAGATATTGTACCTTGTTCTTTTCCGTATTTTCATTTCCTGTTATGCCACTGTTTAGGCATCGCTTTTCATTTCAGTTGTATTTACTTTTCATGCATTGTACAAAAGAATGCTATTAATAAAGTTGCTGTTATTTCTATATCTTTCGTCTCTTGTGATTTATTTTATATTGCTTAGCTACGCTTAGCGTATGTATTTTTGAGTACATACGTAGCGGACCTCGCCGCGTCCCCTTCACCGTATACTGGGAAGCGGGTCGTGACAGGTTTTGTTGGTGGCCCATGCAGGTCAGAGCTGTATGAATCCCTGTCATGCAGTTCTGGTCTGCGTGAACAACCTAAGCAATATAATACAAGAACCAGCAACTAAAACATTCTTTACAATTCATGTTCCTTGAATCTTGCAAATTTCTATTCCTTGAATCTTATCATTTGAATCTGTCCTAACCCGAATTTTTTTTCAAGGCTATGGATTCCCCGAACAACACCAGTACCAATGTCAACAACACACCTACACCTCCAGCACTACCTCTCACACTTTCCGTTCCTGCTCCACACAACGAGCAGACGGTTCTGCTTAAGGAAATCCAAAGCCTCCTGGTTGGACTGCAGCAACAAACTGCTATATTACTGAACCGACTGGAAGCAGGAGCAACCGTCAAGAAACGCACTGCCACCCAGATGGCAAGAGGAACCTACACTACACAACCTGCAAAACCCAAGAGACAGAAGGAAACAATTAACCAGTCAAGTTGAGGATTTTGCTACAACTGCCATAGGAATGGACACTTGTGGAAGGACTGTAGGCGTGCAAAAGGCCTGTGCCTAATTTGCGGCGCATCCATAGAATTGGAGACTGTCCCTATAGACGCAACTCAGCCCACACACCCACTATCTACCCGAAGCAGCCAGCTATCCAGACTCCTACACCTAGTCTTGCACTCCCAGCACCACCTCCACATGGACCATCCCTACTTAGTCAGGCATCGATGTATCGGCTTACTCAGAAAAATGTGTCGAGACGTCAAGCCTCCACCTTAACGGCCTTAGAACCTGAGATTAAGAACCAAGGTAACCCAGGTAACTCCCTCACTTTGACCAAACCATTTGCAATATTTCTTCCTTCTAAATATTTTCTCCTTCTAAATATTTTCATATACTACCAATAGTTCTGCCACCAAACTTCTTTGCACTGTTACACTTTCCTTTTACAAATTTCGAGGACGAAATTTTTATAAGGAGGGTAGAATGTAACAACCCTAATTTCTTATACACTTTTTCCTATACAAAATTTTTCAAATATTTTTTCAAAAATCCACAAAAGGGTATTTTAGCCTGAGCATAAGATTTTGGTAATTATTTTTGTTTTTAATTACAAGCTACAAGAATGAAATAACTCCATTTTTAGTGTACAAGAAATTACTTTAAAATTTAATGTAAACTTGGAGTATTTACTCTTGCTGCTATCATTTTAAGTAATTAAATAACACAATAATTATAAGAAGGAGTTTGTAGCACATTGGTAATACCTTGCACTGCTGAACCAAGCCATCAGAGATCGAATCCTATGCCCTACATATTTTTATATCATTTTGTTTTAGTTTTTTTGGGAAGGTCAACAGTCAAACAGCCATAACTCTCAAAATTAATACTGCACATAAAAAGTTAAGTATACCAAAAATCCCCCCATGGAATTACCCACCCAACGGTGTCCCGACTCGGCCGAGTCTGCCTGCGGACCGGCCGAATCGGCCGGCGCCGCCGGCCGGAAGGCCGTGTCGTCTACACGGATTTTCTCCGTGTTGACTTGGTCAACCTCCCTGTATACACTAAATTTTCAGATCAGTTATCAATTTCCCATTAAATCTCTTTTATTCCAAAATTTAATGAATTTTAATGTTTTTCTTAATTATTTTTATATATTTTTTAATTAAAACCTTAACCCTAGCCTAGCCCTATATAAACACCCCTACCCTCTACCATTTCACCCTACAATTCTAAGTCCACTCTCTAAAATTCTCAAGAGAACTTGGTACGTTAGAAAAAGAGTGAAAAGCGAAGCGCTGCCGAAACCGACGACGAATTCCGGCGGTCGTGCTAGAACCCTTCACGACGTTTCGACGCACCGACAACCCACTACTTTCTTAGCCTCCCTAGCTTGTCCAAACTTGTAAGTCCCACTCTTTTTATCTTCCTTTTCTTTGAAAGAAAATACGACTTTATGAAACCCGACGGAAATCGGAACAAACTGATTTCCGATTCGGTTTTTCTACAAAATCCCACTTATCACTTAATCCATAATACCTAAACATATTCATGATGACTATTAATCACATAAAAATCAATGTGGACAAAGTTTCTCACATGAAACGATAACTTTCTTGTAATATCGTATTCTTTTCACAATAATACCATAAAGTTTATTTTTCTTCTTCTAATCAATTCCCTCATTCCTAAACATGTTCATCTTGATCACTAAACTTGAAAAAAACAATTTGAATGAGTTTTCACACATGAAATGAAAACTTTTACAAATACCGTATTCTTATACTTAAATACCCTCATGTTTCAATTATCATATTTAACCTCTAAACTTCACTAAACCTTAAAATAAGTCACGAGGTAATGACCTACCTCTACACACACACAAATATAACCCTAGTTGATAACGTCAAAATATAGAATACGAAAATACAAGACTTTTCACTAAAATACCATTTTCTTTATAAACCGTTCTTGGAAGCTTTAAATTGTACACAATTCTAAATAAAATCTTTTAAAAAGAAATTACGATTTGTCATGGACATCGATCGTTTATCTAAACCTGATTTTGTGGTGTTTAGGCAAGTGTGTCAAGGCTAGTGGTTTTTAATTAGGCCCACTATTGTGGTTCCTTCCCACTTACCTGGCACTTACCTGACCGTAATTGGCGGTGAAGAGGCGATTTGAGGCTTCTAATGACTTATCGTTTAGACCTTAGAAATAGGCTAGTTGGCTTAGGAAACCCTAGAAACTAAAATACGGAAATCTATACCTTTTTACGAATAAATACCTTATACTTATGAAACCGTTTTTCTAAATGAATAGTATTTATTAAACCTAAGCAAAGCGCCACTACAACCCACTTTTGGAGAACTCGTTAGGGATAGTACGGTTCATCGTGCACCCACGGGCTAGTAGTGCGAGATTCAGACCTCCGCAAGGAGCATTCGGTCTCGAAAGGTTTAAAATACGACATTTAAGAAAAAATGAGATTTTGGAAAATAAAATATTTATATCAAATTATTCTTGTATTAATATATATATATATATATATATATGTATATAATTATCATTTAAACAACTATTTTATCATAAGATAAAGTTTCCACCTTTTCCTAAAAAATTACAAGATTAAAAGTTACATTAAAATACCATGAATTTCAAATAAATCAATTAATACTTTTATTAGGATATATTCACTAGCATAACACAAATAAAATTTACACTCACTATAACTATAAACACGAATAATAAATACTTGAGGTGTATTTTGAAAACTATACAATAGTACTTTTTACATAAAACCCCTTCAAGTTTTATAAATTACAATAAGGCCCCTAACAAGTACAGAACTTCAAATTACCTTTCTTTTAGTCTGACTCGGGTTAGAGTCTGACTATTTCTGACTTGAATATGATTCAAGTCAATCTATATTCTTTTATATTCCAACTCAATATGAATACATGAATCCCAGAATTCAGTTAACAATCTATTCAATTTTGACTGAATCAAACCATGGATATACATCCATTATCCTGTTATTCCATTTACCTGATGATGCAGTTACAACATGTTTACTGATATCATGGTTTTGGTCAGTCATCTAACTTACACAAAACAGTACAACAATAATGTTAAAACACTACGGGGTTTAAGGGGTAGATTGGTACGGAAAGTGTTAAAGGTTGCACGAGGTGGTCAGATTAAGACACCTAACCTGAATCCTATTACTGTTGTACCATGGCTTAACGGTTCCTTGTACTTCCATTTGCCCTGGCCTCTAGCATATAGAGACCCCCCTCGTATACACTGGCATCCTTCTGTACCAAGCTACAAACAACAGCATTAACTCAATATTCCATAATATTCAACAATATAATACTTTAGAAAATACTTTACACTGTCTTTCTAATTCTTCCTTATCTTTGGGACTTACCGAGCGACCTGTTCGCTGACGACATTCTATTTCTTTCTTCTTTGAATGTCGTCAGGTGCGTTGGACCAAGCTGAGATCGAGCCCACCGGTGAAGACTTGGAGCCGTTACACGAAGACCCCGATCTCTAGATATTGTACCTTGTTCTTTTCCGTATTTTCATTTCCTGTTATGCCACTGTTTAGGCATCGCTTTTCATTTCAGTTGTATTTACTTTTCATGCATTGTACAAAAGAATGTTATTAATAAAGTTGCTGTTATTTCTATATCTTTCGTCTCTTGTGATTTATTTTATATTGCTTAGCTACGCTTAGTATATGTATTTCTGAGTACATACGTAGCGGACCTCGCAGCGTCCCCTTCGCCATTTACTGGGAAGCGGGTCGTGACAGGTTTTGTTGGTGGCCCATGCAGGTCAGAGCTGTATGAATCCCTGTCATGCAGTTCTGGTCTGCGTGAACAACCTAAGCAATATAACACAAGAACCAGCAACTAAAACATTCTTTACAATTCATGTTCCTTGAATCTTGCAAATTTCTATTCCTTGAATCTTATCATTTGAATCTGTCCTAACCCGAATTTTTCTTCAAGGTTATGGATTCCCCGAACAACACCAGTACCAATGTCAACAACACACCTACACCTCCAGCACTACCTCTCACACTTGCCGTTCCTGCTCCACCCAACGAGCAGACGGTTCTGCTTAAGGAAATCCAAAGCCTCCTGGTTGGACTGCAGCAGCAGGCTGCTATAGTACTGAACCGACCGGAAGCAGGAGCAACCGTCAAGAAACGCACTGCCACCCAGATGGCAAGAGGAACCTACACTACAAAACCTGCAAACCCCAAGAGACAGAAGGAAACAATTAACCAGTCAAGTTCAGGATTTTGCTACTACTGCCATAGGAATGGACACTTGTGGAAGGACTGTAGGCGCGCAAAGGCCTGTGCCTAATTTGCGGAGCATCCGATCATAGAATTGGAGACTGTCCCTATAGACGCAACTCAGCCTACACACCCACTATCTACCCGAAGCAGCCAGCTATCCAGACTCCTACACCTAGTCTTGCACTCCCAGCACCACCTCCACATGGACCATCCCTACTTAGTCAGGCATCGATGTATCGGCTTACTCAGAAAAATTTATCGAGACGTCAAGCCTCCACCTTAACGGCCTTAGAACCTGAGATTAAGAACCAAGGTAACCTAGGTAACTCCCTCACTTTGACCAAACCATTTACACTATTTCTTCCTTCTAAATATTTTCATATACTACCAATAGTTCTGCCACCAAACTTCTTTGCACTGTTACACTTTCCTTTTACAAATTTCGTAGTCGAAATTTTTATAAGAAGAGTAGAATGTAACAACCCTAATTCCTTATACACCTTTTCCTATAAAAAAATTTTCAGATATTTTTTCAAAAATCCACAAAGGGGTATTTTAGCCTGAGCATAAGATTTAGGTAATTATTTTTGTTTTTAATTACAAGCTACAAGAATGAAATAACTCCATTTTTAGTATACAAGAAATTACTTTAAAATTTAATGTATACTTTGAGTATTTACTCTTGCTGCTATCATTTTAAATAATTAAATAACACAATAATTATAAGAAGGAGCTTGTAGCTCATTGGTAATACCTTGCACTCCTGAACCAAGCCATCAGAGATCGAATCCCATGCCCCACATATTTTTATATCATTTTGTTTTAATTTTTTTGGGAAGGTCAACAGTCAATAACCATAACTCTCAAAATTAATACTGCACATAAAAAGTTAAGTATACCAAAAATCCCCCCATGAAATTACCCACCCAACGGTGTCCCGACTCGGCCGAGTCGGCCGGCGGACCGGCCGAATCGGCCGAGTCGTCTTCACAGATTTTCTCCGTGTTGACTTGGTCATCCCCGCTGTATACACTAAATTTTCAGATCAGTTATCAATTTCCCATTAAATCTCTTTTATTCGAAAATTTAATGAATTTTAATGTTTTTCTTAATTATTTTTATATTTTTTTTAATTAAAATCCTAACCCTAGCCTAGCCCTATATAAACACCCCTACCCTCTACCATTTCACCCTACAATTCTAAGTCCACTCTCTAAAATTCTCAAGAGAACTCGGTACGTTAGAAAAAGAGCGAAAAGCGAAGCGCTGCCGAAACCGACGACGAATTCCGGCGGTCGTGCTAGAACCCTTCACGACGTTTCGACGAACCGACAACCCACTACTTTCTTAGCCTCCCTAGCTTGTCCAAACTTGTAAGTCCCACTCTTTCTATCTTCCTTTTCTTTGAAAGAAAAAACGACTTTATGAAACCCGACGGAAATCGGAACAAACCGATTTCCGATTCGGTTTTTCTACAAAATCCCACTTGTCACTTAATCCATAATACCTAAACATATTCATGATGACTATTAATCACATAAAAATCAATGTGGACAAAGTTTCTCACATGAAATGATAACTTTCTTGTAATATCGTATTCTTTTCACAATAATACCATAAAGTTTATTTTTCTTCTTCTAATCAATTCCCTCATTCCTAAACATGTTCATCTTGATCACTAAACTTGAAAAAATCAATTTGAATGAGTTTTCACACATGAAATGATAAGTTTTACAAATACCGTATTCTTACACTTAAATACCCTCATGTTTCATTTATCATATTTAACCTCTAAACTTCACTAAACCTTAAAATAAGTCACGAGGCAATGACCTACCTCTACACACACACAAATATAACCCTAGTTGATAACGTCAAAATATAGAATACGAAAATACAAGACTTTTCACTAAAATACCATTTTCTTTATAAACCGTTCTTAGAAGCTTTAAATTGTACACAATTCTAAATAAAATCTTTTAAAAAGAAAGTACGATTTGTCATGGACATCGATCGTTTATCTAAATCTGACTTTGTGGTGTCTAGGCAAGTGTGTCAAGGCTAGTGGTTTTTAATTAGGCCTACTATTGTGGTTCCTTCCCACTTACCTGGCACTTACCTGGCCGCAATTGGCGGTGAAGAGGCGATTTGAGGCTTCTAATGACTTATCGTTTAGACCTTAGAAATAGGCTAGTTAGCTTAGGAAACCCTAGAAACTAAAATACAGAAATCTATACCCTTTTACGAATAAATACCTTATACTTATGAAACCGTTTTTCTAAATGAATAGTATTTATTAAACCTAAGCAAAGCGCCACTACAACCCACTTTTGGGGAACCCGTTAGGGATTGTACGGTTCATCGTGCACCCGCGGGCTAGTAGTGCGAGATTCAGACCTCCGCAAGGAGCATTCGGTCTCGAAAGGTTTAAAATACGACATTTAAGAAAAAATGAGATTTTGGAAATTAAAATATTTATATAAAATTATTCTTGTATTAATATATATATATATAATTATCATTTAAACAACTATTTTATCATAAGATAAAGTTTCCACCTTTTCCTAAAAAATTACAAGATTAAAAGTTACATTAAAATACCATGAATTTCAAATAAATCAATTAATACTTTTATTAGGATATATTCACTAGCATAACACAAATAAAATTTACACTCATTATAACTATAAAAGAGAATAATAAATACTTGAGGTGTATTTTGAAAACTATACAATAGTACTTTTTACATAAAACCCCCTCAAGTTTTTTAAATTACAATAAGGCCCCTAACAAGTACAGAACTTCAAATTATCTTTCTTTTAGTCTGACTCGGGTTAGAGTCTGATTATTTCTGACTTGAATATGATTCAAGTCAATCTATATTCTTTTATATTCCAACTCAATATGAATACATGAATCCCTAAATTCAGTTAACAATCTATTCAATTTTGACTGAATCAACCCATGGATATACATCCATTATCCTGTTATTCCATTTACCTGATGATGCGGTTACAACATGTTTACTGATATCATGGTTTTGGTCAGTCATCGATCTTGCACAAAACAGTACAACAATAATGTTAAAACACTACGGGGTTTAAGGGATAGATTGGTACGGAAGGTGTTAAAGGTGGTACGAGGTGGTCAGATTAAGACACCTAATCTGAATCCTATTGCTGTTGTACCGTGGCTTAACGGTTCCTTGTACTTTCATTTGCCCTGGCCTCTAGCATATAGAGACCCCCCTCGTATACACTGGCATCCTTCTGTACCAAGCTACAAACAACAGCGTTAACTCTATATTCCATAATATTCAACAATATAATACTTTAGAAAATACTTTTACACTGTCTTTCTAATTCTTCCTTATCTTTGGGACTTACCGAGTGACCTGTTCGCTGACGACATTCTATTTCTTTCTTCTTTGAATGTCGTCAGGTGCGTTGGACCAAGCTGAGATCGAGCCCACCGGTAAAGACTTGGAGCCGTTACACGAAGACCCCGAGCTCTAGATATTGTACCTTGTTCTTTTCCGTATTTTCATTTCCTGTTATGCCACTGTTTAGGCATTGCTTTTCATTTCAGTTGTATTTACTTTTCATGCATTGTACAAAAGAATGTTATTAATAAAGTTGCTGTTATTTCTATATCTTTCGTCTCTTGTGATTTATTTTATATTGCTTAGCTACGCTTAGCGTATGTATTTTTGAGTACATACGTAGCGGACCTCGCCGCGTCCCCTTCGCCGTATACTGGGAAGCGGGTCGTGACAATATATCACTAACACGATTTCCACGGAGTTTCGATTCGGATCAAAATTCTGTCACAATCTCGTATCGTACGCGAACACTCGCCGGGAATCACTACTTGATAGCCATGCCCCATAGTCCCAACCAAGTGACTATAGGAGAACCCCGTGGCCAAAATCATCAACTCGGGTGCTCGCGGCTATGGTGTTCCGCCGAAGTGCACTTCGTCGACGGCATCGGGGGTGCGGCCATCTACTAAAGTTCCCGACGACCATTCGATCAATTAATCAGGAATCTTGTTGAATTACCCGACTTGTTTTTGAAAAGTGTTTTCAATACGAGACTTAAATGCAATGTTTATTGGTTTAGGCATGAAATTTGGAATGTGTAATATTCCGGGTTTATGATGTCTATGGCTGATGCGGATTCTAATTATTGTAGTTTTTGTTTCTTTTCTGCGACCGTAAGTGTAATATATAGTGTATCCATGATCTCTTTGCTATACGTCAATGACATTAGGAGTACACATATCTATTTATGTTGATGACATGCGATATTATTGTGTTGCTCTGATATGTTATATTGGATCGTCGTGATTGAATAGACGGGGGTTTTGCGTGAGATGAGAGTTTTTCAATTTTCATTGATGTAAATTTGGTATGTAATATTCATTTATTGGGACACTTCCGGGTTGAGATTGTTGTCTCCAATGATGTATATTATTTACTTTTCCGCTTTACGATAGACTCAAGGTGCGGAGCACAAGTAACCGGGTTCTAAAGTCCAGTGGGAGGCCATCTTGAGGAGTCGAGACCGAGTGACCTAACGCTAGAATTGGCAAGGTCACTTACCACTCTTATAGGGGTCTACGGATGTGGGTTAGGCTATTCATCACGACCGTGGAATCCGTGTTTTTCATTATTGGCTTAATTTAAAACACGGACCTCCTAGTATATCCTGTATTTCATATACTTGCTTCTGCCGATTCTGTGTATGATGTGATCATATAAACTGTGTAAGACGAATGCTACTTATATATATATATATATATATATATATATTCGTAGACACTATATATGTTTTGCATTCGCGCTAGTCCTGACCCCTCCTTGCCATAAGTTAAGTAACCTTACGGTGAAAACACGGGTCCCCGTGGAGAATGCGGATGGCATATATGTGTGTTTTATTTTCGTTTCTTCTATGATGTTTAGGAAACATAAATGATGGGATGCCATCAATAAGATTAATGAAAAGAAAATAAACCGAAAGATGTTGTAGAATCAAAATTTTCAAAAAGGTAGCTCTATTTATTGCTTTGCATAGCGGTATTCCATTATGAATATCCAGCACCTCATTCGATGAGGAAGGAACCTAGATCCATTCACCGGGAATGACCTCTTTAGAAAAACTAGCAGATGCTACAACCCACTCGGTTTGTTTTGAAAACTACTCGATTTTAAAAGCGGAGCTTAAACCACTCCTTTTCAAATCACTAGATTCTACAACGATATCATGTTCATTACGTTAAAGGTTTTCTTCAAAACCAGTCGTAGCCCCCCGTCATTTCAGATAAAGACTATTCAGTATTCGTGCTGCGTTTGTTGGCCTCCGTCAAGGCATAGTGTGCGGTAGCTGATTAGTGTATATCTGCAGTATATGATGCGATTGGATTAGGGTGGTCGTGCGACCTTGTTGTCTTCCGTTATATGTCGTCCGGGTCGGTTTAATTCAATCATGAAATGACCGGTTGAACTTGACTAGTGGCTATGGTTTGTTGGCCTCCGTCAAGGTCATAGCTCGTTAGGGGTAAAAACAGATATTGGGAATTTCAAGTGTTGAAATTTGCAATGAGATTGCATACCTTCTATATGATAGTTGGATCCCAATACCCACTGTGAGTAAGTGTTACTCTTAGGAGAGTTTTCCACTTTATAATTAGATGATCCAGTAGGTGTCTAAGAAAGGTGTTAACGGGGTTATGCCCCTTCGGAAAAGAGGTTTTTTAATTAGTTCCATGCGAAAGCATAGGGAGACCCTCTCGGAGTACCATTACCTGCTTGCCTGACTGATTGGTGAACTTTTAGAGTGTAATTAATCCCGGCTAGTCTTACCTTTTAGGGTTTGAAGGAAGATTTGATAAAAACAGTGGGAGCCATCCTGATTAGATAAAATAATAGCCAATCTAATCTTGGAAGAGCGCACGCTAACGTGTTTTCTTCTCTCTCTCCAGGTAGCGACCATGACACGCCTTAATCAAGATAATAATATGAATGTATTGACCGAACTTGCTTATTATACTAGGCTGGGAATGTTGGTTCCGCTCTATCTTATGATTGTTATAAAACTGAGCAAGGAATAAGGGAATATCAGGATTCCCAAGAAACCCGAACGAAGAAAGAGCATGTTGATGCGTCTTCTTCGGGTGTGTTTGTTATTGAGAACTGTTTCTCAGTTAGCTTTACATCATGGGTATTAGTTACCGGATCAGGATCCCATATTTTTAATATGTTATATGGGTTAAGACGAAGAAGAGAACTGGGAAAGGGTGATATGTCTCTCAGTGTTGGGAACAGAGCAGTTGTTGATGCCGAAGCTTTCGGCGAATATCACCTTGTATTGCAAAATGGGAATATATTGATTTTGAATGGCTGTTATTAAGTACCGTCGATGATGTACAATATACTATCTATTTCTTTATTAGATAAAAAAGGATATAACTTTGCACTAGAGAAAAATGTTATGAACATTTTTCTAAATCAAGTGTTGATTGGGTTTTGTACGTTGTGTAATGGTATATACGTTCTAAATCGGAATACAGTTCTAAACTCGCACAAGAGGCAAAGTTTACGAATCCTTCTTTAGGCATTGTAGACTTGGTCATATTAATACGACAGGACTAGCTAAGTTGTATAAAAATGGATATTTGAATCAGTTCAAATTTACTTCTTATGAAACTTGCGAGTCATGTCTCAAAAATAAGATGACCAAAACTCTGTTTACAGGACACGGAAAAAGTGTTACAGAACTCTTGGGACTGATACATAGTGATATATGTGGTCCTATGACTACTCATGCCAGGAATGGTTCCTCGTACTTCATTACATTCACCGACAATCTCTCAAGATTTAGACATATGTTCCTGTTGAAACACAAATCTGATGCTTTTGAGAAATTCAAGGAATATAAGAACGAAGTAGAGAACCAGACTTGTAAAAGTATTAAAATCCTTCGATCTGATCGAGGAGGAGAATACTTAAGCATGGAACTCCGAGATTATTTTAAAGAGAATGGGATTCGCTCTCAACTTAGTCCTCCGTATATATCACAGCACAATGGAGTATCGGAGCGGAAGAATCGCACCCTATTAGATATGGTGCACTCTATGATGAGTACTGATGAGTTACCTATTTCCTTTTAGGGTTATGCACTTAAGACAGCTACATACCTATTGAATCAAGTTCCATTAAAATCGGTGCATAAAACACCATATGTGATATGGAGTGGAATAAGACCATATCTTAAACAAGTTAAGATAGAGGGTTGTCCGGCCTATGTTAAAAAACAAAATCCAGAAAAACTCGAACCACGATCAGTTCTTTGCAAGTTTGTGGGATATCCTAAGAATTCACATGGATATCTATTCTACTACGGTGAGGAACAAAAAGTGTTTGTTACTCAACATGCCACCTTTTTAGAAAAGGAATTTCTTGTAAAAGAAATTAGTGGTAATGAGATAGAGTTGGAAGAAGTTCCAGCTACACAAACTACAACTGATAATTTGGTAGAACCGGAGGATTCAATAGTCCCCGACGAACCTCAGCCACTCCGCAAATCTAGTAGGGTTCCTCATCCAACTGAGAGATACTACGGTTTTCTCATAGACGGTGGGAGTGATGATTGCATCATGGAAGATGATGACCCAACTAGTTTCGAGCAGGCCATCATAAGTGGGGACTCTGTGAAATGGCTGGATTCTATGTGATCTTAGATGGAATCCATATATACCAATAAAGTATGGACTTTGGAAGTTTCTCCTGAAGGGGTAAAACCCATCGGGAGCAAGTGGATCTTTAAGTAGAAACTTGGTGTAGATGGAAAGGTTGAGACCTTTAAAGCTAGACTTGTAGCAAAAGGTTTTCATCAACGACCAGGTGTTGATGAAACCTTTTCTTTAGTGGTTATGCTTAAGTTCATCAGGATCCTACTTGCTATTGCTGCATACCATGACTGTAAAATCTGGCAGATGGACATCAAGACCGCTTTTCTAAATGGTGATTTAGAAGAGACCGTGTACATGGCACAGCCAGAGGGCTTCATAGACAGTAGGAGCAGCAGAAAGGTGTGCAAGCTGCTTAAATCAATATACGGATTAAAACAGCCATCGTGGAGCTGGAACATCTGTTTTGATGTAGCAGTCAAAGAATTTGACTTCATAAAAAATGTAAATGGACCCTGTATATACAAAAAGATTGTAGAGAGTAAGATTGTCTACTTCGTATTGTACGTGGATGGTATACTATTGACAGGAAATGATGTTCCTATGCTACACTCGGTCAAACTCTTCCTATCACACAGGTTCTCCATGAAAGATCTGAGTGATGCTTCCTACATCCGGGGGATAAAGATCTATAAAGATAGATCTAAAAGGATGTTAGGATTGTCCCAATCCAGGTACATTGACACCATACTAAAAAGCCTTAGTATGGTAGATTCTAAGCGTGGTAATTTACCCGCTTGTTCAGGAATCACTCTCTCCAAAGACATGTTTCCCAAGACTGATTTGGAGAGGGCTCACATGAAGGTGTTCACTATCACCACGGTGGGGTAAAAACGGGCATCAAGTATGCCATTTTAAAAAATTTCATGACGGTGATGAACACAAACCAAGATCTAACTAGAACATTATGGTTTTTAGCATGATGATATCACAAAAACAAAAGAAGGGAAATAGTTACTACCAGTAGATCAAGTCCTTCTCTTCTTAGGCTTCGAGTTGTAGTCCTTACGACTCCTCATAGCTCCATTTGAAGATTGATCGAGATAGCTCCTTGATCTCCCAAATCGAAGATGGTCCCCCGATTCTACTATAGCTCAAATTTCCTCTTCACTCATATCCAATAAGTAAAGGAAACACCCTAGACCAAATTGCTAGTCTAGTTTAGGATGGAGAAGTATGGGATATTAGCTCACTAGGGTTTGTTCAAAGCCATATGATTCACATCTCATGTGAGGGTTCATTGCTTTAAGTTGGTGGAGGATGGAAACTATAAGAATGGAGAGAGTTTGAAGAAGAAGAGATCTTCCTCTAAAAAATGAAGCAAGAGTAAGAATGAATGTCGAATGAAATAACTCAAGACAACCCCCATTCAAGCATGGAATAAATTTTGCAATAATAAATTGCACACATGCTTGAATAGTTGGTCAAGAGTAAATAAACAATGAAATGTGCTATACTACACCCATACTCAAAATATCTCATATGTCTCCCATTTTCCACCTCATCATTTCTATTTTCACAAAATAGAAAATGATGTCATATGTGTCATCAACCATGACACATTTAATATTCACACACACACACACATATATATGCATATACATAAATATAAATTTAGTAAGCAAATAATATTAGTTAAAATATAATTATATCAAATATAGATATATATCATATTATTAAATCAACACTTGATTTAATAATCCGGTTATATCACATATGATCGACTAATACCATTTATCTGTATATCACATTATCAAATCAACACATGATTCGATAATCCGGTTGTATCACATATAACTTGACCGATAACAGATAACTGCCAGATTACAATACGGTATCTCATACTCATATTTAATCAGGCCCACGTACATATCAACATATGTGCCCTACTTTATTTCACTTGAACCATGAAATATCTTTGTGGGACTCTTAAGACTCGTCAATATACCAGCAGTAGGTGATGATCACATCAGTCACCAACAAGCCGTCAGCGATACTAACTGGACGTAACGGCTATCCAGGTATTGAGCGAATAGAAGATCAACAAGATAGCTTGTCCAAACTCCCATGAAGCCACTAAGCAACACTTACCGTACAGTCCGGTCTCTTCATATGATATGTTGCATATCATGTCTATGGGTGGTATCGTAAGACCCCAGTAACGTGATAAGTCATGCCGATGTCTGGCTCATAACCATTCGAGAAACTACTGATAACTCTTACCAGTATATCTCATCAGCAGTCCTAGCTAGAGATTTCCATTTATACCTAATCAAGGACCGTACAACATCAACTCCCAATACCGGGAGAGGCGAAACCCATCCTATCGCTCATTGCCTCCATGCGACTTGGGACTGTACCCAAAATCCACCTGTTTGCATGACTCCTTTGAGCCGTGGTAGGTAGGAAATCAAAGCACAGAGGGAGCCACACAAGACTCTATGACGATCTTAGATCTACAGACTAACCTGTACCAGTGTCACCAGAAAACTGCTATTTGACGATAGGTATACTACCAACTAGGACTTCTCGGCGAGTCCGTTCGGTGTACCCATTCTCTAATGCGCGCCTATGCACAATCTTTGATGTCAAACACCAATAGTTATGGGATCAACCATCACCCTCCAAGGGTCAAGAAACGTACCCACTAGTCTACTCTGGAATATCGATGCCTTTTGTCTCGATATCCCCTCGACTAGGAACAATTAGAGAATGTACTTTTGGACCACCCTGGCCTCACTAGTATGATCTCATCATAATCCTGGTGGTTAAGTATATATCCTAAGGGTTTTACCAGTAAGAATTAGGGTCTTTATCTTAACGTCCTGGAACTGCTCCTTCTGCATCTCGAACTGCTCGTGCTACTACTGCCTCCGCTTCTCTTGTCTCCGGTGTTGGATCACCTACTAACTACTGCGACTGGCTTCAATGGGGTCTGCTCTTTTTTTTTGGGAGAGTATGCCAATATGATCTTAATGAGGTGCGGGGCTTTGCATATGACATTCGTTGGGCTTCCCTCTGCGAGAGCCAGCGTCCCGGCGTTTTTCTGCAATAAACCCCTCTGGCTGAAGACTAGTGATAGGTGGTCCCGCGGAGCTTTAGAGAGAGACAATATAAAAATACTAGTCCACATGTTAATATAAAGGCAACCAGATAGCATACTATCATGTCAGTCAAGAATGTTCTCTATATATATACCCAAGCATCCACTATATCATACAATAATGGCCTCTAGGACATACATATTCCTAACAATCTCCCACTTGCACTAAGGCCAGTTGTTGTAGTATCTCATACCCAACATCTAAAATCTCTCTCATTTAGTATTTGGTGGATGGACTTAGTGAGTGGATCCGCTGTGTTATCCTTTGTGTCAACTCTCCTGACCTCGATCTCTCGGAGATCTACTATCTCTCTGATCAGGTGATGCTGCGTGTCTGGATCACTGATGGGTCCGGGGTTCCTAGGCCAAAGCCATAACTCCATTATTATCATAATACACAGGTATTGGATGCTCAATGGTAGGGACCAAGTTTATCTTATGAACTTGATCATCCAAACAACCTCTTTGGCAGCATTGTTGGTAACGATGTATTCAGCCTTTATCGTCGAGTCTGCTACGGTATTTAGCTTGGAACTCTTCCAACATACCGTCCCTCCACTGAGGGTATAAACAAAACCCGTGACTGACTAACTGTCGTCCTTATCACTCTGGAAGCTCGAATCGGTAAATGACTCCTTCCTGGAGTTCACCGTTACCATACGCCAAGAACATTGCTTTAGTCCTTCTCAAGTCCTTAAGAATGTTCTTCACAGCTATCCAGTTCTTTTCTCCTCAATCTGATTGATACCTACTCACTACAGCTAGTGAGTAATCTATATCTGGTCTGGTACATAATATCGCTTACATGATAGAGCCTACTGACGAACCATAGGGTATCGCTTGCATGCGAGGCCTCTCCAAATCGGTCTTGGGAGACATCTCTTTGGAGAGAGTGATCCCTGAACAAGAAGATACATTACCACGCTTAGAATCTTCCATACTAAACACCTTTAGTATGGTGACTATGTACCTGAATTGGGACAATCCCAATATCCTTCTAGATCTATCTCTATAAATCTTTATTCCCAGTATGTAGAAGGCATTACTTAGATCCTTTATGGAGAACTTATGTGATAAGAAGAGCTTGACCGAGTGTAGCATAGGAACAACGTTTCCTATCAAGAGTATGTTATCCATGTACAATACGAGGAAGACATCCTTATTCTCTATTGCCTTCATATATACATGGTTCATCTACATTTTTGGTGAAATCAAACTCTTTGATTGCTTCATCAAAATAGATGTTCCATCTCTGCGATGCCTGCTTTTATTCGTAAATTGATTTAAGCGGCTTGCACACATTTCCGCTGCTCCTACTGTTTAAGAAGCCCTCCGGCTGTGTCATGTACACGCTCTATTCTAAATCACCATTTAGAAAAGCGGTCTTGACGTTCAACTGCCAGATTTCGTAGTTATGGTATACAGTAATGGCAAGTAGGATCCTGATGGACTTATGCATAGCCACTGGAGAAAAAGTTTCGTCATAGCCTACACTTGGTCGTTGACGAAAAATCTTTTGCTACCAGTCTAGCTTTGAAGGTCTCAACCTTTACATCTATACCAATTATCTTCTCAAGATCTATTTGTTCCCGATGGGTTTTACCCTTTCTGGAGCAACTTCCAAAGTCTATACTTGGTTGATCTAGATGGATTCTATCTCGGATCGCAAAGCATCAAGCCAATTCACAAAGTCTCCACTTGTGAAGGCCTGCTCAAAACTAGCCGGGTCATCATCTTCCATGATGCAATCCTCGCTCCCACCGTTTACAAGAAAACTATAGTGTCTCTCAAGTGGATGAGGAACCTTACTAGATCTGCGGAGTGGATGAGGGCCGTTGGAGACTTTTGAATCCTTCGGTTCCACCAAATCGCCAGTTATAGTTTGTATTGCTGGAACTTCTTCCAGTTCTTCTTCATTACCATTAATTTCTTTATAAGAAATTCCTTTTCTAAAAAGGTAGCATGTCGAGAAAGAAACACCTTTCGTTCCTCGGTGTGGTAGAAGATATATTCTTACAAAAGTTTGGAATATCCTACAAACTTACAGAACTGACCTTGCCTCGAGCTTGTCCGGATTTTGCTTTTTGACATAGGCCGGACAACCTATATCTTAACTCGTTTAAGAGATGGCCTCTTCCTGTTCCATATCTCATATGGAGTGGTTGGCAACGGATTAGGTCAGAACTCTAATCAATAGGTATGCAGCTATATCAAGTGTATAATCCTAAAAGTAAATAGGCAACTCAGCAGTACTCATCACAGAGCGCACCATATCTAATAGGGTGCGATTCCTTCACCTCGACATACCGTTATGTTGTGGTGTATACGGATGAGTAAGCTGAGAGAGAATCTCATTCTCTTTTAAATAGTCTCGAAATTCCGTGCTCAAGTATTCTCCTCCCCGATCAAATCGAAGGATTTTAATAATTTTACCCACTTGTTCTGGAATCACTCTCTCCAAAGAGATGTCTCCCAAGACTGATTTGGAGAGGGCTTGGATGAAGGTGTTCACCATCACCACGGTGGGGTAAAAACGGGCATCGAGCATGCCATTTTAACAATTTCATGGCGGTGATGAACACAAACTAAGATCTAACTAGAACCTTAGGGTTTTAGCATGATGATATCACAAAAACAAAAGAAGGGAAAGAGTTACTACCTAGTAGATCATGTCCTTCTCTTCTTAGGCTCCGGGTTATAGTACCTACGACTCCTCGTAGCTCCATTTGAAGATTGATCGAGCTATCTCCTTGATCTCCTAAATCGAAGATGATCCACTCGATGCTACTATAGCTCAAACTTCCTCTTCACTCGTATCCAATAAGTGAAAGCAACACCCTAGACCAAATTGCTAGTCTAGTTTAGGATGGTGAAGTAGAGGATATTAGCTCACTAGGGTTTGTTCAAAGCAATGTGATTCACATCACTTGTGAGGGTTCATGGCTTTGAGTTGGTGGATGAAGGAAACTATGAGAATGGAGAGAGCTTGAAGAAGAAGAGCTCTTCCTCTAAAAAATGAAGCAAGATTAAGAATGAATGTTGAATGGCATAACTCAAGACAACCTCCATTCAAGCATGGAATAATTTTTGAAATAATAAATTGCACCCATGCTTGAATAGTTGGTCAAGAGTAAATAAACAATGAAATGTGCCATACTACACTCTTACTCAAAATATCTCATATGTCTCCTATTTTCCACCTCATCATTTCTATTTTCACAAAATAGAAAATGATGTCATATGTATCATCAACCATGACAAATTTAATACACACACACACACACACATATATCACATATATATATATATATACATATACATATAAATAAATATATATTCAGTGAGCAAATAATATTAGTTAAAATATAATTATATCAAATATAAATTTATATCATATTATTAAATCAACACTTGATTTAATAATCCGGTTATATCACATATAACCGATTAATATCATTTATTTGTATATCACATTATCAAATTAACACTTGATTCGATAATCCGGTTATATCACATATAACCTGACCAATAACAGATAATTGCCAGATTACAATATGGTATCTCATACTCGTATTTAATCAGGCCCATGCACATATCAACATATGTGCCCTGCTTCGTTTCGTTTGAACCATGAAACATCTTTGTGGGACTCTAAAGACTCGTCAATACGCCAGCAGTAGGTGATGATCACATCAGTCACCTACAAGCTGTCAGCGGTACTAGCTGGACGTAACGGCTACTCAGGTATTGAACGAATAGAAGAACGAATAATCTAGCTTGTCCAGACTCCCATGAAGCCACTAAGAAACACTTACCGTACAGTCCGATCTCTTCGTCTGATATGTCGCATATCATGTCTAGGGGTGGTATCGTCAGACCCCAGTAACCTGATAAATCATGACGATGTCTGGCTCATAACCGTTTGAGAAACTACTGATAACTCTTACCAGTAAATCTCATCAGCAGCCCTGGCCAGGGACTTCCAGTTATAACCAATTGAGCACAATACAACATCAACTCCCAATACCGGGAGAGACAAAACCCCTCCTATCACTCATTGCTTCCATGCGACTCGAGACTGTACCCAACATCTACCTGTTTGCACGACTCTTTTGAGCCATGGTAGGGATAAAATCAAAGCACAGTGGGAGCCACACAAGACTCTATGACGATTTCGGATCTACAGACTCACCTGTACCAGTGTCACCAGAGAACTGCTATCTGACGATTGGTATACTACCAACTAGGAGTTCATGGCGAGTCCGTTCGGTGTATCCATTCTCTAATGAGCACCTATGCACAATATTTGATGTCAAACACCAATGGTTATGGGATCAACCATCACCCTCCAAGGGTCAAGAAACGTACACACTAGTCTACTCTGGAAGATCGATGCCCTTTCTCTCGATATCCCCTCGACTAGGAACAATTAAAGGATGCACTTTTGGACCACCCTGGCCCTACTAGTATGATCTTATCATAATCCTGGTGGTTAAGTACTGTAGGGTTCCTAGGCACCCTAATGAGGTCTCACAAGGCATCAACCATGCCAATATCAAATAGTCTAGGTGCCGAGAAACCCGACTACGGATCGTTGGCTAGAAATCTAGGCGAAAAGATAACAAGTTAACACTTAACAAAGAGAATACGGAAATACAACCTTTGTAGATCCGGTGCTCCACCTCCATAGCTCCGCAATGAAGTCCTTTCGCTGTCCAAAACAAATCCGGGGCTCTAGCGTCGGCTTCATCGGAGAATAGGCGAGCTAGGTCGTCGATGTCCATGCCGAAGATGATCTACGTTGAAGCATCGCAAGATCAAGCTCTCACTTCACCAAGTCATGAAACTTGTGAAGAAAACACACTCTAATACTTGGCAAGAGGTAGAGGATGAAGAAATAGGAAGTGGGTAGACTTTAGAATTGGATTTCTCACTCATTTCCATCAATCACCATTGATGGAGCATGCTTTCTTCAAGTGAAGAAAGGAAGAAGAAGAAGAATATTGTTATGATAAGTATATTTCAAAAAGGAAATAATAAGAATACTTATCATAATGTAACCATGGTAATGTGTAGAGAGTTAATCATGGTTGAATGGAATGGTTAGGGTTAAGCATGAGACAAAATGGTCACTTGGTCAAAGTCTTCATGAAGCTTCATGAACAAAACAAAACAAGCCACCATTTTCTTATTTGCTTTTCTTTTATTCATTTATCAAAAATAAATGGATAATTAAATAAGATAAATGAATAACAAATAATAAACCCTAACCATTTCATTAACCAAGGTTTAATTCTTTACACTTAACCAAAAAGCATGTATCATCAAACATGATACAAGCATGTGCACAAAATCATATCGCATATGCAATGCGCACAACCGAGTGAGAAAATCCATCTTAAGTGAACCGATACTAGTTAATGCAAAGTAATATATCAAATATATAATTATGCATTAAATCATTAAATCAACACTTGATTTAACGATCCGGTCATATCGCATATAACCGGCTAGTATCCTATGTATCGGCTTATCGAATCAATCCATGATTCGATAACTAGGTTATATCGCATACAACCATTCGACACATTCATCGCGAGAATAGAATACGGTATCACATACACATATTATTCTCGGTCCCGCACATATCTCATATGCGCTCCTATTTCGTTTCGCTTGAGCCAGGAAACCTCTGTGTAGGACTCTAAAGACTCGTCAATACGCCGGCAGCAGATGATGATCATATCAAACACCCGCAAGCCGCAAGCGGTCTGCTAAACGTAACGGCCACCCGGGTATTGAGCGATCAGAAGATCGACGAGCAAGCCCGCTCACACTCCAGTGAATCCAACCAGTAACACTACCGTACAGTCCGGTCTGATCGTCTGATATGTCGCATATCTCGCTTAGGGGTGGTAAACGTCAGACCCCAATAGCTCGATAAGTCGTGTCGATATGAGGTCTATAACAATTCGAGATACTGCTGGTAACACTTACCAGTAAATCTCAGCAACCCTGGCCAGGGATTTCCTGTTATAGCCAATCGAACACAGCGCAACATCAACCCCCTATACCGGGAGAGACGAATCCCCTCCTATCGCTCATTGCCTCCATGTGACTCGGGACTGTACCCAAAAGCCACCGTTTTGCACGCCCTCTTGGACGTGGTAAGATGGAAATCAAAGCACAGTGGGAACCACACAAGACTCTATGACGATCTCGGGTCAACAGACTACTCTGTACCAGTGTCACCAGAGAACTGCCATCTGACGTGAGGTATAATACCATCTGGGAGTTCTCGGTGAGTCCGTCCAGTGTACCCAGTCTCTACTGAGCACCCGTATATCTCCTCTGATGTCAAACACCAATGGATATGGGATCATCCATCGCCCATCTGTATGGGTCGAGAAGGTACACGCTAGTCTACTCTGGTATATCGATGCCCCATCTCGATACACCCACGACTAGGGACTTTGAAGGATGTACTTATGGACTACCATGTCCCCACTAGTATGATCCGCATCATAGTCCAGGTAGTCAAGTACACATCCTAAGGGCTTTACCAACATGTAACAGAGAGACAATCAATGTACACGTTAAGGTAAAGAGCAACCAGATAGCATACTATCATGTCGAGCAAGAAAGTCCTCCCTGTATATGTCCAAGCATCCACTACAATATACATCCAATGTACAGTAATGGCCTCTAGGGCATACATATAACTAACAATCTCCCAGTTGAACTAGGGCCATCTGTAGCAGTGGTTGTAGTATCTCATACTCAACCATCCCATAAAAGTCTCTCTCTGGGAATAGGCCTTCGTGAGTGGATCCGCTGTGTCGTCCTCTAAGTCTACTCTCCTTACCTCGATCACCCTGGAGATCAACTATCTCCATGATCAGGTGACACTGCCTTAGAATATGTCTGGATCACTGATGGGACGGACGTTCCTTGGCATAAGCCACAACTCCATTGTCACACAATGGGAGGAACTAAGTTCATCTCATGAACCAATATACACCCAGACAGCCTCTTTGGTAGCATTTTAAGTAGCGATGTATCCAGCCTTTATCGTCTAGTATGCCACGGTATCGAGCTTGGAACTCTTCCAACATACCGTCCCTTTACTGAGGGTAAATACAATACCTGTGACTGACATTCAGTCGTCTTTATCTCCCTGGAACACTTCCAGTGATTCTCCCCAGGATCGATTGATACCATCTCACTACAACTAGTGAGAATCCTAACATCCATTTAGATCTATCTCATAGATCCAAAGTCCAGGATTTAGTAGGTATCACTTTGATCCTATGTGGAGAATCATTGTGATAAACGGAGATTGATCGAGCATAGCATAGGAAACTCCTTCCCTATCAAGAGTATGTCATCCACGTACTCTACGAGGATCATCACCATACTCCCTACTACCTTTTTGTATATACAAGGTTCATCTACCATTTTGATGATGTCAAACTCTTTGACTAACACATCAAAACAGATGTTCCAACTCCGCGATACTTGCTTTATCCTATAAAGCATCTTGCACACGTTTCCGCTGCTCCCACTGTCTACGAGGCCATCTGGCTGTGTACTTATAGACTCCCTCTTCTAAAACATCATTTAGAAAACCTGTCATGATACCCAACCACCAGATATCGTAGTCATGGTATGTAGCCGTGACAAGTAGGATCCGGATGGACTTAAGCATAGCCATTGGAAAAAGCTTCATCATTATCCACGCCTGGTTGATGACGAAAACCTTTAATAAGTCTAGCTTTGAAAGTCTCAACCTTTCCATGTACACCAAGTAATCTTCTCAAGATATACTTGCTCCTGATGGGGATTTAACCCTTCAGATATAGCAACCAAAGTCCATACTTTGTTGGTGTATAAGGATTCCATCTCAGATCGATAAGCATCCAGCCATTCTTACAGAGTCACACTCCTGATGGCCAGCTCGAAACTAGTTGGGTCATCATCTCATGATGCAATCCTCGCTCCCACTGTCATAGAGAAACCGAAGTATCTCTCAGGTGGGTGAGGAACCCTACTAGATCGGCGGAGAGGCTGAGGTTCGTTGGTTTCTACTGGATCCTTTGGTTCTATCAAATCATCAGCTGCATTTTGTATAGCTGGAACCTTTCCAGTTCTACATTACAGACTTTGCCTCGAGCTTGTCCGGATTTTGCTTTTAGACATTAGCCGGACAACCCCAAATCTTAACTAGCTTAAGAGATGGGCTCTTCCCTTTCCATATCACATATGAAGTGGTAGGCTACTGATTTGATCGGGACCCTATTCAATAGGTATGCAGCTTCTCAAGCGCATAACTCCCAAAGGAAAAAGGTAACTCAGTAGTACTCATCATAGAGCACACCATATCAAATAGGGTGTATCTGCTCCGCCCCGACATACCGTCGTGCTATGGTGTATTCGGAGGAGTAATGCCGAGAGAGAATCTCATTCTCCTTTAGAATAATCCAGGAATTCCGTGCTCAAGTATTCTCCTCCTCGATCACATCAAAGGACATAATACTTATACCCGTATTTTGGTTCTCTACTTCCAACTTATATTCTGTGAATACCTCAAAAGCTTCGGACTTATGTTTCAACAGGAACATACGACTGAATCTTGAGAGATTATCAGAGAATATAATGAAGTATAAAGAACCAGTCCTGGCATGTGTAGACAGGAGACCTTACATACATCAACATGTATCATCCCAAGAGTTTACTAACTCTTTCTCTGCTTCCAGTAAACAGAGCTATGGTCATTGTATCTTTATGACGTGACTGGCAAGTTTCATAAGATGTAAATTCAAACAGATTTAAATATGCATCTAAAATGTAACTTCAGCCAGTCGGGTCGCATTGATGTGACCTAGTCTACAATACCTCAAGAAGAATTTGTTCATTTCTGAACTCTTCCTCTTGTGTGTGTTCCGTATACTAAGAACTGTAGTTTGATTTAGAACATTAATGCTTTTAGATAACGTGCCTGAACCGATCAACTTTTGATATAGGAAATGTTCAAAACATTATCCAACAATACAAAATTTTATCATTTCTTTACTAATAAAGAGACTGATATGATTTTGTATATCTGGTTCGGTATCTAACAACATTCGTTCAGAATCAATGTATTGGTAATACAGGGTGACAGTGACCAACAGACTTGGCTGCAACACTTGCCCCGTTTTCTGCCTCATGAAACTTATCACCCGTTCTCAGTTCTCTACCTTTCGGTAGCCCTATGTAACATATTACATATCTGGGATCCTGATCTGGTATCTCATACCCAGGACGTAAAGGATACTGAGAAACAGTTCTCTGTAATGAACACACCCGAAGATGATGCATCAGCATGCACTCTCTTCGTTTGGGCGGCACGGGAATTCTGGTAATCCCCTATTTCCTGCTCTGTCTTATAACAATTATAAGTTGGAGCGGGACCAACGTTCCCCAGCTCAGTATAACAAGCGGGTTCGGTCAATATTCCGTATTATTATCTTGATTAAGGCGTGATATGGTCGCTACCTGGAGAGAGAGAGAAGAAAACACTCAGCGTGCGCTCTGTCAAGAATAGATTGGTTATTATTTTATCTAATCAGGATGGCTCCCACTGCTTTTTATCAAATCTTCCTTCAAACCCTAAAAGGAAAGACTAGCCGGGATTAATTACACACTACAAGTTCGTCAATCTTTCAGCCAGGCCAGTGTCGGTACTTTGAGGGAGGTTCCCCGTGCTTTCGCACGGACCTAATTACTGTAAACCTCGTTTTCCCAGAGGCGTAACCCCGTTGACACCTTTCTAGACACCTACTTGATCGGCTAATTGTAATGTATAAAACTCTCCCAGGAGTAACAATTACTCACAGCGGGTATCGGGATCCAACTATCTCATAGAAGGTATGCAATCTCATTGCAAATTTCAACACTTGAAATTCTCGATAATATTTTGCCCCTAGCTCGCTATGACCTTGACGGAGGCCAAACACCCCATAGTCCGCTAGTCAAGTTCAACCCGTCATTTCCTGATTGAATTAAACCCACCCGCACGACCCTTGATGGAGGCCAAACAACGCCGTACGAATACCCTAATCCAATCGCATCATATGCTAGCAGATAAGCACTAGTTAGCTACTGTACACTACGCCTTGACGGAGGCCAAACAACCGCAGCACGAATACTAACTAGTACGTATCTGAAATGACGGAGGGCTACGACAGGTTTTTCTGAAAACCTATTGCGTAATGAACTTGATATCGTTGTAGAATCAAATGATTTTAAAATGGAGTGTTTTTGAGGCTTTTCTAGTTTTGCTAAAGGAGTCACTCCCGGTGAAGGGATCGTCGGTCCTTTCCTCGTCGAATGAGGTGCGGGATATATCATATATATCACTGTGCAAAGCAAAAACACTTAAAAGCAAACAAAAGACAAACCGAGTGTGTAGCATCTGGCAGTTATTGCTAAAGGAGTCACTCCCGATGAAGGGATCTCGGTCCTTTCCTCATCGAATAAGGTGCAGGATATATCACATATACCGCTGTGCAAAGCAAGAACTGTAGCTACCTGTTTTATTTTGAAATTCGATTCTACAACATCTTAGGTTTCTTTTATTTCATTAATCACATTAATGAAGTCCCATCAATTAAGTACCTAAACATCACAGATAAATACGATGTACACTTATGCCATCCGCATTCGCCTCGATGTCCCCTCGTGCACCGTTATGTTAGGTAACTAACGGCAGAGCGGGGCAGGGCTAGTGCGGGTGTAAAACATAAGTAACGCCTATATAATATATCATATATACTATATACAGTATCTATCAAAGAACATCACATGATCACATCACAGATATCGCAGCAGAAGAATCATATGAAATATTGGATATACTAGGACGTCCGTGTTTTCAATACGAGCCAGTATAAAACACGGATTCCACGGTCGCGATGAATAGCCAAACCCACACCCCTAGACCCCTACGAGAGCGGCAAGCAACCCTACCAATTCTAGAGTTAGGAGACCCGGACTCGACTCCTCGAGTTGGTCTCCCACTGGACTCTAGAACCCGGTTACTTGTGCTCCCCTCCTTGGGTCTATCCTAGTGCGGAAAAGTAAATAATATACATCAACGGTGACAACTTCCGCAACCTGGAAGTGCCACAATAAAAGAAAATTACGTACAAGTTTTTACATGAATGAAAATGAAAAACACTCATCTCACATAAAAAACCCCGGCTATTCAAAGACGACGATCCAATATAACATATCCAGCAACACGTAACATCACATGTCATCAACGTAAGTAAATATGCGCATCCCAATTGTCGTTGACATATAGCAACGAAACCGGCGATATCACATATTACACTTACGGTCACAGAAAAGAAAGTGTAAAACTACAACAGTTGGAATCCGCAACCACCTCAGACATCGCATGCCTGACCAAATGAATTCCTTAGACATCGCATGCCTAACAATTATAAACCCCGCATTTTAGTCTCTAAATCGAAAACACTTTTCAATATCAAGTCGGGCAATTCAACAGGATTCCCGACATTCTGATCGAATGCTCGTCGCAAACTTTAGTAGGCGGCCGCACCCCCGATACCGTCGACGAAGTGCACCAAGGCGGAACACCGCTACCGCGAGCACCCGGACGGATGCTTTCGGCGACGGGGTTCTCCTACAGTCACTTGGTCGGGGCTATGGCGTGAGGCTGTCTATTAAGTTTACCCGGCGAGTATCCGCGTACGCTACGTGATTGCGACGGACTTTTGATCACATCAAAATTCCGTGATAACCGATCAAGTGAGACTAAACTGCTATGTTTATAACATTCATTCAGTTATCTCATAACATCTTGTGAATTCCAATTATTGTATCCCATTCCGGATAAATAGAAAATGTTAAACTTTTCGATCGAACAGTCAAACACCCAAGTTTTCCCGATACAGCTCAACACATGAAATAAGTCTAACAACATTCAGTTCGTGCCTCAGTACCAACGGTCCAGCCGTAGAAGGGTCAAGCCAACGCCTCACATGTGGCACGCCGTACTTCCCCAAACCCGAAGGTTCAAAGGGCAGTTCAAGACGGTCACATAATCGAGTTAAGGTTTGTTGTCTTCTAGAGGGTCCATCGAGTTACTTGCACTACTTAGAACGTCTTTAAACTACGGAAAAATCCAACACTTGGAAATTTCCCGACAGGGGAAAAAGTGGGTATTTATATCCGGTCGGACTTTTTAACATATTCTAAAATTATCCAGAAAGCCACATAGACAAAATCTGATACTCCGATCGAAACACCGAATCTCCAAAACAACCCAGAAAATAAAACTCTGGAATAAATATTAAAATATTCCCAGGAAAACCAGTACTGACTATTATTGATTATGGTGCAAATTTCGATGAGCAATACGACAAAACGGCCGCGGATCCTTTGCACTAGCCTTGCTCGTGCCGCGGATCCGCGCCTTAATGATGGAATTAGGTCATCAAAATTCACCGTAACTCTTAGATATCCCTGCTGGTTTTTCTGCATATTTTTAATGTTGAAAAATCCCAGATTTTAGAAAAAGGACAGGGAGCATGTTTGGAATTGGGTTTCGGGTTCGTTCGGACTTCAAATTGTGTCTAGACTTCGCCTAAGGCTCTAGCTAGGCTCTGATACCACTGTAGGGTTCCTAGGCACCCTAATGAGGTCTCACAAGGCATCAACCATGCCAATATCAAATAATCTAGGTGCCGAGAAACCCGACTACGGATCGTTGGCTAGAAATCTAGGCGAAAAGATAACAAGTTAACACTTAACTAAGAGAATACGGAAATACAACCTTTGTAGATCCGGTGGTCCACCTCCATAGCTCCGCAATGAAGTCCTTTCGCTGTCCAAAACAAATCCGGGGCTCTAGCGTCGGCTTCATCGGAGAATAGGCGAGCTAGGTCGTCGATGTCCATGCCGAAGATGATCTACGTCGAAGCATCGCAAGATCAAGCTCTCACTTCACCAAGTCATGAAACTTGTGAAGAAAACACACTCTACTACTTGGCTAGAGGTAGAGGATGAAGAAATAGGAAGTGGGTAGACTTTAGAATTGGATTTCTCACTCATTTCCATCAATCACCATTGATGGAGCTTGCTTTTTTCAAGTGAAGAAAGGAAGAAGAAGAAGAATATTGTTATGATAAGTATATTTCAAAAAGGAAATAATAAGAATACTTATCATAATGTAACCATGGTAATGTGTAGAGAGTTAATCATAGTTGAATGGAATGGTTAGGGTTAAGCATGAGACAAAATGGTCACTTGGTCAAAGTCTTCATGAAGCTTCATGAACAAAACAAAACAAGCCACCATTTTCTCATTTGCTTTTCTTTTATTCATTTATCAAAAATAAATGGATAATTAAATAAGATAAATGAATAACAAATAATAAACCCTAACCATTTCATTAACCAATGTTTAATTCTTTACACTTAACCAAAAAGCATGTATCATCAAACATGATACAAGCATGTGCATAAAATCATATCGCATATGCAATGCGCACAACCGAGTGAGAAAATCCATCTTAAGTGAACCGATACTAGTTAATGCAAAGTAATATATCAAATATATAATTATGCATTAAATCATTAAATCAACACTTGATTTAATGATCCGGTCATATCGCATATAACCGGCTAGTATCCTATGTATCGGCTTATCGAATCAATCCATGATTCGATAACTAGGTTATATTGCATACAACCATTCGACACATTCATCGCGAGAATAGAATACGGTATCACATACACATATTATTCTCGGTCTCGCACATATCTCATATGCGCTCCTATTTCGTTTCGCTTGAGCCAGGAAACCTCTGTGTAGGACTCTAAAGACTCGTCAATACGCCGGCAGCAGATGATGATCATATCAAACACCCGCAAGCCGCAAGCGGTCTGCTAAACGTAACGGCCACCCGGGTATTGAGCGATCAGAAGATCGACGAGCAAGCCCGCTCACACTCCAGTGAATCCAACCAGTAACACTACCGTACAGTCCGGTCTGATCGTCTGATATGTCGCATATCTCGCCTAGGGGTGGTAAACGTCAGACCCCAATAGCTCGATAAGTCGTGTCGATATGAGATCTATAACAATTCGAGATACTGCTGGTAACACTTACCAGTAAATCTCAGCAACCCTGGCAAGGGATTTCCTGTTATAGCCAATCGAACACAGCGCAACATCAACCCCCTATACCGGGAGAGACGAATCCCCTCCTATCGCTCATTGCCTCCATGTGACTCGGGACTGTACCCAAAAACCTCCGTTTTGTACGCCCTCTTGGACATGGTAAGATGGAAATCAAAGCACAGTGGGAACCACACAAGACTCTATGACGATCTCGGGTCAACAGACTACTCTGTACCAGTGTCACCAGAGAACTGCCATCTGACGTGAGGTATAATACCATCTGGGAGTTCTCGGCGAGTCCGTCCAGTGTACCCAGTCTCTACTGAGCACCCGTATATCTCCTCTGATGTCAAACACCAATGGATATGGGATCATCCATCGCCCATCTGTATGGGTCGAGAAGGTACACGCTAGTCTACTCTGGTATATCGATGCCCCATCTCGATACACCCACGACTAGGGACTTTGAAGGATGTACTTATGGACTACCATGTCCCCACTAGTATGATCCGCATCATAGTCCAGGTAGTCAAGTACACATCCTAAGGGCTTTACCAACATGTAACAGAGAGACAATCAATGTACACGTTAAGGTAAAGAGCAACCAGATAGCATACTATCATGTCGAGCAAGAAAGTCCTCCCTATATATGTCCAAGCATCCACTACAATATACATCCAATGTACAGTAATGGCCTCTAGGGCATACATATAACTAACAAGTACATACCCTAAGGGCTTTACCAACATGTGTGAGAGAGAGAGACAGTATAAAAATACCAGTCCATATGTTAAGATAAAGGCAACCGGATAGCATATTATCATGTCTGTCAAGAAAGTCCTCTATATATATGCCTAAGCATCCACAATATCATACAATAATGGCCTATAGGGTATACATATTCCTAACATCGCATGTAAGGGATACCCTATGCTTCCGCTGTTGGGTCTATCATGTATGCGAAGTTATGCACTAGACCGAAGGTAGCTTACGCACTTAGTGTGGTAAGTAGGTATCAATCAGACGCAGGAAAGAAGCACTGGATAGCTGTAAAGAACATTCTTAAGTAGTTAAGAAGGACTAAAGAGATGTTCTTAGTGTATGGTAACAGTGAACTCCAAGTGGAGTCCTTTACCGATTCGAGCTTCCAGAGTGATAAGGAAGACAACAAGTCTATCTCGGGTTTTCTCTTCCCCCTCAATGGAGGGGCGATATGTTGGAAGAGTTCCAAGTAAGATACCGTTGCAGAATCGATGATGGAGGCTGAATACATCGTTGCCAACGATGCTTACAAAGAGGTTGTCTGGATGAAGAAGTTCATTGCTGAACTTGGTGTGGTTCCATCCATTGAGGATCCGATACCCTTGTACTGTGATAACAAAGGAGCTGTGGATTTGGAAAACAAACCCTGACCCCATCAACGATCCAGACATATTCTGAGGCGGTATAACCTGATCCGAAAGATAGTTGATCACCGGGAGATCGAGATCAGGAGAGTTGACACGAAGGATAACACAGTGGATCCACTCACGAAGGCCTTCCACCAAACGCAGTTTGAGAGACTTTTTGGGATGTTGGGTATGAGATACTACAACAACCGGCCTTAGCGCAAGTTGGAGATTGTTAGGAATATGCATACCCTAGAGGCCATTATTGTATGATATAGTGGATGCTTGGACATATATATAGAAGACTTTTTTTCTTGACATGATAGTATGATATCTGGTTGCTCTTTATCTTAATATGTACACTTGTATTATTATACTGTCTCTATGATACATGTTGATAAATCCCTTAGGATGTAAGCTTGACAACCAAGACTATGATGCAGATCATACTAGTGGGGCTCGTGTAGTCCGCAAGCATATCCTTTAACAGTTCTTAGTCAAGAGAATATCGAGACAGGGCATCGATATTCCAGAGTAGACTAGTGTGTACATTTCTTGAATCTGTATGAGGAAATGGTTGATCCCACAGCCATTGGTGTTTGACATCAATGATTGTACACAGGTGCTTATTAGAGAATGGGTACACCGAACAGGACCCGCCGAGAATTCCTAGATGGAATCATACCTATCGTCAGATTGCAGTTCTCTGGTGACACTTGTACAGGTTAGTCTGTAGACCTGAGATCATCATAGTGTCATGTGTGATTCTTATTGTGCTTTGATTTTCTACCTACCACGGCTCAAGGGAGTCGTACAAACAGGTGGATTTTGGGTACCGTCCTGAGTCACATGGAGTTAGTGAGCGATAGGAGGAGTTTCGTCTCTCCCGGTATAGGGAGTTGATGTTGCGCTGTGCTCGATTGGCTATAACAGCATGTCCCTGGCTAGGGCTGATGATATTTACTGATAAGTGTTATCAGTAGTTTCTCGAACCATTATAAGCCACACATCGGCATGACTTATCAAGTTACTGGGGTCTGATGATTCCACCCCCGGACTCAATATGCGAAATATCAGACGAAGAGACCAGACTGTACGGTAAGTGTTGCTTGTAGGATTCACAGGAGTTTTGAAAAGTTTTCTTTTTGATCTTTTATTCGCTCAATACATGGAAAGCCGTTATGTCCAGCTAGTACCGCTGACGGCTTGTGGGTAACTGATATGATCATTACCTACTGCTGGCGTATTGACGAGTCTTTATAGTCCTACACAGAGGTTTTCTAGCTCAAGCGAAATGAAGTAGGGCACATATGGTGATATGTGCAGGAGCTTGATTAAATACGAGTATGTTATACCGTATTCTAATCTCATGATATTTGATATCGGTTAGGTTATATACGATATAACCGGATTATTGAATCAAGTGTTGATTCAATAATTTTTTTTATATGTATATATATTTGATATTGTCCAGTTATATATGATATGACCGGATTATTGAATCAAGTGTTGGTTTGATATTGAATATTGAATGTTGTCGGTTATATGTGATATAACCGGGTTATTAAATCAAGTGTTGATTTGATAATATGATATATATATATAAATGTTATTAGTCGTTTATATATGATATAACCGGATTATTGAATCAAGTGTTGATTTAATAATTTGATATATAGATATATATTAACTAATATTGCTCACTAATGATTTTCTTCTCTTTTAAATACATCAAATATATATAAGATATATATTAATAAATGTATTTACTTTTTGTATCATGCTTGATGATATATGGAACATGGGTGTAAGAGACTCACACCATGACCTAAATTGGGATGAATTAATTTTAAAGGAAAATTAAAAATGAGTGGAAAATGAGTCATGGCTTGGATGCTTGTAGAAGCATTGAGAAGCATGACTCATCCTCTCCTTTTGTTTTATCCTTAGATATTTTATTCATCTCAATCTTATCTTGAGCTTATGGTTCATTCTCTTAACACAACTTCATTCTTCACCTAAGTTCATCTTCTTCCTCAAGAGCTCTCTCGGGTTTTTCTTGAGTTGGAAAAATAAAGAGAAAGAGATTTCTAAAGTGAGTAAAATTCCTAATTCATCAACCTACACTAATCTAGCCTATTAGTTTAAGTTGTTTGCTTCACTAATATTTTTATTAGTGAAGAGTAAGCTTGAGTTAGAGAGATTTCAAGGTGGATCATCTTCGGCTTCGATGATCAAATAGCAAGCTCGATTCTTTCTTCAAGTGGAGCCAAGAAGAGTTCTAGGGACTACTACTTGGAGCTAAAGAAGTGAAAGACTTGGTCTACAAAGATTGCAACCCTCTTCATTTAGTTATAGAACTAGTTAGATTGCTTAAAATCCTAATTCTCTAGTTCGATTCTAGATTAGTATAGCTTAGCACTCTATATTTTTTAAAATTGCATATTTGATACTTGTATAAGCCTAGTGGTGGTGCTAAGAAATACTTTCATGGTATCAGAGATAAGCTAGAGCATTAGGCGAAATCTAAACGACGTTAAAGTGTTCGATCGAAGTTTCGAAACCCGTGTTTTACATAGTTTCTGTCCATTTTTTAAAAGTTAAAATTTTTCATATTAAAAACTCTCAGAAAATCATGCAGGTAATTGTATGGAGTCCTAAGAAATACGAGGGCCTAACTCAACTAAATGGCCGTGGAACCGCCGCATAACCTAGGGTTTAGTCATGGTTCCGCCGCTATTTTGGTGAGTTTAGGACTCGTGTTTCTTGTGCTGCTCCATTGTGATATTTTGGACTTTCTGGGTATTTTTTCTGAGGTTCAAGTTGTTGAGGTCTCTATGATTTGTGGGAATTTTAAATATCGATCGAAATGTTTAACATCATCTAGATAGTTTTGATATGTGATACAATTTTTGGAATCCATATTAATTAGTTTTGTGAAAACTAGTTTGTGATTTGTAAATTTAGCATTTTAGTCTCATTTGATCGATTACCACGGAGTTTCGATTCGAATCAAAATTCCGTCACAATCTCATATCATACGCGAACACTCGCCGGGAAACACTACTAGATAGCCACGCCCCATAACCCCGATCAAGTGACTATAGAAGAACCCCGCAGCCAAAAGCATCCACTCGGGTGCTCGTGGCTACGGTGTTCCTCCCAAGTGCACTTCGTCGATGGCATCGGGGGTGCGTCCTTCTACTAAAGTTCCCGACAAGCATTCGATCAATTAATCGGGAATCTCGTTGAATTACCTGACTTTCTTTTGAAAAGTTTTTTCAATACGAGACTTAAATGCAAGGTTTGTTGGGTTAGGCATGAAATTCACAATATGTGATATTCCGGGTTTATGATGTCTAAGACTGATGCAGATTCTAATTATTGCAGTTTTCATTTCTTTTCTACGACCGTAAGTGTAATATGTGGTGTATCTCTGATCTTGTTGCTATACGTCAACGACATTAGGAATACGTATATCTACTTACGCTGATGACATGTGATGTTATCGTGTTGCTCTGATACGTTATATTGGATCGTCGTGATTGAATAGCCGGGTGTTTTTGCGTGAAATGAGAGTTTTTAATTTTCATTGATGTAAATTTTGTATATAATATTCTTTTATTGGGACACTTCCGAGTTGAGGTTGTTGTCTCCATTGATGTATATTATTTACTTTTCCGCTTTAGGATAGACCAAGACCGGGAGCACAAGTAACCGGGTTCTAGAGTCTAGTGGGAGGCCATCTCGAGAAGTCAAGACCGGGTCACCTAACTCTAGAATTGGCAGGGTCACTTGCCGCTCTCGAAGGGGTCTACGAATGTGGGTTTGGCTATTCATCACGACCGTGGAATCCATGTTTTTCATTACTGGCTTAATTTAAAACACGGACCTCCTAATATATCCTATATTTCATACACTTGCTTTTACTGATTCTGTGTATGATGTAATCATATAAACTGCGTGAGACGAATGCTACTTATATATATATATATATATGATATATTAGTAGACACTATATATGTTTTGGATCCGCGCCAGTCCTGACCACGCCCTACCGTAAGTTAAGTAACCTTATAGTGAAGACCCAGATTCCTGTGGAAAATGCGGATGGCATATATGTGTGTTTTATTTTCGTTTCTTCTATAATGTTTAGGAAATATAAATGATGGGACATCATTAATAGGATTAATGAAAAGAAAAGAAACCTAAAAATTTTGTAGAATCAAAATTTTCAAAAAGATAGCTCTAGTTATTGATTTGCATAGCAGTATTCCATTATGAATATCCATCACCTCATTCGATGAGGAAAGAGCATATATTCCTTCACCGGGAATGACCTCTTTAGCAAAACTAGCAGACGCAACAACCCACTCGGTTTGTTTTGAAAACTACTCAATTTTAAAAGAGGATCTTAAACCACTCCTTTTCAAATCATTAGATTCTACAACGATATCAAGTTCATTACGCTAAAGGTTTTCTTCAAAACCAGTCGTAGCCCTCTGTCATTTCAGATAAGGACTATTCAATATTCGTGCTGCGTTTGTTGGCCTCCGTCAAGATGTAGTATGCGGTAGCTTGATTGTTAAGTTCTTACCGTGTCGTTTTTAAGTTTGAAATAATTGCAATCCAGAACGGTGTCGCGTGTAGTGAGCAGAGATGAGTACGGGTCGTCCGTAGGGAGATGGTAGGTTTTTAAACTTTTTTTAACGAGTTAAGCCCGTAACTTGAGTTGTTGTTATACTAAGTGTTGTAACTATGATATGTTTAATAAAAAGACTTGTTAGGGGTAGTTTTAGGTTATCTTGAGTTAGGATGATGTTTGTCGATTCCTTATAGACCTAATTCTGATATTGATGCTTAGGGCAATAGGCAACAGCGTGGATTTGGGAACATAAAGTACGGTATTTGCGATTGTATGCTAAATACGCATTTCTTGTCCTTTGTTCTTCCGTTATTGTCTCTTGACCTTAGCTTTCGGCAAACTACTCGCAACCGGTCACGATTAGGATTCACCGCTATCGTGGTAGGATAGGGTGCCTAATGGAGCGGACTTGCGAGTCATTTGGTCGGAGTTTCAATTATAAAGTTAAGGTTTTTAAGGTTTTAGCAAACACATCTCCTAACACAAACTAACTATATTCTACCCTTAATAAAGAAATCAATTACTTACACATATTTACAATACCAAATAAAACAAAGAAATGAGCAAGGCACATAGCAAAGATTGCAAGAAAAGTAAAGCCAAGGTTAGAAAGTTAAAACCCGATATATCCAATGTTCAAATTTCTTCAAGTGGTCTTTAAGCCCGTACCATTGTGAAATCAAAATACTAAATTTTAAATTTGCAAGCTCACTTAAGAGGTTGCTAGATCAAAGCAAGGCATGCATTTCACAAGTTCAATATTGGACGAAGCAAGACACATGTAATGAACAAATGAGAACTTTTTATTGATTTTCAAGTGAGATACAGCTAATCTTGAATTCAAGAACATAAATCTTAAGCTTGTAAGTTCATTGAAGATGTTACAAGGTCAAGATAAAGGGCAAGAGCTCAAGAGTTCAAAGGAAAAGACAAGTTAACATCTACAAAATATAACCTGTTCTAAACTAAAAATAATGCCAAAAAGTAAATCCTCTCCTTGCCAATTGATCTGGTATTTATAGGCACAAAATATGATTAAACAAACAATATAATAAGAATGATGTGACAACAAGGGACAGCCAGAAGAAAAATGGGACACTTTTGACGTGATGGAGCCGGCGGCGCTGGGCCATATGGGAATCTTGCCGGCTATGCTTAGGTCATTGGGTCTCGTGTTGGTTCTGTGATGTTGTGTGCTCTACACAATCCCACTGGTAATATTTGATTTATTTATAACAACTTGGGTTGTACTCAGTAGGTTTTGGAGGGAAATCAATCTTCAAATCATAACTTTTCTTTTCACTTATCACAAGCCCACTTACCTCTTCTCTCACACAAGTCATCATTTGTGTTTGCCAACTTGTGTGCCTGCTTGTGCAAGGCAGCCCCCAAGGTTCTTGCATCAAAAAAGGTATTCACACTTGTAATGTGTTGGACCATTGTTCATAAAAAGTGTGTACTCATGCATGTTGCACCAAGAAACTCTTTAAATATAGATCGGCTTTCTCTTCCGGTTGCAGTGTCGACTCACAACTGTCATTTCCATATATTTGAGTGTGTTTCCAGTGTTTTATCATGAATACCTATAATATGTATTTACTGAGCAGACACGGGTTAATAGTACTGATATAATACAAAAAATGATAATGAATGAGCGGTATTGAAATGCAGTTTTTTGTAATGAACAAATACCCCCAAACTTATCTTTTGCTTGTCTCGAGCAAAACAAGATCCTAACCTCACTTTTGCAGGGAACGCGATTGCACTGAGCTTGTGCAACAAGCCGTTAAACCTCTAGGTGTCCCTAGTAAGAGGAGTGTTGTCTCCTGATGGTTTTCAGTGAATACTACCCACAAAATCCCGTCAAGCTAGTTTTGTAAAATAACTGTTGATTCTAATCCATAAGGTTTATTTTTAAAGCTAGAAATTCTATTATTCTAAATTAGAAATATTTGAACCTTTATTTTTCACAACTCACTTTTTATTTAACTTAAGATCCTATATGTCTTTACGTGCGGTGAAAATAGTGTCATTAAGTTTCGAAAGGATCGATTATGTCACAAAATAAAGCCCGAAAAAAAAGCTTAAAAAGGATCACACAAGTTTTATAAAGAGTTAAGTTTTCCTCAAGTTTTATTTTCCAGCTTGGTTTCAAATTTAGAATTTCTATCTTCCTTAACAGGAAACTAGGTCTTATTCTTCATTCAACCTTTTACTTGTTTTCGTTTCATACACACCTTCATGAACGTGCAATAGTCTTTAACATAGGATAAAACCGTTATATCTCCGTTAAAAAAATAAAAAACTTGTCTTATGTCAAGATTATTCTTACACAAATAACCGTTAGGAATTTTAACTCGGAGAGAACACTTGCTTGACTTTGTTTTAATTTGGACTTTCTAAACTTCTTAGCGAGCTTTGGGCCAATGCACCTAAACCAGTTAGTTTTAGGGCATTAGGTGTACTGACACCCCGGCGGACTTAGTTGCCCAAGTTACCTAGGCCCTAAAACAAAAAGACTCATTTGGCGTGAAAATCATAAAAATTTAATAAGAACGGAGATATAGACAACTGTTTAATTATTTTCAGGATAAAGGACGTGTTTGTGGATTAGGTGTGTAATCACTCCAATTAAGTTCCAGATGGGTTATTCTTCAGAATTAGTTCCTATTAAGGCATCAATAATATCCCTTCATATCCACTTCACTTTGTAAACTATTCTTGATATTACTTATTTCTGAACAAATCTGTTTGATCCTCGAAAAGTAGTTTATCAGTTTAAAAGTTTTAAGACATATCAGATTTGTCATCTAATTTTCAAAAAATCACGACACGTGTAGTGTGATGCAAAGACGTATATTAGCTACTGTTAACTCAAAGGAGGGTTATTTTTCAGGTTTTCAAAATCTAAAACTAGGATTTAGTTGTTTCTATCTCATCGTCGAAAATTCGAATCTATGTTCTTTCACTAGCTAACTTGACGTCAAAGTTTTTATGATTTTTGGAAAATTTTCTGAATTTTATGGGTTTTCAAATATGTATGCCAATGCAGAATATACAAATGAATGAAAAAGATAGAGATGCATACCGAGCATACCTCCAAACTTAAACTTGACAGTGCCCTCACTGTCATACAAAGAGGGCAAAATTGTTGAAGGGTCAAAATCATCGGTTCAATTTTTTTTTTGAACAAATGAGCATCACCAGACAATATTGCTCGTTAAAAAGACAAGAAAAGATATGCACGGACAAGATTGCTCATTGAAAACAATGTCTCCATTGCTTATGCCTGGATAACCGAAGTTTGGTGGTAAACATAGGAAGATTAAGCAGGGTAAACCGGCTCCTGCAAAGTCAGGAGCTCCTATGATGGTTCTGCGCTAAGGAACGATTTCAATATGTGTCCATTTACTTTAAAGAACGAACCGTCCTTTGGATTCTCCAAATCTACCGCGCCGTGCGGGTACACACACCGCATAAGAAAAGGTCCCTTCCAGCGAGATCGAAGTTTACCGGGATAGAAATGGAGTCGGGTGTCATAAAGAAGTATCTGTTGTCCAGGAATGAAGGTTTTACGTGTAAGGTGTTTGTCATGAAACACCTTCATTCGGTTCTTTATAACAACCGTGTTTTCGTATGGCTCATCCCGAAGCTCGTTCAGTTCGTTAAGTTGCAGCCTCCGATAGCTTCCTGCATCTTCAAGATTGAGATCAGCTCTTTGATTACCCAAATAGCACGATGCTCGATTTCCACATGGAGGTAGCAAGCTTTTCCATACACAAGACGATAGGGAGACATGCCAAGATCAGTCTTATATGCAGTCCAAAATGCCCAAAGGGCATCGATTAATTTCATAGACCAATCTTTACGGTTCCTCGAAACCATTTTCTCCAATTTCTGCTTGATCTGCCGATTTGAAACTTCGGCTTGCCCATATATTTGGCGGTGGTAGGGTATGGATAGCTTATGATTAATCGAGTATTTTTGCATCAAGGAATCAAAAGACCTATTGCAGAAATGTGTCCCATTATCGCTAATGATAGCGCGATGGTGTCCAAACCGAGAAAAGATGTTTTCTTTCAGGAATTTAACGACAACCTTGTTATCGTTCGTCCGGCTTGGCACTACCTCAACCTATTTGGAGACATAATCAATAGCTAAGAGAATGTACAGGTTCCCAAAGGGTTGGGAAACGGGCCCATGAAATCTATCCCCCATACATCGAACATGTCAACAACCAAGATTGGTTGGAGCGGCATCTCGTTTTGCCTGGAAATCCGGTCCAAATGTTGGCACCGGGAGCAAGTCTTGCAGTACTCATGTACATCTCGGAAAAGTTTTGGCTAGTAAAAGCCACAATGCAAGACTTTCTCAGCTGTCTTTCTTGGGTCAAAATACCTGCAACAAGCTTGATCGTGGCAAAAAGACAACACACTCTTTAATTCGTTTTCTGGAACACACCGGCAAATGATTTGGTCTGTACAATACTTGAATAGGTAAGGTTCGTCCCAGTAAAAATGTTTTACTTGGGATAAAAATCTAAGTCTGTCCTGACTCGACCATTCGTTTGGTATGAGTCCTATCGCCAAATAGTTCACAATATCTGCGAACCAGGGTTCGCAAAATACCGTCAAGAGTTTTTCATCAGGGAAAGTATCATTGATTGGGAGAGGGAGCGTCGGCAAAGAAGGAAGTCATGAAAGATGATCGGCCACTACGTTTTCACATCCTCTTTTGTCCTTAATGATAAGGACAAACTCTTGAAGTAAGAGGATCCACCGTATCATCCGCGATTTTGCATCCATTTTCGAAAAAAGACGTCTCAGAGCGGAATGATCTGTGTAGACAATGACTGGGGAGCCAATGATATATAGCCTGAATTTCTCCAAAGCGAATACAACCTCCAAGAACTCTTTCTCTGTTGTCGTATAGTTCATTTGTGCATCATTCAGGGTCTGGCTCGCGTAATAGATTACATGCAGTATCTTATCGATGTGCTGTTCTAAGACCGCACCGATAGCAAAGTCGGATGTATCACACATAATCTAAAAAGGATGTGTCCAGTAGGGTGAAGAAAGAACGGGAGCAGTGGTGATTGAGCTTCTTAATGATTCGAAAGCAGTCAAACAGCTTGAGTTAAAGTTGAACATGGTATCCTTAGCCAGAAGATGAGTCAAGGGTTTAGCAATTTTGCTAAAGTCCTTGATAAACCGTCTGTAAAAACCGGCATGGCCAAGAAAGGATCGGATATCTCTGACGCATTTCGGAGGAGGAAGGTTGGAAATGACATCAATCTTTGCTTAGTCGACCTCGATGCCATTTCGCGAAATGATATGTCTTAAGACAATACCTTCGCCTACCATGAAGTGGCATTTTTTCCAGTTTAAAGTGTGATTTTTATCCTTACATCGGGTAAGGACAGCTTCAAGATGTTGTAAACACTCGTCAAAAGAATCGCCAAAGATGGAGAAATCATCCATGAATATCTCCAGAAACTTCTCAACCATATCAGAGAATATTCCTATCATACACCGCTGAAAAGTAGCGGGAGCATTGCATAGCCCAAAGGGCATGCGGCGATAAGCGAACGTGCTAAAAAGACAAGTGAAAGTGGTTTTGTCCTGGTCTTTCTCGGCGATGGGAATCTGGTTGTTGCCTGAGTAATCGTCCAGAAAACAGTAATACTCATGTCCAGCTAATCGTTCGAGCATTTGGTCAATGAAAGGTAGCGAAAAGTGATCCTTTCGCGTTGTGGTGTGGAGTTTTCGATAATCAATGCATACTCGCCATCCGGGTTGGGTGTGAGTAGGGATCAACTCATTCGCCTCGTTTGTGATGACCGTAATGCCTGACTTCTTAGAGACAACGTGTATAGGACTGACCCATTGGTTTTCTGAAATAGGGTAAATGATATCACTATCCAGGCATTTGACGATCTCCTTTTTCACAGCCTCTTTCATGACTGGATTTAATCGCCTCTGTGGATCCCTAGCTGGTTTGGCATCATCCATCATGTGAATGTGATGTTCAACGATCAGGAGACTAATCCCCTTGATGTCCTCCATCGTCCAGTAGAAAGCATGCCGATTAGATTGTAGGACTGCGAGAAGGGCTTTTTCTTGCTCTAGAGCTAGAGAGCAGAAATGATCACCGGAAGAGTTTCATTCTCAGCTAAGTAAGCATACTTGATGTGAGACGACAGTGGCTTGAGTTCGAGCGTTAGAGGAGAAAAAATTAAAGGCAAGATCGGCGAACGTGTCTCGAACTCAAAGGATTCTAAGAGGGGTTCAAAACAAGTGTAAGCAATGAAGTTGGATGTGAAGGTGTTCACCATCACCACGGTGGGGTAAAAACGGGCATCGAGCATGCCGTTTCAAAAATTTTCATGGCGGTGATGAATACAAACCAAGATCTAACTAGAAGTTTAGGGTTTTTAGCATGATGATATCACAAACATTAAGTGGGATACTACCTAGTAGATTCATGTCCTTCTCTTCTTAGGCTCCGGGTTGTAGTTCTTACGACTCCTCATAGCTCCACTTGAAGATTGATCGAGCTAGCTCCTTGATCTCCCAAATCGAAGATGATCCACTCGATGCTACTATAGCTCAAACTTCCTTTTCACTTATATCCAAAAAGTGAATGCAACACCCAAGACCAAATTGCTAGCCTAGTTTAGGATGGTGAAGTAGAGGATATTAGCTCACTAGGGTTTGTTCAAGGCCAAGTGATTCACATCGCATATGAGGGTTCATGGCTTTGAGTTGGTGGAGGATGAAAAATAATGAGAATGGAGAGAGCTTGAAGAAGAAGAGCTTTTCCAGTCAAAAATGAAGCAAGTGTTAGAATGAATGTTGAATGGCATAACTCAAGACCACCCTATTCAAGCATGGAATATTTTTGCAATAATCAATTGCACCCATACTTGAATAGTTGGTCAAGAGTAAATATAAAAATGAAATGTGCCATACTACACCCATACTCAAAATATCTCACTTGTCTCCCATTTTCCTCCTCCTCATTTTTATTTTCACAAAATAAAAATTGATGTCATATGTGTCATCAACCATGACACATTTAATATTCATACACACACACATACATACATATATCACACATATATATATATATACATAAATATAAATATAGTGAGCAAATAATATTAAATAATATATAATTATATCAAATATAAATATATATCATATTATTAAATCAACTCTTGATTTAATAATCCGGTTATATCACATATAACTAACTAATATCACTTATCTGTATATCACATTATCAAATCAACACTTGATTCGATAATCCGGTTATATCACATATAACCTGACCGATAACAGATAACTGCCAGATTACAATACGGTATCTCATACTCGTATTTAATCAGGCCCACACACATATCAACATATGTGCCCTACTTCGTTTCGCTTGAACCATGAAACATCTTTGTGGGACTCTAAAGACTCGTCAATACAACAACAGTAGGTGATGATCACATCAGTCACCTACAAGCCGTCAGCGGTACTAACTGGACGTCACGGCTACTCAGGTATTAAGCGAATAGAAGATCAACAAGCTAGCTTGTCCAAACTCTCATGAAGTCACTAAGCAACACTTACCATACAGTCTTGTCTCTTCGTCTGATATGTCTCATATCATTTCTTGGGGTGGAATCATCAGACCCCAGTAAAGTGATAAGTCCTACCGATGTCTGGCTCATAACCGTTCGAGAAACTACTGATAACTCTTACCAGTAAACCTCAAAAGCAGCCCTTTCCAGGGACTTCCAGTTATAGACAATCGAGCACAGCGCAACATCAACTCCCAATACCGGGAGAGACAAAACCCCTCTTATCGGTCCTTGCCTCCATGCGACTCAGGACTGTACTCAAAATCCACCTGTTTACATGACTCCTTTGAGCCATGGTAGGGAGGAAATCAAAGCACGTGGTATCCACACAAGACTCTATGACGATCTCAGGTCTATAGACTAACCTGTACCAGTGTCACCTGAGAACTGCTATCTGACGATAGGTATACTACTAATTAGGAGTTCTCGGCGAGTCCGTTCGGTGTACCCATTCTGTAATGAGCACCTATGTACAATCTTTGATATTAAACACCAATGGTTGTGGATTCAACCATCGCCCTCTAAGGGTCAAGAAAAGTACACACTAGTCTACTCTGGAATATCAATGCCCTTTGTCTTGATATTCCCTCGACTAGGAACAGCTGAAGGATGTACTTTTGGACCACCATGGCTCCACTAGTATGATCTCATCATAATCCTTATAGTTAATTGCATATCCTAAAGGATTTATCAATATGTGAGAGAAAGACAGTAAAGAATACCAGTCAACATGTTAAGATAAAGGCAGCCAAATAGCATACTATCATGTCGAGCAAGAAAGTTCTCTATATATATGTCCAAGCATCCACTATATCATACAATAATGGCATACATATTCCTAACAATCTCCCACTTGCACTAATGCCAGTTGTTGTAGTGTCTCATACCCAACATCCCAAATAGTCTCTCAAATTGCGTCTGGGGTAGGGCCTTCATGAGTGGATCCGCTGTGTTATTTTTTGTTTCATCTCTCCTGACCTCGATCTCCCGGCGATCTACTATATCCCTGATTAGGTGATACCGCCTACGAATATGTCTGGATCTCTGTTGGGACCGGGGTTCCTTGGCCAAACCCATAACTCCATTGTTATTATAATATACAAGTATTGGATGCTCAATGGAAGGAACTACACCAAGTGATGAACTTCTTCATCCTGACAGCTTTTTTGGCAGCATCATTAGCAGCGATGTATTCAGCCTCCATCGTCGAGTCTACTACGGTATCTTGCTTAGAACTCTTCCAACATATCGCCCCTCCGTTGAGGGTACAGACAAAACCTGAGACCGACTTATTGTCGTCCTTATCACTCTGGAAGCTCGAATAGGTAAAAGACTCCACCTGGAGTTCACCGTTACTATATACCAAGAACAGTTCTTTAGCCCTTCTCAAGTACTTAAGAATGTACTTCACAGCTGTCCAGTGGTTTTCCCTAGGATCTGATTGATACCTGCTCACTACACCTAGTGAGCAAGCTGCATCCGGTCTCGTACATAACATCGCATACATGATTGACCCGACTGCCGAAACATAGGGTATCCTTTGCATGCGAGCCCTCTCCAAATCAGTTTTGGGAGACATCTGTTTGGAGAGAGTGATTCCTGAGCAAGCAGGTAAATTACCACGCTTGGAATCTTCCATACTAAACCTCTTTAGTATGGTGTCTATGTATCTGGATTGGGACAATCCTAATATCCTCTTAGATCTATCTCTATAGATCTTTATCCTCAGGATGTAGGAGGCATCACCTAGATCTTTTATGGAGAACTTTTGTGACAAGAAGAGCTTGACCGATTGTAGCATAGGAGAATCGTTTCCTATCAAGAGTATGCCATCCACGTACAATACGAGGAAGACCACCTTACTCTCTACAACCTTCTTGTATATACAGGGTTCATCTACATTTTTGATGAAGTCAAACTCTTTGACAGCTTCATCAAAATAGATGTTCCAGCTCCGTGATGCTTGCTTTAATCCGTAAATAGATTTATGCAGCTTGCACACTTTTCCGCTGCTCCCACTGTCTACGAAGCCTTATAGCTGTGCCATGTACACGTTCTCTTCTAAATCACCATTTAGAAAAGCGGTCTGCCAGATTACATAGTCATGGTATGCAGCAATTGCAAGTAGGATCCTAATGGACTTAAGCATAGCGACGGGAGAAAAAGTTTCATCATAATCGACACCAGGTCATTGACGACCTTTTGCTAGAAGTCTAGCTTTGAAGGTCTCAACCTTTCCATCTACACTAATTTTCTTCTTGAAGATCCACTTGCTCCTGATGGGTTATACTCCTTCTGGAGCATCTTCCAAAGTTCACACTTTGTTGATGTACATGGATTCCATCTCGGATCGCATAGTATCCAGCTATTTCATAGATTCTCCACTTGTGATGGCCTGCTCAAATCTAGTCGGGTCATCATCTTCCATGATGCAATCCTCGCTCACACCATCTGCGAGAAAACCATAGTATCACTCAGGTGGATGAGGAACCCTGCTAGATCTGCGGAGTGGCTGGGGTTCGTCGAGTACTATTGGATCTTCTGGTTCCATTAAATCACCAGTTCTAGTTTGTGTAGCTGGAATTTCTTTCAGTTCTACCTCATTACCACTAATTTCTTTTAAAAGAAATTCTTTTTCTAAAAAGGTAGCATATTGAGAAATAAACACCTTTTGTTCCTCAGTGTGGTAGAAGATATATCCTTGTGAATTCTTTGGATATCCTATAAATTTGCATAGAACTGACTTTACCTCGAGTTTGTCCGGATTTTGCCTTTTGGCATAGGCCGGACAACCCCATATCTTCACTCGTTTAAGATATGATCTCTTTCAACTCCATATCTCATATGGTGTCTTAAGCACAGATTTTGATTGAACTTTATTCAATAGGTATGCGGATGTCTTAAGCGTATAACCCTAAAAAGAAATAGGCAATTCAGCAGTACTCATCATAGAGCGCACCATATCTAATAGGGTGCGACCGCTCCGATACACCATTGTGCTGTGGTGTATATGGAGGAGTAAGCTGAGAGAGAATCCCATTCTTTTTTAAATAGTCTCGGAATTATCCGCTCAAGTATTCTCCTTCCCGATCAGATCGTAGGACTTTAATACTTTTGCCCGTCTGGTTTTCAACTTCGCACTTATATTCCTTGAATTTCTCAAAAGCTTCAGACTTGTGTTTCAACAAGAACACATGTCTGAACCTGAAGAGATCATCGATGAATGTTATAAAGTATGAGAAACCATTTCTGACATGTGTAGATATAAGACCGCATACATCTTTCATGACCCGAAATTAAGCATGTGACCGGCACATAAATCACGCAACGTCTAAAAGCGTAACGTAATTCAAGTAAGCCGAAGCCCAGAAAATCTAAACCTTTTTACGGAAAATAGTGGAGGTGCAGTTTTGAAATAAAGATCAAATGAAATAAAGAGTAGCTATAAGTGCTTAACTAAAGATATAAGAAAATGCAAGTAGAATGTACTAAACTTGAGAAGATTTTTTCGTCTTTTAAAAAATTGGCAGCACCTCCCTTGTATATTTTGAACTTAAACCACATATACATAACAATATAAAAGGTATCCCCAAACGGGAGCTAGCTCTTCGCCAAATGGCGGAATCACAACCACGCAAGTAAGCAATATATGTGTGTGTGTGTGTGTGTGTGTGTGTGTGTGTGTGTGTGACACCCAACGGTGAAGATCAGCACAGAAAGAATGATAAATAAAGCGAGGCATCAAACCACCAATAGCGAACATATACCCCCTCGCTCTGAGTCTCGCAAACATAAGTCTTTCTAAGTCTTACTAAATATACAAATATTAATTTCTGATTGATGGAGTTTATATGGATACAATAGGAATAATAAATACAAGAGTGTGCACGATCCAATGTGTCCCACCTACCATAGCAAAACACCCGAATGCAAGCTGTGTGCCAGCGATACCGCTACGGATCCCAAGCGGTCAAACCTGCAAGAACTGTTGGACAACGGGGGTGAGTTTCCAACTCGTGAGTAGAAAACATCAGCAGGTAGAAATCGAATAAAATAACGATTTCAAACTCATGAGTAGAAAACATCAACAGGTAGAAATCGAATAAAATAACGATTTCCTAGGTCATACTATCTAATGAAGGTAATACTATGATATCTAGGTAACCATGTATGCCTGTATGTCAACAATCGAATCAATGTGAATGACACACACACACACACATGCACACACACACACAACATCTGAAACATATGCATGCAAGCATGTGGATATCATCCACATGTCCATCAACGACACAATCAATATCATGGAACCTGAGTGTCCAACATCGACACTCGCAACATCATGAAAGCATATGCATGTATGTATGAGGATATCAACCAACGTGTGTCCATCAACGACACAATCAATAACATGGAACCTGAGTGCCCAACACCGACACTTGTAACATCACAAAAGCATATGCATGTATGTATGGGGATATCAACCAACGTGTGTCCATCAACGACACATCTAAACCATGGAACCTGAGTGCCCAACACCGACACTCAAAACATCATGAAACCCGTGTCCAGCATCGACACGTAAATCCTCATATCTCCGGCTCCGTCAGTCCGGATCGGCCCATGGGCTCCGTCAGTCCGGATCGATCCAAATCTATCACACGACTCTTGTCGGTATCCTCCGGATAACCGCCGAGCCTAAAACAATCACCGGTAGGTAGTAGTCCCTTTGCCAGGCTCATCGTGTACTGCACAACATACCTTTCTTGCCCCGGGGTACCATATCGGGTCCACCATGAACACGCAAACGGATCATCCGTCTCCTCGAATCGGGTTTCACATAGCTCATAACCGAGAAAACTCATGGTGGACTCATCGAAATATCATATCAAGAGAAACCGGGTTTTCAAAACAATGCATATTTTCTTGAAATATAACCACAGTTCTCAAATCCATAAATCACATGAAATCAGTATCTCAATACGTAAATCCATGAAATATGATGTATGCAACATAGAACAGAAAAGTGAGCATATCAGGTATAGCATGCAACATAGAATAGAAATGTGAGCATACCAGGTATATCAGGCCTACGAGTGATGTGATAATACTGAACAATCAAGAGTAATAGCATGATATAGAAATTCTACTATGTAAGTGGCATGGAAATTACCGATGATGAATGTGTGTGAGCCGGCAAATCTGTGTAAGAGTAACATGCGCATTATCGATATTTGTGCATGTGTACTAGCGGGCGATATCATAACAAATAATGGAAGCACATGTATACGTAATGCAATTAGAATATCGTAAATATAGCAGAAAGTAAATCGTAAGCGAATTATTATGAGGTATATGTATCTAATCTAATATCTACATAATGGCTAAACTAAGTAGTGTAGACAGTGATTTACAATTTCTATAACATATCCGAGTTGATGAATCTATCAATCGGCAATCCAGCCTCACAGCATCACGTACGGTATAATCCATCGTACGGCATCCTCGAGTCAAGGGTACGAACCAACATCCGGAAAAAATCATCGCGTACGGTAATCCATCGTACAACAGCATTAAACAAATAGGGATTTAATCTACCTATACAATAATGAGGGTACGGATCTAACGTCTCGTACGGTATATCACCCATTATTCTCTCTCTCTCACACACACATATATATCTCAAGTCACATCCATATCAATCTCACATCATGTCTTGGCAACAGTATCTATATTCACATATCACCTCGCATCCGCATATTGACATATTAAGCCAAGTCATCTCATTTCATCATATTCTCTTTTCATCACATCAATATCTCACATCAAGTAATCTTATATATATTTATCTTATTTTACCGATCTCATAACACATCTATCTCAATTTTATCATATTCATCGATCTCATGTCATATCCTTATAGATTTCGTTTCGTATCTAGGTATATGTATTCAATCATTCATATCATCTCCAACTAACATTTTTGATCATATCCATAGTTTCCTTGTATAGGTTTCTTCGACTATATTCTATATATATATATATCAGTTTCCATTCTATAATTGCGGGGGTGCTATATGTCATCCACCCGACTTCCCCCGTAGATATAAATCCACTCACCTGCGAAACTCCTCATTTAGCCGTAGTCGATGTGCTTCGCCATCTCAGAATCCACACGAAGTACCTACAAATCAACACATATCGCATCGTTATGAAAACCAAGTCCGAAAACCGATACGGCACACGATTTGCGTATAAGTTAGAACCTATAGTCTACGCATGCAAAAACTACGAAACAACTCTCGTCGTTTACGTCCAACGACCAAATCAAATCCAAATACGAAAACCACGAATTCAAATATCGGGAAAACATAGTCAAAGCACTCACAAACAGCACCCGGATTTGATCTCAGGTTAATTGGGACTAAACAAGGAAGTACAGGCGATAGGTTATAGGGTAAGTGAGCTATAGCCAAAAATTCAACACCAGTACCCAAAATAGATCCGGCGAGAGTTCCAGAATATTCGATGCCGCTGGCCAAAAGAAGGAGTTTTGGGTTCGTACGTTGGTGGTGGTCTTCTGGTCGTTTATCCAGGTCACTGGACTTTTTTGATTTTCTCATAAATGGCCCAAGTTGCTCCAGATACCCTGTAGGCTAACAAACACCACAAAACCGACACGGGACAATTTCTAAGTTCGTATTTTGGTGCTAATCTCGGGTCTTGGCCAGTAATACACCACTAAGGATTAAGTAAACATCCACTACAGATCACAAGTCCGCACAATCACCTAAACCTTCTCTTGGAATTTCCAAACATCACTAATCTAAATCGATTTAACTCTAAACTACTATTGGGTGCTAGGAAACTCAAAAACTGAACTAGAAGTGTAGGAATTAGCTCATTTGGCAACTTAAGAATTTTCTTGAGTTGCTCAAAGTGATCAAAATCTCCACTTGAAGTATCCATGGGGTTTGTAGAGAGGTTGTGATCAATTTTAGTGAAGGAAGCACAGGGTTTTGGTAAGGTTTTGGAGATGAAACATGGAGGTAGAATGAAAGAGGAGATGAAGAAAACCATGGGGGAAAAAGAAGACAGCCCCTCTCTCTCCTATCCTCACTCTCTCTTATTCTCGCCCTCTCACAAGCCCATGCCTCATATCATTACTTTTGTCCCCTCTCTCTCTCCTCTCTTTCTTTCTCTCTTTTTCCAAATAAATCACAAGTCACAACACAAATGAACAACATGTAACAAAATGCAACATGAAATGGTGCACTAACCATGGAAAATGTGAAAATACGTATTTGGCCTAATCACGATTAGTAGTGCACTAATCAATTTTAATTTTAAACTTACATATAATTAATTTAAAAAATGCCAATAAATATATTTTAAAGAAATAAATTATTTTAATCTCCCAATATTTTCCAAATATTGTTATATAATTATATCATATTGAAAAGACTATATCATGTTGTTTCATGCATTTCTAAGTAATCTAATATACAAAAAATTATATTTCTATCAAGTGTGCATCTACACATCTAAATTTTGTCACAAACGGACATCGGGTGTTCGAGTTAAGTCCAATTTAAAAACAGTGTGCGAATCGGAACAGATTCTGTCCAGATCCGTCACTAAATATTGTAAAACATTTTTCTATATTTTACGTCGGTTTTCAGTAAAAACTTAAAACAAATAAAATCTAGATATTTCGATGTAGATATCTAAAATACTTGTGTTTACTCATTTTGGAAATCTATAGATCAAGTTATGGGTCTAAGAAGTTGATCGCTAAATGCAGTTTTCTGTTTTTACGAAGAGTGAATAAAAATGATGTAATTCCTAATCCTCTATGCGGATCGATCTAAAATTTTTACAGCGTATACAATATAATATATTCTATCATATGTAAATTTCATGAAATTTCCATAAGTAAAAATTAATTTCTAAAATTTATTTTAAAGGTAAAGGTATTGATATGTATGCAAAAATCGGCAAAAAGATTAACTAGTATTTTTTTTATGCAAGCTTCTCCTTTTCTTTTAATAAGCAAACCGATTCCATGATATATCTTAGATATATATTGTGGCATGAAATTTATGTTCTCACAACTCATAATAAACATTCATAGTCATGAACAAGGAATTGAAAACACTTTAATTTGAACAAGAGGAAATAAAATATTGTTAAACCATATAGAACCATATATATCTAGACTTATATATATGTACATGTTTATGTTTATCTTCTCTTATGGATTACGATATGAAAAGAATAGCGGGTTCACGAGATATGACAAAAGGAGAATAAAGAGATGGAGGGAGAGAGAGAGAATGGGGATATACATACACAAGCCGGTATTGTCACCGGGCTTGTCTATCCGCCGATAGCCTCACGTTACTAGCGAGACCTTCTTGAAAATTTCTGTGTTCTTCTTCTAAGACTCTAGGTGAAGAGGGAGAAGGGAGTGATAAAAAAATGTGAGGAAGAAAAAGAAAGAGGGGGACAAATAAAAATGGTGTAATGGTGAATTATCTATCATAATAAATGCATTCAACATGGGAATTAAGAGAGAAATAAAAGGTCACCATTCATTTTGGAAATGAAAGGTCTCATTTGAAAGTTATGAGAAAAATAAATATTGATAAAAATAATAATTTCAAGAATGGGGATTTGAACATGTGACTTATGGAATAACAATGCAAGGTCTTAACCAATGTGCTACAAGGTTGTTCAAGCACATATTTGATTAGAATTAAATATATGCCGTTGCTTGAAAAGAAAGTGCGCTTTTGGGCTCATAATTTTGTAAAAGAAAATGAAAATGAGATTGAATTTGGGTTATGGGCTGGGTCAGGTCTTACGTTTAATTTGAAATAGCTTAAAATTTAGTTTAAAGAATTAGGTTTGGAAAAAAATAGATGGAATAATAAAATAAAATAAAATAAAATAATATATATATATATATATATTTAAGAGAAAACAAAATATACGGAAAAATATTACGAATAAATATTTTACTAAAGAAAGAAAACACGATGGTATAGTAATATTGGGATCGTTACATTCTACCCTCCTTAAAATAATTTCGTCCTCGAAATTGCTCAATAAGGATGTTGAAACAGAGTAAGGAAACAAGATTAGGATGATATCGTCTTCGAGCTCCGTCGATTGATACTCTAACTAATTGAGCTAACAGGTCTACAAGATACAAATAGAAAGTGTGAATAAGAATTAAGAATTCAAAAGTGGAGAGATGGACTTCAAGGAAACCGAAGGTGGAGTTCAAGATGGATTCAAGGAATACGTAATGTAAAGAATGTTTTCAGTTGCTGTTTCTTGTGTTATATTGCTTAGGTTGTCCATGCTGAACAGACCTGCATGGTAGGGTTCTATACAGCTCTGACCTGCATGGGCCACCAACAAAACCTGTCACGCCCCGCTTCCCAGTATACGGGCACAGGACGCGACGAGGACGCTACGTAGTTACTCTGAAGTAAAGATGCTATGTATTTACTCTGAAGTAAATATGCTAAGCGTAACTAAGCAATATAAATGAAAATGCACAAGAGACAAGATATAATAAAATAACAACTTTATTTATTCACATTGTTTTTGTACAATGCATGGAAAGGTAAATACATCTGAAAGAAAGCAATGCTTAAACAGTGGCATAACAGAGATGAAAAAGTACTGAAATAAAAGTGTACAATGTAGCTAGAGCTCTGGATCGTATGCAAGTTAGTCCAAGTCTTCGCTAGTAGGTTGGATCTCTGGAAGATCCGAATCACCTGACGACATTCAAAGAAGAAAGAAAGAAAATGTCGTCGGCGAACAAATCTCTCAGTAAGTCCCAAGGATAAAGGAGAAATAGAATAGACGGAAAGAGAAGGTAGCTTTTAAAGTTGTATTAAATGGTTAACGCTTTTGTTTGTAGCTTGGTACAAAAGGATACCAGTGTATACGAGAGGAGCCTCTATATGCTAGAGACTAGGGCAAACGGAGTGTACAAGGCTCCGTTGTACAACCCGGAACAACGACAATTGGATTTAGGTTAGGTGTCTTAATCTTGCAGTCTCGTGCCACTTTTAACACCTTCCGTACCAATCTACCCCTTAAACCCCGCGATGTCTTGATTGTATTGTTTGTATTGTATATTGTATTGCAACTTGTATTGTCTTGTAATATAGATTGTATAATTGGATGACTTGCCGAAACCATGATATCAGTAAATGGATATAACTGGAGAATCATGGATTTAACTGAAGTATCATGTAAATGGAAGTATATCCATGGTTCGGTTCAGTCAATACAGATTGAATAGATTGAATATATGTATTCATGGATTCATGTTGGTTTGTAGATTTTGCTTGAATCATATTGTCGTTAGATTATTATAATAAGACTCAGTCTGAGTAAGAACAATTAGAAAAGAAATTGAAGTTCTGAATTAGGTTTTGATGTTATCGGTAACCGCTGCACATGGGCGACAGGATTTGTGTCTTTTGTAAAGATGATTACCGTGTTGATAACACCGTTTGTTAAGTTGTCTACCTTAAACAGGCGAGCACCTATATCTCTGGCTCCCTGAGGCTTAAGAGACTGGTCCCGCTTAAACCTATATTTACCAGGGTCCTTAGGGTAATTTATAGAACTTGAGGGGGTTTTATGTAAAAATAATTTTGTATTGTTTTCAAAATACAACTCAAGTATTTAATTATCATCTTTATGTACATACAACAATTTAATGATCAAGATAAATATGTATACATGTTCGAATAGTATGAAATGAGTCAAGTATATTATTCGAGTAACTACCATAAACAATGTTGTAACGAAATATTTTGGACGACTAATTAATCAAGTCGAACGAATACGGAATATAAACAGAAATATAGCTCTAAGTGTTTTTCATGTGTGAGTTCCAGTTTCACCTAAATACGACTACCGGTTTGGGAGGTATATTTGTTTTTGTATCGTCGTGCAAAACAGATCAAAATCTATTCGGCACTGTCATATATTTTTAAAACATAGTTTCGGTCAATTTCCATCAGGTTTCAGGTTAAGAAAGTTATTAGAAAATTGTAGGTATTTCAATGTACTTATCCATAATACCAAGATTCATATGATTTGGATTTCTTAAACTCTAGTTATGATCATTTTAATATCAACGTTTAAAACAGAAATTCAGATTTCTAGATAGCAACTATATATTGTATTGAAAAGCCTATATCAGGTTGTTTCATGCATTTCTAAGTAATATAATATACAGAAAATTATATTTCTATCAATTTTGCATCTACACATCTAAATTTTGTCAAAAACGGACATCTGGTGTTCGAGTTATGTCCAATTTAAAAACAGTGTGCGAATTGGAACAGATTCTGTCCAGATCCATCACTAAATATTGTAAGGCAGTTTTCTATATTTTACGTCAGTTTTCACTACAAACTTAAAACTAATAAAATCTAGATATTTCAATTTAGATATCTAAAATACTTGAGTTTTCTCAATTTGGATATCTGTAGTCAAAGTTATGTGTCTAAGAAATTGATCGAAAATACAGTTTTCTGTTTTTACGAACAGTGAATAAAAACGATGTAATTCCTAAACCATTATGCGGATCGATCTAAAATTTTTACAGCGTGTACAATATAATATATTCTAACATATATAAATTTCATGAAATTTCCAGAAGTAAAAATTAATTTCTAAAATTTATTTTAAAGGTAAAGGTATTGATATGTATGCTAAAATCGGCAAAAAGATTAACTAGTATTTTTTTTATGAAAGCTTCTCCTTTTCTTTTAATAAGCAAACCGATTCCATGAGATATCTTAGATATATATTGTGGCATGAAATTTATGTTCTCACAATTCATAATAAACATTCATAGTCATAAACAAGAAATTGAAAACACTTTAATTTGAACAAGAGGCAATAAGATATTATTAAACCATATAGAACCATATATATCTAGACTTATATATATGTATATGTTTATCTTCTCTTATGGATTATGATATGAAAAGAATAGCGGGTTCATGAGATATGACAAAAGGAGAATAAAGAGATGGAGGGGGAGAGAGAGAAGGGGGACTTACATATACAAGTCAGTATTGTCATCGGGCTTGTCTATCCGCCGATAGGCTCGCGTTACTAGCGAGACTTTCTTGAAAACTTTTTTGTGTTCTTCTTCTAAGACTCTAGGTGAAGTGGGAGAAGGGAGAGATAGAAAAACGTGAGGAAGAAAAAGAAAGAGGAGGACAAATAAAGATAGTGTAATGGTGAATTATCTATCATAATATATGCATTCAACATGGGATTTAAAAGAGAAATGAAAGGTCACCATTCATTTTGGAAATGAAATGTCTCATTTGTAAGTTATGAGAAGAATAAAAATTGATAAAAAAAAATAATTGCAAGAATGGGGATTTGAACATGTGACTTATGGAATAACAATGCAAGGTCTTAACCAATGTTCTACAAGGTTGTTCAAGCAAATATTTGATTAGAATTAAATATATGCCGTTGCTTGAAAAGAAAGTACGCTTTTGGGCTCATAATTTTGTAAAAGAAAATGAAAATGAGATTGGATTTGGGTTATGGGCTGGGTCAGGTCTTGCGTTTAATTTGAAATAGCTTAAAATTTAGTTTAAAGAATTAGGTTTGGAAAAAAATAGATGGAATAATAAAATTATATATATATATATATGTATATATATATATATATATATATAAGAGAAAACAAAATATACGGAAAAATATTACGAATAAATATTTTACTAAAGAAAGAAAACACGATGGTATAGTAATATTGGGGTCGTTACATTCTACCCTCCTTAAAATAATTTCGTCCTCGAAATTACTCAATAAGGATGTTGAAACAGAGTAAGGAAACAAGATTAGGATGATGTCGTCTTCGAGCTCCGTCGATTGATACTCTAACTAATTAAGCTAATAGGTCTACAAGATACAAATAGAAAGTGTGAATAAGAATTAAGAATTCAAAAGTGGAGAGATGGACTTCAAGGAAACCGAAGGTAGAGTTCAAGATGGATTCAAGGAATACGTAATGTAAAGAATGTTTTCAGTTGTTGTTTCTTGTGTTATATTGCTTAGGTTGTACATGCTGAACAGAACTGCATGGTAGGGTTCCATACAGCTCTGACCTGCATGGGCCACCAACAAAACCTGTCATGCTCCGCTTCCGAGTATACGGGCAGTGGACGCGACGAGGCCGCTACGTATTTACTCTGAAGTAAATACGCTAAGCGTAACTAAGCAATATAAATGTAAATGCACAAGAGACAAAATATAATAAAACAACAACTTTATTTATTCACATTCTTTTTGTACAATGCATAGAAAGGTAAATACATCTGAAAGAAAGCAATGCCTAAACAATGGCATAACAAAAATGAAAAAGTACTGAAATAAAAGTGTACAAGGTAGCCATAGCTCTCGATCGTATGCAAGCTGGTCCAAGTCTTCGCTAGTAGGCTGATCTCTGGAAGATCCAAATCACCTGACGACATTCAAAGAAGAAAGAAAGAGAATGTCGTCAGCGAACAAATCGTTCGGTAAGTTCCAAGGATAAGGGAGAAATAGAATAGACAGAAAGAGACGGTAGCTTTTAAAGTTGTATTATATGGTTAACGTTGTTGTTTGTAGCTTGGTACAGAAGGATGCCAATATATACGAGAGGAGTCTCTATATTCTAGAGTCTAGGACAAACGGAATGTACAAGGCTCCGTTATACAACACGGAACAACGGAAATTGGATTCAGGTTAGGTGTCTTAATCTTGCAGTCTCGTGCCACTTTTAACACCTTCCGTACCAATCTACCCCTTAAACCCCGCGATATCTTGATTGTATTGTTTGTATTGTATATTGTATTGCAACTTATATTGTCTTGTAATATAGATTGTATAATTGGATGACTTGCCGAAACCATGATATCAGTAAATGGATTTAACTAGAGAATCATGTAAATGGAAGTATATCCATGGTTCGGTTCAGTCAATACAGATTGAATAGATTGAATATATATATTCATGGATTCATGTTGGTTTGTAGATTGTACTTGAATCATATTGTCGTTAGATTATTATAATACGACTCAGTCTGAGTCAGAACAATTAGAAAAGAAATTAATGTCCTGAATTAGGTTTTGATGTTATTGGTAACCGCTGCACATGGGCAGCAGGATTTGTGTCTTTTTCAAAGACGATTACCGTATTGATAACACCGTTTGTTAAGTTGTCTACCTTAAATAGGCAAGTGTTCATATCAGATTTTTGCATTTTTATACCGCCCAATTTTTATCACATTGCATATCGGTAGGTACTCTTGAGCCGTGTTTGCTAGTCAATTGCAGGATACAGGTTCTCGGTTCTAAACGGTGAAATCCATAGAAAAACACGACAAAATCCGGGTTCCTACCAACCACAGATAAAACACGGGCCTCCGCTCTTTATCCGTCTGTTGCCACACACCAGTTTAAGAGACAAAATGGCAAATCAATGTCATTTTCATGCACAAGGCTCAATGGCAACACAAGATCCAAGAAATCTATGCGGAGCTCGAGGAAATCATGACAAAAAGATCCACATCAAATCATCTATTTCTCAACAGAAATTCTGGAAAAATCGTGAAGCAAATCTGAGAAAAATCATATGCCAGAATAAAGGACATGAAAGACCAGGGAAGCACAAAAAAAATAGAGGACCTAACTCACCAATACGGCCGCGGAACCGCGGCCAATAGGGGGTCTAGGCCGCGGTTCCGCGGCCGTTTAGGCTTGTCGGCTGAAGATTTTTTATGGGTATTTCAGTCTTTTCAATGTGGTTCAGTATGTTGCCTTAATTTCCCAGTTACCTGCCTATAAATAGTGCAGAACTTGCCAAAGCCATGTGTGCTTAATCTTGTATTTTTTAGGGTTTAGAATACTTGTTCTTCTTCCTCTTCTCATCTCTTCTCCATTGAAAAACTTGTAGTGAGCTTTTGTGAGTGAAGAATGATGAATAAAGAAGTTCATTTTGTTATTATACTTGTCTTGCTCTTTTTATGTTAATCGCTTGTAATCATTAATTGATAAGTAGTTGTTGTTATTTATTGTTGTTTCTTTCTTTTCTCTTTTTCTTTATCCTTAAAACAACCATGATGCTTACGCTTGATCCTTGCCAAGGTGAGGTCGCAAATAGCTAGTTGTTATCTTCTAATCTCTTTCTTTCTATCTTCCTCTTTGTTTTATTTTCTTTTCATTATGATGTTTGAGTAGTTTCCATACTTGTTAGGGTAGGATAAGGGAAGTTTGAGAGAAGGAAATCTCTCTCACTCTTTCCTTGCCCAACATCTTAAACCAACTCCCGTTAATTGAACAACAATCCGCTCCCTACGGCACCCTATCCTACATGATAGCGGTGATTCCGTAGTGAGACCGGTTGTGGTTGAATTAACCGGAGGTTATGGCTAAGAGCCAAGAACGGACGGACAAGCACCAAAAGGAAGAACTTAAGCGTTGGAAAGCCTAGCTTATACTCGCAAGTTCCTTCCTAGTCGTGCTAATCCCCGTTGTTGCCGATTACCGTAACACTGATATTAAGAGTGGCAACGAAAGAAGTGAGCGACTCCTAACTCAAACTAACCTAATCCTAACCCTAGCAAGCTCTCTTTACATATCATTTTAACACTTAGATAATCACAAACAAATCTGGAAAATTGGACTTAACTCGTTAAAGCACATAGAAAAAGATTCCCATCTCCCTGGGGACGACCCGTACTCAACCGGCTAGCTACAAGCGAAACCGTTTTGATTGCGGTAATTAACTAAACTTAAACACGCAGAAACCCTAACAATCAAATGGCGCCGTTGCCGGGGAGACGGTAGTTTATTTCTTTATGTAATTTCGGGTTAATTTGTGAATATAAATATAACAAAAAAAAAATACTTTGTAAAGAAAAATCATCTTGTTATTTTTGATTAGTTTTTGTGCAAGTGTGCAGGATAATATGGAGTTCGAGTTCAGTGCCAAAGACGTGGGAAGATAGACCCACATTTCGCGGCTACACCGCGACGGATCAAAACGAAGCAAACGGTCTACTGTAAAAATCTGGAGCAGATACAGTAAGCAAGTCAAAATTCAGCACATCCAGACAAGCAGAGGACACCCAACAGGGCACACCCAAAAATTTCAGAAGCCCAACTCCACCCTTGTGCCGTGGAACCGCGGCATAAGCTGGCTTAGGCCGCGGATCCGCGGCCGTTTGGTGGCCTCAGGGTGCCAAAATCCCTGTAAATGTTTCTCTCCTCTCTCCCACTCCTCTGGACTCCAATAAACTGTGTTTTCTGCAGCATTCTTTGCACAAATTCTCTTCCCCTTCCAATAAACTGTTCTTGTGCAGGATTCTTTGCGCCGTGCTAAAAATAAAAATTGTTTGCAGTTGATTTGTTACCGCTTTGCATTCATTAATACGGACTTAAGGGGCTTGAAACCAATTCAGATTGGGTGGGGATTTCATCACCCTTCCCAGGACCCCAGAAATCACAAAAAGCATATGCATTGACCATTGTTAAATTAAAAAATACTAGACTCAGCCCTAAGGACTTCACGCTCAATAGGACAGAGGACTAGTTACAGGCATCGGCCGTTTATCCTATCTGACTTTTGCGGTGTCTAGGCAAGTGTGTCGAAGGCAAGTGGTTATTTAATTAAGAAACTTCGCGAAAGCGTTAGACAACCTCCCACTTACCTGGCACTTACCTGGTCGCAATTGACGGAGAAGAGGCGGTTTGAGGTCCTATTTCTAGCCCTCTGGAACAGTTAGGAGCTGTCTAGCAGACTTAGGTGACCCTAGATCTAGGTGTGATTATGCATATCTTGTTTGTGATTGCTTAAAGCCGTAAGTCCGTACATATTTCTGTAAAGCTCTTTCTAAAAATAAAATAAAAAAAATGGAAAAAAATCAAGAACTTTTATAAAAACTTGCCCTTTGTCGCCAAAATCCATTTTTTACCCACCACCCATCGCCTTTCTCCATTGACGTTTTCTTCCCCTCACCTTCTCCGCTTTGACTATACTAAACTTGTTTAGTGTATGTCCGCTTGGACTCAGGACACTAGCGCCCGCCTAGTCCGCGTTACGTTAGTCGCTACCGACTACGCGATCGACTCAGACGTCGAAACTCCGTCCACTCCTCTTTCATCTTTACCTTTGCCGGCCAACTCCGACGTTGACCGGAATTCTGTTCATATATCTTCACCTTCACCATCACCAACCTCTTCTTCCGCGATGTCAGGATTTAATCCGAACATCTCTTTGACTACCCCTGGATTGGCTCCACCTCCTACGGAGACCAATAACCCACCACCACCACCTGTTGTAGCGCCGCAGCGAATCGCGCTCCAGGATCGTTTCTATCCCACCCGTTCTGCACTTCCTACCTGCCTTTCTCTTCCACCGGCCAATGGGGATAATTTTGAAATTAAGCCCCACTTCATCAACATGCTTCCACGATTTCATGGGCTTGAATCTGAAGATGCCTATATCTTCATCAATAAATTTCAAAACGTTTGTGCCATGATGAAAACTACCCAACTGTCGGATGATGCTATACGTCTACGGGTCATTCCGTTCACTTTATGCGATCTTGCTGAAAAATGGCTGTATAGCACCGCTTCGCACTCCATAACCAGTTGGGACGAGTTTGTTAAAGCGTTTCTCAAAAAGTTCTATCCGAATCATAAAACCGCAAGGATTCGCAATGAAATCAACCAATTCTTTCAGCTTCCTTCTGAACCCTTCTGGAAGTGCTTTGACCGGTACAAAGACCTTCTTGTTCAGTGTCCTCACCACGGTATAGAGAAATGGCAACTTTGCCAAACCTTATACGAGGGCCTGAACCCAGCAACGAAGCAGTTGTTGGAAACCATCTGTCAGGGCCACTTCCTATCAAAATCTGACGAGGAAGCGTAGCAATTCTTTGACGACCTTGCGGAGCAAACGCTACAATGGGAGAGCACTAGACCGACTTCTTCTTCTTCTACCTCCACTTCTACCGGTCAGTCTAGGGTAGGAATTCACCAACTTGATATCTCTATTGCGATGAAAGCTGAAATGGCTGCAATAACGAGAAAGCTTGAAGCCATAGAGAGCAAATTTTCTTCTCCTGCTCCTGCCCCTGTTCTTCCCCTTCGTACCATCTGTGCTTGTTGTTCCGATCCTTCTCACTTAACTGAAGAGTGTCCTTACAATCCACCATCGCAAGGACAGGATCAGGTTAATGCTGCATTCCAGCAAAGACCGAGGAATGATCCATACTCTTCCACCTACAATCCCGGTTGGAGGAACCACCCCAATTTCGCCTGGAATCAGAATCAGAATCAATTCCAAGGCAACAATTTCCAAAGGCCCCCTCCGCCGCAACAACAAGCGCAACAACAAACTCAATATCAATTTCAGCAGCCTTTCTAACCCCAACCTTTTCAAAATCAGACGAACAACTTTGCACCCAACAATTCTTTTCCACCAAACAACTTTGTTCCGTCAAACAACGATAAGGTTTCCTCGCTCGAACGAAGTTTGGAGGCGTTCGTTAAACAATCGACACAATCCACTGCCAACATCCAGTCTTCCATTCAGTCCTTAGTGCAACACACTGCCGCTCACGGGCAAAGCATCAAGACCATCGAGGCCCAGATTGCACAGCCGAATGCGGCCTTAAGCGAGCGAGAGAAGGGGAAGCTCCCGTCCCAGCCACTCCCAAATCCCGGTCACCCACAGAATGTACATGTTGCTCTTGAACAACAGAACCATAATGCGGCCTTAAGCAACGATAGGGTTTCTGCGTGTTTAAGTTTAGTTAATTACCGCAATCAAAACGATTTCGCTTGTAGCTAGCCGGTTGAGTACGGGTCGTCCGCAGGGAGATGGGAATCTTTTTCTATGTGCTTTAACGAGTTAAGTCCAATTTTCCAGATTTGTTTGTGATTATCTAAGTGTTATTATGATATGTAAAGAGAGCTTGCTAGGGTTAGGATTAGGTTAGTTTGAATTAGGAGTCGCTCACTTCTTTCGTTGCCACTCTTAATATCGGTGTTATGGTAATCGGCAACAACGGGGATTAGCACGACTAGGAAGGAACTTGCGAGTATAAGCTAGGCTTTCCAACGCTTAAGTTCTTCCTTTTGGTGCTTGTCCGTCCGTTCTTGGCTCTTAGCCATAACCTCCGGTTAATTCAACCACAACCGGTCTCACTACGGAATCACCGCTATCATATAGGATAGGGTGCCGTAGGGAGCGGATTGTGGTTCAATTAACGGGAGTTGATTTAAGATGTTGGGCAAGGAAAGAGTGAGAGAGATTTCCTTCTCTCAAACTTCCTTTATCCTACCCTAACAAGTATGGAAACTACTCACACATCATAATGAAAAGAAAATAAAACAAAGAGGAAGATAGAAAGAAAGAGATTAGAAGATAACAACTAGCTATTTGCGACCCCACCTTGGCAAGGATCAAGCGTAAGCATCATGGTTGTTTTAAGGATAAAGAAAAAGAGAAAAGAAAGAAACAACAATAAATAACAACAACTACTTATCAATTAACGACTACAAGCGATTAACATAAAAAGAGCAAGACAAGTATAATAACAAAATGAACTTCTTTATTCATCATTCTTCACTCACAAAAGCTCACTACAAGTTTTTCAATGGAGAAGAGATGAGAAGAGGAAGAAGAACAAGTATTCTAAACCCTAAAAAATACAAGATTAAGCACACATGGCTTTGGCAAGTTCTGCACTATTTATAGACAGGTAACTGGGAAATTAGGGCAACATACTGAACCACATTGAAAAGACTGAAATACCCATAAAAAATCTTCAGCCGACAAGCCTAAACGGCCACGGAACCGCGGCCTAGACCCCCTATTGGCCGCGGTTCCACGGCCGTATTGGTGAGTTAGGTCCTCTATTTTTTTGTGCTTCCCTGGTCTTTCATGTCCTTTATTCTGGCATATGATTTTTCTCAGATTTGCTTCACGATTTTTCCAGAATTTCTGTTGAGAAATAGATGATTTGATGTGGATCTTTTTGTCATGATTTCCTCGAGCTCCGCGTAGATTTCTTGGATCTTGTGTTGCCATTGAGCCTTTTGCATGAAAATGACATTGATTTGCCATTTTGTCTCTTAAACTGGTGTGTGGCAACAGACGGATAAAGAGCGGAGGCCCGTGTTTTATCTGTGGTTGGCAGGAACCCGGATTTTGTCGTGTTTTTCCATGGATTTCACCGTTTAGAACCGAGAACCTGTATCCTGCAATTGATTAGCAAACACGGCTCAAGAGTACCTACCGATATGCAATGTGATAAAAATTGGGCGGTATAAAAATGCAAAAATCTGATATGAATAAATACCCCCAAACTTATCATTTGCTCGTCCCAAGCAAAGCCAATTTATTCATAAAAAAATTTCCTAACCTCACTTTCGCAGGGAACGCGATTGCACTGAGCACGTGCAACAAGCCGTTATACCTCTAGGTGTCCCTAGTAGGAGGAGTGTTGTCTCCTGAGGGTTTTCAGCGGATTACACCCACAAAATCCGGTCAAGCTAGTTTTGCAAAATAACTAAGATTTAAACCCTAAAGTTTTGTTTCAGAAAATAACAATTCTATTATCCTAAGTCTAGACTATCGAACCTTTATTTTTCACACCTCGCTTCTTATTCAACTGCAGATTTTATATGTCTTTACGTGCAGTGCAAATAGTGTCGTTAAGTTCCAGAAGGGTCGAATAAAGTCATCATGTCATACAATAAAGCCCAGATAAAATTTTTTGATAAAATTTTTTAAAAGGATCACATAAGTTTTATAAAGAGTTAAGTATTTTTCAAGTTTCGTTTTCCAGTAAGGTTTCAACTTCAGAATTTCTATCTTCCTTAACAGGAAACTAGGTCTTATTTTTCACTCCACCTTTTTCTTGTTTTCATTTCATACACACCTCTATGAACGTGCAATAGTCTTTATCATAGAATCAAACCTTCATATCTCCGCTAAAAATGTTTTTATAAAAGCCTGTCTTTTATCAAGATTATTCTCACACAAAGAACCGTTAGGAATTTTAACTCGAAGAGAACACTTGCTTGACTTTGTTTTAATCTGGACTTTCTAGGCTTCTTAGCGAGCTTTGGGCCAATGCACCCAAACCAGTTGGCTTTAGGGCATTAGGTGTAGAAACACCCCAGCGGACTTAATTACTCAAGTTACCTAGATCCAAAAACAAAAGACAGTTTGGCGTGAAAATCATGATGATTCAATACGATCGGAGATATAACCGGCAGTTCAATTATTATTATTTTTTTTTGGATAAAAGACGTGTTTAGTGGGTTCGGTGTGTAATCATTCCAATCAAGTTCCAGATGGGTTATTTTTCAGACTTAGTTCCAATTAAGGCATCAATAACATTCCATCATATTCACTTTACTTCATAAACTATTCTTGATATTACTTATTTCAGAACAAACCTATTTGATCCTCAGAAAATCATTTATCTATTTAAAAGTTTTTAGACATAAAAGACTTGTCCTCTAATTTCCAAAACTCACGACACGTGTAGTGTGATGTAAAGACGTATATCAGCTATAGTTAATTTCAAAGGAGAGTTATCTTTCAGGTTTTCAAAATCTAAACATAAGATTTAGTTATTCTTATCTTATCAAACAAAACCGTCGAAATGTTGAATCAGAGTTTTCCCACTAGCTAACTTGACAGAAAAGTTTTTATATTTTTAGAAAATTTTCAGATTTTTATGGATTTTATGGATTTTAATATGCAGATACAAAATATACATATGAATGCGAAGGTAAGAAATGCGTACCTGGTTCGCAGATATTGTGAACTATTTGGCCACAGGACTACTACCGACTGAATGGTCAAGTCAGGACAGACTTCGCTTCTTATCCCAAGTAAAACACTTTTACTGGGACGAACCCTATTTGTTCAAGTACTGTCCCGACCAGATTATTCATCGGTGTGTCCCTGACGAGGAATTCAAGAGTGTGCTGTCATTTTGCCACGATCAAGCATGTGGCGTGCATTTTGGCCCCAGAAAGACAGCTGAGAAGATCTTGCAATGTGGTTTCTACTGGCCACAACTCTTCAAAGACACTCATGACTATTGCAAGACTTACTCCCGGTGCCAACACTTGGGCCGGATATCCCGGAGGAACGAGATGCCGCTCCAACCGATCTTGGTTGTGGAGATTTTCGATGTTTGGGGGATCGATTTCATGGGGCCGTTTCCCAGCTCTTTCGGGAACTTGTACATTCTTCTCGCAGTTGATTACGTCTCTAAATGGGTCGAGGCTGTGCCCAGCCGGACTAATGACAACAAGGTTGTCGTTAGGTTGCTTAAAGAAAACATTTTCTCCCGTTTTGGGCACCCCCGAGCGATCATTAGCAACAATGGAAGCCATTTCTGCAATAAGACTTTCGAGGCCTTGATGCGGAAATATTCCATTAATCATAAGCTCTCTACACCCTACCACCCCCAAACCTGCGGGCAGGCCGAAATTTCAAATTGGCAAATCAAGCAGATACTGGAGAAGACGGTTTCCAAAAACCGTAAGGATTGGTCGCTGAAACTCACTGATGCCCTTTGGGCCTTTCGAACCGCTTATAAGACCGATCTTGGCATGTCTCCCTATCGGCTTGTGTACGGAAAAGCTTGCCACCTACGAGTCGAAATAGAGCATCGCGCATTTTGGGCGATAAAGGAGCTGAATCTGTCTCTCGAAGATGCAGGCAGCCATCGGAAGCTGCAGTTGAACGAATTAAGCGAGGTTAGGGATGAGGCTTACGATAACGTGGTTGTCGTTAAGAACCGAACGAAGGTGTTTCACGATAAACACCTTTTGCGCAAAACTTTCGTACCTGGTCAACAGGTACTGCTTTACGACACCAGACTACACTTCTATCCAGGAAAGCTCAGATCTCGCTGGAAAGGGCCGTATTTTGTGTGGAATGTGTATCCGCATGGCGCTGTGGATTTGGAGAATCCAAAGGACGGTTCATTTTTCAAAGTAAATGGACACCGAATCAAACCGTACCTTAGCGCAGAACCAACAGAGGAGCTCCTGGTCTTACAGGAGCCGGTTTACCCTGCATAATCTTCCTCTGCCTACCTCCAAACTTCGGTTATCCAGCCAAGAACAGCGGACATTGTTCCAAATAAGTTTGGGGGTATGTATATACCATTTTGTACATTTTTGTGGATATTCTTTTTCTTTTCTTTAAAAACAAAAAAAAACAAAAAACAAAAAATAAAACTAAAAATAAAAACTTTGTGTATATCTAACCAACAATTTTGACCCTTCAAATGATCTCTTCATGCAATGACAGTGAGGACACTGTCCAGTTTAAGTTTGGGGGTACGCTCGGTACGCATTTCTTACCTTCGCATTCATATGTATATTTTGCATCTGCATATTAAAATCCATAAAATCCATAAAAATCTGAAAATTTTCTAAAAATATAAAAACTTTTCTGTCAAGTTAGCTAGTGGGAAAACTCTGATTCAACATTTCGATGGTTTTGTTTGATAAGATAAGAATAACTAAATCTTATGTTTAGATTTTGAAAACCTGAAAGATAACTCTCCTTTGAAATTAACTATAGCTGATATACGTCTTTACATCACACTACACGTGTCGTGAGTTTTGGAAATTAGAGGACAAGTCTTTTATGTCTAAAAACTTTAAAATAGATAAATGATTTTCTGAGGATCAAATAGGTTTGTTCTGAAATAAGTAATATCAAGAATAGTTTATGAAGTAAAGTGAATATGAAGGAATGTTATTGATGCCTTAATTGGAACTAAGCCTGAAAAATAACCCATCTGGAACTTGATTGGAATGATTACACACCGAACCCACTAAACACGTCTTTTATCCAAAAAAAATAATAATAATAATTGAACTGCCGGTTATATCTTCGTTCGTATTGAATCATCATGATTTTAATGCCAAACTGTCTTTTGTTTTTGGACCTAGGTAACTTGAGTAATTAAGTCCGCTGGGGTGTTTCTACACCTAATGCCCTAAAGCCAACTGGTTTGGGTGCATTGGCCCAAGCTCGCTAAGAAGCTTAGAAAGTCCAGATTAAAACAAAGTCAAGCAAGTGTTCTCTCCGAGTTAAAATTCCTAACGGTTCTTTGTGTGAGAATAATCTTGATAAAAGACAGGCTTTTATATAAAAAAATTTAGCGGAGATATGAAGGTTTGATTCTATGATAAAGACTATTGCACGTTCACAGAGGTGTGTATGAATTGAAAACAAGAAAAAGGTGGAGTGAAAAAAAAGACCTAGTTTCCTGTTAAGGAAGATAGAAATTCTGAAGTTGAAACCTTACTGGAAAACGAAACTTGAAAAATACTTAACTCTTTATAAAACTTATGTGATCCTTTTAAAAATTTTTATCTGGGCTTTATTGTATGACATGATGACTTTATTCGACCCTTCTAGAACTTAACGACACTATTTGCACTGCACGTAAAGACATATAAAATCTGTAGTTAAATAAGAAGCGAGGTGTGAAAAATAAAAGTTCGATAGTCTAGACTTAGGATAATAGAATGGTTATTTTCTGAAACAAAACTTTAGGGTTTAAATCTTAGTTATTTTGCAAAACTAGCTTGACTGGATTTTGTGGGTGTAATCCGCTGAAAACCCTCAGGGGACAACACTCCTCCTACTAAGCACACCTAGAGGTATAACGGCTTGTTGCACGTGCTCAGTGCAATCGCGTTCCCTGCGAAAGTGAGGTTAGGAAATTTTTTTGTGAATAAATTGGCTTTGTTCGGGACGAGCAAATGATAAGTTTGGGGGTATTTGTTCATATCAGATTTTTGCATTTTTATACCGCCCAATTTTTATCACATTGCATATCGGTAGGTACTCTTGAGCCGTGTTTGCTAGTCAATTGCAGGATACAGGTTCTCGGTTCTAAACGGTGAAATCCATGGAAAAACATGACAAAATCCGGGTTCCTGCCAACCACAGATAAAACACGGGCCTCCGCTCTTTATCCGTCTGTTGCCACACACCAGTTTAAGAGACAAAATGGCAAATCAATGTCATTTTCATGCACAAGGCTCAATGGCAACACAAGATCCAAGAAATCTACGCGGAGCTCGAGGAAATCATGACAAAAAGATCCACATCAAATCATCTATTTCTCAACAGAAATTTTGGAAAAATCGTGAAGCAAATCTGAGAAAAATCATATGCCAGAATAAAGGACATGAAAGACCAGGGAAGCACAAAAAAATAGAGGACCTAACTCACAAATACGGCCGCGGAACAGCGGCCAATAGGGGGTCTAGGCCGCGGTTCCGCGGCCGTTTAGGCTTGTCGGTTGAAGATTTTTATGGGTATTTCAGTCTTTTCAATGTGGTTCAGTATGTTGCCCTAATTTCCCAGTTACCTGCCTATAAATAGTGCAGAACTTGCCAAAGCCATGTGTGCTTAATCTTGTATTTTTTAGGGTTTAGAATACTTGTTCTTCTTCCTCTTCTCATCTCTTCTCCATTGAAAAACTTGTAGTAAGCTTTTGTGAGTGAAGAATGATGAATAAAGAAGTTCATTTTGTTATTATACTTGTCTTGCTCTTTTTATGTTAATCGCTTGTAATCGTTAATTGATAAGTAGTTGTTGTTATTTATTATTGTTTCTTTCTTTTCTCTTTTTCTTTATCCTTAAAACAACCATGATGCTTACGCTTGATCCTTGCCAAGGTGAGGTCGCAAATAGCTAGTTGTTATCTTCTAATCTCTTTCTTTCTCTCTTCCTCTTTGTTTTATTTTCTTTTCATTATGATGTGTGAGTAGTTTACATACTTGTTAGGGTAGGATAAGGGAAGTTTGAGAGAAGGAAATCTCTCTCACTCTTTCCTTTCCCAACATCTTAAATCAACTCCCGTTAATTGAACCACAATCCGCTCCCTACGGCACCCTATCCTACATGATAGCGGTGATTCCGTAGTGAGACCGGTTGTGGTTGAATTAACCGGAGGTTATGGATAAGAGCCAAGAACGGACGGACAAGCACCAAAAGGAATAACTTAAGCGTTGGAAAGCCTAGCTTATACTCGCAAGTTCCTTCCTAGTCGTGCTAATCCCCGTTGTTGCCGATTACCGTAACACCGATATTAAGAGTGGCAACGAAAGAAGTGAGCGACTCCTAACTCAAACTAACCTAATCCTAACCCTAGCAAGCTCTCTTTACATATCATTTTAACACTTAGATAATCATAAACAAATCTGGAAAATTGGACTTAACTCGTTAAAGCACATAGAAAAAGATTCCCATCTTCCTGCGGACGACCCATACTCAACCGGCTAGCTACAAGAGAAACCGTTTTGATTGCGGTAATTAACTAAACTTAAACACGCAGAAACCCTAACAATCAGCAAGCACCCATATCTCCGGCTCCCTGAGGCTCAAGAGACTGGTCCCGCTTAAACCTATATTTACTAGGGTCCTTAGGGTAATTTGTAGAACTTGAGGGGGTTTTATGTAAAAATAATTTTGTATTGTTTTCAAAATACAACTCAAGTATTTAATTATCGTATTTATTTACATACAACAATTTAATGCTCAAGATAAATATCTATACATGTTCGAATAGCATGAAATAATTCAAGTATATTATTCGAGTAACTACCATAAACAATGTTGTAACGAAATATTATGTATGACTAATTAATCAAGTCGAACGAATGCGCAATATAAACAGAAATATGGCTCTATGTGTTTTTCATGCGTGAGTTCCAGTTTCACCTAAATACGACTGCCTGTTTGGGAGGTATATATGTTTTTGTATCGTCGCGCAAAACAGATCAGAATCTATTCGGCACCGTCACATATTTTTAAAACAAAGTTTCGGTCTATTTCCTTTAGGTTTCAGGTTAAGAAATTATTACAAAATTGTAGGTATTTCAATGTACTTATCCATAACCCCAAGATTCACATGATTTGGATTTCTTAAACTCTAGTTATGATCATTTTATTATCAACGTTTAAAACAGAAATTCAGATTTCTAGACATCAATTATATATTGTATTACAAAGCCTATATCAGGCCATTTCATGCATTTATAGGTAATCTAATATACAGAAAATTATATTTCTATCAATTGTGCATCTACACATCTAAATTTTGTCACAAAGGGACATCGGGTGTTCGAATTATGTCCAATTTGAAAATAGTGTGCGAATTGGAACAGATTCTGTCCAGATCCGTCTCTAAATATTTTAACGCATTTTACTATATTTTACGTCGGTTTTATGTAAAAACATAAAACTAATAAAATCTATATATTTCGATGTAGATATCTAAAATACTTGATATTGCGCAATTTGGATATCTGTAGACTAAGTTATGTGTCTAAGAAGTTGATCGATAAATGCAGTTTTCTGTTTTTATGAACATTGAATAAAAACGATATAATTCCTAAACTATTATGCGGATCGATCTAAAATTTTTATAGCATGTACAATATAATATATTCTATCATATGTAAATTTCATGAAATTTCCAGAAGTAAAAATTAATTTCTAAAATTTATTTTAAAGATAAAGGTATTGATATGTATGCTAAAATTAGCCAAAAAATTAACTAGTATTTTTTTAAGCAAGCTTCTACTTTTCTTTTAATAAGCAAACCGATTCCATTAGATATCTTAGATATATATTGTGGCATGAAATTTATGTTCTCACAACTCACAATAAACATTCGTAGTCATGAACAAGGAATTAAAAACACTTTAATTTGAACAAGAAACAATAAGATATTATTAAACTGTATAGAACCATATATATCTAGACTTATATATATGTATATGTTTATGTTTATCTTTTCTTATGGATTACGATATGAAAAGAATAGCGGGTTCACGAGATATGACAAAAGGAGAATAAAAAGATGGAGGAGGAGAGAGAGAAGGGGGACTTACATACACAAGCTGGTATTGTCACCGGGCTTGTCTATGCGCCGATAGTCTCGCGTTACTAGCGAGACCTTCTTGAAAACTTCTTTGTGTTCTTATTCTAAGACTCTAGGTGAAGAGGGAGAAGGGAGAGATAGAAAAATGTGAGGAAGAAAAAGAAAGAGGGGGACAAATAAAGATGGTGTAATGGTGAATTATCTATCATAATATATGCATTCAACATGGGAATTAAAAGAGAAATGAAAGGTCACCATTCATTTTGGAAATGAATGGTCTCATTTGTAAGTTATGAGAAGAATAAGAATTGATAAAAAAAAAACAATTGCAAGAATGGGGATTTGAACATGTGACTTATAGAATAACAATGCAAGGACTTAACCAATATGCTACAAGCTTGTTCATGCCAATATTTAATTAGATTTAAATATATGCTGTTGCTAGAAAAGAATGCACGCTTTTGGGCTCATAGTTTTATAAAAGAAAATGAAAATGAGATTGGATTTGGGTTATGGGTTGGGTCAGGTCTTGCGTTTAATTTGAAATAGCTTAAAATTTAGTTTAAAGAATTAGATTTGGAAAAAAAATAGATGGAATAATAAAATAATATATATATAATAGAAAACAAAATATACGGAAAAAATACTACGAATAAATATTTTACTGAAGAAAGAAAAAATGATGGTATAGTAATATTGGGTTGTTACAGAGGTTGTGATCAATTTTAGTGAAGGAAGCATAGGGTTTTGGTAAGGTTTTGGAGATGAAACATGGAGGTAGAAGTGGTGGAGGTAGTATGAAGGAGGAGATAAAGAAAACCATGGGGGGGGGGGAAGAAGGCATCTCCTCTCTCTCCCCTATCCTCACTCTCACTTATTCTTACCCTCTCACAAGCCCATGCCTCATGTCATGACTTTTGTCCTCTCTCTCTCTCCCCTCAATTATTCTTTCCTCTCTTTCTTTCTCTCTTTTCCCAAATAAATCACAAGTCACAACACAAATGAACGACATATAATAAAATGCAATATGACATGGTGCACTAGCCATGGAAAATGTGAAAATACGGATTTGGCCTAATCGCGATTAGTAGTGCACTAATCAAGTTTAATTTTAAACTTGCATATAATTAATTATAAAAATGCCAATAAATATATTTTTAAGAAATAAATTATTTTAATCTCCCAATATTTTCCAAATATTGGTATATAATTATACCATTTTACGAAAATCCCCATTTCGCAAATCGATTAGTTTTTGCGAAATATATTATTTTAATATTAAATTCCAAAAATAATATTTTATATTTTCTAAAATGATACATTTTTCCCCTCTTAAACAAATTCGGTCCCCGAATTTAAATTTAAACCCCCAAATACTAAAATATTTCAATAATTAACTCAAATCAACGGGGCTCCGAAATCACGGAAGATACAGAAATACCACAGCGCATCATGTGCGCTTGAAAACGAGTACGAAACTCAAAATCGAACCCCGTCAAGCGTGACGCAATTATTGGAGTTACAATGGAGATATATATCTCGAAATCCACTACTGAAATCCAATATACTATTATCAAAATCATAATACGTATATAGTACGCATCCTTGTAAAACCATTTTAAAAGCTGAGTAACTCAAGCCATATCTTCTTTTTATATCGCCGTATGATGCGTAACTCACGGCACAAATGGCGGACGATCATTTGTAAAGTAGTGAATATATCTATATATGTTTTTGCTCAAATTATACGTCCCTCCTTTTTGAAATATCCCAAAAGGTTTTCCTTTGTAAAGGTTCGTGTCACTCGCGGACGCGTAGGAAATAGCGAGACTATAGCTCGTTTTTTGAAAATCTCTTAGTAAACTTTTAATGCATGTGAAAATACTCAGGCACTGTCCTCAGATCAGCCCTGCTCGAATACTATATATAATATAGTGTCCACTATGAAAATATATACTCAAGAGCAAAAATCAGTCTCAAAAGGCATATCCAATCATCACGTGCGTCTGGTGCGCATGGAAATCAAAGCCAAATATAAGTGCCACGAATGTGCACAAAAGCCAAAGTAAGTGCAACGAGTGTGCACGAAAGCATTTGTCAAATGCAACTGATGTGCATGACAACAACATCAAGTGCATCTAGAGTGCACGAAAATCTCAACCCAGTGCAACTCACCTGCATGAATGAAAATCTCAATCAAGTGCATCCAACATGCATAAATAACATCTCATACCATGCACCTAATATTCGCAAAAATCCAAACCAAGCGCGTCAGGTCCGTATAAAATATCTAGTGCAGTAGCGTGCACGATAACGAACGTCAAATGCAAACGCGCATAAAAACATAAATCTGGTGAAACAAATGCTCAAAGACATAAATCGGGTGCAACCAATGTAAGGAGTATAAATCTAGTGCAACAAATGCACGAAATACAAATCTGGTGCAACAAATGCACGAAATACCAATCTGGTGCAACAATTGCACGAAATATCAATCTGGTGCAACAAATGCACAAAATACAAATCTAGTGCAACAAATGCACGAAATTTCAATCTGGTGCAGCAAATGCACGAAATACTTTTCAATATCTCAAATGCTTACAAAAACAACACCAAGTGTACCAAGGCGTATAAAATCATAAACGTGTGCAACTGTGTGCAAAAAACATGTATCAATGCACTGCAAGCACATGTAAGCTATACCGAGTGCAAAAATCAAATCGAGTGCGTATCACCTGCACAAAATAAAACCGACCGTATGAAATCCACCAAATCATAAACACGTGCAGCCGAGGCACAAAAATCAAGTGCAATAACTGTGCATAAAAGAAAATATTCGCTCGATGCAGCCATGGTGCACGAAAACATAAATCACGAAACCCAATCATCGAAAATCAAATCCGAGCGATAAAAGTGTGATACTCGGATCACAAAACACGAATCATAATAAATGATATTGAGGTACACCTCCTTCAATGTTGAAAAAAAATGTCGGTGCGCCCAAAACTGGCAGAGCAAGACCATCCGCCTGCCTCCTGCTCACGGTCTGGCGTCCTCTGCCTCTGGGTCCTCATTTTCTCTGTGGATTACTAATCTCGCAATCCATCGGCCTGGTCAGGTGTACTGATGGAAATGATTCCGCTCTAACACTCCTCTGGTCATCTCTCGGTCAATTATCATGACCACTCGCAAATGTCACGTCACTGATGTCGGTATTTGGCCCTCTGAAAACACGCGACACAACCAATCCTGGATGCAAACTGTATCGCTGCAGTGCCCTGGAAAGAACCTGCTCAAGGTTTCTCCCGATCTCGCCTACGCCGAACTACACGAAGATTGGCACTCTTTACTCGATCCTTTCACGTTTTCTGGACATTTGCATTCTCAGCACAACTTTTCCTCGGGAATTGGCCGTATCCCAATGCCTATGTACGCATATTCGATCTCTAATCTTAACAGGGAGTAACAACAACTAGTTAACATCTCATACAAACCTCTTGTTCCACTCGCCTTTATTATCGTCCACTTCGATGTCACCTCTTGATTGAATTAAGCTAGTCAACAAATCACAAGCGCTAGCCAAGTTCAACCTATCATTTCTTGATTGAATTAAACCCATCCTTACGACCCTTAACATAGTCAATAAATTCGTACGACTACCATAATCCAATCACATCATATGGTTGCAGATAAGCACTAATTAGCTACCGCACACTACGCCTTAACATATTCAACAAACGTAGCACGAATACTAAATAGTACTTATCTGAAATGACGGAGGGCTACGCAGGTTTTTAAGAAATAATGAGCGTAATAAACTTGATATCGTTGTAGAATCAAGTGGTTTGAAAAGGAGTGGTTTAAGCTCTGTTTTAAAAATCGAGTACTTCTCAAAAACAAACCCAATAGCATCTGCTAGCTTTTGCTAAGAGGTCACTCCCGGTGAAGAGATCTCGGCTCTTTTTTCATCGAATGAGGTGCTGGCTATTCATTAAGGAATACCACTATACAAAGCAAGAACTATAGAAGCTATCAAATTAGTAAACCAAATGGGTTGTAACATTTTCTAGTTTTGCTAAAAAGGTCACTCCTTGTGAAGGGATCTCGGCTCTTTCCTCATCGAATGAGGTGCTGGATATTCATCAAGGAATACCACAATGCAAAGCAAGACCTAGAGCTACCTTTTCGAAAATTTTTGATTCCACAACATCTTTAGGTTTATTTCCTTTTCATTAATCTCATTAACGAAATCCATCATTTAATGTTTCCTAAACATCACAGAAAAATGAAACGAAAACAGAACGAACGCTTATGCCATCCGCATTCGCTACGGGGCCCCGTCATGCACAGTTAGGTTACTTAACTACCGGCAGAGCGGGGGCTGGACTAGCGCGGGTGCAAAACAAAAGCAACGTTTATTATATATCATATATATAATATAGCATTCGTCTCAGGCAGTTATATGATCAATATCACAGAACCAAGCAGCAGAAGCAACATATGAAATATTGGATATACTAGGAGGTCCGTGTTTTAAATCAAGCCAATAAAGTAAAACACGGATTCCACGGTCGTGATGAATAGCCAATCCCACATCCATAGACCCGTACGAGAGTGGCAAGTAACTCTACCAATTCTAGAGTTAGGAGACCCAGTCTCAACTCCTTGAGATGGTCTCCCACTGGACTCTAGAACCCGGTTACATGTGCTCTCCGCCTTGGGCCTATCCTAATGCGGAAAAGAAAATAATATAAATCAAAGGTGACATCTTCCTCAACCCGGAAGTACCCCAATAAAAGAATATTACATACAGATTTTACATGAATGAAAATACAAAAACTCTCATCTCACATAAAATCCTCCGGCTATTCAATCACGACGATCCAATATAACATATCATATCAACACATAATATCACATATCATCAACGTAAGTAAATACGCGTATCCTGAATGTCGTTGACATATAGCAACGAGATCGAGATACATATTACATTTACAGTCGCAGAAAAGAAATGAAAAACTACAATATTTAGAATCCGCAAATACCTTAGACATCATAAACCCGGAATATCTCATATTCCGAATTTCATGCCTAACTTATAAACCTTGCCTTTTAGTCTCAAATTGAAAACTCTTTTAAATAAACTGCAAGATAATTCAACAAGATTTCCAAGTGAGTGATCGCGTACTATATGTAATTGTGACGGAGTTTTGATCCGAATCAAAAACCCGTGATAATCGATCAAATGAGACTAAACGCCTAGATTTACAATATACTAACTAGTTTTCACAAAACTAATTATTGTGGATTCCAAATATTGTATCACATATCATTATCATCTATACGACGATAAAAATTTCGATCGATTTAACAAATACCCATAAAATCCAGAGAGCTCAACAACTTGAGTCTAATTAAAAACATACAGAGAGTGCATAATTGAAAAATGGAACCACAGAAGAAAAGTACAAACCCTAATCTCCCCAAAGTGCGGCTGATCCGCGGCTAAACTAGGGTATTGGCCGCGGTTCCATGGCGCTTTAGAGGATTTAGGGTTTGTAATGTCTTGTGTTTCCTTAAAAAATCCTGCACATTTTCTGAATATTTTTAATCATGAAAATTTCAACTTTTGAAAAAACCGACAGAAACATGCCAAAATGCGGTTTCAAAAATTCGATTGAACACTTTAACGTCATAACGACTTTCCCTAAATTCCCAGTTTGGCTCTGATACCATGAAGGTGTTCACCATTACCATGGTGGGGTAAAAACGAGCATCGAGCATGGCATTTTAAAAATTTTCATGACGGAGATGAACACAAACCAAGATCTAACTAGAAGTTTAGGGTTTTTAGCATGATGATATCACAAATATTAAGAAGGGAAGGAGAATACTACCTAGTAGATTCATGGCCTTCTCTTCTTAGGCTCTGGGTTGTAGTCCCTATGACTCCTCATAGCTCCATGATTGAATCTTTTCCGTGTCGTATTTAGAATGTTTCACAACCAAAGAAATTTATACCGCAATCAATTGATGGTGTCTATTGTAGTTTCGTCGGTGAATGTGGATCGTCCACTGAGAAAGTGTGATTTGCTCGTTTTTGTTTTAGTTGAGTCGAAAATTAAAAGATAAAAGAAATTGCAATAAAATTGATTCAAGATTTTTGAGTTTTTATTTTCAAGAAACTTAAAGAAAGTAAAGATCAAAAATCATGAATCGAGAAATGTTCCCAATTTGTTTGAACTATCAAGATTTGTAAAGAGGCTTGTAGGAATCGATCCAATCGATAGTGATGATGAATACTTATGATTACAAATTCTTATCCATTGAAGATTTGTTGCAAGATCGATGATAATCAACAAGGTTTAGGGATCTATTGAAGAAACGAGGGTTTCTTCATCATCATCCCTTGTCCTTTCGTTGATTAGCATTCAAATTCTAGCCTCTAGGAAATTCAATCATCAATCATTGATCTCTAATTTAGAGCGAAATCATTCAAGAAAGTATCTCGCTCAAAACTAGGTCGTCGTTGATTCAATTTCCTAAAGTTTATAAAACTCATAAGACTTAAGAATCCTTCAAGAATTTAATCATCATCATCTACCTATTTTCTCGATTCCTCCGCAAGTGGAGTTTTCACTCAAACATCATGAAAAAGGTAACAATCAAGAATCGATAACTCTTCATAATGCTCAAATGTAAAGAAAAGCAAGATCAAGAATTTTCACATTTTATTATTCGGTATTTCGTTACAATACACTCAAATACTACAAGAATTGAGGTGGAACTAAATCATCGAACTAGCTTCGCATCGTCTTCTTGAGTCGTGGATCGTCGTGGATCACTTGCTCGAATGAAGATCGGCGTTACTTCAAAAGGCTCGTTGAATTCTTGCTCAATTTGGTACTCGATGAATCTTGATTTGGCTTTTGAATTGTATTTGAGGCTAGGGCTTTGGATCACAAGTTGTGTCACTCAACTTGTGTTTGGAATTGTTGAACAACCTTTTTAATGAAGCATTAGGTCCCTTTATATAGTTTTCCCTCAAGCTTCCCCAGGAAGCTAAGCTAGGTTTAGCTTCCCTTGGAAGCTAAGCTAGGTTTAGCTTCCCTTAGAAGCTTGGTTGTTATGAGGCTTGCATAGGAAGCTAGGGAGTTGTAGGGAAGCTTCTAGATTAAGGTAGTTAGCTAGCTTACATGAGAAGCTTGGTAGGTATTTAGCTTGCACAAGAAACTTGGCTGTTAGAAGGGAAGCTTCTGGAGCTCTCTAGGGACTGAAGTGTCTTGAAGAAGTTTTGCTACTGAAAAGGAGACTTCTGGAACATGAACAACTGCCGACGATTCAATGCGGTCGCGGATCCGCGGCGGATCGCCTGACTCGGCCGCGGATCCGTGGCCGTTTAGAGTGATCTCTGCATGAAATCTTCAGGGTATTTTTATGTTGGCTTTATGGCACTTTTCTAATGTCTGGAATATTTTTATACTTTCTTGTTTACTTCCAGATCACAAGTCTTGGACTTGACGCGTTTTATCAGCAATTTTAGCAGTTCCGGCTCTTTTACCTGGAGAATTTCCTGCACCCAATCTCGAGACAAGTGTTTGATACACAAAAGATCACGTATGCAATAATAAACACTCAATTTCCCTCAAAATTCTGGTTATAATGTATAACACATGTTATTTGGTATTTTACAGACGAATTGCTAATATGTGCTATAATTATACCAAACACCTTTAGATGATTGCAAAAAGTAGGGAAATTGATGTGTTAAAAATGCAATATTTTCGACTGATCAAATTCCCCCAAACTTAATTTTGGTCGTCTTGAGCAAACTTGTTTTATTAGAAAGAGAAGGAGAAAATAAAGAAAAAGAAAAACTAACTAGCACACTTTTATAGGCAACACGATTGCACTGAGCACGTGCAACAAGCCTTTAAACCTCTAGGTGTCCCTAGTAGGAGAAGTGTTGTCTCCTGAGGGTTTTCAGCGGATTGCACCCACAAAATTCAATAATAAAAGGGAGACCGTGAAGTTACATGTAAAGATAAGAATTTTAAAAGAAAGAATTTGAAAATTAGAGTTTCCAACTACACTACCTTTTCAGTTGTCATGAGCCCTATCTTAATAGTCATGAAAAAATGTTAGAAATCACATCATCCCTCAATAAAACATCGTCTTTATTCTTCATTCCTATCTTTCTTCCAAACATCGATCATATACCCCTAAGTGTGTGTAAAAGACATCCCTACACTTGGAGAATTCAATTCAAGCTATCATACTCTTGTCCATCTACCTCAGTACTTTTTAATTGATGAATATTTAGATGAGATTGCTCACACATTTTTTATGCGACCGTTAATACTTCTTGAGGTACAACCGACCGATTACTTATGTGCTTGCTTATTAGACGTATTAGCATTTTCCTCGTTTTGCACCACCTAAGGCTTAGCAGTGACTCCCAAACCAGTTGGTCTAAGGCACTAGGTGATGAAGCACCCTCGCTATATTTTTTATTGCTGCCTTGGTGATAACAAAACCAGTGTTCATTTTTTTCTTAACACCATTTATATTTTCTTCATTTATTATTTCCTTCATACTTTGGCTTTTAGACAAGAGCATTTCAAGGTATCCTCTACTATCCCGAGCTTCAAGACGTGTGTAAGTGCGTATAGTACGGTATCAATATTCATATGTTTGGCTTCCAGAATAGGAACTATTTTTCAGACTTATTTTTATCCTCAGATTAGTGACTTCCTTCATCTTACTAACCCTTGGGACAACGGCTCATAACTACTTATTACTAGTTTCGTTTAAGAAAACTTCTAATTTTCTAGGTTTTCTTGAATTTTTCTAATGTTTTGGATGTAATTTTTCAATATCTAATCTTTTATTATCTTATTTATGTAGAAAAAGAAATTTAATTTTTTATTTTATTTTATTATTTTATTATTTTTTATATGTTTTGTGCTTATGCAAATTATGATGCAAAATAATGTGAAAATAAGCACAAACCTCCCCCAAACTTGTTTTTAACAGTGTCCTCACTGTTACCATCCGCTAGATCATAAAAACCTGTAAGCTTGGGAGGAAATTTATTAACGGGGGTAAAAAATATGATTATGAAAATCCTCCCCCAAACTTATTTTTGGCTCACAATTTTAAGTAAAAATTTTATTTTCAAGAGCCAGCTTATACCCCCCAAACTTGAGTTAAACAATGTTAATCTTTGAAAATCACAAGAGGGGGTCAAAGTTATTGGTCAATGCCATGTTTTGCAAAGACTGAAAGTCAACACCAACCATTCGAAAATTTTATCAGTGTAGTGCACCGGTTGGTGGAAGAACGTGTTAAATGGAGCCAGAAAGAAGTGGGGAAGAGGTAAGTGGTGTGATGGAATGTGTTTGCATCTCGTTTTGGAGAGACGACACAGTGATTGTGATGGATTACTCACATTCTCTTTATAGTCTAGAAGAAGGGGTGGAGGTTCAATTTCTTTTTCTTTTTGAAGTGGATTCATCTCAACACCCGTGTCTTTTAAAAATGCGAGTTCATCAGCGAAAATTTCCTCAAAACTCTCATCGATACCCTGAAGAATAATGTTATCAAAAGGCGCGGGGTGATCTTCAGACTCCAAAAACGATTCATAATCAGTGTTAGTTGCTGACCCGGACAACTCGGTGGAAGAGTCCGTATGTGAATGATACATAGTTGGGTCAAACAACAACATATGAAAAGAGTCTAGATCAGTATCATGAGGTTGATCAAATTCGCTGCTGTCGACATCCATTAATTCGACAGAACATGCATGAGCAGTAGGTTCGGAGGGTACACTTCCCAACTTGTAAATGTTCAGCTCAATTGACATCTTCCCGAAGTATAGGGTCATAGAGCCGTTATGATAGTTGATTATAGCATTGGAAGTGGCCAAAAAGGGGCGACCAAGAATCACCCGAATTTGATTCCGTGGGTTTGCTACAGGCTGTGTATCAAGTACAATAAAATCCACAGGGAATACAAATTCCCCGATTTTTATTAACACATCCTTTAGTTCACCCCTAGGTTTGGTGATTGATCGGTCTGCTATTTGGAGAGTGCAATGAGTTGGTTTCAACTCTCCAATCCCTAACTGTTCATAAACCGAGTAAGGAAGCAGGTTAACACTTGCGCCAAGTTCAAGTAGATCACGGTTAATGTGTTTATCCTCAATAGAAATAGAAATAGTAGGATAGCCAGGATCCTTACGTTTCCTAGGTAATTGTTGGGGAAAAGCTGTGTTTACAGTCTTTGACATGAATACCTTTTTTGAAACTTGAGTATTCCTTTTCCTAGTGCACATGTCCTTGAGAATTTTCGTATAAGCGAGGACTTGTTGTATTGCATCTAGAAGAGGGATATTGATGTTAACCTGTTTAAAGATTTCAGTGATCTTCTCCATTTGCGGACTTGGTCTGTTTCCCCTTAACCGATTCGGATAAGGAGTTTTAGCAATAAGAGCGGGGTCCAACATTGGAGAAGATCATGTGGGTAGGAAAGATCCAAGAATAGGAGTGGGGATCGTCTTTGGTAGACTAGAAGAGGTGTGTTGAGGGTTCGAGCCTTGGGAAAAACGGAGAATAGGCTCGGAAGAAAATAGTGGGGTAGACTAACTGGGATCAGAAGTAGAAGCAGAAGCAGAAGGAAAAGTCTCAGCCGGGGTATCATCGATTGATTCTTCATTATTATCAATCTCTTCACCGACATGGTTGTCAAGCACTCTTCCAGATCTCAACGTGGTGATAGCGTTCACATGATGTGAATAGCCAGAATTGGGTAAATGTTGAGCTGGAAGTTTCCCTTTCTCTCTAGCACTCAATTCGGCATTTATATGGGCAATTTGTGCTTCCATCGATTTAATACTCTCAGTTTAGGAGTCAGAGTTTTTCTGGATTTTATCGACGGAAGACTGAAAATTTGCCGTAATTTGCATGAAATTTGTCAGAAGCAAATTCATGGTTTGTTCAAGTGAAGAGGAGTTATCTGAACCGACCGTTTGGAAAGAATTATTCCCAGGTACAGAATTTGTGGCCTGATTTTGAAAAGTTTGTGTTTGGTAGGGGTGCTGACTCAGTTGAAGTGGTTGCTGTTGTGGTGGAGGAGCCCTTTGGAAATTGTTTTGATTTGAACCATGTTTTGAGTTTGTGATTGGTTCCAAGCAAAGTTAGGGTGATTCCTCCAACCCTGATTATAAGTGGAAGAATACAGATCGTTTCTAGGTCTTTGTTGGAAAGCAGCATTGGTATGCTCTTGACCTTGAAACGGAGAATTCAATGGACATTCTTCCATAAGATGTGATGGATCAGAATAGAATCCACAGACAGTTTTGGAGAGTGACATCTGATTTAGGGCGGCTGCTAAAAATTTATGTTCCATAGTTTCGAGTTTCTTTTGCATTGCTGCCATTTCATCTCTAACTCCTATGGAAACATCAGATTGGTTACTGCCACTCCTAGACGATGATTGTTAGCACTCTCCCACTGTAAAGATTTTTCTGCGAAATCTTCTAAAAATCTCCAGGCTTCACCATCATCTTTAGTCATGAAGGTGCCTTGACACATGGATTCAAGGGTCTGTTTTGTTGTAGGATTAATGCCCTCATATATGATTCTGCACAGATCCCATCTAGGGATTCCGTGATGTGGATATTGAACTAACAGATCCTTGAAGCGTTCAAAACACTTCGAGAATGGTTCACTTGGAAGCTGGGTAAATTGATTTATTTCGCTACGGACTCGAGCTGTTTAATGATTGGGGTAGAATTTCTTTAGGAAAGCTGTGACGAATTCTCCCCAGTTCGAAATAGAATGCGCGGCTGTGTTATAAAGCCACTTCTCGGCTATATCGCACAAAGTGAATGGGAGAAGTCGTAGACGCATAGCATCCACAGAAAGCTGTGAAGTACCCATCATAGCGCATACATTTTCAAATTTGGTAATAAAGACATATGCGTGTTCAGACTCGAGACCGTGATATTTAGGTAGAAGATTGATGTATTGGGGTTTGATTTCAAAATTGTCCCCATTGGCTGGTGGAATGGTGAGACAGGTCGAAAGAGGACCTCACATAGGGTAACATCTCTCTTGGAGAGAGATGCGGGGTGGATTCTGCGCACCTGTGGACGGTGGCAGAGTAGTGTTAAAGAAGTTTGATGGAGAATTGTCCTTCGATGTGGGTGTGGTGGTGGGTGAAGATAAAGTAGACGTAGAATTACTGACTTAGGAGTCGATAGGAGAACGCGGGCAAGGCGGGCACTAGAATCCCGTGTCCAGCCGAGCATGCACAAAATGGTTTAGCACAAGTGGCAGCGTTAAGTGATAATTAAGGAAAAGATGAGTTTGGTGTTTGTTTTTGAAAAATACGGATTTTTGAAAAATCAAATCACAAACAATGCACAAGCAACCATAATTCTAGTAGTCACCTAGGTCATGTTTCTATACCGCTCCTAGACTTCCAGAAGACAAGTCACAAGATAAATCCCCTACTGCCTCTTTGCCCCTCCTGTGGCTAGGTAAGTGCCAGATATGTGGGAGGTTCTCCACTACGTAAGTAGTGGGCCTAATTAAGTAACCACTTGCCTTAGACACACTTGCCTTAGACACCATAAAAGAAACGCGGATAAGCAATAGATTACCCATGACCTCCTTCTGTCCTAAGTGAGTGCGACGGTCCTTAGAGTCATGTCTAGATATTTTTTAGTTAATGAGGATGATGCGGATGCAAGTTTGTGATTTTTGGGGCTTAGGAAGTGTAATGAACTCCCTACCTAATCTGAATTTGGTCTTTGCCCCTTAATTTCCATGTTAAAAATGCAAACAACTAAGATCAAATACACAACAATTTTTCATTTTGCGGCGCTGCGAATTTTTTGCAAAGAATCCTGCAGAAATTGGTTAATGGACAAAGCTTGGAGGAGATAAGAAAGAAAGAAATATACCTGAGAAGATTGGTACAGTGAAACCCTCAGCTCACCGCGGTTCTGCCAGAATATGCCTACAAATACCGCGGATCCGCCGCAAGATGAGGAGATACCTGCACAAAAATTTCCACATATGCTTCTTTTGCCTCTCTGAACTCTCTGAGATGTCCTGAAAATTTTTCCTCTCGCTCCAGAGATTCCAGATTTCCTCACAACAATTCACAACAAATCGTTAAGCGCTTGTTACGAATTTTGATCTAAAAAACTGATGGAATAATAAATTTTCCAACTCAAATTACAAAAACAGACAAATTAGCACACGATCCCCGGCAACGGCACCATTTGATTGAATCTTTTCCGTGCCGTGTTTAGAATGTTTCACAACTAAAGAAATTTATACCGCAATCAATTGACGGTGTCTATTGTAGTTTCGTTGGTAAACGCGGATCGTCCACTGAGAAAGTGTGATTTGCTCGTTATTGTTTTAGTTGAGTCGAAAATTAAAAGATAAAAGAAATTGCAATAAAATTGATTCAAGATTTGTGAGTTTTTATTTTACAGAAATTTAAAGAAAGTAAAGATCTAAAATCAAGAATCAAGAAATGTTCCCAATTTGTTTGAATTATCAAGATTTGTAAAGAGGCTTATAGAATCGATCCAATCGATAGTGATGATGAATACTTATGATTACAAATTCTTATCTATTGAAGATTTGTTGCTAGATCGATGATAATCAACGAGCTTTTGGGATCTATTGAAGAAACTAGGGTTTCTTCATCATCATCTCTTGTCCTTTCATTGATTAGCATTCAAATTCTAGCCTCTAGGAAATTCAATCATCGATCATTGATCTTTAATTCTGAGCGAAAACATTCAAGAAAGCATCTCGCTCAAAACTAGGTCGTCGTTGATTCAATTTCCTAAAGTTTACAAGGCTCATAAGACATAAGAATCATTCAAGAATTTAATCATCATCATCTACTTATTTTCTCGATTCCTCCACAAGCGGAGTTTTCACTCAAACATCATGAAAAAGATAACAATCAAGAATCGATAACTCTTCATAATGCTCAAATGTAAAGAAAAGCAAGATCAAGAATTTTCACCTTTTATTATTCGATGTTTCGTTACAATACACTCAAAGACTACAAGAATTGAGGAGGAACTAAATCATCGAACTAGCTTCACATCGTCTTCTTGAGTCGCGGATCGTCGTGTATCATTTGCTCGGATGAAGATCGGCGTTGCTTCAAAAGGCTCGTTGGATTCTTGCTCAATTTGATACTCGATGAATCTTGATTTGGATTTTGAATTGTATTTGAGGCTAGGGCTTTGGATCACAAGTTGTGTCACTCAACTTGTGTTTGGAATTGTTGAACAACCTTTTTAATGAAGCATTAGGTCCCTTTATATAGTTTTCCCTCAAGCTTCCCCTAGAAGCTAGGTTTACCTTCCCTTGGAAGCTAAGCTAGGTTTAGCTTCCCTTGGATGCTTGGTTGTTATGAAGCTTGTATAGGAAGCTAGGGAGTTGTAGGGAAGCTTCTAGATTAAGGTAGTTAGTTAGCTTGCATGAGAAGCTTGGTAGGTATTTAGCTTGCACAAGAAGCTTGACTTTAGAAGGGAAGCTTCTGGAGCTCTCTAGGGACTGAAGTGTCTGGAAGAAGTTTTGCTATTGAAAAGGAGACTTCTGGAACATGAACAACTGCCGACGATTCAATGCGGCCGTGGATCCGCGGCGGATCACCTGACTCGGCCGCGGATCCGTGGCCGTTTAGAGTGATCTCTGCATGAAATCTTCAGGGTATTTTTATGTTGGCTTTATGGCACTTTTCTGATGTCTGGAATATTTTTATACTTTCTTCTTTACTGCCAGATCACAAGTCTTGGACTTGACGCGTTTTATGAGCAATTTTAGCAGTTCCGGCTCTTTTACCTGGAGAATTTCCTGCACCCAATCTCGAGATAAGTGTTTGATACACAAAAGATCACGTATGCAATAATAAACACTCAATTTTCCTCAAAATGCTGGTTATAATGTATAACACATGTTTTTTGGTATTTTACAGACGAATTGCTAATATGTGCTATAATTATACCGAACATCTTTAGATGATTGCAAAGAGTAGGGAAATTGATGTGTTAAAAATGCAATATTTTCGACTGATCACTCCACATGAAGATTGATCGAGCTAGCTTCTTGATCTCCCAAATCGAAGATGATCTACCCGATGCTACTATAGCTCAAACTTCCTCTTCACTTATATCCAATAAATGAAGGAAACACACCCAAGACCAAATTGCTAGTCTAGTTTAGGATGGTGATGTAGGGGATATTAGCTTACTAGGGTTTGTTCAAAGGCATGTGATTCACATCACATGTGAGGGTTCATGGCTTTGAGTTGGTGGAGGAAGAAAAACAATGAGAATGGAGAGAGCTTGAAGAAGAAGAGCTCTTCCACTAAAAAATGAAGCAAGTGTTAGAATGAATGTTGAATGGCATAACTCAAGACCACCCTTATTCAAGCATGGAATATTTTTGCAATAATCAATTGCACCTATGCTTGAATAGTTGGTCAAGAGTAAATGTAAAATGAAATGTGCCATACTACACCTATACTTAAAATATCTCACATGTCTCCTATTTTCCACCATATCATTTTTATTTTCACAAAATAAAAATTGATGTCATATGTGTCATCAACCATGACACATTTAATATTCATACACACGCACACACACATATACATATATATATATACATAAATATATATATAGTGAGCAAATAATATTAGATAATATATAATTATAATAAATATAAATATATATCATATTATTAAATCAACTCTTGATTTAATAATCCGGTTATATGACATATAACTGACTAATATCATTTATCTGTATATTCCATTATCAAATCAACACTTGATTCGATAATCCGGTTATATCACATATAACCTGACCGATAACAGATAACTACCAGATTACAATACAGTATTTCATACCCGTATTTAATCAGGCCCACGCACATATCAACATATGTGCCCTACTTCGTTTTGCTTGAACCATGAAACATCTTTGTAGGACTGTAAAGACTCATCAATACGCCAACAGTAGGTGATGATCACATCAGTCACCTACAAGCCGTCAGTGGTACTAGCTGGACGTAACGGCTTCCCAGGTATTGAGCGAATAGAAGATCAACAAGCTAGCTTGTCCAAACTCCCATGAAGACACTAAGAAACACTTACCGTACAGTCCGGTCTCTTCGTCTGATATGTCGCATATCATGTCTGGAGGTGGAATCGTCAGACTCCAGTAACGTGATAAGTCATACCGATGTCTAGCTCATAACCATTCGAGAAACTACTGATTACTCTTACCAGTAAATCTCATAAGCAGCCTTAGACAGGGACTTCTAGTTATAGCTAATCGAGCACAGCGCAACATCAACTCCCAATACCGGGAGAGACAAAACCTCTCCTATCGCTCATTGACTCCATGTGACTAAGGACTATACCCAAAATCCATCTGTTTGCATGACTCCTTTGAGCCATGGTAAGGAGGAAATCAAAGCAAAGTGGGAGCCACACATGACTCAATGACGATCTCGGGTCTTTAGACTAACCTGTACCAGTGTCACATGAGAACTGCTATCCGACGATAGGTATACTACCAATTAGGAGTTCTCGGCGAGTCTGTTCGGTGTACCCATTCTCTAATGAGCACCTGTGTACAATCTTTGATGTCAAACACCAATGGTTGTGGGATCAACCATCACCCTCCAAGGGTCAAGAAACGTATACCAGTCTACTCTGGAATATCAATGCCCTTTGTCTCGATATTCCCTCGACTAGGAACTGTTGAAGGATGTACTTTTGGACCACCCTGGTCCCACTAGTATGATCTCATCATAATCCTGGTGGTTAAGTATATATCTTAAGAGCTTTATCAACATGTGAGAGAAAGACAGTAAAGAATACCAGTCAACATGTTAAGATAAAGGCAACCAAATAGCATACTATCATGTCGAGCAAGAAAGTCCTCTATATATTTGTCCTAGCATCCACTATATCATACAATAATGGCCTCTAGAGCGTACATATTCCTAACAGGATGGTCCAACCAACTCTTCCGAAAAGTCAAAAGATTCGAAGTCAGGTGGTGACAAGCCAAGATCGTTTGAAAACGTGAAGCACTCGTAGTTGTTGTCAGAAGTGGAAGCAGCAATTTCAAAGAGGAATGCACTAGTGGTGTCAAGATCACTTTGATAGAACAAGAATTCTTCAAATTCACATTCCTCGGGTGCGATGTCCTGAATGGAACAAATATCTAGTATATGAGCATTCTGTTCAGGTGGCTGATTCCCTAACTTAAAAATGTTGAGTTCAATTGTCATATTTCCAAAATACAAGTTCATGGAACCATTTCGACAATTGATCACAGCATTTGAGGTTGCAAGGAATGGGCGACCGAGTATCACTGGAATTTGATTCCGGAGGTTAGCTACAGGTTGTGTATCTAAAGCAATGAAGTCAACGGGGAATACGAGGTCCCCAACCTTAATCAACACATCCTCTAGCTCACCCCTAGGATGGGTGATAAATCGGTCAGCTATTTGAAAAGTACAGTGTGTAGGTTTCAGTTCTCCTACACCGAGTTGCTTATATACAGAATAAGGAAGCAGGTTAACACTAGCACCAAGATCCAAAAGAGCGCGATTGATGTTCTTATCCCCAATGTGTTAGTTGTATGTATGCCCTAGAGGCCATTATTATGTAAGGCTACGCTAGCGCCCCGGCCATCAATCCATGGCCAAACGCGGAACAAAAACTTTTAAAACTGGCGCTAACGTAACCCAAAACCCGGGTCGTGCCATTAACCCTATACTAGTAAACTGTAAAGTGGTTTAAAGAGGTTATACCGATCGATCCATGTCCTTTGGTCTTCAACATCTTCCCAAGCTCCTCGCGGCTGCCCAGATGTAGTTCACTCTCCGGTCTCCCTCATCCAAGACGATCCACGTCGAGGATTAGTAATACGGGCTCCCGCCTCAAAACCGAAGCAACTCGGGCATCCAGTTTACTAGCCTAGATACCCAAGATGAAATAGAGATAGTGTGTGAATACTTTGTCTTAAAGCACCCAATGATTTGGGTGGAGGTAAATGACGTTGCCAAGTGAATAAGAAATGTGAACAAAAGAATTTTTGCAAGTGAGGGAAAAAATTGGTTGTGCAGGAAAAATTGGGTTCGGCCATAGAATATAAAATGGTGCTCTGTGGAATTGTGAAGAAGGGGTGACGATATATATGATGGATTAATTAAACACATGAAATTCTAACTCCATAAAAATATCAACAACCACCTACTCTTAAGCCATCACAAATATCCTCATCAAAACAAAGAAAATTAATGCAAAGGACACCTCACCAAAGGCCACGAAATGCCCAAGCTGCCCACGAAATTTGCTCACTGGGAATTGACAAAAAAACATGCCAGCACATTAAAGCCCACGAAAATAGCCCAGCACAAAATTTCCATGCAAAGGAAAAAGCAAAAAAACAATGACTCACAATCTCCATATTAAAAATTAAACTAAATGTTTAACACAAAAGAAATGACAACTTCAAAATAATCTTGTAACGAATTACAAGAATATCCCTCATCTGTATATACATAGCTGCATCCGTATTCCGACTGAATACGAATACTACGAGACGAAAGTAATCCAACCAATCTAATACTAAGATCCGGCTTAAACCAAAGCCTACTAGTATGATCCGTCCGATCATGATCCGTGCACGAGTGCACGTATATGATCGAACCCTGCCATAAAACCATACAGTCTCTACAACGTTTCACCCGAACTAGGGAAACCCTTTGTGTGGGACTCTAAGACTCGTTAATACGCTGGCAGTGGGTTTAACCACAAGCACGTCAATGGCACTACCTATACGTAACGGCTGCCCAAGTATTGAGTGAAAGGGAGGCCGACGAGCGAACTCATCCTGAAACCCTACTGAGCCTGACAGTGACAATATCCGTACAGTCCGGTCCATTCGTCTATGAGTATAGCATATCGGGACTAGGGGGATGGTAAACGTTAGACCTCTAATAGCGGTATAAGTCATGTCGGAGTGTAGCCCAGAACACCCTGAGAAACTACTGGAATACCTACCAGTAAATCTCACATGCCTTGGTCAAGGACTTTGTGTAATGGCTCTCCAAACACATCGCGATATCACCCCCAATGCCGGGAGAGACGAATTCCCTGCCGATCCGCTCACTGCCTCCATGTGGCTCAAGACTGTGCCCAAATAAAACCTGTTTGCATGAATTTTTTGAGCCGTGATAGGGTAGTAATCAAAGCACAGTGGGAACTCACATGAGGCAAATGACAATCTCAGGTCGAGAGACTAACCTGTACACATATCACCGTGGAACTACTATCTGACGATAGGTATAATACCAAGTAGCATATTCCCGGTGAGTCCGTCTGGTGTACTCATAACCCAATGAGCACCTGTATACATCTTAGGTGAACCAACTGACACCAATGGCTTGTGAGGCCGGCCACCTCCCCTCGTCTGGGTCTTGATCCGTATACACTAGTCTACTCTAGAGTATCGATGCCCTGTCTCGAAACTCCCTCGACTAGGGACCATTTAAGGATGTGCTTATAGACTACCAACTCCCATGTATATGATCACCATCATACTGCTGGCATTCAAGCAAGAATCCTATGGGCTCTATCAACATGTAATAGTGATCTATAATGTCACCTGAAGCATGTACACAATGATAAAGACAAACCAGATAGCATACTATCATCTCGAGTAAGACTGTCCTACCGGTATAGGTCCTCCCTCAATTAATGTAATCACGTGCCTGCAATCTAATAATTGACTTTGAGGGCACTACATCCAACAATCTCCCACTTGCACTTAAGGCTAATTATTGCGATGTCGCATACTCACAGCCCGTGTGATACTGAACACCCAACTCCTCTACTAATCAGTTTCATAAAGCCCGTTTGTAAAACTCTTGTGTTCGAGAAATAGCCTCAATGAGTGGATCTGCCCTGATGTTTCTTTCTATGTCTCTCTTAATCTCAAGTTCGCGGAGAAAGCCATCTGCCGAAATGAGCAATACTTGTCTTAGAATATGTCTGGATGTCTGATGGGACCCGGTTCACAAATGAACTCCAAATCCAGCAAACTTCTTAGACTGTATCGTCAACTGAATTTAATCAGTAACCTGCGCCACGCCTCCCTCAGTATCCGCTTGGACCACCTGTCGAAACTACTGCCCCTCGCCAGAGGGAAAACTATAACTCCGATAGTCACTCGATCATCCAGGTCACCATGGAAGGCTGGACTGATAACCGTCTCCCGAAGGAGGCTGCCGTTATCATATCCCTAGAACATCCACTTATGTTTAAAAACTGCTTCCGAACATTTCTCTAGGATTGGATTAATATAAACTTATTGCAGCTAGTGCAAAAAAAATATCTGTTGTGGTACTTGATATCTCATGATCGACTCAATTGCCTAAGCAAGTGATATGCCAATCATGCACATCCCTCTCCCCTTTAGTCTGTAAGACTCCTTTAGAGAGGGAGACTCTATCACCTGCAGGTACACTACCATGCCAGGAGTCGTCCATTCTAAAACACCTTTAGAATTGTCTAAGTACCCAGATTTGGACACTTCCCAAATCTAGATCTAAAACCATATATCTAGTAACCAGAATGCCTGATATTATATCCATATCCTATATGGAGAAACCATTGTGTGACAACCATAGTATAACCGATTGTTGGATAGGAATTTTGCTTACTATAAAGTGCATGTCATCAAAATACCAGGACATCACACCCTACTACCTTCTTAACAGATCCATCTCCTATTCTGATGAAGTCAAAGCCTATAACTGTTACATCAAAAATAGATGATCTATCTTCACTATATTTGCTCTAGTCTATAAATAGACATAAGCTACTTATCCACTATGCTTCCGCTGCTCCCACTGACTACGACAACCCTCTGGCAGAGTCATATACACGTGCACTTCTAAAACTAGTTTAGAACGACGCTATACTCATCCTCCTGCCGGGACTTATAGTCTAGAATAGCAGTAATGGTAAATCTGAGTAAAAGAGAACCTCCCTGTCACCATCTTTGAGGATATCGAAGTATCTCTCGGGCGCCTGAGGTTAGCCACCATATTTGCGGAGTGGCTAATGGAATGTCAAACCTGATTGAATCTTTTGGTCCTATTAAATTTTCAATAATCGTTTGTGGTTCTGAAATCTCTTCCAGTTCTACCATACTCCCACTACTGTTTTTTGAAAAAGTCAATTTTACTAAAACTGTGGCGAGTCAAGAACAATATCTCTATTGATCTTCCAGATGGTAGAAAGTTAACCCTCGTCAAAGCTCGGGTTAACGCACAAACTTCCATTACTGAAACGTGCCTTGAGTTATCTAGAGTCTGGTTTGAAGCATAAGCCAGACAACTCCATATACCTTAACATCGTTAAGATATGAGCCATTCTACAATATAGAAACAGAGGCACTGATTTAATTGGAACAAGATCCAAATCATCCATCTGTCTCCAGTGCATGTCAACCAAATGGAAAGAGTCCGATCAGTATTACTCAACTAGGAGTGCATCCAAATATGAGTAATCTAAAAGAGAACAAAGTTCTCAAAACCATTACTATTAACTGAATACCAAATACAAGTATCTACATCTTCGATCACCTTGAAGAATCCCAATACTTGCAACACATGGTTCTCTACTTTATTCTTGTACCTATAGCTTCTCAAAATTGGACCTTGTATTTCTACGAAACACTTGTCTACAACTAGAGAAGTCATAAGTAAAAAGAATTTAGTACGAGAACCAACCCCTCTATCCTAATGGAAACTGGACAATATACAATACTTTGTATAAGTCCCCTGAGTTAAATAACTCAAACCCTATGCGTTGCAGCTTGAAAACTGTACTATGGTTATGAAGAATTACACCGCTGTTTAATGCTCCTTACCTAACCATCAACTGATATGGGTAAATGTCATGGACATGATTTCAAAAAGTTATATATCACTTTATAAAATAAACGTACAGATATATCAATTTGAAATTGGTGCATAACGACGGATATTCAAAACCAAATATTTGCCGTCTGGAAAAAAACCCAGGCGATTTTCTCAAATATCACCAATTATAACGAATTCCGATATAACGAGGATGATCACTTGATTCCCAATAACTTGTAGGGTTCCTAGGCACTCTCAAGAGGTCTCACAGGGTATCAACCATGCCAATTTCGAAAATTATGGTGCCGAGAAACCCTAGTGTACGGATCGTTGGCTAGATTTCTAGGCGAAAAGTAAACTAGTTAACACTTAACTAAGAGATACGGAAATACAACCTTTGTAGATCCAGTTCTCCACCTTCATAGCTCCGCAATGAAGTCTCCTCGCTGTCCATAACAAGTCCCGGGCTCTAGCGTCGGCTTCATCGGAGAATGGACGGGCTAGGTCATCGATGTCCATGCCGAAGATGATCTACGTCGAGGCATCGCTAAATCAAGCTCCGACTTCACCAAGTCTCGAAACTTGTGAAGAAAACACACTCTACTACTTGGCAAGAGGTAGAGGATGAAGAAATAGGAAGTGGGTAGACTTTAGATTTGGATTTCACACTCTTTTTCATCACTTGCCATTGATGGAGGCAAGCTTTCTTCACTTGAAGAAAATGAAGAAGAAGAAGGTAAATGTTATGATAAGTAATTAGAAAATATAAAATAAAAGAATACTTATCATAATCTTTAACCATGGTAATGTGTAGAGAATCAATCATGGTTAAAGGAATGGTTAGGGTCAAGCTAGAGACAAAATGGTCACTTAGTCAAAGTGTTCATGAAGCTTCATGAAAACAACAAAGAAAGCCACCATTTAATCTTTATGCAAATCATTTTCCAAAAAGAATAAATAGATAAATAAATGAATAAGGAAATAGTAAACCCTAACCATTTCATTAACCAAGGTTTAATTCTTTACACTTAACCAAAAGGCATGTATCATCAAACATGATACAAGCAAGTGCACAAAATCATATCGCATATGCAATGCGCACATCCGAGTGAGAAAATCCATTTAAAGTGAACCGATACTAGTTAATGCAAAGTAATATATCAAATATATAATTATGCATTAAATAATTAAATCAACACTTGATTCAATGATCCGGTCATGTCGCACACAACCGACTAGTATACAATGTATCGGCTTATCGAATCAATCCTTGATTCGATAACTAGGTTATATCGCATACAACCATTCGACACATTCATCGCGAGAATGGAATACGGTATCACATACACGTATTATTCTCGGTCCCGCACATATCTCATATGCGCTCCTATTTCGTTTCGCTTGAGCCAGGAAACCTCTGTGTAGGACTCTAAAGACTCGTCAATACGCCGGCAGCAGGTGATGATCATATCAAGCACCCACAAGCCGCAAGCGGTCTGCTAAACGTAACGGCCACCCGGGTATTGAGCGATCAGAAGATCGACGAGCAAGCTCGCTCATACTCCTGTGAATCCAACCAGTAACACTACCGTACAGTCCGGTCTGATCGTCTGATATGTCGCATATCTCGCCTAGGGGTGGTAAACGTCAGACCCCAATAGCTCGATAAGTCGTGTCGATATGAGGTCTATAACAATTCGAGAAACTACTGGTAACACTTACCAGTAAATCTCAGCAACCCTGGCCAGGGATTTCCCATTATAGCCAATCGAACACAGCGCAACATCAACTCCCTATACCGGGAGAGACGAATCCCCTCCTATCGCTCATTGCCTCCATGTGATTCGGGACTGTACCCAAAAACCACCGTTTTGCACGCCCGCTTGGACGTGGTAAGATGGAAATCAAAGCACAGTGGGAACCACACAAGACTCTATGACGATCTCGGGTCAACAGACTACTCTGTACCAGTGTCACCAGAGAACTGCCATCTGACGTGAGGTATAATACCATCTGGGAGTTCTCGGCGAGTCCGTCCAGTGTACCCAGTCTCTACTGAGCACCCGTATATCATCTCTGATGTCAAACACCAATGGATATGGGATCATCCATCGCCCATCTGTATGGGTCGAGAAGGTATACGCTAGTCTACTCTGGTATATCGATGCCCCGTCTCGATACACCCTCGACTAGGGACTTTGAAGGATGTACTTATGGACTACCATGTCCCCACTAGTATGATCCGCATCATAGTCCAGGTAGTCAAGCACACATCCTAAGGGCTTTACCAACATGTAACAGAGAGACAATCAGTATACACATTAAGGTAAAGTTCAACCAGATAGCATACTATCATGTCGAGCAAGAAAGTCCTCCCTATATATGTCCCAGCATCCACTACAATATACATCCTATGTACAGTAATGGCCTCTAGGGCATACATATAACTAACAATCTCCCACTTGCACTAGGGCCATCTATAGCAGTGGTTGTAGTATCTCATACTCAACCATCCCATAAAAATCTCTCTCTGGGAACAGGCCTTTGTGAGTGGATCCGCTGTGTTGTCCTCTGAATCTACTCTCCTAACCTCGATCACCCTGGAGATCAACTATCTCCATGATCAGGCGATACTGCCTTAGAATAAGTCTGGATCACTGATGGGACCGGTGTTCCTCGGCATGAGCCACAACTCCATTGTCTCACAATGGTAGGAACGTAGTTCATCTCATGAACTATTATACACCCAAACATCCTCTTTGGTAGCATCTTAAGTAGCGATGTATCCTGCCTTTATCGTCTAGTATGTCACGGTATCTAGCTTGGAACTCTTCCAACATACCGTCCCTTTACTGAGGGTAAAGACAATGCCTGCGACTGACATTCAGTCGTCTTTATCACCCTGGAACCCTTCCAGTGATTCTCCCCAGGATCAACTGATACCATCTCACTACAGCTAGTGAGTATCCTAACATCCATTTAGATCTATCTCATAGATCCAAAACTCAGGATTTAGCAGGTATCATCATGATCCTATGTGGAGAATCATTGTGATATGCGGAGATTGATTGAGCGTAGCATAGGAAACTCCTTCCCTATCAGGAGTATGTCATCCACGTACTCTACGAGGATCATCACCATACTCCCTACTACCTTTTTGTATATACAAGGTTCATCTACCATTTTGATGATGTCAAACTGTTTGACTAATCCATCAAAACAGATGTTCCAACTCTGCGATGCCTGCTTTATCCTATAAAGCATCTTGCACACGTTTCCGCTGCTCCCACTGTCTACGAAGCCCTCTGGCTGTGTACTTATAGACGCTCTCTTCCAAAATATCATTTAGAAAAGCAGTCATGACACCCAACCACCAGATATCGTAGTCATGGTATGTAGCCGTGGTAAGTAGGATCTGGATGGACTTAAGCATAGATACTTGAAAAGGTTTCATCATTATCCACGCCTGGTTGATGACGAAAACCTTTAACAAGTCTAGCTTTGAAAGTCTCAACTTTTCCATGTACACCAAGTAATCTTCTCAAGATATACTTGCTCCTGATGGGGATTTAACCCTTCAGATATAGCAACCAAAGTCCATACTTTGTTGGTGTATAAGGATTCCATTTCAGATCACTAAGCATCCAGCCATTCTTACAGAGTCTTACTCCTGATGGCCAGCTCGAAACTAGTTGGGTCATCATCTCATGATGCAATCCTCGCTCCCACTGTCATAGAGAAACCGAAGTATCTCTCAGGTGGGTGAGGAACCCTACTAGATCGGCGGAGAGGCTGAGGTTCATTGGTAATTGTTGAATCCTTTGGTTCTTTCAAATGTTCAGCTGCAGTTTTGTATAGCTGGAACATTTCCAGTTCTACATGACTGACCTTGCCTCGAGCTTGTCCGGATTTTGCTTTTCAGACATAGGCCGGACAACCCCAAATCTTAACTAACTTAAGAAATGGGCTCTTCCCATTCCATATCACATATGAAGCGGTAGGCATCTGATTTGATTAGAACCCTTTTCAATAGGTATGCAGCTTCTCAAGTGCATAACACCCAAAAGGAAATAGGTAGCTCAGTATTACTCATCATAGAGCACACCTTATCACATAGGGTGTAATTGCTCCACCCCGATATACCATCGTGCTATGGTGTATGCGGAGGAGTAATGCTGAGAGAGAATCTCATTCTCCTTTAGAAAAGTCCAGGATTTCCGTGCTCAAGTATTCTCCTCCTCGATCACATCAAAGGACATAATACTTATACCCTTATTGGTTCTCTACTTCTTACTTATATTCTATGAATATCTCAAAAGGTTCGGACTTGTGTTTCAACAGGAACATATGTCTGAATCTTGAGAGATTATCAGAGAATGTAATGAAGTACAAAGAACCGGTCTTGGCATGTGTAGACAGGGGACCTACATACATCAACATGTATCATCCCAAAAGTTCACTAACTCTTTCTCTATTTCCAATAAACAGAGCTAGTGTCATTATATCTTTGTGACATGACTGGCGAGTTTCACAAGATGTAAATTCAAACTGATTTAAATATGCATCTACATGTAACTTCAGCCAGTCGGGTCGCATAGATATGACCTAGTCTGCAATGCCTTAAGAAGGATCCGTTCATTTCTGAACTCTTCCTCTTATATGTGTTCCATATACTAAGAACTGTAGTTTGATTTAGAACATCAATGCTTTTAGATAACGTGCCTGAACCGATCAACTTTTGATATAGGAAATGTTCAAAACATTATCCAACAATACAAAATTATATCCTTTCTTTAATAGTAAAGAGACTGATATGATTTTATATATCAGGTTCGGTATCTAACAACATTCGTTCAGAATCAATGTATTGTAATACAGGGTGACAGTGACCAACAGACTTGGCTGCAACACTTGCCCCGTTTTCTGCCTCATGAAACTTATCACCCGTTCTCAGTTCTCTACCTAGTTGTAGCCCTATGCAACAGATTACATATCTGGGATCCTGATCTGGTATCACATACCCAGGACGTAGAGGATACAGAGAAACAGTTCTTTGTAACGAACACACCCGAAGATGATGCATCAGCATGCACTCTCTTCGTTTGGGCGGCACGGGAATTCTGGTAATCCCCAATTTCCTGCTCTGTCTTATAACATTTATAAGTTGGAGCGGGACCAACGTTCCCCAGCTCAGTATAACAAGCGGGTTCGGTCAATATTCCGTATTATTATCTTGATTAAGGCGTGATATGGTCGCTACCTGGAGAGAGAGAGAAGAAAACACTCAGCGTGCGCTCTTGCAAGAATAGATTGGTTATTATTTTATCTAATCAGGATGGCTCCCACTGCTTTTTATCAAATCTTCCTTCAAACCCTAAAAGGAAAGACTAGCCGGGATTAATTACACACTACAAGTTCGCCAATCTTTCAGCCAGGCCAGTGTCGGTACTTTGAGGGAGGTCCCCCGTGCTTTCGCACGAACCTAATTAATGTAAACCTCGTTTTCCCAGAGGCGTAACCTCGTTGACACCTTTCTAGACACTTACTTGATCGGCTAATTGTAATGTATAAAACTTTCCCAGGAGTAACACTTACTCGCAGCGGATATCGGGATCCAACTATCTCATAGAAGGTATGCAATCTCATTGCAAATTTCAACACTTGAAATTCCCGATAATATTTTGCCCCTAGCGTCCTATGACCTTGACGCAGGCCAACAAACCATAGTCCGCTAGTCAAGTTCAACCCGTCATTTCCTGATTGAATTAAACCCACCCGCACGACCCTTGACGCAGGCCAACAAAGTCGCACGACTACCCTAATCCAATCACATCATATGCTTATGCAGATAAGCACCAGTTAGCTACTGCACACTACGCCTTGACGCAGGCCAACAAACGTAGCACGAATACTAACTACTACTTATCTGAAATGACGGAGGGCTACGACAGGTTTTTTCTGAAAACCTATTGCGTAATGAACTTGATATCGTTGTAGAATTAAATGAATTTTGAAATGGAGTGTTTTTGAGGCTTTTCCAGTTTTGCTAAAGGAGTCACTCCCGGTGAAGGGATCGTCGGTCCTTTCCTCGTCGAATGAGGTGCGGGATATATCGTATATATCACTGTGCAAAGCAAAAACACTTAAAAGCAATCAAAAGACAAACCGAGTGTGTAGCATCTGCCAGTTATTGCTAAAGGAGTCACTCCCGGTGAAGGGATCTCGGTCCTTTCCTTATCGAATAAGGTGCAGGATATATCACATATACCGCTATGCAAAGCAAAAAACTGTAGCTACCTGTTTTATTTTGAAATTCGATTCTACAACATCTTAGGTTTCTTTTATTTCATTAATCACATTAATGAAGTCCCATCATTTAAGTACCTAAACATCACAGATAAATACGACGTACACTTATGCCATCCGCATTTGCCTCGATGTCCCCTCGTGCACCGTTGGTTAGGTAACTAACGGCAGAGCGGGGCAGGACTAGCGCGGGTGTAAAACATAAGTAACGTCTATATAATATATCATATATACTATATACTGTATCTATCACAGAACATCACATGATCACATAACAGATATCGCAGCAGAAGAAACATATGAAATATTGGATATACTAGGACGTCCGTGTTTTCAATACGAGCCAGTATAAAATACGGATTCCACGGTCGCGATGAATAGCCAAACCCACACCCCTAGACCCCTACGAGAGCGGCAAGCAACACTACCAATTCTAGAGTTAGGAGACCCGGACTCGACTCCTCGAGTTGGTCTCCCACTGGACTCCAGAACCCGGTTACTTGTGCCGTCCTCCTTGGGTCTATCCTAGTGCGGAAAAGTAAATAATATACAAACGGTGACAACTTCCGCAACCTGGAAGCGCCCCAATAAAAGAATATTACATACAAGTTTTTACATGAATGAAAATGAAAAACACTCATCTCACATAAAAACCCCCGGCTATTCAAACACGACGATCCAATATAACATATCCAGCAACACATAACATCACATGTCATCAACGTAAGTAAATATGCGCATCCCAATTGTCGTTGACATATAGCAACGAAACCGGCGATATCACATATTACACTTACGGTCACAGAAAAGAAAGTGTAAAACTACAACAGTTGGAATCCGCAATCTGCATAGACATCGCATGCCTAATCAAATGAATACCTTAGACATCACATGCCTAACAATTATAAACCCCGCATTTTAGTCTCTTTATCGAAAACACTTTTCAATACCAAGTCGGGCAATTCAACAAGATTCCCGACATTCTGATCGAATGCTCGTCGCAAACTTTAGTAGGCGGCCGCACCCCCGATACCGTCGACGAAGTGCACCAAGGCGGAACACTGCTACCGCGAGCACCCGGACGGATGCTTTCGGCGACGGGGTTCTCCTACAGTCACTTGGTCGGGGCTATGGAGTGAGGCTGTCTATTAAGTTTACCCGGCGAGTATCCGCGTACGCTACGTGATTGCGACGGACTTTTGATCACATCAAAATTCCGTGGCAACCGATCAAGTGAGACTAAAGTGCTATGTTTATAACATTCATTAAGTTATCTCATAACTTTTTGTGAATTCCAATTATTGTATCACATTCCGGATAAATAGAAAATGTTAAACTTTCCGATCGAACAATCGAACACCCAAGTTTTCCCGATACAGATCAACACATGAAATAAGTCTAACAACATTCCGTTCGTGCCTCAGTACCAACGGTCCAGCCGTAGAAGGGTCAAGCCAACGCCTCACATGTGGCACGCCGTACTGCCCCAAACCCGAAGGTTCAAAGGGCATTTCAAGACGGTCACATAATCGAGTTAAGGTTTGTTGTCTTCTAGAGGGTCCATCGCGTTACTTGCACTACTTAGAACGTCGTTAAACTACGGAAAAATCCAACACTTGGAAATTTCCCGACAGGGGAAAAATTGGGTATTTATATCCGATCGAACTTTTTAACATATTCTAAAAATTATCCGGAAAGCCACATAGACAAAATCTGATAATCCGATCGAACATTCGAATCCCCAAAACAACTCAGAAAATAACACTCTGAAAAAAATATTAAAAATTCACAGGAAAATCATAACTGAAAACTAAGAATTATGGTGCAAATTTCGAAGCACAAAAAGACAAAATAGCGGCGGATCCGCCGCACTAACCTACTGTAAGGCCGCGGATCCGCGCTCCATGTATGGAATCATGCGCTCGAATTTTGCAGTATTCCTTAGAATTTCCTGCTGATTTTACTGAATATTTTTAATATGGAAAAATGCACTGTTTTGAAAAAAGTACAGAGAGCAAGTTTGGTTTGGGGTTCCGGGTTCGTTCGGACTTTAAATTCCGTCTGGACTTCGCCTAAGGCTCTAGCTAGGCTCTGATACCACTGTAGGGTTCCTAGGCACTCTCAAGAGGTCTCACAGGGTATCAACCATGCCAATTTCGAAAATTATGGTGCCGAGAAACCCTAGTGTACGGATCGTTGGCTAGATTTCTAGGCGAAAAGTAAACTAGTTAACACTTAACTAAGAGATACGGAAATACAACCTTTGTAGATCCAGTTCTCCACCTCCATAGGTCCGCAATGAAGTCTCCTCGCTGTTCATAACAAGTCCCGGGCTCTAGCGTCGGCTTCATCGGAGAATGGACGGGCTAGGTCATCGATGTCCATGCCGAAGATGATCTACGTCGAGGCATCGCTAAATCAAGCTCCGACTTCACCAAGTCTCGAAACTTGTGAAGAAAACACACTCTACTACTTGGCAAGAGGTAGAGGATGAAGAAATAGGAAGTGGGTAGACTTTAGATTTGGATTTCACACTCTTTTTCATCACTTGCCATTGATGGAGGCAAGCTTTCTTCACTTGAAGAAAATGAAGAAGAAGAAGGTAAATGTTATGATAAGTAATTAGAAAATATAAAATAAAAGAATACTTATCATAATCTTTAACCATGGTAATGTGTAGAGAATCAATCATGGTTAAAGGAATGGTTAGGGTCAAGCTAGAGACAAAATGGTCACTTAGTCAAAGTGTTCATGAAGCTTCATGAAAACAACAAAGAAAGCCACCATTTAATCTTTATGCAAATCATTTTCCAAAAAGAATAAATAGATAAATAAATGAATAAGGAAATAGTAAACCCTAACCATTTCATTAACCAAGGTTTAATTCTTTACACTTAACCAAAAGGCATGTATCATCAAACATGATACAAGCAAGTGCACAAAATCATATCGCATATGCAATGCGCACATCCGAGTGAGAAAATCCATTTAAAGTGAACCGATACTAGTTAATGCAAAGTAATATATCAAATATATAATTATGCATTAAATAATTAAATCAACATTTGATTCAATGATCCGGTCATGTCGCACACAACCGACTAGTATACAATGTATCGGCTTATCGAATCAATCCTTGATTCGATAACTAGGTTATATCGCATACAACCATTCGACACATTCATCGCGAGAATGGAATACGGTATCACATACACGTATTATTCTCGGTCCCGTACATATCTCATATGCGCTCCTATTTCGTTTCGCTTGAGCCAGGAAACCTCTGTGTAGGACTCTAAAGACTCGTCAATACGCCGGCAGCAGGTGATGATCATATCAAGCACCCACAAGCCGCAAGCGGTCTGCTAAACGTAACGGCCACCCGGGTATTGAGCGATCAGAAGATCGACGAGCAAGCCCGCTCATACTCCTGTGAATCCAACCAGTAACACTACCGTACAGTCCGGTCTGATCGTCTGATATGTCGCATATCTCGCCTAGGGGTGGTAAACGTCAAACCCCAATAGCTCGATAAGTCGTGTCGATATGAGGTCTATAACAATTCGAGAAACTACTGGTAACACTTACCAGTAAATCTCAGCAACCCTGGCCAGGGATTTCCCGTTATAGCCAATCGAACACAGCGCAACATCAACTCCCTATACCGGGAGAGACGAATCCCCTCCTATCGCTCATTGCCTCCATGTGATTCGGGACTGTACCCAATAACCACCGTTTTGCACGCCCTCTTGGACGTGGTAAGATGGAAATCAAAGCACAGTGGGAACCACACAAGACTCTATGACGATCTCGGGTCAACAGACTACTCTGTACCAGTGTCACCAGAGAACTGCCATCTGACGTGAGGTATAATACCATCTGGGAGTTCTCGGCGAGTCCGTCCAGTGTACCCAGTCTCTACTGAGCACCCGCATATCATCTCTGATGTCAAACACCAATGGATATGGGATCATCCATCGCCCATCTGTATGGGTCGAGAAGGTATACGCTAGTCTACTCTGGTATATCGATGCCCCGTCTCGATACACCCTCGACTAGGGACTTTGAAGGATGTACTTATGGACTACCATGTCCCCATTAGTATGATCCGCATCATAGTCCAGGTAGTCAAGCACACATCCTAAGGGCTTTACCAACATGTAACAGAGAGACAATCAGTATACACATTAAGGTAAAGTTCAACCAGATAGCATACTATCATGTCGAGCAAGAAAGTCCTCCCTATATATGTCCCAGCATCCACTACAATATACATCCTATGTACAGTAATGGCCTCTAGGGCATACATATAACTAACATAACTTACTCCCACTCATCATCTATAAAACCATACATATGTGAGAATCAAACCAGGTAAATACATACCCTGGAGTAAAGACTAATTTGGGAAATCAGTTTTCAATTAACAATGCATAGAGAAAATGAAACATGAAAATGTTTTGGAGGGGTATCCGGGTATTCCTAGTAATGCCTCTTCCATTATCCAGATTCATGACTGTAACCGTATGTCTGCGGTTTGGTCATGAATACTAGCAGTCGCAATTTACTTTACCCTCTTTCTAATCCCTTTATTTGTGTTTACTTATTACCTTCTGTACACCACACTTAGGCTAATTTGTTTTCTTCATTCCCTTCCTTTCAGCATCTGCCTATGGTTTGGAAGAAGACTATCCAATAAGCGCAATAGGTGTACCCTCCTAATCCTAGGAGTACTCGCAACCTGAGAGAAGGTAAAAGGAAAAGATAACTGAATAGTCCTATTCATTTTCTTCAGCATCGGAAACCATCCCCGAATCTGAAACAAGTTTCTTCGAGTTCGTATGTGACTATACGATGGTCATATTTAATAATAATGTGATATTCGTAGTGATACAGACTGTTTCGGAGAAAAGCAAAGGGTAAAAGAAGGAGTGGCAATGTTGTATGCAACTCAGACAATCCAAAAGCCAGTGTTTTAAGAAAGTTCGGTTAACTTGGTCACAGAGTCATAGTCTAGGGTCAGGACATGGTCGCTACCAAAGAGAGAGAAAGAGAAAAGAAACACTCAGCATGCACTCTAACCTAGATCAGAATGGTTAATCATTTTATCTAATCAGGATGTCTCCCACTGTTTCCTTAAATTCTCTTCCAAACTTGAAAGAAGAATTAGTCGGGATCATCTAAAATCACCCGATGAGTAAACCAACTCATCAGTGGGTATCAGGATCCAACAATTATCGTATGATAACCTGATGGAATCCACTCACGTTATCACACTCCAGAAGGTATGCGCATGCCCGGCAAGTTTCATGTATGTTTGAAACTCCTGATGTGATTTTTACCCCATGCTCTTAAGACCTTGAAGAAGGCCAACATATCATAAGTCACATGTCAAGTTCTACCCGTCATTGTCCAGGTTAATTTGAACCCACCCGTACATACCCTTGACGAAGGCCAAAATAGTAGTACGACTGTCCCAAACCAACGCATCTACCTATGCAACAGAAAAGTAACAAATATCTACCATACACTATGCCTTGACGAAGGCCAACATACATAGCATGAATACTAAGAGCTACCCGTCTGAAATGACGGAGGGCTACGGATGGTTTTTGGCGAAAAACCTTTAACGTAATGAACTTGATATCGTTGAAGGAACCGGATAGCTTTTTACAAATATATAGTGGCGAAAACCTTTACTAAAGAGGTCCCTCCCGGTGAAGGGATCTCGGCTCTTTCCTCGTGGAATGAGGTGCAGGATATTCCCTCTGAATACCGCGATGCAAAGCAAAAAGTAATCGACTATAGTGAAGTTATTACCCTGACGCAAACTTCTGCCCAAGGGGTCACTCCCGATAAAGGGATCTCGGCCCTTGCATCGTCGAATGAGGTATTGGATATTCATAACCGAATACCGCTGTGCAAAACAAAAGAAAACATCCTTGTAAAAACAGCTTTTGAAAATTTGTTCCAACAATATCGAATAGGTCTGTTTTCCTTGCATTTATCCGAATCAATGCAGCCCCATCAATTAATCACACCATAAAAGAACGAAAATAAAATATACATATATGCCATCCGCATTCGCCACTGGTTCCTGTCATCACCCGTTAGGTTTCTAAACTAACGACAGAGCGGGGACTGGACTAGCATGGGTGTAAAACATATACAACATCTACTAGTATATATATAACAATATATAATTATCTCTCAAGGTATGATAAATGCAACATCACAAATAAGTAATAAGCATCACAGAACAATACAGATAATCTGGGATCCCCGGGTTTTATTGAGCCACAAGTGAAACCCGACGTTCCCCTGGTCGTGTGGATAACCTGTGCAATGAAAACCTAAACCCCTACGAGTGCGGCAAGTTACCTGCCAAAATCAGAAGCGAGCAGCCCCCTTCAGCAAAGTGAATGGACCACCCAGCACTTCACGGAATCTGGTAACTTGAGCACCCCACCTTGGGTCAACCTGTACCCCTACAAGTGCGGCGAATAGCCCGCCAATTCTAGAGTGAAGCCCCCTCCGTCTCAAAGCCATGAGATGCGGGCCCGTTGTCCTCCAGAACCCGGCTATCCGTGCAGTCTATCGCGGGGTAATCCTAGTACAGAAAAGAAAATATATACAATGGTGACATCGACCTCAACCTGGTCGTGCCCCAAACAAATAATATACAAACAGGCAGTGACGACAGTCCACATGTCGGACACTCGCCCCGCGATATCAAATGTACAAATAAAACTAAACTGCACTATCATTGCACCCAAGCTATCCATCACGATAAATCCGCAACATCACAGCACAACACAGAACATCAACGTGAATGTCACGTTCGCAAACCCGTCTAAAAGAGCTATAGCAATTAGACAAGTTGTACCGCTCGAATGAAATTCACGGTCGCAGATAGTAATGTAAGTATTATAAAACTTTAAACAATATTAGAAATATAGACTTCGAAATAACCCCGAATAGCCCCCAAACAAGTAGATAAATCCATATCCAAACTGGCCTAAACAAAAAACACAAATAAACCAATATTCCAGAGACTAGACAGTACACAAAAATTCAAGTCCCATGCCCACTAAAAAACCGGCCAGGCCGGATTTTACATCAATGTTGCTGGTCCAATTGTAGAGGTAGGGGCTCGTGTTTGGTGTGTAGTCTAGTGGTCAGCTAAGTAGTCTTCTGCAATTGTTTAAATATTTTTAGAAGACCCGGAAAATTGACAGAGAATGGAATACTAGTTGGTATTGATTTGGGGTTGTTTCAGTTTTGATATTTTAACATCGTTTAAACAACTAGTATACGGTTAATGGGTTGGCTCTGATACCACGTAAAGCTATGCCAGCGCCCCGGCCATCAATCCGTGGCCAAACGCGGAACAAATTTTTTTAAAACTGGCACAAACGTAACCCTGAAAACCGGATCGTGCTATTAACCCTATACTAGTAAACTGTAAACTGGTTTAAAGAGGTTATACCGATCGATCCGTGTCTTTCAGCCTTCAATCTCTTCCCAATCTCCTCGCGGCTGCCCCGATGTAGTTCGCTCTTCGGTCTCTCTCGTCGAAGACGATCCACATCGAAGATTAGTAATACGGGCTCCCGCCTCAAAACCGAGGCAACTCGGGCATCCAGTTTGATAGCCTAGATACCAAAGATGAAGTAGAGATAGTGTGTGAATACTTTGTCTCAAAGCACCCAATGATTTGGGTGGAGGTAAATAAAGTTGCCAAGTGAATAAGAAATGCGAACAAAAGAATTTTCGCAAGTGAGGGAAAAAATTTGGCTGTGCAGGAAAAATTGGGCTCGACCATAGAATATAAAATGGTGCTCTGTGGAATTGTGAAGAAAGGGTGAGGATATATGTGATGGATTAATTAAACTCATGAAAATCTCACTCCATAAAAATATCAACAGCCACCTACTCTCAAGCTATCACAAATATCCTCATCAAAACAAAGAAAATTAATGCAAGGGACACCTCACCAAAGGCCACGAAATGCCCAAGCTGCCCACGAAATTTGCTCACTTGGAATTTCCAAAACAACATGCCAGCACATTAAAGCCCACGAAATTAGCCCAGCACAAAATTTCCATGCAAAGGAAAAAGCAAAAAAACAATGACTCACAATCTCCATATTAAACATTAAACTAAATGTTTAACACAAAAGAAATGGCAACTTCAAAATAATCTTGTAACAAATTACAAGAATATCTCTCATCCGTATATACATACCTGCATCCGTATTCCAACGGAATACAAATACTACAAGACGAAAGTAATCTAACCAATCTAATACTAGGATCCGGCTTAAACCAAAGCCTATTAGTATGATCCGTCCGATCATGATCTGTGCACGAGTGCACGTATATGATCGAACCCTACCATAAAACCATACGGTCTCCACAACGTTTCGTCCGAACTAGGGAAACCCTCTGTGTGGGACACTAAAGACTCATCAATATGCCGGTAGTGGGTTAAACCACAAGCACGTCAGTGGCACTAGCTGTACGTAACGGCTACCCATGTATTGAGCGAAAGGGAGGCCGACGAGCAAACTCATCCTGAAACCCTACTGATTCTGACAGAGACAATATCCGTACAGTCCGGTCCGTTCGTCTATGAGTATCGCATATCGGGCCTAGGGGATGGTAAACGTCAGACCCCTAATAGCGGTATAAGTCGTGTCGGAGTGTAGCCCAGAACACCCTGAGAAACTACTGGAATACCTACCAGTAAATCTTACTTTCCTTGGATAAGGACTTTGTGTAATGGCTCTCCAAACACAGCGCGATATCACCCCTAATTCCGGGAGAGACGAATCCCCTGCCGATCCGCTCACTGCCTCCATGTGGCTCAGGACTGTACCCAACTAAAACCTGTTTGCACGAATCCTTTGAGCCGTGGTAGGGTAGTAATCAAAGCACAGTAGGAACTCACACGAGTCAAATGGCGATCTCAGGTCGATAGACTAACCTGTACACATGTTACCAGGGAACTTCTATCTGACGATAGGTATAATACTAAGTAGCATGTTCCCAGCGAGTCCGTCCGGTGTAGTCATAACCCAATGAGCACATGTATACATCTTAGGTGAACCAACTGACACCAATGGCTTGTGAGACTGGCCACCGCCCCTCGTCGGGGTCTCGATCCGTATACACTAGTCTACTCTGGAGTATCGATGCCCTGTCTCGAAACTCCCTCGACTAGACACCATTTAAGGATGTGCTTATAGACTACTAACTCCCATGCATATGATCGCCATCATACTGCTGGCAGTCAAGCAAGAATCCTATGGGCTCTATCAACATGTAATGGTGATCTGTAATGTCACCTGAAGTATGTACATGATGATAAAGACAAACCAGATAGCATACTATCCTCTAGAGTAAGACTGTCCTACCGGTATAGGTCATCCCTCAATCATTGCAATCACGTGCCTGCGACCCAAAAATTGACTTTTAGGGCACTATATCCAACATATTGTACATGTGATGTATTATAGTGGATACTTGGATATATATAGAGAGGACTTTCTTGCTCGACATGATAGTATGCTATCTGGTTGCTCTTTATCTTAACATGTAGATTTGTATTATGATACTGTCTTGCTCTCACATATTGGTAAAGGCCTTAGGATGTCTACTTGACTACCAGCATTATGATGCAGATCATACTAGTGGGGCCAGGGTAGTCCGTAAGTACATCCTTAATTGTTCCTGGTCGTTGGAGTATCGAGACGGGGCATCGATATTCCAGGGTAGACTAGCATATACGTATCTTGACCCATATGATGGGCGATGGATGATCTCACATCCATTGGTGTTTGACATCAAAGATAGTATACGGGTGCTCAGTGGAGACTGGGTACACTGAACAGGACTCGCCGAGAACTCCTAGATGATATTATACCTCACGTCAGATAGAAGTTCTCTGGTGACAATGGTACAGGTTAGTCTGTTGACCCGAGATCGTCATAGAGTCTTTTGTGATTCCCACTGTGCTTTGATTTCCACCTTACCACATTCAAGAGAACGTGCAAAACGGTGGTTTTTGGGTACAATCCTGAGTCACATGGAGGCAATGAGCGACAAGAGAGGATTTCGTCTCTCCCGGTATTGGGGGTTGATGTTGCGCTGTGCTCGATTGGATATAACAGGAAATCCCTGGCCAGGGTTGCTGGGATTTACTAGTAAGTGTTATCGGTAGTTTTTCGAACCGTTATAAGCCTCACATCGGCATGACTTATCAGGCTACTGGGGTCTGACGCTTTACCACCCCTAAACTAGATATACGACATATCAGACGAAGAGACCGGACTGTACGGGAGTGTTACTTATTGGATTCACAGGAGTATGAGTAGGCTTGCTTGTTGATCTTCTGATCGCTCAATACCCGGATAGCCGTTACGTCCAGCTAGTACCGTTGACGGCTTGTGGGTGACTGATATGACCATCACGTACTTCTGGTGGATTGACGAGTCTTTAGAGTCCTACACAGAGGTTTCCTGACTCAGGCAAAACGAAGTAGGAGCACATATGTGATATGTGCGGGACCGAGATTAATATGTGTATGTGATACCGTATTCTATTCTCGCGATTTTTGTATCGGTCGGTTATATGTGATATAGCCGGGTTATCGGATCAAGTGTTGATTCGATAAGTTGATACATATGATATTAGTCTGTTATATATGATATAGCCAGATTATTAAATCAGGTGTTAATTTAATAATTTAATGTATAATTATATATTTAATATATTAATTTACATTAACTAATATTAGCTCATTTAAGCATTTCTTTTTCTCACTAGTGTACACTTAATATATATGTGATATATATTATTGTGTCATGCTTGTTGCAACATGCAACATGGATGTATGAGACTCACACCATGCTTAACATAATGTTGGATTTTATTTATTTAAGTAAATCAAAATTAGTTGGAAATTTGTCATATGGTTTGAGCTTAGTGCAAGCTTGTTGAACCATTGACTTAGTCCACTAATTTTGTTTTACATGAGATATTTATTAACCCAACCATTATCTTAAACCATGGCTTAGTCTTTACAAGAGTTATATAAGATATTTCTTACCCATGGTTGCTATTCTACACTTGCTTCTCTCCATGGTTGCTTTTCTTCATCTCTGTCCTCAAGCTCTCTAGCTTTTTGGGAGGTGAAGAAAATTAGTGAGAAATTTTTTTCTAAAGTGAGAAAAATTCCCACTTCATCAACCTACACTAGATTAGCCATTTAGTTTAGGTTATTTACTTCACTAATTCCTAATTAGTAAAGAGAGAGCTTGAGTTAGTGTCTCCTCGACGTAGATCATCTTCGGTCTCGAAGACTTCAAGCAAGCTTGTTCCTTTCATCTTGTGGAGCCTTTCTAGAGTCCGGGAGTTCACTACTTGGTACGAAGGGACTACTACATGGAGCTATTGAAGTAAAGGACCAGTTTACAAAGGTTGTATTCTTTGTTCACTGAGATGTAAAGATGTTTAAATTCTAGTTTCGTCTAATTCTCTAGTTAAGATTCTTGGTTAGGGTTCTTTAGTATGGCAAAAATTTTTGAAAATGGCATGGTCGATGCCTCCCGAAACCCAGTGGCTGTGTTATGGAACCCAACACAATGGTTATTAAAATCGTAGGACAGCCAGGGTCCTTCCGTTTTTGTGGTAAATCTTGGGTAAGAGCATCACTCACGTTACTAGCTATGAAAACCTTCTTTGGTACCTGAGATTTCCTCTTCTTAATACATAAGTCTTTCAAGATTTTTGTATAAGAGGATACTTGTTGAATTGCATCTAAGAGGGGGATGTTTATGTTAACTTGTTTGAATAACTCCACAACCTTCTCCATTTGTGAACTTTGTTTATTGGATCTCAACCGGTTTGGAAATGGAGCATTTTTGAAATTGGTTGAGTCCAATACTTGTGGAGGAGATTATGGAGTTGGAACGGAACTAAAAACTGGAGTTTGAGTAGAGTGAGATATGGATCCGTTTGAAGCAGCAGTTGAAGAGGAAGATCCTTTTGAAGAATGGAGAATATGCTCAAAAGAAGAAGAAGAAGAAGGGGAAGAAGAAGAGGCCGGGGTATCATCATCAAGTCGTGTGCCGATGTTGTTGTGCAACATCTTTCCAGATCTCAATGTAGTCACGACACTCACTTGATGGTTTTGTTGTTCAAGAGCAACATGTGCATTATGTGGGTGACCAGGATTTAGGAGTGGTTGAGATGGAAGCTTTCTTTTCTCTCGCTCGCTCAAGGCCGTGTTCAGCTATGCTATCTGGGCTTCAATGGTCTTGATGCTTTTCCCGTGTGCAGCGGTGTGTTGCACCAGAGACTAAATAGAAGACTGGATGTTGGCGGTGGATTGAGTCGATTGCTTTACAAAAGCTTCTAGACTCCGTTCAAGCGAGGAAACCTTATCGTTGTTTGATGGAGCAAAATTGTTTTGAGTAAGAGAATTGTTTCAGGGTGTAAAGTTGTTCGTCGGATTCAGAAAAGGATGGGTTTGGAAAGGCCGCAGAAATTGTTGGTGAGCTTGTTGTTGGGGAGGAGGAGGCCTCTGGATGTTGTTCTGGCCTTGGAACTGATGTTGATTTTGATTCCAAGCGAAATTAGGGTGGTTCCTCCAACCAGGATTGTTTGTGGAAGAGTATGGATCGTTTCTTGGTCTTTGCTGAAATACAACGTTAACCTGATCCTGTCCTTGAAATGGTGGATTATAAGGACACTCTTCAGTCAAATGAGATGGATCCGAACAGCAAGCGCAAATGGTATGAGGGGGAGGAACAGGGGCAGGAGAAGGAGATGAGAATTTTCTCTCAATTGCTTCCAGTTTTCACGTAATTGCAGCCATCTCGGCTTTCATTGCAATAGAGATATCGATCTGGTGAATGCCTACCCAAGATTGACCAGAAGAAGAAGTAGAAGAGGATGAAGTGTTCGGTCTGGTGCTTTCCCATTGAAACGTCTGTTCCGCAAGATCATCAAAGAATTTCCAGGCTTCCTCATCGGATTTAGACAAGAAGTTGCCTTGAAAAATAGTTTCCAGCAACTGCCTAGTTGCTGGATTCAGTCCCTCGTATAAAGTTTGGCAAAGTTGCTATCTCTCTATGCCGTGATGAGGACACTGAACAAGAAGGTCTTTATACCGGTCAAAGCACTTCTAAAAAGGTTCGGTTAAAAGCTAGGTGAATTGGTTTATCTCGGTTCGGATCCGTGCGGTCTTATGATTTGGGTATAATTTCTTCAGAAATGATTTTACAAATTCGTCCCAACTGGTTATCGAATGAGATATGGTGCTATAGAGCCATTTTTTTAGCAAGGTCGCACAAAGTGAAAGGAATAACTCGTAGCCGTATAGTATAATTGGACAGTTGGGTTGTCTTCATCATCGCACATACGTTTTAGAATTTATTGATGAAGATATAGTCATCTTCAGATTCGATCCCGTGAAATTTAGGCAACATGTTGATGAAGTGGGGCTTAATTTCAAAATTATCCCTATTGACCGGTGGAAGAGAAAGACAAGTAGGGAGTGCAGCGCGGGTAGGATAGAAACGATCCTGGAGCGCAATTCGTTATGGCGCTGCTGGATGTGGTTGTGAGTTATTCGCACCAAGTAGAGGTGGGATGGTTCCCGGGGGAGATAACGTGATGTTTGGACGAAATCCTGACATCTCAGAAGAAGAGTTGGGTGAAGGTGAGAGTGAAGGTGAGGGTGAAGATGTATGAACAGAATCGCGGTCAACGCCGGAGTTGGCCGGTAAAGGTAAGGGTGAAAGAGGCGTGGAAGGAGTTTCGACGTCGGAGTCGACCGCATAGTCGGTAGCGACTAAGGTAATGCGGACTAGGAGGGCACTAGTTGTTAGTGATATATGTTGGGTTACGGCAGCGCCCCGGCCATCAAACCGTGGCCAAATGCATAACAAAAATTTTCTAAACTAGCGCTACCATGACCCGTTGCCCGGATCTACCCTAAACCCTATACTAGCAAAAAATATAAAGTTAGAATGGTTATACCGAGTTGATCTGTGTCCTTCGGTCTTCAACCTTCTTCCCAAGCTCCTAGAGGCTCCTTGATCAAGCTTGGTCGCCGGTCTCCCTTCATCGTAGATGATCCACCCGAGGGATGTAGTTATAGCTATAGCTTCACATAATGGATGTAAGTGAAGCAACTAGGGTTTCTAGGAAGCTAATCTAGAAAGCCTAGGATGTAGTGTGTGAACTAAGAGTTGGTCTATCTTATCTCACCTCCTCTCATGTTTCTCAACTCATGAGAGAGTTGAGAGGAGGTGGAGAATGAAGGTTGAATCAACCATGGAAAATTAAGAGAGGAGTGAAGCACAAAATTGTGAAGAGAATAAAGCATGCTTAAGAGAAAACCAACCATAAAAAAAATAAAGCTCTCATGAGAGAGAAAATCAAGCATACCAGGTTTTGTAAAACAATATCTTTCATTTTAAAAAACCACCCATACTTGAATAGTATGCACAAATGAATTAATAATTCATTTGTGCACACTATGCAAGCATGGTCATCACCATACTCCCCATTTTCCGATTTCCACCTCATTTACCATTTTCTAAAAAATGGTCAAATCCAAAAATGAGGTGGCCACTTTCTAGAATGTTTTCCGGATAAAATACGGATTATATTCTACTGTATATACATACCTGCATTCGTACCGAAATACGAATATCCTAAGAGATATAATAATACAAAGAACATAATACTAGAATATATGTATCGAAATACATATACGTAAATTATTAAATCAATACCTGATTTAATAATTCGGCTCAAACCCGAGCCGGACAGTATTATCAACTGTCCGATTGAAAGTCCGGGAACAAAGTACATCAATCGATCGGAACCCTGCACGTATCCAATATGGTTACTAAATCATTTCGCCAGAACCAGGGAAACCCTCTGTGTGGGACTCTAAAGACTCGTTAATATGCTGGCAGTGGGTTTAACCACAAGCACGTCAGCAGCACTAGCTTTACGTAACGGCTACCCAGGTATTGGACGAAAAGGAGGCCGACGAGCAAACTCATCCTGAACCCCTACTAAGTCTGACAGTGACAATATCCATACAGTCCGGTATGGTCGTCTATGAGTATTGCATATCGAGTCTAAAGGGTGGATAAAGTCTGTCCCTACTGACGCGATAATTCGTGTCGATATGTAACCCATCACCACCTGGGAAACTATCGATCCTGGATCGGTAATTCTCGTCTACCCCGGCTGAGGATTTCTAATGATGGACACCCGTGCACAATGCGACATCGACCCCCAATACCGGGAGAGGCGAATCCCCGACGATCCGCTCACTGCCTCCATATGGCTCGGTACTGTACCCAACTAAAACCTGTTTGCACAACTCCTTTTCAGCCGTGGTAGGGTAGTAATCAAAACACAGTGGGAACTCACACGAGACAAATGTAATGTTTTAGTAATCTTTTAGGCTATTTTCCGATAATAGGTAAAATAGGCGGTGCTTTTCCGTAAAAACCCGGAAGTGATCTTTTTCAGGATAGACTTAACTGCACCTAGTTTAAATAGAAAATTTCTAGTTTGCGGTTTTTAGTTGTTACTTGAAAATTTTTGTTCACTTTAAAATTTTTCCTTAATTAAAATATTATTATAAGCTTTTAATTATGCACTTAATTAGTGGTAATTACAAATTTGTTTGGGTTAATTATGCTAATGTGAATCTATGCTAATTTAATCACTAGATTAACCATTTTGTTTTGTTCCAAAATATCTTGGATAAATATCTAGATATTTTGTTGGTTAATGATGTTTTTAATGAAGTGGGTTTGAGGTGGCATAAAGTAAGTGAGCTTAATGTGTTTTAACCGAAGAATTCTTCCACACAATTCTTTTTCTCCAAGTGATGGCCGACCACCCCTTTCCTGCCCTCTTTTGATTTTCTCCCCATTTCCACTATTTCAAGATCAATTAAATCATCAAAAATCATCAAATAATCCCACAAACTCAAAAATAAATCCGTACCCATTATTCTTTAGCCTAATTCTTGCATGGATCTTTATGAAAGATAGCATTTTGGAGGCTAATTTGGATTTCTAGTTGCAAGTTTGTGATTCTAGTGTGAGGTATAAATTCTAACCCTAAACTTAGTTGTTGCTTTAATATATTATTATAGCTTGTTAGATGTTTAAATATGGCTCTAATTTGCATGTTTGGAATTTCAAGAAATGGTTTTTGATAATCAAGTTAGGGTTTTGTTTATTGTAATGGTTAAGTGTGAAGTTTAGACTTTGATAAAACTTAACCTAATGCAAGATTGTTAAATGATATTTTTCCTAATCGTCTAATTAAGCTTAAGTGCAAACTAAACTTTTAATAAATCTTTTTGGGTGAGATTAAAATTATATTAAGGGTGTATGTGGTTTAATCAAGCTATTATGAGATGATTGTGATTACTAGTTTTGGTTAAACTTGTAAGTTTGAGGTAAATTGATTAAAAGTTACTTACTAGGTTTTCGGATAAATTAGGCATGGGTTTCTATTGACGTTGCGATGTTATAGATATTAGTTTCCACGATATATCTTGTGTTGTGATTGTGCGATCGGTACGATCGGGGTTTAGGCTTGGTGGTTGTGTTATCCTAGCTAGGGTTGTGCCGATATCGTGCGCGTTTTGTGCACTGAGTACACAATGTGTTTATCTTGTGGACGTTATCCTTGCGTTTCATTGTCTTTATGTCGGCGCAGGATATTTAATCTTATATGTTGTGTTTGTGAAATTTTAGGATCGCGAGCAGGGACTTCGGACGCTGCAAAGAAAGGGGAGCAGGTGGTCGGATTTGCTTAGCTCGAGATCATCTGTGAGTAGATTTAACATCTACAGGGGAATTGCCTGCATGGCTTTTGCATCTGGGCTGGATTATATGACATGATTATTAGTTACAAGTATTGCATATATAGAGATTGTGCATGAACTTTATTTCATATTATTACTTGATGTGCTTGGACTTGTACCTTTTGGACACTGCACTATTATTGACGGTTCATGTTGCACGAGCACAAATTGTATGCTACGCCCACACCATCGATAACTGCCATGACACACACCACACCTATACATACATGATATTGTATTGGTTAGGGACATTGAGACACGATCCTTATTTCCATTGTGCATATGAGATATAGAATACCTGTATACCTACATGCTTACGCATATACCTGGAGGGTATTGCATCATTTTTGACATGTACACACATATACGTTGCTATGCTACAGCTACACCTATACCTAGAGGGTATTGCATCATTATTGACATGTACACACATATACCTTGCTATGCTACAACTACACATATACCTGGAGGGTATTGCATCATTATTGACATGTATATACACATACCTGGACATAGCTACACCTATACCTAGAGGGTACATCATTATTGACTGGTATATACACATATGAGATATAGCTACATGTATATCATGCATACATACATACATGTACACCCACTTACCTTGCTAGGGTTACATATACCTATATGGTATTGTATTGTCATTGACATGGTGTCATTGGTTTTTATGCGATTGCACATATGATAGGTAGTATACCTTGCACACTTACATGCTTACACATATACCTTGCTATACCTACATATTTACACATATATCTGGCTATAGTTTCATATTCACCTGTATATGATGTTGTATTTGATTTTAGAGAAAGTAGGAACCGTATGATATACTTAATAACTTGTTGCTGTTAAATAGCGGTTTTTCCTTTATATGCTCATATTACCGTTTTATGTTGCATATATTATATTTCTTGGATTTACGCATTGAGATATGGATTTCACATGATGTTTTCTGGATGTTTTACTCCTAATGATATATATCAGTGGTATGGGACACTGTTATATATATATCAATGGTATGTGACGCTGTTATATATATATATATATCATCATAATGATCGATGCAAGTAGTCTTATTGTTTACTTCATGTCATTTATGGATTTGAGAACTAAGGGCCGATCCGGACTGACGGAGCCCGAGGTATTGGTATGGGCCGATCCGGACTGACGGAGCCCGAGGTATTGGTATAGACCGATCTGGACTGATTGAGCCAAAAGGCCGATCCGGACTGACGGAGCTATATATATATATATATATATATATATATATATATATATCATCATCATCATCAGGGCCGATCTGGACTGACGGAGCCCAGGGGCCGATCCGGACTGATGGAGCCCTATATATATATATATATATATATATATATATATATATATATATATATATGAGTTTTTATGTGTCGATGCTGGACACTAGTTTTCATGATATTTTCGGGTGTCGATGTTTGACATTCAGATTCCATGAGACTTACAGGATATGTTTTATTCCATAATCCGCATTTATTTGATATGCATTGCTTTATGTATTAGTAGTACCTAATAGAGTACTTTTCATGACTGTTGCATATACATATTGCTATTTATTGCTATCAGCTTGCCTGTGATAGATTAGCGCAGTATGTGCATACTTGCGATTACCTGCATATGTTATTTACTATTCACGAGTTGGCAACTCACCCCCGTTGTGCCACATGGTTGTACAAGTTGTCCCTTAGAGCAGTCAGAGGCAGGGCTTTCTTCTTCCTATCGTATCATCTTTTGCAGCGGATACCGCTACGGCTGACTGGGTGCAGTTTTGTTATAGGTGGGTTTTGCGGTTATCCGATATTGCTCATTGTATATTCGTTGTATCCAGTACTCTCCATTTAATACTTCATGTATTGACTTAGAGACGAGTTGTGAGGACGATATTGTATATTATTTTGTGACTCTGGGTATCATTTATGCTGTTTTTATTTATATCGTCTTTTTCTTCGCTACGGCGTCGTATATCTGTTGTGGTGGTTGTTTTCCGCCTTTGGGCATGGATTTTCTCCCGTTTAGGGATGTTTTACTTATATCTTTTGTTGTACCCTTTTTGGGGGCTTGTTTTACAAAAGAGGTGCTGCCAAATTTTAAAGGAAGTAAATTTGGACTTTAAAGAATTTTGATTAAGATTTCAAAAGTTTTAACAATATTATTATCACTTACTACTTTTGATGGTTTAGATTGATGGGTTTTCGGCTTACTTGAATTACGTTACGCCTGGAGATGTTAAGTAGTTTAAGGGCCGTCACGTGCTAAATTTTGGGTTGTGACAACAAATGAAGATCTCAGGTCGACAGACTAACCTGTACACATGTCACCTGGGAACTGCTATCTGACAATAGGTATAGTACCAACTAGCAGGTTCCAGGCGAGTCCGTCCAGTGTACTCATAACCCAATGAGCACCTGTATACTATTTTAGGTGAACAAACTAACACCAATGGCTTGTGAGACCGGACCACCGCCCCTCGTCGGGGTCTCGATCAGTATATACTAGTATACTCCGGAGTATCGGTACCCAGTCTCGATACTCCGGAGTATCTAGGAACATTTAAGGATGTGCTTATAGACCAACCAGCTCCCACGTATATGATCGTCATCATAATGCTGGTAGTCAAGCAAGAATTCTATGGGCTCTATGAACATGTAATAGTGATCAGTAATACCACCTGAAGTATGTAGATGATAATAAAGACAAACCTGATAGCATACTATCATCTCGAGTAAGACTTCTACCGGTATAGGTCCTCCCTCAATCATCACAATCGTGTGCCTGCGATTCAATAATTGAGTTGAGGGCACTATAGCCAACAATATCCCACTTGCACTTATGGCCAATTATTGCGATGTCGCATACTCACAGCCCGTGTGATACCGAACATCCGACTTCTCTACTAATCAGTCTCGCAAATCCCGTTTATGAAACTATTGTGTTCGAGAAATAACCTCAGTGAGTGGATCCGCTCCAATATTTCTTTCTGTATCTCTCTATCTCTTAACTTCGCGGAGAAATCTATCTTCCGTAATGAGCAATACCTGTCTTAGAATTTGTCAGGATATCTGAAGGGACCCAGTTCATAAAGGAACTCCAAATCCAACAAATTTCTTAGACTGTATCATCTACTGAATTTAATCAGTATCAAGCGCCATGCCAACCACAGTATCCTCTTGGACCATTTGTCCATCATACTGTCCCCCAGAAGAGGAAAAACTAAAACTCAGACAGCCACTCTGTCATCCAGGTCACCTTGGAAGCCTGAAATGATAACCGTCTCCTGAAGGAGGCTGCCGTTACCATATCCAAAGAACATCCACTTATGTTCTTAAAATGCTTCCCAACGTTTCTCTAGGATTGGATTAATATAAATGCTTATTGCAGCCAGTGCAAAAGCAATATCTGGTGTGGTACTTGACATTTCATGATTAACTCAATTGCCTAAGCAAGTGATATGCCAATCATCCAAATCCCTCTCCTCATTAGTCTAGAAGACATCTCTATAGAGAGGGTGACTCCATCACCCGCAGGTACACCACCTTACCAGGAGTCGTCCATTCTAAAAGGCTTTAGAGTAGTGTCAAGTACCCAAATTGGGACACTTCCCAAATCTAGATCTAAAACCATAGACCTAGTGATCAGAAACCCTGATATTATATCCATATCCTATGTGGAGAAACAACTGTGTGGCAACCACAGTATAACCGATCGTAGTACAGGAATTTCACTTCCTATAAAGTGCATGTCATCCCAAATACCAGGACATCACACCCTACTACTTTCTTACCAGATCCATCTCCTATTCTTATGAAGTCATACTTTATGACTGTTACATCAGAAATAGACGATCTATCTCCGCTATATCTGCTTTAGTCTATAAATAGACATAAGCTACTTGCCCACTGCGCTTCCGCTACTCCCACCGACTACAACAACCCTCTGGAAGAGTCATATACACGTGCATTTCTAAAACTAGTTTAGAACGACGCTATACTCATCCTCCTTCCGGGTCTTATAGTCTGGAACAGCAGTAATGGCAAGTCTGGGTAAACAAGAATCTCCCTGTCACCTTCTCTGAGAATACCGAAGTCCCTCTCTGATGCCTGAGGTTACCCACCAAATCTGCGGAGTGGTTAATAGAATGTCGAATCCAATTGAATTTTCAGGTTCTATTAAATTTTCAGTAATCATTTGTGGTTCTGGAATCACTTCCAGTTCTACCATACTCCCACAAATGTTTTCTGAAAAATTTCATTTTACTAAAACTCTGGCGAGTCAAGAACAATATCACTATTGATCTTCCTGATGGTAGAAAGTTGACCCTCGTCAAAGCCCGGGATAACCCACAAACTACCATTACTGTAACGTACCTCGAGTTTATCCGGATTCTGGTTTTAAGCATCAGCCGGACAACACCATATACCTTAACATCGTTAAGATATAAATTGGTTATATTTATATCTAATATATAAACAAAAGCGCTAATTTAATTGGAACCAAATTCAAAATCATGCAGCTGTCTCTAGTGCATATCAACCAAATGGAAAGTGGCCAATCAACATTACTCAACTAGGAGTGCATCCAAATATGAGTAATATGAAAGAGAAGAAAGTACTCAAAACTATTACTATCAACGGAATACCAAACACAAGTATCTACATCTTCGACTATCTCGAAAAATCCTGAAACTTCCAACAAATGGTTCTCTTCTTTATTCTTACACCTATAACTTCTCAAAATCTGGTCCTTGTATTTTAACGAAATGCTTGTCTAGAACTAGAGAAGTCATGAGTAAACAGAATATAGTACGAGTACCAACCCCATTATCCTAATGGAGATCGGGCAACATACATTACTTTGTATAAGTCCCCTGAGTTCAATAACTCAAATCCTATGCGACGTAAGTTGAAAACTGCACTATGGTTAAGAAGAATTACACCGCTGTTTAATGCACCGTACCTAACCATCAACTGATATAGGTAAATGTCATAGATATAATTTCAAAAAGTTATATCTCACTTTATAAAATAAATGTAGAGATATATCAGTTTGAAAATGGTGCATAACTACGGATATTAAAAACCAAATATTTGCCGTCAGGAAAAACCCAGGCGATTTCCTCAAATATCACCAATTACAAAGAATTCTGATATAATGAGGATATAATCACCCAATTCCCAATATCTTACTCCCACTCACCATCTGTACCACTATACAGATATGAGAAACGAATCTGGTAAATACTTACCCTGGAGCTAGAATCAAATTGGGAAAACAGTTTTCAATTAACATTGCACAGTAAATTTGAAACATGAAAATGTTTCGAACGGGTATCCGGGTATTCCTAGTAATGTCTCTTCCACTATCCAGATTTATGACAGTAACCATATACTTATCTGCCCTCACTGCAATCTCTTTATTATGTCTTTATTTATTACCTTCTGTACACCTTGCTAATTGGTTTTCTTCCTTCCCTATCCTTTGGCACCAGCCTAAGGTTTGGAAGAAGACTATCTAATAAGTGTAATAGGTGTACACTCCTAATCCTAAGAGCCCTCGCAACCTGAGAAAAGGTAAAGAGAAAAGACAACTGAATAATCCTTATTCTATTTCTCCTAAACCGGAAACCATCCTCGAATCTGGAACGAATTCCTTCGAGTTCGTATGTAACTATACGATGGCATGTCCAAGCATTATGGACGTTCGTAGTGATACGGGGTGTTCTGGAGAAATGCAAAGGTGATATAGAAGCGGCAATGATATATGCGACACCGTGCCATTCCAAAAGCCAAAGTGTTTTAAGAAGGTTCGGTTAATTTGGTTCATGAGTTTTAGTTTAGGGTCGGGTCATTGTCGCTGCCAAAAAGAGAGAGAAAATAAACACTCAACGTGCACTCTAACCTAGATCAAAATAGTTAATCACTTTATCTAATGTCATGACCCGAAAGTACGGAACGTGACCGACACTTAGATTACGAAGCGTCTAGAGGCGCAACGTAACCTAAGTAAGCCGAAGCCCAGAAATCTAAACCATAAAAGAAGAAGAAGTAAAGGAAAACATGAAGAAAACAAGTTTAAAATCATCATCCAATTTTCTCAAAAATTTCGGCAGAGTCTCCTTTGTAAAAAACTGGCCCCAAACGGGTACAAACAAGTATAATATATACAAACAATAAAAACCATCCCTAAACGGGAGCTAGCTCTATGCCAAAAGGCGGAAACGACCACACCAATGCACAATAGTATACAACGCCAAAAAGGCGAGGCTCAAAACTCAAAAGAAAACAAATCCACCAGATATCATAATAATACAAGCGCGACTCTAAGGTCGAAATAAATAACTGGTCCAGTAACTATCAAGTAATACAAGTTTGGTTGATGGAGCTTTCTAAACACAAATGAAATAATAAAAGTACAACGGCGGTCCAGATACAAGTGAACCAACCTACCATGCAAATCACCCTTGAATGAAAAGATGAGCCAGCAAACTGCCAGGAAAACCTGTACATCGAACCTGTAATAAAATTTGGCACAACGGGGGTGAGTTGCCAACTCGTGAGTAGAAGATATCTGCGAAAAGAAATCGAATGCACGACGCTGTCCTACGTCATAATAATATACTAATATACTACTAGTCTTCCAGTAAAAATAGGATAATAAGCTACGTGTAAGTGCAAATGCTCCGTGCTCGTGTCAGTGCCTCATATAGTACTATGTCATGTGAACGAGTATGCATGCACCATGAATGTAAAATAAACAAATCCTGAAATCTAGATATATCTGTATAAGAAATCTTTAACTTTTATCATGGTAAAATGGGAATAGAAATCTGAAATATCAACGATGAAATCCATGGAAATCCGTGTCAAGCATCGACACAAAACATGTAAATCTCAAGTCTCAATACCTCATAATCTCAATGTCTCATAGTCTCAATATCTCGGGCTCCGTCAGTCCGGATCGGCCCATATCATCAAATCTCACGACAACGGTCGGTATCCTCCGGATATCCGCCGCGCCAGACATCACCGGTAGGTAGTCCTCCCCTGCCAGGCTCATCGTCTACAACTCGATCTTCTTGCCCCGGGGTACTATACCGAGCCCACCATGTACCCGAGATGGTTCATCCACTCTTCGAATCGGGTCTCGAAATCCAACAGAAAACATGAAATCTCATGGTGGACGACACATACATCACGAGAAAACCACATCTTATATTTTAAAAAGAGAGGAGGAGAGAGAGAAGTTTTTATATATTCTTGCGGTTTTCCCCAAAATCCAGAAATTTCATAGAAATCCAAAATCCCAAAATCATGAGTAAGTACATGATAAGTGTCGGCATATGCCCTATAATACTGCATGATAACATGAAAATGCGAATGCATGAAATGTCTAAGTAATAAATTCCATATCTATACTAACACCAGAGAGTAATCACAATATTATATCGATCTAGCTGTTAGCTGATTCTATCAATAAAAGATAATATGATCTAAAGTGTACGTGACATAGCAATTACCGATGATGATGTGTGTGAGTCGGCAAATAAGTGTGCGTGGAACATGCGCATCATCGGTAATGGTGCTGGTGTCATAACATGCAAAGTTTTATTCTGATTATAGAAACATATGTATGAACATGCACCATAATGATTACGGTCTGAATGTAAAGACAGATGTGTAATAACCACTCATTTGATATACAAGTATAACTACAACTATATGTCTCGAGCCTAAACTAGTGTCCATCTAACCTCCTAAAGAACTAACTTAAGAAACTAGTAGATAAGAAATAAAAGTATACCTAAAGTTTGAGTCCATATCTCTAATAGTCGGCGATCCAGCCTCAATAGCGTCACGTACGTAGTACGACTTTCTCGAATCAAGAGTGCGGATCAATCATCACATCTATGCTTCGTAAGGTAAAATCCATCGTACGGCATCCCAATATCGGGGTACGGGTCAAGTATCACCTACGTGTCTCATCATTCGTATAATATTATCATCAAAACATGTCATGATCAAGGTACTGTACTGTAAACGCATACATCAATCATATATCATTGCGAGCATAAATATTCATCGTCAATTATCCTCAGGAATATCATGTCACATGTATCATATTGTGATTAGGCCGCAATTATATCATATCGTAATCAAGTCACCCTTATATGATATCGTAATCAAGTCATGCCTATATGATATTGTAATCAAGGCACACTTAGATGATATCGTAATCAAGTCACATTTATATCATATCGTAATTTCAGGCACAGGTTACAGTCCGGGTTCTATTTTAGAGTCCCATGTACTTCAATATCATCACCACCCTTTATTATTTATGTAAACCTATTCATTATCTCATTTTTTAATGATTCGCTAACATCATAACACGACTGTATAGCCAAGAATCACGGCATCAAGCCCAGTTATATTGTTTCATCCCCGTATATCATATCGCATCCTTATATCACATATACCTATTGTGTATATATATACCTACACCCAGTCCTATATATATATACACATACACGTATACACCTCGTCGAGTCTCAGTGTGTGCGTGTGTGTGCATCTACCTGAAACCTACGAATCTCCTCCAAGATATTCATCCTCGGGTAAGGTCTTTCTAAATCAATCTAGTCCAACCTAGGGTCATTACTAGGGTCCTACTCACCGAAATTCTAAGGTCACGTTAGGCTTCCTAATGACAATAAGTACTATTATTATTCTACGTTTGCGGGGGTGCTAAACGCCATCCACCCGACTTCCCCTGTAGATACACATCTACTCACCTGGTCCTTGTCTGCCGAAGACGATGTTCCGAAGTCCACGCGAGGGGTACCTATGCGCAAACATATATAATATCATAAACTGAATCACGGACAAAAATCAAAACGACGTACGAAACACGCATAGGTTAAAACCTATGTCCCGCTTATGCAAAAGGACCAAATATCGCTTGATATCGGCGTACAAACGCCGATTGATCGAGATAAATATCAACAAACAACTCATAGTTTTAAAACTCATTACTTATAATATAAAACATGATTTAATTCATCGAAACCCTAAAAATCGATCAAATCGTCCGATTTCGTAAAACCCGAAAATGCCAATTTATTGTTTTACTTCAAAACTTAATGTTTAAAAGGAACTAGTGGTTATAATATTCATTAAATAACCTAACTAAATTATAGAAACCATTACCATATTTTTATCACACTAATTTGTATTAAAAATAAATTCCTAGTTTGCAATTTTATCAATTTCAACATCTTGCAAGCAAAATTTCATAATTTCACGACTAAACTTTATTTTGCCTAAATTAACTTATCAAACTACAATTTATGATGATAGTGATATAATGAAACCATAAATTAGATTTTAAATTTCATTTATTTAAGAATTTCCAAAATCTAGTTAGCAAAATAGCATGTTTTATCACTATTTTTCAATTATCAATAGAACTAGTAACCAAATTAAGTTTTCCATTCCACTAAAAAGTTAATATCCTTACTAAAACCACAATCTAGTGTTACAAATATTAATTGGAATTTTATCTTACCAATATATACAATATATAGAAATCTAGTTTGAAAAAAAATTGCTTGATTTAAACAATTTTTCAACCAACAATATACAATATAACAACCATACAAGATTTTCCCATTCTAAAAATGTTAAACTACATAATATAACCCTACTTAATTAATAAAAACCATAACTTAATTTTATAACCCTAACTTCAATTTTTAAAACTTGTAGATAGAATTAATTTATTAAATCTAATTATGCTAGTATGAAACATTAAATAACAATAAATCAAAAGAATGAGATTTATACCTCCACAACATGAAATCCAAATATGAAAATAAGCCTCCAAAATAATGGTTTCCATCTCCAAGATCCATGCTAAATAGGTCAAAGAATATTGGGTAAGGATTGAATATGAATTTTGAGGTTTATTTTGAAATTTTTGATGGAATTTTGTTGATTTTTTATGCAAAGTGAAGTGGGAAAATTTTTGGGGCAGCCATGGGGAGGAGGCCGGCCACTTAGGGAGGGAAAAAGAGAGAAAGAAATGAATGAGGAATGGTGTAGAAAGTTCTCCAAAATATCATCATCTTTATGTCTTTTCATAAAATTCTTTATTTAATAATTTTCTTCTTATACAATTTGATCCTAGAAAAATCTAGAATCATGAAAATATTTGAAAAATAATTTTGCATAAAAACACTTGATTCTAATATGTAATGGTTCATTTTGTAAAATTAACCCACTTCAAATTTGTAATTTACACCAATTTATTATATAAATAAAGCTTATGTTAATATTTAAAATAATTAATTTAGGAAAAATATTTAATTAAACTAAAAATTTATAAGTGGCTAAATAAACACCATTTACTAGTAATTACATAATTAAAATAGGTATTTTTAAATTTATAGTGAAAAATAATTACGGTTTAGTTTTACAAAAACAACGTTTTACTTTACCGAAAATCATAAAATTCACTTAAAGAATTTTATTTATTTTAAAACGTTACAATCTTCCCCCTTTAAGAAATTCGGTCCCCGAATTTAAATTAAAACTCCCCCCAATTACTAAAACATTCAGCCAAAACACTCAAATCGTCGGGGCTCCGAAATCATCAATACATAACTAAAATCAACTCCGTCAAGCATAACTCAATCATCGGAGTTATGGCGAAAATAAAATATCAAAACCCAACACGAAAACCAACATAATATACATCAAAACTACAAATTATATATAGTGCGCATCATAGTAAAATTGTCCAAATATCTGCATAAAGAAACATGCAAGAACCCCTTTTGAAAATCGCCGTGTGATGCACGTGTCACGGCATAAGTGGCGGACGTTTATTTTAAAAAAATAGCTATATATATATATCCTTTATTTAACATACACGTCCCGCCTGGTTACTAAATCAAATAGTAATGCTTATAAAAACATACTGCTCAAACTGAAATCAATTCCAATCACATCATAAAAATATCATGTCCGCCCGATGCGTACTGAAATCGAAACCAAATACAGATACCACGAATACACACAAAAACAAAACTAAGTGCAACAGGTGTGCACCAAAAACATCTGTCAAGTGCAACGGGCGTGCACGACTCAATATCAGGTGCATCTAATCTGCACAAAACCCCGATTTAGTACATCTGGTGTGCACAAAATCGCATCAAGTGCGCAAAGTGTGCGCAAGAATTTCAATCAGGTGCACATGGTGCACGAAATCATACACCGAATATCAAAATCGAAATCACAGTACGAAAGTGCAAGAAAACTAGGTCGAAGCATATGTCAAAATCATATGTAACCATATGCACGAAATCAAATCAAAATCTCAAAATGTATTAAAACCAAATCAAGTGCACTGGGTATGTACTAAACAACATCAATACAACTGATATATGAAACACAAATAGAATGTAATGAAGGTACATATAAGAAATACCAATCGTAGAACAAATTCCTCAAAATACCAAAATCCAATCAACGAAAATATGAAATTCAATCACCAAATCACAATCGTAAACACTATCGTCAATGTGCGCCTCTTTCCCCCTTTCCTCTGGTGTCGACTTCGAACTCGTCTCTTCATAGGTGTGCTGACTGCGCTACCGATGGCAATACTCATATCTAAAGTCTCCCACGTAGTCGATCCCTTCACCTGATATCCGGACTACATTAAACTTTTCGATCGATCCATCAAAATCCCATAATTCCCCGAGAGCTCAACACTCAAGTACAGTTTAAAAATATCTGGTACATACCCCAGCATCGATGGTCCAGCCGTAGAAGGGAAAACCCAAGCCTCACTAATGGCACCGCGGAACTGCCGTAAACCCTAAGGTTCAAGGGCGTTCTCGTGGTCATTATGTCGAGTTAGGGTTTCATTCTTCTAGAGGGTCCATAGAAATACCTACATGTTCTTCCGAATACCTTAAACTTGGGAAAATGGGTTTCTGACAATCGTTCGAATCCTTTAACTTCGTCGGGACGGCATGTGAATACCCTTCGTCCGCACGCTAAACAATGCTTCAATCCTCAAGAATAAACAATACCCTACTGGTCATCACATACAATCCACAGCTCCCTCTGCCCGTGCGACCGTGGTAACAGAAACCACCCTCCGACATTGACGAAGATAGGTCAAAGGAACGAATGAAATACGGTGCAAAGAAATGTACATCCTAAGGCCCCTTAAGCAGAGTAGCGTATCGTAAATATGCCGCGGATCATACCCACGGTACGTTACTCTACCAAAGTCGCCTACTCCATCAACCAAGGGTCACCTAGACTTATACAAGGTTAAACCTAGCGCTCTGATACCAACTTTGTCACGACCCGAAAGTACGGAACGTGACCGGCACTTAGATTACGAAGCGTCTAGAGGCGCAACGTAACCTAAGTAAGCCGAAGCCCAGAAATCTAAACCATAAAAGAAGAAGAAGTAAAGGAAAACATGAAGAAAACAAGTTTAAAAGCATCATCCAATTTTCTCAAAAATTTCGGCAGAGTCTCCTTTGTAAAAACTGGCCCCAAACGGGTACAAACAAGTATAATATATACAAACAATAAAAAGCATCCCTAAACGGGAGCTAGCTCTATCCCCAAAGGCGGAAACAACCACACCAATGCACAATAGCATACAACGCCAAAAAGGCGAGGCTCAAAACTCAAAAGAAAACAAATCCACCAGATATCATAATAATACAAGCGCGACTCTAAGGTCGAAATAAATAACTGGTCCAGCAACTATCAAGTAATACAAGTTTGGTTGATGGAGCTTTCTAGATACAAATGAAAAAAAAAAAGTACAACGGCGGTCCAGATACAAGTGAACCAACCTACCGTGCAAATCACCCTGAATGAAAAGATGTGCCAGCAAGCAGCCAGGAAAACCTGTACATCGAACCTGTAATAAAATTTGGCACAACGGGGGTGAGTTGCCAACTCGTGAGTAGAAGATATCTGCGAAAAGAAATCGAATGCACGACGCTTTCCTAGGTCATAATAATATACTAATATACTACTAGTCTTCTAGTAAAGACAGGATAATAAGCTACGTGTAAGTGCAAATGCTCCGTGCTCGTGTCAGTGCCTCATATAGTACTATGTCATGTGAACGAGTATGCATGCACCATGAATGTAAAATAAACAAATCCTGAAATCTAGATATATCTGTATAAGAAATCTTTAACTTTTATCGTGGTAAAATGGGTATAGAAATCTGAAATATCAACGTTGAAATCCATGGAAATCCGTGTCAAGCATCGACACAAAACATGTAAATCTCAAGTCTCAATACATCATAATCTCAATGTCTCATAGTCTCAATATCTCGGGCTCCGTCAGTCCGGATCGGCCCATAACATCAAATCTCACGACAACGGTCGGTATCCCCTGGATATCCGCCACGCCAGACATAACCGTTAGGTAGTCCTCCCCTGCCAGGCTCATCGTCTACAACTTGATCTTCTTGCCCCGGGGTACCATACCGGGCCCACCATGTACCCGAGACGGTTCATCCACTCCTCGAATCGGGTCTCGAAATCCAACAGAAAACATGAAATCTCATGGTGGACGACACATACATCACTGGAAAACCGCATCTTATATTTTAAAAAGAGAGGAGGAGAGAGAGAAGTTTTTATATATTCTTGCGGTTTTCCCCAAAATCCAGAAATCTCATAGAAATCCAAAATCCCAAAATCATGAGTAAGTACATGATAAGTGTCGGCATATGCCCCATAATACTGCATGATAACATGAAAATGCGAATGCATCAAATGTCTAAGTAATAAATTCCACGTCTATACTAACACCAGAGAGTAATCACAATATTATATCGATCTAGCTGTTAGCTGATTCTATCAATAAAAGATAATATGATCTAAAGTGTACGTGACATAGCAATTACCGATGATGATGTGTGTGAGTCGGCAAATAAGTGTGCGTGGAACATGCGCATCATCGGTAATGGTGCTGGTGTCATAACAGGCAAAGTTTTATTCTGATTATAGAAACATATGTATGAACATGCACCATAATGATTACGGTCTGAATGTAAAGACAGATGTGTAATAACCACTCATTTGATATACAAGTATAACTACAACTATATGTCTCGAGCCTAAACTAGTGTCCATCTAACCTCCTAAAGAACTAACCTAAGAAACTAGTAGATAAGAAATAAAAGTACACCTAAAGTTTGAGTCCATATCTCTAATAGTCGGCGATCCAGCCTCAATAGCGTCACGTACGTAGTACGACTTCCTCGAATCAAGAGTGCGGATCAATCATCACATCTATACTTCGTACGGTAAAATCCATCGTACGGCATCCCAATATCGGGGTACGGGTCTAGTATCACCTACGTGTCTCATCATTCGTATAATATCATCATCAAAACATGTCATGATCAAGGTACTGTACTGTAAACGCATACATCAATCATATATCATTGCGAGCATAAATATTCATCGTCAATTATCCTCAGGAATATCATGTCACATGTATCATATTGTGATTAGGCCGCAATTATATCATATCGTAAGCAAGTCACCCCTATATGATATCGTAATCAAGTCACGCCTATATGATATCGTAATCAAGGCACACTTAGATGATATCGTAATCAAGTCACACTTATATCATATCGTAATTTCAGGCACAGGTTACAGTCCGGGTTCTATTTTAGAGTCCCATGTACTTCAATATCATCACCACCCATTATTATTTATGTTAACCTATTCATTATCTTATTTTCTAATGATCCGCTAACATCATAACACGACTGTATAGCCAAGAATCACGGCATCAAGCCCAGTTATATTGTTTCATCCCCGTATATCATATCACATCCTTATATCACATATACCTGTTGTGTATATATATACCTACACCTAGTCCTATATATATATATACACATACACGTATACACCTTGTCGAGTCTCAGTGTGTGCGTGTGTGTGTATCTACCTGAAACCTACGAATCTCCTCCAAGATATTCATCCTCGGGTAAGGTCTTTCTAAATCAATCTAGTCCAACCTAGGGTCATTACTAGGGTCCTACTCACCGAAATTCTAAGGTCACGTCAGGCTTCCTAATGACAATAAGTACTATTCCTATTCTACGTTTGCGGGGGAGCTAAACGCCATCCACCCGACTTCCCCCCGTAGATACACATCTACTCACCTGGTCCTTGTCTGCCGAAGACGATGTCGCCTTCCTCTTCTTCCTCGTCCGAAGTCCACGCGAGGGGTACCTATGCGCAAACATATATAATATCGTAAACTGAATCACGGACAAAAATCAAAACGACACACGAAACACGCATAGCTTAAAACCTATGTCCCGCTCATGCAAAAGGACCAAATATCGCTCGATATCGGCGTACAAACGTCGATTGATCGAGATATATATCAACAAACAACTCATAGTTTTAAAACTCATTACTTATAATATAAAACATGATTTAATTCATCGAAACCCTAAAAATCGATCAAATCGTCCGATTTCGTAAAACCCGAAAATGCCAATTTATCGTTTTACTTCAAAACTTAATTTTTAAAAGGAACTAATGGTCATAATATTTATTAAATAACCTAACTAAATTATAGAAACCATTACCATATTTTTATCACACTAATTTGTATTAAAAATAAATTCCTAATTTGTAATTTTATCAATTTCAACATCTTGCAAGCAAAATTTCATAATTTCACGACTAAACTTTATTTTGCCTAAATTAACTTATCAAACTACAATTTATGATGATAGTGATATAATGAAACCATAAATTAGATTTTAAATTTCATTTATTTAAGAATTTCCAAAATCTAGTTAGCAAAATAGCATGTTTTATCACTATTTTTCAATTATCAATAGAACTAGTAACCAAATTAAGTTTTCCATTCCACTAACAAGTTAATATTTTCACTAAAACCACAATCTAGTGTTATAAATATTAATTGGAATTTTATCTCACCAATATATACAATATATAGAAATCTAGTTTGAAAAAAAAATGCTTGATTTAAACAATTTTTCAACCAACAATATACAATATAACAACCATACAAGATTTTCCCATTCTAAAAATGTTAAACTATATAATATAACCCTACTTAATTAATAAAAACCATAACTTAATTTTATAACCCTAACTTGAATTTTTAAAACTTGTAGATAGAATTAATTTATTAAATCTAATTATGCTAGTATGAAACATTAAATAACAATAAATCAGAAGAATGAGATTTATACCTCCACAACATGAAATCCAAACATGAAAATAAGCCTCCAAAATAATGGTTTCCATCTCCAAGATCCATGCTAAATAGGTCAAAGAATATTGGGTAAGGATTGAATATGAATTTTGAGGTTTATTTTGAAATTTTTTGATGGAATTTTGTTGATTTTTTATGCAAAGTGAAGTGGGAAAATTTTTGGGGCAGCCATGGAGAGGAGGCCGGCCACTTAGGGAGGGAAAAAGAGAGAAAGAAATGAATGAGGAATGGTGTAGAAAGTTCTCCAAAATATCATCATCTTTATGTCTTTTCATAAAATTCTTTATTTAATAATTTTCTTCTTGTACAATTTGATCCTAGAAAAATGTAGAATCATGAAATTATTTGAAAAATAATTTTGCATAAAAACACTTGATTCTAATATGTAATGGTTCATTTTGTAAAATTAACCCACTTCAAATTTCTAATTTACACCAATTTAGTATATAAATAAAGCTTATGTTAATATTTAAAATAATTAATTTAGGAAAAATATTTAATTAAACTAAAAATTTTTAAGTGGCTAAATAAACACCATTTACTAGTAATTACATAATTAAAATAGGTATTTTTAAATTTATAGTGAAAAATAATTACAGTTTAGTTTTACAAAAACAACGTTTTACTTTACCGAAAATCATAAAATTCACTTAAAGAATTTTATTTATTTATTTTAAAACGTTACATCTAATCAGGATGGCTCCTACTGTTTCCTTGAATTCTCCTCCAAACCCAAAAAGGAGAATTAGTCGGGATCATCAAAAATCACCCGAGGAGTAATCCTACTCATTAGTGGGAATCGGAATCCAACTATTATCGCATGATAACTTGATGGAAGCCACTCAAGTCACCACACTTCAGAAGGTATGCGCATGCCTGGCAAGTTTTCTGTATGTTTGAAACTCCCAATGTAATATTTTACCCCTGACGACCTATAACCTTGACGCTTGCCAACAAGTTATAGGCCACTAGTCAAGTTCAACCCGTCATTGTCCTGGATTAACTCGAAAAAACCCTTGACGCTTGCCAACAAAGCTGTACAACTATCCCGATCAATCGCATATCCATGCTACAAATAAGTATTATTCAGCTACCATACACTATGCCTTGACACTTGCCAACAAACATAGCACGAATACTAAATAGTACTTATAAGAAATGACGGAGGGTTACGGCTGGTTTTTGGCGAAAAACCTTTAACGTAATGAACTTGATATCGTTGAAGGAACCAAGTGGTTTTTCAAATATATAGTGGCTTAAACTTTTGCTAAAGAGATCACTCCCTGTGAAGAGATCTTGGCTCTTTCCCCGTCGAATAAGGTGCAGGATATTACAAACTGAATACCACGATATAAAGCAAAAGGAAATGACTATAGTAAAGTTATTACGATGACGCAAACTTTCGCTTAAGGGGTCACTCCCGGTGAAGGGATCTCGGCCCTTACCTCGTCGAATGAGGTGCAGAATAATCCAAATTGAATACCACTATGCAAAGCAAAAGAGTCGTCTATAATAACAGTTTTTGAAAATTTGGTTCCAACAACATCAATTAGGTTTATTTTGCATTGATCAGAATCAACACAGTCCCATCAATTAATCCATATCACACCACAGAATAGGAACGAAAATAAAATGTACGTATATGCCATCCGCATTCGCCACTTGGTCCCATCATCACCCGTTAGGTTACTTAACTAACGACAAAGCGGGGAATGGACTAGCGCGGGTGCAAAAAAATACAACATCTACTAGTATATATATAAATATATATAATCATTCGTCCCAAGCATGATATAAAGCAACATCACAGAATCACAGCCAAGCAACATAGAGTGGTGGATATTCCTAGAGCCCCGGGTTTCACTTATGCCGCAAATGAGACCCGACATTCCCTGTCGTGTGAATAGCCTGTGCAATGAAAACTTAGACCCCTACGAGCGTGGTATGTTACCCGCCAATCCCAGAAGTGAGGCAACCTCAATAAACAAAGTGAGTAGGCCACCCAGCACTTCACGGAACCCGGTAACTTGAGCACCCCTCCTTGGGTCAAACTAACCCCCTACGAGTGCGGCGAATAGCCCGCAAATTCTAGAGTAAGGTCCCCTGCGTCTCAACACCATGAGATGCGGACCCGTCGCCCTCTAGAACCCGGCTATTTGCGCACTCCACCGCGGGGTAATGTTAGTTGTTTGTATGCCCTAGAAGCCATTATTGTACATATGATGTATATTATAGTGGATGCTGGGACATATATAGGGAGGACTTTTTTACTCAACATGATAGTATGCTATATGGTTGCTCTTTATCTTAACATCTACACTTGTAACGTCTCTCTGTGACATGCTGGTAAAGCCCTTAGGATCTTTACTTGACTTCCAGGATTATGATAGGTATCATACTAGTGGGGTTTGGGTAGTCGGTTAGTACATTCTTCAATTGTTCCTAGTCGTAGGAGTATCGAGACAGGGCAAGAGTAGACTAGAGTATACGTATTTTGACCCATATGATGGGCAATGGATGATCCCATATCCATTGGTGTTTGACATCAAAGATAGTATACGGGTGCTCAGTGGAGACTGGGTACAGTAAACAGGACTCGCCGAGAACTCCTAGATGGTATTATACCTCACGTCAGATAGCAGTTCTCTGGTGACAATAGTACAGGTTAGTCTGTTGACCCGAGATCTTCATAGAGTCTTGTGTGTCTCCCACCGTGCTTTGATTTCCACCCTATCACGGCTTTACTAAATCGTGCAAACATGTGGTTATTGGGTACAGTCTCGAGTCATATGGTGGTAATGAGCGATAGGAGGGGATTTCGTCTCTCCCGGTATTGGGGGTTGATGTTGTGCTGTGCTCGATTGGCCATAACAGGAAATCCCTTGCCAGGGCTACATAGATTTATTGGAAATTGTTACCAGTAGTTTCTCTAGCTGTTATGTGCCTTATATCGGCACGACTTATCAGCTATTGGGGTCTGATGTTTCACCACCCACAGGCTGGATATGCGATATATCAAACGGACAGATCGGACTGTATAGTAGTGTTACTTATTGGATTCACAGGAGTATGAGCAAGCTTGCTTGTTGATCTTCTGATCGCTCAATACCCGGGTGGCCATTACGTTTAGCAGACCGCTGACGGCTTGTGGGTGACTAATATGATCACCACCTACTGCCGGCGTATTGACGAGTCTTTAGACTCATACACAAAGGTTTCCTGGCTCAGGCGAAATGAAGTAGGAGCACATATAAGATATGTGCGGGACCGAGATTAATACGTGTATATGATACCGTATTCTAATCTCGCGATATATGAAATCGACCGGGTATATGTGATATAGCCGGGTTATCAGATCAAGTGTTGATTCGATAAGTTGATTCATATGATATTAGTCGGTTATATGTGATATAACCGGATTATTAAATCAAGTGTTGATTTAATGATTTAATGTATAATTATATATTTGATATATTAATTTACATTAACTAATATTAGCTCACTTAACCATTTCTTTTTCTCACTCGTGCATACGTGATATATATGATATACATTATTGTATCATGCTTGATTATATATGCAACTTGGGTGTATGAGACTTACAACATGACCATGATAATGTTAAGGTTTTATTTATTTTAGTAATTCAAAATTGGATGGAAATTTGTCATGGTTGGAAGCTTGGAGAAGCTTATAACAACCATTGACTTAGTCCACCAAATCTGTTTTACTTAAGATATTTATAATCCTAACCACTATAATTAGCCATGGTTTATTCTATACATGAGTTAATATATGATATTAACTCACCCATGGTTGTATTTCTAACCTCATTCATTCATTCATTCACTTGTTCATTCTCCACTTCATCTTCTTCTTCATCTCCTCAAGCTTTCTAGGTTTTTAAGAGGTGAAGAATTCTAGTGAGAAAAGAAAATCTAAAGTGAGCAAAATTCCTACTTCATCATCCTCTACTAGACTAGCCATTTAGTTTAGGGTGTTTGCTTCACTAATCCCTCGTTAGTGAAGAGGTAGCTTATACTTGAGTCTCCTTGACGTAGATCATCTTGGGCCTCGAAGAATTCAAGCATGCTTGTCCATTTCGCTTGGTGGAGCCTATCTTGAGTCCGAGAGATCACTACTTGGAACGAAGGGACTTTTACACGTAGCTATTGATGTGAAGGACCGGTCTACAAAGGTTGTATTCCTTGTTCACTCATAAAATGTTTGATTACATATTTGTGTTGTTACCCTAACTTTTTAGTTCGATTCCTAGGTTGTTTTGCTTAGCAATCCTAAAATTTTTGTTGTGGCATGTTCGATGCTTGCAAACCCTAGGCATGGTGCTAACCAAAACCCGACAGTGGTATCGGAGCCAAAGTAGAAACTTAGACGATATTAGATATATTACGAAACCGAAACAACTCCGAAACCTCGATATACTGAAACCCTGAAAAGTGCCCTCTTTCGATTTTTTAATGGTCTCCAAAAATTACTTTAGCAACTGCAGAAGCTTGCATGTGAAGCATATAAAACACAGAAGAAAATTGAGGCCGTTTCATCGGATTTCACCCGATGAGAACCTCATTAAATCTGAGCTGGCCAGGCCAAATAGATTCGTTTCGGCTCGTTTTTCTTCTGTGCTATGGTCTGTAAGTTTTGGGGTTTCAGGTATTGTTTGTTTAGCCTAAAATTTCATGTGATGTTAATTTTGATGTGAGGCTAATACGGAATGTTTCGTAGTCCTATTTTAACATTGTTTTGGTAACCTAGACGATATTTAACAGTTCGAACGAACTTCAAACACTACCTCATGACCCCCTCCGAAATTTTCCAAGAGTTGTAATTTTCTATGTTGAATATATTCAATAATCGTGCAAGTAATTCTATGGAACCTCTAGAAGAACGAAACCCTAACTCGATTCTATGAACACGGAAATGAGACCGAATCCTAGGGTTTGCCATAATTCCGCAGCGCCATAGGTGAGGCAAGGGTTGACCCTTCTACGGCTGGTCCATAGGTACAGATCAGTCGAAAATACTGCATTTCTAACACGGCAATTTCCCTACCTTTTGCATTCATGTAAAGGTATCCGGTATTCATATCGCACATATTAGCAAAAAACATGTAAAATACTGGATTACCTGTACTGAAAACTAAAACCGGCACTTTTAAGGAAATTGTGTGTTTTTCATGGCATCGCATCACCCTTGTATTGCGCAACTCTTGTCTTGGGGTCTAATGCAGGAAAGTCCAGAAACCGAGCCAGAATTATGAAAACAGTGCTGAAAAATACGCCAACTCAAAGGCTGAAGATCTGGTAGCGATACAGAAGGCCAAATGAAATTCAACATATCAGAATAAGGCCCATATGTCATCCCAAGCCCACACCAGAAAAAAATAGCTCCAAGTCCACTAAGGGACCGTGGATCCGCGGCCCAAACCTCCTTGGCGCCGTGGATCCGCGGCCTGATGATGAGATCAGCATTTCAATTTTTCTCACGTGGCTAATGCTAACGGCCCAAGCTTCTAGAAGACCCCAGAAGCTCCACGTGGCGCATCTAGAAGGCTCGGCGTAACTAACTATTTCTAGAAGGCTCTTTTGGAGGGAAATTCAAATATTGTGCTAACTAACTTGTGGAGGGAAAATTCAAATTCAAATCCTAGATCTAGGATTTTGGGAGTTTTATAAAAGAGAGCCTAGAGCTAGGGTGAAAAGTGTTCAAGAATTCATTCATCTTCTTCCACCCACAAGTTAGTGACAAAACTTGTGCCAAACTCTTACCCTAATTCCAATTCAACTTCAAGATCAAGATCCCGAGAGCAATTCAAGCAAGAGAGCCTTCAACCTTTAGCAAGCGATGCCGGATTCCAACGGAGCAAGAGATCCACGCCGATCTGCGACTCAAGGAGCCGAGCGAAGCCAAAATCGATGATCTAGTTCCATCCTTTTGTAAATTCAAGAGAGTTGTAACGAAATTTGTCGATAATTAAAGGTGAATTTTCTATATTCTTGCTTATCTTTTAATTCAAGTATAATGATTAGATCTCAATTTGTGATTGTGTTTGTGATTATGATGTTTGAGTAATCTCCGCTCGTGTAGGAGTTGTGACGATCTTTAGATGATGATGATTTAGATATTTTTACAATTCTTAAATCCTATAATGTTTGGAAATTCTAGTGAATCAAATGATTAATAACCTAGTTTCGAGATGATGCTTTCTTGATCGTGTTCACTCGAAACTAGGGTACAACTATTGACCATTTGATTAACTAGAAGCTAGAATTTGAATGCGATCCATCGAAAGGACAAAGGATGAGTTGTGAAATCCCTAATTTCCTCGCATGATTCTTAAACCTCGATGAATTTGCATCGATCTAGTATCAATTCGTTAATGGATAAGAATGAATAATCATTAGATCTCATCACATCTATAGATCCGATCTACTCCTATGAGCCATACTTCTACTCTTGATTGTTGGCTGGAAATTATCACACATCTCAATTATTGTTTTTAATGTTTTTTCTAGATCTAGATTTTTCTTATTTCTTGATCTTCAAATGCAAATCATGAATTGTTTTCTTTTCTTTTCGTTAAATTTTCAACTCATCTAATTCGGAAATTGAACGGATTACACTTTTCCTGTGGACGATCCGCACTCGCTAACGATCTACATCCGACACCGTTATTGATTGCGGTCAAAATAATTTTTGGTTATGATTTCTAAAATACAATTTTCTATAAACCAACACACAACGGAAAATCGTTCCAATCAAAATGGCGCCGTTGCCGGGGATCGTGTGCTATTTGTTCAATTTTTGAAATTTGAGTTGAAAAGTTTATTCCATCTAAAGTTTTTTGATCAAAACTAGCGCAAAACACTAAACGAGTTGTTGTGGTTAATTGCAAGGAAATCTGGAGCTTGCTGTGAAATTGGAAAATTATTTGAAGAATTCCAGAGGACTAAGGAAGAGATCAGGAGTGTTCTGTAAAAATTTTGTGCAGTGATTCCACCAAGCCACCGCGTTTCCGCGGCATAAGGGCTTCATTGCGGCGGTTCTGCGGCATCTTCCGGGCTTCTCTGTACCAAATTCTCTCAGGTGCTTCATAACTTTCTTATCTCCTTCCTTATCTTCTCCAATTAACAATTTGTTGCAGGCTTCTTTGCAAATATCGCAGCGCCGCAAAAAGCAAAATAAATTGTTCTTGTTTTTGATTTTGTAGTTGTTTGCATAATTAATACGGACATTAAGGGGCACGGCCAAATCCAGATTAGGTGAGGATTTCATTACCCTTCCTAAGCCCCAAAAATCACAAACCTGCATCCGCATTACCCTCATTAACTAAAAAATATCTAGAGATGACTCTAAGGACCGTCGCGCTCACTTAGGACAGAAGAAGGCCGTGGGTAATTCATTGTTTATCCGCGTTTCTTTTTGTGGTGTCTAAGGCAAGTGTGTCAAAGGCTAGTGGTTACTTAATTAGGCCCACTACTTACGTAGTGGAGAACCTCCCACTTATCTGGCACTTACCTGGCCACAGGAGAAACAAAGAGGCAGTGAAGGATTTTATCCTACGACTTGTCTTTTGGAAGTTAGGAGCGGTCTAGAGCTTTGACCTAGGTGGCCATAAATTTTAGGGTTGCTTGTTGCATTTATTGTGATCGCATCATCTTTTCAAAATCCGTATCACTTTTCAAAACAAACACCGCATTCACTTCTTTTCCTTTAATTATAAATCCACGTTGCCACTTGTACTAACCCCTTTTAGTGCAAGATAGGCTGGACACGGGATTCTAGTGCCCGACTTGTCCGCGTCCCCTTGATCGACTCCGAAGTCGGTATTTCTCCATTTACCTTTATTTTACCCACCACCACACCCACATCGATGGATCCACCTCCATCGAACTTCTTTAACACTAATCTGCCGCCGTCCGTTGGTGCGCAGAATCCACCTCGCATCTTTCTCCAAGAGAGGTGCTATCCTACACGAGGCCCCCTTTCCACCTGCTTATCCATTCCACCAGCCAACGGGGATAACTTTGAGATTAAGCCCCAGTACATCAACCTTCTACCCAAATTCCACGGTCTCGAGACTGAAGACGCTTACGTTTTCATTACTAAATTTGAAAACGTATGCGCAATGATGTGTACATCACAACTTTCTGTGGATGCCATGCGTCTACGACTTCTTCCATTTACCTTGTGCGATATAGCCGAGAAGTGGCTGTATAACACCACCGCACATTCCATCATGAATTGGGAAGAATTCGTTGCAGCATTCCTTAAGAAATTCTACCCTATGCAAAAGACAGCTCGAATCCGTAGCGAACTATATCAATTCTCCCAGCTCCCAGCTGAACCATTCTCAAAATGCTTTGAACGATTCAAGGATCTTTTGGTTCAATGCCCACATCACGGCATCCCGAGATGGGACCTTTGCTGAATCATATATGAGGGCATTAACCCTACCACTAAACAAAACCTTGAAAACATATGTCAAGGCACCTTCATGACCAAGGATGATGGGAAAGCTTGGAGATATTTAGAAGAGTTCGCTGAAAAGTCACTACAGTGGGAGAGTGGAGCCCAGCCATCGAGTAGGGGTGGCGTACACCAAATAGACGTATCCATAGGTGTTCGAGCTGAGATGGCAGCAATTCAAAAGAAGCTCGACGCTATGGAACAAAAATTCCTAGCAGCCTCCCTAAACCCAATGTCGCTCCCCAAAACTGTTTGTGGGTGCTGTTCTGATTCTTCTCACTTGACGGAAGAATGTCCATTAAACTCTCAGTTTCGAGGTCTCGAGCATACCAATGCCGCATTCAAGGACCTAGAAACGACCCTTTTCTTCCACATATAATCAGGGTTGGAGGAATCACACGAATTTTGCTTGGAACCAATCCCAAAACACGGTTCCAAACCCTAATCAATTCCAACGGGTCCCTCCACCACAACAGCAACCACTTCAACTCACCCAGCACCCCTACCAGTCACAAAATTTCCAAAACCAGGTCAACACTCCTGCACCGTCTAATCCTATGCAGTCGACCTGTTCTGACGAGTTCTCTCAAGTCGCTGAAACCATGAAATCACTCATGTCAAATTTCATGGAAGTGTCGGTCGAGGTTAGGTCTTCCGTTGGTGAGATAAAGAAAAACTCAGTGTCCCAAGCTGAGAGTATCAAAACGATGGAAGCTGAGATTGCACGACTTAAGGCCGAAATGAGTGCAAGAGAGAAAGGGAAACTCCCAGCTCAACCTTTACCCAATCCTGGCTATTCACATCATGTGAATGCAATCACCACGTTGAGATCTGGGAGAGTGCTAGATAACCATATTAGGGAATAAGTTGATGATATTGAAAATCCTATCAACACCCCGGCTGAGACCTTCCCTCACACACACACTTCTGCTTCTGATTCTTGTTCTTCTACCCCACCGCCTTCTCACGAGCCTATTCTCCATTTCCCATTAGGCTCAACACCTCAGCCTACCTCTTCTACTCCTTCATAGACGATCCCCACTCCTCTTTTGGGATCACGTCTACCCCCACTTCCTTCTCCTATGATGGACCCATCGCTCATTGCTAAAGCATCTTATCCGAACCGGTTAAGGGCTAACAAATCGAGTCCTCATATGGAGAAAATCATGGAAATGTTCAAACAGGTTAACATCAACATCCCCCTCCTAGATGCGATTCAACAAGTCCCCGCTTATGCGAAAATTCTTAAAGCCTTGTGCACTAGGAAGAGGAAGACTCAAGTGCCAAAGAAGGTCTTCATGTCCAATAACATTAACACTGCTTTTATCCCTCCGCTACCAAAGAAACTTAAGGACCCAGGATGTCCTACGATATCGATTTCTATTGGGGATAAACACATCAACCGTGCTCTTTTAGACCTTGGCGCAAGTGTTAACCTGCTTCCTTTCTCAGTCTATGAGCAACTAGGGATCGGAGAGTTGAAACCAGCCCATTGCACTCTCCAGATGGCTGACCGATCAATCACCAAACCTAGGAGTGAACTAGAGGATGTGTTAATAAAAATCGGGGAATTCGTATTCCTTGTGGATTTTATTGTAGTTGATACACAGCCTGTAGCGAACCCACGGAATCAAATTCCGGTGATTTTAGGTCGCCCCTTTTTGGCCACTTCCAACACTATCATTAACTGTCGTAATGGTTCTATGACCCTATCCTTCGGGAATAGGTCAATAGAGCTGAACATTTACAAGTTGGGAAGTGTACCCTCCGAACCAACTGCTCATGTCTGTTCTGTCGACTTAATGGATGCCGACAGCAGCGAATTTGATGATCTTCCTGATACCAATCTTGACTCTTTTCATACGTTGTTGTCTGACCCAACTATGTATCATACACATACGGACTCTTCCACCGAGATGTCCGGGTCAACAACTAACACCGATTATAAACTGCTTTTAGAGTCTGAAGATCACCTCGCACTTTGTGATGACTGATTGGTTGAGATTTTACGATCAAAAATATAATTACCGCAATCAGAAACGGCGTCGCTTCGCAGCTAGCCGGTGAGTACGGGTCGATCCACAGAGACGGGTAAATTTCTTTAAAGTGTTTTAACGAGTTGATTCTATTTGTGGTTTTGATTGGTTTATAAAAATCTATGAAAACGAGATCTAATTAATCTAATTAAGAATCTTGCTAGGGTTAGGTTTAGGGGAAGTTTTGGAGATTAAGGTTCTTCCTCACCGCTTTCAATGCCATTTTTTATAGATCTATTAGATGTTAAGTTAATTATTAATAAAGTGGATACGAATCTCTTGGGAAGATATTTCTTCCTCTAGATTTGTATCCTTACTTTGTTGATAATTATCCTAACCCTCACGGAAAACGTGCGCAACCGGCCCTTTATACTACGGTTCATCGTTACCTCGAAGGGTAGGATGCCGCAGGGAGCGGTTGTGCTCGTATGCGTGAAGTACTAATTAATTAGGTGAAGGTGGCATTGAAAGGGGCGAGAGATCACATCTCTCAACCCTTTCCCTAAGGCTAACCCTAACAAGCGAGGAGACTACTCGCTCATTAGGGGATGAGAAAACATTTTAATTAAAAGAACAGAAATAAAAGACTTACTAATTCGATGGCTCCCTCCAAACAAGAAGAACAGATCTGAATATTTGCTCCCAGAAAATCTGAATTTTATTGATTGAAAAGAGGCATACATTTTCCAGATCTAAAACTACAATTTATAGGAAAATAGGAAACCTAGGGTTACAGGCTCTCGCACTTGCGCAATTACTGATTTGACCCCTGAGAATCCCAACACCCACAACGTCGCAACAGCAGAAGAAAAATACACCGTCACGCGCACCAGATGGCCGCGGAACCGCGGCTCAAGGTAGGTTTTGGCCGCGGTTCCGCGGCCAATTAAGGGAGTTGGGCCATGAGACTTTGGGGCTTCTTTCTCTGCTTCTTGGTCTCTGTCTTTTATATGTATTTTCTCTGTTGGGCTTCTGAGTCTTCTCCAGATTTTTCAGTGAATACTTGTAGCGATCTTTCAACCGTTCACTTGACATTTTGGACCTTGCACTGTTCTTCGACTAGGCTCGACTAGAATCGGTCTACTTGTTGGTCAAAAGTCCCTTTTTCTATTGTTTTGTGTCTTTTTCACTGTATTTGCTCCAGAAACCTGTAACCTGTAATATGCAACAAACGTGCGTCAAGAGTACCTGTTTATTTATAAAAAGGATAGGAATAGGGGAATGATAAATGCAATATTATGGTCTGAACAAATACCCCCAAACTTACCTTTTGCTCGTCCTCGAGCAAACTTATTATTTATTCACTACAAAAAACCTAACCGCACTTTCGCAGGGAAACGCGATTGCACTGAGCTCGTGCAACAAGCCGTTAAATCTCTAGGTGTCCCTAGTAGGAGGAGTGTTGTCTCCTGAGGGTTTTCAGCGGATACTACCCACAAAATCCTATCAATTCGGCCCATTGACTTTTGTTCTCCAATTAAGTTTTCTAACAAGGAATTCTATTATCTTTTGACTCGTAAATTATCCACCCATATTCTTCACACTTCCTCATTATTTAACTTAAGATTATATATGTTATGTAGACCTACTTAGCTTTCGGCATCTCTTAAGTCTTCCTTCTAGGGTTTCATCTCCACTTAGGAATTTCTATCAACTCTATTAAAGATACAAGTTCTATTCTTCATTCCTTCCTCTCATCTAAATTCCAATCACATACCCCTACGTGTGTGTATAAGTCACCCCTACACTTGGAAATTCAAATTAAGCAATCAACCCCTTGTCCGTTGTCCAAAGTACTAATTAGTGGTGAATTAAAATGAAATTTGCTTACTCATTCTTCATGCGACCGTTAATACTTCTTGAGGTACCAACGACCGATTACAAAATGCGTTTGCACTTTAAAGCATACTTCCTAGTCTTTATAACACCCAAGACTTTTAGCAGTGACTCCCAAACCAGTTGGTCTAAGGCACTAGGTGATGAAGCACCCTCGCTAAGTATTTTTCTATTTTTGCAGCCTTAAGTAATCACAAAAACCAGTGTCCATTTTTTTTCTTTATTCACACTTTTTCATACTAAGGACTTTAGACAAGAGCATTTCAAGGTCTCTTCTACTATTCCAAGTTTCAAGGTGCGTGATTGTGCAAATTGTAGGGTATACATTTTCAGAATCTAGACTTAAGCTAGGAACTATTTTTCAAACTTATACTCTAATAAGAACATCAATACTCTTCCCTTGTTTCGACTTAACCCAGGAAGTGAACCCAAAATATGCCTATTTCTAAATAAACTACAAGGCATATACTTTCTACCGTTAAACTTTAAGGAATGTTATTTTTTTGGGTTTTTAATTCACTAAGTCTAAGATCTAGTTTTTCCTAGCTAGTTAACCTATTTGTCAAACTCTAGTCAATTAGCCAAAATTGAATACATTGATTTTTATAATTTTTCAAATTTTTCAAATTTTTATGGGTTTTCAAATAAGTATGCAAATGCAAAAATATGTACAAATGAATGCGAAGGAAGAAGACATACCGAGCATACCCCCAAACTTGAACTTGACAGTGTCCTCACTGTCATGCTAAACCAAGAGGGTCAAAATACCGATACTCCCCTGTTTATTTATTTATAATTTTTTTATTATTAAGAAAAACAAAAATATGTACAAAAAGGCCCTCCCCCAAACTTCATTTAAACTATGTTAGACATGACTGCCAAACTTTGCATCGGCCAAAAGTCAACACCAACCATTTGAAAAATTTATTAGTAAAGGATATTGGTGGGTGAAAAAATAAGTGGTGGTGGTCCGCAAAGAATTGGGGAAGATAGAAGTAGTGGAATGGGAGGTGTGGAGGTGAATATACAGGTGATGGTGATGCATCGATACGAGAATGTAAGTGATCAGCAATCAGTGGAGTGTTGGCATTCTCGTACCTTATTAAAAGAAATGGAGGTATTTCAACTTCTAAGGGAGGAAGTTGGCTCACCACAATACCCCCAAGATGTCCCTGTGGGTCCTCTATTGACATGGCATCATCCATCAATTGTGTATGATATTCACTTATGAGGAAACTGATCTCCTCGATGTCCGCCATAGTCCAACTGAAAACTTGCCGTCTATTTTGTAAGACTTTTAAAATAGCGTTCTCTTGCTCGAAGGCTAGAGAGGCTGATATGATAATGGGAAAAGTCTCATTCTCACCTATGTAAGCATATCTACGGTGAGACGGCAAGGGCATGAGTTCGAATTTCTGAGGCGAAAGAACCATTGCGGAATCTACCTCGAACTCAAAGGACTCTAACACAGGTTCGAAATCACTGCAAACAACCGATTCGGATGGTTCGACTGACTCATCCAAAAATTCAAACGACTCATATTCGGGCTGTGAGTCGTTGTCATCCGAAAAAATGAAACATTCATAATCAGCATCGGTTGTGTCAACGGTAGTAGGCTCAAGGAGGGACGCACTAGTGGCGTCAAAACTGTTTCCATCAAATAGAAATCTTTCAAGCTCGCAGTCCTCCTGCGTGATTTCGTGAATAGAGCAAACTTCTCGTGTACTATTTTTAGGCACGGGGGGCAGACTTCCCATCTTATAAATATTGAACTCACTAGACCTCTTTCCGAAGGATAGAGTCATGGAGCCATTGCGACAATTTATTATGGCATTGGAAGTGGCCAAAAATGGTCGACCAAGAATCACCGGAATTTGGTTTCTTGGGTTAACAACAGGTTGTGTATCCATAACGATAAAATCAACGGGGAATATGAATTCCCCGACTTTGATCAACACATCCTCTAGTTGACCCCTTGGATAGGTGATTGATCGATCAGCCATTTGGAGAGTGCAACGAGTGGGTTTCAACTCTCCAACCCCTAATTGTTCGTACACGGAGTAAGGAATCAGGTTAACACTAGACCCAAGATCTAAAAGTGCACGATTAATTTGCTTATCCCCAATTGTGATTGAAATAGTAGGACAGCCGGGGTCCTTTCGTTTTTGGGGTAAGGTTTGATGGTGGTTAATAGCATTGCTCACTGCACTAGCCACTAGCACTTTCTTGGGTACTTGAGATGCCTTTCTCTTCGAGGTGCACAAGCCCTTTAAGATTTTCGCGTATGAAGGGACTTGTTGGATAGCATCCAAGAGAGGTATATTTATGCTAACCTGCTTAAAGATCTCCACAATCTTCTCCACTTGTGCATTTGGTTTATTAGGACTCAACCTGTTTGGAAATGGTGCATTTTGAAAATTTGTTGAGTCACAAGTCTGTGGAGTAGAATGTGGAATAAGAACGGATCCCAGTGTGGATGTGTTCGTGTTGTTAGAAATGGGTCCGTTCGAGTCAGAAGAAGTGGAGCCGTGTGAAGGGTGGAGAATAGGCTCTAAAGAAAAAGGTGAAGAAGGAAGTGAAGAAAATGAAGAAGGGGAAGAAGAACCACCGGCGGGGATGTCATCACTAGTTTCCACATTATTTTGCAACTCTCTTCCGGATCTCAACGTGGTCACCGCATTCACATTGTGATTGTTATATGCGTTTTGTGCGTGACCGGGATTGGGCAATGGTTGAGATGGAAGTTTTCCCTTTTCTCTCTCGCTCAACGCAGCAGTTAATTGTGCAATTTGTGCCTCAATAGATTTGATACTTTGATCGTGTGAGGTATTGTTATTCATTAAAGATTGAACATAACTTTCAAATCTTGCTGCGGATTCTGTAGTTTGCTTAAGAAATGCATCTAGACTTTTTTCGAGCGAGGTAACCTTATCATCATTTGGTTGAACCAAATTGTTCGTTTGATTTGTATAAGGTTGTTGTTGGAAAGGTTGCTGTATTTGAGTTTGTAAGGGTGCTTGTTGTTGTTGTGGAGGAGCTCTTTGAAAATTGTTATTCCCTTGGAACTGTTGATTTGGGTGACTCCTCCACCCCTGATTGTATGCCGAAGAGTACGGATCATTTCTTTGTCTTTGCTGGAATGCAGCATTGACTTGATCCTGCCCTTGAATTGGTGCATTATAAGGGCACTCTTCGGTGAGATGTGATGGGTTAGAACAACAAGCACAAACAGTTCGTGTGGGTAGAGTAGGGGCAGGAGAAGACGATGAGATTTTGGTCTCAATGGCTTCTAGCTTTTTCATAAGTGAGGCCATCTCGGCCTTCATAGCAATCGACATATCTATTTGATGTATGCCTGCCCTAGATTGACCAACTGAAGAAGATGATGTGATCTTGGTGCTCTCCCACTGAATTGTTTGCTCACTTAGGTCCTCAAGAAACTGCCAAGCTTCGTCGCTAGACTTGGAGAGAAAATGACCTTGACATATTGTTTCTAGCAACTGCTTCGTTGCTGCGTTCAATCCCTCGTATAATGTTTGGCAAAGTTGCCAATTTTCTATCCCATGATGAGGGCATTGAACAAGTAGGTCTTTAAATCTCTCGAAGCATTTCCAGAATGGTTCGGACGGAAGCTGTGAAAATTGTATAATCTCGTTTCGAATTCTAGCAGTTTTATGGTGAGGATAGAATTTTTTTAAAAAAGCTCTTACAAACTCGTCCCAATTTCTAATGGAGTGTGATGCGGTGCTGTATAGCCACTTCTCGGCTAGGTCACATAAGGTGAAAGGAATGACCCTTAGCCTTATTGCGTCATCACTTAATTGGGTTGTCTTCATCATGCTGCAAACGTTTTGGAATTTATTAATGAAAATATATGCATCTTCGGATTCCAAACCATGAAACTTAGGCAGCATATTGATGAATTGTGGTTTTATTTCAAAGTTGTCCCCATTTGCCGGTGGGGGTGAAAGACATGTGGGTAAAGAAGTGCGAACGGGGTAGAAGAGATCCTGGAGCGCAACTCGTGCGGGCGCTACAACAGGCGGTAGATTCGGGTTATTCGCACCTGGCGGAGGTGGAATCATTCCCGTCGGTAAGGTATCGTTGGGGTTGAATCGCGACATACCTTCGAATGAAGAATTTGAATGTAGAGGTAAGGAAGTGGACGGAAGATCGACGAAGGGTTCGTCGAAGGGTTCGTTGGTCGGTACCAACGAAACGCGGACTAATCGGGCGTTAGTATCCCTAGTCCAAAATGACATACACTAAAAGGTTGTGCAGTCAGAAAAAAGAGAAAAACAGAAGGTGGGGGTAAGATAACGTCAGTGAGAAGAAGTGGTGGAAGTGAGGTTTCAAGTTTCTTTAGCGGCAAGTTGCAAGTTTTTAAAAGATTTTATTATTTTTTTTATTTGTGAATTTTGCAAGGAAGTTTTTGAAAACGGACTCGTGACACAAAAAGTATCAACCACACATGCACAATCAGGCCTAGATCTAGGGTCGCCTAGGTCTACTAGACAGCTCCTAACTAGGGCTAGAAATAGACCTCAAACCGCCTCTTCACGGACAAATACGGCCAGGTAAGTGGGAAGGAACCACCACTACAGTGGGCCTAATTAAAAACCACTAGCCTAGACACCGCAATGTCGGTTAGGATAAACGGCCGATGCCTACCCCAGTCCTTTTCCTATTGAGCTCGCTGTCCTTAGGTCTGAGTCTAATCTTTTTTAATTAAAGGTGGTTGATGCAAAATGCTTAGGTGTTTTCTGGGGTCCTGGGAAGGGTGATGAAATCCCCACCCAATCTGGATTTGGTCAAATAGCCCCTTAGAGTCCGGTTAAATTATGCAAAACAAATAAAAATTCACTTGCAATCAGAATTTTTTTTAGCGCGGCGCAAAGAAACCTGCAGAAATCTGTTATTTAGAAGGGGGAGAAAGACTTTTTACGCAAAGAACCCTGCAGAAAATTTTCACAGACAGAGATATGGAGGTTGCAGAGGGGAGGAAAAGAGAGCAAACCCACAAAATTTCAATTGATGACCTGTCCTTGAGAGCGCGGAACCGCGGCACTTATAGGGTTCAGGCCGCGGAAGGGCGGCTGTATGAGGAGAACAGTGCTTCAAAAAATTTGAGTGTCTCTGTTGTGGATTTTCCCTTCTGTTCTGATATACCAATTTGTGTTTTGGCCTCTGTAAAATTCCAGATCCGCGATTCGAGCTGTTCCTGCAAGATTCAAAAATATACACCCTTCAAACAGATAAAATTTGATTATTTTTTATATTTTTTTTTATATTTCCCGATTTTTATAATTTTTAAAATTTATATCAACCCGAAAATTCACAAAAAGAAAGATTACGCCGTCCCCGGCAACGGCGCCATTTGATTGGTTGAGATTTTACGATCAAAAATATAATTACCGCAATCAGAAACGGCGTCGCTTCGCAGCTAGCCGGTGAGTACGGGTCGATCCACAGAGACGGGTAAATTTCTTTAAAGTGTTTTAACGAGTTGATTCTATTTGTGGTTTTGATTGGTTTATAAAAATCTATGAAAACGAGATCTAATTAATCTAATTAAGAATCTTGCTAGGGTTAGGTTTAGGGGAAGTTTTGGAGATTAAGGTTCTTCCTCACCGCTTTCAATGCCATTTTTTATAGATCTATTAGATGTTAAGTTAATTATTAATAAAGTGGATACGAATCTCTTGGGAAGATATTTCTTCCTCTAGATTTGTATCCTTACTTTGTTGATAATTATCCTAACCCTCACGGAAAACGTGCGCAACCGGCCCTTTATACTACGGTTCATCGTTACCTCGAAGGGTAGGATGCCGCAGGGAGCGGTTGTGCTCGTATGCGTGAAGTACTAATTAATTAGGTGAAGGTGGCATTGAAAGGGGCGAGAGATCACATCTCTCAACCCTTTCCCTAAGGCTAACCCTAACAAGCGAGGAGACTACTCGCTCATTAGGGGATGAGAAAACATTTTAATTAAAAGAACAGAAATAAAAGACTTACTAATTCGATGGCTCCCTCCAAACAAGAAGAACAGATCTGAATATTTGCTCCCAGAAAATCTGAATTTTATTGATTGAAAAGAGGCATACATTTTCCAGATCTAAAACTACAATTTATAGGAAAATAGGAAACCTAGGGTTACAGGCTCTCGCACTTGCGCAATTACTGATTTGACCCCTGAGAATCCCAACACCCACAACGTCGCAACAGCAGAAGAAAAATACACCGTCACGCGCACTAGATGGCCGCGGAACCGCGGCTCAAGGTAGGTTTTGGCCGCGGTTCCGCGGCCAATTAAGGGAGTTGGGCCATGAGACTTTGGGGCTTCTTTCTCTGCTTCTTGGTCTCTGTCTTTTATATGTATTTTCTCTGTTGGGCTTCTGAGTCTTCTCCAGATTTTTCAGTGAATACTTGTAGCGATCTTTCAACCGTTCACTTGACATTTTGGACCTTGCACTGTTCTTCGACTAGGCTCGACTAGAATCGGTCTACTTGTTGGTCAAAAGTCCCTTTTTCTATTGTTTTGTGTCTTTTTCACTGTATTTGCTCCAGAAACCTGTAACCTGTAATATGCAACAAACGTGCGTCAAGAGTACCTGTTTATTTATAAAAAGGATAGGAATAGGGGAATGATAAATGCAATATTATGGTCTGAACAATGACATTATTCTTCGGGGTATTGATGAAACTTTTGAGGAGATCTTCGTTGATGAACTCGCATTTCTGAATAACATGGGCGTTGAGATGAATCATGTCCCAATCATTGAAATTGAACCTCCACCCCTTCTTCTGAATTGTAAAAATAATGTGAGTAATCCATCACATTCACTGCATCGTCTCTCCAAAATGAGACGCACACACATTCTGTTCCACCACTTACCCTTTCCCTACTTCTTCTTCCACCAACCCGAGCACTGCAATGATAAAATTTTCGAATGGTTGGTGTTGATTGTCGGTCTTTGCAAAGCTTGGCATCGACCACTGATTTTTGACCCCCTCATGTGATTTTCAACAGGTTAACATTGCATATCTCAAGTTTGGGGGGGGTTATTTTTTTTTCTGGCTCTTGAAAAGAAATTTTTTTACAAAAATTTTGAGCCAAGAATAAGTTTGGGGAAAGATCTTCACTTATATATTTTTCCCCAACTAATAATTTCCTCCCAGGCTTACAGGTTTTATAGGTATAGCAGTTGGCAACAGTGAGGACACTGTTGAAAACAAGTTTGGGGAAGGTTTGTGCTTAGTTTTGCATCATTTGCATATCATTTGCATAAGCACAACATTTCTTTAAAAATCCATAAAAATTTAAAAATCCATAAAAATTTAAAAATTTTAAAATAAAAACTTATAAAAATATAAAAAATTTCAAAACCCATAAAAATTTTGTGTACAAATTTTTGGCTCATCAATTTTTTATAAATAATTTTTCAAAAAAAAAACCTATAAAAATTCAAAAAATTTCAAAACTCATAAAAATTTAAAAATTTTCAAATTTTCAAAATATTTAATATTTATGATAATAAAAGATTAGATAGTGAAAAGTTACATCCATGAGATTAGAAAAATTTAAGAAAACCAAGAAAATTAAAAGTTTTCTTATACGAACTAGTAATAAGTAGTTATGAGCCGTTGTCCTAAGGGTTAGTAAGATGGAGGAAGTCACTAATCTGAGGATAATAATAAGTCTGAAAAATAGTTTCTATTCTGGAAAGCCAAACATTTTGAACGTTGATACCCTGCTATTCGCACTTACACACGTCTTAAAGCCCGGGATAGTAGAGGATACCTTGAAATGCTCTTGTCTTAAAGCCGATGTGTGAAGGAAAAAAAATGAAGAAAGTGGTGAGAAAAATGGACACTGGTTTTGTTGTCACCAAGGGCAATAATAAAAAAAATATATAGCGAGGGTGCCTTTTCACCTAGTGCCCTAAGGACAACTGGTCTGGGAGTCACTGCTATACCTGAGCTGGTGCAAGACGAGGAAAATACACCAAATAAGCAAGCACATGAGTAATCGGTCGGTTAGTACCTCAAGAAGTACTAACGATCGCATGAAAGTGTGTAAGCACATCTAATTAAAAAGTAGTGAGGCTGGTGGGCAAGAGTATGATAGCTTGAATTGAATTCTCCGGGTGTAGGGATGTCCTTTACACACACGCAGGGCGATATGATTAATGTTTGGAATAATGATAGGAATGAAGAATAAGACGATGTTTTAGTGAGGGAGGACGTGATTTCTAACATCTTTTCATGACCATTAAGATAGGGCTCATGACAACCGAAAAGCTAGCTTAGTTGGAAACCCTAATTTTCAAGGCTTTTCTTTTACAATTCTTGTCTTTAAATGTAATATTCATGATCTTCCTTTTATTATTGCATTTTGTGGGTGCAATCCGCTAAAACCCCTCAGGAGACAACACTCCTCCTACTAGGGACATCTAGAGGTTTAAAGGCTTGTTGCACGTGCTCAGTGCAATCGTATTGCCTATGAAAGTGTGCTTTTCTCTTTCTTTATTTTCTCCTTCTCTTTTTAATAAAACAATTCGATCGAGACGATCGAAAATAAGTTTGGGGGAATTTGATCAGTCGAAAATACTGCATTTCTAACACGGCAATTTCCCTACCATTTGCATTCATGTAAAGGTATCCGGTATTCATATCGCACATATTAGCAAAACACATGTAAAATACTGGATTACCTGTACTAAAAACTAAAACCGGCACTTTTAGGGAAATTGTGTGTTTTTCATGGCATCGCATCACCCTTGTATTGCGCAACTCTTGTCTTGGGGTCTAATGCAGGAAATTCCAGAAACCGAGCCAGAATTATGAAAACAGTGCTGAAAAATATACCAACTCAAAGGCCGAAGATCTGGTAGCGATATAGAAGGCCAAATGAAATTCAACGTATCAGAATAAGTCCCATATGTCATCCCAAGCCCACACCAGAAAAATAAAGCTCCAAGTCCACTAAGGGACCGCGGATCCGCGGCCCAAACCCCTTGGCGCCGCGGATCCGCGGCCTGATGATGAGATCAGCATTTCAATTTTTCTCACGTGGCTAATGCTAACGGCCCAAGCTTCTAGAAGACCCCGGAAGCTCCACGTGGCGCATCTAGAAGGCTCGGCGTAACTAACTATTTCTAGAAGGCTCTTTTGGAGGGAAATTCAAATATTGTGCTAACTAACTTGTGAAAGGAAAATTCAAATTCAAATCCTAGATCTAGGGTTTTGGGAGTTCTATAAAAGAGAGCCTAGAGCTAGGGTGAAAAGTGTTCAAGAATTCATTCATCTTCTTCCACCCACAAGTTAGTGACAAAACTTGTGCCAAACCCTTACCCCAATTCCAATTCAACTTCAAGATCAAGACCCCGAGAGCAATTCAAGCAAGAGAGCCTTCAACCTTTAGCAAGCGACGCCGGATTCTAACGGAGCAAGAGATCCACGCCGATCCGCGACTCAAGGAGCCGAGCGAAGCCGAAATTGACGATCTAGTTTCATCCTTTTGTAAATTCAAGAGAGTTGTAACGAAATTTGTCGATAAATAAAGGTGAATTTTCTATATTCTTGCTTATCTTTTAATTCAAGCATAATGATTAGATCTCAATTTGTGATTGTGTTTGTGATCATGATGTTTGAGTAATCTTCGCTCGTGTAGGAGTTGTGACGATCTTTAGATAATGATGATTCAGATATTTTTACAATTCTTAAATCCTATAATGTTTGGAAATTCTAGTGAATCAAATGATTAATAACCTAGTTTCGAGATGATGCTTTCTTGATCGCGTTCACTCGAAACTAGGGTACAACTATTGACCATTTGATTAACTAGAAGCTAGAATTTGAATGCGATCCATCGAAAGGACAAAGGATGAGTTGCGAAATCCCTTATTTCTCGCAAGATCCTTAAACCTCGATGAATTTGCATCGATCTAGTATCAATTCGTTAATGGATAAGAATGAGTAATCATTAGATCTCATCACATCTATAGATCCGATCTACTCCTACGAGCCATACTTCTACTCTTGATTGTTGGTTGGAAATTATCACACATCTCAATTCTTGTTTTTAATGCTTTTTCTAGATCTAGATTTTTCTTATTTCTTGATCTTCAAATAAAAATCATAAATTGTTTTCTTTTCTTTTCCTTAAATTTTCAACTCATCTAATTCGGAAATTGAACGGATTACACTTTCCCTGTGGACGATCCGCACTCGCTAACGATTTACATCCGACACCGTTATTGGTTGCGGTCAAAATAATTTTTGGTTGTGATTTCTAAAATACAATTTTCTATAAACCAACACACAACGGAAAATCGTTCCAATTTTATACGCCTGGTTCATAGGTACTGCGGCATGTTTTGGGTTTGCCGTAGTTCCGCGGCGCCATAGGTGAGACAAGGGTTGACCCTTCTACGGCTGGTCCATAGGTACTATGGCATGTTTTGGGTATTTTCACTCTGCTCAAGTGCTGAGCCTTCTGGGAAATGTGGGTGTTTATTGATTCGATCGAAAAGTTTAACACGTCTATCTATCTGTGATTGCGATACAATATTTGGAATCCACAATAATCGGTTTTGTGAAAAGTGATTTGAATTTTATAAATCTAGCAATTTAGTCTCATTTGATCGGTTGCCACGGGATTTTGATGCGGATCAAAAGTCAGTTACACGTAGTGTACATGGATACCCACCGGGTAACGTTACTAGATAGCCACATCCCATAACCCCGACCAAGTGACTGTAGGAGAACCCCTGTGCCAAAAGCATCTGTCTGGGTGCTCGTGTCCGCGGTGTTCCGCCTAAGTGCATTTCGTCGACGGTATCGGGGGTGCGGCCATCTACTAAATTTTCTGACGAGCATTCGATCAGAATGTCGGGGATCTTGTTGAATTTCCCGACTTGTTATTGGAAAGTGTTTTCAATAACGAGACTAAAATGCGGGGTTTATATTTGTTAGGTATGAAATTCGGGATATGAGATATTCTGGGTTTATGATATCTAAGGAATTCGTTTGGCTAGGCATGAAATCTGAAGTATGTGATATTTTGGGTTTATGATGTCTAAAGAGTTGCGGATTCCAACTGTTGTAGTTTTTCACTTTCTTTTCTACGACCGTAACTGTAATATATGGGGTATCACCCATTTCGTTGCTATATGTCACCGACAATTGGGATACGTATATTTACATACGTTGATGACATGTGATGTTATGTGTTGCTGTGATATATTATATTGGATCGTCGTATTTGAATAGCCGGGGGTTTTATGTGCGATGAGAGTTTTTTATTTTCATTCATGTAAAAAGCTTATATGTAATATTCTTTTATTGGGGCACTTCCTGGTTGAGGATGATGTCATCATTGATATATATTATTTACTTTTCTGCATTAGGATAGACCCAAGGAAGGGAGCACAAGTAACCGGGTTCTAGGGTCCAGTGGGAGACCATCTCGAGGAGTCGAGACCGGGTCTCATAACCCTAGAATTTGTCACGACCCGAAATTTAGTTCGTGATCGGCACTTAAATCACTTAACGTCCAAAGGCGCAACGTAAATTAAGTAAGTCGAAGCCCAGAAATCTAAACCTTTTAAAGAAAATAAAAGAGGTGAAGTTTTGAACTAAAGGTATGATGAAATCAAAAGTTTTCTTAATTGCATAGATAATGGAACATGAAAATGCAAGTGGATTATACTAGTTGAAAAACATATTTCTTCTTTTTAAAAAAAAATTGGGCAGCACCTCCCTTGTATATTTTGATCCAAAACAACATATAAAGGCATCCCCAAATGGGAGCTAGCTCTTCACTAATCGGCGGAATCACAACCATGCAAGTCAGAAATATATGTATACGACGTCCAACGGCGAAGATCAACACAAAAGGATAGTATAAAGAAACAAGACATCAAATCCCCCAATAGCGAACATATAAACCATCGCTCTAAGTCTCTCAACCATAAGTCTTGCTAAGTCTTACTACTTATACAATTACTGGTTTAATATTAATGGAGTTGACTGATAGAACAGGAATAATAATACAAAAGCGGGGCACGATCCAATATGTCTCACCTACCATAGCAAATCACCCGAAGCAAGCTGTGTGCCAGCGATACCGCTACTGATCCATGCGGTCAGCCTGCAAGAACAGTGGCACAACTGGGGTGAGTTGCCAACTTGTGAGTAGAAAACATCAGCAGGTAGAAATCGAATAAAAAAAACGATTCCTAGGTCAACTATATCATAAAGGTAATAATATGATATCTAGGATGACCGTGTCTGCATATATGCCAACAATATAATCAATGCCTGTATGCATGTGGATATCATCCACGTGTCCAATCACTGACACAACAACATCATGGAACCTGAATGTCCAACATCGACAGTCGAAAAATCATGAAAGCATATGCATGTAAATATGGGGATATCAACCAACGTGTGTCCATCAACGACACATCAAAATTATGGAACCTGAGTGTCCAACATTGACACTCGAAACATCATGAAACCCGTATCCAGTATAGACACGTAAATCCTCATATCTCGGGCTCCGTTAGTCCGGATCGGCCCACGGGCTCCGTCAGTCCGGATCGGCCCATATCTTCTCACGACCCCAATCGGTATCCTCCGGATAACCGCCGAGCCCAATACTATCACCGGTAGGTAGTAGTCCCTCTGCCAGGCTCATCGTCTACTGCGCAACATACCTTTCTTGCCCCGGGGTACAATACCGGGTCCACTATGAACCCGCAAACGGATCATCCATCTCATCGAATCGGGTTTCACATAGCTCATAACCGAGAAAACTCATGGTGGACGCAACGAAATATTATATCAAGAGAAACCGGGTTTTTAAAACAATGCATACTTTCTTTTGAAATGTAACCATGGTTCTCAAATCCAGAAATCTCATGAAAACAACATCTCAATGCATATAATCATAAAGAATGATGTATGCAAACATAGAATAGAAATGTAGGCATATCAGTATATCATGGAATATAGAATTATGATGTGTGCATATCAGTATATCATGCAAACGAGTCATGTGATAATACTAAACAATTAAGAGTAATAGGATGATATAGCAAATCTACTATGTGAGTGGCATGGCAATTACCGATTATGAATGTGTGTGAGCCGGCAAATCTGTATAGGTGTAACATGCGCATCATCGATAATTGTGCAGGTGTACTAGTAGATGATATCAGATATCATAACAAATAATGGAAGCACAGGTATACGTAATGCACTGAGAATATCGTAAACGTTGTAGAAAGTAAATCGTAAGCGCACTATTATGAGTTATATGTATCTAATCTAACCTCTACATAAGGGCTAAACTAAGTAGGGTAGACAGTGATTTACAATCTCTATAACATATCCGAGTCGATGAATCTATCAATCGACAATCCAGCATCATAGCATCACGTACGGGATAATCCATCATACGACATCCTCGAATCAAGGGTACGAACCAACATCAGATAAAACTCATCACGTACGGTAATCCATCGTACAACGACATTAACAAATAGGGTTTCTATCAACCAATGCAACAATGAGGGTATGGACCTAACATCTCGTATGGTATATGACTCATTATTCTCATAAATAAATAAATAAATATATATTTATATATATATATATTTATATCTCAAGTCACAACGGTATCAATCTCACATCATGTCTTGGCGACAGTATCTATATTCACATATCGCCTTGTATACGCATATTGACATATTAAGCCAAGTCATCTCAATTCATCATATTCTCTTTTCATCACATCAATATCTCACATCAAGTAATCTCATATATATTTATCTTATTTTACCGATCTCATAACACATCTATCTCAATCTTATCGTATTCATCGATCTCATGTCATATCCTTAAAGATCTCGTCTCATATGTTGGAATATGTATTCATTCATTTATATCATCTCCAACTAACATTTTGATCATATCCATAGTTTTCTAGTATAGGTTTCTCCAACTATATTCTATATATCAGTTTCCAATTTATAATTGCGGGGGTGCTATACGCCATCCACCCGACTTCCCCCATAGATATAAATCTACTCACCTGCGGAACTCCTTGTTCAGCCGTAGTCGATGTGCTTCGTCGTCTCGGAATCCACGCGAAGATACCTACAATCAATACACAATCACAATGCTATTAAAATCAATTCTGAAAACCGAAACGGCACACGAAGTGCTCATAGGTTAGAACCTATAGCTTACGCATGCGAAAACAACCAAACTACCCTCGTCGTTGACGTACAAACGTCCAACGACCAAATACAATATCAAATACCAAAACCCAAGTTCTTAAATCACAAATACCATATTCAGCAACATAGGAAATCACTCCCGGATTTCATCTCAGGTTAATTGGGACTAAACAATAAAATGCAGGGAATAGTTTATAGGGATTAGGAGCTACAGCCAGAAACCCAACCCCAGAATCCAACAGAAATCCGGCGACATCACCAGAATACCCGAGCTCACCGGCTAGATTAGGTGGAAATGTGCTTGTATTTTGGTGGTGGTCTTCTGGCCATTTATCTAGGTAACTGGACTTGTTTGGTTTTCCTGAAATTACCCCAGATAGCTCCAGATACCCTGTAGGCTAAAAATCATCACAAAACCGACACAGAACAATTCTAAGTTCGTATTTTGGTTCTAATCTTGGGACTTAGCCAGTAAAACACCATTAAGGGATAAGTAAACACCCATTACAGATCACAAGTCCACACAAACACCTAAACCTTCTCTTTGAATTTCCAAACATTACTAATCTAAATCGATTTAACTCTAAACTACTATAGGTTGCTAGGAAACTCAAAAAACTAAACTAGAAGTGTCGATATTAACTCATTTGGCAACTCAAGAATTTTCTTAAGTTGCTCAAAGTCTTCAAAATCCAAGCTTGAAAGGTCCAAAGGGTGTAGGATGAGGCGGGGATCAACTTTTGTGAAGGGAGTATAGGGGTTTGGTGATGAAATTGAGATGATACATTGAGGTGGAGGTGGAGGGAGTATGAGGATGAGGAAAATGAAGGAAACAAAGGGGAGAAATGTGAAGGGGCAGCCTACTCTCTCTCTCTCTTTCTCTCTTTTATCCTCACTCATATGGCATGCCACTCTCTCTCATTTCCATGCCCCATGTCATAAGTGTGTCCCCCCCTCTCTCTTCTCAATAATTCTCTTTTTCTTCTCATAATAAAAAAAACCAAATGCAATGAACAAATATGTAACAAAAATGCAACATGTCATGGTGCACTAACCATGATTAATTAAAAAGATCGATTTGGCCTAATCGCGATTAGTTGTGCACTAATCAATTTTTAATTTTAAACTTGCATATAATTAATTATAAAAATGCTAAATCCAATAAATATATTTTTAAATGAATAAATCATTTTATTATCCAATTATTTCACAAATATTGGTATATATTTATACCATTTTACGAAAACCCCAAATTCGCAAATCGAGTAGTTTTCGCGAAATACATCATTTTAATATTATATTCCAAAAATAATATTTTATATTTTCTGAAATGTTACAATCTTCCCCCCTTAAATAAATTCGGTCCCCGAATTTAAATATAAATCCCCAATTACTAAAACATTTCAATAATCAGCTAAATCAACGGTGCTCCGAAATCACGGAAGATACAAATATACCACAGCGCATCGCGTGCGCCTGAAAACGAGTATGAAACTCAAAATCGAATCCCGTCAAGCGTCACACAATCATCGAAGTTACAATGGAGATACAGATCTCGAAATCCACTACTGAAATCCAATACACACTAGTCGAATACTATAATACGCATATAGTACGCATCATTGAATTTTTTTTCCTAAAACCGAATAAAACACATGCAAAATCTTTTCTGAATCGACGTGTGATGCGTAACTCACGGCACAAGTGACGGACGCTCATTTGATAAGTAATAAATATATGTTCATATACGTTTTGCTCAAATATATGTTCCGCCGTTTTGAAATATCCCAAAAGGTTTTCCTTTGTAAACGTTCATGTCGCTCGCGGACATGTAGGAAATAGCGAGACTTTAGCTCCTTTTTGAAAACCTCTTGTTAAAATTTTAATGCATGCAAAGTACTCAGGTACTGTCCCCAGATCAGTCCTGTTCGGCTACTACATAATATAGTGTCCCATCATGAAAATAAAGTGCTCAAGAGTAAAATTAGCCAAGAAAGGCGTATCCAAAAATCACGTGCGTCTGGTGCGCACGGAAATCAAAGCCAAATACAATTGCTATGAATGTGCACAAAACCAAACTAAGTGCAACGGGTGTGAACGAAAGCATCTTTCCAGTGCAACGGATGTGCACGACAATAATATCAAGTGCATCTATAGTTCACGAAAATCTCAATCAAGCGCAACAACCATGCACAATGAAAATCCCAATCGAGTGCATCCGGTGTGCACAAAATCACATCTCATATCATGCGCCCAACATACGCGAAAATCCAAATCAAGTGCATCTGTCATGAACGAATGAAATCTAAATCAAGTGCATCCAATATGCACGAATAAAATCTAAATCAAGTGCATCCAATGCGCACAAAATCCAATACCAAGCGCCTAATATGCGCAAAAATCCAACCCAAGCGCGTTAGGTCCGTATAAAGCATCTAGTGCAGTAGCGTGCACGAAAACGAACGACTAGTGCAAACGCTCACAACAACATATATCTGGTGAAACAAATGCTCAAAGGCATAAATCGGGTGTAGCCAATGTACGAGGTATAGATCTAGTGCAACCAATGCACGAAATATAAATTTAGTGCAACAAATGCACAAAATACAAATCTGGTGCAACAAATGCACGAAATACAAATCTGGTGCAACAAATGCACGAAAACTCATCAATAACTCAAATACATATAAAAACAACACCGAGTGTACCAAGGTGTATAAAATCATAAACGTGTGCACAAAGCACGTATCAATGCATTGCAAGCACATGCGAGCTATACCGAGTGCAAAAACCAAATCGTGTGCGTACCACGTGCACAAAATCAAATCAACCGTATGAAATCCACAAAATCCTAACCACGTGCTACCAAGGCCCAAAATCGACATCAAGTGCAATAGATATGCACAATTCATAACCCAACACAACGGTGTATAAAACATATATCAATTGCAATAACTATGCATAAAATATAAATACCCAGTAGGTGCAGCCATGGTGCATGAAAACAACATCATGAAACTCAATCATCAAAACTCAAATCCAAGCGATATAAGCGTGATACTCGGATTACAAACGCAAATCACAATAAATGACATTGAGGTACACCTCCTACAATGTCGAAAAATGCCGGTACGCCCAAAACTGGCGGAACAAGAACATCCGCCTACCTCCTGCTCACGGTCTGGCGTCCTCTGTCTCTGGGTCCTCTTTTCTCTGTGGATTACCAATCTCGTAATCCATCGGCTCATTGGCCGGGTCAGGTGTACTAACGGAAACGATTCCGCTCTGACACTCCTCTGGTTTTCTCTCGGCCAATTAGTACGACCACTCGTAAAGCAGTACGTCACTGGCGTCGGCCTCTGACCCTCTGAATACATGTAACACAACTTCTCCTCGGTGCAAATCATATCGCAACAGTGTCCAGGATAGAACATGCACAAGGTCTCTTCCGATCTCGCCTATGCCGAACTGTACGGAGGCTGGTATTCTTGCATAATCTTTTTTCGTTTTCTGGACATCTGCGTTCTCAGCACAGCATTTCCTCGGGAACTGGCCGTATCCCAACGCCTCTGTATACATATCAATCCTCTGGAATCAACGGAGCGCAACAACCGCTCGTTAACATCTCACACGAACCTCTTGTTCCACTTATCTTTATTATCATCCACTTTGACATCATCTCTTGCTGTCTGCATAGTGCAATTCGTCCTTGGCTACAGTCAATCCGGAGTCTCTCACACAGACTCGAAATTACGAACTCGGTATCTTCATCACTCTGTAGAAGATATCTAGCCGAACACGTCCTCAGGAACTCGTCCAAATCATTGGAGGATTATACTTTATTCATCCGTTCTCGATCAACTCACAACGCAACTGGATGAGGTCCTCTATCCGAAGCTGGTCAACTTACTGATCTCCTTTCGGATCATCCAACGAACAACGTCATCTCTGGATCAATCTACTCTAGATCTGAATAAGATTCTCCACACTAAAAATCTTCAACTCAACTGAGCCTGCGTCGGCGCATCAAAGCAGACGAATCATCTCAGTCGCTCAACTCAACTCAAGATAGACTAGCTATCTTCTGTCGCATCTCTTCCTGAAAGCTTCAGCGATCTCAGCTCATATTCTTTGGAAGCGACGTCCCATCAATCTCAGCAACGGCTGGGTCATTTGTCTACACAGTAGATAGTATTGCAAACTCTGAGGTAAGCTGTACATCAACAGCCCTCTTAATCTGGCAGCTTCTATCAATGGCCCGATCATCCGGTGCAAAACTGAACACTGATCTCAAACGAGAGGTCACAGCACAAATACTAAATCGAGACGTTCCCATGTCACCAGAAAACATGATGGTCAGTCCTCTTCCATGACGAGCTCGTCTTGACCGCATCACTAGCAGGAACTTAATCTGCGCTCAAACCATGGTGACAGGAACCTCAAGCGTGTATCAATGAAGATAGATCAAAGGGATGAAAGGAATCAATAGATCCTAAAATAGATACATGATCATAAGGAGGAACGGAATCAATGAGAGTATGATCAGCAGAACGAATAGAATCAAGGATCTTAAATGGATGTATAATCATAGGGAAGAAGAGAATCACAGATCTCAAGATATGTACATCCTAAGGTCACTTAAGCTGATTATCGTATCGTAAGTATGCCGCGGAATATATGCACGGTACGTCACTCTACTTGAGTTACCTACTCCATCAATCAGGGTCAACCAATGTAACGAAAGTTCAGGTCTAATACCCTCCTGTTCAAGTCTATGTTCCGTAAGGTCAAGCCTAGGTTCTGAAATAGATTACGCCCCAGACTCCACATAGTCAAACCTAGACTCGAACCAAGGTTAAACCTAGCACTCTGATACCAACTTTGTCACGACCAGAAATTTAGTTCGTGACCGGCACTTAAATCACGCAACATCCAAAGACGCAACGTAAATTAAGTAAGCCGAAGCCCAGAAATCTAAACCTTTTAAAGAAAATAAAAGAAGTGAAGTTTTGAAATGAAGGTATGATGAAATCAAAAGTTTTCTTAATTGCATAGATAATGGAACATGAAAATGCAAGTGGATTATACTAGTTGAAAAACATGTTTCGTCTTTTTAAAAAAATTTGGGCAGCACCTCCCTTGTATATTTTGATCTAAAACAACATATATACGATAACAATAAAGGCATCGCCAAGCGGGAGCTGGCTCTTCGCTAAGCGGCAGAATCACAACCACGCAAGTCAGAAATATATGTATACGACGCCGAATGGCGAAGATCAACACAAAAGGATAATGTAAAGAAACAAGACATCAAATCCCCCAATAGCGAACATATAATCCATCACTCTAAGTCTCTCAACCACAAGTCTTGCTAAGTCTTACTACTTATACAAATTATAGTTTAAGATTGATGGAGTTGACTAGACACAATAGGAATAATAATACAAAAGCGAGCACGATCCAATATGTCCCACCTACCATAGCAAATCACCCGAAGCAAGCTGTGTACCAGCGATACCGCTACTGATCCATGCGGTCAACCTGCAAGAACTGTGGCACAACGGGGGAGAGTTGCCAACTCGTAAGTAGAAAACATCAGCAGGTAGAAATCAAATAAAACAACGATTCCTATTTTAACTATATCATAAAGTTAATACTATGATATCTAGGGTGACCGTGTCTGCATATATGCCAACAGTATAATCAATGCCTGTATGCATGTGGATATCATCCACGTGTCCAATCACTGACACAACAACATCATGGAACCTGAGTGTCCAACATCGATAGTCGAAACATCATGAAAGCATATGCATATAAATATGAGAATATCAACCAATGTGTGTCCATCAACGACACATCAAAATCATGGAACCTGAGTGTCCAACATCGACACTCGAAACATCATGAAACCCGTGTCCAGCATCGACACGTAAATCCTCATATCTCGGGCTCCGTTGGTCCGGATCGGCCCATATCATCTCACGACTTCGATCGCTATCCTCCGGATAACCGCCGAGCCCAATACTATCACCGGTAGGTAGTAGGCCCTCTTCCAGGCTCATCGTCTACTGCACAACATACCTTTCTTGCCCCAGGGTACCATACCGGGTCCACCATGAACCCGCAAACGGATCATCCATCTCCTCGAATCGGGTTTCACATAGCTCATAACCGAGAAAACTCATGGTGGACGCATCGAAATATCATATCAAGAGAAACCGGGTTTTTAAAACAATGCATACTTTCTTTTGAAATCTAACCGCGGTTCTCAAATCCAGAAATCTTATGAAAACACTATCTCAATACATATAATCGTAAAGCATGATGTATGCAAACATAGAACAGAAATGTAGGTATATCAGTATATCATGCAACACAGAATAGTGATGTGAGCATATCAGTATATCATGAAAACGAGTCATGTGATAATAATAAACAATTAAGAGTAATAACATGATATAGCAATTCTACTGTGTGAGTGCCATGGCAATTACCGATGATGAATGTGTATAAGCCGGCAAATCTGAGTAGGTGTAACATGCGCATCATCGATAATTATGCAGGTGTACTAGCAGACGATATCATAACAAATAATATAAGCACATGTATACGTAATGCAATGAGAATATCGTAAATGTAGCAAAAAGTAAATCGTAAGCGCACTATTATGAGGTATATGTATCTAATCTAACCTCTACATTAGGGCTAAACTAAATAGGGTAGACAGTGATTACAATCTATAAGTCTATGTAGCACACCCCACATGTTCGCGGGGAGGCAGAATACATCAAAAACGATTTTTCTCACATCAAAAGATCATGTTTGGCTTTGCAACATAGACTTTTTCTACTTTAGGATCTTGATTAAACCTTAACTAGCAAAAAATAAACTACAAGAGGGTGTTAACTACTCGGTTAAAGTATTATACCCTCGTATCTAGTCCTTCGGGTCTTCAAGTGGTTCTTTGCTCCTTGGTTCAAGCTTCTTCTTGATCTCCTTTCTTTGGCTTCTCCAAAGCTTGAAATGCATTCGGTTGCCGGTCTCCTTTGTGTCGAAGAAAGATCCACCCGAGGGCCTATGGTCAAGCTCCAACCTCAAAAGAGGTAACTTAGTGATCCAACTTGCTAAGTAAGACTACTAAGTAGAAGTAGAGAAGATGTATTGGATTAATTTGTCTCAATACTCATTGATTCACAACTCATGTGATGGAATGAGCTTGAGGGAGGAGGAGAGAAAACCTATGAGAGAGAATGATCTCATGAGAATGATCTTGAGAAATGGGTGTGAGAATGACTAAGTCAATTTCCAATAATTCAAGCATGGAAATAAAATACTCACAAAAATGAAACCAAGCTTGAATAGGAAACACAAATGAATAAACAATATACAAAGCCATGCTTGCAACCCATCCCTCAAATATCTCCTAATTTCCACCTCATTAACCCTTTATCAAAAAAGGATAAATCTATAATGAGGTGTCTCCTTCTAGAAGCTCATTCTTGTAAAATTATAAGAATGCCCTCACTGTATATACATACCCATATCCGTATTCCGAAAAATACGGATACACAGAGACATGTATAATCCAATAATATAATACTAGGATCCGGCTTAAACCAAAGCCCACTATTATTATATGTCCGAACATCATTTGTGTCGCCAGTACATGCATGCGATCGATACCCTGCAGTAAGACCATACGACCTCTACATCGTCTCGCCTGATCCAGGGAAACCCTCTGTGTAGGACTCTAAAGACTCGGCAGTACGCTGGCAGTGGGTTTAACCACAAGTCCGTCAGTGGCACTAGCTGTGTGTAATGGCAACCTCGGTACATGTCGAAAAGGAGGCCGACGAGCGAACTAGTCCGAAACCCTACTGAGCCTGTCCGTGACAATATCCGTGATGTCCGGTCTATTCGTCTGAGATTATCGCATGTAAGGTCTAGGGGTGGAAAACGTCAGACCCCTAATAACCATACAAGTCGTGTCAGTGTGGCTCAAGACCATCTGAAAATCTACTGGTCTGTCCACCAGTAATTCTCAATCAGCCCTGTCCAGGGGCCTATGGTAATGAGCAAACGATCACTGTGCGATATCGACTCCCTATACCGGGAGAGACGAAACCCCAATAGCCGCTCACTGCCTCCATGTTGCTCGGGACTGTACCCAACTAAAACCTGTTTGCACGACTCCTTTGAGCCATGTAGGGTAGTAATCAAAGCACAGTGGGAACTCACATGAGACAAATAACGACCTCGGTCGACAGACTATCTGCACACATGTCACCAGAGAACTGCTATCTGACGCTAGGTATATTACCATCTAGTCAGTCCTCTGTGAGTACTGTCCGGTGAACTCACACCTAGTGAGCATCTGTATACAATTTTAGGTGCACATCACCAATGGCTGCGGGACCAATCCATCGCCCTTCGTCAGGGCCTAGATATGTATACACTAGTCTACTCTGGAGTATCGATGCCCAGTCTTAATACTCCTACGACCAGGGACATTTAAGGATGTGCCTATTGACCACCCAGCTCGCACAAGTATGACTGCCATCACAACGCTGGTAGTCAGGCAAATACCCTACGGGCTTTATCAACATGTTCACAATATATGAAATACAAAGTAAAATATATCACATGTTAAGATAAAGAAAAACCAAATAGCGTACTATCATATCGAGTAAGATTGTCATGTACATACATATCCATAGCATCCTATACAATGAAGGCTTCTAGGGCATATATATCCAACTCAATGTCTATAACATATCTGAGTCGATGAATCTATCAATCTGCAATCCAGCCTCATAACATCACGTACGGTATAATCCATCGTACGACATACTCGAATCAAGGGTACGAACTAACATCCGGTAAAACTTATCACATACGGTAATCCATCGTACAACGGCATTAACAAATAGGGATTCTATCAACCTATGCAACAATGAGAGTACAGATCAAACGTCTCGTACAGTATATCACTCATTATTCTTATAAATATATATATATATATATATATATATATATATATATATATCAAGTCACATCCATATCAATCTCACATCATGTCTTGGCAACAATATCTATATTCACATATCGCCTTGCATCTGCATATTGACATATTAAGCCAAGTCATCTCATTTCATCATATTCTCTTTTCATCACATCAATATCTCACATCAAGTAATCTTTAATATATTTATCTTATTTTACCGATCTCATAACGCATCTATCTCAATCTTATCATATTCATCGATCACATATCATATCCTTATAGATCTCGTCTCATATGTTGGTATATGTATTCATTCATTCATATCATCTCCAACTAACATTTTGATCATATCCATAGTTTCCTAGTATAGGTTTCTCCGACTATATTCTATATATCGGTTTCCAATTTATAATTGCGGGGGTGCTATAAGCCATCCACCTGACTTCCCCCGTAGATATAAATCTACTCAGCTGCGGAACTCCTTGTTCAGCCATAATCGATGTGCTTCGTCGTCTCAGAATCCACGCGAATGTACCTACAATCAATAAAAAACCGCAACGCTATTAAAATCAATTTCGAAAACCGAAACGACACACGAAGTTCTCATAGGTTAGAACCTATAGGTTACGCATGCAAAAACAACCAAACAACCATTGTCGTTGACGTACAAACTTCCAACGACCAAATACAATATCAAATACCAAAACCCAAGTTCATAAATCAAAAATACCAAATTCAGCAACATAGGAAATCACTCCCAGAGTTCATCTCAGATTATTTGGGAGTAAACAAGCAAATACAGGGAATAGTTTATAGGGATTAGGAGCTACAGCCAGAATTCCAACCTCAGAACCCAACAGAAATCTGGTGACATCACCAGAATACCCGAGCTCACCGGCCAGATTAGGGGGAAATGGGATCGTATTTTGGTGGTGGTCTTCTGGTCATTTATCTAGGTCACTGGACTTGTTCGATTTTTCTGAAACTATCCCAGATAGCTCCAGATACGCTGTAGGCTAAAAACCACCCAAAACCGACACAGAACGATTCTAAGTTCGTATTTTGGTTCTAATCTTGGGTCATGGCCAATAAATAACCATTAAGAGTTAAGTAAACACCCACTACAGATCACAAGTCCACACAAACATCTAAACCTTCTCTTGGAATTTCCAAACATTACTAATCTAAATCGATTTAACTCTAAACTACTATAGGGTGCTAGGAAACTCAAAAATTAAACTAGAAGTGTAGGAATTATCTTATTTGGCAACTCAAGAATTTTCTTAAATTGCTCAAAATCTTCAAAATCCAAGCTTGAAAGGTCCAATAGGTGTAGGATGAGGTGGGGATCAACTTTTGTGAAGGAAGTATAGGGTTTTGGTGATGAAATTGAGATGATACATGGAGGTGGAGGTGGAAGGAAGATGAGGTTAAGGAAGATGAAAGAAACAAAGGGGAGAAATGTGAAGGGGCAGCCCACTCTCTCTCTCTCTCTCTCTCTCTTTCTCCCTCTCTTATCCTCACTCACATGGCATGCCACTCTCTCTCATGCCCATGCCCCATGTCATAAGTGTGTCTCCTCTCTCTCTCTCTCCTCAATAATTCTATTTTTCTTCTTATAATAAATAAAGACAAATGTAATGAACAAACAAGTAACAAAAATGCAACATGTCATTGTGCACTAACCATGATTAATTAAAAAGACGGATTTGGCCTAATCGCGATCAGTAGTGCACTAATCAATTTTTAATTTTAAACTTGCACATAATTAATTATAAAAATGCCAATTTCCATAAATATATTTTAAAATGAATAAATCATTTTAATCTCCAATTATTTCACAAATATTGGTGTATATTTATACCATTTTACGAAAACCCCAAATTTGCAAATCGAGTAGTTTTCGCGAAATACAATATTTTAATATTATATTCCAAAAATAATATTTTATATTATCTGAAATGTTACAGAATTAGTAGGGTTTGTTGTCGCTCTCGTAGGGGTCTAAGGATGTGGGTTTGGCTATTCATCACGAATGTGGAATCCGTGTTTTTTACTGGCTTAATTTAAAACACGGAAATCCTAGTATATCCAATGTTTCATATGATGTTTTCCGCTGCTTATATTCTGTGGTGTGATCACTTGATATTCTGAGACAAATGGATATATTATATATGTGATATATAATAAACGTTGTTTATGTTTTGCACCCGCGCTAGTCCAACCCCGCTATGCCGTTAGTTAAGTAACATAACGGTGTATAACAGGACACTGTGGCGAATGCAGATGGCATAAGCGTACGTTATATTTTTGTTTCGTATCTGTGTTTCTTAGGAAGCTTAAATGATAGGACTTCATTAATGAGATTAATGAAAGAAAATAAACCTAAATGATGTTGCAGAATCAGATTTGAATATCACTCGACCTTTTTATGAAAAAGCAAGTTTCAAAATGCCGAGCTTAAGCCACTTCTTTTAAACTATTTGATTCTACAACGATATCAAGTTCAAAGCGTTAAAGGTTTTCTTAGAAACCATCCACAACCCTCCGTCAATTTAGGAAGTAGAGTACTTAGTATTCGTGCTGCGTTTGTTGATCATAGTTAAGGCGCAGTGTACGGTAGCTAAGTGATTTCTTCCCACACCTCATATGATGCGATTAATTATGACAGTCATGTGACTTTGTTGACCATAGTTAAGGGTCATGTGGGTGAGTCTAATTAATCATGAAATGACGGGTAGAACTTGACTAGTGCTTGTGATTTGTTGACCATAGTTAAGGTCATGAGCTACCGAGGGTAAAAACTATTATCGGGAATTTCAAGTGTTGAAATTTGCAATGAGATTGCATATCTTCTATGAGATAGTTGGATCCCGATATCCGCTGCGAGTAATTGTTATTCCTGGAAGAGTTTTGCACTTTACAATTAGCTAACCTATTAGGTTTCTAGAAAGGTGTCAACGAGGTTATGCCACTGGAAAAACGAGGTTTACTTTAATTAGGTTCGTGCGAAAGCACGGGGAACCTCCCTCAAAGTACCGACACTGGTCTGGCTGAACGGTTAGCGAACTTGTACGGTATAATTAATCCCGGCTAGTCTTTCCTTTTAGGGTTTGAAAGAAGATTTGATAAAAACAGTGGGAGCCATCCTGATTAGATAAAATAATAACCAATCAAATCTAGCAAGAGCGCACGCAGAGTGTTTTCTTCTCTCTCTCTCTTGGTACCGACTATGTCACGCCTTAATCAATATAATAATATGGATGTTTTTGACCGAATCTGCTTATTATACTGAGCTAGGGAACGTTGCTTCCGTTCTTTCTTATAATTGTTATAACACTAAGCAGGAAATAGGGGAATACCGGGGTTCCCATGCCACCTGATTGAAGAAATAGCATGTTGATGCATCTTCTTTAGGTGTGTTCGTTACCAAGAACTGTTTCTCAGTATTCTCTACGTCCTGGGTATGTGATACCAGGATCAGGATCCCACATATGAAATCTGTTACATAGGCTTGGATAGATAGAGAACTAGGATTGGGTGATATGTCTCTAAGTGTAGAGAATGGTGCAATTGTTGCAGCCAAGTCAGTTGGCAGATATCACCTTGTATTATCAGAATACATTGATTCTGAACAAATGTTATTACATACCGAACCTGACATACAAAATTATATCAGTCTCTTTATTTGATAAAGAAGGATATGATCTTGTATTGCAGGGTAATGTTGTGAACATTGTCCTGAATCAAGAGTTGTTTGGATCAGGCACGTTATGAAATAGCATATACGTTCTAAATCAAACAATAGTTCTATGTATACAAAACACACACAAGAGGAAAAGTTTAGAAATGAGCGAATCCTTCTTGTGGCACTGTAGACTAGGTCATATCAATGTGACACGACCAGCCAAGTTCTATAAGGATGAATATTTGAATCCATTCGAACTTTCATATTATGAAACTTGCCAGTCATTTCTCAAAGATAACTGACCAAATATCCGTTTACTGAAAACGGAGAAAGAGTTAGTGAACTCTTGGGACTAATATGGTGATGTATGCGGTCCCATATCTACACATGCCAAGATGGTTCCTCTACCTTATTATATTCATTGACGATCTCTCGAGATTCAGACTCGTGTTCCTGTTGAAACACAAGTCTGAAACTTGTGAGAAATTTAAAGAATATAAGCATGAAATTGAAAACCGGACGGGTAAAAGTATTAAGTCCTTCAATTTGATCGAAGAGAAGAATACTTAGGTATGGAATCCCTGATTGAACTAAAAAAGAATGAGATTCTCTCTCAGCATTACTCCTCCGTATACACCACAACACAGCAGGTGTATCGGGATGGAGGAATCACACCCTATGAGATATGGTGCGCTCTATGATGAGTACTGCTGAGTTGCCTATTTTCTTTTGGAGTTATGCACTTGAGAAGCTGCATATCTATTGAATAGGGTTCCCACCAAATCAATGCCTACCACTCCATATGAGATATGGTATGGGAAAAGACCATGTCTTAAACGAGTTAAGATATGGATTTTTCTGGCCTATGTTAAAAAGCAAAATTCGGACAAACTCGAGGCAGGGTCAGTTCTGTAAGTTTGTTGGATATCACAAACATATATGAGGGAATATCTTCTACCAAACCGAGGAGCAAAAGTGTTTTGTTTCTCAACATGACCACCTTTTTTAGAAAAAAGAATTTCTTGTGTTAAAAAAACTTATTAGTGGTCATGAGGTAGAACTGGAAGGAGTTCCAGCTATACAAACTACGACTGATGATTTAGTAGAACCGGAGGATTCGAAAGTCTCCAACGAAGCTCAGCCTCTCCGCGAATATGATAGGGTTCCTCACCCACCTGAAAGATAATACGATTATTCTCAGTGACAGTGGGAGCGAGGATTGCATCATGGTTGATGATGACCCAATTAGATTCGGTAGGCCTTCACGAATGGGGATTCTGGGAAATGGTTGGGTGCAATGCGATCTGAGATGGAATCCATGTACACCAACAAAGTATGACTTTGCATATTGCTCCTAAAAGGTTAAAACATAGAGGGAGCAAGTGGATCTTTGAGAAAGATACTTCGTGTATATGGAAAAGTTGAGACTTTCAAAGCTAGACTTGTAGCAAAAGGTTTTTGTCATTCAACCAGGTATGGTCTATGATGAAACCTTTTCTCCAGTGGCTATGCTTAAGACCATCCGGATCGTACTTGCCATCGCTGCATAGCATGACTACGAAATCTGGCAGTTGCACGTCATGACCTCTTTTCTAAATAATGATTTAGAAGGGAGCGTGTGCATGACAGCCGAAGGACTTCGTGGACAGTGGGAGCAGCGGAAAGGTGTGCAAGCTGCTTGGTTGAAGCGGGCATCACGGATATGGAACATCTGTTTTGATGTGGAGGTCAAAGAGTTTGAATTCTTCAAAAAGATAGATGAACCTTGTATATATAAGAAGGCTGTAGAGAGTATGATTGTCTTCCTCGTATTGTACGTAGATGACATACTATTGATAGGAAATGACTTTCCTATGCTACACTCGGTCAAGATCCTCTTATCACGAGGATTCTCCATGAAAGATCTGAGTGATACCTCCTACATCTTGGGGATTGAGATCCATGGAGATAGATCTAAGCGGATGTTGGGAGTGTCCTAAATCCAGATACACTAACACCATACTAAAGGGGTTTAGTATGTGAGATTCTAAACGTGGTGGTTCATACACTTACTCAGGAATCACTCTCTCCAAAAAGATGTCTCCTAAGACTGATTTGGAGAGAGCTCGCGTATAAAGGATAACCTATGCTTCGGCAATAGGGGCTATCATATATGCGATGTTATGTACCAGACCAGATGTAGCTAACTTACTAGGTGTAGTGATCAGGGATCAATCAAATTTTGGGAGAATCACTGGACAGCTGTGAAGGACGTTCTTAAGTATTTGAGAAGCACTGAAAGATTATTCTTGGTTCGAGCTTCTAGAGTGATAAGGTCGACTGATAGTCAGTCTTAGAATTTGTCTTTACCCTCAGTGGAGGGACGGTATGTTGGAAGAGTTCCAAGCTATATACCGTGGCAATCTAGACGATAAAAGATGAATACATCGCTACCAGCGATGTTACCAAAGAGGTTGTCTGGGTATTTCTTGTTCATGAGATGAACTTGGTTCCTACCATTGCGTGACAATGGAGTTATGGCTTTGCCCTTGGAACCCAGGTCCCATCAGTGATCCAGACATATTCTGAGGTAGTATCACATGATCAGGGAGATGGTTGATCTCTAGGGGATCGAGATCAGGAGAGTTGATGTGAAAGATAACACAACGGATCCACTCACCGAGGCCTTCCCTACGAGAGACTTTTATGGGACGTTGGGTATAAGATACTACAACAACTGGCCTTAGTGCAAGTGGGAGATTGTTAGTTGAATGTATGCCCTAGAGGCCATTATTGTACATATGATGTATATTATAGTGGATGTTGGGACATATATAGGGAGGACTTTCTTGCTCGACATGATAGTATGCTATCTGGTTGCTCTTTATCTTAACATGTACACTTATATCGTCTCTCTTTGACATGTTGGTAAAGCCTTTAGGATCTGACTTGACTTCCAGGATTATGATAAGGATCATACTAGTGGGGTCTGGATAGTCGGCAAGTACATCCTTCAATTGTTCCTAGTCGTTGGAGTATCGAGACAGGGGCATCGATATTCCAGAGTAGACAAGCGTATGCGTAACTTGACCCATATGATAGGCAATAGATGACCCCACATCCATTGGTTTTTGACATCAAAGATAGTATGCGGGTGCTTAGTGGAGACTGGGTACACTGAACATGACTCGCCGAGAACTTCTAGATGGTATTATACATCACGTCAGATAGCAGTTCTTTGGTGATACTGGTACATGTTAGCCTGTTGACCCGAGATCGTCATTGAGTCTTTTGTGTCTCCCACTGTGCTTTTATTTCCACCCTACCACAGCTCTACTGAGTCATGCAGACAGGTGGTTTTTGGGTACAGTCTCGTGTTACATGGAGGCAATGAGAGATAAGAGGGGATTCCGTCTCTCCCAGTATTGGGGGTTGATGTTGTGCTATGCTCGATTGGCCATAATAGGAAATCCCTGGCCAGGGTTGCAAAGATTTACTTATAAGTGTTATTACTAGTTTCTCGAGCTGTTATGTGCCTTATATCGGCACGACTTATGAAGCTATTGGGGGTCTGACGTTTCACCACCCCTAGGCTGGATATGCGACATATCAGACGGACGGACCGGACTGTACGGTAGTGTTACTTATTGGATTCACGGGAGTATGAGCAATCCTGCTTGTTGATCTTCTGATCTCTTAATACCCGGATGGCCGTTACGTTTAGCAGACAACTGATGGCTTGTGGGTGACTGATATGAACACCACACCATCTACTGCCGGCGTATTGACGAGTCTTTAGAGTCCTACACAGAGATTTCCTAGCACATGCAATACGAAGTAGTAGCACATATGTGATATGTGCCGGACCGAGATTAAAACGTGTATATGATACCGTATTCTAATCTCGCGATATGTAACAACCGAGTTCAATTATACCAATTTCTGTTGCTGTAGGTGTTGTTTGTGGTGTTTATTTCATTTACTGTGGATGCGAATGGTAGTTTACTTTACATTCGACCCGCTTACTTGAGCTTGTTGTTTCCTAGTTATAGATTACCCCGACATTACATATTTTTTCATATAACCATTTAAGTTACTTAAAATAATTTAAAAATACATGACATAGCCTGCTTGATACCCCTAATCCTGTGGTAGCGTCCTTACATCATGTTCTCGTCCCGTTCAGTGAAACGGACGTGTTTGCATGGCTACGCGCACGTACGTGCGTCCGTTCTTGGGGGTATACATTTCTGTTACAAAATCTTTCACTTTAATTTTTGGAAATTGCTAACAATTTTCATATTTCAAATCCAAATTTTTGGACCCGACCCGGGCGCAGTTCTGAAATATTTTGTATCACGCCAAATGCTAGTATTTTAAATTCTTTTAATTCGTTAATATACATTTTTAACAGCTAAAGATTTTACTATATCTAACAAAATATTCCTGAAAATATTAAAATATTTTCAAATTTTTCCTAACCCATTTCTTTTCCATCTCCACGAGCCAATCAGGCTCGACTTACGCCGGGCCCCACACACCTCTCTCTCCTTCTCTTTCTCTCTCATCCCGCTAAAAAACATTTTCATATCCCCTCTCCCCTCTCTCTCCCCTCTCGATCTCTCTCTTCCTCTCTGTCTCTCTCTTCCTCTCTCTCCTCTCGCGACTTCTTTCTCTCTCCTTCTCTCAGGATTTCTCTCTCTCTCTCCTCTAACAAAATCTTTTCTCTCTCTCCTCTTAATATATTTCTTCTTCCTAGTTTTTCTTTCTCACGAACCCATACTCAAAACCTAGCCCTAGCCTTCGCCGCTCCATCTCCACCGACCTTACCTCATCATCGCCACCATCATCTCGCCCTCATGACCACCCTCTCCACCTCCTTCCTCTCCTCTCTTCTTTCCGACGATCCACGAGAACCCACTACACCCCGATGAGGCCACCTGCAGCAACCTCCCGCGAGCCCAACCTCTCCGGTGACTAGCCGTCGTCACCCTCGTCACCTCCTCACATCCCTCTCCACTTCCCGACACCACAAACCGCTACCACCACCCTCTGCAAACCCTACGACCACAACAGCACCCAAGAAACCCACAGCCCTTCGCCGGAAAACCACCACGCCGGCAAACCCCGTCGTCGTCGCCCCTTGCTGACTTCCCTGGAATCCCAGGATGCCTAACCACCGTAAGGTTTTCTTTTCTCCTCTTCTTCACTTCTTTTCGCATTTCATTCTTGTGGTTTTCACTGTCGTTTTGGATTGCCGGAATCCGGCCGTGTCGTCGATGACCCCGATGATCCAGCGAGGATATCTGACCCGTGTGATCAGATTGTGCATGGTTTGGGTTCATTTCGTGTACCGTGTGCGCGTCGCGACTTTTCCCGCCGACGCGTGACGTTCCGTTTACCGCTTCGCGATCCGTCGAGGCAAGTGAAACTTGCTACATGCTATTTAAATTACTATATATGCTATTTATATTACAATATTCCCATTTGAGTGCACGTTAAACCGGTAGTTTACATTTAATACCATAATTTCCATTTAACATTTCGACGTTCCGTTATATCAGTTTAGATTCATAGCTCGAAACATACCAGGTTACATTTAGTTCCATTATACATAGTACCCACATTCATATTTAAATCATAAAACAATTATTTGCATAGCCCACAGTAACCCTTTTATATTTTATACCCCGTCGGGCGACCGTCTGCATACATCTAACCTGATTTATATTCAATTGCATCATTAGATTATTTAGTACATATTAACATGATTTTAACATCCATATTTGTTATACTGTAGTTAAGTAATGTTGAAACTATCCCTTAAACGCAATATGATAACCGTGCATCGATATAATTTAATCAGTACCTATTTGCACATTATATTACATGTTCCAGTTTATTGTTCTTATAGTACCCATGCTTGTTTATTTATAATCTTGTTTATGCTAGTTTGATTATGAGCACCCACTCAATATCTTGTACACCCTGACATGACTTATTACACCTATTACTTGACCCGACATGGTACCGTGGGACTCTGACATGACATGACACTTATATACACTACCCGGCTTGACCTGATGTACCATGGCTTGACCTATTACCTGATCATGTGTCTAATGCCAACAAACCCGACCTGTAGTCCTTACGGACCGTTCCTGTTGTCTATCCAGACACACCTGCACCTACCTGATCCTGAGTTGGCATTAGTTCTTGATTACTTAAAACCTGAGTTAAACAAATAACTTGGGGGTATGGGGAAATCAATCATGAAACCTGACTTGTAACTCGACAGTTCTATACCTGTTCTGATCAATTTTACGGGCTAGGCCAGCCCCGGGGTGATGATGCTGACATCACTCATCTTTACATACTACCCTTTTACTGCCTAGCGGCACCTCTCGGATTCAGCCCGAGAATCTTGACCGTGGTCCCGGGAACGCACGGGATACTATTGAGTTACATCGATGATTCATCAAATTGATTTCAAAGACTTGAGAGTAGTAACCCAATAGACCAGTTTAGATTACTCACTGCACACTACCTTCACTGCCCTGATTTATATTGCTGTTACACCTGCTTACCATTTATGATTATATTCGCATGTCTTGCTATCCTGTTTTTATATTATTGCTTGATGTTATGACGCGCTGACGTCTGGGTTTTGCATGGCCTAGATTCCGTACCTTTGTTGCAGTCCGAGAAGGAGTACTTCAGCCAGCAGGCTGAAAAGTGAGGACTCTTTAGTAGTTAGTTCCTTTACTTTTCAGTATTTTATTCCTGATGTGATCCCGCATTATGGGACATACATTCCAGTTATTCTTGTATTGGATCTTTTGCTTCCGCATTATTTATTCTTGACTCATTTTATTTTGGCGTATAGACATATGCTAGATAGTTTTATTTTTGTTCTTGATATTTCTACAGCCGTAATGTGACTGTGGAAGGATAATTCCTATCCACAGGTAGCATGGTTGGCTATGTCACGTGCCTACCTTAGCGTACACTGGGAAGTAGGGCGGACATGGTTTTTTTGGTTTCAGATTTTGGTATCAAAGACATAGGTTAATCGGGTTGATTCTTTTGTAGTTGGGTATTGGACCCAATACACGAATCAGAATACTCATGATTAGGAAACATGTCCATCCACCTTACCATTTCGCCGTTCTTGAATCTAACCTCCTCCTGATTATACTTTTACGGTATGCAAACTTCCTTTGCATATCGACTCGAAACCTGGTTCCTTGTTTATCTCTAGAATATAGGCGACTTGGGTGGAGTTATGTGATTGTAGCTATGCTACCGCGGCATAGTTATAATGCGGTACTCTATTTAAGTAACTCGGAGTTCTAGCCTTGATCTACATTTTGAATCTGTTATCATGCTAATCCTTGGGTGTTTTGATTTGAGGAATATGGCAGACAAGAATCTGAAGACGTACCAAAGGCGTGTTGACGAAGCCGCTATACTTAGAGTAATACGTGGAATGTTGGAGAATCAAAAGCGACAGACCGAGCTAATCCAGCAGCAAGCTGAATCTTTTCAGGAAGCTTTGCGGACCGTTCAGCAGTCCATGAACAATGTTGTGGCCAGACCAGGAGATCGTGTGGGAACCGTAGCAGATTTCAGGAGACTGGGTCCGTCTTTCTTTACTGGTTTGGAGGAGTCGTTGCCAGCGGAGCAGTGGTTGGTTGACACGGAGAATCTACTCATTGCAGCACAGATCTTAGATGATAAGAGGGTGGATATGGTACGCATCTAGTTGGTGGATTACGCCTATGAATGGTGGCTTGTGGAAGAGACCCGCTTGCCCAAGCCGATCAAGTGGGCGGATTTTTCAAAGAGTTTCCTGGATAAGTTCTTCCCGCGGACTGCACGGGAGGAAATGGAGGACAAGTTTATCAGTCTAAAGCAGAACGGTGCACCTGTAGATGTACATGCAGCTGAGTGGACGTGGCTCAGTAGGTTCGCTGGACCTTTAGTTTCCAACGATGCGGATAGGGAAAGGAGGTTCTTGCGCAGTTTGGATGTGGACATCCAGAGGCAGAAAGTCTCCCTGGGTTTGACCACTTTCTCACAACTACTTACGGAGGCCCGAGAACAGCAAAGCTTATTTGGGAAGACTGGGGGTTCACAGCAGACGGCAATCACAGTACGGAAGCCGGCTTTTGCACCGAACCGAGCACATGGACGCAGAGGTATTCCAGTGGACCGTCGTGGTGTAACACCGATGAAGAAGCATGCTGTTGTTGATCAGAGGAGGACCATGAACTGTGACTACTGCCGTTTACCTGGACACGTGCAAAAGGATTGTCGAAGGAGGCAGGGACTCTGTTTGGTTTGTGGAGCGGCAGATCACACTATCAACGCTTGTCCGTCGAAGCTTCGCACGAGGGATGATATTCAGAAGACACCGCAGAAACCGTTTCAGGGACAGAAGCAGCTGACTCAGGGACCCAATCAAGCTCGAGCATTTACCCTGACGGCTGAGGAAGCCAAGGCTTCGGGGGAAGTTGTTTCAGGTATTCTACTTGTTCATAGTTTTCCCGCATTAGCGTTATTTGATTCTGGTGCATCACATTGTTTTATGTCGTCCAAGTTTATTGCTACACACTCGATTACCTGCACAACCCTGTCTAGTTTCTGGGACATACACACTGGGAATGGGAAAATCGTATTTAGTAGGGAGTGTAAAGATTCTACAGTTGTTTTTTGCGGACGGGAGCTTTTTGCAGATTTCTTGGTGATTGATACGGGCAGCTATGAAGTCATCTTGGGAATGGATTTTCTCGGCACTTTCCATGCTCACATTGATTGTAGGGCAAAGAAAGTAATTTTCTAGATTCCCGGACATCCCGAGTTCATCTTTATTGGAGGAAGCAGTTCTGTCGGGCCAGTCGAGTTTAGGGCTAGGCCGACAACCAGTGTTCTTTCGTCCTTTGAAGTTGATAAAGATGAAGCGCCGGTTGTTGTTCAAGATTTCATGGACGTGTTCGAGGACATATCAGGTTTACCGCCGAAGCAAGACGTGGAGTTCGCAATTGATCTTGTTCCGGGTGCAGCTCCAGTTTCTAAAGCGTATTATCCTATGGCACCAGTGGGGTTAGAAGAAGTTAAGAAGCAAGTTACTGAATTACTTGAGAAGGGTTGGATTTGAAGCAGTAACTCGCCTTGGGGAGCTCCAGTTCTTCTAGTCAAGAAGAAAGATGGCACAAGAAGGATGTGCATCGATTATCGAGAATTAAACCGGGTGACTATTAAAAACAAGTACCCGATCCCTCGCATTGGCGAACTATTTGAGCAGCTTAGTGGCGCGAGGGTATTCTCCAAGCTGGACTTGCGATCCGGATATCATCAGGTCCGAGTGAAAACAGAAGATATTTGCAAGACGGCGTTCCGAACTCGGTATGGACATTACGGGTACTTAGTGATGCCCTTCCGAGTAACTAATACACCGGCGATATTCATGGACTTGATGAACCGAATCTTTTCACCATTCTTAGACCAGTTTATAGTGGTGTTCATTGATGATATTCTGGTCTACTCGAAGAGTATTGAAGAGCATGCAGAACATTTGAAGATCGCACTGCAGACACCGAGACAAGAAAAATTATATGCAAAGATGAGCAAGTGCGAGGTTTGGATGGAAGAAGTAAAGTTTTTGGGGCATGTTGTGTCTGGCGATGGAATCGTCATCGATCCTGAAAAGATTCCAGCAGTTCGAGATTGGCCGGTTCCGAAGAATGTTGCGGAGATAAAAAGCTTTCTTAGACTCGCCGGGTATTACAGAAGATTTGTGGAGAACTTTGCTCGTCTGGCGGAGCCGTTGACCAAGCTTTCGTGCAAGGAGGTACCTTTTGTATGGACGGATAGGTGTGCGTCAGCTTTCGAGGCGTTGAAGCAGAAATTGATAACCGCTCCTATTCTGACCGTGCCAGACAATTCCGGAGGATTGGTAATTCACAGCGACGCATCTGGAAAAGGATTGGGATGTGTTTTGACGTAGCATGGGAAGGTTATAGCGTACGCATCAAGACAGTTGAAGACCCATGAGAAGAATTACCCAACTCACGACTTGGAGCTTGTGGCTGTGATCTTCGCTTTGAAGATTTGGAGACACTACCTTCTGGGCAAAGGGTCGAGGTTTTCACCGATCACAAAAGCTTGAAGGATGTGTTCACGCAAAAGGAGATTAATATGAGGCAACGTTGATGGTTGGAGATGATGGCTGACTACGATCTTGATCTTAAGTACCATCCGGGGAAGGTTAATGTCGTGCCGGATGCGCTCAGTCGGTTACCCGCAATTCAGACGTTGACTGCACAGAAGGAACTCATTGAAGACTTTCGAAGATTTGATTTGGTGGTTGTGCTACCGCATTCTTCGGGATAGTTTATACAGCTGCAGGTACAATCGTCGTTGGTCGAGAATATTAAAGCAGCACAGTCGCAGGACCCTAGATTGCAAAAGTTTTGAGAACAGGTTGAAGCTGGACTACGAACAGATTTATTGATCCATGAAGATGGTTCGTTGAGATATGGTAGCCGGTTGTGTGTGACAAAGGGGGATATTCACGAAGAACTTATGAAGGAGGCACACAGTTCAGCATATTCGGTACATCCAGGAGGCACGAAGATGTACTGAGACATACGACAGTATTTCTGGTAGGAAGGCATGAAACGGGAGATTGCCCGCTTTGTGGCAAAGTGCTTGGTGTGTCAGCAAGTTAAGGCTGACCATCAAAGGGTTGCTGGTTTATTACAACCACTTCCGATTCCTCAGTGGAAGTGAGAACATATAACCATGGATTTCGTGACAGCTCTACCGCGGAGTCCAAAAGGCAACAATGCAGTTTGGGTGATTGTTGACCGGTTGAACAAGGCAGCTCATTTCATTCCTTTTCGGGTTCGTCAATCAACGAAAACTTTGGCAGAACGGTACATGCAGGAGATTGTAAGATTGCATGGAGTACCAGTGAGCATCGTGTCCGACCGTGACACTCGTTTCTTATCACACTTTTGGATGAGCTTACAGGAAAGTTTGGGGATTCAAATGAAGTTTAGCACAGCTTATCATCCTCAAACAGATGGCCAGTCGGAGAGAACGATCCAAAATCTTGAAGATATGTTGAGAGCTTGCATGTTGGACTTCAAGGGTTCATGGGAGGATCATCTACATTTGGTGGAGTTTTCTTACAACAACAGTTTTCAGGCGACGATTCAGATGGCTCCATTCGAAGCTTTTTATGGTCGCAAGTGTCGTTCACCTGTTTGTTGGGACGATGTCGGTGAACGAAGATTGTTGGGACCAGATTTGGTGGTGCAGACAGTGAGAAAGTTAACGTTATCAGGAATCATATGAAAGCAGCACAAGATAGACAGAAGAGTTGGGCTGATACGTCGAGAAGACCTCTAGAGTTCGCCGTGGGTGATTTGGTATTCTTAAAGATATCACCGACTAGAGGGGTGATTCGTTTCAGAAGTCGAGGAAACCTCAGTCCTCGATTCGTCGGAACTTTTGAGATTTTGGAGCGTGTTGGTGAGGTAGCATATCGTTTGGCGTTACCGCAATCCTTGGCGAATGTTCATGACGTATTTCACGTATCTCAACTCCTTAAGTATGTTCGAGATGAAATACATGTGTTGGATCATTCGGAGCTGACTGTACGAGAAGACTTGACTTTTGAGGAGCGACCGATTGCGATTGTGGATCGAAGGGAAAAGGTTCTTAAGAACAAGGTTATCCCTCTTGTACTTGTTTCTTGGGGTAATCGCTCACATGGAGAGTCAACTTGGGAACGAGAAGATAAGATCCGGCAGAAGTTTCCTCATCTTTTCTTGTAGTTTGTTGGTCGTTTATTCTATTGTGTTCTTGGAATTTCAAGGACGAAATTCTTTTTTGTAGTTGGGTATAATATAACAACCGAGTTCAATTATACCAATTTCTGTTGCTGTAGGTGTTGTTTGTGGTGTTTATTTCATTTACTGTGGATGCGAATGGTAGTTTACTTTACATTCAACCCGTTTGCTTGAGCTTGTTGTTTCCTAGTTATAGATTACCCCGACATTACATATTTTTGCATATAACCATTTAAGTTACTTAAAATAATTTAAAAATACATGACATAGCCTACTTGATACCCCTAACCCTGTGGTAGCGTCCTTACATCGTGTTCTCGTCTTGTTCAGTGAAACGGACGTGTTTGGATGGCTATGCGCACGTACGTGCGTCCGTTCTTGGGGGTATACATTTCTGTTACAAAATCCTTCATTTTAATTTTTGGAACTTGCTAATAATTTTCATATTTCAAATCCAAATTTTTGGACCCGACCCGGGCGCAGTTTTGAATTATTTTGTATCACGCAAAATGCTAGTATTTTAAATTCTTTTAATTCGTTAATATACATTTTTAACAGCTAAAGATTTTACTATAGCTAACAAAATATTCCTGAAAATATTAAAATCTTTTCAAATTTTTCCTAACCCATTTCTTTTCCATCCACACGAGCCAATCAGGCTCGACTAACGCCGGGCCCCACATACCTCTCTCTCCTTCTCTTTCTCTCTCATCCCGCTAAAAAACAATTTCATATCTCCTCTCCCCTCTCTCTCCCCTCTCGATCTCACTCTTCCTCTCTGTCTCTCTCTTCCTCTCTCTCCTTTCACGACTTCTTTCTCTCAGGATTTCTCTCTCTCTCTCTCCTCTCACAAAATATTTTTTTCTCTCTCCTCTTAATATATTTCTTCTTCTTCGTTTTTCTTTCTAACGAACCCATACTCGAAACCTAGCCCTAGCCTTCACCGCTCCATCTACACCGACCTTACCTCATCGTCTCCACCATCATCTCGCCCTCGTGACCACCCTCTCCACCTCCTTCCTCTCCTCTCTTCTTTCCGACGATCCATGAGAACCCACTGCACCCCGACGAGGCCACCTGCAGCAACCTCCCACGAGCCCAACCTCTCCGTTGACTAGCCTTCGTCACCCTCGTCACCTCCTCACATCCCTCTCCACTTCCCGACACCATAAACCGCTACCACCACCCTCTGCAAACCCTACGACCACAATAACACCCAAGAAACCTACTGCCCTTCGCCAGAAAACCACCACGCCGGCAAACCCCGTCGTCGTCGCCCCTTGCTGACTTCCCTGGAATCCCAGGATGCCTAACCACCGTAAGGTTTTCTTTTCTCCTCTTCTTCACTTCTTTTCACATTTCATTCTTGTGGTTTTCATTGTCGTTTTGGATTGCCGGAATCTATCCGTGCCGTCGACGACCCCGACAATCGAGCGAGGATATCTGACCCGTGTGATCAGATTGTGCGTGGTTTGGGTTCATTCCGTGTACCGTGTGCGCGTCGCGACTTTTCCCGCCGACGCGTGACGTTCCATTTACCGCTTCGCGATCCGTCGAGGCAAGTGAAACTTGCTACATGTTATTTAAATTACTATATATACTATTTATATTACTATATCCCCATTTGAGTGCACGTTAAACCGGTAGTTTACATTTAATACCATAATTTCCATTTAACATTTCGACGTTCCGTTATATCATTTTAGATTCATAGCTCGAAACATACCAGGTTACATTTAGTTCCATTATACATAGTACCCACATTCATATTTAAATCATAAAATAATTATTTGCATAGCCCATAGTACCCCTTTTATATTTTATACCCCGTCGGGCGACCGTCTGCATACATCTAACCTAATTTATATTCAATTGCATCTTTAGATTATTTAGTACATGTTAACATGATTTTAAAATCCATATTTGTTATACTGTAGTTAAGTAATGTTGAAACTATCCCTTAAACACAATATGATAACTGTGCATCGATATAATTTAATCAGTACCTATTTGCACATTATTTTACATGTTCCAGTTTATTGTTCTGATAGTACCTATGCTTGTTTATTTATAATCTTGTTTATGCTAGTTTGATTATGAGCACCCACTCAATATCTTGTACACCCTGACATGACTTATTACACCTATTACTTGACCCGACATGGTACCGAGTGACTCTGACATGACATGACACTTATATACACTACCCGGCTTGACCTGATGTACCATGGCTTTACCTGTTACCTGATCTTGTGTCTAATGCCAACAAACCTGACCTGTAGTCCTTACGGACCGTTCCTATTATCTATCCAGACACACCTGCACCTACCTGATCCTGACTTGGCATTAGTTCTTGATTACTTAATACCTGACTTAAACAAATAACTTGGGGATATGGGGAAATCAATGATGAAACCTGACTTGTAACTCGACAGTTCTATACCTGTTCTGATCAGTCTTACGGGCTAGGCCAGCCCCGGGGTGATGATGCTGACATCACTCATCTTTACATACTACCCTTTTACTGCCTTGCGGCACGTCTCGGATTCAGCCCGAGAATCTTGAACGTGGTCCCGGGCACGCACGGGATACTATTGAGTTACATCGTTGATTCATCAAATTGATTTCAAAGACTTGAGAGTAGTAACCCAATAGACCAGTTTAGATTACTCACTGCACACTACCTTCACTGCCCTGCTTTATATTGTTGTTACACCTGCTTACAATTTATGATTATATTCGCATGTTTTTCTATCCTGTTTTTATATTATTGCTTGATGTTATGACGCGCTGACGTCTGGGTTTTGCATGGCCTAGATTCCGTAACTTTGTTGCAGTCCGAGCAGGAGTACTTCAGCCAGCAGGCTGATAAGTGAGGACTCTTTAGTAGTTAGTTCCTTTACTTTTCAGTATTTTATTCCTGATGTGAGCCCGCATTATGGGACATACATTCCAGTTATTCTTGTATTGGATCTTTTGCTTCCGCATTATTTATTCTTGACTCATTTTATTTTGGCTTATGGACATATGCTAGATAGTTTTATTTTTGTTCTTGATATCTCTATAGCTGTAATGTGACTGTGGAAGGATAATTCCTATCCTCATGTAGCATGGTTGGCTATGTCACGTGCCTACCTTTGCATACTCTGGGAAGCGGGGCGTGACACGATATATGATATCGGCGGGGTATATGTGATATAACCGGGTTATCGGATCAAGTTTTGATTCGATAAGGTTATTCATATGATATTAGTCGGTTATATGTAATATAACCGGATTATTAAATCAAGTATTGATTTAATGATTTAATGTATAATTATATATTTTATATATTAATTTACATTAACTAATATTAGCTCACTTAACCATTTCTTTTTATCACTTGTGAATACATGATATATATGTGATATATATTATTGTATCATGCTTGGTTATATATGCAACTTGGGTGTATGAGACTTACACCATAACCATGATAATGTTAAGGTTTTATTTATTTTAGTAATTCAAAATTGGATGGAAATTTGTCATGGTTGGAAGCTTGGAGAAGCTTATAACAACCATTGACTTAGTCCACCAAATTTGTTTTACTTAACATATTTATAAACCTAACCACTATCATTAGCCATGGTTTATTCTCTACATGACTTAATATGTGATATTGACTCACTCATGGTTTCATTTCTAACCTCATTCATTCATTCATTCACTTGTTCATTCTCCACTTCATCTTCTTCTTCATCTCCTCAAGCTTTCTAGGTTTTTAGGAGGAGAAGAATTCTAATGAGAAAAGCAAATCTAAAGTGAGCAAAATTCCTACTTCATATCCTCTACTAGACTAGCCATTTAGTTTAGGGTGTTTGCTTCACTAATCCCTCATTAGTGAAGAGGTAGCTTGTGCTTGAGTCTCCTTGACGTAGATCATCTTCGGCCTCGAAGACTTCAAGCTTGCTTGTCCATTTCGCTTGGTGGAGCCTATCTCGAGTCTGGGAGATTACTACTTGGAGTGAAGGGACTTCTACACGGAGCTATTGAAGTGAAGGACCGGTCTACAAAGGTTGTATTCCTTGTTCACTCATGTAATGTTTGATTACATATTTGTGTTGTTACCCTAACTTTCTAGTTCGATTCTTAGGTTGTTTTGCTTAGCACCGCTAAATTTTTTGTTGTGGCATGTTTGATGCTTGCAAACCCTAGGCATGGTGCTAACCAAAACCCGAAAGGTAATCGTAGTATAGAAAAGAAAATAATATACAAAGGTGGCACCGAATTCAACCCGGTCGTGCCCTAAACAAATAATATACAAACGGGCAGTGACGGTAGTCTACATGTCGGGCGCTCGCCCTGCAATATCAAATGTACAAATGAATATGAACTGTACTAAAATTGCACCCAAGCTATCCACCACGACGGTCCAACCATAATACAGCACAACACAGAACATCAACGTGAATGTCATGTTCGTAAACTCGTCTAAAAGAACATATAGCAATTAGACGAGTTGTACCGCTCGAATGACATTCACGGTCGAAGAAAGTAATGCATGTACTGTAAACATTTAAATAGTGTTAAATTATCGACTTCAAAACACCCCGAATTTCCCCTAAATAAAAGATAACATAATATCCAAAATGGGCAAAACAAACAATACCACTGCACCAATATTCCAGAGACTAGACAACCCTAAAAAATTCAAGTCCTAATTCCAATAAAAAAAATATTACACTCATAATTTTTCAAGTCTCACCGGGTCAAATCTGGCGAATGTGGCTCATTTTTGTACGGTGTTCTAGTTGTCTCAAAAATAGCCTTCTGCAATTGCTTAAAAAAAATTTTGAAGACTCTGAAAAAACGACAGAAACTGGAATATGCAGTGTACTGTTTTGGGGTTGTTTCGGTTTCGATACTTTAACATCATCTAAACTAGCTAGCTAAGGGTATAAAGGTTGGCTCTGATACCATGTTGGGTTACGGCAGTGCCCCGCCCATCAAACCATGGCCAAATGTGGAACAAAAATTTTCTGAACTGGGGCTACCATGACCTGATGCCCGGATCTACCCTAAACCCTATACTAGCAAGCAATATAAAGAAGTTAGAATGATTATACCGAGTTGATCCATATCCTTCGGTCTTCAACCATCTTCCCAAGCTCCTAGAGGCTCCTTGATCAAGCTTGGTCACCGGTCTCCTTCCATCGTAGATGATCCACCCGAGAGATGTAGTTATAGTTCTAGCTTCACATAATGGGTGCAAGTGAAGCAACTAGGGTTTCTAGGATGCTAATCTAGAAAGCCTAGGATGTAGTGTGAACTAAGTGTTGGTCTATATCATCTCACCTTCTCTCATGTTTCTCAACTCATGAGAGGGTTGAGAGGAGGTGGAGAATGAAGGTGGAGGCATGTTGCGCCACGGCAGCGCCCCGGCCGTCTTACCGAGGCCAAAATGCGGAATCAAAAATTTTCCTTACTTGGAAACTGGCGCTACCGCGGACAATAAAACCCGGATCGTTAACCATTAACCTATACTAGCAAACAAGAGATGGGAAGAAAAGTATACCAAGTGATCCGAGTCCTCCGGTCTTCTCGTCATCGTCCCGATCTCCCGCGGAAAGTCCTGTCTCCTTATCATCGCCTCCTTGCCGAAAAGGGCACCATATCGCCTGTATCTTTTACGGGCTCCCACCTCAATACCGAGGCAACTCGGGCGCGAAGTTGGCTGGCCGACGCATCCAAGATTTGCTGTAGAATGTGTAGTGTAGAGGCTATGTCTCATTTGGGATTTTGTTGCCTTTGAAGATGATGGAGGAATCAAGATGAGAAAAATGGTGCTTGCATTTTTCTAGCATGAAAATGAGATCAAGAATGCCACACTCTCAAGAATGAAAACCTCTTCTTCTCTTTTCTCAAAATGAAAACCTTCTCATACTAGAATGGTGGAGGAAAGAATACATAAGCAAGAGGGAGGTGAGTGTAGGAAAAAGAGAGAAGGTGACCATATCCAAACATCATCATAACAAACTCACATCAACTACTAATCACCTCAAATCAATAAAAAGCAAGTGATGATGATAGATAAGAATGGTATCAAAAGATGCTTTCATAATCAAACCATTTCCAAGAAACCCCTCCACAATGTGTTATTTGCAAACTTGCAAATAACCCCCTCCATCGGAAAAGTCCGGCCGGGAAAGAACAAAGGAAAACCGGCCGGAACGGAATGCAAACTGGCAACTCCAGAAAACTGGTCCCGTAATAAATTACAGGAAAACCCCGCTACTGCAAATACATGCCCGCATTTGTATTCCCACCGGATACAAATGCAATGAGACAAATCTACACTATACTATACTAGGATCCGGCTTAAACCAAAACCGGCTAGTAATATCCGTCCGATCCTGATCCGTGCAATACCGCACGTATCTGATCGAATCCTTCCATATATCCATACGGCCTCTAGTACTAACCGTCCGATCCTGATCCGTGCAATACCGCACGTATCTGATCGGACCCTGCCATATCTCCATACGGCCTCTACAGCGTTTCGCCCGAAAGCTTGAGTAACTGAAAGTGTGGTGGACTCAAAAGACTCGTCAATACTATGGTTGTGGATTTAACCACCAGCATGTCAGAGGTATGAGCCAATACGTGATGGGCCACCAGCTATTGACCAAAAGAAACGTCGATGAGCGAACTCATCCTGACACCCTACTGAGCCTGTCAGTGACAATATGCGTACAGTCCGGTCCGTTCGTCTATGAGCATCGCATGTCGGGCCTAGGGGGTTGGTAAAAGTCAGACCCCCAAAAGCGGTACAAGTCGTGTCGGAGTGTAGCCCAGAACAGCCTGAGATACTACTGGAATATCTACCAGTAAATCTCCTGCCTCGGCCGAGGGCTTTGTGTAATGGCTCTCCTAGACACAGCGCGACCTCACCCCCAATACCGGGAGAGACGAACCCCTGAAGATCCGCTCACTGCCTCCATGTGGCTCGGGACTGTACCCAACTAAAACCTGTTTGCACGACTCCTTTGAGCCGTGGTAGGGTAGTAATCAAAGTACAGTGGGAACTCACACGAGACAAATGACGATCCCCAGGTCGATGAACTAACCTGTACACATGTCACCAGGGAACTGCTATCTGACGTCAGGTATAAGACCAACTAGCATGTTCCCGGCGAGTCCTGTCCGGTGTACTCATAACCCAATGAGCACCTGTATACATCTTAGGTGAACCAACTGACACCAGTGGCTTGTGAGACCGGCCACCGCCCCTCGTCGGGGTCTCGACTGTATACACTAGTCTACTCTGGAGAATCGATGCCCTGTCTTGAAACTCCCACGACTAGGGACCTTTTAAGGATGTGCTTATAGACCACCAGCTCTCACGTATATGATCGCCATCATACTGCTGGCAGTCAAGCAAGAATCCTAGGGGCTCTATCAGCGTGCAATAGCGACCTGTAAGGTCACCTGAAGCAGTACACGATGATAAAGGTAAACCAGATAGCATACTATCATCTCGAGTAAGACTGTCCTACCGGGATAGGTCTTCCCTCAATCATTGCAATCACGTGCCTGTGATCCAATAATTGACTCTGAGGGCACTATCTCCAACAATCTCCCACTTGCACTCAAGGCTAATTATTGCGATGTCGCATGCTCACAGCCCGTGTGATACCGAACACCCAACTCCTCTACTGGTCAGTCTCACAAAGCTCGTTTGCGAAACTATTGCGTTCGAGGAATAGCCTCAGTGAGTGGATCCGCTGTGATGTTTCTTTCTATGTCTCTCTATATCTCAAGTTCACGGAGAAAACCATCTCCCGAAATGAGCAATACCAGTCTAAGAGTATGTCTGGATATCTGATGGGACCTAGCTCATAAATGAACTCCAAATCTAAAACTTCTTAGACTGTATCGATAACTGAACTTAATCAGTACACAGCGCCAAGCCTCCCTCAGTATTGCATTGGACCACCTGTCCAAAATACTGCCCCTCGTCAGGGGGAGAAACTATAACTCTGACAGCCACTCTGCCATCCATGTCACCTTGGAAGCCTGGAATGATAACCGTCTCCTAAAAGAGGCTGTCGTTATCACATCCCTAGAACATCAACTTATGTTCTAAAACTGCTTCCGACTGTTTCTCCAGGATTGGATTAATATCAACTTATTGCACCTACTGCAAGAACAACATCTGGTGTGGTACTTGACATCTCATGATTGACTCAATTGCCTAAGCAAGTGATCTGCCAATCATGCACATCCCTCTCTACTTTAGTCTATAAGACACCTTTAGAGAGGGTGACTCCATCACCTGCAGGTACACTACCGTGCCAGGAGTCGTCCATTCTAAATACTCTTAGAATGTTGTCAAAGTACCCTGATTGGGAAACCACCCAAATCTAGATCTAAAACCATAGATCTAGTAACCAGTATGTCTGATATAATGTCCAAGTCCTTTGTGGAGAAACCACTGTGTGACGACCAAATTATAACCGATCGTAGTATAGGAGTTTCTTTTCCTACTTTGTGTATGTCATCCAAAAATCCGGATATCACACCCTACTACCTTCTCAACAGATCCATCCCCTATTCTGATGACGTCAAACCCATGACTGTCACATCAGAAATAGATGATCTATCTCCGGTATATCTGCTTTAGTCTATAAATAGACATAAGCCTTATGTCCACCAATGCTTCCGCTGCTCCCACTGACTACGACAACCCTCTGGCAGAGTCATATAGATGTGCACTTCTAAAGCTAGTTTAGAACGACGCTATACTCATCCTCCTGCCGGGTCTCGCAGCCTGGAACAACAACAATGGCAAGTGTGGGTAAACAAGAACTTCCCTGTCACCGTCCTTGAGGCTACCGGAGTACCTCTCGGGTGCCTGTAGTTACCCACCTTATCTGCGGAGTGGCCAATGGAATGTCAAATCAGATTGAATCTTTAGGTTCCTTATCAAATCTTCAGCAATCGTTTGCGGTTCTGGAATCACTTCCAGTTCTACCATACTCCCACTACTGTTTTTGAAAAAATCCATTTTTTAATAAAACTGTGGCGAGTCTAGAACAATATTTCTATTGATCTGCCAGATGGTAGAAAGTCAACCCTCGCCATAGCCTGGGTCAACCCACAAACAGCCATTACAGAAACGTGCCTTGAGTTGTCCAGTGTCTGGTTTTAATCATAAGCCGGACAACTCCCCGTACCTTAACATCGTTAAGATATGAACTGTTCTATACCCAATATAGAACTAGAGGCACTGATTTAATTGAACCAGATTCAAATCATGCAGCTGTCTCCAGTGCATGTCAACTAAATGGAAGGAGGCCGATCAGCGTTACCCAACTTAGGAATGCTTCCAATTATGAGTAACCAGAAAGAGAAGCAAGTTCTCATTACTATCAACTGAATACCATACGCAAGTATCTACATCTTCGATCACCTTGAAGAATCCCGATACTTGCAATACCTGGTTCTCTACTCTATTCTTATACCAATAACTCCTCAAAACTCAGACCCTGTGTTTCTACGAAACACATGTCTAAGAATTAGAGTAGTTAAAAGTAAACAGAATATAGTATGAGGACCAACCCCACTGTCCTAATGGACACTGGACAATATACAATACTCTGTATAAGTCCCTGAGTCTAACAACTCATTCACTGTGTGTCGTAGGTTGAAAACTGTACTATGGTTAAGAAGAATTACACCGCTATTCAATGCTCCTTACCTAACCATCCACTGATATAGGTAAATGTCATAGACATAATTTCAAAAGGTATATCTCACTCTATAAAAATAGACGTACAGATATATCAATTTGAAATTGGTGCATAACAACGGATATTCAAAACCAAATATTTGCCGACCGGCAAACAGCCCAGGTGATCTCCTCAAATATCACCGATTACAACGAATCCCGATATAATGAGGATGATCACCCTATTCCCAATAACTTACTCCCACTCATCATCTGTAAAACCATACAGATGTGAGAATCAAACCTGGTAAATACATACACTGGAGCAAGTGTCTAATCAGGAAATCAGTTTTCTTTTAACAGTACACAGTTGAACTGAAACATTGAAATGTTTCGATAGGGCATCCTGGTATTCCTAGTAATGCCTCTACCATTATCCAGATTCACAACTGTAACCGTATATCTCTTTGCCATCTGTCCAAATCCCTTTATATGTCTTTAGTCATTACCGTCTGCACACCCCCTTAGGCCAAATGGTTTTCTTCCTTCCCTACCGTTCGGCACCAGCCTATGGTTTGGAAGAAGACTATCCAATAAGCATAATGGGTGTACTGTCCTAATCCTAGGAGCACTCGCAATGCGAGAGAAGGTGAAGATAAAAGACACCCGAATAAACCTTATTCCTATTTCTCCTGGACCAGAATCCATCCCCGAACTGGAACAAGTTCCTTTCGAGTTCGTATATAACCATACGATGGAGTATCCAAATAAACTGTGGATCTTCGTAGTGATACGGAGTGTCCTGGAGAAATACAAAGGTGATTTAGGTTTGGCGAAGATATACTCGGTTTGGTCATGAATAGCAGTCGCAATTTACTTTGCCCTCTTACTAATCCCTTGCTTTGTCTTAACTTAATACCTTCTGTACACCATCGTTATGCTAATTGATTTTCTTCATTCCCCGCCGTTCGGCACTAGCCTAAGGTTTGGAAGAAGACTATCCAATTTGCATAATAGGTGTACTATCTCCTAAACCAAGGAGTACTCGCAACCTGAGAGAAGGTAAAAGGAAAAGACAACTGAATAGTCCTATTCGTTTTCTCCAGAACCGGAAACCATCCTCGAATAAATTCCTTCGAGTTCGTATCTAACCATACGATGGTTTTGTCCAATGGACGTGGACGTTCGTAGTAATACGGGGTGTCCTGGAGAAAAGGGTAAAAGTAGGAGTGGCAACGAGGTCTGCAACTCTGACAATCTAAAAGCCAGTGTTAAGAAGGTTCGGTCAACTTGGTCACTGAGTCATAGTCCAGGGTCGGGACAATAGTTGCTGCCAAAGAGAGAGAGAAAAGAAACACTCAGCGTGCACTCTAACCTAGATCAGAATGGTTATCACTTTATCTAATCAGGAAACCTCCCACTGTACCGTCAAATTCTCCTCCAAACCTGAAAGAAGAACTAGTCGGGATCACCCGAGGAGTAAACCAACTCATCAGTAGGAATCGGGATCCAACTATCATCGCATGATAACTTGACGGAATCCACTCAAGTCACCATACTCCAGAAGGTATGCGCATATCTGGCAAGTTTCAGTTCTTTTGAAACTCCCGATGTGTGTTTTTACCCCTAGGACCCAAGTGACCTTGACACAGTCAACAAATCAAAGAGTCCTAGTCAAGTTCAACCCGTCATTATCCTGGATTGCATTAAACCCACCCGTACGAGCCCTTGACACAGTAAACAAGGCCGCACGACTGTCCTAACCAATCCCATTAATATGCTACAAACAAACACTACTTAGCTACCGCACACTACGCCTTGACACAGTCAACAAACGCAGCACGAATACTAAGTAATGTTTGTAAGAAATGACGGAGGGCTATGTCTAGTTTTTGGCGAAAAACCTTTAACGTAATGAACTTGATATCGTTGAAGGAACTGCATAGCCTTTTTAGAAAATATAGTGACGAAAACCTTTACTAAAGAGGTCACTCCCGGTGAAGGGATCTCGGCTCTTTCCCCGTAGAATGAGGTGCAGGATATTCCAACTGAATACCACGATGCAAAGCAAAAGTTATCGGCTACAGTGAAGTTAATGCCCTGACGCAAACTTCTGTCCAAGGGGTCACTCCCGGTGAAGGGATCTCGGCCCTTGCCTCGTCGACTGAGGAGCAGGATATTCCAAATGAATACCACGATGCAAAACAAAAGTGAACGTCCTTGCAATAACAGCTTTTTGAAAAATGTTCCAACAACATCAGAATAGGTTTGTTTAGCTTGCATTGATCCGAATCAACGCAGTCCCATCAATTGATCACACCACAAAGAACGAAAATATACTGATGTACGTATATGCCATCCGCATTCGCCACTGGGTCCCGTCATTACCCGTTAGGTTAGCTAACTAACGACAGAGCGGGGACTGGACTAGCGCGGATGTAAAACATATACAACATCTACTAATATATATACCAATATATTATATTTCGCTCAAGGCGTGATAAAATGCAACATCACAGAAATATGCAGCATCACAGAACAATACAGATATCTGGAAGCCCTGGGTTTCACAGAGCCGCTGCTGAAACCCGACGTTCCCCTGGTCGTGTGGATAGCCTGTGCAATGAAAACCTAGACCCCTACGGGCGCGGCAAGTCACCCGCCAAAACCTGAAGCGAGGCAGCCCCCTTCAGCACCGTGAATGGACCACCCAGCACTTCATGGAATCCGGTAACTTGGGCACCCCTCCTGGGTCAACCTGTACCCCCTACGAGTGCGGCAAATAGCCCGCCAATCCTAGAGTGAAGCCCCCTCCGTCTCAATGCCATGAGATGCGGGCCCGTTTCCCTCTAGAACCCGGCTACCGTGCACCCCTCCGCGGGGTAATCCTAGTACAGAAAATAAAATATACATACAACGGGTACATCGACCGCAACCAGGTCGTGCCCCAAAAGAATAATACAAACAGGCAGTGACGGCAGTCCACATGTCGGACGCTCGCCCCGTAATATCAAATGTACATATAAAACAAAACTATACTAGCATTGCATCCAGGCTATCCCCCACGACCGATCCGCAACATCACAGCATAAACACAGAACATCAACGTGAAAATCACGTTCGCAAATCCGTCTAACCGGGCTATAGCAGTTAGACAGGATTTACCGATCAAGTGATATTCAAGGTCGCAGATATAATGTAAATACTGTGAAATAATGTGTTTAAAATATCCAATCGATCAAAAATTAACAAGTGGGCCCCCAAGTACAACTGTAGCACATCAAGAAATTCTGGGCCTAAAATTAATATTCCAAAACCCCTAAAATCATCACAGAAAGCAACTGAAGAAACACGACACAGTAATCTGACCATAGTGCGGCGGAACCGCGGCACAAAGGGGGGTTTTGCCGCGGTTCCGCGCTCACACAATGGAATCACTCTGTCGAATTTCTACAGTAGCCTTATATTTTCCAGTACATCACTTTGCAATCACCTGAAAAATTTTTCGAGCCCGGAAAAAATCGACAGAAAACTGATGCATGCAAAACGCGGATTTTGGAATTTTGGACGATCGGATAAGTAAAACGCATTAGAACAAGCTAGGCAAGGTTAATGGCGTGGCTCTGATACCATGTTGCGCCACGGAAGCGCCCCGGCCGTCTTACCGAGGCCAAAATGCGGAATCAAAAATTTTCCTTACTTGGAAACTGGCGCTACCGCGGAAAATAAAACCCAGATCGTTAACCATTAACCTATACTAGCAAACAAGAGATGGGAAGCGAAGTATACCAAGTGATCCGAGTCCTCCGGTCTTCTCGTCATCATCCCGATCTCCCGTGGAAAGTCCTGTCTCCATATCATCGCCTCCTTGCCGAAAAGGGCACCACATCGCCTGTATCTTTTACGGGCTCCCACCTCAATACTGAGGCAACTCGGGCATGAAGTTGGCTGGCCGACGCATCCAAGATTTGCTGTAGAATGTGTAGTGTAGAGGCTATGTCTCATTTAGGATTTTGTTGCCTTTGAAGATGATGGAGGAATCAAGATGAGAAAAATGGTGCTTGTATTTTTCTAGCATGAAAATGAGATCAAGAATGCCACACTCTCAAGAATGAAAACCTCTTCTTCTCTTTTCTCAAAATGAAAACCTTCTCATACTAGAATGGTGGAGGAAAGAATCCATAAGCAAGAGGGAGGTGAGTGTAGGAAAAAGAGAGAGGGTGACCATATCCAAACATCATCATAACAAACTCACATCAACTACTAATCACCTCAAATCAATAAAAAGCAAGTGATGATGATAGATAAGAATGGTATCAAAAGATGCTTTCATAATCAAACCATTTCCAAGAAACCCCTCCACAATGTGTTATTTGCAAACTTGCAAATAACCCCCTCCATCGGAAAAGTCCGGCCGGGAAAGAACAAAGGAAAACCGGCCGAAACGGAATGCAAACTGGCAACTCCAGAAAACTGGTCCCGTAATAAATTACAGGAAAACCCCGCTACTGCAAATACATGCCCGCATTTGTATTCCCACCGGATACAAATGCAATGAGACAAATCTACACTGTACTATACTAGGATCCGGCTTAAACCAAAACCGGCTAGTAATATCCGTCCGATCCTGATCCGTGCAATACCGCACGTATCTGATCGAACCCTGCCATATATCCATACGGCCTCTAGTACTAACCGTCCGATCCTGATCCGTGCAATACCGCACGTATCTGATCGGACCCTGCCATATCTCCATACGGCCTCTACAGTGTTTCGCCCGAAAGCTTGAGTAACTGAAAGTGTGGTGGACTCAAAAGACTCGTCAATACTATGGTTGTGGATTTAACCACCAGCACGTCAGAGGTATGAGCCAATACGTGACGGGCCACCAGCTATTGACCAAAAGGGACGTCGATGAGCGAACTCATCCTGACACCCTACTGAGCCTGTCAGTGACAATATCCGTACAGTCCGGTCCGTTCGTCTATGAGCATCGCATGTCGGGCCTAGGGGGTTGGTAAAAGTCAGACCCCCAAAAGCGGTACAAGTCGTGTCGGAGTGTAGCCCAGAACACCCTGAGATACTACTGGAATACCTACCAGTAAATCTCCTGCCTCGGTCGAAGGCTTTGTGTAATGGCTCTCCTAGACACAGCGCGACCTCACCCCCAATACCGGGAGAGACGAACCCCTGAAGATCCGCTCACTGCCTCCATGTGGCTCGGGAATGTACCCAACTAAAACCTGTTTGCACGACTCCTTTGAGCCGTGGTAGGGTAGTAATCAAAGTACAGTGGGAACTCACACGAGACAAATGACGATCCCCAGGTCGATGAACTAACCTGTACACATGTCACCAGGGAACTGCTATCTGACGTCAGGTATAAGACCAACTAGCATGTTCCCGGCGAGTCCTGTCCGGTGTACTCATAACCCAATGAGCACCTGTATACATCTTAGGTGAACCAACTGACACCAGTGGCTTGTGAGACCGGCCACCGCCCCTCGTCGGGGTCTCGACTGTATACACTAGTCTACTCTGGAGAATCGATGCCCTATCTCGAAACTCCCACGACTAGGGACCTTTTAAGGATGTGCTTATAGACCACCAGCTCTCACGTATATGATCGCCATCATACTGCTGGCAGTCAAACAAGAATCCTAGGGGCTCTATCAGCGTGCAATAGCGACCTGTAAGGTCACCTGAAGCAGTACACGATGATAAAGGTAAACCAGATAGCATACTATCATCTCGAGTAAGACTGTCCTACCGGGATAGGTCCTCCCTCAATCATTGCAATCACGTGCCTGTGATCCAATAATTGACTCTGAGGGCACTATCTCCAACAGAGGCAACCGTGGAAAATCAAGAAAGGAGTGAAGCACAAAATGTTGAAGAGAACAAAGCATGCTCGAGAGAAAACCAACCATAAAGAAAAAATGAGGCTCTCATGAGAGAGAAAATCAAGCATGCTAGGTTTTGTAAAACAATATCTTTCATTATAAAAAACCACCCATACTTTAATAGTATGCATAAATGAATTAATATATCATTTGTGCACACTATACAAGCATGGTCATCACCATACTCCCCATTTTCCAATTTCCACCTCATTTACCATTTTCTAAAATATGGTCAAATCCAAAAATGAGGTGGCCACCTTCTAGAATATTTTCTGGAAAAAATACGGATTACATTCTACGGTATATGCATTCCTATATTCGTACCGAAATATGAATACCCTAAGAGATACAATAACATAAAGAACATAATACTAGAATATAGGTATCGAAATACATATACGTAAATTATTAAATCGATACCTGATTTAATAATCTGGCTCAAAACCGAGCCAGCTAGTATTATTAACTGTCCGATCGAAAGTGTGGGTACAAAGTATATCAATCGATCGGAAACCTGCACGTATCCAATACGGATGCTACATCATTTCGCTAGAACCAGGGAAACCCTCTGTGTGGGACTCTGAAGACTCGTCAATACGCTGGTAGTGGGTTTAACCATAAGCACGTCAGCGGCACTAACTATACGTAACGACTAATAAGGTATTGAGCGAAAAGGAGGCCGACGAGCAAACTCATCCTGAACCCCTACTGAGCCTGACAGTGACAATATCCGTACAGTCCGGTCTGTTCGTCTATGGGTATCGCATACCGAGTCTAGGGTTGGATAAATTCAGACCCGTACTGACGCGATAATTCATGTCGGTATGTAACCCATCACCACCTGAGAAACTATCGATTCTGGATCAGTAATTCTCGTCTACCCTGACCGAGGATTTCTGGTGATGGCCACCCATGCACAACGCGACATAACCCCCAATACCTAGAGAGGCGTACCCCGACGATCCGCTCACTGGCTCCATGTGTCTCGGGACTGTACCCAACTAAAACCTGTTTGCACGAATCTTTTGAGCCGTGGTAGGGTAGTAATCAAACCACCATGGAACTCACACGAGATAAATGACAATCTCAGGTCGACAGACTAACCTGTACACATGTCACCTTGGAACTGCTATCTGACAATAGGTATTGTACCCACTAGCAGGTTCCCGGCGAGTCCGGCCAGTATACTCATAACCCAATGAGCACCTGTATACTATCTTAAGTGAACAAACTAACACCAATGGCTTGTGAGACCGGGCCACCGCCCCTCATCGGGGTCTCGATCAGTATACACCAGTCTACTCCGGAGTATCGATATCCAGTCTCAATACTCCTATGACTAGGGACATTTAAGGATGTGTTTATAGACCACCCAGCTCCCACGTATATGAACGCCATCATAATGCTGGTAGTCAAGAAAGAATCCTACAGGCTCTATCAACATGTAATAGTGATCTGTAATACCACCTGAAGCATGTACATGATAATAAAGACAAACCAGATAGCATAATATCATATCGTGTAAGACTGTTCTACCGGTATAGGTCCTCCCTCAATCATCACAATCGCGTGACTGCGATTCAATAATTGACTTGAGTGCACTATATATGCTCTAGAGGCCATTATTGTATCATACTGGATTGTATATTACTTAATGGGGGCTTGGTATATACACGGATATAGTAACAGTCTTGCTCGAAATGGTAGTATGCTACCTGGTTTGTTTCTACCTAAATATGTGCATGTGTTTTCTTAGCATATTGCTTATACATATTAGTAAAGCCCTTAGGATCTTTGCTTGATTACCAGCGTTGTGATGGCAGTCACACTAGTAGGGTCTGGGTAATCTATAAGCACATCCTATACAGGTCCCTAGTCATAAGATTATCGAGATGGGGCATCGATACTCCAGAGTAGTCTTGTGTATACGCTTCTCATCCCAGCAGGGGAAATGGTCTGTCCCACAGCCATTAGTACGTCGTACGGGAGAAAGTATGCAGGTGCTCATTAGGTTATGAGTACAGTGGACAGGACTCACCGGGAACTGTTGGTGGGTATTATACCTATCGTCGGGTAGCAGTTCCCAAGTGACATGAGTACAGCTTAGTCCGACAACTTGACACTGCTACTTCGCCTCGAGTGTGTTCCCACTGTACTTTGATTACTACCCTACCAAGGCTCAAAGGAGTCGTGAAAACAGGTAGTAGTTGGGTGCAGTCCCAAGCATTTGGAGGTAGTGACGGTAAGATAAGATTCGTCTCTCTCGGTATTGGGGGTTGATATCGCACTATGTTTGGAGAGCCATTACACAAAGTCCCAGGCCAGGGCAAGCGAGATTTACTGGTAGGTATTCCAGTAGTTGCTCAGGGTGTTTTGGGCTACACCCCGACACGACTTATTGTGCTATTAAGGGTCTGACGATTACCGCCCCCTAGGCCTGATATGCGATACTGTTAGACGAACAGACTGGACTGTACAAAGATTGTCATATTCAGGCTCAGTAGGATTCGGATGTGTTTTTCTCATCGGCCTTTTTATCGATAGATACCTGGGTACCCATTACGTGCAGCTAGTACCGCTTGCGGCTTGTGGTTAAACCCACAGTCAGCGTACTGTCGAGTCTTTAGAATCCCACATAGAGGGTTTCCCTGCACCGGGAAAAAGGTGTAGAGGCCTTATGGTTTTACGGCAGGGCTTCGATCACTTACGTGTACTTGTGCACGTATGATGATCGGGCGAATAATACTAGTGGGCTTTGGTTTATGCCGGATCCTAGTATTATATTGATGGATTATTTTCGTCTCTTTGTATTTTTATTCTTCGGAATGCGGATGCGGGTATGTATATATATATGAGCGGAATTTTTGTAATTTGCTCGAAATTGCTTCTAGAAAGAAACACCTCATTAGGGTTTTATTTTTTGTGAATAAAGATTAATGAGGTGGAGGAAATGAGGTGGAGATTTTGTTGTATGAGGCATGACTCACCATTTAGATATTTTCAAGCATGCTTGATATTTGTGGAGATATTTTATCTCCTCAATTTTGTATGCTTGATTATTCTTGACTTGAGCCATATCTTTTTCCAAGCTCATTTCTTCACTAGCTCTTCCTCAAGTCTCCTTCTTCCTCTAGCCTTTCAAGTTTCTTGTTTTGAGAAACCTAAGGCTATTAGAGACATGCTAATCCATCTATATTCTCTACATCATCTACGACATCTAGTTTAGCGAACTAGATGCCCTAGTTACCTCGGATTTGAGGTAGGAGCTCGATCGATTGACTCTCGGGTGGATCGTCTTTGACTCGATAAGGCTGACGAGGAGGCATCAATTCATTTCGATCCTTGGAGCCTACGATGATGAGGAGGAAAGCGAGAAGACTCGAAGGAAACAATACTACGAGGTATAAAATTCATCCGAATAGTTAAACCTCAAGTAGTTTGCTAGCCAGGGTTTATAGTCGATCCTTGGTTCAAGTCGATGTTGCGATGCAAATAAAAATTGTTTTTTCTTATTCCGCCTCCCCGTGAACCCATGGGGTGTGCGATATCGACTTAAACTAGTGTCCCGAGTCCAACTGGACATACACTAAATGAGTTTAGTGTAGTCAAAGAGTAGAATGTGAGGTAAGAAAACGTCATTGGAGAAAAGTTGGTGTCAGGTGAAATTGAAATTTAGCGACAAATGGCAAGTTTTTATAAAAGTTTTTGGTTTTTTTAGGGAGTTTTGAAAAAATATGGACACAACTTCCAACAATCACAGTCACAAAAATTCACAATCACACCTAGAGCCATGGTCTTCAAAGTCCAATAGACTGCTCCTAACTGTTCCAAAGCGATAAGTTGTGAGATAACCCTCAAATCGTCTGTTCACTGTCAATTGTGGTCAGGTAAGCACAAGTGAGGTAAGGAGGGTTCCGCTCACGAATCACCATGAGACGGGTCTTTTAAAATTATCTCATCACTTGTCTAGCGTAGGCTTCACAAAGTCAAGTTTAGATAAACGACCGAATGCCCACAACCTTCCTTTATCCTATTGAGCACGACAAGTCCTTAATTGGCCGAGTCTAGATATTTTTTAATTAAGGTCAAGGGTAATGCATATGCTTTTAGTGATTTTTGGGGTCTTAGCAAGGGTGATGAAACCCTCTCCCAATTTGAGTTGGTTTTATAGCCTCTTAAGTCCGTATTAATGATGCAATGCGCAATTCAAATCAACAAAATTTTGTTATCAAACAATAAATTTTTTTTATTTAAGTGTGGCGCTGCAACAAATATGGTTAGTTTTTCTTTGGCTTTCACGGCTGTATTGCAAAGAATCCTGTAAAGATAAGAATATTGGAGCATCATATTTTAGAAGGAGTTTTAGAAGAAAACGTACCAAAAGAGTTGAGTTAAGAAACTCGTGTTGATATCGTCTCTGAGTGTTTGAATAGTTCACTTGCGCGTGTCAAACTATCCGGATCTTTGGCCATGTAGTGTTCTATCGTCTTATATTTGAAAACGCCCCTGCTCCGCACGATCACAGCTCGCCAATCCGTCGAATCTGTAAATGTTAGAAAAATACGAATATTTGAGCTAGAAAGCGATATAGATAGCCAAAGTTCCGCACACAATTAATTATGAAAATCAAACAATAAAAATAGTATACTAACAGAACAATGGAGGTAACACAAAAAGAAAAATTTCCAAACACCAAGAAGTAGCCGGCGGCGTCGGGAATTTTCCCGATTTTGCTGGTCGAATTTAAAACATTAGTGCTCAATTTTTGTGTGTTTCCTCTGTGTGATATTAGTATTCCACTGTTAAACTTTGATTTCCATGTTAAAACACAGTGTGTTAGCAGATCAAAAATCCAGAGAACAGAATATTGGGTTTTAGTTCTCGTGTCGGTTAAAAAGAATGTGTTTTTCGTTGAATCTGTTAGAAAATTAGTTTTATACAAAATATTCATAAATTAACCCGAGACTACAAGCATAAAAACGTTACCGTTTCCACGGCAATGGCGCCATTTGATTGTTAAGTTCTTACCGTGTTGTTTTTAAGTTTGAAATTACTGCAATCAAGATTGGTGTCGCGTGTAGCGAGCCGAGATGAGTACGGGTCGTCCGCAGGGAGATGGTTGCTTTTTAAGCTTGTTTTAACGAGTTAAGCCTGTAACTTGAGTTGTTGTTATACTAGGTGTCGTAACTATGATATGTTTAATAAAAAGACTTGTTAGGGGTAGTTTTAGGTTAGCTTGAGTTAGGATGATGTTTGCCGATTCCTTATAGACCTAATTCTAATATTGATGCTTAGGGCAATAGGGAATAGTGTGGATTGGGGAACTTGAAATACGGTATTTACGATTGTATGCTAAATCCAAATTTCTTGTCCCTTGTCCTTCCGTTGTTGTCTTTTTACCTTAGCCTTCGGAAAACTACTCGTAACCGGTCACGATTAGGATTCACCGCTATCATGGTAGGATAGAGTGCCTAATGGAGCGGACTTGCGAGTCGTTTGGTCGGAGTTTCAATTACAAAGTTAAGGTTTTTTAAGGTTTTAGCAAACATATCTCCTAACAAAAACTAACCATATTCTACCCTTAACAAGTAAATCAATTACTCACACATATTTATAATAGCAAATAAAACAAAGAAAAAAGCAAGGCACATAGCAAAGATTGCAAGAAAAGTAAAGCCAAGGTTAGAAAGTTATAAACCGATATATCCAATGTGCAAATTTCTTCAAGTGTTCTTTATGCCCGTACCACTGTGAAATCAAAATACCAAACTTTAAACTTGCAAGCTCATTTAAGAGGTTGCTAGATCGAAGTAAGGCAAGGATTTCACAAGTTCAATATTGTAGGAAACAAGACACATGTAATGAATAAATGAGAACGTTTTATTGATTTTCAAGTGAGATACAACTAATCTTGAATTCAAGAACCTAAATCTTAAGCTGTAAGTTCATTGAAGAAGTTACAAGGTCAAGATAAAGGGTAAAAGCTCAAGAGTTCAAAGGAAAAGAAAAGTTAACATCTACAAAATACAACTTGTTCTAAACTAAAAATAATGCCAAAAAGTATATCCTCTCCTTGCCCATTGATCTGGTATTTATAGGCACAAAATATGATTAAACAAACAATATAATAAGGATTATATGACAACAAGGGAGAGCCAGAAGAAAAATGGGGAACTTTTTACTTGATGGGGCCAGCGACGCCGGGCCATGTGGGAATCTTGCCGGCCATGCTTGGGTCATTGGATCTCATGTTGGTTCTGTGATGTTGTGTGCTCTCCACAAACCCACAGGTAATATTTGATTTATTTATAACAACTTGGGTTGTACTCAGTAGCTTTTGGAGGGAAATTAATCTTCAAATCATAACTTTTCTTTTCACTTATCACAAGCCCACTTGCCTCTTCTCTCACACAAGTCATCATTTGTGTGTGCCAACTTGTGTGTCCACTTATGCAAGGCAACCCCTAAGATTCTTGCATCACAAAAGGTGTTCACACTTGTAATGTGTTGGACCATTGTTCATAAAAAGTGTGTACTCATTCATGTTGCAACAAGAAACTCTTTCAATATAGATCGGCTTTCTGTTCCGGTTGCAGTGTCGGCTCACAACTGTCATATCTGTGTATTTGAGTGTGTTTCCAGTGTTTTGTCATGAATACCTGTAATCTGTATTTATTGAGCAGACACGGGTTAATAGTACCGATATAATACAAAAAATGATAATTTATGAGCAGTATTGAAATGCAGTTTTCTGTAATGAACATAGCTAATTAGTGTTTATCTGCAGCATATGATGTGATGGGATTAGGGTAGTTGTGCGAACTTGTTGGCCTCCATCAAGGATTATGCGGGTGGGTTTAATTCAATCATGAAATGACGGGTTGAACTTGACTGGCGGTCTATGATTTGTTGCCCTCCGTCAAGGTCATAGGTCGTTAGGGGTAAAAACAGATATTGGGAATTTGAAGTGTTGAAATTTGCAATAAGATTGTATACCTTCTATATAATAGTTGGATCTCGATACCCACTACAGGTAAGTGTTACTTCTGCGAGAGTTTTCCACTTTAAAATTAGATCCAGTAGGTGTCTAAGAAAGGTGTTAACGGGGTTATACCCCTGCGGAAACGAGGTTATTTAATTAGTTTCATATGAAAGTATGGGGAGACTCCCTCGGAGTACCAATACCAGCCTGGCTAACCGATTAGTGAACTTGTAGGGTGTAATTAATCCCGACTAGTCTTGCCTTTTAGGGTTTGAAGGAAAATTTGATAAAAACAGTGGGAGCCATCCTTATTAGATAAGATATTAACAAATATAATGTTGCAAGAGCGCACGCTAAAGTGTTTTTTTCTCTCTCTCTCCAGGTAGCGACCATGACAAGTGTAGATTGGTGTATACATTTCTAGACCCCGACAAGGGGTAATGGTTAGTCCCACAGCCATTGGTGTGTTTCACCGGAGATTGTATACAGGTGCTCACTGTGGGTAGGTACATTAGCCGGAATCGCCGGGAACTGCTGGAATGTATTATACCAAGAGTCTGATGGCAGTTCTTATGTAGCATGTGTACAGGTAGTTTGTAGACTTGAGATCATCATTTGTCTCGTGTGAGTTCTCACTATGCTTTGATTAGTACCCTACCACGGCTCAAAAGAGTCGTTTAAATAGGTTTTAGTTGGGTACAGTCCCAAGCCACATAGAGGCAGTGAGTGATTATTAAGGATTCGTCTATCATGGTATAGGGAGTCGATATTGTACTGTGTTTGGTTGTGTGAGTTATATGTATGCCCTAGAGGCCATTACTATACATAGGATGTATATTGTAGTGGATGCTTGGACATATATAGGGAGGACTTTCTTGCTCGACATGATAGTATGCTATCTGGTTGATCTTTACCTTAACATGTACACTGATTGTCTCTCTGTTACATGTTGGTAAAGCCCTTAGGATGTGTACTTGACTACCTGGACTATGATGCGGATCATACTAGTGGGGACATGGTAGTCCATAAGTACATCCTTCAAGGTCTCTAGTCGTGGGTGTATCGAGACGGGGCATCGATATACCAGAGTAGACTAGCGTATACCTTCTCGACCCATACAGATGGACGATGGATGATCCCATATCCATTGGTGTTTGACATCGGAGATGATATACGGGTGCTCAGTGGAGACTGGGTACACTGGACGGACTCGCCGAGAACTCCCAGATGGTATTATACCTTACGTCAGATGGCAGTTCTCTGGTGACACTGGTACAGAGTAGTCTGTTGACCCGAGATCGTCATAGAGTCTTGTGTGGTTCCCACTGTGCTTTGATTTCCACCATACCATGTCCAAGAGGGCGTGCAAAACGGTGGTTTTTGGGTACAGTCCCGAATCACATGGAGGCAATGAGCGATAGGAGGGGATTCGTCTCTCCCGGTATAGGGAGTTGATGTTGCGCTGTGTTCGATTGGCTATAACCGGAAATCCCTGGCCAGGGTTGCTGAGATTTACTGGTAAGTGTTACCAGTAGTTTCTCGAACTGTTATAGACCTCATATCGACACGACTTATCGAGCTATTGGGGTCTAACGTTTACCACCCCTATGCGAGATATGCGACATATCAGACGACGAGACCGGACTGTACGGTAAGTGTTACTGGTTGGATTCACAGGAGTGTGAGCGGGCTTGCTCGTCGATCTTCTGATCGCTCAATACCCGGGTGGCCGTTACGTTTAGCAGACCGCTTGCGGCTTATGGGTGTTTGATATGATCATCACCTGCTGCCGGCGTATTGATGAGTCTTTAGAGTCCTACACAGAGGTTTCCTGGCTCAAGCGAAACGAAATAGGAGCGCATATGAGATATGTGCGGGACCGAGAATAATACCAATATGTGATACTGTATTCGATTCTCGCGATTTGTGACATTGATCGGTTATATGCGATATAGCCGGGTTATCGGATCAAGTGTTGATTCGATAAGTTGTTACTATTGATATTAGTCGGCCATATGCGATATGACCGGATCGTTAAATCAAGCGTTGATTTAATGATTTAATGCATAATTATATATTTGATATATTACTTTGCATTAACTAGTATTGGTTCACTTAAAAAGGATTTTCTCACTTGATGTGCACATTGTATATGTGATATACTTTTGTGCATTTGATTGTATCATGTTTGATGATACATGATAGTTTATGTGTTTGGTTTAAACCATAGTTGGTCAATGGTTAGGGTTTCTTTTGCTTCATTTACTTATTCATTTATTTATTTATTCATTTTAGAAAGAAATAAAATGGTGGCTAACTTTGGATTATCTCTGAAGCTTCATGAAGCTTTGAAATGGTTGACCATTTTGTTTCTTTCCCTAACCCTAACCATTCACCTAACCTTGGTTCATTCTCTACACCTAACTATGGTTGCAAATATGATAAGTATCATATTATTTCCTATTTTTAAAAGAATCATCATATTCTTTTCTTCTTCTTCTTCTTCTTCAAGAAGAAGAGAGCTTGCAACCTTCAATGGTGATTTCATGAAAAGGGTGAGAAATCCAATTCTAAAGTGAACCCACTTCCTATTTATTCATCCTCTACCACTTTCCAAGTAGTATAGGTTGTTTTCTTCACAAGTTTCATGGCTTGGTGAAGTTGGAGCTTGATCTTGTGTTTCCTCGACGTAGATCATCTTCGGCATCAAAGTCGACGACCTAGCCCGATCATTTCTTCGACGAAACCATTACTAGAGTCCGGGATCTGATGATCGCAGCGGAGGGACGTCAACGCGTAGCTATGGAGGTGGAGGACCGGATCTACAAAGGTTGTATTTCCGTTCACTTAGTTAAGTTGATAACTAGTTGCATGTTTCGCCTTTTCTCTAGTTAACGATCCGTATTAGGGTTTCTCGGCACATGAAAAATTTGAAATTGGCATGGTTGATGCCTTGTGAGACCTCATTAGTGTGCCTAGGAACCCTACAGTGGTATCAGAGCCTAGCTAGAGCCTTAAGCGATGTGCAGACGATGTTAGAAACCCGATCGAACCCGAAACCCTAATCCGAGACCACTCTCTGTCCAATTTTTGAAAATGTGGATTTTTCCATATTAAAAATATGCAGAAAATTAACCAGGGTTTTGTAGGAATTACTGTAAATTTCGTGGACCTAAATCGATTAAACCGCCACGGAACCGCGGCAGGAGCCTGCTTGTGCGGCGGTTCCGCGGCCGTACGGTTGGTTCTTCCAATAAAAGTTTCACAGTAATTCCTCTATTTTAGTGCTGTATTTTCTGGGATATTTTAATATTTACTCTACAGTTGAGTTTTCTGGGGCTGTTTTGGGAACTCGTGGATTCGATCGGATTGTCTAATCTTGTCTATGTGTTTTCCGGATAATTATTGAATATGTTAAAAAGTTCAACCGGATATAAATACCCACCTTTTCCCCTGTCGGGAAATTTCCAAGTGTTGGATCTTTCCGTGGTTTAATGACGTTCTAAGTAGTGCAAGTAACGCGATGGTCCCTCTAGAAGACAACAAACCTTAACTCGATTATGTGACTGTCTTGAACTGCCCTTTGAACCTTAGGGTTTGGGGCAGTACGGCGTGCCACATGTGAGGCATTGGCTTGACCCTTCTACGGCTGGACCGTTGGTACTGAGGCATGAAGTGAATGTTTTTAAACATGTTTCATGTGTTGAGCTGATTCGGGAAAACTTGGGTGTTTGACTGTTCGATCGGAAAATTTAACATTTTCTGTTTATCTGGAATGAATACAATAATTGGAATTCTCAAGTAGTTATGAGATAACTGAAATGAATGTTATAAACATAGCACTTTAGTCTCACTTGATCGGTTGCCACGGAATTTTGATGTGATCAAAAGTCTGTCGCAATCTCGTAGCGTACGCGGATACTCGCCGGGTAAACTTAATAGACAGCTACACCCCATAGCCCCGACCAAGTGACTGTAGTAGAACCCCGTCGCCGAAAGCATCCGTTCTGGTGCTCACGGTAGCGGTATTCCGCCTTGGTGCACTTCGTCGACGGTATCGAGGGTGCGGCCGTCTACTGAAATTTTCGACGAGCATTCGATCAGGATGTCGGGAATCTTGTTGAATTGTCCGACTTGATATTGAAAAGTGTTTTCGATAATGATACTAAAATGCGGGGTTTATAATCGTTAGGCATGTGATATCTAAGGAATTCATTGGTTTAGGCATGCGATGTCTATGTAGGTTGCGGATTCCAACTGTTGTAGTTTTGCACTTTCTTTTCTGTGACCGTAAGTGTAATATGTGATATCGCTGGTTTCGTTGCTATATGTCAACGACAATTGGGATGCGCATATTTTACTTACGTTGATGACATGTGATGTTATGTGTTGCTGGATATGTTATATTGGATCGTCGTGTTTGAATAGCCGGGGTTTTTTTTATGTGAGATGAGTGTTTTTCATTTTCATTCATATAAAAACTTGTATGTAATATTCTTTTATTGGGGCACTTCCAGGTTGCGGAAGATGTCACCTATTGTATATTATTTACTTTTCCGCACTAGGATAGACCCAAGGAGGGGAGCACAAGTAACCGGGTTCTGGAGTCCAGTGGGAGACCAACTCGAGGAGTCGAGTCCGGGTCTCCTAACTCTAGAATTGGTAGGGTTGCTTGCTGCTCTCCTAGGGGTCTAGGGGTGTGGGTTTGGCTAATCATCACGACCGTGGAATCTGTGTTTTATATTGGCTCGTATTAAAAACACGGACATCCTAGTATATCCAATATTTCATATGATATTTTCTGCTGTGTTATCTGTGATGTGATCATGTGATATGTTCTGTGATAAATACTGTATATAGTATATACGATATATTATATAGACGTTACTTATGTTTTACACCCGCGCTAGCCCTGCCCCGCTGTGCCGTTAGTCACCTAACCTAACGGTACACGAGGGGACATCGAGGCGAACACGGATGGCATAAGTGTACGTCGTATTTATATGTGATGTTTAGGTGACTTAAATGATGGGACTTCATTAATGAGATTAATGAAATAAAAGAAACCTAAAGATGTTGTAGAATCGAATATCAAAAATAAAAACAGGTAGCTACAGTTCTTACTTTGCACAGTTGTATATGTGATATATCCTGCACCTTATTCGATAAGGAAAGGACCGAGATCCCTTCACCGGGAGTGACTCCTTTAGCAATAATTGGCAGATGCTACACCCCTCGGTTTGTCTTTTGATCGCTTCTATAGTTTTTGCTTTGCACAGCGGTATATTTGATATATCCTGCACCTTATTCGATGAGGAAAGGGCCGACGATCCCTTCACCGGGAGTGACCCCTTTAGCAAAACTAAAAAAGCCTCAAAAACACTCCATTTTAAAATCATTTGATTCTACAACGATATCAAGTTCATTACGCAATAGGTTTTCTGAAAAACCTGTCGTAGCCCTCCGTCATTTCAGATAAGTAGTAGTTAGTATTCGTGCTGTGTTTGTTGGCCTTTGTCAAGGCGTAGTGTGCGGTAGCTGACTGGTGCTTATCTGCTTATGCATATGATGCAGATTGGGTTAGGGTAGTCGTGCGACCTTGTTGGCCTTTGTCAAGGGTCGTGCGGGTGGGTTTAATTCAATCAGGAAATAACGGGTTGAACTCGACTAGCTTCCTATGGTTTGTTGGCCTTTGTCAAGGTCATAGGAGGTTAGGGGCAAAATATTATCGGGTATTTCAAGTGTTGAAATTTGCAATGAGATTGCATACCTTCTATGAAATAGTTGGATCCCGATACCCGCTGCGAGTAAGAGTTACTCCTGGGAGAGTTTTACACATTACAATTAGCCGATCAAGTAGGTGTCTAGAAAGGTGTTAACGAGGTTACGCCTCTGGGAAAACGAGGTTTACATTAATTAGGTTCGTACGAAAGCATGGGGGACCTCCCTCAAAGTACCGACACTGGCCTGGCTAAAAGTTTGGCGAACTTGTAGTGTGTAATTAATCCCGGCTAGTCTTTCCATTTAGGGTTTGAAGGAAGATTTGATAAAAACAGTGGGAGCCATCCTGATTAGATAAAATAATAACCAATCTATTTTTGCAAGAGCGCAAGCTGAGTGTTTTCTTCTCTCTCTCCAGGTAGCGACCATATCACGCCTTAATCAAGATAATAATACGGATATATTGACCGAACCCGCTTGTTATACTGAGCTGGGGAACGTTGGTCCCGCTCCAACTTATAATTGTTATAAGACAGAGCAGGAAATTGGGGATTACCAGAATTCCCGTGCCGCCCAAACGAAGAAAGTGTATACTGATGCATCATCTTCGGGTGTGTTCATTATACAGAACTGTTTCTCAGTATTCTTTACATCCTGGATATGAGATACCGGATCAGGATCCCGCATATGTAATCTGTTACATAGGCTATGTTCCCGCCAAAAATTTCTGCGCAAAAGAGCCCAAGGTATCAAATGGCGGCGATACGCTTAAGAAAATGGGAACCAGTATCTTCCGGGCTGTTTTTTGACAAACTCCCGAATGAGTAACAGATAAATTCTGATGGTATAGAAAGCGGCTCGAAAAACCCTTCGATTTGATATATTATGGGCCTCGTAATTCATTCGGGATCAAAAGTTATGAGGAATTACGTGTCCACACGTGATGGGCCTTTAAGAACCCGCTGGAGGAGTCAAAAGATATAATAAAAACTCAGAAAAGACCCCAATGGGGCATCACGTGCTCACACGTTACCATGGGTCACGTGCAGACACGTGATGGGCTTTTAAAGCCTCTAAAATAATGAATAGAATTTAATTCTAAAAGTCAGAAATTACCTCAACGAGGTATCACGTGCTTACACGTGACCAATGGTCACGTGTTGACACGTGATGGTTAAAACTGAAACATAAATAAGCGACTGAAAAAGGAACCCAATTGGGGGTCACGTGCTCACACGTGACCAAAGGTCATGTGCCAGCACGTGACTGGCTTTGAAAGCCTTATAATTTAATAGAATTAAATTCTAAAAGTTCTGAATCTTTCCAAATGGAAAATGGTCATGGGGAACCGTTGGATTAAAGATCCAAGGGTGATTAAAAATCACCAATTTATGGAAAAATCTTAAATAAAGAAAGATTCCCCCTAAATCTAACCGAGATAACAAATAGAATATCTTTTGGGTTTAAAATCCACGGTGAATAAAATTCACTGAATGATCTAAAGGCCCAGAATTAATGATAAATAGAAATCAAATCTCTCAACAATCAAATCAAATCTTTCAATGAGAGATTTGCTAAACAAATTGATTCTTTTCCTTCTCCTATAAATAGGAGACAAGAAGAGAAGAGAGGGGATCTACTTTTTTTGAGAGAAGAAACAGAGGGAGGAGAATTTAATTCTCAAGAGGAAAAAGAAAAGAGAGGAGAATTTAATTCTATGCAAAAGAAAAAAACCCTAGGTGAGAAAAGGGAAAAGATTAACTTCAAAAAGAGAATTTAATTCTCAAAATTCAAGAGTTTAACTCTTATAAAAAAAAGAAGAACTTAGTTCTTCTTCTGGTTGAAGATCTGTACAGAGCACATCTCCCCATAGGATGAGAATTTAATTCTCATCGGGTCGAGATCCTGCCATGCAGATCCTAAACTTAGAAAAGGAATTGAGTTTTGAGAATTTAATTCCCCTAAAACAAAACTAGGGTTTAACCCTAATCAAGAATTTAATTCTTTTACATATCTGGGAATTTAATTCCTTTAAAAAGAAATCAGGGTTTTATCCTAAATAAGAATTCAATTCTTAAAAGATCTTTGTTCATGAAAAGAACTAGGGTCACGTGCCCCCATGTGACCCTTGAAAAGATCCCCTGCAACGAACTTTGAAGCATCACCCCACGTGCTCCTACGTGACTCCCAGAACGCAGAAAGAAAAACCAAAGGAAATGAAAGCTTTGGGCGCTCTCACGTGTTATCACGTGACCCCTCAGCAAATGCTTTAACAATTAGCGCACAGATCCCCATCACGTGCCAACACATGATGCTCTAAAATAAAAATAAAAGTGTTTAACACTTGTTCGCAGATTTGAGGATAAACCAAAAGGAGATCTGGCTCCACATTTAGGGTGCCCTCACGTGTCACCACGTGACCCCTAATGAGCATTCTAACAGACCAGAGCGGGGGCCTCCATCATGTGCCCACACGTGATGGCCAGGAAATTAAAAGTGTTAAACACTTATCTGCAGAATAAAATAAGGGAAATCAGGGAGCTCTCACGTGTCCGCACGTGACCCCTCCCTCCTTAGTGTTTAACACTAATTGGAAAACTCTGATTACCAGTGTTTAACACTGATTTGCTTTAGTGTTTAACACTAATTTGAAAGCCTCGTTGCTAGTGTTTAACACTGATTATCTTTTAGTGTTAAACACTAACTTGCTAATCTTATTCCCAGTGTTCAACACTGTTGGTCTTTAGTGTTTAACACTAGCTTTAGTCCAATTGGCTAAGTTTCTAGAGGCAAAGCCTCTCTTTCAATAAGCCAACAGAGGGCCCATATTTCAAACATAATTGGACTTAGCCCAAACTGGCCATAAGTCCTCAAATCATCTTGAACTGAGCACATCTGCTTTTTCAACCAACTCATTGGTTTAGGGTACATCTCTGAACTCCTCTGATATTTGTCGTTGTAATCCTTCAACGTCTTCAGAGAGGTGACGGGTCCCGACAACCACACATCAACACGGACTGTGGGGTCCTTAAACTCATGGACTTATGCGTCCCTAAACCAAGATATGGACTGTGGGGTCCTTAAACCCATGGAATTATGCGTCCTTAAACTACCAATGGACCACCATGTCCCTAAACTGGTATTGGACCACCATGTCCCTAAACTGGCGATGGACCACTATGTCCCTAAACTAGAACAATAGAGCCCACAAATGCTCTTTTGTCGGATCTAAACGATCCAGTTAAGTCGATCTTAGTCTCAAATTGGACTAACGTATCCTTAACAAACGTTTGAGTTGATCTTAGCCTCAAATATGGCTAACGTATCCTTAAACCTTCAAACAGACTTTAGTCCCAAATTGGACTATAGACCCCCCCTAATCAACTTTGGTTCAAGGGTACATCTCTGAACTCCTCTGACATTTGTCATTGTAATCCTTCAACGTCGTCAGAGAGGTGATGGGTCCCGACGGCCATAAATTTAATGGACCACTATGTCCCTAAACTGGAACATTAGAGCCAATTGCTCTTTTGTCGGATCTAAACGATCCCGTTAAGTTGATCTTAGTCTCAAACTGGACTAACGTATCCTTAACAAACGTTTGAGTTGACCTTAGTCTCAAATATGGCTAACGTATCCTCAAACCCAACCCCCAAACCCAAATCTAAGATAATACGGATTTGGACTAGTCCACGTCCTACGGGCGACGACATAAATCAGTCTCCGTATATAATCCACGGGCAACCACAAACAAAACAAACACCCACGACACGAAGTGACCAGCTGGAGAAGGAGAAAGTTGTTACCGCGATGCGGTAGCGTAATTAACTGCAGGGGCTTACGCCTGCAGGGAAGAGCGTCCCCACAATCAAAAACCCCTCAAGCGAGGGGGAATCTGACGAAGTCTGCTACATCGGACGCATCCGTCTAAACCTCCGATACACGGTGCCATAAATCAACTTGGCATCTTCGGAGAGGTGGACGGATAGCACCTATTAGCATCTGCCCCGAACCTCAGGCGAGACGTCCCGCGTCTCGGCCGCCGTTCGGAGGGGAACAGATTCTGGCACGCCCGTTGGGACCTCTTCCTCTTTCCACTCCACACTTCATGTGTCGTGTTCGCAAACGAATCGCGGTTTGCTGTGGTTGCCTGTGGATTCGAGGTACTAAGATTTGGTGTCTTGCTCCGTGCAGAAAACAGAAGATCAATGGCTTCAAACTGCACTACCTGCAACTGCAACTCTCGCTCCGTTCTTGCTGGAGGAGTGACTTATGGGCCCTAAGCGGCCTCCCTTTTTAAGATGCCAGTGGAGCAGGTAATTCAAGCCACCACTGGGCTATTCTTCGGGACCATGCTCCCACCGATGAGCTTCGATACCCAAACGACGTCGCAAGAAGCTCCAAAGAAATCGGTCTTTGATCGGCTTATAACTACCGCGGCCCCTCTCAACAGGTCGCCCAACTTCAATACCTCAGTTTTCAACAGACTGGGCCAGAATGTCTATAAGCCCGCGATACCCGAAGCTGCCATCCCAAAGCGAATAGCCATCCCGGCTCAAGCGGACAAAATTACTGGAAAGGCTCCTCCTTAAAAGAAGTCAATTTTTACAAGGCTGGCCATTCCGGTTGCTGCTCCAGGCGAGGTCCTCAAAGCTGCTTCCCCTGCCCAGAGGTCTGTCTTTGACAGATTAGACATTGCTTCTCAACGGGTGTCAGTCTTTGACAGGCTAGCACCAATAACGGTCTCTTCTCAAAGCAGGGGGCATGACGAAGTCGCCCCTACGGCCGAAACAACTCCATCCGCACGACGCGCTCGACGTCGCCACTGGCGCCGAGTAAGGAAGGCTGGGGGAAACTCCCCCTCTGGATTTACTCCACCAGCTCCAACGGTGGGGATCGATGTTGCTGTTCCAACCAGGAACAGCTTCGAGCTGCTGAACAGGGTGCGCAGAAACTCTCCTACTGCAGTGCTGAAGAGATCTCCTCCACCCGTAGAGAATGATACGGAAAAGAAGCTAGGGCAGCCCCCTCAACGGCTGTCCTCTAAAATTTACAAGGTCTGGCGTCAAGTCCAAGACTCCGTAATAGATCAAGACTATCTCCGCCGACAGAAAAAGATGAAGGTTCGGCAGGAGAAGAATTACTCTGTCAAGCCGGAAAAAGCAACAGCTGGATGGGTGCCCAAAGCAACGGTCCCCTCAGCTTCAACCGCTCACAGAAGAAGGAGACCGGAGAAGATCCCTGTGTCTTCGGCAAATCGCAAAGACACTGAATCTAAACGCCCTAAGTCTGGGTGTATGGTGGTGCACACCGTTTATATGGCTTCTGGAAAGGAGGAAAGCCGTGCTTCGACGGGTCACCGACCGCTCACCCGATCAGTGACGAAAGCTCAGGAGCAGCAACAAAAGCTTCAGGAGATGATGACTGCAATGGCCGCACTTACCGGGCCAAAAGAAAACTCGGAAGCATCATCAGAACAGCGTCATGAATTAGAAACTGACACTGACTACCTACGCAGAGTCCTCGAAAAGAAGGACAAAGAAGCCGCGGAGCAAGCGGCTAACATAAAACAAATGGCGCTTCTCTTCCAAGATATGGTAGCGATGATGATCCAGCAAGATCCTCCTGCTGAAGATCCTCCGATTGTCCTTGAAGATGACAAAGGAGAGACATCGAATCCTCCACCGGCTCTGTCAACAGCCAAGGAGGAGACAATTTCCAAAGCTGCCCTGGAGGAATATATAGCTCAGCAGATACGAGCTCATCAAGCAAGTGAGGCGGCTGAGCAAATTGTTAGAACCGGACGGCCCTATCCGAGCTGGTATGACCAAATCAGTTACCCGCCGGGATATACGATCCCTAAGTTTCACGTATATAAAGGGACAGGGAATCCCCATCCGCATGTCGCTCAATTCAGGGCCTTATGCGGCAATACTGTAGGCGATGACAAATTGTTGCTTCGCCAATTCGTCGGCAGCTTAGCAGAAACAGCTTTTGAATGGTATTCGGAGCTACCCAACGACTCTGTCAAAATATTTGCAGAGATGGAGCTACTGTTTAGACAAAGATTCGCGAGTGCTAGTGGACGCACCCCGATGACAGCACTGATCAATGCCAGGATAAGGCCAGGTGAAACGTGGGTCCAATATGCAACACGATGGCGGAACCTATGGTCGAAATGCGAACAACGCATCGAAGAAGCACCTGCGGTAGGCATGTTCGTGGGCACTCTTGACCCTCAAGCGGCCATCTCCCAGTTCATGATGTTCTTCAAGCCGACCACCTTTCAGGCCTTGATTGACAAGCTGGCCCAAATGGACCAGATGGGCCATACGCCTTCCTCTTCAAAGACAGAGCCTTAGAATGAAAAGGGAAAAGGTAAAGCAACCTTCCTTGCCAATACTCAGCAACGACCGATCAACTTAAAGCCGGTTGTTCGTCAAAACAACGTGCGTCCACGCCCATCCCTCGAGGAGAAACTAGGGCGTCCTTACTCGTTTCCCCAGGAAAAAACGAGGAAACTGTTCGAGCTGGCGGTGCGCAACAGACTCATTAATCTACCGAATCCAAAACGTCCGTTGCAGCCAGGCGATGTCAACGATCCCAATTATTGCCCTTACCACCAAACGGTAACTCACCCGATCGAGGATTGTTTCGTATTTAAGGGATGGATCGAGGATCAGTACCTACAAGGCAAGTTCGCACTGTCTGAAAAGTGGAAGGTGAGCCTACCACAACCGCACACTCCAAAGAAGACGGACGCACCGGGGGCAACTTGTCACGTGATCTCCCACTCATTTACGGACGATGAAAAAACTCCTTGCACTGAGAAACTGGGGGCAGAGCCTGAGCCGGAATTCGTGTGGCCGTCAGATGAAATGATCGACGCTTTTCTAGATGAGATTCGTCTAAAAAGTAAAACTGATCGGGAGCGCGAGATGGCCATATTTGAAAAAGCCAAACGCCGGCGACTGGACGAAAGGGTCGAAACACTCCCACCATATCAAAGTACATCCGCCGCAAATGAAAGCAGGATCAAGACAAGGAAACGATTCGCCAAAGCCATATCAATGGGGATGAGGCCGCCCTCTTTCAGAGAAAATTCTCCTGGTGGTATACATTTTGATGAAACGGACGTACACCCTAACTTCTGCTTATATCATCAGAGGATCGCACATCCTACTGAAGACTGCAACTCCTATAAGTGTTGGTGGCAAGGATATGTCGCTCATAGACAACACGTCAATAGAATAAAGCGGGAAGCTCGTAGACAGCGAAAAAATACGACAGATGAGCATAAAAGAGTTGGCGGCAATTGTCATAGGGACGAGCCCAGGGGATCACGAGTTCTCACCTTTGAAAGTGATTCTGACGAAGAAGCCGCCCTCAACCCTCTCTTCAAGGAATTCATTTCTAAAACAAAAGAATTGGAGAGTTGCGAGAACGTTCGGCCGTACAATCTCAGGCTACTCGGAAAGAATCTCAGACCCGCAAACGACGGAGCAAACGAAATGAGAAAGGAAAAGGAAAAAACGGCCTTTGTTGCCAACACTCAACAACAGCCGAGTAACCCGAGGCCGTTTTGTCGTCAAAACAACAAGCCGCGATACCTCAATGAGAAGTTGAAACGTCCTTACTCGTTTCCCAAAGATAAAACAAAGAGATTGTTCGAGCTAGCAGTGCGCAGCAGGCTCATCACTCTGCCAGATCCAAAACGTCCATTGCAACCAGGTGACGTTAACAATCCTAACTATTGTCCCTACCACAGAGTAATGGGTCACTCACTCGAAAATTGCTACGTCTTCAAAAACTGGGTTGAAGACCAATACCAACAGGGCAAGTTCGCGCTGCCCGAAAAGTGGAAAGTAAACCCGCCACAACAACATGCTCCGAAAAGGGTGGATATGCTGGGGGCATCATGCTCATTCATAGGGAAAGCCCCATAGACCGAAAAGTCAGTAAACTAGAGATGCGTCTCAAATACGACGACGGTGGACCGAAACGTCCTTAAACTAACGACGGACCGCAATGTCCTAAAACTTGCAAATGACCGAAACGTCGTTAAACTACTCCCAACCCGCAGCATCTTCAAGCTGACGTGGTAAAAAAAAAAAAGCAAAAAAAAAACAAAAAAAAACGGTATGTCCATAAGCAAAATGGGCACGGATGAAAACCCGAAAGGGCTCCGTGAGTAAAAACAGCAGGGCTACCGGCGAGTGTTTGTGAAAACCTGAAAGGGCGCAACCTCGTTAAAAAAAAGAATAAAAAGAATAAAAAAAAACGGTATGTCCACAAGCAAAATGGGCACGGATGAAAACCCGAAAGGGCTCCGTGAGTAAAAACAGCAGGGCTACCGGCGAGTGTTTGTGAAAACCCGAAAGGGCGGAACCTCGTTAAAAGACACTTACAGGATCCTCTCGACCTTGTAAGGAGAAACCACCTGCGTGAGATCCTTACGACTCACAAGGGAGCAACACACTTAGGGATCCTCACGATTCCTAAGAAGAAATTACACTTGCGAGATCCTCACGACTCGTAAGGAGAACTCTCTTATAGGACCCTCACGGTTCATAAGATTTGAAAGTCTTAAGTTACAGAGACCTGAATCTATTCTTAAGCAAACCCCACAACCTCCGATCTTGCCCTACAAGCGGCTCAATACTGACCCTTGTATACAATCCATGGGCCCGAATAAACATTTCCCCAGCAAGGTCCCATCCGTGACTAGGGATATGTCCATATGGTGAGCAACCCTTTTAGGTCCTCTCGACCTATAAGGAGAAAACCTTTTTGTAAGATCCTTACGACTTACAAGAGAACATGCACTTAGGAATCCTCACGATTCCCAAGGAGAAAACACACCTACAAGATCCTCACGACTTGTAGGGAGAAATACCTTTGTGAGACCTTTACGGCTCATGAAGTCAAAAGCCTTAGTCGACAGGACCCTTAACCCTGTTTACTAAGCCACCTTTGTTCAACATCGACAGAGGCAAATGATGATTCGCTCCTGGCAATATCCCAGTTGCAGCGATGCTGATGCCTAAACCGGTATCAAATTCCAAGCCCTTTCAAGGCAAATGATGATTCGCTCCTGGCAATATCCCAGTTGTAGCGATGCTGATGCCTAAACCAGTATCAAATTCCAAGCCCTTTCAAGGCAAATGATGATTCGCTCCTGGCTATATTCCAGTCGCAGCGATGCTGATGCTGAGATTGGCACCAGATTCCAAGTTCCACACTCGCAAGAAAAAATCAGCGAGCCAAAAAAAAAATGCATACGAAATAGCCGAAATGATGGGGCAACTTGCAAACAAAATCAGCAAGTAAAAATGTATGCATGAAAAATAGCCGAAATGATTGGGCAACTCGCAATAAAAAGCAGCGAGTAAAAAGAAAAATAGCCGAAATGATTGGGCACCGCGAAAAATAGCCGAAATGATTGGGCAAGCGCGATTTTCGCGATATAAAAAGCTGAAATGATAGAGCTTCGCGGAAAGAATAAAAAAAATGAAAGAATGAAACTTTTTGCCCTACAGGTGAAATCACATCGATCCCTATATACAATCCAGGGGCACAGATAAAAAGGGAACTATACCTTCCCAACAGGCTCCATCAGAAAGCAGAGCCAAATCTCGACGGTTAGTAGACAACCTAGAGATAATCTCGACATTTATCGCAATATTGCAGACATAATGTCAACAAACGAAGCAAAAAGAAGATCCCGAGCTTCAGGGACTCGACGTCAACATCGACAACTTAGAGATCACCAACGGCGTTTCTCCTCACTCCAGCCAGATGCAGACGTGACGTCAACAATCGACCTCAGAGTCGCAACGAAACGGAACCATGGCAAAGTCCTTAGTTCTAAATCTCAATGGCCACATCTACAGCCTGGAGACCAACAACGGCGTGCCTCCTCATTCCAGCAAGACACAGATGTTACACCATCAAGCGGAGCAATGGCAAAATCCCAACTCCGCCTTAGCATTCGTCTCATTACAGCAGACGCAATGTTAACAACGTCGTTCCTTCGCAGTCCAGCAGGATGTACATGCAAAGCTAATAAAAGACCCCATGGTCAGCAAAGCGGAGTGATGGCAAAATCCCAGCTCCACCTCAGCACTCGTCTCGTCACAGCGGACACATCATCAAGCAAAGCGGAACAGCGGCAACTCCCAGTTCCATGACTCGATGATGTACTCCCACAGAGAGTCAAATCCCAACTCCGTGAAATGCGGATATAATCAACAAAATTCCTGGTCACGTGGAACACGGATAACGTCACTCTTTGACCCGGTGGAAAACGTCCAGAGCGGATCCCGGTCCTCGCAGAACACAGCAGTGAACCCGTGCGAAGCATCCAGAGCGGAGCCTAGTCCTTGCCTAACGCTGCAGTGAACCCGTGTGAAGCATCTAGTGCAAAATTCCTGGTCACGTGGAACGCGGATAACGTCACTCTTTGACCCCGTGGAAAACGTCCAGAGCGGATCCTGGTCCTCGCAGAACACGGCAGTGAACCCGTGCGAAGCATCCAGAGCGGAGCCTAGTCCTCGCCTAACGCGGCAGTGAAACCGTGTGAAGCATCTAGTGCAAAATTCCTGGTCACGTGGAAAGCGGATAACGTCACTCTTTGACCCCATGGAAAACGTCCAGAGCAGATCCTGGTCCTCGCAGAGCACGGCAATGAACCCGTGTGAAGCATCCAGAGCGGAGCCTAGTCCTCGCCTAACGCGGCAGTGAACCCGTGTGAAGCATCTAGTGCAAAATTCCTGGTCACGTGGAACGCGGATAACGTCACTCTTTGACCCCGTGGAAAACGTCCAGAGCGGATCCTGGTCCTCGCAGAGCACGGCAGTGAACCCGTGTGAAGCATCCAGAGCGGAGCCTAGTCCTCGCCTAACGCGGCAGTGAAACCGTGTGAAGCATCTAGTGCAAAATTCCTGGCCACGTGGAACGCGGATAACGTCACTCTTTGACCCCGTGGAAAACGTCCAGAGCGGATCCTGGTCCTCGCAGAGCACGGCAATGAACCCGTGTGAAACATCCAGAGCGGAGCCTAGTCCTCGCCTAACGCGGCAGTGAACCCGTGTGAAGCATCTAGTGCAAAATTCCTGGTCACGTGGAACGCGGATAACGTCACTCTTTGACCCCGTGGAAAACGTCCAGAGCGGATCCTGGTCCTCGCAGAGCACGGCAGTGAACCCGTGTGAAGCATCCAGAGCGGAGCCTAGTCCTCGCCTAACGCGGCAATGAAACCGTGTGAAGCATCTAGTGCAAAATTCCTGGTCACGTGGAACGCGGATAACGTCACTCTTTGACCCCGTGGAAAACGTCCGGAGCGGAGCCTAGTCCTCGCCTAACACGGCAGTGAACCCGTGTGAAGCATCTAGAGAAAAATTCCTGGTCACGTGGAACGCGGACAACGTCGCTCTTCGATCCCGTGGGAAACGTCCAGAGCGGATCCTGGTCCTCACACCAACATGGAGTGATCACCACCGTGACATTCGTCTCGATACAGCAGACGCGACACCAGCAAATGAAGCAAAAGGCCAAATTCCTAGCTTCAAGGTCTTGACGGCAAGTCATATAAAGCCTGAAAGACAATCGGAGGTCATCTCACACCAGCGCGGAGTGGTCACCACCTCGACGATCATCTCGATACAGCAGATGAAATGTCACCCCGGCGTTCTTCCCCCAGCAGGATTCGGACGCGACAAAGAAAACGAAGCGAAGGCTAAATTCCTAGCTTCAACGTCTTAACGGCAAGTCATATAAAGCCTGAGAGACAATCGGAGATCATCTCGAACCAATGCGGAGTAATCACCACCTCAACGTTCGTCTCGATACAGCAGACGCAACATCACCAAAAGGAGCCACGGCAAAATCCCTAGTTCCAAATCTCGACGGTTCATCAGCAACCTAGAGACAACCACGACATTCGTCTCAATACAGAGGACGCGATGCCAGCAAACGAAGTGAAGGCCAAATTCCTAGCTTCAGGGTCTTAACGGCAAGTCATATAAAGCCTGAAAGACCACCGGAGATCATCCCACATGGAGTGGTCACCACCTCGACATTCGTCTCGATACAGCAGACACAACATCACCAAAAGGAGCCACGGAAAAATCCCTAGTTCCAAACCTCGACGGTTCACCAGCAACCTAGAGACAACCACGACATTCGTCTCGATACAGAGGACGCAATGCCAGCAAACGAAGCAAAGGCCAAATTCCTAGCTTCAGGGTCTTAACGGCAAGTCATATAAAGCCTGAAAGACTATCGGAGATCATCCCACACCAGTGCGGAGTGGTTATGACTCATCGGGGCTCTCCAAAATGAGCCTAACCTCAAGTAAAAAGCGGCATGGAAAATTCCTAGCGCTTGCTCTTCCGACGGTCAAACTGCCAAGGAGGATTGCTTGAAGACGTCTTGTCCAGCCCCCGAAGGGATCAGAGACACGGCAGTCGCAGGGCTACTCGAACAGCACGATTGCCTATCAAGGAATACATCAGCTCATGCGACGGTACGACGGCCAAAACCCTAAGTACCACAGACCCTAACGGACTTCTGTCGTAAAGAGCAGAGGTTAACTGTGACGTTAGGATATTCTTGCGAGATCTGCTCGATTCATTTCGACTCGTGAGGAAAATGATGTCTTTGCGAGAACTTCTCGATTCGTCTCGACTCGTGAGATAAAGCCTTAGGCAGTAGGGATTAAAAAACCTGTTTCCTAAGCACTGGGATCCTGCAAGACGGCCCAAAATGGTCTCTTGCATACTATCCACGGGTCTCACTCTCCGAAGTCGAATTTCGACAAGGAGGGGAACAACCGCTTACGGGTCCTCTCGACTCGTAAGAGGGAAAAATTCTCTCATAAGATCCTTACGACTTATAAGAGAAAACACACTTAGGAATCCTCACGACTCCTAAGGAGAAAATACACCTGCAAGATCCTCTCGATCCGTAGGGAGAAAAGTCTTTATGAGATCCTCACGGCTTATAAAGTTGAAAATTCTTAGGTGGCAGATCCTAACCCTGTCTCCTAAGCCATCACTGCCCTGCAAAGAGATCAAGATGGACCATCTATGAGCCACACTCGCCAAAGCTACATGCCACTGAAATGGAAAAGCTACTCATGAGCATATAAACTACTTCACTCCAGAGTAAGATATAAAGAGATAGAAGGGTGCGGCTCATGGAGTTAAGGGTTTGGAACTATATCTCTTAAGAGTCGAGATTTGAGTCAATGATAAATGACGACGCTTGTGTCTGCTCGTTATCTTCTCAGATCAAGATTCTGAAAGTAATATACCAACCCGAAACTGGTCATACGCTATGCATTACTTTGCACTACTTCACCCACGTAAATACTTACGTGGGCAAAGTAGTGGGGGGCATTTGTTCCTGCCAAAAATTTCTGCGCAAAAGAGCCCAAGGTATCAAATGGCGGCGATACGCTTAAGAAAATGGGAACCAGTATCTTCCGGGCTGTTTTTTGACAAACTCCCGAATGAGAAACAGATAAATTCTGATGGTATCGAAAGCGGCTCGAAAAACCCTTCGATTTGATATATTATGGGCCTCGTAATTCATTCGGGATCAAAAGTTATGAGGAATTACGTGTCCACACGTGATGGGCCTTTAAGAACCCGCTGGAGGAGTCAAAAGATATAATAAAAACTCAGAAAAGACCCCAATGGGGCATCACGTGCTCACACGTGACCATGGGTCACGTGCAGACACGTGATGGGCTTTTAAAGCCTCTAAAATAATGAATAGAATTTAATTCTAAAAGTCAGAAATTACCTCAACGAGGTATCACGTGCTTATACGTGACCAATGGTCACGTGTTGACACGTGATGGTTAAAACTGAAACATAAATAAGCGGCTGAGAAAGGAACCCAATTGGGGGTCACGTGCTCACACGTGACCAAAGGTCATGTGCCAGCACGTGACTGGCTTTGAAAGCCTTATAATTTAATAGAATTAAATTCTAAAAGTTCTGAATCTTTCCAAATGGAAAAGAGTCATGGGGAACCGTTGGATTAAAGATCCAAGGGTGATTAAAAATCACCAATTTATGGAAAAATCTTAAATAAGGAAAGATTCCCCCTAAATCTAACCGAGATAACAAATAGAATATCTTTTGGGTTTAAAATCCACGGTGAATAAAATTCACTGAATGATCTAAAGGCCCAGAATTAATGATAAATAGAAATCAAATCTCTCAACAATCAAATCAAATCTTTCAATGAGAGATTTGCTAAACAAATTGATTCTTTTCCTTCTCCTATAAATAGGAGCCAAGAAGAGAAAAGAGGGGATCTACTTTTTTTGAGAGAAGAAACAGAGGGAGGAGAATTTAATTCTCAAGAGGAAAAAGAAAAGAGAGGAGAATTTAATTCTCTGCAAAAGAAAAAAACCCTAGGTGAGAAAAGGGAAAAGATTAACTTCAAAAAGAGAATTTAATTCTCAAAATTCAAGAGTTTAACTCTTATAAAAAAAAGAAGAACTTAGTTCTTCTTCTGGTCGAAGATCTGTACAGAGCACATCACCCCATAGGATGAGAATTTAATTCTCATCGGGTCGAGATCCTGCCATGCAGATCCTAAACTTAGAAGAGGAATTGAGTTTTGACAATTTAATTCCCCTAAAACAAAACTAGGGTTTAACCCTAATCAAGAATTTAATTCTTTTACATATCTGGGAATTTAATTCCTTTAAAAAGAAATCAGGGTTTTATCCTAAATAAGAATTCAATTCTTAAAAGATCTCTGTTCATGAAAAGAACTAGGGTCACGTGCCCCCATATGACCCTTAAAAAGATCCCCTGCAAAGAACTTTGAAGCATCACCCCACGTGCTCCCACGTGACTCCCAGAACGCAGAAAGAAAAAGCAAAGGAAATGAAAGCTTTGGGCGCTCTCACGTGTTATCACGTGACCCCTCAGCAAATGCTTTAACAATTAGCGCACAGATCCCCATCACGTGCCAACACGTGATGCTCTAAAATAAAAATAAAAGTGTTTAACACTTGTTCGCAGATTTGAGGATAAACCAAAAGGAGATCTGGCTCCACATTTAGGGTGCCCTCACGTGTCACCACGTGACCCCTAATGAGCATTCTAACAGACCAGAGCGGGGGCCTCCATCACGTGCCCACACGTGATGGCCAGGAAATTAAAAGTGTTAAACACTTATCTGCAGAATAAAATAAGGGAAATCAGGGAGCTCTCACGTGTCCGCACTTGACCCCTCCCTCCTTAGTGTTTAACACTAATTGGAAAACTCTGATTACCAGTGTTTAACACTGATTTGCTTTAGTGTTTAACACTAATTTGAAAGCCTCGTTGCTAGTGTTTAACACTGATTATCTTTTAGTGTTAAACACTAACTTGCTAATCTTATTCCCAGTGTTCAACACTGTTGGTCTTAAGTGTTTAACACTAGCTTTAGTCCAATTGGCTAAGTTTCTAGAGGCAAAGCCTCTCTTTCAATGAGCCAACAGAGGGCTCATATTTCAAACATAATTGGACTTAGCCCAAACTGGCCATAAGTCCTCAAATCATCTTGAACTGAGCACATCTGCTTTTTCAACCAACTCATTGGTTTAGGGTACATCTCTGAACTCCTCTGATATTTGTCGTTGTAATCCTTCAACGTCTTCAGAGAGGTGACGGGTCCCGACAACCACACATCAACACGGACTGTGGGGTCCTTAAACTCATGGACTTATGCGTCCCTAAACCAAGATATGGACTGTGGGGTCCTTAAACCCATGGACTTATGCGTCCTTAAACTACCAATGGACCACCATGTCCCTAAACTGGTATTGGACCACCATGTCCCTAAACTGGCGATGGACCACTATGTCCCTAAACTAGAACAATAGAGCCCACAAATGCTCTTTTGTCGGATCTAAACGATCCAGTTAAGTCGATCTTAGTCTCAAATTGGACTAACGTATCCTTAACAAACGTTTGAGTTGATCTTAGCCTCAAATATGGCTAACGTATCCTTAAACCTTCAAACAGACTGTAGTCCCAAATTGGACTATAGACCCCCCTAATCAACTTTGGTTCAAGGGTACATCTCTGAACTCCTCTGACATTTGTCGTTGTAATCCTTCAACGTCATCAGAGAGGTGATGGGTCCCGACGGCCATAAATTTAATGGACCACTATGTCCCTAAACTGGAACATTAGAGCCAATTGCTCTTTTGTCGGATCTAAACGATCCTTAACAAACGTTTGAGTTGACCTTAGCCTCAAATATGGCTAACGTATCCTCAAACCCAACCCCCAAACCGAAATCTAAGATAATACGGATTTGGACTAGTCCACGTCCTACGGGCGACGACATAAATCAGTCTCCGTATACAATCCACGGGCAACCACAAACAAAACAAACACCCACGACACGAAGTGACCAGCTGGAGAAGGAGAAAGTTGTTACCGCGATGCGGTAGCGTAATTAACTGCAGGGGCTTGCGCCTGCAGGGAAGAGCGTCCCCACAATCAAAAACACCTCAAGCGAGGGGGAATCTGACGAAGTCTGCTACATCGGACGCATCCGTCTAAACCTCCGATACACGGTGCCATAAATCAACTTGGCATCTTCGGAGAGGTGGACGGATAGCACCTATTAGCATCTGCCCCGAACCTCAGGCGAGACGTCCCGCGTCTCGGCCGCCGTTCGGTGGGGAACAGGCTAGAGATAGGTAAAGAACTGAGAACGGGTGATAAGTTTCTTGAGACAGAAAACGGGGCAAGTGTTGCAGCCAAGTCTGTTGGTCACTGTCACCCTGTATGAACAGTACATTGATTCTGAACGAATGTTATTAGATACCGAACCTGATATACAAAATCATATCAGTCTCTTTATTTAGATAAAGAAATGATATAATTTTGTATTGTCAGATAATGTTTTGAACATTTCCTATATCAAAAGTTGATCGGTTCAGGCACGTTATCTAAAAGCATTGATGTTCTAAATCAAACTACAGTTCTTAGTATACAGAACACACACAAGAGGAAAAGTTCAGAAATGAACGAATCCTTCTTGAGGCATTGTAGACTAGGTCATATCAATGCGACCCGACTAGCTGAAGTTATATGTAGATGCATATTTAAATCAGTTTGAATTTACATCTTGTGAAACTTGCCAGTCATGTCACAAAGCTATAATGACACCAGCTCTGTTTATTGGAAACAGAGAAAGAGTTAGTGAACTCTTGGGACTGATACATGATGATGTATGTAAGGTCCCCTGTCTACACATGCTAGGACTGGTTCTTCATACTTCATTACGTTCTCTGATGATCTCTCAAGATTCAGACATATGTTCCTGTTGAAACACAAGTCAGAACCTTTTGAGGTATTCACAGAATATAAGTTAGAAGTAGAGAACCAATAAGGGTATAAGTATTATGTCCTTTGATGAGATCAAGGAGGAGAATACTTGTGCATAGAATTCCAGAACTATTCTAAAGGAGAATAAGATTCTCTCTCAGCATTACTCCTCCGTATACACCATAGCACGATGGTATATCGGGGCGGAGCAATAGCACCCTATGTGATATGGTGTGCTCTATGATGAGTACTACTGAGTTTCCTATTTCCTTTTTGGGAGTTATGCACTTATGAAGTTGCATACCCATTGAATAGGATTCCAATTAAATCAGTTGCCTACCACTTCATATGTGATATGGAAAGGGAAGAACCCACATCTTAAGTTAGTTAAGATTTGTGGTTGTCCGGCCTATGTCTAAAAACAAAATCCGGACAAGCTCGAGGCAAAGTCTGTTATGTAGAACCGGAAATGTTCCAGCTATACAAACTGCAGCTGATGATTTGAAAGAACCAAAGGATTCAATAGTTACCAACGAACCTCAGCCTCTCCGCCGATCTAGTAAGGTTTTCTCACCCACCTGAGAGTTACTTCGGTTTCTCTATGACAGTGGGAGCGAGGATTGAATCATGAGATGATAACCCAACTAGTTTCGAGCTGGCCATCAGAAATGAGACTCTGTAAGAACGGCGGGATGCTTAGTGATCTGAGATGGAAAAGTTGAGACTTTCAAAGCTAGACTTGTTAAAAGGTTTGCATCATTTACCAGGTATGGATTATGTTGAAACCTTTTCTAAGGATCTATGCTTAAGTCCATCCAGATCCTACTTGCCACGGCTACATACCATGACTACGATATCTGGTGGATGGGTGTCATGACTGCTTTTCTAAATGATGTTTTAGAAGAGAACGTCTGTAAGTACACAGCCAGAGGGCTTCGTAGACAATGGGAGCAGCGGAAACGTGTGCAAGTTGCTTTATAGGATAAAGCAGACATCGCGGAGTTGGAATGTCTGTTTTGATGTAGTTGTCAAAAAGTTTGACTTCATCAAAATGGTAGATGAACCTTGTATATACAAAAAGGTAGTAGGGAGTATGGTGGTGATCCTCGTAGAGTACGTGGATGACATACTCTTGATAAGAAAGGAGTTTCCTATGCTGCGCTCGGTCAATCTCTACTTATCACAAGGATTCTCCGTATAGGATCAAAGTGATACCTCCTAAATCCTGAGTTTTGATCTATGAGATAGAAGTAACTGGATGTTAGGATCCTCACTAGTTGTAGTGAGATTGTATTAATCGATCCTGGGGAGAATCACTGGAAAGGTTCCAGAGTGATAAGAATGACTGAATGTCAGTCACAGGCATTTTCTTTACCCTCAGTGAAGGGATGGTATGTTGGAAGAGTTCCAAGCTAGATACCGTGGCATACTAGACGATAAAGGCAGGATACATCGTTACTTAAGATGCTACCAAAGAGGCTGTCTGGGTGTATATTGGTTCATGAGAAGAACTAGGTTCCTACCATTGTGTGACAATGGAAGTGTGGCTTTGGCCCGAGAACCACGGTCCCATCAGTGACCCAGACATAATCTAAGGCAGTATCACCTGATCATGGAGATGGTTGATCTCCAGGGTGATCGAGGTTAGGAGAACAGACTCAGAGGACAACACGGCGGATCCACTCACAAAGGCATTTTCCCAGAGAGAGACTTTTATGGGATGGTTCAGTATGAGATACTACAACCACTGCTATTAGATGGCCCTAGTGAAAGTGGGAGATTGTTAGTTATATGTATGCCGTAGAGGCCATTACTATACATAGGATGTATATTGTAGTGGATGCTTGGACATATATAGGGAGGACTTTCTTGCTCGACATGATAGTATGCTATCTGGTTGATCTTTACCTTAACGTGTACACTGATTGTCTCTCTATTACATGTTGGTAAAGCCTTTAGGATGTGTATTTGACTACCTGGACTATGATGCGGATCATACTAGTGGGGACATGGTAGTCCATAAGTACATCCTTCAAGGTCCTTAGTCGTGGGTGTATCGAGACGGGGCATCGATATACCAGAGTAGACTAGCGTATACCTTCTCGACCCATACAGATGGGCGATGGATGATCCCATATCCATTGGTGTTTGACATCGGAGATGATATACGGGTGCTCATTGGAGACTGGGTACACTAGACGGACTCGCCGAGAACTCCCAGATGGTATTATACCTTATGTCAGATGGCAGTTCTCTCGTGACACTGGTACAGAGTAGTCCGTTGACCCGAGATCGTCATAGAGTCTTGTGTGGTTCCCACTGTGCTTTAATTTCCACCTTACCACGTCCAAGAGGGCGTGCAAAATGGTGGTTTTTGGGTACAGTCCCGAATCACATGGAGGCAATGAGCGATAGGAGGGGATTCGTCTCTCCCGGTATACGGAGTTGATGTTGCGCTGTGTTCGATTGGCAATAACCGGAAATCCCTGGCCAGGGTTGCTGAGATTTACTGGTAATTGTTACCAGTAGTTTCTCGAACTGTTATAGACCACATATCGACACGACTTATCGAGCTATTGGGGTCTGACGTTTACCACCCCTAGGCGAGATATGCGACATATCAGACGACGAGACCGGACTGTACGGTAAGTGTTACTGGTAGTATTCACAGGAGTGTGAGCGGGCTTGCTCGTCGATCTTCTGATCGCTCAATACCCGGGTGGCCGTTACGTTTAGCAGACCGCTTGCGGCTTGTGGGTGTTTGATATGATCATCACCTGCTGCCGACGTATTGACGAGTCTTTAGAGTCCTACACAGAGGTTTCCTGGCTCAAGCGAAACGAAATAGGAGCGCATATGAGATATGTGTGGGACCGAGAATAATACCAGTATGTGATACTGTATTCGATTCTCACGATTTGTGACATTGATCGGTTATATGCGATATAGCCGGGTTATCGGATCAAGTGTTGATTCGATAAGTTGTTACTATTGATATTAGTCGGTCATATGCGATATGACCGGATCGTTAAATCAAGCGTTGATTTAATGATTTAATGCATAATTATATATTTGATATATTACTTTGCATTAACTAGTATTGGTTCATTTAAAAAAGATTTTCTCACTTGATGTGCACATTGTATATGTGATATACTTTTGTGCATTTGATTGTATCATGTTTGATGATACATGATAGTTTATGTGTTTGGTTTAAACCATGGTTGGTCAATGGTTAGGGTTTCTTTTGCTTCATTTACTTATTCATTTATTTATTTATTCATTTTAGAAAGAAATAAAATGGTGGCTAACTTTGGATTATCTTTGAAGCTTCATGAAGCTTTGAAATGGTTGACCATTTTGTTTCTTTCCCTAACCCTAACCATTCACCAAACCTTGGTTCATTCTCTACACCTAACTATGGTTGCAAATATGATAAGTATCATATTATTTCCTATTTTTAAAAGAATCATCATATTCTTTTCTTCTTCTTCTTCTTCTTCAAGAAGAAGAGAGCTTGCAACCTTCAATGGTGATTTCATGAAAAGAGTGAGAAGTCCAATTCTAAAGTGAACCCACTTCCTATTTCTTTATCCTCTACCACTTGCCAAGTAGTATAGGGTGTTTTCTTCACAAGTTTCATGGCTTGGTGAAGTTGGAGCTTGATCTTGTGTTGCCTCGACGTAGATCATCTTCGGCATCAAAGTCGACGACCTAGCCCGATCATTTCTTCGACGAAACCATTACAAGAGTCCGGAATCCGATGATCGCAGCGGAGGGATGTCAACGCAGAGCTATTGAGGTGGAGGACCGGATCTACAAAGTTTGTATTTCCGTTCACTTAGTTAAGTTGTTAACTAGTTGCATGTTTCGCCTTTTCTCTAGTTAACGATCAGTATTAGGGTTTCTCGGCACATGAAAAATTTGAAATTAGCATGGTTGATGCCTTGTGAGACCTCATTAGTGTGCCTAGGAACCCTACAGTGGTATCAGAGCCTAGTTAGAGCCTTAGGCGATGTGTAGACGATGTTAGAAACCCGATCGAACCCGAAACCCTAATCCGTGACCACCCTTTGTCCAATTTTTTAAAATGTGGATTTTTCCACATTAAAAATATGCAGAAAATTAAGCAGGGTTTTGTAGGAATTACTGTAAATTTCGTGGACCTAAATCGATTAAACCGCCGCGGAACAGCGGCAGGAGCCTGCTTGTGCGGCGGTTCCACGGCCGTACGGTTGGTTCTTCCAATAAAAGTTTCACAGTAATTCCTCTATTTTAGTGTTGTATTTTCTGGGATATTTTAATATTTACTCTACTGTTGAGTTTTCTGGGGTTGTTTTGGGAACTCGTGGATTCGATCGGATTGTCTAATCTTGTCTATGTGTTTTTCGGATAATTATTGAATATGTTAAAAAGTTCGACCGGATATAAATACCCACCTTTTCCTCTGTCGGGAAATTTCCAAGTGTTGGATCTTTCCATGGTTTAATGACGTTCTAAGTAGTGCAACTAACACGATGGTCCCTCTAGAAGACAACAAACCTTAACTCGATTATGTGACCGTCTTGAACTGCCCTTTGAACCTTAGGGTTTGGGGCAGTACGGCGTGCCACATGTGAGGAGTTGGCTTGACCCTTCTATGGCTGGACCGTTGGTACTGAGGCATGAAGTGAATGTTTTTAAACTTGTTTCATGTGTTGAGCTGTTTCGGGAAAACTTGGGTGTTTGACTGTTCGATCGGAAAATTTAACATTTTCTGTTTATCTGGAATGGGATACAATAATTGGAATTCTCAAGTAGTTATGAGATAACTGAAAAGAATGTCATAAACATAGCACTTTAGTCTCACTTGATCGGTTGCCACAGAATTTTGATGTGATCAAAATTCCGTCGCAATCTCGTAGCGTACGCGGATACTCGCCGGGTAAATTTAATAGACAGCTACACCCCATAGCCCCGACCAAGTGACTGTAGGAGAACCCCGTCGCCGAAAGCATCCGTTCTGGTGCTCGCGGTAGCGGTGTTCCTCCTTGGTGCACTTCGTCGTTGGTATCGGGGGTGCGGCCGTCTACTAAAGTTTGCGACGAGCATTCGATCAGGATGTCGGGAATCTTGTTGAATTGTCCGACTTGATATTGAAAAGAGTTTTCGATAATGAGACTAAAATGCGGGGTTTATAATCATTAGGCATGTGATGTCTAAGGAATTCATTGGTTTAGGCATGCGATGTCTATGTAGGTTGCGGATTCCAACTGTTGTAGTTTTGCACTTTCTTTTCTGTGACCGTAAGTGTAATATGTGATATCGCCGGTTTCGTTGCTATATGTCAACGACAATTAGGATGCGCATATTTTACTTACGTTGATGATATGTGATGTTATGTGTTGCTGGATATGTTATATTGGATCGTCGTGTTTGAATAGCCGGGTTGGTTTTTATGTGAGATGAGTGTTTTTCATTTTCATTCATGTAAAAACTTGTATGTAATATTCTTTTATTGGGGCACTTCCAGGTTGCGGAAGATGTGACCTTTTGTATATTATTTACTTTTCCGTACTAGGATAGACCCAAGGAGGGGAGCACAAGTAACCGGTTCTGGAGTCCAGTGGGAGACCAACTCGAGGGGTCGAGTCCGGGTCTCCTAACTCTAGAATTTGGTAGGGTTGCTTGCCGCTTTCGTAGGGGTCTAGGGGTGTGGGTTTGGCTAATCATCGCGATCGTGGAATCCGTGTTCTATACTGGCTCGTATTAAAAACACGGACGTTCTAGTATATCCAATATTTCATATGATATTTTCTGCTGCGTTATCTGTGATGTGATCATGTGATATGTTCGGTGATAAATACTGTATATAGTATATACGATATATTATATAGACGTTACTTATGTTTTACACCCGCGCTAGCCCTGCCCCGCTCTGCCGTTAGTCACCTAACCTAACGGTGCACGAGGGGACATCGAGGCGAACACGGATGGCATAAGTGTACATCGTATTTATCTGTGATGTTTAGGTGACTTAAATGATGGGACTTCATTAATGAGATTAATGAAATAAAAGAAACCTAAAGATGTTGTAGAATCGAATTTCAAAAATAAAAATAGGTAGCTACAGTTCTTTCTTTGCACAGCGGTATATGTGATATATCCTGCACCTTATTCGATAAGGAAAGGACCGAGATCCCTTCACCGGGAGTGACTCCTTTAGCAATAACTGGCAGATGCTACACCCCTCGGTTTGTCTTTTGATCGCTTCTATAGTTTTTGCTTTGCACAGCGGTATATTTGATATATCCTGCACCTTATTTGATGAGGAAAGGGCCGACGATTCCTTCACCGGGAGTGACCCCTTTAGCAAAACTAAAAAAGTCTCAAAAACACTCCATTTTAAAATCATTTGATTCTACAACGATATCAAGTGTTAGTGTATATGCCCTAGAGGCCATTACTGTATCATACTAGTTTGTATATTACTTGATGGAAGCTTGGGATATTCACAGTTGTATATACAATCTTGCTCGAAATGGTAGTATGCTACTTGGTTTGTCTCTGCTTTAATATGTGCATGTGTTTCTTTTAGCATATTGCTGATATACATATTAGTAGAGCCCTTAGGATCTTTGCTTGATTACCAGCGTGGTGATGGCGCTCACACTCGTGGGAGCTGGGTGATCTATAAGCACATCCTTATACAGGACCCTAGTCGTTGGACTATCGAGACAGGGCATCGATACTCCGGAGTAGACTAGCGTATGCGCTTCTCATCCCAGTGTGGGAGACGGTCTGTCCCACAGCCGTCAGTACGTCGTACTTGAGATAGTATACGGGTGCTCGTTGGGTTACGAGTACACTGGACAGGACTCGTCGGGAACTGTTGGTTGGTATTATACCTATCGTCAGTTATCAGTTCCCAGGTGACATGAGTACAGCTTAGTCCGCTGACTTGACACTGTCACTTCGCCTCGAGTGTGTTCCCACTGCACTTTGATTACTACCCTACCACGGCTCAAAGGAGTCGTGCAAACAGGTAGTTTTTGGGTGCAGTCCCGAAGCACTTGGAGACAGTGACGGTTAGACAGGATTCGTCTCTCCCGGTATTGGGGGTTGACATCGCGCTGTGTCTAGGAGAGCCATTACACGAGTAGTCCCTGGCCAGGGCAAGCGAGATATACTGGTAGGTTTCCAGTGTTATCTCAGGGTGTTCTGGGCTTCACTCCGGCACGACTTGTACCGCTATTAGGGGACTGACGTTTACCGCCCCCTAGGCCCGCCATGCGATGTATCAGACGAACAGACCGGACTGTACGGAGATTGTCACATACAGGCTCAGTAGGAGTTCAGATGGGGTTCACCTCGTCAGTCTTCTTATCGACATCTACCTGGGGACCGTTACGTACAGCTAGTGCCGCTTGCGGTCTGTGGTTAAACCCACTGCCAGCGTAGTGTCGAGTCTTTAGAGTCCCACACAGAGAGCTATTCACCTTTAGGCTAAATGAGTAGAGGTCGCATGGTTTTGCGACAGGGTTCGTTCACATTCGCGCACTTGTGCACGTTTGCTGTCCGGACAGTTTATACTAGCGGGCTTTGGTTTAAGCCGGATCCTAGTATATGATTTGAGATTGGTTTTTCTCATTGTGTTCGTGTTCCTCGGATCACGAATGCGGGTGCGTATGCACAGTTGCTTGAGATTGAGGGAGTGGACCTTGATTAGGGTTAATGGCTATTGTCATTTTATTAACCCTAATGTTTATGTGTGTGTTATTGCTAATTAGTAATTAGTTTAATAATTGTCCATGGTTGTGGTTGTTGACCATTTGACTTCTTTGACTTGTTGACCTAGGTTGACACTTTGACCATCATCATTTCTTTTGGAAGATGCTTTTTGATCTTTGCAAATTGAAATGATAATGGTCATGTCATGATTTACCATGATAATTATCTAGCTAATTATTCAATTAAATTAATTCACACATATTAGTGAGAAGGGCTCTATTATTTTCTCATTCTCTCATATCATTTCTCTCTCTTGCTCATCCTCTCCCTCAAGCTCTCTCCCTCTCATGTGTTGAGAAACAAAAAAGCTTGAGAAAAACCTTCACTTGATCTTCTCTACTCTCTTCTAGGGTTCAAGTCTTAGCATTTCTTGCACTCTAGTTACTCCTAGCTTGGAGTTGAAGCTAAAGGTCGAGGCTTTCGGGTGGATCCTTCTTTGACGGGAGAAGACAAGCAAGGTGACCTCTTTCTACCATTCCTAGGAGCAAGGAGAGAAGGACTAAAGACCAAAGGTATAACCTTTCCATCACTTAGCTACTTTGTAGTTAGCTCTAGGAAGTTTATGTTTAGCAAAGATCCTCACATGCTTGGTCCATGTTGCCTAAGTCCATAAAAATCCAATTTTTATTATGTTTTCCGCCTCCCCGTAAGCACCGGGGTGGGCAATGTGGACTTACAGTGGAATCAGAGCCTAACTAAACCTAAACTAGCTAAGTAGTTAAGTATAACGAAGTTTCGAAGCCGGAAAATCGAAAAACCAAACTCGCAAAACCCTAGTTTCTGTTAATATTTTTTCTGGTCAAAATAAAATTTGTTATACACCAAAAATTATCTCAGGGTTTTGTGTAAAAAACCACCAAAGACGAACCAGAGAGGCGACTAAAGGACCGCGGATCCGCGGCAATAGGAAGCTCTTGCCATGGAAGCGCGGCCGTATTGTCCCCTCTCTGCATCGTTTTTGGTGCAGTATGTTTCTGTGTTGGTTTTGGGATTTTTAGGATATGTTATATGTGCCCAGATTTTCCAGAACTAAAATTTACTTTTGGGGGCCTATAAATCCGTATTTTTTCGAAACTTCACTATACTTTAACTATATCGGTTATATCTGTGATGCTTGTATGTATTGAACGTCGGCTAATCGCTATAAGTCGATTAGTCGGGGTTATACATCTCTGTGATCTGTGATTGTTATTGGTTTGTGGATATGAATGGATTGGATTGTCGCGGGTGAATAGCCGGGGTGGATGTGAGATGAGCGTTATTTTTCTTTCATTCATTTGTAACCTGTAAATTGATGTAATAATATTATTTGTATGGCCGCACAACCGGGTCGGGGTTGTAGCCGTCATTGTATAATTCTTTTTACTGTTTTTGCTCCTAGGATAGACCCATGGAGGGGGTGCACAAACTACCGGGTATCTCGAAGTGCCGAGTGGCCTACTCACGGTGGTGAGGGAGGTTGCTTCGCTTCGGGTGCTTGGCGGGTAGTTTGCCGCACCCGTAGGGGTCTTGGGTGGGGTATTGGCTATTCACCGCGACCGTGTAATCCGCTTTACGTTGCAGGCTCGAACGCATTGCGGATTCCTAGTATATCCAATGTATTCATCTGTGATCTGTAATGTCTATCATTGCTATATACTTATATATAATAACTATTTAGGCGTTGCTTATGTTTTACAGCCGCGCTAGCCTAGCCCCCGCTCTGTCGTTAGTTAAGTAACCTAACGGGTGATGACGGGGCCCCGTGGCGAATGCGAATGGCATAAGCATACGTCATATTTTGGTTGTTTTCTGCAATGGTAGGATTAAATGATGGGATGCATTAAAAGAACTAATGCAAGAAAATAAACCAAGTAAAAGTCAATTGGAACACTTTGAAAACCACTCGGTTCTTTTCAAAACTAAAACTTTTAAACGCGGAGCTTGAACCACTCCTTTTAAAAGCTATCTCGTTCCATCGATTAGATCAAGTTCACTACGTTCACGGTTTCGCCAAAACCATCCGTAGCCCTCCGTCATTCCACATGAATGGTCAAAAAGTATTCAAGCTATGTATTTTGGCCAAAGTCAAGGCATAGTGATTGGTAGCTATTGGGTATTCATGTGCAGCATAGATAGATGCGTTGGTTTGGGACAGTCGTGCTGCCATTTTGGCCAAAGTCAAGGGTAGGTACGGGTGGGTCCAAATTAACCAGGAGAATGACGGGTAGAACTTGACATGTGACTTATGATATTTTGGCCAAAGTCAAGGTCATAAGAACATGGGGCAAAAATCCACATCGGGAGTTTCATAAGTACTGAAACTTGCTAGCTTTGCATACCATTTGGAGTGTGATGATTCTGGTAGGATTCCTTCGGTTTTATCACGCGATGATATTTGGATCCCGATCCTACTGTGAGTATATGCTACTCCTCGGGAAAACTCTCACTTAACGATCAATGCTATAAACTTAGTAGGTGTCTAGAAAGGTGTTAGCGGGGCTACGCCCATAGGGAAAAGAGGTTACTTAATTAAAGAACTTCGCGAAAGCGTTGGAAAACCTCCCTCGAAGTACCGACACTGGCCTGGCTGAACGGTTAAGCAAGTATTGTACGGTGAGAGTAATCCTGACTAATCCTTCCTTTACGGTTTGAGAAGGGATTCGAGAGACAGTGGGAGCCATCCAGTTTAGACAAATTAAAAACCACTCTAAACTTGCAAGAGCATCATGCTAAAGTGTTTCTTTTCTCTCTCCTAATTGCAGCGACCATTCAAGATGACCGGACTTAAGTTATTACTAGATAAAAACATATTGACAGGGCCAAACTACAAAGATTGGCTCAGGAATGTCAAGATGGCAATCACTTATGACAAGTTGGGGTATGTCCTTACCACCAAAGCACCCCCTGTCCCAGGTCCCACCTCCAGCGTCGCGGATAAGGAAATCCGTAAGACATGGGAGATAGATTGCCCGAAGGCCAAATGCCTCGTATTAGCCTCGATGGACAATGAACATCAGCGGAGGCACGAGAATATGGACCTAGAGTCCATATTTCTTCATACAAAAGAACTGTATGGGGAGCAGTCTCGTATCGCAAGATACGAAGTGTCGAAGAAGCTATTTTCGGCAAGGTTGGCCGTCGGATCATCGGTAGCGGAACACGTGCTTAAGATGATTGGCTACATTGAGGAGCTCGCGGACCTTGGGACCACGTTGGAGAATGAGCTCTATACTGATTTGATTCTCCAGTCCCTTCCTTCCACTTACGCCCAGTTTATTCTGAACTTCAACATGCAAGGAAAGGAGGTAGAACTTTCCGAACTTCTGAACATGTTGAGGAGTGCTGAGGGCACCCTACAGAAAGGTAGGGAGACATCCGCTTTGTTTGTAGGAGGATCTTCCTCTTCTAGATCCAAGGCGAAAGCCAAGGGTAAGAAGAAGAAAGCCCCCGCCAAACCAAGAGGAGGTGTCGGTAAAGTGGATACGAAGGGAAAAGGTAAAGCAACAAAGATAGCGGGGAAGCTGGTGGGGAAGGAAGAATGCTTCTATTGTCACAAAAGTGGTCACTGGAAACAGGATTGCAAGGCTTGGAAAGCCAGAACACAGGATTTGAAGCGAGTTGCAGCTTCAGCTTCAGGTGTGTATGTTATTGAAAACTGTCTATCAATAAACTCTACTTCCTGGGTATTGGATACCGGATCAGGATCTCATATCTGTAATTCTTTGCAGGCGTTGAGAAAGCGTAGAGTTTTGAAGGCAGGTGACATGACCCTCAGAGTTGCGAACGGTGCTAGCATGGATGCTGAGGCCGTGGGGGACTATCACCTGGGATTGTCAGATGGACAATTTTTGGTTTTGCGTAGTTGTTATTATGTACCAAATGCAACCTGTAATATCATTTCTGTATCTTTATTATCTAAAGAAGGTTATGAATTTGCATTTGTAAGTAATGTAGTGAACATTCACCTTAATCAAGCTTTGATTGGGTCAGGTACATTGAACAACGGTATATACGTATTAAACCAACCACAGATTTTCAATGTCCAGAATACACACAAAAGAAAGTCTCCAGAAATTAATAAAACTTTCTTATGGCATTGTAGACTGGGTCACATCAATGAGAGAAGGTTGACTAAGTTACACACAGAAGGATATTTGGATTCGTTCGAATATCAATCGTATACAACTTGTCAATCCTGTCTCAAGGGAAAGATGACAAAGACTCCGTTTACTGGACACGGAGAAAGAGCGAGCGAGCTCTTGAGACTCGTACACAGCGACGTGTGCGGTCCAATGTCTACACATGCTCGAAGCGGTTATTCTTACTTCATTACTTTTACGGATGACTTTTCAAGGTACGGTTATGTCTTCTTAATGAAACATAAATCCGAGGCTTTTGAAAAATTCCAGGAATATAAGAATGAAGTAGAAAAACAAACAGGCAAAAGTATAAAGACACTGAGATCTGATCGAGGTGGTGAATACTTGAGTGCCGAGTTCCTGTGTTACTTAAAAGAGAATGGAATTCTCTCTCAGCTTACTCCTCCATACACTCCGCAACATAATGGTGTATCGGAGAGACGGAACCGAACCCTATTGGATATGGTACGGTCCATGATGAGTAATGCTGAGTTGCCGCGATCGTTTTGGGGATATGCGCTAGAATCAGCGGCATACCTTTTGAACCGGGTTCCAACTAAGACTGTGCCTACTACACCATATCAGATGTGGTGTGGGAAGAAACCCTATCTTAATCATATTAAGACATGGGGATGTCCAGCTTTTGTAAAAAAGCAGCATGCGGACAAGCTCGAGGCACGCTCAGTACAGTGCAAGTTTGTGGGATATCCAAAGAACTCCAAGGGATATTACTTCTATTGCGAAGAGGAACAAAAAGTCCTTGTTTCTCGCCATGCCCACTTTCTAGAACACCAGTTCATAGAAAAAGAATCAAGTGGGAGCGCAATAGAACTGGAAGAAATTCCAGAACCACGAGCTATTACTGAAAGCTTGGTTGATCCAGAGGGTTCGAAAGATCAGGACATTCCCACGCCACTCCGCAGAAGTAGTAGGCAGTCTCATCCGCCCGAGAGATACTACGGTTTTCTCATTGACGGGGATAGAGAGGATTGCATCATAGACTGTAATGAGCCTACTAGCTTCCAGCAAGCCATACAGAGCGTTGACTCGGTAAAATGGCTGGATGCAATGCGGACCGAGATGGAGTCCATGTACACCAACAAAGTATGGACGTTGGACATTGCTCCAGACGGGGTAAAACCCGTAGGATGCAAGTGGATCTTCAAAAGGAAGATTGGTGTAGATGGACAGGTTGAGACCTATAAAGCTAGACTGGTAGCAAAGGGTTTTCGTCAGCGACCTGGTTTGGACTATGACGAAACCTTTTCTCCAGTAGCTATGCTGAAATCCATTCGGATCCTTCTTGCCATTGCTGCCTTCCACGATTATGAGATTTGGCAGATGGACGTAAAGACAGCTTTTCTAAATGGTCATTTAGAAGAGTGTGTCTATATGGATCAGCCAGAGGGTTTCATTCAGAGTGGGAGCAGCGGAAAGGTGTGCAAGTTGCTTAAGTCCATTTATGGACTAAAGCAGGCATCGCGGAGTTGGAACATCTGTTTTGATGAGACGGTCAAGGAATTTGGCTTTATCAAAAATCCAGATGAACCATGCATCTATTGTAGATTTGTAGCGAGAACTGTAGTATTCCTCGTTTTATACGTGGATGACATTCTCTTAATAGGAAATGACATTCCTATGCTACAATCTGTCAAGGGGTTCTTGTCACACAGGTTCTCCATGAAAGACCTGGGTGATGCCTCTTACATTCTGGGTATCCGGATCTACCGTGACAGATCCAAGAGGATATTAGGACTTTCGCAGTCCAGGTACATCGACACCATACTGAAGAGATTCAGTATGGAAGATTCTAAGCGTGGTAATTTACCGGCTTGTCACGGGATCACCCTCTCCAAAGAGATGTCTCCCAAGAATGATTTGGAGAGGGATCGCATGTCTATTATACCCTACGCTTCTGCGGTAGGCTCTATAATGTATGCAATGTTGTGTACCAGACCGGATGTGGCTTATGCACTGAGTGTGGTAAGCAGGTATCAGTCAAACCCAGGGGAGAAACATTGGATAGCAGTAAAGAACATTCTCAAGTACCTGAGAAGGACTAAGGAGATGTTCTTGGTGTATGGCGGAAAAGACCTGCAGATTGAGGCCTTTGCTGACTCCAGCTTCCAGAGTGACAAGGATGATTCCAAGTCCATGTCGGGTTTTGTCTTCACCCTCAATGGAGGGGCGGTGTGTTGGAAGAGCTCCAAACAGGAAACCGTTGCTGACTCGACGATGGAAGCGGAATACATCACTGCATCTGATGCCGCAAAAGAAGCTGTCTGGATGAGGAAGTTCTTAAGAGAACTTCAGGTGGTTCCGTCCATTGTTGACCCAATACCTCTGTATTGCGACAACAACGGGGCTATAGCTTTAGCAAAGGAACCCAGATCCCATCAGAGATCCAGACACATCTTAAGGCGGTATCACCTGATCAGGGAGATCGTGGATCGCCAGGAGATCGAGGTCCGGAGAGTTGCATCAGAGGATAACACAGCAGATCCATTCACCAAGGCCTTGCCCCAGACTCAGTTCGAGCGGCTGATCGAGATGATAGGTCTTCGATACGCCAGTACATGGCCTTAGTGCAAGTGGGAGATTGTTAGTGTATATGCCCTAGAGGCCATTACTGTATCATACTAGTTTGTATATTACTTGATGGAAGCTTGGGATATTCACAGTTGTATATACAATCTTGCTCGAAATGGTAGTATGCTACTTGGTTTGTCTCTGCTTTAATATGTGCATGTGTTTCTTTTAGCATATTGCTGATATACATATTAGTAGAGCCCTTAGGATCTTTGCTTGATTACCAGCGTGGTGATGGCGCTCACACTCGTGGGAGCTGGGTGATCTATAAGCACATCCTTATACAGGACCCTAGTCGTTGGACTATCGAGACAGGGCATCGATACTCCGGAGTAGACTAGCGTATGCGCTTCTCATCCCAGTGTGGGAGACGGTCTGTCCCACAGCCGTCAGTACGTCGTACTTGAGATAGTATACGGGTGCTCGTTGGGTTACGAGTACACTGGACAGGACTCGTCGGGAACTGTTGGTTGGTATTATACCTATCGTCAGTTATCAGTTCCCAGGTGACATGAGTACAGCTTAGTCCGCTGACTTGACACTGTCACTTCGCCTCGAGTGTGTTCCCACTGCACTTTGATTACTACCCTACCACGGCTCAAAGGAGTCGTGCAAACAGGTAGTTTTTGGGTGCAGTCCCGAAGCACTTGGAGACAGTGACGGTTAGACAGGATTCGTCTCTCCCGGTATTGGGGGTTGACATCGCGCTGTGTCTAGGAGAGCCATTACACGAGTAGTCCCTGGCCAGGGCAAGCGAGATATACTGGTAGGTTTCCAGTGTTATCTCAGGGTGTTCTGGGCTTCACTCCGGCACGACTTGTACCGCTATTAGGGGACTGACGTTTACCGCCCCCTAGGCCCGCCATGCGATGTATCAGACGAACAGACCGGACTGTACGGAGATTGTCACATACAGGCTCAGTAGGAGTTCAGATGGGGTTCACCTCGTCAGTCTTCTTATCGACATCTACCTGGGGACCGTTACGTACAGCTAGTGCCGCTTGCGGTCTGTGGTTAAACCCACTGCCAGCGTAGTGTCGAGTCTTTAGAGTCCCACACAGAGAGCTATTCGCCTTTAGGCTAAATGAGTAGAGGTCGCATGGTTTTGCGACAGGGTTCGTTCACATTCGCGCACTTGTGCACGTTTGCTGTCCGGACAGTTTATACTAGCGGGCTTTGGTTTAAGCCGGATCCTAGTATATGATTTGAGATTGGTTTTTCTCATTGTGTTCGTGTTCCTCGGATCACGAATGCGGGTGCGTATGCACAGTTGCTTGAGATTGAGGGAGAGGACCTTGATTAGGGTTAATGGCTATTGTCATTTTATTAACCCTAATGTTTATGTGTGTGTTATTGCTAATTAGTAATTAGTTTAATAATTGTCCATGGTTGTGGTTGTTGACCATTTGACTTCTTTGACTTGTTGACCTAAGTTGACACTTTGACCATCATCATTTCTTTTGGAAGATGCTTTTTGATCTTTGCAAATTGAAATGATAATGGTCATGTCATGATTTACCATGATAATTATCTAGCTAATTATTCAATTAAATTAATTCACACATATTAGTGAGAAGGGCTCTATTATTTTCTCATTCTCTCATATCATTTCTCTCTCTTGCTCATCCTCTCCCTCAAGCTCTCTCCCTCTCATGTGTTGAGAAACAAAAAAGCTTGAGAAAAACCTTCACTTGATCTTCTCTACTCTCTTCTAGGGTTCAAGTCTTAGCATTTCTTGCACTCTAGTTACTCCTAGCTTGGAGTTGAAGCTAAAGGTCGAGGCTTTCGGGTGGATCCTTCTTTGACGGGAGAAGACAAGCAAGGTGACCTCTTTCTACCATTCCTAGGAGCAAGGAGAGAAGGACTAAAGACCAAAGGTATAACCTTTCCATCACTTAGCTACTTTGTAGTTAGCTCTAGCAAGTTTATGTTTAGCAAAGATCCTCACATGCTTGGTCCATGTTGCCTAAGTCCATAAAAATCCAATTTTTATTATGTTTTCCGCCTCCCCGTAAGCACCGGGGTGGGCAACGTGGACTTACATCAAGTTCATTACGCAATAGGTTTTCTGAAAAACCTGTCGTAGCCCTCCGTCATTTCAGATAAGTAGTAGTTAGTATTCGTGCTGCGTTTGTTGTCCTTTGTCAAGGCGTAGTGTGCGGTAGCTGACTGGTTCTTATCTGCTTATGCATATGATGCAGATTGGGTTAGGGTAGTCGTGCGACCTTGTTGGCCTTTGTCAAGGGTCGTGCGGATGGGTTTAATTCAATCAGGAAATGACGGGTTGAACTTGACTAGCTTCCTATGGTTTGTTGGCCTTTGTCAAGGTCATAGGAGGTTAGGGGCAAATTATTATCGGGAATTTCAAGTGTTGAAATTTGCAATGAGATTGCATACCTTCTATGAGATAGTTGGATCCCGATACCCGCTGCGAGTAAGTGTTACTCCTGGGAGAGTTTTACACATTACAATTAGCCGATCAAGTAGGTGTCTAGAAAGGTGTTAACGAGGTTACGCCTCTGGGAAAACGAGGTTTACATTAATTAGGTTCGTGCGAAAGCACGGGGGACCTCCCTCAAAGTACCGACACTGGCCTGGCTGAAAGAATGGCGAACTTGTAGTGTGTAATTAATCCCGGCTAGTCTTTCCTTTTAGGTTTTGAAGAAAGATTTGATAAAAACAGTGGGAGCCATCCTGATTAGATAAAATAATAACCAATCTATTTTTGCAAGAGCGCAAGCAGAGTGTTTTCTTCTCTCTTTCTCCAGGTAGTGACCATATCACGACTTAATCAAGATAATAATACGGATATATTGACCAAACCCGCTTGTTATACTGAGCTGGGGAACGTTGGTCCTGCTCCAACTTATAATTGTTATAAGACAGAGCAGGAAATTGGGGATTACCCGAATTCTCGTGCCGCCCAAACGAAGAAAGTGCATACTGATGCATCATCTTCGGGTGTGTTCATTATACAGAACTGTTTCTCAGTATTCTTTACGTCCTGGATATGAGATATCGGATCAGGATCCCGCATATGTAATTTATTACATGGGCTAGAGATAGGTAAAGAACTGAGAACGGGTGATAAGTTTCATGAGACAAAAAACGGGGCAAGTGTTGCAGCCAAGTCTGTTGGTCACTGTCACCCTGTATGAACAGTACATTGATTCTGAACGAATGTTATTAGATACCGAACCTGATATACAAAATCATATCAGTCTCTTTATTTAGATAAAGAAATGATATAATTTTGTATTGTTAGATAATGTTTTGAACATTTCCTATATCAAAAGTTGATCGGTTCAGGCACGTTATCTAAAAGCATTGATGTTCTAAATCAAACTACAGTTCTTAGTATACAGAACATACACAAGTGGAAGAGTTCAGAAATGAACGAATCCTTCTTGAGGCATTGTAGACTAGGTCATATCAATGCGACCCGACTAGCTGAAGTTACATGTAGATGCATATTTAAATCAGTTTGAATTTACATCTTGTGAAACTTGCCAGTCATGTCACAAAGATATAATGACACCAGCTCTGTTTATTGGAAACAGAGAAAGAGTTAGTGAACTCTTGGGACTGATACATGATGATGTATGTAAGGTCCCCTGTCTACACATGCCAGGACTGGTTCTTTATACTTCATTACGTTCTATGATGATCTCTCAAGATTCAGACATATGTTCCTGTTGAAACACATATCAGAACCTTTTGAGGTATTCACAGAATATAAGTTAGAAGTAGAGAACCAATAAGGGTATAAGTATTATGTTCTTTGATGAGATCAAGGAGGAGAATACTTGTGCATAGAATTCCTGAACTATTCTAAAGGAGAATGAAATTCTCTCTCAGCATTACTCCTCCGTATACACCATAGCACGATGGTATATCGGGGCGGAGCAATAGCACCCTATGTGATATGGTGTGCTCTATGATGAGTACTACTGAGTTTCCTATTTCCTTTTTGGGAGTTATGCACTTATGAAGTTTCATACCTATTGAATAGGGTTCCAATCAAATCAGTTGCCTACCACTTCATATGTTATATGGAAAGGGAAGAACCCACATCTTAAGTTAGTTAAGATTTGGGGTTGTCCGCCCTATGTCTAAAAACAAAATCCGGACAAGCTCGAGCAAGGTCTGTTATGTAGAACCGGAAATGTTCCAGCTATACAAACTGCAGCTGATGATTTGAAAGAACCAAAGGATTCAATAGTTACCAACGAACCTCAGCCTCTCCGCCGATTTAGTAAGGTTTTCTCACCCACCTGAGAGTTACTTCGGTTTCTCTATGACAGTGGGAGCGAGGATTGAATCATGAGATGATAACCCAACTAGTTTCGAGCAGGCCATCAGGAGTGAGACTCTGTAAGAATGGCTGGATGCTTAGTGATCTGAGATGGAAAAGTTGAGACTTTCAAAGCTAGACTTGTTAAAAGGTTTGCATCATTGACCAGGTATGGATTATGTTGAAACCTTTTCTAAGGATCTATACTTAAGTCCATCCAGATCCTACTTGCCAAGGCTACATACCATGACTACGATATCTGGTGGATTGGTGTTATGACTGCTTTTCTAAATGATGTTTTAGAAGAGAACGTCTGTAAGTACACAGCCAGAGGGCTTCGTAGACAATGGGAGCAGCGGAAACGTGTGCAAGTTGCTTTATAGGATAAAGCAGACATCGCGGAGTTGGAACGTCTGTTTTGATGTAGTTGTCAAAAAGTTTGACTTCATCAAAATGGTAGATGAACCTTGTATATACAAAAAGGTAGTAGGGAGTATGGTGGTGATCCTCATAGAGTACGTGGATGACATACTCTTGATAAGAAAGGAGTTTCCTATGCTGCGCTCGGTCAATCTCCACTTATCACAAGGATTCTCCGTATAGGATCAAAGTGGTACCTCCTAAATCCTGAGTTTTGATCTATGAGATAAAAGTAACTGGATGTTAGGATCCTCACTAGTTGTTGTGAGATGGTATTAATCGATCCTGGGGAGAATCACTGGAAAGGTTCCAGAGTGATAAGAATGACTGAATGTCAGTCACAGGCATTGTCTTTACCCTCAGTGAAGGGACGGTATGTTGGAAGAGTTCCAAGCTAGATACTGTGGCATATTAGACGATAAAGGCAGAATACATAGCTACTTAAGATGCTACCAAAGAGGCTGTCTGGGTGTATATTGGTTCATGAAATGAACTAGGTTCCAACCATTGTGTGACAATGGAAGTGTGGCTTTGGCCCGGGAACCACGGTCCCATCAGTGACCCAAACATAATCTAAGGCAGTATCACCTGATCATGGAGATGGTTGATCTCCAGGGTGATCGAGGTTAGGAGAACAGACTCAGAGGAAAACACAGCGGATCCACTCACAAAGGCATTTTCCTAGAGATAGACTTTTATGGGATGGTTGAGTATGAGATACTACAACCACTGCTATCAGATGGCCCTAGTGCAAGTGGGAGATTGTTAGTTATATGTATGCCTTAGAGGCCATTACTATACATAGGATGTATATTGTAGTGGATGCTTGGACATTTATAGGGAGGACTTTCTTGCTCGACATGATAGTATGCTATCTGGTTGATCTTTACCTTAACGTGTACACTGATTGTCTCTCTGTTACATGTTGGTAAAGCCCTTAGGATGTGTACTTGACAACCTGGACTATGATGCGGGTCATACTAGTGGGGACATGGTAGTCCATAAGTACATCCTTCAAGGTCCCTAGTCGTGGGTGTATCGAGACGGGGCATCGATATACCAGAGTAGACTAGCGTATACCTTCTCGACCCATATAGATGGGCGATGGATGATCCCATATCCATTGGTGTTTGACATCGGAGATGATATACGGGTGCTCAGTGGAGACTGGGTACACTGGACGGACTCGCCGAGAACTCCCAGATGGTATTATACCTTACGTCAGATGGCAGTTCTCTGGTGACACTGGTACAGAGTAGTTTGTTGACCCGAGATCGTCATAGAGTCTTGTGTGGTGCCCACTATGCTTTGATTTCAACCTTACAATGTCCAAGAGGGCGTGCAAAACGGTGGTTTTTGGGTACAGTCCCGAATCACATGGAGGCAATGAGCGATAGGAGGGGATTCGTCTCTCCCAGTATAGGGAGTTGATGTTGCGCTGTGTTCGATTGGCTATAACCGGAAATCCCTAGCCAGGGTTGCTGAGATTTACTGGTAAGTGTTACCAGTATTTTCTCGAACTGTTATAGACCACATATCGACACGACTTATCGAGCTATTGGGGTCTGACGTTTACCACCCCTAGGCGAGATATGCGACATATCAGACGACGAGACCGGACTGTACGGTAAGTGTTACTAGTTGGATTCACAGGAGTGTGAGCGGGCTTGCTCGTCGATCTTCTGATCGTTCAATACCCGGGTGGCCGTTACATTTAGCAGACCGCTTGCGGCTTGTTGGTGTTTGATATGATCATCACCTGCTGCCGGCGTATTGACGAGTCTTTAGAGTCCTACACAGAGGTTTCCTGGCTCAAGCGAAATGAAATAGGAGCGCATATGAGATATGTGCGGGACCGAGAATAATACCAGTATGTGATACTGTATTCGATTCTCGCGATTTGTGACATTGATCGGTTATATGCGATATAGCCGGGTTATCGGATTAAGTGTTGATTCGATAAGTTGTTACTATTGATATTAGTCGGTCATATGCGATATGACCGGATCGTTAAATCAAGCGTTGATTTAATGATTTAATGCATAATTATATATTTGATATATTACTTTGCATTAACTAGTATTGGTTCACTTAAAAAGGATTTTCTCACTTGATGTGCACATTGAATATGTGATATACTTTTGTGCATTTGATTGTATCATGTTTGATGATACATGATAGTTTGTGTGTTTGGTTTAAACCATGGTTGGTCAATGGTTAGGGTTTCTTTTGCTTCATTTACTTATTCATTTATTTATTTATTCATTTTAGAAAGAAATAAAATGGTGGCTAACTTTGGATTATCTTTGAAGCTTCATGAAGCTTTGAAATGGTTGACCATTTTGTTTCTTTCCCTAACCCTAACCATTCACCTAACCTTGGTTCATTCTCTACACCTAACTATGGTTGCAAATATGATAAGTATCATATTATTTCCTATTTTTAAACGAATCATCATATTCTTTTCTTCTTCTTCTTCTTCTTCTTCTTCAAGAAGAAGAGAGCTTGCAACCTTCAATGGGGATTTCATGAAAAGAGTGAGAAATCCAATTCTAAAGTGAACCCACTTCCTATTTCTTCATCCTCTACCACTTGCCAAGTAGTATAGGGTGTTTTCTTCACAAGTTTCATGGCTTGGTGAAGTTGGAGCTTGATCTTGTGTTGCCTCGATGTAGATCATCTTCGGCATCAAAGTCGACGACCTAGCCCGACCATTTCTTCGACGAAACCATTACTAGAGTCCGGGATCCGACGATCGCAGCGGAGGGACGTCAACGCGGAGCTGTGGAGGTGGAGGACCGGATCTACAAAGGTTGTATTTCCGTTCACTTAGTTAAGTTGTTAACTAGTTGCATGTTTCTCCTTTTCTCTAGTTAACGATCCGTATTAGGGTTTCTCGGCACATGAAAAATTTGAAATTGGCATGGTTGATACCTTGTGAGACCTCATTAGTGTGCCTAGGAACCCTACAGTGGTATCAGAGCCTAGCTAGACCCTTAGGCGATGTGTAGACGATGTTAGAAACCCGATCGAACCCGAAACCCTAATCCGAGACCACTCTCTGTCCAATTTTTGAAAATGTGGATTTTTCCATATTAAAAATATGCAGAAAATTAAGCAGGGCTTTGTAGGAATTACTGTAAATTTCGTGGACCTAAATCGATTAAACCGCCGCGGAACCGTGGCAGGAGCCTGCTTGTGCGGCGGTTCCGCGGCCGTATGGTTGGTTCTTCCAATAAAAGTTTCACAGTAATTCCTCTATTTTAGTGCTGTATTTTCTGGGATATTTTAATATTTACTCTACAGTTGAGTTTTCTGGGGTTGTTTTGGGAACTCGTGGATTCGATCGGATTGTCTAATCTTGTCTATGTGTTTTCCGGATAATTATTGAATATGTTAAAAAGTTCGACCGGATATAAATACCCACCTTTTCCCCTGTCGGAAAATTTCCAAGTGTTGGATCTTTCCGTGGTTTAATGACGTTCTAAGTTGTGCTAGTAACGCGATGGTCCCTCTAGAAGACAACAAACCTTAACTCGATTATGTGACCGTCTTGAACTGCCCTTTGAACCTTAGGGTTTGGGGCAGTACGGCGTGCCACATGTGAGGCGTTGGCTTGACCCTTCTACGGCTGGACCGTTGGTACTGAGGCATGAAGTGAATGTTTTTAAACTTGTTTTATGTGTTGAGCTGCTTCATGAAAACTTGGGTGTTTGACTGTTCGATCGGAAAATTTAACATTTTCTGTTTATCTGGAATGGGATACAATAATTGGAATTCTCAAGTAGTTATGAGATAACTGAAATGAATGTTATAAACATAGAACTTTAGTCTCACTTGATCGGTTGCCACGGAATTTTGATGTTATCAAAAGTCCGTCGCAATCTCGTAGCGTACGCGGATACTCGCCGGGTAAACTTAATAGACAGCTACACCCCATAGCCCCGACCAAGTGACTGTAGGAGAACCCCGTCGCCGAAAGCATTCGTTCTGGTGCTCGCGGTAGCGGTGTTCCGCCTTGGTGCACTTCGTCGACGGTATCGGGGGTGCGGCCGTCTACTGAAGTTTGCGACGAGCATTCGATCAGGTTGTCGGGAATCTTGTTGAATTGTGCGACTTGATATTGAAAAGAGTTTTCGATAATGAGACTAAAATGCGGGGTTTATAATCGTTAGGCATGTGATGTCTAAGGAATTCATTGATTTAGGCATGCGATGTCTATGTAGGTTGCGGATCACAACTGTTGTAGTTTTGCACTTTCTTTTCTGTGACCGTAAGTGTAATATGTGATATCGCCGGTTTCGTTGCTATATGTCAACGACAATTGGGATGCGCATATTTTACTTACGTTGATGACATGTGATGTTATGTGTTGCTGGATATGTTATATTGGATCGTCGTGTTTGAATAGCCGGGGTTTTTTTTATGTGAGATGAGTGTTTTTCATTTTCATTCATGTAAAAACTTGAATGTAATATTCTTTTATTGGGGCACTTCCAGATTGCGGAAGATGTCACCTTTTGTATATTATTTAATTTTCCGCACTAGGATAGACCCAAGGAGGGGAGCACAAGTAACCGGGTTCTGGAGTCCAATGGGAGACCAACTCGAGGAGTCGAGTCCGGGTCTCCTAACTCTAGAATTGGTAGGGTTGCTTGCCGCTCTCGTAGGGGTCTAGTGGTGTGGGTTTGGCTAATCATCGCGACCGTGGAATCCGTGTTTTATACTGGCTCGTATTAAAAACACGGACGTCCTAGTATATCCCATATTTAATATGATATTTTCTGCTGTGTTATCTGTAATGTGATCATGTGATATGTTCTGTGATAAATACTGTATATAGTATATACGATATATTATATAGACGTTATTTATGTTTTACACCCGCGCTAGCCCTGTCCCGCTCTGCCGTTAGTCACCTAACCTAACGGTGCACGAGGGGACATCGAGGCGAACACGGATGGCATAAGTGTACGTCGTATTTATCTGTGATGTTTAGGTGACTTAAATGATGGGACTTCATTAATAAGATTAATGAAATAAAAGAAACCTAAAGATATTGTAGAATCGAATTTCAAAATAAAAACAGGTAGCTAGAGTTCTTGCTTTGCACAGTGGTATATGTGATATATCCTGCACCTTATTCGATAAGGAAAGGACTGAGATCCCTTCACCGGGAGTGACTCCTTTAGCAATAACTGGCAGATGCTACACCCCTCGGTTTGTCTTTTGATCGCTTCAATAGTTTTTTCTTTGCACAGCGGTATATTTGATATATCCTGCACCTTATTCGACGAGGAAAGGGCCGACGATCCCTTCACCGGGAGTGACCCCTTTAGCAAAACTAAAAAAGCCTAAAAAACACTCCATTTTAAAATCATTTGATTCTACAACGATATCAAGTTCATTACGCAATAGGTTTTCTGAAAAACCTGTCGTAGCTCTCCGTCATTTCAGATAAGTAGTAGTTAGTATTCGTGCTGCGTTTGTTGGCCTTTGTCAAGGCGTAGTGTGCGGTAGCTGACTGGTGCTTATCTGCTTATGCATATGATGCAGATTGGCTTAGGGTAGTCGTGCGACCTTGTTGGCCTTTGTCAAGGGTCGTGCGGGTGGGTTTAATTCAATCAGGAAATGACGGGTTGAACTTGACTAGCTTCCTATGGTTTGTTGGCCTTTGTCAAGGTCATAGGAGGTTAGGAGCAAAATATTATGAGGAATTTCAAGTGTTGAAATTTGCAATGAGATTGCATACCTTCTATGAGATAGTTGGATCCCGATACCCGCTGCGAGTAAGAGTTACTCCTGGGAGAGTTTTACACATTACAATTAGCCGATCAAGTAGGTGTCTAGAAAGGTGTTAACAAGGTTACGCCACTGGGAAAACGAGGTTTACATTAATTAGGTTCGTGCGAAAGCATGGGGGACCTCCCTCATAGTACCGACACTGGCCTGGCTGAAAGATTGGCGAACTTGTAGTGTGTAATTAATCCCGGCTAGTCTTTCCTTTTAGTGTTTGAAGGAAGATTTAATAAAAACAATGGGAGCCATCCTGATTAGATAAAATAATAACCAATCTATTTTTGTAAGAGCGCAAGCTGAGTGTTTTCTTCTCTCTCTCTCTCCAGGTAGCGACCAAATCACACCTTAATCAAGATAATAATACGGATATATTGACCGAACCGGCTTGTTATACTGAGCTGGGGAACGTTGGTCCCGCTCCAACTTATAATTGTTATAAGACAGAGCAGGAAATTGGGGATTACCAGAATTCCTGTGCCACCCAAACGAAGAAAGTGCATACTGATGCATCATCTTCGGGTGTGTTCATTATACAGAACTGTTTCTCAGTATTCTTTACGTCCTGGATATGAGATACCGGATCAGGATCACGCATATGTAATTTGTTACATGGGCTAGAGATAGGTAAAGAACTGAGAACGGGTGATAAGTTTCATGAGACAGAAAATGGGGCAAGTGTTGCAGCCAAGTCTGTTGGTCACTGTCACCCTGTATGAACAGTACATTGATTCTGAACGAATGTTATTAGATACCGAACCTGATATACAAAATCATATCAGTCTCTTTATTTAGATAAAGAAATGATATAATTTTGTATTGTTAGATAATGTTTTGAACATTTCCTATATCAAAAGTTGATCGGTTCAAGCACGTTATCTAAAAGCATTAATGTTCTAAATCAAACTACAGTTCTTAGTATACAGAACACACACAAGAGGAAAAGTTCAGAAATAAACGAATCCTTCTTGAGGCATTGTAGACTAGGTCATATCAATGCGACCCGACTAGCTGAAGTTACATGTAGATGCATATTTAAATCAGTTTGAATTTACATCTTATGAAACTTGCCAGTCATGTCACAAGGATATAATGACACCAGCCCAGTTTATTGGAAACAGAGAAAGAGTTAGTGAACTCTTGGGACTGATACATGATGATGTATGTAAGGTCCCCGGTCTACACATGCCAGGACTGGTTCTTTATACTTCATTACGTTCTCTGATGATCTCTCAAGATTCAGACATATGTTCCTGTTGAAACACAAGTCAGAACCTTTTGAGGTATTCACAGAATATAAGTTAGAAGTAGAGAACCAATAAGGGTATAAGTATTATGTCCTTTGATGAGATCAAGGAGGAGAATACTTGTGCATAGAATTCCTGAACTATTCTAAAGGAGAATGAGATTCTCTCTCAGCATTACTCCTCCGTATACACCATAGCACGATAGTATATCGGGGCGGAGCAATAGCACCCTATATGATTTGGTGTGCTCTATGATGAGTACTACTGAGTTTCCTATTTCCTTTTTGGGAGTTATGCACTTATGAAGTTGCATACCTATTGAATAGGGTTCCAATCAAATCAGTTGCCTACCTCTTCATATGTGATATGGAAAGGGAAGAACCCACATCTTAAGTTAGTTAAGATTTGGGGTTGTCCATCCTATGTCTAAAAACAAAATCCGGACAAGCTTGAGGCAAGGTCTGTTATGTAGAACCGGAAATGTTCCAGCTATACAAACTGCAGCTGATGATTTGAAAGAACCAAAGGATTCAATAGTTACCAACGAAGCTCAGCCACTCCGCCGATCTAGTTAGGTTTTCTCACCCACCTGAGAGTTACTTCGGTTTCTCTATGACAGTGGGAGCGAGGATTGAATCATGAGATGATAACCCAACTAGTTTCGAGCTGGCCATCAGGAGTGAGACTCTGTAAGAATGGCTGGATGCTTAGTGATCTGAGATGGAAAAGTTGAGACTTTCAAAGCTAGACTTGTTAAAAGGTTTGCATCATTGACCAGGTATGGATTATGTTGAAACCTTTTATAAGGATCTATGCTTATGTCCATCCAGATCCTACTTGCCACGGTTACATACCATGACTACGATATCTAGTGGATGGGTGTCATGACTGCTTTTCTAAATGATGTTTTAGAAGAGAACGTCTGTAAGTACACAGCCAGAGGGCTTCGTAGACAATGGGAGCAGCGGAAACGTGTGCAAGTTGCTTTACAGGATAAAGCAGACATCGCAGAGTTGGAATGTCTGTTTCGATGTAGTTGTCAAAAAGTTTGACTTCATCAAAATGGTAAATGAACCTTGTATATACAAAAAGGTAGAAGGGAGTATGGTGGTGATCCTCGTAGAGTACGTGGATGACATACTCTTGATAAGAAAGGAGTTTCCTATGCTGCGCTCGGTCAATCTCCACTTATCACAAGGATTTTCCGTATAGGATCAAAGTGATACCTCCTAAATCCTGAGTTTCGATCTATGAGATAGAAGTAACTGGATGTTAGGATCCTCACTAGTTGTTGTGAGATGGTATTAATCGATCCTGGGGAGAATCACTGGAAAGGTTCCAGAGTGATAAGATTGACTGAATGTCAGTCACAGGCATTGTCTTTACCCTCAATGAAGGGACGGTATGTTGGAAGAGTTCCAAGCTAGATACCGTGGCATAGTAGACGATAAAGGCAGGATACATCGCTACTTAAGATGCTACAAAAGAGGCTGTCTGGGTGTATATTGGTTCATGAGTTGAACTTGGATCCTACCATTGTGTGACAATGGAAGTGTGGCTTTGGCCCGGGAACCACGGTCCCATCAGTGACCCAGACATAATCTAAGGCAGTATCACCTGATCATGGAGATGGTTGATCTCCAGGGTGATCGAGGTTAGGAGAACAGACTCAGAGGACAACACGGCGGATCCACTCATAAAGGCATTTTCTCAGAGAGAGACTTTTATGGGATGGTTGAGTATGAGATACTACAACCACTGCTATCAGATGGCCCTAGTGCAAGTGGGAGATTGTTAGTTATATATATGCTCTAGAGGCCATTACTATACATAGGATGTATATTGTAGTGGATGCTTGGACATATATAGGGAGGACTTTCTTGCTCGACATGATAGTATGCTATCTGGTTGATCTTTACCTTAACGTGTACACTGATTGTCTCTCTGTTACATGTTGGTAAAGCCCTTAGAATATGTACTTGACTACCTGGACTATGATGCGGATCATACTAGTAGGGACATGGTAGTCCATAAGTACATCCTTCAAGGTCCCTAGTCGTGGGTGTATCGAGACGGGGCATCGATATACCAGAGTAGACTAGCGTATACCTTCTCGACCCATACAGATGGGCGATGGATGATCCCATATCCATTGGTGTTTGACATCGGAGATGATTTACGGGTGCTCAGTGGAGACTGGGTACACTGGACGGACTCGCCGAGAACTCCCAGATGGTATTATACCTTACGTCAGATGGCAGTTCTCTGGTGACACTGGTACAGAGTAGTCTGTTGACCCGAGATCGTTATAGAGTCTTGTGTGGTTCCCACTGTGCTTTGATTTCCACCTTACCATGTCCAAGAGGGCGTGCAAAACGGTGTTTTTTGGGTACAGTCCCGAATCACATGGAGGCAATGAGCGATAGGAGGGGATTCGTCTCTCCCGGTATAGGGAGTTGATGTTGCGCTGTGTTCGATTGGCTATAACCGGAAATCCCTAGCCAGGGTTGCTGAGATTTACTGGTAAGTGTTACCAGTAGTTTCTCGAACTGTTATAGACCTCATATCGACACGACTTATCGAGCTATTGGGGTCTGACGTTTACCACCCATAGGCGAGATATGCGACATATCAGACGACGAGACCGGAATTTACGGTAAGTGTTACTGGTTGGATTCACAGGAGTGTGAGCGGGCTTGCTCATCGATCTTCTGATCGCTCAATACCCGGGTGGCCGTTACGTTTAGCAGAACGCTTGCGGCTTGTGGGTGTTTGATATGATCATCACCTGCTGCTGGCGTATTGACGAGTCTTTAGAGTCCTACACAGAGGTTTTCTGGCTCAAGCGAAACGAAATAGGAGCGCATATGAGATATGTGCAGGACCGAGAATAATACAATTATGTGATACTGTATTCGATTCTCGCGATTTGTGACATTGATCGGTTATATGCGATATAGCCGGGTTATCGGATCAAGTGTTGATTCGATAAGTTGTTACTATTGATATTAGTCGGTCATATGCGATATGACCGGATCGTTAAATCAAGCGTTGATTTAATGATTTAATGCATAATTATATAATTGATATATTAGTTTGCATTAACTAGTATTGGTTCACTTAAAAAGGATTTTCTCACCTGATGTGCACATTGTATATGTGATATACTTTTGTGCATTTGATTGTATCATGTTTGATGATACATGATAGTTTGTGTGTTTGGTTTAAACCATGGTTGTTCAATGGTTAGGGTTTCTTTTTCTTCATTTACTTATTCATTTATTTATTTATTTATTCATTTTAGAAAGAAATAAAATGGTGGCTAACTTTGGATTATCTTTCAAGCTTCATGAAGCTTTGAAATGGTTGACCATTTTGTTTCTTTCCCTAACCCTAACCATTCACCTAACCTTGGTTCATTCTCTACACCTAACTATGGTTGCAAATATGATAAGTATCATATTATTTCCTATTTTTAAAAGAATCATCATATTCTTTTCTTCTTCTTCAAGAAGAAGAGAGCTTGCAACCTTCAATGGGGATTTCATGAAAAGAGTGAGAAATCCAATTCTAAAGTGAACCCACTTCCTATTTCTTTATCCTCTACCACTTGCCAAGTAGTATAGGGTGTTTTCTTCACAAGTTTCATGGCTTGGTGAAGTTGGAGCTTGATCTTGTGTTGCCTCGACGTAGATCATCTTCGGCATCAAAGTCGACAACCTAGCCCGATCATTTCTTCGACGAAACTATCACTAGAGTCCGGGATCCGATGATCGCAACGGAGGGACATCAATGCTGAGCTATGGAGGTGGAGGACGGGATCTACAAAGGTTGTATTTCCGTTCACTTAGTTAAGTTGTTAACTAGTTGCATGTTTCTCCTTTTCTCTAGTTAACGATCCGTATTAGGGTTTCTCGGCAGATGAAAAATTTGAAATTGGCATGGTTGATGCCTTGTGAAATCTCATTAGTGTGCCTAAGAACCCTACAGGTTGGTTAACACCATAGGCCCCTGGTCAGGGCAGTTGAGAATTACAGATAGGTAGATCAGTAGTTTCTCGGATGGTTTTGAGCTACAGCGACACGACTTATCAGGTTAGTAAGGGTCTGACGTTAACCACCCTGTAGACCTGATATGCAACACTCTTAGACGAGTAGACCGGACTGTATGGATATTATCACGGTTAGGCTTGGTAGGGGTTCAGATGAGTTTGCTCGCCGGCCTTCTTTTCGACAGATATCTGAGTAGTCGTTACGTACAACTAGTGTCGCTGATGTGCTTGTGGTTAAACCCACTGCCAGCGTACCGTCGAGTCTTTAGAGTCCCACATAAAGGGTTTCCCTTGTTAAGGAGAAACGATGTGGAGTCCGTATGTTTATACGTGCATAATTCCGGTTAATTATGTGTACTAGTTGCGCGGAATTTGATCGGCGGATTATAATACTAGCGGGCTTAGGATTAAGCCGGTTTCCTAAATCAGATATTTATTTAATGCTAGTATTATATTAGTAGTATTAGTCTATCTCTCGGGTATTCGTATTTTGATACGAATACGAGTATGTATATATGGTAGAATGTATTTTGTATTTATACAAAATACTTTCTAGAAGATGACACCTCATCATTCATTTTTTCTATTTAATGAAAATAGAAAATTAGGTAGAAATGTGAGATGGTTTCAAGCATGGTTTGAAGTATAGAAATTATATTTAGTTATTCATTTATGAATACTATTGAAGTATGGCTAGTGTTTTAATAAAGAGAAAAATACTTGATATTAATTTAGAGCTAGCTATTCTTCAAATTATTTACACATTGACATTCTCTTTCCTCTCTTGATCTCATCTTCATCCTCAACCCTAAACATTCTTATGAGTTGAGATAGAAAAAATCACTACTAATCATCTCCGCATGATCTAAACTAACTATATTAGCAAACTAGCTAGTTTAGTTACTTTCTTTTGAAAGTAGAAACTTGAATCTTGAATCTTCGGGCGGATCATCTAGGTTTGAGGAGGCCGAAAACTAAGCTAGATTAAAGACCTCAAAAGGAGATTAAGAAGAGGAGTCAAGACCCGAAGAAAATGAACTTATCGGTATAACCTTCTTTACATAGTAACTAGAACTCTTTTTAACTAGTTTAATGTTTGGTTAGATTCTAGGTAGTTATTTCTAGTGCCAAGTTTATTGAAAAGTTAATGTTTTTTTAGTTCCGCAACGGCCACAGTTAGCGGCTATGGAACTAGGAATCGTTATAAATATAATCCATGCTTAGTTATAATTAATGGAAATATATTAGAACTAGATTAGAAAAGAAGATGAATCTTTTAAACTAACCATAGAAATAAAGTATATAAAAACCGTAGATTTTTCTCTCTTGAAAACCAACTTTTATTTTATTTTGCATTTAAATTTTTAGATTTTAATAAACAACTCAACTTTAACTTAATTTAAAATTAGTTAACACACCTCTCTGTGGGAACAATTCTCAAGTATAACTGCAATAAGTTGTATATTTACGGTTAAATTTGGAGACTAACAATTTCCCAATCAAGTTTTTGGCACTGTTGCCGGGGAGGTGTAGTTTAATTACATTTAAATTTAATTTTTAGATTTTAGTTGTAGATTAAATTATATTTCCTTTAGCGGGTTTGATTCTGCAAAATTTTTATTTAAAATTTCAGGAATCGAGACAAACTTACAGGAAGAGAAGATCAAGGCGAACAAAGGCAAATCTGGGTAAGATCTCATTCTTCCCAAATTCTTAATTTGATTCCAACTAAAAAATATTTGAAGGATTCTTTATGTCATATAAAAAAATTAGTTTAGATTTTAGATCTTCGATCGTTTTAGATTGCATTGCATATTTAAGAAGATTCTAAGGGACAATAACCCAAATCCAGATTAGGTGGGGATTTCATCATCCTTCCTAGGCCGCACAAACCATAACCAAGCATCCACATTAAGCTACATTAAATTAATAAATATATATCTAGACTTTATCCCTTAAGGACTTATCATGCTCAATAGGACAAGAGGAGGCTTTAGGTAATCTAACGGTTATCTGATTCAATCTTGAGGTATCTAGCGACGTGTGACTAGCTGTGGTTGTTTAATTAAGGCCCTCTATATCGGTAATTCATATAGCGGAACCCTCCCACTTAACTGACACTGATCTGTCCTCAAGCTTGTTAAAGAGCAGTTAGAGAATTTATCCCGCAATTTATCTCTTGGCAGTTAGGAGCATGTCTAGTAACTTGACCTAGCTAGCCCTAGATCTAGGTTGTTTGCACATTTTCGATTGTGATTTGTTAGAATCTCTAGTTTAGTTTTTGCTTCTTAGTTTTTTCATATAAAAAAAGTTTTTGTACGGTGTATGCATATGTGGGGTCGAGACGAAACAAACCGTTTGAATCGTATTGATTTTACAGATACTATGACTGATATTGTTCCCGTTACACCTACGCTGTAGGATAGATGCTATCCTGCACGTACTTTACTCCTATATTGTATAGTCTTATCAATTGTTGCCGGTGAGTATGAAATTAAATCCGTTTTCATAAAATCACTTCCTAAATTCCATGGTTTAGAATCGGAAGACGCCTATGTATTTATAAGGGAATTTGAGGACTTATACCAATTGTTCAAATTGAACCAGTTAAATCAAGATGTTGTAAAACTTAGACTAATATCATTTGCCCTTACTGATAAAGCTAAGTATTGGCTATACAGTGTGCCGGCTTGGTAGTGATATATGCCTTAGAGGCCATTATTGTGTAGTACTGGATTGTATATTACATTTTGGATGCTTGGGATATAAGAAGATATAATAACAGTCTTACTCAATATAATAGTATGCTATCTAGTCTGAGTCTATCTTAACATACGTATATATTTATTTTAACATATCGCTAATACATGTTGAAAGAGACCTTAGAATCTTTGCTTGATTACCAGCATTATGATGACAGTCACACTAGTGGGAGCTGGGTAGTCTATAAGCACATCCTTAAACATGTACCTAGTCATAGGATTATCGAGACCGGGTATCGATACTCCAAAGTAGACTAGTGTATAGCTTCTTATCCCCGTCAGGGGAGGTGGCCTGTCCCATAGCCATTAGTATGCAGTGCCAAAGATAGTATACAGGTGGTCATTGGGTTATAAGTTACACTGGACGAACTCGCTAGGAACTACTGGTTGGTATTATACCTATCGTCAGTTAGCAGTTTCTCGGTGACATGAGTATATGTTAGTCTGTTGACGGTGTCGTTTCCGTATGGTTTTACGCAGGGGTGTTCGATTGAACACATGTATTTATATACATGCTTTAATCGGATGGTTTAGTAGTACTAGCAGGTTTGAAAGACAGCCATTTTTTATGCTAGTATTATATTGCACTTTTTTGGGTATTTGTATTTTAACACGAATACGGTATTTATACGAATATGTGTATTTGTATAAATACGGGTATTTGTGTTTTGATACAAATACATGTATTTATTTCTAAATATGAATACGCGTATTTTATATATTCGGTACAAATACGGTATTCGTATTTTGGTAGAAATATGGTATACGTATTTATACGAGTTTGGTATTCTAAATTATACACATACTAGTATTTGTATGCGTATATATATCATAGTGAGGTGGCTTCTCTCTACACTCTCACTCATTCTCACTTCTTCTAGAGTTGTGTGGGCTTATGACTCACACTAATGAGTCACAACATATACACCTACCGTTTTGTTTTGCATGAAGAGATAAGAATGAGGAAAGAGGAGGATATATTGATGATGGTTGATATATTTCTTCACTTGAGTTTTTTCATGAGTTGCAACCTCTTCTTCTTCTTCCTCAATTTTCTCATTTGAGCTTTGAGGATTAAAAAATAGCATTTAGTTTCACAAAGTATACCACTCTAAGCATCTTGTCTTGCAAGATTTGATCTTTAGGTGCTTCGGACGAAACTATCGCTTGAATCGAAATCCTCGGGTACATCGTCTTTGATGCGGAAGATCGGATTCGAGAGCTCATTCCATCAACCTAAGGAGCTTGTGGAGTCCATATTTCAAGACCCGAAGGACCGTCTACAAAGGTTGTAATCTCAATCGAGTCGTTAAAACTCTAGTTAGGGTTTGTTTAGTTTAGTATTTGGGCTTGTATCCTGGGATTTTAGTGTATTGTGCTTAAGTTTTTGATTCCACATAGCCGTAGTTGTCATGGCAAGGAGCACATATACACTTACACTAGTATTAGAGCCTACCCAACACTTAACTAACTAAATAGACAAGGTTTAGAGTTTTGAAATTGAAATAACTCCGTAACGTTAAATTCTAGATCCAAGTTTAAGTCGTTTTTTAAAGAGCTTCTAATTTTTTTTAAACAAGTGCAGAATGCTCCTTATGTTGTAACTAGAGCACCAAAGAAAAACGAGACACTCGGTCACTAAAAAATCTGCCAGAAATGAGATATTTCCCGCCATAAGTGGTTTTCTTGTGGCCTCTGGTCTCGTGTTTCTTGTGTTGTTCTGTACTCTTGGATATAGGATTTATGGTATTGTTTGATTTTGCCCAGATTTCATCTAGTGTTATCTTTTTGAATGGGCAATATGGAGTGTTTTTAAGTTGAAATTTTAACATCGTTTATTCGCTTTAAGTTTGTATATGAGTTTCTAAACACCGACTTATTGCTTTACGTCGATTAGTAAGGGTTGCACATATCTAATATCTTGTTTGCTGTTTGTAAATATGAAGCATTGGATCGTTTTGATTGAATAGCCAGAGGTGTGAGAAGAGTGTTCTTTTCTTTCATTCATGTAATTTGTAAATGTGACATAAAATTCTTTTGCGGGGAACATCTGGGTTGAAGTTATAGCTACCGATGTATTATTTCATTTACTTTTTCTAGCACCTAGGATAGCCTAAGGTGGGGTGCACAAACTATCGGGTTCTTGAAGTGCCGAGTGGCCAACTCATTTTATTAAAGGAGGTTGCTTCACTCGAGGATTTGGTGGGTAGTTTGCCACACCCGTAGGGGTCTAGAGTGAGAGTTTGGCTATTCATCACGACCGTGGAATTCGCTTTTCGTTAGAGGCTAAAACGAAACACGGAAATCATAGTATATCTAATATATTCATCTGTGTTGCTTGTATTGTGATCTGTGATATGCAATGGCTATTATTATGTGAGACGAATGACTATATATATATAGATTATATATAATAAACATTGCTTATGTTTTGCACCCGTGCTAGCCCTTCCTCCGCTCTGCCATTAGTTAAGTAACCTAACAGTGCATGACGGGGCCCCATGGCGAATGCAGATGGCATAAGCATACGTTCTATTTTTGTTTCTTTCTGCAACGATTGGGTTATATGATGGAACTGCATTAATATTTTTAATGCAAATAAAATAAACCAAAGTTAAATCGTTGGAACAATTTCAAAACCACTCGGTTTTCTTTAAAAAATAGCATTTAAATGTGGAGCCTAAACCACTCCTTTAAAAACCTATCATGGTTCCTTCAACTATATCAAGTTCATTACATTCACGGTTTTCGCCAAAACCAGCCGTAGCCTTCCGTCATTTCAGATGGGTATTCAGTAGTATTCAAGCTATGTATTTTGACTTTCGCCAAGGCATAGTGATTGGTACCTGATGGGTATTCCTCTGTAGCAGAGATGGATGCGTTAATCTGGGACATGCGTACAGCTATTTTGGCCTTCGTCAAGAGTTTGTATGAGTGGGATCAGATTAACCTGGACAATGACGAGTAGAACTTGACTTGTGTCTTATGATATTTTGGTCTTCGTCAAGGTCATAAGCGCCTGGGAAAAAATCCACATCGGGAGTTTCAAAGGAAAACGAAACTTGCTAGTTTTGTATACCATCTGGAGTGTGATGATTTTGGTAAGATTCCTTCAAAATTATCACATAATAATAGTTGGATTCTTATCCCACTGTGAATATTATTACTCGTCGGGAGAGTTTTTCACTTTACAATCAATGCTATAAACCAAGTAGCTGTCTAGAACGGAGTTACGGGGCTACTCCTCCAGGGAAAAGAGGTTATTTAATTAAGGAACTTCGCGAAAGCGTTGTAAAACCTCTCTCAAAGTACCAACACTAGCCTTACCGAAAGGTTAAGTAAGAATAGTAGGGTGCGATTAATCTCGACTAATTCTTTTTTTATAGTTTGAAGGAGGATTTGAGGAAACAGTGGGAGCCATCCTATTTAGATAAACTAATAACCTATCTAAATTTGCAAGAGCATCATACTGAGTGTTATCTTCTCTCTCTCCTAATTGCAGTGACCAAGATGACCGGGCTTAAGTCACTATTAGATAAAAATATATTGACGGGGCCAAACTATAAAGATTGGCTAAGAAATTTTCAGATGGCCATTACCTATGACAAGTTGGGCTACTTCCTTACTACAAAAGCTCCTGCCGTCCTGGGTCCAGATTCCACAATCGCGAATATTGAGATCCGTAGGACATGGGAAATAGACAATGTGAAAGCCAAATGCCTCGTGTTAGCCTCTATGGATAATGAATACCAGAGACGGCACGAGAATATGGACCTTGCTGAAGGTGTTCCGAATTGTCAGTGATTCAAACAAAGAGGCGGGTCCGAGTCTTCACCATCACCACGGTGGGGTAAAAACCGGCATCGAGCATGCCGTTTTAAAAATTTTCAAGGCGGTGATGAACACAAGCCAAGATCTAACTAGAAGTTTAGGGTTTTAGCATGATGATATCACAAACACATAAGAAGGGAAAGAGTTATACGACCTTAGTGGTTTGAGTCCTTCTCTTCTTAGGCTCCGGATTGTAGTCCCTACGACTCCTTGTAGCTCCACTTGAAGATTGATCGATCTAGCTCCTTGATCTTCCTAATCAAAGATGATCCACCAGATACTACTTACCTCCAAACTTATCTTTTGCTCGTCCTAAGCAAAATAAAAAATTATAGTCTCACTTTCACAGGGAACGCGATTGCACTGAGCATGTGCAACAAGCCGTTAAACTTCTAGGTGTCCCTAGTAGGAGGAGTGTTGTCTCCTAAGGGTTTTCAGTGGATTACACCCACAAAATCCTATCAAGCTAGTTTCATAAGTTAACGTCGATTCTACTCCTACAGTTTAGTATCTTAGTTAAAAATTCTATCATCCTAAGTTAGAAATATTCAACCCTTATGTTTCACACCTCTTGTCTATTTAACCCCAGATCCTATAAATTTTACAGTTTAGAAAGATATTGGTATCTCTTGAGTTTTTCTTCTAAAGTGCGTTCTCCAATCAGGGATTTTTATCATCATTACAGAAAACAAAAGTCTTATTCTTCATCCTTATCTTTCCTCCAAACATCGAATGTATACCCCTACATGTGTGTAAATTTTCACCCCTACACTTAAGAATTCAATTCAAACTATAGTACCCTTACCTTAATACCTAATAATACTTCTTTTCATTAATAGATGGACGGTTTTGCTCACATATCATTCATGCGACTATTATTGCTTCTTGAGGCACTAACAGCCGATTACTGAATGTATGAGCTTAAAACGTAAATAGCAGTTTCCAGGTCTTGACTTTATTTATATTTTTCTTTTTCTATTAAGACCGGATATATTTTTCAATGATGCTCTTATGGTGGTTAGTTTTAAATACCGTTTTTTCTTTCATACTAGGCTTTCAGGCAAGAGTATTTCTAGGTATCTTCAACTATCCCAAATTTCAAGGTGCGTGTATGTGTAGTTTGTAGGGTATATATTTTCTAAATTTGGACTCAAGAATAGAAACTATTTTTCAGTAAGGGTTCAATACTCTCTCTTCATCTCGACATAACTAAAAAACTGAACTCAAGATTACCTATTTCTCAAAAAAATAAAAATGTAAGGACGTATAATTACCAAGATTAAATAAAAAGAGGGTTATTTTTAGGGTTTTCAATTCCTAAGCCTAGTGTTTAGTTATTTCTAACGTATCAACTAAACTTTCAGAATAAAAATCTAAGTTATCCTATTGGCTAACTTGACGACAAAGTTTTTATATTTTTTGGAATTTTTTGGAATTTTTATGGGTTTTTTAAAAATATGTATGTAATGCAGAATATACACATAATGTAGTGCTCACCCCCAAACCTGAGTTTTAGGATGTCCTCATCGTTTCCCCCGTCTCCGGTAGTTAGACTTAGACATCAGGGTGAGAATTTTATTGAAGAAAAAACCTAAGACTAATTACAACGTATACAAGTTATAAGATTGGGTTAGTCCAGAAATTAATACCATCCGCATAAAGATTTTGTCTATATAGTGCAATGGCTGGTAAAAGAATATGTATAAAAAGAAGATAAAGAAAAAGAATGTGTATATGTTAGATGTCAGTGAAGGGCACGGGCGTGTAAAAGTAGGGACCAGAAGACGTTGAAAGTGAAAATGAAATTTTGAGGAGGTCAAAGAATTGTTTTCTGAATGAATTGAAAGTTCAAAAAGCCCATGTTGAGTTCCGAAGTTATGTTCGTTTAAGAAATGGAGTTCATATGCAAAAAGTTCAGACAAAGAAAGGTTCTTAGAATGTTCCCAAATTAATCCTGACTCAAACTCACCAAGAATATCAAGTTCATCCGCAAAAATTTCCTCAAAACTCGACATGAATGAATGTTTTTCAATACTGTCTTCCTCCCTATGATTTTTCACAATCTTACTCTCAATATTCACAAACTCTCCCAAAACGTTTTCCTCCTCATCACATTCGCAAATCGGTAGGTTCATAGCATCTAAAAAAGTAGGTTCCTATATTAACGTTTCTTCCGAAACAATATCAAAAGGTGATACAAAAATTGTGGGTTCCTGATCATTGATCTTTTCTAACACTCTATCCAAACCATACCCAACAAATTCACAAGCTTCCTCCTCTAAAATTGGAATGCAGAAATCAGTCGGAGGGTTTTCTTGTGTGTCCTGGTAACACTCAGTCAATTCAATCGTATCATCATCTATGAAATCATCAAAATTTATTTGATCATTTATCTCACTTGGGCGACTTCCTAGATGACAGACAGTAACACTATTGGGTTCCGATTGACTGTGTTCACTCTTTAGAATTCTCACAGCTAAATGTTTCACGTATTCCTCTATGCTAGCTAACGATTGGGCTTGAGCAAGAAACAATTGCTCAGACTGCTGTATGAACAGGGCTAGCGTAGCAGCTGTTTGATTCTCGACCGCAGTCATTACTTCAATACATTTCTCTAAAGCGGTCAACCTAGCATCGATCTCACTATCATTCTCTAAAGATGATTCAATTGTTTCGCGTTGGAGGGATTGTGATGGTGGTGATGCTAAAGCAGTCAATCTGTCGACCTCTTTCTCTAAATCCTCAATCATTAGGTCTCTAATTGAAGTGGGACTGGGTTCAGGAGTGTTAGGTGGGTGACCATTATCAAAAATTTAGGACGGTTGGTCACCCCTAGGAAAGGACAATTTTTATAAATGCGGGAAGAATCATGGAAATTTGAACAAATGAATTGGGACTGAATATAAACAAATGAATAAGAATCGTGAAAAATAGAATTGAATCGTGTATCACCCATATTAACAATAATTTCATAAATCACACAAAAATAAAGAATATCACACCCCTAGCAGTTTATGTTATGCTAAGTCAACTAGACCTGCTCAAGAACCTGATTGACGAAGTAAAACTGTGTCGAGAAACAGGCTCATGATATACTGATCACGAATCTAAGTAAGTGGAAAAGATAAGAGGAGGTTTTCCAACGCTTTCGCGAAGTTCCTTAATTAGATAACCCTTTCCCTTTTGGCGGTTGCGCCGTGAACACTTGCCTAGACACCCCGTGAAAGATATATCGTTAAGCAAAGTTCTAAACACAGTTAACTTCTCCTAATGAGCACGAAGTACTTAAAGTCTTCTAATTGATTTTAAATTACTGGGGGTATGCAAAAATGCAGTTTTGTGATTTGTGGGCTACGGAGAAAGGTGATGAAATCCTTTACCGTATCTTGTTTGGTCTTTTTGAACTTAAAATCCGTATTAAGATGCAAATGAGCAATCAATAAAAGAATTTAAGAAATCAAGCAAATAAATCAATTCTTTTTCATTTAAGTATTAAGCGCTGCAACAAATACGTTTAGTTCTCTGTTCTATTGGCGGCAAAATTGTATGAAGAATCCTGCAGAAGATAGAAATATTGGAATGCGTCGGATTCGAGAGGAATCTGTTAGGAAATACGTACCAATGTGATTTGGTTCAAGAAAACCCCTTTGAAGTGATCCAAGTCTTTGATTGTTCGCTTGCGCTGGTCAAACTACTGGGATCTTTAGCACTATACTTCTCTAACGTCTTGAAATTGCATTTGAGCCTCGCTCCGCACGATCGCTGGTCTTAAATCCGTAAAAATCTGCAAATGTCGGAAAATACGATATTTAGTGTAAAAGCGATATATATGCCCCAATTCCTACATACTCAAAATTATAAAAATCAAGCAATACCACTAGAGTACTGACAACATACTGGAGCTCACACAAAAAGAAAAAAATCAAAACCACCCCAAATTGGCCGAGCTCGCCGGATTTCTCATTGAAGTCTCCGGCCAAATTCCTAGTGTTTGTGCTCGAATTTTGTGTGGATCTTTCAGGCTATAATAGTATTCTAATGGTATAACTTGATTTTTAAGTTGAATTTCAGGGTGATTGCAGGTTTTAAGAACAGAGAACAAATTTGAATTTTTTTTGTTTTGTTAGATTTGAAAAAATTGAGTTAAAAGTTAGTTTTGTTAGTAAGAACCAAAAATAACAATTCCTAATACTACCAACTCCCCGGCAACGGCACCAAAAACTTGTTGGGAACTCACCCGCGCGCGCAAACGCGTATGTTTTGAAATAGAGATATGGTTTTTACGAAATGGATTGCGCACGCGAGATCGTTCTCGTTTTAAAATTTATAACCGCAAGTGCACGACGCGTTGTAGCGAGCCGGCAAGCACGGGTCAATCCGCAGGGAATTGTGTATTAGGTTTCGTTATTTAAGGTTCAACAAATTAATGAATTGGTTGTTTGTCACAAAAAAATAAAAAGAATTCAAAAAAAAGAAACAAGGAAAACAAGTTGAGAAAGAATGGTTATGGCTTTGGCTCGGAAGGTCGAATCGCGACGATTCCTTCTACGCTCCCATGATCATGAGTTGTCCGTCCTTACCTCGATCCCGGCTTGATGTACGACTTGTCAAAGCGGTTGCGAGGCATAAGTCGTCAAATTCCGATATTCTCCGCAAAGCACGAAACGAGCCCGTTTTGATCACTTACCGTTTATATATCCGAGCTTGGGGTATCAACACTAAATACAAGGGTTAGCAAGCATACCACAACAATAAAAACACAAAGTAGTGAGTGAGAGCAAATGATTTTAGTGTTGAGTTTACTAAGTATTTGTGATGGTATATGATATATAATACTAAGAGATTTGTTAAGTCACTTAATCACAAAATATCATATCCAAACTTTGCAAACTTAACACCAAATTGATTCTAACCTTAGACTTACAAGATGGGGTTTGTGGGGAGAATATGGTATGTGATGAGGTTACAAAGTAACCATGGAATCAACATACCATATCAACCCATCCAAGTTATAATACTAAGTTTATAATCATATTAAAGCATGTTAAACAATCATAAGAGGTTGAGGAGGCAAAGCCTTTCATCTCACTTCCTCACCATTACCACAACCAATAAAAGATTAGTTAAGCATGAATAAAGAAAAGAAAAGCAAAGCAAGTATAAAAAAGAAACAAGTATAAAAGAAACAACAATATTATTAACACTTGAGAAAGAGATACAAGATTTTGTTTACTTGTTCAACCTCCTTAATGAAGCTCTCCAAAAAGAGCTTCAAGAGGGAAGAAGAAGAAGAAACCAAATGCAGCTCCCTCACCCTCAAGCTAAACCAAAAAAGAAACTAAAACAAAACTATGGTATATATTACAATGTATGAGAGAGAACTTCCCTTACTCACTGATATGTATTTATAGGCTCAAAAGAAAATTAATCAAGTAATAAAAATGAGCTGACGTGGCAGCAAGGGAGGGGCCACAGAAAACAGGGGTCCATTGGGTCAAAGGGGACTGAGCTCGCCGGATTTCTTGGGTTCCTCACCGATCCAAATCTTAGATATGGGACTCGTATTGGTTGTGTGGTCTTGTGTGCTCTCCACAATCACTCTGATGCTGTTTGCTTTATCTGTTATATCCTGATTTGCCTTCAGAGATTATGGAGGGAATCTTGAATCCAATATCACATCAAACCTTTTAGCAATCAATGCTCATCAATGCACATCATACCCATATGTGCCCAATTGCTCAAGCCATCATGCCATGGGTAGCCCCACCATGGTCCTTGTGACAAAGAGTTATGTGTACACTTGTATGTGTTGGACCATTTTAGACAATAAGTGTGTACACATTTATTGTAAAAGGAACTCTTTGGATATCAGTCAGTTCTCTGTTCTGATTGCAGTGTTGGCTCCCAAATGCTATATCCGTGATATTGAATGTGTTTTCAGTGTTGTATCACGAATACCTGTAAACTGTAACTACTGAGCAGACACTGATTAATAATACCGATATATAACAAAAGAGATAATGAATCAGCGGTATTAAAATGCAGTTTTCTGAGATGAACACTACTATAGATCAAACTTCCTCTTCACTTATATCGAATAAGCGAAGGTAACACCCTAGACCAAATTGCTAGTCTAGTTTAGGATGGTGAAGTAGGGTATATTAGCTCACAAGGGTTTGTTCAAAGCAATGTGATTCACGTCACATGTAATGGTTCATGGCATTGCGTTGGTGGAAGAAGAAAACTACGTGAATGGAAAGAGCTTGAAGATGATGAGGTCCTCCACTCAAAAATGAAGCAAGTATGTCAATGAGTGTTCAATGGCACAACACAAGAATATCCCCATTCAAGCATGGAATAATTTTGCAATAATAAATTGCACCCATGCTTGAATAGTTGGTCAAGAGTAAATATAAAATGAAATATGCCATACTACACCCATACTCAAAATATCTCAAATGTTTCCCATTATCCACATCATCATTTCTATTTTCACAAAATAGAAAATGATGACATATGTGTCATCAACCATGACACATTATAATATTCATACACACACACACATATCACACACACACACACATATCATATATATATACATATACATATACATAAATATATATTTAGTGTGCAAATAATATTAGATAATATATAATTATATAAAATATATATATATCATATTATTAAATCAACACTTGCTTTAATAATCCGTTTATATCACATATAACCGACTAATATCATTTATCTATATATGACATTATCAAATCAACACTTGATTCGATAATCCGGTTATATCACATATAACCTGACCGATAACAGATAAGTGCCAGATTACAATACGGTATCTCATACTCGTATTTAATCAGACCCACGCACATATCAACATATGTTCCCTACTTCGTTTCGCTTGAAACATGAAACATCTTTGTGGGACTCTAAAAACTCGTCAATATGCCAGTAATAGGTGATGATCACATTAGTCACCTAAACGCCATCAGCGGTACTAGCTGGACATAACGGCTACCCAGGTATTGAGCGAATAGAAGATCAACAAGCTAGCTTGTCTAAACTCCCATGAAGCCACTAAGAAACATTACCGTACAGTCCAGTCTTTTCGTCTGAAATGTCGCATATCATGTCTAGAGGTGGAATCTTTAGACCCCGGTAACGTGATAAGTTGTGCCGATGTCTGGCTCATAACCGTTTAAGAAACTACTGATAACTCTTAGCAGTAAAACTCATAAGCAGCCCTGGTCAGGGACTTCCAGTTATAGCCAATCGAGCACAGCGCAACATCAACTCCCAATACCGGGAGAGACGAAACCCCTCCTATTGCTCATTGCCTCCATGCGACTCGGGACTGTACCAAAAATCCACCTGTTTGCACGACTCTTTTGAGCCTTGGTAGGGAGGAAATCAAAGCCCAGTGGGAGCCACACAAGACTCTATGACGATCTCGGGTCTACAGACTAACCTGTACCAGTGTCACCAGAGAACTACAATCTGACGATAGGTATACTACCAACTAGAAGTTCTCGGCGAGTCCGTTCGGTGTGCCCATTCTCTAATGAGCACCTGTATACAATCTTTGATCTCAAACACCAATGGTTGCGGGATCAACTATCGCCCTCAAGGGTCAAGAAACGTACACACTAGTCTACTCTGGAATATCGATACCCTTTGTCTCGATATCCCCTTGACTAGGAGCAATTAAAGGATGTACTTTTGGACCACCCTGGCCCCACTATGATCTCATCATAATCCTAGTGGTTAAGTACATATCCTAAGGGCTTTACCAACACATGAGAGAGACAGTATAAAAATACCAGTCCACATGTCAAGATAAAGGCAACCAGATAGCATACTATCATGTCGAGCAAGAAATTCCTCTATATATATGTCCAAGTATCCACTATATCATACAATAATGATCTCTAAGGCTTACATATTCCTAACAGTCTCCTACTTGCAATAAGGTCAGTTGTTGTAGTACCCAACGTCCAAAAGTTCTCTCGTTTAGTATTTGGGGGATGGTCTTAGTAAGTGGATCCGCTGTGTTATCCTCTATGTCAACTCTCCTGACCTCGATCTCCCGGAGATCTATTATCTCCCTGATCAGGTGATATTACGTAAGAATATTTCTGGATCACTGATGGGACCGGGGTTCCTAGGCCATAGCCACAACTCCATTGTTATCACAATACACATGTATTGAAAGCACAATGGTAGGAACCAAGTTCATCTTATGAACTTGTTCATCCAGACAGCATCTTTGGCAGTATCGTTGGTAGCGATGTATTCAGCCTTTATCGTCGAGTCTGCTACGGTATTTAGCTTGGAACTCTTCCAACAAACCGTCCCGAGACCGACTTACTGTTGTCCTTATCACTCTGGAAGCTCGAATCGGTAAAGGACTCCACCTGGAGTTCTCCGTTACCATACTCCAAGAACATTTCTTTAGTACTTCTCAAGTACTTAAGAATGTTCTTCACAGCTATCCAGTTCTTATCTCCTGAATCTGATTGATACCTACTCACTACACCTAGTGAGTCAGCTACATCTGATCTTGTACATAATATCGCATACATGATTGAACCGATTCCAGAAGCATAGCGTATCCCTTGTATGCGAGCCCTCTCCAAATCAATTTTGGGAGACATCTCTTTGGAGGGAGTGATTCCTGAACAAGCGGATACATTACCATGCTTAGAATCTTCCATACTAAAGCCCTTTAGTATGGTGTCTATGTATCTGGATTGGGACAATCTCAATATCCATCTAGATCAATCTCTATAGATCTTTATCCCTAGTATGTAGGAGGCGTCACTTAGATTCTCTATGGAGAACTTATGTGATAAGAAGAGCTTGACCGAGTGTAGCATATGAACAACGTTTTCTATCAAGAGTAGGTCATCTACGTACAATACGAGGAAGACAACCTTACTCTCTACTGCCTTCATATATACATGGTTCATCTACATTTTTGGTAAAATCAAATTCTTTGATCGCTTCATCAAAACAGATGTTTCATCTCTACGAAGCCTGCTTTTATCCGTTGCTCTCACTGTATACGAAGCCCTTTGGCTATGTCATGTACATGCTCTCTTCTCATTCTCCATTTAGAAAAGCTGTCTTGACGTACAACTGCCAGATTTCGTAGTCACGGTATGCAGCAATGGAAAAAAGGATCCTGATGGACTTAAGCGTAGCCACTGGAGAAAAAGTTTCGTCACAGTCAACACTTGGTTGTTGACGAAAAACCTTTTCCTACAAGTCTAGCTTTGAAGGTCTCAACCTTTCCATCTATACCAATTTTCTTTAGTGGTGTATATGGATTCCATCTAAGATCGTATAGCATCCAGCCGTTTCACAGAGTCTCCACTTGTGATGGCATGCTCGAAATTAGTTGGGTCATCATCTTCCATGATGCAATCCTCGCTCCCACTGTCTATGTGAAAACCGTAGTATCTCTCAGGTGGATGAGGGACCCTACTTGATCTGCGGAGTGGATGAAGGTCGATGTGGACTATTGAATCCTTTGGATCCACCAAATCATCAGTTATAGTTCATATTGTTGGAACTTCTTCCAGTTCTACCTTATTACCACTAATTTCTTCACAAGAAATTCCTTTTCTAAAAAGATGGTATGTTTAGAAGTAAACACCTTTTGTTCTTCGGTGTGGTAGAAGATATATCTTCGCGAAAGTTTGGAATATCCTACAAACTTACATAGAACTGACCTTGCCTCGAGCTTGTCTGGATTTTGTGTTTGAACATAGGCCGGGCAACCCCATATCTTAACTCTTTAAGAGACGTTCTCTTCCCATTCCATATCTCATATAGAGTGGTAGGCAACAGATCTGGTCGGAACTCTGTTCAATAGGTATGCAGATATGGCAAGTACATAACCCCAAAAGGAAATAGGTAACTCAGCAGTACTTATCATAGAGCGTACCATATCTAATAGGGTGCGATTCCTCCGCCCCGATATACCCTTGTGCTGTGGCGTATGCGGAGGAGTAAGCTGAGAGAGAATCTCATTCTCTTTTAAATAGTTTTGGAATTTTGTGCTCAAGTATTCTCCTCCCCGATCAGATCGAAAGACTTTAATACTTTTACTCGTACGGTTCTCTACTTCATATTTATATTCCTTGAATTTCTCAAAAGTTTCAGACTTGTGTTTCAAAAAGAACACATGTACGAATCTTGAGAGATCATCGGTGAATATCATAAAGTACGAGGAACCATTCCTAGCATGTGTAGACATAAGACCTCATACATCACTATGTATTTATCCCAAAAGTTCCCTAGCTCTTTCTCCATTTTCATTAAACGGAGATTTGGTCATTTTTTCTTTGAGACATGACTGGCAAGTTTCATAAGATGAAAATTCGAACGAATTCAAATATCTATCTTTATGCAACTTAGCTAGTCTTGTCGCACTGACATGATTTAGTCTACAGTGCCACAAGAAGGCTTTGTTCATTTCTGAACTCTTCCCCTTGTTTGTGTTCTGTATGCTTAGAACTATGGTTTGATTCAGAACGTATATACAATTACACAATGTACCAAATCTAATCAACACTTGATTTTGAAAAATGTTCACAACATTATTCTCTAATGTGAAATCATATCCTTCTTTATGTAATAAAGCAACTGATATAATACTTCACATCATTTTGGTATGTAGTAACAGTCGTTCAAAATCAATTTATTACCAGTTGGTAACACAATATGATATTCGCCAACTTTTTTGGCTGCAACAATTGCTCTATTCCCTACTTTAAGGGACATATCACATTTTCCCAGTTCTCTACCTTTCTTTAGCCCATGTAACAAATTATATACGTGGGATCCTGATGTGGTATCTAATACTCAGGACGTAGAGTAAACTGAGAAACAGTTCTCGATAATGAACACTCCTGAAGAGGATGCATCAACATGCTCTTTCATCGATGATCCTATTCCTTGCTCAGACTTATGATACTCGTAAGATAGAGCGGGACCAACGTTTCCCATTCCAGTATAAAAAGCGGGTTCAGTCAATGTTATTATCTTGATTAAAGCGTGTTATTGGTCGCTACCAAGAGAGAGAGAGAAGAATAATCACTTTAGCGTATGCTCTTGCAAGATGAGATTGGTAATTATCTTATCTAATCAGTATGCCTCCCACTGATTTTATCAAATCTTCCTTCAAATCCTAAAAGATAAGATTAGCCGGGAATAATTACACCCTACAAGTTCGCCAATCGTTCAGCCAGGAAGGTATCGGTACTCCGAGGGAGGTTCCCTATGCTTTCGCATAGACCAAATTAAAATAAACCTCGTTTCCCTAGAGGCATAGCCCCGTTGACACCTTTCTAGACACCTGCAGGATTAGTTAATTGTAAAGTGCAAAACACTCCCAGGAGTAACTCTTACTCGCAGTGGGTATCGGGATCCAACTATCACATAGAAAGTATGCAATCTCATTCCAAATTTCAACACTGGAAATTCCCAATAATGGTTTTTACCCCTAGCCACTTATGATCTTAACATAGTCAACAAATCATAGGCGCTAGCCAAGTTCAACCCGTCATTTCTTGATTGAATTAAACCCACCTGTACGACCCTTAACATAGTCAACAAAGTCGTATGACTACGCTAATCCAATCGCATCACCTGCTGGCTGATAAGCGCTAATCAGCTACCGCACACTACGCCTTAACATAGTCAACAAACGTAGCACGAATACTAAATAGCACTTATCTGAAATGGCGGAGGGCTACGCAGGTTTTTAAGAAAACCATGAGCGTAATGAACTTGATATCGTTGTAGAATCTAGTGATTTGAAAAAGGAGTGGTTTAATCTCCGCTTTAAAATCGAGTAGTTTTCAAAAACAAACCCAATAGCATCTGCTAGATTTTTCTAAAGAGGTCACTCCCGGTGAAGGGATCTCGGCTCTTTCCTCATCGAATGAGGTGTTGGATATCCATCAAGGAATACCACTATGTAAAGTAAGAACTAGAGCTAGCTTTTTGAAATTTTTTGATTCTACAACATCTTTAGGTTTATTTTCTTTTTATTAATCTCATTATTGAAATCCCATCATTTAATGTTTCCCTAAACATCACTGAAAATGAAACGAAAATAGAACGTACGCTTTTGTCATCAGTATTCGCCATGGGGCCCCGTCATACACCGTTAGGTTGCTTAACTACCGGAAGAACGGGGGCTGGACTAGTACTGGTGCAAAACATAAGCAACACTTATTATATATCATATATATAATATAGCATTCGTCTCACACAGTTATATGATCAATATCACAGAACCAAGCAGCAGAAGCAATATATGAAATATTGGATATACTAGGAGGTCCGTGTTTTAGATCAAGCCAATAATATAAAACACGGATTCCACGGTCGTGATGAATAGCTTAACCCAAATCCCTAGACCCCTACGAGAGTGGCAAGTAACCCTGCCAATTCTAGAGTTAAGAGACCCGGTCTCAACTCCTTGAGATGGTCTCCCACTGGACTCTAGAACCCGGTTACTTGTGCTCCCCGCCTTGGGCCTATCCTAATGTGGAAAAGAAAATAATATAAATCAAAGGTGACATCTTCCTCAACCCGGAAGTGCCCCAATAAAAGAATATTACATACAGATTTTACATGAATGAAAATGAAAAACTCTAATCTCACATTAAAAAAAATCCAGTTATTCAATCACGATGATCCAATAAAACATATCACAGCAACACATAATATCACATATCATCAACGTAAGTAAATACACGTATCCCTAATGTCGTTGACATATAGCAACGAGATCGGGATACCCCACATATTACACTTACGGTCACAGAAAAGAAATGGAAAACTACAATATTTAGAATCCGCAAATACCTTAGACATCATAAACCAGGAATATCTCATATTCCGAATTTCATGCCTGACATATAAACCTAGCATTTTAGTCTCAAATTGAAAACTCTTTTCAATAAAATGCTAGATAATTCAACAAGGTTTCCGAGTAAGTGATCGCGTACTATACGCAATTGCGATGGAGTTTTGATCCGAATCAAAAACCCGTGGCAATCGATCAAATGAGACTAAACGGCTAGATTTACAATATGCTAACTAGTTTTTTCAAAACTAATTATTGTGGATTCCAAATATTGTATCACATATCATCATCATCTATATGACGATAAACATTTTGATCGATTTAATAAAAACCCAAAAAATACAGAGAGCTCAACAACTTGAGTCTAATTAAAAACATCCAGAGAGTGCACAACTGAAAAATGGAACTACAGAAGAAAAGTACAAACCCTATTCTCCCAAAAGTGTGGCGGATCCGTGACCAAACTAGGGTTTTGGCCGTGGTTCCGTGGCGCTTTAGGGATTTAGGGTTTGAAATTTCTTGTGTTTCCTTAAAAAAGCCTGCACATTTTTCTAAATATTTTTAATTACGAAAATTTCAACATTTGAAAAAATCAACAGAAACATGCCAAATCCGAATCTCGAAAATTCGATCAAACACTTTAACATCATAACGAATTATACTAAATTTCTAGCTTGGCTCTGATACCATGAAGGTGTTCACCATCACTACGGTGGGGTAAAAACGGACATTGAGCATGACATATTAAAAAATTTCATGGCGGTGATGAACACAAACCAAGATCTAACTGGAAGTTTAGGGTTTTAGCATGATGATATCACAAACACATAAGAAGGGAAAGAGTTATACGACCTCAGTGGTTTGATTCCTTCTCTTTTTAGGCTCCGGGTTGTAGTCCCTACGAATCCTCGTAGCTCCACTGGAAGATTGATCATGCTAGCTTCTTGATCTCCCAAATCAAAGATGATCCACCCAATGCTACTATAGCTCAAACTTCCTCTTCACTTATATCCAATAAGTGAAAGCAACATCGTAGACCAAATTACTAGTATAGTTTAGGATGGTGAAGTAGTGTATATTAACTCACTGGGGTTTGTTCAAAGCCATGTGATTCACATCACGTGTGAGGGTTCATGGCTTTGAGTTGGTGGAGGAAGAAAACTATGAGAATGGAGAGAGTTGGAGATGATGAGCTCCTCTACTAAAAAATGAAGCAAGTGTGTCAATGAGTATTGAATAGCACAACACAAGAATACCCCTATTCAAGCATGGAATAATTTTGCAATAATAAATTGCACCCATGCTTGAATAGTTGGTCAAGAGTAAATATAAAATGAAATGTGCCATAGTACACCCATACTCAAAATATCTCATACGTTTCCCATTATCCAACTCATCATTTCTATTTTCAAAACATAGAAAATGATAACATATGTGTCATCAACCATGACACATATCACACACACACACACACACACACACACACACACATACATATACATAAATATATCTTTAGTGAGATAATATTAGATAATATATAATTATATCATATATATATATCATATTATTAAATCAACACTTGATTTAAAAATCCGGTTATATCACATATAACCGGCTAATATTATTTATCTGTATATCACATTATCAAATCAACACTTGATTCGATAATCCGGTTATATCACATATAACCTGACCGATAAAAGATAACTGCCAGATTACAATACGGTATCTCATACTCATATTTAATCAGGCCCACGCATATATCAACATATGTGCCCTACTTCGTTTCGCTTGAACCATGAAACATCTTTGTGGGACTCTAAAGACTCGTCAATACGCCGGTAGTAGGTGATGATCACATCAGTCACCTAAAAGCCGCCAGCGGTACTAGATGGATGTAACGACTACCTAGGTCTTAAGAGAATAGAAGATGAACAAGCTAGATTGTCTAAACTCCCATGAAGCCACTAAGCAACACTTACCATACAGTCTACGCTGTTCGTCTGATATGTCGCTTATCATGTCTAGAGGTGGAATCTTTAGACCCCAGTAACGTGATAAGTTGTGCCGATGTTTGGCTTATAACTGTTTAAGAAACTACTGATAACTCTTAGCAGTAAAACTCATAAGCAGCCCTGGCCAGGGACTCCCAGTTATAGCCAATCGAGAACAGCGCAACATCAACTCCCAATATCGGGAGAGACGAAAACCCTCCTATCACTCATTGCCTCCATGCGACTCTGGACTGTATCCAAAACCCACCTATTTACATGACTCCTTTGAGCCGTGGTAGGGAGGAAATCAAAGCACAGTGGGAGCCACACAAGACTCTATGACGATCTCGGGTCTACAGACTAACCTATACCAGTGTCACCAAAGAACTGCTATCTAACGATAGGTATACTACCTGTTGGAGATAGTGCCCTCAGAGTCAATTATTGGATCACAGGCACGTGATTGCAATGATTGAGGGAGGACCTGTCCCAGTAGGACAGTCTTATTTAAGATAATAGTATGCTATCTTGTTTATCTTTATCATCGTGTACTGCTTCAGGTGACCTTACGAGTCGCTAATACACGTTGATATAGCCCCTAGGATTCTTGCTTGACTTCCAGCAGTATGAGGGCGATCATATAAGTGGGAGCTGGGGTCTATAAGCAAATCCTTAAAAGGTCCCTAGTCGTGGGAGTTTCGGGACAGGGCATCGATTCTCCAGAGTAGACTAGTGTATACAGTCGAGACCCCGACGAGGGGCGGTGGCCGGTCTCACAAGCCACTGGTGTCAGTTGGTTCACCTAAGATGTATACAGGTCCTCATTGGGTTATGAGTACACCGGACAGGACTCGCCGGGAACCTGCTAGTTGGTATTATACCTGATGTCAGATAGCAGTTCCCTGGTGACATGTGTACAGGTTAGTTCATCGACCTGAGATCGTCATTTGTCTCGTGTGAGTTCCCACTGTGCTTTGATTACTACCCTACCACGGCTCAAAGGAGTCGTGCAAACAGGTTTTAGTTGGGTACAGTCCCGAGCCACATGGAGGCAGTGAGCGGATCTGCAGGGGTTCGTCTCTCCCGGTATTGGGGGTGAGGTCGCGCTGTGTCTAGGAGAGCCAGAACATGAAAAGTCCTTGGCCAAGGCAGGAGATTTGCTGGTAGGTATTCCAGTAGTATCTCAGGGTGTTCTGGGCTACACTCCGACACGACTTGTACCGCTATTGGGGGTCTGACTTTTACCAATCCCCTAGGCCCGCCATGCGATGCTCATAGACGAACGGACCGGACTGTACGGATATTGTCACTAACAGACTCAGTAGGGTGTCAGGATGAGTTCGCTCATCGTCGTCCCTTTTGGTCAGTACCTGGTAGCCCGTTACATATTGGCTGATACCTCTGACGTGCTAGTGGTTAAATCCACAACCATAGTATTGACGAGTCTTTAGAGTCCACCACACACTCAGTTACTCAGGTTTCGGGCGAAACGCTGTAGAGGCCGTATGGAGATATGGCAGAGTTCGATCAGATACGTGCGGTATTGCACGGATCGTGATCGGACGGTTTTTTACTAGCCGGCTTTGGCTTAAGCCGGATCCTAGTATTAGATAGTGTAGATTTTGTCTCTTTGCATTTGTGTTCAGTGGGAATACAAATGCAAGCATGTATATGCAGTAGCGGGGTTTTCCTGTAATTTATTACGGGATCAGTTTTCTGAAGTTGCCAGTTTGCATTCCGTTCCGACCGGTTTTCCTTTGTTCTTTCCCAGCCGGACTTTTCCGATGGAGGGGGTTATTTTCAAGTTTGCAAATAACTTATTGTGGAGGGGTTTCTTGCAATTTGTGGCATCATGATGGTTCTTTAATCATTAGATTCCATTTGCATCTTATCCTTTGATTAGAATGGATTAGAGTTGATTTGTATGGAAATGACATTGTTATCATTGCTTTTTTGATATGGTCACCCCTTTTGCTTTTACTACCATCACCTCCCTTCTTGTTATTGATTCTTTCCCTCCACCATTTCATGGGAGAAGGGGCCGGCCACAATTGGAGAGGGATATGAGAGAGTTTCATTTTGGAGTGGTAGCATGATTCTTCATCTCATTTTTCTTGCTAGAAAATTAAAAGCACCAATTTTCTTTAACCTCTTCCTCCATCTTCCATGGCAACTAAACCCCAAAGAGACATAGACTACTACACTATTCTACAGCACATCTTGGACGCGTCGGCTAGCCAACTTCGCGCCCGAGTTGCCTCGATCTTGAGGTAGGAGCCCGTAAAAGATTCCGGCTACGTGGTGCCCTTTCCGACGAGGAGGAGATGAACGGAGTTTCCGCAGGAGATCGGAGTGGAGACAAAGATCGAAGGACACGGATCGCTTGGTATACTTCTCTACTCTTATTTTAGTTTGCTAGGTGCTAGGTTAATGACCTGATCCGGGGTAAAAGTGCGCGGTGGTGCCGGTTTGCTAGTTTGCAAAGTTTTTGTTTCCGCGTTTCCGGCGTCGAATCGATGGCCGGGACGCCGCCGCGGACTTACATTGGTATCAGAGCCACGCCATTAACCATGCCTAGCTTGCTCTAGTATGTTTAGAACCCGATCGAACAAAAATCCCCAAAAACCGTATTTTCCAATGCATCGTGTTTCTGTCGAAATTTTTTTCTGCTCCAAAATTTTTTCAGGTAGTTGCAGAATGTTGTGCAGGGAAGTATAAGAATTCTGGTAAAATTTGGTCGCCTGAATCCTTCATCCCACCACGGAACCGCGGCCATAGCCATGCTTGGGCCGCGGTTCCGCCGCCACTTAGGCTCCTCACTGCACCAAATTTTTCCAGATTGTCTTATACTTGGAAATAGGGGTTTTGGGATATTATTTTTGGGCCCAGATTTTCTGTAAGTGCTACAGTACTGCTTGGGGCCCACTTTGATAAATTTGTTCGATCGGATATTTTAAACATGCTAGTTCTCAGTATTTACATTATATCTGCGACCGTGAATGTCACTCGATCGGTAAATCCAGTCTATCTGCTATATCCCGTTTAGACGGATTTGCGAACGTGACATTCACGTTGATGTTCTGTGTTGTGCTGTGTTGTTGCGGATCGGTCGTGGGGGATAGCCTGGATGCAATGTTAATACAGTTTTGTTATATTATGTACATTTGATATTGCGGGGCGAGCGTCCGACATGTGGACTGCCGTCACTGCCTGTTTGTATTATTCTTTTGGGGCATGACCAGGTTGCGGTCGATGTACCTGTTGTATGTATATTTTTACTTTCTGTACTAGGATTACCCCGCGGAGGGGTGCACGGATAGCCGGATTCTAGAGGGCAACAAGCCCGCATCTCATGGCATTGAGACGGAGGGGGCTTTACTCTAGAATTGGCGGGCTATTCGCCGCACTCGTAGGGGGTATAGGTTTACCCAGGAAGGGTGCCCAAGTTACCGGATTCCGTGAAGTGCTGGGTGGTCTATTCATGTTGCTGAAGGGGGCTGCCTCGCTTCAGGTTTTGGCGGGTAACTTGCCGCGCCCGTAGGGGTCTAGGATTTTCATTGCACAGGCTATCCACACGACCAGGGGAACGTCGGGTTTCAGTAGAAGCTCTGTGAAACCCGGGGATCCCAGATATCTGTATTGATCTGTGTTGCTATACATTTCTGTGATGTTGCATTTTATCACGCCTTGAGCGAAAATTATATATTATATATATACTAGTAGATGTTGTATATGTTTTGCATCCGCGCTAGTCCAGTCCCCGCTCTGTCGTTAGTTAAGTAACCTAACGGGTGATGACGGGACCCAGTGGCGAATGCGGATGGCATATACGTACATCATTATTTTCGTTCTTTTGTGGTGTGATCAATTGATAGGACTGCGTTGATTCGGATCAATGCAAGATAAACAAACCTATTCTGATGTTGTTGAAACACTTTTCAAAAAGCTGTTATTGCAAGGGCGTTCTTTTTTGTTTTGCATCGTGGTATTCAGTTGGAATATCCTGCTCCTCAGTCGACGAGGCAAGGGCCGAGATCCCTTCACCGGGAGTGACCCCTTGGACAAAAGTTTGCGTCAGGGCAATAACTTCACTATAGCCGATTACTTTTGCTTTGCATCATGGTATTCAGTTGGAATATCCTGCACCTCATTCTACGGGGAAAGAGCCGAGATCCCTTCACCGGGAGTGACCTCTTTAGCAAAGGTTTTCGTCACTATATTTTTCTAAAAAGCTATCCGTTCCTTCAACGATATCAAGTTCATTACGTTAAAGGTTTTCGCCAGAAACCATTCGTAGCCCTCCGTCGATTCATATTGATGGTCAATAGTATTCAAGCTGTGTATGTTGGCCAAAGTCAAGGCACAGTGATTGGTAGCTATTGGGTATTCATATGCAGCATAGATAGATGCGTTGGTTTGGGACAGTCGTACTACTATTTTGGCCAAAGTCAAGGGTATGTACGGGTGGGTTCAAATTAACCTGGAGAATGACGGGTAGAACTTGACATGTGACTTATGATATGTTGGCCAAAGTCAAGGTCATAAGAGCATGGGGCAAAAATCCACATCGGGAGTTTCTAAAGAAACTGAAACTTGCCAGATATGCGCATACCTTCTGGAGTGTGATAACGTGAGTGGATTCCGTCACGTTATCATGCGATGATAGTTGGATCCCGATTCCCACTGATGAGTTGGTTTACTCCTCGGGTGATCCCGGCTAATTCTTCTTTTAGGTTTGGAGAAGAATTTGACGTTACAGTGGGAGGTTTCCAGATTAGATAAAGTGATAACCATTCTGATCTAGGTGAGAGTGCACGCTGAGTGTTTCTTTTCTCTCTCTCTTTGGCAGCGACCATTGACCCGACCCTAGACTATGACTCAGTGACCAAGTTGACCGAACCTTCTTAACACTGGCTTTTGGATTGTCAGAGTTGCAGACCTCATTGCCACTTCTACTTTTACCCTTTTCTCCAGGACACCCCGTATTACTACGAACGTCCACTTCCATTGGACAAAACCATCGTATGGTTATATACGAACTCGAAGGAATTCGAGGATGGTTTCCGGTTCTATAGAAAACGAATAAGACTATTCAGTTGTCTTTTCCTTTTTCCTTCTCTCAGGTTGCGAGTACTCCTTGGTTTAGGAGTAGTACACCTATTACGCAAATTGGATAGTCTTCTTCTAAACCCTAGGATGGTGCCGAACGGTGGGAAATGAAGAAAACCAATTAGCCTAAACGGTGTACAGAAGGTATTGAGTTAAGACAAAGCAAGGGATTAGTAAGAGGGCAAAGTAAATTACGACTGCTATTCACGACCAAACCATGTATTTCTTCGCCAATCCTAAATCACCTATGAATAAGGTTTATTCGGTTGTCTTTTATCTTCACCTTCTCTCGCATTGCGAGTGCTCCTAGGATTAGGACAGTACACCCATTATGCTTATTGGATAGTCTTCTTCCAAACCATAGGCTGGTGCCGAACGGTAGGGAAGGAAGAAAACCATTTGGCCTAAAGGGGTGTACAGAAGGTAATGACTAAAGACATATAAAGGGATTTGGTGAAATGGCAAAGAATTATACGGCTAAAGTTGTGAATCTGGATAATGGAAGAGGCATTACTAGGAATACCGGGATACCCCATCGAAACATTTCAATGTTTCAGTTTCACTGTGTGCTGTTAAAAGAAAACTGATTTCCCAATTAGACACTTGCTCCAGGGTATGTATTTACCAAGTTTGATTCTCACATCTGTATGGTTTTACAGATGATGAGTGGGAGTAAGTTATTGGGGATTAGGTGATAATCCTCATTATATCGGGATTCGTTGTAATTGGTGATATTTGAGGAAGTCACCTGGGTAGTTTGCCGGACGGTAAATATTTGGTTTTGAATATCCGTTGTCATGCACCAATTTCAAATTGATATATCTATACGTCTATTTTTATAGAGTGAGATATACCTTTTTGAAATTATGTCTGTGACATTTACCTATATCAGTAGATGGTTAGGTAAGGAGTATTAAACAGCGGTGTAATTCTTCTTAACCATAAGTACAGTTTTCAACCTACAACACACAGTGAATAAGTTATTAGACTCAAGGGACTTATACAGAGTATTGTATATTGTCCAGTGTCCATTAGGACAGAGGGGTAGGTCCTCGTACTATATTCTGTTTACTTGTGACTTCTCTAGTTCTTAGACAGGTGTTTCGTAGAAACACAGGGTCTGAGTTTTGAGAAGTTATAGGTATAAGAATAAAGTAGAGAACCAGATATTGCAAGTATCAGGATTCTTCAAGGAGATCGAAGATGTAGATACTTGTGTATAGTATTCAGTTGATAGTAATGATTAATAGAACTCGCTTCTCTTTCAGGTTACTCATAATTGGAAGCATTCCTAAGTTGAGTAACGCTGATCGGCCTCCCTCCATTTAGTTGACATGCACTGGAGACAGCTGCATGATTTGAATCTGGTTCCAATTAAATCAGTGCCTCTGTTTCTATATTGGATATAGAACAGTTCATATCTTGACATTGTTAAGATACGGAGAGTTGTCCGGCTTATGCTTAAAACCAGACACTGGACAACTCAAGGCACGTTTCTGTAATGGTTGTTTGTGGGTTGACCCGGGCTATGACGAGGGTTGACTTTCTACCATCTGGAAGATTAATAGTGATATTGTTCTTGACTCGCCGCAGTTTTAATAAAAATAGATTTTTTTCAGAAAACAGTAGTGGGAGTATGGTAGAAATGGAAGTGATTCCAGAACCGCAAACGATTACTGAAGATTTGATAAGAACTTAAAGATTCAATCTGGTTTGACATTACATTGGCCACTCCGCAGATATGGTGGGTAACCTCAAGCACCCGAGAGGTACTTCGGTATGCTCAGGGACGGTGGCAGGGAGGTTCTTGTTTACACAGACTTGCCATTGTTGTTGTTCCAGACTGTGAGACCCGGCAGGAGGATGAGTATAGCGTCGTTCTAAACTAGCTTTAGAAGTGCACGTGTATATGACTCTGCCAGAGGGTTGTCGTAGTCAGTGGGAGCAGCGGAAGCATGGTGGACAATTGGCTTATGTCTATTTATAGACTAAAGCAGATATAGCGGAGATAGATCATCTATTTCTGATGTGACAGTCATAGGTTTGACTTCATCAGAATAAGAAGATGGATCTGTTGAGAATGTAGTAGGGTGTGATGTCCTGGTATTTGGATGACATACACAGAGTAGGAAGTGAAATTCCTATACTACGATCGGTTATACTTTGGTCGTCACACAGTGGTTTCTCCACAAAGGACTTGGATATTATATACGTACATTCAGGTTACTAGATCTATGGTTTTAGATCTAGATTTGGGTGGTTTCCCAATCTGGGTACTTTGACTGCATTCTAAGAGTATTTAGAATGGACGACTCCTGGCATGGTGGTGTACCTGCAGGTAATGGAGTCACCCTCTCTAAAGGTGTCTTACAGACTAAAGGGGAGAGGGATACGCATGATTGGCAGATCACTTGCTTAGGCAATTGAGTCAATCATGAGATGTCAAGTACCACACCAGATGTTGTTCTTGCAGTAAGTGCAATAAGTTGATATTCATCCAATCCTGGAGAAACAATCGGAAGCAGTTTTAGAACATAAGTGGATGTTCTAGGGATATGATAACGACAGCCTCCTTTAGGAGACGGTTATCATTCCAGGCTTCCAAGGTGACCTGGATGGCAGAGTGGCTGTCAGAGTTATAGTTTTCCCTCTGATGAGGGGAAGTATTTTGGACAGATGGTCCAGGTGGATACTGAGGGAAGACATGGCGCAGGATTCTGATTAAGTTCAGTTGACGGTACAGTCTAAGAAGTTTGGATTTGGAGTTCATTTATGAGCTAGGTCCCATCAGACATCCAGACATTCTAAGACAGGTATTGCTCATTTCGGGAGATGGTTTTCTCCGCGAACTTGAGATATAGAGAGACATAGAAAGAAACTCCAGAGCGGATCCACTCACTGAGGCTATTCCCCGAACGCAATAGTTTCACAAACGAGCTTTGTGAGATTGACTGGTAGAGGAGTTGGGTGTTCGGTATCACATGGGCTGTGAGTATGCGACATCGCAATAATTAGCCTTGAGTGCAAGTAGGAGATTGTTGGAGATAGTGCCCTCAGAGTCAATTATTGGATCACAGGCACGTGATTGCAATGATTGAGGAAGGACCTATCCCAGTAGGACAGTCTTACTCAAGATGATAGTATGCTATCTGGCTTATCTTTATCATCGTGTACTGCTTCAGGTGACCTTACGAGTCGCTATTACACGTTGATAGAGCCCCTAGGATTCTTGCTTGACTTCCAGCAGTATGAGGGCGATCATATAAGTGGGAGCTGGGGTCTATAAGCAAATCCTTAAAAGGTCCCTAGTCGTGGGAGTTTCGGGACAGGGCATCGATTCTCCAGAGTAGACTAGTGTATATAGTCGAGACCCCGACGAGGGGCGGTGGCCGGTCTCACAAGCCACTGGTGTCAGTTGGTTCACCTAAGATGTATACAGGTGCTCATTGGGTTATGAGTACACCGGACAGGACTCGCCGGGAACCTGCTTGTTGGTATTATACCTGATGTCAGATAGCAGTTCCCTGGTGACATGTGTACAGGTTAGTTCATCGACCTGAGATCGTCATTTGTCTTGTGTGAGTTCCCACTGTGCTTTGATTACTACCTTACCACGGCTCAAAGGAGTCGTGCAAACAGGTTTTAGTTGGGTACAGTCCCGAGCCACATGGAGGCAGTGAGCGGATCTACAGGGGTTCGTCTCTCCCGGTATTGGGGGTGAGGTCGGGCTGTGTCTAGGAGAGCCAGAACATGAAAAGTCCTTGGCCAAGGCAGGAGATTTGCTGGTAGGTATTCCAGTTTTATCTCAGGGTGTTCTGGGCTACACTCCGACACGACTTGTACCGCTATTGGGGGTCTGACTTTTACCAACCCCCTAGGCCTGCCATGCGATGCTCATAGACGAACGGACCGGACAGTACGGATATTGTCATTAACAGGCTCAGTAGGGTGTCAGGATGAGTTCGCTCATCGACGTCCCTTTTGGTCAGTACCTGGTGGCCCGTTACGTATTGGCTGATACCTCTGACGTGCTAGTGGTTAAATCCACAACCATAGTATTGACGAGTCTTTAGAGTCCACCACACACTCAGTTACTCAGGTTTCGGGCGAAACGCTGTAGAGGCCGTATGGAGATATGGCAGGGTTCGATCAGATACGTGCGGTATTGCACGGATCGTGATCGGACGGTTTTTTACTAGCCGGCTTTGGCTTAAGCCGGATCCTAGTATTAGATAGTGTAGATTTTGTCTCTTTGCATTTGTGTTCAGTGGGAATACAAATGCGAGCATGTATATGCAGTAGCGGGGTTTTCCTGTAATTTATTACGGGATCAGTTTTCTGAAGTTGCTTGTTTGCATTCCGTTCCGACCGGTTTTCCTTTGTTCTTTCCCAGCCGGACTTTTCCGATGGAGGGGGTTATTTGCAAGTTTGCAAATAACTTATTGTGGAGGGGTTTCTTGCAATTTGTGGCATCATGATGGTTCTTTAATCATTAGATTCCATTTGCATCTTATCCTTTGATTAGAATGGATTAGAGTTGATTTGAATGGAAATGACATTGTTATCATTGCCTTTTTGATATGGTCACCCCTTTTGCTTTTACTACCATCACCTCCCTTCTTGTTATTGATTCTTTCCCTCCACCATTTCATGGGAGAAGGGGCCGGCCACAATTGGAGAGGGATATGAGAGAGTTTCATTTTGGAGTGGTAGCATGATTCTTCATCTCATTTTTCTTGCTAGAAAATTAAAAGCACCAATTTTCTTTAACCTCTTCCTCCATCCTCCATGGCAACTAAACCCCAAAGAGACATAGACTACTACACTATTCTACAGCACATCTTGGACGCGTCGGCTAGCCAACTTCGCGCCCGAGTTTTCTCGGTCCAGAGGTGGGAGCCCGTAAAAGATTCCGGCTACGTGGTGCCCTTTCCGACGAGGAGGAGATGAATGGAGTTTCCGCAGGAGATCGGAGTGGAGACGAAGACCGAAGGACACGGATCGCTTGGTATACTTCTCTACTCTTATTTTAGTTTGCTAGGTGATAGGTTAATTGCCCGATCCGGGGTAAAAGTGCGCGGTGGTGCCGGTTTGCTAGTTTGCAAAGTTTTTGTTTCCGCGTTTCCGGCCTCGGATCGACGGCCGGGGCGCCGCCGCGGACTTACACTACCAACTAGGAGTTCTCGGCGAGTCCGTTCGGTGTACCTATTCTCTAATGAACACCTGTATACAATCTTTGATGTCAAACACCAATGGTTGTGGGATCAACCATCGCCCTCCAAAGGTTAAGAAACATACACACTAGTCTACTCCGGAGTATCGATGCCCTTTGTCTCAATATCCCCTCGACTAGGAACAATTAAAAGATGTACTTTTGGACCACCCTAGCCCTACCAGTATGATCTAGTCATAATCCTGGTGGTTAAGTACATATCCTAAGAGCTTTACCAACATGTGAGAGAGAGACAATATAAAAATACCAGCCCACATGTTAAGATAAAGGCAACCAGATAGCATACTATCATGTCGAGCAAGAAAATCCTCTATATATATGTCCGAACATCAACTATATCATACAATAATGGCGTGTAGGGTATACATATTCCTAACACTTGCTTCCTTTATACCAAAGATTTATATGAAGAGCAATCTCGTATCGCAAGATACGAGATCTCGAAAAAATTATTTCTGGCGAGGTTGGTTATCGGGTCATCTGTAGAGGACCACGTCCTTAAGATGATCGGTTATATTGAAGAGCTCGCGGAACTTGGGACAACGTTGGAGAATGAGTTATATACGGACTTGATTTTACAGTCGCTTCCATCTACCTATACCCAGTTTATATTGAATTTCAATATACAGAATAAGCAAGTTATGCTTTCAGAGCTCCTTAACATCTTGATGAGTACAGAGGCCACCCTGATGAAATCCAGGGAGAAACCCACTCTACTTGTTGGGGAATCTGCTTCCACTAAATCCAAGATGAAAGCCAAGGGGAAGAAGAAGAAGGCCCCTACCAAACTAAGAAGTGGTGCCGGTATGGTACAAGGAAAGAGAAAGGCAAAAGTTGGGGACCGACAGCAGAGAAAGAGGAATGCTTCTATTGTCACAAGAAAGGCTTCTGGAAAAAAGACTGCAAGGCTTGGAAAGCCAAGACCCAAGATTCGAAGCAAGTTATGGTTTCGGTTTCAGGTGTGTTTATGATTGAAAACTGTCTGTCAATAAACTCTACTTTCTGGATATTGGATACCGGTTCAGGATCTCATATATGTAATTCATTGCAGGAACTGTGAAGCCATAGAGTTATAAAGGAAGGTGATATGACCTTTAGGGTTGCTAATGGAGTGAGCATGGATGTTGTTTCTGTAGGGGAATATCACTTAGGATTGACAAGTGGACACATGTTGGTTTTGCGTAACTGTTTTTATGTACCAAGTTTGACGTGTAATTTCATTTATGTTTCCTTACTATCTAAAGAAGGTTATGATTTTACATTTGTAAGCGATGTTGTAAACATCCATCTTAATCTCGGTTTGATTGGGTCTGGTAAACTAGACAACGGTATATACATATTAAATCAACATTCAGTTTTCAACGTCCAGAAGACACTCAAAAGAAAGTCTCCAAAGTTAAATCAAGATTTCTTATGGCATTGTATATTATGTTACATCAATGAAACACGGCTGACGAAGTTACATAGAGGGATATTTGGATCCGTTTGAATATCTGTCTTATGCAATTTGTTAATCATGTCTCAAAGAAAAGATGACAAAGACCCCGTTCACTGGACACGGTGTAAGAGCCACCGAGCTCTTGGGACTCATACATAGAGACAAGTGTGGTCCAATATATAAACATGCAAAAATTGGTTATTCATACTTCATTACTTTTACGGATGATTTCTCAAAGTATGGACATGTATTCTTAATGAAACATAAATCCGAGATCTTTAAGAAATTCCAGGAATACAAGAATGAAGTGGAACAACAAGCAGGAAAAAGTATCGAGACACTTCGATCTGATCGAGGTGGTGAATACTTAAGTGCCGAGTTCCTGGATTATTTAAAAGAGAATAGAATTCTCTCTCAGCTTACTCCTCCATACACACTTCAACACAACGGTGTATCAGAAAGGCGGAACCGAACCTTATTGGATACGGTGTGTTCCATGATGAGTAATGCTGAATTACCACGATCCTTCTGGGGTTATGCACAAGAATCTGCTGCATATCTTTTGAACAAAGTTCCGACTAAGTCAGTGCCTACCATATCATATGAAATGTGGAGCGGGAAGAAGCCCTATCTTAAGTATCTTAAGATATGGGGATGCCAAACTTTTGTCAAAAAGCAGCATGCGGACAAGCTTGAGACACGATCAGTACTGTGTAAATTTGTGGGATACTCAAGTAACTCCAGAAGGTATTTTTTCTATTATGCAGAGGAACAAAATGTTTTTGTTTCTCGTCATGCCCACTTTTTGGAGACTCAATTTCTTGAAAAAGAAATAAGTGGAAGTGCAATAGAACTGGAAGAAATTCCAAAATCACAATATATTACTGAAAGCATGGTAGAACCAGATGTTTCAAAAGAATTGGACGTCCCTGCGCCACTCCACAGATCTAGTAGGCAGTCTCATCCGCCCGAGAAATACTACAGTTTTCTCATAGACGGGGATAGAGAGGATTGCATCATCAATGATGATGAGCCAACTAGTTTTCAGTAGGCCATTATAAATAGATACTCAGTAAAATGACTGGTTGCAATGCGGACCGAAATGGAATCCATGTACACCAACAAAATTTGGACTTTGGACATTGCACCTCAAGGGATAAAACCCGTAGGCTACAATGGATCTTTAGAAAGAATATTGGTGCAGATGGACAGGTTGAAACCTATAAGGCTAGACTTGTAGCTAAAGGTTTTCGTCAAAGACCTGGCTTGGACTATGGTGAAATATTTTCTCCAATGGCTATGCTTAAATCCATTCAGATCCTACTTGCCATTGCTGCCTTCCATGATTATGAAATTTGGCAGATGGACGTAAAGATTGCTTTTCTGAATGGAAATTTGGAAGAGTGTGTTTATATGGATTAGCCAGAGGGTTTCATAGAGAGTGGGAGCAGCGGAAGAGTGTGCAAGTTGATTAAATCTATTTATAGATTTAGGAAGGCATCACGTAGTTGGAACATCTGGTTTGATGAGACGGTCAAGGAATTTGACTTTATCAAAAATCCAAATGAACCATGCATTTATAGTAAGACTGCAGCGAGAACTTTAGGATTTCTCGTCTTGTATGTAGATGGCATTTTCCTAATAGGAAATGACATTCCTATGCTATAATCAGTCAAAAGATTCTTGACAAGAAGTTCTCCATAAAAGACCAGGATGATGCCTCCTACATTTTGGAGATCCAGATCTATCGTGATAGATCTAAGAAAATTTTGAGACTTTCACAGTCCAGGTACATTGACACCATACTGAAAAGATTTAGTATGGAGAATTCCAAGCATGGTAATCTACTGGTTTGTCACGGGATAACCCTTTCCAAAGCGATGTCTTCCAAGACTGATTTAGAAAGGGATCGAATGAGTATTATACCCTACGCTTCGGCGGTAGGATCTATAATGTATGCGATATTGTGTACCAGGCTAGATGTTGCTTACGAATTGACCGTGGTTGGCAGGTATCAGTCATACCCTAGGGAGAAGCACTGGAAAGCAGTTAAGAACATTCTCAAGTACAGGAGAAGGACTAAGGAGATGTACTTGGTTTACGGTAGTAAAGACCTCCAGATCAAGGCATTCGCCGACTCTAGCTTCCAGAGTGACAAGGAAGACTTCAAATCCATGTAGGGTTATGTCTTCACCCTTAATAGAAGGACGGTATGTTAGTAGTGCTCCAAGCAGGATACCGTTGCTGATTCGACTATGGAGGCAGAGTATATTTTTGTATATGACGCCGCAAAAGAAGTAGTCTGGATGAGGAAGTTCATAATATAACTTCAGGTGGTTCCGTCCATTGTTGACCCAATACCTTTGTATTGTGACAACAATAGGGCTATAGCTTTAGCGAAGGAACCAAGGTCCCATTAGAAGTCTAGACATATCTTGAGGCGGTATCACCTGATCAGGGAGATCGTGGATCGCTGGGAGATCGAGGTGCAGAGAGTAGACACGGAGAACAATACTGTAGATCCACTCACAAAGGCTATCCCTCAGATACAGTTCAAGAGGTTATTCAAAATGTTAGGTCTGCGATATGCCAATACATGGTCTTAGTGTAAGTAGGAGATTGTTAGTTATATATACCCTAGAGGCCATTATTCTATAGTACTGGATTGTATATTACATTTTGTAAGCTTGGAATATATACAAATATAATAACAGTCTTTCTCAATATGATAGTATGCTATCTGGTTTGAGTCTATCTTAACATATGTATATTTTTTTTTAAAGTATCGCTAATACATATGATAAAGCCTTTAGGATCTTTGCATGACTACCAGCGTTGTGATGGCAGTCATACTAGTGGGAGCTGGGTAGTCTATAAGCACATTTTTAAACTTGTCCCTAGTAATAGGATTATCGAGACTGGATATCGATACTCCAGGATAGACTAGTGTATACGCTTCTTATACCCGTCACAGGAGGTGGCCGGTCCAGCAGCCATTGGTATACGGTACCAAAAATAGTATACAGGTGCTTATTGGGTTATGAGTTACACTGGACGGACTCGCAGGGAACCGCTGGTTGGTATTATACCTACCATCAGTTAGCAGTTCCCTAGTGACATGAGTACAGGTTAGTCCGTTAACTTGACATCACTATTTGTCTCGAGTGTGTTCCCACTGTACTTAGATTATTACCTTACCACGGCTTAAATGAGTCGTGCAAACAGGTAGCAGCTAGATGCAGTCCCGAAGCACTTGGAGGCAGTAGGGTTAGAAGGGATTCATTTCTCCCGGTATGGGGAGTTGATATCGCGCTATGTACGGCTGGCCAATACACAAAGTCCCTGGCCAGGGAAAGTGAAATTTACTGGTAGGTACACCAGTCATTTCTCATGGTGTATTGTGTCCCACACCGATATAACTTATTGCGCAATTAGGAGTCTGACGTTTACTGCCCCTAGGCCCGTTATGCGAGACTCTTAGACGAACAGACCGGACTGTACGGAGAATGTCACCTATAAGCTCAGTAGGGTTTTCAGATGAGTTATCATGTCGATCATCCCTTTGACAGATACCTGGGTAGCCATTACGTACAGCTAGTGCTACTAACATGCTTATGCTTAAACCCACTGCAAGTGTATTGTCGAATCATTAGTGTCCTACACAGAGGATTTCCCGGTTCAGGCGAAACGGTGTAGTTTGCGTATGGTTTTACGCAGGGGTGTTCGATTGAACACGTGTATTTATGCACATACTTTAATCAAACTTTTTAGTAGTACTAGCAGGTTTGAAAGACAGCTATTTTTTATGCAAGTATTATATTGCTCTCTTTTGGGTATTTGTATTTTAACACGAATACGGTATTTATACGAATACGTATATTTGTATAAATACGGGTATTTGTGCTTTGATACAAATACATGGATTTCTTTATAAATATGAATACGCGTATTTTGTATTTTCGGTACAAATACGGTATTTGTATTTTGGTAGAAATACGGTATATGTATATATATACGGGTTTGGTATACTTGATTATACACATACCAGCATTTGTATGTGTATGTATATTATAGTGAGGTGGCTTCTCTCTACACTCTTACTTATTGTCACTTCTTCTAGAGTTGTGTGGGCTTGTGACTCACATTAGTGAGTCACAACCTACACATCCACCCTTTTGTTTTGCATGAAGAGATAAGTATGAGGAAAGTGTAGGATATTTTGATGATGGTTGATATTTTTCTTCTTGATTTGCATCCTCTTCTTTTTCCTCCTCAATTTTCTCACTTGAGCTTTGAGGATTAAAAGAGAGCATTTAGTTTCACAAACTACACCACTCTAAGTATCTTGTCCTAACAAGACTTGATCTTTAATTGTTTTGAACGAAGATATCGCTTGAATCGACATTCTCGGGTGGATCGTCTTTAACGCATAAGATCGGATTCGATAGCTCATTCCATCAACCGAAGGAGCTTATGGAGTCCACCTTTCATGACCCAAAGGACTGTCTACAAAAGTTGAAATCTTAACCGAGTAGGTAAAACTCTAGTCAGGATTTGTTTAGTTTAGTATTTGGGCTTGTATCTTGGAATTTTAGTGTATTGTGCTCAAGTTTTTAAAGTTTTTGATTCCGCATAGCCGTAGTTATCACGGCAAGAAGCACATATACACTTACACGACTAACACTATTCACACATAGGAGGCGTTTGCTAAAACTTTCTTTAAAAAATTCTATTAGCATTTTAAAACCGCTAAATTAAGAAATGAAATTAGGACATTTTCACAAAAACCGGGAGAATCTTTTTGGAAATATTTTGAACGTTTTAAAGACCTTCTCATTAAATGCCCACATCATAATATAGCTTAGTGGGAATTATGCCAGATAGTGTATGATGGTATGGAGTCTAAACTTATGATAGAGTCGATATGTCAAGACGGCTTTATGATGAAAAAGGAAGATGAAGTATGGAACTTTCTAGAAGAATTTTCTGATAAATCTATGCAATGGGAGAGTACTAGTGAGAGAGGTTTGACCACATCTAGGGAAGGGCTACATGCAGTTGAAACTACTGTAGGGATACAAGCCGAGCTAACAATAATAAGAAAATCAATAGAAAAGCAATCAACTACAACCGGCCCCGTCTAAAAAGTTAGTAAACCCTCTATTTACCTAAACTGTCAAGACTTGTTCCACCTTTCTGAAAAATGTCCCCTTCTAAGCGGTCCTCTAGAATAAGCGACCGGCAATACTACATATTAAAATAGTAATAATAATTCTTATTCTGAAACTTATAACCAATGATGGAGGAACCACCTTAATTTACAATGGAATCAAGTCAACACTAGCTAACAATTCCAAAACAAAAGACAAGGTTCTCTACCCAACCCATCCGAACCCAAAACACAACAAGGGTATGGGGACGAGAATACTTGACTTAGTAGGGTTGAAAATCAGCTGGAAAATATTGAAAATCAAATTGGCCAGCTAGTTGCAGCATTGGGAGGACGAGAAATGGGCACCATGCCTAGGCAACCTGTAACAAATCCAAAAGATCCATGTGCTAATCCCGCGCAAGAAAATGCTATAATTACTTTGCGATCGGGAAAACAGGTTGATAATCATTTTAGGATGCCCGAAATTCGTAAGTGATACTGGCTAATGAGAAGCAGCAGTCTCCTACCCCACTTATACAGCCAGCATCTATTGATACACCAACATTTCTTCCATCTTCTATGGATACCTTTCTTGAGCCTAGAGCACCATATCTAAAACGTTTAAAGGCCAAGAAGTAAATTGCTAAAGTGGCGAAGATGATTGAGACATTTAAACAAGTCAAGGTCAACGTCCCTCTTTTGGACATGATTGACCAAGTTCTTTCCTATGCAAAATTTCTTAAAGACCTATGCACTGAAAGGAGGCAAACAAAAGTGCCTAGGAAGGTTTTTCTAGCCGGAAATGTTAGTGACATCATCCGTAATGCAATATCCGTAAAGTATAAGGACCCCAGTTGTCCTACCAGTTGTTGCATTATAGGTGTCAATGTTATAAACTGAGCTTTACCTGATCTAGAAGCTAGTGTGAACTTTCTACCTTTTTCGGTCTATGAACAGCTAGGATTGAGTGATTTTCAACTCACGAAAATTACTTTATAATTAGCCGACCGATCCATTAAGAAACTGAAGGGTGAAATTAAAGATGTGTTACTTAAGATAGGGGAATTTATATTCCCTATACACTTCATTGTTCTAGAAATACAACCCGTATGTAACCCTAAGAATCAAATTCTAGTGATCTTGGGTCGACCATTCTTAACCATTTCAAATGCGTTGATCAACTGTTGTAATAGTTCTATGCAGCATACTTTTGGGAATCTAAAAATGAAACTAAATATTTTTAACCTAGGAAGCCAACATAGCGACATATATGATCAAAATCTCGAAGTCAATATGATTCAAGGAGTTTATCACGATAATGTGTTTAACTTTGAGGTTGGTGGGTTGAAAGAGCTAAAAGAAATATCTAGAGAGGATGCATTTAATAATGATGACGATGAGAGCGATTCTTCTATTATTGATACACATGATCAACTTAACGATACTTCTCATAGTTTTCATCATCAACTTAATACAGTAATATCTCGAAATAATTTCCTTGAAAATAAAATTTTGTTGTTAGAAAAGGAGAAAAAGGAATTGGTTTCGTTGAATGAATCTTTGTAAAACGAAAAAGAGAATTTGATTTTGTCTTAAAATTTTTTGAGGGAAGAAAATGATGGTTTGATTGAAATTTTTACTAGTGAAATTGATATTTTAAAATCTTCATCTAGTTCATAAGAAGTTTTGAGAAATATTGTTTTGATTGATAGATTAGAAAAAGATAAAAATTATTTTCTGGCACAAATTGATAAATTCGAGAAGGAGAAAATTGAGTTTCTTTCAAAAATTGATATTCAATAAAAAACCTATTGATGCTTTAAACACCGAAAATGAAAATTTGATTTTGTTATGTGATGTTTTAAGAAATGATAATGAAAATTTGGTTTCATCTTTTAAAAGAGAAATTGATTCTTTAAAATTGTCATCTATTTCTTAAGGAAAGTTGATCGAGAAAATTACTTCCTTCAAGAAACAAAATAATGATTTAATAGTTTCTTTTGCTAAGTTGTCAAAGAGACAGGAAACGATTGATCCTCTACCAAGTAAAGGGAATTTTTTTTTTAAATAAAGGAGATGCTAATCATAAAAATTCGAAGATTCAAAAATTTTCTTCATCTAAAATTTTCAACCACTATTTTAAACATAAATTTAGTTCCATGGAAACATCTAATCACACTTGTCACTATTATGGTGCACATGGTCACTTTGCATATTCTTATGAGTTGAAAAGAAATATATCTTTATATACCAATTTGAAATAGGTCTCCAAAATTTACCCCCATAAACCCAAGTTAGTTTGGGTACCAAAATGCACACCCACATATTCTTTCGTAGGTATTGTGAATTTGAAATCAAGAAGAATTCAACAAAGGTAAGTACAACTATGCGGGTGCAATAAGGTATGTATTCTAACACAATGATGACATTGTTTGATTTAAATGTAGGGGGGTGGTTTTGTACAAAAAAATTCTTTTATTTTTAGGTTCTTTAAAAAAATAGAAAATTTTGAAAATGAAAATTAAAAAGCGAACAATGTATATAAAAGAGTGATTTTAAGAAAAATAAAAAAAATGGATGGCTAAATGGATTTAGTAATAAATTGTCATCAGCCCATTCCCAAAAGGCTAGTATCATGAGGAGTTACCAGCTTTGAGAAGATGTAAGTGAAACCTATTTTTATGTCCAAACATTTGAACGTTGATACCCTACTATACGTACATAGACACATCTTGAAACTTGAGATAGTAAAAGAGACCTGTCATGCTCTTGTCTGTAATGCCCTAGTCCGAAAAAAATTATATAAAAAAACGAACATTGTCTTGAAATTATCAAGATAGCATAAAAAATTCAGTGAGGGTGCTTCATTAACTAGTGACTTAGACCAACTAGTTTGGGATCATTTCCTATGCCTTAGGTGTTGCAACATTAGAATAATGTTATTTATACCCAATAAGTGATCACATTCGGTAATCGGTTGGTTAGTACTTCACGAAACATTAGCGGTCGCATGAAAAACATGGAAACAAATCCATCAATTTAATTCGCTGATTAAAAAGTAATAGAGAGCTAAGGGCAAGAGTTTGAGAACTTGAATTGAATTCTCCAAGTGTAGGGATAATTTTTTCACACGCGTAGCGGTATATGATCATGTTTGGAAGCAAAATAGGAAGGAAAGAGTAGAAGAATGTGTATGTCGATGTCGTGCACCCCGCAGGTTCGTGGGGAGGTGGAATTTGTAAAAAAACGATTTTTCTATGCTTCGCAACACCGACTAAATTCCAGGATCTTAATAAAACTCTTAACTAGCTAAACTATTCGGAGGTTTAACTACTGAAGAGTTTTATACCTCCTAGAATTATATCCTTCGCGTCTTCTTCTCCTCCTCTCCTTGAGATCCTCGAAGATCCGGATCGCACTTGATCGCCTGCCTCCTCGTGTCGAAGATGATCCTCCCGAGAGTATTTACTTCAATCTCCAACCTCTAAATCGAGATAACTAAGGTACCTAGTTCGCTAAACTAGATAGCCTAGAAGATATAGAGTATCTAAAATAGTGTTTTATCTCATGAGACCCTATGTTTCACAAATCATGTGAGGGTTAGGATCTTTGAGGAAGAAGGAGGAGAAAAATGGAGAGAGAAAGAGAACTAACAAATGAGTTAGGTTATGGCAAGTGTAGAATGGCTCCTCTCTCTTCACTCATTCATGCAGAGATTATTTTCCAATAAAAAATATCAACCATGCTTGAATAGTGAGTCCAAACAAATAAAAAAATCCAAAGAGCCATGCTTCACCCAGGCCATGTATGTCTCCAAATTTCCACCTCATTAATCTATTTCTCAAAATAGATAAAGCAAATAATGAGTTGTCCCTTTCTAGAAGCATGTCATATAAAATTACAAGAATGCCCTCACCGTATATACATATCCGTATTCGTATTGCGAAAAACACAAATACAATGAGATGATAACAATCCAATAACATAATACTAGGATCCGGCTTAAACTAAAGTCCACCACTATTATCCATCCGAACATCATCCGTGTAGTCAGTACACATATGTGATCGGAACCCTGCCGTAAAACCATACGGGCTCTACATCGTTTCGCCCGAAGCAAGGAAACCCTCTGTGTAGGACTCTAAAGACTCGACAGTATGATGCTAGTGGGTTTAACCACAAGTCTGTCAGCGGTACTAGCTACACGTAATGTCTACCCTGGTATCTGTCGATAAGAAGGCCGATGAGCAAACTCATATGTCTCCAACTGAGCCTATCTGTGACAATCTCCATACGGTCCGGTCTGTTCATCTAAGATACTCGCATATCGGGCCTAGGGGGTGGTAACCGTCAGACCCCTGATAGCGCAATAAGTTATGCCAGAATAGAGCCCAATACACCCTGAGAAACTACCAGTAAATCTCGCTTGCCCTGGCCAGAGATTTTGTGTAATGACTTTCCGAACACAGCACGATATCAACCCACAATACTGGGAGAGACGAATCTCATCTAACCGCTACTGCCTCCAAGTGCTTCGATAATGCACCCATCTACTACCAGCTTGCACGACTCCTTTGAACCGTGGTAGGGTAGTAATCTAAGTGCAGTAGGAACACACTTGAGATGAATAATGATATCAACTCAATGGACTAATCTGTACTCATGCCACCTGGGAACTGCTACCAGACTGTAGGGTTTCCAAAGCCCCATGCCTAGGCTTTGCAAGCATCAAACATGCCATAATAAAAAATTTAGGGTGCTAAGAAAACTAACCTAGGAATCGAACTAGAAAGTTAGGGTAACAACATAAAGTATCACATACTTTGAAGTGTCTAACACTAAGTGGGGAGAAATACAACCTTTGTAGACCTTCTCTTATGACTCCTTGTATCAACTTTGGTTTGAACTGGTTCGCTTGAGTCCTTCCAAGTCCACGATGATCCACCACGGAGTCCCTTGGCTCAAGCTCCTAACATCACTTGATCTATGAAGAAGTGGAGCAAACAACCTACACGAGCGGGCTAGACTAATATAGATTGGTGATATGGTTTGTATTCTCACTAAAAAAACCTTTCCTTTTTGTATTCCTCACTCACTTGAAAAGGGTAGAGAGAATGAAGGAGGAAGAAGAAGGTGATGGCAAAGCTTGAGCTCTAATTTTTGATTATTCTCCTTTTAAAATGAGAAAAGAAAATACTTATATGAGAGTCACACTCACATACAACCATGGTCAATAAATATTTATATATTTTAGTTAGTGAGTTAAAGAACAAAGGAAATTAAACCATGGTTGTAATCAAGGTTAATCAAAGAAGAGTGTAGAAACGATGAACCATGATTTAATTCTCTTTTCTTTTTCTCAATAACAAATATATATATATATATATATATATATATACACACACACACACAAACATACATATACCATGTGAGTCTTGCATCGCCATCTCTAATGAATCAACAACCATGACATATGTATGCATGTATGTGTGCATTCATATCAACATGTATATATACATACATACATTCATGCATACATATATCATGTGAGTCTTGCATCGCCATCTCTAATGAATCAACAACCATAACATATGTATGCATGTATGTGTGCATTCATATCAACATGTATACATACATACATACATACATTCATGCATACATCCAAATAGAAACGTTTAAAAAAATGAGCTAAAAGTCAATATTAAATCAATACTTGATTTAATAAACTTATCATAACACATACGACCCGACCAATAGAAAACGCCGGATTAAAATACGGTATCATATACACTCATTTAATCGAGCCCATGCCCATATCTCATATGCACACCACATCTTTTCGCTTGAGCTAGGAAACTCCTCTGTGGGACTCTAAGACTCATCAATACGCTAGCAGTGGACAGTGATCATATCACATACCTACAAACTATCAGCGACACTAGCTGTATGTAACTTCTCTTAGGTATCGAGCGATTAGAAGAAAACAAGCGAACTTGTCAAAACTCCCGTCGAGCCAACTGGCAACACTTATAGTACAGTCCGGTCTCTTCTTCTGATATGCTGCATATCAAGTCTAGGGATGGCATCGTCGACCCCAATAACTCAATAAGTCATGCCGATGTATGGCATACAACAGATCGAGAAACTACTGATAACACTTAACGGTAAATCTCAGCAGCCCTGGCCAGGGACTTCCTGTTATAGCTAATCGAGAACAGCACAACATCAACCCCCAATACTGGGAGAGATGAAACCCCTCCTATCGTTCATTGACTCCATGTGCCTCGGTACTGTACCCAAAAGCCACATGTTTGCATGACTCAGTAGAGCCGTGGTAGGGTGGAAATCAAAGTACAATGGGAGCACACACAAGACTCTATGACGATCTCAGGTCTACAGACTAACCTGTAACAATGTCACCTGAGAACCGCTATTCGACGATAGATATAATACCATATAGGAGTTCTCGGCGGGTTCGTTCAGTATACACAGTCTCCACTTAGCACCCGTATACAATCTTTGATGTCAAACATCAATGGGTATGGGATCATCCACCGCCCATCATACGGGTCAAGAATGTATACGCTAGTCTACTCTGGAATATTGATGCCCCGTCTAAATACACCCACGACTAGGAATAGTTTAAGGATATGCTTATAAACTACACTTGTCCTACTAGTATGATCCGCATCATAATCAGAGTAGTCAAGCAAATATCTAAAGGGCTTTATCAACATGTACCAAATGAATAAAGTGCATGATCAAATGAACATGTCAAGATAAAGAAAACCAGATAGCATACGATCATGTCAAGCAAGAATGTCCTCTGAATATATAAATACACATACTGATACATCCACTATCAAATAATGGCCTTTAGGGCATACATATATCCAACAATCTCCCACTTGCACTAAGGCCAATTATTGGCGTATCTCATGCCCAACATCTTAAAAAGTCGCTCATGCAGCGGCTGAAGGAAGGCCTTGGTGAGTGGATCCACAGTGTTATTCTTTGTATCTACTCTCCTAATCTCGATCTCACGGTGATCAACTGTATCATGGATCAAATGATATCGCCTCAGGATGTGTCTGGACCTCTGATGGGACCTGGGCTCTTTGGCCAATGCCAAGCCCCATTATTATCACAATACAATGGTATTTGATCAATAATGGTTAGAACTACTCCTAGCTCCGAGATGAACTTCCTCATCCAGATGGCTTCCTTGGCAGCATCATTTGCAGCAATGTACTCAGCTTCCATCACAGAGTCTGCAACGGTATCCTGTTTAGAACTCTTCTAATTCCCCGCCCCTCCGTTGAGGGTAAATGCAAACCCTGAGATAGACTTGCTGTCATCCTTATCACTCTGGAATCTTGAATCGGTAAAGGCCTCTATTTGGAGATCCCCGTTACCATACAGCAAGAATAATAATTTAGTCCTCGCAAGTACTTAAGAATGTTCTTCACAGCTGTCCAGTGTTTCTCCCCTGGTTTTGACTGATACCTTCTTACTACACCCAGTGCGTAAGCTACACCAGGGCGTGTACATAACATCGCATATATTATAGATCCTACAGCTGAAGCGTAGGGAATAATGCTCATGCGAGCACTCTCTTCATCGGACTTTGGGCAAAAGTTCTTGAAGAGAGTGACTCCATGACAAGCGGGTAAGGCACGCCGCTTAGAGTCTTCCATACTAAACCTCTTTAGGATGGTGTTGATGTACCTGGTTTAGGACAATCCCAATAACCTTTTGGATCTATCCCTATAGATCCGAATGCCCAATATGTACGTGGCATCACCCAGGTCCTTCATGGAGAACCTTTGTGATAAGAATGATTTGACCAACTATTGCATATGAACATCATTTCTTATCAGAAGAATGTCATCCACGTACAATACGAGGAATGCGATAGTACTCCCTACAGTCTTCTTATAAATACAAGGTTCATCTGGATTTTTGACGAAATCAAACTCTTTGATAACATCATCGAAACAGATGTTCCAACTCCGTGATGCCTGCTTAATCCATAAATGGATTTAAGCAACCTACATGCTTTCCCGCTGCTCCCATTATCAATGAAGCCCTTTGGCTGATCCATATAAACGCATTCTTCTAAATCACCATTTAGAAATGCGGCTTTAATGTCCATCTGCCAGATTTCATAGTCGTAGTGAGAAGTAATAACAAGTAGGATCCGAATGGATTTAAGCATGGCTACCGGAGAGAAATTCTCGTCATAGTCCAGTCCAGTTCTTTGACGTAAACCTTTGGCTACCAGCCTTGCCTAATAGGTCTCCACCTACCCATCTACACCGATCTTTCTTTTAATGATCCATTTGCACCCTACGGGTTTTACCCCAGAGGGTATATCTTCCAAAGTCCATACATTGTTGGAGTACATAGACTCCATCTTGGTTCTCATGGCATCCAGCCACTTCACAGAGTCACCACTCGTGATAGCTTGCTGAAAACTGGAAGGGTCATCATCATCCATGATGCAATCTTCTCTATCACCATCAATGAGAAAACTGTAGTATCTCTCCGGTAGGCGAGAAGTCCTACTAAATCTACGGAGTGGCTGAGGTTCATAAGATTCTGTTGCAACGTCAGGTTCAACCAAGTCGTCATTTGTAACTTGTGTCTCTAGAACCACTTCTAGATCTACCACATTGCAATCTGAATCATTGGAAAAAAATTTGTTTCCTAAAAACGTGGCATACTAGGAAACAAACACCTTTTGTTCCTCCTTGTGGTAGAAAAGATATCCAAACAAATGTTTTGGATACCCCACAAATATACACTTGACCGATCGTATCTTGAGTTTGTCCGGATTCTGCTATTTGACAAAATCCGGACAACCCCAAATCTTAACTCGTTTAAGAGATGGTCTCTTCCCATACTATATCTCATATGGAGTGGTAGACACGGTCTTGGTAGGAATCCTGTTCAACAAATATGCTGCAGTCAGTAATGCATGTTCCCAAAAGGAGATAGGCAACTCATCATCACTCATCATGGATCGTACCATATCTAATATGGTTCAATTCCGTCGTTCTGACACACCGTTGTGTTGTGGTGTGTAAGGGGGAGTGAACTGAGAGAGAATCCAATTATTTTTAAGGAAGTTTGAAAAATCTGTACTGAGATACTCTCCTCCTCGATCCGATCGAAGTATTTTGATGCTCAATCCAGTATGTATTTCTACATCAAGTTTGTACTCTTTAAATTTCTCGAATGCTTCAGACTTATGTTTTATTAAAAACACATGGCTGTATCTTGAGAAATCATCAGTAAAATTTATGAAGTAAGAAAAACCACCTCGCGCATGTGTAGATATTGGCCCACATACATCACTATGTATGAGGCCTAAGAGCTCTGTAGCTCTTTCTCTGTGTCTAGTAAACGGAGTCTTAGTCATTTTCCCTTTGATACAAGACTAACAAGTCGCATAAGATTTATATTCAAAAGAGTTAAATATCCATCTTTATGAAGCTTGTTTAGTCTTGTTTCATTAATATGACCAAGTCTACAATACCACAGAAAAGCTTCACTTATATCTGAAAAATTTCTTTTATTTATATGTTGTTTGTTGAAAACTGTGTATTGATTTAGGACGTATATCCCGTTATTAAGTGTACCATACCCAACCAACTCTTGATTGAGATTAATGTTCATAACATTATTCAGCAATACAAAATGATATCCTTCGTTGTCTAACAAAGAAATGGATATTGTATTAAAAAGTATACTAGGTACATAATAATATAGGTTCAAAACCAATATACAACCCGACGGCAACCCTAAGTGATACTCTCCCACAGAAACTGCATGTACATTGGAACCATTTCCAACTCGGAGTGTGTGATCACCGGTCTTCAAAACACTGCTATTTCTCAGGCCCTGCACAGAATTGAAGATATGAGAACCCGATCCGGTATCCAATACCCAGGAAGCAGATTTAATAGAGAAACAGTTTTCAGTCACAAACACATCTGAAGCGAAAGCATCACCATGCTTCTTTTTCTTGAGATCCAGGTACTCAGTACAATTTCACTTCCAGTGTCCCGACTTCTTGAAATAGAAACATTCTCCTTTCCCCGACTCTGCGGCCTTGGATTTATCCTTCCCCTTTGTCTTTTTTACTCCTCCTCTCGGCTTGATAGGTTTCTTCTTCGCCTTTCCCTTGGCCTTAGCTTTTGGGAAAAAAGAGGAAGAAGGACCAGCAACTAGAGCGGGAGTCTTAGTAGTCTTAAGAGTTCTCTCTGCACTTCTCAACATATTGAGAAGTTCAGGTAGTGACTTCTCCATGTTGTGCATGTTGAGGTTCACTATGAATGGAGTAAAGGCAGGGGGGAGAGACTGTAGAACAATATCAACATACTGTTCGTTCTCGATTGTCCATATGAGGCCCTCCAGCTTTTCAATAAGAGCTATTATCTTCAAGACATGGTCACCTACTGGTGTGCCTGGAGCCATCCGCATCTGAAACAACTTCGAGATGCCTCATATCGGAGGGTACGAGATTGCTCTCCATACAACTACTTTGTATGGAGAAAGATGGATTGAACGTCCATCGTCTCATGCTGCTGCTGATGTGTGTTGTCCATCGATGTAAGCATGAGGCATTCGGCGGTAGCACAGTCAATATCCCAAGTCTTACGGATTTCCCTATCCGCTACAGAAGATTCAGGGCCTGGGACGGGCGGGGCTTTGGCAGTGAGGACATATGGTACCTTATTATATGTTAGAGCAATGTTAATGTTCCTCAGCCAGTCTTTATAGTTTGTTCTGGTCAGCTTATTTTTATCTAGTAAAACCTTAAGGCCTGCCATTGGTATCTTCCATTAGGAGAGAGAAAAGAATACATTCAGTGAAAGCTCTTACAAAGATCAGATTGGTTATTATCTTATATAATCGATGTCTCCCACTGCTTTTATCAAATTTTCTTTCAAACCTTAAAAAGAAAATTAGCCAGGATTAATTACAGTCTACAACTTCGCTAACCGTTCAGCCAGGCCAGTGTCGGTACTTTGAGGGAGGTTCCCCGTGCTTTCGCACGGACCTAATTAAAGTAAACCTCATCTTCCCAGAGGCGTAGCCCCGTTGACACCTTTCTAGACACCTAATGGGTTAGCTAATTATAAAGTGCAAAACTCTCCTGGGACCAACTCTTGCTCACAGTGGGATCGGGATCCAACTATCACATAGAAGGTATGCAATCTCATTGCAAATTTCAACTCTTGAAACTCCCGATATGGTTTTTAACCCCAGTACTCATGACCTTAACTATAGTCAACATATCATAAGTACTATTCAAGTTCTACCCGTCATTTCGTGATTAATTACACCCACCCATGAGACCCTTAACTATAGTCAACATAATCACATGGATGTCCTAACTAATCGCATCATATGCTGTGTAGGAAGACATCATTTAGCTGCCGTACACTGCGCCTTAACTATAGTCAATATACGCAGCACGAATACTAAGTACTCTACTTCTTAAAATGACGGAGGGCTGCGGATGGTTTTTAAGAAAACCTTTAACGCTTCGAACGTTGTAGAATCAAATGGTTTTCAAAAGGAATGGCTTAAGCTCTACAATTTTGAAACTTTGCTTTTTCATAAAAAGCCGAGTAGATTTCAAATCCAATTCTAAAACACCCTTTAGGTTTCTTTTTCTTTACATTAATCTCATTAATGCAGTCCCATCATTTAAGTCCTTAAGCCATCACAGAAAAGAAACGAAAATATAACGTATGCTTATGCCATCCGCATTCGCCACGGGTTCCCGTTATCCACCGTTAGGTTACTTAACTAACGGTACAGTGGGGCAGGACTAGCGCGGATGCAAAACATAGGAAACGTTTATTATATATCATATATATAATTTTCCCTTCGTCTCAATATATCAAGTGATCACATAACAGAATATAAAAAGCAGAAGCACATATATGAAAATATAGGATATACTAGGAGGTCCGTATTTTGTATTTAGCCAACAATAGAAAATACGGATTCCACGGTCGTGATGAAATAGCAAATCCAACACCCTTTGACCTATACGAGAGCGGCAAGTGACCCTACCAATTCTGGAGTTAGGAGATCCGGTCTCGACTCCTCGAGATGGTCTCCCTCAGGACCCCAGAACCCGGTCACTTGTGCTCTCCATCTTGGGTCTATCCTAATGAGTAAAGTAAATAATATACGACAATGGTGACATCATCCTTAACCCAGAAGTGTCCTAACAAAGGAATATTACATACACTGAATTTTACATGAATAAAAATAAAAAATCTCATCTCACATAAAAACCCCAACCATTCAATCACGATGATCCTATACATCACATCTCAACAACACATAACATCACATTTCATCAACTTAAGCAAGTATACTTACCCCAATTGTCGTTGAAGTATAGCAACGAAACCGGCGATACACCACATACTACACTTACGGTCGCAGAAAAGAAAGTGAAAAACCACAACAATTGGAATCGTCACTGTCTTTAGACATCATAAACCCAGAATATCACATATCTTGGATTTCATGCCTAACAATGCAAATCTCTCATTTAGGTCTCATCCATGAAAACACCTTTTCAAAAGAAGTCGGATAATTCAATAAGATTTCTGAATCCACCCGAGACCGAAATGTTAGATTTACAAGCAACAATTATATGTAGATTCCAATTATTGTATCACAACCATCTAGACTATGTTAAACGTTTCGATCGAATCAACAAACACCCACATCTCCCAAAAAGCTCAACACTTGAGCAAAGTTAAAATACCCAAAACATGCCACAGTACCTATGGACCAGCCGTAGAAGGGTCAACCCTTGCCTCACCTATGGCACCGCGGAACTACGGCAAACCCTAGGGTTCGGTCGTGGTTCCGTGGTTATAGAATCGAGTTAGGGTTTCGTTCTTCTGGAGGGTCTATAGAATTACCCGCACGACCATTGATTATATTCAACTTAGAAAATTCCAACTCTTGGAAAATTTCAGAGGGGGTCATGAGGTGATGTTTGAAATTCGTTCGAACTGTTAAATATCATCTAGGTTACCAAAACAATGTTAAAATACGACTACGAAACACTCCATATTAACCCCATATCAAAATTAACATCACATGAAATTTTTAGGCTAAACAAACAATACCGAAAACCCCAAAACCTATAGACCAGAGCACAGAAGAAAAATGAAGTGAAACAGAGCTACATGGGCCGGCCAGATCGGAATTTTTGAGGTTCTCATCGGGTAAAATCTGATGGAACAGCCTCATTTTTCATCTGTGTTCTATATGCATCACATGCAAGCTTCTGCAGTTGCTAAAATAATTTTTGGAGACCATTTAAAATCGACAGAGAGCACATCCTAGGGTTTCAGAATATCGATGTTTCGGAGTTGTTTTGGTTTCGTAATATATCTAACATCGTCTAAGTTTCTAGCTGTGCTCTGATACCATTGTAGGGTTTCTTTAGCACCATGCCTAGGGTTTGCAAGCATTAAACATGCCATAATAAAAAATTTAGGGGGTGCTAAGCAAACTAACCTAGGAATTGAACTAGAAAGTTAGGGTAACAACACAAAGTATCACATACTTTGAAGTCTCTAACACTAAGTAGGGAGAAATAAAACCTTTGTGGACCTCCTTTTGTGACTCTAACACTAAGTGAGGAGGTTGAACCAAGGGACCTCCTTTCGTGACTCTAACACTAAGTGAGGAGCTTGAACCAAGGGACCTCCTTACTTAGGGTTTGCAAGCATCAAACCACGGAGTCCCTTGGTTCAAGCTCCTAGCTTCACTTGATCTATGAAGAAGTGGAGCAAACAACCTACACGAGCGGGCTAGACTAATATAGATTGGTGATATGGTTTGTATTCTCACTAAAAAAACCTTTCCTTTTTGTATTCCTCACTCACTTGAAAAGGGTAGAGAGAATGAAGGAGGAAGAAGAAGGTGATGGCAAAGCTTGAGCTCAAATTTTTGATTATTCTCCTTTTAAAATGAGAAAAGAAAATACTTATATGAGAGTCACACTCACATACAACCATGGTCAATAAATATTTATATATTTTAGTTAGTGAGTTAAAGAACATAGGAAATTAAACCATGGTTGTAATCAAGGTTAATCAAAGAAGAGTGTAGAAACAATGAACCATGATTTAATTCTCTTTTCTTTTTCTCAATAACAAATATATATATATATATATATATATATATATATATATATATATATATACCATGTGAGTCTTGCATTGCCATCTCTAATGAATCAACAACCATGACACATGTATGCATGTATGTGTGCATTCATATCAACATGTATATATACATACATACATTCATGCATACATCCAAATAGAAAATGTTTAAATAAATGAGCTAAAAGTCAATATTAAATCAACACTTGATTTAATAAACCGGTCATATCATATACGACCCGACCAATAGAAAACGCCCGATTAAAATACGGTATCATATACACGCATTTAATCGGGCTCCTATGCATATCTCATATGCACACCACATCTTTTCGCCTGAGCTAGGAAACTCCTCTGTGGGACTCTAAGAGTCGTCAATACGCTAGCAGTGGGAAGTGATCATATCACATATCCAAAAACCGTCAGCAGCACTAGTTGTACGTAACGGCTCCTAGGGATTGAGCGATCAGAAGAAAAACAAGCGAACCTGTCAAAACTCCCGTCGAGCCAACTGGCAATACTTATCGTACAGTCCGGACTCTTTGTCTGATATGCTGCATATCAAGCCTAGGGATAGCATCGTCAACCCCAATAACTCAATAAGTCATGTCGATGTATGTCGTGCAACAGATCGAGAAACTATTGATAACACTTATCAGTAAATCTCAGCAGCCCTGACCAGGGACTTCCTGTTATAGCCAATCGAGCACAGCGTAACATCAACCCTCAATATCGGGAGAGACAAAACCCCTCCTATCGCTCATTTCTTCCATGTGCCTCAGGACTATACCCAAAAGAAACCTGTTTGCACGACTTAGTAGAGCCGTGGTAGGGTGACAATCAAAGTACAATGGGAGCACACACAAGACTCTATGACGATCTCGGGTCTACAGACTAACATGTTCCAGTGTCTCCTGAGAACTACTGTCCGACGATAGATATAATACCATATAGGAGTTCTCGGAGAGTCCGTTCAGTGTACCCAGTCTCCACTGAGCATCCGTATACAATCTTTGATGTCAAACATTAATGGATATGGGACCATCCACCTCCCATCATATGGGTCAAGAATGTATACGCTAGTCTACTCTGGAATATCGATGCCCCGTTTCGATACACCCACGACTAGGAATAGTTTAAGGATATGCTTATAAACTACACTTGTCGCACTAGTATGATCCGCATCATAATCAGAGTAGTCAAGCAAATATCCAAAGGGCTTTATCAACATGTACCAAATGAATAAAGTGCATGATCAAATGAACATGTCAAGATAAAGAAAACCAAATAGCAACTATCATGTCGAGCAAGAATGTCTTCTGAATATACATACACACATACCGATACTTCTACTATCAAATAATGGCCTCTAGGGCATACATATATCCAACACTGATAATAAGTATAATACCAACCAGCAGTTCCTAACGAGTCTTGTTCAGTGTAACTCAAAACCCAATGAGAACCTGTATACTATCTTCGGTATGACGTACAAATGGCTGTGGGATAGACCATCTCCCCTGCTGGGATGAGAAGCGTGTACACTAGTCTACTCTGGAATATCGATGCCCCGTCTCGATAATCCTACGACTAAGGACCTGGATAAGGACGTGTTTATAGACTACCCAGCCCCCATTAGTATGACTGCCATCACTACACTGGTTGTCAAGCATAGATCCTAAAGGCTCTACCAATATGTATAAGCGATATGCTAAAAGAAACATATGCACATATTGAGGTGAAATCAAACTATGTAGCATACTACCATTTTAAGTAAGTCTGTTATTATAACTGTGAATATCCTAAGCTTCCAAAATATAATATACAATCCATTATGATAAAATAATGTCCTCTGGGGAATATATCACTAACAAAATGATGAAGAAGTAATTTCCGGTATAAATCAAAATCTATTAAGGTATGGTTCATGACGACTGAAAATCTAACAAAGTTTAAACTCTTATTTTTTGTATTTTTCTTACCTATTCCTATGTTTGTTATAGTTTTCATTTTCTTATTTTTGTTTACTTGATTTTCTTTTATAGGAATAGGAGTAGGAATAGGAGTAGGAGTATAATTTTGTTAGATAGTAGTTTAGTTTAGAATTTGAAACCCTAGATTTGCTCGAGAACTAGCAAAAGATAAGTGCGGGGGTATGTGATAGGTATAATTTATTGCAAAATTTTCTAACCCATTTATCATTTTATTGTCATATATTATGCTGTTCTGGATATCTTTTGTGAATTATTACAGATAACAGGGCTTGAATGCAAATGGACGGAAAATTGTCCTAAAAGAAGGATTACGTGCGTACAATGGGGACTTAAAATTTTTTTCCAGAAAATTAGGGGTCAATTTGCAAATTTGGAACAAATTTTAGAATATCATTATTAATCAGCAAAGGCTGTAACAAATAGAGGTGAATCAATCATCACAACAATAAACCAGATGGAGAAACCAAATCAAATCAAAAGCAACAAATCAACCTGCTTAATTATATGCCAAATTTGGGAACAATTCGAAAATCTACGCAACTACAGAGATACAACAAGATATTCAAGATTTTATTTGCTCAAAAATCATCTAACTTGACGATAAAACCACAGAAAAAATATGGAGCCACGAAGCCAAAAAAACGACGGCGGATAAGCGGTAGATTTTGGGCCGTTCGATGAGATTTTTTATGGGCATGATCGTTTTTCCACGGTAGTGTTTTATCATTTGAAGATTCTAAATGTATGCAACAACATCTAACAAAGCAATTAGATTAGATTACCATAATTGTTAGAAAGTAGATTCTCTAGTATTTTCTATTATTTGTTCTCCAATCTTTCTTAACTCTATATAAGCACTTGTATAACCTTACGGTTTCATCTCTCTCATAGCATTCAAGTTAGGGTTTTCAAGGAGAAGAAATCAAGTCTATTGTAAGTATTCATGATTATGAATAAGATATATTTTTCTTTTATATACATGAGTAACTAATTCTTTTCTAGGGTTTTTTTGTATTTATTTTGTGGTTGGGTAATATTTTATCTCTTCTTTTCTATATTTTTATGATGAATGTGTTATAATTTAATTATCCTCTTTATATTTTTTCATCTAATAATGAAAGTTTACGCCTAGAATATGATTAGGGAAGGGTGATAACACCAAAAATCCAATTCGATTAAGAAAAGTTTGACAAACTGGAAACTTAATTAGGAAAGGTAAGAAAATAATTTAATCACAAGATATTCAATATAGGTAGTTAAAAGTGACATAGATTAATCGATAAGATATTAATTTTAGAAACTAGGTTACTTCTGATTAACTAATACTAGGGTTTTAATATGATCTAGATGATGTTATAATTTTGATAAGCTATATTTATAATTTAAATATAACCTATGCTTAGTTATAATTAATGGAAACATATTAGAACTAGATTAGAAAAGAAGATGAATCTTTTAAACCAACCATAGAAACAGTGCAAATAAAAATCCTAGATTTTTCTCTCTCTTGAGAACCAACGTTTATTTTATTTTGCATTTAAATCTTTAGATTTTGAACGATTCTCAAGTACAACTGCGATAAGGTGTATACTTGCGGTTAAATTTGGAGACTAATAAAATCCCCATCAGGATGCCAGTAATGTGAGGCTTAGTTTATCTGCTGATGGCACGGAGTCGTTCAGACATGGTGAAAATCACAGTATATGGACAGTTACTCTTGTTATTTATAATCAACCTCCATGAATGAGTATGAAGCATTCTTACACACAGAAGCTTCTATTGATTCCTGGAAGTAGCTCTCCTTCAAATAACATCGACGTATACTTGAGGCCGTTGATTGAGAAGCTTAAGGTGTTGTGGGATTTAAGTATATAGGTATACGATGCCTACAAGAAGGATATATTTACAATTTGTGCGGCGCTCTTGTAGACATACAACGATTTTTCAGCATATGCTATGTTTTCTGGATAGAGCACTGAAAGTTACAAAGCTTGCCCGATATGTCTATAGAAGACCATATGGATCCTAAGGTAGGCCCACGAAAGATCAAGTGTTACACAGGTCACCGTTGATTGTTAGATAGAAACAATCCATATCGTCATAATTGCAGCAAGTTCAATGGTAAACAAGAGCATAGGCATGCTCCACCTAAGCTGACGGGTTTGAAGTTGTGGGAAGCCATACAAGATTTGAGTAATGTTGTTTTTGAGAGGATGACAGTGAATACAATTGCACGGGTTACTAGTAGTCACTGGAGGAAGAATCCCATTTTCAACGAGCTAGTATATTCACGCGATCTAAATCTGTGCCATAACTTAGACTCATGCACATCGAGAAGAACGTATACAGGCTACTCCTAAACATCTTACTGAATGTGAAATCCAAATCTAAGTATACACTTGTAGTTTGACAGTGGTTCTTGTAAGAGAGGTTACGTCCTGAATTGCATCTACAATAAACAGGGAACGGTAGATGGTCAATTCTTACAGCGAAGGACATGATATCTGCTAGCGAAAATGGTGATTTCCTCAGAGTTTTAGAGCATGTAAGGGTTCCTGACGGTTACTCATCAAATCTCTCTAAGTGTGTGGACATGAAATATAAAAAACTTTCTCACGTTAAAAGTCACAACTGCCTCATGATCATGCAACAGTTACCGCCCGTTGCAATTAGGGCGTTAAAAGATAAAGATGTTATCTCGGCTGTGATGGATTTTTTTCATTGCTTTCTAGATTTAAGCTCTAAGGAATATAGGACAGATGATTTTAGAAACATGGAGAAAAAAATTCTTATCATTCTTTGTAGATTGGAGATGTTGATTCTGTCTACGCTTTTCATAATCATGTTGCATCTCATAGTTCATCCTGCAGGAGAGGCTCGTTTAGGTGGACCCTTAAATTATCGGTGGATGCATCCATTCGAGAAGTAAGCAGTGGTTACGTATTTAATAGTTGATTTTAACTTTCAAATAATATTTATTATCTCATCAATTAAACTAATCAAAATAAAATCCACAGGTTTATGTTTAAGATAAACCGATATATCCATAATAAAGCTAGACTCAAGGGATCGATTGCCGAAAGGTTTCTCGTCGAGAAATGCATGACATTTTATTCTATGTACCTTGAGAGGGTCAAGACTGTATTCAACATGCCACGCCATGAGTAACGAGGGACAAGAATTAATATATGTCTTTCGTCGTAGCGGGAACATACGAAGTGTTGGGAAACATGTCGCACTTCGTAGTGAGGAGCTTGACACAATACATTAATATATATTATTTAACCAAGACGAGATCGACCTATTTCAAGAATATGTATATAGTCTGATCTGGTTCATAATATATAATATGATTTCAAGCTAATATTTTTCTCAACACATAAATATGAAATTAACTAACTGCATTGTTTCATACTTAGATTATGGAAAGCTCAGTACAGACCATTGAGGGGTCATTTGCTACCGAGGTATATCGATAATGCTTGAAATCGAGAATTTGCGACGTGGTTTAACCATTTTGTAAGTTTAACACTAAAATATATTCAACTATATAATTCATGTCTCATCCCTTAAACTAAATGTGATTTTGAAATCTTATCAGTCCTTATTAGGTTCATACAGCTATAAATGTCAATTTAACAAAAGCTATAAAAATTCTTTCCTTTGAACCAGATCCAATAGTTGAGCATCTTACTGGTTATATCGTTAATGGATATAGATTTTATGCACGTAGAAAGTTCCAAAATCGTGGTTTTTTTTATGACATCAATTACAAGAGGTTATGCATCGTCTAGAGATCTCAATCCAACCATGGGACAACTTGATTACTATGCTGTGCTGCAAGATATAGTTCATGTACGTTATCGTGCATATAGAGTTGTCCTATTCAAGTGCCTGTGGTATGATCTCAAGATAGAATGGCGAGGTACAAAGTAGAAAACGAGCTACTCCTACTAAATTCATCAAAACTCGCGTTCAAGAATGAGCCTTACATGTAAGCGAGCTAACCATGTTAGTGTTTTTATGTCAAGGACCCTAGAGATGCTGTCTAGCATATTTCTATCAGCATAAATCCCCGAGACTATTTTATCATGGGAAATCCTGATGAAAATCTTGAAATTAGCTGCCCAAGCATGTCAATCATACCATTACAAGACTTGACTACGGATATTGATGGCGTTTTCCTTTCAAGGGCTGATATCAATCCAGAGTTTGTTGTAGAAGATGGATCATCAAGATCAGCTGCTCGTAGACGAAAACAAACAACGCATGAACTGGACCAATTCATCAATGAATCTGAGCAAAATTTAGCGAGTGAGAGTAGGCTACAGAGGATGATGATTACTAAATTTTATCTGTCTATACTATTCATAATCTTGTAGATAATTAAACACTTTAGTTTATCGCATTTTTTCATTTTTCTCTTTTATATACATGCGGCTTTTAGATAAATTTAAATTATTTATTGAATATTTTGACCGTGATAAATATAGTTTCATCTACAGCTATGTAATTTTGCTTAACTGTTTTTTGAAATTGTTATTGTATATGTATGTTGCATTAGTTAATTTTCAGGATATGAGTTCGCGACGTGGACGTGGATGGACTGAAGAGGAAGTCTTATCCAGTCTTCCTATACTCCTGTGGGTTTTCGAGCACCCTAATTCTAGTCTCCTTCTGCATTTGGATCCTCATCGGCTTCGGGTTCACAAAGGAGGATTTCAGAACACGAAGTACATGACGAACTTAAGGCGAGGATAGCGTTCGTCTGGAGCTTACATCTGTTCTCCACAAAATGTACCTATTCCGGATAGGATGAGATGACATTTTGTAGATAGATGGGTTGGAGGATTCATTCACCTCTTCGAAGGTAGCTGGAGATCACAGTGCCGTTTATCGATGGTTTGAACAAACTTCACAGATTCACCCTTCGTAAAGGGTTTTTTGGATTGTGGGTTCTAGATTTCTTACAGGCACAAGCCCTGTAGTTAATTCTCTCTTCATGTTACACGAAGAGAATTTTTTACAAGTGGTTTATTTTAACGTGCATTAAATGAAAATGGAAGCAACATAGCAACATATATACATGGTAGGAAATATATGTATTTAAGCGGTAATTTACACTCGTGGATTGCATAACGATTTACAGGGTGTATGATCCAGACCGTAGGGCATATATGAGAATGTATGTAATATGTTTATAGGGGGAGGCCCATGGATAGTATACGCTAGATTAATATAACATAGCCTATCATAGGAAAAGATAGGGTTTGGGTTATAGATTGGTATTTGAAAGTGTTACCCAGCACCATGAAAAGGTTACAACGGGCATCAAGCATGCCATTTTCAAAATTTTCACGGTGCTAAGTGACACTAACCTAGATCATAACTAGATGATTAGGGTTAACTATGATGATATGAACTAAACTATAAGAAAATGATGATTAGGGTTAACTATGATGATATGAACTAAACTATAAGAAAATGAAGGAGGCAACAACCTTTGTAGACCGTGTCCTTCTCTTCTCAAGCTCCGTGTAGTAGTCGCTACTACTCCACTAGTCTCCACTTTGATGTTGGATCGAGCTTCCTTCGTGCCGAGGATGATCCACCCGAGACTCCGGTAATCCAAACTATCTTTTCACTAAACTCTTTAATGAAGGAAACACACTACACCTAAGTGCTAATCAAGTGTAGGATGGTGAAGTAGGGATTTTGTTTGCACAATAGGGTTCTCACAAAATCAAGGGTTCACAACTCATGTGAGGGATTGAGCTTGGAGGAGGTGAGGAGGAAGATGAAGTGCGTTAGAGAGCAAGGATCTCAACTGAAGAAAAACGAACCAAGTGTTAAATAAAATGAACCATAGCTCACATAATATCCTCACTCATTGAAGCAAGGAATTTATTTCAATAAATAAATTGAACCATGCTTCAATAGTGCAAGCAAATGAATAAAAAAAACATAAAAGCCATGCTTCACCCTATTCCTCATTTTCCACCTCATTTCTATTTTTCACAAAAATAGAAGATCCTACAATGCTTCTTAATATATATATATATATACATATATGTATATATATATATATTTCCATACATCAAATATATATATTAAGAAAATAATTAGTGAGCAATAATATTAGTTAACATATAATTATATCAAATATAAATATATATCATATTATTAAATCAACACTTGATTTAATAATCCGGTTATATCACATATAACCTACTAATATCATTTATCTGTATATTACATTATCAAATCAATAATTGATGCGATAATCCGGTTATATCATATAACCTAACCGATAACAAATAAGCACCAGATTAGAATACGGTATCACATACTCGTATTTAATCAGGCCCCTGCACATATCAGCATATGTGCCCTACATCGTTTCGCTTGAACTAGAAAACCTCTGTGTGGGACTCTAAAGACTCGTCAATACGCCAGCAGTAGGTAATGATCATATCAGTCACCCACAAGCCGTCAGCGGTACTAGATGGACTAACAGCTACCCAGGTATTGAGCGATTAGAAGATCAACAAGCAAGCTTGTCCAAAATCTCATGAAGCCTGTAAGTAACACTTACCGTACAGTCCGGACTCTTCGTCTGATATGTCACATATCTAGTCTGGGGGTAGATACGTCAGACCCTAATAACTTGATAAGTCATGCCGATGTATGACTTATAACAGATCGAGAAACTACTGATAACTCTTACTAGTAAATATCATCAGCTCTAGCCAGGGGCTTACTGTTATAACCAATCGAGCATAGCGCAACATCAACTCCCTATACCGGGAGAGACGAAACCCCTCGTATTGCTCATTGCCTCAATGTGACGCTGGAATGTACCCAAAATCCACCTATTTGCATGACTTCTTTGAGCCGTGGTAGGGAGGAAATCAAAGCACAGTTGGAGCCAAACAAGACTCTATGACAATCTCGGGTGTACAGACTAACCTGTACCAGTGTCATCAGAGAACTGCTATCTGACGATAGGTATAGTACCATCTAGGAGTTCTCGGCGAGTCTTGTTCGGTGTACCCATTCTGTAATGAGCACCTGTGTATGATCTTTGATGTCAAACACCAATGGTTATGGGATCAACCATCGCCACCATACAGGGTCAAGAAACGTATACACTAGTCTACTCTGAAATACCAATGCCCTGTCTCGATATCCCCTCAACAAGGAACTATTAAAGGATGTGCATGTGGACTACTCAGGTCCTACTAGTATGATCAGTATCATAGTTCTGGTAGTCAAGCTAACATCCTAAGGGCTTTATCAACATGTATGAGAGAGACAATATAATAAAACCAGTGTATATGTTAAGATAAAGAGCAACCAGATAGCATATAATCATGTCGAGCAAGAATGTACTCTATATATATGTCCAAGCATCCACTATAATATACAATAATGGCCTCTTGGGCATACATATTCCTAACAATCTCCTACTTGCACTAAGGCTAGTTGTTGTAGTATGTTATACCCAGCATCCCAAAAAGTCTATCAAATTGTGTCTGGGGGAGGGCCTTCGTGAGTGGATCCTCTATGTTATCCTTCGTGTCAACTCTCCTGACCTCGATCTCCCATCGATCTACTATCTCTCGAATCAGGTGATACCGTCTAAGAATATGTCTGGATCTCTGATGGGACTGGGGTTCCTTGTCCAAAGCCACACCTCCATTGTTATCACAATACACAGGTATTGGTTGCTTAATGGATGGAACCACACCAAGTTCAGTAATGAACTTCTTCATCTAGATAGCCTCTTTGGCAGCATCGTTGGCAGCGAAGTATTTAGCCTCCATCGTCGAGTCTGCTACGGTATCTTTCTTGGAACTGTTTAAATATACTGCCCCTCCATTGAGGGTAAAGACAAAACCCGAGGCCGACTTACTTTCGTCCTTATCACTATGGAAGCTTGAATCGGTAAAGGACTCCACCTGGAGTTCACTGTTACCATACACTAAGAACATTTCTTTAGTCATTCTAAAATACTTAAGAATGTTCTTCACAGCTGTCTAGTGATTTTCCCAGAATCTGATTGATACCTACTCACTACACCAGTAAGCTACATCCAGTCTAGTATATAACGTCGCTTACATGATAGACCCGGCTGCAGAAGCATAGGGTATCTCTTGCATACTAGCCCTCTCCAAATCAGTCTTTGGAGATATCTTTTTGGAGAGAGTGATTCCTGAGCAAGTGGGTAGATTACCACGCTTAGAATATTCCATACTAAACATTTTTAGTATGGTGTCCATACCAAGAGGGTAGATTACCATGCTTAGAAACCCAACATCCTTTTAGATCTATCTCTATAGATTTTAATCCCCAGGATGTAGGAAGTATCACCTAGATTTTTCATGGAGAACTTGTGTGATAAGAAGAGCTTGATCGATTGTAGCATAGGAACATCGTTCGTATGAAGAGTATGTCATCCACGTACAATACGAGGAAGACAACCTTACTCTCTACTACCTTCTTGTATATTCAAGGTTCATCTACATTTTTGACAAAGTCAAACTCTTTGATAGCTTCATCAAAATAGATGTTCCAGCTTTGCAATGCCTGCTTTAATCCATAGATAGATTTAAGCAGCTTGCACACTCTTCCGCTGCTCCCACTGTCTATGAAGTCCTCTGGCTGTGTCATATACATGCTCTCTTCTAAATCACCATTTAGAAAAGCGGTCTTGACGTCCATCTGCCAGATTTCGTGGTCATGGTATGCAGAAATGGAAAGTAGGATCCTGATGGACTTTAGCATAGCGAATGGAGAAAAGGTTTCATCATTGTCGACACCTGGTCGTTGACGAAAACCTTTTTCTACAAGTCTAGGTTTGAAAGTCTCAACTTTTCCATCTACACTAAGTTTCTTCTTAAAGATCCACTTGCTCCCGATGGGTTTTATCTCTTCAGGAGCAACTTCCAAAGTCTATACTTTGTTAGTGTACATGGATTCTATCTCGGATCGCATAGCATCCAGCCATTTCACAGAGTCTCCACTTATGATGGTCAGCTCTAAACTAGTAGGGTCATCATCTTCCATGATGCAATCCTCGCTCCCACCGTCTACGAGAAAAACGTAGTATCTCTCAGGTGGATGAGGAACCCAACTAAATCTTCGGAGTGGCTGGGGTTCATTGTAGACTATTGTATCTTCCGGTTCTACCAAATCGTCTTTAGCAGTTTGTGTAGCTAGAACTTCTTCCAGTTCTACCTCATTACTACTAATTTCTTTCACAAGAAATTCCTTTTCTAAAAAGGTGGTAAGTCAAGAAACAAACACTTTTTGTTCCTCGGTGTGGTAGAAGATATACCCTCGCGAATGTTTGGGATATCCTATAAATTTGCAAAGAACTGACCTTGCCAGGAGCTTGTCCGGATTTTGTGTTTTAACATAAGCTGGACAACCCCATATCTTAATAAAATAAAGACATGGTCTCTTCCTTTCTCATATCTCATATGGAGTGGTACACACAGATTTGGTGGGAACCCTATTCAATAGGTATACGGCTGTCTCAAGTGCATAACCCCAAAAGAAAATAGGTAACTCAGCAGTACTCATCATAGAGCGCACCATATCTAATAGGGTACGTTTCCTCTGCTCCGATACACCGTTGTACTGTGGTGTATACGGAGGAGTAAGCTGAGAGAGAAAAATATTCTCTTTTAGATAGTCTCGGAATTCCATGCTTAAGTATTCTCCTCCGTGATCAGATCATAGGATTTTAATACTTTTACCCGTTTGGTTTTCTACTTCGCACTTATATTCCTTGAATTTCTCGAAAGCTTCAGACTTATGTTTCAACAGGAACACATGCCCAAATCTTGAGAGATCATTGGTGAATGTAATAAAGTACGATGAACCATTCCTGGCATGTGTAGACATAGGGCCACATACTATGTATCAGTCCCAAGAATTCAGTAGCTCTTTCTCCGTGTCCAGTAAACATAGTTTTAGTCATCTTTCCTTTGAGACGTGACTGGCAAGTTTCATAAGATGAAAATTCGAACGGATTCAAATATCTATCTTTATGCAACTTATCTAGTCTTGTCGCATTGATATGACATAGTCTACAGTGTCACAAGAAGGTTTCGATCATTTCTGAACTTTTCCTCTTGTGTGTGTTCTGTATATTCTGAACTGTAGTTTGATGTATATACCGTTACATAACGTACTAAACCCAATCAACACTTGATTTAGAAAAATGTTTATAACATTATCCTCTAACGTGAAATTATATCTTTCTTTAGTTAGCAAAGAAATTGATACAATATTGCACATCATCATTGGTACATAGTAACAGTCGTTCAGAATCAATGTATTACCAGTTGGTAATACAAGGTGAAATTCGCCAACTTCTTTAGCTGCAACAATTGCACCATTCCCTACATTTAGAGACATATCATCCTTTCCCAGTTCTATACCTCTCTTTAGCCCATGTAACAAATTACATACGTGGGATCCTGATCTGGTATCCAATACCCAGGATGTAGAGCAAACTGAGAAACAGTTCTTGGTAATGAACACACCCGAAGAAAATGCATCAACATGCTTCTTCATCGTTCAGGTAGTATGGTAATCCTGGTATTCTACTATTCCTTACTCAGACTTATGACAGTCATAAGATAGAGCGGGACCAACGTTCCCCGGCCCCATATAGAAGACGGGTTCGGTCAATACATCAATATTATTATCTTGATTAAGGCTTGCCATTGGTCGCTACCAGAAGAGAGAGAAGGAAAACATTTTTGTGTGCGCTCTTTGCAAGATTAGATTGGTTATTATCTTATCTAATCTGGATGGCTTCCACAGTTTTTATCAAATCTTCCTTCAAACCCTAAAAGCTAAGATTAGGCGGGATTAATTACACCTTATAAGTTCGCCAATCGTTCGACCAGGCAGGTATTGGTACTCTGATGGAGTCTCCCCATGCTTTCGCATGAAACTAATTAAATAATCTCTTTTTTGTAGGGACATAACCCCGTTAACACCTTTCTTAGACACCTACTTGATCAGCTAATTGTAAAGTGGAAAACTCTCTCAGGAGTAACTCTTACTCGCAGTGGGTATCAGGATCCAACTATTTCATAGAAGGTATGCAATCACATTGCAAATTTCAACTCTTGAAATTCCAAATATTTGTTTTTACCCATAGCAACTTAAGACCTTGGCTATGGTCAACAAATCATAAGCGCGAGCTGTAAGTCGACGTTGTACACCCCACTACTTGCGGGGAGGCGGAAATATGAAAAACAATCATTTTGTTAAAACAACATCGACTAACCGAAATGATCTTTGCTAAACTATAACTAACACTAACATAGGAGTTGTTATCTATTATGGAAGAAGATTATACCTAATGAATCGTGTCATGCTTCTTCTCGTCGGCCTCCTCTATGTAATAGACGATCCACCCGTGAGCTTCTACTCCAAGCTTTGCCTCTAATCTTGAGGTAACTAGGTTTCTCTAGTTGCTAATCAAAGTCACCTAGGTGATATAGAGTATGGATATGGATTAATTAGCCTTGCTAATCCTTGATCTCAACACATGAGAGGGTAGGATTAGGGTTTGAAGAGAGAGAGCTTGGGGAGAGAGAATGTGAGGATGAGAATGATAATGAAATAATGATCCTTCTTGAATATATGAAGCATAATCATTTATCAAAATAAATAAATAAAATGATTAATCATCATGCTTCATTCATTCATTATGTGTGATTCATTAACCATTTAATGCATCATTAATGACATGAATGAATCACACAAATGAGTCACTAAATCAATAAATGCTTATGCCACTTTAACCCTCCAAGTCATCATCCTTCTAGAAGCTTCCCGTCAAATTACGAGAACGCCCCTCCTACCCGTGAAAACACGGAAAAACTTTAGACTGTATAAATCCAATAATCCGATACTAGAATCTGGCTTAAACCAAAGCCAGCTAGTAAAAACTGTCCGAACATCGTACGTGCGTTTAAACACGTATGCGTCCGAACCTTTGTCGTAAAACCATACGACCTCTATATCGTTTCTCCTGGTGCAGGGAAACTCTCTGTGTGGGACTCTAAAGACTTGACTACTACGCTGGCAGTGGGTTTAACCACAGACCGCAAGCGGCACTGGCTGTACGTAACGGTCCCCGGGTAGATGTCGATAAGAAGGCTGAGAAGGAAACCCATCCGAACTCCTATTGAGCCTGATGTGACTATCTCCGTACAGTCCGGTCTGTTCTTCTAGGACTATCGCATATCGGGCCTAGGGGGCGACAAGCGTCAGTCCCCTAAAAGCGGTATAAGTCGTGTCGGAGCGTAGCCCATTACACCATGAGAAACTACTGGAAAACCTACCAGTAAATCTCGCTTTCCCTGGCCAGGGACTTTGCGTAATGGCTCTCTGACACAGCGCGATATCAACTACCAATACCGGGAGAGACGAATCCTGTCTAACCGCCACTGCCTCCAAGTGCTCGGGACTGCACCCAACTGCTACCTGTTTGCACGACTCCTTTGAGCCGTGGTATGGTAGCAATCCAAGAACAGTGGGACACACTCGAGGCGAAGTAGCAGTGTCAAGTCTGCGGACTATGCTTTACTCATGAACTGTTAACTGATGACGGGTATAATACCAACCAACAGTTCCCCGCGAGTCCTGTCCGGTGTACCCGCAACCGAACGAGCACTTGTATACTTTCTCCAGTACGACATACTGATGGCTATGGGACAGACCATCACCCCAACAGGGATGAGAAGCGTACACACTGGTCTACTCCGGAGTATCGATGCCATGTCTCGATAATCCTACGACTAGGGACCTGAAAAAGGATGTGCTTGTAGACTACCCAGCCCCCACTAGTGTGACTGCCATCTGATCAGTCGAAAACAATGTATTTTTAACACGGCAATTTCCCTATCATTTGCACTCATCTAGAAGTGTTCGGCATTCTTATAGCACATATTAGCAAATCAGTCGTTAAATATCAGATTACATGTGTTAGACTCTAAAACCGGCACTATAAAGGAAATTGACTGCATTTCATGGTATCGCATCATTCCTATATTGCGCAACACTTGTCTTGAGAAATTGTGCAGGAAAATCCGGAAGAAAAGCCAAAATTGTCATTTTGCTGATCAAACATTACGCCAACTCAAAGGTGTGGAATCTGGTAGCAATCTAGAAGGAGTTACAATATTCAACATATCATAAGAAAGCCCACAAGTCAGCCCAAATCTGCACCAGAGGTTGCAAGTCCCAAAGCGCCGCGGAACCGCTGCGGGAGCCAGCTTGCGCTGCGGTTCCGCGGCGGTATTGACACGTCAGCGCGCCATTTTCTGTGCAAAATTCTCATCTCTGGGTCCACATTCAATTTATATACTTTAATCTCCAGAAAACCCTCGATGCTTCTGCCAGATCAGCAAAAGATGATTAATTAAGCTAATCCTAATTAAGCTCCTAACAAACTATTTCTAGAAACTCCCTCCTAACTAATCACATCTAGAAGCTTCTCCTCTAACTAATTTTTGGAGGGAAATTCAAATCTCCTCTAACAAACTTTTGGAGGGAAACATAAAATTCAAATCCTAGATCTAGGGTTTCGATGGCTATAAATAGCAACCTAGATCTAAGGGTTGAGGGGGTTCTTTAGTGGTTCAATAATCTTTAGTCTTCTCTAATCTTTAGTTGTTCATTCTTTACCTCTACTCTCTTCATCTTCTTCCACAAGTCTAGTGACAAGACTTGTGCGAAACCCTAACCCTAATTCCAATCCAAATTCAAGATCCCGAGTACCAATCAAGCAAGAAGCCCTTCAACCTTTTAGGAGCGGAGCCGATCTCCAATCGAGCAAGTGATCCATGCCGATCCGCGACTCACGGAGACGAGCGAAGCCAAATCGATGATCGAGTTCTTCCTCTTGTAGTTCTTTAGGGTCTCGATGACTTTTGTAGTTCTTGTTTGTTTTCTTTTCGTTAAAGTTTCAATTCATCTAATTCGAAACACGAACGATTACACTTTCCCTGTGGACGATCCGCACTTACTAACGCGCTACATCCGACACCGTTATTGATTGCGGTCAAAATATTTTTGGTTGTGATTTCTATATAAATTTTCTAAACATACACAATCCGAAATCATATTCAATCAAATAGTGCCGTTGCCGGGGATAGTGCGCTAATTGTTCGTATTTTGAAATTTGAGTTGAAAGATTTATTCCATTATAATTTTTAGATCTAAACTCGCACAAACCCTAATACGAGTTGTTGTGATTTGATTGCGAGGAAATCTGGAATTTGTGGAGCTTGAGAAATTTTTTTCAGAGAAGTCCAGAGAGCTCAGGAGGCAACTAGGAACAGTACCAATTTTTTTTGTGCAGAGATCTCCTTGGACCGCTACGGATCCGCGGCGTTAGCCTTCTATTGCGGCGGAAGCGCGGCGGTGGTGACTGTTCATTGAACCAAAATTGCTCAGTAACTCTCTGTACTTTCTTATCTCTTACCTCATCTACTCCAATTAACATTTTGTGCAGGTTTCTTTGCAAATAATCGCAGCGTGGAAATTGAAAAAATTAAATTGTGCGTGTTTTTGATTTTTTGTGGTTGTTGCATAATTAATACGGACATTAAAGGGCAAAGACCAAATCCAGATTAGGTGGGGAGTTCATTACCCTTCCTAAGCCCCAAAAATCACAAACTTGCATCCGCATTTACCCTCATTAATTAAAAAAATATTTAGAGATGAATCTAAGGACCGTCGTGCTCACTTAGGACAGAAGAAGGGCGTGGGTAATTCATTGCTTATCCGCGTTTTCTTGTGGTGTCTAAGGCAAGTGTGTCGAAGGCTAGTGGTTATTAATTAGGCCCACTACTTACGTAGTGGAGTACCTTCCCACTTACCTGGCACTTACCTGGCCACAGGGAGACAAAGTGGCAGTGGAGAATTCTATCATGCGACTTGTCTTTTGGCAGTTAGGAGCGGTCTAGAGCCAGACCTAGGTGACCACTAGATTCTAGGGTTTTTGTTGCTGCATTTGTTATGTTGCATCATTTTTTCAAAAGTCCGTATCATTTTTCAAAACAAACACCACATTCATCATTTCCCCTAATTATAAATCACGCTGCCACTTGTACTAACCCTTTTTAGTGCAAGATAGGCTGGACACGGGTTTCTAGTGCCTGTTAAGCCCGCGTTTTCTTGATCGACCCTAAAGTCGGTATTTCTACATTTACCCTTTCTTTGCCACCACCACACCCACATCGATGGATCCGTCTCCATCGAATTTCTTTACCACTACTCTGCTGCCGTCTGTTGGTGCGCAGAATCCACCTCGCATCACTCTCCAAGAGAGGTGCTATCCTACACGAGGCCCACTTTCCACCTGTCTTTCCATTCCACCAGCCAACGGGGAAAATTTTCAGATTAAACCCCAATACATCAACCTTCTACCAAAATTTCACGGTCTCAAGTCTGAAGACGCATACGTCTTTATCACCAAATTTGAAAATGTATACGCAATGATGGGTACTTCACAGCTTTCTGTGGATGCTTTACGTCTTCGTCTTCTCCCATTCACCTTGTGCGATATAGCCGAGAAGTGGCTGTATAACACTACCGCACATTCCATTTCAAACTAGGAAGAATTCGTCAAAGCATTCCTTAAGAAATTCTACCCACATCAAAAGACAGCTCGAGTCCGTAGCGAAATCTATCAATTCACCCAGCTTCCAAATGAAACATTTTCAAAATGTCTTGAACGCTTCAAGGACCTGTTAGTCCAATGTCCACATCACGGCATCCTGAGATGGGAACTGTGCCGAATCATTTATGAGGGCATTAATCCTAACACAAGACAGACCCTTGAATCCATGTGTCAAGGCAATTTTATGACAAAAGATGATGGGGAAGCCTGGAAATTCCTAGAAGATTTCGCTGAAAAATCATTACAGTGGGAGGGTGTGAGTCAATCGTCTAGGGAGGGCAATGATATTTCCATAGGAGTTAGAGCTGACATTGCAGCTATACACAAGAAACTCGAGACTATGGAAAATAAATTTTTAGCCGCCACCCTAAATCAAATGTCACTCTCCAAAACTGTATGTGGCTGCTGTTCTGATCCGTCTCACTTGACGGAAGAATGTCCGTTTCAAGGTCATGAGCATACCAATGCCGCATTTCAAAGACCTAGAAACGTTCTATCTTCCTCCACATATAATCAGGGTTGGAGGAATCACCCTAACTTTGCTTGGAACCAATCCCAATCTTAAAACACGGTTCCAAACACGAATCATTTCCAAAGGGTCCCTCCACCACAACAGCAGCCACCACTTCAATTGAGTCAGCACCCCTTCCAAGCACAAAACTTTCAAAATCCGGCCAACACTTTTGCACCGTCTAGTCCTTTGCAATTGACCGGTACAGATAATACCTCTGCACTAGCACAAACCTTGGATACTTTCATGAAACAATCCATCCAAGGGACGGCAAGTTTGCAATCTTCCGTCGAGAATGTGATAAAGATCATTGTCTCTCAAAATGAGAATATCAAATCGATGGAAGAAAAAATTGCACAACTAAAAGCCGAAATGCATGCAAGAGAGAAAGGGAAACTTCCAGCTCAACCTTTACCTAATCCTAGCTATTCACATCATGTGGATGCAATCACGTTGAGATCTGGAAAAGTGCTTGACAATCATGTTGGGGAAGAGATTGATGACACTGAAAAATCTATCAATGATACCCCGGCTGAGACCTTTCCTTCCACACACACTTCTAATTCTGACCCCAATTCTTCCACCCCACCACCGTCTTGCGAGCCTATTCTTCGTTTCTCAAAAGGCTCGCCACCTCAGCACATCTCTTTTAGTTCTCCACAGACGATTCCCACTCCTCTTTTGGGGTCATGTCTACCCCCACTTTCTTCTCCTATGATGGACCCAGCGCTTATTGCTAAAGCACCTTATCCTAATCGGTTAAGGGCAAACACACCGAGTCTACATATGGAGAAGATTATGAACATTTTTAAGCAAGTTAACATCAACATCCCTCTCCTAGATGCCATCCAACAAGTTCCGTCTTATGCGAAAACTCTTAAGAACTTGTGCACTAGGAAGAGGAAGACTCAAGTGCCCAAGAAGATATTCATGGCAAAAACAGTAGACACGGCTTTCCCCTCGCAATTACCGAGGAAACGTAAGGACCCTGGATATCCTACTATTTCCATTTCTATCGGGGAAAAACATATTAACCGTACTCTACTAGACCTTGGCGCTAGTGTTAACTTGCTTCCATACTCAGTCTATGAGCAACTAGGTATCGGAGAGTTGAAGCCTTCAAGCATAACTCTCCAGATGGCTGACCGATCAATCACCAAACCTAGGGGTGAACTGGAGGATGTGTTAATAAAAATCGGGGAATTTATCTTCCCTGTGGACTTTATTGTAATTGATACACAGCCTGTAGCAAACCCACAGAATCAAATTCCGGTGATTTTAGGTCGCCCCTTTTTGGCCACTTCCAATGCTATTATCAACTATCCTTCAGGAATAGGTCAATAGAGCTGAACATTTACAAGTTGGGAAGTGTACCCTCCAAACCTACTACTCAGGTCTGTTCTGTCGACTTAATGGATGTCGACAACAGCGAATTTGATGATCCTCCTGATATCGATCTTGACTCTTTTCATACGTTATTGTTTGACCCAACTATGTATCATACACATACGGACTCTTCCACCGAGATGTCCGGGTCAACAATTAACACTGATTATGAACTGCTTTTATAGTCTGAAGACCACCCCGCATTTTTTGATGACATTATTCATCGGGGTATTGATGGAACTTTTGAGGAAATCTTCGCTGATGAACTCGCATTTTTGAATGACACGGGTGTTGAGATGAATCATCTCCCAATTAATGAAATTGAACCTCCACCCCTTCTTTTGAACTGTAAAAAGAATGCGAGTAATCCATCATATTCACTGCATCGTCTCTCCAAAATGAGACGCACACACATTCTAATCCACCACTTACCTTTTCCCCACTTCTTCTTCCACCAACCCGAGCACTGCATTGATAAAATTTTTGAATGGTTGGTGTTAACATTCGGTCTTTGCAAAGCTTGGCATCGACCAATGATTTTTGACCCCCTTATGTGATTTTCAAAGCTTAACATTGCATAAGTCAAGTTGGGGGGGATATTTTTTCTGGCTCTTGAAAAGAAAATTTATACAAAATTTTGAGCCAAAAATAAGTTTGGGGGAGGGTCTTCACTTAAATATTTTGCCCCCACTAATAAATTCCTCCCAAGCTTACAGGTTTTTCGAGATTTAGCAGATGGCAACAGTGAGGACACTGTTGAAAACAAGTTTGGGGGAGGTTTGTGCTTATTTTCGCATCATTTGCATATCACTTTGCATAAGCACAAAAAAATTTTGAAAACCTATAAAAATTTAAAAATTTTCAAAACAAAATAAGTATTTTTTGTACATAAATAAGATAATAAAAGTTTTTAGTGAAAAATTACATCCATGAGATTAGAAAAATTTAAGAAAACCAAGAAAATTAGAAGTTTTCTTATACGAACTAGTAATAAGTAGTTATGAGCCGTTGTCCCAAGGGTTAGTAAGATGAAGGAAGTCACTAATCTGAGAATAAAAATAAGTCTGAAAAATAGTTCCTATTGTGGAAGCCAAACATTTTGAACGTTGATACCCTGCTATTCGCACTTACACACGTCTTGAAGCCTGGGATAGTAGAGGATACCTTGAAATGCTCTTGTCTTAAAGCTGATGTATGAAGGAAATAAAAAAAATGAATAAAATATAAAGTGGTGAGAAAAATGGACACTGGTCTTTGTTATCACCAAGGGCAATAAAAAATATATAGCAAGGGTGCCTCTTCACCTAGTACCCTAAGGCCAACTGGTCTGGGAGTCACTGCTATGCCTGAGGTGGTGCAAGACGAGGAAAATACACCAATTAAGCAAGCACATGAGTAATCGGTCGGTTAGTACCTCAAGAAGTATTAATGGTCGCATGAAAGTGTGTGAGCAATCTCATCTAAATATTCATTAATTAAAAAGTACTGAGGCTGATGGGCAAGAGTATGATAGCTTGAATTGAATTCTCCGGGTGTAGGGATGTCCTTTACACACACGCAGGGTGATATGATCGATGTTTGGAAGAAAGATAGGAATGAAGAATAAGACGATGTTTTATTGAGGGAGGACGTGATTTCTGACATTTTTTCATGACTATTAAGATAGGGCTCATGACAACCGAAAAGCTAGCTTAGTTGGAAACCCTAATTTTCAAAGCTTTTCTTTTACAATTCTTTTCTTTAAATATAATATTCATGATCTTTCTTTTATTATTGGATTTTGTGGGTGTAATCCACTGAAAACCCTCAGGAGACAACACTCCTCCTACTAGGGAGACCTAGAGGTTTAAAGGCTTGTTGCACGTGCTCAGTGCAATCGTGTTGCCTACGAAAGTGTGCTAGTTAGTTTTTCTCTTTCTTTATTTTCTCCTTCTCTTTTTAATAAAAAGTTCGCTCGAGACGATCGAAAATAAGTTTGGGGGAATTTGATCAGTCGAAAATAATGTATTTTTAACACGGCAATTTCCCTATCATTTGCACTCATCTAGAAGTGTTCGGCATTCATATAGCACATATTAGCAAATCGTTAAATATCAGATTACATGTGTTAGACTCTAAAACCGGCACTATAAAGGAAATTGACTGCATTTCATGACATCGCATCATCCCTATATTGCGCAACACTTGTCTTGAGAAATTGTGCAGGAAAATCCGGAAGAAAAGCCAAAATTGTCATTTTGCTGATCAAACATTACGCCAACTCAAAGGTGTGGAATCTGGTAGCAATCTAGAAGGAGTTACAATATTCAACATATCATATGAAAGCCCACAAATCAGCCCAAATCTGCACCAGAGGTTGCAAGTCCTAAAGCACCCAAAGCGCCGCGTAACCGCGGCGGGAGCCAGCTTGTGCCGCGGTTCCGCGGCGGTATTGACACGTCAGCGCACCATTTTCTATGCAAAATTCTCATCTCTGGGTCTACATTCATTTTATATACTTTAATCTCCAGAAAACCCTCGAAGCTTCTGCCAGATCAGCAAAAGATGATTAATTAAGCTAATCCTAATTAAGCTCCTAACAAACTATTTCTAGAAGCTCCCTCCTAACTAATCACATCTAGAAGCTTCTCCTCTAACTAACTTTTGGAGGGAAATTCAAATCTCCTCTAACAAACTTTTGGAGGGAAACTTAAAATTCAAATCCTAGATCTAGGGTTTCGATGGCTATAAATAGGAACCTAGATCTAAGGGTTGAGGGGGTTCTTTAGTTGTTCAATAATCTTTAGTCTTCTCTAATCTTTAGTTCAATTTCTCATCATTCTCTCTTCATCTTCCATCCACAAGTTGAGTGACACGACTTGTGCGAAACCCTAACCCTAATTCCACTCCAAATTCAAGATCTTGAGTACCAATCAAGCAAGAAGCCCTTCAACCTTTTAGGAGCGGAGCTGATCTCCAACCGAGCAAGTGATCCAAGCCGATCCGCGACTCACGGAGCCAAGCGAAACCAAATCGACAATCAAGTTCTTCCTCTTGTAGTTCTTGAGCGATTGTAATGAAATTGTTGATATAAATAAAAGGTGAAATTCTTTAATCTTGCTTTCTTTAAATTCTTGCATCATGATTCGATCTCAATTTGTAATTGTAGTTCTTGTTGTGATGTTTGAGTAAACTCCGCTTGTCAAGGAGTCGAGACGATCAATAGAATGATGATGTAACAAATCTTAAAACGATTCTTAAGTCCTACGAGTTTTGTAAACCCTAGCAAGTTCAAGAATCGATGACCTAGTTTCGTTGCGATGCTTTCTTGATTGTGATCGCTCGAAATTAGGGATCTACGATCGTTTCTTGAATTTACTAGAGGCTAGAATGTGAATGATATCGATGAAGGAACAAGGGATAAATGATGAAACCCTAGTTTCACTAGAAATCCCTACTTCTCGTCGATCATCATCAATCTAGTATCAATTCATCGAAGGATAAGAATATGTCATCTTGAGATTGCATCACATCTATAGATCCGATCGATTCCTACGAGCCTCATTTAGATTCTTGATATTTGGTTGGAACAATCATCAAACTCTCAATTCTTGATTCTATCTTTTTCTTGTTATTAGATCTATATTTTCTAATTCATGAACTTCAAATATAAATCATGAATTGTTTTCTTTTCTTTTCTTTAAAGTTTCGACTCATCTAATTCAAAAGACGAACAATTACACTTTCCCTGTGGACGATCCGCACTCACTAACAATCTACATCCGACACCGTAGTTGATTACGGTCAAATAATTTTTGGTTGTGATTTCTATATACATTTTCTTAAACACACAACAAAAATCATAAATCAAATAGCGCCGTTGCCGGGGATCATTTGATTTGATACACACAAACAAGAATTCTTAACAATCACCATCACAACGCTGGTAGTCAAGCAAGATCCTAAGGGCTCTATCAATACATACACATATATTAAGATAGATAAAACCAAGTAGCATACTACCATGTTTAGCAAGACTGTTAATATAACTGTGAATATCCCAAGCTTCCATTAAGTAATATACAAGCTAGTATGATACAATAATGGACCCTAGGGCATATACACTAACAATCTCCCACTTGCACTAGGGCCATGTACTGGCATATCGAAGACCGATCATCTCGAGTAGCCTCTCGAACTGAATCCGAGGTAAGGCCTTTGTGAATGGATCAGCAGTGTTCTCCTCAGTAGCAACTCTCCGGACCTCGATCTCCCGGCGATCTATGATCTCTCTGATCAGGTGATACCGCTTTAAGATGTGTTTGGACTTCTGATGGGACCTGGGTTCCTTAGCTAAAGCTATAGCTCTGTTGTTGTCGCAATACGGAGGTATTGGATCAACAATGGTAGGAACCACCTGAAGTTCTGTTAGGAACTTCTTCATCCAGACCGCTTCTTTTGCGGTATCGCAAGCAGCAATATACTCCGCTTCCATCGTTGAGTCTGCAATGGTGTCCTGCTTGGAGCTCTTCCAGAACACTGCCCCTCCATTGAGGGTAAAGACATAACTCGACACGGACTTAGAGTCATCCTTATCACTCTGGAAGCCGGAATCAGCAAAGGCCTCGATCTTGAGGTCTTTTCTGCCGTAAACCAAGAACATCTCCTTAGTCCTTCTTAGGTACTTGAGAAGGTTCTTTACTGCAATCGAGTGGTTCTCCCCTGGGTCTGACTGATACTGGCTTACCACGTTCAGTGCGTAAGCTACATCTGGTCTGGTGCATAACATCGCATTTATTATAGAGCCTACCGCAGAAGCATAGGATATAATAGACATGCGTTCCCTTTCCAAATCAGTCTTGGGAGACATCTCTTTGGAGAGGGTGATTCTGTGACAAGCCGGTAGATTACCGCGCTTTGAATCTTCCATACTGAATTTTTTCAGTATAGTGTTGATATACCTGGACTGCGAAAGTCCCAACATCCTCTTGGATCTATCACTATAGATCCGGATCCCCAGAATGTAAGAGGCATCACCCAGGTCTTTCATGGAGAACCTGTGTGACAAGAATCCTTTGACAGATTGTAGCATAGGAATGTCATTTCCTATCAATAGAATGTCATCCACATACAAGACGAGGAATACAACAGTTCGTGCTACAATTTTACTATATATACATAGTTCATCTGGATTTTTGATAAAGTCATATTTTTTGACCGTTTTATCAAAACAGATGTTCCAACTCCGCGATGCATGCTTTAGTCCATAAATGGACTTAACCAACTTGCACACTTTCCCGCTGCTCCCACTCTGATTGAAGCCTTCTGGCTGATCCATATAGACGCACTCTTCCAAATTACCATTTAGAAAAGTCGTTTTTACGTCCATCTGCCAGATCTCATAATCATGGAAGGCGGCAATAGAAAGAAGGACCCGAATGGATTTGAGCATAGCCACTGGAGAAAATGTCTCGTCATAGTCCAAACCAGGTCTTTGACGAAAACCCTTTGCAACAAGTCTCGCCTTATAGGTTTCTACCTATCCATCTACACCAATCTTTTTCTTGAAGATCCATTTGCATCCTATGGGTTTTACCCCACCTGGAGAAAAGTCCAAAGTCCATACTTTGTTGGTGTACATGGACTCCATTTCGGTCCGCATTGCATCTAGCCATCGTACCGTGTCCCCGCTCTGGATAGCCAGCTGGAAGCTAGTAGGTTCATCATCATCAATGACGCAATCCTCTCTATCTCCATCTATGAGAAAACCGTAGTATCTCTCAGTCGGATAAGATGGCCTACTACTCCTGCGGAGGGGTGCAGGAATGTCCTGTTCTTCTTGAACTACTGGTTCTACCAAACTTTCAGTAGTAGTTTGTGGTTCTGGAATTTCTTCCAGTTCTATTTCGCTCCCACTTGTTTCCTTTTCTAAAAAATTATGTTCTAGAAAATGGGCATTACGAGAAACAAAACCTTTTGTTCCTCTGCATAATAGAAATAATACCCCCTGGAGTTCTTTGGATATCCCACAAACTTACACTGTACTGATCGTGCCTCGAGTTTGTCCGCATGTTACTTTTTAACAAAAGCTGGACATCCCCATATCTTTAAATACTGAAGATAGGGTTTCTTCCCACTCCACATCTGATATGGCGTGGTAGGCACAGTTTTGGTAGGAACTATGTTCAAAAGATATGCTGCTGATTTTAGCGTATAACCCTAGAAAGATCGCGGTAACTCAGCATTACTCATCATGGAACGTACCATATCCAATAGGGTTCGATTTCGTCTCTCCGATACACCGTTATGCTGTGGAGTGTATGGAGGAGTAAACTGAGAGAGAATTCCTTTCTCTTTTAGGTAACCTAGGAACTCGGCACTTAAGTATTCACCACCTCGATCAGTTCTCAGTGTCTTTATACTTTTGCCGGTTTGGTTTTCTACTTCATTCTTATACTCTTGGAATTTCTCAAAAGCCTCGGATTTATGTTTCATCAGAAAAATGAATCCGTACCTAGAGTAATCATCCGTAAAAGTAATGAAATAGGAAAAACAATCTCTTGCATGTGTAGACATTGGACCACATACATCGCTGTGTATGAGTCCTAAGAGCTCGCTCGCTCTTACTCCATGTCCAGTGAATGGAGTCTTTGTCATCTTTCTTTTGAGACATGATTGACAAGTGGCATAAGTTTGATATTCGAACGAATCCAAATATCCTTCTCTATGTAACTTAGTTAACCTTGTCTCATTGATGTGACCTAGTCTACAATGCCATAAGAAAGCCTTGTTTAAATCTGGAGACTTTCTTTTTAGTGTGTTCTGGACATTGAAAATCTGTAATTGGTTTAAGACATATATACCGTTATCCAGTGTACCCGACCCAATCAAACCATGATTAAGGTGGATGTTAACAACATCGCTTACAAACGTGAAATCATAACCTTTATTTGATAACAAGGAAACTGATATGATATTACACGTTAAACTAGGTACACAAAAACAGTTATGTAAAACCAAAATATGTCCACTCGTCAATCCCAGGTGATAATCCCCTACGGACACAGCTCCCACGCTAGCTCCGTTAGCAACCTGGAGGGTCATATCACCAACATTCAGCACTCTACGGTTTCTCAGTGCCTGGAATGAATTGCATATATGAGATCCTGATCCGGTATCCAATACCCAGGAAGTAGAGTTGATTGACAGACAATTCTCAATTACATACACACCTGAAGTCGAAGCCACAGCTTACTTCGGTTCCTGGTGCTTGGCGTTCCACACCTTGCAATCTTTCTTCCAGTGCCCTTTCCTATGACAATGGAAGCACTCATCCATGGCCACTACAGGCACCGCAATATTTTTCTTTCCCTTCGCTCCCACCTTACTAACACCTCCTCTAGGTTAGGTGGCGGCCTTATTCTTCCTTCCCTTGGCCCTAGCCTTGGACCCTGAAGAAGAAGCACCGCGAACAAACATAGCGGGTGTATCCCTTGCCTTGTGTAAGGTGCCCTCTGCACTCCTCAACATGTTAAGGAGTTCTGTAAGTTCAACTTCTTTTCTTTGAATGTTGAAATTCAGAATAAACTGGGCGTAGGTGGAAGGAAGGGACTGGAGAATCAAGTTTGTATAGAGCTCGTTCTCCAAAGTCGTCCCAAGGTCTACGAGCTCTTCTATATAGCCAATCATCTTTAGGACATGTTGTCCTACCGATGATCCGACGGCCAACCTCGCTTGAAACAAGTTCTTTGAGGTCTCGTATCTTGCTATACGAGATTGCTCTCCATAAAGTTCCTTTGTATGGAGAAATATGGCATCAAGATCCATATCCTCATGCCACCTCTGATGTTCATTATTCATCGAGGCAAGCACGATGCACTTGGCCCTCGCGCAATCTAACTCTAAGGTTTTGCGAATTTCCTTATCCGCATTACTGAATTTGGGACCAAGGACAGCAGGTGCCTTAGCGGTAAGGACATACCCCAATTTGTTATAGGTCAAAGCCATCTTGACATTCCGCAGCCAATCTTTATTGTTTGGCCCTGTCAATATATTTTTTTCTAGTAGTAACTTTGGTCCTGTCATTTTCTGGGTCGCTGCAATTAGGAGATAGAGAGAGAGAGAACATTTTAGCATGATGCTCTTGCATGTTTAGAGTGGTTTTTAGTTTATCTAAACTGGAAGGCTCCCACTGTTTCTCGAATCCCTCCACAAACCAAAAAGGAAGAACTAGCCAGGACTATTCTCACTATACAATACTTGCTTAACCGTTCAGCCAGGCTGGTGTCGGTACTTCGAGGGAGGTTTTCCAACGCTTTCGCGAAGTTCCTTAATTAAATAACCTCTTTTCTCTGGGGGCGTAGCCCCGCTGACACCTTTCTCGACACGTAATTGGTTTATAGTATTGATCGTTAAGTGACGAATCTTCTAATGAGTAGCATATACTCACAGTAGGATCGGGATCCAAATATCATCGTATGATAATGCTGAAGGAATCCTACCAACATTCATCAAACTCCAAATGGTATGCATTTCATTGCAAATTTCAGATTTTTTAGAAATTCCCGATATAAATTTTTGCCACATCCTCTTATGACCTTGGCATTAGGTCAAAATACATAACTTGAATACTACTAAATACCCAAATGAAATGACGGAGGGCTACGAATGGTTTTGGCGAAACCGTGAACGTAGTGAACTTGATATGACCGAAGGAACCTGATAGCTTTTAAAAGGAGTGGTTAAAGCTCTGCAATTTAAAAAATATCCTCTGTTTTAAAAATAACCGAGTGGTTTCTTTTAAACTGTTCCAACGATTAAACTTTGGTTTAATTTCTTTGCATTAAAATAATGCGTCCCATCAATTAACCTATCATTGTAGAAAACAACGAAAATACAACGTCCTCTTATGCCATCTGCATTCGCCACTGGGTCCCGTCATCGCCCGTTAGGTTACTTAACTAACGACAGAGCGGGGGCTGGGCTAGCACGGGTGTAAAACATAAGTGATGTCTAAATAGCTATCATATATAGATATTGTACATTCGTCTGATGCAATAATAGGCATTCCAGATCACAGATGAACATTATTGGATATACAAGCAATCCGCGTTTCCTTTGAGCCTGCAACGAAAGACGGGTTACACAGTTGTGATGAATAGCCATTACCCCACCCTAGACCCCTACGGGTATGGCAAACTACCCGCCAAGTACCCGAAGTGAAGCGGTCTCCCTCAACAACGTGAGTAGGCCACTAAACACTTCAAAATACCCGGTAGTTTGTGCATCCCACCTTGGCTCTATCCTAGGAGCAAAAATAGTAAAATGAAATAATACAACGGTGGCTACAACCGCAACCTGGATGTGCCCCGCAAAATAATATTATAATATATTACAATTACATCGAATGAATGAATATAGAAACCCATCTCAAACCCCGGCTAATCATCACAACAATCCAATCAAGTTCATAATCACAAACAGTAAAATCATTATAGAAATGTGCAACCCCCTTCCAACCGACATACTAGCAGTTAGGGGAGGTTTACGAACACATTATACAATTCACAGATATAATCTAATTAGCCAAATATCGTATAATTTCGATCGAGCAAACACAATAGATTCTACTCCAAAAACTTCTCTGTGCACCTGAGACTTGAGTAGAAATTAAACATTCCAGTAAGAACAAAAACATCACAGAAGAGTTTTGGGGAATTTTGGGCTGACTCGGCCCCAACTCGGCCGCGGATCCGCGGTTGATCGCTTGGATCGGCCGCGGTTCCACGGCGCGTTGGCTGATTTAGGAACCCAAATTTCTCCAGTTGTCTTATAATTCCCTGCTTGTAATTTTAGAGGTCCCTGAAAAATTTTTAGACCGCATTTTAAATTCGACAGAAACTAGGTGGTTTCGATGTTTTTTCCGTTCGTTTAGCGTTTGAAATTCTAACGACTTTGATAATAAGTTAGTTATTGTTTAGCGAGGCTCTGATACCACTGTAAGTCGACGTTGTACACCCTACTACTTGCGGGGAGGCGGAAATATGAAAAACAATCATTTTGTTAAAACAACATCGACTAACCGAAACGATCTTTGCTAAACTATAACTAACACTAACAAAGGAGTTGTTAATTACTATGGAAGAAGATTATATCTAATGAATCGTTTCCTTCTTCTTCTCGTTATCCACCTCCTCGTCGGCCTCCTCTATGTAATAGACGATCCACCCGAGAGCTTCTACTCCAAGCTTTGCCTCTAATCTTGAGGTAACTAGGTTTCTCTAGTTGCTAATCAAAATTACCTAGGTGATATAGAGTATGGATATGGATTAATTAGTCTTGCTAATCCTTGATCTCAACACATGAGAGGGTAGGATTATGGTTTGAAGAGAGAGAGCTTGAGGAGAGAGAAGGTGAGGATGAGAATGATAAAGAAATAATGATCCTTCTTGAATATATGAAGCATAAAATGATTAATCATCTATCAAAATAAATAAATAAAATGATTAATCATCATGCTTCATTTATCCATTATGTGTGATTCATTACATGAGTCATTAACCATTTAATGCATCATTAATGACATGAATGAATCACACAAATGAGTCACTAAATCAATAAATGATTATGCCACCTTAACCCTCCAAGTCATCATCCTTCTAGAAGCTTCCCGCCAAATTACGAGAACGCCCCTCCTATCCGTGAAAACACGGAAAACTTTAGACTGTATAAATTCAATAATCCGATACTAGAATATGGCTTAAACCAAAGCCAGCTAGTAAAAACTGTCCGAACATCGTACGTGCGTTTAAACACGTATGCGTCCGAACCCTTGTCGTAAAACCATACGACCTCTATATCGTTTCTCTTGGAGCAGGGAAACTCTCTGTGTGAGACTCTAAAGACTCGACTACTATGCTGGCAATTAGTTTAACAACAGACCGCAAGCGGCATAGCTGTACGTAATGGTCCCCAGGTAGATGTTGATAAGAAGGCCGATGAGGAAACCCATCTGAACTCCTACTGAGGCTGATGTGACAATCTCCGTGCAGTCCGGTCTGTTCGTCTAGGTCAATCTCATATCGGGCCTAGGGGGAGGCAAGCGTCAGTCCCCTAAAAGCGGAATAAGTCGTGTCGGAGCGTAGCCCATTACACCTTGAGAAACTATTGGAAAACCTACCAGTAAATCTCTCTTGCCCTGGACAGGGACTTTGCGTAATGGCTCTCTGACACAGCGCGATATCAACTCCCAATACCGGGAGAGACGAATCATGTCTAACCGCCACTGCCTCCAAGTGCTCGGGACTGCACCCAACTGCTACCTGTTTGCACGACTCCTTTGAGCCGTGGTAGGGTAGCAATCTAAGAACAGTGGGACACACTCGAGGCGAAGTAGCGGTGTCAAGTCTGCGGACTATGCTGTACTCATGTCACCTGGGAACTGTTAACTGACGACGGGTATAATACTAACCAACAGTTCCCCGCGAGTCCTTTCCGATGTACCCGTAACCCAATGAGCACCTGTATACTATCTCCAGTACGACGTACTGATGGCTGTGGGACAGACCATCTCCCCAACTGGGATGAGAAGCGTACACACTAGTCTACTTCGGAGTATCGATGCCCTGTCTCGATAATCCTACGACTAGGGACCTGAAAAAGGATGTGCTTGTAGACTACCCAGCCCCCACTAGTGTGACTGCCATCACAACGCTGGTAGTCAAGCAAGATCCTAAGGGCTCTATCAATACATACACATATATTAAGATAGATAAAACAAAGTAGCATACTACCATGTTTAGCAAGACTGCTAATATAACTATGAATATCCCAAGCTTCCATTAAGTAATATACAAGCTATTATGATACAATAATGGCCCGTAGGGCATATACACTAACACTAGCCAAGTTCAATCCGTCATTTCATGATTGAATTAAACCCACCCGTACGACCCTTGTCTAAGGTCAACAATGCCGTATGACTACCCTAATCCAATCGCATCACATGTTTTAGATAAGGACTAAATAGCTACCGCACGCTACGCCTTGGCTAAGGTCAACAAACGTAGCATGAATACTAAATAACATTTATCTGAATTGACGGAAGTCTATGACTATTTTATAAGAAAACCTTTAACGTAATGAACTTGATATCGTTGTAGAATCTAGTGATTTGAAAAGGAGTGGTTTAAGCTCCGCTTTAAAAATCAAGTAGTTTTCAAAAACAAACCCAATAATATCTGCTAGCTTTTTCTAAAGAGGTCACTCCCGGTGAAGAGATCTCGGCTCTTTCCCCATCGAATGAGGTGCTGGATATCCATCAAGAAATACTACTATGCAAAGCAAGAACTATAGAAGCTATTATAATAAACTGATTGGGTTGTAACATTGGCTAGTTTCGCTAAAGAGGTCACTCCCGGTGAAGGGATCTCGGCTCTTTCCTCATTGAATGAGTTGTTGGATATTCATCAAGGAATACCACTGTGAAAAGAAAGAACTAGAGCTACTTTTTTGAAAAAAATTTATTCTACAACATCTTTAGAATTCTTATCTTTTCATTAATCTCATTAACGAAATCCCATCATTTAATATTTTCTAAATATCACAGAAAAGAAAAGAAAATAGAACATATGCTTATGCCATCTGCAATCGCCACGGGACCCCATCATGCACCCTTAGTTTAATTAACTAACGGCAGAGTAGAGGCTGGACTAACGTGGGTGTAAAATGTAAGCAACGTTTATTATATATCATATATATAAAATAGCATTCGTCTCACGCAGTTATATGAACACATCATAGAACCAAGCAGCGGAAGTCAACATATGAAATACTGGATATACTAGGAGGTCCGTGTTTTAAATTAAGCCAGTAATGAAAAACACGGATTCCACGGTCGTGATGAATAGCCAAATCCACATCCCTAGACCCTTACGAGAGCGGCAAGCAACCCTGCCAATTCAAGAGTTGGGAGACCCGGTCTCGACTTCTCGAGATGGTCTCCCAGTGGACTCTAGAACCCGGTTACTTGTGCTCCCCACCATGGGTTTATCCTAATGCAGAAAAGTAAATAATATACATCAATCGATTTAATTCAACGTTTGATTCAAAGAACTGCGCTTTTTTCTTTAGTAAAGTTGGCCTAAAGACTTTCTCGCTGCGAATCTTTCAGACGAGAGAACTCGCTCCTTTACAGTCGAGCACGTAAACGACCTTACATTTTATAGGATCTCCCATTCGTCAAAAAGGTGGTGACATAATCCTCAACGCAGAAGTGTCCCAATAAAAGAATATTACATAAAGATTTGACGTGAATGAAAATGAAAAACTCTCATCTCACATAAAAACCCTCGGCTATTCAATCACAACGATCCGATATTATATATCACAGCAACACATAATATCACATATCATCAATGTAAGTAAATATGTGTATCGTGAATGTCGTTGACATATAACAACGAGATTGCGGATACACCACATATTACACTTACGGTCGTAGAGAAGAAATGAAAAGCTATAATAATTAGAATCCGCATTTCCATATACATCATAAACCCGGAATATCTCATATTCCGAATTTCATGCCTAACCTATAAACCTTGCATTTTAGTCACAAATCGAAAACACTTTTCAATAAATTAGTCGGGAAACTCAACAAGATTCCTAACTACCCGATCGAATGCTCATCGGAAACTTTAGTAGATGGCCACACCCCCGATGCCATCGACGAAGTGCACTTAGGCGAAACATCGTGGCCACGAGCACCCGAGTAGATGCTTTTGGCAACAGTGTTCTCCTACAGTCACTTGGTATGGGCTATAGGGTTGGCTACTTAGTAAAGTAATTCGGTGAGTATTAGCATACGATACGCGATTGCGACGGAGTTTCGATCCGAATCGAAACTTCATGGCAATTGATCAAAAGAGAATACAATAATGGATTTACAAAATACTAACTAGTTTTCTCAAAACTAATTATTCCAGATTCTAAATATTGTATAACATACCATCAAAGTCTAAACGACGTTAAACATTTCGATCGATTTATCAAACACCCACAAATTCTAGAGACCTCAACAACTTGAGCATCACAAAAAACACCAAGAAAGTGCCAGATACAACCATAGAGCAGCAAAAGAAAAACAAACCCAAAATACCCCAAACTTGCTGCGGGACCGCGACCAAATTAAGGTTTGGGCTGCGGTTCCGTGGGTTTTTGTTGGAATTAGGGTTTTGAATTTCGTGGGGTTTCATTAAATACCCTGCACAGATTTCTGCATATTTTTAATCACGAAAATTTCAACTTTTGAAAAATCGACAGAAACTTGATAAATTCGCGGTTTCGAAAACTGATCGAACACTTTAACGTCGTAAAGACTTTCCCTAATGTTCTAACTTAGCTTTGATACCATGAAAGTGTTTCCTTGCACCACGACAAGGTTACAACGGGCATCAAGCATTCCATTTTTAAAATTTTCACGGTCCTATGTGACATTAACCTAGATCTTAACTAGATGATTAGGGCTAACTATGATGATATTAACTAAACTATAAGAAAATGAAGGAGGCAACAACCTTTGTAGACCGTGTCCTTCTTTTCTCAAGCTCCGTGTAGTAGTCCCTACGACTCCACTAGGCTCCACTTTGAAGTTGGATTGAGCTTCTTTCACAATCTTCGTGCTGAAGATGATCCACCCGAGGCTCCGCTAATCTAAACTATGTCTTCACTAAACACTTTAATGAAGGAAACACACTACACATAAGTGCTAATCAAGTGTAGGATGGTGAAGTAGGGTTTTGTTTGCTCACTAGGGTTCTCACAAGCTCAGGGGTTCACAACTCATGTCAGGGATTGAGCTTGGAGGAGGTGAGGAGTAAGATGAAGTGAGCTAGAGAGCAAGGAGCTGAACTCAAGAAAAAAGAACCAAGTGTTGAATAAAATGAACCATGTCTCACATAATATCCTCACTCATTGAAGCATGGAATAAATTGAACCATGCTTCAACAGTGCAAGAAAATGAATAAAGGAACATAAAAGCCATTCTTCACCCCATTCCTCATTTTCCACCTCATTTCTATTTTTCACAAAAATATAAAATCCTACCATGCTTCTTAATATATATATATATATATATATCTATACATATATACATATATCAAATATATATTAAGAAAATAATTAGTGAGCAATACAATTAGTTAATATATAATTATATCAAATATAAATATATATCATATTATTAGATAAACACTTGATTTAATAATCCGGTAATATCACATATAACCTACTAATATCATTTATCTGTATATCACATTATCAAATCAAAACTTGATTCGATAATTCGGTTATATCACATATAATCTAATCTATAACAAATGACCAACAGATTAGAATACGGTATCACATACTCGTATTTAATCAGGTCCCCGAACATATTAGCATATGTGCCCTACTTTGTTTCGCTTGAACTAGGAAACCCTTGTGTGGGACTTTAAAGACACGTCAATATACCAGCAGTAGGTAATGATCATATCAGTCACCCAAAACCCGCCAGCAGTACTAGCTGGACATAACGGCTACCCAGGTATTGAGCGATTAGAAGATCAACAAGCAAGCTTGTCCAAAATCTCATGAAGCCTATAAGTAACACTTACCGTACAGTCCAGTCTCTTCTTCTGATATATCACATATCGAGTCTGGGGGTGAATACGTCAGACCCTACTAACTTGATAAGTCATGCCGATGTATGGTTCATAACGGTTCGAGAAACTACAAATAATTCTTACCAGTAAATATCATCATCTCTGGCTAGGGACTTACTGTTATAACCAATCGAGTATAGCGCAACATCAACTCGCTATACCGGGAGAGACGAAACCCCTCTTATCGCTCATTGCCTTCATGTGACTCAGGACTGTACCAAAATCCACCTGTTTGCACGACTCCTTTGAGCCGTGGTAGGGAGGAAATCAAAGCATAGTGGGAGCCACACAAGTCTCTATGACGATCTCGTGTCTACAGACTAACCAGTACCAGTGTCACTAGAGAACTGCTATCTGACGATAGGTATAGTACCATCTAGGAGTTCTCGGCGAGTCCTGTTCGGTGTACCAATTTTGTAACGAGCACCTGTACCATCTTTGATGTCAAACACCAATGGTTATGCCAAGAAACGTACACACTAGTCTATTCTGGATTACCGATGCCTTGTCTCAATATCCCCTCGACGTTGAACTATTAAAGGATATGCTTGTGGACTACTCTGGTCCTAGTAGTATAATCCGCATCATAGTCCTGGTTGTCAAGCTAATATCCTAAGCGCTTTATCAACATGTATGAGAGAGACAGTATAATAATACTAGTGTACATGTTAAGATAAAGAGCAATCAGATAGCATACTATCATATCGATCAAGAAAGTCCTTTATATATATGTCCAAGTATTCACTATAATATACAATAATGGCCTTTAGGGTATACATATTCCTAATAGTATTGACTTCTATGTCACAGCAATTGTCTTCTATATCATGATGGTTTATCATGGATTGTATACAAGTTGATATAATATATCCCACTTTATAGCAAATTTCGGATGATAAATGTGATATTGTCACAGGGAAGGTATCTTGTTGATTTCTGTGTCATAATGGATGCCCATGAATTGTATATGACAAGTTATTTTACCTGGCATAGGGTGAGGTTTATGTTCTTTGACGGTTTTTGACTTCAATGTCACGAAGGTTTCTCGAGGATAGTATACGGTGTGTTTGAAGCATCAGGTCCGTAGGGCAATTTTAGTTTAAAGTCATTTCATATAAAAATATTAGTTTAAATTCATCTGGGACGTGGGTATTAGTTTAAAGTCATTTCGGACATTGGTATTAGTTTAAAGTTATTTCGGATATGGGAATTAGTTTAAAGTCATCTTGGACATGGATATTAGTTTAAAGTCGTTTCCGACATGGGTATTAATTTAAAGTCATCTCGGAGATGGGTATTATTTTAAAGTCGTCTCGAACATGGGTATTAGTTTAAAGTCGTAACGGACGTGGGCAGCAGTTTAAAGTCGTTTCGGACGTAGGTATTAGTTTAAAGTCATCTCGGATGTAAATATTAGTTTAAGGTCATCTCGGATGTGGGTAGTAATTTAACATAATTTCGGACATGAATATTAGTTTAAAGTCATCTTGGTCGTGGGTATTAGTTTAAAGTCGTCTTGGACGTGGGTATTAGTTTAAAGTCGTATCGGATATGGGTATTAGTTTAGGGTCATCTTGGACTAAAATATTAGTTTAAAGTCATCTCGGACGTAAATATTAATTTAAAGTCATATCATAATATTAGTTTAAAGTCATCTTAGATGTGTGTAGTAGTCTAAAATCATTTTGAAAATGAGTAGTACTTTAATGCCTTCTCGTACGTGGGTATTACTTTAAAGTCGTTTTGGACTTGGTATTAGTTTAAATTCATTTCGGACATGGGTATTAATTTAAAGTCATTTCAGACAAAAATATTAGTTTAAAGTCATTCCGGATGTAAATTTTAGTTTAAAGTCGTCTCGGACGTACATATTAGATTAAAGTCGTCTCGGACGTAGGTTTTAGTTTAAAGTCATTTCGAAAATGAGTATTAGTTTAAAGTCATCTGGGACGTGGGTATTTGTTTAAAGTCGTTTTGGATATGAGGTATTAGTTTAACGTCATTTCGAATATTTGGAGGTCCATTAGCATAAATTTCATATGTATATTGGTTTAAAGTCATTACGGACATTGGTATTAGTTAAGGGTTGTCTTAGACCAAAATATCCGTTTAAAGTCATTTCGGATGTAAATTTTAGTTTAAAGTCGTCTCGGACGTTGGTATTAGTTTAAAGTCATCTCGGACGTACGTATTAGTTTAAAGTCGACGTAAGTATTAGTTTAAAGTCATCTTGGTTAGTTATAGGTATGCCCTAAAGGCCATTGTTGTACATGTTATGTATATTATAGTGGATGCTTGATCATATATAGAGAGGACTTTCTTGCTCGACATGATAGTATGCTATCTGGTTGCACTTTATCTTAACGTGTAGATTTGTATTACGATACTGTCTTGCTTTCAAATGTTGGTAAAGTCCTTAGGATGTGTACTTGACTACCAGAATTATGATGGATATCATATTAGTGGGGACATGGTAGTCCGTAAGTACATCCTACGAATGTTCTTAGTCCTGGGAATACCGAGACAGGGCATCGATATTCCTGAGTAGACTAGCGTATAAGTATCTTGACCTATATGATGGGTGATGGATGATCCCACATCCATTGGTATTTGATTGAATTAATTTCTTGATTGGATGTAAAAGTATCAATTCAAATGATCCCCGGCAACGGCGCCATTTGATTGAAAAGAATTCTTGATGTGTATAATGAGAAAATATGTAAAGAAATCACAACCAAAAATTATTTGACCGCAATCAACTACGGTGTCGGATGTAGATTGTAAGTGAGTGCGGATCGTCCACAGGGACAGTTTAATAGTTCGTCTTTTGAATTAGATGAGTCGAAACTTTAAGGAAAACAAAACAAAACAATTCATGATTTATATTTGAAGTTCAAGAATTAGAAAATCTAGATCTAATAACAAGAAAAAGATAGAATCAAGAATTGATAGTTTGTTGATTTTTCCAAACCAAATATCAAGAATCGAAATGAGGCTCGTAGGAATCGATCGGATCTATAGATATGATGTAATCTTACAATTACGTATTCTTATCCTTCGATGAATTGATACTAGATCGATGATGATCGATCAAGAATTAGGGATTTCTTATGAAACTAGGGTTTCATCTTATCCCTTGTTCTTTCGTCGATATCATTCACATTCTAGCCTCTAGTAAATTCAAGAAACGATCGTATATCCCTAATTTCGAGCGATCACAATCAAGAAAGTATCGCTACGAAACTAGGTCATCTATTCTTGAACTTGCTAGGGTTTACAAAACTCGTAGGACTCAAGAATCGTTTAAAGATTTGTTACATCATCATTCTATTGATCGTCTCGACTCCTTTACGAGCGGAGTTTTACTCAAACATCACAACAAGAATCATAATCACAAATTGAGATCGAATCATGATGCAAGAATTAAAAGAAAGCAAGATTAAAGAATTTCACCTTTTATTTATATCAACAATTTCATTACATTCGCTCAAGAACTACAAGAGGAAGAACTCGATCGTCGATTTGGCTTCGCTCGGCTCCGTGAGTCGCGGATCGGCTTGGATCACTTGCTCGATTGAAGATCGGCTCAGCTCCTAAAAGGTTGAAGGGCTTCTTGCTTGATTGGTACTCAAGATCTTGAATTTGGAGTGGAATTAGGGTTAGGGTTTCGCACAAGCCTTGTCACTAGACTTGTGGAAGAAGATGAAGAATTAGAATGATGAGAAATTGAACTAACTAATGATGAACAACTAAGATTGAACCACCTCAACCCTTAGATCTAGGTTCCTATTTATAGCCATCAAAACCCTAGATCTAGGATTTGAATTTTAAGTTTCTCTCCAAAAGTTTGTTGAGGAGATTTTGAATTTCCCTCCAAAAGTTAGTTAGAGGAGAAGCTTCTAGATGTGATTAGTTAGGAGGGAGCTTCTAGAAGAGGTTAGTTAGGAGCTTAATTAGGATTAGCTTTGCTTAATGATCTTTGCTGATCTGGCAGAAGACTCTGGAGAATTATGGAATTTGGCACATCAGAATGAGGTGTGGGCCCAGAGATACAAATTTTGCACAGAAAATGGCTTGCTGATGTGGCCAAACTGTCGCGGAACCGCGGCGCAAGCCGTCTCCCGCCGCGGTTCCGCGGCTCTTTGGTGGCTTCATGGCTTGGTTCTTCTGTTGACTGTTGGGCCTAACACTTGGGCTATTTTCTGATATGTTGAATTGTATTTATCCCTTTGGATTGCTACCAGATCTGAAATCATGGAGTTGGTGTATTTTTGATCAGCTTCTTTTGACTTTGCTCCTGAAATTTCCTGCACAAATCTCGACACAAGTATTGCGCAAATACAGAGATGATGCGATGCCATGAAATGCTATCAATTTCCCTTAAAGTGCCGGTTTAAAAGTCTAACACATGCAATCTGATATTTTATGACTGATTTGCTAATATGTGAAATATGAATACCGAACACTTCTAAATGAGTGCAAATGATAGGGAAATTGCCGGTTAAAATATACAATATTTTCGACTGATCAAATTCCCCCAAACTTAATTTCGATCGTCTCGAGCGTATTGTTTTATTAAAAAGAGAAGGAGAAAATAAAGAAAGAGAAAAACTAGCTAGAACACTTTCGTAGGCAACACGATTGCACTGAGCACGTGCAACAAGCCTTTAAACCTCTAGGTGTCCCTAGTAGGAGGAGTGTTGTCTCCTGAGGGTTTTCAGCGGATTGCACCCACAAAATCCAATAATAAAAGGAAGATCATGAATATTACATTTAAAGACAAGAATTGTAGAAGAAAATCCTTGAAAATTAGGGTTTCCAACTAAGCTAGCTTTTCGGTTGTCATGAGCCCTATCTTAATGGTCATGAAAAGATGTCAGAAATCACGTCCTCCCTCAATAAAACATCGTCTTATTCTTCATTCCTATCTTTCTTCCAAATATCGATCATATCACCCTGCGTGTGTGTAAAGACATCCCTACACCCGGAGAATTCAATTCAAGCTATCATACTTTTGCCCATCAGCCTCAGTACTTTTTTTTTTGATTGATGAATATTTAGATGAGATTGCTCACACACTTTCATGCGACTGTTAATACTTCTAGAGGTACTAACCGACCAATTACTCATGTGCTTGCTTATTTGGTGTATTTTTCTCGTCTTGCACCACCTCAGGCATAGCAGTGACTCCCAGACCAGTTGGCCTTAGGGTACTAGGTGAAGAAGCACCCTCGCTATACATTTTTATTGCCCTCGGTGATAACAAAACCAGTGTCTATTTTTCTCACCACTTTATATTTTTTATTCATTTTTTTTTCTTCATATATCGGCTTTAAGACGAGCATTTCAAGGAATCCTCTACTATCCCAGGTTTCAAGACGTGTGTAAGTGTGAATAGCAGGGTAGCAACGTTCAAAATGTTTGGCTTCCAGAATAGAAACTATTTTTCAGAATTAGTTTTATCCTCAGATTAGTGACTACCTTCATCTTACTAACCCTTGGGACAACGGCTCATAACTACTTATTACTAGTTCATATAAGAAAACTTCTAATTTTCTTAGTTTTCTTAAATTTTTCTAATCTCATGGATGTAATTGTTCACTATCTAATCTTTTATTATCTTATTTATGTACAAAAAATGTTTTTATCTTTTTGAAATTTTTTAAATTTTTATAGTTTTTCAAAAATGTTTTGTGCTTATGCAAAGTATGATGCAAATGATGCGAAAATAAGCACAAACCTCCCCCAAACTTGTTTTCAACAGTGTCCTCATTGTTGCCATATGCTAAATCTCGAAAAACCTGTAAGCTTGAGAGGAATTTATTAGTGGGGGCAAAATATTTTAGTGAAGACCCCCCCCAAACTTATTCTTGGCTCATTATTTTGTAAAAAATTTACTTTTCAAGAGCCAGAAAAAATGCCCCCCCCCCCAAACTTAAGCAATGTTAATCTTTGAAAATCATATGAGGGGGTCAAAAATCATTGGTCGATGCCAAGCTTTGCAAAGACCGATGGTTAATACCAACCATTCAAAACTTTTATTATTGCGGTGCTCTGGTTGGTGGAAGAAGAAGTGGGGAAAGGTTAAGTGGTGGAATAGAATGTGTATGCGTCTCATTTTGGAGAGACGATGCAGTGATTGTGATGGATTACTCGCATTCTTTTTACAATTCAGAAGAAGGGGTGGAGGTTCAATTTCATTGATTGGGAGATGATTCTTCTCAACACCCGTGTCATTCAAAAATACGAGTTCATCAGCGAAGATCTCCTCAAAAGTTCCATCAATACCCCGATGAATAATGTCATCACAAATTACGGGGTGATCTTCAGACTCTAAGAACAGTTCATAATCAGTGTTAATTGTTGACCCGGACATCTCGGTGGAAGAGTCCATATGTGTAAGATATATAGTTGGGTCAAACAATAACGTATGAAAAGAGTCAAGATCAGTATAAAGAGGATCATCAAATTCGCTGCTGTCGACATCCATTAAGTCGACAGAACAGACCTGAGCAGTAGGTTCGGAGGGTACACTTCCCAACTTGTAAATGTTTAGCTCAATTGACCTATTCCCGAAGGATAGGGTCATAGAACCATTACGACAGTTGATTATTGCATTGGAAGTGGCCAAAAAGGGGCGACCTAAAATCACCGGAATTTGATTCCGTGGGTTCGCTACAGGCTGTGTATCAATTACAATAAAATCCACAGGGAATATAAATTCCCCGATTTTTATTAACACATCCTCCAGTTCACCCCTAGGTTTGGTGATTGATCGGTCAGCCATCTGGAGAGTGCAATGGGTTGGCTTCAACTCTCCGATTCCTAACTGCTCATAAACAGAGTATGGAAGCAAGTTAACACTAGCACCAAGGTCTAGTAGAGCACGGTTGATGTGTTTTTCCCTAATAGAAATGGAAATAGTAGGATATCCAGGATCCTTACGTTTCCTCGGTAATTGCTGGGGAAAGGCTGTGTCTACTGTTTTTGCCATGAAAATCTTCTTGGGCACTTGAGTCTTCCTCTTCCTAGTGCACAAGTTCTTAAGAGTTTTCGCATAGGACGGAACTTATTGGATAGCATCTAGGAGAGGGATGTTGATGTTAACTTGCTTAAAAATGTCCATGATCTTCTCCATATGTGGACTCGGTGTGTTAGCCCTTAACCGATTAGGATAAGGTGCTTTAGCAATAAGCGCTGGGTCCATCATAGGAGAAGGAAGTGGGGATAGACATGATCCCAAAAGAGGAGTGGGGATCGTCTGTGGAGAACTAGAAGAGCTGGGCTGAGGTGGCGAGCCTTGTGGGAAACGAAGAATAGGCTCGCAAGAAAGTGGTGGGGTAGAAGAACTGGGGTTAGAAGTAGAAGTAGAAGTGGAAGGAAAGGTCTCAGCCGGGGTGTTATTGATTGATTTGTCTGTGTCATCAAACTCTTCCCCAACATGATTGTCAAGCACTCTTCCAGATCTCAACGTGGTTGCATTCACAAGATGTAAATAGCCGGGATTGGGCAAAGGTTGAGCTGGAAGTTTCCCTTTCTCTCTTGCACTCATTTCGGCTTTTAGTTGTGCAATTTGTTCTTCCATCGATTTGATATTCTCATTTTGAGAGACAGTGATCTTCATCACATTCTCGATGGAAGATTGTAAACTTGCCGTTCCTTGGATGGATTGTTTCATGAAAGTGTCCAAGGTTTGTGCTAGTGCAGAGGTATTATCAGTACCGGTCAATTGCAAAGGACTAGACAGTGCAAAAGTGTTGGCCGGATTTTGAAAGTTTTGTGCTTGGAAGGGGTGCTGACTCAATTGAAGTGGTGGCTGCTGTTGTGGTGGAGGGACCCTTTGGAAATTGTGTTGGGTTGAAACCGTGTTTTGATTTTGAGATTGGTTCCAAGCAAAGTTAGGGTGATTCCTCCAACCCTGATTATATGTGGAGGAAGATGGATCGTTTCTAGGTCTTTGAAATGCGGCATTGGTATGCTTATGACCTTGAAACGGACATTCTTCCGTCAAGTGAGACGGATCAGAACAGCAACCACATACAGTTTTGGAGAGTGACATTTGATTTTGGGTGGCGGCTAAAAATTTGTTTTCCATAGTCTCGAGTTTCTTATGTATAGCTGCAATGTCAGCTCTAACTCCTATGGAAATATCATTGCCATCTCTAGACGATTGACTCACACCCTCCCACTGTAAAGATTTTTCAGCGAAATCTTCTAGGAATTTCCAGGCTTCCCCATCATCTTTAGTCATGAAGTTGCCTTGACACATGGATTCAAGGGTCTGTCGTGTGTTAGGATTAATGCCCTCATAAATGATTCGGCACAGTTCCCATCTCGGGATGCCGTGATGTGGACATTGGACTAACAGATCCTTGAAACGTTCAAGACATTTTGAAAATGTTTCATTTGGAAGCTGGGTGAATTGATAGATTTCGCTACGGACTCGAGCTGTCTTTTGATGTGGGTAAAATTTCTTCAGGAATTCTTTGACGAATTCATCCCAATTTGAAATGGAATGTGCGGTAGTGTTATATAGCCACTTCTCGGCTAAATCGCACAAGGTAAATGGGAGAAGACGAAGACGTAAAGCATCCACAGAAAGCTGTGAGGTATCCATCATTGTGCATATATTTTCAAATTTCGTGATAAACACGTATGCGTCTTCAGACTCGAGACCGTGAAATTTTGGTAGAAGTTTGATGAATTGGGGTTTTATTTGAAAATTTTCCCCATTGGCTGGTGGAATGGAAAGACAGGTGGAAAGTGGGCCTCGTGTAGGATAGCATCTCTCTTGGCGAGAGATGCGAGGTGGATTCTGCGCACCAACGGACGGCGGCAGAGTAGTGGTAAAGAAGTTTGATGGAGACGGATCCATCGATGTGGGTGTGGTGGTGGGTAAAGAAAAGGTAAATGTTGAAATACCGACTTTAGAGTCGATCGGGCGACGCGGACAAACAGGCACTAGAATCCCGTTGTCCAGCCTATCTTGCACTAAAAAGGGTTAGTACAAGTGGCAGTGTGAATTTATAATTAGTGGAATGATATGAATGCGGTGTTTGTTTTAAAAATTGATACAGACTTTTGAAAATATGATGCAACACAACAAATGCTACATACAAAACCCTAGAATCTAGTGGTCACCTAGGTCCGGCTCTAGACCGCTCCTAACTGCCAAAAGACAAGTCGCAGGATAGAATCCTCCACAGCCTCTTTGTCCCCCTGTGGCCTGGTAAGTGCCAGGTAAGTGGGAAGGTACTCCACTACGTAAGTAGTAGGCCTAATTAATAACCACTAGCCTTCGACACACTTGCCTTAGACACCACAAGAAAACGCGGATAAGTAATGAATTACCCACGGCCTTCTTTTGTCCTAAGTGAGCGCGACGGTCCTTAGAGTCATCTCTAGATATTTTTTAGTTAATGAGGGTCAATGCGGATGCAAGTTTGTGATTTTCGGGGCTTAGGAAGGGTAATGAACTCCTCATCTAATCTGGATTTGGTCGTGCCTCTTAAATTTCCGTATTAATATGCAAACAACCAAAAATCAAAAACACGCACAAATTTTTATTGCTATTTTGCGCGGCGCTGCGATTATTTGCAAAGAAACCTGCACAAAATGTTAGTTGGAGCTAAAAAGAGGAGAGGGGAGAAGGTAAGAAAGCACCTGAGATCAAAATTGTACAGAGAACCCTACAAAGGGCCGCGGTTCCGCCGCAATAGCCTCCTAATGCCGCCCTTCCGCGGTCAAAGTATGGGAACACTGCACAAAAATTTTACAGCAGCTTGTTGTTGATTTCTCCAGCTCTCTGGAATTTTCACAAAATTTTTATCCAAGCTCCAATGATTCCAGATTTTCTTGCAATCAAATCACAACACACGTATTTGGGTTTGAGCGAGTTTAGATCTAAAAATTATAATGGAATAAATTTTTCAACTCAAATTTCAAAATACGAATTATTAGCGCACTGTCCCCGGCAACGGCGCCATTTGATTGTAATAATTTCTTGATTGGATGTAAAAGTATCAATTCAAATGATCCCCGGTAATGACGCCATTTGATTGAATTAATTTCTTGATTGGATGTAAAAGTATCAATTCAAATGATCCCCGGCAACGGCGCCATTTGATTGAAAAGAATTCTTGATGTGTATAATGAGAAAATATGTAAAGAAATCACAACCAAAAATTATTTGACCGCAATAACCTACGGTGTCGAATGTAGATTGTAAGTGAGTGCGGATCGTCCACAGGGACAGTGTAATAGTTCGTCTTTTGAATTAGATGAGTCAAAACTTTAAGGAAAACAAAACAAAACAATTCATGAGTTATATTTGAAGTTCAAGAATTAGAAAATCTAGATCTAATAACAAGAAAAAAATAGAATCAAGAATTGATAGTTTGTTGATTTTTCCAAACCAAATATCAAGAATCGAAATGAGGCTCGTAGGAATCGATCGGATCTATAGATGTGATGTAATCTTACAATTACGTATTCTTATCCTTCGATGAAATGATACTAGATCGATGATGATCCATCAAGAATTAGGGATTTCTTATGAAACTAGGGTTTCATCTTATCCCTTGTCCTTTCGTCGATATCATTCACATTCTAGTCTCTAGTAAATTCAAGAAACGATCGTAGATCCCTAATTTCGAGCGATCACAATCAAGAAAGTATCGCTACGAAACTAGGTCATCTATTCTTGAACTTGCTAGGGTTTACAAAACTCGTAGGACTCAAGAATCGTTTAAAGATTTATTACATCATCATTCTATTGATCGTCTCGACTCCTTTACGAGCGGAGTTTTACTCAAATATCACAACAAGAATAATAATCACAAATTGAGATCGAATCATGATGCAAGAATTAAATGAAAGCAAGATTAAAGAATTTCACCTTTTATTTATATCAACAATTTCATTACATTCGCTCAAGAACTACAAGAGGAAGAACTCGATCGTCGATTTGGCTTCGCTCGGCTCCGTGAGTCGCGGATCGGCTTGGATCACTTGCTCGATTGAAGATCGGCTCAGCTCCTAAAAGGTTGAAGGGATTCTTGCTTGATTGGTACTCAGGATCTTGAATTTGGAGTGGAATTAGGGTTAGGGTTTCGCACAAGCCTTGTCACTAGACTTGTGGAAGAAGATGAAGAATTAGAATGATGAGAAATTGAACTAACTAATGATGAACAACTAAGATTGAACCACCTCAACCCTTAGATCTAGATTCCTATTTATAGCCATCAAAACCCTAGATCTAGGATTTGAATTTTAAGTTTCCCACTAAAAGTTTGTTGAGGAGATTTTGAATTTCCCTCCAAAAGTTAGTTAGAGGAGAAGCTTCTAGATGTGATTAGTTAGGAGGGAGCTTCTAGAAGAGATTAGTTAGGAGCTTAATTAGGATTAGCTTTGCTTAATGATCTTTGCTGATCTGGCAGAAGACTCTGGAGAATTATGGAATTTGGCACATCAGAATGAGGTGTGGGCCCAGAGATACAAATTTTGCACTGAAAATGGCTTGCTGACGTGGCCAAACTGTAGCGGAACCGCGGCGCAAGCCGGCTCCCGCGGCTCTTTGGTGGCTTCATGGCTTGGTTCTTCTGTTGACTGTTGGGCCTAACACTTGGGCTATTTTCTGATATGTTGAATTGTATTTATCCCTTTGGATTGCTACCAGATCTGAAATCATGGAGTTGGTGTATTTTTGATCAGCTTCTTTTGACTTTGCTCCTGAAATTTCCTGCACAAATCTCGACACAAGTGTTGCGCAAATACAGAGATGATGCGATGCCATGAAATGCTGTCAATTTCCCTTAAAGTGCCGGTTTAAAAGTCTAACACATGCAATCTGATATTTTATGACTGATTTACTAATATATGAAATATGAATACCGAACACTTCTAAATGAGTGCAAATGATAGGGAAATTGCCGGTTAAAATATACAATATTTTCGACTGATCAGTATTTGATATCAAAGATATTATGCGGGTGCTCAGTGGAGACTGGGTACACTGAACAGGACTCGCCGAGAACTCCTAGATGGTGATATACCTCATGTCATATAGCTGTTCTCTGGTGACAGTGGTACAGGTTAGTCTGTTGACCCGAGATTGTCATAGAGTCTTATGTGATTCCTACTGTGCTGGGATTTCCACCTTACCACGTTCAAGAGAACGTGCAAAACGGTGGTTTTTGGATACAGTCCCGAGCAACATTGCTCGACATGATAGTATGCTATCTGGTTGCACTTTCTCTTAACGTGTAGATTTGTATTATGATACTGTCTTGCTCTCAAATGTTGGTAAAGCCCTTAGGATGTGTACTTGACTACCAGAATTATGATGGATATCATATTAGTGGGGACAGGGTAGTCCGTAAGTACATCCTACAAATGTTCTTAGTCCTGGGAATACCGAGACAGGGCATCGATATTCCTGAGTAGACTAGCGTATAAGTATCTTGACCTATATGATGGGTGATGGATGATCCCACATCCATTGGTGTTTGACATCAAAGATATTATGCGGGTGCTCAGTGGAGATTGGGTACACTGAACAGGACTCGCCGAGAACTCCTAGATGGTGATATATCTCATGTCATATAGCAGTTCTCTGGTGACACTAGTACAGGTTAGTCTGTTGACCCGAGATTGTCATAGAGTCTTATGTGATTCCTACTGTGCTGGGATTTCCACCTTACCACGTTCAAGAGAACGTGCAAAACGGTGGTTTTTGGATACAGTCCCGAGCAACATAATGGCAGTGAGCGATAGGAGGGGATTTCGTCTCTCCCGGTATAGGGGGTTGATGTTGCACTGTATTCGATTGGCCATAACAGGAAATCCATGGCCTGGGTTGCTGAGATTTACTGGTAAGTGTTATCAGTAGTTTATCAAACCGTTATGAGCATCACATCGGCATGACTTATCAAGCTACTCGGGTCTGGCATTTACCACCCCTAGGCTAGATATGCAACATATCAGATGAAAAGACCGGATTATACGGTAGTGTTACTTATTGGATTCACAGGGGTATGAGCAGGCATGCTTGATGATCTTCTGATCGCTCAATACCCGGGTAGCCGTTACGTGCAGCTAGTACTGCTGACAGCTTATGGGTGACTGATATGATCATCACCTACTGCCGATGTATTGACGAGTCTTTAGAGTCCTACACAGAGGTTTCCTGGTTCAGGAGAAATGAAGTATGAGCGCTGATCAGTCGAAAATATTGCATTTTTAACACGTCAATTTCCCTACCATTTGCACTCATCTAGAGGTGTTCAGTTTGAATATAGCACATATTGGCAAAACAGACGTAAAATACCAAATAACTTGGGTTATACTTTAAAACCGACATTTTGAGGGAAATTGAGTGTTTATCATGGCATCGCATTATCTTTGTGTAGCGCAACACATGTTTCGAATCTGTGCAGGAAATTGCAGGAGAAGAGCCAAAATTGTCAAAAGTGCTGAGAAAATTACACCAAGTCCATAATTTGAGATCTGACAGTGAACTAGAGGGAATTATAATATTATAGATGTCAGAAAAATACCATGAAGTCAGCACAAACATCTACCAGAATTTACACACAAAGAGGCAACCAAACGGCCGCGGATACGCGGTCGAAGCAGGGCTTGCGCGGCGGATCCGTGGTCACATGAGGGTGACGTCAGCAGATGCTTACTTCAGGCTTCTCAGTTCAGCTCCAGAACTCATTCAATATACTTCAAAGTTCAGAGATCTCTAGAAGTTTCTGCCAGAACAGCAAGGCTTTGGGTTCAAGCTAATCACTCTCAAGCTTCTTAAGCAAGCCACTTAACTACCTAAAATCCTAGAAGCTCCTCCCTAACCTCCAAGCTTATGAAGGAAGCTAAGCCTAACTAACTACCTCTAGAAGATTCTACCCAACTATCAAGCTTACAAGGGAAGCTAAACTAAACCTAGTTTCTAAAGGATGCTAATCTTAATCAAGGCTATAAAAGGGACCCTAAGGCTTCACTCTCAAGGTTGTTCGTTGTTCATTAACCAATCTTCATCTCTCCCAAAAGTTGAGTGACACAACTTGTAACCCTAACCCTAATTCAAATCCAAATCCAAATTCAAGAACACCGAGTACCAATTCAAGCGAGAAGCCTTCAACCTTTTAGGAGCGAAACCGATCTTCAACCGAGCAAGAGATCCAAGACGATCCACGACTCATGAAGACCAGTGAAGCCAAATCGACGATCGAGTTCTTTCCTCATTGTAGATCTTAAGAGAATTGTAACAAAATTGTTGATAAATAAAAGGTGAAATTCTTTAATCTTTCTTTCTTTACATTCTTGCATCATGATTAGATCTCGATTTGTGATTGTGTTCTTTGATATGATGTTTGAGTAAAATTCCGCTCGTGGAGGAATCGAGACGATCAATAGAAGATGATGTTACAAATCTTAAAACGATTCTTAAGTCCTATGAGTTTTGTAAACTCTAGTAAATTGAAGAATCGACGACCTAGTTTCGAGCGATGCTTTCTTGATTGTGTTCGCTCTTAATAAAGGATCCACGATCGATTCTTGAATTTACTAGAGGCTAGAATTGAATGAAATCAATGAATGGACAAGGTATAGATGATGAAACCCTAGTTTCCGCAAGAAATCCCTAATTCTCGTTGATCATCATCGATTTAGTATCAAATCATCGATGGATAAGAAAACGCAATCAATAGATTTCATCACGTCTATTGATTCGATTGATTCCTATGAGCCTCACTTCGATTCTTGATTATTGGATTGGATATCATCAATTCTTGATTCTTGATTTTAATGTTTTCTTGTTATTAGATCTAGATTTTAATAATTCTTGAAATTCACTTTATAATCTTGAATTGAATTATCTTTTCTCTTTTCATTTTAATTTTCAATTCATCTAATTCAAATTCGAACGGATCTCACTTTCCCTGTGGACGATCCGCATTCGCTAACGTGCTACAATTGACACCGTTATTGATTGCGGTCAAAATATTTTTGGTTGTGATTTCTATACATTTTTTTACATACACACCGAGAATTCGTATCAATCAAATGGCGCCGTTGCCGGGGATGTGCGCTAATTCGTTCATTTTTGAAATTTGAGTTGAAAAGTTTATTCCATCATAATTTTTAGATCAAAATTCACGCAAAACACTAAACGATTCGTTGTGATTTGCTGCGAGTAAATCTGGAATCTGTGGAGCTTGAGGAAAAATTTTCAGAATATTCCAGAGAGCGAAGTAAGTGAACAGTAGCAGCCTCAAGAAATTTTGTGCAGAGATCAAGCAACATCACCGCGTTTCCGCGGCAAATACCTACCTCTCATCGTGTTTCCGCGGTGCATCTAGCAGTTCACTGTACCAATTTTTTTCAGGTCCTCTCTAACTTTCTTATCTCTCTCTCTGTCTGCACCAATAACAAATTTGCTGCAGGTTTCTTTACAAAATTCGCAGCACCGCAAAAGCAATAAAAATTGTGCGTGTTTGATCTTGGTTGTTTGCATATTAATACGGAATTTAAGGGGCACGGCCAAATTCAGATTAGGTGGGGAGTTCATTACCCTTCCTAAGCCCCAAAAATCACAAAACTGCATCCGCATTACCCTCATTAACTAAAAAATATCTAGACTTGACTCTAAGGACCGTCGCGCTCACTTAGGACAGGAGAAGGTCGTGGGTAATCTATTGCTTATCCGCGTTTCTTTTGTGTGTCTAAGGCAAGTGTGTCTAAGGCAAGTGGTTACTTAATTAAGCCCACTAATTACGTAGTGGAGAACCTCCCACTTACCTGGCACTTACCTGGCCATAGGAGTGACAAAGAGGCAGTAGAGGATTGATCCTGCGACTTGTCTTTTAGCAGTTAGGAGTGGTCTAGAGCCTTAACCTAGGTGACCATTAGACTTAGGTTGCTTGTTGCATTTGTTGTGATTTGCATCATTTTTTCAAAAATCCGTATATTTTACAAAAAACAAACACCACTTCATTCATTTCCCCAAATTATATCAACGCTACCACTTGTACTAAACCCTTTTAGTGCAAGATAGGCTGGACATGGGATTCTAGTGCCCGACTTGTCCGTGTTCCCCCGATCAACTCCGAAGTCGGTATTTCTACATTTACTTCTTCTTTACCCACCACCACACCCACATCGATGGACACTTCTCCATCGAACTTCTTTACCACTAATCCGCCACCGTCCGCACGTGCGCAGAATCCACCACGCATCTTTCTCCAAGAGAGGTGCTATCCTATGCGAGGTCCTCTTTCGACCTGTCTATCCATTCCACCAGTCAACGGGGACAATTTTGAAATAAAACCCCAATACATCAACCTTCTACCAAAATATCACGGTCTCGAGTCTGAAGACGCATATGCCTTTATCACTAAATTTGAAAATGTATGCGCAATGATGGGTACTTCACAGCTTTCTGTGGGTGCTATGCGTCTTCGTCTTCTCCCATTTACCTTGTGCGATATAGCCGAGAAGTGGCTGTATAACACAACTGCACATTCCATTTCAAATTGGGAAGAATTCGTCAAAGCATTCATTAAGAAATTCTACCCAAATCATAAGACAGCTCGAGTCCGTAGCGAAATAAATCAATTCACCCAGCTTCCAAATGAAACATTCTCGAAATGTCTTGAATGGTTCAAGGATCTGTTAGTTCAATGTCCTCATCACGGAATCCCCAGATGGGATCTGTGCCGAATCATATATGAAAGCATTAATCCTAACACAAAACAGACCCTAGTATCCATGTGTCAAGGCAACTTCATGACCAAAGATGATGGGGAAACCAGGAAATTCCTAGAAGATTTCGCTAAAAAATCTTTACAGTGGAAGGGTGGGAGTCAATCGTCTAGGGGTGGCAATAACCAATCGGAAGTTTCCATAGGAGTTAGAGCTGACATTTCAGCTATACACAAGAAACTCGAGACTATGGAAAATAAATTTTTAGCCGCCGCCTTAAATCAAATGTCACTCTCCAAAACTGTATATGGATGCTGTTCTGATCCTTCTCATTTGACGGAAGAATTTCTACTAAACTCTCCGTTTCTGGGTCATGAGCATATCAATTCTGCTTTTCAAATACCTAGAAACGATCCATTTTCTTCCACTTATAATCAGGGTTGGAGGAATCACCCTAACTTTGCTTGGAACCAATCACAATCTCAAAACACGGTTCCAAATCAAAACAATTTTCAAAGGGTCCCTCCACCACAACAGCAACCACTTCAATTGAGTCAGCACCCCTTCCAAGCACAAAACTTCCAAAATCCGGTCAACACACATGCACTGTCTAATCCTTTACAGTTGACCGGGACTGATGAATTCTCTTCATTCATGAACTTGCTTTGGACAATAAAGTCTTCCGTCGATAAAATCAAGAAAAACTCTGCGTCCCAAAGCGAGACTATTAAATCGATGGAAGAAGAAATTGCACGATTAAAGGCCGAAATGTGTGCAAGAGAGAAAGGGAAACTTCCAGCTCAACCTTTACCCAATCCTGGCTAATCACATCATGTGAATTCAATCACCACGTTGAGATCTGGAAGAGTGCTTGACAATCACGTTGGGGAAGAGATTGATGACACTGAAAAATCTATCGATGATACCCTGGCTGAGACCTTTCCTTCCACTTCTACTTCTAATTCTGACCCCAGTTCTTCTACCCCTCCATTTTCTTCCGAGCCTATTCTCCGTTTTTCTCAAGGCTCGACACCTCAGCCCATCTCTTCTAGTCCACCGAAAATGATCCCCACTCCTATTCTTAGATTGTTTCCACCCACATGATCTTCTCCAGTGTTGGACCCCGACCTTATTGCCCAAGCTCCTTACCCGAATCGGTTAAGGGGAAACAGACCAAGTCCACAAATGGAGAAGATCACTGAAATCTTGAGACAGGTTAACATCAACATCCCTCTTCTATATGCAATCCAACAAGTCTCCGCTTATGCGAAAACTTTTAAGGACTTGTGCACTAGAAAGATGAAGACTCAAGTACCCAAGAAGATATTCATGGCAAAGATAGTAGACACCGCATTCCCCCAACAATTACCGAGAAAACGTAAGGACCCTGAATATCCTACTATTTCCATTTCTATCGGGGAAAAACACATTAACTGTGCTCTACTTGACCTTGGCGTAAGTGTTAACCTGCTTCGTTTCTCGGTCTACGAGCAGTTAGGGATTGGAGAGTTGAAACCAGCTCCTTGCACTCTCCAGATGGCTGACCGATCAATCACCAAACCTAGGGGTGAACTGGAGGATGTGTTAATAAAATTCGAAGAATTTGTATTCCCTGTGGACTTTATTGTACTTGATACACAGCCTGTAGCGAACCCACGAAATCAAATTCCGGTGATTCTAGGTCGCCCCTTTTGGGCCACTTCCAACGCTATCATCAACTGTCGTAACGGTTCTATGACCCTATCTTTCGGGAATAGGTCAATTGAACTGAACATTTACAAGTTGGGAAGTGTACCCTCCGAACCTACCGCTCAGGTCTGTTCTGTCGACTCAATGGATGTCGACAGCAGCGAATTTGATGATCCTCATGATACTCATCTTGACTCTTTTCATATGTTGTTGTTTGACCCAATTATGTATCATACACATTCGGACTCTTCCACTGAGTTTTCCGGGTCAACAACTAACACTGATTATGAACCGTTTTTAGAGTCTGAAGATCACCCTGCACTTTTTGATGACATTATTCTTCGGGGTATTGATGAGACTTCTGAGGAAATCTTCGCTGATGAACTCGCATTTTTGAATGACACGGGTGTTGAGATGAATTATCTCCCAATCAATGAAATTGAATCTCCACCCCTTCTTCTGAACTGTAAAAAGAATGCGAGTATCCATCACATACACTGCATCGTCTCTCCAAAATGAGACGCAAACACATTCTATTACACCACTTACCCTTTCCCCACTTCTTTTTCCACCAACCTGAGCACTACATTGATAAAATCTTCGAATGGTTGGTGTTGACCTTCGGTCTTTGCAAAGCTTGGCATCGACCAAAGATTCTTGACCCCCTCATGTGATTTTCAAAGATTAACATTGCTTAACTCAAGTTTGGGGGGGGGGGGTATAATCTGGCACTTGAAAAGAAAATTTTACAAAAATGATGAGCCAAGAATAAGTTTGGGGGAGGATCTTCACTTAAATATTTTGCCCCCGTTAATAAATTTCCTCCCAAGCTTACATGTTTTTGTAGATATAGCGGAAGGCAACAGTGAGGACACTGTTGAAAACAAGTTTGGGGGAGGTTTGTGCTTATTTACGTATCATTTGCATCATACCTTACATAAGCACAAAACATTTGAAAACCTATAAAAATTTAAAAATTTGCAAAAATAAAAATATTTTTTGTACATAAATAAGATAATAAAAGATTAGATAGTGAAAAATTACATCCAAAAGATTGGAAAAATTTAAGAAAACCAAGAAAATTAAAAGTTTTCTTAAACGAACTAGTAATAAGTAGTTATGAGCCGTTGTCCCAAGGGTTAGTAAGATGAAAGAAGTCACTAATCTGAGGATAAAAATAAGTCTGAAAAATAGTTCCTATTATGAAAGCCAAACATTTTGAACGTTGATACCCTGCTATTCGCACCTACACACGTCTTGAAACCCGGGATTGTAGAGGATACCTTGAAATACTCTTGTCTAAAAGCCAAAGTATGAAGAAAATAAAAAAAATGAATAAAAAAATATATAAATGGTGAAGAGAAAAATGAACACTGGTTTTGTTATCGCCAAGGCAGCAATAAAAAAATATAGCGAGGGTGCCTCTTCACCTAGTGCCTTAGACCAACTGGTCTAGGAGTCACTGCTAAGCCTTAGGTGGTGCAAGACGAGAAAAACACCAAATAAGAAAGCACATGAGTAATCGGTCGGTTAGTACCTCAAGAAGTATTAACGGTCGCATGAAAATGTGTGAGCAAATCTCATCTAAATATTCATCAAATTAAAAAGTACTGAGGCAGATGGACAAGAGTATAATAGCTTGAATTGAATTCTCCGGGTGTAGGGATGTCTATTACACACACGTAGGGTTATATGATCGATGTTTGGAAGAAAGATAGGTATGAAGAATAAAGACGATATTTTATTGAGGGATGATATGATTTCTGACATCTTTTCATGACTATTAAGATAGGGCTCATGACAACAGAAAAGCTAGCATAGTTGGAAACTCTAATTTTCAAAGTCTTTCTTTTACAATTCTTATCTTTGAATGTAATATTCACGGTCTTCCTTTTATTATTGGATTTTTTGGGTGCAATCCGCTGAAAACCCTCAGGAGATAACACTCCTCCTACTAGGGACACCTAGAAGTTTAAAGGCTTGTTGCACGTACTCAGTGCAATCGTGTTGCCTACGAAAGTGTGCTAGTTAGTTTTTCCCTTTCTTTATTTTCTCCTTCTCTTTTCAATAAAACAGTTCGCTCGAGACGACCGAAAATAAGTTTGGGGGAATTTGATCAGTCGAAAATATTGCATTTTTAACACGTCAATTTCCCTACCATTTGCACTCATCTAGAGGTGTTCAGTTTGAATATGGCACATATTAGCAAAACAGCCGTAAAATACTAAATAACTTGTGTTATACTTTAAAACCGACATTTTGAGGGAAATTGAGTGTTTATCATGGCATCGCATTATCTTTGCATAGCGCAACACTTGTTTCGAATCTGTGCAGGAAATTGCAGGAGAAGAGCCAAAATTGTCAAAAGTGCTGAGAAAATTACACCAAGTCCATAATTTGAGATCTGGCAGTGAACTAGAGGGAATTATAATATTATAGATGTCAGAAAAATACCATGAAGTCAGCACAAACATCTACCAGAATTTACACACAGAAAGGCAACCAAACGGCCGCGGATCCGCGGCCGGTGCAGGGCTTGCGCGGCGGATCCGCGGTCACGTGAGGGTAACGTCAGCAGATGTTTACTTCAGGCTTCTCAGTTCAGCTCCAGAACTAATTCAATATACTTCAAAGTTCAGAGATCTCTAGAAGTTTCTGCCAGAACAGCAAGGCTTTGGGTTCAAGCTAATCACTCTCAAGCTTCTTAAGCAAGCCACTTAACTATCTAAAAGCCTAGAAGCTTCTCCCTAACCTCCAAGCTTATGAAGGAAGCTAAGCCTAACTAACTATCTCTAGAAGTTTCTACCTAACTACCAAGCTTACAAGGGAAGCTAAACTAAACCTAGCTTCTAAAGGAAGCTAATCTTAATCAAGGCAATAAAAGGGACCCTAAGGCTTCACTCTTAAGGTTGTTCGTTGTTCATTAACCAATATTCATCTCTCCCACAAGTTGAGTGAGGGTTACAAGTTGAGTGACACAACTTGTAACCCTAACCCTAATTCAAATCCAAAGCCAAATTCAAGAACACCGAGTACCAATTCAAGAGAGAAGCCTTCAACCTTTTAGGAGCGAAGCCGATCTTCAACCGAGCAAGAGATCCAAGACGATCCGCGACTCACGAAGACGAGCGAAGCCAAATCGACGTTCGAGTTCTTTCCTCATTGTAGATCTTGAGAGAATTGTAACAAAATTGTTGATAAATAAAAGGTGAAATTCTTTAATCTTGCTTTCTTTACATTCTTGCATCATGATTAGATCTCGATTTGTGATTGTGTTCTTTGATATGATGTTTGAGTAAAACTCCGCTCAGGAAGGAATCGAGACGATCAATAGACGATGATGTTATAAATCTTGAAACGATTCTTAAGTCCTATGAGTTTTTGTAAACTCTAGTAAATTGAAGAATCGACGACCTAGTTTCGAGCGATGCTTTCTTGATTGTGTTCGCTCTTAATTAGGGATCCACGATCGATTCTTGAATTTACTAGAGGCTAGAATTGAATGAAATCAACGAAAGGACAAGGGATAGATGTTGAAACCCTAGTTTCTGCAAGAAATCCCTAATTCTCGTTGATCATCATCGATTTAGTATCAAATCATCGATGGATAAGAAAACGTAATCAATAGATTTCATCACGTCTATAGATTCGATCGATTCCTACGAGTCTCACTTCGATTCTTGATTATTGGATTGGATATCATCAATTCTTGATTCTTGATTTTAATGTTTTCTTGTTATTAGATCTATATTTTAATAATTCTTGAAATTCACTTTATAATCTTGAATTGAATTGTCTTTTCTCTTTTCTTTTTAATTTTCAATTCATCTAATTCAAATTCGAACGGATCTCACTTTCCCTGTGGACGATCCGCACTCGCTAACGCGCTACAATCGACACCGTTTTTTATTGCGGTCAAAATATTTTTGGTTGTGATTTCTATACATTTTTTTACGTACACACCGAGAATTCGTTTCAATCAAGCGCATATGTGATATGTGCGGGACCGAGATTAATACGTGTATGTGATACCGTATTCTATTCTTGCTATATGTGTTATCGGACGGGTATATGTGATATAGCCGGGTTATCGAATCAAGTGTTGAATCGATAAGTTGATACATATGATATTAGTCGGTTATATGTGATATAGCCAGATTATTAAATCAAGTGTTGATTTAATAATTTAATGTATAATTATATATTTGATATATTAATTTACATTAACTAATATTTGCTCACTTGATTTTTTCTTTTTCTAACTTGTGACATTTTTTAATATATATGTGATATATGTTATTTTGTCATGCTTGATTATACATGAAACATGAGTGTATGAGACTCACACCATACTTATCATAATGTATGGTTTTTATTTTTATTTTAAGTAATTCAAAATTACTTGGAAATTAGTCATGGTTGAGCTTAGTGGAAGCTTGTGGAACCATTGACTTAGTCCACTAATTTTATTTTACCTAAGATATTTATTAACCTAACCATTATTGTTAGCCATGGTTTAGTCTCAACATGTGTTAGTATATGATACTAATTGGCCCATGGCTGCTATTCTAACCTAATTGATTCATCACTTCATCTTCTTTTTCATCTCCTTCAAGCTCTCCAGGTTTTGAGGAGGTGAGGAAAATTAGTGTGAAAACAAATTGTAAAGTGAGCAAAATTCATACTTCATCATTCTTTACTAGACTAGCCATTTAGTTTAGGGTGTTTGCTTCACTAATTTCCAATTAGTGAAGAGATAGCTTGAGTTGGTGTCTGTCACGCCCCGCTTCCCAGAATACGCTAAGTAGGCACGTGACATAGCCAACCATGCTACCTGTGGATAGGAATTGTCCTTCCACAGTCACATTACGGCTGTAGAGATATCAAGAACGAAAATAAAACTATCTAATAAATTTCCATAAGCCAAAAGAAAATGAGTCAAGAATAATAATTCGGAAGCAAAAGATCCAATACAAAATATAACTGGAATGTATGTCCCATAAGGCGGGCTCACATCAGGAAATAAAATGCTGAAAAGTAAAGAACTAACTACTACTGAATCCTCACTGTTCAGCCTGCTGGCTGAAGTACTCCTGCTCGGACTGCAGCGAAGGTACGGGATCTGGGCCATGCAAAACCCAGACGTCAGCGCGTCATAACATCAAGCAGTAATAATGTAGGAAGGCATGCAAATATAATCATAAGTTGTAAAGCAGGTGTAACAGCAATATAAATCAAGGCAGTGGAAGGCAGTGTACGGTGAGTAATCTAAACTGGTCTATTGGGTTATCTACTCTCAAGTCTTTGAAATCAATTCGATGAATTATCGATGTAACTCAATAGTATCCCGTGTATGCCCGGGACCATGGTCTAAGACTCTCGGGCTGAAACCGAGACGTGCCGCTAGGCACTGAAACAGGGAATATGTAAAGACGAATGATGTCAGTCGCATCATCCCGACGCGGGCCTAGCCTCTAAACTGATCAGTAAAAGCAAGCAACTGTCGAGTTACAAGTCAGGTTTCATCATTGATTTCCCATACCCCCAAGTTATATGTGTTGAAGTCAGGTATTCAAGTAATCTGGAGCTAATGCCAATACAGGATCAGGCAAGTACAGGTTTGTCTGGATAGACAACAGGAACGGTCCGTAAGGACTACCGTTTATGTTTGTTGGAATTAGACACAAGATCAGGTAACGGGTAAAGCCATGGTACATCAGGTCAGGTCAAGTAGTGTATTTAGGTGTCATGTCATGTCAAGAGTGTACGGTACCATATCGGGTCAAGTAATATGTGTAGCAAGTCACGTCAGGGTGTACAAGATATCATTTGCGTGCTCATAATCAACTAGCAGAACATGGTTACAAATAAACAAACATGGTTATTATCAGAACAAGAAACTGGCACATGTAATATGATATGTAAATAGGTACGGATTAAACTACTTGGATGCATGGTTTTCCGTTTAGGAATAGTTTTAACATTTCAGGAATGCAGTATAACCAAGGTGGATGATAACACCATATTAATATGTATTAAAACAATCTAGAGATGCTTTTGAATGTGAATAAGGATAAATGTATGTAACCGGTCGTCCGATAGGGTAAAACTACAAAATGGAATTATGGCTATAAAATAATGGTGATTATGTGATCTAACATATAAATGTGATTACTAGGTATAGTCAACTAAATGTAAAAATTAGGTTTCAAGTTCTAGATCTGAAATATGTAAACGGAACATTGTGTTGTTAACTTGGAATTCAAGACTTTAGATTTTATCTATAGATTTAATGGGAAAATAGATAAATTAATATATGAATAATATGAATAGCATGTAGCAAGTTTCACTTGCGTCGACGGATCGCGATACGGAAAAACGGAACGTCTCGCGTCGGCGGGAAAAGTCGTGACGCGCGCACGGTACACGAAATGATTCCAAAAAACGAACAATGGAAACACACGAGTCAGGTATCCTCGCTGGGGCGTCGGGAATCATCGCCAACACGGTCGGATTCCGGCGAACGAGAAAACAGTGAACGTCAACGAACTAAAAGAGAACTGCAGAAAAAGAAGAGAAGAAGAGAAGGAGGATGGAGAAGAGGGAGCTTACATTGATCTGTAGAGGGGTCGTGAACGTCGACTGTGTTGACGGAGCTCTGGCGAACTGCCTGCAGGGGGTCATCGGCCAAACATTGAACCGAACAGAAAAATAAGAGAAGGGAAGAAGAAGGAAGGAAGGAGGAGGAAGGGGTGTGAGAGCTCACCGCTATGTCCATCTGGAACAATGGATGGCGACGAGATCACTTCGGTGATTGTCACGGTGAGGGGATGTGCAGGCCTCGGCGGTGCACACAGGCGCTCAATAGAGAAGAAAAGGTGGAAGAACAGAAGATGGAGGCGAAGGAGGCGAAGGCGCGGAGATGACAACGTCGGGGCTTCGTCGTCGGCTGTGTGCGACAAGGAGGAGAGGCGGCTAGGGTTCGCGGGTAATGGGTTACGTGAAAAGAAATATGATGAGGAAGATATACAGAGGGGGAGAGAGTGAGACGTACGCGCGATAGGAGAGAGAAAATATTCGAGAGGAAAGAGAAAGAGATAGAGGAACAGTTAGGAGAGATAGTCTTGGATTTTAGCGGATGAGAGATGAAGAGAGAAGAGAGAGAAGAGAGAAAGAGAAAGGTGAGGGAGTGGGAGAGAGGTTAGTGGAGCTCACGATGATAGGAATGGGAGGCTGTGATTGGCAATAGGAAAAATTTGAAAAGATATTTAATATTTAAAGAAGATTTCCTCTGGCCGAAAAAGATTCCCAACTAAACAAATTATTTTCTACGCTGATAAAAAATAGGTTAAGTAAAATAAAATATTAAATAATCATAATTTGGCTGGATACAAAATATTTCAGAATTGCGCCCAGGTCGGGTCTAAAATTTGGATTTGAAATATTAAAATTACTGGCAAGTTTCCAAAATTAAAATGAAGGATTTTTTAATGAAAAAGCATACCCCCAAGAACGGACGCACGTACGTGCGTGTAGCCGCCCAAACACGCCCGTTTTATTGAACGGGACGAGAACACGATGCAAGGACACTACCACAGAGTTAGGGGTATCAAGCAGGCCATGTCATGTATTTTTAAATTATCTTAATTAACTTAAATGGTTATATGCAAGAATATGAAATGTTAGTGCAATCTATAATTAGGAAACAACGAGCTCAAGTAAACGGGTCGAATATAAAGTAACTACCACTTTACAACCAAACATGATAAATGAACTAAACACATAAAGTAACCGGAATTGGTATAACTGGACTCGGTTGTTACATTATACCCAACTACAAAAAGAATTTTGTCCTCAAAATTCCAAAACAGGAAAGGATAAATAATCAATCAAATTACAAGAAAAGATGGGGAAATTTCTGCTGGATTTCATCTTCCCGTTCCCAAGTTGACTCTCCATGTGAGCGACTACCCCAAGAAACAAGTACAAGAGGGATAACCTTATTCTTAAGAACCTTTTCCCTTCGATCCACGATCGCAACCGTTCGCTCCTCAAAAGTTAAGTCTTCTCGTACCGTCAGCTCCGAATGATCCAACACATGCGTTTCATCTCGAACATACTTACGGAGTTGAGATGCGTGAAACACATCATGAACATTCGCCAAGGACTGCGGTAACGCTAAACGATACGCTACCTCACCAACACGCTCCAAAATCTTAAAGGGTCCGACGAATCGAGGACTGAGCTTTCCTCGACTTCCGAAACGAATCACCCCTCTAGTCGGTGATATCTTCAAGAACACCAAATCACCCACGGTGAACTCTAGAGGTCTTCTCGACATATCTGCCCAACTCTTCTGTCTGTCTTATGCTGCTTTCATATGATTCCGAATTGCATTAACTTTCTCAACTGTCTGCACAACCAAATCTGGTCCCGACAATCTTCGTTCACCGACATCGTCCCAACAAACAGGAGAACGGCACTTGCGAACATACAAAGCTTCGAATGGAGCCATCTGAATAGTTGCCTGGAAACTGTTGTTGTAAGAAAACTCCACCAAATGTAGATGATCCTCCCATGAACCCTTGAAGTCCAACATGCAGGCTCTCAACATATCTTCAAGAGTTTGGATCGTCCTCTCCGACTGGCCATCTGTTTGAGGATGGTAAGCTGTACTAAATTTCAATCGAGTCCCCAAACATTCTTGTAATCTCCTCCAGAAGTGTGATAAGAACCGAGTGTCATGGTCGGACACGATACTCACTGGTACTCCATGCAATCTTACAATCTCCTGCATGTACCGTTCTGCCAAAGTTTCTGTTGATTGACCAACCCGAAAAGGAATAAAATGAGCTGTCTTGGTCAAACGATCAACAATCAACCATACTGCATTGTTGCCTTTTGGACTCCACGGTAGAGCTGTCACGAAATCCATGGTGATATGCTCCCACTTCCACTGAGGAATCGGAAGTGGTTGCAATAAACCACCAACCCTTTGATGTTCAGCCTTAACTTGCTGACACACCAAGCACTTTGCCACAAAGCGGACAATCTCCCGTTTCATGCCTTCCCACCAGAAATGCCGTCGTATATCTTGGTACATCTTCGTGCCTCCTGGATGTACAGAATATGCTGAACTGTGTGCCTCCTTCATAAGTTCTTCGCGAGTATCTCCCTTTGGCACACACAAACGGCTACCATATCTCAACGAACCATCTTCATGGATCAGTAAGTCAGTTCGAAGTCCAGCTTCAACCTGTTCTCGAAACTTTTGCAATCTAGGGTCCTGTGATTACGCTGCCTTAATGTTCTCAATCAATGACGAATGTACTTGCAGCTGCATCAACTGTCCCGAAGAACGCGGTAGCACAACCTCCAAAACAAATCTCCGAAAGTCTTCAACGAGTTCCTTCTGCGTAGTCAACATCTGAATAGCTGGTAACCGACTTAGCGCATCCGGCACGACATTAACCTTCCCTAGATGGTACTTAAGATCAAGATCGTAGTAAGCCATCAGCTCCAACCATCTACGCTGCCTCATATTAAGCTCCTTCTGCGTGAACACATACTTCAAGCTCTTATGATCAGTGAACACCTCGACCCTTTGGCCGAAAAGGTAGTGTCTCCAAATCTTCAAAGCGAAGATCACAGCCGCAAGCTCCAAGTTGTGAGTTGGGTAATTCTTCTCATGGGTCTTCAAATGTCTCGATGCGTACGCTACAACCTTCCCATGCTGCATCAAAACACATCCCAATCCTTTCCCAGATGCGTCGCTGTGAATCACTAATCCTCCGGAACTGTCTGGCACGGTAAGAATAGGAGCGGTAATCAACTTCTGCTTCAACGCCTTGAAAGCTGATGCACACTTATCCGTCCACACAAATGGTACCTCCTTGCGCGTAAGCTTGGTCAACGGCTCCGCCAGACGAGCAAAGTTCTCCACAAATCTTCTGTAATACCCGGCGAGTCCAAGAAAGCTTCTTATCTCCGCAACATTCTTCGGAATCGGCCAATCGCGAACTGCTGCAATCTTTTCGGGATCGACGGAGATTCCAACGCCAGACACAACATGCCCCAAAAACTTTACTTCTTCCAGCCAAAACTCGCACTTGCTCATCTTCGCATATAATTTCTCTTGTCTCAACGTCTACAATGCGATCTTCAAATGTTCAGCAAGCTCTTCAATACTCTTCGAGTAAACCAGAATATCGTCAATGAACACCACAACAAACTGGTCTAAGAAAGGTGAAAAGATTCGGTCCATCAAGTCCATGAATACTGCCGGTGCATTCGTTACTCCGAAGGGCATTACTAAGTACTCGTAATGTCCATACCGAGTTCGGAACACCGTCTTGCAAACATCTTCTGCTTTCACTCTGACCTGATGATATCCGGATCGCAAGTCCAGGTTCGAGAATACCCTCGCGCTATTAAGCTGCTCAAATAATTCGCCAATGCGAGGGATGTTGGAGATAGTGCCCTCAGAGTCAATTATTGGATCACAGGAACGTGATTGCAATGATTGAGGGAGGACCTGTCCCAGTAGGACTGTCTTAATCAAGATGATAGAATGCTATCTGGTTTATCTTTATCATCGTGTACTGTTTTAGGTGACCTTACGAGTCGCTATTACACGTTGGTAGAGCCCCTAGGATTCTTGCTTGACTACCAGCAGTATGAGGGCGATCATATACGTGAGAGCTGGAGTCTATAAGCGCATCCTTAAAAGGTCCCTAGTCATGGGAGTTTCGAGACAGGGCATCGATACTCCGGAGTAGACTAGTGTATACAGTCGAGACCCCGACGAGGGGCGGTGGCCGGTCTCACAAGCCACTGGTGTCAGTTGGTTCACCGAAGATGTATACAGGTGCTCATTGGGTTATGAGTACACCGGACAGGACTCGCCGGGAACATTCTAGTTGGTCTAATACCAGACGTCAGATAGAAGTTCCCAGGTGACATGTGTACAGGTTAGTTCATCGACCTGAGATCGTCATTTGTCTCGTGTGAGTTCCCACTGTACTTTGATTACTACTCTACCACGGCTCAAAGGAGTCGTACAAATAGGTTTTAGTTGGGTACAGTCCCGAGCCACATGAACGCAGTGAGCGGATCTGTAGGGGTTCGTCTCTCCCGGTATTAGGGGTGAGGTTGCGCTGTGTCTAGGAGAGCCATTACACAAAGCCCTCGTCCAAGGCAGGAGATTTACTGGTAGGTATTCCAGTAGTATCTCAGGGTTTCTGGGCTACACTCCGACACGACTTGTACCGCTTTTGGGGGTCTGACTTTTACCAACCCCCTATGCCCGCCATGCGATGCTCATAGACAAACGGACCGGACTGTACGGATATTGTCACTGACAGGCTCAGTAGGGTTTCAGGATGAGTTCGCTCATCGACGTCCCTTTTGGTCAATAGGTGGTAGCCCGTTACGTATGGCTTATAACTCTGACGTGCTAGTGGTTAAATCCACAGCCATAGTACTGACGAGTCTTTAGAGTACCCCACACAGAAAGTTACTCAAGTTTCGGGCGAAACACTGTAGAGGCCTTATGGAGATATGGCAGGGTTCGATCAGATACGTGCGGTATTGTACGGATCGTGATCGGACGGTTTTTACTGGCCGGCTTTGGCTTAAGCCGGATCCTGGTATTAGACAGTGTAGATTTTGTCTCTTTGCATTTGTATTCAGTGGGAATACAAATGCGGGCATGTATATGCAGTAGCGGGATTTTCCTGTAATTTATTACGGGATCAGTTTTCTGAAGTTGCCAGTTTGCATTCCGTTCCGGCCGGTTTTCCTTTGTTCTTTCGCGGCCGGACTTTCCGATGGAGGGGGTTATTTGCAAGTTTGCAAATAACATTTGTGGAAAGGGGTTTCTTGCATTTGTAGCTCTATCATCATGAGATGCTTTATACATCATTTCTTTGTGATTAGAGTTGATCTTGATTTAGATTTGACCTTGTTATCATTGCATTTGGATGTGGTCACCCCTTTGCTTTTACTACACGTACCTTCCTTCTTGTTTTGATTCTCCCTCCACCATTTTGTGATAAGCGTGGGCCGGCCACATTAGAAATGGAGATAAAAATGAGAGGTTCATTTTTGGATACGGGAAATTTGATCATCTCATTTTTCCATGCTTCACAAATACACCTTCCTCCTCTCCAAAGTTCATTCTCTTCTCCAACATCAAAGGCAACTTCATAAACCCCAAGAGACAAGGTTCTACACTATAACCTACAGTACCCTTAGACGCGTCGGCTAGCCAACTTCGCGCCCGAGTTGGCTCGGTCCAGAGGTGGGAGCCCGTAAAAGAATCCGGCTACATGGTGCCCTTTCCGACGAGGAGGTGACGAACGGAGATTCTGCGGGAGATCGGAGTGGAGACGAAGACCGAAGGACACGGATCGCTCGGTATAGCATTCTACCCTCTCTCTTGTTTGCTAGAACTAGGTTAATGGTCACGATCCGGGTTTATTGTCCGCGGTAGCGCCGGTTTTCAGTTAAGAAAATTTTTGATTCCGCATTTTGGCCTCGAGTAGAAGGCCGGGGCACTGCCGTGGCGCAACATGGTATCAGAGCCACGCCATTAACTTAGCCTAGCTTGCTCTAGTATGTTTAGAACTCAATCGAACAAAAAAATCCCGAAAACCCGATTTCAAGTTGCACAGTTTCTGTCGAAATTTTTTGGAGTCTAAAAATTTTTCAAGTTGTTTCAGAATGATGTGCAGGGTGTTCAAAGAATTCTGGAAAAATTTGGTGTCATGAATCCTCTATTCCACCGCGGAACCGCGGCCAAACCCATGCTTGGGCCGCGGTTCCGCCGTAGAATGTCCTGTTCATTTCACCAAAATTTTACAGAGGGCTTATGGGTTGAAAATAGGGTTTTTGGAATGTTATTTTTGGGCCCAGAATTTCTTTAACTGCTACAGTAATGCTTGGGGCCCACTTGATAAAATTTGTTCGATCGGATATTTTAAACATGCTAGTTCACAGTATTTACATTATATCTGTGACCGTGAATGTCACTTGATCGGTAAATCCTGTCTAACTGCTATAGCCCGGTTAGACGGATTTGCGAACATGACATTCACATTGATGTTCTGTGATTGTGCTGTGTTGTTGCGGATTGGTCGTGGGGGATAGCCTGGATGCAATGTTAGTACAGTTTTGTTTTATATGTACATTTGATATTACGGGGCGAGCGTCCGACATGTGGACTGCCGTCACTTCCTGTTTGTATTATTCTTTTGGGGTACGACCGGGTCGAGGTCGATGTACCCGTTGTATGTATATTTTACTTTCTGTACTAGGATTACCCCGCAGAGGGGTGCACGGATAGCCGGGTTCTAGAGGGCAACAAGCTCGCATCTCATGGCGTTGAGATGGAGGGGGCTTTACTCTAGAATTGGCGGGCTATTCGCCGCACTCGTAGGGGGTACAGGTTGACCCAGGAGGGGTGCCCAAGTTACCGGATTCCGTGAAGTGCTGGGTGGTCCATTCACGTTGCTGAAGGGGGCTTCCTCGCTTTTGGTTTTGGCGGGTAACTTGCCGCGCCCGTAAGGGTCTAGGATTTCACTACACAGGCTATCCACACGACCAGGGGAACGTCGGGTTTCAGCAGCAGCTCAGTGAAACCTGGGGATCCAAGATATCTGTATTGTTCTGTGATGCTGTACATTTCTGTGATGTTGCATTTTGTCACGCCTTGAGCGAAATATTACATATTGATATATATACTAGTAGATGTTGTATATGTTTTGCATCCGCGCTAGTCCAGTCCTCGCTCTGTCGTTAGTTAAGTAACCTAACGAGTGATGACGGGACCCAGTAGCGAATACGGATGGCATATACGTATATCATTATTTTCGTTCTTTATTGGTGGGATCAATTGATGGGACTGCGTTGATTCGGATTAATGCAAGCTAAACAAACCTATTCTGATGTTGGTGGAACATTTTTCAAAAAGCTGTTATTGCAAGGACGTTCTCTTTTGTTTTGCATCGTGGTATTCAGTTGGAATATCCTGCTCCTCAGTCGACGAGGCAAGGACCGAGATCCCTTCACCGGGAGTGACCCCTTGGACAGAAGTTTGCGTCAGGGTAATAACTTCACTATAGCCGATTACTTTTTGCTTTGCATCGTGGTATTCAGTTGGAATATCCTGCACCTCATTCTACGGGGAAAGAGCCGAGATCCTTTCACCGGAAGTGACCTCTTTAGCAAAGGTTTTCGTCACTATATTTTTATAAAAGGCTATGCAGTTCCTTCAACGATATCAAGTTCATTACGTTAAAAGATTTTCGCCAAAAACTAGACGTAGCCCTCCGTCATTTCTTACGAGTATTATTTAGTATTCGTGCTGCGTTTGTTGACTCCGTCAAGGCATAGTGTACGGTAGCTAAGTGGTGCTTGTTTGTAGCATAAATGGGATTGGTTAGGACAGTCATGCGGCCTTGTTGACTCCGTCAAGGGCACGTACGGGTGGGTTTAATGCAATCCAGATAATGACGGGTTGAACTTGACTAGGACTCTTTGATTTGTTGACTCCGTCAAGGTCACTTGAGTCCTAGGGGTAAAAATCACATCGGGAGTTTCTAAAGAAACTGAAACTTGCCAGGCATGCGCATACCTTCTGGAGTGTGGTGACGTGAGTGGATTCCGTCACGTTATCATGCGATGATAGTTGGGTCCCGATTCCCACTGATGAGTTGGTTTACTCCTCGGGTGATCCCGACTAATTCTTCTTTCAGGTTTGGAGAAGAATTTGAGGTTACAGTGGGAGGTTTCCTGATTAGATAAAGTGATAACCATTCTGATCTAGGCTAGAGTGCACGCTGAGTGTTTCTTTTCTCTCTCTCTTTGGCAGCGACCATTGACCCGACCCTTGACTATGACTCAGTGACCAAGTTGACCCAACCTTCTTAAACACAGGCTTTTGGATTGTCAGAGTTGCAAACCTCATTGCCACTTCTACTTTTACCCTTTTTCTCCAGGACACCCCGTATTACTATGAACGTCCACTTCCATTGGACAAAACCATCATATGGTTATATACAAACTCGAAGGAATTCGAGGATGGTTTCCGGTTCTGGAGAAAACGAATAGGACTATTCAGTTGTCTTTTCCTTTTACCTTCTCTCTCAGATTGCGAGTACTCCTTGGCTTAGGAGATAGTACACCTATTACGCAAATTGGATAGTGTTCTTCCAAACCTTAGGCTGGTGCCGAACGGTGGGGAATGAAGAAAACCAATTGGCCTAAACGGTGTACAGAAGGTATTAAGTTAAGACAAAGAAAGGGATTAGTAAGAGGGCAAAGTAAATTGCGACTGCTATTCACGACCAAACCAAATATTTCTTCGCCAATCCCACATCACCTTTGTATTTCTCCAGGACACTCCGTATCACTACGAAGATCCCAAGTTTATTGGATAATCCATCGTATGGTTATATATGAACTCGAAAGGAACTTGTTCCAGTTCGGGGATGGATCCTGGTTCAGGAGAAATAGGAATAAGGTTTATTCGGTTGTCTTTTATCTTCACCTTCTCTCGCATTGTGAGTGCTCCTAGGATTAGGACAGTACACCCATTATGCTTATTGGATAGTCTTCTTCCAAAGCATAGGCTGGTGCCGAACGGTAGGGAAGGAAGAAAACCATTTGGCCTAAAGGTGTGTACAGAAGGTAATGACTAAAGACATAAAAAGGGATTTGGAGAAGTGGCAAAGAATTATACGGTTACAGTTGTGAATCTGAATAATGGAAGAGGCATTACTAGGAATACTGGGATACCCCATCGAAACATTTCAATGTTTCAGTTTCACTGTGTACTGTTAAAAGAAAACTGATTTCCCAATTAGACACTTGTTCCAGGGTATGTATTTACCAAGTTTGATTCTCACATCTGTATGGTTTTACAGATGATGAGTGGGAGTAAGTTATTGGGAATTAGGTGATCATCCTCATTATATCGTAATTCGTTGTAAATGGTGATATTTGAGAAAATCACCTGGGTTGTTTGCCGGACGGCAAATATTTAGTTTTGAATATCCGTTGTTATCCACCAATTTCAAATTGATATATCTGTACGTCTATTTTTATAGAGTGAGATATACCTTTTTGAAATTATGTCTATAACATTTACCTATATCAGTGGATGGTTAGGTAAGGAGTATTAAACAGCAGTGTAATTCTTCATAACCATAATACAGTTTTCAACCTACGACACACAGTGAATGAGTTATTAGACTCAAGGGACTTATACAGAGTATTGTATGTTGTCCAGCGTCCATGAGGACAGAGGGGTTGGTTCTCGTACTATATTCGGTTTACTTATGACTTCTCTAGTTTTTAGACAGGTGTTTCGTAGAAACACAGGGTCCGAATTTTGAGAAGTTATAGGTATATGAATAAAGTAGAGAACCAGGTATTACAAGTATCGGGATTCTTCAAGATGATCGAAGATGTAGATACTTGTATATGGTATTCAGTTGATAGTAATGATTAAGAGAACTTGCTTCTCTTTCAAGTTACTCATAATTGGAAGCATTCCTAAGTTGAGTAACGCTGATCGGCCTCTTTCCATTTTATTGACATGTACTGGAGACAGCTGCATGATTTGAATCTGGTTCAATTAAATCAGTGCCTCTGTTTCTATATTGGATATAAAACAGTTCATATCTTGACATTGTTAAGATACGGGGAGTTGTCCGGCTTATGCTTAAAACCAGACACTGGACAACTCAAGGCATGTTTCTGTAATGGCTGTTTGTGGGTTGACCCGGGCTATGACGAGAGTTGATATTCTACCATCTGGAAGATCAATAGTGATATTGTTCTAGACTCGCCACAGTTTTAATAAAAATGGATTTTTTTTCTTCAGAAAACAGTAGTAGGAGTATGGTAGAAATGGAAGTGATTCCAGAACCGCAAACGATTACTGAAGATTTGATAAGAACCTAAAGATTCAATCTAGTTTGACATTCCATTGGCCACTCCGCAGATAAAGTGGGTAGCCTCAGGCGTCCGAGAGGTACTTCGGTATGCTCGAGAACGATGGCAGGGAGGTTCTTGTTTACCCAGACTTTCCATTGCTGTTGTTCCAGACTGTGAGACCCGGCAGGAGGATGAGTATAGCGTCGTTCTAAACTGGCTTTAGAAGTGTACGTCTATATGACTCTGCCAGAGGGTTGTCGTAGTCAGTGGGAGCAGCGGAAGCATTGGTGGACAGGTGGCTTATGTCTATTTATAGACTAAAGCACATATAGCGGAGATAGATCATCTATTTCTGATGTGACAGTCATAGGTTTGACTTCATCAGAATAGGGGATGGATCTGTTAAGAAGGTAGTAGGGTGTGATGTCCTGGTATTTGATGACATACACGGAGTAGGAAGTGATGTTCCTATACTACGATCGGTTATACTTTGGTCTTCACACAGTGGTTTCTCCACACAGGACTTGGATATTATATCGTACATTCTGGTTACTAGATCTATGGTTTTAGATCTAGATTTGGGTGGTTTCCCAATCTGGGTACTTGGACAGCATTCTAAGAATATTAGAATGGACGACTCCTGGCATGGTAGTGTACCTGCAGGTGATAGAGTCACCCTCTCTAAAGGTGTCTTACAGACTAAAGGGGAGAGGGATGTGCATGATTGGCAGATCACTTGCTTAGGCAATTGAGTCAATCATGAGATGTCAAGTACCACACCAGATGTTGTTATTGCAGTAGGTGCAATCCTGGAGAAACGATCGGAAGCAGTTTTAGAACATAAGTTAATGTTCTAGGGATATGATAACAGCATTCTCCTTCGGGAGACAGTTATCATTCCAGGGTTCCAAGGTGACCTGGATGGCAGAGTGGCTGTCAGAGTTATAGTTTTCTCTCTGAAGAGGGGCAGTATTTTGGACAGGTGGTCCAGGTGGATACTGAAGGAAGGTATGGCGCAGGATACTGATTAAGTTCAGTTGTCGATACAGTCTAAGAAGTTTGGATTTGGAGTTCATTTATGAGCTAGGTCCCATCAGATATCCAGACACATTCTAAGACAGGTATTGCTCATTTCGGGAGATGTCTTTCTCCGCGAACTTGAGAAAAAGAGACATAGAAAGAAACACCATAGCGGATCCACTCACTGAGGCTATTCCTCGAACGCAATAGTTTCGCAAACGAGCTTTGTGAGACTGACTAGTAGAGGAGTTGGGTGTTCGGTATCACACGGGCTATGAGTATGCGACATCGCAATAATTAGCCTTGAGTGCAAGTGGAAGATTGTTGGAGATAGTGCCCTCAGAGTCAATTATTGGATCACAGGCACGTGATTGCAATGATTGAGGTAAGACCTGTCCCAGTAGGACAGTCTTACTCAAGATGATAGTATGCTATCTGATTTATCTTTATCATCGTGTGCTGCTTTAGTTAACCTTACGAGTCGCTATTACACGTTGATAGAGCCCCTAGGATTCTTGCTTGACTACCAGCAGTATGAGGGCGATCATATACGTGAGAGCTGGAGTCTAAAAGCGCATCCTTAAAAGGTCCCTAGTCGTGGGAGTTTCGAGACAGGGCATCGATACTCCGGAGTAGACTAATGTATACAGTTAAGACCCCGACGAGGGGCGGTGGCCGGTCTCACAAGCCACTGGTATCGGTTGGTTCACCTAAGATGTATACAGGTGCTCATTGGGTTATGAGTACACAGGACAGGACTCGCCGGGAACATACTAGTTGGTCTAATACCAGACGTCCGATAGCAGTTCCCAGGTGACATGTGTACAGGCTAGTTCATCGACCTGAGATCGTCATTTGTCTCGTGTGAGTTCCCACTGTACTTTGATTACTACCCTACCACGGCTCAAAGGAGTCGTGCAGACAGGTTTTAGTTGGGTACAGTCCCGAGCCACATGGAGGCAGTGAGCGGATCTGCAGGGGTTCTCTCTCCCGGTATTGGGGGTGAGGTCGTGCTGTGTCTAGGAGAGCCATTACACAAAGCCCTCAGCCGAGGCAGGAGATTTACTGGTAGGTATTCCAGTAGTATCTCAGGGTGTTCTGGGCTACACTCCGACATGACTTGTACCGCTTTTGGGGGTCTGACTTTTACCAAACCCCTATGCCCGCCATGCGATGCTCATAGACGAACGGACCGGACTGTACGGATATTTTCACTGACAGGCTCAGTAGGGTGTCAGGATGAGTTCGCTCATCGACGTCCCTTTTGGTCAATAGCTGGTAGCCCGTTACGTATGGCTTATACCTCTGACGTGCTAGTGGTTAAATCCACAGCCATAGTATTGACGAGTCTTTAGAGTCCCCCACACAGACAGTTACTCAAGTTTCGGGCGAAACGCTGTAGAGGCCGTATGGAGATATGGTAGGGTTCGATCAGATACGTGCGGTATTGCACGGATCGTGATCGGACGGTTTTTACTGGCCGGCTTTGGCTTAAGCCGGATCGTGGTATTAGACAGTGTAGATTTTATCTATTTGCATTTGTATTCAGTGGGAATACAAATGCGGGCATGTATATGCAGTAGCGGGGTTTCCCTGTAATTTATTACGGGATCAGTTTTCTGAAGTTGCCAGTTTGCATTCCGTTACGGCCGGTTTTCCTTTGTTCTTTCGCGGCCGGACTTTCCGATGGAGGGGGTTATTTACAAGTTTGCAAATAACATTTGTGGAAGGGGGTTTCTTGCACTTGTATCTCTATCATCATGAGATGCTTTATACATCATTTCTTTGTGATTAGAGTTGATCTTGATTTAGATTTGACCTTGTTATCATTGCATTTGGATGTGGTCACCCCTTTGCTTTTACTACACTTACCTTCCTTCTTATTTTGATTCTCCCTCCACCATTTTGTGATAAGGGTGGGCCGGCCACATTAGTAAAGGAGAGAAAAATGAGAGGTTCATTTTTGGATAAGGGAAATTTGATCATCTCATTTTTCCATGCTTCACAAATACACCTTCCTCCTCTCCAAAGTTCATTCTCTTCTCCAACATCAAAGGCAACTTCATAAACCCCAAGAGACAAGGTTCTACACTACAACCTACAGTACCCTTGGACGCGTCGGCTAGCCAACTTCGCGCCCGAGTTGCCTCGCTCCAGAGGTGGGAGCCCGTAAAAGACTCCGGCTACGTGGTGCCCTTTCCGACGAGGAGGTGACAAACGGAGATTCCGCGGGAGATTGGAGTGGAGACGAAGACCGAAGGACACGGATCGCTCGGTATAGCAGTCTACCCTCTCTCTTGTTTGCTAGAACTAGGTTAATGGTCACGATCCGGGTTTATTGTCCGCTGTAGCGCCGGTTTTCAGTTAAGAAAATTTTTGATTCCGTATTTTGGCCTTAAGTAGAAGGCCGGGCGCTGCCGTGGCGCAACAAGGGTCGGGTACTTGTTCTTAATAGTCACCCGGTTTAATTCTCGAGAGTCGATGCACATCCTTCTTGTGCCATCTTTCTTCTTGACTAGAAAAACTGGAGCTCCCCAAGGCGAGTTACTGCTTCGAATCCAACCCTTCTCGAGTAACTCAGTAACCTGCTTCTTAACTTCTTCCAACTCCACTGGTGCATTGGATAATACGCTTTAGAAACTAGCGCTGCACCAGGAATAAGATCAATTGCGAACTCCACGTCTCGCCTCGGCGGTAAACCTGATATATCTTTAAACACGTCCATGAAATCTCGAACAATAGCTGGCGCTTCACTTTTATCAACCTTCATCGACAAAAGAACATTAGTTGTCGGCCTAGCCCTAAACTCGACTGGCCCGACAGAACTGCTTCCTCCAATAAAGCTAAACTCGGGATGTCCGGGAATCTGGAAAATTACTTTCTTTGCCCTACAATCAATGTAAGCATGGAAAGTGCCGAGAAAATCCATTCCCAAGACGACTTCATAGCTGCCTGTATCAATCACCAAGAAATATGCAAAAAGCTCCCGTCCGCAAACAACAACTGCACAATCTTTACACTCTCTACTAGATATGATTTTCCTATTCCCAGTGTGTATGTCCCAGAAACTAGACAGGGTCGTGCAAGTAATCGAGTGTGTAGCAATAAACTTGTACGACATAAAACAATGGGATGCACCAGAATCAAGTAACGCTAATACGGGAAAACCAAGAACAAGTAGAATACCTGAAACAACTTCTCCTAAAGCCTTAGCTTCCTCAGCCGTCAAGGTGAAAGCTCGAGCCTGATTGGGTCCTTGAGTCTGCTGCTTCTGTCCCGGAAATGGTTTCTGCGGTGGCTTCTGAACATCATCCTTTGTGCGAAGCTTCGACGGACAAGAATTAATAGTATGATCCGTCCATCCACAAACCAAACAAAGTCCCCGCATCCTGCGACATTCCCTTTGCAAATGTCCGGGTAAGTGGCAATAGCTACAAATCACGGGCTTCCTGTGATCAACGACAGCAGGCTTCTTCATCGGTGTTACACCACGACGGTCCACTGGAATACCTCTGCGTCCATGAGCTCGGTTTGGTACAAATGCCGGCTTCCTTACTGTAACTGATATCTGCTGTGAACTCCCAGTCTTCCCAGATAAGCTCTGCTGTTCTCGGGCTGCCGTAAGTATCTGTGAGAAAGTGGTCAAACCCAGGGAGACAATCTGCCTCTGGATGTCCACATCCAAACTGCGCATGAATCTCCTTGCCCTATCAGCATCATCGGCAACCAACAGTCCAGCGAATCTACTGAGCCGTGTCCACTCGGCTGCATGTACATCTATGGGTGCACCATTCTGCTTTAAACTGATGAACTTCTCTTCCATTTCCTCCCGTGCGGTCCTCGGGAAGAACTTCTCCAAGAAACTCTTTGAAAAATCCGCCCACTTGATCGACTTGGGCAAGCGGGTCTCCTCCACAAGCCACCATTCACGGGCGCAATCCACCAACTGGATGCGTACCACATCCACCCTCTTATCATCTGGGATCTGTGCTGCAATGAGCAGATTCTCCGTGTCAACCAGCCACTGCTCCGCTGGTAACGGCTCCTCCAGGCCAGTAAAGACAGACGGACCCAATCTTCTGAAATCTGCAACGGTTCCCACACGATCTACTGGTCTGACCCCAACATTGTTTACGGACTGTTGAACGGCCCGCAAACCTTCCTGAAAAGATTCAGCTTGCTGCTGGATCAGCTCGGTCTGTCTCTTTTGATTCTCCAACATCCCACGTATTACTCCAAGCATAGCGGCTTCGTCAACACGCCTTTGGTACGTCTTCAGATTCTTGTCTGCCATATTCTTAAAATCAAAACATCCAAGGATTAGCATGATAACAGATTCAAAATGTAGATCAAGGCTAGAACTCCGAGTTACTTAAATAGAGTACCGCATTGTAATCATGCCGCGGTATCATAGCTACAATTACATAACTCCACCCAAGTCGCCTAATTTCTAGAGATAAACAAAGGATCAGGTTTCGAGTCGATATGCAAAGGAGGTCTGCACATCGTAAAAGTATAATCAGGAAGAGGTTAAGATTCAAGAATGGTAAAACGGCAAGGTGGCAGGACATGTTTCCTAAACACGGGTATTCTAATTCGTGTATTGGGTACAATACCCAACTACAAAAGAATCAACCCGATTATCCTATGGCACAAATACCAAAAGAACCATATCACGCCCCGCTTCCCAGAGTACGCTAAGTAGGCATGTGACATAGCCAACCATGCTACCTGTGGATAGAAATTGTCCTTCTACAGTCACATTACGGCTGTAGAGATATCAAGAAAAAAAATAAAACTATCTAATACATATCCATATGCCAAAAGAAAATGAGTCAAGAATAATAATGCGGAAGCAAAAGATCCAATACAAAATATAACTGGAATGTATGTCCCATAATGCGGGCTCACATCAGGAAATAAAATGCTGAAAAGTAAACAACTAACTACTACTGAATCCTCACTGTTCAACCTGCTGGCTGAAGTACTCCTACTCGGACTGCAGCAAAGGTACGGGATCTGGGCCATGCAAAACCCAGACTTCAGCGCGTCATAACATCAAGAAGTAATAATGTAGGAAGGCATGCATATATAATCATAAGTTGTAAAGCAGGTGTAACAACAATATAAATCAAGGCAGTGGAAGGCAGTGTACGGTGAGTAATCTAAACTGGTCTATTGGGTTATCTACTCTCAAGTCTTTGAAATCAATTCGATGAATCATCGATGTAACTCAATAGTATCCCGTGCATACCCGGGACCACGGTCTAAGACTCTCGGGCTGAAACCGAGACGTTCCGCTAAGCACTAAAATAGAGAATATGTAAAGACGAATGATGTCAGTAGCATCATCCCGAGGCGGGCCTAGCCTCTAAACTGATCAGTAAAAGCAAGCAACTGTCGAGTTACAAGTCAGGTTTCATCATTGATTTCCCATACCCCCAAGTTATATGTGTTCAAGTCAGGTATTCAAGTAATCTGGAGCTAATGCCAACACAGGATCAGGCAAGTACAGGTTTGTCTGGATAGACAACATGAACGGTCAATAAGGACTACCGTTTATGTTTGTTGGCATTAGACACTGTTAGTTTATATGCCCTAGGGGCCATTATTGTATCATACTAGTTTGTATATTACTTAATGGAAGCTTGGGATATTCACATGTATATAACAGTCTTGCTAAACATGGTAGTATACTACTTGGTTTTTCTATCTTAATATGTGAGTATATGTATTGATAGAGCTCTTAGGATCTTGCTTGACTACCAGCGTTGTGATGGCAGTCACACTAGTGGGGGCTGGGTAGTCTACAAGCACATCCTTATTCAGGTCCCTAGTCGTTGGATTATCGAGACAGAGCATCGATACTCCGGAGTAGACTAGTGTGTACGCTTCTCATCCCAGTTGGGGAGATGGTCTGTCCCACAGCCGTCAGTACGTCGTACTGGAGATAGTATGCAGGTGCTCGTTGGGTTACGGGTACACCGGACAGGACTCACAGAGAACTGTTGGTTGGTTTTATACCAGTCGTCAGTGAACAGTTCCCAGGTGACATGAGTACAGCATAGTCCGCAGACTTGACACTGCTACTTCACCTCGAGTGTGTCCCACTGTTCTTAGATTGCTACCCTACCACGGCTCAAAGGAGTCGTGCAAACAGGTAGCAGTTGGATGCAGTCCCGAGCACTTGGAGGCAGTGGCGGTTAGACAGGATTCGTCTCTCCCGGTATTGGGGGTTGATATCGTGCTGTGTCAGAGAGCCATTACGCAAAGTCCCTGGCCAGGGCAAGCGAGATTTGCTGGTAGGTTCCAGTAGTTTTTCAGGGTGTAATAGGCTTCGCTCCGACACGACTTATACAGCTATTAGGGGATTGACGCTTGCCGCCCCCCTAGGCCCGATATGCGATAGTCTTAGACGAACGGACCGGACTGTACGGAGATTGTCATATCAGACACAGTAGGAGTTCGGATGGGTTTCCTCATCGGCCTTCTTATCGACATCTACCTGGGGACCGTTACGTACAGCTAGTGCCGCTTGCGGTCTGTGGTTAAACCCACTGCCAGCGTAGTAGTCGAGTCTCTAGAGTCCCACGCAGAAAGTTTCCCTACTCCAGGCGAAACGATATAGAGGTCGTATGGTTTTACGACAAGGGTTCGGACGCATACGTGTGTTTACACACGTACGACTTTCGGACAGTTTTTACTAGTTGGCTTTGGTTTAAGCCAGTTACTAGTATCCGGTTATTGGATTTATACAGTCTAAAGTTTTTCCGTGTTTTCACGGATAGGAGGGGCGTTCTCGTAATTGCGCGAGAAGCTTCTAGAAGATGGTGACTAAGGAGGTTTAGGTGGCATATACATTGAATGAGATTAGTGAGTCATATGGATGATTCATCCATGTCATTAATGCTTCATAATTGCTTAATGACTCATGGAGATAAATCACCACAAGATATTTATCAAGCATGGTTGTAAATCATTTTCTTTTCTTTTCTTGATAAATAAAAATGCTTGATATATATTATGATAACTCAATTTCTCTTCTCATTATTATGTTCATCTTCTCTCTCCTCTAGCTCTCTCTCTTCAAACCCTAATCCTCCCCTCTCATGTGTTGAGTACAAGGATTAGTTAGACTACTTAATCCATAACCATACTCTATTTCATCTAGGTACTTTGATTAGCACTTAAAGATACCTAGTTGCCTCAAGTTTAGAGGCGAAGCTTGGAGTTTATCTCTCGTGGTGGATCGTCTACTACTTGGAGAAGGCCGAGGAGGAGGTGGAGTTCGTAAAGACGAAGGACACGGTTCTTTAGGTATAATCCCTTTACATAGTAGTTGTTAACTTCTATGTTTGATGTTAGTTATCGTTTAGCTTCGATTCATGCGGTTAGTCGATGTTTAGCATAAAACAAGATCGTTTTTCATATTTCCGCCTCCCCGCAAGTTGTGGGGTGTTGTACATCGACTTACAGTGGTATCAGAGCCTCGCTAAACAATAATTAACTCACTTGCAAAACTGTATGAATTTCGAATGGAAAAAAACAAAACCGGAAAACCCCGATATCATGGTATTCTGTCGATTTTTAAATGTGGTCCAAAAATTTTTCAGGGACCTTCAGAAAGCTTAAAATGATAGTATAAGAACACCCAAGAAAACTGGGCTCATGAATCGACTAAAGCGTCGCGGAACCGCGGCGGATCCCACCGATCCGCCGCGATTCCGTCGCCGAGTTGCCGATTCATCAGCCCAAGTTTCCTGTGTTGGTTCTCTGTGATATTTGGTATTTTCTGGAAGTTTTTAATTTTTGCTCAGGTTTCAGATTTACAGAGAAGTATTGGAGCAAGATTAAATGTGTTTAATCGATCGAAATTATACGGTATTTGCTTGTTGGATTATATCTGTGTTTGTATAATGTGTTCGTAAACCTCCCCTAACTGCTAATATGTCGGTTGGCAGGGGGTTGCACATTTCTGTAATGGTTTTTACTGTTTGAGGATATGAACTGTGTTGGACTGTTGTGATGTATAGCCGGGGTTATGTGATGGGTTATTTTTTAATTCATTTGATGTAAATGTAATTTGTTGTAATATTATTTTGCGGGGCACATCCAGGTTGCGGTTGTAGCCACCGTTGTATTATTTCATTTTACTATTTTTGCTCCTAGGACAGACCCAAGGTGGGGTGCACAAACTGCCGGGTGGGTAGTTTGCCGTACCCGTTGGGGTCTTGGGTGGGGTAATGGCTATTCATCACAACTGTGTAATCCGTCTTTTGTTGCAGGCTCAAAACAAACACGGATTGCTTGCAAATCCAATAAAGTTCATCTGTGATCTGGAATGTCTATTATTGCGTCTGACGAATGTACAATATCTATATATGATAGATATTTAGACGTCACTTATGTTTTACACCCGCGCTAGCCCAGCTCCTGCTCTGTCGTTAGTTAAGTAACCTAACGAGTGATGACGGGACCCCGTGGCGAATGCGGATGGCATAAGAGGACGTTGTATTTTCGTTGTTTTCTGCAATGATAGGTTAATGATGGGATTATAATGCAAAGAAATTAAACCAAAAGTTTAATCGTTGGAACAATTTAAAAGAAACCACTCGGTTAATTTTAAAAACAGATATTTTTAAATGCGGAACTTTAATCACTCCTTTTAAAAGCTATCAGGTTCCTTCGGTTATATCAAGTTCACTACGTTCACGGTTTCGCCAAAACCATTCGTAGCCCTCCGTCATTTCATTTGGGTATTCAGTAGTATTCAAGCTATGCATTTTGGCCAAAGTCAAGGCATAGTGTTTGGTAGCTGCTGGGTTTTCATTTGTTGCATAAGATAGATGAGTTGGTTTGGGACAGTCGTATTATCATTTGACCAAAGTCAGGGGTATATACGGATGGGTTCAAATTGACAAGATAATGACGGGTAGAACTTGACATGTGACTTATGACATTTTGACCAAAGTCAAGGTCATAAGAGCATGGGGCAAAAATATATATCGGGAATTTCTAAAGAAACTGAAATTTGCAAAGAGTTGCATACCATTTGGAGTTTGATAAATGTTGGTAGGATTCCTTCAACATTATCATACAATGATATTTGGATCCCGATCCTACTGTGAGTATATGCTACTTATCAGGATATTCGTCACTTAACGATCAATGCTATAAACCAAGTAGGTGTCAAGAAAGGTGTCAGCGGGGTTACGCCCCCAGAGAAAAGAGGTTATTTAATTAAGGAACTTCGCGAAAGTGTTGGAAAACCTCCCTCGAAGTATCGACACTAGCCTGGCTGAACGGTTAAGCAAGTATTGTACGGTGAGAATAGTCCTGGCCAATTCTTCTTTTATGGTTTGAGGAAGGATTCGAGAAACAGTGGGAGCCATCCAGTTTAGATAAACTAAAAACCACTCTAAACTTGCAAGAGCATCATGTTAAAGAGTTTTCTTCTCTCTCTCCTATTTGCAGCGACCCTGAAAATGACTGGACTTAAGTTACTTTTAGAGAAAAATATACTGACAGGACCAAACTATAAAGATTGGCTGCGGAATGTCAAAATGGCTTTGACCTATGACAAATTGGGGTACGTCCTCACCGCTACGGCACCTGCTGTCCCTGGTCCCAAATCCAGTAATGCGGATAAGGAAATCCGCAAAACCTGAGATTTCGATTGCGCGAAAGCCAAGTGCATCGTGCTTGCCTCGATGAACAATGAACATCAGAGGAGGCACGAGGATATGGAACTAGATGGCATATTTCTCCATACAAAGGAACTTTATGGAAAGCAATCTCGTATAGCAAGATACGAGACCTCTAAGAACTTGTTTCGAGCGAGGTTGGCTGTCGGGTCATCGGTAGGAGAAGATGTCCTAAAGATGATCGGCTATATAGAAGAGCTCGCAGATCTTGGGACGACTTTGGATAATGAGCTCTATACAGACCTTATTCTCTAGTCCCTTCCTCACACCTACGCCCAGTTTATCCTGAACTTCAACATTAAAAGAAAAGAAGTTGAACTTCCGGAACTCCTGAACATGTTAAGGAGTGCAGAGAGCACCTTGCAGAAGACAAGGGAAACACCCGCTATGTTTGTTGGCGGTGCATCTTTTTCCGGGTCCAAGGCTAGGGCCAAAGGAAGGAAGAAGAAGGCCGCCACCAAACCTAGAGGAGGTGTTAGTAAGGTGGGAGGGAAGGGAAAGAAAAAGTTTGCGGTACCGGTAGTGAGCCAGGATGAGTGCTTCCATTGTCACAGGAAAGGGCACTGGAAGAAAGATTGTAAGGCGTGGAATGCCAAGAACCAGGAACCGAAGCAAGCTGTGGCTTCGACTTCAGGTGTGTTTGTAATTGAGAATTGTCTGTCAATTAACTCTACTTCCTGGGCATTGGATACCGGATCAGGATCTCATATTTGCAATTCATTGCAGGCACTGAGAAACCGTAGAGTGCTGAAAGAAGGTGATATGACCCTAAAGGTTGCTAACGGAGCTAGCGTGGGAGCTGCGTCCGTCGGGGATTATCACCTAGGATTGACGAGTGGACACATTTTGGTTTTACATAACTGTTTTTTTTACCAAGCTTAACGTGTAATATCATATCAGTTTCCTTGTTATCAAATAAAGGTTATGATTTCACGTTTGTAAGAGATGTTGTTAACATCCACCTTAATCATAGTTTGATTGGGTCCGGTATACTAAATAACGGTATATATGTTTTAAACCAACTCCAAATTTTCAATGTCCAGAACACACTAAAAAGAAAGTCTCCAGAATTAAATAAAGCTTTCTTATGGCATTGTAGACTGGGTCACATCAATGAGAGAAGGTTGACTAAGTTGCATAGAGAAGGATATTTGGACTCGTTCGAATATAAAACTTATGACACTTGTCAATCTTGTCTCAAAAGAAAGATGACAAAGACTCCAATTACTGGACATGGAGTAAGAGCGAGCGAGCTCTTAGGACTCATACACAGCGATGTATGTTGTCCAATGTCTAAGCATGCAAGAGGTGGTTTTTCCTATTTCATTACTTTCACGGATGATTACTCAAGATACGGATTCATTTATCTGATGAAACATAAATCCGAGGCTTTTGAGAAATTCTAAGAGTATAAGAATGAAGTAGAAAACCAAACCGGCAAAAGTATCAAGACACTGAGATCTGATCGAGGTGGTGAATACTTGAGTGCCGAGTTCCTAGGTTACCTAAAAGAGAAAGGAATTCTCTCTCAGCTTACTCATCCATACACTCCACAGCATAACGGTGTATCGGAGAGACGGAATCGAACCCTATTGGATATGGTACGATCCATGATGAGCAATGCTGAGTTACCGCGATCTTTTTGGGGTTATGCGCTAGAATCAGCAGCATATCTTCTGAACAGGGCTCCTACCAAGACTGTGCCTACCACTCCATATCAGATGTGGACTGGGAAGAAACCCCATCTTCAGCATATGAAGATTTGGGGATGTCCAGCTTTTGTTAAAAAGCAGCATGTGGACAAGCTCGAGGCACGATCAGTAAAATGTAAGTTTGTGGGATATCCAAAGAACTCCAAGGGATATTATTTCTATTACGCAGAGGAACAAAATGTTATTGTTTCTCGTAATGCCCATTTCCTAGAACATCAGTTTTTAGAAAAGGAAATAAGTGGGAGCGAAATAGAACTGGAAGAAATTCCAGAACCATAAACTGCAACTGAAAGTTTGGTAGAACCGGTAATTCAAGAAGAACAGGACATTCCCACACCCCTCCGCAGGAGTAGTAGGCCGTCTCATCTGCCTGAGAGATACTACGGTTTTCTCATAGATGGGGATAGAGAGGATTGCATCATAGATGATGATGAACCTACTGACTTCCAGCAGGCCATCCAGAGCGGCGACTCGGTACGATGGCTAGATGCAATGCGGACCGAAATGGAGTCCATGTACACCAACAAAGTATGGACTTTGGACTTTGCTCCAGATGGGGTAAAACCCATAGGATGCAAATGGATCTTCAAGAAAAAGATTGGTGTAGATGGACAGGTGGAAACCTATAAGGCTAGACTTGTTGCAAAGGGTTTTCGTCAAAGACCTGGTTTGGACTATGACGAAACTTTTTCTCCAGTGGCTATGCTCAAATCCATTCGGGTCCTTCTTGCTATTGCTGCCTTCCATGATTATGAAATCTGGCAGATGGACGTAAAGACGGCTTTTCTGAATGGAAATTTAGAAGAGTGCGTCTATATGGATCAGCCAGAGGGTTTCAATCAGAGTGGGAGCAGCGGGAAAGTATGCAAGCTGCTTAAGTCCATTTATGGACTAAAGCAGGCATCGCGGAGTTGGAACATCTGTTTTGATGAAACAGTCAAAGAATATGACTTTATCAAAAATCCAGATGAACCGTGCATATATAGTAAAGTTGTAGCCAGAAGTGTCGTATTCCTCGTCTTGTACGTGGATGACATTCTATTGATAGGAAATGACATTCCTATGCTACAATCTGTCAAAAGATTCTTGTCACACAGGTTCTCCATGAAAGACCTGGGTGATGCCTCTTACATTCTGGGGATCTGGATCTATAGTGATAGATCCAAGAGGATGTTGGGACTTTCGCAGTCCAGGTATATCGACACTGTACTGAAAAGATTCAGTATGGAAGATTCTAAGCTCGGTAATCTACCGGCTTGTCACGGAATCACCCTCTCCAAATAGATGTCTCCCAAGACTGATTTGGAAAGGGAACGCATGTCTATTATACCCTACGCTTCTGCGGTAGGCTCTATAATGTATGCGATGTTGTGCACCAGACCAGATGTAGCTTACGCACTAAGCGTGGTAAGCCGATATCAGTCAGACCCAGGGGAGAAGCACAGGATAGCAGTAAAGAACATTCTCAAGTACCTGAGAAGGACTAAGGAGATGTTCTTGGTTTACGGCGGAAAAGACCTCAGGTTGGAGGCCTTTGCTGATTCCGGCTTCCAAAGTGATAAGGACGATTCCAAGTCCATGTCGGATTATGTCTTTACCCTCAATGGAGGGGCGGTGTGCTGGAAGAGCTCCAAGCAGGACACCGTTGCTGACTCAACGATGGAAGTGGAGTATATAGCTGCTTGCGATGCCGCAAAAGAAGCAGTCTGGATGAAGAAGTTCCTAACAGAACTTCAGGTGGTTCCTACCATAGTTGATCCAATACCTCTGTATTGCGACAACAACGGAACTATAGCTTTAGCGAAGGAACCAAGGTCCCATTAGAATTCCAGACACATCTTGAGGCGGTATCACCTGATCAGGGAGATCATTGATCGTCGGGAGATCGAGGTTCGGAGAGTTGCTTCTAAAGAGAACATTGCTGATCCATTCACGAAGGCCCTACCTCAGATTCAGTTCGAGAGGCTACTCGAGATCATCGGTCTTCGATATGCCAGTACATGGCCCTAGTGCAAGTGGGAGATTGTTAGTGTATATTCCCTAGGGGCCATTATTGTATCATACTAGTTTGTATATTACTTAATGGAAGCTTGGGATATTCACATGTATATAACAGTCTTGCTAAACATGGTAGTATGCTACTTGGTTTTTCTATCTTAATATGTGAGTATACGTATTGATAGAGCTCTTAGGATCTTGCTTGACTACCAGCGTTGTGATGGCAGTCACACTAATGGGGGCTGGGTAGTCCACAAGCACATCCTTATTCAGGTCCCTAGTCGTTGGATTATCGAGACAGAGCATCGATACTCCGGAGTAGACTAGTGTGTACGCTTCTCATCCCAGTTGGGGAGATGGTCTGTCCCACAGCCGTCAGTACGTCGTACTGGAGATAGTATGCAAGTGCTCGTTGGGTTACGGGTACACCGGACAGGACTCACAGGGAACTGTTGGTTGGTTTTATACCAGTCGTCAGTGAACAGTTCCCAGGTGACATGAGTACAGCATAGTCCGCAGACTTGACACTGCTACTTCACCTCGAGTCTGTCCCACTGTTCTTAGATTGCTACCCTACCATGGCTCAAAAGAGTCATGCAAACAGGTAGCAGTTGGGTGCAGTCCCGAGCACTTGGAGGCAGTGGCGGTTAGACAGGATTCGTCTCTCCCGGTATTGGGGGTTGATATCGCGCTGTGTCAGAGAGCCATTACGCAAAGTCCCTGGCCAGGGCAAGCGAGATTTGCTGGTAGGTTCCAGTAGTTTCTCAGGGTGTAATAGGCTTCGCTCCGACATGACTTATACAGCTATTAGGGGACTGACGCTTGCCGCCCCTAGGCCCGATATGCGATAGTCTTAGACGAACGGACCGGACTGTACGGAGATTGTCACATCAGACTCAGTAGGAGTTCGGATGGGTTCCTCATCGGCCTTCTTATCGACATCTACCTGGGGACCATTACGTACAGCTAGTGCCGCTTGCGGTCTGTGATTAAACCCACTGCCAGCGTAGTAGTCGAGTCTCTAGAGTCCCACGCAGAGAGTTTCCCTACTCCAGGCGAAACGATATAGAGGTCGTATGGTTTTACGACAAGGGTTCGGACGCATACGTGTGTTTACGCACGTACGACTTTCGGACAGTTTTTACTAGTCGGCTTTGGTTTAAGCCAGTTACTAGTATCCGGTTATTGGATTTATACAGTCTAAAGTTTTTCCGTGTTTTCACGGATAGGAGGGGTGTTCTCGTAATTGCGCGAGAAGCTTCTAGAAGATGGTGACTAAGGAGGTTTAGGTGGCATATACATTGAATGAGATTAGTGAGTCATATGGATGATTCATCCATGTCATTAATGCTTCATAATTGCTTAATGACTCATGGAGATGAATCACCACAAGATATTTATCAAGCATGGTTGTAAATCATTTTCTTTTCTTTTCTTGATAAATAAAAATGCTTGATATATATTATGATAACTCATTTTCTCTTCTCATTATTATGTTCATCTTCTCTCTCCTCTAGCTCTCTCTCTTCAAACCCTAATCCTCCCCTCTCATGTGTTGAGTACAAGGATTAGTTAGACTAATTAATCCATAACCATACTCTATTTCATCTAGATACTTTGATTAGCACTTAAAGATACCTAGTTGCCTCAAGTTTAGAGGCAGAGCTTGGAGTTTAGCTCTCGTGGTGGATCGTCTACTACTTGGAGAAGGCCGAGGAGGAGGTGGAGTTCGTAAAGACGAAGGACACGGTTCTTTAGGTATAATCCCTTTACATAGTAGTTGTTAACTTCTATGTTTGATGTTAGTTATCGTTTAGCTTCGATTCATACGGTTAGTCGATGTTTAGCATAAAACAAGATCGTTTTTCATATTTCCGCCTCCCCGCAAGTTGTGAGGTGTTGTACATCGACTTACAGACACAAGATCAGGTAACGGGTAAAGCCATAGTACATCAGGTCAAGTCAAGTAGTGTATTTAGGTGTCATGTCATCATAAGAGTGTACGGTACCATGTCGGGTCAAGTAATATGTGTAGCAAGTCACGTCAGGGTGTACAAGATATTATGTGGGTGCTCATAATCAACTAGCAGAACATGGTTACAAATAAACAAACATGGTTATTATCAGAACAAGAAACTGGCACATGTAATATGATATGTAAATAGGTACGGATTAAACTACTTGGATGCACGGTTTTCCGTTTAGGAATAGGTTTAACATTTCAGGAATGCAGTATAACCAAGGTGGATGATAACACCATATTAATATGTATTAAAACAATCTAGAGATACATTTGAATGTGACTAAGGCTAAATGTATGTAACCGGTCGTCCGATAGGGTAAAACTACAAAATGGTATTATGGCTATAAAACAATGGCGATTATGTGATCTAACATATAAATGTGATTACTAGGTATAGTCAACTAAATGTAACAATTAGGTTTCAAGTTCTAGATCTGAAATATGTAAACGGAACATTATGCTGTTAACTTGGAATTCAAGCCTTTAGATTTTATCTATAGATTTAATAAGAAAATAGATAAATTAATATATGAATAGTATGAATAGTATGTAGCAAGTTTCACTTGCGTCGACGGATCACGATACGGAAAAACGGAATGTCTCGCGTCGGCGGGAAAAGTCGTGACGCGCGCACGGTACATGGAATGAGTCCAAACAACGAACAGTGGAAACACACGGGTCCAGTATCCTCGCTGGGGCGTCGGAAATCGTCGCCGGCACGGTCGGATTCCGGCGAACCAGAAAACAGTGAACGTCAACGAACTAAAAGAGAACTGCAGAAAAAGAAGAGAATAAGAGAAGGAGGATGGAGAAGAGGGAGATTACATTGATCTGTAGAGGGGTCGTGAACGTCGACTGCGTTGACGGAGCTCCGGCGAACTGCCTGCAGGGGGTCATCGGCCCAACACAGAAACGAACAGAAAAATAAGAGAAGGGAAGAAGAAGGAAGGAAGGAGGAGGAAGGGGTGTGAGAGCTCACCGCTACGTCCATCTGGAACAGTGGATGGCGACGAGATCACTTCGGTGATCGTCGCGGTGAGGGGATGTGCAGGCCTCGGCGGTGCACACAGGCGCTCGGGAGAGAAGAAAAGAAGGAAAAAGAGAAGATGGAGGCGAAGGAGGAGAAGGCACGGCGATGACGACGTCGGGGCTTTGTCGTCGACTGTGTGCGACGAGGAGGAGAGGCGGCTAGGGTTCGTAGGTAATGGGTTACGTGGAAAGAAATATGAGGAGGAAGATACACAGACGGAGAGAGAGAGAGAGAGAGACGTACGCGCGATAGGAGAGAGAAAATATTCGAGAGGAAAGAGAGAGAGATAGAGGAACAGTAAGGAGAGATAGTCTTGGATTTTAGCAGATGAGAGATGAAGAGAGAAGAGAGAGAAAAAGAAAGGTGAGGGTGGGAGAGAGAGGTCAGTGGAGCCCACGATGATAGGAATAGGAGGCTGCGATTGGCTATAGGAAAAATATGAAAAGATATTTAATATTTAAAGAAGATTTCCTCTGGCTGAAAAAGATTCCCAACTAAACAAATTATTTTCTACGCTGATAAAAAATAGGTTAAGTAAAATAAAATATTAAATAATCATAATTTGGCGGGATACAAAATATTTCAGAATTGCGGCCTGGTCGGGTCTAAAATTTGGATTTGAAATATAAAAATTACTGGCAAGTTTCCAAAATTAAAATGAAGGATTTTGTAATGAAAAAGTATACCCCCAAGAACGGACACACGTACGTGCGCGTAGCCGCCCAAACACGCCCGTTTCATTGAACGGGACGAGAACACGATGCAGGGACGCTACCACAGGGTTAGGGGTATCAAGCATGCCATGTCATGTATTTTTAAATTATTTTAAGTAACTTAAGTGGTTATATGCAAGAATATGAAATGTTAGTGCAATCTATAATTAGGAAACAATGAGCTCAAGTAAACGGGTCGAATATAAAGTAACTACCACTTTGCAACCAAACATGATAAATGAACTAAGCACATAAAGTAACCGGAATTGGTATAACTGGACTCGGTTGTTACAGTGTCTCCTCGACGTAGATCATCTTCGGCTTTGAAGAGTTCAAGCAAGCTTACTCCTTTCACCTTATGGGGCCTCTCTAGAGTCCGTAAGATCATTACTCGGAGCGAAGGGACTACTAAAAGGAGCTATTGAAGTAAAGGACCGGTCTACAAAGGTTGTATTCGTAGTTCACTTATAGATGTAATGTTGTTTACATTCTAGTTTGGTATGATTCTCTAGTTAAACATACTAGTCTAGGGTTCTTTAGCATGGCAAATTTTTTAAATGGCATGGATGATACCTCCCAAAACCTTGTTGTCGTGCTAGGGGACCCTACAGTGATATCAGAGCCAAGCTAGAGAATTAGACGTAGTTTGTAGGATTATGAAACCGAAACAACTCCGAAACAATCGAAACTAAACCCTAGTTTCTGTCGATTTTTTAAAAGCCTCTAAAATTTTTTTAAGCAGTTTCAGAATGTTACATGTGATGTAATATGAACACCATAGAAAAACGAACCCATCTCACCGGATTTGACCCGGAGAGAAGTGAAGAAACACCCAGCCCCATCGGTTTTCTTGTGGAATAATGGATCCGTTTTTGCATGGTATTCCAGTCTCTGGGATTTGGTGTTTCAGGTGTTGTTTGTTATTACTATGATTGCATTTGATGTTATCTTACTGTAATGGCAATTCAGAGTGTTTCATATTCGTAATTCTAACTTCGTTTCGGGTATTTTAAATGGTGTTAAAAAGTTCAAACGAATATCGAATACCCATTTTTCTCCCTTGCTGGAAATTTTCCAAGAGTTGGAATTGTCCAAGTTAAATATATTCGAAAAATCATGCAGGTAGTTCTATGGTCCCTCCAGAAGAATGAAATCCTAACTCGATTTTATGACCGTGGAACCCCGGCCAAACCCTAGGGTCTGCCGTAGTTCCGCGGCACCATAGGTGAGGCAAGTGTTGGCCCTTCTACGGTTGGTCCATAGGTACTGTGGCATGTTTTGGGTATTCTTTAACTCCGCTCAAGTATTGAGCCCTTTAAGAAATATGGGTGTTTGTTAATTCGATCGGAATGTTTAACATCATCTAGCTATCTATGAATGTGATACAATAATTGGAATCTATACTAATTAGTTTTGTGAAAAGTAATTAGTTGCATGCAAGTTTAACATTTCGGTCTCGAGCGGAATCGGGAATCTTGTTGAATTACCCGACTTCTTTTGAAAAGTGTTTTTATAGATGATACCCAAATGTAAGATTTGCATTGTTAGGCATGAAATCCATAATATGTGATATTCCGGGTTTATGATGTCTAAGGGCAGTGACGATTTCAATTGTTTTAGTTATTCACTTTCTTTTATGCGACCGTAATTGTAATATGTGGTGTATCGTCGGTTTCGTTGCTATATGTCAACGACAATTGGGATACGCATATTTACTTACGTTGATGACATGTGGTGTTATGTGTTGCTGTGATATTTTATATTGTATCTTCGTGTTTGAATAGCCCAGAGTTTTATGTGTGATGAGAGTTTTTCATTTTCATTCATGTAAAATTCAATGTATGTAATATTCTTTTATTGGGGCACTTCCGGTTGAGGATGTTGTCACCATTGATGTAAATTATTTACTTTTCCGCATTAGGATAGACCTAAGGTGGGGTGCACAAGTAACCGGGTTCTAGGGTCAAGTGGGAAACCATCTCGAGGAGTCGAGACCGGGTCTCTTAACCCTAGAAGTGGGAGGGTTGCTTGCCGCTCTCGTAGGGGTCTAGGGATGTGGGTTTGGCTATTCATCGCGACCGTGGAATCCGTGTTTTTTACTGGCTTGATATAAAAAACGAAAATCCTAGTATATCCAATATTTCATATGTTATCTTTTGCTGCTGATATCTGTGATGTGATCACTGCATATTCTGAAACGAATGGCTTATTATATATATGATATATAATAAACGTTGCTTATCTTTTGCACCCACGCTAGTCCCGCCCTGCTATGCTGTTAGTTAAGTAACCTAACGGTGCATAACAGGATACTGTGGCGAATGCGGACGGCATAAGCGTACGTTCTATTTTCGTTTCTTTATCTGTGATGCTTAGGAAGCATAAATGATGGGACTTCATTAATAAGATTAATGAAAAGAAAAAAACCTAATGATGTTGTGGAATCAAATTTTCAAAAAGGGTAGCTCTAGTTCTTGTTTTGCATAGCGGTATTCCTTATAGAATATCCAGCACCTTATTCGATAAGGAAAGAGCCGAGATCCCTTCACCGGGAGTGACCTGTTTAGCGAAACTAGTAGATGCTACAACCAACTCGGTTTTGTTTTTGATTGCTTTTAGTTCTTACTTTGCATAGCGGTATTCCTTGTAGAATATCCAGCATCTCATTCGATGAGGAAAGAGCCGAGATCCCTTCACCGGGAGTGACATCTTTAGCAAAACTAGTAAAAGCCTAAAAACACTCCTTCTCAAAAATCACTCGATTCTGTAACGATAACAAGTTCATTACGCAAAAGGTTTTATTAAAAACCTGTCGTAGCCCACCGTCATTTCAGATAAGTACTATTTAGTATTCATGCTACGTTTGTCGACTATGTTAAGGCGTAGTGTGCGGTAGCTGATTAGTGCTTATCTGCTAAGAATGTAATGTGATTGGATTAGGCTAGTCGTACGACTTTGTTGACTATGTTAAGGGTCGTACGGGTGGGTTTAATTCAATCATGAAATGACGGTTGAACTTGACTAGCACATATGATTTGTTGATTATGTTAAGGTCATAGGCTGCTAGGGGCAAAATATTATCGGGAATTTCAAGTGTTGAAATTTGTAATGAGATTGCATACCTTCTATGAGAAAGTTGGATCCCGATACCCGCTGCGAGTAAGAGTTACTCCTGGGAGAGTTTTGTACTTTACAATTAGCTAACCTATTAGGTGTCTAGAAAGGTGTTAACGGGGTTATGCCTCTGGGAAAATGAGGTTTACTTTAATTAGGTCTGTGCGAAAGCACGGGGAACCTTCCTCAAAGTAACAACACTGGCCTGGCTGAACGGTTAGCGAACTTGTAGGGTGTAATTAATCCCGGCTAGTCTTACCTTTTAGGATTTGAAGGAAGACTTGATAAAAAGAAGAGGGAGCTATCCTGATTAGATATGATAATAACCAATCTAATCCTGCAAGAGCATACGCTAAGTGTTTTCTTCTCTCTCTCTCTCCAGGTAGCGACCATGTCACGTCTTAATCAAGATAATAATATTGATGCATCGACTGAACTTGCTTAATACACTGAGCTGGAGAACGCTGGTTCCGTTCTTTCTTATAAGTGCTATAAGACTGAGAAGGAAATAGGGGAATGCCAGGATTCCCATGCCATCCTATTGAAGAAAGAACATGTTGATACACTTTTTTCGGGTGTGTTCGTTACAGAGAACTGTTTCTCAGTTTGCTTTATGTCCTGGGTATTGGATACCGGATCAGGATTCCATATATGTTATCTGTTACATGGGCTAAGAAAAGGTAGAGAACTGGGAGAAGGTGATAAAGACATAAGGGTTGGAAATGGTGCAATAGTTGCAGCCAAATCTGTTGGGGAATATCGCCTTGTATTACCAAGTGGTAATACATTGATTCTGAACGAATGCTATTACATGCCGAACCTGATATGCAACATTATATCAGTTTCTTTATTAAGTGAAGAGGGATATAATTTTGTAATGCAGGATAATGTTATGAACATTTTCCTGGATCAAAAGTTGATTGGCTCAGTTACGTTGTGCAATGGCATTTATGTTCTAAATTAAACCACAATTCTGAGCATAACGAACACACACAAGAGAAAGAGTTCAGAAATGAACGAATCCTTCTTATGGCATTGTACTAGGTCATATCAATGTGACACGACTATCTAAGTTACATAAGAATTTATATTTGAATTCGTTTGAATTTTCATCTTATGACACTTGCCAGTCATGTCTCAAAGTCAAAATAACCAAAACTCCGTTTAGTGGACACGGAGAAAGAGTTGCGGAACTCTTGGGGCTGATACATAGTGATGTATGTGGTCCCATGTCTATGCATGACAGGGATGGTTCCTCGTACTTCATTACATTCACTGACGATCTCTCAAGATTCGGACATGTGTTCCTGATGAAACACAAGTCTGAAGCTTTTGAGAAATTTAGAGAATATATACATGAAGTTGAGAACAAGAAGGGTAAAAGTATTAAAATCCTTCGATCTGATCGGGGAGGAGAATACTTGAGCAATGAGTTCCTGGATTACCTAAAAGAGAATGGGATTCTCTCTCGGCTTACTCCTGCGTATACAACACAGCACAACAGTGTATCAAAGCGGAGGAATCGCACCCTATTAGATATGGTGCGCTTTATGATGAGCACCACTGAGTTACCTATTTTCTTTTGGGGTTATGCGCTTGAGATAGCAGCATACCTATTGAATCAAGTTCCATCTAAATCAGTGCCTACAGCACCATATGAGATATGGAGTGGGAAGAGACCATATCTTAAACGAGTTAAGATATGGGGTTGTCCGGCCTACGTCTAAAGTCGAAATCCGGAAAAACTCGAGGTACGATCAGTTCTTTGCAAGTTTGTGGAATATCCAAGGAATTTACAAGGATATATATTCTACCATGCCGAGGAACAAAAAGTGTTTGTTTCTCAATATGCCACCTTTTTGGAAAAGGAATTTCTTGTAAAAGAAATTAGTGGCAAAGAGGTAAATATGGAAGAAGTTCCAGCCGCACAAACTGCAACAGAACAAATGGTGAAACCAGAGGATTCAATAGTTCCCGACGAACCCCAGCCTCTCCGCCGATCTAGTAGGGTTCCTCCCCCACCTAAGAGATACTACAGTTTTCTTATTGATAGTGGGAGCGAGGATTGCATCATGGTTGATGATGACCCAACTAGCTTTGAGCAAGCCATCACGAGTGGGGACTCTGTGAAATGTCAGGATGCAATGCGATCCGAGATGGAATCCATGTACATCAACAAAGTATGGACTTCGGAAGATGCTTCTGAAGGGGTAAAACCCATCGGGAGCAAATGGATCTTCAAGAAAAAACTTGGTGTAGATGGAAAAGTGGAGACTTTCAAAGCTAGACTTGTAGCAAAAGGTTTTCGTCAACGACCAGTTGTGGATTATGATGAAACCTTTTCTTCAGTGGCTATGCTTAAGTCCATCCGGATCCTACTTTCCATCACTGCATACCATGACTATGAAATCTGGCAGATGGATGTTAAGACCGCCTTTCTAAGTGGTGATTTAGAAGAGAGCGTGTACATGACTCAGCCAGAGGGCTTCGTAGATAGTGGGAACAGCGGAAAGGTGTGCAAGCTGCTTCAATCAATCTACGGGTCAATGCAGGCATCGCGGAGTTGTAACATCTGTTTTGATGTCGCGGTCAAAGAGTTTGACTTCGTCAAAACGTAGATGAACCTTGTGTATACAAGAAGGTAGAAGAGAGTAAGGCGGTCTTCCTCATATTGTACGTGGATGACATACTCTTGATAGGAAATGATATTCGTATGCTGCACTCGGTCAATCTCTTATTATCACAAAGATTCTCAATGAAAGATCTAGGAGATGCATCCTACATCTTGGGAATAAAGATCTATAGAGATAGACCTAAACGGATTTTGGGATTTTCCATATCCAGGTTCGTTGACACCATACTAAAGAGGTTTAGTATGGAAGAATCCAAGTGTAGGAATTTACCCACTATCTCAGGAATCACCCTCTCTAAAGAGATGTCTCCCAAGACTGATTTGGAGAGGGCTCGCATGCAAGGGATACCTTATACTTCGGCGGTCGGGTCTATCATGTATGCGATGCTATGTACTAGGCCCGATGTAGCATACCCATTAGGTGTAGTGAGCAGGTATCAAGCAAATCCTGGAAAGAATCACTGGACAGCTGTGAAGAACATTCTTAAGTACTTGAGAAGGACTAAAGATATGTTCTTGGTGTATGGTAACGGAGAACTCCAAATGGAGTCGTTTACCAATTCGAGGTTCCAGAATGATAAGGACGACTCTAAATAGGTCTCGGGTTTTGTCTTCACCCTGAATGGAGGGGCAGTTTGTTGGAAGAGTTCCAAACATGAAACCGTGGCAGACTCGACGATGGAGGCTGAATACATCGCTGCCAAAGATGCTGCCAAAAAGACTGTCTGGATGAAGAAGTTCATGGACGAACATGGTGTGGTTCCATCCATCGAGTATCCAATACCTTTGTATTGCGATAACAATGGAGCAGTGGCTTTGGCCAAGGAACCCAGGTCCCATCAGCGATCCAGGCATATTCTGAGGCGGTATCACCTGATCCGGGAGATAGTCGATCACCGGGAGATTGAGGTCAGGAGAGTTAACATAAAGGACAATATAGCGGAGCAACTAACAAAGGCCATTCCCCAGACACAGTTTGAGAGACTCTTCGGGATATTGGGTATGAGATACTACAACAGCTGGCCTTTGTGTAACTGGGAGATTGTTAGTTATATGTATGCCCTAGAGGCCATTGCTGTACATGTGATCTATATTATAGTAGATGCTTGGACATATATAGAGTGGACTTTTTTACTCGATATGATAGTATGTTATCTGGTTGCACTTTATCTTAACATGTAAATTTGTATTATGATACTGTCTTGCTCTCACATGTTGGTAAAGCCATTAGGATGTGTACTTGACTACCAGGATTATGATAGAGATCATACTAGCGGGGCCAGGGTAGTCCGTTAGTACATCATACAAATGTTCCTAGTCGTGGGAGTATCGAGAAAGAGCATCGATATTCCAGAGCAGACTAGCGTATACATATATTGACCCATATGATGGGCGATGGATGATCCCACATTCATTGGTGTTTGACATCAAAGATAGTATGCGGGTGCTCAGTGGAGACTGGGTACACTGAACAGGACTCGCCGAGAACTCCTAGATGGTGATATACCTCACGTCAGATAGCAGTTCTGACACTGGTACAGGTTAGTCTGTTGACCCGAGATCGTCATAGAGTCTTTTGTGATTCCTACTTTGCTTTGATTTCCACCTTAACGCGTTCAAGAGAACATGCAAAACGGTGGTTTTTGGGGACAGTCCCGAGTCACATGGAGGCAGTGAGCGATAGGATGGGATTTCGTTTCTCCCGGTATAGGGGGTTGATATTGCGCTGTGCTCGATTGGCCATAACAGGAAATCCCTGGCCAGGGTTACTGAGATTTACTAGTAAGTGTTATCAGTAGTTTCTCGAACCGTTATGAGCCTCACATCGGCATGACTTATCAAGCTACTGGGGTTTGACGTTTAACACCCCTAGGCTTGATATACGACATATCGGACGAAGGGATCGGGCTGTACAGTAGTGTTACTTATTGGATTCACAAGGGTATGAGAAGGCATGCATGATGATCTTCTGATCGCTCAATACCCGGAAAGCCGTTACGTGCATCTAGTACCGCTGACTGCTTATGGGTGACTGATATGATCATCATCTACTGCCGGCGTATTGATGAGTCTTTAGAGTCCTATACAGAGGTTTCCTGGCTCAGGCGAAACGAAGTAGGAGCGCATATATGATATGTGCGAAACCGAGATTAATACGTGTATGTGATTCCGTATTCTATTCTCTCTATATGTGATATCGGCCGGGTATATGTGATATAGACGGGTTATCGAATCAAGTGTTGATTCGATAAGTTGATACATATAATATTAGTCGGTTATATGTGATATAGCCGGATTATTAAATCAAGTGTTGATTTAATAATTTAATGTATAATTATACATTTGATATATTAATTTAGATTAACTAATATTTGCTCACTTGATTTTTTCTTTTTCTCACTTGTGACATTTTTTAATATATATGTGATATATGTTATTTTGTCATGCTTGATTATACATGCAACATAGGTGTATGAGACTCACACTATACTTATCATAATATGTGGGTTTTTATTTATTTATTTTAAGTAATTCAAAATTACTTGGAAATTAGTCATGGTTGAGCTTAGTGGAAGCTTGTGGAACCATTGACTTAGTCCACTAATTTTATTTTACCTAAGATATTTATTAACATAACCATTATTGTTAGCCATGAGTTAGTATATGATACTAACTCACCTATGGTTGCTATTCTAACCTAATTGATTGATCACTTCATATTCTTCTTCATCTCCTTCATGCTCTCTAGGTTTTGAGGAGGTGAGGAAAATTAGAGAGAAAATAAATTGTAAATTGAGCAAAATTCCTACTTCATCATCCTCTACTAGACTAGGCATTTTAGTTTAGGGTGTTTACTTCATTAATTCCCAATTAGTGAAGAGATAGTTTGAGTTGGTGTCTCCTCGACATAGATCATCTTCGTCTTTGAAGACTTCAAACAAGCTTGCTCCTTTCACCTCGTGGAGCCTCTCTAGAGTCCGCAAGATCACTATTTAGAGGGAAGGGACTACTACAAGGAGCTATTGATATGAAGGACCGGTCTACAAAGGTTGTATTCCTAGTTCACTTATAGATGTAAAGTTGTTTACATACTAGTTCTGTATGATTCTCTAGTTAAACATCCCAGTGTAGGGTTCTATAGCATGGAATTTTTTTTAAATGGCATGGACGATGCCTCTCGAAACCTTGCTGTCGTGCTAGGGAACCCAACAATCTTGGATGTAAATATTAGTTTAAATTCGTCTTGGATATATGTATTTGTTTGAATTCGTGTCGGACCAAAATTTTTGGATTTTGGTGGGTGCTATTGGGAGCATTCAAAATGGGATTAATTTCATTGGGCATGTACATTCCATTAACTGCACGGATTCCACTTGAGATTGCATGTTTGGTGAGTGGACGTTGTCGTCACCCAAAGCGGAACCAACCTTAGTCAGAACACGTACAATTAATAAAAAAATTGGAGATTGTTTATCATGTAATTTTTGGATTTCAATAAGGACCTGTTAGGTATTTCACTGCTGGAGAGTGTTTTGGTAACTTTTGCTACAGAGGGGTAATATGGTCATAGGCTGTTGTACGGAGGTGTCTGACATGGATTTGATTGAGTGGTGGGCACCATAGGGAGGTCTCCGATATGGATTTGATTGAGTAGCGAGCACCATTGGGAGGTGTCCAGCATGTATTTGATTGAGGTTAGAGACCATGGGGGTCTGACATGGGTTTGATTAAGGCCGGAAACATTTTTGGTAGTTATAAACCCAATATTGGAAAATACTGTCAACATGAAGTTTTAGATTTTGAATATATATTTTTATAGAGTCCAAGAATATCAAAATCGGATCATCAGATGGAGAGTTACGGTCCTTTTACCGTGAACTGATTTGTTTAATCAGTTCTCAATTTTGTTTAGAATCTCAACTTCGGGGACCTTTTTTAAAATATGGTGAACATGCAAGTTTTAGATCCTGAATATATATATATATATATATATATATATATATATATATATATATATATATATATATATATATAGTGTTTGATAACATTGAAATTGGACCATCAGACAGAGAGTTATGGTCATTTTATTGTGAACTGATTTGTTTAATATTTTGTTCAGAATCTCAACTTCGGGGTCTTTTTGACGGCCATAAACCCAATATTGGAAAATATGGTCAACATAAAAGTTTTAGATCTTGAAGATATCTTCCTATAGAGTCTAAGAACACCGAAATTGGATCATCGGACAGAGAGTTATGGTTATTTTACCGTGATACGACTTATTTCAATGCATGTTTATGCATTTGTTCATTTTTGATCCATGTATACGCCTGTGGTGTCGACTATAGGGACAATCTCACGGTGAATAACTCAAATGAGCTTTCATATACATGGGGATAATTCCGAAGAGCATCCGAAAGAGGATAATTTTTGCAAATTAGATTTTCAATAAAATATCCTAAGTTTAAAAGGTTAATTTTCTTTTAAAATACCATAAGTTTTCAAAAGATAGATTTTTCACTAAAATACCCTAAACTTCAAAGGCTAGGTTTTGTCACTAAAATACCATAAAATCTAATGTATATTTTATTGAACACTCTCAATATTTTAATTAATATATTTTTACACAAAACACCATCGAGGTTTATTTTTAAAATAAAGTCTTCACATAAAACCCACCTCGAGCTTTTAATGTACTAATTTACATAAATTCTTTAAAATTGCTAATGATATATTTTCATATAAATACCTAGAACTATAAAACTAGTAGAAATCTGGTAGATAGGTAGCAGTTGGGTTTAAGTGATCTATTCTCTCTTATACTTCGGGGAGCCGAAGACAATGATATTAACCTCTTGTCTACTCCTTAAAATATAATTCGTAACTTCACGGAAATCAAATAGCATCGAACTTGACTTGAAACTGAACTTGGCTTGAACCTGAACTCCAACTTGAACTTGACCTAAACCTTAAATACAACTTGACTTGTATACTTGATCTTGATATGAACTCAATTCTATTAACGTGACTTAATCGATCAACCTGTTACATGCTTAACTAGACTTGACCCAAATCATGAATACATAATGACTTGACATGAACACTTGACATGAATACTTGAACTTGATATAAATACTCGAACTCGAATTAAATCTTAAAATGGCACATTCTTATGTATTCATTTGTTCGGGAAAGGCTTGTGACTATAATTATAAATTAAACTACGTGGGGTGTTGAGGTTGTTTATGTATGAATCCAAAAAAATCTCAGGAGTTCCCCTAGTACATGAATCCATGAACACTAACACATGCATTCTATCATGAAGGCCTATGTTTCCAAGCCCCTGGGCGATAACTTGTTGGATTTGGAATACTTCAATGACGGTTGAAATCCTGTTACTAACACTCTTGATTCGGGCTCGTGGTTCCTCACCCCTAAACGATAGCCTGTTGGGTTCGAGAACACTCTTGAGATTTGATTGATATTCACACTTGAACTCATCTTAGTTAGGTTAGCCTTTTAATGACCTCTTTAGGACACATTGCTAATCATTACATATCATCACTTTTACTTGTTACATGCTCACAATACCCATCCTATATGGCCATGATATACTTGTTTGCCATGCTCATATTACATTGTTATACTTTTGTTACATTGCCATTCTTATATACATTTTTCCATACTCATGATATCTTACCATGTGCATACAGTTGGTAGGTTTAATTGACACCCTTACATAACCACATTAGAATTCATATCCTACTTACATATTGTACTTTACCACATTCACATTCCTATCCTTTTTGGGGACTTTCCGAGCGCTAGTTCGCTGTCGGGTATTCCACCTTATCTCTTTGTTTCTTGGAATGTTCGTCAAGTGGCTTAGACACTGAGGCAGGAAAATCGACATAAGAGGAGTACAACTAGTCCACTTCATAAACAGACATTTAGTTTCATTTAATCCTTTTATTTCCAGTATGCCACCTGTTTAGGTATTTTCATTTTATGTTTTTTGTTCAAACATCATGTATCAGTTTGAAACTTGTGAAATTTGGAATGTAAATATATAAAACTGGATTTTCATTATCATGTTCATTCTTGTTATTGTAATATTTCAAATATATAAAAAATTATTTTTGGAATTTAAATAATAAAATAAAAAAATTCACGAAAACTATACGAGGATGAATTTGGGTTTTCATAGAATGGTGTAATTATATACCAATATTTTGGAAAATATTTGGATATTAAAATGAGTTATTAATTATGAAGGCATTTATTTGATTTTGATATTTTATAAATTATTATGCAACTATTCATATGCATGTTTATGTTAAACTTGATTAGTGCACTACTAATCATGCATTAAACCAAATACATTTTTATTAACCATGACACATTGTATTTTGATGCATTCATGGTTTCTTTTGTATTGTTGATATTTGGGTTTAAAAAGAGAAGAGAAAATAAAAGGAGAAAAGAAAAAAGAATAGAAAAAGAAAAGATAAATGAGAGGAGACATGGGGGGATAAACGAGCATGGGTAAGAGAGAGGGGGGTATCCTACAACCATGGTACCATCCTTCTTCATTTCATTTCTTTTCTTCACCTCATCCTTCATCTTCATCTTCCTTCTCCTCATCCTCCACCCTCACTACCCCATGAAATCATCTCCAAAACCATCTCAAAAGCTTACCGCACTTTCACAAAAAATGTGCACAAACTCATCCTACACCCTGTGGTGAGCTCAAGTTTGGATTTTGAGCACATCGAACCATTTTGGAATTTTCTTCAGTTCCTCCAAAAGGTATAATCTTCACTTTCCTTCAATTTATTAAGTTTCTTAAGCTCCTACTTGTGTTTAGTGTTCGATTAAGCTAGATTGATGATCTTGGAAATTTTTGTTTTTTTTTAGTTGAGAATTTGAGTTGTGACCCCAAACCTTTAGTGATGAATTCTGGACAAACTTGAGACTAGAACCCCAAAACACAAACTTAGATTTTTCCTGAAAACGGTTTTTGACGTATTGTGATGATTAAATGGAATCTACTATGACTCGAGAGCTCTGAAAAATAAGTTGCTAATACAGTGAGATGTGCAGGTCACCTACAGACTACTTTAGAAACCCGAGTCCTCACCCTTACTTTGGTCGCATATTTATTCCCCTATGCCGCAATTTGCGGCCTGGTCTTGGTGTTAAGGTATGGTGTTTGGTCCATAGATTTGTTACCTTATATCTAGGCCTACCTTATATGCAGAATCTCTAAATTTCACCTAGGGTAGAATCTGGGAGTGTTTTTCCATGTTGCTGATTTTGAGTTTCCGACTTTGGAAAACTTGGTTTTTGTATTTCAGTTTTGGCACGGTCGTTGGGTGTTCATATGTCAACGCAGAGGGTTGTTTGGTTATTCTTGCATACGTGGGCTATAGGTTCTAACCTATGATCACTTCGCGTGACGTATCGGTTTTCGGATTTGGTTTTGATCTTGTTACAGTGTGTGTTGATGTGTAGGTACCCTTGCGTGGACTTCCGGGACGAAGAAGGAGAACAAGACGTTCATCGACTTCAGTTAAAGTAAGGATAGCAGGTGAGTAGATCTATACATAGTCACATAATTTGCGAATAATTCGGAGAATTCGTGAATTATTCAAGAATTTTTGATTGGCCGATTAATTTTCCAATTTAATCGTCACTGGCTAACGCTTCAAATAATTCATGAATAATTCAAATAAACAGCGAATAATTCACAAAAAAAGCAAATAATTCACGATATCAAAACCCAACGCCTCATATATTAATTTCTTGCTCGAAATCCTTCCCGAACATTTCCCGAATACTTTCCGAATCTTTCTCGAATAACTACCGATTTTTTCCGAATAGTTCACCAAATCCTAATTTTTGATCTCGCCGAATAATTCCCGAGCGGCGAATTTGTGACTATGGATCTATATCTACGAGAGAAGTTGGGTGGATAGCGCATAACACCCCCGCAACCATAGTATTGTGAGAGCAGATATGTAAAATATATTTAGGAGAACCTAAGATTATTAACCTATGGATAACTATAATGATAAGTACGAGATGGTATGATGAGATGATAATATGATGAAACGAGATGACATGAGTCGATATGTTGGCTTGAGGATGCAAGGAAATATACATATATAAATATACATATGCCAAGATATGATGTGAGATTATATATATACACACACACACACACTCACACACACACATACATACATATAAATGAGAATAAGAGATGATAGAATGTACGAGATTATAAATCTGTTTCCTTGATTTACGATACATATGATGAGTTATACCATACGCAATATTATGTATAAGACGATAGATCCTTAATCTGATTTGATGATACCGTACGATGGATTACCGTATGCAATATGATATACCGGAGGATTGATCCGCACTCTTGACTCAAGAATGATGTACAATGATTATACCACATCTGATACTATGAGGCTGGATTGCCAACTTATTGACTATCCTGATTTGGAGGATCACTGCTTTCTAAACACCTTGATGGATAACGGATTACATTTGAACCATACCTATTTCTAAAACTGACGAATCGTTTGCACTTTTAAATGGAAAGCTCAAGGGACGCTACGGATTTTCAAATGGTGTCATTTTCTCAAAAACACTGTTGCTCCCATTTTCAAAACTACGATTCGTATTATTAAAACCTATAGCAGTATAGTTCAGGTGTAGTTACGTACTTTATTACCGTTCATGTTTATGCTGTATTGTTATCTCGTGACATAAGTACTACGTTCCCAACACTTATTGTTATATGGTTTCTTCTGCTAAACCACATGCACAATTACCGATGATGCACATGTTACATTGTAACATTTCAGAAATATATAAATATTATTTTTGGAATTTAATATTAAAATAATATATTTCGTGAAAACTATTCGATTTGCGAATAAGGGTTTTTCGCAAAATAGTATAAGTATATACCAATATTTGGAAAATAAGTGGAGATTAAAATTATTTATTCATTAAAAAGATAATTATCGGATTTTGGCATTTTTATAATTAAAATATATACAAGTTTAAATTAAATCGATTAGTGCACTACTGATCGCGATTTGGCCAAATCCGTATTTTACATTTTTCCATGGCTAGTGCACCATGTCATGTGCAAGTTGTGTTTGTATTTGTGAGTTTTGTGTTTGTGACAAGTTAAGAAAAGAAAAGAAAGGAAAAGTGTTAAGAGAAGAGAGTATGAGGGAAAGACAAAAAGAGAAAGAAAAGAAGCAGATATTTTGGAGAGGTGAGTGTAGGAGATATTGTGAGTGAGAGAGTGAGCTTAAGAAAGAGAGAATGTGTGACTTTGCTACCATATTCATCCCCCTTTGTTACTTCAACTTCTTCATGTCATTCTTCTTCATCTCTTTCAACATTCACTACCTCCATGCATCATCTTCAATTCCTTCTCAAAACCCTATTCCATCTTCACACAAAACATGCACAAGCCAATCCTAAACCCATTGAACCTTCCAAGTTTGGATTTTGAAGACTTTGGGCAACTCAAGAATTTTCCTAAGTTTCCAAATGAGGTAATTCCTATACTTTTAGATTAGTTATGGTGTTTATATATCCTAGTTGTAGTTTAGAGTTGATTTAGTTAGGTTTTGTGATCATAGAAAATTCCAAGATGATGTTAAGTGGTATTTGAGGTGTAGTGAGTGTTTGCAAGACCTTAGAGATCATTTTATTGGCCAAGACCTGAGACAAGAAACCAAAACACGAACTTTGAAAATGGGCCGATATCGTATTTTGTGTGATTTGTGTTAGGATTTTGAGATCTGCTTTGACCCGAAGCCACTATAAGATAAGTTCTTATAACAGAAAGACGTGCAAGCTACCACGAACCTACCACAAAAACCTAAGACCCCAATTCCTTTTCTTGGCCGCAAATAAACTCGATATGGCCGCAAATTTCGGCCTGGGTATGTTGGAAATGCTTCGTGTTTGGTCTGTGGCTCCTATATCTTCTAATTAGAGCAACCCTATTTGCAAAATTGGTAGCCTATAGGCAAAATTGGTTAATTTTACCTGAGTTAAAATCTGGGAGTGATTTCTAATGTCGCTAAATTTCGTTTTCCAATTCTAAAAAAATTGGTTTTGATATTTGATTTGGATTCCATCGTTGGGCATTTGTACGTCAACGACGCGGGTTATTTGCTTGATTTTGCATGTGTAAGCTATAGGTTATAACATATAGGCAATCCGTGTGCCGTATCGGTTTTCGGATATTGATTTTATTTGTATTTCGATGTGTATTGATTATAAGTACCATCACGTGGACTTCCAAGACGACAAAGCACATAGACTTCGGATAAGCGAGGAGTTTAGCAGGTGAGTTGATTTATATCTACGGGGGAAGTCAGGTGGATGGCGTATAGCACCCCCGCAACCATTGATATAATAAAAGTTGACACTAATGGATATATAATTGCTTGAGAATACGAAATAGGTATATAAGATAACACGATGTGGGATATGGTGATGATAGATATAGATGACTCGGATTGAGATATAAGAAAGTGAATCATGATAAGTATGAATTGAAAGATAACAAGTATGAGTTGATAATGGTATGATATGAGATCGAGATCGATACGACTTGAGATTTATAAGATATGATGTATATGCAAGATATCATTATATGAGATTGCTACAAATGTGATTTGAGATATATGTGTATATTATATATTTATGAGAATAATGAGTAATGTGTCGTACGAGACTTTAGATCCGTATCTTTATTGTTGAATAGGACGATAGAATCCCTATTCTGTTTGATGTTACCATACAATGGATTACTGTATGTTATGTGTTTTACCGAATGATTGATCCATGCTTGTGAATTGAGAATGATGATCGAGAATTATTGTCATATCGGATATTATGAGGCGGGATTGCCGATGTAAAGATTGCTATTTGAACTGTACCTATTTCAAAAACTAACGATTCGTATACATCTTTTAAATGGAAACCCTAAGGGACGCTAAGGATTTTCAAATGATGTCTTTTTCTTAAAACACAGTGTAAGTGCACGGCGGCGCCCCGGCCGTCAATCCGACGCCGGAATGCGGAAACGGTGATAAACTTAAATTTTTGCGGACTTTGCAAACCGGCACCACCGCGCACTAAACTCCGGATCGTAACCATTAACAAGTCTACGCTACAATAAGAAAGGGAAGAGATGTATACCGACGATCCAAGTCCTCCGGTCTTCATCTCCACTCCGATCTCCTCGCGGGATCTCCGTCCGTCTCCTCCTCGTCGGAAAGGGCACCACGAAGCCGGGTACTTTTACGGGCTCCCGCCTCTATACCGAGGCAACTCGCGCATGAAGCCGGCAACTCGACATGCCCAAGGCTCGCTGTAGGATGTGTAGGGTTTATGTCTCATTGGGGTTTTGGTTGCCTTTTGAAGATGGAGGAATGAAGGTATGAAAAATGGTGCTTTCATTTTTCTTGGCATGAAAAGAGATCAAGAATGAAAAACACTCTCAAGGATGAAGCTCTCTCCTTCTCTTTTCTTCTTCTCACTCAACCATGAAAAAACTTATGAACTTAGAAAATGGAGGAGGAAAGAATATGAAGCAATAAGGGAGGTGAGTGTAGGAGATGAGAAGAGGTGACCACATCAAGGGACAAAGAAACATACAACCATGCCTTTCACTATTAAACCCATACCCTCACTTTATCACAATCAAATCTCATAAAGCAAAAGCATGGTTGAAAAGAAAATGATAGCTATCATAATCAAACATTTACAAGAAACCCCCTCCACAAATGTTATTTGCACAATTGCAAATAACCCCCTCCATCGGAAAAGTCCGGCCGGGAAAGAACAAAGGAAAACCGGCCGGAACGGAATGCAAACTGGCAACTCCAGAAAACTGGTCCTGTAATAAACTACAGGAAAACCCCAATACTGTGCATACACACCCGCATCTGTATTCCGTCCGGATACAAATGCAATGAGACAAAATCTACACTGTACTAAACTAGGACCGGCTTAAACCAAAGCCGGCTAGTAATATCCATTCGATCCTGATCCGTGCAATACCGCACGTATCTGATCGAACCCTGCCATATACCTATACGGCTACTAGTACAAACCGTCCGATCCTGATCCGTGCAATACCGCACGTATCTGATCGGACCCTGCCATATCTCCATACGGCCTCTACAGCGTTTCGCCCGAAACTTGAGTAACTGAAAGTGTGGTGGACTCTAAAGACTCGTCAATACTATGGCTGTGGATTTAACCACTAGCACGTCAGAGGTATAAGCCAATACGTAACGGGCCACCAGCTATTGACCAAAAGGGACGTCGATGAGCGAACTCATCCTGACACCCTACTGAGCCTGTCAGTGACAATATCCGTGCAGTCCGGTCCGTTCGTCTATGAGTATCGCATGGCGGGCCTAGGGGGTTGGTAAAAGTCAGACCCCCAAAAGCGGTACAAGTCGTGTCGGAGTGTAGCCCAGAACACCCTGAGATACTACTGGAATACCTACCAGTAAATCTCCTTGCCTTGGCCAAGGACTTTGTGTAATGGCTCTCCTAGACACAGCACGACCTCACCCCCAATACCGGGAGAGACGAACCCCTGAAGATACGCTCACTGCCTCCATGTGGCTCGGGACTGTACCCAACTAAAACCTGTTTGCACGACTCCTTTGAGCCGTGGTAGGGTAGTAATCAAAGTACAGTGGGAACTCACACGAGACAAATGACGATCCCCAGGTCGATGAACTAACCTGCACACATGTCACCAGGGAACTGCCATCTGACGTCTGGTATATGACCAACTAGCATGTTCCCGGCGAGTCCTGTCCGGTGTACTCATAACCCAATGAGCACCTGTATACATCTTAGGTGATCCAACTGACACCAGTGGCTTGTGAGACCAGCCACCGCCCCTCGTCGGGGTCTCGACTGTATACACTAGTCTACTAATGGAGTATCGATGCCCGGTCTCGAAACTCCCATGACTAGGGACCTTTTAAGGATATGCTTGTAGACCCCCAGCTCCCACTTATATGATCGCCCTCATACTGCTGGTGGTCAAGCAAGAATCATAGGGGCTCTATCAACGTGTAATAGCGACGTGTCATGTCACCTAAAGCAGTACACGATGATAAAGGTAAACCAGATAGCATACTATCATCTCGAGTAAGACTGTCCTACCGGGATAGGTCCTCCCTCAATCATTACAATCACGTACCTGTGACCTAATAATTGACTTTGAGGGCACTATCTCCAACAATCTCCCACTTGCACTCAAGGCTAATTATTGCGATGTCGCATACTCACAGCCCGTGTGATACCGAACATCCAACTCCTCTACTAGTCAGTCTCACAAAGCTCGTTTGCGGAACTATTGCGTTCGAGGAATAGCCTCAGTGAGTGGATCCGCTTAGTTGTTTCTTTCTATGTCTCTCTATATCTCAAGTTCGCGGAGAAAGCCATCTCCCGAAATGAGCAAAATCAGTCTTAGAATATGTCTGGATGTCTGATGGGACGTAGCTCATAAATGAACTCCAAATCCAAACTTCTTAGACTGTATTGACAACTGAACTTAATCAGTGTCCTGCGCGCCATGCCTCCCTCAGTATTGCCTTGGACCACCTGTCCAAAATACTGCCCCTCATCAGAAGGAAAAACTATAACTCTGACAACCTCCTTGTCGTCCATGTCACCTTGGAAGCCTGGAATGATAACCGTCTCCTGAATGAGGCTGTCGTTATCATATCCCTAGAACATCCACTTATGTTCTAAAACTGCTTCCGACTGTTTCTCCAGGATTGGATTAATGTCAACTTATTGCATCTAGTGCAAGAACAACATCTGGTGTGGTACTTGACATCTCATGATTGACTCACTTGCCTAAGCAAGTGATCTGCCAATCATGCATGTCCCTCTCCCCTTTAGTCTGTAAGACACCTTTAGAGAGGGTGACTCCATTACCTGCAGGTACACTACCGTGCCAGGAGTCGTCCATCCTAAATACTCTTAGAATGCTGTCAAGTACCCTGATTGGGAAACCACCCAAATCTAGATCTAAAACCACAGATCTAGTAACCAGTATGTCTGATATAAAATCCATGTCCTTTGTGGAGAAACCACTGTGTGACGACCAAAGTATAACCGATTGTAGTATAGGAGTTTCTTTTCCTATTCTGTGTATGTCATCCAGATACCAGGACATCACACCCTACTACCTTCTCAACAGATCCATCCCCTATTCTGATGAAGTCAAACTCATGACTGTCACGTCAGAAATAGATGATCTATCTCCGCTACATCTGCTCTAGTCTATAAATAGACATAAGCAACCTATCCACCAATGCTTCCGCTGCTCCCACTGACTACGACAACCCTCTGGCAGAGTCATATAGACGTACACTTCTAAAACTAGTTTAGAACGACGCTATACTCATCCTCCTGCCGGGTCTCGCAGCCTGGAACAACAGCAATGGTATTTGTGGGTAAGCAAGAACTTCCCTGTCACCGTCCTTGAGGCTACCGTATTAGTACCTCTCGGGTGCCTGAAGTTACCCACCTTATCTGCGGAGTGGCCAATGGAATGTCAATCCAGATTGAATCTTTAGGTTCCTTATCAAATCTTCAGTAATCGTTTGTGGTTCTGGAATCACTTCCAGTTCTACCATACTCCCACTACTGTTTTCTGAAAAAATCCATTTTTAATAAAACTGTGGCGAGTCTAGAACAATATTGCTATTGTTCATCCAGATGGTAGAAAGTCAACCCTCGTCATAGCCTGGGTCAACCCATAAACAGCCATTACAGAAACGTGCCTTGAGTTGTCTAGTGTCTGGTTTTAATCATAAGCCGGACAACTCCCCGTACCTTAATATCGTTAAGATATGAACTGTTCTATATCCAATATAGAAACAGAGGCACTGATTTAATTGAACCAGATTCAAATCATGCAGCTGTCCCCAGCACATGTCAACTAAATGGAAGGAGGCCGATCAGCGTTACTCAACTTAGGAATACTTCCAATTATGAGTAACCTGAAAGAGAAGAAAGATCTCTTTATCATTACTATCAACTGAATACCATACACAAGTATCTACATCTTCGATCACTTTGAAGAATCCCGATACTTGCTACACCTGGTTCTCTACTCTATTCAAATACCTATAACTCCTCAAAACTTAGACCCTGTGTTTCTACGAAACACATGTCTAAGAACTAGAGAAGTTAAAAGTAAACAGAATATAGTATGAGGACCAACCCCTCTGTCCTGATGGACCCTGGACAACATACAATACTCTGTATAAGTCCCTTGAGTCTGATAACTCATTCACTGTGTGTCGTAGGTCGAAAACTGTACCTATGGTTAAGAAGAATTACACCGCTGTTTAATGCTCCTTACCTAACCATCCACTGATATAGGTAAATGTCGTAGACATAATTTCAGAAAGGTATATCTCACTCTATGAAAATAGACGTACAGATATATCAATTTGAAATTGGTGCATAACAGCGGATATTCAAAACCAAATACTTGCCGTCCGGCAAATAACCCAGGTGACTTCCTCAAATATCACCGATTACAACGAATCCCGATATAACGAGGACAATCACCTAATTCCCAATAGCTTACTCCCACTCATCATCTGTAAAACCATACAGATGTGAGAATCGTACCTGGTAAATACATACCCTGGAGTAAGTATCTAATCGGGAAATCAGTTTTCCTTTAACATTACACAGTGAAACTGAAACATTGAAATGTTCCGATGGGGTATTCTGGTATTCCTAGTAATGCCTCTTCCAGATTCACGACTGTAACCGTATAGTTCTTTGCCACCTCTCCAAATCCCTTCATATGTCTTTAGTCTTTACCTTCTGCACACCCTTTTAGGCCGAATGGTTTTCTTCCTTCCCTACCGTTCGGCACCAGCCTATGGTTTGGAAGAAGACTATCCAATGAGCATAAGGGGTGTACTGTCCCAATCCTAGGAACACTTGCAATGAGAGAGGGTGAAGATAAAAGACAACCGAATAAACCTTATTCCTATTTCTCCTGAACCAGAATCCATCCCCGAACTGGAACAAGTTCCATTCGAGTTCGTATATTACCATACGATGGAGTATCCAAATAAACTGTGGATCTTCGTAGTGATACGGAGTGTCCTGGAGAAATACAAAGGTGATGTGGGAGTGGTAACGAAATATTTGGTTTGGTCGTGAATATCTGTTGCAATTTACTTTGCCCTCTTACTAATCCCTTGCTTTGTCTTAATCTTAATACCTTCTGCACACCGTTTAGGCTAATTGGTTTTCTCCATTCCCTACCGGTCGGCACCAGCCTAAGGTTTGGAAGAAGACTATCCAATCTGCATAATAGGTGTACTATCTCCTAAACCAAGGAGTACTCATAACTTGAGAAAAGGTAAAAGGGAAAAGACAACTGAATAATCCTATCCGTTTTCTCCAGAACCGGAAACCATCCTCGAATTCCTTCGAGTTCGTATCTAACCATACGATGGCTTTGTCCAATGGAAGTGGACGTTCGCAGTAATACGGGGTGTCCTGGAGAAAAGGGTAAAAGTAGGAGTGGCAATGAGGTCTGCAACTCTGACAATCCAAAAGCCGGTGTAAAGAAGGTTCGGTCAACTTGGTCACTGAGTCAAAGTCTTAGGGTCGAGTCAATGGTCGCTGCCAAAGAGAGAGAGAAAAGAAACACTCAGCGTGCACTCTAACCTAGATCAGAATGGTTACCAATTTATCTAATCTGGAATCCTCCCACTGTACCTCAAATTCTCCTCCAAACCTGAAAGAAGAATTAGTCGGGGTCACCCGAGGAGTAAACTAACTCATCAGTGGGAATCGGGATCCAACTCTCATCGCATGATAACGTGACGGAATCCGCTCACGGTATCACACTCCAGAAGGTATGCGCATATCTGGCAAGTTTCAGTACTTTTGAAACTCCCGATGTGATTTCTGCCCCATGCTCTTATGACCTTGACGAAGGCCAACAAATCATAAGTCACATGTCAAGTTCTACCCGTCATTCTCCAGGTTGATTTGAACCCACCCGCACAAGCCCTTGACGAAGGCCAACAAGGCTATACGACTGTCCCAAACCAACGCATCTATCTATGCTGCAGAAAGGCAACAAGCAGCTACCATACACTATGCCTTGACGAAGGCCAACAAACATAGCATGAATACTACGTGCTACCCGTCTGAAACGACGGAGGGCTACGAATGGTTTCTGGCGAAAACCTTTAACGTAAAGAACTTGATATCGTTGAAGGAACTGATAGCTTTTAAAAATATAGTGACGAAAAACCGTTGCTAAAGAGGTCACTCCCGGTGAAGGGATCTCGGCTCTTTCCCCGTAGAATGGGGTGCAGGATATTCCAACTGAATACCACGGTGCAAAGCAAAAGTAATCGGCTATAGTGAAGTTAATGCCCTGACGCAAACTTTTTGTCCAAGGGGTCACTCCCGGTGAAGGGATCTCGGCCCTTGCCTCGTCGACTGAGGAGCAGGATATTCTAAATGAATACCACGATGCAAAACAAAAGTAAACGTCCTTGCAATAACAGCTTTTTTTTGAAAAAGTGTTCCAACAACATCAGATTAGGTTTGTTTTTAACTTGCATTGATCCGAATCAATGCAGTCCCATCAATTGATCACACCAAAAAGAACGAAAATATACTGATGTACGTATATGCCATCCGCATTCGCCACTGGGTCCCGTCATTACCCGTTAGGTTAGCTAACTAACGACAGAGCGGGGACTGGACTAGCGCGGATGTAAAACATATACAACATCTACTAATATATATACCAATATATTATATTTCGCTCAAGGCGTGAATAAAATGCGACATCACAGAAATGTACAGCATCACAGAACAATACAGATATCTGGGATCCCCGGGTTTCACAGAGCCACTACTGAAACCCGACGTTCCCCTGGTCGTGTGGATAGCCTGTGCAATGAGAATCCTAGACCCCTACGGGCGCGGCAAGTCACCCGCCAAAACCTGAAGCGAGGCAGCCCCCTTCAGCACCGTGAATGGACCACCCAGCACTTCACGGAATCCGGTAACTTGGGCACCCCTCCTGGGTCAACCTGTACCCCCTACGAGTGCGGCGGATAGCCAGCCAATCCTGGAGTGAAGCCCCCTCCGTCCCAATGCCATGAGATGCGGGCTTGTTGTCTTCTAGAACCCGGCTATCCGTGCACCCCACCGCGGGGCAATCCTAGTACAGAAAGTAAAATATACATACAACGGGTACATCGACCGCAACCAGGTCGTGCCCCAAAAGAATAATACAAACAGGCAGTGACGGCAGTCCACATGTCGGACGCTCGCCCCGCAATATCAAATGTACATAATACAACAGCACAGTACTAGCATTGCATCCAGGCTATCCCCTACGACCGATCCGCAACATCACAGCAAATACATAGAACATCAACGTGAAAATCACGTTCGCAAATCCGTCTAACCGGGCTATAGCAGTTAGACCGGATTTACCGATCGAGTGACATTCACGGTCGCAGATATAATGTAAATACTGTGAAAAATGTGTTTAAAAAATTTCCGATTGATCAAACAATTAACAAGTGGGCCCCAAAGAAAACTGTAGCACTCACAGAAACAATTGGCCTAACTTTAATATTCCAAAACCCATATTTTAAGCCCAGAAGGCCTCTGTAAAAAATTGGTGAAGTGATGTGAATAGTGCGCGGCGGAAGGGCCGCACAAATGGGCTTTTCGCGGCGGTTCCGCGCTCCAACTTTGGAGTTACTTCCTCAAATTTTTACAGAACTCTTAGATTTTCTAGTACATCAATATTTTACAACCTGAAAAATTTTTCGAGACCAAAAATTTTCAACAGAAACTGATGCGAACTAAAATGCAGTTTTGGAACTTTTTGATCGATCGGAAATGCAAACACATTACACAAAGCTAGACTAAGTTAATGGCGAGGCTCTGATACCACTGTAAGTGCACGGCGGCGCCCCGGCCGTCAATCCGACGCCGGAATGCGGAAACGGTGATAAACTTAAATTTTTGCGGACTTTGCAAACCGGCACCACCGCGCACTAAACTCCGGATCGTAACCATTAACAAGTCTACGCTACAATAAGAAAGGGAAGAGATGTATACCGACGATCCAAGTCCTCCGGTCTTCATCTCCACTCCGATCTCCTCGCGAGATCTCCGTCCGTCTCCTCCTCGTCGGAAAGGGCACCACGAAGCCGGGTACTTTTACGGGCTCCCGCCTCTATACCGAGGCAACTCGCGCATGAAGCCGGCAACTCGACATGCCCAAGGCTCGCTGTAGGATGTGTAGGGTTTATGTCTCATTGGGGTTTTGGTTGCCTTTTGAAGATGGAGGAATGAAGGTATGAAAAATGGTGCTTTCATTTTTCTTGGCATGAAAAGAGATCAAGAATGAAAAACACTCTCAAGGATGAAGCTCTCTCCTTCTCTTTTCTTCTTCTCACTCAACCATGAAAAAACTTATGAACTTAGAAAATGGAGGAGGAAAGAATATGAAGCAATAAGGGAGGTGAGTGTAGGAGATGAGAAGAGGTGACCACATCAAGGGACAAAGAAACATACAACCATGCCTTTCACTATTAAACCCATACCCTCACTTTATCACAATCAAATCTCATAATGTAAAAGCATGGTTGAAAAGAAAATGATAGCTATCATAATCAAACATTTACAAGAAACCCCCTCCACAAATGTTATTTGCACAATTGCAAATAACCCCCTCCATCGGAAAAGTCCGGCCGGGAAAGAACAAAGGAAAACCGGCCGGAACGGAATGCAAACTGGCAACTCCAGAAAACTGGTCCTGTAATAAACTACAGGAAAACCCCAATACTGTGCATACACACCCGCATCTGTATTCCGTCCGGATACAAATGCAATGAGACAAAATCTACACTGTACTAAACTAGGACCGGCTTAAACCAAAGCCGGCTAGTAATATCCGTTCGATCCTGATCCGTGCAATACCGCACGTATCTGATCGAACCCTGCCATATACCTATACGGCTACTAGTACAAACCGTCCGATCCTGATCCGTGCAATACCGCACGTATCTGATCGGACCCTGCCATATCTCCATACGGCCTCTACAGCGTTTCGCCCGAAACTTGAGTAACTGAAAGTGTGGTGGACTCTAAAGACTCGTCAATACTATGGCTGTGGATTTAACCACTAGCACGTCAGAGGTATAAGCCAATACGTAACGGGCCACCAGCTATTGACCAAAAGGGACGTCAATGAGCGAACTCATCCTGACACCCTACTGAGCCTGTCAGTGACAATATCCGTGCAGTCCGGTCCGTTCGTCTATGAGTATCGCATGGCGGGCCTAGGGGGTTGGTAAAAGTCAGACCCCCAAAAGCGGTACAAGTCGTGTCGGAGTGTAGCCCAGAACACCCTGAGATACTACTGGAATACCTACCAGTAAATCTCCTTGCCTTGGCCAAGGACTTTGTGTAATGGCTCTCCTAGACACAGCACGACCTCACCCCCAATACCGGGAGAGACGAACCCCTGAAGATACGCTCACTGCCTCCATGTGGCTCGGGACTGTACCCAACTAAAACCTGTTTGCACGACTCCTTTGAGCCGTGGTAGGGTAGTAATCAAAGTACAGTGGGAACTCACACGAGACAAATGACGATCCCCAGGTCGATGAACTAACCTGCACACATGTCACCAGGGAACTGCCATCTGACGTCTGGTATATGACCAACTAGCATGTTCCCGGCGAGTCCTGTCCGGTGTACTCATAACCCAATGAGCACCTGTATACATCTTAGGTGATCCAACTGACACCAGTGGCTTGTGAGACCAGCCACCGCCCCTCGTCGGGGTCTTGACTGTATACACTAGTCTACTAATGGAGTATCGATGCCCGGTCTCGAAACTCCCACGACTAGGGACCTTTTAAGGATATGCTTGTAGACCCCCAGCTCCCACTTATATGATCGCCCTCATACTGCTGGTGGTCAAGCAAGAATCCTAGGGGCTCTATCAACGTGTAATAGCGACGTGTCATGTCACCTAAAGCAGTACACGATGATAAAGGTAAACCAGATAGCATACTATCATCTCGAGTAAGACTGTCCTACCGGGATAGGTCCTCCCTCAATCATTACAATCACGTACCTGTGACCTAATAATTGACTTTGAGGGCACTATCTCCAACACACAGTAGCCCTCACATTCAAAACTACAATTCGTATCTTTTAAAAGTGACTGTATAGTTCATATGTAGATAGATATACCCATTGTTTGTCCATTATGTGTAGGATATTACCCTTCGTGATGTACATACCATGTTCCAGTATTTAATGCTATATGATATCATTTGCTAGTACACCTGCAGAATTACCGTTGATGCGCATGTTACACTTATACAGATTTGCCAGCTCACACACATTCTTCATCGGTAATTGCCATGCCACTTACACAGTAGAACTGGCACATCATGATATTATTCTTAACCGTGTAGTATATTCATTGTTCAGTACCATCACTTGACATGCTTGCATGATATACTTAATATGCTCATATTATTGTTCTATGTTGCACATCGTACATTATGGTTATATGCATTGAGATGCAGTTTTTCATGAGATTTCTGGATCTGAAAAACTCAGTTATATTTCAAAGTAAATTATGTACCGTTTTAAAAACGCGGTTTCTCTTGATATGATATTTCGATGTGTCCACCAAGAGTTTTCTCGGTTCTAAGTTGTGAGTATACCCGATTCGAGAAGTGGGAGGCACCGTCTGCGGGTACATGGTGGACCCGGTGAGGTACCCCGGGGCAAGAAGCTCGAGTTATAGACGATAAGCCTGGCAGGGGAGTACTACCTACCGGTGATAGTTTTGGGCTTGGCGGATATCTGGAGGATACCAGCCGTAGTCATAAGATGATATGGGTCGATCCAGACTGACGGAGCCTGAGATAGTTTGGCGCGGCAGATATCTAGAGGATACCGACCGTGGTCGTGATATGGACTGATCCGGACTGACGGAGCCCGAGATATGAGGATTTACGTGTCGATGCTGGACACGTGTTTTCATGATTTTTCGAGTGTCGGTGTTGTACAATCAGGTTCCATGATTTTGATGTGTCGTTAATGGACACACGTGGTTGATATCCTCATATATATATATATATATATATATACACACATACATACAGGCACATGTTTTCATGATGTTTATATACATACAGGCACATGTTTTCATGATGTTTCGAGTGTCGGTATTGGATACTCAGGTTCCATGATATTGAGTTATGTCATTGATGGAAACGTGGATGATATCCACATGCATACAGGCATATGATGTCGGATGTTTATTTATATATGTTATTGGCATTGACTCGATTGTTGACATATATGCATTTTTGGTCACCCTAGATATCATAGTATTACCTTCATGATATAGTGACCTAGGAAATCGTTGTTGTATTCGATTTCTACCTGCTGATGTTTTCTACTCGCGAGTTGGCAACTCATCCCTGTTGTGCCACAGTTCTTGCAGGTTTGACCGCTTGAATTCAGTAGCGGTATTGCTGGCACACAGATTCTTCCAGAGTGTTTTGCTTTGGTAGGTGGGACACATAGTGGATCGTGCCCACTCTCATACTTATTATTCTGTTGCATCTAGATAAACTCCATCAGATCAGAAACTAGATATTATATATTGGTAGACATAGCCAGACTTGTATTTGCGAGACTTAGAGCGATGGGTTTATGTTCGCTTTCTTTGAGGTTTTGATGTCTTGCTTATGTATTGTTCTTCAGTGTTGATCTTTGCCGTTGGACGGCGTATATATGTTGTTGTGTGGTTGTGATTCCGCCAGTTGGCGAAGAGCTAGCTCCCGCTTGGGGATGGCTATATATATTGTTATGTATATAGTTTTGGATCAAAATATACAAGGGAGGTGGTGCCCAAATTTTTAAAGGACATAACATGATTTATTATACTTTTATTTCAAAACTGCACCCCCGCTATTTTCCTCAAAAAGGTTTAGATTTCTTGGGTTTCGGCTTACTTGAATTACGTTATTCCTTTAGATGTTATGTGATTTAAGTGTTGGCCACGTGCTGCTTACGGTTCGTGACAAAGTTGGTATCAGAGCGTTAGGTTTAACCTTGGTTTTAGTCTGGGTTTGACTATGCGGAGTCTAGGGCGTATTTATTTTGGAACCAAGGCTTGACCTTACGGGACATAGACTTGACGGGGTGGTATTAGACCCGAACTTTCATTTCATAGGTTGACCTTGATTGACGGAGTAGGTAACTTGAGTAGAGTGACATACCGTACGTATGTTCCACGGCATACTTACGATACGATACTCTACTTAAGTAACCTTAGGATGTACTTATCTTGAGATTTGTGATTCTATTCGTTCCTATGATCATATCCATTTGGGATCTGTTGATTTCTTCCGTTCCTTTGATCTACCTTCATCGATATCTGCTTGAGTTTCCTATCACCATGGTTTGAGCGCAGAGAGAGCTGCTGCTGGGGATGCAGTCGGGGCAAGCTTGTCAAGGACGAGGACTGAACATGATGTTTTCTGGTGACATGGGGACGTGTAGGTATAGTGTTGGTGTTGTGATCTCTCGTTTAAGGAGAGTTTTCGGTTTCGCACAGGATGATCAGGCCGTTGATAGAGACTACCAGATTGATAGGACTATTGATGTACAGCCTACCCGTGAGATCTTGATTTTGTCTACCGTTCAGACAGATGACCCAGCAGTTGATGAGATTGATGTGATATCGCTTCCAGAATTTACGAGCTGAACCCACTGGAGCTTTCAGGCAGAGATGTGAAAGGAGATAGCTAGTTTATCTTGAGTTGAGCGACTGATATGATTCATCTGATTTGATGTGCCGACGCAGGCTGATCAGTCAAAAATATTGCATTTTTCACACGACAATTTCCCTACCATTTGCACTCATCTAGAGGTGTTCGGTATTAATATAGCACATATTAGCAAAACAGCCGTAAAATACCAAATTACTTGTGTTATACCTTAAAACCGACATTTTTTGGGAAATTGAGAGTTTATCATGGAATCGCATCATTTTTGTATAGTGCAACACTTGTTTCGAGAATCTGTGCAGGAAATTCCAGGAGAAAAGCCAAATCTGTAAAAAATTGCGGATAAAAATACGCCAACTCCAAGACTTGAGATCTGGAAATGAACTAGAGGGAATTATAAGATTCCACATATCAGAAATATATCAAGAAGTCAGCAGAAATCCACACTGGAAAATTGAAGCACTAAGGCTCCTAAACGGCCGCTAATCCGCGGCCGGAGCATGGCATCCGCGGCGGATCCGCGGCCACGCGGGAGTGACATCAGCAAAGCTCTTCTCCAGTATTCTACTTTCAAGTCTCACACCTCATCAAGCCACTGCAAATTCCATAATTCTCCAGAATTTTCTTCCAGAACAGCAAGGTTTATTGATTCAAGCTAATCATGTTCAAGCTTCTCAAACAAGCTTCTCACTTAACTACCTAAAGCCTAGAAGCTTCTCCCTAACCTCCAAGCTTATGAAGGAAGCTAAGCCTAACTAAATACCTCTAGAAGCTTCTACCTAACTACCTAGCTTACAAGGGAAGCTAAACTAAACCTAGCTTCTAAAGGAAGCCAAAGCTAATGAAGGCTATAAAAGGGACCCTAAGGCTTCACTTCTAAGGTTGTTGATTCCTACATCAATTCCTAATACAAGTTGAGTGAAACAACTTGTAAACCTTAATCCCCAATTCAAAATCCAAAGCCAAAAATCAAGAACTCCGAGTATCAAATCAAGCATGAAGCCTTCGATCTTTTAGAAAGCGACGCCGGACTTCATCGGAGCAAGTGATCCAAGGAAATCCGTGACTCAAGGAGACGAGCGAGGCCGAAATCGACGATCAAGTTTTTTCCTCTTGTAGATCTTGAGAGAATTGTAACAAAATTGTTGATAAATAATGGTGAAATTTCTATATCTTGCTTTCTTTACATTCTTGCATCATGATTCGATCTCAATTCTTGATTGAGTATTTTGTTATGATGTTTGAGTAAAACTCCGCTCGTGAAGGAGTCGAGAGAATCAATAGATGATGATGTTACAAATATTGAAACGATTCTTAATTCTTATAAGTTTTGTAAACTTTAGTAAATTGAAGAATCGGCAACCTAGTTTAGAGCGATGCTTTCTTGATTGTGTTCGCTCTTAATTAGTGATCCACGATCGATTCTTGAATTTACTAGAGGCTAGTTTTTGAATGAGATTCATCGAAAGGACAAAGGATGAGATGAAGAAACCCTAGTTTCTTCGAAAGATCCTTAAACCTCGATTAATCGTCATCGATCTAGTATCAAATCATTAATGGATAAGAAAACGTAATCAATAGATTTCATCACGTCTATAGATTCGATCGATTCCTACGAGCCTCACTTCGACTCTTGATTATTTGGATTGGATATCATCAATTCTTAATTCTTGATTTTTAAATGTCTTCTTGATTTTAGATTTAGATCTAGATAATTCTTGAACTTCAATTTTATAAATCTTGAATTGAATTGTCTTTTCTCTTTTCTTTAATTTTCAATTCATCTAAATTCAAATTCGAACGGATCTCACTTTCCCTGTGGACGATCCGCACTCGCTAACGCGCTACATCCGACACCGTTATTGATTGTGGTCAAAATATTTTTGGTTGTGATTTCTATACATTTTCTACATACACACCGAGAATTTGAATCAATCAAATGGTGCCGTTGCCGGGGATTGTGTGCTAATTTGTTCGTTTTTAAAACTTGAGTTGAAAATTTTATTCCATCAAAATTTTTAGATCAAAATTCGCACAAACACTAAACAATTCGTTGTGATTTGTTGCGAGGAAATCTGGAATCTGTGGAGCTTGAGAAAATTTTTTCTGAATATTCTAGAGAGTTTAGCAAGTGAACAGAAGCAGTGCCTAGAAAATTTGTGCTGGGATCACTTCATTGGACCGTGTTTCCTCGGCAATAGCAGCCTCCCGCCGCGGATCCGCTGCGTGTTTGCTTCGTCTCAGTACGAAAGTTCTTTGGTATCTCCTGTACTTTCTTATCTTTTCCTCAATCTGCTCCAATAACAATTTTCTGCAGGTTTCTTTGCAAAAATTCGCAGCGCCGCAAAAAGCAAAAATTGTGCGTGTTTGATCTTGGTTGTTTGCATTTTTTAATACGGAAATTAAGGTGCAAAGACCAAATTCAGATTAGGTGGGGAGTTCATTACCCTTCCAAAGCCCCAAAAATCACAAAACCGCATCCACATTACCCTCATTAACTAAAAAATATCTAGACGTGACTCTAAGGACCGTCGCACTCACTTAGGACAAGAGAAGGTCATGGGTAATCTATTTCTTATCCGCGTTTCTTTTGTGGTGTCTAAGGCAAGTGTGTCTAAGGCAAGTGGTTACTTAATTAGGCCCACTACTTACGTAGTGGAGAACCTCCCACTTACCTGGCACTTACCTAGCTACAGGAGAGACAAAGAGGCAGTGGAGGATTGATCCTGCGACTTGTCTTTTGGCAGTTAGGAGCGGTTTAGAGCCTTGACCTAGGTGACCACTAGACTTAGGGTTTTGCTTGTGCATTTGTTGTGATTTGCATCATTTTTAAAAAAAAAATCCATATCTTTTTCAAAACAAACACCACTTCATTCATTTCCCCTAATTATATTAACGCTGCCACTTGTACTAAACCCTTTAGTGCAAGATAGGCTGGACACGGGATTCTAGTGCCCGACTTGTCCGCGTTCCCCCGATCGACCCTAAAGTCGGTATTTCTACATTTACTTCTTCTTTACCCCCCACCACACCCACATCGATGGATGCTTCTCCATCGAACTTCTTCACCACTAATCTTCCGCCGTCCGCAGGTGCGCAGAATCCACCCCGCATCTCTCTCCAAGAGAAGTGCTATCCTATGCGAGGTCTTCTTTCGACCTGTCTATCCATTCCACCAGCCAACGGGGACAATTTTGAGATTAAACCCCAATACATCAACCTTCTACCCAAATATCACGGTCTCGAGTCTGAAGACGCTTATGAATTTATCACCAAATTTGAAAATGTATGCGCAATGATGGGTACTTCACAGCTTTCTGTGGATGCTATGCGTCTTCGTCTTCTCCAATTTACCTTGTGCGATATAGCCGAGAAGTGGCTGTATAACACAACCGCACATTCCATTTCAAATTGGGAAGAATTCGTCAAAGCATTCCTAAAGAAATTTTACCCCTATCATAAAATAGCTCGAGTCTGTAGCGAAATCAATCAATTCACCCAGCTCCCAAATGAAACATTCTCAAAATGTCTTGAACGCTTTAAGGATCTGTTGGTTCAATGTCCACATCACGGAATCCCCAGATGGGATCTGTGCAGAATCATTTATGAGGGCATTAATCTTAACACAAAACAGACCCTTGAATCCATGTGTCAAGGCAACTTCATGACCAAAGATGATGGGGAAGCCTAGAAATTCCTAGAAGATTTCGCTGAAAAATCTTTACAGTGGGAGGGTGTGAGTCAATCTAGGGGTGGCAATAACCAATCGGAAGTTTCCATAGTAGTTAGAGCTGACATTTCAGCTATACAAAAGAAACTCGAGACTATGGAAAATAAATTTTTAGCCGCCGCCTTAAATCAAATGTCACTCTCCAAAACTGTATGTGGATGCCGTTCTGATCCATCACATCCGACGGAAGAATGTCCACTAAATTCTCCGTTTCAAGGTCATGAGCATACCAATGCTGCTTTTCAAAGAGCTAGGAACGATCCATTTTCTTCCAGTTATAATCAAGGTTGGAGGAATCACCCTAACTTTGCATGGAACCAACAACAAAATCAAAACACGGTTCCAAACCAAAACAATTTCCAAAGGGTCCCTCCACCACAACAGCAACTATTTCAACTGAGTCAGCACCCCTTCCAAGAACAAAACTTCCAAAATCCGGTTAACACACCCGCACCTAATAATCCTTTGCAGTTGACCGGTACTGATGAATCATCTTCATTCATGAACTTGCTTTGAACAATAAATTCTTCCGTCGATAAAATCGAGAAAAACTCTGCGTCCCAAAGCGAGACTATAAAATCGATGGAAGAAGAAATTGCACGATTAAAAGCTGAAATGGGTGCAAGAGAGAAAGGGAAACTTCTAGCTCAACCTTTGCCCAATCCTGGATAATCGCATCATGTGAATGCAATCATGTTGAGATCTGGAAGAGTGCTTGACAATCACGTTGGGGAAGAGATTGATGACACTGAAAAATCTATCGATGATACCCCAGCTGAGAACTTTCCTTCCACTTCTACTTCTAATTCTGACCCCAGTTCTTCTACCCCACAACCTTCTTCCGAGCCTATTCTCCATTTTCTCCAAGGCTCGACACCTCAGCCTAGCTCTTCTAGTCCACCGAAAACGATCCCCACTCCTATTCTTAGATCGTTTCCACCCACACGATCTTCTCCAGTGTTAGACCCCGACCTTATTGCCCAAGCTCCTTACCCAAATCGGTTAAGCGGAAACAGACCAAGTCCACAAATGGAGAAGATCACTGAAATCTTGAAACAGGTTAACATCAACATCCCTCTTCTAGATGCTATCCAACAAGTCCCCGCTTATGCGAAAACTCTTAAGGACTTGTGCACTAGAAAGAGGAAGACTCAAGTGCCCAAGAAGATATTCATAGCGAAAACAGTAGACACGACCTTCCCCCAATAATTACCAAGGAAACGTAAGGATCCTGGCTATCCTATTATTTCCATTTCTATTGGGGAGAAACACATCAACCGTGCTCTACTTGACCTTGGCGCAAGTGTTAACCTGCTTCCTTTCTCAGTCTATGAGCAGTTAGGGATCGGAGAGTTGAAACCAGCCCATTGCACTCTCCAGATGGCTGACCGATCAAGCACCAAACCTAGGAGTGAACTGGAGGATGTGTTAATAAAAATCGGGGAATTTGTATTCCATGTGGATTTTATTGTAATTGATACACAGCCTGTAGCAAACCCACGGAATCAAATTCCGGTGATTTTAGGTCGCCCCCTTTTGGCCACTTCCAATGCTATCATCAACTGTCGTAACGGTTCTATGACCCTATCTTTCGGGAATAGGTCAATTGAGCTGAACATTTACAAGTTGGAAAGTTTACCCTCTGAACCTACTGGTCAAGCATGTTCTGTCGACTTAATGGATGTCGACGGCAGCGAATTTGATGATCCTCATGATACTGATCTTGACTCGTTTCATATGTTGTTGTTTGACCCAACTATGTATTTTACACATACGGACTCTTCCAACGAGATGTCCGGGTCAACAACTAACACCGATTATGAACTGCTTTTAGAGTCTGAAGATCACCCCGCACTTTGTGATGACATTATTCTTCGGGTTATTGATGAAACTTTTGAGGAGATCTTCGCTGATGAACTCGCATTTTTGAATGACACGGGTGTTGAGATGAATCATCTCCCAAACATTGAAATTGAACCTCCACCCCTCCTTTTGAACTGTAAAAAGAATACGAGTAATCCATCATATTCATTGCATCGTCTCTCTAAAATGAGACGCACACACATTCTATTCCACCACTTACCCTTTCCCCACTTCTTCTTCCACCAACCAGAGCACTACATTGATAAAATCTTCGAATGGTTGGTGTTAACCTTCGGTCTTTGTAAAGCTTGGCATCGACCAATGATTCTTGACCCCCTCTTATGATTTTCAAAGCTTAACATTGTTTAACTCAAGTTTGAAGGGGGGGGGGGTATTTTCTGGCTCCTGAAAAGAAAATTTTTACACAAAATGATGAGCCAAAAATAAGTTTGGAGGAGGATCTTCACTTAAATATTTTGCCCCCGTTAATAAATTTCCTCCAAATCTTACAGGTTTTTCGAGATTTAGCAGATGGCAACAGTGAGGACACTGTTGAAAACAAGTTTGGGGAGGTTTGTGCTTATTTTCGCATCTTTTGCATATCACTTCGCATAAGCACAAAACATTTTTGAAAACCTACAAAAATTTAAAAAAATTCAAAAAAAAATAAAAATATTTTTGTACATAAATAAGATAATAAAAGATTATATAATGAAAAATTACGTCCAAAATATTGGAAAAATTTAAGAAAACCAAGAAAATTAGAAGTTTTCTTATACGAACTAGTAATAAGTAGTTATGAGCCGTTGTCCCAAGGGTTAGTAAGATGAAAGAAGTCACTAATCTGAGGAGAAAAATAAGTGTGAAAAATAGTTCCTATTCTGGAAGCCAAACATTTTGAACGTTGATACCCTGCTATTCGCACTTACACACGTCTTGAAACTCGGGATAGTAGAGGATACCTTGAAATGCTCTTGTCTAAAAGCCAAAGTATGAAGGAAATAAAAAATGAAAAAAAATAATAAATAAAATGATGAGAAAAATGAACACCGGTTTTGTTATTGCCAAGGCAGCAATAAAAAAATATAGCGAGGGTGCCTCTTCACCTCGTGCCTTAGACGAACTGGTCTGGGAGTCACTGCTAAGCCTTAAGTGGTGCAAGACGAGGAAATACATCTAATAAGAAAGCACATGAGTAATCGGTCGGTTAGTACCTCAAGAAGTACTAACGGTCGCATGAAAGTGTGTGAGCAAATTCATCTAAATATTCATCAAATTAAAAAGTATTGAGGCAGATGGACAAGAGTATGATAGCTTGAATTGAATTCTCCAGGTGTAGGGATGTATATTACACACACGTAGGGTTATATGATCGATGTTTGGAAGAAAGATAGGAATGAAGAATAAAGACGATGTTTTATTGAGGGATGATGTGATTTCTGACATCTTTTCAATACTATTAAGATAGGGCTCATGACAACCGAAAAGCTAGCATAGTTGGAAACTCTAATTTTCAAAGTCTTTCTTTAACAATTCTTATCTTTATATGTAATTTTCATGGTCTTCCTTTTATTATGGGATTTTGTGGGTTCAATCCGTTGAAAACCCTCAGGAGACAACACTCCTCCTACTAGGGACACCTAGAGGTTTAAAGGCTTGTTGCACGTGCTCAGTGCAATCGTATTGCCTACGAAAATGTGCTAGTTAGTTTTTCTCTTTCTTTATTTTCTCCTTCTCTTTTTAATAAAACATTTTGCTCGAGATGACCGAAAATAAGTTTGGGGGAATTTGATCAGTAGAAAATATTGCATTTTTAACATGACAATTTCCCTACCATTTGCACTCATCTAGAGGTGTTCGGTATTAATATAGCACATATTAGCAAAACAGCCGTAAAATACCAAATTACTTGTGTTATACCTTAAAACCGACATTTTGAGGGAAATTGAGTGTTTATCATGGCATCCCATCATCTTTGTATAGCGCAACACTTGTTTCGAGAATCTGTGCAGGAAATTCCACGAGAAAAGCCAAATCTGTAAAAAATTGCTGATAAAAATACGCCAACTCCAAGACTTGATATCTGGCAATGAACTAGAGGGAATTATAAGATTCCACATATTAGAAATATATCAAGAAGTCAGCAGAAAGCCACACTGGAAAATTGAAGCACTAAGGCTCCTAAACGGCCGCGGATCCGCGGCCGGAGCATGGCATCCGCGGCCACGTGGGAGTGACATCAGCAAAGCTTTTTTCCAGTATTCTTCTTTCGAGTCTCACACCTCATCAAGCCACTGCAAATTCCATAATTCTCCAGAAGTTTCTGCCAGAACAGCAAGGCTTATTGATTCAAGCTAATCATGTTCAAGCTTCTCACTTAACTACCTAAAGCCTAGAAGCTTCTCCCTAACCTCCAAGCTTATAAAGGAAGCTAAGCCTAACTAAATATCTCTAGAAGCTTCTACCTAACTACCTAGCTTACAAGGGAAGCTAAACTAAACCTAGCTTCTAAAGGAAGCCAAAGCTAATGAAGGCTATAAAAGGGACCCTAAGGCTTCACTTCTAATGTTGTTGATTCCTACATCAATTCCCAATACAAGTTGAATGACACAACTTGTAACCCCTAATCCCCAATTCAAAATTCAAAGCCAAAAATCAAGAACTCCGAGTACCAAATCAAGCATGAAGCCTTCGATCCTTTAGAAAGCGACGCCGGACTTCATCGGAGCAAGTGATCCAAGGAGATCCGCGACTCAAGGAGACAAGCGAAGCCGAAATCGACGATCCAGTTTTTTCCTCTTGTAGATCTTGAGAGAATTATAACAAAATTGTTGATAAATAAAGGTGAAATTTCTATATCTTGCTTTCTTTACATTCTTGCATCATGATTCGATCTCAATTCATGATTGAGTATTTTGTTATGATGTTTGAGTAAAACTCCGCTCGTGAAGGAGTCGAGAGAATCAATAGATGATGATGTTACAAATCTTGAAACGATTCTTAATTCCTATAAGTTTTGTAAACTTTAGTAAATTGAAGAATCGGCAACCTAGTTTAGAGCGATGCTTTCTTGATTGTGTTCGCTCTTAATTAGTGATCCACGATCGATTCGTGAATTTACTAGAGGCTAGTTTTTGAATGAGATTCATCGAAAGGACAAAGGATGAGATGAAGAAACCCTAGTTTCTTCGAAAGATCCTTAAACCTCGATTAATCGTCATCGATCTAGTATCAAATCATTAATGGATAAGAAAACGTAATCAATAGATTTCATCACGTCTATAGGTTCGATCGATTCCTACGAGCCTCACTTCGACTCTTGATTATTTGGATTGGATATCATCAATTCTTAATTCTTGATTTTTAAATGTCTTCTTGATTTTAGATTTAGATCTAGATAATTCTTAAACTTCAATTTTATAAATCTTGAATTGAATTGTCTTTTCTCTTTTCTTTAATTTTCAATTCATCTAAATTCTAATTCGAACGGATCTCACATTCCTTGTGGACGATCCGCACTCGCTAACGTGCTACATCCGACACCGTTATTGATTGCGGTCAAAATATTTTTGGTTGTGATTTCTATATATTTTCTACATACACACCGAGAATTTGAATCAATCACATACTCAATTGAGTCGAATAATTCCAGTTGAAGGATTTTACTTGGATCTAGGGTAAATCGATCAAGAGAGGACGTGGTTTGTCGGATGCTCCGATGTGAGATCGGTAAGTTGACCAGTTTCAGATAGAATAACCTCACCCAGATGTGTTATAAGTTGATCGAGAATGGACGAATAAAGTGTATTCCTCCGATGATTTGGATAAGTTCCCGAGGATGTATTCGGCTAGATATCTCCTACAGAGTGGTGAAAATACTGAGTTCGTATTTCGATCCATGTGAGAGACTCCGGATTAACTGTAGCCGAGAATGAATTGCAATATGCAGATGGCAAGAGATGACTTCGAAGTGGACGATAATAAAGACGAGTGGAACAAGAGGTTCGTGCGAGATGTTAACGAGCTGTTGTTTTTCCCCATTGATGTTAGAGGATTGTTATGTGTCCAGAGGGGTTAGATACAGCAAAATTTCAGAGGAATGCCGTACTGATGACACAGCTGTCCGGTTATGAGAAAAGAGTTAACCAAGTGTGCCAACCTTCGTATAGTTCGGCATATGTGAGATAGGAAGAAACCTTGAGTAGGTTCTTTCCAGGAAACCGCAGGGATAAGGATTTGCACCCAGGATCAGTTGTATCGTGCGTATTCAGAGGGCCAGATGCCGCCGTCAGTAATGTACCATTGTGAGTGGTCATGATGATTGGCCAAACGGTGATCAGAAGAGTTCCAGAGCTGGACTGTTCGGTTAATATACCTAACCGGGCCGACGAGCAGAAGGATTGCGAGATTGGTAATCCAGATAGAAATGAAGACCCAGAGACCGAAGAAACCAGACCGTGAGCAAGAGGCAAGTAGATGATCTTGTTCTGCCAGCTTGGGCGGACTGACATATTTTCAACATTGTAGGAGCTGTACCTCAATGTCATTTATTGCTATTTGTGTTTTGTGATCCGAGTATCACACTTTTATCGCTTGGATTTGAGTTTCAATGATTGGGTTTCATGATTTATATTTTTGTGCGCCATGGCTACACCCAATGGATTTTTTTATTTTGTGCACAGTTATTTCACTTGATATATGTTTTATACACCATGTGTTGGTTTACGATTTGTGCATATCTATTGCACTTGAGATTGATTTTATGCCCTTGCTGCACGTACTTATGATTTTATGGATTTCGATAATGTCGATTTGACTTTGTGTATGTGGTACGCACTCAATTTGATTTTTGCACTCGGTATAGCTCATATGTGCTTGCAGTGCATTGATATGGTTTTGTGCATGTAGTTGCACACGTTTATGATTTTATACACCTTGGCATGCTCGGTGTTGATTTTGTGATCATTGGAAATATTGATGAGCTTTCGTGTATTATTGCACCAGATTTATGTTTTGTGCGCGTCTGCACTTGACGTTCGTTATCGTGCACACTACCACACTAGATGTTTTATACAGACCTGACGCATTTGATTTAGATTTTGCGCACACTAGGTGCATGAGATGTGGTTTGTGCACACGGGATGCACTTGATTGAGATTTTTATTCGTGCATATTGGATGCACTTCATTGAGATTTTTATTCGCGCATGTTGGATGCGCTTGATGGAGACTTCATGCGTGCATGATTGTTGCGCTTTATTTAGATTTTCGTGCACTCTAGATGCACTTTATGTTGTTATCGTGCACACCTGTTGCACTGGACAGATACATTCGTGCACACCAGTTACGCTTAGTTTTGTTTTTGAGCATATTTGAGGCACTTGTATTGGATTTAGTTTTCCGTACGCACCAGACGCACGTGATGTTGGATACGCCTTTTGAGCCTGATTTTGTTTATGAGTTTCGCATTTTGAGGATGGATACTATATTATATATTATCCGAACAGGACTTGTCTAAGGATGGTACCTGAGTACTTTTGCATGCATAAATGTTTACCAAGAGGTTTTCAAAAATGAGCTATGGTCTCGCCATTTCTTACGTGTCTGTGAGTGACACGAAATTTTACAAAGAACACCTTTTAGGATATTTCAAAAGGGCGGGACGTGTAATTTGAGCAAAACATAAATAAGTATTGCAGGGTTACCTAAGACGGCATCAAGGTTTCGGGAGGCATCGTCCATGCCAAATTCAAATTTTTGCCGTTTTAGCTAACCCTAACTAAGAGTCGTTAACTAGAAATCGATGGAATATCAAATGCAAACACTTTGCAATAAGAAGTGAGCAAGGAATACAACCTTTGTAGACCGGTCCTTCACTTCAATAGCTCCGTGTAGTAGTCCCTTCGCTGCGATCGTGAACTTCGGACTCTAGAGAGGCTCCCATGATGAAACGAACAAGCTTGCTTCGATGTCTTCGAGGCCGAAGATGATCTACGTCGAGGAGACACTAACCCAAGCTATTTCTTCACTAGGTCAAGAACTTTGTGAAGAGAATACCCTATACTAAATGGAAAGTAGTAGAGGATGATGAAGTAGGAAGTGGGCTTACTTTAGAATTGATTTTCTCACATTATTTCTCATACCTCCATTGAAGCTAGAAAGCTTTTTGGGAGGAAGAAGAAGAAGATAAACTCATCTTATGAATTAATCCTCATCAAAATAAATTATTGCAACCATGGGTGAGTTAAGCCCTCATGCCTAACTCTTGCAGAGAATTAACCAAGGGCTAAGGTTAAGGGTAGGGTTTACAAATATCTTAATGCAAAACAAAACATGAAGACTTTAGTCAATGCAAATCCAAGCTTCCAAAAGCTTCTTGCCTTGACAAAAGACTTTAGTTTTGAATTACATAATCCATTAAAAACCCGAGGATTAATCATAGCATGGTATAAGTCTTATACACCCATCTTGCATATATCATCAAGCATGATACAAAACATGTACACAAAAATATATCACATATATACAATGTGCACATCAAGTGAGAAAGGAATCATAAGTGAGCTAATACTAATTAATGTAATATAATATATCTAATATATAATTATACATTAAATTATTAAATGAACTCTTGATTTAATAATCCGGCTATATCACATATAACCGACTAATATCAAGTGTAACAACTTATCGAATCAACACTTGATCCGATAATCCGTCTATATCGCGTATAACCGACCAATGTCACAAATCATGAGAATACAATACGGTATCTCATACTCGTATCAATCTCGGTCCCGCACATATCACATATGTGCTCCTACTCCGTTTCTCTTGATCCAGGAAAACTCTGTGTAGCACTCTAAAGACTCGTTAATACGCCGGCAGTAGGTGATGATCATATCAAACACCCACAAGCCGCAAACGGTCTGCTAAACATATCGGCCACCCGGTTATTGAGCGATCAGAAGATCAACAAGCAACCCTGCTCATACTCCTGCGAATCCATTTAGTAACACTACCGTACAGTCTGGTCTCTTCGTCTGATATGTCGCATATCTCGTCTAGGGGTGGTAAACGTCAGAGCCCAGTAACTCGATAAGTCTTGTCGATATGAGGCTTATAACGGGTTGAGAAATTACTGATAACACTTACCAGTATATCTCTGAAGCAGCCCTGGCCAAGGACTTCCTATTATAGCCAATCGAGCACAGCGCAACATTAACTCTCAATACCGGGAGAGACGAAACCCCTCCTATCGCTCATTGCCTCCATGTGATTCGGGATTGTACCCAAAAGCCACCGTTTTGCACGTTCTCTTGAACATGGTAAGATGGAAATCAAAGTATGGTGGGAATTACACAAGACACTATGATGATCTCGGGTCTACAGACTAACCTGTACCAGTGTTACCAGAGAACTGCTATCTGACGTGATGTATAATACCATCTGGGAGTTCTCGGTGAGTCCGTCCAGTGTACCCAGTCTCCACTGAGCACCCGTATACTGTCTCTGATGTCAAACACCAATGGATATAGGATCATCCATCGCCCATTGACATGGGTCAAGAAGATATACGCTAGCCTACTCTGGTATATCGATGCCATGTCTCGATACACCTACGACTAGGAACAATTGAAGGATCTACTTAGCGACTACACTGTCCCCACTAGTATGATCTACATCATAATCCTGGTAGTCAAGTACTCATCCTAAGGGCTTTATCAACATGTAACATAGAGACAATCGGTATACATGTTAAGATAAAGAGCAACCAGATAGCATACTATCATGTCGAGCAAGAAAGTCCTCCATATATATGTCCAAGCATCCACTACAATATACATCGTATGTACAGTAATGGCCTCTAGGGCATACATATCACTAACAATCTCCCACTTGCACTAGGGCCATCTGTTGTAGTATCTCATGCCCAACAATAAATAGTGGTGGAAGTATCTCATACTCAACCATCCCATAAAAGTCTCTCTAGGGAATAGGCCTTTGTGAGTGGATCCGCCATGTTCTCCTCTATGTCTACTCTCCTGACCTCGATCTCCCTGGAGATCAACCATCTCCATGATCTGGTGATACTGCCTTAGAATATGTCTGGATCTCTGATGGGACGGAGGTTCCTAGGCATATGCCACAACTCCATTTTCACACAATGGTAGGAACGAAGTTCATCTCATGAACTAATATACATCCAGACTACCTCTTTGGTAGCATCCTTGGTAGCGATGTATCTATCCTTTATCGTCTAGTATGCCACGGTATATACCTTGGAACTCTTCTAACATACCGTCCTTCCACTGAGGTTAAAGACAATGCCTGTGAATGAAATTCAGTCGTCCTTACCACCCTGGAAGCTATCCAGTGATTCTCCCCAGGATCGATTGATACCATCTCACTACACCTAGTGAGAATCCTAACATACAATTATATCTATCTCATAGATCTAAAACCCAGGATTTAGGAGGTAACACCTTAATCTTATATGGAGAATCTATGTGATAAGAGGAGATTGACCGAGCGTAGCATTGGAAACTCCTTTCCTATTAAGAGTATGTAATCCACGTACAATACGAGAATCACCACCATACTCCCTACTATATTTTTGTATATACAAGATTCATCTACCATTTTGATGAAGTCAAACTTTTTGACTACCACATCAAAATAGATTTTCCAACTCCGCTATGCCTGCTTTAACTCATAAAGCAACTTGCACACGTTTCCGCTGCTCTAACTGTCTACGAAGCCCTCTGGCTGTGTAATTATAGACACTCTCTTCTAAATCATTATTTAGAAAAGCAGTCATGACACCCAACCACCAGATATCGTAGTCATGGTATGTAGCAATTGCAAGTAGGATCTGGATGGACTTAAGCATAGCTTTGAAAGCCTCAACATTTCTATGTACACCAAGTAATCTTCTCAAGATATACTTGCTTCTGATGGGGATTTAACCTTTTAGATAAAGTAACCAAAGTCCATACTTTTTTGGTGTATATGGATTCCATCTCAGATCGCTTAGCACCCAGCCATTCTCACAGAGTCACCACTCTTGATGGCCTGCTTAAAACTAGTTGGGTCATCATCTCATGATGCAATCCTCGCTCCCACTGTCATAGAGAAACCGAAGTATCTCTCACGTAGATGAGGAACCCTACTAGATCGGTGGAGTGGCTGAGGTTCGTCGGGAGCTATTGAATCCTTCGGTTCTACCAAATCATCAGCTGCAGTTTGTATAGCCGGAACTCCTTCCAGTTCTACCTCATGACCACTAATTTCTTCATAAGAAATTCCCTTTCTAAAATGTGGTATGCTTAGAAATAATACACTTTTTGTTCCTCAGTGTGGTAGAAGATATTCCCTTGCGAATGCTTGGGATATCCAACAAACTTCTACAGAACTGACCTTGCCTCGAGCTTGTACGGATTTTGATTTTAGACATAGGCCGGACAACCCCAAATCTTAACATCCTTAAGAGATGGGCTCTTCCCATACCATATAACATATGGAGTGGTAGGCACCTGATTTGGTTGGAACCCTCTTCAATAGGTATGCAGCTTCTCAAGTGCATAACCCCTAAAAGGAAATAGGCAACTCAGTAGTACTCATCATAGAGCATACCTTATCACATAGGGTGCGATTGCTCTGCCCCGATATACCAACGTGCTGTGGTGTATATGGAGGAGTAATGCTGAGAGAGAATCTCATTCTCCTTTAGAATAGTCCAGGAATTCTGTGCTCAAGTATTCTCCTCGATCATATCAAAAGACATAATACTTATACCCGTTTTGGTTCTCTACTTCTAACTTATATTCTTTGAATTTCTCAAAAGCTTCAGACTTTTGTTTCAAAAGGAACATATGTCCGAATCTAGAGAGATGATCAGTGAATGTAATGAAGTACAAAGAACCAGTTCTGGCATGTGTAGACAGGAGACCTTATACATCATCATGTATCAATCCCAAGAGTTCACTAACTCTTTCTCTATTTCCAATAAACGGAGTTATGGTCATCTTATCTTTGTGACATAACTGGCAAGTTTCATAAGATGTAAATTCAAACTCATTTAAATATGCATCTAAATGTAACTTCGCTAGTCGGGTGACATTGATATTACCTAGTCTACAATGTCTCAAGAAGGATTCATTCATTTCTGAACTCTTCCTCTTGTGTGTGTTCTATACATTAAGAACTGTGGTTTGATTTAGAACGTATATGCTTTTAGATAACGTGCCTGAACCGATAAACTCTTGATATAGGAAATGTTCAAAACATTATCCAACAATACAAAATTATATCCTTCTTTACTAAATAAAGAGACTGATATGATGATGTATATCAGGTTCGGTATCTAATAACATTCGTTCAGAATCAATGTATTTTGTAATACAGGATGATAACTGCCAACATACTTGGCTGCAACACTTGCACCATTTTTAACTCTTAAACATATCACCCGTTCTCAGTTCTCTACCTTTTTGTAGCCCATGTAACAGATTACATATATGGGATCCTGATCCGGTATCTCATACCCAGGACGTAGAGGATTCTGGGAAATAGTTCTCGGTAATGAATACACCCGAAGAAGATGCATCAGCATGCACTTTCTTCGTTTGGGTGGAACGAGAATCCTGGTAATCCCTTATTTCCTGCTCGGTCTTATAAAAATTATAAGTTGGAGCGGGACCAACGTTCCCCAGCACAGTATAACAAGCGGGTTCGATTAATACATCCTTATTATTATCTTGATTAAGGCGTGACATGGTCGCTGCCTGGAGAGAGAGAGAAAAAAACACTCAGAGTATGCTCTTGCAAGATTAAATTGGTTATTAATATATCTAATCAGGATGGCTCCCACTGTTTTAGTCAAATCTTCCTTCAAACCCTAAAAGGAAAGACTAGCCGGGATTAATTACACCCTACAACCAATCTTTCAGCCAGGCCAGTGCCGGTACTTTGAAGGAGGTTCCCCGTGCTTTCGCACGGACCTAATTAAAATAAACCTCGTTTTCCCAGGGGTGCAACCCTATTGACACCTTTCTAGACACCTACTTGATTGGATAATTGTAATGTGTAAAACTCTCCCGGGAGTAACTCTTACTCACAGTGGGTATCGGGATCCAACTATCTCATAGAAGGTATGCAATCTCATTGCAAATTTCAACACTTGAAATTCCTGATAATATTTTACCCCTAGCATCCTATGACCTTGACGGAGGTCAACAAACTATAGGCTACTAGTGAAGTTCAACCCATCATTTCTTGATTGAAATAAACCCACCCGCACGACCCTTGACGGAGGTCAATAAGGCCGCACGACTACCCTAATCCAATCGCATCGTATGCAGCAGATAAGCACTAGTCAGCTACCGCACACTACATCTTGACAGAGGTCAACAAACGTAGCACGAGTACTAAGTAGTACTTATCTGAAATGATGGAGGGTTACGACAGGCTTTTAAGAAAACCCTTTGCATAATGAACTTGATATCATTGTAGAATCGACGATATATTGAAAAGTGTTTTCGAGATCGAGACTAAAATTCGGGGTTTATAATTGTTAGGCATGCGATGTCTAAGGAATTCATTTGGTTAGGCATGTGATGTCTATGGTGGTTGCGGATTCCAACTGGTGTAGTTTTTCACTTTCTTTTCTGCGACCGTAAGTGTAATATGTGATGGATCGCTAGTTTTGGTCCTATATGTCAATGACAACTGGGATACGCATATTTACTTACTAACACTGCAGGGTTACCTAAGACGGCATCATGGTTTCGGGAGGCATCATCCATGCCAAATTCAAATTTTTGTCGTTTTAGCTAACCCTAACTAAGAATCGTTAACTAGAAATCGATGGAATATCAAATGCAAACACTTTACAATAAGAAGTGAGCAAGGAATACAACCTTTGTAGACCGGTCCTTCACTTTAATAGCTCCGTGTAGTAGTCCCTTCGCTGCGATCGTGAACTTCGGACTCTAGAGAGGCTCCCATGAAGAAACGAACAAGCTTGCTTCGATGTCTTCGAGGCCGAAGATGATCTACGTCGAGGAGACACTAACCCAAGCTATTTCTTCACTAGGTCAAAAACTTTGTGAAGAGAACACCCTATACTAAATGGAAAGTAGTAGAGAATGATAAAGTAGGAAGTGGGCTCACTTTAGAATTGATTTTCTCACATTATTTCTCATGCCACCATTGAAGCTATAAAGCTTTTTGGAAGGAGGAAGAAGAAGAAGATAAACTCATCCTATGAATTAATCCTCATCCAAATGAATTATTGCAACCATGGGTGAGTTAAGCCCTCATTCCTGACTCTTGTATAGAATTAACCAAGGGCTAAGATTAAGGGTAGGGTTTACAAATATCTTAATGCAAAACAAAACAAGAAGACTTTAGTTAATGCAAATCCAAGCTTCCAAAAGCTTCTTGCCTTGACAAAAGACTTTAGTTTTGAATTACTTAATCCATTAAAAACCCTAGGATTAATCATAGCATAGTATAAGTCTCATACACCCATCTTTCATGTATCATCAAGCATGATACAAAACATGTACACAAAAATATATCACATATATACAATGTGCACATCTAGTGAGAAAAGAATCATTAGTGAGCTAATACTAGTTAATGTAATGTAATATATCTAATATATAATTATACATTAAATTTTTTAATCAACTCTAAATTTAATATTCCGGCTATATCACATATAACCGACTAATATCAAGTGTAACAACTTATCGAATGAACACTTGACCCGATAACCCGGCTATATCGCATATAACCGACCAATGTCACAAATCGCGAGAATACAATACGGTATCTCATACTCGTATCAATCTCGCTCCCGCATATATCACATATGTTCTCCTACTCCGTTTCTCTTGAGCCAGGAAATCTCTGTGTGGGACTCTAAAGACTCGTCAATACGCCGGCTGTAGGTGATGATCATATCAAACACCCACAAGCCACAAGCGGTCTACTCAACGTAACGGCCACCCGGGTATTGAGCGATCAGAAGATCAACAAGCAAGCCTACTCATACTCCTGCGAATCCAGTCAGTAACACTACCGTACAGTCCGGTCTCTTCGTCTAATATGTCGCATATCTTGTCTAAGGGCAGTAAACGTCAGACACCAGTAACTCGATAAGTCGTGTCGATATGAGGCTTATAACGGGTCGAGAAACTACTGATAACACTTACCAGTATATCTCTAAAGCAACCCTGGTCAGGGACTTCCTGTTATAGCCAATCGAGCACAGCGCAATATCAACTCCCAATACCGGGAGAAACGAAACCCCTCCTATCGCTCATTGCCTCCATGTGATTCGGGACTGTACCCAAAAGCCACCGTTTTGCACGTTCTCTTGAACGTGGTAAGGTGGAAATCAATGCAAAGTGGGAATCACACAAGATTCTATGACGATCTCGGGTCTACAGACTAACCTGTACTAGTGTCACTAGAGAACTGCCATCTGACGTGAGGTATAATACCATCTGGGAGTTCTCGGTGAGTCCGTCCAGTGTATCCAGTCTCAACTGAGCACCCGTATACCGTCTCTCATGTCAAACACCAATGGATATGGGATCATCCATCGCCTATCGACATGGGTCGAGAAGCTATACGCTAGTCTACTCTGGTATATCGATGCCCTGTCTCGATACACCTATGACTAGGAACAATTGAAGGATGTACTTAGCGACTACACTGTCCCCACTAGTATGATCTACATCATAATCCTGGTAGTCAAGTACTCATCCTAAGGGCTTTATCAACATATAACATAGAGACAATAAGTATACATGTTAAGATAAAGAGTAACCAGATAGCATACTATCATGTCGAGCAAGAAATTCCTCCATATATATGTCCAAGCATCTACTAAAATATACATCGTATGTACAATAATGGCCTCTAGGGCATACATATCACTAACAAGTATATATTACTACTTTACAAATGATCGTCCGCCACTTGTGTCATGAGCGACGCACCGCACGGCGATTCAGGAAAGATTTTTGCATGTGTTTTATCCAGTGTTTAGAGGAATTTAAAGGGATGCGTACTATATACGTATTATGATTTTTACTATAGTATATTGGATTTCAGTAGTGGATTTCGAGATCTGTATCTCCATTGTAACTCCAATGATTGCGTGACGCATGACGGAATTCGATTTTTGAGTTTCGTACTCGTTCCCCTGCGCACATGATGCGCTGTGGTATTTCTGTGTATTCCTTGATTTCGGTGCCCCGTTGATTTGAGCTGATTATTGAAACGTTTTAGTATTTGGCGATTTAAAATTTAAATTTGGAGACCGAATTTATTTAAAGGGGGAAGATTGTAACATTTCAGAAATTAAAAAATATTATTTTTGGAATTTAATATTAATATAATATATTTCGCGAAAACTATTTGATTTGTGAATAGGGGTTTTTCGCAAAATGGTATAAGTATATAGCAGTATTTGGAAAATAAGTGGAGATTAAAATGATTTATTCATTAAAAATATAATTATCGGATTTTGGAATTTTTATAATTAAAATATATGCAAGTTTAAATTAAATCGATTAGTGCACTACTAATCGCAATTTGGCCAAATCCGTATTTTAAAATTTTTCCATGGCTAGGGCACCATGTTATGTGCATGTTGCGTTTGTGTTTGTGAGTTTTGTGTTTGTGACAAGTTAAAAAAAGAAAATAAAGGAAATTAGTTAAGAGAAGAGAGTATGATGAAAAGAAAAAAAGAGAAAGAAAAGAAGCAGATATTTTGGAGAGGTGAGTGTAGGAGATATTGTGAGTGAGAGAGTGAGCTTAAGAAAGAGAGAAGGTATGACTTTGCTGCAATATTCCTCCCCCTTTGTTACTTCAACTTCTTCATGTCATTGTTCTTCATCTCATTCAACCTTCACTACCTCCATGCATCATCTTCATTTCTTTCTCAAAACCCTATGCCACATTCATACAAAACATGCATAAGCCTATCCTAAACCCTTTGAACTATCCATGTTTGGATTTTGAAGACTTTGGTCAACTCAAGAATTTTCCTAAGTTACCAAATGAGATAATTCCTATACTTTTAGATTATGTATGGTGTTTATATATCCTAGTTGTAGTTTAGAGTTGATTTAGTTAGGTTTTGTGAACTTAGAAAATTCTAATATGATGTTAAGTGGTATTTGAGGTGTAGTGAGTGTTTGCAAGACCTTAGAGATCGTTTTATTGGCCAAGACCTGAGACAAGAAACCAAAACACAAACTTTGAAAATGGGTCGATATGGTACTTTGTGTGATTTTTTTTAGGATTTTGATATCTGCTTTGACCCGAGGCCACTATAAGATAAGTTCCCATAACAGAGAGACGTGCAGGCAACCAGGAACCTACCATAGAAACTTGAGACCCCAATTCCTTTTCATGGCCACAAATAAACTCGATATGGCCGCAAATTTCGGCCTGGTTATGTTGGAAATACTTTGTGTTTGGTGTGTGGCTCCTATATCTTCTAATTAGAGCAACCCTATATGCAAAATGGGTTAATTTTACCTGAGTTAAAATCTGGGAGTGATTTCTCATGTTGCTGAATTTCGTTTTCCGATTCTAAAAAACTTGGTTTTGATATTTGATTTGGATTCCATCGTTGGGCGTTTGTACGTCAACGACGAGGGTTATTTGGTTGATTTTGCATGCGTAGGATATAGGTTCTAACCTATAGGCAATCCGTGTGCCGTATCGGTTTTCGGATATTGGTTTTGATTGCATTTCGATGTGTATTGATTATAGGTACCTTCGTATAGACTTCCAAGACGACGAAGCACATCGACTTTGGCTAAGCGAGGAGTTTAGCAGGTGAGTAGATTTATATCTACGGGGGAAGTCGGGTTGATGGCGTATAGCACCCTCGCAACCATTGATATGATAAAAGTTGACACTAATGGATATATAATTGCTTGAGAATATGAAATAGGTATATAAGATAACACGATGTGGGATATGGTGATGATAGATATAGATGACTCAGATTGAGATATAAGAAAGTGAATCATGATAAGTATGAATTGAAAGAGAAAAAGTATGAGTTGATAATGGTATGATATGAGATCGAGATCAATAAGACTTGAGATTTATAAGATATGACGTATATGCAATATATTATTATATGAGAATGATACAAATGTTATTTGAGATATATGTGTATATTATATATTTATGAGAATAATGAGTGATGTGTCGTACGAGACTTTAGATCCGTATCTTTATTGTTGAATAGGATTATAAAATCCCTATTATGTTTGATATTACCGTACGATGGATTACCGTACGCGATGTGTTTTACCGTATGCTTGGTCTGTGCTTGTGAATTGAGAATGATGATCGAGGATTATTGTCATATCGGATATTATGAGGCGGGATCACCAATGTAAAGAATGCCACCTGAACCATACTTATTTCCAAAGCTGACGAATCGTATGCATCTTTTAGATGGAAAACTCAAGGGACGCTATGGATTTTCAAATAATGTCTTTTTCTTAAAACACCGTAGCCCCCACATTCAAAACTACGATTCATATCTTTTAAAAGTGACTGTATAGTTCATATGTAGATAGATATACCCATTGTTTGTCTATATTGTGTAGGATATTACCCCTCGTGATGTACATACCATGTTCCAGTATTTAATGCTATATGATATCATTTGCTAATACACCTGCACAATTACCGTTGATGCGCATGTTACACTTACACAGATTTTCCGGCTCACACACATTCTTCATCGGTAATTTCCATGCCACTTACACAGTAGAACTGCCATATCATGATATTATTCTTAACTGTGTAGTATATTCATTGTTCAGTACCATCACTTGACATTCTTGCATGATATACTTAATATGCTCATATTACTGTTCTATGTTGCACATCGTACATTATGGTTATATGCATTGAGATGCAGTTTTTCATAAGATTTCTGGATTTGAAAACCGCGGTTATATTTCAAAGAAAATTATGTATCGTTTTAAAAATGCGGTTTCTCTTGATAGAATATTTCGAGGTGTCCACCCTGAGTTTTCTCGGTTCTGAGTTATGAGTATACCCGATTCGAGGAGTGGGAGGCACCGTCTGCGGGTACATGGTAGACCTAGGGAGGTACCCCGGGGAAAGAAGCTCGAGATGTAAACGATGAGCCTGGCAGGGGAGCGTTAGCTACCGGTGATAGTTTTGTGCTCGGCGGATATCTGGAGGATACCGACCGGAGTCATGAGATGATATGGACCGATCTGGACTGACGGAGCCTGAGATAGTTTGGCGCGGCGGATATCTAGAGGATACCGACCGTGGTCGTGTTATGGGCTGATCCAGACTGACGGAGCCCGAGATATAAGGATTTACGTGTCGATGCTGGACACGGGTTTTCATGATGTTTCGTGTGTCGGTGTTGGACACTTAGGTTCCAATATTTTGATGTGTCGTTGATGGACACACGTGGTTGATATCCTCATACACACACACACACACACGCACGCACGCACACACATGCACATGTTTTCATGATGTTTCGAGTGTCGGTATTGGACACTCAGGTTCCATGATATTGAGTCGTGTCGTTGATGGACACATAGATGATATCCACATGCATACAGGCATATAATGTCGGATGTTTATTTATATATGCTATTGGCATTGACTCGATTGTTGACATATATGCATTTTTGGTCACCCTAGATATCATAGTTTTACCTTCATGATATAGTGACCTAGGAAATCGTTGTTGTATTCTATTTGTACCTACTGATGTTTTCTACTCGCGAGTTGGCAACTCACCACTGTTGTGCCACAGTTCTTGCAGGTTTGACCGCTTGGTATCAGTAGCGGTATTGCTGGCACACAGATTCTTCCAGAGTGTTTTTCTTTGGTAGGTGGGACACATATTGGATCGTGCCCACTCTCGTACTTATTATTCTGTTGTATCTAGATAAATTCCATCAGATCAGAAACTAGATATTCTATATTGGTAGACTTAGACAGACTTGTATTTGCGAGACTTAGAGAGATGGGTTTATGTTCGCTTTCTTTGAGGTTTTGATGTCTTGCTTATTTATTGTTCTTCAGTGTTGATCTTCACTGTTGGGCGTCGTATATATGTTGTTGTGTGGTTGTGATTCCGCAAGTTGGCAAAGAGCTAGCTCCCGCTTGGGGATGCCTATATATACTGTTATGTATATGGTTTTGGATCAAAATATACAAGGGAGGTGCTGCCCAAATTTTTAAAGGACATAACATGATTTATTATGCTTTTATTTCAAAACTGCACCCCCGCTATTTTCTGCAAAAAGGTTTAGATTTTCTGGGTTTCGGCTTACTTGAATTACGTTACGCGTTTAGACGTTGCATGATTTAAGTACCGGTCACGTTCTGCTTATGGGTCATGACATACCTATACACATATTTGCCGGTTCACTCACTCGTCACCGGTAATTGCCATGCCACTTACACAGTAGAACTGCTATATCACCGTCTTGCTCTTAAGATGTAGAATTATAATCATTATTCAGTACATAGTACGTGATATGCTTATATGAAAACACTTGAAATACTTACAGTAATGTTCTGTTATTTGCATTTACTGTACCTTTTTGGTTACATGTATATGCGATGTTGTTTTCATGAAATCTCTGAATTTGAGAATCGCTGATATATTTTAAAAGTATTATGATTGTTTTAAAAACGCGGTTTCTCATGATGTGATTTGTGGCGTCCACCATGAGTTTTCTCGGTTCCGAGCTATGTGTTACCCAATTCGAAGAGTGAGGAGGCACCGTCTGCGGCTATATGGTGAACCCGGTGCGGTACCCCGAGGCAAGAAGATCGTATAGAAAAGCCTTGAGCCTGGTAGGGAAGCACTACCGACCGGTGATAGTTTGGGCTCGGTAGATTTCATGGTAGTTGGAATCACCACTTGCCCTTGATAAAGTTTTCCTATAATATCAGCTTCAAGGAAGAGATTCAGATGGCAACTTTTATGGCGTTTTATAGGAAGAGATGTCGATCGCCCGTATGTTGGATAGTGCTCAGGGAAAGCAGTATTTTGGGGCCACGGTTGTACAGGAGATGACCGAAAAGATTCAATTGATTCGGAAAAGGATAAGAGTGGCCTAGAGCAGGCAGAAGTTTACGACTGATAGACGTCGGCGAGACTTGAGTTCATCGTTGGCGATCATGTTTTCTCGAAGGTTTTTCCGATGAAGGATATGTTGAGATTCAGGAGGAAATTAAACATAGTTCCAGACATGTGGGACATTTAGAGATTCTCGAGCGTATCAGCACAGTTGCATATCGTTTGACACCTCTCGTGCGATACAGCATCAGACAATCTAGCTGGAGCGCAATCTTTCTTTCACCGAGTAGTCGATAGTCATTCTAGATCGGCAGGTGAAGAAACCGAGGTCCAAGGACATTCCAACCGTAATGTTTTTTTTGGCATGGCCTGAGCGATGAAGAGATCACGTAGGAAGCCGAGGTCAAGATACAGAAGCAATGTTCCCATCTCTTCGAGGGTACGCGTAGTTAGTTTTTAAATTCTAGGACCGAATTTACTTAAGGGTGGAAGATTGTAACTTTTTAAAAATAAATAAATAAATAAATCGTTTAGGAGAATTTCCCGATAATCGGTAAAATAAATTGTATTTTCCGTAAAATTTAATTATAACTATTTTTCATTATAGACTTAAATACGCCTATTTTATCCATGTAATTTCTAGTATTTGGTATTTATTTACTCACTTATAAATTATTAGTTTACTCAAATATTTTCCTAAATTAATTAATTTAAATAATATTATAAGCTTTTATTTATACATTAAATTAGTGATATTTACAAATTGGAATAGGTTAATCATTCATTAGTGAACCATGTCAATAATATATCAAAAGTAAGAATATGTTCACTTGTTCTCATAATGTCTTCAAAATTCTAGAGAATTCTATGGTGAAATAAATTAGGAAATAAATTAAAAACAAATAATTATTGAAAAGAATAATAGATGTAACAATGGAGGGGTTTCATTACTAGAAATTTCTACATACACCTCACGCCCACTCTCCCCTCCTATTGTGGCCGAGCCCAATAGGTGGCAGCCCCCCTTTCTCTTCAATTCATCTCATTCTCATTTAAGAATTAAAAGGAAAAGAAAATTAAAAAGGGGGGTTAATATATGTAATAAATAGGGAAGTTTCTACATTCATCCACCACTTTTCTCTCTCTCTCTCTCATCCTCTCATATTGCTGGCCGATCCCATGAGGCAGCGGCCCCCTCATTTCCCCACCTCCTTTTCTCATCAAAAAATCCACAAAATCCATTCAAAAATCAATACAAAATTATCACTAATTATTCATTTAACTTTTAGCCTATACTCCTTAGCCAAACTAGCTTGAATCTTTGGAGCAAATGACCGTTTTGGGAGGCAAAGTGCATGTTTGATCTCTTGAATTATGAGGTATAAATCTTAACCTATGGTTTAATCGTTGGATAATTACTTGAATCTAAAGCTAATTTAAGTGTTTAATTAGGATTTTAGTTTCAAGATCTAATTTTAAAGAGAAGGATTGAAATTAAGGTTAGGGTTTTTATCACATCATTAAGGTCACAATATGTAGTTTGACGTATTAGGGCATGTAAAATTTATTCTAGTTGTTAAATTTGTTAAGTGTTACTTTTAAATTGTATTAATGGTACAATTTTGCAAACTAGGTTTTGATTAATGTGTAATTAGATAAAATTATAAATTTAGTTAGGATTTGTATGGCAAAATTAAGATATTAAGTTATCATCTTGGTCACTAGAATTGTTAAAACGTCAAGTTTTGAATAAAATTGGAAATTGATGCTTACTAGTTTTTTTGAAGTAAACCGATTTAAATAAAATTGAGATTTTGGTGATATACAACCTAATTCCTAATTTATTTAGCGTATTATGAATGCGTAATTGGTATGATTAGGTTCTAAGCTCGGTAGTTTTCACGTATCGCGACCCTAGTTGTAGTTGTAGCGTGGTCGCGAGCACGTTTGTGCACCAAGTGTGTGTGCGTGTCTTGTTGTGCGTATGGATAGACTTGTGTCGTTTGTTTCCGTGACCATCATTTATTTATCCTTTTAATTGCTTGTCTGCAATTCTAGGGTCGGGTCCAGAGGCGTCGGATGTGGTGCAGAAGAGACAAGGCGGAAATCGGATCTGATTAGCCGAGTCGTCCCGGTGAGTAGATGTATACATCTATGGGGGATCGTCTGGATGGCGCGAGGCGCCCGACAGCTGGGTTATTAGTAGTAATTTTATTTATATGCGTAGTATCCTAGTTAGCCATCTCATTGCATCGCATATATTTATATATATGTGATATCATTTCATAGGACATTTGCACCATTACCATTGGTTCCTGCGGCTCGTGCACTATTTATGCGAACACATACGCCATTGGTAATTGCTTAGTCACGAACACCATAGAACTCGCTTAGAATTGTTGTTAGTGCATTTGCATCATATATGATCCATAGACTTTTACTTGCATATTCATTTAATTAAAATGGATACGTAGGATTGTCAGTCATTTATACGTACCACATTGCATCATGATTCATGCATAGCTTTTGGCTGTACCATGCATGGTATATATTACCGTATCATAGATTTCCATCATCATCGACATGTTTTCAAATTGCGATTTTTCTTGAGGATTTCACTATTGATGAGATTTCTGGATTTTGGGGAAAACCGCAAGATTTTATAAACCTATTATCATTTTAAAAATAGAAATTTGCGGTTTTCTCATGATATTATGTGTGTGGCTTCCACAATGAGTTTTCTCGGTTCTTGAGCAGTATCGCATACCCGATTCGAGAAGGGCGATGCACCGTCTGCGGGTATATGCTGGACCCGGTATGGTACCCTGGGGCAAGAAGATCGCAGATGATGGCGTTGAGCCCGGCAGGGGTGCACTACCTATCGGTTATTTGTGACGTGGCGGATATCCGGAGGATACCGATCGTATTCGTGTGATTTGATGATATAGGATGATCCGGTGTGCCGGAGCCCGAGATATTGAGATTTGAGATATCGAGATATGAGATACAGAGATATGAGATATTAAGACATTGAGATATACATATTTTGTATCGATGTTTGACACGGATTTTTACTGATTTCATTGATGTTACGTCAGTTTATTCACAGGAGTTTTTCTAAGATAAAGATTTTCTCATACTAAACATATTCTGGTTCCATGTTGATTATGCATTCATGTTGCATACATACTAGTGCATCGCATCATATCGGTATATGCGTTGGTTGTGATGCATTTGCGTGCATGCTTATGATAGCCTTATTAGATATTACTTACTACTCATGAGTTGGTAACTCACCCCCGTTGTGCCACAGTATCTTGTAGGTCTGACCCGTCAGCGCAGTAGTGGCAGGTGTACTTTCTATTTTGCTTCGTTGCATCGGGTTGCAGCTTTGCTCAAAAGTGGGTTGCGAGGACATTTTGTTCCATCTTCTATTTTATTTTGTATCTAGTATACTCCATCTACCTTTGTATATTGTAATAGACGGTGAAACTTGAGACATGTATTTGTGGTTTGTGTCGATGCTCACCTGAGCCGACGTGATGCTTTTATGCTTTTATTCTGATTTCATCTTAGTATGATATATTCATTACATGTGGTTGTGATTCCGCCTTTGGCGAAGAGCTAGCTCCCTCTTGGGGATGATTTCATTCATTTTTATGCATATTGTTGAATTGTACCCGTTTTGGGGGCCAGTATTTACAAAGGAGACTCTGTCGAAATTTTTAGGACATTTGGATGTTTTAAAATCTTTAAGGCGGCTTATTTTGTTTTCCTTCACTCTATTTCTTTATTTGGTTTAGATTTTAGGGCTTTAGCTTACTTAGATTACGTTACGCCTTTAGACGCTTCGTAATTTAAGTGCCAGTCATGTTCCGTTCTTTCGGGTCGTGACAAAGTTGGTATCAAAGGGATAGGTTTTACCTTTTCGAGTGTAGGATGAACTTTGGTAGATGGAGTAGGTGACTTAAGCATAGTGGCGTAGCGTGTGTATTTTCCGCGGCATACTTATGATATGATACTCCGCCTAAGTGACCTTAGGATATTTATATATTTGCTTGTATTTCCTTCTTTGATTCCGGAAAACCTTTGATTCGATCGCAACATTCCTATCGATCCTATTTCTTGTTCCAACCACTATACCGCCGGAGACTACGAGGGCCAGAGGGCTGCCGCCAGAGATGAGATTAGAGTAGGCTTATTTGAGACAAGGACCGATCAGGGCGGTAGGCCTACCCCTCAGGGATAGAGTGATCCGCTTTTTCCAGGATGGATGGCTAGGCTGGACTCGAGTATTCAGGACGTATGAAAGATGGTTGGATCGTTAGTTGAGGATAGACGAGCTCCGAGAGCCGATGATGTCCTTCCTATTTCAGGGACTGTGATTGTACCTGTTGCTCAGGCAATTGTTTCTGTTGTTACCAAGACTTTTTTCGTATCCTTACAGGAGGTTTTGAGGCTGAAGCCTCCAGCTTTTACCAGCACAGATGCGGCGGTGGATCCATAGACAATCCTCGACAGGATGGCTAGAATTTATCGTTCACAGAGATGTTCTGACAAGATATAGGTTGAGCTTGCGAGTTTCCGTTTAGGAGGCCTTGCTCAGACGTGGTGCAAGTCAGTCGAGAGAGGCAAGCTGTAGATCTACCTCCTATGACTGGGATGAAGTTCATAGCTATATTCTTCGCTCGTTTCCTTCCGAAGAGCGTTCGAGATGTCGAGCTCATAGTTTTAAGTCTTGCGTAAGACTTCAGGTATTACAGTGTCTAAGTACGACATTTAGTTTACTTAGTGGACCGATATACTCCTTATCTGGTGGACACTGAAGAGAAACAGATAAGGAGGTTTGTGTGGAGATTGGTCATGCAGTTATTTCTTTCCATCGGTACCCAGTATTTTGAAACTTACGTCGCTACTATGAATGCAACCTTACTATTGGAGGAGCGCATTTCTGAGACTTTAGTCATTCCTGGACCAAAGAGAATTCGTACCGGTATGCTAGCTCAGAGGCAGTTAGATAGACGTCGTTGTGACAGGCTAATCTTTTGGTCACTTGATATGTTTTCGTTCGTGTTTCGCTCGCATCGGAGATAGGGATTCTTAGCGTATGTTCGTCATATTGGAGCCGCAGAGGTCCCATTGAACCAGGTCCTGATTGTAAGGGAATTTCAAGATGTCTTCCCTGACAAGCTGCTTGGTTTGTCGCCAAAGCGCGATGTTGAGTTCTGCTTTGACTTGATATCCGGTACGGAGCCTTTTTCGATACCGCCATATCGGATAATCCCGGCGGAGTTTAAAGAACTGAAGAATCGGTTGTAAGATTTATTGGGTAAAGGGCTTGTTGTCCGAGTGTGTCACCTTGGGAGTGCTCCTATCCTGTTCGTTAAGAAGAAAGATAACAGTTGTATTGTGCATCAATTTTCATCGGTTGAGTTGGGCTTCGGTGCGGAACCGATATCTTCTACCTTGTACAGAAGATTTTTTCGATTAGCTCCACTGTGCGGAACAATTTCTCGAAGATTGACTTGCGATCAGGTTACCATTAGTTGTGGGTTCGAGAGGATGGTATTCCGAAGACTGCTTTCCATACACGTTACGAGCGTTATGAGTTTTTGATCAGCAATGCCTCAGCAGAATTTATGCATTGGATGAACCGCGCATTCATGCTGTTTCTTGATCAGTCTATCATCATGTTCATTGAAGACGTCTTAGTGTATTTTGGAGCCGAGTGGAGCCTGGGAAGCAATTGAAGATTTCGTTGCAGACTCTGAGGGAGCACCAACTATTAGCTAAATTATCTAAGTATGTTTCTGGTTGGATGGTGCTGACTTCTTGGGTCGCGTAATTACAAGAGATGGTATACGTATGGAACCAAAGAAGATCGAGGCCGTTCGACACTGTCCTAGACCTGTAACAGTGACGGGGTTCGCAGCATTTTGGATTAACCCGAACGAGAGTTCCTTTTCTTTGGACTGGGACTTGTGAACAGAGTTTTCAGCAGTTAAAGACTCGCTTGAATACGGCTCCAGTTTTATCTATGCCTTAAGGATCAGGCGGTTCGTTGTTTACTGCGATACTTCTCGATAGTTGAAGAAGCACGAGCAGAATTATCCCACGCATGACTTAGAATTGCTGCAGTGATTTTGCACTCAAGATGTAGAGACACTACCTATATGACGAGTCGTGCTTGATATTTACAGACCACAAGAAGCTTGAGGTATGTCTTTCAGCAGCAAGATCTAAATTTGAGACAGTGCCGTCGGATGGAACTAATTCTGTGGACCCTCTAGAAAAATTAAACCCTAGCTCGACATAATGACAATGGAACCGCTTTCGAACCTTTAGTTTGCGGCAGTTTCGCGGTGCTATTAATGAGACTTGGGTCTGCCCTTCTACGGTTGGTCCAGAGGTACTGTGGTATGTTTTGGGTATTTTTAAACTGTACTCAAGTGTTGAGCTCTTTGGAAATTGTGGGACTTTGATGAATCGATCGAAAAATTTAACGTCGTCCGGATATCATGTTGTCACGACCCGAAGTTCGGCCCGTGACCGGCACTTAACCACGTAACGTCTACAGGCGTAACGCAATTAAGTGAGCCGAAAACCCAAAAATCAAAACCATTAAAAGTAGTGAGTGATGAAAACATTGGTTTAAAACATTTATAAAACTCGAGTAAAAAGCTTTAAAGTTCAAGTTATTTTCTTAAAAATTTCGGCAGCAACTCCTTTGTAAAAACTAGCCCCGAAACGGGTACAAGTCATGATACAAGTAAAATGACATACAAATAAGAATAAAGCACCCCAAACGGGAGCAATCACGCCCAACGGCCGAAACAATCACCATGAGAATAATATACGACGTCGTAGCGAAGAAATGAGCAATATAAGTGAAAACAGCATAAACATCCAGTGTACAAAAATATACACATCGTCCTCACAACTGGTCTATAAGTCAATAAATGAAATGGTAGATATAGAGTACTAGATATAATAGAATGTACAATGAAGTAAAAATGGATACCCGCAACCTACCTATAAGCAAAATGGCCACACGCCAACAGTAGCGGGATCCGCAACAAAAAGATACAATGATGTAGCCCTGCCGCGACTACTCTAAGGGTCAACCTGCAAACGCTGTGGCACAACGTGGGTGAGTTTCCAACTCGTGAATAGTAAATAACATATACAGGTAATCGCAGGTATGCACGTACTGCGATACTCTAACAAGTGCAATCTGATAACATCAATATGATAATCTGGGTATACAATAATCATGCGCAGTACTCTATCAAGTACTACAACTACAGGATACAATGTATATCAATGAATGCTGAGCATGGGATAGAATATTATCTACATGAATCATCATTTTGGAAAAAAACCGGTGTCTACTAAATACACCCAAATCTCAAAACTAATCGGCCCTCAAATCCTGTAAATCTCATGGAAACATGAGTGCCCAACATCGGCACTCGAAAATATCATGAAATACTCGTGTCCAACATCGACACGTAAATCCTCATGTATCGGGTTTCGTCAGTCCGGATCGGCCCATGGGCTCCGTCTGCATAATCGGCCCTCGGCCCCGGCAGTACGGGTCGACCCGTATCCATCTCTCGACTCTGGTCAGTATCCTCCGGATAACTACCAGGTCCAACCAATCACTGGTAGGTAGTAGTTCCTTAGCCAGGCTCATCATCTACTGCACAACAGATCCGTTCTCGCCCCGGGGTACCATACCGGGTCCACCATGAACCCGCAAACGGATCGTCCACTCCTCGAATCGGGTTTCTAGCACACGTCTCAGAACCGAGAAAATGCATGGTGGACGCACTGAAATATCATATCAAGAGAAACCGGGTTTTCAAAACAATGCCTACTTTCTTAAAATAATACCACGTTTCTCAAATCCAGAAATCACATGAAATCCAAAAATCAATGCGTAAAATCATGCAATGTGACGTATGCAACATAAAGTTGCAATTTGTGCATACCAAGGGAAAACCGCTTATTTAAATAAATACAGTTTTTAAATACGTCATGCGGTTCCCGAATCTCAAAATCAAATCCACGTCATCTAAGGATGCATACGTAGCTATAACTAGTTTGGGTGTGCGCAAGTACGTATGCAAGTGTGAAAGTGCAAGTATCTAGATACAAAAATATGTATGCACACAAAGGAGCAGAATCATGTCTAAACATCAATGATGAGGTAAGCTAAACGATGTATGGCTCATAGCAATTCTGTAGTACGAGTGTCATTGCAGTTACTAATGTTGTGTGTGTAGCATACAATTAGTGCTCGTACAGCATGAACCGTTAGTAACAGTGCAGTGTTTCATAACTACTATGTCCATATGCAACAAGAGAAGGGTATGCAACAATGATATATATGCACAAATTATATATATATATATATATATATGTCACGACCCGAAAGAGCACGTGACTGGCCCTTGAACCATATGAAGTCTATAGGACTCCATCTGATCTAAGTAAGCCAAAAGTCCAGAAATCTAAAACCATTTAAAGAGTAAATAAAGGAACTGGTTTTTAATAAGTAAAGAAAGCATATTTGAAATCAAAGTTTTTCAAATAACTAAGCCGAAAATGCATTTTTAAAATGTGTAGTCTTTTCTGGAAATTTCGGCAGAGTTTCCTTTGTAAAAACTGGCCCCGAACGGGGTACAACAAGAATAATATATATGAAATGATGAAAGGCATCCCTAAGCGGGAGCTAGCACTTTGTCAATCGACGGTCATAACCACGCAAGCAATAATAATATACAACGCCAAAGGGCGAGGATCAAAACCCAAAAAGAAACTCAAAACAGCCAGAAAACCATAATACTACAAGCGTGACTCTAAGGTCAAAATAATACATCACTGTGTCTAAGTCTGAAACAATATACAAGTTTTGGTTGATGGAATTTCTAGATACAACTGAAAAGTATATGTACAAGGGTGGTTCTGATGCAAAAGAACCCACCTACCAAAGCAAGTCACCCGTATGGAAGCAGTGTGCCAGAAAAGCCGCTATGGAATCTGTACGGCAAAAACCTGCAAGAACTGTGGCACAACGGGGGTGAGTTGCCAACTCGTGAATGTAAGGTTCCTAGGCACTCTAATGAAGTCTCACAAAGCATCAACCATGCCAATTTCAAATTTTTCCGGTGCCGAGAAACCCTAATACGGATCGTTAACTAGAATTTTAGGCGAAACAATAAACTAGTTAACGACTTAACTAAAAGTGAGAAGCTACAACCTTTGTAGATCCGGTTCTCCACTTCCTTAGCTCCACGTAGACTTCCTCCCGCTATCCAAGTCGGATCTCGGACCCTAGCATCGGCTTCATCGGAGAAATGAGCGGAATAGTCGTCGGCTACGATGCCGAAGATGATCTACGTCGAGGCTTTCACAAGATCAAGCTCCGACTTCACCAAGTTGTGAAACTTGTGAATAAAACACCCTATACTACTTGGCAAGAGGTAGAGGGTGAAGAAATAGGAGGTGGGTTCACTTTAGAATTGGATTTCTCACTTGTTTACTCAAGATGCCATTAATGGTGGCAAGCTTTTTCTTGAACTCAAGAAGAAGAAGAAGATGAAGATGATCATGATAAGTCCTTTTAAAATGCAAAAGAAATGAATACTTATCATAATATGAACCATGGTTAGGTGTAGAGAATTGACTAAGGTTAGATGAATGGTTAGGGTTAAGCATGAAGACAAAATGGTCACTTTGGTCAAAGCTTCATGAAGCTTCAAGAAAGAAAGCAACCATATTGTTTTCTTTTGCAATTTCTTTTTAATCCAAATGAAAAAGATAAATGAATGAATAAATAAAAACCCTAACCATTTACTTAACCAAGGTTTAATTCTTTACACTTAACCAAATGAGTAAGTATCATCAAACATGATACAAACATGTGCACAAAAGTATATCACATATACAACTTGCACATCAAGTGAGAAAATCCATTTAAAGTGAACCAATACTAGCTAATGCAAAGTAATATATCAAATATATAATTATACATTAAATCATTAAATCAACACTTGATTTAACGATCCGGTCATATCGCATATAACCGACTAGTATCCTATGTACCGGCTTATCGAATCAATCCTTGATTCGATATCTAGGTTATATCGCATATAACCAATCGATACATTCATCGCGAGAATGAAATACGGTATCACATACACGCATTATTCTCGGTCCTGCACGTATCTCATATGCGCTCCTATTTCGTTTCGCTTGAGCCAGGAAACCTCTGTGTAGGACTCTAAAGACTCGTCAATACGCCGGTAGCAGATGATGATCATATCAAGCACCCACAAGCCGCAAGCGGTCTGCTAAACGTAACGGCCATCCGGGTATTGAGCGATCAGAAGATCGACGAGCTAGCACGCTCACACTCCTGTGAATCCAACCAGTAACACTTACCGTACAGTCCGGTCTGTTCGTCTGATATGTCGCATATCAAGTATAGGTGTGGTAAACGTCAGACCCCAATAACCGATAAGTCGTGCCGATGTGAGGCTCATAACGGGTTGAGAAACTACTGGTAATACTTACCAGCAAATCTCTAATCAGCCCTGGCCAGGGACTTCCCTGTTACGGCCAATCGAGCACAGCGCAACATCAACCCCCAATACCGGGAGAGACGAAACCCCTCCTATCGCTCATTGCCTCCATGTGACTCGGGACTGTACCCAAAGACCACCGTTTTGCACGACCTCATGGACGTGGTAAGGTGGAGATCAAAGCACAGTGGGAATCACACAAGACTCTATGACGATCTCGGGTCTACAGACTAACCTGCACAAGTGTCACCTGAGAACTGCCATCTGACGTGAGGTATAATACCATCTGGGAGTTCTCGACGAGTCCGTCCAGTGTACCCAGTCTCTACTGAGCACCCGTATACTATCTCTGATGTCAAACACCAATGGATATGGGATCATCCATCGCCCATCTCATGGGTCGAGAAGCGTATACGCTAGTCTACACTGGTATATCGATGCCCCATCTCGATACACCCACGACTAGGGACCTTGAAGGATGTACCTATAGACTACCATATCCCCACTAGTATGATCCGTATCATAGTCCAGGTAGTCAAGTACACATCCTAAGGGCTTTACCAACATGTAACTACAAGACAGTTTAAAGAGACTAGTAAACATGTTAAGATAAAGAGAAACCAGATAGCATACTATCATATCGAGCAAGAAAGTCATCTCTATATATGTCCAAGCATCCATTATAATATACATCATCTGTACAATACTGGCCTCTAGGGCATACATACAACTAACAATCTCCCACTTGCACTAGGGCCAGCTGCTGTAGTATCGCATACCGAGCATCCCGAAGAGTCTCTCAAACTGTATCTGGGGAATGGCCTTCGTGAGTGGATCCGCCGTGTTGTTCTTCGTGTCAACTCTCCTGACCTCGATCTCCCGGCGATCAACTATCTCCCGGATCAGGTGATACCGCCTCAGAATATGCCTGGAACGCTGATGGGACCTGGGTTCCTTGGCCAAAGCCACCGCTCCATTGTTATCGCAATACAAAGGTATTGGATGATCAATGGATGGAACCACTCCAAGTTCAGTAATGAACTTCTTGATCCAGACAGCCTCTTTAGCAGCATCGTTGGCAGCGATGTATTCAGCCTCCATTGTCGAGTCTGCCACGGTTTCCTGCTTGGAACTCTTCCAGCTAACCGCCCCTCCGTAAAGGGTAAAGACAAATCCCGACTGCGACTTAGAGTCGTCCTTATCACTCTGGAAGCTCGAATCGGTAAAGGACTCCACTTGGAGTTCTCCGTTACCATACACCAAGAGCATCTCTTTAGTCCTTCGCAAGTACTTAAGAATGCTCTTCACAGCTGTCCAGTGACTCTCTCCAGGATCAGCTTGATACCTGCTCACTATACTTAGTGAGTATGCAACATCGGGTCTGGTACATAGCATCGCGTACATGATAGAGCCTACAGCCGAAGCATAGGGTATCCCTTGCATGCTAGCTCTCTCCAAATCAGTCTTGGGAGACATCTCTTTGGAGAGAGTGACTCCAGAAATCGTGGGCAAGTTCCCACGCTTGGATTCTTCCATACTAAACCTCTTTAGTATGGTGTCAATGTACCTGGATTGGGACAATCCCAAAATCCGTTTGGATCTATCTCTATAGATCCTAATTCCCAATATGCAGGAGGCATCACCAAGATCTTTCATTGAGAATCTTTATGATAAGAAGAGCTTGACCGATTGCAGCATAGGAATATCATTTCCTATCAAGAGTATGTCGTCTACGTACAATACGAGGAAGACTACCTTACTCTCTGCCACCTTCTTGTAGATACAAGGTTCATCTGGATTTTTGACGAAATCAAACTCTTTGATAACGACGTCAAAGCAGATGTTCCAACTCCGCGATGCTTGCTTTAATCCATAAATGGATTTAAGCAGCTAGCACATCTTCCCGCTGCTCCCACTGTCTACGAAGCCCTCTGGCTGAGTCATGTACACGCACTCTTCTAAATCACCGTTTAGAAAGGCGGTCTTAACATCTATTTGCCAGATTTCGTAGTCATGATATGCAGCGATGGCAAGCATGATCCGGATGGATTTAAGCATAGCCACTGGAGAAAAGGTTTCGTCATAGTCCACACCTGGTCTTTAACGAAAACCCTTTGCAACAAGTCTAGCTTTGAAAGTCTCCACTTTCCCATCCACACCAAGTTTTTTCTTGAAGATCCACTTGCTCCCAATGGGTTTTACCCCTTCAGGAGCAGCTTCCAAAGTCCATACTTTGTTGGTGTACATGGATTCCATCTCGGACCGCATTGCATCCAGCCATTTCACTGAGTCCCTACTCGTGATGGCCTGCTCGAAGCTAGTTGGGTCATCATCCTCCATGATGCAATCCTCGCTCCCACCATCCATGAGAAAACCGTAGTATCTCTCAGGTTGGCGAGGAACCCTACTAGATCGGCGGAGAGGCTGGGGTTCATTGGGAGCTACTGAATCTTCTGGTTCCACTAAATCTTCAGTTACGGTTTGTGTATCTGGAACCTCTTCCAGCTCTATCACTTTGCCACTAATTTCTTTTTCAAGGAATTCCTTTTCTAAAAAGGTGGCATGTTGAGCAACAAACATTTTTTGTTCCTCACTGTGGTAGAAAAAATACCCATATGAGTTCTTTGGATATCCCACAAACTTGCAAAGAACTGACCGTGCCTCGAGCTTGTCCGGATTGTGTCTTTTGACATAGGCTGGACAACCCCATATCTTAACTCGTTTAAGATATGGCCTCTTCCCATTCCATATCTCATATGGTGTGGTAGGTACAGATTTAGATGGAACTTGATTCAATAGGTATGCTGCTGTCTCCAGTGCATATCCCCAGAAGGAAATAGGCAACTCAGCTGTGCTCATCATAGAGCGCACCATATCTAATAGGGTGCGGTTCCTCCGTTCTGATACACCGTTGTGCTGTGGTGTATATGGAGGAGTCAGCTGAGAGAGAATCCCATTCTCTTTTAGGAAGTCCAGGAATTCATTGCTCAAGTATTCACCTCCTCGATCAGATCGTAGGATTTTAATACTTTTTCCGGTTTGGTTCTCGACTTCTTGTTTATATTCTCTAAATTTCTCAAAAGCTTCAGACTTGTGTCTTATCAAGTACACATGTCCGTATCTTGAGAGATCGTCAGTGAATGTAATGAAGTGCGAAGAACCATCCCTGGCATGTGTAGACATGGGACCACATACATCACTATGTATTAGTCCCAAGAGTTTTGTAACTCTTTCTCCGTGTCCCGTAAACGGAGTTTTGGTCATCTTGCCTTTGAGACATGACTCGCAAGTGTCATAAGATGAAAATTCGAATGGTTTCAAATATACATCCTTATGCAACTTAGCTAGTCGTGTCGCATTGATGTGACCCAGTCTACAATGCCACAAGAAGGATTCGTTCAGTTCTGAACTCTTCTTCTTGTGTGTGTTTGTTACGCTCAGAACTGTTGATTGATTTAGAACATAAATGCCATTGCACAACGTACCTGATCCAACCAACTTTTGGTTACGGAAAATGTTCATAACATTATCCTGTAATACAAAATTATATCCTTCTTTACTCAACAAAGAAACCGATATAATGTTGCATATCAGGTTCGGCATGTAATAGCATTCGTTCAGAACCAATGTATTACCAGTAGGTAATGTAAAGTGATATTCCCCGACAGTCTTAGCTGCAACAATTGCACCATTTCCAACTCTAATGTCTTTATCACCTTCTCCAAGTTCTCTACCTTTCCTTAGCCCATGTAACTGATTACATATATGGGATCCTGACCCGGTATCTAATACCCAGGACGTAGAGCAAATGGAGAAACAGTTCTCAGTAACGAACACACCCGAAGAAAATGCATCATCATGTACTTTCTTCAATCGGGTGGCATGGGAATCCTGGTATTCCCCTATATCCTGTTCATTCCTATAACTCTTATAAGAAAGAACGGAACCAACGTTCCCCAGCACAGTATAACATGCGGGTTCAGTCAATACATCCATATTATTATCTTTATTAGGGCATGACATGGTCGCTACCTGGAGAGAGAGAGAAGAAAACACTTTAGCGTAAGCTCGTGCAAGATCAGATTGGTTATTATCTTATCTAATCAGGATGGCTCCCACTGGTTTTTATCAAATCTTCCTTCAAACCCTAAAAGGAAAGACTAGCCGGGATTAATTACACACTACAAGTTCGCCAATCTTTCAGCCAGGCCAGTGTCGGTACTTTGAGGGAGGTCCCCCGTGCTTTCGCACGAACCTAATTAATGTAAACCTCGTTTTCCCAGAGGCGTAACCCCGTTGACACCTTTCTAGACACCTACTTGATCAGCTAATTGCAATGTGTAAAACTCTCCCAGGAGTAACTCTTACTCGCAGTGGGTATCGGGATCCAACTATCTCATAGAAGGTATGCAATCTCATTGTAAATTTCAACACTTGAAACTCCCGATAATGCTTTTGCCCCAAATGATCTATGACCTTGACAAGGTCAACAAACCATAGACCGTAAGGCAAGTTCAACCCGTCATTTCTTGATTGAATTAAACCCACCCGCACGACCCTTGACAAGGTCAACAAGGCCGTACGACTACCCTAACTCAATCTGCATCATATGCATAAGCAGATAAATACTGGTTAGCTACCGCACACTGTGCCTTGACAAGGTCAACAAACGTAGCACGAATACTAAACATGACTTATCTGAAATGACGGAGGGCTACGACAGGTTTTTCTGAAAACCTATTGCGTAATGAACTTGATATCATTATAGAATCAAATGAAGTTTTGAAATGGAGTGTTTTTTAGGCTTTTCTAGTTTTGCTAAAGGGGTCACTCCCGGTGAAGGGATCGTCGGCCCTTTCCTCGTCGAATGAGGTGCGGGATATATCATATATATCACTGTGCAAAGCAAAAACTCTTAAAAGCAATCAAAAGACAAACCGAGTGTGTAGCATCTGCCAGTTATTGCTAAAGGAGTCACTCCCGGTGAAGGGATCTCGGTCCTTTCCTTATCGAATAAGGTGCAGGGTATATCATATATACCGCTATGCAAAGCAAGAACTGTAGCTACCTGTTTTGTTTAAAATTTAATTCTACAACATCTTAGGTTTCTTTTCTTTCATTAATCACATTAATGAAGTCCCATCATTTAAGTCACCTAAACATCACAGATAAATACGACGTACACTTATGCCATCCGCATTCGCCTGGATGTCCCCTCGTGCACCGTTAGGTTAGGTAACTAACGACAGAGCAGGGCAGGGCTAGTGCGGGTGCAAAACATATGTAACGTCTATATAATATATCATATATACTATATACTGTATCTATCACAGAACATCATATGATCACATCACAGATATCGCAGCAGAAGAAACATATGAAACATTGGATATACTAGGACGTCCGTGTTTTCAATACGAGCCAGTATAAAACACGGATTCCACGGTCGTGATGAATAGCCAATCCCACACCCCTAGACCCCTAGGAGAGCGGCAAGCAACCCTACCAATTCTAGGGTTAGGAGACCCAGACTCGACTCCTTGAGATGGTCTCCCACAGGACCCTAGAACCCGGTTACTTGTGCTCCCCTCCTTGGGTCTATCCTAATACGGAAAAGTAAATAATATACAAAAGGTGACAACTTCCGCAACCTGAAAGTGCCCCAATAAAAGAATATTACATACAAGTTTTTACATGAAGGAAAATGAAAAACACTCATCTCACATAAAAACCCCCGGCTATTCAAACACGACGATCCAATATAACATATCCAGCAACACATAACATCACATGTCATCAGCGTAAGTAAATATGCGCATCCCAATTGTCGTTGACATATAGCAACGAAACCGGCGATATCACATATTACACTTACGGTCACAGAAAAGAAAGTGTAAAACTACAACAGTTGGAATCCGCAACCTCTTTAGACATCGCATGCCTAATCAAATGAAATACTTAGACATCACATGCCTAACAATTATAAACCCCGCATTTTAGTCCCATTATCGAAAACTCTTTTCAATATCAAATGAGACTAAACCGCTAGATTTATAACATTCATTCAGTTATCTCATAACTGTTTGTGAATTCCAATTATTGTATCCCATTCCGGATAAATAGAAAATATTAAACTTTCCGATCGAACATTCGAACACCCAAGTTTTCCCGAAACTGTTCAACACATGAAATAGGTTCAAAGACATTCACTTCATGCCTCAGTACCAACGGTCCAGCCGTAGAAGGGTCAAGCCAACGCCTCACATGTGGCACGCCGTACTGCCCCAAACCCGAAGGTTCAAAGGGCAGTTCAAGACGGTCACATAATCGAGTTAAGCTTTGTTGTCTTCTAGAGGGACCATCGCGTTACTTGCACTACTTAGAACGTCTTTAAACCACGGAAAAATCCAACACTTGGAAATTTTCCGGCAGGGGAAAAGTTGGGTATTTATATCCGGTCGAACTTTTTAACATATTCGAAAATTATCCGGAAAACCACACAGAAAAAATTTGAAAATCCGATCGAATATTTGATCCCCAATACAACCCCAAAATACTCAACTCTTGAGTCAAATTAAAAATTCCCAGAAAACTCAGCATAATAAAATAGGAGTTACTGTGCAAACAGGGAAGGATGACGTCATCATACGGCCGCGGAACCGCCGCAGAAGCCATGCTTCTGCCGCGGTTCCGCCGCGCTTTGAACTCATCATTGGTCAAATTTTGCACCGTAATTCTTATAATTCCCTGCTGAATTTTTTAAGCATTTTTAATCTGGAAAAAACCCAGTTTTTGAAAAAAGTCCAGAGAGCGTGAAAAATATAGGGTTTCGGGTTCGATCAGGTTTCAAACATCGTCTAAGCATCGCCTAAGGCTCTAGTTAGGCTCTGATACCACTGTAGGGTTCCTAGGCACTCTAATGAAGTCTCACAAAGCATCAACCATGCCAATTTCAAAATTTTCCGGTGCCGGGAAACCCTAATACGGATCGTTAACTAGAATTTTAGGCGAAACAATAAACTAGTTAACGACTTAACTAAAAGTGAGAAGCTACAACCTTCGTAGATCCGGTTCTCCACTTACTTAGCTCCACGTAGACTTCCTCCCGCTGTCCAAGTCGGATCTCGGACCCTAGCATCGGCTTCATCGGAGAAATGAGCGGAATAGTCGTCGGCTACGATGCCGAAGATGATCTACGTCGAGGCTTTCACAAGATCAAGCTCCGACTTCACCAAGTTGTGAAACTTATGAAGAAAACACCCTATACTACTTGGCAAGAGGTAGAGGGTGAAGAAATAGAAGGTGGGTTCACTTTAGAATTGGATTTCTCACTTGTTTACTCAAGATGCCATTAATGGTGGCAAGCTTTTTCTTGAACTCAAGAAGAAGAAGAAGATGAAGATGATCATGATAAGTCCTTTTAAAATGCAAAAGAAATGAATACTTATCATAATATGAACCATGGTTAGGTGTAGAGAATTGACTAAGGTTAGATGAATGGTTAGGGTTAAGCATGAAGACAAAATGGTCACTTTGGTCAAAGCTTCATGAAGCTTCAACAAGCTTCAAGAAAGAAAGCAACCATATTGTTTTCTTTTGCAATTTCTTTTTAATCCAAATGAAAAAGACAAATGAATGAATAAATAAAAACCCTAACCATTTACTTAACCAAGGTTTAATTCTTTACACTTAACCAAATGAGTAAGTATCATCAAACATGATACAAACATGTGCACAAAAGTATATCACATATACAAACTTGCACATCAAGTGAGAAAATCCATTTAAAGTGAACCAATACTAGTTAATGCAAAGTAATATATCAAATATATAATTATACATTAAATCATTAAATCAACACTTGATTTAACGATCCGGTCATATCGCATATAACCGACTAGTATCCTATATACCGGCTTATCGAATCAATCCTTGATTCGATATCTAGGTTATATCGCATATAACCAATCGATACATTCATCGCGAGAATAGAATACGGTATCACATACACGCATTATTCTCGGTCCTGCACATATCTCATATGCGCTCCTATTTCGTTTCGCTTGAGCCAGGAAACCTCTGTCTAGGACTCTAAAGACTCGTCAATACGCCGGTAGCAGATGATGATCATATCAAGCACCCACAAGCCGCAAGCGGTCTGCTAAACGTAACGGCCATCCGGGTATTGAGCGATCAGAAGATCGACGAGCTAGCACGCTCACACTCCTGTGAATCCAACCAGTAACACTTACCGTACAGTCCGGTCTGTTCGTCTGATATGTCGCATATCAAGTCTAGGGGTGGTAAACGTCAGACCCCAATAACCGATAAGTCATGCCTATGTGAGGCTCATAACGGGTCGAGAAACTACTGGTAACACTTACCAGCAAATCTCTAATCAGCCCTGGCCAGGGACTTCCCTGTTACGGCCAATCGAGCACAGCGCAACATCAACCCCCAATACCAGGAGAGACGAAACCCCTCCTATCGCTCATTGCCTCCATGTGACTCGGGACTGTACCCAAAGACCACCGTTTTGCACGCCCTCATGGACGTGGTAAGGTGGAGATCAAAGCACAGAGGGAATCACACAAGACTCTATGACGATCTCGGGTCTACAGACTAACCTGCACAAGTGTCACCTGAGAACTGCCATCTGACGTGAGGTATAATACCATCTGGGAGTTCTCGGCGAATCCATCCAGTGTATCCAGTCTCCACTGAGCACCCGTATACCATCTCTGATGTCAAACACCAATGGATATGGGATCATCCATCGCCCATCTCATGGGTCGAGAAGCGTATACGCTAGTCTACACTGGTATATCGATGCCCCGTCTCGATACACCCACGACTAGGGACCTTGAAGGATATACCTATAGACTACCATGTCCCTACTAGTATGATCCGCATCATAGTCCAGGTAGTCAAGTACACATCCTAAGGGCTTTACCAACATGTAACTACAAGACAGTTTAAAGATACTAGTAAACATGTTAAGATAAAGAGAAACCAGATAGCATACTATCATATCGAGCAAGAAAGTCATCTCTATATATGTCCAAGCATCCAATATAATATACATCATCTGTACAATACTGGCCTCTAGGGCATACATACAACTAACAGTGAATAGAAAATATCTACAAGCAGAGATCGAATGTATGACCCATCCTAGGTCAATACAATCAGATATAAATAAACCTCAATATGAATAAGTCTGAACCATGCTAAACTGGCAATGTAATCTCTATACATGAGTGTAGTGCCAAGTGCTCGTTCCAGTGCCTCTGGTAATAGCATATCATAAATATAAGGTATGATCAATGTATCTGCATGTACGTGGATCCCGTCCACACGTCACCCAATGACAATAACCATCATGCATGAAAATATCATCAGCATATGCATGGAAATATGAGGATATAAACCACCTGTGTCCCTCGCGTCACGTCAAAATCTTGGAACCGGAGTGTCCAGCATCGACACTCAAAAAAATCATGAAAACTGTGCCCAGCATCGGCACGTAAATCCTCATATATCGGGCTCCGTCTGCGGAATCGGCCCTCGACCCCAGCAGTACGCCCATATCCATCTATCGACTCTGGTCGCTATCCTCCGGATAACCGCCAGGTCCAACTAATCACCGGTAGGTAATCGCCCACCTCCAGGCTCAATCGGGAAAGTCCTTCGATCATCTTGCCGAGGGGAACCATACCGGGTCCACCATGTACCCGCAATCGGCCCGTCCACTCCTCGAATCGGGTTTCACATGTCGCTCTCAGCACCGAGAAAATACATGGTGGATGCACTGAAATATCATATCAAGGGTAACCGGGTTTTTAAAGCAATGACATATTCTCTTTTGAAATACCAACGGTTCCAAAAATCCAGAAATATCACGGAAACAACAACTCTCAATGCGTATAATCAGAAAGCAAGATGTATGTGACATGTAAAAGAAATGTAAGCACATCAGTCTATCATGCAAGAATCATGTCCTGAATGCAACAGTACTACAGTGTAGTGACATGGCAATTATCGATGATGAAGTGTGTGAGCCGGCAAACAAGTGTACGTGGAACATACGCATCATCGATAATGGTGCTGGTGTCCTAGCAGTATGACTGTAATATATCAATAAACACAAGCAATGCAATGCAAATAGCATGAGTATGCGGAATCGAATAATCAACGCAACAGTACAGACTCTATCTCAATAAATATATCATGCAGCCTTGCCTTTTGAAATAAGACGAATCAGGGTTTTTGGTAAAATAAGGGCTACGGTGTTTTATGAAAAGATGTGTCGTTTGAAAATATCCGTAGAATCCCTTTTGTCTATCTTTAAAATATCCCCGATTCGTTAGTTTTGAAATAGGTATGACTCGGGTCTAGTCCAACGCCTACTATGCGAACTACGGACCTAACAATCAAGTCAATCGGGAGGGGTATGAAAACCACTTAAATCTGAGTCAATATATACATATATATACAATAGTCGGTGATCCCGCCTAAATAGTATCACGTACGATACAGTATATCATATAACATCCTCGAGTCATGAGTGCGGATCTAATATCAATACAAAGCTCGTACGGTAAATCATCGTACGGCATCCCAAATCTGGGGTACTGACCTAAGCCCAGTACAAACGACATCATCAATATATGCATGCACGAGTATGAAACACTTCGTCAAAGGACCCGCTAAGTCATCATGTCGTATCTCAAATACGAACTCTGTCATATCGCCGAATCTCACGGCCTCAATCAAACCTCATCGACTCATCTCAATCCCACGTATCATTCTCAATCCCGTATATGAACACATAGTCCCATACCCATGTGTAAATATACACACCTCCATGTGCACACATGTAAAATAAAGAATGTATGCAATTATATGTGTACGTGTATGTGTGGGTGCAACCACTACTCTAGGGCTTCGCTCTATACTAAACCAATACATCCTTATCATCAATAATTCCATTATTACCATCAATAATCCTAAACAACACATAATAAATATATGTGTGTATACGTATTCGTATACATCACCACGGACTGTGGGGGTGCTATACGCCATCCACCCGACTTCTCCCCGTAGATATAAATCTACTCACCTTGCTTCTCGTGTGCCGATACCGATGTCGCCATCTTCATCTTCTTCGCCTCAACATCACGTCGGGTACCTACACGTATATCACAAACGCTAAAGCACATGAAAATCACATCGGAAAGCCAAAATAGCACACGCTACTCGCATAGGTAAAAACCTATCGTCTCGCATACACGATCAATATCCACTTGTCGTTGACGTCTAAACGCCACCCGACGAGAATGAATCACCAAATACCAAAATCCATGCTAAAACAAGTCGTAAATCATGCGCCAACATAGAAAAATCAACCCAGATTTTACCCTAGATGGAATCAGACAAAATTGCACATGCCATGGGTCAAGAATACTTGAAATAGGGCCATGCACCAAAAACGAGGCCAACCCCCCCTGCTCTGGCCGCAATTTGTGGCCAGATGGGATTTATCTGCGGCCAGGAATAGGAGTTGGGGGCTAGGGTTTGGTGTGGTGGTTCCAGGGTGCCTGCACATCTCACTGTCAACTCATTTTTATTTTAAGGGTCTCGGGGTGATAGCAGATTCCTAAATACGATCACAGATTCACAGTTTTTCCCGATATCGTCTCAAAAATCCATATTCTGGGTTTTAGCTTCTGGTTTAGCTCTAAAGTAACATCCCACCAGGGTTCTAAGGTCACCACAATCCTCAATTTCACTTTACAACTCAAATTTACCCTAATCCTCTCTAGGGTTGTCCAAGGTGTACAAAACTTCATCAAAACGACATCAAACTTTAAAAGAGGCTTAATCACTAGAAATGATACAACAATTGTGAAGGAATTACCTCAATAGTGACTCATGAATCCTCAACAACACCAATTCACAAACTTTCTTGGTCCAAATGGTTGCCTGAGGGCTTGTGCACATTTTTTGTGAAATGTGAGTGGTGTTTTGAGGTGGTTAACATAGAGTTTTAGAGGCTTGAAGAGGGGAGGGAGTGAGGGAAGAGGCAGCAGCAGCTGATGATGGAGGAGAAGGGGAAAAGAGATGAAGAAAATGAAGAGAGAAGAGAAGTCTCATGGTCAAATGACCCCCTCACCTCTGTCTCTCTCTCACTCACCTACTATCACATTATTCTAATCAATTCTTTTCTTTTCTAAAACCTTCTTACTCAAATAGTAAACCCAAAGTAAAGCCATGGTAAGAAAATGCAACACAAGTGTAGAAAAATGATATGTGCGTGTTTTGCACAAAAACGACAAAAACCCGATGAGCGATTTTTAATTGCGATTAGCACTAAATTAGCACATAACTAATCATAAAACTTAAAAATGGCATAATTCCATAAAATACCCTATTTTAGAATTTTCCATGATTTCCCCCCATTTATTTGTATTTAATTATACCAGAATATTAAAATATTCATTAAAATAATATTAAATTATAAAAATTCCGAAAAAATAATATTTTATTATTTTAAAACGTTACAATCTACCCCCCCTTAAAGAAATTCAGTCCCCGAATTTAAATTTAAACCCCCAAATACTAAAATATTTTAATACAAATTCCAGGTCGTCGGGGCTCCGAATCGTCAATACATAAAACATCATAGCGCAATGCATATGCATGAGTACTGAGCAGATAACTCAAAAGCAAAACTCCGTCAAGCATCCCGCAATCATCGGAGTCATGGTAAAGACACAAATGTCAAATCCAATACAAAACTAATATGATATAGATCAGAATTATACATGTAGACATCCAATCTATACATGTGAATAGCCGATGTAAATGCATGCCAAATCTTGTTAAGTCGACGTACGATGCGCGTAACACTGCACAGTGGCGGACTTTTTTCATATGAAAATAACCATATATGTATATATCATTTGTTTACTATGTACGTTACGCCGTTTTGAAAACAACTTAGAAGGGTTTCCTTGTTTTTAAAATGTTTCGTGTCATATCGAACACGTAGGTATATATATATGCCGAGACCATAGCTCGCTTTTTGGAAATCCCTTCGATAACTATCAATGCATGCAAAATATATCTAGGTACTGTCCTCTGACTAAACCTGCTCAGTACAAAACGAATATCAAATAACATAAAAAATGTACTGCTCCAAAAAGAATAAATCCCAAAAATGCACATAACACCACCCTGTGCGTCTGGTGCGCACGGAAATCAAAGTCCATATATGTGCCATACAGGTGCACAAAACAACATCTAGGTGCAACGGGTGTGCACGAAGTATCTGTCATAGGCAACGTATGTGCCTGACAGCCAAATCAGGTGCATCTGATATGCACGAAGAATCTCGATTTAGTGCATCTGGTGTGCACCAAAATCGTATCTCAAAACATGTGCCCAACATGAGCGAAAATCCAAATCAGTGCATCCATGGTGCACGAATGAAAATCTAAACCCTGCGCACTCAACATGCACGGAATCACCAAATCCAATAGCAAACGCCGAACATGCGTAAGCCCAATCAAAAGCACGGAGTGCAAGAATCAATCATCAATATCAGGGTCAAAATCGACGATATAATGCGGCTCAATCAAAATCAGATGTAGCGTTATGGAAAATTTCACAACCGTGTGCATCAGCGTGCACAAATCAAATCAAAACACTAAAAAGTGCATGAAAACTATGCTGGAAGCGTAAATCAAATCACCGGCATAAAGTAGGCATGAAATCACAATCAATACCTCTAGAATAATAACTATGCGCAAGGTATAAATACCTAGTAGGTGCAACCATGGTGCACAAAATCAAATATCATGGAACTAAGTCATCAAGACTAAATCATGCAAATAGATCGCCCAAAATACCGAAATCCAAAGTGACGGATACGTGATAATCAAATCACAAAATCACAAATCATAAATACCGCCGTCGGTATATCCTCTTTCGAAGTCGAGAAGGTGTCGGTACATCCAATGCTAGCGGCACAAGATATCTACTTGCGTCTTGCTCGCGGCTGGCGTCCTCTGCCTCTGGTTCCTTATCTTCCCCTGTGGATTACCAATCTCGCAATCCATCGGTTCATCGGCCCGGTCAGGTGTGCTAACGGGAACGATTCCGTTCTGGCACTTTTCTGGTCATCTCTCGGTCAATCCTCACGACCGCTCGTAAAGCAGCACATCTCTGGCGCCGACCTCTGGTCCTCTGAATGCACATCACACATCTGCTCCTGGTGCAAATCTTATTGCAGCAGTGTACTGGAAGGAATCCTGCTCAAGGTCTCTTCTGATCTCGCCTAAGACAAACTGTACGGAGGCTGGTACTCTGGCATAATCTTTTCTCACTCTCTGGACATCCGCGTCCTTAGTACAACATCTACTCGGAAGCTGGTCGTATCCCTGCGCCTCTGTATGCATATCCGACCTTTAATCTTGACGGGGAGTAGTAACAGCTCGTCTGCATCTCGCACGAACTTCTTGTCCCCCTTGTCTGTATCATCGTCCATTTCGACGTCGCGTCTCTATCTGCGCACTGCAATGCCCTCGGCTACGGTCCATCCGAAGTCCCTCACACGGACTCGAAATCACGAACTCGGTATCTTCATCACTCAGTAGAAGATATCTAGCCGAACACGTCCTCAACGTGCATATCGCATCTCTGATGTCAGCGGAGTGGTACGTCATCTCGTCGAAATCTCGTGTGAACTATTTACTCCACTTGTTCCAATGTCGACCGATTCGGACTCGTCTACTCATGGCTGCATGGACTACGCTCCAACGGCTATGCTCGTATCTGGAGTCTCCCAAGCAGTGTCCGATCACAATATCCGAAAGATGTCGAACCATCCGATCGACTCGTCAGAACCTCATAATCCCTCAAGAGCTCAACACTTTGGGTACATTTTAATAGTATCGATTACATACCACAGCATCGGTGGTCCAGCCGTAGAAGGGCAAACCCAAGCCTCACTAATAGAGCCGCGGAACTGCCGCAAACCCTTTGGTTCAAAGGCTTTCACACGGTCATTATGTCGAGTTAGGGTTTCATTATTTTAGAGGGTCCATAGAATCCCTTGCATGTCTTTCCGAATACTCTAAACATGGAAAATGGGTTCCTGACATTCGATCGTCTCAATCGACTCTCAACGAATTTGCATGAAGTCGTCTCTAGCTGGCATCAATCTACCTGATGACCTCGCATCGGGGTAAGCGAACGAACCACATGTCCTAGTCATTCATCCTCGGTGACTAGCGACTCACCATCATATCTCTAAGTATATGCTCAAGCTGCGGTAGCTCCAACCATCTGGGTGATATCTCATCATTCGCAGCAGCAACTGGCTCATTCGTCCGTACGCTGAACAGCGTCTCAATCATCATGAATTAGCGATATATCAATTGTCATCACATCCTGGCTGGCCTTTATCAGTGGCTCAATCCTCTGGTACCGATCGGTACGCCCGAGAAATCTCGTAAAATCGATCTGTCAAACGCTCATGGCGCGAAAGCACAATTAGACGACACCTCTATATGCAATCGTATGTCTCTGGAATCATGCCCTGGTCAGTCCTCGTCCACGACGAGCTCATGCTGATGCAACTCGAGCCGTAGCTCACTCTGCCCGTGTAATCGTGGCAGCAAAATAATAACCATTATCGATAAGGATAAATCATAGGAAGGAATATAATATTGTGCAAGGAAATGTACATCCTAAGGTTTCTTAAGCGGAGTGGCGTGTCGTAAATATTCCGCGGAACATGCGTATGGTACGTCACTCTACTCAAGCTACCTACTCCATCAACCAAGGGTCATCCTATGCGACGAAAGTTCGGGTGTAATACCCCCTCGACTAAGTCTAAGTTTCGTAAGGTCAAGCCTAAGTTCCGTATATATATAACCGCCCTAGGCTCCACATAGTCAAACTTAGACTCGAACCAAGGTTAACTTAGCGCTCTGATACCAACTTTGTCACGACCCGAAAGAGCACGTGACTGGACCTTTAACCATATGAAGTCTATAGGACTCCATCTGATCCAAGTAAGCCAAAAGCCCAAAAATCTAAAACCATTTAAAGAGTAAATAAAGGAACTGGTTTTTAATAAGTAAAGAAAGCATGTTTGAAATCAAAGCTTTTCAAATAACTAAGCCGAAAACGCATTTTTAAAATGTGTAATCTTTTCTGGAAATTTCGGCAGAGTTTCCTTTGTAAAAACTGGCCCCGAACGGGGTACAACAAGAATAATATATATGAAATGATAAAAGGCATCCCCAAGCGGGAGCTAGATCTTCGTCAATCGACGGTCACAACCACGAAAGCAATAATAATATACAACGCCAAAGGGTAAGGATCAAAACCCAAAAAGAAACTCAAAACAGCCAGAAAACCATAACAATACAAGCGCGACTCTAAGGTCAAAATAATACATCACTGTGTCTAAGTCTGAAACAATATACAAGTTTTGGTTGATGGAATTTCTAGATACAACTGAAAAGTATATGTACAAGGGTGTTCTGATGCAAAAGAACCCACCTACCAAAGCAAGTCACCCGTATGGAAGCAGCGTGCCAGAAAAAGCCGCTATGGAATCTGTACGGCAAAAACCTGCAAGAACTGTGGCACAACGGGGGTGAGTTGCCAACTCGTGAATAGAAAATATCTACAAGCAGAGATCGAATGTATGACCCATCCTAGGTCAATACAATCAGATATAAATAAATCTCAATACGAATAAGTCTGAAGTATGCTAAACTGGCAATGTAATCTCTATACATGAGTGTAGTGCCAAGTGCTCGTTCCAGTGCCTTAGGTAATAGCATATCATAAATATGAGGTATGATCAATGTAACTGCATATACGTGGATCCCGTCCACACGTCACCCAATGACAATAACCATCATGCATGAAAATATCATCAGCATATGCATGGAAATATGAAGATATAAACCACCTGTGTCCCTCGCGACACATCAAAATCATGGAACCGGAGTGCCCAGCATCGACACTCGAAAACATCATGAAAACACTGCCCAGCATCGGCACGTAAATCCTCATATATCGGGCTCCATCTGCAGAATCGGCCCTCGGCCCCAGCAGTACGCCCATATCCATCTATCGACTCTGGTCGGTATCCTCCGGATAACCGCCAGGTCCAACCAATCACCGGTAGGTACTCGCCCACCTCCAGGCTCAATCGGCAAAGTCCTTCGATCATCTTGCCGAGGGGAACCATACCGGGTCTACCATGTACCCGCAATCGGCTCGTCCACACCTCGAATCGGGTTTCACATGTCGCTCTCAGCACCGAGAAAAACACATGGTGGACGCACTGAAATATCATTTCAAGGGTAACCGGGTTTTTAAAGCAATGACATATTCTCTTTTGAAATACCCACGGTTCCCAAAATCCAGAAATATCATGGAAACAGCAACTCTCAATGCGTATAATCAGAAAGCATGATGTATGTGACATGTAAAAGAAATGTAAGCACATCAGTCTGTCATGCAAGAATCATATCCGGAATGCAACAGTACTACAGTGTAGTGACATGGCAATTATCGATGATGAAGTGTGTGAGCCGGCAAACAAGTGTACGTGGAACATACGCATCATCGATAATGATGCTGGTGTCCTAGCAGTATGACTGTAATATATCAATAAACATAAGCAATGCAATGCAAATAGCATGAGTATGCGGAATCGAATAATCAACGCAATAGTACAGACTCTATCTCATTAAATATATCATTCAGCCTTGCCTTTTGAAATAAGACGAATCAGGGTTTTTGGTAAAATAAAGGCTACGGTGTTTTAAGAAATGATGTGTCGTTTGAAAATATCCGTAGAATCCCTTTTGCCTATCTTTAAAATATCCCCGATTCGTTTGTTTTGAAATAGATATGACTCGGGTCTAGTCCAACGCCTACTATGCGAACTACGGACCCAACAATCAAGTCAATCGGGAGGGGTATGAAAACCACCTAAATCTGAGTCAATATATACATATATATACAATAGTCGGTGATCCCGCCTCAATAGTATCACGTACGATACAGTATATCATATAACATCCTCGAGTCATGAGTGCGGATCTAACATCAATACAAAGCTCGTACGGTAAATCGTCGTACGGCATCCCAAATCTAGGGTACTGACCTAAGCCCAGTACAAACGACATCATCAATATATGCATGCACGAGTATGAAACACTTCGTCAAAGGACCCGCTAAGTCATCATGTCATCTCGAATACGAACTCTGTCATATCGCCGAATCTCACGGCCTCAATCAAACCTCATCGACTCAGCTCAATCCCACGTATCATCCTCAATCCCATATATGAACACATAGTCCCATACCCATGTGTAGATATACACACCTCCATGTGCACACAGGTAAAATAAAGAATGTAAGCAAGTATATGTGTACGTGTATGTGTGGGTGCAACAACTACTCTAGGGCTTCGCACTATACTAAACCAAAACATCCTTATCATCAATAATTCCATTATTACCATCAATAATCCTAAACAACACATAATAAATATATGTGTTTATACGTATTCGTATACATCACCACAGACTGCGGGGGTGCTATACGTCTTCCACCCGACTTTTCCCCGTAGATATAAATCTACTCACCTTGCTTCTCGTGTGCCGATGCCGATGTCGCCATCTTCATCTTCTTCGCCTCAACATCACGTCGTGTACCTACATGTATATCACAAACGCTAAAGCACATGAAAATCACATCGGAAAGCCAAAACAGCACACGCTACTCGCATAGGTAAAAACCTATCGTCTCGCATGTAGACACGATCAATATCCACTTGTCGTTGACCTCCAAACGCCACCCGACAGGAATGAATCACCAAATACCAAAATCCATGCTAAAACAAGTCGTAAATCATGCGCCAACATAGGTAAATCAACCCAGATTTTACCCTAGATGGAATCAGACAAAATTGCACATGCCATGGGTCAAGACTACTTGAAATAGGGCCATGCACCAAAAACGAGGCCAAACCCCCCTTCTCAGGCCGCAATTTGCGGCCAGATAGGATTTATCTGCGACCAGGAATAGGAGTTGGAGGCTAGTGTTTGGTGTGGTGGTTCTAGGGTGCCTGCACATCTCACTATCAACTCAGTTTTATTTTAGGGGTCTCGGGGTGATAGCAGATTCCAAAATACGATCACAGATTCACAGTTTTTCCCGATATCGTCTCATAAATCCGTATTCTGGGTTTTAGCATCAGGTTTGGTTCTAAAGTAATATCCCACCAGGGTTCTATGGTCACCACAATCCTCAATTTCACTTTACAACTCAAATTTACCCTAATCCTCTCTAGGGTTATCCAAGGTGTACAAAACTTCGTCGAAACGACATCAAACTTTAGAAGAGCCTTAATCACTAGAAATGATACAACAATTGTCAAGGAATTACTTCAATAGAGACTCATGAATCCTCAACAGTACCAATTCACAAACTTTCTTGGTCCAAATGGTTGCTTGAGGGCTTGTGCACATTTTTTGTGAAATGAGAGTGGTGTTTTGAGGTGATTAACATAGAGTTTTAGAGGCTTGAAGAGGGGAGGGAGTGAGGGAAGAGCCAGCAGCAGCTGATGATGGAGGAGAAGGGGAAAAGAGATGAAGAAAATGAAGAGAGAAGAGAAGTCTCATGGTCAAATGACCCCCTCACCTCTGTCTCTCTCTCACTCACCTACTACCACATTATTCTAATCAATTTTTTTCTTTTCTAAAACCTTCTTACGCAAATAGTAAACCCAAAGTAAAGCCATGGTAAGAAAATGCAACACAAGTGTAGAAGAATAATATGTGCATGTTTTGCACAAAAACGACAAAAACCCGATTAGCGATTTTTAATCGCGATTAGCACTAAATTAGCACATAACTAATCATAATACTTAAAAATGGCATAATTCCATAAAATACCCTATTTTAGAATTTTCCATGATTTTTCCGCATTTATTTGTATTTAATTATACCAGAATATTAAAATATTCATTAAAATAATATTAAATTATAAAAATTCCCAAAAATAATATTTTATTATTTTGAAATGTTACAATATATATATATATATATATATATATATATATATATATATATATATATACACACGAATATAACATATGGCTACAACATCCGAACAAGCCCTGACGCATAACGCCATACGGTCGATTTCCCCATAGATGTTAAATCTACTCACTGGTGATCTCGAGCTAAGCGTATCCGACCAATTGTTTCCCCTTCTGTGTGGCGTCCAATTTCCCCGCCTGCGATCCTACAATCATACCACAACAACATAACAAGTGCTCATTAGAAATATATCGATAGCGCACGCAAGCAATAGCAACAAAAACCCAACTCTCAAGCACTCATGAGTGTTTCCCTCAGTGGCTATACGCGTGCAGAAACCCCCAGTCCAACCCTATGGCTACACAGCGAACCAAACACTAAAACACGTAACGCATAATCCGCAACGCAAAAAGCCGAAACGCTCGAATTATTGCTAAATGGTCCCAGATTTTGCTACACAAGGAATTTGTGAAAGTTGCAGGTTCCATGAGCCTAGAAATAACCCCAGAGACCCCCCCGACACAGACATGATTCCCAGCTCCCAAGTCTGGCCGCAATTTTCAGCCAGAACGAATAAAATTGCGGCCTAAGTGTTGGGGATTAGGCTCAGGTTCTCGTGGTGGGTTCTAGGTATCACAAACACCTCTCTGTAACGGCAACTTTTCAAATCAACACCCTAAGTGATAGAAGATTCAATTTGGACACCCAAACTTAACCAAAAATACGATATTATGCGCAAATTCTGAAACTTTATGGTTCAAACAGAACTACAAGACAACACCATATAAAAACTAGCTAATTAACAGTAAGAAGAGAACTACCTTCCCAAACTTGCTCAAAACTCCAACTTTCCAAGCTCCAAGTGATCTCCATGGCTTTGGCTTAAGTTTAGAGAAGGGTGAAGTGAATTTTGCTGAGGGTAGTGTGGATTTTTGATGATTGGGGTTGGGTTTTGGTTGAGGGCAGAAAAGTTTCTGTTTTGGGAGAGAGAGAGATGAGCAAAAATATGAGGGAAAGAAAATGGGATTTCAAATAATAGAGAGAGTGTGAGAAGGGGGTGTATGGGAGCATGCATGGCACATTCTCTCTCCTCATTTAATGCGAAGCTTGCTTTGTCTCCCATGCTTAACCCTCATCATTGCCTCTCTCTCTCTCTCTCTCTCTCTCTCTCTCTTCCTCCCTCTCTCAAGTCAACCCAAAAGGAAATAAAAATATCATTTTATTTTTGAATTTGAAAAACTAAATTACTTAATAAAATACATAATATCCTAATGGAATGGTTAAAGCACCATGGCTACTAAGCATGGTTTAACCCCCAAATTAGCCCTAGGTTAACATGCACATGTGTGTTCAACCCCAAATTAAATTCTAATAAAATATTCATTAATTTTTAGAAAATATTTAAAAACCATTTTGGTAAATTTTTTACTAAAAACCCCAGTATCACATAATTAACCACTAATCTTATTCTAAGGTGTTACAATCTCCCCCTTATAGAAATTCATCCCCGAATTTAAAAATTTAACTAGGCGTACCTTCAAAGAGATGGGGGAATTTCTTCCACATCTCGCCCTCGGCCTCCCAGGTGATCTCTTCACCATTCGGGCTGCGCCAAAGAACCTTCATAGATGGCAAGATCTTTGATCGAAGTTTCTTCACCTGCCGGTCCAATATCACTACTGGCTGCTCGGTGAACGAAAGACCGCACTCAAGCTGAACGGCTTAGTGCTGAATCATGTGAGAAGGGTCATGAAGGTATCTGTGAAGCATCGACACGTGGAATACGGGGTGAACATCCGAAAAGTCGGGTGGAAGAGCCAAACGATATGCAAATGCGCCCACACGCTCGAGAATCTTGAAGGGACCTATAAATCTGGGACTAAGCTTCCCTTTCCGCCCAAATCTCATCACGCCCTTCTTCGAAGAGACCCTCAGAAAAACATGATCGCCAACGGCGAACTCGAGTTTGCGACGGCGTCTCTCAGCATACGATTTCTGCATGCTCTGAGCTGTCCTCATCCTGTCTCGAATCAACTGTATCTTCTCGATCGTCTCCTGTACGATTTATGCCCCCAAAATACTGCTCTCGCTGAGCTCTGTCCAACAGACGGGCGATCAACATCTCCTCCCATATAAAGCCTTGAAAGGTGACATCTGAATCGTATCCTGGAAGCTATTATTGTAGGAGAACTCTACCAAGGGCAAATGGCGATCCCAGCTGCTACCGAAATATAGAATACAAGCTCAAAGCATGTCCTCAAGAGTCTGAATAGTCCGCTTTGACTGGCCATCGGTCTGCAGATGGAATGCTGTGCTGAAACTCAAGCGGGTGCCCAAAGCCTTCTGCAGTCTCTGCCATAATCAGCTTGTGAACTCGGTGCCTCGGTCGGACACGATACAAGTCGGGAAGCCATGCAATAGTACTATCTCGTCGATGTATATCTGGGCATACTGAGCAAATCCAAAAGTGGTCTTCACTGGCAGAAAGTGAGCCACTTTCGTCAATCGATCCATGATTACCCAAATGGAGTCGTACTCTCGACTAGTCCTGGGTAGACCCATAATGAAGTCCATAGAAATCTCCTCCCATTTCCACTCCGGAATGGGCAACGGCTGTAGCTCTCCTGTGGGTCTCTGGTGATCGGCCTTGACTTGCTGACAAGTCAGGCATCTCGAAACGAAGTCTGTGACGTCCCTTTTCATCCCTTCCTACCAGTAAACATCTGTTAGATCATGGTACATCTTGGTGGAACCTGGATGAACACTGTATACCGATCGATGCGCCTCCTCGAGTATCTCATGCCTCAGTCCCTCAGAATCTGGTAGGCACAGTCGAGTCCCAAACCGCAGTATCCCCTGATCATCGATCACAAACTCGGAGTCTTTTCCCTATCTAACCTGCTCCCTGATCTTTGAAAGAAGGTCATCACTGGGCTGCGCCTCGCGGATACGGTCAAGCAACTGTGGACGTGCACGGATATGCGCAAGCTGTTCTCCGGTCGGAGTAAACTCGAACTGCACTCGGCTGTCGCATAGAGTCTGCCAATCCGCCGATGACTGCCTTTGCACTGCGCTCAAACAAGATAGACTACCTCCGGGCCTCCGACTCAAAGCGTCCGCCACTACATTCGCCTTGCCCGGATGATAAAGGATCTTGCAATCATAGTCCTTCACTAGTTCTATCCAATGGCGTTGTCTCAGATTCAGGTCTCGCTGCTGAAATATGTACTTCAAGCTCTTATGGTCCGTGAATATCTGGCATGCCTCGCCGTATAGGTAATGTCTCCAGATCTTAAGTGCAAACACTACTGCAGCTATCTCTAAATCCTGAGTGGGGTAGTTCTGTTCGTGTTTCTTCAGCTGCCGAGAAGGATAAGCGATAACCCTGTCGTGCTGCATCAATACACACCCTAGCCCCACTCGAGAAGTGTCATAATAAACCACAAATCTGCTCGATCCCGAAGGCGATGATAACACCGGCGCCATAGTTAAACGAGTCTGCAACTGCTGAAAGCTATGCTCGCACGCTTCCGTCCAATCAAAAGGTACTCCCTTCCAGGTCAACCCGGTCAACGGTGCAGCGATACGGGAGAAGTCCTGAACAAATTGTCGGTAGTAGCCGACCAGTCCTAGAAAGCTGCGAACCGCTGTAACTGATACTGGTCTGGGCCAACGCTGAACGGCCTCTATCTTCTTCGGGTCCATACATATGTCATCTCTCGTCACCACGTGACCCAAGAAGTCAACACTGTCGAGCCAGATTGCGCACTTAGAGAATTTAGCGAACAACTGATGCTCTCTCAAGGTCTACAATGTAATACGCAAGTGCTTCTTGTACTCCACTCGGCTCCGGGAATACACTAAGATATCGTCAATGAATACGATGATGAACTGATCAAGATACGGCCTGAAAATGCTGTTCATCAAGTCCATAAACACTGTGGGGGCGTTGGTGAGTCTGAAAGACATCACCAAAAACTCATAGTGTCCGTAACGCGTGCGAAAAGCCATCCTCGGAATATCCTCCTGCCGAACCCGCAGCTGATGGTAGCCTGATCGCAAGTCAATCTTCGAGAAATGCCCCGCTCCCTGAAGCTGGTCGAACAAATCATCAATATGAGGTAAGGGATATCTGTTCCGCACAGTATCCCGGTTCAGCTAACGATGATCAATACACAAACGTAAACTGCCATCCTTCTTCTTAACGAACAGGACAGGAGCACCCCACGGAGAAACACTCGGACGTACAAGTCCCCTATCTAGCAACTCCTGCAATTGATCCTTCAGCTCCCTAAGCTCCACCGGGGCCATTCGGTAAGGCGGTATAGAAATCGGCCCCGTGCCGGGAATAAGATCAATGCAAAACTCTATCTCACACTCTGGCAGCAATCCAGGCAACTCATCGGGAAAGACGTTAGGAAACTCTCGTACGATAAGAACCCGGTCCAACGAATCTACTGTGGCTCCGGTGACACGAATGGAAGCCATGAATCCCTGACATCCCCTCCTCAAAAGTCGACTAGCGCGAAGGGCTGAAATCAAACTGTGAGGGGCGGCACCACGGACCCCCTGCACAACAAAAACCGACTCGCCGGGAAAACAAAACCTGACTGTCTTCTCGCGGCAGTCCACAGATGCATAGCGCATAGCTAACCATTCCATGCCCAGGAGAATGTCAAAGTCCGACATCTCAAGAAGGATCAAGTCGACGGACAACTCTCTCTCACCAATACGGACACCACACGACCGAAACACGTGTCTTGCAATAAACGACTCGCCAACAGGAGTGGTCACCACAAGCGGCCGATCTAAAAAAGACGATTCTCTTCCCAAACTCGGCACGAAGTGTGAGGAAACATACGAGTGTGTAAACCCCGGATCAAACAACACGTGTACGTGAAAAGAACATACTGAAAGAGTACTTGAGACCACTCCATTTGACGCCTGCGCGTCCTGATGAGTCAAAGCAAAGACTCGTGCCTGCCCTCCACATACGATTGGTTGTCCTCTGCCGGCAACTGGTTGTCCTCTGCTGGCAACTGGCTGTCTTCTCTGAACAAACCCTCGGCGACCACGACCTCTCTATGCATAAGTCTGATGCGGAGCAACAACAGGTGCAAGAGGCAACACCCTCTGGGTGGAGAAGGTGGTAAGGTAACAAGCGGTACGGCTGTCTCGGCCTCACATGGCTCAGGACACTCTCGAACACGATGATAAGAACCCCTGCACCGGAAACATCCGGATGATGACCGCTGACCCTCCTGGGGATAAGAGATGAACAACCAGCCTCGCCCCGAGTCTCTGCCACCTGCAAGACGTCTGTCGCGGCGCCTAAATGGCAGTCTCCATGCTGATGTATCAGTACGAACCCTCTTCGGTTCCGGAATTACCGAAGTCTCAGTAAGATGCTCCTCAACTAGTAGGGCTGCATCCATGGCTGCTGCATAAGTATCACAATATTGTGCGCTGATGGCGAGAAATAATGGGGTAAGCAAGCTTCGAACAAACCTCTTGATTCCCATCTCCTCAGTAGCTACCAAATACGGGGCATACGTAAATAGCTCGGTAAACAGTACGTCGTACTCTGCCACTGTCATCTCCGGAGTCTGGCAAAACGACTTAAAACCATGCGCTCGAGCATTCCGGACACTCTGTGGAAGAAAGCGGGCAAGAAACACCGTCACGAACTCAGCCCAGGTCATGGGAGGAAGATCTACGGCTCTGCCCTTCTCTAGAGATTCGCACCACTTCTGCGCAAGACCTTCCAGAGGAAAGCTCACGAACTCTACCCATCTCGCGTGTGAGCATCTAAGTGAACGACATATCCTAGCCATCCGATCGATAAATGACTGCGGGTCCTCGGCTGCATCGGTGCCTGTGAAGACCGGAGGCTTCAGCGTCATGAACTCTGATAACGATACTGTGATCACCTCTGTAGCTGCAGGTGCAACTGCCTGAACCGTAGATACCATCGCGGTCTCCGCAACAGGTGGAACAACCTACTGTCTCTGCACTCGAATAGATTCAACTAACGACCACATCATCTGGTGCAACTCCAGCATACCGGCCCCTAGCATAGCAATATGGTCTGTCGAAGGGGGATCGATCTTCTCCGGTACAACTAGTGTACCACCCGGGTCAGTCCTCATCTCAGACGAGTCAACTTTGATCTCGGCTCTCGCGGCCACTCTCTGTGCCCTCGTAGTCTTCGGTGGCATAATGGATGGAAATGAAACAAGATTCGATAAGAATACGGAAATCGAATCACAAGAATGTATATAATCATGAAGGAATTTCAACCAATAAGTCCTAAGGCCACTTAGGCGGAGTACCGTGTCGTGAGTATGCCGCGGAACATACACACGCTATGCCACTCTGCTTCAGTTACCTACTCCATCATACCAAATTTATCCTACACTCCGAAATGTAAGACCTACGCTCTGATACTAACTTTGTCACGACCCAAAGATCGGCCCGTGACCGGCACTTAACCATGTAACGTTTACAGGCGTAACGGAATTAAGTGAGCCGAAAACCCAGATATCAAAACCATTAAAAGTAGTGAGTGATGAAAACAATGGTTTAATACATTTAGAAAACTCGAGTAAAAATCTTTAAAGTTCAAGTTATTTTCTTAAAAATTTTGGCCGCACCTCTTTTGTAAAAACTAGCCCCGAAACGGGTACAAGTCATGATACAAGTAAAATGACATACAAATAAGAATAAAGTATCCCCAAACGGGAGCAATCACACCCAACGGCGGAAACAATCACCACGAGAATAATATACGACACCGTAGAGAAGAAATGATCAATATAAGTGAAAACAGCATAAAAGATAAAACTACATAAATAAAGTCAGCTCACACGAGCTCGACATCCAGAGTACAAAAATATACACATCGTCCCCATAACTGGTCTCTAAGTCAATCCATGAAATGGTAGATGGAGAGTACTAGATACAATAGAATGTACAATGAAGTAAAAATGGATACCCGCAACCCACCTATAAGCAAAATGACCACACGCCAACAGTAGCGGGATCCGCAACAAAAAGATACAATGATGTAGACCTGCCGTGACTACTCTGAGGGTCAACCTATAAACACTGTGGCATAACGGGGGTGAGTTTCTAACTCGTGAATAGTAAATAACATAAACAGGTAATCGCAGATATGCACGTACTGCGATACTCTAACATGTGCAATCTAATAACATCAATATGATAATCTGGGTATGCAATAATCATGCGCAGTACTCTATCAAGTACTACAACTATAGGATGCAATATATATCAATGAATGCTGAGCATGGGATAGAATATCATCTACACGAATCATCATCGTGAAAAAAAACCCGGTGTCTTCCAAATACACCCCAAATCCCAAAATTTAATCGGCCCTCAAATCCTGTAAATCTCATGGAAACATGAGTGCCCAACATCGGCACTCGAAAATATCATGAAATACTCGTGTCCAATATCGACACGCAAATCCTCATGTATCAGGCTCCGTCAGTCCGGATCGGCCTACGGGCTCCGTCTGCGGAATCGGCCCTCGGCCCCGGCAGTACGGGTCGACCCGTATACATCTCTCGACTCTGGTCAGTATCCTCCGGATAACCGCCAGGTCCAACCAATCACCGGTAGGTAGTAGTCCCTCAGCCAGGCTCATCGTCTACTGCACAACAGATCCGTTCTCGCCCCGGGGTACCATACCGGGTCCACCATGAACCCGCAATCGGATCGTCCACTCCTCGAATCAGGTTTCTAGCACACGTCTCAGAACCGAGAAAACGCGTGGTGGACGCACTGAAATATCATATCAAGAGAAACCGGGTTTTCAAAACAATGCCTACTTTCTTAAAATAATACCACGGTTCTCAAATTCAGAAAGCACATGAAATCCAAAACTCAATGCGTAAATCCATGCAATGTGACGTATGCAACATAAAGCCGTAATATGTGCATACCAAGGGAAAACCGCTCATTTAAATAAATACAGTTTTAAAATATGTCATGCGGTTCATGAATCTCCAAATCAAATCCACGTCATCTAAGGATGCATATGTAGCTATAACCAGTATGGGTGTGCGCAAGTACGTATGCAAGTGTGAAAGTGCAAGTATATAGATACGCAAATATGTATGCACACAAAGGAGAAGAATCATGTCTAAACATCAATGATGAGTGATTTTTCAAAGAATTATTTAAAACCGCAATCAAGAACGGCGTCGCTTGGTAGCTAGCCGGTATGTACGGGTCGGTCAACAGGGATGTTGTGTATCTTCAAATTGTTCTAACGAGTTAATTCGGATTGGTGTCGGATTGATTAAATCTAAAAACTAAGTTGATCTAAACTAAAATCTTGCTAGGGTTAGGTTTAGGTTAGGTTTGGAAAGTCAATATTCCTCACCTCTTTCTATGCCCAAATAAAGATCTATGAGGTGTTATGGTAATAATTAATAAAGTGGATTAATACCATCGGGACGAAACGATGTTTCTTCCTCTAGGTTCTTGTCCTTCCTTTCTTAATTCTTACCCTAACCTTTATGGAAAACACGCGCAACCGGTCCTTTATACTACAATATCACCGCTACCTCGTGGGATAGGGTGCTGTAGGGAGCGGTGTGTGTATGTATGCATGGAGTCCTATAAAAACGTGTGATGGGCAAGAAAGGGGTGAGAGATCTTCATCTCTCAAGCCTTCCCCAAATCTAACCCTAACAAGCGAGGAGACTACTCACTCATTAGGGATCTGGAAAACATTTTCTAATTAATTAACTAAGGCAGAGAATAAAGATCTATGCTAGGGCAAGAAAGAAATTACCTAGGGCATGGAAATAAAATTGATCTAGGGCAATGAAAAGAAAACTTACTCCTAATTTTTATTTGATGCTCTCTTCCTACTTAACAGAAATTTACAGATATGAATTTAGATAGATGAAATAAGGCATAAGAAGTGGCATAACCTAAAAAAGTTTTTAGGGTTTCTATTTATAGAACATAGAAACCCTAGGGTTACAATCGACTCATATCTGCAATTACAAGTTTACCCCCTAAGAAAAGACTAGTCAACGCGCCAACGCACCGCCAGAGAAATTTCCACCGACACGTGTCCTTCATGGCCGCGGTTCCGCGGCCAAAACCCCTGATTTGGCCGCGGTTCCGCGGCCAAATAGAGGGATCATGAGCTCATCTTTTCTGCCCTTGGTCAGGTTGCATTGTCATCTGTTTTCTTTAGAATATCTTCTTGTTCTCGTCCAGATTTCCACAATGAATAATGTAGTGGACTTTACCGTTCGCTTCGTGTCACGCCCCGCTTCCCAGAGTACGCTAGAATTGGCACGTGACATAGCCAACCATGCTACCTGTAGGTAGGAAGTATCCATCCATAGTCACATTACGGCTGTAGAGATATCAAGAACAAGATAAAACTATCTAAAACATGTCCATAATCCAGAATAACTGGAGTCAATAATAAATAAATGCGGAAGAAAATGATCCAATACAAATAACTGAAAAGTGTGTCCCATAATGCGGGCTCACATCAGGAAATAAATGCAGGAAATAAAACTAACTACTACTGAACTCACAGCTCAGCCTGCTGGCTGAAGTACTCCTGCTCGGACTGCAACAGCGGTACGGAATATAGACCATGCAAAACCCAGACGTCAGCGCGTCATGTCATCAAGTAATATAATATGAACAATGTAACAGGCAATGCAAAAATAAACATGAATAGAGCAATAATGTGAAACAAGCAGTGCAGTGGGTAACTAAACTGTTCTACCAGGTTTTCTATTCTAAAGTCTTTGAAATCAATTGATGAATCGTCGATGTAACTCAATAGTATCCTGTGCATGCCCGGGACCACGGTTAATATCCTCGGGGCTGAATCCGAGACGTGCCGCTAGGCAGTAACAGGTAGCAGGATGGGCGAGTGATGTCAGCATCATCACTCCGGGGCTGGCCGAGTCCGTAAGACTGATCAGAACAGGTATCGAACTGTTGAGTTACAAGTCGGTTTTACCTTTGATTTCCCCATACCCCCAAGTTATGTATGTCGAGTCAGGTATTCAGTAATCAAGAACTAATGCCAACACAGGATCAGGTAAAAGCAGGTTTGTCTGGATACACAACAGGAACGGTCCATGAGGACTACATGTCAGGTTTGTTGGCATTAGGCACGAGATCAGGTAACAGGTCGAGTCATGGTACATCAGGTCAAGTCAACAGTATACGGTACCATGTCAGGTGTATCAATATATACAATGTGTGACAATGTCAAGTCAAGATGTAACAATATCGTGGGTGTGCTCACAAACAGATATATAATCGAACAAGGTATTAACAACAAGAAATAAGCAATGAATTAAATAATAAGCATGTTTCATTTAATCACAAGAGTGCAGTAATACAATGCAGCCGTTTAATTATGTTAACAGGTTTAAGCACCCTTAGCGGTACAATAATTTAGGTATCGGTGCAATACAGTTATATCAAGCCTTTGAATACGAATGTCCGAATTTAATAGAACTACATGGATAAGTGCCACCATCTATTTAACAGTATAATGTGATTAAACAGGTAGACTTGATTATTAGGTTTAAATTGGCAAACTGTAAATTCCATGTTAACGGTAAAATGATATAATGCCATATTGCAACCAAAAATGGGAAACGACTATACCAAGTTAAGTTTTTACAGGTTTAGGGTGTCAATACATATATAAATATATTGTATAGCATGTAGCAAGGGGTACTTGCCTCGACGGGTCGTGAACCGGGAAAAACGGAACGTAACGTCGGCGGGAAAACTCGCGACGGACTCATAGTTCACGGATTGAACCCAAACAACGAACTAAGGAACCACACAGGTCAGAGTACTCTGCTGGATCGTCGGGACACGGCGCCGGCACGGCCGGATTCCGGCGAGCACAAAAACAGTGAATAGGGTTTCGAACGCGTGTAGATCTAGAGAAAGAAAGCAATGACCAAAGAAGGAAGAAGATGGGGGATACTCACTGGTCTCAGAGGGCACTCGCAATGACGGCGAGATCGACGGCGGCGAGAACGGCGTCTCCGGCGATCTGCAGAAAGATCCAGCGCTGGTTTTCAGTTTTGAAGAATGAAGAGAGGAAGGGTGAGAGGGAGAAACACTTACGAGGTGTTCTGGGGTGGTCGGGGATCGTCGGCGACGGCCAGGGGCGGCGCAGGTGGTCGTCGGTGGCACCTCAGGCGACTGCAGGGAAGACTGCAGGTGGCCGCGGCTGTGCAGGGTGCGCGGGGGAAGAGGACGAGGGTTGAGGTTGAGAGGAGGAGGCGGAGGCGAGGGTGACGGTGACGCCGGCGCCGGCGTTGGGGCAGCGGTGGCGACGGTGAAGGTGGCTAGGGTTGAGGGCTCGCGATAGATTCTGAGGTTTCTCGCGTTTGAAAAGAAATGAAGGAGAGGGAAATTATATATAGGGGAGAGAGAGAGAAAGTTAGAGAGAGAGAGATAGAGAAAGAGAGAGATTATGGATGAGGGGCCCACAGGGGTAATATGTGCCTCGCGATTGGCTGAAGTGGGGAATTGATTTGGAGGTTTTAAAAAAGATTTAAAAGATTTGAAAATCCTAGTGAAATATATACCTAAGCTACGGAAATATATATGGTTAAAATATTATATTAATTTGGGATTTTGGCGCCAAAGTAAAACATTTCCAAATTGCGCCCGGGTCGGGTCCAAAAATTTGAAATTGAAATAATAGGATTTTAAGCGGGTTCCAAATTTTAAAATTAAGTGTTTTATGATTAAAAAGCATACCCCCAAGACGGACACCTGTACGCGCGTGTAGCCATCCAAACTCGCCCGTTTCACCGAACGGGACGAGAACTCGATGCATGGACGCTACCACAAGGCTAGGGGTGTCGAGCAGGCCAAGATGGATATTTTTAATTTCATTTTAGATGCCAAAAATTGTTATATTCAGAAATGACTTTGCCGGGTAAAATTTTACAGTAAGTCACAAACAGGTAAGATAAATGAAATGAGTTCCACACTACGCTTAAACAGTAACTGAAAAACAGTAACATTGGGCTCGGGTGTTACATTATACCCAACTACAAAAAGAATTTCGTCCTCGAAATTCCAAGAATACAAAACTACAAGAAGAGGTGAGGAAACTTCTGTCGGATTTCATCTTCTCGTTCCCAAGTGGACTCTCCATGCGAACGATTACCCCAAGAAACATGCACAAGGGGGATAACCTTGTTCTTGAGAACCTTTTCCCTTCGATCCACGATTTCAACCGGTCGCTCCTCAAAAGTCAAGTCTTCTCGTACTGTTAACTCCGAATGATCCAAAACGTGTGTTTCATCTCGAACATACCTTCGTAGTTGAAATACGTGAAACACATCGTGCACACCTGCCAAGGACTGCGGTAACACCAAACGGTATGCTACCTCTCCAACACGCTCCAAGATCTCAAAGGGTCCAACGAATCGAGGACTAAGCTTTCCTCGACTCCCAAAACGAATCACCCCTCTAGTCGGTGATATCTTCAAGAACACCAAATCACCCACGGTGAACTCTAGAGGTCTTCTTGACGTGTCAGCCCAACTCTTCTGTCTGTCTTGAGCTGCCTTCATATGCTTTCTGATAGTGTTAACCTTCTCAACTGTCTGCACCACCAAATCTGGTCCCAACAATCTTCGCTCACCGACATCATCCCAACAAACAGGTGAACGGCATTTACGACCATACAAAGCTTCAAACGGAACCATTTGGATAGTTGCCTGAAAACTGTTGTTGTAAGAAAACTCCACCAAGTGTAGATGATCCTCCCACGAACCCTTGAAGTCCAACATGCATGCTCTCAACATGTCTTCAAGAGTTTGGATCGTTCTCTCCGACTGACCATCAGTTTGGGGATGATAAGCTGTGCTAAACTTCAATCGAGTCCCCAAACTTTCCTGTAAACTCCTCCAGAAGTGTGATAAGAACCGAGTGTCCCGATCGGACACGATGCTCACCGGTACTCCATGCAATCTTACAACCTCCTGCATGTACCGCTTTGCCAAAGTCGACCAACCCGGAAAGGAATAAAGTGAGCTGCCTTGGTCAACCGATCAACAATCACCCATACTGCATTGTTGCCCTTTTGACTCCGAGGTAAAGCCGTCACGAAATCCATGGTTATATGTTCCCACTTCCACTGAGGAATCGGAAGTGGTTGCAATAAACAGCAACCCTTTGATGTTCATCCTTAACTTGCTGACACACCAAGCACTTAGCCACAAAGCGAGCAATCTCCCGTTTCATGCCTTCCCACCAGAAATGTTGTCGAATATCTCGGTACATCTTTGTGCCTCCTAGATGTACAGAGTAAGCTGAACTGTGTGCCTCCTTCATAAGCTCTTCACGAACATCTCCCTTTGGCACACACAAACGGCTACCATACCTCAACGAACCATCTTCGTGGATCAATAAATCTGTTCGTAGTTCGGTTTCAACTTGCTCTCGAAACATTTGCAGTCTAGGATCCTGCGATTGTGCTGCTTTAATTTTCTCAATCAAAGATGACTGCACTTGCAACTGCAACAACTGTCCCGTAGAACGCGGTAGCACAACTTCGAAGTCAAATCTTCGAAAATCTGCAACGATCTCCTTCTGCGTAGTTAACACCTGAATTGCTGGTAACCGACTAAGCGCATCCGGCACGACGTTAACCTTCCCCGGATGGTACTTAAGATCAAGGTCGTAGTCAGCCATCAGCTCCAACCATCTACGCTGCCTCATATTAAGCTCCTTCTGCGTGAACACATACTTCAAACTCTTATGGTCTGTAAAAACTTCGACTCTTTCGCCCAAAAGGTAGTGTCTCCAAATCTTCAAAGCGAAAATCACAGCCGCAAGCTCCAAGTCATGAGTCGGATAATTCTTCTTATGGGTCTTCAATTGTCTCGATGCGTATGCTACAACCTTCCCATGCTGCATCAAAACACATCCCAATCCTTTCCCAGATGCGTCGCTGTGAATCACCAATCCTCCGGAATTGTCTGGCATGGTCAGAATAGGGGCGGTTATCAACTTCTGCTTCAACGTCTCAAAAGCTAACGCACATTTATCTGTCCATACAAAAGGTACCTCCTTGCGCGTAAGCTTGGTCAACGGCTCTGCCAGACGAGCAAAGTTCTCCACAAATCTCCTGTAGTATCCGGCTAATCCAAGGAAACTTCTTATCTCAGCGACATTCTTTGGAATAGGCCAATCACGAACTGCTGCAATCTTTTCTGGATCGACGGCAATGCCATCGCCAGACACAACATGCCCCAAAAACTTCACTTCCTCCAGCCAAAACTCGCACTTACTCATCTTCGCATACAATTTCTCCTGTCTCAACGTCTGCAGTGCGATCTTCAAGTGCTCCGTATGCTCTTCAAAGCTCTTCGAGTAAACCAGAATATCGTCAATGAACACCATAATAAACTGGTCCAAGAACGCTGAAAATATTCGGTTCATCAAGTCCATGAATACTGCCGGCGCATTCGTTACTCCGAAGGGCATCACTAGGTACTCGTAATGTCCATACCGAGTTCGAAACGCCGTCTTGCAAATATCTTCTGCTTTCACTCGGACCTGATGATATCCTGATCACAAATCCAGCTTTGAGAATACCCTCGCGCCACTAAGCTGCTCAAAAAGTTCTCCAATGGGAGGGATCGGGTACATGTTCTTAATAGTCACCCGGTTTAATTCTCGATAGTCGATGCACATCCTTCTCGTGCCATCCTTCTTCTTTACTAGAAGAACTGGAGCTCCCAAAGGCGAGTTACTGCTTCGAATCCAACCCTTCTCAAGCAATTCAGCAACCTGTTTCTTAACTTCTTCCAATTCTACTGGTGCCATTGGATAATACGCTTTAGATACTGGCGCTGTACCAGGAATAAGATCAATTGCGAACTCCACGTCTCGCTTCGGCGGTAAACCCGATATATCTTCAAATACGTCCATAAAATCGCGAACAACCGCCGGCTCTTCACCACTATCAACTTCCATTGCTGCAAGAATATTGTTTGTCGGCCTAGCCCTAAACTCGACTGGCCCGACAGAACTGCTTCCTCCAGTGAAGGTAAACTCAGGATGTCCGGGAATCTGGAAAATTACTTTCTTTGCCCTACAGTCAATGTGAGCATGGAAAGTGCCAAGAAAATCCATTCCCAAGAAGAATTCATAGCTGCCCGTATCTATCACCAAGAAATCAGCAAAGAGTTCCCGTCCGCACACAACAACTGTACAATCTTTACACTCCCTACTAGATATGATTTTCCCATTCCCAGTGTGTATGTCCCAGAAACTAGACAGGGTCGTGCAGGTAATCGAGTGTGTAGTTATAAATTTGGATGACATAAAACAGTGGGATGCACCAGAATCAAATAATGCCAATGCGGGAAAACCATGAACGAGTAAAGTACCTGAAACAACTTCTCCTGATGCCTTGGCTTCCTCAGCTGTCAAGGTAAAAGCTCGAGCCTGATTAGGTCCTTGAGTCAGCTGTTTCTGCCCTTGGAACGGTCTCTGCGGAGGCTTCTGAATATCATCTCTCGTGCGAAGTTTTGACGGACAAGCACCAACTGCGTGATCAGCCGCTCCACAAACCAAACAAAGCCCCAGTCTCCTTCGACAATCCTTCTGCACATGTCAAGGTAAACGGCAGTAGTCACAAATCACGCTCTTTCTCCGATCAACAATCACAGGCTTCTTCATGGGTGCTATACCACGACGGTCCACCGGAACACCCTTGCGACCATGAGCTCGGTTAGGTACAAATGCGGGCTTCCTGGCCGCAACTGCTGTCTGCTGCAAGCTCCCTTTCATCCCAGATAAACTCTGCTGTTCCCGAGCTGCCGTAAGAACCTGTGAGAAAGTGGTCAAACCCGGGGAGACAATCTGCCTCTGGATGTCCACATCCAAAACTGCGCATGAACCTTCGTGCCCTGTCTGCTTCGTTGGCGACTAAAGGTCCAGCGAATCTGCTGAGTCTCGTCTACTCTGCTGCATGCACGTCCACGGGTGCTCAATTCTTCCTTAACCCAATAAACTTCTCTTCCATTTCCTCCCGTGCAGTCCACGGGAAGAACTTCTCTAGGAAACTCTTAGAAAAATCCGCCCACTTGATCGGCTTGGGCAAGCGGGTCTCCTCCATAAGCCACCATTCTCGAGCGTAGTCCACTGACTGAATGCGTACCACATCAACTCTTTTGTCCTCTGGAATCTGTGCCGCAATCAGCAAATTCTCCGTGTCAACTAGCCACTGCTCGGCTGGCAACGGCTCCTCCAAACCAGTGAATGTAGACGGACCCAAACGTCTGAAATCTGCCGCGGTCCCTACTCGGTCAACTGGTTTAGCTCCAACGTTGTTTACAGACTGCTGAACGATCTGCAAACCTTCCTGAAACGAATCTGCTTGCTGCTGGATCAGCTCAGTCTGCCTCTTTTGATTCTCCAGCATTTCTCTTATTACACCAAGCATGGCGGCTTCGTCCATACGCCTCTGGTACGTCTTGAAATTCTTATCTGCCATATTCCTGAAATCAAAAACACCCAACATTAGCATGATGATAGATTCAATATATAGATCAAGGCTAGAACTCCAAGATACTTAAATAGAGTACCGCATTGTAACTATGCCGCGGTATCATAGCCACAATTATTTAACTCCACCCAAGTCGCCTAAGTCCTAGAGATAACAAGAAATCAAGTTTTTCGAGTCGACATGCAAAGTAAGTTTGCACATCGTAAAAGATATAATCAGGAAGAATGTGATTCAAGAATGGTAAACGGCAAGGTGGCAGGACATGTTTCCTAACACGGGCATTCTGATTCGTGTATTGGGTACAATACCCAACTACAAAAAGAATCAACCCAACTAACCTATGTCTCTGATACCAAAAGAACCATGTCACGCCCCGCTTCCCAGAGTACGCTAGATTGGGCACGTGACATAGCCAACCATGCTACCTATGGGTAGGAAGTATCCATCCACAGTCACATTACGGCTGTAGAGATATCAAGAACAAGATAAAACTATCTAAAACATGTCCATAATCCAGAATAACAAGAGTCAATAATAAATAAATGCGGAAGCAAATGATCCAATACAAATAACTGAAAAGTGTGTCCCATAATGCGGGCTCACATCAGGAAATAAATGCATGAAATAAAACTAACTACTACTGAACTCACAGCTCAGCCTGCTGGCTGAAGTACTCCTGCTCGGACTGCAACAGCGGTACGGAATCTGGGCCATGCAAAACCCAGACGTCAGCACGTCATGTCATCAAGTAATATAATATGAACAATGTAACAGGCAATGCAAAAATAAACATGAATAGAGCAATAATGTGAAACAAGCAGTGCAGTGGGTAACTAAACTGTTCTATCAGGTTTTCTATTCTAAAGTCTTTGAAATCAATTGATGAATCGTCGATGTAACTCAATAGTATCCCGTGCATGCCCGGGACCACGGTCAAGATCCTCGGGGCTGAATCCGAGACGTGCCGCTAGGCAGTAACAGGTAGCAGGATGGGCGAGTGATGTCAGCATCATCACTCCGGGGCTGGCCGAGCCCGTAAGACTGATCAGAACAGGTATCGAACTGTTGAGTTACAAGTCGGTTTCACCTTCGATTTCCCCATACCCCCAAGTTATGTATGTCGAGTCAGATATTCAGTAATCAAGAACTAATGCCAACACAGGATCAGGTAAAAGCAGGTTTTTCTGGATAGACAACAGGAACGGTCCATGAGGACTACATGTCAGGTTTGTTGGCATTAGGCACGAGATCAGGTAACAGGTCGAGTCATGGTACATCAGGTCAAGTCAACAGTATACGGTACCATGTCAGGTTTATCAATATATACAATGTGTGACAATGTCAAGTCAAGATGTAACAATATCGTGGGTGTGCTCACAAACAGATATATAATCGAACAAGGTATTAACAACATGAAATAAGCAATGAATTAAATAATAAGCATGTTTCATTTAATCACAAGAGTGCCGTAATACAATGCAGCCGTTTAATTATGTTAACAGGTTTAAGCACCCTTAGCGGTTCAATAATTTAGGTATCGGTGCAATACAGTTATATCAAGCCTTTGAATACGAATGTCCGAATGTAATAGAACTACATGGATAAGAGCCACCATATATTTAACAGTAAAATGTGATTAAACAGGTAGACTTGATTATTAGGTTTAAATTGGCAAACTGTAAATTCTACGTTAACGGTAAAATGATATAATGCCATATTGCAACCAAAAATGGGAAACGACTATACCAAGTTAAGTTTTTACAGGTTTAGGGTGTCAATACATATATAAATATATTGTATAGCATGTAGTAAGGGGTACTTGCCTCAACGGGTCGCGAACCGGGAAAAACGGAACGTAACGTCGGCGGGGAAACTCGCGACGGACGCACGGTTCACGGATTGAACCCAAACAACGAACCAAGGAACCACACGGGTCAGAGTACTCTGCTGGATCGTCGGGACACGGCGCCGGCACGGCCGGATTCCGGCGAGCACAAAAACAGTGAATAGGGTTCCGAACGGGTGTAGATCTAGAGAAAGAAAGCAATGACCAGAGAAGGAAGAAGATGGGGGATACTCACTGGTCTCAGAGGGCACTCGCAACAACGGCGAGATCGACGGCGGCGAGAACGGCGTCTTCGGCGATCTGCAGAAAGATCCAGCGCTGGTTTTCATTTTTGAAGAATGAAGAGAGGAAGGGTGAGAGGGAGAAACACTTACGAGGTGTTCTGGGGTGGTCGGGGATCGTCGGCGACGGCCAGCGGCGGCGCAGGTGGTCGCCGGTGGAGCCTCAGGCGACTGCAGGGAAGACTGCAGGTGGCCGCGGCTGTGCAGGGTGCGCGGGAGAAGAGGACGAGGGTTGAGGTTGAGAGGAGGAGGCGGAGGCGAGGGTGACGGTGACGCTGGCACCGGCGTCGGGGCTGCAGTGGTGACGGTGAAGATGGCTAGGGTTGAGGGCTCGCATGGGTTCTGACGTTTCTCGCGTTTGAAAAGAAATGAAGGAGAGGGAAATTATATATAGGGGAGAGAGAGAGAAAGTTAGAGAGAGAGAGAGATAGAGAAAGAGAGATATTATGGATGAGGGGCCCACGGGGGTAATATATGCCTCGTGATTGGCTGAAGTGGGGAATTGATTTGGAGGTTTTAAAAAAGATTTAAAAGATTTGAAAATCCTAGTGAAATATATACCTAAGCTACGGAAATATATATGGTTAAAATATTATATTAATTTGGGATTTTGGCGCCAAAGTAAAACATTTCCGAATTGCGCCCGGGTCGGGTCCAAAAATTCGAAAGTGAAATAATAGGATTTTAAGCGAGTTCCAAATTTTAAAATTAAGTGTTTTATGATTAAAAAGCCCCCAAGACGGACACCTGTACGCGCGCGTAGCCGTCCAAACTCGCCCGTTTCACCGAACGGGACGAGAACTCGATGCACGTACGCTACCACAAGGCTAGGGGTGTCGAGCAGGCCAAGATGGATATTTTTAATTTCATTTTAGATGCCAAAAATTGTTATATGCAGAAATGACTTTGCTGGGTAAAATTTTTCAGTAAGTCACAAACAGGTAAGATAAATGAAATGAGTACCACATTACGCTCAAACAGTAACTGAAAAACAGTAACATTGGGCTCGGGTGTTACACTTCGTGTCGAAGTCTTTGAACCTTGCACTGCCGTTGTACTTTGTGAAATTTTCCATTTATCTTCGTTTATTTTCCAAACTGTAGGTTTGATCAAGATTTTTCCATTTGTCGGTCGTAGTCTCACTTTTGCGTCGTCTTTTCATCAATTTCACTGTTTTTGTCCCGAGAACCTGTAACCTGCAACTATGTAGCAGAAATGGGTCTAAAACACCTGTTTATTTGTAAACTGAATAAGAATGGGGAATAAAATAATGCAAAATTATGGCATGAACAAATACCCCCAAACTTATCTTTTGCTCGTTCTCGAGCAAACCTAGTTTTATTCTCGAAAAAGACCTAGCCTCACTTTCGCAGGGAAACGCGATTGCACTGAGCTCGTACAACAAGCCGTTAAACCTCTAGGTGTCCCCAGTAGGAGTGTTTTCTCCTGAGGGTTTTCAGTGAATACTATCCACAAAATCCTATCAATTTGGCCTATTGATTTTTATTCTCCAATTAGATTTTCTAACAAGATACTCTATTATCTTCGAATCAGAAATTATCCACCCGTATTTTTCACGCTTCCTTATCATTTAACTTAAGATTATATATGTTCTTGTGAATTTACTTAGCTTTTTGCATTATTTAAGTTTTCCTTCTAGGGTTCTATCTCAACTTAGGAATTTTTATCATCTCTATTAAAGATATAAGTCCTATTTTTCATTCCTATCTCTTATCTAAACCCCAATCACATACCCCTACGTGTGTGTATATATCACCCCTACACTTGGAAATTCAAATCAAGCTATTATACTCTTGTCCATCGTCCAAAGTACTTTTCAATTGGTGAATTTTTAGATGAAATTGCTCACACATTATTCATGCGACTGTTAATACTTCTTGAGGTACCAACGAACAATTACAAAATGTGTTCGCACATTTAAAGTGTAATTCCTAGTCTTGTAATCCCTAAGGCTTTTAGTAGTGACTCCAAAACCAGTTGGTCAAAGCACTTGGTGATGAAGCACCCTCGCTAAATATTTTTTTCTATTAATGCAGCCTTAAGTAATTACAAAAACCAGTGTTCATTTTTTATCTCTTTATTCACACTTGTATTTTTATTTATTTTTCTTCATACTAAGGACTTTAGACAAGAGCATTTCAAGGTCTCTTCTACTATTCCAAGTTTCAAGATTCGTGTTTTTGCAATTTGTAGGGTATATATTTTCAGAATTTAGACTTAAGCTAGGAATAATTCTTCAAACTTATACTTTAATAAAAATATCAATACTCTTCCCTTGTTTTAACTTAGCCTAAGAAGTCAACTCTAAATTTGCCTATTTCTGAATAAACTATAAAGACATATATTTTCTACCGTTAAATTTTAAGAAAAGATTATTTTTAGGGTTTTTAATTTAGTAAGTCTAGGATCTAGTTGTTCCTAGCTAGTTAACCGTTATGTCTGATCAGTCGAAAATACTGCATTTTTAATATGGCAATTTCCCTATCATTTGCACTCATCTAGAAGTGTTCGGTATTCATATTGCACATATTAGCAAAACATCTCTGAAATACCAGTTTGCATGTGTTAGACTTTAAAACCGGCACTTTTAGGGAAATTGTGTGTTTATCATGGCATCGCATCATAGCGCAACTACTGTCTTGGAGTCTATGAAGGAAATTCCAGAAGCAAAGCCAAAATTGGGAAAAGAGCTGATAAAAGATACGCCAACTCCAAGATATGAGATCTGGTAGTAATACAGAAGGCCAAATAAAATTTAAAATATCAGACAAAGGCCCAAATGTCAGCCCAAGTCCACAGTTAAAGATGCAAGCCCCAAAGCTTCAGAAGCGCCGCGGATCCGCGGCGGGAGCCCGCTTGCGCCGCGGATCCGCGGCGGCTTGATGGCGCCAACTCCTCCAATTTTGCCACGTGCTTACCTCTAACGGCCCAAGCTTCCAGAAGACCCCAGAAGCTCCACGTGGCGCATCTAGAAGGCTCAGCTCAACAAACTATTTCTAGAAGGCTCTTTTAACAAACTTTTGGAGGGAAAATTCAAATTTGAAATCCTAGATCTAGGGTTTTGAGGTCCATAAAAAGGAGCCTAGATCTAGGGTTGAGGTTGTTCAAGAATCACCCATCATCTTCTACCCACAAGTTGAGTGACACAACTTGTGCCTCAAACCCTAACCCTAATTCCAATTCAAAATCAAGATTAAGATCTCGAGTACCATTCAAGCAAGAGAGCTTTCAACCTTTAGAAAGCGACGCCGGATTTCATCGGAGCAAGAGATTCGAGGAGATCCGCGACTCAAGGAGCCGAGCGAAGCCGAAATCGACGATCTAGTTCCTTCCTTTTGTAAATTCAAAAGAGTTGTAATGAAATTTGTCGATAAATAAAGGTGAAATTTTTACATCTTGCTTATCTTTTAATTCAAGCATTATGATTCGATCTCAATTGGTGATTGTGTTTGTTATTATGATGTTTGAGTAAAACTCCGCTCGTGTAGGAGTTGTGACGATCAATAGATGATGATGATTTAAACTCTTTTACAATTCTTAAATCCTATAACATTTGTAAATTCTTGTGAATCTAATGATCGATGATTTAGTTTCGAGACGATGCTTTCTTGATTGTGTTTGCTCAAAACTAGAGATCAACGATTGATCATTAGATTTACTAGAAGCTAGATCTTTAATGAGATTCATCGAAAGGACAAAGGATGAGATGAGGAATCCCTAAAATTCTTCGCAAGATCCTTAACCCTCGGTAAATTTTCATCGATCTAGTATCAATTCATTAATAGATAAGAATGAGTAATCATTAGATCTCATCACATCTATAGATCAGATCTACTCCTACGAGCTACAATTCGAATCTTGATTGTTGGTTGGAAATTATCACACATCTCAATTCTTGATTTTAATGTTTTTTCTAGATCTAGATTTTTCTAATTCTTGATATTCAATTACAAATCATGAATGGTTTTCTTTTCTTTTTTCTAATTTTTCGACTCATCTAATTCGAAAAGTGAACGAATCTCACTTTCCCTGTGGACGATCCGCACTTACTAACGCGCTACATCCGACACCGTTATTAATTGCGGTCAAACTATTTTTGGTTGTGATTTCTATATACAATTTTCTAAACCGACACAATCGGAGAATTTCAATTCAATCAAATGGCGCCGTTGCCGGGGATCGTGTGCTAATTTGTTCATTTTTTTTGAAATTTGAGTTGAAAAGTTTATTCCATCTAAAATTTTTTAAGATCAAAACTCGTGCAAAACACTAAACGAGTTGTTGTGGTTAATTGCAAGGAAATCTGGAGCTTGCTGTGCAATTGGAAAAATATTTGGAGAATTCCAGAGAACTAAGGAAGTGTTCAGGAGTGCTCTGGTAAATTTTTGTGCAGAGAGGAGCTTGAGGCGCGGCGGAACCGCGGCATTACTTGACTCCCGCGGCGGAATCGCAGCGGTTCGGGAGCATCTCAGTACCAAATTTCTCTCAGATCCTCTAAAACTTTCTTATCTCCTTCCTCATCTGCTCCAATTAACAATTTGTTGCAGGCTTCTTTGGAAAAATCGCAGCGCCGCAAAAAGCAAAATTAAATTGTGCATGTTTTGATTTTGCATAACTAATACGGACATTAAGGGGCAAAGACCAAATCCAGATTAGGTGGGGAGTTCATTACCCTTCCTAAGCCCCAAAAATCACAAACTTGCATCCGCATTACCCTCATTAACTAAAAAATATCTAGAGATGACTCTAAGGACCGTCGCGCTCACTTAGGACAGAAGAAAGCCGTGGGTAATCCATTGTTTATCCGTGTTTCTTTTGTGGTGTCTAAGACAAGTGTGTCGAAGTCTAGTGGTTACTTAATTAGGCCAACTACTTACGTAGTGGAGAACCTCCCACTTACCTGGCACTTACCTGGCCACAGGAGAGACAAAGAGACAGTGGAGGATGTATCCTGCGACTTGTCTTTTGGCAGTTAGGAGCGGTCTAGAGCTTTGACCTAGGTGATCATAGATTTTAGGGTTGCTTGTTGCATTTGTTGTGACGCATTATATTTTCAAAAAAATCCGTATCATTTTCAAAACAAACATCGCATTCATTCATTTCCCCTAATTATAAGTCACGCTGCCACTTGTACTAACCCTTTTTAGTGCAAGATAGGCTGGACACGGGATTGTAGTGCCCGACTTGTCCGCGTCCCCTCGATCGACTCCGAAGTCGGTATTTCTCCATTTACCTCTCTTTTACCCCCACCACACCCACACCAATGGATCCGTCTCCATCGAACCTCTTTACCGCTGCTCTGCCGCCGTCCGTTGGTGCGCAGAATCCTTCCCGCATCTCTCCCCAAGAGAGGTGCTATCCTTTACGAGGTCCTCTCTCGACCTGCTTATCCATTCCACCAGCCAACGGGGATAACTTTGAGATTAAACCCCAGTAGATCAACCTTCTACCCAAATTCCACGGTCTCGAGACTGAAGACGCATACGTCTTTATCACCAAATTTGAAAACGTATGCGCGATGATGGGTACGTCACAACTTTCTGTGGATGCCATGCGTCTACGACTACTTCCATTTACCTTGTGCGATATAGCCGAGAAGTGGCTGTATAACACCACCGCACATTCCATTACGAATTGGGAAGAATTCGTTGCGGCATTCCTTAAGAAATTCTACCCTATGCAAAAGACAGCTCGAATCCGTAGCGAACTATATCAATTCACCCAGCTTCCGGCTGAACCATTCTCAAAATGCTTTGAACGATTCAAGGATCTTTTGGTTCAATGCCCACATCACGGCATCCCGAGATGGGATCTTTGCTGAATCATATATGAGGGCATTAAACCTACCACTAAACAAAACCTTGAAAACATGTGTCAAGGCACCTTTATGACCAAGGATGATGAGGAAGCTTGGAGATATTTAGAAGAGTTCGCTGAAAAGTCCTTACAGTGGGAGAGTGGAACCCGGCCATCATTTAGGGGTGGCATACACCAAATTGACGTGTCCATAGGTGTTCGAGCTGAGATGGCAGCAATGCAAAAGAAGCTCGAAGCTATGGAACACAAATTTTTAGCAGCCTCCCTAAACCCGATGTCGCTCCCCAAAACTGTATGTGGGTGCTGTTCTGATCCTTCTCACTTAACGGAAGAATGTCCATTAAACTCTCCATTTCAAGGTCACGAGCATACCAATGCCGCATTTCAAAGACCTAGAAACGATCCATATTCTTCCACGTACAATCTGGGTTGGAGAAATCACCCGAATTTTGCTTGGTACCAATCCCAAAACACGGTTCCAAACCCGAATCAATTCCAATGGGTCCCTCCACCACAACAGCAACCACTTCAACTCACTCAGCACCCCTACCAGTCACAAAATTTCCAAAACCAGGTCAACCCTCCTGCACCGTCTAATCCTATGCAGTCGACCTATTCTGACGAGTTCTCTCAATTCACTTAAACCATGAAATCACTCTTGTCAAATTTCACGGAAGTGTCGGCTGAAGTTAGGTCTTCCGTCAGTGATATAAAGAAAAACTCAGCATCCCAAGCTGAGTGTATCAGAACGATGGAAGCAAAAATTGCACGACTTAAAGCCGAAATGAGTGCGAGAGAAAAAGGGAAACTTCCGTCTCAACCTCTACCGAATCCTGGGCATTACAATGTAAATACCGTCACAACGTTGAGATCAGGAAGAGTGCTGAATAACCATGTTGGGGAAGAAGTTGATGATATTGAAAATCCTATCAACACCCCGGCTGAGACCTTCCCTCACACACACACTTCTGCTTCTGATTCTTGTTCTTCTACCCCACCGCCTTCTCACGAGCCTATTCTCCATTTCCCTCTAGGCTCGACACCTCAGCCCACCTCTTCTAGTTCTCCACAGATGGTCCCTACTCCTCCTTCGGGATCACATCTACCCCCACTTCCTTCTCCTATGATGGACCCAGCGCTCATTGCTAAAGCTTCTTACCCGAATCGGTTAAGAGCTAACAAATCGAGTCCACATATGGAGAAAATTATGGAAATATTCAAACAGGTTAACATCAACATCCCTCTCCTAGATGCGATTCAACAAGTACTCGCTTATGCGAAAATTCTTAAGGACTTGTGCACTAGGAAGAGGAAGACTCAAGTGCCGAAGAAGGTCTTCATGTCTAATAACATTAGTACTGCTTTTATCCCACAGCTACCAAAGAAACGTAAGGACCTAGGATGTCCTACGATATTGATTTCTATTGGGGGTAAAAACATCAACCGTGCTCTTTTAGACCTTGGCACAAGTGTTAACCTACTTCGATACTCTGTATATGAGCAGCTAGGGATTGGAGAGTTGAAACCAGCTCACTGCACTCTCCAAATGGCAGACCGTTCGATCACCAAACCTAGGGGTGAACTCGAGGATGTGTTGATAAAGGTCGGGGAATTTGTATTCCCTGTAGACTTCATTGTTCTTGATACACAACCTGTAGCGAACCCCCGGAGCCAAATTCCGGTGATTTTGGGTCGACCATTCCTTACCACTTCCAATGCTGTCATTAACTGTAGAAATGGTTCAATGAACTTATCATTTGGAAATATGACCATTGAACTAAACATCTACAAAATTGGAAGTCAGCCATCAGAACCCTCTGCTCATATCCTTGATGTGTGCTCTGTCCACGAGATTGCTCCCGAAAGTTGCAGAGTTGAGGAACTTTGCTTTACAGATCTCGACGACACTACCACATCACTGTTTGACCTTGCACATGATCTTAGTGAGGACACCATTTCCACGCTTGAGTCTGACACTCCTGACTCATCACCATCCGAGTCTGTATCTTTTACAGGCTTTGAGCTTCTTTGTGACTCCGAAAATCACTCGATGATCCCACCTTCTATTATTTCTCTGCCAGCATTAGATCTCAAAATTTTACCTTCTCATCTTAAATATGCATATTTAGGTGAGAATGAGTCCTTACCGGTTACCATATCCGCTTCTCTAGCATCAGAGCAAGAGAATGCACTTTTATCGGTATTGAGATCTAATAGGGAGGCGTTTGGTTGGACCATGGCGGACATCAAAGGGATTAGTCCCTTGATTGTCGAACATCATATACACTTGATGGATGATGCCAGACCAACCCGAGAACCACAGAGACGGTTGAACCCTGTCATGAAGGAAGCGGTGATGAAAGAGATCGTCAAATGCCTTGATAGTGGTATCATATACCCAATCTCCGATAGCCAATGGGTGAGTCATATACATGTCGTCCCTAAGAAATCTGGCATCACTGTTATTACCAATGAGGCAAATGAGTTGATTCAGACACGCGCCCAAACTGGGTGGCGTGTATGTATTGATTACAGAAAACTCAATGCCGCCACGAGGAAAGACCACTTTCCTCTACCTTTCATTGATCAGATGCTGGAACACTTAGCTGGACGTGCGTATTATTGCTTTATGGATGGATACTCTGGCTATAATCAGGTCCCCATAGCCAAAAGGATCAAGATAAAACCACTTTTACTTGTCCTTTTGGTACCTTTGCTTATAGACGCATGCCCTTTGGGTAGTGCAATGCTCCCGCTACCTTTCAGCGGTGTATGATGGGGATATTCTCTGACATGGTAGAGAATTTTCTAGAGATCTTTATGGACGATTTCTCGATTTTCGGAGACTCTTTTTTCGACTGCCTAACGAATCTTGACGCAGTTCTTACTCGTTGCAAAGAGAAGAACTTAACATTGAATTGGGAAAAATGCCATTTCATGGTCCAAGACGGAATTGTGCTTGGACATGTTATCTCATGGGAAGGCATTGAGGTTGACAGAGCTAAGATAGATGTCATTCAAAACCTTCCTCATCCCAAAAGCGTCAAGGATATCCGATCATTTCTTGGCCATGCGGGCTTTTATAGGAGATTCATTAAGGATTTTAGCAAAATTGCTAGACCCTTAACTCTTCTCTTGGCCAAGGATACGACCTTCCACTTTGAATCGAATTGTGAGGCAGCTTTCGACTCACTCAAACACTCCCTCACTACAGCCCCCGTTCTATCGTCTCCAAATTGGGGCTACCCCTTTGAGCTGATGTGTGATGCATCTGATTTTGCAGTTGGTGCAGTCTTAGGACAGCACATTGAAAAGATGCCACACGTGATCTATTATGCGAATAAGACCCAGAATGATGCTCAAATCAACTATACAACTACCGAAAAAGAACTTTTGGCAGTTGTATTTGCATTAGAAAAATTTAGGCCTTACTTGATTGGATCACCTATAGTTGTGTACACTGACCATTCCGCCTTAAAACATCTTCTGGCGAAGAAAGATGCAAAAGGTCGGCTAATACGTTGGATCCTTCTATTACAAGAATTTGATCTTGTTATCAAAGATAAGAAAGGATGTGAAAACACGGTAGCCGACCATCTTTCACGCATCTCTTCTTCCCCTATGACCCTACCGATCAATGATTCGTTTCCTGACGAACAACTCTTGAGCGTATCCAATGAACCTTGGTTCAGGAATATTGTGAACTATCTTATTACGGGACTTATACCCAGCGATTGGTCAAAACAGGACAAATACCGTTTTCTATCCCCAAGTAAAACACTTTTACTGGGACGATCCATACCTGTTTAAGTATTGTCCTGATCAGATCATTCGCCGGTGTGTCCCGAAAGAAGAGTTCAAGAGTGTTCTTTCTTGTTGTCATGATCAGGCCTGTGGGGGTCACTTCGGTCCTAAAAAGACGGCGGAGAAGGTTTTGCAATGTGGATTTTATTGGCCTACCTTATTCAAGGACGCATTTGACTATTGCAAAACCTGTACACAATGTCAGTACACGGGTAGAATTTCCTGGAGAAATGAAATGCCTCAGCAACCCATCTTGGTGGTTGAAATTTTCGATGTTTGGGGTATTGATTTTATGGGTCCCTTTCCCAACTCCTTTGGGAATTTGTACATACTGCCTGCGGTTGATTATGTCTCGAAGTGGGTTGAAGCCATTCCATGTCGCACTAATGACAAGAAGGTTGTTATTAAGTTCTTAAAAGAAAACATCTTTTCGCAAGTTGGACATCCACGCGCTATCATTAGCGATAACGGGATGCATTTCTACAACAGGTCTTTCGAGACTCTGATGCGGAAATACGCAATCAACCACAGACTTTCTACACCCTATCATCCCCAAACGAGCGGGCAGGCTGAGATTTCGAATAGACAGATCAAACAAATCCTGGAGAAAACTGTTGCTAAGAATAGAAAAGATTGGTCGACCAAACTGACGGATGCTCTTTGGGCATTCCGAACTGCATTTAAAACCGACCGAGGGATGTCTCCATATAAGTTAGTGTTTGGGAAGGCATGTCACTTACCTGTCGAGATAGAGCATAAAGCATTGTGGGCTATTAAGGAAATCAACTTTGACTTAAACCAAGCCTTCAACTTTCAAAACCTGCAATTGAATGAGCTAAGCGAACTCCGTGATGAAGCTTATGATAACGCTGTAATCGTAAAGAATAGGACCAAGGTTTTTCACGATAAAAACATTTTGAGGAAAACATTTTCACCTGGTCAGCAATTCCTTCTTTATGATTCACGACTACACCTTCACGTAGGTAAGCTTCGATCTCGGTGGAAGGGACCTTTTGTTGTGCGGTCTGTATACCCGCACGGGGCAGTAGAAGTAGAAAATGTTAAAAACCGCACATTTTTCAAAGTGAATGGACATAGACTAAAGCCGTATTTTTCCACTGACCCTACGGAGGAGCTCCTGTTCTTACAGGAGCCATTTTATTTGGATTAAAATTCCTCCGTCTCACCTTCATGTCCAATATATTACTGCATCATCTTTTTGAATGGAGGTGAGTGAAAAGAATAAGTTTGGGGGAGGATCTTTACATATATATTTTTCCCCCACTAATAAATTCCTCCCAGGCTTACTGGTTTTGTAGATATAGTGGTTGACAACAGTGAGGACACTATTGAAAACATGTTTGGGGAGGTTTGTGCTTATTTTTTGCATCATTTGCATATCATTTGCATAAGCACAAAACAAATTATAAAAACCTATAAAAATTTCAAAAACCATAAAAATTTTAAAATTTTCAAAATATAAAAATATTTAATGTTTAACATTTTTGTACATAAATAAGATAATAAAAGATTAGATAGTGAAAAATTACATCCATGAGATTAGAAAAATTTAAGAAAACGAAGAAAATTAGAAGTTTTCTTATACGAACTAGTAATAAGTAGTTATGAGCCGTTGTCCCAAGGGTTAGTAAGATGAAGGAAGTCACTAAACTGAGGATAAAAATAAGTCTGAAAAATAGTTTCTATTCTGGAAAGCCAAACATTTTGAATATTGATACCCTGCTATTCGCACTTACACACGTCTTGAAGCCCGGGATAGTAGAGCATACCTTGAAGTACTCTTGTCTTAAAGACGATGTATGAAGGAAATAAAAAAAATGATGAAGAAAATATAAAGTGGTGAGAAAAATGAAAACTGGTTTTGTTATCGCCAAGGGCAATAAAAATATATATAGCGAGGGTGCCTCTTCACCTAGTGCCCTAAGGCCAACTGGTCTGGGAGTCACTGTTATACCTGAGGTGGTGCAAGACGAGGAAAATATACCAAATAAGCAAGCACATGAGTAATCGGTCGGTTAGTACCTCAAGAAGTATTAACGGTCGCATGAAAGTGTGTGAGCAATCTCATCTAAATATTATTTAATTAAAAAGTACTGAGGCTAATGGGCAAGAATATGATAGCTTGAATTGAATTCTCCGGGTGTAGGGATGTCCATTACACACACGCAGGATAATATGATCGATGTTTGGAAGAAAGATAGGAATGAAGAATAAGACGATGTTTTATTGATGGAAGACGTGATTTCTGACATCTTTTCATGACCATTAAGATAAGGCTCATGACAACCGAAAAGCTAGCTTAGTTGGAAACCCTAATTTTTAAGTCTTTTCTTTTACAATTCTTTTCTTTAAATGTAATATTCATGATATTCCTTTTATTATTGGATTTTGTGGGTGCAATCCGCTGAAAACCCTCAGGAGACAACACTCCTCCTACTAGGGACACCTAGAGATTTAAAGGCTTGTTGCACGTGCTCAGTGCAATCGTGTTGCCTACGAAAGTGTGCTGGCTAGTTTTTCTCTTTCTTTAATTTCTCCTTCTCTTTTTAATAAAACAGTTCGGTCGAGACGATCGAAAATAAGTTTGGGGGAATTTGATCAGTCGAAAATACTACATTTTTAACATGGCAATTTCTCTATCATTTCAATCATCTAGAAGTGTTCGGTATTCATATTGCACATATTAGCAAAACATCTCTGAAATACCAGTTTGCATGTGTTAAACTTTAAAACCGGCACTTTTAGGGAAATTGTGTGTTTATAATGGCATCGCATCATAGCGCAACTCTTGTCTTGGAGTCTATGCAGGAAATTCCAGAAGCAAAGCCAAAATTGGGAAAAGAGCTGATAAAAGATACGCCAACCCCAAGATGTGAGATCTGGTAGTAATACAGAAGGCCAAATGAAATTTAAAATATCAGACAAAGGCCCAAATGTCAACCCAAGTCCACAGTTAAAGACGCAAGCCCCAAAGCTTCAGAAGCGCTGCGGATCCGCGGCGGGAGCCCGCTTGCGCCGCGGATCCGCGGCGGCTTGATGGCGCCAACTCTTCCAATTTTTCCACGTGCTTACCTCTAACGGCCCAAGCTTCCAGAAGACCCCAGAAGCTCCACGTGGCGCATCTAGAAGACTCGGCTTAACAAACTATTTCTAGAAGGCTCTTTTAACAAACTTTTGGAGGGAAAATTCAAATTTGAAATCCTAGATCTAGGGTTTTGAGATCTATAAAAAGGTGCCTAGATCTAAGGTTGAGGTTGTTCAAGAATCACCCATCATCTTCTACCCACAAGTTGAGTGACACAACTTGTTCCTCAAACCCTAACCCTAATTCCAATTCAAAATCAAGATCAAGATCTCGAGTACCATTCATGCAAGAGAGCCTTCAACCTTAGAAAGCGACGTCGGATTTCATCGGAGCAAGAGATTCAAGGAGATCCGCGACTTAAGGAGCCGAGCGAAGCCGAAATCGACGATCTAGTTCCTTCCTTTTGTAAATTCAAAAGAGTTGTAACGAAATTTGTCGATAAATAAAGGTGAAATTTCTATATCTTGCTTATCTTTTAATTCAAGCATTATGATTCGATCTCAATTTGTGATTGTGTTTGTTATTATGATGTTTGAGTAAAACTCCGCTCGTGTAGGAGTTATGACGATCAATAGATGATGATGATTTAAACTCTTTTACAATTCTTAAATCCTATAACATTTGTAAATTCTTGTGAATCTAATGATCGATGATCTAGTTTCGAGACGATGCTTTCTTGATTGTGTTTGCTCAAAATTAGAGATCAGCGATCGATCATTAGATTTACTAGAAGCTAGATCTTTAATGAGATTCATCGAAAGGACAAAGGATGAGATGAGGAATCCCTAAAATTCTTCGCAAGATCCTTAACCCTCGGTAAATTTTCATCGATCTAGTATCAATTCGTTAATGGATAAGAATGAGTAATCATTAGATCTCATCACATCTATAGATCCGATCTACTCCTACGAGCTACACTTCGAATCTTGATTGTTGGTTGGAAATTATCACACATCTCAATTCTTGATTTTAATGTTTTTTCTAGATCTAGATTTTTCTAATTCTTGATATTCAATTACAAATCATGAATGGTTTTCTTTTCTTTTCTTTAAATTTTCGATTTATCTAATTCGAAAAGTGAATGAATCTCACTTTCCCTGTGGACGATCCGTACTTACTAACGCGCTACATCCGACCCCGTTATTGATTGCGGTCAAAATATTTTTGGTTGTGATTTCTATATACAATTTTCTAAACCGACACAATCGGAGAATTTCAATTCAATCAAAGTCAAACTTAAGTCAAATATGGCCAAAATTGAACTTTTCAGCTTTTATAATTTTTGAAAATTTTCAATTTTTATGGGTTTTAAAATAAGTATGCAAATGCAAAAAATATACATATGAATGCGAAGGAAGAAGGCTTACCGAGCATACCCCCAAACTTAAACTTGACAGTGTCCTCACTATCATTCCATACCAATAGGATCAAAATTGTCGGCGCTCCCCTGTTTATTTATTTACAAATATTTTTTTATTGTTAAAAGAAAAACAAAAAATATATATACAACAAGGTTCCCCCCAAACTTAAGTGAGACAATTTTTCCACTGTTTATGAGTTAAAATTCAGAGTTAGATAGGAGAAAAATCAAACTATACAAGGCCTTACACAGACCAAAGGTTAGCACCAACCATTCAAAAATTCTATCGTGATAATGGTAGGGTTGGTGAAAGAATGGAGTGTAGAGAAAGGAGTTGAGAAGCACACGAGACCGTATGGGAAGAAGGGTGGAATATGGTCTCGGTGGAGGAGAAGAATGGCGGAAGAGAGAAAGAAGTGTAGCACGAACTTGAGGGTGTAAATTGAGTGAATAAATTAGCACAATTTGTGATGACCAATGTGTTAAAATCGATTGTGCTAATCTATTAACCCGTCGAGAAATGGGGTCAAATCCCTCAAGGTTCGCGAGAAAACATGGGTACGTTGAACTTGGTGAACCATCCATTGAAAATGGAAACGCGACGGATTCTTGCGTGGTCGAAACGATAGGAAGGACGAAAGGGAGTGATTTAGGGATAGTCTTATTCTCACCTAAGTAATCTATCTCGAACTTGAAGAAGTCCATCAATGGTTCGAAATGACTGTAAGCAACCGAGTCTGATGGTTCAACTAACTCATCTGAAAATTCAAAGGACTCAAACTCGGGCGATGAGTCTTCAAAATCGTCCGAAAAAGTGAAACACTCGTAATCATTATCGTCTGTGAGAACTGTGTCAGATTCAAAGAGGAACGCACCAGTAGCGTCCAAACTGCTGTGATCGAAGAGAAATCTTTCAAGCTCACGGTCCTCCTGCGTGATCTTTTGTGTGGTCGGAACGATGGAAAGGAGGGGGTTTGATTTAGGAAGTATAACAGTTAAAGGTTCAGGAGGATGAATTAGAAAATCCGACACATGAAACAAAAATGGTTCATCCTCAATACTATCCTTAATACTCTCCTCAATATTATCCTCATAATTCTCCTCAAAAATTATCTCATCCATGCAATTATCATCAAAATCAAGACGCATATGAAGTTCGGGAGAAACATTTAATGACTCGGGATGATGAATTGGAGATAAAATTTCAGTCAAATCTACGGGTTCATCATCCAAAATATTCCCGGCGTCAATATCCTCAATCAAGTGAAAATCAATTTTTTTGGACACCTCAACAAAAGCATGGATATTTATCAATTCAGGTTCTAGATTGGAGGTGTAAAGTTCGAAAGAATTAGGTTTGGGTTCACTCGAAAATGGCTCTTCACAATCAGGTAAATCAAACACTACAAAGTCGCACAACTCATTACACGTTTTATTTTTAACTGGTGAATCATTTGGGACACTTGTTTGAAAACCGGAGTTGTGGGATTCAATTGGTGATGGGTAGGTTTGATTAGGAAGGGTGCACAGCTCACTCTCTCCACTCAAATTCTCACTCTGTCCAACCGCCTCATCATACATTTGAAAATTTGGAGCTAGTTGGAAACTAGCTACCGGTTCACTAGGTTGCATGAGGACGGCAATGGATGCATCCAAATTCCTCATCTGACGGTTTGTTGCTGCAATGTAAGCTTCCAGCGACTTTGCCAGACTAGACATGGGTTGTGAAGGGGTTTCAGTAAAAGATTCAAAGTTTTTTGGATACGTGAAACTCCAAAATGGTTGTGTAGAAGCAATGTCTAAGGAAGGTGCGGAAATCGGGTAGGACTGGTAGGAATTGAATGGCTGGACAGGAGTAGGATCAACATTTGGATAAATAGGTGAATGGACTTGTTGATCCCAAACACTGGAAGTGTTGAAAGGAGTGAAAGATCGGTTACGAGATTTTTCAATATGTTCAGCGATAGACATGGGTTTCGGAGTTACAACAGGGCTCGAAAAAGGGGTATCAACGTAAGAAGGTGGTGAAGGTTGAAATGGTTGATACAAAGTGGATTGTGGAGTCGAACTGTTTCTCCTAGACGCTTCTATTCGATCTTTCAAAGAAATTTTAGGCATGGAAGGGTCGTCCGTAATTCGACCAAAACAATTCGCATATGAAGCAATGTTTGGATGTGGGTACCAAAGTTCGGCAAGAGTTTTGGGAGGTGGGGTACCCATGATGTAAGAAAGGAGAAGAAAAAGATTTTGGGGTGCACGGATTTCTTAGCGACAAGTTTTTGTAAAAAAAAATTCCTTTTTCCTTTTTGTGTTTTTTTATGGAGCTTTTTGCAAAAAGATTTTCGATAAAAGGCTTAGACACAGGTTCAATCAACAACAAATGCATAATCAGGCCTAGATCTAGGGTCACCTAGGTCAGCTAGACAGCTCCTAACTGTTCCAAAGGGCAAGATGTAGGACCTCAAACCGCCTCTTCACCGTTAATTATGGCCAGGTAAGCACAAGTAGAGAAAGGAAGGATCCGCTCACGAATCACCGTGAGACGGGCCTTTTAAAATTACTTTTCACTACCTGTCTAGCCTAGGCACCACATAGTCAGGTTAGGATCAACGGTCGATGCCTACAACTATTCATTTGTCCTATTGAGCGCGAAGTCCTTAGGGCTGAGTCTATTCTTTTTTAATTAATTGATGGTCAATGCAATATGCCTTATGTGATTTCTAGGGTCCTGGGAAGGGTAATGAAATCCCCACCCAATCTGGATTGGTGTAAAAGCCCCTTAAAGTCGATTTAAATATGCAAAGCAGTAAACAAAATCACTTGCAAACAATTTTTTTTTAGCGCGGCGCAAAGAATCCTGCATAAGATCAATTATTGGAAGGGGGAGATTTTTTTTAGCGCAAAGAATCCTGCAGGCAAATTTACAGAGCAGATCTCAGGGGGTCCAGAGAAGGTTCAAGGGAGCTTACAGCGAATTTCTATGATGATGACGTCACCTAATGACCGCGGATGCGCGGTCAAAGCGCTACTTCGGCGGCGAAAACGCGGCGGCGGCGGCGGTTCAGTTCCCAAAAATTTTTCTGCCCCTCTGGTTTGACTTTTCTCTGCTGTTCAGATCTTGGGTTTTCTGTTTTGATCTCTGGATTTTTCCAGATCCGAACTTGTTCGTCGATCCTGCAAAATTCAAAAGAAATACCCTTCACAAAATAACAAAATGATAAATTTTTATATTTTTCAGTTTTTTATGATTTTTCAATTTTATATTAACCCGAAATTACAAAAAGAAAATAACACGCCATCCCCGGCAACGGCACCATTTGATTTTTCAAAGAATTATTTATAACCACAATCAAGAACGGCGTCGCTTGGTAGCTAGCCGGTGAGTATGGGTCGGTCCACAGGGATGTTGTGTATCTTCAAATTGTTCTAACGAGTTAATTTCGATTGGTGTCGAGTTGATTAAATCTAAAAACTAAGTTGATCTAAACTAAAATCTTGCTAGTGTTAGGTTTAGGTTAGGTTTGGAAAGTCAATATTCCTTACCGCTTTCTATGCCCAAATTAAGATCTATGAGGTGTTATGGTAATAATTAATAAAGTGGATTAATACCATCGGGAAGAAACGATATTTCTTCCTCTAGGTTCTTGTCCTTCCTTTCTTAATTCTTACCCTAACCTCCATGGAAAACACGCGCAACCGGTCCTTTATACTACGGTATCACCGCTACCTCGTGGGATAGGGTGCCGTAGGGAGCGGTGTGTGCATGCATGCATGGAGTCCTATAAAAACGTGTGATGGGCAAGAAAGGGGTGGGAGATCTGCATCTCTCAAGCCTTCCCCAAATCTAACCCTAACAAGCGAGAAGACTACTCACTCATTAGGGAATTGGAAAACATTTTCTAATTAATTAACTAGGGCAGAGAATAAAGATCTATGCTAGGGCAAGAAAGAAATTACCCAGGGCATGGAAATAAAATTGAACTAGGGCAATGAAAAGAAAACATACTCCTAATTTTTATTTGATGTTCTCTTCCTTCTTTACAGAAATTTACAGATATGAATTTAGATAGATGAAATGAGGAATAAGAAGAGGCATAACCTAAAAAAGTTTTTAGGGTTTCTATTTATAGAACATAGAAACCCTAGGGTTACAATTGACTCATATCTGCAATTACAAGTTTACCCCCTAAGAAAAGACTAGTCAACGCGCTGACGCACCGCCAGAGAAATTTCCACGGACACGTGTCCTTCATGGCCGTGGTTCCGCGTCCAAAACCCCTGTTTGGCCGCGGTTCCGCGGCCAAATAAAGGGATCATGAGCTCATCTTTTCTGGTCTTGGTCAGGTTGCATTGTTCATCTGTTTTCTTCAGAATATCTTCTGGTTCTCTTCCAGATTTCCATAGTGGATAATGTAGTGGAATTTACCGTTCGCTTCGGGTCGAAGTCTTTGAACCTTGCGCTGCCTTTGTACTTTGTGAAATTTTCCATTTATCTTCGTTTATTTTCCAAACTGTAGGCTTGATCAAGATTCTTCCGTTTGTCGGTCGTAGTCGCACTTTTGTATCGTCTTTTCATCAATTTCACTGTTTTTGTCCCGAGAACCTGTAACCTGCAACTGTGTAGCAGACATGGGTCAAAAGCACCTGTTTATTTGTAAACTGAATAAGAATGGGGAATAAAATAATCCAAAATTATGGTATGAACAACGAGGTAAGCTAAACGATGTATGGTTCATAGCAATTCTATAGTACGAGTGTCATGGCAATTACTAACGGTGTGAGTGTAGCATACAATTAGTGCTCGTGGAGCATGAACCGTTAGTAACAGTGCGGTGTCCATATGCAACAAGAGAGGGGTATGCAATAATGATACGGATGCACAACCTATATATATATATATATATATATATATATATATATATATATGTATGTATATATATAACATGTGGCTACAACATCCTAACAAGCCCTGACACATAACGCCAAACGGGCGATTTCCCCGTAGATGTTAAATCTACTCACCGGTGATCTCGAGCTAAGCGTATCCGACCACTTGTTTCCCCTTCTGTGTAGCGTCTGATGTCCCCGCCTGCGATCTTACAATCATACCACAACAATATAACAAGTGCTCATTAGAAATCTATCGATAGCGCACGCAAGCAATGGCAACAAAAACCCAACTCTCAAGCACTCCCGAGTGTTTCCCTCAGCGGCTAAACGCGTGCAAAAAACCCTAGCCCAACCCTACGGCTACACAGCGAACCAAACACTAAATCACCTAACGGATAATCCACAACGCAAAAAGCCAAAACGCTTGAATTATAGCTAAAAGGTTCCAGATTTTTCTACACAAGGAATTTGTGAAAGTTGCAGGTTCCAAGAGCTTAGAAATAACCCCAGAGACCCCCCCCCCCCCGACACAGACATGGCTCCCAGCTCCTATGTCTGGACGCAATTTGCGGCCATAACGAATAAAATTGTGGCCTAAGTGTTGGGGATTGGGCCCAGGTTCTCATGGTGGGTTCTAAGTATCACATACACCTTTCTGTAACGGCAACTTTTCAAATCAACACCCTAAGTGATAGCAGATTCAATCGGGACACTCAAACTTAACAAAAAATACGATATTATGCGCAAAGTCTAAAACTTTATGGTTCAAACAGAACTACAAGACAACACCATATAAAAACTAGCTAATTAACAGTAATAAGAGAACTACCTTCCCAAACATGCTCAAAACTCTAACTTTCCAAGCTCCAAGTGATCTCCATGGCTTTGGCTTAAGTTTAGAGAAGGGTGAAATGAATTTTGGTGAGGATAGTGAGGATTTTTGATGAATGGGGTTGGGTTTTGGTGAAGGGCAAAAAAGTTTCTGTTTTGGGAGAGAGAGAAGAGCAAAAATATGAGAGAAAGAAAATGGGATTTCAAATAATAGAGAGAGAGTGAGAAGGGGTGTATGGGAGCAACCATGGCACATTCTCTCTCCTCATTTAATGCTAAGCATGCTTTGTCTCTCATGCTTAACCCTCATCATTCCCTCTCTCTCTCTCTCTGTCTTCATCCCTCTCTCAAGTCAACCCAAATAAAAATATCATTTTATTTTTGAATTTGAAAAACTAAATTACTTAATAAAATACATAATATCCTAATGGAATGGTTAAAGCACCATGGCTACTAAGAATGGTTTAACCCCAAATTAGCCCTAGGTTAACATGCATATGTATGTGCAAGCCTAAATTAAATTCTAATAAAATATTCATTAATTATTATAAAATATTTTTAAACCATTTTGGTAAGCTTTTTACTAAAAATCCTATTATCGCTTAATTAACCACTAATCTTATTCTAAGGTGTTACACATGTGAAGGGATGAAGAGAGATATCATAGATATGTTTAGGGATGCTGATTTATTAGCAAGTCAGGGCCGAGAATCAGGGGCCAGCAGGAGAGTTACAACCTTTGGCCATTCTGGAGTGGAAACAGGAACAGACTTCTATGGATCTTATTGTAGGCCTACCTTGGACCAGTCAAGAGTATGACTCTATTTGAGTAATCGTAGACCGATTAACGGAAGCAGCTTATTTTCTGCCAGTCAAGATCATTTCGGATTAGTTCAGTATGCTCACACACATGTTGATGAGATTGTGCGACTACTTGGAGTTTCGACTTGTATTATGTCCAACTGAGATACCCAGTCCACTAGCCGATTATGGCAGAAATTCCAGGATGCGTTGGACACTAGATTGAGTTGCAGTGATGTTTTCTATCCGCATACTGACGGTCATTCAGAGAGGACTTTTCAGATTCTAGAGGACAAACTCTGAGCTTGCGTTCTAGATTTCATGGCAGTTGGAATCACCACTTGCCCTTGATAAAGTTTTCCTATAATAACAGCTTCAAGGAAGAGGTTCAGATGGCAACTTTTAAGGAGTTTTATGGGAAGAGATGTCGATCGCCCGTATGTTGGATAGTGCTCAGGGAAAGAAGTATTTTGGGGCTAAGGTTGTACAGGAGACGACCGAAAAGATTCAATTGATTCGGAACAGGATAAGAGTGGCCTAGAGCAGGCAGAAGTTTAAGGATGATAGACGTCGGCGAGACTTGAGTTCACCGTTGGCGATCATGTTTTCTCGATGGTTTTTCCGATGAAGGATACGTTGAGATTCAGGAGGAAGGGAAGCTTAGTTCCAGACATGTGGGCCATTTAAAGATTCTCGAGCGTATCGGCACAGTTTCATATCGTTTGACTCCTCTCGTGCGATACAGCTTCAGACAATCTAGCTGGAGCACAATCTTTCTTTCACCGAGTAGTCGAAAGTCATTCTAGATCGGCAGGTGAAGAAACCGAGGTCAAGGACAATCCGACCGTAATGTTTTTTTTGGCATGGCCTGAGCGACGGAGAGGTCACGTAGGAAGCCGAGGTCAAGATACAGAAGCAATGTTCCCATCTTTTCGAGGGTACACGTAGTTAGTTTTTAAATTCGAGGACCGAATTTACTTAAGGGGGAAGATTGTAACTTTTTAAAAATAAATAAATCGTTTAGGAGAAATTCCCGATAATCGGTAAAATAAATTTTATTTTCCGTAAAATTTAATTATAATTATTTTTCATTATAGACTTAAATACGCCTATTTTATCCATGTAATTTCTAGTATTTGGTATTTATTTACTCACTTATAAATTATTAGTTTACTCAAATATTTTCCTAAATTAATTAATTTAAATAATATTATAAGCTTTTATTTATACATTAAATTAGTGATAATTACAAATTGGAATGGGTTAATCATTCATTAGTGAATCATGACAATAATATATCAAAAGTTATAATATGTTCACTTATTCTCATAATGTCTTCAAAATTCTAGAGAATTCTATGGTGAAATAAATTAGGAAATAAATTAAAAACAAATAATTATTGAAAAGAATAATAGGTGTAACAATGGAGGGGTTTCATTACTAGAAATTTCTACATACACCTCACGCCCACTCTCCCCTCCTATTGTGGCCGAGCCTAATAGGTGGCAGCCCCCCATTCTCTTCAATTCATCTCATTCTCATTTAAGAATTAAAAGAAAAAGAAAATTAAAAATGGGGGTTAATATATGTAATAAATGGGAAAGTTTCTACATTCATCCACCACTTTTCTCTCTCTCTCATCCTCTCATATTGCTGGCCGAGCCCATAAGGCAACAGCCCCCTCATTTCCCCACCTCCTTTTCTTATCAAAAAATCCATAAAATCCATTCAAAAATCAATACAAAATTATCACTAATTATTCATTTAACCTTTAGCCTATACTCCTTAGCCAAACTAGCTTGAATCCTTGGAGCAAATGACCATTTTAGGAGGCACGGTGCATGTTTGATCTCTTGAATTACGAGGTATAAATCTTAACCTATGGTTTAATCGTTGGATAATTACTTGAATCTAAGCTAATTTAAGTATTTAATTAGGGTTTTAGTTTCAAGATCTATTTTTGAAGAGAAGGATTGAAATTAAGGTTAGGGTTTTTATCACATCATTAAGGTCACAATATGTAGTTTGACATATTAGGACATGTAAAATTTAGTCTAGTTGTTAAATTTGTTAAGTGTTACTTTTAAATTGTATTAATGGTACAATTTTGCAAACTAGGTTTTGATTAATGTGTAATTAGATAAAATTATAAATTTAGTTAGGATTTGTATGGCATAATTAAGATATTAAGTTATCATCTTGGTCACTAGAATTGTTAAAACGTCAAGTTTTGAATAAAATTGGAAATTGATGCTTACTAGTTTTTTTGAAGTAAACCGATTTAAAAAAAATTGAGGTTTTGGTGATATACAACCTAATTCCTAATGTATTTAGTGTATTATGAATGCGTAATTGGTATGATTAGGTTATTGGCTCGGTAGTTTTCACGTATCGCGACCCTAGTTGTAGTTGTAGCATGGTCGCGAGCACGTTTGTGCACCAAGTGTGTGTGCGTGTCTTGTTGTGCGTATGGATAGACTTGTGTCGTTTGTTCCCGCAACCATCATTTATTTATCCTTTTAATTGCTTATGTGCAATTCTAGGGTCGGGTCCAGAGGCGTCGGATGTGGCGCAGACGAGACAATGAGGAAATCGGATCTGATTAGCCAAGTCGTCCCGGTGAGTAGATGTATACATCTATGGGGGATCGTCTGGATGGCGCGAGGCGCCCGACAGTAGGGTTATCAGTAGTAATTTTATTTATATGCGTAGTTTCCTAGTTAGCCATCTCATTGCATCGCATCGCAATATTTATATATATGTGATATCATTTCATAGGACACTTGCACCATTACCATTGGTTCCAGCTGCTCGTGCACTATTTATGCGACACACACATGCCATTGGTAATTGCTATGTCACGAACACTATAGAACTCGCTTAGAATTGGTGTTAGTGCATTTGCATCATATATGATCCATAGACTTTTACTTGCATATTCATTTAATTAAAATGGATACGTAGGATAGTTAGTCATTTATACATACCTCATTACATCATGATTCATGCATAGCTTCTGATCGTACCTTGCATGGTATATATTACCGTATCATAGATTTCCATCATCATCGACATGTTTTCATATTGTGATTTTTCTTGAGGATTTCACTATTGATGTGATTTCTGGATTTTGGGGAAAACCGCAATATTTTATAAACCTGTAATCATTTTAAAAATAGAAATTTGCGGTTTTCTCATGATATTATGTGTATGGCGTCCACCATGAGTTTTCTCGGTTCTTGAGCAGTATCACATACCCGATTCGAGAAGAGGGATGCACCGTCTTCGGGTACATGGTGGACCCGGTATGGTACCCCGGGGCAAGATGATCGCAGATGATGGCGTTGAGCCCGGCAGGGGAGCATTAGGTACCGGTTATTTGTGACACGGCGGATATCCGGAGGATACCGATCGTAGTCGTGTGATTTGATGATATGGGCCGATCCGGACTGCCAGAACCCGAGATATTGATATTTGAGATACAGAGATATTGAGATATCGAGATTTGAGATACAGAGATATGAGATATTGAAATATTAAGATATACATATTTTGTGTCGATACTTGACACGGATTTCTACTGATTTCATTGATGTTATTTCAGTTTATTCACAGGAGTTTTTCTAGGATAAAGATTTTCTCATACTAAACATATTCTGGTTCCATGTTGATTATGCATTCATATTGCATACATACTAGTGCATCGCATCATATCGGTATATGTATAGGTTGTGACGCATTTGCGTGCATACTTATGATAGCCTTATTAGATGTTACTTACTACTCACGAGTTGGCAGCTCACCCCCGTTGTGTCACAGTATGTTGCAGGTCTAACTCGTCAGCGCAGTAGCGGCGGGTGTACTTTCTATTTTTCTTCGTTGCATCGGGTTGCAGCTTTGCTCAAAGGTGGGTTGCGAGGACATTTTGTTCCATCTTGTATTTTATTTTGTATCTAGTATACACCATCTACCCTTGTATATTGGACTAGACGGTGAGACTTGAGACATGTATTTATGGTTGGTGTCGATGCTCACATAAGCCGACGTGATGCTTTTATGCTTTTATACTTATTTAACCTTATTATGATATATTCATTGCATGTGGTTGTGATTCCGCCTTTGGCGAAGAGCTAGCTCCTGCTTGGGGATGCTTATATTCACTTTTATGCATATTGTTGTATTGTACCCGTTTTGGGGGCCAGTATTTACAAAGGTGACTCTGTCACGCCCCGCTTCCCAGTGTACGGCGAAGTGGACGCAACGAGGTCCGCTACGTATGTACTCAGAAGTACATACGCTAAGCGTAGCTAAGCAATATAAAATATTACACAAGAGACAAGAGTATAAAAAGAACAGCAACTTTTATTTATTAACATTCTTTGTACAATACATGAAAGGAAATACAACTGAAATAAAAGATGCCTAAACAGTGGCATAACAGGAAATGAAAAGTACAGAAAGGAAAAGTGTACAATGAAACTACAGTGCAGGGTCTTCAGTAAACTGCTCCAAGTCTTCTTGAGATGGCTCGATCTCCGCCGGGTCCAAACCACCTGACGACATTCAAAGAAGAAAGAAACAGAATATCGTCAGCGAACAGGTCGCTCGGTAAGTCCCAAAGATAAGAGAGGAATAGACAGAGAGTAAGAGAGGGAGAGTGTAGCTTTTAATGTTGTATTATAATATTGTAATGTTGTATTAACGCTGTTGTTTGTAGCCTGGTACAGAAGATGCCAGTGTATACGAGGGGAGTCCCACTTACACCGGGGACTTTGGTAACCTGTAGTACAAGGCTCCGTCGATAATACCACGGAACAACGGCATGGATGTAATTACGTCTTAAGTGACCACCTCGTGCCACCTTTAACATATTCCGTACCAGTCTACCCCTTAAACCCCGCGATGTCTTGTTTGTATTGTTATCTTGTAAAATTGTGTTGATTGTATGAGTGATTTACTGACTGACCGAAACCATGATATCAGGAAACGGCTATAACCATAGAGTCATGTAAATGGAATACTGGGAATCATGTAAAAGGAATATCCATGGTTCGGTTCAGTCAAGTTATATAGATTGTTAACTGGATTCTGGGATTCATGTATTCAAGTTGTGTTGGAATATAATTGAAATATAGATTGACTTGAAATATATTCAAGTCAGAATTAGTCAGACTCTAACCCGAGTCCGACTAAAAGAAATATAATTTGAAGTTCAATATTAGCTAGGGGCCTTATTGTAATTTGTGAAACTTGAGGGGGTTTTATGTAAAAATACTTTTGTATAGTTTTCCAAATACACCTCAAGTATTTAATAATCGTCTTTATTGTTATAATGAATGTGAATTTTATTTGTGTTATTCTAGTGAATATATCCTAATAAAAGTATTAATTGTTTATTTGAAATTCATGTTATTTTAATGTAACTTTTAATCTTTGAATTTTAGGAAAAAGTGGAAATTTTATATTATAACAAAATAAATGTTTAAATGATAATTATATATAATTAAACACATAAATAATTTTTAAATGAATATTTTATTTACAAAAATATCACTTTCTTTAAATATCGTATTTTAAACCTTTCGAGACCGAATGCTCCTTGCGGAGGTCTGAATCTCGCACTACTAGCCTGCGGGTGCACGATGAACCGTGTTATCCCTAACAGGTTCCCCAAAGATGGGTTGTAATGGCACTTTGCTCAGGTTTTTATAAATACTTTTAATTTAGGGAAAAGGTTTTCTAAATAAAGGGTATTTATTTGTAAAAGTATATAGTTCTCCATATTTTAGTTGTTAGGGTTTCCTAGACCATCTAACCTATATTCTATGGTCTAAACGATGAGTCATTAGAAGCCTCAAATCGCCTCTTCACCGTCGAATGCAGCCAGGTAAGTGCCAGGTAAGTGGGAAGGAACCACAGTCGTGGGCCTAATTAAAAACCACTAGCCTTAGACACACTTGCCTAGACCCACAAGACAGTTTAGATAAACGATCGATGTCCATGACCAATCGTGCTTTCATTTTATATAAGTTTTATTTAGAAAAGTTTACAATTTAAAGGTTAAACTAAAAGTTATAAAGGTTATGGTATTTTAGTGAAAAAGTCCTATAATATCGTATTCTGTATTTTTGTTATTTATCAATTAGGGTTATAATGAGTGTGTGTAAGGGTAGGTCATTACCCCGTGACTTATATTAAGTTTTGGTGAAGTTTCAAGGTGAAATAAGCTATGTTAAACTTAAGGGTATTAAGGTGCAAGAATACGGTATTCATAAACGTTATCATTTCATGTGTGAAATTTCATCCAAATTGAATGAAACAAGTTTTGTTATCAAAATAAACATGATTAAGAGTGAGGGATCTAATTAGAACATTAAAATTGAACTTGATGGTATTTTTATGCAAGAAATACGGTTTTGTAAAGAAATTATCATTTCATGTGGAAAAGTGTGATTAAATTTGATTTAAGGGTGATTAATAGTCAACATGCAATAGGGTTGATAATATGTATTAGGTGACAAGTGGAATTTTAAAGAAAAACCGGATCGGGAATCGGTTTGTCCGATTTCCGTCGGTTCCAAAAAGTCGTATTTTACAATTATAGAAAAGAAAGATAGAAGATTGGGACTTACGGGTTTGGACAAGCTAAGCGTTCTAAAAGGTGTGGTGGTTGCCGATTCGTTGGAAACGTCACGTCGGTCTTGATCCGGTCGCCGGAATCCGTCGTCGGTTTCGGCAGCGCTTCGCTTCTCGCTCTTTGCACCAAGTTCTCAAGAGTTTTAGAGAGTATGCTTAGAGTTGTGAGGGGAAAAGGTAGAGGGTAGGGGCCTTTATATAGGGCTAGGCTAGGGTTAGGGTTAGGATAGATGAAAAGTTAAAAAATAAAAATGTGATAAAATATAATAAAAATGTATTAAAAGTGGAGTAATTGGGGGTTTTAAAGAGCTATGGAAGGGGTATGAGGCTGAAACTTTGCAGGTACGTAGGGAATACCAAAAGACACAACTTTCATATTGTGACCCTCGCCGGAATCGGCCGAATCGGGGGTGACTCGGCCGTGACTCGGTCGGATCACTGAGTCGGCCGAGTCAAGGCCGAGTTGGCCGATTCCCGACCGAGTCCGGTGACCTGGATCTCCCCCGGAGGTTCATCTACCCTCTGCAAGTTTTACATCTTTGGGTGTAGTGGGGTTTTTGTGAGATATGCACGTGTAAACTCTTGGTATTCTAAAGGTTTTTAAAAAAATCAATATTAAAAATAATGTGGGGTATGGGATTCGAACTCTGATGGCTTGGTTCAGCAGTGCAAGGTATTACCAATGAGCTACAAGCTCCTTCTTGTAATTATTGTGGTATTTAATTACTTAAACTGATAGCAGCAAGAATAAATACTCCTAGTATACATTAAATTTAAAGTAAATTCTTGTACACTAAAAATTGAGTTATTATATTCTTGTAGCTTGTAATTAAAAACAAAATAATTACCTATATCTTGTGCTCATGCTAAAATACCCCTTTGTGGATTTTTGAAAAAAAATATTTGAAAAAATTTTGTATTGGAAAATTAGGGTTGTTACATTCTACCCTCCTTATAAAAATTTCGTCCTCGAAATTTGTAAAAGGAAAGTGTAACAGTTTGGTGTCAAAATTAAAGGTTGTAAAGAAGTTTTAGTCAAAGTGGTGAGGAGGTTACCTGGGTTACCTTGGTTCACAGTTTCAGGTTCTATGGCTGCTAAGGTGAAAGCCTGTCGCCGTGGCACGTTCCTCCTAGCTGGAGGCATATTCTCCTGTACTCGAGGCATATTGCTCAGTGCCTGATGGAATTGACGATTTGGCTGAGCAGGAAATCTACGTGGAGGTGGTGCTGGGAGTGCAGGACGAGTTGCAGGAGCCTGGATAGCTGGCTGCTGCGGGTAGTTGGCGGGTGTGTGTGCTGAGTTGCGTCTATAAGGACAGTTTCCAATTCCGTGATTGGACGCACCACAAACCAAGCATAGGCCTTTTGCGCGCCTACAGTCCTTCCACAAGTGACCTTCCCTCTTGCAATAAAAGCAAAAATCGGGTCTTGACCGATCCTTAACTTCTTCCAGTCTTCTGAGTTCAACAGCTGGCCTTGAAGAGGCCCCTCCTGCCATCTGAGTGGCAGGACGTTTCAGTCCTGCAGATTGAGGTCTGCCCCTTGCCTTTATCACTGCTTCATAGCTGCGGGCAGCTTCCAGAGCATCTTCATGAGTCAAAAAATTTCCCGTGGCTAGGGCAGCCTGAATCTCCGTGTCCAGTCCTTGTTGAAAGCGACGGGCTCTGATATCGTCCGTCGGTATCAAGTGTGCTGCGAATCGGCTTAACATGGTGAATTCAGCGTCGTATTCATCTACTGATTTGTCCCACATCGATCCTTGTTGTAGATGAATGAACTGCTGCTCCATTGCAAACCTGGCAGTCGCTGGAAAGTATTTCGCGTCGAACTTCTCGCGAAAAGTCTTCCATTCAATAGGCTGCACAAGACGGCTTTCTTCCGCCTTCCACCAGTTGCGAGCGTTGTCCGTGAGTTGTAGTTTCGCTACACGGACCCAAGCGACGTCTGGCACTTGTGCTGCGGCCAGATCATCCTCGATACTTTGAGCCCATTCCTCAGCTTCCAGTGGGCTCCCTTTTCCTGAGAACTGCTTCGGATGTAAAGCCCTGAATTGTTTCACTCCCGGAGCATCAGTCTCAGAACGGTTCTGAAGTTGTTGCTGTCCCTCGAGAAGGCTGCGGATCGCCTCAAATAGCATTGTTTGCTCAGTAGGTGGTGTAGGAACAGCCGGTGTGAGAGGTAGTGCTGAGGGTGTGTTGTTGACGTTGGTGCTGGTGTTGTTTGGGGAATCCATAACCCTGAAGAAAAATTTGGGTTAGGACAGATTCAAGTACATGAAATGATAAGATTCAAGGAAGATGAAATTGCAAGATTCAAGGAACATGAATTGTAAAGAATATTTTAGTTGCTGGTTCTTGTGTTATATTGCTTAGGTTGTTCACGCAGACCAGAACTGCATGACAGGGATTCATACAGCTCTGACCTGCATGGGCCACCAACAAAACCTGTCACGCCCCGCTTCCCAGTGTACGGCGAAGTGGACGCGACGAGGTCCGCTACGTATGTACTCAGAAGTACATACGCTAAGCGTAGCTAAGCAATATAAAATATTACACAAGAGACAAGAGTATAAAAAGAACAGCAACTTTTATTTATTAACATTCTTTGTACAATACATGAAAGGAAATACAACTGAAATAAAAGATGCCTAAATAGTGGCATAACAGGAAATGAAAAGTACAGAAAGGAAAAGTGTACAATGAAACTACAGTGCAGGGTCTTCAGTAAACTGCTCCAAGTCTTCTTGAGATGGCTCGATCTCCGCCGGGTCCAAACCACCTGACGACATTCAAAGAAGAAAGAAACAGAATGTCGTCAGCGAACAGGTCGCTCGGTAAGTCCCAAAGATAAGAGAGGAATAGACAGAGAGTAAGAGAGGGAGAGTGTAGCTTTTAATGTTGTATTATAATATTGTAATGTTGTATTAACGCTGTTGTTTGTAGCCTGGTACAGAAGATGCCAGTGTATACGAGGGGAGTCCCACTTACACCGGGGACTTTGGCAACCTGTAGTACAAGGCTCCGTCGATAATACCACGGAACAACGGCATGGATGTAATTACGTCTTAAGTGACCACCTCGTGCCACCTTTAACATATTCCGTACCAGTCTACCCCTTAAACCCCGCGATGTCTTGTTTGTATTGTTATCTTGTAAAATTGTGTTGATTGTATGAGTGATTTACTGACTGACCGAAACCATGATATCAGGAAACGGCTATAACCATAGAGTCATGTAAATGGAATACTGGGAATCATGTAAAAGGAATATCCATGGTTCGGTTCAGTCAAGTTATATAGATTGTTAACTGGATTCTGGGATTCATGTATTCAAGTTGTGTTGGAATATAATTGAAATATAGATTGACTTGAAATATATTCAAGTCAGAATTAGTCAGACTCTAACCCGAGTCCGACTAAAAGAAATATAATTTGAAGTTCAATATTAGCTAGGGGCCTTATTGTAATTTGTGAAACTTGAGAGGGTTTTATGTAAAAATACTTTTGTATAGTTTTCCAAATACACCTCAAGTATTTAATAATCGTCTTTATTGTTATAATGAATGTGAATTTTATTTGTGTTATTCTAGTGAATATATCCTAATAAAAGTATTAATTGTTTATTTGAAATTCATGTTATTTTAATGTAACTTTTAATCTTTGAATTTTAGGAAAAAGTGGAAATTTTATATTATAACAAAATAAATGTTTAAATGATAATTATATATAATTAAACACATAAATAATTTTTAAATGAATATTTTATTTACAAAAATATCACTTTCTTTAAATATCGTATTTTAAACCTTTCGAGACCGAATGCTCCTTGCGGAGGTCTGAATCTCGCACTACTAGCCTGCGGGTGCACGATGAACCGTGCTATCCCTAACAGGTTCCCCAAAGATGGGTTGTAATGGCACTTTGCTCAGGTTTTTATAAATACTTTTAATTTAGGGAAAAGGTTTTCTAAATAAAGGGTATTTATTTGTAAAAGTATATAGTTCTCCATATTTTAGTTGTTAGGGTTTCCTAGACCATCTAACCTATATTCTATGGTCTAAACGATGAGTCATTAGAAGCCTCAAATCGCCTCTTCACCGTCGAATGCAGCCAGGTAAGTGCCAGGTAAGTGGGAAGGAACCACAGTCGTGGGCCTAATTAAAAACCACTAGCCTTAGACACACTTGCCTAGACCCACAAGACAGTTTAGATAAACGATCGATGTCCATGACCAATCGTGCTTTCATTTTATATAAGTTTTATTTAGAAAAGTTTACAATTTAAAGGTTAAACTAAAAGTTATAAAGGTTATGGTATTTTAGTGAAAAAGTCCTATAATATCGTATTCTGTATTTTTGTTATTTATCAATTAGGGTTATAATGAGTGTGTGTAAGGGTAGGTCATTACCCCGTGACTTATATTAAGTTTTGGTGAAGTTTCAAGGTGAAATAAGCTATGTTAAACTTAAGGGTATTAAGGTGCAAGAATACGGTATTCATAAACGTTATCATTTCATGTGTGAAATTTCATCCAAATTGAATGAAACAAGTTTTGTTATCAAAATAAACATGATTAAGAGTGAGGGATCTAATTATAACATTAAAATTGAACTTGATGGTATTTTTATGCAAGAAATACGGTTTTGTAAAGAAATTATCATTTCATGTGGAAAAGTGTGATTAAATTTGATTTAAGGGTGATTAATAGTCAACATGCAATAGGGTTGATAATATGTATTAGGTGACAAGTGGAATTTTAAAGAAAAACCGGATCGGGAATCGGTTTGTCCGATTTCCGTCGGTTCCAAAAAGTCGTATTTTACAATTATAGAAAAGAAAGATAGAAGGTTGGGACTTACGGGTTTGGACAAGCTAAGCGTTCTAAAAGGTGTGGTGGTTGCCGATTCGTTGGAAACGTCACGTCGGTCTTGATCCGGTCGCCGGAATCCGTCGTCGGTTTCGGCAGCGCTTCGCTTCTCGCTCTTTGCACCAAGTTCTCAAGAGTTTTAGAGAGTATGCTTAGAGTTGTGAGGGGAAAAGGTAGAGGGTAGGGGCCTTTATATAGGGCTAGGCTAGGGTTAGGGTTAGGGTAGATGAAAAGTTAAAAAATAAAAATGTGATAAAATATAATAAAAATGTATTAAAAGTGGAGTAATTGGGGGTTTTAAAGAGCTCTGGAAGGGGTATGAGGCTGAAACTTTGCAGGTGCGTAGGGAATACCAAAAGACACAACTTTCATGTTGTGACCCTCGCCGGAATCGGCCGAATCGGGGGTGACTCGGCCGTGACTCGGTCGGATCACTGAGTCGGCCGAGTCAAGGCCGAGTTGGCCGATTCCCGACCGAGTCCGGTGACCTGGATCTCCCCCGGCGGTTCATCTACCCTCTGCAAGTGTTACATCTTTGGGTGTAGTGGGGTTTTTGTGAGATATGCACGTGTAAACTCTTGGTATTCTAAAGGTTTTTAAAAAAATCAATATTAAAAATAATGTGGGGTATGGGATTCGAACTCTGATGGCTTGGTTCAGCAGTGCAAGGTATTACCAATGAGCTACAAGCTCCTTCTTGTAATTATTGTGGTATTTAATTACTTAAACTGATAGCAGCAAGAATAAATACTCCTAGTATACATTAAATTTAAAGTAAATTCTTGTACACTAAAAATTGAGTTATTATATTCTTGTAGCTTGTAATTAAAAACAAAATAATTACCTATATCTTGTGCTCATGCTAAAATACCCCTTTGTGGATTTTTGAAAAAAAATATTTGAAAAAATTTTGTATTGGAAAATTAGGGTTGTTACAGACTCTGCCGAAATTTTCGGGAAATTTGAATGTTTTAAAATGTTTAAGGCAACTTATTTTGTTTTCCTTCACTCTATTTCTTTATTTGGTTTAGATTTCTTGGCTTTGGCTTACTAAGATTACGTTACGCCTTTAGACGCTTCATAATTTAAGTGCCAGTCACGTTCCGTTCCTTCGGGTCGTGACAGACAGCTTGCTTCAGGGTGTTTTGTATTGGTAGGTGGGATACACATTTGGATCGTGACCATCCTTATACATATTTATTCATTTGTATCTAGTTAAAAGTTCCATCAACTAGACTATATATATTTGGTAGACTCAGACACCAGACTTGTATATTCTTGAGACTTACAACGAGATGGGTGTATTTGTCTTTTATTTGAGCTGGATGATGTCTTGGTTTTACTTATTCTTCTTTCTGTGATTGATCTTCGCCGTGGGGCGTCATATATATATTCTTTGCGTGGTTGTGATTCCGCCATTTGGCGAAGAGCTATCTCCCGCTTTGGGATGCCTATATATAATCTTGTATATAGTTTTTGATCAAAATTTACAAAATAGGTACTGCCTAAATTTTCAAGGACAAAAATATTTTCAAAGATAGTATACAATTATTGCATTTCATATGATATTACTTATACTTTCAAAAGAAAGATTTGAATTCATTATGCCGACATTTCAAAATTGCACCTCCATTATTTTCCGAAAATGGTTTAGATTTCTGTGCTTCGGGATACTTGAATTACGGCGGGGTCCTATAGACTTCACGTGATTCTCGTGCCGGTCACGTGCCAATTCCGGGTCGTGACAAAGTTGGTATAAAAGCGTTAGGTTTAACCTTTGTTCGGGTCTAGGTTTGACTAAGAGAAGTTTAGGGTATATATATTTCGGAACCTAGGCTTGACCTTACGGAACATAGACTTGACTGAGGGGATATTAGACCCGAGTTTTCGTCACATAGGTTGACCTTGGTTTATGGAATAGGTAACTTAAGTTGAGTGACATACCGTGTGTATGTTCTGCGACATACTTACGATACACTTCTCCTCTTAAGTGACATTAGGATGTATATTTCTTGAGTTTTATTATTCTATTTGTTCCTATGATCTATCATCCTCGATATTTACTTAAGGTTCCTGTCACCATGGCTATGAGAGCAGAGAGAGCTGTGGCTAGAAATGTGATCAGAGCGAGCTCGTTATGGACGAGGACTGACCATGATATTCTTCCGGTGACATAGGAACGTATTGATATATTGTTTGTGTTAGGATCTCTCGGTTGAGACGAGTATTCAGGATCTGCACTGGATGATCGGGCCATTGATAGAGGCCGTCCAGATTGTGAAGACTATCGACATACGACCCACTCCAGAAGATCATGATATTTTCTACCGTGCATACAAGAGACCTACATGTTTCTAAGATTAATGGGATGTCGCCAATAGAGTTAATAAGCTGAAGCCACAAGAGCTTACTGGCAAGGATGAGACAAAGGACCGCTAGTCATTCCTGGATAGAGTGACTGAGATAATTTGTCTAATTAGATGCATCGATGCAGGTTTATTTAAGTTGAAGAATTCCAGTTTGACGAATCTTGCTTAGATTTAGAGTAAATCAATCAAGAGAGGACATTTGTTTCTTTGGATGCTCCGACACGAGATCGGTAAGTTGACTAGCTTCAGTTAGAAGGGCCTCACCCAGACGTGTTGTGAGTTGATCGAGAAAGGACGAATGAAGCGTTTTCCTCTGATAATTTGGATGAGTTCCCGAGGATGTAATCGGCTAGATATCTTCCACAGAGTAGTGAAGATACCCAAGTTTGTAACTTCGATTCCTTGTGAGAGACTCTGGATTAACTGTAGCCGAGAATGAATTGCAATACACAGGCAGTAGGATATGATTTCGAAGTGGACGATAATGAAGAAAAGTGGATAAGTGATTCGTGTGAGCTCTTAATGAGTCGTTCTTATCCGTTGAAACCAGAGAATTGATACGTACACAGAGGCGTTGGATATGGCCAAATTCCAGAGGAAAGTTGTGATGAGGATGCAGCTGTCCAGAACAGAAGCGGATGTAGTAAAGAGTGCCAACTTCCATACAGTTCGGCATAGGTGAGCTTGGAAGAGACCATAGTCTTTTTTTTTTCAGGATACCATAGTGATAAGGATTTGCACGCACGATCAGTTGTATCGTCGGTATTCAGAGGGCCAGATGTTGCCACGTTGACGTGCTACATTACGAGTAGTCAGGTTAATTGGCCAGGAGATGTCCAGAGAAGTGCCAGAGCGGTATTGTTTCCGTCATCACTCCTAACCGGGCCATCGAGCAGAGAGATTGTGGGATTAGTGATCCACAGAGAAAACAAGGACCCAGAGACAGAGGAAGCTAGTCCGTGAGCAGGAAGAAAGTGGAATTCTTGCTCTGCCAGCTTTAGGCGCACCGGCACTTTCCAATATTGAAGGAGGCGTACCTCAATGTCAATTATTTCGATTTGCGTTTTAGTGATCCGAGTATCACACTTTTATCATTTTGTACTTTGAGTTTTGATGATTTAGTTTCAAGATGGAGTTTTCGTGCACCGTGGTTGCACCTACTGGATATTTTCCTATGTGCACGGTTGTTGCACTTGATTATACATCTATTATGTGGATTTATGATTTGTACATATCCATTACACTTGATATCGATTTTGTGTATTTGTCACTCATATTTATGATTATATGTATTTTGATACAGTCGATTTGACTTCATGCCTGTTGTATGCACTTGACTTGACTTATACACTCGGTATAGTTCACATGTACTTGCAGTGCATTGATATGGGTTTTTTGCACGCAGTTGCACACGTTTATAATTTTATACACCTTGGTATTCTTAATATTATTTTTATGCGCTTTTGAGACATTGACGTGTTTTCGGGCACCTAGTGCCTATTGCACTAGATGTTTTGTGCAGACATGACGCAGTTGATTTGGATGTTCGTGCACACTTGGCACACTGGATGTGATTCGTTCACACCGGATACACTTGATTGAGACTTCCGTGTGTTCTAGATTCACTTGATATTGTTGTCGTGTACACCCGTTGCACTTGACAGATGCATTTGTGCACACCCGTTGCACTTAGTTTTTACCTCTGTGCTCATTCGTGGCACTTGTATTTGACTTTGATTTCCATGCGCACCGGAAGCATGTGGTATTTGGATACTCCAATTAAGATTGATTTATTTCTGAGCATCATGTTTTTACGATATATACCATATGATATGGTAACCGAGCAGGACTGGTCGGAGGACATTAACTGAGTACTTTTGCATGCATCAATAATTACTAAGAGGTTTTGAAAAAGGAGTCATAGTCTACTACTTTCCTACGTGGCGATGAGTGACACGAACTTTTACAAGAAGAATCATATGGGATATTTCAAAATGGCGGGATATATATCTTGAGCAAAACATATATAGACATATATCTATTTCTTTACAAAATGAGCGTCCGCCGCTAGTACCGTGAGTTACGCATCGCACGGCAACTTAGAAAGGATTTTGCATGTGTTTTATTCAGCTTTTAAATGGTTTTATTAGGATGCGTACTATATACGTATTAAAATCTTGATTATAGTATACTTGACTTTAGCAGTGGATTTCGAGACTTGCATTCCATCATAACTCTCATGATTGCATGACACTTGATGGAGTTTCGATTTTTGAGTTTTGCACTCGCTTTCAAGCGCACACGATGCACTGTGTTATTTTTGTATTCATGATTTCGGAGTCCCGTTGATTTGATTGATTACTATAATATTTTAATATTTGGGGGTTTAAATTTAAATTCGGGGACCGAATTTATTTAAGGGGGGAAGATTGTAACATTTCAGAAATATAAAATATTATTTTTGGAATTTAAATAAAATAATAATAAATTTCACGAAATCTATATAAGGATGAATTTGGGTTTTCGTAGAATGGTATAAGTAAACACCAATATTTTGGAAAATATTTGGATATTAAAATGAGTTATTAATTAAGAAGGCATTTATTGGATTTGGATATTTTATAAATTATTATGCAATTACTTATATGCAAGTTTATGTTAAACTTGATTAGTGCACTACTAATCATGCATTAAACCAAATTCATTTTTGTTAACCATGACACATTGTATTTTGATACATGCACGGTTTCATTTGTATTGTTGATATTTGGGTTTAAAAAGAGAAGAGAAAAGAAAAAGAGAAAAGAAAAATGAGAGGATGCATGAGGGGACAAGAGAGCATGGGTAGAGAGAGAGAGAGAGAGAGAGGGGTTATATTACAACCATGGCACCATCCTTCTACATTTCATTGCTTTTCTTCTCCTCATCCTTCATCTTCATCTTCCTTCTCCTCATCCTCCACCCTCACTACCCCATGAAATCATCTCCAAAGCCACCTCAAAATCTCACCCTACCTTCACAAAAAATGTGCACAATCTCATCTTACACCCCATGGTGAGATCAACTTTGGATTTTGAGCACATTGAACCATCTTAGAATTTTCTTTAGTTGCTTTATAAGGTAAAATCTTCAAATTCCTTCAATTTATCAAGTTTCCTAACCACCTACTTTTTTTTAGTGTTCGATTAAGCTAGATTGGTGATCTTGGAAATTTCTAGGATGATTTATAGTGGAGAATTTGAGTTGTAGAGATACAATTGTTAGTGACCCCAAACCTTTAGTGATGAATTCTGGAAAAACTTGAGACTAGAACCTCAAAACACAAACTTAGATTTTTCCCAACAACGGTTTTTGACGTATTGTGATGATTAAATGGAATCTGCTATAATTCGAGAGCTCTGAAAAATAAGTTGCCAATACAGTAAGATGTCCAGGCCACCTAGAGACTACCTTAGAAACCTGAGCCCTCACCCCCTACTTTGGCTACAGATTTATTCTCCCAGGCCGCAATTTGCGGCCTGGTCTTGGTGTTAAGGTATGGTGTTTGGTCCTTGGCTCTGTTATTTGATATCTAGACCTACCTTATATGCAGAATCTTCAAATTTCACCTAGGGTAGAATCTGGGAGTGTTTTTCCATGTTGCCGATTTTGAGTTTCCGACTTTGGATAACTTGGTTTTGTTATTTGAGTTTTGGCACGGTCGTTGGATGTTCATACGTCAACGCTGAGGGTTGTTTGGTTATTCTTGCATGCATGGGGTATAGGTTCTAACCTATGAGCACTTCACGTGCCGTATCGGTTTTCGAATTTGGTTTTGATCACGTTACGATGTGTGTTGATGTGTAGGTACCCTTGTGTGGACTTTCGAGACGACAAAGGAGAACAAGACGTTCTTTGACTTCATCTAAAGTAAGGATAGCAGGTGAGTAGATCTATATCCACGGGAGAAGTAGGGTGGATGGTGTACAGCACCCCCGCAACCATAATAATGGGAAAACCGATATTTATAATATATTTAGAGAAACTTAATCTTATGTACCTACGGATAACTATAATGATAAGTACGAGATGATATGATGAGATGAGAATATGATGAAACGAGATGACATGAGTCAAAATGTTGGCTTGAGGATGCCAGGCAATACACACACACACACACATATGCCAAGATATGATGTGAGATTATATATATACATATAAATAAGAATAAGAGATGATATAATGTACCATACCATAGATCCGTACCCTTGATTTACAATAAGTACAATGGGTTGTACCGTACGCGATATTATGTATTGGACGATAGGTCCTTAATTTGATTTGATGACACTGTACAATGGATTACCATACGCGATATGATGTACCGGATAATTGATTCGCACTCTTGACTCGAGGATGATGTACGATGATTATACCACATCTGATGCTATGTGGCTGGATCAACGACTTATTGATTGGATTCGGAGGATCACTGCTTTCTAAACACCTTGATGGATAACGGATTACATTTGAACCAGACCTATTTCTAAAACTGACGCATCGTATGCACTTTTAAATGGAAATCTCAAGAGATGCTACAGATTTTCAAATGATGTCCTTTTCTCAAAAACACCGTAGCTCCCATTTTCAAAACTTTGATTCGTATTATTAAAACTATAGTAATATGATTCAGGTGTAGTTACGTACTTTATTACTGTTCATGTTTATGCTGTATTGTTTCCTTACGACATACGCACTACTTTCCCGACACTTATCGTTAAATGGCTTCGTCTGCTAGAACACATGCACCATTACCGATGATGCGCATATTACACATACACAGATTTGCCGGCTCACACACTCATCATCGGTAATTGCCATGCCACTTACACAGTAGAATTTTTATATCGCTGTATTACATTTAAACTATAAAATTATAATCATTGCTTAGCACATAGTACGTGATATGCTTTCATGAAAACACTTGAAATACTTACAGTACTGTTTTGTGCATTGCATTTACTGTATCTTTATGGTTACATGCATATGAGATGATGTTTTCATGAGATCTCTAGATTTGAGAACTTCTGATATATTTTAAAAGTCTTATGATTGTTTTAAAAACCTGGTTTCTCGTGATGTGATTTGTGGCATCCTCCATGAGTTTTCTCGGTTCTAAGCTATGTGTTACCCGATTCGAGGAGTCAGGAGGCACTGTCTGCGGGTACATGGAGGACCCGGTACGGTATCCCGGAGCAAGAAGATGTTATAGAAAGGCTTTAAGCTCAGTAGGGGAGCACTACTGATCGGTGATAGTTTGGGTTTGTCGGATATCCGGAGGATACTGACCGGAGTCATGAGATCAGATAGATATGAGGGCCGATTCGATGAGACAACGCCCGAGATATGAGGATTTACGTGTCAATGCTGCACACGGATTTTTATGATATTTTGGAGTGTCGATACTGGACACTCCGGTTTTATGATGATTTGATGTGTCGTTGATGAACACATGTTGGATGATACATATACATACATGCATATGACTCAGATGACTTAATACATATACTGATACTGGCACGATATCATTATTGTACACATATGTATACACGATCACCATGGATACCATATAGTATTACCTTTATGTTACAGTTTGACATAGGGATGATTATTCATTCGATTTCTACCTGCTGATATTTTCTACTCATGAGTTGGCAAATCAACCCCGTTGTGCCACGGTTTTCTTACAGGATCGACCGCTCGGATCAGTAGCGGCTCGCTGGCACACAGCTTACTTTAGGGTGTTTTGCATTGGTAGGTGGGATACGTATTTAGATCATGACCACCCTTATATATATTTATTTAGTTGTATCCAGTTAAAAGCTCCATCAACCAGGTTAGGTATATTTGGTAGACCTAGGCACCAGACTTGTATATTCTTAAGACTTAGAGCGAGATGTGTGTATTTGTCTTTTATTTGAGCTGGATGATGTCTTGGTTTTACTTATTCTTATTTCTGTGATTGATCATCATTGTGGGGCGTCGTATATATATTCATTGCATGGTTGTGATTCCGCCAATTGGAGAAGAGCTAGCTCCAGCTTGGGGATGCCTATATTATTGCTTGTATATGGTTTTGGATCAAAATTTACAAGGGAGGCGCCGCCCAAATTTTCAAGGACGAAAATGTTTTCAAAGATATTATACAATCATTGCATTTTATATGACGTTACTTATAGTTTCAAAAGAAGGATTTGAATTCATTATGCCGACATTTCAAAACTGCAACTCCATTATTTTCCGAAAAAGCTTTAGATTTCTGGGCTTCGGCTTACTTGAATTACGGCGGGGTCCTATAGACTTCATGTGATTCTCGTGTCGGTCACGTGCCAATTCCGGGTCATGACAGCTATTTTTATATATTTTTTATATACGCTTAGAGTATTTGTTTCGAGAAATAACCTTCTCGGAATAAATACGTCGCGGGCTTGTCACGTACCCATTACCGCTCTTTTGGGAAGCGGGACATGACAGGTTTTGTTGGTGGCCAATGCAGGTCATTTCTGCATGAACATCGTAAGCAATATATTATAAGAATTTAGATATTTAACTATTACATTCAACATTTCCTTTGAATCTCGTCCTATTTCTTGAATCAATCTTGAATTTTACTTTCAAATTCCTTAACTCTCGACTCTTGAATCCTTAACTCTTGCACACCCCTTCTACTTGTATAGGCCCATTAGCTCAGTTTGTTAGGATATCAATCGATGGAGCTCGAAGACGACATCATCCTTAGATTTTCTCGTACCTTTTTGCGACGTACTTCTTAAGAGAATTTCGGGGACAAAATTCTTTTAAGGAGGGTAGACTGTAATGTCCTCACCATGATTTATCACTTTGAAACCATTCTTGTTTTCGCCGATAATCACGTCTTGACATAAAGAAAACGAAACTATGAACCCTTCATCTTCGTTTCATCGTATTTTGTTATCTTCTTTATTGATTATTGTTTTCTTAAATCTTGTTTCATTAACTCTGGTAGTAGGATTTAGGTGATTTAAATAGAGTTATGTGATTGTAACTATGAACATCAGTATAATTACAATGCGGTACTTTACTTGAGTGACTTGGAGTTCTTCCATTTATTCTTTTTCTTCTTGATTTAGCTATGTTCTACCGTATATCCTTATTCTTAATTATCGAAACCTATCTTCCTTGTTTACTTATATTCTCCCCTGATTTCAAATTCGATTTTCATTCTGTATATTTGTACCATTCTTGATAATCCTATCCCTATTTATGTTTCTTCTATGTTAGTGTTTGCTCGAGGCGTTCTTGAATACTACTCTTGATTATCCTAACATCATCTATTCTGATCCTTGAACTCCTCATCCTTCTCTTCATCTTATTGCGATTGATTCTGGTCGGTTACCTCCTTATCGACTAAAGTGTCGACCGAAGAAGCACGACGATGAAACGTGATTGCTTTATCCTAATCCTATTTTCTTGCCCTGTTGCAACATCCTTCTTGAGTAATTTCGAGAAAGAAATTATTTTTAAGGAGGGTAGGATGTAGCGATCCTAAAATTCCTATACTTTCGTATTATTTCTCCTCAATAAAAATATTGGTTTAGACAATAAAACCATTCTTTAAAATTTAAACAAAAGAATAGACTTGGAATATAATAATCTTTAGTTTAAAATACAATACAACTTTTAATCCTTTTCTTTGCGATATTCGTCTTTACAACCCTCGTTAAGGGAATCCTGTTGTGGATGGTGCTGATTATCGCACATCTTGGATTTAGTGGAGTGAGATGCAGAGCTCTTCACAGAGTGCGGTCTCACAAGGAAAATACGTTTTTTAAAACAAATTCAACAATACAAAAATAATGAATTAATTATCACGCATATAACGTAAATAAAACAAAGTTCCAAGTTAGATTTTCAATAAAATGCCCTTTGTTTAAAAGGTAATTTTTTATATTAAAATAGCTTAAGTTTTCAAAAAATAGATTTTCACTAAAATTCCATAAACTTCCAAAAACTAGGCGTTGTCACTAAAATATCATAAAATATAAAGTATATTTTATTAAACACTCTTAATTTTTTAATTAATATATTTTTTGACAAAACAACCTCGAGATTTATTTTTAAAATAAAGTATTCACATAAAAACCCCTCGAGCTTTCAATGTACTAATTTACATAAATAATTTAAAACTGCTAATGATATATTTTCACAAGAATACCTAGAACTATAAAACTAGTAGCAATCTGGTAGATAGGTAGTAATTGGGTTTAAGTGAGCTATTCTCTCTTGAGCCTTGGGGGCCGGAGACAATGATGATAATCACTTGCCTGCTCCCTAAAATATAATTTGTAATTTCACAGAAATCAAATAGTATCGAACTTGACTAGAAACTGAACTTGACTTGAACTTGAACCTGAACGCTAACTCGAACTTGAACTTGACCTGACTCTTAAATACAACTTGACTTGCATACTTGATCTTGACATGAACTTAATTGTATCCACATGACTTCCTCGATCAAACCTATTACATACTTGACTAGACTTGACTCGAATCATGAATACATAATGACTTGACATGAAGACTTGATATGAATACTTGAACTTGACTTGAATACATGAACTCGACTTGAATCTTGAAATGACACATTTCTTATGCATTCATTGATTCAGGCAAGGCTTTTGACTATAATTGTAAATTAGATTACGCGGGGTGTTGGGGTAGTTTAAATATGGATCTAACGAAATCTCAGGAGTCCCCCTAGTATAGGAATCCATGAATACTAACACATGCAATCTATCATGAGGGCCCGTGTTTCCAAGCCTCTGAACGATAGCTTGTCGGGTTTGGAATACTTCAACGACGGTTAAATTCCTGTTACTAACACTCTTGATTTAGGCCCATGGTTCCTCATCCCAGGACGATAGCCTGTTGGGTTCGAGAACACTCTTGTGATTTGATTGACATTCATGCTTGAACTCATGATAGTTACCTTACTCTTTTAGTGAGCTCTTTAAGTCACATTTCTATTCATTACATATACATCACTTTTACTTATTACATACTCACTATACCCATACTACACGGCCATACTATACTTGTTGGCCATGTTTATGTTATATTTCCATTGTTTGACGTGAAAAATTCACCAACTGAACATGAAGCATTTACTCCATTTGTTGGCATCTATAAAAATAGCTGGTAGATATATTCTAACTGTCTTATTGTGTGGGCCTACTTTGGATGAGACAGGTTCTGCTTTGGATGGCGACGCTTGGGTCTGCCCTCCAAACTTCCAGCCTCAGAAGAAGTATACCTATTTGAAGAATCTACCTAAGCCATCAAATGAGGTTTAGAAGCACATGATACCCTGCCAAAAGAGGGCCTCCGCCATTAATCCATGCGTACAGGCCTCCGCCACCAATAATCCAAGCGTACAGGCCTCTACCGCCATTAAGCCATACACAAGGGTCTCCCCCGCTACTGCAATACGTCAAGGGTCTTCACCACGCTAAGGGTCTCCGCTGTGCTATCTTGAGATAGGTGCCCGCCGCTCATTGAAGGGGTCTTCACTGCGGAAGGTGCCCATGAAGTGGGAGTAGAGAGATATAAGCTCTACGTCTCAAATCGTAGCCCATGTTTGTAGCGACGATCATGAGCCCCTATGAGAGTATAAAAAATCCTAAATGCACAGAGAAAGGTTGAAGCAATCAAAACCACTCCCGTTCATAAAAAATCATCCTTTGCTCAATTACTCAGAACCATAGAAGGATACTCGAGAAGTTCAAACTCCAAGAAGGAAAGAAAAGAAGATCAAAACGTAAGTATGGAGTAGCGGATTCTTTCTTCACCACAACTTACTATGCTCCTGTGATGAATACTTCGTTTGCCGTAATGAGAATAAGTAACCTATGGGATACTCAATAAAAAGTTATCCCCCAAACACATAGTTGATGATGACTATGTTCTTGAACTTTCCAGTGAATTGAAAATCATAAAATAAGATCCGTGACAGCTCTAAAACTAAATTATGGGATACTTGCAAAAGTTATCTCTTTACGGATGCTCTTTAGAGCTATCCCCATGTATACAGATACTCATTCGGGTTATCCTCCTACGAGATTGTCCTAATAATGGACTCCGTGGACATATACATGGGCGAAAAATTGACAAATACCCATTTATGTGGAACTTAAAATTATGCAATGAAAATTTAACAAATTAAATACTTTGTGAAGAGCCCCCAGCAGTCTAAACCTATAGTGGATACTCCTCTTAGAGGCTTCCGTGCCCTATACATGGAGGCACCCTAGCGGGTCGCACAATGATTGGTACGAAAGAGTGTTTGTAGTTAACCGCAATCAGAATGGTATCGCGCGTAGCTAGACCGAAATGAGTACGGGTCGTCCTCAGGGAAACGTTGAACCTTTTACTCTTACTTTAGATGTGTTGAAAAAGAGAGGGGAGATAAAGAATATTGTAGAATGGTTTCTAGATCTACGTTAAGCACTAATGAAAAATATAGATCTAGATTATTTTAGGGATGTAGATAATATAATAAAAGGGCTTGTAGGGTTCGTGAGGATTTAGTAGTCAAGGACGATTAATTAAAAGTTACCCTTTTTATCCTTTAATAGATTTAAAACTAGAAAGACGGTGATGTGTGTAAATTAGGATTTCTGGAGGGAAAAGGAATCCCACTCTTAACCCTTATCTCGACACGGAACTCCGTTCATATCTAGCCTTTACCAAAACAATCATTAATCTAATCTCTAATCGCGGTCGGAACTAGCAAAGAATTGCTAGCACGCCCGATTAGGATGTTAATGATTCTTTTGGTAAAGTTCATAAACTTTATAGGACTTAAAAAGGGTTTAGGGATGTTCATCATCCATTAGCCTACCCTAATCCTATGAACCCTAACAAGCGGAGAATTACTCGCGCATGTTGAGAGAAGAAGATGAAAAGACAGAGAGGGAAAACATAATGTAAAATGCAAAAGAATTAAATAAAATAACTACCTTTATTAATCAACTTGAACAATCTACATTTTATTCCGTAGAAAATGATTACAAAACTAGTTGCTTCTCAATCTTTCCTAAGGAGGTAGATGAACAGTTGATGATCAGCCTGGATGCGTGAGCGTTTGGGACTTCGTGATCTCTTCGGCATGATGATTTTTCCAAGAGGCTCTCAGTCCCATTTTATAGTCCAAAGCCATAACCTTTTGCTTCAAAAGTTTGTAAAATATAGCAGAGATTCATCTCCCAAAATTTAAGCAAGTAATCTTTTAATATTGCCGCGGATCCGCGGCCCAAGGGGGGGTTTGGCCGTGGATCCGCGGCCATTCAATCTCCTCCCTTGATCAAAAGTTTAGGGCTTCATCTTTGTGACATTTGTATATCTCTGGAACCTTTGTATCTTTGAAATCTTCTCGTGGTTGCTGCCAGACTTGGTCTCCAAGTTTTGCTTCTTAATTAGGCAAGTCTTCTTCAACAACTTGATTTCCTTGATTCTAGTCTTAAAAGATTCTGCACAACTTGGAAAATTTCTGCACAACAACTCAAATAATATTTAGTAGAATTTGTTCTACTAGGATTTGGTCAATGAAATTATTTGCATACATTTTCCTACCAAATGCTAATTAAAATATATTAACACATGGAAAATAATGTTTTTACACATAAACCCTCATATGTATGATATATTATAATAAAGTCCTTTTTTAATATGAAAATGGTAGGAAAAATGTAATGTAAATGTGCAGTTTTATCAACTGAAGAAATACCCCCAAACTTATCTTTGATCGTCCCGGGCAAACTAGTTTATTCAAGAGGAGAAAAAGAAAGGAGAAAACTAAGCACACTTTCGTAGGCAAACACGATTGCACTGAGCACGTGCAACAAGCCGTTAAACCTCTAGGTGTCCCCAGTAGGAGGAGTGTTGTCTCCTGAGGGTTTTCAGCGGATTACACCCACAAAATCCTATAATAAAAGAGAGATGGTGAAATTTACATATAAAGATAAGAACCATAAAAGAAATACTTTGAAAATAAGAGTTTCCAACTACACTAGCTTTTCAGTTGTCATGAGCCCTATCTTAATAGTCATGAAAAAATGTTAGAAATCACATTATCCCTCAATAAATCATCGTCTTTATTCTTCATTCCTACCTTTCGTCCAAACATCGATCATATACCCCTACGTGTGTGAATAGAACATCCCTACACTCGGAGAATTCAATTCAAGCTATCATACTCTTGTCCATCTACCTTAGTACTTTTTAATTTGATGAATACTTAGATTTGCTCACATATTTTCATGCGACCGTTAATACTTCTTGAGGTACTAACCGACCGATTACTCATGTGCTTGCTGATTAGGTGATAATATTTTCCTCGTCTTGCACCACCTAAGGCTTAGCAGTGACTCCCAGACCAGTTGGCCTTAGGGCACTGGGTGAAGAGGCACCCTCGCTATATTTTTTTATTGCTGCCTTGGCGATAACAAAACCAATGTTCATTTTTTTCTTTTCACCATTTTTATATTTTCTTCATTTTTTTCATTTCCTTCATACTTTGGCTTTTAGACAAGAGCATTTCAAGGTATCCTCTACTATCCCGAGTTTCAAGACGTGTGTAAGTGCATATAGTAGGGTATCAACATTCAAATGTTTGGCTTCCAGAATAGAAACTATTTTTCAGACTTATTTTTATCCTCAGATTAGTGACTTCCTTCATCTTACTAACCCTTGGGACAACAGCTCATAAGTACTTATTACTAGTTCGTTTAAGAAAACTTCTAATTTTCTTGGTTTTCTTGAACTATTCCTATCTTTTGGATGTAATTTTTCACTTTTGACTCTTTTGTTATAAAAGAAAATTTTTGAAATTTTTTAAAATGTTGTGCTTATGCAAAGTATGATGCAAATTGATGCGTAAATAAGCACAAACCTCCCCCAAACATGTTTACAGCAGTGTCCTCACTGATGTCATCCGTTAAGCTCAAAAACCTGTAGACTTGGGAGGAAAAAGGGGACAAGAAATAATACAAGTGAACTCCTCCCCCAAACTTATTTCTTGGCTCACAATTTTGTAAAAATCATTTTCTTTTAAGAGCCAAAATATACCACTTCCCCCAAACATGAGTTAAACAATTTTAATCTTTTATTAAAATCACACGAGGGGGTCAAGGTTATTGGTCAAAGTAAAGCCTTACAAAGACCAAAAGTCAACACCAACCATTCAAAAATTTATCGATGAAGCACCAAGGTTGGTGGAAGAACATGTCACCTTTCGACGTGAAGAAGTGGGGAGGTGGTAAGAGGTGTAATGGAAAAAGATTGCGTCTCAATTTGGAGAGACGACACAATGATAGTGATGATGGATTACTCGCATTATCATGATTGTCAAGAAGAAGGGGTGGAGGTTCAATTTCTTTATCTTGGAGTTGATTCATCTCAACACCCGTGTCTTTTAAATATGCGAGTTCATCAGCGAAAATTTCCTCAAAGCTTTCATCGATACCCCGAAGAATAATGTCATCAGGAAAAACAGGGTGATCGTCAGATTCTATAAAAAGTTCCTCATCAGCGTTAGATGTTGACCCGGACAACTCGGTGGAAGAGTCCGTGTCAAGCAACAGCATATGAAAAGAGTCAGAATTATGAGGTTGATCAAATTCGCTGCTGTCGACATCCATTAATTCGACAGAACACACATGAGCATAGGGTTCAGAAGTTTCACTTCCCAACTTGTCAATGTTAAGCTCAATTGACTTCTTTCCAAAGGATAGAGTCATAGAGCCATTTCTACAATTGATTACTGCGTTGGAAGTGGCCAAAAAGGGTCAACCGAGTATCACCGGGATTTGATTGCGTGGGTTTGCTACAGGTTGTGTATCTATAACGATAAAGTCCACAGGGAATATGAATTCCCCGACTTTGATTAACACATCCTCTAGCTCACCCCTAGGTTGGGTGATAGATCGATCGGCCATCTGAAGAGTGCAATGCGCAGGCTTTAACTCTCCGATCCCTAATTGCTCATAAACAGAATACGGAAGCAAGTTAACACTAGCACCTAAATCGAGTAGAGCACGATTGATAGTTTTACCCCCAATAGAAATTGAAATTGTAGGACTTCCGGGGTCCTTTCGTTTCTTGGGTAGTTGTTGTGTAAAAGTTGTGTTCACATTACTCGCAAGGAAAACTTTTTTAGGTACTTGAACTTTTCTCTTCCTAGTGCACAAGTCCTTTAAGATTTTTGCATATGACGGAACTTGTTGAATAGCATCTAGGAGTGGAATGTTTATGTTAACTTGCTTAAAAATTTCCACAATCTTCTCCATTTGTGGACTTGGTCTGTTGCCCCTTAACCTGTTTGGATAAGGTGCTTGATCAATAAGTTTTGGGTCCAACATTTATGGAGAAAACTGTGGGGATGGATTCGATCCCAAAACTGGAGTGGGAATCGACTTAGATAGATTTGGTGAAATGGGGGAAGGGTTCGAGCCTTGGGGAAAATGGAGAATAGGTTCGGGTGAAGGTGGGGGACTAGACGAATTAGGGGAAGAAGAAGAAGCTGGGATATCATTGGTATCACTATCATCACATTGCTCACCCACTCGGTTATTTAGCACTTTTCTCGATCTCAACGTGGTAACAACACTCACATTATAATTTTGTGAGTGGCCAGGATTAGGTATGGGTTGAGATGGGAGTTTCCCTTTTTCTCTCGCACTCATTGCGGCGTTTAACTGTGCGATTTGGTTTTCTAATGATTTAATACTCTCACCATGGGAAGCGGAGTTTTTCGTTATGGTATCAATAGAAGACCTCATCTCAGTCGAAATTTGCATGGATTGTTTCATGAACATATCCAAAGTTTGTGCAAGTGAGTTGTCAGTACCGGCCACTTGTGGTGTAGAAATGTTGGCCGGATTTTGGAAATTCTGTGACTGAAAGGGGGGCTGATTCTGTGGTTGTGGTTGCTGTGGAGGAGGTCTTTAATAATTGCTTTGTTGTTTTTGATTCCAAGCAAAGTTAGGATGATTCCTCCATCCTTGATTGTACGTGGAAGAATAAGGGTCGTTTCTAGGTTGCTGCTGAAAAGCAGCATTAGCTTGAAACGATGCATTCATAGGACATTCTTCCGTTAAGTGTGAAGGATCCGAACAGCAACCACAGACGGTCTTAGGAAGCAAGCGTGACCTGATTTAGGGAGACTGATGAAAGTTTGTTCTCAATAGCATCGAGTTTCTTCTGCATCGCTGCCATTTCGGCTTTCACTGCGATGGAAACATCGATCTGGTGAATACCTCCCCTAGATGAAGGTGGTCTTACGCTTTCCCACTGCAACGTGTGTTCAGCAAGGTCTTCCAGATACTTCCAAGCTTCACCGTCATCTTTAGACATAAAATTGCATTGACACATTGTTTCAAGCATCTGATTTGTCGCTGGATTAATGCCCTCATATATAATCCGACATAAATCCCATCTTTGTATTCCGTGATGGGGGCATTGGACAAGCAGATCTTTGAAACGTTCAAAGCACTTCTAAAATGGTTCATTGGAAAGCTGGGTGAACTGGTTGATCTCGCTCCTAATATGGGCAGTCTTATGGTTTGGGTAAAACTTCTTAAGAAATGCTATGACAAATTCATCCCAATTAGTGATAGAGTGTGCGGCAGTATTATAAAGCCATTTTTCTGCCAAGTCGCACAGTGTGAATGGGAGAAGACGTAAGCGCATAGCATCTAAAATCAATTGTGAAGTACCCATCATTGCGCATACGTTCTCAAATTTGGTGATGAAAACGTACGCGTCTTCCGACTCAAGCCCATGAAATTTGGGCAGCAGATTGATGTAGTGGGGTTTAATTTCAAAATTATCCCCGTTAGGTGGTGGAAGAGATAGACAAGTGGGAAGAGGACCACGGATAGGATAGCATCTCTCTTGGAGAGAGATGCGCGGTGGATTCTGCGCACCTTCGGGTGGTGGCAGCGTGGTGTTATACTCTGATGGAGTGCCGTCCATCTCGGTTGATGTGGTGTGTGGTGGGGGAAAAGAAGATGAAGAAGTACCGACTTTGGCGTCGATAGCAGGAACGCGGACAAGACGGGCAGTAGGATCCCGTATCCAGCCGAGCATGCACTAAGCGGGTTTAGTGCAAGTGGCAACGTGTGTGTGATTTAAAATTGGCTTGATTTGAAAAAGTGGGACTCAAGACAAATCTCCCTAAGATGCACAAGCAACCCTAGAACTAAGGTCACCTAGGTTCAGTCTCTAGACCGCTCCTAGATTTCCAAAGGACAAGCCGCAGGATCAATCCTCTACCACCTCTTTACTACTCTTATGGCCAGGTAAGTGCCAGGTAAGTGGGAGGCTCCCCACTACGAAAGTAGTGGTCCTAATTAAGTAACCACTTGCCTTTGACACACTTGCCTAGGCACCACAAAAGTAATGCGGATAAGCGATAGATTACCTACGACCTTCCTCTGTCCTTAATGAGTGCGACAGTCCTTAGAGTCTGGTCTAGATATTTTTTAAATTAATGAAGGGTTGATCTAGATGCTCGGTTTGTGATTTGTAGGGCTTAGGAAGGGTGATGACATCCCCACCTAATCTTGATTTGGTCTTTTCCCCTTAAAGTCCGTATTAAATATGCAAAACAAAACCAATCACAAAACTTTTGCAAAAAGATTTTTGAGCGGCGCTATTTTGCAAAGAATCCTGCAGAAAATATATTTTATTGGATTTGAGAGGAGAGAGAAAGAGTTGAGAAAGATACCAGAGAAGACTTAAGCCCTAATTCCTCTGTTGTACCTCAAGTCCGTGACTCCAGATTCCCTCGCAAAATTCACACACAAATCGTTAAATATGCAATTTGCAGTTTTGTTTTAATAATGATATGAATCGTCTAAGAATTCAACACAAATAGTAAGAATAAAAAATTACGCACGTATCCCCGGCAACGGCGCCATTTGATTGGTACGAAAGAGTGTTTATAGTTAACCGCGATCAGAACGGTGTCGCGCGTAGCTAGATCGAGATGAGTACGGATCGTCCTCAGGGAAACGTTGAACCTTTTACTCCTACTTTAGATGTGTTGAAAAAGAGAGGAAAGATAAAGAATATTGTAGAATGGTTTCTAGATCTACGTTAAGCACTAATGCAAAATATAGATCTAGATTATTTTAGGGATGTAGATAATATAATAAGAGGGCTTGTAGGGTTCGTGAGGATTTAGTAGTCATGGACGATTAATTAAAAGTTACCCTTTTTATTCTTTAATAGATTTAAAACTAGAACGACAGTGATGCGTGTAGATTAGGGTTTCTGGAGGGAAAAGGAATCCCACTCTTAACCCTTATCTCGACACGGAACTCCGTTCATATCTAGCCTTTACCAAAACAATCATTAATCTAATCTCTAATCGCGGTCGGAACTAGCAAAGAATTGCTAGCACGCCCGATTAGGATGTTAATAATTCTTTTGGTAAAGTTCATAAACTTTATAGGACTTAAAAAGGGTTTAGGGATGTTCATCATCCATTAGCCTACCCTAATCCTATGAACCCTAACAAGCGGAGAATTACTCGCGCATGTTGGGAGAAGAAGATGAAAAGACAGAGAGGGAAAATATAATGTAAAATGCAAAAGAATTAAATAAAATAACTACCTTTATTAATTAACTTGAACAATCTACATTTTATTCCGTAGAAAATGATTACAAAACTAGTTGCTTCTCGATCTTTCCTAAGGAGGTAGACGAACAGTTGATGATCAGCCTGGATGCGTGAGCGTCTTGGACTTCGTGATCTCTTCGGCATGATGATTTTTCCAAGAGGCCCTCGGTCCCTTTTTATAGTCCAAAGCCATAACCTTTTGCTTCAAAAGTTTGTAAAATATAGCAGAGATTCATCTCGCAAAATTTAGGCAAGTAATCTTTTAATATTGCCGCGGATCCGCGGCCCAAGGGGGGGTTTGGCCGCGGATCCGCGGCCATTCAATCTCCTCCCTTGGTCAAAAGTTTAGGGCTTCATCTTTGTGACAGTTGTATATCTCTGGAACCTTTGTATCTTTGAAATCTTCTCGTGGTTGCTGCCAGACTTGGTCTTCAAGTTTTGCTTCTTAATTAGGCAAGTCTTCTTCAACAACTTGATTTCCTTGATTCTAGTCTTGAAAGATTCTGCACAACTTGGAAAATTTCTGCACAACAACTCAAATAATATTTAGTAGATTTTGTTCTATTAGGATTAGGTCAATGAAATTATTTGCATACATTTTCCTACCAAATGCTAATTAAAATATGTTAACACATGGAAAATAATGTTTTTACACATAAACCCTCTTATGTATGATATATTATAATAAAGTCCATTTTTAATATGAAAATGGTAGGAAAAATGTAATACAAATGTGCAGTTTTATCAACTGAACACACAACATTCTAAACCTCTGGCGGAAACCCCCTTAGAGGTCTCCACACCCTACACATGGAGGAAACCTCCCCCAGCGGGTCTCACAATACCTAAAACTTTGATGGAGACTTCCTAAAGGCCTTCATGCAAAACATGCATTGCAGCACCCCAATGTGCCCCACGTCCTCTCAACCCTTGGCGGAGACCTTCTACAGGCCTCCTCATCTCTCTAAGCCCCGGTGGAGGCCCCTTAGAGGGCTCCGAACCCTTCCATATGTCATTTTCGGTGCCTTCAATGGGCCCCGCATCCTCCAAACCCTTGGCGGAGAGCCCTTGGAAGTCTCTACACCCCTCAAAATCTGTTGCAGCAACCCTAATAGCCTCTACAATGTTACCAAGGTCCGTGATGACAATCCAAATACCCCTTGAACACCAAAATGATGCTAGTCTTGCCCTATGGCAAATTAACATGACTTTAAATCTACCATATACAATCCACGGGCTACCATCGTGGCATAGAAACCATTTATCATGACCTAGAAGTCAATAAAACACTGTCATCGTAACATCGTCACACCAATCGTCCTCTACATAAAACTATATAAAACTTCCTTACAACGAGCTACCACATATCAGCCTTCCGTATACAATCCATGAGCAACCATCATGATATAGAAGTCGTCCCCCATCATATCAGTAATCATATGCTCCGATTAGTTCGAGATGACCTTAAATTACTGCCTGGTCCGAGACGACCTTAAACTAATATTGTACGAGATGACGTTAAACTACTGTTATGGTCCGGGATGACCTTAAACTAACACCCATGTCCGAGATGACTTTAAACTAATATTTACTTAAAACCAACCCTATTTAGTCAGACCCCCATGTCCTTAAACTGGATCCATGTACTACTACTTCCTTAAACAAGAATCCTGCCCTATTGCAAGTAAAATAAATTGTCTTATATAATCCACGGGAAACCATCTTGGTATAGAATCCAACTGTCTTTTATTTTGTCCTACCAGGTTGTAAGTACACGGTAGCACCCCGGCTGTCTAACAGACACCAAATGCGGAACAAAAACTTTGACAACTGGCGCTATCGCGTACTATAACCCTGATCTGCCATTAAAGCTTAACTAACAAACTACAAAATGGGTAGAAGAGTTATACCGAACGATCCGAGTCCTTCGGTTTTCAACCATCATCCCACGCTTTGTTGCGGCTGCTCCGATCTCCTGAATCTCCAGTCTTCTCGTCCAGGTGGCACCACGTCGACGGATCATTAAACGGGCTCCCGCCTCTGAACCAAGGCAACTCGGTCGTCAAGTTTGCTGGAAGAGACGACCAAGATGATGTAGAGAATGAGTAGAACACTTTGTATCGATTCGTCCAAATTCACGGACGAACGGTTAATGAAGTTTCCATTTGAATCGGATAAATGAGAAGTTAGTATATGAAACTTTCATGAACCACAACTAAAATCTTTTTCCAAATCAACAACCTTAACCTTCCACCAAGGGGTGGTCGGCCATATATATGGAGGGGAGAGGTGAGTGTAGGAGGGGGGAGAGTGACCATAACATTAATTAAGAAATGAGTCATCTAAACACCTAGTATGAACACAATTAATGAAACAATGATTCATAATACATAGTCATCAACACATAAATGCTCCATTAATGCACTAAGCCACCTCACCATCCTAGTCACCTACAAGAAGCATCCACACACATGACTCACCCTATGACTCACCCTCAAGAAGAAAAGATAAATCCGTATTTAACCGAATGTTAAATACGGCTGATAGAAAACTGGAAACTGGCAACTTCCAAAAGTGATCCTGAAACGAATTTTAGGATAACCCCATATCAGTATAAACATACCCGCATTTGTATTACGACCGAATACAAATGCAACTGAGACAAAGATATTATATCTACACAGCATAATACTCGGATCCGGCTTAAACCAAAGCCGACCAGTATTATCTGCCCGAAATATGACACGTGCTTAAACGCACGTGTATTTTCCGAACCTTGCCATAAAACCATACGGCCTCTACAACGTTTCGCTCAAACTTGGGAAACTGTCTGTGGGGGACTCTAATAAACTCATCAACACACTGGCACTGGGTATAACCACTAGCACGTCAGAGGCACAAACTGTACGTAACGGTTGCCTATGTATTGATTGGAAGGGAAGATGACGAGCGGACTCATCTAGAAACCCTACTGAGCCTAACAGTGACAATATACATACAGTCCGGTCCGTTCGTCTATGAGTATCGCATATCATCCTATGGGCTGGTAACGTCAGACCCCCAATAGCAGTATAAGTCATGTCAGAGAGTGACCCAGAACACCCTGAGATACTACTGGATTACCTACTAGTAAATCTCCTGCCTCGGCCGAGGGCTTTGTGTAATGGCTCTCCTAGACACAGCGTGATCTCACCCCCAATACCGGGAGAGACGAATCCCCTGTCGATCCGCTCACTTGCCTCCATGTGGCTCGGGACTGTACCCAAAAAAGACCTGTTTGCACGACTCCTTTGAGCCGTGGTATGGTAGAAATCAAAGCACAGTGGGAACTCACACGAGACAAATGACGACCTCGGGTCGATGAACTAACCTGTACACATGTCACCAGGGAACTGCCATCTGACGTTAGGTATAATACCAACTAGCAGGTTCCCGGCGAGTCCTGTCCAGTGTACTCATAACCCAATGAGCACCTGTATACATCTTAGGTGAACCAACTGACACCAATGTCTTGCGAGACCGGCCACCGCCCCTCGTCGGGGTCTCGACTGTATACACTAGTCTACTCTAGAGTATCGATGCCCTGTCTCGAAACTCCCACAACTAGGGACACTTTAAGGATGTGCTTATAGACCCCAGCTCCCACGTATATGATCACCATCATACTGCTGGCTGTCAAGCAGAATCCTATGGGCTCTATCATCATGCAATAGTGAACTAAAGCATGTATATGATGATAAAGACAAACCAGATAGCATACTATCATCTCGAGCAAGACTGTCATATCGGTATAGGTCCTGCCTCAATCATTGCAATCACGTACCTGCGATCCAATAATTGACTTTGAGGGCACTATCTCCAACAATCTCCCACTTGCACTTAAGGCTAATTATTGCGATGCCGCATACTCACGGCCCGTGTGATACCGAACATCCAACTCCTCTACTAATCAGTTTCACAAAGATAGTTTGTAAAACTCTTGTGTTCGAGAAATAGCCTTAGTGAGTGGATCCGCCCTGATGTTTCTTTCTATGTCTCTCTCAATCTCAAGATCACGGAGAAAGCCATCTCCCGAATCGAGTAATTCCTGTCTTAGAATATGTCTGAATATCTGATGGGACCTAGTTCATAAATGAAATGCAAATCAATACTTCTTAGACTGTATCGATAACTGAACCTAATCATTATCCAGCACCATGCCTCCCACAGTATCCTCTTGGACCAACTGTCCATAATACTGTCCCTCGTCAGAGGGAAAACTATAACTCTGAAAATCACTCTGTCATCCTGGTCACCTTGGAAGCCTGGAATGATAACCGTCTTCTCAAGGAGGCTGCCATTATCAAATCCATAGAACATCCATTCATGTTCTAAAACTGCTTCCTAATGTTTCTCCAGGATTGGATTAATATATACTTATCGCATCAAGTGCAAAAACAACATCTAGAGTGGTACTTGATATCTCATGATTGACTCAATTGCCTAAGCAAGTGATCTGCCAATCATGTACATCCCTCTCCCCTTTAGTCTATAAGACACCTTTAGAGAGGGTGACTCCATCACCTGCAGGTACCTTACCATGCCAGGAGTCATATATTCTAAAGTACTATTAGAATACTGTCAGAATACCCTGATTGGGAAACTACCCAATACTAGATCTAAAACCATAGATCTCGTAACCAGAATGTCTGATATTATATCCATATCCTTTGTGGAGAAACAACTGTGTGACGACCACAATATAACCGAACGTAGTATAGGAATTTTACTTCCTACTCTGTGTATGTCATCCAAATACCAGGACATCACACCCTACTACCTTCTTAACAGATCCATCCCCTATTCTGATGAAGTCAAACCCATGACCGTGACATCAAAAATAGATGATCTATCTCCGCTATATCTTCTCAAGTCTATAAATAGACATAAGCTACTTGCCCACTATGCTTCCGCTGCTCCCACTGACTACGAAAACCCTCTGGCAGAATAATATACACGTGCACTTCTAAATCTAGTTTAGAACGACGCTATACTTAACCTCTTGCCGAGTCTCATAGCCTGGAACAACAGTAGTGTCAAGTCTGGGTAAACAAGAACCTCCCTGTCACCGTCCTTGAGGCTACCGGAGTACCTCTCGGGTGTCTGAGGTTACCCACCATATCTGCGGAGTGGCTAATAGAATGTCAAACCTGATTGAATATATAGGTCCTATTAAATTTTCCGTAATCGTTTGCGGTTCTGGAATCACTTCTAGTTCTACCATACTCCCACAACTGTTTTCTGAAAAAATCCATTTTACTAAAACTGTGGCGAGTCAAGAACAATATCACTATTGATCTTCCAAATGGTAGAAAATCAACCCTCGACATAGCCCGGGTCAACCCACAAACTGCCATTACAGAAACGTGCCTTGAGTTATCCAGTTTCTGGATTTTAGCATAAGCTGGACAACTCCCCGTACCTTAACATCGTTAAGATATGAACCATTCTATATTCAATATAGAAACTTTGGCACTTATTTAATTGGAACCAGATTCAATCATGCAGCTGTCTCCAGTGCATATCTACTTAATGGAGAGAGGTTAATCAGCATTACTCAACTTAGGAATCCATCCAATTATGAGTAACTGTTCATATCAGATTTTTGCATTTTGATACCGCCCAATTTTTATCACATTGCTTATCGGTAGGTACTCTTGAGCCGTGTTTGCTAGTTAATTGCAGGATACAGGTTCTCAGCTCTAAACAGTGAAATTCATAGAAAAGCATGACAAATTCCGGATTACTGCCAACCACAGATAAAACACGGGTCTCCGCTCTCTATCCGTATGTTGCCGCACACTAGTTTAAGGGACAAAATGGCAAATCGATGTCATTTTCATGCACAAAGCTCAATGTCAACACAAGATCCAACATATCTACGCGGAGCTCAAGAAAAATCATGGCAAAAGATCCACATCAAATCACCTTTTGATCTACTAAAATTCTGGAAGAAATGTGAAAAGATTCTGAGAAACCACATACACCAAACTGAAGATAACATCAAACCAGGGAACACAACAAAACTTGAAGGCCTAACTCCTCATAATGGCCGCGGAACCGCAGCGTAAGCATGCTTAGGCCACGGAACCTCGTCCATACTGTCTCTGCAGAGGATCTTCTTTTGGGGGCAGATTGGTAATTTTATGTGGGGCCTGAAAGTTGCTCTAGAGTTTTAGTTCCCTGCCTATAAATAGTCCAGAACTTGCCAAAGCCAAGGATGCTTATTCGTGTATTTAGATTTTAGGATATATGTTGTTGTTCTTCTTCCTCTTCTCATCTCTTCTCCATTAAAAACATTGTAGTGAGCTTTTGTGAGTGAAGTGATGAATAAAAGAGTTCTTGTTGTTACCATGCTTGTCTTGTTATGTTGCTAATGATAATTGCTTGTATTTTTCATTTGGTAATCTAGTTGTTGTTATTTGTTGTTTGTTTCTTTCTTGTTCTCTTTTTCTTTATCCTTAAAAACAATGATGCTTAAGCTTGATCCTTGCCAAGGTGAGGTCTCAAATAGCTAGTTGTAATTTTCTAACCACTTTCTTTCTATCTTCCTCCTTTGTTTTATTTTCCTTTTTCTTGTAATGGGTGAGTAGTTTTCTCACTTGTTAGGGTAGGATAAGGAAAGTTTGAGAGAAGAAAATCTCTCTCTCTTTTCTTGCCCAACATCTTAATTCGGACTCCCGTTAATTGAACCACAATCCGCTCCCTACGACACCCTATCCTACATGATAGCGGTGATTCTTTAGTGAGACCGGTTGTGGTTGAATTAACCGGAGGTTAAGGCTATATGCCAAGAACGGACGGACAAGCACCAAAAAGAAGAACTTAAGCGTTGGAAAGCCTAGCTTATACTTGCAAGTTCCTTCCTAGTCGTGCTAATCCCCGTTGTTGCCGATTACCGTAACTCCGATATTAAGAGTGGCAACGAAAGAAGTGAGCGACTCCTAACTCAAACTAACATAATCCTAACCCTAACAAACTCTCTTTATATATCATTTTAGCACATAGTTAATCTAAAAACAAACCTGGACATTTGGACTTAACTCGTTAAAGCACATAGAAAAAGATTCCCATCTCCCTGCGGATGACCCGTACTCAACCGGCTAGCTACAAGCGAAACCGTCTTGATTGCGGTAATTAACTAAGCAAGCAAAAACTCTACCAATCAAATGGCGCTGTTGCCGGGGAGACGGTAGTTTATTTCTTTGTGTAATTTCGGGTTAATTTGTGAATATAAATCTAACCGAAAAACAAAACAAAAAAAATACTTTGTAAAAAATCATCTTGTTATTTTTGATTAGTTTTTGTGTAAGTGTGCAGGATAAAACGAAGTTAGAGTTCAGTGCCAAAGACGTGGGAAGTTAGACCCATATCTCGCGGCTACACCGTGACGGATCAAGACGGAGCCAACGGTCTACTGTAAAATTCTGGAGCAGATCCAGTAAGCAAATCAAGATTCAGGAGCTCCAGAAAAGAAGAGGACACCCAGAACAGAACAGAACAGGAATTTGAAGGCCCATTTCCAATTTCCTACCACGGAACCGCAGCATAAGGAGTCTATTGCCGCGGAACCGCGTTGGTTTGGAGCCAACAAAAACCAAAAATCCCTGTAAGTGTTCCTTACTCCTTCCCCTCTCCTCTGAACTCCACTGAACTATGTTTTCTGCAGCATTCTTTGCGCAAACTCTCTTCCCCTTCCAATAAATTGTTCTTGTGCAGGATTCTTTGCGCCGCGCTTAAAAAATAAAAAAATGTATTGCAGTTGATTGTTACTGCTTCGCATATTTTAATCGGACTTTAAGGGGCTTGAAACCAATCCAGATTGGGTGGGGATTTCATCATCCTTTCCCAGGACCCCAGAAATCACAAAAAGCATATGCATTGACCATTGCTTAAATTAAAAAATACTAGACTCGGCCCTAAGGACTTCGCGCTCAATAGGACAGAGAACTAGTTACAGGCATCGGCCGTTTATCCTATCCTGACTTTGCGGTGTCTATGCAAGTGTGTCCAAGGCAAGTGGTTACTTAATTAGGACCACTACTTACGTAGTGGGGAGCCTCCTACTTACCTGGCCGCAATTGGTGGAGAAGAGGCGGTTTGAGGTCCTATTTCTAGCTCTTTGGAACAGTTAGGAGCTGTCTAGCTGACCTAGGTGACCCTAGATCTAGGTGTGATTGTGCATATCTTGTTTGTGATTGTTTGAAGCCGTAAGTCCGTACATATTTCTGTAAATCTCTTTCTAAAAAGAAAAGAAAAGAAAAAATAAACACAAAAACCAAAAACTTTTATAAAAACTTTCCCTTTGTCGCCAAAATCCTATTTTTTCACCCACCACCCATCGTATTTCTCCATTGACGTTCTCTTACCATCACCTTCTCCGCTTTGACTACACTAAACTAGCTTAGTGTATGTCCATTTGGACTCGGGACACTAGCGCCCGCCTAGTCTGCGTTACGTTAGTCGCTACCGACTACGCGATCGACTCAGATGTCGAAACTCCGTCCACGCCTTTTTCACCCTTACCTTTGCCGGCCAACTCTGACGTTGACCGGAATTCTGTTCATACATCCTCACCTTCACCATCACCAACCTCTTCTTCCGCGATGTCAGGATTTAATCCAAACATCTCTTTGACTCCCCCGGAATTGATTCCACCTCCTATGGATGCGAATAACCCACCACCGCCGCCTGTTGTAGCGCCACAGCGAATCGCGCTCCAGGATCGTTTCTATCCCACCCGTTCTGCACTTCCCACCTGTCTTTCCCTTCCACCGGCCAATGGGGATAATTTTGAAATTAAGCCCCACTTCATTAACATGCTTTCGAAATTTCATGGGCTTGAATCTGAAGATGCCTATATCTTCATCAACAAGTTCTAAAATGTTTGTTCCATGATGAAAACTACCCAGCTGTCGGACGATGCTATACGGCTACAGGTCATTCCGTTCACTTTGTGCGATCTTGCTGAAAAGTGGCTGTATAGCACTGCTTCCCACTCCATAACCAGTTGGGACGAGTTTGTGAAAGCGTTTCTTAAGAAATTCTATCCGAATCATAAAACCGCAAGGATCCGTAACGAAATCAATCAATTCTCTCAGCTTCCTACTGAACCCTTTTGGAAGTGCTTTGACCGGTATAAAGACCTTCTTGTTCAGTGCCCTCACCACGGTATTGAGAAATGACAACTTTGCCAAACCTTATACGAGGGCCTGAACCCAGCAACCAAGAAGTTGTTGGAAACCATTTGTCAGGGCCACTTCCTATCGAAATCTGACGAGGAAGCATGGCAATTCTTCGACGACCTTGCGGAACTAACGCTTCAATGGGAGAGCACCAGACCAACTTTTTCTTCTTCTTCTTCCTCCACTTCTACTGGTTAGTCTAGGGTAGGAATTCACCAACTTGATGTCTCTATTGCGATGAAAGCTGAAATGGCTGCAATAACGAGAAACTTGAAGCAATAGAGAGCAAATTGTCATCTCCTGCTCCTGCCCCTGTTCTTCCCCTTCGTACCATTTGTGCTTGTTGTTCCGATCCTTCTCACTTAACCGAAGAGTGTCCATACAATCCACCATCTCAAGGACAGGATCAGGTTAATGCTGCATTTCAGCAAAGACCGAGAAATGATCCATACTCTTCCACCTACAATCCCGGTTGGAGGAACCACCCCAATTTCGCCTGGAATCAGGATCGGCATCAATTCCAAGGCAACAATTTTCAGAGGCCCCCTCCTCTGCAGCAACATGCGCAACAACAAACTCAACATCAGTTTCAGCAGCCCTTCCAACCCCAACCTTTTCAAAATCAGACGAACAACTTTGCACCCAACAATTCTTTTCCGCAAAACAACTTTGTTCCGTCAAACAACGATAAGATTTCCTCGCTAGAACGAAGTCTGGAGGCATTCGTTAAACAATCGAAACAATCCACCGCCAACATCCAATCGTCTATTCAGTCTTTGGTGCAACACACTGCTGCACACGGGCAAAGCATCAAGACCATTGAAGCCCAGATTGCACAGCTGAATGCGGCGTTAAGCGAGCGAGAAAAGGAGAAGCTTCCATCTCAACCACTCCCAAATCCCGGTCACCCACATAATGTACATGTTGCTCTTGAACAACAGAACCATAATGTGAGTGCCATGACTACATTGAGATCGGGAAGGATGCTGCAAAACAACATCGCGCACAACAATTAAGGATAATGACACCCCGGCCGCTTCTTCTTCTTCTTCTTCTTCTTCTCATTCCTCATCTTCTGAGCCTATTCTTCATTCTTCAAAAGGCTCTTCTTCTTCTTCTTCTTCTGCTCTGAACGGACCCACTTCTCACTTCACGAAAACACCAGCTCTGGGATCGATTCCAACTCCACAATCTCCTCCAGAAGCATTGGACTCAACCAATTTTAAAAATGTTCCATTTCCAAACCGGTTGAGGTCCAATAAACAAAATACACAAATGGAGAAGATTCTGGAGTTGTTTAAGCAGGTTAACATCAACATTCCCCTTTTAGATGCTGTCCAACAAGTCCCGTCCTACGCGAAAACCTTGAAGGACTTGTGCATGAAAAAGAGGAAATCTCAGGTACCCAAGAAAGTTTTCTTGGCTAGTGCTGTGAGTGATGCTTTTACCCAATCTTTACCTCAAAAACGGAAGGACCCTGGCTGTCCTACGATTTCTATTACCATTGGGGATAAGAACATCAACCGCGCACTATTAGATCTTGGTGCCAGTGTTAACCTGCTTCCGTACTCAGTATATGAGCAACTAGGTATAGGAGAGCTGAAACCCACACACTGTACTCTCCAAATGGCCGACCGATCAATCATCCATCCTAGGGGTGAGCTAGAGGATGTGTTAATCAAAGTTGGGGACTTCATATTCCCCGTTGACTTCATTGTTTTAGACACACAGCCTGTAGCTAACCCCCGGAATCAAATTCCGGTGATACTCGGTCGCCCATTCCTTGCAACCTCAAATGCTGTGATCAATTGTCGAAATGGTTCGATGAACCTATCTTTTGGAAACATGACAATTGAACTCTACATTTTTAGGTTGGGGAATCAGCCCACCGAACCTAATGCTCATATACTAGACGATTGCTCAATCCAGGAGATCACCCCAGAAGAGTGTGAATTTGAGGAGTTTTTGTTCGATCACGATAACCTTAACGCCACTAGTGCGTTCCTCTTCGAACCTGCTGCTGTTTCTGCGCCCGACAATGACTACGAGTGTTTCACTTTCTCGAACGATCTTAGCCACTCACCACCCGAGTTTGAATCCTTCGAATTTCCGGATGAATTACCTGAACCATCCAACTCGGCCGCTTACACTCGTTTTGAACCTTTGCTGGAATCCTTTGAGTTCGAGATCTTTTCACCAATCTTGCCTTCAATTGTTTCACCTCCAACGCTCGAACTCAAGCCTTTGCCGTCTCACCTTAAGTACGCTTACTTAGGTGAGAACGAGACCCTCCCTGTTATCATCTCGGCTTCTCTAGCTCCAGAGCAAGTGAAAGCCCTTCTTGCGGTCTTGCACAGCAATATACAAGCTTTTGGCTGGTCCATGGCGGACATCAAGGGGATTAGTCCCCTGATCGTTGAACATCATATTCATCTGATGGTTGATGCCAAACCAGCCAGGGATCCACAAAGGCGATTCAACCCAGTCATGAAGGAGGCTGTGAAAAAGGAAATCGTAAAGTGTCTGGATAGTGGTATCATTTACCCTATCTCTGATAGCCAGTGGGTTAGCCCCATTCACGTTGTCCCCAGAAAATCAGGCATAACGGTCATCACTAACGAGGCGAACGAGTTAATCCCTACTCGCACCTAAACTGGGTAGCGAGTATGCATCGATTACAGAAAACTCAACGCCGCAACGCGGAAGGACCACTTTCCGCTAGCTTTCATTGACTAAATGCTTGAACGATTAACCGGACACGAGTACTACTGCTTTCTTGATGGCTACTCCGGCTATAATCAGATTCCCATCGCCAAAAAAGACCAGGACAAGACCACATTCACTTGTCCTTTCGGCACGTTTGCATATCGTCGCATGCCCTTTGGGTTATGTAATGCGCCCGCTACCTTCCAGCGGTGTATGATGGGAATCTTCTCAGACATGGTGGAAAAATTCCTGGAGATCTTCATAGACGATTTCTCCATCTTCGGCGATTCCTTTAATGAGTGTTTGCTGCATCTTGACGCTGTCCTTACCCGATGTAAGGACAAGAACCTCACATTGAATTGGGAGAAGTGCCACTTCATGGTGCGCGAAGGTATTGTCTTAGGACATATAATTTCGCAAAATGCCATAGAGGTTGACAAAGCAAAGATTGAGGTCATTTCCAATCTCCCTCCTCCCAGATGCGTCAGAGACATCCGAGCCTTCCTTGGCCATGCCGGTTTCTATAGACGGTTCATCAAAAACTTTAGCAAGATTGCTAAGCCCTTGACTCTTTTGCTGGCCAAGGAAACGCCATTCGACTTCAACTCGAGCTGTGTGACTGCGTTCAAGTCATTAAAAAGCTCACTCACTTCTGCTCCCGTTCTTTCTTTACCTGACTGGACGCACCCATTTGAGATTATGTGCAATGCATCCGACTTTGCCATTGGTGCTGTCCTTGGACAACACATCAACAAGATGCCGCACGTAATCTATTATGCTAGCCGAACCTTGAACGACGCCCAACTGAATTATACAACAACTGAGATGGAATTCTTGGCTGTTGTATTTGCTTTAGAAAAGTTCAGGCCCTACCTCATAGGCTCTCCAGTCATTGTCTACACAGACCATTCTGCTCTGCGCCATCTTTTTGCGAAGAAAGATGCAAAATCTCGGCTAATACGTTGGATCCTCTTGCTTCAAGAGTTTGACCTTGTCATCAAGGACAAAAGAGGATGTGATAATGTAGTCGCCAACCATCTCTCACGACTTCCTTCTTCGCCATCGCTTCAAATTCCGATCAACGACGTTTTTCCGGATGAACAACTCTTGACAGTATCTCGCGAACCCTGGTTCGCAGATATTGTGAACTATTTGGCCACCAGATTACTACCGACTAAATGGTCAAGTCAGGACAGACTTCGATTCTTATCCCAAGTAAAACACTTTTACTGGGACGAACCCTATCTGTTCAAGTACTGTCCCGACCAGATTATTCGTCGGTGTGTCCCTGACGACGAATTCAAGAGTGTGCTGTCATTTTGCCATGATCAAGCATGTGGCGGGTATTTTGTCCCCAGAAAGACAGCTGAGAAGATCTTGCAGTGTGGTTTCTACTGGCCATAACTCTTCAAAGACGCTCATGACTACTGCAAGACTTGCTCCCGGTGCCAACACTTGGGCCGGATATCCAGGAAGAACGAGATGCCGCTCCAACCAATCTTGGTTGTGGATATTTTCGACATTTGGAGGATAGATTTCATGGGGCCGTTTCCCAGATCTTTTGGGAACTTGTACATCCTTCTCGCTGTTGATTACGTCTCTAAGTGGGTCGAGACTTTGCCTAGCCGGACTAACGACTTAGGTTTCTTAAAGAAAACATTTTCTCCCGGTTTGGGCACCCCCGAGCGATCATTAGCGACAATGGAACTCATTTCTGCAATAAGACTTTCGAGGCCTTGATGCGGAAATATTCCATTAATCATAAGCTATCTACGCCCTACCACCCCTAAACCTGTGGGCAAGCCGAAGTTTCAAATGGGCAAATCAAGCAGATACTGGAGAAGACGGTTTCCAAGAACCGTAAGGATTGGTCGTTGAAACTCACTGATGCCCTTTGGGCATTTTGAACTTCTTATAAGACCGATCTTGGCATGTCTCCCTATTGTCTTGTGTACGGAAAGGCTTGCCACCTCCCTGTGGAAATAGAGTATCGCGCATTTTGGGCGATAAAGGAGCTGAATCTGTCTCTCGAAGATGCGGGCAGCCATCGGAAACTGCAGTTGAACGAATTGAGCGAGCTTAGGGATGAGGCTTACAAAAACGCAGTTGTCGTTAAGAACCGAATGAAGGTGTTTCACGATAAACACCTTTTGCGCAAAACATTCATACCTGGTCAGCAGGTACTGCTTTACGACACCCGGCTACATTTCCATCCAGGTAAGCTCAAATCTCGCTGGAAAGGGCCATACTTCGTGCGGAATGTGTATCCACATGGCGCTGTGGATTTGGAGAATCCAAAGGACGGTTCATTTTTCAAATTAAACGGACACCGACTTAAGCCGTACCTTAGCGCCGAACCAACAGAGGAGCTCCTGGTCTTACAGAAGCCGGTTTACCCTGCACAATCTTCCTCTGCCTACCACCAAACTTCGGTTATCCAGCCAAGAACAGTGGAAACTGTTCCAAATAAGTTTGGGGGTATGTATATACCTTTTTGTATATATTTGTGGATATTATTTTCCATTTTTACTAATTTTATTTTCTTTAAAAACAAACAAAAAAATTGTGTATATCTAACCGACAATTTTGACCCTTCAATGATCTCTTCATGCAATGACAGTGAGGACACTGTCCAGTTTAAGTTTGGGGGTACGCTCGGTACGTATTTCTAGCCTTTGCATTTATATGTATATTTTGTATCTGCATACTAAAATCCAAAAAAATCAGTAAATTTCTAAAAACATAAAAACATTTTTGTCAAATTAGCTAGTGGGAGAACTCAGATTCAACATTTCGACGGTTTTGTTTGATAAGATAAGAATAACTAAATCTTATTTTTAGATTTGGAAAACTTGAAAGATAACTCTCCTTTTAAGTTAACTATAGGTGATATAAGTCTTTACATCACACTACACGTTTTGTGAGTTTTGGAAATTAGATGACAAGTCTATTATGTCTAAAAACTTTTAAATGGAAGAATGATTTTCTGAGGATCAAATAGGTTTGTTCTGAAATATGTAATATCAGGAATAGTTTATGAAGTGAAGTAAATATGAAGGATGTTATTGATGCCTTAATTGGAACTAAGTCTGAAAAATAACGCATCTGGAACTTGATTGGAATGATTACACACCTAACCCACTAAACACGTCTTTTATCCAAAAAAATAACTGAACTGCCGGTTATATCTCCGTTCGTATTGAATCATCATGATTTTCACGCTAAATTGTCTTTTGTTTTTGGACCTAGGTAACTTGAGTTATTAAGTCCGCTGGGGTGTTTCTACACCTAATACCCTAAAGCCAACTGGTTTGGGTGCATTGGCCCAAAGCTCGTTAAGAAGTCTAGAAAGTTCAGATTAAAACAAAGTCAAGCAAGTGTTCTCTCCGAGTTAAAATTCCTAACGGTTCTTTGTGTGAGAATAATCTTGACAAAAGACAGGTTTTTATAAAAAAAAATATTTCTAGCGGAGATATGAAGGTTTTATTCTATGATAAAGACTATTGCACGTTCACAGAGGTGTGTATGAAATGAAAACAAGAAAAAGGTGGAGTGAAAGATAAGACCTAGTTTCCTGTTACGGAAGATAGAAATTCTGAAATTGAAACCTTACTGGAAAACGAAACTTGAAAAATGCTTAACTCTTTATAAAACTTATGTGATCCTTTTAAAATTTTTATCTGGGCTTTATTGTGTGACATGATGACTTTAATCGATCCTTCTGGAACTTAACGACACCATATGCACTTCACGTAAAGACATATAAAATCTTAAGTTAAATAAGAAGCGAGGTGTGAAAAATAAAGGTTCGATAGTCTAGACTTAGGATAATAGAATTGTTATTTTCTAAAACAAAACTTTTGGGTTTGAATCATAATTATTTTGCAAAACTAGCTTGACCGGATTTTATGGGTAGTATCCGCTGAAAACCCTCAGGAGACAACACTTCTCCTACTAGGGACACCTAGAGGTTTAACGGCTTGTTGCACATGCTCAGTGCAATCGCGTTCCCTGCGAAAGTGAGGTTAGGAATTTTTTTGTGAATAAATTGGCTTTGCTCGGGACGAGCAAATGATAAGTTTGGGGGTATTTATTCATATCAGATTTTTGCATTTTGATACCGCCCATTTTTTTTCACATTGCTTATCGGTAGGTACTCTTGAGCCGTGTTTGCTAGTTAATTGCAGGATACAGGTTCTCAGCTCTAAACAGTGAAATTAATGGAAAAGCACGACAAATTCCGGATTACTACCAACCACAGATAAAACACGGGTCTCTGCTCTCTATCCGTATAATGCCGCACACCAGTTTAAGGGACAAAATGGCAAATCGATGTCATTTTCATGCACAAAGATTAATGTCAACACAAGATCCAACATATCTACGCGGAGCTCAAGAAAAATCATGGCAAAAGATCCACATCAAATCACCTTTTGATCTACTAAAATTCTGGAAGAAATATGAAAAGATTCTGAGAAACAACATACACCAAACTGAAGATAACAGCAAACCAGGGAACACGACAAAACTTGAAGGCCCAACTCCTCATAATGGCCGCGGAACCGCGGCATAAGCATGCTTAGGTCGCGGAACCACGGCCATACTGTCTCTGCAGAGGATCTTCTTTTGGGCGCAGATTAGTAATTTTATGTGAGGCCTGAAAGTTGCCCTAGAGTTTCAGTTCCCTGCCAATAAATAGTCCAGAACTTGCCAAAGCCAAGAGTGCTTATTCTTCTATTTAGATTTTAGGATATATGTTGTTGGTCTTCTTCCTCTTCTCATCTCTTCTCCATTAAAAACCTTGTAGTGAGCTTTTATGAGTGAAGTGATGAATAAAAGAGTTCTTTTTGTTACCATGCTTGTCTTGTTATGTTGCTAATGATAATTTCTTGTATTTTTCATTTGCTAATCTAGTAGTTGTTATTTGTTGTTTGTTTCTTTCTTATTCTCTTTTTCTTTATCCTTAACAACAATGATGTTTAAGCTTGATCCTTGCCAAGGTGAGGTCTCAAATAGCTAGTTGTAATCTTCTAACCTCTTTCTTTCTATCTTCCTCCTTTGTTTTCTTTTTCTTTTTCTTGTAATGGATGAATAGTTTTCTCACTTGTTAGGGTAGGATAAGGAAAGTTTGAGAGAAGGAAATCTCTCTCACTCTTTTCTTGCCCAACATCATAATTCGGACTCCCGTTAATTGAACCACAATCCGCTCCCTACGGCACCTTATCTTATATGATAGCGGTGATTCCTTAGTGAGACCGGTTGTGGTTGAATTAACCGGAGGTTAAGGCTAAGAGCCAAGAACGGACGGACAAGCACCAAAAGGAAGAACTTAAGTGTTGGAAAGCCTAGCTTATACTCGCAAGTTCCTTCCAAATCGTGGTAATCCCCGTTGTTGCCGATTACCGTAACACCGATATTAAGAGTGGCAACGAAAGAAGTGAGCGACTCCTAACTCAAACTAACCTAATCCTAACCCTAACAAGCTCTCTTTATATATTATTTTAGCACATAGTTAATCTAAAAACAAACCTGGACATTTGGACTTAACTCGTTAAAGCACATAGAAAAAGATTCCCATCTCCCTGCGGACGACTCGTACTCTACCGGCTAGCTACAAGCGAAACCGTCTTGATTGCGGTAATTAACTAAACACGCAAAAACTCTACTAATCAGTAACCCGAAAGAGAAACAAGTTTCTCAAAACCATTACTATCATCTGAATGCCAATAACAAGAATCTATATCTTCGATCTCTTTGAAGAATCCCGATACTTGTGACACCTGGTTCTCTACTTTATTCTTATACCCACAACTTCAAAACTTTAGACCTTGTATTTCTACGAAACACTTGTCTAAAATCTAGAGAAGTCATAAGTAAACAGAACAGAGTACGAGGACCAACCCCATTGTTCTGACGAACACTGGACAACATACAATACTCCGTATAAGTCCGCTGAGTTTAAATAACTCAAAAACCTGTGCGTCGTAGGTTGAAAATTTTACTTATGGTTATGAACTAGTCCGTTGTTCAATACTCCTTACCCAATCGTCAACTGATATAGGTAAATGTCACGGACATAATTTCAAAAGGTTATATCTCACTTTATAAAAATAAACGTACAGATATATCATTTTGAAATTGGTGCACAACAACGGATACTCAAAACCAAATACATGCCGTCCGGCAAAAACCCAGGCGACTTCCTCAAATATCACCAATTTCAACGAATTCCGATATAATGAGGATGATCACCTTATTCCCAATAACCTACTCCCACTCATCATCTGTAAAACCTATACAGATATGAAAATAAAACCTGGTAATTACATACCCTGGAGTAAGTATCTAATCGGGAAAACAGTTTTCTTTTAAAAATGCACTGAAACATGAAAATATTTCGTTGGGGTATCCTGGTATTCTTAGTAATGCCTCTTCCATAATCCAATTCATGACTATAACCGCATATTTCTTTGTCATCTCTCCAAATCCCTTTATTTGACTTTAGTCGTTATCTGTACACCATCGTTAGGCTAAATGGTTTTCTTCCTTCCCTATCGTTCGGCACCAGCCTATGGTTTAGAAGAAGTCTATCCAGTAAGCATAATAGGTGTACCCTCCTAAACCTAGGAGTACTCGCAACTTGAGACAAGGTGATGATAAAAGACAACTGAATAATACCTTATTCTATTTCTCCCGAACTGGGGAAAAAAGCAAAGGTGAAATAGGAGTGGCGATGAACTACGCGGTTTGGTCGTGAATGATAACAGTCGCAATTTACTTTGCCCTCTTTCTAATCCCTTTATTTTGTCTTTAGTTATTACCTTCTGTACACCCTACTTAGGGTAATTGGTTTTCTTCATCCCCTACCTTTCGGCACCAGCTTATGATTTGGAATAAGACTATCCAATAAGCGTAATAGGTGTACTCTCCTAAACCAAGGAGCCCTCGCAACCTAAGAAAAGGTAATAATCAAAAACAACTTAATAAACCAATTCTATTTCTCCTGAACCTGGATCCATCCTCGAAGTAGTACTTCGAGTTCGTATATAACCATACGATGGATCTATCAAATGGAAGTGGATGTCCGTAGTAATACGGGGTGTTCTGAGAAATACAAAGGGTAAAAGAAGGAGCGGCAATGACTTATGCAATTAAGACAATCCAAAAGCCAGTATATTAAAAAGGTTCAGTCAACTTGGTCACTGAGTCATAATCTAGGGTCATTCAAAGGTCGCTGCCAAAGAGAGAGAAAAGAAACACTCTGCGTGCACTCTAACCTAGATCAGAATGGTTATCATTTTATCTAATCAGGAAACCTCCCACTGTAATCTCAAATTCTCCACCAAACCTGAAAGAAGAATTAGTCGGGATCACCCGAAGAGTAAACCAACTCATCAGTGAGAATCGGGATCCAACTATCATCGCATGATAACTTGATGGAAGCCACTCAAGTTATCACACTCCAGAAGGTATGCGCATGCCTGGCAAGTTTCTTGTATGTTTGAAACTCCCGATATGATTTTTGCCCCATGCTCTTATGATCGTGACTTTGGCCAACCCATCATAAGTCGCATGCCAAGTTCTACCCGTCATCATCCAGGTTAATTTGAACCCACCCGTACATACCCTTGACTTTGGCCAACAACGTAATACGACTGTCCCAAACTAACGCATCTATCTACGCAACAGATGAATACCCAGCAGCTACCAAGCACTATGCCTTGACTTTGGCTAAACAAACATAGCTTGAATACTACTGACCATCCATAAAAAATGACGAAGGGCTACGACTGGTTTTTGGCGAAAAATCTTTAACGTAATGAACTTGATCTTGTTGAAGAACCTGATAGCTTTTTATAAAAAATATAGTGGCGAAAAAACCTTTGCTAAAGAGGTCACTCCCGGTGAAAGGATCTCAGCTCTTTCCTCATGGAATGAGGTACAGGATATTCCAACTGAATACCGCGATACAAAGCAACTTGTAATCGACTATAGTGAAGTTATTATCCTGACATAAACTTCTGCCCAAGGGGTCACTCCCGGTGAAGGGATATCGGCTCTTGCCTCGTCGAATGAGGTGCAGGATATTCCAACTGAATACCGCTATGCAAAACAAAAGGAAACATCTTTGTAATAACACCTTTTAAAATTTGTTCCAACAACATCAAATATAGGTTTGTATTATCCTTGCATTGATAAGAATCAATGCAGTCCCATCAATCAATCACACCAGAAAAGAACGAAAATATAATGTACGTATATGCCATCCGCATTCGCCACTGGGTACCATCATCACCCATTAGGTTAGTTAACTAACGACAGAGCGGGGACTGGACTAGCGCGGGTGTAAAACATATACAACATCTAATAGTATATATACCAATATACAATAATCGCTCCAGGCATGATAATATGCAACATTACAGAACAGTAATAAGCATCACAGAACAATACAGATAATCTGGGATCCCCCGGTTTCACAGAGCCGCTACTGAAACCCGACGTTCCCCTGGTCGTGTGGATAGCCTGTGCAATGAAACCTAGACCCATACAGATGCGGCAAGTTTCCCGCCAAAACCTGAAGCGAGGCAGCCCCCTACAACATAGTGAATGGACCACCCGGCACTTCACGGAATCCTGTAACTTGAGCACCCCTCCTTGGGTCAACCCGTACCCCCTACGAGTGCGGCGAATAGTCTGCCAATTCTAGAGTGAGGTCCCTTTGCCTCTCAAAGCCATGAGATACGGACCCGTTGCCCTCCAGAACCCGGCTATCCGTGCACTCGTTCGCGGGATAAACCTAGTACAGAAATAAAAATATGTACAACAGGTACATCGACCTCAACCCGGTCGTGCCCCAAAAGAATATTATACAAATAGGCAGTGACGGCAGTCCACATGTTGGACGCTCGCCTCGCAATATCAAATGTATAAATAAATCCAAACTGCACTATCATTGCACCCTGCTGTCCACCACGACAAATCCATAACATTACAGCACAACACATAACATCAACGCGAATGTCATGTTCGCAAATCCGTCTAAAAGAACTATCGCAATTAGACGCAATTTACCTCTCGAATGACATTCCCGGTCGGAGATATAAAGTAAGTACTGCAAACTAACATGTTTAAATTTCGATCGACCAAATATCCCAAAGTGGGCCCCACAAACATCTGCTGTACAGTAACAAAATCTGGGCCCAAAAGATATATTCCAGAAATCACAATTTCCAACAAAGAATCACCAGAAGAAAAAAGACAAACTGAAACACCAAGACGGCCGCGGTTCCGCGGTCGTACGGACGATTCAGTGGATCGTTTTTCTCTATTATTCTTTAAAAAGCCTGCTTGTTTTTCTGTGATGCTCAAAATTATTTTAAGACCCTTTTAAAAATCGACAGAAACTTTAGTGCTGAAAATTGTGTTTTTCGAAATTCCGTTCGATCGATGTTTTAAACGCGTTAGCACAAGTTAGTAAAGCTTAATGGTGAGGCTCTGATACCACTGTAAGTACACGGTAGTGCCCCGGCCGTCTAACAGACGCCTAATGCGGAACAAAAACTTTTACAACTGGCGCTATCGCGTACTATAACCCTGATCTGCCATTAAAGCTAAACTAACAAACTACAAAGTGGGTAGAAGAGTTATACCGAACGATCCGAGTCCTTCGGTCTTCAACCATCATCCCACACTTTGTTGCAGCTGCTCCGATCTCCTGAATCTCCAGTCTTCTCGTCCAGATGGCACCACGTCGATGGATCTTTAAACGGGCTCCCGCCTCTGAACCGAGGCAACTCGGTCGTCAAGTTTGCTGGAAGAGACGACCAAGATGATGTAGAGAATGAGTAGAACACTTTGTCTCGATTCGTCCAAAGTCACGAACGAACGGTTAATGAAGTTACCATTTGAATCGGGTAAATGAGAAGTTGGTATATGAAACTATCATGAACGACAACTAAAATCTATTTCCAAATCAACAACCTTAACCTTCCACCAAGGGGTGGCCGGCCATATATATAGAGGGGAGAGGTGAGTGTAGGATGGGGAAAAGTGACCATAACATTAATGAAGAAATGAGTCATCTAAACACCTAGTATGAACACAATTAATGAAACAATGATTCATAACACATAGTCATCAACACATAAATACTCCATTATTGCACTAAGCCACCTCACCATCCTAGTCACCTACAAGAAGCATCCACACACATGACTAACCCTATGACTCACCCTCAAGAAGAAAAGATAAATTCGTATTTAACCGAATGTTAAATACGGCTGATAGAAAACTGGAAACTGGCAACTTCTAAAAGTGATCCTGAAACGAATTTCAGGATAACCCCGTATCAGTATAAACATACCCGCATTTTTATTACGACCGAATACAAATGCAACTGAGACAAAGATATTATATCTACACAGCATAATACTCGGATCCGGTTTAAACCAAAGCCGATCAGTATTATCTGCCCGAAATATGACACGTGCGTAAACGCACGTGCATTTTCCGAACCTTGCCATAAAACCATACGGCCTCTACAACGTTTCGCCCGAACTTGGGAAACTGTCTATGGGGGACTCTAATGACTCATCAACACACTGGCACTGGGTATAACCACTAGCACGTCAGAGATACAAACTGTACGTAACGGTTGCCTATGTATTGATTGGAAGGGAAGATGACGAGCGAACTCATCCAGAAACCCTACTGAGCCTAACAGTGACAATATACATACAGTCCGGTCCGTTCGTCTATGAGTATCGCATATCGTCCTAGTGGCCGGTAACGTCAGACCCCCAATAGCAGTATAAGTCGTGTCAGAGAGTGGCCCAGAACACCCTGAGATACTACTTGAGTACCTACCAGTAAATCTCCTGTCTCGGCCAAGGGCTTTGTGTAATGGCTCTCCTAGACACAGCGCGATCTCACCCCCAATACCGGGAGAGACGAATCCCCTGCCGATCCGCTCACTTGCTTCCATGTGGCTCGGGACTGTACCCAAAAAAGACCTGTTTGCACGACTCCTTTGAGCCGTGGTAGGGTAGAAATCAAAGCACAGTGGGAACTCACACGAGACAAATGACGACCTCAGGTCGATGAACTAACCTGTACACATGTCACCAGGGAACTGCCATCTGACGCTAGGTATAATACCAACTAGCAGGTTCCCGGCGAGTCCTGTCCGGTGTACTCATAACCCAATGAGCACATGTATACATCTTAGGTGAACCAACTGACACTAATGGCTTGCGAGACCGGCCACCGCCCCTCATTGGGGTCTCGACTGTATTTATTAGTCTACTCTGGAGTATCGATGCCCTATCTCGAAACTCCCACGACTAGGGACACTTTAAGGATGTGCTTATAGACCCCAGCTCCCACGTATATGATCACTATCATACTACTGGCTGTTAAGCAGAATCCTATAGGCTCTATCATCATGCAATAATGAACTAAAGCATGTATACGATGATAAAGAAAAACCAGATAGAATACTATCATCTCGAGCAAGACTGTCATATCGGTATAGGTCCTGCCTCAATCATTGCAATCACGTACCTGCGATCCAATAATTGACTTTGAGGGCACTATCTCCAACACAGGTGTGCAACCTGCATCATGCCCCGTTCTCACCAAGTCCCATGGGACGTGCTGGTCAACTATCATTGTCTTTTAAACAACCATCATGACATAGAATTGAATGTTCCATGATACCTATGTCCGACTTTATACTACCACCTATGTCCAAACGACTTTAAACTTCTGCCTATGTCCGAGACGACTTTAAACTATTACTGCCTTACGATCTGGATCATACATTCTATAAAACTATACACAATCCATGGGAGCGAACAAAAATTGGAGCACATTTTTACCCAGCGGCAGAGATAAATGTAAATTGAGATGTAAAATATTGTATATGACATTCATGAAATACATATTTTAACTGCTGTTGTTACATGATTTTATTGTTGAATATACACATGCATGTTGTTTCCATTTGTTTTGCTCTCATGTTTAATGCGATCAGAAATAAACCACTCATAGAAAGTTCTCTCCATTTAAAACGGAAGGTTAATTAACTACAGAGGCTTGCACCTGTAGGAAATCTAGTCCCCACATTCAAAAAACCCTTTCCGAAAGGTGAATCTGAGAAGTCATGCTACATCGGTGGTATTCGCTTGAACCCTTAGCCATATCGGCGGCGCGGCAACGCATTGCGTCGAGGAGACATGTGGATCTACATCAATCTGACTCCGTGAGCATGATCGATCCCTTTCGGAGGCGAACAAATTTCGGAATGCTCGGTGAGATAGATTTCTCTTTCTTTGTGGTTTATTTCTATTATCAAAAGAGCATTTTAATATATGTTTCTCCAAGCAGAACATGGAATGAAAAACAACACTGGTGCTAGAACTGAGGCAACAAACCACATCTCCTTACTTCATGAAAATCTTGTCGGGATCTGTGATTCAATTGTCCCATGGACACGTCGAAGTCAGATGATCAGGCTCCACTATTCAATTTGGCACCTTTTCGCTTATCCCTTTTGCTCAATGTGTCATGGTCCCGAGGCTCCTGCTCCCGAGCTCATGATCTCCGAGGCGAAGAAAGACGGTATGACTATTAACATTCAGACCAGCCTAGCGAAGCTTCCGCGTAGAGGTCATATGTCACGACCCGAAGTTCGACTCATGATCGGCACTTAACCACGCAAAGTCTACAGGCGTAACGCGACTAAGTAAGCCGAAACCCAGAAATCAAAACCATGAAAAGTAGTGAGTGTTGAAACTTTTGATTCAAACATTTAGGAAAACCTCAAGTAGTTTAATAATATCTTTAAAGTTTAAGTTATTATCTTAAAATTTTTGGCATCATTTCCTTTGTAAAAACTAACCCCGGAATCGGGTACAAAATAAGATATGAGTAAAAATGATATACAATGAAATAAAGTATCCCCAAACGGGAGCAATCACGCTCAACGGCGGAAACCATCACCACAAGAGTAATATTCGACGCCGTAGCGAGGAAATGAGCATGAGTAAAAACATCACAGAATACTAAAACTGCATATATAAAGTTGGCTCCCACGAGCTCGACACCAGCATACATATAATATACATCATCGTTCTCACACTGTCTCTAAGTCAAATACATATAAAGGTAGATGGAGAGTACTATATACAAAAACGTGTACAATGTAAATAACCAGATACCACAACCCACCTAACAGCAAACAGCTCACGCACCAACTGTAGTGGTATCTATAGCCAAAAGGATGAAAAAGACAGCCTGCCGCGACTACTCTGAAGGCAACCTGGAAATACTGTGGCACAACGGGGGTGAGTTGCCAACTCGTGAATAGAGATAACATATAAAGGTAATCACGAGCATGCACGTACTGCGCTACTCTATCATATGCCAGCAGATGACATCTATATGCGGTAAGCAGTATGTGCAATAATCATACAATTGCTCTATCAGGAAATATAACTACAGGATGAGATGCAAAATAATGAATACTGAGCATGAAAAATATAACATCTACACGGAATGTCAACGTGAAAAATATAATCGGTGCCCATCAATGCACCCAGATCCCAATAAACTCAGGCGCCGGCACTCTCATCGGCCCTCAAATCCTGTAAATCTCAGAGAATCACGAGTGCCCAACATCGGCACCCAAATATCATGAAATAATCCTGTCCAGTATCGACACGTAAATCCTCATATATCAGGCTCCATCAGTCCGGATCAGCCCACGGGCTCCGTCTGCGGTAACGGCCCTCGGCCCCGGCAGTACGGGTCATCCCGCATCCATCTATCGACTCTGGTCCATATCCTCCGGATAACCGCCAGGTCCAACCAATCACCGGTAGGTACTCGCCACCCTGCCAGGCTCATCCTCTGCTCCACGAAAAACATTTCTCGCCCCGGGGAACCATACCGAGCCAACCACGAACCCGCAAACGGATCATCCAACTTCTCGAATCGGGTTCAAGCACACGTCTCAGAACCGAGAAAACACGTGGTGGACGCACCAAAAAATCATATCAAGAGGAAACCGGGTTTCAAATAGTGCATCTTTTCTTAAATAATTCCATGGTCCTAAAAACCAGAAAACACATGAAATCCAAAACCAATGTGTAAGTCAAATGCAATGTGATATGCGCATCAAGTCATACTATAAGTAAAATGGAGAAACCGCTCTTTAAAAATGTTTCAGTTTTTTAAAAGGCATAATGCGGCTCCCAGTTTCTACCAAAATCAGCATATCGAATCATATGTGAGATAAATTACAGTATAATGATCATGGCAATTCTACAGTGAGAGTGTCATGGCAATTACTAACGGTGTGTGTGCAATATGCAGATTAGTGCTCGTGCAACATGAACCGTTAGTAATAGTGCGGTGTTCTATGACTTCTAAGTTCATATACATATAGCAGGGAATGCAGTATGCAACAAATAGTATCCATGAACAGTCAATGTATGTAAATGCAATATGCTGCTACAAGGTCCTATCAGCCCTGACGCATAACGCCATGCGGGCGATTTTCCCATAGATGTTAAATCTACTCACAGTAGTCTCGTGCTATGTGTAGCCGACGACTTGCTTCCCTTTCTTCGCGACGTCCGTCGTACTCGCCTGCGAACCTATAATTTCACAAAATATCGCACATAAGCTCAAATCTACAAAATCACGACTTTAAAACCAAACTAGAAATCCACGTCGCAAACCAAGCGCGTGCGTGCACGATACGCTAGAACGTGTGATTACGCGCCTGAAGCTACCCCGACGCGTCGCGATACGCAGAAACCCCAAACCCACATACGTATCACGCGTGTTGCGAAGGTTTAAAAAGATACGACAAATAGGGTAATTGACCCCAGATTTTGCTACAGGAACAATTAAATAAAATTGCACATACCATAATTCATCAAATAGCAGCAGACTCCTACCATCCAAACCCCAACCCCCAATTCACCCATCTGGCCGCAAATTGCAGCAAGAATGCATTTTTCGGCGGCCTGGGTTGGGAGCTGGGCTCCCGGGGTTTGTGTGTGTGCTCTATACCCTATGTACATGCTACAGTAAATACAAATTGTTCTGAAACAATCGGGGTACTAGCAGATCCCAACAGAGCCAAAACTAGTTAAAAACAACACTTTAGCAATAAATCGATACTTTAGGGTATTTTAGTGCAAACCAAGGTGAAAACCTGTCTTCAACAGATCTAATAGCACACAAAAAGTTAACCAAGCCAACAAAATACCAATCTAACATATACATCACAAATTCCCCTCAATATCCCCAAAAATGCACGTAAAACACGATTTCTAGCTAAAATACTACAAGATATAGAAAAAGGATGTTAACATGAGCTATATACCTTCAAAAGACCTTAGAAAAACCCAAAATTTCCAGCTCTAGCCTCAGGTGCACAGACCTGCCACCAAACACCTTAAAAGAGCCACCTTTATAAGGGTTTTCTGAAGAAAAAAAATGGGTTTTTGGAGCAGGGTTTGAGCATGAATAAAATGGGAAGTGAAAAGAGAAGAGAAGATAAAGAAAAGGTGTTGTTGCTGCTGCCTTTTCTGCAGGAATTTCAGAAATGAGAAAAGAGAGAGAAGAGAGGAGGAAAATGGGTCAAAAGAAGTCAAATTCTCACCTAACCACCACGCCTCCATTTCTATTTTAATTTTTTTTTTAAATAAAAAGGGTTTTGACTTGTTAAAAAGGGTGGGGATAATTAAAACAAGAAAGAAAATGGTTACATGCTAACACTTTAAACCTAAGTCCAAAAGTGTGCTAAGTGTGCATGTGCACTACATTAAACCTTGCTTAAGAAATAATTAAGGAAAAATTTCCATATAAGGTGCACACAAGCTAAATTAAAAATTTATAAACCTTATTTATATATAAAACACTTACCAACACGATTATCACTAATTAAAAAGGAAAATAAGATTTTCGGGTTTTTATGAAAAACACGCATAATTACTAATTAAAGCGAAAATATCCTAAGCGAATTTCAAAGCGTTACAATCTACCCCCCTTAAAGAAATTCGGTCCCCGAATTTAAAAGCCTAACTACACGTACCTTCAAAGAGATGGGGATATCTCTTCCTCATCTCTCTCTCGGTCTCCCAAGTGACCTCTTCGCTACTCGGACCACGCCAAAGTACCTTGACGGACGGTTTGTCCTTTGATATCAATTTCTTCACTTGTCGATCCAAGATGACCACCGGCTGCTCTGCATAGGAAAGGTCACGCTCAAGATGGATCGTCGGGTGCTGAATCGCATGCGAAGGATCATGAAGATACTTGCGGAGCATCGAAACATGAAATACGGGGTGCACATATGGGAAACTGGGCGGAAGGGCTAACCGATACGCAACGCACCAACACGTTCGAGGATCTCGAAGGGGCCCACATATCTGGGACTAAGCTTCCCCTTCTTCCCAAATCTTATCACACCTTTCATTGGGGAGACCCTCAAGAAAACATGATCACCTATAGAAAACTCAAGTCTGCGCCGACGACGATCCGCATAAGACCTCTGCCTACTCTGGGCTTCCCTTATCCTATCGCGAATCAACTGAATCTTCGCGGTCGTCTCCTCAACAATCTGTGGCCCTAAGATACTGCTCTCACTGAGCTTTATCCAACAGGCGGGCGATCTGCATCTCCTCCCATAAAGAGCCTCAAATGGTGCCATTTGAATGGTCTCCTGGTAGCTGTTGTTGTAGGAGAACTCTACTAAGGGTAAATGATGATCCCAGCTACCTCCGAAGTCTAGTACGCACGCTCGGAGCATGTCCTCGAGAGTCTGAATAGTCCGCTCTGACTGTCTGTCGGTCTGCGGATGAAATGCTGTGCTGAAACTCAAGCGGGTGCCCAAAGCCTCCTGAAGCGTCTGCCATAGTCGGCTGGTAAACTTGGTGCCTCTGTCGGACACAATACACGTCGGAACTCCGTGCAGTCGTACAATATCGTCGATGTATATCTGGGCATACTGAGAAAATCCGAAAGTCGTCTTCACCAGTAGGAAGTGAGCCGCTTTCGTCAAACGATCCACGATCACCCAGATGGAGTCATACCCTCGGCTAGTCCTGGGTAAACCCACAATGAAGTCCATAGAAATCTGTTCCCATTTCCACTCCGGAATGGATAACGGCTGTAGCTCTCCCGCGGGCCTCTGGTGCTCGGCCTTGACTTGCTGACAAGTCAGGCATCTCGACACGAAATCTGCGATGTCCCTCTTCATTCCGTCCCACCAGTAAACATCTCTCATGTCATGGTACATATTGGTGGAACCCGGATGAACACTGTACACCGATCGATGTGCCTCCTCAAGAATCTCACGCCGCAGTCCCTCAGCATCTGGTACGCACAGTCTAGTCCCAAATCACAGTATCCCCTGATCATCGATCACGAACTCGGAAAATCGGCCCTGTCCCATCTGTGCCATGATCTCTGAACAACGGTCATCACTGTACTGTGCCTCAAGAATACGGTCAAGCAACTGTGGGCGTGCACGAACATGCGCAAGCTGTCCCCCGATCGGTGTAAACTCGAACTGCTCCTGGCTGTCGCATAAAATCTGCCAATCTACCGACGACTGCCTCTGCACTGCGCTCAAACAAGATAGACTACCCCTGGGCCTCCAACTCAAAGCATCAGCCACTACATTAGCCTTGCCCGGGTGATACAAGATCTCGCAGTCGTAGTCCTTTACTAGCTCCATCCATCGGCGCTGTCTAAGATTCAGGTCCCGCTGCTGAAATATATACCTTAAGCTCTTGTGATCAGTGAATATCTAGCACGACTCGTCGTACAGGTAATGTCGCCAGATCTTAAGTGCAAAGACCACTGCAGCCATCTCTAAATCATGAGTGGGGTAGTTCTGTTCATGTTTCTTCAATTGTCGCGAAGCATACGCGATCACCCTTTCATGCTGCATCAATACGCACCCTAGCCCCACTCGAGAAGCATCGCAATAGACCACAAATCCGCCTGATCCTGAAGGCAATGATAACACCGGCGCCGTAATTAGTCGAATCCGTAGCAGCTGAAAACTGTGCTCACACTCCTCCGTCCAATCGAAAGGAACTCCCTTCCGGGGCAACCCGGTCAAAGGTGTAGCAATACGAGAGAAGTCCTGCATAAATCGCCTGTAGTAACCGGCCAACCCTAAGAAGCTGCGAATCTCCGTAACTGATGTGGGTCTGGGCCAATGCTGAACGGCCTCGATCTTCCTCGGGTCCACACATATACCATCTCGTGTAATCATGTGGCCTAAGAAGTCTACGCTGTCCAGCCAGAATGCGCACTTGGAGAATTTTGCAAAAAGCTGGTGCTCCCTCAAGGTCTGCAGTGTAATCTGCAGGTGCTGCTCGTGCTCCTCTCCACTCCGAGAATACACCAGAATATCTTCAATGAATACGATGATGAACAGATCAAGATACAGCCGAAAAATATGGTTCATCAAGTCCATGAATGCTGCTGGCGCATTGGTGAGTCCAAATGACATCACCAAAAGCTCATAATGGTCGTAGCGCGTGCGGAAAGCTGTCCTAGGAATGTCCTCCTGTCGAACCCGCAGCTGATGGTAGCCTGATCGCAAATCGATCCTCGAAAAGTACCCTGCCCCCTGAAGCTGGTCGAACAAGTCGTCGATGCGTGGCAAAGGATACCTGTTCCGCACTGTAACCCTGTTCAGCTGGCGGTAGTCGATACACAGACGCAAACTGTCGTCCTTCTTCTTGATGAACAGGACTGGAGCACCCCAAGGAGAAACACTAGGTCGAATAAGTCCCTTATCCAGCAAATCTTGCAACTGACCCTTCAATTCTCTAAGTTTCGTCGGGGCCATACGATAAGGCGGTATGGAAATAGGCCCCGTACTGGGAATCAAATCAAACAGAAAGATATATCACGCTCAGGCGGTAGCCCAGGAAGCTCATCAGGGAACACATCAGGAAACTCTCTAACAATCGGAACCTGATCCAACGGAACCTCTATAGCTCTAGTATCGCAAACATAGGCGAGAAATCCCTGACATCCCTTCCTCAAAAGATGTCCAGCGCGAAAAGAAGAAATAAAACTATGAGGGACGGCACCACGGTCCCCCAGCACAACAAAAATCGACTCACCGGGAAAACAAAATCTAACTGTCTTCTCGCGGCAGTCCACAGATGCATAGCACGTGGCTAACCAATCCATACCTAAAAGGACGTCGAAGTCCAACATCTCAAGAAGGATCAAGTCGACAGGCAACTCACTCTCGCCAATACGGACGGTACAGGATTGGAACACGTGTCTAGCAACAAACGACTCTCCTACATGAGTGGTCACAACAATCGGCTGATCAAGCAAACCGGACTCTCTACCCAATCTCGGCACAAAGTGTGTGGATACGTACGAGTGTGTGGATTTGGGATCGAACAACACGTGTGCATCAACAGAACATACTGGAAGGATACCTGAGACCACCGCATTGGACACCTGCGCGTCCTGATGTGTCAAAGCAAAAACTCACGCCTGTCCTCCACCGGTGACTGACTGTCCTCTGCCTCGGTTACCCCGTCCTCTCTGAGCAAATCCTCCATGCCCACGACCTCTCTGAGCATGAGTCTGACGTGGAACAACAGTAGGTACAACAGGCAACTCCCTCTGGGGTGGTGAAGGTGGTAAGGTGACATGCGGTGCTGCTGCCTCCCTCCGGTGTATCTCAGGACAATCTCTAACGAGGTGGAGCAGACTGCCGCATCTAAAGCACCCCTGCGACGATTGCTGACTCTCCCGTGGATACGAACTAAACATCTGGCCTCGTCCTGAATCTCTGCCACTCCTCGTACCTGAACGGTACCTGTCGCGGCGTCTGAATATCTGTCTCAGTGCTGATATACCAGTACGAACTCTCTTCGGCTCTGGAACTACCGAAATCTCAGCAAGACGCTCCTCGACTAATAGGGCTGCGTCTACAGCTGCTGCATATGTCTCGTAATGTTGTGTGTTGATCGCAAGGAACAGTGGTGTAAGAAAGCCTCGGACAAATCTCTTGACTCACATCTCCTCAGTAGTCACTAGGTATGGAGCGTAAACTGATAGTTCGGTGAACAGCACAGCATACTCTGCCACCGACATCTCCGGAGTCTGGCGTAAGGACTCGAACCTGCGTGCTCTAGCATCTCTGACACTCAATGGAAGAAAGCGGGCAAGGAATAGCGCCACAAACTCTGTTCAGGTCATAGGAGGAAGACCTGCTGCTCTACCCTTCTCAACTGATTCGCACCATTTCTGCACAAGACCTTCCAGGAGAAAGCTCATGAACTCTACCCATCTCGCATCTGCGCATCTAAGTGAACGACATATCCGAGCCATCCTATCGATGAAAGACTGTGGGTCCTCGGCTGCATCGGTGCCTGTGAAGACCGGAGGCTTCAGCCTCATAAACTCTGATAGCGATACTGAGATGACCTCTGTAGCTGTAGGGGAAACTGCCTGCACCGTAGGTACCATCGCGGTCCCTGCAATGGGTGGAACTACCTCTGGTCACTGTGCTCGAAGTGTCTCAACTAGTGATCCCATCATCTGGTGCATCTCCTGCATACTGGATCCCACCGTCTGGTGCATCTCCTGCATACCAGCCCCTGGCATGGAAATCTGATCTGTCGTAGGCGGAACGGCCTGCTCGGGTACAATCGGTGTACTACCCGGATCAGTTCTCGTCTCGGACGAGTCAACTCGAATCTCGACCCTCGCGGCCTCTCTCTGCGCCCTCGTAGTCTTTGGCGGCATAATGGATGAAAAGGAAACAGGATTCGATAAGGATACGGAAATCGAATCGCAAGGATGTATATACTCAAGAAGGAAATTAAATCAAAAAGTCCTAAGGTCTCCTAGGCAGAGTACCGTATCGTGAGTATGCCACGGAACATAAGCACGCTACGCCACTCTGCTTCTACTACCTACTCCATCATACCAGGGTCATCTTACACTCCGAAAGGTAAAAACCTATGCTCTGATACCAACTTTGTCATGACCCGAAGTTCGACTCGTGACCGGCACTTAACCACGCAACGTCTACAGGCGTAACGCGACTAAGTAAGCCGAAACCCAGAAATCAAAACCATGAAAAATAGTGAGTGTTGAAACTTTTGATTAAACATTTAGGAAAACCTCAAGTAGTTTAATAATATCTTTAATGTTTAAGTTATTATCTTAAAAATTTTGGCATCATTTCCTTTGTAAAAACTAACCCCCGAATCGGGTGCAAAACAAGATATGAGTAAAAATAATATACAATGAAATAAAATATCCCCAAACGGGAGCAATTATGCCCAACGGCGGAAACCATCACCACAAGAGTAATATACGACGCCGTAGTGAAGAAATGAGCAATGAGTAAAAACATCACAGAATACTAAAACTGCATATATAAAGTCGGCTCCCACGAGCTCGACACCAGCATACAAATAATATACATCATCATTCTCACACTGTCTCTAAGTCAAATACATATAAAGGTAGATGGAGAGTACTAGATACAAAAACGTGTACAATGTAAATAATCAGATACTACAACCCACCTAACAGCAAACAGCTCACGCACCAACTGTAGTGGTATCTGTAGCCAAAAGGATGAAAAAGGCAGCCTGCCGCGACTACTCTGAAGGCAACCTGCAAATACTGTGGCACAACGGGGATGAGTTGCCAACTCGTGAATAGAGATAACATATAAAGGTAATCACGAGCATGCACGTACTACGCTACTTTATCATATGCCAGCAGATGACATCTATATGCGGTAAGCAGTATGTGCAATAATCATACAATTGCTCTATCAGGAAATATAACTACAGGATGAGATGCAAAATAATGAATACTGAGCATGGGAAATATAACATCTACACGGAATGTCAACGTGGAAAATATAATCGGTGCCCATCAATGCACCAAGATCCCAATAAACTCAGGCGCCGGCACTCTCATCGGCCCTCAAATCCTGTAAAACTCAGAGAATCACGAGTGCCCAACATCGGCACCCAAATATCATGAAATAATCCTCTCCAGCATCGACATGTAAATCCTCATATATCGGGCTCGGTCAGTCCGGATCAGCCCATGGGCTCCGTCTGCGGTATCGGCCCTCGGCCCCGGCAGTTCGGGTCATCCCGCATCCATCTATCGACTCTGGTCAGTATCTTCCAGATAACCGCCAGGTCCAACCAATCACCGGTAGGTACTCGCCACTCTGCCAGGCTCATCGTCTTCTCCACGAAAAACATTTCTCGCCCCGGGAAACCATACCGGGCCCACCACGAACTCGCAAACGAATCATCCAACTCCTCGAATCGGGTTCAAGCACACGTCTCAGAACCGAGAAAACGCGTGGTGGACACACAAAAATATTATATCAAGAGGAAACCGGGCTTTCAAATAGTGCATCTTTTCTTAAATAATTCCACGGTCCTCAAAACCAGAAATCACATGAAATCCAAAACCAATGTGTAAGTCAAATGCGATGTGATATGCGCATCAAGTCATACTATAAGTAAAAGGAAGAAACCGCTCTTTAAAATAGTTTCAGTTTTTCAAAAGGCATCATGCGGCTCCCAGTTTCTACCAAAATCAGCATATCGAATCATATGTGAGATGAACTACAGTATAATGATCGTGGCAATTCTACAGTGAGAGTGTCATGGCAATTACTAACGGTGTGTGTGTAACATGCAGATTAGTGCTCGTGCAACATGAACCGTTATTAACAGTGCGGTGTTCTATCCCTTCTAAGTTCATATACATATAGCAGGGAATACAGTATGCAACAAATAGTATCCATGAACAGTCAATGTATGTAAATGCAATATGCTGCTACAAGGTCCTATCTGCCCTGACGCATAACTCCATGCGGGCGATTTTCCTGTAGATGTTAAATCTACTCACAGTAGTCTCGCGCTAAGTGTAGCTGACGACTTGCTTCCCTTTCTTCGCGGCATCCGTCGTACTCGCCTGCGAACCTATAATTTCACAAAATATCGCACATAAGCTCAAATCTACAAAATCACGACTTTAAAACCAAACTTTAAACCCGCGTCGCAAACCAAGCGCGTGCGTGCGCGATACGCTAGAACGTGTGATTACGCGCCTGAAGCTACCCCGACGCGTCGCGATACGCAGAAACCCCAAACCCACACACGTATTACGCGTGTCGCGAAGGTTTAAAAAATACGAGAAATAGGGTAATTGACCCCAAATTTTGCTACGGGAACAATTAAATAAAATTGCACATACCATAATTCATCAAATAGCAGCAGACTCCTACCATCCAACCCCCAACCCCCAATTCGCCCATCTGGCCGCAAATTGCGGCCAGAATGCATTTTTCGGCGGCCTGGGTAGGGAGCTGGGCTCCCGGGCTTCGTGTGTGTGCTCTATACCCTATGTACATGCTACAGTAAATACAAAATTGTTCTGAAACAATCGGGCTACTAGCAGATTCCAACAGAGCCACAAACTTGTTAAAAGCAACACTTAAGCACTAAATCGATACTTTAGGGTATTTTAGTGCATACCAAGGTGAAAACCTGTCTTCAACAGCTCTAATAGCACACAAAAAGTTAACCAAGACAACAAAATACCAATCTAACATATACATCACAAATTCCCCTCAATATCCCTAAAAATGCACGTAAAACACGATTTCTTGCTAAAATACTACAAGATATAGAAAAAGGGTGTTAACATGAGCTATATACCTTCAAAAGACCTTAGAAAAACCCAAAATTTCCATCTCTAGCCTCAGGTGCACAGACTTGCTACCAAACACCTCAAAAGAGCCACCTTTATAAGGGTTTTGTGAATAAAAAATGGGTTTTTGGTGTAGGGTTTGAGCATGAATCAAATGGGAAGTGAAAAGAGAAGAGAAGATGAAGAAAAGGTGTTGTTGTTGCTGCCTTCTCTGCAGGAATTTCAGAAATGAGAAAAGAGAGAGAAGAGAGGAGGAAAATGGGTCAAAAGAGGTCAAATTCCCACCTAACCATCATGCCTCCATTTCTATTTTAATTTTTTTTTTAAATAAAAAGCGTTTTGACTTGTTAAAAAGGGTGGGGATAATTAAAACCATGCAAGAAAGAAAATGGTTACATGCTAACACTTTAAACCTAAGTCCAAAAGTGTGCTAAGTGTGCATGTGCACTACACTAAATCTTCCTTAAGAAATAATTAAGGAAAAATTTCCATATAAGGTGCACACAAGCTAAATTAAAAATTTATAAACCCTATTAATATATAAAACACTTCCCAACACGATTATCACTAATTAAAAAGGAAAATAAGATTTTCGGGTTTTTTTTTGAAAAACACGCATAATTACTAATTAACGCGAAAATATCCTAAGCGAATTTCAAAGCGTTACATCATAGGCTAAATGGGGTCGTCCCCAGTGACTCCCAGGCTGACGGCAACCAAGTCACCCAGTTTGTTTCGGGGCCACCAAAGGAGATACTGCAACTTCAAGGCGGCTTGTCTTCCCTATGAATCAGTGCAGCCTACATGCCAGGGGAAAAAAACAACGATATGCTCCATGGGGCATGCATCCTCGAATATCCGTGTAGATGCCGTCAGTCATTAAGCCAACAATGGTAGGTGTTGGGGCAGCCAGTACCCTATATCCCCGTTGATGCCATTGCTCATCGAAGCAGCGATGTCGTATGCTAAGGGCGAGCATAATCTAATACCCAAAAGATGTCATCACCCATCAAATCATCAATAGTGTGTACCACGGGCAAGATAAAAGAGCGTATACAACCAACATCAACCTCAGCAACCATTTTGAAGCATTGAAGATGGTTCGCAAGAACGCCTCTACGGCAGCCTTCAGATGTCCGCTTCCACCAAGCAGAAGTGATGAAGAGCGCAATAATCATCAAACCATCTCCTTTTGGGTGTACCAAGCTTTGAAGACTATGAAAAACTTGTAGTAAAAAGGAACCCTCAAAAGCACCAAAAAGAAAGTACCTAATCCAGTTCTAAACCAACCCAAGTCTGGAAGAAGAAAGAATACGAATAGTCCTCCAGTACCTCAAATCTAGTTCGATCATCCGTTTTTGACTGTGTGAGCGAGAGCCATTGTACTCATACCAAAGGGGTTCATTCTTCTATAATGTTAATGAAAGAGGAAATGAACGGTTCGATTCGTTAGAATTATATTTCAAAAGGCGCAGTGAGACTCAAAGCCATACGGTTTGTTCGCACCTATTTTATTGCGCATGTATAGGTGCACACCTAATATAAAACTTCCAATGGCACTTGCGCAAGTAGCAAGTGCACACATGGGATATGTCAATAACATGCGCAACCATATACATACGCATGTATATAAATTGCAATACAAGAAAGCAGTGACACGTGTGAAGCATGTGCTCAATGTCATGCAGTGCACAACTATGCCCAATGAAGCAAGCACTTCTGATAAAGAAGAAAAATCTTCTTTGTTAATCTGAAAATATATTTCCTAACAAGAAAGATTGACATAGCACCTGATCCAATGGTACGCATGCACTGTAAATTGATCCAATGGTGCGCATATGTCTATAAATTGATATGAATCTATTTATAATCAATTGAAATAAAAACAGACCAAATAATCAGGAACATACCCTAATTTTCCCATCTCCTATAAATAGGAGTCCCATACAAAGAAAACCATATACCACATACCCCCAATAAACAAAAAAAAAATTCTCATCATCTTCAACCTTCGACTAGGTAAAAAGAAAAAGAAGAAGACTTCTTCTCTTCTAAAAAGCTATGGCTTTAAATAAAAAAAGCTTTTGCACTACATAGAAATCTTTGCTTCTTTTTGAATCTATTGATTCACAATATAAAAGATCAAGAGAACTTAAAGTTGATCTCTCTTTTTACAAAAGTTTCAACTTTTGTGAGAGATTAATCATAAGGTTTAAAAAATACTATTAAGGATGATTATGCATCATAAAAGTTGAAGATTTTGTTTCTTGGTATAAAAAAAAGAAGAAGAAAAAAAAAAGAGAAGCCATTGCTTCTTTTTGAAAGCCTTTGCTTTCTTTTCTGCAACAGAGCACACCCTAATTTAGAGAGCACTCTGTAAGATTCATACCATGAGAAGCTCGCATCACATGCCAAATCATGTGAGCTATTCATATCAGAATATTGCATTTTTATACCACTCATTCTTGATCATATTGGATACTGATAGATGCTTTTGATTTATATTTTTTAATAAGTGCAGAGAAATAGGTACTGGAGCAATTGACGGACCTGTAAGCTTAAAATGGAGCAATCTGGACTAGTCAATGTCAACAAGTCAATGATCAAACCTTAAACATTTCTATGAAGCCCAAATCAAAGTATTAATAGCCCAAACACCCAGAAAAATATCCAGAATATCAATGAAGAAAAATAGGGGCCTAAATCCATAATTCCACAACGGAACCATGGCCAAATGGTTTGTTTCGCCGTTGATCCGCAACCGTATGCGCGCCTCACACTACAGATTTTTTGGCGCCGCATGGTCTTGTCATTTGGTGCCTGTTCCATGCTTGGGTTCTTTAGTCCAGTGCCAATAAATATACCAGATCTGAAACAAAGAACCATATATTATTTTCCTTAGAATAGTGATTAGGTAAGAGTAGGTAGGAGTAGTTTAGTCTCCTCTTCCACCATTGTAACCATTAAAGGTATGTGACAAGCCTTTTGGATTGTGAATACAGAACATGGAGTTAAATTTATGTTCAATTTTACTTTCATGTCATACTTTTTAATTCTTAGCATAACTTTTATACTTGTTTGTTAAATAGTTGTTGATTTTTTTGTTCTTCCTCTTGCCTAAGTGAGGTCCAAAGTAGCTAGTCTTGCCCTTCTAATAAACTCTTTTCTATTTCTTCTCTTCTTCTACTTGTTTTCTTTTAATCTTTAATAATGAGTGAGTAGTGGACTCACTTGTTAAGGTTAATGATAGTAGTATGAGAAATGGAAAAATTCCTTATACTTCCCTTTACCAAACAACTTGAATTGAATGTAGACCAAACAAACATAACCCTCTTCCTTAGGCGCACTGTCATAACATATAGTCACGACCTAAGTTAAGAATTTCTTTTTCCTCCTCTCCTCTCTCTTCTCTCTCTTTTCTCATTTTCCTCCTCCTTAGGCGCACTGTCATAACAGTAACTTTATTAATAACATTCTTTTGTACAATGCAAGCAAAGTAAATACAACTAGAATAAAATCGATGCCTAAACAATGGCATAACAGGAAATGAAAATACTGAATAGAACAAGGTACAATGTCTAGAGCTCGGGGTCATCATGAAACTGATCCAAGTCTTCACCGGTGAGCTCGATCTCTGACGGGTCCAAAACACCTGACGACATTCAAAGAAGAAAGAAATAGAATATCGTCAGTGAACAGATCGCTCTGTAAGTCCCAAAGATAAGAAGAATGAGAAAAGACTGAATAAGAGGTATCTTCTAAAGTATAATATTGTAGAATATTTTGTTTACGCTGTTGTTTGTAGCTTGGTACGGAAGGATGCCAGTGTATACGAGAGGGGTCTCAGTATGCTAGAGACCAGGGCAAACGGAATGTACAAGGAACCGTTAAGGCACGGTACAACAGCAACGGAATATAGGTTAGGTGTCTTAATCTTACCCTTTCGTGCCACTTCTAACACCTTCCGCACCAATCTACCCCTTAAACCCCGAAGTGTTTTGATTGTATTGTTGTATTGTATTGTATAAGTTCAATGACTGACCAAAACCATGATATCAATAACAGAGTGTAACTGCATAATCAGTTAAATGGAATAACGGAATAACGGATGTATATCCATGGTATGATTCAGTCAAGTTATATAGATTGATAACTGGATTCTGGAATTTATGTGTTCATATTGAGTTGGAATATTAAAGAATGTAGATTGACTTGAATCATATTCAAGTCAGAAATAATCAGACTCAAACTCGAGTCAGACAAAAGAAATGTAAATCGACGTTCTATAATTGCTAGGGTCCTTATTGTAATTTATAAAACTTGAGGGGGTTTTAGTAAAAATACTTTTGAATAGTTTTCAAGATACACACCGAGTATTTATTATTCGTCTTTATAGTTATAATGAGTGTAATTTTATTTTGTGATGTTTTTTAGTGAAAATATTCTAATTCCATAAATAAAGGTATTTATCTGTAATATTGATTTAGTTGAAATTCATGGTATTTTAATGTAAAAATCTAGTCTTGTGATTTTTAGAAAAAGTGGGATATTTATATTATAAACAAATAGATCTTTTAATGATAATATACTTATATTTATAAAAAAATAATTTCAATAAATATTTTATATAAAAATATCATTTTCTTAAGATATCGTATTTTAAACCTTTCGAGACCGAATGCTCCTTGCGGGGGTCTGAATCTCGCACTACTAAGCCAAGTGTGCACGATAAACCGTACTATCCCTAACGGGTTCCCCAAAGGTGGGTTGTAGTGGCGCTTTGCAAATATTTATAAATAGTAATCCTTAGAATACGGTTTTATTAAAGTAAAAGGTATTTATTTGCAAAAGTTGATTTTCCGTATTTTAGATTCTAGGGTTTTATATTTCAACTAGACTATTTCTAAATGGTCTAAACGACAAGTCGTTAGAAGCCTCAAATCGCCTCTTCACCGCCAATTGTGGCCAGGTAAGTACAAATGAGAAAAGGAGGGATCCGCTCACGAATCGTGAGACGGGCCTTTTAAAGTTACCTTTTCTCACTTGCCTAGACTAGACACCACAAAGTCAGGTTTAGATAAACGATCGATGTCTACGACATATCGTATTTTCCTATTAAAAGATATTTGTTTTGAAATTGTATCAAACCTAAAACTTTTAGAAAATGTTTTATAAGAAAAGGGTATTTAAAGGTAAAATCTTGTATTATCGTATTCTAAGTTTTGATGATATCATTTAGGATTGTATTTGCGTGTGTGTGGAGGTAGGTCATTACCTCGTGATCTACTTTAAGGTATAGCAATGTTAAGGGGTTAAATGTGAAAACTAAACATTGTGGTATTTAAGTAAAAGAAATACGATAAATGGAAACGTTATCATTTCATGTAAGAAAACTTATTCAAATTAATTGTTAAGTGATTAAGCTTTAAGGAATTGGTGATAAGTGAGATTTGATAGAAAACCGAATCGGAAATCGGTTTGTACCGATTCCGTCGGGTTTGGAAAGTCGTATTTTAATGGAAGAAAAGAAAGGTAGAAAAGGGGGACTTACGGGTTTGGACAACGCTAGGGAGTGAGAGGGAAGTAGAGGGTTTGCCGGCGCGTCGAATCGTCGTTGAGAGCTCCTATCACGATCACCGGAATTTCGCCGTCGATTTCGTCAGCGCTTCGCCTTTCGCTCGTTTTCTAACGTACCAAGTTCTCTTGGAATTTTGAGAGTGTGGACTTAGGAATTTAGAATGAGAGTGTAGAGGGTATGGGGGGTATATATAGGGTTAGGCGAGGGTTAGGGTTTTAATTAAAAAAATAATAAAAATATATAAAAATAAATAAAATCATTAAAATTTTGAAGTAAAAGGGATTTATTGGGCTCTCTGTAACCGATCCGACCATTTAAAGTTTGCAGGGGGGTGGACCAGGTCAAGGGGAAACTTTTCCGTGTTGACGACTCGGCCGTCCGGCCGAGTCCGGACGGCGGCGCTGGACCGAGTCGGCCGGTTCGTCAGCCGACTCGGCCGAGTCGGGCCGAGTCAGGCAGTCGGGGGCCGGGGAAACTCAAGGTGAAATTTATGGTATTTTTACTTTTTTATATTCAGTACAAATTTTGTGAGTTATGGCTTTTTGACTGTTGACTTCCAAAAGAATTTAAAACAAAATAAATACAAAAATAATGTGGGGGCTAGGGATTTGAACTCTGGTGGCTTGGTTCAGCAGTGCAAGGTATTACCAATGAACTACAAGCTCCTTCTTGTAATTATGGAGTGAAAAAAATACTTAAAGAGATATAAGCCACAATAAATACTCCAAGTATACATTGAATTTAAACCAATTCTTTGTACATTAAAAATGTAGTTGTTACAATACTCCGGAGTGGACTAGAGTATACTTTCGAGACCCCGATGAGGGGCGGTGGTAAGGTCTCATAAGCCGTTGGTGTTGAGTCATGTAAGATAGTATACAGGAGCTCACTGGAGGTGAGTACACCGGACGGATTCGCCGAGAACTTCTAGATGGTATTATACCTATCATCAGATAGAAGTTCTCTCGTGGCATATGTATTGGTTAGTCCATTGACCGAAGATTTTCATTTGTCTCATATGAGTTCCCGCCGTACTTAGATTATTACCATACCACGCTCCAAGGAGTCTTGCAAACAGGTTTTAGTTGGGTACAGTCCCGAGCCATATGGAGCCAGTGAACAATTGTCAGGGATTCGTCTTTTCCGGTATTGGGAGTCGATGTCGCGCTGTGTTAGGTCAGGCATCACTAGAAATCCTTGGCCAAGGTGTATGAGATTTACTGATGTGAAATCAGTAGTTTCTCAGTGGGTGATGAGCTTTAGACTGGTATGACTTATCGGGTTAGTAGGGTTTGATGTTGTTCACCTCTAGACCCGATATGCGATTATCTCAAACGAAGAGACCGGACTATACGGAGATTGTTATAGACAGGCTCAGTAGGGTAAGGATTAGTTTGCTTATCGACCTTCCTTTCGCTCAATACCTCGATAGTCGTTCAGCTTGTGCCGCTGACATGCTTGTAGTTAAACCCAGTGCCACCGTATTGACGAGTGTTTAGAGTCCCACATAGAGGGTTTTTCCAGTTTATAAAAAATGATGTAGTGTCCGTATATTGATACGTGCAAGGTTCCGAGTAGGTATGTGTGCTAGCTGGCTTAGGATTAAGCCGGATTATTTAATCAAGTTCTGATTTAATAATTTACAAATATATATACACACATATATATATATATTTCGATATGTATATTCTATTATTATATTCATTGTATTTTTCTATCTCTTGGGTATTCGTATTTTGATACGAATACGGACATGTATTTGCGGGGACGTATTCTTGTATTCATACAAAAATACTTTTAGAAGGTGGACACCTCATTTCTAGGATTTTCTTTATAAAGAAAATATGAAATGAGATGGTAAAAAGAAATGGTGGTGGGTATGGGAAAATAAATTATAAATTCATTTGCAAAAACTATTCATGTATGGTTGTCGTTTTAAAATGGAAAAATTCTTTCTACAAATGTTATGACGCATGCTTGAATTTGTAAAGGTTATTTTCATTCTACCATTTTTGTTTCTCTCTCTTCCATGACTCCTTCTTCTTCTTCATCTTCAACATTCTCATGAGTTGAGAATCATGAAGATAAAGAGAAAGAAAAATGATAGAACACTCACAAACATCACTAAGTATCCTAGATTAACATTCTAAGATTTTTAATTACTTCATGGATGAAATTGAATCTTGAACATGGTTCCCTCGGATGGATCATCTTCGGCGAAGAAGGACCGTCTTGCAAGCACGATCCGGAGCTCTTGAGAGTATGTTAGAGTCCAATCTAATTGGAGTAAATGAAGGCGCTACAAAGGATGTGATTTCTAACCTATAGTGTTTGCTAGTTTAGGTGTTTGGTTTAGATTTTTGGGTGCAAGTTTTTAGTGCCATGAAATTTTTTGTTTTCGGATTCCGCATTGGCCGCGGATTAGCAGCGAGGGCATTAGAAACATTCATTGGTATCAGAGCCAATCCATGCGCTTAAACTAGCTCATATAACCATAGAATATCATCACAAAACCCATACGAAAAGTTGCCGTTTTCTGTCCAAAAAAATCAACCGTGTTTTGTGTAGAGAAATTTACTTTTAAAGCTTGTTCTCGATGCCTGGAGCTCTCTTTTTAGACTGGGAACTCCGTAAGGTATTGAGGATGACCCGTAGGGTCTTGGAAACCTTTTTTTGGAAAACATGGCCGTTTTTACGGTGGTAAAAACTGCATATGGCTGTCCAAAAAATTCAGCAGCCTATTTTTTTTTCAAAATCGATTTCTAAAGCTTTTACTCGATGCTTGTTTTGGAACGGGGACTCCATAAGGTATTGAGGGTGACCCGTAGGGTGTCTGGAATCCATTTTCTAAACCGTTTTTAACCAACAGGGGCTGTTTTTCGGAAGACAAACTATTTCATGTGGCTGTCTAAAATAATAATTTATTGCCATGTTTTCGATCTCCGCGAGCTCTTGGTTTGGACCGAGAGCCCGTGAAAGGGATCGAGGGTACCCCATATCTCCGGGATGTGCTTGAACACTCCATCAGGCTTTCGAGCAAGTTTGGAATCTTTCAGGATTAATGTTTTGGCAATATGATTAGTTTTTGGATGGCAGTGTGCACTTGATTTTTACCGTTTGCAAAATTTGAGTGTTAACTTCGCGGGTAATGACTTCTATGGTCATGGTAATATGATGGTTGTGTGTATTATAACGTTTGGTAAAACGTCGTCTAATTGCTATATGTATCAATTAGATTGGGTTACGGAATTGATACTCGCAAGTTTGCATGTTCTGTGTTGGATATTGCCTAGTGGCTATGGTCATGTTGGATTTGTCATGATAGATAGCTCGGAGTATGTAGTATTAGATGTAATTCTCTGTGATGTAATGTATATTCATATTGCATGGCAAGCGTCCGATATGTTGACTGCCATCACTGCAGCTTGTATTATTTTTTGGGGCGTGTCCAGGTTGCAGACGTAGTCACCATTGTATATTCTATTTTTTCATTACATGCACTAGGATTACCCCACGGTGGAGTTCTCGAATAACCAGGTTCTAGATGGCAACGGGCCTCCATTTTATGTCTTTGAGACCGGGGCGCCATACTCTAAAATTGGCGGGCTATTCACCGTACTCGTAGGGGGTATATGATTGCCCCGTGGAGGGGTGTCCAAGTCACCGTATTTTGGAAGTGCTGGGTGGCCCATTCACTTTGTTGATTGGAGTTGCCTCGCTTCTGGAATTGGCAGATGGCTTGCCACACTCGTAGGGGTCTAGGATTTGTTAATATGGGCTATCCACATGACCGGGAAAATTGCATTTCATATTTGGCTCTATTGAAATGTATTTTTCCTTGATTATCCGCATTTCCATACTGTGTTTGTATCTGTTGTGATGCTTCTGTGATATTACTTGATATCATGTGTGAGACGAATGTTGCTATATACATTATATATTTAGTAGATGCTATATATGTTTTGCATCCGTGCTAGTTCTATCTTCGCCTTGCCATAAATTAAGTAATCTTACGGTGAAGACCCGAGACCCTATGGCGAATGCGGATGGTATACATGTGCGTGCTTATTTTTGTTTTTTCTGGCATAATATAATTAATTGATGAGACTGCATTAATTCGGATTAATACAAGGAAAATAAACCTAAATGATGTTGTCGGAATCAATTTTTAAAACTACTCGTTTTTATTCAAAACCATAATCATGTTCTTTTACTTTTCATTGAGGTATTCCGTTAGGAATATCCTGCAACTCATTCTATAAGAGAAGAGCCTTGATCTTTTCATGGAGATTTCGCTCTTAAGCAAAAGTTTATGTTACTAGTTTTAAACATGGAGCCTAAATCACTCCTTTTAAAAATTATTCAGTTCCTTCAACGATATCAAGTTCATTATGTTAAAGTTTTTTCACTAAAAACCAACCGTAGCACTCCTTCATTCCAGATTAGTAGTATTTAGTATTTGTGCTGCGTTTGTTGGCTTAGTCAAGGCGTAGTATGCGGTAGCTAAGTAGTACTTATCTGTGCATAGAGATGCGATTGGTTAGGACAGTCGTGCGGCCTTGTTGACTTAGTCATGTGCTTTTGCGGGTGAGTTTAATGCAATCAAGAAAATGACGAGTTGAACATGTCTAGCGGTTTATGGTTTGTTGGCCTAGTTAAGGTCATAAGCCGTTAGAAGCAAAAACCATATCGGGAGTTTCAAATATAAGGGAAACTTACCAGACATGCGCATCCCTTCTGGAGTGTGTTGACTTGAGTGGCTTCCATTAGGTTATCACACAATGATAGTTGGATACCAATTCCCACTGATGAGTAGGTGTTACCCTTCGGGTGGTTTTTGAGATGATCCTGACTAGTTCTCCTTTTAGGGTTTGAAGGAGAATTCGAGAAAACAGTCGGAGCCATCCTGATTAGAGAAAATGATTAACAAATCTAATTTATGTTAGAGTGCAAGCTGAGTGTTTCTTTTTCTTTCTCTGGCAGCGACCATAACCTGACCTCAAACTAAAACTCATGAACCAAGTTAACCGAATCTTCTTACACACATTGGCTTTGGATTGTCAAGATTCAGGATAAAGTCGCATGTATCCCTGCCGCTCCTATATTCCTTTACTTTTTCTCCAGAACACTCTGTATCATTACGGAGATCTAAATTATTTGGAAAGGCCATCTCATATAGCTACATACGAACTCGAAAAAACTTGTTTCAGTTCGAGGATAGTCACGGGTTCTGGAGAAATTGAATAGGATTATTCAGTTGTCTTTTCTCTTTACCTTCTCTTAGGTTGAGAGGTCTTCTAGTATTAGGAGAGTACACATATTATGCTTATTGGATAGTCTTCTTCCAAACCTTAGGCAGGTGTCGAAAGGTAGGGAAGAAGAAAACCAATTAGCCTAAGTATGGTGTACAGAATGTAAGTAAAGACATATAAAGGGATTGCAGTGACGACAAGGAAATTTGCGATTACTGTCATGAATCTGGATAGTGGAAGAGACATTACTAGGAATACCCGACCATCCCCCTCGAAACATTTTCATTTTTCATTTCTCCTGTGTGGTGTTAATTGAAAACTGCTTTCCCAATTTGATCCTGACTCCAGGGTATATATTTTCCAGACTTCAATCTTACATCTGAATGGCGTTACAGATGCTGAGTAGGAGTAGAATATTAGGAATTGGGTGATTAGATCCTCAATGTCAGAATTCTTTGCAATTGGTGATATTTGAGAAAATTGTTAGTGTATATGCCCTAGAGGCCATTACTGTATCATACTAGTTTGTATATTACTTAATGGAAGCTTGGGATATTCACCTTGTATAGACAATCTTGCTCAATATAGTAGTTTGCTACATGGTTTGTTTCTACTTTAATGTGTACATGTGTTTATTTTAGTATATCACCTTTACACATTAGTGGAGCCCTTAGGATCTTTGCTTGATTACCAGCGTTGTGATGGCAGTCACACTAGTGGGGGCTGGATAATCTATAAGCACATCCTTATGCAGGTCCCTAGTCGCAGGACTATCGAGACAGGGCATCGATACTCTGGAGTAGACTAGCGTATGTGCTTCTCATCCCAGTGTGGGAGACGGTCTGTCCTACAGCCGTCAGAACGTCGTACTTGAGATAGTATGCGAGTGCTCGTTGGGTTACGAGTACACTGGACAGGACTCGTCGGGAACTGTTGGTTGGTACTATACATATCGTCAGTTATCAGTTCCCAGGTGACATGAGTACAACTTAGTCCGCTGACTTGACACTGTCAATTCGCTTCGAGTGTGTTCCCACTATACTTAGATTACTACCCTACCACGGCTCAAAGGAGTCGTACAAACAGGTAGTAGTTGGGTGCAGTCCCGAAGCACTTGGAGGCAGTGACGGTTAGACAGGATTCGTCTCTCCCGGTATTGGGGGTTGACATCGCGCTGTGTCTAGGAGAGCCATTACACGAGTACTCCTTGGCCAGGGCAAGCGAGATATATTGGTAGGTTTCCAGTGCTATCTAAGGGTGTTCTGGGCTACACTCTGACACGACTTGTACCGCTATTAGGGGACTGACATTTACCGCCCCCTAGGCCCGCCATGCGATATATCAGACGAACAGACCGGACTGTACGGAGATTGTCACATTCAGACTCAGTAGGAATTCAGATGGGTTTTCACCTCGTCAGTCTTCTTGTCGGCATCTACCTGCGGACCGTTACGCACAGCTAGTGCCGCTTGCGGTCTATGGTTAAACCCACTGCCAGCGTAGTGTCGAATCTTTAGAGTCCCATGTAAGTCCACGTTGCGACCCCCGGTTCTTACGGGGAGGCGGAAACGGTATAAAAATCAAATTTCTAGCGCATGGGGCAACATGGACTAACAAAGTCGGGATCTTTTCCTAAACTAAAACTAGCAAACAAGCTAAAGAGAGTTAGCTACTCGGAAAGATGGTTATACCTAAACTTGAACTCCTTCTTCTTCAAACTTTTGTGGAGGTTGATGGTGCTTTCCTCGTTGCCTTCTTCCGTCAAAAATGGATCCACCTGAGGGTTCAACCTTCGGGCTCTTTTTCGAACTTTGAGAGAACTAGAATCTTCGGCTTGCTAAACCTTTGATCCTAGAGTGAGTAGAGAGTGTCTAGGGGATGTTTTCTTTTCAAGGAGAGGGATTCTCAACACATGAGAAGGATTCTCCTTGAGCTTGAGGAAGAAGAAGATGAAGTGAGGAGAGAGAATGAATATGATAGAATGAGCTCTTTTCCTTCTTGCAACCATAACAAAAGGAAAAAGAATTATCTAATTAATAATAATAATTCAAATGAAATAGTTGATGGTTGTATTTGGAATGACCATTATCATCACTTCATTAAATGAATGTAAGCTAGAATCAAGGAGTATCCTTGCAAAGCAATGATGATGGTCAAACATTCAACCATGGTCAACAAGTCAACAAAATCAACCATGACACAATTTCATTTAATTACTATTATTAATTGATATTTCATAAATCCATTAGGGTTTGGAAAAAGACGACTGTCAACTGTGCATACGCACCCGTTCCGAAACCCTAATGAAAAACCTCTTCCTCCGCCTCAAACAACCGTGCATACACACCTGCATTCTCGTTCCGAGGAACAAGAATACTGAGAGATAAAAGCAACCCCAAAACATATACCAGTATCTGACTCAAACCAGAGCCAGCCAGTAAAAACCGTCCGGACTCCAAACGTGCACAAGTGCGCGGATGAGAACGAACCCTGTCGCAAAACCATGCAATCTCTACTCTGTTTTGCCCAGAGGCGAATACCCTCTGTGTGGGACTCTAAAGACTCGACACTACGCTGGCAGTGGGTTTAACCACAGACCGCAAGCGGCACTAGCTGTGCGTAACGGTCCCCAGGTGGATGCCGATAAGAAGACTGACGAGGTAAAACCCATCTGAACTCCTACTGAGTCTGAATGTGACATTCTCCGTACAGTCCGGTCTGTTCGTCTGATACATCGCATGGCGGGCCTAGGGGGCGGTAAACGTCAGTCCCCCAATAGCGGTACAAGTCGTGTCGGAGTGAAGCCCAAAACACCCTGAGATAACACCGGAAGCCTACCAGTATATCTCGCTTGCCCTGGCCAGGGACTACTCGTGTAATGGCTCTCCTAGACACAGCGCGATGTCAACCCCCAATACCGGGAGAGACGAATCCTGTCTAACTGGCACTGCCTCCAAGTGCTTCGGGACTGCACCCAACCATTACCTGTTTGCACGACTCCTTTGAGCCGTGGTAGGGTAGTGATCAAAATGCAGTGGGAACACACTCGAGGCGAAGTGCCAGTGTCAAGTCAGCGGACTAAGCTGTACTCATGTCACCTGGGAACTGATAACTGACGATAGGTATAATACCAACCTGTCAGTTCCCGACGAGTCCTGTCCAGTGTACTCGTAACCCAACGAGCACCCGTATACTATCTCCAGTACGACGTACTGATGGCTGTGGGACAGACCATCTCCCACACTGGGATGAGAAGCGCATACGCTAGTCTACTCCGGAGTATCGATGCCCTGTCTCGATAGTCCTGCGACTAGGGACCTGTATAAGGATGTGCTTATAGATTACCCAGCCCCCACTAGTGTGACTGCCATCACAACGCTGGTAATCAAGCAAAGATCCTAAGGGCTCCACTAATGCGTATAGGTGATATCGCAAAATAAACACATGTATACATTGAAGTAGAAACAAACCAAGTAGCATACTACTATTTTGAGCAAGATTGTTTATACAAGGTGAATATCCCAAGCTTCCATTAAGTAATATACAAACTAGTATGATACAGTAATGGCCTCTAGGGCATATACACTAACAATCTCCCACTTGCACTAAGGCCATGTACTGGCGTATCGAAGACCTATCATCTCGATCAGCCGCTCGAACTGAGTCTGGGGTAGGGCCTTGGTGAATGGATCTGCAGTGTTTTCTTCTGAAGCAACCCTCCGAACCTCGATCTCCTTGCGATCCACGATCTCCCTGATCAGGTGATACCGCCTCAAGATGTGCCTGGATCTCTGATGGGACCTGGGTTCCTTCGCTAAAGCTATAGCCCCGTTGTTGTCGCAATACAGAGGTATTGGGTCAACAATGGACGGAACCACCTGAAGTTCTTTCAAGAACTTCCTCATCCAGACAGCTTCTTTTGCGGCATCAGATGCAGCGATGTATTCCGCTTCCATCGTCGAGTCTGCAACAGTTTCCTGTTTGGAACTCTTCCAACACACCGCCCCTCCATTGAGGGTAAAGACAAAGCCCGACATGGACTTGGAATCATCCTTGTCACTCTGGAAGCTGGAGTCAGCAAAGGCCTCGATCTGGAGGTCTTTTCCGCCATACACCAAGAACATCTCCTTAGTCCTTCTCAGGTACTTGAGAATGTTCTTTACCGCTATCCAGTGTTTCTCCCCAGGGTTTGACTGATACCGGCTTACTACACTCAGTGCATAAGCTACATCCGGTCTGGTACACAACATCGCATACATTATAGAGCCTACCGCAGAAGCGTAGGGTATAATAGACATGCGATCCCTCTCCAAATCAGTCTTGGGGGACATCTCTTTAGAGAGGGTGATTCCGTGACAAGCCGGTAGGTTACCGCGCTTGGAATCTTCCATACTGAATCTTTTCAGTACGGTGTCGATGTACCTGGACTGTGAAAGTCCTAATATCCTCTTGGATCTATCACGATGGATCCGGATCCCCAAGATGTAAGAGGCATCATCCAGGTCTTTCATGGAGAACCTGTGTGACAAGAAACCCTTGAAAGATTGTAGCATAGGAATGTCATTTCCTATTAAGAGAATGTCATCCTCGTATAAAACGAGGAATACTACAGTTCTCGTTACAAATCTACTATAGATGCATGGTTCATCTGGATTTTTGATAAAGCCAAATTCCTTGACCGTCTCATCAAAACAGATGTTCCAACTCCGCGATGCCTGCTTTAGTCCATAGATGGACTTAAGCAACTTGCACACCTTTCCGCTGCTCCCACTCTGAATGAAACCCTCTGGCTGATCCATATAGACACACTCCTCTAAATTTCCATTTAGAAAAGCGGTTTTTACGTCCATCTGCCAAATCTCATAATCGTGGAAGGCAGCAATGGCAAGAAGGATCCGAATGGATTTCAGCATAGCCACTGGAGAAAAGGTTTCGTCATAGTCCAAGCCAGGTCTTTGACGGAAACCCTTTGCTACAAGTCTAGCTTTATAGGTTTCAACCTGTCCATCTACACCAATCTTCCTTTTGAAGATCCACTTGCATCCTACGGGTTTTACCCCGGCTGGAGCAATGTCCAACGTCCATACTTTGTTGGTGTACATGGACTCCATTTCGGTCCGCATTGCATCCAGCCATTTTACCGAGTCAACGCTCTGAACGGCCTGCTGGAAGCTAGTAGGCTCATCATAATCTATGATGCAATCCTCTCTATCCCCGTCTATGAGAAAACCGTAGTACCTCTCGGGCGGATGAGACTGCCTACTACTCCTGCGGAACGGCGTAGGAATGTCTTGTTCATTTGAACCCTCTGGTTCCACTAAGCTTTCAGTAATAGTCTGTGGTTCTGGAATTTCTTCCAGTTCTACTGCGCTCCCACTTAATTCTTTTTCTAAGAACTGGTGTTCTAGAAAGTGGGCATGACGAGAAACAAGAACTTTTTGTTCCTCCTCGTAGTAGAAGAGATATCCCTTGGAATTCTTTGGATATGCCACAAACTTACACAGTACTGAGCGCTCCTCGAGCTTGTCCGCATGCTGCTTTTTAACAAAAGTTGGACTTCCCCAAGTCTTAATGTGACTGAGATGGGGCCTCTTCCCACACCACATCTCATATGGTGTAGTAGGCACAGTCTTAGTAGGAACTCGGTTCAAAAGGTACGCAGCTGATTCTAGCGCATACCCCCAAAAAGATCGCGGTAACTCAGCGTTACTCATCATGGACCGTACCATATCCAATAGGGTTCGGTTTCGTCTCTCCGATACACCGTTGTGTTGCGGAGTGTATGGAGGAGTAAGCTGAGAGAGAATCCCATTCTCTTTTAAATAATTCAGGAACTCGGCACTTAAGTATTCTCCACCTCGATCAGATCTTAGAATCTTGATACTTTTGCCGGTTTGTTTTTCTACTTCATTCTTATATTCCTGGAATTTTTCAAAAGCTTCGGACTTATGTTTCATTAAGAAGACATAACCGTACCTTGAAAAATCATCCGTAAAAGTAATGAAGTAAGAATAACCGCTTCGCGCATGTGTAGACATTGGACCGCACACGTCGCTGTGTACGAGTCCTAAGAGCTCGCTCGCTCTTACTCCGTGTCCAGTGAACGGAGTCTTTGTCATCTTTCCTTTGAGACAGGATTGACAAGTGGCATATGATTGATATTCGAACGGATCCAAATATCCTTCTGTATGTAACTTAGTTAACCTTCTCTCATTGATGTGACCCAGTCTACAATGCCATAAGAAAGTCTGATTGATATCTGGAGACTTTCTTTTGTGTGTATTCTGGACATTGAAAATCTGTGGTTGGTTTAATACGTATATACCATTGCTCAGTGTACCTGACCCAATCAGAACTTGATTAAGGTGAATGTTTACAACATTACTTACAAACGCAAATTCATAACCTTCTTTAGAAACCAATGATACAGAAATGATATTACAAGTTGCGTTGGGTACAAAAAAGCAATTACGCAAAACCAAAACATGTCCATCTGACATTCCCAGGTGATAGTCCCCCACGGCTTTAGCATCCATGCTAGCTCCGTTCGCAACTCTGAGGGTCATGTCACCTGCCTTCAAGAACCTACGGTTTCTCAACGCCTGCAAAGAATTACAGATATGAGATCCTGATCCGGTATCCAATACCCAGGAAGTAGAGTTTATAGAAAGACAGTTTTCAATAACATACACACCTGAAGCTGATGCTGCAACCTGCTTCAGTTCCTGTGTCCTGGCTTTCCAAGCCCTGCAATCTTTCTTCCAGTGTCCACTCTTGTGACAATAGAAGCATTCCTCTTTACCCACAAGCTTCCCCGCTATCTTTGTTGCCTTTGCTTTTCCCTTCGTATCCACTTTACTAACACCGCCCCTTGGTTTGGCGGGGGCTTTCCTCTTCTTTCCCTTGGCTTTCGCCTTGGACCTAGAAGAAGAAGATCCTCCTACAAACAAAGTGGATGTTTCCCTACCTTTCTGTAGGGTGCCCTCTGCACTCCTCAGCATGTTGAGGAGTTCTGAAAGTTCGACTTCTTTTTCTTGCAAGTTGAAATTCAGTATGAACTGGGCGTAAGTGGAAGGAAGGGACTGGAGAACTAAGTCCGTATAGAGCTCACTCTCCAACGTGGTCCCAAGTTCTGCGAGCTCCTCAATGTAGCCTATCATCTTAAGCACGTGGTCCGCTACCGATGATCCGACGGCCAACTTTGCCGAAAATAACTTCTTCGACACTTCGTATCTTGCGATACGAGACTGCTCTCCATACAGTTCTTTTGTATGAAGAAATATGGATTCCAAGTCTATATTCTCGTGCCTCCTCTGATGTTCCATGTCCATAGAGGCAAGCACGAGGCATCTGGCCTTCGCGCAATCAATCTCCCAAGTCTTACGGATTTCCTTATCCGCGACGCTGGAGGTGGGACCTGGGACGGGGGGAGCTTTGGTGGTAAGAAGATACCCCAGCTTGTCGTAAGTGATTTCCATTTCGACATTCCTGAGCCAATCTTTGTAGTTTGGCCCTGTCAGTATGTTTTTATCTAGAAGTAACTTAAGTCCAGTCATTTCGATTTGGTCGCTGCAGGGGGAGAGAGAAGGAACACTCAGCACGATGCTCTTGCAAGTTTAGAATTTTTTTTAATTTGTCTAAACAGGATGGCTCCCACTGTCTCTCGAATCCCTCCTCAAACCACAAAGGAAGAATTAGCCGGGATCAATCCCACCGCACAATACTTGCTTAACCGTTCAGCCAGGCCAGTGTCGGTATTTCGAGGGAGGTTTTCCAACGCTTTCGCGAAGTTCCTTAATTTAAGAACCTCTTTTCCCTGGGGGCATAGCCCCGCTAACACCTTTCTAGGCACCAACTAGGTTTATAGCATTGATCGTTTAGTGAGAAATTTCCCGAGGAGTAGCATATACTCACAGTAGGATCGGGATCCAAATATCATCGCGTGACGAAACTGAAGGAATCCTACCAGAATCATCACACTCCAAATGGTATGCAAATCTAGCAAGTTTCAGTACTTATGAAACTCCCGATGTGGATTTTTTCCCCATGCTCTTATGACCTTGACTTTGGCCAAAATATCATAAGTCACATGTCAAGTTCTTCCCGTCACTATCCAGGTTAATTTGGATCCACCCGTACCTACCCTTGACTTTGGCCAAAATGGCGGCACGACTGTCCCAAACCAACGCATCTATCTATGCTACACATGAACACCCAATAGCTACCAATCACTATGCCTTGACTTTGGCCAACATACATAGCTTGAATACTATTGTCTATTCATGCGAAACGACGGAGGGCTACGAATGGTTTTGGTAAAACCGTGAACGTAGTGAACTTGATATAATCGATGGAACGAGATAGCTTTTAGAAGGAGTAGCTCAAGCTCCGCATTTAAAAGTTAGTTTTGAAAAGAACCGAGTGGTTTTTCGAAAGTGTTCCAACGACTTTAACATGGTTTATTATCTTGCATTAGTTCTTTTAATGCATGATATTCTTGCATTAGTTCTTTTAATGCGTCCTACCATTGCAGAAAACAACCAAAATATGACGTACGCTTATGCCATTCGCATTCGCCACGGGGTCCCGTCATCACCCGTTAGGTTACTTAACTAACGACAGAGCGGGGGCTGGGCTAGCGCGGCTGTAAAACATAAGCAACGCCTAAATATAAAGCAATGATAGACATTACAGATCACAGATGAATACATTGGATATACTAGGAATCCGCAATCCGTTCGAGCCTGCAACGAAAAGCGGATTACACGGTCGCGGTGAATAGCCAAAACCCCACCCAAGACCCCTACGGGTGCGGCAAACTACCCGCCAAGTACCCGGTAGTTTATGCACCCCTCCATGGGTCTATCCTAGGAGCAAAAACAGTAAAAAGAATTATACAATGACGGCTACAACCCCGACCCGGTTGTGCAGCCATACAAATAATATTATTACATCAATTTACATTTACAAATGAATGAAAGAAAAACAAAAGCTCATCTCACATCCACCCCGGCTATTCACCCGCGACAGTCCAACACATTCATATACACATTCCAATATCAAACACAGATCACAGAGATGTATAACCCCGACTAATCGACTTATAGCGATTAGCCGACGTTCAATACATACAAACATCACAGATATAACCAATATAGCCAAAGTGTAGCGAAGTTCGAAAAAAATACGGATTTATAGGACCCCAAAAGTAAATTTCTTTTCTGGAAAATCTGGGCACATATAACATATTTGAAAAATCCCAAAACCCTACCAGATGAACACTGCACAAAACACGATCACATGAAGAGGCTAAACGGCGGCGGATCCGCGGCGAAGAGAATAGCTGAGGCCGCGGATCCGCGGCGGTTTGAAGGATTCATGGGATCGTTTTTCGTGGGTGTTCTCACAAAACCCTGAGCCGATTTTAGGAGTAAAAAGTTTTACTTTTAGAGCATAAAAAAATTCAACAGAAACTTAGGGTTTTTGATTTCCGGTTTTTGTGATTTTTCTGTTTCGAACTTCCATACACTTCGCTACCAAGCTAGTTTAAGTTTAGTTAGGCTCTGATACAACTGTAAGTCCACGTTGCGACCCCCGGTTCTTACGGGGAGGCGGAAACGGTATAAAAATCAAATTTCTAGCGCATGGGGCAACATGGACTAACAAAGTCGGGATCTTTTCCTAAACTAAAACTAGCAAACAAGCTAAAGAGAGTTAGCTACTCGGAAAGATGGTTATACCTAAACTTGAACTCCTTCTTCTTCAAACTTTTGTGGAGGTTGATGGTGCTTTCCTCGTTGCCTTCTTCCGTCAAAAATGGATCCACCTGAGGGTTCAACCTTCGGGCTCTTTCTCGAACTTTGAGAGAACTAGAATCTTCGGCTTGCTAAACCTTTGATCCTAGAGTGAGTAGAGAGTGTCTAGGGGGTGTTTTCTTTTCAAGGAGAGGGATTCTCAACACATGAGAAGGATTCTCCTTGAGCTTGAGGAAGAAGAAGATGAAGTGAGGAGAGAGAATGAATATGATAGAATGAGCACGTTTCCTTCTTGCAACCATAACAAAAGGAAAAAGAATTATCTAATTAATAATAATAATTCAAATGAAATAGTTGATGGTTGTATTTGGAATGACCATTATCATCACTTCATTAAATGAATGTAAGCTAGAATCAAGGAGTATCCTTGCAAAGCAATGATGATGGTCAAACATTCAACCATGGTCAACAAGTCAACCATGGTCAACAAGTCAACCATGGTCAACAAGTCAACAAAATCAACCATGACACAATTTCATTTAATTACTATTATTAATTGATATTTCATAAATCCATTAGGGTTTGGAAAAAGACGACTGTCAACTGTGCATACGCACCCGTTCCGAAACCCTAATGAAAAACCTCTTCCTCCGCCTCAAACAACCGTGCATACACACCTGCATTCTCGTTCCGAGGAACAAGAATACCGAGAGATAAAAGCAACCCCAAAACATATACCAGTATCTGACTCAAACCAGAGCCAGCCAGTAAAAACCGTCCGGACTCCAAACGTGCACAAGTGCGCGGATGAGAACGAACCCTGTCGCAAAACCATGCGACCTCTACTCTGTTTTGCCCAGAGGCGAATACCCTCTGTGTGGGACTCTAAAGACTCGACACTACGCTGGCAGTGGGTTTAACCACAGACCGCAAGCGGCACTAGCTGTACGTAACGGTCCCCTGGTGGATGCCGATAAGAAGACTGACGAGGTAAAACCCATCTGAACTCCTACTGAGTCTGAATGTGACATTCTCCGTACAGTCCGGTCTGTTCGTCTGATACATCGCATGGCGGGCCTAGGGGGCGGTAAACGTCAGTCCCCCAATAGCGGTACAAGTCGTGTTGGAGTGAAGCCCAAAACACCCTGAGATAACACTGGAAGCCTACCAGTATATCTCGCTTGCCCTGGCCAGGGACTACTCATGTAATGGCTCTCCTAGACACAGCGCGATGTCAACCCCCAATACCGGGAGAGACGAATCCTGTCTAACCGGCACTGCCTCCAAGTGCTTCGGGACTGCACCCAACCGTTACCTGTTTGCACGACTCCTTTGAGCCGTGGTAGGGTAGTGATCAAAATGCAGTGGGAACACACTTGAGGCAAAGTGCCAGTGTCAAGTCAGCGGACTAAGCTGTACTCATGTCACCTGGGAACTGATAACTGACGATAGGTATAATACCAACCTGTCAGTTCCCGACGAGTCCTGTCCAGTGTACTCGTAACCCAACGAGCACCCGTATACTATCTCCAGTACGACGTACTGATGGCTGTGGGACAGACCATCTCCCACACTGGGATGAGAAGCGCATACGCTAGTCTACTCCGGAGTATCGATGCCCTGTCTCGATAGTCCTGCGACTAGGGACCTGTATAAGGATGTGCTTATAGATTACCCAGCCCCCACTAGTGTGACTGCCATCACAACGCTGGTAATCAAGCAAAGATCCTAAGGGCTCCACTAATGCGTATAGGTGATATCGCAAAATAAACACATGTACACATTGAAGTAGAAACAAACCGAGTAGCATACTACTATTTTGAGCAAGATTGTTTATACAAGGTGAATATCCCAAGCTTCCATTAAGTAATATACAAACTAGTATGATACAGTAATGGCCTCTAGGGCATATACACTAACATCCCACACAGAAAGCTATTCTCCTTTAGGCAAAAGAGTATAGGTCGCATGGTTTTGCGACAGGTCGCATGGTTTTGCGACAAGGTTCTGTCACATCCGTGCACTTGTGCACGTTTGGTGTCCGGACAGTTAACACTAGCGGGTTTTGGTTTAAGCCAGATCCTAGTGTACATTTTGTGATTGGTTTTATCTCGTTTGTATTCATGTTCCTCGGAACGCGGATGTGGATGTGTATGCACAGTTGACAGAGAGACAGAGGCAGAGCATTCTCGTTGGGGTTGTTGACTGTTGACTGTTGACTGTTGACTATTGACTTTTGGCTAAACCCTAATGATAATAAGAAATATAATTAACAATAATATTAATTAAGTATTATAGTGACATGGTTGTTGAGGGGTTGACTTTGTTGACTTGTTGACTTTGTTGACCGGTTGACTAGGTTGGACTAGTTGACCATCATCATGACATTGGTTATCATTTCATGGCAAAGACTTTTGCTTGCTTGTTTGTTTTTGCAAAATGAGTGCATAAAATGATATAGCCATTGACTTGAACCATCATATAATACTTGATTATTATTTTGTTATGATGGTTTTGGATTATGAGAGCTTGGATGGCAAAAGAGTTACTTATTCTCTCATTTCATTTCTCTCTCTTGCTTGAGCTCTCCCTTTTGCTCTTCCTCTTGCTCTCTCTCTAGCTCAAGGAAACACCCTCTCATGAGTTGAGAAACATTGCCTTAGAGATAAAAGAAAACCCAAATCACTTCTCTACTCATCCTAGTTCACAAGGTTTAGCAAACCAAGTGTTCTAGTTTCTTCAAGTTCGAAGAAGAAGCCAAAGGTAGAAGCTTTCAGGTGGATCCATCTTTGGCGCAAGGAGACGGTGAGGTGAGGCCGATCCGTACACCGGAAAGAGTTGAAGACGAAGGAGTTCAAGAAAGGTATAGCCCCCTAACCGAGTAGGTAAAACTCTAGTTAGGTTGTTAGGTAGTTGTTTAACAAAGATCCGTATTTTGAGTCCATGTTACCACCTCTTGAAAAATTGTTTTTCATCATTTCCGCAAGCCCGTAAGTACCGGGAGAGATAACGTGGACTTACAGTGGTATCAGAGCCTAGTTAAACACTATCTAACATGTTAGCAAAGTAACTAGAAATTCGATCGAAGATAAAGTCGTGAAACGAACCCGTAAAATCAAATTTCTGCCGAATTTTTTTTCTGTCCAAAAAAATGATAAATCTTATCTTAAAATTCGGCTCAGGGTTTTTAGAAGCAACTGTGGAAAAATGGTCCACTGAACCGATCAACGCGCCGCGGAACGGCGGTGGGAGCTTGCTCCCACCGCGGATCCGCGGCCGAGTTGACTCGGCCGTGGGCGATTTTTCTCACAGTTTGTTTATTTGGGTGTTTTGGGATTTTTGGAATAGATTTTTCTGCCCAGATTTTCCAGAAAGCAAAATTAGTTTTTGGGGCTTGAAAATCCGTATTTTTATCGAACTTCTAAAGACTTAAGCTGACGGGTATATATCTGTGATGTGTTTTATGTATTGAATGTCCGCTAATCGCTATACGTCGATTAGTGGGGGTTATACATATCTGTGATCTGTAATGTTGATGGTATGTGTATATGAATTCATTGGATTGTCGCAGATGAATAGCCGGGGGTTGTGAGATGAGAGTTTTTCCTTTTATCTTTCAATTCATGTAATATGTAAATTGATGTAATATTATTTTTGGCCGCACAACCGGGTCGGTGTTGTAGCCGTCATTGTATAATTTCTTTTTACTGTTTTTTGCTCCTAGAATAGACCCAAGGTAGGGTGCACAAACTACCGGGTATCTCGAAGTGCCGAGTGGCCTACTCACGTCGTTGAGGGAGGTTGCTCCACTTCGGATATTTGGCGGGTAGTTTGCCGCACCCGTAGGGGTCTAGGGTGGGGTATTGGCTATTCATCGTGACCGTGTAATCCGCTTTTCGTTACAGGCTCGTACGAATTGCGGATTCCTAGTATATCCAATGTGTTCATCTGTGATCTGAAATGGCTATCATTGCAATATATCTATGTATGATATTATTTAGGCGTTGCTTATGTTTTGCTTCCGTGCTAGTCCAGCCCCCGCTCTGTCGTTAGTTAAGTAACCTAACGGGTAATGACGGGGCCCCGTGGCGAATGCGGATGGCATAAGCGTACGTCATATTTTTATTGTTTTCTGCAATGGTAGGATTAAATGATGGGACGCATTGGAATGAATGCAAGAAAAAATAAACCAAGTAAAAGTCGTTGGAACACTTCCAAAAACCACTCGGTTTCTTTTCAAAAAGAACTTTTAAACGCGGAGCTTAAGCCACTCCTTTTAAAAGCTATCTCATTCCATCGATCATATCAAGTTCACTACGTTCACGGTTTTTCCAAAACCATCCGTAGCCCTCCATCATTTCAGTTAAATATTCGGTAGTATTTAAGCTATGTATTTTGACATCACGCCAAGGCATAGTGATTGGTAGCTGCCGGATATTTATCTGTTACATAGATAGAATGCGTTGGTTTGGGACAGTCGTACTGCCATTTTGGCCTACGTCAAGAGTAGGTACGGGTGGGTTCAAATTAACCTGGATAATGATGGGAAGAACTTGGCATCTGAATTATGACATTTTGACCTAACGCCAAGGTCATAAGAGCATTGGGCAAAAATCCACATCGGGAGTTTCAAAAGAACTGAAACTTGCTAGCGCTGCATACCATTTGGAGTGTGATGATTCTGGTAGGATTCCTTCAGTTTTGTCACATAATGATATTTGGATCCTGATCCTACTGTGAATATATGCTACTCCTCGGGAAATTTCTCACTTAACGATCAATGCTATAAACCAAGTAGGTGTCTAGAAAGGTGTTAGCGGGGCTACGCCCCAAGAGAAAAGAGGTTATTTAATTAAGGAACTTCGTGAAAGTGTTGGAAAACCTCCCTCGAAGTACCGACACCAGCCTGGCCGAACGGTTAAGCATGTATTGTACGGTGAGATTGATCCTGACTAATTCTTCCTTTTTGGTTTGAGGAGGGATTCGAGAGACAGTGGGAGCCATCCTGTTTAGACAAATTAAAAACCACTCTAAACTTGCAAGAGCATCATGCTAAAGTGTTTCTTCTCTCTCGCCTAATTGCAGCGACCAAACATCATGACCGGACTTAAGTTACTACTAGATAAAAACATACTGACATGGCCAAACTACAAAAATTGGCTCAGGAATGTCAAAATGGCAATCACTTATGACAAGTTGGGGTATCTCCTTACCACCAAAGCTCCCCCTATCCCAGGTCCCAAAACCAGCGTCGCGGATAGGGAAATCCATAAGACCTGGGAAATCGATTGCGCGAAGGCCAAGTGCCTCGTGCTTGCCTCTATAGACAACGAACATCAGAGGAGGCACGAGAATATGGGCCTCGAATCCATATTTCTCCATACAAAAGAACTGTATGGAGAGCAATCTCGCATCGCAAGATACGAAGTGTCGAAAAAGCTGTTTTCGGCAAGGTTAGCCGTCGGATCATCGGTAGCGGAACACATGCTTAAGATGATTGGCTTCATTGAGGAGCTCGCGGACCTTGGGACCACGTTAGAGAACGAGCTCTATACGGACTTGATTCTCCAGTCCCTTCCTTCCACATACACCCAGTTTATCCTGAACTTCAAATTGCAAGAAAAAGAAGTTGAACTTTCAGCACTCCTCAACATGCTGAGGAGTGCAGAGGGCACCCTACAGAAAGGTAGGGAAACATCCACTTTGTTTGTAGGAGGATCTTCCTCTTCTAGGTCCAAGGCGAAAGCCAAGGGAAAGAAGAAGAAAGCCCCCGCCAAACCAAGGGGCGGTGTTAGTAAAGTGGATACGAAGGGAAAGACAAAAGCAACAAAGATAGCGAGGAAACTTGTGGGGAAGGAAGAGTGCTTTTATTGTCATAAGAGTGGGCACTCGAAGAAAGATTGCAGGGCTTGGAAAGCCAGAACACAGGATCTGAAGCAAGTTGCGGCTTCAGTTTCAGGAGTGTATGTTATTGAAAACTGTCTATCAATAAACTCTACTTCCTGAGTATTGGATACCGGATCAGGATCTCATATCTGTAATTCTTTGCAGGCGTTGAGAAACCGTAGGGTTTTGAAGGCAGGTGACATGACCCTCAAAGTTGCAAACGGAGCTAGCATGGATGCTAAGGCCGTGGGGGACTATGACCTGGGAATGTCAGATGGACATGTTTTGGTTTTACGTAATTGCTTTTTTGTACCCAACGCAACTTGTAATATCATTTCTGTATCTTTGATTTCTAAAGAAGGTTATGAATTTGCGTTTGTAAGTAATGTTGTAAACATTCACCTTAATCAAGTTCTGATTGGGTCAGGTACATTAAGCAATGGTATATACGTACTAAACCAACCACAGATTTTCAATGTCCAGAATACACACAAAAGAAAGTCTCCGGAAATAAATCAGACTTTCTTATGGCATTGTAGACTGGGTCACATCAATGAAAGAAGGTTGACGAAGTTACATACAGAAGGATATTTGGATCCGTTCGAATATCAATCGTATGCTACTTGTCAATCCTGTCTCAAAGGAAAGATGACAAAGACTCCGTTCATTGGACATGGAGTAAGAGCGAGCGAGCTCTTGGGACTCGTACACAGCGACGTGTGTGGTCCAATGTCTACACATGCGTGAAGCGGTTATTCTTACTTCATTACGTTTATGAATGACTTTTCAAGGTACGGATATGTCTTCTTAATGAAACATAAATCCGAAGCCTTTGGAAAATTCCAGGAATATAAGAATTTAGTAGAAAAACAAACCGGCAAAAGTATCAAGGCACTGAGATCGGATCGAGGTGGTGAATACTTGAGTGCCGAGTTCCTGGATTACTTAAAAGAGAATGGAATTCTCTCTCAGCTTACTCCTCCATACACTCCGCAACATAACGGTGTATCGGAGAGACGGAACAGAACCCTATTGGATATGGTACGGTCCATGATGAGTAACACTGAGTTGCCGCGATCATTCTAGGGATATGCACTAGAATCAGCTGTATACCTTTTGAACCGAGTTCCATCTAAGACTGTGCCTACCACACCATATGAGATATGGAGTGGGAAGAAACCCTATCTTCAATATCTGAAGATCTGGGGATGTCCGGCTTTTGTCAAAAAGCAGCATGAGGACAAACTCGAGGCACGCTCAGTACTGTGCAAGTTTGTGGGATACCCAAAGAACTCCAGGGGGTATCTCTTCTTTTACTCAGAGGAACAAAAGATCATTGTTTCTCGTAATGCCCATTTTCTGGAACACCAGTTCTTAGAAAAGGAAACAAGTGGGAGCGAAATAGAACTGGAAGAAATTCCAGAACCACAGACTATTACTGAAAGCTTAGTAGAACCAGAGGGTTCAAAAGAACATGACATTCTTACGCCGCTCCGCAGGAGTAGTAGGCAGTCTCATCCGCCCGAGAGATACTACGGTTTTCTCATAGACGGGGATAGAGAGGATTGCATCATTGATTGTGATGAGCCGACTAGCTTCCAGCAGGCCATTCAGAGCGTTGACTCGGTAAAATGGCTGGATGCAATGCGGACCGAAATGGAGTCCATGTACACCAACAAAGTATGGACGTTGGACGCTGCTCCAGATGGGGTAAAACCCGTAGGATGCAAGTGGATCTTCAAAAGGAAGATTGGTGTAGATGGACAGGTTGAGACCTATAAAGCTAGACTGGTTGCAAAGGGTTTTCGTCAAAGACCTGGTTTGGACTATGACGAGACCTTTTCTCCAGTAGCTATGCTGAAATCCATTCGGATCCTTCTTACCATTGCTGCCTTCCACGATTATGAGATTTGGCAGATGGACGTAAAGACCGCTTTTCTAAATGGAAATTTAGAGGAGTGTGTTTATATGGACCAGCCAGAAGGTTTCATTCAGAGTGGGAGCAGCGGAAAGGTGTGCAAGTTGCTTAAGTCTATCTACGGACTAAAGCAGGCATCGCGGAGTTGGAACATCTGTTTTGATGAGACGGTCAAAGAATTGGCTTTATCAAAAATCCAGATGAACCATGCATCTATAGTAGATTTGTAGCGAGAACTGTAGTATTCCTCGTTTTATACGTGGATGACATTCTCTTAATAGGAAATGACATTCCTATGCTACAATCTGTCAAAGGGTTCTTGTCACACAGGTTCTCCATGAAAGACCTGGGTGATGCCTCATACATTCTGGGGATCCGGATCTATCGTGACAGATCCAAGAGGATACTGGGACTTTCACAGTCCAGGTACATCGACACCATACTGAAAAGATTCAGTATGGAAGATTCCAAACGCGGTAATCTACCGGCTTGTCACGGGATCACCCTTTCCAAAGAGATGTCTCCCAAGACTGATTTGGAAAGGGATCGCATGTCTATTATACCCTACGCTTCTGCGGTAGGCTCTATAATGTATGCGATGTTATGTACCAGACCAGATGTAGCTTATGCACTGAGTGTGGTAAGCCGGTATCAGTCAAGCCCTGGGGAGAAACACTGGATAGCAGTAAAGAACATTCTCAAGTACCTGAGAAAGACTAAGAAGATGTTTTTGGTGTATGGCGGAAAAGACCTCCAGATCGAGGGCTTTGCTGACTCCAGCTTCCAGAGTGACAAGGATGATTCCAAGTCCATGCCGGGTTATGTCTTTACCCTCAATGGATGGGCGGTGTGTTGGAAGAGTTCCAAACAGGAAACTGTTGCTGACTCGACGATGGAAGCGGAATATATCGCTGCTGCAGATGCCGCAAAAGAAGCCGTCTGGATAAGGAAGTTCTTAACGGAACTTCAGGTGGTTCCGTCCATTGTTGATCCAATACCGCTGTATTGCGACAACAACGGGGCTATAGCTTTAGCAAAGGAACCCAGGTCCCATCAGAAATCCAGATACATCTTGAGGCAGTATCACCTGATCAGGGAGATCGTAGGTTGCCAGGAGATCGAGGTTCGGAGAGTTTCTACGGAAGATAACACTGCTGATCCACTCACAAAGGCCTTACCCCAGACTCAGTTCGAGCGGCTGATCGAGATGATAGGTCTTCGATACGCCAGTACATGGCCTTAGTGCAAGTGGGAGATTGTTAGTGTATATGCCCTAGAGGCCATTACTGTATCATACTAGTTTGTATATTACTTAATGGAAGCTTGGGATATTTACCTTGTATAGACAATCTTGCTCAATATAGTAGTATGCTACTTGGTTTGTTTCTACTTTAATGTGTACATGTGTTTATTTTAGTATATCACCTTTACACATTAGTGGAGCCCTTAGGATCTTTGCTTGATTACCAGCGTTGTGATGGCAGTCACACTAGTGGGGGCTGGGTAATCTATAAGCACATCCTTATGCAGGTCCCTAGTCGCAGGACTATCGAGACAGGGCATCGATACTCCGGAGTAGACTAGCGTATGCGCTTCTCATCCCAGGGTGGGAGACGGTCTGTCCCACAGCCGTCAGTACGTCGTACTTGAGATAGTATGTGGGTGCTCGTTGGGTTACGAGTACACTGGACAGGACTCGTCGGGAACTGTTGGTTGGTACTATACCTATCGTCAGTTATCAGTTCCCAGGTAACAAAAGTACAGCTTAGTCCGCTGATTTGACACTGTCACTTCGGCTCGAGTGTGTTCCCACTGAACTTAGATTACTACCCTACCACGGCTCAAAGGAGTCGTACAAACAGGTAGTAGTTGGGTGCAGTCCCGAAGCACTTGGAGGCAGTGACGGTTAGACAGGATTCGTCTCTCCCGGTATTGGGGGTTGACATCACGCTGTGTCAAGGAGAGCCATTACACGAGTAGTGTTAGTTATATGTATGCCCTAGAGGCCATTACTATACATGGGATGCATATTGTAGTGGATGCTTGGACGTATATAGGGAGGACTTTCTTGCTCGACATGATAGTATGCTATCTGGTTGCTCTTTACCTTAACGTGTACACTGATTGTCTCTCTGTTACATGTTGGTAAAGCCCTTAGGATGTATACTTGACTACCTGGACTATGACGCGGATCATACTAGTGGGGACATGGTAGTCCATAAGTGCATCCTTCAAGGTCCCTAGTCGTGGGTGTATCGAGACGGGACATCGATATACCAGTGTAGACTAGCGTATACCTTCTCAACCCATACAGATGGGCGATGGATGATCCTATATCCATTGGTGCTTGACATCAGAGATGATATACGGGTGCTCAGTGGAGATTGGGTACACTGGACGGACTCGCCGAGAACTTCCAGATGGTATTATACCTTACGTCAGATGGCAGTTCTCTGGTGACACTGGTACAGGTTAGTCTGTAGACCCGAGTTCGTCATTGAGTCTTGTGTGATTCCTACTGTGCTTTGATTTCTACCTTTCCACGTCCAAGAGGGCGTGCAAAACGGTGGTTTTTGGGTACAGTCCCGAATCACATGGAGGCAATGAGCGATAGGAGGGGATTCGTCTCTCCCGGTATAGGGAGTTGATGTTGCGCTGTGTTCGATTGGCTATAACCGGAAATCCCTGGCCAGGGTTGCTGAGATTTAATGGTAAGTGTTACCTGTAGTTTCTCGAACTGTTATAGACCTCATATCGACACCACTTATCGAGCTATTGGGGTCTGACGTTTACCACCCCTGGGCGAGGTATGCGACATATCAGACGACGAGACCGGACTGTACGGTAATTGTTACTGGTTGGATTCACAGGAGTGTGAGCGGGCTTGCTCGTCGATCTTCTGATCGCTCAATACCCGGGTGGCCGTTACGTTTAGCAGACCGCTTGCGGCTTGTAGGTGTTTGATATGATCATCACCTGCTGCCGGCGTATTGACGAGTCTTTAGAGTCCTACACAGAGATTTCCTGGCTCAAGCGAAATGAAATAGGAGAGCATATGAGATATGTGCAGGACCGAGAATAATACCAGTATGTGATACTGTATTCGATTCTCGCGATTTGTGACATTGATCGGTTATATGCGATATAGCCGGGTTATCGGATCAAGTGTTGATTCGATAAGTTGTTACTATTGATATTAGTCAGTTATATGCGATATGACCGGATCGTTAAATCAAGTATTGATTTAATGATTTAATGTATAATTATATATTAGATATATTACTTTACATTAACTAATATTTGTTCACTTAAAAAGGATTTTCTCACTTGATGTGCATATTGTATATGTGATATACTTTTGTGCACTTGATTGTATCATGTTTGATGATACATGAAAGTTTGTGTGTATGATTAAACCATGGTTATGTTAATGGTTAGGGTTTTGTTTATTTACTTATTCATTTATTTATTTATTCATTTTGGAAAGATAAATAGAATGGTGGCTTATTTTGTTCTTTTGTTGAAACTTCATGAAGTGTTGAAAGCTTGACCATTTTGTTTCTTTCCTAAACCTAACCATTCACCTAACCCTAGTTTATTCTCTACACTTAACCATGGTTGCTATATAATAAGATCACTTGATTTAATATAATTAATCAAGTGATTTTATAATTATCATCATATTCTTTTCTTCTTCTTCTTCTTCTTCTTCTTCAAGATGAAGAAAACCTTTGCTACCATCAATGGCAACATGAGAAAAAAAGTAAGAAATCCAATTCTAAAGTGAACCCACTTCCTATTTCTTCATCCTCTACCACTTGCCAAGTAGTATAGGGTGTTTTCTTCACAAGTTTTATGACTTGGTGAAGTTGGAGCTTGATCTTGAGTTGCCTCGACGTAGATCATCTTCGGCATCGAAGTCGACGACCTAGCCCGATCATTTCTTCGATGAAACCATCGCTAGAGTCCGGGATCCGATGATCTCAGCGGAGGGACATCATCACGGAGCTAAGGAAGTGGAGGACCGGATCTACAAAGGTTGTAGTCTCTTTCACTTTGCAGTAAAGTTGTTTACTAGCTTGTAGTTTCGCCTATTCTCTAGTTAACGATCCGTATTAGGGTTTCTCGGCACCGGAAATTTTTGAATTTGGCATGGTTGATGTCTTGTGAGACCTCATTAGCATGCCTAGGAACCCTACAGTGGTATCAGAGCCTAGCTAGAGATTTAGGCGAAGTGTAGACGAAGTTAGAAGTCCGATCGAACCCGTAAACCCCGACAAAACCCTTCTCTGTACATTTTTCAAAACAGTGGATTTTTGTGAATTAAAAATTCTCAGAAAAACAAGCAGGAAAAACTAAGAATTACTGTGAAGTACGGTCCACTAAGTCAATAATTTGACCGCGGAACCGCGGCGAAACCATGGGTTTGGCGGCGGTTCCGCGGCAAAAATTTGGACTTCGTCCCTGAAATTTCATATATTTATTCTTAGGTCCTTTCTTGGCAATTTTTTATGGGAATTTTTTAATTCTACTCAAGTGTTAAGTTTTCTAGGGTTTTATTGGGGACTCATTAATTTGATCAGATAATTTAACTTCGTTTATGTTTTTCCGGATATTTTAGAAACCGTTAAAAAGTTCGACCGGATAGAAATACCCACTTTTTCCCCTGCCGGGAAATTTCCAACTGTTGGATTTTTCCGTGGTTTAAAGACGTTCTAAGTAGTGCAAGTAACGCGATGGACCCTCTAGAAGACAACAAACCTTAACTCGATTATGTGACCGTCTTGAACTGCCCTTTGAACCTTAGGGTTTGGGGCAGTACGACGTGCCACATGTGAGGCGTTGGCTTGACCCTTCTACGGCTGGACCGTTGGTACTGAGGCACGAAGTGAATGTTTTTAAACTTATTTCATGTGTTGAGCTGTTTCGGGAAAACTTGGGTGTTTGACTGTTCGATCGGAAAATTTAACATTTTCTGTTTATCTGGAATGGGATACAATACTTGGAATCCATAAGTAGTTATGAGATAACTGAATGGATGTTATAAACATAGCACTTTAGTCTCAATTGATCGGTTGCCACGGAATTTTGATGTGATCAAAAGTCCGTCGCAATCACGTAGCGTACGCGGATACTCGCCGGTAAACTTAATAGACAGCTACGCCCCATAGCCCCGACCAAGTGACTATAGGAGAACCCCGTCGCCGAAAGCATCCGTTCGGGTGCTCGCAGTAGCAGTATTCCGCCTTAGTGTACTTCGTCGACGGTATCGGGGGTGCGGCCGCCTACTAAAGTTTGCGACGAGCATTCGATCAGTTTGTTGGGAATCTTGTTGAATTGTCCGACTTGATATTGAAAAGTGTTTTCGATAATGAGACTAAAATGCGGGGTTTATAATTGTTAGGCATGTGATGTCTAAGTAATTCATTTTATTAGGCATAGGATGTCTAAGGAGTTTGCGGATTCCAACTGTTGTAGTTTTACACTTTCTTTTTTATGACCGTAAGTGTAATATATGATATCGCCGGTTTCGTTGCTATATGTCAACGACAATTGGGATGCGCATATTTACTTACGTTGATGACATGTGATGTTATGTGTTGCTGGATATGTTATATTGGATCGTCGTGTTTGAATAGCCGGGGGTTTTTATGTGAGATGAGTGTTTTTCATTTTCATTCATGTAAAAACTTGTATGTAATATTCTTTTATTGGGGCACTTCCAGGTTGCGGAAGATGTCACCTTTTGTATATTATTTACTTTTCCGCACTAGGATAGACCCAAGGAGGAGGGCACAAGTAACCGGGTTCTGGAGTCCAGTGGGAGACCAACTCGAGGAGGCGAGTCTGGGTCTCCTAACTCTAGAATTGGTAGGGTTGCTTGCCGCTCTCGTAGGGGTCTAGGGGTGTGGGTTTGGCTATTCATCACGACCGTGGAATCCGTGTTTTATACTGGCTCGTATTGAAAACACGGACGTCCTAGTATATCCAATATTTCATATGATTCTTCTGCTGCGTTATCTGTGATGTGATCATGTGATTTGTTCAGATTGATATAGTATATAGTATATATGATATATTATATAGACGTTGCTTATGTTTTACACCCGCGCTAGCCCTGCCCCGCTCCGCCGTTAGTTACCTAACCTAACGGTGCAGATGGGACATCGAGGCGAATGCGGATGGCATAAGCGTACGTTATATTTATCTGTCACATTTAGGTGGACTTAAATGATGGGACTTCATTAATATGATTAATGAAAGAAAAAGAAACCTAAGATGTTGTGGAATTGAATTTCTAAATAAAACAAGTAGCTACAGTTCTTGCTTTGCACAGCGGTATATATGATATATCCTGCACCTTATTCGATAAGGAAAGGACCGAGATCCCTTCACCGGGAGTGACTCCTTTAGCAATAACTGGCAGATGCTACACACTCGGTTTGTTTTTTGATTGCTTTTAAGAGTTCTGCTTTGCATGGTGATATATATGATATATCCCGCACCTCATTCGACGAGGAAAGGACCGACGATCCCTTCACCGGGAGTGACTCCTTTAGCAAAACTAGAAAAGCCTCAAAGACACTCCATTTCAAAATTCATTCGATCCTACAACGGTATCAAGTTCATTACTCAATAGGTTTTCACAAAAACCTGTCGTAGCCCTCTGTCATTTCAGATAAGTACTAGTTAGTATTCGTGCTACGTTTGTTGACTATGTTAAGGCGTAGTGTGCGGTAGCTAATTAGTGCTTATCTGCATAAGCATATGATGCGATTGGATTAGGGTAGTCGTGCGACTTTGTTGACTATGTTAAGGGTCGTTCGGGTGGGTTTAATTCAATCGGGAAATGACGGATTGAACTTGATTAGCATTTATGATTTGTTGACTATGTTAAGGTCATATAGCTGCTAGGGGCAAAATATTATCAGGAATTTCAAGTGTTGAATTTGCAATGAGATTGCATACCTTCTATGAGATAGTTGGATCCCGATACCCGCTGCGAGTAAGAGTTACTCCTGGGAGAGTTTTGCACATTACAATTAGCCGATCAAGTAGGTGTCTAGAAAGGTGTCAACGGGGTTACGCCTCTGGGAAAACGAGGTTTACTGTAATTAGGTCCGTACGAAAGCACGGGGAACCTCCCTCAAAGTACCAACACTGGCCTGGCTGAAAGATTGGCGAACTTGTAGTGTGTAATTAATCCCGGCTAGTCTTTCCTTTTAGGGTTTGAAGGAAGATTTGATAAAAACAGTGGGAGCCATCCTGATTAGATAAAACAATAACCAATCTGATCTTGCAAGAGCGCACGCTGAGTGTTTTCTTCTCTCTCTCTCCAGGTAGCGACCATATCACGCCTTAATCAGGATAATAAAACGGATATATTGACCGAACCCGCTTGTTATACTGAGCTGGGGAACGTTGGTCCCGCTCCAACTTATAATTGTTATAAGATAGAGCAGGAAATTGGGGATTACCAGAATTCCCGTGCCGCCCAAACGAAGAAAGTGCATACTGATACATCATCTTCGGGTGTGTTCATTATACAGAACTGTTTCTCAGTATTCTTTACGTCCTGGATATGAGATACCGGATCAGGATCCCGCATATGTAATATGTTACATGGGCTACAGATAGGTAAAGAACTGAGAACGGGTGATAAGTTTCATGAGACAGAAAACGGTGCAAGTGTTGCAGCCAAGTCTGTTGGTCACTGTCACCCTGTATTCCAAATACATTGATTCTGAACGAATGTTATTAGATACCGAACCTGATATACAAAATCATATCACTCTCTTTATTAGTAAAGAAAGGATATAATTTTGTATTGTTGGATAATGTTTTGAACATTTCCTATATCAAAAGTTAATCGGTTCAGGCACGTTATCTAAAAGCATTGATGTTCTAAATCAAACTACAGTTCTTAGTATACGGGACACACACAAGAGGAAGAGTTCAAAAATGAACGGATCCTTCTTGAGGTATTGTAGACTAGGTCATATCAATGCGACCCGACTAGCTAAGTTGCATATAGATGCATATTTAAATCTGTTTGAATTTACATCTTGTGAAACTTGCCAGTCATGTCACAGAGATAAGATGACCATAGCTCTGTTTACTGGAAACAGAGAAAGAGTTAGTATACTCTTGGGATGATACATGTTGATGTATGTAGGTCCCCTGTCTACACATGCCAAGACCGGTTCTTTGTATTTCATTACATTCTCTGATAATCTCTCAAGATTCAGACATATGTTCCTATTGAAACACAAGTCCGAACCTTTTGAGATATTCACAGAATATAAGTTAGAAGTAGAAAACCAAAACGGGTATAAGTATTTTGTCCTTTGATGTGATCAGGGAGGAGAATACTTAAGCACGGAAATCCTGGACTATTTAAAAGGAGAATGAGATTCTCTCTCAGCATTACTCCTCCGTATACACCATAGCACGATGGTATATTGGGGTGGAGCAATCACACCCTATATGATAAGGTGTGCTCTATGATGAGTACTACTGAGTTACCTATTTCCTTTTGGAAGTTATGCACTTGAGAAGCTGCATTCCTATTGAATAGGGTTCAAATCAAATCAGTAGCCTACCACTTCATATGTGATATGGAAAGGGAAGAGCCCATATCTTAAGTTAGTTAAGATTTGGGGTTGTCCGGCCTATGTCTAAAAGCAAAATCTGAACAAGCTCGAGGCAAGGTCAGTTATGTAGAACTGGAAAGGTTCCAGCTATACAAACTACAGCAGATGATTTGGTAGAACCAAAGGATTCAATAGTTACCAACGAACCTCAGCCACTCCGCCGATCTAGTAGTTTTTCTCACCCACCTGAGAGATACTTCTGTTTCTCTATGATAGTGGGAGAGAGGATTGCATCATGAGATGCTGACCCAACTAGTTTCAAGCTGGCCATCAGGAGTGGGACTCTGTAAGAATGGCTGGATGCTTATCGATCTGAGATGGAATCCTTATACACCAATAAAGTATGGACTTTGGTTGCTTTATCTGAAGGGTTAAATCCCCATCAGGAGCAAGTATATCTTGAGAAGATTACTTGGTGTAGATGGAAAAGTTGAGACTTTCAAAGCTAGACTTGTTAAAGGTTTTCATCATCGACCAGGCGTGGATAATGATGAAACCTTTTTCAGTGGCTATGCTTAAGTCCATCCGGATCCTACTTGCCACGGCTACATACCATGACTACGATATCTGGTGGTTGGGTGTCATGACAGCTTTTCTAAATGATGTTTTAGAAGAGGGCGTCTATAAGTACACAGCCAGAGGGCTTCGTAAACAGTGGGAGCAGCGAAAACGTGTACAAGATGCTTTACAGGATAAAGCAGGCATCGCGGAGTTGGAACATCTGTTTTGATGTAGTAGTCAAATAGTTTGACTTCATCAAAATGGTAGATGAACCTTGTATATACAAAAAGATAGTAGGGAGTATGGTGGCGATCCTCGTAGAGTACGTGGATGGCATACTCTTGAAAGGGAAGAAGTTTCCTATGCTACGCTCGGTCAATCTCCGCATGTCACAATGATTCTCCACATAGGATCAAAGTGATACCTACTAAATCCTGGGTTTTGGATCTATGAGATAGATCTAAATGGATGTTAGGATTCTCACTAGTTGAAGTGAGATGGTATCAAATGATCCTGGGGAGAATCACTGGAAGTGTTCCAGGGTGATGAGAACGACTGAATGTCAGTCACAGGCATTGTCTTTACCCTTAGTAAAGGGACGGTATGTTGGAAGAGTTCCAAGCTAGATACCGTGGCATACTAGACGATAAAGGCTGGATACATCGCTACTTAAGATGCTACCAAAGAGGCAGTCTGGATGTATATTTGTTCATGAGATGAACTTGGTTCCTCCCATTGTGTGACAATGGAGTTGTGGCTTATGCCAAGGAACGTTTGTCCCATCAGTGATCCAGACATATTCTAAGGCAGTATCACCTGATCATGGAGATGGTTGATCTCCAAGAGATCGAGGTCAGGAGAGTAGACTCAGAGGACAACACGGCGGATCCACTCACATGTAAGTGCACGGCGGCGCCCCGGCCTCCATCCCGAGGCCAAATGTGGAAGCGATGGTTAACTTTAATTTTCAAACCGGCACCACCGCGCACTAAAACCCGGATCGTGCAATTAAACTAGTCCTAGTTAACTACAAGACGGGTTAGAGATATACCGACTGATCCGTGTCCTCCGGTCTTCTCGTCGTCGTCCCGATCTCCCGCGGAATCTCCGGTCGTCGCCTCCTCGCCGGAAGGGCACCACGTCGCCGGGTACTTTTACGGGCTCCCACCTCTGGACCGAGGCAACTCGGGCACGAAGTTGGCGAGTCGACGTGCCCAAGGTTTGCTGTTGGTTATCTGTAGAACTCTATGTCTCTTGGGGTTTATTGGGAGTTGCCTTTTGGTGGAGGAAAAAAGATATGAGCTTTTTGGAGATGAACCATATCATTTTTGCAAGCCAAATGAGAGTATTTCTTCCCCCACAAAGTTGGGACAGCCCACTCCTCATAGTGGCCGGCCACTTGTGGTGATGGGAGAGAGAGAAAAAACAAAAAAGGGGTGAGGATCAATCATACAAGGGAGAGTATGAAGTGATCATGAGAAGGAATGATCACAAAACAAATCTAACACTCCAAAACCTAATCAACTCCCATCATAGCTCCACAAGTCAAACCATGATGACTAAAAGAAAGTCAAAAGAAGTCAAATGATGGTGGAGTCAACAAAATGCAAAGAACACCCTCCACAATACTTATTTTCACAATTGCAAATAAGCCCTCCTCCACCAAACTTCGACCATTGAAAGATACAAATGAAAATGGCCGAAACGGAAAGCAAACTGGCAACTCCAGAAAACTGGTCCCGTAATAAATTACAGGAAAACCCCGATACTGTGTATACACACCCGCATCTGTATTCCGACCGAAATACAAATGCAATGAGACAAAATCTATACTGTGCAATACTAGGATCCGGCTTAAACCAAAGCCCGCTAGTATTAACTGTCCGATCATGATCCGTGCAATCCCGCACGTATTTGATCGAACCCTGCCATATCTCCATACGGCCTCTACAGCGTTTCGCCCGAAAGCTTGAACATCCCCTTATGTTCTAATGCTGATTCCGACTGCTTCTCCAGGATTGGATCATTGTCAACTTATTGCATTTAGTGCAAGAACAACATCTGGTGTGGTACTTGACATCTCATGATTGACTCAATTTCCTGAGCAAGTGATCTGCCAATCATGAACATCCCTATCTCCTTTAGTCTGTAAGACACCTTTAGAGAGGGTGACTCCATCACCTGCAGGTACATCACCATGCCAGAAGTCGTCCATTCTAAATACTCTTAGAATGCTGTCTAAGTACCCTGATTGGGAAACCACCCAAATCTAGATCTAAAACCATAGATCTAGTAACCGGTATGTCTGATATAATGTCCAAGTCCCATGTGGAGAAACCACTGTGTGACGACCAAAGTATAACCGATCGTAGTATAGGAGTTTCTTTTCCTATTCTGTGTATGTCATCCAAATACTATGACATCATACCCTACTACCTTCTCAACAGATCCATCCCCTATTCTGATGAAGTCAAACCTATGACTGTCACATCAGAAATTGATGATCTATCTCCGCTATATCTGCTTTAGTCTATAAATAGACATAAGCCACCTGTCCACCAATGCTTCCGCTGCTCCTACTGACTACAGCAACCCTCTGGCAGAGTCATATAAACGTACACTTCTAAAGCTAGTTTAGAACGACGCTATAATCATCCTCCCGCCGGGTCTCGCAACCTGGAACAACAGCAATGGCAAATGTGGGTAAACAAGAACTTCCCTGTCACCGTCCTTGAGGCCACTATAGTACCTCTCGGGTGCCTGAAGTTACCCACCTTATCTGCGGAGTGGCCAATGGAATGTCAAACCAGATTAAATCTTTAGGTTCCTATCAAATCTTCGTTTGTGGTTCTGGAATCACTTCCAGTTCTACCATACTCCCACTACTGTTTTCTGAAAAAATCCATTTTTATTAAAACTGTGGCGAGTTTAGAACAATATCACTATTGATCTTCCAGATGGTAGAAAGTCAATCCTCGGCATAGCCTGGGTCAACCCACAAAGAGCCATTACAGAAACGTGCCTTGAGTTATCCAGAGTCTGGTTTTAATCATAAGCCAGACAACTCCCCGTACCTTAACATCGTTAAGATATGAACTGTTCTATATCCAATATAGAACCAGAGGCACTGATTTAATTGAACCAGATTCAAATCATGCAGCTGTCCCTAGTGCATGTCTGCTGAATGGAAGGAGGCCGATCAGCGTTACTCAACTTAGGAATGCTTCCAATTATGAGTAACCTGAAAGAGAAGCAAGTTCTCTTAATCACTACTATCAACTGAATACCATACACAAGTATCTACATCTTCGATCGCTTTGAAGAATCCCGATACTTGCAACACCTGGTTCTCTACTTTATTCAAATACCTATAACTTCTCAAAATTCGGACCCTGTGTTTCCATGAAACACCTGTCTAAAAACTAGAGAAGTCATAAGTAAACCGAATATAGTACGAGGACCAACCCCTCTGTCCTGATGGACCCTGGACAACATACAATACTCTGTATAAGTCCCTTGAGTCTGATAACTCATTCACTGTGTGTCGTAGGTCGAAAACTGTACTTATGGTTAAGAAGAATTACACTGCTGTTTAATGCTCCTTACCTAACCATCCACTGATATAGGTAAATGTTACAGACATAATTTCAAAAAGATATGTCTCACTCTATAAAAATAGACGTACAGATATATCAATTTGAAATTGGTGCATAACAGCGGATATTCATAACCAAATATTTGCCGACGGGCAAACAACCCAGGTGACTTCCTCAAATATCACCGATTACAACGAATCCCGATATAATGAGGATGATCACCCAATTCCCAATAACTTACTCCCACTCATCATCTGTAAAACCATACAGATGTGAGAATCATACCTGGTAAATACATACCCTGGAGTAAGGACTAATTGGGAAATCAGTTTTCCTTTAACAGTATACAGTGACACTGAAACATTGAAATGTTTCGATAGGGTATCCCGGTATTCCCAGTAATGCCTCTTCCATTATCCAGATTCACAACTGTAACCGTGTAATTCTTTGCCACCTCTCCAAATCTCTTCATATGTCTTTAGTCATTACCTTCTGCACACCCCTTTAGGCCAAATGGTTTTTTTCCTTCCCTACCGATCGGCACCAGCCTATGGTTTGGAAGAAGACTATCCAATAAGCATAATGGGTGTACTGTCCTAATCCTAGGAGCACTCCCAATGCGAGAGAAGGTGAGGATAAAAGACAACCGAATAAACTTTATTCCTATTTCTCCTGAACCAGAATCCATCCCCGAACTGGAACAAGTTCCTTTCGAGTTCGTATATAACCACACGATGGAATATCCAATAAACTGTGGATCTTCGTAGTGATACGGAGTGTCCTGGAGAAATACAAAGGTGATTTAAGGATTGGCGAAGAAATACTTGGTTTGGTCGTGAATATCAGTTGCAATTTACTTTGCCCTCTTACTAATCCCTTGCTTTGTCTTTACATAATACCTTCTGTACACCATCGTTAGGCTAATTGGTTTTCTTCATTTCCTACCGGTCGACACCAGCCTAGGGTTTGGAAGAAGACTATCCAATTTGCGTAATAGGTGTACTATCTCCTAAACCAAGGAGTACTCGCAACCTGAGAGAAGGTAAAAGGAAAAAACAACTGAATAGTCCTATTCGTTTTCTCCAGAACCGGAAACCATCCTCGAATAAATCCCTTCGAGTTCGTATATAACCATACGATGGTTTTGTCCAATGGAAGTGGACGTTCGTAGTAATACGGGGTGTCCTGGAGAAAAGGGTAAAAGTAGGAGTGGCAATGAGGTTTGCAACTCTGACAATCCAAAAGCCAGTGTTAAGAAGGTTCGGTGAATTTTGGTCACTGAGTCATAGTCTTAGGGTCGGGTCAATGGTCGCTTCCAAAGAGAGAGAGAAAAGAAACACTCGGCGTGCACTCTAACCTAGATCAGAATGGTTACCAATTTATCTAATCTGGAAACCTCCCATTGTCATCTCAAATTCTCCTCCAAACCTGAAAGAAGAATTAGTCGGGGTCACCCAAGGAGTAAACTAACTCATCAGTGGGAATCGGGATCCAACTATCATCGCATGATAACGTGACGGAATCCGCTCACGCTATCACACTCCAGAAGGTATGCGCATATCTGGCAAGTTTCAGTTCTTTTGAAACTCCCGATGTGATTTTTACCCCATGCTCTTATGACCTTGACTTTGGCCAACAAATCATAAGTCACATGTCAAGTTCTACCCGTCGTTCTCCAGGTTAATTTGAGCTCACCCGCACAAGCCCTTGACTTTGGCCAACAAGGCTATACGACTGCCCCAAACCAACGCATCTATCTATGCTGCATATGAATACCCAACAGCTACCAAACACTGTGCCTTGACTTTGGCCAACAAATACAGCTTGAATACTATTGACCACCCATATGAAACGACGGAGGGCTACGAATGGTTTCTGGCGAAAACCTTTAACGTAATGAACTTGATATCGTTGAAGGAACGGATAGCTTTTAAAAAATATAGTGACGAAAACCATTGCTAAAGAGGTCACTCCCGGTGAAGGGATCTCGGCTCTTTCCCCGTAGAATGAGGTGCAGGATATTCCAACTGAATACCACGGTGCAAAGCAAAAGTAATCGGCTATAGTGAAGTTATTGCCCTGACACAAACTTTTGTCCAAGGGGTCACTCCCGGTGAAGGGATCTCGGCCCTTGCCTCGTCGACTGAGGAGCAAGATATTCCAACTGAATACCACGATGCAAAACAAAAGAGAACGTCCTTGCAATAACAGCTTTTTGAAAAAGTGTTCCAACAACATCAGATTAGGTTTGTTTTAACTTGCATTGATCCGAATCAACGCAGTCCCATCAATTGATCACACTACAAAGAACGAAAATATACTGATGTACGTATATGCCATCCGCATTCGCCACTGGGTCCCGTCATTACCCGTTAGGTTAGCTAACTAACGACAGAGCGGGGACTGGACTAGCGCGGATGCAAAACATATACAACATCTACTAATATATATATACCAATATATAATATTTCGCTCAAGGCGTGATAAAAATGCAACATCACAGAAATGTACAGGATCACAGAACAATACAGATATCTGGGATCCCCGGGTTTCACAGAGCCACTAATGAAACCCGACGTTCCCCTGGTCGTGTGGATAGCCTGTGCAATGAAATCCTAGACCCCTACGGGCGCGGCAAGTTACCCGCCAAAACCTGAAGCGAGGCAGCCCCTTCAGCAACGTGAATGGACCACTCGGCACTTCACGGAATCCGGTAACGTGGGCACCCCTCCTGGGTCAACCTGTACCCCCTACGAGTGCGGCGAATAGCCCGCCAATTCTAGAGTGAAGCCCCCTCCGTCTCAATGCCATAAGATGCGGGCCCGTTGCCCTCTAGAACCCGGCTATCCGTGCACCCCTCCTTGGGGTAATCCTAGTACAGAAAGTAAAATATACATACAACGGGTACATCGACCGCAACCTGGTCATGCCCTAAAATAATAATACAAACAGGCAGTGACGGCAGTCCACATGTCGGACGCTCGCCCCGCAATATCAAATATACATAATACAACAAAACCTGTACTAGCATTGCTTCCAGGCTATTCCCCACGACCAATCCGCAACATCACAGCATAACACAGAACATCAACGTGAAAGTCACGTTCGTAAATCCGTCTAACCGGGCTATAGCAGTTAGATAGGATTTACCGATCAAGTGACATTCACGGTCGCAGATATAATGTAAATACTGTTAACAAATGTGTTTTTAAAATATCCGATCGATCAAATTTACCAAGTGGGCCCCCAAGCTTTACTGTAGCACTTAAAGAAATTCTGGGCCCAAAAATAATATTCCAAAAACCACATTTTCTAGTCTGGAGGTCTCTGTAAAAAATTGGTGCACTAATCTGTCAAAACAGCGGCGGAACCGCGGCCCAAGCATGGGTTTGGCCGCGGTTCCGCGGTCGAATAATGAGATCTCGCGACCAAATTTTTACAGTAGGCTTGTAATACCCGGTTCTTTTTATACGCCTAAATCCATATTTCTCTGTAAACTATAAATTTGTTATTTTTCATTCGATTATTTAAAGAAACTTTATTAAACCCATTTTTGTTCAATAAAAGATCCCAAGTCATTTTTCCACATTCTTTTTCTAAAAAGCCGGCCATTCATTTTAACCCTTTTACCCTTTATTAATTTCTTTCAGCCGGCCCATTCCATTCTCTTACCCAATTTAAATTCTTTTCTCTTTACCCTTGTCCCTGGGCCGTTCCATTTCTCTAATTCTTTTATTATTAATTCCTGGCCCGAGCCCACGAAAATCTATTTAAACCCATTTCCCATTCCAATCTCACTGCCCACATCTCATTTTAAATAATCCCCTAAATATTTTCGCCCGGCCCACTCCCATATATTTTTCCCTAATAATTTTCTTCAAAATCCCTTGGCCCGCCAGCCCATCAGCCCACCTTTCTTTTCTCTTCAATTTCTTATTATTATTCTTATCCCCCAGCCCACTCCTTTGGCCCGCCCGCGTAAACCCGACCCGGCCTGCACCTCATCTCCCTCGTCTGCCCAACGGCTCTCCCGCCAATCTCGCTCGCGATCCACTTTCTCCGCCGCCTTCCTCGCCCACGCTCGCGCTCTTGTCGCCCACTCGCGAGCGTTATCATCGACGCACGCCTCATCTCCATTCCTCTCTCCCTCACTCCCACTGTCTTTCCCTCAATCCTCATCCTCGCAATCCCACACGAAGCCACTACCACCTGTCCCCTCATACCAAGCATCGCCACCTCGCCGTCGACAACGACAACGGCAAGTACGCTCCCTCCCTTCTTTCTTTCCTCCCCCTCTCTCGAACTCACGCCACGGTCGCCCACGCCCCGCCACCACTGCTGGCACCCACCTCTGGCCTCCTCCTTCTTCCTCAACCCCTCCTCGACTCAAACCTCCCCTCTCTCTCCAGAGAAAAACTCCGGCCACCTCCCTCCATCACCACCGCCACGACCTTCCTCCACCACCGTCGCTCACCCACTCGCTCTCTCTTCTCGCTCTTCCCCCTCAGCCCCGCCGAGTCTCTCCCTCTGCTCCTTCTCTCTCTCCCCTGTTCCTCTCTCCTCCTCTGCTCTCCCCACTCTCTGGCTCCCTCTCACTCTCTCACTCTCTCCCTCTTCCTCTACACACTCTCTCAGTTTTCTCTCTCACACTCTAATCTCTTAGCTCTCTCTCTCCCCCTCTTTCTCACTCTACATCTCACTCTCTCTCTCTGTTCTCATTCTCTCTCTCTCTCTCTCTCTCTGTAACTCTCTCTCTCTCTCAACACTCTCTCCCTCTGTTCCCTCTCTCCCTCTGTCCCTTTCTCTCTAACTGCCCCTCTCTCAATCTCTCTCTCTCTCTCTCTCTCTCTCTCTCTCTCAGTACTCTTTCTCTCTCTCACTCATCTATCCATCTGCCTACACATACACTCTCCCTCTGCAAATCCCTCGGCCTCGACAACGTCAGCAATCCCTAGTCCCGACACCGCTTGAGCTCGCAACAACCCCTCTAGTTCGAACCAAGCCCGTGCCAACCAGTTCAAGCCGAGGCCAAATCTTGACGTTGCCTCTCGCGCGTGTGTCACTGCCGTGCCGCACGTGTGTCGTGTCGCTGCCGTGTGCCCCAACGTCTCCAGGCAAGTCCCCACTTGCTACATGCTATTTATTATTAGTTTACAAATTATAATCGTATATATATCCCATGTTTTGCCTTATGTTAAATATTGCAACAAAACTGTTCGATACTTATCCTCTTAGAAAATCATTATCAAATTTGACGGAACCAGATTGTTCTTATTGGCCCTTAGTGTGATGAATATCTTGTGCAAATTTCATTTGATAATATGACAATTAATGACCAAAACAACTACCCCCAAGTTTAATCGTAAAACTGAAATTTTATTGCACCTGAAAACCGTTAAATTCACCATAAATCATATACATACTAGAATAGTGTGTTCGAGGGCTCAAAACGAATCAAACTCGACGAACTTTAACCCTGTACTAGTTTCCAGACATTCCCGTACTTAAACCGTGGTGAAAATTGGATCGGAGTGCGACTCCGGACTGCAGTCCAGAGCGACTTCAATTGTTGCTTGCTGCTCCGTAAGTGGTACCACAGGATTTTCTTAACTCGTAAGTTGCGGAACTCCACTGTTTATTATAGGTAAAGCTGTTATCTAGACAACACAATTAGTTTCATTCTATTTCGTTACCGTTTGATATTTATTCTGTAATTTAAAAGATCGGGACGCATAACAGTCCCAACAGAATCAGAACCGACATATTAGTGTTAAACATTGTATATCTTCCGACGTACAGATACGATTGAAGATCCGTCTATTGCGTTGAAACCCTTACTGAAAACCCTAGAATTTATCCAACTGTAGCGTCGCTAAAATCCGATCCCAACTAGGATCAAAATGCGTTGCGAAACGGACTTCTGATTCTGAAATTGGATTTGCAGCCGCGAGCGCTTAAAATGAAGTGGTTATAATTAATGATCCTGGAACCCAATTGGCTTGAAACCAAATTAGATGGATAGCTAACTGAACATACTAATTACTACCTGTTTATCGTTTTGCTAAATTATATACGTACGTTTCATGATAACTCGTGCAAGTGATAGAATACTATATTTTTTTTATGACACCTTAATCGTGCTTATATACTGTTCACGCATCATATCATAACCATATCATTGTAGTGATAACCTAGTGATATCGTGCATTTACCCAGTGTTAGATTCTAGTGATGATTGTGGCAAGTACGTCAGTGTTCGTGTATCCGTGATTAAGTGAAAGTGATACGTACTTGTACACAATCAGTGACCCTATTATTCTATTGCATTGTCGACGTCTGTGGGATGCGTGTACGTGTGACTATAAGTGGTATGGGACACTTATGGAAGCGCTTGCACGGGTGTCACAGATAAGGCATCCGACACTGCCATTTATCTTAGGTATTAGTCGGGACGTGCTTGATGGAGGTCCTGCCTCCAGTTCTCGCGCAGACTTGTCACGGATCGATTAGTATTTAGGGTGATGGTTAACGTTTGATGTAGATCACGGGGTGTGGGGTAGTTTAAGTGTGAGTTCAACAGAATCTCGGGAGTCCCATGCCGGCTTATATATTTAGGGAGTTATATGGAGATTTACAGGGTACGTGATATATACACCGTGATATTCTTGTTACATATTGGGCCCGTGGTCCCTTGCCCTTGGGTTCTACCCTTGGGTGGAGGACACTCGCGAGTGGTTGACTCTCACACTTGGACTGACGATAGGCTTAGTGACCTATACAGTGAGACTTAGAGACTGATAGGGATACTGGCTTTTATATTCCTTATATACTGTGTTGGCATACGTGACATATCGTTATACTGCTTTACAGTTCCGCTGCATTGATTACTACACATTCATATTCATGCTGTCATTGATTTACTGTTACTCAAATCTACTACCACTGTTAGAACTGTTACCTGATTTTATATATATTATATTGCTATTGTGTCGCTCTGACAACCTGAGTATGCATGCTCAGTGTGAGGAGAAAATTTAGCCTGGATCAGTGCATCACAGACTTCTTGACTTGCTATTCCGAGTTACATTCGTTGTTCCACTTCAGGTCAGTATCTACATTGTTTCTTTCAGTTACTGCATTTCTCATTACCTGCGCATCATTTACTGTTTACCATGAAAAACTAAAAGCCGAAGTGTGACTACGGCAGGACTTTTCCTTGACCGTAGGAGCATGGCTGGCTTTGTCTACCTCTCGTATTCCGTATTTTGGGAAGCGGGGCATGACATGGTTTAGTTGGTATCAGAGCCAGGTTTTGTATCGATTGGGATTGCAGTTTTCCGTGTATAGTTTGGCAATCTAAGACATCTCTCGGTCTAGGTTGTAAACTTGTCATTCTTGATCCATATTCACATCGTGTGTTCAGCTATCTATTCGCTATGGTTTTGGGTGACTTGACAGGGTTACGTGGTTGCAATTGCACTACCGTACTCTATTCAAGTGACTTAAAGTCATACAGTTGATTCCCCACTTATAATAAATTCAGCACCTCTGATATTTTTGAATCTTTGTCCTATCCATATTATATTTTGATTCGTATATCTTGTGACTTATATCATCCTCAAAATCATTGTTCAGGATCATGTCTTCCAACGACTCTTCATACATATCCGCTCCCCAAAATAAGACTGTTGAGATCTTGAGTGTACTGCAAGGTTTAAAGGAAGCCCAGGAGCGAACAAACGATTTGTTAGCTGAAGGACTGAGAAGGCAGGTGAGGCAGGCACCAGCGGGAGTCTCCAATCATAAAGGGATTTCCGTTAGACGAGAAAAGAAGAAGAAGTTGAAGCGTCAATTTGTTTCCCCACGACAGAAGCAGCAGAAGACCCCATGCTGTGGATATTGTAAGAGGCCAGGACATCTTCAGAGGGATTGTCGCCGCGCCCAAGGGAAATGTCTGATTTGTGGATTCAGCGAACATCTCATCAACGGTTGCCCAGAAAGGAAGGAGCTACAAGGAGGAGATTCATCCACACTCCCCATTTCTGCCGAATGACGATTATTGCGTAGTTCGCCCTTCGAGGATAAAGCAGACCCAACACCAGATTCAACTCGCGTAACGATGATGCAGCGGTCTAGCAATCAAAGAAGAATTTTTATGTTTTCCTATTTCATTATTATGTTGTCATCTTTTTATGAATATTTCTCTCCGTTTGAAATCTTGTATCCGTTGAACGTTTGGTTGAATGCAATAAAATTTGAACCATAATATATGTATCATTCTCATGCTTTCTCTATATCAAATTCTATTCATTATCACAGTATTTTAAATTCTGAGCTTTCAATTCCTGCAAACGCATATTTTCCTATACTTCGTACCTTGAGCTTTTTCCTTGATGTATTCCACTGTCTAATCATGACTTTCTTTTCAGACCATGGCCCACCCTGGAGCAGCGCCGCATCTAAATGAGGATACACAGTCTTGCGTTTCCTTAGACCGCACGCTGATGAGTTCTGACGATGAGATAAACGGTCCCCAAGTCAACTTCGGAAACCACGATCCAGAGGGCGAAGGAGCAGCCGCCCCAGAGTTCGACATGATAGCTGATTCCGACGAAGAAGAAGAAGATCCTGAAGGGAACCCTATAGAAGAAGACCCGATAGAGGAAGATCCAATGGAAGAAAATCCAGAAGAAGAGAATCACCTGGAATCGGACCTCGATGAAGAAGCTCCATCTGAGGAAGAAGGACCAGAAAATCAAGACCCTGCTGTGGAAGAACTTCCAGTGGCAATGCCTGCGAGGCGCTATGGAAATGGACGCCCCTACCTGAGTGCGCGAGCCTATCTCAACCTACTGAATCTCCACAACCGCGACTGACGAAGTTTCTTTTAGATATTGTCTTCTGGCCAAATAAAAGGTGTATAGTTTAGGGCCACTTTCGCCTTTGAGAATGCCTTGTTTCAAATTTTCTTGAATGAGATAAATCTTCTGAATTTGTAAGCCTCTTGATTTTGGTTCGCTTGATACTTGTTTATTGCCCATATCCATTTATTTTTCTGCTGAGTTCCCTGACTGTCCACCCCTACTCATGGTATAGTTTTCACCCCCGTTTCGATTTGAAAGTACCGCACCCTGATCCTTGGAATGAGCCACCCTCCATCCCTCGTGTGTGCCCCGTTGAGATCCTTCTGGGAGGAGAACAGTTCCTGTGAAACTTCCGAGTTCACTAACTCTTCAAATTTTGATTCGTGGGTTGTACCGACTGTTGTTTCCCCCACACTTTTCCTTTGGTATTCCTTTGTTGCTCATCCTTACTTCCTGTGCTGACCCTATCCCAATCTCCTTAACATTCAGCCTAAAGCCGACACACTTCAACCTTCTGTTTGAGCCACACTTCCTTATAATCATTACCCTATCTAGCCCTATACCTATGTGTGTTCTTCCTATTACCCTAATTATATATAGGGACACTGTTATTCAAAAAATTAGTTTTCAATACTTTGAATTTATCAAAGAGAGTGTGTTATTGATTACTCTATTTCCATATATTTTAAGTACGCTATTATTAATCTCGTTTTCAGTAGCGCAAACTTACACTGCGCATATATTGTTCCATGTTCCCCGTTTTCGTTATATGAGTTTTCTAAGTTGATTTAAAACTTTTCAATCGATAAATTACCTTAAAATGTTTTAACCTATCGGCTAAGCTTTCACTACCTCATTGTCGTTACTATATTTTCGGGTGTTATGCCTATGTTTACTATTATAAATGATTGTGTCTTATACCTATTATTTCTGCGTGTTTTTTTTGCACATACTTGAGTTTCGACTTTTATCGAATGCGCCTCGAATAATACTGTTCGTTATTGTTGTTATTTATATATTTCCGTATATGTAGTTGCTCTTATAGTTATTCCTACCTTATACCTATTTAGACCTACCTTTCCGTATGTTGTTCTTACTTATATATATACATATTTTAAAATTTCTTCGTCCACGGATTCTAGTAAATCTTTATGTGTTAGGTTGCAATATAACAGTTTTTCGCCTATGTTTGTATAACTTATCGTTACTTTAAATTTCGAGGACGAAATTTTTATAAGGGTGGTATGATGTAATACCCGGTTCTTTTTATACGCCTAAATCCATATTCCTCTGTAAACTATAAATTTGTTATTTTTCATTCGATTATTTAAAGAAACTTTATTAAACCCATTTTTGTTCAATAAAAGATCCCAAGCCATTTTTCCCCATTCTTTTTCTAAAAAGCCGGCCATTCATTTTAACCCTTTTACCCTTTATTAATTTCTTTCAGCCGGCCCATTCCATTCTCTTACCCAATTTAATTTCTTTTCTCTTTACCCTTGTCCCTGGGCCGTTCCATTTCTCTAATTCTTTTATTATTAATTCCTGGCCCGAGCCCACGAAAATCTATTTAAACCCATTTCCCATTCCAATCTCACAGCCCACATCTCATTTTAAATAATCCCCTAAATATTTTCGCCCGGCCCACTCCCATATATTTTTCCCCAATAATTTTCTTCAAAATGCCTTGGCCCGCCAGCCCATCAGCCCACCTTTCTTTTCTCTTCAATTTCTTATTATTATTCTTATCCCCCAGCCCACTCCTTTGGCCCGCCCGCGTAAACCCGACCCGGCCTGCACCTCATCTCCCTCGTCTGCCCAACGGCTCTCTCGCCAATCTCGCGCGCTATCCACTTTCTCCGCCGCCTTCCTCGCCCACGCTCGCCCTCTTGTCGCCCACTTGCGAGTGTTATCATCGACGCACGCCTCATCTCCATTCCTCTCTCCCTCACTCCCACTGTCTTTCCCTCAATCCTCATCCTCGCAATCCCACACGAAGCCACTACCACCCGTCCCCTCATACCAAGCATCGCCACCTCGCCGTCGACAACGACAACGGCAAGTACGCTCCCTCCCTTCTTTCCTTCCTCCCCCTCTCTCGAACTCACGCCACGGTCGCCCACGCCCCGCCACCACTGCTGGCACCCACCTCTGGCCTCCTCCTTCTTCCTCAACCCCTCCTCGACTCAAACCTCCCCTCTCTCTCCCGAGAAAAACTCCGGCCACCTCCCTCCATCACCACCGCCACGACCTTCCTTCACCACCGTCGCTCACCCACTCGCTCTCTCTTCTCGCTCTTCCCCCTCAGCCCCGCCGAGTCTCTCCTTCTGCTCCTTCTCTCTCTCCCCTGTTCCTCTCTCCTCCTCTGCTCTCACCCACTCTCTGGCTCCCTCTCACTCTCTCACTCTTCCTCTACACTCTCTCTCAGTTTTCTCTCTCACACTCTAATCTCTCAGCTCTCTCTCTCCCCCTCTTTCTCACTCTGCATCTCACTCTCTCTCTCTGTTCTCATTCTCTCTCTCTCTCTCTCTCTGTAACTCTCTCTCTCTCTCCTTCTGTTCCCTCTCTCCCTCTGTCCCTTTCTCTCTAACTGCCCCTCTCTCAATCTCTCTCTCTCTCTCTCAGTCCTCTTTCTCTCTCTCACTCATCTATCCCTCTGCCTACACATACACTCTCCCTCTGCAAATCCCTCAGCCTCGACAACGTCAGCGATCCCTAGCCCCGACACCGCCTGAGCTCGCAACAACCCCTCTAGTTCGAACCAAGCCCGTGCCAACCAGTTCAAGCCGAGGCTAAATCTTGACGTTGCCGCTCGCGCGTGTGTCACTGCCATGCCGCACGTGTGTCGTGTCGCTGCCGTGTGCCCCAACGTCTCCAGGCAAGCCCCCACTTGCTACATGCTATTTATTATTAGTTTACAAATTATAATCGTATATATATCCCATGTTTTGCCTTATGTTAAATATTGCAACAAAACTGTTCGATGCTTATCCTCTTAGAAAATCATTATCAAATTTGACGGAACCAGATTGTTCTTATTGGCCCTTAGTGTGATGAATATCTTGTGCAAATTTCGTTTGATAATATGACAATTAATGACCAAAACAACTACCCCCGAGTTTAATCGTAAAACTGAAATTTTATTGCACCTGAAAACCGTTAAATTCACCATAAATCATATACATACTAGAATAGTGCGTTCAAGGGCTCAAAACGAAGCCAACTCGACGAACTTTAACCCTGTACTAGTTTCCAGACATTCCCATACTTAAACCGTGGTGAAAATTGGATCGGAGTGCGACTCTGGACTGCAGTCCAGAGCGACTTCAATTGTTGCTTGCTGCTCCGTAAGTGGTACCACAGGAATTCCTTAACTCGTAAGTTGCGGAACTCTGCTGTTTATTATAGGTAAAGCTGTTAGCTAGACAACACAATTAGTTTCATTCTATTTCGTTACCGTTTGATATTTATTCTGTAATTTAAAAGATCGGGACGCATAACAGTCCCAACAGAATCAGAACCGACATATTAGTGTTAAACATTGTATATCATCCAACGTGCAGATGCGATTGAAGATCCGTCTGTTGCGTTGAAAACCTTACTGAAAACCCTAGAATTTATCCAACTGTAGAGTCGCTAAAATCCGATCCCAACTGGGATCAAAATGCGTTGCGAAACGGACTTCTGATTCTGAAATTGGATTTGCAGCCGCGAGCGCTTAAAATGAAGTGGTTATAATTAATGATCCTGGAACCCAATTGGCTTGAAACCAAATTAGATGGATAGCTAACTGAACATACTAATTACTACCTGTTTATCGTTTTGCTAAATTATATAGGTACGTTTCATGATAACTCGTGCAAGTGATAGAATACTATATTTTTTTTATGACACCTTAATCGTTCTTATATACTGTTCACGCATCATATCATAACCATATCATTGTAGTGATAACCTAGTGATATCGTGCATTTACCCAGTGTTAGATTCTAGTGATGATTGTGGTAAGTACGTCAGTGTTCGTGTATCCGTGATTAAGTGAAAGTAATACGTACTTGTACACAATCAGTGACCCTATTATTCTATTGGATTGTCGACGTCTGTGGGATGCGTGTACGTATGACTATAAGTGGTATGGGACACTTATGGAAGCGCTTGCATGGGTGTCACAGATAAGGCATCCGACACTGCCATTTATCTTAGGTATTAGTCGGGACGTGCTTGATGGAGGTCCTGCCTCCAGTTCTCGCGCAGACTTGTCACGGATCGATTAGTATTTAGGGTGATGGTTAACGTTTGATGTAGACCACGGGGTGTGGGGTAGTTTAAGTGTGAGTTCAACAGAATCTCGGGAGTCCCATGCCGGCTTATATATTTAGGGAGTTATATGGAGATTTACAGGGTACGTGATATATACACCGTGATATTCTTGTTACATGTTGGGCCCGTGGTCCCTTGCCCTTGGGTTCTACCCTTGGGTGGAGGACACTCGCGAGTGGTTGACTCTCACACTTGGACTGACGATAGGCTTAGTGACCTGTACAGTGAGACTTAGAGACTGATAGGGATACTGGCTTTTATATTCCTTATATACTGTGTTGGCATACGTGACATATCGTTATACTGCTTTACAGTTCCGCTGCATTGATTACTGCACATTCATATTCATGCTGTCATTGATTTACTGTTACTCAAATCTACTACCACTGTTAGAACTGTTACTTGATTTTATATATATTATATTTCTATTGTATCACTCTGACGACCTGAGTATGCATGCTCAGTGTGAGGAGAAAATTTAGCCTGGATCAGTGCATCACAGACTTCTTGACTTGCTATTCCGAGTTACATTCGTTGTTCCACTTCAGGTCAGTCTCTACATTGTTTCTTTCAGTTACTGCATTTCTCATTACCTGCGCATCATTTACTGTTTACCATGAAAAACTAGAAGCCGAAGTGTGACTACGGCAGGCCTTTTCCTTGACCGTAGGAGCATGGCTGGCCTTGTCTACCCCTCGTATTCCGTATTTTGGGAAGCGGGGCGTGACAAGGCTTATACTTTCCAGCACAGTATTCTGAGACTACCTGAAAAAAATTTCGAGCCAAAAAAAATCGACAGAAAAATGATGCAAAGAAAAATACGGGTTTTTGGAAAATTGTTCGATCGGAAATGTAAAACACATTAGACAAAGTTAGGCTATGTTAATGGCGAGGCTCTAATACCACTGTAAGTGCACGGCGGCGCCCCGACCTCCATCCCGAGGCCAAATGCGGAAGCGATGGTTAACTTTAATTTTCAAACCGGCACCACCGCGCACTAAAACCCGGATCGTGCCATTAAACTAGTCCTAGCTAACTACAAGACGGGTTAGAGATATACCGACTGATCCGTGTCCTCCGGTCTTCTCGTCGTCGTCCGGATCTCCCGCGGAATCTCCGGTCGTCGCCTCCTCGCCGGAAGGGCACCACATCGCCGGGTACTTTTACGGGCTCCCACCTCTGGACCGAGGCAACTCAGGCACGAAGTTGGCGAGTCGACGTGCCCAAGGTTTGCTGTAGGTTATCTGTAGAACTCTATGTCTCTTGGGGTTTATTGGGAGTTGCCTTTTGGTGGAGGGAAAAAGATATGAGATTTTTGGAGATGAACCATATCATTTTTGCAAGCCAAATGAGAGTATTTCTTCCCCCACAAAGTTGGGACATCCCACTCCTCATAGTGGCCGGCCACTTGTGGTGATGGGAGAGAGAGAAAAAACAAAAAAGGGGTGAGGATCAATCATACAAGGGAGAGTGTGAAGTGATCATGAGAAGGAATGATCACAAAACAAATCTAACACTCCAAAACCTAATCAACTCCCATAATAACTCCACAAGTCAAACCATGATGACTAAAAGAAAGTCAAAAGAAGTCAAATGATGGTGGAGTCAACAAAATGCAAAGAACACCCTCCACAATGCTTATTTGTACAATTGCAAATAAGCCCTCCTCCACCAAACTTCGGCCATTGAAAGATACAAATGAAAATGGCCGAAACGGAAAGCAAACTGGCAACTCCAGAAAACTGGTCCCGTAATAAATTACAGGAAAACCCCGATATTGTGTATACACACCCGCATTTGTATTCCGACCGAAATACAAATGCAATGAGACAAAATATACACTGTGCAATACTAGGATCCGGCTTAAACCAAAGCCCGCTAGTATTAACTGTCCGATCATGATCCGTGCAATACCGCACGTATCTGATCGAACCCTGCCATATCTCCATACGGTCTCTACAGCGTTTCGTCCGAAAGCTTGAGTAACTGAATGTGGGGGACTCTAAAGACTCGTCAACACCTTAGTTGTGGATTTAACCACTAGCTCGTCAGAGGTATAGGCCAATACGTAACGGGCTACCAGGTATTGACTAAAAGGGACGTCGATGAGCAAACTCATCCTGACACCCTACTGAGCCTGTCAGTGACAATATCCGTACAGTCCGGTCCGTTCGTCTATGAGCATCGCATGGCGGGCCTAGGGGGTTGGTAAAGTCAGACCCCCAAAAGCGGTACAAGTCGTGTCGGAGTGTAGCCCAGAACACCCTGAGATACTACTGGAATACCTACTAGTAAATCTCCTGCCTCGGCCGAGAGCTTCGTGTAATGGCTCTCCTAGACACAGCGTGACCTCACCCCCAATACCTGGAGAGACGAACCCCTGAAGATCCGCTCACTGCCTCCATGTGGCTCGGGACTGTACCCAACTAAAACCTGTTTGCACGTCTCCTTTGAGCGTGGTAGGGTAGTAATCAAAGTACAGTGGGAACTCACACGAGACAAATGATGATCCCCAGGTTGATGAACTAACCTGTACACATGTCACCAGGGAACTGCTATCTGACGTCAGGTATAAGACCAACTAGCATATTCCCGGCGAGTCCTGTCCGGTGTACTCATAACCCAATGAGCACCTGTATACATCTTAGGTGAACCAACTGACACCAGTGGCTTGTGAGACCGGCCACCGCCCCTCGTCGGGGTCTCGACTGTATACACTAGTCTACTCTGGAGAATCGATGCCCTGTCTCGAAACTCCCACGACTAGGGACCTTCTAAGGATGTGCTTATAGACTACCAGCTCCCACGTATATGATCGCCCTCATACTGCTGGTGGTCAAGCAAGAATCCTAGGAGCTCTATCAACGTGTAATAGCAACATGTCAGGTCACCTAAAGCAATACACGATGATAAAGATAAACCAGATAGCATACTATCATCCTGAGTAAGACTGTCCTACTGGGACAGGTCCTCCCTCAATCATTGCAATCACGTGCCTGTGATCCAATAATTGACTCTGAGGGCACTATCTCCAACATCACAAAGTCCTTTTCCCAGAGAGAGACTATTATGAGATGGTTGAGTATGAGATACTACAACCACTGCTATCAGATGGCCCTGGTGCAAGTGGGAGATTGTTAGTTATATGTATGCCCTAGAGGCCATTACTATACATAGGATGTATTTTGTAGTGGATGCTTGGACGTATATAGGGAGGACTTTCTTGCTCGACATGATAGTATGCTATCTGGTTGCTCTTTACCGTAACGTGTACACTGATTGTCTCTCTGTTACATGTTGGTAAAGCCTTTAGGATGTGTACTTGACTACCTGGACTATGATGCGGATCATACTAGTGGGGACATGGTAGTCCATAAGTGCATCCTTCAAGGTCCCTAGTCGTAGGTGTATCGAGACGGGGCATCGATATACCAGTGTAGACTAGCGTATACCTTCTCAACCCATACAGATGGGCGTTGGATGATCCCATATCCATTGGTGTTTGACATCAGAGATGATATACTGGTGCTCAGTGGAGACTGGGTACACTGGACGGACTCGCCGAGAACTCCCAGATGGTATTGTACCTTACGTCAGATGGCAGTTCTCTGGTGACACTGGTACAGGTTAGTCTGTAGACCCGAGTTCGTCATAGAGTCTTGTGTGAATCCCACTGTGCTTTGATTTCCACCTTACCACGTCCAAGAGGGCATGCAAAACGGTGGTTTTTGGGTACAGTCCCGAATCACATAGAGGCAATGAGCGATAGGAGGGGATTCGTTTCTCCCGGTATAGGGAGTTGATGTTGCGCTGTGTTCGATTGGCTATAACCGGAAATCCCTGGCCAGGGTTGCTGAGATTTACTGGTAAGTGTTACCTGTAGTTTCTCGAACTGTTATAGACCTCATATCGACACGAATTATCGAGCTATTGGGGTCTGACGTTTACCACCCCTAGGCGAGGTATGCGACATATCAGACGACGAGACCAGACTGTACGGTAAGTGTTACTGGTTGGATTCACAGGAGTGTGAGCGGGCTTGCTCGTCGATCTTCTGATCGCTCAATAACCGGGTGGCCGTTACGTTTACAATACCGCTTGCGGCTTGTGGGTGTTTGATATGATCATCACCTGCTGCCGGCGTATTGACGAGTCTTTAGAGTCCTACACAGAGGTTTCCTTGCTCAAGCGAAATGAAATAGGAGCGCATATGAGATATGTGCGGGACCGAGAATAATACCAGTATGTGATACTGTATTCGATTCTCGCGATTTATGACATTGATCGGTTATATGCGATATAGCCGGGTTATCGGATCAAGTGTTGATTCGATAAGTTGTTACTATTGATATTAGTCGGTTATATGCGATATGATCGGATCTTTAAATCAAGTATTGATTTAATGATTTAATGTACAATTATATATTAGATATATTACTTTACATTAACTAATATTTGTTCACTTAAAAAGGATTTTCTCACTTGATGTGCACATTGTATATGTGATATACTTTTGTGCACTTGATTGTATCATGTTTGATGATACATGAAAGTTTGTGTGTATGATTAAACCATGGTTATGTTAATGGTTAGGGTTTTGTTTATTTACTTATTCATTTATTTATTTATTTATTTTGGAAAGATAAATAGAATGGTGGCTTATTTTGTTCTTTTGTTGAAACTTCATGAAGTGTTGAAAGCTTGACCATTTTGTTTCTTTCCTAAACCTAACCATTCACCTAACCCTAGTTTATTCTCTACACTTAACCATGGTTGCTATATGATAAGATCACTTGATTTAATATAATTAATCAAGTGATTTTTTAATTATCATCATATTCTTTTCTTCTTCTTCAAGATGAAGAAAACCTTTGCTACCATCAATGGCAACATGAGAAAAAGAGTGAGAAATCCAATTCTAAAGTGAACCCACTTCCTATTTCTTCATCCTCTACCACTTGACAAGTAGTATAGGGTGTTTTCTTCACAAGTTTTATGACTTGGTGAAGTTGGAGCTTGATCTTGAGTTGCCTCGACGTAGATCATCTTCGGCATCGAAGTCGACGACCTAGCCCGATCATTTCTTCGATGAAACCATCGCTAGAGTCCGGGATCCGATGATCGCAGCGGAGGGACATCATCACGGAGCTAAGGAAGTGGAGGACCGGATCTACAAAGGTTGTAGTCTCTTTCACTTTGCAGTAAAGTTGTTTACTAGCTTGTAGTTTCGCCTATTCTCTAGTTAACGATCCGTATTAGGGTTTCTCGGCACCGGAAATTTTTGAATTTGGCATGGTTGATTCCTTGTGAGACCTCATTAGCGTGCCTAGGAACCCTACAAGTAGTCCCTGGCCAGGGCAAGTGAAATATACTGGTAGGTTTCCAGTGCTATCTCAGGGTGTTCTGGGATACACTCCGACACGACTTGTACCGCTATTAGGGGACTGACGTTTACCGCCCCCTAGGCCCGCCATGCGATGTATCAGATGAACAGACCGGACTGTACAGAGATTGTCACATTTAGACTCAGTAGGAGTTCAGATGGGTTTTCACCTCGTCAGTCTTCTTGTCGGCATCTACCTGGGGACCGTTACGCACAGCTAGTGCCGCTTGCGGTCTGTCGTTAAACCCACTGCCAGCGTAGTGTTGAGTCTTTAGAGTCCCACACCGAAAGATATTCGCCTTTAGGCAAAAGAGTAGAAGTCACATGGTTTTGGGACAGGTCGCATGGTTTTGCGATAGGGTTCGGTCATATCCGTGCACTTGTGCACGTTTGGTGTCCGGACAGTTAACACTAGCGGGCTTTGGTTTAAGCCAGATCCTAGTGTACATTTTGGGATTGGTTTTATCTCGTTTGTATTCGTGTTCCTCGGAACGCGGATGCGGGTGTGTATGCACAGTTGACAGAAAGACAGAGGCAGAGTATTCTCATTGGGGTTGTTGACTGTTGACTGTTGACTGTTGACTATTGACTTTTGGCTATACCCTAATAAGAATAAGAAATATAATTAACAATAACATTAATTAAGTATTATAGTGACATGGTTGTTGAGGGGTTGACTTTGTTGACTTGTTGACTTTGTGACCGGTTGACTAGGTTGGACTAGTTGACCATCATCATGACATTGGCTATCATTTCATGGCAAAGACTTTTGCTTACTTGTTTGTTTTTGCAAAATGAGTGCATGAAATGATATAGCCATTGACTTGAACCATCACATAATACTTGATTACTATTTTGTTATGATGGTTTTGGATTATGAGAGCTTGGATGGCAAAAGAGTTACTCATTCTCTCATTTCATTTCTCTCTCTTGCTTGAGCTCTCCCTCTTGCTTTTCCTCTTGCTCTCTCTCTAGCTCAAGGCAACACCCTCTCATGAGTTGAGAAACATTGCCTTAGAGATAAAAGAAAACCCAAATCACTTCTCTACTCATCCTAGTTCACAAGGTTTAGCAAACCAAGTGTTCCAGTTTCTTCAAGTTCGAAGAAGAAGCCAAAGGTAGAAGCTTTCAGGTGGATCCATCTTCGGCGCAAGGAGACGACGAGGTGAGGCCGATCCGTACACCAGAAATAGTTGAAGACGAAGGAGTTCAAGAAAGGTATAGCCCTCTAACCGAGTAGGTAAAACTCTAGTTAGGTTGTTAGGTAGTTGTTTAACAAAGATCCGTATTTTGAGTCCATGTTACCACCTCTTGAAAAATCGTTTTTCATCATTTCCGCAAGCCCGTAAGTACCGGGAGAGGTAACGTGGACTTACAAAAATCGCATGGAATATTTGGTTTTCAATAACCGTTGTTTTGCATCAATTCTTAAAATTGAATGTTTATATCTTTATTTTATAATGTGAGATATAAATTTTGAAAATTGTGTTCTAAACATTTACCTTTATCAGTTAAGACTAATTAAGGTGCATTGAACAACGATATAGATATTCTGAACCAAAAGACAGTTTTCCACTCACAATGCACGAAATTTGAGTTAGTATACTCTAGAGACTTATGCATGGTAATGTATGTTGTCCGATGTCCATTAGGACCGTGGTTGGTACTCTTACTATATTCCATTTACTTATAATTTTTCTGGTTTTAGACACGTATTTCGTTGAAATACAGGATCTAAATTTTGAGAAGTTATAGGTATAAAAATAAAGTAGAGAACCATATGTTGGAAATATCAGGGTTTCAAGATGATTGAAGATGTAGATACTTATAGTAGGTATTCCATCATAGAAATATTTGAGAACTTGCTTCTCTCTCAAGTTACTCATCCGTGGGTGTGCTCCTTGATGAGTAATGTGGCATCGCCCTTTTCCATATGGGATATGCACTGGAGACAGTCACATAACAATTGAATATGGTTCATCTAAATTAGTGCCTTAGATTCTATGTGGACATAGAATAGTTTTATATCTTGAGAATGTTTAGATATGAAGTTATCTGGTTTCTGTTTAAAAGCCGAATCCAGACAAACTCAAGAAACATTTTTGTAATGGCAGTTTGTGGGTTATTCCAGGCTTTTTAGCAAGGGTTTTAACATTCTACCATTTGCAAGATCAAAGGTTATTTTGTTCTTGACTCGCTACCTTTTTTTAAAAGGAATCTTTTTTCTAAAGAAACAAGTGGGAGTATGCTAGAACTGGATGTGATTCCATAACCACAAACGATTACTGAAAGTTCAGTGGAACCTGAAGATTCAATTGGATTCGACAATCCATTAGCCACTCCGCAGATTTAGTGGGTAATCTCAGCCACCCAAGAGGTACTTTGGTTGCCTCAAAGATGGTGACAGGGAGGTTTTTATAACCCAAGCTTGCCATTACTGTTGTCCTTGACTATGAGATCTGGCAAGTTGATGACTATAACATCATTCTAAATTGAATTTAGAAGTGCATGTGTATATGACTTTGCCAGAGGGTTGTTGTAGTCAGTGGGAGCAGCAAAAGCGAGGTGGGCAAGTTGCTTATGTTTATTTATAGATTAAAGCAAGGAGAGCGGAATTGGTCATCTAGTTTGATGTAAAAGTCAAAGATTTTGACTTCATCAGAACAACAGATGGACTTGGTAAGAAGGTAATGGGGAGTGATGTCCTGGTATTTGGATGGCATGCTTCAGATAGGAAGTGATGTTTCTATACTACGATTGGTTATACTGTGGTTGTGACAAGGTGTTTCTCCATATAGGATCTGGAAAAAATATCAAGTATTTTGGTGACTAGATCTATAGTTTTAGATCTAGATTTGGGAAGTGCCCTAATATGGGTATCTTTACATTATTATAAAGTGTCTTAGAATGGACGATTCCTAGCGTGGTGGTGTATCCGCAGGTAAGGGAGCCACCCTCTCTAAAGAGATGTCTTCTAGATTGATGAGGAGAGAGATTTTCATGATTGACATATCACTTACTTATGCAATTGAGTCAATTATGAGATGTTAAGTAGCACACCAGATATTGCTTTTGCATTGGCTGCAATAAGCATATATTAATCCAATCCTGGAGAAACATTGGGAAGCAGTTAAGAACATAAGATGACGTTCTTGGTGTATGGTAATGTCAGCCTCCGGCAGGAGGCGGTTTTCGATTTAGGCTTCCAAGGTGACCTGGATGAGTAGCTGTCAGAGTTATAAATTTACCCTTTTTTGAGGTGCAGTATATTGGATAGTTTTCCAAGCAGGATACTGAGGTGGTCATGGCGCTGGGTGTTGATTATATAAACAATCGATACAGTTTGAGAAGCTTATTGGATTTGATGTTCATGTTATGAATAAGGTCCCATCAGATATCTAGACAAGTTCAAAGACATGTATCGCGCATTTCGAAAGATAGTCATTCTCCGCGAAGTTAAGATATATAGAGAGAAAAAGATAGAAATATTATAGCGGATCCACTCACTGAGTCTATTTCTCGAACACGTAAGTTTCTCAAAATGAGTTTTGAGGAACTGACTAGTAGAGAAGTTAGGTATTCGGTAGCACATGAGCTATGAGTATGCGATACAACAATAATTGTCCTTAACTGCAGGTGGAAGATTGTTAGATATAATGTTCTCAAGGCAATTATTATAATTGCAGATATGCAATTATGATAATTGAACGAGGACCTATACATATAGAACAGTCTTACTTGATATGATAGTATGCTATCTAGTTTGTCTTTATCATTATGTGTACATGTTTTGATAAAGCCCGTAAGATTATTGCTTGACAACCAGCATTATGATGGCAATCATATACGTGGAAGCTAGGTGGTCCATAAGCACATACTTAAATGTCCCTAGTCGATGGAGAATCAAGACTGGGTATCGATACTTCGGAGTAGACTAGTGTATACTTTTCGAGACCCCAACGAGGGGCGGTGGCAAGGTTTCATAAGCCGTTGGTGTTGAGTCATGTAAGATAGTATACATGTGCTTACTGGAGGTGAGTACATGATTCATTTAGAAAATATGAGATGTTTTGTATGTAGATGATATCAAAAGAAGAGTTTTTATGAAAAGTTAGTAGTAAAAGTGTAACCTCAATCAATAACAGTGTCGCATGTAGCAAGACCGAGATGAGTACGGGTCGTCCTCAGGGATTTGTGGACTCTATGATTCTTGATTTAGATGAGCTGAAATAAAAGAAAAGAAAAGAGTAAAGAACGTCAAATGTTGTGTAGTTTCAAGATCTAATTCAAGAAATTTTTGCCAATAATTAATTGAATAGTTCAAGAAACCTTTTCCAATATCCAATCGATTAATCAAGAAAATGAAGATAGCTTATTGTATTCTTTAGGATTTAGTAGCCTTGGATGAATAATACAGATGACTCATCTTATCTATTGATAGATTTATGACTAGTTCGATGGTGACGAATGCGGATTAAGGTTCCTCGGACGAAACTAGGGTTTCGTCACTATTGACCCTTGTCCTTGCATTCATATCCATTCGCATCTAGCCTTCAACAAAGAGATCATCAATCTAATATCAAATCATGGTCGAAATCATCAAGAATTTGTTGTTTCTTTGCCCGATGAGGATGTTGATGATTTCTTTGTTGAAGTTCATAAACTTCATAAGACTTAAAAGGAGTATAGTGTTTTCTCACCCATAGATCTATCCTAATCCTACGAATCCAAACAAGCGGAGATTTACTCGTGCATCATGATAATAGAAGAATTCATAATGCGAGAATTTAAAGAAAGTGAGATTAAAAGCAATGATCACCTTTATTATTCAAATTCAAATTACAATTTCTTCAATCTGAGATTACAAGAAGAATAGCTCTTGATCACTCCCTTGAAGATGTAATTGTTCTGTCGATCTTCGTTTCGCTCGATCACTGTGAATCTTGGATCTGTCGAGGATCACGTACTCGTTGATGACGATCGGCTTCGCGTAAAGGATCTTGAATGATGTCACTCGATGAATTTCTCAATTATTCTTGATTTTGGATCTTGATTTAGAATTGGATCTTTTCTTTTTGATTTGGTTTTTGGATCAAAAGTTTCCCACACTCTCAACAACAACTCAACAACAGCCTTAGGTCTTTATTTATAGTCTTAGATCAATCTTCCCTAACAAGCTAAGTTGTTATGAAGTTTCCCCCATAAGCTAGGCAGTTATGCAGAGGCTTCTTCGATAAGCTAGGCTGTTATGAAGCGTCTTCAACAAGCTAAGGGGTTACAAGGAAGCTACTGGAGAAGTCTTGATCGCCGACTCCATGAATCGGCCGCGGATCCGCGGCGACTCGGCCTAACTCGGCCGCGGATCCACGGCCAAATTATGGGATCATGCTGTGGTTCTTATGCAATGTTCTGGTTATAGAATTTTGGTCTTCTTTTGATGTCTGGAATCTTCTAATTCTTTCTTGGTTTCTGCCAGTATTTGATTCTTTGGTTTCCTGTATTATATCGGCAGATTTCTGATTCCTGTTATTTGACCTGAATTAATCTAGCACAAGATCTCAGTAAAGACTGTGAGATACAAAATATCATGCGTGAAATATTAACACACAATTTCATTCATAATGCCGGTTATAATGTATAACACATGTTAATTGATATTTTCCAGATAAACTTCTAATATGTGTTATATTTATATCAAACACCTTTAGATGATAACGAAGAGTAAGGAAATTGTCGTATGGAAAGTGCAATATTTTCGACTGAACAAATACCCCCAAAGTTGACTTTGATCGTCCCGAGCAAACTTTTTATTTATTATTCAAATGAAGGAGAAAAGAAAAAGAAAAACTAACTAGCACACTTTCGTAGGCAACACGATTGCACTGAGTATGTGCAACAAGCCTTTAAACCTCTAGGTGTCCCTAGTAGGAGGAGTGTTGTCTCCTGAGGGTATTCAGCGGATTGCACCCACAAAATCACATAATGAAAGAAAGACAGTGAAAGTTACATATAAAGATAATAATTATAAAAGAAAGAACTTGAAAATAAGAGTTTTCCAACTACACTAGCTTTTTGGTTGTTATGAGCCTTATCTTAATGGTCGTGAAAAGATGTCGGAAATCACGTCATCCCTCAACAAAACATCATCTTTATTCTTCATCCCTACCTTTCTTCCAAACACCGATCATATACCCCTACGTGTATGTAAAAGACATCCCTACAATCGGAGAATTCAATTCAAGTTTTCATACTCTTGTCCATCTACCTCAGTACTTTTTAGTCGGTGAATATTTTGGATGGAATTGCTCACACATTTTCATGCGACCGTTAATACTTCTTGAGTTACTAACCAACCGATTACTACATGTGCTTGCTGATTAGGCGTAAGTAGCAATTTTCTCGTCTTGCAACACCTAAGGCTTAGCAGTGACTCCCAAACCAGTTGGTCTAAGGCACTAGGTGATGAAGCACCCTCACTATATTTTTATTGCTGCCTTGGTGATTAAAAAATCAGTATTCATTTTTTCTTCTTTTCACCATTTTATATTTTATGCTTTATTTATATTTCCTTCATACTTTGGCTTTTAAGCAAGAGCATTTCAAGGTATTCTCTACTATCACGAGTTTCAAGACATGTGTAAGTGCGTACAGTAGGAACTATTTTTCAGACTCATTTTTTCCTCAGATTAGTGACTTCTTTCATCTTACTAACCCTTGGGACAATGGCTCATAACTAGTTATTACTAGTTTTGTTTAAGAAAACATCTAACTTTCTTGTTTTTCTTAAACTATTCCAATCTTTTAAATGTAATTTTTTACTTTCTAAACTTTCATTATCAAATTTTTGTTTTGTTTTGTGCTTATGCAAAGTATGATGCAAATTAATACTTAAATAAGCACAAACCTCCCCCAAACTTGTTTACGGCAGTGTCCCCACTGTTGTCATCTGTTAAATCTCAAAAACCTGTAGACTTGGGAGGAAAAGTTTATTAACGGGGACAAGAATATATGAAAGTGAAATTCTCCCCCAAACTTATTTTTGGCTCACAATTTTGTGTACAAATTTTATTTTCAAGAGCCAAAATTATACCCCCCCAAACTTCAGTTAAACAATGTTAAACTTTTAAAATCATAAGAGGGGGTAAAGTTATTGGTCAATACAAAGCCTTACAAAGACCGAAATTCAACACCAACCATTCGAAGATTTTATCGATGTAATGCACCGGTTGGTCGAAGAATATGTTATATAGAGCTAGGAAGAAGTGGGGAAGAGATAAGTGTTAGTATAGAACGTGTTTGCATCTCAATTTGGAGAGACGACACAATGAAGATAATGGATTACTCGCAATCTCGTTATATTCAAGAAGAAGGGGTGGTGGTTCAATTTCAGTGTTTCGGGGTTGATTCCTCACAACTCCCATGTTTTCTAGAAATACGAGTTCATCAGCGAAAATTTTCTCAAAGCTTGCATCGATACCCCGAAGAATAATCTCATTGGAAAGAGCAGGATGATACTCAGACTCTATAAAGGGTTCATACTCATCGTTAGATGTTGACCCGGACAGCTCGATAGATATGTCCGTATGTGTATAATACATAGCTGGGTCAAAAAATAACGTAGCAAAAGAGTCTAGATCAGTATCGTGAAGCTGTTCAAATTCTCTGCTGTCGACATCCATTAATTCGACAGAATATACTTAAGCAGAAGGTTCGAAGGGTACACTTCCCAACTTGTAAATGTTCAGCTTAATTGACATCTTCCCGAAGGATAGGGTCATAGAGCCGTTTCGACAGTTGATTACAGCATTCGAAGTGGCCAAAAAGGGTCGACCGAGAATCACCGGAATTTGGTTCCGTGGGTTCGCTACCGGTTGTGTATCTAGAACAATAAAGTTCACAGGGAATATAAATTTCCCGACTTTTATCAACACATCCTCAAGCTCGCCCCTAGTTTTGGTGATAGATCTATCGGCCATCTGGAAAGTACAGTGAGCAGGTTTTAACTCTCTGATACCTAATTGCTTGTAGACGGAGTATGGAAGCAGGTTAACAATAGCTCCAAGATCGAGTAGAGCACGGTTGATATTTTTACCCCCAATAGAAATAAAAATTGTTGGACAGCCGGGGTCAGTACGTTTCTTAAGTAATTATTGGGTAAAAGCTGTGTTTACATTACTCGACATGAACACCATTTTCGGTACTTAAGTTTTTATCTTCCTAGTGCACAAGTCCTTTAAAATTTTAGTATAGGCCGGAACTTGTTGTATAGCATCTAGGAGAGAGATATTGATGTTAACCTGTTTAAAAATTTCTACAATCTTCTCCATTTGTGGACTTGGTCTGTTTTCCCTTAACCTATTAGGATAAAGAGCTTGAGCAATAAGAGCCGGGTCCAAAATTGGAGAAGATCGTGTGGGTGGAACAGATCCTAGAATTGGAGTGGGGATTGTCTTATGTGAACTAGAAGATGTGGGCTGAGGGTTCGAGCCTTGGGGAAAACAGGGACTAAGCTCGCAAGAAGGTAGTGAACTAGACGAAGTAGGATAAGAAGTGGAAGTCAGGGTATCATTGTCAGAATCCTCAATATCAATCTGTTCTCCGACATGGTTATTCAGCACTCTTCCTGATCTCAACGTGGTAATAGCACTCACATTATTATAATGTGAGGGGCCAGGATCAGGTGGGTGTTGAGCTGGAAGTTTCCCTTTCTCTCTAGCACTCATTGTGACAGTTAACTGTGTGCTTCTATCGCTTTTATACTCGCACCATGGGAGGCGGAGTCATTCCTTATTGTGTTGATAGAAGACTTTAAATCCACCGTCAATTGCATGGTATGTTTCATGAACAAATCTAAGGTTTGTTCGAGTGCAGAGGAGTTTTCTGTACCGGCAGGTAGGAAAGAATTATTACAAGGAGCAGAATTGTTGGCCGGATTTTGAAAAGTTTGTATTTGCAATGGGTGCTGACTCAGTGGTGGTTGCTGTTGTGGAGGAACCCTTTGATATTTATTTTGGTTTGGAACTGTGTTTTGAGTTTGGTTTTGGTTCCAAGCAAAATTTGGGTGATTACTCCAACCCTGATTATATGTGGAAGAATAAGGATCGTTTCTAAGTCGCAGTTGAAAAGCAGCATTAGTGTGCTCGTGACCTTGAAACAGAGAATTCAAAGGACATTCTTCCGTCAAATGTGATGGATCGGAACAGTATCCACACACAGTTTTAGGGAGCGTCAATTGGTTTAGGGAGGCTGAAGAGACTTTGTTTTCTATAGTATCGAGTTTCTTTTGTATCGCGGCCATTTCGGCTTTCATTTCGATGGAAACATCGAGTTGATGGATAACTCCTCTATATGATGGTTGACTCATGCTTTTCCATTGTAAAGTGTCTTGGGCAAGATCTTCCAAGTATTTCCAAGCTTCACCTCATCTTTAGACAGAAATTGACATTGACGCATGGTTTCAAGCATCTGTTTTGTCATGAGATCAATACCCTCATAGATAATTCGACACAAATCCCATCTATTGATTCCGTGATGAGGGCATTGTAAAAGAAGATCCTTGAACCGTTCAAAGCATTTCAAAAATGGTTCATTGGGAAGCTGGGTAAACTGGTAGATTTCGCTCCGAACACGGCCGATCTTATGATTGGGATAAAATTTCTTAAGGAATGCTGCAACAAATTCATCCCATTTGGTAATAGAGTGTGCGGTTGTGTTATAAAGCCATTTTTCAGTTAGATCAGAAAAAGTAAATGGGAGAAGACATAAATGCACAGCATCCATAGAAAGTTATGACGCGCCAATCATTGCACATACGTTTTCGAATTTGTTAATAAAAACGTATGCGTCTTCGGACTCAAGACCGTGAAATTTGGGGAACAGTTTAATAAATTGGGGTTTAATTTCAAAATTATCACCATTGGTTGGTGGAATAGAAAGACAAGTAGAGAAGGGACCACGTACAGGGTAGCATCTCTCTTGGAGAGAAATGCGCGGTGGATTCTGCGCACCTGCGGGCGGTGGCAGCTGGTATCATGAAAATTTGATGGATTACCATCCATCTCGGTCGATGTGGGTGGTGGGCAAAAAGAAAATAAAAAATATCGACTTCGGAGTCGATAGAAGAAATGCGGACAAGACGAGTACTAGAATCCCGTGTCCAGCCGAGCATGCACTAACGGTTTAGCGCAAGTGGCAGCGTTGGTGATCATTAAAGAAAAGTTTGTTTGTTTTGAAAAAGTTGGATTTTGGAAAAATCACAAAAAATGCATAATCAACCCTAGATTTACGGTCACCTAGGTCAAGTCACTAGACCGCTCCTAGACTTCCTGAAAACAAGCCGCAGGATCAATCCTCTACCACCTCTTTATCACTCTTGTGGCCAGATAAGTGCAAGTTAAGTGGGAGGTATCTGCTATGTAAATAGCAGGCCTAATTAACTAACCACTTGCCTTAGACACCACAAATGAAATGCGGATAAGTGATCACCTAAACAACGGCGGAACCGCCGCAAAAACCTACAATCCGCCGCGGATCCGCGGTGGATAGGGGGATTTAAGTGATGAAATTTTTACTGTAGCTTCCTTTGCTCTTCTGGATTCTTCAGAAAGTCTCAGAATCTTGATTTCCTCACTTCAATGATTCCAGATTCCCTCGCAAAATTCAAATACTAATCGTTAAGCACACGAAGCGTCTTGATTTGAATTGTGATGGAATAATAATGTTTCAACTCAAAAATCAAGAAAAACAAAATTACGCACCTATCCCCGGCAACGGCGCCATTTGATTGATTTAGAAAATAGGAGATGTTTTGTATGTAGATGATATCAAAAGAAGAGTTTTTTATGAAAATTTAGTAGTAAAAGTGTAACCGCAATCAATAACGGTGTCGCATGTAGCTAGACCGAGATGAGTACGGGTCGTCCTCAGGGATTCGTGGATTTTATGATTCTTGATTTAGATGAGTTGAAATAAAAGAAAAGAAAAGAGTAAAGAACCTCAAATGTTGTGTAGTTTCAAGATCTAATTCTAGAAAATGTTTTCAATATTTAATTGAATAGTTCAAGAAACCTTTTCCAATATCCAATCGATTAATCAAGAAAATGAAGATAGCTTGTCGGATTCTTTAGAATTTAGTAGCCTTGGATGAATAATACGGATGACTCCTCTTATCTATTGATAGATTTATGACTAGATCTATGATTATGAATGCGGATTAGGGTTCCTCGGATGAAACTAGGGTTTCGTCACTATTGACCCTTGTCCTTGCATTCATCTCCATTCGCATCTAGCCTTCAACAAAGAGATCATCAATCTAATCTCAAATCGTGGTCGAAATCATCAAGAATTTGATGTTTCTTTGCCCGATGAGGATGTTGATGATTTCTTTGTTGAAGTTCATAAACTTCATAAGACATAAAAGAAGTATAGTGTTTTCTAACCCAATGATCTACCCTAATCCTACGAATCCAATCAAGCGAAGATTTACTCGCGCATCATGACAATAAAAGAATTCATAATGCGAGTATTTAAAGAAAGCGAGATTCAAAGTAATGATCACCTTTATTATTCAACTTCAAATTACAATTTCTTCAATCCGAGATTACAAAAAGAATAGCACTCGATCACTCCCTTGAAGATGTAATTGTTCCGTCGATCTTCGCTTCGCTCGATCACCGTGAGTCTTGGACCTGTCGAGGATCACGTGCTCATTGATGACGATCGACTTTGCGTAAAGGATCTTGAATGATGTCGCTCAATGAATTTCTCAATTATTCTTGATTTTGGATCTTAATTTGGAATTGGATCTTTTCTTTTTGATTTGGTTTTTGGATCAAAAGTTTCCCACACTCTCAACAACAACTCAACAACAGCCCTAGGTCTTCATTTATAGTCTTAGTTCAATCTTCCCCAAGATGCTAAGTTGTTATGAAGCTTCCCCCATAAGCTAGGTTGTTATGCAGAGGCTTCTTCGATAAGCTAGGCTGTTATGATGTGTCTTCAACAATTTAGAGGTTACAAGGAAGCTACTGAAGAAGTCTCGATTGCCGACCCCATGAATCGGTCGCGAATCCGCGGCGGCTCGGCCTAACTCGGCCGCATATCCAAGGCCAAATTGTGGGATCATGTCGTGGTTCTTCTGCAGTGTTCTGGTTATGGCATTTTGGTCTTCTTTTGTTGTCTGGAATCTTCTAATTCTTTCTTGGTTGCTTCCAGTATTTGATTCTTTGGTGTCCTGTATTATATTAGTAGATTTCTGATTCCTGTTATTTGACCTGAATTAATCTGGCACAAGATCTCAGTGAAGACCGTGTTATACAAAATATCATGCATGAAATATTAAAACACAATTTCCTTCATAATGCCGGTTATAATGTATAACACATGTTAATTGATATTTTCCAGATAAAATTCTAATATGTGTTATATTTATATCAAACACCTTTAGATGATAACGAAGAGTAAGGAAATTGTCGTGTTGAAAGTGCAATATTTTCGACTGAACCGTACAGCAGATCAACTCGCCGAGAACTTCTAGATAGTTTTATACGTATTATTAGATAGAAGTTTTCTCGTGTCTTGTTTATAGGCTGGTCTTTTGACCTGAGATTTTCATTTGTCTCGTGTGAGTTCCTATTGTACTTAGACTACATTCTACCATGACTCAAAAGAGGTATGCAAAAAGGTTTTAGTTAGGTACAGTCCTAAGCCATATGGAGCCAGTGAAAAATCATCAAGGATTCATCTCTCCCGGTATTAGGAGTCGATGTTGCACTGTGTTGGGTCATCCATCACCAGAAATCCTTGGCCAAGGTGTATGAGATTTACTGATATGATATCAGTAGTTTCTTAGTGGGTGTTGAGCTTTAGCCCGGCATGACTTATAGGGGTCTAACTTATCCACCCCGTAGACTCGGTATACAATTATCTCAGAAGAAAAGACCGGATTGTATGGAGATTATCACAGACATGCTCAGTAGGGGTATGGTTGAGTTTGCTCATCGGTCTCCCTTTCACTCAATATCTGGGTAGCCGTTACGTACAGCTAGTGCCGCTGACGTGTTTGTGGTTAAACCTACTGCCAATGTATTGACGAGTGTTTAGAGTCCTACACCGAAAGTTTTTCCAGTTCAGGAAAAATGATGTAGTGGCCGTATATTGATACGAGCAAGGTTCCGATTAGGTATATGTGCTAGACACATGGACTTTAATCGGACGGATAATATTACTAGCCGGCTTAGGAGTAAGCCGAATTATTAAATCAAGTTCTGATTTAATAATTTACATATATATATTTCGATATGTATATTCTAGTACTATGTTCATTGTATTTTTTTTTATCTCTTGAGTATTGGTATTTTGATATGAATACGGGCATATATTTGCGGGGACATGTTTTTGTATTCATACAAGAATACTTCTAGAGAGAGGACACCTCATTTCTAGGATTTTCTTTGTAAAGAAAATATGAAATAAGATGGGAAAAAGAAATGGTGGAGGGTATGGGTAAATGAAATATAAATTCATTCTCAAATACTATTCAAACATGGTTGTAGTTTTAAAATGGAAAAATTCTTTTTACAAAAGTTATGAAGCATGCTTGAATTTGTGAAGGTTGGTTTTCATTCCACCATTTTGTTTCTCTCACTTCCATGGCTCTTTCTTCTTCTTCTTCTTTATCTTCAACACTCTCATAAGTTGAGAATCATGAAGATAAAGAGAAAGAGAAATGCTAAAACACTCACTTACATCAATAAGCATCCTCGATTAGCCATTTATGATCTTTAGTTACTTCATGGATGAAGTTGAAGCTTGAACTTGGTTCTCTCGGGTGGATCATCTTCGGCGAAGGAGGACCAGCTTGCAAGCGTGATCTGTAGCTTTTGAGAGCATGCTAGAGTCCAACCCAATTGGAGCAAATGAAGATACTACAAATGTTGTAATTTCTAACCTCTAGTGTTTGCTAGTTTAGGTGTTTGGTTTAGATTTTTGGGTGCAATTTTTTAGTGCTATGAAATTTTTTGTTTTTGGATTCTGCATTGGCCACGGCATAGCGGCAGGGGCACTAAGAACTTTCAGGATATGTATTCCCTAGAGCCCATTATTGTATATATATATAGTGGATGCTTGGACATATGTATGCACAGGAAAATCTTGCTCGATATGATAGTATGCTATTTAGTTTGCCTTTATCTTAACATGTGTATATGTCTTACTTATTATTTCTTATCGCTGATACATGTTAATAAAGACAGTAAGATTATTGCTTGACTACAAGCGTTATGTTGGTGATCATACATGTGGGAGCTGGATAGTCCATAAGTACATCCTTAAATGTCCTTAGTCGTTAGAGTATCGAGACTGGGCATCGATATTCCAGAGTAGACTGGTGTATACGTTTCTAGACACTGACGAAAAGGGATAGTTGGTCTCACAGCCATTGGTCTTTGGCACATATAATCGTATACAGGTACTTAATGGTTGTGAGTGCACTGGACGAACTCGTCGAGAACTTCTAAATGGTACTATACCTATCGTCAGATAGCAGTTTTCAGATGACATGAGTACAGGTTAGTCTTTAGACCTAAGATCATTATCTGTCTTGTATGAGTTTCCACTCTACTTAGATTACTACCCTACCACGGCTCTACTGTGTCCTGCAAACAACTTTTAGTTGGGTACAGTACGGAGCCATATGGAGGAAGTGAGCGATTATTAGGGATTCATCTCTTCTGGTATAGGGTGTCGATGTCGCACTGTGTTCGGTTGGCCAGCACCATAAGATCTTGGCCAAGGCTGTTGAGATTTACTGATAGTGAGATCTATAGTTTCTCAGATTGATCTTGAGCCACATTGGTACTGTTCGCCGCCGAAAGCTAGGCTGAGACGCGGAGGACGTCTAGCCTGAATTTAGGGGGGAAGATGCTATTTGGTTTTATCCATCCACCTCTTCGAAGATGCCAAGTTGATTTATGGCACCGTATATCAGAAGTTTGGATAGATGCAGTCGTTGTATCAGACTTCGTCAGACTCCCCTTCATTTTCACTAGGGTTTTTTTATTTGGGGGGACGCTCTTCCCTGCAGGCGCAAGCCCTTGCAGTTAATTACGTTACCGCATCGCGATAACCACTTTCTCCTGCTCCACAAGTTCACTTTGTGTCGTGTGTATTTTTATTTGTTTGGGTTGCCCATGGATTGTATACGGAGACTAATTTATGTTGTCTCCCGTAGAGTGTGGATTTGTCCAAATCCGTATATTTTTATATTTGGGTTTTTATTTAAGGATCGTTAATCAAGTTTGAGATTAAGATCGACTTAAATGGTTGTGAGCATTTGGGGCTCAGTTAGTTTAATTTAAGGACATCACGGTCAGTTATCGCCATGTTTGAGGCGAATATTAGTTTAGGGACATTTCAGTCCATTATCGCCATTTTTGAGGCGAATATTAGTTTAGAGACATTTCAGTCCATCGTTCATCTTGCGCACACGTGTTTTTCTTACGTGACGAAATGAATAATGATGATATGGAATGCACCCAATTTGGGGTACGATCCGATTTAAAGTGTGTACGCCAATTTGAATGTGCACCAAAGAGTTGTTGGTTGTCGGGACCCACCACCTTTCTGAAGACGCTGAAGAATTACAACTACATATATCAGAGGTGTGGAGAGATGTGGCCATAAAGCAAATCCCGTATTTGAGGGAAAAAGGGGTTATGGTGAACCTAGAAATCGTTAGTCATATTTTGAGACTAAGATTACTTTAAGGGATATAGGATGAATATTATTTTGGATATCATCAGTTGAAAGATCATTAGTCATGTTTTGGACTAAGATCAATTTGGGAAATCGTGAGCAATATGGGCTCGGTTGGTGTTTTGTTAAGGATACGTTAGTCCGATTTTGAGACAAAGATCCACTTAACAATTTTTAGGATCATCATTTTTGTTTCAGATCCAAAAAAAGAGCATTTGCGCTCTGTTGAAAGAAGACTTTGGAAACTTAGCCTATTTGGGCTTAGTCAGCTTAGTCTTTTCTTATTTTCAAAAATGCTAAGCACTTTTTTGGGCTCTGATGCTCACATATATGACATGTGAAGCATTCAGTCATGTGCACTGCCAATAGGTGTTGAAGGCTTTAGTCATTGTTGGGACGTTAACCGCACGCGCAAACGTGTCGGTTTTGGAAATAAAATTGTTTTTAAGAAAAAGTTGCGCATGCGAGCTGGGTCTCGTTTTAAAATTTATAAAACCGCAAGTGCACAACGCGTTGTAGCGAGCCAGCAAGCACGGGTCGATCCACAGGGAATTGGAGACTAGGTATCGTTGCTTAAGGTTCAAGAAATAACGAATTTGGTTTGTTGTCAGAAAATATTTAAAAAATACGAAAATATAGTAACAAGTTTAAAGAAAGTTGGCCGTGGCTTTGGTTCGGATGGTTGAATCACGACGATTTCTTCGACGCTCTCTTGATCATGAGTTTTCCATCTTTGTGTCGATCCCGACGTGAAGCAGGACTTGTCAAGGCGGTTGCGAAGTACAAATCATCAAGCTGCCGATATTCGACGCAAAACTCAAAACGAATCCGTTTTGTTCACTTACCGTTTGTGTGTCCAAGTTTAAAGTATCAACACTAAGCACAAGAGTTAGTAAGCATACAACAACATCAAAAATACAAATTACTATGTGAGAGCAAGTAGTTTTAGTGTTAAGTTTGCTAAGTGCTTGTGATAGTATAGGGTATATGAAACCAAGAGATTTGTCAAGCCACTTGATAACAAAATACCCGATCTAAATTTAGCAACTTCAATATTAAATTGATTCTACCCTTAAGCTCGCAAAATGGGGTTTTTGGAGAGAATATGGTATGTGATGAGGTTACCAAGTAACCATGGAATCAATATACCTTATCCAACTAATCCAAGTTGCAATCCTAAGTTTATAACCATATTATGAGCACATTAAAGATTCACAAGAGGAGGAGGAAGGAAAAGCCATTCATCTCATATCCTCACCATGACCACAACCAAAAGATTACTCAAGCATGATATAAAAATAAAAGCAAATAACAAAAAGAAGTAAATAAAGAAGGAAAAGCAATTATATTAATACTTGAATGAGTTGAGATACAAGGTGTTGGTTACTTGTTTAACCTCCAAAATGAAGCTCTCAAAAGAAGACTCTAAGAGAGAAGAAACCAAGTATATGTTCAGACAACTCTCATGCTAAACCAAAAACTAAAGAATGGACTTGGGTATTTACACATATTTTTACATATCCCTCTCTCCAGATCTGTTCTGGTATTTGTTGGTTCAACACCAGAATAAAAAAATAAAAAAAATATGATGATGTGATCACAATAAACAACCAGAAGAAAAATGAGGATAATTGGAGACAGGGGGACCGGCGGCACCGACCATTTAGGGTTTCTCGCCGGTTGGGTCTTGAGGAGTGGGGCCGTCTTGGTGCTGTGATCTCGAGTGCTCTCTAATATCACTCTGGTGATATTTGATTAGTCTATATAAACCTGGTTTGGATTCAGGTATTTGGAAGGAAACTTGTTGCTTTATATCACATCATAACTTTTTGCATTTATCACACTCCCAACTTGCCCACTTGTGCCCACTTGCACATGTTTTTATGCTCGCTTGTGTCATGGCAGTCCCAACCTAGGTCAAAAAGCTAGTGTACGCTTGTATTGTATTGGACCAAAATTGTGTGCACTTGTTTATTTGCAAACGAGCTCTTTAAATATCGATCGGTTTTCCGTTCTGATTGTAGTGTCGGCTCACAAATGTCATATCCTTGACTTTGAGTATGTTATCTAGTGTTTTGTCATGAATACCTGTAATCTGTAATTACTGAGCAGACACTGATTAGTAATACCGATATATAACAAAATTGATAATGAATGAGTGGTATTAAAATGCAGTTTTAAATGATGAACAAATACCCCCAAACTTATCTTTTGCTCGTCCCGAGCAAAACAAAATGCTAACCTCACTTTCGTAGGAAACGCGATTGCACTGAGCACGTGCAACAATCTGTTAAACCTCTAGATATCTCTAGTAGGAGGAGTGTTGCCTCTTGAGGATTTTCAGCGGATTACACCCATAAAATCCTGTCACGCTAGTATCATGATGAACCTGTTAATTCTAATTTTAAGTTAAGTATCAAAACTAGATGTTCTATCACCCTAGTCAGAAACGTCCAACCCTTATTTTTCACTCCTAACATTTTATTTAACATAAGCTTATACATGCCTTTACGTTGTTATGCGAATAGTATCGATAAGTTTTTAAGAACATCGATTAGGCTCATTATGTCGTAAATATGGACTAGGATAAACTTCTAAAGGATCATACGAATTTGAAAAGACTTAAGATTTTCTCAAGTTTCGTTCTCCAGTTAGGTTTAAAGTCAGAATTTATATCATTTTTAATAGAGAACCAAATCTTATTTTTCACTCCTACTTTTCACCTATTTTTGTTCATACAGACCTTTCGTGATCGTGCAAAAATTCTTTATAAATATAAACCTTCATATCTCCGCTAAAAAACTGTTTATAATAGAAAACTCCTCTCCGCTAAGATTATTCTCCCAGAAAGAACAATGAGGAATTTTAACTCGGAGAGAACGCTTGCGTAGCTTGTTTTATTTAGCGATTAGAAACTTAGCGAGTTTTGGGTCAATGATTCCCACACCAGATGGTTTTAGGACATTAAGTGTGGAGACACCCCGAAGACTTAATTGCCCAAGTTACCAAGGCCACAAAACAAAAGAATCATTTTGTTCGCGTTTAAAATATTCTGAAAGCAGTGAGAATGGAGATATAGTCAGCTTTTCTTTTTAAATCCCGAAGACGTGTTCATGTGGATAAGGTGCGTGATCACTCCAACAAGTTTTCAGATGGGTTATTTTTCAGACTTTTAGTTTCTATTAAAACCTCGATAATATCCATCATATCTACTTCACTTTATGAACTATTCTTAATATTACATAATTTAGAACAAACCAATCTGATCCTAAAAATGTTTATCAATTTTTAAAAGTTTTTGAGACATGTCAGACCATTCATCTAATTCTCAAGAACTCATAACATGAGTAAAGTGATATAAAAGACGTATATTAGTTATGGTTAAACACAAATAACGGTTATCTTTCGGGTTTTCAATCTCCTGTAAAGGGTTTAGTTGTTTCTATCTTATCAACCGAACCGTCAGATTTCGGGTTTAAGTTCCCCTGCTAGCTAACATGACGAAAACGTTTTTATATGTTTTTTTTAAAAAAATTCAATTTTTATGTTTTTTTTAATATGTTATGCAATGGAAAATATACACATGATGCAGAAAAATATACGTAGTGCTCACCCCCAAACCTGAGTTATACGATGTCCTCTTCGTTGTCCCCATCTCTGGTAGCTAAACTTAGACATTAGGGTGAGAATTTTATTCACAAAAAGAATAATCTATGGTTAATTACAGTATATATAAGTTAAGAGATTGCGTTAGTCCAGAAATTAATATCAGCCATTCGAAAATTTTGTCGATATATGGCAATGGCTGGTAAAAGAAAAGGTATAAGAAAAAGAAAAAGAAAATGTACATGTTAGATATTAGTAAAGGGCATGGGTGTGCGGAAGTAGAGATCAGAAGACGCTGAATGCGTAGATGAAGTCTTAAGGGAGTCAAAGAATTGTTGCCAGAATGAATTGAATTTTCACAAAGTTTGTGTTGAGTTTCGATAATAGGTTCGTTTAAAAACTGGAGTTCATCCGCAAAATGTTCAGAGAAAGAAAGGTTCGTAGAATGTTCCCAAATTGATCCTAACTCAAACTCACCATGAATATCAAGTTCATCCGCAAATATCTCCTCAAAACACAGCATGAAAGACTGTTTCTCAAGGCTGTCTTCCTCCCTATACTCCTCCACAATCCTACTCTCGTTGTTACAACTCACAATTCCCAAAGCAAACTGTTCCTCATCACATTCACATATGGGTAGGTCCATGTCATCTAAAAATATAGGTTCCCACATTAACGTTTCTTCCGAAACAATATCAATAGGTGATAAAAAAATTGTGGGTTCCTGATCCTTGATTTGCTCTAATAATCTATCACAACCATACCCATCAAATTCATAAGCTCCCTCCTTTAAATTTGGAGTGCAAAAATAAGTCGGTGCAAGAATTTCCTCTTCAAGTGGTATATCGGTTAAATCAACCTTAAGATTATAAGTGACAAGAGCCTCAGTAGGTACTTAAAAGCTAGTGTTGGACTGACTTAGACGATTTTCTTGTTTGTCCTAATAACACTCAGTCAACTCAATTATATTATCATCGATGAAATCATCAAAAAAAATTTGATCGTTTATCTCACTCGGGTGACTTCTTAGATGATAGATTTTGACATTGTTAGGTTCCAATTGACAGTGTTCACTCTCTAGAATTGTCATAGCTATATATTTCACTTGTTCTTCGATTCTAGCTAATGATTGAGCTTGAGCGTGAAACAATTGCTCAGGTTGTTGTATGAACATGGCTAGCATCGAAACTGTGTGATTCTCGACTGCAGTCATCACTTCAATACCCTTCTCTAAAGCGGTCAATTTAGAATCCATCTCACTATCATATCCTAATGAAGTGTTAGTTGTTTCAGAAAAGGAGGGTTGTGATGGTGGTGATGCTAAAGCCGTTATCCTGTCGACCTCTTTCTCTAAGTGTTCCATCATCTGGTCTATGTTTGAAGTGGGACTGGGTTCAAGAGTGTTAGGAGGGTGACCGATATAAAAATTCTGGGATGGTTGGCCACAACCTAGGAAATGACAGTTATCATAAATGTGGGAAGAATCTTGGTAATTTGAACAAACGAATTGGGAATGAGTGTAAACAAACGAATGTGGATCGTTAAAAATTGAATTAAACTGTGTATCACGCATATCAACAAGAATTCACAAATATCACAAAAACAAAGAATATCAAACCCCTAGTAGTCTATATTATGCTAAGTCAACTAGACCTGCTTAAGAAACCCGGTTGTCGAAGTAAAACTGTGTCGAGAAACGGGCTCAAGATATACGGATCACAAAGGCAGGTAAGTGCAGAGATAAAGGGAGCTTTTCTAATGCTTTCGTGAAGTTCCTTAATTAGAATAACCCTTTCTTTGTGAACACTTGCCTAGACACCTTGTGAACAATATACTGTTAAGCGATATTCTAAATACAGATAACTTCTCATAATGAGCACGAAAACCTTAAAGTCAGAGTTCTAATTGATTTTAAAGTTACTAGGGTTATGAAAGAATGCAGTTTTGTAATTTGTGGGCCACGGAAAAAGGTGATGAAATCCTTTACCGTATCTTGTTTGGTTTCGTGCCCTTAATATCCGTATTAAGATGCAAATGCATAATTCAATAGAATAATTTAAGAAATCAATCAAGCAAGCAAGCAAGCAATACTTTTTTTTGTTTTAAGTTTAAGCGCTGCAACAAATACGGGTTAGTTCTCTTTGCTAGTGGTGGGAATTTGTGCAAAGAATCCTACAGAAGATAGAATATTAGAATGCGTCGGATTTGAGTGAAAGTGTTAGAAAATACGTACCAATGTGATTTTGGGTTTAGAAACCCCCTTTCAAGTGATTACGAGTATTTGAATGTTCGCTTGCATGGGTTAAACTACCCAGATCTTTGGCACTATACATCACTAACGTCTTGTAATTGAATTTGAATCTTACTCCGCACGATCGCTCTTCGTAATTCCATCGAAATCTAAAAATGTCGGAAAATTCGATATTTAGTGTAAAAAGTGATATATCTGCCCAAACTCATGCACACACAAAATCACAAAAATCAAACAATACCAATAAAGTACTAACAGTGTACTGGAGACACCACAAGAAAAAAATTTCCCGAATACCCCGGAGGGGCCGGCGCCGCCGGATATTTAATGAATGTCGCCGGCCAAATTTATTCCATAGGTACTCAAATTTTGGGTAGGTCCTTCAGGCTATTTTAGTGTTCTAAACACAGTTAATTTTCCTAAAAACTTGTTGGGATGTCACCCGCGCGCGCAAATGTGTCGGTTTTGCAAATAGAATGGTTTTTGAGAAACAATTGCGTACGCGAGCTTGGTCTCATTTTAAAATTTATAAACCGCAAGTGCACGGCGCGTTGTAGCGAGCCAGCAAGTACGGGTCGATTCACAGGGAATTGGAGATTAGGTATTGTAGCTAAGGTTCAAGAAATAACGAATTTGGTTTGTTGTCACAAAATATTAAAAATACGAAGATATAGAAACAAGTTTAAAGAAAGATGGCCGTGGCTTTAGTTCGGATGGTTGAATCGAGGCGATTTCTTCGACGCTCCCTTGATCATGAGTTGTCCGTCCTTGTATCGATCCCGACGTGAAGCATGACCTGTCAAGGCGGTTGCGAAGCAAAAATTATCAGGTTGCCGATATTCGATGCAAAACACGAAACGAATCCGTTTTGTTTACTTATCATTTGTATGTCCAAACTTAAAGTATCCACACTAAACACAAGAGTTGGCAAGTATACAACAACATCAAAAACACAAATTATGATGTGAGAGCAAGTAGTTTTAGTGTTAAGTTTGTTAAGTGCTTGTGATAGTATAGGGTATATGAAACTAAGATATTTGTCAAGCCACTTGATAACAAAATACCCTATCTAAACTTAGCAACCTCAACACTAAATTGATTCTAAATTTAAGCTTGAAAATGGGGATTTTGGAGAGAATATGGTATGTGATGAGGTTACCAAGTAGCCATGGAATCAACATACTATATCAAACTAATCCAAGTAGCAATCCTAAGTTTAAAATCATATTATGAACACATTAAACATTCACAAGAGGAGAAGGAAGGCAAAGCCATTCATCTCACATCCTCATCATAACCACAACCAAAAGATTACTAATGCATGATATAAAAAGAAAAGCAAATAACAAAAAGAAGTAAACAAAGAAGGAAAATCAATTATATTAACACTTGAATGAGTTGAGATACAAGGTGTTGGTTACTTGTTCAACGTCCATAATAAAGCTCTAAAAAGAAAGCTCCAAGAGAGAAGAAGAAGATGAAACTAAGTATAGGCTCACACAACTCTCAAGGTAAACTAAAACTAAAGAATGAACTTAGGTATTTACATATATTTTTACATATCCCTCTCTCTAAATCTGTTCTGGTATTTATAGGCTCAACACCAGAATAAACAAACAATAAAAATATGATGATGTGACCGCAATAATCAACCAAAAGAAAAATGGGGATAATTGGATACAGGGGGGCCGGCGGCGCCCGCCATTTAGGGTTTCTCGCCGGTCGGGTATTATGGAGTGGGGCCTGTCTTAGTGTTGTGATCTCGAGTGTTCTCCAATATCACTCTAGTGCTGTTTGATTAGTCTATATAAACCTAGTTTGCAATTAGGGATTTGGTGGGAAACTTGATGCTTTATATCACATCATAATTTTTTGCATTTATCACGTACCCCACTTGCCCACTTCTGCCTACTTGCACAAGTTGTTGTGCCCACTTATGCCATGGCAGCCCCCACCTAGGTCAAAGAGCTAGTGTACACTTGTATTGTGTTGGACCAAAATTCTGTGCACTTGTTTATATGCAAACGAGCTCTTTAAATATCATTCGGTTTTCTGTTGTGATTGCAGTGTTCGTTCACAAATGTTATATTCGTGACTTTGAGTATGTTATCCAGTGTTTTTTTACGAATACCTGTAATCTATAATTACTGAGCAGACACTGGTTAGTAATACCGATATATAACAAAATTAATAATGAATAAGTGATATTAAAATGTAGTTTTCAGTGATGAACAAATACTCCCAAAATTATCTTTTGCTCATCCAAGGCAAAACAAAATTCTAACCTTACTTTCGCAGGGAAGGCGATTGAACTGAGCACGTGCAACAGACCGTTAAATCTCCAGGTGCCCCTAGTAGGAGGAGAGTTGTCTTCTGAGGGTTTCAGTGGATTACACCCACAAAATCCTGTCAAGCTAGTGTCGTGAAGAACCTGTTGATTCTAATCTAAAGTTAAGTATCAAATCTAGAAGTTCTATCACACTAGTCAGAAACGTCCAACCCTTATTTTTCACTCCTCACATTTTATTTAACATAAGCTTATACACGTCTTTACGTTGTTGTGCGAATAGTGTCGATAAGTTTTTAAGAAATTCGATTAGGGTCATTATGTCATAAATATAGACCAGGATAGACTTCTGAAGGATCATACGAGTTTGAAAAGATATAATATTTTCTCAAGTTTCGTTTTACAGTTACGTTTCAAGTCAGAATTTATATCATTTTTAATAGAGAACCAAGTCATATTTTTCACTCCTACCTTTCACTTGTTTTTGTTCATACACACATTTCGTGATCGTGCAAAAAGTCTTTATAAATATAAACCTTCATATCTCCGCTAAAAAACTGTTTATAATAGAAAACCCGTCTCCGCCAAGATTATTCTCCCACAAAGAACCATGGGGACCTTTAACTCGGAGAGAATACTTGCTTAGCTTGTTTTATTTGGCGATTGGAAACTTAGCGAGATTTGGGTCAATGGCTCTCAAATCAGATGGTTTTAGGGAATTAGGTGTGGAGACACCCTTAAGACTTAATTGCCCAAGTTACTAAGGCCGCAAAACAAAAGACTCATTTTGTTCGCGTTTAAAATATTCTGAAAGCAGCGAGAACAGAGATATAGCTAGCTTTTCTTTTTAAATCTCGAAGACGTGTTCATGTGGATAAGTTGGGTAATCACACCAACATGGTTCCAGATGGGTTATTTTTCAGACTTTTAGTTTCTATTAAAACCTCAATAATATCCTTCATATCTACTTCACTTTATGAACTATTCTTAATATTATTTAATTCAAAACAAACCTGTTTGATCCTAAAAATGTTTATCAATTTTTAAAAGTTTTTGAGACATGTCAGACCATTTATCTAATTCTCAAGAACTCATGACACAAGTAAAGTGATTTAAAAGACGTATATTAGTTATGGTTATACACAAGAGCCACGGAACCGCGGCCAATAGGCCATTTTTGTTGTCTATTGTGCCCTCAAGGCAATTATCATAGTCGCATGCATGTGATTATGATGATTGAGAGAAGACCTATACCGGTAGAACAGTCTTACTCGAGTTGATAGTATGCTATCTGGTTTGTCTTTATCTTCATGTACATGCTTACATGTTGATAGAGCCCATAGGATTTATGCTTGACTAGCAGCATTATGATGGCGATCATATACGTAGGAGCTGGGGGTCTTTAAGCACATCCTTAAATGTCTCTAGTCATGAGAGTTTCGAGACTGGGCATCGATACTCCAGAGTTGACTAGTGTATACTGATCGAGACCTTGACGAGGGGCGGTGGCCCGGTCTCACAAGCCATTGGTGTTGTTTAGTCACCTAAAATAGTATACAGGTGTTTATTGGGTTATGAGTACACTGGACGGACTCGCCGGGAACATGCTAGTTGGTACTATACCTAATGTCAGATAGCAGTTTCTTAGTGACATGTGTACAGGTTAGTCTGTTGACCTGAGGTTGTCATTTGTCTCGTGTGAGTTTCCATTGTGATTTGATTACTACCCTACCACGGCTCAAAAAAGTCGTGCAAACAGGTTTTAGTTGGGTACAGTCCCGAGCTACATGGAGGTAGTGAGCGGATCGTCGGAGATTCGTCTCTCCCGGTATTGGTGGTTGATGTCGCGCTGTGAACGGGTGGCCATCACCAGAAATCCTCGGTCGGGGTAAACGAGAATTACCAATCCAGGATCGATAGTTTCTCAGGTGATGATGGGTTATATACCGACACGAATTATCGCGTCAGTACGGGTCTAACTTTATCCACCCCTAGACTCGATATGTGATACTCATAGACGAACAAACCGGACTGTATGGATATTTTCACTGTCGGTCTTAGTAGGGGTTTGGATGAGTTTGCTCGTCGGCCTTTCTTTCGCTCAATACCTGGGTAGCCGTTACGTACAACTAGTGCCGCTGAAGTGCTTGTAAACCAACCGCCAAAGTATTGACGAGTCTTTAGAGTCCCACATAGAGGGTTTTCACGGTTCAGGCGATATGGTGTAGATGACGTATGTCGGTACATACAGGTATGCGATTAAATATGTGTACAGGCTGCAGAGACTTTAATCGGATGGTTGATAATACTGGTGGCTTAGGATTAAGCCGGATTATTAAATCTGGTATTGATTTAATAATTTTTATATATGTATTCTAGTATTATTGTTCACTATTCATTTTCTCTCTTGGCTATTCGTATTTTTGTACGAATACGCATACATGTATTTCGATACGTGTACCGGATTGCATTCCGTATTTATACGGCATAGGTTCTAGAAGATGGCCACCTCATTATTTGATTTTCATTTTAGAAAATCAATTTGGGAAATGAGGTGGAGGGGTGAGTTGGCATGAGCATGGGCTTGGCATGTAGAGAGGCATGGCATACATTGTTTATTGTAAAAATGAGGAGATATTTTCATGGTTGAAATTATTTTGGCCACATATCTTTTACATGCCATGTTTGATTTTTCTTGACTTGATTCATACATTCTCATTCTCACTTAGAAAAAGACTTAACCATTTTTCCATGGTTGCTCATGCCACATGTTTTCTCACCTCCTCTTCATCTTCTTGAGTTGCTCATGGAGCATTTGTGATGAGAGAAGAATTATAGTGACATATTCCTACACCTCCACTCTCCATTGCTAGAAACCTTGGAGTGTCCGTTGCCTTACTTGGTGAGGCTGGAGTTTGCGCTATTTCCCTCGGGTGGATCATCGTAGATGGAGGAAGACCGGCAACCAAATTCGATCCATAACCACTAGAAGCTTGGGATGAAAGGTAGAAGACCGAAGGACATGGATCAACTCGGTATAACCATTCCTAACTCATTTTCTAGCTTGCTAGTATAGGGTTTAGGGTAGATCCAAGCATCGGGTCATCGTAGCGCCAGTTTAAAAAAAATTTGTTCCGCATTTGTCCACGGTTTGATGGCCGGGACGCTGCCGTAACCCAACATGGTATCAGAGCTAACCTTTAAACTCTTAGCTATCTAGTTTAGACGATATTAATGTATCAAAACCGAAACAACCCCAAAACAGTACACTGCATATTCCAGTTTCTGTCGATTTTTCAGAGTCTTCGAAAAATTTTTTAAGCAACTGCAGAAGACTACTTTGATGACCACTAGACTACACCCCAAATACAAGCCCAATCCACTCATATTGACCCGGCCACATCAAGGTAAAATCCGAGCTGGCCGGTTCTAGAAAGGTGTATGGACTTGGTATTTTGGGTGTGTGCTAGTCTCTGGAATATTGGTTCGGGGATATTATTTGTTTTGTCCATTTTGGATATTATGTTCTCTTTTCTTCAGCGGCGATTCGGGGGGCCGTTTAAATGTTTATCAGTACATACATTACTATCTGCAACCGTGAATGTCATTCGAGCGGTACAACTCGTCTAATTGCTATATGTTCTTTTAGACGAGTTTGTGAACATGACATTCACGTTGATGTTCTGTGTTGTGATGTGTTGTGGTTGAATCGTCTTGGTTGATAGCTTGGGTGCAATGTTAGTACTGTTTAGTTTCATTTGTACATTTGATATTGTGGGGCAAGCGCCTGACATGTGGACTGCCGTCACTGCCAGTTTGTATATTATTTGTTTGGGGCACGACCGGGATGAGGTCGATATCATGCTTATATATTATTTTCTTTTCTGTATTAGGATTACCCCAAGGCGAAGTGCACGAATAGCTGGGTTCTAGATGGCAACGGGTCCGCATCTCATGGAGTTGAGATGGATGGGACTGTTGGGAGGTCACCCTCGCATGCAAACGCGTGTGTTTTCAAATAGAGATATAGTTTTAATGAAACGGATTGCGCACGCGAGATTGTTCACATTTTAAAATTTATAACCGCAAGTGCACGACGCGTTGTAGCAAGCCGGCAAGCACGGGTTGATCCTCAAGGAATTGTGTATTAAGTCTTGTCTTTTAAGGTTCAAAAAATTAACAAATAGGTTGGTTGTCACAAAAAACAAATAGAATACGAAAAAAAGAAAAGCAAGAAAAGAAGTTAAAGAAGTGGTTGTGGCTTGGCTTGGAAGGTCGAATCACGACGTTTACCTCGACGCTCCCTTGATCATGATTTGTCCGGCCTTACCTCGATCCCGGAATGAAGCACGACTTGTCAAAGCGGTTGCGAGGCACAAGTCATCAGATTCCGATATTCGCCGCAAAGCACGAAACGAGTCCGTTTTGATCACTTACCGTTTGTATGTCCGAGTTTGGGGTATCAACTCTAAACACAAGGGTTAGCAAGCATATCACAACAACAAAAACACAAAGTAGTGAGTGGGAGCAAATGATTTTAGTGTTAAGTGTGCTAAGTGTTTGTGATGGTATATGATATATGAAACTAAGTGATTTGTCAAGTCACTTAATCACAAAATATTATATCCAAACTTAGCAAACTTAACACTAAATTGATTTTAACTTAACATTGAAATGGGGAAAGGGAATGAATATGGTATATGAGGAGATTATAAAGTAACCATGTTTCAAAATACCATATCATATCAATACATAAACAATATTTAAGATAGAACCATAAATTTAAGCACAATAATCATAAACAAGAGATGGAGGAGGCAAAGCCTTTCATCTCACTTCCTCACCAATACCATAACCAAAGAAAGATTAGTTAAGCATGATAAAAAGAAAAGCAAGTAAGGAAAATAAGCAAGTAATAAAAAAAACAATTTATTAACACTTGAGAAAGAGATTTAAGATTTTGCTGACTTGTTCAACCTCCTTAATATAGCTCTCCAAAGAGAGCTTCAAGAGGGAAGAATAAGAAGAAACCAATTGAAGCCTACTCACCCTCAAGCTAAACAAAAGAAACTAAAACAAAACTATGGTATATATTACAATGTATGGTAGAGGCCTTCCCTTTCTTACTTATCTGTATTTATAGGCTCAAAAGAAAATTAAACAAGTAATAAAAATGAGCTGGCGTGGCAGCAAGGGAGGGACAGAGAAAAGATGGGGTCCATTAGGGCAAGGGGGGCCAGCGAGCTCGGGAATTTAAGGAGTGTGCTCGGCTAAAATCCAAGCACATGGGCTCGTATTGGTTGTATGGTCTTGGGTCAATTCCATCATCATCCTAGTGCTGCTTGATTTATTAGTTTAAGCCTGGTTTGCATTCAGAAATATAGAAGGAAACTTTATGCCAATATCACATCAACACTTTATTGCATTCAATGCTCATCAATACACATCACACCCATATATGCCCACTTGCTTAACCCATCATGCCATGGCAGCCCCACCATGGTCCATGCCAAAGAGTTGTGTGCAACTTGCATTGTGTTGGACCAAAAACAGTGTGCACACATTTATTGCAAAAGGAACTCTTTTGATATCGGTTGGTTTTCTGTTCTGTTTGCAGTGTCGGCTCCCAAATGCTATATCTGTGATATTGATTGTGTTTTCAGTGTTGTATCACGAATACCTGTAAACTGTAATTACTGAGCAGACACTGATTAATAGCACCGATATATAACAAAATAGATAATGAATGAGCGGTATTAAAATGCAGTTTTATGAGATGAACAGGGACCTCACTCTAGAATTGGAAGGCTATTCGTCGCACTTGTAGGGGGTATAGGTTGACCAAAGGAGGGGTGCTCAAGTTACCGGATTCCGTGAAGTGCTGGGTGGCCCACTCACTTTGTTGATTAGGGTTGTCTCGTTTTTGGGATTTGTAGGTAACTTTCCATGCTCGTAGGGGTCTAGGTTTTCATTGCACGGGATATCCACACGACAGGGGAACGTCAGGTCTCATTTACGGCTCAAGTGAAACCCGGGGCTCCAGGATTATCCACCATTCTGTGTTGATTGTTGAGATTCTGAGATGTTGCTTTATATCATGATTGGGACGAATGCTTATATATATTTTTATATATACTAGTAGATGTTGTATATGTTTTGCACCTGCGCTAGTTCAGTGCCCGCTCTGTCATTAGTTAAGTAACCTAACGGGTGATGAATGAACCCAGTGGCGAATGCGGATGGCATAAACGTATATATTATTTTCGTTCTTTTCTGGTGTGATTAATTGATGGGACTGCGTTGATTCTGATCAATGCAAAGAAAATAAACCTATGTATTGTTGGAACCAAGTTTTTAAAAACATACATTACAGACGATTCTTTTGCTTTGCATAGTGGTTTTCAGTTTAGAATATCCTGCACCTCATTCGACGAGGCAAGGGCCGAGATCCCTTCACCGGGAGTGACCCCTTGAGCGAAAGTTTGCGTCATCGTAATAACTTCACTATAGTCGTTACCTTTTGCTTTGTATAGTGGTATTTGATTTGGAATATCCTGCCCCTCATTCGACGAGGAAAGAGCCGAGATCCCTTCACAGGGAGTGACCTCTTTAGCAAAAGTTTACGCCACTATATATTTTTAAAACCACTTGGATTCCTTCGGCGATATCAAGTTCATTATGTTAATGGTTTTTCGCCAAAAACCAGTCGTAGCCCTCCGTCATTTCTTATAAGTACTATTTAGTATTCGAGCTGTGTTTGTTGGCAAGTGTCAAGGCATAGTGTATGGTATCTGAATAATACTCATTTGTAGCATACATATGCGATTGATCGGGACAGTCATACAGCTTTGTTGACAAGCATCAAGGGTTTGTGCGGGTGGGTTCGACTTAATCCAGGACAATGACGGGTTGAACTTGACTAGTGACCTATAACTTGTTGGCAAACGTCAAGGTTATAGGTCGTTAGGGGTAAAAAATCATATCGGGAGTTTCGAACATACAGGAAACTTTCTAGGCATGCACATACCTTCTGGAGTGTGGTGACTTAAGTGGCTTCCATCAAGTCTTCATGCGATAATAGTTGGATCTTGATTCTCACTGATGAGTAGGATTACTTCTCGGGTGATTTTAGATGATCCCGACTAATTCTCCTTTTGGATTTGGAGGAGAATTCGAGGAAACGGTGGGAGCCATCCTAATTAGATAAAGTGATTAACCATTCTAATTTAGGTTAGGGTGCAAGCTGAGTGTTTCTTTTCTCTCTCTCTCTCTCTCAGGCAGCGACCATGACCTGACTCTAAACTAAAACTCATGAACCAAGTTAACCGAACCTTCTTAAAACACTTTAGCTTTTGGAATGTCACGGTGTCGCATATATCATTGCCACTTCTATATCACCTTTTCCAGTCTCAAGAACACCCCGTATCATTACGAACATCCACTCCTATTGGATAAATCCATCGTATAGTTACATATGAACTCGATGGAACTTGTTTCAGTTCGAGGATGGTTTCTGGTTCTGGAGAAATCGAATAGGATTATTCAGTTGTCTTTTCTCTTTATCTTCTCTCAGGTTGCAAGAGCTCCTGGTATTAGGAGATTACAACTATTGCATTTATTGGATAGTCTTCTTCCAAAACAAAGGCAGGTGCCGAAAGGTAGGGAAGGAAGAAAACCAATTAGCCTAAGTGTGGTGTACAGAAGGTAATAAGTAAAGACAAATAAAGGGATTAGAAAGAGGGCAAAGAAAATTGCGACTGCTATCATTCACGACAAAACCGTGTATACCCTTGCCACTCCCACATCCACTTTGGATTTCTCCAGAATACTTCATATCACTACGAACATCTATAATGCTTGGACATGCCATCGTATAGTTACATACGAACTCGAAGGAATTCGTTCCAGATTCGAGGATGGTTTCCGGTTCAGGAGAAATAGAATAATGATTATTCAGTTGTCTTTTCCCTTTACCTTCTCTCAAGTTGCGAGGGCTCCTAGGATTAGGAGAGTACACCTATTACGCTTATTGGATAGTCTTCTTCTAAAGCTTAGCCTGGTGCCGAAGGGTAGGGAAGGAAGAAAACCAGTTAGCCTAAAGGTGGTGTACAGAAGATAATAAGTAAAGACATAATAAAGGGATTGCAGTGAGGGCAGATAAGTATACGGTTACAGTCATGAATCAGGATAGTTGAAGAAGCATTATTAGGAATACCCAGATAACCCTTCGAAACAATTTCATATTTACTATGCAATGTCAATTGAAAAATTGTTTTCCCAATTGGATTCTAACTCCAGGGTACGTATTTACCAGGTTTGATTCTCACATCTGTATGGCGTTACAGATGGTGAGTGGGAGTAAGATATTGGGAATTAGTTGATTATATCCTCATTATATCGTAATTCTTTGTAATTGGTGATATTTGAGAAAATCACCTGGGTTTTGCCTGACGGCAAATATTTGGTTTTGAATAACCGTTGTTATACACCAAATTCAAACTGATATATCTGTAAGTTTATTTTATAAAGTGAGATATAACTTTTTGAAATTATATCTGTGACATTTACCTATATCAGTTGATGGTTAGGTAAGGTGCATACAACAGCGGTGTAATTCTTCTTAACCATAACACAGTTTTCAACCTACGACGCACAAAGTTTGAGTTATAGAACTTAAGGGGCTTATACAAAGTATTGTATGTTGTCCAGTGTCCATTAGGACAAAGGGGTTAGTACATGTTCTATATTCTCTTTACTCATGACTTCTCCAGTTTTAGACATGTATTTCGTTGAAATACAAGGTCCAAGTTTTGAGAAGCCATAGGTATAAGAATAAAGTAGAGAACCATATGTTGCAAGTATCAGGACTCTTCGAAGTAGTTTTATATGTGTATACTTGTGTTTGGTATTCCGTTGATATTAATGGTTTTGAGAACTTGCTTCTCTTTCAGATTACTCATATGTGGATGCACTCCTAGATGAGTAATGATGCCTGACCTTTTTCCATTTAGTTGATATGCACTGGAGACAGCTGCATGATTTTGAATCTGGTTCCAATTAAATTATTGCTTTTGTTTATATTATATATATATATATATATATATAGAATCAATTTATATCTTAACGATGTTAAGGTATAGGGAGTTGTCCGGCTGATGCTTAAAGCCAGAATCCGGATAAACTCGAGGCGCGTTTCAGTAATGGCAGTTTGTGGGTTATCCCGGGCTTTGACGAGGATTAACTTTCTACCATCTGGAAGATCAATAGTGATATTGTTCTTGACCCGCCACAGTTTTAGTAAAATGGACTTTATCAGAAAACATTAGTGGGAGTATGGTAGAACTGGAAGTGATTCCAGAACCACAAACGATTACTGAAAATTTAATAGAACCTGAAGATTCAATTGGATTTGACATTCCATTAGCCACTCCGCAGATTTGGGGAGCAACCTTAGGCACCCGAGAGGGACTTCGATCTTCTCAGAGACGGTGACAGGGAGGTTCTTGTTTACCCAGACTTGCCATTGCTGATGTTCCAGACTATAAGACACGACAGGAGGATGAGTATAGAATCATTCTAAATTAGCTTTATAAGTGCACGTGCATATGACTTTGCCAGAGGGTTGTTGTAGTCAGTGGGAGCAGCGGAAGCGCAGTGGGCAAGTAGCTTATGTCTATTTATAGGCTAAAGCGGATATAGCAGAGATAGATCGTCTATTTTTGATGTGACAATCATAAAATTTGACTTCATCAGAATAGGAGATGGATCTGGTAAGAAAATAGTATGGTGTGATTTCCTGGTATTTGGGATGACATGCACTTTATAGAAAGTGAAATTCCTATACTACAATCGGTTATACTGTGGTTGTCACACAGTTGTTTCTCCACATAAGATATGGATATAATATCACAGTTTCTGGTCACTAGATCTATGGTTTCAGATATAAATTTGGGAAGTGTCCTAATTTGGGTACTTAACACTATTCTAAAGCCTTTTAGAATGGAGGACTCCTGGCATGGTGGAGTACCTGCAGGTGATTGTTAGTGTATATGCCCTAGGGGCCATTATTGTAACATACTAGCTTGTATATTACTTAATGGAAGCTTAGGATATTTACAGTTATATAACAGTCTTGCTAAACATGGTAGTATGCTACTTGGTTTTTTCTATCTTAATATGTGTGTACGTATTGATAGAGCCCTTAGGATCTTGCTTGACTACCAGCGTTATGATGGCAGTCACACTAGTGGGGACTTGGTAGTCTACAAGCACATCCTTTTTCAGGTCCCTAGTCGTAGGATTATCGAGACAGGGCATCGATACTCCCGAGTAAACTAGTGTGTACGCTTCTCATCCCAGTTGGGGAGATGGTCTGTCCCACAGCCATCAGTACATCGTACTGGAGATAGTATACAGGTGCTCGTTGGGTTACGGGTACACCGGACAGGACTCGCAGGGAACTGTTGGTTGGTATTATACCCGTCGTCAGTTAACAGTTCCCAAGTGATATGAATACAGCATAGTCCGCAGACTTGACACTGCTACTTCGCCTCGAGTGTGTCCTACCGTTCTTAGATTGCTACCCTACCATGGCTCAAAGGAGTCATACAAACAAGTAGCAGTTGGGTGCAGTCCCGAGCACTTGGAGGCAGTAGTGGTTAGATAGGATTCGTCTCTCCCGGTATTGGGGCTTGATATGGCGCTGTGTCAGAGAGCCATTACGCAAAGTCCCTAGCCAGGGAAAGCGAGATTTACTGAAAGGTTTTCTAGTAGTTTCTCAAGGTGTAATGGGTTTCGCTCCGACACGACTTATACCGATTTTAGAGGACTGACGCTTGCCGCCCCCTAGGCCCGATATGTGATAGTCTTAGACGAATAGACCGGACAGTACGGAGATTGTCACATCAGGCTCAGTAGGAGTTCGGATGGGTTTCCTCATCGGCCTTCTTATCGACATCTACCTGGGGACCGTTACGTACAACTGGTGCCGCTTGCGGTCTGTGGTTAAACCCACTGCCAGCGTAGTAGTCGAGTCTTTAGAGTCCCACACAGAGAGTTTCCCTGCTCCGGGCGAAACGATATAGAGATCGTATGGTTTTACGACAAGGGTTCGGACGCATACGTGTTTAAACGCACGTACGATGTTCGGACAGTTTTTACTAGCCGGCTTTGGTTTAAGTCAGATTCTAGTATCGGATTATTGGATTTAAATAGTCTAAAGTTTTTCCGTGTTTTCACGGATAGGAGGGGCGTTCTCGTAATTTGGCGGGAAGCTTCTAGAAGTATGGTGACTTGAGGGTTTAGGAGGCATTTACATTAAATGCATTTGTGACTCATTAGATGAATCATTCAAGTGAGTTAATGAAGCATTTATTGCTTAATGACTCACTTGATGATTCATTGCATATATTAAACGAAGCATGATGATAAATCATTTAGATTTATTTATTTGATTTTCTTTATGCTTCATGATATATTAGAAGTGAGAAACATTTTTCATTTGACAATCTTGCTCACATTCTCTCTCCTCAAGCTCTCTCTCTCTTCAAACCCTAATCCTACCCTCTCATGTGTTGAGATCAAGAATTAGCTAGACTATTTAATCTATAACCATACTCTATATCATCTAGGTGACTTTGATTAGTAACTAAAGAAACCTAGTTACCTCAAGATTAGAGGCAAAGCTTGGAGTAGAAGCTCTCGGGTGGATCGTCTATTACATAGAGGAGGCCGACGAGGAGGTGGATAACGAGAAGAAGAAGGACACAATTCATTACGTATAATCTTCTTCCATAGTAGTTAACAACTCATATGTTAGTGTTAGTTATAGTTTAGCAAAGATCTTTTCGGTTAGTCGATATTGCTTCAAATAAAATGATTGTTTTTTATATTTCCGCCTCCCCGCAAGTCGTGGGGTGTACAACGTCGACTTCTAGTGGTATCAGAGCCTCGCTAAACAATAATTAACTTATTAGCAAAGTCGTAAGAATTTCGAACGCAAAACGAACCGAAAAAAATATCGTATTCACCAAGTTTCTGTCGAATTTAAAACGAGGTCTAAATTTTTTTTAGGGACCTCTAAAAATACAAGCAGGGAAATATAAGAATACTGGAGAAAATTGGGTGCATGAATCGGCCATACAGCCGTGGAACCGCGGCCGATCCAAGCGGTCCGCCGCGGATCCACGGCCGAGTTGGAGCCGATTCACCCCAATCTTCCCCAGTAACTCTTCTGTGAATATTTTGTTTTTTCTGAAATGTTTATTTTCTGCTCAAGTCTCAGGTTCACAGAGAAGTTTTGGAGTAGAATCTAAAGTTTTTGCTCGATCGAAATTATACGATGTTTGCTAAAGAGATTATATCTGTGGACTGTATAATGTGTTCGTAAACCTCTCCTAACTGCAAGTATGTCGGTTGGCAGGGGGTTGCACATTTCTGTAATGATTTTACTGTTTGTGATTATGAACTTGATTGGATTGTTGTGATGATTAGCCGGGGTTTGAGATGGGTTATTATATTCATTCATTCGATGTAAATTGTAATATGTTGTAATATTATTTTGTGGGGCACATCCAGGTTGCAATTGTAGCCACCGTTGTATTATTACATTTTTACTGTTTTTGCTCCTAGGATAGACCTAAGGTGGGGTTCAAAAACTACCGGTTACTTTGAAGTTTTTAGTGGCCAACTCACGTTGTTGAGGGAGACCGCTTCACTTCGGGTACTTGGCGGGTAGTTTGCCGTACCCGTAGGGGTCTAGGATGGGGTAATGGCTATTCATCACAACTGTGTAATCCGTCTTTCGTTGCAGGCTCAAGAGAAACGCGGATTGCTTGCATATCCAATAATGTTCATCTGTGATCTGGAATGCCTATTATTGCGTCAGACGAATGTACAATATCTATATATGATAGCTATTTAGACGTCACTTATGTTTTTCACCCGCTCTAGCCCAGCCCCCGCTCTGTCGTTAGTTAAGTAACTTAACGGGTGATGACGGGACCCAGTGGCGAATGCGGATGGCATAAGAGGACATTGTTTTTTCGTTGTTTTCTGCAATGATAGGTTAATGATGGGACGCATTATTATTAATGCAAAGAAAATAAACCAAAGTTGAATCGTTGGAACAGTTTAAAAGAAACCACTCGGTTATTTTTAAAACAGAAGATATTTTTTAATTGCGGAGCTTTAACCACTCCTTTTAAAAGCTATCAGGTTCCTTCGGTCATATCAAGTTCACTACGTTCACGGTTTCGCAAAAACCATTCGTAGCCCTCCGTCATTTCATTTGGGTATTCAGTAGTATTCAAGTTATGTATTTTGACCAACGCCAAGGCAGAGTGTTTGGTAGCTGCTGGGTATTCATTTGTTGCATAGATAGATGAGTTAGTTTGGGACAGTCGTATTATCATTTGGCCAACGTCGGGGGTATGTACGGATGGGTTCAAATTAACAAGATAATGATGGGTAGAACTTGACATGTGATTTATGACATTTTGACCAACGCCAAGGTCATAAGAGCATGGGGCAGAAATTTATATCGAAAATTTCTAAAGAAACTGAAATTTGCAAAGAGATGCATACCATTTGGAGTTTGATGAATGTTGGTAGGATTCCTTCAACATTATCACACGATGATATTTGGATCCCGATCCTACTGTGAGTATATGCTACTCATCAGGAGATTCGTCACTTAACGATCAATGCTATAAACCAAATAGGTGCCGAGAAAGGTGTCAGCGGGGCTACGCCCCCAGAGAAAAGAGGTTATTTAATTAAAGAACTTCACGAAAGCGTTGGAAAACCTCCCTCAAAGTACCGACACCGGCCTCGCTGAACGGTTAAGCAAGTATTGTACAGTGAGAATAGTCCTGGCTAGTTCTTCCTTTTTGGTTTGAGGAGGGATTCGAAAAACAGTGGGAGCCATCCAGTTTAGATAAACTAAAAACCACTCAAAACTTGCAAGAGCATCATGCTAAAGTGTTCTCTCTCTCTCTCTCCTAATTGCCGCGACCCAGATAATGACATGACTTAAGTTACTACTAGAAAAAAATATATTGACAGGGCCAAACTATAAAGATTGGCTGCGGAATGTCAAAATGGTTTTGACCAATGACAGATTGGGGTGTGTCCTCATCTCTAAGGCACCTGCTGTCCCTGGTCCCAAATCCAGTAATGTGGATAAGGAAATCCGCAAAACCTGGGAGTTAGATTGCGCGAAGGCCAAGTGTATCGTGCTTGTCTCGAGGAATAATGAGCATCAGAGGAGGCACGAGGATATGGATCTAGATGCCATATTTCTCCATACAAAGGAACTTTATGGAGAGCAATCTCGTATAGCAAGATACGAGACCTCAAAGAACTTGTTCCAAGCGAGGTTGGTCGTCGGATCATCGGTAGGAGAACATGTCCTAAAGATGATTGGCTATATAGAAGAGCTCACAGACCTTGAGACGACTTTAGATAATGAGCTCTATACAGACTTGATTCTCCAGTCCCTTCCTTCCACCTACGCCCAGTTTATTCTGAATTTCAACATTCAAAGAAAAGAAGTTGAACTTTCAGAACTCCTTAACATGTTGAGGAATGCAGAGGGCACCTTGCAGAAGGCAAGGGATACACCCGCTATGTTTGTTCGCGGTGCTTCTTCTTTCGAGTCCAAAGCTAGGGCCAAAGGTAGGAAGAATAAGGCCGCCACCAAACCTAGAGGAGGTGTTAGTAAGGTGGGAGCGAAGGGAAAGAAAGAGATTGCGGTGCCAGTAGTGGCCAAGGATGAGTGCTTCCATTGTCATAGGAAAGGGCACTAGAAGAAAGATTGCAAGGCGTGGAACGCCAAGAACCAGGAACCGAAGCAAGCTGTGGCTTTGACTTCATGTGTGTATGTAATTAAGAATTGTCTGTCAATCAACTCTACTTCCTGGGTATTGGATACCGGATCAAGATCTCATATGCAATTCATTGCAGGCACTGAGAAATCGTAAAGTGCTGAAGGTTGGTGATATGACCCTCCAGGTTGCTAGCGGAGCTAGCGTGGGAGCTGTGTCCGTAAGGGATTATCACCTGGGATTGATGAGTGGACATATTTTGGTTTTACATAACTGTTTTTGTGTACCTAGTTTAACGTGTAATATCATATCAGTTTCCTTGTTATCAAATAAAGGTTATGATTTCACGTTTTTAAGCGATGTTATTAACATCCACCTTAATCATGGTTTGATTTGGTCCGGTACACTGGATAACGGTATATATGTTTTAAACCAATTACAGATTTTCAATGTCCAGAACACACTTAAAAGAAAGTCTCCAGATTTAAATAAAGCTTTCTTATTGCATTGTAGACTAGGTCACATCAATGAGACAAGGTTAACTAAGTTACATAGAGAAGGATATTTGGACTCGTTCGAATATCAAACTTTTGCCACTTGTCAATCATGTCTCAATGGAAAGATGACAAAGACTCCATTCACTGGACATGGGGTAAGAGCGAGCGAGCTCTTAGGACTCATACACAGCGATGCATGTAGTCCAATGTCTACACATGCAAGAGGTGGTTTTTCCTATTTCATTACTTTTATGGATGATTACTCTAGGTACAGATTCATTTTTCTGATGAAATATAAATCTGAGGCTTTTGAGAAATTCCAAGAGTATAAGAATGAAGTAGAAAACCAAACCGGCAAAAGTATCAAGACACTGAGATCTGATCGAGGTGGTGAATACTTAAGTGCCGAGTTCCTAGGTTACCTAAAAGAGAAAGGAATTCTCTCTCAGCTTACTCCTCCATGCACTCCACAGTATAACGGTGTATCGGAGAGACGGAATCGAACCCTATTGGATATGGTATGTTCCATGATGAGTAATGCTGAGTTACCACGATCTTTCTGGGGTTATGCGCTAGAATCACCGGCATATCTTTTAAACAGGGTTCCTACCAAGACTATGCCTACCACGCCATATCATATGTGGAGTGGGAAGAAACCTGTAACGTTTTGAAAATCGTTTCGGTGAAATTTCGGAAAAATCGGTAAAATAAGGGGGTTTTCTGTAAAAAGTCAAAATGCAAATATCTTTATTTTAAAATTAAATATACATATTCTAACTATGTAATTGCTAGTGTTTGGTGTTTATTGAGCCACTGGTGAAATTTCAAATTTTCTGAAAATTTTTCCGAAATTAATTATTTTAATATTTTTTTGCTGTTAAAAATACATTAAATTAGCGATAAATATAAATTTGAATGAGCTAATTATATACTTTAGAATCATGAAAACTAAAATCTAGTTAGTAATATAAATATTTAGCAATTCATTTCAACTTCTAGTTGGTTATAATCAAGGGAAATTAAAATTTAAATAAATTGAACTAAAACTTGCAATTTGGTAATTTGAGGGGTTCTTTTTGCAGGGAATTTTCTTTGCAACCTCACACACATCCTCACCCACTCACATGGCCGGCCCTACCACCACCTTGGCAGCATGACACTGCCTTCCCCCTCCTTTGCCTTCACTTCATGTGAAAGAAATGGTGTAAAAAGGTTTTTTTATATATATTAAAAGGGTAGGGGTATTATGGAAATTTGTGATGGCATTGTGATCAGTCGAAAATACTGCATTTTTAATACGGCAATTTCCCTATCTTTTGCACTCATCTAGAAGTGTTCGGTATTCATATTGCACATATTAGCAAAACATCCCTAAAATACCAGATTACATGTATTGTATACTAAAACCGGCATTTCTTAGGGAAATTGGCTGTTTCTCATGGCATTGCATCATCTCTATATTGCGCAACACTTGTTTCGAAGTCTGTGCAGGGAATTCCAGGAATAGAGCCAAAATTGTCAAAGTGCTGATCAAAATTACGCCAACTCAAGGATTTGAGATCTGATAGAAATATAGAAAGAAGTTTGAGAATAAACATATCAGAAAAAGGCCCAAATATCAGCCCAAAGAGGTACCAGAGAGAACCAAGCCCTAAGGCTTCACAGGAGCCGCGGAACCGCGGCCGGAGCCGGCTTGCGCCGCGGTTCCGCGGCGGCCTTACCACGTCAGATCCTCATCTTTGCTGCAATATTCTTATCTCAGTGTGTACACCTCATCAAGACATGTCAAGTTCCATATTACTTTCGAAGCTTCTGCCAGATCAGCAAAGATCATTAAGCATGCTAATCTTGATTAAGCCCCTAAAAAACTAGTTCTAGAAGCTCTCTCTAACTAACTACTTTTAGAAGCCTCTCTAGCTAACAAACTTTTGGAGGAAAATTCAAATTTTGAATCCTAGATCTAGGGTTTTGAAGGTCTATAAAAAGGATCCTAGATATAAGGGTTGAGGTTGTTGAATCTATCTTCCTCTTCCACCCACAAGTTGAGTGACACAACTTGTGTCTCAAAAATCCAAAATCCAAAGCCAAATTCAAGATCCCAAGTACCATTCAAGCGAGAAGCCATCAACCTTTTAGGAGTGGAGCCGATCTTCAATCGAGCAAGTGATCCAAGCCGATCCGCGACTCAAGGAGACGAGCGAAGCCAAATCGACGATCGAGTTCTTCCTCTTGTAGTTCTTGAGCGATTTGTAACGGAATTGTTGATATAAATAAAAGGTGAGATTCTTTAATCTTGCTTTCCTTAAATTCTTGCATCATGATTCGATCTCAATTTATGATTGTGGTTCTTGTTGTGATGTTTGAGTAAAACTCCGCTCGTAAAGGAGTCGAGACGATCAATAGAATGATGATGTAACAAATCTTAAAATGATTCTTAAGTCCTACGAGTTTTGTAAACCCTAGCAAATTGAAGAATCGGCGATCTAGTTTCGTTGCGATGCTTTCTTGATTGTGATCGCTCGAAATTAGGGATCCACGATCGATTCTTGAATTCACTAGAGGCTAGAATGTGAATGATATCGACGAAGGAACAAGGGATAAATGATGAAACCCTAGTTTCATAAGAAATCCCTAATTCTCGTCGATCATCATCGTTCTAGTATCAATTCATCGATGGATAAGAATACGTAATCGCTAGATTTCATCACATCTATAGATCCGATCGATTCCTACGAGCCTCACTTCGATTCTTGATATTTGGATTGGAAATCATCAATTGACACTTCTTGATTTTAATGTTTTCTTGTTATTAGATCTAGATTTTTCTAATTCTTGAAATTCAATTTACAAATCATGAATTGTTTCTTTTCTTTTCTTTAAAGTTTCAACTCATCTAAATCAAGAAACGAACGATTACACTTTTACAGTGGACGATCCGCACTTACTAACGCGCTACATTCGACACAGTTATTAATTGCGGTCAAAATATTTTTGGTTGTGATTTCTTACACTTTTCCAAATACCGACACAACGAGAAAATCGTTTCAATCAAACGGCGCCGTTGCCGGGGATAGTGCGCTAATTGTTCGTATTTTGAAATTTGAGTTGAAAAGTTTATTCCATCTATATTTTTAGATCTAAATTCGCGCAAACCTTAAACGTGTTGTTGTGATTTGTTGCGAGGAAATCTGGAATCATTGGAGCTGTGGAAAAAAATTTCTGATCATTCCAGAGAGCCTAGAAGGCGATCAGAAACAGAGCCTCAAAATTTTGTGCAGTGATCTGTTATTTTCACCGCGTTTCCGCGGCATTAGTGCGCTCCCGCTGCGGAACCGCGGCGCTACAGTAAAAAAATTCTCAGGTGACTCCTCTGCTTTCTTATCTCCTCCTAAATCTGCTCCAATTAACAATTTGCTGCAGGTTTCTTTGCAAATAAATCGCAGCGCCGCAAAAAGCAAAATAAATTGTGCGTGCTTTGATTTTTGGTTGTTTGCATATTAATACGGACATTAAGGGGCACGGCCAAATCCAGATTAGGTGGGGAGTTCATTACCCTTCCTAAACCCCAAAAATCACAAACTTGCATCTGTATTACCCTCATTAACTAAAAAAATATCTAGAGATGACTCTAAGGACCATCGCGCTCACTTAGGACAAGAAAAGGCCGTGGGTAATACATTGCTTATCCGTGTTTCTTTTGTGGTGTCTAAGGCAAGTGTGTCGAAAGCTAGTGGTTACTTAATTAGGCCCACTACTTACGTAGTGGAGAACCTCCCCCTTACCTGGCACTTACCTGGCCACAGGAGAGACAAAGAGGCAGTGGAGGATTTATCCTGCGACTTGTCTTTTGGCAGTTAGGAGCGGTCTAGAGCTTTGACCTAGGTGACCACTAGAATTAGGGTTTTGTTTGTTGCATTTGTTGTGATCGCATCATATTTTCAAAAATCCGTATATTTTTCAAAACAAACACCAATCACATTCATTCTTTCCCCTAATTATAAGTCACGCTGCCACTTGTACTAACCCTTTTTTAGTGCAAGATAGGCTGGACACGGGATTCTAGTGCCCGTTTAGTCCGCGTTCCTCCCATCGACCCTAAAGTCGGTATTTCTACATTTACCTTTTCTTTACCCACCACCTCACCCACATCGATGGATCCGTCTCCATCGAACTTCTTTACCACTACTCTGCCGCCGTCCGTTGGTGCGCAGAATCCACCCCGCATCTCTCTCCAAGAGAGGTGCTATCCTACACGAGGTCCTCTTTCCACCTGTCTTTCCATTCCACCAGCCAACGGGGAAAATTTTGAAATTAAACCCCAATACATCAACCTTCTACCAAAATTTAACGGTCTCGAGACTGAAGACGCATATGCCTTTATCACCAAATTTGAAAATGTATGCGCAATGATTGGTACCTCACAGCTTTCTATGGATGCTATGCGTCTACGTCTTCTCCCATTCACTTTGTGCGATACAGCCGAGAAGTGGCTGTATAACACTACCGCACATTCCATCTCAAACTGGGGAGAATTCGTCAAAGCATTCCTTAAGAAATTCTATCCACGTCATAAAACAGCTCGAGTCCGTAGCGAAATAAATCAATTCACCCAGCTTCCAAATGAACCATTTTCAAAATGTCTTGAATGCTTCAAGGATCTGTTAGTCCAATGTCCACATCACGGAATCCCTAGATGGGAACTGTGCAGAATCATTTATGAGGGCATTAATCTTAACACAAGATAGACCCTTGAATCCATGTATCAAGGCAACTTCATGACCAAAGATGATGGGGAAGCCTGGAAATTCCTAGAAGATTTCGTTGAAAAATCTTTACAGTGGGAGGGTGTGAGTCAATCGTCTAGGGATGGCAATGATATTTCCATAGGAGTTAGAGCTGAAATTTCAGCTTTACACAAGAAATTCGACGCTATGGAAAACAAATTTTTAGCTGCCGCCCTAAGTCAAATGTCACTCTCCAAAACTGTATGTGGATGCTGTTCTGATCCTTCTCATTTGACGGAAGAATGTCCACTAAATTCTCCATTTCAAGGTCACGAGCATACCAATTCCGCATTTCAAAGACCTAGAAACGATCCATATTCTTCCACATATAATCAGGGTTGGAGGAATCACCCGAACTATGCTTGGAACCAATCACAAAATCAAAATACGGTTCCAAACCAACACAATTTCCAAAGGGTCCCTCCACCACAACAGCAACCACCACTTCAATTGAGTCAGCACCCCTACCAATCACAAAACTTCCAAAATCCGGCCAACACTTTTGCACCACATGAAAACTCTTTGCATTTAACCATTACAGATAATACCTCTGCACTAGCACAAACCTTGGATACTTTCATGAAACAATCCATCCAAGGGACGGTAAGTTTGCAATCTTCCGTCGAGAATGTGATGAAGATCATTGTCTCTCAAAATGAGAATATCAAATCGATGGAAGCACAAATTGCACAACTAAAAGCCGAAATGAGTGCAAGAGAGAAAGGGAAACTTCTAGCTCAACCTTTACCCAAACCCGGCTATTCACATCATGTGAATGCAATCACGTTGAGATCTGGAAGAGTGCTTGACAATCATGTTGGGGAAGAGATTGATGACACTGAAAAATCTATCAATGATACCCCGGCTGAGACCTTTCCTTCCACTTCTACTTCTAATTCTGACCCCAGTTTTTCTACCCCACCACTTTCTTGCGAGCCTATTCTTCGTTTCCCACAAGACTCGCCACCTCAGCCCAACTCTTCTAGTTCTCCACGGACGATCCCAACTTCAATTCTGGGATCGGGTCCATACACTCTTCCTTCTCCTATGATGGACCCAGCGCTTATTGCTAAAGCACCTTATCCTAATCAGTTAAGGGCTAACACATCGAGTCCACATATGGAGAAGATTATGGACATGTTTAAGCAAGTTAACATCAACATCCCTCTCCTAGATGCCATCCAAGAAGTTCTGTCCTATGCGAAAACTCTTAAGAACTTGTGCACTAGGAAGAGTAAGACTCAAGTGCCCAAGAAGATATTCATGGCAAAGACTATAGACACGGCTTTCCCCCAACCATTACCGAGGAAACATAAGGACCCTGGCTGTCCTACTATTTCCATTTCTATTGGGGAAAAACACATCAACCTGCTCTACTAGACCTTGGCGCTAGTGTTAACTTGCTTCCATATTCGGTTTACGAGCAACTAGGTATCGGAGTGTTAAAGCCCTCGAGCATAACTCTCCAAATAGCTGACCGATCAATCACCAAATCTAGGGGAGAACTGGAGGATGTGTTAATAAAAATCGGGGAATTTGTATTCCCTGTGGACTTTATTGTAATTGATACACAGCCTGTAGTGAACCCACGGAATCAAATTCCGGTGATTTTAGGTCGCCCCTTTTTGGCCACTTCCAATGCTATCATCAACTGCCGTAATGGTTCTATGACCCTATCCTACGGGAATAGGTCAATTGAGCTGAACATTTACAAGTTGGGAAGTGTACCCTCCGAACCTACTGCTCAGGTTTGTTCTGTCGACTTAATGGATGTCGACAGCAGTGAAATTGACGATCCTCATGATACTGATCTTGACTCTTTTCATACGTTATTGTTTGACCCAACTATGTATCATACACGTACAGACTCTTCCACTGAGTTGTCCGGGTCAACAACTAACACTGATTATGAACTGCATTTAGAGTCTGATGATCACCCCGCACTTTGTGATGACATTATTCATCGGGGTATTGATGGAACTTTTAAGGAGATCTTCGCTGATGAACTCTCATTTTTTAATGACTCGGGTGTTGAGATGAATCATCTCCCAATCAATGAAATTGAACCTCCACCCCTTCTTCTGAACTGTAAAAAGAATGCGAGTAATCCGCCACATTCACTGCATCGTCTCTCCAAAATGAGACGCACACACATTCAATTCCACCACTTACCCTTTCCCCACTTCTTCTTCTACCAATCAGAGCACTGCATTGATAAAATTTTTGAATGGTTGGTGTTAACTTTTGGTCTTTGCAAAGCTTGGCATCGACCACTGATTTTTGACCCCCTCATGTGATTTTCAAAGATTAACATTGCTTAACTCAAGTTTGGGGGGGGGTTATATTCTGGCTCTTGAAAACAGAGTTTTTACACAAAATGATGAGCCAAAAATAAGTTTGGGGGAGGGTCATCACTTAAATATTTTGCCCCCATTAATAAATTTCCTCCCATGTTTACAGGTTTTTCAAGATTTAGCGGATGGCAATAGTGAGGACACAGTTGAAAACAAGTTTGGGGGAGGTTTGTGCTTATTTTCGTATCATTTGCATCATACTTTGAATAAGCACAAAACATTTTGAAAACTTATAAAAATTCAAAAATAAAAAAAATTTGTACAAAAATAAGATAATAAAAGATTAGATAGTGAAAAATTACATTCAAAAGATTGGAAAAATTTAAGAAAACCAAGAAAATTAGAAGTTTTCTTATACGAACTAGTAATAAGTAGTTATGAGCCGTTGTCCCAAGGGTTAGTAAGATGAAGGAAGTCACTAATCTGAGGATAAAAATAAGTCTGAAAAATAGTTCCTATTCTGGAAGCCAAACATTTGAACGTTGATACCCTACTATTCGCACTTACACACGTCTTGAAACTCGGGATAGTAGAGGATATCTTGAAATGCGCTTGTCTTAAAGCCAAAAGTATGAAGGAAATAAATAAAAAAAATATATAAAGTGGTGAGAAAAATGGACACTGGTTTTGTTATCGCCAAGACAGCAATAAAAAAATATAGCGAGGGTGCCTCTTTACCTAGTGCCCTAAGGCCAACTGGTCTGGGAGTCACTGCTAAGCCTTAGGTGGTGCAAGACGAGGAAAATACACCAAATAAGCAAGCACATGAGTAATCGGTCGGTTAGTACCTCAAGAAGTATTAACGGTCGCATGAAAGTGTGTGAGCAATCTCATCTAAAAATTCATAAATTAAAAAGTACCTAGGCTGATGGACAAGAGTATGATAGCTTGAATTGAATTCTCCGGGTGTAGCGATGTTTATTACACACACGTAGGGTTATATGATCGATGTTTGGAAGAAAGATAGGAATGAAGAATAAAGACGATGTTTTATTGAGGGATGATGTGATTTCTGATATCTTTTCATGACTATAAAGATAGGGCTCATGACAACCGAAAAACTACCTTAGTTGGAAACCCTAATTTTCAAGGCCTCTCTTTTACAATTCTTTTCTTTAAATGTAATATTCATGATCTTTCTTTTATTATTTGATTTTGTGGGTGCAATCCGCTGAAAACCCTCAGGAGACAACCCTCATCCTACTAGGGACACCTAGAGGTTTAAAGGCTTGTTGCACGTGCTCAGTGCAATCGTGTTGCCTACGAAAGTGTGCTAGTTAGTTTTTCTCTTTCTTTATTTTCTCCTTCTCTTTTTAATAAAACAGTTCACTCGAAACGATCGAAAATAAGTTTGGGGGAATTTGATCAGTCGAAAATACTGCATTTTTAACACGGCAATTTCCCTATCTTTTGCACTCATCTAGAAGTGTTCGGTATTCATATTGCACATATTAGCATAACATCCCTAAAATACCAGATTGCATGTATTGTATACTAAAACCGGCATTTCTTAGGGAAATTGATTGTTTCTCATGGCATTGCATCATCCCTATATTGCGCAACACTTGTTTCGAAGTCTGTGCAGGGAATTCCAGGAACAGAGCCAAAATTGTCAAAGTGCTGATCAAAATTACGCCAACTCAAGGATTTGAGATCTGATAGAAATATAGAAAGAAGTTTGAGAATAAACATTTCAGAAAAAGGCCTAAATATCAGCCCAAAGAGGTACCAGAGAGAACCAAGCCCTAAGGCTTCACAGGAGCCGCGGAACCACGGCCGGAGCCGGCTTGCGCCGCGGTTCCGCGGCGGCCTTACCACGTCAGCTCCTCATCTTTGCTGCAATATTCTTATCTCAGTGTGTACACCTCATCAATACATGTCAAATTCCATATTACTCTCGAAGCTTCTGCCAGATCAGCAAAGATCATTAAGCATGCTAATCTTGATTAAGCCCTTAAAAAACTAGTTCTAGAAGCTCCCTCTAACTAACTACTTCTAGAAGCCTCTCTAGCTAACAAACTTTTGGAGGAAAATTCAAATTTTGAATCCTAGATCTAGGGTTTTGAAGGTCTATAAAAAGGATCCTAGATCTAAGGGTTGAGGTTGTTGAATCTATCTTTCTCTTCCACCCACAAGTTGAGTGACACAACTTGTGCCTCAAAAATCCAAAATCCAAAGCCAAATTTAAGATCCCGAGTACCATTCATGCAAGAAGCCTTCAACCTTTTAGGAGCGGAGCCGATCTTCAATCGAGTAAGTGATCCAAGCCGATCCGCAACTCAAGGAGACGAGCGAAGCTAAATCGACGATCGAGTTCTTCCTCTTGTAGTTCTTGAGTGATTTGTAACGGAATTGTTGATATAAATAAAAGGTGAAATTATTTAATCTTGCTTTCTTTAAATTATTGCATCATGATTCGATCTTAATTTTTGATTGTGGTTCTTGTTGTGATGTTTGAGTAAAACTCCGCTCGTAAAGGAGTCGAGACGATCAATAGAATGATGATGTAACAAATCTTAAAACGATTATTAAGTCCTAAGAGTTTTGTAAACCCTAGCAAATTGAAGAATCGACGACCTAGTTTCGTTGCGATGCTTTCTTGATTCTGATCGCTCGAAATTAGGGATCCACGATCGATTCTTGAATTCACTAGAGGCTAGAATGTGAATGATACCGACGAAGGAACAAGGGATAAATGATGAAACCCTAGTTTCACAAGAAATCCCTAATTCTCGTCGATCATCATCGATCTAGTATCAATTCATCGATGGAAAAGAATACGTAATCGCTAGATTTTATCACATCTATAGATCCGATCGATTCCTACGAGCCTCACTTCGATTCTTGATATTTGGATTGGAAATCATCAATTGACACTTCTTGATTTTAATGTTTTCTTGTTATTAGATCTAGATTTTTCTAATTCTTGAAATTCAATTTACAAATCATGAATTGTTTCTTTTCTTTTCTTTTCTTTAAAGTTTCAACTCATCTAAATCAAGACACGAAAGATTACACTTTCCCAGTGGACGATCCGCACTTACTAACGCGCTACATTCGACACAGTTACTGATTGCGGTCAAAATATTTTTGGTTGTGATTTCTTACACTTTTCCAAATACCGACACAACGAGAAAATCGTTTCAATCACATTGACCTTGGAATTTCCACACAAATCCCCTCACCTCTCCCTCTCCTCTCCTCTGGCCGAAATTCTGCACCTCATTCCCCCTATTTCACCACCTTATCTCATCTCCAAAATCCTTCAAAAACTTCTTTAAAAATCGAGTAAAACCTCACCGAAATCAAAATCCAACTCCTACCCATTTCTCATTTTCCTATCTAGCATGGATCTAGGGAACAAGATTTCAATTTGGGACGCTATGGGTGCTTATGGATCTTCGAATGTTTTGGGTATAATTTCTAAACCTTTTGCTTAATTTGTTAGTTAATTCCTTAAAGCTAATTTATTTAAGTGTAAATTAGGCTTTTGTTGCAAGTTTGGAAATTATAGAAAGGGATTGAATGCAAGTTAGGGTTATGTGAATTTGGTGTATGGTTGTGTGTTGTAATTAGGCCCTTATGACTTGTTAAAACAAAGTTTGTAGCTAGTTGTTAATTGTTAGTTTAAATTTTTTTATAATTACGCCAATTTGCTAACAAGGTTTTTAAAATTGGTTAAATAATTGGGTTTAAAAATGTAATTAAGTTTTTCATGACTTCATTAACATTATAAAGTGTAGTTTAATACTTTAGTTCATGGAAATCCAAGCTAAATTGTTGTTGTGCATTTTTGCTATAAAATTGTTAAAATTGGGTATATTGTAAACTAGAATTTTGGGGTTAATAAAATTTAATGAGATTAAATTGTGGAAATTGTTTTTATGACTTATTTGAGATGTTTAGTAAGTATTATGGCCGCTAGATTTCTTTAAACGTCGGGTTTTGTACTAAAACGGGTAATATTTGCTTGCTAGATTTTCGGAAAAATGCCTTTTAAAGTGAGTTTGGGTTTTTTTAATGAATTTTAACCTATTTTATAGTATAATTAGTGCTTGTGATCGTGCAAATGAGTGTGTTTGGGTTTTTCTCGATGGTTTGGCGTTTGTACACCAACGTCGAGGGTTTTTGGGTTGATTTGTGAAAGCAGCCATAGGTTTTGACCTATATGGGATTCGTGTGTCGTTTTAGTCATGAGTCGGATTTTAATGCGATACGGTGCGTTATGATATGTAGGTACCCTTACGAAGACTTCGAGACGACAAGCAAGCACGTGGCGACGTCGGCACCAGCGAGCGAGGACCAGGTGAGTAGATTTATATCTACGGGGAGAAGTCGGGTGGATGGCGTATAGCACCCCCGCAGTTCGTGGTGATGTATACGAATACGTATACACACATATATATTGAATATATATTGTTGAGTTTATTGGTTAAAGATAGATTTTAGGTGTGATTGGATAGGTTTAGTGTTGCGAGACCCTAGAGTAGAGGTTGCACCACATTTATACACACACACACACCCATACTTGCATACATTCTTCTTTCATATGTGCTTATATAGGGTTATATTGTTATGTGTTCACATGGGTATGGGACTATGAGTTCACATACTGGATTTGAGGATGATACTTGGGATTGAGATGAGTCGATGAGATTTGATATGAGATTATGATATCGGTGATATGGCAGGATTCATACTTGAGATACGTCCTAATGTTTATAGCGGATCTTTGGATGACGATACCATGTGAATAGTGATATGCATAGAATGGTTGAGTATGATATTGACCTGTACCCAGATTTGGGGATGCCGTACGACGGATTTACGTACGAGCTATATATTGAAGTTTGATCCGCACTCTTGACTTGGGATGTCTGATTATAGATATGGTATCGGATATGATGTTATTGAGGCGGGGTCACCGATATATATACAGGTATGTATATATTTCGACTCAGATGTTTGGCGGTTTCCTTACATGTAGTTCAGCTTGTTAGTTCAGCCGTATAGTTTAGTGTAGTTATTAGACTAGATTAGACACCTACCTATTTCAAAACTAACGGATCATGGGTATTTTAAAAGACAGGTCAAGCGATTCTACAGATATTTCAAAAGAAGTATCTTTTCTTAAAAACACCGTAGCCCTTATTTTTAAAACACCGCTATTCGTGTTATTTCAAAAGGCGCTACTGTTGACTTATAGTATCATTGTGTTTAGTATTCAGCTCCCGCTCATTATTGTTGTTCGCTCCGCATCGGATACTTATAATATAATTTCTTATTGCATTGTTGATATCATACTGCTAGGACACCAGCACCATTATCGATGATGCGTATGTACCATGTACACTTACTTTCCGGCTCACACACATCTTCATCGGTAATTGCCATGTCACGTACACCTTAGAAAATATTATTGCTTGACTTAGCTTGTTAGTTAGTAATTTGACATGATATTAGTGTACCTGCCTTACATATGCCAGCTTAACATTGTAGTTATTACTTATCACTTCATGCATACTGTTATTCATTGTTATGCCGCATTCATGGTTTTACATGCTATTGATGATTTGGATTCGGATTTCCATGAGATTTTCTGGATTTGGGGGGGGACCGCAAAACTTATATAAACTGCTTTCTCTCTTTTTAAATAAAAAGTGCGGTTTTTTCCCATGATGTATGAGTTGTCCACCATGAGTTTGCTGATGGATTTCGAGACCCGATTCGAGGAGTGGAGGAACCGTTTCGGGTACATGGTGGGCCCGGTGCGGTATCCCGGGGCAAGAGGATCGTGTTGTTGACGTTAAGCCTGGCAAGGGAGCACTACCGACCGGTGATTTTACCCGACGCGTCGGATATCCGGAGGATACCGTCGTGGTCTTGAGATAGATGGTAGGGGCCGGTCTGGACTGACGGCGCCCTAGATAGTGAGATTGAGATATTGAGGTACAGAGATTGCGACACAGAGATATCGAGATATTTGGATATTTATTTTGTGTCAATGCTAGGCACTGTTTATGCTGATTATATTATGATACCTCGTTTTAAAAAGATACAGAAATCTCACTAATTTAAGAAAGCAGTTTTCTTCAGTACATGCATACTGTTTCATGCATTCATACATCATCCATATGATATATTGCTACCTGAGGCACTGACACGGGCATATGGGATTACACTCGAGTTAGATATGTACCCTAGCCTTTGTTATAGGCTGCATGTTATATATTTGAGGATATATTATGATCGTTGACCTAGGATTGCGTTGTTCATGCGGTTTCTGTTCGTAGATGTTTTTCTACTCACGAGTTGGCAACTCACCCCCGTTGTGCCACAGTTTCTTGCAGGTTTTGCCGTACAGGTTCATTACGGCTTTGCTGGCACTGCTTCTTTCGATGACTTGCTAGTAGGTGGGTTTATTGTTATCGGACCCATCATATTACTTTGTATAATATTATTCAGTTGTATCTAGTAAATTCCATCAACCAAACATATATTTATTTCTGAGATAAAGACCAGAGATGTTATTCTTTCGACCCTAGAGTCGTGCATTGTATTTCTGTGGATTTCTTGTTGCTTTGAGTTTTGATCATCGCCCTTGGCGTTGTATATTATATTGCTTGTGTGGTTGTGACCGTCGATTGACGAAGAGCTAGCTCCCGCTTGGGGATGCCTTTTATTGATTTCGTATACTATTCATGTTGTATCCCGTTTGGGGGCCAGTATTTACAAAGGAGACTCTGCCGAAATTTTCAGTAAATATTTGATGTTTTTTTAAAAACGTATAATTCGGCTTATGCTATTAAAACTACTTGATTTAAATTGGTTTTCCTTCACTCTACTTCTTTTCTTGGTTTGGATTTCTGGGTTTTCGGTTTACTTAGATTAGGTACGCTTCGATACGTTTTGTAGTTTAAGTGCCGGTCATGTTCCGTACTTTCGGGATGTGACAGAACCCTATCTTCAGTATCTGAAGATATGGGGATGTCCAGCTTTTGTTAAAAAGCCGCATGCGGACAAACTCGAGGCACGATCAGTACAGTGTAAGTTTGTGGGATATCCAAAGAACTCCAAGGGGTATTATTTCTATTACGCAGAGGAACAAAAGGTTTTTGTTTCTCGTAATGCCCATTTTCTAGAACAACAGTTTATAGAAAAGGATACAAGTGGGAGCGAAATAGAACTGGAAGAAATTCCAGAACCACAAACTACTGCTGAAAGTTTGGTAAGACCAGTAGTTCAAGAAGAACAGGACATCCCCGCACCCCTCCGCAGGAGTAGTAGGCCGTCTCATCTGTCTGAGAGACACTACGGTTTTCTCATAGATGGGGATAGAGAGGATTGCGTCATTGATGTTAATGAACCTACTAGCTTCCAGCAGGCCATCCAGAGCGGCGACTCGGTACGATGTCTAGATGCAATGCGGACCGAAATGGAGTCCATGTACACCAACAAAGAATGGACTTTAGACTTTGCTCCAGATGGGGTGAAACCCATAGGATGCAAATGGATCTTCAAGAAAAAGATTGGTGTAGATGGACAGGTGGAAACCTATAAGGCTAGACTTATTGCAAAGGGTTTTCGTCAAAGACTTGGTTTGGACTATGACAAGACTTTTTCTCCAGTGGCTATGCTCAAATCCATTCGGTTCCTTCTTGCTATTGTCGCCTTCCATGATTATGAGATCTGGCAGATGGACGTAAAGACGGCTTTTCTAAATGGTAATTTGGAAGAGTGCGTCTGTATGGATCAGCCAGAAGGCTTCAATCAGAGTGGGAGCAGCGGGAAAGTGTGCAAGTTGCTCAAGTCGATTTATGGACTAAAGCAGGCAACGCGGAGTTGGAACATTTGTTTTGATGAAATGGTCAAAGAATATGACTTTATCAAAAATCCAGATGAACCATGTATATATAGTAAAATTGTAGCACAAACTGTCGTATTCCTCGTATTGTACGTGGATGACATTCTATTGATAGGAAATGACATTCCTATGCTACAATCTGTCAAACGATTCTTGTCACACAGGTTCTCCATGAAAGACCTGGGTGATTCCTCTTACATTTTGGGGATTCGGATCTCTCGTGATAGATCCAAAATGATGTTGGGACTTTCGCAGTCCGGGTATATTAACACTATACTGAAAAGATTTAGTATGGAAGATTCAAAGCGCGGTAATCTACCGGCTTGTCACGGAAACACCCTTTCCAAAGAGATGTCTCCCAAGACTGATTTGGAAAGGGAACGCATGTCTATTATACCCTACGCTTATGCGGTAGGCTCTATAATGTATGCGATGTCGTGCACCAGACCAGATGTAGCTTACGCACTGAGCGTGGTAAGCTGGTATCAGTCAGACCCAGGAGAGAAGCACTGGATAGCAGTGAAGAGCATTCTCAAGTACCTGAGAAGGACAAAGGAGATGTTCTTGGTTTACGGCGGAAAAGACCTCAAGATCGAGGCCTTTCCTGATTCCGGCTTCCAGAGTGATAAGGATGACTCCAAGTCCATGTCAGGTTATGTCTTTACCCTCAATGGAGGGGCGGTGTGCTGGAAGAGTTCCAAGCAGGATACCGTTGCTGACTCGACGATGGAAGCGGAGTATATTGCTTCTTGCGATGGCGTAAAAGAAGCGGTCTGGATGAAGAAGTTCCTAACAGAACTTCAGGTGGTTCCTACCATTGTTGATCCAATACCTCTGTATTACGACAACTCTGGAGCTATAGCTTTAGCGAAGGAACCCAGGTCCCATCAGAAATCCAGACACATCTTAAGGCGGTATCACTTGATCAGGGAGATCGTAGATCGCCGGGAGATCTAGGTTCGGAGAGTTGCTACAGAGGAGAACATTGTTGATCCATTCACAAAGGCTTTACCTCAGATTCAGTTCGAGAGGCTACTCGAAATCATCGGTCTTCGATATGCCAGTACATGGCCCTAGTGCAAGTGGGAGATTGTTAGTGTATATGACCTAGGGGTCATTATTGTATCATACTATCTTGTATATTACTTAATGGAAGCTTGAGATATTCACAGTTATATAACAGTCTTGCTAAACATGGTAGTATGCTACTTGGTTTTATCTATCTTAATATGTGTGTACGTATTGATAGAGCCTTTAGGATCTTGCTTGACTACCAGCGTTATGATGGCAGTCACACTAGTGGGGGCTGGGTAGTCTATAAGTACATCCTTTTTGAGGTCCCTAGTCATAGGATTATCGAGACAGGGCATCGATACTCCGGAGTAGACTAGCGTGTACGCTTTTCATCCCAGTTGGGGAGATGGTCTGTCCCACAGCCATCAGTACGTCGTACTGGAGATAGTATACATGTGCTCGTTGGGTTACGGGTACACCGGACAGGACTTGTAGGGAACTGTTGGTTGGTATTATACCGTCGTCAGTTAACAGTTCCCAGGTGACATGAGTACAGCATAGTCCGCAGACTTGACACTGCTACTTCGCCTCGAGTGTGTCCCACTGGTTTTAGATTGCTACCCTACCACGGCTCAAAGGAGTTGTGCAAACATGTAGCAGTTGGGTGCAGTCCCGAGAACTTGGAGGCAGTAGTGGTTAGACATGATTCGTCTATCCCAGTATTGGGAGTTGATATCGCGCTGTGTCAGAGAGCCATTACGCAAAGTCCCTGGCCAGGGCAAGCGAGATTTACTGGTAGGTTTTCCAGTAGTTTCTCAAGGTGTAATGGGCTTCGCTCCGACACGACTTATACCGCTTTTAGGGGACTGACGCTTGCCGCCCCCTTAGGCCTGATATGCGATAGTCCTAGACGAACAGACCGGACTGTACGGAGATTGTCACATCAGTCTCAGTAGGAGTACAGATGGGTTTCCTCATCGGCCTTCTTATCGACATCTACCTGGGGACCGTTACGTACAACTAGTGCCGCTTGCGGTCTGTGGTTAAACCCACTGCCAGCGTAGTAATCGAGTCTTTAGAGTCCCACACAGAGAGTTTCCCTGCTCCGGACGAAATGATATAGAGATCGTATGGTTTTACGACAAGGGTTCGTACGCATACGTGTTTAAACGCACGTACGAAGTTCGGACAGTTTTTACTAGCCGGCTTTGGTTTAAACCAGATTCTAGTATTGGATTATTGGATTTATACAGTCTAAATTTTTTCCGTGTTTTCACGGATAGGAGGGGCGTTCTCGTAATTTGGCGGGAAGCTTCTAGAAGTATGGTGACTTGAGGGTTTAGGTGGCATTTATATTAAATGCATTTGTGACTCATTAGATGAATCATTCAAGTGAGTTAATGAAGCATTTATTGCTTAATGACTCACTTGATGAATCATTGCATATATTAAATGAAGCATGATGATAAATCATTTAGATTTATTTATTTGATTTTCTTTATGCTTCATGGTATATTAGAAGTGAGAGACATTTTTCATTTGACAATCTTGCTCACCTTCTCTCTCCTCTAGCTCTCTCTCTTCAAACCCTAATCCTACCCTCTCATGTGTTGAGATCAAGGATTAGCTAGACTATTTAATCCATAACCATACTCTATATCATCAAGGTGACTTTGATTAGCAACTAAAGAAACCTAGTTACCTCAAGATTAGAGGCAAAGCTTGGAGTAGAAGCTCTCGGGTAGATCGCCTATTACATAGAGGAGGCCGACGAGGAGGTGGATAACGGGAAGAAGAAGGACATAGTTCATTAGGTATAATCTTCTTCCATAATAGTTAACAACTCCTATGTTAGTGTTAGTTATAGTTTAGCAAAGATCCTTTTGGTTAGTCGATGTTGCTTGAAACAAAATGATTGTTTTTCATATTTCCGCCTCCCCGCAAGTCGTGGGGTGTACAACGTCGACTTACAGTGATGGAATCACTCTCTCTTCAGAGATGTCTTCTAGACTAATGAGGAGAGAGATTTGCATGATTGACATATCACTTGCTTAGGCAATTGAGTTAATATTGAAATGTCAAGTACCACACCAGATGTTGTTTTTGCACTAGCTGCAATGAGCATATATATATTAATCCAATCTTGAAGAAACACTGGGAAGCAGTTATGAACATAAGTGGATGTTCTTGAGATATAGTAACGGCAGCCTCCTTCTGGAGACGGTTATCATTTCATGCTTCCAAGGTGACATGGATGACAGAGTGGCTGTCAGAGTTATAGTTTTCCCTTTCTTTCTGACGAACAGTATGTTGGACAGGTGGTCCAAGCAGATACTGTGAGAGGCATGGCGCAGAATACTGATTAAATTCAGTGGATGATACAGTCTAAGAAGTTTGCTGGATTTAGAGTTCATTTATGAATTGGGTCCCATCAGATATCCAGACAAATTCTAAGACAGGTATTGCTTATTTCTGGAGATGGTTTTCTCCGCGAAGTTGAGACATAAAGAGATATAGAAAGAAACATTGGAGCGGATCCACTCATTGAGGCTATTTCTTGAACGCAATAGTTTCACAAACGGGCTTTGCGAGACTGATTAGTAGAGAAGTTGGGTGTTCGGTATCACACGGGCTGTGTTGGGTATATTTATGCCCTAGTGGTCAATATATGATAGTGAATGTATTTATACATGTATATATATACAGAGGACTTTCTTGCTCGAAATGATAGTATGCTATCCGGTTACTCTTTATCTGACATGTTCACTTGATCATGCTTCTATTCATTTGTACATGTTGATAAAGCCCTGATGATATTTTCTTGACTACTGTGATTATGATACAGATCATACTATTGGGACATGTGTAGTTTATAAGCATATCTTGAAATGTCCCTAGTCATGGGTGTATCGAGATGGGGCATCGATATTCCAGAGTAGATTTGCGTATATGATACTAGACCCATATGATGGGCGATGGATGTTCTCATATCCATTGATGTTTGACATCAAGATCGTATGCGGGTGCTCAGTGGAGACTCGGTACACTGGACGGACTCGCCGAGAACTCCTATATGGTATTATATCTATCGTCGGATAGCAGTTTTCAGGTGACACTGGTACAGGTTAGAATGTAGACCCGAGATCGTCATAGAGTCTCATGTGTTCTCCCACTTTGCTTTGATTTCCACCCTACCACGGCTCTGCTGAGTCATGCAAATAGGTGGGTTTTGGGTACAGTTCCGAGACATGTGGAGGCAATGAGCGATAGGAGGGGTTTCGTTTCTCTTGGTATTGGGGGTTGATGTTGCGCCGTGCTTGATTGGCTATATCAGTAAGTCCCTGGCCAGGGCTGTTGAGATTTACTGATAAGAGTTATCAATACTTTCTCGATCTGATTATAGGCCATACATCGGCATGACTTATTGAGTTATTGGGGTCGACGATGCCATCACTAGACTTGATATGCAGCATATATGATGAAGAGACCGGACTGTACGGTATTGTTGCCACTTGACTCGACGGGAGCTTTGACAGGTTTGCTTATTTTCTTCTGATCGCTCAATACCTGGGTGGCCGTTACGTTTAGCTGATCTCTTGCAGCTTGGGGGTGCTTGATATGATCATCACCCACTGCAGGCGTATTGACGAGTCTTTATAGTCCCACAGAGGAGTTTCCTAGCCCAGGAGAAACGATATGGTGCACATATGTGATATACGGAGGGGCCCGATTAAACGCGCGTATGTGATACCGTATATTAATCGGGAGATTTACTATTGGTCGGGTCATATGTGATATGGCCGGTTTGTTAAATCAAGTGTTGATTTAACATTGACTTTATTGCTCACTTTGTTCAAACCTTTTTCTTTATTGTATGCATGCATGTATGCATATGATTATGTTGATGCACATATTGATCTGCATGCACACATACATGCATACACTTGTGTGTATCATGGTTGTTGATACACTAGTGTTGGCAATGCGAGACTTACATGGAAGTATTTATCTAAATATTTATTTTTCAGTTAATGTAAATAGAATTAATTCATGGTTGATATTTATCCTTCATTCTCTACACTTAACCTTGCATTAACCATGAGTTAATTTTCTATGGCTCTCTTTTCTCCAAAGTAAATATCTAGATATTTATTAACCCATGGTTTAGGATGAGAGTGGAAATTATATATAATTTCTATTCTCATTTTTATTTAGAGGATTATCATAACTTGAACTCTTGAGTTGCCATCATCTTCTTCCTCCTCTCTCTTGCTCTCTTGACTTTGTTAGTGAGTGAGATAGTGATAAAGATAGGGTTTTGAAGTGAGAAAATAAACCACATCATCATTCTACACTAGTCTAGCCAATTAGTTTGGAGTGTTGGCTTCATTTTCATCTTTTGATCAAGTGGAGCTTGGATCTTGGACAAAGAGGACTCTAGGTGGATCATCGTGGACTCGGAAGATCACTAGCAAGCCCGTTCAAACTCTCAAGTAGCCAAGGAGTCAAGCAAAGAGAACTACAAAGGTTGTATTCTTTTTACTTTGTGTTTTTTTACTTGTAGTATATGATACTACTTCATATGTTACTTTAAAATTCTAGTTTGATCCTAGGTTAGTTTGCTTAGCACCCTAAAAAATTAAATTGTAGCATGTTTGATGCATTACAAATCCTTGTGAGGTGCTAGGTAAACCCAACAGTGGTATCAGAGCCAAGCTAGAGCATTAGAGTAACCTAGACGACGTTAAAACACTTTGAACGAACATCGATTGCCCGAAAAAACCATTCTCTGGAAATTTTTCAAAATGTTGGAATTTTTCACATTAAAAATATTCAAAAAATCATGCAGGTAATTCTATCGACTCTCTAAAAGAACGTTACCCTAACTCGATTAATTGACCGTGGAACCGCGGCAGAAACCTGGTTTTGGCGGTGGTTCCGCGGCGCCGTTTGTGAGGCTCGGGTCGGCCCTTCTACTGTTGGTCCATAGGTACTGTGGAATGCTTCTGGGTAATTTTAATACTTCTCAGGTGTTGAGCTTCTCTGTGGATTTTTGGGTCATTGATCGATCAATCAAATGGTTTAAAATCTCCTAGTTTATTCTTATATATTGACATGAGATGTTATATGTTGCTGTGAAATGATGTATAGGATCTTCGTGATGAATGGCCGGGGGTTTTATGTGAGATGAGAGTTTTCTTTTCATTCATGTAAAATTCATTTGTATGTAATATTCTTTTAATGGGGCACACCCGGGTTGAGGATGATGTTTCCTTCGATGTATATTATTTACTTTTCCGCATTAGGATAGACCCAAAGTGGGGAGCACAAGTGACCGGTTTCTAGAGTTCAGTGGGAGGCCATCTCGAAGAGTCGAGACCGGGTCTCTTAACTGTAGAATTGGTAGGGTCGCTTGCCGCTCTCGTAAGGATCTAGGGTGTGGGATTGGCTATTCATCACGACCGTGGAACCCGTATTTTCTATCGTTGGCTAAATATAAAATACGGAATTCTTAGTATATCCTATATTTTCATATATGTGCTTCTGCTGCTTATATTCTGTGATGTGATCGCTTGATATATCTGAGACGAATGCAATATTATATATGAGATATGTAGTAGGCGTTGCTTATGTTTTGCACCCGCGCTAGTCCCATCCCGGTATGCCGTTAGTTAAGTAACCTAACGGTGCATAACGGAACATTGTGGCGAATGCGGATGGCATAAGCGTACGTTGTATTTTCGTTTCTTTTCTGTGTTTGGCTTAAGAACTTAAATGATGGGACTACATTAATATGATTAATGTAAGGAAAATAAACCTAAAAGATGTTGTAGAATTTAATTTGAAACCCACTTGGCTTTTTTAGGAAAAAGCTACATTTCAAAATTGCGGAGCTTAAGACACTCTTTTTGAAAACCGTTTGATTCTACAACGATATCAAGTACAAAGCGTTAAAGGTTTTCTTAAAATCCATCTGCAGCCCTCCGTCATTTTAGAAAGTAGAGTACTTAGTATTCCTGCTACGTATGTTGATTATATTCAAGGCGTATTGTACGGTAGCTAAGTGATGTCTTCCTACACAGCATATGATGCGATTAATTAGGACATTCACATGATTATGTTGATTATAGTCAAGGGTCATGTGGATGGATTTGATTAATCGAGAAATGACGGGTAGAACTTGACTAGTGCTTATGGTATTTTGATTATAGTCAAGGTCATGAGTGCTAGGGGTAAAAACCAAATCTGGAGTTTCAAGAGTTGAAATTGCAATGAGATTGCATACCTTCTATATGATGGTTGGATCCGGATCCCACTGTGAGCAAGAGTTTCTCCCAGGAGAGTTTTGCACTTTACAATTAGCTAACCAATTAGGTGTCTAGAAATGTGTTAACGAGGCTGCGCATCTGGGAAAATGAGATTTACTTTAATTAGGTCCGTGCAAAAGCACGGGGAACCTCCCTCAAGTACCGACACTTGCCTGGCTGAACGGTTAGCGAAGTTGTAGAATGTAAGTAATCCTGACTAGTTTTTCTTTTAAGGTTTGAAGGGAAATTTGATAAAAGCAATGGGAGACATCGATTAGATAAGATAATAACCAATCTGATCTTTGCAAGAGCTTTCGCTGAATGTATTCTTTTCTCTCTCTTAATGGCAGATACTAATGACAGGACTTAAGCTACTACTAGAGAAAAATAAACTGAATGGGACCAATTATAAAGACTGGCTGAAGAACATTAACATCGCTTTGACTTATGATAAGGTACTATATGTCCTCTCGGCTCCAGCCCCGCCCGTCCCAGGTCCTAAATCTTCGGTTGCGGATAGGGAAGTCCGCAAGAAATGGGACGCTGACTGTGCCACGGCCAAATGCCCCGTGCTTGCATCGATGGATAACACACATCAAAAGCAACACGAGCAGATGGATGTCCAATCCATTTTTCTCCATACAAAAGAGTTGTATGGGGAGCAATCTCGTGTCTTACGATACGAAGCGTCACGAAAGATGTTTCAGACACAGATGGCTCCTGGCACACCGGTAGGTGACCATGTTCTGAAGATGATATATCTTATAGAAGAGCTTGAGGACCTCGGATGGACAATGGACAAAGAACAATATACTGATATCATTCTGCAGTCTCTCCCCCCGACCTTTGGACAGTTTGTAGTTAACTTCAACATACTCAACATAGAGAAGTCACTACCTGAACTCCTCAATATGTTGAGGAGTGCAGAAAGCACGCTGAAATCAGTGAAGACTCCCTCTTTGATTGCTGGGCCATCTTCCTCCTCTCACCCGAAGGCCAAGGCCAAGGGAAAGATGAAGAAGAAACCTGCCAAACCTATAGGTGGAGTTTAAAAGGCTAAGGGGAAAGACAAGTCCACAGCTAGAGAATCGGGGAAAGGGGAATGTTATCACTGCCACAAATCGGGACACTGGAAGCGCAACTGCACTGAGTACTTGGATCTCAAAAAGAAGAAGCATGGTGATGCTTCCGTTTCAGGTGTGTTTGTGACAGAAAACTGTTTTTCTATAAACTCTGCTTCCTGGGTATTAGATACCGGTTCAGGTTCTCACATATGCAATTCCACGCATGGGCTGAGAAATAGCAATGTTTTGAAGATAGGTGACCATACTCTCCGGGTTGGAAATGGTTCCAATGTACATGCAGTTTCAGTGGGAGAGTATCACATGGGGTTGCCGTCAGGGAGTATATTGGTTTTGAACCCATGTTATTATGTACCTAGTATGCTTTGTAGTATAATATCCATTTCTTTGTTAGACAATGAAAGGTATAATTTTGTAATGCAGAATAATGTTATGAACATTAACCTGAATCAAATTTTAGTTGGGTATGGTACACTTAATAAAGGGATATACGTCCTAAATCAACACACAGTTTTCAGCATACAACACACTAATAAAAGAAAACTTTCAAAAATAAATGAAGCTTTTCTTTGGCACTGTAGACTTGGTCATATTAACGAAACAAGACTAAACAAGATACACAAAGATGAATATTTAAAACCCTTTGAATATAAATCTTATGCGACTTTCCAGTCTTGTATCAAGGGTAAAATGATCAAAACTACGTTTACAGGACACGGAGAAAGAGCTACTCAGTTTTTAGCCCTCATACATAGTAATGTATGCGGGCCAATGTCTACATAGGCTAGAGGCGGTTTTTCTTGCTTCATAACTTTTACTAATGATTTTTCAAGGTTCGGTCATGTGTTTTTACTAAAACATAAGTCTGAAGCTTTTGAGAAATTCACTGAGTACAAACTTGAAGTAGAAAAACAAACCGGATTGAGTATCAAAATGCTTTGATCAGCTCGAGTTGGTGAGTATCTCAGTACAGAGTTTGTAGACTTTCTAAAAGAGAATGTGATTCTCTCTCAGCTCACTCCTCCTTACACACCAAATCACAACGGTGTGTCAGAACGTCGGAATCGGACCCTATTAGATATGGTTCGTTCCATGATTAGTTATGCTGAGTTACCTGTCTCATTTTTGGGGCATGCATTGGAGACTGCAGCATTTCTATTGAACAGGGTTCCAACCAAAACTGTGTCTACAACACCATATGAGATATGGTATGGAAAGAGACCATCTCTTAAGCGATTTAAGATTTGGGGTAGTCCGGCCTATGTCAAAAATCAAAATCCGGACAAACTCGAGACACAGTCAGTCATGTGTAAGTTTGTGGGATATCCAAAGAATTCTTATGGATATCTTTTCTACCACAAGGAGGAACAAAATATGTTTGTTTCTCGGAATACCACATTTTTAGAAAATGAGTTTTTTACAAATACCGATGGCAATACGGTAGATCTAGAAGAGGTTCTAGAAACACAAGTTATAAATGACGACTTGGTTGAACCGGCTGTTGCAACAGAAACAAATGAACTTTAACCACTCCGTAGATCTGGTAGGACTTCTCGCCCACCGGAGAGGTACTACAGTTTCCTCATTGATGGTGATAGAGAATATTGCATCATGGAAGATGATGATCCTACCAGTTTTCAGCAAGCTATCATGAGTGGAGACTCTGTGAAGTGGCTGGATGCCATGAGATCTGAAATAGAGTCTATGTACACCCACAAAGTATGGACTTTGGACATTGTACCCCCTGGGGTAAAACCCGTGGGGTGCAAATGGATCTTTAAAAGAAAGATTGGTGTAGATGAGCAGGTGGAGACCTATAAGGCAAGACTTGTGGCGAAAGGATTTCATCAAAGATCGGGTCTAGACTATGACGAAAGTTTTCTCCCGTAGCCATGCTTAAATCCATTCGGATCCTACTTGCTATTGCTGCTCACTATGACTATGAAATCTGGCAGATGGACGTTAAAACTACATTTCTAAATGGTGATTTAGAAGAATACGTTTATTTGGATCAGCCAGAGTTTTTCGTTGACAGTGGGAGCATTGGGAAAGCATGTAGATTGCTTAAATCCATTTAGAGATTAGAACATCTGTTTTGATGATGTTATCAAAGAGATTGATTTCATCAAAAATCCAGATGAACCTTGTGTTTATAAGAAGGCTGTAGGGAGAGCCATCACATTCCTCGTATTGTACGTGGATGACATTCTTCTGATAGGAAATGACATTACTATGCTGCAGTCGGTCAAATCATTCTTATCACAAAAGTTCTCCATGAAGGACCTGGGTGATGCCACATACGTATTGGGCATTCGGATTTATAGGGATAGATCCAAAAGGTTATTGGGATTGTCCAAAACCAGGTACATAAACACCATCCTAAAGAGGTTTAGTATGGAAGAATCCAAGCGGGGTGCCTTACCCGCTTGCCATGGAGTCACTCTCTCCAAGGACTTTTGCCCAAAGACTGATGAAGAGAGAGCTCGCATGAGCATTATACCCTATGCTTTAGCCGTAGGATGTATAATGTATGCGATGTTATGTACACGCCCTGATGTAGCTTATGCATTAGGTGCAGTAAGTAAGCATCAGTCCAACCCAGGGGAAAATCACTGGATAGCTATGAAGAACATTCTTAAGTACTTACGAAGGACTAAAGAATTGTTCTTGGACTATGGTAACGGAGATCTCCAAATGGAGGCCTTTACTGATTCGAGCTTCCAGAGTGATAAGAACGACAGCAAATCTATCTCTGGGTTTTTATTTACCCTCAATATAGGGGCGGTGAGTTGGAAGAGTTCCAAACAGGATACCGTTGCAGACTACACGATGGAAGATGAGTACATTGCTACAAATGATGCCGCAAAGGAAGCAGTCTGGATGAGGAAGTTCGTCTTGTAGCTAGGAGTAGTTCCAACCATTATTGATCCAATACCATTGTATTGTGATAATAATAGGGCTATGGCGTTAGCGAAGGGGCCCAGGTCCCATCAGCGGTCCAGACATATCCTGAGGCTATATCATTTGATCCGGGAGATAGTTTGTCACGCCCCACTTCCCAAAATACGGAATACGAGGGGTAGACAAGGCCAGCCATGCTCCTACGGTCAAGGAAATGTCCTGCCGTAGTCACACTTCGGCTTCTAGTTTTTCATGGTAAACAGTAAATGATGCGCAGGTAATGAGAAATGTAGTAACTGAAAGAAACAATGTAAAGACTGACCTGAAGTGGAACAAACGAATGTAACTCGGATTGGAAAGTCAAGAAGTCTGTGATGCACGTCTTATTCTGGTCCAGGCTAAATCTTCTCCTTACTCTGAGCATGCATACTCAGGTCGTCAAAGCGACACAATAGCAATATAATATATATAAATCTTGTGAAAACTCTACAGTAGTAACCGATATGTGTAACAATAAATCAATGACAACATGGATATGAATATGCGGTAATCAATGCAGCGGAACAGTAAAAGCAGTAAAACAACATGCCACGAGTGTCAACACAGTATATAAGGTATAACAATGCCAGTATCCCTATCAGTCTCCAAGTCTCACTGTACAGGTCACTAAGCTTATCGTCAGTCCAAGTGTGAGAGTCAACCACTCGCGAGTGTCCTCCACCCAAGGGTAGAACCCAAGGGCAAGGGACCACGGGCCCAACATGTAACATGTATATCACGGTGAATATCACATACCCTGTAAATCTCCATATATCTCCCTAAATATATAAGCCGGCATGGGACTCCCGAGATTCTGTTGAACTCACACTTAAACTACCCCACACCCCGTGGTCTACATCAAACGCTAACCATAACCCTAAATACTAATCGATCCGTGACAAGTCTGCACGAGGACTGGAGGCAGGACCTCCATCAAGCACGTCCCGACTAATACCTAAGATAAATGGCAGTGTCTGGTGCCTTATCTGTGACACCCGTACAAGCGCTTCCATAAGTGTCCCATACCACTTATAGTCACACGTACACGCATCCCACAGATGTCGACAATGCAATAGAATAATAGGGTCACTGATTGTGTACAAGTATGTATCACTTTCACTTATTCACGGATACAGGAACACTGACGTACTTGCCACAATCATCACTAAAATCTAACACTGGGTAAATGCACGATATCACTATGTTATCACTACAATGATATGGGTGTGATATGATACGTAAACAGTATATGAAGTATGATTAAGGTGTCACAAAATAGCATTCTATCACTTGCACGATTTATCATGAAACGTACGTGTATAGTTTAGCGAAACGATAAACAGGTAATAATTAGTATGTTCAGTTATCTATCCATCTAATTTAGTTTCACGCCAATCGGGTTTCCGGATCATTAATTATAGCCATTTCATTTTAAGCGTTCACAGCTGGAAATCCGGTTTCAGAATCGGAAGTCCGTTTCGCAACGCAATTTAATCCCAGTTGGGATCAGAATTTAGCGACGCTACAGTTGAATGAAATCTAGGGTTTTCAGTAAGGTTTTCAACTCAATAGAAGTATCATCAATCGCATTTGTACGTGAGGAGATATACACTATTTTACATTAATATGTCATCTCAGAAACTGCTCTGGACTGTCGTATGTCCACATCTATTAAATTGCAGATTTAATATCAAACGGTAACGAAACAGAATGAAACCAAATGTGTTGTCTAGATAACAGATTTTCCTATAATAAGAAGTGGAGTTCCGCAACCTAAGTGTTAGGGAAATCCTGTGGTACCCATTACGGAACAGCAAGAAACAACCGGAGTCGCTCTGGACTGCAGTCTAGAGTCGCGCTCCGATCCAAATATCATCACAATTTAAGTACAGGAATACCAGGAAATCAGTAAGGGTTAAAGATCGTCGAGTCGTCTTCGATTTGAACCCTCGAACGCACCATTCCAATATGTATATGATTTATGGTGAATTTAACGGTTTTCAGGTACAATAAAATTACAGTTTTACGATTAAACTTGGGGGTAGTTGTTTTAGTCGTTAACGGTCATAATTTCCAGCGAAACTTGCACAATGTATTCATCACAGTAAGTGCCAAAATAAGCACTCCAGTTCCGTCAATTTAGAAAAGTATTTTCCTTGGGAACGCGCGTCGAACAGGTATGGCACATAATTGGTTTAGACTTGTAGCTTTATTATCTATGCAATTAACGACTGTAACTTAAGTAAATAGCATGTAAGCAAGTAAATTACTTGCCTGGAGACGTTATGGTGATGCACGACAGCGGCAACGACGATCTCTGTAGGTGCTCGACGGAATGCCGGGGCTCGACTCGTGAATGTTGGAAGCGGGGAGGTGCTCTGTGGGTCTCCTGGGTGTGCTGGGATCGTCGACGGTCGGTGTCGCTCCGATGATGGCAGCAGTGGCTCGCAGTTTGATGATCGGTGCTCGGCTGTGGAGCTTGGGCCTTGCACTCCAATGGGTTCGACGATGGGTGACAGAGAGATTAGAGAGAGGGAGAGAACCGAGGGTTGCGAGAGAGAGAGATCTGAGATGAGAGACGAGAGAGAGAGGGTACAGAGGGAGAGGGAGAGAGAGAGCTGAGAAAGAGAGAGCACAGAGGGAGAGGGAGAGAGCTGACAGATAGAGGGTGAGGGAAAACAGAGGGATAGAGAGTGAGAGAGAGAACTAGAGAGAGGTAGAGTGAGTGAGAGAGAAAGCACCGAGAGAGATATTGAGAACAGAGGGAGAAGTTAGAGAGGGATGGTGAGAGAGGTGACGACGACGACGACGTCGACGACGTCGACGATGATGATGATGGGTCGATGATGGTGCAGGTGAGGAGATGGGTTGCTGGGATCGAGATTCTATCGTGGGGGTGATGGAGGTCGCGGTGTTGAGAGGAGGAGTTGGTGGTGGGTGGTGAAGGGGAGAGCGGGAGAAGCTTGGGGTGGCGATGGTAGTCGGCAAGTCGCTGGGTTCCGGGACAGTGGGCGAGAGAAAAGGAAGAAGAAGAACGAGTGAGGAGGTGATGGGCGACGAGGTTAGAGAAGATGAGGAGGTCTCGATGGAAATGGCTGAACGGCGGTGAGGAGACGGCGGCGAGCGCGACGCGCTGGCATGAGCGTGGGTTCGAGGGAGAAACAGGAAGGGAAGGAGAGAGAGAGAAGTGATGGGAGTAAGGAGGAGAGACGACGAGAAGGGGTCAAGGGCGTACGTCGTGGGGAGTAACAGCCAAGCGATGAAGGCGAGTGCGTGGGCGGAGGCGACGGAAAGGGGTCGCGAGCGGGAAAGGCGGAGAGAGCCGTTGAGGAAGATGAAAGCAAAGCGGGTCGGGTATGAAGGTTTAAATTCAAATCGTAATATTTCCAAAGTGGGCTGAGGAGGGTGAACGGGCTGGGCTGCCAAAATAAAAGAATTATAATAAAGCGGCTGCTGGGCTAGGGAAGGAGTTGGGCCGTAGGAAAAAAGAAAAAGGGAAATGAAATGAAAGGGCCGGCTAAAAATGGTAATAATATTAGGAAAAAAATGGGTAGTGGGCCGAGGAAAAATATGGTATAAGAAATAGGATATGGGCTGAGGGATTTAGAGAAAATCAAATGGAAAAATAAAAGGGGTTGGAATTTGGGTTTTAAAGGGTTTTATTGTTAATAGAAAATAGAGGTATAAATTCAATTAAAATTATAAATAATATAACTAAAATTATAAATAGAATTATAAAGTAACAAAATACAGATTTTGATATAAAAGGGGCTGGGTATTACACCATACCACCCTTAATAAAAATTTCGTCCTCGAAATTTAAAAGAAACAACAAGCTATAAAATAATAAGCGAAGAGTTATCATATCGAACACTAATATATGTGGATTTACTTAAAACGGTTAGACAAAATCTGAAGGTACTTATATATATATATATAAGAACCATATACGAAAGATAGGTCTAATAAGTATAATGCAGGAACACTATAAGAGCAACTACAAGTATACGAGAATATAGGTAACAATAACGAACAATAATAATCAAAGTGTGTTTGATAAAAGTCGAAACTCAAATATGCACATCTAGCCTATCAAAAGCAAGCAGAAAAATAAGTGTAAGGTTCAACCATTTATAATAGTAATCATAGGCACAAAACTCAAAAATAAAGTAACGACAATAAAGCGGTGAAAATCAGTCGGTAGGTTAAAACAGTTTAGGATAAGGTATCGATAAAAATAGGTTTAAAATATTTTAGAAAACTGGTATAGTGAAATTAAGAAGCATAGACCAAACGTATGCGCGGTGTAAGGTTGCGCTACAAAAATGAGAATAATAATAATGCACTTAAAATTCATAAAACGGAGTAATCAATAACACGTACTCTTTGATAAATACAGAATACTAAAACTACATTTTCGAATAATAGTGCCCTTAAATCTAGTTGGGGTAACAGGGAAAAACACAAGTATGTCTAGGCCTAGGTAGGGTAGGGATTACAATGGAATGTGGCTGATACAAAAGGTCGAAGTGTGACGGCTTTAGGCTGAAGATCAAGAAAATTGGGATCGGGTCAGCACAAGAAGTAAGGGTGAGCCACAAAGGACTACAAGGGAAACAGTATGGGGAGGATAACTTTCGGTTCATCATATGAATCAAGAATTTGAAGGGTTAGCTAACTCGAGGATTTCACTATGAACTTCTCCTCCCAGAAGGATCTCAATCGAGGCACAGACGAAGGATGAATGGTGGCTCATTCCAAGGATCAGGGTGCGGAACTTTCTAATCGAAACGAGGGTGAAAACTATACAATGAGTAGGGGTGAACAGTCAGGGAGCTCAACAGAAAAATAAATGGGTATGGGCAATAAACAAGTATCAAGCGAACCAATAATCAAAGGTTTACGAATTTATAAGATTTATTTCATTCAAGAAAATTTGAAACAAGGCATTCCCAAAGGCGAAAAGTGGCACTAAACTATACACAGATTTTATTTGGCCAAGGGAGACAGCATCTAAAAGAAGTCCCGTCAGTCGCGGTTGTGGAGATTCAGCAGGTTGCGGTAGGCTCGCGCACTCAGGTAGGGGCGTCCGTTTCCATAGCGCCTCACGGGGATCGCCATTGGGAGTTCTTCTACAGCAGGGTCTTGATCTTCTGGTCCTTCTTCCTTGGCTGAAGCTTCTTCATCGAGGTCTGATTCCAAGTGATTCTCTTCTTCTGGATTCTCTTCCATGGGATCTTCTTCCAGTGGATTTTCTTCTATCGGATTTTCCTCGGGATCTTCCTCTATCGGGTTCTCTTCAAGTTCTCCATCCTCTTCGTCGGAATCGCCTATCATGTCAAACTCGGGGGCGGCTGCACCTTCGCCCTCTAGGTCGTGGTTTCCGAAATTGACTTGGGGACCGTTGATCTCATCGTCAGAACTCATCAGCGTGTGGTCTAAGGATACGCATGACTGTGCATCCTCATCTAGATGCGGCGCTGCTCCAGGGTGGGCCATGCCCTGAAAAGAAAGTGTCATGATTAGACAACGGAATACATCAAGGAAAAAGCTAAGGGTATGAAGTATAGGAAAATATGCGGTTGCAGGAACTGAAAGATCAGGATTAAAATACCGTGATAATGAATAGAATTAGATAAAGAGAAAGCAAGAGAATGATACATATATTACGATTCAAATTTTCATCGCATTCAATCAAAAGTTCAGCGGATACAAGATTTCAAACGGAAAGAAATATTCATAAAAAGATGACAACATTATTACTGAAAGTAGATAACATGGAAAAATTCTTCTTCGACTACTATAACGTTGCATTCTCGTCGCGTGAGTTGAATCCTGCGTTAGGTCCGCCTTATCGTCGAAATTCGAACTACGCGATAATCATCACTTGTCAGAAGTGTGGAGAGTGGACGAGTCTCCGCCTTGTAGTTCCTTCCTTTCTGGGCAACCATTGATGAGATATTTGTTGGACCCGCATATCAGACATTTCCCTTGGGCGCGGCGACAATCCCTCTGAAGATGTCCTGGCCTCTTACAGTACCCACAACAAGGGGGTCTTCTGCTGCTTCTGTCGTGGGGAAACAAATTGACGCTTCATCTTCTTCTCTTTTCCTCGTCTAATAGGGATCCCTCTATGATTGGAGACTCCCGCTGGTGCCTGATTTATCTGTCTTCTCAGTCCTTCAGCCAACAAGTCGTTTGTTCGCTCCTGGGCTTCCTTTAGACCATGCAGTGCATCCGGAATCTCTACGGTCTAATTCTGGGGAGCGGATATAGACGAAGAGTCGTTGAAAGACATGATCCTGAGACAACAATTTTTAGAATGATATAAGTCACCAGCTAAATGAATCAAAATATAATATGGATAGGACAAAGATTCAAGAATATCAGAGGTGATGAATTTATTACAAGTGGGGAATCAACTATATGACTTTAAGTCACTTGAATAGAGTACGGTAGTACAATTTCAACCACGTCACCTTGTCAAGTCACCCGAAACCATAGCGAATGGATAGCTGAACACACGATGTGAATATGGATAAAGAATGACAAGTTTACAATCTAGACTGAGGGATGTCTTAGATTGTCAAGCTATACACGGAAACTGCAATCCCAATCGAAGCAAAACCTGGAGCTCTGATACCAACTAAACCATGTCACGCCCCGCTTCCCAAAATACGGAATTCGAGGGGTAGACAAGGCCAGCCATGCTCCTACGGTCAAGGAAATGTCCTGCCGTAGTCACACTTCGGCTTCTAGTTTTTCATGGTAAACAGTAAATGATGCGCAGGTAATGAGAAATGCAGTAACTGAAAGAAACAATGTAAAGACTGACCTGAAGTGGAACAAACGAATGTAACTTGGATTGGCAAGTCAAGAAGTCTGTGATGCACGTCTTATTCTGGTCCAGGCTAAATCTTCTCCTCACTCTGAGCATGCATACGCAGGTCGTCAGAGCGACACAATAGCAATATAATATATATAAATCATGTGACAACTCTACAGTAGTAACCGATATGTGTAACAATAAATCAATGACAACATGGATATGAATATGCGGTAATCAATGCAGCGGAACAGTAAAAGCAGTAGAACAACATGCCACGAGTGTCAACACAGTATGTAAGGTATAACAATGCCAGTATCCCTATCAGTCTCTAAGTCTCACTGTACAGGTCACTAAGCCTATCGTCAGTCCAAGTGTGAGAGTCAACCACTCGCGAGTGTCCTCCACCCAAGGGTAGAACCCAATGGCAAGGGACCACGGGCCCAACATGTAACATGTATATCACGGTGAATATCACATACCCTGTAAATCTCCATATATCTCCCTAAATATATAAGCCGGCATGGGACTCTCGAGATTCTGTTGAACTCACACTTAAACTACCCCACACCCCGTGGTCTACATCAAACGCTAACCATAACCCTAAATACTAATCGATCCGTGACAAGTCTGTGCGAGGACTGGAGGCAGGACCTCCATCAAGCATGACCCGACTAATACCTAAGATAAATGGCAGTGTCTGGTACCTTATCTGTGACACCCGTGCAAGCGCTTCCATAAGTGTCCCATACCACTTATAGTCACACGTACACGCATCCCACAGACGTCGACAATGCAATAGAATAATAGGGTCACTAATTGTGTACAAGTACGTATCACTTTCACTTATTCACGGATACACGAACACTGATGTACTTGTCACAATCATCACTAAAATCTAACACTGGATAAATGCACGATATCACTATGTTATCACTACAATGATATGGGTGTGATATGATACGTAAACAGTATATGAAGTATGATTAAGGTGTCACAAAATAGCATTCTATCACTTGCACGATTTATCATGAAACGTACGTGTATAGTTTAGCGAAACGATAAACAGGTAATAATTAGTATGTTCAGTTATCTATCCATCTAATTTAGTTTCACGCCAATCGGGTTTCAGGATCATTAATTATAGCCATTTCATTTTAAGCGTTCACGGCTGGAAATCCGGTTTCAGAATCGGAAGTCCGTTTCGCAACGCAATTAATCCCAGTTGGGATCAGAATTTAGCGACGCTACAGTAGAATGAAATCTAGGGTTTTCAGTAAGGTTTTCAACGCAACAGACGGATCTTCAATCGCATTTGTACGTCAGGAGATATACACTATTTTACATTAATATGTCATCTCAGAAACTGCTCTGGACTGTCGTACGTCCACATCTATTAAATTGCAGATTTAATATCAAACGGTAACGAAACAGAATGAAACCAAATGTGTTGTCTAGCTAACAGATTTTTCTATAATAAGCAGTGGAGTTCCGCAACCTACGTGTTAGGGAAATCCTGTGGTACCCATTACGGAACAGCAAGAAACAACTGGAGTCGCTCTGGACTGCAGTCCATAGTCGCTCTCCGATCCAAATATCATCACAATTTAAGTACAGGAATACTAGGAAATCAGTAAGGGTTAAAGTTCGTCGAGTCGGCTTCGATTTGAGCCCTCGAACGCACCATTCCAGTTTGTATATGATTTATGGTGAATTTAACGGTTTTCAGGTACAATAAAATTACAGTTTTACGATTAAACTTGGGGGTAGTTGTTTTAGTCGTTAACGGTCATAATTTCCAGCGAAACTTGCACAATGTATTCATCACAGCAAGGGCCAAAATAAGCACACCAGTTCCGTCAATTTAGAAAAGTATTTTCCTTGGGAACGCGCGTCGAACATGTATGGCACATAATTGGTTTAGACTTGTAGCTTTATTATCTATGCAATTAACGACTGTAACTTAAGTAAATAGCATGTAAGCAAGTAAATTACTTGCCTGGAGACGTTATGGTGATACACGGCAGCGGCAACGACGATCTCTGTAGGTGCTCGACGGAATGCCGGGGCTCGACTCGTGAATGTTGGAAGCGGGGAGGTGCTCTGTGGGTCTCCTGGGTGTGCTGGGATCGTCGACGGTCGGTGTCGCTCCGATGATGGCAGCAGTGGCTCGCAGTTTGGTGATCGGTGCTCGGCTGTGGAGCTTGGGCCTTTCACTCCAATGGGTTCGACGATGGGTGACAGAGAGATTAGAGAGAGGGAGAGAACCGAGGGTTGCGGGAGAGAGAGAGAGATCTGAGATGAGAGACGAGAGAGAGGGTACAGAGGGAGAGGGAGAGAGAGAGCTGAGAAAAAGAGAGCACAGAGGGAGAGGGAGAGAGCTGAGAGATAGAGGGTGAGGGAAAACAGAGGGATAGAGAGTGAGAGAGAGAACTAGAGAGAGGTAGAGTGAGTGAGAGAGAAAGCACCGAGAGAGATATTGAGAATAGAGGGAGAAGTTAGAGAGGGATGGTGAGAGAGGTGACGACGACGACGACGTCGACGACGTCGACGACGATGATGATGGGTCGATGATGGTGCAAGTGAGGAGATGGGTTGCTGGGATCGAGATTCTATCGTGGGGGTGATGGAGGTCGCGGTGTTGGGAGAAGGAGGAGTTGGTGGTCGGTGGTGAAGAGGAGAGCGGGAGAAGCTTGGGGTGGCGATGGTGGTCGGCAAGTCGCTGGGTTCCGGGACAGTGGGCGAGAGAAAAGGAAGAAGAAGAACGAGTGAGGAGGTGATGGGCGACGAGGTTAGAGAAGATGAGGAGGTCTCGATGGCGATGGCTGAACGGCGGTGAGGAGACGGCGGCGAGCGCGACGCGCTGGCGTGAGCGTGGGTTCGAGGGAGAAACAGGAAGGGAAGGAGAGAGAGAGAAGTGATGGGAGTAAGGAGGAGAGACGACGAGGAGGGGTCAAGGGCGTACGTCATGGGGAGTAACGGCCAAGCGACGAGGGCGAGTGCGTGGGCGGAGGCGACGGAAAGGGGTCGCGAGCGGGAAAGGCGGAAAGAGCCGTTGAGGAAGATGAAAGCGAAGCGGGTCGGGTCTGAAGGTTTAAATTCAAATCGTAATATTTCCAAAGTGGGCTGAGGAGGGTGAACGGGCTGGGCTGCCAAAATAAAAGAATTATAAGAAAGCGGCTGCTGGGCTCAGGAAGGAGTTGGGCCGCAGGAAAAAAAAACAAAGGGAAATGAAATGAAAGGGCCGGCTAAAAATGGTAATAATATTAGGAAAAAAATGGGTAGTGGGCCTAGGAAAAATATGTTATAAGAAATAGGATATGGGCTACGGGATTTAGAGAAAATCAAATGGAAAAATAAAAGGGGTTGGAATTTGGATTTTAAAGGGTTTTATTGTTAATAGAAAATGGAGGTATAAATTCAATTAAAATTATAAATAATATAACTAAAATTATAAATAGAATTATAAAGTAACAAAATACAGATTTTGATATAAAAGGGGCTGGGTATTACATAGTTGATCACCGCGAGATCGAGATTCAGAGTGTAGATACAAAGAATAACACTGCGGATCCACTCACCAAGGCCCTCCCTCAGCCGCAGCATGAGCGACTTTTTGAGATGTTGGGTATAAGATACGCCAATAACTGGCCTTAGTGCAAGTGGGAGATTGTTGGGTATATGTATGCCCTAGAGGCCATTATATGATAGTGGATGTATTTATACATGTATATATATACAGAGGACTTTCTTGCTCGACATAATAGTATGCTATCTGGTTACTCTTTATCTGACATGTTCACTTGATCATGCTTCTATTCATTTGTACATGTTGATAAAGCCCTGAGGATATTTGCTTGACTACTGTGATTATGATGCAGATCATACTAGTGGGACATGTGTAGTTTATAAGCATATCCTGAAATGTTCCTAGTCGTGGGTGTATTGAGATAGGGCATCGATATTCCAGAGTAGACTAGCGTATATGATACTAGACCCATATGATGGGCGATGGATGTTCCCATATCCATTGATGTTTGACATCAAGATCGTATGTGGGTGCTAAGTGGAGACTGGGTACACTAGACGGACTCTCCGAGAACTCCTATATGGTATTATATCTACCGTCGGATAGCAGTTCTCAGGTGACACTGGTACAGGTTAGTCTGTGGACCCGAGATCGTCATAGAGTCTCATGTGTTCTCCCACCATGCTTTGATTTCCACCCTACCACGGCTTTGCTGAGTCATGCAAACAGGTGGATTTTGGGTATAGTCCCAAGACATGTGGAGGTAATGAGCAATAGGAGGGGTTTCGTCTCTCCCGGTATTGGGGGTTGATGTTGCGCTGTGCTTGATTGGCTATATCAGTAAGTATCTGGCCAGGGCTGTTGAAATTTACTGATAAAAGTTATCAGTAGTTTCTCAATCTGATTATAGGCCATACATCGACATGACTTATTGAGTTATTGAGGTCGACGATACCATCCCTAAACTTGATATACAACATATCTGACGAAGAGACCGGACTGTACGGTAGTGTTGCTAGTTGGCTCGACAGAAGTTTTGATAGGTTCGCTTGTTTTCATCTGATCGCTCAATACCCGGGTGGCCGTTATGTTTAGCTGACCTCTTGCGGCTTGGAGGTGCTTGATATGATCATCACCCACTGCCGGCGTATTGACGAGTCTTAGAGTCCCACAGAGGAGTTTCCTAGCCCAGGTGAAACAATATGGTGTGCATATGTGATATGCGTAGGGACCCGATTAAATGCGCATATGTGATACCGTATATTAATCGGGCGATTTACTTTTGGTCGGATCGTATGTGATATGGCCGGTTTGTTAAATCAAGTATTGATTTAACATTGACTTTATTGCTCACTTTGTTTAAACCCTTTTCTTTATTGTATGCAAGCATGTATGCATATGTTTATGTTGATGCACATGTTGATTTGCATGCACACATACATGCATACACTTGTGTGTATCATGGTTGTTGATACACTAGTGGTGGCAATGCAAGACTCACATTGAAGTATTTATCTAAATATTTATTTTTGAGTTAATGTAAATAGAATTAATTCATGGTTGATATTTATCCTTCATTCTTTACACTTAACCTTGCGTTAACCATGAGTTAATTTTCTATGGCTCTCATTTCTCCAAAGTAAATATCTAGATATTTATTAACCCATAGTTTATGATGAGAGTGGAAATTATATATAATTTCTATTCTCATTTTTATTTAGAGGATCATCATAACTTGAGCTCTTGAGTTTCCATCATCTTCTTCCTCCTTTCTCTTGCTCTCTTGACTTTGTTAGTGAGTGAGATAGTGATAAAGATAGGGTTTTGAAGTGAGAAAACAAATCACATCATCATTCTACACTAGTTTATCCAATTTGTTTAGAGTGTTAGCTTCATCTTCATCTTTTGATCAAGTGGAGCTTGGAGTTTGGACAAAGAGGACTCCTGGTGGATCATCGTGGACTCGGAAGATCACTAGCAAGCCCGTTCGAACACTCAAGTAGCCAAGGAGTCAAGCAAAGAGAACTACAAAGGTTGTATTCTCTTTACTTAGTGTTTTGTTACTTGTAGTATGTGATACTACTTCAAATGTTACTTTAAAATTATAGTTTGATCCTAGGTTAGTTTGCTTAGCACCTTAAAAAATTAAATTGTAGCATGTTTGATGCATTTCAAACCCTTGTAAGGTGCTAGGTAAACCCAACAGGCTGTGAGTGTGCGACACCACAATAATTAGCCTTAAGTGCAAGTAGGAGATTGTTGGCTATAGTACCCTCAAGGCAATTATCATAGTCACAGACTGTTGATTATGATGATTGAAAGAGGATCTATACCGGTAGAACAGTCTTACTCGAGATGATAGTATGCTATCCGGTTTGTCTTTATCATCATGTACATGCTTACATGTTGATAGATCCCATAGGATTTATGCTTGAATACCAGCGTTATGATGGCGATCATATACGTGGGAGATGAGGGTCTATAGGCACATCCTTAAATGTCCCTAGTCGTGGGAGTTTCGAAACTGGGCATCGATACTCCATAATAGACTAGTGTACACTAATCGAGACCCCGACGAGGGGCGGTATCCCGGTCTCACAAGCCATTGGTGTTAGTTAGTCACCTAAGATAGTATACAGGTGCTCATTGGGTTATGAGTACATTGGACGGACTCGCCGGGAACATGCTAGTTGGTACTATACCTATGGTCAGATAGCAGTTCCCTGGTGACATGTGTATATGTTAGTTTGTCAACCTGAGATCGTCATTTATCTCGTGTGAGTTCCCACTGTGCTTTGATTACTACCCTACCACGGCTCAAAGGACTCGTGCAAATAGGTTTTAGTTGCGTATAGTCCTGAGCCATATGGAGGCAGTGAGTGGATCGTCAGGGATTTGTCTCTCCTGGTATTGGGGGTTGATGTCGTGCTGTTCATGGATGGCCATCCCCAAAAATCATCGGCCGAGGTAGACGAGAATTACCGATCTAGATCGATAGTTTCTTAGGTGGTGATGGGTTACATACCGACAAGAATTATCGCGTTAATAGGGGTCTGACTTTATCCACTCCCTAGACTTGATATGCGATACTCATAGACGAACAGACCGGACTGTACAGATATTGTCACTGTCAGGCTCAGTATGGGTTTGGATGAGTTTTCTCGTCGGCCTTCATTTCGCTCAATACATGGGTAGCCGTTACGTACAGCTAGTGCCGCTGACGTGCTTGTGGTTAAACCCACTGCCAGCGTATTCACGAGTCTTTAGAGTCCTGCACAGAGGGTTTTCACGGTTCAGGCGATATGATGTAGATTAAGTATGTTTGTACATACAGTTGTCCGATTAAATATGTGTACAGGCTGCACAGACTTTAATCGGACGGTTGATAATACTGGCGGCTTAGGATTAAGCCGGATTATTAAATCTGGTTTTGATTTAATAATTTATATATATATATATATATTTATATATTTATTCTAATATTATTGTTCACTATTCATTTTCTCTCTTGGCTATTCGTATTTTTGTATGAATACGCGTATATGTATTTCGATACGTGTACCGGGTTGCATTCCATATTTATATGGAATAACTTCTAGAAGATGGCCACCTCATTATTTGATTTTCATTTTAAAAAATCAATTTGTGAAATGAGATGGAGGGGTGAGTTGGCATAAGCATGGGCTTGGCATGTAGAGAGGCATGACACATATTGTTTATTGTAAAAATGAGGACATATTTTCATGGTTAAAATTATTGTGGCCACATATCTTTTACATTCCATGCTTGATTTTTCTTGACTTGATTCATATATTCTCATTCTCACTTGGAAAAAGACTTAGCCATTTTTGCATGGTTGCTCTTGCCACATGTTTGCTCACCTCATCTTCATCTTCTTGAGTTGCTTATGGAGCATTTGTGATGAGAGAAAAATTATAGTGACACATTCCTACACCTCCACTCTCCATTGCTAGCAACCTTGAAGCATCGGTTGCCTCGCTTGGCGAGGCTGGAGCTTGCGTTGTTTCCCTCGGTTGGATCATCGTAGATGGAGGAAGACCGGCAACCAAATTCGATCCATGACCACTAGGAGCTTAGGATGAAAGGTAGAAGAACGAAGGACACAGATCAACTCGGTAAAACCATTCCTAACTCATTTTATAGCTTGCTAGTATGGGGTTTGGGGTAGATCCAGGCATCGGGTCATGGTAGCGCCAGTTTAGAAAATTTTTGTTCCGCACTTGGCCATGATTTGATTGCCGGAACGCTGCCGTAACCCATCAATTTTTGCGGCGGTTCCACGGCCGAGTCAACTCAGTGGCGGATCATCTTTCAGGGGTAGATTGGTAATTGTATTTGGGCTCATATTTTAGCCCTAGGGTTTCGATTTTCTTCCTATAAATACCTCGGTTCTGACCCATTGTAAAGGCTTCTTCTTATGCTTCTTTTAGTTAGATTTTTATTGTAGTATAGCTTGTATCTTTTTCTTCTTCTTCATGCTTCCTCTATTAAAGTGTAGTGAGAGCTCTTGAGTAGAAGTTAAATGAAGATGAGGGTTATTTTTCTTATCTTGTAATTTTATTATCTTCTCTTGTAATTTTATTATCTTGTATTGTAATTTTAATTCCGATGTAATTTTATTTCTTATTGTTAAGTAGTTGTTGTATTTCATGTTGCTCTTTCCTTTTCTTCTTATCTGTGTTTTCAAGCCATGATACTCGATGGAGTTCCTTGCTTAGGTGAGGACCCAATTTAGTTAGTTTGCATCTTTGTAAAACCGTATTTTTCCTTTCTTTCTTTTCATCCTTTTTGTTTTGTTTTTATTTTCATGTGTGAATAATTTCCACACTTGTTAGGAGCTAAGAAAGTTTAGTATGAGGGACAGAAAAATCCCTTGTGCTTCGCTTCGCCAAACATCTTGAAATGAGCCTAGACCAAACAAACACACACCCCTCACTTAGGCGCGCTATATGTGACATATAGCCGCGACCTAAGTCGAGAAGTCATTTTGGCGCACTACAACGTGACATATAGTTGTGACTTAATTGGATACATGGTTGCGGGTGTTTGTCCTAGAGTTGGAAATAAGCGCACTTAGCGGAAGGATAAGGGGCACTAGGAATGGATTTAGCGTTGGAAAGGTTGCTTAAACTCGCAAATCCCTTTCCTAAGTCCTTCTAATCCCCGCTACATTCTATTATCCCAACATTATTTTAAAAATGGTAAAAGACAAGCACAAGACTAATCCTAACTCTACTAACCAACCTTACTCCTAATAAGCTTACTTGAACATAAATACAAACACATAGAATAGATTTGAACATACGCATATACATTTATGAATTGACTCGTCTAAAAGAAGAGCGGCCATACAACCATATCCCTTTGGATCGACCCGTGCTCAACCGGCTAGCTGCAAAGTGACACCGTCTTGATTGTGATAAGCAGAGAACATAGTAGAACGCATATCATAAAATGTATCGCGGTTTTTCTGCTCCAATCAAATGGCGCCGTTGCCGGAGAGACGGTAACGTATTTCTTTCTTGTTATTCGGTTTAATATTATTTTTGTATATATATATATATATATATATAATAAAAATCTTTTTGATATTTTTGTATGTAACTGTGCAGGTTGTCTAGAGCACGTACAGTAACAAAATCGAGAAAAATAGGTTTTTATTCTGGTGTAGAGAACAGGGGGAGTGAAGGGACTAACGTTCAAGCACCACCTCAGCATTTTGACCGTGGAACCGTGGTCAAAACATGGGTTTCGCGGCGGTTCCGCGGTCGTATTGTAACTTCTTAGCTCCATTTTTTTACTCCCCTTCTCTTTACTCTAAACCCCTATGTGAACTCACTGAACTCTATTTTTGTAGGATTTTTTTTTGCACAAATTGCACCGCTGCCCAATAAATTTTTTGTTGTTGTTTTTGATTTTTGTTTGTTTATACGCTTTCATATAATAATACGGATATTAAGGGGCTATAACACCAATTCAGATTGGGTGGGGATTTCATCACCCTTCCTAAGACCCAACAAATCACAAAATGCTGACGCATCACCTTGAGTTAATAAAAAATATCTAGACCGAACCTATAAGAACTGTCGTGCTCATTTAGGACAAGTGAAGGTTGCGAGGAATCGGTCGTTTATCTAAACTTGACTTTGTTGTGCCTAGACTAGACAAGTGAGAAGGTAATTTTAAAAGGCCCGTCTCACGGTGATTCGTGAGCGGAACCCTCCTTACCTCACTTATGCTTACCTGGCCATAATTGGCAGTGAAGAGGCGATTCGACGGTTATCCTGCAACTTGTCTCTTGGAAGTCTAGGAGCGGTCTAGTTGGACATTAAAGATTTTAGCTCTATGTGATTTTTTTGTGCATATTGTGATTGTGATTGTGCATGTATAAAGTTCAGTCTCATAATTCCGTATTCTTTCAAAAACCAAACAAACAATTTAAAAAACTACAAAAACAAAAAAAATTAAAAAAATTAAAAATTTATAAAAATTTGCCACTTTCCACCCTCCACTCTTAATATGGGTACTCCGAAACGACCAACTCTTGCCGAACTTTGGTACCCACAACAAGACATTTTTTCATACGGTTCCTGCTTTTGCCGAACTTCAAACGATCCATCCATGCCGAAAATTTCTTTGAAAGATCGTATTGACGCGTCTTGGACAAACACTTGGACTCCGCAATCCACTTCCTATCAACCATTTCACATATTCACATCTTCACATGTTGATACCCATTTTGAGAGTCATGTTGCGACTCTTAAACAAATGCCCATTGCTGAACATGTTGCACAATCTCATAGCCGATCATTCACTCATTTCACCGCTTCAAATTATTTTGATCAACAAATCCAACCTTCTTATCATAACGTTGATCATCATCCTGTCCAACCATTCGATTCATATCAATCCTACCCGACTTTTGAGCCTTCCCTAGACATTACTTCTGAACAGCCATTTGGAAGTTTCATGTATCCAACCGAGTTTGAATCTTTTACAGAAACCCTTTCAAAACCCATGTCTAGACTGGAACGGGCATTAGAAGAATTTCAGGTAGCGTCATGCCAAATGGAGGAAGTGAATGCGTCCATGACCGCCTTCATACAACCTAACGAACCGGTAGCTAGTTTCCAACTAGCCCCTAATTTTCTAATGTATGATGAGGCGATAGGACAGGTTGAGAATTTGAGTAGTGAGAGTGAGCAGTACACCCTTATAAATCAAACCTACCCATTGCAATTCGAATCCCACAACTCTGATTTTGAAAGTCTATCGAGTGTCCCAAATGAATCACAAATTGCCAATAGAACAGTTGATGAATTTTGTGACTTTGTAGTGTTTGATTTACCTAACTGTGAAGGGACCCATTCGAGTGAAACTACACCCAATCCTGTTGATCTCTACACCTCCGCTATAGAACCACAATTGATTGAAATCCATGCTTTTGATGAGGCGTCTGAGAAATTTTACTTTCACTTAATTGAGGATATTGACGCTGGGAATATTTTAGATGATGAACCCCTAGTTTTGGATGAGTTTTTCTCACCAATTCATCATGTCCTTTCACTTTCATGTGGGTATCATCTGTAGGGTTCCCTAGCACGCCCAAGGGGTTCCGGAAGGCATCCGCCATGCCATTTTTCAAAAAAACAGTGAGCTAAAGAACCCTAAGCTAAGATCTTAACTAGAGAATTAGGGTTATGCTAGAATGTAAAAAACTTTACATCTTGGTGAAAGGGAATACAGCCTTTATAGACCAGTCCTTCACTTCAATAGCTTAGTGTAGTAGTCCCTTCGCTCCAAGTAGTGATCTCTGATTGATCGTTATTCTTGATGTGTTGAAAAGTGTTATCACAACCAAAGAATTTATAAATAGCAATCAATAACGGTGTCATTTTAGCGTTCGTTAAAGAGTACGGGTATTCCACTGATATTCGTGTATTTTATCTTTCTTGATTTAGATGAGTTGAAATGAAAGAAAAGAAAAAGATTAAGAACATCAATTTTGTAATAGGTTTCAAGATCAAGTTCAAATAAATGTTGTCAATATCTAAATGAAAAGTTCAAGAAAACGTTTCAAGATCCAATCACTTTATCAAGATAATGAATATAGCTTGTCGGATTCTTTAGGATTTAGTAGCCTTGGATGAATATACGAATGACTCCTCTTATATATTGATAGATTATAACTAGATCGATGATTATGAATGCAGATTATGGTTTCTCAGACGAAATTAGAGTTTCGTCACTAATGAACCTTGTCCTTGCATTCATCTCCATTCTCATCTAGCCTAAAGAGAATCACAATCTAATCTCAAATCATGGTCGAAATCATCAAGAAATTGATGTTTCATTACCCGATGAGGATGTTGATCATTTATTTGTTGAAGTTCATAAACATCATAAAACTTAAAAGGAGTATTGTGTTTTCTCACCCAAAGATCTACCATAATCCTACGAATCCAATCAAGCGGAGATTTACTCACACATCAACACTTTGAAGGATTAACAAACAAAGATTTTATAATGCTAGAATTTGAAGAGAGCGAGACTAAAAGTAAAGATCACCTTTATTAAATCTTCTTCACAATTTATAATTTCTTCAATCCGAGATTACAAGAAGAATAGCTCTCGATCAATCCCTTGAAGATGTAAATGTTCCGTCGATCATCGCTTCACTCGATCACCGTGAGTCTTGGAACGTTAAGGATCTCGTGCTCGGATGACGATCTGCTTTGCGTAAAGGATCTTGATTGAATCGCTCGATGAATATCTCAATTACTCTTGATTTTGATTTTGGATTTGGATGATAATTTTGTCACTTAATGAACAACCCCCAACAACCTTTACAATATAGCCCTAGGTACCTTTATACAGCCTTCGCCAATCTTCCACGAGAAACTAGGTCAATCTTCCGCTAGAAGCTAGGTAGTTGTAGGGAAACTTCTAGAGTAAGGTAGTTATTAAGCTTCTTCAAGAAGCTAGGCTGTTATAAGGAGACTTTCCCGAGAACCTAGGAGGTTATAAAGCGTCTCAAGCAAGCTAAGAAGTTGTAAAGAAGCATCTGGAAAAGTATCGTCACCGTCACCGGCGCCCGCAACTCGGCCGCGGATCCGCGGCGGATCGGCCTGACTCGGCCGCGGATCCACGGCCGTTTGATGTCTTCATGTTGTGTAGCTTCTGGGGTGTTCTGGTGTTGGACTTATGGTCTTTTTATGATGTCTGGAATCTTCTAAATCTTTCTTGTTCGCTGCCAGTACTTGATTCTTAGGTTTCCTGTATTTTATACCGGCAAATTTGTGATTCCAATATTTGACCTGGGCGATCTTTTGCACAAGATCTCAATGAAGAGTGTTTAGAGATATACAAAATATATGCATGAAATATTTACACACAATTTCCTTCATAATGCCGGTTATAATGTATAACACATGTAAAATGATCTTTTACAGATGAACTTCTAATATGTGTTATATTTATACCAAACATCTTTAAATGATTATATGTAGTAAGGAAATTGTCGTGTTGAAAGTGCACTATTTTCGACTGAACAAATACCCCCAAACATGTGTTTGATCATCCCGAGCAAACTTCTTTATTTTCTTATTCAAGTGAAGGAGAAAAGAAAAGGAAAGAAAAAGAAAAACTAACTAGCACACTTTCTTAGGCAACACGATTGCACTGAGCATGTGCAACAAGCCTTTATACCTCTAGGTGTCCCTAGTAGGAGGAGTGTTGTCTCCTGAGAGTTTTTAGAGGATTACACCCACAAAATCACATAATGAAAGAAAGATAGTGAAAGTTACTTATAAAGATAAGAACTATGAAACAAAGAACTTAAAAATAAGAGTTTCCAACTACACTAGCTTTTTGGTTGTCATGAGCCCTATCTTAATGGTCGTGAAAAGATGTCGGAAATCACATCATCCCTCAATAAAACATCGTCTTTATTCTTCATCCCTATTTTTCTTCCAAACACTGATCATATACCCCTACATGTGTGTAAAAGACATCCCTACACTCAGAGAATTCAATTCAACTTATCATACTCTTGTACATCTATCTTGGTACTTTTTAGTCGGTGAATATTATGGATGGAATTGCTCACACATTTTTCATTTGACCGTTAATACTTCTTGAGATACTAATCGACCGATTACTACATGTGCTTGCAGATTAGGCGTAAGTAGCAATCTCCTCGTCATGCAACACCTAAGGTTTAGCAGTGACTCCCAAACCAGTTGGTCTAAGGCACTAGGTGATGAAGCACCCTCGCTATATTTTTTTATGCCGCCTTTGTGATTACAAAAACAGTGTTTATTTTTTTTCTTTTCACCATTTTATATTTTATGCTTTATTTATATTTCCTTCATACATTGGCTTTTAGACAAGAGCGTTTCAAGGTATCCTCTACTATCCCGAGTTTCAAGATGTGGATAAGTGCGTATAGTAGGATATCAACATTCAGATGTTTGGCCTCAAGAATAAGAACTATTTTTCAGACTTATCTTTATCCTCAGATTAGTGAAATCCTTCATCTTACTAACCCTTGGGACAACAGCTCATAACTACTTATTACTAGTTTCGTTTAAGAAAACATCGAAGTTTCTTGTTTTTCTTAAACTATTCCAATCTTTTAAATGTAATTTTTCACTTTCTAAACTTTCATTATCAAAAATTTTTTATGTTTTTTTTTTATTTTTATGTTTTGTGCTTATGCAAAGTGTAATGTAAAGTGATGCTTAAATAAGCACAAACCTCCCCCAAACTTGTTTACAGCAGTGTCCTCACTGTTATCATCTGTTAAATCTCAAAAACTTGTAGACTTGGGGGGAAAATTTATTAACGGGGACAAGAATATATGGACGTGAAAATCTCCCCCGAACTTATTTTTGACTCACCATTTTGTGTACAAATTTTATTTTCAAGAGCCAAAATTATACCCCCTAAACTTGAGTTAAACAATGTTAAGCTTTTAAAATCATAAGAGAGGGGGTAAAGTTATTGGTCAATGCAAAGCCTTACAAAGACCGAAAGTCAACACCAACCATTCAAATATTTTATCAATGAAACGTACCGGTTGGTGGAAGAACGTGTTATATAGAGCCAGAAAGAAGTGGGGAAGAGATAAGTGGTGTGATGGAAAGGGTTTGCATCTCGATCTGGAGAGACGACACAGTGATTGTGATGGATTACTCGCATTCTCGTGATTGTCAAGAAGAAGGGGCGGTGGTCCAATTTCTTTGTTTTGGAGGTGATTCAGCACAACTCCCGTGTTTTCAAGAAATGCGAGTTCATCAGCGAAAATTTCCTCAAAGCTTTCATCGATACCCTAAAGAATAACCTCATCAGAAAGAACGGGATGATACCCAGACTCCATAAAAGTTTCATAATCAGCGTTAGAGGTTGACCCGGACAGCTCAATAGATAAGTCCGTATGTGTAGAATACATAGCTGAGTCAAACAACAACGTATCAAGGAAGTTAAAATCAGTATCGTGAAGTTGTTCAAATTAGCTGCTGTCGACATCCATTAATTCGATGGAACACATTTGAGCAGAAGGTTCGGAGGGTACACTTCCCAACTGGTAAATATTCAGCTCAATTGACATCTTCCCGAAGGGTAGGGTCATAGAGCCATTTCGACAGTTGATTAAAGCGTTGGAAGTGGCCAAAAAGGGTCGACTGAAAATCAACGGAATTTGGTTCCGTGGGTCCGCTACCGGTTGTGTATCTAAAACAATAAAGTCCACAGGGAATATAAATTCCCCGAATTTTATCAACACATCCTCAAGCTCTCCCCTAGGTTTGGTGATCGATATATCGACCATCTGGAGAGTGTAGTGGGCAGGTTTCAACTCTCCGATACCTAATTGCTCGTCGACAGAGTATGGAAGCAAGTTAACACTAGCGCCAAGATCGAGTAGAGCACGATTGATATTTTTATCCCCAATAGAAATAGAAATTGTAGGACAGCCGGGGTCCGTACGTTTCTTAGGTAATTGTTGGGTAAAAGCTGTGTTTACATTACTCGACATGAACACCTTTTTCGGCACTTGAGTTTTCCTCTTCCTAGTGCACAAGTCCTTTAGAACTTTCCCATATGACGGAACTTGTTAGCATCTAGGAGAGGGATATTTATGTTCACCTGTTTAAAAATATCCACAATTTTCTCCATTTGTGGACTTGGTCTGTTTTCCCTTAACCTATTAGGATAAGGAGCTTGAGCAATAAGCGCCGGGTCCAACATTGAAGAAGATCGTGTGGGTGGAACAGATCCCAGAATTGGAGTGGGATCGTCTTTGATTGAATTGGGAAGGTGGGTGGAGGGTTCGAGCCTTGGGAAAAATAGAGAATAGGCTCGCTAGAAGAAGGACTAGACGAAGTGGGGTCATAAGTGGAAGCCGGGGTATCATTGTCAGAATCCTCAATATCAATATGTTCGTCGACATGATTATTCAGCACTCTTCCATATCTCAACGTGGTTATAGCACTCACATGATGTGAATAGCCAGAATTTGGTAGGGGTTAAGCTGAAAGTTTTCCTTTCTCTCTAGCACTCATTACGGCATTTAACTGTGCAATTTGTGCTTCTATCGCTTTTATACTTGCACTATGGGAGGCGGAGTTATTTGTTAAAGTTTGGATAGAAGACTTAATATCATCAGACGTTTGCATGGAATGTTTCATAAACAAATCCAAAGTGCGTTCGAGTGCAGAGGAGTTTTCTGTACCGGCCGCTTGGAATTAATTATTTCCAGGTACAGAATTATTGGCCGGATTTTGAAAAGTTTGTGTTTGGTAGGGGTGCTGACTCTATAGTGGATGTTGTGGCTGTGGAGGAACCCTTTGATTGTTAGTCTGGTTTGGAGCCATGTTTTGTGTTTGGTTTTGGTTCCAAGCAAAATTAGGATGATTCCTCCAACCTTGATTATATGTGGAAGAATAAAAATCGTTTCTAGGTCGCCGTTGAAAAGCAGCATGAATGTGCTCTTGACTTTGAAACAGAGAATTCAAAGGACATTCTTCCATCAGATGTGATAGATCAGAACAGTATCCAGACACAGTTTTGGGGAGTGTGACCTAATTTATGGAGGCTAATAAAAATTAGTGTTCCATAGCTTCAAGTTTCTTTTGCATTGCTGCCATTTCAGCTTTGACCGCTGTGGAAACATCAAGTTGATAGATACCACCCCTAGATGATGATTGACAAACACTCTCCCATTGCGAAGTTTTTCAGCAAAATCTTCCAAAAATTTCCAAGCATCACCATCGTCTTTAGACATGAAATTGCCTTGACACATGGATTCAAGCATCTGCTTCGTTGTTGGATTAATGCCCTCATATATGATTCGACAGAGATCCCATCTATGGATTCCGTGATTAGGACATTGGACTAGCAGATCCTTGAATCGTTCAAAACACTTCCAAAATTGTTCATTGGAAAGCTGGGTAAATTGATTGATTTCGCTACGGACACAGGCGGTCTTATAATTGGGATAAAATTTCTTAAGGAACGCTACAACGAATTCATCCCAGTTGGCAATAGAGTGTGCGGCTGTGTTATAAAGCCATTTTTCGGGTAAATCGCATAAAGTGAACGGGAGAAGACGCAATCTCATAGCATCTACAAAAAGCTGTGAAGTACCGATCATAGCGCATACGTTTTCAAATTTGGTAATAAAAACGTAAGCGTTTTCAGACTCGAGACCATGAAATTTTGGCAAAAGATTGATGTATTGGAGTTTGATTTCAAAGTTATCCCCATTGGCTGGTGGAATGGAAAGACAGGTAGGGAGGGAACCTCGAATAGGGTAACATCTCTCTTGGAGATAAATACGTTGTGGATTCTGCGAACCTGCGGGCGGTGGCAGAGTGGTGTTAAAATTTGACGGAAATCCGTGCATTGCGGTAGTTGTGGTGTATGGTGAGGAAAAAGAAGATGTAGAAATACCGACTTCGGAGTCGATAGAAGATACGCGGACAAGACGGGCACTAGAATCCAGTGTCCAGCCGAGCATGCACTAACGATTCAGCACAAGTGGCAGCGTTGGTGATAATTAAAGGAAAAGCATTGTTTTTTTTTTGAAAAAGTCAGACTTTTGAAAAATCACACAAAATGCGCAATCAACCCTATAGCTATGGTCACCTAGGTCAAGTCACTAGACCGCTCCTAGACTTCCAGAAGACAAATCGCACGATAAATCCTCTACTACCTCTTTATCCCTCATTTGGTCAGGTAAGTGCCAGGTAAGTGGGAGGTTCTCCGCTACATAAGTAGCGGTCCTAATTAAGTAACCAGTTTCTTAGACACACTTTCCTTAAACACCACAAAAGAAATGCGGATAAGTAATAGATTACCCACCACCTTCTTCTGTCCTAATTAAGCGCGACGGTCCTTATATTTTTTAGTTAATGAGGGTGATGTGGATGCTCGTTTTATGATTTTTAGGGCTTAGGAAGGGTAATGAAATCCCCACCTAATCTGAATTCGGTCGCCGCCCCTTAGTTATCCGTATTACAATATGCACAACAAACAATATCAAGACACGCAACAATATTTTTTAGCGCGGCGAATTTTGCAAAGAATTCTGCAGAAAATTATTATTGGACAAAATTAGAGGAGAGAGCAGAGAATATACCATAGAAGTTTTATGCACCGAGTCACCTAAACGACGGCTGAACTGCCGCAAAAACCTACAATTAGCTGTGGATCCGTGGTGTAATAGAGGAGATAGGTGATCAAATTTGCACTGTAGTTTCTTTTTCTTCTCTAGATTCTTCAGAAATTCTCTGAATCTTGATCTCCTCACTTAAGTGATTCCAGATTCCCTCGCAAAATTCAAACACAAATCGTTAAGCACACAAAGCGTCTTGATTTGATTTTGATGAAATAATAAAATTTCAGTTCAAATATGAAGAAAAACAAAATACGCACGCATCCCCGGCAACGGCGCCATTTGATTGATCGTTATTCTTGATGTGTTGAAAAGTATTATCACAATCAAAGAATTTATAAACCACAATCAATAACGGTGTCGTTTAAGCATTCGTTAATGAATACGGGTCGTGCACTGTGATTCATGTATTTTATCTTTCTTGATTTAGATGAGTTGAAATGAAAGAAAAGAAAAAGATTAAGAACATCAATTTTGTAATAGGTTTCAAGATCAAGTTCAAATAAATGTTGTCAATATCTAAATGAAAATTTCAAGAAACCGTTTCAAAATCCAATCACTTTATCAAGATAATGAATATAGCTTGTCGGATTCTTTAGAATTTAGTAGCCTTGGATGAATATACGAATGATGTTGGAGATAGTGCCCTCAGAGTCAATTATTGGATCACAGGCACGTGATTGCAATGATTGAGGGGAGGACCTGTCCCAGTTGGACAGTCTTACTCAGGATGATAGTATGCTATCTGGTTTATCTTTATCATCGTGTACTGCTTTAGGTGAACCTACAGGTCGCTATTACACGTTGATAAAGCCCCTAGGATTCTTGCTTGACTACCAGCAGTATGAGGGCGATCATATACGTGAGAGCTGGAGTCTATAAGCACATCCTTAAAAGGTCCCTAGTCGTGGGAGTTTCGAGACAGGGCATCGATACTCCGGAGTAGACTAGTGTATACAGTCGAGACCCCGACGAGGGGCGGTGGCCGGTCTCACAAGCCACTGGTGTCAGTTGGTTCACCTAAGATGTATACAGGTGCTCATTGGGTTATGAGTACACCGGACAGGACTCGCCGGGAACCTGCTAGTTGGGATTATACCTGATGTCAGATAGCAGTTCCCAGGTGACATGTGTACAGGTTAGTTCATCGACCTGAGATCGTCATTTGTCTCATATGAGTTCCCACTGTGCTTTGATTACTACCGTACCACGCTCAAAAGAGACGTGCAAACAGGTTTTAGTTGGGTACAGTCCCGAGCCACATGGAGGCAGTGAGCGGATCTGCAGGGGTTCGTCTCTCCCGCTATTGGGGGTGAGGTCGCGCTGTGTCTAGGAGAGCCAGAACATGAAAAGTCCTTGGCCAAGACAGGAGATTTACTGGTAGGTATTCCAGTAGTATCTCAGGGTGTTCTAGGTTACACTCCGACACGACTTGTCCCGCTTTTGGGGGTCTGACTTTTACCAACCCCCTAGGCCCGCCATGCGATACTCATAGACGAACGGACCGGACTATACGGATATTGTCACTGACAGGGTCAGTAGGGTGTCAGGATGGGTTCGCTCATCGACGTCCCTTTTGGTCAATAGCTGGTGGCCCGTCACGTATGGCTAATACCTCGGACGTGCTAGTGGTTAAATCCACAGCCATAGTATTGACGAGTCTTTAGAGTCCACCACACACATAGTTACTCAGGTTTCGGGCGAAACGCTGTAGAGGCCGTATGGAGATATGGCAGGGTTCGATCAGATACGTGCGGTATTGCACGGATCGTGATCGGACGGTTTTTACTAGCCGGCTTTGGCTTAAGCCGGATCCTAGTATTAGACAGTGTAGATTTTGTCTCTTTGCATTTGTGTTCAGTGGTAATACAAATGCGGGAATGTATATGCAGTAGCGGGGTTTTCCTATAATTTATTACGGGATCAGTTTTCTGAAGTTGCCAGTTTGCATTCTGTTCCGGCCGGTTTTTCTTTGTTCCTTCACGGCCGGACTTTCGATGGAAGGGGTAATTTGCAATTGTGCAAATTACTTTTTATGGAGGGGTTTCTTGCATGTGTGGCTTCATCATCATTAGATTCCATTCCATTCTTCATTATGGCTTGCTTTAATTGAGATTGGATTTGTAAAAGATTGATTAAGTGTTTGATGTGAAGCTTGCTTTTGATGTGGTCACCACCCTTGATCTCCTACACTCACCTCCCTTTGTTTTGATTCCCTCCTCATTCAAAATGGGGGCCGGCCATACTATTGGGGAGAGAGTGGGAAGAGGTTCATTTTATTTTTGATGAGAGAAATCGATACATCTCATTTTTGGCTTGCTCACAAAATCCTTCTCACCTCTCCAAAGTTCATATTGATTCCTCCATCATGGCAACTACACTAAACCCCAAAGAGACATTGATTCTACACTTGTCTACAGCAAACCTTGGACGCGTCGGCTAGCCAACTTCGCGCCTAAGTTGCCTCGGTCCAGAGGTGGGAGCCCGTAAAAGAATTCGGCTACGTGGTGTCCTTTCCGATGAGGAGGTGACGGACGGAGATTCCGCGGGAGATCGGAGTGGAGACGAAGACCGAAGGACACGGATCGCTTGGTATAGCTTCTCTACACTTTTCTAGTTTTCTAGTAGCTAGTTTAATGGCCCGATCTGGGATAAAAGTGCGCGGTGGTGCCGGTTTGCTAGTTTGCAAAGTTTTTGTTTCCGCGTTTCCGGCGTCGGATCGACGGCCGGGGCGCCGTCGCGGACTTACATTGGTATCAGAGCCACGCCGTTAACCTTGCCTAGCTTGCTCTAGTGTGTTTACATCCTCGATCGAACAAAAATCGCGAAAACCCGATTTTGTGTGCACAGTTTCTGTCGAAATTTTTTTTTGAGTCTAAAAATTTTTCAGAGTGTTTCAGAATGTTGTGCAGGGAATTCTAAGCAATCTGTGAAAAATTGGTCAAGTGATCTCACCATACGACCGCGGAACCACGGCCAAACCCATGCTTGGGCCGCGGTTCCGCCGCGCTTTTGACTCCTCATTTGACCAAATTTTTGCAGAGTGCTCCTGATTTCAAAACGGGGGTTTTGGGATATTCTTTTTGGGCCCAGATTTTCTGTAAGTGCTACAGTACTGCTTGGGGCCCACTTCGGTATATTTGTTCGATCGGATATTTTAAGCACATTAGTTCATAGTATTTACATTATATCTGCGACCGTGAATGTCACTCGATCAGTAAATCCTGTCTAACTGCTATAGCCCGGTTAGACGGATTTGCGAACGTGACATTCACGTTGATGTTATGTGATTGTGCTGTGATGTTGCGGATGGGTCATGGGGATAGCCTGGTTACAGTGGTAGTACAGTTTTGTTTTATATGTACATTTGATATTGCGGGACGAGCGTCCGACATGTGGACTGCCGTCACTGCCTGTTTGTATTATTATTTTGGGGCACGACCAGGTTGCGGTCGATGTACCCGTTTTATGTATATTTTTACTTTCTGTACTAGGATTACCCCGCGGAGGGGTGCAAGGATAGCCGGGTTCTAGAGGGCAACGGGCCCGCATCTCATGGCGTTGAGACGAAGGGGGCTTTACTCTAGAATTGGCGGGCTATTCGCCGCACTCGTAGGGGGTATAGGTTGACCCAGGAGGGGTGCCCAAGTTACCAGATTCCATGAAGTGCTGGGTGGTCCATTCACGTTGCTGAAGGGGACTGCCTCGCTTCAGATTTTGGCGGTTAACTTGCCGCGCCAGTAGGGGTCTAGGATTTTCATTGCACAGGCTATCCACACGACCAGGGGAACGTCGGGTTTCAGTAGCGGCTCTGTGAAACCCGGGGATCCCAGATATCTGGATTGTTCTGTGATGCTGTACATTTCTGTGATGTTGCATTTTTTTCACGCCTTGAGCGAAAATTATATATTATATATATACTAGTAGATGTTGTATATGTTTTGCATCCGCGCTAGTCCAGTCCCCGCTCTGTCGTTAGTTAAGTAACCTAACGGGTGATGACGGGACCCAGTGGCGAATGCGGATGGCATATACGTACATCATTATTTTCGTTCTTTTATGGTGTGATCAATTGATGGGACTGCGTTGATTCGGATCAATGCGAGATAAACAAACCTTTTCTGATGTTGTTGGAACAATTTTTCAAAAAGCTGTTATTGCAAGGGCGTTCTCTTTTGTTTTGCACAGTGGTATTCGGTTATGAATATCCAGCTCCTCAGTCGACGAGGCAAGGGCCGAGATCCCTTCACCGGGAGTGACCCCTTGGACAAAAGTTTGCGTCAGGGCAATAACTTCACTATAGCCGATTACTTTTGCTTTGCATCGTGGTATTCAGTTGGAATATCCTGCACCTCATTCTACGGGGAAAGAGCCGAGATCCCTTCACCGGGAGTGACCTCTTTAGCAAAGGTTTTCGTCACTATATTTTTCTAAAAAGCTATCCGGTTCCTTCAACGATATCAAGTTCATTACGTTAAAGGTTTTCGCCAGAAACCATTCGTAGCCCTCCATCATTTCAGAACGGTAGCACTTAGTATTCATGCTATGTATGTTGGCCTTCGTCAAGGCATAGTGTATGGTAGTTACTTGTTACTTTTCTGCAGCATAGATAGATGCGTTTGTTTGGGACAGTCGTACTACTATTTTGGCCTTTGTCAAGGGTATGTACGGGTGGGTTCAAATTAACATGGATAATGACGGATAGAACTTGACATGTGACTTATGATATGTTGGCCTTCGTCAAGGTCATAAGAGCATGGGGCAAAAATCACATCGGGAGTTTCTAAAGAAACTGAAACTTGCCAGATATGCGCATACCTTCTGGAGTGTGATAACGTGAGCGGATTCCGTCACGTTATCATGCGATGATAGTTGGATCCCGATTCCCACTGATGAGTTGGTTTACTCCTCGGGTGATCCCGGCTAATTCTTCTTTCAGGTTTGGGGAAGAATTTGACGTTACAGTGGGAGGTTTCCAGATTAGATAAAGTGATAACCATTCTGATCTAGGTTAGAGTGCACGCTGAGTGTTTCTTTTCTCTCTCTCTTTGGCAGCGACCATTGACCCGACCCTAGACTATGACTCAGTGACCAAGTTGACCGAACCTTCTTAACACTGGCTTTTGGATTGTCAGAGTTGCAAACCTCATTGCCACTCCTGCTTTTACCCTTTTCTCCAGGACACCCCGTATTACTACGAACGTCCACTTCCATTGGACAAAACCATCGTATGGTTATATACGAACTCGAAGGAATTCGAGGATGGTTTCCGGTTAAGGAGAAAACGAATAGGACTATTCAGTTGTCTTTTCCTTTTACCTTCTCTCAGGTTGCGAGTACTCCTTGGTTTAGAAGATAGTACACCTATTACGCAAATTGGATAGTCTTCTTCCAAATCTTAGGCTGGTGCCGAATGGTGGGGAATGAAGAAAACCAATTAGCCTAAACGGTGTACAGAAGATATTAAGTTAAGACAAAGAAAGGGATTAGTAAGAGGGCAAAGTAAATTGCGGCTGCTATTCACGACCAAACCAAGTATTTCTTCGCCAATCCTAAATCACCTTTGTATTTCTCCACGACACTCCGTATCACTACGAAGATCCCAGTTTATTGGATAATCCATCGTATGGTTATATACGAACTCGAAAGGAACTTGTTCCAATTCGGGGATGGATCCTAGTTCAGGAGAAATAGGAATAAGGTTCATTCGGTCGTCTTTTATCTTCACCTTCTCTCGCATTGCGAGTGCTCCTAGGATTAGGACTGTACACCTGTTCATAACAGAATACTGCATTTTATACCGCCCATTCTTACGCTCGTGTGTTTATAGGTAGGTACTTTTGATCAGTGTTTGCTACAAAATTGCAGAATACAGGTTCTCGGCTCTGAACAATGAATATACATGAAAAGTACGATAAATTCCGGATTACTGCCAACAACAGATAAAACACGGGTCTCCGCTCTCTATCCGTGTGTTGCCACATACCAGTTTTAGGGACAAGATGGCAAATCGATTGTCATGTCATGCATAAATCTCTAGGTCAACACAAGATCCAAGAAATCTACGCGGAGCTCGAGGAAATCATAGCAAAAGATCCACATCACATCACCTTTTTGTTCTACTAAAATTCTGGAATAATTGTGAAGAGTTTCTGAGAAAAGTCATATACCACATAGCAGACAACATGAAACCAGGGAAAACGACAAAAGCCCACAACCCAACTCCACTACAGGGCCGCGGATTCGCGGCCAATAGGGGGTCTAGGCCGCGGATCCGCGGCCATGTTGACTCCTCTCTCTGTCCTATTTTGGAGGCATTTTGGGGACTTCATATTATGGCAGATTGTTGCCCTAGGTTCTCAGTTCACCTCCTATAAATACCCCAGAACTTGCCAAGCTTCAAGGGTCATTCTTTGTTCTTCTTTCTTTTTAGGATTTAGTCTTTTTCTTCTTCTTCTTCATTCTTTTTCCATGAAAATTGTAGTGAGAGCTTTTTGAGTGGGAGATCAATAAAGATGAGGGCTTTTTGTATCATTCTCTTTTGTTTCTTGTTCCCCTTGAGATTCTTGCTTTCTCTTGATCATTCAACCTCTTCATTGAGCTTGAATGCTTAAGGGTTAGTTATTGATCTCAAGGGTCGTATTTTCTTATGGAATTAGCGCTTCATTTCACATGCGTTCTCTACCCTTCTCTTGATCTTGCAACCTCTTGATTGAGCTTGCAAGTTTAAGGGTTGGCTATTGATCCCATGCTTGTCTTGAGTTCTACTTTCTTGTTCTTTTTATCGCTTTTTATTACTTGCTTATTATTATCTTGCTTTACTTTCTTGCATTTTAATTCATGCACTTAATTACTTGTAATCTTTTCTTTTCTTTGTTCTTTTCTTTTGCTCTCTTTTGTTCATTTTGTGAATGGTTGTAATTATTGTTGTTAAGATGAAATACGGTATTGTAAGTTAATATCTTCTTTCTCATTTCCTTTTCCCGTTATTTTCCATTGAACTCCGCCTAAACCATACGCAAGCGCTCCGTTAGGCACCCTACCCTAACAAGGTAACGGTGATTCCTAACCGCGACCGGTTGCGTTCGGTTTGGCCGGAGGCGAAAGCCAGAGACAAGAACGGAAGGACAAGGGTAAATAAGCCGTATTCCACGAATACCGCGCTTAAATCCCCTAATCCACGTTGTTGCCGATTGCTCTAGCTTCAATTGGTCAAGACTCGGCTCAAAGGTTTTGAGTACGGATTTCTTTAGCTTACAATTTCGTATCTTTTTCTTAACAACTTTATACTTGCAAATATTACACTTAGGATAGTCTCGAGCAAACATACACAAATTCTTTATTGACTCGTCTAAGACAAGAACGGACATACAACCATCTCCCTGTGGATCGACCCGTGCTCAACCGGCTAGCTGCATAGCGACACCGTCTTGATTGCGGTTAACTGTAAATTCTTCCAATCAAATGGCGCCGTTGCCGGGGAGACGGTAGCGTATTTTCTTTCTTGTTATTCGGGTTAATATTCTTTTTGTATATATTTAAAAAATATATATATTCTTTTTGTTTTTTTTTGATCATTTTTGTGGGCAAGAGTGCAGATTTTTGCAGATTTGCAAACTGCGATTGTGGGGAGCAAAGTGTACGTTCAAGGTTAAGGTGATTACGAAGTACAGTGCCAAAGATCCGGGTAGTTTGACCCGCGCAAGCGAACTTTTCAAGCTTACCGGATTTGATTCAACGGGGATTTCCTAACCCAAAAACTTAACGGTACGTACTTTACTAACATCTTCTTCTCAAATCCGACGCGTCCAATATACTATTCTTTGCAGGATTCTTTGCAAGTTCGCTAACAAACGCTAAAAATTGACTAACCCGTATTTGTTGCAGTGCCGCGCTTAAACTACAAAACGATTTTTTGATTCTTTATAGAATTTTTATTGAATTGCGCATTGCATACATTAATACGGACTTAAGGGCAAGCGAACCCCACAATATACGGTAAAGGATTTCATCACCTTTTCCGTGGCCCACAAATCACGAACTTGAGCATAACGTTTACCCGCACAAATTTTAAAAGAAATTAGACTTTAAGCTTTAAGGACTTCACGCTCACTAGGAGAAGTTAACTGTGTTTAGAACCTTGCTTAACGGTATATTGTTTACGGGGTGTCTAGGAAAGTGTTAACGGCGAAACCGCCAAAAGAGAAAGGGTTATTTAATTAAGGAACTTCGCGAAAGCGTTGGAAAACCTCCCCTTATCTCTGCACTTACCTGGCCTCGTGATCAGTGTATCTTGAGCCTGTTTCTCGACATAGTTTTACTTCGACAATCAAGTTCTGGAGCAGGTCTAGTTGACCTAGGTGAACCCTAGAACGATTAGGTGTGTGGTATTTTTGTGTCGTGATTGTTTTTGTCAATATTCTTTTTGTGTGTATATTTCATTCTTCTGTTAATATATAAACTAAAAAAATTTATATATATATATATATATCACATTCTTTTTCCCCTCCTTTTCTCTGCCTTTCTTTCTCTTTTCATATCATGGGTACTCCACCTCGCAAAACTCTTGCCGAACTTTGGTACCCACAACCAGAAATTACTTCTTACGGTTCTTGCTTTGGCCGAACTTCGAACGACCCCTCCATGCCCAAAATTTCTTTGAAAGATCAGATAGACGCGTCTAGGACGAACAATTTGACTCCGCAATCCACTTCGTATCAACCATTTCATACATTCACCCCTTCTTACGTTGATACCCCTTCTTCGAGTCATGTTGCAACTCCAAGACCTGTGTCTATTGCAGAACGTATTGAACAATCTCGTAGCCGATCTTTCACTCCTTTCACCACTTCCAATTCTTGGGATCAACAATTCCATTCACCTTCCTATCCAAATGTTGATCCTGCTCCTGTCCAGCCATTCAATTCCTACCAATCCTACCCTACTTTTGCACCTTCCCTAGACATTGCTTCAGAACCGCCATTTGGGAGTTTTCAGTATCCAAACAACTTTGAATATTTTACCGAAACCCCTTCACAACCTATGTCTAGTCTGGAACAGTCATTGGAAGATTTTAGGGTAGCGTCAAGCCAACAGATGATGGATTTGAATGTGTCCATGGCCGCCCTCATGCAACCTAGTGACCCGGTAGCTAGTTTTCAACTAGCTCCAAATTTTCCAATGTATGAAGAGGCGGACGGACAGGCTGTGAATTTGAGTGGAGAGAGTGAGCTGTACCCCCTTCCAAATCAAACCTACCCGTTTCAAATTGAATCCCACAACTCCTGTGTTGAAAGTCTATCAAGTGTCCAAACTGCATTATCAATTAAAGATAGAATGTTTAATGAGTTGTGCGACTTTGTAGGGTTTGATTTGCCAGATTATGAAGGGACCTTGCCAAGTGAAACCACAAACAATCCTTTTGACCTCTACACCTCCATCTTAGAACCTGAATTGATTGAAATCCATGCTTTTGATGAGATGTCGGAGAAAATTGACTTTCACTTGATTAAGGATATTGACGCCGGGAATATTTTGGATAATGAACCTGTAGATCTGACAGAGTTTTTCTCTCCAATTCATCATCCCGAGTCATTAACTGTTTTTCCCGAACCCCATATGCGTCTGAATTTTGAAGAGAAATGCATGGATGTGCTAAATTTTGAGGAGAATTTTGAGGATAGCTTTGAGGATGAACCAATTTTAATTGATGAGTCGGATTCTCTAATTCATCCTGTTCCTTTCATTGACTGTGTGCACCCTCCCGAAACCGTAACCGATAACCTTCCTCGGTCACCTACCTCAATCCTTTCCATCGTTCCGACCTTGCAAGAACCCGTCTCACGTCCATTTACTATATCTGGTTTACCAAGTTCGGCGTACCCATGGTTTCTTACGAATCTTGAGGGATTTGACCCAATCTCTCGCCGGGTTAATAGATTAGCACAATCGCTGTTTACACATCGCTCATCACAAATTGTGCTAATCTATTCACTCCATTTGCACCCTCAAGTTCGTACTTCACTTCTTTTTCCCTTCCGCCATTCTTCTTCTGATATACCGAGACCGTATCCCGCTTCTATCTCCATACGGTCTCGTGTAATCTCCATTTCTTACCTCTTCACCTTCTTTCCCCAACCACTGCTTCATCATGATAAGATCTTTGAATGGTTGGTGCTCACTTTTGGCCTTTGTAAGGCCTTGTATAGCTTGATACTATTGTTCTTTCCCCCCTAATCCTGAACTTCAACGCTTAACAGTGGAAACACTGTTTTACTTAAGTTTGGGGGGGACTCCTTTTTTGTATATATATATTTTTTTTTGTTTTTCTTTTTTGTATATAATTTGTTTCTAGGGAGCGCCGACAATTTTGACCCTCTTGGTGTAGCCTGACAGTGAGGGCACTGTCAAGTTTAAGTTTGGGGGTGTGCTCGGTAAGCTTTCTTCCTTCGCATTCATTTGTATATTTTGCATTTGCATACCTTATTAAAAACCCACAAAAATTAAAAATTTTCCAAAAAATATAAAAACTTTGTCGTCAAGTTAGCTAATAAGGTAACTTAGATCTTTATTCCAAAAGTTTAGTTGATATGATAGAAATAACTAAATTCTAGGCTTAGGGATTGAAAACCCTAAAAATAACCCTCATTCTGTCTAACTTTGGTAAGTATACGTCCTTATAGTTTTTTTTTGAGAAATAGGTAATCTTGAGTTCAGTTCTTGAGTTAAGTCAAGATGAAGGGAAAGTATTGATGCTTTACTGAAGGATAAGTCTGAAAAATAGTTTCTTTTCTTGAGTTCAAATTTAGAAAGTATATACCCTACAAACTGCACTTACACGCACCTTGAAACTTGGGATAGTAGAGGATACCTAGAAATACTCTTGCCTGAAAGCCTAGTATGAAAGAAAAAACGGTATTTAAAGCTAAACACCAAAAGAGCATATTGAAAAATATATCCAGTCTTGAAAAAGAAAAAGAAAAAGAAAAAGAAAAAAGAAAAAGAAAAAAATAGAATAAAGTCAAGACCTGGAAACTGCTATTTACGCTTTAAAGTTCACACATTCAGTAATCGGTTGTTAGTGCCTCAAGAAGCATTAATAGTCGCATGAAAGGTGTGTGAGCAAATCCGTCCATCCTTAATGAAAAGAAGTAGTATTAGGTATTAGGGCAAGGGTATTATAGCTTGAATTGAATTCTTAAGTGTAGGGGTGCAAATATACACACACGTAGGGGTATACAATCGATGTTTGAATAAAAGATAGAAATAAAGAATAAGACTTGTGTTTTTTGTAAAGTTGATAAAAATCCCTGATTTGAGGCTGCACTTTAGAAGGAAAACTCAGGAGATACCGATATCTTTTTAAACTTTTTTGGAACGTATAGGACCCAAGGTTAAATAGATAGGAGGTGTGAAAAATTAGGGTTGGATATTTCCAACTTAGGATGATAGAGTTTCTAACGTAAATACTAAACTGTAGGAGTAGAATCGACGTTAACTTATGACACTAGCTTGACGGGATTTTGTGGGTAGTATCCGCTGAAAACCCTCAGGAGACAACACTCCTCCTACTAGGGACACCTAGAGGTTTAACGGCTTGTTGCACGCGCTCAGTGCAATCGCGTTCCCTGCGAAAGTGCGGTTAGGATTTTCTTTTTTTTTGTGAATAATTGGTTTTGCTCGGGACGAGCAAAAGTTAAGTTTGGGGGTATTTGTTCATAACAGAATACTGCATTTTATACCGCCCATTCTTACGCTCGTGTGTTTATAGGTAGGTACTTTTGATCAGTGTTTGCTACAAAATTGCAGAATACAGGTTCTCGGCTCTGAACAATGAATATACATGAAAAGTACGACAAATTCCGGATTACTGCCAACAACAGATAAAACACGGGTCTCCGCTCTCTATCCGTGTGTTGCCACATACCAGTTTTAGGGACAAGATGGCAAATCGATTGTCATGTCATGCACAAAGCTCTAGGTCAACACAAGATCCAAGAAATCTACGCGGAGCTCGAGGAAATCATGGCAAAAGATCCACATCACATCACCTTTTTGTTCTACTAAAATTCTGGAATAATTGTGAAGAGTTTCTGAGAAAAGTCATATACCACATAGCAGACAACATGAAACCAGGGAAAACGACAAAAGCCCACAACCCAACTCCACTACAGGGCCGCGGATCCGCGACCAATAGGGGGTCTAGGCCGTGGATCCGCGACCATGTTGACTCCTCTCTCTGTCGTATTTTGGGGGCATTTGGGGACTTCATATTATGGCAGATTGTTGCCCTAGGTTCTCAGTTCACCTCCTATAAATACCCCAGAACTTGCCAAGCTTCAAGGGTCATTCTTTGTTCTTCTTTCTTTTTAGGATTTAGTCTTTTTCTTCTTCTTCTTCATTCTTTTTCCATGAAAATTGTAGTGAGAGCTTTTTGAGTGGGAGATCAATGAAGATGAGGGCTTTTTGTATCATTCTCTTTTGTTTCTTCTTCCCCTTGAGATTCTTGCTTTCTCTTGATCATTCAACCTCTTCATTGAGCTTGAATGCTTAAGGGTTAGTTATTGATCTCAAGGGTCGTATTTTCTTATGGAATTAGCGCTTCATTTCACATGCGTTCTCTACCCTTCTCTTGATCTTGCAACCTCTTGATTGAGCTTGCAAGTTTAAGGGTTGGCTATTGATCCCATGCTTGTCTTGAGTTCTACTTTCTTGTTCTTTTTATCGCTTTTTATTACTTGCTTATTATTATCTTGCTTTACTTTCTTGCATTTTAATTCATGCACTTAATTACTTGTAATCTTTTCTTTTCTTTGTTCTTTTCTTTTGCTCTCTTTCGTTCATTTTGTGAATGGTTGTAATTATTGTTGTTAAGATGAAATACGGTATTGTAAGTTAATATCTTCTTTCTCATTTCCTTTTCCCGTTATTTTCCATTGAACTCCGCCCAAACCATACGCAAGCGCTCCGTTAGGCACCCTACCCTAACAAGGTAACGGTGATTCCTAACCGCGACCGGTTGCGTTCGGTTTGGCCGGAGGCGAAAGCAAGAGACAAGAACGGAAGGACAAGGGTAAATAAGCCGTATTCCACGAATACCGCGCTTAAATCCCCTAATCAACGTTGTTGCCGATTGCTCTAACTTCAATTGGTCAAGACTCGGCTCAAAGGTTTTGAGTACGGATTTCTTTAGCTTACAATTTCGTATCTTTTTCTTAACAACTTTATACTTGCAAATATTACACTTACGATAGTCTCGAGCAAACATACACAAATTCTTTATTGACTCGTCTAAGACAAGAACGGACATACAACCATCTCCCTGTGGATCGACCCGTGCTCAACCTGCTAGCTGCATAGCGACACCGTCTTGATTGCGGTTAACTGTAAATTCTTCCAATCAACACCCATTATGCTTATCAGATAGTCTTATTCCAAACCATAGGCTGGTGCCGAACGGTAGGGAAGGAAGAAAACCATTTGGCCTAAAGGGGTGTACAGAAGGTATTGACTAAAGACATATAAAGGGATTTGGAGAGGTGGCAAAGAAATATACGGTTACAGTTGTGAATATGGATAATGGAAGTGGCATTACTAGGAATACCAGGATACCCCATCGAAACATTTCAATGTTTTAGTTTCACTGTGTACTGTTAAAGGAAAACTGATTTTCCGATTAGACACTTGCTCCAGGGTATGTATTTACCAGGTATGATTCTCACATCTGTATGGTTTTACAGATGATGAATGGGAGTAAGTTATTGGGAATTAGGTGATCATCCTCATTATATCGGGATTCGTTGTAGTTGGTGATATTTGAGGAAGTCACCTGGGTTATTTGCCGGACGGCAAATATTTTGTTTTGAATATCCGTTCTTGTGCACCAATTTCAAATTGATATATCTGTATGTTTATTTTCATAGAGTGAGATGTACCTTTTTGAGATTATGTCCATAACATTTACCTATATCAGTGGATGGTTAGGTAAGGAGCATTAAGCAGCGGTGTAATTCTTCTTAACCATAAGTACAGTTTTCAAACTACGACACACAGGGAATGAGTTATTAGACTCAAGGGACTTATACAGAGTATTGTATATTGTCCAGTGTCCATTAGGACAGAGGGGTAGGTCCTCGTACTATATTCTGTTTACTTATGACTTCTCTAGTTCTTAGGCATGTAAATACAAGGTCTGAGTTTTGAGAAGTTATAGGTGTATGAGTAAAGTAGAGAACCATGTATTGCAAGTATCGGGATTCTTCAAAGTGATCGAAGATGTAGATACTTGTATATGGTATTCAGTTATAGTAATAGTTAAGAGAACTTGCTTCTCTTTCAGGTTACTCATAATTGGAAGCACTCCTAAGTTGAGTAACGCTGATCAGCCTCTTTCCATTTAGTTGACATGCAGTGGAGATAACTGCATGATTTGAATCTGGTTCAATTAAATCAGTACCTCTGTTTCTGTATTGGATATAGAACAGTTCATATCTTGACATTGTTAAGATACGGGGAGTTGTCCGGCTTATGCTTAAAACCAGACACTGGACAACTCAAGGCACGTTTCTGTAATGGCTGTTTGTGGGTTGACCCGGGCTATGACGAGGGTTGACTTTCTACCATCTGGAAGATCAATAGTGATATTGTTCTAGACTCGCCACAGTTTTAATAAAAATGGATTTTTTCAGAAAACAGTAGTGGGAGTATGGTAGAACTGGAAGTATTCCAGAACCACAAACGATTACTGAAGATTTGATAGGAACCTAAAGATTCAATCTGGTTTGACATTCCATTGGCCACTCCGCAGATAAGATGGGTAACTTCAGGCACCCGAGAGGTACTCCGGTAGCCTCAAGGACGGTGACAGGGAAGTTCTTGTTTACCCAGACTTGCCATAGCTGTTGTTCCAGACTGTGAGACCCGGCAGGAGGATGAGTATAGCGTCGTTCTAAACTAGTTTTAGAAGTGTACGTCTATATGACTCTACCAGAGGGTTGTCGTTGTGAGTGGGAGCAGCAAAAGCATTGGTGGACATCAGGCTTATGTCTATTTATAGACTAAAGCAGATACAGCGGAGATAGATCATCTATTTCTGATGTGACAGTCATAGGTTTGACTTCATCAGAATAGGGGACGGATCTGTTAAGAAGGTAGTAGGGTGTGATGTCCTGGTATTTGATGACATACACAGAGTAGGAAGTGATATTCCTATACTACGATCGGTTATACTATGGTCGTCACACAGTGGTTTCTCCACACAGGACTTGGATATTATATCAGACATTCTGGCCACTAGATCTATGGTTTCAGATCTAGATTTGGGTAGTTTCCCAATCTGGGTACTTAGACAGTATTCTATAAGTATTTAGAATGGATGACTCCTGGCACGGTAGTATACCTGCAGATGATGGAGTCACCCTCTCTAAAGGTGTCTTATAGACTAAAGGGGAGAGGGATACGCATGATTGACAGATCACTTGCTTAGGCAATTGAGTCAATCATGAGATGTCAAGTACCACACCAGATGTTGTTCTTGCAAAAAATACAATAAGTTGATATTGATCCAATCCTGGAGAAACATTAGGAAGCAGTTTTAGAACATAAGTTGATGTTCTAGGGAAATGATAACAGCATTCTCCTTCGGGTGACAGTTATCATTCCAGGCTTCCAAGGTGACCTGGATGACAGAGTGGCTGTCAGAGTTATAGTTTTCCCTCTGACGAGGGGCGGTATTTTGGACAGATGGTCCAGGTGGATACTGAAGGAAGGCATGGCGCAGGATACTGATTAAGTTCAGTTGACGATACGGTCTAAGAAGTTTGGATTTGGAGTTCATTTATGAGCTAGGTCCCATCAGACATCCAGACAATCTAAGACAGGTATTGCTCATTTCGGGAGATGGCTTTCTCCGCGAACTTGAGATAGAGAGAGACATAGAAAGAAACACCAGAGCGGGTCCACTCACAGAGGCTATTCCTCGAACGCAATAGTTTCGCAAACGAGATTTGTGAGACTGACTAGTAGAGGAGTTGGGTGTTCGGTATCACACGGGCTATGAGTATGCGACATTGCAATAATTAGATTTGAGTGCAAGTGGGAGATTGTTGGAGATAGTGCCCTCAGAGTCAATTATTGGATCAGAGGTACGTGATTGCAATGATTGAGGGGAGGACCTGTCCCAGTAGGACAGTCTTACTCAGGATGATAGTATGCTATCTGGTTTATCTTTATCATCGTGTACTGCTTTAGGTGACCCTACAGGTCGCTATTACACGTTGATAAAGCCCCTAGGATTCTTGCTTGACTACCAGCAGTATGAGGGCGATCATATACGTGAGAGCTGGAGTCTATAAGCACATCCTTAAAAGGTCCCTAGTCGTGGGAGTTTCGAGACAGGGCATCGATACTCCGGAGTAGACTAGTGTATACAGTCGAGACCCCGACGAGGGGCGGTGGCCGGTCTCACAAGCCACTGGTGTCATTTGGTTCACCTAAGATGTATACAGGTGCTCATTGGGTTATGAGTACACCGGACAGGACTCGCCGGGAACCTGCTAGTTGGGATTATACCTGATGTCAGATAGCAGTTTCCTGGTGACATGTGTACAGGTTAGTTCATCGACCTGAGATCGTTATTTGTCTCGTGTGAGTTCCCACTGTGCTTTGATTACTACCCTACCACGCTCAAAGGAGACGTGCAAACTGGTTTTAGTTGGGTACAGTCCCGAGCCACATGGAGGCAGTGAGCGGATCTGCAGGGGTTCGTCTCTCCCGGTATTGGGGGTGAGGTCGCGCTGTGTCTAGGAGAGCCAGAACATGAAAAGTCCTTGGCCAAGGCAGGAGATTTACTGGTAGGTATTCCAGTAGTATCTCAGGGTGTTCTGGGCTACACTCCGACACGACTTGTACCGCTTTTGGGGGTCTGACTTTTACCAACCCCCTAGGCCCGCCATGCGATACTCATAGACGAACGGACCGGACTGTACGGATATTGTCACTGACAGGGTCAGTAGGGTGTCAGGATGGGTTCGCTCATCGATGTCCCTTTTGGTCAATAGCTGGTGGCCCGTCACGTATGGCTAATACCTCTGACGTGCTAGTGGTTAAATCCACAGCCATAGTATTGACGAGTCTTTAGAGTCCACCACACACATAGTTACTCAGGTTTCGGGCGAAACGCTGTAGAGGCCGTATGGAGATATGGCAGGGTTCGATCAGATACGTGCGGTATTGCACGGATCGTGATCGGACGGTTTTTACTAGCCGGCTTTGGCTTAAGCCGGATCCTAGTATTAGACAGTGTAGATTTTGTCTCTTTGCATTTGTGTTCAGTGGGAAAACAAATGCGGGCATGTATATGCAGTAGCGAGGTTTTCCTGTAATTTATTACGGGATAAGTTTTCTGAAGTTTCCAGTTTGCATTCCGTTCCGGCCGGTTTTTCTTTGTTCCTTCACAGCCGGACTTTCGATGGAGGGGGTAATTTGCAATTATGCAAATTACTTTTTATGGAGGGGTTTCTTGCATGTGTGGCTTCATCATCATTAGATTCCATTCCATTCTTCATTATGGCTTGCTTTAATTGAGATTGGATTTGTAAAAGATTGATTAAGTGTTTGATGTGAAGCTTGCTTTTGATGTGGTCACCACCCTTGATCTCCTACACTCACCTCCCTTTGTTTTGATTCCCTCCTCATTCAAAATAGGGGCCAGCCACACTATTGGGGATAGAGTGGGAAGTGGTTCATTTTATTTTTGATGAGAGAAATTGATACATCTCATTTTCGGCTTGCTCACAAAATCCTTCTCACCTCTCCAAAGTTCATATTGATTCCTCCATCATGGCAACTACACTAAACCCCAAAGAGACATGGATTCTACACTTGTCTACAGCAAACCTTGGACGCGTCGGCTAGCCAATTTCGCACCCGAGTTGCCTCGGTCCAGAGGTGGGAGCCCGTAAAAGAATCCGGCTACGTGGTGCCCTTTCCGATGAGGAGGTGACGGACGGAGATTCCGCGGGAGATCGGAGTGGAGACGAAGACCGAAGGACACGGATCGCTTGGTATAGCTTCTCTACTCTTTTCTAGTTTGCTAATAGCTAGGTTAATGGCCCGATCCGGGATAAAAGTGCGCGGTGGTGCCGGTTTGCTAGTTTGCAAAGTTTTTGTTTCCGCGTTTCCGGCGTCGGATCGACGGCCGGGGCGCCGCCGCGGACTTACAAATGACTCCTCTTATCTATTGATATATTATAACTAGATCGAAGATTATGAATGCGGATTAGGGTTTCTCGGACGAAATTAGAGTTTCGTCACTAATGACCCTTGTCCTTGCATTCATCTCCATTCTCGTCTAGCCTTCAACAAAGAGAATCACAATCTAATCTCAAATCGTGGTCGAAATCAATAAGTTATTGATGTTTCATTGCCCGATGAGGATGTTGATCACTTCTTTGTTGAAGTTCATAAACTTCATAAGACTTAAAAGGAGTATTGTGTTTTCTCACCCAAAGATCTACCATAATCCTATGAATCCAATCAAGTGGAGATTTACTCACACATCATGCACTTTGAAGGATTAACAAACAAAGATTTCATAATGGGAGAATTTGAAGAGAGCGAGACTAAAAGTAAAGATCACCTTTATTAAATCTTCTTCACAATTTACAATTTCTTAAATCCGAGATTACAAGAAGAATAGCTCTCGATCACTCCCTTGAAGACGTAAATGTTCCGTCGATCTTCGCTTTGCTCGATCACCGTGAGTCTTCAACCGTCAAGGATCTCGTGCTCGGATGACGATCGGCTTTGTGTAAAGGATCTTGATTGAATCGCTCGATGAATTTCTCAATTACTCTTGATTTTGATCTTGGATTTGGATGATAATTTTGTCACTTAATGAACAACCCCCAACAATCTTTACAATGTAGCCCTAGCCTTTATATAGCCTTCACCAATCTTCCATTAGAAGTTAGGTAGTTGTAGGGAAACTTCTAGAGTATGGTAGTTATCAAGCTTTTTCAAGAAGCTAGGCTGTTATAAGGAGACTTCCCCGAGAAGCTAGGAGGTTATGAAGCATCTCAAGCAAGCTAGGATGTTGTGAAGAAGCCTCTGGAAAAGTATCGTCACCGGCGCTCGCAACTCGGCCGCGGATTCGCGGCGGATCGGCTTGGCTCGGCCGCGGATCCGCGGTCGTTTGATGTCTTCATGTTGTGTAGCTTCTGGGGTGTTCTGGTGTTGGACTTGTGGTCTTTTTCTGATGTCTGGAATCTTCTAAATCTTTCTTGTTCGCTGCCAGTACTTGATTCTTGGGTTTCCTGTATTTTATACCGGCAAATTTGCGATTCTAATATTTGACCTGGGCGAACTTTTGCACAAGATCTCAATGAAGAGTGTTTAGAGATATACAAAATATATGCGTGAAATATTTACACACAATTTCCTTCATAATGCCGGTTATAATGTATAACACATGTAAAATGATCTTTTACAGATGAACTTCTAATATGTGTTATATTTATACCAAACACCATTAAATGATTAGAAATAGTAAGGAAATTGTCATGTTGAAAGTGCACTATTTTCGACTGAACAATCTCCCAGACTCTAGAATGGCTCCACAAGATAAAAGGAACAAGCTTGTTTGAAGACTTCGAGGTCAAAGATGATCTACGTCGAGTAGACACCAACTCAAGCTACCTCCTAACTAATTGGAAATAAGTCAAGCAAACACCCTAAAACTAAATGGCTAGTCTAGTAGTGGATGATGAAGTAGGATTTTTGCTCACTTTAGGATTAATTTTCTCACTAATTTTCTTCACCTCCTAAAAACCTAGAGAGCTCTTGAAGATGAAGAAGAAGATGAAGTGGAGAATAATAGAATGGTGAGAATAGCAACCATGGGTGAGTTCATATCATATACTAACTCATGTAGAGAATAAACCATGGCTAAAGATAATGGTTAGGTTAATAAATATCTCAAGTAAAACAAAATTAGTGGACTAAGTCAATGGTCATCACAAGCTTCTCCAAGCTTCCAACCATGACTAATTTCCACTTAATTTTGAATTACTTAAATAAATATAAACCTAATTATTATCTATGGAATGGTGTAAGTATCATACACCCATGTTGCATATATATAAACAAGCATGACACAATAATATATCACATATATATTAAGTGTGGAAAAGTGAGAAAAAGAAATGCTTAAGTGAGCTAATATTAGGTAATGTAAACTAATCTATCAAATATATAATTATACATTAAATTATTAAATCGACACTAGATTTAATAATCCGGCTATATTATATATAACCGACTAATATCATTTGTATCATCTTATCGAACCAACACTTGATTCGATAACCCGGCTATATCACATATAACTGGCCGATATCACATATCGCGAAATTGGAATACGGCATCGCATACACATATTAATCTCGGTCCCGCACATATCACATATGTGCTCCTACTTCGTTTCGCCTGAGTCAAGAAACCTCTGTGTAGGACTCTAAAGAATCGTCAATACGCCGGCAGTAGGTGATGATCATATCAGTCACCCACAAGCCGATAGCGGTACTAGCTGCACGTAACGGCCGTCTAGGTATTGAGCGATCAGAAGATCAACAAGCATGCTTGCTTATACTTCTGTGAATCCAATAAGTAACACTCCTGTACAGTCCGGTCTCTTCATCTGAGATGTCGCATATCTAGCCTGGGGGTGGTAAACGTCAGACCACAATAGCTCGATAAGTCATGCTGATATGAGGCACATAACGGGTCAAAAAACTACTGATAACACTTACCAGTAAATCTTATAATCATCCATGGGCAGGGACTTCCTGTTATAGCCAATCGAGAACTGCGCAACATCAACCCCAATACCGGGAGAGACGAAATCCCCTCCTATCGCTCATTGCCTCCATGTGACTCGGGACTGTACCCAAAAACCACCGTTTTGCACGTTCACTTGAACGTGGTAAGGTGGAAATCAAAGCACAGTGGGAATCACATAAGACTCTATGACGATCTCAGGTCGACAGACTAACCTGTATCAGTGTCACCTGAGAACTGCTATCTGACATGAGGTATAATACCATCTAGGAGTTCTCGGCGAGTCCTGTTCAGTGTACCCAGTCTCCACTGAGCACCCGTATACTATCTTTGATCTCAAACACCAATGGATGTGGGATCATCCATCGCCCATCATATGGGTCAAGAAACGTATACGCTAGTCTACTCTGGAATATCGATGCCCCGTCTCGATACTTCCATGACTGGAATGTAGGGTTACTAGGAACTCTAACAAGGTTCTACAAGGCATCAACCATGCCCGATTAAAATTTTAGTCGTGCCGAACAACCCTAAACTAGATCTTTAAACTAGAGATTAGGCAAAAACTAGCATGTTAAACACTTTAACACTAAGTGAATACGAAATACAACCTTTATAGATCGGTCCTTCACTTCTAAAGCTCCTTGTTGTAGTCCCTTCACTGCGATCATCGAACTCCCGGACTCTCGGACGGCTCCATGAGAAGATTGCAACGGTATTGCTTGAAGTCTTCGAGGCCGAAAATGATCTACGTCGAGGGAATACAAACTCAAGCTTCTACTTCACTAACTAGAAAATTAGTGAAGCAAACACCCTAAACTAAAGTGCTAGTCTTGTAGAGGATGATGAAATAGGAAATGGGTATACTTTAGAATTTCTTTTCTCACAACATATCTCTCTCTTTATCAAACCCTAGAAAGAATTTGAAGGAGGAAGAAGATGAGCTCAAAAAAAAATGAAAACTAATCAAGAGAGAGATTTAACCATGGTGAGTGAGTATCATATACTAACTCATGTAGAGACTTAATCATGGCTAAGTGTGATGGTTAGGTTAACAAAAATCCAAAGTAAAAACAAACTTAGTGGACTTTAGTCAATGCATCCACAAGCTTCCACAACCTTCATGCATTTTCTAATTTTCCACTAATTTTTTAATTACTTTAAATACATTAAACCCAACATAAAAAATAGCATGGTGTAAGTCTCATACACCCATGAAAGTTGTATCAACAACCATGATACAAAATGAACACAAATAAATATATATCACATATATATTAAGTTGTGCACAAGTGAGAAAAACAAATGCTTAAGTGAACCAATGTTAGTTAATGTAAATTAGTATATCACATATACAATTATACACTAAATTATTAAATCAACACCTGACTTAATAATCCGGTTATATCACATATAACCGACTAACATCCAATGTATCGACTTATCGAATCAACCCTTGATTCGATAACCTGGTCATATCGCATATAACCGATCGATACAAACATCGCGAGAATTGAATACAGTATCATATACTCGCATTATTCTCGGTCCCGCACATATCACATATGCGCTCCTATTTCGTTTTGCCTGAGCCAGTAAAACCTCTATGTAGGACTCTAAAGACTCGTCAATACGCCGGCAGTAGGTGATGATCATATCAAGCACCCACAAGCCGTCAGCGGTACTAGCTGGACGTAACGACTACCCGGGTATTAAGCGATCAGAAGATCAGCAAGCAAGCCCGCTCCAACTCCTGCAAAAAGCCTGACAGTGACACTACCGTACAGTCCGGTCTCCTCGTCTGATATGTCGCATATCAAGTCTAGGGGTGGTAAACGTCAGACCCCAATAACCGATAAGTCATGCCGATATGAGGCTCATAACGGATCGAGAAACTATCGGTAACACTTACCAGTAAATCTCTAAACCAGTCCTGGCCAGGGACTTCCCTGTTATGGCCAATCGAGCATAGCGCAACATCAACCCCCAATACCGGGAGAGACGAAACCCCTCCTATCGCTCATTGCCTCCATGTGACTCGGGACTGTACCCAAAAAACACCGTTTTGCACGCCCTCTTGGACGTGGTAAGGTGGAAATCAAAGCACAGTGGGAATCACACAAGACTCTATGACGATCTCGGGTTTACAGACTAATCTGCACCAGTATCACCAGAGAACTGCCATCTGACGTAAGGTATAATACCATCTGGGAGTTCTCGGCGAGTCCGTCCAGTGTACCCAGTCTCCACCGAGCACCCGTATATCATCTCTGATTTCAAAAACTAATGGATATGGGATCATCCATCGCCCATCTATATGGGTCGAGAAGCTATACGCTAGTCTACTCTGGTATATTGATGCCTCGTCTCGATATACCCACGACTTGGGACTTTGAAGGATGTACTTATGGACGACCATGTCCCCACTAGTATGTGTAAGTGCACGGCGGCGTCCCAGCCGTCAATCCGACGCCGGAATGCGGAAGCAGTGATTTACTTTAACTTTTCAAACCGGCACCACCGCGCACTATAAACCCGGATCGGGCCATTAAACTAGTCCTAGCTATCTAGAGAGGGGGTAGAGAGATATACCGAGCGATCCGTGTCCTTCGGTCTTCTCGTTGTTGTCCCGATCTCTCCGCGGAATCTCCGGTCTCCACTAAGTCGCCGGAAGGGCACCACGTCGTCGGCTTCTTTTACGGGCTCCCACCTCTTGTCCGAGGCAACTCGGGCACGAAGTTGGCGAGCCGACGTGCCCAAGGTTTGCTGTAGGTTGTTTGTAGAACTCTTTGTCTCTTGGGGTTTGTATGGAGTTGCCATATGGTGGAGGAATGATATGTGAACTTTTTCTAGATGAACATGGGGATTTTTCTAACATGAAAAGAACAAAAATCCCCACTAGAATTTTTGGACAGCCCCCCAAGAGCCAAGGCCGGCCATGACAAGGTGAGGATGGAATGAAAAATGAGAGAGTGAGTGAGAGAGAGAAGTCCAAAGGGATGTGTATCAATCATGATGCAAGAAAAGAATGATGATCAAAAGTAATGAACACAACCACATCCACACTCAACCATAACCATTATCAAAACCATGTCACACCAAAGTCAAGCCATGATGGATAAATCAAGTCAAAGGATGGTGCACCCATCATGATGGACCAAAATGCAAAGAACACCCTCCACAAATGCTTATTTGCACAAATGCAAATAAGCCCTCCTCCACCAAACTTCGGCCAATGAAAGATACAAAGAAATATGGCCGAAACAGAAAGCAAACTGGCAACTCAATAAAATCTGATCCCGTAATAAATTACAGTAAAAGCCCGCTCTGTGTATACATACCCGCATTTGTATTCCGACTGAATACAAATGCAATGAGACAAAATCTACACTGTACTAAAATCTGAATGTCAGTCGCAGGCATTGTCTTTACCCTCAGTAAAGGGACGGTATGTTGGAAGAGTTCCAAGCTAGATACCGTGACATACTAGACGATAAAGGCAGAATACATCGCTACTTAAGATGCTACCAAAGAGGGTGTTTGGGTGTATATAAGTTCATGAGATGAACAACGTTCCTACCATTGTGAGACAATGGAGTTGTGGCTTATGCCAAGGAACGTCCGTCCCATCAGTGATCCAGACATATTCTAAGGTAGTATCACCTGATCATGGAGATGGTTGATCTCCAGGGAGATCGAGGTTAGGAGAGTAGATTCAGAGGACAACACAGCGGATCCACTCACAAAGGCCTGTTCCCAGAGAGAGACTTTTATGGGATGGTTGAGTATGAGATACTGCAACCACTGCTACAGATGGCCCTAGTGCAAGTGGGAGATTGTTAGTTATATGTATGCCCTAGAGGTCATTACTGTACATAGGATGTATATTGTAGTGGATGCTGGGACATATATAGGGAGGACTTTCTTGCTCGACATGATAGTATGCTATCTGGTTGCTCTTTACCTTAACGTGTATACTGATTGTCTCTCTGTTACATGTTGGTAAAGCCGTTAGGATGTGTACTTGACTACCTGGACTATGATGCGGATCATACTAGTGGGGACATGGTAGTCCATAAGTACATCCTTCAAAGTCCCTAGTCGTGGGTGTATCGAGACGGGGCATCGATATACCAGAGTAGACTAGCGTGTACCTTCTCGACCCATACAGATGGACGATGGATGATCCCATATCCATTGGTGTTTGACATCAGAGATGATATACGGGTGCTCAGTAGAGACTGGGTACACTGGACGGACTCGCCGAGAACTCCCAGATGGTATTATACCTTACGTCAGATGGCAGTTCTCCGGTGACACTGGTACAGAGTAGTCTGTTGACCCGAGATCGTCATAGAGTCTTGTGTGGTTCCCACTGTGCTTTGATTTCCATCTTACCACGTCCAAGAGGGCATGCAAAACGGTGGTTTTTGGGTACAGTCCTGAGTCACATGGAGGCAATGAGCGATAGGAGGGGATTCGTCTCTCCCGGTATAGGGGGTTGATGTTGCGCTGTGTTCGATTGGCTATAACAGGAAATCCCTGGCCAGGGTTGCTGAGATTTACTGGTAAGTGTTACCAGTAGTTTCTCGAATTGTTATAGACCTCATATCGACATGACTTATCGAGCTATTGGGGTCTGACGTTTACCACCCCTAGGCGAGATATGCGACATATCAGACGATCAGACCGGACTGTACGGTAGTGTTACTGGTTGGATTCACAGGAGTGTTAGCGGGCTTGCTCGTCGATCTTCTGATCGCTCAATACCCGGGTGGCCGTTATGTTTAGCAGACCGCTTGCGGCTTGTGGGTGTTTGATATGATCATCACCTGCTGCCGGCGTATTGACGAGTCTTTAGAGTCCTACACAGAGGTTTTCTGGCTCAAGCGAAACGAAATAGGAGCGCATATGAGAAATGTGCGGGACCGAGAATAATGCGTGTATGTGATACCGTATTCTATTCTCGCGATGAATGTATCGATTGGTTATATGCGATATAATCTAGTTATCGAATCAAAGGTTGATTCGATAAGCCGATACAAAGGATATTAGTCGGTTATATGCGATATGACCGGATCGTTAAATCAAGTGTTGATTTAATGATTTAATGTATAATTATATATTTGATATATTAATTTGCATTAACTAGTATCGGTTCACTTTAAATGGATTTTCTCGCTCGGATGTGCGCATTATATATGTGATATGATTTTGTGCACATGCTTGTATCATGTTTGATGATACATGTTTCCTTGGTTAAGTGTAAAGAATTAAACCATGGTTAAACATATAATTAGGGTTTTATTTTTCCATTACTTATTTATTCATTTATTTATTTGTTTATACATTTTGGAAAATAAATGGAAAAGAGAAAAGAATGGTGGCTTTTTTTGTTCTTTAGTTGAAGCTTCATGAAGCTTTGACTTTGTCCACCATTCTTATCTCATCCTTAACCCTAACCATTCCTTTAACCATGATTGATTCTCTACACATTACCATAGTTAACATTATGATAAGGTTTGATTATTCTTTTCTTTTTAATTAACTTATCATATCATTTCTTCTTCTTCTTCCTTGAACTCAAGAAGAAAACCTTGAGGTCATCAATGGTGATTGATGATAAAGAGTGAGAAATCCAATTCTAAATTGAACCCACTTCCTATTTCTTCATCCTTTACCTCTTGCCAAGTAGTAGAGTGTGTTTTCTTCACAAGTTTCTTGACTTGGTGAAGTCGGAGCTTGATTTAGCGATGCCTCGATGTAGATCATCTTCGGCATGGACATATATGACCTAGCCCGTCCATTCTCCGATGAAGCCGACGCTAGAGCCCGGGACTTGTTATGGACAGCGAGGAGACTTCATTGCGGAGCTATGGAGGTGGAGAACCGGATCTACAAAGGTTGTATTTCCGTATCTCTTAGTTAAGTGTTAACTAGTTTATTATTTCGCCTAGATTTCTAGCCAACGATCCGTAGTCGGGTTTCTCGGCACCTAGATTTTTTGAAATTGGCATGGTTGATGCCTTGTGAGACCTCATTAGGATGCTTAGAAACCCTACATAGTCTACTCTGGAGTATCGATGCCTTATCTCGAAACTCCCACGACTAGGGACTTTTTAAGGATATGCTTATAGACCACCAGCTCTCGCGTATATGATCGCCCTCATACTGCTGGCAGTCAAGCAAGAATCCTAGGGGCTCTATCAACGTGTAATGGTGACCTGTCAGGTCACCTAAAGCAGTACACGATGATAAAGATAAACCAGATAGCATACTATCATCTTGAGTAAGACTGTCCTACCGGGGTAGGTCCTCCCTCAATCATTGCAATCACGTGCCTGTGATTCAATAATTGACTCTGAGGGCACCATCTCCAACAATCTCCCACTTGCACTCAAGGCTAATTATTGCGATGTCGCATACTCAAAGCCCGTGTGATACCGAATACCCAACTCCTCTCCTAGTCAGTCTCACAAATCCCGTTTGTGAAACTATTGCGTTTGAGGAATAGCCTCAGTGAGTGGATCCGCCTTGATGTTTCTTTCTATGTCTCTCTATATCTCAAGTTCGCGGAGAAAGCCATCTCCCGAAATGAGCAATACCTGTCTTAGAATGTGTCTGGATGTCTGATGGGACCTAGCTCATAAATGAACTCCAAATCCAAACTTCTTAGACTGTATCGTCAACTGAACTTAATCAGTATCCTGTGCCATGCCTCCCTCAGTATTTCCTTGGACCACCTGTCCAAAGTACTGCCCCTCGTCATAAGGAAAACTATAACTCTGACAACCTCCTTGTCGTCCAGGTCACCTTGGAAGCCTGGAATGATAACCGTTTCCTAAAAGAGGCTGTCGTTATCATATCCCTAGAACATTCACTTATGTTCTAAAACTGCTTCCAACTGCTTCTCCAGGATTGGATCAATATCAACTTATTGCATCTAGTGCAAGAACAACATCTGGTGTGGTACTTGACATCTCATGATTGACTCAATTGTCTGAGCAAGTGATCTGCCAATCATGCACATCCCTCTCCCCTTTAGTCCGTAAGACACCTTTAGAGAGGGTGACTCCATCACCTGCAGGTACACTACCGTGCCAGGAGTCGTCCATTCTAAATACTCTTAGAATGCTGTCTAAGTACCCTTAATTGCGAAACCACCCAAATCTAGATCTAAAACCATAGATCTAGTAACCAGTATGTCTGATAAAATATCCAAGTCCTAGGTGGAGACACTACTGTGTGACAACCAAAGTATAACCGATTGTAGTATAGGAATATCACTTCCTACTCTGTGTATGTCATCCAAATAGCAGGACTTCACACCCTACTACCTTCTCAACAGATCCATCCCCTATTCTGATGAAGTCAAATCTATGACTGTCACATCAGAAATAGATGATCTATCTCCGATATATCTGCTTTAGTCTATAAATAGACATAAGCCACCTGTCCATCAATGCTTCCGCTGCTCCCACTGACTACGACAATCCTCTGGCAGAGTCATATACACGTACACTTCTAAAGCTAGTTTAGAACGACGCTATACTCATCCTCCTGCCGGGTCTCACAGTCTGGAACAACAGCAATGGCAAGTCTGGGTAAACAAGAACCTCCCTGTCACCGTCCTTGAGGCTACCGGAGTACCTCTCGGGTGCCTGAGGTTACCCACCGTATCTGCGGAGTGGCCAATGGAATGTCAAACCAGATTGAATCTTTAGGTTCCTATCAAATCTTCAACAATCGCTTGTGGTTCTGGAATCACTTCCAGTTCTACCATACTCCCACTACTGTTTTCTGAAAAAATCCAATTTTATTAAAACTGTGGCGAGTCTAGAACAATATCACCATTGATCTTCCAGATGGTAGAAAGTCAACCCTCGTCGTAGCCTGGGTCAACCCACAAACAGCCATTACAGAAACGTGCCTTGAGTTGTCCAGTGTCTGGTTTTAAGCATAGGCCGGACAACTCCCCATACCTTAACATCGTTAAGATATGAACTGTTCTATATCCAATATAGAACCAGAGGCACTGATTTAATTGAACCAGATTCAAATCATGCAGCTGTCTCCAGTGCATGTCAACTAAATGGAAAGAGGCCGATCAGCGTTACTCAACTTAGGAATGATTCCAATTATGAGTAACCTGAAAGAGAAGCAAGTTACCTTAATCACTACTATCAACTGGATACCATACACAAGTATCTACATCTTTGATCAACTTGAAGAATCCCAATACTTGCAATACTTGGTTCTCTACTTTATTCATATACCTATAACTTCTCAAAATTCGGACCCTGTGTTTCCACGAAACACCTGTCTAAAAACTAGAGAAGTCAGAAGCAAACCGAATATAGTACGAGGACCAACCCCTCTGTCCTGATGGACCCTGGACAACATACAATACTCTGTATAAGTCCCTTGAGTCTGATAACTCAATCCCTGTGTGTCGTAGGTTGAAAACTGTACCTTTGGTTATGAAGAATTACACCGTTGTTTAATGCTCCTTACATAACCATCCACTGATATAGGTAAATGTCATAGACATAATTTCAAAAAGGTATATCTCACTCTATGAAAATAGACGTACAGATATATCAATTTGAAATTGGTGCATAACAGCGGATATTCAAAACCAAACATTTGCCAACCGGCAAACAGCCCAGGTGATTTCCTCAAATATCACCGATTACAACGAATCCCGATATAATAAGGATGATCACCTAATTCCCAATAACTTACTCCCACTCATCATCTGTAAAACCTTACAGATATGAGAATCATACCTGGTAAATACATACCCTGGAGCAAGTGACTAATTGGGAAATCAGTTTTCCTTTAACAGTACACAGTGAAACTGAAACATTGAAATGTTTCGATGGGGTATCCCGGTATTCCTATTAATGCCTCTTCCAATTTCCAGATTCACAACTATAACCGTGTAATTCTTTGCCATCTTTCCAAATCCTTTTCTATGTCTTTAGTCATTACCTTCTGCACACCCCTTTAGGCCAAATGGTTTTCTTCCTTCCCTACCGTTCGGCACCAGCCTATGGTTTGGAAGAAGACTATCCAATAAGCATAATGGGTGTACTGTCCTAATCCTAGGAGCACTCGCAATGAGAGAATGTGAAGATAAAAGACAACCGAATAAACCTTATTCCTATTTCTCCTGAACCAGAATCCATCCCCGAACTGGAACAAGTTTCTTTCGAGTTCGTATATAACCATACGATGGAGTGTCCAATAAACTGTGGATCTTCGAAGTGATACGGAGTGTTCTGGAGAAATACAAAGCTGATTTAGGATTGGCGAATAAATACTTGGTTTGGTCGTGAATAGAAGTCGCAATTTACTTTGCCCTCTTACTAATCCCTTTCTTTGTCTTAACTTAATACCTTCTGTACACCATCGTTAGGCTAATTGGTTTTCTTCATTCCCTACCGGTCGGCACCGGCCTATGGTTTGGAAGAAGACTATCCAATTTGCTTAATAGGTGTACTATCTCCTAAACCAAGGAGTACTCGCAACCTGAGAGAAGGTAAAAGGAAAAGACAACTGAATAGTCCTATTCGTTTTCTCCAGAACCGGAAACCATCCTCGAATAAATTCCTTCGAGTTCGTATCTCACCATACGATGGTTTTGTCCAATGGAAGTGGACGTTCGTAGTAATACGGGGTGTCCTGGAGAAAAGGGTAAAAGCAGGAGTGGCAATGAGGTTTGCAACTCTGACAATCCAAAAGCCAGTGTTAAGAAGGTACTTGGTCACTGAGTCATAGTCTAGGGTCGGGTCAATGGTCGCTGCCAAGGAGAGAGAGAAAAGAAACACTCAGCATGCACTCTAACCTAGATCAGAATGGTTATCGCTTTATCTAATCAGGAAACCTCCCACTGTAACGTCAAATTCTTCCCCAAACCTGAAAGAAGAATTAGCCGGGATCACCCGAGGAGTAAACCAACTCATCAGTAGGAATCGGGATCCAACTATCATCGCATGATAACGTGACGGAATCCGCTCACGTCATCACACTCTAGAAGGTATGCGCATATCTGGCAAGTTTCTGTTTCTTTAGAAACTCCCGATGTGATTTTTGCCCCACGCTCTTATGACCTTGACGAAGGCCAACAAATCATAAGTCACATGTCAAGTTCTACCCGTCATTGTACAGGTTAATTTGAGCCCACCCGCACAAGCCCTTGACTTTGGCCAACAAGGCTATACGACTGCCCCAAACCAACGCATCTATCTATGCAGCAGAAAGGCAACAAGCAGCTACCATACACTATGCCTTGACGAAGGCCAATAAACATAGCATGAATACTACGTGCTTCCCGTCTGAAACGACGGAGGGCTACGAATGGTTTCTGGCGAAAACCTTTAACGTAATGAACTTGATATCGTTGAAGGATAGGATAGCTTTTAAAAATATAGTGACGAAAACCTTTGCTAAAGAGGTCACTCCCGGTGAAGGGATCTCGGTTCTTTCCCCGTAGAATGAGGTGCAGGATATTCCAACTGAATACCACGGTGCAAAGCAAAAGTAATCGGCTATAGTGAAGTTATTGCTCTGACGCAAACTTTTTGTCCAAGGGGTCACTCCCGGTGAAGGGATCTCAGCCCTTGCCTCGTCGACTGAGGAGCAGGATATTCTAACTGAATACCACGATGCAAAACAAAAGAGAACGTCCTTACAATATACGTATATGCCATCCGCATTCGCCACTGGGTCCCGTCATTACCCGTTAGGTTAGCTAACTAACGACAGAGCGGGGACTGGACTAGCATGGATGCAAAACATATACAACATCTACTAGTATATATATAATATATAATATTTCACTCAAGGCGTGATAAAATGCAACATCACAGAAATGTACAGCATCACAGAACAATACAGATATCTGGGATCCCCAGGTTTCACAGAGCCGCTACTGAAACCCGACGTTCCCCTGGTCGTGTAGATAGCCTGTGCAATGAAATCCTAGACCCCTACGGGCGCGGCAAGTTACCCGCCAAAACCTGAAGCGAGGCACCCCCTTTCAGCAACGTGAATGAACCACCTAGCACTTCACGGAATCCGGTAACTTGGGCACCCCTCCTGGGTCAATCTATAACCCCTACGAGTGCGGCGAATAGCCCGCCAATTCTAGAGTAAAGCCCCCTCCGTCTCAATGCCATGAGATGTGGGTTCGTTGCCCTCTAGAACCCGGCTATCCGTGCACCCCACCTCGGGGTAATCCTAGTACAGAAAGTAAAATATACATACAACGGGTACATCGACCGCAACCTGGTCGTGCCCCAAAATAATAATACAAATAGACAGTGACGGCAGTCCACATGTCGGACGCTCGCCCCGCAATATCAAATGTACATAATACAACAAAACTGTACTACTACTGCAACCAGGCTATCCCCCACGACCGATCCGCAACATCACAGCACAATCACAGAACATCAACGTGAAAGTCACGTTCGCAAATCCGTCTAACCGGGCTATAGCAGTTAGACAGGATTTACCGATCAAGTGATATTCACGGTCGCAGATATAATGTAAATACTGTGAACTAATGTGTTTAAAATATCCGATCGATCAAATTTACCAAGTGGGCCCCAAAGCACTACTGTAGCACATAAAGAAATTCTGGGCCTAAAATGAATATTCCAAAACCCCTATTTTCAATTTAAAAATATTACTGTGGAAAAATGGTGCACTGAAGACACTGGACTGCGGCGGAACCGCGGCCAGAAGGGGGGTTTGGCCGCGGTTCCGCGGTCATCTTACTGTATCAGTTCACCAAATTTTCACAGATGTCTTATATTTCTCTGCACATCACTCTGCAACATACTGAAAAAATTTTGGAGCCAAAAAAATTTCGACAGAAAACTGATGTGTATAAAAAACGCGGTTTTGGGATTTTTGCTCGATCGGAAATGTAAAACACATTAGACAAAGCTAGACTATGTTAATGGCGAGGCTCTGATACCACTGTAAGTGCATGGCGGCGCCCCGACCGTTAATCCGACGCCGGAATGCGGAAGCGGTGATTTACTTTAACTTTTCAAACCGGCACCACCGCGCACTATAAACCCGGATCGGGCCATTAAACTAGTCCTAGCTATCTAGAGAGGGGGTAGAAAGATATACCGAGTGATCCGTGTCCTTCGGTCTTCTCGTCGTCGTCCCGATCTCTCCGCGGAATCTCCGGTCTCCACCAAGTCGCCGGAAGGGCACCACGTCGTCGGCTTCTTTTACGGGCTCCCACCTCTGGTCCGAGGCAACTCGGGCACGAAGTTGGCGAGCCGACGTGCCCAAGGTTTGCTGTAGGTTGTTTGTAGAACTCTTCGTCTCTTGGGGTTTGTATGGAGTTTCCATATGGTGGAGGAATGATATGTGAACTTTTTCTAGAAGAACATGGGGATTTTTCTAACATGAAAAGAACAAAAATCCCCACTAGAATTTTTGGACAGCCCCCCAAGAGCCAAGGCCGGACATGACAAGGTGAGGATGGAATGAAAAATGAGAGAGTGAGTGAGAGAGAGAAGTCCAAAGGGATGTGTATCAATCATGATGCAAGAAAAGAATGATGATCAAAAGCAATGAACACAACCACATCCACACTTAACCACAACCATTATCAAAACCATGTCACACCAAAGTCAAGCCATGATGGATAAATCAAGTCAAAGGATGGTGCACCCATCATGATGCAACAAAATGCAAAGAACACCCTCCACAAATGCTTATTTGCACAAATGCAAATAAGCCCTCCTCCACCAAACTTCGGCCAATGAAAGATACAAAGAAATATGGCCGAAACGGAAAGCAAACTGGCAACTCCAAAAAACTGATCCCGTAATAAATTACAGGAAAACCCCGCTGCTGTGTATACACATCCGCATTTGTATTCCGACTGAATACAAATGCAATGAGACAAAATCTACACTGTACTATACTAGGATCCTGCTTAAACCAAAGCCCGTTAGTATTAACCGTCCGATCCTGATCCGTGCAATGCCGCACGTATCTGATCGAACCCTGCCATATCTCCATACGGCCTCTACAGCGTTTCGCCCGAAAACTTGAGCAACTGTCTGTGGGGGACTCTAAAGACTCGTCAATACTATGGCTGTGGATTTAACCACCAGCACGTCAGAGGTATTAGCCATACGTGATGGGCTACCAGCTATTGACCAAAAGGGACGTCGATGAGCGAACTCATCCTAACATCCTACTGAGCCTGTCAGTGACAATATCCGTACAGTCCGGTCCGTTCGTCTATGAGCATCGCATGGCGGGCCTAGGGGGTTGGTAAAAGTCAGACCCCCAAAAGCGGTACAAGTCGTGTCAGAGATCAGCCCAGAACACCCTGAGATACTACTGGAATACCTACCAGTAAATCTCCTGCCTTGGCCAAGGACTTTTCATGTTCTGGCTCTCCTAGACACAGCGCGACCTCACCCCCAATACCGGGAGAGACGAACCTCTGATGATCTGCTCACTGCCTCCATATGGCTCGGGACTGTACCCAACTAAAACCTATTTGCACGTCTCCTTTGAGCGTGGTAGGGTAGTAATCAAAGTACAGTGGGAACTCACACGAGACAAATGACGATCCTCAGGTCGATGAACTAACCTGTACACATGTCATCAGGGAACTGCTATCTGACGTCAGGTATAAGACCAACTAGCATGTTCCCGGCGAGTCCTGTCCGGTGTACTCATAACCCAATGAGCACCTGTATACATCTTAGGTGATCCAACTGACACCAGTGGCTTGTGAGACCGGTCACCGCCCCTCGTCGGGGTCTCGACTGTATACACTAGTCTACTCTGGAGTATCGATGCCCTATCTCGAAACTCCCACGACTAGGGACTTTTTAAGGATGTGCTTATAGACCACAAGCTCTCACGTATATGATCGCCCTCATACTGCTGGCAGTCAAGCAAGAATCCTAGAGGCTCTATCAACGTGTAATGGCGCCCTGTCAGGTTACCTAAAGTAGTATATGATGATAAAGATAAACCAGATAGCATACTATCATCTTGAGTAAGACTGTCATACCGGGATAGGTCCTCCCTCAATCATTGCAATCACGTGCCTGTGATCCAATAATTGACTCTGAGGGCACTATATCCAACAATCTCCCACTTGCACTCAAGGCTAATTATTGCGATGTCGCATACTCACAGCCCGTGTGATACCGAACACCTAACTCCTCTACTAGTCAGTCTCACAAATCCCGTTTGCGAAACTATTGCGTTCGAGGAATAGCCTCAGTGAGTGGATCCGCCTTGATGTTTCTTTCTATGTCTCTCTATATCTCAAGTTCGCGGAGAAAGCCATCTCCCGAAATGAGCAATACCTGTCTTAGAATGTGTCTGGATGTCTGATGGGACCTAGCTCATAAATGAACTCCAAATCCAAACTTCTTAGACTGTATCGTCAACTGAACTTAATCAGTATCCTACGCCATGCCTCCCTCAGTATTGCCTTGGACCACCTGTCCAAAATACTGCCCCTCGTCATAAGGAAAACTATAACTCTGACAACCTCCTTGTCGTCCAGGTCACCTTGGAAGCCTGGAATGATAACCGTTTCCTAAAAGAGGCTGTCGTTACCATCCCATAAAAGTCTCTCTCTGGGAAAAGGCCTTTGTGGGTGGATCCGCCGTGTTGTCCTCTGAGTCTACTCTCCTAACCTCGATCCCCTGGAGATCAACCATCTCCGTGATCAGGTGACACTGCCTTAGAATATGTCTGGATCACTGATGGGACGGGCGTTCCTAGGCATAAGCCACAACTCCATTCTCACACAATGGATGGAACGCAGTTCATTTCATGAACTAATATACACCCAGACTGCCTCTTTGGTAGCATCTTTGGTAGCGATGTATCTTGCCTTTGTCGTCTAGTATGCCACGATATCTGTCTTGGAACTCTTCCAACATACCGTCCTTCTACTGAGAGTAAAGACAATGCATATGACTGACTTTCAGTCGTCCTTATCACTCTGGAACCTTTCCAGTGATTCTCCCCAGGATCGATTGATACCATCTCACTACAACTAGTGAGAATCGTAACATCCAATTACATCTATGTCATAGATCAAAACTCAGGATTTAGGAGGTATCACTTTTATCCTATATGGAGAATCCTTGTGATAAGCGAAGATTGACCGAGCGTAACATAAGAAATTCCTTCCCTATCATGAGTATGTCATCCACGTACTCTACGAGGATTACCACCATACTCTCTACTACCTTTTTGTATATACAAGGTTCATCTGCCATTTTATTGATGTCAAACTCTTTGACCCTACACATCAAAACGGACGTTCCAACTCCGCGATGCCTGCTTTATCACATAAAACATCTTGCACACGTTTCCGCTGCTCCCACTATTTACGAAGCCCTCTAGCTGTGTATATATAGACGCTCTCTTCTAAATCAACATTTAGAAAAGCAGTCATGACACCCAACTGCCAGATATCGTAGTCACGGTATGTAGCTGTGGCAAGTAGGATCTGGATAGACTTAAGCATAGCTTTGAAAGTCTCAACTTTTCTATGTACACCAAGTAATCTTCTAAAGATATACTTGCTCCTGATGGGGATTTAACCCTTCAGATAAGGCAACCAAAGTCCATACTTTGTTGGTGTATAAGGATTCCATCTCAGATCGCTAGGCATCCATCCATTCTTACAGAGTCCCACTCCTGATGGCCTGCTCGAAACTAGTTGGGTCATCATCTCATGATGCATTCCTCGCTCCCACTTTCGTAGAGAAACCGAACTATCTCTCAGGTGGGTGAGGAACCCTACTAGATCGGCGGAGAGGCTGAGGTTCGTTAGAAACTATTGAATCCTTTGGTTCTACCAAATCATCAGCTGCAGTTTGTATAGCTGGAACTCCTTCCAGTTCTACCTTATGTCCACTAATTTCTTTACAAGAAATTCCCTTTCACAAAGGTGGCATGCTGAGAAACAAAACATCTTTTGTTCCTCGGTTTGGTAGAAGATATTCCCTTGCGAATGCTTGGGATATCCAACAAACTTCTACAGAACTGACTTTGCCTCGAGCTTGTCCGGATTATGCTTTTAGACATAGGCTGGACAACCCCAAATCTTAACAAACTTAAGATATGGGATCTTCCCATTTCATATCACATATGAAGTGGTAGGCAACTGATTTGATTTAAACCCTATTCAATAGGTATGCAGCTTCTCAAGTGCATAACCCCCAAAAGGAAATAGGCAACTCAGTAATACTCATCATAGAGCACACCTTATCACATAGGGTGTGATTGCTCCGCCCCGATACACCGACGTGTTGTGGTGTATACGGAGGAGTAACGCTGAGAGAGAATCTCATTCTCCTTTAGAATAATCCAGGAATTCCGTGCTCAAGTATTCTCCTCCCTGATCACATCAAAGGACATAATACTTATACCCATTTTTGTTCTCTACTTGTTAATTTATATTCTGTGAATATCTCAAAAGCTTCGGACTTGTGTTTCAACAAGAACATATGTCTGAATCTTGAGAGATCATTAGAGAATGTAATGAAGTACAAAGAACCGGTCTTGGCATGTGTAGACAGGGGACCTTCATACATCAACATGTATCATCCCAAGAGTTCACTAACTTTTTCTCTGTTTCCTATAAACTGAGCTATGGTCATCTTATCTCTGTGACTTGACCGACAAGTTTCACAAGATATAAATTCAAACTAATTTAAATATGCATCTATATATAACTTCAGCTAGTCGGGTCACATTGATATGACATAGTCTACAATACCTCAAGAACGATTCATTTATTTCTGAACTCTTCCTCTTGCGTGTGTTCTGTATACTAAGAACTGTAGTTTGATTTAGAACGCCAATGCTTTTAGATAACGTGCCTGAACCGATCAACTATTGATATAGGAAATGTTCAAAACATTATCCAACAATACAAAATTATATCCTTCTTAACTAATAAAGAGACTGATATGATGTTTTATATCAGGTTCGGTATCTAATGACATTCATTCAGAATCAATGTATTCTGGTAATACAGGGTGATAACTACCAACAGACTTGGCTGCAACACTTGCACCGTTTCTATCTCATGAAACTTATCACTCGTTCTCAGTTCTCTACTTATCTGTAGCCCATGTAACAAATTACATATGTGGGATCCTGATCCTGTATCTCATACCCAGGACGTAAAGGATACTGAGAAACAGTTCTCTATAATGCACACGCCCGAAGAAGATGCATCTCATGCACTTTCTTCGTTTGGGCGGCACGGGAATTCTGGTAATCTTCTATTTCCTGCTCTGTCTTATAACATTTATAAGTTGGAGCGGGACCAACGTTTCCCAGCTCAGTATAACAAGCGGGTTCGGTCAAAACATCCGTATTATTATCTTCATTAAGGCGTGATATGGTCGCTACCTGGAGAGAGAGAGAAGAAAACACTCTGCGTGCGCTCTTGCAAGATCAAATTGGTTATTATTTTATCTAATCAGGATGGATCCCACTGTTTTTATCAAATCTTCCTTCAAACCCTAAAAGGAAAGAGTAGCCGAGATTAATTACAACCTACAATTTCGCCAATCTTTCAGCCAGGACAGTGTCGATACTTTGAGGGAGGTTCCCCGCGCTTTCGCACGGACCTAATTAAAGTAAACCTCATTTTCCCAGAGGCGTAACCCCGTTGACACCTTTCTAGACACCTACTTGATCGACGAATTGTCCTGTGTAAAACTCTCCCAGGAGTAACAATTACTCGCAGTGGGTATCGGGATCCAACTATCTCATAGAAGGTATGCAATCTCATTGCAAATTTCAACACTTAAAATTCCCGATAATATTTTGCCCCAAGCATCCCATGACCTTGACGGAGGTCAACAAACCACAGGGTGCAAGTCAAGTTCAACCCGTCATTTCTTGATTGAATCAAACCCACCCGCACGACCCTTGACGGAGGTCAACAAGGTCGTACGACTACCCTAATCCAATCTGCATCATATGCATAAGCAGATAAATACTTGTTAGCTACCGCACACTACGCCTTGACGGAGGTCAACAAACGTAGCACGAATACTAAGTAGGACTTATCTGAAATGACGGAGGGCTACGACAGGTTTTTCTGAAAACTTATTGCGTAATGAACTTGATATCGTTGTAGAATCAAATGATTTTAAAATGGAGTGTTTTTGAGGCTTTTACTAGTTTCGCTAAAGAGGTCACTCCCGGTGAAGGGATCTCGGCTCTTTCCTTATCGAATAAGATGCAGGATGTTCTACAAGGAACACCTCGATGCAAAGCAAAAACTCCGAAAGCAATCAAAAGACAAACCGAGTGTTGTAGCATCTGCCAGTTATTGCTAAAAGGGTCACTCCCGGTGAAGGGATCTCGACCCTTTCCTTATCGAATAAGGTACAGGATGTTCTACAAGGAACACCGTGATGCAAAGCAAGAACTGTAGCTACCTGTTTTTGAAAATTCAATTCCACAACATCTTTTAGGTTTCTTTTCTTTCATTAATCACATTAATGAAGTCCCATCATTTAAGTCACCTAAACATCACAGATAAATACGACGTACACTTATGTCATCCGTATTCGCCTCGATGTCCCCTCGTGCACCGTTAGGTTAGGTAACTAACGGCAGAGCGGGGCAGGGCTATCGCAGGTGTAAAACATAAGTAACGTCTATATAATATATCATATATACTATATACAGTATCTATCATAACATATCAAATGATCACATCACAGATATCACAGCAGAAGAAACATATGAAACATTGGATATACTAGGACGTCCGTGTTTTATTTTGAGCCTCTATAAAACACGGATTCCACGGTCGCGATGAATAGCCAAACCCACATCCCTAGACCCCTACAAGAGCGGCAAGCAACCCTACCAATTCTAGAGTTAGGAGACCCGGACTCGACTCCTCGAGTTGGTCTCTCACTGGACTCTAGAACCCGGTTACGTGTGCTCTCCTCCATGGGTCTACCTAATGCGGAAAAGTAAATAATATATAAGTGGTGACAACAACCTCATCCCGAAAGTGCCCCAATTAAAGAATATTACATACAATGAATTTTACATGAATGAAAATAAAACCCTCATCTCACATAAAACCCCCGGCTATTCAAAACGCGACGATCCAATATAACATATCCAGCAACACATAACATCACATGTCATCAACGTAAGTAAATATGTGCATCCCTATTGTCGTTGACATATAGAAACGAAACCGGCGATAACACATATTACACTTACGGTCGCAGAAAAGAAAGTTTAAAACTACAACAGTTGGAATCCGCAACCTCCTTAGACATCGCATGCCTAACCAAATGAATTCCTTAGATATCGCATGCCTAACAATTATAAACCCCGCATTTTAGTCTCTATATCGAAAATACTTTTCAATATCTAGTCGGGCAATTCAACAAGATTCCCGATATATGATCGAATGCTCGTCGCAAACTTTAGTAGACGGCCGTACCACCGGTGCCGTCGACGAAGTGAAATAAGGCGGAACACCGCTGCCGCGAGCACCCGAACGGATGCTTTTGGCGACGGGGTTCTCCTAAAGTCACTTTATTGGGGCATTGGGGTGTGGCTGTCTATTAAGTTTACCCGGCGAGTATCCGCGTACACTACGTGATTGCGACAGACTTTTGATCGCATCAAAATTCCGTGGCAACCGATCATTTGAGACTAAACTGCTATATTTATAGCATTCAAATTAGTTATTTTATAACTACTTGTGGATTCCAAATATTGTATCACATTCCAGATAAATAGACAATATTAAACTTTCCGATTGAATGATCAAACACTCAAGTTTTCCCAAATAGTTCTCAACACTTGAGGGGAGTTTAAAAACATCCATCACATGCCACAATACCAATGGTCCAGCCGTAGAAGGGTCAAGCCAACGCCTCACATGTGGCAACGCCATACTGCCCCAAACCCAAAGGTTCAAAAGGCAGTTCAAGACGGTCACATAATCGAGTTAAGGTTTGTTGTCTTCTAGAGGGTCCATTGCGTAACTTGCACGATTTAGACGTTCTTAAACAACGGAAAATTTCAACACTTGGAAATTTTCCGGGTCGGGAAAAAGTGAGTTATTGATATCCGTTTGAACTTTTTAATACTTTCGAAATTATCCGGAAAAAGAACGAAATTAAATTTTCCGATCGAATCAACGAATACAAAATAAACCCCAGAACACTCAACACTTGTGTCAAGTTAAAAATACCCAGAAAACTAAACATGCAGCTACGGTCATTACTGTGCTAAAACGAGTGCATAAGTCTTCTGTACTGCCGCAGATCCGCGGTCCAAGCGCGGTACGACCCCGGTTCCGCGGCGGTTTGTACGGCTTATGCGCTCGTTTTTCACTGTAATGCTTATATTACCCTGCTGATTTTTTTAGGTATTTTTAATTCAAAAAAAATCACAGTTTTTTAAAAAATGTCCAGAGAGGGGTTCAAATCGTCGTATCGGGCTTCTATCGGAGTTTTAAAATCATATACATGCCGCCTAATGCTCTAGCTAGGCTTTGATACCACAATAGGGTTACTAGGCACTCTAACAAGGTTCTACAAGGCATCAACCATGCCTGATTAAAATTTTAGTCGTGCCGAACAACCCTAAACTAGATCTTTAAACTAGAGATTAGGCAAAAACTAGCATGTTAAACACTTTAACACTAAGTGAATACGAAATACAACCTTTGTAGATCGGTCCTTCACTTCTAAAGCTCCTTGTTGTAGTCCCTTCGCTGCGATCATCGAACTCCCGGACTCTCGGACGGCTCCATGAGAAGATTGCAACGGTATTTCTTGAAGTCTTCGAGGCCGAAGATGATCTAGGTCGAGGGAATACAAACTCAAGCTTCTACTTCACTAACTAGAGAATTAGTGAAGCAAACACCCTAAACTAAAGTGCTAGTCTAGTAGAGGATGATGAAATAGGAAATGGGTACACTTTAGAATTTCTTTTCTCACAACATATCTCTCTCTTTATCAAACCCTAGAAAGAATTTGAAGGAGGAAGAAGATGAGCTCAAAAAAAATGAAAACTAATCAAGAGAGAGATTTAACCATGGTGAATGAGTATCATATACTAACTCATGTAGAGACTTAATCATGGCTAAGTGTGATGGTTAGGTTAACAAAAATCCAAAGTAAAAACAAACTTAGTGGACTTTAGTCAATGCATCCACAAGCTTCCACAAGCTTCATGCATTTTCTAATTTTCCACTAATTTTGTAATTACTTTAAATACATTAAACCCAACATAATAAATAGCATGGTGTAAGTCTCATACACCCATGAAAGTTGTATCAACAACCATGATACAAAATGAACACAAATAAATATATATCACATATATAATAAGTTGTGCACAAGTGAGAAAACAAATGCTTAAGTGAACCAATGTTAGTTAATGTAAATTAGTATATCACATATACAATTATACACTAAATTATTAAATCAACACTTGACTTAATAATCCGGTTATATCACATATAACCGACTAACATCCAATGTATCGACTTATCGAATCAACCCTTGATTCGATAACCTGGTCATATAGCATATAACCGATCGATACAAACATCACGAGAATTGAATACGGTATCACATACTCGCATTATTCTCGATCCCGCACATATCACATATGCGCTCCTATTTCGTTTTGCCTGAGCCAGTAAAACCTCTTTGTAGGACTCTAAAGACTCGTCAATACGCCGGCAGTAGGTGATGATCATATCAAGCACCCACAAGCCGTCAGTGGTACTAGCTGGACGTAACGGCTACCCAGCTATTGAGCGATCAGAAGATCAGCAAGCAAGCCCGCTCCAACTCCTGCAAAAAGCCTGACAGTGACACTACCGTACTGTCCGGTCTCCTCGTCTGATATGTCGCATATCAAGTCTAGGGGTGGTAAACGTCAGACCCCAATAACCGATAAGTCATGCCGATATGAGGCTCATAACGGGTCGAGAAACTATTGGTAACACTTACCAGTAAATCTCTAAACCAGCCCTGGCCAGGGACTTCCCTGTTATGGCCAATCGAGCATAACGCAACGTCAACCCCCAATACCGAGAGAGACGAAACCCCTCCTATCGCTCATTGCCTCCATGTGACTCAGGACTGTACCCAAAAACCACCGTTTTGCATGCCCTCTTGGACGTGGTAAGGTGGAAATCAAAGCACAGTGGGAATCATACAAGACTCTATGACGATCTCGGGTCTACAGACTAATCTGCACCAGTGTCACTAGAGAACTGCCATCTGACGTAAGGTATAATACCATCTGGGAGTTCTCGGCGAGTCCGTCCAGTGTACCCAGTCTCCACTGAGCACCCGTATATCATCTCTGATGTCAAACACCAATGGATATGGGATCATCCATCGCCCATCTATATGGGTCGAGAAGCTATACGCTAGTCTACTCTGGTATATTGATGCCCCGTCTCGATATACCTACGACTAGGGACCTTGAAGGATGTACTTATGGACTACCATGTCCCCACTAGTATGATCCTCATCATAGTCCAGGCAGTCAAGTACACATCCTAAGGGCTTTACCAACATGTAGCAGAGAGACAATCATAGTACACGTTAAGGTAAAGAGTAACCAGATAGCATACTATCATGTCGAGCAAGAAAGTCCTCCCTATATATGTCCAAGCATCCACTAGAATATACATCTCATGTATAGTAATGGCCTCTAGGGCATACATATAACTAACATGGGAACAATTAAAGGATGTACTTACGGACTACCCTGGCCCCACTAGTATGATCTACATCATAATCTCGGTAGTCAAGTACACATCCTAAGAGCTTTACCAACATGTCACAGGGAGACAATACAAGTGTATATGTTAAGATAAAGAGTAACCAGATAGCATACTATCATGTCGAGAAAGAAAGTCCTCCCTATATATGTCCCAGCATCCACTATAATATACAATCATGTACAATAATGGACTCTAGAGCATACATACAACTAACAATCTCTCACTTGCACTAAGGCCAGTTATTGTAGTATCTCATACTCAACGTCCCCTAAAAGTCTCTCGTGGGAAATGCCTTTATGAGTGGATCCGCCGTGTTATCCTTCACGTCAACTCTCCTGACCTCGATCCCCTAGAGATCAACCATCTCCTGATCAGGTGATACTTCCTCAGAATATGACTGGATCGCTGATGGGAACTGGGTTGCTAGGCCAAAGCCACAACTCCATTGTCACCATAATGGTAGGAACCATGTTCATCTCATGAAAAAAAAATATCCAGATAATCTCTTTGGTAGCATCGTTGATAGCGATGTATTCAACCTTTATCGTCTAGATTGCCACGGTATATAGCTTGGAACTCTTCCAACATACCGTCCATCCACTAAGGGTAAAGTCAAAGCCTGAGACTGACTATCAGTCAACCATATCACTCTGGAAGCTCAAACCAAGAACATTATTTTAGTCCTTCTCAAGTACTTAAGAACGTCCTTCACATCTCTCCAGTGATTCTTCCAAGATTCGATTGATTCCTGATCACTACATCTAGTGAGTTAGCTACAGCTGGTCTGATACATAATATCGCATACATGATAGAGCCTTCTGCCGAAGCATAGGTTATCCCTTTCATGCGAACTCTTTCCAAATCAGTCTTGAGAGACATATTTTTGGAGAGATTGATTCTTGATTAAGTGGGCGAACCACTATACTTAGAATCATCCATACTAAACCCCTTTAGTATGGTGTTAATGTACCTGGATTTGGGACACTCCCAACATCCTCTTAGATCTATCTCTATAGATGTCTATCTCCAAGATATAGTAGGTATCATCCAGATCTTTCATGGAGAACCTCGTGATAAGAGGAGCTTGACCGATTGTAGCATAGGAAACCCATTTCCTATCAAGTGGAAGACATTCTTGCTCTTTACAACTTTCTTATATATACAAAGTTCATCTAACTTTTGATGAAGTCAAACTCTTTGACCGCTATAAAAATAGATGTTCCAACTCCGCGATGCATGCTTCAACTAAACAGCTTGCACACCTTTCTGCTGCTCCCACTGTCCACGAAGCCCTTGGCTATCATGTACATGCTTTCTTCTAAATCACCATTTAGAAAAGCTGTCATGATGTGCAACTGACAGATTTCGTAGTCATGGTATGTAGCGATGGCAAGTAGGATTCGGATGGACTTAAGCATAGCCACTGGAGAAAAGGTTTCATCACAATCCACACTTGGTTGTATGACAAAAACCTTTTGCTACAAGTCTAGCTTTGAAAGTCTCAACTTTTCCATCTACACCAAGTATCTATCTCATAAATCCACTTATTCCCATTGGGATTTACCCTTTCAGGAGCAACATGCAAAGTCCATACTTTATTGGTGTATGATCAGTCGAAAATATTGCATTCTTAACACATCAATTTCCCTACTCTTTCTAATCATCTAAAGGTGTTTGGTATAAATATAGCACATATGAGCAATTCGTCTGCAAAATATTAAATAACATGTGTTATACATTATAACCGGCATTATGAGGGAAATTGTGTGTTTATTACTACACGCATGATCTTTATATATCAACACTTGCCTTGAGATTGTGTGCAGGAAATTCTCCAGGTTAAAGAGCCGGAATCACAAAAGTGCTGATAAAACGCATCAAGTCCAAGACTTGAGATCTGGCATTAAACTAGAAAGAACTATAAGATTCCAGACATCAAGAAACAACCATAAATCCAACATGAAACAATATAGAGATTTCTATGCACTGACCCAATCAAACGGCCGCGGATCCGCGGCCGAGTCAGGACGATCCGACGTGGATCCGCAGCCGTTCTGACTCGTCGGCGGTGGGAACTTTTTGCAGGGGCTCTCTTTTAACGGCCAAACTTCTTCAAGACACTTCAAAGTCCCTAGAAATCTCCAGAAGCTTCTCTATAATAGCCAATCTTCTAGTGTAAGCTTGGTACCTACCTAGCTTCCTATGCAAGCCTTATAACAACCAAGCTTCTAGGAGAAGATAAGGGAAAAACTATAAAAGAGGATCTATGGCTTCATTACAAAAGTTGTTGAGTAGTTCATTGGTTCAGTTGTTGATTTGTTGTTGAGTAGTTCATTAGTTCATTAGTTGATTAGTTGTTCAATATCAATTCCACACACAAGTTGAGTGACACAACTTGTAACTCAAAACCTTAGCCTAAATCCAATTCCAAAGCCAAATCAAGATTCATCGAGAACAAATCAAGCAAGAAAATGATGATCCTTTGAAGCAACGCCGATCATCATCCGAGAAAGAGATACACGAAGATCCGCGACTCAAGAAGATCGATGCGAAGCTAATTTCGGCGGATCTAGTTACCTCCTCAAATCTTGTAACCTCGAATTGAGTGAATGTGTACCTAATCGTCGATTAATAAAGTTGAATATTGTAAATCTTTCTTTTCTTTACATTCTTGCATTATGAAAAGTTACTGATTCTTGATTCTTTCCTTTTTCATGATGTGTGAGTGAAATCTCCGCTTGTAGCGGAATCGAGAGAATAGGTAGATGATGATGATGATGAAATTCTTGAACGATTCTTAAGTCTTATGAGTTTTGAAAACCTTAGAAAATTGAATCATTGAAGACCTAATTTGAGCGAGATTGCTTTCTTGAATGTTTTCGCTCCAAATTAAAGATAAACGATCGGTGATTTAATTTGCTAGAGGCTAGAATTTGAATGATAATCAATGATAGGACAAGGGATGATGAAGGAGAAACCCTAGTTTCTTCAATAGATCCCTAAATCTCGTTGATCGTCATCAATCTAGCAGTAAATCCTCAATAGATAAGAATTCGAAATCATTAGTATTCATTATCACTATCAATTTGATCGATTCCTACAAGGTACTTTACAAATCTTGAGAATTCAATTGGTTTAGACATTTTCTTGATCGTTATTAATTATTGATTTTAGATCTATTTCTTTATGTTCTTGAAACTAAAATCTCATAAATATTGAATCATTTTCTTTTATCTTTTCTTTTCAACTTAAATAAAACGATTTCGAACAAATTCACACTTTCTCAGTGGACGATCCGCTCTCGCTAACAAAACTACAATAGACACCGTTATTGATTGCAGTATAAATTTCTTTGGTTGTGAAACATTTCCAAATACACACTAAGATGATCAATCAAATGACACCGTTGCTGGGGATCGTGTGCTAATTTGTTCATTTTTGTTAATTGAGTTGAAAAATTTATTATTCCATCAGAATTTTTAGATCAAAATTCGCATCAAGTACTTAACGATTTGTTGTGAATTGTTGCAAGGAGATCTAGAATCTCTGGAGCGAAGGGAAAAATTTTCAGGTCATCTCAGAGAGCTCAGTGATGGTACAGGAGCATCTGAACCAATTTATGTGCTGGGATCACATTAAGCTGCGGCAGAACCACGGTATTTGTGGGTTCTTGCGGCGGAACCACGGTGATTCAGGAGCTTCACTGCTTCAGATTTCCCTGGCATATTCTCTACTTTCTTATCTCTTCTTTGCTCATCTCCATTAACCAATTTCTGCAGGTTTCTTTGCAAAAATTCGCAGCGCCGCTAAAAAGAAAATTGTTGCGTGTTGGATCTTGGTTGTTTGCATATTTTAACACGGAAATTAAGGGGCAAAGACCAAATTCGGATTAGGTGGGGATTTCATTACCCTTCCTAAGCCCCAAAAATCACAAACTTGCATCCACAACACCCTCATTAACTAAAAAATATCTACACATGACTCTAAGGACCGTCGCGCTCATTTAGGACAGAAGAAGGTCGTGGGTAATCTATTGCTTATCCGTGTTACTTTTATGGTGTCTAAGAAAAGTGTGTCTAAGGCAAGTGATTACTTAATTAGGCCAACTAATTACGTAGTGGGGAACCTCCCACTTACCTGGCACTTACCTGGCCACAAAAAGGGCAAAGAGGCACTAGAGGATCTATCTTGCGACTTGTCTTCTGAAATTCTAGGAGCGGTCTAGAGCCTTGATCTAGGTGACCACTAGATTTAGGGTTGCTTGTGTATTGTTTGTGTGATTTTTCAAAATCCGTCTTTTTCAAAAACAAACACCAAATCCATTTTTTCTTTAATTTACTAACGCTGCCACTTCTACTAAACCATTTAGTGCATGCTCGGCTGGACATGGGATTCTAGTGCCCGTCTTGTCCGCGTTCCTCCTATCAACTCCAAAATCGGTAATTCTATGTCTACTTTTTCTTCACCCACTACTACACCCACTTCGATTGACGGTTCTCCATCGAACTTCTTTAACACTACTCTGCCACCGTCCGCAGGAGCGCAGAATCCGCCCTACATCTCTCTCCAATAGAGATGTTACCCTATGCGAGGTCCTCTTTCAACCTGTCTCACCATTCCACCAGCCAATGGGGACAATTTTGAAATCAAACCACAATACATCAATTTTCTACCAAAATATCACAGTCTCGAGTCTGAAGACGCATATGTTTTTATCACCAAATTTGAAAACGTTTGCGCTATGATGGGTACTACACAGCTTTCTGTGGATGCTATAAGATTACGTCTTCTCCCATTCACTTTGTGTGATATAGCCGAGAAGTGTGTTTATAACACAGCCGCACATTCTATTTCGAACTGGGGAGAATTCCTATAACAACCGAGTTCAGTTGTACCAATTTCTGTTGCCGTATTTATTTGTTTATGGTGTTTTATTGATTTATCATGTTTGAATGCGAATGGTAGTTTATTTTTACATTGCATTCGACCTGACCCGCTTTCTTGAACTGGTTGATTCATATTCCTAAACTACTCTGTCCTGTTAATTAGACACGTGCATCTCATGTATACTGCATTTTAACATTTCACCTAGCATCGCGTATTTTACATGTAACATTTTAGATCACGTAAAATAAATTAAAATTGTATTTCATAGCCTGCATGATACTCCTAATCCCGTGGTAGCATCCGCGCATCGTGTTCTCGTCCCACTCAATGAAACAGACGTGTTTGGATGGCTACGCGCACGTACGTGCGTCCGTTCTTGGGGGTATGCATTTTCGTTACCTGATTATTCAATTTAAAATTTGGAGGTCGCATTTATTTTTCGTATTTTAAATCTTAATTTTTGGACCCGACACGGGCACATTTTGAAATACTTTTTTACCTCGCCATAAATCATTCATTTAAGATCTTTTAACATTAAACGAATATATATTTTTCTTTTTACCCAAACTAATGAAATTCTTTTAAAATATTTTCTTTAAAATATTTTTCCCAACCAATCCCAGCTTCCCTTTTTGTGCTGGGCCCCACCACCACCGAGCTATCTCTCTCTCTTCCCTTCTCTTTCTCTCTCTCTCTCTCTCGCGAACCCACGCCCAAGCCTCGTCGCCGCCTCTGCCCTCGTCGGCATCCCCATCTCCCCGACACCACACCACCACCTCACCTCCCTCTCTCCTCCGCTGCAAACCCATGACCCATGACAAACCCATGACCGTGTGAACTTACGCCTTACCTAAGCCCTCGTTGTCGGAGCCCCACCTCATCGTCATCTCCACATCCCCGTCTTCACCACCTCGCCCTCGCAACTACCACCTCCACTTCCTTTCATCCCCGATGAGAACCCCCAAGATCTCTACACCCGAAACCCTGCACCAATCACCGTGACGACACCCATCACCTCCGATCCTCGCCGTCGACGTCCTCGCCTCCACCTCTTCGTCTCCTCTCTCCCCAACACCATAGCCTCCTCCCTGCACCCCGACCAGAACCATGCACACCCAACTACCAGAACTCGAAACCCTCGCTGCCTTGCCGGGGACCTCGCCGTCGATGACCCATCGTCGTCATCACCCCCTCGTCTCTGTCCCCGAATCCTGAGACAACTCCAGTGCACCCTGCAAACCCACAGCCATCTCCTACTTCTTCTCTTTTCTTCTTCTTCTTTCCTTCTCTTTCTTTTCTTGATCTGGTGTTTCCCGGCCATCACCGGAGCCATGACAATGCCGACGATCCAGCCAACCCAGAAGACGTTCTCATGCAACGTGGTCACTTCTTGCATTGGCTGGTTCCGTTCCGGGCACGCGTGTGTGCATCGCAGCTTTTACCGACATTGGACATAGCAGTGCGTATCCGTCGCGTGATCCATTGAGGCAAGTGAAACTTGCTACATGCTATTCATAATACTTTATATTTATTTGATTACATGTTAAACCTATAGATTTAATCCAGTGTCTCATGTTACATTTTAACATTCGATGTCCATTTTATCATTTTAGATTCATAACTTGGAACATACCATGTTGCATTTTGATTTACTATACATAGTACCCACATCCGTGTTTAAATCACTTAATAATTGTCTGCATAGCCCATAGTACCTTTAAATAGTTTCTACCCCACCGGACATCTGTTTGCAATCATTTAACCTATTTTATATATAATTGCATCCCTAGATCATTTAACCCATAATAACGAGATTTTAACAATTCCATATTTGTTTAAGTGTATTTTAATTAATGTGGGAACCACAACCCTAACTCTGATCAATAACTGTGCATCCATATGCTTTAATCTGTACTTTTTCATATAACATTACAATGTTCCATTTTTATTGTTCCACTGGTATACCCATGCTTATGTTAGTTTGATTATGAACACCCACATGACATGTTGTGCACCCCTGACATGACTTGACATACCATTACATGACACGACATGATACTGTGCACTTCTTGACATGACATGTTACCTATATGCTACCTGACTTGACTTGATGCACCATGGCTTTACCTGTTAGCTGATCTTGTTACTAATGCCAACAAACCTGACCTGTTGTCCCTACGGACATTTTCTGTTGTCTATCCAGACAAACCTGTACCTTCCTGATCCTGTGTTGGCATTAGCTCCAGATTATTTAATACCTGACTTGAACTTATAACTTGGGAGTATGAGGAAATCAATGATGAAACCCGATTTGTAACTCGACAGTTCGATACCTTTTCTGATCAGTCTTACGGGCTAGGACAGCCCCGGGGTGATGCTGCTGACATCACTCGTCATTACCTATTACCCTTTACTGCCTTGCGGCACGTCTCGGATTCAACCGAGAGTCTTAAACCGTCATCCCGGGCATGCACGGGATACTATCCACCCTTTACTGTCTTGCGGCATGTCTCGGATTCAGCCCAAGAGTCTTAGACAATGATCCCGGGCACGAACGGAATACTATTGAGTTACATCGATGATTCATCAAATTGATTTCAAAGACTTGAGAGTAGATAACCCAGTAGACCAGTTTAGAATACTCACTGTACATCACCAGTGCCTTACCCTTCACTGTCACTTTTATATTACTGTTATACCTTTTTTACTGTTTATACTCATACCTCCATATCTTGTTATCCCTGTTTATAGTATTGCTTGATATTATGACGCACTGACGTCTGGGTTTTGCATGGCCCAGATTCTCTACCTTTGTTGCAAGCTGATCAGGTGTACTGCCGCTGTTAGACCGAGCGGTGAGGATCCTGTTAGTATCCAGTTTTACTTTCCAGGTGTTTTATTTATTGGATCTTTTGCTTCCGCATATTATATTATTTCTTGACTCATTTATTCTGGCTTATGGACATGTACTAGTTTACTTTCCTGTTCTTGATATCTCTACAGCCGTAATGTGACCATGGAAGGATTTTTCCTATCCACAGGTAGCATGGTTGTCTATGTCACGTGCCTATCTTAGCGCACTCTGGGAAGCGGGGCGTAACATGGTTCTTTTGGTATCAGAGCCATGGGATATAGGTTAATCAATTTTAATTCTTTTGTAGTTGGGTATTGGACCCAATACACGAATCAGAATACTCGTGATTAGGAACATGTCCTGCCACCTTATTATCGTGATTCTTGAATCCAATCTTTCTCTTATCCTTTGCCTTGACGATATGCAAACCACTTTGCATCTCGACTTGAAACCTTTTGGTTCCCTATTGCTTCTCGATGTTTCTTGATTCTGATACTAGGATTTGGGCGACTTGAGTGGAGTTATGTGATTGTAACTATGAACTGCAGCATGGTTACAATGCAGTACTCTATTTAAGTAACTTGGAATTCTAGTTTTGATTCATGATCGTTATATTACCTTGCTTCTCTCGGTTTCAATGCTTACCGTTCTTGTTTTATCGCCAACTTGAATCATGTTTACCGTGCTTAATCCTCTTCAGTATCTTGACTTCGGATGAAGTCATCTCGGCATCTTACTTGTTCATGTTTTCCCCGTATTAGAATTATTCAATTCTGGTGCATCCCTTTGTTTGTTGTTGTCTTGGGAATGGATTTTCGCGGCGCTTTCCATGCACATATTGATTGTAAGGAAAGGAAAGTGATTCTCCAGATTCTCGGACATCCGGAGCTTGTTTTGGTGGAGGAAGCAGTTATGTCGGGCCAGTCGAGTTTTGGGCTAGGCCGACAAATAATGTTCTTTCGTCGATGGAAGTGGATAAGAAAGAAGCGCCGGCTATAGTTCGAGAATTCATGGACGTGTTCGAAGACATCTCGGGTTATCGCCAAAACGAGATGTGGAGTTTGCGATTAATCTTGTTCCTGGTGCAGCGCCAATCTCAAAGGCGTATTATCCAATGGCACCAGTGGAGTTGGAAGAAGTCAAGAAGCAGGTTGCTGAATTACTTAAGAAGGGTTGGATTCGCAGCAGTAACTCACCTTGGGAAGCTCCAGTTCTTCTAGTAAAGAAGATGATAATACAAGGAGGATGTGCATCGATTATCGAGAATTAAACCGAGTGACTATTAAGAACAAGTACCCGATCCCTCGCATTGGTGAATTATTTGAGTATCTTAGTGGCGCGAGGGTATTCTAGAAGCTGGATTTGCGATTCGGATATCATCAGGTCCGAATTAAATCAGAGGATGTTTGCAAGACGGCATTCAGAACTCGGTATGGACATTACGAGTATTTAGTGATGCCCTTCGGAGTAACGAATGCACCGGCGATATTTATGGACTTGATGAACTGAATATTTTCACCATTCTTGGACCAGTTTATAGTGGTGTTCATTGATGATATTCTTGTCTACTCCAAGAGTATTGAAGAGCATGCTGAACACTTGAAGATCGCACTGCAGACGTTGAGGCAAGAAAAATTGTATGCGAAGATGGGCAAGTGCGAGTTTTGGCTGGAAGAAGTGAAGTTTTGGGGCATTTCGTGTCTGGAGATAGAATCACCGTTGATCCCGGAAAGATTGCAGCAGTTCGAGATTGGCCGATTCCGAAGAATGTTGCGGAGATAAGAAGCTTTCTTAGACTTGCCGGCTATTACAGAAGGTTCGTGGAGAACTTTGCTCGTCTGGCAGAGCCTTTGACCAAGCTTACGCGCAAAGAAGTACCATTTGTGTGGACGGATAAGTGTGCGTCAGCTTTTGAGGTGTTGAAACAAAGGTTGATAACCGCTCCTATTTTGACCGTGCCAGACAATACCGGAGGATTGGTGATTCACAGCGACGCATCTGGTAAAGGATTGGGATGTGTTTTGATGCAGCATGGGAAGGTTATAGCGTACGCATCGAGACAGCTGAAAACCCATGAGAAGAATTACCCAACTCATGACTTGGAGCTAGCGGCTGTGATTTTCGCTTTAAAAATTTGGAGACACTACCTACTGGGCGTAAGGGTCGAGGTTTTCACCGATCACAAAAGCTTGAAGTATGTGTTCACGCAGAAGGAGCTTAATATAAGGCAGCGCAGATGGTTGGAGCTGATGGCTGATTACGATCTTGATCTTAAGTGCCATCCGGGGAAAGTTAATGTCGTGCCGGATGCGCTCAGTCGGGTACCAGCAATTCAGATGTTGACTGCACAGAAGGGACTTATTGAAGACTTTTGAAGATTCGATTTGGAGGTTGTGCTACCACATTCTTCGAGACAGTTGATGCAGCTGCAAGTACAGTCGTCGTTGATCGAGAATATTAAAGCAGCGCAATTGCAGGACCCAAGATTGCAGAAGTTTCGAGAACATGTTGAAGCTGGACTTCGAACGGACTTATTGGTTCATGAAGATGGTTCGTTGCGATATGGTAGTCGTTTGTGTGTGCCAAAGGGAGACATCCGCGAAGAAGTTATGAAGGAGGCGCACAGTTCAGCATATTCCATACATCCAGGGGCACAAAGATGTACCGAGATCTACGACAACATTTCCGGTGGGAAGGCATGAAACGGGAGATTGTCGCTTTGTGGCAAAGTGCTTGGTGTATATGCAAGTTAAGGCTGAACATCAAAAGGTTGCTGATTTATTGCAACCACTTCCGATTCCTCAGTGGAAGTGGGAACATATAACCATGGATTTCGTGATGGCTCTACCGCGTATTCCAAAAGGTAACAATGCAGTTTTGGTGATTATTGATCATTTGACCAAGGCAGCCCATTACATTCCTTTCCGGGTTGGTCAATCAACAGAAGCTTTGGCAGAACGGTACGTGCAGGAGATTGTAAGATTGCATGGAATACTAGTGAGCATCGTGCCCGACCTTGACACTCGTTTTTTTTATCACACTTTGGAGAAGATTACAGGAAAGTTTGGGTACCCGTTTGAAGTTTAGCACAGCTTATCATCCTCAAAAAGATGGCCAGTCGGTGAGAACGATCCAAACTCTTGAAGATATGTTGAGAGCTTGCATGTTGGACTTCAAGGGTTCGTGGGAGGATCATCTACATTTGGTGGAGTTTTCTTACAACAACAGTTTCCAGGCGATGATTAGTCCAAAAATACTTGTTTACCGCAATCAGAAACGGCGTCGCTTTGCAGCTAGCCGGTGAGTACGGGTCGATCCACAGAGATGGGTAATTTCCTTTTTGTGTTATCACGAGTTGATTCCAAATGTTGTTTGGATTGATTAAATCTAAAACCTAGAGCTATCACTAAACTGAATTAATCTAAATTAAAGTCTTGCTAGGGTTAGGTTTAGGGGAAATTTGGAGATTAATGGTTTCCTCACCGCTTTCATTGCCTTATTTTAGATCTATTAGATGTTGTGGTAATTAACAATAAAGTGGATTAGAATCTTTTGGGAAGATGTTTCTTCCTCTAGATTCTTATCCTTCCTTTATCGATAATTACCCTAACCCCCATGGAAAACACGCGCAACCGGCCCTTTATACTACGGTTCATCGTTACCTCGAGGGGTAGGATGCCGTAGGGAGCGGTTGTGCGTGCATGCATGGAGTTCTAACTCTTAGGTGTGGATGGCATGAAAGGGGTGAGAGATCTCATCTCTCAAACCTTTCCCTAAGGCTAACCCTAACAAGCGAGGAGATTACTCGCTCATTAGGGGATGAAAAGACATACTAATTAAAAGAATTAAAACAAAGAAATAAAATTAACTTACTAGGTTGATGGCTCCCTCCAAGCAATATAGAACAGATCTGAATAAACTGCCAGCAATTCTGAATTTTATTGATTGAAAAGAGGCATAGGGTTTTACAATTTTCGATTACAATTTATAAGCAAATAGGAGAATTTAGGGTTACGGGATTCGCACATGTGCAATTACTGATTTGCCCACGAAAAATCCAAACCCCCGCACCGACGCACCGACACAAGAAAAATATACCGACACGGGCTTTAAATGGCCGCGGAACCGCGGCATTGGTTGGCCTGGGCCGTGGTTCCGCGGCCCTTTGGTGGGCTTGGCTCACCATCTTTTCTGGGCTGCATCAAGGTCTTTTGGGGCTTCTGATTCTTTGGTTCTTTTTCCATTTGGGCTTCTACATTGATTCCAGATCTTCAGTGAACACTTTGCAATGGATCTTTTAACCGTTTGCCTTGACAATTTGGATCTTGCGTTGCCTTATTGACTGTGAACTGTTCTTCATTTAGGCTTGACTAAGATCCTCCTAATTGTTGGTCAAAAGTCCTTCTTTTGTGTCGTCTTTTGTGTTTTTCACTGTTTTTGCTCCAAGAACCTGTAACCTGTAACATGTAGCAGACATGCGTCAAAAGTACCTGTTTATTTATAAAAAGAATAAGAATGAGGAATATAATAATGCAATATTATGGTGTGAACAAATACCCCCAAACTTATCTTTTGCTCATCCTCGAGCAGACTTATTTTTATTCACTAAAATCCTAACCACACTTTCGCAGGGAAACGCGATTGCACTGAGCACGTGCAACAAGCCGTTAAACCTCTAGGTGTCCCTAGTAGGAGGAGTGTTGTCTCCTGAGGGTTTTCAGCGGATTACACCCATAAAATCCTATCAATTCGGCCTATTGACTTTTGTTCTCCAATTAAGTTCTCTAACAAGGAATTCTATTATCTTTTGACTCGCAAATTATCCACCCACATTCTTCACACTTCCTCATTATTTAACTTAAGATTATATATGTTATGTAAACCTACTTAGCTTTCGGCATCTCTTAAGTCTTCCTTCTAGGGTTTCATCTCTATTTAGGAATTTCTATCAACTCTACTAAAAATACAAGTTCTATCTTTCATTCCTTTCTCTTATCTAAACTCTAATCACTTATCCCCACGTGTGTGTATAGATCACCCCTACACTTGGAAATTCAAATCAAGCAATCGTACTCTCGTCCATTGTCCAAAGCACTTATTAATTAGTGAATTTTTAATAGAATTTTGCTTACACATCCTTCATGCGACCGTTAATACTTCTTGAGGTACCAACAACCGATTACAAGATGTGTTAGCACTTTAAAGCGTACTTCCTAGTTTTGCAACACCCAAGGTTTTTAGCAGTGACTCCCAAACCAGTTGGTCTAAGGCACTAGGTGATAAGGCACCCTTGCTAAATATTTTTTTCTATTTTTACAGCCTTAAGTAATCACAAAAACCAGTGTCCATTTTTTTATTCTTTATTCACACTTGTATTTTTTTCCATTGTACTAAGGACTTTAGACAAGAGCATTTCAAGGTCTCTTCTACTATTACAAGTTTCAAGGTTCGTGCTTGTGCAAATTGTAGGGTATACGTTCTCAGAATCTAGACTTAAGTTAGGAACTATTTTTCAAACTTATACTCTAAACAGAACATCAATACTCTTCCCTTATTTTGACTTAGCCCAAGAAGTGAACCCAAAATTTGCCTATTTCTAAATAAACTACAAAGGCATATACTTTCTACCGTTAAACTTTAAGGAAGGTTAACTTTAGGGTTTTAATTTACTACGTCAAAGATCTAGTTGTTCCTAGCCAGTTAACCTATCTGTCAAACTCTAGTCAATTAGCCAAAATTGAATACATTAATTTTTATAATTTTTAAAATTTTTCAAATTTTTATGGGTTTCCAAATAAATATGCAAATGCAAACATATGTACAAATGAATGCGAAGGAAGAAGATGTACCGAGCATACCCCCAAACTTGAACTTGATAGTGTCCTCACTGTCATGCTAAACCAAGAGGGTCAAAATACCGGCACTTCCCTGTTTATTTATTTATAATTTTTTTATTGTTAAGGAAAACAAAAATATATACAGAAAGGCCCTCCCCCAAACTTCATTTAAACTATGTTAGACATTACTGCCAAACTTTGCATAGACCAAACGTCAACACCAACCAGTTGAAAAATTTATCAGTAAAGAGTATTGGTTGGTGGAAGAATAAGTTGTGGTGGTCCACAAAGAATTGGGGAAGATAGAAGTGGTGGAATGGAAGGTGTGGAGGTAAATATACAGGAGGTGGTGATGAATCAAAACGAGAATGTGAATGATCAGCAATCAATGGAATATTGGCATTCTCGTAGCTTATTAAAAGAAATGGGGGTGGTTCAACTTCTAAAGGAGGAGGTTGACTAACCACAATACCCCCAAAATGTTCCTGTTGGTCCTCTATTGACTTGGCATCATCCATTAATTGCATATGATATTCAATTATAAGGGAACTGATCTCCTCGATGTCCGCCATAGTCCAACCGAAAACTTGCCGCCTATCTTGTAAGACCATCAAAAGGGCGTTCTCTTGCTCAAGGGCTAGAGAAGCTGATATTATAATGGGAAAGGTCTCATTCGCACCTAGGTAAGCATATTTAAGGTGAGGCGGTAAGGACATGAGTTCGAGTTTCGGAGACGAAAGAATCATTGTGGAATCTACCTCGAACTCAAAGGACTCCAACACAGGTTCGAAATCACTGCAAACAACCGATTCGGATGGCTCAACTAACTCATCCACAAATTCAAAAGACTCATATTCGGGCTGTGAGTCGTCATCATCCGAAAAAGTGAAACATTCATAATCCATATCGGTTGTGTCAACTGTGGTAGGCTCAAGGAGGGACGCACTAGTGGCGTCAAAACTGTTTTCATCAAATAGAAATCTTTCAAGCTCGCAGTCCTCCTGCGTGATTTCGTGAATAGAGCAAACTTCTCGTGTACTAGTTTTAGGTACGGGGGGCAGACTTCCCATCTTATAAATATTGAACTCACTAGACATCTTCCCAAAGGATAGAGTCATGGAGCCATTGCGACAGTTTATTACAGCATTGGAAGTGGCCAAAAATGGTCGACCGAGGATCACCGGAATTTGGTTTCTTGGGTTAGCAACAGGTTGTGTATCCATAACAATAAAATCAACGGGGAATATGAACTCCCCAACTTTGATTAACACATCCTCTAGCTGACCTCTTGGATGGGTGATTGATCGATCAGCCATTTGGAGAGTACAACGAGTGGGTTTCAACTCTCCAACCCCTAATTGTTCGTACACGGAGTAGGGAATCAGGTTAACACTAGACCCAAGATCTAAAAGTGCTCGATTAATTTTCTTATCCCCAATTGTGATTGAAATCGTAGGACAGCCGGGGTCCTTTCGTTTTTAGGGCAAGGTTTGATGGTGGTTAATAGCATTGCTCACTGCACTAGCCACTAGCACTTTCTTAGGTACTTGAGATGCCTTTCTCTTCGAGGTACATAAGCCCTTTAAGATTTTCGCGTATGAAGGGACTTGTTGGATTGCATCCAAAAGAGGTAAATTTATGCTAACCTGCTTAAATATCTCCACAATCTTCTCCACTTGTGCAGTTGGTTTATTAAGACTCAACCTATTTGGGAATGGAGCGTTTTGAAAATTCGTTGAGTCAAATGTCTGTGGAGTAGAATGTGGAGTAGGAATGGATCCCGGTGTAGATGTGTTCATGTTGTGAGAAATGGGTCCGTTCGAGTTAGAAGAAGTAGAGCCGTGTGAAGGGTGGAGAATAGGCTCTCAAGAAAAAAGTGAAGAAGAAAGTGAAGAAAATGAAGAAGGGGAAGATGACGATGGAGAAAAAGAAGAAGAAGAAGAAGAAGAAGAAGAAGAAGAACCACCGGCGGGGATGTCATCACTAATACCCACATTATTTTGCAACTCTCTTCCGGATCTCAACGTGGTCACCGCATTTACATTGTGATTGGGATATGCGTTTTGTGTGTGACCGGGATTTGGCAATGGTTGAGATGGAAGCTTTCCCTTTTCTCTCTCGCTCAATGCAGCAGTTAATTGTGCAATTTATGCCTCAAAAGATTTGATACTTTGATCGTGTGAAGCATTGTTATTCATCAAAGACTGAACATAATTTTCAAATCTTGCTGCGGATTCTGTAGATTGCTTGAGAAATGCATCTAGACTTTTTTCTAGCGAGATAACCTTATCATCATTTGGTTGAACCAAATTGTTCGTTTGATTTGTATAAGGTTGCTGTTGGAAAGGTTGCTGGTTTTGAGTTTGTGGAGGTGCTTGTTGTTGTTGTGGAGGAGGAGGTCTTTGAAAATTGTTATTTCCTTGGACTTGTTGATTTTGGTTCCAAGCGAAATTTGGGTGACTCCTCCACCCCGGATTGTATGTCGAAGAGTACGGATCGTTTCTTTATCGTTGCTGAAATGCAGCATTGACTTGATCTTGTCCTTGAATAGGTGCATTATAAGGACACTCTTCGGTTAGATGCGATGGATTCGAACAACAAGCACAAACAGTTCGTGGAGGTAAGGCAGTGGCAGGAGAAGACGATGAGATTTTGGTTTCAATGGCTTCTAGCTTTTTCATAAGTGCGGCCATCTCAGCCTTCATAGCAATCGACATATCTACTTGATGTATGCCTGCCCTAGATTGACCACTAGAAGAAGATGATGTGGTCTTGGTACTCTCCCACTGAATTGTTTGCTCACTAAGATCCTCAAGAAACTGCCACGCTTCGTTGCTAGACTTGGAAAGAAAATGACCTTGACATATAGTTTCTAGCAACTGCTTCGTTGCCGAGTTCAATCCCTCGTATAATGTTTGGCAAAGTTGCCAACTTTCGATCCCATGATGAGGGCATTGAACAAGTAGGTCTTTAAATCTCTCGAAGCACTTCCAAAATGGTTCGGAAGGAAGCTGTGAAAATTGTATAATCTCGTTATGGATTCTAGCAGTTTTGTGATGAGGATAGAACTTTTTCAGAAAAGCTCTCACAAACTCGTCCCAATTTCTAATGGAATGTGATGCGGTGCTATATAGCCACTTCTCGGCTAGGTCACATAAGGTGAAGGAATGACCCTTAGCCTTATAGCGTCATCACTTAATTGGGTCATTTTCATCATAGCGCACACATTTTGGAATTTATTGAAAAAGATATATGCATATTCGGATTCCAAACCATGAAATTTTGGCAGCATATTGATGAAATGTGGTTTTATTTCAAAGTTGTCCCCATTTGCCGGTGGGGGTGAAAGACATGTAGGTAAAGAAGTGCGGACGGGGAAGAAGAGATCCTGGAGCGCAACTCGTGCGGGCGCTACAACAGGCGGAAGATTCGGGTTATTCGCACCTAACGGCAGTGGAATCATTCCCGTCGGTAAGGTATTGTTGGGGTCGTGTCCCGATATACCTTCGAAAGAAGAATTTGAAGGTGGTGGTAAGGAAATGGAAGGAATTTCGATGAAGGGTTCGTCGAAGGGTTCGTCGGTCGGTACCAACGAAACAAGGACTAATCGGGCGTTAGTATCCCTAGTCCAAAGTGACATACACTAAAGGAGTAGTGTAGTCAGAAAAAATAGAAAAAATAGAATGTGGGGGTAAGATAACGTCAATGGAGGGAAGTGATGGAAGTGAGTTGCAAGGTTTCTTAGCGACAAGTTGCAAGTTTTGAAAAGATTTTTCCCCTTTTTTTTATTTATGTGAGAGTTTTGCAAAGAAGTTTTTGAAAAGGGACTCGTGACACAAATGTATCAACCACACATGCACAATCAGGCCTAGATCTAGGGTCACCTAGGTCTGCTAGACAGCTCCTAACTAGTGCTAGAAATAGGACCTCAAACCGCCTCTTCACCGACAAGTACGGCCAGGTAAGTGGGAAGGAACCACAGTAGTGGGCCTAATTAAAAACCACTAGCCTAGACACCGCAAAGTCAGTTAGGATAAACGGTCGATGCCTATACTAGTCCTTTTTCTATTGAGCTCGATGTCCTTAGGTCTGAGTCTAGTATTTTTTTAATTAATTGTGGTCAATGCACATGCTTTAAGTGTTTTCTGGGGTCCTGGGAAGGGTGATGAAATCCCCACACAATCTGAGTTTGGTCAATTAGCCCCTTAAAGTCCGATTAAATTATGCAAAACAATAAAATTCACTTGCAATCAATTTTTTTAGCGCGGCGCAAAGAAACCTGCAGAAAATCTGTTATTTAGAAGGGGGAGAAAGTTTTTTTAGCGCAAAGAAATCCTGCAGAAAATTTTCACAGTGGATATATTGTATGTTGCAGAGGGGAGAAGGAGAGATCAAACCATATAAAATTGATGCGCTGACGTGGCCAAGGCGCGGCGGAACCGCGGTGTGAGGCCTCCTTATGCGGCGGAAACGCGGCGGGATGAAGAGAACAGTGGCTCAAAAAATTTGTGTGGCTCTGTTGTGATCTTTCCCCTCTGTTCTGATATGATTTATTTTCTTTTGCCCTCTGTGAATTTCCAGATCCGCGATTCTTCGCTGTTCCTGCAAGATTCAAACAATAAACCCTTCAAACAGATCAAAATTGATAAAAAAAAATTTATTTTCAGATTTTTATAATTTTTTTAAAAAAAATTTATCAACCCGAAATTACACAGAAAGAAATTTTACGCCATCCCCAGCAACGGCGCCATTTGATTAGTCCAAAAATACTTGTTTACCGCAATTAGAAACGGCGTCGCTTTGCAGCTAGCCGGTGAGTACGGGTCGATCCACAGAGATGGGTAATTTCCTTTTTGTGTTATCACGAGTTGATTCCAAATGTTGTTTGGATTGATTAAATCTAAAACCTAGAGCTATCACTAAACTGAATTAATCTAAATTAAAGTCTTGCTAGGGTTAGGTTTAGGGGAAATTTGGAGATTAAAGGTTTCCTCACCGCTTTCATTGCCTTATTTTAGATCTATTAGATGTTGTGGTAATTAACAATAAAGTGGATTAGAATCTTTTGGGAAGATGTTTCTTCCTCTAGATTCTTATCCTTCCTTTATCGATAATTACCCTAACCCCCATGGAAAACACGCGCAACCGGCCCTTTATACTACGGTTCATCGTTATCTCGAGGGGTAGGATGCCGTAGGGAGCGGTTGTGCGTGCATGCATGGAGTTCTAACTCTTAGGTGTGGATGGCATGAAAGGGGTGAGAGATCTGATTGTTAGGGATTCTGCGTGTTCAAGTTTAGTTAAATACCGCAATCAAGACGGTTTCGCTCGTAGCTAGCCGGTTGAGTACGGGTCGTCCGCAGGGAGATGGGAATCTTTTTCTATGTACTTTAACGAGTTAAGTCCAGTTTTCCAGATTTTGTTGTGATTAATTAAGTGGTAAAATGATATGTAAAGAGAGCTTGTTAGGGTTAGGATTAGGTTAGTTTGAGTTAGGAGTCTCCCACATCTTTCGTTGCCCCTCTTAATATCGGTGTTACGGTAATCGGCAACAACGGGGATTAGCACGACTAGGAAGGAACTTGCGAGTATAAGCTAGGCTTTCCAACGCATAAGTTCTTCCTTTTGGTGCTTGTCCGTCCGTTCTTGGCTCTTAGCCATAACCTCCGGTTAATTCAACCACAAACGGTCTCACTACGGAATCACCGCTATCATGTAGGATAGGGTGCCGTAAGGAGCGGATTGTGGTTCAATTAACGGGAGTCGAATTAAGTTGTTGGGCAAGGAAAGAGTGAGAGAGATTTCCTTCTCTCAAACTTCCCTTATCTTACCCTAAAAAGTATGAAACTACTCATATATCATAATGAAAGAAAACAAAACAAAAGAGGAAGATTGAAAGAAGAGATTAGAAGAGAACAACTAGCTATTTGCGACCTCACCTTAGCAAGGATCAAGCGTAAGCATCATGGTTGTTTTAATGATAAAGGAAAAGAGAAAAGAAAGAAACAACAAGAAATAACAACAACTAGTTAACAAATTAAAATTACAAGCAATTATAAAAGAACAAGACAAGATATAATAGCAAAAGAGTCTTCTTTATTCATCATCCTTCACTCACAAAGCTCACTACAAGTTTTAATGGAGAAGAGATGAGAAGAGGAAGAAGAAACACAACTAAACCTAGAAAAGAAAATACAAGATTATGGACCCCTTCCTTCACAAAGTTCTGAGCTATTTATAGGATGAAAAATGAAAACCTAGGGCAACCACCAGAACACAAACAAAAAGAACAAAACACCCCTGGAAAATGACCCTCTGACTCACCAGTATGGCCGCGGATCCGCGGCCTAAGCCTCCTTATGCCGTGGATCCGCGACACACTAGTAGAGTCAGGGCATGGGGTTCTTGGTACTTCCCTGGTCTGCTGTCCCCTCTTGTCTGGTATATGTATTTTCTGAAAATACTTCCACATTTCTTCCAGAATTTCTGTTGAGGGAAAGGTGGACTTTTTGTCACGATTTTCTTAAGCTCCGCGTAGATTTCTTGGATCTTGTGCTGCCATTGAGCCTTGTGCATGAAAACGATATTGATTTGACATTTTGTCTTCTTAAACTGGTATCTGGCAACATACGGATGAAGAGCGGAGACCGTGTTTTCTCAGTGGTTGGCAGGAACCCAGATTTTGTCGTGTTTTCCATGAATTTCACCGTTTTAGAACCGAGAACCTGTATCCTGCAATTGACTAGCAAACACGGCTCAAGAGTATCTACCGATAAGCAATGTGATAAAAATTGGGTGGTATAAAAATGCAAAAATCTGATATGAACAAATACCCCCAAACTTATCATTTGCTCGTCCCGAGCAAAGCCAATTTATTCACAAAAAATTTCCTAACCTCACTTTCGCAGGAACGCGATTGCACTGAGCATGTGCAACAAGCCGTTAAACCTCTAGGTGTCCCTAGTAGGAGGAGTGTTGTCTCCTGAGGGTTTTCAGCGGATACTACCCATAAAATCCGGTCAAGTTGGTTTTGTAAAATAACTAAGATTCAAATCCTAAAGTTTTGTTTCAGAAAATAACAATTCTATTATCCTAAGTCTAGACTATCGAACCTTTATTTTTCACACCTCACTTCTTATTTAACTACAGCTTTTATATGTCTTTACGTGCAGTGCAAATAGTGTCGTTAAGTTCCCGAAAGGTCGAATAAAGTTATTATGTCACACAATAAAGCCCAGATAACAATTTTTAAAAGGATCACATGAGTTTTATAAAGAGTTAAGCATTTTTCAAGTTTCGTTTTCCAGTAAAGTTTCAACTTCAGAATTTCTTTCTTCCCTAACAGGAAACTAGGTCTTATTCTTCACTCCACCTTTTTCTTGTTTTCATTTCATACACACCTCTGTGAACGTGCAATAGTCTTTATCATAGAGTAAAACCTTCATATCTCCGCTAAATTTTTTTAAAAGCCTGTCTTTTATCAAGATTATTCTCACACAAAGAACCGTTAGGAATTTTAACTCGGAGAGAACACTTGCTTGATTTTGTTTTTATCTGGACTTTCTAGGCTTCTTAGCGAGCTTTGGGCCAATGCACCCAAACCAGTTGGTTTTAGGGCATTAGGTGTAGAAACACCCCAGCGGACTTAATTACTCAAGTTACCTAGGTCCAAAAACAAAAGACAGTTTGGCGTGAAAATCAGATGATTGAATACGAACGGAGATATAACAGGCAGTTCAATTATTTTTTTGGATAAAAGACGTGTTTAGTGGGTTTTGGTGTGTAATCATTCCAATCAAGTTCCAGATGGGTTATTTTTCAGACTTAGTTCCAATTAAGGCATCAATAACATTCCTTCATATTCGCTTTACTTCATAAACTATTCTTGACATTACTTATTTCAGAACAAACCTATTTGATCCTCAGAAAATCATTTATCTTTTTAAAAGTTTTTAGACATAAAAAGACTTGTCATCTAATTTCCAAAAACTCACGACACGTGTAGTGTGATGTAAAGACGTATATCAGCTATAGTTAACTTTAAAGGAGGGTTATCTTTCAGGTTTTCAAAATCTAAACATAAGATTTAGTTATTCTTATTTTATCAAACAAAACCGTCAAAATGTTGAATCAGAGTCCTCCCACTAGCTAACTTGACAGAAAAGTTTTTATGTTTTTAGAAAATTTTCAGATTTTTATGGATTTTATGGATTTTATGGATTTAAATATGCAGATGCAAAATATACATATGAATGCGAAGGTAAGAAATGCGTACCGAGCGTACCCCCAAACTTAAACTGGACAGTGTCCTCACTGTCATTGCATGAAGAGATCATTTGAAGGGTCAAAAATGTCGGTTAGCGATACACAATTTTTATTTGTTTTTGTTTTTAAAGAAAAGAAAAAGAATATACACAAATATATACAAAATGGTTTGTACATACCCCCAAACTTATTTGGAACAGTGTCCACTGTTCTTGGCTGGATAACCGAAGTTTGGTGGTAGGCAGAGGAAGATCATGCAAGGTAAACCGGCTCCTGTAAGAACAGGAGCTCCTCTGTTGGTTCGGCGCTAAGGTACGGTTTAAGTCGGTGTCCGTTCACTTTGAAAAATGAACCGTCCTTTGGATTTTCCAAATCCACAGCGCCATGCGGATACACATTCCGCACAAAATACGGCCCTTTCCAGCGAGATCTGAGCTTTCCTGGATGGAAATGAAGTCGGGTGTCGTAAAGCAGTACCTGCTGACCAGGTACGAAGGTTTTGCGCAAAAGGTGTTTATCGTGAAACACCTTCGTTTGATTCTTAACGACAACCGCATTATCGTAAGCCTCATCCCTAATCTCGTTCAGTTCGTTCAACTGCAGCTTCCGATGGCTGCCCGCATCCTCGAGAGACAGATTCAGCTCCTTTATCGCCCAAAATGCGCGATGCTCTATTTCGACAGGTAGGTGGCAGGCTTTTCCGTACACAAGCCGATAGTGAGACATGCCAAGGTCGGTCTTATAAGCGGTTCGAAAGGCCCAAAGGGCATCAGTGAGTTTCAGCGACCAATCCTTACGGTTCTTGGAAACCGTCTTCTCCAGTATCTGCTTGATTTGCCGATTTGAAACTTCGGCCTGCCCGCAGGTTTGGGGGTGGTAGGGCGTTGAGAGCTTATGATTAATGGAGTATTTCCGCATCAAGGCCTCGAAAGTCTTGTTGCAGAAATGACTTCCATTGTCGCTAATGATCGCTCGGGGGTGCCCAAACCGGGAGAAAATGTTTTCTTTAAGGAACCTAACGACAACCTTGTTGTCGTTAGTCCGGCTGGGCACAGCCTCGACCCATTTAGAGACGTAATCAACAGCGAGAAGGATGTACAAGTTCCCAAAAGAGCTGGGAAACGGCCCCATGAAATCTATCCCCCAAACATCGAAAATCTCCACAACCAAGATCGGTTGGAGCGGCATCTCGTTCCTCCGGGATATCCGGCCCATGTGTTGGCACCGGGAGCAAGTCTTGCAATAGTCATGAGCGTCTTTGAAGATTTGTGGCCAGTAGAAACCACATTGCAAGATCTTCTCAGCTGTCTTTCTGGGGCCAAAATGCCCGCCACACGCTTGATCGTGGAAAAATGACAGCACACTCTTGAATTCCTCATCAGGGACACACCGACGAATAATCTGGTCGGGACAGTACTTGAACAGATAGGGTTCGTCCCAGTAAAAGTGTTTTACTTGGGATAAGAAGCGAAGTCTGTCCTGACTTGACCATTCAGTCGGTAGTAATCCCGTGGCCAAATAGTTCACAATATCTGCGAACCAGGGTTCGCAAGATACCGTCAAAAGCTGTTCATCCGGGAAAACGTCGTTGATCGGAATTGGAAGCGAAGGAGAAGAAGGAAGTCGTGAGAGATGGTCGGCAACTACGTTTTCACATCCTCGTTTGTCCTTAATGACAAGGTCAAACTCTTGAAGCAAGAGGATCCAACGTATTAACCGAGATTTTGCATCTTTCTTTGCAAAAAGATGGCGCAGAGCAGAATGGTCAGTGTAGACAATGACTGGAGAGCCGATGAGGTAGGGCCTGAACTTTTCTAAAGCAAATACAACAGCTAAGAATTCCTTCTCAGTTGTTGTATAATTGAGTTGGGCGTTGTTCAGGGTTCGGCTCGCATAATAGATTACGTGCGGCATCTTGTTGATGTGTTGTCGAAGGACAGCACCAATGGCAAAGTCGGATGCATCACACATAATCTCGAATGGGTGCGTCCAGTCAGGTGAAGAAAGAACGGGAGCAGAAGTGAGTGAGCTTTTCAATGACTCGAATGCAGTCACATAGCTCGAGTTGAAGTCGAATGGCGTATCCTTGGCCAGCAAAAGAGTCAAGGGCCTAGCAATCTTGCTAAAGTCCTTGATGAACCGTCTATAGAAACCGGCATGGCCAAGGAAGGCTCGGATATCTCTGACGCATCGGGGAGGAGGTAGATTGGAAATGACCTCAATCTTTGCTTTGTCAACCTCTATGCCATTTTGCGAGATGATATGTCCTAAGACAATACCTACGCGCACCATGAAGTGGCATTTCTCCCAATTCAAAGTGAGATTCTTGTCCTTACATCGGGTAAGGACAGCGTCAAGATGCAGCAAACACTCGTTGAAGGAATCGCCGAAGATGGAGAAATCATCCATGAAGATCTCCAGAAATTTTTCCACCATGTCTGAGAAAATTCCCATCATACACCGCTGGAAAGTAGCGGGCGCATTGCATAATCCAAAGGGCATGCGACGATATGCAAACGTGCCGAAATGACAAGTGAAAGTGGTCTTGTCCTGGTCTTTTTCGGCGATGGGAATTTGATTATAGCCGGAGTAGCCATCAAGAAAGCAGTAGTACTCGTGTCCGGCCAATCGTTCAAGCATCTGGTCAATGAAAGGTAGCGGAAAGTGGTCTTTCCACGTTGCGGCGTTGAGTTTTCTGTAATCAATGCACACTCGCCACCCAGTTTGGGTGCGAGTAGGGATTAACTCGTTCGCCTCGTTGGTTATGACCGTGATGCCCGACTTCTTGGGGACAACATGAATGGGGCTAACCCACTGGCTATCAGAGATAGGGTAAATGATACCACTATCTAGACATTTTACGATCTCCTTCTTCACAGCCTCTTTCATGACTGGATTGAGACGTCTTTGTGGATCTCGGGCTGGTTTGGCATCATCCATCAGATGAATGTGATGCTCAACGATCAGGGGACCGATCCCCTTAATGTCCGCCATGGACCAGCCAAAAGCTTGCCTGTTGCTGTGCAAGACCGCGAGAAGGGCTTTCTCTTGCTCTGGAGCTAGAGAAGCCGAAATGATGACAGGGAGGGTCTCATTCTCACCTAAGTAAGCGTACTTAAGGTGAGACGGCAAAGGCTTGAGTTCGAGCGTTGGAGGTGAAACGATGGAAGGCAAGATTGGTGCAAAGGTCTCGAACTCAAAGGACTCCAGCAAAGGTTCAAAACGAGTGTAAGCGACCGAGTCGGATGGTTCAAGTAACTCATCCGGAAATTCGAAAGATTCAAACTCGGGTTGTGCGCGGCTAAGATCGTTTGAAAACGTGAAACACTCGTAGTCGTTGTCGGGCGCAGAAACAGCAGCAGGTTTGAAGAGAAACACACTAGTGGCGTCAAGATTATCGTGATCAAACAGAAACTCCTCGAATTCACACTCTTCTGGGGTGATCTCCTGGATCGAGCAGACGTCCAGTATATGATCATTAGGTTCGGCGGGCTGATTCCCCAACCTAAAAATGTTGAGTTCAATCGTCATGTTTCTTAAAGAGAGGTTCATCGAACCATTGCGACAATTGATCACAGCATTTGAGGTTGCAAGAAATGGACGACCGAGTATCACCGGAATTTGATTCCGGGGGTTAGCTACAGGCTGTGTGTCTAATACGATGAAGTCAACGGGGAATATGAAGTCCCCGACTTTTATTAACACATCCTCTAGCTCACCCCTAGGATGGGTGATCGATCGGTCGGCCATTTGGAGAGTGCAGTGCGTGGGTTTCAGCTCTCCGACGCCTAATTGCTCGTATACTGAATACGGAAGCAGGTTAACACTGGCACCAAGATCTAATAGTGCACGGTTGATGTTCTTATCACCAATGGTAATAGAAATCGTAGGACAGCCAGGGTCCTTCCGTTTTTGTGGTAAAGATTGGGTAAGGGCATCACTCACAGCACTAGCCAAGAAAACTTTCTTGGGTACCTGAGACTTCCTCTTTTTCGTGCACAAGTCCTTTAAGATTTTCGCGTAGGACGGGACTTGTTGGACAGCATCTAAAAGAGGAATGTTAATGTTAACCTGCTTAAATAACTCCAGAATCTTCTCCATTTGAGGATTTTGTTTATTAGACCTCAACCGGTTTGGAAAGGGGACGTTTTTAAAATTGGTTGAGTCTAATGCTTGTGGAGGAGATTGTGGAGTAGGAACGGATCCCAGAACAGGTGTTTTCGTGGAGTGAGAAGTGGGTCCATTCAAAGCAGAAGAAGAGGAAGGAGAGCCTTGTGAAGAACGGAGAATAGGCTCAGAAGACGAAGAAGAAGGAGACGAAGAAGAAGAAGTAGAAGAAGAAGCGGCCGGGGTATCATCATTGATCCGTGTACCGATGTTGTTTTGCAGCATCCTTCCCGATCTCAATGTGGTCATGGCACTCACATTATGGTTCTGTTGTTCAAGAGCAACATGTACATTCTGTGGGTGACCGGGATTTGGAAGTGGCTGGGACGGGAGCTTCCCCTTCTCTCGCTCGCTTAAGGCCGCATTCAGTTGTGCAATCTGGGCCTCGATGGTTTTGATGCTTTGCCCGTGAGCGGCAGTGTGTTGCACTAAGGACTGAATGGAAGACTGGATGTTTGCGATGGACTGAGTCGATTGTTTGACGAACGCCTCCAGACTTCGTTCGAGCGAGGAAACCTTATCGTTGTTTGACGGAACAAAGTTGTTTGGTGGAAAAGAATTGTTGGGTGCAAAGTTGTTCGTCTGATTTTGGAAAGGTTGGGGTTGGAAGGGTTGCTGAAACTGAGTTTGTTGTTGCGCTTGTTGTTGCGGCGGAGGGGCCCTTTGGAAATTGTTGCCTTGGAATTGATTCTGATTCTGATTCCAGGCGAAATTAGGGTGGTTCCTCCAACCGGGATTGTAGGTGGAAGAGTATGGATCATTCCTCAGTCTTTGCTGGAATGCAGCATTAACCTGATCCTGTCCTTGCGAGGGTGGATTGTAAGGACACTCTTCGGTCAAGTGAGAAGGATCGGAACAACAAGCGCAAATGGTACGAAGGGGAAGAACAGGGGTAGGAGCAGGAGAAGAGAATTTGCTCTCTATCGCTTCAAGCTTTCTCGTTATTGCAGCCATTTCAGCTTTCATCGCAATAGAGACGTCAAGTTGGTGAATTCCTACCCTAGACTGACCGGTAGAAGTGGAGGTAGAAGAAGAAGAAGTCGGTCTGGTGCTCTCCCATTGTAGCGTTTGCTCCGCAAGGTCGTCAAAGAACTGCCACGCTTCCTCGTTCGATTTCGATAGGAAGTGGCCCTGACAGATGGTTTCCAACAACTGCTTCGTTGCTGGGTTTAGGCCCTCGTATAAGGTTTGGCAAAGTTGCCATTTCTCTATACCGTGGTGAGGACACTGAACAAGAAGGTCTTTGTATCGGTAAAAGCACTTCCAGAAGGGTTCAGAAGGAAGCTGAGAGAATTGGTTGATTTCATTGCGAATCCTTACGGTTTTATGATTCGGATAGAACTTTTTGAGAAACGCTTTAACAAACTCGTCCCAACTGGTTATGGAGTGTGAAGCGGTGCTATACAGCCATTTTTCAGCAAGATCGCATAAAGTGAACGGAATGACCCGTAGACGTATAGCATCGTCCGACAGCTGGGTGGTTTTCATCATGGCACAGACGTTTTGAAATTTATTGATGAAGATATAGGCATCTTCAGATTCAAGCCCATGAAATCGTGGAAGCATGTTGATGAAGTGGGGCTTAATTTCAAAGTTATCCCCATTGGCCGGAGGAAGAGAAAGGCAGGTGGGAAGTGCAGAACGGGTGGGATAGAAACTATCCTGGAGCGCGATTCGCGGCGGCGCTACAACAGGCGGGTGTGGTGGGTTATTGGTCTCCGTAGGAGGTGGAGCCAATCCAGGGGTGGTCAAAGAGATGTTCGGATTAAATCCTGACATCGCGGAAGAAGAGGTCGGTGAAACTGAAGGTGAAGGCGAAGATGTATGAACAGAATTCCGGTCAACGTCGGAGTTGGCCGGCAAAGGAAGGGGTGAAAGAGGAGTGGACGGAGTATCGACGTCTGAGTCGATCGCGTAGTCGGTAGCGACTAACGTAACGCGGACTAGACGGGAGCTAGTGTCCCGAGTCCAAGAGGACATACACTAAACGAGTTTAGTATAGTCGAAGCGGAGAAGGTGAGGGTAAGAAAACGTCAATGGAGAAAGGCGATGGGTGGTGGGTGAAAAATGGATTTTGGCGACAAAGGGCAAGTTTTTATAAAAGTTTTTGATTTTTTTTTCTTTTTTTTTTTTTAGAAAGAGCTTTACAGAAATATGTACGGACTTACGGCTTTAAGCAATCACAAACAAGATATGCACAATCACACCTAGATCTAGTGTCTCCTAGGTCTGCTAGACCTGCTCCAGAACTTGATTGTCGAAGCAAAACTGTGTTGAGAAACGGGCTTAAAATTACACTGATCACGAGGCCAGGTAAGTGCAGAGATAAGGGGAGGTTTTCCAACGCTTTCGCGAAGTTCCTTAATTAAATAACCCTTTCTCTTTTGGCGGTTGCGCCGTTAACACTTTCCTAGACACCCCGTAAACAATATACCGTTAAGCGAGGTTCTAAACACGGTTTAACTTCCCCTAATGAGCGCGAAGTCCTTAGGGCTGAAGTCTAGTATTTTTTAATTACAATGGACAATGCATATGCTTTTGTGATTTTTGGGGTCCTGGGAAGGGTGATGAAATCCCCACCCAATCTGAATTGGTTTCAAGCCCCTTAAGTCCGTATTAAAGAATGCAAAGCGGTAACAAATCAACTGCAAACAATTTTTATTTTAGCGCGGCGCAAAGAATCCTGCATAAGAACAGTTTATTGGAAGGGGGAAGAGAATTTGCGCAAAGAATTCTGCAGAAAACACAATTTATTGGAGTCCAGAGGAGTGGGAGAGAGAAGATAGAGACTTACAGAGATTTTGGAAGCCTGAGGCCACCAAGTGGCCGCGGATCCGCGGCCTAAGCCAGCTTATGCCGCGGTTCCGCGGCACACTAGTGGAGTCAGGGCATGGGGTTCTTGGTACTTCCCTGGTCTGCTGTCCCCTCTTGTCTGGTATATGTATTTTCTGAAAATACTTCCACATTTCTTCCAGAATTTCTGTTGAGGGAAAGGTGGACTTTTTGTCACGATTTTCTTGAGCTCCGCGTAGATTTCTTGGATCTTGTGCTGCCATTGAGCCTTGTGCATTAAAACGACATTGATTTGACATTTTGTCTTCTTAAACTGGTATCTGGCAACATACGGATGAAGAGCGGAGACCGTGTTTTCTCAGTGGTTGGCAGGAACCCGGATTTTGTCGTGTTTTCCATGAATTTCACCGTTTTAGAACCGAGAACCTGTATCCTGCAATTGACTAGCAAACACGGCTCAAGAGTATCTACCGATAAGCAATGTGATAAAAATTGGGCGGTATAAAAATGCAAAAATCTGATATGAACAAGATCTCATCTCTCAAACCTTTCCCTAAGGCTAACCCTAACAAGCGAGGAGATTACTCGCTCATTAGGGGATGAAAAGACATACTAATTAAAAGAATTAAAACAAAGAAATAAAATTAACTTACTAGGTTGATGGCTCCCTCCAAGCAATATAGAACAGATCTGAATAAACTCCCAGCAATTCTGAATTTTATTGATTGAAAAGAGGCATAGGGTTTTACAATTTTCGATTACAATTTATAAGCAAACAGGAGAATTTAGGGTTACGGGATTCGCACATGTGTAATTACTGATTTGCCCACGAAAAATCCAAACCCCCGCACCGACGCACCGACACAAGAAAAATACACCGACACGGGCTTTAAATGGCCGCAGAACCGCGGCATTGGTTGGCTTGGGCCGCGGTTCCGCGGCCCTTTGGTGGGCTTGGCTCACCATCTTTTCTGGGCTGCATCAAGGTCTTTTGGGGCTTCTGATTCTTTGGTTCTTTTTCCATTTGGGCTTCTACATTGATTCCAGATCTTCAGTGAACACTTTGCAATGGATCTTTTAACCGTTTGCCTTGACAATTTGGATCTTGCTTTGCCTTATTGACTGTGAACTGTTCTTTATTTAGGCTTGACTAAGATCCTCCTAATTGTTGGTCAAAAGTCCTTCTTTTGTGTCGTCTTTTGTGTTTTTCACTGTTTTTGCTCCAAGAACCTGTAACCTGTAACATGTAGCAGACATGCGTCAAAAGTACCTATTTATTTATAAAAAGAATAAGAATGGGGAATATAATAATGCAATATTATGGTGTGAACAGGCGATTATTCAGATAGCTCCATTTGAAGCTTTATATGGTCGCAAGTGTCGTTCACCTATTTGTTAGGATGATGTTGGTGAACGAAGAGTGTTAGGACCAGATTTGGTAGTGCAAACAGTTGAGAAGGTTAACACTATCCGGAATCAAATGAAAGCGGCACAAGACTGACAGAAGAGTTTGGCAGATACATCGATACGAACTCTAGAGTTCGCCGTGAGTGATTTGGTATTCTTGAAGATATCACCGACTAGAGGGGTGATTCGTTTCGGAAGTCGAGGTAAGCTCAGTCCACGATTCGTTGGACCTTTTGAGATCTTGGAACGTGTTGGAGAAGTGGCTTATCGATTGGCGTTACCGTAATCCTTGGCAAATGTTCATGACGTGTTTCACGTATCTCAACTCCGTAAGTATGTTCAAGATGAAATACAAGTGTTGGATCATTCGGAGCTAACTGTACGAGAAGATTTGACTTTTGAGGAGCGACCGGTGTTGATCGTGGATCGAAGAGAAAAGGTTCTTAAGAACAAAGTTATCCCTCTTGTACTTGTTTCTTGTGGTAATCGTTCACATGGAGGGTCAACTTCGGAACGAGAAGATGAAATCCGTCAGAAGTTTCCACATCTTTTCTTGTAGTTTGATGGATTGTTTATCCTTTCTTGTTCTTGGAATTTCGAGAACGAAATTCTTTTTGTAGTTGGGTATAATGTAACAACCGAGTTCAGTTATACCAATTTATATTGTCGTATTTGTTTGTTTGTGGTATTTATTGATTTATCATGTTTGAATGCGAATGGTAGTTTATTTTTACATTGCATTCGACCCGACCCGCTTGCTTGAACTGGTTGATTCATATTCCTAAACTACTCTGTCCTGTTAATTAGACACGTGCATCTCATGTATACTGCATTTTAACATTTCACCTAGGATCGCGTATTTTACATGTAACATTTTAGATCACGTAAAATAAATTAAAATTGCATTTCATAACCTACATGATACTCTTAACCCCGTGGTAGCGTCCGCGCATCGTGTTCTCATCCCGTTCAGTGAAACAGACGTGTTTGGATGGCTACGCGCACGGACATGCGTCCGTTCTTGGGGGTATGCATTTTCGTTACCTGATTATTCAATTTAAAATTTGGAGGTAGCATTTATTTGTAAGTCCATATTGCGACCCCCGGTGCTTACGGGGAGGCGGAAACGGTATAAAAACGAATTTTTATCGCAAGAGGCAACATGGACTAAACTTGGTCGGGATCGTTGTCTAAACTAAAACTAGCAATCTAGCTAAAGAGAGTTAGCTACTATGGAAGATGGTTATACCTAAACTTGAACTCCTTCTTCTTCAAGCCTTGTAGAGGTTGATGGTTCTCTTTACGTCGCCTTCTCCCGTCGAAGATGGATCCACCTCGAAGGCTCGACCTTTGGGCTCTTTCTCGTACTTGGAGTGAACTAGAATCGCCGGCTTGCTAGACCCTTGATCCTAGAGTGAGTAGAGAGTGTCTAAGGGTTACTTTTGTTTTTCAAGAGAAGGATTCTCAACTCATGAGAAGGTTTCTCTTGACTAGAGGAAGAAGAAGATGAAGTGAAGAGAGAGAGTGAGAATGATAGAATAATCTTCTCTTTTCCTTTTGCAACCATAACAAAAGAAAAAGGATAATCAAATAATAATAATAATCAAAATGAAAAAGGTTTTGATGGAAAGTTTAGGAATGACTAATATCATTACAAACATTAAATGAAAAAGCAAGAATGAAAAAGCATCTTGCATTTGTAATGATGGTAGTCAAATGTTCAACCATGGTCAACAAGTCAACCATGGTCAACAAGTCAACAAAAACTAACCATGACACAATTTCATTTTATTATATATTATTAAATGATATAATACAAATCCATTAGGGTTTGGAAAAATACAACTGTCAACAGTGCATACGCACCCGTTCCGAAACCCTAATGAAAAATCATCTTCCTCCTCCTCAAAAAGAACTGTGCATACACACCTGCATTCTTGTTCCGAGGAACATGAATACTGAGAGATAAAAGCAACCCCAAATACTATACCAGTATCCGGCTCAAACCAGAGCCCGCTGGTAAAATCCGTCCGGACTCCAAACGGGCACAAGTGCGCGGATGAGAACGAACCCTGTCGCAAAACCATGCGACCTCTACTCTGTTTTGCCCAGAGGCGAATACCCTCTGTGTGGGACTCTAAAGACTCGACACTACGCTGGCAGTGGGTTTAACCACAGACCGCAAGCGGCACTAGCTGTGCGTAACGGTCCCCAGGTAGATGCCGACAAGAAGGCTGACGAGGTGAAACCCCATCTGAACTCCTACTGAGTCTGAATGTGACATTCTCCGTACAGTCCGGTCTGTTCGTCTGATACATCGCATGGCGGGCCTAGGGGGCGGTAAAACGTCAGTCCCCCAATAGCGGTACAAGTCGTGTCGGAGTGAAGCCCAAAACACCCTGAGATAACACTGGAAACCTACCAGTATATCTCGCTTGCCCTGGCCAGGGACTACTCGTGTAATGGCTCTCCTAGACACAGCGCGATGTCAACCCCCAATACCGGGAGAGACGAATCCTGTCTAACCGTCACTGCCTCCAAGTGCTTCGGGACTGCACCCAACCACCACCTGTTTGCACGACTCCTTTGAGCCGTGGTAGGGTAGTGATCAAAGTGCAGTGGGAACACACTCGAGGCGAAGTGTCAGTGTCAAGTCAGCGGACTAAGCTGTACTCATGTCACCTGGGAACTGATAACTGACGATAGGTATAATACCAACCTGTCAGTTCCCGACGAGTCCTGTCCAGTGTACTCGTAACCCAACGAGCACCCGTATACTATCTCCAGTACGACGTACTGATGGCTGTGGGACAGACCATCTCCCACACTGGGATGAGAAGCGCATACGCTAGTCTACTCCGGAGTATCGATGCCCAGTCTCGATAGTCCTACGACTAGGGACCTGTATAAGGATGTGCCTATAGATTACCCAGCCCCCACTAGTGTGACTGCCATCACAACGCTGGTAATCAAGCAAAGATCCTAAGGGCTCCACTAATGCGTATAAGTGATATACTGAAATAAACACAAGTACACATTGAAGTAGAAACAAACCAAGTAGCATACTACTATATTGAGCAAGACTGTTTATACAAGGTGAATATCCCAAGCTTCCATTAAGTAATATACAAACTAGTATGATACAGTAATGGCCTCTAGGGCATATACACTAACAATCTCCCACTTGCACTAAGGCCATGTACTGGCGTATCGAAGACCTATCATCTCGATCAGCCGCTCGAACTGAGTCTGGGGTAGGGCCTTGGTGAATGGATCTGCAGTGTTCTCTTCTGAAGCAACCCTCCGAACCTCGATCTCCTTGCGATCCACGATCTCCCTGATCAGGTGATACCGCCTCAAGATGTGCCTGGATCTCTGATGGGACCTGGGTTCCTTTGCTAAAGCTATAGCTCCGTTGTTGTCGCAATACAGAGGTACTGGGTCAACAATGGACGGAACCACCTGAAGTTCTTTTAAGAACTTCCTTATCCAGACAGCTTCTTTTGCGGCATCAGATGCAGCGATGTATTCCGCTTCCATAGTCGAGTCTGCAACGGTTTCCTGTTTGGAACTCTTCCAACACACCGCCCCTCCATTGAGGGTAAAGACAAAACCCGACATGGACTTGGAATCATCCTTGTCACTCTGGAAGCTGGAGTCAGCAAAGGCCTCAATCTGGAGGTCTTTTCCGCCATACACCAAGAACATCTCCTTAGTCCTCCTCAGGTACTTGAGAATGTTCTTTACCGCTATCCAATGTTTCTCCCCAGGGTTTGACTGATACCGGCTTACTACACTCAGTGCATAAGCTACATCCGGTCTGGTACACAACATCGCATACATTATAGAGCCTACCGCAGAAGCGTAGGGTATAATAGACATGCGATCCCTCTCCAAATCAGTCTTGGGAGACATCTCTTTAGAGAGGGTGATCCCGTGACAAGCCGGTAAGTTACCGCGCTTGGAATCTTCCATACTGAATCTTTTCAGTACGGTGTCGATGTACCTGGACTGTGAAAGTCCTAATATCCTCTTGGATCTATCACGATGGATCCGGATCCCCAGGATGTAAGAGGCATCACCCAGGTCTTTCATGGAGAACCTGTGTGACAAGAAACCCTTGACAGATTGTAGCATAGGAATGTCATTTCCTATTAAGAGAATGTCATCCACGTATAAAACAAGGAATACCACAGTTCTCGCTACAAATCTACTATAGATGCATGGTTCATCTGGATTTTTGATAAAGTCAAATTCCTTGACCGTCTCATCAAAACAGATGTTCCAACTCCGCGATGCCTGCTTTAGTCCATAGATGGACTTAAGCAACTTGCACACCTTTCCGCTGCTCCCACTCTGAATGAAACCTTCTGGCTGATCCATATAGACACACTCCTCTAAATTTCCATTTAGAAAAGCGGTTTTTACGTCCATCTGCCAAATCTCATAATCGTGGAAGGCAGCAATGGCAAGAAGGATCCGAATGGATTTCAGCATAGCCACTGGAGAAAAGGTTTCGTCGTAGTCCAAGCCAGGTCTTTGACGGAAACCCTTTGCTACAAGTCTAGCTTTATAGGTCTCAACCTGTCCATCTACACCAATCTTCCTTTTGAAGATCCACTTGCATCCTACGGGTTTTACCCCGTCTGGAGCAATGTCCAACGTCCATACTTTGTTGGTGTACATGGACTCCATTTCGGTCCGCATTGCATCCAGCCATTTTACCGAGTCAACGCTCTGAACGGCCTGCTGGAAGCTAGTAGGCTCATCATAATCTATGATGCAATCCTCTCGATCCCCGTCTATGAGAAAACCGTAGTATCTCTCGGGCGGATGAGACTGCCTACTACTCCTGCGGAGCGGCGTAGGAATGTCCTGTTCATTTGAACCTTCTGGTTCCACTAAGCTTTCAGTAATAGTCCGTGGTTCTGGAATTTCTTCCAGTTCTACTGTGCTCCCACTTATCTGGTTTTCCAAAAACTCAGTTTCCAAGAAGTAGGCATGACGAGAAACAAGGACTTTTTGTTCCTCTTCACAGTAGAAGAAATATCCCTTGGAGTTCTTTGGATATCCCACGAACTTACACTGTACTGAGCGTGCCTCGAGCTTGTCCGCATGCTGCTTTTTAACAAAAGCTGGACATCCCCAAGTCTTGATGTGACTGAGATGGGGTCTCTTCCCACACCACATCTCATATGGTGTAGTAGGCACAGTTTTAGTAGGAACTCGGTTCAAAAGGTACGCAGCTGATTCTAGTGCATACCCCCAGAATGATCGCGGTAACTCAGCGTTACTCATCATGGACCGTACCATATCCAATAGGGTTCGGTTCCGTCTCTCCGATACACCGTTATGTTGCGGAGTGTATGGAGGAGTAAGCTGAGAGAGAATCCCATTCTCTTTTAAGTAATTCAGGAACTCGGCACTTAAGTATTCTCCACCTCGATCCGATCTTAGAATCTTGATACTTTTGCCGGTCTGTTTTTCTACTTCATTCTTAAATTCCTGGAACTTTTCAAAAGATTCTGACTTATGTTTCATTAAGAAGACATAACCGTATCTTGAAAAATCATCCGTAAAAGTAATGAAGTAAGAATAACCGCTTCGTGCATGTGTAGACATTGGACCGCACACGTCGCTGTGTACGAGTCCCAAGAGCTCGCTCGCTCTTACTCCGTGTCCAGTGAACGGAGTCTTTGTCATCTTTCCTTTGAGACAGGATTGACAAGTGGCATATGATTGATATTCGAACGGATCCAAATATCCTTCTGTATGTAACTTAGTCAACCTTCTCTCATTGATGTGACCCAGTCTACAATGCCATAAGAAAGTCTGATTAATATCTGGTGACTTTCTTTTGTGTGTATTCTGGACATTGAAAATCTGTGGTTGGTTTAATACGTATATACCATTGCTCAATGTACCTGACCCAATCAGAACTTGATTAAGGTGAATGTTAACAACATTACTTACAAACGCAAATTCATAACCTTCTTTAGAAACCAAAGATACAGAAATGATATTACAAGTTGCGTTGGGTACAAAAAAGCAATTACGCAAAACCAAAACATGTCCATCTGACATTCCTAGGTGATAGTCCCCCACGGCTTTAGCATCCATGCTAGCTCCGTTCGCAACTCTGAGGGTCATGTCACCTTCCTTCAAAAACCTACGGTTTCTCAACGCCTGCAAAGAATTACAGATATGAGATCCTGATCCGGTATCCAATACCCAGGAAGTAGAGTTTATAGAAAGACAGTTTTCAATAACATACACACCTGAAGCTGAAGCTGCAACCTGCTTCAGTTCCTGTGTCCTGGCTTTCCAAGCCCTGCAATCTTTCTTCCAGTGTCCACTCTTGTGACAATAGAAGCATTCCTCTTTACCAACAAGCTTCCCCGCTATCTTTGTTGCCTTTTCCTTTCCCTTCGCACCCACTTTACTAACACCGCCCCTTGGTTTGGCGGGGGCTTTCCTCTTCTTTCCCTTGGCTTTCGCCTTGGACCTAGAAGAAGAAGATCCTCCTACAAACAAAGTGGATGTATCCCTACCCTTCTGTAGGGTGCCCTCTGCGCTCCTCAGCAGGTTGAGGAGTTCTGAAAGTTCAACTTCCTTTTCTTGCAAGTTGAAATTCAGTATGAACTGGGCGTAAGTGGATGGAAGGGACTGGAGAATTATATCTGTGTAGAGTTCACTATCCAACGTGGTCCCAAGTTCCGCGAGCTCCTCAGTGTAGCCAATCATCTTAAGCACGTGGTCCGCTACCGATGATCCGACGGCCAACTTAGTCGAAAATAACTTCTTCGACACTTCGTATCTTGCGATACGAGACTGCTCTCCATACAGTTCTTTTGTATGAAGAAATATGGATTCCAAATCCATATTCTCGTGCCTCCTCTGATGGTCATTGTCCATCGAGGCAAGTACGAGGCATCTGGCCTTCGCGCTGTCAATCTCCCAAGTCTTACGGATTTCCTTATCCGCGACGCTGGAGGTGGGACCTGGGACGGGGGGAGCTTTGGTGGTAAGAAGATACCCCAGCTTGTCGTAAGAGATTGCCAATTTGACATTCCTGAGCCAATCTTTGTAGTTTGGCCCTGTCAGTATGTTTTTATCTAGAAGTAACTTAAGTCCAGTCATTTCGATTTGGTCGCTGCAGGGGGAGAGAAGAAACACTTAGCACGATGCTCTTGCAAGTTTAGAATGGTTTTTAATTTGTCTAAACAGGATGGCTCCCACTGTCTCTCGAATCCCTCCTCAAACCACAAAGGAAGAATTAGCCGGGATCAATCCCACCGTACAATACTTGCTTAACCGTTCAGCCAGGCCAGTGTCGGTACTTCGAGGGAGGTTTTCCAACGCTTTCGCGAAGTTCCTTAATTTAAGAACCTCTTTTCCCTGGGGGCGTAGCCCCGCTAACACCTTTCTAGGCACCTACTAGGTTTATAGCATTGATCGTTTAGTGAGAAATTTCCCGAGGAGTAGCATATACTCACAGTAGGATCGGGATCCAAATATCATCGCGTGACGAAAATGAAGGAATCCTACCATAATCATCACACTCCAAATGGTATGCAAATCTAGCAAGTTTCAGTACTTATGAAACTCCCGATGTGGATTTTTGCCCCATGCTCTTATGACCTTGACTTTGGCCAACAAATCATAAGTCACATGTCAAGTTCTTCCCGTCGTTATCCAGGTTAATTTGAATCCACCCGTACATACCCTTGACTTTGGCCAACAAGGCAGTACGACTGTTCCAAATCAACGCATCTATCTATGCTACACATGAATATCCAATAGCTACCAATCACTATGCCTTGACTTTGGCCAACAAACACAGCTTAAATACTATTGACTATTTATGTGAAACGACGGAGGGCTACGAATGGTTTTGGCGAAACCGTGAACGTAGTGAACTTGATATAATCGATGGAACGAGATAGCTTTTAGAAGGAGTGGCTCAAGCTCCGCATTTAAAAGTTAGTTTTGAAAAGAACCGAGTGGTTTTTCGAAAGTGTTCCATCGACTTAAACTTGGTTTATTATCTTGCATTAGTTCTTTTAATGCGTGATATTCTTGCATTAGTTCTTTTAATGCGTCCCATCATTTAATCCTACCATTGCAGAAAACAACCAAAATATGACGTACGCTTATGCCATTCGCATTCGCCACGGGGTCCCGTCATCACTCGTTAGGTTACTTAACTAACGACAGAGCGGGGGCTGGGCTAGCGCGGCTGTAAAACATAAGCAACGTCTAAATAGAAAGCAATGATAGACATTACAGATCACAGATGAATACATTGGATATACTAGCAATCCGCATTTCTTTCGAGCCTGAAACGAAAAGCGGATAACACGGTCGCGGTGAATAGCAAACACCCCACCCAAGACCCCTACGGGTGCGGCAAACTACCCGCCAAGTTCCCGGTAGTTTGTGCACCCCACCATGGGTCTATCCTAGGAGCAAAAACAGTAAAAAGAATTATACAATGACGGCTACAACCCCGACCCGGTTGTGCGGCCAAACAAATAATATTATTACATCAATTTACATTTACAATGAATGAAAGAAAAACAAAAGCTCATCTCACATCCACCCCGGCTATTCACCCGCGACAGTCCAACACATTCATATACACATTCCAGCACATTACAGATCATGTATAACCCCGACTAATCGACTTATAGCGATTAGCCGACGTTCAATACATGCAAACATCACAGATATAACCAACATAGTCAAAGTGCAGTGAAGTTCGGAAAAATACGGAATTATAGGCCCCCAAAAGTAAATTTTAGTTCTAGAAAATCTGGGCATATAATATATATCCTAAAAATCCCAAAATCAACACATAAAGACACTGCACGAAAAACGATGCAGAGAGGACATCAAACCGCGGCGCTTCCGCGGCACGAGCCTACCTCGTGCGGCGGAAGCGCGGCGGTTTGGATGAATCTCTGTGTCGTTTTTCATGGGTGTTTTTAGAAAACCCTGAGATGAATTTACAAATATAAATTTTTTCATTTTGAGCCCAAAATATTTCAACAGAAACTCAGGTTTTTAAAAATACGGTTTTTTGGGTTTTTTACGGTTCCGAACTTCGTTACACTTCACTACCAAGCTAGTTTAAGTTTAGTTAGGCTCTGATACCACTGTAAGTCCATATTGCGACCCCCGGTGCTTACGGGGAGGCGGAAACGGTATAAAAACGAATTTTTATCGCAAGAGGCAACATGGACTAAACTTGGTCGGGATCGTTGTCTAAACTAAAACTAGCAATCTAGCTAAAGAGAGTTAGCTACTATGGAAGATGGTTATACCTAAACTTGAACTCCTTCTTCTTCAAGCCTTGTAGAGGTTGATGGTTCTCTTTACGTCGCCTTCTCCCGTCGAAGATGGATCCACCTCGAAGGCTCGACCTTTGGGCTCTTTCTCGTACTTGGAGTGAACTAGAATCGCCGGCTTGCTAGACCCTTGATCCTAGAGTGAGTAGAGAGTGTCTAAGGGTTACTTTTGTTTTTCAAGAGAAGGATTCTCAACTCATGAGAAGGTTTCTCTTGACTAGAGGAAGAAGAAGATGAAGTGAAGAGAGAGAGTGAGAATGATAGAATAATCTTCTCTTTTCCTTTTGCAACCATAACAAAAGAAAAAGGATAATCAAATAATAATAATAATCAAAATGAAAAAGGTTTTGATGGAAAGTTTAGGAATGACTAATATCATTACAAACATTAAATGAAAAAGCAAGAATGAAAAAGCATCTTGCATTTGTAATGATGGTAGTCAAATGTTCAACCATGGTCAACAAGTCAACCATGGTCAACAAGTCAACAAAAACTAACCATGACACAATTTCATTTTATTATATATTATTAAATGATATAATACAAATCCATTAGGGTTTGGAAAAATACAACTGTCAACAGTGCATACGCACCCGTTCCGAAACCCTAATGAAAAATCATCTTCCTCCTCCTCAAAAAGAACTGTGCATACACACCTGCATTCTTGTTCCGAGGAACATGAATACTGAGAGATAAAAGCAACCCCAAATACTATACCAGTATCCGGCTCAAACCAGAGCCCGCTGGTAAAATCCGTCCGGACTCCAAACGGGCACAAGTGCGCGGATGAGAACGAACCCTGTCGCAAAACCATGCGACCTCTACTCTGTTTTGCCCAGAGGCGAATACCCTCTGTGTGGGACTCTAAAGACTCGACACTACGCTGGCAGTGGGTTTAACCACAGACCGCAAGCGGCACTAGCTGTGCGTAACGGTCCCCAGGTAGATGCCGACAAGAAGGCTGACGAGGTGAAACCCCATCTGAACTCCTACTGAGTCTGAATGTGACATTCTCCGTACAGTCCGGTCTGTTCGTCTGATACATCGCATGGCGGGCCTAGGGGGCGGTAAAACGTCAGTCCCCCAATAGCGGTACAAGTCGTGTCGGAGTGAAGCCCAAAACACCCTGAGATAACACTGGAAACCTACCAGTATATCTCGCTTGCCCTGGCCAGGGACTACTCGTGTAATGGCTCTCCTAGACACAGCGCGATGTCAACCCCCAATACCGGGAGAGACGAATCCTGTCTAACCGTCACTGCCTCCAAGTGCTTCGGGACTGCACCCAACCACCACCTGTTTGCACGACTCCTTTGAGCCGTGGTAGGGTAGTGATCAAAGTGCAGTGGGAACACACTCGAGGCGAAGTGTCAGTGTCAAGTCAGCGGACTAAGCTGTACTCATGTCACCTGGGAACTGATAACTGACGATAGGTATAATACCAACCTGTCAGTTCCCGACGAGTCCTGTCCAGTGTACTCGTAACCCAACGAGCACCCGTATACTATCTCCAGTACGACGTACTGATGGCTGTGGGACAGACCATCTCCCACACTGGGATGAGAAGCGCATACGCTAGTCTACTCCGGAGTATCGATGCCCAGTCTCGATAGTCCTACGACTAGGGACCTGTATAAGGATGTGCCTATAGATTACCCAGCCCCCACTAGTGTGACTGCCATCACAACGCTGGTAATCAAGCAAAGATCCTAAGGGCTCCACTAATGCGTATAAGTGATATACTGAAATAAACACAAGTACACATTGAAGTAGAAACAAACCAAGTAGCATACTACTATATTGAGCAAGACTGTTTATACAAGGTGAATATCCCAAGCTTCCATTAAGTAATATACAAACTAGTATGATACAGTAATGGCCTCTAGGGCATATACACTAACATTATTTTTCGTATTTTAAATCTAAATTTTTGGACCCGACCCAGGCGCATTTTGAAATACTTTTGTACCTCGCCAAAAATCATTCATTTAAGATCTTTTAACATTAAACGAATATATATTTTTCTGTTTACCCAAACTAAAGAAAATATTTTAAAATATTTTCTTTAAAATATTTTTCCTAACCAATCCCAACTTCCCTTTTTGTGCTGGGCCCCACCACCACCGAGCTATCTCTCTCTCTTCCCTTCTCTCTCCCTCTCTCTCTCTCTTTCTTCTTTCTCTCTTTCTCTCTCCCCTCACTAACCGACGATTTTATATCTCCTCCCCCCTCTCTCTCTTCCTTCTTTCTCTCTCCCCTCACTAACCGACGATTTTATATCTCCTCCCCCCTCTCTCTCCTCTCGATCTCTCTCTTTCTTTCTATCTCTCTCTTCCTCTCTCTCCTCTCAATCTCTCTCAATCTCTCAATCTCTCTCTCTTTCTCTCTCCCTCTCTCTCCACTCTGCCTCTCTCTACATATATAAATATATTTTATATTATATTATTTTTCCTTTTTCAAAACCTTTTCACCATTCTCCCCACATTCTCCTTCTTCTTCTCAAAATTTCCTTTCCCGCTCTCGCGAAGCCACGCCCAAGCCTCGTCGCCGCCTCTGCCCTCGTCGGCATCCCCATCTCCCTGACACCACACCACCAACTCACCTCCCTCTCTCCTCCGCTGCAAACCTACGACCCATGACAAACCCATGACCGCGTGAACCCACGCCTCACCCAAGCCCTAGTTGCCGGAGCCCCACCTCATCGTCGTCTCCACATCCACGTCTTCACCACCTCGCCCTCGCAACTACCACCTCCAGTTCTTTCATCCGCGAAGAGAACCCCCAAGATCCCTACACCCGAAACCCTGCACCCATCACCGCGACGACACCCATCACCTTCGATTCTCTCCGTCGACGTGCTCGCCTCCACCTCGTCGTCGCCTCTCTCCCCAACACCATAGCCTCCTCCCTGCACCCCCGACTAGAACCCTGCACACCCAACTACCAGAACTCGAAACCTTCGCTGCCATGCCGGGGACCTCGCCTTTGATGACCCATCGTTGTTGTCACCCCCTCGTCTCTGTCCCCGAACCCTGAGACAACTCCAGTGCACCCTGCAAACCCACAGCCATCTCCTACTTCTTCTCTTTTCTTCTTCTTCTTTCTTTCTCTTTCTTTTCTTGATCCGGTGTTTCCCGGCCCTCACCGGAGCCGTGACGACGCCGACGATCCAGCTGACCCAGAAGACGTTCTCGTGCAGCGTGGTCACTTCTTGCATTGGCTGGTTCCGTTCCGGGCACGCGTGTGTGCATCGCGGCTTTTACCGACATTGGACGTTGCAGTGCGTATCCGTCGCGTGATCCATCGAGGCAAGTGAAACTTGCTACATGCTATTCATAATACTTTATATTTATTTGATTACATGTTAAACCTATAGATTTAATCCAGTGTCTCATGTTAAATTTTAACATTCAATGTCCATCTTATCATTTTAGATTCATAACTTGGAACATACCATGTTGCATTTTGATTTACTATACATAGTACCCACATCCATGTTTAAATCACTTAATAATTGTCTGCATAGCCCATAGTACCTTTAAATAGTTTCTACCCCACCGGACACCTGTTTTCATTCATTTAACCTATTATATATATAATTACATCCCTAGATCATTTAACCCATAATAACGAGATTTTAACAATTCCATATTTGTTTAAGTGTATTTTACTTAATGTGGGAACCACAACCCTAACTCTGATTAATAACTGTGCATCCATATGCTTTAATCTGTACTTTTGCATATAACATTACAATGTCCCATTTTTATTGTTCCACTGGTATACCCATGCTTATGTTAGTTTGATTATGAACACCCACGTGACATGTTGTGCAACCCTGACATGACTTGACATACCATTACTTGACAAGACATGATACCGTGCACTTCTTGACATGACATGTTACCTATATGCTACCTGACTTGACCTGATGCACCATGGCTTTACCTGTTACCTGATGTTGTTACTAATGCCAACAAACCTGACCTGTTGTCCCTACGGGCATTTCCTGTTGTCTATCCAGACAAACCTGTACCTGCCTGATCCTGTGTTGGCATTAGCTCCAGATTATTTAATACCTGACTTGAACTTATAACTTGGGGGTATGGGGAAATCAATGATGAAACCTGACTTGTAACTCGACAGTTCGATACCTTTTCTGATCAGTCTTACGGGCTATGCCAGCCCCGGGGTGATGCTGCTGACATCACTCGTCATTACCTATTACCCTTTACTGCCTTGCGGCACGTCTCGGATTCAGCCGACAGTCTTAGACCGTGATCCCGGGCACGCACGGGATACTATCCACCCTTTACTGCCTTGCGGCACGTCTCGGATTCAGCCCGAGAGTCCTAGACCGTGATCCCGGGCACGCACGGGATACTATTGAGTTACATCGATGATTCATCAAATTGATTTCAAAGACTTGAGAGTAGATAACCAAGTTGACCAGTTTAGAATACTCACTGTACATCACCTGTGCCTTACCCTTCACTGTCACTTTTATATTACTGTTATACCTGTTTTACTATTTATACTCATACCTGCATATCTTGTTATCCCTGTTTATAGTATTGCTTGATATTATGACGCACTGACGTCTGTGTTTTGTATGGCCCAGATTCTCTACCTTTGTTGCAGGCTGATCAGGAGTACTGCCGCTATTAGACCGAGCGGTGAGGATCCTGCTAGTATCCAGTTTTACTTTCCAGTTGTTTTATTTATTGGATCTTTTACTTCCGCATATTATATTTTTTCTTGACTCATTTATTCTGGCTTATGGACATATACTAGATAGTTTAGTTTACTTTCCTGTTCTTGATATCTCTACAGCCGTAATGTGACTGTGGAAGGATTTTTCCTATCCACAGGTAGCATGGTTGGCTATGTCACGTGCCTATCTTAGCGCACTCTGTGAAGCGGGGCGTGACAATTCGTAACGGCTTTCTTAAAGAAATTCTACCCTAATCATAAAACAGCTCGAGTCCGTAGCGAAATAAATCAATATACCCAGCTTCCAAATGAACCATTCTCGTAGTGTTTTGAACACTTCTAGGATCTGTTAGTTCAATGTCCTCATCACGGAATTCCTAGATGGGATCTGTGTAGAATCATATATGAGTGCATTAATCCTACAACAAAACAGACCCTTGAATCCATATGTCAAGGTACCTTCATGAATAAAGATGATGGTGATGCCTGGAGATTTTTAGAAGATTTCGCTGAAAGAACTTTACAGTGGGAGAGTGTAAACCAGTCATCGTCTTGGGGTGGCATTCATCAACTTGATGTTTCCATAGGAGTTAGAGCTGAAATGGCAGCAATGCAAAAGAAACTCGAAGTTATAGAATATAAATTTTTAGCAGCCTCCCTAAATCAGATGTCACTTTCCAAAACTGTTTGTGGATGCCGGTCTGATCAAACTCATCTTACGGAAAAATGTCATTTAAATTGTCCGTTTCAAGGTCAAGAGCATACCAATGCTGCCTTCCAACAAAGATCGAGAAATGATCCGTACTCTTCCACTTATAATCAGGGTTGGAGGAATCACCCTAACTTTGCTTGGAACCAATCAAAAACTCAAAACACGGTTCCAAATCAAAACAATTCCCAAAGGGTCCTCCACCACAACAGCAACCACTTCAAATAAGTCAGCACCCCTACCAATCAAAAAACTTTCAAAATCCGGTCAATACACCTGCACCGTATAATCCTTTGCAGTTGACCGGTACTGATGAATCCTCTTCACTCGCACAAACCATGAATTTGATTCTGAAAAATTTCATGCAAGATTCGGCTGAGGTTAAGTCTTCTGTCGATGATATAAAGAAAAACTCCGCCTCCCAAGCTGAGAATATAAAATCGATGGAAGCACAAATTGCACAATTCAAAGCCGAGATGAGTGCTAGAGAGAAAGGGAAACTTCCGTCTTAACCCCTACCGAATCCTGGATATTCACAACACTACAATGTGAATGCCATTACAACGTTGAGATTCGGGAGAGTGCTGAATAATCAAGTCAGGGAAGAGATTGATAATCATGATGAATTAATCAATAACACCCTGGCTTCCACTTCCACTTTTCCTTCCACATCCACTTCTACTTCTAATCCTACTTTATCAACCCCACCATTTTCTTGCGAGCCTATTCTTCGTAATCATCAAGGCTCGAACCCTCAGCATTTTTCTTCTAGTCTACCAAAGACGATCCCTACTCCTATTCTGGGATCAGTTACACACACACACCACCTTCTCCAATGTTGGACCCAGCTATTATTGCTGAAGCTCCTTATCCGAATTGGTTAAGGGGAAACAAATCGAGTCCACATATGGAGAAGATTATGGAAATGTTTAAAAAGGTTAACATCAATATCCCTCTCCTAGATGCTATACAATAACTCCCCGCTTATGCAAAAATTCTTAAAGACTTGTGCACTAGGAAGAGGAAGATTCAAGTGCCCAAAAAGGTCTTCATGACAAATAATGTTAGCACTGCTTTTACCCCATAGTTACCAAAGAAACGTAAGGACCCAGGATGTCCTACGATATCGATTTCTATTGGGGGTAAAAACATTAACCGTGCTTTGCTTGATCTAGGCGCAAGTGTTAACCTGCTTCCATATTCTGTCTACGAGCAGTTAGGGATTGGAGAGTTGAAACCAGCTCATTGCACTCTCCAAATGGCAGACCGTTCAATCACCAAACCTAGGGGTGAACTGGAGGATGTGTTGATAAAAGTCAGGGAATTCACATTCCCTGTGGACTTTATTGTTCTCGATATACAACTTGTAGCGAACCCACAGAACCAAATTCCGGTGATTTTGGGTCAACCATTCCTTGCCACATCCAATGCTGTCATTAATTGTCGAAACGGTTCTATGAACCTATCTTTTGGAAAAATGACAATTGAACTGAACATCTATAAAATTGGAAGTCAGCCGTCTGAACCCTCTGCTCACATACTTGATGTCTGTTCTGTCCATAAGATTGCTTCCGAAAGTTGCGAAGTTGATGACTTTGCTTTGATGATCTCAATGACACTAGCACATCAATGTTCGATCTTGCACATCTTAGTGAGGACACTTTTTCCACTCCTGAGTCTGAAACTCTTGACTCATCACTTTCCGAGTCTGTATCCTTTGAAGGCTACGAGCTTATTTGTGACTCCGAATATCATTCGCTAACCCCCCCACCTTCTATAGTTTCTCCGCCCACATTAGATCTCAAACTGCTACCTTCTCATCTTAAATAAGCATATTTAGGTGAGGATGAGTCTTTACCCGTGATCATATCCGCTTCTCTATCCTCAGAGCAAGAGAATGTGCTTTTAAAGGTATTGAGATCTAATAGTCAGGCTTTTGTTTGGACTATGGCTGACATCAAAGGGATTAGTCCCTTGATTATTGAACATCATATACATCTGATGGATGACGCCAAGCCAACCCGAGAACCATAGAGACGGTTGAACCCCATCATGAAGGACGCGGTAAAGAAAGAAATCGTCAAATGCCTTGACAATGGTATCATTTACCCAATCTCCGATAGCCAATGGGCAAGTCCAATTAATATAGTCCCTAAGAAATCTGGCATCACGGTCATAAAAAATGAGGCTAATGAGTTAATCCAGACACGCGCTCAAACTGGGTGGCGTTTATATATTGATTATAGAAAACTCAATGCTGCAACGAGGAAAGACCACCTTCCTCTACCTTTTATTGACCAGATGCTGGAACGCTTAGCTGGACGTGAATATTACTGCTTCTTGGACGGATACTCTGGCTATAACTAGGTCCCAATTGCCAAAGAGGATCAAGACAAAACCACACTTACTTGTCCTTTTGGTACTTTTTCTTATAGACGCATGCCCTTTGGGTTATGCAATGCTCCCGCTACATTTCAGGGGTGCATGATGGGGATATTCTTGGACATGGTCGAGAATTTTCTGGAGATTTTCATAGATAATTTCTCGATTTTCGGAGATTCTTTTGCTGACTGCCTATCTCATCTTGACGCAGTTCTTACTCGTTGTAAGGAGAAGAACATAACCTTGAATTAGGAAAAATGCCACTTCATGGTCCAAAAGGGAATTGTGCTTGGACATGTTATTTCACGAAAAGGCATTGAGGTTGACAAAGCCAAAATAGATGTCATTCAAAACCTTCCTCATCCCAAATGCGTCAAGGATATACGATCCTTTCTTGGCCATGCAGGCTTTCACAGGAGATTCATTAATGATTTTAGCAAGATTGCTAGTCCTTTAAGTCTTCTCTTGTCCAAGAACACAACCTTTCACTTTGACTCGGATTGTGAGGCAACATTTGACTCACTCAAACACTCTCTCAGTTCAGCCCCTGTTCTATCATCTCCTTATTGGAACCACTCTTTTGAGCTTATGTGTGATGCATCAGATTCTGCAGTTAGTGCAGTCTTAGGACAACACATTGAAAAGATAGCACACATGATTTATTATGCAAGCAAGACCCTGAATGATGCTCAAATTAATTATACAACTACTGATAAAGAACTCTTGGCAGTTGTATTTGCATTAGAAAAATTCAGGCCTTACTTGATTGGCTCACCTATTGTTCTGTACACTGACCACTCCGCCTTGAAATATCTTTTGGCGAAGAAGGATGCTAAAGGAAGGCTAATACGTTGGATTCTTTTATTACAAGAATTTGATCTTGTTATTAAAGATAAAAAAGGATGTGAAAACGTGGTAGCCGACTATCTGTCGCGCATCTCTTCTTCACCTGTGACCCTGCCGATCAATGATTCTTTTCTGGATGAACAACTCTTGAAAGTATCCGACGAACCTTGGTTTCAGGATACTGTGAATTATCTTGCTACGGGACTTATTCCCCACGAATGGTCGAAACAGGACAAACATCGATTTCTATCCCAAGTACAACACTTTTACTGGGATGAACCCTATCTGTTTAAGTATTGTCCTGACCAGATCATTCGCAGATGTGTCCCTAATAATGAATTAAAGAGTGTTCTATCTTTTTGTTATGATCAGGCATGTGGGGGTCATTTCGGTCCTCAAAAGACGGCGGAAAAGGTTTTGCAATGCGGTTTTTATTGGCCGGCTTTATTCAAAGATGCATTTGATCATTGCAAAACCTGTGCACAGTGTCAACCTACGGGTAGGATTTTCCGAAGAAATGAGATGCCGCTTCAACTCATCTTAGTGGTTGAAATTTTTTACGTTTGGGGTATTGATTTTATGAGTCCTTTTCCAAACTCTATCGGGAATTTATACATATTGCTTGAGGTTGATTACGTCTTGAAATGGGTGGAAGCTATTCCTTGCCGCACTAATGACAAAAAGGTTGTCATTAAGTTCTTAAAAGAAAAAAAAAATCGCGATTTGGACACCCACATGCTATCATTAGCGATAACGGGACACATTTCTGTAATCGATCTTTCGAGACTTTGATGCGGAAATATGCAATCAACCACAAACTTTCCACACCCTATCATCCCCAAACGAGCAGGAAAGCTGAGGTTTCAAACAGACAAATCAAATAAATTTTGAAGAAAACTGTTTCTAAAAATCGAAAAGATTGGTCAACCAAATTGACGGATGCTCTTTGGGCGTTCCGAACTGCATATAAAATCGATTTAGGTATGTCTCCTTACAGACTAGTGTTTGGAAAGGCTTGTCACCTTCCGGTCGAGATTGAACAAAAAGCAAAGTGGGCCATTAGAGAACTTAACTTTGACTTAAATGAAGACTGCAACTTTCGGAAGCTGCAATTAAACGAGCTAAGCAAACTCCGCGATGAAGCTTACGATAATGCTGTAATTGTAAAGAACCGGACTAAGGTATTTCACGATAAAAACATTTTAAGAAAAACTTTTACACCTGGTCAACAAGTCCTTCTTTATGATTCACGACTCCATCTTCATGCGGGTAAGCTAAAATCTCGGTGGAAAGGACCTTTTGTTGTGCTGTATGTATACCCGCATGGGGCAGTTGAGGTTGAAAATGTTGAAAACGGTATAATTTTTAAAGTAAACGGACATAGATTAAAACCGTATTTTCCACTGACCCCACGGAGGAGCTCCTTTTTTTACAAAAGACACTTTATCTTGATTAAAATTCCTCCGTCTCACCTCCATATCTTGTAAAGTACTGTATCATCTTTAGAATGGAGGTGAGTGAAAAGAATAAGTTTGGGGGAGATTTTCATGTTCATATATTATTGCCCCCGTTAATAAATTTCCTCTCAAGTTTACAGGTTTCTGAAGATTTAAGAGATGGCAACAGTGAGGACACTGTTGTAAACAGGTTTGGGGAGGTTTGTACTTATTTGCGCATCACTTTGCATCATACTTTCATAAGCACAAAACATATAAAAAAATATATTTAATATTTAATTTTATAATAAAAGATTAGATAGTGAAAAATTAGATCAAAAAGATTAGAAAAATTTAGGAAAACATAGAAAGCTAGAAGTTTTCTTAAACGAACTAGCAATAAGTAGTTATGAGCCGTTGTCCTAAGGGTTAGTAGGATGAAAGAAATCACTAATATGAGGATAGAAATAAGTCTGAAAAATAGTTCCTATTCTGGAAGCCAAACATTTGAACGTTGATACGCTACTATACGCACTTACACACGTCTTGAAACTCGGGATAGTAGAGAATACCTTGAATATGCTCTTGTCTAAAAGCAAAAGTATGAAGGAAATAATAAATGAAGAAAATATAAAATGATGTAGAAAAATGAACACTGGTTTTTTTATCACCAATGCAGCATAAAAAATATATAGCGAGGGTGCTTCATTACCTAGTGCCTTAGACCAACTGGTTTGGGAGTCACTGCTAAGCCTTAGGTGTTGCAAGACGAGGAAAATACTAATACACCTAATCAGCAAGCATATGAGTAATCGGTCGGTTAGTACCTCAAGAAGTATTAACGGTCGCATGAAAAATGTGTGAGCAAAATCCATCTAAATATTCACCGACTAAAAAGTACTGAGGTAGATGGACAAGAGTACGATAGCTTGAATTGAATTCTCCGAGTGTAGAGATGGTCTTTAAACACACGTAGGGGTATATGATCGGTGTTTGGAAGAAAGGTAGGAATGAAGAATAAAGACGATGTTTTATTGAGGGATGATCTGATTTCTAACATCTTTTCATGACTATTAAGATAGGGCTCATGACAACTGAAAATCTAGTGTAGTTGGAAACTCTGATTTTCAAAGACTTTCTTTTATAATTCTTATCTTTATATGTAACTTTCACGATATTCTTTTTATTATAGGATTTTGTGGGTGCAATCCGCTGAAAACCATCAGGAGACAGCACTCCTCCTACTAGGGACACCTAGAGGTTTAAAGGCTTGTTGCACATGCTCAGTGCAATCGTGTTGCCTACGAAAGTGTGCTAGTTGGTTTTTCTTTTTCTTTATTTTCTCCTTCTCTTAAAAATAAAAGATGTTTGCTCGAAACGACCAAAATTAAGTTTGGGGGAATTTGATCAGTCGAAAATATTGTATTCTTAACACATCAATTTCCCTACTCTTTCTAATCTTCTAAAGTTGTTTGGTATAAATATAGCACATATGAGCAATTCGTCTACAAAATATTAAATAACATATGTTATACATTATAACCGGCATTATGAGGGAAATTGTGTGTTTATTACTACACGCATGATCTTTGTATATCAACACTTATCTTGAGATTGTGTGCAGGAAATTCTCCAGGTTAAAGAGCCGAAATCACAAAAGTGCTGATAAAACGCATCAAGTCTAAGACTTGAGATTCGGCAGTAAACTAGAAAGAACTATAAGATTCCAGACATCAGGAAACAACCATAAAGCCAACATGAAACAATACAGAGATTTCCATGCACTGACTCAATCAAACGGCCGCGGATCCACGGCCGAGTCAGGCCGATCCGACGCGGATCCGCGGCCGTTCTGACTCGTCGGCGGTGGGAACTTTTTGCAGAGGCTCTCTTTTAACGGTCCAACTTCTTCAAGACGCTTCAAAGTCCCTAGAAATCTCCAGAAGCTTCTCTATAACAGCCAATCTTCTAGTGTAAGCTTGGTACCTACCAAGCTTCCTATGCAAGCTTCATAACAACCAAGCTTCTAGGAGAAGATAAGGCAAAAACTATAAAAGGGGATCTAGGGCTTCATTACAAAAGTTGTTGAGTAGTTCATTGGTTCAGTTGTTGATTGGTTGTTGAGTAGTTCATTGGTTCATTAGTTGATTAGTTGTTCAATATCAATTCCACACACAAGTTGAGTGACACAACATGTAACTCAAAACCCTAGCCCAAATCCAATTCCAAAGCCAAATCAAGATTCATCAAGAACAAATCAAGCAAGCAAATGAAGATCCTTTGAAGCAATGCCGATCATCATCCGAGCAAGAGATCCACGAAGATCCGCGACTCAAGAAGATCGATGCGAAGCTAATTTCGGCGGATCTAGTTACCTCCTCAAATCTTGTAACCTCGAATTAAGTGAATGTGTACCTAATAGTCGATTAATAAAGGTGAATACTGTAAATCTTTCTTTTCTTTACATTCTTGCATTATGAAAAGTTACCGATTCTTGATTCTTTCCTTTTTCATGATGTGTGAGTGAAATCTCCGCTTGTAGCCGAATCGAGAGAATAGGTAGATGATGATGAAATTCTTGAACAATTCTTAAGTCTTATGAGTTTTGTAAACTTTAGGAAATTGAATCATCGAAAACCTAATTTGAGCGAGATCGCTTTCTTGAATGTTTTCGCTCCAAATTAGAGATCAACGATCGGTGATTTAATTTTTTAGAGGCAAGAATTTGAATGATAATCAATGAAAGGACAAGGGATGATGAAGGAAAAATCCTAGTTTCTTTAATAGATCCCTAAACCTCGTTGATCGCATCGATCTAGCAACAAATTCTCAATAGATAAGAATTCGAAATCATTAGTATTCATCATCAATATAATTTGATCGATTACTACAAGCTACTTTACAAATCTTGAGAATTCAATTGGTTTCGACATTTTCTTGATCTTTATTAATTCTTGATTTTAGATCTATTTCTTTATATTCGTGAAACTAAAATCTCACAAATATTGAATCATTTTCTTTTATCTTTTCTTTTCAACTCAAATAAAACGATTTCGAACAAATTTACACTTTCTCAGTAGACGATCCTCTCTCGCTAACGAAACTACAATAGACACCGTTATTGATTGCGGTATAAATTTCTTTGGTTGTGAAACATTTCCTAATACACACTAAGATGATCAATCAGTGTACATGGATTCCATCTCAGATCGCATTGCATCCAGCCATTTTCACAGAGTCCCCACTCATGAAGGCCAACCTGAATCTAATCGGGTCATCATCTACCATGATGCAATTATCGCTCCCACTGTCACTGAGAAAATCGCATTATCTCTCAGGTGGGTGGGGAACCCTACTAGATTCGCGAAGAGGCTGAGCTTCGTTGGAGACTATCGAATCCTCCGGTTCTACCAAATCATCAGTCGTAGTTTGTATTGCTGGAACTCCTTCCAGTTCTACCTCATGACCACTAATTTGTTTTTCAAGAAATTCCATTTTCTAAAAAGGCGGCATGTTGAGAAACAAAATACATTCGTTCCTCGGTTTGGTAGAAGCTATTCCCTCACAAATGTTTGGGATATCCAACAAACTTACAGAACTGACCTTGCCTCGAGTTTGTCAGGATTTTGCTTTTCAACATAGGCCGGACAATCCCATATCTTAACTCGTTTATGTCATGGTCTCTTCCCATACCATATCTCAAGTGGAGTGCTTGGCAATGATTTGGTGGGAACTCTATTCAATAGGTATGCAGCTTCTCAAGTGCATAACTCCAAAAGAAAATAGGTAACACAGCAATACTCATCATAGAGCGCACCATATCTCATAGGGTGTGATTCCTCTTCCCCGATACACCGTTGTGCTGTGGTGTACACGAATGAGTAAGCTGAGAGAAAATCTCATTCTCTTTTAGATATTCCAGGAATTCCATGCCCAAGTATTCTCCTCCCTGATTAGATCAAAGGATTTAATACTTTACCCGTCTAGTTCCCAACTTCTTATTTATATTGTATGAATTTCTCAAAACCTTCAGACTTGTGTTTCAACAGGAACACATGTCTGAATCTTGAGAGATAGTCAGTGAATATAATAAAGAATAAGGAACCAACCCTGGCATGTGTAGACATGGGATCGCATACATCACCATGTATTAGTCCCAAGAGTTCAGCAACTCTTTCTCCGTTTCCAGTAAATGGGGTATTGGTCATTTTACCTTTGAGACATGACTCGCAAGTTTCATAAGATGAAAGTTCGAACAGATTCAAATATTCATCGTTATGTGCCTTAGCTAGTCGTGTTGCATTGATATGACCCAGTCTACAATGCCACAAGAAGGATTCGTTCATTTCTGAACTTTTCCTCTTGTGTGTGTTTTGTATACTTTGAACTGTTGTTTGATTTAGAACTTATATGCTATTTTATAATGTGCCTGATCCAATCAACTCTTGATTCAGGACAATATTCATAACATTATCCTGCAATACAAGATTATATCCTTCATTATCTGATAAAGAGACTAATATAATGTTGTACATCAGGTTCGATATGTAATAACATTCATTCAGAATCAATGCATTTGACAATACAAGGTGATATCTGCCAACTGACTTGGCTGCAACAATTGCACTATCACCCGATCCCAGTTCTCTACCTCTCTAAGCCCATGTAACAAATTACATGTATGGGATCCTGATCCGGTATCAAATACCTAGGATGTAGAGATATTAAGAAACAGTTCTCGGTAATGAACACACCTGAAGAAGATGCATCAATATGCTTTTTCTTCGATCGGATGGCATGGGAATTATGGTATTCCCCTATTTCCTGGTCATTCTTATAACAATTATAAGAAATAACAGAACCAATGTTCCCCAGCTCAGTATAATAAGCATGTTCTGTCAATATATCCATATTATTATATTGATTAAGGCATGTTACGGTCGCAACCAGGAGAGAGAGAAGAAAACACTCTACGTGCGCCCTTGCAAGATTAGATTGGTTATTATTTTATCTAATCAGAATCGCTTCCACGGTTTTTATCAAGTCTTCCTTCAAACCCTAAAAGGTAAGGCTAGGCGGGATTAAATACACCCTATAAGTTCGCTAACCATTTAGCCAGGCCAGTACCGGTACTTTGAGGGAGGTTCTCCGCGCTTTCGCATGGACCTAATTAAAGTAAACCTTATTTTTTTAGAGGTGTAACCTAGTTGACACCTTCCTAAACACCTAATGGGTTAGCAAATTATAAAGGGCAAAACTCTCTCAAGAGTAACGTTTACTCACAGTGGGATCGGGATCCAACTATCTCATAGAAGTTATGCAATCTCATTGCAAATTTCAACACTTGAAATTCCTGATAATTTTTCCCCAAGCAGCTTATGACCTTAACATAATCGACAAATCATAAGTGCTGGTCAAGTTCAACCGGTCATTACATGATTGAATTAAACCCACCCGTACGACCCTTAACAAAGTCAACAAAGTCATATGACTATCCTAATCCAATCGCATCACATGCTTTAGCAGATAAGCACTAATCAGCTACCGCACACTACGCCTTAACATAGTCAAATAACGTAGCACGAATACTAAATAGTCCTTATCTGAAATGACGGAGGGCTTGACAGGTTTTTAAGAAAATGTTTTGCGTAATGAACTTCATATCGTTGCGGAATCGAATGACTTTGACTAGTTTCGGTAAAGAGGTCACTCCCGGTGAAGGGATCTCGGCTCTTTTCTCATCAAATGAGGTGCTGGATATTCTACAATGAATACCACTATGCAAAGCAAGAACTAAAAAAGCAATCAAAAAAAACCGAGTTGGTTGTAGCATCTTCTAGTTTCGCTAAAGAGGTTATTCCCGGTGATGGGATCTCGGCTCATTCCTTATCGAATAAGGAGCTGGATATTCTACAAGGAATATCGCAATTCAAAGCAAGAACCAGAGTTACCCTTTTTTGAAAATTTAATTCCACAACATCATTAGGTTTCTTTCTTTTCATTAATCTCATTAATGAAGTCCCATCATTTATGCTTCCTACGCATATAGAACGTACGCTTATGCCATCTGCATTCGTCACATTGTCCCGTTAGGTTACTTAACTAACGGTATAGCGGGGCGGGACTAGCGCGGATGCAAAACATAAGCAACGTTTATTATATATCATATATATAATAAGCCATTCGTCTCAGAATACAAAGTGATCACATCACAGAGCAGCAGAAGATAACATATGTAATATTGGATATAGTAGGATTTACGTGTTTTAAATCAAGCAAATAAAAACACGGATTCCACGGTCGCGATGAATAGCCAAACCCACATCCCTAGACCCCTACGAGAGTGGAAAGCAACCATGCCAATTCTAGAGTTAGGAGACCCGGTCTCGACACCTCGAGATGGCCACCCACTGGACCCTAGAACCGGATTACTTGTGCTCCCCTCCTTGAGTCTATCCTAATACGGAAAACCAAATAATATACATCAATGGTGACATCATGCTCAACCCGGAAGTGCCCCAATAAAAGAATATTACATACAAGGTTTTACATGAATGAAAATGAAAAAACACTCATCTCACATAAATAAAAGCCCGGCTATTCAAACACGACGATCTAATATAACATATCACAGCAACACATAACATCACATATCATCAACGTAAATAAATATGCGTATCCCAATTGTCGTTGACGTATAGCAACGAAACCGACGATACCTCACATATTACACTTATGGTCGCAGAAAAGAAAGTGAAAAACTACAACAATTGGAATCTACAAAACTTTTAGACATCATAAATCCGAAATATCACATACTTCGGATTTCATACCTAACCAAATGAATTCGTTAGACACCATAAACCCGGAATATCTCATATTCCGAATTTCATGCCTAACAATTATAAACCCCGCATTTTAGTCTCGTTATTGAAAACACTTTTCAATAACAAATCGAGCAATTCAACAAGATTCCCGACAACTTGATCGAATTCTCATCGGAAACTTTAGTAGAAGGTCGCACCCCCGATGCCGTCGACAAAGTGCACTTAGGCGGAACACCGCGACCGCAAGCACCTAGACGGATGCTTTTGGCAACGGGGTTCTCCTACAGTCACTTAGTCGGGGCTATGGGGCATGGCTATCTAGTAAGGTTACCCGACGAGTATCCGCGTACACTACGTGGTTGTGATGGACTTTTGATCCACATCAAAATTCCGTGGCAACCGATCAATTGAGACTAAATTGCTAAGTTTATAAAATTCAAATTAGTTTTCGCAGAACTAATAATTGTGGATTCCAAATATTGTATCAGATTCATAGAAAACTAAGCGATGTTAAAGAATTCGATCGAATCAACGAATTCCCAAAATTTTGCAGAAAGCTCAACACTTGAGTAGTGTTAGAAATACCCAGAATCATACCACAGTACCCACGAACCTGCAGCTGAAGGGCCGTCCCTTGCTTCTCTAGTGGCGCCGCGGAACCGCCGCCAAAGCCATGCTTTGGCCGCGGTTCCGCGGTCATTAAGATAAGTTAGGGACTCGTTCTTCAGGTGGGTCCATGGAATTACCTGCATGATTTTTTGAATATTTTTAACATGGAAAAATCCAACTTTTGGAAAAATTTCCAGAGATGGGTCCAAAATTGGGTTTTCGGGGTTCAATCGGACTTCTAACTTCGTTTAGACAATGCCTAATACTCTAGCTTAGCTCTGATACCACTGTAGGTCAGGAAGCCACCCCATCTAATAGGGTCTCCGTGGCACCAACGGGTCCTTCAGCAACTACTTTTTACGCATGCCCCCTCGCGAGGTGTACAACCCGCCGGAACACCTTCCAGTCTCGGGACACCCTGGAGGTAAGAGCCTATAGGGTTCTCGGGACACACTTTCACACAGTGAGAACCCCCATAGGTCGACATCCAATGTCTAGTGGTTCTGATACCATTGTAGGGTTCTCTAGCACGCCCAAGGGGTTCCGGACGCATCCGCCATACCGTTTTTCAAAAAAGTTAGCGAGCTAAAAAACCCTAACCTAAGATCTTAACTAAAGAATTAGAGTTATGCTAGAATATAAACAACTTTACATCTAAGTGAAATGGAATATAACCATTGTAGACCGATCCTTTACTTCAATAGCTCCGTGTTTTAGTCCCTTCGCTCTAAGTAGTGATCTCCCAGACTGTAGAATGGCTCCACAAGATGAAAGGAACAAACTTGTTTTATGTCTTTGAGGCCGAAGATGATCTACGTCGAGGAGATACTATCTCAAGCTACTTCCTCACTAATTTGAAATTATTGAAGCAAACACCCAAACTAAATGACTAGTCTAGTAGAGAATAATGAAGTAGGATTTTTGCTCACTTTAGAATTAATTTTCTCACTAATTTTCTTCACCTCCTAAAAACCTAGAGAGCTCTTGGAGATGAATAAGAAGATGAAGTGAAGAATAATAGAATGGTGAGAATAGAAACCAAGGGTGAGTTCATATCATATATCAGCTCATGTAGAGAATAAACCATGGCTAAAGATAATGGTTAGGTTAATAAATATCTTAAGTAAAACAAAATTAGTGGACTAAGTCAATGGTCATCACAAGTTTCTACAAGTATCCAACCATGACTAATTTCCACATAATTTTGAATTACTTAAATAAATATAAACCTAATTATTATCTATGGAACGGTGTAAGTCTCATACACCCATGTTGCATATATATAAACAAGCAAGACACAATAATATATATCATATATATATATTAAGTGTGCACAAGTTGTTGGGGTCAAAATTTGCACCGAAGTTGACCGGGTCAATGTCAAGGTCAACCCCAAGTAAGCGGGCCCAAGCCCAAGCAAGTGGGCCCACGCCCAAGTCGAGCCCCGCGGCCGGCCTCCCTATGCCAAAATAAAAATCATGCAACAAATAAATTTGATGTAATTTTTTGTGCATGAACGTAAGCAAAATGGGTATAAAACCAAAATTTTGTAAAGCCCATGGCATAGTGCAAAAACAAATAGCACATGAGACATGGGATGGACAAAATACCATTTTGTAAAGCCCAAGGGGCTATGTGTAAATGTGTAAGCCTATAAGAGGCAACATGATGAAAATATCTAAGACACTTTTCATTCACACCAAAAAACTAGGGTTCATGTGCCTTCTTCCCCTTCCTCAAGGTTCTAAACCTTCTTCTTTCTTTTGAATTAAATCAAGCGTTTTACTCTTCCTCTTCCAAAACTAAATAGTTTTTCATTACAAAACTCACAAATGGGAACTCAGATCTCCTATCAGATCTCAAAAATAAAAGATTTTTAAAATCTCATACTTCCCCTTTCTCTAAGATCCGGTCAACAGGGGGAAGGAAGGAGGAGACCCATCTCCAAAGACCCCATTTTGGGAAAGATCCAAGGCTCAGAAGAGAAAAAAGGGGTCCCCTTGAGCATTTACAAGAATTTCTTAGAGTTTAACTCCACAAATCAAAGCTTCTGAGAGTTTAACTCCATTTAAAAAAAAGAGAAGAGTCTTTCTTTCTAGGAGTTCAACTCCATAAGTCAAATCGGGAGCACAACTCCCAGTGCAGGGACCAAGTCATTTTTCCTGCTAGCGCCCAGTGCCCAAGTGCCCGGCACATGAGGTGGTAGCGCCAGCGCCCGAGCGCCCACGTGCTGGGCACGTAAGGCTCTAGCGCCAGCGTCCAAGCGCCCACATGCCGGGCACGTGAGGCGCTAGCGCCCGAGCGCCCACGTCCGAGCGCCCACGTGCCGAGCACGTGAGGCGCCAGCGCCCGAGCGCCCACGTGCCGAGCGCGTGAGGCGCTAGCGCCAGCACCCGAGCGCCCACATGCCGAGCACGTGAGACACTAGCGCCCGAGCGCCCACGTACCGTGCACATGAGGCGCTATCGCCCAAAGCTCTAGCGCCAGCGCCGAGCGCCCGCATGCCGGGCACGTGAGGCGCTAGCGCCCAAAGCGCCAACGCCAGTGCCAGAGCGCCAACGTGCCGGCCACGTAAGGCGGTAGCTCCCAAAGCACTAGCGACAACGCCGGAGCGCCCGCGTGCTGCGCACGTGAGAAACTGGCACCTTCTCCCACTCATCCTTTGGATTCCCTTTCTTTTATATATATATATATATATGTACACACACACACACACATGTACTCCACAATACTGTCCCCGCTAGAAAAAATTTCTAACAGGGCGCTGCCCCGTACCCCATGACTCCCAGCCCGCTATCCGGATAGCGGGACCCCCGTAAATACTCTGCGGGACCCCCGATATATCCAAAACCCCTTCAAAACACAATACTGCACATTGAGTTCGCATGACCCGTTTGACCCGTCAATCGGAGGTTCTCTGGCTCCAAAGGCGAGGGGTAATTAACGGCAGCTTAGTCCGAGGCTGCCGGAGATTCGGATACCCACAATGAATAAACCCCAGCCTACCCTAGGCAGGGGGAATCTGTAATGCACCTGATAAGCGCGTGCGTATTCTCATCTCAATGAGGTGATGAAAAACACCCTGCAGATTCTGGCAAGCCCGGTGGGACTTATCTTTCCTCCCATATTTCGGGTTAAACGTTCATGCGAACTCAATCAATATACATATCGATTGTCCATACTGAAATCATGCTTCTTTGTGCAGGTTAACAAATTTCAAATTGCAATCTCCGGAAGAAAAAAAATGTCTCTAAGGATCAGATCAGCTCTCGACGCAGCTCCCATCTCCTACACGATGAAGATGGACGTCAAGATGGTCTTCCCGGCCAGTCTCGGGCAATAATGGGAGGAGCCGCCGCTACCATTTGTTTCTTTTATGTTCGTGTCGGCTAACGCCGTCCTAGCTCCTCAAGCTCCGGTAACAGACAAACCGGTCTCAAAAGGGAAAAGGTCGAATGTCATGGTCGCGAGGGCACCTTTGCCCAAGCACAAATCCGTTTCTAAACGACCCTCCATTTCCCCATCTGGGGTCAAGGCCATCAACACCAACAAAGAAACAAGGTGTCTCGAGTAAGTTCCAGCGGTGTCCCCAACAACTGCTCGATCGGGTGTCTTCTCTAAGCTCCCCGCCAATCGACTCACGATGGCTTCCTGGATAACGGATGACCGCCAAGCCCTCAAAATCAAGAAGCTAAGCCAGAAAAGGCTCAGATATAGAGCCAACAAAAGGGCTAGGGCTCATACTAGGCTGTGTTTCATGGGGCTCCAAGAACGGGGTTACCCCGCCAAAGATAAAGAGACAGCTGGATATGTGGTCCACACTGTCTACATGGTAGGTAAGCGCGACAAGAGCAAGGAGGAGGCCACTACATCTCAAATTCAATCTGGTGTGAATATAGATGCCACATTCCAAGACCAGCCTCCTCTGGAAGGTAATGAAGACCCTTCCAGTAAGGCTGATAAGCAAGGAGAGCCCTCGGTTCATGAGGAGTCGGGCTCGGAAAGCGAAGATGAGCCAATCTTCCGTTTCAAGAACGCAGAGCAGCAACTTCTCTAAAAGCTCCGAAAGAAGCTCAGTAAAAACGACAAGGAGATGGCCAAACTTTACTCCAAAATTAATGACTTGACGAATGTCGTCTTGCAGCTCACGGCCCGACTTGCCTCTTAGCCGCCCAATCTTGTGCAGGGCTCTGCTCATGAACCGGGAAACGGTGTCCCAGGGCAGCCGACGCCTATTCCCTCATATCCAAAAGTGGGCAGACCGCATGAAAATCAGTCGCATCCTATCTCGGGAAATGTCTTGGCTACCGATGAAAGTAGCCCGCTAACTCAAGATCAAATCATGGATTTGGTTGCCAACAAAGTCAAAACATTGGTAGCTAAAGTTGAAGCGTAAAAGGATGTTAGCAGTAGCGGGAGACCATATCCTGCTCAGTATGATCTGGTAGAAATTCCCAGCGGCTATGTCATCCCTAAATTCGAAAGATTTGATGGGACGGGAAATGCGAATCAGCACATCGCCCACTTCAAAGTTTCATGCTGGAATACTGGGGGCAATGATGCGCTTCTCCTCTGCCAGTTCGTTAATAGCTTGACCGATGTTGCTTTCGACTGGTACGCGAGCATACCAGATGGCTCCGTCACAACTTTCGTCCAAATGGAATCTTTGTTCCGACAATGGTTCATGAGTGTCAACAATAAGATCACCATTGCCGACCTCGTAAGGACCAAGCCAAAGAACAACAAAAGCTGCACCGATTTTATAACCCGATGGCGCAATCTCTCAGTCAAATGTGAACCGCCGATAGAGCAGGAACAATCTGTCATTCTCCTTGTTAGAAATCTCAACAATTGAATGGCCCCGTTTCTATGCACCGCGGGTCTCAAAACATTCCAAGAGCTGACCAGGAAAGTTCAGATGCTGGAGCGCTCAAAGAAGGAGTCCTCCTCGGATTCCCAAAATAACAATAGGTCCTGGAGAAACCGAAAAGACGAAAATCGTAAAGGCGGAAACTCCGATGATTCTGAATCTTTCAACGCTTCTGCTAACCGAAATAAGTTAGGGATGAGCGGGCCTAATGCCAACCAGCCTCGGAAGCAGTGTTCGGAGAGGGAGGAGAATCTCCACTGAAAGAGAAACTGGATAAGATCTATTCCTTCAGAAGGGACAAAATCCGTAAAATATTCAAAGACGCCCAGAGGAACGGTCTATAACTGCCAGAGTCAAAAAGACCGCAGGAAGCTAATATGACCGACGACCCCAAATACCGCCCCTATCACAGAGTGATTGGTCATGCCATTGAGGACTACTTCGTCTTCAAAGATTGGGTCGAGAAGCAATACAAGGCAGGAGAGATAGAACTTTCCAAATGCGCGTTAACAAACAGCAAAGCCGCGACCACCAATTTCATACAAATGGAGACCAAAGTTCTTCGTGAAACTGATTCTCTCAGATATCTGCCTTTCTCTGAAAACAATCGACCACCACATCATTAAACTGGGAACGGTCAACCTATAAGTTGTTAAACTGGGAATGTAAAAATAAAAAATAAAAATGTGTGTAAATAAAAAATGTGTAAATAAAAAAAAAGAGTAGTGTAAGTAGAAAAAACCCGAAATGATGGGGCAGCCGCGAATAAAAAGCCAAAAAGATAGGGCAATCGCGACCTTCGCGATAAGAAAAGATGAAATGATTGAGCAATCGCGTAAAACAAAAAACGGCGAATGATGAGTCGCTCCTGGTACCATATTCCAGTGCAGCGACACAGACGCCAACCAAAATTTCAAATTCCCGAATATCCAAATGGCGAATGATGAGTCGCTCCTGGTACCATATTCCAGTGCAGCGATGCAGACGCCAACCAAATTCCAAATCCCATACCCCAACGGCGAATGATGAGTTGCTCTTAGTACCATATTCCAGTGCAGCGATGCAGACGCCAACAAAGTCCTGAAATTTTTCTGGCCCTACGGTCTGGATGATACATCATGCAAAACCATATACAATCCATGGGCATAAAACGATACCAATCCCTCCCAAGTCCTGCCGACGAGCCCACATTCAAAGTCCCACCGGCGGTGAAGATTCAAAAAAAAAGGGTATGTCCACAAGCAAAATGGGCACGAATGAAAACCCGAAAGGGCTCCGTGAGTAAAAACAGCAGGACTGCCGGCGAGTTTGTGAAAACCCAAAAGGGCGCAAACTCGTGAAAAAGAGATGAAATGCACTCGCAAAGTCCTCTCGACTTTGTGAGGAGAAAATTCCCGCGTGAGATCCTTACGACTCACAAAGGAGCAACACACTTAGGAGTGCCCACGACTCCTAAGGAGAAAATGCACTTACGGGATCCTTACGACTCGTAGGGAGAAAATGCTTTTATGGGACCCTTACGGCCCATGAAATTGAAAAGCCTTAGGTGATAGGGCTCCAAACCTATATCCTAAGCCATCGCTTCCCAACAGGGAAAGGCAAATGATGATTCGTTCCTGGTACCATATTCTAGTGCAGCGGTGCTGATGCCGACCCAAAAACCAATTCTCAAATCCTCCCGGGGCAAATTATGAGTTGCTCCTGGCATTATTCCAGTGAAGCAATGCAGATGCCGACCAAAACCAAAATCCCAAAATCCTCTGAAAGACAGATGCTGATTCACTTATGGTACCATATTCCAGTGTAGCGATGCTGATGTCAACCCAAATCAAATCAAATCAAACCAACAACCTCTGCGGCAGAATCATGCTTCGTCTCAGAATGTACCCCGTGTCGAAATCATGCTTCGCTTCGGAATATCCACCTGCCCTGTCGGAATTATGCTTCACCTGGGAATAATTCTCTACACCAAAACCAGTGACACTCCGTGCCGGGGAAACGTCCACCACAGACACTCCGTGCCGGGGACAAGTCAACCAGCGACCTCCTCGTCGAAATTATGCTCCGCCCTGGAATCAAGTCAACAAGCAACCCCCTCGTCGGAATTAAGCTCCATCTCGGAATTAAGTCGACCAACAAGCTCTGCATTGGAATCATGCTTCGTCTCAGAGTGTACCCCGCGTCGAAATCAAGCTTCACCTCGGTGTATCTACCTTCCCTGTCGGAATCATGCTTCGGCTCGGAATCAACCAACAAGCTCTGCGTCGGAATCATGCTTCGTCTCAGAGTGTCCCCCGCGTTGAAATCATGCTTCGCCTTGGTGTATCTACCTTCCATGTCGGAATTATGCTTCAGCTCGGAATCAACCAGTGACCTCCTCGTCGGAATTAAGCTCCGTCTCAGAATCAAGTCGACTAACAAACTCTGTGCCGGAATCCTGCTTCGTCTCAGAGTGTATCCAATGTCGAAATCATGCTTCGCCTTGGCGTATCTGCATTCCCTGTCAAAATTATGCTTTGTTTCGGAATCAAGTCAGCCAACAAGCTCTACACCATAATCATGCTTCATCTCAGAATGTACCCCGTGTCGAAATCATACTTCGCCTTGGAGTATCTTCTTTCCCTGTCGGAATTATGCTTCGTAAGGGAATCAACCTCTGCATCGAAATTATGCTTCGGTAAGAATGTCTGCCGCCCGTCGGAATTATGCTCTGACCCCTTTGGAATCATGCTCTGCTCGTCGGAATTATGCTCCGACCCTTCGGAATCATGCTCCGCCGATCGGAATTATGCTCTGATCCATGGAATCATGCTCCGCTCTTCGGAATGATGCTCCGATCCTCGGAACTATGCTCCGATCCCCGAAGTTATGCTCATCGGAATCATGCTCCGATCCCTGGAACCGTGCCTCTACTCTTCGGAATTATGCTCCGATCCTCGGAATTATGCTCCGACTCTTCGGAATGATACTCCGACCCTGGAATTATGCTCCACAAATTGGAATTATGCTCTGACTCTTCGGATTGATACTCCAACCCTGGAATTATTCTCCGGAAATTGGAATTATGCTTCGACTCTTCGGAATGATACTCCGTCCCCGGAATTATGCTCTGAACCCTGGAATTATGCTCCCGGGATGATGCTCCGCCCTTGGAATGTATTAGTTGTATGTATGCCCTAGAGGCCAGTATTGTACAGAAGATGTATGTTATATTTGATGCTTGGACATATATAGAGATGACTTTCTTGCTCGATATGATAGTATGCTATCTGGTTACTCTTTATCTTAACATGTACACCAGTCTCTTTAAACTGTCTTATGGTTACATGTTGGTAAAGCCCTTAGGATGTGTACTTGACTACCTGGACTATGATGCAGATCATACTAGTGGGGACATGGTAGTTCATAAGTACATCCTTCAAGGTCCCTAGTCGTGGGTGTATCGAGACGGGGCATCGATATACCAGAGTAGACTAGCGTATACGCTTCTCGACCCATGCGATGGGCGATGGATGATCCCATATCCATTGGTGTTTGACATCAGAGATGGTATACGGGTGCTCAGTGGAGACTGGGTACACTGGACGGACTCGCCGAGAACTCCCAGATGGTATTATACCTCACGTCAGATGGCAGTTCTCAGGTGACACTTGTGCAGGTTAGTCTGTAGACCCGAGATCGTCATAGAGTCTTGTGTGATTCCCACGGTGCTTTGATCTCCACCTTACCACGTCCATGAGGGCGTGCAAAACGGTGGTCCTTGGGTACAGTCCCGAGTCACATGGAGGCAATGAGCGATAGGAGGGGTTTCGTCTCTCCCGGTATTGGGGGTTGATGTTGCGCTGTGCTCGATTGGCCGTAACAGGGAAGTCCCTGGCCAGGGCTGATCAGAGATTTGCTGGTAAGTGTTACCAGTAGTTTCTCGACCCGTTATGAGCCTCACATCGGCACGACTTATCGATTATTGGGGTCTGATGTTTACCACCCCTAGACTTGATATGCGACATATCAGACGAACAGACCGGACTGTACGGTAAGTGTTACTGGTTGGATTCACAGGAGTGTGAGTGGGCTAGCTCGTCGATCTTCTGATCGCTCAATACCCGGATGGCCGTTATGTTTAGCAGACCGCTTGCGGCTTGTGGGTGCTTGATATGATCATCATCTGCTACCGGCGTATTGACGAGTCTTTAGAGTCCTACACAGAGGTTTCCTGGTTCAAGCGAAACGAAATAGGAGCGCATATGAGATATGTGCGAGACCGAGAATAATGCGTGTATGTGATACCGTATTTCATTCTCGCGATGGATGTATCGATTGGTTATATTCGATATGACCTAGTTATCGAATCGTTGATTCGATAAATCGATACATTGGATACTAGTCGGTTATGTGCGACATGACCGGATCATTGAATCAAATGTTGATTTAATGATTTAATGTATAATTATATATATTTGATATATTACTTTGCATTGGCTAGTATTGGTTCACTTTATATGGATTTTCTCACTCGATGTGCAAGAAGTATATATGATGTACTTTTGTGCACACATTTGTATCATGTTTGATGATACTTGATAATTTAGTTAAGTGTATAGAATTAAACCATGGTTAATTTGATAATTAGGGTTTTGCATAATCATTTATTTATTTATTTGTTCATTTATTTATTTAGAAAAGATTGAGATAAGAATGGTGGAGAAGTTTGTTTTTAGTTGAAGCTTCATGAAGCTTTGACTTCTTAACCATTCTTGTCTTCATGCTTAACCCTAACCTATCCAACTAACCATGGTCTATTCTCTACACTCAACTATGGTTTGCTTATGATAAGTATTGAATTATTTTCATTTTAAATCAAGACTTATCATATTCTTTCTTCTCCTTGACCTTCTTCTTCAAGAAAGAAACCTTGATGCCATCAATGGAAACTTGAGTTCTAAAGTGAGAAATCAAATTCTAAAGTGAACCCACCTCCTATTTCTTCACCCTCTACCTCTTGCCAAGTTGTTTTGGGTGTTTTCTTCACAAGTTTCACAACTTGGTGAAGTTGGAGCTTGAACTTGTGCAACCTCGACGTAGATCATCTTCGGCACGAAGCCGACGACATTGCCCGCTCGTTTTCCCGATGAAGCCGACGAATGAGTCTAGGATTCGAAAAGGACAGCGAGAGGACGACTACGTGGAGCTAAGGAAGTGGATATCCGGATCTACAAAGGTTGTAACTTCCGATCTTTAGTTAAAGTGTTAACTAGATTCGTTTTTCGCCTAGAATTCTAGCCGACGATCCGTATTAGGGTTTCTCTGCACCATAATTTTTGTAAATTGGCATGGTTGATGCCTTGTGAGACCACTATAGGGTGCCTAGGAACCTATCACTGGTATCAGAGCCTAGCTAGGGCCTTAGGCGAAGTCTAGACGACGTTTGAAGCCCGAACGAACCCGAAACCCTAAACCAAACATGCTCTCTGGCCTTTTTCTAAAATCTGGGATTTTTCCACATTAAAAATATGCAGAAAAATCAGCAGAGAATTGTAAGAATTACTGTGAAGCCCGTACCCATGAATCCACCAAAGTGCGGCGGAACCGCGGCAGAAGCCTGGCTTCTGCGGCGGTTCCGCGGCCATTTGGTGACATCATCAATTCCTGTTTGCACAGTAATTCCTCTTTTCTGGTGTTGGATTTTCTGGGAATTTTTAATATTTATTCAAGAGTTGAATTTTCTGGGGTTGTTTTGGGGATTCGGTGTTTCGATCGGATTATCAAATTTCGTCTGTGTTTTTCCGGATAATTTTTAGAATATGTTAAAAAGTTCGACCGGATATAAATACCCAATTTTTCCCCTGTCGGGAAATTTCCAAGTGTTGGATTTTTCCGTAGTTTAACGACGTTCTAAGTAGTGCAAGTAACGCGATGGACCCTCTAGAAGACAACAAACCTTAACTCGATTATGTGACCGTCTTGAACTGCCCTTTGAACCTTCGGGTTTGGGGCAGTACGGTGTGCCACATGTGAGGCGTTGGCTTGACCCTTCTACGGCTGGACCGTTGGTACTGAGGCACGAACTGAATGTTGTTAGACTTATTTCATGTGTTGAGCTGTATCGGGAAAACTTGGGTATTCGACTGTTCGATCGGAAAGTTTAACATTTTCTGTTTATCTGGAATGTGATACAATAATTGGAATTCACAAACAGTTATGAGATAACTGAATGAATGTTATAAATCTAGCAGTTTAGTTTCACTTGATATTGAAAAGAGTTTTCGATAATGAGACTAAAATGCGGGGTTTATAACTGTTAGGCATGTGATGTCTAAGTATTTCATTTGATTAGGCATGCGATGTCTAAAGAAGCTGCGGATTCCAATTGTTGTAGTTTTACACTTTCTTTTCTGTGACCGTAAGTGTAGTATGTTCATATCGCCGGTTTCGTTGCTATACGTCAACGACAATTGGGGTATGCATACTTACTTACGTTGATGACATGTGATGTTATGTGTTGCTGGATATGTTATATTGGATCGTCGTGTTCGAATAGCCGGGGGTTTTTATGTGAGATGAGTGTTTTTCATTTTCATTCATGTAAAAACTTGTATGTAATATTCTTTTATTTGGGGCACTTCCAGGTAGCGGAAGTTGTCACCTTTTGTATATTATTTACTTTTCCGCATTATGATAGACCCAAGAAGGGGAGCACAAGTAACCGGGTTCTGGGGTCCAGTGAGAGACCATCTCGAGGAGTCGAGTCCGGGTCTCCTAACCCTAGAATTGGCAGGGTTGCTTGCCGCTCTCGTAGGGGTCTAGGGGTGTGGGATTGGCTATTCATCACGACCGTGGAATCCGTGTTTTATACTGGCTCGTATTGAAAACACGGACGTCCTAGTATATCCAATATTTCATATGTTTCTTCTGCTGCGATATCTGTGATGTGATTCTGTGATGGATATAGTATATAGTTTATATGATATATTATATAGACGTTACTTATGTTTTACACCCGCGCTAGCCCTGCCCTGCTCTGTCGTTAGTTACCTAACCTAACGGTGCACGAGGGGACATCGAGGTGAATGCGGATGGCATAAGTGTACGTCATATCTATCTGTGATGTTTAGGTATTTAAATGATGGGACTTCATTAATGTGATTAATGAAAGAAAAGAAACCTAAGATGTTGTGGAATCAAAATTTTAAATAAAAAGGGTAGCTTCAGTTCTTGCTTTGCATAGCGGTATATATGATATACCCTGCACCTTATTCGATGAGGAAAGGACCGAGATCCCTTCACCGGGAGTGACTCCTTTAGCAATAACTGGCAGATGCTACACACTCGGTTTGCTTTTGACTGCTTTTGGGTTTTTTCTTTGCACAGCGATATATATGATATATCCCGCACCTCATTCGACGAGGAAAGGACCGAGATCCCTTCGCCGGGAGTGACTCCTTTAGCAAAACTAGAAAAGCCTCAAAATCACTCCATTTCAAAATTTCATTTGATTCTACAACGATATCAAGTTCATTACGCAATAGGTTTTCAGAAAAACCTGCGTAGCCCTCCGTCATTTCAGATAAGTTACATATAGTATTCATGCTACATTTGTTGGCTTTCGTCAAGGTGTAGTGTGCGGTAGCTATGTGCTGTTTATCTGCTGCATATGATGCGACTGGATTAGGGTAGTCGTACGGCTTTGTTGACTTTCGTCAAGGGTCGTGCGGGTGGGTTTAATTCAGTCAAGAAATGTACGGGTTGAACTTGACTAGCGGGCTGTGATTTGTTGGCTTTCGTCAAGGTCATAGCACGCTAGGGGCAAAAGTATTATCGGGAATTTCAAGTGTTGAAATTTGCAATGAGATTGCATACCTTCTATGAGATAGTTGGATCCCGATACCTACTGCGAGTAAGAGTTACTCCTGGGAGAGTTTTACACATTGCAATTAGCTGATCAAGTAGGTGTCTAGAAAGGTGTCAACGGGGTTACGCCTCTGGAAAAACGAGGTTTACATTAATTAGGTTCGTGCGAAAGCACGGGGGACCTCCCTCAAAGTACCGACACTGGCCTGGCTGAAAGATTGACGAACTTGTAGTGTGTAATTAATCCCGGCTAGTCTTTCCTTTTAGGGTTTGAAGGAAGATTTGATAAAAAGCAGTGGGAGCCATCCTGATTAGATAAGATAATAACCAATCTGATCTTGCACGAGCATACGCTAAAGTGTTTTCTTCTCTCTCTCTCCAGGTAGCGACCATTTCATGCCCTAATGAAGATAATAATATGGATGTATTGACCGAACCCGCATGTTATACTGTGCTGGGGAACGTTGGTTCCGTTCTTTCTTATAAGAGTTATAGGAATGAACAGGATATAGGGGAATGCCAGGATTCCCATGCCACCCGAATGAAGAAAGTACATGTTGATGCATTTTCTTCGGGTGTGTTCGTTACTGAGAACTGTTTCTCCATTTGCTCTACGTCCTGGGTATTAGATACCGGGTCAGGATCCCATGTATGTAATCAGTTACATGGGCTCAGGAAAGGTAGAGAACTTGGAGAAGGTGATAAAGACATTAGAGTTGGAAATGGTGCAATTGTTGCAGCTAAGACTGTCGGGGAATATCACCTTGTATTACCAACTGGTAATACATTGGTTCTGAACGAATGCTATTACATGCCGAACCTGATATGCAACATTATATCGGTTTCTTTATTAAGTAAAGAGGGATATAATTTTGTATTACAGGACAATGTTATGAACATTTTCCGTAACCAAAAGTTGGTTGGATCAGGCACGTTGTGCAATGGCATTTATGTTCTAAATCAATCAACAGTTCTGAGCATAACAAGCACACACAAGAGGAAGAGTTCAGAACTGAACGAATCCTTCTTGTGGCATTGTAGACTGGGTCACATCAATGCGACACGACTGGCTAAGTTGCATAAGGATGGATATTTGAAACCATTCGAATTTTCATCTTATGACACTTGCCAGTCATGTCTCAAAGGCAAGATGACCAAAACTCCGTTTACGGGACACGAAGAAAGAGTTACCGAACTCTTGGGACTAATACATAGTGATGTATGTGGTCCCATGTCTACTCATGCCAGGGATGGTTCTTCGTACTTCATTACATTCACTGACGATCTCTCAAGATACGGACATGTGTACTTAATAAGACACAAGTGTGAAGCTTTTGAGAAATTTAGAGAATATAAACAAGAAGTCGAAAACCAAACCGGAAAAGATATTAAAATCCTTCGATCTGATCGAGGAGGTGAATACTTGAGCAATGAATTCCTGGACTTCCTAAAAGAGAATGGAATTCTCTCTCAGCTGACTCCTCCATATACACCACAGCACAACGGTGTATCAGAACGGAGGAACCGCACCCTATTAGATATGGTGCGCTCTATGATGAGCACAGCTGAGTTACCTATTTCCTTCTGGGGGTATGCGCTTGAGACAGCCATACATCTATTGAATATGGTCCCCACCTAATCTGTACCTACCACTCCATATAAGATATGGAAAAGGAAGAGACCATGTCTTAACTATGTTAAGATATGGGGTTGTCCAGCCTATGTCAAATGACAAAATCCGGACAAACTCGAGGCACGGTCTGTTCTATGCAAATTTGTAGGATATCCCAAGAATTCTCAAGGGTATATCTTCTACCATCCTGAGGAACAAAGAGTGTTTGTTTCTCGGCATGCCACCTTTTTAGAAAAGGAATTTCTTGAAAAAGAGATTAGTGGTCATGAGGTAGAACTGGAAGAAGTTCCAGCTGCAGAAACTACAACAGAAGATCTGGTGGAACCAGAGGATTCCGTAGTTCCCGATGAACCCCAGCCACTCCGCCGATCTAGTAGGGTTCCTCGCCAACCTGAGAGATACTATGGTTTTCTCATGGACGGTGGGAGCGAGGATTGCATCATGGAGGATGATGACCCAACTAGCTTCGAGCAGGCCATCACGAGTGGGGACTCAGTGAAATGGCTGGATGCTATGCGGTCCGAGATGGAATCCATGTACACCAACAAAGTATGGACTTTGGACGTTGCTCCTGAAGGGGTAAAACCCATTGGGAGCAAGTGGATCTTCAAGAAGAAACTTGGTGTAGATGGGAAAGTGGAGACTTTCAAAGCTAGACTTGTAGCAAAGGGTTTTCGTCAAAGACCAGGTGTGGACTATGACGAAACCTTTTCTCCAGTGGCTATGCTTAAATCCATCCGGATCATGCTTGCCATCGCTGCTTATCATGATTACGAAATCTGGCAAATGGATGTTAAGACCGCCTTTCTAAATGGTGATTTAGAAGAGTGCGTGTACATGACTCAGCCAGAGGGCTTCGTAGACAGTGGGAGCAGCGGAAAGGTATGCAAGCTGCTTAAATCCATTTATGGATTAAAGCAAGCATCGCGGAGTTGGAACATCTGCTTTGACGTCGTTATCAAAGAGTTTGATTTCGTCAAAAATCCAGATGAACCTTGTATCTACAAGAAGGTGGCAGAGAGTAAGGTAGTCTTCCTCGTATTGTACGTGGACGACATACTCTTGATAGGAAATGATATTCCTATGCTGCAATCGGTCAAGCTCTTCTTATCACAAAGATTCTCAATGAAAGATCTTGGTGATGCCTCCTGCATATTGGGAATCAGGATCTATAGAGATAGATCCAAACGGATTTTGGGATTGTCCCAATCCAGGTACATTGACACCATACTACAGAGGTTTAGTATGGAAGAGTCCAAGCGTGGGAACATGCCCACGATCTCTGGAGTCACTCTCTCCAAAGAGATGTCTCCCAAGACTGATTTGGAGAGAGCTCGCATGCAAGGGATACCCTATGCTTCGGCAGTAGGCTCTATCATGTATGCGATGCTATGTACCAGACCCGATGTAGCATACTCACTAAGTGTCGTGAGCAGGTATCAAGCTGATCCTGGAGAGAGTCACTGGACAGCTGCGAAGAGCATTCTCAAGTACTTACGAAGGACTAGAGATATGTTCTTGGTGTATGGTAACAGAGAGCTCGAAGTGGAGTCCTTTACCGATTCGATCTTCCAGAGTGATAAGGACGACTCTAAGTCGCAGTCGGGCTTTGTCTTTACCCTTTACGGAGGGGCGGTTAGCTGGAAGAGTTCCAAGCAGGAAACCGTGGCAGACTCGACAATGGAGGCTGAATACATCGCTGCCAACGATGCTGCTAAAGAGGCTGTCTGGATCAAGAAGTTCATTACTGAACTTGGAGTGGTTCCATCCATTGAGCGTCCAATACCTTTGTATTGCGATAACAATGGAGCGGTGGCTTTGGCCAAGGAACCCAGGTCCCATCAGCGGTCCAGGCATATTCTGAGGCGGTATCACTGTAGGGTTCCTAGGCACCCTAATGAGGTCTCACAAGGCATCAACCATGCCAATTTCAAATTTAAACGGTGCCGAGAAACCCTAGAACGGATCGTTGGCTAGATTTCTAGGCGAAACAATAAACTAGTTAACACTTAACTACAAGTAAATGGAAATACAACCTTTGTAGATCCGGTGCTCCACCTCCATAGCTCCGCAACGAAGTCCCCTCGCTGTCCAAATGAATTCCCGGGCTCTAGCGTCGGCTTCGTCGGAGAAATGGTGAGCTAGGTCGTCGATGTCCATGCCGAAGATGATCTACGTCGAGGCATCGCTAGATCAAGCTCCAACTTCGCCAAGTCAAGAAACTTGTGAAGGAAACACACTCTACTACTTGGCAAGAGATAGAGGATGAAAAAATAGGAAGTGGGTAGACTTTAGAATTGGATTTCTCACTTGTTTTCATCAATCACCATTGATGAAGTAAGGTTTCTTCATGTGTCAAGATGAAGAAGAAGATGAATATTGTTATGATAAGTTATTTAGAAAATAGAAAATAATAGAATACTTATCATAATCAACCATGGTCAAGTGTAGAGAATAAACTAGGGTTAGGTTAGGCATGAAACAAAAATGGTGGACTTTTTCAAACCTTCATGAAGTTTCAATGTAAAACAAAGCAAGCCACCATTTCTTTTCTTTTGCCAAAATGAAATAAATAAATAAATAAATGAGTAAGCAAATAAAATCATAACCCTAACTAACACATAACCATGGTTTAATCTTAACATACACTTAAACAATCATGTATCATCAAACATGATACAATCAAATATACAAATGTATATCGCATATACAATGTGCACAATCCAAGTGAGAAAATCCATATAAAGTGAACCAATACTAGTTAATGCAAAGTAATATATCAAATATATAATTATACATTAAATCATTAAATCAACACTTGATTTAACGATCCGGTCATATCGCATATAACCGACTAATATCCAATGTATCGATTTATCGAATCAATCCTTGATTCGATAACTAGGTTATATCGCATACAACCATTCGACACATTCATCGCGAGAATAGAATACGGTATCACATACACACATTATTTTCGGTCCCGCACATATCTCATATGCGCTCCTATTTCGTTTCGCTTGAGCCAGGAAACCTCTGTGTAGGACTCTAAAGACTCGTCAATACGCCGGCAGCAGATGATGATCATATCAAGCACCCACAAGCCGCAAGCGGTCTGCTAAACGTAACGGCCACCCGGGTATTGAGCGATCAGAAGATCGATGAGCAAGCCCGCTCACACTCCAGTGAATCCAACCAGTAACACTACCGTACAGTCCGGTCTGATCGTCTGATATGTCGCATATCTTGCCTGGGGTGGTAAACGTCAGACCCCAATAGCTCGATAAGTCGTGTCGATATGAGGTCTATAACATTTCGAGAAACTACTGGTAACACTTACCAGTAAATCTCAGCAACCCTGGCCAGGGATTTCCTGTTATAGCCAATCGAACACAGCGCAACATCAACTCCCTATACCGGGAGAGACGAATCCCCTCCTATCGCTCATTGCCTCCATGTGACTCGGGACTGTACCCAAAAACCACCGTTTTGCACGCTCTCTTGGACGTGGTAAGATGGAAATCAAAGCACAGTGGGAACCACACAAGACTCTATGACGATCTCGGGTCAAAAGACTACTCTGTACCAGTGTCACCAGAGAACTGCCATCTGACGTGAGGTATAATACCATCTGGGAGTTCTCGGCGAGTCCGTCCAGTGTACCCAGTCTCTACTGAGCACCCGTATATCATCTCTGATGTCAAACACCGATGGATATGGGATCATCCATCGCCCATCTGTATGGGTCGAGAAGGTACACGCTAGTCTACTCTGGTATATCGATGCCCCGTCTCGATACACCCACGACTAGGGACTTTGAAGGATGTACTTATGGACTACCATGTCCCCACTAGTATGATCCGCATCATAGTCCAGGTAGTCAAGTACACATCCTAAGGGCTTTACCAACATGTAACAGAGAGACAATCAGTATACACGTTAAGGTAAAGAGCAACCAGATAGCATACTATCATGTCGAGCAAGAAAGTCATCCCTATATATGTCCCAGCATCCACTACAATCTACATCCGATGTACAGTAATGGCCTCTAGGGCATACATATAACTAACAATCTCCCACTTGCACTAGGGCCTTCTGTAGCAGTGGTTGTAGTATCTCATACTCAACCATCCCATAAAAGTCTCTCTCTGGGAATAGGCCTTCGTGAGTGGATCCGCCGTGTTGTTCTCTGAGTCTACTCTCCTAACCTCGATCACCCTGGAGATCAACCATCTCCATGATCAGGTGATACTGCCTTAGAATATGTCTGGATCACTGATGGGACTGGCATTCCTTGGCATAAGCCACAACTCCATTGTCACACAATGGGAGGAACGTAGTTCATCTCATGAACCAATATACACCCAAACAGCCTCTTCGGTAGCATCTTAAGTAGCGATATATCCAGCCTTTATCGTCTAGTATGCCACGGTATCTAGCTTGGAACTCTTCCAACATACCGTCCCTTTACTGAGGGTTAAGACAATGCCTGTGACTGACACTCAGTCGTCTTTATCACCCTGGAACCCTTCCAGTGATTCTCCCCAGGATCGGTTAATACTGTCTCACTACAACTAGTGAGAATCCTAACATCCATTTAGATCTATCTCATAGATCCAAAAACCCAGGATTTAGGAGGTATCACTTTGATCCTATGTGGAGAATCATTGTGATAAGCGGAGATTGATCGAGCGTAGCATAGGAAACTCTTTCCCTATCAAGAGTATGTCATCCACGTACCCTACGAGGATCATCACCATACTCCCTACTACCTTTTTGTTTATACAAGGTTCATCTACCATTTTGATGATGTCAAACTCTTTGACTAATTCATCAAAACAGATGTTCCAACTCCGCGATGCCTGCTTTAATCCTATAAAGCATCTTGCACACGTTTCCGCTGCTCCCACTGTCTACGAAGCCCTCTGGCTGTGTACTTATAGACGCACTCTTCTAAAACATCATTTAGAAAAGCAGTCATGACACCCAACCACCAGATATCGTAGTCATGGTATGTAGCCGTGACAAGTAGGATCTGGATGGACTTAAGCATAGCTACTTGAAAAGGTTTCATCATTATCCACACCTGGTCAATGATGCAAACTTTTAACAAGTCTAGCTTTGAAAGTCTCAACTTTTCCATGTACACCAAGTAATCTTCTCAAGATATACTTGCTCCTGATGGGGATTTAACCCTTCAGATATAGCAACCAAAGTCCATACTTTGTTGGTGTATAAGGATTCCATCTCAGATCACTAAGCATCCAGCCATTCTTATAGAGTCTTACTCCTGATGGCCAGCTCGAAACTAGTTGGGTCATCATCTCATGATGCAATCCTCGCTCCCACTGTCATAGAGAAACCGAAGTATCTCTCAGGTAGGTGAGGAACCCTACTAGATCGGCGGAGAGGCTGAGGTTCATTGGTAATTATTGAATCCTTTGGTTCTGTCAAATCTTCAGCTGCAGTTTTGTATAGCTGGAACATTTCCAGTTCTACATGACTGACCTTGCCTCGAGCTTGTCCGGATTTTGCTTTTCAGACATAGGCCGGACAACCCCAAATCTTAACTAACTTAAGAAATGGGCTCTTCCTTTTCCATATCACATATGAAGTGGTAGGCAACTGATTTGATTTGAACCCTATTCAATAGGTATGCAGCTTCTCAAGCGCATAACACCCAAAAGGAAATAGGTAACTCAGTATTACTCATCATAGAGCACACCTTATCACATAGGGTGTAATTGCTCCACCCCGATATACCATCGTGCTATGGTATATACAGAGGAGTAATGCTGAGAGAGAATCTCATTCTCCTTTAGAATAGTCCAGGAATTCCATGCACAAGTATTCTCCTCCCTGATCTCATCGTAGGACATAATACTTATACCCGTATTTTGGTTCTCTACTTCTCGCTTATATTCTGTGAATATCTCAAAAGGCTCGGACTCATGTTTCAATAGGAACATATGTCTGAATCTTGAGAGATTATCAGAGAATGTAATGAAGTACAAAGAACCAGTCCTGGCATGTGTAGACAGGGGACCTTACATACATCAACATGTATCATCCCAAGAGTTTACTAACTCTTTCTCTGTTTCCAATAAACAGAGCTGTGGTCATCTTATCTTTGTGACATGACTGGCGAGTTTCATAAGATATAAATTCAAACTGATTTAAATATGCATCTAAATGTAATTTCAGCTAGTCGGGTCACATTGATATGACCTAGTCTACAATGCCTCAAGAAGGATTCGTTCATTTTTGAACTCTTCCTCTTGTGTGTGTTCCGTATACTAAAGAACGGTAGTTTGATTTAGAACATCAACGCTTTTAGATAACGTGCCTGAACCGATCAACTTTTGATATAGGAAATGTTCAAAACATTATCCAACTATACAAAATTTTATCATTTCTTTACTGATAAAGAGACTGATATGATTTTGTATATCAGGTTCGGTATCTAATAGCATTTGTTCAGAATCAATGTACTGATAATACAGGGTGACAGTGACCAACAGACTTGGCTGCAACACATGCCCCGTTTTCTGTCTCATGAAACTTATCACCCGTTCTCAGTTCTCTACCTTTCTGTAGCCCTATGTAACATATTACATATCTGGGATCCTGATCTGGTATCACATACCCAGGATGTAAAGAATACTGAGAAACAGTTCTCTGTAATGAACACACCCGAAGATGATGCATCAGCATGCACTCTCTTCGTTTGGGCGGCACGGGAATTCTGGTATTCCCCAATTTCCTGCTCTGTCTTATAACAATTATAAGTTGGAGCGGGACCAACGTTCCCCAGCTCAGTATAACAAACGGGTTCGGTCAATAATCCGTATTATTATCTTGATTAAGGCGTGACATGGTCGCTACCAGGAGAGAGAGAGAAGAAAACACTCAGCGTGCGCTCTTGCAAGAATAGATTGGTTATTATTTTATCTAATCAGGATGGCTCCCACTGCTTTTTATCAAATCTTCCTTTAAACCTTAAAAGGAAAGACTAGCCGGGATTAATTACACACTACAAGTTCGCCAATCTTTCAGCCAGGCCAGTGTCGGTACTTTGAGGGAGGTCCCCCGTGCTTTCGCACGAACCTAATTAATGTAATCCTCGTTTTCCCAGAGGCGTAACCCCGTTGACACCTTTCTAGACACCTACTTGATCAGCTAATTGTAATGCGTAAAACTCTCCCAGGAGTAACTCTTACTCGCAGCGGGTATCGGGATCCAACTATCTCATAGAAGGTATGCAATCTCATTGCAAATTTCAACACTTGAAATTCCCGATAATATTTTGCCTCTAACGTGCTATGACCTTGACGAAAGCCAACAAACCATAGCCCGCTAGTCAAGTTCAACCCGTACATTTCTTGATCGAATTAAACCCACCCGCACGACCCTTGACGAAAGCCAACAAAGCCGCACGACTACCCTAATCCAATCGCATCGTATGCTAGCAGATAAGCAGCATATAGCTACAGCACACTGCACCTTGACGAAAGCCAACAAATGCAGCACGAATACTATATACAACTTATCTGAAATGACGGAGGGCTACGACAGTTTTTTCTGAAAACCTATTGCGTAATGAACTTGATATCGTTGTAGAATCAAATGATTTTAAAATGGAGTGCTTTTGAGGCTTTTCTAGTTTTGCTAAAGGAGTCACTCCCGGTAAAGGGATCGTCGGTCCTTTCCTCGTCGAATGAGGTGCGGGATGTATCATATATATCACTGTGCAAAGCAAAAACACATAAAAGCAATCAAAAAACAAACCGAGTGTGTAGCATCTGCCAGTTATTGCTAAAGGAGTCACTCCCGGTGAAGGGATCTCGGTCCTTTCCTTATCGAATAAGGTACAGGATATATCATATATACCGCTGTGCATAGCAAGAACTGTAGCTACCTGTTTTATTTTGAAATTCGATTCTACAACATCTTAGGTTTCTTTTATTTCATTAATCACATTAATGAAGTCCCATCATTTAAATTACCTAAACATCACAGATAAATACGACGTACACTTATGCCATCCGCATTCGCCTCGATGTCCCCTCGTGCACCGTTAGGTTAGGTAACTAACGGCAGAGCGGGGCAGGGCTAGCGCGGGTGTAAAACATAAGTAACGTCTATATAATATATCATATATACTATATACAGTATCTATCATTGAACATCACATGATCACATCACAGATATCGCAGCAGAAGAAACATATGAAATATTGGATATACTAGGACGTCCGTGTTTTCAATACGAGCCAGTATAAAACACGGATTCCACGGTCGTGATGAATAGCCAAACCCACACCCCTAGACCCCTACGAGAGCGGCAAACAACCCTACCAATTCTAGAGTTAGGAGACCCGGACTCGACTCCTCGAGTTGGTCTCCCACTGGACTCCAGAACCCGGTTACTTGTGCTCCCCTCCTTGGGTCTATCCTAGTGCGGAAAAGTAAATAATATACAAAGGGTGACAACTTCCGCAACCTGGAAGTGCCCCAAATAAAAGAATATTACATACAAGTTTTTACATGAATGAAAATGAAAAACACTCATGTCACATAAAAACCCCCGGCTATTCGAACACGACGATCCAATATAACATATCCAGGAACACATAACATCACATGTCATCAACGTAAGTAAATATGTGCATCCCAATTGTCGTTGACATATAGCAACGAAACCGGCGATATCACATATTACACTTACGGTCACAGAAAAGATAGTGTAAAACTACAACAGTTGGAATCCGCAACCTCCTCAGACATCGCATGCCTGACCAAATGAATTACTTAGACATCGTATGCCTAACAATTATAAACCCCGCATTTTAGTCTCATCATTGAAAACACTTTTCAATATTAAGTCGGGTAATTCAACAAGATTCCTGACATCCTGATCGAATGCTCGTCGCAAACTTCAATAGACGGCTGCACCCCCGATACCGTCGACGAAGTGCACCAAGGTGGAACACCGCTGCCGCGAGCACCCGAACGGATGCTTTCGGCGACGGGGTTCTCCTACAGTCACTTGGTCGGGGCTATGGAGTGAGGCTGTCTATTAAGTTTACCCGGCGAGTATCCGCGTACACTACGTGATTGCGACGGACTTTTGATCACATCAAAATTCCGTGGCAACCGATCAAGTGAGACTAAACTGCTATGTTTATAACATTCATTTAGTTATCTCATAACTATTGTGAATTCCAATTGTTGTATCCCATTCCAGATAATTAGAAAATGTTAAACTTTCCGATCGAACAATCGAACACCCAAGTTTTCCCGATATAGATCAACACATGAAATAAGTCTAACAACATTCAGTTCGTGCCTCAGTACCAATGGTCCAGCCGTAGAAGGGTCAAGCCAACGCCTCACATGTGGCACGCCGTACTGCCCCAAACCCTAAGGTTCAAAGGGCAGTTCAAGACGGTCACATAATCGAGTTAAGGTTTGTTGTCTTCTAGAGGGTCCATCGCGTTACTTGCACTACTTAGAACGTCGTTAAACTACGGAAAAATCCAACGCTTGGAAATTTCCCGACAGGGGAAAAATTGGGTATTTATATCTGGTCGAACTTTTTAACATATTCAAAAAATTATCCGGAAAGCCACTTAGACAAAATCTGATACTCCGATCAAAACACCGAATCCCCAAAACAACTCCAGAAAATTCAACTCTTGAATAAATTTTAAAAATACCAAGAGAACTCAGCACCTGAAACAATGAATTACTGTGCAAACAGTTAGGGCTGACGTCACAATTCTGCCGCGGAACCGCCGCATAAGCTAGGCTTATGCCGCGGTTCCGCCGCCTATTACACTGTTCATGCAAAACTTTTTGCGCCGTAATTCTTAGATTTCCCTGCTGAGTTTTCTGCATATTTTTAATTTGGAAAAATCCACGATTTTCAAAAAAGTACAGAGAGCATGTTTGGAATTGGGTTTCGGGTTCGTTCGGACTTCAGATTGCGTCTAGACTTCGCCTAAGGCTCTAGCTAGGCTCTGATACCACTGTAGAGTTCCTAGGCACCCTAATGAGGTCTCACAAGGCATCAACCATGCCAATTTCAAATTTAAACGGTGCCGAGAAACCCTAGAACGGATCGTTGGCTAGATTTCTAGGCGAAACAATAAACTAGTTAACACTTAACTACAAGTAAACGGAAATACAACCTTTGTAGATCCGGTGCTCTACCTCCATCACTCCGCAACGAAGTCCCCTCGCTGTCCAAATGAATTCCCGGGCTCTAGCGTCGGCTTCGTCGGAGAAATGGTGAGCTAGGTCGTCGATGTCCATGCCGAAGATGATCTACGTCGAGGCATCGCTAGATCAAGCTCCAACTTCGCCAAGTCAAGAAACTTGTGAAGGAAACACACTCTACTACTTGGCAAGAGGTAGAGGATGAAGAAATAGGAAGTAGGTAGACTTTAGAATTGGATTTCTCACTTGTTTTCATCAATCACCATTGATGAAGTAAGGTTTCTTCATGTGTCAAGATGAAGAAGAAGATGAATATTGTTATGATAAGTTATTTAGAAAATAGAAAATAATAGAATACTTATCATAATCAACCATGGTCAAGTGTAGAGAATAAACTAGGGTTAGGTCAATGGTTAGGTTAGGCATGAAACAAAAATGGTGGACTTTTTCAAACCTTCATGAAGTTTCAATGTAAAACAAAGCAAGCCACCATTTCTTTTCTTTTGCCAAAATGAAATAAATAAATAAATAAATGAGTAAGCAAATAAAATCATAACCCTAACCATCACATAACCATGGTTTAATCTTAACATACACTTAAACAATCATGTATCATCAAACATGATACAATCAAATGTACAAATGTATATCACATATACAATGTGCACAATCCAAGTGAGAAAATCCATATAAAGTGAACCAATACTAGTTAATGCAAAGTAATATATCAAATATATAATTATACATTAAATCATTAAATCAACACTTGATTTAACGATCCGGTCATATCGCATATAACCGACTAATATCCAATGTATCGATTTATCGAATCAATCCTTGATTCGATAACTAGGTTATATCGCATAAAACCATTCGACACATTCATCGCGAGAATAGAATACGGTATCACATACATGAATTATTCTCGGTCCCGCACATATCTCATATGCGCTCCTATTTCGTTTCGCTTGAGCCAGGAAACCTCTGTGTAGGACTCTAAAGACTCGTCAATACGCCGGCAGCAGATGATGATCATATCAAGCACCCACAAGCTGCAAGCGGTCTGCTAAACGTAACGGCCACCCGAGTATTGAGCGATCAGAAGATCGACGAGCAAGCCCGCTCACACTCCAGTGAATCCAACCAGTAACACTACTGTACAGTCCGGTCTGATCGTCTGATATGTCGCATATCTTGCCTAGGGGTGGTAAACGTCAGACCGCAATAGCTCGATAAGTCGTGTCGATATGAGGTCTATAAAATTTCGAGAAACTACTGGTAACACTTACCAGTAAATCTCAGCAACCCTGGCCAGGGATTTCCTGTTATAGCCAATCGAACACAGCACAACATCAACTCCCTATACCGGGAGAGACGAATCCCCTCCTATCGCTCATTGCCTCCATGTGACTCGGGACTGTACCCAAAAACCACCGTTTTGCATGCCCTCTTGGACGTGGTAAGATGGAAATCAAAGCACAGTAGGAACCACACAAGACTCTATGACGATCTCGGGTCAACAGACTACTCTGTACCAGTGTCACCAGAGAACTGCCATCTGACGTGAGGTATAATACCATCTGGGAGTTCTCGGCGAGTCCGTCCAGTGTACCCAGTCTCTACTGAGCACCCGTATATCATCTCTGATGTCAAACACCGATGGATATGGGATCATCCATCGCCCATCTGTATGGGTCGAGAAAGTAAACGCTAGTCTACTCTGGTATATCGATGCCCCGTCTCGATACACCCACGACTAGGGACTTTGAAGGATGTACTTATGGACTACCATGTCCCCACTAGTATGATCCGCATCATAGTCCAGGTAGTCAAGTACACATCCTAAGGGCTTTACCAACATGTAACAGAGAGACAATCAGTATACACGTTAAGGTAAAGAGCAACCAGATAGCATACTATCATGTCGAGCAAGAAAGTCATCCCTATATATGTCCCAGCATCCACTACAATATACATCCGATGTACAGTAATGGCCTCTAGGGCATACATATAACTAACAATCACCTGATCCGGGAGATAGTTGATCGCCGGGAGATCGAGGTCAGGAGGGTTGACACGAAGAACAACACAGCGGATCCACTCACGAAGGCCATTCCCCAGATACAGTTTGAGAGACTCTTCGGGATGCTCGGTATGCGATACTACAGCAGCTGGCCCAAGTGCAAGTGGGAGATTGTTAGTTGTATGTATGCCCTAGCGGCCAGTATTGTACAGATGATGTATGTTATATTGGATGCTTGGACATATATAGAGATGACTTTCTTGCTCGATATGATCGTATGCAATCTGGTTACTCTTTATGTTAACATGTACACTAGTCTCTTTAAACTGTCTTATGGTTACATGTTGGTAAAGCCCTTAGGATGTGTACTTGACTACCTGGACTATGATGCAGATCATACTAGTGGGGACATGGTAGTCCATAAGTACATCCTTCAAGGTCCCTAGTCATGGGTGTATCGAGACGGGGCATCGATATACCAGAGTAGACTAGCGTATACGCTTTTCGACCCATGAGATGGGCGATGGATGATCCCATATCCATTGGTGTTTGACATTAGAGATGGTATACGGGTGCTCAGTGGAGACTGGGTACACTGGACGGACTCGCCGAGAACTCCCAGATGGTATTATACCTCACGTCAGATGGCAGTTCTCAGGTGACACTTGTGCAGGTTAGTCTGTAGACCCGAGATCGTCATAGAGTCTTGTGTGATTCCCACTGTGCTTTGATCTCCACCTTACCACGTCCATGAGGGCGTGCAAAACGGTGGTCTTTGGGTACAGTCCCGAGTCACATGGAGGCAATGAGCGATAGGAGGGGTTTCGTCTCTTCCGGTATTGGGGGTTGATGTTACGCTGTGCTCGATTGGCCGTAACAGGGAAGTCCCTGGCCAGGGCTGATCAGAGATTTGCTGGTAAGTGTTACCAGTAGTTTCTCGACCCGTTATGAGCCTCACATCGGCATGACTTATCGGTTATTGGGGTCTGACGTTTACCACCCCTAGACTTGATATGCGACATATCAGACGAACAGACCGGACTGTACGGTAAGTGTTACTGGTTGGATTCACAGGAGTGTGAGCGGGCTAGCTCGTTGATCTTCTGATCGCTCAATACCCGGATGGCCGTTACGTTTAGCAGACCGCTTGCGGCTTGTGGGTGCTTGATATGATCATCATCTGCTACCGGCGTATTGACGAGTCTTTAGAGTCCTACACAGAGGTTTCCTAGTTCAAGCAAAACGAAATAGGAGCGCATATGAGATATGTGCGGGACCGAGAATAATGCGTGTATGTGATACCGTATTTCATTCTCGCGATGGATGTATCGATTGGTTATATTCGATATGACCTAGTTATCGAATCGTTGATTCGATAAATCGATACATTGGATACTAGTCGGTTATGTGCGACATGACCGGATCATTGAATCAAATGTTGATTTAATGATTTAATGTATAATTATATATATTTGATATATTACTTTGCATTAGCTAGTATTGGTTCACTTTATATGGATTTTCTCACTCGATGTGCAAGAAGTATATATGATGTACTTTTGTGCACACATTTGTATCATGTTTGATGATACTTGATAATTTAGTTAAGCGTATAGAATTAAACCATGGTTAATTTGATAATTAGGTTTTTGCATAATCATTTATTTATTTATTTGTTCATTTATTTATTTAGAAAAGATTGAGATAAGAATGGTGGAGAAGTTTGTTTTTAGTTGAAGCTTCATGAAGCTTTGACTTCTTAACCATTCTTGTCTTCATGCTTAACCCTAACCTATCCAACTAACCATGGTCTATTCTCTACACTCAACTATGGTTTGCTTATGATAAGTATTGAATTATTTTCATTTTAAATCAAGACTTATCATATTCTTTCTTCTCCTTGACCTTCTTCTTCAAGAAAGAAACCTTGATGCCATCAATGGCAACTTGAGTTCTAAAGTGAGAAATCAAATTTTAAAGTGAACCCACCTCCTATTTCTTCACCCTCTACCTCTTGCCAAGTTGTTTTGGGTGTTTTCTTCACAAGTTTCACAACTTGGTGAAGTTGGAGCTTGAACTTGTGCAACCTCGACGTAGATCATCTTCGGCACGAAGCCGACGACATTGCCCACTCGTTTTCCCGATGAAGCCGACGAATGAGTCTAGGATTCGAAAAGGACAGCGAGAGGACGACTACGTGGAGCTAAGGAAGTGGATATCCGGATCTACAAAGGTTGTAACTTCCGATCTTTAGTTAAAGTGTTAACTAGATTCGTTTTTCGCCTAGGATTCTAGCCGACGATCCGTATTACGGTTTCTCGGCACCATAATTTTTGTAAATTGGCATGGTTGATGCCTTGTGAGACCACTATAGGGTGCCTAGGAACCTTTCAGAATGATGTTCCACCTCGAAGTCCAACTTCAAGATCCATCAATTTCATGCACACAACTCATATACGTGGTGTGCATTCATTGATGTGGGGGGCACTTTGTTGGGGTCAAAATTTGCACCCAAGTTGACCCGGTTAAAGTCAAGGTCAACCCCAAGTAAGCGGGCCTAAGCCCTAGCAAGTGGGCCCGTGCCCAAGTTGAGCCCCGCGGCCGGCTTCCCCATGCCAAAATAAAAATCATGTAACAAATAATTTTGATGTAATTTTTTGTGCATGAATGTAAGCAAAATAGGCATAAAGCCAAAATTTTGTAAAGCCTATGGTCTATGTGCAAAAACAAATAGCACATGAGACATGAAATGGGCAAAATGCCATTTTGTAAAGTCCAAGGGGCTATGTGTAAATGTGTAAGCCTATAAGAGGCAACATGATGAAAATATCTAAGACGCTTTTCATTCCCCCCCAAAAAACTAGGGTTCCTGTGCCTCCTTCTCCTTCCTCAAGGTTCTAAACCTTCTTCTTTATTTTGAATTAAATCAATAGTTTTACTCTTCCTCTTCCAAAACTAAATAGTTTTTCAGCACAAACCTACAAAGGGGAACTCAGATCTGCTATCAAATCTAAAAAATAAGAGATTTTTAAAATCTCATACTTCCCTTTTCTCCAAGATCCGGTCAACAGGGGGGAGGAAGGAGGAGACCCATCTCCAAAGACCCCATTTTGGGAAAGATCCAAGGCTCAGAGGAGAAGAAAGGGGTCCCCTTGAGCATTTACAAGGATTTCTTGGAGTTTAACTCCACAAATCAAAGCTTCTAGAAGTTTAACTACATAAAAATAAGAGAAGAGTCATTCTTTCTAGGAGTTCAACTCCATAAGTCAAATCGGGAGCACAACTCCCAGTGCAGGGACCAAGTCCCTTATCCTGCTAGCGCCCAGCGCCCGAGCGCCCACACACCGGGAACGTGAGGCGCTAGCGCGAGCGCCTACGCGCCAGGCACATGAGGCGCTAGCGCCGGCGCCCGAGCGCCCACACACCGGGCACATGAGGCGCCAGCGCCAGCGCCCGAGCGCCCACGTGTCTGGTACATGAGGCGCTCGTACCCAAAGCGCTAGCGCCCTAGCGCCCACGTGCTGGGCACGTGAGGCGCTAGCGCCAAAAGTGCTAGCGCCAGCGCCCGAGCGCCAACGTGCCGGGCATGTGAGGCGCTACCGCCCAAGCGCCCACGTGCTGGGCATATGAGGCGCTAGCGCCAAAAGCGCTCTCGCCAGCGTCCGAGCGCCCACGTGCCGGGCACGTGACGCGCTAGCGCCCAAAGCGCTAGCGCTAACGCCAGTGCCCGAGCGCCCACGTGCCGGGAACGTGAAGCGCCAGTACCCGAGCGCCCACGTGCCGGGTACATGATGAGCTAGCGCCCAAAGCGCTAGCGCCAGCGCACGAGCGCCCGCGTGCTGCGTACTTGAGGTGCTGGCGCCTTCTCCCACGCATCCTTTGGATGCCCTTTATTTTATATATATATATATATATATATATAGACACACACACATGTGTACTCCACAACACTGTCCCCGCTAGAAAAACTCTACGGGGCCCCTGATATATCCAAAACCCCTTCAAAACACAATACTGCACATTGAGTTCGCATGACCTGTTTGACTCGTCAATCGTAGGTCTTTCGCTCCAAAGACAAGGGGTAATTAACGGCATCTTAGTCCACGGCTGCCGGAGATTCGGATCCCCACAATCAATAAACCCCATCCTACCCTAGGCAGGGGGAATCTGTAATACGCCTGACAAGCGCGCGCGTATTCCCATCTCAATGGTGTGACGAAAAACACCCTATGCAAGTGAGAAAAAGAAATGCTTAAGTGAGCTAATATTATTTAATGTAATTTAATATATCAAATATATAATTATACATTAAATTATTAAATAAACACTTGATTTTATAATTCGGTTATATCACATATAACCGAATAATATCATTTGTATCATCTTATCGAATCAACACTTGATTCGATAACCCAGCTATATCATATATAACCGGCCGATATCACATATCGCGAGATTGGAATACGGTATCACATACACGTATTAATCTCAGTCCCGCACATATCACATATGTGCTCCTACTTCGTTTCGCCTAAGCCCGGAAACTTCTGTGTAGGACTCTGAAGACTCGTCAGTACGCCGTCAGTAGTGATGATCATATTAGTCACCCACAAGCCGTCAGCTGTACTAGCTGCACATAACGGCCACTCGGATATTGAGCGATCAGAATATCAACAAGCATGCCTGCTCATACTCCTGTGAATCCAATAAGTAACACTACCGTACAGTCCAGTCTCTTCGTCTGATATGTCGCATATCTAACCTGGGGGTGGTAAACGTCAGACCCCAATAGCTCGATAAGTCATGTCGATATGAGACTCATAACGGGTTGAGAAACTACTGATAACACTTACCAGTATATCTCATAATCAGCCCTGGCCAGGGACTTCCTGTTATAGCCAATCGAGCACTGCGCAACATCAACCCCCAATACCGGGAGAGACGAAATTCCCTCCTATCGCTCATTACCTCCATGTGACTCAGGACTGTACACAAAAACCACCATTTTGCACGTTCTCTTTAACGTGGTAAGGTGGAAATCAAAGCACAGTGGGAATTGATTGATTCGAAAGAGTGTGTTTGTAGTTAACCGCAATCAGAACGGTGTCGCGCGTAGCTAGACTGAGGTGAGTACGGGTCGTCCTCAGGGAAACGTTGAATATTTTACTCTTACTTTATATGTGTTGAAAAAGAGAAGAGGAATAAAGAATTTTGTGGAAAGGTTTCTAGATCTACGTTAAGCAAGAATGCAAAATATATAGATCTAGATTATTTTAGGGATGTAGTTAATATAATAAGAGGGCTTGTAGGGTTCGTTAGGATTTAGTAGTTATGGACGATTAATTAAAAGTTACCATTTTTATCCATTAATAGATTTAAAACTAGAACGACGGTGATGCGTGTAGATTAGGGTTTCTGGAGGGAAAAGGAATCCCACTCTTAACCCTTATCTCGACACGGAACTCCGTTCATATCTAGCCTTTACCAAAACAATCATTAATCTAATCTCTAATCGCGGTCGGAACTAACAAAGAATTGTTAGCGTGCCCGATTAGGATGTTAATGATCCTTTTGATAAAGTTTATAAACTTTGTAGAACATAAAAAGGGTTTAGAGATGTTCATCATCCATTATCCTACCCTAATCCTACGAACCCTAACAAGCGGAGAATTACTCGCGCATGTTGGGAGAAAAAGAGATGGAGAGAAATTGCATAATTAAACTACGAAAAAATAGAATAAGAAAAAGAAAGCTACCTTTATTAATCAAAAATATTTATTACACTTTGATTTCTTAGAAAATGATTACAAAGACTGGTTTGCTTCTCGATCTCTTCCAAGGAGGTAGACGAATAGTTGATGATCAGTCTGGATGCGTGAGCCGTCTTGGACTTCGTGATCGCGTCGACTTGATAATTTTTCCAAAAGGCTCTCGGTCTTTATTTATAGCCCCAAAGGCCAGAAATTTAGCTTCCAAATTTGGAAGTTAACAGCAAAGATTCATCCCCAAAAAGTGCAGACCCTAACTCCTCTTCCTTGCTGCGGATCCGCGGCCAACAGGGGGGTTTGGCCTCGGATCCGCAGCCAATGGTTAATATCACTTCATCATTTTTCTGGCCTTGCATCTTTGTGACATGTGGTGATATCTTAGACCTTTGGAACTTGGAAATCTTCTCGTAGTTGCTGCCAGACTTGATTTCTTCATTTTGATTTCTTAATTAGGCAGGTTTCCTTTAACAACTTGATTTCCTTGATTTTAGACCTGAAAATTCTGCACAATAACTTAACAAATAATATTTAGTAGACTTTGTTCTACTAGGATTTGGTCGATAATATTATTTGCATACATTTTCCTACCAAATTCTAATTATAATATATCAACACATGGAAAATAGTATTTTTACACATAAACCCTCATATGTATGATATATTATAATAAAGACCTTTTTTAATATAGAAATGGTAGGAAAAGTGTAATAACAAATGTGCAGTTTTATCAACTGAACAAATACCCCCAAACTTATCTTTGATCGTCCCGAGCAAACTAGTTTATTCAAGAGAAGGAGAAAAAAGAAAGGAGAAAACTAAGCGCACTTTCGTAGGCAAACACGATTGCACTGAGTACGTGCAACAAGCCGTTAAACCTCTAGGTGTCCCTAGTGGGAGGAGTGTTGTCTCCTGAGGGTTTTCAGCGGATTACACCCACAAAATCCTATAACAAAAGAGAGATGGTGAAATTTACATATAAAGATAAGAACCATAAAAGAAATACTTTGAAAATAAGAGTTTCCAACTATACTAGCTTTTCAGCAGTCATGAGCCGTATCTTAATAGTCATGAAAAGATGTTAGAAATCACATCATCTCTCAATAAAACGTCGTCTTTATTCTTCATTCCTACCTTTAATCCAAACCTCGATCATATAACCCTACGTGTGTGTAATGAACATCCCTACACTCGGAGAATTCAATTCAAGCTATCATACTCTTGTCCATCTACCTCAGTACTTTTAATTTGATGAATATTTAGATTTGCTCACATATTTTCATGCGATCGTTAATACTTCTTGACGTACTAACAGACCGATTACTTATGTGCTTGCTGATTAGGTGATAATATTTTCCTCGTCTTGCACCACCTAAGACTTAGCAGTGACTCCCAGACCAGTTGTCCTTAGGGCACTAGGTGAAGAGGCACCCTCGCTATATTTTTTTATTGCTGCCTTGGCGATAACAAAACTAGTGTTCATTTTTTTTTTCACCATCTTTATATTTTCTTCATTTTTTTTTCATTTCCTTCATACTTTGGCTTTCAGACAAGAGCATTTCAAGGTTTCCTCTACTATCCCGAGTTTCAAGACGTGTGTAAGTGCATATAGTAGGGTATCAACAATCAAATGTTTGGCTTCCAGAATAGAAACTATTTTTCAGACTTATTTTTATCCTAAGATTAGTGACTTCCTTTATCTTACTAACCCTTGGGACAACGGCTCATAACTACTTATTACCAGTTCGTTTAAGAAAACTTCTAATTTTCTTGGGTTTCTTAAACTATTCCTATCTTTCATATATAATTTTTCACTTTCTATTCTTTTATTATCAAAAAAAATTTGTGCTTATATATAGTATAATGCAAAGTATGCGTAAATAAGCACAAACCTCCTCCAAACTTGTTTTCAACAGTGTCCTCACTATTGCTATCTGCTGGATCACAAAAACCTGTAAGCTTGGGAGAACATTATTAATGGGGGCAAGAATATATGAAAGTGAAAATTCTCTCCCAAACTTATTTTTGGCTCACAAATTTGAGGACAAAAGTTATGTTCAAGAGCCAAAAATATACCCCCCTCAAACATGAGTTAGACAATATGAAGCATTTTAAGAGGGGGTGAGTCCTTTGGTCAAAATAAAACTTTACAAAGACCAAAAGTTAACATCGACCATTCAAAGATTTTATCAGTATAGCGTATAGGTTGGTGGAAGAATGTGTTGTATCGAGTCAAGAAAAAATAGGGAAGGAATAAGAGGTGGTCTGGAAAGGGTTTGAAATTAGAGAAAAGAAAGAATGAGGATGAATGTGAATGATTAGGAAGAAGGAATGGTGGCGGTTCAACCTCTATAGGTGGAGATTGATCAATCACAAAATCTGTATTGTTTAAAAATTCAAGTTCATCAGCAAAAAGTTCTTCAAAACTCTTATCAATGGTGTGATTGAACATTTTGTTGTCAAAGAGTTTTGTGCCAAAATTTATCCTACTTGATTCATCAAAAATCATTGAGGTAGAGGACTCGAAAAACTCATCTACCTCATTTTCACAAATATCCAAATCAAGTTGAATTTCTGGTATTATTGAACTTGAATTAACAGATTGTGATTCATCAAAACTCACTGAAACTATAGGAACAGAAGAAGAACCGGAGAAAATAGAAGGTGAAATGGGTAAACAAATTGGTGTGTCGAGTGTTGCTGTACCAGATGTGGAAGATGGAGGCTGTATTTCTTCGAGTATACCTTTATCATCAACTTCAAGACATTTTTGGGGTTCGGGAAGAATTAAAGGCTCAAGATGATGACCACAAGGAAGTGAAAGGTTTTGATGAATTGGTGGTACAAAATCATCCAAAATTTCGGGTTCATCAATCAATATATCCCCAACGTCAATCACCTCATTTAAGTGAAGGTTAAAATTCTCAAACACCTCATCAAAAGTATGGTTTTCAATCAGCCTTGGTTCAAGAGTGGAGGTGTAGAGATCATAAGGGTTGGGTATGGTTTCACTTGAAATGGACCCTTCACAGTCAGGTAAATCAAACACTACAAAGTCACACAACTTATCAGACATTCTATTTGGTGTACTTGATGAATCTATGAAACTGGAGTTGTGGATTTCAGTTTGGAATGGGGAGGATTGATTAGGAAGGGTGTACAGTTCTGTCTTACTACCCAAATCCTTCCTAATTTGGTTTGACGGTTCCAGAAATTTTTCTAATGTCTGCTCCAGACTAGTCTTGGGTTGATAAGGGGTTTCAGTATAAGATTGAAATTCCTGTGGATAATTAAAACTCCCAAATGACTGATTAGAAGAACTGTCTAGAGTAGGTGGAAAAGTCGGATTGGATTGATAGGAATAGAATGGTTGCGGAACTTTGATAGGAGTAGGATCAATATTATGATAAGAAGAATATTGATATGGGTTGGTTGGTTGGCTATTTTCAACAGGCATCTTATATGCCACAAACCGCATATCAAACTCATCTCCGGACAGTGGTGGTGATGGTTGATATTGGTCCGGGTTGAAACTTTGGCCTCTAGACCTAGCTATGTGCTCAGCAATGGACATTCTTCTAGGGGCTTCCTCACTCTGGGTATGAACTGAAACAGGTGTAGGATTAGGATACGGTTGATAAGACCCAGACTGAGGTGGCCAACTGTTTCTTCCTGCTTGTTCTATATGATCTCTTAAGGACATGGAAGAGCCGGACAGTATACTGAAAGGATTACGAAAACAAGAGATATCTGGTTATGGACAGCAAAGCTCGGCAGGTGTTCTTCTATTTAGGTCACCCATTATAAGAAGAGAAGAAGGGGGATGGGTAAAAAGGAGAGAAAATAATTGGTTTGTTTTGATAAATGACGGATTTAGACAAATCACACAAAAATGCACAAACAACCCTAGAACTATGGTTACCTAGGTCCAGTCTCTAGACCGCTCCTAGACATCCAAAGGATAAGCCGCAAGATAAATCCTCTACCGCCTCTTTAGTACCCTTGTAGCCAGGTAAGTGCCAGGTGAGTGGGAGGCTCCCCACTACAAAAGTAGTGGTCCTAATTAAGTAACCATTCGCCTCGGACACACTTGCCTAGTCACCATAAAAGTAATGCGGATAAGCGATAGATTACCTACGACCTTCCTCTGTCTTTATTGAGCGCGACAGTCCTTAGAGTCTGGTCTAGATATTTTTTAAATTAATGTAGGGTTGATGCAGATGCTCGGTTTGTGATTTGTAGGGCTTAGGAAGGGTGATGAAATCCCCACCTAATCTGGATTTGGTCTTGCCCCTTAAAAATCCGTATTAAAATATGCAAAAACAAACCGCAAAACAAAACTTTGCAAAAAGATTTTTGAGCGGCGATATTTTGCAAAGAATCCTGCAGAAAAGATATTTTATTGGATTTCAGAGGAGAGAGAAGGAGGTTAGAATCTTACCAGAGAAGACTAAAGCCCTAGATCTCCTAACTGGTCGCGCTTCCGCCGCCGATGTGCACTTCCGGCCATGGTTCCGCCGCAAGAAGGAGAGATCAATTGATGAATTTTTTTCTGTCGCCTTCACTACTTCTCTGGATCTCAATGAATGTATATGTCTCCTGTTTCCTCAAGTCTGTGACTCTAGATTCCCTCGCAAAATTCACACAATAATCGTTAAATATACAATTTGCAGTTTTGTTTTATTTATGATACAGATCGTATAAGAATTCAACACAAATAGTAAGAATAAAAAAATTACGCACGTTTCCCCGGCAACGGCGCCATTTGATTGATCCGAAAGAGTGTGTTTGTAGTTAACCGCTATCAGAACGGTGTCGCGCGTAGTTAGACCGAGGTGAGTACGGGTTGTCCTCAAGGAAACATTGAATATTTTACTCTTACTTTAGATGTGTTGAAAAAGAGAGGAGGAATAAAGAATTTTGTGGAAAGGTTTCTAGATCTACGTTAAGCAAGAATGCAAAATATATAGATCTAGATTATTTTAGGGATGTAGTTAATATAATAAGAGGGCTTGTAGGGTTCGTTAGGATTTAGTAGTTATGGATGATTAATTAAAAGTTACCCTTTTTATCCTTTAATAGATTTACAACTAGAACGACGGTGATGCGTGTAGATTAGGGTTTCTGGAGGGAAAAGGAATCCCACTCTTAACCCTTATCTCGACACGGAACTCCGTTCATATCTAGCCTTTACCAAAACAATCATTAATCTAATCTCTAATCGTGGTCGGAACTAACAAAGAATTGTTAGCGCGCACGATTAGGATGTTAATGATTCTTTTGATAAAGTTTATAAACTTTATAGGACTTAAAAAAGGGTATAGGGATGTTCATCATCCATTATCCTACCCTAATCCTACGAACCCTAACAAACGGAGAATTACTCGCGCATGTTGGGAGAAAAAGAGATGAAGAGAAATTGCATAATTAAACTACGAAGAAATAGAATAAGAAAAAGAAAGGTACCTTTATTAATCAAAAATATTCATTACACTTTGATTCCTTAGAAAATGATTACAAAAACTAGTTTGCTTCTCGATCTCTTCCAAGGAGGTAGACGAATAGTTGATATTCGGTCTGGATGCGTGAGCCGTCTTGGACTTCGTGATCGTGTCGACTTGATAATTTTTCTAAGAGGCTCTCGGTCTTTATTTATAGCCCCAAAGGCCAGAAATTTAGCTTCCAAAATTGGAAGTTAACAGCAAAGATTCACCCCCAAAAAGTGCAGACCCTAACTCCTCTTCCTTGCCGCGGATCCGCGGCCAACAGTGGGGTTTGGCCACGGATCCGCGGCCAATGGTTAATATCACTTCATCATTTTTCTGGCCTTGCATCTTTGTGACATGTGGTGATATCTTCGACCTTTGGAACTTGGAAATCTTCTCGTAGTTGCTGCCAGACTTGATTTCTTCATTTTGATTTCTTAATTAGGCAGGTTTCCTTTAACAACTTGATTTCCTTGATTTTAGACCTGAAAATTCTGCACAATAACTTAACAAATAATATTTAGTAGACTTTGTTCTACTAGGATTTGGTCAATGATATTATTTGCATACATTTTCCTACCAAATGCTAATTATAATATATCAACACATGGAAAATAGTATTTTTACACATAAACCCTCATATGTATGATATATTATAATAAAGACCTTCTTTAATACGGAAATGGTAGGAAAAATGTAATAACAAATGTGCAGTTTTATCAACTGAACAGGAATCACACAAGACTCTATGACGATCCCGGGTCGACAGACTAACCTGTACCAGTGTCACCTGAGAACTGCTATCTAACGTGAGGTATAATACCATCTAGGAGTTCTCGGCGGGTCATGTTCAGTGTACCCAGTCTCCACTGAGCACCCGTATACTATCTTTGATGTCAAACACCAATGGATGTGGGATCATCCATCGCCCATCATATGGGTTAAGAAACGTATACGCTTGTCTATTCTAGAATATCGATGCCACGTCTAGTATCATCTATATCATAATCCTGATGGTCAAGTACACATCCTAAGGGCCTTACCAACATGTCACAGAGAGTGAATACAAGTGTATATGTTAAGATAAAGAGTAAACAGATAGCATACTATCATGTAGAGCAAGAAAGTCCTCCCTATATATGTCCCAGCATCCACATAATATATAATCATGTACAATAATGGCCTCTAGGGAATACATACAACTTACATCATCCCAAACCATTAATTGTTTTTCTCGAACTCCATATGCGTCTAGAAATTGTTGATGATAAATGCATGGATGAGTTGAATTTTGAGGAGAATCTTGAGGATAGTATTAAGGATGAACCAGTTCTACTTGATGAATCGGATTTTCCAATCCGTCCTGTCTCTTCAACTGACTGTGCAAACCCTCCTGAACGTTTAACTGATATCATTACTCAATCACTTCCTTCTATCCTTCCTATCGTTCTCGCTTCGCAAGCCACCGTATCACCTTCATTTCCTATATCTGGTTCACCAAATTCGGTCGGCCCATGTTTTCTTACGAATTTTAAGAGGTTTGACCTCATTTCTTGACATGTTGATAGATTGGTACAATCCATTTTTTCACATCGATCATTACAGACAGTACTAATTTATGCAATCCATTTCCACCCTCAAGTTTGTATTCCATTTCTTTTCCCCATCCACCATTCTTCTCCCCTAGCGAGACCGTACGCCGCTTCCATCCACACACGGTCTCTCGTTTTCTTCCTCTCCTTTCTCTTCACATTTTTTCACCAACCACTGCGTTATCACGATAAATTTTTTGAATGGTTGGTGTTAAATTTTGGCCTATGTAAGGCCTTGTATAGATTGATACTGTTCTCTCCCCTCTAACTCTGAACTTCAATGCTTAAACAGTGGAAATATTGTTTCACTTGTGTTTGGGGGGAACCTTTTGTGTGTGTGTGTGTGTGTGTGTGTGTATTTGTTTGTTTGCTTTTTCTTTTGTATAAGAAAAATGAATAAATAAATAAAAAATAAATAGGGAAGCACCGACAATTTTGACCCTCTTGGTATAGCATGACAGTGGGGACACTGTCAAGTTTTAGTTTAGGGATGTGCTTGGTAAGCTTTCTTCCTTCGCAATCATATGTATATTTTGCATTTTCATACTTATTTAAAAACCCATAAAAATTGAAATATTTCACAAAAATATAAAAATTTCGTCGTCAAGTTAGCTAATAGGGTAACTTAGATTTTTATTCCGAAAATTTAGTTGATAAGTTATAAATAACTAGATCCTAGGCTAAGAAATCGAAAACCCTAAAAATAACCCTTCTTCCGTTTAACCTTGGTAAATTTATGCCCTTGCCTGTCACGATCCAAAGTTTGGGTGTGACCGGCACTTAGATTGCATAACATCTCAAGATATTTACACAACCCGAGTAAACCAAAACCCAAGATCAAAACCCTTTTTGCGGAAATTTTATGAAAATTTAGTTTTTAAGTAAAAATCACAGTTTTAAGTAATTTAGATCTTAACAGTAACTCACTATTGAATTTATAATAAAAAAATTATAAAGTGTTAAGTTTGGTTACATCCCTAGTTGGGATCAACAATGTTAACAGCGAAAATAAGTATACAACTTATATGACATCTAAAGAATCTCATATATAAGTAAAAGAAATACCATTTAAACATAACTAAGCGATCTCATCTGTCAAATAATATACAACCACCAATCTCATTCTAAGTCATAATACAGGGTCTGATGGAGATATTCTAGATTCAATATACAATACCAAAAGTGAAGGTTACTACATATGTAATCCACCTATCAAAAGATGCGATAAAACCTGAAAAGTGGATCTGCACTGCTGCTAACCGTCCACTCTACTCCTGTAAGGAACTGTGCCACAACGGGGGTGAGTTGCCAACTCAGTGAATAAGACTAACATATAACGGCTGATAATGTAAATATGACAACTATAACAAATTGCAATAAGGATAAGTATGATGAATGATAGCATGTGAAAACATGAATTTATACTATAATCATATAAATCAAGAATAAAATCTCATCACTTATTTCCAAATCAAGTTCATCTTTCCGTGTCCAATATCGACACAAATCTTCTGTTTTCCTCAGGCCTTGTTCCTCGAACGATCCTGTAATCAATAACACCGGTCGGTATCATCTAGAAGAGTTCTAGGGACTACAACTTGGAGCTTTATGTAGGGTTGCTAGGCACGCTCACAAGGGTCTACGAGGCATCAACCATGCCCGATTTAAAATTCAGCCGTGCCGAACAACCCAAAGCCGGATCTTTAAACTAGGGTTTAGGCGAAAACAAACATGTTAAACACTTTAACACTAAGTGAGAGGGATTACAACCTTTGTAGATCCGGTCCTTCACTTCTTAAGCTCCGTGTTGAAGTCCCTTCGCTGCGATCATCGTGTTCCGAACTCTTGAGAGGCTCCGCGAAGAGAAAGGTGCAAGCTTACTTCCGATCTTCGATAACAAAGATGATCTACCTTGAAGTTTCGTTAACACAAGATCTCACTCTCTAAAAGAAGTGAACACTCTCATCTAAAGGGCAAGGGTAGATGAGAATGATAAAGTAGGATTTTAGCTCTCATTTATAATCTTTTTCTCACACATAATCATCACTTGGAAAAAAGCTAGTAAGCTTTTTCCATGAAAAGAAAGAAGGAAGAAGAAGATGAAATATAAATCTCAAACCTTTTGTGATGAATAATGAAAGGATAAAAATGATCAGTAATGCAACCATGGTTGACTAAACCTTTGTAGAGAATTAACCAAGGCTAGGGTTTGGGTTAGGTTAAGAAAGAGTCACTTGAAAATATCTTTGCAAAAACAAAAGAAAACCTTCTAGAAACATCTAGAAAGTTTTAACCCAAATCAAACCCTAATCTTGTTTAATCTCTACTAAACATGTTGCACTAGTTATCATATCATGTTACAATATTATATATCATATATACAATATTTATTGTAACAAAATAAAATAATACTATTAACATATATCGCATATATATCAATGTATTACCCGAGTGAGAAAAAGAATCTTTTGGTGAGCTAATATTAGTTAATGTAATTTAATATATCATATATATTATTATACATTAAATTATCGAATCAACACTTGATCCAACAATCTGGCTATATCGCATATAACCGACTAATATGATGACCCGGCTATATCACATATACCCGGCCGATATCTCATAACGCGAGAATCCAAAAGGGTATCACATACCGCATTATCCTCGGTCCCGCACATATCACATATGTGCTCCTACTCCGTTTTTCCTGAGTCGAGAAACCTCTGTGCAGGACTCTAAAGAATCGTCAATACGCCGGCAGTAGGTGATGATCATATCAAACACCCACAAGCTGCCTGTGGTCAGCTAAACGTAACAGCCACCCAGGTATTGAGAGCTCAGAAGATCAACAAGTAAGCCTGTACATTCTCCTGTGAATCAAATCAGTAACACTCCCGTACAGTCCGGTCTCGTCTTCTGATATGTCGCATATCTCGCCTAGGGGTGGTAAACGTCAGACCCCAGTAGTTCGATAAGTCGTGTCGATATGAGGTCTATAACATTTCGAGAAACTACTGATAACACTTACCAGTAAATCTCATCAACCCTGGCCAGAGATTTCTAGTTATATCCAATCGAACACAGCACAACATCAACTCCCTATACCAGGAGAGACGAATCCCCTCCTATCGCTCATTGCCTCCATGTGATTTGGGACTGTACCCAAAAGCCACCTTTTTGCACGCCCTCTTGGACATGGTATGATGGAAATCAAAGAACAGTGGAAATCATACAAGACTCTATGACGATCTCGGGTCAACAGACTACTCTGTACCAGTGTCACCGGAGAACTGCCATCTGACGTGAGGTATAATACCATCTGGGAGTTCTCGGCGAGTCCGTCCTGTGTACCCAGTCTCCACTGAGCACCCGTACACCATCCTTGATGTCAAACACCGATGGATATGGGATCATCCATCGCCCATTATATGGGTCAAGATGCGTATACGCTAGTCTACTCTGGTGTATCGATGCCCTGTCTCGATACACCCTCGACTAGAAACCGTTATAGGATGTACTCGTCGACTACCGTGGCCCCACTAGTATGATCTCATCATAGTCCCAGTAGTCGAGTACATATCCTAAGGGCTTTATCAACGTGTAACATAGAGACAATCAGAGTACACGTTAAGATAAAATACAACCAGATAGCATACTATCATGTCGAGCAAGAAAGTCCTTCCTATATATGTCCAATCATCCATTACAATATACTTCGTATGTACAGTAATGGCCTCTAGGGCATACATATAACTAACAATCTCCCAGTTGCACTAGGGCCATCTGTTGTGGTATCGCATACCCAACAATTAGCTGTGGTTCAAGTATCTCATACTCAACAATCCCATAAAAGTCTCTACTGGGAAAAAGGCCTTTGTGAGTGGATCCGCGCTGTTGTCCTCTGTGTCTACTCTCCTAACCTCGATCTCCCTGGAGATCAACCATCTCCATGATCAGGTGATACTACCTAAAATTATATCTGGATTTCTGATGGGACGGTAGTTCCTTGGCATAAGCCACAACTCCATTGTCACACAATGGTAGGAATGAAGTTCATCTCATTAACTTATAAATATCCAGACTTCCTCTTTGGTAGCATCCTTGGTAACGATGTATCTTGCCTTTAATTATCTAGTAAGTCACGATATCTAGCTTGGAACTTTTCCAACATACCGTCCCTCCACTGAGGGTAAAGACAATGCCTGCGACTGACATTCAATCGTTCTTATCACCCTGGAACCTTTCCAGTGATTCTCCCCAGGATCGATTGATACCATCTCACTACAACTAGTGAGTATCCTAACATCCAATTAGATCTATATCATAGATCCAAAACCCAGGATTTAGAAGGTATCACTTTGATCCTATATGGAGAATCCTTGTGATAAGCGGAGATTGACCGAGCGTAGCATAGGAAACTCCTTCCCTATCAAGAGTATGTCATCCACGTACTCTACGAGGATCACCACCATACTCTCTACTACCTTATTGTTTATACAAGGTTCATCTACCATTTTGATGAAGTCAAACTCTTTGACTATCACATCAAAACAGATGTTCCAATTCCGCGATACTTGTTTTATCATATAAAACATTTTGCACACGTTTCCGCTGCTCCCACTGTCTACGAAGCCCTCTGGCTGTGTACTTATAGACGCTCTCTTCTAAAACATTATTTTAGAAAAGCAGTCATGACACCCAACCACCAGATATCGTAGTCATGGTATGTAGCCGTGGCAAGTAGGATCTGGATGGACTTAAGCATAGCTTTGAAAGTCTCAACTTTTCCATGTACACTAAGTAATCTTCTCAAGATATACTCGCTCCTGATGGGGATTTAACCCTTCAGATAAAGCAATCAAAGTCCATACTTCGCAAAGTATCCAGCCATTCTTACAGAGTCCCACTCCTGATGGCCAGCTCGAAATAAGTTGGGTCACCATCTCATGATGCAATCCTCGCTCCTACTGTCATAGAGAAACCGAAGTAACTCTCAGGTGGGTGAGGAACCCTACTAGATCGGCGGAGAGGCTGATGTTCGTTAGTTACTATTGAATCCTTTTGTTCTACCAAATCATCTTCTGCAGTTTGTATAGCTGGAACTCCTTCTAGTTTTACCTCATGACCAATAATTTCTTCATAAGAAATTCCCTTTCACAAAAGTTGCATGTTGAGAAATAAAACACTTTTGTTTCTCGGTTTGGTAGAAGATATTCCCTTGCGAATGCTTAGGATATCCAACAAACTTCCAAAGATCTGACTTTACATCGAGCTTGTCCGTATTTTGCTTTTCAGACATAGGCCGGACAACCCCAAATCTTAACATCCTTAAGATATGGGCTCTTCCTATTCCATATCACATATGAAGTGGTAGGCAATTAATTTGATTTGAACCCTATTCAATAGGTATGCAGCTTCTTAAGTGCATAAATCCCAAAAGGAAATAGGAAACTCAATAGTACTCATCATAGAGCACACCATATCACATAGGGTGCTATTGCTCCGCCCCAATACACCGACGTGCTGTGGTGTATACGGAGGAGTAATGCTGAGAGAGAATCTCATTCTCCTTTAGAATAGTCCAGGAATTACGTGCTCAAGTATTCTCCTCCTTGATCTCATCAAAGGACATAATACTTATTCCCGGATTTTTGGTTCTCAACTTCTAACTTACATTATGTGAATATCTCAAAAGGTTCGGACTTGTGTTTCAACAGGAACATATGTCTGAATCTTGAGAGATCATCAGATAATGTAATGAAGTACAAAGAACTGGTCTTGGCATGTGTAGACAGGAGACTTTCATACATCATCATGTATCAATCCCAAAAGTTCACTAACTCTTTCTCTGTTTTCAATAAACAGAGTTGTGATCATCTTATCTTTGTGACATGACCGGCAAGTTTCACAAGATGTAAATTCAAACAAATTTAAATATGCATCTCTATGTAACTTAGCTAGTCGGGTCATATTGATATGACCTAGTCTACAATGCCTGAAGAAGGATTCGTTCATTTCTGAAATCTTCCTCTTCTGTGTGTTCCGTATACTAAGAACTGTAGTTTGATTTAGAACGTCAATGCTTTTAGATAACGTGCCTGAAACGATCAACTCTTAATATAGGAAATGTTCAAAATATTATCCAACTATACACAATTATATCCTTTCTTTACTAATAAAGAGACTGATATGATGTTGTATATCAGGTTCGGTATCTAATAATATTCGTTCAAAATCAATGTATTCTGGTAATACAGGGTGATAGTGACCAACAGACTTGGTTGCAACACTTGCACCGTTTCTATCTCATGAAACTTATCACCCGTTCTCAGTTCTTTACCTATCTGTAGCCCATGTAATAAATTACATATGTGGGATCCTGATCCGGTATCAAATACCCAGGACGTAAAGGATACTGAGAAACAGTTCTCTGTAATGAACACACCCGAAGAAGATGCATCAGCATGCACTTTTCTTCGTTTGTGCGGCACGGGAATTCTGGTAATCCCCTATTTCCTGCTCTGTCTTATAACAATTATAAGTTGGAGCGGGACCAACGTTCCCCAGCTCAGTATAACAAGCGGGTTCGGTCAATATATCTATATTATTATCTTGATTAATGCGTGATATGGTCGCTACCTGGAGAGAGAGAGAAGAAAACACTCAGCGTATGCTCTTGCAAGATTAGATTGGTTATCAATTTATCTAATCAGGACGTCTCCCACTGTTTTAGTCAAATTTTCCTTCAAACCCTAAAAGGAAAGACTAGCCGGGATTAATTACACCCTATAAGTTTGCCAATCTTTCAGCCAGGCCAGTGCCGGTACTTTGAGGGAGGTTCCCCGCGCTTTCGCACGGACCTAATTAAAGTAAACCCCGTTTTCCCAGAGGCGTAACCCCGTTAACACCTTTCTAGACACCTACTTGATCTGCTAATTGTAATGTGTAAAACTCACCAAGGAGTAACTCTTACTCGCAGCGGGTATCGGGATCCAACTATCTCATAGAAGGTATGCAATCTCATTGCAAATTTCAACAAATGAAATTCCCGATAATATTTTACCCCTAGCGTCCTATGACCTTGACGAATGCCAAACCACCCATAGTCCGCTAGTCCAGTTCAACCCGTACATTTCGCGATTGAATTAAACCCACCCGCACGACCCTTGACGAATACCAAACAACGCCGTACGAATACCCTAATCCAATCTGCATCATATGCATAAGCAGATAAATACTAGTTAGCTACTGTACACTACAGCTTGACGAATGCCAAACTACCGCAGCACGAACACTAAGTGGTACTTATCTGAAATGACGGAGGTCTACGACAGGTTTTTAAGAAAACCCTTTACGTAATGAACTTGATATCGTTGTAGAATCAAGTGATTTTTAAATGGAGTGTTTTTGAGGCTTTTCTAGTTTTGCTAAAGGGGTCACTCCCGGTGAAGGGATCGTCGGCCCTTTCCTCATCGAATAAGGTGCAGGATATTTCTCAAATACCACTTTGCAAAGTAAGAACTATAGAAGAAATCAAAAGACAGACCGAGTTTATAGCATCTGCTAGTTTCACTAAAGAGGTCACTCCCGGTGAAGGGATCTCGGCTCTTTCCTTATCGAATAAGGTGATGTATGTTCTACAAGGAACACCGCAATGCAAAGCAAGAACTAGAGCTACCAGATTTTAAACAAGTTTCTACAACATCTTTAGGTTTCTTTTATTTCATTAATCTCATTAATGAACTCCCATTTTATTATGCTTCACAAGTATCACATTTGAAACGAAATCTGCAATATGACATATATCTCATATATATAATATAAACATTCGTCTCAGGCAGTAATATGATCTCATCACAGAACATTGCAGCAGAAGAACATATATGAAATATTGGATACACTGGGAGGTCCGTGTTTTCAATACGAGCCTATATAAAACACGGATTCCACGATCGCGATGAATAGCCAAACCCACATCCCTAGACCCCTACAAGAGCGGCAAGCAACACTGCCAATTCTAGGGTTAGGAGACCCGGTCTCAACTCCTCGAGATGGTCTCCCACTGGACCCTAGAACCCGGTTACTTATGCTCCCCGCCTTGGGTCTACCCAATGCGGAAAAGTAAATAATATACAACGGTGACATCATCCTCAGCCCGGAAGTCCCAATAAAAGAATATTACATACAAATGAATTTTACATGAATGAAAAAGGAAAAACTCACATCTCACATAAAACCCCCGGCTATTCAAAACGCGACGATCCAATATAACATATCACAGCAACACATAATATCTCATATCATCAACGTAAGCAAGTATGCGTATCCCGATTGTCGTTGATGTATAGCAACGAAGCCAGCGATACACCACATACTACGCTTACGGTCACAGAAAAGAAAGTGTAAAACTATAACATTTGGAATCCACAATCTCTTTAGACATCGTAAATCCGAAATATCACATACTTCGCATTTCATGTCTAACTGTATGAATTCCACATATTGTATCACATTCCAGATAAATAGACAATGTTAAACTTTCCGATCGAATAATCAAACAACCAAGGTTTCCCAAATAGCTCAACACTTGAAATCAGTTTAAAAACATCCATCACATGCCACAGTACCAATGGTCCAGCCGTAGAAGGGTCAAGCCAACGCCTCACATGTGGCACGCCGTACTGCCACAAACTATAAGGTTCAGAGGCAGTTCAAGACGGTCACATAATCGAGTTAAGGTTTGTTGTCTTCTAGAGGGTCCACCACGTTACTTGAACGACTTAGAACGTTCCTAAACTACGGAAAAATCCAACGCTTGGAAATTTTCCGGCAAGGGAAAAAGTGAGTTATTGATATCCGTTCGAACTTTTTAACACGTTCTAAAAATTACCCGGACAATCTAAACAAAGTTAAATTATCTGATCGAATCAACCAGTCCCCAATACAACCCTAGAAAACTCAACACTTGAGTGGAATTAAAAAATTCCCAGAAACAAATGACAAGAAAGGACCTAAGAATAAATATATGAAGTTCCAGGGACTAATTTAAAATTTTGGCCGCGGAATCGCCGCCAAACCCTTGGTTTGGCCGCGGTTCCACGGTCAAATCAGAGAATTACAAGTCCGTACTTCACAGTAATTCTTAGTTTCTCCTGCTTAATTTTCTAAGCATTTTTAATTCATAAAAAATCACATTTTTGAAAAATATCCAGAGAGGGGTTCAAATTAGGGATTCAGTGTTCGATCGGACTTTAAACTTCGTCTAGACTTCGCCTTAAGCTCTAGCTTGGCTCTGATATCACTGTAGGGTTGCTAGACACGCTCACAAGGGTCTACGAGGTATCAACCATGCCCGATTTAAAATTTAGCCGTGCCGAACAACCCAAAGCCGGATCTTTAAACTAGGGTTTAGACGAAAACAAGCATGTTAAACACTTTAACACTAAGTAAGAGCGATTACAACCTTTGTAGATCCGGTCCTTCACTTCTTAAGCTCCGTGTTGAAGTCCCTACGCTGCAATCATAGTGTTCCGAACTCTCGAGAGGCTCCGCGAAGAGAAAGGTGCAAGCTTGCTTCCGATCTTCGATAACAAAGATGATCTACCTTGAAGTTTCGTTAACACAAGCTCTCACTCTCTAAAAGAAGTGAACACTCTCATCTAAAGGGAAAGGGTAGATGAGAATGATGAAGTAGGATTTTAGCTCTCATTTATAATCTTTTTCTCACACATAATCATCACTTGGAAAAAAGCTAATAAGCTTTTTCCATGAAAAGAAAGAAGGAAGAAGAAGATGAAATATAAATCTCAAACCTTTTGTGACGAATAATGAAAGGATAAAGATGATCAGTAATGCAACCATGGTTGACTAAACCATTGTAGAGAATTAACCAAGGCTAGGGTTTGGGTTAGGTTAAGAATGAGTCACTTGAAAATATCTTTGCAAAAACAAAAGAAAACCTTCTAGAAACATCTAGAAAGTTTTAACCCAAATCAAACCCTAATCATGTTTAATCTCTACTAAACATGTTGCATTAGTTATCATATCATGTTACAATATTATATATCATATATACAATATTTATTGTAACAAAATAAAATAATACTATTAACATATATCGCATATATATCAATGTATTACCCGAGTGAGAAAAAGAATCTTTTGGTGAGCTAATATTAGTTAATATAATTTAATATATCATATGTATTATTATACATTAAATTATCAAATCAACACTTGATCCGACAATCCGGCTATATCGCATATAACCGACTAATATGATGACCCGTCTATATCACATATACCCGGTCGATATCTCATATCGCGAGAATCCAAAAGGGTATCACAAACCGTATTATCCTCGGTCCCGTACATATCACATATGTGCTCCTACTCCGTTTTTCCTGAGTCAAGAAACCTCTGTGCAGGACTCTAAAGAATCGTCAATACGCCGGCAGTAGGTGATGATCATATCAAACACCCACAAGCTGCATGTGGTCAGCTAAACGTAACAGCCACCCAGGTATTGAGCGCTCAGAAGATCAACAAGCAAGCCTGTACATTCTCCTATGAATCCAATCAGTAACACTCCCGTATAGTCCGGTCTCGTCGTCTGATATGTCGCATATCTCGCCTAGGGGTGGTAAACGTCAGACCCCAGTAGCTCGATAAGTCATGTCGATATGAGGTCTATAACATTTCGAGAAACTACTGATAACACATACCAGTAAATCTCAGCAACCCTGGCCAGGGATTTCCAGTTATAGCCAATCGAACACAGCACAACATCAACTCCCTATACCGGGAAAGACGAATCCCCTCCTATCGCTCATTGCCTCCATTTGATTCGGGACTATACCCAAAAGCCACCTTTTTGCATGCCCTTTTGGACATGGTATGATGGAAATCAAAGCACAGTGGGAATCACACAAGACTCTATGACGATCTCGGGTCAACAGACTACTCTGTACCAGTGTCACCGGAGAACTGCCATCTGACGTGAGGTATAATACCATCTGGGAGTTCTCGGCGAGTCCGTCCAGTGTACCCAGTCTCTACTGAGCACCCATACACCATCCTTGATGTCAAACAAAGATGGATATGGGATCATCCATCGCCCATCATATGGGTCAAGATGCGTATACGCTAGTCTACTCTGGTGTATCGATGCCCTGTCTCGATACACCCTTGACTAGGAACCATTATAGGATGTACTCGTCGACTACCGTGGCCCCACTAGTATGATCTCATCATTGTCCCAGTAGTCGAGTACATATCTTAAGGGCTTTATCGACATGTAACACAGAGACAATCAGAGTACACGTTAAGATAAAATACAACCAGATAGCATACTATCATGTCGAGCAAGAAAGTCCTCCCTATATATGTCCAAGCATCCATTACAATATACATCGTATGTACAGTAATAGCCTTTAGGGCATACATATAACTAACACTTTAGAAGTGAAAACTGGTTTACAAATGTTGTAAACTTCTATCACATTGTTTAGAACTTGTTTGCTTACACTACAACCCTAATTCTTTAGTTAGATTCTAGGTTAGTATGACTTAGCACTCTGAGTTTTTTTAAATTGCATACTTGATACTTGTAGAAACCAAGTAGAGGTGCTAAGACATGTTGGATATGTATGCCCTAGAGGCCTATATTGTATAGGATGTTAGGGATATATATGTACAGGACAACCTTGCTCAGTTATATATATTATATTATTTGAGTTGTCTTTATCTTGATATATGTATTTCTTTCTATTGATACTTTATCCTGCTTGCACATATTGATAAAGACTCGATACGGTGGTATACTATTCTGGTTTGACTTTATCTTAACATGTGGATATGTTATACTCGATATAACATATTACATGTTGATAAAGCCCGTAGGATTTTTCTTGACTACCAGCGTTATGATGGTGATCATACTTATGGGGACTGGGTAGCCCATAAACACATCCTTAAAGGTCCTAAGTCGCAGGAGTATCGAGATCCGGCATCGATACTCCAGAGTAGACTTGTGTATACGTTTCTAGACCCCGACGAGGGGCGATGGTTGGTCCCACAACCATTGGTGTCATCACCTAAGATTGTATACAGGTCCTCACTGGGGGTGAGTACACTGGATGGACTCGCCGAGAACCTCTAGATGATATTATACCTATCTTCAGATAGCGGTTCTCAGGTGACATGAGTACAGGTTAGTCTTAGGACCTGAGGTCATCATTTGTCGCATGTGAGTTCCCACTGTGCTTTGATCACTACACTACCATGGCTCTACTGAGTCGTGCAAACAGGTTTTAGTTGGGTGCAGTCCCAAACCACATGGAGGCAGTGAATGATTGTCAGGAATTCGTCTCTCCCGTTATTAGGAGTTGATATCGCACTATGTCCGATTGGCTAAAAGCATAAGACCTTGGCCAAGGCAGTTGAGAACTACTGTAGGTTAAATTAGTAGTTTCTCGGATTGGTCCTGAGCCAAGTTGACACGACTTATCGGAATAGTAGGGGTCTAATGTTTACCACCACCTAATCCTGGTATGCGATATTCTTAAACGAAGAGACTGGACTGTACGGAGAGTGTCACGGATAGGCTCAGTAAGGGTCAGGATGAGCTTGCTTGTCGACCTTCTTTTCGATAGGTACCTGAATAGCCGTTATATACAGCTAGTGCCACTGACGTGCTTGTGGTTAAACCCACTACCAGCGTACTATCGATTCTTTAGAGTCCCATACAGAGGGTTTCTCTGATTCAGGCGAAACGATGTAGTGGCCGTATATTTATACGTGCAGGGTTTCGATCTAAAGAAAATACTGGCCGGTTTAGGATTAAGTCGGATTATTAAATCAAGTATTGATTTAATAATTTATGTGTACATATTTCGATATGTATATTCTAGTGTTACCCAGATTTCTTTGATCAGACAGATAATACTGGCGGACTTAGGATTAAGCCGGTTCATTAAATCAGACATTGATTTAATGCTAGTATTATTTAGTGGTATTATTCTATCTCTTGGGTATTCGTATTTTGATACGAATACGGATATATATACATTTGTCACGACCCAGAAAAAAGCACGTGGCTGGCACTTGAATCATGTGACGTCTATAAGACCCCACCTAATTCAAATAAGACAAAAGCCCAGAAATCGAAACCTTTTTAGGGAAAATAGTGGAGGTGCAGTTTTGAAATAAGGTTACTGAAATCAAGTTCTTTCTACAAACATAGATTATAGTATACAAAAACATTTTCGTTATTGAAAAATTTGGGCAGCACCTCCTTTGTGATACTTAACCAGAAAACGGTACAACAAGATAATATAAGGCATCCCCAAGTGGGAGCTAGCTCTTTGCTAATTGGCGAAAACAACCACGCAAGTAAAGCAAATATACAACGCCGAAAGCGAGGATCAAAACTCAGAGTAAATGTAAGGAAAACATGCATTATCAAGAAAACCAAAAAACAACAATATATAAATTAGCGCGATGATTGAAATGATTTAGCGTGTGCTTGCGCTTTCGAAAGATGAATCAAAAATATTTGTTAACCGCAATCAAGAATGGCGTCGCTTGGTAGCTAGCCGGTGAGTATGGGTCGGTCTATAGAGATTTTGTGTATTTCCTAATTGTTTTAACGAGTTAATTTCGATTGGTGTCGGATTGATTAAATCTAAAAACTAAATTGATCTAAACTAAAATTTTGCTAGGGTTAGGTTTAGGTTAAGTTTGGAAAGTAAATATTCCTCACCGCTTTCTATGCCTAAATTAAGATCTATTAGGTGTTATGGTAACAATTAATAAAGTGGATTAGTACCATCGGGAAGAAACGGTGTTTCTTCCTCTAAATTCTTGTCCTTCCTTTCTTAATTCTTACCCTAACCTCCATGGAAAACAAGCTCAACCGGTCCTTTATACTACGGTATCACCGCTCCCTCGTGGGATAGGGTGCCGTAAGGAGCGGTGTGTGCATGTATGCATGGAGTCCTATAAAAACGTGTGATGGGCAAGAAAAGGGTGAGAGATATTCATCTCTCAAGCCTTCCCCAAATCTAACCCTAACAAGCGAGGAGACTACTCACTCATTAGGGAATTAAAAGACATGATTTAATTATCTAACTAGGGCAGAGAATGAAAGATCTATACTAGGGTAGGAAAATAAATTTATACTATGGCAGGAAAATAAATTTAACTAGGGCAAAATTGAAAACTTACTCTAATTTGATGCACTCTTTATACTTTTCAAGAATTGAATTCTGAATTTTGAGATTTACAATGAGGCACAAGAAGAGGCATAACCTAAAAAAGGTTTTAGGGCTTCTATTTATAAATTCATAAAAAACGCTAGGGTTACAATCGACATACATCTGCTTTTATAAAAATACCCCTAGGAAGAGTAGTCAACGCACCGACACGCCGCCAAACTTTATGGAAAATTTCCGCCGACAAGGGTAATCTATGTTGGAGATAGTGCCCTCAGAGTCAATTATTGGATCACAGGCACGTGATTGCAATGATTGAGGGAGGACCTATCCCGGAAGGACAGTCTTACTCAAGATGATAGTATGCTATCTGGTTTATCTTTATCATCGTGTACTGCTTTAGGTGACCTTACGAGTCGCTATTACACGTTGATAAAGCCCCTAGGATTCATGCTTAACTGCCAGCAGTATGAGGGCGATCATATACGTGGGAGCTGGGGTCTATAAGCACATCCTTAAAAGGTCCCTAGTCGTGGAAGTTTCGAGACAGGGCATCGATACTCTATAGTAGACTAGTGTATACAGTCGAGACCCCGATGAGGGGCGGTAGCCGGTCTCACAAGCCACTGGTGTCAGTTGGTTCACCTAAGATGTATATAGGTGCTCATTGGGTTATGAGTACACCGGACAGGACTCGCCGGGAACATGCTAGTTGGGATTATACCATACGTCAGATAGCAGTTCCCTGGTGACATGTGTACAGGTTAGTTCATCGACCTGAGATCGTCATTTGTCTCGTGTGAGTTCCCACTATGCTTTGGTTACTACCCTACCACGGCTCAAAGGAGTCGTGCAAACAGGTTTTAGTTGGGTACAGTCCCGAGCCACATGGAGGCAGTGAGCAGATCTGCAGGGGTTCGTCTCTCCCGGTATTGGGGGTGAGGTCGCGCTGTGTCTAGGAGAGCCATTACACAAAGCCCTCGGCCGAGGCAGGAGATTTACTGGCAGGTATTCCAGTAGTATCTCAGGGTGTTCTGGGCTTCACTTCGACACGACTTGTACCGCTTTAGGGGGTCTGACTTTTACCAACCCCCTAGGCCCGCCATGCGATACTCATAGACGAACGGACCGGACTGTACGGATATTGTCACTGACAGGCTCAGTAGGGTGTCAGGATGAGTTCGCTCATCGACGTCCCTTTTGGTCAATAGCTGGTGGCCCGTCACGTATGGCTAATACCTCTGACGTGCTAGTGGTTAAATCCACAGCCATAGTATTGACGAGTCTTTAGAGTCCCCCACACTGACAGTTACTCAAGTTTCGGGCGAAACACTGTAGAGGCTGTTTGGAGATATGGCAGGGTTCGATCAGATACGTGTGGTATTGCACGGATCGTGATCGGACGGATTTTACTAGCCGGCTTTGGTTTAAGCCGGATCCTAGTATTAGACAGTGTAGATTTTGTCTCTTTGCATTTGTATTCAGTGGGAATACAATTCGGGCATGTATATGCAGTAGAGGGGTTTTCCTGTAATTTATTACGGGATCAGTTTTCTGTAGTTGCCAGTTTTCATTCCGTTCCGGCCAGTTTTCATTTGTTCCTTCCCGGCCGGACTTTTCCGATGAAGGGGGTAATTTGCAATTGTGCAAATTACATTTGTGGAGGGGGTCCTTTGCATTTGAGGGATTATGATATGACCATCATCATTTGATTCCTTTTGCATCCACTCTTTTGCATTAATGGTGATTAAAATGGATTAGAACTTGATGAGAGTTGATATGACTTTGTTATCATGGTTTTTGGGTATGGTCACCATTCCTTTTTTCCCTACACTCACCTCCCTCATGTATTATTCTTGTCCTCTCCCTTTCTAGAGGTGGCTGGTCTCATTAGAGAGAATGAGAGAGAGTTTCATTTTTGTGTGTAGCATATTTTCTCATCTCTTTTCTTGTTAGGAAAAATGAAAGCACCATTTTTCCTCCAAAGTTCTTCATTCCTCCATCACCAATGGCAACATAAACCCCAATGAGACAAAGGTTCTACACTACAACCTACAGTACCCTTGGATGCGTCGGCTAGCCAACTTAGCGACCGAGTTGCCTCGGTCCAGAGGTTGGAGCCCGTAAAACATATCGGCGACGTGGGGCCATTTCCGACGAGGAGGCGACGGACGGAGATTCCGCGGGAGATCGGAGTGGAGACGAAGACCGAAGGACACGGATCACTTGGTATAGCTCTCTACCCCATTCTCTTGATAGCTAGGATTAGGTTAATGCTTACGATCCGGGTATTTTGTCCGCGGTAGCGCCGGTTTAAACTTAAGAAAATTTTTGATTCCGCATTTTGTTCTCTGATAGACGGCCGGGGCGCTGCCATGGCGCAACATGGTATCAGAGCCAGGACGTTAACCTAGTCTAGCTTGATCTAGTATGTTTAAGGTTTCGATCGAACAAAAATCCCAAAACCGCATTTTCATGTATATCAGTTCTCTGTCGAAATTTTTTTGGCTCCAAAAATTTTTCAGGTTGTTGCAGAATGATGTGCAGGGTTTTGTAAGGTCACTGAAAAAATTTGGTGACATGATCCTTCAAAAGGGCCGCAGAACCGTGGCCATAACTCCACTTTGGCCGCGGTTCCACCGCAGGAATGAAGCTTCAGTTCACCATTTTTTTCCAGTGGGCTTCTAGGTTGAAAATAGGGTTCTTGGGATATTCCTTTTGGGTCCAGAATTTCTGTGAGTGCTACAGTAGTGCTTGGGGCCCACTTCGATAAATTTGATCGATCGAAAATTTTAAACACATTAGTTCACAGTATTTACATTATATCTGTGACCGTTAATGTCACTTGATCGGTAAATCCTGTCTAACTGCTATAGCCCGGTTAGTCGGATTTGCGAACGTGACATTCACGTTGATGTTCTGTGTTGTGCTTTGATGTTGCGGATTGGTCGTGGGGATAGCCTGGATGCAATGCTAGTACATTTTTTGTTGTATTATGCACATTTGTTATTGCGGGGCGAGCGTCCGACATGTGGACTGCCGTCACTGCCTGTTTGTATTATTCTTTTGGGGCACGACCAGGTCGAGGTCGATGTACCCGTTGTATGTATATTTTACTTTCTGTACTAGGATTACCCCAAGGTGGGGTGCACGGATAGCCGGGTTCTAGAGGGCAACAAGCCCGCATCTCATGGCATTAAGACGGATGGGGCTTCACTCTAGAATTGGCGGGCTATTCGCCGCACTCGTAGGGGGTACAGGTTGACCCAGGAGGGGTGCCCAAGTTATCGGATTCCGTGAAGTGCTGGGTGGTCCATTCACGTTGCTGAAGGGGGCTGCCTCGCTTCAGGTTTTGGCGGGTAATTTGCCGCGCCCGTAGGGGTCTAGGATCTCTTTGCACATGCTATCCACACGACTAGGGGAACGTCGGGTTTCAGCAGCGGCTCTGTGAAACCCGGGGCTTCCAGATATCTGTATTGTTCTGTGATGCTTATTACATTTCTGTGATGTTGCATTTTATCACGCCTTGAGCGAATATTATATATTGATATATATACTAGTAGATGTTGTATATGTTTTGCATCCGCGCTAGTCCAGTCCCCGCTCTGTCGTTAGTTAAGTAACCTAACGGGTGATGACGGGACCCAGTGGCGAATGCGGATGTCATATACATACATCACTATTTTCGTTCTTTATTGGTGTGATCAATTGATGGGACTGCGTTGATTCGGATCAATGCAAGCTAAACAAACCTATTCTGATGTTGTTGGAACTTTTTTTTTTCAAAAGCTGTTATTGCAAGGGCGTTCTCTTTTGTTTTGCATCGTGGTATTCAGTTGGAATATCCTGCTCCTCAGTCGACGAGGCAAGGGCCGAGATTCCTTCACCGGGAGTGACCCCTTGGACAGAAGTTTGCGTTAGGGTAATAACTTCACTATAGCCGATTACCTTTTGCTTTGCATCGTGGTATTCAGTTGGAATATCCTGCACCTCATTCTACGGGGAAAGAGCCGAGATCCCTTCACCGGGAGTGACCTCTTTACCAAAGGTTTTCGTCACTATATTTTTATAAAAAGTTATCCGGTTCCTTCAACGATATCAAGTTCATTACGTTAAAGGTTTTTCGCCAAAAACCAGCCGTAGCCCTCCGTCATTTCAGATTAGTATTGCTTAGTATTCGTGCTACGTATGTCGTGCTCAGCTGAGGCGTAGTGTGCGGTAGCTCTGTAATGCTTTTCTGTCTTATGGATATGTGATTGGTTAGGACAGTCGTATGGTCATTTTGGCTCAGTCAAGGACTCGTGCGGGTGGGTCTAATGCAATCAAGATAATGACGGGTTGAACTTTACTAGGATCCTTTGATATGTTGGCTCAGTCAAGGTCACTTGGGTCCTAAGGGTAAAAATCACATCGGGAGTTTCTAAAGAAACTGAAACTTGCCAGGCATGCGCATACCTTCTGGAGTGTGATAGCATGAGCGGATTCCGTCACGTTATCATGCAATGATAGTTGGATCCCGATTCCCACTGATGAGTTGGTTTACTCCTCGGGTGATGCCGACTAATCCTTCTTTCGGGTTTGGAGAAGAATTTGAGTTACAATGGGAGGTTTCCAGATTAGATAAAGTGATAACCATTCTGATCTAGGTTAGAGTGCACGCTGAGTGTTTCTTTTCTCTCTCTCTTTGGCAGTGACCATGACCCGACCCTAGACTATGACTAAGTGACCAAGATTAACCGAACCTTCTTAAACACTGGCTTTTGGATTGTCAGAGTTGCAAACCTCATTGCCACTCCTACTTTTACCCTTTTCTCCAGGACACCCCGTATTACTACGAACGTCCACTTCCATTGGACAAAACCATCGTATGGTTATATATGAACTCGAAGGAATTCGAGGATGGTTTCCGGTTCTGGAGAAAACGAATAGGACTATTCAGTTGTCTTTCCCTTTTACCTTCTCTCTCAGGTTGCGAGTACTCCTTGGTTTAGGAGATAGTACACCTATTACGCAAATTGGATAGTCTTCTTCCAAACCTTAGGCTGGTGCCGAACGGTGGGGAATGAAGAAAACCAATTAGCCTAAACGGTGTACAGAAGGTATTAAGTTAAGACAAAGAAAGGGATTAGTAAGAGGGCAAAGTAAATTGCGACTGATATTAACGACCAAACCAAGTATTTCATTACCACTCCCATTTCACCTTTGTATTTCTCCAGGACACTCCGTATCACTACGAAGATCCACAGTTTATTGGATACTCCATCGTATGGTTATATACGAACTCGAAAGAAACTTGTTCCAATTCGGGGATGGATTCTGGTTCAGGAGAAATAGGAATAAGGTTTATTCGGTTGTCTTTTATCTTCATCTTCTCTCGCGTTGCGAGTGCTCCTAGGATTAGGACAGTACACCCATTATGCTGGTTGGATAGTCTTCTTCCAAACCATAGGCTGGTGCCGAACGGTAGGGAAGGAAGAAAACCATTTAGCCTAAGAGGGTGTACAGAAGGTAATGACTAAAGACATATAAATTTGGAGAGGTGGCAAAGAAATATACGGTTACAGTTGTGAATCTGGATAATGGAAGAGGCATTACTAGGAATACCAGGATACCCCATCGAAACATTTCAATGTTTCAGTTTCACTGTGTACTGTTAAAAGAAAACTGATTTCCCGATTAGACGCTTGCTCCAGGGTATGTATTTACCAGGTTTGATTCTCACATCTGTATGGTTTTACAGATGATGAGTGTGAGTAAGTTATTAGGAATTAGGTGATCATCCTCATTATATCGGGATTCGTTGTAATTGGTGATATTTGAGAAAGTCACCTGGGTTGTTTGCCGGACGGCAAATATTTGGTTTTGAATATCCGTTGTTGTGCACCAATTTCAAATTGATATATATGTACGTCTATTTTTATAGAGTGAGATATACCTTTTTGAAATTATGTCTATGACATTTACCCATATCAGTGGATGGTTGGGTAAGGAGCATTGAACAGCGGTGTAATTCTTCTTAACCATAAGTACAGTTTTCAACCTACGACACACAGTGAATGAGTTATTAGACTCAGGGGACTTATACAGAGTATTGTATATTGTCCAGTGTCCATTAGGACAGAAGGGTAGGTACTCGTACTATATTCTGTTTACTTGTGACTTCTCTAGTTCTTAGACAAGTGTTTCGTAGAAACGCAGGGTCCAAGTTTTGAGAAGTTATAGGTATATGAGTAAAGTAGAGAACCAGGTATTGCAAGTATCGGGATTCTTCAAGGTGATCGAAGATGTAGATACTTGTGAATGGTATTCAGTTGATAGTAATGATTAAGAGAACTTGCTTCTCTTTCAGGTTACTCATAATTGGAAGCATTCCTAAGTTGAGTAACGCTGATCGCCCTCCTTCCATTTAGTTAACATGCACTGGAGACAGCTGCATGATTTGAATCTGGTTCAATTAAATCAGTGCCTCTTTTTCTGTATTGGATATAGAACAGTTCATATCTTGACATTGTTAAGGTACGGGGAGTTGTCCGGCTTATGCTTAAAACCAGACTCTGGATAACTCAAGGCACGTTTCTGTAATGGCTGTTTGTGGGTTGACCCGGGCTATGACGAGGGTTGACATTCTACCATCTGGAAGATCAATAGTTATATTGTTCTGACTCGCCACAGTTTTAAATTAAAAATGGATTTTTTCAGAAAAAACAGTAGTGGGAGTATGGTAGAACTGGAAGTGATTCCAGAACCGCAAACGATTACTGAAGATTTGATAAGAACCTAAAGATTCAATCTTGTTTGACATTCCATTGGCCACTCCGCAGATATGGTGGGTAACCTCAGGCACTCGAGAGGTACTTCGGTATGCTCAAGGACGGTGGCAGGGAGGTTCTTGTTTACCCAGACTTTCCATTGCTGTTGTTCCAGACTGTGAGACCCGGCAGGAGGATGAGTATAGCGTCGTTCTAAACTAGTTTTAGAAGTGTACGTTTATATGACTCTGCCAGAGGGTTGTCGTAGTCAGTGGGAGCAGCGGAAGCATTGGTGGACAGGTGGCTTATGTCTATTTATAGACTAAAGAAGATATAGCGGAGATAGATCATCTATTTCTGATATGAAGTCATAGGTTTGACTTCATCAGAATAGGGGATGGATCTGTTAAGGAGGTAGTAGGGTGTGATGTCCTGGTATTTGGATGACATACACAAAGTAGGAGGTGAAATTCCTATACTACGATCGGTTAAACTTTGGTTGTCACACAGTGGTTTCTCCACAAAGGACATGGATATTATACCAGACATTCTGGTTACTAGATCTATGGTTTTAGATCTAGATTTGGGTAGTTTCCCAATCTGGGTACTTAGACAGCATTCTATGAGTATTTAGAATGGACGACTCCTGGCACGGTAGTGTACCTGCAAGTGATGGAGTCACCCTCTTTAAAGGTGTCTTACAGACTAAAGGGGAGAGGGATGTGCATGATTGGCAGATCACTTGCTTAGGCAAATTGAGTCAATCATGAGATGTCAAGTACCACACCAGATGTTGTTTTTGCAGGAGATGCAATAAGTTGATATTGATCCAATCCTGGAGAAACATTCAGAAGCTGTTTTAGAACATAAGTGGATGTTCTAGGGATTTGATAACGACAGCCTCCTTTAAGAGACAGTTATCATTTCAGGCTTCCAAGGTGACCTGGATGGCAGAGTGACTGTCAGAGTTATAGTTTTCCCTCTGACGAGGGGCAGTATTATGGACAGGTGATCCAAGAGGATACTGAGGGAGGCATGACGCAGGATACTGATTAAGTTCAGTTGACGATACAGTCTAAGAAGTTTGGATTTGGAGTTCATTTATGAGCTAGGTCCCATCAGACATCCAGAAACATTCTAAGGCAGGTATTGCTCTTTTCGGGAGATGGCTTTCTCCGCGAACTTGAGATATAGAGAGACATAGAAATAAACATCACAGCGGATCCACTCAGTGAGGCTATTCCTAGAACGCAATAGTTTCGCAAACGAGCTTTGTGAGACTGACTGGTAGAGGAGTTGGGTGTTCGGTATAACACGGGCTGTGAGTATGCGACATCGAAATAATTAGCCTTGAGTGCAAGTGGGAGATTGTTAGAGATAGTTCCCTCAGAGTCAATTATTGGATCACAGGCACGTGATTGCAATGATTGAGGGATGACCTATCCCGGTAGGACAGTCTTACTCAAGATGATAGTATGCTATCTGGTTTATCTTTATCATCGTGTACTGCTTTAGGTGACCTTACGAGTCGCTATTACACGTTGATAAAGCCCCTAAGATTCATGCTTGACTGCCAGCAGTATGAGGGCGATCATATACATAGGAGCTGGGGTCTATAAGCACATCCTTAAAAGGTCCCTAGTCGTGGGAGTTTCTAGACAGGGCATCAATACTCTATAGTAGACTAGTGTATACAGTCGAGACCCCGACGAGGGGCGGTGGCCGGTCTCACAAGCCACTGGTGTCAGTTGGTTCACCTAAGATATATACAGGTGCTCATTGGGTTATGAGTACACCGGACTGGACTCGCCGGGAACATGCTAGTTGGGATTATACCAGACGTCAGATAGCAGTTCCCTGGTGACATGTGTACAGGTTAGTTCATCGACCTGAGATCGTCATTTGTCTCGTGTGAGTTCCCACTGTGCTTTGATTACTACCCTACCACGGCTCAAAGGAGTCGTGCAAACAGGTTTTAGTTGGGTACAGTCCCGAGCCACATGGAGGCAGTGAGTGGATCTGCAGGGGTTTGTCTCTCCCGGTATTGGGGGTGAGGTCGCGCTGTGTCTAGGAGAGCCATTACACAAAGCCCTCAGCCGAGGCAGGAGATTTACTAATAGGTATTCCAGTAGTATCTCAGGGTGTTCTGGGCTTCACTCCGACACGACTTGTACCGCTTTTGGGGGTCTGACTTTTACCAACCCCCTAGGCCCGCCATGCGATACTCATAGACGAACGGACCGGACTGTACGGATATTGTCACTGACAGGCTCAGTAGGGTGTCAGGATGAGTTCGCTCATCGACGTCCCTTTTGGTCAATAGCTGGTGGCCCGTCACGTATGGCTAATACCTCTGACGTGCTAGTGGTTAAATCCACAGCCATAGTATTGACGAGTCTTTAGAGTCCCCCACACTGATAGTTACTCAAGTTTTGGGCGAAACACTGTAGAGGCCGTATGGAGATATGGCAGGGTTCGATCAGATACGTGCGGTATTGCACGGATCGTGATCGGACCGATTTTACTAGCCGGCTTTGGTTTAACCCGGATCCTAGTATTAGACAGTGTAGATTTTGTCTCTTTGCATTTGTATTCAGTGGGAATACAAATGCGGGCATGTATATGCAGTAGAGGGGTTTTCCTGTAATTTATTACGGGATCAGTTTTCTGTAGTTTCCAGTTTGCATTCCGTTCCGGCCAGTTTTCATTTGTTCCTTCCCGGCCGGACTTTTTCGATGGAGGGGGTAATTTGCAATTGTACAAATTACATTTGTGGAGGGGGTCCTTTGCATTTGAGGGATTATGATATGACCATCATCATTTGATTCCTTTTGCATCCACTCTTTTGCATTAATGGTGATTAGAATGGATTAGAACTTGATGAGAGTTGATATGACTTTGTTATCATGGTTTTTGGGTATGGTCACCATTCCTTTTTTCCCTACACTCACCTCCCTCATGTATTATTCTTGCCCTCTCCCTTTCTAGAGGTGGCCGGCCACATTAGAGAGAATGAGAGAGAGTTTCATTTTTGTGTGTAGCATATTTTCTCATTTCTTTTCTTGTTAGGAAAAATAAAAGCACCATTTTTCCTCCAAAGTTCTTCATTCCTCCATCACCAATGGCAACATAAACCCCAATGAGACAAAGGTTCTACACTACAATCTACAGTACCCTTGGACGCGTCGGCTAGCCAACTTCGCGCCCGAGTTGCCTCAGTCCAAAGGTGGGAGCCCGTAAAAGATATCGGCGACGTGGGGCCATTTCCGACGAGGAGGCGACGGACGGAGATTCCGCGGGAGATCGGAGTGGAGATGAAGACCGAAGGACACGGATCACTTGGTATAGCTCTCTACCCCATTCTCTTGATAGCTAGGATTAGGTTAATAGTTACGATCCGGGTATTTTGTCCGCGGTAGCGCCGGTTTAAAGTTAAGAAAATTTTTGATTCCACATTTTGGCCTCGGATAGACGGCCGGGGCGCTGCAGTGGCGCAACAATATATGGCCGCGGAACCGCGGCCATAGGCCCTGTTTGGCCGCGGTTCCGCGGCCAAATAGTGAGCTTGGGGTCTGTGTTTTTTTGTGCTGCTTCTAGTTGACTTTGTCTTCTTGTTTCTACAGTTGTTTCTTCATAAGATCTCTACAGTGAGTAATGTCATGGACTTTTCCGTCTGCTTCGTGTCGAAGTCTTGAATCTTGAGCTGCCTTTGTACTTTGTGAACTTGTTTATTGATTTTCGTTATTCTCCAAATTGTAGGCGTGATCAAGATTCTTCCATTTGTCAGTCGTAGTCTCACTTTTGTATCGTCTTTTGTCTTTTCACTGTTTTTGTCCTGAGAATCTGTAACCTGCAACTATGTAGCAGACATGGGTCAAAAGCACCCATTTATTTTTAAAATGCATAAGAATAGGGAATATAATAATGCAAAATTATGGTATGAACATGCGACTCTAAGGCCGAAAGAATATAAAAACTGATGTTATCTAAGTCTACTAAATATACAAGTCTGGTTGATGGAGCTTTTAATTAGATACAACTCAAATAAATAACAAGAACAACAGCGACGGTAGTCACGATGCAATGTAACCCACCTACCGAAGCAATCACCCGAAAGAAATGATGTGCCAGCAAGCCGCTACGAAACCTGTTTGTCCAAACCTACAAGAAACTGTGGCACAACGAGGGTGAGTTGCCAACTCGTGAGTAAAATACATCACCGGGTAGAAACCGAATGTATGACGATCTCCTAGGTTATACAATAATATACTAATACTACAACAAGGGTAATAGTATAACTTAAGTGTGATATCATAGTACTCGTGTCCGTGTCATGAGTAATAATATATCATATGCAACATGTGAGAATGCAACATCCAAAGTGTGTCCAGCAATGACACACAAATCAAGATAAAACCTGAGTGCCCAGCACCGACACTCGAAAACATCATGAAGTCCGTATCCAACAGCGACACATAAATCCTCAAATCTCGAGCTCCGTCAGTCCGGATTGGCCCGTGGGCTCCGTCAGTCCGGATTGGCCCATATCATCAAATCTCACGACTACGGTCGGTATCCTCTGGATATCCGCCGCGCCAGACTGTTGGAGATAGTGCCCTCAGAGTCAATTATTGTATCACAGGCACGTGATTGCAATGATTGAGGGAGGACCTATCCCGGTAGGACAGTCTTACTCAAGATGATAGTATGCTATCTGGTTTATCTTTATCATCGTGTACTACTTTAGGTGACCTTACGAGTCGCTATTACATGTTGATAGAGTCTCTAGGATTCTTGCTTGACTACCAGCAGTATGAGGGCGATCATATACGTGGGAGCTGGGATCTATAAGCACATCCTTAAAAGGTCCCTATTCGTGGGAGTTTCGAGACAGGGCATCGAGTAGACTAGTGTATACAGTCGAGACCCCGACAAGGGGAGGTGGCCGGTCTCACAAGCCACTGGTGTCAGTTGGTTCACCTAAGATGTATACAGGTGCTCATTGGGTTATGAGTACACCGGACAGGACTCGCCGGGAACCTGCTAGTTGGTATTATACATGACGTCAAATAGCAGTTCCCTGGTGACATGTGTACAGGTTAGTTCATCGACCTGAGATCGTCATTTGTCTCGTGTGAGATCCCACTGTGCTTTGATTACTACCCTACCACGCTCAAAGGAGACGTGCAAACAGGTTTTAGTTGGGTACAGTGCCGAGCCATATGGAGGCAGTGAGCGGATCTGCAGGGGTTCGTCTCTCCCGGTATTGGGGGTGAGGTCGCGCTGTGTCTAGAAGAGCTAGTACATGAAAAGTCCTTGGCCAAGGCAGGAGATTTACTGGTAGATATTCCAGTAGTATCTCAGGGTGTTCTGGGATACACTCCGACATGACTTGTACCGCTTTTGGGGGTCTGACTTTTACCAACCCCCTAGGCCCGCCATGCGATGCTTATAGACGAACGGACCGGACTGTACGGATATTGTCACTGACAGGCTCAGTAGGGTGTCAGGATGAGTTCACTCATCGACGTCCCTTTTGGTCAATAGCTGGTAGCCCGTCACGTATGGCTAATACCTCTGACGTGCTAGTGGTTAAATCCACAGCTATAGTATTGACGAGTCTTTAGAGTCCACCACACACAGTTACTCAAGTTTCGGGCGAAACGCTGTAGAGACCATATGGAGATATGGTAGGGTTCGATAAGATACGTGCGGTATTGCACGGATCGTGATCGGTCGGTTTTTACTTGCGGGCTTTGGTTTAAGCCGGATCCTAGTATTAGACAGTGTAGATTTTGTCTCTTTGCATTTGTGTTCAGTGGGAATACAAATGCGGGCATGTATGTGCAGTCGCGGAGTTTTCTTGTAATTTATTACGGGATCAGTTTTCTGAGGTTGCCACTTTGCATTCCGTTCCGGCCGGTTTTCCTTTGTTCCTTCGCGGCCGGACTTTCCGATGGAGGGGGTTATTTGCAGTTGTGCAAATAACTTATTGTGGAGGAGTTTCTTGCATTTGTGGCTTCATCATGATGAGATTCTTTTTTAGTCTCTTCCATTGCATTTAATGTAATGGTGTGTGAAAGGATTTGAGGAGAAATGGTGTGACCATTTTTATTGATGTTTATCAATTCTTTTTCTCCACTTGCATTGCTTGCAATTTTTCCTCCACCCATTTTTCTTGAATGGGCCGGCCACTTGAGGGGTGAGGAGAGAGAGAGTTCATTTTCATGTGAGGGAAATTTGTTCATCTCTTTTTCTTGCTACACAAATTCTGGCTCCACTTCAAATTTCATTCCATTCTCTTCTCCATCAAAAGGCAACATAAACCCCAAAAGAGAAATAGTATTCTACACTAGCGTACAGTACCCTTGGACGCGTTGGCTTGCCAACTTCGCGCCCGAGTTGCCTCGGTCCAGAGGTGGGAGCCCATAAAAGAATTTGGCTACGTGGTGCCCTTTCCGACGAGGAGGTGACGGACGAAAGATTCCGCGGGAGATCGGAGTGGAGACGAAGACCGAAGGACACGGATCGCTTGTTATATCTCTCTACCCATCTTTTAGTTTGCTAGTAGTTAGGTTAATGGCCCGATCCAGGATTTTTGTGCACGGTGGTGCCGGTTTACTAGTTTGTAAAGTTTTTTGTTTCCGCGTTTCCGGCGTCGGATCGACGGCCGGGGCGCCGCCGTGCACTTACACAGACATCATCGGTAGATAGTCCTTCCCTTCCAGGCTCATCGTCATCCCCACAAAAACACTCTCGCCCCGGGGTACCGTACTGGGCTCATCATGTACCCGAGACGGTTCATCCTACTCTTCGAATCGGGTCTCGAAAACCAACAGAAATCAGGAAAACTCATGGTGGATGACAGCTACATCATATCACGAGAAAACTGCAACTTGCATTTTTAAAATGATAATGAGGTTATAAAATTGTTGCGGTTTTCCCCGAAATCCAGAAATCTCATAGAAAATCCAAAATCCCAAAATCATGAATCAATAAATAGGGAATATCGGCATAAAGCACAAAATATTGCATAGCAGAATGAATATGTAAATGTATGAAATATCTAAATTAGGAATGCAATATCTAAACTAGCATATGAGAGCAAGCATACTTATAATATGTTTAACTACCAGCTAGCAGGTTATACTAAATGAAGTAGCGTATTCTAAAGTGTACGTGACATGGCAATTACCGATGATGATTTATGTGAGCCGGCAAGTAAGTGTACGTGGAACATGCGCATCATTGGTAATGATGCTGGTGTCCTAACAGACGGGGTCCATAATATCTTGAAGAAACATATGTAATAATTATGCAATTCAATGAAGACAACATAAATATAACATAAAAGTGAATAGTAAATGAAGCATATAAATATACATTTCGTGTACGGGGCATACGGTTTTAGTATTTGAAATGCATGAATCGTGTTTTTTAGAAAAGTTGGGGCTACGGTGTTTTCAAGAAAAGATATGTCCTTTAAAAAATCCGTAGCATCCCTCGGGTGTCTTTTGAAAATACTCACGATTCGTTGGTTTTGAAAATAGGTATGACTCGAACCAAGTCTAGCATCTATCTAAACAACTAAAAAGACTAAACTAAGAACCTAGTCAGAAGTATAAGAAAATCTAAATATATAAACCGAGTCGATATACCTAGTATTCGGCGATCCAGCCTCATAGCGTCATGTACTGTATAATATATAGTACGGCATTCTCGAATCAAGAGTACGGACCAATCATCATATATATTGCTCGAACGGTAAATCCATCGTACGGCATCCCCAAAATCGAGGGTACGGATCAACTATCATATATACATCATCATTCATATGGTATCATCATCGAACAATATCATAATCAGAGGGACTGTTCTAAAGTCTCGTACATTCCAATATCATCAAGACATATTATTGTATGTACAAATACACATGGCCCAACGATCCACTATAATTTCACGTCATATGTCATATCATGACTCATTCACATATCCACTCTCACGGCATCATGCCCGATCAAATCGACTCATCTCCAAATATCATATACTACGTGTATATGTATGTGTGTGTATAACTTACACACACACCTATACATATATATACACATATACACAAGGTCAAGTGTGCGTGTGTGCGTGTGTGTGTGTGACAACCTATACTCTACGGTTTCGCAACTAAGAAACTAAACTAAAACACTCACATCCAAGTAGAATCAATCTAACCTATGGTCTCCTAAAGCCTTTCTTGCTAGGTATTCACGTCTCACAATAACTCATATGTATATATATCATATCCGCGTCCTACCCTACGAAATTGTGTGAGTGCTATACGCCATCCACCCGACCTCCCCCGTAGATATACATCTACTCACCTCGATCCTCGATGGCCGAAGTCGATTACGCCACGCTCTTCTCTTCATCCCGAAGTCCACATGAAGTTACCTATATTTCAATGAATATCGTATCGTAAACGAGAATCAAATACGAGAAATCTGATACGGTATACGAAGGGTATATAGGTTAGAACCTATGGACTACGTATGCAAGAATAACCATAAATCCTCGATGCTGACGTACAAATGTCAAACCATCGGTTCAGAACTCAAATACCAAAATCCATGTCATGAAAAGTCGCAAAACTAAAACAGCAACTCAGAAAAACATCTCCAGATTTTGATTCAGGTGGGATTAGCAAATTTTGCATAAAGGATAGGTCAAATTAACAGATAATGGAGCCATGAACCAAGAACGAGAACTAAAGCAAACACCCTGGCCGCAATTTGCGGCCAGAAAGAGAAAATTTGCGGCCATAAGGAAGGGTTGGGGTCTCGGGTGTTGGGTTAGCCTAGCACCTCATGAAGGGTTTGGAAGCATCACATGTACTAAAGATAGAGTCTTTAGGGTGCTAAGTTAACGATCATCGGATCGTGCCTAGAAAATTAGGGTTTCAAAATTTTTCTCATCATCTCATGAATAGAAAAGCTAGGGTTTCGAGACTACAACCTTTGTAGCTCCCTTTCGCTGGACTCTTTGGTCTTTTGGGTGTTGGAAGAAGGTCCTCTTGAAGTCCTCTCACGTCCACGACGATCCATCCGGAGTTCCTCGTCCAAGCTCGCAACTTTGATTATCACGATGAGAAACGAAGAGAACACTCTAAACAAGTTGGCTAAACTTGTGTAGAATGATGTTGTGGTTTAGATTTTCACTTCAAAAACCTTTCTTTATGTGTGTTTTACTCACTAGAAAAAACTAAAGAGCAAATGGTGAAGGAGGATGAAAATGGTAGCTTTCTTTTTTAACAAGAGTAAAAATGATCACCCTAGAAAAGAAATGAAATATATCTTTATATATTTTATTTCTTCTCACTTCAAACCATGGTTAAGTGATGGAGACATTATTTGACTTGAGTTTTAAAACACAAAGAGAAGGATAACTCATCGTTAGTGGTAGGTGAGCTTGGTTAGGTTTAAAGAAGAGTGTAGAAGCTAGCAAGAATTATCCTTTTCTTTAGTATTTTGTTTTAAACACAAAATCAAATAATAATCCATCCATTTATCCATGGTGTGAGTCTTATATTGCCACCATTTCCATGTGTAAACAACCATGATAGATGCGTGTATGTATGTATGTATGCACATCCATATGTGCATGAAACTAGTAAGAAAGAAAGAAAGAAAAACATACATGCATGCACACATCCATCATCCAAGAAAAGGTTTTAAGTGAGAAAACTAATGGTTAAATGATAAATCAACACTTGATTTATCAATCCGGCCATATCACATATAACCCTACCAAAAGCAAGCTGCCCGATCAATGTACGGTATCATATACGTGCATTTTAATCGGGACCATGCGCATATCGCATACACGCACCACAACGTTTCGCCTGAACTGGGTAACTCCTTTGTGGGACTCTAAGACTCGTCAATACGCCGGCAGTGGGTGATGATCATATCAAGCACCCCCAAGCAGCAAGCGGTCAGCTAAACGTAACGGCCACCTGGGTATTGAGCGATCAGAAGACAACAAGCGAATCTGCTACAACTCCCATCGAGCCGATCGGCAACACTTCCCGTACAGTCCGGTCTCCTCATCTGATATGTCGCATATCAAGTCTAGGGGTGGTAAACGTCAGACCCCAATAATCGATAAGTCGTGCCGATGTGAGGCTCATAACGGGTCGAGAAACTACTGGTAACACTTACCAGCAAATCTTTGATCAGCCCTGGCCAGGGACTTCCCTGTTACGGCCAATCGAGCACAGCACAACATCAACCCCCAATACCGGAAGAGACGAAACCCCTCCTATTGCTCATTTCCTCCATGTGACTCGGGACTGTACCCAAAAACCACCGTTTTGCATGCCCTTATGGACGTGGTAAGGTGGAGATCAAAGCACAGTGGGAATCACACAAGACTCTATGACGATCTCGGGTCTACAGACGAACCTGCACAAGTGTCACCTGAGATCTGCCATCTGACGTGAGGTATAATACCATCTGGGAGTTCTCGGCGAGTCCGTCCAGTGTACCTAGTCTCCACTGAGCACCCGTATACCATCTCTGATGTAAAATACCAATGGATATAGGATTATCCATCGCCCATCTCATAGGTCGAGAAGCGTATACGCTAGTCTACACTGGTATATCGATGCCCCGTCTCGATACACCCACGACTAGGGACCTTGAAGGATGTACTTATGGACTACCATGTCCCCACTAGTATGATCTGTATCATAGTCCAGGTAGTCAAGTACACATCCTAAGGGCTTTACCAACATGTAACTATAAGACAGTATAAAGAGACTAGTATACATGTTAAGATAAAGAGTAACCAGATAGCATACTATCATATCGAGCAAGAAAGTCATCTCTATATATGTCCAAGCATCCAATATAATATACATCATCTGTACAATACTGGCATCTAGGGCATACATACAACTAACAATCTCCCACTTGCACTAGGGCCAGCTGCTGTAGTATCGCATACGGAGCATCCCGAAGAGTCTCTCAAACTGTATCTGGGGAATGGCCTTCGTGAGTGGATCCACTGTGTTGTTCTTCGTGTCAACCCTCCTGACCTCGATCTCCCGGCGATCAACTATCACTATGTATCAGTCCCAAGAGTTCGGCAACTCTTTCTCCGTGTCCCGTAAACGGAGTTTTGGTCATCTTGCTTTTGAGACATGACTGGCAAGTGTCATAAGATGAAAATTTAAATGGATTCAAATATCCATCCTTATGCAACTTAGCTAGTCGTGTCGCATTGATGTGACCCAGTCTACAATGCCACAAGAAAGATTCGTTCAGGTCTGAACTCTTCCTCTTGTGTGTATTTGTTATACTTAGAACTGTTGATTGATTTAGAACATAAATGCCATTGCACAACGTGCATGATCCAACCAACTTTTGGTTACGGAAAATGTTCATAACATTATCCTGTAATACAAAATTATATCCCTCTTTACTCAACAAAGAAACCGATATAATGTTGCATATCAAGTTCGGCATGTAATAGCATTCGTTCAGAACCAATGTATTACCAGGTGGTAATGCAAGGTGATATTCCCCGACAGTCTTAGCTGCAACAATTGCACCATTTCCAACTCTTATGTCTTTATCACCTTCTCCAAGTTCTCTACCTTTTCTAAGCCCATGTAACTGATTACATATATGGGATCCTGACCCGGTATCTAATACCCAGGACGTAGGGCAAATGGAGAAACAGTTCTCTGTAACGAACACACCTGAAGAGAATGCATCATTATGTACTTTCTTCAATCGGGTGGCATGGGAATCCTGGTATTCCCCTATGTCCTGTTCAGTCCTATAACTCTTATAAGAATGAACGGAACCAACGTTCCCCAGCACAGTATAACATGCGGATTCAGTCAATACATCCATATTATTATCTTTATTAGGGCATGACATGGTCGCTACCTGGAGAGAGAGAGAAGAAAAACTTTAGCGTATGCTCTTGCAAGATCAGATTGGTTATTATCTTATCTAATCAGGATGGCTCCCACTGGATTTTATCAAATCTTCCTTCAAACCCTAAAAGGAAAGACTAGCCGTGATTAATTACATCCTACAACTTCGCCAATCTTTCAGCCAGGCCAGTGTCGGTACTTTAAGGGAGGTTCCCCGTGCTTTCGCACGGACCTAATTAAAGTAAACCTCGTTTTCCCACAGGCGTAACCCCGTTGACACCTTTCTAGACACCTACTTGATCGGCTAATTGTAATGTGTAAAACTCTCCCAGGAGTAACTCTTACTCGCAGTGGGTATCGGGATCCAACTATCTCATAGAAGGTATGCAATCTCATTGCAAATTTCAACACTTGAAATTCCCGATAATATTTTGCCCCTAGCGTCCTACGACCTTGACAAAGGCCAACAAATCATAGGATGCTAGTCAAGTTCAACCCGTCATTTCTTGATTGAATCAAACCCACCCGCACGACCCTTGACAAAGGCCAACAAGGTCGTACGACTACCCTGAAACAATCTGCATCACATGCATAAGCAGATAAGCACTATTCAGCTACCGCACACTACGCCTTGACAAAGGCCAACAAACGCAGCACGAATACTAAACAGTTCTTATCTGAAATGACGGAGGGCTACGACAGGTTTTTCTGAAAACCTATTGCGTAATGAACTTGATATCGTTGTAGAATCAAGTGAAGTTTGAAATGGAGTGATTTTGAGGCTTTTATTAGTTTTGCTAAAGAGGTCACTCCCGGTGAAGGGATCTCGGCTCTTTCCTCATCGAATAAGGTGCGGGATATATCATATATATCACTGTGCAAAGCAAAACTCCAAAAGCAAACCGAGTGTTGTAGCATCTGCCTGTTTCGCTAAAGAGGTCACTCCCGGTGAAGGGATCTCGGCTCTTTCCTCATCGAATAAGGTGCAGGGTATATCATATATACCGCTATGCAAAGCAAAACTGTAGCTACCCTTTTTATTTGAAAATTTGATTCTACAACATCTTTTAGGTTTTTTTTCTTTCATTAATCACATTAATGAAGTCCCATCATTTAAGTCACCTAAACATCACAGATAAATACGACGTACACTTATGCCATCCGCATTCGCCTCGATGTCCCCTCATGCACCGTTAGGTTAGGTAACTAACGACAGAGCAGGGCAGGGCTAGTGCGGGTGTAAAACATAAGTAACGTCTATATAATATATCATATATACTATATACTGTATCCATCAGAACATATTAAATGATCACATCACAGATATCGCAGTAGAAACATAGATATAATGTGGGATATACTAGGACGTCCGTATTTAGTACTTAGCCAATAATAGAAAATACGGATTCCACAGTCGCGATGAATAGCCAAGCCCACACCCTGGACCCCTACGAGAGCGGCAAGCGACCCTACCAATTCTGGAGTTTAGGAGACCCGGTCTCGACTCCTCGAGATGGCCTCCCACTGAACCCCAGAACCCGATCACCCGTGCTCCCCTCCTTGGGTCCATCCTAATGCGGAAAAGTAAATAATATACAACACAGGTGGCATCGACCTCAACCCGGAAGTGCCCCAAATAAAAGAATATTACATTACATTTGAATTTACATGAATAAAAATATAAAACTCTCATCTCACATAAAAAACCCCGGCTATTCAATCGCGACAATCCTGCACATCATATCTCAGCAACACATAATATCCCATATCATCAACGTAAGTAAGTATGCATACCCCAATTGTCGTTGATGTATAGCAACAAAACCGGCGATATCGAACATACTACACTTACGGTCACAGAAAAGAAAGTGTAAAACTACAATATTTGGAATCCACATTCTCTTTAGACATCATAAATGCGAGATATCACATATTTCGTATTTCGTGCCTAAACTATATGAATTCCACATATTGTATCACATTCCAGATAAACAGACAGTATTAAAGTTTTCGAACGAACGATCAAGTACCCAAGATTCACTAAAGCTCAACACTTGAGCAGGGTTCAAAAATCCGGAGTGTGACACAGTAGTAGCGGTCCGGCCGTAGAAAGGTCAAGCCAACGCCTCACATGTGGCACGCCGTACTGCCCCAAACCCTAAGGTTCAAAGTGTAAGTCCACGTTGCGACCCCCGGTTCTTACGGGGAGGCGGAAACGGTATAAAATCAAATTTTTAGCGCATGGGGCAACATGGACTAACAAAGTCGGGATCTTTTCCTAAACTAAAACTAGCAAACAAGCTAAAGACAGTTAGCTACTCGGAAAGATGGTTATACCTAAACTTGAACTCCTTCTTCTTCAAACTTTGTAGAGGTTGATGGTTCTTTCCTCGTCGCCTTCTTCCGTCGAAGATGGATCCACTTGAGGGTTCAACCTTCGGGCTCTTTCTCGAACTTTGAGAGAACTAGAAACTTCGGCTTGCTAAACCTTTGATCCTAGAGTGAGTAGAGAGTGTCTAGGGGTTGTTTTCTTTTCAAGGAGAGGGATTCTCAACACATGAGAAGGATTCTCCTTGAGCTTGAGGAAGAAGAAGATGAAGTGAGGAGAGAGAATGGTTATGATAGAATGAGCTATCTTTTTCCTTTTTGCAACCATATCAAAAGAAAAAGAATTATCTAATTAGTAATAATAATTCAAATGAGAATAGTTGATGGTTGTTTTGGAATGACCACTATCATACTTCATTAAATGAATGTTGGCAAGAATCAAGGAGCATCCTTGCAAAATAATGATGATGGTCAAAAATTCAACCATGGTCAACAAGTCAACCATGGTCAACAAGTCAACAAAACCAACCATAACATAATTTCATTTAATTACTATTATTAATAGATATCTCACTAATTCATTAGGGTTTGGAAAAAAGATGACTGTCAACTGTGCATGCGCACCCGTTCCGAAACCCTAATGAAAAACCTCTTCTTCCGCCTCAAACAACTGTGCATACACACCTGCATTCTTGTTCCGAGGAACATGAATACTGAGAGATAAAAGTAACCCCAAAACATATACCAGTATCCGGCTCAAACCAGAGCCCGCTGGCAATATCCGTCCGGACTCCAAACGTGCACAAGTGCGCGGATGAGAACGAACCCTGTCGCAAAACCATGCGACCTCTACTCTGTTTTGCCCAGAGGCGAATACCCTCTGTGTGGGACTCTAAAGACTCGACACTACGCTGGCAGTGGGTTTAACCACAGACCGCAAGCGGCACTAGCTGTGCGTAACGGTCCCCAGGTAGATGCCGACAAGAAGGCTGACGAGGTGAACCCCATCTGAACTCCTACTGAGTCTGAATGTGACATTCTCCGTACAGTCCGGTCTGTTCGTCTGATACATCGGATGTCGGGCCTAGGGGGCGGTAAACGTCAGTCCCCCAATAGCGGTACAAGTCATGTCGGAGTGAAGCCGAAACACCCTGAGATAACACTGGAAGCCTACCAGTATATCTCGCTTGCCCTGGCCAGGGACTACTCGTGTAATGGCTCTCCTAGACACAGCGTGATGTCAACCCCCAATACCGGGAGAGACGAATCCTGTCTAACCGGCACTGTCTCCAAGTGCTTCGGGACTGCACCCAACTACCACCTGTTTGCACGACTCCTTTGAGCCGTGGTAGGGTAGTAGTCAAAGTACAGTGGGAACACACTCGAGGCTAAGTGCCAGTGTCAAGTCAGCGGACTAAGCTGTACTCATGTCACCTGGGAACTGATAACTGACGATAGGTATAATACCAACCTGTCAGTTCCCGACGAGTCCTGTCCAGTGTACTCGTAACCTAACGAGCACCCGTATACTATCTCCAGTACGACGTACTGATTGCTGTGGGACAGACCATCTCCCACACTGGGATGAGAAGCGCATACGCTAGTCTACTCCGGAGTATCGATGCCCTGTCTCGATAATCCTGCGACTAGGGACCTGTATAAGGATGTGCTTATAGATTACCCAGCCCCCACTAGTGTAACTGCCATCACAACGCTGGTAATCAAGCAAAGATCCTAAGGGCTCCACTAATGCGTATAGGTGATATCGCAAAATAAACACATGTACACATTGAAGTAGAAACAAACCAAGTAGCATACTACTATATTGAGCAAGATTGTTTATACAAGGTGAATATCCCAAGCTTCCATTAAGTAATATACAAACTAGTATGATACAGTAATGGCCTCTAGGGCATATACACTAACAATCTCCCACTTGCACTAAGGCCATGTACTGGCGTATCGAAGACCTATCATCAAGATCAGCCGCTCGAACTGAGTCTGGGGTAGGGCCTTGGTGAATGGATCTGCAGTGTTTTCTTCTGAAGCAATCCTCCGAACCTCGATCTCCTTGCAATCCACGATCTCCCTGATCAGGTGATACCGCCTCAAGATGTGCCTGGATCTCTGATGGGACCTGGGTTCCTTCGCTAAAGCTATAGCCCCGTTGTTGTCGCAATACAAAGGTATTGGGTCAACAATGGACGGAACCACCTGAAGTTCTTTCAAGAACTTCCTCATCCAGACAGCTTCTTTTGCGGCATCAGATGCAGCGATGTATTCCGCTTCCATCGTCGAGTCTGCAACGGTTTCCTGTTTGGAACTCTTCCAACACACTGCCCCTCCATTGAGGGTAAAGACAAAACCCGACATGGACTTGGAATCATCCTTGTCACTCTGGAAGCTGGAGTCAGCAAAGGCCTCGATCTGGAGGTCTTTTCCGCCATACACCAAGAACATCTCCTTAGTCCTCCTCAGGTACTTGAGAATGTTCTTTACTGCTATCCAGTGTTTCTCCCCAGGGTTTGACTGATACCGGCTTACTACACTCAGTGCATAAGCTACATCCGGTCTGGTACACAACATCGCATACATTATAGAGCCTACCGCAGAAGCGTAGGGTATAATAGACATGCGATCCCTCTCCAAATCAGTCTTGGAGACATCTCTTTAGAGAGGGTGATCCCGTGACAAGCCGGTAGGTTACCGCGCTTGGAATCTTCCATACTGAATCTTTTCAGTACGGTGTCGATGTACCTGGACTGTGAAAGTCCTAATATCCTCTTGGATCTATCACGATGGATCCGGATCCCCAGGATGTAAGAGGCATCACCCAGGTCTTTCATGGAGAACCTGTGTGACAAGAATCCCTTGACAGATTGTAGCATAGGAATGTCATTTCCTATTAAGAGAATGTCATCCACGTATAAAACGAGGAATACTACAGTTCTCGCTACAAATCTACTATAGATGCATGGTTCATCTGGATTTTTGATAAAGCCAAATTCCTTGACCGTCTCATCAAAACAGATGTTCCAACTCCGCGATGCCTGCTTTAGTCCATAGATGGACTTAAGCAACTTGCACACCTTTCCGCTGCTCCCACTCTGAATGAAACCCTCTGGCTGATCCATATAGACACACTCCTCTAAATTTCCATTTAGAAAAGCCGTTTTTACGTCCATCTGCCAAATCTCATAATCGTGGAAGGCAGCAATGGCAAGAAGGATCCGAATGGATTTCAGCATAGCCACTGGAGAAAAGGTTTCGTCATAGTCCAAGCCAGGTCTTTGACGGAAACCCTTTGCTACAAGTCTAGCTTTATAGGTCTCAACCTGTCCATCTACACCAATCTTCCTTTTGAAGATCCACTTGCATCCTACGGGTTTTACCCCGTCTGGAGCAATGTCCAACGTCCATACTTTGTTGGTGTACATGGACTCCATTTCGGTCCTCATTGCATCCAGCGATTTTACCGAGTCAACGCTCTGAACGGCCTGCTGGAAGCTAGTAGGCTCATCATAATCTATGATGCAATCCTCTCTATCCCCGTCTATGAGAAAACCGTAGTATCTCTCGGGCGGATGAGACTGCCTACCACTTCTGCGGAGCGGCATAGGAATGTCCTGTTCTTTTGAACCTACTGGCTCTTCCAAGCTTTCAGTAATAGCTTGTGGTTCTGGAATTTCTTCCAGTTCTATTGCGTTCCCACTTATCTGGGTTTCCAAAAACTCAGTTTCCAAGAAGCGGGCATGTTGAGAAACAAAAACCTTTTGTTCCTCAGCGGAATAGAACAGATACCCCCTGGAGTTCTTTGGGTATCCCACAAACTTACACTGTACCGAGCGTGCCTCGAGCTTGTCCGCATGCTGCTTTTTTACAAAAGCTGGACATCCCCATATCTTAAAGTACTTAAGACAGGGTTTCTTCCCACTCCACATCTGATATGGAGTGGTAGGCACAGTCTTGGTGGGAGCCTTGTTCAAGAGATATGCAGCTACATCTAGTGCATGGCCCCAGAAAGATCGCGGTAACTCAGCCTTACTCATCATGGAACGAACCATATCCAATAGGGTTCGATTCCTCCTTTCCGATACACCGTTATGTTGCGGAGTGTATGGAGGAGTACGCTGAGAGAGAATTCCATTCTCTTTTAAATAGTCCAGGAACTCGGCACTCAAGTATTCACCACCTCGATCCGATCTTAGAATCTTAATACTTTTGCCTGTTTGTTTTTCAACTTCATTCTTGTAATCCCGAAATTTCTCAAAGGCCTCGGATTTGTGCTTCATTAAGAAGACATGTCCATACCTAGAGAAATCATCTGTGAAAGTAATGAAGTATGAATAACCGCTTCGCGCATGTGTAGACATTGGACCACACACGTCACTGTGTATGAGTCCCAAGAGCTCGCTCGCTCTTTCTCCGTGTCCAGTGAACGGAGTCTTTGTCATCTTTCCCATGAGACAAGATTCACAAGTGGCATAAGACTGATACTCGAACGGATCCAAGTATCCTTCTTTATGTAACTTAGTCAACCGTGTCTCATTGATGTGACCCAGTCTACAATGCCATAAGAAAGCCTGATTGATATCTGGAGACTTTCTTTTGTGTGTATTCTGGACATTGAAAATCTGTGGTTGGTTTAATACGTATATACCATTGCTCAATGTACCTGACCCAATCAGAACTTGATTAAGGTGAATGTTTACAACATTTCTTACAAACGCAAATTCATAACCTTCTTTAGAAACCAAAGATACAGAAATGATATTACAAGTTGCGTTGGGTACAAAAAAGGAATTACGCAAAACCAAAACATGCCCATCTGACATTCCCAGGTGATAGTCCCCCACAGCTTTAGCATCCATGCTAGCTCCGTTCGCAACTCTGAGGGTCATGTCACCTGCCTTCAAAAACCTACGGTTTCTCAACGCCTGCAAAGAATTACAGATATGAGATCCTGATCCGGTATCCAATACCCAGGAAGTAGAGTTTATAGAAAGACAGTTTTCAATAACATACACACCTGAAGCTGAAGCCGCAACCTGCTTCAGTTCCTGTGTCCTGGCCTTCCAAGCCCTGCAATCTTTCTTCCAGTGTCCACTCTTATGACAATAGAAGCATTCCTCTTTACCCACAAGCTTCCCCGCTATCTTTGTTGCCTTTTCCTTTCCCTTCGTACCCACTTTACTAACACCGCCTCTTGGTTTGGCGGGGGCTTTCTTTCTCTTTCCCTTGGCTTTCGCCTTGGACCTAGAGGAAGAAGATCCTCCTACAAACAAAGCGGGTGTTTCCCTACCCTTCTGTAGGGTGCCCTCTGCGCTCCTCAGCATGTTGAGGAGTTCTGAAAGTTCAACTTCCTTTTCTTGTAAGTTGAAGTTCAGTATAAACTGGGCGTAAGTGGATGGAAGGGACTGGAGAATTAAATCCGTATAGAGTTCACTGTCCAACGTGGTCCCAAGTTCCGCGAGCTCCTCAGTGTAGCCTATCATCTTAAGCACGTGGTCCGCTACCGATGATCCGACGGCCAACTTTGTCGAAAATAACTTCTTCGACACTTCGTATCTTGCGATACGAGACTGCTCTCCATACAGTTCTTTTGTATGGAGAAATATGGACTCGAGGTCCATATTCTCATGCCTCCTCTGATGTTCGTTGTCCATAGAGGCAAGCACGAGGCACCTGGCCTTCGCGCAATCAATCTCCCAAGTCTTACGGATTTCCTTATCCGCGACGCTGGAGGTGGGACCTGGGACGGGGGGAGCTTTGGTGGTAAGAAGATACCCCAGCTTGTCGTAAGTGATTGCCAATTTTACATTCCTGAGCCAATCTTTGTAGTTTGGCCCTGTCAGTATGTTTTTATCTAGAAGTAACTTAAGTCCAGTCATTTCGATTTGGTCGCTGCAGGGGGGAGAGAAGAAACACTTTAGCATGATGCTCTTGCAAGTTTAGAATGGTTTTTAATTTGTCTAAACAGGATGGCTCCCACTGTCTCTCGAATCCCTCCTCAAACCACAAAGGAAGAATTAGCCGGGATCAATCCCACCGCACAATACTTGCTTAACCGTTCAGCCAGGCCAGTGTCGGTACTTCGAGGGAGGTTTTCCAACGCTTTCGCGAAGTTCCTTAATTTAAGAACCTCTTTTCCCTGGGGGCGTAGCCCCGCTAACACCTTTCTAGGCACCTACTAGGTTTATAGCATTGATCGTTTAGTGAGAAATTTCCCGAGGAGTAGCATATACTCACAGTAGGATCGGGATCCAAATATCATCGTGTGACGAAACTGAAAGAATCCTACCAGAATCATCACACTCCAAATGGTATGCAAATCTAGCAAGTTTCAGTACTTATGAAACTCCCGATGTGGATTTTTGCCCCATGCTCTTATGACCTTGACGAAGGTCAACAAATCATAAGTCACATGTCAAGTTCTGCCCGTCATTATCCAGGTTAATTTGAACCCACCCGTATATACCCTTGACGAAGGTCAACAAGGCAATACGACTGTCCCAAACCAACGCATCTATCTATGCTACATATGAACACCCAACAGCTACCAATCTCTATGCCTTGACGAAGGTCAACAAACATAGCTTGAATACTATTGAATATTCATACGAAACGACGGAGGGCTACGAATGGTTTTGGCGAAACCGTGAACGTAGTGAACTTGATATAATCGATGGAACGAGATAGCTTTTAGAAGGAGTGGCTCAAGCTCCGCATTTAAAAGTTAGTTTTGAAAAGAAACGAGTGGTTTTTCGAAAGTGTTCCAACGACTTTAACTTGGTTTATTATCTTGCATTAGTTCTTTTAATGCGTGATATTCTTGCATTAGTTCTTTTAATGCGTCCCATCATTTAATCCTACCATTGCAGAAAACAACCAAAATATGACGTACGCTTATGCCATTCGCATTCGCCACGGGGTCCCGTCATCACTCGTTAGGTTACTTAACTAACGACAGAGCGGGGGCTGGGCTAGCGCGGCTGTAAAACATAAGCAACGCCTAAATATAAAGCAATGATAGACATTACAGATCACAGATGAATACATTGGATATACTAGCAATCCGCAATCCGTTCGAGCCTGCAACGAAAAGCGGATTACACGGTCGCGGTGAATAGCCAAAACCCTACCCAAGACCCCTACGGGTGCGGCAAACTACCCGCCAAGTACCCGGTAGTTTGTGCACCCCTCCATGGGTCTATCCTAGGAGCAAAAACAGTAAAAAGAATTATACAATGACGGCTACAACCCCGACCCGGTTGTGCGGCCATACAAATAATATTATTACATCAATTTACATTTACAAATGAATGAAAGAAAAACAAAAGCTCATCTCACATCCACCCCGGCTATTCACCCGCGACAGTCCAACACATTCATATCCATATTCCAATATCAAACACAGATCACAGAGATGTATAACCCCGACTAATCGACTTATAGCGATTAGCCGACGTTCAATACATACAAACATCACAGATATAACCAACATAGCCAAAGTGTAGCGAAGTTCGAAAAAAAAATAAGGATTTATAGGACCCCAAAAGTAAATTTCTTTTCTGGAAAATCTGGGCACATATAACATATTTGAAAAATCCCAAAACCCTACCAGAAGAACACTGCACAAAACAGGATCGCATGAAGTGGCTAAACGGCGGCGGATCCGCGGCTAAGAGAATAGCTGAGGCCGCGGATCCGCGGCGGTTTGAATGAATCATGTGATCGTTTTTCGTGGGTGTTCTTACAAAACCCTGAGACGATTTTAGGAGTAAAAAGTTTTACTTTTAGAGCACAAAAAAAATTCAACAGAAACCTAGGGTTTTGGATTTTCCGGTTTTGCGATTTTTCGGTTTCGAACTTCCATACACTTCGCTACTAAGCTAGTTTAAGTTTAGTTAGGCTCTGATACCACTGTAAGTCCACGTTGCGACCCCCGGTTCTTACGGGGAGGCGGAAACGGTATAAAAATCAAATTTTTAGCGCATGGGGCAACATGGACTAACAAAGTCGGGATCTTTTCCTAAACTAAAACTAGCAAACAAGCTAAAGAGAGTTAGCTACTCGGAAAGATGGTTATACCTAAACTTGAACTCCTTCTTCTTCAAACTTTGTAGAGGTTGATGGTTCTTTCCTCGTCGCCTTCTTCCGTCGAAGATGGATCCACCTGAGGGTTCAACCTTCGGGCTCTTTCTCGAACTTTGAGAGAACTAGAAACTTCGGCTTGCTAAACCTTTGATCCTAGAGTGAGTAGAGAGTGTCTAGGGGTTGTTTTCTTTTCAAGGAGAGGGATTCTCAACACATGAGAAGGATTCTCCTTGAGCTTGAGGAAGAGGAAGATGAAGTGAGGAGAGGGAATGGTTATGATAGAATGAGCTATCTTTTTCCTTTTTGCAACCATATCAAAAGAAAAAGAATTATCTAATTAGTAATAATAATTCAAATGAGAATAGTTGATGGTTGTTTTGGAATGACCACTATCATACTTCATTAAATGAATGTTGGCAAGAATCAAGGAGCATCCTTACAAAATAATGATGATGGTCAAAAATTCAACCATGGTCAACAAGTCAACCATGGTCAACAAGTCAACAAAACCAACCATAACATAATTTCATTTAATTACTATTATTAATAGATATCTCACTAATTCATTAGGGTTTGGAAAAAAGACGACTGTCAACTGTGCATGCGCACCCGTTCCGAAACCCTAATGAAAAACCTCTTCTTCCGCCTCAAACAACTGTGCATACACACCTGCATTCTTGTTCCGAGGAACATGAATACTGAGAGATAAAAGTAACCCCAAAACATATACCAGTATCCGGCTCAAACCAGAGCCCGCTGGCAATATCCGTCCGGACTCCAAACGTGCACAAGTGCGCGGATGAGAACGAACCCTGTCGCAAAACCATGCGACCTCTACTCTGTTTTGCCCAGAGGCGAATACCCTCTGTGTGGGACTCTAAAGACTCGACACTACGCTGGCAGTGGGTTTAACCACAGACCGCAAGTGGCACTAGCTATGCGTAACGGTCCCCAGGTAGATGCCGACAAGAAGGCTGACGAGGTGAACCCCATCTGAACTCCTACTGAGTCTGAATGTGACATTCTCCGTACAGTCCGGTCTGTTCGTCTGATACATCGCATGTCGGGCCTAGGGGGCGGTAAACGTCAGTCCCCCAATAGCGGTACAAGTCGTGTCGGAGTGAAGCCCAAAACACCCTGAGATAACACTGGAAGCCTACCAGTATATCTCGCTTGCCCTGGCCAGGGACTACTCGTGTAATGGCTCTCCTAGACACAGCGCGATGTCAACCCCCAATACCGGGAGAGACGAATCCTGTCTAACCGGCACTGTCTCCAAGTGCTTCGGGACTGCACCCAACTACCACCTGTTTGCACGACTCCTTTGAGCCGTGGTAGGGTAGTAGTCAAAGTACAGTGGGAACACACTCGAGGCTAAGTGCCAGTGTCAAGTCAGCGGACTAAGCTGTACTCATGTCACCTGGGAACTGATAACTGACGATAGGTATAATACCAACCTGTCAGTTCCCGACGAGTCCTGTCCAATGTACTCGTAACCTAACGAGCACCCGTATACTATCTCCAGTACGACGTACTGATTGCTGTGGGACAGAACATCTCCCACACTGGGATGAGAAGCGCATACGCTAGTCTACTCCGGAGTATCGATGCCCTGTCTCGATAATCCTGCGACTAGGGACCTGTATAAGGATGTGCTTATAGATTACCCAGCCCCCACTAGTGTGACTGCCATCACAACGCTGGTAATCAAGCAAAGATCCTAAGGGCTCCACTAATGCGTATAAGTGATATCGCAAAATAAAGACATGTACACATTGAAGTAGAAACAAACCAAGTAGCATACTACTATATTGAGCAAGATTGTTTATACAAGGTGAATATCCTAAGCTTCCATTAAGTAATATACAAACTAGTATGATACAGTAATGGCCACTAGGGCATATACACTAACACAAAGGGCAGTTCAAGACGGTCACATAATCGAGTTAAGGTTTGTTGTCTTCTAGAGGGACCACCACAAAACTTGCACGTATCTCCAAAATATTTAAACCCCGTGAAAAGTGAGCAAATGATACTCGTTCAAACACTTCACTACTTTCTAATTTACCCGGAAAAGATAAGAAATCAAAATTCCGATCGAACCGTCAAGTCCAAAACCATCACCAGAATTTTCAGCACTAAATTCAGATTAAAAATACCCTAAAAAAATATACAAGCAGATTCCAGAATTACTGTATAAAATTTATTCATTGATTGATGTGTACGGCCGCGGAACCGCGGCCTAAGCAAGCTTAGGCCGCGTTTCCGCGGCAGAAAGGACTGTTCATGGAAAAAAATTTATACCGTAATTCTTATTTTTACCTGCTGAATTTTTTACATATTTTTAATTCTGAAAATAACCAGATTTTGAAAAAAGTCCAGAGAGCACCCAAAAAACCGTATTTTCGGTTCGATCGGAGTTTTAACTTCGTAAAGGTGTCGCCTAATATTCTAGGTCGGCTCTGATACCAATGTTGGGTTAGCCTAGCACCTCATGAAGGGTTTGGAAGCATCACATGTACCAAAGGTAGAGTCTTTAGGGTGCTAAGTTAACGATCATCGGATCGTGCCTAGAAAATTAGGGTTTCAAAATTTTTCTCATCATCTCATGAATAGAAAAGCTAGGGTTTCGAGACTACAACCTTTGTAGCTCCCTTTCGCTGGACTCTTTGGTCTTTTGGGTGTTGGAAGAAGGTCCTCTTGAAGTCCTCTCACGTCCACGACGATCCACTCGGAGTTCCTCGTCCAAGCTCGCAACTTCGATTATCACGATGAGAAACGAAGAGAACACTCTAAACAAGTTGGCTAAACTTGTGTAGAATGATGTTGTGGTTTAGATTCTCACTTCAAAAACCTTTCTTTATGTGTGTTTTACTCACTAGAAAAAACTAGAGAGCAAATGGTGAAGGAGGATGAAGATGGTAGCTTTCTTTTTTAACAAGAGTAAAAATGATCACCCTAGAAAAGAAATGAAATATATCTTTATATATTTTATTTCTTCTCACTTCAAACCATGGTTAAGTGATGGAGACATTATTTGACTTGAGTTTTAAAACACAAAGAGAAGGATAACTCATGGTTAGTGGTAGGTGAGCTTGGTTAGGTTTAAAGAAGAGTGTAGAAGCTAGCAAGAATTATCCTTTTCTTTAGTATTTTGTTTTAAACGCAAAATCAAATAATAATCCATCCATTTATCCATGGTGTAAGTCTTATATTGCCACCATTTCCATGTGTAAACAACCATGATAGATGGGTGTATGTATGTATGTATGCACATCCATATGTGCATGAAACTAGTAAGAAAGAAAGAAAGAAAAACATACATGCATGCACACATCCATCATCCAAGAAAAAGTTTTAAGTGAGAAAACTAATGGTTAAATGATAAATCAACACTTGATTTATCAATCCGGCCATATCACATATGACCCTACCAAAAGAAAGCCGCCCGATCAATGTACAGTATCATATACGCGCATTTTAATCGGGTCCATGCGGATATCGCATACGCGCACTACAACGTTTCGCCTGGACTGGGTAACTCCTTTGTGGGACTCTAAGACTCGTCAATACGCCGGCAGTGGGTGATGATCATATCAAGTACCCCCAAGCCGCAAGCGGTCAGCTAAACGTAACGGCCACCCGGGTATTGAGCGATCAAAAGAAAACAAGCGAACCTGCTACAACTCCCATCGAGCCGATCGTCAACACTTCCCGTACAGTCCAGTCTCCTCGTCTGATATGTCGCATATCAAGTCTAGGGGTGGTAAACGTCAGACCCCAATAATCGATAAGTCGTGCCGATGTGAGGCACATAACGGGTCGAGAAACTACTGGTAACACTTACCAGCAAATCTCTGATCAACCCTGGCTAGGGACTTCCCTGTTACGGCCAATCGAGCACAGCGCAACATCAACCCCCAATACCGGGAGAGACGAAACCCCTCCTATCGCTCATTGCCTCCATGTGACTCGGGACTGTACCCAAAAACCACCGTTTTGCACGCCCTTATGGACGTGGTAAGGTGGAGATCAAAACACAGTGGGAATCACACAAGACTCTATGACGATCTCGGGTCTACAGACTAACCTGCACAAGTGTCACCTGAGAACTGCCATCTGACGTGAGGTATAATACCATCTGGGAGTTCTCAGCGAGTCCGTCCAGTGTACCCAGTCTCCACTGAGCACCCGTATACCATCTCTGATGTCAAACACCAATGGATATGGGATCATCCATCGCCCATCTCATGGGTCGAGAAGCGTATACGCTAGTCTACACTGGTATATCGATGCCCCGTCTTGATACACCCACGACTAGGGACCTTGAAGGATATACTTATGGACTACCATGTCCCCACTACTATGATCTGTATCATAGTCCAGGTAGTCAAGTACACATCCTAAGGGCTTTACCAACATGTAACTATAAGACAGTATAAAGAGACTAGTATACATGTTAAGATAAAGAGTAACCAGATAGCATACTATCATATCGAGCAAGAAAGTCATCTCTATATATGTCCAAGCATCCAATATAATATACATCATCTGTACAATACTGGCCTCTAGGGCATACATACAACTAACATCGGGTTCCTAAGGTAGCTTCCAGGTTTCCTGCTTGTATCTCTGTAATTGCTAAATAATTTTTAGGGTTTCCTAGTTGCAGCAGATCCTATAATATCATCACAATTCCCATAAAAATCCAATATCGCCAATTTCAAAGTTCACATCTTGGTGTCTAGTCTCTGGTTTTATCCAGAATTCTAACACTAGAAGGGTCATATGATCATTACTAAATCTCAATTACACCTTTTCCATTCTTAGAATCACCTAAACCTCAACTTGGAATATTCTAACATTACTAAACTTCACTTAATTAACTCGAAACTACTATAGGACTTAAGAAAAATTAAAATTCTAAACAAAGGTGTAGGATTATACCTCATTTGGCAACTCAAGAATTTTCTTGAGTTGCCCAAAGTCTTCAAAACCTTAGCTTGATACCACCATGGGGTTTGTAGTGAAGAGGGGAATAATTTTTGTGAAGGTGTATATGGTTTTTGGCTAGATTTTTGGGGGTGGCTTGAGATGGTATAAGAGGTGGAGGGTGAGGGGAAATGAGGTGAAGAGGATGAAGATGAGGGATGAAGAAGAAATAAAGCCATGAAGAGTGTAGAAAGTTCACTGCTTCTCTCTCTCTCTCTCACTCACATGGTCCCACTTCTCTCTCTCTCTCTCTCTCTGTCTTTTTTTTCCTTTTCTTTTCTTTTCAAATCATGACAAAACCATTAAAAAAATTAAAGGAATGCCATGGTTCAATTTATTGTAACAAGTGTATGCAACATGATTTGTTGCATGACATGCACAAAACAAAATCAATGCATAATTAATAAATATTAAACAAGTTTAACATTAACATAGAATACAAATAATTATTTAAAAATCCATAAATGCTCAATTCACATACTTTCTTTCAAAATCAATAATTCTTATTAATTTCCAAACTATCGGTATATAGTTATACCATCTCAGTAAAACTAATTCTCATACTTAATAATATTCATAGAAATGATTATTTTAATTATTTAAATTCCAAAAATAATATTTTATTTTTCTGAAATGTTACAACAGTAGAATGTGTTCCGTATTTATACTGAAATACGTTCTATAAGGAGGACACCTCATCATGTTTTTCCATTTTATTTAGTAAAATAGAAATGAGGTGTAAAATTTAGAATGAGGTGTAAAGGAGAGTATGGCTTGAACCATGCTTGAATTGCGTTGAAAAATGAATTGAAAATTCATTTGTGCAAACTATTCAAGTATGGTTGCATTATCTTTATCGCAAATTGGTTTTTACAAAACCATGCTTCATGTTTTTCTTCACATGATTTTTTTTCATTCTCACAAGAAGCCTCTCTCTTCTCATCTTAGCTCTCTAGATTTCCTTCTCCTCCTTCATCTTCGTCTTCCTCCCTATCATCTCATGAGTTGAGAATCAAGAGAGGAAGAGAGATAAAAACATACTAGACAAATCACCTCATCACCTTAGTAACGTAGACTAGTAAACCAGGTCACTAAGTTGCTTCAATTGTGAAGCCAAGCTTGATTCAAGAACTCTTGGGTGGATCATCTTGGATCAAGAAGGCGAACAAGCAAAGTTGATCAAGGATCTCTAAGGAGCTCTAGACGAGGAGTGATGACCCGAAGGACATGGATCTCAAGGTATAAACATCTATCACAGTAGATAGATCTCCTTAGATGGTTAGATTCGGTTTATGGTTAGATTCTAGGGTGGGTTTTCTAGTGCCGGATTTTTTAAATTGAAAGTTTTCGTTCCGCAACGGCCGTGGTAGATGGACAGGACGCTAAGAAACCCAATATGGTATCAGAGCCACCCCATAAAGCCTTACTAGCTAGTTTTGACGAGTTTAAAACATCGAGCGACGAAAATTTTCAAATCACAATTTCATTTTGTCATGCTTACTGTCGAATTTTAAATTTCTTCAAAAAATTATTTAGAGCATCTTAAAAATACATGCAGGCGATTTTAGAAGGTCTGAAGAAATTTGAACACATAAGCATATCAGACGACCGTGGAACCACCGCATAACATGCATGTTTGCGGCGATTCCGCGGTCGAATTGAGGCTGTTGTGCACCAAAATTCTTCTGGCACTTTGTTATATGGAAATGCGATTTTTGGGATGTATGCTTTTGGCCCAGATTTATTTGAGTACTTGTTACCACATGGGGCCAATACGGAAAAGTTTTAGCCGATCGAAATTTTAAATAAGTATTTATCAGTACATGTGCTAGTATCTATGACCGTGAATATCATTAAGCGGTATAAACAGACTAATTGCTATATGTTCTATTAGACGGGTTTGAAAACATGATATTCACGTTGATGTTCTATAATGTGCTGATATTGTGGTTGGATTGTCGTGGTGGATAGCCTATGGTGCAATGGTAGTAGTACCGTTCAAATTCATTTGTATATTTGTTATTGTGGGGCGAGCGTCCGATATGGGGACAGCCGTTTCTGCCGGATTGTATATTATTTTATTGGGGCACGTCTAGGTTGAGGTCGGTGTCACCATTGTACATATATTTTTCTTTTTTGTATTAGGATTAATCCACGGTAGAGTGCTCGAATAGCCGGCTTCTAGAGGACAACGGGCCTGCATCTCATGGCGTTGAGACGGAAAGGGTTTTACTCTAGAATTGGCGGGCTATTCACCGTGCTCATAGGAGGCATAAGATGACCCACAGAGGGGCACCCAAGTTATCATATTCCATGAAGTGATGGATTGCCCATTCACTTTATTGATTTGGGTTGCCTCACTTCCGGGATTGACGGGTAACTTACCGCGCTCGTAGGGGCCTAGGTTTTTCATTGCACTGGCTATCCACACGACCGGGAATGTCGGGTCTCATTTGCGGCTCAAATGAAACCCGAGGCTCTAAGATTATCCAATATTCTATGTTGTTTATTGTTGTTCTATAATGTTGCTTATATCATGCCTGGGACGAATGGTTATATATATATATATATATCTATATCTATATATATAAATATATATATATTAGTAAATGTTGTTTATGTTTTGCATCCGAGCTAGTCCAGCCCCCACTCTGCCGGTAGTTAAGTAACCTAATGGCGCATGATAGGGCCCCGTGGTGAAAGCGGATGGCATATACATATATTTTATTTTCGTTCTTTTCTGGTGTGATAGGAATAAATTGATGGCACCGCGTTAATTTTAATTAATGCAAGAAAAGAAACCTAAAAGATATTGTTGAAACAAATTTCGAAAAACTATAGTCATGTTCTTTTACTTTTCATAGTGGTATTCAATTAAGAATATCCAACATCTCATTCGAGGAGACAAGGGCCTAGATCTCTTTACGGAGAGTGATCGCTTGAGCAAAAGTTTATGCTACTATAGACTACTTGGTTTTCTTCAAAACCACTAGTTTTCAAATAGAGGAACCTAAACCACTCCTTTTCAAAACTATTCTGTTCCTTCAAAGATATCAAGTTCATTACGTTAAAGGGTTTTTTCGCCAAAAACCCAGCCGTAGCCCTCCGTCATTTCAGATTGGTAGTGCTTAGTATTCGTGTTACACATTTCGATCTTTAGTCGAGGAGTAGTGTTCAGTAGCTATGTAATACTTTTCCGTTGCATGATAATGCGATTGGTTAAGACAGTTGTGCAATCATTTTGATATTTAATCAAGAATCGTACGAGTGGGTATAATGCAATCAAGAAAATGATGGGTAGAACTTGACTAAGACCTTTTGACATTTTGATCTTTAGTCAAGGTTACTTAGGTCTTAAGGGAAAAAAGTACATCGGGAGTTTCAAACATACAGGAAACTTGCTAGTGTTGCATATCTTCTAGAGTGTGGTAACTAGAGTGGCTTCCATCTCGGTTATCACGCGATAATAGTTGGATCCCGATCCCACTGATGTGTAGGATTACTCTTGGGAGATATTTTTCACTTCACAATTATCTAACCTATTAAGTGTCTAGAAAGTGTTAACAGGGTTACGCCTCTGTGGAAACGATATTTATTTTAATTAGGTCCATGCGAGAGTACAGGGAACCTCTCTCGGAGAACCAACACTCACATGGCTGAACGGTTAGCAAACTTTTGAGGTGCGAATGATCCCGACTAGTTTTCCTTTTATAGGTTCGAAGGAAAATTCGAGAAAATGGTGGGAGCCATCCTAATTATCCTGATTAGATAAACTAATAACCAATCTGATCTTGCAAGAGTACACGCTGAGTGTTTCTTTTCTTTATCTCCAAGTAGCAACCATTTCACGCCCTAATCAAGATAATAAAATGATTGACTTGACCGAACCAGGTTGTTACACTGGGGTAGGGAATATCGGTTCGGCTCTAACTTTTGATAACTGTCAAGAGTATGAGTAAGGGAAAGAGTACTTTAAGGAATCCCAGATAACCCTATTGAAGAAGAAGGATTATAATGCGTCTTCTTTGGGTGTATTTGTTATTGAAAACTGTTTTTCGGTCAACACTACCTCCTAGGTACTAGATACCGGATCAGGATCACACATATGTAATTTATTACAAGGATTGAGAAAAAGTAGAATTGTTGAACCTGGTGATAACTCCCTCAGAGTAGGGAACGGAGCACAAGTTAATGCTACCACCGTCGGTGAATATCACCTAGTATTTCCAAGCGTCTATACTATGATTTTGAACAATTGCTGCTATGTACTTTCCATACTTTGCAATATCATATCAATTTTTTTCCTTGATAAAGATGGATATAAGTTTGTTCTAGATAGAAATATCATGAGCATTTACCTTAATCAGGTATTGGTTGCAGAAGGTACACTGTGTAACGGTATCTACGTTCTGAATCAAAACACAGTTTTCAATGTACAAAACATACTCAAGAGGAAGAGTTTAGATGTGAACGAAGCCTACTTATGGAATTATAGACTTGGTCGCATCGGTGAGAAAAGACTAAGTAAGTTGCATAAGGATAGATATCTGAATCCGTTCGAATTTTCATCCTGTGAACCTGTCTTAAGGGAAAGATGACCAAATCTTCATTCACCACACACGGAGAAAGAGCTAAAGAGCTCTTGGGACTCATACACAGTGATGTATGTGGCCCGATGTCTATACATGCGAGGGCTGGGTTCTTATACTTCATTACATTGACTAACGATCTCTCTAGGTTCGGATATGTGTACCTTTTGAAACACAAATCAGAAGCTTTTGGGAAATTCAAAGAATATAAGAATGAAGTAGATAACCAGTCTAGAAAAGTAATAGAGGAGAGGAGTACTTAAGCACAGAATTTCTAGAATACCTAAAAGAGAATGGTATTTTTTTTAGCTTACTCCTCCGTATACACCACAACACAACGGTGTATCGGAGTGGAGGAATCGTACCTTATTAGATATGGTTCGCTCAATGATGAATAATGCTAAATTGCCTCTTTCATTTTGGGGACTTGCGCTTGAAACAGCAGCATACCTATTGAATCAGGTTCCGTTTAAACCCGTGCCTGAAACCCCATATGAAATATGGAGTGGAAAGAAACTATGTCTTAAATTCATTAAAATATAAGGTGTCCGGCTTATGTTAAAAAGCATAATTTGGACAAACTCGAGGCATGATCAGTGTTGTGTAAATTTGTGGGATATTCCAAACATTCGCAAGGATATCTTTTCTACCATGCAGAGGAACAAAAGATTGTTGTCTCTAGGAATGCCACCTTTCTGGAATGGCAATTTCTTGTAAAAGAAACCGGTAGGAGAATGGTGGAACTGGAAGAGATTCCCGATACACAGACAACAAATGAAGATCTGATAGAATCACAAGATTCAATAATTCCAGACGAACCCCATTCACTCCGCAGATCTAGTAGGATTTCTCGTCCGCCAGAGAGATACTACGGTTTTCTCATAGATGGGGATCGAGAGGATTGCATCTTGGAAGATGATGATCCTACTAGTTATGAGCAGGCTATTAACAGTAAGGACTCTATAAAATGGCTTAAAGCTATGAAATCCGAAATGGAGTCCATGTACACCAATAAAATTTGGACTTTGGATGTTGCTCCAGCTAGGGTAAAACCCGTTGGATGCAAGTGGATCATCAAAAAGAAGATTGGTGCAGATGGACAGGTGGAAACCAATAAAGCTAGACTTGTTGCAAAAGATTTTCGTCAAAGACTAGGATTGGACTATAATGAAATCTTTTCTCCAGTGGCTATGCTGAAATCCATTCGGATCCTACTTGCCATTGCTGCCTACCATGAATATGATATTTGGTAGATAGACGTAAAAACGGCTTTTCTAAATGGAAGTTTAAAAGAGAGCGTTTACATGGATCAAACGGAGGGATTCGTAGAAAGTGGGAGCTGCGGAAAGGTGTGCAAGTTGCATAAATCCATTTATGGATTAAAGCAGGCATCGCGGAGCTGAAACATCTGTTTTTATGAGACAGTCAAGGGATTTGACTTCATCAAAAACAAAGATGAAGCATGTATCTACAAGAAGATTCCAGGGAGAACTATTGTATTCCTCATTCTGTATGTGGATGATATTATCTTAAAAGGAAATGACATTCCTATGCTGCAATCGGTCAAGCTGTTCTTATCACAAAAGTTCTCCATGAAGGACCTAGGTGATGCCTCCTACATTCTGAGGATTAAGATATATAGAGATAGATCCAAGAAACTATTAGGACTTTCACAGTTCAGGTACATAGAGAACATACTAAAGAGATTTAGTATGGAAGATTTCAAGCGCGGTAATATACCCGCATTGCACGGAATCACCCTCTCCAAAGAGATGTCTCCCAAGACTGATGACGAGAGGGTTCGTATGAGCACTATACCCTACGCTTCGGTGGTAGAATCTATAATGTATGCGATGCTATGTATCAGGCCAGATGTAGCATATGCGCTTAGCGTAGTGAGCCGGTATCAGTCAAACCCGGGTGAGAATTATTGGACAGCTGTGAAGAATATTCTCAAGTAATTGAGAAGGACTAAGGAGATGTTCTTGGTATACGGTAATGGAGAACTTAAGGCCAAGTCCTTTATCAACTCAAGCTTCCAGAATGACAAGGATGATAGAAAGTCTGTCTTGAGTTCTGTGTTTACCCTCAATGGAGGGGTAGTGTGTTGGAAAAGCTCCAAACAGGACACCGTCGCAGACTCGACGATGAAGGATGAATACATTGCTGTGAATGATGCTGCAAAAGAGGCAGTCTGGACGAAGAAGCTCATTACTGAACTTGAGATAGTTTTGCCTATTGTTGATCCGATACCTTTGTATTATGATAACAATGTGGCTATAACTCTGGCAAAGTAACCACGGTCCCATCAGAAATCCAGACACATCTTGAGGCGGCACCACCTGATCAGGGAGATCGAGGTCCAGAGAGTAGATACGAAAGAAAACACGGCGGATCCATTTACCAAGACCTTCCTTCAAGCGCACTTCGAGCGACTTTTTGAGATGTTGGGTATGCGATACGCCAACAACTGGCCCTAGACCAAACGTTGGGTATTCGGTATTCCAATTACAGGCCTTAGTGCTAATGGGAGATTGTTGGATATGTATGCCCTAGAGGCCTGTATTGTATAGGATACTGGGGATATATATGTACAGGAAAATCTTACTCAGTTATATATAGTATATTATTTGAGTTGTCTTTACCTTGATATGTGTATTTCTTTCTATTGATGCTTTATCCTGCTTGCACATATTGATAAAGACTCGATACAGTAGTATACTATTCTGGTTTGACTTTATCTTAACATGTGCATATGTTATACTCGATATAAGATATGGTGATTACATGTTGATAAAGCCCGTAGGATTTTGCTTGACTATCAGCGTTATGATGGCGATCATACTTGTGTGGGCTGGGTAGTCCATAAGCACATCCTTAAATGCCCCAAGTCACAGGAGTATCGAGATCGGGCATCGGTACTCTAGAGAAGACTTGTGTATACGTTTCTAGATCCTGACGAGGGGCGGTGGTTGGTCCTTCAACCATTGGTGTGATCACCTAAGATTGTATATAGGTGCTCATTGGGGGTGAGTACACTGGACGGACTCACCGAGAACCTCAAGATGGTATTATAACTATCGTCAGATAGCGGTTCTCAGGTAACATGAGTATAGGTTAGTCATAGGACCTGAGGTCATCATTTTTCTTGTATGAGTTCCCACTGTGCTTTGATCACATTCTTACCATGGCTCTACTGATTCGTGTAAACAGGTTTTGGTTGGGTGCAGTCTCGAACCACATGGAGGCAGTGAGTGATTGTCAGGAATTCATCTCTCCCGGTATTGAGATTCGATATCGCACTGTGTCCGGTTGGCTAGAACCACAAGACCTTGGCTAAGACAATTGAGATCTACTAATGGATAGATCACTAGTTTCTCGGATTGGTTCTGAGCCAAATCGACACGACTTATCAGGTTAGTAGGGGTCTGACGTTTACCAACCCCTAATCCCAGTATGCGATTTTATTAGATGAAGAGACCGGACTGTACGGAGAGTGACACGGATAGGCTCAGTAGGGGTCAGGATGAGCTTGTTCGTCGGCTTTCTTTTCGACAAGTACCTGGATAGCCGTTACGTACAGCTAGTGCCGCTGACGTGCTTGTGGTTAAACCCACTTCCAGCGTACTATCGAGTCTTTAGAGTCCTACACAGAGGGTTTCTCTGATTCAAGTGAAACGATGTGGTGGTCGTATTTTTATACGTGCAGGGTTTCGATCGAATTATAATTCTAGCCAGCTTACGATTAAGCCGGATTATTAAATCGAGTATTGATTTAATAATTTACGTGAACATATTTCGATATGTATATTCTAGTGTTATCCAAATTTCTTCGATTGGACAGATAATACTGGCAGGTTTAGGATTAAGATGGTTCATTAAATCAGGCATTAATTTAATGCTAGTATTATTTAGTGTTATTATTCTATCTCTTGGGTATTCGTATTTTGATACGAACACGGGTATGTATATACAGTAGAATGTATTCCGTACTTTTATGGAAAGACATTCTAAATGGAGGACACCTCATCATATTTTTCCATTTTATTTAGTAAAATGGAAATGAGGTGTAAAATTAAGAATGAGGTGTAAAGGAGAGTATGACATGAACCATACTTGAATAGTGTTAACAAATGAATTGAAAATTCATTTGTGCAAACTATTCAAGTATGGTTGCATTATCTTTATTGAAAATTGGTTTTTACAAAACCATGCTTCATATTTTTCTTCACATAATTTTTTTTCAATCTCACAAAAAGCCTGTCTCTCCTCATCTTAGCTCTCTAGATTTCCTTCTCCTCCTTCATCTTCATCTTCCTCCCTACTATCTCATGAGTTGAGAATCAAGGGAGGAAGAGAGATAGAAACATACTAAACAAATCATCTCATCACCTTAGTAACCTAGACTAGCAAACTAGGTCACTAAGTTGCTTCATTTGTGAAGCCAAGCTTGATTCAAGAACACTAGGGTGGATTATCTAGGATCAAGAAGGCGAACAAGTAAGGTTGATCAAGGATCTCTAAGGAGGTCTAAACGAGGAGTGAAGATCTGAAGGACACGGATCAAAAGGTATAAACATCCATCAGTAGATAGATCTCCTTAGATAGCTAGTTTCGGTTTATGGTTAGATTCTAGGACGGATTTTCTAGTGCCGGATTTTTTAAATTGAAAATTTTTCATTCCGCAATGGCCGCGGTAGAAATCCAGGACGCTAGGAAACCCAACAAGACATACCTTCATTATCATAGACTCTACTTAAGATCCATGTTGGTGGAATTGATTCCTGATTGGTTGCTTGGTATCGAAGTAGCCAGATCGGCTATTGTGTGGGAAAGATAAAGACAAAATGAAATGAAAATTATGTCAGATCCAAGTAGACGTACCCAGACTAACGATACACTTATCTCTAATTCTGTAACTAGAGGTTCAATCTTTAATATTGAAGCACCCTGATTTGTCAATCAAGCTAATGAGGAATATAAACCCAATGCCGGTTCAAATAAACATACTAGAGGTTCAATCCCCAATATTGGAATACCCAGATCTGTTAATCAAGCTGATGAGGAATATAAACCTAATCTAACTGTTTCATCTACTATCTCCGATAAATAGGAAGTTTCTAGATGATTTTGTGAATATAATAATTGTCGAATAGTCAATTCCTTCAAGACAATTCTGTGGTTGCTTTAAGGCACAGACACGTCAGGCATGTACAAGATGGTCCAAATGGCCACAAAAATCCCACTGCATATACAAAAAAGTGTCTTCAACCCATTCATGTTTATAGTCCCACTGAGGCATGAAAAAGAGCATTTTTGATGCCATTAGAGTGGTTAAGTTGAACAAGACAACAAAGTCCCACTTGGTGTAAGTCCACGTTGCCCACCCCGGTGCTTGCGGGGAGGCGGAAACGGTATAAAAAACTAATTTTTAACGCTCAAGGCAACATGGACTAACTAAAGGAGGATCTTTGCTAAACAAAAACTAACTACAAAGCTAAAAAGTTTAGCTACTCGGAAAAGAGGTTATACCTAGGGCTTCTAGTCCTTCTTTCCTTGCTCCCTGGAGTGAATGAAAGTGATCTCCTTGTCGCCTTCTCTTGTCGAAGAAGGATCCACCCGAGAGCTTCAACCTTTGGTTTCAACTTCAAACTAGAAGTAACTAAGATGCTTGGAGTGCTAATCCTAGAACCTTAGAAAAGAGTAGAGAGTATTTTAGAAGGATTTATCTCAAGCTAAAGAGATTCTCAACTCATGAGAGGGGAGAGCTAGAGAGAGAGAAAGAGGAGGAGAGAAAACCAAAATGATAGAATGAAAATAAAAATGAACCATTCTCCTCATATATGTGAATTTTGGAAATTAGATAATTAGCTAAGATAATTGTCATGGTTAATCAAGACTTGACCATTATCATTTCACATTAAATGCCATTTGCAAGGATCAAAGAGCATCTTTCATATGGAATGATGATGGTCAACATGTCAACCTAGGTCAACAAGTCAAGTATAGTCAAATGGTCAACAACCCTAACCATGGACAATTATATTTAACTAATATCAATTAATCATAATTCACACATAAGCATTAGGGTTAAGAAAATGACAATGGACATCAACCCTAATCAAAGTCCTCTGCCTCTGTCTCAGTCAACTGTGCATATGCACCGGTATCCGTGATCCGAGGAACACAAATACAATGAGATAAAACCAATCCCAAATCATATACTAGGATCCGGCTTAAACCAAAGCCCGCTAGTATAAGCTGTCCGGACAGCAAACGTGCACAAGTGCGAGGATGTGAACGAACCCTGTCGCAAAACCATGCGACCTCTACTCATTTTGCCTAAAGGCGAATAACCCTCTGTGTGGGACTCTAAAGACTCTACACTACGCTCGCAGTGGGTTTAACCACAGACCGCAAGCGGCACTAGCTGTACGTAACGGTCCCCAGGTAGATGCCGTTAAGAAGACTGACGAGGTGAACCCATCTGAACTCCTACTGAGCCTGAATGTGACAGTCTCCATACAGTCCGGTCTATTCGTCTGATACATCGCATGGCGGGCCTAGGGGGCGGTAAATGTCAGTCCCCTAATAGAGGTACAAGTCGTGTCGGAGTGTAGCCCAGAACACCCTGAGATAACACTGGAAACCTACCAGTATATCTCGCTTGCCCTGACCAGGGACTACTTGTGTAATGGCTCTCCTGGACACAGCGCGATGTCAACCCCCAATACCGGGAAAGACGAATCCTGTCTAACCGTCACTGCCTCCAAATGCTTCGGGACTGCACCAAAAAACTACATGTTTGCACGACTCCTTTGAGCCGTAGTAGGGTAGTAATCAAAGTACAGTGGGAACACACTCGAGGCGAAGTGACAGTGTCAAGTCAGCGGACTAAGCTATACTCATGTCACCTGGGAACTGATAACTGACGATAGGTATAATACCAACCAACAGTTCCCGACGAGTCCTGTCCAGTGTACTCGCAACCTAACGAGCACCCGTATACTATCTCAAGTACGACGTACTGACGGCTGTGGAACAGGTCGTCTCCCGTGCTGGGATGAGAAGCGCATACACTAGTCTACTCCGGAGTATCGATGCCCTGTCTCAATAATCCCACGACCAGGGACGTGTAAATAAGGATGTGCTTGTAGATTACCCAGCCCCTACGAGTGTGACTGCCATCACAACGCTGGTAATCAAGAAAAGATCCTAAGGGCTCCACTAATGCGTATAGGTGATATAATAAAAGAAACAAATGTACACATTAAAGCAGAGACAAACCAAGTAGCATACTACCATTTCGAGCAAGATTGTCTATACAACTGTGAATATCCCAAGCCTCCATCAAGTAATATACATACTAGTATGATACAGTAATGGCCTCTAGGGCATATACACTAACAATCTCCCACTTGCACTAAGGCCATGTACTGGCGTATCGAAGACCTATCATCTCGATCAGCCGCTCGAACTGAGTCTGGGGTAAGACCTTCGTGAATGGATCTGCAGTGTTATCTTCTGAAGCAACCCTCCGAACCTCGATCTCCTGGCGATCAACGATCTCCCTGATCAGGTGATACCGCCTCAAGATGTGTCTGGATTTCTGATTGGACCTGGGTTCCTTCGCTAAAGCTATAGCCCCGTTGTTGTCGCAATACAGAGGTATTGGATCAACAATGGACGGAACCACCTGAAGTTCTTTCAAGAACTTCCTCATCCAGACGGCTTCTTTTGCGGCATCAGATGCAGCGATATATTCCGCTTCCATAGTCGAGTCAGCAACGGTTTCCTGTTTGGAACTCTTCCAACACACCGCCCCTCCATTGAGGGTAAAGACAAAACCCGACATGGACTTGGAATCATCCTTGTCACTCTGGAAGCTGGAGTCAGCAAAGGCCTCAATCTGGAGGTCTTTTCCGCCATACACCAAGAACATCTCCTTATAGTCCTTCTCAGGTACTTGAGAATGTTCTTTACCGCTATCCAATGTTTTTCCCCAGGGTTTGACTGATACCTGCTTACCACACTCAGTGCATAAGCCATATCTGGTCTGGTACACAACATCGCATACATTATAGAGCCTACCGCAGAAGCGTAGGGTATAATAGACATGCGATCCCTCTCCAAATCAGTCTTGGGAGACATCTCTTTGGAGAGGGTGAACCTGTGACAAGCCGGTAGATTACCGCGCTTGGAATCTTCCATACTGAATCTTTTCAGTATGGTGTCAATGTACCTGAACTGTGAGAGTCCTAACATCCTCTTGGATCTGTCACGGTAGATCCGGATCCCCAGAATGTATGAGGCATCACCCAGGTCTTTCATGGAGAACCTGTGTGACAAGAACCCTTTGACAGATTGTACCATAGGAATGTCATTTCCTATTAAGAGAATGTCATCCACGTATAAAACGAGAAATACTACAGTTCTCGCTACAAATCTACTATAGATGCATGGTTCATCTGGATTTTTGATAAAGCCAAATTCCTTGACCGTCTCATCAAAACAGATGTTCCAACTCCGCGATGCCTGCTTTAGTCCATAAATGGACTTAAGCAATTTGCACACCTTTCCGCTGCTCCCACTCTGAATGAAACCCTCCGGCTGGTCCATATAGACACACTCCTCTAAATTTCCATTTAGAAAAGTGGTCTTTACGTCCATCTGCCAAATCTCATAATCATGGAAGGCAGCAATGGCAAGAAGGATCCGAATGGATTTCAGCATAGCCACTGGAAAAAAGGTTTCATCATAGTCCAAACCAGGTCTTTGACGAAAACCCTTTGCAACAAGTCTAGCTTTATAAGTCTCGACCTGTCCATCTACACCAATCTTCCTTTTGAAGATCCACTTGCATCTATGGGTTTTACCCCATCTGGAGCAATGTCCAACGTCCATACTTTGTTGGTGTACATGGACTCCATTTCGGTCCGCATTGCATCCAGCCATTTTACCGAGTCAATGCTCTGAATGGCTTGCTGGAAGCTAGTAGGCTCATCACATTCAATGATGCAATCCTCTCTATCCCCGTCTATGAGAAAACCGTAGTATCTCTCGGGCGGATGAGACTGCCTACTACTCCTGCGGAGTGGCGTAGGAATGTCCTGATCTTTCGAACCCTCTGGTTCTACTAAGCTTTCAGTAATAGCTCGTGGTTCTGGAATTTCTTCCAGTTCTATTGCGCTCCCACTAATTTCCTTTTCCAAGAACTGGTGTTCTAGAAAGTGGGCATGACGAGAAACAAAAACCTTTTGTTCCTCTTCGCAATAGAAGAAATATCCCTTGGAGTTCTTTGGATATCCCACAAACTTGCATTGTACTGAGCGTGCCTCGAGCTTGTCCGCATGCTGCTTTTTGACAAAAGCTGGACATCCCCATGTCTTAATGTGATTAAGATAGGGTCTCTTCCCACACCACATCTGATATGGCGCAGTAGGCACAGTCTTAGTTGGAACTCGGTTCAAAAGGTATGCAGCTGATTCTAGCGCATATCCCCAGAATGATCGCGGTAACTCAGCGTTACTCATTATGGACCGTACCATATCCAATAGGGATCGGTTCCGTCTCTCCGATACACCGTTATGTTGCGGAGTGTATGGAGGAGTAAGCTGAGAGAGAATTCCATTCTCTTTTAAGTAATCCAGGAACTCGGCACTCAAGTATTCACCGCCTCGATCAGATCTCAGTGCCTTGATACTTTTGCCTGTTTGTTTTTCTACTTCATTCTTATATTCCTGGAATTTTTCAAAGGCCTCGGATTTATGTTTCATTAAGAAGACATATCCGTACCTTGAAAAGTCACCCGTAAAAGTAATGAAGTAAGAATAACCGCTTCGTGCATGCGTAGACATTAGACCGCACACGTCGCTGTGTACGAGTCCCAAGAGCTCGCTCGCTCTTACTCCGTGTCCATCTTTCCTTTGAGACAGGATTGAAAGTTGCATATGATTTATATTCGAACGGATCCAAATATCCTTCAGTATGTAACTTAGTCATCCTTCTCTCATTGATGTGACCCAGTCTACAATGCCATGAGAAAGTCTGATTGATTTCTGGAGACTTTCTTTTGTGTGTATTCTGGACATTGAAAATCTGTGGTTGGTTTAATACGTATATACCATTGTTTAATGTACCCGACCCAATCAAAACTCGATTAAGGTGAATGTTCACAACATTACTTACAAATGAAAATTCATAACCTTCTTTAGATAATAAAGATACAGAAATGATATTACAAGTTGCATTTGGTACAAAAAAACAACTACGCAAAACCAAAAAGTGTCCATCTGACAATCCCAGGTGATAGTCCCCCACGGCCTCAGCATCTATGCTAGCTCCGTTTGCAACTCTGAGGGTCATATCACCTGCCTTCAAAACCCTACGCTTTCTCAACGCCTGCAAAGAATTACAGATATGAGATCCTGATCCGGTATCCAATACCCAGGAAGTAGAGTTTATTGATAGACAGTTTTCAATAACATACACACCTGAAGCTGAAGCCGCAACTCACTTCAGATCCTGGGTTCTAGCCTTCCAAGCCTTGCAATCCTGTTTCCAGTGTCCACTCTTGTGACAGTAAAAGCATTCTTCCTTTCCCACAAGCTTTCCCGCTACCTTTGTTGCCTTTCCCTTTCCCTTCGTATCCACTTTACTAACACCACCCCTTGGTTTGGCGGAGGCTTTCTTCTTCTTTCCCTTGGCTTTCGCCCTGGACCTAGAAGAGGAAGATCCTCCTACAAAAAAAGTGGATGTCTCCCTACCTTTCTGTAGGGTGCCCTCAGCACTCCTCAACATGTTCAGAAGTTCGGAAAGTTCAACCTCCTTTCCTTGCATGTTGAAGTTTAGGATAAACTGGGCGTAAGTGGAAGAAAGGAACTGGAGAATCAAGTCAGTGTAGAGTTCATTCTCTAACGTGGTCCCAAGGTCCGCGAGCTCCTCTATGTAGCAAATCATCTTAAGCATGTGTTCCTCTACCGATGATCCGATGGCCAATCTTGCCGAAAACAGCTTCTTCAACACTTCGTATCTGGCGATACGAGGCTGCTCTCTATACAGTTCTTTTGTATGAAGAAATATGGATTCTAGGTCCATATTCTCGCGCCTCCTCTGATGTTCATTGTCCATAGAGGCAAGCACGAGGCACTTGGCCTTCGCGCAATCGATCTCCCATGTCTTACGGATTTCTATATCTGCGACGCTGGAGGTGGGACCTGGGACAGGGGGAGCTTTGGTGGTAAGGATATACCCCAACTTGTCATAAGTGATTGCCATCTTGACATTCCTGAGCCAATCTTTGTAGTTTGGCCCTGTCAATATGTTTTTATCTAGTAATAACTTAAGTCCGGTCATGTTGATTGGTCGCTGCAATTAGGAGAGAGAAAAGAAACACTTTAACATGATGCTCTTGCAAGTTTATAGTGGTTTTTAGTTTGTCTAAACAGGATGGCTCCCACTGTCTCTCGAATCCCTCTTCAAACCATAAAGGAAGAATTAGTCGGGATCAATCTCACCGTACAATAGTTGCTTAACCGTTCAGCCAGGCCAGTGTCGGTACTTCGAGGGAGGTTTTCCAACACTTTCGCAAAGTTCCTTAATTAAGTAACCTCTTTTCCCTGTGGGCATAGCCCCGGTAACACCTTTCTAGACACCTACTAGGTTTATAGCATTGATCGGTAAGTGAGAAATTTCCCGAGGAGTAGCATATACTCACAGTAGGATCGGGATCCAAATATCATCGCGTGATAAAACTGAAGGAATCCTACCAGAATCATCACACTCCAAATGGTATGCAGCGCTAGCAAGTTTCAGTACTTATGAAACTCCCGATGTGGATTTTTGCCCCATGCTCTTATGACCTTGACTTTGGCCAAAATATCATAAGTCACATGTCAAGTTCTACCCGTCATTCTCCAGGTTAATTTGGACCCACCCGTACCTACCCTTGACTTTGGCCAAAATGGCAGTACGACTGTCCCAAACCAACGCATCTACCTATGTTGCATATGAATACCTAATAGCTACCAATCACTATGCCTTGACTTTGGCCAACATACATAACTTGAATACTTTTTGACCATTCATGTGGAATGACGGAGGGCTACGAATGGTTTTGGCGAAACCGTAAACGTAGTGAACTTAATATAATCGATGGAACGAGATAGCTTTTAAAAGGAGTGGTTCAAGCTATGCATTTAAAAGTTGGTTTTGAAAAGAACCGAGTGGTTTTGAAAGTGTTCCAATGACTTTTACTTGGTTTATTTTAATGCGTCCCATCATTTAATCCTACCATTGCAGAAAACAACCAAAATATGGTGTACGCTTATGCCATCCTCATTCGCCACGGGGTCCCGTCATCACCCGTTAGGTTACTTAACTAACGACAGAGCGGGGGCTGGACTAGCGCGGATGCAAAACATAAGCAACACCTAAATAGATATCATATATAGATATATAGCAATGATAGTCAAACCAGATCACAGATAAACACTTTGGATATACTAGGAATCCGCGATTCGTTCGAGCCTGCAACGAAAAGCGGATTACACGGTCGTGATGAATAGCCAATACCCCACCCAAGACCCCTACGGGTGCGGCAAACTACCCGCCAAGAACCCGAAGCGAAGCAACCTTCCTCAACAACGTGAGTAGGCCACTCGGCACTTCGAGATACCCGGTAGTTTGTGCACCCCACCATGGGTCTATCCTAGGAGCAAAAACAGTAAAAAGAAATTATACAATGGCGGCTACAACCTCAACCCGGATGTGCGGCCAAACAAATAATATTACATCAATTTACTTATTACAAGAATGAAAGAAAAAAGAAACTCTCATCTAACATCCACCCCGGCTATTCATCCGCGACAATCCACTGAGTTCATATACACAAACCAACAAGCATTGCAGATCACAGATATGTATAACCCCCACTAATCGACGTATAGCGATTAGCAGACGTTCAATACATATAAAACATTACAGATATAACCCATTAGTCAATGTATAGGGAAGTTCGATCAAAAATACGGATTTATAACCACCCCAAATACAAATTTCTTTTCTGAAAAATCTGGGCAGAAATAAAATATTTTAAAAATCCCAAAACCTTAACAGAAGAACACTGCACCAAACTCGGTCCACGACCGAGTCAACTCGGTCGCGGATCCGCGGCAAGAAGCATGTTCGTGCCGTGGAACCGCGGCGCATTGAACGGTTCACTGGATCGTGTTTGGTGTGTTTCTTAACAAAACCCTGAGCCGATTTTTGAAGTATGATTTATTATTTTTTAGAGCAGAAAAAAAATCAACAGAAACTTAGGGTTTTGAAAACTAGTTTTGCGATTTTTACCGATCGAACTTCTATACACTTTACTAACTAGCTAGTTTATGTTTAGTTAGGCTCTGATACCACTGTAAGTCCACGTTGCCCACCCCAGTGCTTGCGGGGAGGCGGAAACGGTATAAAAAACTGATTTTTAACGCTCAAGGCAACATGGACTAACTAAAGGAGGATCTTTGCTAAACAAAAACCAACTACAAACCTAAAAAGTTTAGCTACTCGGAAAAGAGGTTATACCTAGGGCTTCTAGTCCTTCTCTCCTTGCTCCTTGGAGTGAATGAAAGTGATCTCCTTGTCGTCTTCTCTTGTCGAAGAAGGATCCACCCGAGAGCCTCAACCTTTTGCTTCAACTTCAAACTAGAAGTAACTAAGATGCTTGGAGTGCTAATCCTAGAACCTTAGAAAAGAGTAGAGAGTATTTTAGAAGGATTTATCTCAAGCTCAAGAGATTCTCAACTCATGAGAGGGGAGAGCTAGTGAGAGAGGAAGAGGAGGAGAGAGAACCAAAATGATAGAATGAAAATAAAAATGAACCATTCTCCTCATATATGTGAATTATGAAAATTAGATAATTAGCTAAGATAATTGTCATGGTTAATCAAGACTTGACCATTATCATTTCACATTAAATGCCATTTGCAAGGATCAAAGAGCATCTTTCATATGGAATGATGATGGTCAACATGTCAACCTAGGTCAACAAGTCAAGTATAGTCAAATGGTCAACAACCCTAACCATGCACAATTATATTTAACTAATATCAATTAATCATAATTCACACATAAGCATTAGGGTTAAGAAAATGACAATGGTCATCAACCGTAATCAAAGTCCTCTGCCTCTGTCTCAGTCAACTGTGCATACGCACCCATATCCGTGATCCGAGGAACACGAATACAATGAGATAAAACCAATCCCAAATCATATACTAGGATCCGGCTTAAACCAAAGCCCGCTGGTATAAGCTGTCCGGACAGCAAACGTGCACAAGTGCGCGGATGTGAACGAACCCTGTCGCAAAACCATGCGACCTCTACTCATTTTGCCTAAAGGCGAATAACCCTCTGTGTGGGACTCTAAAGACTCGACACTACACTGGCAGTGGGTTTAACCACAGATCGCAAGCGGCACTAGCTGTACGTAACGGTCCCTAGGTAGATGCCGATAAGAAGACTGACGAGGTGAACCCATCTGAACTCTTACTGAGCCTGAATGTGACAGTCTCCGTACAGTCCGGTCTGTTCGTCTGATACATCGTATGGCGGGCCTTGGGGGCGGTAAACGTCAGTCCCCTAATAGCGGTACAAGTCGTGTCGGAGTGTAGCCCAGAACACCCTGAGATAACACTGAAAACCTACCAGTATATCTCGCTTGCCCTGGCCAGGGACTACTTGTGTAATGGCTCTCCTGGACACAGCGCGATTTCAACCCCCAATACCGGGAGAGACGAATCATGTCTAACCGTCACTGCCTCCAAATGCTTCGGGACTGCACCCAATAACTACCTGTTTGCACGACTCCTTTGAGCCGTGGTAGGGTAGTAATCAAAGTACAGTGGGAACACACTCGAGGCGAAGTGACAGTGTCAAGTCAGCGGACTAAGCTGTACTCATGTCACCTGGGAACTGATAACTGACGATAGGTATAATACCAACCAACAGTTCCCGACGAGTCCTGTCTAGTGTACTCGCAATCTAACGAGCACCCGTATACTATCTCAAGTACGACGTACTGACGGCTGTGGGATGGGCCGTCTCCCGCGCTGGGATAAGAAGCGCATACGCTAGTCTACTCCGGAGTATCAATGTCCTGTCTCGGTAATCCCACGACCAGGGACGTATAAATAAGGATGTTCTTGTAGATTACCCAGCCCTCACGAGTGTGACTGCCATCACAACGCTGGTAATCAAGCAAAGATCCTAAAGGCTCCACTAATGCGTATAGGTGATATAATAAAAGAAACACATGTACACATTAAAGCAGAGACAAACCAAGTTGCATACTACCATTTCGAGCAAGATTGTCTATACAACTGTGAATATCCTAAGCCTCCATCAAGTAATATGCATACTAGTATGATACAGTAATGGCCTCTAGGGCATATACACTAACACTTGGCAGTGCCCCCAAGTACAAAGGACCCGCCAAATGAAAGGGGGGATAAGTTCAAGTGACTACAAAATCCCACCGTAGCATGCAAAAGAATATTCTTGACAGTCAAGGAAAGTCAAGACAAAAGTCCCACTGACGCATACAAGAGAATGTTCTTAACATCATTGGAACAAAGCAGGCAAGTCAAATCAAAAAATCCACCTAGCGGCGCCTCTAAGCTCATTAAGTGTTCCACCAAACAAATCATGGATCAAAACCAAATAAGACAAAGAAGTCTCACTGAAGATTCTCCTACCGTGACCTGGAAGTTAACATCCTGCGAGACCCTATCGACTCGTTTGGAAAAATCATACAATGAGGTCCTTATGGCTAATTGAGAAAAAAATTTAACCCTCTGAAATCCTCTCGATTCACAAGGAAGCATAACAAAACAACCTACAAAAGTCCCACCGGATACCACCTCTATAACATGACAATGAAGTTAAATATGTTTGCCCTATGGGCCTGACGCTTCAAACGTGTCATATACAATCCATGGTCACAAACAATATCAATACTGCAACCTGTCTACAAATATATCTATAACATTGCACTCCAGTGTTAGAAACATCAATCTAAAATTCAAAAGCCACAAAGGTCGGATCCATCTGCCAATACGTCTGTCATGTTGCGTTCCAACATCGATGACCCAAGCTTAGGATTCATTAAGTCAAAAACAGAGACTAAATCAGATATAACAACTTATCGAGTTGCGTTCCAGCACCGATAATATGAAGCAAATGGTTCAACAAGCCATAAAAGCCGAATCAAAGATGTGCTTGTCATGTTGCGTTCCAACATTGGCAAGTATATTGTTTCTACAAGATTCCGAAAATCCTAAGGATATGACGATCAACTATTAAGCATCCATGAAAGCAGAGTCAATTTCCACAGCCCCCAACAAGTCACAAAAAGACCGGACTGTGGATTCAAGGGATGAAGTATTTGCCTCATTACATGTTAACGCAGGGAAACTACGACCAGCCAGATTATGAAGATCCTGGGAGTAAAGTGATCAACTCATAAATCTAAATAAGTCACTAAGACCTAGTTATGGACTCACATGTTATTATATCTGTCGTGTTGCGTTCCAACATGGGTAGGTATACTGTTCAAAATCTCAAGGGTAAGACAATTGACCTATTAGCATCATAAGCGGTGGGGTTGATTCATATGATCTATGATTGTAGACCTAAGGGATAAAATGATGAAGGCGTATGAAATTACGTCGTCAAATCCATAACTATGGTATGGAAACCAATAGCATGGTATTGAAACCAAATATCGTGGTATTGAAACCAAAAAAGCATGGTACAAAACCCAAAAGCATGGTATGGAAACCAATATTATGGTATAAAAACAAACTATCGTGGTATAGAAACCAAAAAAGCATGGTATAAAATCCAAAAGTATGGTATGGAAACCTTATGGTGTCAGTGGGATCACTGATCTTTCCATATGTTTAGGACACGTGCAAAGATCAGTGGGGGGCATTTGTTTGACGCGAAATATTCACCAACTAAATATGAAGCATTTAATCCATTTATTAGCTTCTATAAAAATACCCAGTAGATCTACGCTAACTGTCTTATTGAGTGGACCCACTTTGGATAAGACAGGTTCTGCTTTGGATGATGATACTTTTGTCCGCTCTCCAAACTTGTAGCCTCAGAAGAAGTATACTCACATGGTGAATCTACCTGAGCCATCAAACGAGGTTCGAAAGCATAAGATACCATGCCTAAAGAAGTCCTCTTCCATTAAGGAGCTATGCGCAAGGGGTCTCCGTCGACATTAAGCCATGCGCAAGGGTCTCCGCCGCCATTAATCCGTACGCAAAGGTCTCCACCACTACTGCTATACCTCAACGGTCTCCATCGTGCCAAGGTTCTCTGCCATGCTATCTTGAGATAGGTTGCCCTTCACACATTGAAAGGGTCTCCACTGCGAAAGGTGACCACGAAGTGAGAGCAGCGAGCTATAAGCTCCATGTCTCCAATCGTGGCCCACACTCATGGCCATGATCCTAAACCCCTATAAGACTATAAAAAAACCTTAATGCACAAAAGAAGGGTGAAGCAATCAAAATCACTCTTGTTCATAAAATATCATCCTATACTCAATTACTTAGAAGTATGGAAGGATACTCGAGAAGTTCAAACTCTAAGAAGAAAAGAAAGAAGATCAAAACGTAAGTATAGAGCAGCAGATTCTTTCTTCTCCGCAACTTGCTATATTCCTGTAATGAATACTTCATTTGCTATGATAAGGACAAGTAACCCATGGGATACTCAATAAAAATTTATCCCCGAAACACATAGTTGATGACTCTGTTCTTGAACTGTCCGGTGAACTGGAAATCGTATAATAAGCTCTGTGATGGCTCTAAAACTAAATTATGGGATACTTGCAAAATTTATCTCTTTATGTATACTCTTTGGAGCTATCCTCATGTATATGGATTCTCATTCGAGTTATCCACCGAGGAGATCATCCTAATAATAGACTCTGTGGACTAATACATGGGCAAAAAATGAACATATACTCATTCATGTGGAACTTGAAATCATGCAATGAAAATTTAACAAATTAAATCCTTGGCGAAGACCCCCCAATAGTCTAAACCTATGGCAGAGACCCTCCTTAGAGGCCTCCGCACCCTGCATGTGGCGGCGCCCCCCAGAGGGTCCCAAGGCAGTCTAAACCTTTAGCAGAGACCCCCTTAGAGGCCTTCGCACTCTGTACATGGCGGCACCACCCAGCGGGTCCCACGGCAGTCTAAACCTATGGCGGAACCCTCTTAAAGGTCTACGCACCTTACACGTAGTGGCAACCTCCCCCAGTAGGTCCCACAATACCCAAAGCCTTGGCGGAGAACCCCTGAAGGCCTCCACGCCCCTCAAACCATGCGTGGCAGCACCTCAATATGCCCCACGTCCTCTTAACCCTTGGCGGAGACCCTCTAGATTCCTTCTCATCCCTCTAAGCCCTGGTAGATACCCCCTAAAGGGCTCTATACCCGTCTAAACGCCCTTGGTGGCGCCCCCAATGAGCCCCGCATCCTCCAAACCCTTGGCGAAGACGCCTAAGAAGTCTCTACACCCATCAAAACATATGGCGGCAACCCCGGTAGCATCTACAATGTTGCCATGATTTATGATGACAATCAAAATACCCCCCGAATACTAAAATGATGCTAATCTTGCCCTATGGCAGATTAACATGACGTTAAATCTACCATATACAATCCATGGGATACCGTCGTGGCATAGAAGTTGTCTATCATGAACCAGAAGTCAATAAAACACTGTTATCGTGACATTTTCATACCTGTCTTCCTCTACATAAAACCATATAAAACTGCCATACAGCGAGCTACCAAAAATCAGTCTTCCGTTTACAATCCACGGGTAACCATTGTGATGCAGAATTTGTCCCCCACCATATCATTAATCATATGCTCCCCCTGGTCCGAGATGACCCTAAACTACTGCCTAGTTCGAGACGGCCTTAAACTAATATTATCCGAGATGACGTTAAACTACTATCATGGTCCGGAATGACCTTAAACTAACACCCATGTCTGTAACGACTTTAAAGTAATATTTACCTTAAACCAACCCTGCTCAATCGGACCCCCATGTTCCTAAACTGAATCCACGGACCACTACGTCCCTAAACTGGAATCCTATCCTATAGCAACTAAAATAACTTGTCATATACAATCCATGGGTAACTGTCATTGCATAGAAGCCAACTATTTTTTTTTTGCCTCACCAGGTGTGCACCCTGCGACATACACTATTCTCACCAAGTCTCTTCGGACGTGCTGGTCAACTATCACCGTCTTTTAAACAACCATCTTGACATAGAAGTCAATATCTGACCATACCTATGTCCGAGATGATTTTAAACTAATAACTATATCCAAGATGACTTTAAACTACTACTGCCCTATGTTCATGAATAGCAATTTAAGCACATGTTTACCCAGCGGCAGAGATAAATATAAATTGAGATGTACAATATTGTATATGACATTCATGAAATATGTATTTTAACTGCTGTTGTTACATGATTTTGTTGTTGAATATACACATGCATGCTATTGTCATTTTTTTTGCTCTCGTGTTTAATGCGATCAGAAATAAACCATTCGTAGAAAGCTCTCTCCGTTTAATACGGAGGGGTAATTAATTACAGGGGCTTGCGCATGTAGGAAATCTAGTCCCCATAATCAAAAAACCCTTTCCGAAAAATGAATCTGAGAAGTCACGCTACATCAGTCGTATCCGCTCGAACCCTCGGCCATATCTGTGGCTCGGCAACACGTCGCATTGAAGAGACAGGCGGATTTTCATCGATCTGACCCCGTGAGCATGATCTCCACCCCATGAATCCCTTTCGGAGGTGAACAACCATGCTTATATACATATTTCCATACTCATGATAGCTTGCCATGTGTATATAGATTATAGGTTTAATTGATACCCTTACATAACCACATTAGAATTCATATCCTACTTACATGTTGTCTTTTACCACATTCATATTCATATCCTTTTTAGGGACTTACCGAGCGTCGGTTCACTGACGGGCATTCAACCCTATCTCTTTGTTTCTTGGAATGATCGACAAATGACTTAGATAAAAGTGTTTCCTAGCACCACCATAAGGTTAAAAGCGGCATCGATCTGCTATTTTCAAAATTTTGGTGTGCTAAATAACACTAACCTAGAATCTTAACTAGATGATTAGGGTTAACTATGATGATATGAGAAAACAAAGCTAAGAGAAGGAGGCAACAACCTTTGTAGACTGTGTCCTTCTCTTCATAAGCTCCGTGTAGTAGTCCACGCGACTACACTAGGCTCCACTTGAAGTTGGATCGAGCTTCCTTTGCGATCTTCTTGCCGATGATGATCCACCCGAAGTTTCGCTAATCCAAGCTGTCTCTTCACTAAACTCTTTAGTGAAGGAAACACACTACACCTAATTGCTAATCAAGTGTAGGATGGTGAAGTAGGGGTGTTTAGCTCATTATGGTTCTCACAAGCCTTAGGTTTCATAACTAATGTGAGTGTTAGGGCTTGGAGGTGGTGAGGAGGAAGATGGAGAGAAGTACAGAGCAAGGAGCTCAAGTGAGGAAAATGAACAACTCAAGAATGCAAGTGTAGAATGTCTCCTCACAATATACCCTCACTTATTGAAGCATGGAATTATTATCAAATAAATAATTGCTACCATGCTTCAATAATGTAGCAAGACTAATAAAATAATGACCAAGCCATTCCTCACCATTCCACAAATATCTCCCCATTTTCCCACCTCATTTCTATTTTCATAAAATAGAAAATTCCATGCTTCATAATACATATATTTACATATATCAAATATATATATATATATATATTAAGAAAATAATTAATGAGCAATAATATTAGTTAATATATAATTATATCAAATATAAATATATATCATATCATTAAATCAACACTTGATACAATACTCCGGTTATATCATATGCAACCGACTAATATCATTTATCTACATATCACGTTATCAAATCAACACTTGATTCAAAAATCCGGTTATATCACATATAACCTAATCGATATCAGATTACTGCCAGATCGCAATACGGTATCATATACTCGTATTTAATCAGACCCCCACACATATCAACATATGCGCCCTATTTCATTTCTCTTGAACTATGAAACCTCTGTGTAGAACTCTAAAAACTCTTCAATACGCCAGCAGTAGGTGATGATCACATCAGTCACCCACAAGAAGTCAGTGGTACTAGCTGGACGTAACGGCTACCAGGATATTGAGCGATTAGAAGATCAAAAAGAAAGCTCGTCCAAAATCTCATTAAGCCTATAAGTAACACTTACTGTACAGTCCGGTCTTTTCATATGATATGTCGCATATCGAGTCTGGAGTTGGATACGTCAGACCCAAGTAACTTGATAAGTCATGCTGATGTATGGCTTATAACTGTTCGAGAAATTACTGATAAATCTTATCAGTAAATCTCAACAGCAGCCCTAGCCAGGGACTTCCTGTTATATCCAATCAAGCATAGCACAACATCAACAACCTATATCGAGAAAGACGAAACCCCTCATATCGCTCATTACCTCCATGTGACTCGGGACTGTACCCAAAATTCACCTGTTTGCATGCTTCTTAGAGCCGTGGTAGGGATGAAATCAAAGCATAGTGGGAACCACACAAGACTCTATGATGATCTCGGGTCTACAGACTAACCTGTACCAGTGTCACCAGAAACTGCTATCTGACGATAAGTATATTACCATCTAGGAGTTCTCGGCGAGTTTTGTTCGGTGTACCCATTCTTTAATGAGCACATGTGTACAATCTTTGGTGTCAACCACCAATGGTTATGGGATCAACTATCGCCCCCATACAGGGTCAAGAAACATACTCACTAGTCTACTCTGGAATATCGATGCCCTGTCTCAGTATTCCCTCAACTAAGAACAATTGAAGGATGTGCTTGTGAACGACCCAGGTCCTAGTAGTATGATCCGCGTCATAGTCCTGATAGTCAAGCCAACATCCTAAGAGCTTTATCAACATGTATATGAGAGACAGTATAATAATATCAGTGAATATGTTAAGATAAAGAGCAACAAGATAGCATGCTGTTGGGTTCCTAAGCACGACAGCAAGGTTTCGGGTGGCATCATCCATACCAAATTAAAATTTTGCCATGCTTAAACAACCCTAAACAAGATCTTTAACTAGAGATTCATACGGAAATATCAAGTAAACAACTTTACTTCTAAGTGATTAGGGATTACAACACTTGTAGTCCGATGCTTCACTTCATAAGCTCCAAGTTGTGGTCCCTTCGCTGCGATCATCAAGCTCCCGGACTCTTGAGAGGCTCCATGAGTTGAATGATGCATGCTTGCTTGAAATCTTCACAATCCAAGATGATCTACGTCGAGGCAACACGAACTCAAGCTCCCACTTCACTCATATGGAATTAGTGAAGCAAACACCCTAATCTAAATGGCTAGTATAGAAGAGGATGATGAATTAGGAATTTTGCTCACTTTAGAATTTTATTTCTCACTATTTTTCCATCACTTGCTCAAGTCAAGAGAGCTAGAATTGAGAAAAAGAAGAAGAAGCTCAAGTGATGAAGAGAATAAGTTGTGAGGTTAGAAATGCAACCATGGTAACTATATGTCATGGCTAACCATTATAGAGAATAAACCATGGCTAGTGATTAGGGTTAGGATAACAAATATCTTAGAAAATATCAACAAGGTGGACTTAGTCAACTATGAAAAATATCTTAACATAAATCCACACATTTGGAATTAACTAAAATAAATATATATATATAACCATTATCACAAACCATGGTGTGATTCTCATAAACCCTAGTTGCATGTATAACCTAGCATGTTACAATTATGCATATCACATATATATAATTTTGTAACAAAAGAAAAGAATACAATAAACATATATCACATATATGTTAAATTTATTCATAATGAGAAAATGAAATACTTAAGTGAGCATATATTAGTTAATGTAATTTAATATATCAAATATATAATTATACATTAAATTATCGAATAAATACTTGATCCGATAATCAGGCTATATCACATATAACCGACTAATATAAAATGTATCATTTCATCGAATCAACACTTGATCCGATGACCCGGCTATATCATATATAACCGGCAGATATCACATATCGCGAGAATAGAATACGGTATCACATATACGTATCAATCTCGGTCCCGCACATATCACATAAGTGCTCCTACTCTGTTTCGCCTGAGCCAGGAAACCTGTGTGTAGAACTCTAAAGACTCGTCAATACGCCGGCAGTAGGTGATGATCATATCAAACACCCACAAGCCGCAAGCGGTCAGCTAAACATAACGGACACCCGGGTATTGAGCAATCAGAAGATCAACAAGCAAGCCTGCTCACACTTCTGTAAATCCAATCAATAACACTACCGTACAGTCCGGTCTGTCCGTCTGATATGTCGCATATCTATCGTAGGGGTGGTAAACGTCAGACCCCAGCAGCTTTATAAGTCATGCCGATGTGAGGCTCACAACAATTCGAGAAACTACTGATAACACTTAGCAGTAAATCTCATTAACCCTGGCCAGGGATTTGGTGTTATGGCCTATCAAGCACAGCGCAACATCAACCCCTATACCAGGAGAGACGAAATCCCCTCCTATCGCTCACTGCCTCCATGTGACTCGGGACAGTACCCAAAAACCACCGTTTTCCACGTCCGCTTGATCGTGGTAAGGTGGAAATCAAAGCACGGTGGGAATCACCCAAGACTCTATGACGATCTTGGATCAACAGACTAACCTCCACCAGTGTCACCAGAACTGCTATCTGACGTTAGGTATATCACCACCTAGGAGTTCTCGGCGAGTCCTGTCTAGTGTACCCAGTCTCCACTGAGCACCCATATACTATCCTTGATGTCAAACACCAATGGATTTGGGATCATCCATCGCAAATCATATGGGTCAAGATACGTATACGCTAGTCTACTCTGGAATATCGATGCCCTGTCTCAATACTCCCACGACTAAGAACAGTTAGAGGATGTAGTTGCCGACTATCCTGGTCCCACTAGTATGATCTCCATCATAATCCTGGTAGTCCAGTACATATCCTAAGGGCTTTACCAACATATGAGAGCAAGACAATATAATAATATAAGTCAATATGTTAAGATAGAGAGCAACCAGATAGCATACTATCATGTCGAGCAAAAAATTCCTCTCTATATATGTCCAAGCATCCACTATAATATACATCACATGTACAACAATGGCCTCTAGGGCATACATATAACTAACAATCTCCCACTTGCACGAAGGCCGGCTGTTGTAGTATCTTATACCCAACAGCCCGAAGAGTCTCTCAAACTGTGTCTGGGGAATGGCCTTCGTGAGTGGATCCGCAGTGTTGTCCTTCGAGTCTACTCTCTTGACCTCGATCTCCCGGCGATCAACTATCTCCCGGATCAGGTGATACCGCCTCAGAATATGCCTGGATCTCTGATGGGACCTAGGTTCCTTGGCCAAAGCCACTGCTCCATTGTTATCGCAATACAAAGGTATTAGATGCTCGATGGATGGAACCATACCAAGTTCAGTTATAAACTTCTTTATCCAGACAACCTCTTTGGCAGCATCGTTGGCAGCGATGTATTCAATCTCCATCATCGAGTCTGCAACGGTTTCCTATTTGGAACTCTTCCACACACCGCCCCTCCAAAAAGGGTGAAAACAAAACCCGAGACCGACTTAGAGTCGTCCTTATCACTCTGGAAGCTCGAATCGGTAAAGGACTCCACTTGGAGTTCTCAATTACCATACGCCAAGAACATATCTTTAGCCCTTCTCAAGTACTTAAGAATGTTCTTCACAGTTGTCCAATAATTCTTTCCGGGATCTTCTTGACACCTACTCACTGCACCTAGTGAGTATGCTACATCGGGCCTGGTACATAGCATCGCATACATGATTGACCCGACCGCCGAAGCATACGGTATCCCTTGCATGCGAGCCCTCTCCAAATCAGTCTTGGGAGACATCTCTTTGGAGAGGGTGATTCCTGAGATCGTGGGTAAATAACCACGCTTGGAATCTTCCATACTAAACCGCTTTAGTATGGTGTCAATGTACCTGGATTGGGACAATCCCAAAATCCGTTTAGATCTATATCTATAGATCTTAATTCCCAAGATGTAGGAGGCATCACATAGATCTTTCATTGAGAATCTATGTGATAAGAAGAACTTGACCGAATACAGCATATGAATGTCATTTCCTATCAAGAGTATGTCATCCACGTACAATATGAGGAAGACCACCTTACTCTATGCCACCTTCTTATAGACACAAGGTTCATCTACGTTTTTGACGTAGTCAAACTCTTTGACTACGACATCAAAGTAGATGTTCCAACTCCATGAAGCTTTCTTTAACCCGTAGATGGATTTAAGCAGTTTGCACACCTTCTCGTTGCTTCCATTATCTACGAAGCCCTCTGGCTGAGTCATGTACACGCTCTCTTCTAAATCACCATTTAGAAAGGCGGTCTTAACATTCATTTGCCAAATTTCATAGTTATGGTATGCAGCGATGGCAAGTATGATCCAGATGGATTTAAGCATAGCCACTGGAGAAAATGTTTCGTCATAATCCACACCTGGTCATTGACGAAAACCTTTTGCAATAAGTCTAGCTTTGAAAGTCTCCACTTTCCCATCTACACCAAGTTTTTTCTTGAAGATCCACTTGCTCCTAATGGGTTTTACCCCTTCGGGAGCATCTTCCAATGTCCATACTTTGTTGGTGTACATGGATTCCATCTCAGATCGCATTGCATCCAGCCATTTCACAGAGTCACCACTCGTGATGGCCTGCTTGAAGCTATTCGGGTCATCATCAAGCATGATGCAATCCTTGCTCCTACCATCAATGAGAAAACCGTAGTATCTCTCAGGTGGGTGAGGAACCCTACTAGATCGGCGGAGTGGCTGAGGTTCATCGGGAACTACTGAATCCTCTGGTTCTATTAAATCTTCAGTTACAGTTTGTGTAGCTGGAACCTCTTCCAGTTCTACCTTTTCGCCACTAATTTCTTTTGCAATAAATTCCCTTTCTAAAAAGGTGGCATATTGACAAACAAACACTTTTTGTTCCTCAGCGTGGTAGAAGATATATCCTTGTGAATTTCTAGGATATCCTACAAACTTGCAAAGAACTGACCGTGCCTCGAGTTTGTCCGGATTTTGCCTTTTGACATAGGCCGGACAAACCCATATCTTAAATCGTTTAAGATATGGTCTCTTCCCACTCCATATCTCATATGGTGTTGTAGGCACTGATTTAGATGGAACTTGATTCAGTAGGTATGCAGCTGTCCCCAGTGCATAACCCCAAAAGGAAATAGGTAACTCAGCTGTGCTCATCATAGAGCGCAACATATCTAATATGGTGTGGTTCCTCCATTCCGATACACCGTTATGCTCTGGTGTATACGGAGGAGTAAGCTGAGAGAGAATGCCATTCTCTTTTAGGTAGTCCAGGAACTCATTGCTTAAGTATTCTCCTCCCCGATCAGATCGAAGGACTTTAATACTTTTTCCCGTTTGGTTCTCGACTTCTTGCTTATATTCTCTAAATTTCTCAAAAGCTTCACACTTGTGTTTCATCAGGAACACATGTCCGTATCTTGAGAGATCGTCAGTGAATGTAATGAAGTACGAGAAACCATCCCTAGCATGTGTAGATATGGGACCGCATACATCACTATGTATCAGTCCCAAGAGTTCACTAACTCTTTCTCCGTGTCCACTAAACGGAGTTTTGGTTATTTTGCCTTTGAGGCATGACTGGCAAGTGTCATAAGATGAAAATTCAAACGAATTCAAATATCCATCTTTATATAACTTTGCTAGTCGTGTCGCACTCATATGACCTAGTCTACAATGCCACAAGAAGGATTCGTTCATTTCTGAACTCTTCCTCTTGTGTGTGTTTGTTATGCTCAGAACTGTAGATTGATTTAGAACATAAATGCCATTGCATAACGTGCCTGATCCAACCAACTTTTGGTTCAGGAAAATGTTCATAACATTATCCTGTAATATAAAATTATATCCATCTTTACTTAATAAAGAAACTAATATAATATTGCATATCAGGTTCGGCATGTAATAGCATTCGTTCAGAATTAATGTATTGCCATTTGGTAATACAGGGTGATATTCCCCGACGGATTTAGCTGCAACAATTGCACCATTTCCAACCCTTATGTCTTTATCACCTTTTCCCAGTTCTCTAACTTTCCTTAGCCCATGTAACAGATTATATATATGGGATCCTGATCCGGTATCCAATACCTTGGACGTAGAGAAAAAAGAGAAACAGTTCTCTGTAACGAACACACCCGAAGAAAATGCATCAACATGTACTTTCTTCATCCGAGTGGCATGGGAATCCTGGCATTCCCCTATATCTTGTTCAGTATTATAACACTTATAAGGAAGAACGGAACCAACGTTCCCTAGCCCAGTGTAATAAGCAGGTTCGGTTGATACATCAATGTTATTATCTTGATTAAGGCGTGACATGGTCGTTACCTGGAGAGAGAGAGAAGAAAACACTTTAGCGTATACTCTTGCAAAATTAGATTGGTTTATTATCTTATCTAATCAGGATGGCCCCACTGCTTTTTATCAAATCTTCCTTCAAACCCTAAAAGGTAAGACTAACCGGGATTAATTACAGTCTATAACTTCTCTAACCGTTCAGTCAGGCCAGTGTCGGTACTTGAGGGAGGTTCCCCGTGCTTTCGCACGGACTTAATTAAAATAAACCTCGTCATCCCTAGAGGCGTAGCCCCGTTAACACCTTTCTGGACACCTAATGGGTTAGCTAATTGTAAAGTGTAGAACTCACCTAGAAGCAACTCTTGCTCGCAGCAGGATTGGGATCTAACTATCTCATAGAAGGTATGCAATCTCATTACAAGTTTCAACACTTGAAACTCCCGATATATTTTGCCCCTAGCAGCCTATGACCTTAACATAGTCAAAATATCATAAGTGCTAGTCAAGTTCAACCTGTCATTTCTTGATTGAATTAAACCCACCCGCACGACCCTTAACATAGTCAACAAAGTCGTATGACTACCCTAATCTAATCTCATCTCATGCTTAGCAGATAAGCACCAATCAGCTGTCGTATACTATGCCTTAACATAGTCAACAAACGTGGCACGAATACTAATTATTACTTATCTGAAATGACGGAGGGCTACGACGGGTTTTTATGAAAAACTTTTGCGTAATGAACTTGATATCGTTGCGGAATCGAGTGATTTTGAAAAGGAGTGTGTGTGAGACTTTTACTAGTTTTGCTAAAGTGGTCACTCCCGGTGAACGGATCACAGCTCTTTCCTCATCGAATAAGGTGCAGGATATATCACATATACCACTATGCAAAGCAAAAACTCCAAAAAGCAATCAAAAGACAAACCGAGTGTTGTAGCATCTGCCAGTTATTGCTAAAGAGGTCACTCCAGGTGAAGGGATCACAGCTCTTTCCTCATCGAATAAGGTGCAGGATATATCACATATACCACTATGCAAAGCAAGAACTAGAGCTACCCTTTTTAAAAATTTGATTCCACAACATCTTTAGGTTTCTTTCTTTTCTTTAATCCCATTAATGAAGTTCCATCATTTAATGCTTCCTAAGCATCACAGAAAATGAAACAAAAATATAAGTACGCTTATGCCATCCGCATTCGCCACAATCTTCCGTTATGCACCGTTAGGTTACTTAACTAACGGCATACCGGGACGGGACTAGCGCGGGTGCAAAACATAAACAATATCTACTATATATCTCATATATAGTATATATCCATTCGTCTCAGAATCCACAGTGATCACATCACAGAGCAACAGAAGAAACATATGAAATATTGGATATACTAGGATGTCCGTGTTTTATATCAATCCTATAAAAAACATGGATTCCACGATCGCGATGAGTAGCCAAACTCACATCCCTAGACCCCTAAGAGAGCGGAAAGTAACCCTCCCGTTTTTAGGGTTAGGAGACCCAATCTCGGCTCCTTAAGATGGCCTCCCACTGGACCCTAGAACCCGGTTACTTATGTTCTCCTCCTTGGGTCTATCCTAATGCGGAAAAGTAAATAATATACAATGGTGACATCATCCTCAACCTAGAAGTGCCCCAATAAAAGAATATTACATACAAAGAATTTTACATGAATGAAAATGAAAAACTCTCATCTCACATAAAACCCCCGGCTATTCAAAACGCGACGATCCAATATAACATATCACAGCAACACATAACATCACATGTCATCGACGTAAGTAAAAATGTGTATCCCAATTGTCATTGACGTATAGCAACGAAACCGGCGATACACCACATATTACACTTACGGTCGCAGAAAAGAAAGTGAAAAACTACAACAATTTGAATTTTCACTGCCCTGAGACATCATAAACCGGGAATATCACATATTCAGGATTTCATGCCTAACAATGCAAATCTTACATTTAGGTCTCATCCATGAAAACAGTTTTTAAAAGAAGTCGGGTAATTCAATAAGATTCCCAATTTCACTCGAGACTAAAATGTTAAACTTGCACGCATCTAATTAATTATCACATAACTAATTGTGTAGATTCCAATTATTTTATCACAATCTCAGATAACTAGACAATGTTAAACTTTCCGATCGAATCAACAAACACCCACAATAACCCTACAGCTCAATACTTGAGCGAAGTTAAAGCATACTCAAAACATGCCACGGTACCTATGAACCAGCCGTAGAAGGGTCAACCAATGCCTAACATGTGGCACCGCTGAACCACCACAAACCCTAGGGTTTCGTGGCAGTTCTTGTAAGTCCATATTGCGACCCCCGGTGCTTATGGGGAGGCGGAAACGGTATAAAAAACGAATTTTTATCGCAAGAGGCAACATGGACTAAACTAGGTCGGGATCGTTGTCTAAACTAAAACTAGTATACTTTCTAAAGAGAGTTAGCTACTATGGAAGATGGTTATACCTAAACTTGAACTCCTTCTTCTTCAAACCTTGTAGAGGTTGATGGTTCTCTTTTCGTCGCCTTCTTCCGTCGAAGATGGATCCACCTCGAAGGTTCGACCTTTGGGCTCTTCCTCGATCTTTGAGTGAACTAGGGTTTCCGGCTTGCTAAACCTTCATCCTAGAATGAGTAGAGAGTGATTAGGGTTTTCTTTTCCTTTTAAAGAGAAGGATTCTCAACACATGAGAGGGTTTCTCTTTGCTAGAGGAAGAAGAAGATGAAATGAGGAGAGAGAGAGGTTATGATAGAATGAGATATCTTTTCTCTTTCTTGCAACCATAATGCAAAAGAAAAGTATTATCTAAATGATAATAATTGACATAAGAATAGTTGATGGTAATTTTGGAATGACCACTATCATGCTTCTTTAAATGAAGTGTAAGCATGAATCAAGGAAGACTTTCAAAGCATGATGGTGGTCAATGGTCAACAAGTCAACCAAGGTCAACAAGTCAACAAAAAAATCAACCATAACATAATTCTCATTTAATTACTATTATTAATAGATAATATATAAATCCATTAGGGTTTGGAAAATGAAGACTGTCAACTGTGCATACGCACCCGTTCCGAAACCCTAATGAAAAACCTCATCCTCCGCCTCAAGCAACTGTGCATACACACCTGTATTCTCGTTCCGAGGAACAAGAATACCAAGAGATAAAAGCAACCCCCAAAACATATACCAGTATCTGGCTCAAACCAGAGCCTGCCAGTATAATCCGTCCGGACTCCAAACGTGCACAAGTGCGCGGATGAGAACGAACCCTGTCGCAAAACCATGCGACCTCTACTCTGTTTTGCCCAGAGGCGAATACCCTCTGTGTGGGACTCTAAAGACTCGACACTACGCTGGCAGTGGGTTTAACCACAGACCGCAAGCGGCACTAGCTGTGCGTAACGGTCCCCAGGTAGATGTCGACAAGAAGGCTGACGAGGTGAAACCCCATCTGAACTCCTACTGAGTCTGAATGTGACATTCTCCGTACAGTCCGGTCTGTTCGTCTGATACATCGCATGGCGGGCCTAGGGGGCGGTAAAACGTCAGTCCCCCAATAGCGGTACAAGTCGTGTCGGAGTGAAGCCCAAAACACCCTGAGATAACACTGGAAACCTACCAGTATATCTCGCTTGCCCTGGCCAGGGACTACTCGTGTAATGGCTCTCCTAGACACAGCGCGATGTCAACCCCCAATACCGGGAGAGACGAATCCTGTCTAACCGTCACTGCCTCCAAGTGCTTCGGGACTGCACCCAACCACCACCTGTTTGCACGACTCCTTTGAGCCGTGGTAGGGTAGTGATCAAAGTGCAGTGGGAACACACTCGAGGCGAAGTGTCAGTGTCAAGTCAGCGGACTAAGCTGTACTCATGTCACCTGGGAACTGATAACTGACGATAGGTATAATACCAACCTGTCAGTTCCCGACGAGTCCTGTCCAGTGTACTCGTAACCCAACGAGCACCCGTATACTATCTCCAGTACGACGTACTGATGGCTGTGGGACAGACCATCTCCCACACTGGGATGAGAAGCGCATACGCTAGTCTACTCCGGAGTATCGATGCCCTGTCTCGATAGTCCTACGACTAGGGACCTGTATAAGGATGTGCCTATAGATTACCCAGCCCCCACTAGTGTGACTGCCTTCACAACGCTGGTAATCAAGCAAAGATCCTAAGGGCACCACTAATGCGTATAAGTGATATACTGAAATAAACACAAGTACACATTGAAGTAGAAACAAACCAAGTAGCATACTACTATATTGAGCAAGATTGTTTATACAAGGTGAATATCCCAAGCTTCCATTAAGTAATATACAAACTAGTATGATACAGTAATGGCCTCTAGGGCATATACACTAACAATCTCCCACTTGCACTAAGGCCATGTACTGGCGTATCGAAGACCTATCATCTCGATCAGCCGCTCGAACTGAGTCTGGGGTAGGGCCTTGGTGAATGGATCTGCAGTGTTCTCTTCTGAAGCAACCCTCCGAACCTCGATCTCCTTGCGATCCACGATCTCCCTGATCAGGTGATACCGCCTCAAGATGTGCCTGGATCTCTGATGGGACCTGGGTTCCTTTGCTAAAGCTATAGCCCCGTTGTTGTCGCAATACAGAGGTACTGGGTCAACAATGGACGGAACCACCTGAAGTTCTTTTAAGAACTTCCTTATCCAGACAGCTTCTTTTGCGGCATCAGATGCAGCGATGTATTCCGCTTCCATAGTCGAGTCTGCAACGGTTTCCTGTTTGGAACTCTTCCAACACACCGCCCCTCCATTGAGGGTAAAGACAAAACCCGACATGGACTTGGAATCATCCTTGTCACTCTGGAAGCTGGAGTCAGCAAAGGCCTCAATCTGGAGGTCTTTTCCGCCATACACCAAGAACATCTCCTTAGTCCTCCTCAGGTACTTGAGAATGTTCTTTACCGCTATCCAATGTTTCTCCCCAGGGTTTGACTGATACCGGCTTACTACACTCAGTGCATAAGCTACATCCGGTCTGGTACACAACATCGCATACATTATAGAGCCTACCGCAGAAGCGTAGGGTATAATAGACATGCAATCCCTCTCCAAATCAGTCTTGGGAGACATCTCTTTAGAGAGGGTGATCCCGTGACAAGCCGGTAGGTTACCGCGCTTGGAATCTTCCATACTGAATCTTTTCAGTACGGTGTCGATGTACCTGGACTGTGAAAGTCCTAATATCCTCTTGGATCTATCACGATGGATCCGGATCCCCAGGATGTAGGAGGCATCACCCAGGTCTTTCATGGAGAACCTGTGTGACAAGAAACCCTTGACAGATTGTAGCATAGGAATGTCATTTCCTATTAAGAGAATGTCATCCACGTATAAAACAAGGAATACTACAGTTCTCGCTACAAATCTACTATAGATGCATGGTTCATCTGGATTTTTGATAAAGTCAAATTCCTTGACCGTCTCATCAAAACAGATGTTCCAACTCCGCGATGCCTGCTTTAGTCCATAGATGGACTTAAGCAACTTGCACACCTTTCCGCTGCTCCCACTCTGAATGAAACCCTCTGGCTGATCCATATAGACACACTCCTCTAAACTTCCATTTAGAAAAGCGGTTTTTACGTCCATCTGCCAAATCTCATAATCGTGGAAGGCAGCAATGGCAAGAAGGATCCGAATGGATTTCAGCATAGCCACTGGAGAAAAGGTTTCGTCATAGTCCAAGCCAGGTCTTTGACGGAAACCCTTTGCTACAAGTCTAGCTTTATAGGTCTCAACCTGTCCATCTACACCAATCTTCCTTTTGAAGATCCACTTGCATCCTACGGGTTTTACCCCGTCTGGAGCAATGTCCAACGTCCATACTTTGTTGGTGTACATGGACTCCATTTCGGTCCGCATTGCATCCAGCCATTTTACCGAGTCAACGCTCTGAACGGCCTGCTGGAAGCTAGTAGGCTCATCATAGTCTATGATGCAATCCTCTCTATCCCCGTCTATAAGAAAACCGTAGTATCTCTCGGGCGGATGAGACTGCCTACTACTTCTGCGGAGCGGCGTAGGAATGTCCTGTTCATTTGAACCTTCTGGTTCCACTAAGCTTTCAGTAATAGTCCGTGGTTCTGGAATTTCTTCCAGTTCTACTGTGCTCCCACTTATCTGGTTTTCCAAAAACTCAGTTTCCAAGAAGTAGGCATGACGAGAAACAAGAACTTTTTGTTCCTCTTCACAGTAGAAGAAATATCCCTTAGAGTTCTTTGGATATCCCACGAACTTACACTGTACTGAGCGTGCCTCGAGCTTGTCCACATGCTGCTTTTTAACAAAAGCTGGACATCCCCAAGTCTTGATGTAACTGAGATGGGGTCTCTTCCCACACCACATCTCATATGGTGTAGTAGGCACAGTCTTAGTAGGAACTCGGTTCAAAAGGTACGCAGCTGATTCTAGCGCATACCCCCAGAATGATCGCAGTAACTCAGCATTACTCATCATGGACCGTACCATATCCAATAGGGTTCGGTTCCGTCTCTCCGATACACCGTTGTGTTGCGGAGTGTATGGAGGAGTAAGCTGAGAGAGAATCCCATTCTCTTTTAAATAATTCAGGAACTCGGCACTTAAGTATTCTCCACCTCGATCCGATCTTAGAATCTTGATACTTTTGCCGGTTTGTTTTTCTACTTCATTCTTAAATTCCTGGAATTTTTCAAAAGCTTCGGACTTATGTTTCATTAAGAAGACATAACCGTATCTTGAAAAATCATCCGTAAAAGTAATGAAGTAAGAATAACCGCTTCGCGCATGTGTAGACATTGGACCGCACACGTCGCTGTGTACGAGTCCCAAGAGCTCGCTCGCTCTTACTCCGTGTCCAGTGAACGGAGTCTTTGTCATCTTTCCTTTGAGACAGGATTGACAAGTGGCATACGATTGATATTCGAACGGATCCAAATATCCTTCTGTATGTAACTTAGTCAACCTTCTCTCATTGATGTGACCCAGTCTACAATGCCATAAGAAAGCCTGATTGATATCTGGAGACTTTCTTTTGTGTGTATTCTGGACATTAAAAATCTGTGGTTGGTTTAATACGTATATACCATTGCTCAGTGTACCTGACCCAATCAGAACTTGATTAAGGTGAATGTTTACAACATTACTTACAAACGCAAATTCATAACCTTCTTTAGAAACCAAAGATACAGAAATGATATTACAAGTTGCGTTGGGTACAAAAAAGCAATTACGCAAAACCAAAACATGCCCATCTGACATTCCCAGGTGATAGTCCCCCACGGCTTTAGCATCCATGCTAGCTCCGTTCGCAACTCTGAGGGTCATGTCACCTGCCTTCAAAACCCTACGGTTTCTCAACGCCTGCAAAGAATTACAGATATGAGATCCTGATCCGGTATCCAATACCCAGGAAGTAGAGTTTATAGAAAGACAGTTTTCAATAACATACACACCTGAAGCTGAAGCCGCAACCTGCTTCAGTTCCTGTGTCCTGGCTTTCCAAGCCCTGCAATCTTTCTTCCAGTGTCCACTCTTGTGACAATAGAAGCATTCCTCTTTACCAACAAGCTTCCCCGCTATCTTTGTTGCCTTTTCCTTTCCCTTCGTACCCACTTTACTAACACCGCCCCTTAGTTTGGCGGGGGCTTTCCTCTTCTTTCCCTTGGCTTTCGCCTTGGACCTAGAAGAAGAAGATCCTCCTACAAACAAAGTGGATGTATCCCTACCCTTCTGTAGGGTGCCCTCTGCGCTCCTCAGCAGGTTGAGGAGTTCTGAAAGTTCAACTTCCTTTTCTTGCAAGTTGAAATTCAGTATGAACTGGGCATAAGTGGATGGAAGGGACTGGAGAATTATATCCGTATAAAGTTCACTGTCCAACGTGGTCCCAAGTTCCGCGAGCTCCTCAGTGTAGCCAATCATCTTAAGCACGTGGTCCGCTACCGATGATCCGACGGCCAACTTAGTCGAAAATAACTTCTTCGACACTTCGTATCTTGCGATACGAGACTGCTCTCCATACAGTTCTTTTGTATGAAGAAATATGGATTCCAAATCCATATTCTCGTTGTTAGGGTAAAAATTTACACCCCTGTTGACCGAGTCAAAGTCAAGGTCAACCCCAAGCCAGGTGGGCCCAAGCCCAAGCAAGTGGGCCAATGCCCAGGTCGAGCCCGAACACGAAGCGTCTGGCCTTCCGCCATGCCAACAAAAAAAATCATGTAATAAATAATTTTTATGTAATTTTTTATACATGAATGTATGTAAAATGGGCATAAAGCCAATATTTTGTAAGCCCATGGCTTATGTGCAAAAATGTAATGGCACATGAGCCATGGAATAGGCAAAATGCCATTTTGTAAAGCCCAAGGGGCTATATGCAAATATGTAAGCCTATAAAAGGCAAAATGATGATGAATAAAAAGATACTTTTCATTCTCTCCACAAAAATTAGAGCTGAGCTCTTTCTTCCTTCTTCAAGGTTCCAAAACCTTCTTCTTTCTCTTGAATTAAATCAAGAGTTTTACTCTTCCTTTTTCAAAACTAAATAGTTTTCCACCACAAAACCCACAAAGGGGAACTTGGATCTGCCATCAGATCTTAAAAAGGAGAGATTTTGAGATTTTACATCTCTTGATCTTCAAGATCCAGCAAGCAACAGGAGGAAGAAGAAGAACCCTTCCATTAACCCAACAAAAAAAAAAACACTCAGGAGTCTAACTCCTTTTTGATTTCTCTTCAGAGAAATCTTTTTAGGCTAAAAGCCTGTTGTGTGCGCAAGTCGCCCGCGTGCCGACACGTGGCGCGCGCGCTTGCGCACCTGCGCAAGTGCGCAAGTCGCCCGCGTGCCGACACGTGGCGCGCGCGCTTGCGCAACTGCGCAGTTGCGCAAGGCGCCCGCGTGCCGACACGTGGCGCGCGCGCTTGCGCAACTGCGCAAGTGCGCAAGTCGCCCCGTGCCGACACGTGGCGCGCGCGCTTGCGCAACTGCGCAGTTGCGCAAGGCGCCCGCGTGCCGACACGTGGCGCGCGCGCTTGCGCAACTGCGCAAGTGCGCAAGTCGCCCGCGTGCCGACACGTGGCGCGCGCGCTTGCGCACCTGTGCATCCCTTGGATGTCTTTTCCCCCTCTTTTGTGTACATACATACACATATACATATGTATACAAATTTATACATACACGTACTCCACGACACTGTCCCTGTTAGAAAAAAATTTCTAACGGGGCGCTGCCCCGCACCCCGCAAGGGGGCTGCTAGCCCCCTTGACCCCCAGCCCGCTATCCGGGTAGCGGGACCCCCGTGAAAACTCTGCGTGGCTCCTGATATATCCAAACCCCCCCTTTCAGAACTGAACACACGTATACTGCACATTGAGTTCGCATGACCAGTTTAACCCGTTAATCGGAGGTTCCCTCGCCCCAAAGGCGATGGGTAATTAACGGCAGCTTAGTCCGCGGCTGCCGGAGATTCGGATCCCCACAATCATTAAACCCCGGCCTACCCTAGGCCGGGGGAATCTGTAGTACGCCTGACAAGCGCGCGCGTATTCCCATCTCACTGGGGTGACGAAAAACACCCTACAGATTCTGGCACGCCCGGTGGGACTTTTCTCTCCTCCCATATTTCGGGTTAAGCATTCATGCGAACTCAATCAATGTACATACCTGTATTTATACTAAAATAATGCCCTTTCATGCAGGTTTTCAAGCAATCACCTTTCAATGATGTCTTCGATAATGAGCTCAGCTCCCGTCTCCTACACGATGAAGATAGACTCCAGGACGGTCCTTCCGGCCAGTCTCGGGCGACAATGGGAGGAGCCGCTGCTACCATTCGGCTCTATTATGTTCATGCCAGTTGGCGCCATCCCAGCTCCTCAGGCCCCGGTGGCAGACAAACCGGTCTCGAAAGGCAGGAGACCAAATGTAGTGGTCGCAAGGGCACCTCAGCCCAAGCGCAAGTCCGTTCCCGAACGCCTCTCCATGGCCCCAGCTGGGGGCAAGGCCATCGACACCAACAAAGCTACAATGCGCCCCGAGCAGGCTCCAGCGGTGCCCTTGACCACTGCTCGATCGGGTGTCTTCTCTAAGCTCCCCTCTGATCAACTCACAATGGCTACCCGGGTAGTGGATGCCCGCCAAGCCTTCAAAATCGAAAAGCTGAGGAAGAAGCGGCTCGGACACAGAGCCAACAAAAGGGCCATGGCTCCGGCCATGCTAGAATTTATGAATTTCCGAAGCCCGGACCGCTCCGCGAAACCAGCTGCCAGTGATGAAAGAATGGCTGAATGTGTTATCCACACTGTCTACATGGCCGGACATGAGGAAACGAACCCTCTTCTTCTTCACAGCCATGGTGATGATACGGTTGACGCTACCCAGCATCGGCTCGATCTAAATGATGAAGAGCCTGCTCAGGCCGATAAGCCAGAGGATCCCGTGGTTCCTATGGAATGGAGCTCAGGCAATAAAGATTACCCGGTTGTCATAGCCGGAACTACAGAACAGGCATTATTCCATTGGCTTCAAAGGCAATTTCAGGACAGGGATGAGAAGATGGCCGAGGTCCATTCCAAAGTCGACGAGCTGGCAAACGTCGTGGCAGATCTCACGACCCAAGTCGCCCGATTACAATCACAGCAGAATCAAATTTTGGCTCATGAGCCAGGGATTGGTACCCGGGAGCAGCCAGCTGATATCCCTTTAAATCTAAAAGCGGAGCGCCTTCGCGAAAAACGGCCGCAGTTAGCCTCCAGTCCCTCTGATACATACGCCGGGGGGGAATCGCCTCTGAAAGAGAAGCTGGAAAAGGTCTATTCCTTCAAGAGGGAAAAGGTCCACAAGATATTCAGGGACGCCCTAAGAAACGGTCTACAACTGCCAGAATCAAAGAGACCGCAAGAAGAGAATATGATCGACGACCCAAAATATTGCCCCTATCATAGGGTGATAGGTCATTCCATTGAGGACTGCTTCGTCTTCAAAGATTGGGTCGAAAAGCAATACATGACGGGAGAGATAGAACTGTCTAAAGGCGTGTTAGCAAACAGTCAAGCTACGACCGCCGATTTCATGCAAATGGAGACCGAAACCTTTCGGGAACCTAACCCTCCCAGACATGTACAGGGCGAACCAAAGATTGATCGGCCTCAGGGACCGGCGTCAGTGGGGGCACCTACTCTGATGGAGAGAAGGAAGAAGGTGTACTCCTTTAGGAGGGATGAGGTCCGCGATATATTCAAGGAAGCCCTGAACAATGGCCTGCAACTGCCTATTCCGAAGAGGCCACATGAAATGAATATGACTGGCAATCCCATGTACTGCCCATACCATAGAGTGCTGAGTCATACCATTGAAGACTGCTGTGTTTTCAAAGATTGGGCAGAGGACCAATATAAGCTTGGAAAAACCTCTCAATCCTCGGACATATCGGCAAGCCACGGAGCTAGGCCATCAGCACAGCTCCGCCAAGATCAATGTTCAAGGAGCTGGGATAAGCAAAGAGGACCACCACGTCGTTAAACTGGGAAACAGTCGACCTCTAAGTCGTTAAACTGGGAATGTAAAAAAAAAATGTAAATAAAAAAATGTGTAAATAAAAGAAAAATAAAGAAAAGCCGAAATGATGGGGCAACTCGCAATAAAAATCAGCGAGTAAAAATGAAAATGAAAATAAAGCCGAAATGATGGGGCAACCGCGAATAAATAGCCGAAATGATAGGGCGATCGCGACCTTCGCGATAAGAAAAGCTGAAATGATAGAGCAATCGCGGTAAAAAAAAAAAAAAAAAAAAAAAAACAACAAAAAAAACAAGGGCGGATGATGAGTTGCTCCTGGCATTATTCCAGTGCAGCAATGCAGACGCCAAACAAAAATCCAATTTCCCAAAATTCTTTCAGCCCTACGGCCAGTCCCCAAATTGACTACCGTATACAATCCACGGGCTCAAATAATTCTCAGCATACCCATGCCCCACCGCAACCACCAGTTACGCGGCTGGTCTCCGCCTTTGGAATTATGCTTCATTGGAAAGACCCACTCATGTGTCCTCACGATGCATGAGGAGAACAAACCTTCGTGAGATCCTTACGACTCACCAAGGAAAAACACACTTAGGAGTCCTCACGACTCTTAAGGAGAAAATACACCTGCGGGATCCTTACGACTCGTAGGGAGAAAATGCTTTTATGGGACCCTCACGGCCCATAAAATTGAAAAGTCTTAGGTGATAGGGATCCAAACCTGTCTCCTAAGCCATCGCTTCCCAATCCCCAAACGGCGAATGATGAGTCGCTGCTGGTACTACATTCCAGTACAGCGATGCAGACGCCAACCAAATTCTAACTCCCATACCCCAACGGCGAATGATGAGTCGCTCCTGGTACCATATTCCAGTGCAGCGATGCAGACGCCAACAAAGTCCCAAAATTTTTACGGCCCTACGGTTTGGATCATACATCCTGCAAAACCGTATACAATCCACGGGCGTAAAACGATCCCAATCTCTCCCAAGTCCTACCGGTGAGACCACATTCAAAGTCCCACCGGCAGGGAAGATTCCAAAAGAAAAAGAAAAAAAAAGAAAAAAAAAGGGAAAACAAAAAAAGAAGAACGGTATGTCCACAAGCAAAATGGGCACGGATGAAAACCCGAAAGGGCTCCGTGAGTAAAAACAGCAGGACTGCCGGCGAGTTTGTGAAAACCCGAAAGGGCGCAAACTCGTAAAAAAAAAAGAGAAGAAATTAAATGCACTCGCAAAGTCCTCTCGACTTTGTGAGGAGAAAATTCCCGCGTGAGATCTTTACGACTCACAAAGGAGCAATACACTTAGGAGTCCCCACGACTCCTAAGGAGAAAATACACCTACGAGATCCTTTCGACTCGTAGGGAGAAAATGCTTTTATGGGACCCTCACGGCCCATAAAATTGAAAAGCCTTAGGTGACAGGGATCTAAACCTGTCTCGTAAGCCACCAATTCCCAAATCCTCCCGGGGCACATGATGAGTTGCTCCTGGCATTATTCCAGTGCAGCAATGCAGATGCCAAACAAAAAAAAACCAAATCCAAATCCTCCCGGGGCAAATGATGAGTTGCTCCTGGCATTATTCCAGTGCAGCAATGCAGATGCCGACAAAAATACCAATCCCAAAATTCTCTCATGACGAATGATGATTCGCTCCTGGTACCATATTCCAGTATAGCGATGCTGATGTCAACTCAAGTCAAACAAATCAAACCATCCAATTCCAACATCGACCTTTGCGTCAAACAGCGACACTCCGTGCCGGGGGCACGTCTACCAAACCGCTCCGTAACAGAGCGTCGACCGTCTATGTCGCAAAAAGGGCAGTGCAGGCTCCCGCAAATTGGGAACCCAAATCGCTCCGGATCAGAGCGTCGACCGTCTATGTCGCAAAAAGGGCAGTGCAGGCTCCCGCAAATTGGGAACCCAAATCGCTTCGTAACAGAGCGTCGACCGTCTATGTCGCAAAAAGGGCAGTGCAGGCTCCCGCAAATTGGGAACCCAAATCGCTCCGGATCAGAGCGTCGACCGTCTATGTCGCAAAAAGGGCAGTGCAGGCTCCCGCAAATTGGGAACCCAAATCGCTCCGGATCAGAGCGTCGACCGTCTATGTCGCGAAAAGGGCAGTGCAGGCTCCCGCAAATTGGGAACCCAAATCGCTCCGGATCAGAGCGTCGACCGTCTATGTCGCGAAAAGGGCAGTGCAGGCTCCCGCAAATTGGGAACCCAAATCGCTCCGGATCAGAGCGTCGACCGTCTATGTCGCGAAAAGGGCAGTGCAGGCTCCCGCAAACTGGGAACCCAAATCGCTCCGTAACAGAGCGTCGACCGTCTATGTCGCAAAAAGGGCAGTGCAGGCTCCCGCAAATTGGGAACCCAAATCGCTTCGTAACAGAGCGTCGACCGTCTATGTCGCAAAAAGGGCAGTGCAGGCTCCCGCAAATTGGGAACCCAAATCGCTCCGGACCAGAGCGTCGACCGTCTATGTCGCAAAAAGGGCAGTGCAGGCTCCCGCAAACTGGGAACCCAAATCGCTCCGGATCAGAGCGTCGACCGTCCATGTCGTAAAACGGGCAGTGCAAGCTCCCCACAAATCGGGAACCAAATCACTCCGGGTCAGGGAAACGTCTACCACGGACACTCCGTCTCGGAGACGCGTCAAGCGTCGACTGTCCATGTCGTAAAAAGGGCAGTGCGTCCCAAAAGTGGGAACCAAAGCAAGTCGCCTCCACGTGAAAGAAGATCCATCAATTTCATGCACACGACCCATATATGCTGTGTGCATTTATTGATGGGGGGCACTTTGTTGGGGTAAAAATTTACACCCCTGTTGACCGAGTCAAAGTCAAGGTCAACCCCAAGCCAGGTGGGCCCAAGCCCAAGCAAGTGGGCCAATGCCCAGGTCGAGCCCGAACACGAAGCGTCTGGCCTTCCGCCATGCCAACAAAAAAAATCATGTAATAAATAATTTTTATGTAATTTTTTATACATGAATGTATGTAAAATGGGCATAAAGCCAATATTTTGTAAGCCCATGGCTTATGTGCAAAAATGTAATGGCACATGAGCCATGGAATAGGCAAAATGCCATTTTGTAAAGCCCAAGGGGCTATATGCAAATATGTAAGCCTATAAAAGGCAAAATGATGATGAATAAAAAGATACTTTTCATTCTCTCCACAAAAATTAGAGCTGAGCTCTTTCTTCCTTCTTCAAGGTTCCAAAACCTTCTTCTTTCTCTTGAATTAAATCAAGAGTTTTACTCTTCCTTTTTCAAAACTAAATAGTTTTCCACCACAAAACCCACAAAGGGGAACTTGGATCTGCCATCAGATCTTAAAAAGGAGAGATTTTGAGATTTTACATCTCTTGATCTTCAAGATCCAGCAAGCAACAGGAGGAAGAAGAAGAACCCTTCCATTAACCCAACAAAAAAAAACACTCAGGAGTCTAACTCCTCTTTGATTTCTCTTCAGAGAAATCTTTTTAGGCTAAAAGCCTGTTGTGTGCGCAAGTCGCCCGCGTGCCGACACGTGGCGCGCGCGCTTGCGCACCTGCGCAAGTGCGCAAGTCGCCCGCGTGCCGACACGTGGCGCGCGCGCTTGCGCAACTGCGCAGTTGCGCAAGGCGCCCGCGTGCCGACACGTGGCGCGCGCGCTTGCGCAACTGCGCAAGTGCGCAAGTCGCCCCGTGCCGACACGTGGCGCGCGCGCTTGCGCAACTGCGCAGTTGCGCAAGGCGCCCGCGTGCCGACACGTGGCGCGCGCGCTTGCGCAACTGCGCAAGTGCGCAAGTCGCCCGCGTGCCGACACGTGGCGCGCGCGCTTGCGCACCTGTGCATCCCTTGGATGTCTTTTCCCCCTCTTTTGTGTACATACATACACATATACATATGTATACAAATTTATACATACACGTACTCCACGACACTGTCCCTGTTAGAAAAAAATTTCTAACGGGGCGCTGCCCCGCACCCCGCAAGGGGGCTGCTAGCCCCCTTGACCCCCAGCCCGCTATCCGGGTAGCGGGACCCCCGTGAAAACTCTGCGTGGCTCCCGATATATCCAAACCCCCCCTTTCAGAACTGAACACACGTATACTGCACATTGAGTTCGCATGACCAGTTTAACCCGTTAATCGGAGGTTCCCTCGCCCCAAAGGCGATGGGTAATTAACGGCAGCTTAGTCCGCGGCTGCCGGAGATTCGGATCCCCACAATCATTAAACCCCGGCCTACCCTAGGCCGGGGGAATCTGTAGTACGCCTGACAAGCGCGCGCGTATTCCCATCTCACTGGGGTGACGAAAAACACCCTACACTCGTGCCTCCTCTGATGGTCGTTGTCCATCGAGGCAAGTACGAGGCATCTGGCCTTCGCGCTGTCAATCTCCCAAGTCTTACGGATTTCCTTATCCGCGACGCTGGAGGTGGGACCTGGGACGGGGGGAGCTTTGGTGGTAAGAAGATACCCCAGCTTGTCGTAAGAGATTGCCAATTTGACATTCCTGAGCCAATCTTTGTAGTTTGGCCCTGTCAATATGTTTTTATCTAGAAGTAACTTAAGTCCAGTCATTTCGATTTGGTCGCTGCAGGGGGAGAGAAGAAACACTTAGCACGATGCTCTTGCAAGTTTAGAATGGTTTTTAATTTGTCTAAACAGGATGGCTCCCACTGTCTCTCGAATCCCTCCTCAAACCACAAAGGAAGAATTAGCCGGGATCAATCCCACCGTACAATACTTGCTTAACCGTTCAGCCAGGCCAGTGTCGGTACTTCGAGGGAGGTTTTCCAACGCTTTCGCGAAGTTCCTTAATTTAAGAACCTCTTTTCCCTGGGGGCGTAGCCCCGCTAACACCTTTCTAGGCACCTACTAGGTTTATAGCATTGATCGTTTAGTGAGAAATTTCCCGAGGAGTAGCATATACTCACAGTAGGATCGGGATCCAAATATCATCGCGTGACGAAAATGAAGGAATCCTACCATAATCATCACACTCCAAATGGTATGCAAATCTAGCAAGTTTCAGTACTTATGAAACTCCCGATGTGGATTTTTGCCCCATGCTCTTATGACCTTGACTTTGGCCAACAAATCATAAGTCACATGTCAAGTTCTTCCCGTCGTTCTCCAGGTTAATTTGAATCCACCCGTACATACCCTTGACTTTGGCCAACAAGGCAGTACGACTGTTCCAAATCAACGCATCTATCTATGCTGCACATGAATATCCAATAGCTACCAATCACTATGCCTTGACTTTGGCCAACAAACACAGCTTGAATACTATTGACTATTTATGTGAAATGACGGAGGGCTACGAATGGTTTTGGTAAAACCGTGAACGTAGTGAACTTGATATAATCGATGGAACGAGATAGCTTTTAGAAGGAGTGGCTCAAGCTCCGCATTTAAAAGTTAGTTTTGAAAAGAACCGAGTGGTTTTTCGAAAGTGTTCCATCGACTTAAACTTGGTTTATTATCTTGCATTAGTTCTTTTAATGCGTGATATTCTTGCATTAGTTCTTTTAATGCGTCCCATCATTTAATCCTACCATTGCAGAAAACAACTAAAATATGACGTACGCTTATGCCATTCGCATTCGCCACGGGGTCCCGTCATCACTCGTTAGGTTACTTAACTAACGACAGAGCGGGGGCTGGGCTAGCGCGGCTGTAAAACATAAGCAACGCCTAAATAGAAAGCAATGATAGACATTACAGATCACAGATGAATACATTGGATATACTAGCAATCCGCAATCCTTTCGAGCCTGAAACGAAAAGCGGATAACACGGTCGCGGTGAATAGCCAAATACCCCACCCAAGACCCCTACGGGTGCGGCAAACTACCCGCCAAGTACTCGGTAGTTTGTGCACCCCTCCATGGGTCTATCCTAGGAGCAAAAACAGTAAAAAGAATTATACAATGACGGCTACAACCCCGACCCGGTTGTGCGGCCAAACAAATAATATTATTACATCAATTTTCATTTACAATGAATGAAAGAAAAACAAAAGCTCATCTCACATCCACCCCGGCTATTCACCCGCGACAGTCCAACAGATTCATATACACATTCCAGCACATTACAGATCATGTATAACCCCGACTAATCGACTTATAGCGATTAGCCGACGTTCAATACATGCAAACAACACAGATATAACCAACATAGCCAAAGTGCAGTGAGGTTCGGAAAAAATACGGAATTATAGGACCCCAAAAGTGAATTTCAGTTCTGGAAAATCTGGGTACATATAATATATCTTAAAAATCCCAAAACCAACACAGAAGAACACTGCACAAAAAACGATGCAGAGATGACACCAAACGGCGGCGGTTCCGCGGCCAGATGAAGAGGTGAGGCCGCGGAAGGGCGGCGCTTTGGAGGAATCATGATATCGTTTTTGGTGGTTGTTCTTAGAAAACCCTGAGACGATTTTACAAGTATAAAGTTTTTCATTTTGAGCAGAAAAAATTTCAACAGAAACTTAGGGTTTTGTTTTTCCGGTTTTGCGATTTTTCGGTTCCGAACTTCGTTACACTTCACTACCAAGCTAGTTTAAGTTTAGTTAGGCTCTGATACCACTGTAAGTCCATATTGCGACCCCCGGTGCTTACGGGGAGGCGGAAACGGTATAAAAAACGAATTTTTATCGCAAGAGGCAACATGGACTAAACTAGGTCGGGATCGTTGTCTAAACTAAAACTAGTATACTTGCTAAAGAGAGTTAGCTACTATGGAAGATGGTTATACCTAAACTTGAACTCCTTCTTCTTCAAACCTTGTAGAGGTTGATGGTTCTCTTTTCGTCGCCTTCTTCCGTCGAAGATGGATCCACCTCGAAGGTTCGACCTTTGGGCTCTTCCTCGATCTTTGAGTGAACTAGGGTTTCCGGCTTGCTAAACCTTCATCCTAGAATGAGTAGAGAGTGATTAGGGTTTGCTTTTCATTTTAAAGAGAAGGATTCTCAACACATGAGAGGGTTTCTCTTTGCTAGAGGAAGAAGAAGATGAAATGATGAGAGAGAGAGGTTATGATAGAATGAGATATCTTTTCTCTTTCTTGCAACCATAATGCAAAAGAAAAGTATTATCTAAATGATAATAATTGAAATAAGAATAGTTGATGGTAATTTTGGAATGACCACTATCATGCTTCTTTAAATGAAGTGTAAGCATGAATCAAGGAAGACTTTCAAAGCATGATGGTGGTCAATGGTCAACAAGTCAACCAAGGTCAACAAGTCAACAAAAAAATCAACCATAACATAATTCTCATTTAATTACTATTATTAATAGATAATATATAAATCCATTAGGGTTTGGAAAATGAAGACTGTCAACTGTGCATACGCACCCGTTCCGAAACCCTAATGAAAAACCTCATCCTCCGCCTCAAGCAACTGTGCATACACACCTGTATTCTCGTTCCGAGGAACAAGAATACCAAGAGATAAAAGCAACCCCCAAAACATATACCAGTATCTGGCTCAAACCAGAGCCTGCCAGTATAATCCGTCCGGACTCCAAACGTGCACAAGTGCGCGGATGAGAACGAACCCTGTCGCAAAACCATGCGACCTCTACTCTGTTTTGCCCAGAGGCGAATACCCTCTGTGTGGGACTCTAAAGACTCGACACTACGCTGGCAGTGGGTTTAACCACAGACCGCAAGCGGCACTAGCTGTGCGTAACGGTCCCCAGGTAGATGTCGACAAGAAGGCTGACGAGGTGAAACCCCATCTGAACTCCTACTGAGTCTGAATGTGACATTCTCCGTACAGTCCGGTCTGTTCGTCTGATACATCGCATGGCGGGCCTAGGGGGCGGTAAAACGTCAGTCCCCCAATAGCGGTACAAGTCGTGTCGGAGTGAAGCCCAAAACACCCTGAGATAACACTGGAAACCTACCAGTATATCTCGCTTGCCCTGGCCAGGGACTACTCGTGTAATGGCTCTCCTAGACACAGCGCGATGTCAACCCCCAATACCGGGAGAGACGAATCCTGTCTAACCGTCACTGCCTCCAAGTGCTTCGGGACTGCACCCAACCACCACCTGTTTGCACGACTCCTTTGAGCCGTGGTAGGGTAGTGATCAAAGTGCAGTGGGAACACACTCGAGGCGAAGTGTCAGTGTCAAGTCAGCGGACTAAGCTGTACTCATGTCACCTGGGAACTGATAACTGACGATAGGTATAATACCAACCTGTCAGTTCCCGACGAGTCCTGTCCAGTGTACTCGTAACCCAACGAGCACCCGTATACTATCTCCAGTACGACGTACTGATGGCTGTGGGACAGACCATCTCCCACACTGGGATGAGAAGCGCATACGCTAGTCTACTCCGGAGTATCGATGCCCTGTCTCGATAGTCCTACGACTAGGGACCTGTATAAGGATGTGCCTATAGATTACCCAGCCCCCACTAGTGTGACTGCCATCACAACGCTGGTAATCAAGCAAAGATCCTAAGGGCTCCACTAATGCGTATAAGTGATATACTGAAATAAACACAAGTACACATTGAAGTAGAAACAAACCAAGTAGCATACTACTATATTGAGCAAGATTGTTTATACAAGGTGAATATCCCAAGCTTCCATTAAGTAATATACAAACTAGTATGATACAGTAATGGCCTCTAGGGCATATACACTAACAGTTCTGACGGTCACAGAATCGAGTTAGGGTTTCGTTCTTCTAGAGGGTCCATATAATAACTTGCATGACTATTCGAATATATATTAACAAAGAAAATTCCAACACTTGGAATATTTCCAGCAAGGGTAAAGTGAGTTATTGATATTCGTTCGAACTTTTTAACACGGTCTAAAATACCCGAAACAAAATCAAGAATTACGAATACGAATCACTCCGAATAGTTAATGCAGTAAATTAACATCACATGCAATTTTAGCAAAAACTAGCAACACCTGATGTACCAAAACCCTGTGACTGGAGCACACTGAAAAATTAAACCCTGAAAGCCACTAAAACCGAGGAGCTCGGTTTTTTCCTCAATGTGGCCGGCCAAAAACCGTCGGGGAGGGATGAATTTTTCAGTGTGTTCATGTTGTATCTCATACAACATTCTGCAGTTGTTTAAAAAAATTTTGACACCTGAAAAAATTCGACAGAAACTAGGGTTTTGCAACAGGTGTTTTGGAGTTGTTTTGGTTTCGTAATCCTACATAATCCGTCTAATTCTCTTACTAGGCTCTGATACCACTGTTGGGTTCCTAAGCAAGACAGCAAGGTTTTGGATGGCATCATCCATACCAAATTAAAAATTTTCCATGCTTAAACAACCCTAAACAAGATCTTTACTAGAAATTCATACGGAAATATCAAGTAAACAACTTTACTTCTAAGTGATTAGGGATTACAACCATTGTACTGTGCTCTTTCACTTCATAAGCTCCAAGTTGTGGACCTTTCACGGCGATCATCAAGCTCGCGGACTCTTGAGAGGCTCCATGAGGTGAATGAAGCATGCTTACTTGAAGTCTTCATAATCCAAGATGATCTATGTCGAGACAACACAAACTCAAGCTCCCACTTCACTAATATGGAATTAGTGAAGCAAACACCCTAATCTAAATGGCTAGTATAGAAGAGGATGATGAATTAGGAATTTTGCCCACTTTAGAATTTTATTTCTCGCTATTTTTCCATCACTTGCTCAAGTCAAGAGAGCTAGCATTGAGAAGAAGAAGAAGAAGCTCAAGTGATGAAGAGAATAAGTTGTGAGGTTAGAAATGAAACCATGGTAACTATATGTTATGGTTAACCATTGTAGAGAATAAACCATGGCTAGTGATATGGATTAGGTTAACAAATATCTTAGAAATTATCAACAAGGTGGACTTAGTCAACTATGAAAAATATCTTAGCATAAATCAACACATTTTGAAATGACTAAAATAAATATAAATCTAACCATTATCACAAACCATGGTGTGATTCTCATAAACCCTAGTTGCATGTATAACTTAGCATGTTACAATTATGCATATCACATATATATAATTTTGTAACAAAAGAAAAGAATACAATAAACATATATCACATATATGTTAAATGTATTCATAATGAGAAAATGAAATACTTAAGTGAGCATATATTAGTTAATGTAATTTAATATATCAAATATATAATTATACATTAAATAATCGAATCAACACTTGATCCGATAATCCGGCAATATCACATATAACCAACTAATATAAAATGTATCATTTCATCGAATCAACACTTGATCCGATGACCCGGCTATATCACATATAACTGGCCGATATCACATATCGCGAGAATAGAATACGGTATCATATACATGTATCAATCTCGGTCCCGCACATATCACATATGTGCTCCTACTCCATTTCGCCTGAGCCGGGAAACCTCTGTGTAGGACTCTAAAGACTCGTCAATACGCCGGCAGTAGGTGATGATCATATCAAACACCCACAAGACACAAGCGGTCAGCTAAACATAACGGCCACCCGGGTTTTGAGCGATCAGAAGATCAACAAGCAAGCATGCTCACACTCCTGTGAATCCAATCAGTAACACTACCATACAGTCCGGTCTGTCCGTCTGATATGTCACATATCTAGCCTAGGGGTGGTAAACGTCAGACCCCAGTAGCTTGATAAGTCGTGCTGATGTGAGACTCATAACAGCTGGAGAAACTGCTGATAAGTACCAGTAAATCTCAGCACCCCTGGCTAGAGATTTGGTGTTATGGCCTATCGACACAGCGCAACATCAACCCCCTATACCGGGAGAGACGAAATCCCCTCCTATCGCTCACTGCATCCATGTGACTCGGGACTGTACCCAAAAACTACTGTTTTGCATGTCCTCCTGAACGTGGTAAGGTGGAAATCAAAGCACGGTTGGAATCACACAAGACTCTATGACGATCTCGGGTCAACGGACTAACCTGCACCAGTGTCACCAAAGAACTGCTATCTGACGTTAGGTATATCACCATCTAGGAGTTTTTGGCGAGTTCTGTCCAGTGTACCCAGTCTCCACTGAGCACCCGTATATTATCCTTGATGTCAAACACCAATGGATGTGGGATCATCCATCTCCCATCATATGGGTCAAGATACGTATACGCTAGTCTACTCTGGAATATCGATGCCCTGTTTCGATACTCCCACGACTAGGAAGAATTAAAGGATGCACTTGCCGACTACCCTGGCCCTACTAGTATGATCTCCATCATAATCCTGGTAGTCTAGTACATATCCTAAGGGCTTTACCAATATATGAGAGAAAGACAATATAATAATATAAGTCAACATATTAAGATAAACAGCAACCAGATAGCATACTATCATGTCGAGCAAGAAAGTCCTTTCTATATATGTCCAAGCATCCACTATAATATACATCATATGTACAACAATGGCCTCTAGGGCATACATATAACTAACACATACTATCATGTCGAGCAAGAAATTCTTCTATAGATATATCCAAGCATTCACTATAACATACAATAATGTACAATAATGGCCTCTAGGGCATATATATTCCTAACAATCTCCCACTTGCACTAAGTACAGTTGTTATAGTATCCCATACCCAACATCCCAAAAAGTCTCTCAAATTACATCTGGTGGAGGGCCTTCGTAAGTGGATAAGCGGTGTTATCCTTCATGTCAACTCTACTGACCTCGATCTCCCGTTGATCTACTATCTTTCGGATTAGGTGATACCACCTAAGAATATGTCTGGATCGCTGATGGGACCAAGGTTCCTTGGCCAAAGCCATGGCTCTATTGTTATCATAATACAAAAGTACTGGATGCTCAATCGATAGAACCACACCAAGTTCTTCTATGAACTTCTTCATCCAGACAGTTTCTTTAGCAGCATTGTTGGCAGCGATGTATTTAGCCTCCATCGTCGAGTCTGTTACGGTATCTTGCTTGGAACTCTTCCAACATACCGCCCCTCCATTGAGGGTGAAGACAAAACCCGAGACCGACTTACTGTCGTCCTTATCACTCTGGAAGCTCGAATCAGTAAAGGACTCCATCTGGAGTTCACCGTTACCATACACAAAGAATATTTCTTTAGTCCTTCTCAAGTACTTAAGAATGTTCTTCACAGCTGTCCAGTGCTTTTTCCCAGGATCTGATTGATACCTACTCACTACATCTAGTGAGTAAGCTACATCTGGTCTGGTACATAATGCTAGTTGTATGTATTCCCCAGAGGCCATTATTGTACATATGATATATATTATAGTGGATGATGGGACATATATAGGGAGGACTTTCTTGCTCGACATGATAGTATGCTTTCTGGTTGCTCTTTATCTTAACATGTACACTTATATTATCTCTCTGTGAAATGTTGGTAAAGCCCTTAGGATCTGTACTTAACTACCAGGACTATGATTCGGATCATACTAGTGGGGCCAGGGTAGTCGGTAAGTACATCTTACAATTGTTCCTAGTCGTGAGAGTATCGAGACGGGGCATCGATATTCCAGAATAAACTAGCGTATACGTATCCTGACTCATATGATGGGCGATGGATGATCCCATATCCATTGGTGTTTGACATCAAGGATAGTATACGGGTGCTCAGTGGAGACTGGGTACACTGGACGGACTCGCCGTTAACTCCTAGATGGTATTATACCTCGCGTCAGATAAAAGTTCTCTGGTGACACTGGTACAGGTTAGCCTGTCGACCCGAGATCGTCATAGAATCTTGTGTGATTCCCACTGTGCTTTGATTTCCACCTTACCACGTTCAAGAGAATGTGCAAAACGGTGGTTTTTGGGTATAGTCCCGAGTCACATGGAGGCAATGAGCGATAGGAGAGGATTTCGTCTCTCCCGGTATCGGGGGTTGATGTGGCGCTGTGCTCGATTGGCTATAACAGGAAGTCCCTGGCCAGGGCTGATATGAGATTTACTGGTAAGTGTTACCAGTAGTTTCTCGACCCGTTATGAGCCTCAGATCGGCACGACTTATCGGGCTATTGGGGTCTGACGTTTACCACCCCCAGACTGGATATGCTACATATCAAACGAAGAGACCGGACTGTACGGTAGTGTTACTGATTGGATTCACAGGAGTGTGAGCAGGATTGCTTGTTGATATTCTGATCGCTCAATACCCGGGTGGCCGTTACGTTTAGCAGACAGCTGACGGCTTGTGGGTGTTTGATATGATCATCACCTACTGTCGGCATATTGACGAGTCTTTAGAGTCCTACACAGAGGTTTCCTGGTTCATATGAAATAGAGTAGGAGCACATATCTGATATGTGCGGGACCAAGATTAATGCTCGTATGTGATACTGCATTCTATTCTCGCGATATGTGATATCGGTCGGTTATATGTGATATAGTTGGGTTTATCGGATCAAGTGTTAATTCGATAGATTGTTACATTTGATATTAGTCGGTTGTATGTGATATAGCTGGATTATTAAATCAAGTATTGATTTAATAATTTAATGTATAATTATATATTTGATATATTGAATTACATTAAATAATATTAGCTCACTTAAACATTTCTTTTTCTCACTTGTGTGCATATAGTATATATCTTATATATATTAATGTACATTTATTTATGTCATGCTTGATGACACATGCTACATGGGTGTATGAGACTCACACCATGCTTATGATAATGATTAGGTTTTATTTATTTAAAGTTAATCAAAATTGGTGGTAATTAGTCACATGGTTGAAACTTGTAGAAGCTTGTGGAACCATTGACCAAGTCCACCAATTTTGTTTTACTTGTAGATATTTATTAACCTAACCATTAATATTAGCCATGGTTTAATCTCTACATGAGTTAGTGTATGACACCAACTCACCCATGGTTGCTATTCTCACCTCATGAGTTCATTCTCTCGTATGATTCGTCATCTTCTTCTTCATTGAGAAAGCTTGCTAGCTTTTCTCAAGGTGAGAAAATATTGTGAGAAAAACAAATCTAAAGTGAGCCCATTTCCTACTTCATCATCCTCTACTATTAGCCATTTAGTTTATGGTGTTTACTTCATTAATCTACCATTAGTGAAGAGGTAGCATGAGCTTGAGTCTTCTCGACGTAAATCATCTTCGGCCTCGAAAACATTGAGCAAGCTTGTTCATTTCTTCATGTGAACCCTCACTAGAGTCTGAGTCTTCACAACTTGCAGCGAAGGGACTACTACACGGAGCATTAGAAGTGAAGGACCGATCTACAAAGGTTGTATTCCGCATTCACTTAGTTGTAAAGTTGTTTACTATGTTGATTCATACGATTCTCTAGTTAAACATCCTATGTTTTGGATTCCTTAATACGGTAAATTTTTAATTTGGCATGGAAGATGACACCCGAAACCCCGCTGCCATGCTATGGAACCCAGCACATAACATCGCATACATGATAAACCCGACCACCGAAGCATAGGGTATCCCTTGCATGCGAGCCCTCTCCAAATCAGTCTTGGGAGACATCTCTTGGAAGAGAGTGATTCCTGAGCAAGAAGGTAAATTACCACACTTAGAATCATCCATACTAAACCTCTTTAGTATGGTGTCTATGTACCTAGATTGGGACAATGCCAACATCTGTTTATATTTATCTCTATAGATCTTAATCCCCAGGATGTAGGAGGTATCACCTAGATCTTTCATTGAGAACTTATGTGATAAGAAGAGCTTGACCGAGTGTAGCATAGGAAAAATGTTTCATATCAAGAGTATGTCATCCACGTACAATACGAGGAAGACAACCTTACTCTATACAACCTTCTTGTATATATCATTGGTTGATGTTAATGAGTGTGTGTATAGTAACCGCAATCAATAACGGTGTCGCGTGTAGCTAGACCGAGATGAGTACGAGTCGTCCTCGGGGAAACGTTGAATCTTTTAATCTTACTTTAGGCGTGTTGAAAAAGAGAGAGGAAGAATAAAGAATGGTTATAGATTATAGATCCACGTCAAACACGGATGCAGGATACAGATCTAGATTAACTTACGGATGTAGGTTTTATATTAGAAGGGGGCTTGTAGGTTTCATTAAGATTTAGTAGTCATGGATGATTAATTAAAGATTACTCCTTTTATCCTTTAATAGATTTAAAACTAGATCGACAGTGATGCATGTAGATTAGGGTTTCTGGAGGGAATAGGGTTCCCACTCTTAACCCCTGTCTTGACATGGATCTCGGTTCATGTCTACAAAACAATCATTAATCTAATCTCTAATCGCGGTCGTAGCTCCCAATGAATTGGTAGCGTGCCCGATTAGGATGTTAACTGTTCTTTTGATAAAGTTAATAAACTTTATAGGACGTAAAAAGAGTTTAAGGATCTTCATCATCCATTAATCTACCCTAATCCTACGAACCCTAATAAGCGGAGAATTACTCGCACATGTTGGGAATAGAAAAGATAGAAATCATGAAGAAAATAAAATGCAATAAAATAAAACTACCTTTATTAATCAACAAGATCATGTACATTTTGTTCCTTTAGAAAATGATTACAAAACCCTAGTTTGCTTCTCGATCTCTTCTAAGGAGGTAGATGAACTGTCGATGATCAATCAGGATTCTTGAGCCATCATGGACTTCGAGATCGCGTCGGTTTGATGATTTTTCCAAGAGGCTCTCGGTCCTTATTTATAGTCACAGAGCCAGAAGTCCGGTTTCCTAATATGGTAACTAGTTGTTACGATCCTAACTCCAAAATCCAGAGCCCTAGATCTTCAAAGATGCGGCGGAACCGTGGCTATTAGGTGGGTTTTGCCGCGGATCCGCGGTGGGGTAGAGGAGTCTTCTCTTCAAAAATCTTGTGGCCTCTTCTGGTGACACGTGTAGACTATTTTGATATCTGGAATCTGAAAATCTTCTCTAAGTCTCTTCCTGAATTGATTTCTTCGATTTACTTTAAGATTTCAGCAGATTTGATCTCGCCAATTCGGATTTCCTTGATTTTAGTTCTGATATAATTTCTGCACAATAACTCAATAAATAATGTTAGTAGAATTTTATTTTTATTGAGATATTATCTTAACCATTTAACATGATATTATAGTTTTAGAACAATTGGTCAAAGATATTTGATAAGGTAAGCATATTTAAATGGACTAAATATTATATATATATTATATGCTTACATTTTACTTTATAATGTTAATTATAATATATAAACACATGAAAATGGTATTTTTACAGATAAACCCTCATATGTATTATATTTATAATAAACACCTTTTATTATATAGAAATAGTAAGAAAAATATCATATTAAATGCACAATATTTTCGACTAAACAAATATCCCCAAACTTAACTTTGATCGTCCCGAGTAAACTAGTTATTCAAGAGAAGGAGAAAAAGAAAAAGAAAAATCCTAAGTAGCACACTTTCATAGGCAACACGATTGTACTGAGCACAGGCAACAAGCCGTTAAACCTCCAGGTGTCCCTAGTAGGAGGAATGTTGTCTCCTGAGAGTTTTCAGTGGATTACACCCATAAAATCCTATAATAAAAGAAAGATGGTAAAAGTTACTTATAAAGATAAGAACTTATAAAAGAAAGAACTTGAAAATAAGAGTTTCCAACTATACCAGCTTTTCAGTTGCTATGAGCCATATCTTAATGGTCGTGAAAAAATGTTAGAAATCACATCATCTCTCAATAAAACATCGCCTTTAGTGTTCCTCCCTATCTTTCTTCCAAACATTGATCATATACCCCTACGTGTGTGTAAAAGACATCTTTACACTTAGAGAATTCAATTCAAGCTATCATACTCTTGTCCATCTTCCAAAGTACTTTTTAGTTGGTGAATATTTTAGATGGAATTGCTCATACATTCTTCATGCGACCGTTAATACTTCTTGAGGTACTAACCGACTGATTACAAAATGCCATTACGCATTTAGGCATAATTCCTCATTTCGCAACACCTAAGGCATAGCAGTGGCTCCCAAACCAGTTGGTCTAAGGCACTAGGTGATAAATTACCCTCGCTATATTTTTTTTATGCTGCCATGGTAATTACAAAACCAGTGTTTATTTTTTTCACCTCTTATATTTTATTTTATTTTCCTTCATATTAAGGCTTTTATACAAGAGCATTTCAAGGTATTCTCTACTATCCCAAGTTTCAAGATGTGTGTAAGTGTGTATAGTAGCGTATCAACGTTCAAATGTTTGGCCTCAAGAATAGGGACTAATTTTCAGACTTATTTTTATCCTCAGATTAGTAATTTCCTTTATCTTACTAACCCTTGGGACAACGACTCATAACTACTTATTACTAGTTTCGTTTAAGAAAACATCTAATTTTCTTGTTTTTCTCAAACTGTTTCTTTCTTTCATATGTAAATTTTCACTTTCAAACTTTCATTATCAAATTTTTTTTGTGCATATATATAGTATAATGCAAAATAATGCGTGAATAAGCACAAATCTCCCCCAAACATATTTTTAGCAGTGTCCTCACTGATGTCCTCTGTTGAGCGAAAAAAAACTGTAGATTTGGGACGAAAAGTTAGAAACGGGGATAAGAAATAATAAAAGTGAAATCCTCCCCCAAACTTATTTTTTTCTCACAATTTTGTAAAAATTTTCTTTTCAAGAGCCAAAATACCCCCTCCCCCTAAACTTAAGTAAAATAGTGTTATGCAATTAAAATTATTGGGGGGGTTAAAGTTATTGGTCAAAATAAAGCCTTACAAAGACCAAAAGTCAACACCAACCATTCAAAAATTTTATTGATATAACGCACTGGTTGGTGGAAAATCAGAGATTTGAAGAAGTGGGGAGATAAGAGGCGGTATGGTTTACGTCTCGGTTGATAGAGATGAAACAGTAATGGTGAACGGAAACGAGAATGTGGATGATTAGGAATAGAAAGAATGGTCACATTCTCGTATGGGATAAGAAGAAATGGTGCTGGTTCAACTTCTTCAGGTGGAGGTTGATTAATCACAAAATCCGGGTCATTTAGGAATGCGAGTTCGTCGGCGAAAATGTCGTCGAAACTTTCATCGATTGTCCGATTGAACGTTTTAATGTCAATAAGTGTCGCGCCAGAATTCAACATACTTGATTTGTCAAAAATTATGGAAGTAGGAGACTCGAAAAGCTCATCGACCTCATTCTCAAAAGAATCTAAATCAAGTTGCCTACCTAGAATTATCGAAACCGAAATATCGTATTGTGATTCATCAACACTCGCAGTCATTAAAGGAAGGTTAGAAGAAGAACCAGAGAAAATGGGAGATGAAATGGGTACACAAATTGGTGTGTCGAGTATTGCTGAACCAGATGTGGGAAATGATGGCTGAATTTTGTTCTGCTTTTCGGTTATACATTTATCATCAACTTCAAGACGCATATGGGGTTCGGGAAGAATAGTTAAAGGCTCAAGATGATGACCACAAGGAAGTGAAAGGACCAGATGAATTGGTGGGACAAACTCATCCAAATTTTTGGGTTCACCATTCAATATATCTGCAACATCAATTTCCTCATTCAAGTGAAGGTTAGAATTCTCAAACACCTCATTAAAATTATGGTTTTCAATCAATTTTGGTTCAAGAGTGGAGGTATAGAGATCACAAGGGTTGGATGTGGTTTCACTTGAAATGGACCCTTCACAATCAGGTAAATCAAACACTACAAAGTCACAAAAGTTATCAGACATTCTATCTTCAATTGGTAAATCATTTGGTGTAATCGATGAATCTGTGAAACTGGAGTTGTGAATTTCAGTTTTGGATGGGAAGGTTTGATTAGGATGGGTGTACAGTTCTCTCCCACTATCCAAATTCTCACTTTGTCCTATGGCAGTATCATACACTGAAATTTTTTGAGCTGGTTCAGAAGTAGTTGCTAGTTTATACTCAGCCATACTTTCTGCCAATTCCTTTCTGAAGCGGCGCATCGATTCCACACCTTCTTCTAATTTCCGCTCAAAACTAGACTTGGGTCGATAAAGGGTTTCAGTATAAGATTGAAATTCTTGTGGATAATTAAAACTCCCAAATGAATGATTAGAAGAACTGTCTATAGAAGGTGTAAAGGTCGGATAGGATTGATAGGAATAGAATGGTTGCGAAAATTGGGCAGAAGTAGGATCAACATTATGATAAAAAGAATATTGATATGGGCTGGTTGGTTGGCTATTTTCAATAGACATCATATATGCCACAAACCGATTATGAAATTCTTCTTTAGAAAGTGGTGGTGATGGTTGATATTGGTCCGGATTAAAACATTGGCGGTTAGCCCTCGCTATATGCTCAGCAATAGACATGCGTCTAGGGGTATCTTCACTCGTTGTATCAACTGAAACAGATGTAGAATTAGGATACGGTTGATAAAATCTGGACTGAGGTGGCCAACTGTTTCTATCCGATTGTTCTATCCGATCTCTTAAAGACATGGGAGAGTCGGATGGTATACCGAAGCGATTACGAAGACAAGAAATATCTGGTTTTGGATAGCAAAGCTCGGCAAGAGTTCGTCTGTTTGGGTTACCCATTATAAGAAGGTTAAAAGAGGGAGGAGGGTGAAAAGATTTAAGCTATATTTGGATTGTTTTTCTTTGAAAGTGGGACTTGAGGGTTGACTCAACAAATCACAAAATGCACAAGCAAGCTCTAGAAGTAAGATTACCTAGGTCAAGCATTAGACCGCTCCTAGACTTCCAAAGGACAAGCCGCAGGATCAATCCTCTACCACCTCTTTATAACACTTGTGGCCGGGTAAGTGCCAGGTAAGTGGGAGGTATCGGCTATACGAATCACCGAAAATAACGGGCCTAATTAAGTAACTACTTTCCTTACACACACTTGCCTAGACACCACAAAAGAAATGCAGATAAACGATAGATTACCCACGACCTTCCTCTGTCCTATTTGAGTGCGACGGTCCTTAGGGTCATGATCTAGATGTCTTTTTAATTAATATAGGGTTATGCAGATGCTCGTTTTGTGATTTGTGGGGCCTAGGAAGGGTGATGATATCCTTACCTAATCTTAATTGTGGTCTTGCCCCTTAAAGTCCGTATTAAAATTTGCAAAAACAACCCAATTACAAAATTAGCAAAAAGATTTTTGAGCGGCGATATTTTGCAAAGAATCCTGCAGAAAAAATATTTTATTGGATTTCAGAGGAGAGATAAAGATGTAAAGAAGATACCAGAGAAATTGGAAACCCTAAATCCCCTAATGCGCCACGGTTCCGCCACCAATAGGCTTTTTATGCCGCTGTTCCGCCGCCGACTAGGAAGATCTGATGAAGATTTTTGCTACGTGGCCTCCCTTCCTCCTCTGGGTCTTGATGAATGTCTCTGAATCTTTATCTTCTCACTCAAATGACTCCAGATTCCCTCGCAAAATTCACACAATAATCTTTAAATATACTATTTGCAGTTTTGTTTATTTATGGTATGGATCGAATAAGAATTCAACACGAATAGTAAGAAAAAAATTACGCACGTATCCCCGGAAATGGCGCCATTTCATTGGTTGATGTTAATTAGTGTGTGTGTAGTAACCGCAATCAATAACGGTGTCGCGTGTAGCTAGACCGAGATGAGTACAGCTCATCCTCAGGGAAACGTTGAATCTTTTAATCTTAATTTAGGCGTGTTGAAAAAGAGAGAGGAAGAATAAAGAGTGGCGAAGAATGGTTGTAGATTCCAGATCCACGTCAATCACGGATGCAGGATATAGATCTAGATTAACTTACCGATGTAGGTATATTAGAAGGGGGCTTGTAGGGTTCGTTAAGATTTAGTAGTCATGGATGATTAATTAAAGATTACTCCTTTTATCCTTTAATAGATTTAAAACTAGATCGACAATGATGCTTGTAGATTAGGGTTTCTAGAGGGAATAGGGTTCACACTCTTAACCCCTACCTTGACATAGATCTCAATTCATGTCTAGCATTTACCAAAAAAATTGTTAATCGTCGTGGCTCCCAATGAATTGGTAGCGCATCCGATTACGATGTTAACTATTCTTTTGATAATGTTTATAAATTTTATAGGACGTAAAAAGAGTTTAAGGATCTTCATCATCCATTAATCTACCCTAATCCTACGAACCCTAACAAGTAGAGAATTACTCGCGCGTGTTGGGAAAAGAAAAGATAGAAATCATGAAGAAAATAAAATGCAATAAAATAAAACTATCTTTATTAATCAATAAGATCAAGTACACTTTATTCCTTTAGAAAATGATTACAAAACCCTAGTTTGCTTCACGATCTCTTCTAAGGAGGTAGATGAACTGTCGATGATCAACCAGGATTCTTGAGCCGTCATGGATTTCGTGATCGCGTCGGTTTGATAATTTTTCCAAGAGGCTCTCGGTCCTTATTTATAGTTACAGAGCCAGAACCCTAGTTTCCTAATATGGTAACTAGTTGTTATGATCCTAACTCCAAATTACAGAGCCCTAGATCATCAAAGATGCGGCGGAACCGCGGCTATTAGGTGGGTTTTGCCGCAGATCCGCGGTGGGGTAGAGGAGTCTTCTTTTCAAAAATCTTGTGGCATCTTCTAGTAACACATGTACACTATTTTGATATCTGGAATCTGAAAATCTTCTCTAAGTCTCTGCCAGAATTGATTTCTTCGATTTACTTTAAGATTTCGGCAGATTTGATCTCGCCAACTCGGATTTCCTTGATTTTAGTTCTGATATAATTTCTGCACAATAACTCAATAAATAATATTAGTTGAATTTTATTTTATTAAGATATTATCTTAACCATTTGACTTGATATTATAGTTTTAGAAGAATTGGTCAAAGATATTTGATAAGGTAAGAATATTTAAATGGACTAAATATTATATAGATATTATATAGATATTATATGCTTACATTTTCCTTCATAATGTTAATTATAATATATAAACACATGAAAATAGTATTTTTACAGATAAACCCTCATATGTATTATATTTATAATAAACACCTTTTATTAAATAGAAATAGTAAGGAAAATGTCATATCAAATGCACAATATTTTCGACTGAACAATATACAAGGTTCGTCCACATTTTTGATGGAGTCAAACTCTTTGATAGCTTCATCAAAATAGATGTTCCAGCTCCGTGATACATGTTTTAATCCATATATTTATTTAAGGTTCTTGCACATGCTTCCGCTGCTCCCACTGTCTACGAAGCCCTCTTGCTGTGTCATGCACACGCTCTTTTCTAAATCACAATTTAGAAAAGCAGTCTTGACGTCCATCTGCCAGATTTCATAGTCATGATATGCAACATGGCAAGTAGGATCTTGATATACTTAAACATAGTCACTGGAGAAAAGGTTTCATCATAGTCCACACCTGGTAATTGAAAAAAACCTTTTGCTACAAGCCTAGCTTTGAAAGTCTCAACTTTTCCATCTACACCAATTTTCTTCTTAAAGATCCACTTTCTCCCAATGGGTTTTACCTGTTCTGGAGCAACATCCAAAGTCCATACTTTGTTGGTGTACATGGATTCCATCTCAGATCGCATAGCATCCAACCATTTCACAGAGTCTCCACTTATGATGGCCTGCTCGAAACTAGATGGGTCATCATCTTCCATGATGCAGTCCTCGCTCCCAACGTCTACGAAAAAACCGTAGTATCTCTCAGGTGGATGAAAAACCCTACTAGATCTGCAGAGTGGCTGGGGTTCATTAGGTACTATTGGATCCTCCAGATCCACCAAATCATCAGTTCTAGTTTGTGCAGCTGAAACTTCATCCAGTTCTACCTCATTACCCCTGATTTCTTTTACAAGAAATTCCTTTTCTAAAAAGGTGGCATGTTGAGCAACAAACTCATTTTGTTTCTCACTATGGTAGAAGAGATATCCATGCGCATTCTTTGGATATCCTACAAACTTATATAGAACTGACCTTGTCTCGAGGTTGTCCGAATTTTGCTTTTTGACATAGCCCAGACAACCACATATCTTAACTCGTTTAAGATACGGTATCTTTCCACTCCATATCTCATATGGTCTTTTAGGCACAGATTTTGATGGAACTTGATTCAATAGGTATGTGTCTATCTCAAGTGCATAACCCTAAAAAGAAATAGGTAACTCAGCAGTACTCATCATAGAGCGCACCATATCTAATAGGGTGCAATTCCTCCGCTCCGTTACATCGTTGTGTTGTGTTGTATACGGAGGAGTAAGCTAAGAGAGAATCCCATTCTCTTTTAAATAATCCAGGAACTCCGTGCTTAAGTATTCTTCTCTTCGATCAGAACGAAGGATTTTAATACTTTTACCCGTTTGGTTCTCTACTTCGCACTTATATTCCTTGAATTTCTCGAAAGCTTCAGACTTATATTTCAACAGGAACACATGTCAGAATCTCGAGAGATCATCGGTGAATGTAATAAAGTACAATGAACCATTCCTGGATTCTGTGGAGATAGGACCACATACATCACTATGTGTCAGTCCCAAGAGTTCAATAGCTCTTTCTCCGTGTCCAGTAAACGGAGTTTTGGTCATCTTGCCTTTGAGACATGACTCGCAAGTTTCATAAGATGTAAATTCAAACGGATTCAAATATCCATTTTTATGTAACTTAGCTAGTCGTGTTGCATTGATATGACCTAGTCAACAGTGCCACAAGAAGACTTCGTTCATTTCTGAACTTTTCCTCTTGTGTGTGTTCTGTACACTTAGAACTGTAGTTTGATTTAGAACGTATATACCGTTATACAGCGTACCAAATCCAATCAACACTTGATTTTGGAAAATGTTCATTACATTATCCATTAATGCAAAGTTATATCCTTTTTTATGTAATAAGGAAACTGATATAATATTGCACATCATGTTTGGTACGTAGTAACTGTTAGTTATATGTATGCCCTAGAGGCTTAGTTATATGTATGCCCTAGAGGCCATTACTATACATAGGATGTATATTGTAGTGGATGCTGGGACGTATATAGGGAGGACTTTCTTGCTCGACATGATAGTATGCTATCTGGTTGATCTTTACCTTAACGTGTATACTGATTGTCTCTCTGTTACATGTTGGTAAAGCCCTTAGGATCTGTACTTGACTACCTGGACTATGATGCGGATCATACTAGTGGGGACATGGTAGTCCATAAGTACATCCTTCAAAGTCCCTAGTCGTGGGTGTATCGAGACGGGGTATCGATATACCAGAGTAGACTAGCGTGTACCTTCTCGACCCATACAGATGGGCGATGGATTATCCCATATCCATTGGTGTTTGACATCAGAGATGATATACGGGTGCTCAGTATAGACTGGGTACACTGGACGGACTCGCCGAGAACTCTCAGATGGTATTATACCTCACGTCAGATGGCAGTTCTCTGGTGACACTGGTACAGAGTAGTCTGTTGACCCGAGATCGTCATAGAGTCTTGTGTGGTTCCCACTGTGCTTTGATTTCCATCTTACCACGTCCATGAGGGCGTGCAAAACGGTGGTTTTTGGGTACAGTCCCGAGTCACATGGAGGCAATGAGCGATAGGAGGGGATTCGTCTCTCCCGGTATAGGGAGTTGATGTTGCGCTGTGTTCGATTGGCTATAACAGGAAATCCCTGGCCAGGGTTGTTGAGATTTACTGGTAAGTGTTACCAGTAGTTTCTCGAAAAGTTATAGACCTCATATCGACACGACTTATCGAGCTATTGGGGTCTGACGTTTACCACCCCTAGGCGAGATATGCGACATATCAGACGATCAGACCGGACTGTACGGTAGTGTTACTGGTCGGATTCACTGGAGTGTGAGCGGGCTTGCTCGTCGATCTTCAGATCGCTCAATACCCGGGTGGCCGTTACGTTTAGCAGACCGCTTGCGGCTTGTGGATGGTTGATATGATCATCATCTGCTGCCGGCGTATTGACGAGTCTTTAGAGTCCTACACAGAGGTTTCCTGGCTCAAGCGAAACGAAATAGGAGCGCATATGAGATATGTGCGGGACCGAGAATAATGCGTGTATGTGATACCGTATTTCATTCTCGCGATGAATGTGTCGAATGGTTATATGCGATATAACCTAGTTATCGAATCGAGGGTTGATTCGATAAGCCGATACATTGGATACTAGTCGGTTATATGCGATATGACCGGATCGCTAAATCAAGTGTTGATTTAATGATTTAATGCATAATTATATATTTGATATATTACTTTGCGTTAACTAGTATTGGTTCACTTAAGATGGATTTTCTCACTCGGATGTGCGCATTGTATATGCGATATACTTTTGTGCACTTGATTGTATCATGATTGATGATACATGTTATGCTAGGGTTTTTGTGTAAAGATCAAACCATGGTTACATGATTATGGTTAGGGTTTTGTTTTATTCACTTATTTATTTATCCATTTCATTTTGGAAAATAAATGAGAAGAGAAAAGAATGGTGGCTTTATTTGTTATTTAGTTGAAGCTTCATGAAGCTTTGACTTTGTCCACCATTCTTATCTCATCCTTAACCCTAACCATTCCTTTAACCCTTGGTTAATTCTCTACACATAACCATAGTTAGGATTATGATAAGTTTGGATATTCTTTTCTTTTTTAAATAACTTATCATAATTTCTTTCTTCTTCTTCTTCATCTTCTTCCATGAAGAAACCTCCACTTCATCAATGGTGATTGATGAAGATGAGTGAGAAATCCAATTATAAAGTCTACCCACTTTCTATTTCTTCATCCTCTACCTCTTGCCAAGTAGTAGAGTATGTTTCCTTCACAAGTTTTTAGGGCTTGGTGAAGGTGGAGCTTGATTTAGCGATGCCTCGACGTAGATCATCTTCGGCATGGACATCGACGACCTAGCTCGCTTTTTCTCCGACGAAGCCGACGCTTGAGCCCGGATTTGATTTGGACAGCGGAGAGGACCTCGTTGCGGAGCTATGGAGGTGGAGCACCGGATCTACAAAGGTTGTATTTCCGTATCTTGTAGTTAAGTGTTAACTAGTTAGCTTTTTCGCCTAGTTTTCTAGCAAACGATCCGTAGTCGGGTCTCTCGGCACCTAGAATTTTTTAAATTGCCATGGTCGATGGCTTGTGAGACCTCACTAGTGTGCCTAGGAACCCTACAGTAACAGTCATTCAGAACTAATGTATTACCATTTGGTAATACAAGGTGATATTCGCCAACTGCTTTGGCTGCAACAATTGCACCATTCCCTACTTTTAGAGACATATCACCCTTTACCAGTTCTCTACCTCTCTTTAGCCCATGTAACAAATTACATGAAAGTGTTTATTAGCACCACCATAGGGTTAAAACGGGAATCACACATGCAATTTTCAAATTTTAGAGGTGATAATCAACACTTATCTAGAATCTAACTAGAAGTTTAGGGTTAACATGATGATATAAACTAAACTATACGAAGTGAAAGAAGGCAACAACCTTTGATGACTGTGTCCTTCACTTCTAAAGCTCTGGGTTATAGTCCACGCGACTCCACTAGGCTCCACTTGAAGTTGGATCGAGCATCCTTTGCGATCTTCGTGCCAAAGATGATCCACCCGAAGCTCCGCTAATCCAAGCTACCTCTTCACTAAATTCTTTAGTGAAGGAAACACGCTACACTTCATTGCTAATCAAGTGTAGGATGGTGAAGTAGGAGTTTTGTTTGCTCATTGGGGTTCTCACAAGCCCTATGTTTCATAACTCATGTGAGTGTTAGGGCTTGGAAGTGGAGGTGATGAAAAATGGAGAGAGCTAGAGGAAGAACTCATCATATGAGCTTAAGAGCAAAAATGAGCAAGTCTAGAAAATAACCAAGTGTTGGATGGCTTAAAACCCTCACATTATTGAAGCAACCAATATCCATCAATATAGAATTGTAACTATGCTTCAATAGTGTAAGATGTTGAATAAAATAATCACCAATCCATGCTACACCCATTCCTCATTTGTCTCCCCATTTTCCAAATCATCATTTCCATTTCCAATAAATAGAAAAATCAACCCATGCTTCATTATATATATATATAAAGAAAACAAAATAATTAATGAGAAATAATATTAGTTAATATATAATTATATCAAATATAAATATATATCATATTATTAAATCAACACTAGATTTAATAATCCGGTTATATCACATATAACATACTAATATCATTTATCTGTATATCATATTATCAAATCAACACTTGATTCGAAAATCCGGTTATATCACATAACCTAACTGATAACAGATGACTGCAAGATTAGAATACGGTATCACATACTCGTATTTAATTAGCCCCCCCCGGGCACATATTAGCATATGTGCCCTACTTCGTTTTGCTTGAACAAAGAAACCTCTGTGTGGGACCCACAAGCCGTCAGCGGTACTAGCTGGACGTAACGGTTACCCAGGTATTGACCGATTAAAAGATCAATAAGCAAGCTTGTCCAAAATATCACAAAGCCTATAAATAACACTTACCGTACAGTCCAGTCTCATCGTCTGATATGTCGCATATCGAGTCTGGGGTGGATACGTCAGACCATAGTAACTTGATAAGTAATGCCGATGTATGGCTCATAACGGTTCGAGAAACTACTGATAACTCTTACCAGTAAATCTCATCAGCCCTGGCCAAGGACTTACTTTTATAGCCAATCGAGTATAGCGCAACATCAACTTCCTATACCAGGAGAGACGAAACCCCTCCTATCACTCATTGCCTCCATATGACTCAGGACTATACCCAAAATCCACCTGTTTGCAGGACGCTTTTAAGCCATGGTAGGGAGGAAATCAAAGCACGGTAGGAACCACATAAGACTCTATGACGATCTCGGGTCTACAGACTAACATGTACCAGTGTCACCAGAGAACTACTATCTGACGATAGGTATAATACCATCTTGGAGTTCTCGGCGAGTCATGTTCGGTGTACCCATTCTCTAATGAGCACCTATATACAATCTTTGATATCAAACACCAATGGTTATGTGATCAACCATCGCCCCCATACAGGGTCTAGAAACGTACACGCTAGTCTACTCTAGAATACCGATGCCCTGTCTCGATATCCCCTCGACTAAGAACAATTAAAGGATGTACTTGTGTACTACCCAAGTCCCAATAGTATCATCCGCATCATAGTCCTATTAGTCAAGCTAACATCCTAAGGGTTTTATCAACATGTATAAGAGAGACAATATAATAATACCAATGAACATGTTAAGATAAAGAGTAACCAGATAGCATACTATCATGTCGAGCAAGAAAGACCTCTATATATATGTCCAAGCATCCACTATATCATGTAATAATGGCCTCTAGGGCATACATATTCCTAACAATCTCCCACTTTCACTAAAGCCAGTTATTGTAGTATCTCATACCTAACATCCTATAATGTCTCTCGAATTGTGTCTGGGGGAGGGCCTTCATGAGTGGATCCGTTGTGTTATCCTTCGTGTCAACTCTCCTGACCTCGATCTCCCGGCGATCTACTGTCTCCCTAATCAGGTGATACCACCTAAGAATATGTCTGGATCTCTGATGGGACCGGGTTTTCTTGGCTAAAGCCATAGCTCCATTGTTATCACAATAAACAGGTATTAGATACTAAATGGATGGAAACACTCCAAGTTCAGTTATGAACTTCATCATCCAGATGGCCTCTTTGGCAATATCGTTGGCAGCGATGTATTCAGCCTCCATCGTCGAGTCTGCTACGGTATCTTACATGGAACTTTTCCAACATACCGCCCCTCCGTTGAGGGTAAATAAAAAACCCGAGGCCGACTTACTGTCGTTCTTATCACTCTGGAAGCTCGAATCGGTAAATGACTCCACTTGGAGTTCACCGTTACCATACACCAAGAACATTTCTTTAGTCCTTCTCATGTACTTAAGAATGTTCTTCACAGCTGTCCAGTGCTTTTCCTTAAGATCTGACTGATACCTGCTCACTACACCTAGTGAGTAAGCTATATCCAGTCGGGTACATAATATCGCATACATGATAGACCCGACTGCAAAAGCATAGGGTATCCCTTGCATGTGAGCCCTCTCCAAATCAGTCTTGAAAGACATCTCTTTTAAGAGAGTGATTCCTGAACAAGCGGGTAAATTACCGCGGTTGGAATCTTCCATACTAAACTTCTTTAGTATGGTGTCTATGTACCTGAATTGGGACAATCCCAACATCTATTTAGATCTATCTCTATAGATCTTAATTCCCAAGATGTAGGAGGCATCACCTAGATCTTTCATTGTCACGACCCGAAAGTACGGAACATGACCGGCACTTAAACTACGAACGTCTCGAGGCGTACGTAATCTAAGTAAACCGAAAACCCAGAAATCCAAACCAAGAAAAGTAGTAGAGTGAAGGAAAACCAATTTAAAATCAAGTAGTTTTAATAGCATAAGCCGAGTTATACGGTTTTAAAAACATCAAGTATTTCCTGAAAATTTCGGCATAGTCTCCTTTGTAAATACTGGCTCCCAAACGGGATACAACATGAATAGTATACGAAATCAATAAAAAGGCATCCCCAAGCGGGAGCTAGCTCTTCGTCAATCGACGGTCACAACCACACAAGCAATATAATATACAACGCCAAGGGCGATGATCAAAACTCAAAAGGAACTCAAAACAACAAGAAAACCATAGAAATACAACGCGCGACTCTAAGGTCGAAAGAATAACATCACTGGTCTCTATCTCAAAAATAACACATGTTTGGTTGATGGAACTTCTAGATACAACAGAATAATGATATACAAGATATATAATGGGGGTACGATACAAGTAAACCCACCTACTAGCAAATCACCCGAAGGAAACTATGCCCGCAAAGCCGTAATGAAACCTGTACGGCAAACCTGCAAGAAACTGGGGCACAACGGGGGTGAGTTGCCAACTCGTGAATAGAAAAACATCTACGCACAGAAATCGCATAAATAACGCAATCCTAGGTCAATGATCATAATATATGCTCAAATATGTATATAACATGCAGCCTATAACAATGGCTAGGGTAAATATCTAACCTGAGTGTAATCTCATGTGCCTGTGTCAGTGCCTCAGGTAGAAATATATCATATGAATGAGGTATGAATGCATGAAAACAGAATACATGTAAATGAAGAAACTGTTTTCATAATTTAGTGAGATTTCCTTGTATTTTTAAAATGAGGTATCATAATGAAATCAGCATGAAACAGTGCCTAGCATCGGCACAAAACGTAATCCCAAAATCTCGATATCTCTGTATCACAGTCTCTGTACCTCAATATCTCGAAATCTCAATGTCTCAATCACAATATCTAGGGCGCCGTCAGTCCAGACCGGCCCCTACCATCCATCTCAAGACCACGACGGTATCCTCCGGATATCCGACGCGTCGGGTAAAATCACCGGTAGGTAGTGCTCCCCTGCCAGGCTTACATCGTCATCATCACGCGCTTCTTGCCCCGGGGTACCTTACCGGGTCCACCATGTACCCGAAACGGTTCATCCGTCTCCTCGAATCGGGTCTCGAAATCCATCAGCAAACTCATGGTGGACGACTCATACATCATGGGAAAAAAACCGCACTTTTTTATTTAAAAAGAGAGAAATCAGTTTATATAAGTTTTGCGGTTTTCCCCCCAAATCCAGAAAATCTCATGGAAATCCGAATCCAAATCATCAATAGCATGTAAAACCATGAATATAGGCATAACAATGAATAACAGTATGCATGAAGGGACAAGTAATAACTACAATATTAAGATGGCATATAAGGCAGGTACACTAATATCATGTCAAATTACTAACTAACAAGCTAAGTCAAGCAATAATATTTTCTAAGGTGTACGTGACATGGCAATTACCGATGAAGATGTGTGTGAGCCGGCAAGTAAGTGTACGTGGTACATACGCATCATCGGTAATGGTGCTGGTGTCCTAACAATATGATATCAACATTGCAATAAGAAATTATAACATAAGTATGCGATGCGAAGCGAACCATAATAATAAGCGGGAGCTGAATACTAGATGCAACTGTAACTAACCTGCATTAATCTAATATAAGTCCTACAAATGGTGCCTTTTGAAACAACACGAATCATGGGGTTTTGAAAATAGGGGCTACGGTGTTTTATGAAAAGATACGTCTTTTGAAATATCCGTAGGATCCCTTGGGCTGTCTTTTAAAATACCCACGATTCGCTAGTTTTTGAAATAGGTAAGAATCGAATCTAATCTAACAACTAAACTAAACTAAAGGGCTAAGCTAACAAGCTGGACTACCGGTAAGGAAACCGCCTAACATCTGAGTCGATACATATACATACCTGTATATATATTAGTCGGTGATCCCGCCTTAATAATATCATATCCGATACCATATCTATAATCAGACATCCCAAGTCAAGAGTGCGGATCAATCATCAATATATAGCTCGTACGTAAATCCGTCGTACGGCATCCCAAATCGGGGTACGGGTCAATATCACATTCATCATACTATTCATCTGATATCCTCTTTATCAAATATCATGATCGGGGTACTGATCTACGTCTAGTACAATACTGATACCGCCTAAGTATGCATGCACGTGTGTGAAACACTATGTCAAGGACCCGCTACAACGTCAACGAACCCTGCTATACCACCGATCTCACGGCCTCAAATCAAATCTCATCGACTCATCTTAAATCCTAAGTACTATCCTCAATATCCATGCATGCGTATATGAATGTACATATGCAAAGTCCCATACCCACGCATATATACATATATACACATCCTAATCTGCGCACAAGAAAGTAAAGTATGCAAGTATGTAGGTGTGTATGTGTAGTGCAACACTACCCTAGGGTTCGCAACACTAAAATAATCCAACACACCAATATCCATCCTAAACATCGTTATTAATCCCAAATAACATATAATAATTGTTGGTGTGTATACGCATCCGTATACACCACCACGGATTGCGGGGGTGCTATACGCCATCCACCCGACTTCTCCCCGTAGATATAAATCTACTCACCTGGTCCTCGCTCGCCGGTGCCGACGTCGTCACGCGCTTGCTTGTCGTCTCGAAGTCCACATGGGGTACCTACATATCATAACGCACCATATCGCATTAAAATCCGACTCATGACCAAAACGACGCACGAATCCCACATAGGTCAAAACCTATGGTTGCTTTCACAAATCGACCCAAAAACTCTCGACGTCGGCGTACAAACGTCAAACCATCGAGAAAAACCCAAACACACCCATTTATACATTCAAAAACACTAATTATAATATGAAATAGGTTGCAATTCACAAAAACCTCAAACTCACTTTAAAAGCTATTTTTCCGAAAATCTAGCTAGCAAAATTAACCGTTTTAGTACAAAACTCGATGTTTAAACAAATTTAGCGGCCACAATATCCACTAAATATCATAACTAAGTCATATAAACCATTTCTATAATTTATTCTCATAAATTTGCATAATTTCCAAAATCCTAGTTTGCAAAAATATCAATTTTTAACACCTTTTATAGCAAAATTCACAATTCATCAATTAATCTTGGTTTTGCATGATCTAAATTGCTAAACAACAAATTAAAATGTTAATAAAGTCATCAAAACCTTAATTAGATTTTAAATCACCCATTTGGAACCAAAAGCTAAAAACTAGTTTGCTTAAATAAAGCTAAATTGGATATTTTAATGTTACAATTAGCACTAAGCAACAAGATTACATTTTGCATGCTCTAAGATACAAAAATACATCACATAACCATGCACAATTGATCACCATTGAACTCCAAAACAAAACCTCACTTCAATTTCATAAACCCTAATCTTGAATTTGGACTTGAAATTTAAAATCTAAACTAAACCCTTCATTAACATAATTTGAAGTAATAACAAACAACTCAAAAAAAGAACAAGATTTATACCTCATAACCATCTTGAGATCAACATGAAACTTGTCTCCAAAATGCAAACTTTTCACCAAGATCCATGCTTGATAAGTTAATGAGAAATGGGTAGAACTCGGATTTGAGTTTTAGCTTGATTTTTGATGGAATGTTAAGCATTTTGTGGATTTTTTTTTGAGGTGAAATGAGAAGAATAAGAGGGGGGAGAGGGCTGCTGTAATAAGAGGGTGTGGTCAGCTGGAAATGGGGAGGGGGAGAGAGAGAGAGAGAGTGGTGTGGGTATAAGGAATGGTCAAAGTCAACAAAGTCAAGCTTCTTTCTTTATTAAACCCCTTTTTCTTTACTCTTCTCTTGATTTTTCTTTTAACAATTCAAGTGGGGAAAATGAGGGGGCACTTGGGCCGCTGATTTGGAGAGGGGAGAGAGGGTGTGGGTGAGTGTGGGTAAGGGAAAAAGATAAATGCTATACCCCAATTCCCATTAACACTAATTTCACCGAAAAAAAGCCTTTTTCTTCGATATTTTCTAAACCGTTTTGGCAAACGATTTCATTTCCAAAACCACATGATAAAATTTTATTTAATGTTTTATTATGCACAAAATTTGTTTCAACTCATTCCAATTTGTAATTTTCCCTAATTAAATATATTAGTGACGGCTTAAAATAATATTAAAATAATTAATTTCGGAAAATTTTTCAGAAAATTTGAAATTTCACCAGTGGCTCAATAAACACAAAATACTAGCAATTACATAGCTAGAATATGTATATTTAATTTTTATAATAAGATATTTGTATTTTGACTTTTTACAGAAAACCCCCTTATTTTACCGATTTTCCGAAATTTCACCGAAACGATTTTCAAAATGCTACATTCATGGAAAACTTGTGTAATAAGAAGAGCTTAACCGAGTGTAGCATAGGAACATCGTTTCCTATCAAGATTATGTCATCCACGTACAATACCAGAAAGACAACCTTACTCTCTACAACCTTCTTGTATATACAAGGTTCATCTACGTTTCTGATGAAATCAAACTCTTTGATGACTTCATCAAAATAGATGTTCCAGCTCCGCGATGCCTGTTTTAATCCGTAGATTGATTTAAGCAGCTTGCACACGCTTCCGCTGCTCCCACTTTCTATAAAGCCCTCTGGCTGTGTCATGTATACGCTCTCTTCTAAATCACCATTTAGAAAAGTGGTCTTGACGTCCATCTGCCAGATTTCGTAGTCATGGTATGCAGCAATGGCAAGTAAGATCCTGATAGACTTAAGCATAGACACTGGAGAAAAGGTTTCATCATAGTCCACACCTTGTCGTTGACGAAAACGTTTTGCTACAAGTCTAGCTTTGAAAGTCTCAACTTTTCCATCTGCACCAATTTTCTTCTTAAAGATCCACTTGCTCCCAATGGGTTTTACCCCTTCGGGAGCAACTTCTAAAGTCCATACTTTGTTGGTGTATATGGATTCCATCTCAGATCGCATAGCACCCAGTCATTTCACATGGTCTCCACTTGTGATGGCCTGCCCGAAACTAGTTGGGTCATCATCTTCTATAATGCAATCCTCGCATCCATCGTCTATGAGAAAACCGTGGTATCTCTCAGGTGGATGAGAATCCCTACTAGATCCGCGGAGTGGCTGAGATTCGTTGGGTACTATTGGATCCTCTGGTTCTATCAAATTGCCAGTTGTTGTTTGTACAGCTGAAACTTCTTCCAGTTCTACCTCATTACCACTAATTTCTTTTACAAGAAATTCGTTTTATAAAAAGGTGGCATGCTGAGCAACAAACACTTTTTGTTCCTCACTATGGTAGAAGAGATATCCATACGAATTGTTTGGATATCCTACAAACTTACATAGAACTGACCTTGCCTCGAGTTTTTCCGAATTTTGCTTTTTGACATAGGCCGGACAACCCCATATCTTAACTCGTTTAAGATACGGTCTCTTTCCACTCCATATCTCATACGGTGTTTTAGGCACAGATTTTGATGGAACTTGATTCAATAGGTATGCGGCTGTCTCAAGCGCATAACCCCAAAAGAAATAGGTTACTCAGCAGTACTCATCATAGAGCGCACCATATCTAATAGAGTGTGATTCGTCCGCTCTAATACACCGTTGTGCTGTGGTGTATACGGAGGAGTAAGCTTAGAGAGAATCATATTATCTTTTAAATAGTCCCGGAACTCCGTGCTCAAGTATTCTCCTCCTCGATCAGATCGAAGGATTTTAATACTTTTACCCATTTGGTTCACTACTTCGCACTTATATTCCTTGAATTTCTCGAAAACTTCAGACTTATATTTCAGTAGGAACACATGTCCGAATCTTGAGAGATCATCGGTGAATATAATAAAGTACGAGAAACCATTCCTGGCATGTGTAGACATAGGACTGCATACATCACTATGTATCAGTCTCAAGAGTTCAGTAGCTCTTTCTCTGTGTCCATTAAACAGAGTTTTAGTCATCTTTCCTTTGAGACATGACTGGCAAGTTTCATAAGATGTAAATTCGAACGGATTCAAATATCCATCTTTCTGCAATTTAGATAGCCTTGTCGCATTGATATGACCTAGTCTACAGTGCTACAAGAAGGCTTGGTTCATTTCTGAACTCTTCATCTTGTGTGTGTTCTGTATGTTCAGAACCGTAACTTGATTCAGAACGTATATACCGATACACAACGTACCAAACCCAATCAACACTTGATTTAGAAAAATGTTCATAAAATTATCCTCTAATGTGAAATTATATCATTCTTTAGTTAGCAAAGAAACAGATATAATATTGCACATCATCTTTGGTATGTAATAACAATCCTTTAGAATCAATGTATTACCTATTGGTAATACAAGGTGATATTCGCCAACTGCTTTGGCTGCAACAATTGCATCATTCCCTACTTTTAGAGACATATCACCCTTTTCCAGTTCTCTACCTCTCTTTAACCCATGTAACAAATTACATACATGGGATCTTGATCTGGTATCCAATACTCAGGACATACAGCAGACTAAGAAACAGTTCTCGGTAACGAACACACCCGAAGAAGATCCATCAGCATTCACCTTCTTCGTTTGGGTGGCGTGGGAATTCGGGTATTCCCCTATTTCTTGCTCAGACTTATGACAATCATAAGATAGAGCGGAACAAACGTTCCCCAGCCCTGTATAAAAGGCGGGTTCGGTCAATACATCCATATTATTATTTTGATTAAGGCGTATCATTGGTTGCTACCTGGAGAGAGAGAGAGAAGGAAACACTTTAGCATGCGCTCTTTTCAAGATTAGATTGGTTATTATCTTATCTAATTAGGATGTCTTCCACTGTTTTTATCAAATCTTCCTTCAAACCCTAAAAGATAAGATTAGCCGGGATTAATTACACCCTACAAGTTCATCAATCATTAGTCCAGGCAGGTATTGGTACTCCGAGGGAGTCTCCCCATATTTTCGCATGGAACTAATTAAATAACCTCATTTCCACAAGGGCTTAACCCCGTTAACACCTTTCTTAGACACCTACTTAATCAGCTAATTGTAAAGTGGAAAACTCTTCCAGGAGTAACTCTTACTCGCAGTGGGTATCGGGATACAACTATCTCATAGATGGTATGCAATCTCATTGCAAATTTCAACACTTGAAATTCCCGATAATTGTTTTTACCCCATGCGATTTATGACCTTGACAAGGTCAACAAACCGTAAACCTCAAGTCAAGTTCAACCCGTTCATTTCGTGATTGAATTAAACCCACCCGCACAACCCTTCACAAGGTCAACAAGGCCGTACGACTACCCTAATCCAATCGCATCACATGCGGCAGATAAGCACTAATTAGCTACCACACACTACGCCTTGACAAGGTCAACAAACGCAGCATGAATACTAAATAGCACTTATCTGAAATGACGGAGGGCTATGCTAGTTTTTAAGAAAACCTCTTGTGTAATGAATTTGATGTCGTTCTAGAATCATGTGATTTGAAGTGTTTTAAGCTCCGTTTTAAAATCGAGTAGTTTTGTAGCGTTTGCTAGTTTTGCTAAAGAGGTCATTCGCGGTGAAGGGATCTCGGCTCTTTCCTCATAGAATGAGGTGGTGGATATTCATGAAGGAATACCACTATGCAAAACAAGAACTAGTGAAGCTGGCAAAACAAATCGAGTGGGTTGTAGCATTTGCTAGTTTCACTAAAGTGGTCACTCCCGGTAAAGGGATCTCGGCTCTTTCCTCATCGAATGAGGTGATGGATATTCATCAAAGAATACCACTATGCAAAGTAAGAACTAGAGCTACCTTTTTGAAAATTCTGATTCTACAATATCTTTAGGTTTCTTATCTTTTCATTAATCTCATTAAAAAAATCCCATCATTTATTGTTTCCTAAAATTCACAGAAAAATAAAACGAAAATAGAACGTATGCTTATGCCATCCGCATTCGCCACGGGGCCCCGTTATGCACCGTTAGGTTACTTAACTAACGGCAGAGCAGGGGCTGGACTAGCGCGGGTGCAAAATATGAGTAACGTTTATTATATATCATATATATATATATATATATAGCATTCGTCTCACGCAGTTATATGATAACATCACAGAACCAAGCAGCAGAAGTCAACATAGAAATATTGGATATACTAGGAAGTCCGTATTTTAAATTCAGCCAGTAATGAAAAACACGGATTTAACGGTTGTGATGAATAGCCAAACCCACATCCCTAGACCCCTACGAGAGCAGTAAGTAACCCTGCTAATTCTAAAGTTAGGAGACCCGATTTCGACTCTTCGAGATGGTCTCCCACTAGACTCTAGAACCCGGTTACTTGTGCTCCCCGCCTGGGGTCTATCCTAATGCGGAAAAGTAATAATATATATCAATGGTGACATCATTCTCAACCCGGAAGTGTCCCAATAAAAGAATATTACATACAGATTTTACATGAATAAAAATGAAAAAAATCTCATCTCACATAAAAAAAACCCTGGTTATTCAATCACGACGATCTAATAAACATATCACAGCAACACAGAACATCACATGTCATCAACGTAAGTAAATATACGTATCCAAAATATCGTTGACATATAGCAACGAGATCGGGGTTACCCCATATATTACACTTTAGGTGCAGAAAAGAAATGAAAAACTACAATAATTAGAATCCACATATTCTTAGACATCATAAACTCGGAATATCTCATACTCCGGATTTCTGCTTAACCCTATAAACCATGTATTTTTGTCTCAAATAAATTATTGTTGGCTATAGTGCCCTCAAGTCAATTAGTGGATCACAGGCACGTGATTGCAATGATTGAGGGAGGACTTATACCGGTAGGACAGTCTTACTCGAGATGATAGTATGCTATCTGGTTTATCTTTATCATCGTGTACATGCTTTAGGTGACATTACAGATCACTATTACATCTTGATAGATCCCATAGTATTCTTGCTTGACTACCAGCAGTATGATAGTGATCATATACGTGAGAGTTGGGTAGTTTATAAGCACATCCTTAAAATGTCCCTAGTCATGGGAGTTTCGAGACTGGGCATCGATACTCCATGAGTAGACTAGTGTATACGGATCGAGACCCCGACGAGGGGTGGTGGCCGGTCTCATAAGCTATTAGTGTAAGTTGGTTCACCTAAGATGTATACAGGTGCTCATTGGGTTATGAGTACACAGGACAAACTCGCTGGGAACATGCTAGTTGGTATTATACCTACTGTCAGATAGCAGTTCTCTGGTGATATGTGTACAGGTTAGTCTATCGACCTGAGATCTTCATTTATCTCGTGTGAGTTCCCACTGTACTTTGATTACTACCCTACCATGGCTCAAAGGAGTCGTCCAAACAGGTTTTAGTTGGGTACAGTCCCGAGCCATATGGAGGCAGTGAGCGGATCGTCAGGGGATTCGTCTCTGCCGGTATTGGGGGTTGATATCACGCTGTGTCTGGAGAGCCAATACACAAAATCCCTGGCCAGGGTAAGTGAGATTTACTGGTAGGTATTCCAGTAATTTCTCAGGGTGTTCTGGGCTACACTCTGACACGACTTATACCGCTATTAGACGAACGGACCGGACTGTACGGATATGCGATCACTGACAGGCTCAGTAGGGTTTCAGGATGAGTTTACTCGTCGGCCTCCCTTTCGCTCAATACCTAGGCAGCCGTTAGGTACAGCTAGTGCCACTGACGTGCTTGTGGTGAAACCCACTGCTAGCGTATTGACGAGTCTTTAGAGTCCTACACAGAGGGTTTCCCTAGTTCGGGCAAAACGTTGTAGAGGCCGTATAGTTTTATGATAGGGTTCGAACATACACGTGCACTTGTGCACATGCCATGATTCGGACTGATCATATTAGTGGGCTTTGGTTTAAGCCGGATCCTAGTATTAGATTGTTGGATTACTTTCATCTCGTAGTACTCGTATTCAGTCGGAATACGGATGCGGATATGTATATAGAGATGAGGGGTATTCTTGTAATTCGTTACAAGATTACTTTAGTTGATGCCATTTCTCTTTTTGGATTAAACATTTTGGTTTAAATATTTAATAATGGAAATTGTGACTCATTCTTGGCATGGTTAGACTTTTGTCTTGGCTAAGATATTTGTGACTAGTGTTGTGAGATATTATGTGAAGTCTTGTGAGATAATTTTGTGTGATTTTTTCTTTGATTGCCATCACATTATCACACAACACACACACACACAAATAATTGAGGCAGCCACTTCATTTTCTTTCTTGGCTTGCTCTTTTTCTTCTTGAGCTCACAACTTTCCATCCATGGGCATCTTCTTCAACCTCCACTCTATCTCTCTCATATGTTGAGAACCCTAGAGTGTATTGAGACAAAGTAATCACACACTATCTCTACTTCATCTTGAGCACCTAGGTTAGCAAACTAGTTGTTCGAGTTGCTTTGGTTTTTTAAGCGGGAGCCCGTATAAAGAACCCTCGATGTGGATCTTCTTCAATGAAGGGAAACCCGAGATCGAACTGCATCGTGGCAGCCGCGACGAGCATGGATAGAGGTTGAAGACCGAAGGACACGGATCGATCGGTATAACCTCTCTAAACTCTTTACATTATTTCTAGTATAGGGTTAATGGCATGATCCATCGAGTAGGGTTACGTTTGCGCCAAGTTTGAAAAGTTTTTGTTCCGCATTTGGCCACGGTTCGATGGCCGGGGCGCTGGCGTAACCCAACATGGTATCAGAGCCAACCCATTAACCGTATACTAATTAGTTTAGACAATATTAAACTATCAAAACCGAAACAAACCCGATTCACTGCACTGAAAATTCCAGTTTCTCTCGATTTATAAAGTGTCTTCAAAAATTATTTAAACAACCGCAGAAGACTACTGACATGACTACATGCCTACACACAAAATACGAGCCAATTCTTTCACAAAAAAACTGAGCACATCATGCTCAAAACCGGCATGCTCGGCCATTCTACTGAGTTTGGGCTTCGAATTTAGGTATTGGTCCGGTCTCTGGAAAGTTGGTTCAGTGATATTGTTTGTTTAGCCCAGTTTTGATATGGAGTTATCTGCTTGTCTGGGGCTATTCGGGGTTATTTCGAAGTCGATATTTCTAGCATCGTTTAAAGTTCACGGTACTTACATTACTATCTGCGACCGTGAATGTCATTCGAGCGGTACAACTTATATAATTGCTATAGTTCTTTTAGATGGGTTTGCGAACGTGACATTCACGTTGATGTTCTGTGTTGTGCTGTGTTGTTGCGGATTCGTCGTGGTGGATAGCTTGGATGCAATAGTAGTACAATTTAGTTTATTTGAATATTTGATATCGCGGGGCGAGCGTCCGACATGTGGACTGCCGTTATGCCTGTTTGTATATTATTTGTTTGGGGCATGACCGGGTTGAGATCGATGTCACCGTTGTACATATTTTCTTTTCTGTACTTGGATAGCCGGGTTCTGGAGTGCACGGATAGCCGGGTTCTAGAGGGCAACAGGTCCGCATCTTATGGCATTGATAAGGAGGGGGCCTCACTCTAGAATTGGTAGGCTATTCGCCGCACTCGTAGGGGTACAGGTTAACCCAAGGAGGGGTGCCTAAGTTACCGGATTCCGTGAAGTGCTGGGTGGTCCATTCACTTTGTTGAAGGGGGTTGTCTCACTTCTGGTTTTGGCGGGTAACTTGCCGCACTCGTAGGGGTCTAGGTTTTCTTTGCACAGGCTATCCACACGACCAGGGGAACGGCGGCTTTCACTTATGGCTCAATGAAATCCGGGGATCCCAGATTATCTGTATTGTTCTGTGATGCTTATCTCTTTTCTGTGATGTTGAATTTATCATACCTGGAGCGATTGTTATATATTGTTATATATACTAGTAGATGTTGTATATGTTTTACACTCGCGCTAGTCCAGTCCCCGCTCTATTGTTAGTTAAGTAACCTAACGGGTGATGACGGGACCCAGTGGCGAATGCGGATGGTATATACGTACATTTTATTTTCGTTCTTTTCTGGTATGATTAATTGATGGGACTGCGTTGATTCTGATCAATGCAATGGAAACAGACCTAATTGATGTTGTTGGAACAAATTTTAAAAGGTTGTCATTACAAGGACGTTCTCTTTTTTTTTTGCACAGCGGTATTCAGTTGGAATATCCAGCACCTCATTCCACGAGGCAAGGGACGAGACCCCTTCACCGGGAGTGACCCCTTGGGCAGAAGTTTGCGTCAGGGTAATAAATTCACTATAGTCGATTACTTTTTACTTTGCATCATGGTATTTAGTGGGAATATCCTGCACCTCATTCTACGAGGAAAGAGTCGAGATCCCTTCACCGGGAATGACCTCTTTAGCAAAGGTTTTCGCTACTATATATTTGTAAAAATCTATCTGGTTCCTTCAACGATATCAAGTTCATTACGTCAAAGGTTTTTCGCCAAAAACCTGCCGTAGCCCTCCGTAATTTAAGATTAGTATTGCTTAGTATTCGTGCTACGTTTGTCGTTGCTATTCGCCGAGGCATAGTGTGCGGTAGCTCTGTAATATTTTTCTGTTGCATAGATAGATGCGATTGGTTAGGACGGTCGTCTGACTTTGTTGATTATTCGTCAAGGGTCATGCGGGTGGGTCTAACGCAATCAGGATAATGACGGGTAGAACTTGATTAGGACCTTTTGATTTGTTGATTATTCGTCAAGGTCACTTAGGTCCTAGGATTAAAAATCATATCGGGAGTTTCTAAAGAAACTGAAACTTGCCAGGCATGCGCATACCTTCTGGAGTGTGGTGATTTGAGTGGATTCCATCAAGTTATCATGCGATGATAGTTTGATCCCGATTCCCACTGATGAGTTGGTTTACTCCTCGGGTGAACCCGACTAATTCTTCTTTAGGGTTTGGAGAAGAATTGGAGGATATAGTGGGAGAAATCCTGATTAGATAAATTGATAACCATTCTGATCTAGGTTAGAGTGCATGCTGAGTGTTTCTTTTCTCTCTCTCTTTGGTAGCGACCATGGCCCGACCCCAGACTATAACTCAGTAACCAAGATAACCGGACCTTCTAAAAAACATCTTGACTTTTGGATTGTCGGAGTCGCATATATCATTGCCACATCTATATCACCTTTGCATTTCTCCAGAACACCCCGTATCACTACGAACATCCACTTCCATTGGATAAATCCATCGTATAGTTACATACGAACTTGAAGGAACTTCTTCAAGGATGGATTCTGGTTCTGGAGAGATTGAATAGGTTTATTCGGTTGTCTTTTCTCTTAACCTTCTCTCAATTTGTGAGGGCTCCTAGGATTATGAGAGGGTACACCTATTACGCTTATTGGATAGTCTTCTTCCAAACCAGAGGCAGGTGCCAAAAGGTAGGGAATGAAGAAAACCAATTAGCCTAAGTGAGGTGTGCAGAAGGTAATAAGTAAAGACAAATAAAGGGATTAGATAGTGGGCAAAGTAAATTGCGACTGTTATCATTCACGACCAAAACCGCGTATTTCATCGCCACTCCTACTTCACTTTTGCTTTTCTCCGGTTCATGAGAAATTCAATAGGATCATTCAGGTTGTCTTTTATCATTACCTTCTCTCAGGTTGCGAGGGCTCCTTGGATTAGGAGGGTACACCTATTATGCTTATTGGATAGTCATCTTCGAAACCATAGGCCGGTGCCGAACGGTAGGGAAGGAAGAAAACCATTTAGCCTAAGGGTGGTGTACGAAAGGTAATGAGTAAAGACAAATAAAAGGATTTGGAAAGATGGTAAGGAAATATACGGTTATAGTCATGAATCTGGATAATGGAAGTGGCATTATTAGGAATACCCGGATATCCCTTCGAAACATTTTTATGTTTCAGTTTCACTATGCGTTGTTAATTGAAAACTGATTTCCCAATTAGTCCTTACTCCACGGTATGTATTTACCAGGTTTGCTTCTCACATCTGTATGGTTTTACAGATGATGAGTGTGAGTAAGTTATTGGGAATTAGGTGATCATATCCTCATTATATCGGAATTCGTTGTAATTGGTGATATTGAGAAAATCACCTGGGGTTGTTTGCCTGACGGCAAATATTTGGTTTTGAATATCCGTTGTTATGCACCAATTCCAAACTGATATATATGTACGTTTATTTTATAAAGTGAGATATAACTTTTTGAAATTATGTCCATGACATTTACCTATATCAGTTGATGGTTAAGTAAGGAGCATTTAACAGCGGTGTAATTCTTCTTAACCATAAGTACAGTTTTCAACCTACGATGCACAGAGTTTGAGTTGTTCAACTCAGGGGACTTATACAAAGTATTGTATGTTGTCCAGTGTCCATTAGGATAGAGGAGTTGGTACTCGTACTAAATTCTGTTTACTTGTGACTTCTCTAGTTTTAGACAAGTGTTTCGTAGAAATATAAGGTCCAAGTTTTAAGAAGTTATGGGTACAAGAATAAAGTAGAGAACCATGTGTTGCAAGTATCGGGATTCTTCAAGGTGATCGAAGATGTAGATACCTGTATTTGGAATTCAGTTGATAGTAATGATTTTGAGAACTTGCTTCTCTTTCAGATTACTCATATCTGGATATACTCCTAAGTTGAGTAATGTTGATCCGCCTCCTTCCATTTAGTTGACATGCACTGGAGACAACTGCATGATTTGAATCTGGTTCCAATTAAATTAGTTCCTATGTTTCTATATTGTATATAGAATGGATCATATCTTAACAATGTTAAGGTATATGGAGGTGTCCGGCTTATGCTTAAAACCAAACTCTGGATAACTCAAGGCACGTTTCAGTAATAGCAGTTTGTGGGTTAACCCGGGTTTTGACGAGGGTTAACTTTCTACCATCTGGAAGATCAATAGTGATATTATTCTTGACTCACCACAGTTTTAGTAAAATGGACTTTTTCTGAAAACAGTAGTGGGAGTATGGTAGAACTGGAAGTGATTCCAGAACCACAAACGATTACTGAAAATTTAATAGAACCTAAAGATTCAATCAGCTTTGACATTCCATTAGCCACTCCGCAGATATGGTGGGTAACCTCAGACGCCCGAGAGGTGTTTCGGTATCCTCAAAGACGGTGACAGGGAGGCTCTTGTTTACCCATACTTGACACTACTGTTGTTCCAGACTATAAGACCCGGCAGTAGGATGGGTATAGCGTCGTTCTAAACTAGCTTTAGAAGTGCACGTGTATATGACTCTGCCAGAGGGTTATTATATTCAGTGGGAGCAACGGAAGCATAGTGTACAAGTAGCTTGTGTCTAGTTATAGACTAAAGCAAATATAGCAGAGATAGATCATCTATTTTTAATATGACACTCATAGGCTTTGACTTCATCAGAATAGGGGATGGATCTGTTAAGAAGGTAGTGGGGTGTGATGTCTTAGTATTTGGATGACATGCACTTTATAGGAAGTAAAATTCCTATCCTACAATCGGTTATACTGTGGTTGTCACACAGTGGTTTCTCCATATAAGATATGGATATTATATTAGGCATTCTGGTTACTAGATCTATGGTTTTAGATCTAGATTTGGGAAGTGTCCCAATCTGGTTACTTAGACAGTTCTAAAGGTGTTTTAGAATAGTCGACTCCTGGCATGGTGGTGTACCTGCAGGTGATGGAGTCACCCTCTCTAAAGGTGTCTTACAGACTAAAGGGGAGAGGGATGTGCATGATTAACATATCACTTGCTTAGGTAATTGAGTCAATCATGAGATGTCAAGTACCACACCAGATATTATTTTTGCACTAGCTGCAATAAGTTTATATTAATCCAATACTGGAGAAACGTTCAGAAGTAGTTTATGAAAATAAGTGGATGTTCTAGGGATTTGATAACGACAGCCTCTTTTAGGAAACGGTTATCATTCCAGACTTCCAAGGTGACCTGGATGACAGAGTGACTGTCAGAGTTATAGTTTTCCCTCTTGACGAGGGGCAGTAGCTTGGACAGGTGGCCAAGCAGATATTGAGGGAGACATGGCCCAGGATACTGATTAAATTCAGTTGATGATACAGTCTAAGAAGTTTACTAGATTTGGAGTTTGTTTGTGAACTAGGTTCCATCAGATATCCAAACATATTCTAAGACAGGTATTGCTCATTTTGGGAGATGGATTTCTCCGCGAACTTGAGATAAAGAGAGATATAGAAAGAAACTTTGGAGCGGATCCACTCACTGAGGCTATTTCTCAAACACAATAGTTTCACAAACGAGCTTTGTGAAACTGATTAGTAGAGGAGTTGGGTGTTCGGTATCACACAGACTGTGAGTATGCGACACCACAATAATTAGCCTTAAGTGCAAGTGGGAGATTGTTGGCTATAGTGCCCTCAAGTCAATTATTTGATCACAGGCACGTGATTGCAATGATTGAAGGAGGACCTATAACGATAGGACGGTCTTACTCGAGATGATAGTATGCTATCTGGTTTATATTTATCATCGTGTACATGATTTAGGTGAAATTACAGATCACTATTACATGTTGATAGAGCCCATAGGATTCTTGCTTGACTACCAGCAGTATGATGGCAATCATATACATGAGAGTTGGGTAGTCTATAAGAACATCCTTAAAGTGTCCCTAGTCGTAGGAGTTTCGAGACTGGGCATCGATACTTCATGAGGAAGCTAGTTTATACAGATTGAGACCCTGACGAGGGGCGGTGGCTGGTTTCACAAGCCATTGGTGTAAGTTGGTTCACCTAAGATGTATACAGGTGCTCATTGGGTTATGAGTACACCGGACGGATTCGCTGGGAACATGCTAGTTGGTATTATACCTACTGTCAGATAGCAGTTCCTTGATGACATGTATACAGGTTAGTCTATCGACCTGAGATCGTCATTTGTCTCGTGTGAGTTCCCACTGTGCTTTGATTACAACCCTACCACGGCTCAAAGGAGTTGTGCAAACCGGTTTTAGTTGGGTACAGTCCCGAGCCACATGGAGGCAGTGAGCGGATCGTCAGGGGATTCGTCTCTCCCGGTATTGGGGGTTGATATCACGCTGTGCCTGGAGAGTCATTACACAAAATCCCTGGCCAAGGTAAGTGAGATTTACTGGTAAGTATTCCAGTAGTTTCTCAGGGTGTTCTGGGCTACACTTCGACCCGACTTATACCTCTATTAAGGGTGTGACGTTTACCATCCCACTAGGCCCGATATGCGATACTCATAGACGAACAGACCGGACTGCATGGATATTGTCACTGACAGGCTCAGTTGGGTTTCAGGATCAGTTCGCTCGTCGGCCTCCTTTTCACTCAATACCTAGGTAGCCGTTACGTACAGCTAGTGCCACTGACGTGCTTATGGTTAAACCCTCTGCCAGCGTATTGACGAGTCTTTAGAGTCCCACATAGAGGGTATCCCTAGTTCGGGCGAAACGTTGTAGAGGCCGTATGGTTTTATGGCAGGGTTAGAACATACACGTGCACTTGTGCACGTGTCATGATTCGGACGGATCATACTAGTAGGATTTGGTTTAAGCCGGATCCTAGTATTAGATTGTTGGATTACTTTCGTCTCGTAGTATTCGTATTCAGTCGGAATATGGATGTGGGTATGTATATACAGATGAGGGGTATTCTTGTAATTCGTTACAAGATTACTTTAGTTGATGCCATTTCTCTTTTTGGATTAAACATTTTGGTTTAAATGTTTAATGATGGAAATTGTGACTCATTCTTGGCATGGTTAGACTTTTTTCTTGGCTAAGATATTTGTGACTAGCGTTGTGAGATATTATGTAAAGGTTTGTGAGATATTTTTGTGTGATATTTTCTTTGATTGCCATCACAATATCACACAGCACACACACACACAAATAATTGAGGCAGCCACTTCATTTTCTTTCTAGGCTTGTTCTTTTCTTTTCTTGAGCTCACAACTTTCCATCCATAGGCATCTTCTTCAACCTCCACTATATCCCTCTCATATGTTGAGAACCCTAGAGTGTATTGAGACAAAGTACTCATACACTATCTCTACTTCATCTTGAGCACCTAGGTTAGCAAACTAGTTGTTCGAGTTGCTTCGGTTTTTGAAGCGGGAGCCCGTATAAAGAACCCTCGACGTAGATCTTCTTCGACGAAGGAAGACCGGAGATCGAACTGCATCGTGGCAGCCGCAACGAGCATGGACAGAGGTTGAAGACCGAAGGACACAGATCAATCGGTATAACCTCTCTAAACTCTTTACGGTATTTCTAGTATAGGGTTAATGGAACGATCCGTCGATTAGGGTTACGTTTGTGCCAAGTTTGAAAAGTTTTTGTTCCGCATTTGGCCACGGTTCGATGTCCGGGGCGCTGGCGTAACCTAACAATTTCTTAGTTGGGTAATTCAATAAGATTTCCGACTACCGGATCGAATGCTCGTCGGGAACTTTAGTAGATAGCCGCACCCCTGATGCCGTCTATGATGTGCTCTAAGGCGGAACACCGTGGCTGCGAGCACCCAAGTGGATGCTTTTGGCAACAGGGTTCTCCTACAGTCACTTGGTCGGGGTTATGGGTCGTGGCTGTCTACTAGAGTTACCCGGCGAGTGTTCTCGTACAATACGCGATTGCGAAAGAGTTTTGATCCGAATCAAAACTCCGTGGAAACCGATTAACCGAGACTAAAACATAAGATTTACAGTATACTAACTAGTTTTCACAAAACTAATTTTTCTGGGTTCTTAATATTATATCATATATCATCAAAATCTAAACGACGTTCATTTTAATCGATTTATCGAACACCCACAAATTCTAAAGACCTCAACAGCTTGAGTCTCATTAAAAACATACAAAAAGTGCTAAATATTAAAGTGGAGCGGCACAACAAAACAAATCCCAAAATACCCCAAACATGCAGCGGAACTGTTCATACCATAATATTGCATTATTGTATTTCCCATTCTTATTCATTTTATAAATAAACAGGTGCTTTTGACGCATGTCTGCTACATATTACAGGTTACAGGTTCCTGGATCTAAAACAGTGAAAAAGATAAAAGATAATGCAAAAGTGAGACTTTGACCAATAAACAGAGAGTCTTGATCAAGCCTACAGTGCAAGGTTCAGGACTTCGTCATGAAGCAACGGTAAAAGTCCGCTACAATGTTCACTAGAGATCTGGAGAAGACCTAGAAGCCCAGTTGAAAAAAGACACATAGAAACAGGAATCAAAAGTCAATAGAAGCCAGGCCCAAAAGTTTTCGAGCCCAACTCCTTCTTTTGGCCGCGGAACTACGGCCAAACCAGGCCTCGGGCCGCGGTTCCGCAGCTGTGTATGGCACGCGTCGGTGGAAAATCTCACGGGAGCTCTGGCAGTGCGTTGACTAGTCGTCCTAAGGGCAATTTTGTAATAGCACATGTGCGAGTCATTGTAACCCTAATTTTCCTATCCTCTATAAATAGGAATTCTAAATATTGTATTAAGGATGCCTGTTTTTCATAAATAAAATTCAGATTCATTTGAAGTTGGGAGAGCATCATTCTGTAAGTTCATTTTTATTTCTGCCGTAGTTCTCTAATTAAATTCTTGCCCTAGATAAATTATTCTTTTGCCTTAGTTAATCTAGTGTAGAATTTCTTAAACTGCAGTAGGTAATTAATCTATTAGATTTAAAAATACATATAATAAAAATGATGTTTTAAATAGATCCCTTAATGAGCGAGTAATTTCCTCGCTTGTTAGGGTTAGGAATAGGGAAGAGTTTGAGAGATGAAGATCTCTCATCTCTTTCGTGCCCAATCATTTGCAATAATTAGAACTTCATGCATGCATACATGATCTGCTCCCTACGGCACCCTACCCACGAGGTAAAGGTGAAACCGTAGTATAAAGGACCGGACATGCATGTCTTCCATGAAGGTTAGAGCAATTATTAGGAAAGGACGGACAAGGATCTAGAGGAAAAAACATTGTTTCTTCCCAATCATCCTAATCCCCTTTACTAATAATTGCTATAACTCCTAAAAGATTTAATTTAGGGTATTGAAAGAGGTGTGAAATTTAATCTTACAAAACTTCACCTAGACCTAATCCTAGCAAGTTTCTTAATTCTCGTACAACTTAGTTTTTAGATTTAATTAGAAGATCCAACACCCATTGGAATTAGCTCGTAAGAACATTTAGGAAATTAACACCATCCCTGTGGACCGACCGGTACTCACCGGCTAGCTGCAAAGCGACGCCGTTCTTGAATGTGGTAAAATATTTTTGATCGTTAAAATCCTACACTAATCAAATGGCGCCTTTGCAGGGGATGGCGTAAAATTTCCTTTGTGTAATTTCGGGTTAATATAAATTTTATAAAAATTATAAAAATCTGAAAATAGAAAAAGTACAAAAAAATTTATCAATTTTTATTTGTTTGAAGGGTTTATCGTTTGAATTTTGCAGGAACAGCGAAGAATCTCGGATCTGGAAAAATCCAGAGTGCGAAACAGAAAAGGGTATATCAAAACAGAAGAAGATTGGAACAGCAGAGCTACAGAATTTTTTCAGAGACCTGATCCCTCCATTCAACCGCGAAAACGCGGCCGAACCCTACCTCAGACCGCGGAAGGGCGGTGACCTAGCGACCTCATCATATGGAATTTTTTCTGGGGAACTGTGCCTTGGATTCAACCGCGGAAATGCGGCAGGAACGTGCTTGGGCCGCGGATCCGCGCTCTGGTGACCTCATCTGTTGACCAAATTTGCACTGTAAGATCTTTCTCTCTCCTCTGAAATCTCCCGATATATCTTTTGCCAAATTTTCTGCAGGATTTTTTGCCCATAAAAATAAGAAAATCTTTCCCCTTCTCAATAACAGATTTTCTGCAGGATTCTTTGCGCCGCGCTAAAAAATAATTAATTGCAAGTGATTTACTGTTTTGCATATTTTAATCAGATTTTAAGGGGCTATTGACCAATTCAGATTGGGTGGGGATTTCATCACCCTTTCCAGGACCCCAGAAATCACTTAAAGCATTTGCATTGACCACTCTTAATTAAAAAATACTAGACTCAGCCCTAAGGACTTCGAGCTCAATAGGACAGAGGTCTAGTTATAGGCATCGACCGTTTATCCTAACCTGACTTTGTGGTGTCTAGGCAAGTGTGTCTAAGGCAAGTGGTTATTTAATTAGGACCGCTACTTGTAGCGGGGAGCCTCCCAATTACCTGGCACTTACCTGGCCGCAATTGGCGGTGAAGAGGCGGTTTGAGGTCCTATTTCTAACCTTTGGAACAGTTAAGAGTTGTCTAGCTGACCTAGGTGACCCTAGATCTAGGCCTGATTGTGCATTTATGGTTGATCGTATTTGTGTCACAAGTCTCTTTTCAAAAAAAATCTTTTTGCAAAAATTTCACAAAAAAAAGGAAAAATCTTTTCAAAAACTTGCAACTTGTCGCTAAAGAAATCCTTGCACTCCACTTACACTACTTTTTCTCATTGACATTTTCTTACCTCCACATTTTGTCTTTCATTTTTCTGACTACACTACCCCTTTAGTGTATGTCATTTTGGACTAGCGACACTAGCGCCCGATTAGTCCGTGTTTCGTTAGTTCCGACCGACGAACCTTTCGACACCGAAGTCGAAATTCCATCCACTTCCTTACCTCCACCTTCAAATTCTTCTTTCGAAGGTATGTTGGGATACAATCCTAACAACACCTTACCGACGGGAATGATTCCACCTCCGTTAGGTGCGAATAACCCGAATCTCCCGCCTGTTGAAGCGCCCACACGAGTCGCGCACCTCTTTACCTACCTGTCTTTCACCCCCACCGGCAAATGGGGACAATTTTGAAATAAAACACCACTTCATCAATATGCTGCCAAAATTTCATGGATTGGAATCCGAAGATGCCTATATCTTTATTAATAAATTCCAAAACGTTTGCGCCATGATGAAAACTACCCAATTAAGTGATGACGGTGTAAGGCTAAGGGTCATTCCTTTCACCTTATGTGACTTAGCTGAGAAGTGGCTATATAGCACAGCATCACATTCAATTAGAAATTGGGATGAGTTTGTGAAAGCTTTTCTTAAAAAGTTCTATCCTCATCACAAAACTGCTAGAATCCGTAATGAGATTATACAATTTTCCTAGCTTCTTTCCGAACCATTTTGGAAGTGTTTTGAAAGATTTAAAGACCTACTCGTTCAATGCCCTCATCATGGGATCGAAAGTTGGCAACTCTGTCAAACATTATACGAGGGATTGAACCCGGCAACGAAGCAGTTGCTAGAAACCATTTGTCATGGTCACTTTCTAACCAAATCTAGTGAGGAAGCGTGGCAATTTCTTGAGGACCTTAGTGAACAAACAATTCAGTGGGAGAGCACCAAGACCACATCATCTTCTTCTAGTGGTCAATCTAGGGCAGGCAAACATCAATTAGATATGTCGATTGCTATGAAGGCCGATATGGCCGCTCTTACGAAAAAGCTAGAAGCGATTGAGACCAAAATCTCATCGTCTTCTCCTGCCCCTGTTGTGCCTCCACGAACTGTTTGTGCTTGTTGTTCGGATCCATCACATCTTACCGAAGTGTGTCCTTACAATGCATCTACTCAAGGACATGATCAAGTCAATGCTGCCTTTCAGCAACGACAAAGTAACGATCCATACTCTTCGACATACAATCCGGGTTGGAGGAGTCACCTAAATTTCGCTTGGAACCAAAATCAACAATTCCAAGGAAACAACAATTTTCAAAGGCCTCCTCCTCCACAACAACAAGAACCTCCTCAAACTCAATTTCAGCATCCTTTCCAAGAGCAACCTTACCCTAATCAAGTGAACAATTTTGTGCCTAACAATTCTTACCTGCCAAACAATTTTGTTCAACCTAATAATGACAAGGTTACTTCGCTCGAAAGAAGTCTAGATGCGTTCCTAAAGCAATCTACACAATCTGCAGCAAGATTAGAGACTTCTATTCAATCTTTGGTGCAAAATAGTACCTCACACGATCAAAGCATCAAATCTATTGAGGCACAAATTGCACAACTCAATGCAGCATTGAGCGAGCGAGAAAAAGGAAAGCTTCCATCTCAACCACTGCCAAACCCCGGTCACGCACGTGCTGCATATCAACAACAAAATCATAACGTAAATGTTGTGACCATGTTGAGATCCAGAAAAATGTTGCAAAACAATGTGGGTATTAACCATGACACCCCTGCCGGTGGTTCTTCTTCATCTTCTTCACCTTCTTCTTCTTCTTCGTTAGAGCCTGTTCTCCATCCTTCACAGGGCTCTACTTCTTCTAGATCGAACGGACCCACTTCTCACAACACGAACACATCTACACGGGGTTCCGTTCCAACTCAATAATCTGATCCGCAAAAATTGGACTCAACAACCTTTCAAAATGTTCCTTTTCCAAACCGGTTAAGATCCAATAAACCAACTCCACAAATGGAGAAGATTGTCGAGTTGTTCAAATAGGTTAGCATAAATATCCCTCTTTTGGATGCAATCCAACATGTTCCTTCATATGCAAAAATCTTAAAGGACTTATGCACCAAAAAGAGGAAGTCACAAGTACCAAAGAAAGTTTTCGTGGTTAGTGCTGTTAGCGATGCTTTTGTCCAATCTTTTCCCCAAAAGCACAAGGACCCCGGTTATCCTACTATTTCGATAACAATTGGGGACAAGAACATCAATAGAGCACTATTAGATCTTGGTGCTAGTATCAATTTTCTACCTTATTCTGTGTACGGGCAATTAGGCGTTGGAGAGCTTAAACCCACTCAGTGTACTCTCCAAATGGCCGACCGATCAATCACCCATCCTAGGGGAGAGTTGGAGGATGTGTTAATTAGAGTAGGGGATTTCATTTTCCCCGTTGACTTTATTGTTATGGATACACAACCTGACGCTAACCCCCGAAGTCAAATTCCGGTGATACTTGGTCGACCATTCCTTGCAACTTCTAACGCGGTGATCAATTGTCGTAATGGTTCAATGAATCTATCTTTTGGCAATATGACAATTGAACTCAACATTTTTAAGTTGGGAAATCAGCCTGCCGAGCCTAATTATAGCGTACTTGATGTTTGCTCGATCAATGAGATCGCGGAGGAGGACTGTGAGTTCGAAAATTTCATGTTCGATCACACTAGTGTTGATGCCACTAGTGCGTTCCTCCTAGAATCCGACACAGCTTTCACGGCGGACAACGATTATGAGTGTTTCACATTTGTAGACAATTTTGAAGACTCACCACCCGAGCTTGAGTCTTTTGCTTTTTCGGATGAGTTAGTTGAACCATCCGACTCGGTTGCGTACACTCGATTTGAACCTTTGATGGAATCCTTCGAGTTTGAAACAGTTACTCCATTGTTACCATCTATTGTTTCACCTCCTAAACTCGAACTAAAGCTTTTGCCGTCGCACCTAAAATATGTTTATCTAGGTGATAATGAGACCCTACCCGTTATCATATCGGCCTCTCTAGCTCTTGAGCAAGAGAAGGCCCTTTTAATGGTCTTACAAAATAATCGGCATGCTTTTGGCTGGTCTATGGCGGACATCAAGGGGATTAGTCCCCTCATAGTTGAACATCATATACACTTGATGGATGATGCCAAGCCAGCAAGGGATCCACAAAGACGCCTCAACCCCATTATGAAAGAGGCTGTCAAGAAGGAGATTGTCAAATGTCTTGATAGTGGTATCATTTACCCTATCTCGGATAGCCAGTGGGTTAGCCCCATTCATGTTGTGCCAAAGAAATCGGGCATCACGGTCATTACCAATGAAGCAAATGAGTTAATTCCTACTCGCACCCAAACTGGGTGGCGAGTTTGCATCGACTATAGAAAACTCAATGCCGCGACAAGGAAAGACCACTTTCCTTTACCTTTCATTGACCAAATGCTAGAACGACTGGCTGGGCACGAGTTCTATTGCTTTTTAGATGGCTATTCCGGCTATAACCAAGTCCCCATAGCCAAAGAGGATCAAGACAAGACCACATTTACTTGTCCTTTTGGCACTTTTGCTTATCGTCGCATGCCCTTTGGGTTATGCAATGCACCCGCTACATTTCAGCGGTGTATGATGGGATCTTTTCAGACATGGTTGAAAAGTTCTTGGAGATCTTTATGGATGATTTCTCCATTTCTGGTGACTCCTTCGACGAGTGTTTACGACATCTTGATGCAGTTCTTACCCGCTGTAGGGATAAGAACCTAACTTTGAATTGGGAGAAGTGCCACTTTATGGTACGAGAAGGCATTGTCTTAGGACATGTCATCTCGCAAAACGGCATAGAAGTTGATAGAGCCAAAATTGAAGTCATTTCTAATCTTCCTCCTCCTAAATGCGTCAAAGACATCCGAGCTATTCTTGGCCATGCCGGATTTTATAGACGGTTCATCAAGGATTTTAGCAAGATTGCTAGACCCTTGACTCTCTTATTGGCCAATGACGCAACATTTGATTTCGACTCAACTTGCATGGAAGTGTTCGAGTCTTTGAAACACTCTCTCATTTCTGTGCCCATTCTTTCATCTCCAGACTGGATGCATCCCTTCGAAATTATGTGCGACGCATCAGATTTTGCCATTGGTGTTGTTCTTGGACAGCACATTAATAAAATGCCGCACGTAATTTATTACTCTAGTCGTACATTAAATGAGGCCCAACTAAACTACACAACAACAGAAAAAGAGTTTTTAGCAGTTGTGTTTGCACTTGAAAAATTTCGGCTTTATTTAATCGGTTCTCCAGTTATTGTATATACGGATCATTCAGCTCTTCGCCACCTTTTTGCGAAGAAGGATGCTAAATCGAGGCTAATACGTTGGATCCTCTTCCTACAAGAATTTGACCTTGTCATAAGGGACAATAGAGGATATGAAAACGTAGTAGCCGATCACCTTTCACGACTTCCTTCTTCGCCTACACTTGAAATTCCAATAAAAGATGTCTTTCCCGATGAGAAACTCTTAACCGTTTCTTGCGAACCATGGTTCGCTGATATCGTCAATTACTTAGCCACCGGATTGATACTTAAAGATTGGTCGAAACAGGATAAACTTCGATTCTTGTCCCAAGCAAAGCATTTTTACTGGGATGAACCTTATCTTTTTAAATACTGTTCCGACCAAATCATTCGTCGGTGTGTACCGGAAAACGAGTTTAAGAGTGTCCTGTCTTTTTGTCACGATCAAGCATGTGGCGGGCACTTTGGCCCAAAGAAGACAGCCAAAAAAATCTTTCAGTGTGGTTTCTATTGGCCACAACTTTTTAAGGATGCATATGAATACTGCAAGACATGCTCCCGGTGCCAACACTTGGGCCGGATATCGCGGAGAAACGAAATGCCGCTCCAACCAATTTTGGTTGTGGATGTTTTTGATGTTTGGGGAATAGACTTCATGAGACCATTTCCCAATTCTTTTGGGAATATTTATATTCTTTTGGCTGTTGACTACGTTTCAAAGTGGGTCGAGACTGTGCCTAGCCGAACAAATGACAATAAGGTTGTCGTTCGATTTCTTAAAGAACACATCTTTTCTCGATTTGGGCACTCTCGAGCGATCATAAGTGATAATGGTTCTCACTTTTGCAATAGGACTTTTGAGTCCTTAATGCACAAATATTCTATTATCCATAAGCTGTCAACGCCATACCATCCCCAAACATGTAGGCAAGCCGAGGTTTCAAATCGGCAAATCAAGCAAATCTTGGAGAAAACGGTGTCTAAAAACCGTAAAGATTGGTCACTCAAACTAATCGATGCACTATGGGCTTTCCGTACTGCATACAAGACCGATCTTGGTATGTTTCCATACCGGCTTGTGTACGGGAAGGCTTGCCACCTCCCAGTAGAGATTGAGCATAAGGCATTTTGGGCTATCAAAGAGTTGAATTTATCATTAGGAGATGCGGGCAGCAATCGAAAGCTGCAGTTAAATGAACTAGAAGAGCTGCGGAATGAGTCTTATGATAATGCCGTAATTGTTAAGAACCGAACTAAGGTGTTCCACGATAAACACCTTTTGCGAAAAACTTTTAAACCTGGTCAACAGGTTTTACTCTATGATACTCGGTTACATTATCACCCCGGCAAGCTCCGTTCTAGGTGGAAAGGTCCATTTGTAGTTCGCACCGTTTATCCGCACGGTGCAGTCGATCTTGAAAATTCAGAGGATGGTACTTTATTCAAAGTTAATGGATATCGATTGAAACCGTTCATCACAGCGGACCATTCGGAGGAGCTCCTGTTTTTGCAGGAGCCGATTTACACTGATTTATTTTCCTCCACTTTCACCCCCGAATTTCCAATCAATTTTTCCAAAACTTTATTTCAAATAAGTTTGGGGGGTGTATCATTTGTAAATATGTTAATAAGCAGGAAATTGCCGACATTATCGACTCACTTGGTGCAGCATGACAGTGAGGACACTGTCCAGTTTAAGTTTGCGGGTATGCTCGGTACGTCTTCTTCCTTCGCATTCATATGTATATTTTTGCATTTACATATTTATTTGAAAACCCATAAAAATTAAAAAACTTCAAGAATTATAAAAAGTATTGTATTCAATTTTGGCCATATTTAACTTGAGTTTGACAAATAGGTTAACTGGCTACGAACAATTAGATCATAGACTTAGTAAATTAAAAACCCTAAAAATAACCTTCTTTAAAGATTAACGGTAGAAAGTATATGTCTTTGTAGTTTATTTAGAAATAGGCAAATTTTGGGTTCATTTCTTGGGCTAAGTCGAAATAAAGGAAAAGTATTGATTTTTATTAGAGTATAAGTTTGAAAAATAATTCCTAGCTTAAGTATAGATTCTGAAAATGTATACCCTACAAATTGCACAATCACGCACCTTGAAACTTGAAATAGTAGAGGAGACTTTGAAATGCTCTTGTCTAAAGTCCTTAGTATGATGAAAAGTAAAAAAAAAAATCACTCAAGTGTGAATAAAGAATACAAAAATGAACACTGGTTTTTGTGATTACTTAAGGCTGAAAAAATAGAAAAAAATATTTACCGAGGGTGCTTCATCACCTAGTGCCTTAGACCAACTGGTTTGGGAGTCGCTGCTAAAAAGCCTTGGGTGTTGCAAGACTAGAAAGTACGCTTTAAAGTGCAAACGCGTCTTGTAATCGGGCGTTGGTACCTCAAGAAGTATTAACGGTCGCATGAAGGATGTGTAAGCAAAAATTCAATTAAAAATTCACCAACTAATAAGTACTTTGGACAACGGACAAGGGTATGATTGCTTGATTTGAATTTTCAATTGTAGGGGTGATATATACACACGTGGGGATATATGATTAGAGTTTAGATAAGAGAAAGGAATGAAGAATAGAACTTGTTTCTTTAGTAGAGTTGATAAAAATTCCTAAGCGGAGATGGAACCCTAGAAAGAAAACTTAAGAAATGCCGAAAGCTGAGTGAGTCTATAGAACATATATAATCTTAAGTTAAATGATGAGGAAGTGTGAAGAATATGGGTGGATAATTTACGAGTCAGTGATAATAGAATTCCTTGTTAGAAAACCTAATTGGAGAATTAAAGCCAGTGGGCCTAATTGATAGGATTTTGTGGGTAGTATCCGCTAAAAACCTTCAGGAGACAACACTCCTCCTTCTAGGGACACCTAGAGGTTTAACGGCTTGTTGCACAAGCTCAGTGCAATCGCGATTCCCTGCGAAAGTGAGGTTAGGTTTTTTGTCGAGAATAAAACTAGGTTTGCTCGAGGACGAGCAAAAGATAAGTTTGGGGGTATTTGTTCATACCATAATATTGCATTATTGTATTTCCCATTCTTATTCATTTTATAAATAAACAGGTGCTTTTGACGCATGTCTGCTACATATTACAGGTTACAGGTTCCTGGATCTAAAACAGTGAAAAAGATAAAAGATAATGCAAAAGTGAGACTTTGACCAATAAACAGAGAGTCTTGATCAAGCCTACAGTGCAAGGTTCAGGACTTCGTCACGAAGCAACGGTAAAAGTCCGCTACAATGTTCATTAGAGATCTGGAGAAGACCTAGAAGCCCAGTTGAAAAAAGACACATAGAAACAGGAATCAAAAGTCAATAGAAGCCAGGCCCAAAAGTTTCCGAGCCCAACACTTTCTTTTGGCCGTGGAACCGCGGCCAAACCAGGCCTCGGGTCGCGGTTCCGCCGCCGTGTATGGCACGCGTTGGTGGAAAATCTCACGGGAGCTCTGGCGGTGCGTTGACTAGTCGTCCTAAGGGAAATTTAGTAATAGCACATGTGCGAGTCATTGTAACCCTAATTTTCCTATCCTCTATAAATAGGAATTCTAAATATTGTATTAAGGATGCCTCTTTTTCATAAATAAAATTCAGATTCATTTGAAGTTGGGAGAGCATAATTCTGTAAGTTCATTTTTATTTCTGCCGTAGTTCTCTAATTAAATTCTTGCCCTAGATAAATTATTCTTTTGCCTTAGTTAATCTAGTGTAGAATTTCATAAACTGCAGTAGGTAATTAATCTATTAGATCTAAAAATACATATAATAAAAATGATGTTTCTAATAGATCCCTTAATGAGTGAGTAATTTCCTCGCTTGTTAGGGTTAGGAATAGGGAAGAGTTTGAAAGATGAAGATCTCTCATCTCTTTCGTGCCCAATCATTTGCAATAATTAGAACTTCATGCATGCATGCATGATCCGCTCCCTACGGCACCCTACCCATGAGGTAAAGGTGAAACCGTAGTATAAAGGACCGGACATGCATGTCTTCCATGAAGGTTAGAGCAATTATTAGGAAATGACGGACAAGGATCTAGAGGAAGAAATATTGTTTCTTACCAATCATCTTAATCCCCTTTACTAATAATTGCTATAACTCCTAAAAGATTTAATTTAGGGCATTGAAAGAGGTGTGAAATTTAATCTTACCAAACTTCACCTAGACCTAATCCTAGAAGTTTCTTAATTCTCGTACAACTTAGTTTTTAGATTTAATTCGAAGATCCAACACCCATTGGAATTAGCTCGTATGAACATTTAGGAAATTAACACCATCCCTGTGGACCGACGCGTACTCACCGGCGAGCTGCAAAGCGACGCCGTTCTTGATTGCGGTAAAATATTTTTTATCGTTAAAATCCTACACTAATCAAGAACCGCGGCCAAACTAGGGTTTGGGCCGCGATTCCGCGACGCTTTGAAGGAATTAGGGGTTCGAATTTCTTAGAGCTCCATTAAAAAGCCAGCACATTTTTCTGCATATTTTTAATCATGAAAATTTCTACGTTTGAAAAATCGACAGAAACTTGCTAAAATTCGTCTTCGAAAAATCGATCAAACACTTTAACATCGTAAAGGCCCACCCAAATGTTCTAGCTTAGCTCCGATACCATGAAAGTCCGGCAGCCACCCTATCTAATGAGGTCGCCATGGCACTTATAGGTCCCTCAGCAGCTACTTTTTACGCATGCCCCCTCGCGAGGACTAAAACCCGCCGGAACACCTTACGGTCTCGGGACACTCTGAGGGTGAAAGCCTATGCTTCGCCACACTGTCACGCAGTGAGAACCCCCCATGGATCGTCATCCAATGCCTAGTAGCTCGGATACCATGAAAGTGTTTATTAGCACCACCATAGGGTTAAAACGGGCATCACACATGCAATTTTCAAAATTTAGAGATTCTAATCAACACTTACCTAGAATCTAACTAGAAGTTTAGGGTTAACATGATGATATCAACTAAACTATAAGAAGTGAAAGAAGGAAACAACCTTTGATGACTGTGTCCTTCATTTCTAAAGCTCCGGGTTGTAGTCCACGCGATTCCACTAGGCTCCACTTGAAATTGGATCGAGCTTCCTTTGCGAACTTCGTGCCGAAAATGATCCACCCGAAGCTCCGCTAATCCAAGTTACCTTTTCACTAAACTTTTTAGTGAAGGAAACACACTACACTGAATTGATAATCAAGTGTAGGAAGGTGAAATAGGAGTTTTGTTTGCTCACTAGGGTTCTCACAAGCCCTATGATTCACAACTCATGTGAGTGTTAGGGCTTGGAGGTAGAGGTGATGAAAAATAGAGAGAGCTAAAGGAAGAACTCATCATTTGAGCTCAAGAGCAAAAATGAGCTAGTCTATAAAATAACCAGGTGTTGGATGGCTTAAAACCCTCACATTATTCAAGCAACCAATATCCATCAATATAGAATTGTAACCATGCTTCAATAGTGTAGGATGTTGAATAAAATAATCACCAAGCCATGGTACACCCATTCCTCATTTGTCTCCCCATTTTCCACCTCATCATTTCCATTTCCAATAAATAGAAAATCAACCCATGCTTCATTATATGTATATGTAGATATGTATATGTATATATGTGTATGTATATATGTATATATGTATATATATCATATATATAAAGAAAACAAAATAATTAGTGAGCAATAATATTAGTTAATATATAATTATATCAAATATAAATATATATCATATTATTAAATCAACACTTGATTTAATAATCCGGTTATATCACGTATAACCTACTAATATCATTTATCTGTATATCATATTATCAAATCAACACTTAATTCGATAATCTGGTTATATCACATATGACCAAACTGATAACAGATGACTGCCAGATTAGAATATGGTATCACATACTCGTATTTAATCAGGACCCCCACACATATCAGCATATGTTCCCTACTTCGTTTCGCGTGAACTAGAAAATCTCTGTGTGGAACTCTAAAGACTCATCAATACACCAGCAGTAGGTGATGATCGCATCAGTCACCCACAAGCCTTCAACGGTATTAGCTGGACGTAACGGCTACCAAGGTATTGAGCGATTAGAAGATCAATAAGTAAGCTTGTCCAAAATCTTACAAAGCCTATAAGTAACACTTACCGTACAGTCATGTCTCTTCGTCTGATATGTCGCATATCGAGTCTGGGGGTGGATACGTCAGACCCCAGTAACTTGATAAGTCATGCTGATGTATGGCTCATAACGGTTCAAGAAACTACTGATAACTCTTACCAGTAAATCTCATCAGCCCTGACCAGGGACTTACTGTTATAGCCAATCGAGCATAGCACAACATCAACTCCCTATACCGGGCAAGACGAAACCCCTTCTATCACTCATTACCTCCATGTGACTCGGGATTGTACCCAAAATCCACCTGTTTGCACGACTCCATTGAGCCATGGTAGGGAGGAAATCAAAGCACAGTGGGAACCGCACAAGACTCTATGATGGTCTCGGGTCTACAGACTAACCTATAGCAGTGTCACCAGAGAACTGCTATCTGACGATAGGTTTATTACCATCTAGGAGTTCTCGGCGAGTCCTGTTCGGTGTACCCATTCTTTAATAAGCACATGTGTACAATCTTTGATGTCAAACACCAATGGTTATAGGATCAACCATCGCCCCCATAAAGGGTCTAGAAACATACATACTGGTCTACTCTGGAATACTGATGCCCTGTTTCGAAATCCTCTCGACTAGGAACAATTAAAGGATGTGCTTGTGGACTACCCAGGTCCCACCAGTATGATCCGCATCATATTCCTGGTAGTCCAGCTAACATCCTAAGGGCTTTATCAATATGTATAAGAGAGACAGTATAATAATACCAGTGAATATGTTAAGATAAAGAGTAACCAGATAGCTTACTATCATGTCGAGCAAGAAAGTCCTCTATATATATGTCCAAGCATCCACTATATCATGCAATAATGGTCTCTAGGGCATAAATATTCCTAACATTACATATGTGGGATCCTGATCCGGTATCTAATACTCAGAACGTAGAGCAAACTGAGAAACAGTTCTCGGTAACGAACACACCCGAAGAAGATGCATCAGCATTCCCTTTCTTCATTCGGGTTTCCAGGGAATTCTGGTATTCAACTATTCCTTACACAGACTTATGACAGTCATAAGATAGAGATGGAACAACTTTCCCTGGCCCTATATATAAGGCCGGTTCTGTTGGATATAGTGCCATCAAAGTCAATTATTGGATCGCAGGCACGTGATTGGAATGATTGAGGGAGGACCTATACCGGTAGGACAGTCTTACTCGAGATGATAGTATGCTATCTGATTTATCTTTATCATCGTGTACATACTTTAGGTGACATTACAGATTACTATTGCACGTTGATAGAGCCCATAGAAATCTTGCTTGACTACCAGCAGTATGATAGAGATCATATACGTGAGAGTTGGGTAGTCTATAAGCATATCCTTAAAGTGGTCCATAGTCATGGGAGTTTCGAGACAGGGCATCGATACTCTGGAGTAGACTAGTGTATACAGTCGAGACCCCGTCGAGGGACTGTGGCCGGTCTCACAAGACATTGCTGTAAGTTAGTTCACCTAAGATGTATACAGGTGCTCATTGGGTTATGAGTACACCGGACAGGACTCGCCGGGAACATGCTAGTTGGTATTATACCTAGCGTCAAATAGAAGTTCCCTAGTGACATGTGTACAGGTTAGCTATCGACCTAAGATCATCATTTGTCTCGTGTGAGTTCCTGCTGTGCTTTGATTATTACCATACCATGGCTCAAAGGAGTCGTGTAAACAGGTTTTAGTTGGGTACAGTCCTGGGCCACATGGAGGCAGTGAGCGGATCGGCAGAGGATTCATCTCTCCCGGTATTGGGGGTGAGATCGTGCTGTGTCTAGAGAGCCATTACACAAAGTCCCTGGAAAGGGCAAGCGAGATTTACTGGTAAGTACTCCAGTAGTATCTCAGGGTGTTCTGGGCTACACTCCGACACGACTTATACCGCTATTGGGGGTCTGACGTTTACCTGCCCCCTAGGCCCGATATGCGATACTCATAGACTAACGGACTGGACTGTACGGATATTGTCACTGATAGGCTCAGTAGGGTTTCAGGATGAGTTCGCTCGTCAGCCTCCCTTTTGCTCAATACCTGGACAGCCGTTACGCACAGCTAGTGCTACTGACGTGCTTGTGTTTAAACCCACTGCCGGCGTATTGATGAGTCTTTAGAGTCCCCCACAGATAGTTTCCCAAGTTCGGGCGAAATGTTGTAGAGGCCGTATGGTGTTATGGCAGGGTTCGAACATACACGTGCACTTGTGCACGTGTCATGGTTCGGACGGATAATACTACTGGGCTTTGGTTTAAGCCGGATCCTAGTATTATATTGTGTTGGAATATTTTAGTTTCATTGTATTCGTATTCAGTCGGAATACGGATACAGGTATGTATATACAGGTGAGGGGTATTCTTATAATTCGTTACAAGATTACTTTAGAAAATGCATTTCTTTTTGGTTAAACATTTTGGTTTAAATGTTTATTTGATTTGGAAAGTGTGACTCATGCAATAAGTCATTATTCTAGCATGTTCACTAATGACTCATGGTAATGAGTCATGTAGTGATTCATGATAGATTAATGAGCTTTGTTTTGGGTGGGATATTTTGAGGGTTTTGTGGGAGATATTTTGATATATATTTTCTTTGTTTTTCAACACAAAACCAACCAAATATTAACACACAATTGAGAGAGGGAAGCCATGACATTTTTGGGGCTTGGTTTTTGCTCTCTTGATATTTTCGTGAGCTCACACTCTACACCTCATTTGCATCTTCTTCAACCTCCACCCTATCCCTTTCATGTGTTGAGAATTCTAGAGTGTATTGAGACAAAGTATTCACACTTCTCTCTACTTCAATCTTGCACATGTCGGCTAGCAAACTTCATGTCCGAGTTGCTTCGGTTTGAAGCGGGAGCCCATATAAAGATTCCTTGACGTGGTGCCACTTCGACGAGGAGACCGGAAATCGAGCATGATCGGAGATGCCGCAACAAGCTAAAGATGGTGGCTAAAGACCGAAGGACACGGATCGATTAGTATAGCCATTCAAACATCTTTGTAGTATAGTAGTTTACGGTTAATGGAACGATCCGGGTTTTAAGGTTACGTTGGCGCCAGTTTTGTAAAAGTTTTTGTTCCACATTTGGCGTCGGATTGACGGCCGGGGCGCTACCGTAGACTTACAGGTTCAGTCAATAGAACAATATTATTATCTTGATTAAGCCGTATCATTGTCACTACCTGGAGAGAGAGAGAAGGAAACACTTAAGCATGTGCTCTTGCAAGATTAGATTGGTTATTATCTTATTTAATCAGGATGGCTCCCACTGTTTTTATCAAATCTTCCTTCAAACACTAAAAGTTATGATTGACGGGGATTAATTACACCCTACAAGTTCACCAATCGTTTGACCAGGCAGGTATTAGTACTCCGAGAGAGTCTCCCCATGCTTTCGCATGGAACTAATTAAATAACCTCGTTTCCGCAGGGGCATAACCCTGTTAACACCTTTCTTAGGCACCTGCTTGATCAAGTCATTATAAAGTGGAAAACTCTCGCAGGAGTAACTCTTACTCGCAGTGGGTATCGGGATCCAACTATCTCATAGATGGTATGCAATCTCATTGCAAATTTCAACACTTAAAATTTCCGATAATTGTTTTTACCCCATGTGATTTATAACCTCGACAAGGTCAACAAACCATAAACCACAAGTCAAGTTCAACCCGTTCATTTCATGATTGAATTAAACCCACCCACACAACCCTTGACAAGGTCAACAAGGCCGTACGAGTACCCTAATCCTATCGCATCGCATGCGGAAGATAAGCACTAATCAGCTACCGCACACTACGCCTTGATAAGGTCAACAAACGCAGTATGAATACTAAATAGAACTTATCTGAAATGACGGAGGGCTACGCTGGTTTTTAAGAAAACCTTTAGCATAATGAACTCGATATCGTTGTAGAATCTAGTGATTTGAAAAAGGAGTGGTTTAAGCTCCGCTTTTAAAATCGAGTAGTTTTCAAAAATAAACCGAATAGCATCTGCTAGCTTTTGCTAAAGAGGTCACTCCCGGTGAAGGGATCTCGGCTTTTCCCCATTGAATGAGGTGCTGGATATTCATCAAGGAATACCATTATGCAAAGCAAGATCTAGAGAAGTTATCATGATAAACCAAGTAGGTTGTAGTATTTACTAGTTTCGCTAAAGTGCTCACTCCCAGTGAAGGGATCTCGGCTCTTTCCTCATCGAATGAGGTGCTGGATATTCATCAAGGAATACCATTATGCAAAGCAAGAACTAAAGCTACCTTTTTGAAAAAATTTGATTCTACAACATCTTTTAGTTTCTTATCTTTTCATTAATCTTATTAACGAAATCCCATCATTTAATGTTTCCTAAATATCACAGAAAAGAAACGAAAATAGAACGTACGCTTATGCCATCCGCATTCGCCACGAGGCCCCGTCATGCACCGTTAGTTTACTTAACTAACGGCATAGTGGGGGATGGACTAGCGCGGGTGCAAAAAATAAGCAACGTTTATTATATATCATATATATAATATAGCATTCGTCCCACGCAGTTATATGATCGCATCATAGAACCAAGCAGTAAAAGTCAACATATAAAATATTAGATAAAGTAGGAGGCCCGTGTTTTAAATTAAACCAATAATGAAATACACGGATTCCATGGTCGTGATGAATAGCCAAACCCACATCCCTAGATCCCTATGAGAGCGGCAAGTAACCCCGCCAATTCTTAAGTTAGGAGACCCGGTCTTGACTTCTCGATATGGCCTCCCACTAGACTCTAGAACCCGGTTGCTTGTGCTCCCCGCCTTGGGTCTATCCTAATACAGAAAAGTAAATAATATAGATCAGTGGTGACATCATCCTCAACCCGGAAGTGTCCCAATAAAAGAATATTACATACATTTTTACATGAATGAAAATTGAAAAACTCCCATCCCACATAAAACCACGGCTATTTAATCACAATGATCCAATATTACATATCACAGCAACACATCACATCTCATGTCATCAACGTAAGTAAATATGCGTATCCCGAATGTCGTTGATATATAGCAACGAAATCAAGGATACCCCATATATTATACTTACGGTCACAGAAAAGAAATGAAAATGTACAATAATTAGAATCCGTATTTCCTTATACATCATAAACCCAGAATATCTCATATTCCGAATTTCATGCCTAAGCTATAAACCTTGCATTTTAGTCTCAAATCGAAAACACTTTTCAATAACTTAGTCGGGCAATTCAACAAGATTCTAGACTACCCGATCGAATGCTCGTCGGAAAATTTAGTAGATGGCCGCACCCCTGATACCGTCGACGAAGTGAACTTAGGCGGAACACCGTGGCCGCGAGCACCCGAGTGGATGCTTTCGGCAACGAGGTTCTCCTATCGTCACTTGGTCGGGGCTATGAGGCGTGGCTATCTAGTAAAGTTATTCGGCGAGTATTCGCATACGATACGCGGTTGCTACAGAGTTTCGATCTGAATTGAAACTTCATGGCAATCGATCAAAAGAGACTAAAATGCTAGATTTACAAAACACTAACTAGTTTTTACAAAACTAATTAATTTGGATTTCAAAAATTGCATCACATATCATCAAGATCTATACAACGTTAAACATTTCGATCGATTTATCGAACACCCACAAATTCTAGAGATCTCAACAACTTGAGCATCACTAAAAACATCCAGAAAGTGCCAAATCTAACAATGGAGTAGCACAGGAAAAACTAACGCAAAACACCCCAAACTTGCGGCGGAACCGCGGCTAAACTAGGGTTTGGGCCGCGGTTCCGCGGCGCTTTGAGGGAGTTAGGGCTTCGAATTTCTCAGGGTCCATTAAAAACCCTGCACAGATTTCTGCATATTTTTAATCACGAAAATTTCAACTTTTGAAAACTCGACAGAAGCTTGATAAATTTGCTTTTTCGAAAATCGATCAACTACTTTAACGTTGTAAAGACTTTCCCTAATGTTCTAACCTGGCTCTGATACCATGGAAGTGTTTCCTAGCACCACCATAGGGTTAAAAGCGGCATCGATCATGCTATTTTCAAAATTTTGGTGTGCTAAGTAACACTTGTTGGATATATGTATGCCCTAGAGGCCATTATATGATAGTGGATGTATCGGTATGTATATATATATATTCAGATGACATTCTTGCTCGACATGATAGTATGCTATCTGGTTTACTTTATCTTTACATGTTCATTTGATCATGCACTTTATTCATTTGGTACATGTTGATAAAGCCCTTTGGATATTTTCTTGACTACTCTGATTATGATGCGGATCATACTAGTGGGACAAGTGTAGTTTATAGGCATATCCTTAAACTGTTCCTGGTCGTAGTTGTATCGAGATGGGGCATCGATATACCAGAGTAGACTAGCGTATACATTCTTGACCCATATGATGGGCGGTGGATGATCCCATATCCGTTGATTTTTGAAATCAAAGATTGTATACGGGTGCTCAGTGGTGAATGGGTACACTGGACGGACTTACCGAGAACTCCTATTTGGTATTATATCTATCGTCGGATAGAAGTTCTCAGGTGACACTGGTATAAGTTACTCTGTAGACCCGAGATCGTCATAGAGTCTTGTGTGTACTCCCACTGTACTTTGATTTCCACCCTACCACAGCTCTATTGAGTCGTGCAAACGGGTGGATTTTGGGTATAGACCCGAGGCACATGGAGGCAATGAGCGATAGGAGGGGTTTCGTCTCTCGCGGTATTAGGGGTTGATATTGCGTTGTACTCGATTGGCTATAACAGGGTGTCCCTAGCCAGGGCCACTGAGATTTACTGATAAGTGTTATCAGTAGTTTCTCAATTTGTTATACACCATACATCGGCATGACTTATTGAGTTATTGGGGTCGACGATGCCATCCCTAGAATTGATATGCAGCATATCAGACGAAGAGACCGGACTATATGGTAAGTGTAGCCAGTTGGCTTGATGGGAGTTTTGACAGGTTCGCTTGTTTTTCTTCTGATCGCTCAATACCCGAATGGCCGTTACTTTTAGCTGACCGCTTGTGGCTTGTGGGTGTTTGATATGATCATTACCTACTGTCGGCGTATTGACAAGTCTTAGAGTCCCACACAGGAGTTTCCTAGCTCGGGCGAAACGATGTGGTGTGCATATGAGATATGTGTGGGGCCCGATTAAATACGCGTATGTGATACCGTATATTAATCGGGCATATACTATTGGCCGGGTCATATGTGGTATGACCGGTTTATTAAATCAAGTGTTGATTTAATATTGACTTTTAGCTCACTTTTATTAAACCTTTTTCTTTTTGGGTGTATGCATGGATGTATGCATATATGTTTATACATGCACATGATAATGTGAATGCACACATACATACATACATGTGTATCATGGTTGTTGATACATAGTAGATGGCAATGCAAGACTCACATGGTTTGAATATATGTATATTTTTTATTTTTAGAAAAAGGAAAAAGGAAATTATACATGACTCATTGTTTCTACACTCTTCTCATGTTGACCTTTGACTTTAACCCTAGTTATATTTCCTTTGTTCTTTATCTCACTACAAAAATATCTAGATATTTATTTAACCATGGTTATGTGAGAGTGTCTCAAATATATATCCTTTTTATTTTCTCTTTTAATTAAGAGATTATCATTAACTTGAGAAAAGCTTTACCATCTTCTTATTCTTCCTCCTTCATGCTCTCTTGAGCTTTCATTTGAGTGAGGAACTTAAAAATAAAGGGTTTTTAAGTGAGAATACAAACCACATCATCATTCTATACTACTCTAGCCCATTGGTGTAGCGTGTTTGCTCCACTTCTTCTAATGATCAAGTGAAGCTAGGAGCTGTGAGCAAAAGGATTTCGGGTGGATCGTCGTGGACTTGGAAGGATTCGAGCGAGCTGGTTCAAACTTTAGGAGATCCAAGGAGTCGCTAAAGGAAGTTTACAAAGGTTGTACTCTCTCCACTTAGTGATAGATTCTTTATAGTATGTGATACTATTAGTTGTTACCCTAAAATTTCTTGTTCGATTCCTAAGTTAGTTTGCTTAGCACCTCCTTAATTTTTATTATGGCATGTGTGATTCTTCCAAACCCTAGGTAAGGTGCTAATGAAACTCTACAGTGGTATTAGAGCCAAGCTAGAGCTTTAGAGTAATCTAAACGACGTTAAAAAGCTCGAACGAACGAAACTCGACGCCCAATGGATGCTCACTGGAAATTTTTCAAAAAGTTGGATCTTTTCGTATTAAAAATACTCAGAAAATCGTGCAGAGTATTACATGGGCCCACAAGAAGAACGAATCCCTAACTCGACTTAACGACTGCAGAACCGCGGCCAAAAGGGTCTTTTGGCGGCGGTTCCGCGGCGTCGTTGGTGAGGCTTGGATTGTGCCTTCTTGTACTGGCCCGTATGTGCTAATAGCAGTCTCTGGTATATTTTAAAACTGCTCAAGTGTTGAGCTTTCTAAGAATTCTTTGGGTGATTGATCATTCGATCGAACGTTTTAACTACGCCTACTTTATGAGAATGTGATACAATAATTGGAATCTACAAATATATTTGTTGCATGTAAATATAACATTTCAGTCTCAGGTGTAATCAGAAATCTTGTTGAATTATCCGACTTATTTTGAAAAGTCGTTTTCATGGGTGAGACATAAATGCGAGCTTTACATTGTTAGGCATGAAATCTTGGATATGTGATATCCCGGGCTTATGATGTCTAAGGGCAGTGACAGTTCCAATTGTTGTAGTTTTTCATTTTCTTTTCTGTGACCGTAAATGTAGTATGTGGTGTATCACCAGTTTCGTTGCTATACATCAACGACAATTGGGGTATGCATACTTGCTTACGTTGATGAAAATTGATGTTATGTGTTGCTGAGATGTGATGCATAGGATCGTCGTGATTGAATGGCCGGGGGGTTTTATGTAAGATGAGTGTTTTCTTTTCATTCATGTAAAATCCATTGTATGTAATATTCTTTTATTGGGTCACTTTCGGGTTGAGGATGTTGACACCATTGTTGTATATTTTTTGCTTTTCCGCATTAGGATCGACCCAAGGTGGGGAGCACAAGTGACCGGGTTCTGGGGTCCAGTGGGAGACCATCTCGAGGGGTCGAGACCGGGTCTCCTAACTCCAGAAATGGAAGGGTCACTTGCCACTCTCGTAAGGGTCTAGGGGTGTGGGATTGGCTATTCATCACGACCGTGGAATCCGTATTTTCTATTGTTGGCTAAGTACAAAATACAAACCTCCTAGTATATCCTATATTTTCATATATGTGTTTTTGCTGATTATATTCTGTGATGTGATCACTTGATATATTGAGACGAACCTTTTCCGGTCATTATAGTATAATTTAGTCATTTTATTATCTGTAACCTAATCTTGGTCACTTGGTCACTGCAATTAGGAGAGAGAGAAGAAAACACTCAGCATGATGCTCTTGCAAGTTTAGATTGGTTTTTAATTTATCTAAACGGGATGGCTCCCACTGTCTCTCGAATCCTTCCTCAAACCATAAAAGAAGAATTAGTCAGGACTGATCTCACCGTACAATTCTTGCTTAACCGTTCAGCCAGGCTAGTATTGGTACTTCGAGGAAGGTTTTACGACGCTTTCACGAAGTTCCTTAATTAAAAAACCTCTTTTCCCTGGAGGCGTAGCCCCGCTAACACTGTTCTAGACATCTACTTGGTTTATAGCATTGATCGTTAAGTGAAGAATCTCCCGAGGAGTGGCGGATACTCACAGTAGGATCGGGACCCAAATATCATTGTGTGATAATGCTGAAGGAATCCTACCAACATTATCAAACTCTAAATGGTATGCAGCACTAGCAAGTTTCAGTTTATTTAGAAACTCTCGATGTGGATTTTTACCCCATGCTCTTATGACCTTGATGAAGGCCAACAAATCATGAGTCGCATGTCAAGTTCTACCCATCATTATCCAGGTTAATTTGAACCCACCCGTATATACCCTTGATGAAGGCCAACAAAGTAATATGACTGTCCCAAACCAACGCATCTATCTATGCTACATATGAACACCCGGCAGCTACCAATCACTATGCATTGACAAAGGCCAACAAACATAGCTTGAATACTACTGACTATTCATATGAAATGACGGAGGGCTACGAATGGTTTTGGCGAAACCGTGAACGTAGTGAACTTGATATAATCGTAGGAACCTGATAGCTTTTAAAAGGAGTGGTTTAAGCTCCGCAATTAAAAGTCTGCTGTTTTGAAATAACCGAGTGGTTTTAAAATTTGTTCCAACGATTCAACTTTGGTTTTGTTTTCTTTGCATTAATATAATGCATCCCATCAATTAGCCTACCATTGCAGAAAACAACGAAAATACAACGTACGCTTATGCCATCCACATTCGCTACTAGGCCCGTCATCACCCGTTAGGTTACTTAACTAACGACGGAGGGGGGGCTGGACTAGCGCGGATGCAAAACATAAGCAACGCCTATAAGATATCATATATAGATATGTACATTCGTATGACGCAATAATAGGCATTCCAAATCACAGATGAACACATTGGATACATTAGGAAGTCCGCGTTTTGTTTGAGCCTGCAACAAAAGACAGTTTCCACGGTCGTGATGAATAGCCAAAGCCCACCCTAGACCCCTACAGGTGCGGCAAATTACCCGCCAAATACCCGAAGTGAAGCAACCTCCCTCAACAAAGTGAGTAGGTCACTCGGCACTTCAAAATACCCGGTAGTTTGTGCACCCCACCTTGGGTCTATCCTAGGAGAAAAAACAGTAAATGAAATAATACAATGGTGGCTACAAGCTCAACCCGGATGTGCCCCGCGAAATAATATTACAACAAATTACAATTTACATTTGAATGAAAGAATGAAATACCCTCATCTCACATCCTCAGCTATTGATCCACGACAATCCAATAAGTTCATATACACAAACCAACATGTAACAACATCACAGATATGTGCAACCCTGACTAATTGTCGTATAGCAATTAGTCGATGTTTCCAAACATATATAAACATCACCAAGCTTGTAAAGTAACTACGACATTAGAATTCCGCATGCAATTAGCAAACATACCCAATTTTCCAAGGCTTGAAAATCCAGTGATCTAAACTTCCAAAATTGATAGTTTTGAGCCAATCCGGGAGTCGAAACGGACTCTAAACCCGCCTGAATCTTTGCGAAGGCGAAGACACCAAAAATAACGTCGAACTGGGGGCCTCGGGGGGGTACCCACCCTGGGGGGCCACCATGAAGTGGCCCCACAAAGTGGGCAGACCCAAGAGCGCCAATTGGTGGTGCTCTCGGGTCACCATCCCCTAAGGCCACCAAGTGGTGGTCTTGGGGCGGTCCCGGCCATTGGTCCCCCCTCCCCGGGCTGTCCCCGGGGTGAGCATGCTCCACCCCACGGCTTCTCGGTTCAAACCGTTAGCCCGCGGGGTGTGCTAACAATTCAAAACCTCACTTTTGAAAACTGTTTTTGTCGACAGTTTTGCCCGACAAAAACGGCGGAATTCTAACATCGCTACAAGCTATCTAAGATTGTTGAAAGGCTCTGATACTACTGTAAGTCGATGTCGCACACCCCTACGTGTTCACGGGGAGGCGGAAATAGAAAAAAATGATTTTTACGAGCTTCGCAATACCGACTTGAACCAAGGATCGAACACAAACCCTAGCTAGCAAACTACTTGAGGTTTAACTACTCGGATTCGAAGTTATACCTCACGATACAAATCCCTCGAGTCTTCATCACTATCCTTCCCTCATCGTCGGCTCCAAGGATCATAACCGATCGCAGCTACCTCGACGGCCTCCTCGAGTCAAAGACAATCCACCCGAGAGTCTATAGTCCGAACTACTACCCCAAATCCGAGGTAACTACGGCTTCTAGTTTGCTAAACTAGAAGTCCTGGAGGGTGTAGAGTATTTAGATGGAGTGCTTTGTCTCTTTAAACCCTAGGATTCTCAACACATGAAAGCTATTAGGGTTTTGAGGAAGAAGAAGAAGACTTAAGGAAAGAGAAGGTGTTTGTGATAATGATATGAATAATAACTCATTTGTTAATAATATGAAGCATACAAATATCTAACTAAAATATCTAGTAAATATAAAGCACGCTTCATTCAATTCAAATGGTGAATCACCTCCATGAGTCATGGTTCAATTAATGAAAACCTACACCTCATCTCCTCCACCTCATTTAAGTTTTAATCAAAAGATAAAACCCTTAATGAATCATCTCTTTCTAGAAGCTTTCCCGACAAATTACAAGAATGCCCCTCAACCGTATATACATACCCCTATCCGTATTCCATAGAATATGAATACAAAGAGACGAAACAAATCCATCAGTATTGTTGGATATAGTGCCCTCAGAGTCAATTATTGGATCACAGGCACGTGATTGCAATGATTGAGGAGGACCTATGCCGGTAGAACAGTCTTACTCGAGATGATAGTATGCTATCTGGTTTATCTTTATCATCGTGTACTGCTTTAGGTGACCTTACGAGTCGCTATTACACGTTGATAGAGCCCCTAGGATTCTTGCTTGACTACCAGCAGTATGAGGGCGATCATATAAGTGAGAGCTGGAGTCTATAAGCACATCCTTAAAAGGTCCCTAGTCGTGGGAGTTTCGAGACAGGGCATCGATTCTCCAGAGTAGACTAGTGTATACAGTCGAGACCCCGACGAGGGGCGGTGGCCGGTCTCACAAGCCACTGGTGTCAGTTGGTTCACCTAAGATGTATACAGGTGCTTATTGGGTTATGAGTACACCGGACAGGACTCGCCGGGAACCTGCTAGTTGGGATTATACCAGACGTCAGATAGCAGTTCCCTGGTGACATGTGTACAGGTTAGTTCATCAACCTGAGATCGTCATTTGTCTCGTGTGAGTTCCCACTGTGCTTTGATTACTATCCTACCACGCTCAAAGGAGACGTGCAAACAGGTTTTAGTTAGGTACAGTCCCGAGCCACATGGAGGCAGTGAGCGGATCTGTAGGGGTTCGTCTCTCCCTGTATTAGGGGTGAGGTCGCGCTGTGTCTAGGAGAGCCAGAACATGAAAAGTCCTTGGCCAAGGCAGGAGATTTGCTGGTAGGTATTCCAGTAGTATCTCAGGGTGTTCTGGGCTACACTCCGACACGACTTGTACCGCTATTGGGGGTCTGACTTTTACCAACCCCCTAGGCCCGCCATGCGATGCTCATAGACGAACAGACCGGACTGTATGGATATTGTCACTGACAGGCTCAGTAGGGTGTCAGGATGAGTTCGCTCATCAACGTCCCTTTTGGTCAATACCTGGTAGCTGTTGGAGATAGTGCCCTCAGAGTCAATTATTGGATCACAGGCACGTGATTGCAATGATTGAGGGAGGACCTATCCCGGTAGGACAGTCTTACTCGAGATGATAGTACGCTATCTGGTTTACCTTTATCATCGTGTACTGCTTTAGGTGACATGACAGGTCACTATTGCACGTTGATAGAGCCCCTAGGATTCTTGCTTGGCTGCCAGCAGTATGAGGGCGATCATATAAGTGAGAGCTGGAGTCTACAAGCATATCCTTAAAAGGTCCCTAGTCGTGGGAGTTTCGAGACAGGGCATCGATTCTCCAGAGTAGACTAGTGTATACAGTCGAGACCCCGACGAGGGGCGGTGGCCGGTCTCACAGGCCACTGGTGTCAGTTGGTTCACCTAAGATGTATACAGGTGCTCATTGGGTTATGAGTACACCGGACAGGACTCGCCGGGAACATGCTAGTTGGTCTTATACCTGACGTCAGATAGCAGTTCCCAGGTGACATGTGTACAGGTTAGTTCATCGACCTGGGGATCGTCATTTGTCTCGTGTGTGTTCCCACTGTGCTTTGATTACTACCCTACCACGGCTCAAAGGAGTCGTGCAAACAGGTTTTAGTTGGGTACAGTCCCGAGCCACATGGAGGCAGTGAGCGGATCTTCGGGGGTTTCGTCTCTCCCGGTATTGGGGGTGAGGTCGCGCTGTGTCTAGGAGAGCCATTACACGAAGTCCTTGGCCAAGGCAGGAGATTTACTGGTAGGTATTCCGGTAGTATCTCAGGGTGTTCTGGGCTACACTCCGACACGACTTGTACCGCTTTTGGGGGTCTGACTTTTACCAACCCCCTAAGCCCGACATGCGATGCTCATAGACGAACGGACCGGACTGTACGGATATTGTCACTGACAGGCTCAGTAGGGTGTCAGGATGAGTTCGCTCATCGACGTCCCTTTTAGTCAATAGCTGGTGGCCCGTTACGTATTGGCTTATACCTCTGACGTGCTAGTGGTTAAATCCACAGCCATAGTATTGACGAGTCTTTAGAGTCTACCACACTTTTCAGTTACTCAGCTTTCGGGCGAAACGCTGTAGAGGCCGTATGGAGATATGGCAGGGTCCGATCAGATACGTGCGGTATTGCACGGATCAGGATCGGACGGTTTGTACTAGTAGCCGTATAGGTATATGGCAGGGTTCGATCAGATACGTGCGGTATTGCACGGATCAGGATCGAACGGATATTACTAGCCGGCTTTGGTTTAAGCCGGTCCTAGTTTAGTACAGTGTAGATTTTGTCTCTTTGCATTTGTATCCGGACGGAATACAGATGCGGGTGTGTATGCACAGTATCGGGGTTTTCCTGTAATTTATTACGGGACCAGTTTTCTGGAGTTGCCAGTTTGCATTCCGTTCCGGCCGGTTTTCCTTTGTTCTTTCCCGGCCGGACTTTTCCGATGGAGGGGGTAATTTGCAGTTTTGCAAATTACATTTGTGGAGGGGTTTTCTTGCAAAAGGGTTTGATATGATAAGAATCTTTGCTTTTCAACCATGCTTTTGCTTTAATGAGATTTGATTGAATGAGGATGGGTTTAAAGTGAAAGGTATGGTTGATGTTGTGGTCACCTCTTTTATTTCTCCTACACTTACCTCCCTCTTGCAATTTTTTCACAACACCACCACCATTTCCAAAATGATGGCCGGCCACTTCATTTGAGGGGAGAGGAAGAAAAATGAGAGTGATTCATTTTGTGTATATCATTCTTCATCTCATTCCATTGCTAGAAAATTGAAAGCACCAATTTTCTATACACCATTCCTCCATCTATGGCAACCAACCCCAAAGTGAGACATGCACTCTACACTACACTTCCTACAGCAAATCTTGGACGTGTCGATTCGCCAGCTTCGCGCCCGAGTTGCCTCGGTATTGAGGTGGGAGCCCGTAAAAGCTACAGGCGATGTGGTGCCCTTTCCGACGAGGAGGAGACGGACGGAGATCCCGCGAGAAGATCGGAGTGGAGATGAAGACCGGAGGACTCGGATCAGTCGGTACATCTCTTCCCTTTCTTGTTAGTAGCTTAGACTTGTTAATGGTTACGATCCGGAGTTTAGTGCGCGGTGGTGCCGGTTTGCAAAGTCCGCAAAATTAAAGTTTATCACCGCTTCCGCATTCCGGCGTCGGATTGACGGCCGGGGCGCCACCGTGCACTTACAGTGGTATCAGAGCCTCGCCATTAACTTCGTCTAGCTTCGTTTGATGTGTTTTTCAGTTCCGATCGACCAAAATTCCAAAAACCGTATTTTTCCTTCACATCAGTTTCTGTTGAAATTTTTTGAAGTCTAAAAATTTTTCAGGTTGTAAAATATTGATGTACTGGAAAATCTAAGAGCTCTGTAAAAATTCGATGAAGTGATTCCACAGTTGGAGCGCGGAACCGCCGCATAAACCCCCATTCCGCCGCCCTTCCGCCGCGCACTGTGGAGATCACTGCACCATTTTTTTTCAGAGGCTTTCTGGGCTTAAAATATGGGTTTTGGAATATTAAAGTTGGGCCAATTATTTCTGTGAGTGCTACAGTTTTCTTTGGGGCCCACTTGTTAATTGTTTGATCAATCGGAAAATTTTAAAACACATTTTTCACAGTATTTACATTATATCTGCGACCGTGAATGTCACTCGATCGGTAAATCCGGTCTAACTGCTATAGCCCGGTTAGACGGATTTGCGAACGTGACCTTCACGTTGATGTTCTATGTATTTGCTGTGTTGTTGCGGATCGGTCGTGGGGGATAGCCTGGATGCAATGCTAGTACAGTTTTGTTGTATCATGTACATTTGATATTGCGGGGCGAGCGTCCGACATGTGGACTGCCGTCACTGCCTGTTTGTATTATTCTTTTGGGGCACGACCTGGTTGCGGTCGATGTACCCGGTGTATGTATATTTTACTTTCTGTACTAGGGTTACCCCGCGGAGGGGTGCACGGATAGCCGGGTTCTAGAGGGCAACGGGCCCGCATCTCAGGGCATTGAGACGGAGGGGCTTCAGTCTGGAATTGGCGGGCTATTCGCCGCACTCGTAGGGGGTACAGGTTGACCCAGGAGGGGTGCCCAAGTTGCCGGATTCCGTGAAGTGCTGGGTGGTCCATTCACGGTGCTGGAGGGGGCTGCCTCGCTTCAGGTTTTGGCAGGTGACTTGCCGCGCCCGTAGGGGTCTAGGTTTTCATTGCACAGGCTATCCACACGACCAGGGGAACGTCGGGTTTCAGTAGTGGCTCTGTGAAACCCGGGGATCCCAGATATCTGTATTGTTCTGTGATGCTGTACATTTCTGTGATGTTGCATTTCTTTTCACGCCTTGAGCGAAATATAATATATTGGTATATATATTAGTAGATGTTGTATATGTTTTTCATCCGCGCTAGTCCAGTCCCCGCTCTGCCGTTAGTTAGCTAACCTAACGGGTGATGACGGGACCCAGTGGCGAATGCAGATGGCATATACGTACGTCAGTATATTTTCGTTCTTTGTGGTGTGATCAATTGATGGGACTGCGTTGATTCGGATCAATGCATGTTAAACAAACCTAATCTGATGTTGTTGGAACACTTTTCAAAAAGCTGTTATTTCAAGGTCGTTCATTTCTGTTTTGCATCGTGGTATTCATTTGAATATCCTGCTCCTCAGTCGACGAGGCAAGGGCCGAGATCCCTTCACCGGGAGTGACCCCTTGGACAGAAGTTTGCGTCAGGGCATTAACTTCACTATAGCCGATTACTTTTGCTTTGCATCGTGGTATTCAGCTGGAATATCCTGCACCTCATTCTACGGGGAAAGAGCCGAGATCCCTTCACCGGGAGTGACCTCTTTAGTAAAGGTTTTCGTCACTATATTTTCTAAAAAGCTATCCGTTCCTTCAACGATATCAAGTTCATTACGTTAAAGGTTTTCGCCAGAAACCATTCGTAGCCCTCCATCATTTCAGTTAGATATTCGGTAGTATTCAAGCTATGTATTTTGACCTCACGCCAAGGCATAGTGTTTGGTAGTTACCGGGAATTTATCTGTTGCATAGATAGATGCGTTGGTTTGGGACAGTCGTACTACTATTTTGGCCTACGTCAAGGGTATGTACGGGTGGGTTCAAATTAACCTGGACAATGATGGGTAGAACTTGACATGTGACTTATGATATTTTGACCTCACGCCAAGGTCATAAGAGCATGGGGTAGAAATCACATCGGGAGTTTCAAAAGAACTGAAACTTGCCAGATATGCGCATACCTTCTGGAGTGTGATACCGTGAGCGGATTCCGTCACTTTATCATGCGATGAGAGTTGGATCCCGATTCCCACTGATGAGTTAGTTTACTCCTCGGGTGACCCCGACTAATTCTTCTTTCAGGTTTGGAGGAGAATTTGAGGTACAGTGGGAGGTTTCCAGATTAGATAAATTGGTAACCATTCTGATCTAGGGTAGAGTGCACGCTGAGTGTTTCTTTTCTCTCTCTCTCTGGCAGCGACCATTGACCCGACCCTAAGACCATGACTCAGTGACCAAGTTGACCGAACCTTCTTAACACCGGCTTTTGGATTGTCAGAGTTGCAGACCTCATTGTCACTCCTACTTTTACCCTTTTCTCCAGGACACCCCGTATTACTACGAACGTCCACTTCCATTGGACAAAACCATCGTATGGTTAGATACGAACTCGAAGGAATTCGAGGATGGTTTCCGATTCTGGAGAAAACGGATAGGATTATTCAGTTGTCTTTTCTTTTCACCCTCTCTCAGGTTGCGAGTACTCCTTAGTTTAGGAGTAGTACACCTATTACGCTTATTGGATAGTCTTCTTCCAAACCATAGGCTGGTGCCGACCGGTAGGGAATGAAGAAAACCAGTTAGCCTAAACGGTGTACAGAAGGTATTAAGTTCAGACAAAGCAAGGGATTAGTAAGAGGGCAAAGTAAATTGCGACTGCTATTCATAACCAAACCAAGTATTTCTTCGCCAATCCTAAATCACCTTTGTATTTCTCCAGGACACTCCGTATCACTACGAAGATCCCATTTTATTGGATAATCCATCGTATGGTTATATACGAACTCGAAAGGAACTTGTTCCAGTTCGGGGATGGATTCTGGTTCAGGAGAAATAGGAATAAGGTTTAATTCGGTTGTCTTTTATCTTCACCTTCTCTCGCATTGCGAGTGCTCCTAGGATTAGGACAGTACACCCTTTATGCTTATTGGATAGTCTTCTTCCAAACCATAGGCTGGTGCCGAACGGTAGGGAAGGAAGAAAACCAATTGGCCTAAATGGGTGTGCAGAAGGTAACGACTAAAGACATATAAAGGGATTTGGAGAGGTGGCAAAGAATTATGCGGTTATAGTTGTGAATCTGGATAATGGTAGAGGCATTACTAGGAATACCAGGATACCCCATCGAAACACTTCAATGTTTCAGTTCACTGTGTACTGTTAAAAGAAAACTGATTTCCCGATTAGATACTTACTCCAGGGTATGTATTTACCAGGTATGATTCTCACATCTGTATGGTTTTACAGATGTTGAGTGGGAGTAAGTCATTGGGAATTGAGTGATCATCCTCATTATATCGGGATTCGTTGTAATCGGTGATATTTGAGGAGATCACCTGGGCTGTTTGCCGGTTGGCGAATATTTGATTTTGAATATCCGCTGTTATGCACCAATTTCAAATTGATATATCTGTACGTCTATTTTCATAGAGTGAGATATACCTTTTGATATTATGTCGATGACATTTATCTAAATCAGTAGATGGTTAGGTAAGGAGCATTAAACGACGGTGTAATTCTTCTTAACCATAAGTACAGTTTTCAACCTACGACACACAGTGAAAGAGTTGTCAGACTCAGCGGACTTATACAGAGTATTGTATGTTGTCCAGTGTCCATTAGGACAGAGGGGTTGGTCCTCATACTGTATTCTGTTTACTTTTAACTTCTCTAGTTCTTAGACATGTGTTTCGTTGAAACACAGGGTCTAAAGTTTTGAGGAGTTATAGGTATTTGAATAGAGTAGAGAACCAGGTATAGCAAGTATCGGGATTCTTCAATGTGATCGAAGATGTAGATATTTGTGTATGGTATTCAGTTGATAGTAATAATAAAGAGAAATTGCTTCTCTTTCAGGTTACTCGTAATTGGAAGCATTCCTAAGTTGAGTAACGCTGATCGGCCTCTCTCCATTTAGTTGACATGCACTGGAGATAGCTGCATGATTTGAATCTGGTTAAATTAAATCAGTGCCTCTGGTTCTATATTGGATGTAGATCAGTTCATATCTTAACGTTGTTAAGGTACGGGGAGTTGTCCGGCTTATGATTAAAACCAGACTCTGGATAACTCAAGGCACGTTTCTGTAATGGTTGTTTGTGGGTTGACCCAGGCTATGACGAGTGTTGATTTTCTACCATAAGAAAGATCAATAGTGATATTGTTCTTGACTCGCCACAGTTTTAATAAAAATGGATTTTTTCAAAAACAGTAGTGGGAGTATGGTAGAACTGGAAGTGATTCCAGAACCGCAAACGATTACTGAAGATTTGATAAGGAACCTGAAGATTCAATCTGATTTGACATTCCATTGGCAACTCCGCAGATAAGGTGGGTAACTTCAGGCACCCGAGAGGTACTCCGGTAGCCTCAAGGACGGTGACAGGGAAGTTCTTGTTTACCCACACCTGCCATTGTTGTTGTTTCAGGCTGCGAGACCCGGCAGGAGGATGAGTATAGCGTCGTTCTAAACTAGTTTTAGAAGTGCACGTCTATATGACTCTGGCAGAGGGTTGTCGTAGTCAGTGGGAGCAGCGGAAGCATTGGTGGACATCAGGCTTATATCTATTTATAGACTAAAGCAGGTGTAGCGGAGATAGATCATCTATTTCTGATGTGACAGTCATGGGTTTGACGTCATCAGAATAGGGGATGGATCTGTTGAGAAGGTAGTAGGGTGTGATATCCTGGTATTTGGATGACATACATAGAATAGGAAAGGAAACTCCTATACTACGATCGGTTATACTTTGGTCGTCACACAGTGGTTTCTACACAAAAGGACTTGGACATTACATCAGACATACTGGTTACTAGATCTATGGTTTTAGATCTAGATTTGGGTAGTTTCCCAATCTGGGTACTTAGACAGCATTCTAAGAGTATTTAGAATGGACGACTCCTGGCATGGTAATGTACCTGCAGGTAATGGAGTCACCCTCTCTAAAGGTGTCTTACAGACTAAAGGGGAGAGGGATGTTCATGATTGACAGATCACTTGTTAGGCAATTGAGTCAATCATGAGATGTCAAGTACCACACCAGATGTTGTTCTTGCACTAGATGCAATAAGTTGACATTGATCCAATCCGGGAAAAACAGTCGGAAGCAGTTTTAGAACATAAGTGGATGTTCTAGGGATATGATAACGACAGCCTCATTAGGGAGACAGTTATCATTCCAGGCTTCCAAGGTGACATGGACGACAGGGTGATCGTCAGAGTTATAGTTTTCCTTCTGACGAGGGGCAGTATTTTGGACGGGTGGTCCAAGGAAATACTGAAGGTGGCATGGCGCAGGATACTGATTAAGTTCAGTTGACGATACAGTCTAAGAAGTTTGGATTTGGAGTTCATTTATGAGCTCGGTCCCATCAGACATCCAGACATTCTAAGACAGGTATTGCTCATTTCGGGAGATGGCTTTCTCCGTGAACTTGAGATATAGAGAGACATAAAAAGAAACTTCAAGGCGGATCCACTCACTGAGGCTATTCCTCGAACGCAATAGTTTCGCAAACAGGTTTTGTGCGACTAACTAGTAGAGGAGTTGGGTGTTCGGTATCACACGGGCTGTGAGTATGCGACATCGCAATAATTAGCCTTGAGTGCAAGTGGGAGATTGTTGGAGATAGTGCCCTCAGAGTCAATTATTGGATCACAGGCACGTGATTGCAATGATTGAGGGAGGACCTATCCCGGTAGGACAGTCTTACTCGAGATGATAGTACGCTATCTGGTTTACCTTTATCATCGTGTACTGCTTTAGGTGACATGACAGGTCACTATTGCACGTTGATAGAGCCCCTAGGATTCTTGCTTGGCTGCCAGCAGTATGAGGGCGATCATATAAGTGAGAGCTGGAGTCTACAAGCATATCCTTAAAAGGTCCCTAGTCGTGGGAGTTTCGAGACAGGGCATCGATTCTCCAGAGTAGACTAGTGTATACAGTCGAGACCCCGACGAGGGGCGGTGGCCGGTCTCACAGGCCACTGGTGTCAGTTGGTTCACCTAAGATGTATACAGGTGCTCATTGGGTTATAAGTACACCGGACAGGACTCGCCGGGAACATGCTAGTTGGTCTTATACCTGACGTCAGATAGCAGTTCCCAGGTGACATGTGTACAGGTTAGTTCATCGACCTGGGGATCGTCATTTGTCTCGTGTGTGTTCCCACTGTGCTTTGATTACTACCCTACCACGGCTCAAAGGAGTCGTGCAAACAGGTTTTAGTTGGGTACAGTCCCGAGCCACATGGAGGCAGTGAGCGGATCTTCGGGGGTTTCGTCTCTCCCGGTATTGGGGGTGAGGTCGCGCTGTGTCTAGGAGAGCCATTACACGAAGTCCTTGGCCAAGGCAGGAGATTTACTGGTAGGTATTCCGGTAGTATCTCAGGGTGTTCTGGGCTACACTCCGACACGACTTGTACCGCTTTTGGGGGTCTGACTTTTACCAACCCCCTAAGCCCGACATGCGATGCTCATAGACGAACGGACCGGACTGTACGGATATTGTCACTGACAGGCTCAGTAGGGTGTCAGGATGAGTTCGCTCATCGACGTCCCTTTTAGTCAATAGCTGGTGGCCCGTTACGTATTGGCTTATACCTCTGACGTGCTAGTGGTTAAATCCACAGCCATAGTATTGACGAGTCTTTAGAGTCTACCACACTTTTCAGTTACTCAGCTTTCGGGCGAAACGCTGTAGAGGCCGTATGGAGATATGGCAGGGTCCGATTAGATACGTGCGGTATTGCACGGATCAGGATCGGACGGTTTGTACTAGTAGCCGTATAGGTATATGGCAGGGTTCGATCAGATACGTGCGGTATTGCACGGATCAGGATCGAACGGATATTACTAGCCGGCTTTGGTTTAAGCCGGTCCTAGTTTAGTACAGTGTAGATTTTGTCTCTTTGCATTTGTATCCGGACGGAATACAGATGCGGGTGTGTATGCACAGTATCGGGGTTTTCCTGTAATTTATTACGGGACCAGTTTTCTGGAGTTGCCAGTTTGCATTCCGTTCCGGCCGGTTTTCCTTTGTTCTTTCCCGGCCGGACTTTTCCGATGGAGGGGGTAATTTGCAGTTTTGCAAATTACATTTGTGGAGGGGTTTTCTTGCAAAAGGGTTTGATATGATAAGAATCTTTGCTTTTCAACCATGCTTTTGCTTTAATGAGATTTGATTGAATGAGGATGGGTTTAAAGTGAAAGGTATGGTTGATGTTGTGGTCACCTCTTTTATTTCTCCTACACTTACCTCCCTCTTGCAATTTGTTCACAACACCACCACCATTTCCAAAATGATGGCCGGCCACTTCATTTGAGGGGAGAGGAAGAAAAATGAGAGTGATTCATTTTGTGTATATCATTCTTCATCTCATTCCATTGCTAGAAAATTGAAAGCACCAATTTTCTATACACCATTCCTCCATCTATGGCAACCAACCCCAAAGTGAGACATGCACTCTACACTACACTTCCTACAGCAAATCTTGGACGTGTCGATTCGCCAGCTTCGCGCCCGAGTTGCCTCGGTATTGAGGTGGGAGCCCGTAAAAGCTACAGGCGATGTGGTGCCCTTTCCGACGAGGAGGAGACGGACGGAGATCCCGCGAGAAGATCGGAGTGGAGATGAAGACCGGAGGACTCGGATCAGTCGGTACATCTCTTCCCTTTCTTGTTAGTAGCTTAGACTTGTTAATGGTTACGATCCGGAGTTTAGTGCGCGGTGGTGCCGGTTTGCAAAGTCCGCAAAATTAAAGTTTATCACCGCTTCCGCATTCCGGCGTCGGATTGACGGCCGGGGCGCCACCGTGCACTTACAGTAGCCCGTCACGTATTGGCTTATACCTCTGACGTGCTAGTGGTTAAATCCATAGCCATAGTATTGACGAGTCTTTAGAGTCTACCATACACAGTTACTCAGGTTTCGGGCGAAACGCTGTAGAGGACGTATGGAGATATGGCAGGGTTCGATCAGATACGTGCGGTATTGCACGGATCGTGATCGGACGGTTTTTACTAGCCGGCTTTGGCTTAAGCCGGATCCTAGTATTAGATAGTGTAGTTTTGTCTCTTTGCATTTGTGTTCAGTGGGAATACAAATGCGGGCATGTATTTGCAGTAGCGGGGTTTTCCTGTAATTTATTACGGGATCAGTTTTCTGAAGTTGCCAGTTTGCATTCCGTTCCGGCCGGTTTTCTTTTGTTCCTTCGCGGCCGGACTTTCCGATGGAAGGGGTATTTGCATATTTGCAAATAACTTATTTGTGGAGGGGTATCTTGCATAAGTGTGGCTTCATGATTATTCTTTCATCATGAGATGCTTTTTGAGTCCATTCCTTTGCTTTTCATGTGATGGTTTGTGAGTGGATTGAAAAGGAATTTGGTGTGACCATTTTTCTCTTCAATTATTCCTTCCTTGCATTATTTGATCCATAACCCACACCCATTTCCTAGAGAGGGCCGGCCACTTCATTTTGTGAGAAGAATATGAGAGAGTTTGATTTTTGAGTGGTAGCATGATTCTTCATCTCATTTTTCTTGCTAGAAAATTGAAAGCACCAATTTTCTTTAACCTCTTCCTCCATCCTCCATGGCAACTAAACCCCAAAGAGACATAGACTACTACACTATTCTACAGCACATCTTGGACGCGTCGGCTAGCCAACTTCGCGCCCGAGTTGCCTCGGTCCAGAGGTGGGAGCCCGTAAAAGATTTCGGCTACGTGGTGCCCTTTCCGACGAGGACGTAACGGACGGAGATTCCGCAGGAGATCGGAGTGGAGACGATGACCGAAGGACACGGATCACTTGGTATACTTCTCTACCCGTCTTTTAGTTTGCTAGTTGCTAGGTTAATGGCCCGATCCGGGTGAAAAGTGCGCGGTGGTGCCGGTTTGCTAGTTTACAAAGTTTTTGTTTCCGCATTTCCGGTGTCAGATCGACGGCCGGGGCACCGTCATGGACTTACATTGCTATCAGAGCTACGCCATTAACCATGCCTAGCTTGCTCTAGTATGTTTAAACCCGATCGAACAAAAATCGCAAAAACCGTATTTTCAGTGCATGTGTTTTCTGTCGAAATTTTTTCTGCTCTAAATATTTTTCAGGTTGTTGCAGAATACTGTGCATGGAACAATAAGAATTCTGGTAAAATTTGGTCGCGAGATCTAACTATACCGCCGCGGTGTTAGTGTATATGCCCTAGAGGCCATTACTGTATCATACTAGTTTGTATATTACTTAATGGAAGCTTGGGATATTCACCTTGTATAAACAATCTTGCTCAATATAGTAGTATGCTACTTGGTTTGTTTCTACTTCAATATGTACTTGTGTTTATTTCAGTATATCACTTATACGCATTAGTGGAGCCCTTAGGATCTTTGCTTGATTACCAGCGTTGTGATGGCAGTCACACTAGTGGGGGCTGGGTAATCTATAGGCACATCCTTATACAGGTCCCTAGTCGTAGGACTATCGAGACAGGGCATCGATACTCCGGAGTAGACTAGCGTATGCGCTTCTCATCCCAGTGTGGGAGATGGTCTGTCCCACAGCCATCAGTACGTCGTACTGGAGATAGTATACGGGTGCTCGTCGGGTTACGAGTACACTGGACAGGACTCGTCGGGAACTGACAGGTTGGTATTATACCTATCGTCAGTTATCAGTTCCCAGGTGACATGAGTACAGCTTAGTCCGCTGACTTGACACTGACACTTCGCCTCGAGTGTGTTCCCACTGCACTTTGATCACTACCCTACCACGGCTCAAAGGAGTCGTGCAAACAGGTGGTGGTTGGGTGCAGTCCCGAAGCACTTGGAGGCAGTGACGGTTAGACAGGATTCGTCTCTCCCGGTATTGGGGGTTGACATCGCGCTGTGTCTAGGAGAGCCATTACACGAGTAGTCCCTGGCCAGGGCAAGCGAGATATACTGGTAGGTTTCCAGTGTTATCTCAGGGTGTTTTGGGCTTCACTCCGACACGACTTGTACCGCTATTGGGGGACTGACGTTTTACCGCCCCCTAGGCCCGCCATGCGATGTATCAGACGAACAGACCGGACTGTACGGAGAATGTCACATTCAGACTCAGTAGGAGTTCAGATGGGGTTTCACCTCGTCAGCCTTCTTGTCGACATCTACCTGGGGACCGTTACGCACAGCTAGTGCCGCTTGCGGTCTGTGGTTAAACCCACTGCCAGCGTAGTGTCGAGTCTTTAGAGTCCCACACAGAGGGTATTCGCCTCTGGGCAAAACAGAGTAGAGGTCGCATGGTTTTGCGACAGGGTTCGTTCTCATCCGCGCACTTGTGCACGTTTGGAGTCCGGACGGATTATACTGGCAGGCTCTGGTTTGAGCCAGATACTGGTATATGTTTTGGGGGTTGCTTTTATCTCTTGGTATTCTTGTTCCTCGGAACGAGAATACAGGTGTGTATGCACAGTTGCTTGAGGCGGAGGATGAGGTTTTTCATTAGGGTTTCGGAACGGGTGCGTATGCACAGTTGACAGTCTTCATTTTCCAAACCCTAATGGATTTATATATTATCTATTAATAATAGTAATTAAATGAGAATTATGTTATGGTTGATTTTTTTTGTTGACTTGTTGACCTTGGTTGACTTGTTGACCATTGACCACCATCATGCTTTGAAAGTCTTCCTTGATTCATGCTTACACTTCATTTAAAGAAGCATGATAGTGGTCATTCCAAAATTACCATCAACTATTCTTATTTCAATTATTATCATTTAGATAATACTTTTCTTTTGCATTATGGTTGCAAGAAAGAGAAAAGATATCTCATTCTATCATAACCTCTCTCTCTCCTCATTTCATCTTCTTCTTCCTCTAGCAAAGAGAAACCCTCTCATGTGTTGAGAATCCTTCTCTTTAAAAGGAAAAGCAAACCCTAATCACTCTCTACTCATTCTAGGATGAAGGTTTAGCAAGCCGGAAACCCTAGTTCACTCAAAGATCGAGGAAGAGCCCAAAGGTCGAACCTTCGAGGTGGATCCATCTTCGACGGAAGAAGGCGACGAAAAGAGAACCATCAACCTCTACAAGGTTTGAAGAAGAAGGAGTTCAAGTTTAGGTATAACCATCTTCCATAGTAGCTAACTCTCTTTAGCAAGTATACTAGTTTTAGTTTAGACAACGATCCCGACCTAGTTTAGTCCATGTTGCCTCTTGCGATAAAAATTCGTTTTTTATACCGTTTCCGCCTCCCCGTAAGCACCGGGGGTCGGAATATGGACTTACAGTGGTATCAGAGCCTAACTAAACTTAAACTAGCTTGGTAGTGAAGTGTAACGAAGTTCGGAACCGAAAAATCGCAAAACCGGAAAAACAAAACCCTAAGTTTCTGTTGAAATTTTTTCTGCTCAAAATGAAAAACTTTATACTTGTAAAATCGTCTCAGGGTTTTCTAAGAACAAACACCAAAAAAGATAGCATGATTCCTCCAAAGCGCCGCCCTTCCGCGGCCTCACCTCTTCATCTGGCCGCGGAACCGCCGCTGTTTGGTGTCATCTCTGCATCGTTTTTTGTGCAGTGTTCTTCTGTGTTGGTTTTGGGATTTTTAAGATATATTATATGTACCCAGATTTTCCAGAACTGAAATTCACTTTTGGGGTCCTATAATTCCGTATTTTTTCCGAACTTCACTGCACTTTGGCTATGTTGGTTATATCTGTGTTGTTTGCATGTATTGAACGTCGGCTAATCGCTATAAGTCGATTAGTCGGGGTTATACATGATCTGTAATGTGCTGGAATGTGTATATGAATCTGTTGGACTGTCGCGGGTGAATAACCGGGGTGGATGTGAGATGAGCTTTTGTTTTTCTTTCATTCATTGTAAATGTAAATTGATGTAATAATATTATTTGTTTGGCCGCACAACCGGGTCGGGGTTGTAGCCGTCATTGTATAATTCTTTTTACTGTTTTTGCTCCTAGGATAGACCCATGGAGGGGTGCACAAACTACCGAGTACTTGGCGGGTAGTTTGCCGCACCCGTAGGGGTCTTGGGTGGGGTATTTGGCTATTCACCGCGACCGTGTTATCCGCTTTTCGTTTCAGGCTCGAAAGGATTGCGGATTGCTAGTATATCCAATGTATTCATCTGTGATCTGTAATGTCTATCATTGCTTTCTATTTAGGCGTTGCTTATGTTTTACAGCCGCGCTAGCCCAGCCCCCGCTCTGTCGTTAGTTAAGTAACCTAACGAGTGATGACGGGACCCCGTGGCGAATGCGAATGGCATAAGCGTACGTCATATTTTAGTTGTTTTCTGCAATGGTAGGATTAAATGATGGGACGCATTAAAAGAACTAATGCAAGAATATCACGCATTAAAAGAACTAATGCAAGATAATAAACCAAGTTTAAGTCGATGGAACACTTTCGAAAAACCACTCGGTTCTTTTCAAAACTAACTTTTAAATGCGGAGCTTGAGCCACTCCTTCTAAAAGCTATCTCGTTCCATCGATTATATCAAGTTCACTACGTTCACGGTTTTACCAAAACCATTCGTAGCCCTCCGTCATTTCACATAAATAGTCAATAGTATTCAAGCTGTGTTTGTTGGCCAAAGTCAAGGCATAGTGATTGGTAGCTATTGGATATTCATGTGCAGCATAGATAGATGCGTTGATTTGGAACAGTCGTACTGCCTTGTTGGCCAAAGTCAAGGGTATGTACGGGTGGATTCAAATTAACCTGGAGAACGACGGGAAGAACTTGACATGTGACTTATGATTTGTTGGCCAAAGTCAAGGTCATAAGAGCATGGGGCAAAAATCCACATCGGGAGTTTCATAAGTACTGAAACTTGCTAGATTTGCATACCATTTGGAGTGTGATGATTATGGTAGGATTCCTTCATTTTCGTCACGCGATGATATTTGGATCCCGATCCTACTGTGAGTATATGCTACTCCTCGGGAAATTTCTCACTAAACGATCAATGCTATAAACCTAGTAGGTGCCTAGAAAGGTGTTAGCGGGGCTACGCCCCCAGGGAAAAGAGGTTCTTAAATTAAGGAACTTCACGAAAGCGTTGGAAAACCTCCCTCGAAGTACCGACACTGGCCTGGCTGAACGGTTAAGCAAGTATTGTACGGTGGGATTGATCCCGGCTAATTCTTCCTTTGTGGTTTGAGGAGGGATTCGAGAGACAGTGGGAGCCATCCTGTTTAGACAAATTAAAAACCATTCTAAACTTGCAAGAGCATCGTGCTAAGTGTTTCTTCTCTCCCCCTGCAGCGACCAAATCGAAATGACTGGACTTAAGTTACTTCTAGATAAAAACATATTGACAGGGCCAAACTACAAAGATTGGCTCAGGAATGTCAAATTGGCAATCTCTTACGACAAGCTGGGGTATCTTCTTACCACCAAAGCTCCCCCCGTCCCAGGTCCCACCTCCAGCGTCGCGGATAAGGAAATCCGTAAGACTTGGGAGATTGACAGCGCGAAGGCCAGATGCCTCGTACTTGCCTCGATGGACAACGACCATCAGAGGAGGCACGAGAATATGGATTTGGAATCCATATTTCTTCATACAAAAGAACTGTATGGAGAGCAGTCTCGTATCGCAAGATACGAAGTGTCGAAGAAGTTATTTTCGACTAAGTTGGCCGTCGGATCATCGGTAGCGGACCACGTGCTTAAGATGATTGGCTACACTGAGGAGCTCGCGGAACTTGGGACCACGTTGGACAGTGAACTTTATACGGATATAATTCTCCAGTCCCTTCCATCCACTTACGCCCAGTTCATACTGAATTTCAACTTGCAAGAAAAGGAAGTTGAACTTTCAGAACTCCTCAACCTGCTGAGGAGCGCAGAGGGCACCCTACAGAAGGGTAGGGATACATCCACTTTGTTTGTAGGAGGATCTTCTTCTTCTAGGTCCAAGGCGAAAGCCAAGGGAAAGAAGAGGAAAGCCCCCGCCAAACCAAGGGGCGGTGTTAGTAAAGTGGGTACGAAGGGAAAGGAAAAGGCAACAAAGATAGCGGGGAAGCTTGTTGGTAAAGAGGAATGCTTCTATTGTCACAAGAGTGGACACTGGAAGAAAGATTGCAGGGCTTGGAAAGCCAGGACACAGGAACTGAAGCAGGTTGCGGCTTCAGCTTCAGGTGTGTATGTTATTGAAAACTGTCTTTCTATAAACTCTACTTCCTGGGTATTGGATACCGGATCAGGATCTCATATCTGTAATTCTTTGCAGGCGTTGAGAAACCGTAGGGTTTTGAAGGCAGGTGACATGACCCTCAGAGTTGCGAACGGAGCTAGCATGGATGCTAAAGCCGTGGGGGACTATCACCTGGGAATGTCAGATGGGCATGTTTTGGTTTTGCGTAATTGCTTTTTTGTACCCAACGCAACTTGTAATATCATTTCTGTATCTTTGGTTTCTAAAGAAGGTTATGAATTTGCGTTTGTAAGTAATGTTGTAAACATTCACCTTAATCAAGTTCTGATTGGGTCAGGTACACTGAGCAATGGTATATACGTATTAAACCAACCACAGATTTTTAATGTCCAGAATACACACAAAAGAAAGTCTCCAGATATCAATCAGGCTTTCTTATGGTATTGTAGACTGGGTCACATCAATGAGAGAAGGTTGACTAAGTTACATACAGAAGGATATTTGGATCCGTTCGAATATCAATCGTATGCCACTTGTCAATCCTGTCTCAAAGGAAAGATGACAAAGACTCCGTTCACTGGACACGGAGTAAGAGCGAGCGAGCTCTTGGGACTCGTACACAGCGACGTGTGCGGTCCAATGTCTACACATGCGCGAAGCGGTTATTCTTACTTCATTACTTTTACGGATGATTTTTCAAGATACGGTTATGTCTTCTTAATGAAACATAAGTCCGAAGCTTTTGAAAAATTCCAGGAATTTAAGAATGAAGTAGAAAAACAAACCGGCAAAAGTATCAAGATTCTAAGATCGGATCGAGGTGGAGAATACTTAAGTGCCGAGTTCCTGAATTATTTAAAAGAGAATGGGATTCTCTCTCAGCTTACTCCTCCATACACTCCGCAACACAACGGTGTATCGGAGAGACGGAACCGAACCCTATTGGATATGGTACGGTCCATGATGAGTAATGCTGAGTTACCGCGATCATTCTGGGGGTATGCGCTAGAATCAGCTGCGTACCTTTTGAACCGAGTTCCTACTAAGACTGTGCCTACTACACCATATGAGATGTGGTGTGGGAAGAGACCCCATCTCAGTTACATCAAGACTTGGGGATGTCCAGCTTTTGTTAAAAAGCAGCATGTGGACAAGCTCGAGGCATGCTCAGTACAGTGTAAGTTCGTGGGATATCCAAAGAACTCTAAGGGATATTTCTTCTACTGTGAAGAGGAACAAAAAGTTCTTGTTTCTCGTCATGCCTACTTCTTGGAAACTGAGTTTTTGGAAAACCAGATAAGTGGGAGCACAGTAGAACTGGAAGAAATTCCAGAACCACGGACTATTACTGAAAGCTTAGTGGAACCAGAAGGTTCAAATGAACAGGACATTCCTACGCCGCTCCGCAGAAGTAGTAGGCAGTCTCATCCGCCCGAGAGATACTACGGTTTTCTCATAGACGGGGATAGAGAGGATTGCATCATAGACTATGATGAGCCTACTAGCTTCCAGCAGGCCGTTCAGAGCGTTGACTCGGTAAAATGGCTGGATGCAATGCGGACCGAAATGGAGTCCATGTACACCAACAAAGTATGGACGTTGGACATTGCTCCAGACGGGGTAAAACCCGTAGGATGCAAGTGGATCTTCAAAAGGAAGATTGGTGTAGATGGACAGGTTGAGACCTATAAAGCTAGACTTGTAGCAAAGGGTTTCCGTCAAAGACCTGGCTTGGACTATGACGAAACCTTTTCTCCAGTGGCTATGCTGAAATCCATTCGGATCCTTCTTGCCATTGCTGCCTTCCACGATTATGAGATTTGGCAGATGGACGTAAAAACCGCTTTTCTAAATGGAAGTTTAGAGGAGTGTGTCTATATGGATCAGCCAGAGGGTTTCATTCAGAGTGGGAGCAGCGGAAAGGTGTGCAAGTTGCTTAAGTCCATCTATGGACTAAAGCAGGCATCGCGGAGTTGGAACATCTGTTTTGATGAGACGGTCAAGGAATTTGACTTTATCAAAAATCCAGATGAACCATGCATCTATAGTAGATTTGTAGCGAGAACAGTAGTATTCCTTGTTTTATACGTGGATGACATTCTCTTAATAGGAAATGACATTCCTATGCTACAATCTGTCAAGGGTTTCTTGTCACACAGGTTCTCCATGAAAGACCTGGGTGATGCCTCCTACATCCTGGGGATCCGGATCCATCGTGATAGATCCAAGAGGATATTAGGACTTTCACAGTCCAGGTACATCGACACCGTACTGAAAAGATTCAGTATGGAAGATTCCAAGCGCGGTAACCTACCGGCTTGTCACGGGATCACCCTCTCTAAAGAGATGTCTCCCAAGACTGATTTGGAGAGGGATCGCATGTCTATTATACCCTACGCATCTGCGGTAGGCTCTATAATGTATGCGATGTTGTGTACCAGACCGGATGTAGCTTATGCACTGAGTGTAGTAAGCCGGTATCAGTCAAACCCTGGAGAGAAACATTGGATAGCGGTAAAGAACATTCTCAAGTACCTGAGGAGGACTAAGGAGATGTTCTTGGTGTATGGCGGAAAAGACCTCCAGATTGAGGCCTTTGCTGACTCCAGCTTCCAGAGTGACAAGGATGATTCCAAGTCCATGTCGGGTTTTGTCTTTACCCTCAATGGAGGGGCGGTGTGTTGGAAGAGTTCCAAACAGGAAACCGTTGCAGACTTGACTATGGAAGCGGAATACATCGCTGCATCTGATGCCGCAAAAGAAGCTGTCTGGATAAGGAAGTTCTTAAAAGAACTTCAGGTGGTTCCGTCCATTGTTGACCCAGTACCTCTGTATTGCGACAACAACGGGGCTATAGCTTTAGCAAAGGAACCCAGGTCCCATCAGAGATCCAGGCACATCTTGAGGCGGTATCACCTGATCAGGGAGATCGTGGATCGCAAGGAGATCGAGGTTCGGAGGGTTGCTTCAGAAGAGAACACTGCAGATCCATTCACCAAGGCCCTACCCCAGACTCAGTTCGAGCGGCTGATCGAGATGATAGGTCTTCGATACGCCAGTACATGGCCTTAGTGCAAGTGGGAGATTGTTAGTGTATATGCCCTAGAGGCCATTACTGTATCATACTAGTTTGTATATTACTTAATGGAAGCTTGGGATATTCACCTTGTATAAACAATCTTGCTCAATATAGTAGTATGCTACTTGGTTTGTTTCTACTTCAATGTGTACTTGTGTTTATTTCAGTATATCACTTATACGCATTAGTGGAGCCCTTAGGATCTTTGCTTGATTACCAGCGTTGTGATGGCAGTCACACTAGTGGGGGCTGGGTAATCTATAGGCACATCCTTATACAGGTCCCTAGTCGTAGGACTATCGAGACAGGGCATCGATACTCCGGAGTAGACTAGCGTATGCGCTTCTCATCCCAGTGTGGGAGATGGTCTGTCCCACAGCCATCAGTACGTCGTACTGGAGATAGTATACGGGTGCTCGTTGGGTTACGAGTACACTGGACAGGACTAGTCGGGAACTGACAGGTTGGTATTATACCTATCGTCAGTTATCAGTTCCCAGGTGACATGAGTACAGCTTAGTCCGCTGACTTGACACTGACACTTCGCCTCGAGTGTGTTCCCACTGCACTTTGATCACTACCCTACCACGGCTCAAAGGAGTCGTGCAAACAGGTGGTGGTTGGGTGCAGTCCCGAAGCACTTGGAGGCAGTGACGGTTAGACAGGATTCGTCTCTCCCGGTATTGGGGGTTGACATCGCGCTGTGTCTAGGAGAGCCATTACACGAGTAGTCCCTGGCCAGGGCAAGCGAGATATACTGGTAGGTTTCCAGTGTTATCTCAGGGTGTTTTGGGCTTCACTCCGACACGACTTGTACCGCTATTGGGGGACTGACGTTTTACCGCCCCCTAGGCCCGCCATGCGATGTATCAGACGAACAGACCGGACTGTACGGAGAATGTCACATTCAGACTCAGTAGGAGTTCAGATGGGGTTTCACCTCGTCAGCCTTCTTGTCGACATCTACCTGGGGACCGTTACGCACAGCTAGTGCCGCTTGCGGTCTGTGGTTAAACCCACTGCCAGCGTAGTGTCGAGTCTTTAGAGTCCCACACAGAGGGTATTCGCCTCTGGGCAAAACAGAGTAGAGGTCGCATGGTTTTGCGACAGGGTTCGTTCTCATCCGCGCACTTGTGCACGTTTGGAGTCCGGACGGATTATACTGGCAGGCTCTGGTTTGAGCCAGATACTGGTATATGTTTTGGGGGTTGCTTTTATCTCTTGGTATTCTTGTTCCTCGGAACGAGAATACAGGTGTGTATGCACAGTTGCTTGAGGCGGAGGATGAGGTTTTTCATTAGGGTTTCGGAACGGGTGCGTATGCACAGTTGACAGTCTTCATTTTCCAAACCCTAATGGATTTATATATTATCTATTAATAATAGTAATTAAATGAGAATTATGTTATGGTTGATTTTTTTTGTTGACTTGTTGACCTTGGTTGACTTGTTGACCATTGACCACCATCATGCTTTGAAAGTCTTCCTTGATTCATGCTTACACTTCATTTAAAGAAGCATGATAGTGGTCATTCCAAAATTACCATCAACTATTCTTATTTCAATTATTATCATTTAGATAATACTTTTCTTTTGCATTATGGTTGCAAGAAAGAGAAAAGATATCTCATTCTATCATAACCTCTCTCTCTCCTCATTTCATCTTCTTCTTCCTCTAGCAAAGAGAAACCCTCTCATGTGTTGAGAATCCTTCTCTTTAAAAGGAAAAGCAAACCCTAATCACTCTCTACTCATTCTAGGATGAAGGTTTAGCAAGCCGGAAACCCTAGTTCACTCAAAGATCGAGGAAGAGCCCAAAGGTCGAACCTTCGAGGTGGATCCATCTTCGACGGAAGAAGGCGACGAAAAGAGAACCATCAACCTCTACAAGGTTTGAAGAAGAAGGAGTTCAAGTTTAGGTATAACCATCTTCCATAGTAGCTAACTCTCTTTAGCAAGTATACTAGTTTTAGTTTAGACAACGATCCCGACCTAGTTTAGTCCATGTTGCCTCTTGCGATAAAAATTCATTTTTTATACCGTTTCCGCCTCCCCGTAAGCACCGGGGGTCGCAATATGGACTTACACGCGGAACCGCGGCCAAACCCATGCTTGGGCCGCGGTTCCGCCGCGCTTTTAACTGTTCATCGTGCTAAATTTTTCCAGAGGGCTTTATACTTGGAAATAGGGGTTTTGGGATATTATTTTTGGGCCCAGATTTTCTGTAACTGCTACAGTAATGCTTGGGGCCCACTTTGATAAATTTGTTCAATCGGATATTTTAAACATGCTAGTTCACAGTTTTTACATTATATCTGCGACCGTGAATGTCACTCGATCGGTAAATCCAGTCTATCTGCTATAGCCCTTTTAGATGGATTTGCGAACGTGACATTCACGTTGATGTTCTGTGTTGTGCTATGATGTTGCGGATCGGTCGTGGGGGATCGCCTGGTTGCAGTGGTAGTACAGTTTTGTTGTATTATGTACATTTGATATTGCGGGACGAGCGTCCGACATGTGGACTGCCGTCACTGCCTGTTTGTATTATTCTTTTGGGGCATGACCAGGTTGCGGTCGATGTACCCGTTGTATGTATATTTTTACTTTCTGTACTAGGATTACCCCGCGGAGGGGTGCACGGGTAGCCGGGTTCTAGAAGGCAACGAGCCCGCATCTCATGGCGTTGAGACGGAGGGGGCTTCACTCTAGAATTGGCGGGCTATTGGCCGCACTCGTAGGGGGTATAGGGTTGACCCAGGAGGGGTGCCCAAGTTACCGGATTCCGTGAAGTGCTGGGTGGTCCATTCACGTTGCTGAAGGGGGCTGCCTCGCTTCAGGTTTTGGCGGGTAACTTGCCGCGTCCGTAGGGGTCTAGGATTTCATTGCACAGGCTATCCACACGACCAGGGGAACGTCGGGTTTCAGTAGCGGCTCTATGAAACCCGGGGATCCCAGATATCTGTATTATTCTATGATGCTGTACTTTTCTGTGCTGTTGCATTTTATCACGCCTTGAGCGAAAATTATATATTATATATATACTAGTAGATGTTGTATATGTTTTGCATCCGCGCTAGTCCAGTCCCCGCTCTGTCGTTAGTTAGCTAACCTAACGGGTGATGACGGGACCCAGTGGCGAATGCGGATGGCATATACGTACGTCATTATTTTCGTTCTTTGTGGTGTGATCAATTGATGGGACTGCATTGATTCGGATCAATGCAAGATAAACAAACCTATTCTGATGTTGTTGGAACATTTTTCAAAACGCTGTTATTGCAAGGGCGTTCACTTTTGTTTTGCATCGTGGTATTCAGTTGGAATATCCTGCTCCTCAGTCGACGAGGCAAGGGCCGATATCCCTTCACCGGGAGTGACCCCTTGGACAGAAGTTTGCGTCAGGGCAATAACTTCACTATAGCCGATTACTTTTGCTTTGCATCGTGGTATTCAGTTGGAATATCCTGCACCCCATCCTACGGGGAAAGAGCCGAGATCCCTTCACCGGGAGTGACCTCTTTAGCAAAGGTTTTCGTTACTATATTTTTATAAAGCTATCAGTTCCTTCAACGATATCAAGTTCATTACGTTAAAGGTTTTCGCCAGAAACCATTCGTAACCCTCCGTCGTTTCAGACGGGTAGCACGCAGTATTCATGCTATGTTTGTTGACCTTCGTCAAGGCATAGTGTATGGTAGCTGCTTGTTACCTTTCTGCTGCATAGATAGATGCGTTGGTTTAGGACAGTCGTATAGCCTTGTTGACCTTCGTCAAGGGCTTGTACGGGTGGGTTCAAATTAACCTGGACAATGACGGGTAGAACTTGACATGTGACTTATGATTTGTTGACCTTCGCCAAGGTCATAAGAGCATGGGGCAAAAATCCACATCGGGAGTTTCAAAAGAACTGAAACTTGCCAGATATGCGCATACCTTCTGGAGTGTGATAGCGTGAGCGGATTCCGTCACGTTATCATGCGATGATGGTTGGATCCCGATTCCCACTGATGAGTTGGTTTACTCCTCGGGTGATCCCGGCTAATTCTTCTTTCAGGTTTGGGGAAGAATTTGACGTTACAGTAGGAGGTTTCCAGATTAGATAAAATGATAACCATTCTGATCTAGGTTAGAGTGCATGCTGAGTGTTTCTTTTCTCTCTCTCTTTGGCAGCGACCATTGACCCGGCCCTAGACTATGACTCAGTGACCAAGTTGACCGAACCCTCTTAACACTGGCTTTTGGATTGTCAGAGTTGCAAACCTCTTTGCCACTCCTACTTTTACCCTTTTCTCCAGGACACCCCGTATTACTACGAACGTCCACTTCCATTGGACAAAACCATCATATGGTTATATACGAACTCGAAGGAATTCGAGGATGGTTTCCAGTTTTAGAGAAAACGAATAGGTCTATTCAGTTGTCTTTTCCTTTTACCTTCTCTCAGGTTGCGAGTACTCCTTGGTTTAGGAGATAGTACACCTATTACGCAAATTGGATAGTCTTCTTCCAAACCATAGGCAGGTGCCGACTGTTAGGGAATGAAGAAAGCCAATTAGCCTAAACGGTGTACAGAAGGTATTAAGTTCAGACAAAGAAAGGGATTAGTAAGAGGGCAAAGTAAATTACGACTGCTATTCACGACCAAACCAAGTATTATTCGCCAATCCTAAATCACCTTTGTATTTCTCCAGGACACTCCGTATCACTACGAAGATCCCAAGTTTATTGGATAATCCATCGTATGGTTATATACGAACTCGAAAGGAACTTGTTCCAGTTCGAGGATGGATCCTGGTTCAGGAGAAATAGGAATAAGGTTTATTCGGTTGTCTTTTATCTTCACCTTCTCTCGCATTGCGAGTGTTCCTAGGACTAGGACAGTACACCCATTACGCTTATTGGATAGTCTTCTTCCAAACCATAGGCTGGTGCCGAACGGTAGGGAAGGAAGAAAACCATTTGGCCTAAAGGGGTGTACAGAAGGTAATGACTAAAGACATAAAAAGGGATTTGGAGAAATGACAATGAATTATACGGTTAAAGTTGTGAATCTGGATGACGGAAGAGGCATTACTATGAATACCAGGATACCCCATCGAAACGTTTCAATGTTTCAGTTTCACTGTGTACTGTTAAAGGAAAACTGATTTCCCAATTAGACACTCGCTCCAGGGTATGTATTTACCAGGTTTGATTCTCACATCTGTATGGTTTTACAGATGATGAGAGGGAGTAAGTTATTGGGAATTAGGTGATCATCCTCGTTATATCGGGATTCGTTGTAATTGGTGATATTTGAGAAAGTCACCTGGGTTGTTTGCCGGACGGCAAATATTTGGTTTTGAATATCCGTTGTTATGCACCAATTTCAAATTGATATATCTGTACGTCTATTTTTATAGAGTGAGATATACCTTTTTGAAATTACGTCTATGACATTTACCTATATCAGTGGTTGGTTAGGTAAGGAGCATTAAACGGCGGTGTAATTCTTCTTAAACCATAAGCACAGTTTTCAACCTACGACACACAGTGAATGAGTCATTTGACTCAAGGGACTTATACAGATTGTATGTTGTCCAGTGTCCATTAAGGACAGAGGGGTTGGTCCTCGTACTATATTCGGTTTACTTATGACTTCTCTAGTTTTTAGACAGGTGTTTCGTAGAAACACGGGGTCTAAGTTTTGAGAAGTTATAGGTATATGAATAAAGTAGAGAACCAGGTGTTGCAAGTATCGGGATTCTTCAAGGTGATCGAAGATGTAGATACTTGTATGTGGTATTCAGTTGATAGTAGTAGTTAAGAGAACTTGCTTCTCTTTCAGGTTACTCATAATTGGAAGTATTCCTAAGTTGAGTAACGCTGATCGGCCTCTCTTCCATTTAGTTGACATGCACTGGAGACAGCTGCATGATTTGAATCTGGTTCAATTAAATCAGTGCCTCTGTTTCTGTATTGGATATAGAACAGTTCATATCTTGACATTGTTAAGATACGGGAAATTGTCCGGCTTATGCTTAAAACCAGACTCCGGATAACTCAAGGCACGTTTCTGTAATGGCTGTTTGTGGGTTGACCCGGGCTATGACGAGGGTTGACTTTCTACCATCTGGAAGATCAATAGTGATATTGTTCTAGACTCGCCACAGTTTTAATAAAAATGGATTTTTTCAGAAAACAGTAGTGGGAGTATGGTAGAACTGGAAGTGATTCCAGAACCGCAAACGATTACTGAAGATTTGATAAGAACCTAAAAATTCAATCTAGTTTGACATTCTATTGGCCACTCCGCAGATATGGTGGGTAACCTCAGGCGCTCGAGAGGTACTTCGGTATGCTCAAGGACGGTGGCAGGGAGGTTCTTGTTTACCCAGACTTGCCATTGCTGGTGCTCCAGACTGTGAGACCCGGCAGGAGGATGAGTATAGCATCGTTCTAAACTAGCTTTAGAAGTGCACGTCTATATGACTCTGCCAGAGGGTTGTCGTAGTCAGTGGGAGCAGCGGATGCATTGGTGGACATCAGGCTTATGTCTATTTATAGACTAAAACAGATATAGCGGAGATAGATCATCTATTTCTGATGTGACAGTCATAGGTTTGACTTCATCAGAATAAGGGATGGATCTGTTAAGAAGGTAGTAGGGTGTGATGTCCTGGTATTTGGATGACATACACAGAGTAGGAAGTAATATTCCTATACTATGATCGGTTATACTTTGGTCGTCACACAGTAGTTTCTCCATATAGGAATTGGATATTATATCAGACATTCTGGTCACTAGATCTATGGTTTTAGATCTAGATTTGGGTGGTTTCCCAATCTGGGTACTTTGACCGCATTCTAAGAGTATTTAGAATGGACGACTCCTAGCATGGTGGTGTACTTGCAGGTAATGGAGTCACCCTCTCTAAAGGTGTCTTATAGACTAAAGGGGAGAGGGATGTGCATGATTGGCAGATCACTTGCTTAGGCAATTGAGTCAATCATGAGATGTCAAGTACCACACCAGATGTTGTTCTTGTAGTAGGTGCAATAAGTTGATATTCATCCAATCCTGGAGAAACAATCGGAAGCAGCTTTAGAACATAAGTGGATGTTCTAGGGATATGATAACGACAGCCTCATTCAGGAGACAGTTATCATTCCAGGCTTCCAAGGTGACCTGGATGGCAGAGTGGCTGTCAGAGTTATAGTTTTCCCTCTGACGAGGGGCAGTATTTTGGACAGGTGGTCCAGGTGGATACTGAGGTAAGGCATGGCGCAGGATACTGATTAAGTTCAGTTGACGATACAGTCTAAGAAGTTTGGATTTGGAGTTCATTTATGAGCTAGGTCCCATCAGACATCCAGACGTTCTAAGACAGGTATTGCTCATTTCGGGAGATGGCTTTCTCCGCGAACTTGAGATAGAGAGAGACATAAAAAAGAAACACCAGAGCGGATCCACTCACTGAGGCTATTCCTCGAACGCAATAGTTTCGCAAACGAGTTTTGTGAGACTGACTAGTAGAGGAGTTGGGTGTTCGGTATCACACGGGCTGTGAGTATGCGACATCGCAATAATTAGCCTTGAGTGCAAGTGGGAGATTGTTGGATATAGTGCCCTCAGAGTCAATTATTGGATCACAGGCACGTGATTGCAATGATTAAGGAGGACCTATGCCGGTAGGACAGTCTTACTCGAGATGATAGTATGCTATCTGGTGTATCTTTATCATCGTGTACTGCTTTAGGTGACCTTACGAGTCGCTATTACACGTTGATAGAGCCCCTAGGATTCTTGCTTGACTACCAGCAGTATGAGGGCGATCATATAAGTGAGAGCTGGAGTCTATAAGCACATCCTTAAAAGGTCCCTAGTCGTGGGAGTTTCAAGACAGGGCATCGATTCTCCAGAGTAGACTAGTGTATACAGTCGAGACCCAGACGAGGGGCGGTGGCCGGTCTCACAAGCTACTGGTGTCAGTTGGTTCACCTAAGATGTATACAGGTGCTCATTGGGTTATGAGTACACCGGACAGGACTCGCCGAGAACCTGCTAGTTGGGATTATACCAGACGTCAGATAGCAGTTCCCTGGTGACATGTGTACAGGTTAGTTCATCGACCTGAGATCGCCATTTGTCTCGTGTGAGTTCCCACTGTGCTTTGATTACTACCCTACCACGCTCAAAGGAGACGTGCAAACAGGTTTTAGTTGGGTACAGTCCCGAGCCACATGGAGGCAGTGAGCGGATCTGCAGGCGTTCGTCTCTCCCGGTATTGGGGGTGAGGTCGCGCTGTGTCTAGGAGAGCCAGAACATGAAAAGTCCTTGGCCAAGGCAGGAGATTTGCTGGTAGGTATTCCAGTAGTATCTCAGGGTGTTCTGGGCTACACTCCGACACGACTTGTACCGCTATTGGGGGTCTGACTTTTACCAACCCCCTAGGCCCGCCATGCGATGCTCATAGACGAACGGACCGGACTGTAAGGATATTGTCACTGACAGGCTCAGTAGGGTGTCAGGATGAGTTCGCTCATCAACGTCCCTTTTGGTCAATACCTGGTAGCCCGTCACGTATTGGCTTATACCTCTGACGTGCTAGTGGTTAAATCCACAGCCATAGTATTGACGAGTCTTTAGAGTCCACCACACACAGTTACTCAGGTTTCGGGCGAAACGCTGTAGAGGACGTATGGAGATATGGCAGGGTTCGATCAGATACGTGCGGTATTGCACGGATCGTGATCGGACGGTTTTTACTAGCCGGCTTTGGCTTAAGCCGGATCCTAGTATTAGATAGTGTAGTTTTGTCTCTTTGCATTTGTGTTCAGTGGGAATACAAATGCGGGCATGTATTTGCAGTAGCGGGGTTTTCCTGTAATTTATTACGGGATCAGTTTTCTGAAGTTGCCAGTTTGCATTCCGTTCCGGCCGGTTTTCTTTTGTTCCTTCGCGGCCGGACTTTCCGATGGAAGGGGGTATTTGCACATTTGCAAATAACTTATTTGTGGAGGGGTATCTTGCATAAGTGTGGCTTCATGATTATTCTTTCATCATGAGATGCTTTTTGAGTCCATTCCTTTGCTTTTCATGTGATGGTTTGTGAGTGGATTGAAAAGGAATTTGGTGTGACCATTTTTCTCTTCAATTATTCCTTCCTTGCATTATTTGATCCATAATCCACACCCATTTCCTAGAGAGGGCCGGCCACTTCGTTTTGTGAGAAGGATATGAGAGAGTTTGATTTTTGAGTGGTAGCATGATTCTTCATCTCATTTTTCTTGCTAGAAAATTGAAAGCACCAATTTTCTTTAACCTCTTCCTCCATCCTCCATGGCAACTAAACCCCAAAGAGACATAGACTACTACACTATTCTACAGCACATCTTGGACGCGTCGGCTAGCCAACTTCGCGCCCGAGTTGCCTCGGTCCAGAGGTGGGAGCCCGTAAAAGATTTCGGCTACGTGGTGCCCTTTCCGACGAGGACGTGACAGACGGTGATTCCGCAGGAGATCGGAGTGGAGACGAAGACCGAAGGACACGGATCGCTTGGTATACTTCTCTACCCGTCTTTTAGTTTTCTAGTTGCCAGGTTAATGGCCCGATCCGGGTGAAAAGTGCATGGTGGTGCCGGTTTGCTAGTTTGCAAAGTTTTTGTTTCCGCATTTCCGGCGTTGGATCGACGGCCGGGGCGCCGCCGCGGACTTACAAGTATAATACTATGATCCGGCTTAAACCAAAGCCCATTAGTATTATCCGCCCGATCATCATACATGCACAAGTGCACGTAAGTGATCGAAGCCCTGCCGTAAAACCATACGGCCTCTACACTTTTTTCCTGGTGCAGGGAAACTCTCTGTGTGGGACTCTAAAGACTCGACACTACGCTGGCAGTGGGTTTAACCACAAGCCGCAAGCGGTACTAGCTGCATGTAATGGCTGCCCAGGTAGAAGTCGATAAGAAGGCCGATGAGCTAACTCATCCAAACTCCTACTGAGCCTGAATGTGACAATCTCTGTACAGTCCGGTCTTTTCGTCTAAGAGTATCGCATATCGGGCCATAGGGAATGGTAAACGTCAGACCCCTAATAGCGGTATAAGCAGTGTCAGGGTGTAGCCCAGAACACCCTGAGAAACTACTGGAACACCTACCAGTAAACCTCACTTGCCCTGGCCAGGGACTTTGTGTAATGGCTCTCCAAACACAGCGCGATATCAACCCCTAATATCGGAAGAGACGAATCCTATCTAACCGCTACTGCCTCCAAGTACTTCGGGACTGCACCCAACTACTACCTGTTTGCACGACTCCTTTGAGCCGTGGTAGGGTAGTAATCAAAGTACAGTGGGAACACACTCGAGGCGAAGTAGCAGTGTCAAGTCGACGTACTAAGCTGTACTCATGTCACCTGGGAGCTGCTACCCGACGACAGGTATAATAACCATCAGCAGTTCCGGACGAGTCTTGTCCAGTATACTCTTAACCTAACGAGGGCCTGTATACTATCTCCAGTACAATGTACTAATGGTCGTTGTACAGACCATCTCCCCTGCTAGGATAAGAAGCGTATACACCAGTCTACTCCGGAGTATCGATGCCCTATCTCAATAATCCTACGACGAGGGACCTGTATAAGGATGTGGTTGTAGATTACCCAGCCCCCACTAGTGTGACTGTCATCACAACGCTGGTAATCAAGCAAAGATCCTAAGCGCTCTACTAATATGTATAAGCGATATGCTAAAAGAAACACACGCACATATCTAAGTAGAAACAAACCAAGTAGCATACTACCATTTTGAGCAAGACTGTCAATACAACTGTGAATATCCCAAGCTTTCATTATGTAATATACAAACCAGTATGATACAATAATGGCCTCTAGTGCATATACACTAATAATCTCCAACTTGCACTGGGGCCATGTACTGGTGTATCGTAGACCTATCATCTCGATTAGCCGCTCGACCTGTGTCTGAGGGATGGCCTTCGTGAGTAGATCTCCAATGTTATCCTTTGTATCTACTCTCCTATCAACGATCTCTCTGATCAAGTGATACCGCCTCAAAATGTGTCTGGACTTCTGATGGGACCTGGGTTCCTTTGCTAAAGTTATAGCGCCGTTGTTGTCGCAATACAGCGGTATTGGATCAACAATGGTCGGAACCACCTGAAGTTCTGTAAGGAACTTCTTCATCTAGATAGCTTCTTTTGCGGCATCGCAAGCAGCTATGTACTTTGCTTCCATCGTCGAGTCAGCAATGGTGTCCTGCTTGGAGCTCTTCCAACAGACCGCCCCTCCATTGAGGGTAAAGACATAACCCGACATGGACTTAGAGTCATCCTTGTCACACTGGAAGCTGGAGTCAGCAAAAGCCTCAATCTGGGTGTCTTTTCCGCCATACACCAAGAACATCTCCTTAGTCCTTCTCAGGTACTTGAGAATGTTCTTTACTTCTATCCAGTGCTTCTTCCCTGGGTTCGACTGATACTGGTTTACAACGCTCAATGTGTAGTCTACATCTGTTCTAGTACACAACATCGCATATATTATAGAGCTTACCGCTGATGCGTAAGGTATAGATGACATGCGAGCCCTTTCCAAATCAGTCTTTGGAGACATCTCTTTGGAGAGGGTGATTCCGTGACAAGCCGGTAAATTACCACGGTTTGAATCTTCCATACTGAATCTTTTCAGTATGGTGTCGATGTATCTTGACTGTGAAAGTCCAACTATCCATTTATATCTATCACGATAGATCTAGATCTCCAGAATGTAGGAAGCATCACCCAGGTCCTTCATGGAGAACCTCTGTGACAAGAATCCTTTGACTGACTATATCATAGGAATGCCATTTCCTATTAAGAGAATGTCATCTATGTACAAGACGAGGAATACTACAGTTCTCCCTACAATCTTACTGTAAATGCTTGGTTCATCTGGATTTTTGATGAAGTCGAATTCTTTTACTGTCTCATCAAAACAGATGTTCCAACTCCGCGATGCCTGCTTTAGTCCATAGATGGACTTAAGCAATTTGCACACTTTACCGCTGCTCCCACTCTGAATGAAACCCTCTGGCTGATCCATATAGATGCACTCTTCTAAATTACCATTTAGAAAAGCCGTCTTTACATCCATCTGCCAGATTTCATAATCATGGAAGGCAGCAATGGCAAGAAGGATCCGAATGGATTTAAGCATAACCACTGGAGAAAAGGTTTCATTATAGTCCAAACCAGGTCTTTGACGAAAACCCTTAGCAACAAGTCTAGCTTTATAGGTTTCAACATGTCCATCTACACCAATCTTCTTTCTGAAGATCCATTTGTAGCCTACAGGTTTTACCCCTTCTGGAGCAATATCCAAAGTCCATACTTTGTTGGTGTACATGGAGTCCATCTCGGTCCGCATTGCATCCAGCCATTTTACCAAGTCACCGCTCTGGATGGCTTGCTGGAAGCTAGTAGGCTCATCATTGTCAATGATGCAATCCTCTCGATCCCCGTCTATGAGAAAACCGCAGTATCTCTCGAGCGGATGAGACTGCCTACTACTTCTGCGGAGTGGCGCTGGGATGTCCGATTCTTCTGAAACCTCTGGTTCTACCAAGCTTTCAGTAATGGATTGTAGTTCGAGAATTTCTTCCAGTTCTATTGCGCTCCCACTTTTCTGATTTTCTAAAAATTCAGCTTCCAAGAAGTGGGCATAACGAGAGAAAAAAAACTTTTGTTTCTCTGCGTAATAGAAAAAACACCCCTTGGAGTTCTTTGGATATCCCACAAACTTACACAATACTGAGGGTGCATCGAGCTTGTCCGTATGCTGCTTTTTAACAAAAGCTGGACATCCCCATATCTTCGGATACTAAAGATGGAGTTTATTCCCACTCCACATCTGATATGGTGTGGTAAGCACGGTCTTGGTTGGAACCTTGTTCAAAAGATATGCAGCTGATTCTAGTGTATAACCCCAGAAGGATCGCGGTAACTCAGCCTTACTCATCATGGAATGAACCATATCCAATAGGGTTCGATTCCGCCTTTCCGATACACCGTTGTATTGTGGTGTGTATGGAGGAGTAAGATGAAAGAGAATTCCATTCTCTTTTAAGTAGCCCAAGAACTCGGCACTTAAGTATTCACCACCTCGATCAGATCTTAGTGTCTTGATACTTTTGCCTGTTTGTTTTTCCACTTCATTCTTGTATTTCCGGAATTTCTCAAAGGCCTCGGATTTATGCTTCATCAAGAAGACATGTCCATACCTAGAGAAATCATCTGTAAAAGTAATGAAATAGGAATAACCACTTCGCGCATGTGTAGATATTGGACCGCATACATCGCTCAGTATGAGTCCCAAGAGCTCGCTCGCTCTTTACTACGTGTCTAGTGAATGGAGTCTTTGTCATCTTTCCTATGAGACAAGATTGACAAGTTGCATAAGACTGATATTCGAACGGATCCAAATATCCCTCTCTATGTAACTTCGTCAACCGTGTTTCATTGATTTGACTCAGTCTATAATGACATAAGAAAGTCCTATTTGATTCTGGAGACTTTCTTTTAAGTGTGTTTTGGACGTTTGAAAATATGAGCTTGATTCAATATATACTGTCCTCTAGTGTACCTGACCCAATCAAACTTTGATTTAGGTGGATGTGTACCACATCGCTAATAAACTAGACTTGGTACACACAAACAGTTACGTAAAATCAATATCCGCCCACTTGTCAATTCTAGATGATATACCCTACGGATACAGCGTCCACGCTCATTCCATTAGCAACCTTGAGAGTCATATCACCTGCCCTGATAACTCTACGGTTTCTCAAAGCATGTTACAAATATGAGATCCTGATCCGGTATCTTGTACCCAGGAAGTAGAGTTAATTGACATACAGTTTTTGATTACAAACACACCCGAAGACGAAAGCACAACAAGTTTCGAATCCTGGATTCTGGCTTTCCAAGCCCTGCATTCCTTCTGTCAATGACCTTTCCTGTGACAATAGGAACAACCTTCATTCCCTACTGTTAACCCCAAAACTTTTGCCCTTCCCCGTTCTTCTACGTTACTGACACTGCATATCAGCTTTGTGGAGGTCTTCTTCTTCTCACCCTTGGCTTCCACTTTTGATCCATAAGAGGAAGATTCCCCAATAAGCAGAGCGGGTGTCACCCTGGTTTCCTTCAGGGTGCCCTTAACTGGAAGTATAACTTTCTTCCCCTGGGCATAAGTAGGAGGTAGGGAATGTAGAATCAAGTCAGCATATGACCCGTTTCTCAACGTGGTCTCCAGGTCCGTGAGCTCATCAATATAGCTAGTCATCGTAAGGACGTTGTCCCCTACAGATGACCCAACAGCCAACCTCGCTTAAAACAATTCCTTCGAGGTCTTATATCTTACGATATGAGATTGCTCTCCATATAAAACTTTTTTATGGAGGAAGATAGAAACTAAGTCCATCTTCATGCTGCCTCTGTTATACACCATCAACTGAGGCCAACACGAGGCACTTGGCATTCACACGGTCTTTTTCCCTTGTCTTACGGATATCCTTATCCGCGACGGTGGAAACTGGACCTAGGACAGCGGGGGATTGAGTAGTAATGAGGTGGTCTAACTTGTCATAGGTAATGGACATCTGGACAAACCTTTGCCAGTCATTATAGTATAGCTTAGTCATTTTATTATTTGTAACCTAAACTTGGTCACTTGGTCGCTGCAATTAGGAGAGAGAGAAGAAAACAATCAGCATGATGCTCTTGCAACTTTAGATTGGTTTTTAATTTATCTAAACAGGTTAGCTCCCACTATCACTCGAATCCTTCCTCAAACCATAAAAGAAGAATTAGTCAGGATCTCACCGTACAATTCTTGCTTAACCGTTCAGCCAGGCTAGTATTGGTACTTCGAGGGAGATTTTACGACGCTTTCGCGAAGTTCCTTAATTAAAAAACCTCTTTTCCTTGGAGGCGTAGCCCAGCTAACACTGTTCGAGACACATACTTGGTTTATAGCATTGATCGTTAAGTGAAGAATCTCGCGAGGAGTGGCGGATACTCACAGTAGGATCGGGACCCAAATATCATTGTATCATAATGCTGAAGGAATCCTACCAACATTATCAAACTCTAAATGGTATGCAGCACTAGCAAGTTTCAGTTTCTTTAGAAACTCCCGATGTGGATTTTTACCCCATGCTCTTATGACCTTGACGAAAGCCAACAAATCATAAGTCACATGTCAAGTTCTACCCATCATTATCCAGGTTAATTTGAACCCACCCGTATATAACCTTGACGAAGGCCAACAAAGTAATACGACTGTCCCAAACCAACACATCTATCTATACTACATATGAACACCCGACAGCTACCAATCACTATGCCTTGACGAAGGCCAACAAACATTGCTTGAATACTACTGACTATTCATATGAAATGGCGGAGGGCTACGAATGGTTTTGGCGAAACCGTGAACGTAGTGAACTTGATATAATCGAAGGAACCTGATAGTTTTTAAAAAGAGTGGTTTAAGCTCCGCAATTGAAAGTCTACTTTTTTGAAATAACTGAGTAGTTTTAAACTTTGTTCCAAGGATTAAACTTTGGTTTTGTTTTCTTTGCATTAATATAATGTGTCCCATCAATTAGCCTACCATTGCAGAAAACAACGAAAATACAACGTACGCTTATGCCATCCGCATTCGCTGCTGGGCCTCGTCATCACCCGTTAGGTTACTTAACTAACGACGTAGCGGGGGCTGGACTAGCGCGGATGCAAAACATAAGCAATGCCTACAAGATATCATATATAGATATGTACATTCTTCTGACGCAATAATAGGCATTCCAGATCACAGATGAACACATTGGATACATTAGGAAGTCCGTGTTTTGTTTGAGCCTGCAACAAAAGACGGTTTCCACAGTCATGATGAATAGCCAAACCCCACCTTAGACCCCTACGGGTGCGGCAAATTACCTTCCAAGTAACCAAAGTGAAGCAACCTCCCTCAACAAAGTGAGTAGGTCACTCGGCACTTCAAAATACCCGGTAGTTTGTACACCCCACCTTGGGTCTATCCTATGAGCAATAAACAGTAAATGAAATAATACAACCATTGCTACAACCTCAACCTGGATGTGCCCCGCGAAATAATATTACAACAAATTACAATTTACATTTGAATGAAAGAATGAAATACCCTCATCTCACATCCCCAGCTATTCATCCACGACAATCCAACAAGTTCATATACACAAAACAACATGTCACAACATCACAGATATGTGCAGCCCCGACTAATTGTCGTATAGCAATTAGTCGAAATTTCCAAACACATATAAACATCACCAAGCTTGCATTGTAACTACGACATTAGAGTTCCGCACGCAATTAGCAAACATACCCAATTTTCCAAGGCTTGAAAATCCAGTGAGCTAAACTTCTAAAATTGATAGTTTTAAGCCAATCCGGGAGTCGAAACGAACTCGAAACCCATCCGAATCTTCGCGGAGGAGAAGACACCAAAAATAATGTCGAACTGGGGGCCTCGAGGGGGTACCCACCCTGGCGGGCCACCACGAAGTGGCCCTAGAAGGTGGGCAGACCCGAGAGCACCAATTGGTGGTGCTCTCGGGTCACCAGCACCCAAGGCCACCAAGTGGTGGTCTTGGGGGTGATCCCGGCCATTGGTCCCCCCCCGGGCTATCCCCGGGGCGAGCATGCTCTACCCCGCAGCTTCTCGGTTCAAACCGTGAGCCCGCGGGGTGTGCAAACAACTCAAAACCTCATTTTTGAAAATTGTTTTTGTCGACAGTTTTGCCCGACAAAAACGGCGGAATTCTAACATCGCTACAAGATATCTAAGGTTTGTAAAAGGCTCTGATACCACTGTAAGTCGATGTCGCGCACCCCACATGTCCGCGGGGAGGCGGAAATAGCAAAAAAAGATTTTTACGAGCTTCACAACCCCGACTTGAACCAAGGATCGAACACAAACCCTAGCTAGCAAACTACTTGAGGTTTAACTACTCGGATTCGAAGTTATACCTCACGATACAAGTCCTTCGAGTCTTCATCGCTATCCTTCCCTCATCATTGGCTCCAAGGATCGTAACGGATCGCGGATACCTCGACGGCCTTCTCGAGTCATAGAAGATCCACCCGAGAGTCTATAGTCCGAGCTATTACCTCAAATCTGAGGTAACTACGGCTTCTAGTTTGCTAAACTAGAAGTCCTAGAAGGTGTAGAGTATTTAGATGGGGTGATTTCTCTCTTTAAACCCTAAGATTCTCAACACATGAGAGCTATTAGGGTTTTGAGGAAGAAGAAGAAGACTTGAGGAGAGAGAAGGTGTTTGTGATAATGATATGAATAATAACTCATTTGTGAATAATATGAAGCATACAAATATCTAACTAAAATATCTATTAAATATCAAGCATGCTTCATTTAATTCAAATGGTGAATCACCTCCATGAGTCATGGTTTAATTAATGAAAACCTACACCTCATCCCCTCCACCTCATTTAAGTTTTAATCAAAAGATAAAAACCTTAATGAGTCATCTCCTTCTAGAAGATTTCCCGACAAATTACGAGAATGCCCCTCAACCGTATATACATACCCGTATCCGTATTCAGTAAAATATGAATAGAAAGAGACGAAATAAATCCATCAGTATAATACTAGGATCCGGCTTAAACCAAAGCCCACTAGTATTATCCGCCCGATCATCATACGTGCACAAGTGCACATAAGTGATCAAAGCCCTGCCGTAAAACCATACGCCTCTTCACATTTTGCACGGTGCAGGGAAACTCTCTGTGTGGGACTCTAAAGACTCGACACTATGCTGGCAATGGGTTTAACCACAAGCTGCAAGCGGTACTAGTTGTACGTAACGGTTGCCCAGGTAGATGTCGATAAGAAGGCCGATGAGCTAACTCATCCGAACTCCTACTGAGCGTGAATGTGACAATCTATGTACAGTCTGGTCTATTCGTCTAAAAGTATCGCATATCGGGCCTAGGGGAATGGGAAACGTCAGACCCCTAATAGCGGTATAAGTCGTGTCGGGGTGTAGCCCAGAACACCCTGAGAAACTACTGGAACACCTACCAGTAAATCTCACGTGCCCTGGCCAGGGACTTGGTGTAATGGCTCTCCAAACACAGCGCGATATTAACCCCCAATACCGGGAGAGACGAATCCTATCTAACCGCTACTGCCTCCAAGTGCTTCCAGACTGCACCCAACTACTAACTGTTTGTACGACTCCTTTGAGCTGTGGTAGGGTAGTAATCATAGTACAGTAGGAACACACTCGAGGCGAAGTAGCAGTGTCAAGTCGACGGACTAAACTGTGCTCATGTCACCTGGGAGCTGCTACCCGACGACAGGTATAATAACCATCAGCAGTTCCCGACGAGTCCTGTCCAGTATACTCGTAACCTAACGAGCACCTGTATACTATCTTCATTACAACGTACTAATGGCTGTGGGATAGACCATCTCCCTTGTTAGGATGAGAAGCGTATACACCAGTCTACTCCGAAGTATCGATGCCCTGTCTCGATAATCCTACGACCAGTGACCTGTTTATGGATATGCTTGTAGATTACCTAGCCCCCACTAGTGTGGCTGCCATCACAACGCTGGTAATCAAGCAAACATCCTAAGGGCTCTACTAATATGTATAAGCGATATGCTAAAAGGAACCAAAAGTTTCAAGTCGAGATGCAAAGTGGTTTGCATATCATCAAGATAAGGATCAGGAGGAAGTTAAGATTCAAGAATGGCAAGATGGTAAAGTGGCAAGACATGTTCCTAATCACAAGTTTTCTGATTTGTGTATTGGGTCCAATACCCAACTATAAAAGAATCAAACCCGATTAACCTAAATCCTATGGCTATGATACCAAACAAACCCTGTCACGTCCTGCTTCCCAGAGTGCGCTAAGATCGGCACGTGACAGAGCCAACCATGCTACCTGTGGCTAGGAAAAATCCATCCACAGTCACATTACGGCTTTCTAGAGATATCAAGCATAGTAGAAATAAAAACAACTATCTAATACATGTCCATAAGCCAGAATAATGAGTCAAGAAATAAAATGCGGAAGTAATAGATCCAATAAACAATAATACTCTGGAATGTACGTCCCAAATACGGGCTCACATCAAGAAATAAAATAATGCTGAAAGGAAACTAAACTAGAATACTAACAAGTCTTCACTACTCGGCCTGTTGACAGAGATACTCCTGAACGGCTTGCGACAGAGATAGAGGATCTGGGCCATGCAAAACCCAGACGTCAGTGCGTCATAATATCAACAATAATATAGTCAGGAGGTAACAGGAAATGCAGGCATGAATATAAACAGTAACAAGAGTATAAGAGGGATATATATATAACAGCGAATAACATCAGTATAAGTGATGTGCAGTGATTATAAACTGTGCTACGGGGTTATCTATTCTAAAGTCTTCGAAATCAATTAATGTAATCCTCATCTTAACCCATCGGTGATTATTCCGTAACACCCGGAAAAACGGCAAACAATAGGTATTCCGTAACGCCCGGAAAAACGGAAAAAAATAGGTATTCCGTAACGCCCGAAAAAACGGCAAACAATAGGTATTCCGTAACGCCCGTAAAAATGGCAAACAATAAGATGTCCCTTTGAGTTACGTTTGGTTACATTATTGATTTCCCCATATCCCCAAATTATGTGTTCAAGTCAGGTATTGATAAGTCTGAAGCTAATGCCAACACAGGATCAAGCAGGAACAGGTTTGTCTATACAGACAATAGGATATGTCCATCGGACAACATGTCAGGGTTGTCGACATTAGAAATAGGATCAGGTAACATGTCAAGTAGTGTACATGTATCAAGTCATGTCAAGTAGTGGTGTATCAGGTCATGTTAGGTGGTACACAAGTATCAGGTCATGTCAAGTAATGCACAGGTATCAAGCGGAAGCTCATAATGAAACTGTAACAGGTACTGATGCACAACAAAAGTATGGAGGCACAAATATTTATCAAGGGTTACTATATTACTATGTAGGGTACACAATATCAAGTATGCAGTACTAATATAACAATAAAATGATATAATGCGACATGGTATGCAAAATGATATAAAATCAATGATATGGATGCACAATTATCGATTAGGGTTACATTTATAGTTCCGATACTAATTAGGATGCACTTATTAAAAATGGGGTGTTAATACAATAATAATATGAATTAATGTAATCTATAAATGCAGTTGTATATATTTTAAATGAGATGGATGCAAACGGGTATCCTGAAAACAGTAAAACTATAAAAGAGTAATGTGGGATGTACAACTAAGCAATATATGTTGTAAATATTCCATTGGGTACATTATTTTGAAATATAGTATGTAATGAGGTAAGTTTGCATGCGCTAGATGTAAAGTAACACGTACGGATGCAGACGGATGTCAAAAAACGGTAAAAGTAAACATGGGATGCATAATTTGACATACTAGTATTATATTTATTAAAATAGATGTATATAAAGTAATGTAGCATGTAGCAAGATAAATGTTCCGTTGATAAAACTACACATTTAATATGACATTTTTCCTACTATTTCTATATAGTAAAAGGTGTTTATTATAAATATGACACATATGAAGGTTGATTTGCAAAAATACTATTTTCATGTGTTTATATATTATAATTATCATTATGTACGAAAAAGTAAGCATATAATATCGATGTAACATCTCGCCCATTTAATATGCTTACCTTATTAAATATCTTTGACCAATTCACTTAAAACTAAAATATCATGACAAATGGTTAAAGATAATATCTCAATAAAAACAAATTCTGCTAACATTATTTATTGAGATAATTGTGCAAAAATTATTTCAGGACTGGAATCAAGGAAATCCGAATTATCGAGATCAAATTTGCCAAAGATATTCAAGTAAATTGAAGAAACTAATTCTGGCAGAAATGTAGAAAAGATTTTCAAAGTCTAGATACTCAAAATATTACCAAGTGTTACAGATATGAAGCTACAAAAATTAGAGGCTGTGATCTCACCAAAAAGGGCGGATCCGTGGCCAAACCTATCCAATGGCCGTGGTTCCGCCGCGGATTTGAGGAGTTGAGATATAGGATTTTGGTGGTTAGGATCCTAACAACTAGTTTCCATATTAAGAAACTAGGGTTCTGGCTCTGTGCTTATAAATAAGGACCGAGAGGCTCTTAGAAAAATCATCAAGCTGAAGAGATCACGAAGTCCACGACAGGCTCACGCATCCAGGCTGATCATCAACGGTTCATCTACCTCCTTAGAAGAGATCGAGAAGCAAACTAGCATTTTGTAATCATTTCCATAGGAAACAAAGTGTAAATGATTTTTGTTGATTAATAAAGGTAGTAGTTTTCTTATTCTATCTCTTTGTAGTTTTTAATATGATTTCCCTGTCCATCTCTTCTTCTCCCAACATGCGTGAGTAATTCTTCGCTTGTTAGGGTTTATGAGATTAGGGTAGGTTAATGGATGATGAAGATCCTTAAACTCTTTTTAAGTCCTATAAAGTTTATAAACTTTATCAAAAGAATAGTTAACATCCTAATTGGGCGCGCAACCAATTCATTGCTAGTCTCGACCGCGATTAAAGATTAGATTAACAATTGTTTTGGTAAAGGCTAGATATGAACGGAGTTCCATGTCGAGATAGGGGTTAAGAGTAGGAACCCTTTTCCCTCCAGAAACCCTAATCTACATGCATCACTGTCGTTCTAGTTTTAAATCTATTAAAGGATAAAAAGAGTAATCTTTAATTAATCATCCATAACTACTAAATCCTAATGAACCCTACAAGCCCCCTTCTACTATAAAACCTACATCCGTAGTTAATCTAGATCTTTATTCTGCATCCGTGTTTAACGTAGATTTAGATCCTACAACCATTCTTCACCATTCTTTATTCTTCCTCCTTTCATTCTCAACACGCCTAAATTAAGAATAAAATATTCAACGTTTCCCAGAGGATGACCCGTACTCATTTCGGTCTAGCTACACGCGACACCATTATTGATTGCGATTACTACACTTCTAAAAAACAGATCAATCAAATGGCGCCGTTGCCGAGGATACATGCGTAATATTTTTTTCTTACTATTCGTGTTGAATTCTTATTCGATCTATATCATAAAAATAAATAAAACTGCAAATTGTATATTTAACGATTATTGTGTGAATTTTGCGAGAGAATTTGGAGTCACGGATTTGAGGAAACAGAGATTCAGAGACATTCATCAAGATCGAGAGGAGCAAAGGAGGCCACGTAGCAAAAATCTTCATCAGATCTTCCTAATCGGCGGCGGAACCGCGGCACAAAGAGCCTATTGGCGGCGGAACCGCGGCTTATTGGGGGATTTAGGGTTGCAAAATTCTCTGGTATTTTTTCTATATCTTTGTCTCTCCTCTGAAATCTAATAAAATATCTTTTCTGCAGGATTCTTTGCAAAATTTTGCCGCTCAAAAATCTTTTTGTAAATTTTTGTAATTGGTTTGTTAATTCATATTTTAATACGGATTTTTAAGGGGCAAGACCAAAATTCAGATTAGGTAGGGATTTTTATCACCCTTCCTAAGCCCCACAAATCACAAACCGAGTATCTGCATCAAACATACATTAATTTAAAAAATATCTAGACAAGACTCTAAAGATTGTCGCTCTCAATAAGGACAGAGGAAGGTCGTGGGTAATCTATCGCTTATCCACATTATTTTTGTGGTGCCTAGGCAAGTGTGTCTAAGGCAAGTGGTTACTTAATTAGGCCCGCTATTTTCGGTGATTCGTATAGCGGATACCTCCCACTTACCTGGCACTTACCTGGCCACAAGAGTAGTAAAGAGGTGGTAGAGGATTGATCCTACGGCTTGCCCTTTGGAAGTCAAGGAGCGGTCTAGAGACTTGACCTAGGTAACCTTAGTTTCAGGGTTGTTTGTGCATTTTTGTGTGATTTGTCTAAGTCCGACACACTTTTTCAAAAACAAACCAATTTTAAATCACACACACGCTGCCACTTGCGCTAAACCCGCTTAGTGCATGCTCGACTGGACACGGGATTCTAGTCCCCGTCTTGTCCGCGTTCCTGCTATCGACTCCGAAGTTAGTGCTTCTTCATTTTCTTTTTCCCCACCACCCACCACATCGACCGAGATGGATAGTACTCCATCAAATTATAATACCACGCTTCCATCGCTCGTAGGTGAGCAGAATCCACCGCGCATCTTTCTCCAAGAAAGATGCTATCCTATCTGTGGTCCACTTCCCACTTGCTTATCTATTCCACCAGCCAATGGGGAAAATTTTGAAATCAAACCACAATATATCAATCTTTTACCAAAATATCACGGTCTCGAGTCTGAAGATGCATACGTCTTTATTACCAAATTTGAAAATGTATGCGCTATGATGGGTACTTCACAGCTTTCTGTGGATGCTATGCGTCTACGTCTTCTCCCATTCGCTTTGTGCGATATAGCCGAGAAGTGGCTTTAGAACACAGTCGCACATTCTATTTCAAACCGGGAAGAATTCATAACAGCTTTCCTAAAGAAATTCTACCCTAATCATAAGACAGCTCAAGTCCGTAGCGAAATAAATCAATTTACCCAGCTTCCCAATGAACCATTGTCGAAGTGTTTTGAACGCTTCAAGGATCTGTTAGTTCAATATCCTCATCACGGAATTCCTAGATAGGATCTGTGCAGAATCATATATGAGGGCATTAATCCTACAACAAAACAGACCCTTGAATCCATGTGTCAAGGCACCTTCATGAATAAAGATGATGGTGAAGCCTGGAGATTTTTAGAAGATTTCGCTGAAAAATCTTTACAGTGGGAGAGTATTAGTCAATCATCGTCTAGGGGTGGTAACCACCAATCTGATGTTTCCATAGGAGTTAGAGCTGAAATGGCAGCAATGCAAAAGAAACTCGAAGCTATGAAACATAAATTTTTAGCAGCCTCCCTAAATCAGATATCACTCTCCAAAATTGTCTTTGGATGCTGTTCTGATCCATCTCATCTTACGGAAGAATGTCCTTTAAATTCTCCGTTTCAAGGTCATGAGCATACCAATGCTGCTTTCCAACAAAGACCTAGAAACGATCCTTATTCTTCCACTTATAATCAGGGTTGGAGGAATCACCCTAACTTTGCTTGGAACCAATCACAAATTCAAAACACGGTTCCAAATCAAAACAATTTCCAAATGGGTCCTCCACCACAACAGCAACCACTTCAAATAAGTCAGCACCCCTACCAATCACAAAATTTTTAAAATCCAGTCAACACTTCTGCACCGCACAACAATTCTTTGCAATTGACCGGTACTGATAACTCCTCTTCACTCGAACAAACCATGAATTTGCTTCTAACAAATTTCATGCAAGTTTCGGCTGAGATGAAATCTTCCGTCGATAAAATCCAGAAAAACTCTGACTTCCAAAGTGAGAGTATTAAATCGATGGAAGCACAAATTGCCCGAATAAATGCCGAATTAAGTGCTAGAGAGAAAGAGAAACTTCCAGCTCAACCTTTACCCAATCCTGGCTATTCACATCATGTGAACGCTATCACCACGTTGAGATCTGGAAGAGTGCTTGACAACCATGTTGGTGAAGAGATTGATAATAATGAAGAATCAATCGATGATACCCCGACTGAGACTTTTCCTTCCACTTCTACTTCTACTTCTGACCCTAGTTCGTCTACCCCACCATTTTCTTCCGAGCCTATTCTCCGTTTTCCCCAAGGCTCGAACCCTCAGCACACTTTTTCTAGTCCACCAAAGATGATCCCCACTCCTATTCTTGGATCTTTCCTACCCACACGATCTTCTCCAATGTTAGACCCAGCTATTATTGCTAAAGCTCCTTATCCGAATCGGTTAAGGGGAAACAGACCAAGTCCGCAAATGGAGAAGATCACTAAAAATTTTAAACAGGTTAACATCAATATCGCTCTCCTAGATTCTATACAAAAAGTCCCGGCTTATGCGAAAATTCTCAAGGACTTATGCACTAGGAAGAGGAAGACTCAAGTGCCAAAAAAGGTGTTCATGTCGAGTACTGTATGTAGGGTTCCTAGGCATCCTAATGAGGTCTCACAAGGCATCAACCATGCCAATTTCAAAATTTATGGGTGCCGAGAAACCCTAATACGGATCGTTTGCTAGATAACTAGGCGAAAAAGCTAACTAGTTAACACTTAACTACAAGATACGGAAATACAACCTTTGTAGATCCGGTGCTCCACCTCCATAGCTCCGCAACGAGGTCCTCTCCGCTGTCCAAATCAAATCCAGGCTCAAGCGTCGGCTTCGTCGGAGAATGGGCAAGCTAGGTCGTCGATGTCCATGCCGAAGATGATCTACGTCGAGGCATCGCTAAATCAAGCTCCGACTTCACCAAGTCCAAAAACTTGTAAAGAGAACACACTCTACTACTTGGAAAGAGGTAGAGGATGAAGAAATAGGAGTTGGGTTCAATTTAGAATTGGATTTCTCACTCTTTATCATCAATCACCATTGATGACTTAAGCTTTTCTTCTTGAGTTCAAGGAAGAAGAAGAAGAAAAGATGATATGATAAGTTAATTGAAAAAGAAAAGAAAATGAATTCTTATCATAAAATTAACCATAGTCAAGTGTAGAGAATGAATCATGGTTAGTGGGAATGGTTAGGGTTAAGGATGAGATAAGAATGGTTGACTTGATCAAAGCTTCATGAAGCTTCAACTAAACTCCAAAACTAGCAACCATTCTTTTCTCTTCTTTTCCAAAATGAATAAACAAATAAATAAATGAATAAATAAAGGAAATGAAACCCTAGCCATTCTTTTAACCATGGTTTAATTCTTTGCACTTAACCAAGTAAACATGTATCATCAAACATGATACAATCAAGTGCACAAAATCATATCGCATATGTAATGTGCACAATCCAAGTGAGAAAATCCGTTTAAAGTGAACCAATACTAGTTAGTGCAAAGTAACATATCAAATATATAATTATGCATTAAATCATTAAATCAACACTTGATTCAATGATCCGGTCATGTCGTACACAACCGACTAGTATTCAATGTATCGGCTTATCGAATCAACGCTTGAATCGATAACTAGGTTATATCGCATACAACCTTTCCGATACATTCATCGCGAGAATGGAATGCGGCATCACATACACGCATTATTCTCGGTCCCGCACATATCTCATATGCGCTCCTATTTCGTTTCGCTTGAGCCAGGAAACCTCTGTGTAGGACTCTAAATACTCGTCAATACGCCGGCAGCAGGTGATGATCATATCAAGCACCCACAAGCCGCAAGCGGTCTGCTAAACGTAACAGCCACCCAGGTATTGAGCGATCTGAAGATCGACGAGCAAGCCCGCTCACACTCCAGTGAATCCGACCAGTAACACTACCGTACAGTCCAGTCTGATCGTCTGATATGTCGCATATCTCGCCTAGGGGTGGTAAACGTCAGACCCCAATAGCTCGATAAGTCGTGTTGATATGAGGTCTATAACTATTCGAGAAACTACTGGTAACACTTACCAGTAAATCTCAGCAACCCTGGCCAGGGATTTCCTGTTATAGCCAATCGAACACAGCGCAACATCAACTCCCTATACCGGGAGAGACGAATCCCCTCCTATCGCTCATTGCCTCCATGTGACTCGGGACTGTACCCAAAAACCACCGTTTTGCACGCCCTCTTGGACGTGGTAAGATGGAAATCAAAGCACAGTGGGAACCACACAAGACTCTATGACGATCTCGGGTCAACAGACTACTCTGTACCAGTGTCACCAGAGAACTGCCATCTGACGTGAGGTATAATACCATCTGGGAGTTCTCGGCGAGTCCGTCCAGTGTACCCAGTCTCTACTGAGCACCCGTATATCATCTCCGATGTCAAACACCAATGGATATGGGATCATCCATCGCCCATCTGTATGGGTCGAGAAGGTACACGCTAGTCTACTCTGGTATATCGATGCCCCGTCTCGATACACCCACGACTAGGGACTTTGAAGAATGTACTTATGGACTACCATGTCCCCACTAGTATGATCCGCATCACAGTCCAGGTAGTCAAGTACACATCCTAAGGGCTTTACCAACATGTAACAGAGAGACACCCAGTATACACGTTAAGGTAAAGTTCAACCAGATAGCATACTATCATGTCGAGCAAGAAAGTCCTCCCTATATATGTCCCAGCATCCACTACAATATACATCCTATGTACAGTAATGGCCTCTAGGGCATACATATAACTAACAATCTCCCACTTGCACTAGGGCCATCTGATAGCAGTGGTTGTAGTATCTCATACTCAACCATCCTTTAAAAGTCTCTCTCTGGGAACAGGCCTTTGTGAGTGGATCCGCTGTGTTGTCCTCTGAGTCTACTCTCCTTACCTCGATCCCTTAGAGATCAACCATCTCCTTGATCAGGTGATACTGCCTTAGAATATGTCTGGATCACTGATGGGACCGGCGTTCCTTGGCATAAGCCACAACTCCATTGTCTCACAATGGTAGGAACGTAGTTCATCTCATGAACCAATATACACCCAGACTGCCTCTTTGGTAGAATCATAAGTAGCGATGTATCCTGCCTTTATCGTCTAGTATGTCACGGTATTTTGTTTGGAACTCTTCCAACATACCGTCCCTTTACTGAGGGTAAAGACAATGCCTGTGACTGACACTCAGTCGTCTTTATCACCATGGAACACTTCCAGTGATTCTCCCCAGGATCGATTGATACCATCTCACTACAACTAGTGAGAATACTAACATCCAATTAGATCTATCTCATAGATCCAAAAACCCAGGATTTAGGAGGTATCATTTTGATCCTATGTGGAGAATCATTGTGATAAGCGGAGATTGATCGAGCGTAGCATAGGAAACTTCTTCCCTATCAAGAGTATGTTATCCACGTACTCTACGAGGATCGTCACCATACTCCCTACTACCTTTTTGTTTATACAAGGTTTATCTACCATTTTGATGATGTCAAACTCTTTGACTTATCCATCAAAACAGATGCTCCAACTCCGCGATGCCTGCTTTATCCTATAAAGCATCTTGCACACGTTTCCGCTGCTCCCACTGTCTACGAGGCCCTCTGGCTGTGTACTTATAGACGTACTCTTCTAAAACATCATTTAGAAAAGCAGTCAAGACACCCAACCACCAGATATCGCAGTCATGGTATGTAGCCGTGACAAGTAGGATCTGGATGGACTTAAGCATAGATACTTGAAAAGGTTTTATCATTATGATCCATATCTGGTCAATGATATGCAAACCTTTAGCAAGTCTAGCTTTGAAAGTCTCAACTTTTCCAAGTACACCAAGTAATCTTCTCAAGATATACTTGCTGCTGATGGGGATTTAACCCTTCAGATATAGCAACCAAAGTCCATACTTTGTTGGTGTATAAGGATTCCATCTCAGATCGCTAAGCATCCAGCCATTCTTACAGAGTCTTACTCCTGATGGCCAGCTCGAAACTAGTTGGGTCATCATCTCATGATGTAATCCTCGCTCCCACTGTCATAGAGAAACCAAAGTATCTCTCAGGTGGGTGAGGAACCCTACTAGATCGGCGGAGAGGCTGAGGTTCGTTGGTATCTACTGAATCCTTTGGTTCTATCAAATCATCTGCTGTAGTTTGTATAGCTGGAACATTTCCAGTTCTACATAACAGATCTTGCCTCGAGCTTGTCCGGATTTTGCTTTTAGACATAGGCCGGACAACCCCAAATCTTAACTAGCTTAAGACATGGGCTCTTCCCTTTCCATATCACATATGAAATGGTAGGCAACTGATTTGATTGGAACCCTATTCAATAGGTATGCAGCTTCTCAAGTGCATAACTCCCTAAAAGGAAATAGGTAACTCAGCAGTACTCATCATAGAGCACACCTTATCATATAGGGTGTGATTGCTCCACCCCGATATACCATCGTGCTATGGTGTATACGGAGGAGTAATGCCGAGAGAGAATCTCATTCTCCTTTAGAATAGTCCAGGATTTCCGTGCACAAGTATTCTCCTCCTCGATCTCATCATAGGACATAATACTTATACCCGTATTGGTTCTTTACTTCTAACTTATATTCTGTGAATATCTCAAAAGGTTCGGACTTATGTTTCAACAGGAACGTATGTCTGAATCTTGAGAGATTATCAGAGAATGTAATGAAGTAAAAGAACCAGTCTTGGCATGTGTAGACTGGGGACCTACATACATCAACATGTATCATCCCAAGAGTTCATTAACTCTTTCTCTGTTTCCAATAAACAGAGCTGGTGTCATTATATCTTTGTGACATGACTCGCAAGTTTCATAAGATGTAAATTCAAACTGATTTAAATATGCATCTATATGTAACTTCAGCTAGTCGGGTCACATTGATCTGACCTAGTCTACAATACCTTAAGAAGGATCCGTTCATTTCTGAACTCTTCCTCTTATGTGTGTTCCGTATACTAAGAACTGTAGTTTGATTTAGAACATCAATGCTTTTAGATAACGTGCCTGAACCGATCAACTTTTGATATAGGAAATGTTCAAAACATTATCCAACAATACAAAATTTTATCATTTCTTTACTAATAAAGAGACTGATATGATTTTGTATATCAGGTTCGGTATCTAATAACATTCGTTCAGAATCAATGTATTGGTAATACAGGGTGACAGTGACCAACAGACTTGGCTGCAACACTTGCCCCGTTTTCTGTCTCATGAAACTTATCACCCGTTCTCAGTTCTCTACCTTTCTGTAGCCCTATGTAACTGATTACATATCTGGGATCCTGATCTGGTATCACATACCCAGGACATAGAGGATACGGAGAAACAGTTCTTTGTAATGAACACACCCGAAGATGATGCATCAGCATGCACTCTCTTCGTTTGGGCGGCACGGGAAATCCGGTATTCCCCAATTTCCTGCTCTGTCTTATAACAATTATAAGTTGGAGCGGGACCAACGTTCCCCAGCTCAGTATAACAAGCGGGTTCGGTCAATATTCCGTATTATTATCTTGATTAAGGCGTGATATGGTCGCTACCTGGAGAGAGAGAGAAGAAAACACTCAGCGTGCGCTCTGTCAAGAATAGATTGGTTATTATTTTATCTAATCAGGATGGCTCCCACTGCTTTTTATCAAATCTTCCTTCAAACCCTAAAAGGAAAGACTAGCCGGGATTAATTACACACTACAAGTTCGCCAATCTTTCAGCCAGGCCAGTGTCGGTACTTTGAGGGAGGTCCCCCGTGCTTTCGCACGAACCTAATTAATGTAAACCTCGTTTTCCCAGAGGCGTAACCTCGTTAACACCTTTCTAGACACCTACTTGATCGGCTAATTGTAATGTATAAAACTCTCCCAGGAGTAACTCTTACTCGCAGCGGGTATCGGGATCCAACTATCTCATAGAAGGTATGCAATCTCATTGCAAATTTCAACACTTGAAATTCCCGATAATATTTTGCCCCTAGCAGCTATATGACCTTAACATAGTCAACAAATCATAAGTGCTAGTCAAGTTCAACCCGTCATTTCCCGATTGAATTAAACCCACCCGCACGACCCTTAACATAGTCAACAAAGTCGCACGACTACCCTAATCCAATCACATCATATGCTTATGCAGATAAGCACTAATTAGCTACCGCACACTACGCCTTAACATAGTCAACAAACGTAGCACGAATACTAACCAGTACTTATCTGAAATGACGGAGGGCTACGACAGGTTTTTCTGAAAACCTATTGCGTAATGAACTTGATATCGTTGTAGGATCGAATGAATTTTGAAATGGAGTGTTTTTGAGGCTTTTCTAGTTTTGCTAAAGGAGTTACTCCCGGTGAAGGGATCGTCGGTCCTTTCCTGGTCGAATGAGGTGCGAGATATATCATATATATCGCTGTGCAAAGCAAGAACTGTAGCTACCTGTTTTATTTTGAAATTCGATTCTACAACATCTTAGGTTTCTTTTTATTTCATTAATCACATTAATGAAGTCCCATCATTTAAATACCTAAACATCACAGATAAATACGACGTACACTTATGCCATCCGCATTCGCCTCGATGTCCCCTCGTGCACCGTTAGGTTAGGTAACTAACGGCAGAGCGGGACAGGGCTAGCGCGGGTGTAAAACATAAGCAACGTCTATATAATATATCATATATACTATATACTGTATCTATCACAGAACATCACATGATCACATCACAGATATCGCAGCAGAAGAAACATATGAAATATTGGATATACTAGGACGTCCGTGTTTTCAATACGAGCCAGTATAAAACACGGATTCCACGGTCGTGATGAATAGCCAAACCCACACCCCTAGACCCCTACGAGAGCGGCAAGCAACCCTACCAATTCTAGAGTTAGGAGACCCGGACTCGACTCCTCGAGTTGGTCTCCCACTGGACTCCAGAACCCGGTTACTTGTGCCCTCCTCCTTGGGTCTATCCTAGTGCGGAAAAGTAAATAATATACAAGAGGTGACAACTTCCGCAACCTGGAAGCGCCTCAAATAAAAGAATATTACATACAAGTTTTTACATGAATGAAAATGAAGAACACTCATCTCACATAAAAACCCCCGGCTATTCAAACACGACGATCCAATATAACATATCCAGCAACACATAACATCACATGTCATCAACGTAAGTAAATATGCGCATCCCAATTGTCGTTGACATATAGCAACGAAACCGGCGATATCACATATTACACTTACGGTCACAGAAAAGAAAGTGTAAAACTACAACAGTTGGAATCCGCAACCTCCTCAGACATCGCATGCCTGACCAAATGAAATACTTAGACATCGCATGCCTAACAATTATAAACCCCGCATTTTAGTCTCATTATCGAAAACACTTTGCAATACCAAGTCGGGCAATTCAACAAGATTCCCGACATCCAGATTGAATGCTCGTCGCAAACTTTAGTAGACGGCCGCACCCCCGATGCCGTCGACGAAGTGCACCAAGGCGGAACACCGCTACCGCGAGCACCCGAACGGATGCTTTCGGCGACGGGGTTCTCCTACAGTCACTTGGTCGGGGCTATGGAGTGAGGCTGTCTATTAAGTTTACCCGGCGAGTATCCGCGTACGCTACGTGATTGCGACGGACTTTTGATCACATCAAAATTCCGTGGCAACCGATCAAGTGAGACTAAATTGCTAGATTTACAACATTCATTCAGTTATCTCATAACTTATTGTGAATTCCAATTATTGTATCCCATTCCAGATAAATAGAAAATGTTAAACTTTCCGATCGAACATTCTAACACCCAAGTTTTCCCGATACAGCTCAACACATGAAATAAGTCTAACAACATTCAGTTCGTACCTCAGTACCAACGGTCCAGCCGTAGAAGGGTCAAGCCAACGCCTCACATGTGGCACGCCGTACTGCCCCAAACCCGAAGGTTCAAAGGGCAGTTCAAGACGGTCACATAATCGAGTTAAGGTTTGTTGTCTTCTAGAGGGACCATCGCGTTACTTGCACTACTTAGAACGTCGTTAAACTACGGAAAAATCCAACACTTGGAAATTTCCCGACAGGGGAAAAATTGGGTATTTATATCCGGTCGAACTTTTTAACATATTCTAAAATTTATCCGGAAAGCCACACAGACAAAATTTGATACTCCGATCGAAACACCGAATCCCTAAAAACACAGCAGAAAAATTCAACTCTTGAATAAATATTAAAAAATCCCAGAAAACTCAGCTCTTTGAACTAGGAATTACTGTGCAAAGGAACAGGGCTGACGTCATCAAGGGGCCGCTGATCCGCCGCAGAAGCCATGCTTATGCCGCGGATCCGCCGCGAAATTTACTGTTCACCAGAAACATTTTGCACCGTAATTCTTATTTTTTCCTGCTGAATTTTTTAGCAATTTTTAATTTGGAAAAACTCACTGTTTTCAAAAAAGGACAGAGAGCATGTTAGAAATGGGTTTTCGGGTTCGTTCGGACTTCAAACTCCGTCTGGACTTCGCCTAAGGCTCTAGCTAGGCTCTGATACCACTGTAGGGTTCCTCGGCATCCTAATGAGGTCTCACAAGGCATTAACCATGCCAATTTCAAAATTTATGGGTGCCGAGAAACCCTAATACGGATCGTTTGCTAGATAACTAGGCGAAAAAGCTAACTAGTTAACACTTAACTACAAGATACGGAAATACAACCTTTGTAGATCCGGTGCTCCACCTCCATAGCTCCGCAACGAGGTCCTCTCCGCTGTCCAAATCAAATTCGGGCTCAAGCGTCGGCTTCTTCGGAGAATGGGCAAGCTAGGTCGTCGATGTCCATGCCGAAGATGATCTACGTCGAGGCATCGCTAAATCAAGCTCCGACTTCACCAAGTCCAAAAACTTGTGAAGAGAACACACTCTACTACTTGGCAAGAGGTAGAGGATGAAGAAATAGGAGTTGGGTTCAATTTAGAATTGGATTTCTCACTCTTTAGTATCAATCACCATTGATGACTTAAGCTTTTCTTCTTGAGTTCAAGGAAGAAGAAGAAGAAAAGATGATATGATAAGTTAATTGAAAAAGAAAAGAAAATGAATTCTTATCATAAAATTAACCATAGTCAAGTGTAGAGAATGAATCATGGTTAGTGGGAATGGTTAGGGTTAAGGATGAGATAAGAATGGTTGACTTGATCAAAGCTTCATGAAGCTTCAACTAAACTCCAAAACTAGCAACCATTCTTTTCTCTTCTTTTCCAAAATGAATAAACAAATAAATAAATGAATAAATAAAGGAAATGAAACCCTAGCCATTCTTTTAACCATGGTTTAATTCTTTGCACTTAACCAAGTAAACATGTATCATCAAACATGATACAATCAAGTGCACAAAATCATATCGCATATGTAATGTGCACAATCCAAGTGAGAAAATCCGTTTAAAGTGAACCAATACTAGTTAGTGCAAAGTAACATATCAAATATATAATTATGCATTAAATCATTAAATCAACACTTGATTCACTGATCCGGTCATGTCGTACACAACCGACTAGTATTCAATGTATCGGCTTATCGAATCAACGCTTGAATCGATAACTAGGTTATATCGCATACAACCTTTCCGATACATTCATCGCGAGAATGGAATGCGGCATCACATACACGCATTATTCTCGGTCCCGCACATATCTCATATGCGCTCCTATTTCGTTTCGCTTGAGCCAGGAAACCTCTGTGTAGGACTCTAAAGACTCGTCAATACGCCGGCAGCAGGTGATGATCATATCAAGCACCCACAAGCCGCAAGCGGTCTGCTAAACGTAACGGCCACCCGGGTATTGAGCGATCTGAAGATCGACGAGCAAGCCCGCTCACACTCCAGTGAATCCGACCAGTAACACTACCGTACAGTCCAGTCTGATCGTCTGATATGTCGCATATCTCGCCTAGGGGTGGTAAACGTCAGACCCCAATAGCTCGATAAGTCGTGTCGATATGAGGTCTATAACTATTCGAGAAACTACTGGTAACACTTACCAGTAAATCTCAGCAACCCTGACCAGGGATTTCCTGTTATAGCCAATCGAACACAGCGCAACATCAACTCCCTATACCGGGAGAGACGAATCCCCTCCTATCGCTCATTGCCTCCATGTGACTCGGGACTGTACCCAAAAACCACCGTTTTGCACGCCCTCTTGGACGTGGTAAGATGGAAATCAAAGCACAGTGGGAACCACACAAGACTCTATGACGATCTCGGGTCAACAGACTACTCTGTACCAGTGTCACCAGAGAACTGCCATCTGACGTGAGGTATAATACCATCTGGGAGTTCTCGGCGAGTCCGTCCAGTGTACCCAGTCTCTACTGAGCACCCGTATATCATCTCCGATGTCAAACACCAATGGATATGGGATCATCCATCGCCCATCTGTATGGGTCGAGAAGGTACACGCTAGTCTACTCTGGTATATCGATGCCCCGTCTCGATACACCCACGACTAGGGACTTTGAAGGATGTACTTATGGACTACCATGTCCCCACTAGTATGATCCGCATCACAGTCCAGGTAGTCAAGTACACATCCTAAGGGCTTTACCAACATGTAACAGAGAGACACCCAGTATACACGTTAAGGTAAAGTTCAACCAGATAGCATACTATCATGTCGAGCAAGAAAGTCCTCCCTATATATGTCCCAGCATCCACTACAATATACATCCTATGTACAGTAATGGCCTCTAGGGCATACATATAACTAACACTGTAGACACAGCTTTTCCCCAACAATTACCTAGAAAACGTAAGGACCCTGGCTTTCCTACAATTTCTATTTCTATTGGGGGTAAACACATTAACCGTGCTCTACTTGACCTTGGCGCAAGTATTAACCTACTTCCTTACTCGGTTTATGAGCAGTTAGGGATCGGAGAGTTGAAACCAGCTCACTGCATTCTCCAGATGGCCGACCGATCAATCACAAAACAGAGGGGTGACCTGGAGGATGTGTTAATAAAAATCGGGGAATTTTTATTCCCTGTGGACTTTATTGTTCTAGATACACAGCCTGTAGTGAACCCACGGAATCAAATTTCGGTGATTCTCGGTCGACCCTTTTTGGCCACTTCCAATGCTATAATCAACTGTCGTAACGGCTCTATGACCCTATCCTTCGGGAAGATGTCAATTGAGCTAAACATTTACAAGTTAGGAAGTTTACCCTCCGAACCTACTGCTCAAGCATGTTCTGTCGAATTAATGGACGTAGCCAGCAGCGAATTTGATCGGTCTCATGATACTGACTCTTTTCATATGTTGTTGTTTGACCCAACTATGTATTATACATACACGGACTCTTCCACCGAGTTGTCTGGGTCAACATCTAACGCTGATGAAGAACTTTTTATAGAGTCTGACGATCACCACCCTATTTTTTCTGATGATATTATTCTTCGGGGTATCGATGAAAGCTTTGAGGAAATCTTCGCTGATGAACTCGCATTTTTAGCAAATACGGGTGTTGAGATGAATCATCTACAAAACAAAGAAATTGAACCTCTACCCCTTCTTCTGGACTATAAAGAGAATACGAGTAATCCATCACAATCACTGTGTCGTCTCTCCAAAAAGAGATGCAAACACATTCTATCCCGCCACTTATCTTTTCCCCACTTCTTCCTGCCTCTTTACAACATGTTCTTCTACCAATTGATACACTACACTGATAAAATCTTCGAATGGTTGGTGTTGACTTTCGGTCTTTGCAAAGCTTGGCATTGACCAATAATTTTGACCCCCTCTTGAGATTTTCAAAGCTTAACATTGTTTAACTCAAGTTTGGAGGGGGTTGTTCATATCAGATTTTTGCATTTTCATACCGCCCAATTTTTATCACATTGCATATCGGTAGATACTCTTGAGCCGTGTTTGCTAGTCAATTGCAGGATACAGGTTCCCGGTTCTCAATCGGAGAAATTCATGGAAAACACGACAAAATCCGGTTCCTGCCAACCACAGATAAAAACACGGTCTCCGCTCTTCATCCGTATGCTGCCAGTTACCAGTTTAGGAAGACAAAGTGTCAAATCAACGTCATTCTCATGCACAAGGCTCAATGGTAGCACAAAATCCAAGAGATCTACGCGGAGCTCGAGGCAATCATCCACAAAAAAAAGTCCTCCTTTGCTCAATAGAAATTCTTGAAGAAATGGGAAAGAATTATCAGAAAATACCCACACCAGACAAGAGGGGACAGGAGACCAGGAAAACACTCAGAAGCCCACACCCTAAACCCACAGTAGGGGCGCGGATCCGCGGCCATAGGGGGCTATAGGCGGCGGATCCGCGGCCGTACAGGCAGTTCAGGCAGAGACTTTTGGGGGGCAGTTTGGTCATTGCATCAGGGTTCTGGTGGTTGCCCTAGGGTTTCATTTCTTGGCCTATAAATAGCCCAGAATTTTGTGAAGGAATGGTCAATTTTTGTATTCTCATTTTTTGCCTAGTTTTAGTCTTGTTCTTCTTCCTCTTCTCACCTCTTCTCCATTAAACTTGTAGTGAGCTTTTGAGTGAAGAGTGATGAATAAAGAAGACCAATTTTTATCATGCTTGTCTCTTTCTTTACTTGTCCTAATTTGTTGTAATTTTAATTGTTAAGTAGTTGTTGTTATTTGTTTGATTGTTTCTTTCTTCTCTCTTTTCCTTTATCATTCATACGACAATGATACTTACGCTTGATCCTCGCCAAGGTGAGGTCGCAAATAGTTAGTCGTATTCTTCTAGCCTCCTTCTTTCTATCTTCCTCTTTTGTTTGTTTTATTTTTCCGTATTATGAAGTGTGAGTAGTTTTATACTTGTTAGGGTAGGATAAGGGAAGTTTGAGAGAAGGAAATCTCTCTCACTCTTTCCTTGCCCAACAACTTAAATCGACTCCCGTTAATTGAACCACAATCCGCTCCTTACGGCACCCTATCCTACATGATAGCGGTGATTCCGTAGTGAGACCGGTTGTGGTTGAATTAATCGGAGGTTATGGATAAGAGCCAAGAACGGACGGACAAGCACCAAAAGGAAGGACTATGCGTTGGAAAGCCTAGCTTATACTCGCAAGTTCCTTCCTAGTCGTGCTAATCCCCGTTGTTGCCGATTACCGTAACACCGATATTAAGTGGGGCAACGAAAGATGTGGAGACTCCTAACTCAAACTAACCTAATCCTCACCCTAACAAGCTCTCTTTAAATATCAACTTACACTTAGATAACCACAACAAAATCTGAAAACAGGACTTAACTCGTTAAAACACTTTGAAAAAGACTCTCATCTCCCTGCGGACGACCCGTACTCAACCGGCTAGCTACAAGCGAAACCGTTTTGATTGCGGTATTTAAAACTAAACTTGAACACGCACGTATCCTATCAATCAAATGGCGCCGCTGCCGGGGAGACGGTAGTTTATTTCCTTGTGTAATTTCGGGTTAATTTGTAAGTATAAAAAAAAAACGAAAAAAAATATACTTTGTAAAAGAAACCATCTTGTTATTCTTGATTAGATTTTGTGCAAGTGTGCAGGAAATACGAAGCTCAAGATCGACGCCAAAGACGTTGGAAATACGGAGTTTAAATACAGTGCCAAAGACGTGGGAAGATAGACCCACATTTTCGCGGCTACACCGCGACGGACAAAAAGAAGCATCCGGTCTACTGTACAAATCTGGAGCAAATACAGTGAGCCATTCAAGATTCAGTACATTCAGACAAGCAGAGGAACCCCAACAGAGAACACCCCAAAATTTCAGAGCCCCAATTCCTCAACCTAGCCGCGGATCCGCGGCCTAAGTAGGTGTTTGGCTGCTGATCCGCGGCCATTCAGTGCCTTCAGGGTGCAATTTTTCTCTCTGTAAGTCTCTCTGCCTCTCTCCACTCCTCTGAACTCCACTGAATTGTGTTTTCTGCAGGCTTCTTTGCGCAAACTCTTCTCCCCCTTCCAATAAACTGTTCTTGTGCAGGATTCTTTGCGCCGCAAATAAAAATTGTTTGCAGTTGATTTGTTACTGCTTTGCATTTCTTTAATATGGACTTAAGGGGCTTGAAACCAATCCAGATTGGGTGGGGATTTCATCACCCTTCCCAGGACCCCAAAAATCACTAAAGCATATGCATTGTCCATTGTAAATTTAAAAAATACTAGACTTCAGCCCTAAGGACTTCGCGCTCATTAGGAGAAGATAAACCGTGTTTAGAACCTCGCTTAACCGTATATTGATTACGGGGTGTCTAGGAAAGTGTTAAAGGCGCAACCGCCGAAAGAGAAAGGGTTATTTAATTAAGGAACTTCGCGAAAGCGTTGGACAACCTCCCCTTATCTCTGCACTTACCTGGCCCCGTGATCGGTGTATTTTTAAGCCTGTTTCTCGACACTGTTTAACTTCGAAAATCAAGTTCAGGAGCAGGTCTAGTAGACCTAGGTTACCCTAGATCTAGGTGTGATTGTGCATATCTTGTTTGTGATTGCTTAAGCCGTATTTCCGTACATATTTCTGTAAATCTCTTTCTAAAAAAAAAAAAAAAAGAAAAAATCAAAAACTTTTACAAAAACTTGCCCTTTTGTCGCCAAATCCATTTTCACCCACCACCCATCGCCTTTCTCCATTGACGTTTTCTTACCCTCACATTCTCCGCTTTGACTATACTAAACTCGTTTAGTGTATGTCCGCTTGGACTCGGGACACTAGCGCCCGTCTAGTCCGCGTTACGTTAGTCGCGACCGACTACGCGATCGACTCCGAAGTCGATACTCCGTCCACTCCTCTTTCACCCCTTCCTTTGCCGGCCAACTCCGACGTTGACCGGAATTCTGTTCATACATCTTCACCTTCACCTTCACCAACCTCTTCTTCCGCGATGTCGGGATTTAATCCGAACATCTCTTTGACCACCGCTGGATTGGCTCCACCTCCTACGGAGACCAATATTCCACCACCTCCGCCTGTTGTAGCGCCGCAGCGAATTGCGCTCCAGGATCGTTTCTACCCCACCCGTTCTGCACTTCCCACCTGCCTTTCTCTTCCTCCGGCCAATGGGGACAACTTTGAAATTAAGCCCCATTTCATCAACATGCTTCCACGTTTTCATGGGCTTGAATCTGAAGATGCCTATATCTTCATTAATAAATTTCAAAACGTCTGTGCCATGATGAAAACAACCCAGCTGTCGGACGATGCTATACGTCTACGGGTCATTCCGTTCACTTTATGCGATCTCGCTGAAAAATGGCTGTATAGCACCGCTTCCCACTCAATCACCAGCTGGGACGAGTTTGTTAAAGCGTTTCTGAAAAAATTCTATCCGAATCATAAGACCGCAAGAATTCGAAATGAAATCAACCAATTCTCCCAGCTTCCTTCTGAACCCTTCTGGAAGTGCTTTGACCGGTACAAAGACCTTCTTGTTCAGTGTCCTCACCACGGTATAGAGAAATGGCAGCTCTGCCAAACCTTATACGAGGGACTGAACCCAGCAACGAAGCAGTTGCTGGAAACCATCTGTCAAGGCCACTTCCTATCGAAATCTGACGAGGAAGCGTGGCAGTTCTTTGACGATCTTGCGGAGCAAACGCTGCAGTGGGAGAGCACCAGACCGACTTCTTCTTCTTCTACCTCCACTTCTACCGGTCAGTCTAGGGTAGGAATCCACCAACTCGATGTCTCTATTGCGATGAAAGCTGAAATGGCTGCTATAATAAGAAAGCTTGAAGCAATAGAGAGCAAATTTTCTGCTCCTACTCCTGCCCCTGTTCTCCCCCTTCGTAGCATCTGCGCTTGTTGTTCCGATCCTTCCTACTTGACCGAAGAGTGTCCTTACAATCCACCCTCGCAAGGACAGGATTAGGTTAATGCTGCATTCCAGCAAAGACCGAGGAATGATCCATACTCTTCCACCTACAATCCCGGTTGGAGGAACCACCCCAATTTTGCCTGGAATCAGAATCAGAATCAATTCCAGGGCAACAATTTCCAAAGGGCCCCTCCACCGCAACAACAAGCGCCACAACAAACTCAGCATCAATATCAGCAGCCCTTCCAACCCCAACCTTTCCAAAACCAGACGAACAACTTTGCACCGAACAACTCTTTTCCACCAAACAACTTTGTTCCGTCAAACAACGATAAGGTTTCCTCGCTCGAGCGAAGTCTGGAGGCGTTTGTTAAACAATCGACTCAATCCACCGCCAACATCCAGTCTTCGATCCAATCTTTAGTGCAACACACCGCCGCACACGGGCAGAGCATCAAGACCATCGAGGCCCAGATTGCACAGCTGAACGCGGCCTTAAGCGAGCGAGAGAAGGGGAAGCTCCCGTCCCAGCCACTTCCAAATCCCGGTCACCCATATAATGCACATGTTGCTCTTGAACAACAAAACCATAATGTGAGTGCCGTGACTACACTGAGATCGGGAAGGATGCTGCAAAACAACATTGGCAAGCAAATCAACGATGACGCCCCGGCCGCCGCTTCTTCTTCTTCTTCTTCTTCTTCTTCGTCTTCTGAGCCTATTCTCCGTTCTTCACAAGGCTCCCCTCCCTCTTCTTCTGCTCTGAACGGACCGACTTCTCACTCCACGAAAACACCTATTCTGGGATCCGTTCCAACTCCAAAATCTCCTCCTCCAGCATTAGACTCAACCAATTTTCAAAATGTTCCATTTCCAAACCGGTTGAGGTCTAACAAACAAAATCCTCAAATGGAGAAGATTCTGGAGTTATTCAAGCAGGTTAACATTAACATTCCTCTTTTAGATGCTGTCCAACAAGTCCCGTCCTACGCGAAAATCTTAAAGGACTTGTGCACAAAAAAGAGGAAGTGTCAGGTACCCAAGAAGGTTTTCTTGGCTAGTGCTGTGAGTGATGCCCTTACCCAATCTTTACCACAAAAATGGAAGGACCCTGGCTGTCCTACGATTTCAATTACTATTGGGGATAAGAACATCAACCACGCACTATTAGATCTTGGTGCCAGTGTTAACTTGCTTCCGTATTCAGTATACGAGCAATTAGGCGTCGGAGAGTTGAAACCCACACACTGCACTCTCCAGATGGCCGACCGATCGATCACCCATCCTAGGGGTGAGCTAGAGGATGTGTTAATAAGAGTCGGGGACTTCATATTCCCCGTCGACTTCATTGTCTTAGATACACAGCCTGTAGCTAACCCCCGGAATCAAATTCTGGTGATACTCGGTCGCCCATTTCTCGCAACCTCAAATGCTGTGATCAATTGTCGCAATGGTTCAATGAACCTCTCTTTTGGAAATATGACGATTGAACTCAACATTTTTAGGTTGGGGAATCAGCCCGCCGAACCTAATGCTCATATACTGGATGTCTGCTCGATCCAGGAGATCACCCCTGAAGAGTGTGAATTCGAGGAGTTTCTGTTTGAACACGATAATCTTGACGCCACTAGTGCGTTTCTCTTCGAACCTGCTGCTGCTTCTGCGCCCGACAACGAATACGAGTGTTTCACGTTCTTGAACGATCTTAGCCGCGCACACCCCGAGTTTGAATCTTTCGAATTTCCGGATGAGTTACCTGAACCATCCAACTCGGTTGCCTACACTCGCTTTGAACCTTTGCTGGAATCCTTTGAGTTCGAGACCTTTGCACCAGTCTTGCCTTCCATCATTTCACCTCCAACGCTCGAACTCAAGCCTTTGCCGTCTCACCTTAAGTACGCCTACTTAGGTGAGAACGAGACCCTTCCGGTCATCATCTCGGCTTCTCTAGCTCCAGAGCAAGAGAAAGCCCTTCTCGCGGTCTTGCACAGCAACAGGCAAGCTTTTGGCTGGTCCATGGCGGACATCAAGGGGATTAGTCCCCTGATCGTTGAGCATCACATTCATCTGATGGATGATGCCAAACCAGCCCGGGATCCACAAAGACGTCTTAATCCAGTCATGAAGGAGGCTGTGAAGAAGGAGATCGTCAAATGTCTAGATAGTGGTATCATTTACCCTATCTCTGATAGCCAGTGGGTTAGCCCCATTCATGTTGTCCCCAAGAAGTCGGGCATCACGGTCATAACCAACGAGGCGAATGAGTTAATCCCTACTCGCACCCAAACTGGGTGGCGAGTTTGCATTGATTACAGAAAACTCAACGCCGCAACGCGGAAAGACCACTTTCCGCTACCTTTCATTGACCAGATGCTGGAACGATTGGCCGGACATGAGTACTATTGTTTTCTTGATGGCTACTCTGGCTATAATCAAATTCCCATCGCCGAAAAAGACCAGGACAAGACCACTTTCACTTGTCCTTTCGGCACGTTTGCATATCGACGCATGCCCTTTGGGTTATGCAATGCGCCCGCTACCTTCCAGCGGTGTATGATGGGAATTTTCTCTGACATGGTGGAAAAATTTCTGGAGATTTTCATGGATGACTTCTCCATCTTTGGCGACTCCTTTGACGAGTGTTTGCTGCATCTTGACGCTGTCCTTACCCGATGTAAGGACAAGAATCTCACTTTGAACTGGGAGAAATGCCACTTCATGGTGCGCGAAGGTATTGTCTTAGGACATATCATCTCGCAAAATGGCATAGAGGTTGACAAAGCAAAGATTGAGGTCATTTCTAATCTGCCTCCTCCCCGATGCGTCAGAGATATCCGAGCCTTCCTTGGCCATGCCGGTTTCTATAGACGGTTTATCAAGGACTTTAGCAAGATTGCTAGGCCCTTGACACTTTTGCTGGCCAAGGACACGCCATTCGACTTCAACTCAAGCTGTGTGACTGCCTTCGAGTCACTGAAACGCTCACTCACTTCTGCTCCCGTTCTTTCTTCTCCTGACTGGACGCACCCATTTGAGATTATGTGCGATGCATCCGACTTTGCCATTGGTGCTGTCCTTGGACAACACATCAACAAGATGCCGCACGTAATCTATTACGCGAGCCGAACCCTGAACGACGCCCAACTCAACTATACAACAACTGAGAAGGAATTCTTAGCTGTTGTATTTGCTTTAGAAAAGTTCAGGCCCTACCTCATCGGCTCTCCAGTCATTGTCTACACGGACCATTCAGCTCTGCGCCATCTTTTTGCGAAGAAAGATGCCAAATCTCGGTTAATACGTTGGATCCTCTTGCTTCAAGAGTTTGACCTTGTCATTAAGGACAAAAGAGGATGTGAAAACGTAGTTGCCGACCATCTCTCACGACTTCCTTCTTCGCCTTCGCTTCCAATTCCAATTAACGACGTTTTCCCGGATGAACAACTCTTGACAGTATCTTGCGAACCCTGGTTCGCAGATATTGTGAACTATTTGGCTACGGGATTGCTACCGACCGAATGGTCGAGTCAGGACAGACTTCGCTTCTTATCCCAAGTAAAACACTTTTACTAGGACGAACCCTACTTGTTCAAGTACTGTCCCGACCAGATTATTCGTCGGTGTGTCCTTGATGAGGAATTCAAGAGTGTGCTGTCATTTTGCCACGATCAAGCGTGTGGCGGGCATTTTGGGCCCAGAAAGACAGCTGAGAAGATCTTGCAATGTGGTTTCTACTGGCCACAACTTTTCAAAGACGCTCACGATTATTGCAAGACTTGCTCCCGGTGCCAACACATGGGCCGGATATCCCGGAGGAACGAGATGCCGCTCCAACCGATCTTGGTTGTGGAGATTTTCGATGTTTGGAGGATAGACTTCATGGGGCCGTTTCCCAGCTCTTTTGGGAACTTGTACATCCTTCTAGCTGTTGATTACGTCTCTAAATGGGTCGAGTTTGTGCCCAGCCGGACTAACGACAACAAGGTTGTCGTTAGGTTCCTTAAAGAAAACATTTTCTCCCGGTTTGGGCACCCCCGAGCGATCATTAGCGACAATGGAAGTCATTTCTGCAATAGGACTTTCGAGGCCTTGATGCGGAAATACTCCATTAATCATAAGCTCTCTACGCCCTACCACCCCCAAACCTGCGGGCAGGCCGAAGTTTCAAATCGGCAAATCAAGCAGATACTGGAGAAGACGGTTTCCAAGAACCGTAAAGATTGGTCTCTGAAACTCACTGATGCCCTTTGGGCATTTAGAACCGCTTATAAGACCGACCTTGGCATGTCTCCCTATCGGCTTGTGTACGGAAAAGCCTGCCACCTTCCTGTCGAAATCGAGCATCGCGCATTTTGGGCGATAAAGGAGCTGAATTTGTCTCTTGAGGACGCGGGCAGCCATCGGAAGCTGCAGTTGAACGAACTGAACGAGCTTAGGGATGAGGCTTACGATAACGCGGTTGTCGTTAAGAATCGAACGAAGGTGTTTCACGATAAACACCTTATGCGCAAAACCTTCGTACCTGGTCAGCAGGTACTGCTTTACGACACCCGACTTCACTTCCATCCTGGAAAGCTCAGATCTCGCTGGAAAGGACCGTATTTTGTGCGGAATGTGTATCCGCAGGGCACTCTGGATTTGGAAGTTCTTACAGGAGCCGGTTTACCCTGAATGATCTTCCTCTGCCTACCTCCAAACTTCGGTTATCCAGCCAAGAACAGTGGACACTGTTCCAAATAAGTTTGGGGGTATGTACAAACCATTTTGTATATATTTGTGTATATTCTTTTTTCTTTTCTTTAAAAACAAAAACAAATAAAAATTGTGTATCACTAACCGACAATTTTGAACCTTCAAACTGCTCTCTTCATGCAACGACAGTGAGGACACTGTCCAGTTTAAGTTTGGGGGTACGCTCGGTACGCATTTCTTACCTTCGCATTCATATGTATATTTTGCATCTGCATATTTAAATCCATAAAATCCATAAAAATTTGAAAATTTTCTAAAAATATAAAAACTTTTTTGTCAAGTTAGCTTGTGGAAGAGCTCTGATTCAACATTCGACGGATTTTGTTTGAAAAATAGGAATAACTAAATCTTATGTTTGGATTTTGAAAACCTGAAAGATAACTCTCCTTTGAAGTTAACTATAGCTGATATAAGTCTTTACATCACACTACACGTGTCATAAGATTTTGGGAATTAGATGACAAGTCTTTCATGTTTAAACTTTTAAACAGATAAATGATTTTCTGAGGATCAAATAGGTTTGTTCTGAAATAAGTAATGTCAAGAATAGTTTATGAAGTAAAACGAATATGAAGGAATGTTATTGATGCCGTAATTGGAGCTAAGTCTGAAAAATAACCCATCGGAAACTTGATTGGAATGATTACACACCAAACTCACTAAACACGTCTTTTATCCAAAAAAATAATTGAACTGCCGGTTATATCTCCGTTCGTATTAAATCATCTGATTTTCACGCCAAACTGTCTTTTGTTTTTGGACCTAGGTAACTTGAGTAATTAAGTCCCGCTGGGGTGTTTCTACACCTAATGCCCTAAAACCAACTGGTTTGGGTGCATTGGCCCAAAGCTCGCTAAGAAGCCTAGAAAGTCCAGTTTTAAAACAAAGTCAAGAAAGTGTTCTCTCCGAGTTAAAATTCCTAACGGTTCTTTGTGTGAGAATAATCTTGATAAAAGACAGGCTTTTATAAAAAAAAATTAACGGAGATATGAAGGTTTTACTCTTTGATAAAGACTATTGCACGTTCACAGAGGTGTGTATGAAATGAAAACAAGAAAAAGGTGGAGTGAAAAATACGACTTAGTTTCCTATTAAGGAAGATAGAAATTCTGAAGTTGAAACCTTACTAGAAAACAAAACTTGAAAAATGCTTAACTCTTTATAAAACTTATGTGATCCTTTTTAAATTGTTATCTGGGCTTTATTGTGCGACATGATGACTTTAATCGATCCTTCTGGAACTTAACGACTCTATTTGCACTGCACGTAAAGACATATAAAATCTGTAGTTAAATAAGAAGCGAGGTGTGAAAAATAAAGGTTCGATGATCTAGACTTAGGATTATAGAATTGTTATTTTCTAAAACAAAACTTTAGGGTTTTGAAGCTTAGTTATTTTACGAAACCAACTTGACCGGATTTTGTGGGGAGTATCCGCTGAAAACCCTCAGGAGACAACACTCCTCCTACTAGGGACACCTAGAGGTTTAACGGCTTGTTGCACATGCTCAGTGCAATCGCGTTCCCTGCGAAAGTGAGGTTAGGAAATTTTTTGTGAATAAATGGGCTTTGCTCGGGACGAGCAAATGATAAGTTTGGGGGTATTTGTTCATATCAGATTTTTGCATTTTCATACCGCCCAATTTTTATCACATTACATATCGGTAGATACTCTTGAGCCGTGTTTGCTAGTCAATTGCAGGATACAGGTTCCCGGTTCTCAATCGGAGAAATTCATGGAAAACACGACAAAATCCGGTTCCTGCCAACCACAGATAAAAACACGGTCTCCGCTCTTCATCCGTATGCTGCCAGTTACCAGTTTAGGAAGACAAAGTGTCAAATCAACGTCATTCTCATGCACAAGGCTCAATGGTAGCACAAAATCCAAGAGATCTACGCGGAGCTCGAGGCAATCATCCACAAAAAAAAGTCCTCCTTTGCTCAATAGAAATTCTGGAAGAAATGGGAAAGAATTATCAAAAAATACCCACACCAGACAAGAGGGGACAGGAGACCAGGAAAACACTCAGAAGCCCACACCCTAAACCCACAGTAGGGGCGCGGATCCGCGGCCATAGGGGGCTATAGGCGGCGGATCCGCGGCCGTACAGGCAGTTCAGGCAGAGACTTTTGGGGGGCAGTTTGGTCATTGCATCAGGGTTCTGGTGGTTGCCCTAGGGTTTCATTTTTTGGCCTATAAATAGCCCAGAATTTTGTGAAGGAATGGTCAATTTTTGTATTCTCATTTTTTGCCTAGTTTTAGTCTTGTTCTTCTTCCTCTTCTCACCTCTTCTCTATTAAACTTGTAGTGAGCTTTTGAGTGAAGAGTGATGAATAAAGAAGACCAATTTTTATCATGCTTGTCTCTTTCTTTACTTGTCCTAATTTGTTGTAATTTTAATTGTTAAGTAGTTGTTGTTATTTGTTTGATTGTTTCTTTCTTCTCTCTTTTTCTTTATCATTCATACGACAATGATACTTACGCTTGATCCTCGCCAAGGTGAGGTCGCAAATAGTTAGTCGTATTCTTCTAGCCTCCTTCTTTCTATCTTCCTCTTTTGTTTGTTTTATTTTTCCGTATTATGAAGTGTGAGTAGTTTTATACTTGTTAGGGTAGGATAAGGGAAGTTTGAGAGAAGGAAATCTCTCTCACTCTTTCCTTGCCCAACAACTTAAATCGACTCCCGTTAATTGAACCACAATCCGCTCCTTACGGCACCCTATCCTACATGATAGCGGTGATTCCGTAGTGAGACCGGTTGTGGTTGAATTAACCGGAGGTTATGGATAAGAGCCAAGAACGGACGGACAAGCACCAAAAGGAAGGACTATGCGTTGGAAAGCCTAGCTTATACTCGCAAGTTCCTTCCTAGTCGTGCTAATCCCCGTTGTTGCCGATTACCGTAACACCGATATTAAGTGGGGCAACGAAAGATGTGGAGACTCCTAACTCAAACTAACATAATCCTCACCCTAACAAGCTCTCTTTAAATATCAACTTACACTTAGATAACCACAACAAAATCTGAAAACAGGACTTAACTCGTTAAAACACTTTGAAAAAGACTCCCATCTCCCTGCGGACGACCCGTACTCAACCGGCTAGCTACAAGCGAAACCGTCTTGATTGCGGTATTTAAAACTAAACTTGAACACGCACGTATCCTATCAATCAGGGGTATAATCTGGCTCTTGAAAATAAAATTTTTACTTAAAATTGTGAGCCAAAAATAAGTTTGGGGGAGGATTTTCAGGATCATATTTATTGCCCTCGTTAATAAATTTCCTCCCAAACTTACAGGTTTTTGTGATCTAGCAGAAGACAACAGTGAGGACACTGCTGCAAACAGGCTTGGGGGAGGTTTGTACTTATTTACACATTACTTTGCATTATACTATATATAAGCACACAAAAAAAAATTAATGATGAAAGTTTGAAAGTGAAAATTTACATATAAAAGATTAGAAAAATTTAAGAAAACCAAGAAAGTTAGAAGTTTTCTTAAATGAAACTAGTAATAAGTAGTTATGAGCCGTTGTCCCAAGGGTTAGTAAGATGAAGGAAATCACTAATCTGAGAATAAAAATAAGACTGAAAAATAGTTCCTATTCCGGAAGCTAAATATTTGAACGTTGATACCCTACTATACGCACTTACACACGTCTTGAAACTCGGGAAAGTAGAGGATACCTTGAAATGTTCTTGTCTAAAAGCCAAAGTATGAAGGAAATAATAAATGAATAAAAAGATAAAATGGTGAAGAAAAATGAACACTGGTTTTGTAATCACCAAGGCAGCAATAAAAAAATATTGCGAGGGTGCCTCATCACCTAGTGCCTTAGACCAACTGGTTTGGGAGTCACTGCTAAGCCTTAGGTGTTGCAAGGAGAGGAAAATACTAATACGCCTAATAAGCAAGCACATGAGTAATCGGTCGGTTAGTACCTCAAGAAGTATTAACGGTCGCATGAAAAATGTGTGAGCAAATTCCATCTAAATATTCATCAATAAAAAAGTACTGAGGTAGATGGACAAGAGTATGATAGCTTGAATTGAATTCTCCGAGTGTAGGGATGTCTTTTACACACACGTAGGGGTATATGATTGATGTTTGAAAAAAAGATAGGAATGAAGAATAAAGACGATATTTTATTGAGGGATGATGTGATTTCTAACATTTTTTCAAGACCATTAAGATAGGGCTCATAGCAACTGAAAAACTGGTGTAGTTGAAAACTCTTATTTTCAAGTTCTTTCTTTTATAGTTCTTATCTTTATATGTAACTTTCACCATCTCTCTTTTATTATAGGATTTTGTGAGTGTAATCCGCTGAAAACCCTCAGGAGACAACACTCCTCCTACTAGGGACACCTAAGGGTTTAACGGCTTGTTGCACGCACTCAGTGCAATCGTGTTGCCTACGAAAGTGTGCTTATCTTTCTCCTTTATTTTTTTCTCTTGAATAACTAGTTTGCTCGGGACAATCAAAGATAAGTTTGGGGGTATTTTTTCAGTTGATAAAACTGCACATTTAATATGATATTTTTCCTACTATTTCTATATAGTAAAAAGGTGTTTATTATAAATATGACACATATGATGGTTTATTTGCAAAAATACTATTTTCATGTGTTTATATATTATAATTATCATTATATACGAAAAAGTAAGCATATAATATCTAGGTAACATCTGGCCCATTTAATATGCTTACCTTATTAAATATCTTTGACCAATTCTCTTAAAACTAAAATATCATGACAAATGGTTAAAGATAATATCTCAATAAAACAAATTCTGCTAACATTATTTATTGAGATAATTGTGCAGAAATTATTTCAGGACTGGAATCAAGGAAATCCGAATTATCGAGATCAAATCTGCCAAAGATATTCAAGTAAATTGAAGAAACTAATTCTGGCAAAAATGTAGAAAAGATTTTCAAAGTCTAGATACTCAAAACATTACCAAGTGTTAGAGATATGAAGCTACAAAAATTAGAGGCTATGAACTCACCAAAAGGGGGTGGATCTGCGGCCGAACCTATCCAATGGCCGCGGTTCCGCCGCGGATTTGAGGAGTTGAGATATGGGATTTTGGTGGTTAGGATCCTAACAACTAGTTTCCATATTAGGAAACTAGGGTTCTGGCTCTGTGACTATAAATAAGGACCGAGAGCCTCTTGGAAAAATTATCAAGTTGAAGAGATCACGAAGTCCACGACAGGCTCACGTATCCAGGCCGATCATCAACGGTTTATCTACCTCCTTAGAAGAGATCGAGAAGCAAACTAGCATTTTGTAATCATTTTCTAAGGGAACAAAGTGTAAATGATTTTTGTTGATTAATAAAAGTAGTAGTTTTCTTATTCTATCTCTTTGTAATTTTTAATATGATTTCCTTCTCCATCTCTTCTTCTCCCAACATGTGCGAGTAATTCTTCACTTGTTAGGGTTCATAGGATTAGGGTAGGTTAATGGATGATGAAGATCCTTAAACTCTTTTTAAGTCCTATAAAGTTTATTAACTTTATCAAAAGAATAGTTAACATCCTAATTGGGTGCGCAACCAATTCATTGCTAGTCTCGACCACGATTAGAGATTAGATTAACAATTGTTTTGGTAAAGGCTAGATATGAACGAAGTTCCATGTCGAGATAGGGGTTAAGAGTGGGAACCCTTTTCCCTCCAGAAACCCTAATCTACATGCATCACTGTCGTTCTAGTTTTAAATCTATTAAAGGATAAAAAGAGTAATCTTTAATTAATCATCCATAGCTACTGAATCCTAATGAACCCTACAAGCCCCCTTCTACTATAAAACCTACATTCGTAGTTAATCTAGATCTATATTTTGCATCCGTGTTTAACGTAGATCTAGATCCTTCAATCATTCTTCACTATTATTTATTCTTCCTCCTTTCTTTCTCAACACGCCTAAAGTAAGAATAAAATATTCAACGTTTCCCAGAGGATGACCTGTACTCATTTCGGTCTAGCTACACGCGACACCGTTATTGATTGTGGTTACTACACTTCTAAAAAACAGATCAATCAATAAACTTGCCTAGACGGAACGTAAAACGGATATGTACGCTACGTCCCACGTCGGCGAAATGTCGCGACGCGCGCACGGCACACGGACCGGGTCCAACTAACGCACGAGGTTGATCACGCAGTCAAGGTACGACGTCTGGATCGTCGGTGTCGATCCCGGCTCCGGCGAACAACGGAATCCTAGAACTCAAGAGTTAAATAAAGAAAGAAAAGAAAGAAAGAAAGAATGAAAGAAAGAAGGAGGGAGAAGAAGAAGAGGGGTTTAGCTTACTGTGGTTGTGGTGTACAGGGGTCAGGAGATGAGGTGACGGCGACGAAGTCGACCGAACTCAGGCGAGGCTAGGGTTGGCTTCAAGAAATTAGGGTTAGGTTAGGGTGCAGCTGGGGTTTCTTGGTGTGCAGGGATCTTGGTGAGGGAGAAGTACAGAGGAGAGGGAGAGGAGGAGATGATGGTGGTGGTGGTATGAAGCTGTGGTCGCCGGAGGTGAGGGGACGGCGACGAGGTGAGGGTCCCGTGGTTTATGGGTGTGCAGGGGTGTATATATGGGCTCGGGAAATGGGTGAAGAAGAAGAAGATGGAGAGAAGGAAGAGGGGAGAATGGTGGTATGAGAAGAAGAAGATGATGACGATGAGGTTGGGATCGTCGGCGATGGGTTCAGTTAGGGTTTGAGGGTGCAGGTGTAGGCTCGGGAAAACAAAAGAAGAAGAAGGAGATGGCGATTAGAAGGTGACGAAGAGGAGGAGGCTCGGTTGAGGTGATGAGGTGATGAAGGTTTTAGGGTTAGGGTTGAAGAAGAGGCTGAGTGGGTTTTCTTGTGGCGAGGACGAGAGCTCGGGGTTTTATAAAGAAGAGAAGAAGAAACGTGAAGAAGGGAGGTGAGCGTAAGCTCAGAAGGGAGGTGCGCGGATCCCCGGGTGAACAAGGATCGCGAGAGGAGAGAGAAGCTTGGCTTCTAGCGAGGGAGAGAGAAAGAGAGAGAGAGAGAGAGAAAGAGAGGAGAGAGGAGCTCTGCGGTGTGGGGACTACGAGGCAAAGAGAGAAAGGAAGAGAGAGAATGGTGAGGGCCGGCAACAGAGAGAAAGAGAGAGCTGGGGTTGTTATGCTGTTTTGATTTTTAATTGAAAAGATTTTAGTTTTTTATTTAAATTTAAACAGCCGATTAAATTTTAAAGATATTAAATTAAATAAAATTTGATTTTCAGGTAAATACAAATTTAGTCCAAAATACGCCCGGGTCGGGTCTAAAAATTCAGTTTCAATTATATGAAAAATATATGTGATGACCAAAATTAAAAATGAATGTTCGGGTAACGAAAGTGCATACCCCCAAGAACGGATGCACGTACGGACGCGTAGCCATCCAAACAAGTCTGTTTCACTGAACGGGACAGGAACAAGATGCGCGGATGCTACCACAGGGTTAGGGTATCAAGTAGTCCATGCAATATATTTTTAAAATATTTTACGTGACTTAAAATGTTATATGGTAAAAGATCTAATGCCAGATAAAATTCCAGTATGCAGTATTTATGAAAGTGCACATGTCTATGTAACAAGTCAAGATAATTCATAGATATGAATTAAATAGGTTCAAGCAAGCGAGTCGGGTCAGATACTAATACTTGTACCCAAAATACAGTAAATCAGTAAAATACCATAATTAAAGAAATACTTGAACTGGAATTGGTATAAATGAACTAGGGTTAACTATGATGATGTGAGAAAAAAATAAGCTAAGAGAAGAAGAAAACAACCTTTGTAGACCGTGTCCTCTTCATAAGCTCCGTGTAGTAGTAAACGCGACTCCACTAGGCTCCACTTGAAGTTGGATCGAGCTTCATTTGCGATCTTCGTGCCGAAAATGATCCACCCGAAGCTCCGCTAATACAAGCTACCTCTTCATTAAACTTTTTTGTGAAGAAAACATACTACACCTAATTGCTAATCAAGTGTAGGATGGTGAAGTAGGAGTGTTTAGATCACTAGGTTTCTCACAAGCCCTAGATTTCACAACTCATGTGAGTGTTAGGGCTTGGAGGTGGTGAGGAGGAAGATGGAGAGAGTTAGAGAGTAAGGAGCTTAAGTGAGGAAAATGAACAACTCAAGAATGCCAGTGTAGAATGGCTCCTCACAATATACCCTCACTTATTGAAGTATGGAATTATTATCAAATAAATAATTCCTACCATACTTCAATAGTGTAGCAAGACTAATAAAATATTGACCAAGCCATTCCTCATCATTTCACAATTATCTCCCCATTTTTCCACCTCATTTCTATTTTCATAAAATAGAAAATTCCATACTTCATAATACACACACACACACACACACACACATATCAAATATATATATATATATATATGGTAATATATATATATATTAAGATAATAATTAGTGAGAAATAATATTAGTTAATATATAATTATATCAAATATAAATATATATCATATTATTAAATCAACACTTGATTCAATAATCCGGTTATAATACATGCAACTAACTGATATCATTTATCTATATATCACATTATCAAATCAACACTTGATTCAATAATTCGGTTATATCATATATAACCTAATCGATATCAGATTACTGCCAAATCACAATACGGTATCACATACTCGTATTTAATCAGGCCCCCGCACATATCAAAATATGTGCCCTACTTCATTTCATTTGAACTATGAATCCCCCGTGTGGGACTCTAAAGACTCGTCAATACGCCAGCAATAGGTGATGATCACATAGTCACCCGCAAGCCGTCAACGGTACTAGCAGGACGTAATGGCTACCTAGGTATTGAGCGATAAAAGGATCAACAAGCAATCTTGTCCAAAATCTCATGAAGCTCATAAATAACACTTATCGTACAGTCTGGTCTCTTCGTTTGATATGTCACATATCAAGTCTGGGGGTGGATACGTCAGATCCCAGTAACTTGATAAGTCATGCTAATGTATAGCTTAAAACAGTTCGAGAAACTACTGATAACTCTTACCAGTAAATCTCAACAGCAGCCCTGGCCAGGAACTTCCTGTTATAGCTAATTGAGCATAGCGCAACATCAACTCCTTATACTGGGCGAGACGAAACCCCTCATATCGCTCTTTGTCTCCATATGACTCGGGATTGTACCGAAAATTCACATATTTGCACGACTCCTTTGAGCCGTGGTAGGGAGGAAATCAAAGTACAGTAGGAACCACACAAGAATCTATGACGATCTCGGGTCTACAAACTAACTTGTACCAGTGTCACCAGAGAACAGCTATCTGACGATAGGTATATTACCATCTAGGAGTTCTCGGCGAGTTCTGTTCGGTGTATCCATTCTCTAACGAGCACCTGTGTACAATTCTTTTTATGTCAAACACCAGTGGCTATGGGATCAACTATCACCCCCATACAGAGTCAAGAAACGTACACACTAGTCTACTCTGAAATATTGATGCCCTGTCTCGATATTCTCTCGACTAAGAACAATTGAAGGATGTGCTTGTGGACTACTCAGGTCCCAGTAGTATGATCCGCATCATAGTCCTGATAATCAAGCCAACATCCTAAGGACTTTATCAACATGTATATGAGAGACAGTATAATAATACCAGTGATCGTGTTAAGATAAAGAGCAACCAGATAGCATACTATCATGTCGAGCAAGAAAGTCCTCTATATATATATCCAAATATCCACTGTAATAAACAATAATGTATAATAATGGCCTCCACGGCATACATATTCCTAACATTAGAGACTGAGGCGGGGAAATCAACTGAAGAGGAGTACAACCAGTTCACTTCACAAGAAGACATCTAGTTTCATTTAAGCCTTTTATTTTCAGTATGCCGCCTATTTAAGTATTTTCAGTTTATGTTTCTTGTTCAAACATCATATATCAGTTTGAACCTTGTGAAATTTGGAATGTAAATATAAAAAATTGGATTTTTATTATCATGTTTATTCTTATTCTTTTTATATAATGCTTATATATGCTTAATGTATTTGTTTCGAGAAATGATTTTCTCGGAATAAACATGTCGCAGGCTTATCACGTACTCGTTACTACTCTTTTAGGAAGCGATGCATCACAACGGATACAAGTGTCTTCATCCAAAGCTAAACCAGTCTCATCCACAGTGAGCCCATCCAATAAGTTAGTAGATCTGCCTGGTATTTTTTTATAGAAGTCAATAACAGCGTCAAGAGAAGAAAGTGCCGGATGTAATTAAGTTTGATAATCATTAGTTTTAATACAATTTTCATATAATTATCGATAATATTGTGTATTAATACTTGTGTATATAGTTTGATATCCTTTTTCACCGGATATTTCCCATTGAATTTACCCTTTGATTCTTTATGTACTTTGATGATATGTTAAAAATTACTTATCCACTGCAATTAAATATAAAGGAAAAACAGAAACTAATGCACAGTCAAAATAAATACTGCCTTCTTAATTATTTTTTGGTTAACTATAATTATCTCTATAAAAATTAAATATTTCTTTAATAATTCTTTCACGTTCTAATTTCTATGCTAGGTTAAAAAATGGCAAAAGATAATAACCATTACATTTTCTCTTTTGTACAAAAAGGAAAAATAAATTCCTAGCAACTGAACTTAAGAGTAAATATCCCCAATTTAAGTTCACTTAAAATTTTGTTCTTAGGATCATCATTAATAGACTAAACTATTTATGTTAAATTTTCTTAATTAAATGGTTTCCTTCACAAAACGCAAAGATCTTTTCTCTTCATTCTTTTCGATTCGATCCATGTTATTACTTTAATACTGTTTTGATATACTTTTGTAATATAATTAAAATGGAACCATGTAATTTATAACTCGTGGACAATAATTAAAAGCCGGTTCAGATCCATATCTGATCATTATCTTTTCTCATGTATGAACAGCTTACTTTTATAAAGATTTTTATCAAATTCGGACAGGCCCTCAATTAAAAGCAAGAAACAAAACAAATTGGCCACTAGCTTAGTTTGTTTCATATATGTGGCCGCCAAAGCACTTCATGGCCTTGGAGGGTTGGTGCAGGTTAAGATAATTAAAGCTCATTCCATTATTAATGCAACATGCATGATCAATTTAATATACTCAACAAGTTCATCATACTTAACCAAGCATGCGATTCACACGTCTTTGTCAAAAGGTAATAGATTTCTATCCACTTTTCGCTTTACCATGATCGATGTCGGATTGGTCATTGATGTGAGTAGTTAAATGTTGCCCTCATGAATCATGCAGATCCTTGATGCTGATGCTCTTAAATATTTTTCCTGCACTTCAACTTAATATATCTCTCTGTCTCTCAAACTTAGCCGTTCATTTATTTGGACTGTGTAAATACACGTATATAGATTAATAATTATGAAGCCTACGGTCAACTAAAAGATTTTACAAGATACTGATCATAATCACTTTTATAAATCACTCATGAATCAAGTAACTCGGTCTTACCAAATATTATGAGATCCCACGACATTTTTTTAGCCGAATACGTTTAAGTTTTTCTATCATTTTAATTTATATTAAACAGACATGTTGGTGTTAAGAATTGCGTGAGCATTATCTTACCAAAAGACAATTACTGAGAAAAAATAGCTAAATTAATAGATTGTCATTTCCCAAGAAAGTCTTATAGTCAAGAAATATGATTTCAAAAATATTATTTGAATGCAATTATAATCTAAAGTAACTATTAAATGTATACATGGCTTATTGGGGTCCTTATTTAAATTTTTCCGGAAGAAGATGCGAGACTTCTTAAATAATTAATTAAATAATAATGTTAATATATGCATATCTTTTATCATATATTATACTTCCGCCAAAATTTGGCGCTCGAAACTTAAACTTCACCAAGACAAAAAAAACGCGCTGAGATGAAAGTGTCAAACGGGATGCGCATGCATACCACGTGCAAAAACACGTAGCGCGAGCCGCCGATCTCATACGCAAGCGCTCCACATGTAAAGCACTCGACGCGAGCCGTCAAGACTATACGCAAGCACACTACATGCAAACAATGTGGCAGAAGCCATGTGTTTCAGTTGAAGCGTAAGCCGCCAATCAGAGCTTGAGCTCAATTTAGAAAAATATTTCCGCTATCTTTCTTAAACCGAAAGATATTTTCTTGTTAACAAGAAATCCTTTGAGATCAATAATACAACGGTGTTTAAACATCATCATCTGTTGATATTAAGATCAATTGAAGATCTCTCAATAAAAGATTCTCTCAACTTGATTAACAATCTCTTATCCTTTATAGGAGAGGGGGAGATTAATCTAGAAGGAGAGAATACTACACATAAGATAAAGAAAAAAACTTCAGCCTATGCAAGCTCTTCTCATTTCTCAAAACCCTAGATAAGGAGAATAATCTCCATTAAAAAGAAGTTTAAGCTTCAACAAGAATTTTAGTTGTTTCTCTAGATCAAACATACTTGATTCAAATCTCCTTAAGGAGAACTTAAGTTCTCATGGATGACTTTTCGATCTCAAGATATAAGATTTAAAGGAAAAGTTAAGTCTTCCTCCACCGAAACATATGATCATCAAGATCTCCCTCAAACCGAAGCTTAAACTTCGCAAGACCCAAGCTTCGTCATCAAAAATATATACCGTGACCAAAACAAAACCCAAGATCATAAAAATCTAAATTTGTTGATGTTAATGGCAAAAAACCATTAAACATATGTTTAAACTTCATAAAATTAGATTCTTTTTTTCTAGAAGGCTAACCTTCTTTGAAGAAAACAGAGATCAATCTCTGAAGCCCAATAACAAGGCCACGTAAAATCCGTCAAAATAGAGTTTAATTCCACACGACAATGTGTCGAATTAGCTTCATAAAATCGTAATAAAATAGTATTAAAAATTTTAACAACCATTTCGACAGATTTTATTAAACCTTTTTCGATGGATATTTCCCATAGAATAAACCCTTTGATTCTTTACGTACTTTGATGATGCGTTAAAAAAATTAAAAAATTACTTATCTACTCCAATTAAATATCAAGAAAACACAGAAACTAATGCACAGTCAAAATAAATACTGCCTTCTTAATTATTTTTTGGGTAACTATAATTATCTCAAAAAAATTATATCTTTCTCTAAAATTTCTTCCACGTTCTAATTTCTATGCTAGGTTAAAAAAAAAGCAAAAATGAATAACTATTACATTTTCTCTTTTGTACAAAAAAGAAAAATAAATTCCAAGCAACGGGAACTTAAGAGTAAATATCCCCAATTTAAGTTCACTTAAATTTTGGTTCTTAGGATCATTATTTATAGACTTTACTAGTCATGCTAAATTTTCTTAATTAAATGGTTCCCTTCACCAAAGGCAAAACGCAAAGATCTTTTTCCTTCATTCATTTTGGATTCGATCCATGTCATTAATGTTTAATATTGTTTTGTTTGTAATATAAATGAAAGGGGACCATGTAATTTATAACTCTAGCTCAATAATTAAAAGACGGTTCACGTCTGCTCGATATAGCTCAATAATTAAAAGACGGTTCACGCCTGCTCCATATCTGATCATTATCTTTTCTCATGTACGATCTTACATGATGGCAGCCCCTTTCATAAAGATTTTTATCAAATTCGGCCAAGTCCCCCTGTGAGGGCCCCATCATTTAAAAAGCAAGGGAAAAAACAAATTGGCCACTAGCTTAGTTCATGATTAATATTATGCGGTGATGGAGGTCCTTTTCGGGTCTCCGTCAGATGTTGTCTTCCGTCGATCTCCCGATGGATCTTGAAGGTGATCTCCTGTTGCGTGTGGTTCTCAGTGGTTTTTGGAGAGATTGGTGATTTGAGGAGTTTAGCGTTGAGTACCTGCAAAGAAGTCCCGGGATGATTTGGTACCACCGAGGATCCTCCGACGATCAAGTTAGCACGAGATCCGAACAGAGTAACGGCTAAGCGGAGTAAAAAATGGCTTACTTGACCCCTCTGTGATGGGGGTTTATATAGTGGCGGCAGCACGCAGCAGCAGGTGCGAGAATCTCGCCGGCAGATACGCTCCCGACGTCACGCCCGCGTAATGAGCGGATCGTCCGTTAATGGGGATCGTGATGGCATGGAACATGGGATGTTGCTGGCGGAGAATCTGCGCATGGCGAGATTTGCGGAGCATCGGTTACGCTTATGAGTGGTTGTAACAATTCATAAAAATAAATATTATTTTTGGGGATTTTTATAATTAAATAATATTATATTGAATATTTTAATAAGAAGATATAATTAATTACCGAAAAATTAGGGAAAATTTGGAAAATTACATAAATTACTGAAACAAGCGTGATTTAATAGATTTAAGCAAATTATGAAATTTTATGAATTATTATACACTATTTTAATACTAATTGCGGTTAAATATCGTTAATCGCGCATTAAACTTGTTTTGTGCAAAACATATACCATATCATTTTTTTTACACTTGTGTTACATTTTCCTCCATGGATTTTCTTTATTTCTTCATGCATGTTTTGGGTTTATTAAGATAGAAGAGAAAAGAAAAGAAAAGAAAAGAAAATGATAGAATATTGAGGAATGGACAAGAGAGAGAGGGTGAGGGGTCAAACCTTAGACCAAGGATCCCATTCCTTTTTCATTCCTCCATCATTTTCTCGCCCTCATTCTCTCAAGAGCTGCTGTCCTCTCCCTCCACCACCTCCTACACCTCATTCACCCTCAAAACAATATCAAAATACATACTTCTTTTCACAAAATGCATGCACTAGCTCACAAGCCACACTTTGGACCAACAAAATTTGCATTTTGGGCACTTGTGCAACTCAAGAAAATTCTTGAGTTGCCAAATGAGATAATCCCTATACCATTTGCATTGTATTTTATTCACTTTAGCTTCCATGTTTGATTAGAAGTGTTTTAGTGATGTTTAGTGAGGATAGGAAATTCCAAGTTAGTGTTTAAGGAAAAACTTAAATTGAGATAGGGTGATTGAGGTTTGTTAAGGCCATATAACCCCTCTAGTGTAAGTTTTATGGACTGAAATCATAGAATTAAACCCAAAACCCCAACTTAGAAATCCTGATATCGGAGAATTTTGGATTCTGTGAGGGTATATTGATACCTGCTATCATCCGGGACACCTGAAAAATATTTAGCAAGCATAGTGAAGTGTGCAGGCAACCTGGAACCTACACCCAAGACCCCAGCCCCTATACCTTAAGCCAGGCCGCAGATTTAATCAATCTGGCCGCAATTTGCGGCCAAGGTAGGGTCAAAATGGTCCGTGTTGATTCCAGGACTTTATCTCCAGTAAAATAGACCCTCCATGTATGTAGAATTGGCTGATTTCAGTTAGGGTAAAATCTGGGACCGTTTTCTTGAGTTGCTGCCTTGTATTTCGTGACGTTTTTGAATTTAAGTTTGATATTTGAGTTTACCTTGGTCGATTCACGTTTATACGACGACGCTTCGAGAGTTGTTTGGTTATTCTTGCATGTATAAACTATAGATTTTAACTTATGGGTGATTCGTACGACATTTTGGTTTTCGTGCGCGATTTCGTTTACGATGCTATATATGATGTGTAGGTAACCCCATGTGGACTTTGGGACGACAAGCAACCGCGTGGCAACGTCGGCAACGACAAGCGAAGAGCAAGATGAGTAGATTATATCTACGGGGGAAGTCGGGTGGATGGCGTATAGCACCCCCGCAGTTCGTAGTATAGTGTATGGCATATATATATGTTATTTGGATATATTTATATGTTATTGCGAGGTTATGATTATCTACATAGACTTTGGGAGTCATGGATAATTTTAGTATCATTGGATGATGGTGTCACTAGTTAGTTTAGTCGCGAGCCCTAGAATAAGGTTTACACCCACACGCACACACATGCTTACTTTGTTTTACTGGTGCGTATTGGGGATATGTATATATATGTATACACACATAAGTATGAGACTGTGTGTGTGTGTGTATACACGTATACGTATACCTACACATGGATGATGAGGATTGTATATGGTATTTGGAGATGAGCCGATGAGATTGGGAATGATGCTATGAGATCGGTGATATATTTTGTTTTGTATTGTGAGATACGACATGAGATTTTAGCGGGCCTTTAGGCGTGTGTTTTCATACACGTATATATATATATATATATATATATATATATATATATATATATATGGTATCAGTATGTACTAGACTTAGATCAGTACCCCTAATACAGGATATGATGATAATGGATACCAGATGAATAATGAGATGAATGCGATATTTGACCCATACCCAGATTTGGGATGCCGTATGACGGATTTACGTACGAGCTATATATTGATAATAGATCCACACTCTTGACTTGAGGATGTCACAATATATATTATATCGTATGTGATACTATTGAGGCGGGATCACCGACTATTATATTTATTTATACGTATCGACTCAAATTTAATTGGTTTCCTTACCTTTCGATTAGTCCTGTAGTTTACTTGATGTTAGACAAGACTCGAGTCATACCTATTTTAAAAACTAACGAACCGTGAGTATTTTAAAGACAAGCTAAGAGATTCTATGAATATTTTCACAAGACGCATTTTTTCTTAAAAACCCCGTAGCCCTTATTCTTCGAAGCACCACGATTCGTCTTATTTCAAATGGCAAAACTATATGCTATATATATATTGATGTAGATTCTTCACTGTTGTGTTTATTATTCATTTTCTGCATATTCTTGCTATTCGCATCGTATTGCATGTTTAAATGTGTTTATTGTTATATTAAACCCATGCTGTTAGGACACCAGCACCATTATCGATGATGCGTATGCCCCACGTACACCTGCTTGTCGGCTCACATACTTCATCATCGATAATTGCCATGTCACTACATAGTAGGACTGTTGCATCAAGATATGACCCCTTGCATGACATACTTGCATACACACATATTGTACACCCATACTTGCATACATACGTATTTGCACATACATAGATGATTCTGGCTTGATTTTGGAGATTTGGGAATCGCAAGATATATTTTAAAAACTGGATTCATTTTAAAAGAGCGGTTTTCCCTTGATATTTGCATATTACTGCATGATATACGGTTATGCTTACATTTCTGTTATATGTCGCATACATCATGCTATATGATTATACGCATTGAGATATGTTGTTTTCATGAGATTTTTGGATTTGGGAACCGTGGTTATTTCAAAAGAGAGTATGTATTGTTTTAAAAACCCGGTTACCCTTGATATAATATTTCAGTACGTCCACCATGTGTTTTCTCGGTTCTGAGACGTGTGACATGTGAAACCCGATTCGAGGAGCCGGATGAGGCCGATTGCGGGAACATGGTGGACCCGGTATGGTACCCGAGGGCGAGAACGGATCTGTCGTGCAGTAGGCGATGAGCCTGGCAGAGGGACAACTACCTACCGGTGATAGTATTTGGGTTCGGCGGATATCCGGAGGATACCGACCGGAGTTGAGAGATGATATGGGCCGATCCGGACTGACGGAGCCCGTGGGCTGATCCGGACTGACGGAGCCCGATATATGAGGATTTACTTGCCGATGCTGGGCACAGGTTTCATGATGTTTTCGAGTGTCGATATTAGACACTCAGGTTCCATGATTTTGATGTGTTGCGAGGGACACACGTTGATTTAAATTCTCATACTTTCAATCATATGCTTTATGATATTTACATGCATGATATTTTGTGTCATTGGTTGACCCGTGGACGAGATCCACACGCATACAGGCATTGATTACGTTGTTAGTGATATCCATATACTTATAGACTTGATGCTATAGTTGGCACTGATTTCATTGATGATACCTCATATTTATGATATGTTGCTACCTGGGGCACTGACACGAGTACTTAGTATTACACTTATGTATAGATGTTTACCCTTGCCACCTTATCATGCTTCAGACTTCATCATATTGAGGATACATACTACCGATCGTATTGACCCAGGATTGAGTCATACATACAATTTCTGTTTTGTAATGTTTTCTACTCACGAGTTGACAACTCACCCCCGTTGTGCCACAGTTTCTTGCAGGTTTGCCGTACAGGTTTCATTGCGGCTTTAATGGCACACTGCTTCCATTCCGGGTGATTTGCTTTGGTAGGTGGGTTCACTCGCATCGTGACCACCATTGTACTTATTTGTTTTCAGTTGTATTTAGTAAAATTCTATCAACCAGATTTGTATATTTATTTCAGACTTAGAAAACAAGTTGTGTATTCTTTTGACCTTAGAGTCGCGCGTTGTATTATTATGGTTTTCTTGATGTTTTGAGCTTCCTTTTTGAGTTTTGATCCTCGCCCTTGGCGTTGTATATTATATTGCTTGTGTGGCTGTGATCGTCAATTGACGAAGAGCTTGCTCCCGCTTGGGGATGCCTTTATTCATGTTATGCATGTTGTACCCCTTTTGGGGCCAGTATTTACAAAGGAAACTCTGCCGAAATTTTCAGAAAAAACTTGAGATTTTAAAATGCATATTCAGCTTATGTTATTTAAAAACCCCTTATATTAAAACATGTCTTCTTCACTTCTTTTTCAAAATGGTTTAGATTTCTGGGATTTCTTGGCTTACTTGAATTAGATAGGGTCCTATAGACTTTATATGATTCAGGTACCAGTCGTGTGCCATTTCGGGTCGTGACAGTGGTGGAGTCGGTCGGTCGGAGGGACCGAGGAAGATGGCCACGGCAGGGGAGCTCAAGAACGAGCGAGAGGGCCAAGGAGTCTCGGTCTTGTGGCAGCTCGGGGCGAGTTGAGAGGCCGAAGAGGCCAATTAGCAGGGGGTCCCGAGGAGAGCCAGCTTGTGCTTGCAGGTCGGATACAGGGGAGGCCTAGTCGGCCTCTATGGACCCTTTCTTCTGAGTTCTGAGACACGTCATCTTCCACACATCCTGATCTTGGGGATCGCCAATATAGAGCACCGTCATTAGCCCCCCACTCCTGTCCCGACCAGCTAGCGGGTCGGGTCAGGAGTGGATTGCCAGGCCGCCCGGGGTGAGCTCCTCCCTAAGGTTTCGTCGGGACGCGTCCCCGGGCTGTCAGCTGTCTTTTCTGCCGGCGAATCAGGGCGAGATCTTTGCATTTAAGGAAGGTGCGCCGGTTCGTGCATCCTGTCACTAAAGCGAAGGTCCGTATCAAGCGTTGGTTGGCCGACGCGACGTGTGCAGACCTGCGGCGTCTGATGGGGTGCGTTCCAGTATGGGAACAACAAGTGGAGCAATCGGAGCCGTCGAGCGCGAGGAGGCGTTTTGGCGGGAGATGAAGGGCGCCCTTAGATGAGGGCGATTGCGGAAACAAATAGGGGTAGGGCCCACTCCAGGGTCTCTACTCCTTCATATTTTCTCGCTATAAGCCTTGGTTGCTTGGCGCTCGTCTTCTTTCTTCTGCTTTCGTTTCCCGAGGATCCCCCTTCTCTAGGTTAGATGTCTTCTTTCGTAGAATCTGTAGAGGTCATAGGAGTAGGTTTTAGGGACCCTTTAGTTGAGCCCGAGTCTTCTCTGGGAGTAGGGATCGGATCCTCTTCTCGGGATCGTGCGGCGGGGTAGCCCCTAAGGAGGAGGCGGTAGATGCTGCCACCGGCGCCTCGTGTTGGGTGAGGCATGAGGACGAGCTCGCCAATGCTCGGGCTCGCTTCCACATCCCCTCACATTATACGCTTCGTCTGGCCAAGGAAGGAGAGAGGGCAGACCAAGTACGGGGCAGGGAGATCGCCCTGTACTTGGAAGCTTTTTGGGGTGGAATGCGCATGCCCTTCTCTCTCGAGGTCGTCGAAGCGCTGATCTTCTGCGGGTTAGCCCCTGGCCAGTTAGTGCCGAACTCATGGAGGATTCTCCTCGGGTTCCAGATCCTCTTGAAGTTACAGGCGGTTCCCTTCAGTCTCTCCCTCCTTGATTCATCCCTCGTCTTCAAAAATCATCCTGGGGGTCGAGCGGGCGACCCAAGGTGGGTCTATATCTCTTTTAGAAAGCGACAGGTGGGCGCCGCCGGGATAGGGGTTGTGGCCCTGCCTTCTTCCATTCATGACTGGAAGAAAAAGTTCTCTTCTTCGTTTCCCTCCTGAGGGCGAGGACTGGCCCGTGCCTACCAAGTGGTCGAGGGAAAAGTGCTTGCCGGGGAACCAGTCCAATGACCTCGCTTAGAGTGGCGTTGTGAGAGCCTGTTCCCCAATTCGACGTACTGCTGTTTGAGAGGGTCCTGAGTTGGGCCGGGCTTACTATTTTTCTTTTATATTGCATGTGTCGCTGACTTCTTTGCATTTGGTTTTGTGCAGGAACCATGGACATGAACGAGCTCCGAGACTCTATGCGCCAGCCGACGAGGGTCACGAAGGCTGGAGGCGCCAGCTCTTCCCGCTCAAAACCCACCCCGGCTCCTTTTCCTCCGGTGGTCGCGTCCCGTGAGCGTTCGGGGGCGGATCCCGCCCCGGGGCCTAGCAGAGCGCAGGGCCGGAAGCGGGCTCAGATTCTAGATGACCCGGTATTGGAGGAGGAGATCGGCTCTCCTTCGGAACCGCTCAAGAAGGGTTCTCAGAGGTCTTCCCGGGGCCCGTCCTCGCCGCTCATGGTGGAGGAGGGGGACCTCCAGTTGGCGGTGCCTTCAGGGCTATCCGTCATGGATAGCCTGCTGCATGAGATAGAGAAATTGGTGGGAGGTAGGGTCCCCGGGGAACCTTAGGGCCCAGATGGCGTCCATCATCCCGGAGTCCGTCCAGGTAAGTGTTTGGTTTTTTGTGAGATTTGATGCCTCCTTCGTCTTTCTGATCTCTTTCCAATTTTTTAGGTTTTCCAGCACGTTGCCCTTGCCTTGCACATGGAGGCCGAGGTGATAGCCCCGGCGATGAAAGCTGCGGGCCAGCTTGCATTGCTGGAAGAGAGCTCCAAGCGGGAGCTGGAGGCGGTCATAGCGAGGGTTGCCGCCCTGGAGGCGAGGTGGAGGCCGGGAAACAGGAGGTTGCCCGGTACCGCGAGACCGCCATGGCTACTGAGGTCAAGCTTGAGGACGCTCAGGTGCTCGCCGGCAACCTAAAGAAGAAGGTGAAGACCTTCCGTAAGGAGCTGGGGGCGGCGGCCGAGACGGCGAAGTCGGCCGACCTGAGAGAGGCGAAGTTGGCCGACCTCTCGGCGGCGAAGGCGGTGGAGGGATATAAGAAGTCGAAGGACTTCTATGATGACCTGGCCGTGGCCACAACCCTCATCTGGCACGAGGCCCTCGACGCCATTAAGTCCCGGATGCCGGAATTCGCCGACGAAGAGCTCCAGGCCGAATACCCCCTCGCGGACGCCGATGAGCAGGAGAAAGAGATTCCTGACGAGGAAGTCGCCGAGGACCCTGCTCGTCTCGTGGTGGGCGTTGAGGACCCCGAGGTCACGCCTGGCCCCGAGGCCTAAAGCCTCCGTCTTCCTCTTCCTTTTATTTTGTTGCTTCTGGAATTTTTGTAAGCCTTCGGGCATTTTGTAAGGCTGGGGAGCCCAAAATACCCTTTGTAAAGACTTTGCCTTTGGTAATAAAACTTTTCTCTTTGGTTTCATCGTTGTCTTCTGTTTGTGAAGATTGCTCGTAAAATATCTCTGCTTGCACTGTTGAGCTTCCATGTCAGGTCGGCTATCTGTCTAGCGATCGTTCGTCGAGTTGATTTCGATCACTTGCCAAGCGTGCCAATCGCTGCTGAGAAGTAGGCATCTCCATAGCCCCGAAGTCGAGGGGGATCGCTCAGACTTAGATAGACCTGATGCCCCTTGTTGGGGCCTCGGATCCTCCGCATGTGATGGGCAGAGGGACGTCCGCCGTGTTTGTGCCAAGCATGAATGGTCTTAGAGGCCAAGCTATGATGGCTACAAGCCCACTGGGTTTGTTGGGCATGAACGAGCCGGGAAGCTGCTCGGTTGCCCCTTGGCGAGGGCCTTTGATTTCTGGCATTGCAGGGGCTGTAAGAAGCCTACTAGGGATGACCGGGCAGTGAAGCTGTGCGCTTGCCTCTTGGCGAGGGCTTTGATCCCTGCATCGCGAGTAGGGAGCTACCAGCCAGGGATAGCCGACCAGGGAAGCCGCTCGGTTGCCTCTACAGAGTACTCTGATCCTTAGCGTTGGAGGGGATGTAAGAAGCCCACTAAGGATGACCAGGCAGTGAAGCTGTGCGGCTGCCTCTTGGCGAGGACTTTGATCTCTGGCGTCATGGGTAGGCAACAACCAGCCTGGGATGACCGGGCGGGGTAGCCTCTCGGATGCCTCTTACGAGGGCTTTGATCCATGACGTCATGGGTAGGGAGCTACCAGCCGGAGATGATCGAACGGGGTAGCCGCTCGGTTGCCTCTTGCGAGGGCTTTTGATTTTTCAGGATGGGGACCGAGCAGTCACTGCCCAGTGCCTCTTGGCGAGGACTTTGATCCCTGTCGGTTGTGGTAGGAAGCTACCAGCCGGAGATAGCCGAGCAAGGGCTCGACTGCCTCTGGGAGGACTTTGGTCCTTAGCGCGGGAGGGGCTGTAAGAAGCCTACCAAGGACCCTTGGCCGGGCATGGTTACTGCCTGGTGCCTCTGGGAGAGGGCTTTTGTCCTGAACGATAGCCGAGCGAGGGTCGGGCTCGACTGCCTCTGGGAGGGCTTTGATCCCTATCGGTCGTGGTAGGAAGCTACTAGCCAGGGATAGTCGAGCCTGGTAGCTGCTGAGCTGCCTCTAAGGAGGACTTGGACCGTTAGCGTTGGAGGGGTCGTATGAGGCCTGCTAAGGATATCCTGGCAGTGAAACTGCGTGGTTGCCTTTTGGCAAGGGCTTTGATCCCTGACGTTGCGAGTAGGGGAGCTACTGGCCAGGGATAGCCGAGGAGGGAAGCTGCTCGGCTGCCTCTATGGAGGACTTTGATCCTTATCGTTGGAGGAGCCTTAGGAGGCCTGCTAAGGATAACCGGGCAGTGAAGCTGCGCGGTTGCCTCTTGGCGAGGGCTTTGATCCCTGGCGTAGCGAGTAGGGGAGCTACCGGCATTTGGCCCGTGAGATCTGTGGCCAAGGGTGTAGCCTGCCTGTGGTCAGCCGTGTCGGCGAGGGCAGGGTCTTTTGGGGGCGGAGGAGGGGCGATATGGGCTCTTGGCGCGGCCGTTTGGACGCGGACGAGCGTCTCCATGAGGGATTGTAGTCGATCTATTCGACTGGCGAGGGCGTTGATGACGGTCGCCGGGGGAGGTTCATCTGCACCTCCGGTGAGGGGGAGGCGGCGGCTGGTACCTGAATCTTCAGGATGGTCGCTTGCCATATGGATGGAGATCGGAAGGCCAACTTTGTTTTTTGTGGAGTTTAGTTTCCCACGGATGGCGCCAACTGATGGAGGTCCTTTTCAGGTCTCCGTCAGATGTTGTCTTTGTTAGTTGTATGTATGCCCTAGAGGCCAGTATTGTACAGATGATGTATATTATATTGGATGCTTGGACATATATAGAGATGACTTTCTTGCTCGATATGATAGTATGCTATCTGGTTTCTCTTTATCTTAACATGTACACTAGTCTCTTTAAACTGTCTTATAGTTACATGTTGGTAAAGCCCTTAGGATGTGTACTTGACTACCTGGACTATGATGCAGATCATACTAGTGGGGACATGGTAGTCCATAAGTACATCCTTCAAGGTCCCTAGTCGTGGGTGTATCGAGACGGGGCATCGATATACCAGAGTAGACTAGCGTATACACTTCTCGACCCATGAGATGGGCGATGGATGATCCCATATCCATTGGTGTTTGACATCAGAGATGGTATACGGGTGCTCAGTGGAGACTGGGTACACTGGACGGACTCGCCGAGAACTTCCAGATGGTATTATACCTCACGTCAGATGGCAGTTCTCAGGTGACACTTGTGCAGGTTAGTCTGTAGACCCGAGATCGTCATAGAGTCTTGTGTGATTCCCACTGTGCTTTGATCTCCACCTTACCACGTCCATGAGGGCATGCAAAACGGTGGTCTTTGGGTACAGTCCCGAGTCACATGGAGGCAATGAGCGATAGGAGGGGTTTCGTCTCTCCCGGTATTGGGGGTTGATATTGCGCTGTGCTCGATGGGCCGTAACAGGGAAGTCCCTGGCCAGGGCTGATCAGAGATTTGCTGGTAAGTGTTACCAGTAGTTTCTCGACCCGTTATGAGCCTCACATCGGCACGACTTATCGAGTATTGGGGTCTGACGTTTACCACCCCTAGACTTGATATGTGACGTATCAGACGAACAGACCGGACTGTACGGTAAGTGTTACTGGTTAGATTCACAGGAGTGTGAGCAGGCTAGCTCGTCGATCTTCTGATCGCTCAATACCCGGGTGGCCGTTACGTTTGGCAGACCGCTTGCGGCTTGTGGATGCTTGATATGATCATCATCTGCTACCGGCGTATTGACGAGTCTTTAGAGTCCTACACAGAGGTTTCCTGGCTCAAGCGAAACGAAATAGGAGCGCATATGAGATATGTGCAGGACCGAGAATAATGCGTGTATGTGATACCGCATTTCATTCTCGCGATATATGTTTCGATTGGTTATATTCGATATGACCTAGTTATCGAATCATTGATTCGATAAATCGATACATTGGATTCTAGTCGGTTATGTGCGACATGACCGGATCATTGAATCAAATGTTGGTTTAATGATTTAATGCATAATTATATATTTGATATATTACTTTGCATTAGCTAGTATTGGTTCACTTTATATGGATTTTCTCACTCGATGTGCAAGAAGTATATATGATATACTTTTGTGCACTACTTTGTGTCATGTTTGATGATACATGTTTTTTGGTGTTGTGTTAAGACTTAAACCATGGTTATGATAATAATTAGGGTTTTTATTTATTTACTTATTTATTTATCTATTCTTTTTGATAAATAAATATATATGATAACAAAATGGTTTCTTTCATGAAGCTTGATGAAGCTTCATGAAGCTTTGACTAAAGTGACTATTTTGTCATCATCCTTAACCCTAACCATTCCCATTTACCATGGTTTATTCTCTACACTTAACCTAGGTTAGAACATGATAAGTGTTGCATTTTATTATTCTTTTTTGATCAACACTTATCATATTCTTTCTTGAGCTCCATCTTCTTCTTCAAGAAAAGCTCAAGGTCCATCAATGGCAACTTGAGCTAAAGTGAGATAAATCCAATTCTAAAGTGAACCCACCTCCTATTTCTTAACCCTCTACCTCTTGCCAAGTTGTTTTGGGTGTTTTCTTCACAAGTTTCACAACTTTGTGAAGTCGGAGCTTGAACCTGTGATGCCTCGACGTAGATCGTCTTTGACACGAAACCGACGACCTATTCCGCACGTTTCTCCGATGAAGCCGTCGCGAGAGTCCAAGGTTCAAGATGGACAGCGAGAGCATGCCCACGTGGAGCTAAGGAAGTGGGTATCCGGATCTACAAAGGTTGTAGCATCCAACTTTTAGTTAAGTAGTTAACTAGATTATCTTTTCGCCTAAACATCTAGTCTAAGATCCGTAGTCTAGGGTTTCTCGGCACTTTTTTTTTTTAAATTGGCATGTTCGATGCCTTGTGAGACCTCACTAGAGTGCCTAGGAACCTTTCACTGGTATCAGAGCCTAGCTAGAGCCTTAGGCGAAGTCTAGACGGAGTTTGATAGCCGGACGAACCGAAAACCTAACCCCAAAATAGCTCTCTGGACTTTTTCTAAAAAATGGGATTTTTGTCAATTAAAAATATGCAGAAAATCAAGCAGGGTGTTATTTGAATTACTGTGAAATACGAGGGCCTGAATCAACTTTTCCACCGCGGAACCGCGGCACGTGCTATGCATGATGCGGCGGTTCCGCGGCCGTACTGTTCCTTTGTGTGATGATTTCTGCACAGTAACTCATATAAGATAATGCTGTATTTTCTGGGATATTTTTGTTGTGACTCTACAGAAGAGTATTCTGGGGTACTATTGGGAATCAAAGTTTCGACCGGATTATCAAATTTCGTCTTTGTGTTCTTCCGGATAATTTATAGAATATGTTAAAAGGTTCGACCGGATATAAATACCCAACTTTTCCCCTGTCGGGAAATTTCCAAGTGTTGGATTTTTCCGTAGTTTAACGACGTTCTAAGTAGTGCAAGTAATGCGATGGACCCTCTAGAAGACAACAAACCTTAACTCGATTATGTGACCATCTTGAACTGCCCTTTGAACCTTCGGGTTTGGGACAGTACGGCGTGCCACATATGAGGCGTTGGCTTGACCCTTCTACGGCTGGACCGTTGGTACTGAGGCACGAACTGAATGTTGCTAGACTTATTTCATGTGTTGGACTGTATCGGGAAAACTTGGGTATTCGACTGTTCGATCGGAAAGTTTAACATTTTCTGTTTATCTGGAATGTGATACAATAATTGGAATTCACAAACAGTTATGAGATAACTGAATGAATGTTATAAATCTAGCAGTTTAGTCCCACATGATATTGAAAAGAGTTTTCGATAATGAGACTAAAATGCGGGATTTATATCTGTTAGGCATGTGATGTCTAAGTATTTCATTTGATTAGGCATGTGATGTCTAAAGAAGTTGCGGATTCCAATTATTGTAGTTTTACACTTTCTTTTCTGTGACCGTAAGTGTAGTATGTTCATATCGCCGGTTTCGTTGCTATACGTCAACGACAATTGGGGTATGCATACTTACTTACGTTGATGACTTGTGATGTTATGTGTTGCTGGATATGTTATATTGGATCGTCGTGTTCGAATAGCCGGGGTTTTTTTTATGTGAGATGAGTGTTTTTTATTTTCATTCATGTAAAAACTTGTATGTAATATTTTTTTATTTGGGGCACTTCCAGGTAGCGGAAGTTGTCACCCTTTGTATATTATTTACTTTTCCGCATTAGGATAGACCCAAGGAGGGGAGCACAAGTAACCGGGTTCTGGGGTCCAGTAGGAGACCAACTCGAGGAGTCGAGTCCGGGTCTCCTAACCCTAGAATTGGCAGGGTTGCTTGCCGCTCTCGTAGGGGTCTAGGGGTGTGGGATTGGCTATTCATCACGACCGTGGAATCCGTGTTTTATACTAGCTCGTATTGAAAACACGGACGTCCTAGTGTATCCAATATTTCATATGTTTATTCTGCTGCGATATCTGTGATGTGATTCTGTGATGGATATAGTATATAGTATATATGATATATTATATCGACGTTACTTATGTTTTACATCCACGCTAGCCCTGCCCTGCTCTGTCGTTAGTTACCTAACCTAACGGTGCACGAGGGGACATCGAGGCGAATGCGGATGGCATAAGTGTACGTCATATCTATCTGTGATGTTTAGGTACTTAAATGATAGGACTTCATTAATGTGATTAATGAATGGAAAGAAACCTAAGATGTTGTAGAATCAAATTTTAAATAAAACAGGTAGCTACAGTTCTTGCTTTGCACAGTGGTATATATGATATATCCTGCACCTTATTCGATGAGGAAAGGACCGAGATCCCTTCACCGGGAGTGACTCCTTTAGCAATAACTGGCAGATGCTACACACTCGGTTTGCTTTTGACTGCTTTTGGGTTTTTGCTTTGCACAGCGATATATATGATATATCCCGCACCTCATTCGACGAGGAAAGGACCGAGATCCCTTCACGGGGAGTGACTCCTTTAGCAAAACAAGAAAAGCCTCAAAATCACTCCATTTAAAACTTCATTTGATTCTACAACGATATCAAGTTCATTACGCTTATGGTTTTCAGAAAAACCTGCGTAGCCCTCCGTCAATTCAGATATGTAATATTCAGTATTCGTACTACGGTTGTTTGGCATGCGTCAAGGCGTAGTGTACGGTAGCTGATTATTACTTTTCTGCAGCATGAGATGCGATTGGATTAAGGTATTCGTACGGCGTTGTTTGGCATGCGTCAAGGGTCGTACGGGTGGGTTTAATTCGATCACGAATTGTACGGGTTGAACTTGACTAGCGGACTATGGGTTGTTTGGCATGCGTCAAGGTCATAGCACGCTAGGGGCAAAAGCATTATCGGGAATTTCAAGTGTTGAAATTTGCAATGAGATTGCATACCTTCTATGAGATAGTTGGAACCCGATACCCACTGCGAGTAAGAGTTACTCCTGGGAGAGTTTTACACATTGCAATCAGCTGATCAAGTAGGTGTCTAGAAAGGTGTCAACGGGGTTACGCCTCTGGGAAAACGAGGTTTACATTAATTAGGTTCGTGCGAAAGCACGGGGGACCTCCCTCAAAGTACCGACACTGGCCTGGCTGAAAGATTGGCGAACTTGTAGTGTGTAATTAATCCCGGCTAGTCTTTCCTTTTAGGGTTTGAAGGAAGATTTGATAAAAAGCAGTGGGAGCCATCCTGATTAGATAAGATAATAACCAATCTGATCTTGCACGAGCATACGCTAAAGTGTTTTCTTCTCTCTCTCTCCAGGTAGCGACCATTTCATGCCCTAATGAAGATAATAATATGGATGTATTGACCGAACCCGCATGTTATACTGAGCTGGGGAACGTTGGTTCCGTTCTTTCTTATAAGAGTTATAGGAATGAACAGGATATAGGGGAATACCAGGATTCCCATGCCACCCGAATGAAGAAAGTACATGTTGATGCATTTTCTTCGGGTGTGTTCGTTACAGAGAACTGTTTCTCCATTTGCTCTACGTCCTGGGTATTAGATACCGGGTCAGGATCCCATATATGTAATCAGTTACATGGGCTCAGGAAAGGTAGAGAACTTGGAGAAGGTGATAAAGACATTAGAGTCGGAAATGGCGCAATTGTTGCAGCTAAGACTGTCGGGGAATATCACCTTGTATTACCAACTGGTAATACATTGGTTTTGAACGAATGCTATTACATGCCGAACCTGATATGCAACATTATATCGGTTTCTTTATTAAGTAAAGATGGATATAATTTTGTATTACAGGACAATGTTATGAACATTTTCCGTAACCAAAAGTTGGTTGGATCAGGCACGTTATGCAATGGCATTTATGTTCTAAATCAATCAACAGTTCTGAGCATATCAAACAAACACAAGAGGTTGAGTTCTGAACTCAACGAATCCTTCTTGTGGCATTGTAGACTGGGCCACATCAATGCGACACGACTAGCTAAGTTGCATAAAGATGGATATTTAAATCCGTTTGAATTTTCATCTTATGACACTTGCCAGTCATGTCTCAAAGGCAAGATGACCAAAACTCCGTTTACGGGACACGGAGAAAGAGTTACCGAACTCTTGGGACTTATACATAGTGATGTATGCGGTCCCATGTCTACACATGCCAGGGATGGTTCTTCATACTTCATTACATTCACTGATGATCTCTCTAGGTTCGGGTATGTGTTCCTGATGAAACACAAATCAGAAGCTTTTGAGAAATTTAGGGAATATAAACAAGAAGTTGAGAACCAAACCGGAAAAAGTATTAAAATCTTACGATCTGATCGAGGAGGAGAATACTTAAGCAATGAATTCCTGGACTTCCTAAAAGAGAATGGGATTCTCTCTCAGCTGACTCCTCCATATACACCACAGCACAACGGTGTATCAGAACGGAGGAACCGCACCCTATTAGATATGGTGCGCTCTATGATGAGCACAGCTGAGTTACCTATTTCTTTCTGGGGATATGCGCTTGAGACAGCCATGGACCTATTGAATAGAGTTCCTACCAAATCAGTGCCTACCACTCCATATGAGATATGGAAAGGGAAGAGACCACATCTTAATTACATTAAGATATGGGGTTGTCCAGCCTATGTCAAAAGACAAAATCCGGACAAACTCGAGGCAAGATCAGTCTTGTGTAAGTTTGTAGGATATCCCAAAAATTCACAAGGGTATATCTTCTACCATCCCGAGGAACAAAAGGTGTTTGTTTCTCGACATGCCACTTTCTTAGAAAAGAGTTTTCTTATGAAACAGACAAGTGGCATTGAGGTAGAACTGGAAGAGGTTCCAGCGGAACAAACTATAACACAAGACTTGGTAGAACCAGAGGATTCAGTAGTACCCGACGAACCTCAGCCACTCCGCCGATCTAGTAGGGTTCCTCGCCAACCTGAGAGATACTACGGTTTTCTCATGGATGGTGGGAGCGAGGATTGCATCATGGAGGATGATGACCCAACTAGCTTCGAGCAGGCCATCACGAGTGGGGACTCAGTGAAATGGCTGGATGCTATGCGGTCTGAGATGGATTCCATGCACACCAACAAAGTATGGACTTTGGAAGTTGCTCCTGAAGGGGTAAAACCCATTGGGAGCAAGTGGATCTTCAAGAAGAAACTTGGTGTAGATGGGAAAGTGGAGACTTTCAAAGCTAGACTTGTAGCAAAGGGTTTTCGTCAAAGACCAGGTGTGGAATATGACGAGACCTTTTCTCCAGTGGCTATGCTTAAATCCATCCGGATCATGCTTGCCATCGCTGCATATCATGATTACGAAATCTGGCAAATGGATGTTAAGACCGCCTTTCTAAACGGTGATTTAGAAGAGTGCGTGTACATGACTCAGCCAGAGGGCTTCATAGACAGTGGGAGCAGCGGGAAGGTGTGCAAGCTGCTTAAATCCATTTATGGATTAAAGCAAGCATCGCGGAGTTGGAACATCTGCTTTGACGTCGTTATCAAAGAGTTTGATTTCGTCAAAAATCGAACCTTGTATCTACAGGAAGGTCGCAGAGAGTAAGGTTGTCTTCCTCGTATTGTACGTGGACGACATACTCTTGATAGGAAATGATATTCCTATGCTGCAATCGGTCAAGCTCTTCTTATCACAAAGATTCTCAATGAAAGATCTTGGTGATGCCTCCTACATATTGGGAATTAGGATCTATAGAGATAGATCCAAACGGATTTTGGGATTGTCCCAATCCAGGTACATTGACACCATACTAAAGAGGTTTAGTATGGAAGAGTCCAAGCGTGGGAACTTGCCCACGATCTCTGGAGTCACTCTCTCCAAAGAGATGTCTCCCAAGACTGATTTGGAGAGAGCTCGCATGCAAGGGATACCCTATGCTTCGGCAGTAGGCTCTATCATGTATGCGATGCTATGTACCAGACCCGATGTAGCATACTCACTAAGTGTAGTGAGCAGGTATCAAGCTGATCCTGGAGAGAGTCACTGGACAGCTGTGAAGAGCATTCTCAAGTACTTACGAAGGACTAGAGATATGTTCTTGGTGTATGGTAACGGAGAACTCCAAGTGGAGTCCTTTACCGATTCGAGCTTCCAGAGTGATAAAGACGACTCTAAGTCGCAGTCGGGCTTTGTCTTTACCCTTTACGGAGGGGCGGTTAGCTGGAAGAGTTCCAAGCAGGAAACCGTGGCAGACTCGACGATGGAGGCTGAATACATCGCTGCCAACGATGCTGCCAAAGAGGCTGTCTGGATCAAGAAGTTCATTACTGAACTTGGTGTGGTTCCATCCATTGAGCATCCAATACCTTTGTATTGCGATAACAATGGAGCGTTGGCTTTGGCCAAGGAACCCAGGTCCCATCAGCGATCCAGGCATATTCTGAGGCGGTATCACCTGATCCGGGAGATAGTTGATCGCCGGGAGATCGAGGTCAGGAGGGTTGACACGAAGAACAACACGGCGGATCCACTCACGAAGGCCATTCCCCAGATACAGTTTGAAAGACTCTTCGGGATGCTCGGTATGCGATACTACAGCAGCTGGCCCTAGTGCAAGTGGGAGATTGTTAGTTGTATGTATGCCCTAGAGGCCAGTATTGTACAGATGATGTATATTATATTGGATGCTTGGACATATATAGAGATGACTTTCTTGCTCGATATGATAGTATGCTATCTGGTTTCTCTTTATCTTAACATGTACACTAGTCTATTTAAACTGTCTTATAGTTACATGTTGGTAAAGCCCTTAGGATGTGTACTTGACTACCTGGACTATGATGCAGATCATACTAGTGGGGACATGGTAGTCCATAAGTACATCCTTCAAGGTCCCTAGTCGTGGGTGTATCGAGACGGGGCATCGATATACCAGAGTAGACTAGCGTATACACTTCTCGACCCATGAGATGGGCGATGGATGATCCCATATCCATTGGTGTTTGACATCAGAGATGGTATACGGGTGCTCAGTGGAGACTGGGTACACTGGACGGACTCGCCGAGAACTCCCAGATGGTATTATACCTCAAGTCAGATGGCAGTTCTCAGGTGACACTTGTGCAGGTTAGTCTGTAGACCCGAGATCGTCATAGAGTCTTGTGTGATTCCCACTGTGCTTTGATCTCCACCTTACCACGTCCATGAGGGCGTGCAAAACGGTGGTCTTTGGGTACAGTCCCGAGTCACATGGAGGCAATGAGCGATAGGAGGGGTTTCGTCTCTGTCGGTATTGGGGGTTGATGTTGCGCTGTGCTCGATTGGCCGTAACAGGGAAGTCCCTGGCCAGGGCTGATCAAAGATTTGCTGGTAAGTGTTACCAGTAGTTTCTCGACCCGTTATGAGCCTCACATAGGCACGACTTATCGAGTATTGGGGTCTGACGTTTACCACCCCTAGACTTGATATGTGACGTATCAGACGAACATACCGGACTGTACGGTAAGTGTTACTGGTTGGATTCACAGGAGTGTGAGCGGGCTAGCTCGTCGATCTTCTGATCGCTCAATACCCGGGTGGCCGTTACGTTTGGCAGACCGCTTGCGGCTTGTGGATGCTTGATATGATCATCATCTGCTACCGGCGTATTGACGAGTCTTTAGAGTCCTACACAGAGGTTTCCTGGCTCAAGCGAAACGAAATAGGAGCGCATATGAGATATGTGCAGGACCGAGAATAATGTGTGTATGTGATACCGCATTTCATTCTTGCGATATATGTTTCGATTGGTTATATTCGATATGACCTAGTTATCGAATCATTGATTCGATAAATCGATACATTGGATTCTAGTCGGTTATGTGCGACATGACCGGATCATTGAATCAAATGTTGATTTAATGATTTAATGCATAATTATATATTTGATATATTACTTTGCATTAGCTAGTATTGGTTCACTTTATATGGATTTTCTCACTCGATGTGCAAGAAGTATATATGATATACTTTTGTGCACTACTTTGTGTCATGTTTGATGATACATGTTGTTTGGTGTTGTGTTAAGACTTAAACCATGGTTATGATAATAATTAGGGTTTTTATTTATTTACTTATTTATTTATCTATTCTTTTTGATAAATAAATATATATGATAACAAAATGGTTTCTTTCATGAAGCTTGATGAAGCTTCATGAAGCTTTGACTAAAGTGACTATTTTGTCATCATCCTTAACCCTAACCATTCCCATTTACCATGGTTTATTCTCTACACTTAACCTAGATTAGAACATGATAAGTGTTGCATTTTATTATTCTTTTTTGATCAACACTTATCATATTCTTTCTTGAGCTCCATCTTCTTCTTCAAGAAAAGCTCAAGGTCCATCAATGGCAACTTGAGCTAAAGTGAGATAAATCCAATTCTAAAGTGAACCCACCTCCTATTTCTTCACCCTCTACCTCTTGCCAAGTTGTTTTGGGTGTTTTCTTCACAAGTTTCACAACTTTGTGAAGTCGGAGCTTGAACCTGTGATGCCTCGACGTAGATCGTCTTTGACACGAAACCGACGACCTATTCCGCACGTTTCTCCGATGAAGCCGTCGCGAGAGTCCAAGGTTCAAGATGGACAGCGAGAGCATGCCCACGTGGAGCTAAGGAAGTGGGTATCCGGATCTACAAAGGTTGTAGCATCCAACTTTTAGTTAAGTAGTTAACTAGATTATCTTTTCGCCTAAACATCTAGTCTAAGATCCGTAGTCTAGGGTTTCTCGGCACCATTTATTTTTAAATTGGCATGTTCGATGCCTTGTGAGACCTCACTAGAGTGCCTAGGAACCTTTCAGTCTTCCGTCGATCTCCCGATGGATCTTGGAGGTGATCTCCTATTGCGTGTGGTTCTCAATGGGTTTTGGGAAGATTGGTGATTTGAGAAGTTTAGCGCCGAGTACCTGCAAAGAAGTCCCGGGGTGGTTTGGCTTACTTAACCCTCCGACGATCAAGTTAGCACGAGATCCGAGCAGAGTAACAGCTAAGTGGAGTAAAAAATGGCTTACTTGACCTCTCTGTGATGGGGGTTTATATAGTGGCGGCAGCACGCAGCAGCAGGCATGAGAATCTCGCCGGCAGTTACGCTCCCGACGTCACGCCCGCGTAATGAGCGGATCCTCCGTTAATGGGGATCATGATGACGTGGAACGTGGGATGTTGCTGGCGGAGAATCTGCGTATGGCGAGATTTGCGGAGCGTCAGTTACGCTTGTGAGTGGTGGAGTTGGTCGGTCGGAGGGACCGAGGAAGATAGCCTCGGCAGGGGAGCTCGGGAACGAGCAAGAGGGCCGAGGAGTCTCGGTATTGTGGCAGCTCGGGGCAAGCTGAGAGGCCGAAGAGGCCAATTAGCAGGGGGTCCCGAGGAGAGCCAGCTTGTGCGTGCAGGTCGAATACATGGGTGGCCTGGTCTGCCCCTATTGGCCCTTTCTTCTGAGTTCTGGGACACGTCATTTGCCACGCGTCCTGATCTTAGGGATCGCCAATATAGTGCACCATCATGTGGCCACCAAAGCACTTCATGGCCTTGGAGTGTCGTAGGTTAAGATCATCAAAGCTCGTTCCATTATCACTAGTATAAAGATGGCTTGTCCCTACGAATGGTAAAATCCATAAAGGCAATTTTATGTTGTCCCTAAAAATAAACTCGTAGGGATAACTAATACCTCTACGGATTAGACCAATATATGCAGTTGCCCCTACAGTGCCGCAAGATAAGGCACAAAGTCAGGGATTTTAAAAAAAATAAAAACCAAATGTTTATCCTCCCTGTTATCACAGTACCGTAATTCCCAATTAGTTTCCCTCCAAATTTTCCCCACCTTCATCGCCTCCTCCCTCCTCATCGCCTCCTCCCTCATCAGCTCCTCCGACCTCTCATCGTCTCCTTCCTCGTAGTCTCCTTCAACCTCCTAGAATCTCCAACGCTGCTTCCAGCGCCGCCTCGATCGATCGTCTTCTCGATCGCGCCCTCCTCATCAACGTCGATCGCCGTCCTCTTCATCAATGTCGAGATCCTCCTCGGCTTCCTTGTCACCGTCGAAATCCTCAATCGGTTAGTTAATTTATTCAATCTAAAATTTTATTTTCCTAAATTGAATTTGATGGATAAGGTTTTAATTTGGGGATTTCAGATTGAGGCAGTGGTCAGTGGTGGGCGGCGACGGCTGTGGTGGTGGTTGTGGCGGCTGCGGTGGCGGCGGCTGCGCTTCAATTTGGGATTATTTGGGATGTAGGTGTCGGTGGTGGCTTTGGTGGGTGGTGGTAGCCGTGGTGGTGGGGAAAGGGGTCGGGGAAGGTCGGCGGGGACCAATTGGGTTGGGTGAAAGGCTGGAAAAATAATTTTAGATATAATTGGTGATAATGGTGAGAGGAAGAAGAAGAAGATTGGTTATGGATTAGGGTTTAGTTTGGTTAGGTTATGATTAGGATTAAGGCTAATGGTTAGGGGTTGATTTAGGATTAAGGTCAAGATCGGAGTTAGGTTTAGGATTTAGTGAAAAAAATAGCTAAGGGCAGTTCAGTGAAGAATTTATAGGGGTTAGTGTTAATTATGTATAGGGTTAGTGTTGAGGTAATTTGGGTTAGAGTTAACTGTGAGTGTTATGGTTAGTGTATTTTAGTGTTAGTGTAAGTGTATATGTGTATGTTTGTGATATATATGATGATGATGATGTGTGTGTGTGAGTGTGTGTGTGTGTGTGTGTGATAATATTGATGATGATATGTGTGTGTTTGTGTGTGTGTGTGTGTTTGTGTGTGTGTGTGTTTGTTTGTGATGATGATGATGATGATCTCTCATATTAAACAAAGACAAACCATAATTTTAAATTTAAAAACTAAATCTAAAATCTTAAACTTAACACCATAACCAAATCCAAAATCTTAAACTTAATCAAGAAAACTCTTAACTATAAAAAACTTTACTTTAAACTAAGAACTTAAAACTCTTGAAATTGAAATGCAAACGTAAAACAAATTCAAGTTAAATATTCTAATAAGTGTATATATGATAATCGATGATAATATGAAATTTTCATATGTTCATCGATAGTCATATATGAAAATCAAACTGCGTCTTAGTCCCCGTCTATCGGTTAATATACGTTCGATATTCATCGTGACATAAAACTATACGAATGTTGTTAAATATCAGATGACATCGTTAGGTGCTAACAACCGCCGTGTAATTTATGTGATGGGAAAATTCAATCGTATGATAACCGATATATTTGTCCAGTTTGGAAAAGTTAGGAATGTATAAAGAAAACACGTGCATTCACTTGTGTTTTCATTCGTTTTGAGTTATTTCGTCGGTACTTTTCCGCTGGTTCTCCGTGTACAAAGATACATTAGAGGTTCATTTCAGTGTTGTTTCAGAGCATTGAAATAATTATTTATTCTATTGCAGTGTACTCGGAGAATAGCGGGGAGGTGCTGCCAAAATTTTCTCGAAATGGATGAAAACAAAAGTGAATGGGTGCCTGCTCTATACATTCTTAATGTGATAGAAGCCTTACCCCCGACAGCCGTAACACACACATAACACGAATACACAACATGCGCATACATAATGCACATACACACTAACAACCATACACCTAAGTGAAATCATAAATTAAAACACACATACACAGAATACAACTCATATTTGGGTATCTTCAAATATAACTTTGTTAATAGATAATTTATCCTTTTTAACGACAAATTTGTCCCTACGGATTTTCGTTTTTGTCAATAACCATCTCGTTCTTAGATTTCTCAATATAGTTACCATAAAAAACCAATTTTCATAACTTACAATTTATATGTTTTACAATCTAATATGGCCTATGGGTACATAAGAGCTAAGGACCGGATATACGTGGATTGGTAACAACGCATACAATTTATGTTTGTCGCAGGAGTTGTTGCTTTCATTGAATTTGCATGCGTACATAATAAGATCGTGTTAGAGAAGATTCTCTGTTTATGCGATAGATATAAGAATAAGTTCTGATAAAAGGTAAAAATTGTAGAGCTTCACATCGTTAAATATGGTTTTAATACACTTTATACAGTTTGGATATATCACCGGGAAGGAGAAGAAGAAGACGATAATGCGGCGGAAGAAGAAGAAAATAATTTCTTTCCAGAAGAAGAAATGCAGGATATGGTAAATGTTGCCCTCGGTGATAGTAATTCTACCTAAGAAAGCATTTCTTTCGGTCAAGAACCGCGTGCGGATAAGAATGAAAAGTTCATGAATGATGTTAAAAGACCAATTTATGAGAATGCAAAGTATTCCACCCTATCATGGCTCGTCCAATTTTTCCAGATTAAGTGCCTAAATGGATGGAGTAATAAGTCAATCACGATACTTCTGACGTTCCTGAAAAATTCTATACCCCCGAGATATAATGTGTCCAAGATCTGGTACGAAGCCCATAAAATGATGTCTGATTTGGGTCTGAAATGTGAGAAAATTCATGCATGTCCCAAACATTGTGTGTTGTACCGGAAATAGAATTCAAATTTGAAAGAGTATCTAATATGTGGAGAGGCCAGGTATAAATTGAAATAATCTGATAAGAACCTAGATATACTTGTCATGATAGCATGATACTTTCCTATAATACACAAGCTGTAGAGACTATTCAGGTGCGAGAAAATAGCTGGGACAATGATTTAGTATCACTGTGCTGCTCCAAGCGAAAATGGAAAAATGAGTCATCCAAGGGATCCACCAACATGGAAAGATTTCGATAGGAGACACCAAACATTCAGTAGTGATCCTCGCAATATTAGACTTGGACTGGCTAGTAATGGTTTCTGCACATTTAACTATATGGATGGAAGACACAGCACATAGCCCGTTGTAATGATGCTTTATAATTATCGCCATGTTTAGTTATGGATCAATCCTACTTTATAATACCTCTTCTTATTGACAGACCAAACTCACCGAGAAATAATATCGACGTCTATCTCCAATCTCTGATTGATGAGTTAAAATCTTTATTCATTGATATTGTAGAGATTTACGATGCAAATACAGATACAATCTTCATGATACGTGCGACTTTAATGTGGATAATTAATAAATTTTCTGCCTATGGAATGCTATCAGGTGGTCCGTACATAGTCATAAAGTATGCCCTTACTGCCATCAAGATGTTGGGTTATGGCAGCACCCCGACCATGAAACCGTGGCCAAATACGGAACAAAAATTTTCTAAACTGGCGCTACCATGACCCGATGCTCGGATCTACCCTAAACCCTATACTATCAAGCTATAAAATGAGTTAGGAATGGTTATATCGATTTGATCCGTGTCTTTCGGTCTTCTACCTTTCATCCCAAGCTCGTAGTGGTCATGGATCGAATTTGGTTGCCGGTCTTCCTCCATCTACGATGTTCCACCCAAGGGAAACACAAAAAGCTCCAGCCTTGCCAAGCGAGGCAACCGATACTCCAAGGTTGCTAGCAATGGAGAGTGGAGGTGTGGGAATGTATCACTATAATTTTTCTCTCATCACAAATGTTCCATGAGCAACTCAAGAAGATAAAGAGGAGTCGAGGAAACATGTGGCACGAGCAACCATGGAAAAATGGCTAAGACTTTTTCCTAGTGAGAATTAGAATGTATGAATCAAGTAAAAAAATCAAGCATGGCATGTAAAAGATATGTGGCCACAATAATTTCAACCATGAAAATATCTCCTCATTTTTACAATAAACAAATGTGTACCATGCCTCTCTACATGCCAAGCCCATGCTCATGCCAACTCACCCCTCCACCTCATTTCCCAAATTGATTTTCTAAAATGAAAATCAAATAATGAGGTGGCCATCTTCTAGAACCTATTCCGTATAAATACGGAATGCAACCAGGTATACGTATCGAAATACATGTACATGTATTCGTACAAAAATACGAATAGCCAAGAGAGAAAATTAATAGTGAACAATAATATTAGAACACACACACACACACACACACACATATAAATTATTAAATTAAAACCAGATTTAATAATCCGGCTTAATCCTAAGCCGCTACTATTATCAACCGTCTGATTAAAGTCTGTGCAGCCTGTACACATATTTAATTGGACACCTGTATGTACCAACATACGTCATCTACACCATATTGCCTGAACCGTAAAAACCCATTGTGGGGACTCTAAAGACTCATCAATACACTGGCACTGGGTTTAACCATAAGCATGTCAGCAGCACTAGCTGTACGTAACGGTGATTTAACGAGAGATATTTGTGCTTTACGCTATTTGTGATCAAAGAATTAACCGCAATCAAGAACGGTGTCGCTTGGTAGCTTACCGGTTGAGTACGGGTCGGTCCACAGGGATTTTGTGTATTTTCTAGTAGTTCTAATGAGTCAATTCCAATTTTGGTAGGTTTGATTATCAATAAAAACTAAAGTTGAATTTAATTAGGATTAAAACATTGCTAGGGTTAGAATTAGGTTAGTTTGGAAAATCAATTATTTCTCACCGCTTTCTATGCCCTAATTAAGAACTTTTAGGCGTTAAGGTAAAAGTTAACAAAGGGGATTAGCACGATCGGGAAGAAACTCGGTTTCTTCTTCTAGGTCCTTGTCTGTCCTTTCTTAACTCTTACCCTAATCTCCATAGAAAACATACACAACCGGTCTTTAACTATTGTATCACCGCTAACTCGTGGGATAGGGTGCCGTAGTGAGCGGTGTGTGTATGTATGCATAGAATCCTACTTTAAAATGTATAATGGGCAAGAGAGGGGTGAGAGATTTTCATCGCTCAAACCTTCCCCAAACCAAACCCTAACAAGTGAAGAACTACTCACTCATTAGGGAATTGATAAACGAGTTCATTTTTTTTGTTTATTTTTAATAACCTAATTAACTAAACTATGGTAGATAAATAAAATTTATAACTAAATAACTAGGGCATAAAAGAAATTAAACTAAGGCCAGATAAAGAAAAACTTACTTTTTATTTGATGCACTCTTCGAACATTTACAGGGAATAAAAATTCTAAAATTAGGAATTAAAAAGAGGCATGCTCTAAAAAGAGCTGTAGGGTTCCTATTTATAGATTATAGAAACCCTAGGGTTTACATCTGATCCATATCTAAATTTACAAAACTACCGTGAGAAGCCTGGTCAATGCACTGCCATCCACCGACAGTTTGCACCGACACGTGCTTAGTATGGCCACGGATCCGCGGCCATATGCCTTGTTTGGCCACGGATCTACGGCCATCTTAGAGGTTCTTAGTCTCTGTTTCTCAGGTATACTTCATGTTGCTTTTTCCTTGACTTTTCTTCACTTGGTTCTTCAGAATGGCTTCTAGTTTCTTCCAGATTTCCACAGTGCAGAATGTTGTGGACTTTTACTATTCGCTTCGTGTTGAAGTCTTGAATGTTGTGCTGCCTTTGTGCAATCGAACTGTTTACTGATCTTCATTTGCTTCTCAAACTGTAGGCGGCAAGATAAAGATTCTTCTGTTTATTGGTTGTAGTCTCACTTTTATAGCGTCTTTTCATCATTTTCACTGTATTGTTCCGAGAACCTGTAACCTGCAACTATTTAGCAGACATGGATCAAAAGCACCTATTTATTTGAAAAATGATTAAGAATGGGGAATATAATAATGCAAAATTATGAGATGAACAAATACCCCCAAACTTATCTTTTGCTCGTCCCGAGCAAAACTAGTTTTATTCTCGAAAAAGCCTAACCTCACTTTCGCAGGGAATCGCGATTGTACCGAGCTTGTGCAACGAGCCGTTAAACCTTTAGGTGTCCCTAGTAGGAGGAGTGTTGTCTCCTGAGGGTTTTCAGCGGATACTACCCACAAAATCCTATCAATTTGGCCTATTGACTTTCATTCTTCAATTCGGTGTTCTAGCAAGAAATTTTATTATCTTCAACTCAGAAACTCTCAACCCATATTTTTCACGCTTCCTTATCATTTAACTTAAGATTGTATATGTTCTGTAAATTTACTTAGCTTTTAGCATCTTTTGAGTTTTCCTTCTAAGGTTCCATCTCAACATAGGAATTTTTATCATCTCTACTAAAGATATAAGTCCTATTTTTCATTCCTATCTCTTATCCAAACCCCAATCATATAATCGTACGTGTGTATATGTATCACCCTTACACTTGGAAATTCAATTCAAGCTCTTCTACTCTTGTCCATCGTCCAAAATACTTTTAGTTGGTGAATTTTTTAGTTGAAATTGCTCACACATCCTTCATGCGACCGTTAATAGTTCTTGAGATACTAACGACCGATTACAAAATGTGTTTGCGCATTAAGGCGTAATCCCTCATCTTGTAGTACCTAAGGCTTTTAACAGTGACTCCCAAACCAGTTTGTCTAAGGAACTAGATGATAAAGCACCCTCGCTATATATATATATGTATATATATATATATATATATATATATATATATATATATTTACGCAGTCTTAAGTAATCACAAAACCAGTGTTCATTTTTTTATGTCTCTTTATTCACACTTATAATTTTATTTTCCTTCATATTAAGGATTTTAGACAAGAGCATTTCAAGGTCTCCTCTACTATTCTAAGTTTCAAGGTTCGTGTTTGTGCAATGTTGTAGGGTATATATTTTCAGAATTTAGACTTAAACTTAGGAATTATTTTTCAGACTTACATTTTAATAAAAATTTCAATACTCTTCCTTTATTTTGACTTAGCCCAAGAAGTGAACTCAAATTTGCCTATTTCTAAGTAAAGTACAAAGACATATATTTTTTACCGTTAAATTTTAAGAAAGGTTATTTTTAGTGTTTTTAATTTACTAAGTCTAGGATCTAGTTTTTCCTAGCTAGTTTACCGTCTTGTCGAACTTAAGTCAATTATGGCCAAAATTGAATTTTTCAATTTTTATAATTTTTTTTAAAAATTTATAAGTTTTTATTTGATTTTTTTTCTTTTTATATTTTTATATTTTCATTTTTTCAATTTTTATAATTTTTTTTTATAAAGATGTAATACGGAATTAAACATGCAAAAGAAAAAGACAAAATATATACAAAAATTTAAAATAAAAAAAATATGCAATGCAAATGATAACTATTTACAACCACCTTCTCCCCCAAACTTGCCAAAAGCAGTGTCCTCACCGTTCGGCCCCACGCCACTCCCTTGAGCGTGAGCGGGAACGCTCATCCCTAGCCAGCAGGGTTCGGATCCCCTGCTCTAATTCAGTCAAACGCCGATCATGCTCCCTTACTATCCCCCTCAACTTGTCAATCCTCCTAACAGCTTTTCTCATTAAATTTGCATGTTCTAAGGGGGTGAGTTCTCCCTCGCTCGCGGTCGAGCCGGAGCTAGGTGTTCTTGCGGGCACGTGTTCCGCCGGTTCTGTTCTTGACCAAACATTTATCAATCATGTATAGGAGGTAGATACGCCCTCAATGAGAGGCCTGATGGGTATGCCTCCAAGCATGTAAAATTCAAACTCCTCCACGGGGAGGAAATAGCGACACAGTTGTGTCATTAGCATGGGGCAAGAGTAGTTCGCGGCTCTTTTGCCCGCACCAATTGAGTTCAATAAAACTGTGCACATATCGAATCTAGGGTTCCTAGTCATAAGTGTGTGCACAATATGCAGTGATGGAGTGAAAAATGTGGTGTTGTGGGAACTCCCAAAAATATTGTTTTGTGCCCACCGGCACACAGTTAAAACATTGGCGAAAAGGGTTCTCGCTTGAATCCCTTTCCGCGGTTCTCTCGAGCAATCATTACCCATTAAGGGCATGTAATCTTCAAACTGCAGTGGTTGATCATGAACAGGTATCCTAGGGATTAAAGTGACTTCATGTATGAAGTCTCTATCAATTATAATCTCCCTATCACCCCACTGTAATTTTATAAAACCATATTAGGTGAGACAACCATCTTCTATGCACTCGTAAAAACGAGTAACTAATTCCGGAAGGGCGTAAGCATTTGGGTGATTATATATCAAAAAATTCCAGCCCCTACGTGCTATTTCATTAGCAAAGTAACTCCCATATACCGCATGTGAAAAAATCTGTGAAAAATCACGCTCTAGTTGCATATTTGGTGCCATCAGATAAGCTACAGATCTAAAAAAATTAAAAACAGAAAGGAGTTTCAGAGATCGAACCTCCCCTGAAAAAATCAGGGGGTGAAGACAACGAGGCGCGGTGGAAGCGCGGCGGGAAGCGGCTCTGGGCGGCGGTTCCGCGGCTGCAAAGAAGGAACTCGCAGGAAAAATTTGAGGCGGCAGCGGCTAGGGTTTTGTAGAAGATGAAATTAGGGTTTGTGAGCACAGAGAGGGTCAGGGTCTATATATATAGGGGGAAGTGTGATGGGTATTTGCAAATAAACCCTCTAAAAAGAGGAAATTATTTGCAAATAAAAATTTTATTTTTAATTTTTTATTATTAAATCTGGAAAATTTCAAAAATACCCTAAAAATTTTTTTTCTATTATTTTCAAACTTTTATTTTTTACGTTATTTTGTATATAATTACAAATGATACATACCCCCAAATTTGTTTGAAACAGTGTTTTGGCTTGATGATTGAAAATTTAGGGGTAGATGGAGGAAGATCAGTCAGTATAAATTGGCTGCTGCAAAAATAGGAGCTCCTCCGACAGCTCCGCAGTAAGGAACGACTTAAGTCAATATCCGTTTACTTTAAACCGTGTACCGTCCTCTGGGTTTTCTAGATCTACAACACCGTGCGGATATACGGTGCATACCAAAAATGGCCCTTTCCATCTAGATTTGAACTTGCCACGATGGAAATATAACCGAGTATCGTAAAGCAAAACTTGTTGACCAGGTTTAAAAGTCTTTCGCATAAGGTGTTTGTCGTGGAACACCTTCGTTTGGTTTTTAACATTTACTGCGTTCTCATAGGCCTCAATCCACAGCTCGCCTAATTCATTCAATTGCAGCTTTCTATTGCTGCCCGCATCTCCCAAGGATAAGTTCAACTCTTTAATCGCCCAAAATGCCTTGTGCTCTATTTCAACTGGAAGGTGGCAAGCCTTCCCATAAACAAGCCTGTATGGAAACATACCAAGATCGGTCTTGTAGCCAGTAGGGGATACCCATAGTGCATCAATCAGTTTTGTTTAATCTACCGATTCGAAACCTCAGCTTGCCCATAAGTTTGGGGATGATATGGTGTTGACAATTTGTGAGTAATGGAGTATTTGCATATCAAGGACTCAAAAGTCCTATTACAGAAGTGAGATCCATTATCACTTATAATCGCGCGAGGATGCTTAAACCGAGAAAAAATATTTTCTTTAAGAAACCTAACGAAAACTTTGTTGTCATTAGTTCGGTTGGGCACAGTCTCGACCCATTTTGAGACATAGTCAACAGCAAGTAGAATGTACATGTTCCTAAAAGAATTGGGAAATGGTCCCATGAAGTCTATTCCCCAAACATCAAAAATATCAACAACCAAAATTGGTTGGAGCGGCATTTCATTTCTCCGAGATATCCGGCCCAAGTGTTGGCATCGAGAGCATGTCTTGCAGTATTCGTATGCATCTTTAAAAATTCATGGCCAGTAGAAGCCACACTGCAAGATTTTTTCTGTTGTCTTCTTAGGGCAAAAATGCCCGCCACACGCTTGATCGCGGAAAAATGACAGCATGCTCTTAAACTCGCTGTCGGGGACACAACGACGAATGATTTGGTCAGAACAGTAATTAAAGAGATACGGTTCATCCCAGTAAAAATGTTTTACTTGGGACAGGACTATTTAAAGAGAACCTGTAAACTGTAACCTGCTTAACACGGCCGTGGATCCGCGGCCATATACCTTGTTTGGCCGCTGATCCGCGGCCATCTTGGAGGCTCTTGGTCTCTATTTCTCAGGTATACTTCATGTTGCTTTTTCCTTGACTTTTCTTCACTTGGTTCTTCAGAATGTCTTCTAGTTTCTTCCAGATTTCCACAGTGCAGAATGTTGTGGACTTTTACCGTTCGCTTCATGTTGAAGTCTTGAATATTATGCTACCTTTGTGCAATCGAACTGTTTGCTGTTCCTCAAACTGTAGGCGACATGATAAAGATTCTTCTGTTTGTTGGTTGTAGTCTCAATTTTGTAGCGTCTTTTCATCATTTTCACTGTATTGTTCCGAGAACCTGTAACCTGCAACTATTTAGCAGACATGGATCAAAAGCACCTATTTATTTGCAAAATGATTAAGAATGGGGAATATAATAATGCAAAATTATGAGATAAACAAACGGCTACCCAGGTATTGAGCGAAAAGAAGGCCGACGAGCAAACTCATCCAAACCCCTTCTGAGCCTGACAGTGACAATATCCGTACAGTCCGCTCTGTTAGTTTATGAGTATCGCATATCGAGTCTAGGGGGTGGATACTGTCAGACCCCTACTGACAAGATAATTCATGTCGGTATGTAACCCATCACCACCTGAGAAACTATCGATCCTGAATCGGTAATTATCGTCTACCCCGGCCGAGGATTTCTGGTGATGGCCACCCATGTACAGCGCGACATCAACCCCCAATACCGGGAGAGACGAATCCCCGACGATCCGCTCAATGCCTCCATGTTGCTCGGGACTGTACCTAACTAAAACCTGTTTGTACGACTCCTTTGAGCCGTGGTAGGATAGTAATCAAAGCACAGTAGGAACTCACACAAGACAAATGATGATCTCAGGTCGACAGACTAACCTCTACACATGTCAATAGAGAACTGCTATCTGACAATAGGTATAATACCAACTAGCATGCTCCCGGCGAGTCCGTCCAGTGTACTCATAACCCAATGAGCACCTGTATACTATCTTATGTGAACAAACTAACACCAATGGCTTGTGAGACCTTGCCACCGCCCTTCGTCAAGGTCTTGATCAGTATACACTAGTCTACTCTGGAGTATCGATGCCCAGTCTCAAAACTCCGATGACTAGGGACATTTAAGGATTTGCTTATAGACCCCCAGCTCTCACATATATGATCGCCATCATAATGCTAGTAGTCAAGCAAGAATCCTATTGGCTCTATCAACATGTAATAGTGATCTGTATGTACATGATGATAAAGACAAACCAGATAGCATACTATCATCTCGAGTAAGACCGTTCTACCGGTATAGGTTCTCCCTCAATCATCATAATTACCTAACTGTGATTACGATAATTACCTTGAGGGCACTATAGCCAACAATCTCCCACATGTACTTAAGGCCGATTATTGCGATGTCGCATACTCACAGCCCATGTGATACCAAACACCCAGCTTCTCTACTAATCAGCCTCACAAAGCCTGTTTGTGAAACTATTGTGTTCGAGAAAATGCCTCAGTGAGTGGATCCGCTCCAGTGTTTCTATCTTTATCTCTCTATATCTCAACTTCGCGGAGAAAGACTATATCCCGAAATGAGCAATACATGTCTTAGAATATGTCTGGATATCTGATGGGACCCAGTTCATAAATGAACTCCAAATCCAGCAATCTTTTTAGACTGTATCATTCACTGAATTTAATTAGTATCCTGCGCCATGCCTCTTACAGTATCCTCTTGGATTACCTGCCCAACATACTGTCCCTCAGAAGGAGAGGGAAAACTATAACCCTGACAGCCACTTTGTCATCCAGGTCACCTCGGAAGACTAGAATGATAACCGTCTCCCGAAAGAGGCTGCCATTACCATATCCCTAGAATATCCACTTATATTTACAAACTGCTTCCCAACGTTTCTCCAGGATTGGATTAATATATGTTTATTGCAGCTAGTGCAAAAACAATATCTGGTGTTGTATTTGATATCTCATGATCGAATCAATTGCTTAAGAAAGTGATATGTCAATCATGAAAATCCCTCTCCCCTTTAGTATGAAAGTCATCATTTAGAAAGGATGACTCCATCACTTGCAGGTACACTACCATGCCAGGAGTCAACCATTCTAAATCACCTTTAGAATAACGTCAAAGTACCCAGATTGGGACACTTCCCAAATCTAGATCTAAAACCATAGATCTAGTAACCAGAAACCCTGATATTATATCCATATCCTGTGTAGAGAAAAACCCTATGACAACCACCGTATAACCGATCATAGTATAGGAAGATCTCTTCCTATCAAGAGTATGTCATCCAAATACCACGACATCACTCCCTGCTACTTTCTTACCAGATCCATCTCCTATTATGATAAAGTAAAAACCTATGATTTTCACATCAAAAATAAATGATTTATTTCCGCTATACCTGCTTTAGTTTAGAAATAGACATTAGCACTTGCCCTCTATATTTCCGCTGCTCCTTTTGACTAAAACAACCCTCTAGCAGAGTCATATACACGTGCACTTCTAAAGCCAGTTTAGAACGACGCTATTCTCATCCTCCTGCTGGATCTCATAGTCTAGAACAGCAGCAATAGAAAGTCTGGGTAAATAAGAACTTCCCTGTCACCGTCTCTGAGAAGACCGAAGTATCTATCGGGTGCCTGAGCTTACCCACCAAATCTGCGGAGTGGCTATTAGAATGTCGAATCCAATCAAATCTTCAGGTCCTATTAAATTTTTAATAATCGTTTGTGGTTCTGGAATCACTTTCAGTTCTACCATACTCTCACTAATGTTTTCTGAAAAAATTTCATTTTGCTAAAGCTGTGGCGGGTCATGAACAATATCACTATTGATTTTCCTGATGGTAGAAAGTTAACCCTCGACAAAGCCCGGGATAACCCACAAACTTCCATTACTAAAACTGCCTTGAATTTATCTAGATTCTGGTTTTAAGTATCAACTGGACAACTCTCTATACCTTAACATCGTTAAGATATAAATTGTTTCTATATATATCTAATATAGAAACAAAAACATTAATTTAATTGGAACCGGATTCAAAATCATGCAGCTGTTTCCAGTATATATCAACCAAATGGAAAGAGGCCAAGTATCATTACTCATCTAGGAGTGCATCCACATATGAGCAACCTGAAAGAGAAGCAAGTTCTCAAAACCATTACTATCAACGGAATACCAAACAAAAGTATCTACATCTTCGACTACCTCGAAGAATCCTGATTCTTCCAACAAATGGTTCTCTTCTTTATTCTTATACCTATAACTTCTCAAAATCTGGACCTTGTATTTCAACGAAATATTTGTCTAGAACTGGAGAAGTCATGAGTAAATAGAATATAATATGAGTATAACCCAATTTTCCTAATGGACACTGGACAATATAAAATAATTTGTATAAGTCCCCTGAGTTCAATAACTCAAACCTTGTGCGTCGTAGGTTGAAAACTGTGATATGGTTAGGAAGAATTACACCGCTGTTGAATGCATCTTACCTAACCATCAACTGATATAGGTAAATATCACAGACATAATTTCAGAAAGTTATATCTCACTTTATAAAATAAACGTACAGATATATCAGTTTGAAAAAGGTGCATAACTACAGATATTCTAAACCAAAAATTTTCCATCAGGCAAAAACCAGATAATTTCCTCAAATATCACCAATTACAACGAATTCTGATATAATGGGGATTTAATCACCCAATTCCCAATATTTTACTCACACTCACCATCTGTAATAGCATACAGATGTGAGAAACTGATCTGGTTAATACACACCCTGGAGATAGATTCCAATTGAGAAAACAGTTTTCAATTAATATCGCACAGTGAAACTGAAACATGAAAATAACCTAGGAATCGAACTGGTATTCCTAGTAACGACTCTTATACTATCCTAATTCATGACAGTAACTGTATACTTACCTGCCCCTACTGCAATCCCTTTATTATGTCTTTACTTATTACCTTCTGTATACCACCTTTAGACTAACTGGTTTTCTTCCTTCCCTACCCTTCTGCACCAGCCTATGGTTTGGAAGAAGACTATCCAATAAGCGTAACAAGTGTACTCTCCTAATGCCAGGAGCCCTTGTAGGGTTTCCTTAGCACCTTACCTAGTGTTTGGAAGCATCACACATACCACAATTGAAATTTTAGGGGGTGCTAAGCAAACTAACCTATGAATCGAACTAGAAATTTAGGGTAACATCTAATAGTATCACATACTATAAATAATCCATCACTAAGTGAAGAGATTACAACCTTTGTAGACCTTCTTTGTGACTCCTTTGGATCTCCTAGAGTTTGAACCGGCTCGCTTGAATTCGTCCAAGTCCACGACGATCCACCCGAAATACCTTTGCTCAAAGCTCCTTGCTTCACTTGATCAATGGAAAAGTGGAGCATACACCCTACACCAATGGGCTAGACTATTATAGAATGATGATGTGGTTTGTATTCTTACTTAAAAACCCTTTCTTTTTTTATGTTCCTCACTCTAATGAAAGCTCAAGAACACATGAAAGAGGAAAAAGAAGAAGATGGCAAAGTTTTTCTCAAGTTAATGATAATTACTTAATTAAAAGAAAAGAGAAGAAGAAATATATATATGAGACACTCTCAAATATAACCATGGTTAAATAAATATCTAGATATTTTTGTAGTGAGTTAAAAAACAAAGGAAATCAAACTAGGGTTAAAGTCAATGGTCAACCTAAGAAGAGGGTAGAAACAATGAGTCATGTTTAATTTCCTTTTTCCTTTTTCTCAAAAACAAAAATATACATATATATTAACCATGTAAGTTGTTCACCTCCGAACGGCGGCCGAGACATGGGCTGTCAGGCCTGAGGTTCGGGGCAGATGCTAATTGGTGCTATCCGTCCACCTCTCCAAAGATGCCAAGTTGATTTATGGCACCATGTATCGAAGGTTTAGACGGATGCAGCCGATGTAGCAGACTTCGTCGATTCCCCCTCGCTTGAGGGGTTTTTGATTGTGGGGATGTTCTTCCCTGCAGGCGCAAGCCCCTGCAGTTAATTACGCTACCGCATTGCGGTAACAACTTTATCCTTCTCCAGATGGTCACTTCGTGTCGTGTGTGTTTGTTTTGTGTTTTGTTGCCCGTGGATTGTATACGGAGACTGAGTTATGTCGTCGCCCGTAGGCGTGGACTAGTCTAAATCCGTATTATCATAGATTTGGGTTGGGGGTTTGGGTTTAAGGACACGTTAGCCTCATTTAAGCCTAAGATCGACTTAAATGCTTGTTAAGGATACGTTAGTCTAGTTTTTAGACTAAGATCGACTTAACGGGATCGTTTGGATCCGATAAGAGAGCGATAAAAGGGGGCTCTGGTGTTTAGTTTAGTGACGTTGCGGTCGGTAGGTAGTTTGAGGACATTGCGGTCCATGGGTAGTTTAGGGACATTGCAGTCCATGGGTAGTTTAAGGACATTGAGGCCCAATGTTAGTTTTAAGACATTGCGGTCAAGGTTAAGGACCACATAGTCCATGGATTTAGGGACTCCACAGTCCGTAGTTAGTTTTAAGACATCCCGGTCAAGGTTAAGGACCTCATAGTCCGTGGATTTAAGGACTCCACAATCCGATGTTAGTTTTAAGACATCACGGTCAAGGTTAATGACCTCATAGTCCATGAGTTTAAGGACCCCACAGTCCGTGTCAATGTATGGTCGTCGGGACCCGTCACCTCTTTGAAGACGTTGAAGAATTACAACGCCAAGTATCAAAGGAGTGAAGAGATGTACCCTTGAACCGGGGTGGTTTAAATAGTCTTTGGCCCAATTTGGGATCAAGACCAATTAATTATATTATGAGCCCATTATCCCAGTTAAATCTGAATTGAGGACTTATGGCCATCTTGGGCTAAGTTCAATCATGTTTGGAATATTGGCTTCCTGTTGGTCCATTGAAGGAGAGGCTTTGCCTCTGGCCATTTAGCCAATTGGGCTAACGTTAATTCAGCAGTGTTGAACACTGGGATCAAGATCAAGTTAGTGTTTTAACACTAAAAGACAGTTGGTGTTAAACACCAGCAGCAGGAGGTTCAAATTAGTGTTAAACACTGGAGCAAATCAGTGTCAAACACTAGCAGCCGAGGCTTCAAATTAGTGTTAAACATTAAGAAATTCAGTGATAAACACTGCAAATAGAGTTCTTTGATTAGTATTGAACACTAAGGCCAAACAGTGTTTTAACACTGGATTCAGGGGTTCCAATTTAGTGTTAAACACTAAGGAAAAAGGGGTCACGTGGTAGCACGTGAGGGCGCCCTCCCTTCATTTGTTCTGCTGAGAATATCGCATCTTTTAGAGCATCACGTGTCATCACGTGACGGGCATTTAGATGCTTGTATGTTAAAGCCTCTGCCAAGGGTCACGTGGATCATGTGGGGCACTGCCTCAAAGGGCCTTTTCTGTAGATCTTTTCGGGGGTTACGTGGTGACACGTGACCCTGCCTCTATGTATGTTTCTTAGAAGATCTGTTAATCCCTTTCAAGAATTAAATTCTTCCTAGGGTTGAACCCTAACAGTAATTTTAAAGAATTAAATTCCTATTTCCTTTTGAAGATTTATATTCTGGGATAGAGTTGAACTCTGAATTTTCTGTAGGAATTAAATTCCTCATATATGTGAAGAACTGCATTCTATCATAGGGTTAAACCCTAATAACAGCTTTAAGGAATTAAATTCCCACTCTCTTTTTAGAGAATTATTCTGAGGAATGAGATTCTGTCATAGGGTGAAACCCTAATTTCTTCTTTCTTAAGGGAATTAAATTCCTGTTATTTTAACAGAACTAGGTTCTTAATTAGGGTTAAACCCTGATTCTGTTCATTCTGAAGGAATTAAATTCCTATAACATAGGGTCAAACCCTAATTTTATTTTAAAGGAATTAAATTCCTATAGTTCTGTGAGAATTAAATTCTCAAGCTTCCATTCCCTCTCTATGCTTTGGATCTACATGGCAGGATCTCAACCCAATGAGAATTAAATTCTCAATTCAAGGGGAGATGTGCACTTTACAGATCCTCCACTAAAGAGAGAACTATGTTCTTCTGTTTAATATCAGAGTTAAACTCTGTTGAGAATTAAATTCTCTTTTCCTTTCAAAAAGCCTTCCCTTTCTTACTTAAGGTTTTCTTTTGCAGAAGATCCAAATTTCTCAAAAGTATCAAGGCTCTCCTCTTTTTTTTGTATTGATTCCTTTCTGCCTCTCTATATATCTCCCTTTGTGTCTCTTGGCTCCTATTTATAGTAGAAGCAGCCGAATCAATTAGTTTTGGTGAATCTTTCATTGAGAGATTTAATTTGTATTCACCATTCGTTTTGGACCTTTGGATTATTAGATGAATTTTATTCACCATTGGATTTTAAATCCAGAGATTCTCCTTTGTTATTTCTGTTAGATTTTAAGGGGAAATCTTTCTAAGTTCAGGATTTTTCCACAAATAGATGATATTTAATCACCTTTTAAATCTTTAATCCAATCAGTTCAAAATAATCATTTTCCTTTGGAAAGATTTGAATGCCGTTCAGAATTTAATTCTGTCAAATAAATAGACTTTGAAATCCGGTCACGTGTGACCACGTGACCCATGGTCACGTGTGGGCACGTGACCTTTGGTCACGTGTAAACACGTGACCCCCCTGGAACGAGCTTTCTTTTTCTTCTGGGCTATGTCTTTGCCATTGCTTGGTCATCACGTGCCAACACGTGACCACTGATCACGTGTGAGCACGTGACCTCTTCCGAAGCCTTTTTCTTGATTTACTCAGGGAATGAGTCTGCTGCTTTTGAGTGTCACGTGCCAACACGTGACCCTGGTCACGTAGGAGCACGTGACCCTTTCTGAACTCCTTTTCTTTGATGTAGTCGGGAAGCTGAATCTGCCTTCCCGATGCTTTTAGGCGTCACGTGCCAACACGTGACTGCTGGTCACGTGTGCGCACGTGACCCTTTTCTGAGGCCTCTTCTGTAGGCTTTCCTGATTTTAAATCAGGAAACAAATGCCCCCACAGCGTTGTTCTCACGTGTCAGCACGTGAGTGTAACGCTGTCACTTCTTGTGACCGTTGGATTCCTTTAGGGATTTGGGGAGATGAAGCGTTTTCCATCCCATCCTCTAAATATAAGGGTTATTTCAGAGATGCCTCCACCTTGCTTGTCTTCCTCCTTGCGAATTTCTTCTGAGAATTTAATTCTCTTCTTTCAGAGCCTAGTTCTCTGCTTCAAACTTTCCAGAGTTTAACTCTGTCTGACCGAGTCCTCTTCTTCAGGTAATCATCTTGAATGGACGAAGAACTTTTATACCTGAAATTCCCTGGATTTTAAATCAACTTCAAGGGTTTCACCCTTTAGTATGAACTCATTTTCCCTTAAGTTTTTTTTTACTGAAGTATGAAATAGAACTTTCAACAGTAGATCCTTTTAGGGTTCATATGATTTTTAAGGAGATAATGGTGACTGTTAAAATCTATGGAATTTAATTCCATCCCCAAAAGAGTTTCTGGGAATTTAATTCCCTTTTTCTTAATAAGGAATTTAATTCCTACGAAGAACTCAGTTTCTTCACATGGAGGCTTCTTGGGGTCTCTTGACCCGAGGTTGTCCTTCTGCAATCAATAGAATAGAAGTTTTGTAATGATATCTTCTGTGGGAATTTAATTCCTTTGATCATGTTGGATCTGTTGTAGGGCCCGAGACAGATTTGTCTTCTAGGGGGATGTGTAGGGTCATTTGAATCTCATTCTTTATTTAATGAGGATATTCCCTCTATTTTATTATAACTGCTTGGTCTCATTATTAATGAGCCGTCATCTTGATTCTGTGGGGCCCATGTGTTTTGTAGCCAATGGTCCCAGAAAAATCTACTGTTGCTTTCTTTAGCTAGTCTTCATATTCATGCATGGATGTATATCGCTGACTTTGCTTTTAACGGTCTTCTTTTATTGGATTTCAGGTGCGATGGCTTCTGTTCTATGCTTTCCCTTTTCTCGCTCGGAGGCTGCTTTTCCTCAGTCACCATATGATGAGGAAGCGATGGCGATGATCCGGGCCCATGACCCGAACTGCACCAACCTACTTCAATGGGGATCTTGGTATAATCATATTATTCAGGGTCGCCGGAGTTTCCTTTGCGCGGTACCGACAGAGCCCACTTTCCCATTCTTACCGATGGACCCTCCGAGAACGGTTTTTGCTGTGGAAATGCCCAATTGGACTCCAACGGGGAGGCTCGAGCCTTCGACGACCGGTATTTTGAACCATCCGATCCCGGCCATAGATATTTTGTGGCGGCGTATTTGCCAGGGTGAGGCCCACCCGTGGGGGCAAATTTATAAGATAGGGCTCACTCCTCGACACCCTACGGGCTATCTTCTCTGGGCTCGCTACATCTTTTCTGCCCATCGTGCGTGGCTGCAGAAAGTCGGGCTTTATGAGGCAATATACGCGTCACTCTTCCATTATAAGTCCCCGCATGTCTGGTGGGTTAAGGAGTTTTTGAACCAATGGAATCTTCCCACCAACACTTTCATTCTAGGAGATCGCGAGGTCTCGATCTCTCTGGCAGAATTCTATGACATCTCGGGGTTGCCAATCAGGGGTAGTCTGTATGAGGAGTTGCTGCCTTCTGACGAGTACATTTTTGAACCCGATCCCGCCCCGGTTGACGGCCTGTCTGCTGAGAATGCTGTCCGCCACAAGCCTCCCAGTTTAATCAAAGCGCTAGGTATCTTCGACCGATTATTCACCGAATCGGAAGAGCAGGGTGTTACTTTCAAGAGCTTCATTGCTCGTTTCCTTCGCGAGGACGCCTTATCGAAGACAGCCCCGAAGTTTGCAAACATGAAAGACCCCTTTGGGTTTGGCCCGAAGAAACGGCCAACTAATGAATCGGATCTGCTACATTCCCATAATGTCGCCGACGTCTTTCGAATCCATCGCAGCTCCCGGCATGGATGATGAGACATTCTTCGTGGGGTTTGTTAGCGTCTGGCTCAGTTGGTTTATCATCCCCATGCATCGTCGTTTTATGAGAGCTTCGGTTATCTATCCGGCTTATCGTATTGCTGAGGGGACGCGGTTGGCCATCGGCATCCCAGCCTTGGCGCACCATTATCATGGGTTGGGCACCGCAGCCAATACCTCTACTCCTGGCGTGGATGTGGTAAACTTTTCGCTTCATTATTTCACGTCCTGGATCTAAATGCACGTGTTGGGGGCTTTCGTTATGCATCAGAGGCCTGCGTTCTACGACGCCTACACTTTCCCTCGGCTTATGCGATTGGTGGATGCTTCTTCCGTTGACCCAACTCAATTCGGGGCTATTCGGGCGTTGATTTCTCCTTACGCTACTGCCGGCGGATTAATATTTAATGATTGGGTCTTATCTTCTTCCACGGGTTCGGCCCAGCCGCTTTGGGACCGGTCGAAAGATGACGCGCCCACTTTGAAGCCCCGGGAAGCCGCGCGCTTATATGCAATCAGACCGGGTTACCTGGTTTTTCGTCAGGACAGTGCGGCTCTCTTTATGCGGTACAATCCGCATCGCTTTGCCCGGCAGTTTGGCTATGATCAGGGCGTCCCGTTTGAAGCTTTCATAATCGTGCCGGTTCCTTCGCTCGAGGCCGTCTGAGATGCCACCCACCACTTTGTGAGGCTGAACACCGGTTCTCAGTTCATGATCTCTGATGGTGACTACATTCCCCGATGCGTGGGGTCGTTTACGGACTGGTATCTCCATCGGGTGAACCCGGTTATTATTGAGGAGAGAAGGGTGCTTCTTGGCCATGGCGCCCCTATTCAGGTTCCGGCCCCGGGAGCAATGCTGCGACCACGTGCCCCAGTCCGCTTTCCCCTGAGGGATATCGGCACTGCGATTATTCCTGGAGAGTCAGGAGTAGATCTTACTCTAATAGTTGGTATGCCCCTGGGTACTCGGTCACGGGGTAAACGGGCTCCGGTAACAGTACCCCCACCCGAGGCCGCACCACCCTCCGTGTCATCGACGATGGCAGTGTCATCTCCAGTTGTGGCCCGGGGAGAGGGTGTTGATGGCGACGTGGGCCAACGCCGCACTAAGGCTTCGAAGGGAAAGAGACGGTCGTCCTCGGCGACTGGTTCTGGTTCCAAGCGTCGAAGGAAGGTGGCTACTAATTTGCTCGACTCTTTAACGGAGTCTGAGCCCATCCTTGAAGATGAGCCGTTGGCCTTACCGGAATCAAACGCTGAACTACTTTTTCCCAGTTCAGCCGCCGAGGAAGCTGCACTGTTGGCTGAGGCTATAAGGCGTTCCAAAGACGCGTCTCAGAACGCCAGGGTTCCGAAGAAGCCCTATTCTGCTGTAATCTTTTACGAGGACCCCTCGTGGATTCGGCGGCGATTTATAGGCCCTTTGGAGGAATGGGGGGAAAGGGCTTTGAAGCAGGCTGTCTCAGAGGACGCGGTGGACGCACTCTCTTTATGGACCGGCGGCCATGAGTCTACTCTCGAACCCCGGCGAGCACGCCTCCTTGAGAAGGAGCAACGGCTTGAAGAAGCCATACAGAAGGCTTCCTTACGCATCGGTATGTTGTGGTTCTTTTTCTGTAATTTTTCAGATTATTTATGCCTGTACATACGTATCCTTATCTTTATCTGAATTGTGTAGAATCTTCGACGCTGGGGGAGCTTCCTACGGGCTCATTGAAGCTGATGCCTGCCGAAATTTCCGATGAGGCGTTGCTTGATGTGGAGGGGGCTGATGAAGCTGCTCCTCTTGCGATAGAGCCTCCAGCTGCGGTTCTTGATAGGGGAGCGCTCGCCCCTTTGGGGGAGGCTCTTTTGGAGGTTGCTGCCCCATCGGCTCTTCCCGAAGGTGGCCCAGAGGCTGAGATGGAGGTAGTGGGGCCTACCCTTCCTTTGTTGGAGTCCGGGGTTCCGGCAGAGGCTGTCGAAGCCGCTATCCCCCCGGCTCAGAATAGGAGGAGTATTGAAGGTAACCTTTCTGAATTTTAAATTAGCAGCCTTTCCGTTGTCTGACCTCTTTTGCTTTCTCAGAATTACGCGAGCCGGCGGTCTCTATTGCATATCTGTCTCCCTGGCAATCCTTTCAGCGCCTGTTGGAGATGGCAGCTCCGCAAGCGATATCCCCCCAACGCATTGTCCTCTCATCCGGGCAAGGTTGGTGTCGTCCATCACTTCTCATAGAATCTTCGTTACTTTGAGTATTGATATTGATGTTTTCTACAGTTTTGGAGGCCGATGATGAGGTCGAGGTTCTCGAAGGACCAGGAGAACCCTCAGCTCCTACTTGCGTGACCGTAGGTAAGTGACATTCCGGTATAGCCTCACTTGTTCCTTTGCTTAAGAGTTTTACTGATATTTTTCAATTCTGAACAGCCTTGCCAGCTCCAGTAGCGTTGGAATCGCGTGTCGTCATGCCGCCCGACCCTTATGCTTTGCGAGCTTCAGAACGCTTGGCCCAATTGAGCCTTGTATCCTTGTCGTCTCTGATCGAGGAGCTTCGTGCTGGCAGCGCAACCACTGCTGAGGCGTTTACTGCCGAAGCTAACGGTTCTCTTCCTTTTCTCGCCACCTACCATAGCGAAGAGGTGGTGCGAGTCTGGGTGGTGTTCTGTCGGCAGGTGGAGGCTCGCTTGCATGCCCTTGAATGCTCTCGCCTTTCCTCGGAAGCCGTGGCTGCAAAAGAGGAGTTGCGGGGTCTGATAGCACGATGCGCGGCCAACATGACGTCATAAGAGAAGAGGCTCGGTCGCAAGTTCTCGGAGAGGGAGCTAGCTTCCAAGGCACTGAGCGAGCTTCAAGCCAATCTCACAGCCAAAGCCAACAAAGCGTATGAACTCTGGCGGGTACTTCAGGAGTCCATCAAAGAGGTGGTGGCTCTCGATTAAGCTGCCACATTCACTCGTGAAAGGGTTGAGGCCCATAAGGCTACCGAGAAAGAGCTTGAAGCTCGGCTTGCTTCGTATCAGACCCAGCAAGCTCGGGCGGAGGCTCGTCTTCTGGAGATCTTGCGTCATGAAGCCGTGGCTCAGCAACAGAAAGATGAGCTGGTAAAATTGCTACATCGCCCGCCGGCTTGAAGACTTGTATCTTTTCCTTTCTTTTTCTTTTGTACATACTCATGGATGAGAGTATCTTCTTTTTGTTTCTTTCATGAATTGTACTTTGTATCCATTTTGGTTTACGAATAAAAGATACATTTTCCTTCTCAACGGCGTATCTCTTTTATCGAATGTACTCCGCGGGCAATTTATCTTGATCTCCTTGCAGGGCATCGGTGGTTTAGGATTCAGGGTTAAGATCTGCTTCCTAAGACTTTTGGACTTTATGAGCCACGAGGATCTCATAAAGAGTTTCTCTCCCTACAGGTCAAGAGGGTCCCATAGGTGTAAGTTCTTCTTAAGAATCGTGAGGATTCTTAAGCGAGTTTTTCCCTTGAGAGTCGTAAGGATCTCACGAGAGAGTTTTCTTCCTTACGGGTCGTGAGGACCTGCAAGTGCTAGATGTGGTCGCCCTTATCCGTGTTTTACGGGATCAGGGGTTACTCAGGGTATTATAGTTTAAAGACATCACGGTCAAGGTTAAGGACCTCATAGTCCATGGATTTAAGGACTCCATAGTCCGATGTTAGTTTAAAGACATCACGGTCAAGGTTAAGGACCTCATAGTCCGTGGATTTAGGGACTCCACAGTCCGATGTTAGTTTTAAGACATCACGGTCAAGGTTAAGGACCTCATAGTCCATGGATTTAAGGACTCCATAGTCCGATGTTAGGTTGCAGGGACTCGTCACCTCTTTGAAGACGTTGAGGAATTACAACGCCAGGTATCAAAGGAGTGAAGAGATGTACCCTTAAACCAAGGCAGAATCCGTAGGGAATCGGGGTGGTTGATCGTTAGTTTTAAGACATTACGGTCGAGATTAAGGACATCATAGTCCATGGATTTTAAGGACTCCACAGTCCGGTATTTGCTCTGGATGCCTCACACGGGTTCACTGCCGTGCTTGGCGAGGACCAGGCTCCGCTTTGGGCGTTTTACGCGGGGTCAAAGGGTGACGTTATCCGCGTTCCACGTAACCAGGAATTTGCACTAGATGCTTCACACGGGTTCACTGCCGTGTTCGGCGAGGACTAGGCTCTACTCTGGATGCTTCACACGGGTTCACTGCAGTGCTACGCGAGGACCAGGACCCGCTCTGGACGTTTTCCCCGGGGTCAAAGAGTGACGTTATCCGCGTTCCACGTAACCAGGAATTTTGCACTAGATGCTTCACACGGGTTCACTGCCGTACTCGGCGAGAACTAGGCTCCGCTCTGGATGCTTCACACGGGTTCACTGGGTGACGTTATCCGCGTTCCATGTAACCAGGAATTTTGCACTAGATGCTTCACACGGGTTCACTGCCGTGCTCGGCGAGGACTAGGTCTCCGCTCTAGACGTTTTCCACGGGGTCAAAGAGTGACGTTATCCGCGTTCCACGTAACCAGGAATTTTGCACTAGATGCTTCACACGGGTTCACTGCCGTGCTCGGCGAGGACTAGGCTCCGCTCTGGATGCTTCACACGGGTTCACTGCCGTGCTCCGCGAAGACCAGGATCCGCTCTGGACGTTTTCCACGGGGTCAAAGAGTGACGTTATCCGTGTTCCACGTAACCTGGAATTTTGCACTAGATGCTTCACACGGGTTCATTGCCGTGCTCGACGAGGACTAGGCTCCGCTCTGGATGCTTCACACGGGTTCACTGCCGTGCTCCGCGAGGACCAGGATCCGCTCTAGACGTTTTCCATGGGGTCAAAGAGTGACGTTATCCGCGTTCCACGTAACCAGGAATTTTGCACTAGATGCTTCACACGGGTTCACTGCCGTGCTCGGCGAGGACTAGGCTCCGCTCTGGATGTTTTCCACGGGGTCAAAGAGTGACGTTATCCGCGTTCCACGTAACCAGGAATTTTGCACTAGATACTTCACACGGGTTCACTGCCGTGCTCGGCGAGGACTAGGCTCCGCTCTGGACGTTTTCCACGGGGTCAAAGAGTGACGTTATCTGCGTTCCACGTAACCAGGAATTTTGCACTAGATGCTTCACACGGGTTCACTGCCGTGCTCGGTGAGGACTAGGATCCGCTCTGGATTCTTCACACGGGTTCATTGCCGTGCTCCACGAGCACCAGGATCCGCTCTGGATATTTTCCACGGGGTCAAAAAGTGACGTTATCCGCGTTCCACGTAACCAGGAATTTTGCACTATATGCTTCACACGGGTTCACTGCCGTGCTTGGCGAGGACTAGGCTCCGCTCTGGATGTTTTCCACGGGGTCAAAGAGTGACGTTATCCGCGTTCCACGTAACCAGGAATTTTGCACTAGATGCTTCACATGGGTTCACTGCCGTGCTCGGCGAGGACTAGGCTCCGCTCTGGATGTTTTCCACGGGGTCGAAGAGTGACGTTATCCGCATTCCACGTAACCAGGAATTTTGCACTAGATGCTTCACACGGGTTCACTATCGTTTTCGGCGAGGACTAGGCTCCGCTCTGGATGTTTTCCACGGGGTCAAAGAGTGACGTTATCCGCGTTCCACGTAACCAGGAATTTTGCACTAGATGCTTCACACGGGTTCACTGCCGTGCTCGGCGAGGACTAGGCTCTGCTCTGGACGTTTTCCAAGGGGTCAAAGAGTGACGTTATCCGCGTTCCACGTAACCAGGAATTTTGCACTAGATGCTTCACACGGGTTCACTGCCGTGCTCTGCGAGGACTAGGCTCCGCTCTGGATGCTTCACACGGGTTCACTGCCGTGCTCCGTGAGGACTAGGATCCGCTCTGGACGTTTTCCACGGGGTCAAAGAGTGACGTTATCCGCGTTCCACGTAACCAGGAATTTTGCACTAGATGCTTCACACGGGTTCACTGCCGTGCTCGGCGAGGACTAGGCTCCGCTCTGGATGTTTTCCACGGGGTCAAAGAGTGACGTTATCCGCGTTCCACGTAACCAGGAATTTTGCACTAGATGCTTCACACGGGTTCACTGCCGTGCTCGGCGAGGACTAGGCTCCGCTCTGGATGTTTTCCACGGGGTCGAAGAGTGACGTTATCCGCGTTCCACGTAACCAGGAATTTTGCACTAGATGCTTCACACGGGTTCACTGCCGTGCTCGGCGAGGACTAGGCTCCGCTCTGGATGTTTTCCACGGAGTCAAAGAGTGACGTTATCCGTGTTCCACGTAACCAGGAATTTTGCTGATTGTATCCGCATTTCACGGGATGGAGGTTTGACTGTTGGCGATATGTATATCACCGAGCTATGGAACTGGGAGTTGCCGCTGTTCCGCTTAGCTTAGAGTTGTGTTCGTTGTTACGAGACGAGTGTTGAAACGATCTCCAGGTCTCCTCTGGCCCGTCGAGACTTGGCTTCTTCTTCTGATGAAACCTGGGGAAGAAGTATGATCCCTTTTTGTTTACGCCCTTGGATTGTGTACAGGGTGTGATGGGACATCACCCGTAGGGCATAAATTGAAACCTTTTTTTTTTATTTTTTTATTTCTTTTTCCGCGATGCTCTATCATTTCAGCTTTTATATCGCGGAGGTCGCGATTGCCCCATCATTTCGGCTATTTATTTATTTTCTGCTCGCTGCTTTTTATTGCGAGTTGCCCCGTCATTTCGTCTATTTTCCATGCATACATTTTTACTTGCTACTTTTTATTGCAAGTTGCCCCATCATTTCGGCTATTTCGTATGCATGTGTGACTTGTTAGCTTTTTCGCCGCAATCTTGGATTTTAGACACCGATTTCGGCATCAGCACCACTGCAACTGGGATATTGCCAGGAGTGAATCATCATTTGCCTCTGTCGATGTTGGACAAAGGTGGCTTAGTAAACAGGGTTAAGGGTCCTGTCGACCAAGACTTTTGACTTCATGAGCCGTAGGGGTCTCACAAAGGTATTTCTCCCTACAAGTCATGAGGATCTTGTAGGTGTATTTTCTCCCTAGGGATCGTGAGGATTCCTAAGTGTATGTTCCTCTGTAAGTCGTAAGGATCCTATAAGAGGGTTTTCTCCTTATAAGTCGAGAGGAATTATAAGGGTTGTTCACCATATGGACATGTCCCTAGTCACGGGTGTGACTTTGCTGGGGAAATGTGTATTCGCGCCCGTGGATTGTGTACAAGGGTCAGTATAAGCCGCTTGTAGGGCAATATCGAAGGTTGTGGGGGATTTGCTTAAGAACAGGTTTAGGTTTCTGTAACTTAAGACTTTCAAATCTCATGAGCCGTGAGGGTCCCATAAGAGAATTCTCCTTACGAGTCGTAAGGATCTCGCAAGTGTATTTTCTCCTTAGGAATTGTGAGAATCCCTAAGTGTGTTGCTCCTTTGTGAGTCGTAAGGATCTCACGCGGGTGGTTTCTCCTTACAAGGTCGAGAGGACCCTGTAAGTGTCCTTTAACGAGATTGTGCCCTTTCAGGTTTTCACAAACACTCGCCGGTAGTCCTGCTGTTTTTACTCACGGAGCCCTTTCGGGTTTTCATCCTTGCCCATTTTGCTTATGGACATACCGTTTTTTTCTTCCTCTTTTTTTTACAAGGTCGCGCCCTTTCGGGTTTTCACGAACACTCGCCGGTAGCCCTGCTGTTTTTACTCACGGAGCTCTTTCGGGTTTTCATCCGTGCCCATTTTGCTTATGGACGTACCGTTTTTTTTTATTTTATTTTTTTTATATATTTTTTTACTCTCTTTTTTTTATCCATCTCGTCAGCCTAAGGATGCTGCAGTAGTAGTTTTAAGGACATTTCGGTCCGTCGTTAGTTTAAAGACGTTTCGGTCAATCGTTAGTTTAAGGACGTTTCGGTCCATCGATAGTTTAAGGACGTTTCGGTCCGTCGTTAGTTTAAGGACGTTTCGGTCCGTCGTTAGTTTAAGGACGTTTCGGTCCGTCGTTAGTTTAAGGACGTTTCGGTCCATCGGTAGTTTAAGGACGTTTCGGTCCATCGTTCAGGGGAAGGCCGGCTACTGCTTATAAAGTCTGAGCTTAAGAAGATAGCGAGCGGACATAGTCGTCATCACCTATCATTGACCCAGGCTGTGGCTCATTAAGAATAGTATTTCTTTAAGAAGCGGCCATTTATTGGCCTGAAAGGCCTTTCACCGTGCATGTCCATGAGTAGATAGGCTCCACCCTGGTAGACCTTGTCTATGATGTACGGGCTTTCATAGTTCGGCTCAAATTTTCCCCGCTTGGCATGATTGGGGATCATAGGTCTTTTGACCACTAGTACGAGTTCGCCTTGGCGGAATGTCCTCGGCCTGGTCAATCTTTCGTATGAGCGCGTCATCTTTGCTTTGTAGGCCTCTAGATTTTGTTGCGCTGTGAGCCGGGTTTCATCAAGGGCATTAAGCTCCTCGAGCCGAAGGTGAGCATTTTCTTCGTTCGTCAGCTCGTAGTGGACTGCCACTCGTAGAGAGGGTAACTCTATCTCGAGGGGGAGCACTGCTTCCGTCCCAAATACCAACGCGTACGGCGTTGTGTTTGTGGCCGTCTTGAACGTAGTTCGATAGGCCTAAAGGGCCTCTTGCAGCCTCTCGTGCCAGTCTTTCTTATTTCGGGACACCGTCTTTTCCATGATTTTTGTCAAGGTCTTATTGAAGGCCTCGGCTAGACCATTAGCTCGCGGATTGTAAACTGAAGAATATCTCCAGTCTATATTGTGATGCTGCGCGAAGCGGCTAATTTTATGGCTTCTGTAGGCTGGCCCATTATCGGAGATAATCCGCCGTGGAGTTCCAAACCGATAGATGACGTGTGTCTTGAAGAACTGGAGGATATTCTCCGTCTTCACTTCCCTCAGCGGTACTGCTTCTGCCCATTTGGAGAAGTAATCAGTTGTCGCCAGGATGAAACGATGTCCCCGGGACGATGCTGGTTCGATGGGGCCGACTATGTCAGTCCCCCACATTTTGAATGGCCAGCTAGCCACCGTCGGATGTAGTGGATTCGGATGCTGGTGGATGAAATCACCGTGGATTTGGCACGAGTGGCATTGCTTCGCATATTCGAGGCAGTCCTGGATCAACGTGGGCCAGTAGTAACCCATCCGTTTAATTTTTAACTTCATCTTCGGGCCTGCTTGATGAGAACCACAGATTCCGTCATGAACCTCTTGAACGACTCTTTCTGCTTCGTCCGGTCCCAAACATCTTAGCCACAGAGAATCAAACGACCTCTTATACAGAGTATCATTGACGAAAGCGAAAGATAGAGCTCGTTTCATGAGCTGATGTCTTGAGGACGCTCCTTCGGGCATTCGGTGGGACTTAAAGTAGTCTATGAAGACTTCCCTCCAGTCCTCAGCTTTCTTACGGTCTTTTATTTATAGGGTCGTCTGCTCAGTCGCCCCCTTTTCTTCGTATGATTCCGGAGATATTTCTGCCGGGGCGAGCACTCGACGGCTTTGTACCACGATTCTGACGTCATCAAGGTTCTCGTCAGCCAGTTCTTTAGCGAGCTTAGCTAACGCGTCTGCTTTGCTATTTTCCGCGCGTGGTATACTTTCCAAAGTATAGGAGGGAATTTGGGTCAACAATTGTTGCACCTTTTCGCCGTATTTCACCAACTCCGGTTTGCACGTTTGGTAGTCACCGTTTACTTGACTAACGACCAATTGAGAATCCCCGTATATAAGGAGGTCTTCAATTCCCATGTCAATGGCGATCTCGAGGCCCGCTATCAAAGCTTCGTATTTGGCTTCATTTTTCGTCCTCGATTCCGTTAAGGAGAAAGCAAAGCGCATTATCCCTCCTTGTGGGGTTACGAAGATAAGGCCTACTCCCGATTTGATTATGGGGGTACATTGTTTGCGCTTCTTCATGGAAGATGCCCCGTCAAAATAGAGTTCCCATCGGGTATCACCGCCGTCGATCGCATCAAATGCATGTTCGTCCGGCAAATCGCAGTTCAGAGGAGAACCGGCAGGTACTGGATGCTCAGCAAGGAAGTCGGCAATGGCCTGGCCTTTCACTGCCTTAAGAGGTCGATACGTTATCGAGAACTCCATCAGGAGTAGGGCCCATTTAGTGAGTCGACCTATCAATATAGCCTTTGACATCAAATATTTAAGAGGGTCCACCTTCGAGATGAGACGGACTTCGTGTGCCAACGCATAGTGCCTGAGTTTTGTTATCGCGAAGATTAACGCCAAGCAGTGTTTTTCAATGGGAGAGTAGTTACTTTCTACCCCCAGCAGAACTCGACTTAAGTAGTAGAGTGCTCTCTCTTTTCCTTGATCGTTCTCTTGTGCCCATAATGCGCCTAAGGAACCTTCAAGGGCGGTTGTATAAAGAATGAGGGGTTTTCTCTTGACCGGCGCAGCCAACACCGGAGGGTTCTGCAGGTACTGCTTGATCTCGTCCAGTGCACCTTGGCATTTGTGATCCCAAACGAATAGAGTTCCCTTCTTCATCAGGTGGCTGTAAGGACGGCACTTGCCTGAAAGATTGGCGATAAATCGCCGAATGTATGCGAGCTTCCCTTGGAGAGATCACAACTGTTTGAGGGTTCTTGGCGGAGGCATTTCCATGATCGCCTTGATTTTAGATGGATCTATTTCGATACCTCGGTGTCGGATGATGATTCCCAGGAATTTACCCGAGGAGACTCCAAACGCGCATTTGAGGGGATTCATCTTCAAATTATATTGCCGAAGGCGTTGAAATACAGTCTCCAGATGCTTTAAATGCTCTTCGTATGACACGCTCTTTACTACATGGTCATCGATATAGCACTCGACGATGTCATGCATGAGGTCGTCGAAGATCTTTATCATGGCCCTTTGATAGGTAGCGCCGGCGTTCTTTAGACCAAAGGGCATAACCCTGTAGCAGAATATACCCAACGGGGTCCGGAAAGCGGTGTGCTTCTGGTCTTCGGGATGCATCTTTATCTGATTATATCTCGATGAACCGTCCATAAAGGAGAAAACCTTGTGAGTGGACGTGTTATCTATCATTAGCTCGGCTACCGGTCCTGGGAAATCGTCCTTCGGACAGGCTTTATTGAGATCCCTGAAATCCATGTATATGCGTACCGTCCCATTTTTGTTCATTACCGGGACGATGTTGGTGATCCAGTCGGGATATTGGACTTCTTGGACAATTCCAGAATCGATCAGCTTCTTGACTTCGGCGTTGATGCTCATTTCAAGCTCGAGTCGCATCCTTCTCGGCGCCTGCTTGACTGGCTTGATATCTGGGGGTATTGCTAATTTATGCACGGCAATCTCCGGATCCAATCCTGGCATCTCGGAGTAGTTCTACGCGAAGCAGTCTTTATGCTGTAGAAGCACGTTTTTTAACGCAGCCACCCTTTCTTCAGATAGCAGCTCGCTGACAAATGTCGGTCGTGGATCATCTGCCGATCCCAACTCAATCTTCTTGAGGTTATCTGCAGTAGTATGTATGCCATCTTCCAGTTCTTTCGGAGCTGGCGAAAATTCTGAGATCACCTCATCATCGCTGTTCTCAAAGTACCAGGGAAGGTCATCCATGTTCTTGGGCTCTTCTTTTAATATCGTAATCATGGAACAGGTGCAAATCCGCTTCCAGGACTGAGGTGGATACGGTTCTGCTCTTGCGGCTTTGGGTTCGTGCTTTTGTGGCGGCGTTACCCTCCAGCCGTTGGATAAAGCGAATCTGCCCTGTTGGTACTGGTCCTCGACCCAGTTCTTGAAGATGAAGCAGTCTTCGGTAGGATGTCCTATGGCTCGGTGATAAGAGCAATAGCTCAGATGAGACGCCTTGTTAGCTTGCTCAGGGTGTTTAGATTCTGGAAGCGCGATCATTTGATGTTTTATAGCGAGCTCGAGTAACCTCTCCGTCTTGTCTCGGGGGAAGGAATACGCTCGACTCATCTTCTTCATGAGGGACAAATCCAGACCACGCAACGCCCGATCACACGACTCTCTAATCCTGTGTCGTTGTTGTCAGCTTTTCTTTCCGCTTCTTGATTTATTTCTGCCTCTGCTTCGGGCCTTTTGTACAACGGGTTGACAGGGAGGAGCATCTTCGTCTTTTGCAGCCTGTTGAGACAGACGTTGTGTCCTGGCCTTCTCGTAGATGGCCATCTTGCGGTTGTGGTCTTCCCAAGATTTTTGACCTGCCTTCCTGATAAGCTTGTCCACTTGTTCTTCAAATGACGGACTCGGCACTTCAATTGCGGGATCTAGTTTTGATGAGGGGTTGGCATTTCCTGACAGGGCGTCCTCCTCCTTATCAAAGTTGTATATGGCGTAGCTGCTGTGGACTCGCTCTCGTTTCCCGGATCTCACATATCCAAGCCCAAGCGTTTCCATTTTCCCGTTGGGCAATTTGCGCTGAGTCCCAGGGACCTCCCAAATCCTGTTGTAGAACCGAGCTTGTCGAACAGTCTGTTTTAAGGGCACTCTTTGGCGCTTCAATAGCCTTTTTAGTCCATTTGTATAGTATCTGGGCAAACGGATGGGTTGGAGCCTATTGAGTGCAGCATCCGCGCCATGCCATACCTCTTTCTCCACTCTCGTTTCTGTGGATTGGTAGAATAGGATTACCTTCTCACCCTTTTGCCTGGGAGGGACGTAAAACGTTTGCAGGTCCTGCACATTGTAAGCTTGAAGTGTGTCAAGATCCTTGTAGAGTTTCTGCAGCACCCTGGTGATTTGCAAACTTCGATCATCGCTAGGGGACGCTTGTATTGACGGCCGACTGGAGAACACGGCATTAACCTCATCTTCCGAGTCACTTCCGAAGAACAACATGGGGGCGGACGTCCCCAGGTTGTTGCATTGAGATGGCCCAGCATAAACTATCTCTTCTTCTTCTTCGGTATCGCTCCCGAAAACAGGGATGGTAGCAGCGGCTTTGTTCTCCGGCTTGCGACACTTTTCTATATCCTCGAAGTCTGGCAAAAAGTACTTCGCATCTTCGTACTTGCGGACTTCGTTCATGGAAAATGGATTCAGCTCGCTTATTACGGTATATTCGAAGCCATCCTTGAAGTACTTCATACACTGATGCTGTGTAGAAGGGATGATATTGTATTCATGTAACCAAGGATGACCGAGCAAGGCATTGTAGCAGGTCTTGGCATCAATGACATGGAATTTGATGTCTGTGACGAGCAGTCCGAAGCGTAGTGTTAGTATTACAGATCCGAGAGTTCGTGACGATTGTGAATCAAAACCGGAGATGGTAATTTTGTCACGTGCGAGGTGTTGCACACTCATGCAGATTTCCTTTAACACCCGAACGTTAAGGAGATTGACGGAGGATCCATTATCCACTAGGATTTTGCCTATCTTGATATCATGGCAGTATCCAGAGACATATAGGGGACGGTTGTGGTCGCACGTCCCGAGAAGGAGGTCTTCGTCCCCGAAAGTGATGTCGGCCGTATGCACTTCCTCTAGTTCATCCTTCATCCTTTCAATGGCGAGGAAGGCTTGGAATTGCTCAGGTTCTTGTAACGCCTTAATTAGTGAATCTCGCGCTTCTTTTGATAATAGGAGGGCATCGAGAATGCTAAGTTGAGAAGGTAACTTCCTTAAGTGTGCCAGGATATTGTAGTCCACCTTAGCCTTCCTGGGAGGGTCTTTGGTAGTCAGCTCTTTCATGACTTGGTCATCTAAAGCGATATCTTCAGTGACCTTTTCCTTTCCCTTATCTTTTCTATTTGCGGGCCCGAGATTCTTTTCCGGGAGCGTACGATTGCGCAGTTGAATGTTTTCGCAGGCCTCCGATTCCTCTTCTTTCCCTAAAACGGATTCTTTAAAGAGAGGGCCCAGAGCCATTTCTTCATCAGAGTCGCTCCCAAAGGTGAGAACTTGTGACCCTCCGGCATTAACCATGTAACAGTTGCCAGTGGTTCTATTGTGCCCGTCGTCAGTAATTCTTCGTTCCCGACAAGTCTTGCGTTTCATGCGCTTAAAATGTTGCCGATGAGCAACATATCCTTGCCACCATATCCTAAAGGCGTCGCACTCCTCCGTGGGGTGTGAAATTTTCCGATGATATGCGCAATAATCAGGGTGCCTCTCCGCCTCATTGAGCATGTTTTCTTCCGAGGGTGGTAGCTTCATTCCCATTGACATGGCTTTGGCAAACCTTTTCCTCGTCTTGAATATCTTCTTGTCTGCCTCGGATGCCTTTCGATCTGGCGGGAGTACTTCAACTCTTTCGTTCGGTCGCCTGCATTTGGCTCCTTCCGATGCGGCCATCTCACGCTCCTGATCCGCTTTACTCTTTAGACGAATCTCGTCCAGAAAGGCATCGATCATTTCATCTGTTGGCCACACACGCTCTGGTTCAGGCTCTGTCCCCAGTTTCTTAGTGCCAGGAGTTTTTTCATCATCGGTAAACGAGTGGGAGATTACGTTACAACTCGCCACATATCCCTCGGATTCATCCGACGAGCTCTCTCCATCATCTTCCTCTTGAAAGATGTGGTTGAGGAACTCTTGCAGCGTGACAGGAGTTCGCGCCTTTTGATTGTACTCTTCCATCGCATCGATTTGCTTCTGCAAGTTCGTGCGCTTGTCTCCAGGCTTCACGGGCCTCTTGGATTTCTTCTTCTTTTTCTTCGAAGATTTTGACGGTTGGACGTGAGTACTTAGGCCATCACCACCGCTTTTTGTAGTTGGGTGCGGCCTCATCATTCCTTCAATGATCTGGGGTTCCAGCGGGTCCTTCCATTCGACTGCCGAGCACGCATGAAGGTCCTTCAGCATTCTTTTGGTTTTAGTTGACAGCACGACCTCCCATGGAGCTTCCTCAACAAAGGAACAGGTTGCTCCCGATGTATCTGCTTTCTTAGGAGCATGCGGCTGTGGTGGGTTCACCTTCCACTTTTCGGACAGCAGAAACTTCCCCTTGAGGTATTGATCTTCAATCCATCCTTTGAAGACGAAGCAATCGTCAATCGGATGACTTACCGTTTGATGGTAAGGGCAATAGTTAGGGTTATTCACCTCAGTGGGTTGTGGCGATCGCCTTGGATTTGGTAGGTTTATAAGTCTGTTGCGTACCGCCAGCTCGAATAACCGTTTCGTCTTGTCCCGTGGGAACGAGTAGGGACGCTTCATCTTCTCATTATAATACCGGCGTCTTTCTTCCAATTGATCTGCCAGCTTTGGGGCATTGGGTTGCTGCTGGGCATTTGCGACGAAGGTTGCCTTTCCTTTACCCTTGTCATTCCGAGGTTCCGACTTCGGGGGAGGTGGTCTATGACCCATCTGGTCCATCTGAGCCAACTTGTCGATTAAAGCCTGGGATGTGGTTGGCTTAAAGAACATCATAAACTGGGAGATAGTTGCGTGAGGGTCTAGGGTTCCCACGAACATGCCCACCGCGGGCGCTTCCTCAATGCGTTGCTCGCATTTCGACCACAAATTTCGCCACCGTATAGCATACTGGACCCATGTTTCGCCTGGTTTCACCCTGGCATTAATCAATGCCGTTATTGGAGTGCGTTAGCTGGCGCTCGCGAACCGCTGAGTGAATAGCAACTCCATTTCAGCGAACGTCTTGATAGAATCGTTCGGGAGTTCCGAATACCATTCGAACACTGTTTCTGATAAGCTACCCACGAATTGGTGAAGCAACGGTTTATCATCACCGCCGGTGTTACCGCAAAGGGCCCTGAACTGGACGACATGTTGGTGGGGATTGCCGGTCCCCTTATACATGTGAAATTTTGGTATTGTATAACCCAACAGATATTTGATTTGGTCATACCGGCTTGGATGCGGCCGCCCCGTTTTTATGACTTGACCAGCTGCCTCAGTCGCATGATGAACCTGGATTTGCTGGGCTATATAGTCGACCAAATCAGCCTTAGTGATTGTCTCCTCCTTGGCCGTTGAGAGAGCCGGCGGTGGATTTGACGTTTCTCCCCAGCCGTCTTCAAGGACGATCGGGGGATCCTCAGCGGGTGGATCTTGTTGGATCATCATTCCTATCATATCTTGGAAGAGAAGGCCCATACGTTGTATGTTGGCTGCTTGTTCAGCAGCCTCTTTGTCCTTCTTCTCCAATATTCGGCGAAGGAATTCCGCGTCAGTTTCTTCCTCCTGGCGTTCGTCCGAAGACGTTTCTGGGTTTTCTTTTGGCCCGGTAAGTGCGGCCATAGCATTCATCATTTCCTGGAGCTTTTGCTGTTGCTCCTGAGCTTTGGTCACCGACCGTGTAAGCGGTCTATGACCTGTAGACGCACGGCTGTCTTCCTTTCCTGACGCCATGTATACGGTATGGACCATCATGCCCCCAGACTTAGGGCGTCTGGGCTTAGTGCCTTTAGTTGTCGTTGCAGGCTGGGGGATCTTCTCTGGCTTCCTCCTTTTATGAGCAGTGGAAGTTGAGGGGGCCGTTGAGGTGGGCACCCAGACAGCCTTTCGTGGTTTAGCCTGGTGACTGGCTTCCTGTTGGATTTTCAGCTTCTTGTGTCGGCGGGAGAAGTTTGGATCGATCATCGAGTCTCGGGCCTGCCGCCAAACCTTATAGATTTTGGAAGACAGCCGTTGAGGGGATCGGGGCTGTTCTGGCTTTATTTCCGCGACCTTTTTTAGTGGAGGAGGAGACCTCTTTAGCACCGCAGTAGGAGAATTCCTTCGCACCTTATTTAGCATCTCGAAGCTGTTCTCAGTTGGAACAGCAGCATTGACTTCCACCGTTGGGGCCGGTGGAGCTAACCCAGAGGGAGAGTTGCCCCCAGCCTTCCTTACTCGACGCCAGTGGCGACGTCGAGCGTGTCGAGCGGACGGCGCTGGTTCAACGGTGAGGATGGCTTCGTCTTGCCCCCTGTGTAGGTGGGGGGTCGCTGCTGGTGTTAGCCTGTCAAAGACCGATGTCCTTTGGGTAGCAGGAGCGGGAGTTGGAGCCGTCAATCTTGTAAAGACCGACTTTTTGGCAGGGGAAGCCGCTTTGACGACTTCAGGAGCAGGACCGGTCACTTTCTTAGAAGCAGCCTTCTCTGGGATTGTAAGCCCCATTGTGGGTCTACAGGAGTCTTGGCTCAATCTAGAGAAGACCGAGGCGCTGGTGTTGGGTGACCCGTTGAGAGGGACCGCGGCAGGGGTAAGACGATCAAAGACCGACTTCTTAGGAGCTTCCTTTATCAGCACCGAAGCGGTGAAGCTTGTCGGCAGGAGCATGGTCCCAAAAAACAATCCTGTGGTGGCTCGAGTGACCTGTTCCACAAGCATTGTGAATAGCGAAGCAGCTTGGGGTCCGTAGGTTATACCTCCTGGCGAGGCAGAGCGTTGGTTGCAATTGCAGTCCGAGCAGTTGGAGCATTTCGCACAAGTAGAAGCCATCGATTCTTTGCTTTCTGCAATAAGCAAGACGCCAAGTCTTAGTATCTTGAAACCTAAGGGCAACCATTAGCGAACCGCGATTGGTTCGCGAATCACGACACACGAAGTGTGGAGTGGAAAGAGGAAAAGGTCCCACCGGGCGTGCCAGAATCTGTTCCCCTCCGAACGGCGGCCTAGACATGGGCTGTCAGGCCTGAGGTTCGAGGCAGATGCTAATTGGTGCTATCCGTCCACCTCTCCGAAGATGCCAAGTTGATTTATGGTACCATGTATCGAAAGTTTAGACGGATGCGTCCGATGTAGCAGACTTCGTCAGATTCCCCCTCGCTTGAGGGGTTTTTGATTGTGGGGACGCTCTTCCCTGCAGGCGCAAGCCCCTGCAGTTAATTACGCTACCGCATTGCGGTAACAACTTTCTCCTTCTCTAGATGGTCACTTCGTGTCGTGTGTGTTTGTTTTGTGTTTTGTTGCCCGTGGATTGTATACGGAGACTGAGTTATGTCGTCACCCGTAGGGCGTGGACTAGTCCAAATCCGTATTATCTTAGATTTGGGTTGGGGGTTTGGGTTTAAGGACACGTTAGCCTCATTTGAGCCTAAGATCGACTTAAACGCTTGTTAAGGATACGTTAGTCTAGTTTTTAGACTAAGATCGACTTAACGGGATCGTTTGGATCCGACAAGAGAGCGATAAAAGGGGGCTCTGGTGTTTAGTTTAGTGACGTTGCGGTCGGTAGGTAGTTTGAGGACATTGCGGTCCATGGGTAGTTTAGGGACATTGCAGTCCATGGGTAGTTTAAGGACATTACGGTCCAATGTTAGTTTTAAGACATTGCGGTCAAGGTTAAGGACCCCATAGTCCGTGGATTTAGGGACTCCACAGTCCGTAGTTAGTTTTAAAACATCCCGGTCAAGGTTAAGGACCTCATAGTCTATGGATTTAAGGACTCCACAATCCGATGTTAGTTTTAAGACATCACGGTCAAGGTTAAGGACATCATAGTCCATGATTTTAAGGACCCCACAGTCCGTGTCAATGTGTGGTCATCGGGACCCGTCACCTCTTTGAAGACGTTGAAGAATTACAACGCCAAGTATCAAAGGAGTGAAGAGATGTACCCTTGAACCGGGGTGGATTAAATAGTCTTTGGCCCAATTTGGGATCAAGACCAATTAATTATATTATGAGCCCATTATCCCAGTTAAATCTGAATTGAGGACTTATGGCCATCTTGGGCTAAGTCCAATCATGTTTGGAATATTGGCTTCCTGTTGGTCCATTGAAGGAGAGGCTTTGCCTCTGGCCATTTAGCCAATTGGGCTAACGTTAATTCAGCAGTGTTGAACACTGGGATCAAGATCAAGTTAGTGTTTTAACACTAAAAGACAGTTGGTGTTAAACACCAGCAGCAGGAGGTTCAAATTAGTGTTAAACACTGGAGCAAATCAGTGTCAAACACTAGCAGCCGAGGCTTCAAATTAGTGTTAAACACTAAGAAATTCAGTGTTAAACACTGCAAATAAAGTTCTTTAATTAGTGTTGAACACTAAGGCCAAACAGTGTTTTAACACTGGATTCAGGGGTTCCAATTTAGTGTTAAACACTAAGGTAAGAGGGGTCATGTGGTAGCACGTGAGGGCGCCCTCCCTTCATTTGTTCTGCTGAGAATATCGCATCTTTTGGAGCATCACGTGCCATCACATGACGGGCATTTAGATGCTTGTATGTTAAAGCCTCTGCCAAGGGTCACGTGGATCACGTGGGGCACTGCCTCAAAGGGCCTTTTTTTTAGATCTTTTCGGGGGTCACGTGGTGACACGTGACCCTGCCTCTATGTATGTTTCTTAGAAGATCTGTTAATCCCTTTCAAGAATTAAATTCTTCGTAGGATTGAACCCTAACAGTAATTTTAGAGGAATTAAATTCCTATTTCCTTATGAAGATTTATATTCTGGGATAGAGTTGAACTCTGAATTTTCTGTAGGAATTAAATTCCTCATATATGTGAAGAACTGCATTCTATCATAGGGTTAAACCCTAATAACAGCTTTAAGGAATTAAATTCCCACTCTCTTTTTAGAGAATTATTCTGAGGAATGAGATTCTGTCATAGGGTGAAACCATAATTTCTTCTTTCTTAAGGGAATTAAATTCCTGTTATTTTAACAGAACTAGGTTCTTAACTAGGGTTAAACCCTGATTCTGTTCATTCTGAAGGAATTAAATTCCCATAACATAGGGTCAAACCCTAATTTTATTTTAAAGGAATTAAATTCCTATAGTTCTGTGAGAATTAAATTCTCAAGCTTCCATTCCCTCTCTATACTTTGGATCTGCATGGCAGGATCTCAACCCAATGAGAATTAAATTCTCAATTCAAGGGGAGATGTGCACTTTACAGATCCTCCACTAAAGTGAGAACTATGTTCTTCTGTTTAATATCAGAGTTAAACTCTGTTGAGAATTAAATTCTCTTTTCCTTTCAAAAAGCCTTCCCTTTCTTACCTAGGGTTTTCTTTTGCAGAAGATCCAAATTTCTCCAAAGTATTAAGGCTCTCCTCTTTTTTTTGTATCGATTCCTTTCTGCCTCTCTATATATCTCCCTTTGTGTCTCTTAGCTCCTATTTATAGTAGAAGCAGCCGAATCAATTAGTTTTGGTGAATCTTTCATTGAGAGATTTAATTTGTATTCACCATTCGTTTTGGACCTTTAGATTATTAGATGAATTTTATTCACCATTGGATTTTAAATCCAGAGATTCTACTTTGTTATTTCTGTTAGATTTTAAGGGGAAATCTTTCCAAGTTTAGGATTTTTCCACAAATAGATGATATTTAATCACCTTTTAAATCTTTAATCCAATCAGTTCCAAATAATCATTTTCCTTTGGAAAGATTTGAATGCCGTTCAGAATTTAATTCTGTTAAATAAATGGACTTTGAAATTCAGTCACGTATGACCACGTGACCCATGGTCACATGTGGGCACGTGACCCTTAGTCACGTGTAAGCACGTGACCCCCCTGGAACGAGCTTTCTTTTTCTTCTAGGCTATGTCTTTGCCATTGCTTGGTCATCACGTGCTAACACGTGACCACTGATCACGTGTTAGCACGTGACCTCTTCCGAAGCCTTTTTCTTGATTTACTCAGGGAATGAGTCTGCTTCTTTTGAGTGTCACGTGCCAACACGTGACCCTGGTCACGTGGGAGCACGTGACCCTTTCTGAACCCCTTTTCTTTGACGTAGTCAGGAAGCTGAATCTGCCTTGCCGATGCTTTTAGGCGTCACGTGCCAACACGTGACTGCTGGTCACGTGTGAGCACGTGACCCTTTTCTGAGGCCTCTTCTGTAGGCTTTCCTGATTTTAAATCATGAAACATGAGTCTTGCATTGCCATCTTCTATGTATCAACAACTATAATACACATGTATGTATGTATGTATGCATATGTGCATTCACATCATCATGTGCATGTATAAACATATATGCATACATCCAAAAAGAAAAGTTTTAATAAAAGTGAGCTAAAAGTCAATATTAAATCAACACTTGATTTAATAAACCGGTCATATCACATACGATCCGACCAATAGTAAACGCCTGATTAATATACGGTATCACATACACGCATTTAATCGGGCCTCTGCGCATATCACATATGCACACCACATCGTTTCGCCTGAGCTAGGAAACTCCTATGTAGGACTCTAAGACTCGTCAATACGCCAGAAGTAGGTGATGAACATATCAAGCACCCACAAGCCGCAAGCGGTCAGCTAAACGTAACGGCCACTCAGGTATTGAGCGATCAAAAGAAAAACAAGCGAACCTGTCAAAACTCCCGTCAAGCCAACCGGCAACACTTACCGTACAGTCCGGTCTTTTCGTCTGATATGCAGCATATGATGTCTAGGGATGACATCGTTGACTCCAATAACTCAATAAGTCATGTCAATGTTTGGCATATAACAAATCGAGAAACTACTGATAACATTTATCGGTAAATCTTAGTGGCCCTTGCCAGGGACTCCCTATTATATCCAATCAAGCACAGCGCAACATCAACCCCCAATACCGGGAGAGACGAAACCCCTCCTATCGCTCATTGCCTCCATGTGCCTCGGGACTGTACCTAAAGGCCACCTGTTTGCACGACTCAGTAGAGCCGTGGTTGGGTGGCAATCAAAGTGCAGTGGGACCACACACAAGACTCTATGACGATCTCGGGTCTACAGACTAACACGTACCAGTGTCACCTGAGAACTGCTATCTGACGATAGATATAATACCAAATAGGAGCTCTCGGCGAGTCCGTCCAGTGTACGCAGTCACCACAGAGCACATGTATACAATCTTTGATGTCAAACATCAATGGATATGGGATCATCCACCGCCCATCATATGGGTCAAGAATATATACGCTAGTCTACACTGATATATCGATGCCCCGTCTCGATACACCTATGGCTAAGAACAGTTTAAGGATATTCCTATAAACTACACTTGTCCCACTAGTATGATCCGCATCATAATCAGAGTAGTCAAGCAAATATCCAAAGGGCTTTATCAACTTGTACCAAATGAATAAAGTGCATGATCAAATGAACATGTATAAATAAAGTAAACCAGATAGCATACTATCATGTCGAGCAAGATGACAATGACCTCTAGGGCATACATATATCCAACAATCTCCCACTTGCACTAAAGCCAATTATTGGCGTATCTCATACCCAACATCTCAAAAAGTCATACATGCTGCGGCTGAGGGAGAGCCTTGGTGAGTGGATTCGCAGTGTTATCCTTTGTGTCTACTCTCTTAATCTCGATCTCGTGGTGATCAACTATCTCCCGGATGAAATGATATCGCCTCAGGATGTGTATGGATCTCTGATGGTACCTGGCCTCTTTGGCCAACGTCACAGCTCCATTATTATCACAATACAAAGGTATTGGATCAATAATGGTTGGAACTACAGCTAGATCTGAGATGAACTTGCGCATCCAGACGGCTTCCTTGGCAGCATCATTTGCAGCAATGTACTCAGCTTCCATCGTAGAGTCTGCAGCGGTATCCTGTTTGGAACTCTTCCAACTCACCATCCCTCCATTGAGGGTAAATGCAAACCCTGAGATGGACTTGCTGTCATCCTTATCACTCTGGAAGCTCAAATCGGTAAAGGCCTCCATTTGGAGATCCCCATTACCATACACCAAGAACAATTCTTTAGTCCTTCGCAAGTACTTAAGAATGTTCTTCACAGCAGTCCAGCGTTGCTCCCATGGGTTCGACTGATACATACTTACTACACGTAGTGCATAAGCTACATCAGGGTGTGTACACAATATCGCATACATTATAGATCCTATAGCTAAAGCATAGGGAATAATTCTCATGCGAGCTCTCTCTTCATCGGACTTTGGGAAAAAGTCCTTGGAGAGAGCGGCTCCATGGCAAGTGGGTAGGGTACCCCGCTTGGAGTCTTCCATACTAAATCACTTTAGGATGGTGTTGACTTTAGGATGGTGTTGATGTACCTGTCTTGGGACAGTCGCAATAACCGTTTTGTAACATTTCTGAAAATATAAAATATTATTTTTAGGAATTTAATATTAAAATAATATATTTCCAGAAAACTGCCCGATTTGCGAAATTGGGGTTTTCGAAAAAGGGTATAAGAATATACCAATATTTGTGAAATAATTGAAAATTAAAGTGATTTATTCATTTAATAATATATTTAACGAATTTGGCAATTTTAAAATTTATTATATGCAGTTTTGATAAAAACCAGATTAGTACACTGCTAATCGCGATTAAGCCAAATCCGTGTTTCTACAGTTTTCGTGGTTAGTGCACCATGACATGTCTCATTTGCTTACATGTTATTTCATTGTGGTTTTATATGGGTGTATGTTTTTTTTTGTAAGAAAAGAAATGAGAAAAAGGAAAAGTCATAGGAGACATAATGAGTGGTTAGGTATACTTTGGAGAGAGAAGAGAGAGTGAGTATTAGTGAGAGAGAGGGACGGGGTTGCTGCCTCATTAGAATCCCCCACCATTTTCCTCCTTCTTCCTCATCTCCTCATCTCCTCAACTCCACAACCATCCACTTAAACCCTAGATCTATCTCCAACCATTCCCCAAAAACCTACACTCCTTTCACAAAACTTAATCCTCATCTCCTCCTCTACACGATGAACCGAGCAAATTGGGATTTTGACGATGTTGGAAAGTTAATACTGCCTAGAGTGGACTAGATGAGGTATAATTTCTTCCTTTTAGATTATTTTTGTGAGATATCGTGTTTTAGATGTCGTTTTGATGATGTTGCTGACCTGCTGTAACCCCGAGCACTCACTGGGAAAACTAACAGTATCATAGTGTTGTACTGGTAGCCCTAGGTGACCACCTGAAACCCTACCCCTTCGCACCGGTCATGGGCCGGCGACCTTGGAGACAAATCCGGTGACCCCGGGTGTATAGAAGAGCTAAGGTCTGGGTTCTGTAGGGTAGTTACCTGGAGGTGTTTAAGGTGGTTTGGTTCTACTTGATTTTTCTGTGTTATCTACAGTCGAAATCTGGGGACATTGGTGAGTGTTTACATGACGATGGTAACACGATTCATAAACTGAGCCATAGAGCTGAACCCATTGCACAAACTCAGGAGGTGACCCATATCTGTTTTTTGACTTATAGTGTGCCTATGGGGTATCTGGAGCAACCCAAGGAATTACTGAGGCAACCAAACAATACTAGTGGCCTAGATATACTACTTGGAGAACTCTCTGACCTAATGAACCCTAATAGAGACCCCCTGGCCGGTGAGATCAGATTTTCGGAGGTAGTGGCCGACCACTTAGTGAGGGTAGGGGCCTAGGTTGGTTCAGTAGTTCACATATACCTTATACATCACCCTAAACTTGTTTGCTTGGATTTATTTGACCTGAGTCAAAATCTGGGAATACTTGTGTGTGATTTAGGATATGTTTTTCGTATTTGAAGTGATGAGTTTTCATATTTGGATTCGTTTTTGGTTGTCGCATGTTTGTACATCGACAACAAGGGTTGTTTGATTGATTTTGTATGCATATGCTATAGGTTCTAACTTACGAGCAATGCGCGTGCCGTTATGGTTTTTCCGCCTTGATTTTAATATCGTTACCATATGTGTTGTTATTGTAGGTACCTTCGCGTGGATTCCGAAGTGGCGGAGCGAGGCGTCATTGACTTCGGCGAGCGAGGACTACGGTGAGTAGATCTATATGTGCCGGGGAAGTCGGGCGGATGGCGTATAGCACCCCCGCAAACTTTTGATGGAAAACCGATTTATAGAATATGGTTAGGAAACCTAGATAAGGAAACTAGGGTTAGAATGAGATAGCTATAAAACCATATTAGAAACTAGAGGATAGTTAGAAGTGATATATTACTACTATCATAGGATGACGTTTAGCGATATTACCGTTTAGGGTACTGTAGGAATTGATAGTCGTTGTAGATGCGTCATCCGAACCATATCTTTTTCTAAACCAAAGAATTGTATGTACCTTTTATACCTTGAGGGATGTTACGGATTTTCAAATGATATCTCTTTCTTAAAAACACCGTAACCCCTATTTTCAAAACTACGATTCGCTTCTTTAAAAATCCGATTGTATGGTTCAGATGTGTATGTTAGATTAGATACTTATAGTAGTAGCGATAGAATGTTTATGCAATTCGATTTGATAGGTGATTTAAATGCGATGAAAGAATATAAGACTGGTATGATGATATGATGATGTGATGGTATACTGATGCGAGTCGATCGAGTTGATTTATAGCTTGCCGGTCCCCTAATATGAGATTATTGCGGTTGTGAACCGGGACATAGGCACATAGATATACATACATTATAGAATGTTGTGAATCATGGATGATAGGCCGTATGTGATATTAGACCGTACCCTCTTTTTTCGTATAGCATGATAGGATCCCTATTAGTATAATGCCGCCGCACGATGATATTCCGTGCGTGATGAGTTTGACTTGATGATTGATCCTTACCCTTGACTAGAGGCTGCCGTACGATGGATTATACCGTACGCAATGTTACTGGGTTAGATGCCGATTGATAGATTCACCGACTCAGACATATGATAGTTGCGTATACCTTATAGATTTTAGCTGATGATTTACCTTGTGCTGCATTAAGGATATTATTATTGCATCGCATATACCTATGATAGTACACATGAACCATTATCGATGATGCGTATGTCACACGTACACATTTTATAGGCTCACACACTTCATCATCGATAATTGCCATGTCACTACACAGTAGGATTGCTGTATCATGATATGACTCTTCACATAACCTGCATGCACATATACATTGATACATTCATACTTGCGGATATACACATTTGTATATCCATATTAGTGCATATATACATTGATACATTCATACTTGCGGATATACACATTTGTATATCCATATTCGTGCACATATATATTGATACATTCATACTTGCAGATATACACATTTGTATATCCATATTCGTGCACATATACATTGATACATTCATACTTGCGGATATATACATTTGTATATCCATATTTGTGCACACATACATTGGTACATCTATACTTGCGCATATACATATTGTACCTACATAGATAATTGGTTTTATTGTAAAATTGGGAACCACATATTATATTTTAAAAACTGGAATCATTTTAAAAGAGCGGTTTTCCCTTAATATGTCATATCACTATTCCGCGTTGCATGATACACGATATGTTTACATTTCTATTATATGTCGCACACATCATGCTCTATTATTGTACGCATTGAGATACGTTGTTTTCATGAGATTTCTGGATTTGAGAACCGTGGACATTTTAAAAGAGATTATGTGTTGGTTCAAAAACCCGGTTTCTCTTGATATGATATTTCAGTGTGTCCACCATGTGTTTTCTCGGTTCTGAGAGCGACATGTGAAACCCGATTCGAGGAGGCGGATGAGGCCGATTGCGGGTACATGGTGGACCTGGTATGGTACCTCGGGGCGAGAATGGATCACTGTGCTGCTAGACGGTGAGCCTGGCAGAGGGACTACTACCTACCGGTGATAGTATTTGGGCTCGGCGGATATCCAGAGGATACCGACCGGAGTCGAGGGATGATAGGGCCGATCCGGACAGACGGGGCCCGTGGGCCGATCCGGACTGACGTAGCCCGATATATGAGGATTTACGTGCCGATACGGGGCACGATTTTCATGATGTTTTTGAGTGTCGATATATATATTCTCATACTTTCATGCACACTCCTTTATGATCTGTACGTGCATACAGACATTGATATTATGGGTGGACGAGATCCACATGCATACATACCTTGATTTCGGTTGGATGAGATCAATATACATGAATTAATTATTACTGTTGGATGTTATCCATATGCATATAGGTATTGACTACCTTGTTGGCACATATACAGACCCGGTCATCCTAGATATCATAGTATTGCCTTATGATATAGTTGATCTAGGAGTCGTTGTTTATTCGATTTCTATTTGTAGATATATTTCTATTCACGAGTTGACAACTCACTTCCGTTGTGCCATGGTTTCTTGCAGGTTGACCGAATGGATCAGTAGCGGCATCGCTGGCACACAGTTTCCTTTGGGTGTTTTGCAGTGGTAGGTGGGACATTTGTATCGTGCCCACTCTTGTATTACATTTCATATTGTATCTATTTAACTCCATCAATCAATCAAAATTAGTGATTTCTATAAGTAATGAGAATTAGGGAGACTGTGGTTGCGAGACTTAGAGCGAGGGGTTCCGCTACTTATGAGTTATATGTCTTGCTTTTCTTTATCTTTTGTGGTGAACTTCGCCGTTAGGCGTCGTATACTTATTTATGCTATATTGCGTGGTTGTGATCCGCCGTTTGGGGAAGAGCTAGCTCCCGCTTGGGGATGCCTTTATCATTATTATGTATTTGTGGTTTTGGATCAAAATATACAAAGGAGGTGCTGCCAAAATTTTTAAAAGACGAAACATATTTTCAAACTAGTAAATTCCACTTGCATCATTCATGTTCTTTTCTATGCATTAAGAAAAACTTGATTTCATTATACAATTTTTCAAAACTTCACCTCCTTCATTTTCTTAAAAAGGTTTAGATTTATGGGTTTCAGCTTACTTGAATTCCGTTACGCCTTTAGACGTTACGTTATTCAATTACTGGTCACGAGCTAATATTTCAGGTCATGACAATGTTGGTATCAGAGCGCTAGGTTTAACCTTTGTTTGAATCTATGTTTGACTATGCGGAGTCTAGGGCGGGTATGTATTTCGGAAGCTGGGCTTGACCTTACGGAACTTAGACTTGAAAGGGGGGTATTAGACCGAACTTTCGTTTCATAGGCTGACCCTGATTGATGGAGTAGGTAATTTGAGTAGAGTGACGTACCGTACGTATGTTCTGCGGCATATTTACGATACGATACTCCATTTAGGAAACCTTAGGATATACATACTTTTTGATACTTATGATTCTCTTCGTATCTATGATTATACATCCATTGGATATCCTCAATTCTATTTGTTCCATGATCATACTTTCATTGATGCTGTTCCTTCTTATGATCATGTATCCATTCTGGATCTGTCGTTTTCTCTCATGCCATTGATCTGCTTTCTTCGATACTCGATTGAGGTTCCTGTCACCATAGTTTGAGCGCAGTATGAGCTGCTGCTAGTGTTGCAGTCAGGGCGAGCTCGTCTGGTACGAGGGTCGACCTTTGTGTTTTCTGGTGACGTGGGAACGGCTCGAGTTAGTATTGTTGTTGTGACCTCTTGTGGAGGCGAGTGCCTGGTTCTATACCGGACGATCGGGCCATTGTTAGAGCTGCCAGTTGTGAGAGGACTGTTGATGCACAGCGTACCTCAGAGATTATGATGTCGCCTACCGTGTAGACAGGTAACCCAGCTGTTGCTGAGATGATGAGACGTCGCTTCCAGAGCTTACGAGCTAAGATCGCCGGAGTTTCCAAGAAGAAATGCGATAGATGATAGCTAGTCTACCCTGATTTAAGAGACGAATGTGATTCGTCAGATTAATGCACCGATGCAGGCCCAGTTGAGTTAGAGATTTCCAGTGTGGGAAGAATCTTACTCAGACCTAGAGCAGACCGATCCAGAGATGACCGTCGATGTATCACCTTTCCTGGAGGATTGAGGCATTGTTTAGCATGCGGGCGAAGAATAGTCACATGTGGTATTGGCGAAGCTAAAAGGTTCGAACGAGTGCCAGGACACCATTTTCCCAAGTTTAAAGTGTTCGGAGGAACATGCAGGTAATTCTGTAGACCCTCTAGAAGAATGAAACCTTAACGTGACATGATGACCATGGAACCGCTTTGAACCTTAGGGTTTGTGGCAGTTTAGCGGTGCCATCAGTGAGGCCTGGGTTTACCCTTCTACGGCTAGTCCAGAGGTGTTGTGGTATGTACCAGATATTTTTAGACCGTGCTCAGGTGTTGAGCCTTCGGGAAATTTTTGGACCTCGATGACTCAATCGAAAAGTTTGACGTCGTCCAGATACCATGTGATAAGAGATCAGTAAGCTGACCAGTTTCGGATAGAGGACCTCACCCAGATGCGTTGTGAGTTGATCGGGTGCGGGCGAGTATAGAGTATTCCTCCGATGGTAGGGGCGAGTTCCTAAGGATGTGTTCGGCCAGACATCTTCTACCGAGTGATGAAGATACCGAGTTCGTGACTTCGAGTCCATGTGAGAGACTCCTGATTGACAGAGGCCGAGAACAGTCGAAGTGCGCAGATAGCATGGCGTGACGTCATAGTAAGAGATGATAAAGATGAGTGGAACCAGAGGTTCGTGCGAGATGCTGACGAGCTGTTATTACTCCCCGTTGAGATTAGAGACCTGATATGCTTACAGAGGCATTGAGACATGGCCAGTTTCCGAGGGAAGGTGTGCGGAACACGTAGATGTCCAGAAAACGAGAGAAGATTATGCCCGAGTACCAGCCTCCGTACAGTTCGGCATAGGCAAGATCGGAAGAGACCTTGAGCAGGATTCCTTCCAGAACACTACTGCAATGAGATTTGCACCAGGATCATATGGGTCAAGTGTATTCAGAGGACCAAAGGCCGACGCCAGTGACGTACTGCACTATGAGTAGTGGTGATGATTGACCGGGAGTTGACCAGAGAAGTGCCAAACCGAATCGTCCCCGTTAGCACACCTGACAGGGTCGATGAGCCGATGGATTGCTAGTGTAGTAATCCACAGAGAAAAAAAAGAAAACCCAGAGACAGAAGACGCCAGACCGTGAGCAGGAGGTGAGCGGATATTCTTGTTCTGCCAGTTTTTGGCGCACCAATTTATTTTTCGACATTGTGGGAGGTGTACCTTAATGTCCTTTTTGCGATTTGCGTTTGTGATCCGAGTATCACGCTTATATCACTTGGATTTGAGTTTTGATGACGAGTTTCCAGATATATATATATATATATATATATATATTATACACCGTTGTGTTGATTTGCGATTTGTGCATGCCTATTGCGTTTGATGTCGATTTTGTGCCTTAGCCGCACATGTTTATGATTTCATGCATTTCATACGGATGATTTGATTTTTGCACTCGGTATAGCTTATATGTGCTTGTAGTGCATTGATACGTATTTTGTGCACCACAGTTGCACCTGACTTCGTTTTGTTGTCATTCGAGATATTTATTGTGATTTCATTCCTAGGGCATGCATATGATTTAATTTATGCTTTCGGCATAGTTTTCATACACTTTTAGTATTTGATTTACTTTTGTGCACGTTGATACACATGGTTGTGCGATTATATACCACGGTATACCTGATTTGGATTTGGATTGAAATGTGTTGTATACCGTCGATTCGATTTTGATACTCGATATTGTTTTGTGCACCTTGTGCACCTGATTGATTCTTGTGCATATCAAATGCACCCGATATTGTTTTCGTGCACACCCGTTACACGTCGTTTTGGGCTTTGGTGCATATTGTGGCACCTGTATTTGGATTTGAATTCCATGCGCACCAGATGCATGTGTTTATTGGATATGCCTTTGGAAGCTGATTTTGCTTTTGAGCACTTTGTTTTTTTTTTTAATGTTGGGCACTATATTGTGTAGTAGCCAAACATGCCCGATCTTAGGACAGTACCTGAGTACATTGCATGCATTAAAAGATTTCCAAAAGGGTTTTCAAGAGGAGCTATATTCTCGCTATTTTCCTACATGTTCGTGAGCGACGCGAACGTCTATAAAGGAAAACCTTTTGGGATATTTTGAAAAAAACGGAACGTATATTTAGCAAAACGTATATGAACATATATTATTATTTTAAACTGAGCGTCCGTCACTTAAGCTGTGAGTTACGCATCACACAGCAATTTAGAAAAGAGTTTTGCATGTATTTTATTCAGATTTTGGAGTTTCCAAATATGCGTACTATACACGTATTATAGTATTTGACTAGTGTGTATTGGATTTCAGTTTTAGAGATCAACGTTTCTATTGTAACTCCGAGGATATGCGGGCAAATTCGATAATTTGCGTGACGCTTGACGGAGTTGGTTTTGAATTTTTATACTCGTTTTCATGCGCACATGACGCGCTATGTTATTTCTGCGTTTTCCATGATTTCGGAGCCCCGCTGATTTGAGCTGATTATTGAAATATTTTAGAATTTGGGGGTTTAAATTTAAATTCGGGGACCGAATTTATTTTAGGGGGAAGACTGTAACATTTCAAAAAATATAAAATATTATTTTTGGTAATTTAATATTAAAATAATATATTTCCCGAAAACTGCCCGATTTGCGAAATTGGGGTTTTCGAAAAAGGGTATAAGAATATACCAATATTTGTGAAATAAGTGAAAATTAAAGTGATTTATTCATTTAATAATATATTTAATGGATTTGGCAATTTTAAAATTTATTATATGCAGTTTTGATAAAAACCCGATTAGTGCATTACTAATTGCGATTAAGCCAAATCCGTGTTTCTACAGTTTTCGTGGTTAGTGCACCATGACATGTCTCATTTGCTTACATGTTATTTCATGGTGGTTTTATATGGGTGTATGTTTTTTTTTTGTGAGAAAAGAAATGAGAAAAAGGAAAAGTCAAACGAGACATAATAAGTGGTTAGGTATACTTTGGAGAGAGAAGAGAGAGTGAGTATTAGTGAGAGAGAAGGAATGGGCTGCTGCCTCATTAGAATCCCCCACCATTTTCCTCCTTCTTCCTCATCTCCTCAACTCCACAACCCTCCACATAAACCCTAGATCTATCTTCAACCATTCCCTAAAACCCTACATTCCCTTCACAAAACTTAATCCCCATCTCCTCCTCTACACGATGAACCGAGCAAAGTGGGATTTTGACGACGTTGGGAAGTTAGTGCTGCCTAGAGTGGACTAGATGAGGTATAATTTCTTCCCTTTAGATTAGTTTTGGGAGATATCGTGTTTTAGATATCGTTTTGATGATGTTGCTGACCTGCTGTAACCCCGAGAACTCGCTGGAAAAACAAACAGTATCATAATATTGTACTGGTAGCCCTAGGTGACCACCTAAAACCCTACCCCTTCCCACCGGTCATGGGCCGGCGACCTTGGAGACAAATCCGGCGACCCTGGGTGTATAGAAGAGTTAGGGTGCGGGTTCTGTAGGGTAGTTACCTGAAGGTGTTTAAGGGGGTTTGGTTCTACTTGATTTTTCTGTGTTCTCTATAGGTGAAATCTGAGACATTGGTGAGTGTTTACATGACCATGGTAACACGATTCATGACCTGAGCCATAGAGCTGAACCCGTTGCACGAACTCACGAGGTGACCCATATCAGTTTTGTGACTTATAGTGTGCCTATGGGGTATCTGGAGCAACCCAGGGAATTACTGAGGCAACCAAACAATACTAGTGGCCTAGATATACTACTAGGAGACCTCTCTGACCTGATGAACCCTAACAGAGAATCCCAGGCCGGCGAGATCGAATTTTAGGAGGTAGTGGCCGGCTTCTTGGTGAGGGTATGGGCCTAGGTTGGTTCAATAGCTCACATATACCTTATACATCACCCTAAACTTGTTTGCTTGGATTTATTTGACCTGAGTCAAAATCTGGGAATACTTGTGTGTGATTTAGGATATGTTTTTCGTATTTGAAGTGATGAGTTTTCATATTTGGATTCGTTTTTGGTTGTCGCATGTTTGTACATCGACAACAAGGGTTGTTTGATTGATTTTGTATGCATATGCTATAGGTTCTAACCTACGAGCAATGCGCGTGCCGTTTTGGTTTCTCCGCCTTGATTTTAATATCGTTACCATATGTGTTTTTATTGTAGGTACCTTCGCGTGGATTCCGAAGTGGCTGAGCAAGGCGTCATTGACTTCGGCGAGCGAGGACTACGGTGAGTAGATCTATATCTGCCGGGGAAGTCGGGTGGATGGCGTATAGCACCCCCGCAAACTTTTGATGGAAAACCGATTTATAGAATATGGTTAGGAAACCTAGATAAGGAAACTAGGGTTAGAATGAGATAGCTATAAAACCATATTAGAAACTAGAGGATAGTTAGAAGTGATATATTACTACTATCATAGGATGACGTTTAGCGATATTACCGTTTAGGGTACTGTAGGAATTGATAGTCATTGTAGATGCATCATCCGAACCATACCTTTTTCTAAATCGAAGAATCGTTTATACCTTTTAAGTATATACCTTGAGGGATGTTACAGATTTTCAAATGATATCTCTTTCTTAAAAACACCGTAACCCTTATTTTCAAAACTACGATTCGCTTCTTTAAAAATCCGATTGTATGGTTCAGATGTGTATGTCAGATTAGATACTTATGGTTGTAGTGATAGAATGTTTATGCAATTCGATTTGATAGGTGATTTAAATGCGATGAAAGAATATAAGACTGATACGATGACATGATGATATGATGTTATACAGATGCGAGTCGATCGAGTTGATTTATACCTTACCGGTCCCATATGCGGATGTAAACCGGGACATAGGCACATAGATATACATACATTATAGAATGTTGTGAATCATGGATGATAGGCCGTATGTGATATTAGGCCGTACCCTCTTTTATCGTATAGGATGATAGGATCCCTATTAGTATAATGCCGTCGCATGATGATATTCCGTGCGTGATGAGTTTGAATTGATGATTGATCATTACCCTTGACTAGAGGCTGCCGTACGATGGATTATACCGTACGCGATGTTACTGGGCTAGATGCCGATTGATAGATTCACCGACTCGGACATATGATAATTGCGTATACCTTAAAGCTTTTAGCTGATGATTTACCTTGTGCTGCATTTAGGATATTATTATTGCATCGCATATACTTATGATAGTACACATGCACCATTATCGATGATGCGTATGTCACACGTACACAGTTTATAGGCTCACACACTTCATCATCGATAATTGCCATGTCACTACACAATAGTATTGCTGCATCATGATATGACTCTTCGCATAACCTGCGTGCACATATACTTTGATACATTCATACTTGCGGATATACACATTTGTATATCCATATTCGTGCACATATATATTGATACATTCATACTTGCGGATATACACATTTGTATATCCATATTCGTGCACATATACATTGATACATTCATACTTGCGGATATATACATTTGTATATCTATATTTGTGCACACATACAATGGTACATCTATACTTGCGCATATACGTATTGTACCTACATAGATAACTGGTTTTATTGTAAAATTGGGAACCACATATTATATTTTAAAATCTAGAATCATTTTAAAAGAGCGGTTTTCTCTTAATATATCATATCACGATTCCGTGTTGCATGATACACGATATGCTTACATTTCTATTATATGTCGCACACATCATGCTCTATTATTGTACGCATTGAGATACGCTGTTTTCATGAGATTTATGGATATGAGAACTGTGGACATTTTAAAAGAGATTATGTGTTGTTTCAAAACCCCGGTTTCTCTTGATATGATATTTCAGTGCGTCCACCATGTGTTTTCTCGGTTCTGAGAGTGACATGTGAAACTTGATTCGAGGAGGCGGATGAGGCCGATTACGGGTACTTGGTGGACCCGGTATAGTACCCCGGAGCGAGAACGGATCGCTGTGCGGCTAGACGGTGAGCCTGGCAGAGGGACTACTACCTACTGATGATAGTATTTGGGCTCGGCGGATATCTGGAAGATACCGACCGGAGTCGAGAGATGATAGGGGCCGATCCGGACTGACGGGGCCCGTGGGCCGATCCGGACTGACGTAGCCCGATATATGAGAATTTACGTGCCGATACTGGGCATGGTTTTCATGATGTTTTTGAGTGCTGATTCTAGGCACTCAGGTTCCATGATTTTGATGTGTCGGAAGGGACACCGTTGATATATATTTATTCTCATACTTTCATGCACACTCCTTTATGATATTTACGTGCATACAGACATTGATATTATGGGTGGACGAGATCTACATGCATACATACCTTGATTTCGGCTGGACGAGATCCATATACATGCATTGATTATTACTGTTGGATGTTATCCACATGCATATAGGTATTGACTACCTTGTTGGCATATATACAGACCCGGTCACCCTAGATATCATAGTATTACCTTATGATATAGTTGACGTAGGAGTCGTTGTTTATTCAATTTCTATTTGTAGATATATTTCTATTCACGATTTGGCAACTCACCCCCGTTGTGCCACAGTTTCTTGCAGGTTGACCGCGTGGATCAGTAGCGGCATCACTGGCACACGGTTTCCCTTGGGTGTTTTGCAGTGGTAGGTGGGACATTTGTATCGTACCCACTCTTGTATTACATTTCATATTGTATCTAGTTAACTCCATCAATCAATCAAAATTAGTGATTTGTATAACTAATGAGACTTAGTGAGACTGTGGTTGCGAGACTTAGAGTGAGGGGTTTCCGCTACTTGTGAGTTATATGTCTTGTTTTTCTATAGCTTTTGTGGTGGACTTCGCCGTTGGGCATCGTATACTTATTTATGCTATATTGCGTAGTTGTGATCCGCCGTTTGGCCAAGAGCTAGCTCCTGCTTGGGGATGCCTTTATCATTATTATGTATTTGTGGTTTTGGATCAAAATATACAAAGGAGGTGCTGCCAAAATTTTTAAAAGACGAAACATATTTTCAAACTAGTAAATTCCACTTACATCATTCATGTTCTTTTCTATGCATTAAGAAAAACTTGATTTCATTTTACACTTTTTCAAAACTTCACCTCCTTTATTTTCTTAAAAAGGTTTAGATTTCTGGGTTTCAGCTTACTTGAATTCCGTTACGCTTTTAGACGTTGCGTGATTCAAATGCTAGTCACAAGCTAATATTTCGGGTGATGACACGTTTGGATCTATCCCTATAGATCCTAATGCCCAATATGTATGTGGCATCACCCAGGTTCTTCACAGAGAACCTTTGTGATAAGAATGATTTGACCAACTGTAATATAGGAATGTCATTTCCTATCAGAAGAATATCATCCACGTACAATACGAGAAATATGACAGTACTCCCTACAGTCTTCTTATAAACACAAGTTTCATCTGGATTTTTGATAAAATCAAACTCTTTGATAACATCATCAAAACAGATGTTCCAACTCCTTGATGCCTGCTTTAATCCATAAATAGATTTAATCAACCTACATGCTTTCTTGCTGCTCCAACTGTCAATGAAGCCCTCTGGCTGATCCATATAAACGCATTCTTCTAAATCACCATTTAGGAATGCAGTTTTAACGTGCCATATTTCATAGTCGTAGTGAGCAGCAATAGGAAGTAGGATTCGAATGGATTTAAGCATGGCTACCGGTGAGAAAGTCTCGTCATAGTCCAGTCCTGGTCTTTGACGAAAACCTTTTTCCACCAACCTTGCCTTATAGGTCTCCACCTGTCCATCAACACCGATCTTTCTTTTAAATATCCATTTGCACCCTACGGGTTTTATCCCAAAAGGTACATCCTCCAAATTCCATACTTTGCTGGTGTACATAGACTACATTTCGGATCTCATGGCATCCAGCCACTTCACAGAGTCACCACTCGTGATAGCTTGCTGAAAACTAGTAGGGTCATCATCATCCATGATGCAATCCTCTCTATCATCATCAATGAGAAAACCGTAGTATCTCTCCTGTGGGCAAGAAGTCCTACCAGATCTACGTAGTGGTTGATGTTCATTAGATTCTGTTGCAACAACAGGTTCAACCAAGTCGTCATTTGTAACTTGTGCCTCTCGAACCTCTTCTAGATCTACCACATTGCCATCTGTATCATTTGTAAAAAATTCATTTTCTAAAAATGTGGCATGCCAAGAAACAAATACCCTTTGTTCCTCTTTGTGGTAGAATAGATATCCATATGAATCTTTTGGATACCCCATAAATCTACACTTGACCGATCGTGTTTCGAGTTTGTACGGATTTTGTTTTTTGACAAAATCCGGACAACCCAAAATCTTAACTGATTTAAGAGAAGGTCTCTTCCCACACCATATCTCATATGGAGTGGTAGACACAGTTTTGGTTGGAACCCTGTTCAACAGAAATGCTACTGTCTCTAATGCATGTCCCCAAAAGGAGAGGGAAAACTCAGCGTCACTCATCATGGATCGTACCATATCTAATAGGGTTTGATTCCTCCGTTCTAACACACCGTTGTGCTGTGGGGTGTAAGGGGGAGTGAGCTGAGAGAGAATCTCATTCTCTTTTAGAAAGGTTAAAAAGTCCGTACTGAGATACTCTCATCCTCGATCCGATCGAAGCATTTTGATACTCATTCCTGTCCGTTTTTCTACTTCAAGTTTGTACTCCTTGAATTTCTCGAAGGCTTCAGACTTATGTTTTATTAAAAACACATAACCGTATCTTGAGAAATCATCAGTAAAAGTTATGAAGTAAGAAAAACCGTCTCTCGCATGTGTAGACATTGACCTGCATACATCACTATGTATGAGGCCTAAGAGTTCTGTAGCTCTTTCTCCGTGTTCTGTAAACGGATTTTTGGTCATTTTCCCTTTGATACAAGACAGACAAGTCGCATAAGATTTATACTCAAACGGGTTTAAATATCCATCTTTATGAAGCTTTTTTAGTCTTATTTCATTAATATGACCAAGTCTACAATGCCAAAGAAAAGCTTCAGATATGTCTGAAAACTTTTTTTATTTGTGTGTTGAGTGCTGAAAACCGTGTGTTGATTCAGGACTATATCCCGTTATTAAGTGTACAATACCCAACCAACTCTTGATTGAGGTTAATGTTCATAACATTATTCTGCAATACAAAATGATATCCTTCATTGTCTGACAAAGAAACAGATATTATATTACATAGCATACTAGGTACAAGATAACATGGGTTCAAAACCAATATACATCCTGATGGCAACCCCAAGTGATACTCTCCTACAGAAACTGCATGTACATTGGAACCATTTCCAACTCGGAGAGTGTGATCACCGGTCTTCAAAACTCTGCTATTTTTCATCCCCTGCACAGAATTGCATATATGAGAACCCGATCCAGTATCCAATACCCAGGAAGCAGAGTTAATAGAGAAACAGTTTTCAGTCACAAACACACCTGAAGCGGAAGCATCACCATACTTCTTTTTCTTGAGATCCAAGTACTTAGTACAATTTCGCTTCCAGTGCCCTGACTTTTTGCAGTAGAAACATTCTCCTTTCTCCGACTCCGTAGCTTTGGATTTATCTTTCCCCTTTGCCTTCTTTACTCCTCCTCTCGGCTTGATAGGTTTCTTCTTCGCCTTTCCCTTGGCCTTAGCTTTTGGGAAAGAAGAGGAAGAAGGCCCAGCAACCAGAGCGGGAGTCTTACCATTCTTAAGAGTGCTCTCTGCACTTCTCAACATATTGAGAAATTCAGGTAATGACTTCTCCATGTTGTGCATATTGAAGTTTACTATGAATGGAGCACAGGTAGGGGGAGAGACTGTAGAACAATATCAACATATTGTTCATTCTCCATTTCCCATCCCAGGTTCTCTAGCTCTTCAATAAGAGCTATCATCTTCAAGACATGGTCACCTACTGTTGCGCTAGGAGTCATCTGCATCTGAAACAACTTTCGAGATGCCCCGTATCGCTGGGTACGAGATTGCTCTCCATACAACTGCTTTGTATGGAGAAAGATAGATTGAACATCCGTCTACTCATGCTGCTGCTGATGTGTGTTATGTTAGTGTATATGCCCTAGGCGCCATTATTGTATCATACTAGTTTGTATATTACTTAATGGAAGCTTGGGATATTCACATGTATATAACAGTCTTGCTAAACATGGTAGTATGCTACTTGGTTTTTCTATCTTAATATGTGAGTATACGTATTGATAGAGCTCTTAGGATCTTGCTTGACTACCAGCGTTGTGATGGCAGTCACACTAGTGGGGGCTGGGTAGTTTACAAGCATATCCTTATTCAGGTCCCTAGTCGTTGGATTATCGAGACAGGGCATCGATACTCCGGAGTAGACTAGTGTGTATGCTTCTCATCCCAGTTGGGGAGATGGTCTGTCCCACAGCCGTCAGTACGTCGTACTGGAGATAGTATGCAGGTGCTCGTTAGGTTACGGGTACACCGGACAGGACTCACAGGGAACTGTTGGTTGGTTTTATACCAGTCGTCAGTGAGCAGTTCCCAGATGACATGAGTACAGCATAGTCCGCAGACTTGACACTGCTACTTCGCCTCGAGTGTGTCCCACTGTTCTTAGATTGCTACCCTACCACGGCTCAAAGGAGTCGTGCAAACAGGTAGCAGTTGGGTGCAGTCCCGAGCACTTGGAGGCAGTGGCGGTTAGACAGGATTCGTCTCTCCCGGTATTGGGAGTTGATATCGCGCTGTGTCAGAGAGCCATTACGCAAAGTCCCTGGCCAGGGCAAGCGAGATTTGCTGGTAGGTTCCAGTAGTTTCTCACGGTGTAATGGGCTTTCCTCCGACACGACTTATACCGCTATTAGGGGACTGACGCTTTCCGCCCCCTAGGCCCGATATGCGATAGTCTTGGACGAACGGACAGGACTGTATGGAGATTGTCACATCAGACTCAGTAGGAGTTCGGATGGGTTTCCTCATCGGCCTTCTTATCGACATCTACCTGGGGACCGTTACGTACAGCTAGTACCGCTTGCGGTCTGTGGTTAAACCCACTGCCAGCGTAGTAGTCGAGTCTCTAGAGTCCCACACAGAGAGTTTCCCTACTCCAGGCGAAACGATATAGAGGTCATATGGTTTTACGACAAGGGTTCGGACGCATACGTGTGTTTAAGCACGTACGACTTTCGGACAGTTTTTACCAGTCGGCTTTGGTTTAAGCCAGTTACTGGTATCCGGTTATTGGATTTATACAGTCTAAAGTTTTTCCGTATTTTTGCGGAAAGGAGGGGCGTTCTCGTAATTGCGCGAGAAGCTTCTAGAAGGTGGTGACTAAAGGGGTTTAGGTGGCATATACAATGAATGTGATTAGTGAGTCATATGGATGATTCATCCATGTCATTAATGCTTCATAATTGCTTAATGACTCATGGATGTGAATCACCATTAGATATTTATCAAGCATGGTTGTAAAACATTATCTTTTCTTTTCTTGATTAAAAAGAAATGCTTGATATATATTATGATAACTCATTATTCTCACTTCATTATTATTCTCACCTTCTCTCTCCTTAAGCTCTCCCTCTTCAAACCCTAATCCTCCCCTCTCATGTGTTGAGTACAAGGATTAGTTAGACTAATTAAACCATAACCCTCACTCTATTTCACCTAGCTTCTTTGATTAGCACTTAAAGAAGTTTAGTTGCCTCAAGTTTAGAGGCTAAGCTTGGAGTAAAGCTCTCGGGTGGATCGTCTGCTACTTCGAGAAGGCCGAGGAGGAGGTGGAGTTCGCAAAGACGAAGGACACGATTCGTTAGGTATAATCCCTAAACATAGTAGCATAGAAACTCTATATTTGTTGTTAGTTATCGTTTAGCTTCGATTCAAGCGGTTAGTCGATGTTTGTATTTTAAACAAGTTCGTTTTTAAAATTTCCGCCTCCCCACAAGTATTGGGGTGTAGTACATCGACTTACAGTGGTATCAGAGCCTCGCTAAACAATAAATAACTTACTTGCAAACTTGTATGAATTTCGAACGGAAAAAACAAAACCGGAAAAACCCGAAATCACAAGTTTCTGTCGATTTTTAAATGAAGTCCAAAATTTTTTCAGGGATGTTCAGAAAGCTTAAAAAGACAGTAGAAGAACACCCAAGAAAATTGGGCCCCTGAATCGCCTAAAGCGCCGCGGAACCGCGGCGGATCCCACCGATCCGCCGCGATTCCGCCGCCGAGTTGGCGATTCAGGAACCCAATTTTCCTGTGTTGCTTCGCTGTGATATTTGGTATTTTCTGGAAATTTTTAATTTTTGCTCAGGTTTCAGATTTGCAGAGAAGTATTGGAGCAAAATTAAAAGTGTTTAATCGATCGAAATTATACAGTATTTGCTTGTTGGATTATATCTGTGTTTGTATAATGTGTTCGTAAACCTCCCTTAACTGCTAGTATGTCGGTTGACAGGGGGTTGCACATTTCTGTAATGGTTTTTATCTGTTTGTGCATATGAACTGTGTTGGACTGTTGTGATGTATAGCCGGGGTTGTGTGATAGGTTATTATTTAATTCATTTGATGTAAATGTAATTTGTTGTAATATTATTTTGCGGGGCACATCCAGGTTGCGGTTGTAGCCACCGTTGTATTATTTCATTTTACTGTTTTTGCTTCTAGGACAGACCCAAGGTGGGGTGCACAAACTGCCGGGCGGGTAGTTTGCCGCACCCGTAGGGGTCTTGGGTGGGGTAATGGCTATTCATCACAACTGTGTAATCCGTCTTTTGTTGCAGGCTCAAAACAAACACGGATTGCTTGCAAATCCAATTAAGTTCATCAGTGATCTGGAATGAATATCATTGCGTCAGACGAATGTAAAATATCTATATATATGATAGCTATTTTAGACGTCACTTATGGTTTACACCCGCGCTAGGCCAGTCCCCGCTCTGTCGTTAGTTAAGTAACCTAACGGGTAATGACGGGACCCAGTGGCGAATGCGGATGGCATAAGTGGACGTCATATTTTCGTTGTTCTCTGCAATGATAGGTTAATGATGGGACGCATTATCTATAATGCAAAGAAAATAAACCAAAGTTTTAATCGTTGGAACAATTTAAAAGAAACCACTCGGTTAATTTTAAAAACAGATATTTTTAAATGCGGAGCTTTAACCACTCCTTTTAAAAGCTATCAGGTTCCTTCGGTTATATCAAGTTCACTACGTTCACGGTTTCGCCAAAACCATTCGTAGCCCTCCGTCATTTCATCTGGGTATTCAGTAGTATTCAAGCTATGTATTTTGACCTAACGCCAAGGCATAGTGTTTGGTAGCTACTGGATATTCATTTGTTGCATAGATAGATGAGTTAGTTTGGGACAGTCGTATTATCATTTTGGCCGAACGTCAAGGATATATACGGATGGGTTCAAATTGACAAGATAATGATGGGTAGAACTTGACATGTGACTTATGACATTTTGACCTAACGCCAAGGTCATAAGAGCATGGGGCAAAAACTTATATCGGGAATTTCTAAAGAAACTGAAATTTGCAAAGAGATGCATACCATTTGGAGTTTGATGAATGTTGGTAGCATTCCTTCAACATTATCAATGATATTTGGATCCCGATCCTACTGTGAGTATATGCTACTTATCAGGATATTCATCACTTAACGATCAATGCTATAAACCAAGTAGGTGTCAAGAAAAGTGTCAGCGGGGTTACGCCCCCAGAGAAAAGAGGTTCTTTAATTAAGGAACTTCGCGAAAGCGTTGGAAAACCTCCCTCGAAGTATCGACACTAGCCTGGCCGAACGGTTAAGCAAGAATTGTACAGTGAGAATAGTCCTGGCTAATTCTTCTTTTATGGTTTGAGGAAGGATTCGAGAAACAGTGGGAGCCATCCAGTTTAGATAAACTAAAAACCACTCTAAACTTGCAAGAGCATCATGCTAAAGAGTTTTCTTCTCTCTCTCCTAATTGCAGCGACCCTGAAAATGACTGGACTTAAGTTACTTTTAGAGAAAAATATACTGACAGGGCCAAACTATAAAGATTGGCTGCGGAATGTCAAAATGGCTTTGACCTATGACAAATTGGGGTACGTCCTCACCGCTACGGCACCTGCTGTCCCTGGTCCCAAATCCAGTAATGCGGATAAGGAAATCCGTAAAACCTGGGATTTTGATTGCGCGAAAGCCAAGTGCATCGTGCTTGCCTCGATGGACAATGAACATCAGAGGAGGCACGAGGATATGGAACTAGATGCCATATTTCTCCATACAAAGGAACTTTATGGAGAGCAATCTCGTATAGCAAGATACGAGACCTCAAAGAACTTGTTTCAAGCGAGGTTGGCTGTCGGGTCATCGGTAGGAGAACATGTCCTAAAGATGATCGGCTATATAGAAGAGCTCGCAAACCTTGGGACGACTTTGGATAATGAGCTCTATACAGACCTTATTCTGCAGTCCCTTCCTTCCACCTACGCCCAGTTTATCCTGAACTTCAACATTCAAAGAAAAGAAGTTGAACTTCCGGAACTCCTGAACATGTTAAGGAGTGCAGAGGGCACCTTGCAGAAGGCAAGGGAAACACCCGCTATGTTTGTTGGCGGTGCATCTTCTTCCGGGTCCGAGGCTAGGGCCAAAGGAAGGAAGAAGAAGGCCGCCCCCAGACCTAGAGGAGGTATAAGTAAGGTGGGAGGGAAGGGAAAGAAAAAGTTTGCGGTACCGGTAGTGGGCCAGGATGAATGCTTCCATTGTCACAGGAAAGGGCACTGGAAGAAGGATTGCAAGGCGTGGAACGCCAAGAACCAAGGACCGAAGCAAGCTGTGGCTTCGACTTCAGGTGTGTTTGTAATTGAGAATTGTCTGTCGATCAACTCTACTTCCTGGGTATTGGATACCGGATCAGGATCTCATATTTGCAATTCATTGCAGGCACTGAGAAACCGTAGAGTGCTGAAGGAAGGTGATATGACCCTAAAGGTTGCTAATGGAGCTAGCGTGGGAGCTGCGTCCGTCGGGGATTATCACCTAGGATTGACGAGTGGACATATTTTGGTTTTACATAACTGTTTTTTTGTACCAAGCTTAACGTATAATATGATATCAGTTTTCTTGTTATCAAATAAAGGTTATGATTTCACGTTTGTAAGAGATGTTGTTAACATCCACCTTAATCATGGTTTGATTGGGTCAGGTATACTAAATAACGGTATATATGTTTTAAACCAACTCCAAATTTTCAATGTCCAGAACACACTAAAAAGAAAGTCTCCAGATTTAAATAAAGCTTTCTTATGGCATTGTAGACTGGGTCACATCAATGAGAGAAGGTTGACTAAGTTGCATAGAGAAGGATATTTGGACTCGTTCGAATATCAAACTTATGACACTTGTCAATCTTGTCTCAAAGGAAAGATGACAAAGACTCCATTTACTGGACAAGGAGTAAGAGCGAGCGAGCTCTTAGGACTCATACACAGCGATGTATATGGTCCAATGTCTACATATGCAAGAGGTAGTTTTTCCTATTTCATTACTTTCACGGATGATTACTCAAGATACGGATTCATTTATCTGATGAAACATAAATCCGAGGCTTTTGAGAAATTCCAAGAGTATAAGAATGAAGTAGAAAACCAAACCGGCAAAAGTATCAAGACACTTAGATCTGATCGAGGTGGTGAATACTTGAGTGCCGAGTTCCTAGGTTACCTAAATGAGAAAGGAATTCTCTCTCAGCTTACTCCTCCATACACTCCACAGCATAACGGTGTATCGGAGAGACGGAATCGAACCCTATTGGATATGGTACGATCCATGATGAGTAATGCTGAGTTACCGCGATCTTTCTGGGGTTATGCGCTAGAATCAGCGGCATATCTTTTGAACATGGTACCTACCAAGACTGTGCCTACCACTCCATATCAGATGTGGAGCGGGAAGAAACCCCATCTACAGTATATAAAGATTTGGGGATGTCCAGCTTTTGTTAAAAAGCAGCATGTGGACAAGCTCGAGGCACGATCAGTAAAGTGTAAGTTTGTGGGGTATCCAAAGAACTCCAGGGGATATCTATTCTATTATGCAAAGGAACAAAAGGTATTTGTTTCTCGTAATGCCCATTTTCTAGAACATCAGTTTTTAGAAAAGGAATCAAGTGGGAGCGAAATAGAACTGGAAGAAATTCCAGAACCACAAACTAATACTGAAAGTTTGGTAGAACCGGTAGTTCAAGAAGAACAGGACATTCCCGCACCCCCCCGCAGGAGTAGTAGGCCGTCTCATCCGCCTGAGAGATACTACGGTTTTCTCATAGATGGGGATAGAGAGGATTGCGTCATAGATGATGATGAACCTACTGACTTCCAGCAGGCCATCCAGAGCAGCGACTCGGTACGATGGCTAGATGCAATGCGGACCGAAATGGAGTCCATGTACACCAACAAAGTATGGACTTTGGACTTTGCTCCAGATGGGGTAAAACCCATAGGATGGAAATGGATCTTCAAGAAAAAGATTGGTGTAGATGGACAGGTGGAAACCTATAAGGCTAGACTTGTTGCAAAGGGTTTTCGTCAAAGACCTGGTTTGGACTATGACGAAACTTTTTCTCCAGTGGCTATGCTCAAATCCATTCGGGTCCTTCTTGCTATTGCTGCCTTCCATGATTATGAAATCTGGCAGATGGACGTAAAGACGGCTTTTCTGAATGGAAATTTAGAAGAGTGCGTCTATATGGATCAGCCAGAGGGTTTCAATCAGAGTGGGAGCAGCGGGAAAGTATGCAAGCTGCTCAAGTCCATTTATGGACTAAAGCAGGCATCGCGGAGTTGGAACATCTGTTTTGATGAGACAGTCAAAGAATATGACTTTATCAAAAATCCAGATGAACCGTGCATATATAGTAAAGTTGTAGCGAGAAGTGTTGTATTCCTCGTCTTGTACGTGGATGACATTCTATTGATAGGAAATGACATTCCTATGCTACAATCTGTCAAAGGATTCTTGTCACACAGGTTCTCCATGAAAGACCTGGATGATGCCTCTTACATTCTGGGGATCCGGATCTATCGTGATAGATCCAAGAGGATGTTGGGACTTTCGCAGTCCAGGTATATCGACACTGTACTGAAAAGATTCAGTATGGAAGATTCTAAGCGCGGTAATTTACCGGCTTGTCACGGAATCACCCTCTCCAAAGAGATGTCTCCCAAGACTGATTTGGAAAGGGAACGCATGTCTATTATACCCTACGCTTCTGCGGTAGGCTCTATAATGTATGCGATGTTGTGTACCAGACCAGATGTAGCTTACGCACTGAGCGTGGTAAGCCGGTATCAGTCAGACCCAGGGGAGAAGCACTTGAAAGCAGTAAAGAACATTCTCAAGTACCTGAGAAGGACTAAGGAGATGTTCTTGGTTTACGGCGGAAAAGACCTCAGGTTGGAGGCCTTTGCTGATTCCGGCTTCCAGAGTGATAAGGACGATTCCAAGTCCATGTCGGGTTATGTCTTTACCCTCAATGGAGGGGCGGTGTGCTGGAAGAGCTCCAAGCAGGACACCGTTGCTGACTCAACGATGGAAGCGGAGTATATAACTGCTTGCGATGCCGCAAAAGAAGCAGTCTGGATGAAGAAGTTCCTAACAGAACTTCAGGTGGTTCCTACCATAGTTGACCCAATACCTCTGTATTGCGACAACAACGGAGCTATAGCTTTAGCGAAGGAACCAAGGTCCCATCAGAAATCCAGACACATCTTAAGTCGATATCACCTGATCAGGGAGATCATTGATCGTCAGGAGATCGAGGTACGGAGAGTTGCTTCTGAAGAGAACATTGCTGATCCATTCATGAAGGCCCTACCTCAGATTTAGTTCGAGAGGCTACTCGAGATCATCGGTCTTCGATATGCCAGTACATGGCCCTAGTGCAAGTGGGAGATTGTTAGTGTATATGCCCTAGGGGCCATTATTGTATCATACTAGTTTGTATATTACTTAATGGAAGCTTGGGATATTCACATGTATATAACAGTCTTGCTAAACATGGTAGTATGCTACTTGGTTTTTCTATCTTAGTATGTGAGTATACGTATTGATAGAGCTCTTAGGATCTTGCTTGACTACCAGCGTTGTGATGGCAGTCACACTAGTGGAGGCTGGGTAGTCTACAAGCACATCCTTATTCAAGTCCCTAGTCGTTGGATTATCGAGACAGGGCATCGATACTCCGGAGTAGACTAGTGTGTAAGCTTCTCATCCCAGTTGGGGAGATGGTCTGTCCCACAGCCGTCAGTACGTCGTACTGGAGATAGTATGCAGGTGTTCGTTAGGTTACGGGTACACCGGACAGGACTCACAAGGAACTGTTGGTTGGTTTTATACCAGTCGTCAGTGAGCAGTTCCTAGGTGACATGAGTACAGCATAGTCCGCAGACTTGACACTGCTACTTCGCCTCGAGTGTGTCCCACTATTCTTAGATTGCTACCCTACCACGGCTCAAAGGAGTCGTGCAAACAGGTAGCAGTTGGGTGCAGTCCCGAGCACTTGGAGGCAGTGGCGGTTAGACAGGATTCGTCTCTCCCGGTATTGGGAGTTGATATCGCGCTGTGTCAGAGAGCCATTACGCAAAGTCCCTGGCCAGGGCAAGCGAGATTTGCTGGTAGGTTCCATTAGTTTCTCAGGGTGTAATGGGCTTCCCTCCGACACGACTTATACTGCTATTAGGAGACTGACGCTTGCCGCCCCCCTAGGCCTGATATGCGATAGTCTTGGACGAACGGACCGGACTGTATGGAGATTATCACATCAGACTCAGTAGGAGTTCGGATGGGTTTCCTCATCGGCCTTCTTATCGACATCTACCTGGGGACCGTTACGTACAGCTAGTGCCGCTTGCGGTCTGTGGTTAAACCCACTGCCAGCGTAGTAGTCGAGTCTCTAGAGTCCCACACCGAGAGTTTCCCTACTCCAGGCGAAACGATATAGAGGTCGTATGGTTTTACGACAAGGGTTCGGACGCATACGTGTGTTTACGCACGTACGACTTTCGGACAGTTTTTACCAGTCGGCTTTGGTTTAAGCCAGTTACTGGTATCCGGTTATTGGATTTATACAGTCTAAAGTTTTTCCGTATTTTTGCGGAAAGGAGGGGCGTTCTCGTAATTGCGCGAGAAGCTTCTAGAAGGTGGTGACTAAGGGGGTTTAGGTGGCATATACAATGAATGTGATTAGTGAGTCATATGGATGATTCATCCATGTCATTAATGCTTCATAATTGCTTAATGACTCATGGATGTGAATCACCATTAGATATTTATCAAGCATGGTTGTAAAACATTATCTTTTCTTTTCTTGATTAAAAAGAAATGCTTGATATATATTATGATAACTCATTATTCTCACTTCATTATTATTCTCACCTTCTCTCTCCTCAAGCTCTCCCTCTTCAAACCCTAATCCTCCCCTCTCATGTGTTGAGTACAAGAATTAGTTAGACTAATTAAACCATAACCCTCACTCTATTTCACCTAGCTTCTTTGATTAGCACTTAAAGAAGTTTAGTTGCCTCAAGTTTAGAGGCTAAGCTTGGAGTAAAGCTCTCGGGTGGATCGTCTGCTACTTCGAGAAGGCCGAGGAGGCGGTGGAGTTCGCAAAGACGAAGGACACGATTCGTTAGGTATAATCCCTAAACATAGTAGCATAGAAACTCTATGTTTGTTGTTAGTTATCGTTTAGCTTCGATTCAAGCGGTTAGTCGATGTTTGTGTTTTAAACAAGTTCGTTTTTAAAATTTCCGCCTCCCCACAAGTATTGGGGTGTAGTACATCGACTTACATGTTATCCATCGATGCAAGTGCGAGGCATTTGGCGGTAGCGCAATCGATATCCTAAGTCTTGCGGATTTCCCTATCCGCTATAGATGATTCAGGACCCGGGACAGGTGGGGGTTTGGCAGTGAGGACATATGATACTTTATCATATGTGAGAGCAATGTTAATGTTCCTCAGCCAGTCTTTATAGTTCAGTCAGGTCAGGTTGTTAATATCTAATAAATGCTTAAGGCCTGTCATTGGTATTTGCCATTAAGAGAGAGAAAAGAACACACTTAGCAAAAACTCTTGCAAAGATCAGATTTGTTATTATTTTATCTAATCGATATCTCCCACCGCTTTTATCAAATTTTCCTTCAAACCTTAAAAAGAAAACTTGGCAGGATTTATTACAGTCTACAAGCTCGCTAACCGTTCAGCCAGGCCAGTGTCGTAACTTTGAGGGAGGTTCCCCGTGCTTTCGCACGGACCTAATTAAGATAAACCTCATCTTTCTCAGAGCCGTAGCCCCGTTAACACCCTTTTAGACACCTAATGGGTTAGCTAATTGTAAAGTGCAAAACTCTCCTGGGAGCAACTCTTGCTCACAGTGGGATCAAGATCCTACTATCATATAGAAGATATGCAATTTTATTGCAAATTTCAACTCTTGAAACACCCGATATGGTTTTGACCCCTAGTAACTTATAACCTTGACTATAATCAACATATCATAAGTACCAGTCAAGTTCTACCCGTCATTTCATGATTGATTAGATCCACCCATATGACCCTTGACTATAATCAACATAATCACATGAATGTCCTAATTAATTGCATCATATGCTGTATAGGAAGACATCATATAGCTACCGTACACTACACCTTGACTATGATCAACATACGTAACACGAATACTAAGTACTCTATTTCCTAAAATGACGGAGGGCTGCGAATGGTTTTTAGGAAAACCTTTAACGCTTTGAACTTGATATCGTTGTAGATGTTAGTTATATGTATGCCCTAGAGGCCATTACTATACATAGGATGTATATTGTAGTGGATGCTTGGACATATATAGGGAGGACTTTCTTGCTCGACATGATAGTATGCTATCTGGTTACTCTTTATCTTAACATGTACACTGATTGTCTCTCTGTTACATGTTGGTAAAGCCCTTAGGATCTGTACTTGACTACCTGGACTATGATGCGGATCATACTAGTAGGGACATGGTAGTCCATAAGTACATCCTTCAAGGTCCTTAGTCGTGGGTATATCGAGACGGGGTATCGATATACCAGTGTAGACTAGCGTATACCTTCTCGACCCATACAGATGGGCGATGGATGATCCCATATCCATTGGTCAGAGATGATATACGGGTGCTGAGTAGAGACTGGGTACACTGGACGGACTCGCCGAGAACTCCCAGATGGTATTATACCTTACGTCAGATGGCAGTTCTCTGGTGACACTGGTACAGAGTAATCTGTTGACCCGAGATCGTCATAGAGTCTTGTGTGATTCCCACTGTTCTTTGATTTCCACCTTACCATGTTCAAGAGGGCGTGCAAAACGGTGGCTTTTGGGTACAGTCCCGAATCACATGGAGGCAATGAGTGATAGGAGGGGATTCGTCTCTCCCGGTATAGGGAGTTGATGTTGCGCTGTGTTCGATTAGCTATAACCGGAAATCCCTGGCCAGGGTTGCTGAGATTTACTGGTAAGTGTTACCAGTAGTTTCTCGAACTGTTATAGACCTCATATTGACACGACTTATCGAGCTACTGGGGTCTGACGTTTACCACCCCTAGGCGAGATATGCGACATATCAGACGAACAGACCGAACTGTACGGTAAGTGTTGCTGGTTGGATTCACAGGAGTGTGAGCGGGCTTGCTCGTCGATCTACTGATCGCTCAATATCCGGGTGGCCGTTACGTTTAGCAGACCGCTTGCGGCTTGTGGGTGTTTGATATGATCATCACCTGCTGCCGGCGTATTGACGAGTCTTTAGAGTCCTACACAGAGGTTTCCTGGCTCAAGCGAAACGAAATAGGAGCGCATATGAGATATGTGCAGGACCGAGAATAATGCGTGTATGTGATACTGTATTCTATTCTCGCGATGAATGTATCGATTGGTTGCATGCGATATAACCTAGTTATCGAATCAAGGATTGATTCGATAAGCCGATACATTGGATATTAGTCGGTTATATACGATATGACCGGATCGTTAAATCAAGTATTGATTTAATGATTTAATGCATAATTATATATTTGATATATTACTTTGCATTAACTAGTATTGGTTCACTTTAAATGGATTTTCTCACTTGAAATACACAAGTTGTATATGTGATATACCTTTGTGCACTTGTTTGTATCATGTTTGATGATGCATGCAAACTTGGGTTTGTGCAAAGAATTAAACCATGGTTATGTTAATGGTTAGGGTTTTGATTTACTTACTTATTCATTATTTATTTATTCATTGATTCATTTCGGGCAAAAATGAAATGGTGGCTTAGTTTGTTTTTTTGTTGAACCTTCATGAAGCTTTGACTAAGTGACCATTTTGTCTTCATGTCCTAACCCTAACCATTCAAATAAACCCTAGTTAATTCTCTACACTTAACCATGGTTGTAAATATGATAAGTATCATTTTATTTCCAATTTTTATAATACTAGTCATATTCTTTTTCTTCTTCTTCTTTCTCTTGAAGAAGAAGAAAGCTTGCAACCATCAATGGTGACTTGATGAAAAGAGTGAGAAATCCAATTCTAAAGTGAACCCAGTTCCTATTTCTTCATCCTCTACCACTTGCCAAGTAGTATAGGGTGTTTTCTTCACAAGTTTCATGGCTTGGTGAAGTTGGATCTTGATCTTGTGTTGCCTCGACGTAGATCATCTTCGGCATCGAAGTCGACGACCTAGCCCGCCCTTTTCTCTGATGAAGCCGACGCTTGAGCCCGGGATCCGATGATCGCAGCGAGGGGACTTCATCTTGGATCTATGGAGGTGGAGGACCGGATTTACAAAGGTTGTATTTCCGTTCACTCTTAGTTAAAGCCGTTAACTTGCTTGCATTGCCTCATTATCTAGTTAACGATCCGTATTAGGGTTTCTCGGCACCGGAAAAATTTGAATTTGGCATAGTTGATGCCTTGTGAGACCTCATTAGTGTGCCTAGGAACCCTACAGTAGAATCAAAAGGTTTTCAAAAGGAGTGGGTTATGCTCCGCAATTTTGAAACTTTGCTTTTTCATAAAAAGCCGAGTAGGTTTCAAATCCGATTCTACAATATCTTTTAGGTTTCTTTTTCCTTACATTAATCTCATTAATGTTGTCCCATCATTTAAGTCCTAAAGCCATCACAGAAAAGAAATGAAAAATATAGCGTACGGTTATGCCATCTGCATTCGCCACGATGTCCCGTTATGCACCGTTATTTTACCTAACTAACGACATACCGGGACGGGACTAGTACGGGTACAAAACATAAGCAACGTCTATTATATATCATATATATAATATTCCATTCGTCTTAGATATATCAAGTGATCACATCACAGAATATAAGCAGCAGAAGCACATATATGAAAATATAGGATATACTAGGAGGTCCGTATTTAGTACTTAGCCAACAATAGAAAATACGGATTCCACGGTCGTGATGAATAGCCAATTCCACACCCCTAGACTCCTACGAGAGCGGCAAGTGACCCTACGAATTCTTGATTTAGGACACCCGATCTCGACTCCTCGAGATAGTCTCCCACTGGACCCCAGAACTCGGCCACTTGTGCACCCCATCTTAGGTCTATCCTAATGCGGAAAAGTAAATAATATACAACAACGGTGACAACATCCTCAACCCGGAAGTGCCCCAAATAAAAGAATATTAGATACAAGTGAATTTTACATGAATGAAAAGAAAAGCTCTAATCTCATATAAAACCCCTGGCCATTCAATCACGATGATCCTATACATCGCATCCCAGCAATACATAACATCACATGTCATCAACGTAAGTAAGTATGCGTACCCCAATCTTTGTTTATGTATAGTAACAAAACCGGCAATACACCACATACTACACTTACGGTCGCAGAAAAGAAAGAGAAAAACTACAACAATTGGAATCGTCACTGTCTTTAGACATCATAAATCCGGGATATTATATATCTAAGATTTCATGCCTAATAATGTAAAGCTCGCATTTAGTTCTCACCCAAGAAAACACCTTTTCAATATAAGTCGGATAATTCAACAAGATTTTTGATTACATCTGGGACCGAAATGTTCGATTTACACGCAACAAATATATTTGTAGATTCCAATTATTGTATCATATTCTCATAAACTAGGCGCAATTAAAACGTTCGATCGAACGACCAATCACCCAAAGAATTCTCAGAAAACTCAACACTTGAGCAGTTTTAAAATATACCAGATACTGCTATTAGGAACTACGGGCCAACACAAGAAGGCACAGTCCAAGTCTCACCAACGGCGCTGCGGAACCGCCACCGAAAGGCCCTTTTGGCCGTGATTCTGCAGTCGTTGAGACGAGTTAGGGCTTCATTCTTCTTGTGGGCCCATACAATACCCTGCAGGATTTTCTGAGTATTTTTAATATGAAAAAACCCAACTTTTTGAAAAATTTCCAGTGAGCATCCATCGGGTGCCATGTTTCGTTCGTTCGAGATTTTTAACGTCGTCTAGATTACTCTAAAACTCGAGCTTGGCTCTGATACCACTGTAGGGTTTCCTTAGCACCTTACCTAGGGTTTGGAAGCATCACACATACCACAATTGAAATTTTAGGGGGTGCTAAGAAAACTAACCTAGGAATCGAAATAGAAATTTAGGGTAACATCTAATAGTATCACATACTATAAATAATTTATCACTAAGTGGAGAGATTACAACCTTTGTACACCTCTTTTGTAACTCCTTTGGATCTCCTAGAGTTTGAACCGGCTCGCTGGAATCCTTCCAAGTCCACGACGATCCACCCGTAGTCCCTTTGCTCAAAGCTCCTTGCTTCACTTGATCAATGGAAAAGTGGAGCATACACCCTATACCAATGGGCTAGACTAGTATAAAATGATGTTGTAGTTTGTATTCTTACTTAAAAACCCTTTCTTTTTAAGCTCCTCACTCTAATGAAAGCTCAAGAGAGCATGAAGGAGGAGGAAGAAGAAGATGGCAAAGCTTTTTTTAAGTTAATGATAATTACTTAATTAAAAGAAAAGAGAAGAAGAAATATATATATGAGACACTCTCAAATATAACCATGGTTAAATAAATATATAGATATTTTTGTAGTGAGTTAAAGAACAAAGGAAATCAAACTAAGGTTAAAGTCAATGGTCAACCCAAGAAGAGTGTAGAAACAATGAGTCATGTTTAATTTCCTTTTTCCTTTTTCTCAAAAAAATAATATACATATGTATTAACCATGTGGGTCTTGCATTACCATCTTCTATGTATCAACAACCATGATACACATGTATGTATGTATGTGTGCATTCACATCATCATGTGCATGTATAAACATATATGCATACATCCATGCATACATCCATGCATACATCCAAAAAGAAAAGGTTTAATAAAAGTGAGCTAAAAGTCAATATTAAATAAACACTTGATTTAATAAAATGGTCATATCACATACGACCCGACCAATAGTAAACGCCCGATTAATATACGGTATCGCATACACGCATTTAATCGGGCCCCCGCGCATATCATATATGCACACCACATCGTTTCGCCTGAGCTAGGAAACTCCTGTGTGGACTCTAAGACTCGTTAATACGCCGACAGTAGGTGATGATGATATTAAACACCCACAAGACGCAAGCGGTCAGCTAAACATAACGACCACCCGGGTATGGAGCGATCAGAAGAAAAACAAGTGAACTTGTCAAAACTCCCGTCAAGCCAACTGGCAACACTTACCGTACAGTTCGGTCTCTTCGTCTGATATGCTACATATCAAGTTTAGGAATGGCATCTCTGACCCCAATAACTCAATAAGTCATGTCGATGTTTGGCATATAACAAATCGAGAAACTACTGATAACACTTATCAGTAAATCTCAGTGGCCCTGGTCATGGACTCCCTGTTATAGCCAATCGAGCATAGCGCAACATCAACCCCCAATACTGGGAGAGACGAAACCCCTCCTATCGCTCATCACCTCCATGTGCCGCGGGACTGTACCCAAAAGCAACCTGTTTGCACAATAGAGCCGTGGTAGGGTGGCAATCAAAGTACAGTGGGAGCACGCACAAGACTCTATGACGACCTCGGGTCTACAGACTAACATGTACCAGTGTCACCTGAGAACTGCTATCCGACGATAGATATAATACCAAACAAGAGTTCTCGGGGAGTCCATCCAGTATACCCAGTCACCACTGAGCACCCGTATACAATCTTTGATGTTAAACATCAATGGATATATGATCATCCACCACCCATCATATGGGTCAAGAATGTATACGCTAGTCTACACTGGTATATCGATGCCCCGTCTCGATACACCCACGACTATGAACAGTTAATGGATATGCCTACAAACTACACTTGTCCCACTAGTATGATCCGCATCATAATCAGAGTAGTCAAGAAAATATCCAAAGGGCTTTATCTGTTGGATATAGTGCCATCAAAGTCAATTATTGGATCGTAGGCACGTGATTGCAATGATTGAGGGAGGACCAATACCGGTAGGACAGTCTTACTCGAGATGATAGTATGCTATCTGGTTTGTCTTTATCATCGTGTACATGCTTCAGGTGACATTACATATCACTATTACATGTTGATAGAGACCATAGGATTCTTTCTTGACTGCCAGCAGTATGATGGCGATCATATACGTAGGAGCTGGGGTTTATAAGCACATCCTTAAAAGGTCTCTAGTCGAGGGAGTTTCGAGACAGGGCATCGATACTCCAGAGTAGACTAGTGTATACAGTTTGAGACCCCGACGAGGGGCGATGGCCAGTCTCATAAGCCATTGGTGTCAGTTGGTTCACCTAAGATGTATACAGGTGCTTATTGGGTTATGAGTACACAAGACGGACTCGCCGGGAACATGCTAGTTGGTATTATACCTATCGTCAGATAGCACCCTGGTGATATGTGTACAGGTTAGCCTATCGACATCAGATTGTCATTTGTCTGGTGTGAGTTCCCACTATGCTTTGATTACTACCCTACCACGGCTCAAAGGAATCGTGCAAACAGGTTTTTGTTGGGTACAGTCCTGAACCACATGGAGGCAATGAGTGGATCGGCAGGGGATTCGTCTCTCCCGGTATTGGGGGTGATATCGCACTATGTCGGAGAGCTATTACCCAAAGTCCCTGGCCAGGGCAAGCGAGATTTACTGGTAGGTATTCCAGTAGTTTCTCAGGGTGTTCTGGGCTACATTCCGACACGACTTATACCGCTTTTGGGGGTCTGACATTTACCACTCCCTAGGCCCTATATGCGATACTCATAGACGAACGGACCGGACTGTACGAATGTTGTCACTGACAGGCTCAGTAATGTTTCAAGATGAGTTCGCTCGTCAGCCTCCGTTTTGCTCAATACCTGGACAGCCGTTACGTACAGCTAGTACCACTGACGTGCTTGTGGTTAAACCCACTGCCAGTGTATTAACGAGTCTTTAGAGTAACACACAGAAAGTTTCCCAAGTTCGGGCGAAACGTTGTAGAGACCGTATGGTTTTATGGCAGGGTTCGAACATACATGTGCACTTGTGCACGTGTTATGATTCAGACGTATAATACTAGTGGGCATTGGTTTAAGCTGGATCCTAGTATTATAATGTGTTGGAATATTTTTAGTCTCATTGTTTTCGTATTCAGTCGGAATACGGATGCAGGAATGTATATACAGTAGAGGGGTATTCTTGTAATTCGTTACGAATTTACTTTAGGATTGCCATTCTCTTTTTGTGTTAAGCATTTTGGTTTAAATGTTTAATTGTGTAGAAGTTGTGAGCATAAGTTTTGGCATGTGGCATTGATGAGGCATGTGTTCACTTGTGACTCATGGTCTTGGTTCATGAGTTTTGTCATGGTGCATTGATGGCATGAGGCAAGTGGGTGTGAGATATTTTGTGATAGGCAAAGATCTTTGTGCTGGGAATTTTTATGGAGTAGCCTTCACATCACTCTCTCAAAAACACCAGACACTCACAAAAGAGCAGACACTTTTTCTTCTGTTTGTTTTCTTTTGCAAAGATTGAGCTCACACTTCTTAACTCCAATGGTAACTCTTTCAACTCCACCCTATCATGTCTCATGTGTTGAGCAACCTAGGGTGTATTGAGACAAATTATCCACAAACACTCTCTACTTCATCCTTAGACATCTCGGTTAGCAAACTTGATGTCCGAGTTGCTTCGTTGTAGAAGCGGGAGCCCGTATAAAGAATCCTCAACGTGTGTCCTCTTCGACGCGGGAGACCGGAGAGTGAAAGTCGTCGAGGCAGCCGTGACAAGCATAAGACAGAGGTTGAAGACCAAAGGACACGGATTGATCAGTATAACCTCTCTAAACTCTTTACAGTTTACTAGTATAGGTTTAATGGTACGATCCGGGTTTTAAGGTTACGTTAGGGCGAGTTTGAAAAGTTTTGTTCCGTATTTGGCCTCGGATTGACGGCCGGGATGCTGGCGTATCCTTACATTGTATCAGAGCCAATCCATTAACCGTATAGTAGTTGGTTTAGACAATGTTGAAGTATCGAAACCGAAACAACTTTTCACTGCCCTGCACATTCTAGGTTATGTCGAATTTTAAAGTGTCTTCAAAAATTATTTAAACGACTGCAGAAGACTACTGACATGACCACAAGACCACAGACCAAATACTAGCGGCTTCCTCTACTAAAAAACTGAGCACTTTCCTCCCTGGGCCGGCCATCTCGGCCAGATCATGGTGTTTGGGCTTCGTATTTAGGTGTTGGTCTGGTCTCTGGAATGTAGGTTCAGTGGAATTGTTTGTTTAGCCCAGTTTTGATATAGTATTATCTGCTTGTTTGGGGCTTTTCGAGGTTGTTTCGAATTCGATAATTTCTAACATTGTTTAAAGTTTGCAGTACTTACATTACTATCTGCGACCGTGAATTTCATTTGATCGGTAAATCTTGTCTAATTGCTATAGCTGTTTTAGACGGATTAACGAATGTGACATTTACGTTGATATTCTGTGTTGTGCTGTATTGTTGTGGATTCATCATGGTGGATAGCTTCCATGCAATGTTAGTACAGTTTGGATTTATTTGTACATTTAATATCGCGGGGCGAGCATCCAACATGTGCATTGCCGTCACTGCCTGTTTGTATATTATTCTTTTGGGGCACGATCAGGTTAAGATCGATGTCACCATTGTACATATTTTCTTTTCTCTACTAGGATTACCCCATGATGGAGTGCATGGATAGCCGAGTTCTGGAGGGCAACGGGCCCGTATCTCATGCCTTTGAGACAGAGGGGGCTTCACTCTAGAATTGTCAGGCTATTCGCCGCACTCGTAGGGGGTACAGGTTGACCCAAGGTGGGGTGCTCATGTTATCGGATTCCGTGAAGTGCTGGGTGGTCCATTCACTTTGATGAATAGGGCTGCCTTGCTTCTAGTTTTGGCGGGATACTTGCCGCACTCGTAGGGGTCTAGGTTTCATTGCACAGGCTATCCACACGACCAGGGGAACGTCGGGTTTCACTTGTGTCTCAATGAAACCCGGGGCTCCCAGATTATCTATATTGTTCTGTGATACTTATTGCTTATCTGTGATGTTGCATCTATCATGCCTGGATCGATTATTGTATATTGTTATATATATACTAGTAGATGTTTATATGTTTTACACCCGCGCTAGTCCAGTCCCCGCTCTGTCGTTAGTTAAGTAACCTAACGGGTGATGACGAGACCCAGTGGCGAATGCGGATAGCATATACGTACATTTTATTTTTGTTCTTTGTGGTGTGATAATTGATGGGACTGCATTGATTCAGATCAATTCAAGGATAACAGACCTAACTGATATTGTTGGAATAATTTTCAAAAAGCTGTTATTATAAGGACGTTCTCTTTTGTTTTGCACAGTGGTATTCAGTGGGAATACCCTATACCCCATTCGACGAGGCAAGGGCCGAGATCCCTTTCATCGGGAGTGACCCCTTAGGAAGAGGTTTGTGTCAGGGTAATAAGTTCACTATAGTAGATTAATTTTTGCTTTGCATCGCGGTATTCAGTTAGAATATCCTATACCTTATTCTACGAGGAAAGAGCCGAGTTCCCTTCACCGGGAGTGACCTCTTTAGCAAAGGTTTTCGCCACTATATATTTGTAAAAAACTGTTCGGTTCCTTCAATGATATCAAGTTCATTACGTTAAAGATTTTTCGCCAAAAACCATTCGTAGCCCTCCGTCATTTCAGACGGGTAGCACTTAGTATTCATGCTATGTATGTTGGCATTCATCAAGGCATAATGTATGGTAGTTATTTGTTACTTTTCTATTGCATAGATAAATGCATTGGTTTGGGACAGTCGTATTACCATTTTGGCCTTCGTCATGGGTATGTACGGGTGGGTTCAAATTAACATGGATGATGATGGGTAGAACTTGATATGTGACTTATGATATGTTGGCCTTCGTCAAGGTCATAAGAGCATGGTGTAAAAAAATCACATCGAGAGTTTCTAAAGAAATTGATACTTTCCAGGCATGCGCATACCATCTGGAGTGTGATAACTTGAGTGGATTCCATCAAGTTATCATGCGATGATAGTTGGATCCTGATTCCCACTGATGAGTTGGTTTACTCCTCGGGTGATTTTATATGATCCCGACTAATTCTTCCTTAAGGTTTGGAGGAGAATTTGAGGATACAGTGGGAGACATCTTGATTAGATAAATAGATAACTATTCTGATCTAGGTTAGAGTGCACGCAGAGTGTTTCTTTTCTCTCTCTATTTTGGAAGCGACCATGTCCCGACCCTAGACTATGACCCTGTGACCAAGATAATAGAACATACTTAAAACACTGGCTTTAGGATTGTCTGAGTTGCATTTATCATTGCCACTCCTAGTTTTACCCTTTTTATTTCTTTAGAACACCTCGTATCACTACGAACATCCACTTCCATTGGATAAGTCCATCGTATGGTTATATACAAACTCGAAGGAACTTCTTCGAGGATGGATTCTTGTTCTGGAGAGAATGAATAGGACTATTCGGTTTTCTTTTCCTTTTACCTTCTCTCAGATTGCGAGGGCTCCTTGGATTAGGAGGGTACACCTATTACACTTATTTGACAGTCTTCTTCCAAACCATAGGCATGTGTCGAAAGGTACGGAATGAAGGAAACCAATTAGCTTATATGTGGTGTACAAAAGATAATGAGTAAAGACAAATAAAGGGATTAGAAAGAGGGCAAAGTAAATTGCAACTTCTATCATTCATGACCAAACCACGTATTTCATCGCCACTCCTACTTCACTTTTAAATTTCTCCAGAACAGCCCGTATCTCTACGAACATCCACTTCCATTGGATAAATCCATCCTATGGTTATATACGAACTCGAAGGAACTTTTTCGAGGATGGATTCTGGTTCTGGAGAGATTGAATAAGATTATTCAGGTTGTCTTTTGTCATTACATTCTCTCAGGATGCGAGTGCTCCTAGAATTAGGAAAGTACACCTATTATTCTTATTGGATAGTCTTCTTCCAAACCATAGGTTGGTGCCGAACGTTAGGGAAGGAAGAAAATCAATTAGCCTATGTGTTGTACAGAAGGTAATGAGTAAAGACAAATAAAGAGATATGGAGAGACATCAAAGAAATATACGGTTATAGTCATGAATCTGGATAATGGAAGATGCATTACTAGGAATATCCGGATACCCCTTCGAAACATTTTCAGGTTTCAGTTACACTATGTGTTGTTAATAGAAAATTAATTTCCCAATTAGCCCTTGCTCCAGGGTATGTATTTACCAGGTTTGATTCTCACATCTGTATGGTTTTACAGATGATGAGTAGGAGTAAGTTATTGGGAATTAGGTGATCATCCTCATTATATCGGAATTCGTTATAATTGGTGATATTTGAGGAAATCGCCTGGGTTTTTGCTGGACGGTAAATTTTTGGTTTTGAATATCCGTTGTTATGCACCAATTTCAAACTGATATATCCGTACGTTTATTTTATAAAGTGAGATATAACTTTTTGAAATTATGTCTATGACATTTACCTATATCGGTTGTTGGTTAGGTAAGGAGCATTGAACAGCGGTGTAATCCTTCATAACCATAGTACAGTTTTCAACCTACGACGCACAGGGTTTGAGTTATTAAACTCAGGGGACTTATACAAAGTATTGTATATTGTCCAGTGTCCATTAGGACAGAGGGGTTGGTACTCATACTATATTCTATTTACTTGCGACTTCTCAAGTTTTAGACATGTGTTTCGTAGAAATACAAGGTCTAAGTTTTAAGAAGTTGTAGGTACAAGAATAAAGTAGAGAACCAGGCGTCGCAAGTATCGAGATTCTTCAAGGTGATACTTATGTTTGGTATTCAGTTGATAGTAATGGTTTTGAGAAACTTGTTTTTCTTTCAGGTTACCCATGTTTGGATGCACTCCTAAGTTGAGTAATGCTGATCAGCCTTTCTCCATTTACTTGACATGCACTGGAGATAGATGCATGATTTGAATCTGATTCCAATTAAATCAGTGTCTCTGTTTCTATATTGTATATAGAATGGATCATATCTTAACGATGTTAAGGTATATGGAGTTGTCCGGCTTATGCTTAAAACTAGACTTTGGATAACTCAAGGCACGTTTCAGTAATAGCTGTTTGTGGGTTAACCCGGGCTTTGATGAGAATTAACTTTCTACCATCTGGAAGATCAATAATGATATTGTTCTTGACTCGCCACAGTTTTAGTAAACTGGACTTTTCAGAAAACAGTAGTGGAAGTATGGTAGAACTGGAAGTGATTCCAGAACCACAGACGATTATTGAAAATTTAATAGGACCAAAAGATTCAATCAGGTTTGACATTCCATTAGCCACTCCGCAGATATCGTGAGTAACCTCAGGCACTCGAGAGGTACTTCGGTATTCTCAAAGACGGTGATAGGTAAATTCTTGTTTACCCAAACTTGCCATTACTGTTGTTCTAGACTATTAGATCCGGCAGGAGGATAAGTATAGCGTCGTTCTGAACTAGCTTTAGAAGTGCACGTGTATATGACTCTGCCAGAGGGTTGTTGTGGTCAGTGGGAGCAGCGGAAGCATAGTGGACAAGCAGCTTATGTTATTTATAGACTAAATATAGTGAAGATTGATTATCCAGTTTCTGATGTGACAGTCATGGGCTTTGACTTCATCAGAATAGGGGATGGATCTGTTAAGAAGGTAGTAGGGTGCGATTTCTTTGTATTTGGATGACATACACATTTTAGGAAGTGAAATTCCAATACTACGATCAGTTATACTGTGGTTGTCACATAGTGGTTTCTCCACATAAGATATGGATATAATATCAGGCATTCTAATTACTAGATCTATAATTTTAGATCTAGATTTGGAAAGTGTCCCAATCTGGATACTTAGACAACATTTTAAAGGTGTTTTAGAATGGATGACTCCTGACACGATAGTATACCTGCAGGTGATGGAGTCAACCTCTCTAAAGATGTCTTACAGACTAAAAGGGAGAGTGATGTGCATGATTGGCATATCACTTGCTTAGGCAATTGAGTCGATCATGAGATATCAAGTACCACATCAGATGTTGTTTCTGCACGAAATGCAATAAGTTTATATATATTAATCCAATCCTGGAGAAACTTTGGAAGCAGTTTTAGAACATAAGTAGATGTTCTAGGGATTTGATAACGACAGGCTCTTTCGGGAGACGATTATCATTCCAGGCTTCCAAGATGACCTGGATGATAGAGTGACTGTCAGAGTTATAGTTTTCCCTCTGACGAGGGACAGTAGTTTGGAAAGATGGTCCAAGAAGATACTGAGGGAGGCATGACATAGGTTACTGATTAAATTCAGTTGACGATACAGTCTAAAGAAGTTTGCAAGATTTGAAGTTCATTTATGAACTGGGTCCCATCAGATATCCAGACATATTCTAAGACAGGTATTGCTCATTTCGGGATATGGCTTTCTCTGCGAACTTGAGATTAAGAGAGACATAGAAAGAAACAGCAGGGCAGATCCACTCACTAAGGCCATTTCTCGAACACAATAGTTTTATAAACGAGCTTTGTAAACCTGATTTGTAGAGGAGTTGGATGTTCGGTATCACACGGGCTGTGAGTATGCGGCATCGCAATAATTAACCTTAAGTGCAGGTGGGAGATTGTTGGATATAGTGCCCTCATAGTCAATTATTGGATCACAGGCATGTGATAGCAATAATTGAGGGAGGACCCATACTGGTAGGACAGTCTTACTCGAGATGATAGTATGCTATCTGGTTTGTCTTTATCATCGTGTACATGCTTCATGTGACATTACAGATCACTATTACATGTTGATAGAGCACATAGGATTCTTGCTTGACAGCCAGCAGTATGATGGCGATCATATACGTGGGAGCTAGGGTCTATAAGTACATCCTTAAAAGATCCCTAGTCGAGGGAGTTTCGAGACAGGGCATCGACACTCCAGAGTAGACTAGTGTATACAGTTCGAGACCCCGACGAGGGGCGATGGCCAGTCTCACAAGCAATTGGTGTCAGTTGGTTCACCTAAGATGTATACATGTGCTCATTGGGTTATGAGTACACCGGACGGACTCGCCGGGAATATGCTAGTTGGTATTATACCAATCTTCATATAGCAATTCCCTGGTGACATGTGTACAGGTTAGTCTATCAACCTGAGATCATCATTTGTCTTATGTAAGTTCCCACTGTGCTTTGATTACTACCCTACCACGGCTCAAAGGAGTCGTGCAAACAGGTTTTTGTTGCGTACAGTCCTGAGCCATATGGAGGCAATGAGTGGATTGGCAGGGGATTCATCTCTCCTGGTATTGGGGTGATATCGTGCTGTTTCTGGAGAGCCATTACACAAAGTCCCTGTCCAGGGCAAGCGAGATTTACTGGTAGGTATTTCAGTAGTTTCTCAGGGTGTTCTGGGCTACACTCCGACACGACTTATACCGCTTTTGGGGGTTTGACATTTACCACCCTCTAGGCCCGGTATGCGATACTCATAGACGAACGGACCGGACTGTACGGATATTGTCACTGACAAGCTCAGTAGGGTTTCAGGATGAGTTCGCTCGTCAGCCTCCCTTTTTCTCAATACCTGGACAGCCGTTACGTACAGCTAGTACCACTGACATGCTTGTGGTTAAACCCACTACCAGTGTATTGACGAGTCTTTAGAGTCCCACACAGAAAGTTTCCCAAGTTCGGGCGAAACGTGGTAGAGACTGTATGGTTTTATGGCAGAGTTCGAACATACATGTGCACTTATGCACGTGTCATGTTTCGGACGGATAATACTAGTCGGCTTTGGTTTAAGCCGGATCCTAGTATTATAATGTATTGGAATATTTTTAGTCTCATTGTATTCGTATTCAGTCGGAATACGAATGCAGGAATGTATATACAGTAGAGGGGTATTCTTGTAACTCATTATGAGTTTACTTTAGGGTTGCCATTCCCTTTTTGTGTTAAACATTTTGGTTTAAATGTTTAATTGTGTAGAAGTTGTGAGCATAAGTTTTGGCATGTGGCATTGATGAGGCATGTGTTCACTTGTGACTCATGGTCTTGGTTCATGAGTTTTGTCATGGTGCATTGATGGCATGAGGCAAGTGGGTATGAGATATTTTGTTATGGGAAAAGATCTTTGTGCTGGGAATTTTTATGGGGTAGCCTTCACAAAATATCACTCACTTCACTCTCTCAAAAACACCAGACACTCACAAATGGGTAGACACTTTTTCTTCTATTGGTTTTCTTTCGCAAAGCTTGAGCTCACACTTCTTCACTCCAAGGGCAACTCTTTCACCTCCACCCTATCATGTCTCATGTGTTGAGCAACCTAGGGTGTATTGAGACAAAGTATCCACACACACTCTCTACTTCATCCTTGGACATCTCGGTAAGGAAACTTGATGCCTGAGTTGCTTCTTTTTAGAAGCAGGAGCCCGTATATAGAATCCTCGACGTGTGTCCTCTTCGACGCGGGATACCGGAGAGCACAAGTCGTCAAGGCAGCCATGACAAGCATAGGGCAGAGGTTGAAGACCGAAGGACATGGATCGATCGGTATAACCTCTCTAAACTCCTTATAGTTTCCTAGTATAGGGTTAATGGCACTATTCGGGTTTTAGGGTTACGTTAGCGCCAGTTTGAAAAGTTTTTGTTCCGCATTTGGCCTCGGATTGACGGCCGAGGCGCTGGCGTAGCCTTACATTATCAACATGTACCAAATAAATAAAGTGCATGATCAAATGAACATGTATAGATAAAGTAAACCAGATAGCATACTATCATATCGAGCAAGAATGTCATCTGAATATATATATACACATACCGAAACATCCACTATCATATAATGGCCTCTAGGACATACATATATCCAACATCCCTCGCAACCTGAGGGAAGGTAATGGGAAAAGACATATGAATAATCCTATTCTATTTCTCCTGAACCGGAAACCATCCTCGAATCTAGAATGAATTCCTTCAATTTCGTATGTAACTATACGACGGCATGTCCAAGCATTATGGACGTTCGTAGTGATATGAAGTGTTCTGAAGAAATCCAAAGTGGATGTGGGAGTGGCAGTGGTATACACGGTTTTGTCATGAATGGTAGCAGTCACAATTTTCTTTGTCGTTATTCTAATCCCTTTATATGTATTTACCTATTACCTTCTGCACACCATACTTAGGCTTAATTGGTTTTCTTCATTCCCTACCATTTGGCACCTTCCTATGGTTTGGAAGAAGACTATCCAATAAGCGCAATAGGTGTACCCTCTCCTAATCCAAGGAGCCCTCACAACCTGAAAGAGGGTAAAGAGAAAAGACAACCGAATAATCTTATTCAATCTCTCCAGAACCAGAATCCGTTCTCGAATCTGGAACAAGTTCCTTCGAGTTCGTATGTAACTATACGATGGATTTATCCAATAGGAGTGGATGTTCGTAGTGATACGGGGTGTTCTGGAGAAATGCAAAGGTGATATAGAAATGGAAATGATATATGCGACACCGTGACATTCCAAAAGCTAAAGTGTTTTAAGAAGGTTCGGTTAACTTGGTTCATGAGTTTTAGTTTAGGGTCAGGTCATGGTCGCTGCCTGAGAAAGAGCGAAAAGAAACACTCTGCGTGCACTCTAACCAAGATCAGAATGGTTAATCACTTTATCTAATCAGGATGGCTCCCACTGTTTTCTCGAATTCTCCTCCAAACCCAAAGGAGAATTAGTCGGGATTATCTATAATCACCCGAGGAGTAACACCTACTTATCAGTTGGAATCGGGATCCAACTATCATCGCATGATAAATTGATGGAATCCACTCAAGTCACCACACACCATAAGGTATGCACATGCCTGGCAAGTTTCCTGTATGTTTGAAACTCCCGATGTGGTTTATACCCCTAACGACCTATAACCTTGACGCTTGCAAACAAGTTATAGGCTACTAGTCAAGTTCAACCCGTCGTTGTCCTGGATTAACTCGAACCCACCCGCACAAACCCTTGACGCTTTCCAACAAAGTTGTATGACTGTCCCGATCAATCGCATATCCATGCTACAAATAAGTATTATTCAACTACCGTACATTATGCCTTGACGCTTGCCAACAAATATAGCACGAATACTAAATAGTACTTATATGAAATGACGGAGGGTTACGCCTGGTTTTTGGCGAAAAACCTTTAACGTAATGAACTTGATATCGTTGAAGGAACCGAGTGGTTTTTCAAATATATAGTGGCATAAACTTTTGCTAAAGATGTCACTCCCTGTGAAGGGATCTTGGCTCTTTCCTCGTCGAATGAGGTGCAGGATATTCCAAACTGAATACCACTATGTAAAGCAAAAGAAAACGACTATAGTAAAGTTATTACGATGACACAAACTTTTGCTCGAGGGGTCACTCCCGGTGAAGGGATCTCGGCCCTTGCCTCATCGAATGAGGTGCAGGATATTCCAAATTGAATACCACTATGCAAAGTAAAAGAATCATCTGTAATGTTTGTTTTTAAAAACTTCGTTCCAACAACACCATAGGTTTATTTTCCTTGCACTGATCAGAATTAACGCAGTCCCATCAATTAATCCATATCACACCACAGAAAAGGAATGAAAATAAAATGTACGCATATGCCATTCGCATTCGCTACTGGGTCCCGTCATCACCTGTTAGGTTACTTAACTAACGACAAAGCAGGGGCTGGACTAGCGTGGGTGTAAAACATATACAACATCTACTAGTATATATATAAATATATATAATCATTCGTCCCAGACATGATATAATGCAACATCTCAGGATCTCAACAATCAACACAGAGTGGTGGATAATCCTGGAGCCCCGGGTTTCATTTGTTCCACAAATGAGACCCGATGTTTCCTGTCGTGTGGATAGCCCGTGCAATAAAAATCTTGACCCCTACGAGCGCGACAAGTTACCCGCCAATCCCAGAAGCGACGCAACCCTAATCACCAAAGTGAGTGGGCCACCCAGCACTTCACGGAATCCGGTAACTTGAGCAACCCTCCTTGGGCCAACCTATACCCCCTACGAGTGCGGCGAATAGTCCACCAATTCTAGAGTGAGGTCCCCTCTGTCTCATCACCATGAGATGCGGACCCGTTGCCCTCCAGAACCCGGCTATTCGTGAACTCCACCGTGGGGTAATCCTGTACAGAAAAGAAAATAATATGTACAAGGGTGATATCGACCTCAACCCGGTCGTGCCCCAAACAAATAATATACAAACTTGCAGTGACGGCAATCCACATGTCGGACGCTTGACCCGCAATATCAAATGTATAAATGAATCTGAACTGTACTAATATTTCACCTAAGGTATCCACCACGACGGTCCAACCACAAAACAGCACAATACAGAACATCAACGTGAATGTCTTGTTCGCAAACTCGTCTAAAAGAACATATAACAATTAGACGAGTTGTACCGCTCGAATGACATTTACGGTCGTAGATGGTAATGCATGTACTGATAAACATTTAATTAGTGTTAAATTATCGACTTCTAAACACCCCAAACTGCCCCTGAAGAAAGGATAACACAATATCCAAAACGGACAAAACAAACAATATCCCTGAACCAATATTCCAGAGACTAGCACACACCCAAAATACTAAGTCCAAACACCTTTCTAGAACCGGCCAGCTCGGATTTTTCCTTAATGTGGCTGGGTCAATACAGGTGGATTGGGCTCGTATTTAAGGTGTGGTCTAGTGGCCATCAAAGTAGTCTTCGGCAGTTGCTTAAAATTTTTTCGAAGACTCTGAAAAATCGACAGAAACTAGAATATGCAGTGTACTGTTTTGGGGTTGTTTCGGTTTCGATACTTTAACATCGTCTAAACTAGCTAGCTAAAGGTTTAAAGGTTGGCTCTGATACCATGATGGGTTACAGCAGCGCCCCGGCCATCAAACCGTGGCCAAATGCGGAACAAAAATTTTCTAAACTGGCGCTACCATGACCCGATGCCCGGATCTACCCTAAACCCTATACTAGCACGCTATAAAATGATATAGGAATGGTTATACCGAGTTGATCCGTGTCCTTCGGTCTTCTACCTTTCATCCCAAGCTCCTATTAGTCATGGATCGAATTTGGTTGTCGGTCTTCCTCCATCTACGATGATCCACCCGAGAGAAATGTCGCAAGCTTCAGCCTCGCCAAGCGAGGCAACCGATGCTCCAAGGTTGCTAGTAATGGAGAGTGGAGGTGTAGGAATTTGTCACTATAATTTTTCTCTCATCACAAATTCTCCATGAGCAACTCAAGAAGATGAAGAGGAGGTGAGGAAACATGTGGCACGAGCAACCATGGAAAAATGGCTAAGTCTTTTTCCAAGTGAAAATGAGAATGTATGAATCAAGTAAAGAAAAATCAAGCATGGCATGTAAAATATATGTGGCCACAATAATTTCAATCATGAAAATATCTCCTCAGTTTTACAACAAACAAATGTGTGCCATGCCTCTTTACATGCCAAGCCCAAGCTCATTCCAACTCACCCCTCCACCTCATTTCCCAAATTGATTTTCTAAAATGAAAATCAAATAATGAGATGGGCATCTTCTAGAAGCTATTCCGTATAAATACGGAATGCAACCCGGTACACGTATCGAAATACATGTACGCGTATTCGTACAAAATTATGAATAGCCAAGAGAGAAAATGAATAGTGAATAATAATACAAGAATACATACATATATATATATATATATATAACTTATTAAATCAAAACCAAATTTAATAATCTGGCTAAATCCTAAGCCGCCAGTATTATCATCCGTCTGATTAAAGTCTGTGCAGCCTGTACATATATTTAATCGGACAGATGTATGTACCAGTTAGTTATATGTATGCCCTAGAGGCCATTACTGTACATGCGATGTATATTGTAGTGGATGCTAGGACATATATAGGGAGGACTTTCTTGCTCGACATGATAGTATGCTATCTGGTTGTACTTTATCTTAACATGTACTCTGATTGTCTTTATGTTACATGTTGATAAAGCCCTTAGGATGTGTACTCGACTACTGGGACTATGATGAGATCATACTAGTGGGGCCACGGTAGTCGACGAGTACATCCTATAACTGTTTCTAGTCGAGGGTGTATCGAGACAGGGCATCGATACACCAGAGTAGACTAGCGTATACACATCTTGACCCATATGATGGGCGATGGATGATCCCATATCCATCGGTGTTTGACATCAAGGATGGTGTACGGGTGCTCAGTGGAGACTGGGTACACTGGACGGACTCGCCGAGAACTCCCAGATGGTATTATACCATACGTCAGATGGCAGTTCTCCGGTGACACTAGTACAGAGTAGTCTGTTGACCCGAGATCGTCATAGAGTCTTGTGTGATTCCCACTGTGCTTTGATTTCCATCATACCACGTCCAAGAGGGCGTGCAAAAAGGTGGCTTTTGGGTACAGTCCCGAATCACATGGAGGCAATGAGCGATCGGAGGGGATTCGTCTCTCCCGGTATAGGGAGTTGATGTTGTGCTGTGTTCGATTGGCTATAACCGGAAATCCCTGGTTAGGGTTGGTGAGATTTACTGGTAAGTGTTATCAGTAGTTTCTCGAACTGTTATAGACCTCATATCGACACGACTTATCGAGCTACTGGGGTCTGATGTTTACCACCCCTAGGCGAGATATGCAACATATCAGACGACGAGACCGGACTGTACGGGAGTGTTACTGATTGGATTCGCAGGAGAAGTTACAGGCTTGCTTGTTGATCTTCTGAGTGCTCAATATCTGGGTATGTAAGTCCACGGTAGCGCCCCGGCCGTCTAACAGACGCCAAATGCGGAACAAAAACTTTTAACGAAGCTGGCGCTATCGTGCACCGTAACCCGGATCTGCCATTAAAGCTAAACTAACAAACTACAAATGGGTAGAAACGTTATACCGAATGATCCGAGTCCTTCGGTCTTCAACCATCATCCCACGCTTTGTTGCGGCTGCTCCGATCTCCTCGATCTCCAATCTTGTCGTCCGGGTGGCACCACGTCGACGGATCTTTAAACGGGCTCCCGCCTCTGAACCGAGGCAACTCGATCGTCAAGTTTGCTAAAAGAGACGACCAAGATGAAGTAGAGAATGAGTAGAACACTTTGTCTCGTTACGTCCAGGGTCACGGACGAACGGTTATGGAAGTTGCCTTTTGGATCGAATGAAATTGAGCTACGAAAATATATCAATTTCCATGAACCATAAACCTTAATCTTTTCTCAAATGAACAACCCCCATCAAGCAAGGGGGGCCGGCCAATTATATGGAGGTGGGGGTGAGTGTAGGAGCAAGATGGTAACCTTAAAGGAAAAGATCAACACAAAAAATCCTTAAGCATTACAAGAAAGTTTAATGCAAAAGGTGACTCACAAAAACACCTCATCATAACATTAAAGCAAATGAATGATTCACTAACCTAGTCATCATCCAAGAAGCTTCCACACTCATGACTCACCTCATGACTCACCCTCAAGAAGAAAAGATAAATCCGTATTTAACCTACTGTTAAATACGGCTGAAAGAAAACTGGAAACTGGCAACTTCCAAAAGTGATCCTGAAACGAATTTCAGGATAACCCCGTATCAGTATAAACATACCCGCATTTGTATTACGATCGAATACAAATGCAACCGAGACAAAGATATTATATCTACACAGTATAATACTGGGTTCCGGCTTAAACCAAAGCCTACCAGCATTACCTATCCGAAAAACGACACGTGCGAAAACGCACGTGCTTTTTCCGAATCTTGCCATAACACCATACGGCCTCTACAACATTTCGCCCGAATTTGGGAAAGTGTCTGTGGGGGACTCTAATGACTCATCAATATACTGGCACTGGGTATAACCCCTAGCACGTCAGAGGTACAAGCTGTACGTAACGTTTTGCCTATGTATTGATTGGAAGGGAAGCTGACGAGCGAACTCATCTCTAAACCCTACTGAGCCTGACAGTGACAATGTATATACAGTCCGGTCCATTCGTCTAAAGAGTATCGCATATCGAGTCTAGGGGGGTGGATAAAGTCAGACCCCTAATAACGCGATAAATCGTGTCGGCATGAAGCCCATCACCACCTGAGAAACTACTGATCCAAATCAGTAATTCTCCACTACCTCGGCCGAGGGTTCCTAGTGATGGCCACCCGTGCACTGCGCGACATCAACCCCCAATACCGGGAGAGACGAATCCCCGACGATCCGCTCACTTGCCTCCAATGTGGCTCGGGACTGTACCCAAAAAAGACCTGTTTGCACAACTCCTTTGAGCCGTGGTAGGGTAGAAATCAAAGCACAGTGGGAACTCACACGAGACAAATGACGACCTCAGGTCGATGAATTAACCTGTACACATGTCACCAGGGAATTGCTATCTGACGATATGTATAATACCAACTAGCAGATTCCCGGCGAGTCCTGTCCGGTGTACTCATAATCCAATGAGCACCTGTATACATCTTAGGTGATCCAACTGACACCAGTGGCTTGTGAGACCGGCCACCGCCCCTCGTCGGGGTCTCGACTATATACACTAGTCTACTCTGGAGTATCGATGCCCTGTCTCGAAACTCCCACGACTAGGGACACTTTAAGGATGTGCTTACAGACCCCAGCTCCCACGTATATGATCGCCATCATACTGCTGGTAGTCAAGCAAGAATCCTATGGGCTCCATCATCATGCAATAATGAACTAAAGTATATATACGATGATAAAGTCAAACCAGATAGCATACTATCATCTTGAGCAAGAATGTCATATCGGTATAGGTCCTACCTCAATCATTGCAATCACGTACCTGCGATCCAATAATTGACTTTGAGGGCACTATCTCCAACAATCTACCACTTGCACTCAAGGCTAATTATTGCGATGTCGCATACTCACAGCCCGTGTGATATCGAACACCCAACTCCTCTACTAATCAGTTTCACAAAGCTAGTTTGTAAAACTCTTGTGTTCGAGAAATAGCCTCAGTGAGTGGATCCGCCCTGATGTTTCTTTCTATGTCTCTCTAAATCTCAAGTTCGCGGAGAAAGCCATCTCCCGAATAGAGTAATACCTATCTTAGAATATGTCTGGATACCTGATGGGACCTAGTTCATAAATGAACTCCAGATCCAAACTTCTTAGATTGTATCGATAACTGAACCTAATCAGTATCCAGCACCATGCCTCCCACAGTATCCTCTTGTACTACCTGTCCAAAATACTGTCCCTCGTCAAAGGGAAAACTATAACTATGACAATCACTCTGTCATTCATGTCACCTTTGAAGCCTGGAATGATAACCGTCTCTCGAAGGAGGCTGCTGTCATCAAATCCATAGAACATTCACTCATGTTCTAAAACTGCTTCCTAATGTTTCTTCAGGATTGAATTAATATAAACTTATCGCATCAAGTGCAAAAACAATATCTGGTGTGGTACTTGACATCTCATGATTGACTCAATTGCCTAAGCAAGTGATCTGCCAATCATGCACAGCCCTCTCTGCTTTAGTCTATAAGACACCTTTAGAGAGGGTGACTCCATCACCTGCAGGTACACCACCATGCCAGGAGTCATCTATTCTAAAATACTATTAGAATATTGTCAAAGTACCGACATTGGGAAACTACCCAAATCTAGATCTAAAACCATATATCTAGTTACCAGAATGTCTAATATTATATCCATATCCTTTCTGGAGAAACAACTGTGTGACGACCAAAGTACAACCGATCGTAGTATAGGAATTTTACTTCCTACTCTGTGTATGTCATCCAAATACCAGGACATCACACCCTACTACCTTCTTAACAGATCCATCCCCTATTTTGATGAAGTCAAAACCATGACTGTCACATCAAAATTAGATGATCTTATCTCCGCTATATTCGCTTAAGTCTATAAATAGACATAAGCTACTTGTCCACTATACTTCCGCTGCTCCCACTGACTACGACAACCCTCTGGCAGAATAATATATACGTACACTTCTAAAGCATGTTTAGAACGACGTTATACTTATCCTCTTGCCGAGTCTCATAGTCTGGAACAACAGTAGTGTCAGGTCTGGGTAAACAAGAACCTCCCTGTCGCCGTCCTTGAGGCTACCGGAGTACCTCTTGGGTGTCTGAGGTTACCCACCATATCTGCGGAGTAGCTATTCGAATGTCAAAACCTGATTGAATATATAGGTCCTATTAAATTTTCCGTAATCGTTTGCGGTTCTGGAATTACTTCCAGTTCTACCATACTCCCACTACTGTTTTCTGAAAAAATCCATTTTTACTAAAACTGTCGCGAGTCAAGAACAATATCACTATTGATCTTCCAGATGGTAGAAAAGTCAACCCTCGTCAAAGCCAGGGTCAACCCACAAACAGCCATTACAGAAACGTGCCTTGAGTTATCCAGTGTCTGGTTTTAAGAATAAGCTGGACAACTCCCCGTATCTTAACATCGTTAAGATATGAACCATTCTATATCCAATATAGAAACAGAGGCACTAATTTAATTGGAACCAGATTCAAATCATGCAGCTGTCTCCAGTGCATAACAACTTAATGGAAAGTGGCTACTCAGTATTACTCAACTTAGGAATCCATCCAATTATGAGTAACCTGAAAGAGAAACAAGTTTCTCTAAACCATTACTTTCAACTGAATACCAATCACAAGAATCTACATCTTCGATCTCTTTGAAGAATTCCGATACTTGGGATCCCTGGTTCTCTACTTTATTCTTATACCCATAACTTCTCAAAACTTTAGACATTGTATTTCTACGAAACATTTGTCTAAAAACTAGAGAAGTTATAAGTAAACAGAATATAGTACGAGGACCTCCCCTTTGTCCTGATGGACACTGGACAACATACAGTACTCTGTATAAGTCCGCTGAGTTGAATAACTCAAAACCTATGCATCGTAGGTTGAAAACTGTACCCAGGCGATTTCCTCAAATATCACCAATTACAACGAATTCCGATATAATGAGGATGATCACCTAATTCCCAATAACTTACTCCCACTCATCATCTGTAAAACCGTACAGATATGAGAATGAAACCTGGTAAATACATACCCTGGGGTAAGTATCTAATCGGAAAAACAGTTTTCTTTTAACAATGCGCAGTGAAACTGAAACATGAAAATGTTTCGTAGGGGTATTCTGGTATTCTTAGTAATGCCTCTTCCATAATCCTATTCATGACTGTAATCGTATATTTCTTTGCCATCACTCCTAATCCCTTTATTTGTCTTTAGTCGTTACCTTCTGTACACCATCGTTAGGCTAAATGGTTTTCTTCCTTCCCTACCGTTCGGCACCAGCCTATGATTTGGAAGAAGACTATCCAGTAAGCATAATAGGTGTACCCTCCTAATCTTAGGAGTACTCGCAACTTGAGAGAAGGTGATGATAAAAGACAATCTGAATAAACTAATTCTATTTCTCCTGAACCTGGATCCATCCTCGAAGAAGTCCCTTCGAGTTCGTATATAACCATACGATGGATCTATCCAATGGAAGTGGATATCCGTAGTGATACGGGGTGTTCTGAGAAATGCAAAGGGTAAAAGAAGGAGCGGCAATGATTTATGCAACTAAGACAATCCAAAGGCCAGTATTTTAAGAAGGTTTGGTCAACTTTGGTCATTGAGTCATAGTCTAGGGTCGGTCAAAGGTCGCTGCCAAAGAGAGAGAGAAAAGAAACACTCTGCGTGCACTCTAACCTAGATCAGAATGGTTATCAATTTATCTAATCAGAAAACCTCCCACTGTAATCTCAAATTCTCCTCCAAACCTGAAAGAAGAATTAGTCGGGATCACCCGAAGAGTAAACCAACTCATCAGTGAGAATCGGGATCCAACTATCATCGCATGATAACTTGATGGAAGCCACTCAAGTTATCACACTCCAGAAGGTATGCGCATATCTGGCAAGTTTGCTGTATGTTTGAAACTCCCGATGTAAATTTTTGCCCCATGCTCTTATAACCTTGGCGAAGGTCAAAATGTCATAAGTCACATGCCAAGTTCTACCCGTCATGTCCAGGTCAATTTGAACCCACCCGCACATGCCCTTGGCGAAGGTCAAAATGGCAGAACGGCTGTCCCAAACCAACTCATCTATCTATGCAACAAATGAATACCCAGCAGCTACCAAACACTATGCCTTGGCGAAGGTCAAAATACATAGCTTGAATACTACTGAATACCCAAAAGAAATGACGGAGGGCTACGACTGGTTTTGGCGAAAAAACCATTAACGTAATGAACTTGATCTCGTTGAAGGAAACTGATAGCTTTTTATAAAATATAGTGACGAAAACGTTTTGCTAAAGAGGTCACTCCCGGTGAAGGGATCTCGGCTCTTTCCTTGTGGAATGAGGTGCAGGATATTCTATCTGAATACCGCGATGCAAAGCAACTTGTAATCGACTATATTAAAGTTATTACCCTGACGCAAACTTCTGCCCAAGGGGTCACTCCCGGTGAAGGGATCTCGGCCCTTGCCTCGTCGAATGAGGTGCGGGATATTCCAACTGAATATCACTATGCAAAGCAACTTGTAATCGACTATATTAAAGTTATTACCCTGACGCAAACTTCTGCCCAAGGGGTCACTCCCGGTGAAGGGATCTCAGCCCTTGCCTCGTCGAATGAGGTGCGGGATATTCCAACTGAATATCACTATGCAAAACAAAAGGAAACATCTTTGTAATAATATCTTTTTAAAATTTGTTCCAACAACATCAAATATAGGTTTGTTTTATCTTGCATTGATAAGAATCAATGCAGTCCCATCATTCAATCACACCAGAAAAGAACGAAAATATAATGTACGTATATGCCATCCGCATTCGCCACTGGGTCCCGTCATCACCCGTTAGGTTACTTAACTAACGAAAGAGCGGGGACTGGACTAGCGCGGGTGTAAAACATATACAACATCTAATAGTATATATACCAATATACAATAATCGCTCCAGGCGTGATAATATGCAACATTACAGAAAAGTAATAAGCATCACAGAACAATACAGATAATCTGGGATCCCCGGGTTTCACAGAGCCGCTGCTGAAACCTGACGTTCCCCTGGTCGTGTGGATAGCCTGTGCAATGAAACCTAGACCCCTACGGGTGTGGCAAGTTACCCGCCAAAACCTGAAGCGAGGTGGTCCCCACAACATAGTGAATGGAACACCCGGCACTTCACGGAATCCGGTAAATTGAGCACCCCTCCTTGGGTCAACCTGTACCCCCTACGAGTGCGGCGAATAGTCTGCCAATTCTAGAGTGAGGTCCCTTTGCCTCTCAATGCCATGAGATACGGACCCGTTGCCCTCCAGAACCCGGCTATCCGTGCACTCCTTCGCGGGATAAACCTAGTACAGAATTAAAAATAGTACAACAGGCACATCGACCGCAACCTGGCCGTGTCCCAAAAGAATATTATACAAACAGGCAGTGACGGCAGTCCACATGTTGGACGCTCGCCCCGCAATATTAAATGTACAAATAAATCCAAACTGCACTACCATTGCACCCTGCTATCCACCACGACAAATTCGCAACATTACAGCACAACACAGAACATCAACGCGAATGTCACGTTCGCAAACCCGTCTAAAAGAACTATAGCAATCAGACGCGGTTTACCGATCAAATGACATTCCCGGTCGGAGATATAATGAAAGTACTGTAAACTAACAAATTTAAAATTTCGATCGACTAAATTTCCCGAAGGGGGCCCCACGTACATCTGCTGTACAGTAACAAAATCTGGGCCCAAAATATATATACCAAAAACCCCAATTTCCAGTAAAAAAGCCACTGTGCAAATTTGGTGCACTGATCTCACAGAATGGCCGCGGAAGCGCGGTCAAACCCTAGGTTTGACCGCGATTCCGCGGCGGTCTTGTGAGATCACGTGACCAAATTTTGACGGTGAGCTTAAAAAACCCTGCTGAATTTTCTGTGATGTGTAGAATTATTTTTAGACACAGTTTAAAAACAACAGAAACTCAGTGGCCTGAAAAATGTAGTTTTGCGAAATCCGTTCGATCGATCTTTTAAACGTGTTAGCACAAGTTAGTATAGCTTAATGGTGAGGCTCTGATACCACTGTAAGTCCACGGTAGCGCCCCGGCCGTCTAACAGACGCCAAATGCGGAACAAAAACTTTTAACGAAGCTGGCGCTATCGTGCACCGTAACCCGGATCTGCCATTAAAGCTAAACTAACAAACTACAAATGGGTAGAAACGTTATACCGAATGATCCGAGTCCTTCGGTCTTCAACCATCATCCCACGCTTTGTTGTGGCTGCTCCGATCTCCTCGATCTCCAATCTTGTCGTCCGGGTGGCACCACGTCGACGGATCTTTAAACGGGCTCCCGCCTCTGAACCGAGGCAACTCGATCGTCAAGTTTGCTAAAAGAGACGACCAAGATGAAGTAGAGAATGAGTAGAACACTTTGTCTCGTTACGTCCAGGGTCACGGACGAACGGTTATGGAAGTTGCCTTTTGGATCGAATGAAATTGAGCTACGAAAATATATCAATTTCCATGAACCATAAACCTTAATCTTTTCTCAAATGAACAACCCCCATCAAGCAAGGGGGGCCGGCCAATTATATGGAGGTGGGGGTGAGTGTAGGAGCAAGGTGGTAACCTTAAAGGAAAAGATCAACACAAAAAATCCTTAAGCATTACAAGAAAGTTTAATACAAAAGGTGACTCACAAAAACACCTCATCATAACATTAAAGCAAATGAATGATTCACTAACCTAGTCATCATCCAAGAAGCTTCCACACTCATGACTCACCTCATGACTCACCCTCAAGAAGAAAAGATAAATCCGTATTTAACCTACTGTTAAATACGGCTGAAAGAAAACTGGAAACTGGCAACTTCCAAAAGTGATCCTGAAACGAATTTCAGGATAACCCCGTATCAGTATAAACATACCCGCATTTGTATTACGACCGAATACAAATGCAACCGAGACAAAGATATTATATCTACACAGTATAATACTGGGTTCCGGCTTAAACCAAAGCCTACCAGCATTACCTGTCCGAAAAACGACACGTGCAAAAACGCACGTGCTTTTTCCGAATCTTGCCATAACACCATACGGCCTCTACAACGTTTCGCCCGAACTTGGGAAAGTGTCTGTGGGGGACTCTAATGACTCATCAATATACTGGCACTGGGTATAACCCCTAGCACGTCAGAGGTACAAGCTGTATGTAACGTTTTGCCTATGTATTGATTGGAAGGGAAGCTGACGAGCGAACTCATCTCTAAACCCTACTGAGCCTGACAGTGACAATGTATATACAGTCCGGTCCATTCGTCTAAAGAGTATCGCATATCGAGTCTAGGGGGGTGGATAAAGTCAGACCCCTAATAACGCGATAAATCGTGTCGGCAAGAAGCCCATCACCACCTGAGAAACTACTGATCCAAATCAGTAATTCTCCACTACCTCGGCCGAGGGTTCCTAGTGATGGCCACCCGTGCACTGCGCGACATCAACCCCCAATACCGGGAGAGACGAATCCCCGACGATCCGCTCACTTGCCTCCAATGTGGCTCGGGACTGTACCCAAAAAAGACCTGTTTGCACGACTCCTTTGAGCCGTGGTAGGGTAGAAATCAAAGCACAGTGGGAACTCACACGAGACAAATGACGACCTCAGGTCGATGAATTAACCTGTACACATGTCACCAGGGAATTGCTATCTGACGATATGTATAATACCAACTAGCAGATTCCCGGCGAGTCCTGTCCGGTGTACTCATAACCCAATGAGCACCTGTATACATCTTAGGTGATCCAACTGACACCAGTGGCTTGTGAGACCGGCCACCGCCCCTCGTCGGGGTCTCGACTATATACACTAGTCTACTCTGGAGTATCGATGCCCTGTCTCGAAACTCCCACGACTAGGGACACTTTAAGGATGTGCTTACAGACCCCAGCTCCCACGTATATGATCGCCATCATACTGCTGGTAGTCAAGCAAGAATCCTATGGGCTCCATCATCATGCAATAATGAACTAAAGTATATATACGATGATAAAGTCAAACCAGATAGCATACTATCATCTTGAGCAAGAATGTCATATCGGTATAGGTCCTACCTCAATCATTGCAATCACGTACCTGTGATCCAATAATTGACTTTGAGGGCACTATCTCCAACAGGGTAGCTGTTACGTTTAGCTGACCGCTTGCAGCTTATGGGTGTTTGATATGATCATCACCTACTGCCGGCGTATTGACGATTCTTTAGAGTCCTACACAGAGGTTTCTTGACTCAGGCAAAATGGAGTAGGAGCACATATGTGATATGTGCGGGACCGAGGATAATGCGATATGTGATACCGTATTATATTCTCGCGATATTTGATATCAGCCGGGTCATCGGATCAAGTGTTGATTCGATGAATCGGTACGGATAAATATTAGTCGGTTATATACGATATAGCCGGATTGTCGGATCAAGTGTTGATTCGATAATTTAATGTATAATAATATATATGATATATTAAATGACATTAACTAATATTTGCTCACTAAAAGATTCTTTTTCTCACTCGGATAATACATTGATATATATGAGATATATGTTAATTGTATTATTTTATTTTGTTACGATAAATATTATATGTGATATATAATATTGTAACATGATATGATAAATAATGCAACATGTTTAGTGGAGTTTAAACATGATTAGGGTTTGGATTAGGGTTAAACTTTCTAGATGTTTGTAGAAGGTTTTCTTTTTGTTTTGGAAAAGATATTTGTAAGTGACTCATGCTTTAACCCAACCCAAACCCTAACCCTAGTTAATTCTCTACAAGAGTTTGCTTGACCATGGTTGCATTATCTTTCATATTATTCATTTCCTATTCATCACAAAAGGATTCAACATTATTGTTCATCATCTTCTTCCTTCTTGTTCTTTGCTTGAAATGGTTTCTTGCTTTGATTTTTGTGATGGATAAATATGAGAAAAAGATAAATAAAGAGAGCAAAAATCCTACTTCATCATCCTCATCTTCCCTTGCCATTTAGATGAGGGTGTTCACATCATTTCATGAGTGTTAGCTTGTGTTAAAGAAACTTCAAGGTAGATCATCTTAGTATCGAAGATCGGAAGCAAAGGTTGCGTCTTTCTCTTCGTGGAACCTCTCGAGAGTCCGGAACCCGATGATCGCAGCGAAGGGACCACAACACGGAGCATATGAAGTGAAGGACCGGATCTACAAAGGTTGTAATCCCTCTCACTTAGTGTTAAAATGTTTAGCATGCTTGTTTTCGCCTAATCACTAGTTTAAAGTTCTGTATTCGGGTTGTTCGGCACGGCTAAATTTTAAATCGGGCATGGTTGATGCCTCGTAGACCCTTGTGCGCGTGCCTAGCAACCCTACAGTGGTATCAGAGCCAAGCTAGAGCTTTAGGCGAAGTCTAGACGAAGTTTGAAACCCGATCGAACCCGAAACCCCAATTTTACGAGCTCTCTGGACTTTTTCTAAAAACTGGGATTTTTCCACATTAAAAATGCTTAAAAAATTCAGCAGGGAATTATAAGAATTACGGTGCAAAAAGTTTTCGATGAACAGTATAAATCGATGCGGAACCGCGGCAGAAGCATGCCTTCTGCGGCGGTTCCGCGGCGCAATGATGACGTCATCATACCCTGTTTGCACAGTAACTCCTATTTTATTATTCTGGATTTTCTGGGAATTTTTAATTTTTATTCAAGAGTTGAATTTTCTGGGGCTGTTTTGGGGATTCGGTGTTTCGATCGGAGTATCAGATTTTGCCTATGTGGCTTTCCGGATAACTTTTAGAAACTGTTAAAAAGTTCGAACGGATATCAATAACTCACTTTTTCCCCTGTCGGAAATTTTTTCAAAAGTTGGATTTTTTTCTCGTGTTTAAGAATGTTCTAAGTCATGCAAGTAACTCGGTGGACCCTCTAGAAGACAACAAACCTTAACTCGATTATGTGACCGTCTTGAACTGCCTTTTGAACCTTAGGGTTTGGGGCAGTACGGCGTGCCACATGTGAGGCGTTGGCTTGACCCTTCTACGGCTGGACCATTGGTACTGTGGCATGTGATGGATGTTTTTTAAACTGATTTCAAGTGTTGAGATATTTTATTGGGAAATCTTGGGTGCTTGATGATTCGATCGGAAAGTTTAACTTTTTCTATTTATCTGGAATGTGATACAATATTTGGAATCCACAGGTAGTTATGAGATAACTAATTTGAATATTATAAACATAGCAGTTTAGTCTCAGATGATCGGTTGCCACGGAATTTTGATGTGATCAAAAGTCCGTCGCAATCACGTAGCGTACGCGGATACTCGCCGGGTAAACTTAATAGACAGCTACGCCCCAAAGCCCCGACCAAGTGACTGTAGGAGAACCCCGTCACCGAAAGCATCCGTTCGGGTGCTCGCGGCAGCGGTGTTCCGCCTTAGTGCACATCGTCGACGGCATCTGGGGGTGCGGCCGTCTACTAAAGTTTGCGACGAGCATTCGATCAGGACGTCGGGAATCTTGTTGAATTGCCCGACTTGATATTGAAAAGAGTTTTCGATAATGAGACTAAAATGCGGGGTTTATAATTGTTAGGCATGTGATGTCTAAGGAATTCATTTGGTTAGGCATGGGATGTCTAAGGAGGTTGCGGATTCCAACTGTTGTAGTTTTACACTTTTTTTTCTGTGACCGTAAGCGTAGTATGTGGTGTATCGCCGGCTTCGTTGCTATACATCAACGGCAATCGGGATACGCATACTTGCTTACGTTGATGATATGAGATATTATGTGTTGCTGTGATATGTTGTATTAGATCGTCGCGTCTGAATAGCCGGGGGTTTTATGTGAGATGAGAGTTTTTCTTTTTCATTCATGTAAAATTCATTTGTATGTAATATTCTTTTATTGGGGCACTTCCAGGTAGCGGAAGATGTCACCGTTGTGTATTATTTACTTTTCCGCATTAGGTAGACCCAAGGAGGGTAGCACAAGTAACCGGGTTCTAGGGTCCAGTGGGAGACCATCTCGAGGAGTCGAGACCGGGTCTCCTAACCCTAGAATTGGCAGTGTTACTTGCCGCTCTCGTAGGGGTCTAGGGATGTGGGTTTGGCTATTCATCGCGACCGTGGAATCCGTGTTTTACACAGGCTCGTATTGAAAACACGGACGTCCTAGTATATCCAATATTTCATATATGTTCTTCTGCTGCAATGTTCTGTGATGAGATCATATTACTGCCTGAGACGAATGTTTATATTATATATATGAGATATATGTTATATTGCAGATTTCTTTTTCAAATGTGATGCTTGTGAAGTGTCACGCCCCGCTTCCCAAAATACGGAAAACGAGGGATGACTAGGCCAGCCATGCTCTCTTCCACCGACCACCATGTGCGGGCCTCGTCTTCTAATTGTATCTTTATCACGTCCACTCTGTCTTCCTCTGGAACCCTGGCGGCTGTCAATAAATTCTCCATGTTCACCAGCCATTGTTCAGCCTCAAGGGGTTCAGCTAGCCCTGTAAACGCAGCTGGGTGTAACCGTCGAAAGTCTGCTACTGTACCAGCCCTAGCATGATAAGCTGGTGGAACAACGCCCTCGGGGGCGGTAATAAGTGCGGAGGGTCCTCCTGTGGCGGTAATCGCCCTGAGTCCCTCAGTGAGCAAGTCGGTCTTCCTCTCCTGAGCTTCCGCGAGAGTGGTCAGTGCACTGAGTATCCTTTCCGTGCGGTCCTGAGAGCTGGAGTCCGAGGAGGGGTCGTTCGGGGACGTCATATCACTGGAAGATTCAAAAGGATAGGATCAGATTCAAGGATAGAAATCAAGAGTAGTGAAACAAGAATAACGTAATACTGCATAGTTAATGTTATCCCTTGATACTAAACACAGGCTCTGATACCAACTAAACCATGTCACGCCCCGCTTCCCAAAATACGGAAAACGAGGGATGACTAGGCCAGCCATGCTCTGTGGGTGGCCTGGGACTTGCTGGGGTCGACGATATCGGCGGTGGTCGCTCCGGCAGCGTGCACGGAGAATGCGCAGTGAGTGGGGTTATATGGGTTTTTTTTTGTGTAGTTTTAGAGAGAGAGGGGGGAGCAGAGGGGGTCGGGTCTGGAGAGAAGAGGGTGGTGCTGAGGATGTAGGGATGTCGACGTCGTGGTGGGGAGTTCGCCGGCGTGAGGGTGCCGGTGGTGATCGAGGTCGGGCACGAGTAGGTGAATGTGCAGGGGAAAAGCTCGGCAGATGGAGGAGGAGGCTGCAGTGATCGTGGAGTTGGTAGGTGAGAACTGAGAGAGGAGGACGAGGTGGTGTGGCCGTCGGCGACGTCGTCGTCGTCGGTGTAGGGATGGAGCTAGTGGGTTACTCGAGGGTTCGTGGGGGAAAACTGGAGGGGGTTAGAGAGTTTTGAGGGGCTTGGAGGTGAGAGTGAGGTGAGGAGTTGGAGAACGAGAGAGGGAGTCGTGGTCGGGGGCGTGGGCGACGGCGAGGGCAACGTGGGCGTAACGGTGAGACGTGGGAAGGGAAAAACGAGCGGGAGTTTGGACGTGGGGAAGATGAAATGATTTGGTGACGGGTCGGGTTGGGTTTAAAGGGAGTGGGCCGGCAAAAAGAGAATTCCCTTTTTAAAAAAAAGAAGTGGGCTGAAAGAATTTTAAGGAGATGGGCCGGGGCTTTTTAAGTGTTAATAATAAGGATTTAATGTGTTGGGCTATTGAAAATAAACAATGAGGCTGGGGAAAATTTTGTAATGGTTTTAGTTTAGGCTTTAGTTTAATTGGCTTTGGTTTTAACCCTTGGGTTTTAACTTTAGGGTTTGGAAAAAAAAATATAAATATTAGGCTTAAACAACCAATTCAAAATATGAGGGAAAAGAAAAGAAACTACTGGAATTCAGAGAATCGGGAACTTTTATTAGAATAGAAACGGGGATTTACATGAAGCATAATAAAATGGGACTTCATTAATGAGATTAATGAAATAAAAGAAACCTAAGATGTTGTAGAAAGTTGTTTAAAAACTGGTAGCTCTAGTTCTTGCTTTGCATAGCGGTGTTCCTTGTAGAACATCCAGCACCTTATTCGATAAGGAAAGGACCGAGATCCCTTCACCGGGAGTGACTCCTTTAGCAATAACTGGCAGATGCTACAAACTCGGTTTGTCTTTTGATTGCTCCTATAGTTCTTGCTTTGCATAATGATATTTGTGAAATATCCTGCACCTTATTCGATGAGGAAAGGGCCGACGATCCCTTCACCGGGAGTGACCCCTTTAGCAAAACTAGAAAGGCCTCAAAAACACTCCATTTAAAATCACTCGATTCTACAACGATATAAAGTTCATTACGCAAAGGGTTTTCTTAAAAACCTGTCGTAGCCCTCCGTCATTTCAGATAAGTAATAGTTAGTATCCGTGCTGCGTTTGTTGACTCAGTCAAGGCGTAGTGTGCGGTAGCTGATTAGTGCTTATCTGCAAAGCATATGATGCGATTGGATTAGGGTAGTCGTGCGGCCTTGTTGACTCAGTCAAGGGTCGTGCGGGTGGGTTTAATTCGATCGGGAAATGACGGGTTGAACTTTACTTGCGGTCTATGGTTTGTTGACTCAGTCAAGGTCATAGATCGCTTGGGGCAAAATTATTGGGAATTTCAAGTGTTGAAATTTGCAATGAGATTGCATACCTTCTATGAGATAGTTGGATCCCGATACTCGCTGGGAGTAAGAGTTACTCCTGGGAGAGTTTTACACATTACAATTAGCCGATCAAGTAGGTGTCTAGAAAGGTGTTAACGGGGTTATACCTCTGGGAAAACGAGGTTTACTTTAATTAGGTTCGTGCGAAAGCACGGGGGACCTCCCTCAAAGTACCGACACTGGCCTGGCTGAAAGATTGGCGAACTTGTAGCGTGTAATTAATCCCGGCTAGTCTTTCCTTTTCGGGTTTGAAGGAAGATTTGATTAAAACAGTGGGAGACATCCTGATTAGATATATTAAATAACCAATCTAATCTTGCAAGTGCATACGCTGAGTGTTTTCTTCTCTCTCTCTCCAGATAGCGACCATATCACGCCTTAATCAAAATAATAAAACGGATATATTGACCGAACCCGCTTGTTATACTGAGCTGGGGAACGTTGGTCCCGCTCCAACTTATAATTGTTATAAGAAAGAGCAGGAAATTGGGGAATACCAGATTTCCCGTGCCGCCCAAACGAAGAAAGTGCATGCTGATGCATCTTCTTTGGGTGTGTTCATTATAGAGAACTGTTTCTCAGTATCCTTTACGTCCTGGGTATGTGATACCGGATCAGAATCCCATATATGTAATCTGTTACATGGGCTACAGATAGGTAAAGAACTGAGAACGGGTGATAAGTTTCATGAGACAGAAAACGGTGCAAGTGTTGCAGCCAAGTCTGTTGGTCACTATCACCCTGTATTACCAGAATACATTGATTCTGAACAAATGTTATTAGATACCGAACCTGATATACAAAATCATGTCAGTCTCTTTATTAGTAAAGAAAGGATATAATTTTGTATTGTTGGATAATGTTTTGAACATTTCCTATATCAAGAGTTGATCGGTTCAGGCACGTTATCTAAAAGCATTGACGTTCTAAATCAAACAACAATTCTTAGTATACGGAACACACACAAGAGGAAGAGTTCAGAAATGAACGAATCCTTCTTGAGGCATTGTAGACTGGGTCATATCAATGCGACCCGACTGGCTGAAGTTACATTTAGATGCATATTTAAATTAGTTTGAATTTACATCTTGTGAAACTTGCCGGTCATGTCACAAAGATAAGATGACCATAGCTCTGTTTACTGGAAACAGAGAAAGAGTTAGTGAACTTTTGGGATTGATACATGCTGATGTATGAAAGTCTCCTGTCTACACATGCCAAGACCGGTTCTTAGTACTTCATTAAATTCTCTGATAATCTCTCAAGATTCAGACATATGTTTCTGATGAAACACAAGTCCGAAGCTTTTGAGATATTCACAGAATATAAATTAGAAGTAGAGAACCTAAATACGGGTATAAGTATTATGTCCTTTGATGAGATCAAGGAGGAGAATACTTGAGCACGGAATTCCTGGACTATTCTAAAGGAGAATGAGATTCTCTCTCAGCATTACTCCTTCGAATACACCACAGTACGTCGGTGTATCGGGGTGGATCCATAGCACCCTATGTGATATGGTGTGCTCTATGATGAGTACTACTGAGTTTCCTATTTCCTTTTGGGAGTCATGCACTTGAGAAGTTGCATAGCTATTGAATATGGTTCAAATCAAATCAGTTGCCTACCACTTCATATGTGATATGGAAAGGGAAGAGCCCATATCTTAAGTTTGTTAAGATTTGGGGTTGTCCGGCCTATGTCTAAAAGCAAAATCCGGACAAGCTCGAGGCAAGGTCTGTTATATAGAACTGGAAATGTTCCAGCTATACAAACTACAGCTGATAATTTGGTAGAACCAAAGGATTCAATAGTTTCCAACGAACCTCAGCCTCTCCGACGATCTAGTAGGGTTCCTCACCCACCTGAAAGATACTTTGGTTTCTCTATGACAGTGGGAGCGAGGATTGCATCATGAGATGATGACCCAACTAGTTTCGAGCTGGCCATCAGGAGTGAGACTCTGTAAGAATGGCTGGATGCTTATCGATCTGAGATGGAATCCATATACGCCGACAAAGTATGGACTTTGGTTGCTTTATCTGAAGGGTTAAATCCCCATCAGGAGCAAGTATATCTTGAGAAGATTACTTGGTGTACATGGAAAAGTTGAGACTTTCAAAGCTAGACTTGTTAAAGGTTTGCATTGTAGACCAGTTGTGGCTTATGATGAAACCTTTTCTAAGGAGCTATGCTTAAGTCCATCCAGATCCTACTTGCCATGGCTACATACCATGACTACGATATCTGGTGGTTGGGTGTCATGACTCCTTTTCTAAATGATGTTTTAGAAGAGAGCGTCTATAAGTACACAGCCAGAGGGCTTCGTAGACAGTGGGAGCAGCGGAAACGTGTGCAAGGTGTTTTATATGATAAAACAGGCATCGCGGAGATGGAACATCTGTTTTGATGTGGTAGTCAAAGACTTTGACTTCATCAAAATGGTAGATGAACCTTGTATATACAAAAAGGTAGTAGAGAGTATGGTGGTGATCCTCGTAGAGTACGTGGATGACATACTCTTGATAGGGAAGGAGTTTCCTATGCTACGCTCGGTCAATCTCCGCTTATCACAAGGATTCTCCATATAGGATCAAAGTGATACCTCCTGAATCCTGGGTTTTGGATCTATGAGATAGATCTAATTGGATGTTAGGATACTCACTAGTTGTAGTGAGATGGTATCAATCGATCCTGGGGAGAATCACTGGAAAGATTCCAGGGTGATAAGGACGACTGAATGTCAGTCGCAGGCATTGTCTTTACCCTCAGTGGAGGGACGGTATGTTGGAAGAGTTCCAAGCTAGATACCGTGACATACTAGACGATTAAAGGCAAGATACATCGTTACCAAGGATGCTACCAAAAAGGCAGTCTGGATATTTATAAGTTCATAAGATGAACTTCGTTCCTACCATTGTGTGACAATGGAGTTGTGGCATTTGCCAAGGAACTACCGTCCCATCAGAAATCCAGATATAATTCTTAGGCAGTATCACCTGATCATGGAGATGGTTGATCTCCAGGGAGATCGAGGTTAGGAGAGTAGACACAGAGGACAACAGGGCGGATCCACTCACAAAGGCCTTTTTCTCAGTAGAGACTTTTATGGGATGGTTGAGTATGAGATACTTCAACCGCAGCTAGTTGTTGGGTATGCGATACCATAACAGATGGCCCTAGTGCAAGTGGGAGATTGTTAGTTATATGTATGCCCTAGAGGCCATTACTGTACATGCGATGTATATTGTAGTGGATGCTAGGACATATATAGGGAGGACTTTCTTGCTCGACATGATAGTATGCTATCTGGTTGTACTTTATCTTAACATGTACTCTGATTGTCTCTATGTTACATGTTGATAAAGCCCTTAGGATGTGTACTCGACTACTGGGACTATGATGAGATCATACTAGTGGGGCCACGGTAGTCGACGAGTACATCCTATAACTGTTCCTAGTCGAGGGTGTATCGAGACAGGGCATCGATACACCAGAGTAGACTAGCGTATACACATCTTGACCCATATGATGGGCGATGGATGATCCCATATCCATCGGTGTTTGACATCAAGGATGGTGTACGGGTGCTCAGTGGAGACTGGGTACACTGGACGGACTCGCCGAGAACTCCCAGATGGTATTATACCATACGTCAGATGGCAGTTCTCCGGTGACACTGGTACAGAGTAGTCTGTTGACCCGAGATCGTCATAGAGTCTTGTGTGATTCCCACTATGCTTTGATTTCCATCATACCACGTCCAAGAGGGCGTGCAAAAAGGTGGCTTTTGGGTACAGTCCCGAATCACATGGAGGCAATGAGCGATCGGAGGGGATTCGTCTCTCCCGGTATAGGGAGTTGATGTTGTGCTGTGTTCGATTGGCTATAACCGGAAATCCCTGGCCAGGGTTGCTGAGATTTACTGGTAAGTGTTATCAGTAGTTTCTCGAACTGTTATAGACCTCATATCGACACGACTTATCGAGCTACTGGGGTCTGACGTTTACCACCCCTAGGCGAGATATGCAACATATCAGACGACGAGACCGGACTGTACGGGAGTGTTACTGATTGGATTCGCAGGAGAAGTTACAGGCTTGCTTGTTGATCTTCTAAGTGCTCAATACCTGGGTAGCTGTTACGTTTAGCTGACCGCTTGCAGCTTGTGGGTGTTTGATATGATCATCACCTACTGCCGGCGTATTGACGATTCTTTAGAGTCCTACACAGAGGTTTCTTGACTCAGGAAAAACGGAGTAGGAGCACATATGTGATATGTGCGGGACCGAGGATAATGCGATATGTGATACCGTATTATATTCTCACGATATTTGATATCAGCCGGGTCATCGGATCAAGTGTTGATTCGATGAATCGGTACGGATAAATATTAGTCGGTTATATACGATATAGCCGGATTGTCGGATCAAGTGTTGATTCGATAATTTAATGTATAATAATATATATGATATATTAAATGACATTAACTAATATTTGCTCACTAAAAGATTCTTTTTCTCACTCGGATAATACATTGATATATATGCGATATATGTTAATTGTATTATTTTATTTTGTTACGATAAATATTATATATGTGATATATAATATTGTAACATGATATGATAAATAATGCAACATGTTTAGTGGAGTTTAAACATGATTAGGGTTTGGATTAGGGTTAAACTTTCTAGATGTTTCTAGAAGGTTTTCTTTTTGTTTTGGAAAAAATATTTGTAAGTGACTCATGCTTTAACCCAACCCAAACCTAACCCTAGTTAATTCTCTACAAGAGTTTGCTTGACCATGGTTGCATTATCTATCATATTATTCATTTCCTATTCATCACAAAAGGATTCAACATTATTGTTCATCATCTTCTTCCTTCTTGTTCTTTGCTTGAAATGGTTTCTTGCTTTGATTTTTGTGATGGATAAATATGAGAAAAAGATAAATAAAGAGAGCAAAAATCCTACTTCATCATCCTCATCTTCCCTTGCCATTTAGATGAGGGTGTTCACATCATTTCATGAGTGTTAGCTTGTGTTAAAGAAACTTCAAGGTAGATCGTCTTAGTATCGAAGATCGGAAGCAAAGGTTGCGTCTTTCTCTTCGTGGAACCTCTCGAGAGTCTGGAACCCGATGATCGCAGCGAAGGGACCACAACACGGAGCATATGAAGTGAAGGACCGGATCTACAAAGGTTGTAATCCCTCTCACTTAGTGTTAAAATGTTTAGCATGCTTGTTTTCGCCTAATCTCTAGTTTAAAGTTCCGTATTCGGGTTGTTCGGCACGGCTAAATTTTAAATCGGGCATGGTTGATGCCTCGTAGACCCTTGTGCGCGTGCCTAGCAACCCTACAGTACCAATATACGTCATCTACACCATATCACCTGAACCGTGAAAACCCTCTGTGTGGGACTCTAAAGACTCGTCAATACGCTGGCAGTGAGTTTAACCACAAGCACGTCAGCGGCACTAACTGTACGTAACGGCTACCCAGGTATTGAGCAAAAGGAAGGCCGACGAGAAAACGCATCCAAACCCCTACTGAGCCTGACAGTGACAATATCCGTACAGTATGGTCTGTTCGTCTATGAGTATCGCATATCGAGTGTAGCGGGTGGATAAAGTCAGACCCCTACTAACGCGATAATTCGTGTCGGTATGTAACCCATCACCACCTGAGAAATTATCATTCCAGGATCGGTAATTCTCGTCTACCCCGGCCGAGGATTTCTGGTGATGGCCACCCGTGCACAGCGCGACATCAACCCCTAATGCCCGGAGAAACAAATCCCCGACGATCGGCTCACTGCTACCATGTGGCTCGGGACTGTACCCAACTAAAATCTGTTTGCACGACTTCTTTGAGCCGTGGTAGGCTAGTAATCAAAGCACAGTGGGAACTCACATGTGACAAATGACGATCTCAGGTCAACAGACTAACCTGTACACATGTCACCAGGGAACTTCTATCTGACAATAGGTATAGTACCAACTAGCATATTCCCGGCGAGTCCGTCCAGTGTATTCATAACCCAATGAGCACCTGTATACTATCTTAGGTGAACAAACTAACACCAGTGGTTTATGAGACCTTGCCACCGCCCCTCACCAGGGTCTCGATCAGTATACACTAGTCTACTCTGGAGTATCGATACCTAGTCTCGAAACTCCCAACGATTATGGACATTTAAGGATTTGATTATAGACTCCTAGCTCTCACATATATGATCGCCATCATAATACTGGTAGTCAAGAAAGAATCCTATGGGCTCTATCATACTAGTGATCTGTATGTACATGATGATAAAGACAAACCAGATAGTAAACTATCATCTCTAGTAAGACTGTTCTACTGGTATAGGTCTTCTCTCAATCATCATAATCACTTATCTGCGATTACGATAATTGCCTTGAGGGCACTATAGCCAACACAAGATACAAAATCGATATAGTTGAATTTTTGCAGGAGGCTTTGTTATTGCGGTAATTGGCATTTTCTTCCAGTAGAGCATTCCTACAGGTTAGACGATGCTCAATTTAATGGTCATTAGAAGTTTCTTAGGTCTCCATCCTCATTGTCCGGAGAAGACGTGATTGCTCAGTGGGATGGTTACAATAATATGACTTTCGGGATAGATCCGGCAAAACAGGACAAACCGCCCTACTGGAACAAATTAAGCATTTTCTACAAGCTTTCATACTAGTCAACAAATTTAGTGCATCATTATCTAGGCATCATGGACATAGAAAAGAGAGTATCCGAGCATGCACTTAACTTACTTCTTTATAAAGACAGAAATTCGAAAGACAAGCTCTGTACTCGGATGGATTTTTAGGACTGGGAAATTGGAAGTTAATTGCATCCTAAACCAATAGCGGGTAAACCAGGTAACTTTGTACTTCTCAATACCGCGTATCATATGTCACAACCGGAGAAGAAAATGTTCCTACATGTGTTGCATGATTTGAAAGTTCCCACAGATTTCTCAAGATTTTTTAGCAAGAAAATAAAAATTATGAAAGGCAAAATCGATGGGTTGAAAAGTCATGATCACCATGTTATTATGGAGCACCTTCTCCCATTAGCCCTCAGGACTTTCCTTCCCGAATCGGTTTGTTTTGTAAAAAATGATCTTTTTTGCTTTATTAGGGAATTATGCATTAAAACCTTGGATGTTGTGAAGCAGGAGAATCTAGAAAATTCTATTTCCTTGATAGTTTGCAAGCTTGAGCGTAACAAGTCGTTGAATTGACTTTCATTGTTTGGGGGGCGGAACGGTGAGGCAAGTGAACAAAGTGAACGATAGGGTTTTAAGTAGAACGAGTGGAATGGAGACCATGGCAAGTGAAGCGAAGGAAGGAACTGACGCCGGATAAGTGTGGAAATCCTGTTGATCACTCCAATGCACCATTCGAAGAGGAGGGTGTCGCCGTCATTCTTCGATATCATAATACACCTGACGGTTCATCTTGCAATCGAGGCTAAGTTTGCCGGACTGGTAAAATATCGATGGATGTATCACGTCGAAAGGTACGTTGAATTTTTCGTTTCACGCATTTTGTATACTTATTGTTGTCTTATATACCTGTATTTATTTATTTGACATATATTTTTAGGTACTTCTATACTCTAAAAAAGTATATACACAGTAGAAATTGACGAGAGAGTTCTATCCTGCAATATTATCTTCTAGATAAAATAACTACATTTTGTTCCCGCTATCTGGATGAGAACATTGAGATGAAGCTTAACCGGCCTTGGAGAATTTAAGACGAGCCATATGGTAAAACATATTATAAGATAGTAGACCCCATGTTTATCAACAAGATATATTGGTTTATCCTCCTCAATAGCGTATGTCTTAAAGAAATCAGAGAGTAAGTTTTTTGGATCGATTGTTATATGTGTATATATATATGAAATGAGATAATGTTGATATTATAATTTATTGTTGAGAATAGAATTCATATTGATGAGGTACATGAGAGGCATTCTGATTGGAATGATGAACGATTGGAAAAATATCATCAAATTAATTTTTGCGATTGGGTTGCAGATAATGTAAATTGTTCGAATAATATGTTATTGCGAACAATCTTATCTAAACTTATATCGTTATGTATTTACCGTAAAAATTTTGTCAGATTCATGATTCAAACTTTTTTGCATTATTAAAGAGAGACTCAAGATGTTTAGCTTGGTTTCTTAGTATGGAGGTTCCATACTATAAGAGATTCGGTGTCCTTGGATACAAATTTGAAGATAAAGACATATAAATATCTCGAACTTCCCAGAACAGTGGGATTGCAATTAGATGGTGTGATTTATTATGGATAATTAAATTGCATACTTGGTATCCAATATACCGGACGATCATAACTGTTTTATATATTTCAATATATTTATTAAGATACACGAACCGATATGGATAAGTGGAGAAACAATCTCGGGACTTGGAAAGACAAATATGGATTGATTAGTGTAAACACACTTCGATTTTATGGTCAGGACGATCCATTTATCTTTCCGCAATAAGTATTTCAAGTATACTACTCACAGTGCTTGAAGCATCCAGGATGAAGTGTCGTATTCCATTGGAAACTCAGGGATGTTTACGATTTTCCATAATTTGAGGATCGTATGGAGGACAGCGATGAGAATGAAGAAGAGAGAAGACTTAGAGTGTTTTGACCGTTTGTCTCCAAAGACGAGTTGTCTTCAGCTGATCGTGAAATTAAGTGGGTTAAGGTTGATATCGATGATGAAATCCAAGTAGATATGTTTAATACGTCTATGAAATGAAAAAAGTTATCAGTAATGTTATATTATTACTTAACATTTACTACGATTTATACATATATTGCATACATATGTAATGATTGTACTTTTATTTAGTTCTGATGACGACGCCAGGAGCAGCGAGGGGCGGAAGGAGAACCATCCGCGGAATTAGCAGAGGTTGAGGTAGAGACAGAGGCAGAGTGGTTGTGCCGTCCGGAGAGCAGCGTAGGGAGCTCCAGAAGGCTGGTCTTGCACCTCGATCCATATCCCCTTCAGATGACTCCTTCCGTGTGGACTTTGCCACACCTCTAGGTATATTGCATGCATATTCATTTCGAATATAATATTATAGATATACACACATATTCATTTTAAAGTTTCTTATATAGTGAATTTTGAATTGTTTGGTAGTAGGTGGTGCGCCCACATCAGAGGCAGAGGCCACTACTACCGCACCTGCAAGTATGTTTTATATTCTATATTGCATGCATATTGATTTAGAATGTTATATTATATATACACACATTCTTTTTTCCATTACTTATATAATCAATTTTTGATTGTCTAGCTGTAGACGGTGCCTCCACATCCCGGGCAGAGGCCACTACCGCATCTGCATGTATGTTTATATATCTTATATTGTATATATATTGATTTAAAATGTTATATTATAGATATACACATATTATTTTTGCAATTACTTATATAATCAAGTTTTGATTGTTTATTTGTAGGTGGTGCTTCCACATCGCGGGCAGAGGCCACTATCGCACCTGCAGGTATGTTTATATATTCTATATTAATTTAGAATGTTATATTATAGATATACACACATTATTTTTGCAATTAGTTATATAATATACTTTTTATTTTCTAACTGTAGGTGGTATATCTACATCCGGCGTAGAGACCACTTCTGCCACTTTTGACCCTCCGCGTATCCTACAGGTTAGTATTCTTAAATATAAAATCTTTTTCACAAAAGGGAAAATGACTTGGACACAATAGCATATCCAAAAGGTCCAAATTTGATCAATAATTACCACTTTGAATTTAAGGTTTGCATATATCTCTATTTTCATAATGCAAATGATTTAAGCTCTCAATTAGTTTTACCTTTTTGGTACATGTAGTCAGCTTTTATTTTTACGAAAATTAGTTTTTTAATTTACATATCCTTTAAGAATAACCATGAACTTTATGTAATTTTATCCTCAATGTTTATTTTCAAGTTGGAGGGGATGCATCCACGTCCGGGTCACCGGCTGTTCATCACTGGAGGAACTATCATCCCGCTTGTGGTGCTGCCCGGGTTCAAGCTCATGCTGCCATTGCCGGAGGTATATATCTTACTTCAATTTTTGTTAATTCTTGATTTCTAAATATCGTTTTGTTTTGATATTGCTTGTCTTGATATTTCTTGTAGATGCAGGGCAGTCACACTTCGAGAGGGGGACTCGAAGGCCAAATCAGCCCCACAAGTTGAGGCCTGATAAAGATAGTGGGGAGGCACATTCCCCCTCTTCCTTACCCTCGATTATCACTACACTGGCGATTATGCTGAGAGAGTCCACCTGTATATGGGGGATGAGAACCACACCCAAAAGAAGTATTCTTTTCACGTTGAGTGGAGCGATCAGCACCAGTGCTCTTTTGACCTCTTCTGAGATCAAGCTCGGTTATTAATATATATTTTCATTTGACTTATCAAATAAATTTACTATTATTTAACACTTATAATTTAAATACATTATTTTCTTGTATTTTCAGCTTAATTATGTCTTTTAGTCTATACCCGACCCTGATCACCCTGACAGAGTGCTCAAACTTCATGCTCTTTACCTGGGATTCATGAGGAACATGCAATCTAAGATCCGATATAATATAAACGATTTGAATATAGATTGCTACATGCTATGACTGTCGACCCCCAAGATGGAGAGAGTGGCTCTTCTATATTCTCTGGCCTTTTCCAGAGCCCACGTAAATACATGGCCTTTCTTGTGCCGGTATTATGAGTCTGAGCGCAAACAGGTTTGTAATTTAAATGTAATTCATTATTTAGTATATAATTTATTTCTTTGTGTTGCTTAATTAGAAAACTAAACCAGATTGTGTTGCACAGAAACGAGTCGGTCAAAACAAAGAGAATAGGAAGTCGGCGAAGAAGGGTCGTCCCACTTACACAGCTGGCTCGGGGAACATTATTCGTGCCATAGAGGAATCAATAAATTACAATATATCTATTTTGATATAATGCAATATGAAAAGTAATTTTATAATATATGTAAATTTTTGGTGAATTGTAGAGAGCTCAGACCCTGGCGCAGGGTGGTATACCGAGCATGTTAACCGTGTATGTAAATCCCCGTTACCATCTTAATAAAAGTTTTTCCTATTCTTTAAGTCCCAGAGATTTACTTTTTCCTCGTATATTTTTGAAGAAGGTGGTTGCTTGAATCCCAATATTTATATTTTTTCAAACCCTAAAAGTTAAAACCCAAGATTTAAAACCAATTTGGAAAACCAAACACAAACCAAAATTTAAAAACAAATAAAATATTTTACTAAACCCCAAACCCAAACAATATTCAATCCCCAGCCCACTCACCATATTCGAAATAAATTCTTTATTAAAATTTACCCAGCCCGTTTCCTTCCTCAGCCCACTCATTTTTTTTTTCTTTAATAAACCCTTTATTAAATCCCCGGCCTTTCCCCCCCTCAGCCCACAAATTTAAATAAGGATTTTTTTTAAAACCCAAAGCCCACTCCCTCCTTCGGCCCGTCTCCAAGTGCACCAGACCCGACCCGACATGCTCCTGTTCATCTCCCTTTCTCCTCCAACGGTAACTTCCTCCATTCCCACTCGCGACCCGCCTCCTCCGCCGCAGCTCGCGCCCATGCCAACGCCCGTTAGTGCGACGTTACACCCGCGACTTCAACCCTCATTCTTTTCCTCACACCCTCACCTCTCTCTTCTCTGCCATTTTCAAATTTTCCCCACTCCTCTCCATTCACGAAAACCCACTGAGCGCCATTGTCCCTCACTCCACCGCCGGCGATGACCCTCGACAACCCTCGGCGACCCCTCGCTCACTCATCCTCCACCAACAGAACTCTTCACCACCATAATACATCAATCCGAGCACCCCCTGCCAAGCACCCCTGCACACCAACTTCTGCACTGTGCTCGACCACCACCCTGCCCCTCGACGCCGGCGATCTCCACACTACACCACCGACCCCTACACCCTCTGCATCTTCTCCTCCTCCCCAAGATCCACACCCGAGTCTCTCTCTCTCTCTCTCTCTCTCTCTCTCTCTTCAAGAAAATCCCATAACCCATTTTTCCTACACCCTCTGCGGCTCGTCGCCGGAGCGACGCCGTCGACCGTTGTCAACCCCAACACTACTCAGGAGATCCACAGAGCCTCCTTCACCCTTCCAGCGAGTACAAGAAGTCTCCGGACAACTCCGACGCAAATTCCATATCTCGAGCCAAGCTCGCGCAATTCGTTTCACGACGTACATCGCGCGCTCGTGACGCCGCTGCTGCCGTGCGACCCCGAGACATTTCCAGGCAAGTGTTTTACTTGCTACATGCTAAAATAAGTGTGATACAAACTTAAATCATTTAGTTTATAATTTACCGATTCCTGATATATTTTGCAATCTATGTGTTCGATGCTAGACCCCAATGGAAATACTTACTTAATCTGACGGAAATAGATGTTTTCCATTGGCCCATATGATGACGAATATCGTGTATGAATCTCACAGGAAAATACGATTGTTAGTGACTAAAATTGATACCCCCAAATATACCGTTAAAACTAGGAATTCCCTGTAACTGAAAATGGTAAAAATCACTGTAAATTATGTACATACTGGAATGATGCGTTCGAGGGCTTAAATCGAAGCAGACTCGACTAAATTTAACCCTATGTAAACTTCTAATGATTTCTGTCCTGTAACTGCGATGATATTTAGATCGGAGTGCGACTCTGGACTGCAGTCCAGAGCGACTCTGATTACTGTGTACTGTCCCAAAATGTGTGTCACTGGGTTTCCTGAATTCGTATGTTATGGAACTTTGTAGTAGATTAAATATGATTCTGTTAGCTAAACAAAACAAGTGGTTCCATTCCGTTTCATTGCCGTTTGCTATTTTAAACTGTAAATGGAAGGGCAGAACGTATAACTGTCCAGAACAGATTCAGAAGTGATATACTGATGTTAAACTGTGTATAATTTTCAATGTACAGATGCGATTGAGGATCCGTCTGTTGCGTTGAATAATCTATTGACAACCCTATATTTCATTCAACTATATCATCGCTAAAATATGAACCCAACTGGGTGCAATTCATGTCGCGAAACGGACGTTCAGTTCTGAAACTGAATTTCCAGCCGCGAGCACTTAAAATGAAACAGCTGTATCTTGAAAACCGAAATCCCGATTGAATTGAAACTAATTTTGATGAATTTCTGACTGAGCTTTCTATTTATCTTACTTGTATCATTTTGCTGAATTCTTAACATATTAATTTATGCAATTTTTGTAAGATAATGACATGCATATTGAATCACAATACACTTAGCTTAATGATGGCAACATACATATAACATACCACATTTTTGCCATATACTTAGTATTAGCGTGTGTTAGAGACAGTGGATATTGCATTATCGTATGTGATTGATATTGGTTTAGGAGTGACGAGTACACCAATGGGAAGTGAATATTCATGACAGTGGTTGATACAGTGGACAGTGACAAAACCGTGCCAATGGTATACTTGTACACGACTAAATCAAGATCATAAATAGTGTAAACCTGGGGATAAAAGGGGAAATCGAAGTGGAAAGAGAATCGTATTTAGCGGGACCGTGTTTTAGAGGATGATCATTCGAGCAGTAATATATATATTAGGTAGGATCTAGCGATCCGGCTGACAGGGTTATGTCCCGGGCATGTGGGCCGTTGTCTCGGGTATGTACGAGACTCCTGTTAAACATGATCCTCCTTCCACTATGCGGTTTCAAACATGACTTAGAGACCGATAGAGACACAAAACATATTCTGCATCATACAGTGACATAGTGATTACTCGCATTGTTCTTACACTAGTATTACCTCATTTACCTATTTCATCTTATTATAATAATATTGTTATTGTGTCGCTCTGACGACCTGAGTATGCATGCTCAGATTCCGTGGAAGGACCAGCGCAGGAGACGGATCTACCTTTCGAGTTCACGGAGATATAGTCTGGTGTACTTTCTTTCTTTATTGCTTTCCATAAAAGTGATCGTGAGATTGAACTTGGTTAGTAACTGTTCTTATTATTTGTAAAATTATGAACAATGGATTTTAATGTAATAAATTAGTAATGTGATTCCTTTACTACTGTGCTTTATTTACTGATTACCATGTATGCTAGAAGCCGAAGTGTGACTACGGTGGGATGATTCCTTGACCGTAGGATCATGGCTGGCCTAGTCATCCCTTGTTTTCCATATTTTGGGAAGCGGGGCGTGACATGGTTTAGTTGGTATCAGAGCCCGTGTTTAGTATCAAGGGATAACATTAACTATACTGTATTACGATATTCTCGTTTCACTACTCTTGATTTTCATCCTTGAATCTGATCCTATCCTTTTGAATCTTCCAGTGATATGACGTCCCCGAACGACCCCTCCTCGAACTCCAGCTCTCAGGACCGCACGGAAAGAATACTTAGTGCACTGACCACTTTCGCGGAAGCTCAGGAGAGGAAGACAGATTTACTCGCTGAGAGACTCAGGGCGATTACCGCCGCAGGAGGACCCTCCGCACTCATTACCGCCCCCGAGGGCGCTACTCCACCAGCTTATCATGCTAGGGCTGGTACCGTATCAGACTTCCGACGGTTACATCCAGCTGCATTCGCAGGGCTAGCTGAACCCCTTAAAACTGAGCAATGGCTGGTGAACATGGAGAACTTGCTGACAGCCGCCAGGGTTCCATAGGAAGATAGGGTGGACGTGATAAAGATTCAATTAGAAGATGAAGCCCGTATATGGTGGTCGGTGGAAGAAAGCAGGCTTGATGGGCCAATTGGATGTGGAAAATTGAAGGAATGTTTCCTAGATCATTATTTTCCTTCCATAGCCAAGGCAGAAATGGAGGAAAGGTTTATTCTTTTGAAGCAGAATGGACGCCCAGTGGACGTTTATGCGGCATAGTTCAACCGTTTCAGCCGTTTTGCTCCATACATGGTCGTCTTAGAGGCCACCAAGGCCAGACGTTTCCTTCAGGGGTTAGATTTCGAGTTGCAGCAGTTGATTGCATCGTTGGATTTGCAGACTTTCGCACAGGTACTCAACGCGGTGAGAGTTCAGAAGCAATTGATTAACAAGTTCAGGAGACCCCCGGTCGTTCCAACACGTACCCACGTGCCTTCTCGAGGAGCCATACCGATTCACAGGCCAGGAACGACACAAATGAAGCGCCCGTTCATATCACAGCATCGCCCCCAGAGACAGGGCATAGTTTGCGGATATTGCGGTAGAGGTGGGCATACCCAGAAGGACTGTCGCCGTGCCAAAGGACAGTGCTTGATTTTCGGGTCCAGTCAGCACAAGATTAATAGTTGCCCTAAGCGGGCAGAGATAAAGGGAGGTTCTGGACCGCCACAGCAGAGGCCGCAGGAGCAGAGGCAACCCTTTACAGGTCGCGGTCAGAGACGGGATTTCACCTTGACCGCCGAGCAGGCAGAGGCGTCAGGAGATGTGGTTACAGGTACTCTGCTCGTATATTCTTTACCAGCTAGAGTACTATTTGATTCTGGAGCATCGCATTGTTTCTTGTCTGAGCATTTCACTGATACACACTCAATACCACATGAACCACTAACCAAGGGATGGGAAATTCATACGGGTAATGGCATTATAATATCTAGTCGAGAATGTAGATTATGCCCAGTTGTAGTGTGTGGCAGGGAATTCTATGCGAATTTCCTTCTGATTGGGACAGGCAGTTACGACGCAATTCTCGGGATGGATTGGATGAGCACTTTCCATGCAGTTATCGATTGTCGGGCAAGGAATGTGTTCTTCCGCATTCCCAATCACCCAGAGTTTATTTTCGAGGGCGGAAGTGAATCTTTGGAGCCAGCTAAGTACAGAGCCAAGCCCAAGGAACTGACAGCTATGGAGATTAATAAGATCCCAGTCCCAGAAATTGTTCGGGACTTTCTGGACGTATTTCCCGAAGATCTACCAGGTCTGCCACCTCCTCGAATCTTGGAGTTCTCAATCGATTTGACTCCAGGTACAGCCCCAGTATCCAGAGCCCCATACAGAATGGCACCAGTTGAGTTGGCGGAATTGAAGAAGCAGGTTGAAGAACTATTGGAGAAGGGATTTATTCGGCCAAGCGCTTCACCGTGGGGTGCACAAGTTCTGTTAGTAAAGAAGAAGGATGGATCGCTGCGAATGTGTATAGATTACCGGGAGCTGAACAAAGTCACAATAAAGAACAAGTATCCAATTCCGCGCATTGATGACTTATTCGATCAGCTAAGTGGAGCCAAGGTATTTTCGAAGTTGGACCTCCGTTCTGGATATCATCAAATCAGGGTAGCAGCCGAGGATGTATGCAAGACGGCTTTCAGGACCCGATACGGACATTACGAGTTCCTTGTGATGTCGTTCGGTGTTACCAATGCCCCAGCAATATTCATAGACTTGATGAACAGGGTGTTCGCAAAGTACTTGGACACGTTTGTCGTTGTGTTTATCGACGACATACTTGTCTACTCGAAGACCCGGGAAGAGCATGCTGAACATTTGCGCACGGTCCTACAAATTCTTCGGGAAGAGAAGCTGTATGCGAAGCTAAGCAAGTATGAATTCTGGCTCGACAAGGTTCAGCTTTTGGGACATATCGTTTCAGGCGAAGGCATCTCGGTGGACCCGGCAAAGATAGAATCTGTCAGAGATTGGCCAACGCCGAAGTCAGTGGCTGAGATCAGGAGTTTTCTGGGATTGGCAGGTTATTATCGTAGATTCATCCAAGATTTCTCAAGAATCGCTGAACCATTGACGAGGCTGACATGGAAGGACGTACCGTTTACGTGGACAGAAGAGTGCACTCAGGCATTTGACACACTGAAGCAGAAGTTAACCACGGCGCCTATTCTTACAGTACCAGATAATTCCGGTAGTTTGGTGATACACAGCGATGCCTCAGGGAAGGGATTAGGCTGTGTCCTAATGCAGCATGGCCGAGTGGTTGCTTACGCCTCTCGACAACTGAGAAACCACGAGAAGAACTACCCTACGCATGACTTGGAGTTAGCTGCGGTAGTCTTTGCATTGAAGATTTGGAGGCACTATCTATTGGGTGAGAAAGTGGAGGTGTACACAGATCATAAAAGTTTGAAGTACGTTTTCACTCAAAAAGAACTAAACATGAGGCAGCGCCGATGGCTAGAGCTGATTGCAGATTATGACTTGGACCTTCAGTATCACCCGGGAAAGGTCAATGTTGTACCAGATGCGCTCAGTCGCAAGCCAGTGGTCATGATGTTGACTGATCAGAGGAGCATTATTGAGGACTTTCAGAGACTTGAATTTGAAGTCGTTACACCGAACGCACTCAGTCAACTTTGGCAACTACAGGTGCAATCTTCTCTGGTGGATCGCATCAAGATTGTACAAGCGGATGATCCCCGATTGCAAAAGTTCAGAGAGCAAGTGGAAGCTGGACTGAGAACGGATTTGATTATACATGAAGATGGCTCTCTGAGATTCGGTCAGACTCTGCATACCCAAGGGAGAGGTTCGAGAAGAAGTATTGGCTGAAGCACACAGTTCAGCTTATTCTGTGCATCCGGGAGGTACTAAAATGTATCAGGACCTAAAGCAGCACTTTTGGTGGAACGGAATGAAGCGGGAAATTGCGAGGTTCGTATCCAAGTACTTGGTATGTCAGCAGGTGAAGGCGGAACATCAGAGGACAGCAGGATTGTTACAACCACTGCCGATACCAGAATGTAAGTGGGAGCACATTACCATGGATTTTGTGACGGCCTTACCACGGAGCCCTAGGGGCAATAACGCCATTTGGGTTATCGTCGATCGCCTCACGAAAGCTGCACACTTCCTACCTTTCCGAGTGGGACAGTCGATAGAATCACCGGCAGAAAGATATATGCAGGAGATTGTACGACTTCACGGTGTTCCAGTCAGCATTGTGTCAGACTGGGACACGAGATTCTTGTCGCACTTTGGAAGAGCTTATAGGAGAGCTTGGGTACCCGCCTTAAATTCAGCACAGCTTATCACCCGCAAACGGATGGACAATCCGAGTGTACGATTCAGACGCTCGAGGATATGTTGAGAGCCTGTATGTTGGACTTTCAGGGTTCCTGGGAGGACCATCTGCATCTAGTCGAGTTCTCGTACAACAATAGTTATCAGGCTAGTATTCAGATGGCTCCTTTTGAAGCACTATACGGCGGAAGTGTCGATCCCCAGTATGTTGGGATGATGTGGGAGAACGAAGATTACTGGGCCCTGAACTCATTGTTCAGACAGTCGACAAGGTCCAAATGATCAGACAGCGTATTAAGACGGCTCAGGATCGACAGAAGAGTTGGGCAGATACCAGCAGGAGGACACTAGAATTCGAAGTCAGAGATCACGTGTTCTTAAAGATTTCCCCTACCCGTGGAGTTATCAGGTTCGGAGGCCGGGGAAAGCTCAGTCCCCGTTTTATCGGACCTTTTGAGGTGCTAGAGGGAGTAGGAGAGGTGGCCTATCGACTTGCCTTGCCTCCATCGCTAGCTGGTGTGCACAATACCTTCCACGTGTCACATTTGCGGCGTTATGTTCGGGATGAGAGCCATGTCCTGGACCATTCGGAGCTGGTTTTGGGTACCGATCTATCGTACGAGGAGCAGCCTACTACCATCCTCGACCGCAGAGAGAAAGTGCTGAAGAATAAGATCATTCCTTTAGTCCGAGTGTCTTGGGGCGGTCGTTCCCCAGGAGAATCCACCTGGGAGCGGGAGGAAGATATCCGTGATCGTTATCCACATCTCTTTGTTCAGTACATTATTTCCTTGTATCCTTGTTAAATTTCGAGGACGAAATTTTTGTTAAGGGGGGTATGATGTAAATCCCCGTTACCATCTTAATAAAAGTTTTTCCTATTCTTTAAGTCCCAGAGATTTACTTTTTCCTCGTATATTTTTGAAGAAGGTGGTTTCTTGAATCCCAATATTTATATTTTTCCAAACCCTAAAAGTTAAAACCCAAGATTTAAAACCAATTTGGAAAACCAAACACAAACCAAAATTTAAAAACAAATAAAATATTTTACTAAACCCCAAACCCAAACTATATTCAATCCCCAGCCCACTCACCATATTCTAAATAAATTCTTTATTAAAATTTACCCAGCCCGTTTCCTTCCTCAGCCCACTTATTTTTTTTTCTTTAATAAACCCTTTATTAAATCCCCAGCCTTTCCCCCCCTCAGCCCACAAATTTAAATAAGGATTTTTTTTAAAACCCAAAGCCCACTCCCTCCTTCGGCCCGTCTCCAAGTGCACCAGACCGGACCCGACCCGCTCCTGTTCATCTCCCTTTCTCCTCCAACGGTAACTTCCTCCATTCCCGCTCGCGACCCGCCTCCTCCGCCGCTGCTCGTGCCCACGCCAACGCTCGTTATTGCGATGTTACACCTGGGACTTCAACCCTCATTCTTTTCCTCACACCCTCACCTCTCTCTTCTCTGCCATTTTCAAATTTTCCCCCACTCCTCTCCACTCACGAAAACCCACCGAGCGCCATTGTCCCTCACTCCACCGCCGGCGACGACCCTCGACAACCCTCGGCAACCCCTCGCTCACTCCTCCTCCACCAACAGAACTCCTCACCACCATAATACATCAATCCGAGCACCCCCTGCCGAGCACCACTGCACACCAACTTCTGCACTGTGCTCGACCACCACCCTGCCCCTCGACGCCGGCGATCTCCACACTACACCGCCGACCCCTACATCCTCTGCATCTTCTCCTCCTCCCCAAGGTCTACACCCGAGTCTCTCTCTCTCTCTCTCTCTCTCTCTCTCTCTCTCTCTCTTCAAGAAAATCCCATAACCCATTTTCCCTACACCCTCTGGGGCTCGTCGCCGGAGCGACGCCGTCGACCGTCGTCAACCTCAACACTACTTAGGAGATCCACAGAGCCTCCTTCACCCTTCCAGCGAGTACAAGAAGTCTCCGGACAACTCCGACGCAAATTCCGTATCTCGAGCCAAGCTCGCGCAATTCGTTTCATGGCGTACATCGCGCGCTTGTGACGCCGCTGCTGCCGTGCGACCCCGAGACATTTCCAGGCAAGTGTTTTACTTGCTACATGCTAAAATAAGTGTGATACAAACTTAAATCATTTAGTTTATAATTTACCGATTCCTGATATATTTTGCGATCTATATGTTCGATGCTAGACCCCAATGGAAATACTTACTTAATCTGACGGAAATAGATGTTTTCTATTGGCCCATATGATGACGAATATCGTGTATGAATCTCACAGGAAAATACGATTGTTAGTGACTAAAATTGATACCCCCAAATATACCGTTAAAACTAGGAATTCCCTGTAACTGAAAATGGTAAAAATCACCGTAAATTATGTACTTACTGGAATGATACGTTCGAGGGCTTAAATCGAAGCCGACTCGACGAACTTTAACCCTATGTAAACTTCTAATGATTTCTGTCCTGTAACTGCGATGATATTTAGATCGGAGTGCGACTCTGGACTGCAGTCCAGAGCGACTCTGATTACTGTGTACTGTCTCAAAATGTGTGTCACTGGGTTTCCTGAATTCGTATGTTATGGAACTCTACAGTAGATTAAAGATGATTCTGTTAGCTAAACAAAACAAGTGGTTCCATTCCATTTCCTTGCCGTTTTCTATTTTAAACTGTAAATGGAAGGGAAGAACGTATAACTGTCCAGAACAGATTCAGAAGTGATATACTGATGTTAAACTGTATATAACTTTCAACGTACAGATGCGATTGAGGATCCGTCTATTTTTTTGAATACTCTATTGATAACCCTAGATTTCATTCAACTGCAGCATTGCTAAAATCTGAACCCAACTGGGTGCAATTCGTGTAGCGAAACGGACGTTCAGTTCTGAAACTGAATTTCCAGCCGTGAGCACTTAAAATGAAACAGCTGTATCTTGAAAACCAAAATCCCGATTGAACTGAAACTAATTTTGATGAATTTCTGACTGAGCGTTCTATTTATCTTACTTGTATCATTTTGCTGAATTCTTAACATATTAATTTATGCAATTTTTGTAAGATAATGACATGCATATTGATTCACAATACACTTAGCTTAATGATGGCAACATGCATATAACATACCCCATTTTTGCCATATACTTAGTATTAGCGCGTGTTAGAGTTAGTGGACATTGCACTATCGTGCATGATTTATGTTGGTTTAGGAGTGACGAGTACACCAATGGGAAGTGAATATTCGTGACAGTGATTGATACAGTGGACAGTGACAAAACCGTGCCAATGGTATACTTGTACACGACTAAATCAAGATCATAAATAGTGTAAACCTTAGGATAAAAGGGGAAATCAAAGTGGAAAGAGAATCGTATTTAGCGGGACCGTGTTTTAGAGGATGATCATTCGAGCAGTAATATATATATTAGGTAGGATCTAGCGATCCGGCTGACAGGGTTTTGTCCCGGGCATATGGGTCGTTGTCTCGGGTATGTACGAGACTCCTGTTAAACATGATACTCCTTCCACTATACGATTTCAAACATGACTTAGAGACCGATAGAGACACAAAACATATTCTGCATCATACAGTGACATAGTGATTACTCGCATTGTTCTTACACTAGTATTACCTCATTTACCTGTTTCATCTTATTATAATAATATTGTTATTGTGTCGCTCTGACGACCTGAGTATGCATGCTCAGATTCCGTGGAAGGACCAGCGCAGGAGACGGATCTACCTTTCGAGTTCACGGAGATATAGTCTGGTGTACTTTCTTTCTTTATTGCTTTCCATAAAAGTGATCGTGAGATTGAACTTGGTTAGTAACTGTTCTTGTTATTTGTAAAATTGTGAATAATGGATTTTAATGTAATAAATTAGTAATGTGATTCCTTTACTACTGTACTTTATTTACTGATTACCATGTATGCTAGAAGCCGAAGTGTGACTACGGTGGGATGATTCCTTGACCGTAGGAGCATGGCTGGCCTAGTCATCCCTCGTTTTCCATATTTTGGGAAGCGTTGCGTGACAGTGTGTCTTACCGTCCATGGCACCTTGACAGACCCCACCATGGGCGAGTTTCGATTCCTCGACACAGCTACCCAGGAGTATTGCGTAAGTGTTAATATTTATTCTAATTCGAATGAAATTTTTGTTTTGATAAGTTCAAATTTAAATGATATACTTATGTTTTAATAGTTAATGTGGGTGTAAGAGCGGGTGGTGGAGTAGGCAAGGCATTTGGGATTGATTTCAGTGGACAGACCAATCCGATCATATTGACTCCATCCCTAGGCTCCGAACACGTAGAGCACCACGGAGGTTAAGAGAAAGGCCGGGGACTTGGTCCTAGCATGGCCTATATGAAGTTGGTCTCCACTCCGGAGGTTACTCCCCCTACCCCTATGAGCGACGTCTGAAGTATGTTGTTGCCGCATTGAAGACCGCCGTTGAGAAGTTGAAAGAGATATTAGTACGTATATTACTTATTAGTAAAATATTATATCATATTATAGATAGTAGAATATGCAATATTAGTAGCTTGAGCTTATTTGGTTTTAGACTTAAGTTTGATTAATCAGACTTATATAAAACTATCTAATTAAACCGAACTCTATAATCATAACCATACCATATATTTCTTCATTTTGATGTGTAAAAAGATATGATTATTTAAACTCAAAATTTGAGAAGAAAATATTGCTTTGTAAATTTGATAACTCCAAAACTAAGCATCCAATTAAGGAGAGATACAGGGTTACCAATTAGATTAAGAATCATTTTTATCTCCACTTAAAGTAAAATACGGTTTTCCAAACTAGATACCCGAATTAGGATTTAGTTCCTAAGTATTCTTAGATGGGGGAAAAGTATAGCTCTAAATGTGTGGAATTTTAACATGTATAAATTCTCCTACATAACATATGAATTTCGTTAGTTAACGTGGAATCTCAATAAAGTATATATAAATTCATGGTTCTGCAATAATTTGATAATAATACGAATTCGATTAAAATCTAGTACACTGTTCTTGCTCGTTTATTACAAAAACACAAAATTTTACAAATTCGGTAAGCTACGGCTCTACATGCCTCTCCTTCAGCTGCGGCTCCGAAAGCCATTATCTTGGCTGCGGCTGCATAGGCCACTCCTATAGCTCCACATCCCACTCAGATTCCTGTAAAGACCACTCAGACTTCTGCACAGACCGCTTCTTCATTAGCTGAGTTTTTGTCGATCCAGGGCTGCAGTGAAGAGCAGATTCGCCAGATTATGGCGTTTATTAGAGGTGGAGGAACTAAACCGAGCTAAGATAAGTTTATATATATTTTTGAGGATGGATGTATTTATTTGATATATATTGTATGTTTTGGATGATATCAGTGGTTGTTTTGATACTTACGATGATTTTAGATTGATTTCGTATTCTGTTTGTTTATTATATATATATATATATATATATATATATATATATATATATTATGAATGAGATGCTGTCTATGAATATTTTTTATTTGGCTATATGATATATATTATTGTGCACAGGGCAAGGAAAAAACGGAAAGCCCTTTCTTAAAATATAAACTTGATATAATGTCCTTACGGATTAATCCATAGGTGCAGCTGTTGCCCCCTATGGATTAATCCGTAGGGACAATTATTACCTCTACACATTTTTTCGTAGGGACAAAATATCAGAAAATATATTTTATTCTTATAGACTCGATAATATGGGCAAAACTTGCCTCTACGGATCCATAGGGGCATTAATAAGGTCGTACGTATAACTATGTAGGTGAAACTATTTTTTTTTTTTAATAGAAAAATTAAAAAAATATTATGACCCTATGTAGTAATCCGTAGGGATAAATGCCCTTACGGCTTAAGCAGTAGCGGCAATTTTTACTTCGTAAGGACATGTTCAGGACAACGACTTGCACTTGCGGCTTTGGACCTACGGAGATATTTTAGATCACTATAGATAAATCCGTAGGGGCTATTGTTTGTCCCTACGGATAAATCCGTAAGGGCAAGTGTATATTGTAGCAGTGTTTAATGTAACATGCATGATCAATTTAATTTAGTCAACAAGCTAATCATACATAACCAAGCATGCGATCCACACGTCTGTCAAATTTTCCATTTTCAATTATATATTGAACGAGAGAGATGCGACTATCTGTAGGCAAAAAGTAATAAATTTCTAGCTACCTTTAGCTTTACCATGATCGATGTCGGAGAGGTCTCCGTTGTTTATCTGAGTAGTCACTACTACAGTAATCGTTTGCCCCTATGGATTTAGCCGTAGAGGCAAACCACTGTTTCTATGGATATATCTATAGTGACATAAAATTCCTCCGTAGGTCCAAAAGCCACAGGTGCAAGTCTCCTTCCTGAACATGCCCCTACGGAGTAATAATTGCACTTATACCTTACTCTGTCCGTAGAGACATAATCTTTATTTAATTTATTGGTTTATAAAATAAAATACTTGTACCTGCGGATTTATCCGTAGGGCCTGATAAATGCCCCTACGGATTAATATGTAAGGGCAAATTTTACTCCTGTTACTGATTCCATAGGGAAAAAATATCAAATATTTTGATATTTTGTCCTTACGGTGAAATGTGTAGGGGCAAACCTTGCACCTACAGAATAATCCGTAGGTGCAACAGTTGCCCCTACGGATTAATCCGTAGGGATAAAATATCAAGTTTTTTTTAAAAAGAGGCTTCCCGTTTTTACCCCGCCCTGTGCACATTAATATATACATCATATAACCAAATACAGAAATATTCATAATCAACATCTCACGCATAATATATAAAAGAAATAAACAAACAGAATGCGTTATCAATCTAAATCATCATGAACAAGAAAACCACCACCAATATCATCCAAAATATGTACAATATGTATCAGATAAGTACATACATCCTCAAAAATATAAATAAAGCTACCCTAACTCGGTTATGCTCCTTCACATCTGATAATCGCCCTAATCTGGCGCATCTGCTTCTCGGTGCAACCCTGAGTCGTCAAAAACTCGACTAATGAAGGAGCGGAATGTGCGGGAGTCTAAACGGGCTGTACAGCTGTAGGAGTGGTCTGCACAACTGCAGCCGAGCTAGTGGCTTACAAAGCCGCTGCCGAAGAAGATGCATGTGGAGCCGCAGCAAAATAGCCTGCCGAACTTATAAAATTTTGGTGTAATAAACGAGTAAGAACGGTGTATTAGATCTTAGTCGATTTCGTATTATTATTAGATTATTATGAAATCCCAATCTAAGAATATTTAGGGACTTAGGCCTATTTTGGGTATCTAGTTTGAAAAACCATAGTTTATTTTAATTAGATAGTTTATGTAAGTATGATTAATCAAAAGTAAGTCTACAACCAAATAAGCTCAGGCTACTAATATTGCATATGTTTCTATCTATAATATGATATAATATTTTACTATTAAGTAATATACGTACGAACATCTCCTTCAACTCTTCAAGGGTGGTCTTCAAGGCTGCAAAATCATGCTCCGGACGTCACTCACGGGGGGTAGGAAAGTAACCGCCGGAGTGGAGACCGACCTTATATAGGCCCTTCTAGGACCTAGTCCCCAGCCTCTCTCCCAACCTCCGTGGTGCCCTCCGTGTGCGGCGTCTAGGACTGAGGTCAGTAGTATCGAATCGGTCTGTCCACTAAAATTGATCCCCGATTCCTCCGCCTGCTCCACCACCCGCTCCTACACCCATATTAACCATTAAAATATAAGTATATCATTTAAATTTGAACTTATCAAAGCAAAAATTTCATTCAAATTAGAATAAATATTAATTCTTACGCAATACATCTGGATAGTGGTGTTGGGGAATCGAAGCCCGCCCGTGGCGGGATCGGTCGAGGTGTCGTGGATGGAAAGATACGCAGTCAGCACGCTCGTAGTACCACTCTGCGCCAGGGTTTGAGCTCTCTGCAATTTGCCAAAAATTTACATATATTATAAAATAACTCTTAATATTGTATTATATCAAAATATATCTATTTTAATTTACCAATGCCTCAATGACACGAGTAATGTTTCTTGAGCCACCTGTATAAGTGGTGCAACCCTGAAAGTCTATCCTAGCACCACCATGAGATTCTAGTGGCATCAAACATGCCAAGTTAAATTTTTCTAGGTGCTAAGTTAGACTAACCAAGATATTAACCAGAAGATTAGGCTTTTTCTATGATGATAACAAAACTAAAGAGAAGGGAAGATGGTTATACCTTCATAGATCGAGGCATTCTCTTCTTAGGCTCCGGGTTGTAGTCCACGCGACTCAACTAGGCTCCACTTCGAGTTGAACGAGCCTCCTCTGTGATCTTCTTGCCGAAGACGATCCATCCGAAGTCCGCCAATCCAAGCTACCTCTACACTAAACTATTTAGTTTAAGAAATGCTGGGTTCCCTAGCACGGCAGCAAGATTTCGGGGGCATCGACCATGCCATTTTCAAAAATTTGTCATGCTAATGAACCCTAGAATAGGATGTTTAACTAGAGAATCATACGAAATAATAATGTAAACAACTTTACATCTAAGTGAACAAGAAATACAACCTTTGTAGACCGGTCCTTCACTTCTATAGCTCCGTGGAGTAGACCCTTCGCTCCAAGTAGTGATCTTCCGGACTCTAGAATGGCTCCACAAGAAAAAATGAACAAGCTTGCTCTAAATCTTCGAGGCCGAAGATGATCTACGTCGAGGAGACTCAAGTTCATGCTACCACTTCACTAATGGTATATTAGTGAAGCAAACACCCTAAACTAAATGGCTAATATAGTAGAGGATGATGAAGTAGGAATTTTTCTCACTTTAGATTTATTTTTCTCACAATGTTTCACCACCTTAAGAAAAGCTAGCAAGCTTTCTCTTGATGAAGAAGAAGATGAAGTGGAGAAGCGAATAAAACTCATGAGGTTAGAATTGCAACCATGGGTGAGTTCATATCATATACTAACTCATGTAGAGAATAAACTATGGTTAATCATAATGGTTAGGTTAATAAATATCTTAAGTAAACCAAAAAGAGTGGACTAAGTCAATGGTTCTACAAGTTTCCACTAAACTCTAACCATGACTAATTTCCTACTAATTTTGGTTTACTTTAAATAAATAAAACCCTACATTATAATAAGCATGGTGTGAGTCTCATACATCCATGTTGCATGTGTAATTAAGCATGACACAATAATATATATCACATATATATTATTTGTGCAAAAAGAAAACAATACAATTAACATATATCACATATATATTAAATGTGTCATAAGTGAGGAAAAGAAATGCTTAAGTGAGCTAGTATTAGTTAATGTAATTTAATATATCAAATATATAATTATACATTAAATTATTAAATCAACACTTGATTTAATAATCCGGTTATATCACATATAACCGACTAATACCATATGTATCAATTTATCGAATCAACACATGATCCAATAACCCGGCTATATCACATATAACCGGCCGATATCACATATCGCGAGAATAGAATACGGTATCACATACGTATTAATCTCGGTCCCGCACATATCTCGTATGTGCTCCTACTCCGTTTCGCCTGAGCCGGGAAACCTCCGTGTAGGACTCTAAAGACTCGTCAATACGCCGGCAGTAGGTGGAGATCATATCAGTCACCCACAAGCCGTCAGCGGTCAACTAAACTTAACGGCCACCCGGGTATTGAGCGATCAGAAGATCATCAAGCATGCCTGATCATACTCCTGTGAATCCAATAAGTTGTTAGTTATATGTATGTCCTAGAGGCCATTGTTGTACATGTGATGTATATTATAGTAGATGCTTGGACAAATATAAAGTGGACTTTCTTGCTCGACATGATAGTATGCTATCTGGTTGCTCTTTATCTTAACATGTTGACTTATATTATTATATTGTCTTGCTCTCACATGTTGGTAAAGCTCTTAGGATATGTACTTGACTACCAGGATTATGATGGAGATCATACTATTGGGGCCAAGGGTAGTCGGAAAGTACATCATTTAATTGTTCCAAGTCATGGAAGTATCGAGACGGGGCATCGATATTCCAGAGTAGACTAGCGTATACGTATATTGACCCATATGATGGGCGATGGATGATTCCACATACATTGGTGTTTGACATCAAGGATACTATAGTGTGCTCAGTGGAGACTGGGTACACTGGACAGGACTCGCCGAGAACTCCTAGATGGTGATATACCTTACGTCAGATAGCAGTTCTCTGGTGACACTGGCGCAGGTTAGTCTGTTGACCCGAGATCGTCATAGAGTCTTGTGTGATTCCCACTGTACTTTGATTTCCACCTTACCATGTTCAAGAGAACATGCAAAATGGTGGTTTTTGGGTACAGTCCCGAGTCACATGGAGGAAGTGAGCGATAGGAAGGGTTTTCCTCTCTCCCGGTATAGAGGGTTGATGTTGCGCTGTTCTCGATAGGCCATAACATCAAATCCCTGGCCAGAGTTGTTGAGATTTACTGGTAAGTGTTATCAGTAATTTCTTGAATTGTTATGAGTCTCACATCGGCATGACTTATCAAGCTACTCGGGCCTAACGTTTACCACCCCTAGACTAGATATGCGACATATCAGACGGACAGACCGGACTGTACGGTAGTATTACTGATTGGATTCACAGGACTGTGACCAGGCATGCTTGTTGGTCTTCCGATCGCTCAATACCTGGGTGGTCGTTATGCTTAGCTGACTGCTTGAGGTTTGTAGGTATTTGATATGATCATCACCTACTGCCGGCGTATTGACGAGTCTTTAGAGTCCTATACAGAGGTTTTCTGGATCAGGCGAAACGGAGTAGGAGCACATATGTGATATGTGCGGGATTGAGATTGATACGTGTTTGTGATACCGTATTCTATACTTGCGATATGCGATATCGGCCGGTTATATGTGATATAGCCAGGTCATCGGATCAAGTGTTGATTCGATGAAATGATACGTTTTATATTAGTCGGTTATATGTGATATAGCAGGATTATTAAATCAAGTGTTGATTTAATAATTTGATGTATAATTATATATTTGATATATTAAATTACATTAACTAATATATGCTCACTTAAATATTTCTTTTTCACACTTTGGATATATTTAACATATATGTGATATACGATTATTGTATGCTTTTCTTTTGTTACAAAATTATATATGTGTGATATGTATAATTGTAACATACTAGGTTATACATGCAACTTGTGTGTATGAGAATCACACCATGATATGTGATTATTGTAGGTTTTCAATTATTTTAGTTAATTCAAAATTGTGATGAATTAGTCATGAGCTTGGATGAAACTTGTAGAACATTGACTAAGTCAACCAATTTTGTTTTGGCTAAGACATTTATTAACCTAACCCTAATCACTTTGACCATGGTCTATTCTCTAAAAGGGTTAAGCCATAACATAAACCCATGGTTGCACTCTAACCTTAAAATAACTCTCATTCTCTTCATCACTCGAGCTTCTTCTTCTTCATCTCATTTCTAGCTCTCTTGACTTGAAGAAAGTGATGAAAAATAGTGAGAAATAAAATTCTAAAGTGAGCAAAATTCCTACTTCATCATCCTCTTCTATACTAGTCATATGGTTTAGGGTGTTAGCTTCACTAATTCCATATTAGTGAAGTGGAAGCTTGAGTCCGTATTTCCTCGACGTAGATCATCTTGGATTGTGAAGACTTCAAGCAAGCATGCATCATACGCCTTGTGGAGCTTCTCAAGAGTCCAGGAGTTCTTGGATCGCAGCGAAGGGACCACTACTTAGAGCTTATGATGTGAAGGAGCGGACTACAAAGGTTGTAATCCCTAATCAATTAGAAGTAAAGTTGTTTACTTGATGTTTCCGTATGAATCTCTAGTTAAAGATCTTGTTTAGGGTTATTTAAGCATGGCAAAATTTTAATTTAGTATGGATGATGCCACCCGAAACGTTGCTGTCGTGCTTAGGAACCCAACAGTGGTATCAGAGCCTAGCTAGAGAATTAGACGGATTGTGTAGGATTACAAAACCGAAACAACTTCGAAACACCTGACTTAAAACCCTAGTTTTTGTCAAATTTTTTTAAGTGTCAAATTTTTTTTAAACAACTGCAGAATGTTTTATGTGATACAATATGAACACCGAAGAAATTTTAACTCTTCCCCTCGGTTTTTGGCCGAGCAGAACATGATAAAAACTGGCCAAATTGGTTCTTTGAGGGAATCCAGGGTTGAAATTTTTACAGTGTTCCAGTCTCTAGGATTTGGTATTTCATATGTTGTAAAAGTTTGAACGGTTATCTATAACCCATTTTTTCCCTTGCTAGAAATTTTCCAATTGTTGGATTTTTCCTTAGTTTAAAACTTTCAGAAAATCATGCAAGCGATTCTGTAGACCCTCTAGAAGAACGAAACCCTAACTTGATTTTGTGACCGTCAGAACTGCCACTAAACCCTAAGATTTGTGGTAGTTCAGCGGTGCCACAGGTGAGGCATTGGTTGACCCTTCTACGGCTGGTTCATAGGAGCTGTGGCATGTTCTGGGGACTTTTTAAACTCCGCTCAAGTGTTGAGCTCTTTGGGAAATTTTGGGTATTTGTTTATTTGATCGGAAAGTTTAACATTGTTTAGTTAACTGAGATTGTGATATAATAATTGGAATCTACACTAATTAATTATGTGATAATTAATTAGATGCGTGCAAGTTTAACATTTCGGCCTCGGATGAAATCGGGAATCTTATTGAGTTACCCGACTTCTTTTGAAAAGTGTTTTCATAGTTGAAACCTAAATGTAAGATTTGCATTGTTAGGCATGAAATCCTGAATATGAGATATTCCGGGTTTATGATGTCTAAAGGCAATGTCGATTCCAATTGTTGTAGTTTTTCACTTTTTTATCTGCGACCGTAAGTGTAATTTGTGGTGTATCGCCGGTTTTGTTGCTATACATCAACGACAATTGAGATACGCATATTTACTTACGTTGATGACATGTGATGTTATGTGTTGCTGTGACATGTTATATTGGATCATCGCGTTTTGAATAGCCAGGGCTTTTATATGAGATGAGAGTTTTTCATTTTTCATTCATGTAAAATTCAATGTAAGTAATATTCTTTTATTGGGGCATTTCCGGGTTGAGGATGATATCACCATTGTTTATTATTTACTTTTCCACATTAGGATAGACCAAAGGAGGAGAGCACAAGTAACCGGATTCTAGGGTCCAGTGGGAGGCCATCTTAAGGAGTCGAGACCGGGTCTCCTAACCCTAGAATTGGGAAGGTTACGTTCCACTCTCGTAGGGGTCTAGGGATATGGGTTTGGCTATTCATCGCGACCGTGGAATCCATGTTTTTTATAGGCTTGATATAAAACACGGACATCCTAGTATATCCAATATTTCATATGTTTCTTCCGCTGCTATGTGATGTGATCACTGTGGATTCTGAGACGAATGGATATGTATATTATATATGAAATATATAGTAGACTTTGCTTATGTTTTGCACCCGCGCTATTCCCGTCCTAGTATGCCGTTAGTTAAGTAAGCTAACGGTGCGTAAAAGGACATTGTGGGAAATGCCACAAAAGCGTACGTTATATTTTCATTTCATTTCTGTAATACTTATGAAGCATTAAATGATAGGACTTCATTAATGAGATTAATGAAAAGAAAGAAACCTAAAAGATGTTGTGGAATCAAATTTTAAAAAGGTGTAGCTCTAGTTCTTGCTTTGCATAGTGATATATATGATATATCCAGCACCTTATTCGATAAAGAAAGAGCCGAGATCTCTTCACCGGGAGTGACCTCTTTAGTAACAACTGGCATATACTACAGCACTCGGTTTTTCTGTTGATTGCTTTTGGAGTTTTTGCTTTGCATAGTGATATATGTGATATATCATGCACCTTATTCGATAAGAAAAGAGCCGAGATCCCTTCACCGGGAGTGACCACTTTATAAAAACTAGTAAAAGCCTCAAAAAAACTCATTTTCAAAATCACTCGATTCCGCAACGATATCAAGTTCATTACACAAAAGGTTTTCAGAAAAACCTGACGTAGCCCTCCGTCATTTTAGATAAGTATTATTTAGTATTCGTGCTGCGTTTGTTGGCCTTTGTCAAGGCATAGTGTATGGTAGCTGATTAATGCTTATCTGCTTAAGCATGTGATGAGATTGGATTAGGATAGTCGTACGACTTTGTTGGCCTTTGTCAAGGGTCGTGCGGGTGGTTTTAATTCAATCATGAAATGACAGGTTGGACTTGACTAGCCTCCTATGTGGACTTTGTCAAGGTCATGGGAGGTTAGGGGCAAAATATATCTGGAGTTTCAAGTGTTGAAACTTGCAATGAGATTACATACATTCTATGAGATGGTTGGATCCCGATCCCGCTGTGAGCAAGAGTTACTCCTGGGAGAGTTCTACATTTTACAATTAGCTAACTGTTCATACCAGAATATTGCATTTAATACCGTCCATTATTATACTCATTTGTTTATAGGTAGGTGCTTTTGATCCGTGTTTACTACATATTTACAGGCTACAGGTTCCTAGTCCAAAATAATGCAAATCATACAAAAATCTCCACTGTTATGCCAAAATCCAGAACATCTGTTGACAACAGATAAAAGCCGGGTTCCGGTCATCCATATCCGTCCAGTGCCGCATACCAGTTTCTGAGACAAGACATATGACAGTGTTCATTCGTGTCTCGGACAAGCAGAGAGCACGAGGGGGCAGCACAAGAATCAATGGGTGCGCGGAGCTTGACGGAGATGAGGTCAAATGTATTATTTTTTATGCCACTTTGGACTGTTGCAGATCCGAAGAAATTGTTGATGCAATTTGCAATTTGGAGCATGTAGAACAACAGAAGAAAGCAATACAAAAAACCCCAGAAAAAACTACATTCCAATTCTCCCAAATGGCTGCGGATCCGCGACCAATTAGCCCATTATGCGGCGGATCCGCGGCCGAGTTGACTCAGTGTCAACTTGGATTTTGGGGGTAGTTTGGACATTTCATTTGGGCTCAGAATCTTACCCTAGGGTTTCGGCACTCAACCTATAAATAGCCCAGTTTTGTGCCAAGCCAAGGATCCCAATTCTTATGCTTCTTTTTGTTAGGATTTAGTTTAGCTTTAGTTCTTCTTCTTCTTCTTCTTCTTCATGTCTTCCTCCATTAAAATGTCGTGAGAGCATTGAGTGGATAATGAAATGAAGATGGGTTTTTTTATTTAACTTGTGTCTTTTAATTCTTGCATTGTTATTTTAATTCTAGTGTAATTTTATTTCTTGTTGTTAATTAGTTGTTATTTCTTACTCTTTTCTTTTCTTCTTTTCCGTATTATTTTCATGCGATGGTATTTCGACGGAGTTCTTTACTTAGGTGAGAACCCAAGAGTTAGCTTGCACCATTTGTAAAACCGTATTTTCCTTTTCCTTCTTTTCTTCCTTCTTGTTTTGTTTTATTTTCTTTTATAATATGTGAATAACTCCACACTTTTTAAGGCTAAGAAAGGTGGTATGAGGGACCGAAAAATCTCTTGTGCTTCTCTTCGCCAAACATCTTGAAACGAATCCTGACCAAACAAACGCAACCCCCTCACTTACGCGCGCTATACGTGACATGTAGCCGCGACCTAAGTCGAGAAGTTCTTTAAGCGCGCTACAACGTGGCATGTGGTTGTGACTTAATTGGATACATGGTTGCGGGTGTTTGGCCGAGGGTTGGAAATAAGCGTATTTAGCGGACGGACAAGGGGCACTAGGAATGGATTTAGCACTGGAAAGCTCGCTTAAACTCGCAAACCCCATTCATATGTCCTCCTAATTCCCACTACTTTCGATTATCCCAACATCATTTTAAGAATAGCAAAAGAAAAGCACAAGACTAATTCTAACTCTACTAACCAACCTGAACCTTAACAAGTTTACTTGAACATAAAATAAGATACTTAGGATAGAATTGAACATACACATATACATTCTTCATTGACTCATCTAAAACACGAATGGACATACTACCATCTCCCTGCGGATCGACCCGTGCTCAACCGGCTAGCTGCAAAGCGACACCGTTCTGATTGCGGTTATAACTTTAGAACTTTGAACTCCGACACGCCAAAAGCGTGCGATCAAATGGCGCCGTTGCCAGGGAGACGGTAACGTATTTTCTTTCTTATTATTCGGGTTAATATTATTTTTGTATATATATAAAATTATAAATATAACAATATAAAAAAATCTTTATGCTATTTTTGATATTTTTTGTGCAAGTGTGCAGACGATCTGGAACAATTACAGCAAGTGAATCAATAAATCTTCATATCGCTCAATACCCGGGTAGCCGTTACGTCCAGTTAGTACCGCCGAAGGCTGGTGGGTGATTGATGTGATCATCACCTACTGCTGGCGTATTGACGAGTCTTTAGAGTCCCACACAGAAGTTCCCTGGTTCAAGCAAAACGAAGTAGGACACATATGTGATATATGCATGGGCTAGATTAAATACGAGTATGTGATATCTTATTGTAATCTGGTAGTTATCTGTTATCAGTCATGTTATATGTGATATAACCAGATTATCGAATCAAGTGTTGATTTGATAATGCGATACACAGATAAATGATATTAGTCAGTCATATGTGATATAACAGGATTATTAAATCAAGTGTTGATTTAATAATGTGATATATATTATATGTGATATAATTATATCTTAACTAATATCATTAGCTCACTAATTATTCTTCATAATATATATTAATATGTGTGTGTGTGTATACGTATATGTATTTTATGAAGCATGGCATGATTTTTATTTTTGTGAAAAATTAGAAAATGAGGTGGAAAGAAGAGGAATGGGGAAGCATAGCTTTATCCATTATGTTATTCATCTTGAGTTACTATTGAAGCATGGCACCATTTTTTATTTATGGATATTGGGATGCTTCAATGAGTGAGATCATAGATGATCCATTCTTCATCTCATTCAACACTTAGCCATTTTTCAATGCTTGCTCATTCTTGAGTTGCTCTTTCTCTTTTCTTCTTCTTCCTTAATTACTTCAAAAATCTAAACTCCCACATGTGATGTGAATCATGGATTTTTGAATAAAATAGTGCGCAAATCAAATCCCCTACTTCACCATCCTACACTTGACTAGCGATCAAGTGTAGCGTGTTTTCTACACTAAAGAGTTTAGTGTAGATGTAGCTTGAATTGGGGGGACTTCGCATGGATCATCTTCGGCATGAAGGTCATCCGAAGAAGCTCGTCCAAACCCTCAAAAGGAGCCTAGTGGAGTCGCGGGACTACTACACGAAGCATATGAAATGAAGGACTCGATCATCGAGTGTATAGCCATCTTCACTTTTCTTTAGTATACATATCATCATAGGTTATAAACCCTAATTTCTAGTTAGATCTTGGTTAAGTCGAGCTTAGCACCAAGCAAAAATTAAAATTGGGCATGTTTGATGCCACTAGAACTTTGTAGTTGTACTACGGAAGACTTTCAGTACCACACCAAATATTGCTTTTGCACAAGTTACAATAAGCATATATATTTATCCGATTGTGGAGAAATATTAGGGAGCAGTTATGAACATAAGTGGATGTTCTTGGTATATGGTAACGGCAGCCTCCTTCCGGTGGCGGTTATCATTTTAGGCTTCCAAGGTGAGCTGGATGACAGAGTGGCTGTCAGAGTTATAGTTTTCCCTCTTTTGAGGGACTGTATGTTGGATAGATGGTCCAAGCAGATACTGAGGAAGGTATGGCGCAGGATAATGATTAAATTTAGTGGATGATACAGTCTAAGAAGTTTTATTTATTTGGAGTTCATTAGTGAACTGGGTCCCATCAGACATGCAGACAAATTCTAAGACGGGTATCGCTCATTTCGGAAGATCGTCATTCTCTACGAAGTTGAGCTATAGAGTGATAAAGAAAGAAACAATGGAGCAGATCCACTCTGGGGCTATTTCTAGAATACAATAGTTTCACAAACGGGCTTTGTGAGACTGATTAGTAGAGAAGTTGGGTGTTCGGTATCACACGAGCTGTGAGTATGCGACACCGCAATAATTAGCCTTAAGTGCAAATGGGAGATTGTTGGTTATAGTACCCTCAAGTCAATTATTAAATCACAGGAACGCGAGTTTGATGATAGATGGAGGACCTTTACCGGTGGAACAGTCTTACTCGAGATGATAGTATGCTATCTGGTTTGTCTTTATCATCATGTACAACATTAGTGGCATTACAGATCACTATTACATGTTGATAAAGCCCATAAGATTCTTGCTTGACTACCAGCATTATGATGGCAATCTTATAAGTGAGAGCTGTGTGGTCCATAAGCTCATCCTCAAATATCCCTAGTCGAGGGAGTATCAAGACTGGGCATCGATACTCCGGAATAGACTAGTGTGTACTTATCGAGACCTCGACACGGGGCGGTGGCCGATCTCACAAGTCATTAGTGTCAGTTAGTCACCTAAGATAGTATACATGTGCTCATTGGGTTATAAGTACACTGGACAGAATCGCCGGGAACATGCTAGTTGGTATTATACATATTGTCATATAGAAGTTCCCAGGTGACATGAGTACAACTTAGTCTGTCGACCTGAGATCATCATTTGTGTCGTGTGAGTCCCCACTGTGCTGTGATTACTATCCTACCACGGCTCAAAGGAGTCATGCAAACAGGTTTTAGTTGGGTACAATCCCGAGCCATATGGAGGCAGTGAGCGGATTGTCGGTGTTTCGTCTCTCCCGGTATTGGGGGTTGATGTCACGCTGTACACGGGTGGCCATCACCAGAAATCCTCGGCCAAGATGGACGAGAATTACTGATTTGGATCAGTAGTTTCTCATTGGGTGATGGGATTCATACCGACACAAAATATCATGTTATTAAGGGCATGAATTTATCCACCCCTATACTCGATATGCGATACACTTAGACGAACAGACCAGACTGTATGGAGATTACCACAAATAGCCCCTGTAAGGGTTTGGATGAGCTTCCTTGTAACACCCTAGTTCATTATACCATGCTTGATTTGATTATTTTATATATATATCGAATGGTTTTTCTTGATTTATTATTGTTATGAGTGCGAATAGTGTAATTGATATCTTTCTTTGCATCCGACCCGACCCGCATACTGGAAACCCATCTTGATTCATGTTTATTATTCACCCCGGCCAGTAATGAGGATCCATGCACTTTCATGTCGTATATCCTGTATATCTGCATCGTATATCTGGCATCTGCTTTTTTTTATAAAACAACTATAATCACATAATATGTTTTTTTTTTAAATTTATCTAGCATGGCCTGCATCATAACCCTAACCCTGTCATGGCATCCGTACATCGTGTTCTCATCCCGTTCAGTGAAACAGACTCGTTTCGATAGCTACGTGCACGCTACGTGTATCCGTTCTTTGGGGTATGCATTTTCGTTACCCGAATATCGTATTTTGGTTTTGTTTGACATGTATATTATCCTTATTTTTAAACCATAATTTTAGACCCGAACCGGGCGCGTTTTGGAGTATTTTTGTATTAGCTAAAATCTCAGATTTAACTAATATTATATTCTAACTTATTTTAAACTGTTAATATATATATATATATATTTTAAAAACTAAAATATATTTTTTTAGGTATCCTAACCATCACAGATCTCCCCCTCTCTCCTCTCGTGACTCTCTACATATAGTAGTTTAATTAGAATTTTTTTCACCAAAAAAACCGGATCCCAACACCTCCCTCTCTCTATTCTCACATTCTTCTTCTTTCTTCCTTCCCACCTCGACGAACATGAAGCCCTAACCTCGCCCTGCCTCACGCTCGCTGTCGCCGTTTCCACCCTCGCCGATCCTTCATCCCTTCGTTCTCCTCCTCTCATCGCCAACCTCACCTCCCTCTCACTCCTCTCCTCTTCACGGGATCCCACGTCCTTGACCACGACGATCCCAATAAACCCAACTCATCACCATCACCGCTTTCACCGCCGGCGATCTTCATCATCCTCTCAGCCACCTCCCTCTTCCCCGCTCTAAACCCCGACGATGAACTCCCATGACCCAAGAACACCCGACCTCAACTTCACCCTTTCCATCTTCTTCCATCGCCGTCGACGTCCTCGTCGTTGCCTCCAAGCCCTCACCGCCACCACTTCTCCCCTCCTTTCTCTCCTCGACCTCTCTTCTCCCCTATACACCAGCTGCAACCTAACCCTGACCTCGCTGCAGGAACCCAACGCTGCACACCTCGTCACCCTGCCTCACCGGCAAACCTCCTCGCTGGAGCTCGCCTCGCCGTCGACCTCACCCCCTAGCCTCGCCTCTGTTGCCAAACACCTTATCCCTGAGCAGCATCTTCTTCTTCTTCTTACTTCTTCTCGTTGCTTTCTTGATTTCTTGGTTTTCTGGTCATCGCCAGAGCTGTGCCGTCGCCGAAGATCCGGGTGACCCAGTGGACATCCCCAACCAGCGTGGTCACATTCTTGCTTTACCTGGTCCTATTTTGTAAGTGCACAGGTGCATCACGACATTTACCGATGTCGCACGCGGCGTACACACCCCATATTGAGATCCGATCAGGCAAGTTTATCTTTCTACATGCTATGATATATATTTTACATCCATATGAATAAAAATATTGCATGTTTATTTCATTATGCATCCCATGTTGCCGTTTTACTATTTTACGATACCCGTTCATATCCGTATCACTTATTACATATATAATTGCATGCCAGATCATATTATTGCATGTTACTGTTATGTTAATACCCCATGCTTGATAATGTGTATCATAAGTAGTCATGGAGTAATAGATGTGATCCCTGATAGACATTGTGCATCCATACTCTTATCGTGCATCCGTACTTGCTACAGTTTTATTTCGAGCATCCATGTGATACATATGAATTACCTGATATGAAATGATACACCACTGCTTGACTTGATACCTGATCTTGTTCCTAATGCCGAAAATTCCTGACTTGTCGTCGTGACGGACATATCTTGTCGTCAGTTTTAGAAAAACTTGTACCTGCTTGATCCTGTGTTGGCATTAGCTCCAGATTTATCAATACCTGACTTAAACACATAACATGGGAGTAAGAAGAAATCGATGACGAATCTTGACTTGTCACTCAACAGTTAGACGCTTATACTGATCAGTTTTTACGGGCTAGGCCAGCCCCGGGATGATGCTACTAACATCATTCATCTGTACATGTTCTTGTTTACTGCCTAGCGGCACGTCTCATATTTCAACCTGAGAATCTGGACCGTGGTCCCAGGCATGCAAAGGATACTATTGAGTTACATTGACGATTTCATTAAATTGATTTCACAAACTTCAGAATAGCTAACCTAGTAGTACAGTTTAGATTACTCACCGCACTTCACGTACACCTTTACATCTCGCTGTTTCATATTCATTTTTACTTGCTATATTCATGTTATCATTTATATTTCATGCCTGCATATCTTGTTTCATCTTGGTTATATTTTATTGTTTGATATTTTGACGCACTGACGTCTGGGTTTTGCATGGCCCAGTTCCTTTATCTCTTTCGCAGGCTGACCAGGAGTATTTTAACCGACAGGCCGAACAATGTGGAGCATGTTAGTATTTAGCTTAGTTTAGTTTTCTTTCCGTACTTTTTCCTGATGTGAGCCTGTATTTTGGACGTATTTCTTGATGTTATTGTTAATTGGATTTTCTTGCTTCTGCATATATATTTATCGACTCGTTTATTCTAACAAATGGACATGTACTTGATAGATTATTTTATTTCGATTGTTCTTGATATCTTATAGACAGCCGTAATGTGACTGTAGAGGGATGTTTTCTAGCCACAGGTAGCATAGTTGGTTCTGTCATGTGTCGACTTAGCGTACTCTGGGAAGCAAGATGTGACATGGTTTGTTTGGTATCAGAGCCATAGGATTTAAGTTAATCAGATTTGGTTCATTTGTAGTTGGGTATTGGATCCAATACACGAATCAGAAAACCCGTGATTAGGAACATGTCATTCCTTATTGCTACATTACTATCCTTGAATCCATAGTCATCTTGTTTATTGAATCTTGTTTATCATGCTAATCCTATTCAATGTCTTGGCTTCAGAACCATGGCGGACAGAGACCTGCGATCATACCGGAGGCGTGTTGATAACGCCGCATTTCTTGGAGTGATTCGTGGAATGCTGGAGAACCAGAAGTGGAAAACCGAGCTGAATCAGCGGCAAATCAAAGCTTTTCAGGAGGGTCTGTGGACAGTCCAGCAGTTCGTAGACGTGGTTGCAGCCCAGCCAGCACAGCGTGTGGGTACCGTGGCAGATTTCAGGAGACTTAGTCCGTCTACTTTCTATGGTTTGGATGAGCCATTTCCAGCAGAGCAGTAGTTAGTTGACATAGAGAATCTTCTCGTCACCGCGCAGATTCCAGATGACAAGAGAGTGGATGTTGTGCACATCCAACTGGTGGACTATACCCGCAAGTGGTGGCTCGTGGAGGAGACCCATTTGCCCAAGCTGATTAGTTAGGCAATATTTTAATAAAGTTTCTTGGAGAATTTCTTTCCGCAAACTGCGCGGGAAGAGATGGAAGAGAAGTTTATCAGTTTGAAGCAGAATGGTGGACAGTGGATACGCATGCGGCTGAGTGGACGCGGATCAGTCGATTCACAGGACCTTCGGTTGCCAACGATGCTCATAGGGCATGAAGGTTTATGCGCAGTTTGGACATGGAAATCCAGAGGCATATTATATCTCTAGGATTGACCACTTTCTCGCACGTTCTAAATGCTAAGTTATGGCGGTGCCCCGACCATCAAACCGTGGCCAAATGCGGAACAAAAATTTTCTAAACTGGCGTTACCATGACCCGATGCCCGGATCTACCCTAAACCCTACACTAGAAAGAAATATAAAGAGTTAGGAATGGTTATACTGAGTTGATCCGTGTCCTTCGGTCTTCAATCTTCATCCCAATCTCCTAGAGGTTGCGGATCAAGTTTGGTTGTCGGTCTTCCTCCATCTATGATGATCCACCTGATGGAAACAGCGCAAGCTCCAGCTTCGCCAAGCGAGGCAACCAAAACTCCAAGGTTGCTAGCAATGGAGAGTGGAGGTGTAAGAATGTGTCACTATAATTTTCTCTCATCATAAATGCTCCATGAGCAACTCAAGTAGATCAAGAGGAGGTGAGGAAACATGTGGCATGAGCAACCATAGAAAATGGCTAAGTGTTCTCTCCAAATGAGAATGAGAATGAGAATAAGAATGAGATGAAGAAAGTGTAGAATCAAGTGAGTGAGAATGTAATGGAGCAACTCTAGAAAGGAAATTAGCAAGCCTCTCAAGAATGTGGCTGCCTCTCCCTCTCTCAATCATGCATACACAAATATCTCATCTCAATTTTTCAATAAACAAATCCAAACCAAACCTCTCTACATGCCATGACCCATGCTCATGCTAACTCACCTCTCCACCTCATTTCCAAAATGATTTTCTAAAAAGAAAATCAATAATGAGGTGGCCATCTTCTAGAAGCTATTCCGTATAAATACGGAATACATCCCGATACACATATCGAAATACATATACGCCTATTCGTACAAAAATACGAATAACCAAGAGAGAAAATGAATAGTGAAAAATAATACTAGAATACATATATATAAATACATATATAAATTATTAAATCAAAACCTGATTTAATAATCCGGCTTGATCCTAAGCCTCTAGTATTATCAACCGTCCGATTAAAGTCTGTGCAGCCTGTACACATATTTAATCGGACATCTGTATGTACCAACATACGTCATCTACACCATATCGCCTGAACCATGAAAACCCTCGGTGTAGGACTCTAAAGACACATCAATACGCTGGCAGTGGGTTTAACCACCAGCACGTTAGCGACAATAGCTGTACGTAACGGCTACCCAGGTATTGAGCGAAAAGAAGGCCAATGAGTAAACTCATCCAAACCCTATTGAGCCTGACAGTGATAATATCCGTACAGTCCGGTCTGTTTTTCTAAGAGTATCGCATATCGAGTCTAGGGGGTGGATAAAGTCAGACCCCTACTGACGTGATAATTCATGTCGGTATATAACCTATCCCCACCTGAGAAACTATCGATTCTGGATCGGTAATTCTCGTCTACCCCTGCCGAGGATTTTTGGTGATGGCCACCTGTGCAAAACGCGACACCAACCCCCAATACCGGGAGAGGTGAATCCCCGACAATCCACTTACTGCCTCCATGTAGCTCGGGACTGTACCCAACTAAAACCTGATTGCACGACTCCTTTGAGCCGTGGTATGGTAGTAATCAAATCACAGTGGGAACTCACAAAAGACAAATGACGATCTCAGGTCGACAGACTAACCTGTACACATGTATCTGGGAACTGCTATGTATAGTACCTGTCAGTGTATATGCCCTAGAGGCCATTACTGTATCATACTAGTTTGTATATTACTTAATGGAAGCTTGGGATATTCACAATTGTATAGACAATCTTGCTCAAAATGGTAGTATGCTACTTGGTTTGTTTCTACTTTAATATGTGCATGTGTCTCTTTTAGCATATCGCTTATACATATTAGTAGAGCCCTTAGGATCTTTGCTTGATTACCAACGTTGTGATGGCAGTCACACTCGTGGAGGCTGGGTAATTCACAAGCATATCCTTAAACAGGTCCCTAGTCGTAGGACTATCGAGACAGGGCATCGATACTCCGGAGTAGACTAGCGTATGCGCTTCTCATCCCAGCAGGGGAGACGGTCTGTCCCACAGCCGTCAGTACGTCGTACTTGAGATAGTATACGGGTGATCGTTAGGTTACGAGTACACTGGACAGGACTCGTCGGGAACTGATTGGTTGGTACTATACCTATCGTCAGTTATCAGTTCCCAGGTGACATGAGTACGCTTAGTCCGCTGACTTGACACTATCACTTCGCCTCGAGTGTGTTCCCACTGTACTTTGATTACTACCCTACCACGGCTCAAAGGAGTCGTGCAAACAGGTAGTAGTTGGGTGCAGTCCCGAAGCACTTGGAGGCAGTGACTGTTATAAAGGATTCGTCTCTCCCGGTATTGGGAGTTGACATCACGCTGTGTCTAGGAGAGCCATTACACAAGTAGTCCCTGGCCAGGGCAAGCGAGATATACTGGTAGGTTTCCAGTGTTATCTCAGGGTATTCTGGGCTACACTCTGACACGACTTGTACCGCTATTAGGGGACTGACGTTTACCACCCCCCGAGGCCCGCCATGCGATGTACTCAGATGAACAGACCGGACTGTATGGAGATTGTCACATTCAGGCTCAATAGGAGTTCAGATGGGTTTCACCTCGTCCGTCTTCTTATCGGCATCTATCTGGGGGCCTTTACGCACAGTAAGTGTCCCTTGCGGTCTGTGGTTAAACCCACTGCCATCGTAGTATCGAGTCTTTAGAGTCCCACACAGAGAGCTATTCACCTTTAGGCAAAAGAGTAGAGGTCGCATGGTTTTGCGACAGGTCGCATGGTTTTGCGACAGGGTTCGGTCACATCCGCGCACTTGTGCACGTTTAGTGACCGGGCAGTTATTACTAGCGGGCTTTGGTTTAAGCCAGATCCTAGTATACGTTTTGGGATTGGTTTTATCTCGTTTGTATTCGTGTTCCCCGGAACGCGGATACGGGTGTGTATGCACAGTTGACAGAGACAGAGGCAGAGGATTCTGATTAGGGTTGTTGATTGTTGACTTTTGCTTAACCCTAATGAGAATTAGAAATATGATTAACAATAATATTAATTGAGTATTATAGTGACATGGTTAGGGTTGAAAGGTTGACCTTGTTGACTTGTTGACTTTTGTTGACCGGTTGACTAGGTTGGACTTGTTGACCACCATCATGACAATGGCCATCATTTGGTTGCATTGACTTATGCTTGCTTGTTTTGTTCACCATTTTCATTTAATACAAGAAATGATAGTGTCATTTGTCATGATAATAACCATTACAATATACTTAATTATCATTACTTGTTATGATGATTTTTGGATTATGAGAGCTAGGATGGCAAAAGGTTTATTCATTCTCTCATTTCAATTCTCTCTCTTGACATCACTTGCTCAAGCTCTTCCTCTTCCTCTTGCTCTCTATAGCTCAAGGCAAACCCTTCTCATGAGTTGAGAACTATTGCCTTAGAGATAAAAACACCAAAACAATCCTCTACTCATCTTAGTTCACAAGGCCTAGCAAGCCAAGTGTTCTAGTTGTAAGTCCACGTTGCCCACCCCGGTGCTTGCGGGGAGGCGAAAACGGTATAAAAATCGAATTTTTTCTACACTAGGCAACATGGAGTAGACAAAGGCGGGATCTTTTCTAAACAAAACTAACTAACAAGCTAAAGAGAGTTAGCTACTCGGAAAAGAGGTTATACCTAGGGCTTTATGTCCTTCTCTCCTTGCTCCTTGGAGTGAATGGAAGTGATCTCCTTGTCGTCTTCTCTCGTCGAAGAAGGATCCACCCGAGAGCCTCAACCTTTGGCTTCAACTTCAAGCTAGAAGTAACTAAGATGCTAGAAGTGCTAATCCTAGAACCTTAGAAGAGAGTAGAGATGATTTTGGAGTGGTTTTTCTCAAGCTCAAGTGTTTCTCAACTCATGAGAGGGGAGAGCTTGAGGATGAGGAAGAGGAGGAGAGAGAATCAATATGATAGAATGAAATGGTTTTTACAACCATAACAAAATATATGTGATTTTTCAAATAATAATATTAATCAAAAATGAAAAGGTGATGGTTAGTTTGAAGAGACTATTATCATATCACCATAAATGTTTTTGCAAAGATCAAAGAGCATCTAAAAAGGTAATGATGATGGTCAATGTTTCAAACCTAGTCAACTAGTCAACCTCGGTCAAAAAGTCAACAAGCCCAACCATGACACAATTTCACTTAATTAATATTATTATTTGATAAATCATAAGATCACTAGGGTTTGGAAAAAGATGATTGTCAACTGTGCATACACACTCGTTCCAAAACCCTAAAGAAAAACCTCTTCCTCCACCTCAATCAACTGTGCATACACACCAGCATTCATGTTCTGAAGAACACGAACACAAAGAGATAAAACCAATCCCAGATCATATACTAGGATCCGGCTTAAACCAAAGCCCGCAAGTATAAGCTGTCCGGACAACAAACGTACACAAATGCGCGGATGTGAACGAACCCTGTCGCAAAACCATGCGACCTCTACTCATTTTGCCAAAAGGCGAATAACTCTCTGTGTGGGACTCTAAAGACTCGACACTACGCTGGCAGTGGATTTAACCACAGACCGCAAGCGGCACTAGCTGTACATAACGGTCCCCAGGTAGTTGCCGATAAGAAGACTGACGAGGTGAACCCCATCTGAACTCCTACTGAGCCTGAATGTGACAGTCTCCGTACAGTCCGGTCTGTTCGTCTGATACATCGCATGGCGGGCCTAGGGGGCGGTAAACGTCAGTCCCCTAATAATGGTACAAGTCGTGTCGGAGTGAAGCCCAGAACACCCTGAGATAACACTGGAAACCTACCAGTATATCTCGCTTACCCTGGCCAGGGACTACTCGTGTAATGGCTCTCCTAGACACAGCGCGATGTCAACCCCCAATACCGGGAGAGACGAATCCTGTCTAACCGTCACTGCCTCCAAGTACTTCGGGACTGCACCCAACTACTACCTGTTTGCACAACTCCTTTGAGCCGTGGTAGGGTAGTAATCAAAGTACAGTGGGAACACACTTGAGGCGAAGTGACAGTGTTAAGTCAGCGGACTAAGCTGTACTCATGTCACCTTGGAACTGATAGCTGACGATAGGTATAATACCTACCAATCAGTTCTCGACGAGTCCTGTCAAGTGTACTCGTAACCTAACGAGCACCCGCATACTATCTCAAGTACGACGTACTGACGGCTGTGGGACAGACCGCCTCCCGCACTGGGATGAGAAGAGCATACGCTAGTCTACTCCGGAGTATCGATGCCCTGTCTCGATAATCCCACTACTAGGGACGTGTATAAGGATGTACTTGTGGATTACCCAGCCCCCATGAGTGTGACTGCCATCACAACGCTGGTAATCAAGCAAAGATCCTATGGGCTCTACTAATGTGCATAGATAATATGCTAAAAGAAACACATGTACACATTAAAGTAGAAACAAACCAAGTAGCATACTACCATTTTGAGCAAGATTGTTTATACAACTGTGAATATCCCAAGCTTCCATTAAGTAATATACAAACTAGTATGATACAGTAATGGCCTCTAGGGTATATACACTAACACTAGTTTCTTCAAGTTCGAAGAAGAAGCCAAAGGTAAAAGCTTTCGAGTGGATCCATCTTCGGCGTGAGAAGATGACGAGGGGAGGCCGGTCCGTACACCACAAGAGTTGAAGACGAAGAAGTTCAAGAAAGGTATAACCCCCTAACAGAGTAGGTAAAACTCCTACTTAGGTTGTTAGGTAGATTGTTTAACAAAGATCCGTATTTGTAGTCCATGTTACCACCTCAAGAGAAATCGTTTTTCACCACTTCCGCAACCCCAAAGAACCGGGGACGGGTAGCATGGACATACAGTGGTATCAGAGCCAGGTTAAACACTATCTAACATGTTAGCAAAGTAAGTAGAAGTTCGATCCGAGAAAATATCACGAAATACACCCGAATAATATAGTTTCTGCCAATTTTTCCCTCTGTTCAAAAAATAATAAATCATACATGAAAAATCGGCTCAGGCTTTTGTTAAAACACCCAAGAAAACAGGTCCACTGACTCGGTTAAAGCGCCGCGGAACCGCGGCCGAGTTGACTCGGTCGTGGCACTGTTTTCTTGCAGAGTGTTTCTGGGGTTGTTTTGGGATTATTACAATATGTTTTTTCTGCCCAGATTTTCCAGAAAGCAAAATTTATTTTTGGGGCTTGAAAATCTGTATTTTTATCGAATTACTAAAGACTTAAGCTAACGGGTTTATTTCTGTGATGTGTTATATGTATTGAATGTCTGCTAATCGCTATACGTCGATTAGTGGGTGTTATACATATCTGTGATCTGTAGTGTTGATGGTATGTGTATATGAATTCATTGGATTATCGCGGGTGAATAGCCGGGGGTTGTGAGATGAGAGTTTTCTTTTCATTCAATTCATGTAAAATTTGTAATTGATGTAATATTATTTATTTGGCCGCACAACCAGGATGAGGTTGTAGCCGTCATTGTATAATTTCTTTTACTGTTTTTGCTCCTAGGATAGACCCATGGAGGGGGTGCACAAACTACCGGGTATCTCGAAGTGCCGAGTGGCCTACTCACGGTGTTGAGGGAGGTTGCTTCGCTTCGGGTACTTGGCGGTTAGTTTGCCGCACCCGTAGGGGTCTTGGGTGGGGTATTGGCTATTCACCACGACCGTGTAATCCGCTTTTCGTTATAGGCTCGTACGAATTGCGGATTCCTAGTATATCTAATGTGTTCATCTGTGATCTGAAATGTCTATCATTGCAATATATATCTATATATGATATATATTTCGGCGTTGCTTATGTTTTTCATACGCGCTGGCCCAGCCCCCGCTCTGTCGTTAGTTAAGTAACCTAACGGGTGATGACAGGGCCCCGTAGCGAATGCGAATGGCATAAGCGTACGTCATATTTTGGTTGTATTCTGCAATGGTAGGATTAAATGATGGGACGCATTAAAAGAATTAATGCAAGAAAATAAACCAAGTAAAACTCGTTGGAACACTTTCAAAACCACTCGGTTCTTTTCAAAAACCAACTTTTAAATGCGGAGCTTGAGCCACTCCTTTTAAAAGCTATCTCGTTCCATCGATTATATCAAGTTCACTACGTTCAAGGTTTTGCCAAAACCATTCGTAGCCCTCTGTCGTTTCACATGAATAGTCAATAGTATTCAAGCTATGTTTGTTGGCCAAAGTCAAGGCATAGTGATTGGTAGCTATTGGGTATTCATGTGCAGCATAGATAGATGCGTTGGTTTGGGACAGTCGCACCGCCTTGTTGGCCAAAGTCAAGGGTAGGTACGGGTGGGTTCAAATTAACCTAGAGAATGATGGGTAGAACTTGACATGTGACTTATGATTTGTTGGCCAAAGTCAAGGTCATAAGAGCATGGGGCAAAATTCCACATCGGGAGTTTCAAAAGAACTGAAACTTGCTAGCGCTGCATACCATTTGGAGCGTGATGATTCTGGTAGGATTCCTTCAGTTTTGTCACGTGATGATATTTGGATCCCGATCCTACTGTGAGTATATGCTACTCCTCGGAAAATTTCTCACTTAACGATCAATGCTATAAACCTAGTAGGTGTCTAGAAAGGTGTTAGCGGGGCTACGCCCCCAAAAAAAAGAGGTTCTTAAATTAAGGAACTTTGCGAAAGCGTTGGAAAACCTCCCTCGAAGTACCGACACTATCCTGGCTGAACGGTTAAGCAAGTATTGTACGGTGAGATTGATCCCGACTAATTCCACCTTTTATGTTTGAGGAGGGATTCGAGAAACAGTGGGAGCCATCCTGTTTAGACAAACTAAAAACCACTCTAAACTTGCAAGAGTATCATGTTGAGTGTTTCTTTTCTCTCTCCTAATTGCAGCGACCAATCGACATGACCGGACTTAAGTTACTTCTAGATAAAAACATACTGACAGGGCCAAACTACAAAGATTGGCTCAGGAATGTCAAAATGGCAATCACTTACGACAAGCTGGGGTATCTTCTTACCACCAAAGCTCCCCCTGTCCCAGGTCCCACCTCCAGCGTCGCGGATAAGGAAATACGTAAGACCTGGGAGATCGATTGCGTGAAGGCCAAGTGCCTCGTGCTTGCCTCTATGGACAATGAACATCAGAGGAGGAACGAGAATATGGACCTGGAATCCATATTTCTTCATACAAAAGATCTGTATGGAGAGCAGTCTCGTATCACAAGATACGAAGTGTCGAAGAAGCTGTTTTCGGCAAGATTGGCCATCGGATCATCGGTAGCGGAACATGTGCTTAAGATGATTGGCTTCAATGAGGAGCTCGCGGACCTTGGGACCATGTTAGAGAACGAGCTCTATACGGACTTGATTCTCCAGTCCCTTCCTTCCACTTACGCCCAGTTTATCCAGAAATTCAACTTACAAGGAAAAAAGTTGAACTTCCGGAGCTCCTCAACATGCTGAGCAGTGCAGAGAGCACCCTACAGAAAGGTAGGGAAACATCCACTTTGTTTGTAGGAGGATCTTCCTCTTCTAAGTCCAAGGAGAAAGCCAAGGGAAAGAAGAAGAAAGCCCCCGCCAAACCAAGGGGCGGTGTTAGTAAAGTGGATACGAAGGGAAAGGCAAAAGCAACAAAGGTAGCGGGGAAGCTTGTGGGAAAGGAAGAATGCTTCTACTGTCATAAGAGTGGACACTGGAAGAAAGATTGCAGGGCTTGGAAGGCCAGAACACAGGATCTGAAGCATGTTACGGTTTCAGCTTCAGGTGTGTATGTTATTGAAAACTGTCTTTCAATAAACTCTACTTCCTGGGTATTGGATACCGGATCAGGATCTCATATCTGTAATTCTTTGCAGGCACTGAGAAAGCGTAGGGTTTTGAAGGCAGGTGATATGACCCTCAGAGTTGCAAACGGAGCTGGCATGGATGCTGAGTCCGTAGGGGACTATCACCTGGGCTTGTTGGATGGATACGTTTTGGTTTTGCGTAATTGCTATTTTGTACCTAATGCAACTTGTAATATCATTTCTGTATTTTTATTATCTAAAGAAGGTTATGAATTTGCATTTGTAAGTAATGTTGTGAACATTCACCTTAATCAAGCTCTGATTGGGTCAGGTACATTAAGCAACGGTATATACGTATTAAACCAACCACAGATTTTCAACGTCCAGAATACACACAAAAGAAAGTCTCCAGATATCAATCAGGCTTTCTTATGGCATTGTAAACTAGGTCACATCAATGAGAGAAGGTTGACTAAGTTACATACAGAAGGATATTTGGATCCGTTCGAATATCAATCTTATGCAACTTTTCAATCCTGTCTCAAAGGAAAGATGACAAAGACTCCGTTCACTGGACACGGAGAAAGAGCGAGCGAGCTCTTGGAACTCGTACACAGTGACGTGTGCGGTCCAATGTCTACACATGCGCGAAGCGTTTTTTCTTACTTCATTACTTTTACAGATGACTTTTCAAGGTACGGATATGTCTTCTTAATGAAACATAAATCCGAAGCCTTTGGAAAATTCCAGGAATATAAGAATGAGGTAGAAAAACAAACCGGAAAAAGTATCAAGACCCTGAGATCTGATCGAGGTGGAGAATACTTGAGTGCCGAGTTCCTGGATTACTTAAAAGAGAATGGAAAACTCACTCAGCTTACTCCTCCATACACTCCGCAACATAACAGTGTATCGGAAAGATGGAACCGAACCCTATTGGATATGGTACGGTCCATGATGAGTAACGCCGAGTTACCGCAATCATTCTGGGGATATGCGCTAGAATCAGCTACATATCTTTTGAACCGAGTTCCAACTAAGACTGTGGCTATCACACCATATTAGATGTGGTGTGGGAAGAAACCCTATCTTAAGCACATTAAGACATAGGGATGTCCAGCTTTTGTTAAAAAGCAGCATGCGGACAAACTCGAGGCACGTTCAGTACAGTGCAAGTTCGTGGGATATCCAAAGAACTCCAAGGGATATTTCTTCTATTGCGAAGAGGAACAAAAAGTTTTTTTTTCTCGTCATGCCTGCTTCTTAGAAACTGAATTTTTGGAAAATCAGATAAGTGGGAGCGCAGTAGAACTGGAAGAAATTCATGAACCACGAGCTATTACTGAAAGCTTAGTGGAACCAGAGGGTTCAAAAGGACATGACATTCCTACGCCGCTCCGCAGGAGTAGTAGGCAGTCTCATCCACCCGAGAGATACTACGGTTTTCTCATAGACGGGGATAGAAAGGATTGCATCATTGATTATGATGAGCCTACTAGCTTCCAGCAGGTTGTTCAGAGCTTTGACTCGGTAAAATGGCTGGATGCAATGCGGACCGAAATGGAGTCCATATACACCAACAAAGTATGGACGTTGGACATTGCTCCAGATGGGGTAAAACTCGTAGGATGCAAGTGGATCTTCAAAAGGAATATTGGTGTAGATGGACAGGTTGAGACCTATAAGGCTAGACTTGTTGCAAAGGGTTTTCGTCAAAGACCTGGTTTGGACTATGATGAAACCTTTTCTCCTGTGGCTATGCTGAAATCCATTCGGATCCTTCTTGCCATTGCTACTTTCCACGATTATGAGATTTGGCAGATGGACATAAAGACCGCTTTTCTAAATGGAAATTTAGAGGAGTGTGCCTATATGGACCAGCCAGAGGGTTTCATTCAGAGTGGGAGCAGTAAAAAAGTGTGCAAGTTGCTTAAGTCCATCTATGGACTAAAGCAGGCATCGCGGAGTTGGAACATCTGCTTTGATGAGACAGTCAAAGAATTTGGCTTTATCAAAAATCCAGATAAACCATGCATCTATAGTAGATTTGTAGCAAGAAATGTCGTATTCCTCGTTTTATACGTGGATGACATTCTTCTGATAGGAAATGACATTTCTATGCTACAATCTGTCAAGGGGTTCTTGTCACACAGGTTCTCCATGAAAGACCAGAGTGATGCCACTTACATTCTGGGGATCCGGATCCATCGTGATAGATCCAAGAGGATGCTAGGACTTTCACAGTCCAGGTACATCGACACCATACTGAAGAGATTCAGTATGGAAGATTCCAAGCGCGGTAACCTACCGGCTTGTCACGGGATCACCCTCTCCAAAGAGATGTCTCCCAATACTGATTTGGAAAGGGATCGCATGTCTATTATACCCTACGCTTCTGCGGTAGGCTCTATAATGTATGCGATGTTGTTTACCAGACCAGATGTAGCTTATGCACTGAGTGTAGTAAGCCGGTATCAGTCAAACCCTGGGGAGAAATACTGGATAGCGGTAAAGAACATTCTCAAGTACCTGAGAAGGACTAAGGAGATGTTCTTGGTGTATGGCGGAAAAGAACTCCAGATCGAGGCCTTTGCTGACTCAAGCTTCCAGAGTGACAAGGATGATTCCAAGTCCATGTCGGGTTTTGTCTTTACCCTCTATGGAGGGGCGGTGTGTTGGAAGAGTTCCAAACAGGAAACCGTTGCAGACTCGACGATGGAAGCGGAATACAACGCTGCTGCTAATGCCGCAAAAGAAGCCGTCTGGATGAGGAAGTTCATGAAAGAACTTCAGGTGGTTCTGTCCATTGTTGATCCAATACCTCTGTATTGCGACAACAACAGGGCTATAGCTTTAGCGAAGGAACCCAGGTCCCATCAGAAATCCAGACACATCTTGAGGCGGTATCACCTGATCAGGGAGATCATGGATCGCCAGGAGATCGAGGTTCGGAGGGTTGCTTCAGAAGATAACACTGCAGATCTATTCACCAAGGCCTTGCCCCAGACTCAGTTCGAGCGGCTGATCGAGATGATAGATCTTCTATACGCCAGTACATGGCCTTAGTGCAACTGGGAGACTGTTGGTGTATATGCCCTAGATGCCATTACTGTATCATACTAGTTTGTATATTACTTAATGGAAGCTTGGGATATTCACAGTTGTATAGACAATCTTGCTCAAAATGGTAGTATGCTACTTGGTTTGTATCTACTTTAATATGTGCATGTGTCTCTTTTAGCATATCGCTTATACATATTAGTAGAGCCCTTAGGATCTTTGCTTGATTACCAGCGTTGTGATGGCAGTCACACTCGTGGGGGATGGGTAATTTACAAGCACATCCTTAAACAGGTCCCTAGTCGTAGGACTATCAAGACAGGGCATCGATACTCCGGAGTAGCCTAGAGTATGCGCTTCTCATCCTAGCAGGGGAGACGGTCTATCCCACAGCCGTCAGTACGTCGTACTTGAGAAAGTATGCGGGTGCTCGTTAGGTTATGAGTACACTGGACAGGACTCGTCGGGAACTGATTGGTTGGTACTATACCTATTTTCAGTTATCAGTTCCCAGGTGACATGAGTACAGCATAATCCGCTGACTTGACACTGTCACTTCGCCTCCAGTGTGTGCCCACTGTACTTTGATTACTACCCTACCACGGCTCAAAGGAGTCGTGCAAACAGGTAGTAGTTGGGTGCAGTCCCGAAGCACTTGGAGGCAGTGACGGTTATACAGGATTCGTCTCTCCCGGTATTGGGAGTTGACATCGCGCTGTGTCTAGGAGAGCCATTACACAAGTAGTCCCTGGCCAGGGCAAGCGAGATATACTGGTAGGTTTCTAGTTTTATCTCAGGGTGTTCTGGGCTACACTCCGACACGACTTGTACCGCTATTAGGGGACTCACGTTTACCGCCCCTCTAGGCCCGCCATGCGATGTACTCAGACGAACAGACCAGACTGTACGGAGATTATCACATTCAGGCCTAGTAGGAGTTCAGATGGGTTTCACCTCGCCCGTCTTCTTATCGGCATCTACCTGGGGGTCGTTACGCACAGCTAGTGCCGCTTGCGGTCTGTGGTTAAACCCACTGCCAGCATAGTGTCGAGTCTTTAGAGTAACACACAGAGAGCTATTCGCCTTTAGGCAAAAGATTAGAGGTCGCATGGTTTTGCGATAGGTCGCATCCGCGCACTTGTGCACGTTTAGTGACCGGGCAGTTATTACTAGCGGGCTTTGGTTTAAGCCAAATCCTAGTATACGTTTTGGGATTGGTTTTATCTCGTTTGTATTCGTGTTCCCCGAAACGCGGATACGGGTATGTATGCACAGTTGACAGAGACAGAGGCAGAGGATTCTCATTAGGGTTGTTGACTGTTGACTTTTGCTTAACCCTAATGAGAATTAGAAATATGATTTACAATAATCTTAATTGAGTATTATAGTGACATGGTTAGGGTTGAAAGGTTGACCTTGTTGACTTGTTGACTTTTGTTGACCGGTTGACTAGGTTGGACTTGTTGACCACCATCATGACAAAGGCCATCATTTGGTTGCATTGACTTATGCTTACTTGTTTTGTTCACCATTTGCATTTAATGCAAGAAATGATAGTGTCATTTGTCATGATAATAACCATTACAATATACTTAATTATCATTACTTGTTATGATGATTTTTGGATTATGAGAGCTTGGATGGCAAAAGGTTTATTCATTCTCTCATTTCATTTCTCTCTCTTACCATCACTTGCTCAAGCTCTCCCTCTTCCTCTTGCTCTCTCTAGCTCAAGGCAATCCCTTCTCATGAGTTGAGAACCATTGCCTTAAAGATAAAAACACCAAAATAATTCTCTACTCATCCTAGTTCACAAGGCCTAGCAAGCCAAGTGTTCTAGTTTCTTCAAGTTCGAAGAAGAAGCCAAAGGTAGAAGCTTTCGGGTGGATCCATCTTCGGCGTGAGAAGACGACGAGGGGAGGCCGGTCCATACACCACAAGAGTTGAAGACGAAGGAGTTCAAGAAAGGTATAACCCCCTAACAGAGTAGGTAAAACTCCTAGTTAGGTTGTTAAGTAGATTGTTTAACAAAGATCCGTATTTGTAGTCCATGTTACCACCTCAAGAGAAATCGTTTTTTACCACTTCCGCAACCCCAAAGAATTGGGGACGGGTAGCATAGACTTACAGTACCAACTAGCAGGTTCCCGGCGAGTCCGTCCAGTGTACTCATAACCCAATAAGCACATGTATACTATCTTAGGTGGCTAACTGACACCAATGGCTTGTGAGATCGGCCACTGTCCCTCATCAGGGTCTTGATAAGTATACACTAGTCTACTCCAGAGTATCGATGCCTAGTCTAGATACTCCCACGACTAGGGACATTTAAAGATTTTCTTATAGACCACCCAGCTCCCATGTATATGGTCGCCACCATAATGCTGGTAGTCAAGCATAAATCCTATGGGCTCTATCAATATCTAATAGTGATCTGTAATACCACATAAAGCATGATGATAAAGACAAACCAGATAGCATACTATCATCTCAAGTAAGATTGTTCTACCGGTATAGGTCCTCCCTCAATCATCATAATCACCTGCCTGCGACTATAATAATTGCCTTGATGGCACTATAGCAAGCAATCTCCCACTTGCACTTAAGGTTAATTATTGCGATGTCGCATACTCACGCCTCGTGTGATACTGAACATCCAACTTCTCTACTAATCAGTTTCATAAATCCTGTTTGTGAAATATTGTGTTCGAGAAATAGCCTCAGTGAGTGGATCTGCTCTAATGTTTCTTTCTATATCTCTCTATATCTCTAACTCGTGGAGAAAGACCATATCCCGAAATGAGCAATACCTATCATAGAATATGTCTCGATATCTGACGGGCCCATTTCACAAATGAACTCCAAATCCAGCAAACTTCTTAGACAGTATCGACCACTGAATTTAATTAGTATTCTACGCTATGCCTTCCTCAGTATCTGCTTGGACCATCTATCCAATTTACACCCCTCAAAGAAAGGAAAACTATAACTCTGTCATCCAGGTCATCTCGGAAGACTGGAATGATAACCGTCTCCCGAAAGAGGTTGCCGTTACCATATCCCTAGAACATCTACTTATGTTCACAAACTACTTCCCAACGTTTCTTCAGGATTGGATTAATATATGTTTATTGCAGCAAGTGCAAAAACAATATCTGGTGTTTTACTTGACATCTCATGATTGACTCAATTGCCTAAGCAAGTGATATGCCAATCATGCAAATCCTTCTCCCCTTTAGTCTGAAAGACATCCTTTAGAAAGGGTGACTCCATCACCTGCATGTACACTACCATGCCAGGAGTCAACCATTCTAAATCACCTTTAGAATAATGTCATAGTACCCAGATTTGGACACTTCACAAATCTAGATCTAAAACTATAAATCTAGTAACCAAAAACCCCGATATTATATCCATATCCTGTGTGGAGAAAAACCTTGTGAAAACCACTGTATATGTCAAGATCCAAAATTTAGTTCGTAACCGGCATTTAAATCACGCCACGTCTAAAGGCGTAACGTAAATTAAGTAAGCCGAAACCCAGAAATCTAAACCTTTTAAAGAAAATAAAAGAGATGAAGTTTAAAATAAAGGTATGATGAAATCAAATATTTTCTTAAATGCATAGATAAAGGAGCATGAAAATGCAAGTGGATTATACTAGTTGAAAAACATGTTTCGTCTTTTAAAGATTTATGCAGCACCTCCTTTGTATATTTTGATCCAAAACCACATATACAATATAATATAAAAGGCATCCCCAAGCGGGAGCTAGCTCTTCGCCAATCGGAGGAATCGCAACCACGCGAGTCAGCAATATAAGAATACGACGCCCAACGGGCGAAGATCAACACAAAAGATAAAGAAATAATCAAGACATCCACCCACCAAGCGAACATATAACCCATCGCTCTAAGTCTCGCAACCACAAGTCTTTCTAAATTTTACTAAATATACAATTACTAGTTTCTGATTGATGCAGTTAACTAGATACAATAGGAATAATAATACAAGAGTGGCACGATCCAATATGTACCACCTACCAAAACAAATCACCCGAATGCAACCTGTGTGCCAGCGATACCGCTATTAATCCATGTGGTCAACCTGCAAGAACTGTGGCACAACGGGGGTGAGTTTCCAACTCGTGAGTAGAAAACATCAGCAGGTAGAAATTGAATAAACTAACGATTTTCTAGGTCAACTATATCATAAAGGTAATACTATGATATCTAGGGTGACCATGTATGCATATATGTCCACAATATAATCAATGTCAATGTCATACAAATAAACATTTGAACCATATGTCTATATGCAGGTGGATATCCATGTGTCCATCAAAGACACAATCAACTTCATGGAACCTGAGTGTCCAATATCGACACTCGCAACATCATGAAGGAATATGCATGTATGTATGAGGATATTAATCAACGTGTGTCCATCAACGGCACATCAAAATCTTGGAAACTTGAGTGCCCAACACCGACACTCGAAACATCATGAAACCCTTGTCCGGTATCAACACGTAAATCCTCATATCTCTCGGGCTCCGTCAGTCCGGATCGGCCCACAGGCTCTGTCAGTCCGGATAGGCCCGTTTCATTGCACGACTTCGGTCAGTACCCTCCGGATAACCGCCAAGTCCAAATGCTATCACCGGTAGGTAGTAGTCCCACTGCCAGGCTCATCGTCTACTGCACAACATCCTTTTCTTGCCCCGGCGTACCTTACCGGGTCTACCATGAACCCACAAATGGATCATCCAACTTCTCGAATCGGGTTTCGCATACCAATCTCAGAACTGAGAAAACCCATGGTGGACGCCTCGAAATATCATATCAAGAGAAACCGGGTTTTTAAAACAATGCATACTTTCTTTTGAAATATAAACACGGTTCTTAAATCCAGAAATCTCATGAAAACAGCATCTCAATGCATATAATCGTAAAGCATGATGTATGCAAACATAGAACAGAAATGTGAGCATATCAGTATATCATGCAACATAGCATAATGATATGAGTATAGCAGGTATATCCATGCAACATAGCATAATGATGTGAGAATAGCAAGTATATCATGCAACATAGCATAATGATGTGAGCATAGCAAATATATCATGCAACGAGCCATGTGCCAGTACTGAACAATTAAGAGTAATAGCATGATATAGCAATTCTACCATGTAAAGTGGCATGACAATTATCGATGATGAAAGTGTGTGAACCGGCGAATCTGTGTAAGTGTAGCATGCGCATCATCGATAATGGTGTAGGTGTACTAGCACAGGTATATATAATGCAATGAAAATATCATGAACGTAGCATAAAGTACATCGTAAGCGAAATGCTACAAGGTATACATATCGATGACATAACTGAGTCGGTGAATCTATCAATCGGCATCCAGCCTCACAACATCACGTACGGTACAATCCATCGTACGGCATCTTCTAGTCAAGGGTATGGATCAATCATCCGGTATAACATCGTGTGCGGTAAACCATCCATATAGGGTTTCTATCGACCTACATAACAATGAGGGTAAGAATCTAAGTCTCGTACAGAATATCACTCATTATTATTATAAGTATATATATATATATATACATACATACCTATATCTCAGGTCCCATCCATATCAATCTCATATCATGGGACCGACAAAAGTCTCAATTATCTCATATCGACTCGCATCCGTATAACGACATATCAAGTCAAGTCATCGTATCTCATCGTATACTCTTTCATCACATCAGTATCTCACATCAAGTGACCTTATATTTCATATCATATTTATCAACCTCATAACATGCCACTATAATCTCATACTGATTTTCTTTCACTACATGAATTTATATCGTGATTCACATTCACATTTCTCATCCTTATATATCAATTCGAGACATCATTTCTATCATGTCATGTCAAAGAGTCATATCCCTATAGCTTTCATCTCATATCTTGATATATATATATATATATATATATATATATATATATATATATTCAATCATATCATTTCATACAAAAACCTTTAATCACATCCACAGGTTTCTAGTATAGGTTTCTCCGATTATTTTCTATATATATATCGGTTTCCATTTTTTAATTGCGGGGGTGCTATACGCCATCCACCCGACTTCCCCCTTAGATATAAATATACTGACCTGCGGAACTCCTTGTTCAGCCATAGTCGATGTGCTTCGTCGTCTCGGAATCTACGCGAAGGTACCTAGAACCAATTCACATATCGCATCGTTATGAAAACCAATTCCGAAAACCGATACGGCACACGCATTGCTTATAGGTTAGAACCTATAGGCTACGCATACAAAACAACCAATTAACCCTCGTCGTTGATGTACAAACATCCAACGACCAAATACAATATCAAATACCAAAACCTGAGTTCATAAATCGCAAATACCAAATTCAGCAACATAGGAAATTGCTCCCAGATTTTTTCCTAGGCCAAACTAGAGAATTTTGCATATATGGTTAGTTAAGATATCTAATTAGGGAACTACCAACCAAGAATAACACAAATCCATCATGACTAGGCCGCAAATTACGGCATGGGGGAATTTATCTGTGTCTAGGAAATAGAAATAGGGGCTCGGGTCTCAGGGGTAGATACATGGTTGCTTGAACGTCTCAGTGTCAAGAGAACTTATTTTATAATGGTCTTGGGTCATCCCAGATTCCCATATACCCTCACAAGCTGTCAAATATTCGATGTCGAGAAAATCTAACTTCGTGTTTTGGGTTTTCTAGTCTCTGGTCTTGGCCATAAAATCCACACTAAGGACTTACAACAGCCACCACACATCACCATAGCACAACGCAAACCCTAACCTCAACTTGGAACTTCCAAAGATCACAATCCACTCTCAACCAATTCTAAACCAAGGTAGAAACTAAAGAAACTAAACTACTAAGCTAATGGTGAAGGGGATACCTCATTTGGCAACTCAAGAATTTTCTTGAGTTGCTAGAAATCTTCAAAATCCAACTTTGAATAGTCCAATGTGTTGAGGATGAGGTGGGGATCAACTTTAATGAAGAGAGTATAGGGTTTTGGTGAAGGAATTTAGATGATACTTAGCGGTGAAGGTGGAGAGAAGCTTGAAGATAGAGGAGCTGAAGAAAATAATGGGGATGGGAAATGAAGGCGGCCCTCTCTCTCTCTTACTTATTCTCACCCTCTCTCAACTCATGCCATGTCTTATGTCATGGAGTGGTCCCCTCTCTCTCCCCTCAATAATTCACTTTTTTCTTCTCACAATAATAAAACCAAATATCAACAAACACACTAATACAACAAATAACCAAAATGCAACATGTCATGGTGCACTAACCATGGAAAAATATAGAAATACGGATTTGGCTTAATCGCGATTAGTAGTGTGCTAATCAAGTTTTTATTTAAACAGCATATAATTAATTATAAAAATGTCGAATCCAATAAATATATTTTTAAATGAGTAAATCATTTTAATCTCCAATTATTTCATAAATATTTTTATATATTTATACCATGTTACGAAAACCCCAAATTCGCAAATCGGGTAGTTTTCATGAAATATATTATTTTAATATTAAATTCCAAAAATAATATTTTATATTTTCTGAAATGTTACAGTATAACTGATTGTAGTATAGGAAATCTCTTCCTATCAAGTGTATGTCATCCCAAATACCTGGACATCACTCTCTACTACCTTCTTACGAGATCCATCTCCTATTCTGATGAAGTCAACGCCAATGACTATTACATCAAAAATAGATGATCTATTTCCGCTATACCTGCATTATTCTATAAATAGACATAAGATACTTGCCACTATACTTTCGCTGCTCGCATTGACTACAACAACCCTCTGGAAGAGTCATATACACGTACACTTCTAAAGCTAGTTTAGAACGACGCTATACTCATCTTTCGGCCGAGTCTTATAGTCTAGAAAAGAAACAATGGCAAGTCATGGTAAACAATAACCTCCCTGTCACCGTCTCTGAGAAGACCGAAGTACCTCTCGGGTGCCTGAGGTTACCCACCAAATCTTCGGAGTGGCTAATGGAACGTCGAAACCAATTAAATTTTTAGGTTATATTAAACTTTCAGTAATCGTTTGTGGTTCTGGAATAACTTCTAGTTCTAGCATACTCACACTTATGTTTTCTGGAAAAAAATCCATTTTACTAAAACTAGTGGCGAGTCAAGAACGATACAACTATTGATCTTCCTGATGGTAAAAAGTTAACTCTCGTCAAAGCCCGGGATAACCCACAAACTACCATTACTGAAACGTGCCTTGAATTTATCTGGTTCTGGTTTTAAGCATCAACCGGACAACTCCCTATACCTTAACATCGTTATGATATAAAATGATTATATATATATATATATCCAATATAGAAACAAAAAAACAAATTTAATTAGAACCAGATTCAAAATCATTCAGCAGTCTCCAGTGCATATCAACCAAATGGAAAGAGGCCAATCAACATTACTCAACTAGGAATGCATCCAAACATGAGTAATCTGAAAGAGAAGCTAGTTCTCAAAACTATTACTATCAACGGAATACCAAACACAAGTATCTACAACTTCGACTACCTCGAAGAATCCTGATGCTTCCAACAAATGGTTCTCATCTTTATTCTTATACCTATATCTTCTCAAAATCTGGACCTTATATTTCAATGAAATGCTTATCTAGAACTGGAGAAGTCATGAGTAAACAAAATATAGTACGAGTACCTACCCCATTGTCCTAATGGACACTGGACAACATGCAATACGTTGTATAAGTCTCCTGAGTTCAATAACTCAAACCTTGTGCGTCGTAAGTTGAAAACTGTACTATGATTAAGAAGAATTACGCCGCTGTTGAATGCACCTTACCTAACCATCAACTGATATAGGTAAATGTCATAGACATAATTTCAAAAGGTTATATCTCACTTTATAAAATAAACATACAGATATATCAGTTTGAAATTGGTGCATAACAATAGATATTCAAAACCAATCATTTGCCGTCAGGTAAAACCCAGGTGATTTCCTCAAATATCACCAATTACAACGAATTATGATATAATGGGGATATAATCACCTAATTCCTAATATCTTACTCCCACTCACCATCTATAATAACATACAGATGTGAGAAACTGATCTGGTAAATACATACACTGGAGTTAGATTCCAATTGGAAAAACAATTTTTCAATTAATATCGCACAGTGAAATTGAAACATTAAAATGTTTCGAATGGATATCTGGGTATTCCTAGCTATTCCTCTTCCACTATCCTAATTCATGACTAAAACCGTATACTTACCTGCCCTCACTGCAATCCCTTTATTATGTTTTTACTTATTACCTTCTGTACACCATCTTTAGGCTAATTGGTTTTCTTTCTTCCCTACCCTTCGGCACCATCCTGAGGTTTGGAATAAGACTATCCAATAAACGTAATAGGTGTACTCTCCTAATCTTAGGAGCACTCGTAACCTGAGACAAGGTAAAGGGAAAAGACAACTGAATAATTCTTATTCTATTTCTCCTGAACCGGAAACCATCCTCGAATCTGGAACGAATTCCTTCGAGGTCGTATGTAACTATACGATGGCATGTCCAAGCATTATGGACGTTCATAGTGATACGAAGTGTTTTGGAGAAATCCAAAGTGGATGTGGGAGTGGCAGGGGTATACACGGTTTTGTCATGAATGATAGCAGTCGCAATTTTCTTTGTCGTGATTCTAATCCCTTTATATGTCTTTACTTATTACCATCTGCACACCACAATTAGGCTTAATTGGTTTTCTTCATTCCCTACCTTTTGGTACCTGCCTATGGTTTGGAAGAAGACTGTCCAATAAACGCAATAGGTGTATCCTCTCCTAATCCTAGGAGCCCTCTCAACCTGAAAGAAGGTAAAGAGAAAAAACAACCGAATAATCATATTCAATCCCTCCAGAACCAGAATCCATCCTCGAATCTTGAACAAGTTCTTTCGAGTTTGTATGTAACTATATGATGGATTTATCCAATAGGAGTGGATGTTCGTAGTGATACGGGGTGTTCTGGAGAAATGCAAAGGTGATATAGAAGTGGCAATGATATATGCGACTCCGTGACATTATAAAAGCTAAAATGTTTTAAGAAGGTTCGGTTAACTTGATTCATGAGTTTTAGTTTAGGGTCGGGCCATGGTCGCTGCCAAAGAAAGAGAAAAGAAACACTCAGCGTTCACTCTAACCTAGATCAGAATGGTTAATCACGTTATCTAATCAGGATGGCTCCTACTGTTTCCTTGAATTCTCCTCCAAACCCAAAAATGAGAATTAGTCGGGATCATCTAAAATCACCTGAGGAGTAATCCTACTCATCAGTGGGAATCGGGATCCAACAATCATCACATAATAACTTGATGGAAGCCACTCAAGTCACCACACTTAAGAAGGTATGCGCATGCTTGGCAAGTTTCCTGTATGTTTGAAACTCTCGATATGATTTTTACCCCTAACGACCTATAACCTTGACGCTTGCAACAAGTTATAGGTCACTAGTCAAGTTCAACCCGTCATTGTCCTGGATTAACTCGAACCCATCCGCACAAACCCTTGACGCTTGCCAACAAACCTGTACGACTGTCCCGATCAATCGCATATGTATGTTACAAATAAGTATTATTCAGCTACCGTACACTATGCCTTGACGCTTGCCAACAAATATAGCACGAATACTAAATAGTACTTATAAGAAATGACGGAGGGCTATGACTGGTTTTTGGCGAAAAACCTTTAACGTAATGAACTTGATCTCGTTGAAGGAATCCAAGTTATTTTAGAAAAATATAGTGGCGTAAACTTTTGCTAAAGAGGTCACTCCCTGTGAAGGGATCTCGGCACTTTCCTCGTCGAATGAGGTGCAGGATATTCCAAACTGAATACCACGATGCAAAGCAAAAAGAAACGACTGCAGTAAAGTTATTACGATGACGCAAACGTTCGCTCAAGGGGTCACTCCCGGTGAAGGGATCTCGGCTCTTGCCTCTTCGAATGAGGTGAAGGATATTCCTAATCGAATACCACTGTGCAAAGAGAATGAATCGTCTATAATATATGTTTTTAAAAACTTGGTTCCAACAACATCAAATAAATTTATTTTCCTTGCATTGATCAGAATCAACGCAGTCCCATCAATTAATCCATATCACACCATAGAAGAGGAACGAAAATAAAATGTACATATATGCCATCCGCATTCGCCACTGGGTCCCATCATCACCCGTTAGGTTACTTAACTAACGACAGAGCGGGGACTGGACTAGCGCGGGTGCAAAACATATACAACATCTTCTAGTATATATATAAATATATATAATCATTCTTCTCAGGCATGATATAAAGCAACATCTCAGAATCTCAACAATCAACACACAGTGGTGCATAATCCTGAAGCCCCGGGTTTCACTTAAGCCGCAAATGAGACCCGACGTTCTTTGTCGTGTGGATAGCCTATGCAATGAAAACCTAGACCCCTACGAGCGCGGCAAGTTACCCGCCAATCCCAGAAACGAGGTAACCCCAATCAATAAAGTGAGTGAGCCACCCAGCACTTTATGGAATCCGGTAACTTGAGCACCCCTTCTTGGGTCAAACTATACCCCCTACAAGTGCGGTGAATTGCCCGCCAATTATAGAGTAAGGTCCCTTCCGTCCCAACGCCATGAGATGCAGACCTTTTACCCTCTAGAACCTGGCTATTTGTGCACTCCTCCTTGGGGTAATCCCAGTATAGAAAAGAAAATAATATGTACAAGGGTAACATCGACCTCAACCCGGTCATGCCCTAAACAAATAATATACAAACTGGCAGTAACGGCAGTCCACATGTCGGACGCTCACCCCGAAATATCAAATATACAATTGAAACTAAACTGTACTAACATTGAACCCAGGCTATCCACCATGACGATCCAACCACAACACAGAACATCAACGTGAATGTCATGTTCGCAAACTCGTCTAAAAGGACATATAGCAATTAGACGAGTTATACCGCTGGAATGACATTCACGGCCACAGATAGTAATGTATGTAATATTAACATTTAAAAAGTGTTAGATTATCGACTTCGAAACACCCCAAATTTCCCATGAACAAAAGATAACATAATATCCAAAATAGGAAAAATAAGCAATACCGCTGCACCAATATTCCAGTGACTAGAAAACACCAAATATTTCAAGTCCAAACTCCATTGAAAAACTGGTCTCACCCGTTTTTTTGCAAATCTTATCGGGTCAAATCCGGCAGTTTGGGTTCGTATTTGTGGTGTGTTCTAGTGGTCACTCAAGTAATCTTCTGCAGTTGCTTAAAAATTTTTTTGAAGACATTAAAAAAAGACAAAGACTGGAATCTGCAGGGTATCGTTTCGGGGTTGTTTCGATTTCGATACTTTAACATCGTTTAAACAAGCTAGTAAGGGGTTTACGGGTTGGCTCTGATACCATGCGGGGTTACGGCGGCGGCCCGTCCATCAAACCATGGCCAAATACGGAACAAAATTTTCTAAACTGGCGGTACCATGACCCAATGCCCGAATCTACCCAAAACCCTATACTAGCAAGCAATATAAATAGTTAGGAATGGTTATACCTTGTTGATGCATGTCCTTCGGTCTTCAACCTTCATCTCCTATAGGTTGCGGATCAAGTTTGGTTGTTGGTCTTCCTCCATCTACGATAATCCACCTGAGGGAAACGGCGCAAGCTCCAGTCTCGCAATGCGAGACAACCGACGCTCCAAGGTTGCTCGCAATGGAGAGTGGAGGTGTAAGAATGTGTCACTATAATTTTCTCATCATAAATGCTCCATGACCAACTCATGAAGATAAAGAGGAGGTAAGGAAACATGTGGCATGAGCAATCATGGAAAAATGGCTAAGTTTTTTCTCCAAATGAGAATGAGATGAAGCAAGTGTAGAATCAAGTGAGTAAGAATGTAATGGAGCAACTCTAGAATGGAAATGAGCAATCCTCTCAAGAATGTGGCTGCCTCTCCCTCTCTCAATCATGCACACACAAATATCTCATCTAAATTTTTCAATAAACAAATCCAAACAATTCCTCTCTACATGCCATGACCCATGCTCATACCAACTCACCTCTCCACCTCATTTCCAAAATGATTTTCTAAAAAGAAAATCAATAATGAGATCGCCATCTTCTAGAAGCTATTCCGTATAAATACGGAATACTTCCCGATACACGTATCAAAATACATATACGCATATTCGTACAAAAATACGAATAGCCAAGAGAGAAAATGAATAGTGAACAATAATACTAAAACACATATATATAAATACATATATAAATTATTAAATCAAAACCTAATTTAATAATCCGACTTAATCCTAAACCGCTAATATTATCAACCGTCCAATTAAAGTCTGTGCAACTTGTACATATATTTAATCGGACACCTGTATGTACCAATATACGTCATCTACACCATATCGCCGGAACCGTGAAAATCCTCTGTGTGGGACTCTAAAGACTCATCAATACGCTGGCAGTGGGTTTAACCACAAGCACATCAGCGGCACTAACTGTACGTAACGGCTACCCAGGTATTGAGCGAAAGGAAGGCCAACGAGCAAACTCATCCAAACCCCTACTGAGCCTGACAGTGACTATATCCGTACAGTCCGGTCTGTTCATCTAAGAGTATCGCATATCGAGTCTAGAAGGTGGATAAAGTCAGACCACTAACAACGCGATAATTCGTGTCGGTATGAAACCCATCACTACCCGAGAAACTATCGATCCTGGATCGGTAATTCTCACATACCTCGGCTAAGGATTTATAGTGATGGCCATCCGAACACTGCGCGACATCAACCCCCAAAACTGGGAGAGACGAATCCCCGACGATCCGCTCACTGCCTCCATGTGGCTCGGGACTGTACCCAACTAAAACCTGTTTGCACGACTCCTTTGAGCCGTAGTAGGGTAGTAATCAAAGCACAGTGGGAACTCACACGAGACAAATGACGATCTCTGGTAGACAGACTAATCTGTACACATGTCACCTGGGAACTGCTATCTGACAATATGTATAGTACCAACTAGAAGGTTCCCGACAAGTCCGTCCAGTGTACTCATAACCCAATAAGCACATATAAACTATCTTAGGTGACTATCTGACACTAATGGCTTATGAGACCGGCCACCGCCCCTCGTCAGGGTCTCGATAAGTATACACTAGTCTACTCCGGAGCATTGATGCCCAGTCTAGATACTCCCACGACTAGGGAAATTTAAGGATTTGCTTATAGACCACCCAGCTCCCACGTATATGATCGCCATAATAAAGCTACTAGTCAAGCATAAATCCTATAGGCTCTATCAATATGTAATAATGTTTCGTAATACCACATAAAGCATGATGATAAAGACAAACCAGATAGCATACTGTCATCTCAAGTAATACTATTCTACCGGTATAGGTCCTCCCTCAATCATCATAATCACATGCCTGCGACTATGATAATTTACATGATGGCACTATAGCCAACACTAAAGGTAACCAAGGAGCAGCAAAGCCTATTGATGAAGACAAAGGGTACACAGCAGCAGGCCATAGTAGTACGGAAGCCGGCGTTTACGCCGAACCGAGCTCCTATATGCAGAGGTATCCCGGTGGACAAACATAGTGTTGTACCTATGAAGAAGCCTGTTGTAGTTGATCAGAGAAAAAGTGTGATTTATGACTTTTGCCATCTGCCCGGACATCTAAAGAGGGAATGTCGAAGGATACTTGTGTTAGTGTATATGCCCTAGAGGCCATTATTGTATCATACTAGTTTGTATATTACTTGATGGAAGCTTGGGATATTCACAGTTGTACATACAATCTTGCTCGAAATGGTAGTATGCTACTTGGTTTGTCTCTACTTCAATATGTGCATGTGTTTCTTTTAGCATATCGCTTATATACATATTAGTAGAGCCCTTAGGATTATTGCTTAATTACCAGCGTTGTGATGGCGCTCACACTCGTGGGGGCTGGGTAATCCATAAGCACATCCTTATACTGGTCTCTAGTCGTTGGACTATCGAGACAGGGCATCGATACTCCGGAGTAGACTAGCGTATGCGCTTCTTATCCCAGCGTGGGAGACGGTCTGTCCCACAGCCGTCAGTACGTCGTACTTGAGATAGTATGCGGGTGCTCGTTAGGTTATGAGTACACTGGACAGGACTCATCGGGAACTGTTGGTTGGTATTATACCTATCGTCAGTTATCAGTTCCCAGGTGATATGAGTACAGCTTAGTGCGCTGACTTGACACCGTCACTTCGCCTCGAGTGTGTTCCCACTGCACTTTGATTACTACCGTACCACGGCTCAAAGGAGTCGTGCAAACAGGTAGTTTTTGGGTGCAGTCCTGAAGCACTTGGAGGCAGTGACGGTTAGACAGGATTCGTCTCTCCCGGTATTGGGGGTTAACATCGCGCTGTGTTCAGGAGAACCATTACACAAGTAGTCCCTGGCTTGGGCAAGCGAGATATACTGGTAGGTTTCCAGTGTTATCTCAGGGTGTTCTGGTCTACACTCTGACACGACTTGTACCGCTATTAGGGGACTGACGTTCACCGCCCCCTAGGCCCGCCATGCGATGTATCAGACGAACAGACCGGACTGTACGGAGACTGTCACATACAGGCTCAGTAGGAGTTGAGATGGGGATACCTCGTCAGTCTTCTTATCGGCATCTACCTGGGGACCGTTACGTACAGCTAGTGCCGCTTGCGGTCTGTGGTTAAACCCACTGCCAGCGTAGTGTCGAGTCTTTAGAGTCCCACACAGAGAGCTATTCGGCTTTAGGCAAAATAAGTAGAGGTCGCATAGTTTTGCGACAGGGTTCGTTCACATCCGCGCACTTGTGCACGTTTGTTGTCCGGACAGCTTATACTAGCGGGCTTTGGTTTAAGTCGAATCCTAGTATATGATTTGGGATTGGTTTTATCTCATTGTGTTCGTGTTCCTCAGATCACGAATACGGATGCGTATGCACAGTTAATTGAGACAGAGGAATAGGACTTTGATTAGGGTTAATGACCATTGTCATTTTATTAACCCTAATGTTTATGTGTGTATTATGGTTAATTGATATTAGTTTAATATAATTGTGCATGGTTATGGTTGTTGACCATTTGACATTCTTGACTAGTTGACCTAGGTTGACACTTTGACCATCATCATTTCATTTGGAAGATGCTCTTTGATTCTTGCAATTTGCATTAAAAATGAAATGATAATGGTCATGTCTTGATTAAGCCATGACAATTATCTCACTAATTTTCAATTTACAATAATTCACACATATATGTGAGAATGCTTCATAATTCTCTCATTCTATCATATACTTTCTCTCTCTTTCTCTTCCTCTTCCTCAAGCTCTCCCCTCTCATGTGTTGAGAAACACTTGAGCTTGAGAAAAACCACTCCATAGTAATCTCTACTCTCATCTAGGGTTCTAGGATTAGCACTTCTAGCACCTTAGTTACTTCTAGCTTGAAGTTGAAACCAAAGGTTGAGGCTTTCGGGTGGATCCTTCTTTGACTCGAGAAGACGACAAGGCAATCTCTTTCTTACACTCCAAAGAGCAAGGAGAGAAGGAAATAAAGCCCTAGGTATAACCATTCTTTCTTGTAGCTACTTTCTAATTAGCTTTTAGTTAGTTTTGTTTAGTAAAGATCCCGACTTTGTCTAGTCCATGTTGCCTAGAGTAGTAAAAATCCGATTTTTATTCCGTTTTCCGCCTCCCCGAAAGCACTGGGGTGGGCAACGTGGACTTACAGTGGTATCAGAGCCTAACTAAACATAAACTAGCTAGGTAGTAAAAGTGTAAGGAAGTTTGATCGGAAAAATCGAAAAACCAAACCATCAAAACCCTAAGTTTCTGTTGAAATTTTTTCTGTTCAAAATAAAATAAATCTTACGTCAAAAATCATCTCAGGGTTTTGTGAAGAAATCCACCAAAAACGATCCAGTGAATCGCTCAAAGCGCGGCGGTTCCGCGGCAAAAGCATGCCTATTGCCGCGGAACCGCGGCCGTTTTGACTCGGTTCTGGGTCGAGTTTGGTGCAGTGTTCTTCTGGCTTGGTTTTGGGATTTTTAAGATGGTTTATTTGTGCCCAGGTTTTCCAGAATAGAAATTTGTTTTTGGGGGCCTATAAATCCGTATTTTTGATCGAAGTTCACTACACTTTGACTAATGGGTTATATCTGTGATGTTTATATGTATTGAACGTCTGCTAATCGCTATAAGTCGATTAGTGGGGGTTATACATATCTGTGATCTGTGTTTGATGATGGTATGTGTATATGAATGCGTTGGATTGTCGCGGGTGAATAGCCGGGGTGGATGTGAGATGAGTGTTTTTTTTTCTTTCATTCATTGTAATATGTAAATTGATATATTATTATTTGTATGGCCACACAACCGGGTCGGGGTTGTAGCCGTCATTGTATAATTCTTTTTACTGTTTTTGCTCCTAGGATAGACCCATGGAGGGGGTGCACAAACTACCGGGTATCTCGAAGTGCCGAGTGGCCTACTCACGGTGTTGAGAGAGGTTGCTTCGCTTCGGGTACTTGGCGGGTAGTTTGCCGCACCCGTAGGGGTCTTGGGTGGGGTATTTGGCTATTCACCGCGACCGTGTAATCCGCTTTTCGTTGCAGGCTCGAACGGATTGCGGATTCCTAGTATATCCAATGTATTCATCTGTGATCTGTAATGTCTATCATTGCTATATATTTATATACTATAACTATTTAGGCGTTGCTTATGTTTTACAGCCGCGCTAGCCCAGCCCCCGCTCTGTCGTTAGTTAAGTAACCTAACGGGTGATGACGGGGCCCCGTGGCGAATGTGAATGGCATAAGCGTACGTCATATTTTGGTTGTTTTCTGCAATGGTAGGATTAAATGATGGGACGCATTAAAAGAACTAATGAAAGAAAATAAACCAAGTAAAAGTCGATTGGAACACTTTAAAAACCACTCGGTTCTTTTCAAAACTAAACTTTTAAACGCGGAGCTTGAACCACTCCTTTTAAAAGCTATCTCGTTCCATCGATTATATCAAGTTCACTACATTCACGGTTTCGCCAAAACCATTCGTAGCCCTCCGTCATTCCACATGAATGGTCAAAAGTATTCAAGCTATGTATTTTGGCCAAAGTCAAGGCATACTGATTGGTAGCTATTGGGTATTCATGTGCAGCATAGATAGATGCGTTGGTTTGGGACAGTCGTGCTGCCATTTTGGCCAAAGTCAAGGGTAGGTATGGGTGGGTCCAAATTAACCAGGAGAATGACGGGTAGAACTTGACATGTGACTTATGATATTTTGGCCAAAGTCAAGGTCATAAGAGCATGGGGCAAAAATCCACATCGGGAGTTTCATAAGTACTGAAACTTGCTAGCGCTGCATACCATTTGGAGTGTGATGATTCTGGTAGGATTCCTTCAATTTTATCACGCGATGATATTTGGATCCCGATCCTACTGTGAGTATCTGCTACTCCTCGGGAAAACTCTCACTTAAAGATCAATGATATAAACATAGTAGGTGTCTAGAAAGGTGTTAGCGGGGCTACGCCCACAGGGAAAAGAGGTTACTTAATTAAGGAAATTCGCAAAAGCGTTGGAAAACCTCCCTCGAAGTACCGACACTGGCCTGGCTGAACGGTTAAGAAAGTATTGTACGGTGAGATTGATCCCGACTAATCCTTTCTTTACGGTTTGAGAAGGGATTCGAGAGACAGTGTAAACTTGCAAGAGGATCATGCTAAAGTGTTTCTTTTCTCTCTCCTAATTGCAGCGACCATTCAACATGACCGGACTTAAGTTATTACTAGATAAAAACATACTGACAGGGCCAAACTATAAAGATTGGCTCAGGAATGTCAAGATGGCAATCACTTACGACAAGTTGGGGTATGTCCTTACCACCAAAGCTCCCCCTGTCCCAGGTCCCACCTCCAGCGTCGTGGATAAAGAAATTCGTAAGACATGGGAGATCGATTGCACGAAGGTCAAATGCCTCGTGCTTGCCTCGATGGACAATGAACATCAGAGGAGGCATGAGAATATGGACTTGGAGTCCATATTTCTCCATACAAAAGAACTGTATGGAGAGCAGTCTCGTATCGCAAGATACGAAGTGTCGAAGAAGCTATTTTCGGCAAGATTGGCCGTCGGATCATCGGTAGCGGAACACGTGCTTAAGATGATTGGCTACATAGAGGAGCTCGCGGACCTTGGGACCACGTTGGAGAATGAACTCTATACTGATTTGATTCTCCAGTCCCTTCCTTCCACTTACGCCCAGTTTATCCTTAACTTCAACATGCAAGGAAAGGAGGTTGAACTTTCCGAACTTCTGAACATGTTGAGGAGTGCTGAGGGCACCCTACAGAAGGGAAGGGTAGGGAGACATCCACTTTGTTTGTAGGAGGATCTTCCTCTTCTAGATCCAGGGCGAAAGTGTTGGATATATATGCCCTAAAGGCCTACATTGTATAGGATGCTTGGGATATGTATGTACATGACAGTCTTGCTTGATATGATAGTACGCTATTTGGTTTGTCTTTGTCTTAACGTATGATATATTTTACCTGGTATTTATATATATATATATATATATATGTTGATAAAGCCCATAGGGTGTTTGTCTGACTACCGGCATTGTGATGGCAGTCATACTAGTGGGAGCTGGATAGTCAATAGGCACACCCTTAGATGTCCCTGGTCGCAGGAGTATAGAGATTGGGCATCGATACTCCGAAGTAGACTAGTGTATACATATCTAGACCCTGAGGAGGGGCGATGGACTGGTCCCGCAGCCATTGGTGGAGTGCACCTAAGATTGTATACAGATGCTCACTGGGTGTGAGTACACCGGACAGGACTCGTCGAGAACTGACTGGATGGTATTATACCTAACGTCAGATAGCAGTTCTCAGGTGACATGTGTGCAGATAGTCCGTTGACTTAAGGTCATCATTTGTCTCGTGTGAGTTCCCACTGTGCTTTGATTATTACCCTACCACGATTCAAAGGAGTCGTGCAAACAGGTTTTAGTTGGGCACAGTCCCGAGCCACGTGGAGGCAGTGAGTGACTGTTAGGGATTCGTCTCTCCCGGTATAGGGAGTTGATATCGCACGGTGATCGGTTGGTCATTACCATAAGTCCCTGGCCAGGGCTGATTGAGAATTACTGATAGATTGATCAGTAGATTCTCGGATGGTGATAGAGCCATACCGACACGACTTGTACGGTTATTAGGGGTCTGACGTCCACCACCTCCCTAGACCATACATGCGATACTCTTAGACGAACAGACCGGACTGCACGGATATTGTCACGGACAGGCTCAGTAGGATTTCAGATGGGTTACCTCATCAGCTTTCTTATCGACAACTAGCTGGGGACCGTTACGTACAGCTAGTGCCGCTTGCGGTCTGTGGTTAAACCCACTGCCAGCGTAGTAGTCGAGTCTTTAAAGTCCCACACAGAGATTTCCCAAACCCAGGCGAAAAGATATAGAGGTCGTATGGTTTTACGACAAAGGTTCGGACGCATACGTGTTTGAACGCACGTACGACATTCGGACAGTTTTTACTAGCCGGCTTTGGTTTAAGCCAGATTCTAGTATCAGGTTATTGGATTTGTACAGTCTAAAGTTTTTTCCGTATTTTCACGGATGGGAGGGGCGTTCTCGTAATTTTCCGAAAAGCTTCTAGAAGGTGATGACTTGGAGGGAGAGGTGGCATTATCATTTAATGAATTAGTGACTCATTGTGAGTGATTCATCATGTCATTAATGCATCATTAAATGCTTAATGACTCACATGATGAATCATCCACTTGCATTATTGAAACATGATGAATAATCTCATATTATTCATTTTCTTTTAATTCATTATGTTTCATATATCTAGTGAGAAGCTTTTTCATTATTAAAAGAATTATCATCATCATCTTCTCACTCTCTCTCTTTAAGTTCTCTCTCCTTCACCAAACCCTAATCCTACCGTCATGAGTTGAGAACAAGGATTAGGAAAGACTAATTACTCCATAACCTATCTCTACATCACCTTAGCTACTCTATTTAGCAACTAGAGAAACTAAGTAACCTCAAGTTTAGAGGTTATAGCTTGGATTGGGGTTCTCGGGTGGATCGTCAATCACGGAAGAAAGCCGAAGAGGACGTGGAGATCCAAAGAGGCCGTAGATAACATTAAGACGAAGGACTAGAACCGTTTGGTATAATCTATTAACATAGTAGTTTAGAACTCTATAGCTTTTGTTAAAACTTGTTTAGCAAACGATTCATACGGTTATTCGATGTTTAACAATAGAATAAGATTGTTATTCATATTTCTGCCTCCCCATAAGTATTGGGGTGTTGAACATCGACTTACAGTGGTATCAGAGCCTAGCTAAACAATATTTAACACATTTGCAAATTTGTATGAATTTCGAACGGAAAAACAAACCGGAAAAACCCCGATATCATGTACTTTCTGTCGAATTTTAAATGAGGTCCAAAAATTTTTCAGGGACCTTCAGAATTACCTAAATGAATGTATTAGAACACCCAAGAAAATTGGGCTCATGAATCGGCCATAGCGTCGCGGAACCGCGGCCGATCCCACCAATCCGCCGCGATTCCGCCACGCTTTGGACGACTCATAAGCCCAAGTTTCTTGTGTTGATTTTCTGTGATATTTGGTGTTTTCTGGTAATTTTTATTTTTGCTCAGGTTTCAGATTTACAGAGAAGTATTGGAGAGAAATTAAAAGTGTTTAATCGATCGAAATTATACGGTGTTTGCATGTTTGATTATATCTGTGAAATGTTTTATGTGTTCGTAAACCTCCCCTAACTGCTAGTATGTCGGTTTGCAGGGGGTTGCACATATCTGTGATGTTATATATAACTGTTTGTGTATATAAACTGTATTGGACTGTTGTGGTGATTAGCCGGGTTTTGTGATGGGTTTTTGTATTAATTCATTTGATGTAAATGTAATAAGTTGTAATATTATTTTGCGGGGCACATCCAGGTTGCGGTTGTAGCCACCGTTGTATTATTTCTTTTTACTGTTTTTGCTCCTAGGATAGACCCAAGGTGGGGTGCACAAACTACCGAGTATTTTGAAGTGTTGGGGCAGACCGCTTCACTTCTGGTACTTGGCGGGTAGTTTGCCGTACCCGTAGGGGTCTCGGGTGGGAAAATGGCTATTCATCACAACTGTGTAATCCGTCTTTCATTGCAGGCTCAAAAGAAATGCGGATTGCTTGCAAATCCAATATTGTTTATCTGTGATCTGGAATGCCTATTATTGCGTCTGACGAATGTACAATATCTATATATGATAGCTATTTAGACGTCGCTTATGTTTTACACCCGTGCTAGCCCAGCCCCCGCTCTGTCGTTAGTTAAGTAACCTAACGGGTGATGACGGGACCCCGTGGCGAATGCTGATGGCATAAGAGGACGTTGTATTTTCGTTGTTATCTGTAATGATAGGTTAATGATGGGACGCATTATTATTAATGCAAAGAAAATAAAACCTAAACTGAATCGTTGGAACAATTTCTAAAAACCACTCGGTTTTCTTGAAAAAGCAAATTTTAAATGCGGAGCTTAAACCACTCCTTTTAAATAAAAGCTATCACTGTTCCTTCGATCATATCAAGTTCATTACGTTAACGGTTTTTTGCCAAAAACCAGCCGGAACCCTCCGTCGTTTCAGATAGACAGCACATCGTATTCATGCTATGCTTGTTGGCCTACGTCAAGGCATAGTGTATGGTAGCAGTGTGTGTGCCTATTTGTTGCATAGATAGATGCATTAGTTTAATACAGACGTACACCTTGTTGGCCTACGTCAAGGGCTTGTACGATGTATTTAAATTGATCAGGACAACGACGGGTAGAACTTGACTTGCGTCTTATGACTTGTTGGCCTACGTCAAGGTCTATAAGAGCTTGGGGTAAAAATCACATCGGGAGTTTCAAACATAAAGGAAACTTGCAGATTTAGCTTACCTTCTGGAGTATGGTGACTAGAGTGGCTTCCATCTAGGGCATCATGCAATGATAGTTGGATCCCGATCCCACTGATGAGTAGGATTACTCTCGGGAATTTCTCTCACTTAACAATCAATGCTATAAACCAAGTAGGTGCCTAGAAAGGTGTTAGAGGGGCTACGCCTCCAGGGAAAAGAGGTTCTTTAATTAAGGAACTTCGCGAAAGCGTTAGAAAACCTCCCTCGAAGTACCAACACCAGCCTGGCTGAAAGGTTAAGCAAGAATTGTGACGTGTGATTAAATCCTGACTAGTTCTTCTTTTAGATTTTGAAGAAGGATTTGAGGAAACAGTGGGAGCCATCCTGTTTAGATAAATTAATAAACCAATCTAAACTTGCAAGAGCATATGCTGAATGTTTCTTTTCTCTCTCTCTGGTAGCTACCATGACAGGACTTAAACTATTACTTGAAAAGAATATACTGACCGGGCAGAACTATAAAGATTGGCTAAGGAACGTCAATATTGCGCTGACTTATGACAAAGTAGCATATGTTACCACCGCTGTTCCTCCCCTTATCCCTAGACCAGATTCCTCAGTTGTGGACAGGGAAGTCCGCAAAACCTGGGATCTAGATTGTGAGTGAGCTAAGTGTATCGTGTTGGCGTCCATGAACAATGAACTTCAGAAACAGCACGAGAGTATGGATATTGTATCCATCTTTCTCCATGTCAAAGAGTTGTATGGAGAGCACTCACGTATCGCGAGGTACGAAACCTCAAGGAAACTCTTCCAGATGAGGTTAGCTCCAGGATCGCCTGTAGGAGAGCACGTCTTCAAAATGATCATCCTTATTGAGGAACTCGCAAACCTGGGATGCGTGCTAGAGAACGATTTGTATATCGACTTGATTTTGCAGTCCCTTCCCCACATCTTCTCTCAGTTCATGCTGAACTTCAACATGCACGAAATGGAAGCGGATCTTCCAAAGCTCCTCAATATGTTGAGGGTAGCAGAGACCTCTTTGAAAAAGGAGAAGACCCCCGTTCTGTATGTTGGCCAATCATCTTCTTCTAAATCTAAAGCGAAAGCTAAAGGGAAGAAGAAGATGAAAGCCACCAAACCGAAAGGTGGGGTCAAGAAGGTACAGGGAACGAACAAGGCAGGAAGGGTGAAGACAGAAAATAACGAGTGCTTCTATTGTCACAAGCAAGGGCACTGGAAGAAGGATTGTCAGGCCTTCAAAGCCAAGGACATGAAGCAAGTAGTTGCTTCAACTTCAGGTGTGTTTGTAATCGAAAATTATCTTTCAGTTAACTCTACATCATGGGTACTTGATACCGGTTCTGGTTCTCACATCTGTAATTCATTGCAGGATCTGAGAAATAGTAGAGTGCTGGGGACAGGTGATATGACTCTCCGGATGGGCAATGGAATGCATGTAGATGCAATTGCAATAGGGGAATATCACCTAGGGTTGACTAGTAGACACATTTTAGTATTGTACAGCTGTTTTTGTATTCCCAGTATGTTGTGTAATATTATATCAGTATCTTTGTTATCGAATGAAGGATATAGTTTTGCGCTTGAAAGAAATGTTATGAACATTCACCTGAATCAAGAACTGATTGGGTATGGCACACTGGAAAACGGCATATACATACTTAATCAACCTCAAATTTTCTATATTCAAAACACGCGTAAAAGAAAGGCTCCAGATTCGAATCAAGCCTTCTTATGGTATTGTAGACTTGGTCATATAAATGAAACAAGGTTGACTAAGTTACATAAAGATGGATATTTAGATCCGTTTGAATATTCATCATATGCAACTTGTCAATCATGTATCAAAGGAAAAATGACCAAATCTCCGTTCACCGGACACGGAGAAAGAGCCACTAAACTCTTGGGACTAGTACACAGTGATGTATGTGGTCCGATGTCTATACATGCACGAAGTGGTCACTCCTACTTCATTACTTTTACTGATGACTTCTCTAGGTATGGACATGTGTTCTTAATAAAGCATAAATCCGAGGCTTTTGAGAAGTTTAAGGAGTATAAAAATTAAGTAGAGAAACAAACTGGTAAAAGCATCAAGACACTTCGATCTGATCGGGGTGGAGAATACTTAAGTACCAGTTTCCTTGAATACTTAAAAGAGAATGGAATTCTCTCTCGGCTTGCTCCACCTTATACACCTCGGCATAATGGTGTATCAGAAAGGAGGAATCGCACGCTATTAGATATGGTGCGTTCAATGATGAGTAGTGCTGAGTTGCCACTTTCCTTCTGGGGATTTGCTCTAGAATCAGCCGCATACCTATTGAATAGAGTTCCAACTAAGTCTGTACCTACCACTCCATATGAAATGTGGTGTGGGAAGAGACCATATCTCAAGTATATCAAGATATGAAGGTGTCCGGTATATGTTAAAAAGCATAATCCGGACAAGCTCGAGGCACGATCGGTTTTATGCAAGTTTGTAGGATACCCCAAGCATTCAAGGGGGTACATGGTCTACCACACTGAAGAACAAAAGGTGTTTGTCGCTCGTCGCATTGTCTTCTTAGAAAGCGAATTTCTTGCAAAAGAAATTAGTGGGAGCGCGGTAGAACTGGAAGAAATTCCAGAACCTCAAACTGCTACCGAGGACTTAGAAGAATCTCAGATTTCAATAGAACATGAAGAACCAACGCCACTCCGCAGATCTAGTAGGCTTTCTCATCCTCCTGAAAGATATTATGGTTTTCTTCTTAATGGGGATCGAGAGGATTGCATCATCGATGATGATGAGCCTACTGGTTTTCAGCAGGCTATCACAAGTAGAGACTCAATAAAGTGGCTGGATGCTATGAGATCCGAAATGGAATCCATGTACACCAATAAAGTATGGACTTTAGAAGTTGCTCCTCCTGGGATAAAACCAGTTGGGTGCAAATGGATCTTCAAAAAGAAGATTGGTGCATTTGGACAAGTGGAAACCTACAAAGCTAGACTAGTTGCAAAAGGTTTTCGTCAAAGACCAGGATTGGACTATGATAAAACTTTTTCACCAGTAGCTATGCTTAAATCCATTCGGATCATGCCTGCCATTGCTGCCTTCCATGACTATGAAATCTGGCAAATGGATGTAAAAACAGCTTTTCTAAATGGATATCTAGAAGAGAGTGTTTACATGGATCAACCAGAAGGTTTCTTAGACAGTGGGAGCAGCGAAAGAGTGTGCAAATTGCTTAAATCCATTTATGGGTTAAAGCAAGCATCGCGGAGTTGGAACATCTGTTTTGATGAGACAGTCAAGGAATTTGATTTTATCAAAAATGTAGATGAACCATGTATTTATAGGAAAATTGTAGAAAGAGCAGTAATCTTCCTCGTTTTATACGTCGACGGCATACTACTGATAGGGATGATATCCCTATGCTACAATCAGTAAAGCTCTTTTTGTCACAGAAATTCTCTATGAAAGACTTGGGAGATGCATCATACATTCTGGGCATTAAGATCCATCGTGATAGATCTAATAGAATGTTGGGACTTTCACAGTCCAGGTATATTGACACCATACTAAAGAGATTTAGTATGGAAGATTCCAAGCGCGGCAATATGCCCGCTTGTCACGGAATCACCATCTCCAAAGAAATGTCTCCTAAGACTGATGAAGAGAGGGCTCGCATGGGCATTATACCCTATGCTTCGGCGGTAGGATCAATAATGTATGCGATGTTATGTACCAGACCGGATGTAGCTTACGCACTTAGTGTGGTAAGCAGGCATCAGTCTGACCCAGGTGAGAAACATTGGATAGCAGTGAAGAACATTCTCAAGTACCTGAGAAGGACTAAGGAGATGTTCTTGATTTACGGTAATGGGGACCTCCAGGTAGAGGCTTTTACCGACTCCGGCTTCCAAAGTGACAAAGATGATTCTAAATCCATTTCGGGTTTTGTGTTTACCCTCAATGGAGGGGCGGTATGTTGGAGGAGTTCCAAACAGGATACCGTCGCAGACTCAACTATGGAGGCTGAGTATATAGCTGCTAGTGAAGCCGCAAAAGAGGCTGTCTGGATGAGGAAGTTCATTTCTGAACTTCAGGTGGTTCCGTCCATTGCCAATCCAATACCTTTGTATTGCGATAACAATGGCGCTGTAGCTTTAGCGAAGGAACCAAGGTCCCATCAGAAATCCAGGCATATCTTAAGGCGGTTTCACCTGATCAGGGAGATCGTGGATCATCGGGAGATCGAGATATGGAGAGTGGACACAAAAGACAACACGGCAGATCCATTCACCAAGGCCATTCCTCAAGTACAGTTCGAGAGGCTATTTGAGATGTTGGGCATGCGGTACACCAGCAACTGGATCTGGTAGAGACAGTGGGTACTCATTGCACCAATTATAGGCCTTAGTGCAAGTGGGAGATTGTTGGATATATATGCCCTAGAGGCCTACATTGTATAGGATGCTTAGGATATGTATGTACATGACAGACTTGCTTGATATGATAGTACGCTATTTGGTTTGTCTTTGTCTTAACGTATGATATATTTTACTTGGTATTTATATATATATGTTGATAAAGCCCATAGGGTGTTTGTCTGACTACCGGCGTTGTGATGGCAGTCATACTAGTGGGAGATGGATAGTCAATAGGCACACCCTTAGATGTCCCTGGTTGCAGGAGTACAGAAATTGGGCATCGATACTCCGGAGTAGACTAGTGTATACATATCTAGACCCTGAGGAGGGGCGATGGACTGGTCCCGCAGCCATTGGTGGAGTGCACCTAAGATTGTATACAGATGCTCACTGGGTGTGAGTACACCGGACAGGACTCGCCGAGAACTGACTGGATGGTATTATACCTAACGTCAGATAGCAGTTCTCAGGTGACATGTGTGCAGATAGTCCGTTGACTTAAGGTCATCATTTGTTTCGTGTGAGTTCTCACTGTGCTTTGATTATTACCCTACCACGATTCAAAGGAGTCGTGCAAACAGGTTTTAGTTGGGCACAGTCCCGAGCCACGTGGAGGCAGTAAGTGACTGTTAGGAATTCGTCTCTCCCGGTATAGGGAGTTGATATCGTACGGTGATCGGTTGGTCATTACCATAAGTCCCTGACCAGGGCTGATTGAGAATTACTGATAGATTGATCAGTAGATTCTCGGATGGTGATAGAGCAATACCGACACGACTTGTACGGTTATTAGGGGTCTGACGTCCACCACCTCCCTAGACCATACATGCGATACTCTTAGACGAACAGACCGGACTGCACGGATATTGTCACGGACAGGCTCAGTAGGATTTCAGATGGGTTACCTCATCAGCTTTCTTATCGACAACTAGCTGGGGACCGTTACGTACAGCTAGTGCCGCTTGCGGTCTGTGGTTAAACCCACTGCCAGCGTAGTAGTCGAGTCTTTAGAGTCCCACACAGAGATTTCCCAAACCCAGGCGAAAAGATATAGAGGTCGTATGGTTTTACGACAAAGGTTCAGACGCATACGTGTTTGAACGCACGTACGACATTCGGACAGTTTTTACTAGCCGGCTTTGGTTTAAGCCAAATTCTAGTATCAGGTTATTGGATTTGTACAGTCTAAAGTTTTTTCCGTATTTTCACGGATGGGAAGGGCGTTCTCGTAATTTTCCGAGAAGCTTCTAGAAGGTGATGACTTGGAGGGAGAGGTGGCATTATCATTTAATGAATTAGTGACTTATTGTGAGTGATTCATCATGTCATTAATGCATCATTAAATGCTTAATGACTCACATGATGAATCACCCACTTGCATTATTGAAACATGATGAATAATCTCATATTATTCATTTTCTTTTAATTCATTATGTTTCATATATCTAGTGAGAAGCTTTTTCATTATTAAAAGAATTATCATCATCATCTTCTCACTCTCCCTCTTCAAGTTCTCTCTCCTTCACCAAACCCTAATCCTACCCTCATGAGTTGAGAACAAGGATTAGGAAAGACTAATTACTCCATAACCTATCTCTACATCACCTTAGTTACTCTATTTAGCAACTAGAGAAACTAAGTAACCTCAAGTTTAGAGGTTATAGCTTGGATTAGGGTTCTCGGGTGGATCGTCTATCACGGAAGAAAGCCGAAGAGGACGTGGAGATCCAAAGAGGCCGTAGATAACATTAAGACGAAGGACTAGAACCGTTTGGTATAATCTCTTAACATAGTAGTTTAGAACTCTATAGCTTTTGTTAAAACTTGTTTAGCAAACGATTTATACGGTTATTCGATGTTTAACAATAGAACAAGATTGTTATTCATATTTCTGCCTCCCCATAAGTATTGGGGTGTTGAACATCGACTTACAGAAAGCCAAGGGTAAGAAGAAGAAAGCCCCCGCCAAACCAAGAGGCGGTGTCAGTAAAGTGGATACGAAGGGAAAAGGAAAGGCAACAAAGGTAGCGGGAAAGCTGGTGGGGAAGGAAGAATGCTTCTACTGTCACAAAAGTGGTCACTGGAAACAGGATTGCAAGGCTTGGAAGGCCAGAACCCAGGATCTGAAGCGAGTTGCGGCTTCAGCTTTAGGTGTGTATGTTATTGAAAACTGTCTATCAATAAACTCTACATCCTGGGTATTGGATACCGGATCAGGATCTCATATCTGTAATTCTTTGCAGGCGTTGAGAAAGCGTAGAGTTTTGAAGGCAGGTGACATGACCCTCAGAGTTGCAAACGGTGCTAGCATGGATGCTAAAGCCGTGGGGGACTATCACCTGGGACTGTCGGATGGACACTTTTTGGTTTTGCGTAGTTGTTATTATGTACCAAATGCAACCTGTAATATCATTTCTGTATCTTTATTATCTAAAAAAGGTTATGAATTTGCATTTGTAAGTAATGTAGTGAACATTCACCTTAATCAAGTTTTGATTGGGTCAAGTACATTAAACAACGGTATAAACGTATTGAACCAACCACAGATTTTCAATGTCCAGAATACACACAAAAGAAAGTCTCCAGAAATCAATAAATCTTTCTTATGGCATTGTAGGCTGGGTCACATCAATGAGAGAAGGTTGACTAAGTTACATACAAAAGAATATTTGGATCCGTTCGAATATCAATCATTTGCAACTTGTCAATCTTGTCTCAAGGGAAAGATGACAAAGACTATGTTCACTGGACACGGAGTAAGAGCGAGCGAGTTCTTAGGACTCGTACACAGCGACGTGTGCGGTCCAATGTCTACACATGCGCGAAGCGGTTATTCTTACTTCATTACTTTTACGGATGACTTTTCAAGGTACGGTTATGTCTTCTTAATGAAACATAAATCCGTGGCTTTTGAAAAATTCCAGGAATATAAGAATGAAGTAGAAAAACAAACAGGCAAAAGTATCAAGGCACTGAGATCTGATCGAGGTGGTGAATACTTGAGTGCCGAGTTCCTGGGTTACTTAAAAGAGAATGGAATTCTCTCTCAGCTTACTCCTCCATACACTCCGCAACATAATGGTGTATCGGAGAGACGGAACCGAACCCTATTGGATATGGTACGGTCCATGATGAGTAACGCTGAGTTGCCGCGATCATTCTGGGGATATGCGCTAGAATCTGCTGCATACCTTTTGAACCGAGTTCCAACTAAGACTGTGCCTACTACACCATATCAGATGTGGTGTGGGAAGAGACCTTATCTTAATCACATTAAGACATGGGGATGTCCGGCTTTTGTAAAAAAGCAGCTTGCGGACAAGCTCGAGGCACGCTCAGTACAGTGCAAGTTTATGGGATATCCAAAGAACTTCAAAGGATATTTCTTCTATTGCGAAGAGGAACAAAAGGTTTTTGTTTCTCGCCATGCCCACTTTCTAGAACATCAGTTTATAGAAAAAGAAATAAGTGGGATCGCAATAGAACTGGAAGAAATTCCAGAACCACGAGCTATTACTGAAAGCTTAGTAGAACCAGATGGTTCGAAAGATCAGGACATTCCCACGCCACTCCGCAGGAGTAGTAGGCAGTCTCATCTGCCCGAGAGATACAACGGTTTTCTCATTGACGGGGATAGAGAGGATTTCATCATAGATTGTGATGAGCCTACTAGCTTCCAGCAAGCCATTCAGAGCGTCGACTCGGTAAAATGGCTGGATGCAATGCGGGCCGAATTGGAGTCCATGTACACCAACAAAGTATGGACGTTGGACATTGCTCCAGATGGGGTAAAACCCGTATGATGCAAGTGGATCTTCAAAAGGAAGATTGGTGTAGATGGACAGGTTGAGACCTATAAAGCTAGACTGGTTGCAAAGGGTTTTCGTCAGCGACCTGGTTTGGACTATGACGAAACCTTTTCTCCAGTAGCTATGCTGAAATCCATTTGGATCCTTCTTGCCATTGCTGCCTTCCACGATTATGAGATTTGGCAGATGGACGTAAAGACAGCTTTTCTAAATGGACATTTAGAGGAGTGTGTCTATATGGACCAGCCAGAGGGTTTCATTCAGAGTGGGAGCAGCAGAAAGGTGTGCAAGTTGCTTAAGTCAATTTATGGACTAAAGCAGGCATCGCGGAGTTGGAACATATGTTTTGATGAGACGGTCAAGGAATTTAGCTTTATCAAAAATCCAGATGAATCATGCATTTATTGTAGATTTGTAGCGAGAACTGTAGTATTCCTCGTTTTATACGTGGATGACATTCTCTTAATAGGAAATGACATTTCTATGCTACAATCTGTCAAGGGGTTCTTGTCACACGGGTTCTCCATGAAAGACCTGGGTGATGCCTCATACATTCTGGGTATCCGGATCTACCGTGACAGATCCAAGAGGATATTAGGACTTTCACAGTCCAGGTACATCGACACCATACTGAAGAGATTCAGTATGGAAGATTCTAAGCGCGGTAATCTACCGGCTTGTCACGGGATCACCCTCTCCAAAGAGATGTCTCCCAAGACTGATTTGGAGAGGGATCGCATGTCTATTATACCCTATGCCTCTGCGGTAGGCTCTATAATGTATGCGATGTTGTGTACCAGACCAGATGTGGCTTATGCACTGAGCGTGGTAAGCAGGTATCAGTCAAACCCTGGGGAGAAACATTGGATAACAGTAAAGAACATTCTCAAGTACCTGAGAAGGACTAAGGAGATGTTCTTGGTGTATGGCGGAAAAGACCTCCAGATTGAGGCCTTTGCTGACTCCAGCTTCCAGAGTGACAAGGATGATTCCAAGTCCATGTCGGGTTTTGTCTTTACCCTCAATGGAGGGGCGGTGTGTTGGAAGAGCTCCAAACAGGAAACCGTTGCTGACTCGACTATAGAAGCGGAATACATCGCTGCATCTGATGCCGCAAAAGAAGCTGTCTCGATGTGGAAGTTCTTGATAGAACTTCAGGTGGTTCCGTCCATTGTTGACCCAATACCTCTGTATTGCGACAACAACGAGGCTATAGCTTTAGCGAAGGAACCCAGGTCCCATTAGAAATCCAGACACATCTTGAGGCGGTATCACCTGATCAGAAAGATCGTGGATCGCCAGGAGATCAAGGTTTGGAGAGTTTCTTCAGAAGATAACACTGCAGATCCATTCACCAAGGCCTTGCCCCAGACTCAGTTCAAGCGGCTGATCGAGATGATAGGTCTTCGATACGCCAGTACATGGCCTTAGTGCAAGTGAGAGATTGTTAGTGTATATGCCCTAGAGGCCATTTCTGTATCATACTAGTTTGTAAATTACTTGATAGAAGCTTGGAATATTCACAGTTGTATATACAATCTTGCTCGAAATGGTAGTATGCTACTTGGTTTGTCTCTACTTCAATATGTGCATGTGTTTCTTTTAGCATATCGCTTGTATACATATTAGTAGAGCCCTTAGGATTATTGCTTGATTACCAGAGTTGTGATGGCGCTCACACTCGTGGGGGTTGGGTAATCCATAAGCACATCCTTATACCGGTCCCTAGTCGTTGGACTATCGAGAAAGGGCATCGATACTCCGGAGTAGACTAGCGTATGCGCTTCTCATCCCAGCGTGGGAGACGGTCTGTCCCACAGCCGTCAGTACGTCGTACTTGAGATAGTATGCGGGTGCTCGTTAGGTTACGAGTACACTGGACAGGACTCGTCGGGAACTGTTGGTTGGTATTATACCTATCGTCAGTTATCAGTTCCTAGGTGACATGAGTACAGCTTAGTCCGCTGACTTGACACTGTCACTTCGCCTCGAGTGTGTTCCCACTGCACTTTGATTACTACCCTACCACGGCTCAAAAGAGTCGTGCAAACAGGAAGTTTTTGGGTGCAGTCCCGAAGCACTTGGAGGCAGTGACGGTTAGACAGGATTCGTCTCTCCCTGTATTGGAGGTTGACATCGCGCAGTGTACAGGAGAGACATTACACAAGTAGTCCCTGGCCAGGGCAAGCGAGATATACTGGTAGGTTTCCAGTGTTATCTCAGGGTGTTCTGGGCTACACTCCGACATGACTTGTACCGCTATTAGGGGACTGACCTTCACCGCCCCCTAGGCCCGCCATGCGATGTATTAGACGAACAGACCGGACTGTACGGAGACTGTCACATACAGGCTCAGTAGGAGTTCAGATGGGGATAGCTCGTCAGTCTTCTTATTGGCATCTACCTGGGGACCGTTACGTACAGCTAGTGCCGCTTGCGGTCTGTGGTTAAACCCACTGCCAGCGTAGTGTCGAGTCTTTAGAGTCCCACACAGAGAGCTATTCGCCTTTAGGCAAAATGAGTAGAGGTCGCATGGTTTTGCGACAGGGTTCGTTCACATCCACGCACTTGTGCACGTTTGCTGTCCGGACAGCTTATACTAGCGGGCTTTGGTTTAAGCCGGATCCTAGTATATAATTTGGGATTGGTTTTATCTCATTGTGTTCGTGTTCCTCAGATCATGAATACGGGTGCGTATGCACAGTTGATTGAGACAGAGGGAGAGGACTTTGATTAGGGTTAATGACCATTGTCATTTTATTAACCCTAATGCTTATGTGTGTATTATGGTTAATTGATATTAGTTTAATATAATTGTGCATGGTTATGGTTGTTGACCATTTGACATTCTTGACTTGTTGACCTAGGTTGACACTATGACCATCATCATTTGATTTGGAAGATGCTCTTTGATTCTTGCAATTTGCATTAAAAATGAAATGATAATGGTCATGTCTTGATTAAGCCATGACAATTATCTCACTAATTTTCAATTTACAATAATTCACACATATATGTGAGAATGCTTCATAATTCTCTCATTCTATCATATACTTTCTCTCTCTTGCTCTTCCTCTTCCTCAAGCTCTCCCCTCTCATGTGTTGAGAAACACTTGAGCTTAAGAAAAACCACTCCATAGTAATCTCTACTCTCATCTAGGGTTCTAGGATTAGCATTTCTAGCACCTTAGTTACTTCTAGCTTGAAGTTGAAGCCAAAGGTTGAGGCTTTCGGGTGGATCCTTCTTCGACTCGAGAAGGCGACAAGGCAATCTCTTTCTTACACTCCAAGGAGCAAGGAGAGAAGGACATAAAGCCCTAGGTATAACCATTCTTCCTTGTAGCTACTTTCTAGTTAGCTTTTAGTTAGTTTTGTTTAGTAAAGATCCCGACTTTGTCTAGTCCATGTTGCCTAGAGTAGTAAAAATTCGATTTTTATTCCGTTTTCCGCCTCCCCACAAGCACCGGGGTGGGCAACGTGGACTTACAACTTGGACTCTGTTTGGTTTGTGAATCAGCTATCCATACTGTCAATACTTGCCCGTCAAAGCTTCGTTTAAAGGAAGATGCTCAGAAGCCACTGCAGAAGCTGATTACTCAAGGATACAATCAAGCACGGGCCTTTACTCTGATGGCCGAAAAGACCAAGGCTTTAGATGAAGTCGTTTCAACTATCCTACTTATTCATGATTTTCCCGCATTGGCATTATTCAATTCTGGTGCATCCTATTGCTTTATGCTGTCCAAGTTTATTGCTGCACACTCAATTTCTTGCATGACCCTGTCTTGTTGTTGTGACATGCACATTAGGAATGGGAAAATCATATCTAGTAGTGAGTGCTAAGATTGTTCAGTTATTATCTGCGGACGAGAGTTATTCACGGATTTCTTGGTGATTGATACTGGCATCTACGATGTTGTCTTGGGAATGCATTTTGTTGGCACTTTCCATGCTCACATCGATTGTAGGGCAAAGGAAGTGATTTTCCAGATTTCCGGACATCCGGAGTTTGTATTTGCTGGAAGTAGCAGTTCTATCGGGCCAGTCAAGTTTAGGGCTAGGCCGACAAGCACCGTTCTTGCGTTGATGGAAGTTGATAAGGAGGAAGCACCAACAGTAGTTCGAGAGTTTATAGACGTATTCTAGGACATCTCGGGTTTACCGCCAAAACGATATATGGAGTTCGCGTTTGATCTTGTTCCTGGTGCAGCGCAAATTTCAAAGGCGTATTATCTGATGGCACCAGTAGAGTTAGAAGAAGTCAAAAAGCTGGTAACTGAATTGCTTGAGAAGGATTGGACTCGCAGCAGCAATTTACCCTGGGTTTCTCCAGTTCTTCTAGTTAAGAAGAAAGATGGCACAAGAAGGATGTGCATCGATTATCGAGAATTAAACCGGTGACTATTAAGAACAATTACCCGATCCCTAATATCGGAGAATTATTCAACCAACTTAGTGGCACGAGGGTATTCTCGAAGCTGGATTTGCGATTCAGATATCATCAGGTTCGAGTAAGATCAGAAGATATTTGCAAGCCTGTGTTTCGAACTCGATATGGGCATTACGAGTATTTAGTGATGCCATTCGGAGTCACGAACGCACCAGCGATATTTATGGACTTGATGAACCGAATCTTTTCTCCGTTTTTAGACCAGTTTATAGTTGTGTTTATTGATAATATTCTGGTTTATTCGAGGAGCCAAGAAGAGCATGCTGAATGCTTGAAGATTGCACTACAACGTTGAGGCAAGAAAGACTGTATGCGAAGATAAGCAAGTGCGAGTTTTGGCTCGAAGAAGTGAAGTTTTTGGGGAATGTCGTATTCGAAGATGGAATCGCTGTTGATCTTGAGAAGATTGCAGCAGTTCAAAATTGGCCGATTCTGAAGAACATAGCGGAGATCAGAAGTTTCCTTGGACTTGCTGGATATTATAGAAGGTTCGTGGAGAATTTGGCTCGTTTAGCGGAGCCTTTGACCAAGCTAACACGAAAGGAGATACCATTTGTATGGACGGATAGATGTGCGTCAGTTTTCGAGGCGTTGAAGCAATAATTGATAGCCGCTCCTATTTTGACCGTGCCAGACGGTTCCGGAGGATTAGTTATTCATAGAGACGCATCTGGAAAAGGTTTGGGATGTGTTCTGATACAACATGGGAAGGTTATAGCCTATGCATCGAGACAGTTGAAGATCCATGAGAAGAATTACCCAACTCATGATTTGGAGCTTCCAACAGTGATTTTCGCCTTGAAAATTTGGAGACACTACTTATTGGATGAAAGTGTCGAAGTATTCACCGATCACAAAAGCCTAAAGTAAGTGTTCACACAGAAAGGGCTCAACATGAGACAGCATAGATGGTTGGAGCTAACGACTCACTATGATCTTGATCTTAAGTACAATCCGGGAAAAGTTAATATAGTGCTGAATGCGCTTAGTCGGTTGCCAGCAATTCGGATGTTGACAGCACAGAAGGAGCTTATCGAAAATTTCCAGAGATTCGAGTTGGAGATCGTGTTACCGCATTATTCAGGACAGTCATCATTAATCAATAGTATTAAAGCAGAACAGCTGCAGGTACAGTCGATGCAGCTGCAAGTACAGTCGTCAATAATCGATAGTATTAAAGAAGCTCAGTCGCACGATCTAAGGTTGCAGAAATTTCGAGAACAGGTTGAAGAGGGACTTCGAACGGACTTGTTGACTCATGAAGATAGTTCGTTACGCTATGGTAGCTGTTTGTGTATGCCTAAAGGAGATATTCATGAAGAATTTATGAAGGAGGCGCACAGTTCCGCATATCCCGTACATCCAAGAGGCACGAAAATATACCATGATCTAAGAAAGCATTTCTGGTGGGAAGGCATGAAAAGGGAGATTACTCGCTTTGTAGCGAAGTGCTTGGTGTGTCAGCAAGTTAAGGCTGAATATCAATGGGTAGCTGGTTTATTGCAACCACTTCCGATTCCTCAGTGGAAGTGGGAACGTATAACCATGGATTTCGTGATAGCATTGCCGCGGAGTCCAAAGGGCAATAATGAAGTTTGGATGATTGTCGATCGATTGACCAAGACAACTCATTTCATACCGTTCAGAGTTGGTCAGTCGACGGAAGCATTAGAAGAGCAGTACATGCAGGAGATTGTGAGAATGCATGGAGTACGTGTGAGCATTGTTTCCGATCGTGATACCCGATTCTTATCACACTTCTAAAGGAGTTTACAGAAAAGTTTAGGGATGCGTTTGAAGTTTAGCATCGCTTATCTTTCTCAGACAGATGTCCAGTCAGAGAGAACAATCCAAACACTTGCAGATATGTTGAGAGCTTGAATGTTGGACTTCAAAGGTTCCTCGGAGGATCATCTACACTTAGTGGAGTTTTCGTATAATAACAGCTTTCAGGCGACTATTCAGATGCCTCAATTTGAAGCTTTATATGGTCGCAAGTGTTGCTTACCTGTTTGTTGGGATGATATTGGAGAACGAAGATTATTGGGACCGGATCTTATCGTGCAGACCGTGGAGAAAGTTAATACTATCCGGAATCACATGAAGACAGCACAAGATCAACAGAAAAGTTGGGTCGATACATCGAGAATAGCTCTAGAGTTCTCCGTTGGTGATATTGTATTCTTGAAGATATCACCGACTAGAGGAGTGATTTATTTTGGGATTCAATGCAAGCTTGGGACCTTTCGATATTATCGAGCGCGTTGGAGAAGTGGCTTATCAATTGGCGTTACCACCATCTTTGGCAAGTGTTCATGACGTGTTTCATGTATCTCAACTCCGTAAGTATGTTCAAGATGAGACGCACGTACTAAATCATTCAGAGATGACAGTAAAGGAGGACTTGACATATGAAGAATGACCGATGTCGATTGTTGATCGAAGAGAAAAGGTCCTCAAGAACAGGGTTATCCCTCTCGTACTTGTTTCATGGGGGAATCGCTCTCACGGAGAGTTGACTTGGGAATGAGAAGATGAGATTCGACAGAATTTTCCACACCTCTTCTCATGGATTCATGTTTGTTTATCATTCCTTGTTCCGGGAATTTCGATGACGAAATTCTTTTTTTAGTTGGGTATAATGTAACACCCTAGTTCGTTATACTAAGCTTGTTTTGATTATATATATATATATATATATATATATATATATCGAGTGGTTTTTCTTGATTTATTGCTGTTATAGGTGTGAATAGTGTAATTGATATCTGTGTTTGCATCCGACCCGACCCGGATGCTGGAAACCCATCTTGATTTTTGTTTATTATTCACCCCGGCCAGTTATGAGGATCTGTGTACTTTCTTTTCGTATAATCTGTATATCTGGCATCTGCATTTTTTTATAAAACAACTATAATCAAATAATATATTTTTTAAAAATATATATTTAGCATGGCCTGCATCATAACCCTAAGCCAGTCATGACATCTGTACATCGTGTTCTCATCCCGTTCAGTGAAACAGACTCATTTGGATAGCTACATGCATGCTACGTGTATCCGTTCTTAGGGGTATGTATTTTCATTACCCGAATATCGTATTTTGGTTTTGGTTGATACGTATATTATTCGTATTTTTAAACTATAATTTTAGATCCAAGCCGGACGCGTTTTGGAGTATTTTGTATTAGCCAAAATCTCAGATTTAACTAATATTATATTTTAACTTATTTTAAACTGTTAATATATATATATATATTAAAAACTAAAATATATTTTTTTAGGTATCCTAACCATCACAGATCTCCCCGACACTCCTCTCGTGACTCTCTACATATAGTACTTTAATTAGAATTTTTTTCACAAAAAAAAACCGGATCCCAACACCCCCCTCTCTCTATTTCACCCCCTTCTTCTTTTTTCATTCCCGCCTCCACGAACACGAAGCCCTAGCCTCTCCATGACTCGCGCTCACTGTCGCTGTCTTTACACTCCCCGATCTCTCATCCCCTCGTTCTCTTCCTCTCATCGTTAACCTCATCTCCCTCTCGCTTCTCTCCTCTGCACGGGATCCCACGTCCCCAACCGCGACGAACCCAAGAAACCCAACTCTTCGCCATCGACGCTTTCACCGCCGGCGATCCTCATCATCCTCTCGACCACCTCCCTCCTCCTCACTCCAAACCCCGACGATGAACTCCCACAACCCAAGAACCCCCGACCGTGACTTCACCCTCGCCATCTTCTTCCATAGCCTCCAATGACCTCGTCGTCGCCTCCACGCCCTCACCGCCAGCACTTCTCCCCTCCTTTATCTCTCCTCGACCTCTCTTCTCCCCTGCACACCCGCTGCAACCTAACCCTGACCTCGCTACAAGAACCCATCGCTGCACACCTTGTCGCCCTGCCTCGCCGGCAAACCTCCTTTCCGAAGCTCGTCTCGCCGTCGACCTCACCCCTAGCCTTGCCTCTGTCGCCAAACACCTAACCCCTGAGCATCTTCTTCTTCTTTCTTTTTCTCCTTGTTTTCTTTATTTCTTGGTTTTCCGGTCATCGCCGGACCCGTGCCGTCGCCGACAATCCGGGCGACCCAGTGAACATCCCCAGCCAGCGTGTTCTCATTCTTTCTTTGCCTGGTCCTGTTCTGTGCATGCGTAGGTGCATCACGACATTATCCGACGTCACACGCGGCGTACATACCGTATTGAGATCCGATCAGGAAAGTTTATCTTTCTATATGCTATGATATATATTTTACATCTATACGAATAAAAATATTGCATGTTAATTTCATTATGCATCCCATGTTACCGTTTTACTGTTTTACGATACTCGTTCGTATCCGTATCACTTATTGCATATATAGTTGCATACCAGATCGTATTATTACATGTTACTTTTATGTTAATACCCCATGCTTGATAATATGCATCATATGTAGTCATGGAGTTATAGATATGATCCTTGATTGACATTGTGCATCCATGCTCTTACTGCGCATCCGTACTTACTAAAGTTTTATTTCGAGCATCCGTGTGATACATATGCATTACCTAACATGACCTGATATACCACTGCTTGACTTGATACCTGATCTTGTTCCTAATGCCGACAATTCCTGACTTGTCATCCTGACGAACGTATCCTGTTGTCTGTTTAGACAAACATGTACCTGCTTGATCCTTTGTTGGCATTACCTCCAGATTTATCAATACCTGACTTGAACACATAACTTGGGGATAAGGGGAAATCAATGATGAAACTTAACTTGTAAATCAATAGTTCGACACTAATACTGATCAGTTTTTACGGGATAGGCCAGCCTCGGGATGATGCTGCTGACATCATTCATCTGTACATGTTCCTATTTACTGTCTAGTGGCACGTCTCGGATTTCAACTCGAGAATCTGGACCGTGGTCCCGGGCATGCACGGAATACTATTGAGTTACATCGACGATTCTATTAAATTGATTTCACAAACTTTAGAAAAGCTAACCCAGTAGTACAGTTTAGATTACTCACCGCACTTCACGTACACCATTACATCTCACTGTTTCATATTCATTTTTACTTGCTATATTCATGTAATTATTTATATTTCATTCCTGCATATCTTGTTTCATCTTGGTTATATTTTATTGTTTGATATTATGACACAGTGACGTCTGGGTTTTGCATGGCCCAGTTCCTTTATTTCTTTCACAGGTTGACTGTTCATATGAGATTTTTGCATTTTCATACCGCCCAATTTTTATCACATTGCATATCGGTAGATACTCTTGAGCCGTGTTTGCTAGTCAATTGCAGGATAAAGGTTCTCGGCTCTAAACGGTAAAATTCATGGAAAAACACGACAAAACTCGGGTTCCTGCCAACCACAGATAAAACACGGATCTCCGCTCTTTATCCGTCTGTTGCCACACACCAGTTTAGGAGACAAAATGGCAAATCGATTGTCACCTTCATGCACAAGGCTCAATGGCAGCACAAGATCCAAGAAATCTACACGGAGCTCGAGGAAATCATGACAAAAAGATCCACATCAAATCACCTTTTGCTCAACAGAAATTCTGGAAAAATCGTGAAGCAAATATGAGAAACTACATATACCAGAACCAAGGGCACATAATACCAGAAGAAGCCACCAAATTTGGTGACCTAATTCCTCAAAAGGGCCGCGGATCCGCGGCATAAGCAGGCTTAGGCCGCGGTTCCACGGCCGTATGGTGGCGGCAACTGTCCAACTTTTGTGGGCAGATTGGTCTTTTCATTTTAATTCTGAATGTTGCCCTAGGTTTTCATTTTCCAGCCTATAAACACCCCAGAACCTTGTGAAGCCAAGGGTCCATAATCTTGTATTTTCTTTTCTAGGTTTAGTTGTGTTTCTTCTTCCTCTTCTCATCTCTTCTCCATTAAAACTTGTAGTGAGCTTTGTGAGTGAAGAATGATGAATAAAGAAGACTCTTTTGTTATTATATCTTGTCTTGTTCTTTTATAATTGCTTATAATTTTAATTTGTTAACTAGTTGTTGTTATTTCTTGTTCTTTCTTTCTTCTCTCTTTTCTTTATCCTTAAAACGACCATGATGCTTACGCTTGATCCTCGCCAAGGTGAGGCCGCAAATAGCTAGTTGTTATCTTCTAATCTCTTTCTTTCTATCCTCCTCTTTTGTTTTGTTTTATTTTTCCGTATCATGATGTGTGAGTAGTTTCATACTTGTTAGGGTAGGATAAGGGAAGTTTGAGAGAAGGAAATCTCTCTCACTCTTTCCTTGCCCAACAGCTTAATTCAACTCCCGTTAATTGAACCACAATCCGCTCCTTACGGCACCCTATCCTACATGATAGCGGTGATTCCGTAGTGAAACCGGTTGTGGTTGAATTAACCGGAGGTTATGGCTAAGAGCCAAGAACGGACGGACAAGCACCTAAAGGAAGAACTTATGCGTTGGAAAGCCTAGCTTATACTCGCAAGTTCCTTCCTAGTCGTGCTAATCCCCGTTGTTGCCGATTACCGTAACACCGATATTAAGAGGGGCAATGAAAGATGTGGGAGACTCCTAACTCAAACTAATCTAATCCTAACCCTAACAAGCTCTCTTTACATATCATTTTACCGCTTAACTAATCACAACAAAATCTGAAAAACTGGACTTAACTCGTTAAAGCACATATAAAAAGATTCCCATCTCCCTGCGGACGACCCGTACTCAACCGGCTAGCTACGAGCGAAACCGTCTTGATTGCGGTATTTAACTAAAACTTGAACGCGCAGAATCTCTAACAATCAAATGGCGCCGTTGCCGGGGAGACGGTAGTTTATTTCCTTGTGTAATTTTGGGTTAACTTGTGAATATAACCGAAAAAAAAAATATACTTTGTAAAAAAAAATCATCTTGTTATTTTTTATTAGCTTTTGTGCAAGTGTGCAGGAAAATACGAAGTTCAAGATCAGCGCCAAAGACGTCGGATAATACGGAGTTCAAGTTCAGTGCCAAAGACGTGGGAAGATAGACCCACATTTCGCGGCTACACCGCGACGGATCAACACGAAGCAAACGGTCTACTGTAAGATTCTGGAGCAGTTACAGTGAGCAAATCCAGATTCAGGGTCTTAAAAACAGCAGAGGACACCCAAAACAGCCCACACCAGAAAACTGGAGCCCCAAGTCAACAACTTAGCCGCGGAACCGCGACATTAGGGCCTTATTGCCGCGGAACCGCGGCCACTTGGTGGCCTCAGGCTGCCAAATTTTCTGGGTAAGTCTTTCTTCTTCTCCCTACTCCTCTGGACTCCAATAAACTGTGTTTTCTGCAGCATTCTTTGCGCAAACTCTCTTCCCCCTTCCAATAAACTGTTCTTGTGCAGGATTCTTTGCGCCGCACTAAAAAAATAAATTGTTTGCAGTTGATTTGTTACCGCTTTGCATTCTTTAATACGGACTTAAGGGGCTTGAAACCAATTCAGATTGGGTGGGGATTTCATCACCCATCCCAGGACCCCAAAAATCACAAAAGCATATGCATTGTCCATTGTAAATTAAAAAAATACTAGACTTCAGCCCTAAGGACTTCGCGCTCATTAGGAGAGGTTAAACCGTGTTTAGAACCTCGCTTAACGGTATATTGTTTACGGGGTGTCTTGGAAAGTGTTAACGGCGCAACCGCTAAAAGAGAAAGGGTTATTTAATTAAGGAACTTCGCGAAAGCGTTGGAAAACCTCCCCTTATCTCTGCACTTACCTGGCCTCGTGATCAGTATATCTTAAGCCCGTTTCTCGACACTGTTTAACTTCGACAATCAAGTTGTGGAGCAGGTTTAGCAGACCTAGAGGACCCTGGATCTAGGTGTGATTGTGCATGTCTTGTTTGTGATTACTTAAGCCGTATATCAGTACATATCTTTGTAAAGCTCTTTCTAAAAAGAAAAAAAAAAGAAAAATCAAAAACTTTTATAAAAACTTGCCCTTTGTCGCCAAATCCATTTTTCACCACCACCCACCATTTTCTCCATTGACGTTTTCTTACCCTCACCTTCTCCGCTTTGACTATACTAAACTCGTTTAGTGTATGTCCGCTTGGACTCGGGACACTAGCGCCCGTCTAGTCCGTGTTACGTTAGTCGCTACCGACTACGCGATCGACTCCGAAGTCGAAACTCCGTCCACTCCTCTTTCACCCCTTCCTTTGCCGGCCAACTCCGACGTTGACCGGAATTCTGTTCATACATCTTCACCTTCACCTTCACCAACCGCTTCTTCCGCGATGTCAGGATTTAATCCGAACAACTCTTTGACTACCCCTGGATTGGCTCCACCTCCTACGGAGACCAATATCCCACCACCACCGCCTGTTGTAGCGCCGCAGCGAATCGCGCTCCAGGATCGTTTCTATCCCACCCGTTCTGCACTTCCCACCTGCCTTTCTCTTCCACCGGCCAATGGGGACAACTTTGAAATTAAGCCCCACTTCATCAACATGCTTCCACGATTTCATGGGCTTGAATCTGAAGATGCCTATATCTTCATCAATAAATTTCAAAACGTCTGTGCCATGATGAAAACCACCCAACTGTCGGACGATGCTATACGTCTACGGGTCATTCCGTTCACTTTATGCGATCTTGCTGAAAAATGGCTGTATAGCACCGCTTCCCATTCCATAACCAATTGGGACGAGTTTGTTAAAGCATTTCTCAAAAAGTTCTATCCGAATCATAAAACCGCAAGGATTCGCAATGAAATCAACCAATTCTCTCAGCTTCCTTCTGAACCATTCTGGAAGTGCTTTGACCGGTACAAAGACCTTCTTGTTCAGTGTCCTCACCACGGTATAGAGAAATGGCAGCTTTGCCAAACCTTATACGAGGGTCTGAACCCAGCAACGAAGCAGTTGTTCTAAACCATCTATCAGGGTCACTTCCTATCGAAATCTGACGAGGAAGCGTGGCAATTCTTTGACGACTTTGCGGAGCAAACGCTACAGTGGGAGAGCACCAGACCGACTTCTTCTTCTACCTCCACTTCTAACGGTCAGTCTAGGGTAGGAATTCACCAACTTGATGTCTCTATTGCGATGAAAGCTAAAATGGCTGCAATAACAAGAAAGCTTGAAGCGATAGAGAGCAAATTTTCTTCTCCTGCTCCTGCCCCTGTTCTCCCCCTTCGTACCATCTGCGCTTGTTGTTCCGATCCTTCTCACTTGACCGAAGAGTGTCCTTACAATCCACCATCGCAAGGACAGGATCAGGTTAATGCATTCCAGCAAAGACCAAGGAATGATCCATACTCTTCCACCTACAATCCCGGTTGGAGGAACCACCCCAATTTCGCCTGGAATCAGAATCAGAATCAATTCCAAGGCAACAATTTCCAAAGGGCCCCTCCGCAACAACAACAAGCGCAATAACAAACTCAACAACAGTTTCAGCAGCCCTTCCAACACCAACCTTTCCAAAATCAGACGAACAACTTTGCACCCAACAATTCTTTTCCACCAAACAACTTTGTTCCGTCAAACAACGATAAGGTTTCCTCGCTCGAACGAAGTCTGGAGGCGTTCGTTAAATAATCGACTCAGTCCACCGCCAATATCCAGTCTTCCATTCAGTCCTTAGTGCAACACACTGCCGCACACGGACAAAGCATCAAGACCATCGAGGCCCAGATTGCACAGCTTAATGCGGCCTTAAGCGAGCGAGAAAAGGGGAAGCTCCCGTCCCAGCCACTCCCAAATCCCGGCCACCCACATAATGCACATGTTGCTCTTGAACAACAGAACCATAATGTGAGTGCCGTGACCACACTGAGATCGGGAAGGATGCTGCAAAACAACATTGGCGCACGAATCAACTATGACACCCCGGCAGCTTCTTCTTCTGCTTCTTCTTCTTCTTCTTCTTCGTCTTCTGAGCCTATTCTCCATCCTTCACAAGGCTCTCCTTCCTCTTCTTCTGCTCTGAATGGACCCACTTCTCACTCCACGAAAACACCTGTTCTGGGATCCGTTCCAACTCCACAATCTCCTCCTCCAGCATTAGACTCAACCAATTTTAAAAACGTTCCATTTCCAAACCGGTTGAGGTCTAATAAACAAAATCCTTAAATGGAGAAGATTCTGGAGTTATTTAAGCAGGTTAACATTAATATTCCTCTTTTAGATGCTGTCCAACAAGTCCCGTCCTACGCGAAATTCTTAAAGGACTTGTGCACGAAAAAGAGGAAGTCTCAGGTACCCAAGAAAGTTTTCTTGGCTAGTGTTGTGAGTGATGCTCTTACCCAATCTTTACCACAAAAACGGAAGGACCCTGGCTGTCCTACGATTTCAATTACCATTGGGGATAAGAACATCAACCGCGCACTATTAGATCTTGGTGCCAGTGTTAACCTGCTTCCGTACTCAGTATACGAGCAATTAGGCGTCGGAGAGCTGAAACCCACACACTGCACTCTGCAAATGGCCGACCGTTCGATCACCCATCCTAGGGGTGAGCTAGAGGATGTGTTAATAAAAGTCGGGGACTTCATATTCCCCGTTGACTTCATTGTATTAGACACACAGCCTGTAGCTAACCCTCGGAATCAAATTCCGGTGATACTCGGTCGCCCATTTCTTGCAACCTCAAATGCTGTGATCAATTGTCGCAATGGTTCGATGAACCTCTCTTTTGGAAACATGACGATTAAACTCAACATTTTTAGGTTGGGGAATCAGCCCGCCGAACCTAATGCTCATATACTGGACGTCTGCTCGATCTAGGAGATCACCCCTGAAGAGTGTGAATTCGAGGAGTTTCTGTTTGATCACGATAATCTTAACGCCACTAGTGCGTTCCTCTTCGAACCTGCTGCTGTTTCTGCGCCCGACAACGACTACGAGTGTTTCACATTTTCGAACGATCTTAGTCGCGCAAAACCCGAGTTTGAATCTTTCGAATTTCCATATGAGTTACCTGAACCATCCGACTCGGACGCCTACACTCGTTTTGAACCTTTGCTGGAGTCCTTTGAGTTCGAGACCTCTGCACCAATCTTGCCTTCCATCGTTTCACCTCCAACGCTCGAACTCAAGCCTTTGCCGTCTCACCTTAAGTATGCTTACTTAGGTGAGAACGAGACTCTCCCTGTCATCATTTCGACTTCTCTAGCTCCAGAGCAAGAGAAAGCCCTTCTCGCGGTCTTGCACAGCAACAGGCAAGCTTTTGGCTGGTCCATGGCGGACATCAAGGGGATTAGTCCCCTGATCGTTGAGCATCACATTCATCTGATGGATGATGCCAAACCAGCCCGGGATCCACAAAGACGTCTCAATCCAGTCATGAAAGAGGCTGTGAAGAAGGAGATCGTCAAATGTCTAGATAGTGGTATCATTTACCCTATCTCTGATAGCCAGTGGGTCAGCCCCATTCATGTTGTCCTCAAGAAGCCGGGAATCACGGTCATAACCAACGAGGAGAACGAGTTAATCCCTACTCGCACCCAAACTGGGTGGCGAGTATGCATTGATTACAGAAAACTCAACGCCGCAACGCGGAAAGACCACTTTCCGCTACCTTTCATTGACCAGATGCTTGAACGATTGGCCGGACACGAGTACTACTGCTTTCTTGATGGCTACTCCGGCTACAATCAGATTCCCATCGCCGAAAAAGACCAGGACAAGACCACATTCACTTGTCCTTTCGGCACGTTCGCATATCGTCGCATTCCCTTTGGGTTATGCAATGCGCCCGCTACCTTCCAGCGGTGTATGATGGGAATTTTCTCAGACATGGTGGAAAAATTTCTGGAGATTTTCATGGATGATTTCTCCATCTTCGGCGATTCCTTCAACGAGTGTTTGCTGCATCTTGACGCTGTCCTTACCCGATGTAAGGATAAGAATCTCACTTTGAATTGGGAGAAGTGCCACTTCATGGTGCGCGAAGGTATTGTCTTAGGACATATCATATCGCAAAATGGCATAGAGGTTGACAAAGCAAAGATTGAGGTCATTTCTAATCTACCTCCTCCCCGATGCGTCAGAGATATCCGAGCCTTCCTTGGCCATGCCTGTTTCTATAGACGGTTCATCAAGGACTTTAGCAAGATTGCTAGACCCTTGACTCTTTTGCTGGCCAAGGACACGCCATTCGACTTCAACTCGAGCTGTGTGACTGCATTCGAGTCACTGAAACGCTCACTCACTTCTGCTCCCGTTCTTTCTTCGCCTGACTGGACGCACCCATTTGAGATTATGTGCGATGCATCCGACTTTGCCATTGGTGTTGTCCTTGGACAACACATCAACAAGATGCCGCACGTAATCTATTATGCAAGCCGAACCCTGAACGATGCCCAACTCAATTATACAACAACAGAGAAGGAATTCTTAGCTGTTGTATTTGCTTTAGAAAAGTTCAGGCCCTACCTCATCGGCTCTCCAGTCATTGTCTACACTGACCATTCTGCTCTGCGCCATCTTTTTGCGAAGAAAGATGCAAAATCTCGGTTAATACGTTGGATCCTCTTGCTTCAAGAATTTGACCTTGTCATTAAGGACAAACGAGGATGTGAAAACGTAGTTGCCGACCATCTCTCACGACTTCCTTCTTCGCCTTCGCTTCTAATTCCGATCAACGACGTTTTCCCGGATGAACAGCTCTTGACAGTATCTTGCGAACCCTGGTTCACAGATATTGTGAACTATTTGGCCACGGGATTACTACTGACTGAATGGTCAAGTCAGGACAGACTTCGCTTCTTATCCCAAGTAAAACACTTTTACTGGGACGAACCCTATCTGTTCAAGTACTGTCCCGACCAGATTATTCGTCGGTGTGTCCCTGACGAGGAATTCAAGAGTGTGCTGTCGTTTTGCCACGATCAAGCGTGTGGCGGGCATTTTGGCCCCAGAAAGACAGCTGAGAAGATCTTGCAATGTGGTTTCTACTGGCCACAACTTTTCAAAGACGCTCATGACTATTGCAAGACTTGCTCCCGGTGCCAACACATGGGCTGGATATCCCGGAGGAACGAGATGCCGCTCCAACCGATCTTGGTTGTGGAGATTTTCGATGTTTGGGGGATAGATTTCATGGGGCCGTTTCCCAGCTCTTTTGGGAACTTGTACATCCTTCTCGCTGTTGATTACGTCTCTAAATGGGTCGAGGCTGTGCCCAGCCGGACTAACGAAAACAAGGTTGTCGTTAGGTTCCTTAAAGAAAATATTTTCTCCCGGTTTGGGCACCCCCGAGCGATCATTAGCGACAATGGAAGTCATTTCTGCAACAAAACTTTCGAGGCCTTGATGCGGAAATACTCCATTAATCATAAGCTATCCACGCCCTACCACCCCCAAACCTGCGGGCAGGCCGAAGTTTCAAATCGGCAAATCAAGCAGATACTGGAGAAGACGGTTTCCATGAACCGTAAGGATTGGTCGCTGAAACTCACTGATGCCCTTTAGGCATTTCGAACCGCTTATAAGACCGACCTTGGCATGTCTCCCTATCGGCTTGTGTACGGAAAAGCCTGCCACCTACCTGTCGAAATAGAGCATCGCGCATTTTGGGCGATAAAGGAGTTGAATCTGTCTCTTGAAGATGCGGGCAGCCATCGGAAGCTGCAGTTGAACGAACTGAGCGAGCTTAGGGATGAGGCTTACGATAACGCGGTTGTCGTTAAGAACCGAACGAAGGTGTTTCACGATAAACACCTTTTGCGCAAAACCTTCGTACCTGGTCAGCAGGTACTGCTTTACGACACCCGACTTCACTTCCATCCAGGAAAGCTCAGATCTCGCTGGAAAGGGCCGTATTTTGTGCGGAATGTATATCCGCAGGGCTCTGTGGATTTGGAGAATCCAAAGGACGGTTCATTGTTCAAAGTGAACGGACACCGACTAAAACCGTACCTTAGCGCCGCACCAACAGAGGAGCTCCTGTTCTTACAGGAGCCGGTTTACCCTGCATGATCTTCCTCTGCCTACCACCAAACTTCGGTTATCCAGCCAAGAACAGTGGACACTGTTCCAAATAAGTTTGGGGGTATGTATAAAGCCTTTTGTATATATTTGTGGATATTCTTTTCCATTCTTTTTTTTTCTTTTAAAAACAAAAACAAAAAAAACAAAAAAAAATTGTGTATCGCTAACCGACAATTTGACCCTTCAAGTGATCTCTTCATGCAATGACAGTGAGGACACTGTCCAGTTTAAGTTTGGGGGTACGCTCGATACACATTTCTTACCTTCGCATTCATATGTATATTTTGCATCTGCATATTAAAATCCATAAAATCCATAAAAATCTGAAAATTTTCTAAAAATATAAAAACTTTTCTGTCAAGTTAGCTAGTGGGAGGACTCTGATTCAACATTTCGACGGTTTTGTTTGATAAAATAAGAATAACTAAATCTTATGTTTAGATTTTGAAAACCTGAAAGATAACTCTCCTTTGAAGTTAACTATAGCTGATATACGTCTTTACATCACACTACACGTGTCGTGAGTTTTTGGAAATTAGATGACAAGTCTTTTATGTTTAAAAACTTTTAAACAGATAAATGATTTTCTGAGGATCAAATAGGTTTGTTCTGAAATAAGTAATGTCAAGAATAGTTTATGAAGTAAATGAATATGAAGGAATGTTATTGATACCTTAATTGGAACTAAGTCTGAAAAATAACCCATCTGAAACTTGATTGGAATGATTACACACCGAACCCACTAAACACGTCTTTTATCCACAAAAAAAAATAATTGAACAGCCGGTTATATCTCCGTTCGTATTAAATCATCATGATTTTCACGCCAAATTGTCTTTTGTTTTTGGACCTAGGTAACTTGAGTAATTAAGTCCGCTGGGGTGTTTCTACACCTAATGCCCTAAAGCCAACTGGTTTGGGTGCATTGACCCAAAGCTCGTTAAGAAGCCTAGAAAGTCCAGTTTAAAACAAAGTCAAGCAAGTGTTCTCTCCGAGTTAAAATTCCTAACGGTTCTTTGTGTGAGAATAATCTTGACAAAAGACAGGTTTTATAAAAAATATTTCTAGCGGAGATATGAAGGTTTTATTCTATGATAAAGACTATTGCACGTTCACAGAGGTGTGTATGAAATGAAAACAAGAAAAAGGTGGAGTGAAAAATAAGACCTAGTTTCCTGTTAGGGAAGATAGAAATTATGAAGTTGAAACTTTACTGGAAAACGAAACTTGAAAAATACTTAACTCTTTAGAAAACTTATGTGATCCTTTTAAAATTTTTATCTAGGCTTTATTGTGTGACATGATGACTTTAATCGATCCTTCTGGAACTTAACGACACTATTTGCACTACACGTAAAGACATATAAAATCTGTAGTTAAATAAGAAGCGAGGTGTGAAAAATAAAGGTTCGATAGTTTAGACTTAGGATCATAGAATTGTTATTTTCTGAAACAAAACTTTAGGGTTTGAATCTTAATTATTTTACAAAACTAGCTTGACCGGATTTTGTGGGTAGTATCCGCTGAAAACCCTCAGGAGACAACACTCCTCCTACTAGGGACACCTAGAGGTTTAACGGCTTGTTGCACATGCTCAGTGCAATCGCGTTCCCTACGAAAATGAGGTTAGAAAATTTTTTGTGAATAAATTGGCTTTGCTCGGGACGAGCAAATGATAAGTTTGGGGATATTTGTTCATATCAGATTTTTGCATTTTCATACCGCCCAATTTTTATCACATTGCATATCGGTAGATACTCTTGAGCCGTGTTTGCTAGTCAATTGCAGGATACAGGTTCTCGGCTCTAAACGGTAAAATTCATGGAAAAACACGACAAAACCCGGGTTCCTACCAACCACAGATAAAACACGGATCTCCGCTCTTTATCCGTCTGTTGCCACACACCAGTTTAGGAGACAAAATGGCAAATCGATTGTCACCTTCATGCACAAGGCTCAATGGCAGCACAAGATCCAAGAAATCTACACGGAGCTCGAGGAAATCATGACAAAAAGATCCACATCAAATCACCTTTTGCTCAACAGAAATTCTGGAAAAATCGTGAAGCAAATATGAGAAACTACATATACCAGAACCAAGGGCACACAATACCAGGAGAAGCCACCAAATTTGGTGACCTAATTCCTCAAAAGGGCCGCGGATCCGCGGCATAAGCAGGCTTAGGCCGCGGTTCCACGGCCGTATGGTGGCGGCAACTGTCCAACTTTTGTGGGCAGATTGGTCTTTTCATTTTAATTCTGAATGTTGCCCTAGGTTTTCATTTTCCAGCCTATAAACACCCCAGAACCTTGTGAAGCCAAGGGTCCATAATCTTGTATTTTCTTTTCTAGGTTTAGTTGTGTTTCTTCTTCCTCTTCTCATCTCTTCTCCATTAAAACTTGTAGTGAGCTTTGTGAGTGAAGAATGATGAATAAAGAAGACTCTTTTGCTATTATATCTTGTCTTGTTCTTTTATAATTGCTTGTAATTTTAATTTGTTAACTAGTTGTTGTTATTTCTTGTTCTTTCTTTCTTCTCTCTTTTCTTTATCCTTAAAACGACCATGATGCTTACGCTTGATCCTCGCCAAGGTGAGGCCGCAAATAGCTAGTTGTTATCTTCTAATCTCTTTCTTTCTATCCTCCTCTTTTGTTTTGTTTTATTTTTCCGTATCATGATGTGTAAGTAGTTTCATACTTGTTAGGGTAGGATAAGGGAAGTTTGAGAGAAGGAAATCTCTCTCACTCTTTCCTTGCCCAATAGCTTAATTCAACTCCCGTTAATTGAACCACAATCCGCTCCTTACGGCACCCTATCCTACATGATAGCGGTGATTCCGTAGTGAGACCGGTTGTGGTTGAATTAACCGGAGGTTATGGCTTAGAGCCAAGAACGGACGGACAAGCACCTAAAGGAAGAACTTATGCGTTGGAAAGCCTAGCTTATACTCGCAAGTTCCTTCCTAGTCGTGCTAATCCCCGTTGTTGCCGATTACCATAACACCGATATTAAGAGGGGCAATGAAAGATGTGGGAGACTCCTAACTCAAACTAACATAATCCTAACCCTAACAAGCTCTCTTTACATATCATTTTACCGCTTAACTAATCACAACAAAATCTGAAAAACTGGACTTAACTCGTTAAAGCACATAGAAAAAGATTCCCATCTCCCTGCGGACGACCCGTACTCAACCGGCTAGCTACGAGCGAAACCGTCTTGATTGCGGTATTTAACTAAAACTTGAACGCGCAGAATCTCTAACAATCACTGACCAGGAGTATTTCAGCCGACAGGCCGAACAGTGAGGAGCATATTAGTGTTTTAGCTTAGTTTAGTTTTCTTTCTATACTTTTTCCTGATGTGAGCCCGTATTTTGGACGTATTTCCAGATGTTATTGTTATTTGGATTTTATTGCTTCCACATATATATTTCTTGACTCTTTTATTCTGGAAAATGGACGTATACTAGATAGATTATTTTATTTCTATTGTTCTTAATATCTTATAGACAGCCATAACATGATTGTGGAGGGATATTTTCTAGCCACAGGTAGCGTGGTTGCCTTTGTCACGTGTCGACCTTAGCGCACTCTGGGAAACGGAGCGTGACATTGCTTATCGGCCTTTTTTCGCTCAATACCTGGGTAGCCGTTACGTATAGATAGTTCCGCTGAAGTGCTTGTGCTTAAACCCACTGTCAGCGTATTGACGAGTTTTTAGAGTCCCACACAGAGGGTTTTCCAGGTTCTAGCGAAATGATATAGTAGCCGTATTGGATACTTGCAGGGTTCCAATCGATTGATTGTACTATGTACCTGGACATTCGATTGGACAGTTGATAATACTAGCCGGCTCGGGTTTGAGCCGGATTATTAAATCAGGTATAGATTTAACAATTTACGTATATATATATTTCGATATGTATATTCCCGTATTATGTTCATTGTGTTATTCTATCTCTTTGGGTATTCGTATTTCAGTACGAATACAGGTATGTATATACAGTAGAATGCAATCCATCTTTTTTATGGATAACATTCTAGAAGGTGGACACCTCATTTTAGTTTGACCATTTATTTAATTGGATAAATGAGGTGGGAAAGATTTGATGGGAGTATGGTGAGGACCATGCTTGCATAGTGTGCACAAATGAATTATTAATTCATTTGTGCATACTATTCAAATATGGGTAACATTTTAAAATGGAGAAAAATGTTTTACAAAACCTAGCTTTTGATTTTCTCTCTCCAAGGGTGACTTCATTATTTTTTTGAGATGGTTCATTCTTAAGCCATCTTCCTCCTCACCATTTAGTTTCACTCCTTCTCTTGGTTTTCTTTTGTTGCCTCCACCTCCATTCTCCACCTCCTCTCAACCCTCTCATGTGTTGAGAATTATGAGAGGAGGTGAGATGAGATAGACAAACATATAGAACATACACTACATCCTAGGCTTTCTAGATTAGCAACATAGAAACCCTATTTGCTTCACTTGCATCCTTTTACGTGGAGCTAGAGCCATGACTACATCTCTCGGGTGGATCGTCTTCGACGGAGGAAGACCGGCGGTCAAGTTCGTTCGAGCACGCCTCAAGGAGCTTAAGAAGGTGATGGAAGACCAAAGGACTTGGTTCTTTTGGTATAATCTTTCTAACCTTTAGTTTTGGAATTGCTAGTATAGCTTTATGGTTTCGATCTTGGGTGGGGTTTCATTTGTGCCAAAATTTTTGAACCCCGGTTTTTGTTCCATATTAGATACGGTAGATGGCCAGGACGCCGGCGAAACCAACCAGATAGAGCCTATAGGATTCTTGCTTGACTACCAGTATTATGATGGCGATCATATACGTGGGACCTCGGTGGTCTATAAGCATATCCCTAAATGTCCCTAGTTGAGGGAGCATCGAGACTGGGCATCGATACTCCGGAGTAGACTAGTGTATACTTATCGAGACCTCGACGAGGGGCGGTGGCCGATCTCACAAGCCATTGATGTCAGTTAGTCAGCTAAGATAGTATACAAGTGCTCATTAGGTTATGAGTACACCGGACGGACTCGCCGTGAACATACTAGTTGGTATTGTACCTATTGTCAGATAGCAGTTCTCAGGTGACATGAGTACAGGTTAGTCTATTGACCTTAGATCATCTTTTATCTCGTGTGAGTTCCTACTGTGCTTTGATTACTACCCTACCGCGGCTCAAATGAGTCGTGCAAATAGGTTTTAGTTGGGTACAGTCCTGAGCCACATGGAGGCAGTGAGCGGATTATCAGGGATTCGTCTCCCCGGGTATTGGGGGTTGATGTCGCGCGCTGCACAGGTGGCCATCACCTAAAATTCTTGGTCAAGGTAGACGAGAATTACTGATTTGGATCAGTAGTTTCTCAGTGGGTGATGGGCTTTATACCGACCCGAAATATCGTGTTATTAGGGGTCTGATTTTATCCACCTCCCTAGACTCGATATTCAATACTCTTAGACGAGCAGACCAGACTGTACAGAGATTGTCAGGAACAGGCTCAGTAGGGGTTCGGATGAGTTTGCTCGTCGGCCTTCCTTTCACTCAATACCTGGTTAGCCGTTACGTGCATCTTGTGCCGCTGACGTGCTTGTGGTTAAACCCACTGCCAGCGTATTGACGAGTCTTTAGAGTTCTACACAGAGGGTTTCCCTAGTTCTGGCGAAATGATGTGGTAGCCTTATTGGATACGTGCAGGGTTCGGATCGATTGATTGTATTATGCACCTGGACTTTCGATCAGACAGTTGATAATACTAGCCGGCTCGGGTTTGAGCCGGATTATTAAATCAAGTATTGATTTAGTAATTTAGGTATATGTATTTCGATATGTATATTTTAGTATTATATTCTTTATGTTATTCTATCTCTTCGGGTATTCGTATTTCGTTACAAATATGGGTATTTATATACAGTAGAGCGTAATCTGTATTTTTTACAGATAACATTCTAGAAGGTGGACACCTCATTTTAGATTTAACCATTTATTGTAAATGGAAAATGAGGTGGAAAAGGGAGAGAGGATAGTATGGTGAGAGCCATGCTTGCATAGTGTTACACAAATGAATTAATAAGAATTCATTTGTGCAAACTATTCAAGCATGGGTTGAATTGTTTATTGGTAAAATAGTTTTTATAAAACATGGCTTCATTTTACTTGATCACTTGATGAAAAAGAAAAGAGAATGGATGGTTCATTTGTGAGCATAGAATTCTGTCCTGACCATTAGCTTCACACCCTCACTTCTTTCTTGAGTTCACCCACCTTCATCCTCAACCTCCTCTCTACATTCTCAAGAGTTGAGAATTAAGAGAGGACGTGAGATAGATGAACACTTAGATACTTCACTACATCCTAGGCACTCTAGACTAGCAATCTAGAGTCCCTAGTTGCTTCACTCGGTCATTATTGTGGAGCTAGAGCCATGAGCTACATTCCCCAGGTGGATCATCTTTGATGGAGGAAGACCGGTGACCAAGTTCGATCGAGGACGCCTTAAGGTGCTAAGGAGATGGTAGCAGACCGAAGGACATAGTTCATGCGGTATAAACACTTCTATCACAGCTCTCTTTAGTGTTAGCTGGTGTAGGTTTATGTTTGATCTTGGGCGGGTTTTGTTAGCGCCAAGATTTTTAAGCGCCGGTTTTTGTTCCGCATCGACCACGGTAGATGGCCAGGGCACCGGCATAACCAAACACGATTAAAGTCCATGTATCCCATATACGTATTTAATCAGACCCCTGCACGTACCAACGTACGGCTCCTATATCTATCGCCTGAACCGGGAAAACCCTATGTATGGGACTCTAAAAACTCGACAATACGCTGGCAGTAGGTTTAACCACAAGCACGTCAGTGGCACTAGCTGTATGTAGCGGCTATCTAGGTACTTGTTGAAAGAGGGGTCAACAATCAAGTGCTTCCTTACCCTACTGAGCCTGAATGTGACAATCTCCGTACAATCCAGTCTCTTCATCAAAGAGTATTGCATATCGGGCTTAAGGTAGATGACATCAAACCCCTACTAACCTGATAAGTCGTGTCTGAGTCAATCTCATCACCAACAGAGATACTACTGATCAACTATCAGTAAATCTCATCTACCATGGCTACCGATTTTTGGTGATGGCCAGCCGAATACAGCATGAAGTCGACTCCTAATACCAGGAGAGACGAATCCCTGACAATCAACCTCTGTCTCCATATTGCTCGGGATTGTACCCAACTAAAAATGTTTGCACGACTCTTTTGGGCCATGGTAGGGTAGTAATCAAGTACAGTAGGAACTCACACGAGACAAATGAAAATCTCAGGTCAAAGGACTAACCTGTACCCATGCCACCTGAGAACTTCCATCTGATGATAGATATAATACCATCTAGAAGTTTTTGTCGAGTCCGTCCAGTGTACTCACCTCTAGTTAGCACATGTATACTATCATAGGTGACACAACACCAATGGCTTATGAGACCGGCCACCGCCCCTCGTCGAGGTCTAGAAGCGTATACACTAGTCTACTCTGGAATATCGATGCGTAGTCTCGTTATTCTCATGACTAGGGACATTTAAGGATGTGCTTATGGACAACCCGGCTCCCACATATATGATTTCCATCATAATGCTGGTTTTCAAGCAACAGTCCTACGAGCTTCATCAATGATGAAGACAAACCAGATAGCATACTATCAACTCGAGTAAGACTGTTATACCTGTATAGGTCCTTCCTCAATTATCATAATCGCCTACTTGTGATCACAATAATTGCCTTGAGGGCTTTATATCCAACAGTTGCAGACTCGACAATAGAGGATGAATACATTTCTGTCGGCGATGCCGCAAAAGAGCCTGTCAGAATGAGGAAGTTCATTCTTGAACATGAGGTGGTTCCGTCTATTATTGATCCAATACCTTTGTATTATGATAATAATAGGGTAATAGCTTTAGCGAAAGAACCATGGCCCCATCAAAAATCTAGACACATCTTAAGGCGGTATCACCTGATCAGGGAGATCATTTATCGCTAGAAGATCAAGGTCAGGAGAATAGACAAAAAGGACAACATGGCAGACCTACTCACGAAGGCTCTTCCTCAAACTCAGTTGGAGTGGCTATTGGAGATGGTTGGTCTTCGATATGCCAATACATGGCTGTAGTGTAAGTGGGAGATTGTTGGATGTATATGCCCTAGAGGCTATTATTGTATAGTATAAGATTGTATATTACATATGGATGCTTAGGATAAATGTGTACAGGACAATCTTGCTCAATATAATAGTATGCTATCTGTTTTGCTCTTACCTCAACATATGTATATGTTCTATTTTTATATTATGTATCCTGATTACATGTTGATAAAGCCCATAGGATCTTTTCTTGACTACTAGAGTTATGATTACGATCATACTCGTGGGGTCTAGGTAGTCTCTAAGCACATCCTTAAATAGTCCCAGGTCGTTGGGGTTCGAGATAGGGCATCAATACTCCGGAGTCCTGGTGTACACGTTTCTTATTCCCGTAAGGGAAGGTGGCCTATCCCACATCCATTGGTGTTTGGCACCAAAGATAGTATATACGTTCTCATTAAGTTATGAGTTACACTGGACGGACTCACCGAGAACTTCTAGATTGTATTATACCTATCGTCAGATTGTAGTTCTCTGGTGACATAGGTACAGGTTAGTCTTTAGACGTCATTTGTCTCGAGTGTGTTCCCACTGTACTTAGATCACTACCCTACCACGGTTTTAAAGAGTCGTGAAAACAGGTTTTGGTTAGGTACAGTTTTGAAGCACTTATGGCCAATGAGCAATAAAAGGGATTCCTCACTCCTGGTATTGGGAGTTGATATCGCGCTGTGTTTGATTGGTCATCACCATAAGAACTTGGCCAAGGCAGTTGAGATTTACTGATTGTGAGATCAGTAGTTTCTAAGGATGGTTTTGGGCCACATCGAAACGACTTCTTGGGTTATTAAGGGTCTGATGTTTTCCACCCCCTAAACCCAGTATGCGATACTCTCTGACGAAGAGACCGGACTATACTAATATTGTCACTTTCAGGCTTAGTAGGGATACGGACAAGTTTTCATGTCGGCCTTCCTTTCGATCAATACCTGAGCAGCCGTTACGTACAGCTATTGCCGCTGACGTGCTTATGATTAAACCCACTGCCAGCGTATTGTCGATTCTTTAGAATCCCACAGAGGTTTTCCCATCTTAGGCAAATCGATATAGTGTACGTATTTTGATACGTACCTAGGGTCGGTTAAATATATGTTTTAGTACACGTATCTTTAATCGGGCAGTTTGTTAATACTAGCAAGGTTTGAAAGATAGCCAAGTTATCACATTTGGATTAAATGTGAGCTTGTATTATTTATCTCTTTTTAGTATTTCTCTTTTGCGTATTCGTATTTTGACAGAATACGGTATTTATTTGAATATGTCTATTTGTATAAATATGTGTATTTGTGCCATAATACAAATATGGGTATTTGTATCTTGTATATAAATACGGTTTTTTGTATTTTATACGAATACGGTATTTCGTATTTTTATACGAATACGGGTGTATGCATTTGTAGCATATATTTGTATTAGTGAATTTGTGTGTGTGTATTCATATATGTACATATACATATGTATATGTGTACAAATGAGATGGCTCATTCTTTTCCTCTCATCTATTCTAGAGTTAGTGAGAAGAATGTGGGCTTGTGACTCACCATGGTGAGTCACAAGTCCACCCACTCTCACAACTCTAGATAAGGATGAGAAAGAAAGGAAATGAGGTTAGATTTTTCTAGTAGCCATTCTCAAGTTCATAGTCATATTCTTCTTCTCATCTTTAGATTTCTTTAGTTGAGAAAAGAAAAGATAAAGAGAGAAAAGATTAGAGATTAGACTACTACATCTTCTAGTGAACCATTCTTAGCAAGTCTAGTTCACTGGGTTCTTCACTTGGTTTACTAGTATGAAGATATAGCCTATTCTTGGGTTTCCTCGAGTGGATCTTCTTTGACTATGAAGGCCGGCTTCCAAGCTCGATTCCGGAGACCCTAGGAGTGAAAGAAGTGGAAAGAAGATGAAGGACACATCTACAAAGTTAGCTAAACATCTATCCGAGTAGTTAACCTTCTCTTATTCACTAGTTTAGTGTTTGGTTTCAATTCTAGCTCGTAGAAGTCGTGCTCTAGTTAAAGAAATTTTTTTTGTTTTGTATTTCGCCTTGGTTGCTGGTTTGCGGCATGAGCATGAGCATCTACTATATATATATATATATATATATCATCCATATGTTATATACAATCGTGTACTATACAATAAGGGCCTCATCCATATGTTATATACAATCATGTACTATACAATAATGGCCTCTACACCATATACATCCAACAAGATATTCTATCCTGTACTATACAATAATGGCCTCTACGCCATATACATCCAACAAGATGAATTGGTATACGACAGTAAAGACCTCTAGATCGAGACCTTCATTGATTCCAGCTTCAAGAGTGATAAGGATGATTCCAAAACCATGTCGGATCATGTATTCACCCTCAACGGAGGGGCAGTCTGTTAGAAGAGCTCCGAATAGGACACCGTTGCTGACTTGACAATAGAAGTAGAGTATATCGCTGCTTGTGACTGTTAGTTGTATGTATGCCCTAAAGGCCATTGGTGTATATGATTGTATATCATAGCGGATGCTTGGACATATATAGAGATGACTTTCTTGCTCGACATGAAAGTATGCTATCTAGTTACTCTTTATCTTAACATGTAGCTTATATATCTTTATACTGTCTCTCCGTTACATGTTGATAAAGCCCTTAGAATGTAGACTTGACTACCAGGACTATGATGGAGATCAATTAATAGGGCCAGGGTAGTCCAAAAGTACATCCTTTAATTGTTCCTAATCGAGGGAGTATCGAGACGGGGCATCGATATTCCAGAGTAGACTAGTATGTACGATTCTTGACCCTGTATGGGGCGATGGTTGATCCCACAACCATTGGTGTTTGATATTAGAGAATGTGCAAAAGTGCTCATTAGAGAATGGGTACATCGAACAGGACTCGCCGAGAACTCCTAGATGGTATTATACCTGACGTCAGATAGCAGTTCTCTGGTGACACTGGTATAATTTAGTCTGTAGACCCGAGATTGTCATAGAGTCTTATGCGATTCCCATTGTGCTTTGATTTACATCATACCACGTTCAAGAGAACATGCAAACCGGCGGTTTTTGGGTACAGTCCCGAGTCAAATGGAGGCAATGAGCGATAGGAGGGGTTTCGTCTCTCCCGGTATTGGGGGTTGATGTTGCGCTATGCATGATTGGCTATAACAGGAAGTCCCTGACCAGGGCTGATGATGAGATTTACTGGTAAGTGTTATTGGTAGTTTCTCGACCCATTATGAGCCTCACATCGGCATGACTTATCAAGTTACTGCGGTCTGATGTTTACCACCCCTAAACTCGATATGCGACATAACAGACGAAGAGACCGGACTGTAGGATAGTGTTACTTATTGGATTCATGGGAGTATGAGCACGCTTGCTTGTTGATCTTCTGATCGCTCAATACCCGGGTAGCCGTTACGTCCAGCTAGTACCGCTAACGGCTTGTGGGTGACTGATATGATCATCATCTACCGCTGGCGTATTGACGAGTCTTTAGAGTCCTACATAGAGGTTTCCACGATCAAGTGAAACGAAGTAAGGCACATATGTGATATGTGCGAGACCGAGATAAATACATGTATATGATACCATATCTAATCTCGCGATATAGGTTATATATGATATAATTAGATTATTGAAATAAGTGTTGATTCGATGATTTGATATTAGTCGGGTATATGTGATATAGCCGGATTATTAAATCAAGTATTGATTTAATAATTTAATATATATATATATATATTTGATATATTAATATATATTAACTAATATAAATGCTCACTTAAGAATTTCTTTTCTTCATTTACATTTAACATATATATATGATGTGTGTGTGTATTCATTTTTTGTATCATGCTTGTTAATACATAGAACTTGGGAGTATGAGACTCACACCTTAGTTATGATAATGTAGGGTTTTAATTATTTATAGAAAACCAAAATTATGTGGAAATTAGCCATGGTTTTGAAGCTTGGAGAAGCTTGTGGAAAGCTTGACTAAACTCCACTAATTTTTGTTTTACTCAAGATATTTATTAACCTAACCATTATCTTAGTCTCGGTTAAGTGTCTACAACATTTATGTGAGATATTTCACACCCATGGTTCTTTATATGTTCATCTTCTTCATTGCATTTTCTTCACTTGATTTTTCTTGAGGTGAAAAAGAAAAGGAAGAAAAAAATTCTAAAGTGAGCAATATTCCTAGTTCATCAATCTATACCTTATTAGCCATTTAGTATAAGTAGTTTGCTTCACTAATTCATCAATTAGTGAAGAGGTAGCTTGAGTTATAGTCTCCTCAAAGTAGATCATCTTTGGCCTCGAAGATCATTGAGCAAGCTCGTTCATTTCGACTAGTGGAGCCTATGGAGTGTCCGGGACACCACTAGTTGGAGCGAAGGGACTTCTACATGGAGCTTTTGAAGTTATGGACCGGTCTAGAAAGGTTGTATTCCTCATTCACTTAGTGTAATGCTTGCTTACTTGCTATAAAACCCTAATTCTCTAGTTCGATTCTAAGTTTGAGTTCAATAGCACACGAAATTTTTAAATTGTATACTTGATACTCCTTTAAACCCTAGTAGTAGTGCTAATAAACTCCAACATAGTATCAGAGCCAAGCTAGAGCATTAGGTGTCGTATAGACGAAGTTAAAGTTCTCGAACGAACCCCGAAACCCTAAATTTCCATGCTCTCTGGAAATTTTTCCAAACGTTGGAATTTATTAGATTAAAAGTATTCAAAAAAATTATGCAGGTAATTCTATGAACCCTCCAGAAGAAGGAAACCCTAACTCGACTACATGACCACGGAACCACACCCAAATAGGGGTATTTGCAGCAGTTCCGCAGCGTCATGTATGAGGCATGGGTCGGCCCTTCTACAGTTGGTTCGTTGGTACTGTGGCATATTCTGGGTATTTTTTTAACTGTGCTCAAGTGCTGAGCTCTCTGAGAATTTTGGGAAATCGTTGATTCGATCGAAATGTTTAACATCGTCTAGCTATTTGTGATTTGTGATACAATATTTGGAATCCACAATAATTAGTTTTTTGAAAACTTGTTTAAATCTTATAAATCTAGAAATTTAGTCTCGAATCATCGGTTGCCACGAAGTTCCGATTTTGATCAAAACTCCGTCGCAATTGCGTAGTGTACGCGAATACACGCCGGGTAACATTACTAGATAGCCATGCCCCATAGCCCCGACCAAGTGACTGTAGGAGAACCCCGTTGCCAAAAGCATCCGCTCGGGTCCTCGCGGCTATGGTGTTCCGCCTAAGTTCACTTCGTCGATGGCATCGGGGGTGTGGCCGTCTACTAAAGTTTCCGACGCGCATTCGATCAGGTTTTCGGGAATCCTGTTTAATTACCCGACAAATTATCGAAAAGTGTTTTCAAATTGAGACTAAAATGCAGGTTTTATAAAGTTAGGCATGAAATTCGGAATATGTGATATTCTGGGTTTATGATGTCTAAGGAATTTAACAGTGTTAGGCATGAAATCCGAAGTATGTGATATTTTGGGTTTCTAATGTCTAAAGATGATTGCGGATTCTAATTATTGTAATTCAAATTTCTATTCTGCGACCATAGGTGTAATATGTGGTGTATCGCCGGTTTCGTTACTATACGACAACGACAATTGGGATACGCATATTAACTTACGTTGATGACATATGATGTTATGTGTTGCTGTGATATGATATATTGGATCATCGTGATAGAATGGTCGGGAGTTTTATGTGAGATGAGAGTTTTTAATTTCATTCATGTAAAATTATTTGTATGTAATATTCTTTTATTGGGGCACTTCCGGGTTGAGAATTATGTCACCATTGATGTATATTATTTACTTTTCCGCATTAGGATGACCTAAGGTGGGGAGTACAAGTAATCGGGTTCTCGGGTCTAGTGGGAGACCATCTCGAGGGTTCGAGACCGGGTCTCCTAACTCTAGAATTGGCAGGGTTGCTTGCCGCTCTCGTAGGGGTCTAGAGATGTGGGTTTGGCTATTCATCACCACCGTGGAATCCGTGTTTTTTACTGCCTTGATTTAAAACATGGAAATCCTAGTATATCCAATATTTCATATGTTGACTTCTGCTTCTACGTTCTGTGATGAGATCATATTACTGCCTGAGACGAATGTTGATATATAATAGACGTTGCTTATGTTTTGCACCTGCGCTAGTCTCTCTCCACTTTGCCGGCAGTTAAGTAACTTAACGGTGAAGACGGGGCCCAATGGCGAATGCGGATGGTATAAGCGTACGATGTATTTTTGTTTCTTTATCTGTGATGATTAGGAAGCATAAATGATGGGACTTCATTAATGAGATTAATGAAAAGAAAATAAACCTAAAAGATGTTATAGAATCAAATTTGAAACTCACTCGGCCTTTTTAAGAAAAAGCAAAGTTTCAAAAGATGCGGAGCTTAAGCCACTCCTTTTAAAACCATTCGATTCTACAACGATATCAAGTTCAAAGTATTAAAGATTTTTTAAAAAAACCATCTGCAACCCTCCGTCATTTCAGGAAGTAGAGTACTTAGTATTCGTGCTACGTTTGTTGACCATAGCCAAGGCGTAGTATACGGTAGCTAAGCGATGTCTTCCTATACAGCATATGATGCGATTAATTAGGACAGTCATGTGACTTTGTTGACCATAGCCAAGGGGCATGTGAATGGGTCTAATTAATCACGAAATGACGGGTAGAACTTGACTAGTGCTTGTGATTTGTTAACCATAGCAAAGGTCATAAGTGCTTGGAGTAAAAACCATTATCAGGAGTTTCAAGTGTTGAAATTTGCAATGAGATTACATACCTTCTATGAGATAGTTGTATATCGATACCCGCTGCGAGTAAGAGTTACTCCTGGGAGAGTTTTGCACTTTAAAATTAGCTAACCCATTAAGTGTCTAGAAAGGTTTCAATGGGGTTATGCCTCTGGAAAAACGAGGTTTATTTTAATTAGGTCTGTACGAAAGCACGGAGAACCTCCCTCAAAGTACCGACATTGACCTGGCTGACCTGTTAGCAAACTTGTAGGATGTAATTAATCCCGGCTAGTCTTACCTTTTAGGGTTTGAAGGAAGATTTGATAAAAAGCAGTGGGAGCCATCCTGATTAGATAAGATAATAACCAATCTAATCTTGAAAGAGCATACGCTAAGTGTTTTTCTTCTCTCTCTCCCCTGGTAGCGACCATGACATGCCTTAATCAAGATAATAATATCGATGTATTGACAGAACCTGCTTATTATACTGAGCTGGGGAACGTTGGTTCCGCTCTTCCTTATAACTGTTATAAGACTGAGCAGGAAATAAGGGAATACCAGGATTCCCATGCCACCCAAACGAGGAATGAGCATATTGATACCTCTTCTTCAGGTGTGTTAATAACCGAGAACTGTTTCTCAGTACACTCGACGTCCTGAGTATTAGATACCGGATCAGGATCCTACGCATATAATATGATACAGGGGCTTAGAAGAGGTAGAGAACTGGGAAAAGGTGAACATTCTCTAAAAGTAGGGAATGGTGCAACTGTTGCAGCCAAAGCAGTTGACGAGTATCACCTTGTGTTACCAACTGGTAATACATTGGTTCTGAACGACTGTTACTACGTACCAAACATGATGTGCAATATCGTATCAGTTGCTTTGCTAACTAAAGAAGGATATAATATCACATTAGAGGATAATGTTATGAACATTTTCCTAAGCCATGTGTTGATTGGTTTTGGTACGTTGTATAACAGCATATATGTTCTGAATCAGAATACAATGTACAGAGCACACATAAAAGGAAAAGTTCAGAAATGAACGAATCCTTCTTGTGGCATTGTAGACTAGGTCATATCAATGTGACATGGCTAGCTAAGTTACATAAGAATGGATATTTGAATCCGTTCGAATTTACATCTTATGAAACTTACGAGTCATATCTCAAAGGCAAAATGACCAAAGCTCCGTTTACTGGACACTGAGAAAGAGCTTATGAACTCTTGGGACCGATACATAGTGATGTATGCAGTCCTATGTCTACACATACCAGGAATGGTTTCTCATACTTCATTACATTTACAGACGATCTCTTAAGATTCGGACATGTGTTCCTGTTGAAACACAAGTCTGAACCTTTTGAGATATTCAAGGAATATAAGTGCGAAATAGAGAACCAAACGGGTAAAAATTTTAAAATCCTTCAATCTGATCGGGGAGGAGAATACTTGAGCACAGAGTTCCTGGACTATTTAAAAGAGAATGCGATTCTCTTTCAGCTTTCTCCTCCGTATACACCATAGCACAACGGTATATCGGAGCGAAGGAATCGCACCCTATTAGATAGGTGCGCTCTATAATGAGCATCGTTGGGTTACCTATCTCCTTTTAGGGTTATGCGCTTGAGACAGCGGCATACCTATTGAATAGAGTTCCAACCAAATCTGTACCTACCACTCCATATAAGATATGAAATGGGAAGAGACCATCTCTTAAGCGAGTTAAGATATGGGGTTGTTCGGCCTATGTCAAAAGGAAAAATCCGGACAAACTCGAGACACAATAAGTTCTTTGCAAGTTTGTGGGATATCCAAAGAATTCATATAGATATAAATTCTACCATAGTGAAGAACAAAGGGTGTTTGTTACTCAACATGCCACCTTTTTAGAAAAGGAATTTCTTGTAAAAGAAATTTGTGGCAATGAGGTAGAACTGGAAGAAGTTCCAGCTACACAAACTGCGACTGATGATTTAGTGGAACCAGAGAATTCGATAGTCCCTAACGAACCTCAGCCTCTCTGCCGATCTAGTAGGGTTCCTCATCCATCTAAGAGATACTATGATTTTCTCATAGACGGTAGGAGCGAGGATTGCATCATGGAATATGGTGACCCTACTAGTTTCGAGCAGGCTATCACGAGTGGAGACTCTGTGAAATGAATGGATACCATGCGATCTGAGATGGAATCCATGTACACCAACAAAGTATGGAATTTGGAAGATGCTCCTGAAGGGGTAAAACCCATTTGGAGCAAGTAGATCTTCAGAAAGAAATTTGGTGTAGATGGAAAAGTTGAGACTTTCAAAGCTAGACTTGTAGAGAAAGGTTTCCGTCAACGACCAAGTGTGGATTATTGTTGGGTTACGCCAGCACCCCGACCGTCAATCCGAAGCTAAACGTGGAATAAAAACTTTTCAAACTCGGAGCTAACGCAACCCTAATCCCGGATCGAGCCATTAACCCTATACTAGAAATACTATAAAGAGTTTGGAGAGATTATACTGATCGATCCGTGTCTTTAGGTTTTCAACCTCTGCACCAAGCTCCTCACGGCTGTCCCCGAATAAGCTCGCTCATGGGTCTCTCTCGTCGAAGATGATCCTTTTCGAGGATTGGTAATACGGCCTCCCGCTTCAAACTGAAGCAACTCGGGTATACAGTTTGCTAGGCTAGACACCCAAGGTGAAGTAGAGATAGTGTGTGAATACTTTGTCTCAATGGACCCAAGGATTTGGGCGGAGGTAAATGAAGTTGCCGATGAGATGTGAAGTAGATGTGGGGCTAAAGAATTTTTTCTTGTGGATAAATAGGGCTCGGCCAAAACAAGAGCAATGGTTCTCTGTGGAATTCTGTAGTGATGAAGTGTGTGGAAATTAATTAACAACCCAAGAAATATTCCCACTCCCAAATTAACAGCCACCTCACCACCAAAATATCCAACCAAATATCCTATGTTTGACAAAAACCATCAATGAATTAGCCACCCACTCAAAGACAACAGCCCAGACCATACCCACATGAAATTTCCCACGAATTATACCCAGCAAGGAATTTGGCCAAAACAAGAAAGTGGCCCAAAAACATAATACACAAATTCCATTAATTAAACATTAAACCAAATGTTTAAATGGAAGAAATGAAAATGGCAACTTCAAAAGTAATCTTGCAACGGATCACAATAAAACCCCTCATCCGTATATACATACATGCATCCGTATTTCGACAGAATACGAATACTACGAGACGAAAGTAATCCAACAATCTAATACTAAGATCCGGCTTAAACCAAAGCCCACTAGTATGATCCGTCCGAATCATGGCACGTCCATAAGTGCACGTGTATGTTCGAACCCTGCCATAAAACCATACAACCTCTACAACGTTTCGCCCGAACTAGGGAAACCCTCCATGTGGGACTCTAAAGATTCGTTAATATGCTGGTGGTGGGTTTAACCACAAGCACGTTAGTGGCACTAGCTATACGTAACGACTGCCCAGGTATTGAGAGAAAGAAAGGCCCATAAGCGAACTCATCCTGAAACATTACTGAGCCTGACAGTGATAATATCCGCACAGTCCGGTGCGTTCGTCTATGAATATCGCATATCGGGCCTAGGGGGATGGTAAACGTCAGACCCCTAATAGCGGTATAAGTCGTGTCGGAGTGTAGCCCAGAACACCCTAAGAAACTACTAGAGTACCTACCAGTAAATCTCACTTACCCTGGACAGGAATTTTGTGTAATGGCTCTCCAAACACAGCATGGTATCAACCCCCAATACCGGGAGAGACGAATCCCTTGATGATCCGCTCACTGCATCCATGTGGCTCGGGACTGTACCCAACTAAAACCTATTTGCACGACTCCTTTGAGCCGTGGTAGGGTAGTAATCAAAGCACAGTGGGAACTCACACGAGACATATGATGATCTCAGGTCGATAGACTAACCTGTACACATGTCACCAGGGAACTGCTATCTGACAGTAGGTATAATTCCAACTAGCATGTTCCCGGCGAGTCTGTCTGGTGTACTCATAACCCAATGAGCACCTGTATGCATCTTAAGTGAATCAACTGACACCAATGGATTGTGAGACCGGCCACCGCCCCTCGTCGGGGTCTCAATCCGTATACACTAGTCTACTCATGGAGCGTCGATGCCCAGTCTCGAAACTCCCACGACTAGGGACATATTTAAGGATGTACTTATAGACCACCCAACTCTCGTGTATATGATCGCCATCATACTGCTGGTAGTCAAAAAAGAATCCTATGGGCTCTATCAACATGTAATGTTGATCTGTAATGTCACCTGAAGCATGTACATGATGATCAAGGTAAACCCGATAGCATACTATCATCTTGAGTAAGACTGTCCTACCGGTATAAGTCCTCCCTCAATCATTGCAATCATATGCATGTGATCCAACAATTGACTTAAGGGCACTATAGCCATCAATTATGACGAAACCTTTTCTCCAGTGGCTATGCTTAAGTCCATCCGGATCCTACTTGCCATCGCTACATACCATGACTACGAAATCTAGCAGATGGACGTTAAGACCGCTTTTCTAAATGGTGATTTAGAAGAGAGCGTGTATATGATTCGGCTAGATAGCTTCGTAGATAGTGGGAGCAGTGGAAAAGTGTTCAAGTTGCTTAAATCAATCTACGGGTTAAAGCAAGTATCGCGGAGTTAGAACATCTGTTTTGATATCGCAGTCAAAGAGTTTGACCTCGTCAAAAACGTAGATGAACCTTGTATATACAAGAAGGTTGTAGAGAGTAAGATTGTCTTCCTCGTATTGTACATGGATGTCATACTCATGATAGGAAATGATGTTCCTATGCTGTCAAGCTCTTCTTATCACAGAGATTCTCCCTGAAGGATCTGGGTAATGCCTCCTACATCCTAGGGATAAGATCTATAGAGATAGATCTAAACGGATATTGGGATTGTCCCAATCCAGGTACATTTACACCATACTAAAGAAGTTTGGTATGGAAGATTCCAAGCGTGGTGGTTTACCCACCATCTCTGGAATCACTCTCTCCAAAGAGATGTCACCCAAGACTGATTTGGAGAGAGCTCGCAAGCAAGGGATACCCTATGCTTCGGCAGTCGGGTCTATCATGTATGCAATGTTATGTACCCGACCGAATGTAGTGTACTCACTAGGTGTAGTGAGCAGGAATCAATCGGATCCTGGGGAGAATCACTGGACAGATATGAAGAACATTCTTAAGTACTTGAGAAGGACTAAATAAATGTTCTTGGTGTATGGTAACGGTGAACTCCAAGTGGAGTTTTTACCGATTCGAGCTTCCAGAGTGATAAGAATGACAGTAAGTCTATCTAGGGCTTTGTCTTCACCTTCAATGGAGGGGTAGTATATTGGAAAAGTTCCAAGCAAGATACTGTGGCAGACTCGACGATGGAGACTGAATACATCGCTGCCAACGATGCCGCCAAGGAGGCTGTCTGGATAAAGAATTTCATAACTGAACATGGTGTGGTTCTGTCCATCGAGCATCCAATACCTTTGTATTGAGATAACAATGGAGCAGTGGCTTTGGCCAAAGGAACCCAGGTCCCATCAGAAATCCAGACATATTCTTAGGCGATATCACCTGATCCGGGAGATAGTTGATCGCCGGGAGATCGAGGTTAGGACAGTTGACATGAAGAATAACACGGCGGATCCACTCACGAAGGCCATACCCCAGATACAGTTTGAGAGACTCTTCGGGATGTTGGGTATAAGATACTAAAACAGCTGGCCTTAGTGTAAATAGGAGATTGTTAGTTGTATGTATGCCCTAGAGGCCATTGTTGTATATGATTATATATTATAGTGGATGCTTGGACATATGTAGAGATGACTTTCTTGCTCGACTTGATAGTATGCTATCTGGTTACTCTTTATCTTAGCATGTACGCCTATGTATCTTTATACTGTCTCTCTGTTACATGTTCATAAAGCTCTTGGGATGTGGACTTGAGTACTAAGACTATGATGGAGATCATACTAGTAGGGTCAGGGTAGTCCACAAGTATATCCTTCAATTGTTTCTAGTCATGGGAGTATTGACACGGGGCATCGATATTCCAGAGTAGACTGGTGTGTACGATTCTTGACCCTGTATGGGGCGATGGTTGATCCTACAACCATTGGTGTTTGACATTAGAGAATGTGCACAGGTACTCATTAGAGAATGGGTACACTGAACAGGACTCGCCGAGAACTCCTAGATGGTATTATACCAGACGTCAGATAGCAGTTCTCTAGTGACACTGGTACAGGTTAATTTGTAAATCCGAGATTGTCATAGAGTCTTGTATGATTCCCACTGTGCTTTGATTTCCATCATACCACATTCAAGAGAACGTGCAAACCGGTGGTTTTTGGGTACAGTCCCGAGTCACATGGAGGCAATGAGCGCTAGGAAGGGTTTCGTCTCTCCCGGTATTGGGGGTTGATATTGCGCCATTCACGATTGGCTATAACAGGAAGTCCCTGGCCAGGGTTGATGATGAGATTTACTGGTAAGTGTTATCAGTAGTTTCTCGACCCGTTATGAGCCTCACATCGGCATGACTTATCAAGTTACTGGGGCCTGATATTTACCACCCCTAGACTCGATATGCGACATATCAGATGAAAAGACCAAACTGTATGGTAGTGTTAATTATTGGATTCACGGGAGTAAGAGCAAGCTTGCTTGTTGATCTTCTGATCGCTCAATACCCGGGTAGCCGTTACGTCCATCTAGTACCGCTGACGGCTTGTGGGTGACTGATATGATCATCACCTACTGCTGGTGTATTGATGAGTCTTTAGAGTCCTACACAGAGGTTTCCTGGCTCAATCAAAATGAAGTAGGGCACATATATGATATGTGCGGGACCGAGATAAATACATGTATATGATACCGTATTCTAATCTCGCGATATAGGTTATATGTGATATAACCGGATTATTGAATCAAGTGTTAATTCGATGATTTGATATTTAGTCGGGTATATGTGATATAGCCGGATTATTAAATCAAGTGTTGATTTAATAATTTAAAATATATAATTATATATATTTGATATATTAATATATATATTAACTAATATAAATGCTCACTTAAGAATTTCTTTTCTTCATTTACATTTAACATATATATATGATAAATATATATATAAATGTGTTCAATTTTTGTATCATGCTTGTTGATACATAGAACTTGGGTGTATGAGACTCACACCTTAGTTAAGATAATGTGGGGTTTTAATTATTTAGAGAAAACCAAAATTATGTGGAAATTAGCCATGGTTATTAAGCTTGGAGAAGCTTGTGGAAACCTTAACTAAACTCCACTAATTTTTTTTTACTCAAGATATTTATTAACCTAACTATTATCTTAGCCTTGGTTAAGTCTCTACAAGTTTATATGAGATATTTTCTCACCCTTGGTTCATTATGTGTTCATCTTCTTCATCTCATTTTCTTCACTTGATTTTTCTTGAGGTGAAAAAGAAAAGAAAGAAAAATATTCTAATGTGAGCAATATTCCTACTTCATCAATCTATACCTTACTAGCTATTTAGTATAGGTTGTTTGCTTCACTAATTCATCAATTAGTTAAGAGGTGGCTTGAGTTAGAGTCTCCTCAAAGTAGATCATCTTCGGCCTCGAAGACCATTGAGCAAGCTCGTTCATTTCGACTAGTGGAGCCTACGGAGAATCCGGGACACCACTACTTGGAGCGAAGGGACTTCTACACGAAGCTTTTGAAGTGATGGACCAGTCTACAAAGGTTGTATTTGTTAGTTATATGTATGCCCTAGAGGCCATTACTGTACATATGATGTATATTGTAGTGGATGCTGGGACATATATAGGGAGGACTTTCTTGCTCGACATGATAGTATGCTATCCGGTTACTCTTTACCTTAACGTGTACACTGATTGTCTCTCTGTTACATGTTGGTAAAGCCCTTAGGATGTGTACTTGACTACCTGGACAATGATGCAGATCATAATAGTGGGGACAAGGTAGTCCATAAGTACATCCTTCATAGTCCCTAGTCGTGGGTGTATCGAGACGGGGCATCGATATACCAATGTAGACTAGCGTATACCTTCTCAACCCATACAGATGGGCGATGGATGATCCCATATCCATTGGTGTTTGACATCAGAGATGATATACGGGTGCTCAGTGGAGACTGGGTACACTGGACGGACTCGCCGAGAACTCCCAGATGGTATTATACCTTACGTCAGATGGCAGTTCTCTGGTGACACTGGTACAGAGTAGTCTGTTGACCCGAGATCGTCATAGAGTCTTGTGTGGTTCCCACTGTGCTTTGATTTCCATCTTACCACGTCCAAGAGGGCATGCAAAACGGTGGTTTTTGGGTACAGTCCCGAGTCACATGGAGGCAATGAGCGATAGGAGGGGATTCGTCTCTCCCGGTATAGGGAGTTGATGTTGCGTTGTGTTCGATTGGCTATAACCGGAAATCCCTGGCCAGGGTTGCTGAGATTTACTGGTAAGTGTTACCAGTAGTTTCTCGAACTGTTATAGATCTCATATCGACACGACTTATCGAGCTATTGGGGTCTGACGTTTACCACCCCTAGGCGAGATATGCGACATATCAGACGATCAGACCGGGCTGTACGGTAAGTGTTACTGGTTGGATTCACAGGAGTGTGAGCGGGGTTGCTCGTCGATCTTCTGATCGCTCAATACCCGGGTGGCCGTTACGTTTAGCAGACCGCTTGCGGCTTGTGGGTGTTTGATATGATCATCATCTGCTGCCGGCGTATTGACGAGTCTTTAGAGTCCTACACAGAGGTTTCCTGGCTCAAGTGAAACGAAATAGGAGCGCATATGAGATATGTGCGGGACCGAGAATGATATCAGTATGTGATACTGTATTCGATTCTCGCGATATGTGACATTGATCGGTTATATGCGATATAGCCGGGTTATCGGATCAAGTGTTGATTCGATAAGTTGTTACTGTAGATATTAGTCGGTTATATGCGATATGACCGGATCATTAAATCAAGTGTTGATTTAATGATTTAATGCATAATTATATATTTGATATATTACTTTGCATTAACTAGTATCGGTTCACTTTAAATGGATTTTCTCGCTCGGATGTGCACATTGTATATGTGATATACTTTTTGTGCTCTTGATTGTATCATGTTTGATGATACATGCTCTCTAGGGTTGTGTAAAGATTAAACCATGGTTGTGTAATGGTTAGGGTTTTCTTTTTCATTTATTTATTTATTTCATTTATTTTATTTTGGAAAAGAAATGGCAAAAGAAAAGAAAATGGTTGCTAGTTTTGTTTTACATTAAAAGTTCATGAAGCTTTGACTAAGTGACCATTTTGTCTTCATGCTTAACCCTAACCATTCCATCTAACCATGATTTATTCTCTACACTTGACCATGGTTGCCACATGATAAGTATTCAATTTATTTTCTATTTTGAATTAACTTATCATAACATTATCATCTTCTTCTTCTTCTTCCTCAAAGAAGAAGACCTAGACTTCATCAATGGTGATTGATGAAAAAGAGTGAGAAATCCAATTCTAAAGTCTACCCACTTCCTATTTCTTCATCCTCTACCTCTTGCCAAGTAGTAGAGTGTGTTTTCTTCACAAGTTTCATGGCTTGGTGAAGTGAGAGCTTGATCTTGTGATGCCTCGACGTAGATCATCTTCGGCACGAAGCCGACGACCTTGCCCGCCCATTTCTCCGATGAAGCCGACGCCAGAGCCCGAATTTTGATATGGACAGCGAGGAGACTTCATTGCGGAGCTATGGAGGTGGAGGACCAGATCTACAAATGTTGTATTTCCGTTCTTTTAGTTTAGTTGTAAACTAGTTTCATTTTATCGCCTAAACATCTAGCCAACGATCCGTATTAGGGTTTCTCGGCACCGTAATTTTTGAAATTAGCATGGTTGATGCCTTGTGTGACCTCACTAGAGTGCCTAGGAACCCTTCAGTGGTATCAGAGCCTAGCTAGAGCCTTAGGCGATGCGTAGACGGAGTTAGAAATCCGATCGAACCAAAACCGTAACCCTAATATTGCTCTCTGTACATTTTTCAAATTTGTGGATTTTTGCAAATTAAAAATATGCAGAAAAATCAGCAGGGAATCCTAAGAATTACTGTATAAAACGGACCCCCTAATTCCATAAAAGTGCGGCGGAACCGCGGCATTAGCATGCTAATGGGGCGGTTCCGCGGCCCTTTTGTCTCTTCTCCCATTAAATTTTGCACAGTAATTCCTATTTGGCAGTGCTGGTTTTCCTGGGAATTTTTAATCTGAAATCAAGAGTTGAGTATTTTGGGTTGTATTGGGAGTTCGTACATTCGATCGGATTGTCAAACTTTGTCTATGTGTTTTCCGGATAATTTTTGAATATGTTAAAAAAGTTCGGCCGGACATAAATTCCCACTTTTTCCCCTGTCGGGAAATTTCCAATTGTTGGACTTTTATGTAGTTTAATGACGTTCTAAGTAGTGCAAGTAATGCGATGGTCCCTCTAGAAGACAACAAACCTTAACTCGATTATGTGACCGTCTTGAACTGCCCTTTGAACCTTAGGGTTTGGGGCAGTACGGCGTGCCACATGTGAGGCGTTGGCTTGACCCTTCTACGGCTGGACCGTTGGTACTGAGGCACGAACTGAATGTTGTTAGACTTATTTCATGTGTTGGACTGTATCGGGAAAACATGGGTGTTCGATTGTTCGATCGGAAAGTTTAACATTTTCTGTTTATCTGGAATGGGATACAAAAATTGGAATTCACAAATAGTTATGAGATAACTGAATGAATGTTATAAACATAGCAGTTTAGTCTCACTTGATCGGTTGCCACAGAATTTTGATGAGATCAAAAGTCCGTCGCAATCACGTAGCGTACGCGGATACTCGCCGGGTAAACTTAATAGACAGCCTCACTCCATAGCCCCGACCAAGTGACTGTAGGAGAACCCCGTCGCCGAAAGCATCCGTTTGGGTGCTCGCGGCAGCGGTGTTCCGCCTTGGTGCACTTCGTCGACGGCGTCGGGGGGGCGGCCGCCTACTGAAGTTTGCGACGAGCATTCGATCAGTTTGTCGGGAATCCTGTTGAATTGCCCGACTTGATATTGAAAAGAGTTTTCGATTTTGAGACTAAAATGCGGGGTTTATAATTGTTAGGCATGCGATGTCTAAGTAATTCATTTGGTCAGGCATGCGATGTCTGAGGTGGTTGCGGATTCCAACTGTTGTAGTTTTACACTTTCTTTTCTGTGACCGTAAGTGTAATATGTGATATCGCCGGTTTCGTTGCTATATGTCAACGACAATTGGGATGCGCATATTTACTTACGTTGATGACATGTGATGTTATGTGTTGCTGGATATGTTATATTGGATCGTCGTGTTCGAATAGCCGGGGGGTTTTATGTGAGATGAGTGTTTTTCATTTTCATTCATGTAAAAAACTTGTATGTAATATTCTTTTATTGGGGCACTTCCAGGTTGCGGAAGATGTCACCGTTTGTATATTATTTACTTATCCGCACTAGGATAGACCCAAGGAGGGGAGCACAAGTAACCGGGTTCTGGAGGCCAGTGGGAGACCAACTCGAGGAGTCGAGTCCGGGTCTCCTAACTCTAGAATTGGAAGGGTTGCTTGCCGCTCTCGTAGGGGTCTAGGGGTGTGGGTTTGGCTATTCATCACGACCGTGGAATCCGTGTTTTATACTGGCTCGTATTGAAAACCCGGACGTCCTAGTATATCCAATATTTCATATGTTTCTTCTGCTGCGATATCTGTGATGTGATCACGTGATGTTCTGTGATAGATACAGTATATAGTATATATGATATATTATATAAACGTTACTTATGTTTTACACCCGCGCTAGCCCTGCCCTGCTCTGCCGTTAGTTACCTAACCTAACGGTGCACGAGGGGACATCGAGGCGAATGCGGATGGCATAAGTGTACGTTGTATTTATCTGTGATGTTTAGGTACTTAATTGATGGGACTTCATTAATGTGATTAATGAAATAAAAGAAACCTAAGATGTTGTAGAATCGAATTTCAAAATAAAACAGGTAGCTACAGTTCTTGCTTTGCACAGCGGTATATGTGATATATCCTGCACCTTATTCGATGAGGAAAGGACTGAGATCCCTTCACCGGGAGTGACTCCTTTAGCAATAACTGGCAGATGCTACACACTCGGTTTGTCTTTTGATGCTTTTAAGAGCTTTTGCTTTGCACAGTGATATATATGATATATCCCGCACCTCATTCGACGAGGAAAGAACCGACGATCCCTTCACCGGGAGTGACTCCTTTAGCAAAACTAGAAAAGCCTCAAAAACACTCCATTTCAAAATTCATTCGATCCTACAACGATATCAAGTTCATTACGCAATAGGTTTTCAGAAAAACCTGTCGTAGCCCTCCGTCATTTCAGATAAGTCCTGTTTAGTATTCGTGCTGCGTTTGTTGACCTTGTCAAGGCGCAGTGTGCGGTAGCTAACCAGTATTTATCTGCTTATGCATATGATGCAGATTGGGTTAGGGTAGTCGTGCGGCCTTGTTGACCTTGTCAAGGGTCGTGCGGGTGGGTTTGATTCAATCAAGAAATGACGGGTTGAACTTGACTTGCGGTCTATGGTTTGTTGACCTTGTCAAGGTCATAGATCGTTCGGGGCAAAATATTATCGGGAATTTCAAGTGTTGAAATTTGCAATGAGATTGCATACCTTCTATGAGATAGTTGGATCCTAATACCCGCTGCGAGTAATTGTTACTCCTGGAAGAGTTTTACACATTACAATTAGCCGATCAAGTAGGTGTCTAGAAAGGTGACAACGGGGTTACGCCTCTGGGAAAACGAGATTTACAATAATTAGGTTCGTGCGAAAGCACGGGGGACCTCCCTCAAAGTACCGACATTGGCCTGGCTGAAAGATTGGCGAACTTGTAGTGTGTAATTAATCCCGGCTAGTCTTTCCTTTTAGGGTTTGAAGGAAGATTTGATAAAAACCAGTGGGAGCCATCCTGATTAGATAAAATAATAACCAATCTATTCTTGCAAGAGCACACGCTGAGTGTTTTCTTCTCTCTCTCTCGTGGTAGCGACCATATCACGCCTTAATCAAGATAATAATACGGATTATTGACCGAACCCGCTTGTTATACTGAGCTGGGGAACGTTGGTCCCGCTCCAACTTATAATTGTTATAAGACAGAGCAGGAAATTGGGGATTACCAGAATTCCCGTGCCGCCCAAATGAGGAAAGTGCATATGATGCATCATCTTCGGGTGTGTTCATTACAAAGAACTGTTTCTCAGTATCCTCCGCATCCTGGGTATATGATACCGGATCAGGATCCCAGATATGTAACCTGTTACATAGGGCTACAAAAGCGTAGAAAAACTGAGAACGGGTGATAAGTTTCATGAGGCAGAAAACGGGGAAAGTGTTGCAGCCAAGTCTGTTGGTCACTGTCACCCTGTATTACCAGAATACATTGATTCTGAACGAATGTTATTAGATACCGAACCTGATATACAAAATCATATCAGTCTCTTTATTAGTAAAGAAATGATAAAATTTTGTATTGTTGGATAATGTTTTGAACATTTCCTATATCAAAACTTGATCGGTTCAGGCACGTTATCTAAAAGCATTGACGTTCTAAATCAAACCACAGTTCTTTAGTATACGGAACACACAAAAGAGGAAGAGTTCAGAAATGAACGGATCCTTCTTGAGGCATTGTAGACTAGGTCATATCAATGCGACCCGACTGGCTGAAGTTACATTTAGATGCATATTTAAATTGGTTTGAATTTACATCTTGTGAAACTTGCGAGTCATGTCACAGAGATAAAATGACCTCAGCTCTGTTTATTGGAAATAGAGAAAGATTTAGTGAACTCTTGGGATGATACATGTTGATGTATGTAGGTCCCCTGTCTACACATGCCAAGACTGGTCCTTTGTACTTCATTACATTCTCTGATAATCTCTCAAGATTCAGACATATGTTCCTGTTGAAACACAAGTCCGAACCTTTTGAGAGATTCACAGAATATAAGTTAGAAGTAGAGAACCAATAACGGTATAAGTATTATGTCCTTTGATGAGATCAAGGAGGAGAATACTTGAGCACGGAACTCCTGGACTATTTTAAGAAGAATGAGATTCTCTCTCAGCATTACTCCTCCGTATACACTATAGCACGATGGTATATCGGGGTGGAGCAATCACACCCTATATGATAAGGTGTGCTCTATGATGAGTACTACTGAGTTACCTATTTCCTTTTGGGTGTTATGCGCTTGAGAAGCTACATACCTATTGAATAGGGTTCGAATCAGATCACAGCCTACCACTCCATATGAGATATGGTATGGGAAGAGCCCATGTCTTAAGTTAGTTAAGATTTGGGGTTGTCCGGCCTATGTCTAAAAAGCAAAATTCGGACAAGCTCGAGGCAAGGTCTGTTATGTAGAACTGGAAATGTTCCAGCTATACAAACTGCAGCTGCTGATTTGGTAGAACCGAAGTATTCAATAGTAACCAACGAATCTCAGCCTCTCCGTCGATCTAGTAGGGTTCCTCACCCACCTGAGAGATACTTCGGTTTCTCTATGACAGTGGGAGCGAGGATTGCATCATGAGATGATGACCCAACTAGTTTCGAGCTGGCCATCAAGAGTAGGGACTCTGTAAGAATGGCTGAATGCTTAGTGATCTGAGATGGAATCCTTATACACCAACAAAGTATGGACTTTGGTTGCTTTATCTGAAGGGTTAAATTCCCATCAGGAGCAAGTATATCTTGAGAAGATTACTTGGTGTACATGGAAAAGTTGAGACTTTCAAAGCTAGACTTGTTAAAGGTTTGCATCATTAACCAGGTATGGATTATGTTGAAACCTTTTCTAATGATCTATGCTTAAGTCCATCAAGATCCTACTTGCCACGGCTACATACCATGACTACGATATCTGGTGGTTGGGTGTCATGACTGCTTTTCTAAATGATGTTTTGAAAGAGAATGTCTATAAGAACACAGCTAGAGGGCTTCGTTGAAAGTGGGAGCAGCGGTAACGTATGCAAGATGTTTTATGTGATAAAGCAGGCATCGCGGAGTTGGAACATCTGTTTTGATGAGTTAGTCAAACAGTTTGACTTCATCAAAATGGTAGATGAACCTTGTATATACAAGAAGGTAGTAGGTAGTATGGTGGTGATCCTCGTAGAGTACGTGGATGACATACTCTTGATAGGGAAGGAGTTTCCTATGCTACACTCGGTCAATCTCCGCTTATCACTAGGATTCTCCAGATAGGATCAAAATGATACCTACTAAATCCTAGATTTTGGATCTATGAGATAGATCTAATTGGATGTTAGGAATCTCACTAGTAGTAGTGAGATGGTATCAATCGATCCAGGGGAGAATCACTGGAAGTGTTCCAGGGTGATAAAGACGACTGAATGTCAGTCAAAGGCATTGTCTTTACCCTCTCTGGAGGGACGGTATATTGGAAGAGTTCCAAGCTAGATACCGTGACATACTAGACGATAAAGGCTGGATACATCGCTACTTAAGATACTACCAAAGAGGAAGTCTGGGTGTATAATGGTTCATGAGATGAACTTAGTTCCTTCCATTGTGTGACAATGGAGTTGTGGCTTATGCCAAGGAACGTCCGTCCCATCAGTGATCCAGACATATTCTAAAGCAGTATCACCTGATCATGGAGATGATTGATCTCCAGGTGATCGAGGTTAGGAGAGCAGACTCAGAGGATAACACGGCGGATCCACTCACGAAGGCCTATTCCCAGAGAGAGACATTTATGGGATGGTTGAGTATGAGATACTGCAACCACTGCTACAGATGGCCCTAGTGCAAGTGGGAGATTGTTAGTTATATGTATGCCCTAGAGGCCATTACTGTACATATGATGTATATTGTAGTGGATGCTGGGACATATATAGGAAGGACTTTCTTGCTCGACATGATAGTATGCTATCCGGTTACTCTTTACCTTAACGTGTACACTGATTGTCTCTCTGTTACATGTTGGTAAAGCCCTTAGGATGTGTACTTGACTAGCTGGACTATGATGCAGGTCATACTAGTGGGAACAAGGTAGTCCATAAGTACATCCTTCAAGATCCCTAGTCGTGGGTGTATCGAGACGGGGCATCGATATACCAGTGTAGACTAGCGTATACCTTCTCGACCCATACAGATGGGCGATGGATGATCCCATATCCATTGGTGTTTGACATCAGAGATGATATACGGGTGCTCAGTGGAGACTGGGTACACTGGACGGACTCGCCGAGAACTCCCAGATGGTATTATACCTTACGTCAGATGGCAGTTCTCTGGTGACACTGGTACAGAGTAGTCTGTTGACCCGAGATCGTCATAGAGTCTTGTGTGGTTCCCACTGTGCTTTGATTTCCATCTTACCACGTCCAAGAGGGCGTGCAAAACGGTGTTTTTTGGGTACAGTCCCGAGTCACATGGAGGCAATGAGCGATAGGAGGGGATTCGTCTCTCCCGGTATAGGGAGTTGATGTTGCGCTGTGTTCGATTGGCTATAACCGGAAATCCCTGGCCAGGGTTGCTGAGATTTACTGGTAAGTGTTACCAGTAGTTTCTCGAACTGTTATAGACCTCATATCGACACGACTTATCGAGCTATTGGGGTCTGACGTTTACTACCCTTAGGCGAGATATGCGACATATCAGACGATCAGACCGGACTGTACGGTAAGTGTTACTGGTTGGATTCACAGGAGTGTGAGCGGGCTTGCTCGTCGATCTTCTGATCTCTCAATACCCGGGTGGCCGTTACGTTTAGCAGACCGCTTGCGGCTTGTGGGTGTTTGATATGATCATCATTTGCTGCCAGCGTATTGACGAGTCTTTAGAGTCCTACACAGAGGTTTCCTGGCTCAAGCGAAACAAAATAGGAGCGCATATGAGATATGTGCGGGACCGAGAATGATATCAGTATGTGATACTGTATTCGATTCTCGCGATATGTGACATTGATCGGTTATATGCGATATAACCGGGTTATCGGATCAAGTGTTGATTCGATAAGTTGTTACTGTAGATATTAGTCGGTTATATGCGATATGACCGGATCATTAAATCAAGTGTTGATTTAATGATTTAATGCATAATTATATATTTGATATATTACTTTGCATTAACTAGTATCGGTTCACTTTAAATGAATTTTCTCGCTCGGATGTGCACATTGTATATGTGATATACTTTTTGTGCACTTGATTGTATCATGTTTGATGATACATGCTCTCTAGGGTTGTGTAAAGATTAAACCATGGTTGTGTAATGGTTAGGGTTTTCTTTTTCATTTATTTATTTATTTCATTTATTTTATTTTGGAAAAGAAATGGCAAAAGAAAAGAAAATGGTTGCTAGTTTTGTTTTACATTGAAAGTTCATGAAGCTTTGACTAAGTGACCATTTTGTCTTCATGCTTAACCCTAACCATTCCATCTAACCATGATTTATTCTCTACACTTGACCATGGTTGCCACATGATAAGTATTCAATTTATTTTCTATTTTGAATTAACTTATCATAACATTATCATCTTCTTCTTCTTCTTCCTCAAAGAAGAAAACCTAGACTTCATCAATGGTGATTGATGAAAAAGAGTGAGAAATCCAATTCTAAAGTCTACCCACTTCCTATTTCTTCATCCTCTACCTCTTGCCAAGTAGTAGAGTGTGTTTTCTTCACAAGTTTCATGGCTTGGTGAAGTGAGAGCTTGATCTTGTGATGCCTCGACGTAGATCATCTTCGGCACGAAGCCGACGACCTTGCCCGCCCATTTCTCCGATGAAGCCGACGCCAGAGCCCGGATTTTGATATGGACAGCGAGGAGACTTCATTGCGGAGCTATGGAGGTGGAGGACCGGATCTACAAAGGTTGTATTTCCGTTCTTTTAGTTTAGTTGTAAACTAGTTTCATTTTATCACCTAAACATCTAGCCAACGATCCGTATTAGGGTTTCTCGGCACCGTAATTTTTGAAATTGGCATGGTTGATGCCTTGTGTGACCTCACTAGAGTGCCTAGCAACCCTTAAGTATTCCTTATTCACTTAGTGTAATGCTTGCTTACTTGCTATAAAACCCTAATTCTCTATTTCGATTCTAAGTTTGAGTTCATTAGCACACTAAATTTTTAAAATTGTATACTTGATGCACTTTTAAACCATTGTAGTAGTGCTAATAAACTCCAACAGTGACACCGCAAAAGAAGCAGTCTTGATAATGGAAGATAATTTCAAAACTTTAAGTGGTTCCGTCCATTGTTGACCCAATACCTTTGTATTGTGACAACAAGAGGTCTATTGCTTTAGCAAAGGAACCACGGTCCCATCAAAGATCCAGAAACATCTTGAGATGATATCACCTGATCAGGGAGATCATGGATCACTAGGAGATCGAGCTGCAAAAAGTAGATACGAAAAACAACAATGCAGATCCACTCACAAAGGCCATCACTAAGACACAGATCGAGAGGCTATTCGAAATGATAAATCTTCGATACGCCAATACATGGCCTTAGTGCAAGTGGGAGATTATTAGGTGTATATGACCAAGATGCCATTATTGTATAGTACGGGATTGTATATTACATTTTTCAAGCTTTGGATATATACATATATAAGACAATCTTGCTCAATATGATGTTTGCTATCTGGTTTGTATCTATCTTAACATGTGTATATGTTCCTTTTAACTTATCACTAATACATGCTGATTGAGTCCTTAGGATATTTGCTTGACTGCCAGCGTTGTGATGGCATTCACACTTGTAGGAGCAGAGTAGTCTATAAGCACATCCTTGAAATTGTCCCTAGTCGTTGTGTTGTCGAGACTGGGCATCGATACTCCAGGATAGACTAGTGTATACGTTTCTTATCCCCGTCAGGAGAGATGGCCGATCCCACAGTCATCGGTATAAAGTACCAAAGAGAGTATACAAGTGCTCATTAAGTTATGAGTTACACTGGACGGACTCACTGGGAACTGCTACTTGGTATTATACCTATCGTCAGATAGCAGTTCTCTGATGACATGAGTACAGGTTGTAAGTGTATATGTGCTCCTTGCCGTGTCAACTACGGCTATACAGAATCTAAAACATTAAAATCTTATGCACAAAATACTAAATCCCCAGGATACAAGCTCAAACACTACACTAAACAAACCCTAACTGGAGTTTTAACTACTCGGTTGAGATTACTCTTAGGTTAACCTAACGCCGTAGCCATCATTTATGGCCGTTTGCGGAACAAAATTTTTCTACGAGTTTAAAAACAATGCTCTAATGCCATAGCCATCATCCGTGGCCATTTGCGGAACAAAAATTTTTCTACGAGTTTAAAAACGGTGCTAGAACAACCCATTAAACCAGATCTAACCATAAACCTAACTAGCTAAACACAGAGAGCTAACTACTATGAAAAGAAGTCTCACCAAAATATCTAATTCTTTCGGTCTTCTTTCCTCATCATATGCTATTAGTGGTCATCATGATCGCTCTTGATCTTCTTTTCCCGCTCCATCGATTCTCCCGGATCGAGCTTGCTCTTCGGTCCTCCTTTGTCGTAGATGATCCACCCAAGGAATGTGATCCACGGTTCTAGCTCCACATTAAATTTCAAGTGGAGAAACTAGAGAACTTGGGTTGTTAATCCGAGAAGTCTAGGAAGTAGTGTGAGGTTCTAAGTGTTCTACTATCTCTATCTTGCCTCCTATCTTATTTCTCAATACATGAAAGTGTAGAGAGGAGGAAAATGATGAAGGTGGAAGAACTCAAGAGAAGGAGAGGAGAGTGAAGTAAAATGGTGAGCACAAAATAAAATGAGCAACCATTAGAGAGAAAATATCTCACCTAGGTTTTGTAAAACAATATCCAATAATATAATATGCCAACCATACTTCAATAGTTGCAACAAATGAATTAATAATTCATTTGTCAACTATTGAAGTCATAGCTCTCGCCATACCCCCATCTCCTTCAATTTACACCTCATTTCCATTTATCAAATAAATGGAAAAAGCTAATGAGGTGTCCACCTTCTAGAATGTTATCCGTATTAAAATACGGATATAGTCTACAGGATATACATACCTGCATTCGGATGAAAACATGAATGCCCAAAGAGATAGAATAATAGGAAGAACGTAATACTAGAATATATATATCGAAATACATATATGTAAATTATCAAATCAATACCTGATTTAATAATCCGGCTCAAACCTGAGCCGGCTAGTATTACCAACTGTCAGATCGAAAATCCAAGTAAAAAGTACATCAATCGATCGGAACCCTGCACGTATCCAATGCGGCTACCACATCATTTTCCCTGAACCAGGGAAACCCTCTGTGTAGGACTCTAAAGACTTGACAGTACGCCGGTAGTGAGTTATTGGATAAATCCATAACCACAAGCATGTCAGCGGCACTAGCTGTACGTAACGGCTATCCGGGTACCTATGGAAAAAGAGGGCCGACGAGCAAACTCATCCGTATCTATATAAGCTTATCTATGACTATAGTCCAGTCTCTTCGTCTGAGAGTATCGCATACCGGGTCTATGGGTGGTAAACGTCAGACCCTAATAACCCGATAATTCGTGCTAATGCGGCTTAGGACCAATCCGGGAAATTACTGACCAGCCTATCAGTAAATCCTAACTGCCTTGGCCAAGGTCTTATGGTCTTGACCAATCGAACACAGTGCAATATCGACTCCCTATACCCAGAGAAACGAATCTTCGACAATCACTCACTGCCTCTATATGGCTCGGGACTGTACCTAACCAAAACCTGTTTGCACAACTCAGTAGAGCCGTGGTAGGGTAGTGATCAAAGCACAGTAGGAACTCATACGAGACAAATGAAGATCTAGGTCTAAATACTAACCTGTACTCATTTCACCTAAGAACTTCCACCTGACGATAAGTATAGTACCATCTGGAAGTTCTCGACGAGTCCATCCGGTGTACTCACACCCAGTGAGCACATGTATACGATCTTAGGTGCGAAATACCAATGGTTGCGGACCGTACCATCACCCTTCGTCGGGATCTAGAAACGTATACACTAGTCTACTCCTGAATATCGATGCCCAGTCTCGATACTCCCACGTCTGGGGACCTTTTAAGGATGTGTGTACCGACTACCCAGCTCCAAAAAGTATGATCGCCATTACAACGCCCGTAGTCTAGCAATGATCCTACGGGCTTTATCAACATGTATGAATTATCCGTAATAGCAAGTAAAACATATGCACACGTTAAGATAAAGATAAACCAGATAGCGTACTATCATATCGAGCAAGACTATCCTGTACAAATATATGTCCAAGCATCCATATGTATGCATATACAATAATGACCTATAGGGCATACATATCCAACAATCTCCCACTCGCACTAAGGCCATATATATTGGCGTATCGAGTACTCAACGTCTCCACTAGGGACAGTTGTTGGCATATCGAATACCCGACATCTCAAAAAGTCTTTCGAATTGTGCTTGAGGAAGGGTCTTGGTGAATGGATCCGCCGTGTTGTCTTTTATGTCCACTCTCCACACCTCGATCTCTCGGCGATCAATAATATCCCTGATCAGGTGATACCGCCTCAAGATATACTTAGATTTCTGATGGGACCATGGTTCCTTCACTAAAACCATAGCACCATTGTTGTCACAATACAAAGGTATTGGGTTAACAATGGATGGAACCACCTGAAGTTCAGAAATGAACTTCTTAATCCAGACGGCTTCTTTTGCGGTATCGTTGGCAGCAATGTATTCAGACTCCATCGTCGAGTCTGCGACAGTGTCCTGTTTTTAACTCTTCTAACAGACCGCCTTTCCGTTGAGGGTAAACACAAAATCCGAGACAGGCTTACTGTCATCCTTGTCACTCTAGAAGCTCAAATCGGTAAAAGACTCCACCTAGAGGTATCCATTATCGAATACTAGGAACAGTTCTTTTGTCCTCCTTAGGTACTTAAGAATGTTCTTAACAGCTGTCCAGTGGTTCTCACCTGGGTTAGATTGATACCGGCTCTTCACGCTAAGGGCGTAGGTTACATCTGGTCGGGTACATAGCATCGTATATATTATAGATCCTACCGCCAAAGCGTAGGGTATAGTTCTCATGCAAACCCTCTCCTCATCAGCCTTGGGAGACATCTCTTTAGAGAGGATGATTCCATGCAATGCGGGTATTTTACCGCGCTTGGAATCTTCTATACTAAATCTCTTACGGTCGCTATGTACCTGAACTGTGAAAGTCCCAGTAATCTTTTATATCTATCTCTGTAGATCTTAATCCCCAGAATGTACGAGGCATCACCCAGGTTCTTCATGGAGAACCTTTGTGACAAGAAAAACTTGACCGATTGTAGCATAGGAATATCATTTCCTATCAAAAGAATGTCGTCCACGTACATGACTAGTTATACGATAGTTCGGCCTACAATCTTCTTATATATACAAGGCTTATCCTCGTTCTTGATGAAGTCAATTCCCTTGACTGTTTCATCAAAACAGATGTTCCAGCTCCGCAATGCCTGCTTTAATCCATAAATGGATTTAAGCAATTTGCACACTTTCCCGTTGCTCCCACTTTCTACGAAACCTTCTGGCTGATCCATATAAATGTACTCTTCTAAATTTCCATTCAGAAAAGTCGTTTTTACGTCCATCTGCCAGATCATATAGTCATGGAAGGCAACAATGGCAAGTAGGATCCGAATGGATTTGAGCATAGCTACTGGAGAAAAGGTTTCGTCATAGTCTACACTTGGTCTTTGACGAAAACCTTTTGCAACAAGTCTAACCTTATAGGTTTCCACCTGCCCATCTACACTAAATTTCCTTTTGTAGATCCATTTGCATCCAACGGGTTTTACCCCAGGTGGAGCAATATCAAAGGTCCACACTTTATTGGTATACATGAACTCTATTTATAATCGCATAGCATCCAGCCATTTATCAGAGTCCCTACTCATAATGGCCTGCCTGAAACTAGTTGAATCATCTTCTTCCAAGATGCAATCCTCTCGATCCCCGTCTATGAGAAAACCGTAGTATCTCTCGGACACATAAGAAATCCTATAAGATTTGTGGAGTGGATGAGGCTCGTCCGAGGTTATTGAATCTAGTGGTTCCACCAAATCTTCAGTTACATTTTTTGGTTCAATAATTTCTCTCAGTTCTACCTACTCCTACTAGTTTCTTTTGCAAGAAACTCCCTTTCCAAAAAGGTAGCATGGCGAGATACAAACACCTTCTGCTTCTCAGTGTGGTAGAACAGATATCCATAACCATTCTTTAGATATCCCATAAATTTACATAAAAATGATCGTGCCTCAAGTTTGTCCGGATTATGCTTTTTAACGTAAGCCGGACAACCTTATATCATAAATCTTTTAAGATATGGCTTTTTACCATTCCATATCTCAAATGGTGTCTTAAGCACGGATTTTGATGGAACATCATTCAACAGATATGTCGCTGTTAAAAGTGCATGTCTCCAGAATGAAAGAGGCAACTCGGTGTTACTCATCATGGAGCGAACCATATCCAATAGGGTATGGTTCCTCCGCTCTGATACGCCGTTGTGCTGTGGTGTATACGGAGAAGTAAGCTGAGAAAGAATTCCATTCTCTTTTAGGTATTCTAGGAATTCCGTGCTTAAGTACTCCACTTCTCTATTAGATCGGAGGATCATGATACTTTTTGCAGTCTGGTTCCCTACTTCGTTTCTGAATTCTTTGAATTTCTCAGAAGCTTCAGATTTGTGTTTCATAAGATACACATATCCGGATCTAGAGAGATCGTCAGTAAATGTGATGAAGTACGAGAACCCACCCCTTACATGTATAGACATTGGACCATATGCATCACTGTTTATGAGTCCCAAGAGCTCTACTGCTCTTTCTCCGTGTCCGGTGAACGAAAATTTGGTTATTTTTCCTTTGAGACAAGACTGACAGGTTTCATAAGATGACAATTCGAACGTATCCAAAAGTCCATCTTTATGCAACTTACTTAGTCTTTTCTCTCCAATATGACCAAGTCTACAATGGCACAAGTAGGATTCGTTTATTTCTGGACTCTTCCTCTTACGTGTGCTTTGTACATTGAGAACTGTGTTTTGATTTAGAATATAGATACCATTACGCGGTGTACCTTCTATAACCAATACCTGATTAAGGTAAATGTTCATCATATTTCTATCAAGAACAAACTTATATCCATCTTTATCAAATAAAGAAACTGATATGATGTTGCAAACCATGGAAGGTATATAGTAGCAATTATTGAAAATCATAGTATTGCCATTTGGCAATGCTAGGTAATATTCACCGACGGCAGACTTGTGCTCTGTTCCCTACTTTGAGGACATATCAGCAGGTCCAACCATCCTACTTCTCATTCCACGTAATAAATTACAGGTATGAGATCCTGATCCGGTATCGAGTACCCACGAGGTAGGACTGACCTAAAAACAGTTCTCAATAACAAGAACACCTGAAGAAGATGCAATAGTATGCTTCTTCTTCGACGGGGTCATCAAGAAATTCATGCAATCCTCTTTTCTTTGCTCATACTCATGACTAATGTCATAAGTTAGAGCCAAACCGACGTTCCCCATCCCCAAATAAGAATTCGGATCAGTCAAGCGATACATTTTATTATCTTGTTTAAGACATGAAGCGGTTGCTACCTGGAGAGAGAAAAGAAACACTCAGCGTGCGCTCTTGTAAGATTAGATTGGTTATTAGTTTATCTAATCAGGATGGCTCCCACTGTTTTCTTGAATTCTCCTTCAAACCTATAAAAAGGAGAACTAGCTGAGATTAATCGCACGTTATAATACTTGCTTAACCTTTCGTCCAGTCTAGTGTTGGTACTTCGAGGGAAGTTTTCCAATGCTTTCGCGAAGTTCCTTAATTATATAACCTCTTTTCTCTAGAGGCGTAGCCCCGCTAACACCGTTCTAGACACCTACTTTGTTTATAGTATTGATTGTTAAGTGAAATAATCTCCCAAGAGTAATCCTACTCATCAGTAGGATCGGAATCCAACTACCATTATGTAATAAACTAGATGGAATCCACTCTACTCACCACACTCTAGAAGTTATGCAGCACTAGCAAGTTTCCTGTATATTTGAAAATCCTGATGTGGTTTTTGCCCCTAACTGTTTATGACCTTGATTAGGTAAACAAACCAAAAATCGTTAGTCAAGTTCAACCTGTAATTTTCTTCATTTCATTAAACCCACCCATACGTGCCCTTGACTAGGTCAACAAGGCCGCACGACTAACCAATCGTATTTACAATGCATAGAAAAGCAGTACTTATCTACCGCACACTATGCCTTGACTGGGTCAACAAATGCAGCACAAATACTAAATATCACTATTCTGAAATGACGGAGGGCTACAGCTGAGTTTTTGGCGAAAAACCCTTTAACGTAATGAACTTGATATCGTTGAAGGAACCTGAGCAGTTTTCAAAAGGAGTGGTTTAGGCTCCGCTTTTGAAAACTTGTGGTTTTGAAAACACCAAGTAATCTACAGTATAGACTTTTTCTCAAGAGGTCACTCCCCGCGAAGGGATCTTGGCTCTTGCCTCCTGAATGAGATGCTAGATATTCACAACCGAATACCACTATGCAAAGTGAAAAAATATTACTATAATTTTTCGAAATTTGTTCCAACAATATCTTTTAGGTTTCTTATCTTGCATTAATCAAAATTAATGTTGTCCCATCAATTAATACCTATCACACCAAAAAAAAACGAAAATACAATATACGTATATACCATTCGCATTCACCACGGGGCCTCGTCATACACCGTTAGGTTACTTAACTACCGGCAGAGCAGGGGCTGGACTAGCGCGGGTGAGAAACATATACAACATCTACTAGTATATATATAAATATATATAACATTCGTCCCAGACATGATAATAAACAACATCACAGAATCTCAGCAAGCAACAAAGAATGGTGGATAATTTTAGAGCTCCGGGTTTCATTTAAGCCGCAAATGAGACCCGACGTTCCTGGTCGTGTGGATAGCCCGTGCAATGGAAACCTGGACCCCTATGAGCGAGGCAAGTTACCCGCCAATCCCAGAAGTGAGACAACCCAATCAACAAAATGAATGGGTCACCCAGCATTTCATAGGACCCGGTAACTTGAGCGCCCCTCCGTGGGTCATACCTATATCCCCTACGAATGCGGCAAATAGCCCACCAATTCTAGAGTAAAGCCCCCTCCGTCTCAGCCCCATGAGATGTGGGCTTGTTGCCTTCTAGAACCTGGCTATTCGAGCACTCCACCATAGGATAAAACTAGTATAGAAAATGAAAAATATGTACAAAAGTGATATCGACCTCAACCCGGTCGTGCCCCAATAAAATAATATACAACACGGCAGAAACGGGAGTCCACATGTTGGATTCTCACCCCGCAATAACAAATATACAAATGAATATAAACTATACAAAACCATTGCACCACCGGCTATCCACCACGACAATATCAACACAATCACAGAACATCAACGTGAATCTCAGGTTCGCAAACTCGTCTAAAAGAACATATAGTAGTTAGACAAGTTATACCGATCAAATGGCATTCACAGTCGCAGATGCTAATCTAAGTACTGATAAAATCACGTATTTTAAAATTTCATCGACTAAACTTTTCTGTATAGGCCCCAAGTAGCTAACCAGTACTCAAACAAATCTGGTCCAAAAAATATACATTCCAGAAATCACAATTCCATACATAAGAGCCCCATAAGAAATTTTGTGCACAGTTCCCTAAATATGACCGTGCAACCCCGGCAAACAAGGATGTTCTGCCGCGGTTCCGTGACCTTATGATGGGATCGTGTGCCCAATTTTCTTTTGGTTTCTTAAAAAAACCCTGCATGAATTTTTGATATACTGAAAATTATTTTGGACTACTTTAAAAAATCAATGATTTTTGGAATTGCAGTTTCGAAAATTTCGGTCGATCGATATTTCAAACAAGTTAGAACTAGCTAGTAGCCATCATCCATGGCCGTTTGCGGAACAAAAAATTTTATACGAGTTTAAAAACGGCGCTAGAATAACCCATTAAACCAGATCTAACCATAAACCTAACTAGCTAAACACAGAGAGCTAACTACTATGAAAAGAAGTCTCGCTAAAATATCCAATTCCTTCGGTCTTCTTTCCTCATCATATTCTATTAGTGGCCATCATGATCGCGCTTGATCTTCTTTTCCCGCTCCATCGATTCTCCGGGATCGAGCTTGCTATTCGGTCCTCCTTTGTCGTAGATGATCCACCCAAGTAATGTGATCCATGGCTCTAACTCCACACTAAATGTCATATGGAGCAACTAGAGAACTTGGGTTGCTAATCCAAGAAGTTTAGGATGTAGTGTGAGGTTCTAAGTGTTCTACTATCTCTATCTTACCTCCTCTCTTGTTTCTCAACACATAAGAGTGTAGAGAAGAGGAAGAAGATGAAGGTGAAAGAACTCAAGAGAAGGAGAGGAGAGTGGAGCAAAATGGTGAGCAACAAATAAAATGAGCAACCATTAGAGAGAAAACATCTTACTTAGGTTTTGTAAAACAATATCAAATAATATAATATGCCAACCATACTTCAATAGTTGCCACAAATGAATTAATAATTCATTTGTCAACTATTGAAACCATGGTTCTCACCATATCCCCTCTCCTTCAATTTACACCTCATTTCCATTTATCAAATAAATGAAAAAATATAATGAGGGTCCACCTTCTAGAATGTTGTCCGTATTAAAATACGGATTATAGTATATAGTATATACATACCTGCATTCGGATAAAAACATGAATACCTAAAGAGATAGAATAACACAAAGAACAAACAACAACAACAACAACTGAGTCTTTTATCCCAAGCATATGGGGTAGGCTACATGAACCAACATGAGAATCACGCCGGGTCTAGCACATGAATCCTCTGTCTCCACTCACTTCTATCGAACAATATACTTTCATTGAGTCCTTTGGAAACCATATCGTTTCGTATCACCTCAATCCATGTTTTCTTCGGTCTCCCTTTTGCCCTTTTGCCATTGCCCATATCGAGAGTATCTATTCGTCGAACCGGTACTTCCATAGGTCTGCGTCGCACATGACCAAACCATCTTAGCCGGTTTTCCCGCATCTTCTCCTCCACGGATGCTACACCAACTTTTGCAATAACACGAAGAACGTAATACTAAAATATACATATCGAAATACATATATGTAAATTATCAAATCAATACCTGATTTAATAATCCGGCTCAAAACCGAGCCGGCTAGTATTACCAACTGTCCTATCGAAAGTCCAAGTACAAATTACATCAATAGATCGGAACCCTGCACGTATCCAATACGGATACTACATAATTTCTTCTGAACCAGGGAAACCCTCTGTGTGGGACTTTAAAGACTGGATAGTACGCCGGCAGTGAGTTATTGGATAAATCCATAACCACAAGCACGTCAGCGGCACTAGCTGTACGTAACGGCTACCCGGGTACCTGTCGAAAGGAAAGCCGACGAGCAAACTCATCCGGATCTCCACTGAGCCTATTTGTGACAATCTCCGTACAGTCCGGTCTCTTCGTCTGAGAGTATTGCATACTATGTCTAGGGGTGGTAAACGTCAGACCCTAATAACCTGGTAATTCGTGCTGATGCAGCTCGAGACCAATCCGGGAAACTACTAAACAGACTATCAGTAAATCCCAACTGTCTTGGTCAAGGTCTAATGGTCCTGACCAATCGAACACAGTACGATATCGACTCCCCATACTGGGAGATGAATCCTCGACAACCGCTCACTACCTCCATGTGGCTCGGGACTGTATCCAACCAAAATCTATTTGCACGACTCAGTAGAGCCATGGTAGGGTAATGATCAAAACACAGTGGGAACTCACACGAGACAAATGATGATCTCAGGTCTAAAGACTAACGTGTATTCATGTCACCTGAGAACTTCCACCCGACGATAGGTATAGTACCATTTGGAAGTTATCGGCGAGTCCATCCGGTATACTCACACCCAGTGAACACCTGCATACGATCTTAGGTGTGAAAGACCAGTGGTTGCGGGACTGTACGATCGCCCCTCGTCGGGGTCTAGAAACGTATACACTAGTCTAGTACGGAATATCGATTCGCAGTCTCGATACTCTCCAGAATATCGATTCCCAGTCTCGATACTCCCATGACTAAGGACCTTTTAAGGATGTGTGTACCGACTACCCAGCTTCCATAAGTATGATCGCCATCACAACGCAGGTCGTCTATCAATGATCCCACGGGCTTTATCAATGTATATGAATGATATGTAATAGCAAGTTAAACATATGCACATGTTAAAATAACGAAAAACCAAATAACATACTATCGTATCAAGCAAGATTGTCTTGTATATGTATATATATGTGTGTGTGTGTGTGTCCAAGCATCCACATGTATACATATACAATAATAAGCTCTAGGGCATACATATCCAACAATTACAACCTTTGTAAATAGTCCTTCAGGTCTTGAAAGTTGACTCCTCAAGCTCCTTGGGTTGATGGAACGAGATCTCGAAGCCGGTATTCCTTATAAAAGATGATACATCCAAGAATGCCGATTCAAGCGATAGTTTCTTCCGAAGCAACTAAAAATCAAGTTTTGCTAAGACAAGATGTTTAGAGTGATGCAATTTGTGAAACTGAATACTCTCTTTTAATCCCCACAACTCAAGAGGAGAAATTGAGGAGGAGGAAGAAGAGAATGGCTACTAGAGATAAACTCAAGACTTATGATAAAATCCAACCTCTCCAAAAATATCTTATCTCACTCTCATCTTATCTATTCATCATAAACAAAATAAGTTGATGGGCAAGTGACTCACTAGGGTGAGTCACAAGCCCACACACTTCTTCATTTAATGATGAAGGGATAAATGAGAGAGTGTAGCCATCTCACTAGTATACATATACATACATTTATAAATAAATATAAATGCATATATATAAACAAGTATATTTAAACTTGTATAAATACGTATACCGTATTTCTACCAAAATACGAATATAGTATTTGTACTGAAAATACAAAATACACGTATTCATATTTAGAAAGAAATACATGTATTTGTATCAAAGCACAAATACCCATATTTATATAAATACACGTATTCGTATAAATACTGTATTCGTGTTAAAATACAAATATCCAAAAGAGAGCAATATAATACTAGCATCAAAACTGGTTATTTTTCAAAGTTGCTAGTACAACTAAACCGTCTGATTAAAGTATATGTGTAAATACACGTGTTCAATCGAACACCCCAGCATAAAATCATACACAAACTACACCGTTTCGTCTGAACCGGGAAACCCTCTATGTGGACTCTAAAGACTTGACAATACGCTGGCAGTGGGTTTAATCATAAGCACGTTAGTGGCACTAGCTATACATAACGGCTATCCAGGTATCTGTCGAAAGAAAGATCGACACGAGACTCGTCCGAAAACCCTACTGAGCCTATAGGTGACATTCTCCGTACAATCCGGTCTGTTCGTCTAAGAGTATCGCATATCGGTACGCCCTGAGAAACTACTGGTGTACCAACCAATAAATCTCGCTTGTCCTGTCTAAGGACTTTGTGTATTGGTCAGCCGTATACAGCACGATATCAACTACCCATACCGGGAGAGATGAATTCCGTCTAACCCCTACTGCCTCTAAGTGCTTCGGGGCTGCACCCAACTACTACCTATTTGCATGAATCATTTGAGCCATGGTAGAGTAGTAATCTAAGTACAGTGGGAACACACTCGAGACGAATAGTGATGTCAAGTCAACGGACTAACCTATACTTATGTCATCGAGGAACTGCTAATCGACGATAGGTATAATACCAACCAGAAGTTCCCAGCGAGTCCGTCCAGTGTAACTCATAACCCAATGAGCACCTGTATACTATTTTTGGTACCGTATACCAATGGTTACGGGGCGGCCACCTCCCCTGACGGGGATAAGAAGCGTTGACACTAGTCTACTCTGGAGTATCGATGCCCTGTCTCGATAATCTTACGACAAGGGACAAGTTTAAGGATGTGCTTATAGACTACCCTGCCCCCACTAGTGTGACTGTCATCACAACGCTAGTAGTCAAGCAAAGATCCTAAGGGCTTATCAATATGTATTAGCGATATGTTAAAAGAAATATATACACATGTTAAGATAGACTAAAAACAGATAGCATATTATCATGTTGAGAAAGACTATTATTATATCTGTATATATCCCAAGCTTCCAAAATATAATATACAAACCAGTACTATAAAATAATGGCCTCTAAGGCATATATCACTAACAATCTCCCACTTGCATGAAGGCTATGTATTGGCATATCGCAGACCTAATATCTCAAATAACCTCTCGAACTGGGTCTGAGGGATGGCCTTTATAAGTGCATCTGCAGTATTCTTCTCCGTGTCTACTCTCCGCACCTCAATCTTCCGGCGATCCACGATCTCCCTGATCAGGTGATACTGCCTCAAGATATGGCTGGACTTCTGATAGGACCATGGTTTCTTCGCTAAAGCGATAGCCCCGTTGTTGTCATAATACAAATGTATTAGATTAACAATGGAAAGAATCACTTTAAGTTTTATTATGAACTTTTTCATCCAGACTGCTTCTTTCACGACGTCACAAATAGTGACATACTCTTCCTCCATCGTTGAGTCAGCAACAGAGTCCTGTTTGGAGTTCTTCCAACAGACCGCCCCTCTATTGAGGGTGAAGACATAACCCGACATGGATTTGGAGTCATCTTTGTCACTCTGGAAGCTGAAGTCAGTGAATGCCTCGATCTGAAGGTCTTTACTGCCGTACACGAAGAACATCTCCTTAGTCCTTCTCAAGTACTTGAGAATGTTCTTTACTGCTATCAAATGCTTCTCCCTAGGGTTTGACTGATACCTTCTTACAACGCTTAGTACGTAAGCAACATCTGGTTTGGTACACAATATCGCATAAATTATAGATCCTACCGTAGAATCATAGGGTATAATACTCATGCGATCCCTTTCCAAATCAGTCTTGGAAGATATCTCTTTAGAGAGTGTGATCCTATGACAAGCCTATAGATTATCGTGCTTGGAATCTTCCATACTAAATTTTTTTGATATGGTGTCAATGTACCTGGACTGTGAAATTCCCAACATCCTCTTAGATCTAACACGATAGATCTGGATCCCCAAAATGTACGAGGCATCACCCAGGTCTTTCATGGAGAACTTTTGTGGCAAGAATTCTTTCACTGATTGTAGTATAGATATGTCATTTTCTATCAAGAGAATGTCATCCACATATAAGACGAGAAATACAACAGTTCTCGCTACAATCTTATTATAAATGCATGGTTCATCTAGATTTTGATAAGTCAAATTCTTTGACCGTCTCATCAAAGCAGATGTTCTAACTCCGCGATATCTGCTTTAATCCATAAATGGATTAAGTAACTTACACACTTTTCCGCTGCTCTCACTCTCTATGAAATCTTCTGGCTGACCCATATAAACACACTCTTCTAAATTTCCATTCAAAAAAGTGGTCTTTATGTCCATCTTCCAAATTTCATAATGATGGAAGGAAGTAATGGCAAGTAGAATACGAATGGATTTAAGTATAGCCACTGGAGAAAAGGTTTCATCATAGTCCAATCCAGGTCTTTGATGAAAATATTATGCTACAAATCTAGCCTTATAGGTTTCAACCTGTCCATCTACACCAATCTTCTTTTTGAAGATCCATTTGCAGCCTACGGGTTTTATCCCTTGAGGTACAATATCCAATGTCCAAACTTTGTTGGTGTACATAGATTCCATTTCAGTCCACATTGCATCCAACCATTTTACTGAGTCCCTGCTCGTAATGGCATACTGGAAACTAGTTGGCTCATCATCATTGATGATGCAATCTTCTCTATTCCCGTCAACGAGAAAACCATAGTATCTTTCGGACGAATGAGAATGCCTACTAGATCTACGGAGTGACGCAGGGACGTCCGATTCTTTTGAAAATTCTGGTTCTACCATGCTTTCAGTAATAGATTGTAGTTCTGGAATTTCTTCCGGTTCTATCACACTTCCACTTATTTCTTTTTCAAGAAATTGAGTCTCCAGAAAGTTGGTATGCCGAGAAACAAAAACCTTTTGTTCCTCTACGTAATAAAAAAGATACCTCGAGGAGTATCTAGGGTATCCCATAAATATACACAATATTGATCATACCTCGAGCTTGTCTGCATGCTGCTTTTTGAAAATTATCTTAAGATACTTAAGATAGGGTTTATTCTCACTCCACATTTCATATGGTGTGGTAGGCAATGACCTAGTAAGAACTTTTTTCAAAAGATATGCAACAGATTCTAGTGCATAATCCAGAAGGATCGTGGTAACTCAGCATTAATCATCATGGAATGTACCATATCCAATAAGGTGCAGTTCCGCCTTTCCGATATAGCGTTGTTTTTGAGGTGTATATGGAGAAGTAAGCAGAGAGAGAATTCCATTCTCTTTTAAATAATCCAGGAACTTATCACTTAAGTATTCACCACCTCGATCAGATCGAAGTGTCTTGATATTTTTGTCTGTTTTTTTTCCACTTCATTCTTGTATTCCTAGAATTTCTCAAAAGCCTCGGATTTATGTTTCATCAAGAATACATGTCCATACCTTGAGAAATCATCCATAAAAGTAATGAAGTAGGAATAACCACATCTTGCATATGTAGACATTGGACCACACACATCGCTGTATATGAGTCCCAAAAGCTCTTTGGCTCTTACTCCGTGTCCAGTAAATGGAGTTTTTGCCATCTTTCCTTTGAGACAAGATTGACAAGTTGCATATGTAAGTCCATGCTACCCTTCCCCGGTTCTTTGGAGTTGCGGAAATGGTCAAAACGATTTTTTGCTAGGGTGGTAACATGGACTACAAATACGGCTCTTTGTTAAACAATCTACCTAACAACCTAATTAGGAGTTTTACCTACTTTGTTAGGGGGTTATACATTTCGTGAACTCCTTCGTCTTCAACTCTTGTGGTGTACGGACCGGCCTCCCCTCGTCGTCTCCTCGCGCCGAAGATGGATCCACCCGAAAGCTTCTACCTTTTGGCTTCTTCTTCGAACTTGAAGAAACTAGAACACTTCGCTTGCCAGGCCTTGTGAACTAGGATGAGTAGAGAAGTGATGTGGGTATTCTTTTATCTCTAAGGCAATGGTTCTCAACTCATGAGAGGGAGTTGCCTTGAACTAGAGAGGGAGCAAGAGGAAGAGGGAGAGAGCTTGAGCAAGAGAGAGAAACCAAATGATAGAATGAGCCAAACTTTTTCCTCCCATGCTCTCATAACAAAATAATAATAATAATAATAATAATAATAATAATAGTAATTGAGTATTATGTGATAGTTCATATCATATCAAGTTGTTAGGTTTACCTAGCACCCTATGTAGAGTTTGGAAGCATCACATGTCACAAAGTTCAAGTTTTTATGGTGCTAAGCAAGCATACATGGGATCGATCCTAGAAAATTAGGGTTTCTAAATGTTAAAGGCAATAAAGACTAGGGTTTCAAGACTACAACCTTTGTAGCTCCCTTCGCTAGACTCTTTGGCCTCTTCGGTGTTGGAGGAAGGTCCTCTTGAAGTCTTCTCGCGTCCACGACGATCCACCCGAAGTTCCTAGTCCAAGCTTGCAACTTCACTTTTCAAGATGAGAAATGAAGAGAACACTCTAAACAAGTTGGCTAAACTTGTGTAGAATGATGTTGTGGTTATGATTCTCACTTCAAAAACCTTTCTTGATGTGTGTTTTGCTCACTAGAAGAAACTAGAGAGCAAAGGAAGAAAGAGGAGGAAGATGATGGCTTTTCTTTTGAAGAAGAGAAAAGATTAACCATAGAAAAGAAATGAAATATATCTATATATATTTTATTTCTTCTCATCTCAAACCATGGTTAAATGTTTGAGTTATTATTTAATTAGGGTTTAAACCATAGAAGGAAAGTTTAATCCAAGATTAAGGGTAGGTGAGGATGGTTAGGTTAAAGAAGAATGTAGAAACAAGTCAAGAATTATCCTTTCCTTTTCCATTTTATTTTAAACACAAAATCAAATAATAATCCATATATTTATCCATGGTGTGAGTCTTATATTGCCACCATTTTCCATGTGTAATCAACCATGATAGATGGTGTATGTATGTATGTATGTATGTATGCACATCCATATGTGCATGAAACTAAAAGAAAGATAGCATACATGCATGCATACATCCATCATGAACAAGAAAAGGTTTCAAGTGAGAAAACTAATGGTTAAATGATAAGTCAACACTTGATTTATCAATCCGGCCATATCACATATGACCCCACCAAAAGCAAGCCGCCCGATCAATGTTCGGTATCCTATACGCGCATTTTAATCGGGTCCATGCGCGTATCGCATACGCGCACCACAACGTTTCGCCTGGACTGGTAACTCCTTTGTAGGACTCTAAGACTCGTCAATATGCCGGCAGTGGGTGATGATCATATCAAGCACCCACAAGCCGCAAGCGGTCAGCTAAACGTAACGGCCACCCGGGTATTGAGCGATCAGAAGAAAACAAGCGAACCTGCTACAACTTCTGTCGAGTCAACCGGCAACACTACCATACAGTCCGATCTCTTCGTCAGATATGCTGCATATCGAGCCTAGGGATTGTCACGTCGACCCCAATAACTCAATAAGTCGTGCCGGTGAATGGTCTATAACAGATCGAGAAACTACTGATAACACTTATCAGCAAATCTCAGCAGCCCTGGCCAGGGACTTACTGATATAACCAGTCGGGCACAGCACAGCATCAACTCCCAATACTGGGAGTGACGAAACCCCTCCTATCGCTCATTGCCTTCGTGTGTCTCGGGACTGTACCCAACGGCCATCTGTTTGCACGACTCAGTAGAGCCGTGGTAGGATGGCAATCAAAGTACAGTGGGAGAACACACAAGACTCTATGACGGTCTCGGGTCTACAGACTAACCTGTACCAGTGTCACCTGAGAACTGCTATCCGACGATAGATATAATTCCATATAGGAGTTCTCGGTGAGTCCGTCCAGTGTACCCAGTCACCACTGAGCACCCATATATGATCTTGATGTCAAACATCGATGAATGTGGGAACATTCATCGCCCATCGTATGGGGCTAGTATCATATACGCTAGTCTACTCTGGTATATCAATGCCCCGTCTCGATATACCTACGACTAGGGACTTTCCAGGATATGCTTATAGACTACAGATGCCCCACTAGTATGATCTCCATCATAATCGCAGCAGTCAAGCCGATATCCTCAGGGCTTTATCAGCATGTATAAATGAATAAAAGCATGATCAAATCAACATGTCAGATAAAGAAGAACCAGATAGCATACTATCATGTCGAGAAAGAATGTATACTGAATATATATATATACATGTATAGATACATCCACTATCATATAATGTCCTCTAGGGCATACATATATCCAACAATCTCCCACTTGCACTAAGGCCAGTTATTGGCGTATCTCATACCCAACATCTCAAAAAGTCGCTCATGCTGCGGCTGAGGGAGGGCCTTGGTGAATGGATCCGCGGCGTTATTCTTTGTGTCTACTCTCCTAATCTCGATCTCGCGGCGATCTACAATCTCCCGGATCAAATGAAAACGCCTCAGGATGTGTCTGGACCGCTGATGGGATCTGGGCTCCTTGGCTAACGCCATAGCCCTATTATTATTACAATACAAAGGTATCGGATCAATAATGGTTGGAACTACTCCTAGCTCCGAGTTGAACTTCTTCATCCAAACGGCTTCCTTGGCGGCATCATTTGCAGCAATGTACTCAGCTTCCATCATAGATTCTGCAACGGTATCTTGTTTAGAACTCTTCCAACTCACCGCCCCTCCATTGAGGGTAAATACAAACCCAGAGATAGATTTGCTGTCGTCCTTATCGCTCTGGAAGCTCGAATCGGTAAAGGCCTCCATTTGGAGATCTCCATTACCATACACCAAGAACAATTCTTTAGTCCTTCGTAAGTACTTAAGAATGTTCTTCACAGCTGTCCAGTGATTCTCCCCTGGGTTGGATTGACACATGCTTACAACACTAAGTGCATAAGCTACATCTGGGCGTGTATATAACATCGCATACATTATAGATCCTACTGCCGAAGCATAGGGTATAACACTCATGCGAGCTCTCTCTTCATCGGTCTTTGGGCAAGAATCCTTGGAGTGAGTGACCCCATGGCAAGCGGGTAAGGCACCCCATTTGGAGTCTTCCATACTAAACCTTTTTAGGATGCTTTTAATGTACCTGGTTTGGGACAATCCCAATAACCTTTTGGATCTATCCCTATAGATCCTTATGCGCAGAATGTAAGTGGCATCACCCAGGTCCTTCATGGAGAACCTCAGTGATAAGAAAGATTTGACCGACTGTAGCATAGGAATATCATTTCCTATCAGAAGAATGTCGTCCACGTACAATACGAGGAATGTGACAGCTCTCCCTACAGCTTTCTTATAAACACAAGGTTCATCTGGATTTTTGATGAAATCAAACTCTTTGATGACATCATCGAAATAGATGTTCCAACTCCGTGATGCCTGCTTTAACCCATATATGGATTTAAGCAATTTACATGCTTTCCCGCTGCTCCCACTGTCAATGAAGCCCTCTAGCTGATCCATATAAACGCATTCTTCTAAATTTCCATTTAGAAATGCGGTTTTAACGTCCATCTACCAGATTTCATAGTCGTAGTGAGCAGCAATAGCAAGTAGGATTCGAATGGATTTAAGCATGGCTACGGGAGAAAAAGTCTCGTCATAGTCCAAACCTGGTCTTTGACGAAAATCCTTCGCCATAAGTCTTGCCTTATAGGTCTCCACCTTTCTTTTAAAGATCCATTTACACCCTACAAGTTTTACCCCAGGGGGTACAACGTCCAAAGTCCATACTTTGTTGGTGTACATAGACTCCATTTCGGATCTCATGACATCCAGCCACTTCACAGAGTCTCTACTCGTGATAGCTTGCTGAAAACTGGTAGGATCATCATCATCTATGATGCAGTCTTCTCCGTTACCATCAATGAGGAAACCGTAGTACCTCTCCGATAGGCGAGAAGTCCTACCAGACCTACGGAGTGGCCGAGGTTCCTCAGTTTCTATTTCAACAGCCGGTTCAACCAAATCGTCATTTGTAGTTTGTGTTTCTAGAACCTCTTCTAGATCCACCACCTTGCCATCATCTTTATCTGTGAAAAACTCTTTTTCTAAGAATGTGGCATACTGAGAAACAAACACTTTTTGTTCCTCTTTGTGGTAGAATAGATATCCATAAGAATTCTTTGGATATCCAACAAAGTTACACATGACTGACCGTGTCTCGAGTTTGTCTGGATTCTGCTTTTTAACATAGGCCAGGCAACCCCAAATCTTAATTCTCTTAAGAGATGGTCTCTTCCCATGCCATATCTCATATGGCGTGGTAGACACGGTTTTGGTTGGAACCCTGTTTAGTAGAAACGCTGCAGTCTCCAATGCATGCCCCCAAAACGAGACGGGTAACTCAGCGTCACTCATCATGGACCGGACCATATCTAATAGGGTCCTATTACGTCATTCTAACACATCGTTGTACTGTGGTGTGTAAGGAGGAGTGAGCTGAGAGAGAATCACATTCTCTTTTAGGAAGTTTGCAAATTCTGTACTGAGATACTCACCACCTCGATCTGATCGAAGTATCTTGATACTCAAGCCGGTTTGTTTTTCTACTTCTTGTTTATATTCAATGAACTTCTCGAAAGCTTCGGACTTGTGCTTTAATAAAAATACATGACCGAATCTTGAGAAATCATCAGTGAATGTAATGAAGTATGAAAAACCGCCTCTAGCCTGTGTAGACATTGGCCCACATACATCACTATGTATGAGGCCAAGGAGCTCAGTAGCTCTTTCTCCGTGTCCGGTAAACGGAGCTTTGGTCATTTTACCCTTGATACAAGACTGGCAAGTCGCATAAGATTTATATTCAAAAGAGTTTAAATATCCATCTTTATGTAACTTGTTTAGTCTTGTTTCGTTAATATGACCAAGTCTACAGTGCAAAGAAAAGCTTCATTAAATTCTGAAAGTTTTCTTTTATTAGTGTGTTGTATACTGAAAACTGTGTGTTGATTTAGGACATATATTCCGTTATTAAGCGTACCATACCCAACCAACATTTGATTTAGGTGAATGTTCATAACATTGTTCTGCAATACAAAATTATATCCTTCATTGTCTAATAAAGAAACGGATATTATATTACAAAGCATACTTGGTACAAAATAACATGGATTCAAAACCAAAAAACATCCAGATGGCAACCCCAAGTGATACTCTCCCACTGCGACTGTATGTACATTGGAACCATTTCCAACGCGGAGAGTATGGTCACCTGTCTTCAAAACTTTGCTATTTCTCAGCCCCTGCATAGAATTGCAAATGTGAGAACCTGAACCGGTATCCAATACCCAGGAAGCAGAGTTTATTGAAAAACAGTTTTCTGTCACAAACGCACCTGAAGCAGAAGCATCACCATGCTTCTTCTTGAGACTTAAGTACTCCGTGCAGTTGCGCTTCCAATGTCCTGTCTTGTGGCAATGAAAACATTCGCCTTTCCCCGAGTCTCCAGCTTTGGACTTTTCCTTTCCCTTCACCTTTTTAACTCCACCCTTAGGATTGGTAGGCTTCTTCTTTTTCTTTCCCTTGGCCTTAGCTTTCGGGATAGAAGAGGAAGACTGTCCAACAGTCATAACGGGAGTTTTTGCTGACTTCATAGTGCTCTCTGCACTCCTTAACATATTAAGGAGTTCAGGGAGTTCCTTCTCCATGCCATGCATGTTGAAGTTCACTATGAACTGAGCAAAGGTGGAGGGGAGGGACTGCAAAATAATATCTATATATTGTTCATTGTCCATCGTCCATCCAAGGTCCTCAAGCTCTTCTATAAGAGCTATCATCTTCAGAACATGGTCTCCTACTAGTATGTCAGGGGCCATTCGCATCTGAAATAATTTCTTTGATGCTTCGTATCGTAATACGCGGGATTGTCCTCAATACAACTGCTTTGTATGAAGCAATATATCGTGAATGTCCATGTCCTCGTGCTGCTTTTGATGTGTGTTATCCATCGATGCAAGCGCGAGGCATTTGGCCGTGGCACAGTCAGCATCCCATGTCTTGCGGACTTCAACGTCCGCAACTGAGGATTTTGGACCTGGGACGGGCGGGGCTGAAGCCGTGAGGACATATGATACTTTATCATAAGTCAAGGCTATTTTCAGATTCCTCAGCCAGTCTTTATAATTGGTCCCATTCAATTTGTTTTTATCTAGTAGAAGCTTGAGTCCAGTCATGGGTATCTGCCATTAAGAGAGAGAAAAGAATACACTCAGCGAAAGCTCTTGCATAGATCAGATTGGTTATTATCTTGTCTAATCGATGTTTCCCACTGCTTTTATCGAGTTTTTCTTTCAAACCTTAAAAAGAAAAACTAGCCAAGATTAATTACAGTCTACAACTTCGCTAACCGTTCAGCCAGGCCAGTGTCGGTACTTGAGGAAGGTTCCCCGTGCTTTCGCACGGACCTAATTAGAGTAAACATCGTTTTCCCAAAGGCGAAGCCCCGTTAACACCTTTCTAGACGCCTAATGAGTTAGCTAATTGTAAACTGTAAAACTCTCCTGGGAGCAACTATTGCCCACAGTGGGATTGGGATCCAACCATCACATGGAAGATATACAATCTCATTGCAAATTTCAACTATTGAAATTCCCGATGTGGTTTTTACCCCTAGTACTTTTGACCTAACTAAGGTCAACAAATCATAAGTACCAGTCAAGTTCTACCCGTCATTTCTTGATTAATTAGACCCACTCATATGACCCTTAACTATGGTCAACAAAGTCATAAGAATGTCCTAATTAATCTGCATCATATGCAGTGTAGGAAGACATCACTTAGCTACCGTACACTACGCCTTAACTATAGTCAACAAACGTAGCACGAATACTAAGTAATCTACTTTCTAAAATGACGGAGGGTTGCGCATGATTTTTAAGAAAATCTTTAACGCTTTGAACTTGATATCGTTGTAGAATCAAATGGTTTTCAAAAGGAGTGGCTTAAACTCCGCAGTTTTGAAATATAGCTTTTTCATAAATAGCCGAATGGTTTTAAAATCCGATTCTACAACATCTTTTTTAGGTTTATTTTCTTTACATTAATCACATTAATGTAATCCCATCATTTAAGCCCTTAAGCCAATCACAGAAAAAGAAACGAAAATAACACGTACGCTTATGCCATCCGCATTCGCCGCAATGTTCCGTTATGCACCGTTAGGTTACTTAACTAACGGCATACCGGGACGGGACTAGCGCGGGTGTAAAACATAAGCAACGTCTACTATATATCATATATATAATATGTCATTCGTCTCAAATATCACAGAACACAGGCAGCAGAAATATAGATATAATGTGGGATATACTAGGACATCCGTATTTAGTATTTAGCCAGAATAGAAAATACGGATTCCACAGTCGCGATGAATAGCCAAGCTCACACCCTGGACCCCTACGAGAGCGGCAAGCGACCCTACCAATTCTGGAGTTTAGGAGACCCGGTCTCGACTCCTCGAGATGGCCTCCCATTGAACCCCAGAACCCGGTCACCTGTGCTCCCCTCCTTGGGTCCATCCTAATGCGGAAAAGTAAATAATATACAACACTGGTGGCAGCAACCTCAACCCGGAAGTGCCCCAAATAGAAGAATATTACATTACATTTGAATTTAAATGAATGAAAATATAAAACTCTCATCTTACATAAAACCCCCGGCTATTCAATCGCGACAATCCTGCACATCATATCTCCGCAACACATAATATCTCATATCATCAACGTAAGTAAGTATGCATACACCGATTGTCGTCGACTATAGCAACGATAATCGGTAATACCACTACATACTACACTTACGGTCACAGAAAAGAAAGTGTAAAACTGCAATATCTGGAATCCACATTCTCTTTAGACATCGCAAATGCGAAATATCACATATTCCGTATTTCATGTCTAGTAATATGAATTCCACACATTGCATCACATTCGGATAAACAGACAGTATTAAAGTTTTCGAACGAACGATCAAGTACCCAAGATTCACTAAAGCTCAACACTTGAGCAGGGTTCAAAAATCCGGAGTGTGACACAGTAGTAGCGGTCCAGCCGTAGAAGGGTCAAACCAACGCCTCACATGTGGCACGTCGTACAGCCCCAAACCCTAAGGTTCAAAGGGCAGTTCAAGACGGTCACATAATCAAGTTAAGGTTTGTTGTCTTCTAGAGGGTCCACCACAAAAGGATTTGCACGTACCTCCAAAATATTTAAACCCCGTGAATAGTGAGCAAATGATACTCGTTCAAACACTTCAATACTTTCTAATTTACCCGGAAAAGCAACGAAATGAAAATTCCGATCGAATCGACGAGTCCAAAACCATCTCCAGAATTTACAGAACTAAATTCAGATTAAACATACCTAAAACAATATACAAGCAGTGTTATGAATTACTATGCAAAAATGAAGCAATGAAGCCTCTGTACGGCCGCGGAATCGCGTCGTAAGCAAGTAATTGCCGCGGTTCCGCGGCTATTTGTACGGATCATTAGTTCGTTTTTCACAGTATTTCTTATATTTTCCTGCTCTATTTTTTAAGTATTTTTAATTCTGAAAAATGTCAGATTTTAAAATTTGTCCAGAGAAGGTCTCGAAAAATCGTATTTTGATCCGATCGGGATTTTTAATTCGTAAAACTGTCGCCTAATATTCTAGGTCGGCTCTGATACCAATGTTAGGTTTACCTGGCACCCTATATAGAGTTTGGAAGCATCACATGTCACAAAGTTCAAGTTTTTATGGTGCTAAGCAAGCATACATGGGATCGATCCTAGAAAATTAAGGTTTCTAAATGTTAAAGGCAATAAAGACTAGGGTTTTAAGACTACAACATTTGTAGCTCCTTTCGCTAGACTCTTTGGCCTCTTGGGTGTTGGAGGAAGGTCCTCTTGAAGTCTTCTCGCGTCCACGACGATCCACCCGAAGTTCCTAGTCCAAGCTTGCAACTTCACTTTTCAAGATGAGAAATGAAGAGAACACTCTAAACAAGTTGGCTAAACTTGTGTAGAATGATGTTGTGGTTATGATTCTCACTTCAAAAACCTTTCTTGATGTGTGTTTTGCTCACTTGAAGAAACTAGAGAGCAAAGGAAGAAGGAGGAGGAAGATGATGGCTTTTCTTTTGAAGAAGAGAAAAGATTAACCATAGAAAAGAAATGAAATATCTATATATATTTTATTTCTTCTCATCTCAAACCATGGTTAAATGTTTGAGTTATTATTTAATTAGGGTTTAAAACATAGAAGGAAAGTTTAATCCAAGGCTAAGGGTAGGTGAGGATGGTTAGGTTAAAGAAGAATGTAGAAACAAGTCAAGAATTATCCTTTCCTTTTCCATTTTGTTTTAAACACAAAATCAAATAATAATCCATATATTTATACATGGTGTGAGTCTTATATTGCTACCATTTTCCATGTGTAATCAACCATGATAGATGGTGTATGTATGTATGTATGTATGTATGCACATCCATATGTGCATGAAACTAAAAGAAAGATAGCATACATGCATGCATACATCCATCATGAACAAGAAAAGGTTTCAAGTGAGAAAACTAATGGTTAAATGATAAATCAACACTTGATTTATCAATCCGGCCATATCACATATGACCCCACCAAAAGAAAGCCGCTCGATCAATGTTCGGTATCCTATACGCGCATTTTAATCGGGTCCATGCGCATATCGCATACGCGCACCACAACGTTTCGCCTGGACTGGTAACTCCTTTGTGGGACTCTAAGACTCGTCAATACACCAACAGTGGGTGATGATCATATCAAGCACCCACAAGCCGCAAGCGGTCAGCTAAACGTAACGGCCACCCGGGTATTGAGCGATCAGAAGAAAACAAGCGAACCTGCTACAACTTCCGTCGAGCCAACCGGCAACACTACCGTACAGTCCGGTCTCTTCGTCAGATATACTGCATATCGAGCCTAGGGATGGTCACGTCGACCCCAATAACTCAATAAGTCATGCCGGTGAATGGTCTATACAGATCGAGGAACTACTGATAACACTTATCAGCAAATCTCAGCAGCCCTGGCCAGGGACTTACTGATATAACCAGTCGGGCACAGCACAGCATCAACTCCCAATACCGGGAGTGACGAAACCCCTCCTATCGCTCATTGCCTTCGTGTGTCTCGGGACTGTACCCAACGGCCATCTGTTTGCACGACTCAGTAGAGCCATGGTAGGATGGCAATCAAAGTACAGTGGGAGAACACACAAGACTCTATGACGATCTTGGGTCTACAGACTAACCTGTACCAATGTCACATGAGAACCGCTATCCGACGATAGATATAATTCCATATAGGAGTTCTCGGTGAGTCCGTCCAGTGTACCCAGTCACCACTGAGCACCCGTATATGATCTTGATGTCAAACATCGATGAATGTGGGAACATTCATCGCCCATCGTATGGGTCTGGTATCATATACGCTAGTCTACTTTGGTATATCAATGCCCCGTCTCGATATACCTACGACTAGGGACTTTCCAGGATATGCTTATAGACTACAGATGTCCCACTAGTATGATCTCCATCATAATCACAGCAGTCAAGCCGATATCCTCAGGGCTTTATCAGCATGTATGAATGAATAAAAGCATGATCAAATCAACATGTCAGATAAAGAAGAACCAGATAGCATACTATCATGTCGAGCAAGAATGTATACTGAATATATATATACATGTATAGATACATCCACTATCATATAATGGCCTCTAGGGCATACATATATCCAACACAAGTGGCATTATCATTTCATGCACTCATTTTGCAAAGCTCAATAAGCAAGCAAAAGTCTTTGCATGAAATGACAACCATTGTAATGATGATGGTCAACTAGTCCAACCTAGTCAACCGGTCAACCAAGTCAACAAGTCAACAAAGTCAACCTTTCAACCCAACCATGGAACAATAATACTTAATTAATATTATCATTAATCATATTTCATATTCTCATTAGGGTTTAGCAAAAGTCAACAGTCAACAACCCTAATGAGAATCCTCTGCCCCTGTCTCTGTCAGCCGTGCATACACACCCGCATCCGCGTTCCGAGGAACATGAATACAAACGAGATAAAATCAATCCCAAAACGCATACTAGGATCTGGCTTAAATCAAAGCCCGCTAGTAATATCTGTCCGGTCACTAAACGTGCACAAGTGCACGGATGTGACCGAACCCTGTCGCAAAACTATGCGACCTCTGTCCGGACACTAAACGTGCACAAGTGCACGGATGTGACCAAACCCTGTCGCAAAACCATGCGACCTCTACTCTTTTGCCTAAAGGCGAATAGCACTCTGTGTGGGACACTAAAGACTCGACACTACGCTGGCAGTGGGTTTAATCACAGACTGCAAGCGGCACTAGCTGTGCGTAACGGCCCCCAGGTAGATGCCGATAAGAAGACTGACGTTGTAAAACCCATCTGAACTCCTACTGAGCCTGAATGTGACAATCTTCGTACAGTCCGGTTTGTTCGTCTGAGTACATCGCATGGCGGGCCTAGGGGGGCGGTAAACGTCAGTCCCCTAATAGCGGTACAAGTCGTGTCGGAGTGTAGCCCAGAACACCCTGAGATAACACTGGAAACCTACCAGTATATCTCGCTTTCCCTGGACAGGGACTACTTGTGTAATGGCTCTCCTAGACACAGCACGATGTCAACCCCCAATACCGGGATAGACGAATCTTGTCTAACCGTCACTGCCTCCAAGTGCTTCGGGACTGCACCCAACAATTACCTGTTTGCACGACTCCTTTGAGCCGTGGTAGGGTAGTAATCAAAGCACAGTGGGAACACACTCGAGGCGAAGTGACAGTGTCAATTCAGCGGACTAAGCTGAACTCATGTCACCTGGGAACTGATAACTGACGATAGGTATAGTACCAACCAATCAGTTCCCGACGAGTCCTGTCCAGTGTACTCGTAACCTAACGAGCACCCGCATACTATCTCAAGTACAACGTACTGACGGCTGTGGGACAGACCGTCTCCTCTGCTGGGATGAGAAGCGCATACGCTAGTCTACTCCGGAGTATCGATGCCCTGTCTCGATAGTCCTACGACTAGGGACCTGTATAAGGATGTGCTTGTGGATTACCCAGCCCCCACGAGTGTGACTGACATCACAACGCTGGTAATCAAGCAAAGATCCTAAGGGCTCTACTAATATGCATAAGCAATATGCTAAAAGAAACACATGCGCATATTGAAGTAGAAACAAACCAAGTTGCAAACTACCATTTTGAGCAAGATTGTCTATACAACTGTGAATATCCCAAGTTTCCATTAAGTAATATACAAACTAGTATGATATAGTAATGGCCTCTAAGGCATATACACTAACAATCTCCAACTTACACTAAGGCCATGTACTGGCATATCGGAGACCTATCATCTCGATCAGCCGCTCGAACTGAGTCTGGGGTAAGGCCTTCGTGAGTGGATCAGCAGTGTTATCTTCTGTATTTACTCTCTTCACCTCGATCTCCCGGTGATCTACGATCTCCCTGATCAGGTAGTACCGCCTCAAAATGTGCCTGGACTTCTGATGGGACCTGGGTTCCTTCGCTAAAGCTATAGCTCCGTTGTTGTCACAATACAGCGGTATTGGATCAACAATGGTAGGAACCACCTGAAGCTCCGTGAGGAACTTCTTCATCCAGACAGCTTCCTTTGCGGCATCGCAAGCAGCTATGTACTCCGCTTCCATAGTTGAGTCAGCAACGGTTTCCTGCTTGGAGCTCTTCCAGCAAACCGCCCCTCCATTGAGGGTAAAGACATAACCCGACATGGACTTGGAGTCATCCTTGTCACTCTGGAAGCTGGAGTCAGCAAAGGCCTCGATCTGAAGGTCTTTTCCGCCATACACCAAGAACATTTCCTTAGTCCTTCTCAGGTACTTGAGAATGTTCTTTACCGCTATCCGGTGTTTCTCCCCTGGGTCCGACTGATACCGGCTTACAACGCTCAATGCGTATGCTACATCTGGTCTGGTACACAACATCGCATACATAATAGAGCCTACCGCAGATGCGTAGGGTATTGATGACATGCGAGCCCTTTCCAAATCAGTCTTGGGAGACATCTCTTTGGAGAGGGTGATTCCGTGACAAGCCGGTAGATTACCGCGCTTGGAATCTTCCATACTGAATCGTTTCAGTATGGTGCCTATATACCTGGACTGTGAAAGTCCCAACATCCTTTTAGATCTATCACGATAGATCTGGATCCCCAGAATGTAGTTGGCATCGCCCAGGTCCTTCATGGAGAACCTCTGTGACAAGAATCCTTTAACTGACTGTAACATAGGAATATCATTTCCTATTAGGAGAATGTCATCCACGTACAAAACGAGGAATACTACAGTTCTCCCTACAAACTTACTATAAATGCATGGTTCATCTGGGTTTTTGATAAAGTCGAATTCTTTGATAGTATCATCAAAGCAGATGTTCCAACTCCGCGATGCCTGCTTCTGTCCATAGATGGACTTGAGCAACTTGCACACTTTACCGCTGCTCCCACTCTGAATGAATCCTTCTGGCTGATCCATATAGATGCACTCTTCCAAATTTCCATTTAGGAAAGCCGTCTTTACGTCCATCTGCCAGATCTCATAATCGTGGAAGGCAGCAATGGCAAGAAGGATCCGAATGGATTTAAGCATAGCTACCGGAGAAAAGGTCTCGTCATAGTCCAAACCAACCCTTTGCAACTAGCCTAGCTTTATAGGTTTCAACCTGCCCATCTACACCAATCTTCTTTCTGAAGATCCATTTGCAGCCTACGGGTTTTACCCCTTCTGGAGCAAAGTCCAAAGTCCAAACTTTGTTGGTGTACATGGACTCCATCTCGGTCCGCATTGCATCCAGCCATTTTACCCAGTCACCGCTCTGAATGGCTTGCTGGAAGCTAGTAGGCTCATCATAATCAACTGTGCAATCCTCTCTATCTCCGTCTATGAGAAAACCGTAGTATCTCTCAGGCGGATGAGACTGCCTACTACTCCTGCGGAGTGGCGCAGGAATGTCCGATTCTCCTGAACTTTCTGGTTCTTCCAAGCTTTCAGTAATAGCATGTGGTTCTGGAATTTCTTCCAGTTCTATTGCGCTCCCACTTATCTGACTTTCTAAAAATTCAGTTTCCAAGAAGTGGGCATGCTGAGAAACAAAAACCTTTTGTTCCTCTACGGAATAGAAAAGATACCCCCTGGAGTTCTTTGGGTATCCCACAAACTTACACAGTACTGAGTGTGCCTCGAGCTTGTCCGCATGCTGCTTCTTTACAAAAGCCGGACATCCCCATGTCTTAAGATACTTAAGACAGGGTTTCTTTCCACTCCACATCTGATATGGGGTGGTAGGCACAGTCTTGGTTGGAGCCTTGTTCAAGAGATATGCAGCTGTTTCTAATGCATAACTCCAGAAAGATCGCGGTAACTCAGCCTTACTCATCATGGAACGAACCATATCTAATAGGGTTCAATTCCTCCTTTCAGATACACCGTTGTGTTGTGGTGTGTATGGAGGAGTACGCTGAGAGAAAATTCCATTCTCTTTTAAGTAGTCCAGAAACTCGGCACTCAAGTATTCACCACCTCGATCAGATCTCAGTGTTTTTATACTTTTAACTGTTTGTTTTTCAACTTCATTCTTGTATTCCTGAAATTTCTCAAGGGCCTCGGATTTATGCTTCATCAGGAAGACATGTCCATATCTAGAGAAATCATCTGTGAAAGTAATGAAGTATGAATAACCACTTCACGCATGTGTAGACATTGGACCACACACATCACTGTGTATGAGTCCTAAGAGCTCGCTTGCTCTTACTCCGTGTCCAGTGAACGGAGTCTTTGTCATCTTTCCCATGAGACAAGATTCACAAGTGGCATAAGATTGATACTCGAACGGATTCAAGTATCCCTCTTTATGTAACTTAGTTAATCGTGTCTCATTAATGTGACACAGTCTACAATGCCATAAGAAAGCCTGATTTGTTTCTAGAGACTTTCTTTTAAGTGTGTTCTGGACACTGAAAATCTGAGCTTGATTCAATATGTATATCCCGTTATTTAATGTACCTGACCCAATCAGAACTTGATTTAGGTGGATGTTTACTACATCGCTTACAAAAGTAAAATCATATCCTTTCTTAGAAAGTAAGGATACAGATATGATATTACAAGTCGCACCTGGTACATACAAACAGTTACGCTGAACCAATATCTGCCCAGTTGTCAGTCTAAGATGATATTCCCCTACGGATTCAGCATCCATGCCCATTCCGTTAGCAACCCTGAGAGTTATATCACCTTTCCTGATAACCATACGGTTTCTCAGAGCCTGTAACCAATTACAAATGTGTGATCCTGATCCGGTATCCAATACCCAGGAAGTAGGGTTAACTGACATACAGTTCTCTATTACAAACACATCCGAAGCCGAAGCCACAACATGCTTCGAATTCTGGCTACTGGTTTTGCTAGCCCTGCAATCCTTCTGCCAATGTTCATTCCCGTTACAATAGGAACGTCCCTCTTTTACTACATCCAGTCCCGAAACTTTTGCCCTTCCTTTTCCTTCTTCTTCCCTGGTTTCTTTCAGGGTATAAGCAGAGGGCAGGGACTGTAGAATCAAGTCAGTACTTGACCTGTTCTCCAACGTGGTCTTCAGGTCTGTGAGCTCAAAATAGCTGGTCTCTTTAAGGACGTTGCCCCTTACAGATGACCCGATAGCCAACCTCGCTTGAAGCAATTCGTTCGAGGTCTCATATCTTGCGATATGAGGTTGCTCTCCATATAAATCTTTGTTATGGAAGAAGATAGAAACTGAGTCCATCTTCTCGTGCTGCCTCTGGTTTGCACCATCAACTGAGGCTAACACGAGGCACTTGGCTTTCGCACAGTCTTTTTCCGATGTCTTACGGATATCAATATCCGTGACAGGGGAAACTGGTCCTGAGACGGCATGGGTTTGATTAGTTAAAAGGTGTCCTAGCTTGTCATGGGCAATGGACATCTGGACAGACCTTTTCCAATCATAACAGTCAGGTTCAGTCATTTTATTATCTAGATGTAACCTATGTGTGGTCACTGGGTCGCTGCAATTAAGAGAGAGACAAGAAAACACTCAGCATGATGCTCTTGCAAGTTTAGATTGGTTTTTAATTTATCTAAACAGGATGGCTCCCACTGTTTCTCGAATCCCTCCTCAAACCAAAAAGGAAGAATTAGTCGGGATCAATCTCACCATACAATACTTGCTTAACCGTTCAGCCAGGCTAGTGTCGGTACTTCGAGGGAGGTTTTCTAACGCTTTCGCGAAATTCCTTAATTTAAGAACCTCTTTTCCCTGGGGGCGAGCCCCGCTAACACCTTTCTAGACACCTACTTGGTTTATACCATTGATCGTTAAGCGAGAAATTACCCGAGGAGTAGCATATACTCACAGTAGGATCGGGATCCAAATATCATCGTGTGACAAAACTGAAGGAATCCTACCAGAATCATCACACTCCAAATGGTATGCAGCGCTAGCAAGTTTCAGGTTCTTTTGAAACTCCCGATGTGGATTTTTGCCCCATGCTCTTATGACCTTGACGAATGTCAACAAATCATAAGTCACATGTCAAGTTCTACCTGTCGTTGTCCAGGTTAATTTGAACCCACCCGTATATACCATTGACGAAGGTCAACAAGGTAATACGACTGTCCCAAACCAACGCATCTATCTATGCTACATATGAACACCCAACAGCTACCAATTACTATGCCTTGACGAAGGTCAACAAACATAGCTTGAATACTATTGAATATTCATACGAAATGACGGAGGGCTACGAATGGTTTTGGCGAAACCGTGAACTTAGTGAACTTGATATAATCGATGGAACGAGATAGCTTTTAAAAGGAGTGGCTCAAACTCCGCATTTAAAAGTTAGTTTTTGAAAAGAACCGAGTGGTTTTGAAATTGTTCCAAAGACTTTAACTTTGGTTTATTTTCTTGCATTAATTTTAATGCGTCCCATCATTTAATCCTACCATTGCAGAAAACAACCAAAATATGACATACACTTATGCCATTCGCATTCGCCACGGGGCCCCGTCATTACCCGTTATGTTACTTAACTAACGACAGAGCGGGGGCTGGACTAGCGCGGATGCAAAACATAAGCAACGCCTAAATAATATCATATATAGATATATTGCAATGATAGTCATTCCAGATCACAGATTAACACATTAGATATACTAGGAATCCGCAATTCGTACAAGCCTGTAACGAAAAGCAGATTACACGGTCGCGGTGAATAGCCAATACCCCACCCTAGACCCCTACGGGTGCGGCAAACTACCCGCCAAATATCCGAAGCGGAGCAACCTTCCTCAACGACGTGAGTAGGCCACTCGGCACTTCAAGATACCCGGTAGTTTGTGCACCCCACCTTGGGTCTATCCTAGGAGCAAAAACGGTAAAAGAAATTATACAATGACGGCTACAACCTCACCCCGGTTGTGCGGCCAAATAAATAATATTACATCAATTACAAATTTTACACGAATTGAAAAAAAAGAAAACTCTCGTCTCACAACCCCCGGCTATTCACCCGCGACAATCCAATGAATTCATATACACATACCATCAACATTACAGATCACAGATATGTATAACCCCTACTAATCGACGTATAGCGATTAGCAGACGTTCAAAACATATAACACATCACAGAAATAAACCCGTCAGCTTAAGTCTTTAGAAGTTCGATCAAAATACGGATTTTTAAGCCCCAAAAACAAATTTTGCTTTCTGGAAAATCTGGGCTGAAAAAACATATTGTAAAAATCATAAAACACCCCACTGAACAAACTGTGAGAAAAATTGCCCACGGCCGAGTCAACTCGGCCGCTGTTCCGCGGCGCGTTGATCGGTTCGATGGACAATTTTTCTACAGTGAGTTTTAAAAACCCTGAGCCGAATTTTAAGGCAAGATTTATTAATTTTTGGAACTGAAAAAAATTCGGCAGAAAGTAGACCTTTCGGGTGTGTTTCGCGACTTTTTCTCCGATCGAATTTCTAGTTACTTCGCTAACATGTTAGATAGTATTTAACTAGTCTCTGATACCACTGTAAGTCCATGCTACCCTTCCCCGGTTCTTTGGGGTTGCGGAAATGGTCAAAACGATTTTTTGCTAGGGTGGTAACATGGACTACAAATACAGATCTTTGTTAAACAATCTACCTAACAACCTAACAAGGAGTTTTACCTACTCTGTTAGGGGGTTATACCTTTCTTGAACTCCTTCGTCTTCAACTCTTATGGTGTACGGACAGGCCTCCCCTCGTCGTCTCCTCGCGCCGAAGATGGATCCATCCGAAAGCTTCTACCTTTTGGCTTCTTCTTCGAACTTGAAGAAACTAGAATACTTGGCTTGCCAGGCCTTGTGAACTTGGCTTGCCAGGATGAGTAGAGAAGTGATGTGGGTATTCTTTTATCTCTAAGGCAATGGTTCTCAACTCATGAAAGGGAGTTGCCTTGAACTAGAGAGGAAGCAAGAGGAAGAGGGAGAGAGCTTGAGCAAGAGAGAGAAACCAAATGATAGAATGAGCCAACCTTTTTCCACCTATGCTCTCATAACAAAATAATAATAATAATAATAATAGTAGTAGTAGTAATTGAGTATTATGTGATGGTTCATATCATATCAAGTGGCATTATCATTTCATGCACTCATTTTGCAAAGCTCAACAAGCAAGCAAAAGTCTTTGCATGAAATGACAACCATTGTAATGATGATGGTCAACTAGTCCAACCTAGTCAACCGGTCAACCAAGTCGACAAGTCGACAAAGTCAACCTTTCAACCCAACCATGGCACAATAATACTTAATTAATATTATCATTAATCATATTTCATATTCTCATTAGGGTTTAGCAAAAGTCAACAGTCAACAACCCTAATGAGAATCCTCTGCCTCTGTCTCTGTCAGCCGTGCATACACACCCGCATCCGCGTTCCGAGAAACACGAATACAAACGAGATAAAATCAATCCCAAAACGCATACTAGGATCTGGCTTAAACAAAAGCCCGCTAGTAATATCTATCCGGTCACTAAACGTGCACAAGTGCAAGGATGTGACCGAACCCTGTCGCAAAACCATGCGACCTCTGTCCGGACACTAAACGTGCACAAGTGCACTGATGTGACCGAACCCTGTGGCAAAACCATTCGACCTCTACTCTTTTGCCTAAAGGCGAATAGTTCTCTGTGTGGGACTCTAAAGACTCGACACTACGCTGGCAGTGGGTTTAACCACAGACCGCAAGCGGCACTAGCTGTGCGTAACGGCCCCCAGGTAGATACCGATAAGAAGACTGACGAAGTGAAACCCATCTGAACTCCTACTGATCTTGAATGTGACAATCTCCGTACAGTCCGGTCTGTTCGTCTGAGGACATCGCATGGCGGGCCTAGGGGGGCGGTAAATGTCAGTCCCCTAATAGCGGTACAAGTCATGTCGGAGTGTAGCCCAGAACACCCTGAGATAATACTGGAAACCTACCAGTATATCTCGCTTGCCCTGGCCAGGGACCACTTGTGTAATGGCTCTCCTAGACACAGCGCGATGTCAACCCCCAATACCGGGAGAGACAAATCCTGTCTAACCGTCACTGCTTCCAAGTGCTTCGGGACTGCACCTAACTATTACCTGTTTGCATGACTCCTTTGAGCCGTGGTCGGGTAGTAATCAAAGTACAGTGGGAACACACTCGAGGAGAAGTGACAGTGTCAAGTCAGCTAACTAAGATGTACTCATGTCACCTGGAAACTGATAACTGACGATAGGTATAGTACCAACCAATCAGTTCCCGACGAGTCATGTCCAGTGTACTCGTAACCTAACGAGCACCCGCATACTATCTCAAGTACGACGTACTGACGGCTGTGGGACAGACCGTCTCCCCTGCTGGGATGAGAAGCGCATACGCTAGTCAACTCCGGAGTATCGATGCCATGTCTCGATAGTCCTACGACTAGGGACATGTATAAGGATGTGCTTGTGGATTACCCAGCCCCCACGAGTGTGACTGCCATCATAACGCTGGTAATCAAACAAAGATCCTAAGGGCTCTACTAATATGTATAACCAATATGCTAAAAGAAACACATGCACATATTGAAGTAGAAACAAACCAAGTAGCATACTACCATTTTGAGCAAGATTGTCTATACAACTGTGAACATCCCAAGCTTCCATTAAGTAATATACAAACTAGTATGATACAGTAATGGCCTCTAGGGCATATACACTAACAGCATAAGACAGATATTTAAACGGATCCAAATATCCCTCTCCAAGTAACTTCGTCAATCGTGTTTTATTGATGTGACCTAGTCTACAATACCATAAGAAAGCTTGATTCATTTCTGGAGAATTTCTTTTGAGTGCGTTCTGGACATTGAAAACCAGGTGTTGATTTAATACATATATACCGTTGTCTAGTGTAACTGACCCAATCAAATCATAATTAAGGTTAATGTTTACAACATCGCTTATAAATGTAAAACCATAACCATCTTTAGATAGTAAAGATACAGAGATGGCGTTACATGTCAAATTAGGTATACAAAAATAGTTATGCAAACCCAAAATGTGTCCACTTGTCAACCCTAAGTGATATTCCCTTACGGAAATAGCATCCACGCTCATTCCGTTAGCAACCCTGAGGGTCATATCACCTACCTTTATAACTCTACGGCTTCTCAGTGCCTGTAATGAATTACCGATATGAGATCCTGAAATGGTATCCAATACCCAGGAAATAAAGTTGATTGAAAAGCAGCTTTCAATCATAAACACACATGAAACCGAAGCCACAACTTGCTTCGAATCCTGGTTCTTAGCTTTCCGAGCCCTACAGTCCTTATTCTAATGACCTTTCTTGTGACAATAGAAGCATTCTTCTTTCCCAACTGTCAACCCCCTAACTTTTGCCTTGCCCTTTCCCTGTACCGTACTAACATGGCCTTTCGGTTTAGTAGGGGCTTTCTTCTTCTTCCCCTTGGCTTTCGCCTTGGATCTAGAGGAAGAAAGTTCCCCAACAAGCAGAGCAAGTGTCTCCCTGGTTTTGTTTAGGGTGCCCTCTGCACTTCTCAATATGTTGAGGAGCTCTGGAAATGTAACTTCCTTCCCTTGAATATTGAAATTCAATATAAACTGAGTTTAGGTAGAGGGGAAGGACTGTAGAATCAAGTCTGTATACAATAATGGCATCTAGTGCATATATCACTAACACAGGTTCGTCCGATGACTTGACATCACTATTAGTCTCTAGTGTGTTTCCAATGTACTTAAATTACTACCCTACCATGGCTTTTAAAAGTCATGAAAACCAGTAGTAGTTGGGTACAGTTCCGAAGCACTTGGAGGCGGTGAGTGATAGAAGGGATTCGTCTCTCCCGGTATTAGGAGTTGATATCGCGCTGTATACGGTTGGCCGATACTACAGGTCTCTGACCAGGACAAGTGAGATTCATTAGTAGGTACACCAGTAGTTTCTTAGGTTGTTTTGGGTTCCACATCAACACGATTTGTCGTGTTAATAGGGGTCTAACGTTTACCACCCTGTAAACCCGATATGCGATACTCTTAGACGAACAGACCAGACTGTACGGTGAATGTCACATATAGGCTCAGTAAGAGTTCGAACGAGTTTTCTTGTCAATCTTCTTTTCGACAGATTCCTGGGTAGCCGTTATGTACATCTAGTGTTACTGACACACTTGTGGTTAAATCCACGGCCAGAGTATTATCGAGTTTTCAGAGTCCTATATAGAGGGTTTTCCGGTTCAGGCGAAACTGTGTAGTTTGCGTATTTCGATACACTCGGGTGTTCGATTGAAGACGTGTATTTTATACACATACTTTAATCGGACCATTTAGTAATACTAGCAGGTTTGAAACATAACCAGATATGGAGCTATTATTATATTGCTCACTTTTGGGTATTTGTATTTTAACACAAATACGGTATTTATACAAATACGTGTATTTGTATAAATAAGGATATTTATCTCTTGATACAAATACATGTATTTCTTTCTAAATATGAATACGTGTATTTTTGTATTTTTGATATAAGTATGGTATTCGTATTTGGTAAAAATATGGTATACGTATTTATTATAAATAAGGGTATTTTGGTATACTTGATTATACACACACACCTGCATGTGTACTTAGTGAGGTGGCCTATCTTTTTCTCATCTCTTCTTGGTTTTATCATGAAGAGTGTGGGATTGTAACTCACATTAGTGAATAACAAGCCTACTCACTTCATTTATTATTTGAAAAAGAAATGAAGAGATAAAAGAGTGAGAGTGAGATATTATTATGGTTTTAATAATTCTTTAGCCATCTTCTTTTTTCATCTTCTTCCTATCACGCCCTACTTCCCGGTGTACGGTGAAGGGGATGCGACTGGCTCGCTACGTATTTATTCCGAAGTAAATATGCTAAACGATCTAAGCAATATAAAAGAAATATACACAAGAGACAAATGTAATGAACAGCAATTTTATTTATTCAACATTCATTTTACAGTACAATGGAAAAGTAAATATATCGAATAAAAGCGATGCCTAAACAGTGGAATAACAGAAATGGAATTACAGATATGAAATGTACAAGTGACTAGAGCTCCGGGTCGAAAGCTAGCTGCTCCAAGTCCTCGCTGGTGGGCTCGATCTCCTGAAGGTCCGATCCACCTGACAACATTCCAAAGAAGAAAGAAAAGGAATGTCATCAACGAACAATCGCTCGGTAAGTCCCAAAGATAGGGGAGAAGTAGAATAGATAGAGAGAGTGTATAGTTATTAATATTGATTATATTACTAACGCTCTTATTTGTAGCTTGGTACAGAAAATACCTGTGTATACGAGAAGAGTCCCACTATTCCGGAGACTAAGGTATACGGAGCACAAGGAACAGTTCAGCCATGGTACAACGGCAATGGATATTCAGGTTAGGTGTATTATGGTTACAGTCTCGTGCCACTTTTAACACCTTCCGTACCAATCTACCCCTTAATACCCCGCAATATCTTGATTGTATTGTATTGTAAATTGCATCATCTTGTATTATAGATTATATAGATGGATGACTTACCGATAAAATGATATCAGTAAATGGAACAGATATAATGGATGGACATGAAGATGGAATATATCCATAGTTCGGTTCGGTCAATATAGATTGAACAGATTGAGCAGATTGATTCATATTGAATTGTGTTTTATACTTGAATCTCATTCAAGTCAGATTGATTATATTGAGAATCAGTCTGAGTCAGCCAATTAGAAAGAAATTAAATCCTGAATTAAGTTTTAGTGTTATCGGTAACTGTTGCACATGGACGGCAGGATTTGTGTCTTTTTCAAAGACAATTAGCGTGTTGATAACACCTGATCGCACGCTTTTGGCGTATCGAGTATTCAAAGTTCTAAAGTTTAACCGCGATCAAGGACGGTGTCGCTTTGCAGCTATCCGGTTGAGCACGGGTCGGTCCACAGGGAGATGGATGTATGTTCGTTCGTGCTTTAGACGAGTCAATAAAGAATGATATGTGTATGTTCAATTCTATCATAAGTGTTCATATTTATGTTCAAGTAAGCTTGTTAAGGTTAAGGTTGGTTAGTAAAGTTAGGATTAATCTTGTGCTTGTCTTTTACCATTCTTAAAACGGTGTTGGGATAATCGTAGGTAGCGGGGATTAGGAGGACATAGGAATGGGATTTGCGAGTTTAAGAAAGCTTTCCAACGCTAAATTCATTCCTAGTGCCCCTTGTCCATCCGCTAAATATGCTTATTTCCAACTCTCGGCCAAACACCCGCAACCATTTATCCAATTAAGTCACAACTATATGTCACGTTGTAATGCGCTTAAAAGACTTCTCGACTTAGGTCGTGGCTATATGCCACGTATTGCGTGCCTAAGTGAGGGGATTGCGTTTGTTTGGTCAAGGTTCTTTTGAGAATGTTTGGCGAATAGAAACACAAGGGATTTTTCCGTCCCTCATACCGCCTTCCTTAGCCTTAACAAGTGCGGAAATTATTCACACATTAAAATGAAAAGAAAACAAAACAAAAAGAAAGAAAAGAAGGAAAAGAAAAATACGGTTTTACAAATGTGCAAGCTAACTACTTGGGTCCTCACCTAAGCAAGGAACTCCGTCGAGTTTCATGGCTTGAAAATAATACGGATAAGAAGGAAATGAAAAAGAAAACAAGAAAAGAAATAACTACTTAACAACAATTAGTAAAAGTTACACTAGAAATTAAAATACAATGCAAGAAATAAAATTACAAGATAATAAAAAAAACCTCATCTTCATTTCGTCATCCACTTAATGCTCTCACTACATTTTAATGGAGGAAGACATGAAGAAGAAGAAGATACAAGTTAAACTAAACCAATTCCTAACAAAAAGAAGCATCCTTGGCTGGGCACAAAACTGGGTTATTTACAGGCTGGGTGCTGAAACCCTAGAAAAATATTCTGAACCCATGCAAAGTTACCAAACTACCCCAAAAATCCGAGTTGACACTGAGTCGACTCGGCCGCGGATCCGCCGCATAATGGCCATATTGGCCGCGGATCCACGGCCATTTGGAAGAGTTATTGCGTCGTTTTTTCTGTGGTCTCTTGTGTTGCTATGTTCAGTTGTTCTATATGTTCCAAATTCCAAATTGCTTCCACGATTCCTTCAGATCTGCAACAGTCCAAAATGGCTTCAAGAATAATTCTTTTGGCCTTATCTCCCTCGAGCTCCGCGCACCCATTGAATATTGTGTTGCCCCTCTCGTGCTCTGTGCTTGGCCGAGACACAAATGACCACTGTTATTTGTCTTGTCTCTTAAACTGGTAAGCGGCACCAGATGGATATGGATGACCGGAACCCGACTTTTATCTGTTTGTGGCAGATATTCTGGATTTCGGCGTAACTGTGGAGATTTTGTATCATTTGCGTTATTTTGGACTAGGAATCTGTAACCTGTAAATATGTAGCAAACACGGATCAAAATCACCTGCCTATAAACAAACGAGCAGAAAAATGGACGGTATTAAATGTAATATTCTGGTATGAACAAATACCCCAAAACTTAACTTTTGCTCGTCCCGAGCAAAACCAATTATTCACAAAAATTCCTAACCTCACTTTCGCAGGGAACGCAATTGCACTGAGCTCGTGCAACAAGCCGTTAAACCTCTAGGTGTCCCTAGTAGGAGGAGTGTTGTCTCCTGAGGGTTTTCAGCGGATACCACCCACAAAATCCCATCAAGCTAGTTTCATAAGTTAACGTTGATTCTACTCCTACAGTTTAGTATCTAGGTTAGAAATTCTACCATCCTAAGTTAGAAATATCCAACCCTTATGTTTCACGCCTCATATTTATTTAACCTTAGATCCTATACGTTCCAAAAAAGTTTAGAAAGATATTTGTATCTCCTGAGTTTTCCTTCTAAAGTGCAGTCTCTAATCCGGAATTTTTATCAATTTTACGGAAAACATAAGTCTTATTCTTTATTTCTATCTTTCCTCCAAATATCGATCGTATACCTCTACGTGTGTGTAAAATTTCACCCCTACACTTAAGAATTCAATTCAAGCTATAGTACCCTTATTTTAATGCCTAATACTACTTCTTTTCATTAATGATGGACGGTTTTGCTCACACATCTTTCATGCGATTATTAATGCTTCTTGAGGCACTAACAGCCAATTACTGAATCTATAAGCTTAAAGCGTAAATTGCAGTTTTCAGGTCTTGACTTTATTTATTTTTTATTTTCTTTTTTCTTTTCAAGACCGGAGATATTTTTCAATGACGCTCTTTTAGTGATTAGCTTTAAATACCGTTTTTTCTTTCATACTAGGCTTTCAGGTAAGAATATTTCTAGGTATTCTCTACTATCCCAAGTTTCAAGTGTAAGTGCAGTTTGTAGGGTATATACCTTCTAAATTTGGACTCAAGAATAGAAACTATTTTTCAGACTTATCTTTCTGTAAAACTTCAATACTGTCCCTTCATCTCGACTTAACTAAAGAACTGAACTCAAGATTACCTATTTCTCAAAAAAAACGGTAAGGACGTATATTTACCAAGTTTGAACGGAAGGAGGGTTAATTTTAAGGTTTTCAATTCTTATGCCTAGGATTTAATTATTTCTAAATTATCGACTAAACTTTCAGAATAAAAATCAAAGCTACCCTATTAGCTAACTTGACGACAAAGTTTTTATATTTTTTTTTTGTAAAATTTTTAGATTTTCATGGGTTTTTAAATATGTATGCAAATGCAAAATATACACATGAATGCGAAGGTAGAAAGCTTACCGAGCACACCCCCAAACTTAAACTTGACGATGCCCTCACTATTATGCTACACCAAGAGAGTCAAAATTGTCGGTGCTCCCCTAAAAAAATTTTATACAAAGAAGAAAAAACAAAACAAAAAATATATACAAAAAAAGCCCCCCCCCCAAACTTAAGTAAAACAGTGTTGCCACTGTTCAAGCGTTGAAGTTCAGGATTAGGGGGAGAGAACAGTATTATCTATACAAGACCTTACACAGGCCAAAAATTAGCACCAACCATTCAAAGAATTTATTGCTATAATGTGCAGGTTGGTGAAAGAATGTGAAGAGGAAAGAAATGGAGAATACACGAGACCGTATGTGAATGGAAGCGGGATACAGTATCGGGGGAGGAGAAGAATGGCGGAAGGAGAAAAGAAACGGAATACGAACTTGAGAGTGATAATGGAGTGAATAAATTAGTACAATTTGTAATAACCGATGTGTAAAAAACGATTGTACTAATTTATCAACCCATCGAGAAATGGGGTCAAACCTCTCAAGATTCGTGAGAAAACATGAGTACGCCGAACTTGGTAAACCAGACATAAGAAAAGAAGGTAATACGGTTTCTTGCAAGGCCAGAACAATGGAAAGGATGGAGGGAGATGATTGAGGAAGGGTAGCAGTTAAAGATTCAGGAGAGTGTACACAGTCAGTGGAAGGGACAGGATGAATTGGAAAATCCGACTCATCAAGTAGAACTATTTCATCCTCATTACTATCCTAAACAATTAGCTTATCCATGCATTTATCCTTAAAATCCAGACGCATATGTGGTTCGGGAAAAACCGTTAATGACTGGGGATGATGTCCACATGGAAGTGAAAGGTCATGATGAATTGGTCAGAAAAACTCATCCAAAACTGTGGGTTCATCATCCAAAATATTCCCATCGTCGATATCCTCAATCATGTGAAAATCAAACTTCTCAAACGCCTCCTCAAAAGCATGGATTTCAATCAATTCTGGTTCTAAAGTGGAAGTGTAGAGATCAACAAGAATGGGTGTGGTTTCACTCGAAAGGAACCTTTCAAAATCGGGAAAATCAAACACTATAAAATCGCACAACTCATCAAACGATCTATCGTCAATTGGTGAATCATTTGGGACACTCGATAGATATTCAAAACCGGAGTTGTCGGATTCAATTTGGAACGAGTAGGTTTGATTTGGAAGGGTGGACAGCTCACTCTCACTACTCAAATTCTCAGCCTGTCCTATCGCCTCATTATACATTGGAAAATTAGGAGCTAGTTGGAAACTAGTTACCGGTTCATTGAGTTGTATGAGGGCGGCTATGGACGCATTCACTTCTTCCAATTGCCATGACGCTACCCGAAAATATTCTAATGCATGTTCCAGACTAGACGTGGGTTGTGAAGGCGTTTCAGTAAAAAAATTCAAAGTTATCTGGATATGTGAAACTCCCAAATGGCTGTGTAGAGACAATGTCTATGGAAGGTGCAAAAGTTGGGTAGGAATTATAAGAATCGAATAGTTGGACAGGATGATGATCAACGTTATGATAAAACGGTGGTTGAAACTGTTGATCAAAAGAATTCAAAGTAGTGAAAGGAGTGAAAGATTGGTTACGAGATTGTTCAATATATTCAGCGATGGACATGGATGTCGGAGTCGTAACATGACTCTCAGATGGGGTATCAATATGAGAAGGGGTGAAAGTTTGAAATGATTGATACAAAGTGGAGTGCAATGTCCAATTGCTAGCCCTAGACGCATCTATCCGATCTTCCAAAGAAATTGCGGGCATGGATGGATCATTCGAAGTTCGGCCAAAGTAAGAACCGTAAGAAGTAATATCTGGTTTTGGGTACCAAACTTCGGCAGGAGTTTTTCTAGGTGGGGTACCCATGTTATGGAAAAGTGGGGAGGGTGAAAAAATTTTATTTTTTATTTTTTTATTTTTATTTTTATTTTTATTTTTTATATTTTTGGAATTTTAGAAAAATGTTTCTTTTGAAAGAATACGGAATTATGAGACTAAAATATATATAAGCACAATCACAATCACAATATGCACAAACACACCTAGAGCTAGGGTCTCCAAAGTCCAACTAGACTGCTTCCAGACTTCCAAGCAACAAGTTGGAGGATAACCCTCGAATCGCCTCTTCACTGCCAATTGTGGTCAGGTAAGGACAAGTGAGGTAAGGAGAGTTCCGCTCAAGAATTACCGTGCGACGGGCCTTTTAAAATTACCTCCTCACTTGTCTAGCCTAGGCACCACAAAGTCAAGTTTAGATAAACGACTAATTCTCCGCAAGCTTCACTTGTCCTAAATGAGCACGATAGTCCTTATAGGTTTGGTCTAGATATTTTTTATTAACTCAAGGTGATGTACATGATATTTGTGATTTGTGGGGTCTTAGGAAGGGTGATGAAATCACCACCCAATCTAAATTTGTGTTATAGCCCCTTAATGTCCGTATTATTATATGCAAAGCGGTAGACAAAAAAATCTAAAATAAAAAAAATTTATTTGGCGGCGGCGCAATCTATGCAAAGAAACCTGCATGAAATACAGTTTAGTAGAGTTCAGAGAGAAGATAAAAGGAAAGAGAAAGTGTGGAAAAAAATTGGGGCTCAGAAGCCTCAATACAACCGCGGAACCGCCGCGAGTTCCTTACTTTGACCGTGGTTCCGCGGTCAAACCATGGAGTTGGTTCTTCGAATTTGATTCCTGCACTCCCCTTGGTCTCTTCTCCAAAATAAAATTCTTTATTTCTTTATATGATTACTGTAACTGCTCCAGATAACCTGCACATTTGCACACAAAAAAACAAAAATAACAAAAGGGTTTTTTTGTTATATTTATTTATTTATTTGATTTATATACAAAAAGAACATTAACCCGAATAACAAGAAAGAAATGCATTACCGTCTCCCCGGCAACGGCGCCATTTTGATCGCACGCTTTTGGCATGTCGAGTATTCAAAGTTCTAAAGTTTAATCGCGATCAAGGACGGTATCACTTTGCAGCTAGCCGGTTGAGCACGGGTCGGTCCACAGAGAGATGGTTGTATGTTCTTTCGTTTCTTAGACGAGTCAATAAAGAATGTATATGTGTATGTTCAATTCTATCCTAAGTGTTCGTATTTATGTTCAAGTAAGCTTGTTAAGGTTAAGTTTGGTTGGTAGAGTTAGGATTAGTCTTGTGCTTGTCTTTTGCCATTCTTAAAACGGTGTTGGGATAATCATAGGTAGCGGGGATTAGGAGGACATAGGAATGGGATTTACGAGTTTAAGCAAGCTTTCCAACGCTAAATCCATTCCTAGTGCCCCTTATCCGTCCACTAAATATGCTTATTTCCAACCCTCGGTCAAACACCCACAACCATGTATCCAATTAAGTCACAACTACATGTCACGTTGTAGTGCACTTAAAGGACTTCTCGACTTAGGTCGCAGTTATATTTCACGTATAGCGCGCCTAAGTGAGGGGGTTTCGTTTGTTTGGTCGAGATTCGTTTTCGGATGTTTGGAGAAGAGAAGCACAAGAGATTTTTCCGTCCCTCATACCACATTCCTTAGCCTTAACAAGTGCGGAAATTATTCACACATTAAAATGAGAAGAAAACAAAACAAGAAGGAAGAAAAGAAGGAAAAGGAAAATACGGTTTTACAAATGTGCAAGCTAAGTACTTGGGTCCTCACTTAAGCAAAGAACTCCGTCAAGTATCATGGCTTGAAAATAATACGGATAAGAAGAAAAGGAAGAAAGAAAACAAGAAAAGAAATAACAACAACTACTTAAAAACAATTAATAAAAGTTACACTAGAAATTAAAATACAATGCAAGAAATAAAATTACAAGATAATAAAAAAAACCTCATCTTCATTTCATCATCCACTCAATGCTCTCACTACATTTTAATGGAGGAAGACATGAAGAAGAAGAAGAAGAAGAAGAAGATACAAGCTAAACTAAACTAATTCCTAACAAAAAGAAGCATCCATGGTTTGGCACAAAACTGGGCTATTTATAGGCTGGGTACTGAAGCCCTAGGGCAAGATTCTGAGCCCATGCAAAGTTACCAAACTATCCCAAAATCCGATTTGACACTGAGTCAACTCGGCCGCGGATCCGCTGCATAATGGCCGTATTGGTTGTGGATCCGCAGCTATTTGGAGGAGTTATTGCGTCATTTTTTCTATGGTTTCTTGTGTTTCTATGTTCAGTTGTTCTACATGTTCCAAATTGCAAATTGCTTCCACAATTTCTTCATATCTGCAACAGTCCAAAATGGCTTCAAGAATAATTCTTTTGACCTTATCTCTCTCGAGCTCCGCACACCCATTGAATCTTGTGCTGCCCCTCCCGTGCTCTGTGCTTGTCCGAGACACGAATGACCACTGTTATTTGTCTTATCTCTTGAACTGGTAAGCGGCACTGGACGGATATGGATGATCGGAACCCGGCTTTTATCTGTTTGTCGCAAATGTTCTGGATTTCGGCGTAACTGTGGAGATTTTGTACCATTTGTGTTATTTTGGATTAAGAACTTGTAAGCTATAAATATGTAGCAAACACAGATCAAAAGAACCTGCCTATAAACAAACAAGCAGAAGAATAGGCGGTATTAAATGTAATATTTCGGTATGAACAACACCGTTTGTTAGGTTGTCTAGCTTAGGTAGGCAAGCACCCATATCTCCGGCTCCCTGAGGCTCAAGAAACTGGTCCTGCTTAAACCTATATTTACTAAGGTCCTTATTGTAATTTATAGAATTTGAGGGGGTTTTATGTAAAAATAATTTTATATAATTTTCAAAATACACCTCAAGCATTTAATTATCGCCTTTAAAGTTTTCATGGATGTATATTTTATAATTATGAAATTTCTAGTGAGAATAACCTAGTTTTCAAAGTATATGGTATTTTGTTGATGTATATTGAACTTGTTTGTATTGCATAGTATTTTTTTATTTAAAGTGATTTTTTTGATTTAGAAAATTTATAATCTTGTATAATATATCTAAAATAGATCTTTTGATGATACATATACATATACATATACATATAAATATAGATATATGTGTGTGTGTGTGTGTAATTTTAATTTATTATTTTGTAGAAATCTCATTTTCTTGAAAATGATATTAAAATTTCCATCGGAATCCGAATGCTCCTTGCGGAGGTCTGAATTCCGCTCTACTATACCCAAAGATGTGCGATAATCCGCACCATCCCGAAACCGGGCTCCCCAAAAATGGGTTGTAGAGGTACAATTTCATGGAAATGATTAATACACTTTTTATAGAAAATGGTTTTGTAAGTTTAAAGTATTTATTTGTATAGTCGTATTTCCCGTATTCTATGTTCCCAAAATTTATCGTGCTATGATAGAGACGTGTTTTGTGATGAGTTAGGTTATTACCTCGTGAACTATCTAAAGGTATAGCAAGGAAATAATGTTATAATGTCGAAATGAATAATTTGTGGTATTTTTGTGTAAAAATGCGATAAATGTCACAAAAATATTTGTTTTATGTGAAACTTGATTTAATGGTTTTGTTAATGTTTGTTAAACAGTATGTGATAATATAAAGTTATCTTTATTAAGAAAAATATAGCTTTTAGAGAAAACCGAATCGGAAGTCGGACTAACTCCGCTTCCGTCTGGTTTTAGAAATAGAATTTTTTTCAAAAATTAAGATGGGAGGGGAAGTGGGACTTACTGGCTTATGAAGTAGAGGGGAGAAATAGGAAGAGTGGGGAAGTGCCGGTGCGTCGTTTCGTTGCCGGAAACTCCTCGGATCGTTGCCGGAAGTTCGTCGGAGTTTCACGCTTCGTTAACTCCACTTGCACACTATAAGAACTTGGAATTTTCTTGAGAGTTTAGGCAGGGAATTATAAGTGAGGGGTGGTGAAATGAGGTTAGTATTTATAGGGAAAAATTAGGGTTTAGGGTGTTTAAGGAATGCATTGAAATATGCATTAAAATGAGGTTAAATAGGTATTTTATTGCTCTCTGGATTAATTCAGAGTAAACAAGCAATAAGGGAGAAGTGGGGTAGGCCAAACGTTGCAGGAGGCAGAAGATGAAGGCATTTGGGACGGGTATGACCGACGGCGCCGAGCCATTTCCTTGATCTCGACGGGTCAACACCGACGGGTAGGCTTAGGGTTTTAGCCACGTGTCTCTGTCGCTTCAATTTCCCTTGTGTTTATGTTTATTTTCCCTGTGACTTTTGGTTTTACATGTTGTGCACGTGTAGACTCTTGAGATTCTAACAAGATTAAAAGAAATTAAAATAAAAAGAATATGTAGCTGATGGGATTTGAACTCTGGTGCTATGTTTCAGCAGTGCAAGGCTTTACCAGTGTGCTACAAGTGTTTTCTTGCTGTTCAAAAGTAAATTAAACTTTTAACTTGTGCTTAGGCTTAAGTACCCATTTCTGTATTTTTGGAAACAAAATTGTACAGAAAGTTTAGGGTTGTTACACTTCCTCACTTCTCACTAGAGATTTAAGGAAATTAAAGAGAGTATCTTGACACTTTAACTACACCCCTAAACATTATTTTCTAGCAAGACTTGATCTTTATTTTCTTCTTGGAAGGTAGAGCTTGAACTGGGATCCTCGGGTGAATCGTCGTCGACATAGGAGATCGACTACGAGACCTTGATCCTACAACCCTAGGAGCTCAAGGAGAGAACTATACAAGACCCGAAGGACCGACTTCAAAGGTTGTAGTGCTCAACCTAGTAGTTAAACTCTTGTAGTTTAGTTTAGTCTAGTGTTTGGACTTAAATTCTAGGGTTAAAGTATATAGTGCTCAAGAAATTTTAAAGTTTTTTATTCTACAAAGTTGTGGTAGTCACGGCAACGAGCACTATACACCTACAAATATCATCACCACCGATCTTGTCAAAGCCCTCACCTTCATCACCGATTTAAGATCACTGTCGAAGTCACCCCCTCCACCACCAATCTTGTCGAAGTCATTTTCTTCTAAAAAAAATTTAAAAAAATTCAAGGTGATGCCATTTTCTCTAATATCGTCCTCTTCTATATCTTTCTCTGCTTCTAGTTCTATTTAGGCAATGACATCTACTCCTTTTTCTTCATCTTCTTGTACAACTTTCATTTATATATTCTATGTATGGTGTCATCTTCTCGATTTTCTTCTTCTCTTTCCTCCAGTGCTTCTACATCTATATTGATGGCACCATCTCTTATTTCTTCTTTTCTACCTCTTCATTTTCCTCTACTTATTTATGGTTACGATCAACACCTCCTTTTATGGTTTTTCTTTTTCTTTTACTTCTCCATAGACCGTGGCAATCTTCTTTTTCTTCGTCTTCCTCTTCTGCAAGTACAACATAGGTAATTGTTTTACTTTGTTTTTTCTATTTTTTCTATTTTGTTGGTGATATCATCACCTCTTTTTTCTTCTTCTACCTCAATGTTGGCAATGTTCTCTCCTCCTCTGTCTTTTCCTTTCCCTTTTAGTACTTCTACTTTAGTATGAGTGATGTCGTTTGTTTTTCTTTCGTCTTTTTTCTATTAACTATTCTTCTTTTTCTTGTAATTTTATTTTTATCCTTCTTCTTCTTGGTTTTTTTTTTTACCCTTGATCTAACTTCATCTTGATCCCTTGATCTTGATATAACTTCTTCATGATTTTTTATTTTCTTGATAGGAGCTCTTTTTTATCTTAGCTCAATTCCTTATTGTTATCTTTTATTCTTCTTCTTCTTCTTCTTAATCTTTTGACCATTTATTTCTTGGTGCAACCTTTTCTTTATCTATGTCGATGATATGATTATTACTGGTGATGACTCAGCAACTATCACATATCTCAAGCAACTTCTTCAGCAGCAGTTTGAAATAAAGGATTTTAGACATTTACGCTATTTTTTTAGAATCGAAGTTGCCTACTCTCCCCATAGATATTTTCTGTCACGGAAAAAGTACATTTCTGATATTCTTGTTGAGCCACGGTTGACGATTCTACTATTATTGACAGTAGTGTAGTTTCGTCAACCAGATGGAGTGATTCTATCTACATCCATTTCATAGATCAAGTGGTCGATCTCTTTACGAAATCTTAAACACGTACCCAACTTTTATATTTTTTGTCCAAATTCTCGGTTTATGATCCACCATAAATTTGAGGGGACTGTTAAGATATGTATATCTTTTATCATATCTTTTATATCATTTTGTATTTATCTTTTTGTATTGGGATTTACATATATTATACGTATATTATATATTAAGGTTTCTTCTTATGAGATATATATAGAGAAATATATTTTATATTATATTTCGATCAATCGTTAATAATATTTTTCCTCTACTAAATTCAGTAGTCGCTGACATTTTATTAATATATGCAAAGATTTTGTAATGGATACATGTATCTCTATTAAAAATGGAAGGAATAGAGTTTGCTATACAATAAGGCTCATAATTAATAGAATAAATTGGTGAATTTCTAATCTCTGCTATTATAACCACAAGATCTGATGGAGGTCTGGATCTCCTTCAGATGTTACCTTCCGTTGATCTGCAGCGTGCGGTGATGGATGGCTGAGATTGAGTTGGAGTGTTGCCTCCTGAAGCCTATGGATCTCAATGGGCTTGAGTTGGTTGAGGCCGAGCTACCTGCAAGGAAGTCCCGGAGTGGTTGTGCCACCGAGGACCCTCCGACGATCAAGTTAGATGGGGTATTTTGGCAGAGTAACGGCCTATTGGGGTGAAAATTGGCTTCCCTGGGTCGTCTGGGAAAGGGGTTTATATAGTGGCAGCAATGGGCAGGCGGGCGTGAGATTCATGCCGGCCGTTACGCTCCTGACGTTGCGCCCGCGCGATAGACGTGATCCCCCATTAATGACAAGATATGCTCGTTAATAGGGGATCGTGATAGTATGGAATGTGGGATCATAGGCGACGGATATCTCATGCCTGGCGAGATCCGCGGAGCCAAGGCGGAGGTGCCTGTGATCGATGCTGCGGGTCGTTCGGTGAGACCGAGGAAGATAAGCTCGGCGGGAGGCTCGGGAACAAGCGGGAGGTTGAGGCATCTTCGTTCTGTGATAGCTCGGAGGCAAGCTGGGAGGGCCGAGGAGGCTCATCGTGCAGGAGGCTCGGAGTGAGCCAACGGTTTTTTGTAAGGCGGGTATAGGAGTGGTCTGGACGGCCACTGAAGGTCGGAAACATCCTCGGGTCGAAGGCCCGGGACATGCTTCTAATGTACCATTGTCGCTCTTTCCTTGTAAGCTCTAGGATACGTCATCTGCCACATGTCATGATCTACGGAGTCACCGATATCAAGCATCATCATTAGCCCCCCACTCTCGTCTCAACCCATTCCTGGGTCGGGTCGAGAGTGGTCTGACCGGTCACCCGGGGTGAGCTCTTATTTGAAAATATCGTCGGTGTGTATTCCCGGGCAATTAGTCGTATTTTCTTGATGACGTCGGTGGATCAGGGGAGAGATCTCGCATTAAAGGGGGAGCGTCGATTTGTGCGTATGTTCGTCGAAGCGGCAGCCCACGTGTCTGGTGCTGGTTGGCTGATGCGACGGGCCGCAGGTGTTCCCGCGCCCGATGGGACACGCTCAATGCGCATGTGATAGGTGGAGCGCAGATGGCTGCTGAATGCGAAGTGTTGTTTTGGCGGGAGACAATCGGTGCCGTAGGATGCGTATGCCGACTGCTATAAATAAAGGTGGGATCCACTTCAGGGTCCATACCTCATCATATTTCTCGTGCCTTTGGTGGTAGCTCGGCGTTCTCTTCTTTAGGTCGGGATCTCTGTGTTTTCTCTTCCAAGGACTTCATCCTTTTGATCATGTTAGATGTCTTCAACCGAGGAGTCTGTAGAAACAGTCCGGGGAGAGTCTAGGGAGTCCTCTGTAGCTTCCTCTTCTTCTTCTTCTTCTACTTCTTCTTCGTCTGAGTCGGAGTCCCCCCAGGAAGTTAAGGTTAGTCATGCTTCTCGGGGTCGTGCGACGGGGGCGGTCCCCAGGGCACAGGTCATGGATGCTCCTGGCGTGTCATCCGTGATGAGGAATGCGGATGAGCTCTCCACCATCCGGACTCATTTCCACATTCCTCCCGGCTACTCGCTTCGTCTGGATGAGGAGGTGGAGAGCGCGGACCAGGTATGGGGCAAGGAGATTGCCCTGTACCTGGAAGCCTTTTGGGTCAGGATGCGCCTGCCCTTCTCCCCCGAGGTGAGTGAGGCGTTGAACTGTTTTGAGTTAGCCTCGGTCCAGTTAGTGACGAACTCTTGGAGGATCCTCCTTGGGTTCCTGGTCCGGTTGAAATTACGTCTAATCCCTTTCGGCCGGAGTCTTCTCGTTTCTTCTCTTTGCTACAAAAGTCACCTCGGCACTCGTAGGGGCGAACCGTGCTGGGTATACATCTCTTTTAGAAAAAACCGAGGAGATGATGCCGGGTCAGGGGTCGTCGTAGTACCTTCTTCCATCCACAATTGGAAGAAGAAGTTTTGTTTGTTGGGCCTCCCGAGAGTGAGGATTGGCATGTGCCCATCCAGTGGCATAGGGGAAACTCCCCGCGGGTGGAGCGATCGAGTGATCCCAATAAGGTGGCGGTGTCACAGTGGGAGCCCATCCCCCGGGCTGATGTGTTGCTGTCTGAGCGGGCCCTCGGTTGGGCCGGGCTCACCCCTGCCCAGTTCGTGGGTAAGTTGGGTTTTTCAGGCGACCTGTTTAGACATGTGTATTTTTTTCACTTCTTCTGGCATTGCTGACTCCTTTGTATCTTTGTCTTATGTAGAACCCATGGACCTAGGCAAATTTCGGGCAACCCTGGTCGAGCAGAAGAAGGGGAAGAAAGCTGGAGACGCCGGCTCTTCCCGTCCGTCGTCGGCTCCGGCTACACCGGCAACCACTCCATCCAGGCGCCCGAGCGCACCCCGGGCCCCGGAGCCCAGCCAAGCGCCGACCCGAAAGCGTGCTCAGGAGAAAGAGCCTCGGGCTTCAGAGGTAGGAGGTGAGACCGTCTCCCCTGGGTCGCTCCTCAAGAGGTTCCATAGGACGATGCCCCGCTCCCCAGATTCCCCGATCCTCGTGGATGAAGGGGAGCTTCGCTTCGAGGTACCCTTGGGGCTTTCCATCGCCGACAGCCTGCTCATGGAGATGGAGAGGTCGGCCGGGGGCAAAATTCCTCGGGGGACCCTTAGGATCCAAAGGCCATAGCTCAAGAGGCCGTGCACTTTAGTGTTCACACCCCACTAGGGTCTTCATTCAGTGTTTCTGTTCTCGAGATTGGGTCCCCCTTTTCTTTTTACCCTCCTTCGTTTTCTTCAGGTCCTCCAGCACGTCGCCCTCGTCGTCAACATGGAGGACAAGAAAATCATCCCGGCGATGCGTGCCGCGGGCGAGTTCTCCTCGCGGGAAAAGAGCTCAAGGCTGGAGTTGGAGGCGGAGATGGAGAGGGTCGCTGCTCTCGAAGATCGGGTGGCAGCCGAGGACCGGGAGATCGCCAGGTGCCAAGAGGCCGCCCGGGCCGCCGAGGCCAAGCTAGAAGAATCCAAGGTGCTCGTCGCCACCCTGAAAAAGTAGGCGAACACCCTCCGGAGGGAGTGCGAAGCGGAGAAGGAAGGGACGAGGCGAGCCGAGCTCCGAGCGTGAAAGGCGGTGGAGAACTATAAGAAGTTGGACCAATACTACACCGACCTTGCTGCAGCCGCTGCCATCATTTGGCATGACGCCCTCGACACCGTCAAGGCCCAGATGCCGGATTTCCCTAACGGCGAGCTCCGGATCGAGTACCCTCTCAGGTATGACGCGTAAGGGAATGCCCCTGGAAGCGCTGCAGGGGGAGAAGCCCCCGGTGGGTGCGTTGGGGAGAGGGCGGTCCCCCCGACTCCCGGCGCCGAGGCTGCAATGGGCGCCGACCTCCGGGCCGACACCCCAGTTGTCATGGTGGATGCGAAGCTCGTTAGGGTTCTCCTTGCCCTCGATGCCTGAAGCCCCTCGCCTTCTTATTTTCTTTTATTGCTCTGAAATTTTGTAAGCCTCCAGGAATTTTTGTAAGGCTGGAGAGCCCATAATACCCTTGTAAAGAATATATTTGTGAATAAAATCATTTTGCAGTTTGCAGTGTTCTTTGTGTCAATATTTTCCCTTTGTCCGTTGTTAAATCTCTATTTGCACGGTACTTCCTTCATGAAGCGTTTAGTCCAAGATCGATTTTTCATCTGGCAACCGCACGTCGAGTTGAATTTAACCATTTGCCAAGTGTGCAAAGACCGGTGCAAGGTCGGTATCTCCATGGCCCAGAATTCGACATGGGGATTGCGTAGTGGACGCGCATGGGGTTACCCTCTAGGGATGGACTGAGAAGGGAAGACGCTCGGTGGCCTCTTGATGAGGGCTTTGATCCTTGGCGTCGTGGGGTAAGAAATTACCAGCTAAGGTGTACCGAGCAAGGTAGCTGCTCGGTGGCCTCTTGATGAGGGCTTTGATCCTTGGCGTCGTTGGGTAAGAGATTACCAGCTAAGGATGGACCAAGCAGGGTAGATGCTCGGTGGCCTCTTGATGAGGGCTTTGATCCTTGGCGTCATGGGGTAAGAGATTACCAGATAAGGATGGACCGAGCAGGGTGACTGCTCGGTGGCCTCCTTATGAGAGCTTTAATCCTTGGCGTCGGTGGGTAGTAAACTACCATTCAAGGATAGACCGAGCAGGGTAGCTGCTCGGTGGCCTCTTGATGAGGGCTTTGATCCATGGCGCAGGAGGACATTGGGAGGTCTGCTAAGGATGGACCGAGAAGGGTTGCTCTTCGGTGGACTCTTGATGAGGGCTTTGATCCTTAGCATTGTAGGGTAAGAGATTACCAACCAAGGATGGACCGAGCAGGGTAGCTGCTTGGTGGCCTCTTGATGAGGGCTTTGATCCTTAGCGCGGGAGGGCATTATGAGGCCAGCTAAGGATGGACCGAGCAGGGTAGCTGCTCGGTGGACTTTTGATGAGGGCTTTGATCCATGGCGTCATGGGGTAAGAGATTACCAGCTAACGATGACCGGGCGGGGTAGCTGCTCGGTGGCCTCTTGATGAGGGCTGTGATCCTTAGCGCGGGAGGACATTGGGAGGCCAACTAAGGATGGACCAAACGGGTAGCTGCTCGGTGGCCTCTTGATGAGGGCTTTAATCCTTGGCATCGTGGGGTAAGTGATTACCAGCCAAGGATGAACGGAGCAGGGTAGCTTCTCGGTGGCCTCTTGATGAGGGCTTTGATCCTTAGCATGGGAGGGTATTGGGAGGCCAGCTAAGGATGGACCGAGCAGGGTAGCTGCTCGGTGGCCTCTTGATAAGGGTTTTGATCCTTGGCGTCGTGGGGTAAGAGATTACCCGCCAAAGATGGACTGAGCAGGGTAGCTGCTCGGTGGACTCTTGATGAGGGCTTTGATCCTTAGCGCGAGAGGGCATTGGGAGGCCTGCTAAAGATGGAGCGAGCAGGGTTGTTTCTCGGTGGCCTCTTGATGAGGGCTTTGATCCTTGGCGTCGTAAGGTAAGGGATTACCAGCCAAGGATGGACCAAGCAGGGTAGATGCTTGGTGGCCTCTTAATGAGGGCTTTGATCCTTAGCGCAGGAGGGCATTAGGAGGCCAGCTAAGGATGGACCGAGCAGGGTAGCTGCTCGGTGGCTTCTTGATGAGGGCTTTGATCCTTAGCGTTGTGGGGTAAAAGATTACCATCCAAGGATGGACTGAGCAGGGTAACTGCTCGGTTTAACCTTCCTTGGTGTGCGAACATTGGGAAGAGTGACCATCGCAGATAACACGTGTCAGGAACGCACGGGGAAGGCAAAGCGTTTAGAGAAGACGCGTCAGTTCCGCTATGTGGCGGTGCGGTATTAGGACAATATTGGTGGATCCCAGGATTCGCGCCCATGCGCACACAAATTTAGGCCTTTAGGGATTCTGCATCAGTTATAAATAGAGAGGGAGACGCCAACTTTCCAGCATTGCTTTTCGAGATGGCCGGGCTAACTTATGCGATTGAAGGGATCATCACCTTCGACGATGTCTACATGTAATACCGGACCATAGGTGTGGGTCAGTATCGGGCCGTGATACAGCGTCTCGAAGGTCACGTCGGCCGGCTCCTTCTTCGATGGTCGCCCTCCTCCAATTGCTAATGTACACAATCTAGAGGCGGTCTCCAAGGTTGTATAATCCCCTCTCTGAGGAGCTGCTGGACGAGGCGCTCGACAAGGTATGCTCGATTTATTTGCTCGGACACATCTCGAAGGCCAGGCACGACCGATCCTTGGCCTCATTTTGGAGTGCTTCCAAAAGAGCCATATTGTGAGCCGGGGGCGAAGGGCGGAGCGTCGGGTGCCTCCCTGGCGTCCCTGGTTTGCGCGCGGCATCGGCTCGAGCAGGTTGCGGAGGCGTGGGCCCGGGTGGTAGAAATTTACTCCGAGTATCATCGGGAGTATTTCCTCAATCCCCTGCCCCCTCTGTTGTAATAATTTTTCTTTTTCTCTTTTGATGTAACGCTGAAGAGCCCACAATACCTCTTAAATGAATAAAATCTCCTTTTTGCAATATTCTATCGTTTCCTTTTTCTTATTTAAATAAAAAAGAACTTTTGGAAAGGTTTACATCGCTTAGGTGAAAGAAGAAATGTACATTCATAGGTATTCTTTTCAGAGGTACAACTTGAGTTTTTCGGTATTGTAAGGCCGTGAAAACTTGCGACCATCCGCGTCTTGTAAACGATAAGCTCTACCTGGCAGGACCTCGGAGACGAGGAAAGGACCATCCCATTTCGGGGAAAACTTATGCAGCTTTCCTTGATCAACAAACTCGTTCCGCCTTAGGACTAAATCTCCGGTCTTGAAGAAGCGACGCTTGACTCGCGTGTTGTAGTAACACGCGATTTGTTATTGATAGGCGGTAGCTCTGATCTGAGCCCGGTCCCGTTTCTCTAGCAAGATGTATAGGTTAGTTCGGAGGGCTGTGGTGTTCGCTTTGTCGTCAAAGTGCTCGACCCGGTAACTGGGGAGCCCAATCTCCGCTGGGACCATTGCCTCAGTACCGTAGCAGAGGCTGAAAGTGGTCTCCCCAGTAGGGGTGATTGGTAGGAGTTTTGTATGTGCGTTTTAAAATTAAAGAATACCGCAGTCAAGACGGTGTCGCTTGGTAGCTAGCCGGTTGAGTACGGATCGGTCCACAGGGAAATGGTGTTCTTTCTTTAAGTTTTAACGAGTTAGGTCCTATTTTTGGTAGGTTTTGTTTTAAGATCTAAGATTGAGATTAAATTGATTTAAAGGCTTGCTAGGGTTAGAATTAGGTTAGTTTGGAATAGGGATTCTACTCACTGCTTTCTTTGCCCTACTTAAGAATATAGGTGTTAGGGTAATAGTCAACAAAGGGGATTAGCATGACTAGGAAGAAACTTAGTTTCTTCCTTTTGGTCCTTGTCCATCCTTTCTTAATTCTTAGCCCTAACCTCTATTTAAATCAACCACAACTGGTCTAACTAGGGAGTCACCGCTATCTTGTAGGATAGGGTGCCGTAGTGAGTGGTGTGTGGTTAATTTAAATAGAGCCCTAATTAATTAAAATTATATGGGCAAGAAAAGGAGTGAGAGAGATTTTCTTCTCTCAAACCTTCCCTATCCTAACCCTAACAAATGAGGAATTACTCATTCATTAGGAAATTAACGATACAATTCATTTTTATAATTTTTATTTTAAAAGACTATATAAGTTGCAGATAATAAAAGACAGATAAAAAATTGCACTAATTAAATTCAGATAAAAAAGAATGCAAGATAGAAAATAAAAATACCTTAATTGATGACCTCTCAATAAGTGCATTACAACTGGAATTAAAATTTTAATCTAGAAAATAAAAAGAGGCATGCCTAATTAAGCTTTCGGCTTTCCTATTTATAGATAGGAGAAACCCTAAGTTTACATCTGATCCACATTTGAAATTACAAGACTACCCTAAGAAAGCCGAGTCAAAGCACCGACACCCACTGACACGTGCACTGCACGGCCGCGGTTCCGCTGAAGAAAGCCCTGTTTGGTGGCGGTTCCACGGCCGTTTGGTGGAATCATAAGTTCAGCTTCTCAGGGTTGCTTCATGTTTCCTTTTCCTTCTATTCTCTTCACTTGGTTCCTCAGAATCTTTTCTACTTTCTTCCAGATTTCCAACAGTGCAGAATTATGTGTACTTTTACCTTGAGCTTCGCTTTGAAATCTTGAATCTTTGCTGCCCTTGTGCTTTGTGCATTGAATTGCCTACCGTTCTTCATTTGTTCCTTGAACTAGTAGACGGCATCATACAGATTCATCTATTGTTGGTCGTAGTCTCACATTTGTAGCGTCTTTTCATGAATTTCACTGTAATGATCTGAGAACCTGTAACCTGCAACTATTTAGCAGACATGGATCAAAAACACCTATTTATTTGTAATATAATTAAGAATGGGCGATATAATAATGCAAAATTCTGATATGAACAAATACCCCCAAACTTATCTTTTGCTCGTCCCGAGCAAAACCAATTTTATTCTCGAAAAAATCCTAACCTCACTTTTGCAGGGAATCGCGATTGCACTGAGCTCGTGCAACAAGCCGTTAAACCTCTAGGTGTCCTTAGCAGGAGGAGTGTTGTCTTCTGAGGGTTTTCAGGGGATACTACCCACAAAATCCGATCAATTTGGCCTGTTGAGTTTCATTCTTCAATTCAGTATTCTAGTAAGAAATTATATTATCTTCAACTTAGAAATCATCAGCCCATATTTTTCACACTCACTTATCATTTAACTTGAGATCATATATGTTCTGCAAATTTATTAAGTTTTCAGCATCTTTTGAATTTTCCTTCTAAGGTTTCATCTCAACTTAGAAATTTTTATCATCTCTACTGAAGGTATAAGCCATATCTTTCATTTATATCTCTCATCCAAACCCCAATCATATACCCCTACGTGTGTGTATGTATCACCCCTACACTTGGAAATTCAATTCAAGCTATCATACTCTTGTCCATCATCCAAACTACTTTTAGTTGGTGAATTTTAGATGAAATTGCTCACACATCCGTCATGAGACCGCTAATACTTCTTGAGATACTAAACGACCGATTACAAAATGTGCTTGTGTATTTAGGCGTAATTCCTCGTCTTGTAATACATAAGGCTTAGCAGTGACTTCCAAACCAGTTGGTCTAAGGCACTAGGTGATAAAGCACCCTCTCTATATTTTTTATTTATGCATCCTTAAGTAATTACAAAACCAATGTTTATTTTTTTTTCTTTATTCACACTTGTACTTTTATTTTCTTTTCCTTTATACTAAGGATTTTAGACAAGAGCATTTCAAGGTATGCTCTACTATTCCAAGTTTCAAGGTGCGTGTATGTGCTAGTTGTAGGGTATATATTTTCAGAATTTAGACTTAAGCTTCAGAATTATTTTCCAGACTTACACTTCAAATAAAAATTCAATACTCTTCCCTTATTTTGACTTAGCCCAAGAACTGGACTCAAAATTTGCCTATTTCTAAATAAACTATAAGGACATATATTTTTTACAGTTAAACTTTAAGAAAGGTTATTCTTAGGGTTTTTAAATTTACTAAGTTTAGGATCTAGTTTTTTTTAATTAGTCAACCGTCATGTTGAACTTAAGTCAAATATGGCCAAAATTGAACTTTTCAATTTTTATTTTTTAATTTTTTATTTTTATGGGTTTTAAAATAAGTATGCAAATGCAAAAATATACATATGAATGCGAAGAAAGAAAACTTACCGAGCACACCCCCAAACTTAAACTTGACAATGCCCTCACTGTCAAGCTACACCAAGAGGGTCAAAATTGCCGGTACTCCCCTTTTTGTTTTTATTTTATTTTTTTATTTTTTTAAACAGAAAAAGAAAACAAAATATATATACACAAAAAGGTCCCCCCCCCCAAACTTAAGTGAAACAGTGTTTCCACTGTTGCTATTTTTTTAAATCTCATAAACTTGTAAACTTGGGAGGAAAAATTTATTAACGGGAACATGAAATATGATTGTGAAAATCTCCCCCAAAATTATTTTTGGCTCACCACTTTGAGTTAAAAAATTATTTTCAAGAGCCAAATTATACCCTCCCAAACTTAAGTTAAACAATGTTAAACTTTTAAAAGGGGGGGTCAAAGTTACTGGTCAATGTCAAACTTTTCAAAGACTAAAAGTCAACACCAACCATTCGAAAAATTTATCAGTGAAATGCACCGGTTGGTGGAAGAACATGTTGTATGGAGCCAGGAAGAAGTGGGGAAGAGATAAGTGGTGTAAAAGAAAAGGTTTACGTCTCGATTTGTAGAGACGAAACAATAATGGTGAACGGAAACGAGAATGTAGATGATTAGGAATGGGAAGAATGGTCACATTCTCGTATGGGATAAGAAGAAATGGTGGTTGTTCGACTTCTTCAGGTGGAGGTTGATTAATCACAAAATCCGTGTCGTTTAAGAATGCGAGTTCGTCGGCGAAAATATCTTCGAAACTTTCATCGATGGTCCGATTGAACGTTTCAATATTAATAAGTGTCGCGCCAGAATTCAACACGCTTGATTTTTCAAAAATTATGGAGGTAGAAGACTCGTAAAGCTCATCTACCTTATTCTCAAAAGAGTCTAAATCAAGTTGTTTTTCTAGAATTATCGAACTCAAAATATCGGATTGTGATTCATTAATACCCGCTATCATTAAAGGAAGATTAGAAGAGGAACCAGAGAAAGTGGGAGAAAGAAGTGGAATACGAACTTGAGGGTGGGAATGGAGTGTATAAATTAGCATAATTTGTAATGACCGATGTGTAATAAACGATTGTGCTAATCTATCAACCCACTGAGAAATGAGGTCAAATCTCTCAAGATTCATGAGAAAACATGGATACGTCGAACTTGGTAAACCAGACATTGAAAATGAAAGTGTAACGGTTTTTTGTAAGGTCGGAATGAGAATGGAGGGAAATGATTGAGGAAGGGTATCGGTTAAAAATTCAGGAGGGTGTGCGCAGTCAATGAAAGGGATAGAATGAATTGGAAAATCCGACTCCTCAAATAAAACTGCTTCATCCTCAATAATTTTCTCAATACTCTCCTCAAAATTTAGCTTATCCATGCAATTCTCATCAAAATCAAGACGCATTTGAAGTTCGGGAGAAACATTTAATGACTCAAGATGATGAATTGGAGAGAAAAATTCAGTCAAATCTGCGGGTTCATCATCCAAAATATTCCCAGCGTCAATATCCTTAATCAAGTGAAAATTAATTTTCTCAGACACCTCAACAAATGCATGGGTATCAATTAATTCATGTTCTAGATTGGAGGTGTAGAGGTCAAAAGGATTGGGTGTGGGTTCACTCGAAAGGGACCCTTCACAATCAGGAAAATCAAACAACACAAAGTCACACAACTCATTAATCATTCTATCTTCAATTGATGAATCATGTGGGACACTCGATAGACATTTAAAACCGGAGTTGTGGGATTCAATTGGGGACTGGCAGGTTTGATTTGGAAGGGTGTACAGCTCACTCTCACCACTCAAATTCTCAATCTGTCCAACCGCCTCATCATACATTGGAAAATTTGGAGCTAGTTGGAAACTAGCTACCGGGTCATTAGGTTGTATAAGGGCGGCCATAGAAGCATTCAAATTCATCATATATTGGCATGACGCTACCATAAAATCTTCCAACGACTGTTCCAGACTAGACATGAGTTGTGAAGGGGTTTCAGTAAAAGATTTGAAGTTGTTTGGATACTGGAAACTCCCAAATGGCTGTTCAGAAGCAATGTCTAGGGGAGGTGCAATAGTCGGGTAGGACTGGTAGGAATGGAATTGTTGGACAGGAGTACGATCAACATTTGGATAAGAATGTGAATAGAAATTGTTCATCCAAAAATTCGCAGTGGTGAAAGGTGTGAAAGATCGGTTACGAGATTGTTCAATATATTCAGCAATAGACATGGGTTTCAAAGTTACAACAGGACTTGAAAAAAGGTGTATCAATGTTCAGTTGATAAAACTGCACATTTGTATTACATTTTTCCTACCATTTTCATATTAAAAAAGGACTTTATTATAATATATTATATATATGAGGGTTTATGTGTGAAAACACCATTTTCCATGTATTAACATATTTTAATTATCATTTGGTAGAAAAATGTATGCAAATAAATCTATTGACCAAATCCTAGTAGAACTAAGTCTACTAGATATTATTTGAGATTATGGTGCAGAATTTTCCAAGTTGTTATGCAGGATTTAACAAACAAATCAATTTGTTGAAGAAAACTTGCCAAATTAAGAAGCAAAACTTGGAGACCAAGTCTGGAAGCAACCGAGAGAATATTTCTGAATTCTAAAGGTGCCTAGGATTGCCACATGTCACGAGAGGAAAGCCCAAGAAAATTGATCGAGAGATCCTCACCGTCAAGCGCGGATCCGCGGCCAAACACCCCCTTGGGCCGCGGATCCGCCGCACTTCTATGGAGTTGGGAGCCAAGATTTTTTGGCATGAATCTCTGATGAATTTTACCAACTTCTCAACAATAAGATTATGGGTTTGCAATATAAAAAGGCACCGAGAGCCTCTTGGAAAAGCGATCAAGCCGACGAGATCACGAAGTCCAAGACGGCTCACGCATCCAGGCTGATCATCAACGGTTCATCTACCTCCTTAGAAGAGATCGAGAAGCAAACTAGGTTTTTGTAATCATTTTCTAAGGAATCAAAGTGTACTTGATATTGTTGATTAATAAAGGTAGTTTTCTTCTTCTTATTCTATTTCTTCGTAGTTTAATTATGCAATTTCTTTCCATCTCTTTTTCTCCCAACATGCGCGAGTAATTCTCCGCTTGTTAGGGTTCGTAGGATTAGGGTAGGTTAATGGGCGACGAAAATAATTAAACCCTTTTTAAGTCCTATAAAGTTTAGGAACTTTATCAAAATAATCATTAACATCCTAATCGGGCGCGCTAGCAATTCCTTGCTAGTTCCGACCGCGATTAGAGATTAGATTAATGATTGTTTTGGTAAAGGCTAGATATGAACGGAGTTCCGTGTCGAGATAAGGGTTACGAGTGGGATTCCTTTTTCCCTCCAAAAACCCTAATCTACACGCATCACCGTCGTTCTAGCTCTAAATCTATTAATGGATAAAAAGGGTAACTTTTAATTAATCTTCCATAACTACTAAATCCTAACGAACCCTACAAGCCCTATTATTATATTATTTAAATCTCTAAAATAATCTAGATCTATATTTTACATTAAAGTAGATCTAGAAACCTTTTCACAAAATTCTTTCTTCCTCCTCTCTTTTTAAACAAATCTAAAGTAAAAATAAAAGGTTCCACGTTTCCCAGAGGACGACCCGTACTCATCTCGGTCTAGCTACGCGCGACACCGTTCTGATTGCGGTTAAATAACTACAAAAACAATCTTTCGTATCAATCAAATGGCGCCGTTGCCGGGGATACGTGCGTAATTTTTTATTTTTACTATTTGTGTTGAATTCTTAGACGAGTCATATCATTATTAAAACAAAACTGCAAATTGCATATTTAACGATTTTTGTGTGAATTTTGCGAGGGAATCTGGAGTCGCGGACTTGAGAAAACAGGAGATCTAGGGTTCCGAACTTCTCCGGTATCTTTCTTAACCCCTTCCCTCTCCTCTCAAATCCAATAAAATCTATTTTCTGCAGGATTCTTTGCAAGATATTCGCCGCTCAAAAATCTTTTTGCAAAGTTTTGTTTTGCGGTTTGTTTTGCATATTTTAATACGGACTCTAAGGGGCAAAGACCAAATCAAGATTAGGTGGGGATTTCATCACCCTTCCTAAGCCCCACAAATCACAAACCGAGCATATAGATCATCCCTTCATTAATTTAAAAAATATCTAGACCAGACTCTAAAGACTGTCGCGCTCAATAAGGACAGAGGAAGGTCGTGGGTAATCTATCGTTTATCCGCATTACTTTTGTAGTGCCTAGGCAAGTGTGTCAAAGGCTAGTGGTTTTTAATTAGGCCCACTACTGTGGTTCCTTCCCACTTACCTGGCACTCACCTGGCTACAAGGGTAGTACGGAGGCGGTAGAGGATTGATCCCGCGGCTTGTCCTTTGGAAGTCTAGGAGCGGTCTAGAGACTGGACCTAGGTGACCTTAGTTCTAGGGTTGCTTGTGCATCTTAGGGGTGATTTGTCTTGAGTCCCACTTTTTCAAAACAAGCCAATTTTAAATCACACACACGCTGCCACTTGCACTAAACCCGCTTAGTGCATGCTCGGCTGGACACGGGATCCTAGTTCCCGTCTTGTCCGCGTTCCTGCTATCGACGCCGAAGTCGGTACTTCTTCATCTTCTTGGATCGAACCCGGGTCACCCGCGTGACAGGAGGGAATACTCACCACACACCACATCGACCGTGATGGACGGCACTCCATCTAATTATAACACCACGCTGCCACCGCCCGCAGGTGAGCAGAATCCACCGCGCATCTCTCTCCAAGAGAGATGCTATCCTATTCGTGGTCCTCTTCCTACTTGTCTATCTCTTCCACCACCTAATGGGGATAATTTCGAAATTAAACCCCACTACATCAATCTGCTGCCCAAATTTCACGGGCTTGAGTCGGAAGACGCGTACGTTTTCATCACCAAATTCGAAAACGTATGCGCAATGATGGGTACTTCACAATTGACTTTAGATGCTATGCGCTTACGTCTTCTCCCATTCACACTGTGCGACTTGGCAGAAAAATGGCTTTATAATACTGCCGCACACTCTATCGCTAATTGGGATGAATTCGTCGTAGCATTTCTTAAGAAGTTTTACCCAAATCATAAGACTGCACATGTTAGGAGTGAGATCAACCAGTTCACCCAGCTTCCCAATGAACCATTTTGGAAGTGCTTTGAACGTTTCAAAGATCTGCTTGTCCAATGCCCCCATCACGGAATACAAAGATGGGATTTATGTCGGATTATATATGAGGGCATTAATCCAGCGACAAAGCAGATGCTTGAAACAATGTGTCAATGCAATTTCATGTCTAAAGATGACGGTGAAGCATGGAAATATCTGGAAGACCTTGCTGAACACACGTTGCAGTGGGAAAGCGTAAGACCACCTTCAACTAAGGGAGGTATTCACCAGCTCGATGTTTCTATCGCAGTGAAAGCCGAAATGGCAGCGATACAGAAGAAACTCGATGCTATTGAAAACAAGTTCTCAACATTCTCCCTAAATCAGGTCACGCTTCCTAAGACCGTTTGTGGTTGCTGTTCGGATCCTTCACACCTAACGGAAGAATGTCCTATGAATGCCTCGTTTCAAGCTAATGCTGCTTTTCAGCAGCGACCTAGAAACGACCCTTATTCTTCCACATATAATCAAGGATGGAGGAATCATCCTAACTTTGCTTGGAACCAAAACCAACAAAGCAATTATCAAAGACCTCCTCCACAGCAACCACAACCACAGAATCAGCCCCCCTTTCAGTCACAAAATTTCCAAAATCCGGCCAACATTTCTACACCACAAGTGGCCGGTACAGACAACTCACTTGCACAAACTTTGGATATGTTCATGAAACAATCCATGCAAAATTCGGCTGAGATAAGGTCTTCTATTGATGCCCTAACGAAAAACTCCTCCTCCCACGGGGAGAGTATTAAATCAATAGAAAACCAAATAGCACAGTTAAATGCCGCAATGAGTGCGAGAGAGAAAGGGAAACTCCCATCTCAACCCCTACCGAATCCTGGCCATTCACAAAGTCATAATGTGAATGCCATTACTACGTTGAGATCGGGGAGAGTGCTGAATAACCAAGTGGGTGAGCAATTTGATGATAGTGACACATTTGATACCCCTTTTTCTTCTTCTTCCCCTAATTCTTCTAGTCCCCCACCTTCATCCGAGCCTATTCTCCGTTTTCCCCAAGGCTCGAACATTTCGCTGAATCTATCTAAGTCGATTCCCACTCCAATTTTGGGATCGAATCCATCTCCACAGTCTTCTCCACAGACGTTGGACCCAAAACTTATTGATCAAGCACCTTATCCAAACAGGTTAAGGAGCAACAGACCAAGTCCACAAATGGAGAAGATTGTGGAAATTTTTAAGCAAGTTAACATAAACATTCCTCTCCTAGATGCTATTCAACAAGTTCCGTCATATGCGAAAATCCTAAAGGACTTGTGCACTAGGAAGAGAAAAGTTCAAGTACCTAAAAAAGTTTTCCTTGCGAGTAATGTGAGCACTGCTTTTACACAACAACTACCCAAGAAACGAAAGGACCTCGGAAGTCCTACAATTTCTATTTCCATTGGGGGTAAAAATATCAATCGTGCTCTACTCGATCTAGGTGCTAGTGTAAACTTGCTTCCGTATTCTGTTTATGAGCAATTAGGGATCGGAGAGTTAAAACCTGCGCATTGCACTCTTCAGATGGCCGATCGATCTATCACCCAACCAAGGGATGAGCTAGAGGATGTGTTAATCAAAGTCAGGGAATTCATATTTCCTGTGGACTTTATCGTTATTGATACACAGCCTGTGGCAAACCCATGCAATCAAATCCCGGTGATACTCGGTCGACCCTTTTTGGCCACTTCCAACGCGGTAATCAATTGTAGAAACGGCTCTATGACCCTATCCTTTGGGAAGAAGTCAATTGAGCTTAACATTTACAAGTTGGGAAGTGAACCCTCCGAACCCTATGCTCATGTGTGTTCTGTCGAATTAATGGATGTCGACAGCAGCGAATTTGATCAACCTCATGATACAGACTCTTTTCATATGTTGTTGTTTGACCCAACCATTTACTCTTCCACCGAGTTGTCCGGGTCAACATCTAATGAGGAACCTTATATTGAGTCTGACGATCACCCCATTTTTTCCGATGACATTATTTTTCGGGGTATCGATGAAAGCTTTGAGGAAATTTTCGCTGATGAACTCGCATTTTTACAAGACACGGGTGTTGAGATGAATCAACTCCAAGATGAAGAAATTGGACCTCCACCCCCTCTTTTGGACAATCATGATAATGCGAGTAATCCATCATTACTATCACTGTGTCGTCTCTCCAAATTGAGACGCAATCTTTTTCCATTACACCTCTTGTCACCTCCCCACTTCTTCACGTCCATAGGTGACATGTTCTTCCACCAACCTTGGTGGTTCATCGATAAAATTTTTGAATGGTTGGTATTGACTTTTGGTCTTTGTAAGGCTTTACTTTGACCAATAACCTTGACCCCCTCGTGTGATTTAAAAAAAAAGATTAAAATTGTTTAACTCAAGTTTGGGGGGGTGATATATTTTGGCTCTTGAAAGAAAATGATTTTTACAAAATTGTGAGCCAAGAAATAAGTTTGGGGGAGGAGTTCACTTGCATTATTTCCTGTCCCCTTTTTCCTCCCAAGTCTACAGGTTTTTGAGCTTAACGGATGACATCAGTGAGGACACTGCTGTAAACAGGTTTGGGGGAGGTTTGTGCTTATTTACGCATCAATTTGCATCATACTTTGCATAAGCACAACATTTTCAAAAATTTCAAAAATTTTCTTTTATAACAAAAGAGTCGAAAGTGAAAAATTACATCCAAAAGATAGGAATAGTTTAAGAAAACCAAGAAAATTAGAAGTTTTCTTAAACGAACTAGTAATAAGTAGTTATGAGCTATTGTCCCAAGGGTTAGTAAGATGAAGGAAGTCACAAATCTGAGGATAAAAATAAGTCCGAAAAATAGTTTCTATTCTGGAAACCAAACATTTGAATGTTGATACCCTACAATATGCACCTACACACGTCTTGAAACTCGGGATAGTAGAGGATACCTTGAAATGCTCTTGTCTAAAAGCCAAAGTATGAAGGAAATGATGAAGAAAATATAAAAATGGTGAAAAGAAAAATGAACACTGGTTTTGTTATCGCCAAGGCAGCAATAAAAAAAATATAGCGAGGGTGCCTCTTCACCTAGTGCCCTAAGGCCAACTGGTCTGGGAGTCACTGCTAAGCCTTAGGTGGTGCAAGACGAGGAAAATATTATCACCAAATCTGCAAACACATGAGTAATCGGTCGGTTAGTACCTCAAGAAGTATTAACGGTCGCATGAAAATGTGTGAGCAGTTCTAAGTATTCATCAAATTAAAAAGTACTAAGGTAGATGGACAAGAGTATGATAGCTTGAATTGAATTCTCCGGGTGTAGGGATGTTCTTTACACACACGTGGGGTTATATGATCAATGTTTGGATGAAAGGTAGGAATGAAGAATAAAGACGATGTTTTATTGAGGGATGATGTGATTTCTAACATTTTCATGACTATTAAGATAGGGCTCATGACAACTGAAAAACTAGTATAGTTGGAAACTCTTATTTTCAAAGTCTTTCTTTTATGGTTCTTATCTTTATATGTAAATTTCACCATCACTCTTTTGTTATTGGATTTTGTGGGTGTAATCCGCTGAAAACCCTCAGGAGACAACACTCCTCCTACTAGGGCACCTAGAGGTTTAACGGCTTGTTGCACGTGCTCAGTGCAATCGTGTCTGCCTACGAAAGTGTGCTTAGTTTTCTCCTTTCTTTTTCTCCTCTTAAATAAACTAGTTTGCTCGGGACGATCAAAGCTAAGTTTGGGGGTATTTGTTCAGTTGATAAAACTGCACATTTGTATTACATTTTTCCTACCATTTTCATATTAAAAAAGGACTTTATTATAATATATTATATATATGAGGGTTTATGTGTGAAAACACCATTTTCCATGTATTAATATATTTTAATTATCATTTGGTAGAAAAATGTATGCAAATAAATCTATTGACCAAATCCTAGTAGAACTAAGTCTACTAAATATTATTTGAGATTATGGTGCAGAATTTTCCAAGTTGTTATGCAGGATTTAACAAACAAATCAATTTGTTGAAGAAAACTTGCCAAATTAAGAAGCAAAACTTGGAGACCAAGTCTGGAAGCAACCGAGAGAATATTTCTGAATTCTAAAGGTGCCTAGGATTGCCATATGTCACGAAAGGAAAGCCCAAGAAAATTGATCGAGAGATCCTCACCGTCAAGCGCGGATCCGCGGCCAAACACCCCCTTGGGCCGCGGATCCGCCGCACTTCTATGGAGTTGGGAGCCAAGATTTTTTGGCATGAATCTCTGATGAATTTTACCAACTTCTCAACAATAAGATTCTGGGTTTGCACTATTAAAAGGCACCGAGAGCCTCTTGGAAAAGCGATCAAGCCGACGAGATCACGAAGTCCAAGACGGCTCACGCATCCAGGCTGATCATCAACGGTTCATCTACCTCCTTAGAAGAGATTGAGAAGCAAACTAGGTTTTTGTAATCATTTTCTAAGGAATCAAAGTGTACTTGATATTGTTGATTAATAAAGGTAGCTTTCTTCTTCTTATTCTATTTCTTCGTAGTTTAATTATGCAATTTCTTTCCATCTCTTTTTCTCCCAACATGCGCGAGTAATTCTCCGCTTGTTAGGGTTCGTAGGATTAGGGTAGATTAATGGGCGATGAAAATAATTAAACCCTTTTTAAGTCCTATAAAGTTTAGGAACTTTATCAAAATAATCATTAACATCCTAATCGGGCGCGCTAGCAATTCCTTGCTAGTTCCGACCGCGATTAGAGATTAGATTAATGATTGTTTTGGTAAAGGCTAGATATGAACGGAGTTCCGTGTCGAGATAAGGGTTACGAGTGGGATTCCTTTTCCCTCCAGAAACCCTAATCTACACGCATCACCGTCGTTCTAGCTCTAAATCTATTAATGGATAAAAAGGGTAACTTTTAATTAATCTTCCATGACTACTAAATCCTAACGAACCCTACAAGCCCTATTATTATATTATTTAAATCTCTAAAATAATCTAGATCTATATTTTACATTAAAGTAGATCTAGAAACCTTTTCACAAAATTCTTTCTTCCTCCTCTCTTTTTCAACACATCTAAAGTAAAAATAAAAGGTTCCACGTTTCCCAGAGGACGACCCGTACTCATCTCGGTCTAGCTACGCGTGACACCGTTCTGATTGCGGTTAAATAACTACAAAAACAATCTTTCGTATCAATCAATCAACATAAGAAGGTGGTGAAGCTTGAAATGGTTGATACAAGGTGGATTGCGGAGTCCAATTGGTTTTCCTAGACGCGTCTATTCGATCTTTCAAAGAAATTTTGGGCATGGAGGGGTCGTTCGAAATTCGACCAAAACAAGAAGTGTAAGAAGTAATGTCTAGTTGAGAGTACCAAAATTCGGCAAGAGTTTTGCGAGGTGGGGTACCCATGATGTGATGAGAGAAAGGAAAAGAATGTGGATTTTTTTATTTTTTATTTTTATTTTATTTTAATTTTTATTTTTTTATATTTTTTTTAAAAAAATTGTTTGTTTTTGGAGTTTTGAAATTTTTGAAAGTGTTCTTTTCAGAAAGAGTTTTGCAAAAATTTGTACGAAACTACGACATAATTTTAAACAATCACAGTTTAAACATGCACAATCAAACCTAGAGCTAGGGTCTCCTAAGTCAACTAGACTGCTCCTAACTGTTCCAAATTGACAAGTTGTGAGATATCCATCAAATCGCCTCTTCACCGCCAATTATGGTCAGGTAAGCACAAATGAAGAAAGGAGGGTTCCGCTCACAAATCACCGGGAGACGGGCCTTTTAAAGTTACCTTTCTCACTTGTCTAGCCTAGACACCACAAAATCAAGTTTAGATAAATGACTGAATGCCCACAACCTTCCTCTGTCCAAATGAGCACGACGGTCCTTAGTTAGCTGAGTCTAGATATTTTTTTAATTAACTCAAGAGTGATGCATATGCTTTTAGTGATTTTGGGGTCTTAGGAAAGGTAATGAAATCCCCACTCAATCTGAGTTGGTTTTATAGCCCCTTAAATTCCGTATTAATTATGCAAAGCAGTTAACACACCAAAAATCTAAAACACTTGCAAAAAAAATTTTTTATTTGGCAGCGCAAAGAATCCTGCAAAAAAACAATTTATTGGATAGGAAGAAGAAGTTGATGTGCAAAGAATACCTGCAGGAAAATTTTCAGTAGAGTTCAGGGGGTAGGAGATAGAAAAAAATACTCACAGAGAAATTTGGGATGCTGACGTCACAGGTTGACCGCGATTCCGCGGTCAACTGTTTGAATTTGCCGCGGTTCCGTGGGGTTTAGTTGGTTTAGATCTCCAAAATTTTTCTGTGTTATTTTGGTTCTCCCCTGTCTGTTCAGATCCTCTATTTCTTGATTTGTTCACAGGGCTTGCTCCAGATCTGAAACAGAGTTTTCTCCAAACCTGCACACTTGCATAAAAACCTTTCAAAAAGAACGAGATGATTTTTATTTTTATTTTATTTTATTTTTTTGTTTTAAAATTTTCAATTTTTATAATAATTTTTTTTTAAATTTTTTTTATTAACCCGAAATTACATAAAGAAAGAGACTACCGTCTCCCCGGCAACGGCGCCATTTGATTGGTAAGAGTTTTGTATGTGCATTTTAAAATTAAAGAATACCGCAATCAAGACGGTGTCGCTTGGTAACTAGCTGGTTGAGTACGGGTCGGTCCACAGGGAAATGGTGTTATTTCTTTAAGTTTTAACGAGTTAAGTCCTATTTTTGGTAGGTTTTGTTTTAAGATCTAAGATTGAGATTAAATTTATTTAAAGGCTTGCTAGGATTAGGATTAGATTAGTTTGGAATAGGGATTTTACTCACTACTTTCTTTGCCCTACTTAAGAATATAGGTGTTAGGGTAATAGTCAACAAAGGGGATTAGCACTAGGAAGAAACTTAGTTTCTTCCTTTTGGTTATTGTCCGTCATTTCTTAACTCTTAGCCCTAACCTCTATTTAAATCAACCACAACCGGTCTAACTAGAGAGTCAACGCTATCTTGTAGGATAGGGTACCGTAGTGAGCGATGTGTGGTTAATTTAAATAGAGTCCTAATTAATTAAAATTATATGGGCAAGAAAAGGAGTGAGAGAGATTTCCTTCTCTCAAACCTTCCCTATCCTAACCCTAACAAGTGAGAAATTACTCACTCATTAGGAAATTAACAATACAATTCATTTTTATAAGTTTTATTTTAAAACTATCTAAGTTGCAGATAATAAAAGACAGATAAAAAATTGCATAAATTAAATTCAGATAAAAAAGAATGCAAGATAGAAAATAAAAATATCTTTATTGATGACCTCTCAACAAGTGCATTACAACTGGAATTAAAATTTTAATCTAGAAAATAAAAGAAGGCATGCCTAATTAGGCTTTCGGCTTTCCTATTTATAAATAGGAGAACCCTAGGTTTACATCTGATCCACATTTGAAATTACAAGACTACCCTAAGAAAGCCGGGTCAAAGCACCGACACCCACCGACACGCACACCGACACGTGCACTGCATAGCCGCGGTTCCGCGGCAGAAAGCCCTGTTTGGCCGAGGTTCCGCTGCCGTTTGGTGGAATCATAAGTTCAACTTCTCAGGGTTGCTTCATGTTGCCTTTTCCTTCTGTTTTCTTCACTTGGTTCCTCAGAATCTTTTCTACTTTCTTCCATATTTCCAACAGTGCAGAATTATGTGGACTATTACCGTGAGCTTCGTTTTGAAGTCTTGAATCTTGTGCTGCCCTTGTGCTTTGTGCATTGAATTGTCTACTGTTCTTCATTTGTTCCTTGAACTGGTAGGCGGTATCATACGGATTCATCTATTGTTGGTCGTAGTCTCACATTTGTAGCATCTTTTCATGAATTTCACTGTAATGATCTAAGAACCTGTAATCTACAACTATTTAGCAGATATGGATCAAAAGCATCTATTTATTTGTAATATGATTAAGAATGGGTGATATAATAATGCAAAATTCTGATATGAACAGGGGGTTTTCTTCGACGTGCGCAGGGCCCATAAAATCCAAGGTAATTCCTCGACCCAACTGCCTTGTCGTCCTTCTAGGCGCGTTCGAAGACTCCGGAGGACGTCCCGGTTAGCGACCTTGGCTTGTCCGTTGCATTGGGGATGTGCGACCGCGGCAAACTTCATGAGGATGCGATATTCGCTGCACAATTCCTTAACTTTTTATTTTTCGAAATTTGTCCCATGGTCGGTGATGATACACCTCGGGATGCCGAACCAGAGTATCACATTGTTCTGCAAGAACTTGATAGTCGTGGTGGCGTCCGGTTTCCTGATGGGAATGGCCTCGATCCACTTCGTGAAGTAGTCCACTGCGACGAGGACGTACTTGTGCCCGCCCGTACTGGTGGGGAACTGGCCTATCATGTCCATTCCCCACTGGGCAAACGGCCATGGGGAGGTTAGGGTGGTTAGCTCTGTAGCCGGAAGACGGGGTATGCTTCCATGGAGTTGGCAGCTTCTGCATCTCCTGACGAGCTTATGGGCATCCTGATGAATCGTCGGCTAGTAGTACCCCTAGAGCAGTGCCTTTTGAATTAAGGTGCGCGTCGTTGGCCCCTTCGTGGATCTCACAGAGGACATAGTCGGATTCCTGGGGGTCGACGCACCGGAGCAGGGGCTGAGTGAAGCACTTCTTGTAGAGGTTCCCATTGCTCCAGACGAAGTGGCAAGCTTTGGCTCAGAGACGGCGGGCTTCTCCCCGATTTTCTAGGAGCGTACCTTCCCTTAGGAATTCCACGGGGGGCTTTCTCCAATCCCGGTCTTCTTCCCGGGATGTGTATACTTGAAGTGGCGTTGCCCCGTCTTCCACGTTGGGTCGGGGTAAGACCTCGAAGAGGATGTTCTTCTTGTTGTTGGTCGTGTAAAATGAAGCCAGCTTACTCAAGACGTCAACCTGGGCGTTCAGCTGTTTGGGGATCTGCTCCACCTGGACTTCGTGGAAGTCCTTTCGCAATCTTCTTACCTTGGCCAGATACTTCACCATCAGAAGCTCCCGTACCTCGAATCGGCCGGTCACTTGGACGACGACTAGGGCAGAGTCGCTGCGGATCCGGATCGTTTTCAATCCCAGCCCGAAGGCTATGCGTAGTCCGGCCAGCAAGGCTTCGTATTCCGCGCTTTATTTGAGGCTTTGAACCCGATCTTCAGAAAATACCACATTTTCGCCTCGTTCGGGTCCCGAATGATAAGGCCGGCACCACAGCCTTCCTCGGTCGAGGACCCGTCGACGTAAAAGATCCAATCAGGGACGGAGTCGGGCTTCCCATTGACTGAAGGTTGAGCTACGGGGGCCGGCATAGACTATGGCTCTTTGCTGGGGATGGTGCACTCGACGATAAAATCGACCAGGGCTTGTGCCTTGATAGCCTGCCTCGGGAGGTATTTTATGTTGAACTGGGATAACCCCCACCTCCACTTCTCCATGTGGCCAGCAGACCGGGGAGAGGCGAGGATAGCCCCCAAAGGCCGCTCGGTAAGAACTATGATGGTGGCCTGGAAATTGTGTCGTAGTTTCTTTGAGTCCGTGATGAGTGCCAAGACGATCTTTTCTATGGCTGGGTACCTCATTTCTGCATCCTTGAGGACGTGGCTAACATAATATACCGGCTTTTGGACCCCCTCGACCTCTCGGACGAGCACCGAGCCTGCAACTTGGTCAGATACCACTAGATATAACGATAGCTCGTCCTCTTCAACTGGCCGGGTGAGCAGCGAGGGAGTCGCAAAGTGCCTCTTTAATTGCTCAAAGGCAGCCTGGCACTTCTCCGACCACTCGAACCTTGGTATCTTCCTTAGGGCTTTGAAGAACGGGAGGCACTTCTCTCCAGATCTCGACATGAAGCAACTCAGAGCGGCCATCCGCCCTGTCAGCCGTATGATTTTGACGTTAGTCTTGGGCACGGCCATGTTAAGGATGGCAATGATTTTCTCTGGGTTAGCTTCAATTCTACGGTGGGTGACCATGAAACCGAGGAACTTTCCGCCGGTGACCCCGAATGCGCACTTGGCGGGGTTCGGTTTCATCTTGTATTTGCGGAGGACGTCGAAGGCCTCACCAAAATCTTCGGCATGTTAGTCCGATGAGACCGATTTGATGAGCATATCATTGACGTAAACTTCCATATTCCTGCCGATCTGAGGCTTGAACATGTGATTGACCAAGTGTTGGTACGTAGCTCCGGCGTTTTTTAGGCCGAAAGGCATCACCTTGTAGCAGTATACCGCCCAGTCCGTTGTGAATGCAGTGAGATCCTCGTCTGCCGGGTTCATACGGATTTGGTTGTAGCCGGAGAATGCATCCATGAAGCTAAATAGCTCATGGCCTGCTGAGCTGTCGACGAGCTGATCTATCCGAGGGAGGGGATAGTTGTCTTTCAAGCAGGCCTTGTTGAGATCAATGAAGTTGACACACATGCACCACTTCCCGCATAATTTTTTAACCATGACTACGTTCGCCAACCATTCCAAGAAAGGCACGTTCCGAATGAAGTTGGGGCAAGAAGCATGTCTATCTCGTCCTCGATCGCCTTTTTCTTGATCGGGGCGAAGCTTCATTTTTTCTGCCGGACAGATCGGATCGTAATGTCTACCCCGAGCTTGTGAGATATGTCTTTGGGGTCGATCCCAGGCATGTCGGCAGGCGAACACGTCAGAGTTGTTTCTAAGTAAGTGAACCAGGTCGTCTCGGTGAGTCCCCATCAAAAGCGACCCGATCTGAACGGTTCGTTCGTCGTCCCCTTCTACGAGGGGACCTCTATCAGCGGCTCCACCGGGGCCCCTCGAACCTCTTTTTGCTCGTCTCGAGTGTCCAGAGACCCTTAATATCACCCTCGCCCTCAAAGTTATTGTTTGGTTGCTGAGACGTAGATGTTACGTTGAATTAAACCTTTGCAGTTTGTTGGTCCCTATAGGCCCGGCCTATCCCGCCTTGGTAGAGCGGGAATTTCATCGCTAGGTGGTAGGTCGATATCTGGGCCCTGAGAGAATTCAGTTTCGGGCGACTGAGGAGGACATTGTAGGCCGATGGGATCCTCGCGACGATAAACTCCACAGGCATGGTGCACGTACGGCCCGCCTCTCCGATATTAAATTGTAGGGTGATTACCCCTTCCGCCGGGATGGAGTGGTTAGTGAACCCTGACAGTACGTGGGTGGTCGGCCTTAGATCCGATGGGGTGAGTCCCTATTAGTTGTATCTATGCCTTAGAGTCCATTATTGTACATATGATGTATATTATAGTGGATGCTGGGACATATATAGGGAGGACTTTCTTACTCGACATGATAGTATGCTATCTGGTTGCACTTTATCTTAACATATTCACTTATATTATCTCTCTGTGACATGTTGGTAAAGCCCTTAGGATGTGTACTTGACTACCAGGACTATGATGCTGATCATACTAGTGGGGACAGGGTAGTCGGCAAGTACATCCTTTAAATGTTTCTAGTCATGGGAGTATCGAGACGGGGCAACGATATTCCAGAGTAGACCAGCGTATACGTATCTTGACCCATATGATGGGTGATGGATGATCCCACATCAATTGGTGTTTGAGATCAAGGATAGTATGCGGGTTCTCAGTGGAGACTGGGTATACTGGACGGACTCGCCGAGAACTCCTAGATGGTATTGTACCTCACGTCAGATGGCAGTTCTATAGTTACACCGGTACAGGTTAGTCTGTCGACCCGAGATCGTCATAGAGTCTTGTGTGATTCCCACTGTACTTTGATTTCCACCTTACCACGTTCAAGAGAACGTGCAAAACGGTGGTTTTTGGATACAGTCCCGAGTCACATGGAGGCAATGAGCGATAAGAGGGGATTTCGTCTCTCCCGGTATTGGGGGTCGATGTTGCGCTGTGCTTGATTGGCTATAACAGGAAGTCCATGCTCATGGTTGTTATGAGATTTACTGGTAAGTGTTACCAGTAGTTTCTCGATCCGTTATGAGCCTCACATCGACACAAGTTATCGGGCTATTGGGGTTTGACGTTTACCACCCCCAGGCTGGACATGCGACATATCAGACGAAGAGACCGGACTGTACGGTAGTGTTACTGATTAGATTCACAGGAGTGTGAGCAGGCTTGCTTGTTGATCTTCTGATCGCTCAATACCCGGGTGGTCGTTACATTTAGCAGACCGCTGACGGCTTGTGGGTGTTTGATATAATCATCACCTACTGTCGGCGTATTGACGAGTCTTTAGAATCTTATACAGAGGTTTCCTGGTTCTTGCAAAACGGAGTAGGAGCACATATGTGATATGTGCGGGACCGAGATTAATCCGCATAGGTGATACCGCATTCTATTCTCGCGACTTGTGACTTTGGTAAGTTATATGTGATATAACCGGGTTATCGGATCAAGTGTTGATTCGATAAGATGTTACATTTGATATTAGTCGGTTATATGCGATATAGCCGGATTATTAAATCAAGTGTTGATTTGATGATTTAATGTAGAATTATATATTTGATATATTAAATTACATTAACTAATATTATCTCACTTAAGCATTTGTTTTTCTCACTTATGATACATTAATATATATGTGATATATGTTAATTGTATTGTTTTCTTTTGTTCACAAATAATATATATGCGATATATATTATTGTGACATGCTAGGTTACACATGCAACATGGATGTGTGAGACTCACACCATGCTAGGGTTAATGTTAGGGTTTAATATTTATTATTAAGTAGATACAAATTAGTGGATTTTGTAATGGCTAGAAGCTTGGAGAAGCTTTGTTTATAACCATTGACTTAATCCACTCTTTTGTTTCACTTGAAATATTTACTAACCTAACCATTAACCATACACCATGGTTTATTCTCTACATTGGTTAGTGTATGTGATATACTCACCATGGTTGCATTTCTAACCTCATGAGTTATTCTTCATCACTTTATCTTCTTCCGCTTGAAAGCTTGCTAGCTTTTGATCAAGTGATGTTATTATGTGAGAAAATCAAATCAAAAGTGAGCAATATTCCTACTTCATTATCCTCTACTATTAACCATTTAGTTTAGAGTGTTTACTTCACTAATCTCACCATTAGTGAAGAGATAGCATGAGCTTGAGTCTTCTCGACGTAGATCGTCTTCAGCCTCGAAGACATTGAGCAAGCTTGTTCATTTCTTCAAGTGGACCCTCTATAAAGTTCAGATGGTCACTACATGGAGCGAAGGGACTACTACATGGAGGTTTAGAAGTGAAGGACCGGTCTATAAAGGTTGTATACCCTATTCACTTAGATGTAAAGTTGTTTACATTCATGTTAACCCTAATTCTCTAGTTCGATTACTTGGTTGGTTTGTTTAGAACCCCAATATTTTTGCACAAAATAGTGTGTTTGATGCTTGCCAAAACCTTGTCGAGGTGCTAAGCCAACCCTACAGTCCCATACGCAGAAAGCAGTCATAAAAGAGAATGTCCCCCGAGCTTCCCGAATCGACCAGTATCCTCTGCACTTCATAGCGATGGATCCGAGCTGTGATCACTAGCGGATCGTTGTGAGGCAGGGATATACCGTGGAGGTCCTCGTCGGTAAAAACAATCGACTCGGATGCTTTAGCCCCCTTTCTCGGGTGGCCGCCAGTCTCCCTGATCGGTGAAGGATGCTGAGTCTCGTAGGTTCCCGTCGTACCCCCCACTGACGCGACCATGATTTGGCCGATTGTAAACTCACTGGGAGGGGGATGGTGCTCTTACTCACGGTCGGCCTGCCGCTTGTCTCGCAAGTACGCTGCCAGGTGCCCCGAGCGAATTAACTCCTCGATGTAGTCTCGAAGCTGCTTGCAGTTCTCGGTGGAGTGGCCTTGCGACCTGTGGAAACTACAGTAGGGGCCCCGGTTGCATTTTGCCGCCCTATTCAAGACTGGGGAAATTTGAAGAACCTCTCGCCTTTATCCTCCTCCAACAGTACCTTTTGGGAGACGTTGAGCGGGGTGTACTCCTGAAAGTTCGGGGAGTAGGGCTTTGGCCGTTCAATCTTCTTTTTCTCCTCCCTGGCCCTTTTCTTCTGATTTGTTTGTTCTGTCCAGGGAAAATTTGCGTTCATCTCGGACTCGAGCTGGATCTCACGTTCGGTCCAGGCCTTTACCTCGGCCATGGTCTTAGGTTGCTCTAATGCAAACGAGCGTAGCCACTCCATGTGCCTAAGACTTGACCTAAGGGCTGTAATGACCGTCTTGTCCCAGTGCTCTGGGACCTCAAGGAGGGCGTTGTAGAAGCGAGTGACATATCCTTTGAAGGATTCTTTGTCTCCGCACTTTATGGGGAAGAGATGGTCAACGGTCCGCTTCTGCCGTCTGTTCCCGACGAAGTGGCCGAGGAATTGGATGGCCAGCTCATCGAAGGTAGAGATTGAGCGTGGCGCAAGCCATCGGAACCAGTCTCGTCCGGAGTGGATGAGTATGGCGGGGAAAGCACGGCATTGAGCAGCGTCGGAACAGTCCTGAAAACTCATCCCGGCTATGAACGCATCTAAATGGTCCTTCGAGTCGGACTTCCTGTCGAAGAGCGAGACTTTCGGGGGCTTATTCCGGGAGGAGACATGGACAGTGAGTAGCTCTTTGGTGAAGAGCTTCGTGAGCGAGACGGCGGCATATTTAGCCCCGTCGCTTGAAGGTCGATTTTTCTGATGCATGCCTTCGATCTTCTTTTCGAAGGCGTCAAATCGGCCGTGGTATCCCGATGATTCGGCATGCTCTGATTTTTATCCTCTACTGTCGAAGATCTGCGCCTAGCCGAGGCCCCGGTTCCGTTCGATGAAGTTCCTTAGGTCCCCTGGCGAGGTCGTCTTTGAGCTACCAAGGTGAGTCTGAAGGGTTACGGCAGCGCCCCGGCCATCAAAACGCGGCCAAAATGCGGAACAAAAATTTCTGAACTGGCGCTACCATTACCCGATTCCCGGATCGACCTTAAACCCTAAACTATCATTCTAAAATAAGAGTTAGAATGGTTATACCAAGTTTATCCGTGTCCTTCGGTCTTCATTCCAAACTCCTAGTGGTTCCTTGATGTGGTTTGGTTGCCAGTCTTCCCCCATCTCCGATGATCCACCCGAGGGATGTAATTCCGGTTCTAGCTCCACAACATAATGCAAATGGAGCAACTAGGGTCTCTAGGATGCTACCCTAGAGAGCCTAGGATGTAGTTTGTATGATCTCTAATTGTTATCTATCTCAAAACTTGAAGGTGTAAGCAATTCATGAAAGCTAGAGGAGGTGAAGCTCATGGTGAGGGAGAAGCTCAAGAACAAGGGAGGAGCTCAAGAAAAACCAACTATGCTTAAAAAATGAACTCATTCATGAAAGAGAAAATAGCATGCTTGGTTTTGTAAAAAGCATTTTCCAATTTTAAATTCTCACCATGCTTGAATAGTAAACACAAATGAATTAATAATTCATTTGTGTGCACTATTGCAAGCATGGTTGTCACCATACCTCCTTAAGCTAATATCCACCTCAATTATCCATTTAATAAAATGGTCAAATCAAGAAATGAGGTGGCACCTTCTAGAATGTTATCCGGTAAAAAATACGGATTACATTCTACTGTAAATATATCTGCATTCATACCGAAATATGAATACCCAAAGAGATAGCATAACATAAAGAATATAATACTAGAATATATGTATCGAAATACATATACGTAAATTATTAAATCAATACCTGATTTAATAATCCGGCTCAATCCCAAGCCGGCTAGCATTATCAACTGTCCAATCGAAAGTCCGAGTACAATGTACATCAATCGATCGGAACCCTGCATGTATCCAATACGGCTACTACATCATTTTGCCAGAACCAGGGAAACCCTCTGTGTGGGACTCTAAAGACTCGTCAATACGCTAGCAGTGGGTTTAACCACAAGCGCATCAGCGGCATTAGCTGTACGTAACGGCTACCCAGGTATTGAGCGAAAAGGAGGCCGACAAGCAAACTCATGCAGAACCCCTACTGAGCCTGACAGTGACAATATCCGTACAGTCCGGTCTGTTCGTCTAAGAGTATCGCATATCGAGTCCAAGAGGGTGGATAAAGTCAGACCCCTAACAACGCGACATTTAGTGTAGGTATGAAACCCCATCACCACCTGAGAAACTATCGATCCTGGATCGATAATTCTCATCCACCGTGGCCACGGATTTATGGTGATGGCCATCCGTACACAACGCGACATCAACCCCCAATACCGGGAGAGACGAATCCCCGACAATCCGATCACTTCCTCCATGTGGCTTGGGACTGTACCCAACAAAAACCTGTTTGCACGACTCCTTTGAGCCGTGGTAGGGTAGTAATCAAAGAACAGTGGGAACTCACACGAGACAAATGGCGATCTCAGGTCGACAGACTAACCTGTACACATGTCACCTGAGAACTCTTATCTGACAATAGGTATATTACCAACTAGAAGGTTCCCGGCGAGTCCGTCCAGTGTACTCATAACCCAATGAGCACATGTATACTATCTTAGGTGAACAAACTAACACCAATGGCTTGTGAGACCCGGCCACTGCCCCTTGTCGGGGTCTCGATCAGTATACACTAGTCTATACTGGAGTATCGATGCCCGGTCTTGATACTCCTATGACTAGGGACATTTAAGGATGTGCTTATAGACCCCAGCTCCTACATATATGATCGCCATCATAATACTGGCAGTCAAGCAAGAATCATATGGGCTCTATCAACACGTATATGATGATAAAGACAAACCAGATAGCATACTATCATCTTGAGTATGACTGTTTTATTAGTATACGTCCTCACTCAATCATCATAATCACAAGTCCGCGACTATGATAATTGCCTTGAGGGAGCTATAGCCAACAATCTCCCACTTGCACTTAAGGCCAATTATTGCGATGTCGCATACTCACAGCCCGTGTGATACCGAACACCCAACTTTTATACTAATCAGTTTCGCAAAGCCTGTTTGCGAAAATGATTGCGTTCGAGAAATAGCCTCAGTGAGTGGATCCGCTCCAATGTTTCTTTCTGTATCTCTCTGTATCTCAACTTCGCGGAGAAAACTATCTCCCGAAATGAGCAATACCTATCTTAGAATTTGTCTGGATATCTGATGGGACCCAGTTCACAAATGAACTCCAAATCCAGTAAACTTCTTAGACTGTATCGTCCACTGAATTTAATCAGTATCCTGTGCCATGCCTTTCCTTAGTATTCGCTTGGACCACCTGTCCAACATACTGTCCCTCAAAGGAGGGAAAACTATAACTCTGACAGTCACTCTGTCATCCCGGTCACCTTGGAAGCCTGAAATGAAAACCGTCTCCTGAAGGAGGATGCCATTACCATATCGCAAGAACATCCATTTATGTTCAATAACTGCTTCCCAATGTTTCTCCAGGATTGGATTAATATATCTGCTTATTGCATCTAGTGCAAAAGTAATATCTGGTGTGGTACTCGACATTTCATGATTAACTCAATTGCCTAAGCAAGTGATATGCTAATCATGCAGATCCCTCTCCCCTTTAGTCTGTAAGACACCTTTAGAGAGGGTGACTCTATCACCTGCAGGTACACCACCATGCCAGGAGTCATCCATTCTAAAATTCCTTTAGAATAATGTCAAAGTACCCAGATTGGGATACTTCCCAAATCTAGATCTAAAACCATAGATCTAGTATCCAGAAAACCTGATATTATATCCATATCCTATGTGAAGAAACAACTATATGACAACCACAGTATAATCGATCATAGTATAAGAATATCTCTTCCTATCAAGTGCATGTCATCCAAATACCTGGACATCACTCTCTACTACCTTCCTACCAGACCCATCTCCTATTCTGATGAAATCAAAGACTATAACTGTCACATCAGAATTAGATGATCTGTTTCCGCTATAACTGCTTTAGTCTATAAATAGACATAAACAACTTGCCTACTATGCTTCCGCTGCTCCCACTGACTACAACAACCCTCTGGCAGAGTCATATATACATGCATTTCTAAAGCTAGTTTAGAACGACACTATATTCATCCTCCTGCCGGGTCTCATAGTCTAGAACAACAGCAATGGCAAGTCTGGGTAAACATGAACCTCCCTGCCACCGTCTCTGAGAAGACCGAAGTACCTCTCGGGTGCTTGAAGTTACCCACCAAATTTGCGGAGTGGCTAATGGAATGTGGAAACTAATTGAATCCTTAGGTTGTATTAAATCTTCAGCGATCAGTTGTAGTTCTGGAATCACTTCCAGTTCTACCATACTCCCACTTCTGTTTTCTGAAAAATCCATTTTACTAAAACCGTGGAGAGTCAAGAACAACATCACTATTGATCTTCCTGATGGTAGAAAGTTAACCCTCGTCAAAGCCCTGGATAACCCACAAACAGCCATTACTGAAACATGCCTCGAGTTTATCCGAATTCAGGTTTTAAGCATCAACTGGACAACTCCCTATACCTTAACATCGTTAAGATATAAATTGATTCTATATAAAACCAAAATAGAAACAAAAGCACTAATTTAATTGGAACCATATTCAAAATCATGCAGCTGTCTCTAGTGCATATCAACCAAATGGAATAAGATCAATCAGCACTACTCATGTAGGAGCGCATCCATATATGAGTAACCCGAAAGAGAAGCAAGTTCTCAAAACCATTACTATTAACGGAATACCAAACACAAGTATCTACATCTTCGATTTCCTCGAAGAATCCTGGTACTTCCAATAAATGGTTCTTTACTTTATTCTTATACCTATAACTTCTCAAAATCTAAACCTTATATTTCAACGAAATATATGTCTAGAATTAGAGGAGTCATGAGTAAACAGATTATAGTACTACTACCAACCTTATTGTCCTAATGGAAAATGGACAACATACAATATTTTGTATAAATTTCCTGAGTTCAATAACTCAAATCATGTGCGTCGTAGGTTGAAAAATTGTACTATGATTAAGAAGAATTACACCGCTGTTTAATGCACCTTACCTAATCACCAGTTGATATAGGTAAATGTCACAGACATAATATCAAAAAGTTATATCTCACTTTATAAAATAAATATACAGATATATCGGTTTGAAATTGGTGCATAACAACGGATATTCAAAACCAAATATTTGCCATCCGGCAATATCCAGATGATTTCCTCAAATATCACCAATTACAATGAATTCCGATATAATGAGGATCTAATCACCCAATTCCCAAAATATTACTCCCACTCACCATCCGTAATAACATGCAGATGTGAGAAACTGATCTGGTAAATACATACCCTGGAGTTAGATTCCAATTGGGAAAACGGTTTTTCAATTAACATTGCACAGTGAAACTGAAACATGAAAATGTTTCAAAAGGGTTAACTGGTATTCCTAGTAACGCCTCTACCACTATCTTGAATCATGACAGTAACCATATACTTACCTGCCCTCACTGCAATCCCTTTATTATGTCTTTACTTATTACCTTATGTACACCTCCTTTACGCTAATTGGTTTTCTTCATTCCCTACCCTTCGGCACCAGCCTAAGGTCTTGAAGAAGGCTATCCAATAAGCACAATAGGTGTACTCTCCTAATCCTAGGAGCCCTCGCAATCTGAGAGAAGGTAAAGAGAAAAAACATCTGAATAATCCTATCAAATTTCTCTTGAACCGGAAACCATCCTCGAATCTGGAACGAATTCCTTCGAGTACGTATGTAACTATACGATGGCATATCCAACGGAAGTGGATATCCGTAGTGATACAGAGTGTTCTAGAGAAAAGCAAAGTGGATCTAGGAGTGACATGGGTATACACGGTCTTTGTCGTGAATGATGGTGATCGCAATTTTCCTTTGCCATTATTCTAATCCCTTTATATGTCTTTACTAATTACCTTCTGTACACCATACTTAAGCTTAATTGGTTTTATTCCTTCCCTACCGTTCGGCACCTGCCTATGGTTTGGAAGAAAATTATCCAATAAGCTCAATAGGTGTACCCTCTCCTAATCCTAGGAGCCCTCATAAGCTGAGAGAATGTAAAGGGAAAAGACAACTAAATAATCCTATTCAATCTCTCCAGAACCAGAATCCATCCTCGAAAAAGTTCCTTCGAGTTCGAATGTAACTATATGATGGATTTATCCAATGGAAGTGGATGTTCATAGTGATACGGGGTCATCTGAAGAAATGAAAAGGTGATATAGATGTGGCAATGATGTATGCGACACCGTGACATTTCAAAAGCCAAAGTGTTTTAAGAAGGTTCAGTTAACTTGGTTTCATGAGTTTTAGTCAAAGGTCGAGTAATAGACGCAGCCAGAGAGAGAGAGGGAGAAGAAACACTCAGCATGCACTCTAACCTAGATCAGAATGGTTAATCATTTTATCTAATCTGAATGGCTCCCACTATTTCCTCGAATTCTCCTCCAACCCCAAAAGGAGAACTAGTCGGAATCACCCAAGGAGTAATCCTACTCATCAGTGGGAATATGGATCCAACTATCATCGCATGATAACCTGATGGAAGCCACTCAAGTCACAACACTCCAGAAGGTATGCGCATACCTGGCAAGTTTCCTGCATGTTTGAAACTCCCGATGTGTGTTTTTACCCCTACGACCCAAGTGACCTTGTTGAATAATCAACAAATCAAAAGGTCCTAGTCAAGTTCAACCCGTCATTATCTTGATTGCATTAAACACACCCGCACGACCCTTAATGAATAATCAATAAATTCGTACGACTGTCCTAACCAATCCACATATCCATGCGACAGAAAAGCATTACAAAACTACCGCACACTACGCCTCGGCGAATAGCAACGACAAACGTAGTACGAATACTAAGCAAGACTAATCTGAAATGACGGAGGGCTACGGCTGGTTTTTGGCAAAAAACCTTTAACGTAATGAACTTGATATCATTGAAGGAACCGAGTGGTTTTACAAATATATAGCGGCGTAAACTTTTGCTAAAGAGGTCACTCCCGGTGAAGGGATCTTGGCTCTTTCCTCATCGAATGAGGTGCAGGATATTCCAAACTGAATACCATGATGCAAAGCAAAAGTAATCGACTATAGTGAAGTTATTACGTTGACGTAAACTTTTACTCAAGGGGTCACTCCCGATGAAGGGATCTCGGCCCTTACCTCGTCGAATGAGGTGCAGAATATTCATAACCGAATAACACTGTGCAAAGCAAAAGAGAACGTCTGCAATGTCAGTTTTTTAAAAACTTGGTTCCAACAACATCATATATAGGTTTGTTTTATCCTTGCATTGATAATAATCAATGCAATCCCATCAATTAATCACACCAGAAAAGAACGAAAATAAAATGTACGTATATTCCATCCGCATTCGCCACTGGGCCCGTCATCACCCGTTAGGTTACTTAACTAACGACAGAGCGGGGATTGGACTAGCGCGGGTGCAAAACATATACAACATCTACTAGTATATATAAATATATATATATAACATTCGTCCCAGGCATGACATAAAGCAATATCACAGAAGCATCACAGAAGTAACACAGAATGGTGGATAATCTGGAGCCCCGGGTTTCACTTGAGCCGCAAGTGAGACCCGGCGTTCCCTGTCGTGTAGATAGCCTGTGCAATGAAAACCTAGACCCCTACGAGCGCGGAAAGTTACCCGCAAAACCAGAAGCGAGGCAGTCCCCTTCAGCAATATGAATGGACCACCCAGCACTTCACGGAATCCAGTAACTTGAGCACCCCTCCTGGGTCAACCTATACCCTCTACGAGTGTGGTGAATAGCCCGCCAATTCTAAAGTAAGGTCCCCTCCGTCCCAATGCCATGAGATGCAGACCCGTTGCCCTCTAGAACCCGGCTATTCGTGCACTCCACCGCGGGGAAATCCTAGTACAAAAAGAAAATAGTATACAAGGGTGACATCGACCTCAACCCGGTCGTGCCCCAAAAGAATAATATACAAACTGGCAGTGACGGCAGTACACATGTCGGACGCTCGCCCCGCAATATCAAATTTACAAATGAAATTAAAAAGTACTACCACTGCACCCAGGCTATCCACCACGACGATCCAACCAACATCACAGCACAAAACAGAACATCAACGTGAATGTCACGTTCGCAAACCCGTCTAAAGGAACATATAGCAGTTAGACGGGTTTACCGATCGAGTGACATTCACGGTCGCAGATAGTAATGTAAACACTGATAATCACACACACTTAAAATTTCGATCGACTAAACTTTCCCAAATTTGGCCCCAAGTGCATAACCAGTACTCAAATGAATCTGGGCCAAAACCATATATCACAAAAATCATTTTTCCACCAACTAGAGCTCCAGAAAAATTTGTGGTCACTGTAGCCCAAAAAAGGCCACGGAAGCGCCTCCAAATGTGACATTTCGCGGCGGTTCCACGGTGGTATTTTGGAGTTAGTTCACTAAAAATTTTCTGCAGCTTTAGTTTTGCCTACATGTATTTCTAACATGCCTGAAAATATTTTTTGACCACTTTTAAAAATCGACAGCAAACACATCAATTTGGAAAAATGATTCGGAAAAATTTGTCGGTCGAGATTTTAAGCTTGTGTAAACTTGCTAGTAGGGTTAAAAGGGTGTCTCTGATACCATGAAGGGTTACGGCAGCGCCCGGGCCATCAAAACGCGGCCAAAATGCGGAACAAAAATTTCTGAACTGGCGCTACCATTACCCGATTCCTGGATCGTCCTTAAACCCCTAAACTATCATTCTAAATTAAGAGTTAGAATGGTTGTACCAAGTTGATCCGTATCCTTCGGTCTTCATTCCAAGCTCCTAGTGGTTCCTTGATGTGGTTTGGTTGCCGGTCTTCCTCCATCTCCTATAATCCACCCGAGAGATGTAATTCCGGCTCTAGCTCCACAACATGATGCAAATAGAGCAACTAGGGTCTCTAGGATGCTACCCTAGAGAGCCTAGGATGTAGTGTGTATGATCTCTAAGTGTTATCTATCTCAAAACTTGAAGGTGTAAACAATTCATGAAAGCTAGAGGAGGTAAAGCTCATGGTGAAGGAGAAGCTCAAGAACAAGGGAGGAGCTCAAGAAAAATCAACCATGCTTAAAAAATGAACTCATTCATGAAAGAGAAAATAGCATGCTTGGTTTTGTAAAAAGCATTTTCCAATTTTAAATTCTCACCATGCTTGAATAGTGAACACAAATGAATTAATAATTCATTTGTGTGCACTATTGCAAGCATGGTTGTCACCATACCTCCTTAAGCTAATATCCACCTCATTTATCCATTTAATAAAATGGTCAAATCAAGAAATGAGACCTTCTAGAATGTTATCGGGTAAAAAATACGGATTACATTCTACTGTAAATATATCTGCATCATACCGAAATACGAATACCTAAAGAGATAGTATAACACAAAGAATGTGATACTAGAATATATGTATCGAAATACATATACGTAAATTATTAAATCAATACTTGATTTAATAATCCGGCTCAATCTTGAGCCGGCTAGCATTATCAACTGTCCAATCGAAAGTCCGAGTACAATGTACATCAATCGATCGGAACCCCACACGTATCCAATACGGCTACTACATCATTTCGCCAGAACCAGGAAAACCCTCTGTGTGGGACTCTAAAGACTCGTTAATACGCTGGCAGTGGGTTTAACCACAAGCACGTCAGCGGCACTAGCTGTACGTAACGGCTACCCAGGTATTGAGCGAAAGAGAGGCCGACGAGCAAACTTATGCAGAACCCCTACTGAGTTTGACTGTGACAATATCCGTACAGTCCGGTCTGTTCGTCTAAGAGTATCGCATATCGAGTCCAAGGGGGTGGATAAAGTCAGACCCCTAACAACGCGACATTTAGTGTCGGTATGAAACCCCATCACCACCTAAGAAACTATCGATCCTGGATCGATAATTCTCGTTCACCGTGGCCATGGATTTATGGTGATAGCCATCCGTACACAACGCGACATCAACTCCTAATACCGGGAGAGACGAATCCCCGACGATCCGATCACTGCCTCCATGTGGCTTGGGACTGTACCCAACAAAAACCTGTTTGCACGACTCCTTTGAGCCGTGGTAGGGTAGTAATCAAAGCACAGTGGGAACTCACACGAGACAAATGACGATCTCAGGTCGACAGACTAACCTGTACACATGTCACCTAGGAACTGCTATCTGACAATAGGTATAATACCAACTAGAAGGTTCCCGGCGAGTCCGTCCAGTGTACTCATAACCCAATGAGCACATGTATACTATCTTAGGTGAACAAACTAACACCAATGGCTTGTGAGACCCGGCCACCGCCCCTATTCGGGGTCTCGATCAGTATACACTAGTCTATACTAGAGTATCGATGCCCAGTCTTGATACTCCTGCGACTAGAGACATTTAAAGATGTGCTTATAGACCCCAGCTCCCATATATATGATCGCCATCATAATGCTGGCAGTCAAGCAAGAATCCTATGTGCTCTATCAATACGTATATGATGATAAACACAAACCAGATAGCATACTATCATCTTGAGTAAGATTGTTTTATCGGTATAGGTCCTCACTCAATCATCATAATCATAAGTCCACGACTATGATAATTGCCTTGAGGGAACTACAGCCAACAGAGTCCCATCCGAGCGGCCCCGTCGAGGGAGGGGATGCCGGTCATGCCGAGGTGCAGGCGAGCTGACTGACACCTCCTCAGGAGGGACAGGGGCGCGATGGGACTTGGGGCGAGGCGCTCTGGCTAAAGACCTCGGTGTTGAGCTGTGCAGTGCCCAGAGGGTCATTGAATACGTTGGCCCGGGGGATCTGCGGCCGCCGGAGACAGCGAAATGGTGTCCGGTCGTACCGACGCGGGCGGAGTCTTCTCTCCCTCTGTAGGGGTCCCGATCCTGAGGTGGAGGAGCGGCGACCAGGGGAGCTTGCCAGGCCATTTGGACACATACGAGTGCATCCACGAGGGACGCAAAGCCGATCCATCCGAGCGGATAGGGCATGAATGGCGTTCGGGGGAGGAGGGGATTCTCCCTCGTCTCCACTGCAGGGAGGGCGATGGCTGGTGCTTGGATCGTCGCAGTGGCCGCTCGCCTTGAAGTTGACATTGGAAGGTGAACTTTAGTAGAGTAGAACTATGCTTCCCACAGACGGCACCAACTGATAGAGGTCTGGATCTCCTTCAGATGTTACTTTCTGTTGATCTGCAGCGTGCGGTGATGGATAGCTGAGATTGAGTTGGAGTGTTTCCTCCTGAAGCCTATGGATCTCAATGGGTTTGAGTTGGTTAAGGATGAGCTACCTGCAAGGAAGTCCCGGGGTGGTTATGACACCGAGGACCCTCCGACGATCAAGTTAGACGGGGTATTTTGGCAGAATAACGACCTATTGGGGTGAAAATTGGCTTCCCTAAGTCGTCTAGGAGAGGGGTTTATATAGTGGAAGCAATGGGCAAGCGGGCGCGAGATTCACGCCGGCCGTTACGCCCCTAACGTTACGCCCACGCGATAGACGGGATCCCCCATTAATGACGAGATGTGCTCGTTAATGAGGGATCATGATGGCGTGGAACGTGAGATCATGGGTGCCGGATATCTCATGCCTGGCGAGATCCGCGGAGCCGTGGCGGAGGCGCCTGTGATCGGTGCTGCGAGTCGGTCGGTGAGATCGAGGAAGATAAGCTCGACGGGAGGCTCGGGAACGATCGGGAGGCCGAGACATCTTGGTTCTGTGATAGCTCGGAAGCGAACTGGGAAGGCCGAGGAGGCCCATTGTGCAGGAGGTGAGCCAACGGTTATTTGTAAGGCGGGTATAGGAGTGGTCTGGACGGCCACTGAAGGTAGGAAACATTCTCGGGTCGAAGGCCCGGGACATGCTTCCAATTGTAAGTCTACGCTAGCGCCCCGGCAGTCTACAGACGCCAAATGCGGAACAAAACTTTTTAACTGGCGCTATCGTATACTTTAACCCGGATCTTCCATTATTGCTAAACTAACAAACTGTAAAGAGTGTAGAATGGTTATACCGAACGATCCGAGTCCTTCGTTCTTCAACCATCATCCCACGCTCCGTTGCGGCTGCTCCGATCTCGTCGATCTCCGATCTCTTTGTCGAGGTGGCACCACATGATCGATTCTTTAAACGGGCTCCCGCCTCTGACTCGAGGAAACTCGATCGTCAAGTTTGCTAAAAGAGACGACCAAGAATGATGTAGAGAATGAGTAGATGACTTTGTCTCACTTCGTCCAAATCCGTGGACGATCGGTTAATGAAGTTGCCGTGGAAATCGGGTGATGGAATGAAATGAACTGTAAAATTCCATACACCCCGAATACTATCATAATCTTTTCTCTCTAAAATGAAATCAACCAAGTGAAGTGAGGAGAGAGAGGGCCGGCCACTTTATAGGATGGAGGAGGGTGAGTGTAGGAGCAAGTGGTGACCTTAAACAAAATATCATAATGTGAACACAAAAGAATATCAAGCATAAAGATCTTAACTAAAACAAGAATGTTTAGAAATCAAAGCATGAGTCACATGACACCTCTCCAATTCTAGAACCTTCTAGAAGCTTCTAGAAGCATGACTCACTCTCATCCAAGAAAAGATAAATCCGTCTTTAACCAAATGTTAAAAGACGGCTGATAGAAAACTGGCAACTTCCAAAAGTGATCCTGAAACGACTTTCAGGATAACCCCGAAACTGTATAAATATACCGGCATTTGTATTACGACCGAATACAAATGCAACTGAGACAAAGATATTATACCTACTCAATATAATACTCGGATCCGGCTTAAACCAAAGCCGACCAGTATCATCTGCCCGAAAAATAACACGTGCGTAAACGCACGTGCATTTTCCGAACCCTGCCATAAAACCATACGGCCTCTACAACGTTTCGTCCGAACTTGGGAAACTGTCTGTGGGGGACTCTAATGACTCTTCAGTACCCTGGCTGTGGGTTTAACCACAAACCGTCAGCGGCACTAGCTATGCGTAACGGCTGCCCATGGACTGACCTCAAGGGAGGCTGATGAGCGAACTCAAGGGAGGCCGATGAGCGAACTCATCCAGAAACCCTACTGAGCCTAATAGTGACAATGTATATACAGTCCGGTCCGTTCGTCAATGAGTATCGCATATCTGCCTAGGGGGCTAGTAACGTCAGACCCCCAATAGCAGTATAAGTCGTGTCGGAGTGAAGCCTAATAACACCCTGAGATACTACTGGAGTACCTACCAGTAAATCTCCTGCCATGGCCATGGACTTTGTGTAATGGCTCTCCTAGACACGGCACGACCTCGCCCCCAATACCGGGAGAGACGAATCCCCTGCCGATCCGCTCACGTGCCTCCATATGGCTCGGGACTGTACCCAAAAGCTACCTGTTTGCACGACTCCTTTGAGCCGTGGTAGGGTAGAAATCAAAGCACAGTGGGAACTCACACGAGACAAATGACGACCTCAGGTCGATGAACTAACCTGTACACATGTCACCAGGGAACTGCTATCTGACGGTAGATATAATACTAACTAGCAGATTCCCGGCGAGTCCTGTCCGGTGTACTCATAACCCAATGAGCACCTGTATACATCTTAGGTGATCCAACTGACACCAGTGGCTTGTGAGACCGGCCACCGCCCCTCGTCGGGGTCTCGACTGTACACACTAGTCTACTCCGGAGTATCGATGCCCTGTCTCGAAACTCCAACGACTAGGGACCACAATTAAGGATATGCATATAAACTACCCAACTCTTACGTATATGATCGCCATCATACTGTTGGTAGTAAAGCAAGATCCTAAGGGCTCTATCAAAGTGTAACATGCAATCAGTCACCTGAACATGTACACGACTGATAAAGGCAAACCAGATAGCATACTATCATCTCGAGTAAGACTGTCCTACCGGGATAGGTCCTCCGCAATCATTGCAATCACGTACCTGCGATCCAATAATTGACTATGAGGGAACTATCTCCAACAATCTCCCACTTGCACTCAAGGCTAATATTGCGATGTCGACTACTCACAGCCCGTGTGAAACCGAACATCCAACTCCTCTACTAATCAGTTTCACAAAGCCCGTTTGTAAAACTATTGTGTTCGAGAAATAGCCTCAGTGAGTGGATCCGCCTAGATGTTTCTTTCTATATCTCTCTTAATCTCAAGTTCGCGGAGAAAGCCATCTCCCGAATTGAGTAATACCTGTCTTAGAATATGTCTGGATATCTGATGGGACCTAGTTCATAAATGAACTCTAAATCCAAACTTCTTAGACTGTATCGATCACTGAACCTAATCAGTATCCCGCACCATGCCACCCACAGTATCCTCTTGAACCACCTGTCCATAATACTGTCCCTCTTCGTCAGAGGGAAAAAACTATAACTCTGACAATCACTCTGTCAACCATGTCACCTTTGAAACCTGGAATGATAATCGTCTCCCGAAGGAGGCTGCCATTATCAAATCCGTAGAACATGTACTTATGTTCTAAAACTGCTTCCTTATGTTTCTCCAGGATTGGATTAATACAAACTTATTGCATCTAGTGCAAAACCAACATTTGGTGTGGTACTTGACATCTCATGATTGACTCAATTGCCTAAGCAAGTGATCTGCCAATCATGCACATCCCTCTCCCCTTTAGTCTATACGACATCTTTAGAGAGGGTGACTCCATCACTTGCAGGTACACCACCATGCTAGGAGTCAACTATTCCAAAAACCATCAGAATATCTGTCAAAGTACCCACATTGGGAAACTACCCAAATCCAGATCTAAAACCATAGATCTAGAAACCAGAATATCAAATATTATATCCATATCCTGTCTGGAGAAACAACTGTGTGACGACCACAGTACAACCGATCGTAGTATAGGAATTTTACTTCCTATTCTGTGTATGTCATCCTGATACCATGACATCACACCCTACTACCTTCTTAACAGATCCATCCCTTATTCTGATTGAAGTCAAACCTATGACTGTCACATCAAAAAATAGATGATCTATCTCCGCTATAACTGCTGAAGTCTATAAATAGATATAAGCATCTTGCCCACTATGTTTCCGCTGCTCCCACTGACTACGACAACCCTCCTACCGGGTCTCATATCCTGGAACAACAGTAGTGTCAAGTCTTGGTAGATAAGAACCTCCCTGTCACCGTCTCTGAGGCTACCGAAGTACCTCTCGGGCGTCTGAGGTTACCTACCATACCTGCGGAGTGGCTATTGGAATGTCAAACCTGATTGAATATATAGGTCCTATTAAATTTTCCGTAATCGTTTGCGGTTCTGGAATCACTTCCAGTTCTACCATACTCCCACTACTGTTTTCTGAAAATGATCCATTTTACTAAAACTGTGGCAAGTCAAGAACAATATCACTATTGATCTTCCAAATGGTAGAATATCAACCCTCGTCATAGCCAAGGTCAACCCACAAACAGCCATTACAGAATCGTGCCCTGAGTTATCCAGAGTCTGGTTTTAAGCATAAGCTGGACAACTCCCCGTGCCTCAATATCTTTTAAGGTACGAACTATTCTATATCCAATATAGAAACTTTGGCACTAATTTAATTGGAACCATATTCAAATCATGCAGCTGTCTCCAGTGCATATCAACTTAATGGAAAAAGGCTAATCAGCATTACTCAACTTAGGAATCCATCCAATTATGAGTAACCTGAAAGAGAAATACGTTTCTCAAAAACCATCACTATCATCTGAATACCAATCACAAGAATCTACATCTTCGATCTCTTTGAAGAATCCCGATACTTGTGACACCTGGTTCTCTACTTTATTCTTATACCCACAACTTCTCAAAACTTAGACCTTGTATTTCTACGAAACACTCGTCTAAATACTAGAGAAGTTATAAGTAAACAGAACATAGTACGAGGACCTACCCCTTTGTCCCGATGGACACTTGGACAACATACAATACTCTGTATAAGTCCGCTGAGTTGAACAACTCTAAACCTGTGCGTTGTAGGTGGAAAACTGTACCCTGGCGATTTCCTCAAATATCACCAATTTCAACGAATTCCGATATAATGAGGATGATCACCTAATTCCCAATATCTTACTCCCACTCATCATCTGTAAAACCATACAGATATGAGAATGAAACCTGGTAAATACATACCCTTGGAGTAAGTGTCTAATCGGGAAAACAGTTTTTCTTTTAACAATGCACTGAAACATGAAAATGTTTCGTAGGGGTATCCTGGTATTCATAGTAATGCCTCTTCCATAATCCAATTCATGACTTCAACCGTATATTTTATTGTCGTCTCTCCAAATCCCTTTATTTGTCTTTAGTCGTTACCTTCTGTACACCATCGTTAGGCTAAATGGTTTTCTTCCTTCCCTACCGTTCGGCACCAGCCTATGGTTTGGAAGAAGACTATCCAGTAAGCATAATAGCTGTACCCTCCTAAACCAAGGAGTACTCGCAACTGAGAGAAGGTGATGATAAAAGACAACTGAATAATACCTTATTCTTTTAAAGGTGAAATAGGAGTGGCGATGAAGTACGCGGTTTTGGTCGTGAATGATATCAGTCACAATTTACTTTGCCCTCTTTCTAATCCCTTTATTTTGTCTTTACATATTACCTTCTGCACACCCTACTTAGGCTAATTGGTTTTCTTCATTCCCTACCTTTCGGCACTAGCCTATGGTTTGGAATAAGACTATCCAATAAGCGTAATAGGTATACTCTCCTAAACCAAGGAGCCCTCGCAACCTGAGAGAAGGTGATAATAAAAGACAACTGAATAAACCAATTCTATTTCTCCTGAACCTGGATCCATCCTCGAAGAAGTCCCTTCGAGTTCGTATATAACCATACGATGGCTCTATCCAATGGAAGTGGATATCCGTAGTAATACGGGTGTTCTGAGAAATTCAAAGGGTAAAAGAAGGAGTGGCAATGACTTATGCAACTCAGACAATCCAAAAGCCAGTATTTTAAGAAGGTTCGGTCAACCTGGTCACTGAGTCATAGTCTAGGGTCGGTCAAAGGTCGCTGCCAAAGAGAGAGAGAGAAAAGAAACACTCTGCGTGCACTCTAACCTAGATCAGAATGGTCATCATTTTATCTAATCCGGAAACCTCCCACTGTCCTGTCAAATTCTCCTCCAAACCAGAAAGAAAAATCAATCGGGATCACCCGAAGAGTAAACCAACTCATCAGTGGGAATCGGGATCCAACTCTCATCGCATGATAACGTGATGGAATGCATCCACGTTACTCATACTCCAGAAGGTATGCGCATACTTGGCAAGTTTCAGTTTCTTTAGAAACTCCCGATATTGTTTTTGCCCCATGCTCTTATAACCTTGGCGTTAGGTCAAAATGTCATAAGTCACATGCCAAGTTCTACCCATCACTATCTTGTTAATTTGAATCCACCCGCGCATGCCCTTGGCGTTAGGTCAAAATGGCAGAACGGCTGTCCCAAACCAACTCATCTATCTATGCAACAATTGAATACCCAGCAGCTACCAAACACTATGCCTTGGCGTTAGGTCAAAATACATAGCTTGAATACTACTGAATACCCAAAAGAAGTGACGGAGGGCTACGACTGGTTTTTGGCGAAAAACCTTTAGCGTAGTGAACTTGATATCGCTGAAGGAACCTGATAGCTTTTTAAAATATAGTGGCGAAAACCTTTTGCTAAAGAGGTCACTCCCGGTAAAGGGATCTCGGCTCTTTCCTCGTGGAATGAGGTGCAGGATATTCCACTGAATACCGCTATGCAAAGCAACTTGTAATCGACTATAGTGAAGTTATTACCCTGACGCAAACTTCTGTCCAAGGGGTCAGTCCCGGTGAAGGGATATCGGCCCTTGCCCCGTCGAATGAGGTGCAGGATATTCCACTGAATACCGCTATGCATAACAAAAGAAAACGTCTTTGCAATAACACTTTTTAAATTTGTTCCAACAACTGTAAACAGGTTTGTTTTACTTTGCATTGATCAGAATCAACGCAGTCCCATCATTTAATCACACCAGAAAAGAACGAAAATAAAATGTACGTATATGCCATCCGCATTCGTCACTGGGTCCCGTCATCACCCGTTAGGTTACTTAACTAACGACAGAGCGGGGACTGGACTAGCGCGGGTGTAAAACATATACAACATCTAATAGTATATAAGCCAATATACAATAATCGCTCCAGGCGTGATAATATGCAACATTACAGAAAAGTAATAAGCATCACAGAACAATACAGATAATCTGGGATCCCCGAGTTTCACAGAGCCGCTGCTGAAACTCGACGTTCCCCTGTCGTGTGGATAGCCTGTGCAATGAAACCTAGACCCCTACGGGTGCGGCAAGTTACCCGCCAAAACCTGAAGCGAGGCAGCCCCCTACAGCATAGTGAATGGACCACCCAGCACTCCACGGAATCCGGTAATCTTGGGCACCCCTCCTTAGGTCAACCTGTACCCCCTACGAGTGCGGCGAATAGTCTGCCAATTCTAGAGTGGGACCCCTCTGCCTCTCAAAGCCATGAGATGCGGACCCGTTTCCCCCCAGAACCCGGCTATCCGTGCACTCCGTCTCGGGGCAAAACCTAGTACAGTAATGAAAAATAGTACAATAGGTACATCGACCGCAACCTGGTCGTGTCCCAAAATAATATTATACAACAGGCAGTGACGGCAGTCCACAAGTTGGATGCTCGCCCCGCAATATCAAATGTACAAATAAACTCAAACTGTACTACCATTGCACACTGCTATCCACCACGACAAATCCGCAACATCACAGCACAAAACAGAACATCAACGCGAATGTCACGTTCGCAAACCCGTCTAAAAGAACTATAGCAATCAGACGCGGTTTACCGATCAAATGACATTCCCGGTCGGAGATATAATGTAAGCACTGTAAACTAACATGTTTAAATTTCGATCGACCAAATATCAAAAAGTGGGCCCCACGACTTACTGGTGAACAGTAACAAAATCTGGGCCAAAACGATATTTACCAAAAACCACAAAATCCAGAGAAGAACCCACTGACAAAATTTGGGAGCACGAGCTCACCACGTGGCCGCGGATGCGCGGCCAAACCATGGGTTTGGCCGCGTTTCCGCGGCGCTTTGGTGGAGACACGTGCCCAAATTTCGTCGTGGTTCTTAGAAAAGCCTGCACACATTTCTGAGACATGCAAAATAATTTTATCAGACCATTTAAAATCGACAGAAACTGTTGGCTTGAAAAAATGTGATTTTTGATTTCCGGTTCGATCGATATTTTAAACGTGTTAGCACAAGTTAGCATAGCAAAATGGTTAGGCTCTGATACCACTGTAAGTCTACGCTAGCGCCCCGGCAGTCTACAGACGCCAAATGCGGAACAAAACTTTTTAACTGGCGCTATCGTATACTTTAACCCGGATCTTCCATTATTGCTAAACTAACAAACTGTAAAGAGTGTAGAATGGTTATACCGAACGATCCGAGTCCTTCATTCTTCAACCATCATCCCACGCTCCGTTGCGGCTGCTCCGATCTCGTCGATCTCCGATCTCTTTGTCGAGGTGGCACCACATGATCGATTCTTTAAACGGGCTCCCGCCTCTGACTCGAGGCAACTCGATCGTCAAGTTTGCTAAAAGAGACGACCAAGAATGATGTAGAGAATGAGTAGATGACTTTGTCTCACTTCGTCCAAATCCGTGGACGATCGGTTAATGAAGTTGCCGTGGAAATCGGGTGATGGAATGAAATGAACTGTAAAATTCCATACACCCCGAATACTATCATAATCTTTTCTCTCTAAAATGAAATCAACCAAGTGAAGTGAGGAGAGAGAGGGCCGGCCACTTTATAGGATGGAGGAGGGTGAGTGTAGGAGCAAGTGGTGACCTTAAACAAAATATCATAATGTGAACACAAAAGAATATCAAGCATAAAGATCTTAACTAAAACAAGAATGTTTAGAAATCAAAGCATGAGTCACATGACACCTCTCCAATTCTAGAACCTTCTAGAAGCTTCTAGAAGCATGACTCACTCTCATCCAAGAAAAGATAAATCCGTCTTTAACCAAATGTTAAAAGACGGCTGATAGAAAACTGGAAACTGGCAACTTCCAAAAGTGATCCTGAAACGACTTTCAGGATAACCCCGAAACTGTATAAATATACCCGCATTTGTATTACGACCGAATACAAATGCAACTGAGACAGATATTATACCTACTCAATATAATACTCGGATCCGGCTTAAACCAAAGCCGACCAGTATCATCTGCCCGAAAAATAACACGTGCGTAAACTCACGTGCATTTTCCGAACCCTGCCATAAAACCATACGGCCTCTACAACGTTTCGCCCGAACTTGGGAAACTGTCTGTGGGGGACTCTAATGACTCGTCAGTACCCTGGCAGTGGGTTTAACCACAAACCGTCAGCGGCACTAGCTATGCGTAACGGCTGCCCATGGACTGACCTCAAGGGAGGCTGATGAGCGAACTCAAGGGAGGCCGATGAGCGAACTCATCCAGAAACCCTACTGAGCCTAACAGTGACAATGTATATATAGTCCGGTCCGTTCGTCAATGAGTATCGCATATCTGCCTAGGGGGCTAGTAACGTCAGACCCCCAATAGCAGTATAAGTCGTGTCGGAGTGAAGCCTAATAACACCCTGAGATACTACTGGAGTACCTACCAGTAAATCTCCTGCCATGGCCATGGACTTTGTATAATGGCTCTCCTAGACACAGCACGACCTCGCCCCCAATACCGGGAGAGACGAATCCCCTGCCGATCCGCTCACGTGCCTCCATATGGCTCGGGACTGTACCCAAAAGCTACCTGTTTGCACGACTCCTTTGAGCCGTGGTAGGGTAGAAATCAAAGCACAGTGGGAACTCACACGAGACAAATGACGACCTCAGGTCGATGAACTAACCTGTACACATGTCACCAGGGAACTGCTATCTGACGGTAGATATAATACTAACTAGCAGATTCCCGGCGAGTCCTGTCCGGTGTACTCATAACCCAATGAGCACCTGTATACATCTTAGGTGATCCAACTGACACCAGTGGCTTGTGAGACCGGCCGCCGCCCCTCGTCGGGGTCTCGACTGTACACACTAGTCTACTCCGGAGTATCGATGCCCTGTCTCGAAACTCCCACGACTAGGGACCACAATTAAGGATATGCATATAAACTACCCAACTCTCACGTATATGATCGCCATCATACTGTTGGTAGTAAAGCAAGATCCTAAGGGCTCTATCAAAGTGTAACATGCAATCAGTCACCTGAACATGTACACGACTGATAAAGGCAAACCAGATAGCATACTATCATCTCGAGTAAGACTGTCCTACCGGGATAGGTCCTCCGCAATCATTGCAATCACGTACCTGCGATCCAATAATTGACTATGAGGGCACTATCTCCAACACCAATGTACCGTTGTCGCTCTTTCCTTGTAAGCTCTGAAACATGTCATCTACCACATATCATGATCTGCGGAGTCACCAATATCGAGCATCATCAAGATCTAAGGGTAAAAAGAGAATTGGATGATAAAATTCAACTAACATTGCTTCGTACAATGCTACGTGGAAAAATGAAAATGAGAAATTATTATGAATATTAAAAATTAAAAAAAACTAACCAAATTATGGATCACACTAACTATTAGTTACAAAAATTGGACAGGTTCCCCGGCAGACACTTCTCCCTCGATCATTTGGTGGAACAGGCCAGTCCTCGCCCTCGGGAGGGGAAATGAAGAAAAATTTCTTTTTCCAATCATGAATGGAGGAGGGCAAGGCCACGACCCCGGTCCCGGCAGCGACCCTGAGCCGCTTCCTAAAAGTAAACTAAACCCATCTTGGGTCGCCCGCTCGACCGCCGGGGTGACTCTTGAAAACATGGGAGGAATCAAGAAGGGAAAGACTGAAAGGAACCGTCTGCAGCCTCAGGCAGATCAGGAACCCAAGGAGAAGTCTCCACGCGTTCAGCACTAACTGGCCGGGGGCCAAACCGAAGAGATTTAGAGCGGCGATGACCTCAGGAGAGAAGGGCAGACGCATTCCGCCCCAAAAAGCTTCCAAATACAGGGCAATCTCCTGCCCCGTATCTGGTCTGCCCTCTCCCCCTCCTCGGCAAAACGGAGCGTGTAGCGCGGGGGAATGTAGAAGCGAGCTCGAGCATTGGTGAGCTCGTCCTCATGCCTCACCCAGCACGAGGTGCTGGGGGCTACATCTACCGCCTCCTCCTTGGAGACGGCCCCTACCTCATGGCCCCGGGGAGAGGACTCAGCCCCTGCTCCTCGAGGGGACTCGGACACATCTAAAGGAACCCTAACATCTACTCCTACAACGTATACTGATTCTACAGGGGAAGACATCTAACCTGGGAAAGAAATTCTTCAAAAGTTAGGAACAAGGGAGGGGAGACGAGCGTCGAGCAGCTGGGGCTTGAGAATGAGAAATGTGAGAGAGTAAGGGCCCTAGGGCGGGCCCCACCCGTATTTATTACCGCACACAGCCTCATCCAATGACGCCCATCGTCTCCCGCCAAAACGGCTCCTTGCACCCAGCGGCTCCGATCGCTCCACGTGGCAGCCCAGCGATTGACCGCGTCCCATCAGACGCCGCAGGACTGCGCACGTCACATCAGCTAGTTGGCACTCGACACGTGGACCGTCGCTTCGACTGCAGAGTGCACGAACCGGCGCACCCTCCTTAAATGCAAAGATCTCGCCTTGATTCACTAGCGGAAAAGACAACCGACAGCTCGAGGACTCATCCCGGCATAACCCTGAGAAGGAGCTCACCTCGGGGGGCTCGGCAGTCCACTCCTGACCCGACCCGTTAGCTGGTCAGGGCAAGAGTGGGGGGCTAATGATGATGCTCAATATTGGTGATCTCTAAGATCAGGACACGTGGCAGATGACGTGTCCCAAAACTCAGAAGAAAGGGCCCACAGAGACCGACCAGGCCGCCCTACACCCGACCTGCAAGCACAAGCTGGCCCTCCTCGAGGCCCCCTGCAAATTAGCCTCCTCGGCCATTCAGCTCGTCCCGAGCCGCCACAGGACCAAGACTCCTCGGCCACCCCGCTCGTCCCCGAGCTCCCTGCCGAGGCCGTCTTCCTCGGCCCTCCGACCGACTCCACCACTCACAAGCGTAACCGCTGCTCCGCGAATCTCGCCATGCGCAGATTCTACGCCAGCAACATTCCACGCCATCACGATCCCCATTAATGGGTGATCCGCTCTCTACGCGGACGTGACGTCGGGAGCATAACTGCCGGCGAGATTCTCGCGCCTGCTGCTGCATGCCACCACCGTTATATAAACCCCCATCACAGAGGGGTCAAGTAAGCAATTCTTTACACTTTAAGACGTTACTCTGCTCGGATCTCATCACTAACTTGAGCATCGGAGGGTCCTCAGTGGTACCAAACCATCCCGGGACTTCTTTGCAGGTACTCGTCGACAGCTTCCACACCTCACCTCTTCCTCCAAAAACCCATTGAGACCCACACGCAACGAAAGATAATCAGCTAAGTTCACCGCGAGATCTACGGAAGACAACATCTGCCGAAGGCTCGAAAAGGAGCTCCATCAGTTTCCATGTCGATTTCTTAATTTAAAAATACAAAATGCTTGCATGAAGCTTTTAGAGGAAAAAGGAAAAATAGTAGGCTCCTTTTCTGAAGAAATTAATTATAATGAATCAGCGGTCATGAGTTTGAATTCCCCATTTGCACAGGCACAATGAAGGCATGAGAATAGAAAAAGTTTACGAGTATATATGCAAATATTGAAGAGTAATTTAGTGGGGTGTATGTGCAAGAGATCCCAACTCCTTTTAATTTTATCTTCCGACAACGGTGATGATACCATCCCAACCGGATTTAGCTCGATATTAATTTACTCTCAAATGTGAGCAACCGCAAAATCGATCTCTAAACAGGAGTGATTTACCAAAAAACGAATAAATAAAAAAGATGCCATGTATAAACAAATGATGCAGGAAAAGGTATTGTTTGATTGACGTGCTGCACATTGACTCGTTGCTGACAGGTGTCAGATAATTAAATGCTAACAATTGTAGGTATGTTTGGAAGATCGTGCTTTCACTTTCTCACACTTGTTGCAAATCGAAAATAAAATGAGAAAATGCTTCCTATATTTTTTGTTTTATATGTTTTTTTCTCTTTATCTAAAACCATGGAAAGTGAAAGTGAAAGATAAGTGAATATTTAATTATTATTTAACTTATTTTATTCTACTTTTTCTAAATTCTTCTTTTATCATTTTATTGTCTATCATTTCAACCAAACAATCCAATCTCATTTTCCATTACTACGTAGTTGCCAACTCATTTTCATTTTAACAAAACAACCAAAATTATTATTTTCTTCCTGTTTTCTTTTCATTTTAATTCCGTACAACTTTCATACTTATCTACCATCTTTTCACATTTTCTGCAGCCGAACATGGCAAGTTGTGGAAGTGACGAGGTTGATATTGATAGGCCACTTGGCACATTTGTGTAGAAGAAAAAAAAAATTATTGAAATACATTTCCATCATTTTGTTTGCTGACAGGTGTTTGGATAATGAATTCACATGCAGCATTTCTAGTAAACTTATTTGACGTTTCTTATATGTTTGACTTAATCATAAAATTGATATTGAAAATTTAAAATAATTGAGACAATGGTTGCTGATCGAACCGAGCTAGCTTGAGTTTGGTTCGGGTTCGGCTCAATAAGGACTTGTTGAAGTTCGGTTCGTTTATTTATTAGCCGAACTTGAGCCAAAATCCCAGCTCATTAAGTAAACGAGACGAACTCGAGCTGAACTTAAACCTGGCTCGTTCGTTTATGGCTCGAGTTCGGTTTATTTATAATATATGTTTTAAAAATTAAGCTTATACCCAACAAACTAATGCTACCGTATACCCAATCCAACCTCCTATATTAAATACATAAGTTTTTATTGTTATTTCTCTTTTCATATCAAGCCCAAAGTTAAATCCTTCCATTTGAAGAAAACTTTAGCTCTTTTTCTCAACCCTAAACTCAAAAACTATCTGACCCTAATTTCAAAACCTTTAAAAGAATTCAAGTCTCCTCGAAAACTATTCTTCTTTGAAGTCCTAAAAGAATTCAAGTCTCCTCGAAAACTATTCTTCTTTAAACTATTGAATTAAATTTTATGGTTCTTAGTTGCGTGCAGATTTGACCAAACACTGGATTTACATTGGAAATAAAAATATAATAGAAAAACTCTAATGCACTGCAAGCACATTTTTAATCCAGCATTCCTTTTGTCTTAAAAGTTAAACAAACATCCCAGAGATTAACTGGATTCGGTTTTTCGCTCTCCTAAGACATAATTTTATATTCTAACAACCAAATGATGTTGTATATAAACTCACGTTTTAATAATAGAACTCGGAATGGGACTACACTATTTCTATCGTAAAAACAAACAAACAAACTACAAATAACCTTCAATTGACTTGTTTGTTCTTCTGTCCGAAAGCATATCCTGCACATATTATACGTGTATATGATTTTCTTACGCATGAATTTATTACATCCTCCTCGAAACACGGAATAATTTATGAAGAGATAAAAAAAAAACTCCAAACTCGAGGCACTAATATAAACAAAGGACTTTATTATCCAACTAATCTAACGAGAGCCAGAAGCGGTGGAGTGTGAACGGAGAAACTTTCCCAACATTAAAAAAGAAAAGAAAAAGAAAATAAAGGAAGAGTAACATATGACAGCAAGATATTGGGCACCGTGCTCATCTTTAAGTTTGGGGTAACGAATTAATTATCACACATGACATTGAGCGTAAAAATGAGTGGTGAGCATGTGTGATATCGGTTGAAACTGATGAAATATCAAATCAAAAAGAATAAATCTTTTTGCATAAATGAAAATTTACGATTCCGATTCATTTTAACAATTTCTTTTCAATCTAAATGATCTCCTGTGCTGATGCAAACACCTGGGGTAGCTATTTCTATTGGAATGTGAATTGAGTCTATCTTTAAAATAATCTCACATATTTCTCTGCTATTATAGGGCAGAAAGAAAGTGCTCATTTAATTTTGAAATTGATTGTTAATATGACTTCTTAATTTTTCAAGAGAAATTAAAAAAAAACAATATTTTATGTGCAATGAACGTAATTAAATGTCAGGTCATTATTATTATACAAGTGCGATGCAGGTGATTAAATTAATAAAGAAATTTATCAGTAAAATTTCTATAGTTACGTGCACCGCGAGTGCCAAAAAAGCTAGTAGAGTAAAATTATATATACACTACTTCAATGAGGGGTTGCCCCTACAGATAGAGGAATTCGTAGGAGCAACTTTTTATTGTCCATACTAGGATTAATCCGTAGGGGCATAAATAAATTAAAAAAATATAAAAATATAATAATTTTATTTGGTCCTACGGTGCCACAAAAAAAAGCCCTACGGATTAATCCATAGGGGCAATAAAGGATTATTTATAAAAAAAATAAAATGTAATTTCCCACGGTCCCTAAATTTCCCACCAATATTTCCCGATCGAGCACCCATCGCCGTCGACTTCTACGCGCAACGAGCACTTGTTCTCGCCGCCACTTGTTCTCGCCGCGAGCACCTCGTCGTCGCCATTAAACCGGCCTCCTCCACCTCGTCGAGCTCTTGCTCTCCACCTCCTCGAGCACTTTGCCGCCGATCGGTGACTGCTGAGGTGAGTTAATTAATTAAGATTTAATTTCTAATCATGCTGTTTTTGGTGTTATTATTATTGATTTTAGGCTTAGGGTCATAAAGCCGGATTAATTGGGGGTTAATTTGGGTTAGGTTAGGGTTTGGGTGATGTTTAGGTTTAAGGTTGTGGTTAATTAGGTAGGGTTAAGGTTTGGTTGATGTTTAGGGTTAGAATTAGTTTGGGTTAATTAGGTAAAATATGATTGCTGATGATTAGGGTTAGGCTTAATTAGATTAATTAGAGTTAATTTTGGTTTGGGCTATGGTTAATTTGGATTAGGGTTTGGGTGATAATTAAGGTTAGGGTTAATTTTGGTTAATTAGGTAGGGTTATTTTGGGTTTGGGTGATGATTAGGATTAGGTTTAATTTGGGTTAATTAAGTAAAATAAAGTGTATTTATGTTAGGGTGTTGATTAGGGTTAATTTGGTTGAATTAGCTTAATTTTGGCTTAATTATGGATAATTTGAGTTAGGGTGATGATCAGGCTTAATTTAGGTTAATTTGGTTTAATTAACTTAATTTTGGATTAATTAGGGATAATTTTAGTTAGGGTGATGATTAGGGTTAATTTGTGTTAATTATGTTAATTTAGGTTAATTAGGGTTAGGGTTTAGGGTGCACAAGTTCATTCAGTAGAATACTCGATGATATCGTAAACATACAATTTTACCGTAAACGTAAGAAAACTTTATCCTAAACTAAAATCTTCAAACCCTTAAAAACGAAACGTAAATGTAAAACCTATTCAAATTAAATGTTCAACTTAAAACTAATATATGATACTCGATGATAATATAAATTTTGTATATTCTTATTGATACTCATATGTGAAAATCATGACAGGGCATCGATATTCTAGAAGTAGACTAGTGTGTACGTTTCTTGACCCTGTATAGGGCGACGGTTGGTCCCATAGCCATTGGTGTTTGACATCAAAAATTGTACACAGGTGCTCATTGGAGAATGGGTATACCGAACAAGACTTGCCGAGGACTTTTAGTTAGTATTATACCTATCGTCAGATAGCAGTTCTCTAGTGACACTGGTACAGGTTAGTCTGTAGACCAGAGATCGTCATAGAGTCTTGTGTGGCTCCCACTGTGCTTTGATTTCCTTCCTATCACGTCTCAAAAGAGTCGTGCAAACAGGTGGATTTGGGGTACAGTCCCAAGTCACATGGAAGCAATGAGCGATAGGAAGGGTTTCGTCTTTCCCGGTATTGAGGGTTGATGTTGTGCTATACTCGATTGGTTATAACTGGAAGTCCCTGGCCAGGGCCGTTGCTGAGATTTATTGATAAAAGTTATCAGTAAGTTCTCGAACCGTTATAGACCAGACATCGGTATGACTTATCACGTTACTGTGGTCTGACGATTTCCACCCCTAGACATGAGATGCAACATATCAGACAAAGAGACCGGACTGTACGGTAGTGTTACTGATAGGCTTCATGGAGAGTATGGACGAGCTTGCTTGTTGATCTTCATATCGCTCAATACATGGGTAGCCGTTACGTCCAGCTGGTACCGCTGACGGCTTATGGGTAACTGATGTGATCATCACCTACTGCCGGCGTATTGACGAATCTTTAGAGTCCCACACAGAAGTTTCCTGATTCAAGCGAAACGAAATAAGGCACATATGTGATATGTGCGGGGGGCCTGATTAAATACGTGTATGTGATACCGTATTGTAATCTAGCAGTTATATGTTATCGGTTAGATTATATGTGATATAACCGGATTATCGAATAAAGTGTTGATTTGATAATGTGGTATACAGATAAATGATATTAGTCGGTTATATGTGATATAACCAGAGATTATTAAATCAAGTGTTAATTTAATAATATGATATATATTATATTTGATATAATTATATCTTAACTAATATCATTAGCTCACTAATTATTTACTTTATATATATATATATATATATAAAGTATGGCATGATTTTCTATTTTTGTGAAAAATAGAAATGAGGTGGAAATTGAAGAGATGTAGAGGGTATGGTGCCTGGTTCATGTAATTTTATATTACTCTTAACTTACTATTCAAGTATGGTTCTATTTCTTTTATTGAAGAAAATGGATTCTTGAATAAGTAAGTTCATTATTGATGAACCATTCAAGTCTTGGCTCATTTATTTTAAGGCTTGAGCTCTCACTCTCTTGCTTTCTTCTTTTTCTTCCTTAGTTGCTTCAAAAATCCAACCCCTCACATGTGATGTGATTCATGGATTTTTGAACACATTAGTAAGCAAACTAACACCTCTACTTCACTATTCTACATTTGATTAGCAATCAAGTATAGTGTGTTTCCTACACTAAAGGATTTAGTGTAGAGGTAGCTTGAGCTAGAGGGATTTCGGATGGATCGTCTTCGGTGCGAAAATCTTTGAAGGAGGCTCATTGATTGAGTGATTTAGCGTGCTTGCGCTTTCTAGAAGATAGATCAAAAATATTTGTAACCGCAATCAAGAACGGTGTCGCTTTGCAGCTAGCCGGTGGGTACGGGTCGGTCCACAGGGATGTTGTGAATTTCCGATTCGTTCTTACGAGTTAATTCCGAAAGGTGTTCGGACAGATTATTAAATCTAAAAAATCTAAATTATCCTAGGGCAATTAATTAAAAGTTATAACTAGGGCAGGAAAATAAATTTACCTAGGGCAAGAAATTTAAATCTACACTAAGGCAAGAAAATAAATTACTTACAGATGGCTCTCTCCAAACATCAAAGCAGGGTTGTCAGATCTGGATTTCTGAATTGAAGAGAGGCACCGATGCTCTCCAAAAGATTTCTAAATTTTATTCATTAAAGGGAAGCATAAAAAATTACAAGGATTTGGGTTCTATTTATAGGAGATAGAAACCCTAGGTTACATTTTGATCCGCATGTCTAAATTTACAAAAATAGCCCTAGGTCAACTAGTCAAATCCTCAAATGAATTTTGGTAAAATAAAATCTTCCTTTTGTCTTCTTCTGGCCGCGGAACCGCGGCAATGGTGGGCTTGGGCCGCGGTTCCGCGGCCCTTTAGTAAGTTCAGATGATTATTTCTTCTGGGCTGCTTCAGTGTCTTTTGGGCTTTTTATTTCTTTATTGTTTTCTCCATTTGGGCTTCTGCATTGGTTCCAAATCTTCAGTGAACAATTTGCAATGGCTTTTTAACCGTTTGCCTTGTATTCTTGGACCTTGCGTTGCCTTATACATTGTGAACTGTTCCTTCGTCTAGGCTTGACTAAGATCCTCCTATTTGTTGGTTAAAGTCCACTTTTGCATCGTCTTTTCATCGTTTTCACTGTTTTCTGTCCAAGAACCTGTAACCTGAAATATGTAGCAGACATGCGTCAAAAGCACCTGTTTATTTATAAAACGAATAAAAATGGGGAATATAATAATGCAATATTATGGTGTGAACACTCATCCAAGCTTGAAGTGGAGTCTAGCGGAGTCGCGTGGACTACAACCCGGAGCCTAAGAAAAGAAGGACTCAATCTATGAGAGTATAGCCATTTTTCCTTCTCTTTAGTTTCATATCATCATAGGTTTAAACCCTTCTAGTTAAGATCTTGTTTAGTCTAGCCTAGCATCAAAAAAAAATTTAAATTTGGCATGGTTGATATCACTAGAATCTTGTAGTGGTGCTAGGGTTGACTTTCAAAGTCTGCACGTTTGATTCATGGCATGGATTGTGTCATGGATAGGGAGTTGCGTTGGTTGCAGCAGAATATCAAGCAGGTTCTAACTTGGTATGGGATGAAGAAGACTCGGCTCGTGTATTCTCACTTAGAGACGAACTTTGGTTTCCAACGATGTTATCATCAAGTATCAATAAACTGGTGATAGGGATAGATGGAGGTTGACGACGGGTTACATGTTCGCCATGGAAGTAGTGCAAGGTTAATCGACGCTTTTGACTGGTATTGCGGTTTCAAGAATAGAGGCAGACTTGATAGCAGTCATGAAGGCAGTTAGGGAGAGCATCGATTTGAGAAGATTATTGGGTTTCGAAGAACCACAGGAGATGAGAGTGTTCTTATTGGAGGCCGAGAAGAAGATAATATCTCTTATGAAAATTGGTACCCCAGAGAATTCAGTAGACGCATTTATAAGATAGTTCCGGTCCAAATTCAAGTTTTGCCTTGTAGATTGTTAAGGTGTCTTCGGACACAAGGCGACGAGAACAGAGTTTCAAGATATTGAGAAAGTGAAGAGATTATGACAAATTTGAATCAAGATGAAAATTGTTGAAATATAATTTAAATATGGGATTAGTTAGGATTTAAATTTAATTTCTTTAGTTTAAATTTAAATCTAATTTCTAGTTTAAATTCATATTTATCTTTAATTTAAATATGCATTTATTTCCAAGCAAGCATATGTTTATCCTATAAATAAAAGGTTTTTTCTAAGGTTTTTTATGTATCCATAATTTCTAATATCCTTGATTAGAGTGGGAGAGACGGCCAAGCGTAGTCGCGGATAGAGAAGTTTTGTGAGAGAAGGTATTTTTTTGTAAAAGAGGGGTGAGAAGTCGGTATAATCTCTTGTAATTCCTTTTCATAGTGAAAGTTTTCGTCGAGTTTCGCAGGATTAAGTGTTAGTTGCGCCGAACTTGGATAAATCTTATGTGTTGTTGGTATATTCTTTTCGTGTGATTTAGTATCCGTCGGATAGGTTTTTTCAATCTACTCTAAAACAAAGATCTTGAATTTCGGCCGCGCATAGATACATAATAATTACAACATTATCCTGCATCCTTAGTGATGTTGTACCTGTTCAAAACAATATTTTATTTTATTCCAATTCGCAATATATTCCATAATTTTATTTTTTTAGTATTGAAAATTCTATGGTACCGTGCTATATTTTCAAACAATCATGTATTATTTTTTATAAGTCTGGATCGATAGTTCTAGAATGATGATAAAATAACAATATGGTTAATTTCTCATGGTGCTGAAGGACAAACTATATATATGGATGATTTTAAATGATGCATATGTAGATTTATAATTTAAGGTAAATATTAGTTTATCATCCAAACATATGAGCTACGAACACATCTCCATGAAATAGCAAGTTGATGTGGGATTATTTCACACCAATAAACAATAGCTCGGTTGGCATAGACGCTTTCCGTCTTGGAAAGAGTGCGGGGTTCAAACTCTAGGAACTCCAAGAGAGGAAATAACCACAAATTAATCCTTTCGGGGCAAACTCGTGAGTACCCTAGGCGCGCGTGCGTGTGTGGTGTGTGTCAATGAGGGCTTACGCTCCAGTGCCAGGGGAACATAAATGCACTGGACCGGTGGTATATATGGTTTTGGATTTTTATATGTAAACAATTGGTTTTCATCTATTAAGTAATGAACTAGTCATTTTCGTGGTGGGTTTATGCCGAATTCGCCCATATAGGGGTGTGGTGTGTGGTGTGTGGTGTGTGTCGACGAGGGCTTAGGGGCCACTGGCAAGGTGGAAAAAAAGGAAATGATTATTTCACACATAAATGCACGGGGCCAGTGGGTATATATCGATTAGGATTTTCATATGGAAAGATTGGTTTTCATCTAGTAATTAATGAACCAGTCATTTTCGTGGTGGGTTTATGCCGAATTCGCCCATGTAGGTGTGTGGTGTGTGGTGTGTGTCGACGAGGGCTTAGGGGCCACTGGCAAGGCGGAAAAAAAGGAAATGATTATTTCACACATAAATGCACGGGACCGGTGTGGGTATATATCGATTTGGATTTTCATATGGAAAGATTGGTTTTCATCTAGTAATTAATGAACTAGTCATTTTCGTGGTAGGTTCATGTAGAATTCGCCCTGACCATTTTTCCCTTCATCTTTTTGAACCGGCTGGTAAACTTAACTCACGCACACAACATACCCAAGCAGGGGTGCTAATCGAACCGGGCTGGCTTGAGTTTGGTTCGGATTTGGCTCGTTAAAGGTTCATTCAAGTTCGGTTCATTTGTTAGCCGAACTTGAGCCAAAATCCTAGCTCGTTAAGTAAACGAGCCGAACTCGATCTGAACCTCTGCCGTTCGTTAATAGCTTGAGTTCGGTCCATTTATAGTTTATGCTTTAAATATTCAGTTCATACCCAATAACCTAATAGCACTACCCAGTTGCGTATATTTTATACATAATTTTTTATTTTTACTTGTCTCTTTCATATTAAGCCCCAATTTCCTGCCTTGGAAACTTTACTCCTTTTTGTCGATCCCAAACTCAAAAAGTCTCTAATCCTCCAAACCTTTAAAAAAAATCCAAAACTCCTGGAAAGACATTTCTTCTTTGAATTCCTATAAAAAATCTCTACAAATCAAATATATAGAGCTCCAATTTGAAGAAATCTAAGTGTGAAATCAAAAAAGAATTGATGAGTTCCAAAGCTCAGCCAGGGCTCGTTAGCGCGGTAAGAGCTCGGCTCATTAAATAAATGAATATGAGACCAATATTTTGGTTCAAATCGAACTCGAGCTTAGCCAAAATCCGAGGCAAAACTAAACGAGCCGAACTCGAGACGGCCCTAGAGCGTTTGAGTTCGGCTCGATTAGCAACCCTATACCCAAGCACCAACACATACATGCATCTAGGGGGTCCACAAATTTTTCACGAAAACGTTAAATTACGGTCGGGAGATGGGGATATACCAAAGCTAGATTTACTGTAAATGAGGGTGAGATGGCATAATGGGTGAATCATACATCTCACTTTTCAGTTTGTCACTTGATTTTCTATATAACTCATCATATCATTGAGAAAATAATATCAACTGTTGGTTTGATAAAGAAATGAACGTTCGATATCTAACTTTAACCAAAAAGCTTCAAAGCCGCATTTTACCAGAAACGTGCCAAATATATATGCTTAGTTCATGTTTACGTGGAATTTGGTTCATAAAATAATGTTAAAATTTATGGTAGTAAATATTCAAGCATCAGGAGGGAGTTCAAATTTCTAAACTAAAGTTTCATAATTAAAAAATAGAAAAACTTAACTTCAAAATGCTAGCTTTAGCATTTTTGGCAATAATTTTAGAGTCCAATAGCCACGGATGTCTCATCCCAAAAATTGAGATAACTAAAATTATCTTAACTCTAATCTGATCTAGGTTACGTAAATTCCATTTTAATGGTTTGCAAACTATGCCCTGCATACCTCCCATCTCCACTTAAAATTAAACTAGAGTTGTCCAAAGTCCGGGCTAAGAGGCCTCATTTTATATCATTATTTCAATTTAGGAATACTGGATGTTTTTTGCCTTTCCAAATCTAAACAGATTTTCTGAATTTACGGAATGACAAGACCATGTCATGAGAAAACCACCGCTAGATTCAAATCAGAGGCCTCACATTCATGATCTACCTTCCTTGTTTCGGATCCAAGCTCTTTTAATCATTTAATTTCTTGCCTCACCATAAGCAGTGCGCAGTATATTATAATAGCTTATGAGAAGTCCAACCCCTATTCATTAAATGCAAAAAATGGCCCCCCAATTTTTAATTGGGACAGTTGGATGATTGATCTGAGAGAGAGGGGAGGTGATTGCACCCCCCATTGAAGAGAAGGTGATTGCACCCCCATTGCTCATCTATATAAAGGGCTCAAATGGTTGAGCAACATACAAATTAAGCCAGAAAAGCTTGTACGAGTGGTGTGATGGCACAAACACTTCAGCTTCAGCTCACTGTTCCAATCAACACTCCACGAACCACTGGCCTGAAGAAACAGTGGTTCCCATCTCCCTCACTATTCAAGGCAACAACAAGGTTCAATGACGTCCCGATAACTCAAAGCAAGAGGAGTCCTTTCTTGGCTGCTCCCATTGTTTGCTCAGCTGGAGGAAATGCGGCAACCACCGGTAAGACTGCGGTCCAGCCAGCGCAACCAATCATCACCCCTGCGTCTGATGTTGACATCAGGAGGTCCTACTTCCCTCCCCCTCCTGAATTCATCTTTGGTGCTGCTTCTGCTGCTTATCAGGTCTCTAAATTTAATGTCTATATATCAAGCTAACATATATAGCACTGAACTTTTTTCCTTCATCGTGTGTGTGTGTGTGTGTGTTTATATATTAACAATTGATGAGGATAACATATATTCGAAGCATGCATGCAAGGTCCTCCCGAAATCATGCATGTATGATAGTTTAATATTATAACATTTCACTCCGGTCCTCATGCATGCAACAATTAATGCTAGCTCATATATATATTTTGGAATGGCATGTGCGATATATTAGATTGAAGGAGCTTGGGATGCAGATGGAAAAGGGCCAAGCTTATGGGATTGGTACAGCCAGAAACATTCAGGTATGTGCTTTTTTTCAATTTAATCACAGAATTATTGTTTCTTAATTATATCAACTGCCTAAACTCCAAAAAAAAAAAAGGCTTGTTGAAGAAATGGGTGGCATATTTTCAATTATATATAATAAATTAAATAACGGTTTTCCATATATTATATGCAAACGGAAAAAATATGGATGCATTACTTAGATGCAAAAAATCACACAAACAACAAAAAGCTTGAACCTTTTCTTTCTGTATATATTTATCAGATAGAATTGATGATGGGACCAATGGAAATGTTGCAACGGACTCGTACCACAGATACAAGGTGGGTACATGTGATTTTTGTACGCAAGCTGTTCTGTTTGGATTAATTTATGTGATTTGTGTTTATTTTTTCCCTCCATATTTTATAATCACAGGATGATATCAAGTTAATGAAGGATTTGGGTTGCGAAACATACCGTTTCTCCGTCTCCTGGCCTAGGATATTGCCAGGTGAAACAGTTAAAACTTTTAGTTACTTGAATACATGCTTAAAAATAGAAAGAGTTTGCAAAACCCAAGTTCTTACAATATTTTTCATTTATTATTACCGCCACCGTCCGATAGTTTGGCTCTTTAAATTACTGAAAAAGGACAATTGTCAGGATCTTGTAGGCATGGGAGCATGGTTGTCACCAACACAAACAAATTGGCCTACGGTGTCAATCAGAGCTTTTTTTTAGATGCAACTTACCTAATGATTTACACAAATCATATGTCAACAATAAAAGTATCAACTTGTGTTTGGTTAAAAATCCTTTCATGAACTGCAGTAAGTTTGAGTTTACCTCAAAAACAATAAAAGCATCGATAAAAATTTTTTAAATTGGTTTCATATATAGAAAATTCTATATATTCCAATATTCATTTTTCAATTGTCATCAATAAGTTCATCTAATCATTAGTCTATATTAAATTAATTAAACAATTTGAAGTCTTCAAGTTTCTGTGCAATAACTTAAATAAAATTTAATTTTCAGCTATATGTATTCTTCTGCAATAATATTCATTCTAATGATTTTTTTGGGGTTTAATTTTGCAGATGGAACACTAAAAGGCGGAATAAACCCTAAGGGAATAGAATACTACAACAATCTCATTAATGAATGTTTGAAAAATGGTAATGAATTTTAAAAAAAATTTGAAGTAATGTTCTTTATTCCTTACTAAATCATCCAATTTCATCGTAAATATTAATGACCCATGAAAATTACCTTATATGTAGGTATTAAACCTTTTGTGACGATATTTCATTGGGACGTTCCCCAAGCTCTTCAAGAGAAATATGGAGGGTTCTTGAGTAAAGACATCGTGTAAGTGTTATGTAATTTTTGGTAAATTATAGTTTCGCTCTACTTATAATACATACGACATAACATTATATGCTGATTATTCAAGTATGATGATGATACCTATTGTAGAATAATCATTTACTTTTCTAAGACAAACTCTTTTAACATTTTTTCTTTCTATTATTAGCATGCACATACTTGAATATGCATATAGCTATCTCTGTTTTAAAAAGAAAAGAGCTAGCAAAAATTCATGGCTATACCTCTCTTTGACCTCTCTTTAATTTGTTGCAGAATACCTATCTTGCATAGATGTAAATTTATTATCATTGATTCACTGACATAACTGTTTTCATGGTTATAGCAAAGACTTCAAAGATTTTGCCAAGGTATGTTTCGATAGTTTTGGAGATAGAGTTAAACACTGGATCACACTAAACGAGCCATGGACCTTTGCTATCTCGGGATATTGTTTGGGATGGCATGCACCTGGAAGAGGCAGTCCGGCAGTGGGTGCTCTTGAGGGTAACTCTGCAACGGAATGTTACCAAATCACTCATAATTTTATCCTAGCTCATGCAGCCGCAGCTACGCTATACAAATCGGAATATCAGGTATATATTAGCTCCAAACACAAAAATAACTTATTTAATGATCATCAAATTCGAGCGTGATTGGCTGATTGCGGTTAGAAATAAAATACATTTGCAACTACATGGATCCTACTATAGCAATATTGGAACTTGGGAACGAAGTTTCAACATTTGGAAAAAACATGATAGTCAAATTGTTTATGATCAATCCAAATTCACCCAAGGATAATATTTTAGTATAGATTGTAGAGAGTTATAAATTTTATTTCAAGGACATCACTTAATTTGCCACGTTATAAATTTTATTTTGGAGGCACGGCTACTTGTATGCTGAAGAGGAACTTATTTCTGCACTAAAATTTTAAAATAAGTGGTGAAGGGAACTCAAACTGAGATCTAATTTAATTCCCAACATGAGATGTGGTAAAAAGATATTCATAATTTTGAGTAAAATAATAATATTTAAGGGGAAAAAATACATTACCCAAACCTTAAAAGTCTCCACTGTTATAAATTAATATCTAAATTAATAATTTGTCTTTACGTCATCTCAGGCCAAACAAGGAGGAGAGATTGGAATTACACTTGTTAGTATGTGGCTTAAGCCATTCACAAGTTCATATTTTGATGTAGAAGCTAGAGACAGAGCTATGGACTTTATGCTTGGATGGTAAGATATAAAATCATAAGAGTGTGTGTGTGTGTATAAGAGTATATTTGATACCTAATTTAAGATTCTTTTTTTTAACTGTAAACTTGCTTAAAATTTGGTTCTAATGAAGACTTTATTATTAAACTGCGCTTAAATGTTATACTTTAAGGGACCTCGCAGTGATAAAATATTAAGATGGTTAACCGAGAATTCATGGTTGAACATATTTTACACTTTTCTTAATACATATTTATTTTAGTTGATTTGTTTCATCCAGGTACATGCAACCGCTAGCTTTTGGAGATTATCCATTTTCCATGAGATCTCTTGTTAGAGACAGACTTCCGAAATTCACTGAAGATGAAAAGAAGATGATTAAAGGATCCTATGACTTCATCGGACTTAATTATTATACTTCTAAATTTGTCCAAGAGGCACCAATTGTTGGTTTGGACGACAAACCGGGCTACTACACTTATTTTGATGATTTTGGTGCAGACCTAAAAGGTGACCGTTTATGATCATTATAGTACAAAAATGAGTTGTCTCTGGTAAAATCTATAGGGGTAATTTTATTTTACCGTGCCCTTACGATAGGGCATATCTATATTAAAAAATACGAAAATTTATTATCTGTCCCTTAAATATTTATTTTTGTGTAGGGGCGCAGGTTCTAACCGTAGAGGCATTAGTTCGCAGTAGTGGAACGATCTTAAGTAAATTGAATCTTATTTTTGAAAACTTAAATTATCCACGTTAAAATAATTTATAAAATATTGCTAATTTCACAATTTTTAAAAATACTACACACACATTTAGATTCTGAACACTTAAAATAGAAATGTGATGTTTAACGCTACATACACATGTGCATGCAGTTGATGTTTAATGCTATAAAATTGCCGCAAAATTTATGATCTAGTAATAGTGAAAACAAAATAAAAAGTTAATTTTGTTATATTCAAGTTGTTTCCTTAGGCAAATAAGTAAAAATCATGCATAGAGTAGTATGCCTAAAAATTGTATATCTGTTTTATGCATTGACGCTATAACCCAGTTCTATTGTGATCAAGATTCATTCATTAATTATAATAAGTGTAGAAGAATCTTACCATCGACATCTAGATTCCTTATGAGCTGAATATTTATCGGATTTTTGTTTTTGTTTTGTCTCTGCAGTGACGGACCCGGACGGTACTCCAATCGGAGAATTGGTAACTCTTACCTCGTGTTATTAATTGAGTTACTGCTATTTTTTATGTGAAATTTAACTTCCAAATCCAAATGAAAACTCTTATTGTTATAGACTTTATTACTATCGAGATCTTTTTAACTTTTTGCATATATATAATTGGCATTCATTGATGATCTATATATATTATCTTCGCCGCAGCATGGTTCTTGGATTTATGTGGTCCCTGATGGAATTAAAGAGCTAATGAACCACATGAAGGTCAAATATGGGAATCCTCATATCTACATCACTGAAAATGGTGAGCAAATTATTTATGCTAGAGGTGCAGGGATCGAGTGTTATTTACTTTGAGTGAAAATATCAGGGGTGAAAAAATAACTAGTCTCACGCAGAACCCGCTCTATATATTCCTCTTTTGTTTATCATATACGAATACAATTTTTAAATATAATGATCAAGTTTAAAATAATTTTGCAGGAACTTGCCAGGTGGAAGATTTGTCATTTGAAGAAGCAATTAATGATGACATGAGAAGCGATTACTTAGCTAATCATCTACATGAACTTCGTGTCGCCATGGAGTACGTAACCATATGCATGATTTGAAATATATATATATATATATATATATATATATATATATATCTCTTTTCACCACAAAATGCGTTAAAAATTATTTATAAAAAAAAAATTATCACATAATTAATTGATATGTTAATTTGTTGGGGTTTTGTAGGTCTGGCGTTAATATCAAAGGATACTTCACTTGGTCCATCACCGACAATTATGAATGGCAGCATGGATACCGCGAGCGTTTTGGGCTTATTTACATCGATTACAACGATGATCTCAAGAGAATCCCCAAGAAATCTTATAACTGGTACAAGAGCTTCCTTCGTACTTAGGTGCCCCTGCCTGGTTTCTTCCCAACTGTCGCTCTCATGGTGTGCTAGCTTGATTCGTCTTTGAGTTGTGTTTGCTTGGTTGCTCTTTGCTTAGGCCTTGGAAGGCATGTCATGTAATAAACGAATGCTGAGCTTTATTATATATATTCAATAAATGAAGGGTGACTTTTGGGAATGCTAGCTATGGTTTCTTTTTGTTGGTCTATGTTTTGTTTTGATTAGCTTAATACAGTTTATTTCTGTTAGCCATTGCTTCCGCTCTGGCGTAATATCTGTCCATATGTGTGGATACGTGTATATACACATATAGAGGCTGAGGTTTTATGTGAGTCATACGAGACATAAGAGATATACAATAACATATAGAGAGCATTTTCTGCAGAGAAAAACAAAAGAGCCATCGTCTCTTTCTCCATCCTATTCTTTTATAGTTGGTTTGTGGGCTGATCATGTGGGGATTCTCGCTTTTTCAAAGTGTGATTTTCCTCCGGTGGTTGCATGGAGATGTAAAAGACCGGATCTATAACGTGACGTGGATGAGGATAATGATCCCATCAATTGGATCAGGTATATCGGTAAATCTTTAGAGTGGATACATATTATTTCCGCTGCTTTGATCGTTTGTATTGTATCTACGCATCTAAAATGAATATTGGTATCAGAGCCATGCATGCCGACGTTCGTAGATTTATAGATCTGTGTTTTTAAAAAAATATTTGTAACTCAAAAGTTGCGTTAATCTTTTTTATCTAAACTTAGATCAATTTTGTTTTATTTTAATGTCAAATCTATGCTTTTAAGGTTGTCGTTTGATGAATTTTTAAAGATTTATCTATTTTGCATCATTGGTCACCATAAATTAGATCTTTTTTTTAATGATACTTTGATGTAGAGACTTTTAGTTTCGTTGATGTGAAATTAACCACGGAACAAAAGGTAAGATAAATTTGTCTTAAAAGATTGGATCTTTTGTCGTGTAAAAAGGAAAATTTTGAATTTTTTTTTCCTTTTTGGTGAGATTTATGGCGGCTGGGTCACAAGATTTTCAAAGCCTAACTTTATTTTTGGATAAAACTTAAAGTCATTATTTTTGGATCTTTGGTATGAGGCCAAGATTTTTAGTTTTTTTGGATTTTTTTATGAGACCAAAATATTATTTTTGGAATTTGGTAGAGAACCAAAAAATAATTTGGATTTTTGTAAGGGACCAAATTTTTTTTTAACGTAAAAATATTTCTGGAAAACAAAAGTTTTTTCGGATTTTCTAAAATTCCAGAAAACCTATTACTTTCTTTTGCAGAAAATGGCCCGTAAGCGCAAGTAGGGCATGCCAGGCCTGTGGGTGCAGACACAGGCCGGGCACACCTTGGCTTGCAGGACAGCTATATATAATATATATATATATATAGTGGAGGCCTGGCCTGCACACTTAAAAAAATAAAAATGGTGCAGGCCAGGCCTGACACACATAAATAAAAAACTATTTTTTATTCTCAATATTTCAGAAAAATTCCAGAAAATCCCAGAAAAATTTCAGAATATCCAAAAATTTCAGAAAATTCTTGAATTTTAAGAAAAAATATTTTTTTATTTTCTTACATTTTTGGAGTTTCCCACTCCAGTTTTTTTGAATTAGTTGAGGGTTTTGCTATTAACTGTGGGAGTTATATTTTTTTTCCGAAAATCTGGCCTGTTCACTAAAAGTTTCAAAACTTTTACTCTAAAAAAAAATCTTGGAAATTTGAAGGGTAGTTGTTCCTGTGGGCATTTGGGACGTGTACCAATTTCACGAAAAAACGAAAACCCTAATAAAACAAACAAGGTTAAATAAGGTAGTTTAATGAAAAGCGAAATTTATTAGATTGGTTGTTGCATTTGTGATGTTCATGGCATACCAAATAAATAAAGACGCATGCTGAATTAATAAAATTTGACAAATTTCAAATGGGAGATTTCATAATAGAGGCGTGAATTAAGATTCAACTACCTTGTCCATTCCGCTTCTAGAAATCTTTTCACGGTTTTCAATTATTTTAATAAAATTTTAAATTTTATACTTTTAAAGGATATGGTTGGAGTCGTAGGCCTTCTTCTCTTTCTTCAGGATGTAGGAAAGAACGATACTTTTAAAGGATATGGTTGGAGTCGTAGGCTTTTTTCAAGTGTTATTTAGAAAAGAACGATACTCCATTAAATGTTGATAGTTTTAACGCATCCATAATAAAATCAAGATATCGTCGGTCTTACTAAGGGTGAGATGGTAAATGACGATAACATAATAAAACATAAATATTAATGTTACTTGAGCAAGCAGAAAGACTTGGACGCTAGTGAAAACAAGGTGGCAGCAATGTAGTGAGGCTAGACGACACAATATCCTCGAGTTGGCAGCGATGTAGCAGGGCTACACGACACAGCAACTTCGAGATGTAGCGATCTTCGGAGGATTGGCGCATCTAGGATCGCTCTACGCGTTGGACGTGATGAAGAGCGATATCATTAGTGGTCATATGATTTATTGCCGAGCACTCGCAGTTTATACTGAGTGGTAGTTATAGGGTATCTACGCACTGAGAGATAAGCTGTGCGATGATTAATGGGTAATTTATGCGACGTGGCAACATTATATTATTTCTCGGTTTGACCTTATTTTCACATAATGAGTCGAACCACGTGATGTGGATACACTTAAGGGTTATATTTTCATCGATCCAGGATCTGAAAAGTGATGTTCCTGTCAGACTGTTGAGCGATAGTAATAGATGGATATATGTTTTTCTACTCGATATATGAAGCAATGAGTTATACAGAAAGCGGATGTGTTGGCATTTGCTAGTACGTTTGAGTAACTGAGATTTAAGGTTTAATCGCCAGGAACGATAGAAACAAGAGCACTGCTGATATGTTGACGAGATCAACAGTGCACAAGGGCAAGTGTTTTAGCTTAAAAAGAGTTCAATCTAACTACGAAAACTGGAATAATGCAAAAACAACATAAGTGATCTGATATGGAGAAATGTGCTGATAATAATGAATATAATAAGTCCAATATTTGATTGTGAGAATTTGAACTGCTCCACACATCAGGGTACTGAGTGGAAGTAAGCCTTTTGCTTGGAGCAGAAAAGTTTATAGAAGTAAATCAGATGTCGAGAACATATGAGTCAATTCTGAATCGGGAATGCAGATAGCTATTATAACGACTTTGAAATCTTTGTATGGAAATTTTCCTGTTAATATACACGAAAAGAGTATTACAGCTTGAGTTTGAGTTATAAATCACTTTTATTAAATAACAGCAAGAAACAACTTGTAGCTCACTGGTAAAGCCTTGCACTGTTGTGACATAGCCCCTGTGTTCAATTCCCATCAGACATAATTATTTTTTTCTGATTTTTCTTTTTAACTTTTTGGAAGCCCAAAAGATTGTACGTTCAATACACGGGGAAATGAAAAGTTCAGAAAAATCAAACATGTGCAAAATAGTGTAAATACAGATTTAATCTAGTGGCACGAATCTCGAGACAAGTGCCTCAAGATCGACCAGTGGAAAGTGCATTTGGGCCGACGAGGACGGTCGGATTGATCCCAATGAAGCCCGTGCTTTGCACACTCGTCTCTTCAGCTATCCCTAACTCCTCTGCACTGTTTGATTTCCCTGCAATCAAACAGAGACTTTTCATTTCATAATTAAACCCCATTTTAATGCTTTTTAATCCACAATTTTAATTCATAAACCCTAATTCTCCACTATAAATACCACTCCCTATCTTGGCTTGGCACCATTTTGAAAATTCTAGCCAAAACTCTCTAAAAAAAGTTCCTAGTGCAAATGAAGTAAAGTGGAGTTAGTGAGCAAGTTGGTTCCGGTGAAAATCGAAGCTAATTCCGGAGCTCCCGCAATACTACAAAACTCATCCTCTTTTCTTAACCCTCTCTTTGAAGTTTCTAAATGGTAAGTCCCTCCCAAACTCTCTTTCTTTTAATTAAAATTCAACCTTAAAACTTATATCGGTAAGTGGAGTTATTACCGATATTCTTTTTCTAAACCCAAAACTCCTTCTTCTTTATAATTTGTTCAACCTAATTTTTACACAATACTTGTGAACCTAAATGCCAATATTTGGAATTAATTTTAACCAAGAATCTTATGTGTAACATCCATAATTGAACTTTTTCACTAAAATACCATGAACTTTCTTTTCGTTTACATTAAAACTATATTTTTAGGAAAAACTTCATGGGGTAACGAACTACCCCTCACGTATACTGTGGTTACATAGCACGATATTAATTTGTATGATTATTGGTCATAAAGTATAATCTTTATAAAAAAATACCACCTACTTTAAAAACCGGGTTTCTTTTAACACAGTATTTCATTTCCTTTGCAATTATGCATCTACAACTCTCGTTAGGGGACCCGTTAATGGATGGTGTGGATTATCGCACATCCTGAGAATAGTAGAGCCGTAAGTGCACGGCGGCGCCCCGGCCGTCAAACTGACGCCGGAATGCGGAAACGATGCTTTTTACGAACTTTAAAACCGGCACCACCGCACACTAAAATCCCGGATCGGGCCATTAATCTAGTCCTAGCTAACTAAAGAACGGGTAGAGAGATATACCGAGCGATCCGTGTCCTTTGGTCTTCTCGTCGTCGTCCCGATCTCCCTGCGGAATCTCCGGTCTCCACCAAATCGCCGGAAGGGCACCACGTCGCCGGCTTCTTTTACGGGCTCCCACCTCTGGACCGAGGCAACTCGGGCACGAAGTTGGCGAGCCGACGTGCCCAAGGTTTGTTGTAGAATACGTGTAGTGCTCTATGTCTCATTTGGGGTTACTTGAAGTTGCCTTTGGTGGAGGTTTGATATGATAACATTTTTGAGATGAAGTTGGGGATTTTTGTGAAGCCAAAAGACCAAAAATCCCACCACCAAAATATAGGCAGCCACCCCTTCTTGCTTGGCCGGCCATATCTCATGAGGAATACAAAAGGGAGTGGAGTGAAAAGAATGAGGGAGCCACACAATCATGCAAGAAGGAATGATGTGTGATCAAGAGAAAAAATCATCACAAACAAAGTCCAACACTCCACCAACCATCACCCTTCATCATCAACAACAATCATGACTCTAAAAGTCAAGCCATCATGGTCAAAAGAAGTCAAATGATGGTGCAACCATCATGAAGCAAGGATATGCAAATAACACCCTCCACAAATACTTATTTGCATAAATGCAAATAAACCCTCCTCCACCAATCTTCAGCCAACGAAAGATGCAAAGAAATATGGCCGAAACGGAAAATAAACTGGCAACTCCAGAAAACTGATCCTGTAATAAATTACAGGAAAACCCCGCAACTGTGTATACACACCCGCATTTGTATTCCGATCGAAATACAAATGCAATGAGACAAAATCTACACTGTACAATACTAGGATCCGGCTTAAACCAAAGCCCGCTAGTATTAACCGTCCGATCCTGATCCGTGCAATACCGCACGTATCTGATCGAACCCTGCCATATCTCCATACGGCCTCTACAGCGTTTCGCCCGAAATCTTGAGCAACTGTCTGTGGGGGACTCTAAAAACTCGTCAATACTATGGCTGTGGATTTAACCACTAGCACGTCAGAGGTATTAGCCATACGTGACGGGCTACCAGCTATTGACCAAAAGGGACGTTGATGAGCGAACTCATCCTGACACCCTACTGAGCCTGTCAGTGACAATATCCGTACAGTCCGGTCCGTTCGTCTATGAGCATCGCATGTCGGGCCTAGGGGTTGGTAAAAGTCAGACCCCCAAAAGCGGTACAAGTCGTGTCGGAGATCAGCCCAGAACACCCTGAGATACTACTGGAATACCTACCAGTAAATCTCCTGCCTTGGCCAATGACTTCGTGTAATGGCTCTCCTAGACACAGCGCGACCTCACCCCCAATACCGGGAGAGATGAACCCCTGAAGATCCGCTCACTGCCTCCATGTGGCTCGGGACTGTACCCAACTAAAACCTGTTTGCACGTCTCCTTTGAGCGTGGTAGGGTAGTAATCAAAGTACAGTGGGAACTCACACGAGAATGACGATCCTCAGGTTGATGAACTAACCTGTACACATATCACCAGGGAACTGCTATCTGACGTCAGGTATAAGACCAACTAGCATGTTCCCGGCGAGTCCTGTCCAGTGTACTCATAACCCAATGAGCACCTGTATACATCTTAGGTGAACCAACTGACACCAGTGGCTTGTGAGACCGGCCACCGCCCCTCGTCGGGGTCTCGACTGTATACACTAGTCTACTCTGGAGTATCGATGCCCTGTCTCGAAACTCCCACAACTAGGGACCATTTAAGGATGCGCTTATAGACTACCAGCTCCCACGTATATGATCGCCCTCATACTGCTGGCAGTCAAGCAAGAATCCTAAGGGCTCTATCAACGTGTAATAGCGACCCGTCAGGTCACCTCAAGCAGTGCACGATGATAAAGATAAACCAGATAGTATATTATCATCTTGAGTAAGACTGTCCTATTGGGATAGGTCCTCCCTCAATCATTACAATCACGTGCCTGCGATCCAATAATTGACTCTGAGGGCACTATCTCCAACAATCTCCCACTTGCACTCAAGGCTAATTATTGCGATGTCGCATACTCACAGCCCGTGTGATACCGAACACCCAACTCCTCTACTAGTCAGTCTCACAAAGCTCGTTTGCGAAACTATTGCGTTCGAGGAATAGCCTCAGTGAGTGGATCCACTTTGATGTTTCTTTCTATATCTCAAGTTCGCGGAGAAAGCCATCTCCCGAAATGAGCAATACCTGTCTTAGAGTATGTCTGGATATCTGATGGGACCTAGCTCATAAATGAACTCCAAATCCAAACTTTTCAGACTGTATCGTCAACTGAACTTAATCAGTATCCTGCGCCATCCTTCCCTCAGTATCCTCTTGGACCACCTGTCCAAAATACTGCCCCTCGTCAGAAGGAAAACTATAACTCTGACAACCTCCCTGTCGTCCAGGTCACCTTGGAAGCCTGGAATGATAACTGTCCCCCGAATGAGGCTGTCGTTATCATATCCCTAGAACATCCACTTATGTCCTAAAACTGCTTCCGATTGTTTCTCCAGGATTGGATCAATATTAACTTATTGCATCTATTGCAAAAACAACATCTGGTGTGGTACTTGACATTTCATGATTGACTCAATTGCCTAAGCAAGTGATCTGCCAATCATGCACATCCCTCTCCCCTTTAGTCTGTAAGACACCTTTAGAGAGGGTGACTCCATCACCTGCAGGTACACTACCGTGCCAGAAGTCGTCCATTCTAAAAACTTTTAGAATGCTGTCTAAGTATCCTGATTGGGAAACCACCCAAATCTAGATCTATAGATCTAGTAACCAGAATGTCTTGATATTATATCCAAGTCCCATGTGGAGAAACCACTGTGTGACAACCAAAGTATAACCGATTGTAGTATAGGAATATCACTTCCTACTCTGTGTATGTCATCCAAATACCAGGATATCATACCCTACTACCTTCTTAACAGATCCATCCCCTATTCTGATGAAATCAAACCTATGACTGTCACATCAGAAATAGATGATCTATCTCCGCTACATCTGCTTTAGTCTATAAATAGACATAAGCCACTTGTCCATTATGCTTCCGCTGCTCCCACTGACTCTGACAACCCTTTGGCAGAGTCATATAGACATACACTTCTAAAGCTAGTTTAGAACGACGCTATACTCATCCTCCTGCCGGGTCTCACAGTCTGGAACAACAGCATTGGCAAGTGTGGGTAAACAAGAACCTCCCTGTCACCGTCCTTGAGGCTACCGAGTACCTCTCGGGTGCCTGAGGTTACCCACCTTATCTGCGGAGTGGCCAATGGAATGTCAAACCAAATTGAATCTTTAGGTTCTTATCAAGTCTTCAGTAATCGTTTGCGGTTCTGGAATCACTTCCAGTTCTACCATACTCCCACTACTGTTTTCTGAAAAAATCCATTTTTATTAAAACTGTGGCGAGTCTAGAACAATATTACTATTGATCTTCCAGATGGTAGAAAGTCTACCCTCGTCATAGCCTGGGTCAACCCACAAACAGCCATTACAGAAACGTGCCTTGAGTTATCCAGAGTCTGGTTTTAAGCATAAGCCGAACAACTCCCTGTACCTTAACATCGTTAAGATACGAACTGTTCTATATCCAATATAGGACCAGAGGCACTGATTTAATTGAACCAGATTCAAATCATGCAGCTGTCTCCAGTGCATGTCAACTAAATGGAGAGAGGCCGATCAGCATTACTCAACTTAGGAGTGCTTCCAATTATGAGTAACCTGAAAGAGAAGCAAGTTCTCTTAATCATTACTATCAACTGAATACCACACACAAGTATCTACATCTTCGATCACCTTGAAGAATCCTGATACTTGCAATACCTGGTTCTCTACTTTATCCATATACCTATAACTTCTCAAAATTCGGACCCTATGTTTCTACGAAACACCTGTCTAAAAACCAGAGAAGTCATAAGTAAACCGAATATAGTACGAAAACCAACCCCTTTGTCCTTATGGACACTGGACAACATACAATACTCTGTATAAGTCCCTTGAGTCTGATAACTCAATCCCTGTGTGTCGTAGGTTGAAAACGGTACTTATGGTTATGAAGAATTACACCGCTGTTTAATACTCCTTACCTAACCATCCTCTGATATAGGTAAATGTCATAGACATAATTTCAAAAAAGTATATCTCACTCTATAAAAAATAGACGTACAGATATATCAATTTGAAATTGGTGAATAACAGGGGATATTCAAAACCAAATATTTGCCGTCCGGCAAACAACCCAGGCGATTTCCTCAAATATCACCAATTACAACGAATTCCGATATAATGAGGATAATCACCTAATTCCCAATAACTCACTCCCACTCATCATCTGTAAAACCATACAGATGTGAGAATCATACCAGGTAAATACATACCCTGGAGCAAGTTTCTAATTGGGAAATCAGTTTTCTTTTAACAGTACACAGCGAAACTGAAACATTGAAATGTTTCGATGGGGTATCTTGGTATTCCTAGTAATGCCTCTTCCATTATCCAGATTCACAACTGTAACCGTGCAATTCTTTGCCATCTTTCCAAATCCCTTTATATGTCTTTAGTCATTACCTTCTACACACCCTCTTAGGCTAAATGGTTTTCTTCCTTCCCTACCGTTCGGCACCAGCCTATGCTTTGGAAGAAGACTATCCAATAAGCATAATGGGTGTACTGTCCTAATCCTAAGAGCACTCGCAATGCGAGAGAAGGTGAAGATAAAAGACAACTGAATAAACCTTATTCCTATTTCTCCTGAACCAGGATCCATCCCCGAACTGGAACAAGTTCTTTTCGAGTTCGTATATAACCATACGATGGAGTATCCAGTAAACTGTAGATCTTCGTAGTGATACGGAGTGTCCTGGAGAAATACAAAGGTGATTTAGGATTGGCGAAGAAATGCTTGGTTTGGTCGTGAATAGCAGTCGCAATTTACTTTGCCCTCCTTCTAATCCCTTTCTTTGTTTTTACATAATACCTTCTGTACACCATCGTTAGGCTAATTGGTTTTCTTCATTCCTTACCGGTCGGCACCTGCCTACGGTTTGGAAGAAGACTATCCAATTTGCGTAATAGGTGTACTATCTCCTGAACCAAGGAGTACTCGCAACCTGAGAGAAGGTAAAAGGAAAAGACAACTGAATAGTCCTATTCGTTTTCTCCAGAACCGGAAACCATCCTCGAATAAACTCCTTCGAGTTCGTATCTAACCATACGATGGTTTTGTCCAATGGAAGTGGACGTTCGTAGTAATACGGGGTGTCCTGGAGAAAAGGGTAAAAGTAGGAGTGGCAATGAGGTTTGCAACTCTGACAATCCAAAAGCCAGTGTTTAAGAAGGTTCGGTCAACTTGGTCACTGAGTCATAGTCTAGGGTCGGGTCAATGGTCGCTGCCAAAGAGAGAGAGAAAATAAACCCTCAGCGTGCACTCTAACCTAGATCAGAATGGTTATCAATTTATCTAATCTGGAAACCTCCCACTGTACCGTCAAATTTTCCTCCAAATCTGAAAGAAGAATTAATCGGGATCACCCGAGGAGTAAACCAACTCATCAGTGGGAATCGGGATCCAACTATCATCGCATGATAACGTGACGGAATCCGCTCACGTTATCACACTCCAGAAGGTATGCGCATATCTGGCAAGTTTCAGTTTCTTTAGAAACTCCCGATGTGATTTTTACCCCATGCTCTTATGACCTTGGCGTGAGGTCAAAATGTCATAAGTCACATGTCAAGTTCTACCCATCATTGTCCAGGTTAATTTGAACCCACCCGTACTTACCCTTGACGTAGGCCAAAATAGTAGTACGACTATCCCAAACCAACGCATCTATCTATGCAATAGATAAATATCCGGCAGCTACCAACACTATGCCTTGGCGTGAGGTCAAAATACATAGCTTGAATACTATCGAATATTTAACTGAAATGATGGAGGGCTACGAATGGTTTCTGGCGAAAACCTTTAACGTAATGAACTTGATATCGTTGAAGGAACATGATAGCTTTATAAAAAATATAGTGACGAAAACTTTTGCTAAAGAGGTCACTCCCGGTGAAGGGATCTCGGTTCTTTCCCCGTAGAATGAGGTGCAGGATATTCCAACTGAATACCACGATGCAAAGCAAAAGTAATCGGCTATAGTGAAGTTATTGCCCTGACGCAAACTTCTGTCCAAGGGGTCACTTCCGGTGAAGGGATCTCGGCCCTTGCCTCGTCGACTGAGGAGCAGGATATTCCAACTGAATACCACCGTGCAAAACAAAAGTGAACGTCCTTACAATAACAGCTTTTTGAAAAATGTTCCAACAACATCAGATTAGGTTTGTTTTTAACTTGCATTGATCCGAATCAACGCAGTCCCATCAATTGATCACACCAATAAAGAACGAAAATAATGACATGCGTATATGCCATCCGCATTCGCCACTGGGTCCCGTCATTACCCGTTAGGTTGGTTAACTAACGACAGAGCGGGGACTGGACTAGCGCGGATGCAAAACATATACAACATCTACTAGTATATATATATATATATATATATCAATATATAATATTTCGCTCAAGGCGTGATAAAATGCAACATCACATAAATGTACAGCATCACAGAACAATACAGATATTTGGGATCCCCGGGTTTCATAGAGCCGCTACTGAAACCCGACGTTCCCTGGTCGTATGGATAGCCTGTGCAATGAAATCCTAGACCCCTACGGGCGTGGCAAGTTACCCGCCAAAACCTGAAGCGAGGCAGCCCCCTTCAGCAACGTGAATGGACCACCCAGCACTTCACGGAATCCGGTAACTTGGGCACCCCTCCTGGGTCAACCTGTACCCCCTACGAGTGCGGCGAATAGCCCGCCAATTCTAGAGTGAAGCCCCCTTCCGTCTCAACGCCATGAGATGCGGGCTTGTTGCCCTCTAGAACCCAGCTATCCGTGCACCCCTCCGCGGGCCAATCCTAGTACAGAAAGTAAAATATACATATAACGGGTACATCGACCGCAACCTGGTCGTGCCCCAAAAGAATAATATACAAACAGGCAGTGACGGCAGTCCACATGTCAGACGCTCGCCCCGCGATATCAAATGTACAAATATATCCAAACTGCACTACCATTGCACGCAAGCTATCCACCACGACAAATCCGCAATATCACAGCACAATCACAGACATCAACGTGAATGTCACGTTCGCAAATCCGTCTAACCGGGCTATAGCAGTTAGATAGGATTTACCGATCGAGTGACATTCACGATCGCAGATATAATGTAAATACTGTGAACTAATGTGTTTAAAATATTCGATCGATCAAATTTACCCAAGTGGGCCCCAAGCACTACTGTAGCACTCACAGAAAATCTGGGCCCATAAAGAACATTCCAAAAACCCTATTTTCAAGTCAGGAGCTTTCTGCAAAATTTTGGTACACTGAACAGTGCAAGTCGCGGCGGAACCGCGGCCCAAGCATGGGTTTGGCAGCGGTTCCGCGGTGATGTAGTGTGTTCACGAGACCAAAATTTCACAGAATTCTTAGAATTCCCTGCACATCATTCTGCAACAACCTGAAAAAATTTGGAGCTAAAAAAAATTCGACAGAAACTGATGCACATGAAAACGCGGTTTTTGGAAATTTGTTCGATCGGAAATGTAAACACACTAGACAAAGCTAGACTAGCTTAATGGCGAGGCTCTAATACCACTGTAAGTGCACGGCGGCGTCCCGGCCGTCTTTCCGAGGCCAAAATGCGGAAGCGATAAAATACTTTAACTTTTGAACCGGCACCACCGCGCACTATCAACCCAGAATCGGGCCATTAATCAAGTCCTAGCTAACTAAAGAACGGGTAGAGAGATATACCGAGCGATCCGTGTCCTTCGGTCTTCTCGTCGTCGTCCCGATCTCCCCACGGAATCTCCGGTCTCCACCAAGTCGCCGGAAGGGCACCACGTCGCCGGCTTTTTTTATGGGCTCCCACCTCTGGACCGAGGCAACTCGGGTACGAAGTTGGCGAGCCTACGTGCCCAAGGTTTGCTGTAGAATACGTGTAGTGCTCTATGTCTCATTTGGGGTTACTTGAAGTTGCCTTTGGTGGAGGTTTGATATGATAACATTTTTGAGATGAAGTTGGGGATTTTTGTGAAGCCAAAAGACCAAAAATCCCACCACCAAAATATAGGCAGCCCCCTTCTTACTTGGCCGGCCATATCTCATGAGGAAAACAAAAGGGAGTGGAGTGAAAAGAATGAGGGAGCCACACAATCATGCAAGAAGGAATGATGTGTGATCAAGAGAAGAAATCATCACAAACAAAGTCCAACACTCCACCAACCATCACCCTTCATCATCAACAACAACCATGACTCTAAAAGTCAAGCCATCATGGTCAAAAGAAGTCAAATGATGGTGCAACCATCATAAAGCAAGGATATGCAAATAACACCCTCCACAAATGCTTATTTGCACAAATGCAAATAAGCCCTCCTCCACCAATCTTCAGCTAACGAAAGATACAAAGAAATATGGCCGAAACGGAAAACAAACTGGCAACTCCAGAAAACTGATCCTGTAATAAATTACAGGAAAACCCCGCAACTGTGTATACACACCCGCATTTGTATTCCGACCGAAATACAAATGCAATGAGACAAAATCTACACTGTACAATACTAGGATCCGGCTTAAACCAAAGCCCGCTAGTATTAACCGTCCAATCCTGATCCGTGCAATACCGTACGTATCTGATCGAACCCTGCCATATCTCCATACGGCCTCTACAGCGTTTCGCCCGAAAACTTGAGCAACTGTCTGTGGGGGACTCTAAAGACTCGTCAATACTATGGCTGTGGATTTAACCACTAGCACGTCAGAGGTATTAGCCATACGTGACGGGCTACCAGCTATTGTCCAAAAGGGACGTCGATGAGCGAACTCATCCTGACACCCTACTGAGCCTGTCAGTGACAATATCCGTACAGTCCGGCCCGTTCGTCTATGAGCATCGCATGGCGGGCCTAGGGGGTTGGTAAAAGTCAGACCCCCAAAAGCGGTACAAGTCGTGTCGGAGATCAGCCCAGAACATCCTGAGATATTACTGGAATACCTACCAGTAAATCTCCTGCCTTGGCCAAGGACTTCGTGTAATGGCTCTCCTAGACACAGCGCAACCTCACCCCCAATACCGGGAGAGACGAACCCCTGAAGATCCGCTCACTGCCTCCATGTGGCTCGGGACTGTACCCAACTAAAACCTGTTTGCACGTCTCCTTTGAGCGTGGTAGGGTAGTAATCAAAGTACAGTGGGAACTCAAACGAGACAAATGACGATCCTCAGGTCGATGAACTAACCTGTACACATGTCACCAGGGAACTGCTATCTGACGTCAGATATAAGACCAACTAGTATGTTCCCGGCGAGTCCTGTCCGGTGTACTCATAACCCAATGAGCACCTGTATACATCTTAGGTGAACCAACTGACACCAGTGGCTTGTGAAACCGGCCACCGCCCCTCGTCGGGGTCTCGACTGTATACACTAGTCTACTCTGGAGTATCGATGCCCTGTCTCGAAACTCCCACGACTAGGGACCATTTAAGGATGTGCTTATAGACTACCAGCTCCCGCGTATATGATCGCCCTCATACTGCTGGCAGTCAAGTAAGAATCCTAGGGGCTCTATCAACGTGTAATAGCGACCTGTCAGGTCACCTAAAGCAGTACACAATGATAAAGATAAACCAGATAGCATACTATCATCTTGAGTAAGACTGTCCTATTGGGATAGGTTCTCCCTCAATCATTGCAATCACGTGCCCGTGATCCAATAATTGACTCTGAGAGCACTATCTCCAACAAGAGCGAGATACAGACCTCCTCACGGAGCATTCGATTTTGAAAGGATTTAAATACGGTTTATAAGAAATATGAAATTAAAATTAATTTTTAATAATTATATAAAATTATAAACCCATATTTTCAAAATATAATAAATCTATACTTTTCTAAAAATGAAAGATTAACAAATGTTAATAAAATACCATCAAGTTACTAAAAAGATAAATTTTTCAATAAAATACCATAAACTTTCCAAAGCTAATCGCTTTTCACTAAAATTATCCAATACTTAAAATACATGCTCATGAAAACCCTAATCAATACAAAACACCCTCGAGGTTTACTTTTTAACTATATTAAAAATATTTTTGTAAAACCCCCTCGAGATATATAAAACAATAAATTAAGGATTTTAGTAAATATAGATTTAAGCGGGATCAATTCTCTTGAGCCCCAGGGAGCCGGAGAAAGTGAGTGCTTGCCTATTTAAGGTAGACAACTTGAAAGAGTTATCAATAGTAATTGTCTTGGAAAAAGACACAAATCCTGTCGTCCATGTGCAGCAGTTACCGATGACTCCCGAACTTAATTCAAGAGCTAAATCTGTCTACAAGTGTCTGACTCAATCTGAGTCCAATTCAAACCCGAATCCAAAATCTAAAACGAATACTTGATCATGAACATGAATACTTGAATTCAAATATCAATATCAAACATATATACTTGACTTGACTTTACTTGACCGAACCATGGTTATAACTTGACATGACTATTTAAGTACATGATTACATCCTGAACATGATTACTTGAACATTTTGTATCCATGGTCTCGGCAAGACTTGTAAACATAACCTATACAATACATTACATGGGGATAACGGGGTAGATTTGGTGCGGAACGTATATCGTGGCACGAGAGATCACTTAAAAGACACCTTTATGAATTCTCGTGCCGTTGTCCTCTGGGTTATGACGAGGCATTATACTACATATTACCTTTGTCCACGGGGTAAGATGGACTCCTCTCGTATACATGAATATTTTCTTTACCAAACTACAAATAACCATATTATAATAACTATCATATACCAGTACTCAATCATATACAACTTACCTGTTCATTTCACATTACATGTTGTATTCTCTTCTTCTTTTAGGACTTACCGAGTGCTAGTTCCCTGACGATATTTCTTTCTGTACTTTCTTTGGAATATTTGTTAGGAGGACCGGACTCTGAGGAGATCAAGCCTAGCCAGGAGGACTTGGATCAGCTCACTGCTCATCCTGACTACTAGTTCACCCGCACTTTCATTTTGTATGCCACTGTTTAGGTATTACTTTATTCATTGTATCTTTTCTTTTCAAAATAGTTGTATGTAAAAATGAATGTAAATAAAAGTTGCTATTTATTTTATTCGCTTGTCATTCTTGTTCATTTTTATATATTGCTTAATTACGCTTAACATATTTATTTTATAGTAAATACGTTGCGGCCTGTCACGCCACCGTTTCCGTCTACTGGGAAGCGGGGCGTGACAGGATTTGTTGGCGGCCCATGCAGGTCAGTCCTGCATGAAGTCTTAAGCAATATAACATAAGAATGATAAGAATCAGCAACTATACATTTCAAATTTCTTGAATCTATCCTAACCATTCATTTTCTATCAAAGTCGTGATTCTCCCAACAACACTAGCACGAACGTCAATGGCAACACTCCGCCGCCTACTCTACCACCACCACCTACCGTTACAACTCCTATCAATGAGAAAACGGTACTGCTTGAGGCAATCAAGAGCTTATTGGAAGGTCAGCAGCAGCAGACTACTATCCTCATGCACCACCCTGAAGCCGAGGCACCCGTAGTCAAGCAATTCCAGACACTACACCCAAAACACTTCTTGGGGAATGAGAGCACACTGAAGGCAGAAGAATGGGCTCAATCGATTGAAGATGATCTGGCAGCAGCTCAAATGCCAGATATTTCCTGGGTGAGAGTTGCTAATCTGCAACTGACAGACAATGCAAGAGTCTGGTGGAAGGCTGAGGAGAGCCGTCTCACCCAACCCATTGAGTGGAAGATGTTTCGCGATTTGTTCGATGCGAAGTTCTTCCCTGAGACTGCTCAATTTGAGATGGAGCAACAGTTCATCCACCTGCAATAAAGTTCTATGTGGGTAAAATCGGTGGATGAATATGATACCGAATTCATCATGCTCAGTAAGTTCGCGGCACATTTGATCCCGACTAATGAGATTCGGGCTAGACGATTTCAACAGGGCTTAGACCCGGAGATTCAAGCGGCATTAGCCACATGCGACTACCCAACTCATGAACTCGCCCTGAAGGCAGCTCGCCGTTATGAAGTGGTTGTGAAGAAGAAGGGTAAGGGTAACCCCCAAACAGCTAGAATCAAACGTCCTGCTACACAGATGTTAGGAGGAGCCTCTTCTAGGCCGACGTTTGCATCCAGGAGACTGGGAAGACTATTTAACCGGTCCAGTCCAGATTTCTGCTTTTACTGCAAGAAGAATGAACACCTGATGAAAGACTGCAGGCGTGCAAATGGCTTGTATTTAGTTTGTGGCGCATCCACTCACGCCATAGGAGCATGTCCATATCATCTCAACCAAGAACCAGCACCTAGACCTGCAATCACAGTCCCGCAGCGGCCAGCCATTTAGGCTCCTGCACCTTGCCTAGCTCGCCTTGCACCAGCTCCACGTGGATCTCCTGTACAGCCTCTTCGTCAATTCCATCAGGTACAGAGAAACGTGCCTCAAGGACAGAGAAACATGGCCTAAGGATAGAGGAATGTGCCTCCGGCAAGGAGGAATGTACCATAATGTCAGGCTTTCACAATGACGGTTGAGAAAGCCGAAGCCACAGAACAAGTCATCACTGGTAAATCCCCCAATTTTTTCAATTTTTCAATCCTTGAGTATCTCTATAACTTTTTCTATATCTAAACCCAATCTCACACAATTTAGGTACTATACTAGTAGCTACCCTTCCTGCACTCGCACTTTTCAACACTGGAGCGTTACACTACTTCATGTCGCAACGATTCGTGAGAACGCATGCGATTCCCATGAAGCCACCCAGTTCAAGCTGGAATGTCAGTTCCGGGAATGGAGTCTAGAAAGCAACTATAGGATTTGATCAGTGTCCAGTTGTAATTTGTGGACGAGAATTCTACGTGAATTTCAAAGTACTTGACATCCTAAATTTCAATATTTTGTTAGGAATGGATTGGCTGGGAGTATTCTATGCTACTATTGACTGCCGTCAAAGGAGGGTAGTATTTGAGATACCATGGTAATCCTATATTTCCAGGAATATCTTTTACACCTAAACAAACGTGCTAATATTTCATGGTAATTTAGGATTACCATCTAAATTACCACCTACCAAGCACATTCTAAGTAAAACCTCTCTTGAGTGGTAATGCATAGAGCTCAAATCAACCCTACTTGGCTTTCGAGGCTCCTAAAATTAATCGTTTAAAGTTTCAATATCGGACCCTTATTTAAAAGTTGTATATTTATAAACTTCATCCCTAAAACTTTTCTTGTTTCTTCATCATCTTCTCTAAATCTCATAAGTTGCGCATATATTTCCCATCTAGCTCACTTCGTAAGAATCCAAAATGAATATTCTCTGGGATATAAAATAAATTACAAATTTGACCTTGATGGTCATCTTCTTATGTTTAAATCCAAACTATAAGAAAATCTGAACAAAATTAGCGTTGATGATGAAGTTTGTTTGAGAAATTGGTAGCAGCTGAGGGGAGGGTACAAACCTATAGTACTCTACTAAGTAAAAATGATAGGCATATTTTATAGTCATGGTAGACCCTTTTGATACATACACTCCTTTAAAATTGAGCCGTGTCCTCTTAAACTATTAAAAACTTAGGTGAGTAGAAAAGTGAAGTTGTTTAAAAAATAGTGTGATGATAGCAGATATATTTAAGTTCTTTTATTGAGTTTATAATTATAACTTTTTGTAAATATAGCTTTAAATGAGGTACTAATTAATTTTTATAAGCATCACTTAATTGCATAGAGCTTGCAAAGTCTTTTATCTCTTAGAGAAACATATTCTTTTAATCCTTGGATGATTGGATCATAGGGTCATGAAGCTTATCCCACATGCTCCCTTGTTGAAATTATATAAACTCTCTTTTCATTCTTAAGTGTGCCACGATTGGAAAGTATTGAGTATCAAAACGCTGTTTGAACGTTTCCCGGTCTATAGGCTCTTTCAGTCTACTTTCCTTGGCCTCCCACCATATTCTGGTATTATCTGTGAGTTGTAGTTTAGTAATGTTCACTCACGCGTCCTAAGGAGTTTGAGCGGCACCGAGATGATTGACTGTTCACTTGAGTCATTTCTCGGCTTTTAAGGGAGTTTCCTTTCCCGAAAAGGTCTTAGGGTGAAGTTGTTGGGTTCCTTAGCACTCTCACTAGGTTCTATAAGGTATCGGGTATGCAATTTTAAAAATTCTAGAGAGTAAAGCAACCCAAACCAAGGATCTAACTAGAGAATTAGGGTTTAACTAAGCAAGTAAGACTGTCTGCTCGTTGATCGGAGCAGCGATGGCAGGTGTAAGCAGTAGAGGTGGGGGAGTGGTGTTGACATTTGTGCTGATGTTGTTTGGGGAATTCATAACCTTGAAAGAAAAATTTGGGTTAGGCAGATTCAAAATATATGGAATTGAAAGATTCAAGGAATATGAATTGTAAAGAATGTTTTCAGTTGCTGGTTCTTGTGTTATATATTGCTTAGGATTTCATACAGAATTAACCCGCATGTCCATGTAGAATTGACCCGCATGTCCACACAGAACTGACTTGTATGGGCCGCTAACAAAACCTGTTACGCCCCGCTCCCCAGTATACGGGCAGAGGACGCGACGAGGCCGCTACGCATTTACTCAGAAGTAAACACGCTAAGCATATCTAAGCAATATAAAATAAAATGTACATAAAAAAATGACAATAGATGTAACTAAATAGAAACTTTATTTATTATCATTCTTTTTACAATACAATGAAAAGTAAATACATGGAATGAAAGCAATGCCTAAACAATGGCATAACAGAAATAAAAATGGAATAAGTACAAATGGCTACAGCTCCGAGTTTTCGGTGTACTGCTCAGGGGCCTGCTCCAAATGCTCCTGACTGATCTCGTACTCCTCAGCGTCGGGTCCTCCTGACAGCATTCCAAAGAAGAAGAGAAATAGGAATGTCGTTAGCGAACAATCGCTCGGTAAGTCCCAAAGAATGAGAGAAGTAGAATAGACAGAAAAAGAGTATATCTTATAATTTTTGATTATATTGTTAACGCTGTTGTTTGTAATTTGGTACAGAAAATGTCAGTGTATACGAGAGGAGTCCAACTTACACCGTGGACTTTGGTAACCCGAAGTACAAGGCTCCGTCGATAATACCACGGAACAACGATATGGATGTATTACGTCTTAAATGACCACCTCGTGCCATCTTTAACATGTTCAGTACCGGTCTACCCCTTTATAAACCCGTATTGTTTTGATTTGTATTGATTGTACGGATTGTATTGTATTGTCTTATATTATAAATTGTATAGATGGACGACTTACCGAAACCATAATATCAGTAAATAAAACGGATATAATGGATGAACATGTTGATGAAGTATATCCATGGTTCGATTCAATCAAGTAGTATAGATTGATATAACTTTAATATATGGATTCATGGATTCATGTTGAATTGTAGTTTTATACTTGAATCTCATTTAAGTCAGATTGATTAGATTGAGACTCGGTCTGAATCGGACACTTTTATAAAAAGAACTTGAAATCCTGATTGTTTTGATGTTATCGGTAACTGCTGCACATGGACAGCAGAATTTGTGTCTTTTTTCAAGACAATTACCGTGTTGATAACACCGTTTGTTAGATTGTCTACCTTAAATAGGAAAGCATCCATATCTCCGGCTCTCTGAGGCTCAAGAGACCGGTCCCGCTTAAACCTATGTTTACTAGGGTCCTTATTGTAATTTAGTAAAACTTGAGGGGATTTTATGTAAAAATAGTTTTGGCATAATTTCAAAATATAGCTCAAATATTTAATTATCGTCTTTAGGGTTTTCATAGATGTATATTTTATAGTTGTGAAATTTCTAATAAGTAGAACCTAATTTCATAGTATATGTTAGTTTATTGAAATATTGTAATTGTGTTGTATTTGGATGGTATTTTCATGTAATAGTAATTCATTTGATTTAGAAAACTTGGAATATTTATATAATTAAAATAGGTATTTTGATAATAGATTTATATATATATTTAATAAAAATAATTTATTTATTTTCTTGTAGAAATCTCATTTTCTAAAGAAAAATGTATAAAAATTCCATCGAGATCGAATGCTCCTTGCGGATGTCTGCATCTCGCTCTACTAGGCCCGATGATGTGCGATAATCCGCACCATCCCGAACGGGGTCCCCAAAAATGGGTTGTAGAGGTGCAATTGCCTGGAAATGCTTAATACACTTAAAGAAAATGGTTTATAAGTTTAGGGTATTTATTTATAAAGTTGTATTTTCCCGTATTCTATTATCCCAAAATTCATCGTGCTATGTCAAAGATGTGTGTTGTGGTGAGTAGGTCATTATCTCGTGAGTTATCTAAAGGTATAGTAAGGAATAAAGTTATTATGTCGAAACTAAAATATATGGTATTTTCTGTAAAAGTGCGATAAAAGTTACAAAAATGATTCTTTTACGGTGAAACTTGTTTTAATAGATTTATTAATTTTTGCTAAACAATATGTCAGAGCATGGTATGTTATGGATTAAGAAAAGTTGAGTTTTGAAGAAAGACCGAATCGGAAGTCGGATTAACTCCGCTTCCGTCGGGTTTTACGTTTTGAAAGTTTTAGAATTTGAGACGAGAGAGAAAGAAGGGACTTACTAGCTTGGGGTCAAGAGGAGAGGGAGAGGGAACTACGGAAGGCGTCGGGGCGTCGTTTTGTCGCCAGAAACTCCTTGTATCGTCGCCAGAACTTCGTCGGAGGTTCGCCCTTCACTAACTCCACTTGCACACAATTAGGACTTGAATGTTTTTTAGAGTTTTGGCAGGGAATTGTGAGTAAGGAGGGGTGAAATGAGGTGTGGTATTTATAAGAGAAATAAGGGTTTGGTGTGTTAAAGATTGCATTTAAAATATGCATTAAAATTTGATTAAAAGAGGGTATTTTAATTCTCTGGTTATTTGCAGAAAAGATCAACAGTGTAGAGGGAGTGGGGTAAGCCAAGGGTTTCAGGGGTGAGAAGATAGGAGAAATACCGTCGGTTTAGACCGGTGGTATCGGGGGAATTGGGCTTTCCGTCGGGTCATTCCCGACGGATGTGGGTTGGTTTTGGTGTATTATGTCGTAGTCGTTTGGTATACTCCAGTGCACGTGTTTGAATGTGTAGTGTCTTTTCATTTTTACATGTTGTGCACGTGCAAACCCTTGGGCTTCTAAAAGATTAAAATAATTTAAAATAAAAGGATAATGTGCCTGATGGGATTTGAACTCGGATGCTTTGTCTTAGCAGTGCAAGGATTTACCAGTGAGATACAAGCTCTTTCTTGCTGTTCAAAAGCAAATCAAACTTATAACTTGTGCTCAGGCTAAGGTACCCCTTTCTGTATTTTTGAGAAAACATGTACAGAAAGTTTAGGGTTGTTACATTAACTAAAGCCCACTTGTTATTTTATCATAAAAATGATATGGGAGGCCCATGAGGGTAGAATTGCCAATTTTTCTTAAAGGGTCCTCATAACTTACTTAGATGATTCTCCACCCAAAATTTCGAGTCATTTGAGTATCGTTGCTATTTGGTTTGAATATGAATGATTAGGGGTTAATTAAGCTAATCGTTGCTATCAAGCACTTAATTAGTGATAATTAATTCCTACTTGACTTGTCAAATTTATGGTATAGGATTCTCCTCCTAGTGAGCTATTAACTTAACTTGTATCTCATGAACACCAAAACATGCACTTTTTCTACATAAAAGCATACTTAACCAGTATCCTTCTGCTTTATTAGGAAATTGCATATAGACCAAGTATTTTAGAGTGAAATAAGCATATGTATTGATAGAGATTTGTTTATCTCTACAAAATCTCAACCATTCTCCCACATACAATCAATCACAACTCTCTGTTTCATATCTTAACCACTCTCTCTATAAATAAGTTTTCTCATGCTTATGAGAAGGGGGGCTTGATCTTTCTTCCATCTCTCACCTCCTTAACTCTTTCAACCCTTCATTTGATCTGTCTAAGAGTTTAAGCCTCCACCCCTAAAAAAACAACCCTTAGATTGCTGAGAAATCCCTTTAAAAAAACCCAAAAACCAACGAAAACTCAAAAAACCACAAACTAGAGAAAGAAATACATGAACTTTCTTTTATAGGAGTAGGATTTAAGATTGAACACCACACTTCTCGGTTTTAGATCGTATAATTAAGTTTTGAATTCTTCAAACAACAAAAAACTTTGAAAAAATGGGGATACAAGATCCCCTCTTCTTATTTTATTCATTTCTCATGTCTTTTTAGCTCATTTTCCTTATGTAAGCAGAGTGGCTCCTCTTTTGGGTTTTCGTGTTTTTTGGTTGGTTTTCTTACTTTCTTGCGATTAAAGAGAGGAGGATTCATCCTACGACTTTCTTCATAGGTCGAAATCTTTCTAAAACTCATAAAAAAAAGATTTCAAAAGATAAAAAACGGTTTAGTTCTTTTATTGATCTTTCGTTTTGATCTTTTTTCGAATGTTGGCCAAGAAGAGTAAAGAAAATATGATTATATCTGAGAAATCTCTACCGTGAACTTCTTTTTGATCAAGGCCCGAGAAAAAATTAGAAGGATAAATTCAAAAGTTTGCTCTTGGGGTATTCAGGCGTCTTCTCAGAAAGGGCCCAAGCTTCCGGGGTACCCAGACGTCTTCTTATAAGGCGTCCAAGTTCTCAGGATACACAGGCACCTTCTCAGAAGACGCCCACAAACCCAAAGTTGCAGACAGAGCCAGTCTCTGTCTGCAAGGGTCCTCCAGCGTCAATTTCGTCTTTTCTTGGTTTTTCCTATATTATCGTGCCTCCCATACGTCCATACGTGCACACTTGCGTTGTGTGGGTGTATTACAACGCTAAATTCTTCAAAGCAAAACCGAGTCGTGCCCGATTGGGACTTCCTCATGGGTAGCCGATTCCATCGGGTTTCCATAGGGCTTTTGCGATTCCTTACCCCTCCCTTCTCTGGTTGTCATCCCCACTCTGTTTTTTTCCCTCCCCTTCCCTCTCTCTTTTCCGTGTTTAGACACGGGTGGCATCTCCGGTTTGCTAATCTGGACTTCGCCTCATTTGTGGCTTTCTTGTCTTCCTCTTTTGCAGGTTGGTGGGTACACACAGCTAATGAGATCAAATCAAATGAAATTATAATATCAAATATCTCGACTGTTAACAATGATTTTTTATTGCTAACACCCTCCCGCAAGCGAAACCGGGTAGGATACATGGTGAGCTTGTCTCTCGTTAGCATAAAAGCGTGATGGCGAGAAGCTTTGTCTACACATCATCTACTTGGTCATAAGTTGACAGAAACTTGATTATTAGACATTTATTGGCAACCCGTTCTTGAACAAAATGAAAATCAATTTCAATTTATTTTGTTCGTACATAAAATAGTGGATTTACAAAGAGAAAAGTAGCACTGATATTATCACACCATAAGACACTACTACAAATAAGGGTTGCCCCTACGGAGATATGCGTTGGGGCGAAAAAATACCCCGTAGGTGCAAAGGCCGCAGGTATAAGTTGAAGCCCTGAACTTGCCCCTACGGGCAAAATCTTGCCCCTACGGATATCTGTGTAGGTCCTGTTGCACCTACGGAGTAGGCCGTAGGGTAAAAAAAGTTATATTATTTACGGCTTTTTTAATATATTAAATGTACCTACGGACATAACCGTAAGGCCAAGTACTACCCCCTACGGATATCTACGTAGGTACATATCCGTAGGGGCAAAATATCAGGATTTCTGATATTTTGCCCCAACGGATAACGCCGTAGGGACGAAGCAGTGGCCCCTACGGATATGTCCGTAGGGGCACTCCCAACCCCCTGGTACTGAAATCAGGGAGGGAATATCAGTTACTGCTGATATTTTGCCCTTACGGATATAGCCGTAGGGGCAACATGTGTACCTACGGATTAATCCGTAGGTACATATTATCTGTATTTTTTTTTAAAAAAAAGGGCTGCCTGATTTTTTCCCGCCCTGTGCACAATAATATATACATCAATCAAATATAAAATTAATCATCACACAACATATATCGCAGTACTCATAATCACATCTCACGCATATATAAAATATACAAAAGAAACCCAAAAACTAAATATGATATAAATATAAACCAATATCAATATCGTTTCAAAATGTAGTACAATGTGTATGATATAAATAAATACATGTTTCAAAAAATAAGAACTAAAAAGCTACCCTTGTTCGGTCCAGCTCCACCTCTGAATAACGATAGAATAACGCGCGCCTGCTCCTCGGTCAATAAACTCTGCAATTCGGCGCGAGCGGGAGTCTGAGCAGCCTGTGGAGCTGGCGATGTGGTCTGCGCAGCCGCCGTTGAGGTAGTCGCTTGCGGAGCCGCGGCTGCGGGAGTCTGAGCGGGCGGTGGAGCTATAGGAGCTGTCTGCGGAACCGCAGCCGATATAGTGGCTTGCGGAGCCGCAGCCGAAGGAGATGCATGTGGAGGCTCGACCGATGTACCCTGTCGCGTCTGGACCTAACGTGTGTAATAAGCGTGTAAGAACTGTGTATTATTCGAATTCTTATCATTATTAAGTTATTTCGAAACCCCGTTTGGATATCTAGTTTGTTGTTTATTTTAATTACATATGTATGTATGATTAATCAAACTTAAGTCTAAAACCAAATAAGCTCAAGCTACGTACTAATTATGGATATGTTGATATCTATATAATATGACATGATATTTTACTATAAAGTAGTATACATACCAGCATCTCCTTCAACTCCTGAACGGTGGCCCTCAAGCTCTCCAGTTCCTGATGGACACGTCGGTCACTGGAAACGGAGGAAGTAACCGCCGGGCTGGAGTCCAACCTCATATGGGCCCTGCTAGGGCCCAGTCCCCGGCCTCTCTCCCAACCTCCGTGGTGCCCTCCGTGTGCGGCGTCCAGAACTGGGGTCAGCAGCCTCGGATCGCTCTGTCCGGTAAAATCGATCCCTGAGGCCTGGGCCTGCTCAACCACCCGCTCCTACACCCACATTAAGCAGTAAAGTATAAGTATAAAATTTAAACTTGAACCTTCCAAAACTAAAATTTTAAATTTGGGTAGAAAAATATTAACACTTACGCAGTACTCTTGGGTAGCGACGTCGGGATATCGAAGCTCGCCCGTGGCGGGATCTGTCGAGGTGCCGTGGACGGCAAGATATGCAGATAGCACGCTCGGTGTACCACCTGACGCCACGGTCCGAGATGTCTGCAATATTAGAAAGTAACTCTTAATATTAGAAATATTAGAAAATAACTCTTAATATTGCAGAATATCACAAAGGTCGGTCTATTGTAATTTATCAATAACTCCATGGCTCGAGTAATGTTCCTCGAGCCACCTGTGTAAGTGGGGCGACCTCTCTTCGCCGACTTCCTGTTCTCTGTATTCTGAGCGGCCTGTTTCTGCACAACGCATTAACATTTAGTTTTCTAATTAAGGAACACAGAAATAAATTATATCATAAATAATGAATTACATTTAAAATACATACATGTTTGCGTTGGGAGTCGAAATAAGCGCACAATAGAGGCCATGTCTCTACGTCGACTCTCGCAAACGCCGGAGTAGATAGGAGGGCCGCTCTCTCTGCCTCGGGGGTCGCCATCCACAGGGAGTAGCAGTCGGCCTTCAGCTCATTCCTGTTGTATCGGACCTTGGCCTGCATGTTCTTCATCAGGCCATTGTACAAAGCATGAAGGTCGAGCACCCTCCCCGGGTGATCAGGGTCGGCTACAGGCTGAAAATCGTAATCCAACTGAAAATACAAAAAAAATATTGTTATTAGATTGCAAGTGTTAATAATAAATATATTGGATAGATCAAATGAAAATATATATTAATACATACCCGAGCCTGATCAAAGAAGAGGGCGAATGAGCGCTGGTGTTGCTCGCCCCACTCAACGTGAAGTGGATAGTTCTTCACGAGCCGGCTCTCGTCCCCCATATACCGACCGAACCTCTCCGCATGAGGACTGGTATATCGATAGTCAAGGGTAAAAAAAAAGGGGGGGAATGCTGTCTCCCCCCTAGCTCTGTCAGGCCTCAGCCTATGGGACTGATTCGGGCCTCGAGTCCCCCTCTGGGGATGGGGAGGCCCTGCGTCTGCACGAAATATCAAGACAATCAATAATAAGACAAAGTTGTATTAAGAAATCAAGGTTAAACGAAAATTCAAGTGTGATATATACCTCCAGTGACTATCGTACGAGCCTGGGCCCGGGCAGCAGCACGAGCGGGACGATAGTTCCTCCGGTGAGGAACAACCGGGGTCCCGGATGCGGACGCATCCCCTCCAACTAGAAAATAAACATCGACGCTAAATTTCCATGAAGTTCATATTTATTCTATAGAGCATATGTAAAATGAATAAATATTTTAAATTTATTCATACTAACCTGCAGACGATGCGGAGGGTATGGAAGCGGCAGGAGTGGCCCCTGTGGAAGATGTGGACGCACCACCTATAATTAGACAATTAAAAATAGATTATATAAGTAATTACAAAAAGAATGTGTAGATCAATAATATAACGTTCTAAATCAATATGCATGCACTATAGGATATATAAACATACCCGCAGGTGCGGTGGTGTCACCACCTACAACTAGACAATAATAAAAATTGCTAAGTAAGAGCAAAATGAATGTGTGTATTTATGATATAGCATTCTAAATCAATATACATGCACTATATGATATATAAACATACCTGGAGGAGCGGGGGTGGCCTCTGTCCCAGATGTGGACGCATCACCAACAACTAGACAATCAAACATTGACAATATAAGTAATTTTGACATAAATAGGCATGAATATCTGTAATATTACATTCAAAATGGATATGCGTGCAGTATACCTGGAGATGTGGCAAAATCTACACGGAAGGAGGCATCCGAAGGGGTCTCCGATCTGGGTGCAAGACCGGCCCTCTGAAGCTCCCTACGGAGCTCTCCGGGCGGCAGAACCGCTCTGCCTCTGCCTCTGCCTCTGCCGCGGCTGGAGCTCCTGCCGCCCCTCGCTGCTCCCGACATCGTCATCAAATCTAGATAAACGGTTCGTGGACGCATTAGACAATCATTAAAAGTATTGACTATATATGTATAGAGCGTAAAATATGAAGTAATAATATAATATTACTGATAACCTTTTTCGTTTCGTGGGCGCATTATACATATCTACTTGGATTTCATCGTCGATGTCATTTCTAACCCACGTAACTTCTTGATCGGTCGAAGACAACCCGTCCTTCGCAACAGACGGTCGGAGCACTTTAAGCCTTCTCTCTTCTTCGTCCTCATCGCTGTCCTCGTATTCTGGGACATCGTAGACATCTCTGGGTTTCCATCGGCATACAACACTCCACCCCGGATGCTTCAAACACTGTGAGTAGTGTACTTGGAACGCTTGGTTCGGAAAGATAAACGGATCGTCCTAACCGTAAAATCGAAGTGTGTTCACACTGGTCAATCCATATTCATCTTTCCAAGTCCCAAGACTGCTTCTCCACCTGTCCGTATCGGTTCGCGGATCGTACCAAGTACACTGGAATATATAAAAGGGTTCTGATCGTCCGAGATAGTGGATGCCGAGTATACAATTTAAGTACCTATAGTAAATCACACCGTCCGATCCTACCGTCGTAATCCCACTATTCTGAGTGGTTCTAGATGTTTCTATGTCCTTAATTTCGAATTTGTATCCAAGGACACCAAATCCTTTGTAATATGCAATCTCCATACTAGGAAATTGAGCTAAACGTCTTGAATCACTCTCAAATGATGCAGACAAGTTCGGATCGTGGATCTAACAAAATAAATTTTACGACAAATACATAACGATACAAGTTTAGATTAAAACTGATAGCAATAAAATGTTATTCGAATAACTTACATGATCTGTGACCCAATCACAAAAATTATCCTGATGGTATTTTTCCAAACGTTCTTCGTTCCAATCAGGATGCCCCTCACGTACCTCGTTAAAATGAATTCTGTTTTCGACAAATAATTGTGACATTAATATTATATCATTTCATACACACACAAACACAGATATAACAATTAATCCAAAAGAACTTACTCTCTAATTTGTTCAAGACATGCGCAATTAAGCAAGATAAACCGGTATATCTTGTTGATAAACATAGTGTCTATCCTCTTATACTCGGCTTTACCATATGGCCCGTCTTGAATTCTTCGTGGTCGGTTAAGCCTTGTCTCAATGTTCTCGTCCAGATAGCGGGAACAAAATGTGGTTGTTTCATCAAGAAGATAACCTTGCATAATAGAACCCTCTGGTCGATTTTTATTGCGTATATACTTCTTAAGAGTGTAGAGGCACCTAATGAGAATATGTTGAATAAATAAATACGGGCATACAGGACAACAATAAATTTATAAATTGCGCGAAACGAAAAATTACACGTACCTCTCGACGGGGTACATCCATCGATATTGTACCGGTCCGGCTAACTTCGCCTCAGTTGCAAGATGAACCGTCAAGTGTATTATGATATCGAAGAATGACGGTGGGAAAATACGCTCAAACTTGCAAAGTATCAACGCAATAGAATTTTCTAGTTTATCCAGCGTCGTAACCTCCAGTGTTTTAGCACACAATTCCCTGAAAAAACAACATAGGTCGTTGATTACTAGACCAACCAAGTCGGGGAGAGAAGTCCTGAAGGCTAATGGAAGAAGGTGCTCCACGATAACATGGTGATCATGACTTTTCAGCCCATCGATCTTGCCCTTCACAATTTTTATTTTCTTGCTGAATGATCTTAAGAAACCTGTGGGGACTTTCAAATCATGCAACACCTGCAGAAATCTTTTCTTCTCCGGTTGTGACATATGATAAGCGGCATTGGGAAGTACAAACTTGCCCGGTTTACCCGCTATCGGTCTAGGGTGCAATTCACTTCTTATTCCCCACTCTTGTAGATCCATCCGAGTATTCATGTTGTCTTTCGATTTCCCGTCTTTACAAAGAAGCAAATTAAGTATGTGCTCTGATACTCCCTTCTCTATATGCATGACGTCCAGATAATGACGCACTGAATTTGTAGACCAGTACGGAAGTTCGAAGAAAATGCTTAACTTGTTCCAATATTGTGGTTTGACATGTTTCGTCGGATCCATCCCGAAGTTCACGTTATTGTAACCATCCCAATTAGCAGTCGCGTCCTCTCCGGACAATGGGGATGGAGGTCCAAGAAGTTCCTGATGACCATCAAAGTGAACCGTATCTAACCTATAGGGGTGGTCTGGAGGCAGAAAACGTCGATGGCCGCAATAACAAACCTTCCTGCTAAAATTCAAGAATTTTGATGTTGTGTGTTCATGGCAATGAGGACATGCTTTGTGACCATGTACGGACCAACCTGATAGCATTCCATACGCAGGAAAGTCATTAATTGTCCACATTAAAGCCGCACGCAGTATGAAGGTTGTATTTGTGTTTGAATCATATGTCTCTACACCATCAATGAACAAAGATTTCAACTTCTCGATCAGAGGTCGGAGATAGACGTCGATATTGTTCCCCGGTGAGTTTGGTCCGTCGATAAGAAGAGGCATCATAAAGTATGATTGGTCCATAGCCAACCAAGGCGATAGATTATAAATTATCATTACAACAGGCCATGTGCTGTGACTTCCAGCCATATAGTTGAATGGGCAGAAGCCATCAGTGGCCAGTCCGAGCCGGACATTGCGAGGATCGCTACTGAATATTGCGTGCCTCCTATCGAAATCCTTCCATACCGGTGAATCTCTTGGATAGATCATTTTTCCATTTTCGCTTGGAGGAGCATGGTGATGCCAAATCATTGCCTCGGCTGTTTTCTTTCACCTGAATAGCTTTTGTAGCCTCTGTGTTATGGGAAAGTATCGTGCTATCTTCACAGGTATATCAGGCTTCTTATCAGAATCTTTCGGCTTATACCTGGCCTCTCTGCATGTTGGACACTCTTTCAAATCTGAATTCTCTTTCCGGTACAACACGCAATTTTTAGGACATGCTTGAATCTTCTCGCACTTTAGACCCAAATCAGACATCATTTTCCGGGTTTCATACCAGCTTTCGGGCACATTATTTCCTGGAGGCATAAAATCTTTCAAGAACGAAAGAAGTATTGTGAATGACTTGTTGCTCCATCCATTTAGACACTTGATCTGGAAAAGTTGGACGAACCATGAGAGGGTGGAATACTTTGCATTCTCATAAATTGGTTTCCTAGCATCATTCATGAAATTTTCATATTTATCCGCACGCGGTCCTTGACCGGAAGGAATGTCATCTTCGGTACGAATAGATTCACCTAGGGCAGCCTCTACCATATCCTCCATTTCTTCTGATGGAAATAAATTTTCGTCTCCTGCCGCATTACCGATTTCTTCTTCTTCTCCTGCCGCATTATCGTGTTCTCCTTCTTCTTCTGCCGCAGTACTGCATTCTTCTCCTTCCCCGTGATATTTCCAAGTTGTATAAAGTCTAGTAAACCCATGTTTTACAATATGAAGCTCTGCCAATTCTACCTTCTGCCAGTACTTATTGCCACATCTATCGCACGGACAGAGAATCTTCTCTATTATGATCTTATTATGTGCGCGTGCAAATTCAAGGAAAGCAGCGACTCCTGCGATAAACTTAGGTTGCATACGTTGTTTCCAATCCACATACATCTTCTCTATTATGATCTTATTATGTGCGCGTGCAAATTCAAGGAAAGCAGCGACTCCTGCGATAAACTTAGGTTGCATACGTTGTTTCCAATCCACATACATTCAGTCCTTAACTCTGACGTACTCATGGGCCATGTTAGACTGTATAACATATAAATTGTAGGTTATGCTGACTATATTGAGAAATATAAGAACGGGATAGTTACTGACAAAGGAGAAAATCCGTGTATATGCTTTGTGTGTGCGTTTGTCGTTGAAAAGAATAAATTATCGCACGTATGTTAACCGATAGACGGGGACTAAGTGGCGCTTTTAGTTTCATATATGAGTATCGATGGGAATATGAAGGTTTCATATTATCATATATTGGTTTTAACCCGAACATCTCGAATCGCTCTCTAATTATGCGTTTGTTGTGTATTCTTGTTGTATGTGTGTGTTCCGGCTGTCGGGGGTAGGCTTCTATCCCATTAAGAATGTATAGAGCGAACGTTCATCACTTGTGCTTTCAACCGTTTCGGGTAAATTTCGGCAGCACCTCCCCGCTGTTCTCCGAGTACACTGTAATAGAATAGATAATCATTTCAAAGCTGTGAAACAACGTTGAAATGAACATCTAATCTATCTTTGTACACGGAGAACCAGCGGAAAGGTACCGACGAAATATCTCGAAACGGATGAAAACACAAGTGAATGAAGGCGTTTGCTTTATACATTCTTAACTTGTCCACACGGGACAAATCTATGGGGTTACAATACGATTGAATTTTCTCGTCGCGTAGACTATACGACGGTTGTTAGTATCGAGCTATACTGTCCGATATTTAACAACCTTCGTATAGTTCTAGGTCACGACGAGCATCGCACGTATGTTAACCGATAGACGGGGACTAAGTGGCACTTTTAGTTTCATATATGAGTATCGATGAGAATATGAATGTTTCATATTATCATATATTGGTTTTAACCCGAACATCTCGAATCGCTCTCTAATTATGCGTTTGTTGTGTATTCTTGTTGTATGTGTGTGTTTCGGCTGTCGGGGGTAGGCTTCTATCCCATTAAGAATGTATAGAGCGAACGCCCATCACTTGTGCTTTCAACCATTTCGAGTAAATTTCGGCAGCACCTCCCCGCTGTTCTCCGAGTACACTGTAATAGAATAGATAATCATTTCAAAGCTGTGAAACAACGTTGAAATGAACATCTAATCTATCTTTGTACACGGAGAACCAGCGGAAAGGTACCGACGAAATATCTCGAAACGGATGAAAACACAAGTGAATGAAGGCGTTTGCTTTATACATTCTTAACTTGTCCACACGGGACAAATCTATGGGTTACCATACGATTGAATTTTCTCGTCGCGTAGACTATACGACGGTTGTTAGTATCGAGTTATACCGTCCGATATTTAACAACTTTCGTATAGTTCTAGGTCACGACGAGTATCGCACGTATGTTAACCGATAGACGGGGACTAAGTGGCGCTTTTAGTTTCATATATGAGTATCGATGGGAATATGAAGGTTTCATATTATCATCGAGTATCATATATTGGTTTTAACCTGAATATCTCGAATCGCTCTCTAATTATGCGTTTGTTGTGCATTCGTGTTGTATGTGTAACATGATTTTAAACCATTGAGATCAAGATTGATAGAACTGATCATCCTAAATTGCAATAGCATTCATCAACCAAAAACTATTATTGCAATGGTTCATTTATAACAATCAACAATTAAAACTACAAATGTAGGATACTGATATCATAAAGCGTTATACGCAATATATGAATTCACATGACTGAAACATGCATCGAAATATTGAAGTAGGGGGGCAGAAAAAAACCCTATTTGATTATCAAATGCATGGGTTTGTATGATTTATATGTATGTATTTGAGTGCTGCAATTCCGAAATTTTCTTTAACTTGTACGTTGCTTTATGTTGTTAATTTGATCATTTTTAAAATTGTAATTGGTTCTACACATAATTATTTCGTTATTGTAACAGAAAATTTTGTTTTTTTCGATATGAAACAGATACGATACAGAACGGGGGTGGCGATTTGGGGATTTTGTTTCGCGCGCGATCGAGAGAGGAAGAAAGAGAGCATAGGCGATCGATCTGTGCCTTTATTAAATCGCTATTTAGTTGCCCCTACGGATTTGTCCGTAGGTCCTTGGTTTGCGGCTCCGTAGGGGCAAACACCAAATTAAGAATTTATATTTTTATTCTTGATCGTCTAGATCCGTAGGGGCAACCTTTTAGCCCTACGGATTAATCCGTAGGGCCAACATAAATCTGCCCCTACGGATTTCAATATCCGTAGGGGCAACCCCTATTTTAGTAGTGAGAAAGGCGGTGAAGAGAGACACGAAAACCAAGTTCATGTAGCAATTTTTGCATCCATATTATTTCAGCAATGGCTGTAGCAAGACTTCAAACTCTGATTCAGTGCTTGATCGAGAACCGTTTGGTTGCTTACGAGAGCTGCAAGAAACAAGATTATTGTCGAGAAATATACTGTACCCTCCTTGAGAGCCACGACTTTCTAAACATCCAGCCCAATCCGCATCCGAAAATGTAGAAAGTGTGGAAGTAGAGGAAGGTTTCAGAAGTATACCGTGTGACATTGTCCCTTTGAGGCACCGAATGATGCGCTTAACTGCCAACGAATGAGTTGAAGTTGGATTTTGCATAAATTGACAAACCTTATGACAGCATAAGATATATCGGGTCCTGTAATAGTTAAATTGCAAAGCACCAACCACACTTGGGTACTCTGTGGGACTAGGATGTGAATCACCAAAGAGACTTGTAACAGGAGGAGAGGTGGCCATTTGGTGCAGGCATAGGCTTGACTGCTTCCATTTTTATTTGTATCAACAGATCAGGAATATATTTTTGCTGGGACAAGTGTAAACCAAATGATGATCTGAATGCTTCAATGCCAAGAAAATATTGAATAGGACCGAGATCTTGTAGAGAAAATGATGAGGTTAAAGCAATAATAGCATCATTTAAGACTTTTGTACAACACCCGGTAATTAAGATATCATCCGCATACACAAGAATAAATAAGACAGAAGCTTTAGTTTTTCTTATGAAAAGAGATAAATCGGCATGAGAGTCAATAAAGCCAAGTCTAAGTAAAGCCTCATGAAGCCGTGTGAACCATGCCCGTGGAGTTTGTTTGAGACCATACAACGAGACAAACATGATTTGGAACCTTGGGATCCGCAAAACCAACCGGTTGCTTCATGTAAACCTCTTCTTTGAGAACACTATAGAGAAAAGCATTAGAAATATCCAATTGGCGAATATGCCAATTTGACGAAACAACAAGAGACAACACCATTCGGATAGTAGTTGGTTTAACAACTAGGCTGAAGGTCTCATCATAATCACCGTGATGTTGCGTGAAACCATTAGCTACAAAACGAGCCTTAAATTTATCCACCAAACCAATTGGGTCTCGTTTAATGCGGAACACCCATTTGTTGTGAACGTTCCTTGCAGAGGGAGGAAGAACTAAAATCCAGGTTTTATTCTGTATGGGAGCTTTATACTCCTTAACCATAGCTACTGGCCAACGCGGATCCTTAATGGCATTAGTATAACATGTTGGTTTGGTCTCACCAAGATTCCGGTTAACATCGCATACTTCGGAATTGGCTTCGGTACACCACAACAGCTTCGAGTCTGCATAAGATGAGTAGAAATAGGAGGAGAAAGGGTTCCACCGTCAGGGACCGGTTCCAGCAATTTTATCAGGGCCGCCATGGATGTTGTCAACTAATTTGGAGAAGGCTGTCGCAGATCCACGGTTGTAGTTCAATCAGTAATCATGGTAGGATACATAGTTTTGCATGGAAATATAATAAGAGGAGGACCTAGTATTGACAGTTGGTCATTAGTCGGTGATGAAAGAGTAGAACATGTTATACTATTAAAAGGAAAATCTGATTCATAAAAAACAACGTTTCGAGAAATGTTCGCTCCGCTCGGTGCATATTCATTGGTTATAGTAATTTAAATCATGGTTATAAATGCCTTAGTCCATCTTCTGGTCGTACGTTGTGGTTATTGTAGGGTCGAAGATGTGGATACATGCACAACTAAAAACTCGTAGAAAATGGTAGTCTCGGGAAGTCCCAAAACCCTTTTCCTAAGGAGCAAAAAAATTTATAACATGTGAAGATAAATGATTGATAAGAGAAACAGCCGCTTCAAAAGCTTCAAACCAAAACATGGATATGGAAGAGAAGCATTAGCCAAAAGAGTTAAACATGTTTCAACGATATGTCTATGTTTGCAAGAAATGCGGTGAGTGCTGCATGCATGAGGAGGATAGTATAGGAAAAAGGAATTTGAATTCGGTACCACCATCATTTTGTAAACATTTTACTTTTCTGTTAAAATAATTTTCAACCCTATATTTAAATTGGGTAAAAACAGATGATAAGTCGGTTTTGAAATTCATAAGAAAAATCCAAGTGAATTTACTAAATGAACATAAAATTTTGCACCACTACAAGAAGGGCAAGGCGCTGAACCCACACGTCAGCATACATTTACCATGGACTCTTACTGCAGAAAGAGACGAGGAGGAAGAGCTATTGGAGGGAAGGTCTTCTACATTTAAAGGCAAGGAATGAGAAGATGATGTATATCAATACTACAGTTTCGATGATGACAGCTCCTATGAAGAATTTTCCGAAAATCGTTTCGGGAAACCCTACGTCAGCAAACGGATCAAGAAGAGGAGGGCCTTTCGTGAAGCTGTGCGCCAAAGGAATGTGAATCCAACTCCACCCACAGTCGATCACCATCCACCAGTGTGAGGGTCAAGACGAAAGTGAGAGTCTAAGTACAGCATCTTGAAGAAAGTTAAGCCCGCTGAAGAGATCACTGGATGGCGCAAATGCTTTCAAAAACATTACTATCACGCCGAACGTCCCGGAAGGCGAAACCCCCTGGGAAAATTACAATTCACACTTGTAACGACCGTAATTTTCATATAGTAAATAAAAACTATTTTATTTTTGGAACAAAATATTTCTTCATGGTGTTTTAATTATTAATAATTTTCATTAAAAGAGATTTTAAAATTCATATTGAAGGAAATGAATAGTCAATGGTTTTCTTATTTTAAGAAATATTTAACATAATTTCCGTAAAGAGAAAAGGATTTATAAATGGTTTCTTTTGGAAAAGAAAAGAAAAGGAAATTTAGATTTCATTTATTAGAGGAAAAGAAATTTTTAATGAAAGGTTATTTATTTTAAAGTAATGGAAAAAGAATTGTGATTTTTGGATTTTATTAGATTTTAGAAAAGTGAATTTTAAAAAGGAATTATTTTGATACTTCTTTTGATGGAAAAGGTTAGAAAAGGGTTGTCTTTTTATTTAAGGGTATTAAATATAATTTTTAAAAGAGGAAAAGAATTTAAAGATGATTTCTAGAATTTTTTAAGATTTATTTTAAAAGTGGATTTAGGGAAAAAGAATTATTTAGAATTTAAAATGATCAAAATAATTATTTAAGATTTCTGTAGACTTTATTCATAATTTCATGATTAAAAGAATTATTTTTAAATAATTTTTTTGCAAAAGAAAAGGGATTTTAAAACAATTTTTAAAAGAAAAAATATAATAAAAAAAATTGTTTTAAATCGGGCCAAAGTCTGAACCGTCTGATTGATCGTGAAAAGTGTGTGTATGTATGTTTTAAATACCGCAATCAATAACGGTGTCACAACAGATAGCCGATAGTGAGTAAGAGTCGTCCACAGAGAAATGGTAAACTACTTTTCTTGCTTAAGATGAGTTGATAGAAAAAAAAGTGGAATTGTTATCGTTTATTAATAAGAAAGTTTGAAAAGTTATAATGGAAGGGCTTGTATGGTTTATACGATTTAGTAGTTAATGGATGGAGTTTTAAAAATAATTCTTTTTATGTTTTAATTATTTATTACTAAAGAAATAGCGATGAATGTGGATTAGGGTTCTTAGAAGGAATTATGGTTTCACTCTACTGACCCTTGTCCTTCCATTGATCCTTATTCATCTCAAGCTCTTAACAAAACGATTATTAACGATTCTCAAATCGTGGTTGTGACCATCAAGAATTGACAGCGCGTCCGATAACAGGGTTAATATTCATTTTACTAAAGTTTATACAAATTAAAATTTTAAAAAGAATTTAAGTTATAGTTTTCATCCATTAATCTACCATATCCTATAAATCCTAACAAGCAAGAATTTACTCACTCATCGAGATCAACGAAATAGAAAAAATATGGAAGAAAACGGAACCCATAATTAAAATTAAAATTGCAGAAAGTAAATGCAGAATGTAAATGCAGAAAATAAATACGGAAAATAAATGTGAAAAGTAAATGCGAAAAAATTAAAAGAAAGAACTATATTTTATTGAATAGCTATTGCATTACAAAAATCGCTCGTGAAAAGCCAAATTACAAAACCCAAATCTTGATATGTATGCGTATTTTTGTTTGTATTACCAATAATAACCTTTTAGAATTCATAAAATGTGTTATGATTCAATAAACTATATATGGTTTGATAAACAGTACTATGATTTGATAAATAATGTTATGATTTGATAAACAATACTTAAGGTGCGGAGACATTGAGAAAGGGTAAAACTGGTATTTTTGGAAAAGTGTCTTAATTAAATACTTCGGGCTTTTAACTTTCGTATTTTCTAAATATTGGGTGTTTTAACAAATTTGAAAATACATGGGTTTTAAAATAAGCCATTTCTCAAAACTGGGCCTAGAAACAAATTTCTCTAGACTAAATCACATTTAGAAAACATATATAGTCGAGTAAATCAAATTATCAAAATATTTATTTGGTTATTAAATAATTTAACACCGGTTTTCTATTCCCTTTCCCTAACTCGTCTCCATCCCTCGTTCTCCCCGATAGTTCAAGTTTAAATCCAATAGTTATTTGACATCTCTGTTCTTTTTGTCTCTCATTTTTGGTCTCCAGCAGTATTACATTCCTTCGTTACATATCTTTTCTATGTTTCTGTAAGCATTATGATTGGATCATTTAAGATGCAATATATTTTATTTATGGAAACTAAATTAAAAGGATCAGGCAAAACAAGCATGACCCGTTTGTTAATGGATCTAATATGGATCCATTTAGTTTAAACCTAAAGGATATAGGATAAATGAAAGGACCAAGATTCATTCATTAGGGGTCATTTAGCAATTGGAAAGTGAAAAGAAAATAGGAATATAAGAAAGTAGTAGGAAAGTCGAATGAAAATAAAGTATTAATTCTTGTTTGTTTTGTTATATAAAAAGCGGGAAAGAAATTGAGTTGGCTCCCATACGGCAATGAAAAGTAATATTGGATTGTTTGGTTGGAGTAGGAGAAAGTAAGAAAGAAAAAAGAAAAGTGGAATAAAATAATAATAAAATGGGACTAAAAAATCATCTTTCATTTTACTTTCCTCCACTTTCTTTAGTTTTGGTGTACTTTCGGTGAGAAAGTGGATTAGAGGAAAATAAATATAGGACAAAAAATGTAGAAAATACTTTCTACTTTCTACTTTCTTATTTCAACTACCAAACAAGCAAGGGATGCACTTTCTCACTTTCTCTCGTTGCTTTCCGTTCCCCATACGTGCTCTCTTAAGATCTGTTTGAGAGAAGGAAAGTGTAAAAGAAAGTCATAAAGTGAACGTGCTTTCTAACATTTTATTGTTTGGACGTACAAAATGAAAATTAGAAAGTAGGAATGTATTTTCCTTGGCATCATCTTTTTCTTCAATTTCACTTTCTAAAGCAAAACAAAGAAAGTGAAAGAAATTGTAAAGGAAGTGCAAATTTTTATTATATATATTTTTTAATTTCCATTTCTCTCTGAGACTTTATTATTTTCTATCATTTCAACCAAACAACTCAAACTCATTTTTTATTGCCATCTAAACTCCAGCTTAGTTTCCTTCTCATTTCCATTTTAACAAAACAAACAAGAATTAATAATTTCTTTTCACTTTCTTTCCTTCTGTCTTTTCTTCTACTTTCTAACTTTCTTCAGATTTTCTAACTGCGAACGGGCCCTAAAGTAAACAGATATGGATCATACGTCATTTGGGTCTCTCCTTCTTCCCAATTCCCTCATTCTGAGTTATTTGCTCGGCGCTCTCCTTTTAGGTTGGATCTTGCGTTTTCCCTTCTCGAGAATTTCCTCCCATCAGATTAGATGTCTTGTTTTGAGGAGTTTGTAAATGTCGTAGGGTAGATCTTAGGGATTCTTCCCCCGAGTCGGAGCCCTTTCAGGAAGTTGGGGTCAGATCCCCTTTCCGGGGTCGTGCGTCTGGGGCGACTCCTGGAGCGATGGCGGCGGACGCCCCTGGTGCGTCGTCCTCAGTAAAATATGAGGACGAGCTTGTCACCGCTCGGGCTCGTTTCCATATTCCCCCCGGCTACACGCTACGATTGGCCGAGGAAGGAGAGAGGGCAGATCGGGTGAGCGGTAGAGAGATCGCCTTGTACCTGGAAGCCCTTTGGGCCGAAATGCGCATGCCTTTCTCCCCCGAGGTTGTAGTTGCATTAAATTACTTTGGGTTAGCCCCGGGCCAGCTAGTGCTGAACTCGTGGAGGATTCTCCTTGGGTTCCTGGTCCGGTTAAAGTTGCAGGCGATCTCCTTTAGTCTGTCCATCCTTGCCTCCTCCCCTATTTACAAAAGTCACCCCGGAACTCGCGCGGGCAACCCGAGGTGGGTTTACCTCTCCTTTAGGAAGCAGTGAGGGAGCGTAGCCGGGTCAGGGGTTGTCGTCCAACCTTCTTCCATCCATGATTGGAAGAAGAGGTTTTTCTTCGTCGGGCTGCCAGAGGGTGAGGACTGGCCCGTACCCGTCCAGTGGGATAGGTGCTGGCAGGGAAATCCGTCCAATGACCCCGACGCGGCGAGAGTGGCGGCGTGGGAGCCTATTCCTCAGGCCGACGTGCTTGCTTTCTGAACGGGCCCTCAGTTGGGCCGGGCTCAGTCCTGCCCAGTTCGTCGGTAAGTTAGGAGTTTGTTTTTGTTTTTTACTTTGTCTGTGTCGCTGATTCCATTATATCTTGTCTTGTGCAGAAACCATGGACGCGAGCATGCTCCGAGCAGCTATGCAAGACGAAGAAGGGGTCGAAGGATGGAGGAGCCAGCTCTTCCTGTCAGACGCCAGTCCCGGCTTCCCCAGCAGCCGTCCCGCCCCAACGCTTAAGTGCGGATCGCGCCCAGGAGCCCAGCCAGGCGCCTGGCAGAAAAAGGGCTCGGGGAGAGGACGCCCGAGCTTTGGAGGTGGAGATGAGCTCTCCGCCGTTGTCTCTCAAGAGGTTCCCCCGAACCGTCCGCGGGCCTCGGCCTCTCCGATCTTGGTGGACGAAGGGGAGCTCCGCTTTGAGGTGCCCTCGGGGCTTTCCGTCACTGACAGCTTGCTGCATGACATGGAGAGGTCGGCCGGTGGCCGGGTCGCTGGGGGGACGCTGAAGGGACAACTGGCGTCCATCGCCCAAGAGGCCCTACAGGTTAGCGCTCGTACATCGTCTCATTGTTTGTGAGATTGGTGCCCCTTTTTCTTTCTGACCCCCTCCGATTTCTTCAGGTCCTCCAGCATGTCCCCATCGTCGCCCGGATGGAGGAGGAGGAGGAGATAGCCCCGACGATGCAAGCCGCGGGCGAGTTCTCCTCGCTGGGGGAAAGCTCGAAGCAGGAGCTGGAGGTGGCGATGGTGAGGGTCGCTGCCCTTGAGGACAAGGTGGCCGCCGCGAAGCTGGAGGCGGCGGCCCGAAGCTGGAGGCGGCAGCCGTGAAGCGGGAGGCTGCCCGGCTCTGCGAGGCCGCCGAGGCCAAGCTTCAGGGCTCTGAGGTGCTCGTCGGCACCATGAAGAAGTCAGTGAGCACCCTCCGAAAGGAGTTGGGGGCTGCGGTAGAGGCGACGAAGAGAGCCGACCTCAGGGCGGTGCAGGCGGTGGAGAACTTCCAGAAGTCGGAACAGTTCTACACCGTTCTAGCCTCGTCCACTACCCTCATCTGGCACGAGGCTCTCAACGCCGTCAAAACCCGGGTCCGGAGTTTGCTGATGAAGAGCTCCGCGCAGAATATCCCCGCGGGGATGATGAGTAGGTGGATGCCCCCGGTAGCACTGCCCGGGAAGGGACTCTCGGCAAGGACGACACCGAGGCTCCTGTGAGGGACGCGTCCCTAGTCGTGGTGGACGTCGAGCTCGTCGACATCACGCCCGTCCCTGAGGCCTGAAGCCCCTTGTCTTCTCTTTGTCTTTTCTTTTGTCGCGTCGGGTATTCTGTAGCCTTCGGGCATTTTTATAAGGCTGGGGAGCCCACAGTACCCTTGTAAAGGCTTTGACTTTTTGAATAAAGATTTTTGTTTTTGCAGTAGTGTTTGTGCTTGCACTTCCTTTTGTTGGTAGACACTTGTATCTGCACGGTACTGCTTTATGGTCGGCATGTTCGTCGTCTAGCGATTACTCGTCGACTTGACTCTGATCTTTTGCTGAGTGTGCGAGGACCGGCGGGAAGACGGTGTCTCCATGGCCCCGAAGTCGAAGTGTAGATCTCTAAGACGTTGATAGACTGGATGCTTCTTGTTGAGTTCACGTTCCTTAGTTGTTGGAGGGGCCGTAGTTGGCCAGCTGAGGATGGAGCCGGGCAGGTGCTCGGTGCCTCTTGGCGAGGGCTTTGATCCTTAACGCGGGAAGGACCGTGAGAAGCCTGCTAAGGATGGCCGAGTAGAGTAGTTGCTCGGTGCCTCTTGGCGAGGGATTTGATCCTTAGCGCGGGAGGGGCCGTGAGAGGCATGCTAAGGATGGCCGAGCAGGGTAGCTGCTCGGTGCCTCTTGGTGAGGGCTTTGATCCTTAGCGCAGGAGGGGCCGTGAGAGGCCTGCTAAGGATGGGCAAGAAGGGTAGCTGCTCGGTGCCTCTTGGCGAGGGCTTTGATCCTTAAGGATGCCCGAGCGGGGTTGCCGCCCGGTGCCTCTTAGCGAGGGCTTTGATCCTTGGCGTTCTGCCAGGGATAACCGAGCACGGATCGTGCTAAGCGGTTGCCTCTTTCGAGGGCTTTTCATCCTTAGCGCGGGAGGGGCCGTAGGAAGCCTACTAAGGATGTCCTGGTAAGGTTGCCGCCCGGTGCCTCTTAGCGAGGGCTTTGATCCCTGGTGTGTTGCCAGGGACAACCGAGCAATGTTCGTGCTAAGCGGTTGCCTCTTGCGAGGGCTTTTGGGTCCTTAAGGATAACCGAACAGGGTTGCTGCCTGGTGCCTCTTGGCGAGGGCTTTGATCCCTGGCGTCGTGGGGTAGGGAATCTACCAGCCAGGGATAGCCGAGCAGGGTAGTTGCATGGCTGCCACTTCGTGAGGGCTTTGATCCCTGGCGTTGTGGGTAGGGAAGTTACCGGCCAGGGATAGCCGAGCAGGGTAGCCGCTCGGCTGCTTCTAGGTGAAGGCTTAGATCCCTGGCGTAGTGGATAGGGAAGCTACCGGCCAGGGATAGCCGAGCAGGGTAGCCGCTCGGCTGCCTCTTGTTGAGGGCTTAGATCCCTGGCGTCGTGGGATAGGGAAGCTACCAGCCAGGGATAGCCGAGCACGGTAGCCACTCAGCTGCCTCTTGTTGAGGGCTTAAATCCCTGGCGTCGTGGGGTAGGGAAGCTACCGGCTAGGGATAACCGAGCAGGGGAGCCGCTCGGCTGCCTCTTGTTGAGGGCTTAGATCCCTAGCGTCGTGGTGTAGGGAAGCTACCGGCCAGGGATAGCTAAGTAGGGTAGCCGCTCGGCTGCCTCTTCGTGAGGGCTTAGCTTCATGAGGAAGGGCCGAGCAGTGAAGCTACTCGGTTGCCTCTTAGCGAGGCTCTGTCCGACCTTCCCAAGGTGAGCATCGAGGAGTAGGACCGTCGCGGAGACACGTGTCGTAAGGGAGCTGTGAAGGCGAAGTGCCGGAGTCGCGTCATTTCGGTTTCGCATGGGGAGGCGCGACGCTTACCGCGTGGCGCCTGCGTTGCGGGTGGAACGGGCGACTGTTGGACTCCCAAGCATCGTTGGTTATAAAACTGAGGGGATTGTTGATTACCCTTTTCCTTACAACTGAAACGCAAAAATGCAGGACTTCCCCTTCACCATCGAGGACATCATAAGCTTCGAGGATATCTATCTCTATGACCTGTACTTCACCATCGAGGACACGGTGCAGTTGGTAATAGGCAAGATAGAGGACCACTTTGGCCGATTGCTTCCCCGGTGGTCCTCCCTCCTTCAGCTGCTGATGTACTCCATCTGGAGGGCGTCGCCGGGGCTTTACAACCCTTTGCCCGAAATGCTGTTCGACGATGCCATAGGCAAGCTAAGGTCTCTGAGGCGCTTCGACCTGATCTCTACGAGTCGGCTAGACCGCTCGGAAGCGCTCGTCCGTGAGTGCTACCAGTTAAGGCTTGGCGCCGAAGCTCACGAGGGGAGGGATCAGAGGCAGAGGTTAGACGCTGCGAGGGCTCGGCTGGAAGAGATCTTCTCAGAGTACCACGAGCAGTGCTCTCTGCACCCCATTCCCCGCTGTTGTAATTTTTTTTTTGTGTACGGCTGAGGAGCCTATAGTACCTTTTGAATGAATAAGATTGTTTTTCTTTTCTACCATGCTCTATTGATCATTTTATTGTATAAATAAAAGATCTTAGGAAGATGGTACATTTCTTTGAAAAGAAAATACATACTAGTAGATGCTTTTATTCATGCAGCTTGAGCTCCCCATACATCTGTTGGTATCTGTGCTCGGCATGGGATACCAAGCTTCGGGGGTACCAGATGCATGCTTCGCTGACATTATCATGATCTGGCCGATGGTCTGCTCGGCTGGAGGGGGACGCTGCTCCTGCTCGCGGTCGGCTTGACGCTTGTCCCTCAGGTACGCTGCGAGGTGCCCCGAACGGATAAACTCTTCGATATAATCTCGGAGTTGTTTGCAGCTCTCCGTTGAGTGGTCCAGCGACCTATGAAAGCCGCAGTAGGGGCCCTGGGTTCGCTTTGAAGCCGAGCGTGGGATCGGGGGGAACTTGAAGAACCCTTCGCCCTTGGCCTCTTCAAGTAGCACTGTTTGGGAGACGTTAAGCGGCGTGTACTCTTGGAACTTTGGGGGGTAGGGCTTTTGCCGTTCAGGTCCCCTTCTCTCGTCCTTTGCCCTCTTCTTCTGGTCGGCTTGCTCTACTCAGGGGAGGCTTGCGTTCACCTCGGATTCGAGCTGGACCTCGCGCTCGGTCCAGGCCTTTACCTCGGCCATGGTCTTAGGTTGCACCAGTGCAAATGAGCGTAACCACTCCTTGTGCCTAAGATCAGACCTCAGAGCCGTGATGGCCGTTTCGTCTCGGTGCTCCAGGACCTCGAGAAGGGCGTTGTAGAAGCGGGTGACGTAGTCCTTGAACGTCTCTCTGTCCCCGCTCTTGATCATGAAGAGGTGGTCGACCGTGCGCTTCTGCCGCTTGTTCCCGACGAAGTGGCCGAGGAATTGTATGGCCAGCTCGTCAAAGGTTGAGATCGAGCGCGGCTCGAGTCCTTGGAACCAGTCTCGCCCGGAGCGGATGAGAGTAGCCGGGAAAGCCCGGCACTGGGCGGCATCGGAGTGGTCTTGGAAGCTCATTCCCGCGGTGAATGCATCCAAGTAGCCCTTCGGGTCAGATTTGCCGTCGAAGAGGGAGACCTTTGGGGGCTTGTTGCGGGAGGAGACGTGGACGACGAGCAACTCCTTGGTGAACGGTTTTGTGAGCGAGTCGGCGGCACACTTAGCCCCGTCGCTCGAACGATGACCTTCCCGATGCAGACTCTCGATCTTCTTCTCGAGGGCGTTGAGCCGGCCATGGTATCCCGACGACTCGGCGCATTCTGATCCCAGGCCTCTTCTGTTGGAGGCCTGCGTCTGGTCTCCGCAGTGGTTTCTCTCAATGAGGTTCCTCAAATCCCCCGGTGAGGTGACCTTTGAGCTGCCTTGACGAACCCCGTCCGTGCGGCCCCATCGGGAGAGGGTGTGTCGGTCATGCCTGGTGACAGGAGAGCTGACCGACATTTCCTCAGGAAGGACAGGTACGCGAAAGACCTCGAGGCGGGGCGCTCTAGCGATGGACCTCGGTGTTGAGCTGTTGGGCGCCCAGCGGGTCACAGAACGTACTGGCCCGGGGGATCCGCGGCCGTGGGAGGCAGCGAGGCGGCGATCGGCTGTGCCGACGCGGGCTGAGTCTTCTCTCCCCCGGTAGGGTTCCTGGTCCCGAGGCGGGGGAGCGGCGACCTGGGGATTTTGCCCCGCCGTTTGGACGCAGACGAGCGCCTCCACGAAGGATGCGAGTCGGTCTATCCGGCCGGCGAGGGCGTTGATGGCGTTCGATGGAGGAGGCTCGTATGTGCCTCCATTGAGAGGGAGGCGGCGGTTGGTGCTTTGGATCGTCGTGATGATCGCTCGCCATTGGTTCGAGATCGGGAGGCGAACTTTTGTTTTTGTGGAATCTACTTTCCCACAGACGGTGCCAGCTGATGGAGGGCGAATCTCCTTCAGATGTTGCTTCCCGTTGATCTGCTGACGGCTGCGATGGATGGCTAGGATTGGATCTTGAGGCTGTCGCTCCTGAAGCGTGTGGATCTCAATGGGTTGTGGTTGTGGTTGCCGAGTTACATGCAAGGAAGTCCCGGGGTGGTTGTGTTGGAGATAGTGCCCTCAGAGTCAATTATTAGGTCACAGGTACGTGATTGTAATGATTGAGGGAGGACCTATCCCGGTAGGACAATCTTACTCGAGATGATAGTATGCTATCTGGTTTACCTTTATCATCGTGTACTGCTTTAGGTGACATGACACGTCGCTATTACACGTTGATAGAGCCCCTAGGATTCTTGCTTGACCACCAGCAGTATGAGGGCGATCATATAAGTGGGAGCTGGGGGTCTATAAGCATATCCTTAAAAGGTCCCTAGTCGTGGGAGTTTCGAGACCGGGCATCGATACTCCATTAGTAGACTAGTGTATACAGTCGAGACCCCGACGAGGGGCGGTGGCCGGTCTCACAAGCCACTGGTGTCAGTTGGATCACCTGAGATGTATACAGGTGCTCATTGGGTTATGAGTACACCGGACAGGACTCGCCGGGAACATGCTAGTTGGTCATATACCAGACGTCAGATGGCAGTTCCCTGGTGACATGTGTGCAGGTTAGTTCATCGACCTGGGGATCGTCATTTGTCTCGTGTGAGTTCCCACTGTACTTTGATTACTACCCTACCACGGCTCAAAGGAGTCGTGCAAACAGGTTTTAGTTGGGTACAGTCCCGAGCCACATGGAGGCAGTGAGCGTATCTTCAGGGGTTCGTCTCTCCCGGTATTGGGGGTGAGGTCGTGCTGTGTCTAGGAGAGCCATTACACAAAGTCCTTGGCCAAGGCAAGGAGATTTACTGGTAGGTATTCCAGTAGTATCTCAGGGTGTTCTGGGCTACACTCCGACACGACTTGTACCGCTTTTGGGGGTCTGACTTTTACCAACCCCCTAGGCCCGCCATGCGATACTCATAGACGAACGGACCGGACTGCACGGATATTGTCACTGACAGGCTCAGTTGGGTGTCGGGGTGAGCTTCCTCATCGACGTCCCTTTTGGTCAATAGCTGGTGGCCCGTCACGTATTGGCTTATACCTCTGACGGGCTAGTGGTTAAATCCACAGCCATAGTATTGACGAGTCTTTAGAGTCCACCACACTTTCAGTTACTCAGCTTTCGGGCGAAACGCTGTAGAGGCCGTATGGAGATATGGCAGGGTCCGATCAGATACGTGCGGTATTGCACGGATCAGGATCGGACAGTTTTGTACTAATGGCCGTATAGTTATATGGCAGGGTTCGATCAGATACGTGCGGTATTGCACGGATCAGGATCGAACGGATATTACTAGCCAGCTTTTGGTTTAAGCCGGTCCTAGTTTAGTACAGTGTAGATTTTGTCTCATTGCATTTGTATCCGGACGGAATATAGATGCGGGTGTGTATGCACAGTATCGGGGTTTTCCTGTAATTTATTACGGGACCAGTTTTCTGGAGTTGCCAGTTTGCATTCCGTTCCGGCCGGTTTTCCTTTGTTCTTTCCCGGCCGGACTTTTCCGATGGAGGGGGTTATTTGCAGTTTTGCAAATAACACTTTGTGAGGGGTTTCTTTGCATATTGTTTGATTATGATAGTTTTCATATCTTTGCTCCATGCTTTTGAATTGAGTGATTTGATATAGGTATGGGTTTAAAGTGAAAGCATGGTTGAAGTTTTCATTGACTTTGGATATGGTCACCACATACTTCTCCTACACTTACCTCCCTCATATGATTTTAGTTTGGTTCCCTCCACCTTTCTCATTGAAGAGAAGGCCGGCCACTTTGAGTGAGGATGAGAGAAATTTTTCATTCTTGCATGACAAAAATTTCTTCATCTCATTCTTCTTGTTTTTGGAAAATTGAAAGCTCCAATTTCCTTTAACCTTATTCCTCCATCAAGGCAACTCCAATACCCCAAAAAGAGACTACGATTCTACACACCACTTCCTACAGCGATTCTTGAGCATGTCGAGTTGCCGGCTTCATGCGCGAGTTGCCTCGGTATTGAGGTGGGAGCCCGTAAAAGTACCCGGCTTCGTGGTCCCCTTTTCCGACGAGGAGGAGATGGACGGAGATCCCGCGAGGAGATCGGAGTGGAGATGAAGACCGGAGGACTTGGATCGTCGGTATACATCTCTTCCCTTTCTCTTTAATTGCGTAGACTTGTTAATGGTTACGATCCGGAGTTTAGTGCGCGGTGGTGCCGGTTTGCAAAGTCCGCAAAATTTAAGTTATTCACCGCTTCCGCATTCCGGCGTCGGATTGACGGTCGGGGCGCCGCCGTGCACTTACAGTGGTATCAGAGCCTCGCCATTAACTTAGTCTAGCTTTGTGTAATGTGTTTTTCAGTTCCGATCGATCGAAAAGTCCAAAAACCCGTATTTGCCCACGACAGTTTCTGTTGAAATTTTTTGGTCTCGAAAAATTTTTCAGGTTGTAAAATATTGATGTACTGGAAAATCTAAGAGTTCTGTAAAAATTTGACGAAGTAACTCCACAGTTGGAGCGCGGAACCGCCGCGAAAACCCCCTTTGTGCGGCCCTTCCGCCGCGCACTATTCACATCACTTCACCATTTTTTTACAGAGGCCTTCTGGGCTTAAAATATGGGCTTTGGAATATTAAAGTTGGGCCAATTGTTTCTGTGAGTGCTACAGTTTTCTTTGGGGCCCACTTGTTAATTGTTTGATCAATCGGAAATTTTTTAAACACATTTTTCACAGTATTTACATTATATCTGCGACCGTGAATGTCACTCGATCGGTAAATCCGGTCTAACTGCTATAGCCCGGTTAGACGGATTTGCGAACGTGACTTTCACGTTGATGTTCTATGTATTTGCTGTGATGTTGCGGATCGGTCGTGGGGGATAGCCTGGATGCAATGCTAGTACAGTTTTGTTGTATTATGTACATTTGATATTGCGGGGCGAGCGTCCGACGTGTGGACTGCCGTCACTGCCCGTTTGTATTATTCTTTTGGGGCACGACCTGGTTGCGGTCGATGTACCCGTTGTATGTATATTTTACTTTCTGTACTAGGATTGCCCCGCGGTGGGGTGCACGGATAGCCGGGTTCTAGAAGACAACAAGCCCGCATCTCATGGCATTGGGACGGAGGGGGCTTCACTCCAGGATTGGCTGGCTATCCGCCGCACTCGTAGGGGGTACAGGTTGACCCAGGAGGGGTGCCCAAGTTACCGGATTCCGTGAAGTGCTGGGTGGTCCATTCACGGTGCTGAAGGGGGCTGCCTCGCTTCAGGTTTTGGCGGGTGACTTGCCGCGCCCGTAGGGGTCTAGGATTCTCATTGCACAGGCTATCCACACGACCAGGGGAACGTCGGGTTTCAGTAGTGGCTCTGTGAAACCCGGGGATCCCAGATATCTGTATTGTTCTGTGATGCTGTACATTTCTGTGATGTCGCATTTTATTCACGCCTTGAGCGAAATATAATATATTGGTATATATATTAGTAGATGTTGTATATGTTTTACATCCGCGCTAGTCCAGTCCCCGCTCTGTCGTTAGTTAGCTAACCTAACGGGTAATGACGGGACCCAGTGGCGAATGCGGATGGCATATACGTACATCAGTATATTTTCGTTCTTTTTGGTGTGATCAATTGATGGGACTGCATTGATTCGGATCAATGCAAAGTTAAAAACAAACCTAATCTGATGTTGTTGGAACATTTTTCAAAAAGCTGTTATTGCAAGGACGTTCACTTTTGTTTTGCATCGTGGTATTCATTGGAATATCCTGCTCCTCAGTCGACGAGGCAAGGGCCGAGATCCCTTCACCGGGAGTGACCCCTTGGACAGAAGTTTGCGTCAGGGCATTAACTTCACTGTAGCCGATTACTTTTGCTTTGCACCGTGGTATTCAGTTGGAATATCCTGCACCCCATTCTACGGGGAAAGAGCCGAGATCCCTTCACCGGGAGTGACCTCTTTAGCAACGGTTTTCGTCACTATATTTTCAAAAAGCTATCAGTTCCTTCGACAATATCAAGTTCATTACGTTAAAGGTTTTCGCCAGAAACCATTCGTAGCCCTCCGTCATTTCAGTTAAATATTCGGTAGTATTCAAGCTATGTATTTTGACCTCACGCCAAGGCATAGTGATTGGTAGCTGCCGGGTATTTATCTGTTGCATAGATAGATGCGTTGGTTTGGGACAGTCGTACTACTATTTTGGCCTACGTCAAGGGTATGTACGGGTGGGTTCAGATTAACCTGGATAATGACGGGCAGAACTTGACATGTGACTTATGATATTTTGACCTCACGCCAAGGTCATAAGAGCATGGGGCAGAAATTACATCGGGAGTTTCAAAAGTACTGAAACTTGCCAGATATGCGCATACCTTCTGGAGTGTGATACCGTGAGCGGATTCCGTCACGTTATCATACGATGATAGTTGGATCCCGATTCCCAGTGATGAGTTAGTTTACTCCTCGGGTGACCCCGACTAATTCTTCTTTCAGGTTTGGAGGAGAATTTGAGGTACAGTGGGAGGATTCCAGATTAGATAAATTGGTAACCATTCTGATCTAGGTTAGAGTGCACGCTGAGTGTTTCTTTTCTCTCTCTCTTTGGCAGCGACCATTGACCCGACCCTAAGACTATGACTCAGTGACCAAGTTGACCGAACCTTCCTAACACTGGCTTTTGGATTGTCAGAGTTGCAGACCTCATTGCCACTCCTACTTTTACCCTTTTCTCCAGGACACCCCGTATTACTACGAACGTCCACTTCCATTGGACAAAACCATCGTATGGTTAGATTTGAACTCGAAGGAATTCGAGGATGGTTTCCGGTTCTGGAGAAAACGGATAGGATTATTCAGTTGTCTTTTCTTTTTCACCTTCTCTCAGGTTGCGAGTACTCCTTGGTTTAGGAGTAGTACACCTATTACGCAAATTGGATAGTCTTCTTCCAAACCATAGGCTGGTGCCGACCGGTAGGGAATGAAGAAAACCAATTAGCATAACGATGGTGTGCAGAAGGTATTAAGTTCAGACAAAGTAAGGGATTAGTAAGAGGGCAAAGTAAATTGCAACAGATATTCACGACCAAACCAGGTATTTCTTCGCCAATCCTAAAATCACCTTTGTATTTCTCCAGGACACTCCGTATCACTACGAAGATCCACAGTTTATTGGATATTCCATCGTATGGTTATATACGAACTCGAAAGGAACTTGTTCCAGTTCGGGGATGGATTCTGGTCCAGGAGAAATAGGAATAAAGTACATTCAGGTGCCTTTTATCTTCACCTTCTCTCGCATTGCGAGTGTTCCTAGGATTAGGACAGTACACCCTTTATGCTTTTTGGATAGTCTTCTTCCAAACCATAGGCTGGTGCCGAACGGTAGGGAAGGAAGAAAACCATTTGGCCTAAAAGGGTGTGCAGAAGGTAAAGACTAAAGACATATGAAGGGATTTGGAGAGGTGGCAAAGAACTATACGGTTACAGTCGTAAATCTGGAAGAGGCATTACTAGGAATACCAGAATACCCCATCGGAACATTTCAATGTTTCAGTTTCACTGTGTAATGTTAAAGGAAAACTGATTTCCCGATTAGATACTTACTCCAGGGTATGTATTTACCAGGTACGATCCTCACATCTGTATGGTTTTACAGATGATGAGTGGGAGTAAGTTATTGGGAATTGGGTGATCATCCTCATTATATCGGGATTCGTTGTAATCGGTGATATTTGAGGAAATCACCTGGGCTGTTTGCCGGTCGGCAAATATTTGGTTTTGAATATCCGCAGTTATGCACCAATTTCAAATTGATATATCTGTACGTCTATTTTCATAGAGTGAGATATACCTTTCTGAAATTATGTCTATGACATTTACCTATATCAGTGGATGGTTAGGTAAGGAGCATTAAACAGCGGTGTAATTCTTCATAACCATAAGTACAGTTTTCAACCTACGACACACAGTGAATGAGTTATCAGACTCAAGGGACTTATACAGAGTATTGTATATTGTCCAGGGTCCATCAGGACAGAGGGGTTGGTCCTCATACTATATTCTGTTTACTTTTAACTTCTCTAGTTCTTAGACATGTGTTTCGTAGAAACACAGGGTCTAAGTTTTGAGGAGTTATAGGTATTTGAATAGAGTAGAGAACCAGATGTAGCAAGTATCGGGATTCTTCAAAGTGATCGAAGATGTAGATACTTGTGTATGGTATTCAGTTGATAGTAATGATAAAGAGATCTTGCTTCTCTTTCAGGTTACTCATAATTGGAAGCAATCCTAAGTTGAGTAACGCTGATCGGCCTCCTTCCATTTAGTTGACATGCACTGGAGACAGTTGTATGATTTGGATCTGGTTCAAATTAAATCAGTGCCTCTGTTTCTGTATTGGATATAGAACAGTTCATATCTTAACATTGTTAAGGTACGGGGAGTTGTCCGGTTTATGCTTAAAACCAGACACTGGACAACTCAAGGCACGTTTCTGTAATGGCTGTTTGTGGGTTGACCCAGGCCATGACGCGGGTTGACTTTCTACCATCTGGAAGATCAATAGCAATATTGTTCTTGACTCGCCACAGTTTTAAATTAAAAATGGATTTTTTCAGGAAAACAGTAGTGGGAGTATGGTAGAACTGGAAGTGATTCCAGAACCACAAACGATTACTGAAGATTTGATAAGGAACCAAAAGATTCAATCTGGATTGACATTCCATTGGCCACTCCGCAGATAAGGTGGGTAACTTCAGGCACCCGAGAGGCACTACGGTAGCCTCAAGGACGGTGACAGGGAAGTTCTTGTTTACCCACAATTACCATTGCTGTTGTTCCAGGTTATGAGACCCGGCGGGAGGATGAGTTTAGCGTCGTTCTAAACCAGTTTTAGAAGTGTACGTATATATGACTCTGCCAGAGGGTTGTCGTAGTCAGTGGGAGCAGCGGAAGCATTGGTGGACAGGTTGTTTATGTCTATTTATAGACTAAAGCAGATGTAGCGGAGATAGATCATCTATTTCTGACGTGACAGTCATGGGTTTGACTTCATCAGAATAGGGGATGGATCTGTTGAGAAGGTAGTAGGGTGTGATATCCTGGTATTTGGATGATATACACAGAGTAGGAAAAGAAACTCCTACACTACGATCGGTTATACTTTGGTCGTCACACAGTTGTTTCTCCACAAAGGAAATGGATTTTATATCAGACATACTGGTTACTAGATCTATGGTTTTAGATCTGAATTTGGGTGGTTTCCCAATCAGGGTACTTGACAGCATTCTAAGAGTATTTAGGATGGACGACTCCTGGCACGGTAGTGTACCTGCAGGTAATGGAGTCACCCTCTCCAAAGGTGTCTTACAGACTAAAGGGGAGAGGGACGGGCATGATTGGCAGATCACTTGCTCAGGCAATTGAGTCAATCGTGAGATGTCAAGTACCACACCAGATGTTGTTCTTGCACTAGATGCAATAAGTTGACATTAATCCAATCCTGGAGAAACAGTCGGAAGCAGTTTTAGAACATAAGTGGATGTTCTAGGGATATGATAACGACAGCCTCATTCAGGAGACAGTTATCATTCCAGGCTTCCAAGGTGACATGGACGACAAGGAGGTTGTCAGAGTTATAGTTTTCCTTCTGATGAGGGGCAGTATTTTGGACAGGTGGTCCAAGGCAATACTGAGGGAGGCATGGCGCGCAGGATACTGATTAAGTTCAGTTGACGATACAATCTAAGAAGTTTGGATTTGGAGTTCATTTATGAGCTATGTCCCATCAGACATCCAGACACATTCTAAGACAGGTATTGCTCTTTTCGGGAGATGGGTTTCTCCGCGAACTTGAGATATAGAGAGACATAGAAAGAAAAATCTAAGCGGATCCACTCACTGAGGCTATTCCTCGAACGCAATAGTTCCGCAAACGAGCTTTGTGAGACTGACTAGTAGAGGAGTTGGATGTTCGGTATCACACGGGCTGTGAGTATGCGACATCGCAATAATTAGCCTTGAGTGCAAGTGGGAGATTGTTGGAGATAGTGCCCTCAGAGTCAATTATTAGGTCACAGGTACGTGATTGTAATGATTGAGGGAGGACCTATCCCGGTAGGACAATCTTACTCGAGATGATAGTATGCTATCTGGTTTACCTTTATCATCGTGTACTGCTTTAGGTGACATGACACGTCGCTATTACACGTTGATAGAGCCCCTAGGATTCTTGCTTGACCACCAGCAGTATGAGGGCGATCATATAAGTGGGAGCTGGGGGTCTATAAGCATATCCTTAAAAGGTCCCTAGTCGTGGGAGTTTCGAGACCGGGCATCGATACTCCATTAGTAGACTAGTGTATACAGTCGAGACCCCGACGAGGGGCGGTGGCCGGTCTCACAAGCCACTGGTGTCAGTTGGATCACCTGAGATGTATACAGGTGCTCATTGGGTTATGAGTACACCGGACAGGACTCGCCGGGAACATGCTAGTTGGTCATATACCAGACGTCAGATGGCAGTTCCCTGGTGACATGTGTGCAGGTTAGTTCATCGACCTGGGGATCGTCATTTGTCTCGTGTGAGTTCCCACTGTACTTTGATTACTACCCTACCACGGCTCAAAGGAGTCGTGCAAACAGGTTTTAGTTGGGTACAGTCCCGAGCCACATGGAGGCAGTGAGCGTATCTTCAGGGGTTCGTCTCTCCCGGTATTGGGGGTGAGGTCGTGCTGTGTCTAGGAGAGCCATTACACAAAGTCCTTGGCCAAGGCAAGGAGATTTACTGGTAGGTATTCCAGTAGTATCTCAGGGTGTTCTGGGCTACACTCCGACACGACTTGTACCGCTTTTGGGGGTCTGACTTTTACCAACCCCCTAGGCCCGCCATGCGATACTCATAGACGAACGGACCGGACTGCACGGATATTGTCACTGACAGGCTCAGTTGGGTGTCGGGGTGAGCTTCCTCATCGACGTCCCTTTTGGTCAATAGCTGGTGGCCCGTCACGTATTGGCTTATACCTCTGACGGGCTAGTGGTTAAATCCACAGCCATAGTATTGACGAGTCTTTAGAGTCCACCACACTTTCAGTTACTCAGCTTTCGGGCGAAACGCTGTAGAGGCCGTATGGAGATATGGCAGGGTCCGATCAGATACGTGCGGTATTGCACGGATCAGGATCGGACAGTTTTGTACTAATGGCCGTATAGTTATATGGCAGGGTTCGATCAGATACGTGCGGTATTGCACGGATCAGGATCGAACGGATATTACTAGCCAGCTTTTGGTTTAAGCCGGTCCTAGTTTAGTACAGTGTAGATTTTGTCTCATTGCATTTGTATCCGGACGGAATATAGATGCGGGTGTGTATGCACAGTATCGGGGTTTTCCTGTAATTTATTACGGGACCAGTTTTCTGGAGTTGCCAGTTTGCATTCCGTTCCGGCCGGTTTTCCTTTGTTCTTTCCCGGCCGGACTTTTCCGATGGAGGGGGTTATTTGCAGTTTTGCAAATAACACTTTGTGAGGGGTTTCTTTGCATATTGTTTGATTATGATAGTTTTCATATCTTTGCTCCATGCTTTTGAATTGAGTGATTTGATATAGGTATGGGTTTAAAGTGAAAGCATGGTTGAAGTTTTCATTGACTTTGGATATGGTCACCACATACTTCTCCTACACTTACCTCCCTCATATGATTTTAGTTTGGTTCCCTCCACCTTTCTCATTGAAGAGAAGGCCGGCCACTTTGAGTGAGGATGAGAGAAATTTTTCATTCTTGCATGACAAAAATTTCTTCATCTCATTCTTCTTGTTTTTGGAAAATTGAAAGCTCCAATTTCCTTTAACCTTATTCCTCCATCAAGGCAACTCCAATACCCCAAAAAGAGACTACGATTCTACACACCACTTCCTACAGCGATTCTTGAGCATGTCGAGTTGCCGGCTTCATGCGCGAGTTGCCTCGGTATTGAGGTGGGAGCCCGTAAAAGTACCCGGCTTCGTGGTCCCCTTTTCCGACGAGGAGGAGATGGACGGAGATCCCGCGAGGAGATCGGAGTGGAGATGAAGACCGGAGGACTTGGATCGTCGGTATACATCTCTTCCCTTTCTCTTTAATTGCGTAGACTTGTTAATGGTTACGATCCGGAGTTTAGTGCGCGGTGGTGCCGGTTTGCAAAGTCCGCAAAATTTAAGTTATTCACCGCTTCCGCATTCCGGCGTCGGATTGACGGTCGGGACGCCGCCGTGCACTTACAGGTTGTACCACCGAGGACCCTCCGACGATCAAGTTAGTCTAGAGATCCGAGCAGAGTAACGGCTTAGTGGAGTAAAGTTGGCTTATCTTGACCGTCTGAAAGAGGGGTTTAAATAGTGGTGGCAGCAGGTGCAGCAGGTGCGAGAATCACGCCGCCCGTTACGTTCCCGACGTCATGCCCGCGTGATGAGCGGGATCTCCCATTAATGGCGAGACATGCTCGTTAATGGGGGATCGTGGTGGCGTGGAACGTGGGATGTGGCCGGGGGAGATCTCGCGCATGGTGAGATTCGCGGTATGGCGGTTACTCCCGCAAGCGGTGTTGTTGGTCGGTCGATGAGACCGGGAAAGATGACCTCGGCGGGGGAGCTCGCGGACGAGCGAGAGAGCCGAGGTATCTTGGTTCTGCGGTAGCTCGGAGACGAGCTGTGAGGTCGAGGAGGCCGGTTATGCAGGGGGGCTCATAGGTGAGCCAGCGTTTGCTCGGTATGACGAGCTTAGGTGTGGTCTGGTCGGTCGTTGTAGGCCCTTTCTTGCATGCTCTGGGACACGTCATCTGCCACGTGTCATGATCTGGGAGATCACCGATATCGAGCCTCATCAGGGACACAGTCACAAATTAGGCATTCAGGATTAATTCGGCAAGGTCGAAAATTCGAATTAGGAGAACTGTTTGGGAAAAATCGGCAAGTATTCGAGAAAGATTCGGCAAGTTCGGGAAGGATTTCGAGAAAAAAATTAATATATGAGGTACTGGGTTTTGATGTTGCGAATCATTCGTTGATTTTGCGAATTATTCATGAATAATCCATGAATAATTCGAATTGTTCACCAACGACGATTAAATCAACCGTTCAAAAATTCATGAATTATTTATGAATTCGCCGCGAACACCGGATTCGCCTCTGCGACCAGCAACTGGTGTCATGGAATATGGGATGCAAATCGTTTTACCTCTTAAAATTAACTAATTTTACAAATTCTGAAACTTTTTTGATTAGGGTTTTGGATCTCTCGTCGAGAGAGAGAGATGGAGAAAATCTCCAGAGAGAGAGAGAGAGAGAGATGGAGAAAATCTCTGCTGCTTGCGCCATGGATTGGAGCATTGAACTCGAGAAAGATTTCCGTTCCACAAACCCTAGTAAGCTTCAATCAATCTGCAACCAAAACTTTCCACTTTAGTCTCAATCTCAGTTTAAATTTCGTACAGTTTCTAATCTCAGGTCCTAGAATGAATGCAATAGCCCAAATTGGGCAAAGGATACAGCAATGGAGACAAGAGCCAAACGTTACGCTTGCGGTCTCGAATATGTGCTCTTTGGTCCCAGGAGAAGACAGATTGTTTGCTAACACAATCCTTCTCTCTCCTACGCCTTTCACAATGGTGATAATTGTATTAGGAGAAGCATAGTCAGAATTTTCTTGGTAGAATCGAAGGATGTTATGAAGAAGGGAAGAAAGTATAATGGGATTTTATCGAAGCAGAGAGTGCCGAATTATGTGGAGTTGCTTAAGAGAGTGAAGGCGGTTTTCGACACTGGTGATGTCGAGGCAAAGGCGTTGGCTTTGAGATTGTTTGGTTGTTGGGCTGATTTAGGAAAGGATAGCATTCATATTCGATATATTATATTGACGAGCTTGCAGTGTCCACATGTTTTAGAGGTAAAAGATTGGATTTTTTATGTTGCTTATTCTTGTTTCTGTTGTCGGAAATTCGAATTTCAGTAATTTGTGATTTTGCTTGGCACAGGTGAAGGCGGCGTTGTTCGCTGCTGATTGCTTTTCTAGATTATCGGAGGATTTTGCATGCATCGTTTTGGAGATGTTAATTGGTATTGTGTCTCCGCCGCAAACAACAAATGATATGAAGTTAGATGCAATTCGTGTTTTCTCTAAAATGTGATGTTCGTTGTCTGTTGTAAATAGAGCTTATAAGGTTGCTTCATCTCTACTTCTACATTTGTGTGTGTTTATACTTACTTTACTATATGACGTTTGGTTTATTTCTCATTTTTAATAAGCTGAGAAATTGTTAAACTCGTTATCTAATAATAAATAACAGTTTCATTCTTCAATTAAAAGGCACAAGTTTCATGAAATTTTAAAAAAAAATGCTTTGTATTTGTTGGCTCATTAAAAGGATTTGATTAATTGGTTATTTAAAAGTTGGTTCATTATACAATATAGATGTTGTTATCCAGGAATGGGTACAAGTGAAAGCGATCAAGAATAAGCCTTGCAACTGGATTTAATATTGGAACCATCTTGTTAGACATTCAGAGAAGTATTCTGCTTTAATGAAAGTAACAAATTTAGTACTTATTTCCATCATCTGTTGATGCAGGCCGGTAAAAGTCTGATGCTAAATTTACAACAGGAAGAACTGCAAGCTGAGATGTTGGCATCACTCTCAAAATTGGCTTTCGGTTCATCTATTATTATTCCTCAACAGGTACTTGTTTTGATTTGTTTATGTATTTCTCCTCTTCTACACAAATGTAGCCGCCAACTGTGATTATCTTTGTTAACATGAGTTATTCTATGTCTTATGGAATGAATGAAGGTCTTCAGAAGTTGATATTTAAACCTATGCTTTGCTTCCTTTTATAATTCTAAGTTGACTTTTTATTGAGGATCCATGAGTGCTCATGACTTCATGCCATCTTGAATAATTCACTAGTTGACTACGCGTGAAGCCTTGGTTTTTGATAAGAGATATCTTTGTACGCTTAAGCATAATACCATGATAGTTAATCTACATTCACTTGTTTAAGGCCTAAGCCACAACCACTTGTTTTAACTTTGGATCTCGAATGGCTGGAATTACATTTTTTCTGTACCGGCCAAATTTGTATTTGCACTTAATCTCAGTTTAATATTGCAAACCACACCGCATATTCAGATGTTATAACAAGTGTTATAGGCAGTTTGATTGGAAGATGATCTGAATTATATCTTCTCATTTTTTGTTTAATATTGTCTCAGACATTAATAAGATTAATTGGTAAAGAAGTTCCATGAGGCTGACCCAAATTTTTTTGATAATGAAGGGTAATTTTTTCGATAATGAAGGGTAATTTTTTCATATGCCCCATTTTGTTTTATTTTTTGGGTAGGGGGCTTAATTTGAACTCATCAGTAAATTTTGTTCAATGGCTTTGTTGCACGAGTGAAAAGTGTGTTTTGCATGCTAAATACATTGGCAAGCAAGGTGTTTTGAGACATGTACACTCGTCATGTGATGAGTTCTCTAGACCATATATCTATTATGCAATCCCATAGTAGAGATGATTACACTCGATTGGACACCCATTCTTTGTGGTGTCATTCCGTACACCATAGGCTTGGCACCAAGGTCAGCATTAAGTTCTTATCTCTTTGCATGAGTTATTGATGTACTTGATAGATATATTGAAGATGTTTGAGGGCTGTGTATTGCCGGGATCATTATAGTTGACGAGTGTAAAGAATGGTTATTCTCAAAGTGGAAAGGTGGAGAAGCTTTATAATCTAAAGATTTAGAACTAGCACAGTAAAACTACAAAACATGGAATGCACTAGGATAAGTATGAGAAGAAATGAACATAAAGAGCAAGTTTTGGTCAAAATATAACTAGAAGTGATCGTTTTCATTATCTAGGATCAATGGGTCATAATTCATAATGATAGGGAGATTGGGAAGGACTTGGTTAATATAATTGAATCATGATGGTCAAGTTCAGAAGTGCTTTGGAATGTTATGAATTGTAATATATTCGATGAAATTGAAGAAAAAATTTAAGGACGGTTATAAGGCCAATATTTCTTTTTGGATTAGAATGTTGCACTTTGGCAATTAAGAAACAACATATCTTAAATACGAGTGTAGCTGACACGAGAATATTGAGAACGAGTCACAATATTCTACCTGATAGGAGAAAAATTGAGTGCATTTGTAGATAGACGAAAAGGCCTACAAGAACATAGTTCGAGGAGCTTAAAAATATGATGTCAATTTATTGAGAAGATAGCTCTTAACAACGATGAATGAAAGAATTGATTCATTAAGCCAATCTCAATAATGGCTTGTTGTCTTGGAAGCTTTTTCACATGTATAATTCACTAATCATTAAGTAGACATCTTATTTGATTCTTCCGATATGTGTTAATTTTGTTTCTCCTGATCCATGTTCTAAATGTCGCAGTCTTCTGGATCTGCCTCAGATTTTTTGTTATTTACTGACTGCTACAATTTAACCTCAGATTTTTTGCAGCAGTCTTCTGGATCTGCCTTGCATAGATATGTTTGATTACTTCAGATTGGTTCGGTTTCTAAAAAATGCTGCGGAGTCTTCCTTTAAGGCAGAGAGATGCCTTGCTCTTTCCCTTCTTGTAAACATCCTGTGCAATTTGAAGATAAAAATAAGAGAACATTGGAGTTCTTATCCAGAAAAATGGGATACATCATTTTCACAAATTCAAAGTTCCGATGATCATGGAGATGGCCCCACACTTCTAGCCTGTGATGCCATTCTATTAATTGTTAACGAGATTAACTCCATAGTGAAGCAGATGGATTTTGTGTCAAAGAAAGAATTCACAAGCTTACTCAACCTTATTCTGCATCTTCTTTTTGAGTACCTTCATTAGCTTGCGTTGTCTTTGACAGACTAAGACAGTTGATACAAACTTGTTCTGAAAAGCGTGAGCTTGTTCTTTATCCCCATGGACCTTCCGAGCTAATTCTGTGCATTTGCAGGTTCACGATTGCTTGCCTCAAATTACTTGATAAAACCAATTCAATCTCTAGTGAAGTTTATCGCATAGATTTTGCGATAAATATGAATTCTCTCTCTTGATATATATTCTGATTTTATGCTCAATGATTCAAAGGAATTAAAAGCTGCTATTGAATCAGGCTTTTCTCAAGAGAGGAGAGCACTCGAGTTCACCAAAAGTATTTTGAGGAAAGGTAAATACTGGGAAGCCTGTAGAGTTGGGAATTTTGCTTGTTCTACAGGTGCATGGTTTGCAGCTGCTTTTACATTTAGAGAATTGATGGATCGTGTGCAATCGGATTTTTACCAAATTTGGATTAGATCTCTGATGCTTATGGCTGGTGGAGAAAGTGAACTTAAACTGATTCTTTTCCCAAAACTAGGAAGCGAGATGATTCACAGAATGCAGAATGAAAATGATTCTGGAAAATACTTTTGCAGTATTTTAAAAGAAATGGTGTTTAATGGTGGAGATTGTGATCTGCGCGACTGTGAAGGAAAGTTTTTAAAGATTCACAGTAGAATTTGTGCTTCTGAGGAAATTCTTGTGGGTTCTTGTGATAGAGATGGTGTCTTCTATTTCCAAAGGTGGTTCTTGAGTCTCAGAGCTAAGGTTCTTGAAATTATTATTGACTTGCTAGGACTTTTGGACTTGAATGCAGTAAATGAAGAACAGCCTAATAATACTGTTAGGCTTTCAGTTCGAATGAATAATATTGCAAAAGAATATGATCTTCTTGCTGTATCTTTCTTGGATGTAGACTCTAATAGTCTTAGAAACATCTCGAGTCTGGCCCTTAGCTGTTCTGTACTCGCATTTTGTACTTCATTTGCTCTCAGTTTCATTAATTGATCCAATATGGTCGAAATTTCACAAACTACAATTTTGAAGGTTTTATTTGAGATATTGTGGAACGTTGATGAAAAAATTGCAAATGAACTTCGGCAGTTAATGACCGCATACAAGGAAGTGGTGAGTAACTTGCTGTCCGGAACAGAAACAAAGAGCTATGGGTTTGTTGATAGGGAATATTTACTTGCCTGCGAGGGTTTTGTAGAAAGTGTTCTGCACATCCAAGAAGATTCAAAGCTAGTGAAAGATGATGAGGATCAAAAAAGTCTTCTTTTGCAAGGAATTCAAAGTTTGTTTGGCATAATTAGAAGATGGATCGAGATACCTTGTTCTACTCCAAAATATTTCTTTAGAGTAAGGTATGAATGTGAAAAACAGATTATATTTATGGTTCATTTGTGTGTTGCTTCATTTATTTGGAGGGATTGTTACACAAAACCTCTTATGGTTTACCCTTTGTAGCACTCTTTACACTTTTAATTAACTTGTTAACGCAAACACCCCTTGGACTTTTCAAAGTTGTCATGTCGTTTGATGGTTTCTCTCCAAGCAGTCCATGATATATAGAACTGATTGAACTTGTTTTCTGTTTAGTTTAGAGCAGAATTTGATTGTTTTGTAGGACCTTTAGTTGATGACCAGAATGGGTGTTTGCGCTAATAAGTCACCTGAGGGGGGTATATACAAGTGCTACACAGAATACTACAGGGAGGTTTTATGCAATTAAAGCTTATTTGTATTTAGCATTAAACCCGAAATGACCAAAGTATTATAATTTTTGTGCAGGCCTTGCATAGGCGCGGATCTTTTCATTTTTAATACAACAACAACAACTGAGCCTTTTATCCCAAAGCATATGGGTAGGCTACATGAACCAACATGAGAATCACGCCGGGTCCAGCACATGAATCCTCCGCCTCCACTCACTCCTATCGAACAATATACTTTCATTGAGGCCTTTGACAACCATATCTTTTCGTATCACCTCCATCCATGTTTTCTTCGGTCTTTTTTTCGCCCTTTTAACATTGCCCATATCGAGAGTATCCAATCGTCGAACCGGTGTTTCCATGGGTCTGCGTCGCACATGATCAAAACCATCTTAACCGGCTTTCCCGCATCTTCTCATCCACAGGTGCTACACCAACCTTTGCACGAATATCCTCATTTCGCACTTTATCTTTTCAAGTGTTATCGCACATCCAACGAAGCATGCACATCTCCGCGACGTGCATCTACTGTGTATGATGCTTCTTAGGAGCCCAGCATTCTATACCATATAATAAGACATGCCGAATAGCACTTCGATAAAACTTCCCTTTCAATTTTAATGGAAAATTACGATCACACAAAATCCCGGTTCCCTGTTGCACTCCTCCATTTCAACCAACCAGCTTGGATCCTTTGATTAACATCACTATCGATCTCCCCATCCTTTCGGATGATAGAACCTAATATCTAAACCGATCGCTTGGTGATATCTTTTGCCCTTCCAATGTTATACCAATATGGTTTTGACTTCTCTGTTTACTAAATTTATAATGCATATATGCTGACTTAGACCTGCTCAATCTGAACCCCCGAGATTCCAACGTTTGCCTTCATAATTCTAATTTGGCATTAACCCCTATCTTCGTTTCATTTACTAGAACAATATCATCAGCGAATAGCATACACCAAGGTACCCCATCTTGGATAGTTCTAGTAAGCCCATCCATCACGATGGTAAACAGGAATGGACTTAATGCATATCCTTGATGTAAGCAAATTGTAATCGGAAAATCACTCGTTAGGCCGCCGCAAGTTCTGACATTTGCCACTACTCCATCGTACATGTCCTTGATTATGTCAATATACTTAACGGGGACCCCATTTTCCATCATTGCCCCCATAATACCTCTCTAGGTACCTTGTCGCACGCTTTCTCTAAATCAATAAATATCATATGCAAATTTCTTCTCTCTCGAAAATGCTCGACAAGTTAACGAAGCAAATGAATAGCCTTTGTCGTTGATCGTCCCGGTATGAACCCAAACTGGTTCTCTGTTATATTAACATCCTTTCTTAACCTGTGTTCAATCACTCTCTCCCAAAGTTTCATGGTGTGACACATAAGTTTTATTCCACGGTAGTTTGAACAACTTTGAATGCCATCCTTGTTCTTGTGGATAGGTACAAAGGTACTTTTTCTCCAATAATTTGGCGTCTTTTTTGTCTGCCAAATCTTATTAAACAGATCTGTCAGCCATTTAACGTCTATTTCTTCTAAATATCTCCAAACCTTGATAGGAATTCCGTCAGGACCAACCGCTTTTTTTGAACTCATTCTGTTCAAAACTTCTTTGATCTCAGCTAGTCTTATTTTACGCATGAAATCACGGTTTATATCTTGAGATTGAATGACAAGTCCATCCAAATTCTTAGTAGAGCTCTCATTGAACAATTTGTCAAAATAATCTCTTTACCTTTCCATGATATCCTCATTTTGAACTAAAATTAATGCAGGCTCCAATAGTCCTAATGGCTTATCTATCACACAAGGCATCCAATTTCCTTTAAATCTTTGTATCCAACTTAGGAATGCATATGAGTGTGCCTGAAGCCTGAACGAGCATTGCTAAATAATACTGTATTCTTGCCGTGAAATCATCTGACCGTTTTATTAAACAAGCACATTTGGGGTTTCGATCTTGTGAAACTGATGAAATGGTTGAATTGCATGATATCCTATTGCATCGCGTAAGTAATGAGAGTATGGAGAATGCTGGTGGATTTGTAACAACCTGTGTTCATTTCGAACTCAATCAGAGAGGGCAAGGTTTCTCAACATGTTTATTAGATGTTTCTGCATTGCCCGAGGGCTCGTAACCAATTCAGTGGCATAGCTGTTGTGTCGATAAAAAAGGACATCATTGGAGCCTTTTACCTTTGAATCATTATCTTGTCTTTACAATTAAGAAGCGGTTGGATTAACGAGCCATTCTAACTTTATCTTACTCGTATGAGTTCAAGCAGAAGTGTTGGTGTAACCTCAACTATGAATTAAAATCAGACCGGCGGCTCTGATAACTGTAGTTGTTGTCTAAATCATCGTTATTAGAGGTATGAAGCTGCTCTTTTCATTTTAAATCTATATTTATGTGTTCCTTATGGTCAAGAGAAAATACTAGATAGTTAGAAAGAAAATGTACACTTTCAACTGTGTGCCTTATTTATGAGTGCTTGGATATGTTTCCAACGTAGACACCTAGCGCTCTCGTGTGCACAAAATTTTACACCGAAATGTGTCGACCTGCGGACACATGTACACATACATATGCACTGGTATCTTTGCACGTGCAATGCTCTTGCAGTGGCATATGTTAATCATCACGAAAAGGTATTAATACACCTTAGAAGATTTAACTAAAACTATAAGACCTTAAAGATATCTGTAGCAGATATTTTTAAAGATATGAAAAATAAAGAATTTCCAATGTTATTCTTATTTAACATAAACATGATATTTATGTTTAAGACAGCCTCTTTTGAGTTAAACTAGTAGACACGTATGCCATTCAAATTGAACACCCACCCTTTCTGTGGGCCATGTTTTGTGCAATAATTTTTATTAATCCCTTTTTCTTAAACAATTTTTTTTTAATGTGCAGCAGGATATGAACCTTGGAGGATCCAATACCATCTTAAAGTCCCCCCAACACTGCGAAAATACTATTATATAGTTTCAACGTTCACACGATAGGTTCAACATCCTTTTCCATGGGCTAAAATTTTAGATCTTTTCCATGATGGTAGCTTTTTAAAGTTGCTTTAAAGGTGCACAGGATTGGATGGCTGTAACTGTGATAGCATTTTAAGGTCTAAATTCCGAAGTTTCCACGAGCATCAAGGAATTGTTTTTACAGTAAACTGCATACTTAATAAATTATGGTAGATGTATATAGAGTTGGACAAATACCTCATCCATTTATGAGGCTCCTTTCTCCGAGATCAACAAGGACTTGGAATACTTGATATGCAAGGGCAGGTGTGCATATGTGGCATGAATATAATTAGTCATAAGAATTTTTATTCTCTTCGTGTTATGACTTATGCACAAGTGTGCATATCTTTATGTATATACAGCAGTGTTAGGGTTGTATATCTTGTATTCTGATTAGCTGTTGTTGAAGAGGTGCTTGTTCATTTACAATGTTTCAGTTGTCTGAATATTTTCTAAAAAGAACAAAGCAAATCAAACTTTTACTGTTCATATTTAATATTTTTCTCCTTTTTCAGGAAGATGAGATTTTTTTTTGGGGTGGGGGGGTGGGGGGGGGGGAGGTCATTAAGAATTTGAGATATATGGATTCTAAAGGCTAGTATACTCGAATTTAGCCTAAAATCTAGTACCTTTTATCATGAAATCATGTAAAAGATGTTTATGTATAGAATTTTAACTCATTAAGAAACAAGCAAGAAAAGGTAGAAAGATAAAAGATAACTATGAAATTCTTGGTTTCTGATAGGTTTTTCCACTAAAATACCATTAACTATAGCACTTTAACAGAGTCTGTTGTAATAAATTTTTTTTATTGTAGTAATTAAAAAAACCTTGCAGTCAAGGGTAGTATAAACGGAGCTTGCTGTAATAAAAAAAAGAACTTTAATTTAGTGATGAAAATGGCTCATATTCAAGGGCAATATAGTGAAATCTAGCCAGGATTTTAATAAGTTTATTTAATATTAGAAATTTAAAAGGTTGATATAAATATCTAAGGTGTAAGGGTGTAGTTCAAAATTCTAAAAAAAGAAAAGAAAAGAAGAATAAAACTTGTTTCACAAATGTCACAATCGTTTCTCCGACATTTTATGAGTGTCCGTGTTATACTTTCAGCTTGTTTTAATCTCAAATTTGATCCTCTTTTTTTTACATCAACCATGAAAATTCAGAAGCAGCTGAATCAATTCATATAAAAACTACCCATAAGAGAGTTTTGATGGTAGGCTTTAAGGAATGTTTTTTTTTCCTCCTTGGGTCAAGTCCAGTAAACCAAAATAAGAAAGTTTGAGGCGGTGGTATATAGAAACTTAGCTTTATTCTATTTTTCACTTTGCCCTGAAAAATAATAAAATGTCTGCTAGAACTCTCTTTTCCCCTCTCAGTCCAAAGTTTTGCTAATGGCGGAGGAAGTGGCGATGGGCATCGCTAGGGTATCATTATCAGAAGAAGAAGGAGAAGAGAAATTTCAAGAGAAAGAGGAAGGAGATATCGAAGTTGATTACGATGACGATGAGCAATTAGAAGCCAATCGATCAATTGAAGCAGCAGCGCCAGCGCCGCAGCACGAGCCGCATCCATTGGAGAATTCTTGGACGTTCATGTTCGATAATCCATCGGCCAAATCGAAGCAGGCCGCTTGGGGCAGCTCCATTCACCCTATTCACACTTTTGCCACCGTCGAAGATTTCTGGAGGTTATTATATCCCTCTCTCCCACTATTCATTTTCCCCAATTTTTTCAGTTTTTTTTTATTTAGGACTTATTTTGTATGAAATTGCAAGCTAATAGAATTAGGTACAAGGACTATGAAGAATTTAGGAGGAACCTACTTCATCAATGGCCTTAATGGATATTTTAAGGCAAGTAATTTGATATTACTGCAGTCAACATCCAAGTGACTCTACTTGCTTGGAATAGCTTACCGAATTAGGGTCTTGGGTAAGATATATGGTAATGACCTAAGTAGAATGGATACGAGCCCGATTAGTGGATCCATAATTTCCTAAAGTTAAGGATATGTTTTGGTGGGATATTTTAAGCTCTTGTGGGGGGTGTATGTGCAATGGAGGAAAGGTGCCATAGGAGGGACTCCTATAGCGTCGGAAAAAATACGCCATCCACAATTTTTTTCGACGATCGGCATTCATCATCTAAGACGTGAATACTCCAAATTTCATATGATTCTACCATCTTTTCATCGTTGAATTAGCAATGCAATCTATTGTCGGTAAACCGTTGGTTTTGCACCCACTAAATCAACGGTGATAAAGTTGTATAATCACATGAAATTTGGTGTATCCACGTCTTAGATGATGAAGATGAAATTATTGAATGCTGATCGTCGGAAAAAAATCGTGGAGGGTGTACTTTTTCGACGCCAGAGGAGGGAATTCACTCCTATGGCTTCTTTTCTACATTATTCTTATACACGCACAAAAAAAAATTAGCAGATTAGCAAATCTAAACAAAAAACGCACACAAATAATTTAAGTGTTGATGCAAACATATTTGATGAAAGTAGTCAGTCATACATGTTTGTGCAATAAAATATAACTTTTAGAATGTACTAAGAAGAGTTCAACAAGTATTCTTGATGAATCCGAAAGAATCCAATATGGATATGGATGTCTCTTCAACAACAAATTCCGTGCAACACGTGCAACATAAGTAAGGGCCAGGGGTATTTCAGTAATGTCTCTGGATGTTATCTAGCGCCACTATAGCGGTCTGTCTTGTCAGGCAGCACTCTTACTTCTTTCATTAATAGGCCACATACATGCTAGGAGACAAAGCGGGGAACAAGACTTAGGACTCCACACCATCCTGGCTCTCTTTGAGGCTTGAGAGCCGCCCTGGGAGTTGGGGAGCCTATCATAGGAGTAGGGAGCCTTTTAGCTTCGATCTATGCTTATTTCGAGCCTTTATATAGCTGACATTGTCGGGGTCAAAATTTTACATCCCTTTACCAAAAAAGCCAAAGTCAACAGTCAAAGGGTTAAATTCAGAGCCCAAGTGGGCCCGAGTCAAGTTCGAGCCTAAGTGAAGCCGACTCCATGCCAAGAGGAAAAAAAGATTATGTGATAAATAAGTTCAATATAATTTTTTTTTTTATGAATAAATGTAATAAGGAAAAAGCCAATTGATAAAGCCCAAGGGCTCAAATAAAAATGTAAGGGTATTTAAACCCCACCCTGTGATGAAATAAAAGGATATTCATTCTCTCCCAATCATTGCCTAGGGTTTTGAGCCATCACATATTCTCTCTTTTCTCCTTCCTCACGTAGGTCTTTTTGTTTTTCGTATAAAAAATTATTATTTTATTCAAGGTAGAGACAAACAACAACAACAACAACTGAGCCTTTTATCCCAAGCATATGGGGTAGGCTACATGAACCAAATTTTATTCAAGGTAGAGAAGATTCATTAATTTCCTCATCAACCTTTCCTCCTCTATCTTTAAAACCTTTATTTATTAGGTCTCCGATGATCCTTTTTTTAAAAGAACATTGAAGATCATTCTCATTTTTTTTAAAAAAAAAGAGAGATTCTCTATTGAGATTTTTTTATTATCGTAAGATTATTTGATTCTCCATAACCCACTGCAACAAAAGATCAAGAAAAGAAAATGATCATTTTTTTATCTAATATTCAAATCCCAAGTTTACAAAAAAAGGTTCTTTTTGGAACCCTTATCGGAATCGGAGGAGGGTGACTCCATCAAAGGAAAAGCTTTCGGGCTTTTCCCTTGTGGAAACGCTCGGGAATGCGGATTGACCTGTATTTCCCTTTCGGTGGCTTGAGAATGTGGATTTCGATCCGTATTTCTCTTTCGGTAAATCGGGAATGCGGGCTTCAGCCCATATTTCCCCTTTGGAATGCTGATCTTGGTTCACATTTTCTTTTTGGTGGGTATGGAGTTTTCCATAATTCATCTCTCCGTACGATATATCGACGGGTGCAGTAGTCATGCTGCCGAAATTTCATCGATATATATGCGTTCGGCCCCGTTTACAAAATTAAACAAAACAAATATACACACACACGCAAATCAACATTGGGCCTGGACTGTCGGGGACCCTCACTAGCGAGATGGTCCCCGCTTTTTAATATATATATATATATATAATTTTGGAGCCTCCAGCTTAAGGGCGGGAGGCTCCCAGCTCTTTGGAGCCTCTCGCTGGCGGGAGGCTCCTGCTTCTTTGGAGCCTCTGTCCCTCATTTGGGATTTCCCCACTTTAATATACTTTAAAAATGAACATTTCATTATGCCCCTAATTGTTTAGCACATGAATATATAAGACTTTGCAATTGGTTGAATAGCTCCACGTATGTACATGAAGAAAATCAATCAACAAACTTCAATCAAATAATATGAACATTTCATGATGGGATGATGTCAAAGACAAACAATGGCTACATCAGTGCAGAGACTAGGATGCAACAAAAATCCAAGCAAGGATGGATTGGCTTATATCTACTTAAGCTAGTGGTTGATGAAACGTGAATCTAAGTAGGAAACAATATTGCAACCATTTAGCTTCAACACGCATTGAGCCAAAATTTGAGATGAACACACACACCAGCATTTTTCTTTCCCCAAACCCAAACATAGCAAATTGAGTTTGCATGTTTTGCATGATCCGTTGATCGGAGGTTCCTTCGTTTCGGAGTGAGGTAATTAACGGCAGCTTAGTCCGCGGCTGCCGGAGATTAGGATCTCATAATCAATAAACCCCCGTCTACTCTAGGCATGGGGAATCTGTACACGCCTGACAATCGAATGCAATCCTATCTCAACAGGGTGGCGAAAAACACTCTAAATTCTGGCACGTCCGGTGGAATCTTTTCTCTCCTTCCATATTTCGGGTCAAACGATTATGTGAACTCATTTAATAAATACATCGTTGTACTGAAATCATGTTTCTTCATGCAGGATGACTTTCAACCGCAATCCCAAATTCAACGACGATGTTTCCAACATCTCTCAACAAAGAGCCGCTTCACATACCTACTCCATAAGTTGTGTCCGAAATGACATTAAACTAAAATTTCTCAAATCTTCAAGTTGCGTCCGACATGACATTAAACTAAAATTTCTTAAATTTCCAAGTTATGTCCGAAATGACGTTACTAATGTATGCCAAATCAGATGTTAAACTATGCTCTCCCATCTAAGCAGCCGTTAAACTAAGCTCCTCCATCTAAGTAGACGTTAAACCAAGCTCCTCCGTTTATACAGACGTTAAACCAAGATTTTCCGTCTAAGCAGACATCAAACCAAGCTCCTTCGCAAGCTAACGTTAAACTCTCCCGTCTAAGATGACGTTAAACATTCCGTTGAATCGCATCGACTGGAAAACGAATAAAGACGTTAGCTCTGTTCCCGAACCAAAGCACAAGCCGGCGTTTGAATAGCTTTCTATCTTCCCATCTGGGGGCAAGGCAGTTAATTCACAGAGGGCAATAAGACCTCGCCTGACAAGCTGGTCCCAAACAGCCCTGCAAAGTTGCACCAAAAGTGCCAACCGAGAAAATCAAGCCAAGATTGACCCTTAAGTCATTAAACTGGGAATAGATGACCTCTAGACCGTTAAACTAGGAATAAATAAAATCCTCCAAAATCAAATGATGAGTCGTGGCAAAAAAAGGTCTAAGTTCCACTCAACAGTGTTTCCAAGCTCAGAAGTCTTACCGAATAAGACAACAATCAAACAAATCGAATTAAAGTCCCTTCCGACAGTGCTTTCAAGCTCAAAAGTGCCGCCTGACAAACTGGGACCCCCAAATCAATCAAGTCAAGCCTAGACCGGGTGCTGGACGAGTTTACCTCTGGAACCCAATTTCAATGGTAGAGATGTTGACTTCACTCCCAACTTAACCAAATCAATCCAATCAAGCTAAAACCGGGTACCAGACGAGTTACCTCTGGAGCCTAATTTCAGTGGCAGAGATGTAGACTCCACTCCCAAATCAACCAAATCAATCAAATCAATTCAATCAAGCTATGACCGGGTACCGGACAAGTTACCTCTGAAGCCCAATTTCAGTAGCAAAGATATCGACTCCGCTTCCAAATCAATCAAATCAAGCCAAGATCGGGTACCAGATGAGTTACCACTGGAGCCCAATTCTAGTGATAGAGAGGTTGACTTCATTCCCAAATCAAATCAAACAAATCAAATCCATCAAGTCAAGCACCGACACTGCAGAAGTGGATCAAGTCAAGCGCCGACACCGCATGTATAGATCAAGTCAAACACCGATACCACCAAAAGTGGATCAAGTTAATCGTTGGTCGTCCATGTTGCAAAAGGGCAGTGTCGGCCTCCCAAAAACAGGAACCAAATCAAGTCAAGCTCTACATGAAAGATCTATTAATTTCATACACACGACCTATACATGTGTGTATTTATTAATGGGGGCCATTTTGTTGGGGTTAAAATTTACACCCTATTACCAAAATAAAAAATTAAGTCAAAAAGTCAAAGTCAACGTCCATACAAATGGACTTAAGTCCAACCAATCCGGGACTAAGCCCAAGCAAGTGGACCCACACTCAAAACCGTCTCAAGCCCAAGCGAAACCGGCCAGCCATCGTAGAAGAAGAAAGAGAAAGAAATTTGTAATAAATAAATTTTATATGCAAATAAATGAAAATATAATACAAATAGGCAAAAAGCAAAAATCATGTAAAGCCTATGGCTTATGTACAAAAAGATATGCATATGGGCATGGGAGACAAATTATGTAAAACTCAAGAGCTAAGTTGCAAAATGTAATGAGTATTTAAACCCAACCATGTGATAAAATGTTAAGTTTTTCCGTTGCCACAAAATACTAGGGTGTGTGCCTCCCTCTTCTCTTCTCTAAATAAATCAAGAGGAAAACTTTTCATTTTCTTAAAATAAATAACAAAAACCTATAAATCTATTGAAAAGGAGTCACTTTCTTCAATCAAATCCAATAAAGAAGACCTTTTTGGCATCCTCCTTTCTCTTCAAGATCCAAAGAGAAAAGAGAAAGGAGAACCCATCTCCTAAAATCCTTTCTTTATAAGATTCAAGACCTAAAAAAGGAAAAATGGGCCTCCTTTCCCTCGTTCAAGACCCAAATCTCAAGTTCCAAAAATCAAGAGAGCATTTTTTTTATAAAATAGAGAAGCTTGAGGGTGACCCCACCAAAGAGAAAGCCTTTGGGCCTCTCTCTTGGGGAAACCCTCGAGATATGAATTTCGATCCGTGCTCCCTTCTTTGAACGTGGATTTCTATTCACGCTTCACCCATATGCGGGAAAATACGGACTTCGTCTTATATTTCTCCCAAATAAACGATAAAACAACAAAATCTAACGGTTATACCACCGATTTTTTGTCACATTTAGTTTTGTTTATAAAACCAAACAAAAAAATAAATGAACAAATGCTGCGGGGGCTGCCCGACCCGAGTGATCCCCATCTATAGTGCCGTCGGGTCCTCGAAAAGGAGACCCGGACCCAGGCCTCCCTCCAAATATAGGGGAGGTCGGCCTTTTGCGGAGCCGATCCCCCCACCAAAAAGGGGGGCAAGCCCCCTAGGTGGAGCCGACCGACTCCGTTGGGGAGTCGACCCTAGCTCCTTTCCCTTTTTGGAGAGGGGCTAACTAGGGTACTAGGGGCATCCGGACCTTTATCTTTTAAAATAAATAACAAAAAAATATAATAAAATTTAAATAAACAAAAAAAATGAATGAACAAACTTGTATTTCTTTTCATACACATTTCGCATTTCGCATGATCGCAAGACCTGTTAATCGGAGGTTCTCTCGCATCAAAGCAAGGGGTAACGACTGCTTTATCCACGCCTTCTGGGGATTAGAATCCCCACAATCAATAAACCCCCGCCTACCATCGGTGGAGGGAATCTGTATAACGCTTGACAAGCGAGCGCATTTATCCCAATGGGTTACAAAAAATCTCTACAATCATCAACACCACCATCACTATCTTACTCTTCAACCCTCCATCATCATCACCAAACATCATCAACAACAGCACAATCTTCTTCCTCATCTTCTTCAACACCATGACCATCATTATCTCCCCGCCCCCGGACCCCTTCCCTCCCTCCAGCCCCTTCCCTTTCCCTGACCCAGTCCCCTTTCTCCAGCCCCCACCATCACCACCACCACTACCCGAGCACAAGCACCATCATCTTTCGGCCTCCTCTCCCCTATCTCCGAGCCCTCTAAATTCCAATCTGCCCTATCTATACCGTTGAGATCCGCGACCCAGGCAAGAAGAGCTGCGTCTGGCTCGGCACCTTGGACGTTGCCGAGGAGGCGTTAGGGCCTACGCCATTGCTGCCATCGAGTTACGAGGATCCAAGGCCAAGAGTAAGTTCCCCTGCCCCGATGCCTTTCTCCTCCTTGCCATCGTCAGAAGTCCTGGCAGCCAGAGCAGCCTTTATGCCTTCCTCTCATCATCATCTTCTTGCCCCCTCTTCCATTGATGGCCCCTCCGGCTTCGGCTCCCCTTAATTTTTTTGTTAATTAATTATTTAATTAATATTTAATGATTATTTAAAATGTAATTTATAATTAATTATATTATATTATGAAAAGGGCAAAATCGTCATTTGACATGAATAATAACGTTGACCGTAAATCATGGTAGTTTTTTTATCATTTCAAAGGTAATGGTTTTCTGGCCCAAACCTGTTGGGAGTTTTCAATAAATAAACCTTGTTAAATATTAATATAAATATAAAAGATCATGTTATAGTCCATTGGTTATGGCATTGTAATATAAGATTGAAGGTCATAAGTTCAGGCCTAAATTGTAGCAATTAAATTACATTTCTTTTGGAGTACCGCATTTAGGTATCTTAATAAAATTTATTGCTTATTGATACTTTTAATGTTTTAGACATTTCTGTAGGAAGGTATATTTGATAGGATTTATTTGGCCTAAAATTAACTTTTTAAAAAATTTCTAATATAAATATTATATTATAGAAGCAAAAGTAATAAATAAAATATGTATAAACAATCTACTAAGAATGATGTATTAATTTAACTTACTTTATGATGTAGACACCACTAAATCACTTATTTTTAGAGTATTATTTAGTTTAAAAATTGTAGATAAAAAACTTGTGACTTCTTTCTATATGAAGCCTTATAGTTCTATCGATGTTATAAAAGTAGAAGTTTTTTTGAAAATTGTGACTAAATTTCACGTAAATACCTAAGGTTTCACCAATTTCATAGATAAATACCTAAGTTTCTATGAGTTGCACATAAATACCTATTTTTGGCTCAAGCATATTTTTAAAAAGTGAAAATAACGGCAATGGAAAAATAACGGTTATGCCACCTTCATATAACACACGTAGGTAGTTATCTGTCAAAGTGGTGAAACCTTGAGTATTTACATGCAATTTAGCCGAAAATTATAGATAAAAAACTTGCAACTTCTTTATATATGAAAGCCCTATAGTTCTATCGATATTATAAAGGGTAAATTGTAAAAATGTAACCATGAACTATCACATTATGTGCGCTTGATACCATGAACTAATTTTATAGCAGATTACTACCATGAACTACCATCTCTGGCTGCAACTTACTACCATAGAAACGCGAACGTTATTTTTAGTTACCACGACAGCAATTTTTGTTGTGTTTTTCCTTTTTTACCCCATGCTATGTTTTTAAATACAATAAGATATATTCTGAAGTACTTCTTTTAACATTCTCTCCCTCTTTCTATCTCCCCATTTTAACTTCTAGGGCGGGGGGAAAATCAGAGATAATGGTATTTTCCTCCTATGCGAGTAATCATAAGGTGCGTTGCGATTGTGGCTTCCATGGTTAGATCCAACACCAAGCTCAATCCAGATACGAGATTTTAGGTTGTTGCAGTTGGCCCAATCAAAATTGCAACTTCAAATGGGTTGATGCCTGTGCTATTAGGGGTGGCCCTGTTGTTGGGGGCATTGTCGGCAAATGGAGCGCTACTGTCGAGGGCGCCACTTTTTTAGGGCAACATATAATAGATTTGAGAAGCTTGTTGGAAGAGATGCAATTGCAGATCTGTAACAACCCTGGTTTTACTATAATGCTTTTTAATAAATAAAAATATATTTGTTTCAAAATGACACGTTTTATAAAAAGAAAGATTTTGAAAGATTTTTAAAAGATTTAGTTGATCTCTTTAATATAAAGAATTTATTAGATTTTGTTTTGAGAGGAAAATTTTGGAAAGAGAATTTGTTTTGTTTGAAAAGGAAAAAAATTAGTTTAAAAAAATGATTTATTTCGTTTAATTTTTAAATTATTCTCTTTTGAATCTCTTCATATGTTTATTTCTATTTAATTTTATACAAAAGTAACCTTGTAGCCCACTAGTCAAATCATTGCATTACTGGTCCATAGGCTATAGGTTCGAAACTTATGTCTTGCAATTATTTTTGTCAATTTTTTATTCTTCTCATAACTTACAAATGATATTTTATTTCATTTTCCTTTTAACTCTCAAAATATTGAGAATGGTTATGAATATAATTAAGTGGAATTATGGTGGCAATAAACCACTTTTTATATGACACTCTTATCATTATTTTCTCACACATCAATTATCTCTCATCTCCCTCTTTATTTAGAGTTCTAGAATTCTCGAAGTAGAATGTGGAGAAGCTTCTCAAAATGTCTAGCTAGTAATGTGAGGCTATCGGCGGATAGACAAGCCTGGTGATGATACCGGTTTGTGCATGTAAGTCCCATATTCCTTCCCTTTTCATCTTCTTGTATCTCTTCTTTTACATTGCCCTATCTTTGCCATGTTCCCGCCATGTCTGACTCATGTTAAGTCCAAGTTTAAATAATATTTCTTTTATATTTAAAAATGTTTAACACGAAAAAAACAAATGTTTAGTTATAATTTGTTGACATTTCATGTTGAATTGCTCGTTGTTGTTTATCATTTATATTTAGTTAAAAGAAAATGAAGTTTCATATTAATATCATGGTCTTTTCAATATCAAATATCACCTTGAAGAAATGCCTTTACCTTCAAAATAAATTTTAGAAAATCAATCTTGACTTCTGGACATTCTAAGAAAATTAAATTATATACTAGATAGAATCTTAATCTATAATAAAATTTTCAAATCGAATCGTATAATGGTTTAGGATTTACGACGTTTTTTTATTCACTTTTTTCACTCGTTCCTACGTAAAATCCTCGATGCATTCAAATCCATTTAGCTACTAATGCGCTATTTGTAATATACCCATATATTTCATGTTACTCTTTTTGTTTCTTTACATCTAAAGATCACATTTATATGCATTGGATAACAAATTATGCTCTAGATATTCTTTATTCATGTTAGATAACCCATTCCTTTAAAATACTAGTTTACATCATAATCTTGTCACTTTATTTTAGCCATCACACCTTGACTTTTAAAGAAAACAAAGCAAGTATATAAATACCATATTGCCATGCTCATGCATCATATATTGCTTATATATATTGTTATGCTTATGATACCTTGTCATACTCATATAGTTGCCATGTTTAATTGATACTCTTACTTGTCCTCTACTACATTAGATTTTATGTTCTACTTACAGGCATGTCCTTTATCACATTTATACATATATTCTCTTTGGGGACTTATCGAGTGCAAGTTCGCTGACGGGCATTCCACCATGTTTTTTTTTCTATCTTGAGAATGTTCGTCAAGTGACTTAGGAACGAAGGAGTACTCTCAACTTGCATCACAAGCAATCTTCTATTTCATTTCAGCTTTATTTCAATATGCCTCTTGTTTAAGGCTTTCTTGTTATTGTATCTTTGTTTACGACATCTTCTATCAGTTTGAAACTCTATGAAATCTTGCATGTAATATACAGTAGATGGATTTTTTCTCTTATTCATTCTTGTCATACTTTATATATTGCTTATATACGCTTAACGTTTTTGTTACGAGAAATTGATTTTTCGGAATAAATACGTCGTGTGTCTCGTTATGTACCCGTTACCATTCTTTTGGGAAGCGTGGTGTTTGACCAGATTCGTCACTTTATTTTTTAACGCGGTTTTCTATAATTTAGATCGAGTTTTAGGAAATCAGTCTAACTAAGAAAAGCTAGGTCTTTCGATCTAGATATCCAAAACACCCGAGCTTGCTCAATTTGGATTTCAGTAGACCAAGTTATGTATCCTAGAAATTGACCGATAAATACAGTTTTCTGTTTTGAAAAACAGGGAATAAAAACAATGTACCTCCTAAACCGTTAATCGATCAAAACTAAAACTTTTACGGTAGATATAAGATTCTATCTAGTATATAATCTAATTTTTCTAGAATGTTCAGAAGTCAAGATTGATTTTCTAAAAATTATTTTGAAGCTAAAGATATTTCTTCAAGGTGATATTTAATATTGAAAAGACCATGTTATTAATATGAAGTTTCATTTTCTTTTAACTAAATATAAATGATAAATAGCAGCGAGCAATTCAACATGAAATGTCAGCATATTATAAGCAAGCATTTATTTTTTTCGTGTTAAACATTTTTAAATATAAAAGAAATATTATTTAAACTTTGGACTTAACATGAGGCGGACATGGCAGGAACATGGCAAAGGTAGGGCAATGTACAAGAAGGGATACAAGACGGAGAGGGAAGGAATATGGGACTTACATGCACAAGCCTGTATCGTCACCGGGCTTGTCTATCTGCCAATAGTCTCACATTACTAACGAGACCTTTTGAGAAGCTTCTCCACATTCTAGCTTGAGAACTTTAGATCAAAAAGGAGATGGGAGACGATTGATATGTGTGTGGAAGAAAAGAATAATAAGAGTGATATATAAAAAGTGGTTTATGACCATCATAATTCCACTTAATTATATTCATAACCATTCTCATTATTTTGGGAGTTAAAAGGAAAATGAAATGAAAGGTCATTTGTAGGTTATGAGAATGATGAAAAATAATTGCAAGACACAAGTTTCGAACCTATAGCTTATGGACTAATAATGTTAATGAGTTGACCAATGAGCTACAAGGTTACTTTTGCATAGAAATAAAATATGAAAAGATTCAAAAGAGAATAATTTAAAAGTTAAACAAAATAAATCATTTTCTTAAACTAATTTTTTTCCCTTTCAAACAAAATAAATTCTTTTTCCAAGATTTTCCTTTCAAAACAAAATCGAATAAATTCTTTATATTAAAGAGATCAATTAAATCTTTCAATGGCATATTGAAAATGAAAACTGGAAACAAAACTAAGAATCGCCTTCAGAAGCGAATTAGTTGTAATCCTGGTTGTACTTCCACCTTTTTAGCCTCTAAATCACCTGACGAACATTCCAAAAAACAAAAATATGAATGGAGTACCCGTCAGCGAACTTGCGCTCGGTAAGTCCTCATGATATGTGTGAATTATATGAATAAGGTGAAAGGTGATATGTGATATGGTATAAAACGGAAATACACCCCATGGTTCAGAAATCAAAATTTCTGTTTTAAATATGGCATCTTTCAAAAATTGGAATGTAATATAAAGTGGTTGGATTTTTCACTTGTCTATTCTTGTTTTTTAATACGGCTTATATACACTTAGCGTATTTGTTTGTAGAAAGGACTTTCTCGGAATTAATACGTCGCGGGTTTCGTCATGTGCCTGCTCCGTCTTTTGGGAAGCAGGGCGTGACAAGACCATTATTCTTAAAGAACATCAGGAGCAGACAATTGTTGAAGTTAGGAAGATAGGGCAGCTGAAAATTGGGGTTTTTTATGATTTGGGTGTAGCTTAAGGGTTTCTCCTTGGTAAGATGTAAGGTTACAATGTTGGGTGTAGTGTTGTTGATGTAACATTTTGGAGGTAAATGAATGAAATCTTTCTTGATTTTGAATGATTTTTACTTCTTCCATCATCACTTGATCTGTTCTTCTAAAATGCAATAGTAAAATTCATTGCAGAAATCAAACCAAAGCATTGCATGATATTGAAATTAGGGTATAATTTCCAAACCAAATCCAAAATCTAGCTCAAGACTGGAGCAACAATTAGAACACTAAAATTGTTATATGAACTGGAGCAAAATACTGGAGCAACAATTGGAACACTGAAATCATTGCAACAACTCACGAACAACAATACTAGAAGTAAAACAACAATCTGAACAACAGCAACAACACTAGATTCATTGATTATCCTTTTGAAAAGGATCACAAATTCATTACAACATTATTTTAGAGGCATACTGTTTTACAACCTTATAAAAGATATCCATAGAGCTATACACAATATAGCAAAACTACAAAACAAGTTTTGAACCGGGCATCATTTTGTCTATGTACATAACCCCTACAAACTGCAAATACTTGTAAACTGTTGGCTGTAGAGTTGGAAGTATCATCAAAATGAGGCAAGTCTTCTTCGTTACCTGCCATTAAGATATGATGGAAATGGAATGTGGTAAATATTAAAAAAAAATTAAAATGCATTTTGGAAATGTTTTGAACTAAGATTTTAACTGGACTTATGAAGACTGAGTGACTATATTAGTAAGGAGCTGAGTTGAATGTTCCCTGTGGTGCTTGTGTCCACCCCTCTATATCTTGATGGCACAAGCTTGTGTCTCTTAGGTCTTGGCTGGATTTCCTAATGCAAGTAAAATAATTTAGGTAGTAATTAGTATCCATAATAGACTTACAATGCAATTTTACACATAAACTGCAATAAAACTGCAATTTAAACACGCATGGGTATCATGATTTATATCTTTACCAACTGTTACCCCTCCTTCTCTGTCAATATTCACAACACCAACATGAGCACCCTCCATAGCCGTGACTCCAGGCCGAGTTTCTACATCAGCTTCAATATGAGTGCTCCCAATTTCTGATGTAATACTGATATCTCTTCTCTTCTTAGATGTCACCGGTTGAACTGGATCTGCATTGCAACTTCTGGCATTGTGCCTAACAACATGACACTTAGAGCAAGTCATTGCAGTTCCCCTTCTAGACACAGAATACCTGTTTTGAGTTTCATGAGCACTCATTTTTCAAGATTTCTTTGGCCTTCCTGATTGTCTCTTATAATTATGTGGCAATATCGGAAAACACTTCACATTATCCCACATTGTAGAGCCAGGAACATGATATATCATTCTCTTATAAGTTTCCAACCATTTATACACATGATAGTATTCATGAACATAAGTGTCAATCTCTCTCCTTAGCCGAGTGATACACACTACTGCATGCTTGCAAGGTATTTCAGTTAGACCCCATTCCATGCAATCACAATGTTTCTTCTCCAAATTCAAAGCGTTTTTTTTATTCAATCGCTTCAAAGTTATCATTTCCAGCAAAATGAGCATGACAGTCTTTGGCGGCTTTGATTTGATCTTTTATAATCTCTTTGATTTTGAGACATATGAAGGGCGGTCTATCTGAAAATCTTAAGATATATCTTTGGACTATCTCTTTCTTCTCATTAAGTGAATTCTAATCCACTCATAATAGGCTTACCCCTTGCATCTAAGATGTATTTATTCCAAGACTTGCAAACATTGTTGCATACTATATCACATTAAGGTAAAGTACTAAAATATGACCTAGCCTACAAATGTTTCCCACCCAGTTTTACCAAGTAATCCCAAGTTGTTTCCTTTTCTTTTTTCAATTCACTGAATGCTCGTTCATGGCCATACCTGTATGCCTTTGCACTTTACCACAACAATCTCTTCAGTGTCAAACTTCTGTGTTTTTCTTGAAAATTATTGTATAAGTGTTTCACACAAAACCTAGCATTAGCATTAAGGACACTTGACTTCAAACCCTAGCAATAGAAATAAGCATTGATCTTGAATGTGTATGATCTAATAACTATCAAATTGAATCTCTAAGCAACATAAAGTGATGTGAAGCAATCTAAAGCAATCTGAAACGGTTACTATCAAATTGGACATGTAAGCAATATAAAGTAATGTGAAGCAATCTGGAACCAGTTACCATCAAATTGGATATCTAAGCAACATAAAGTAAGCTAATGCAATCTAAAGTATGAGTAAGCAAAACTAAGCTACAAGTTAAAATAATATGATGATTGAACATGTATTAAAATGTTACCTTTTGCCTATCACTTATAAATGTTCGTCGCCTAATATTCACCAATGGTCTCTAAGAGATTATCCAAGAACCAGTTCCATGTCACCTTATTCTCCACTCCAATTATAGCATATGCAACTGGGAATATCTGATTGTTAGGGTCCCATGATACTGCACTTAGCAAGATACCACCTGTACCACTCTTCAGAAAACAACCATCTAATCAAATTATTGGTCTACATCCCTTCAACAACCCAGTAACCATTGGACCGAGACATACAAATATTAATTCAAGTATAACATTAACTTCATCTTCTAAAATGGGTTGAGTTTTAATAATGACATGGCTGCCAGGATTTCTTTGCAGCAAAGCATTTGCATATCTCTAAGCTGTGCATATTGTTGCAAGCAGTTGTCTTGGATTTCTGTAAGGGTCAATCTTTTAGCTCTGTAGCATATCCACCCACTTCAACTGTAATATCTCTTTGGGTAGTATTTCTGAAAGTTCACTTTCATATTTGGATCATCCATGAAGAGTCTCAAATTCCTTTTTGCCAACCATGAAGCTATTACTTGCCTATTGTGTACTGCTCTATTACAATTGTGACCATCAATGAAGCTCTTCACCACAAATCTAGTTCCATCTGAGTTCCAACTCCTATATATCCTAAAGGGGCATATATCTTCATGCTTGTATCTGACTATGATTCTTATACCCTCATTCTTAACCCATTTCAGATCAAAATCATTGATTATACCTAAGTTTACTTATTTCATCATCATCTGAGTACACCATACTATGCAGTGAGTCACTCTCAACATAAAAGGTCTCAATGCTCCCATCATTTTCTATTGGAGCAGCATAATTTCATGCTTCATCATCCAGACCTTCATTTTCCATTCTTGCTTCATCCTCGGTATCAGACTACTCATTATCAGAATCATGGGTTGAGAAATCTTCTTCATCAGCAACTTGTTTGTCCTTCCTTCTGTTTCTGCTTGTGTCTTTTTTCTCCTTCCTCATTGTCTTCCTTTGTTTTTTCTGGAGTTGCATTCTTCTTTGGAAATAAACCCCACTTTTGTATTTTGAATTTCTTGTCCAGGTTGGAGACTTATTTGCAATTGGGGTAGAATTGATGGTTGTCTTGGTTGGAGATTTCTCTTTAATTGGTATAGTCTTACTGCTTGCCTTGGTGAGTGACTTCTCTTTAACTGGGGTAGAATTTCTGCATGCATTCTTCTTTGGACCGGTTGCCTTGGTTGGGCTCTTCTTCACTGGACTTGGTCTCTTCACTGGAGGGGCATCATCTGCATTAGGAGCTATAGTTACATTATCTGCATTAGGAGCTATAGTTACATTATCTGCATCAGGAGCTATAGTTAGAAGTTTCTCATGTTGTCTTCTTCATTGGAGGGGCATCCTTTGCATCAGGATCCATTGTTGAAGTTTCTCTTAGTGTGGCATGTCTTATACTCCATCTTCTGGGGGTAACTTGTCTCTGTGGAGTGGTCTTTTTCTTAAAATTTGGAGAATTGGTGGTACACTCTTTGTAGCAATTCTCTTAATTGGAACATTGAATTTTGGAGCGCCTTCTTTCTTTATATGATCTTTTGTTGTCTGCCTTATATATCTTGAAGACTTGCTGGGACCATTTTTCTCTATAGAACCACTTGCTCTTTTTATACTGCATTATGTCATCTTTGTAATTATTGGAGGAACTTTCAATTTCTTCTTAGGAATGGCTTTTTTGTAGGAGTCTGGAACCAACTCCTCATAACCACTGCCTGGTTGAAAATGATTAATGTATTACAATAACATTACTTTTCTCTGAACAAAGCTAGATATCACTACCATGGATGCGCCACAATTTACCACTACCAAACCACTTTATAGATCCATATTAGGCAACCTTTGGTAAACTATATAGTCTTTAAAAACATCTACCTTCGTCAGCTCACGTCTCAAATGTAACCATAAACAAGCATCAGGATCATAATCCTTCCAGAGACGAATCCTTCCACAAATAGTTCTTTCCAGCATGATAGAATTTAACACCATAATTTATCAACACTACCATTCTGAAAAGGAAATAACTCCACAATAAGCACTTGATATGAAGAAATTCATATATAAATACCTAGCGTTGTGAACACATACACAAGCACTGGATATGATATATAAATGTCATAATTTCATAACAAAACAAAATTATAAAGATATACTATCTGATTTATACAAGAAATTAACATATACATCAGGCGTTCTACATCAAACACTATTAAATATGAAATATACAATAGTTCTTGATATATTTGGTGGTAGGCTTATTTATCAGCAAAGCTTTGAAGGGAGCTCTCCCAGTGTTTCCACTTGGATGGTCTGTTGGCTTTTAAACGGGACATTTGAGTTTTAAATGTCCCAAAGAACAAACATCCGAAGCGTTTAGGTATTTGACAGTTAAAACTTCACGGTAGACATTGACAAACTCAACGTAATAGGGACCATGTTAGTAACCCCCTACATTCGTCGTTTGGCAATGTTACTCTGTTGGCCTAGACTTTTCCTCTGTCTGTCCTTATTTAGTAACACCCTGCATTCATCTAAAACATAAAACTTCATATATATGTGGCCATGGAATATACACATGAGCTTTGTATGACTTTGAAACCATCATAGTTCACTTATCTCGTAAACAAGCAAAAAAATTTAAAGAGGATAGAAAAGATTGCTATGAAACTCTTTGGGATAGAACTTGGTATTTATAAAGATTGAATCGGCTATGATTCTTATAGTAGTTCACATGCTGTGGCATGAGAAGTGTATGTTTTTTTTTTGGAAAGTTTATTTGTTGACATTGGTATGCGTATGATGTTCTAGATTTTTCAATAAGGTTCACGGACATTAGCAAGGCTTAACAATTTTTGATATCTTTGGTACATTACATGTACCTACACTAGTGCATGTGAATGTACCTACACTAGGATGCATCTGAAAGTAGCATATATGTTTAAATCTAGCTTAATTAACAAGGCCCCAACATAGACATTGTTAAGTACACATTAATGGATTCTGAAAGTAACACACATAATTCTAAGTTTAGCTTAGCTTAACTAACAACTTTTGATAATTTTTGGTGCATGTGAATGTACCTACACTAGGATGCCAGTGATCTCCTGTGATGGACCACCTCTCTGCTTTTCGTTTATCTCCTTCAAGTAGTTGATAAAATTTATTTCAAAGATATCAAAAGTTGTGTTGTTTGAACCTATGTGAATTTAGCCAGATTTCAAACTTTGAAAGATTCCGGACTTTGAATGATAGTTACTTTTGTACGACACTCTAATCACATGCAGAACGGTCAACAAAACCAATCCAAACAACTTTTGAACTATATCAAAGGGGAAGATGGGAAACCCTAATTTTATATCCTATCCAAACCCCAGGCAAAGTAAAATATGAAAATTAAGGCTTGATGAAGAGCACATACCTTCGAATCAGGTCAAACGCCTTTTAGAAATGCTCGTTATCCTCAATTTTGATCATCGTCGTCGTCGATTTCGTTGATCGTCGTCGATTATGGTGGTTATCTTTTTAACGGCTTCGATCCATGAAGATGTTCGCTCAGTTTGATCGTTGTCGTCGATTTCGTGGATCGTCGTCGATTTTGTAGATTGGGACCGATTTCGTTGTCGAAATTGGGGATGAGTCGGTTCTTCCTCTTTTTACTGCTTTGTAAGTGTAAAAGAAGTATGATAAACGGGTTAGAAAAGCAATAGAAAGATTAATATAAATCGAAGAGTACAACGGTCCATTCATGCACAATTTTTAACGCCGTGTGGTAGTTATGTCAAAAAAAATTTGTGGCAGCAATCTCTAATTATTAAAATCTATGGTATCAAGTGCACAAAACGTGATAGTTCGTAGATACATTTTTGCAATTTGCGATGTTTTAAAAGTAGAAGTTAAGTGCCCTAATAGAAAATGGTTTTAAAAATTATTTAGTAATATTTTTTCTATGTGAGTATGATTTTTATGTAGCGAAAATATTTTACCCAACCCCCAAATGGAATTTTCTGGCTCCGCCCCTGATGACATTGGTCATGCATTTGAAACGGTAATTTATGCAGAGCCTTCAAAAACTATCATAATATCAATTAGATGTAAATCATTTCTAAAGAAGATAAAGAAATAACTCATGAGCCCAAGAAATCAACCAAGGATGTGAATTTTCATGCTATTGGCATTGAAGCTTAAAATTGCCAGCTAAGAAAAGGTGGCTCATTGCGAGAAATGGTTGATGTCAACCCGTGGTTCCATGATTGCTGCAAAGGTGTTTGTAAACAATAAGATTATTTAAAATCAATCCAAGGTTTTTGTGCATATTTTTAAAATATATATAAACAATGAGATTATTTCGAACAAAGCTCATGGCCTCGTGCAAAGGTGTTTTTGTGTAAAAAGAAAAAGAAAAACATATATATTAATAATGAGACTATTTGAAACCAGGCTGATATTGATATAGATATGATGTCTAAGGTCTGGGCCAGTTTTCTTATTGAAGTTGCTTTGAGAAAATCTCTAGCTAGTTGCACGGGAAAGTTATGCGCATTGAATAGTTTGTGCTGAATCTTCAACTATTTCTTTATTATTGAGGAGGGTTAAGCGTGTTGATCCACTTATATGAAATTTCGGTTCTATTTCTATGGACACCATAAATAAAATTACCAACATTTTAAAACTTCAGTTTCTATAGATTATATTTATCAAAAGGTTGAAAAGACGTTAATAAATTTAGAAATATTTTAGCATGAATAAAATACTAACATGAATATAATGGAATATAAATTGCTTTTTAGTTAGTTCTTAGATACGGCGTTCATTATTAAGCGAATAAATAATCAATATGTTATATGGACTGTCAATTATTTTTTCTGTTTAGACTAATGTGAACAATATTAATAATTAATCTAGAACAAAGAGGATGGGTAATTTTGTTTATAATCGATACCAAAATAATTGAACTATAGATGGTGGCTAAATGATTGTAGCAAAGTAATTTGGCCCATGAAGGCTAAATATGGTACTATATATGGTCTGTTGGTTGTTTGGTTCCTTTTTTTATAAGGTTTTGGTTTGGATTGCATCTTGTGATGTGAGGTGAAAGGATGAATCTGCGACATTGGTGGGCCCAAAATTCACTGATTCTCAGTAAATATTTAATTATAAGTGTTTGTGTGTATGTGTATACACCAAAAGTGTTCTTGATTAATTAGCTTTTAAAAAAAACAAAACCCAACGAGTTATCTTCTGAAATGGGTTGAAAAGGTAAAAGATATAGCAATTTTTTTAATTTTGTTTTGAATGGGGCATAACTTTCTTCTTCTTCTTTTATATGTAATGCAACCTTCACGTGAAGTACGGGCATCTTTATCATGGTTAATCAAATAGTTCATGAAGATAATTTACCCATTCTGCTGAACTGGATGCACGTGTTACAAATGTTGCATATATATAATTTAATTATTATGATTAACTTTAAGACATGATTGATAGTGTATTTAGCCATTTATATTATCTGCAGTTTGTGATATGGGATGTATGTTCAAGAAACATGTAGCAAAAACAAGGGATGTTACGTATCAATGTAGATGGAGCTTAGTATACACACGTTTCTATGTAGGTAGATATATACATACGTATAATTACCTACATACATGCATATATATGTATCTATATTTATATATTATATAAGTATACGTATGTGTGTGTATACATATACATGTATCTATATATACATATGTATACGTGTGGTGGGGGGGTAGTTGATGTCGGCGGAATGATAATCTTTCCATTTAAAATTCCTTATCGTAATGATGGGAATACTTGTTCTAAAATGTTTTCAGTCTCCACAATAATTTTCATCATCCAAGCAAGTTAGTTGTGGGAGCAGACTTCTACTGTTTTAAACATAAAATCCAACCGAAGTGGGAGGACCCTGTTTGTTCAAATGGAGGGTAATGTACCATCAGCTGTGCACGAGGAAAATCTGATACATTATGGCCATATACTGTATGCCCCTGCATGCATACGTACGTACATATCTATGTAGATAGATCATAGATACATACACATGTATCTATGTAGGTAGATATATACATACGTTCTAATACCTACATACATACGTATATATGTGTCTATATTTATATACAAGTATACATGTGTGTGTGCTCGCGCGCGTGCTTGTTTTGCATGTATTTTTGTTTGTATGCACGCATGCGTGCACGTCCATGCTTGTTTTGCATGTTGTATTTTTGTAGTTGATGTTGGTGAAATGATAATCTTTCCATTTAAAATTCCTTTTGTAATGATCGGAATACCTGTTTGTATTCAGTCTCTACAATAATATTCCTCATCCAAGCAAGCTAGTTGGGGGAGCAGACTTTTACTGTTTTAAACATAAAATCCAACCGGAGTGGGAGGACCCTGTTTGTTCAAATGGAGGGAAATGGACCATCAGCTGTGCACGAGGAAAATCTGATACATTATGGCTATATACTGTATGTTCCTTGGCCTTCGATTGGTTGCAATTGTTAAATTTGGATGCATATTTCTTTTCTTTTCTTACTGACTGTAATACTTTTTCGTACTAGTTGTTGGCAATGATTGGTGAGCAATTCGACTATGGTGATGAAATTTGTGGAGCGGTAGTTAACATCCGTGCCAAGCAGGAAAAGATTGCTTTGTGGACCAAAAATGCATCTGATGAAGCGGCTCAGGTATTATAACTAGCATCTGTGCTATCAGGTTCATATTATTATCTCTACCTGTACCTTAGATCTAATTTACCTACAAAACTAATCTGGCAAAAGATGGGGTAGTTGGGGTAGTTAATTGCCTGATACCATTAAAAAGCATGGAATGATTACAGAAGTTCCCAATCGAGCACTTGATAGAACACAATTTAACTGCTTTTGACTGCCATGTTTAGATAACTTAATTGATTATATCTTAAGATTATGCATGGGTTTTGATGTTTACCTGAGATGTACATCATATGTCATATGCCGATTGTACATGATTTTCATGTTAGGTATTTTACAATAGAGGCAAAATCTTGGATCACAATCTTCTCCGTCCTTTCACATGTCGATTTTCGCATTTAACAAAACTAATTATGTGTATGTGACACGTGCATGAATAAGTTTGAAACATGGAATATACTATTTCGTAATTAATTGTTGTACATAGCTTTAGATGAGAAATAAAGGATTTATTCATGCAAAGTGCAAACCCCGGCATATCTGCATATTCAATTGAAATTCTCACAATGTTCCAAGTCTTTTGATTAAATCCAATCACAATATTGTTTTATTTTTTAGTACACTTAGAGAGAAAATTGTTATACAAACTGTCGCTCTCCGTTTTGATCCATACTGATGCCTAAAGCATGATATATACCAAAAGAAAAGAACTCCTAAACAAGCAAAACAATCAAATCTCTATAATTTGTGGGACAAACCTTTCAAGTTAAAGTTAAGACTTATATTTTTTTAAAATTTCATTGGATCGAAGGAAACAAGCATCACGTACATTCAAACACAAACCCATAACATGAATAGTTAATTAAGTTATTTTTGAAATCTAAGATTTTATTGTTATAAGAGTAAGTTATGAAATTCTATAGAACATAAATAAATTATGTGTATATAAAAAGTCCAAGATAAGTAACTACATACAGAATTTTAAAAAAAAACTAAGATTAACATATAAGCATTTACATATAACCTCGAATACGGAACAAACGCAAAATTAATCAATAGGCACCGGGTTCTCATAATATCACCTTATTGTTTTCTACGAGTACTTTTAAAAATTCAAGTGAAAAGTGTCAACCCATATAAACCGTAGACAAAAAAATATCAAAATGATAAAAAAAAAATATGCTAGAAGTGCGGACACGGGACAAAGCAAGTTTGTAGGACACAGGGACACGATTACATTATTTATTATTTATCTATATATTAAATTATATATATTAAATAAAATATAGTAAACTATAAGAAGAAATATGTATGAATACAACCTTAAAAGCATAATAAAATAAATCAAAAATTATAACTTTATTAAAAACCGCTAGTTTTTTTAGCGCAAACAAATATGTAATAAAAACACATAAGAATACAATCAATAAGTGTCAACAAACAAAATATCATCCATTATAATTGGAGTCGACTTTTATATACCCGACGTTGTCATTTGCATCAATATAAACATTTACATTTTCTAGTTGTAGTCCATCATGAAAGATATTTAATCCCCTATATTATCTAGAAGTGGACACTTACTCTTTTTAGTAGTCCATAATGAAAGAGATTGAACCCCCGGTCTCATATGCTATCGAGAAGTATTGAGCACGCCCAATATGGGCGGACACGGCCCAAGTGTGCCTAGCGGATGTCTGAGTGTTCAATACTTGTCGAAGTGTCGGACACGGCAAGCAAATCGAAGTGTCCATGCTTCCTAGAAGATGTGTACAATGAATTACCACTATAAAATATAAATACTCAATTTGTCGAAGCCTATCATTTCAAAGAAGCTTCAGTTACCACTATAATACGGTTGGTGGAAGCTGAGCTATAAATTACTAGTTATTGGCATGTGTGATGCATGTGGTTATAAGTAGAGGGTGGTTATTTAAATGACCCTGATTCCACGGCTAACTTCAAAGAAATTATGGTGACGTGTATTGTCTAAGAATTAAGGATTCTTTTTTTCTTTTCTCTTTTTTCTAATTGAAACTTGAAGTGCCGCCACCCCAACTCCCCCCCCAACCCCCCCCCCCCCCAACCCTTCAAAACAGCGTTTGTATTATAATTGTAGATATATTACAATTGGAATCAAAGTGTGATCAATAAGAAAACATCATCTTGTGGGAGTCCTGCAAGGCCAGCCTTTACATATATAGTTTCATCCCATAAATATATAAGAAAGCACCGCTTTTTAATGTTTAGAACTTGTAAAATTCTCATTAGCAATCTAAATTACCTTTGCATTAAACTCCAATAAGGATTTTCACCACAAACTGTAGCCATATACAAAATTTCTGAACATGGCAAGCTTTTGGCATTCCATGGCTTATGAATTGTTGTTACTTTTTGTATTTGATGCTTCTTTTGAAAACCTGAAAGACCTTTCTTTCTAGTGATGCATGGGAATTATTTGAGAAATAATTGCATGGATATAATAAAATTTCAACGATTGGAAAAAAATATTCTTCTTTTTCTCTTTTCATTCTATCCTTGGTGAAGAGAGGGAAAAAAGTAATAGAATAGACATAAATACAAGTATTGAAATTACACACATTCGTTAGAATATGTTGTTCAAAGATTCAAATTGAATGGTTCTAATCATTTAACAAATTGATGGATTGCCAACTTTTTGACCAACTAGGAGAGTTTTTACTTCTATGACATTGACCCCCACATTCCGGATAACATATATATAAAGTATATAATTTGAAAGTGCGTTAGCTTGGTACATCCCCCTCCCCCCTCCCCCTGCCCGTTCTTCCTCTTTATAAATTGAAGTGAACTGGTGTTGCTCATATTTTAGGTGTGATGCATATGCTTGGGCTATTCAATAAAACACCCTTGCAATATCCAGAGGTTGAATATGTATTGGTAATTGGTACTAATCCATATAGAAATACTGTGCTTGATAAGGCAAATAATTGCTTCATTTGAAACAGTTATCTGGAGATCTCAATGGAGTCATTCTGGTGGTTTGGCTCCTGAACTGCACCTTGTGCATCGGGAAATTCTAGTTACTAAGCGCAGATTTCAATCTTTTCTTATTATAAAGTTCTGTGAACAGAGATTTCCCAGTCTTATTTTAATGACGACCATCTAATTGTGTCATGCATTTTGATAGTCTCACTTGTTTCGCCCATCTAATTGTGTCATGCATTTTGATAGTCTCACTTGTTTCGCCCTTAAAGTGACGTCTCTCTTCTATATTAGATTTGATAATTAAAAAGCATTCATATCTGTCTTACCGCTTGCAGCTAAGCATTGGAAAACAATGGAAGGAGTTTCTCGATCACAACGAGTCCATTGGTTTCATATTTCATGCGAGTGCTCTCTTTCTCTGCTCATCACCAATTTTATCACTCAGAAGAGGCATCAACTCTTATAATAAATTTCCTGTTGTTTTCACAGGAGGATGCAAAAAAGCTCATTAGGATGGCAAAAAACCGCTACACAGTTTGACCTTGTCTGTTTAAATTTGATAGAATTACTTTGCCCAAACAGATCTTGGTTTCTAGTTTGCGTGCTTCCCACGAGCCGGCTTGTTTTTGAATCATTTAATGAAATTATTAAAATTTGCTACAGATGCATATTGAATTACAGGGTTTGTTGTTGCCAAGTATTTAGACGCCTTGCCTCTCGCGTCTTGTAGAAGGATCTTAAAGAGAAACGCGGTAAATAAGGGGACCGAAGTTGAGGTTGAGGTATCTGTTTATGTTTTATTCTCATTTTTTGCGATTATTAACTGTATGTGTTTGTGTTCTACTTTTATAGTCAAATTCAGAATATTTCTCCAAATTAAATGACACCAGAAAGGGAAGAAAAAGAAGGAACATCTAAAATTCAAACATCTAGAATGAAAATTGGCTGGATTAAAAGCTTAGAAATCTTGGATGGGCATATAGCTTTAAAGCTTCAAACTGTAGGCTGGGCATAGCATCTGATATGTATGGTTGTGTACTTGTACTAACAAACAGTCAATTAAATACCATGGTTTTTTTAGAAATAGGTATATCCCTTTTAAACTTTCTACATATTGTCTACCCTATTTTTGAACCTCTGAGCGAAAAGTTTGAAATAGGTCTAAACAAAACAAAAGTTTATTTTAGTTTGACTAGTAGGTCCTGAGCTTGTGACTTTCTATATGCTCAAAGCACTTATTGATAATTACGCCATGTTGTCTTAGGCTAAGCTTAAGACGGGACACCTTAATGAGTTGGTCTACATCACATCATATATAGAGTGAGAGTGAAAGATCATAAAATGTACTTGTAAAATTATATAGAACAGTGTTGGAAAAAACGGAATATTAGGCCGAATATTCGGATTCGGTGGAAAAACGAACGGAAACTGCAATATTCGGTCAAATATGAGGTCAAATTGAATATTCGTCGTACAAATCGAATATTCAGCTGAATAATATCGTCTGAATTGACCCGTTAGACCCAAATATGTATGGTTGTGTAGTTATACTAACAAACAGTTAAATAAATACCATGGTTTTTTTAGAAACAGGTATCTCCCTTTAAACTTTCTGCATATTGTTTACCCTATTTTTGAACCTCTAAGGACCGAAAGTTTGAAATAGGTAGGTCTAAATAAAACAAAAGTTTATTTTAGTTCAACTAGTAGGTCATGAGTTCGTGACTTCCAATATGCTGAAGCGCTTATTGTTAATTATGACATGGTGTCTTAGGCTAAGCCTAGACGGGACATCTTGTTGAGTTGGTCTGCATCACATCATATAGAGAGCGGGAGTGAAAGATCATAAAATGTACTTGTAAAAATATATAGAACAATGTTGGAAAAAATGGAATATTCGGATTCGGTGGAAAAACGAATGGAAACTGCAATATTTAGTCAAATATGTGGTCAAACCGAATATTTGCTGCACAAACCGAATATTCAGCCGAATAATGCGAATAGTTTAGACCTAAAACTAAAAAACAAGTGTAGGATTTACAACTTAATTAGAAAAAAATAAGTAGGACCCACACGTATTATTTCACTCTCTTCTCTGGTTTCTATATTTTTATTAGTTCGGACGCCTTACTATTAGACTGTGGTTAAATTAGTTTTCTGCATCTTTATAATTTTTTTATATTTTTTATAAGTAACGTTTATATGAAAATATTGATGACTGCTTAATCCGAATAAACCGAATGTTCACCGAATAAATTGGATATTCTTTATTTGTCAACCAACCAAACAAACTTCGAATCCGTTTTTTATAACATTGATATAGAACATGAAAATTCAGTCCTTTGTTAAAGCACTATCATGTTATATTATTTTCTGATACAATTTTAGATTACAACAATTTAACAATCTTAAATTATACATGAGGGTGGGACTAGGTACTTATAAATTCTAATTATTGAGTAGTAGTAAAAAGCATATCAGTGCCTTTAGTGTCAACTTTGAATTTGTTTTAGAGCATTGATCGGATACTTCAGGAACCAAGCCTAGCACTATTTTAGATATAGGCGGATACTCCAAGTGGGATCCATCCTCATGTTGTCAAGAACATGGGCGGGTACTTCCATGTGGGACCCAGCCTTGTTATGATAATGAGCGGATACCTCTTTTTGAGTTATCCGACTTACACTTGCAAAGCAGGAACTTCTCTTTAGGTTTCCGTTAAGGCAGAGCTGATATCTTTTTTGAGATATCCGATTTAGGCTTGTAAAGCGATAACTTCTCTTGGGTTCCCGCATGAGCCAAGTAGGGGAGGATACCTCTTTTGAGGCATCCTTGCTATTGCCAACAAAGATGGACATCCCATAGAGTTGGATAACCATACCCTGTGGCGGCGGTAGGGGCTTGACTTATGTTAGGGTTGATGTTGAGATTGACCGTACCAAGCCTTTGGCCCCAGGTGTCGTAATAGAAAAAGGGGATGAAGAAGAAAAGGGTTATCATCCGAGGCGAGAACAAACCGTAATAGCAGAGTCGCTATTACTCTCAGAATCGCTATTGTCGAATCTTCCTAAGGTTGTTCAGCTTACTCGTAAAGTAGTTGACTTGTTTACTTAGTACCGGGTAAACGAATGAGCATGCTAGTGCAAATTCCTTGCTTTTTTTTTTAATAAAGCGGAGCGGAGCCAATTTCTCGTATTTTGAGGTATCTGAAGTAGGAGTAGATGTCTCTTTTGAGATATCTAAAATTGATCCATTTGGTAGAAAACGACACAAGTTTGTTTTGTTTTCAAAGTTGTGAGACACGGGTATGTATATTATGTTCATTGATTCATAGAGTATATGGTTGGTTCTGCTCAATTCTCATATTTTGTCCATGAAAAATAAGGTTTTGGTCTATTTTCAATATGAAAGAATAGAGGGTCTATTTTCAATATGAAAGAATAGAGAATTCCCTCTTCTCGATTATGGGACACAAAGTTTCATCTGTGTCTACAAGACTTGGTCTTTTGGAAAATAGGTATTTCGGCCTATTTTTAATATGAAAGAAGCGGGATTTCCCATTTCTCGAGCATGGGTCACAAAAGTTCCTGTGTGTACACTGTTTTGGCTTAGAGCATAGGATCATCTATGTTCAAGATCTCTTTGTTCTTTGGAATCTAAAGAGGGGCATAAGGAACAGACTTGTATTGAGAATTTGTGAAAGTTTTTCAGGTGGTCCAATATCTTGGGCCATGGAAGGAGAAGAATGGATGAATTTTGCGTCAAGTTCTCAAACTGCCTCTCTTTCTTTTCTTCTCTCTTTCTTTTTTTGCAAGAAGCTTTATTGTTGTGATGAAGATCTCTAGAGGTAGTGGAGCACATTTCTGCCCTTAAAGTGATTTTATAGGGGGCGGGGAACAGTAAAATGACTATTCTTGTACATGTAGAAGAGTTGATGAAGGAATATCCACCTATACTTTTAGGGCCCATGTCGAATACTTTGAGTTATCCGCCGTGGGCTCCCGCTTGGGAGTGGATACCCATTTTGGGGGTATTCGGTTTGAGGGTATCAGAGTTGGGGTATCCGCTCGAAGTATCCGACTTGGGAACTATCCGCTTGGATGTATCCGCTTAGGACTATATGCCTGGGGGTATCCGTCCAGGATACTCACGCGCTTAAAAATTTTGGGCTAGGATGCTGCCCCACACCTCGCAAGCCACTAGCCCTTTTGACCCCCAACCCGTCGGCTGGGCAACGGGACCTCCAAAAACTCTGCGAGGCCCTGCAAAATTTGAAGCGGGTTATTTTGATGATTGTTTAGTTTGTGTGGGGATTTTTGCAACGACTGCGGTTTTCAAGTACAAAGTAAAAGTTTTTTATGCCTTTCCTGGTGTTAATTATTTTTCTTAATGTCTCTTTTGTTTTTGGAAAACTCTTGAAAATTGTTGTCCTCATTTTAAAACTAATTAAAGTAATATTTAGAAAATTTTAAACATTTATTTTGAATTTTTAGAAAAGGAAAAGAATTGGGGAATATTTTAATATTATGAAAATATAATTGTTTTTAACCCAAATTTTTCTCCAAGATGAAGAACACCTTCAAATAAATTTTCAAGAATTTTCTAACATTTTTCTCAATTTAAAAGGTATTTTAATGATATTTCCAAAAAATAAAAAAGTTTTAAAATCAATTTTAAAAAATAAAAAATAAAATAAATAATAACATGTCGGGTTGGATCCGGGCTTAAACGATCCCAGACCCAATCCGATCTGATCCACACTCGCCAGTAGACACTGGCGAGTAGGATCTATATGCTAGCTTGCGCGAGCGTGTGGCATCTCGTGGGCGGCTCGCGCCCACATGCGCGAGCAAGGACCATCCGATCGTGAGATCGAACGGCTGAGGATGAAAAGGGGGCAGTCGAGTGCGATCTGGGGCATGTGTCGGCTTCGGGTCAGCTCGGGTTAGGGTTTTTGAAAACCCAATAAATACACCCCCTTCTCCGCTCATTTTCTCTTATTTCTCACTTGAAAATTCTGTTGAAAAAAAATACCTGGTTTTTCATTTTTTCAACGTCATCGCAGTGGTGCATCTCGTTTCTCCGGAAATAATACGAGCGCAAATCTATTCGCGTTTCTGTACCAAGCGACGTTACCGATATCCGTTCGTTAATCGTTTCAAGATAGGATTCTCTATCAATCCTTGACGCCTTCTCTGTTCCTACTCTTTTTTCTATTGACCTTTCATGCATAATTTTAAATCAAGCCTTAGCTTTTATTACATATTGTAACTAATATTCTATGGTAAAACCTAAATGAGGTTTATACGATCGATATGTAATTTAGTTACACTCATTTTTGCACATGTTAGCACTACTAAAATAGGGGGTTGCCCCTACGGAAATTGAAATCCGTAGGGGCAGATTTATGTTGGCCCTACGGATTAAATCCGTAGGGCTAGAAGATTGCCTCTACGGGTCAAGACGTTCAAGAATAAAAATATTAATTCTTAATTTGGTGTTTGTCCTTACGAAGCCGCAAACCAAGGACCTACGGACAAATCCGTAGGGACAACTAAATAGCGATTTAATAAAGGCACAGGTCGATCGCCTACGCCCATTATCTCTTTCTCCCTCTCTCGATCGCGCGCGAAACAAAATCCCCAAATCATTCCCGCCATTCTCGTCGTCGCCACCGCCGTTCTCGTCGTCGCCACCACCGTTCTCGTCGTCGCTGCCGCTGTTCAGGTTAGTAAATCTTTAACTAAATTAAAGAAATTTTTGATTATTTAGGGCTAGGGTTCATGGCTGGGGTTGCGGTTGGAGTTGGGGTTCGGCAGGGGTTGCGGTCGGGGTTGGGGTTAGGGTTAGGGTTGGGGTTCGGCTGCGGCTGCGGCTGGGATTAGGGTTTGGCTTAGGGTTGGGGTTGGGGTTTAGCTGGGGTTAGGGTTAGGTTGGGGCGGGGCTGGGGCTAGGGTTAGATTAGGGTTGGGGTGGGGCTGGACTGGGGCTGGGGTTAGGGTTTGGCTTAGGGTTGGAGTTGGGGTTTAGCTGGGGCTGGGGCCGGGCTGGGGCTGGGGTTAGGTTGGGGTTGGGGTGGGGTTAGGGTTAGGTTGGGGTTGGGGTTTGCTGAATTTGGCAAAGCTGAGAGGAATTTCCAGTAATTTTAGCCTAGTTTGATTACTAAAATTATTGTTGATCGAGAAAATCTTGGGTCCTTCTAATCAAATATTGTTTGTTACTATATGTCAACGAGTACTGATAAAAGAAAAAACCGATTTCAAGTGGAAATTAGGCATGTACAGTGTTCTAATATAATTTGTATTTCTTGCCATCATCAAACATATAAAAGTACTAATATGAAATGGAAAATAAATAATCAAAGCTTTGGCATGTATGTAAAATCCCTTGTTACTTTTTCTTGGTTGCCCAACTTTGAAAATTCTATCTATTAAATTAGACATACTCTAAAAAGAATGATATTGCAAGAATTTGACTTGGTGGAGACTTGCATCATTAATAGAAATATGAAAGTGTAAGGACGTTCTTTACCTTCGATAGGGTTCGGTTGGGGTGGGGCTGGGCTAGCTAGGGCTTGGGCTTCATCACCTGATATAGCGAAATACAAAGCGTACTTCAGTACACCCGACCTTATTGAGTTTCCTATTGAAGTTCCCGGTCAAACTGCATATGCATATTTTTATTCGCCATGAAATCCCAATTATCAAGCCACCGAGGACGAAAAGCCACCTTTGTTAGTCGAGAGTCATGGTAATAGACTTGTCATTATAGATCATAGTCAATTGTTTTTCCTATTATTTTCTTGATCCAGATGCTAATCAACTTGTTAATTAGTTACTGTTTTTATAATGTATTTGTCTATATTTGTTGACAGTGGTCTTTCTTTTGGATGAATATGTTTTTTTATGCATGTTTCAGTCATGTGAATTCATATGTTGCGTATAACGCTTTATGATATCAGTATCCTACATTTGTAGTTTTAATTGTTGATTGTTATAGATGAATGTCATTGTAATAATAGTTTTTGGTTGATGAATGCTATTGCAATGTAGGATGATCAGTTCTATCAATCTTGATCTTAATGGTTTAAAATCATGTTACACATACAACACGAATGCACAACAAACGCATAATTAGAGAGCGATTCGAGATGTTCAGGTTAGAACCAATATATGATACTCGATGATAATATGAAACCTTCGTATTTCCATCGATACTCATTTATGAAACTAAAAGCGCCACTTTGTTCCCGTCTATCGGTTAACATACGTGCGATGCTCGTCGTGACATAGAAGTATACGAAAGTTATTAAATATCGGACGGTATAGCTCGATACTAACAACCGTCGTATAGTCTACGCGACGAGAAAATTCAATCGTATGGTAACCCATAGATTTGTCCCGTGTGGACAAGTTAAGAATGTATAAAGCAAACGCCTTCATTCACTTGTGTTTTCATCCGTTTCGAGATATTTCGTTGGTACTTTTCTGCTGGTTCTCCGTGTACAAAGATAGACTAGATGTTCATTTCAACATTGTTTCACAGCTTTCCGGAACACACACATACAACAAGAATACACAACAAACGCATAATTAGAGAGCGATTCGAGATGTTTGGGTTAAAACCACTATATGATAATATGAAATCTTCATATTCTCATCGATACTCATATATGAAACTAAAAGCGCCACTTAGTCTCCGTCTATCGGTTAACATACGTGTGATAATTTATTCTTTTCAACGACAAACGGACACACAAAGCATATACACGGATTTTCTCCTTTGTCAGTAACTATCCCGTTCTTATATTTCTCAATATAGTCAGCATAACCTACAATTTATATGTTATACAGTCTAACATGGCCCATGAGTACGTCAGAGTTAAGGACTGGATGTATGTGGATTGGAAATAACGTATGCAACCTAAGTTTGTCGCAGGAGTTGCTGCTTTCCTTGAATTTGCACGCGCACATAATAAGATCATAATAGAGAAAAATCTCTGTCCGTGCGATAGATGTGGCAATAAGTACTGGCAGAAGGTAGAATTGGCAGAGCTTCATATTGTAAAATATGGGTTTACTAGACTTTATACAACTTGGAAATATCATGAGGAAGGAGAAGAATGCAATACTACGGCAGAAGAAGTAGAACACGATAATGTGGCAGGAGAAGAAAAAGAATTCGGTAATGCAGTAGAAGGAGAAGGCGGTAATTTATTTCCATCAGAAGAAATGGAGGATATGGTAGAGGCTGCCATAGGTGAATATATTCGTACCGAAGATGACATTCATTCCGGTCAAGGACCGCGTGCGGATAAATATGAAAATTTCATGAATGATACTAGAAAACCAATTTATGAGAATGCGAAGTATTCCACCCTCTCATGGTTCGTCCAACTTTTCCAGATTAAGTGTCTAAATGGATGGAGCAACAAGTCATTCACAATGCTTCTTTCGTTCTTGAAAGATTCTATACCTCCGGAAAATAATGTGCCCGACAGCTGGTACGAAGCCCAGAAGATAATGTCTGATTTAGGTCTAAAGTGCAAGAAGATTCAAGTATGTCCTAAAAATTGCGTGTTGTACCGGAAAGAGAATTCAGATTTGAAAGAGTGTCTAACATGCGAAGAGGCCAGGTATAAGCTGAAAGATTCTGATAAGAAGCCTGATATACCTGTGAAGATAGCACGATACTTTTCCATAACACAGAGGCTACAGAAGCTATTCAGGTGCAAGAAAACAGCCGAGGCAATGATTTGGCATCACCGTGCTCCTCCAAGTTAAGATGGAAAAATGAGCCATCCAAGAGATTCACCGGCATGGAAGGATTTCGATAGGAGGCACGCAATAATCAGTAGCGATCCTCGCAATGTCCGGCTCGGACTGGCTACTGATGGCTTCTGCCCATTCAACTATATGGCTGGAAGTCACAGCACATGGCTCGTTGTAATGATAATTTATAATCTGTCGCCTTGGTTGGCTATGGACCAATCATACTTTATGATGCCTCTTCTTATCGACGGACCAAACTCACAGGGGAACAATATCGACGTCTATCTCCGACCTCTGATCGAGGAGTTGAAATCTTTGTTCATTGATGGTGTAGAGACATATGATGCAAACACAAATACAACCTTCATACTGCGTACGGTTTTAATGTGGACAATTAATGACTTTCCTGCGTATGGAATGCTATCAGGTTGGTCCGTATATGGTCACAAAGTATGTCCTCATTGCCATGAACACACAACATCGAAATTCTTGAATTTTAGCAGGAAGGTTTGTTATTGCGGCCATCGACGTTTCCTGCCTCCAGACCACCCCTATAGGTTAGACACGGTTCACTTTGATGGTCATCAGGAGCTTCTTGGACCTCCATCCCCATTGTCCGGAGAGGACGTGACTGCTAAATGGGATGGTTACAATAACGTGACCTTCGGGATGGATCCGACGAAACATGTCAAACCACCATATTGGAACAAATTAAGCATTTTCTTCGAGCTTCTGTACTGGTCTACAAATTCAGTGCGTCATTGTCTGGACATCATGCATATAGAGAAGAGAGTATCAGAGCACATACTTAACTTACTTCTTTATAAAGACGGGAAATCTAAAGACAACATGAATGCTCGGATCGATCTACAAAAGTGGGGAATAAGAAGTGAATTGCACCCTAGACCGGTAGCTGGTAAACCGGGCAAGTTTGTACTTCCCAATGCCGCTTATCATATGTCACAACCGGAGAAGAAAAGATTCCTGCAGGTGTTGTATGATTTGAAAGTCCCCACAAGTTTCTCAGGATCATTCAGCAAGAAAAAAAAATTGTGAAGGGCAAGATCGATGGGCTGAAAAGTCATGATCACCATGTTATCTTGGAGCACCTTCTTCCCTTAGCCCTCAGGACTTCTCTTCCCGACTCGGTTGGTCTAGTAATCAACGACCTATGTTGTTTTTTCAGGGAGTTGTGTGCTAAAACACTGGAGGTTGTGACGCTGGATAAACTAGAAAATTCTATTGCGTTGATACTTTGCAAGTTTGAGCGTATTTTCTCACCGTCATTCTTCGATATCATAATACACTTGACAGTTCATCTTGCAACTGAGGCGAAATTAGCCGGACTGGTACAATATCGATGAATGTATCCCGTCGAGAGGTACGTGTAATTTTTCGTTTCGCGCAATTTAAAAATTTATTGTTGTTCTGTATGCCTGTATTTATTTATTCAACATATTTTCATTAGGTACCTCTACACTCTTAAGAAATATATACGCAATAAAAATCGACCAGAGGGTTCTATCATGCAAGGTTATCTTCTTGATGAAGTAACCACATTTTGTTCCCGCTATCTGGACGAGAACATTGAGACAAGGCTTAACCGACCACGAAGAATTCAAGACGGACCATATGGTAAAGCCGAGTATAAGAGGGTAGACACTATGTTTATCAACAAGATATACCGGTTTATCTTGCTTAATTACGCATGCCTTGAACAAATTAGAGAGTAAGTTTTTTTGGATTAATTGTTATATCTGTGTTTGTGTGTGTATGAAATGATATAATATTAATGTCACCATTATTTGTCGAAAACAGAATTCATTTTAACGAGGTACGTGAGGGGCATCCTGATTGGAATGAAGAACAATTGGAAAAATATCATCAGGATAATTTTTGTGATTAGGTCACAGATCATGTAAGTTATTCGAATAACATTTTATTGCTAGCAGTTTTAATCTAAACTTGTATCGTTATGTATTTGTCGTAAAATTTGTTTTGTTAGATCCACGATCCGAACTTGTCTGCATCATTTGAGAGTGATTCAAGATGTTTAGCTCAATTTCCTAGTACGGAGGTTGCATATTACAAAGGATTTGGTGTCCTTGGATACAAATTCGAAGTTAAGGAATTAGAAACATGTAGAACCACTCAGAATAGTGAGATTGCGACGGTAAGATCGGACGGTGTGATTTATTATGGGTACTTAAATTGTATACTCGGCATCCACAATCCCGGACGATCAGAACCCTTTTATATATTTCAGTGTACTTGGTACGATACGCGAACCGATACGGACAGGTGGAGAAGCAATCTTGGGACTTGGAAAGATGAATATGGATTGACCAGTGTGAACACACTTCGATTTTACTGTCAGGAAGATCCGTTTATCTTTCCGAACCAAGCGTTCCAAGTATACTACTCACAGTGTTTGAAGCATCCGGGGTGGAGTGTTGTATGCCGATGGAAACCCAGAGATGTCTACGATGTTCCAGAATACGAGGACAGCGATGAGGACGAAGAAGAGAGAAGGCTTAAAGTGCTCCGACCGTCTGTTTCGAAGGACGGGTTGTCTTCGACCGATCATGAAGTTACGTGGGTTAGAAATGACATCGACGATGAAATCCAAGTAGATATGTATAATGCGCCCACGAAACAAAAAAGGTTATCAGTAATGTTATATTATTACTTCACATTTTACGCTCTATACATATATAGTCAATACTTTTAATGATTGTCTAATGCGTCCATAAACCGTTTATCTAGATTTGATGACGATGTCGGGAGCAGTAAGGGGCGGCAGGAGCTCCAGCCGCGGCAGAGGCAGAGGCAGAGCGGTTCTGCCACCCGGAAAGCTTCATAGGGAGTTTCAGAGGGCCGGACTTGCACCCAGATCGGAGACCCCTTCGGATGCCTCCTTCCGTGTGGATTTTACCACACCTCCAGGTATACTGCACGCATATCCATTTTGAATGTAATATTACAGATATTCATGCATGTTTATGTCAAAATTACTTATATTGTCAATGTTTGATTGTCTAGTTGTTGGTGATGCGTCCACATCTGGGACAGAGGCCACTCCCGCTCCTCCAGGTATGTTTATATATCATATAGTGCATGTATATTGATTTAGAATGCTATATCATAAATATACACACATTCCTTTTGCTCTTACTTAGCAATTTTTATTATTGTCTAGATGTAGGTGGTGACACCACCGCACATGCGGGTATGTTTATATATCCTATAGTGCATGCATATTGATTTAGAACGTTATATTATTGATCTACACATTCTTTTTGTAATTACTTATATAATCTATTTTTAATTGTCTAATTATAGATGGTGCGTCCACATCTAGGACAGAGGCCACTCCCGCTCCTCCAGGTATGTTTATATATCATATAGTGCATGTATATTGATTTAGAATGCTATATCATAAATACACACACATTCCTTTTGCTCTTACTTAGTAATTTTTATTATTGTCTAGCTGTAGGTGGTGACACCACCGCAACTGCGGGTATGTTTATATATCCTATAGTGCATGCATATTGATTTAGAACGTTATATTATTGATCTACACATTCTTTTTGCAATTACTTATATAATCTATTTTTAATTGTCTAATTATAGGTGGTGCGTCCACATCTTCCGCAGGGGCCACTCCTGCCGTTTCCATACTATCTGCATCGTCTGCAGGTTAGTATGAATAAATATAAAATATTTATTCATTTTACATATGCTCTATAGAATAAATATAAACTTCATGGAAATTTAGCGTCAATGTTTATTTTCTAGTTGCAGGGGATGCGTCCACATCCGGGACCCCGGTTGTTCCTCACCGGAGGAACTATCGTCCCGCTCGTGTTGCTGCCCGGGCCCAGGCTCGTACGATAGCCACCGGAGGTATATATCACACTTCAATTTTCGCTTAAGCTTGATTTCTTAATACTACTTTGTCTTAATATTGATTGTCTTGATATTTCGTGCAGACGCAGGGCCTTCCCATCTCCAGAGGGGGACTCGAGGCCCGAATCAGTCCCATAGGCTGAGGCCTGACAGAGCTAGGGGGGAGGCAGCATTCCCCCTCTTTTTTACCCTTGACTATCGCTATACCGGTTCTCATGCCGAGAGGTTCGGCCGGTATATGGGGGATGAGAGCCGGTTCGTGAAGAACTATCCATTTCACGTTGAGTGGGGCGAGCAGCACCGGTGCTCATTCGCCCTCTTCTTTGATCAGGCTTGGGTACGTATTAAAGGCCTATTTTCATTTGATTTATCCAATATATTTATTATTAACACTTGCAATCTAATAACAATGTTTTTTTTGCATTTTCAGTCGGATTACGATCTTCAGCCTGTACCCGACCCTGATCATCCTGGAAGGGTGCTCGACCTTCATACTCTGTACAATGGCCTGATGAAGAACATGCAGACTAAGGTCCGATACAACAGGAATGAGCCGAAGGCCGACTGCTACTCCCTGTGGATGGCGACCCCCGAAGCAGAGAGAGCAGCCCTCCTATCTACTCCGGCGTTTGCGAGAGTCGACGTAGAGACATGGCCTCTATTGTGCGATTATTTCGACTCCCAACGCAAACAGGTATGTATTTTAAATGTAATTCATTGTTTATGATATAATTTATTTTTTTGTGTTCCTTAATTAGAAAACTAAATGTTAATGTGTTGTGCAGAAACGGGCCGTTCAGAATACAGAGAACAGGAAGTCGGCGAAAAGGGGTCGCCCCACTTGCACAGGTGGCTCGAGGAATATTACTCGAGCCATGGAGTTATCGGTAAATTACAATAGACCGGCCTTTCTGATATTCTGCAATATTAAGAGTTATTTTCTAATATTTCTAATATTAAGAGTTATTTTCTAATATTGCAGACAGCTCGGACCGTGGCGCAAGGTGGTACACCGAGCATGCTGTCCGCATATCTTGCCGTCCACAGCACCTCGACAGATCCCGCCACGGGCGAGGTTCGATATCCCGACGTCGCTACCCAGGAGTATTGCGTAAGTGTTAAATATTTATTCTACCCATATTTGAAATTTTAGTTTTGGAAGCTTCAAGTTTAAATTTTATACTTATACTTTACTGCTTAATGTCGGTGTAGGAGCGAGTGGTTGAGCAGGCCGAGACCTCGGGGATCGATTTTACCGGACAGAGCGATCCGAGGTTGCTGACCCCAGTTCTGGACGCCGCACACGGAGGGCACCACGGAGGTTGGGAGAGAGGCCGGGGACTAGGTCCTAGCAGGGCCCATATGAGGTTGGACTCCACCTCGGCGGTTACTTCCCCCGTCTCCAGTGAGCGACGTGTCCAGCAGGAACTGGAGAGCTTGAGGGCCACCGTTGAGGAGTTGAAAGAGATGCTGGTATGTATACTACTTTATAGTAAAATATCATGTCATATTACAGATATCAACATATCCATAATTAGTACGATAGCTTGAGCTTATTTGGTTTTAGACTTAGCTTTGATTAATCATGCATACATATGTAATTAAAATAAACAACGGCTATCCAAACTAGATATCCAAATGGGATTTCGAAATAACTTAATAATGATACGAATTCGAGTAATACATAGTTCTTACACGCTTCTTACACATGTTTGGTCCAGACGCGACAGGGTACATGGCATGCATCTCCTTTGGCTGCGGCTCCGCAAGCCACTACATCGGCTGCGGTTCCGCAGACAGCTCCTATAGCTCCACCGCCCGCTCAGACTCCCGCAGCCGCGGCTCCGCAAGCGACTCCCTCGACGGCGGCTGCGTCAGACCACATCGCCAGCTCCACAGGACGCTCAGACTCCAACTCGCGCCGAGTTGCAAGGTTTATTGACCGAGGAGCAGGTGCGCGTTATTCTATCGTTATTCAGAGATGGAGCTGGACCGAGCTAGGGTAGCTTTTTGGTTCTTATTTTTTGAAACATGTATTTATTTATATCATATATATTGTACTACATTTTGAAACAAATTGATATTGATATTGGTTTATATTTATATCATATTCAGTATTTGGGTTTCTTTTGTATATTATATGCGTGAGATGTGATTATGAATACTGCGATATATGTTGTGTGATGATTAATTTTATATTTTATTGATATATATATTATTGTGCACAGGGCGAGAAAAAATAAGGCAGCTTTTTTTTAAAAAAAAAACAGATAATGTGTACCTACGGATTAATCCGTAGGTACACATATTGCCCCTACGGTTTAAGCCGTAGGGCAAAATATCAGCAGTAACTGATATTTCCCCCCTGATCTCAGTGTCAGGAGGGTTGGTCTTACCCCTATGGATTTATCCGTCGGGGCAAAAAAAGACCCCTACGGATATATCCATAGGGACAAAATATCAGGAATCCTGATATTTTGCTCCTACGGATAAGTACCTACGCATATATTCGTAAGGGATACTACTTGGCCCTACGGATATATCCGTAGGTACAGTTAATATAATTGAAATAACCGTAAATAAAATAACTATTTTTCCTCTACGCCCTAATCCGTAGATGTAAATGTACCTACATAGAACTCCGTAGGGACAAGTTTTTTACCATAGGGGCAAGTTCAGGGCTTCAACTTGCACCTACGGCGTTTGCACCTACAGATTAATTTTTTGCCCCTACGGAGGTATCCGTAGGGGCAGTGGGAACGGATAAATCCGTAGGGACAACCCTTATTTCTAGTAGTGTAGGTTGGGATAAGGACTTATCCCAACCCTCTTTCCATTTTAGACGAGTGAACTCTGTTACGCCGTTATACTGTCCGTATTGAAACTAAGAAAACACTATTTTATATGACGTTATGTTGTCCGCATTGAAACTAAGAAAACACTATTTTATAAGCCGTTATGTTGTCCACATTGAAACTAAGAAAATACTTTTCTATAGGCGGAAGTGTTGCCCAATTTGAAAGTGAATTTTCGTCACTAAATACCCTATGATTAAATAGTTCGTAATTTATTAAATATAGTATCGAAGTTCTAACTACGCTTTACCAATATACCCTAAACTATTTTGTTCCACTAGAAAACCCTAAAATTTCTAAAGTCGTGTTTTCTAAAATAATGCTTCGACTTCCTAAAGTCGTATTTTTCTAAAATAATACCTCGAATTGGAAAACCCTTTACCCCTGATACCATAAATCTTTCTAAAACTATTATTACACAAAAATACCATAAGCTTCCTTAAGTTATATTTCCATTAAAATACCATGCGCTATTATGGAAATCTAATCACATGAGTTTACCCTATACTTAACCTAACTCATGATATATCGCATGATATGTCACTTTGTACAGTTAGGGTTAGACGCGAGCGCCAAGGCATGAGGTTCCATGTAGAGTCCGTCTTTACGGATGACTAGAAGATTCTGACTTTACGGATGACGAGTAGATTCCGTCTTTACAGATGATCCTCTTTGTGACACCGCTTAGTAATGCAACGTGCTAACACCGACCTGTACTCCACTGTCGCTGTTTAAGACTGCGATAAGGTAGTTTAATTAGGTAAGGCTATTAAGGCTCTCAAATTCCTCTTTTGATTAACGTTCGGGAAGTGAACCAAGTACTAATCACTCCCCATTGATGTTGTTTCGTGGCCCCAACGGAATAATCGCGAGAGCCCGGTACTCTTGCCTACCAAACTGATATGTACATAACATTTAGTAAATACTTGATATTCCTTACTGCCACACACATATGATATCATTTATCGCACACACATGTTACCTTACTGTTCTTATCCTTTATAAGATATCCTATCCGAGTATAACCCGCTGACAGACTTCCTTTATTCCTATCTCTTTCCGAAACGTCCGTTAGATAAGGTTAGAGCACATGGTGGAGGTGGAGGAGTGGAAACCAACCGAAGAAGACTACGCGGAATTGTCCACATACCATTAGGATTAGTTTTCTTTCCATTTTCAGTTGCCCACATGTTTAAGGCTTGTCTTGTTTCATTGGATGTAATACACACTATGTTTTGTTTGGTTCACCTGCGACGTAATAAGTCCTTAGTTAATGAGAATAAATGATTTTGTCTTTATTTGTAGTTTTAGTACATTGCCTGCATGTATTTACGCTTAACGTAACTGTATCGAGTCTAGATCATCCTCGATATGGTTAGGTTGCAGACCGAGCCACGTCACCGTTTCCGTCCTTTGGCAAGCAGGGCATGACAACTTTCTTCAACCGTTACGTTAACACATATCTTTGACATTTTCTGAAAATATGCTGAATGATACGGTACCTATGCGAAAATCAATATGTTTAGGACATGAACTTGGTTATTTTTCAAGCATATATATGATATTTATTACAAAAACAGTGAAGGTTCTTGGCGCCACTTATACAAGGATGTGAAAGTTGATAAATATGTGTACTTGTTCACCTCAAGTCAAAACTCTGGGGTAGCATCTCATCTGCGTATCATTTATGGATTATATTTAAGTGGGTATGAATGACACACAGTTTGTTCTTTTAAGAAAGGAATTTTCTTCTGTTTTTGCAAGCGGTAACTAAATTAGTTTTAAACTTTGTTTTAAATTATTTGAAGAGTTCTATAAAGAAAATTAATATGATTTTCCAAGGGAACCTGGCTCGTTTTTGCACAAAAATTCGTCCGTCCATCCACCCTTATGGAGCAAAAGCATGTATAAGATGTGGAAATATTCTTAATGGCTTGTAGCTATAATAATAAATCATTTACAGACTTATAGTTAGGATGATGAAGATATTTGTATCAAGCCTTTATTTTAGTACAGATGCGTATCGGACATGCAAAATACTAGTCTAATTAGTCAGAATAGATATTTCTCCTACTCAATAAGACAAAAAAAAAAACCAACTCCCTCACAAGTAAAGTAGTATGAGAGAAAATGGGGAATTGAGGAGAAAACTGGTAACATTTGCTCTCTTTTTTCTTTTTTTAAAGAAGTAATGAATATTTGATGTGGCGATCAAATTCCAAAATCCGAACTATACTAGCAGGGGGTCGCGCTATGCGCGGAATATCAGTACAAAATCAGGTGTCAATCTTGTTGAAAATTGATGCAAATTAATGTCTATGGTTAGGTGCCACCTTTTGACATGCATGACATTGTTAGGTGATGACTTTATTAGGTGCTACTTTTGACATCCATGACATTATTAGGTGATAACAATGATAGGTTGTGACTTTGTTAGGTGCTACTTTTGACATCCATGACATTATTAGACGATGACAATGATAGGTGGTGACTTTGTTAGATAGTGACATTGTCCTAGGTGCTATAAAAACACATCTTATGAGAGACATTTGTATCCATCACAAGCATCATCACAAGAGGCAAAATCCAAGAGAGATTTGTATAGAGAGATTTGAGAGAAATCTCCTAGGGTTCTTGTTTGCAAACTTGATTCAAATATAGTAGACGTTTGCAGATTCCGCTCTGCCGGGGACTAACCATACGGTGCGTGAACCTCGTTAACAAATCTATCTTATTTGTGATTGATTGTTTTCTTATTCCTGCACTTTAATTTATATTGTGTTTCATCGTTTAATTGCGTGATTGTATTTTTGCGTGATTTGGGTTTTGTCGCGAGCACTGTTCCGTGGATCGACTCTCCCTCCCAACAACTGGTATCAGAGCAAGGTTAAGAGAACCTAGAGTTCTTCGATTCTATAATCTAGGTAACGGTGGGTAACGACGCTTATATCTTCTTCCCCACTTTCTTAGATTGTAGTTTTGAAAGCATTGGTTCAGATCTAGGAGGAAGTCGGGTTTGCTGCTATACAGACGAAAAATGGCAGAGGATAAGATAAAAATCGAGAAATTCAATGGTCACAATTTTGGTTGGTGGCGTATGCAGTTAGAAGACTGTCTATACCAAAAGGATTTATATCTTCCGTTGCTAGGAGAAAAGCCCGAGAAGATGACCAATGAGGAGTGGAACCTTTTGGATAGGAAAGCCTTGGCGACGATCAGATTGTCGTTGACTCCGCAGGTGGCCTTTAATATCTCAAAGGAGAAAACAACTAAGGCGCTAATGACGACGTTAGCGAAGTTGTATGAGAAGCCATCGACATTAAATAAAATATTTTTGATGAAGAAACTTTTCGACATGAAAATGGTAAAGAATGGTTCGATAATAGAGCACCTGAACGAGTTCAACAGCGTGACAAGCCAACTTGAGTCCGTTTCAATTATCTTTGAAGACGAGATTCGAGCCCTACTGTTCCTATGTTCATTGCCAGAGAGTTGGGAGAACCTATTGATGGAGGTTAGCAACTCTATCTCGAGGATTCTCACGTTTAATGGTGCGGTAAGCTGCATATTAAACGATGAGATGCGGAGAAAGTCCGTGAGTGGGAGTTTTGGAACTTCTGTACTTTCGGTGGAGAATCGCGGCAGAACAATGGAAAGGGGAAAGTGGAAAAAGGGCAACTCTAAAAGCTGGGATAAATCTCAAGGAAAAATCCAGGGCGCTTGTCGGAATTGCGGAAAGAAGGGCCACAGAAAAAGTGAATGTAAGCTTCCGAAGAAAGGCTCAGATGAGAAGACGGATGGAAAGGAAGCGAATGTAGTGTCTATACAAGAACAAGGGGAACAAGTTCTTTTTCTATCGGCGAGCGAGAACACAAAGGCGGATACTTGGTTACTAGATTCAGGGGCTTCTTTTCATTGCACTTCAGGCAGACATCACTTTAGCGAGTATGTTCAGGACGATCTTGGACATGTGACGGTGGGAAACGGTCAATCGTGTAAGATCGTTGGAAAGGGGGCGATCATCCTGCAACCATCAGGAGGTGGTCAAATCAAATTGAAGAATGCTCGTCACATTCCGGATTTGAAGAAAAGCTTGATTTCCACAAGTCAGCTAGACAACATAGGGTTTACTACAACGTTTGGGAATTCTCAATGGAAGATTTCCAAAGGATCGTTGGTGGTCGCAAGGGACAAGCTGAGCGGTTCGTTGTACTCACTCAATGGGAGCAGCGGAGGCCCGGCTGCATTGACGGCCAGTTCGGAGAAAGATTTGGAGACTTCGTTGTGGTATAAAAGATTGGGGCACCTCAGCGAGAAGAACATGAAAATTCTTCAAGCTAAGGGGGGTGGAGTTGGGACTTTGCGAGAGCTGTGTTTGTGAGAAGCAAAGCGCGCTCATATTTCAAATTGGAGGCGTACCGAAAAAGACCAAGAAACTGGAGATGGTGCATACGGACGTGTGGGGTCCGGTCTCGGTGGAGTCTTATGGAGGAAATGGTATTTCGTGACGTTCATCGATGATACAAGTCGGAAGACATGGATGTACGCGATGAAGAAAAAGTCCGATGTGTTTGGCATCTTCAAACACTGGATTGCGCAGGTGGAGAACCAAATGGGGATGAAGGTTAAATGCCCAAAGTCCGATAATGGCGGGGAATACTGCACCCAAGAGTTCGAAGAGTTTTGCTCGCAAAAAGGTATTCGTTGGTTGAAGACGGTACCTGGGACGCCACAGCAAAATGGTATCGCTGAAAGGATGAACAGAACGATCCTAGAGTGAGTGCGAAGCATGACCTTGGATGCGAATCTGCCAAAATTCTTATGGGCAGCAGCGGTTGATGCTGCTGTGTATCTGATCAATAGAAACCCGGCAAGTGCGCTTGATGGAGGCATTCCAGAAGAAATTTGGTCGGGTAAACCGGACAACTATTCGCACCTCAAAGTATTTGGCTGTATTGCATATTCTTTGATTGATAAGGCAGAAAGGAGTAAGCTTGACTCCAAATTTAAGAAATGTGCTTTTATCGGGTATGGTGGAGACGAGTTCGGATATCGGCTGTGGGATTACACAAGTAAGAAAGTAATACGAAGCCGGAACGTTGTCTTTGATGAGCAGCATTTATATAGAGAAGAAAAGCAAGCCAAAGATGGTGTTATATCTGAGTTCGTGGAGTTAGACAGAACTCAAAAGAACAATCAGGTGTCTTTAAGTGGGGATCAAAACATGGAAGAAGCTGCAATACAGGATCAGGTTCAAGAACATGATGGCAACCATGTTCAGCAACCAGATGTACCAGTTCTGAGGAGATCTACAAAGAAAGGAGACTACCTGAAAGACTTGTGACCGACTTCATTTTGTACACGGATTCGGGAGAGCCTGAATCCCTTGAAGAGGTGACGCAAGACGGCACTTGTAAGTAGTGGGAGCGAGCTATGGACGAGGAGATGGATTCTTTAAAAAAGAACCGCACGTGGGACCTAGTGAAGCTACCCAAGGGTCGAAAAGTGTTGCTGAATAGATGGGTGTACAGGATAAAAGATGAGGCCGATGGTGTGAAGCGGTACAAGGCTCGCTTGGTAGTCAAGGGATATGCACAAAAGCAAGAAATTGACTATCAAGGGATATTTTCCCCTGTGGTGAAAATGACATCAATTCGAGTGATTCTTAGTATTATGGCGGTGGAGGATCTGCACTTGGAGCAGCTTGATGTGAAGACCGCATTCCTTCATGGAGATTTGGTGGAGGAGATTTATATGATGCAACCACCAGGATACGAAGTGAAGGGAAAAGAATCTATGGTGTGTAAACTGCGAAAGAGCTTGTACGGCCTTAAGCAAGCTCCAAGACAGTGGTATCTCAAATTCGATCAGTTCATGCTAGAGACGGAATTTGTGCGTGGTGAGTCAGATCACTGTGTCTATATTCAGACTTTTGAGGATGAAGACTATATCATTCTATCACTCTATGTAGATGATATGATGGTAGTAGGTCCGAACTTCGAGAAAATTCAAAGTCTGAAGAAGATGATGGCTGAAAAGTTTTCCATGAAAGATTTAGGAGCGGCCAAACAAATTTTGGGCATGAAGATCGTTCGAGATAGAAAGCAGCGGAAGCTGTGGTTATCGCAAAGCGACTATATCGAGAAGGTTTTGAAGCGGTTCAACATGGACAAGTCAAAACCGGTGAGTACGCTTTTAGCAAAACATTTCAAACTCATGAAGGAGTTTTGCCCGACAACTCAAGAGTAGAAAGACGAGATGGCAAGAGTGCCTTATGCTTCTGCGATGGGGAGTTTAATGTATGCAATGGTGAGTACGAAACCAGATATTGCACATGTAGTGGGAGTTGTGAGCTGGTATATGCAAAACCCGGGGAAGGAACATTGGAATGCGGTAAAGTAGATTTTGAGGTATCTTAAGGGTACGTTTAGTCACTGCTTATGTTTCGGGGGTGACTCTCTAAATGTACAAGGTTACGTTGATGCGGACTACTCGGATGATCGAGATAGTAGGAAGAGCACAACGGGATACGTATTTACAGTTGTGGGAACAGCGGTGAGTTGGATATCTCAATTGCAAAAAGTGGTAGTATTGTCAACTACGGAGGCTGAGTACGTGGCGATCACGGAAGCCAGCAAAGAGATGATACTCGAAGAGTTGAGTAAGAAGCAAGACTTTAATACCTTGTGAAGCGACAGCCAAAGTGCAATACATTTGGCAAAGAATGCAACATATCATTCTCGGATGAAGCATATCAAGGTGCTGTACCACTTCATACGCATGGCGTTAAAAGATGGTGAGTTGACACTCCAGAAGATCGCGGAAGAAAAGAATCCGGCGGATATGTTCACCAAAATAGTAGACAGAGATAAGCTGAATCTCTGTTGCAGATTGGTGAATCTCTCCATGAAAATTTAATGAGGAGAGAGCAGCAGCGGAATCGTGTGAAGTTTATTAGTGTTGAGAATCAAGCTAAAAAAATTACTCCAAGTGGGACAATGTAGAGATTGTGATGAATTTGCATCAAGGTGGAGTTTGTTGAAAATTGATGCAACTTAAAGTCTATGGTTATGTGCCACCTTTTGACATGCATGACATTGTTAGGTGATGACAATGACAGGTGGTGACTTTGTTAGGTGCTACTTTTGACATCCATGACATTGTTAGGTGATGACAATGATAGGTGGTGACTTTGTTAGGTGCTACTTTTGACATCCATGACATTGTTAGGCGATGACAATGATAGGTGGTGACTTTGTTAGATAGTGACATTGTCCTAGGTGCTATAAAATCACATCTTATGAATGAGGCATTTTGTATCCATCACAAACATCATCACAAGAGGCAAAAACCAAGAGAGATTTGTATAGAGAAATTTGAGAGAAATCTTCTAGGGTTCTTGTTTGCAAACTTGATTCAAGTATAATAGACGTTTGCAGATTCCGCTTTGCCGGGGACTAGCCATACTGTGAGTGAACCTTGTTAACAAATCTATCTTGTTTGTGATTGATTGTTTTCTTATTCCTGCACTTTAATTTATATTGCCTTTCGTTGTTTAATTGCGTGATTGTATTTTTGCGTGATTTGGGTTTTGTCGCAAGCACTGTTCCGTGGATCGACTCTCCCTCCCAACAAATCTTAGCGGTGTTGATAGAGCATGGTTAGTCTCATACAATCATAGAACAAATGACGATGCGCATATATCAATTCAATGCGAATTTCTTGTTAAATGAAATTTTTATAGGAGAAGCGTAGATTGACTTGTTCACTTCTTATTCTTGGAAGTAATTAGCATTAAATTATATGTGGTTATCAATAATTTTAAAAGATTTGCATAAAGATTAGGGTTGTAAATGGATCTACAGATCGATATAACCATATCCATATCCGATAGTCTTTGGACACGAATACGGATAATAAAAACTAATATCCGTATTCGAAAAAGTTGGATACAGATACAATATTCGTACCTGGTTTTCATTGATGGATACGAATACAGATACAGGTAATCATCATACATAAAAATTTATATTTGTATTTCATAAGAATTAGAATACAGAATCCATTTGAACTATCCATATCCATTTACATTCCTAATAAAGATAGAGATGTCAATTACACTTTCTCATCGGAAATCTGAATATAATTATTAAGAGATTAATGCTACATTATTTTTCAAGCACATGAACAGTGATCTACGTGTGATTTCAGTATATAGTGAATGGGAGTTAATTGGAGTTATGTAAGAATGGAAGGGGGTGATTGTAAATTTTGACAATCCAAATAGGCTCATAAACACTGGAGCCAAGGCCCGAACGAAAATTTCGAGAAAAACAGGTAGCTGAGGAAATTTTTCCGCCTACGTCAAAAATGAGCTTGATCTGGCTTCCCCAAATGCAAATTTCTAAAACAGATGGATGGTTTGTTTTTTCGACGCCATAGGAGGAAATTCCCTCTCCTATGGCATTTTTCCTCCATTATTCTCATTTCTCAAAAGGTTATGGGCAAAAGGTAATTTTTTTTTCAGCCCACCCAATCAGCATTCATGAGAATGAAGGGACCAAATACAAACCTCATTAAAATGAAGAGGCCGAAGTAAAATTTCCAAACTAACGACAAAAATTGCCGGATCCGAGGCCTTGTATAACTTTCTAACATTTATATGATACGAAGGAGAGTTCTTGAGAGAATATTCTGCAGGAATCAGCATCTTTTCCAAAACACTATCTTTTGCCTGCATTTCCTAATTTGCCCCCAGGTTTTTTGTAATCAACAACTCATTCCAATCTTAATTATTAGTGAGAACCCAAGAAAATTCTTTCTCTGCAGTGCTTGGACTTGCTTTATAGAGGGAGGGCCCACCATGCGATGGTTGAAGGTAAAATTTGGGTGCAAATTACTTTCGTATTTTTTACGTTCAGACTTTTTTATTGATTCCGCCGTCTTATTTTATATCAAAACCGCCCCAAATTCTCTCTCCTTTCAAAATCAACCCTCATTTCTCTTTTGAAAATTTCAGAGAAAAGCTTGGAAACATGACGTAGATATCATCAAAAAATGGACGAGTTGATGAAAAAATTACAGATGTCACCTTTTACGATTAATTTGTGGGTCCCGTCTCTTTGCGCAATGTTTGAAAAAAGATTTAATTGTGATGAATTTTTTTTATAACTTTTGTGTGCTTTTCACTGTAGTTTTTCCTCAAAGCAGTTGGTTCTCTTCTTTTTTTCCACATTAGATTACTTGCTTTACATATGGTTTTGCGGCCTATAGAGTTTTCTATTTTAGTCAAAGTCTCCATCGAGTTCAAACTTAGATTTGTTTTGTTATGTTTTATCAATAAATTTTAAATCTAAACCCACTCATCATTTTATCACCATGAAATTTTTATCAATAAATTTTAAATCTAAACCAACTCATTGCCTTTTAAGAATAAGATTTAAATTTAATTAGATTAGTAAGATTTAGATTTGTTTAGATTTAAATAGATTTTTTATATTTCTTATCATTAGAAAAGCGATAATATATATATGAGATAGAGGGGATTCTCTATGTACCTCATAATTTTTCTCTAATATCAGATAAAGTACAACCAAAAACACGTGGAGAAAGAAAAAATAAAGGTTTAGAGTGAAATAAAATAGAGCTTGATGTGAAATATGCATTTTTTTCATGGTGACTTGAAGGAGGAAGTATGTTTGGAGCGACCACCTAGTTTTGTTGCTCAGGAGAAGCCTGGAAAAGTCTGCAAACTTCAGAGAACTTTATATAGTCTCAAACAGTTTCCGCATACTTGGTTTAGGAGATTAATTAGCGTTGTTCGAGCTTTTGGGTTATGCAGAAACAACTATGATCATTCTGTTTTCTTTAGAAATCGAGAAGGCTGCAGAATTTTGATGGTTGTTTATGTTGATGATATTGTGATCACAGGCGACGATGCAAAAAGTAATACTGAGTTAAAATCTTATCTTCAGAAGAAATTCAGCACTAAAGATTTAGCAGAGTTGAAATACTTTCTGGACATTGAGGTGGCATGTTCTTCTCCTTAGGGATATATTTGCAACTCAAAAGAGCTATGTTCTTGATATGCTTAAGAAATCAAAGATGTATGACTGTAATCCTATTGACTCGCCTATAAATCCTAATATCAAGCTATATCCAGGACAGAGGGAGCCACTTATTGATCCAGGATGATATCATAGATTGGTTGGTAAGCTTAATTATTTGACTGTGATAAGGCCTGACATATTTTTTTCTATTAGTATAATTAGCCAGTTTATAGCGGATCTTAGAATTTCACATTAGAGTACAATGATGCATATCCTTCACTGTTTGAAAGCTACACCAGGGAAATGTATTATTGTTGGATATAGGTGCTCTCAAGGCAATTATCGTAGTTGCAAGAATGCAATTACTAACTTCGATGAGGGCATGTATCAAGAATAATCTTGCTCGAGATGATAGTGTGCTATCTGGTTTGTCTTTATCTGTCATGTGAATACGTGTTACTAGTTATCGCGTATCGCTAATACATGAGATAAAACTCATAGGATCTTTGTTTGACTACCAGGATTATGATAAGGATCATACTAGTGGGGCCTGATAGTTATATGCACATCCTTAAATGTCCCTAATCATAAGAGTATCGAGACTGGGTATCGGTACTCCATTTTAGACTAGTGTATACGTTTCATGACCCTGTACGGGACGATGGCTGATCCCATAGCCATTGGTGTTTGAAACTGATGATTGTATACATATGCTCATTGGATGAGTTACACTGGACGGACTCGGCGAGAACTCCTAGATGGTATTATACCAATGTCAGATAGCAGTACTCTGATGACATGATTACAAGGTAGTCTCTAGACCTGAAATCGCCACAGTGTCTCATGTGTGTTCCTACTATAACTAGATTATTACCCTACCATGGCTCTACTGACCCTACCATGGCTCTACTGAGTCGTGCAAATAGGTTTTAGTTGGGTACAGTCCCGAAGCATATAGAGGCAGTGAGCGGTCGATGGAATTCGTCACTCTCGGTATTGGGAGTCGATATCGCACTATGCAAGACACAACTATAACCAGAAGTCCGTGGCCATAGCAGTCGAGATAAACGGGTAAGTATTACCAGTTGTATCTCTTTGGTTATGAGTCCTCTGTCAGCATGACTTATCGAGTTATTGGGGGTTTGACAGATTCCACTCCCCAGACCTGGTATGTGATACTCTTTGACGAAGAGACCGGACTGTACGGTGACTGTCACTTATAGACTTTGTTGGGTCCGGATGAGTTCGCTCGTTGACCTGCCATTATCTTGCTCATATCTGGATAGCCGTTACGTACAGCTAGTGTCACTAACGAGCTTGTAGGTTAACCCGAAAGGGGGTTGAAGTTGAAAGTGTTTCAGATTCAATCGGATACGATCCTGTAAAACCTACTGCCAGCGTATTGACAGGTCTTTAGAGTCCCGCAACGAAAGTGCCTGCCCGGGCAAAACACGATGTGATGTACGTATAAGGATACGTACATGAATTCGATAAAACATGTATATTGGATATACGTGTTTAATCGGACGACTGTTATACTGGCCGGTTTTAAAGCCGGAATACCACGTCAACACTTGACTTGATAACCGTATTAATGATACAGTTTCTAGTATAGTGTATATGCTACACACTCTCTTTACAGTATATGTTACTGAGAAGATATTGATTGTATTTCGTGTATGTGATACATGATGTGTACGTGTATAGGATACATGTACTAATACTTATTTAATATATATATTTGATATATATATTAATTCCCACCATTATAAATTATTTATAAATATATATATATATATATATATATATATATATATATATATCTATCTATCTATCTATCTATATATATATATAAATGTCTATATATCTTTATATATATATATATATATATTAATGTATATATATTATTATATACTTAATTAAGTGGGGGGGCCACCCTCTCTCTTGTATATTGACACACATATAAAAGAAAGAGTGAGAAGAGTGTATGTGTCATGTTAAATATGACATGGTTTGAAAAAGGATATGACACGATTCTTTTTCACAACACAAGCCATCATTTTTTCCAAACACCTTCTTCTTCCTCAACATAAGAAAGCTCAAGCTCTCTTGAAAATGGCAAGTGTTGCCATAGTGAGGGAGTGTAAAAAGTAGAGAGTATATATCGTTCGCATCGTCTTCCTTCATGCCCAGCAATTCTCTGGAGGAAGTTTCTCTGACCGGTGAAGGAGTTGGAGCTCAGACAGCCCGCTTTCAATACAGATCATCTATGGCGAGGCAGTCGGCGTGCAGACGCGTTCGAGAGCTCATGAAATTTAGACGGGGTCTTCCGGGATCAGCCGGACACGCTACAACGGTTGTAAAAGCTCTGAACTCTTCCTTTTACTCTTTATATTTAGCTAGAAACTAGTGTTTGAAAGATTTTTGGCATATGGTCGATCGCGCTCTTACGGAATTTTTGTTTTCCGTCCATTCCCGCTTCCTCTGCTCGCACGCGCGGGATGCGCCCGGCCTTACAGAGAGCCAACCAAGTACTAGGACTAGCTTAGGCGATATTTTAGTTTCGATCAATAATTTTCTGATTTCGATTTCCTCGTTTAAACCCCTTCTCTATTCGAATTTCAAAAGTCTTTTATAATTTTTTTAAACAATTGCAGAATGTCATTTTGGATATGAAAATGAAGTGGGAGAAAAATGGAGGGGGTTTGTTTGAATTGGACCAGTGGTAGCGGGTACTTAGCGGGCCATTTTGTTTCAAAATGCTCCCAATTTTCTCTGGGGGCTTAAACTTGTGGAAATAGGAATTTTGGTATTGTTTGTTTTTCCCAGTATTGAGAGATGGTCTCGTATTGCTTTGAAAAGTTATCGATCAAAACTGTAACATCGTAGTGTTTCCGTATTGATGATGTTAAAGTGTTTAACTCAGTTGATACGATAATACATACTTGTTGATATGTATTTGTGAGTTTGTGATGTTCTATGTTAAGTTTATTTGATACGGATTGGATCGTCACGAAATGAATAGCCCTGTGCGTATTTGGTTGTTATGCGTTTCTTTTCATTCATGTTGTAGCCAAAATGTATATTCTTTTATTCGGAACGAGCGGTCGACATGTGGCCGTCGTTTCCGCTTATTGTATTATTATTTGTCGGGGCTCGATCAAGTTGCGATCGATGTTACCATTGTATTAATATGGGTATTAGGATTACCCCACGGAGAAGCGCACTAGCAGCCGGGTTCTATATTGCAGCGGGTGGCCATCTCAAGGAGCTGAGACCGGGTCATTCGATTTTAGGATTGGCGGGCTGCTTGCCGTGCTTGTAGGGGGTTAGGATAGACCCATGGAGGAGTGCTCTTGTCATCGGATTCGAGAAAGTGTTGGGTGGTCCCATCATCGTGATGATACCGGGTTGCCTCGTTTCTCGGGTTAGCGGATGACTTGCCGCACTCGTAGGGGTCTGCTTTTGGCTACACACGGGCTATTCACGCGACCGGGGTATTTCATGCTTCATTTTTGGCTCGAACGAAACGCGGGATTACTAGGTGATCCGACCATTCCAAACTCTGTGATGCTGTTTTTCCTCATACTGTAATGTGATTATTTGTGTGTGATGGTATATTTATATATGCGATATATAGTATATATATATAAATTAATGCTATATACATTTTGCATCCGCACTAGCCCTGTCCCCGCTCTGCCGTTAGTTATACCTAACGGTGCATGACGGGGCCCCGTGGCGAGTGCGGATGGCGTATATATGCATTATATTTTTCTTTTTCATACTTTTCTGCGATGATTGTATGAGAAGGATAATGCTAGATAATGAGATTATCTAAATGATGTGATTGTATTAATTGCATTAATACAAAGTAAAATAAACCTATACGTTGTAGGAACCAATTTTTTATAAAAAGGGAAATTTTAGTCGATTTTTTTGCTCTGCATTGAGGCATCCGGTTAGGAATGTCCTGCACCTCATTCGATGAGGAAAGAGCCTTGATCCCGTCACTGGGAGTTCCCTCTTGGGCAAAAGAGTGTGTTACTAAAATTGTTTTTATAGCCATATTCTTTTTCTTCGCGTCGTGCTATTCGATTAAGAATATCCCGCACCTCATTTGATGAGGAAAAGAGTCTAGATCCCTTCATGGGGAGTTCACTCTTAGGCAAAGGTCTACGTGACTATAAACTTTCAAAATCACTTGGTTCCTACGATGAAATCAAATTCATTACGTTGATGGTTTTATTCAAAACCAGTCGTAGCCCTCTGCCATTTCAAGAAGTAGAGTACTTAGTATTCGTGCTACGTTTGTTGGCATCCATAAAGGTGTAGTGCATGGTAACTAAGTGATGTCTTCCTACTAGCATTTGATGCGGTTAGTCGAGACAGTCGCACAGCCTTGTTGGCTTCCGTCAAGAGCCTGTGCGGGTGGGTTCGAGTTAATCATGAAATGATGGGTTAAACTTGATTAGAGGCCTATGATTTGTTGGGATCCATTAAGGTCATAGGTTGTTAAAGGTAAAAACCGATATCAGGAGTTTCAAGTGTTGAAACTTGCAATGAGATTATATACCTTCTATGGAGTGGGGCGACTTGTTGGCATCCGTCAAGGTTACCACGCCATGATAGTTTGGATCATGATTCCTATTGTGAGTAATAGTTACTCCTGGAAGATTTTCTATACGAAATCCTGGATAGTTCTCCTTTTGCGGTTTGAAGGAGAATTTGATAGAACAATGGGAGTCATCTTGATTAGCTAAATATACCAATCTAATCTAGGTTAGAGTGCACGCTGAGTGTTTCTTCTCTCTCTCTCTCTGGCAGCGACCCTGGACTCACCTTAAACTAAGACTCATTAACCATTTTGACCGACCTTTTTATAATCGACAGCTTTGGAATGTCTGGATTGCCCTAATCCACAACATAGTCATATATATCTTCATATATCCTACTTCCCCTTCTGCTAACTCCAGAACCCTCTGTATTCAGTACAGAGATCCATATTGTTTGGAAGGCCATCGTATAGTTAGATACGAACTCGATAAAAACATTTCAGTCTGAGGATGGCCACTGGTTCTGGATTAGATGAATTCTTCGTTTGTCTATCCCTTCTACCTTATCTCAAGCTCAAGAGCTCCTTACATATAAAGAGTGTATACCAGTTACGCTTATTGGATAGTTTTCTTCCAATCCCGAAGCTGGTGCTGAAGAAATGGAAAGGAGAAAACCATCTAACATAAGTTCGGTATACAGGAAGGTAAGATGGAGAGACATCAAAAGGGGTTTGAAGTGAGAAAAGGAAATTATGACTACTGTCATGAGCCTTGGCAATGAAAAAGGCAATATTGTAAATACCCGACTAACCGCACTGGAACATTTTTGATGTTTCAGATTTCCCGTGCGTCTGTGTTTTGAGAAACTATTTCTTAATAAACTCTAACTCCTAGGTATAAAGATACCGGATTAGAATCCCATATCTGTAGGGTGTTATAGATGCTGAGAAGGAATAGAGAATTGAGAATGGATGATTTTTTCCTCAATATCGGTTTTCGGAGCAATTGTTGCTATTGAGGAAAATCATCAGGTTTTGAATACAGCAAACTTTTGGTTTCATTTAACCAAAAGAATGTTTTTCAATTAACAGCACACGGAAAATGAGTTTGTGAACTCTAGGAACTTATACATATTGATGTATGTTGTCCAATGTCCATACGGATAAGGGGTTGGTTCTAGGTATTCCATATTGAGAATGTGATTCTCTCTCAGATTGCTCATCCGTGGGTGCGCTCCAAGATGAGTAATGTTGAGTTGCCTTCTTCAATTTAGGGGATGCATTAGAAATAGATGCATATCAATTGATACTGGTTCTACCTAAACTTGTGCCTCTTTTCCATATGTGATATAGAATAGTGTTCATCTTAAAATTGTTAAGATGTTGGGTTATCTGGTTTGTGCCTAAAATCGTAATCCAGACAAACTCAAGGCACGTATCGGTAATATCAGTTTGTGGGATATCCCAAGATTTTGTGAGGGATAGCTTCTACCATTTTCAGGTTCAAAAGTGTTTTTTTCGTGACTCACCACCTTCTTGGTAAAGGAATTTCTTGCAAAAGAAATTAGTGGGAGTATGGTAGAACTAGAAATGGTTCCAGAACCACAAACGGTTATTGAAAGTTTAGTAAAACCTAATGATCCAATTGACCCTAACAAACCATAGCTACTCCGCAGATTTAGTAGGTGGCCTCTGCCATCCTAGAGATACCTCGGTTTTCTCGTAGACGGTGACAAGGAGGCTTGCATCATGTGATGATGACCCTACTAATTATCAGCATGCCATAGGAAGTGGTGACTTTTGACTGATGGCTGGATGCCACATTATCCAAGTTGGACTCCATGCATTACAACAAATTATAGACTTTGTTGCATGCTCCTAAAAGAGGTAAAACCCATAAGGAGCAAGCAGATCTTTCGAGATCAGTGCAAATGGAAGGTATTAACCTAATAAAGAATAGACTTGTAGTATACAGTATTCATCAAATACCCGATATGGATTGTGATTATACTGTTACTTCAAAATCTGTGCTGAAGTCCTTGCGGATAAAAATTGCCACTATTGTTTTCATGACTGTGATATATGATATGAGTATGATTATAACGTATTTCTAAATTAGATTTAGAAGTGTACGTGTATATGACTCTACCAGAGGATTGTCTTAGTCAGTGGGAGCAGCGGATAGTGTGCAAGTTGCTTAAACCTGTTTATAGACTAAAGCTGACATAGCGGAGGTGGATCTTCTATTTTGATGCAACGGTCAAAGTATTTGACTTCATTAAAATAAGAGATGAACCTGGTATTTATAAGAAAGCTGTGGAGAGTATTGTCAGATTCTGCATACTGATATGGATAACATACTCTTGACAGGAAATGATATTCCTACACTACGATTCGGTCAAATATTTGTTGTCACTATTTTTCCTTTATGGATTATATATACATCATCGATTCTGGTGATTAGATCTATAAGTTTAGATCTAGTAAGGGTTTTGGGATTATCTCAATTCAGATATAATGACACCATTCTATAATGGTTTAGAATGGAGGACTCCTAGTAAGGTAATGTACCCGTAAGTAATAGGGTCACTCTCTCTAAATGATGTCTTTCAAGATTGATGAAGAGAGAGACTCGCATGAATGACATTCGACATGTTTCGGTAGTGAGGTCAATCATGCGATATTAAATACCAGACCAGATATTGCTTTTACACTAGGTGTAGTAAGATGATATTAGTCCAATCCTGGAGAAACAAAGCAAGAAGTGAAGAGCATATAAGATGTTCTTGGTGTATGGTAATGAAAGCCTCCTTAGAGAGGCGATTACCGATTCCATCTTCCGTAGTGACAAAGATGATAGAATATCTATCATGAGTCATTAGTTTACCCTCTTACGAGGAGTAGTTTATTGGAAGAGTTCAAATTGAGATACTGGGGTAGTTAAGACGCTAGATGCTGATTGTGAATCAGCAGAGGATACATCCTAAATATTTGTTTGGATAAATACGTTCATTTATGAACTAGGTATCATTAGCTATCCAAACACTATTCTAGGGTAAGTATCGCTCATTTCGGGAGATAGTTGATCTCCGTGAAGTTGAGATTCAAAGAGATACAATTAGAAACATCGTAACAGATCCACTCACTAAGGCCATTTCTCGAACACAGTTTGCAAAACTGTTAGTACAGAAGTTAGGTATACAGTAGCACATGAGATGTTTGTATGCGATACCGCAATTATTGGACTTGAGTGCAAGTAGGAGATTGTTGGATATAGGTGCCCTCAAGGCAATTATCGTAGTTGCAAGAATGCAATTACTGAATTCGAGGAGGGCCTGTACCAAGAACAGTCTTACTCGAGATAGGAAGGCCTGTACCAAGAACAGTCTTACTCGAGATGATAGTGTGCTATCTGGTTTGTCTTTATCTGTCATGTGAATACGTGTTACTAGTTATCGCGTATCGCTAATACATGAGATAAAGCCCATAGGATATTTGCTTGACTACCAGGATTATGATAAGGATCATACTAGTGGACATGGTAGTTTATAAGTACATCCTTAAATGTCCCTAGTCATAGGAGTATCGAGTCTGGGCATCGGTACTCCAGTTAGACTAGTGTATACGTTTCATGACCCTGTACAGGACGATGGTTGATCCCATAGCCATTGGTGTTTGACACTGATGATTGTATACAGGTGCTCATTGGATGAGTTACATTAGACGGACTCGCTGAAACTCTTAGATGGTATTATACCAATGTCAGATAGCAGTACTCTGGTGACATGAGTACAGGATAGTCCCAAGACCTGAAATAACCACAGTGTCTCGTGTGTGTTCCCACTGTACTTAGATTACTACCCTACTACGACTCTACTGAGTCGTGCAAACAGATTTTAGTTGGGTACAGTCCCCAAGCACATGGAAGCGGTGAGCGGTCGAGAGAATTCGTCACTCTCGGTATTGGGAGTCGATATCACACTGTGCAGGACATGATTATAACCAGAAGTCCGTGGCCACGGCAATCGAGATAAACTGGTAAGTGTTACCAGTTGTATCTCTTTAGTTATGAGTTCTCTTGTAACAACTCTATTTCAGTGTACAGAAAATTTGATTAAAAGTTAATGTACAAATAGAGTATTTGCAATCCTGTGTACACTATAAGTATTTGAATTGCTTTTGAACTGCAAAAAACAACTTGTAATGTTTTGGTAAAGCCTTGCACTTCTGTGACATATCCTCTATGTTCGAATCCCATCAGCCATATTATTTTTTGTTGATTTTTCTTTTAATCTTTTAGAAGCTCAAAGATTTGCACGTGCATAACACGTAAAATGAAAAGTCATAAAGTAATCAAACACGTGCAGTGAGGTATACCAAGCGACAGTGACACATGGCATGAATCCAAGCCCTAGCCACCGGTTTATGACCGGCGAGATATGAAAGGGAGGCCGGCACCGTCGGTCATGTCCATAGGTGATGCCCTTAATTTTTAACCCCAGAACCCCTTGGCCTACCCCACTACCCCCATGCTGTTTAATTTCTCTGCACATTTCCAGAGAATTAAAAATTGGCATTAATCCACATTTTAATGCACATTTTAATTCTATTCAAACCCTAATTTTCCCTATAAATACCACACTACATTTCACCCCTCCTTATTCAGTATTTCTATACAAAAACTCTCTAAAATTTCCAAGTCCCAAGTTGTACAAGTGGAGTTAGCAAAGGGTAAGGTTCCGGCGACGTTTCAGGAAGATTCCGGTGACGAAACGACTTCCCAACGATTCCAATAGCGTTCCCTATCTCCCCTCTTTATTTTTAACCTGTAAGTTCCCACTTCCCCCTTCTCTTCTATTAAAACGAAATCACTTTTCAAAACTAGTCGAAAGCGGAGTTAATCCGACTTCCGAATCCATTTTAACTAAAAACACAATTTTTCTTTAGAAAAAATCCACCATATTTTTGTATATTGTTTAACAAACATAATACAACATTCACAACAAGTTTCATCTCAAAATAATATAAATTGCAACTTCTATTCCATCTTTACGGTAAAATACTATCATGTTACATACGACATTGTTTATTCAATTTTACCGTATTACCTTTAGAAAACTCATGAGGTAATGACTTATCTCATCACAACACACATTTTTGACATAGCACGATAACTCTTGGGCATTAGTTTATGGGAAAATATGAGTTTACATTTAAATACTATAAACATTCAAAACCGTTTTCTTTATAAGTGTATTATTTAATTCCTTGCAAATACGGCTCTACAACCCATTTTGGGGAACCCCGATCGGGATGGTGCGGGTTATCACACATCCTCGGGCCTAGTAGAGTGAGATGCATACCTCTGTAAGGAGCATTCGATCTCGATAGAATTTTTTATGCAATTTTAAAGAAAAATATGATTTTTATTTAATAAATAAATTATATATATATTTTTAAATATTAGATATATATAATTATTATCAAAATATCTAATTTAAATATTATATATATATCCCATGTTTTCTAAATCAAAAAAATCACAAATTCCATAAAACTACCATTATAAATCAATACAATCTCAATATTACACTAAAATACCATATAAAATGAAATCTAGGTTATATCCACTAGAATATTTCACTTTATAAAAATTAAAATTATGAAAACCCTAAAAATGATAATTAAATACTTGAGGTGTATTTTGAAAATATATCAAAACTATTTTTCATAAAACCTCCTCAAATTATATTAAATTATAATAAGAACCCTAGTAAACATAGATTTAAGCGGGACCAGTTCTCTTGAGCCTCAGGGAGCCGGAGAATATGGGTGATTGCCTATCTAAAGTAGACAACCTAAAAATAGTGTTATCAACTCGGTAATTGTCTTGGAAAAAGACACAAATCCTGCCGTCCATGTGCAGCAGTTATCGATAACATCAAAACTAATTCAGGACTTTAATTTCTTTTTAAGTGTCTGACTCAGACAGAGTCTTAATCTAATATGAAATCAATCTGACTTGAATTCAATTCAAGTATAACTACAATACAACATGAATCCATTTATACCAGAATTCAATCTATATCGACCGAACCGAACCATGGATATACTCTGATTACATGACTATCCATTTATATCCATTCTGTTTACATGATGTCATGGTTTCGGCAAGTCATCCATCTATATAACAAAACAATACAATCAATACAAAATACATTACGGGGTTTAAAGGGGTAGACTGGTACGGATTGTGTTAGAAGTGGCACGAGACGGTCACTTTAATACACCTAATCTGAATATCCATTGCTGTTGTTCCGTGGCTTAACGGTTCCTTGTGCTCCGTATACCTTAGTCTCCGGAATAGTGGGACTCCTCTCGTATACACTGGCATATTCTGTACCAAGCTACAAACAACTGTGTTAACAGAACAAAAGATAACATTATACAGTTATATTCTCTTTTCTGTTTATTCTACTTCTCTCTTTTTTGGGACTTACCAAGCGATTGTTCGCTGACGACATTCATTTCCTTCTTTCTTTGGAATGTTGTCAGGTGGATCCGACTCACTAGAGATCGAGCCCACTACCGAGGACTTGGAGCAGTTTGCCATCGACCCCGAGTTGTACGCACTTGTATATACTTTTCATTTCAGTTATGCCATTATTTAGGCATTGCTTTCTATTCCTGTATTTACATTTCCAGTTGTACTTGTAAAGAATTGTTAAATAAATAAAAGTTGATGTTCATTTATATTCATGTCTCTTGTGTACATTTTATTTTATATTGCTTAGATACGCTTAGCTTGTTTACTTCTGAGTAAATACGCCTGACCCATCACGTCTCCTTACCGTACACCGCGAAGCGGGGCGTGACAGCTCTATCAGCACGACTTATCGGGTTATTAGGGATTTGACGAATTTCACTCCCCAGACCCGATATGTGATACTCTTTGACGAAGAGACCGGACCATACGGTGACTATCACTTATAGACTTTGTTGGATCCGGATGAGTTCACTCGTCGACCTGCCTTTATCTTGCTCATACATGGGTAGCCGTTACGTACAGCTAGTACCCCTGACGAGCTTGTAGGTTAACCCGAAAGGGTATTGAATCTGAAAGTGTTTCAGATTCAATCGGATACGATCCTATATAACTGTAACAACTATGAAATTACTATACAGAAATTTCTTTCTATTGTACAGAAAAAGGGTTTTACAGCCTGTGTAAGAGTTAAAAGTTATTTTTGTTTAATAAAAGTAAGAAGTAACTAGTGACTCACTGGTAAAACCTCTACACTGCTGTGAAATAGCCTGTGCGTTCGATTTCTATCAGACCAAATTATATTTAGATTTTTCTTTTTAAATTTTTAGAAGCCTAAGAGTTTGCACGTGCAATATATGGAGAACAAAAAAGTTTCAGAAAAATCAAACAGGCGCAATGATGTGTACACACCCAACTTGACACGTGGCACAAATCTCGAGACAGATCGAAAAAATCGGACCGCCCGTTTCCTTGATTTGGCTGGTCCCGACGGTCCAAAATGCTCCAAATCACCCTGTGTTTTGCGCACTTGTCCCTTCGACTTCCCTTAACCCCCCTACACCGTTTGATTTTCATGCAATCAAACAGAGACTCTTCAATTTACCATTTCACACTTTTTAATGCATTTTAATCCAAAATTTAAATACCCAAACCCTAATTCTTCACTATAAATACCAATCCATGCCCCAGCTCTTCACCATTCTGAAAATTCTAGAAAAAATCTCTCAAACTTTTTAAGTGTTAAGTGGAGTTAAGCCCCTCAAATAGAGTAGCGAGCCAAACTCGACGACCGGAGCATCTCCGACGAAACCACGACTTCCGAGAGCTTCTTCAATCTCTTCTTAATCATCTAAAACAGTAAGTCCCTCTTCTCTCCATTTCTTCCACCTCAATCCGTATTTAATAAATACTCGACAAAAGAGGAGTTATCTCCGATATCCTATTCTTTTTACATTTGCAAGACATGTGTTAACCAAATTAAAATAATCTAACATGCTACCTTAATCTTAACATAATTTTCCATCATTTAGTTTTTAGTTTTAACAAAAATTTCATAGGAAACGAACATATAACAAGCTTTTTCATTAAAATACCATGAACTTTAGTATAACGCTTCTCGATAATTAGTTTAAATACCTTTAGAAAAACTTTACGAGGTAACGACCTACCCCACAGGCACACTATGCTTCCATAGCACGATATTCTAAAGTTATAGTTAATTTAAAGATGAACTTTTTCATTAAAATACCACACCGTTTCAAAACGGGTTTTTTTTAAATCGGTATTTCGAAATTCTTGGCTATTACGCCTCTACAACACTCGTCAGGGGACCCGCTAATGGATGGTATGGATTATCGCACATCCTTGAGATAGTAGAGCGAGATGTAGAGCTCCTCACGGAGTATTCGATCTCGAAAGGAATTAAAATACGGTTTTAAGAAACGCGACTTTTCTAAATAAATTAATTTTTGAAAAATTATATAATCCGTATTTTCAATAAAACAAATTAAGAAACAATATTTTTAAAATGAAAGATTAGAATTTTTTTAATAAAATACCACCAAGTTTCCAAAAGTAGTAATTTTCACAAAAATACCATAAACTTTCAAAAAAGCTAGGTTTTACCACCAAAACACCACAACAATTAAAATACATGCTCATGAAAACCCTAAATATTACAAATCACCCTTGAGATTATTTTTAAACAATATTAATATATATTTTTCATAAAACCCCCTCGAGATATGCAAACAATATTTTAAGGACTTTAGAATTAATATAGGCTTAAGCGGTATCATTTCTCTTGGGCCTCAGAGAGCTGGAGAAAGTGAATGCTTGCCTATTCAGATTAGACAACTTAACGGAGTTATCAAATGGCAATTATCTTGGAAAATACACAAATCCTGTCTTTCATGTGTAGCAGTTACTGATTTCTTCCGAATAAAAGATTTTTAACAATTTACATCAATTCACATGAAAAGACATGAACTCGAATCCAAACTCAAATTTAAACTTGAACTCGAACTCTAACCTAACTCGAATCTAAACTCGAATATGAACTCGAACCCAAACTACTCGAATCAACTTGACTCGAACCAAGATTTCCAATTGTCATAACTCGCATATTACTCGACTCACCCGAATACAATCTACACCATTTTGCAATCTATGGTTTCGATCAAAACATGTTAATCAATCAATCAAACCAATTAAATATATTAACCAGTTATATATATTATATTCGGGGTGTTTGAGATAGTTTCTTGTGTGAATCCAACGGAGCTTCAGGAGTCCCGTATTAATCTCTTTTTTTATTTTACTTGAATATCAGTCGGGTTGACTCATCCATAGCCTAAAGCCCCGATACTAACACATGAAATAGGCCCGTGTTTTCTTGCTCCTGGGTCTCCACTCTTGAGCTCGTGAATACTTCTACGGCTGTATTGACATTCGCACTTGGAACTTAACATTAATATAATGACCATATAGAGACCTATAGTATATGCTTACCCATGAACATATAGTCTTACTTGTTATATATATTTTACACTTGTCATTTTCTTTACTTTTATCTATCTTTGGGACTTATCGAGCGCTAGTTCGCTGACGGGCATTCCACCCACTTTTCTTCTCTTGGAATGTTCGTCAGATACGGTCGAGACGGAAGAAGTTGAAGCCACAGAGAAGGACTACAGCCAGATTGCTACTCGGGGCTAACTCATCTTCATTTTCATTTAGTTTATGTATGCCACTTGTTTAGGCATTTTTCTTATTGTATTCACTTTCTAGCATAAACTCTTATATTTGTAAATATTGGAAGTTGAATATAAATAAAGATATTTGTTGAAAAATTTTACAGTCTCCATTTATTCTTGTATTGTGTAATATTGTTTCAATACGCTTAGTATATTTATTTAGGGAATGAGCTTCTTTGGATAAATATGCCGCGGGCTTGCCACGTCATCATTTCTGTCTACTAGGAAGAGGGGCGTGACAGATTTTTTTGGTGGCCCATGTAGGTCTGTTCTGTATGAAGTCGTAAACAATATAACACAAGAATTAATGAATTCAACAAACATTTACATTCCTTGCATTTCAAATTTCTTAAATCTATCCTAACCTATCTTTTATATCAAGGTGATAGACTCTCCGAACAATACCAGCACAAACGTCAATGGCAATACTCTACCGCCTACACTACCACCACCTACTGCTGCAGATCCTATCAATGAGCAAACGATTCTGCTTGAGGCTATCAAGAGCCTATTGAAGGGTCAGCAGTAGTAGACTGCTATTCTTATGTACCGTCCTGAAGCTGAGGCACCCGGAGTTAAGCGGTTTCGGGAACTGCACCCAAAGAGCTTCTCGGGTAAATAGAGCCCACTTGAGGCAGAAGGATGGGCTCAAGTGATCGAGGATGACCTGGCAGCAGCTCAAGTTCCAGAGTATCCTGGGTGAGAGCTGCTAAGTTGCAACAGACCGATAACGCTAGGGTATGGTGGAAGGCTGAGGAGAGCCGTCTCGCACAACTGATAGAATGGAGAACATTCCGAGGCCTCTTCGATGCCAAGTACTTCCCAGAGACTGCCCGTTTTGACATAGAGAAGCAGTTTATCCATCTACATCTGGGCTCGATATGGGTCTAGTTAGTAGATGAATATGATGCTGAGTTTACCATGCTCAGCAGGTAAGATATAGTCTCAAATTCAAATTTTCTATCTCACTTACAACACTGCTAACACAAGGTCGTAATAGGTTCGCTGCACACCTTATTCCTACCGCTGAGATCCGGGCACGACGATTTCAGTAAGAGTTAGACCCTGAAATCCAAACTGCACTCACTACAGGGGATTTCTTAACCCATGAACTTGCTTTGAAGGCTCCCCGACGCTATTAGACAGTTGTGAAGAAGAACGGCAGGCCGCAGACTGCCGGTGTGAAACGCCCTGTGCACTAGATCACAGGAGGGGCCTCTTTCTGGCCAGCTTTTAACGGACCATCTTGGAGGCCAGTAGGTTCGTTCGCCAACAACAGGCCAGACTTTTGCATCTACTGCAAAAAAAACAGGGCATCTCGTGAACAACTGTCACAGGGAGAACAACTTATGCCTAATTTGTGGGTCTTCTACTCACGCTATTAGAGCATGCCCCCAGAACTGAGGACCCAACAATCTCCCAGCTAGACCGGTGATCTAAGCTCCTCCTACCCGGTTGGCTTTACCAGGTCTAGCTCCCTGCACTCAGACCGCTCAACCTTAACGCCGAGTGTTTAACCACGCACAGAGGAAAGTGCCGCGACACCAAGCATTCACCGTTTAGTTCGAAAAGGCCGAAGCTACGGGTCAGGTTATCATTGGTAAATCTCTTCCCTATTCTCTTTCAAGTCCTTTCAATTCATAGCCATCTTATATTTGTTATACCTAAACCTATCTTACGCGACTTATGTACAATCTTAGTAGCCTCCCTACCTGCACTCGCGCTCTTCGACACTGGGGCATCACATTGCTTTATGTCGCAACGGTTCATTCGAACTCATGCGATCCCAGTTAAACTGCTCGTATCCAGCTGGAATGTCAGTTCAGGGAACGACGTTCTAAAAGAAACTTGGGGATACGATCTGTATCCAGTGGTCATCTGCAGTCGAGAATTTTATGCGGACTTCAAGGTGCTAGACATACCAAATTTCGACATAGTCTTGGGAATGGACTGGCTGGGAACTTTCTTCGCTACCATCAACTGTTGCCAAAGGAGGATAGTGTTCGAAATACCAGATCATCCAGTGTTATATTTCAAGGGTGGAGACCGAACCTTAGAACCTAGCGTCTACCGAGCAAAACCAAAGAAGGTAGAGGTTGCAGCATTGCAAGCGGAAGAATCGAAGCCAGAGGTAGTTCGAGAATGTATTTCCGGAAGATATATCAGGTTTTCCTCCTGATCGAGCTCTTGAATTCAGCATCGATTTACAACCCGGTGCACAACCGGTAATAAAAGCTTCGTACCGATTAAGTCCGGATGGATTGAAGGAGATCCGCATTCAGCTGGACGAACTCCTAAAGAAAGGCTGGATTCATCCCAGTACTTCGAGCTGGGGATATCCGGTGCTACTAGTGAAGAAGAAGGAAGGTTCCTACAGGATGTGTGTGGATTATCGAGCTCTGAACGAAGAGACAATTAAGAACAAGTATCCACTTTTGCACATCGATGACTTTTTCGATCAGTTAAGTGGATCTTGTGTCTTTTCTAAACTAGATCTCCATCCGGGTTATCATCAAGTAAAGGTCAAAGAGTTTGACATTCCGAAGACGGCGTTTAGGACTCGTTATGGTCATTATGAATATCTCGTAATGCCATTTGGAGTGACTAATGCACCTGCCATCTTTATGAACCTGATGGACCAAGTTTTCTGAGAGTACTTAGACAGGTTTGTTGTTATATTCATCGATGACATCCTGGTGTATTCAAAGAATCGGAAAGAGCACACCGAGCACTTACGGATTGTCCTGGAGACAATATAACAACATCAGATCTACGCCAAGTACAACAAGTGTGAATTTTGGCTAGATCGAGTCGGATTTCTCGGACATATCGTTTGAGGCGAAGGAATCTCTGTAGATCCAGCTAAGGTGTCAGCTGTCAGTGAGTGGCCGACACCAAAAACGGTGAAAGATATATGAAGTTTCTTGGGATTAGCATGATACTACCGACGATTCATTGAAGACTTCTCAAAGATCGCAACACCCCTGACCAAGGTTACACGTAAAGATGAAGCATTCGTGTGGTCAGAAGCATGTGAGAAGGCTTTTGTAGAACTCAAGTCGAGGTTAACCTTTGCACCTATCCTTATAATACCAGATCAATCTGGCGAATTCGTTGTGTATTGTGATGCGTCCAGTAAAGGATTAGGATGTGTTCTACATCTGCATGGAAAAGTTGTGGCTTTTGCATCAAGGCAGTTAAAGGTCTATGAACGCAATTATCCAACACATGATCTGGAGTTGGCAGCCGTCATCTTCACAATCAAGATTTGGCGCCACTATTTTTTAGGAGAACGAGTGGATATATATACTGACTATAAAAATCTTAAGTATGTATTTACTCAGAAGGAATTCAACATGCGGTAGAGAAGATGGTTAGAACTCATGGCGGACTTCGACATCAACCTACAGTATTATCCTGGGAGGGTGAACGTAGTTCCTGATGCCCTTAGTCGCCAGCCATTAGCAATGAACCTCACTGCTCAGTAGAGACTACAACAAGAACTGCATGGATTGGAGATTGAAGTAGTTGTGCCAGGTAACGCTTCATATTTGATGAACTTACAAGTTCAGTCCACTCTTTTAAATCAAATCAAGGTAGCTCAAGCAAATGATGCCAAGGTACAAAAGATCCGAGAACAAGTAGAAAGTGGACTTTGAACTAACTTCATCATCCACGAAGATGGATCCTTGCGATATGGGAGCCATTTATGCGTACCAGTCGGCTCTGTTCAAGAAAAGTTGATGAAAGAAGCTCACAACTCTCCTTATTCGGTATACCCCGGTGGTACAAAGATATACAAGGATCTATGGAAACACTATTGATGGTATGGAATGAAGCACGAAGTAGAAAGGAGCGTAGCCAAGTGTTTGGTGTGTCGGCAAGTGAAGGCTGAATATCACAGAATTGCTAGTCTACTTCAGCCGTTACCAATCCAGAATGGAAATGGAAGCACATTACCATGGACTTCGTGACTGCTCTCCCTCGCAGCACAAAAGGTAACGATGTAATTTGGGTTATTGTGGATCGACTCACTAAGTCATCTTACTTTATTCTATTCAGAATTGGCCAGTCAACCAAGACGTTAGCAAAGAAGTACATGGAGGTGAGCATAAATCTAAAAGTAAGATTTAAACCTTCAAGATGTACCATATTTGATACCCATAAACTCATGCAGGAGATCGTGAGATTACATAGAGTACCTGTTTGTATCGTCTCCGATCATGATACAAGATTCCGATCACAGTTTTGGCAGAGTCTGCAAGCTAGTCTGGGGACGAGTCTGAATTTCAGCACGGCGTACCATCCATAAACAGACAGACAGTCCGAGCGAATAATCCAGATTCTGGAAGATATGCTGAGAGCCTGTATATAGACTTCGGAGGTTCGTGGGAAGATCACCTTCACCTTGTGGGGTTTTCATACAACAGCAGCTATCAGGCAAGTATTGGGATGACATCTTTCACAGCACTCTACAGATGGAAGTGTCATTTATTATTGAGTTGGGACAACGTTGGAGATCATGAACTCCTTGGACCAGAGATGATCGTGGCTACTGTGGACGTAGTTCGCATGATCAGGGAAATGATACGAATAGCCTAAGACCGACGGAAGCATTGGGCAGATGCAAAGCGTCGACATCTTGAGTTCCAACCTGGAGACCATGTATTCCTGAAGATCTCTCCAAACAGAGAAGTGGTCCATTTAGGCAAAAGGGGTAAGCTAAGTCCAAGATTCATAGGACCATTCGACATACTCGAACGAGTTGGAGAAGTGGCTTATCGTTTGGCACTACTACCCTCATTGAAAGGAGTGCACAATGTGTTCCACATATCCCAACTACGACGATATGTGAGCGACTCCTTCCACATACTTGATCACTCAGAGCTCACGGTACAAACCGACCTAACCTGTGAGCAACAACCAGTTGAGATCCTGGACCGAAAGGTGAAAACATTACGGAATAAGGAAGTAAACTTGGTTCGAGTGATGTGAAGAAAGGATTCGCCAGGAGAATCAACATGGGAAAGAGAAGAAGATATGCGTACACGATACCCTTATCTAATTGTAAATTTCGAGGATGAAATTTTTATAAAGAGGGTAGAATGTAACGACTCTGAAATCACTGTTCAGAAATTTCATGTTATTGTACAGAAAAGGGTTTTACAGCCTGTGTAAGAGTTAAAAGTTATTTTTGTTTAATAAAAGCAAGAAGTAACTTGTAGCTCACTGGTAAAGCCTCTACACTGCTGTGACATAGTCGGCGTGTTCGATTCTCATCAGACTCAATTATTTTTAGATTTTTCTTTTTAAATTTTTGGAAGCCCATGCAATACACGGAGAACCAAAACGTTTCAGAAAAATCAAACAGGCGCAATGAGGTGTACACACCCAACTTGACATGTGGCATAAATATCGAGACAGATCGACAAAATCGGACCGCCTGTTTCCTTGATTTGGTCGGCCCTGACGGTCCAAAATGCTCTAAATCACCCTGTGCTTTGCACACTTGTCCTTTCGACTCCCCTTAACTTTCCTGCACCGTTTGATTTTCATGCAATCAAACAGAGACTCTTCAATTTACCATTTAACACTTTTTTAATGCATTTTAATCCAAAATTTAAATACCCAAACCCTAATTCTTCACTATAAATACCAACCCATGCCCTAGCTCTTCACCATTCTGAAAATTCTAGTAAAATTCTCTCTAACTCTCTAAGTGTCAAGTGGAGTTAATCCCCTCAAATGGAGTAGCGAGCCAAACTCGACGATCGGAGCATCTCCGACGAAACCACGACTTCCGAGAGCTTCTTCAATCTCTTCTTAATCATCTAAAATAGTAAGTCCCTCTTCTCTCCATTTCTTTCACCTCAATCCGTATTTAATAAATACTCGACAAAAGAGGAGTTATATCCGATATCCTATTCTTTTTACATTTGCAAGACATGTGTTAAGCAAATTAAAACAAACTAACATGCTACCTTAATCTTAACATAATTTTACATCATTTAGTTTTTAGTTTTAATAAAATTTTTATAGGAAACGAACATATAACAAACTGTTTCATTAAAATACCATGAACTTTAGTATAACGCTTCTCGATAATTAGTTTAAATACCTTTAGAAAAACTTCATGGGGGTAACGACCTACCCCACACGCACACTATGGTTCCATAATATAGTATTCTAAAGTTATAGATAATTTAAAGATGAATTTTTTCATTAAAATACCACATCGTTTCAAAACGGGTTTTTTAAAATCGGTATTTCGAAATCCTTGGAAATTACGCCTCTACAACCCTCGTCAGGGGACCAGCTAATGGATAGTGCAGATTATCACACATCCTTGGGATAGTAAAGCGAGATGCAGAGCTCCTCACGGAATATTCGATCTCGAAAGGAATTAAAATACGGTTTTAAGAAACGCGACTTTTCTAAACAAACTAATTTTTGAAAAATTATATAATCCGTATTTTCAATAAAAACAAATTAAGAAACTATATTTTTAAAATGAAAGATTAGAAATTTTTTAATAAAATACCACCAAGTTGCCAAAAGTAGTAATTTTCACAAAAATACCATAAACTTTAAAAAAAGACTAGGTTTTACCACCAAAACACCATGACAATTAAAATATATGCTCACGAAAACCCTAAATATTACAAATCACCCTTGAGATTATTTTTAAACAATATTAATATATATTTTTCATAAAACACTCTCGAGATATGCAAACAATATTTTAAGAACTCTAGAATTAATATAGGCTTAAACGGTATTATTTCTCTTGAGCCTCAGGGAGCCGGAGAAAGTCAGTGCTTGCCTATTCAGGTTAGACAACTTAACGGAGTTATCAAATGGCAATTGTCTTGGAAAAAAACAAAAATCCTGCCGTCCATGTGCAGCAGTTGCCGATTTCTTCCGAACATACTATTTTAAACAATTTATATCAATTCACATGAAAAGAAATGAACTCGAATCCAAATTCGAATCTAAACTTGAACTTGAACACAAACTCGAACTCTAACCTAACTCGAATCTAAACTCGAATATGAACTCGAACCCAAACTACTCGAACCAACTTGACTCGAACCAAGATTTGCAATTATCATGACTCGCATATTACTCGACTCACTCGAATACAATTTACACCTTTTTGCAATTTATGGTTTCTGAAAGTCTACCCTAGCACCACCATGAGATTTAAATAGGCATCAAGTATGCAATTTTAAAAACTTCTAGGTGCTAAGCTAGACTAACTAAGGACCAAACTATAATATTAGGGCTAAGCATGATATATAAAAAGCTTTACACTAAGAGAAGATGCTACAACCTTTATAGACCGTGTCTTTCTCTTCTAAAGCTCCGGATAGTAGTCAACGCGACTCCACTAGGCTCCACTTAATATTGGATCGAGCTTTCTATATGACCTTCGTGTCGAAGATAATCCATCCGAAGCTCCGCTAATCTAAGCCATCCGAAGCTCCTCTAATCCAAGCCATCTCTTCACTAAACTTACTTTAGTGAAGGAAACACACCACACTTAAGTGCTAATCAAGTGTAGGATGGTGAAGTAGGGGTTCTAAGCTCACTAGGATTTATCTCAAAACCCTATGATTCACATCACATGTGAGGGTTAGGGTTTTGTAGAAGAGGAAGAAGAAGATGGAAAAATGGAGAGAGCTCAAAAATGGGTAAGACATAAACTAACACAAGTGAGTGAAGAAGGAATGAGTGTAGAATGGCTACATCCTTGACCTCACTTATTCAAGCATGGAATAAATTGCAATAATAAATTGCAACCATGCTTGAATAGTGAGTCAAGAGTAATAAACTAATGATAAAATCCATGGTTTGCCCATCCCTCAAAAATCTCCCCATTTTTCACTTCATTTTCTATTTTCACAAAATAGAAAATTTAACTATGCTTCATATAATATATATATATATCATATATATATTAATATATATATTATGAAGAAAATAATTAGTAAGCTAATAATATTAGTTAATATATAATTATATCAAATATAAATATATATCATATTATTAAATCAACACTTGATTTAATAATCCGGTTATATCACATATAACCGACTAATATTATTTATTTGTATATCATATTATCAAATCAACAATTGATTTAATAATCCGGCTATATCACATATAACCTAACCGATATCAAATAACCGCCAGATTAGAATACGGTATCACATACTCGTATTTAATCAGGCCCCCTGTTCAGTCGAAAATAGTGTATTTTTAATATGACAATTTCCTTACTTTTCTTAATCATCTAAAGGTATTTGCTATAAATATAACACATATTAGAAGTTCATCTGGAAAATATCATTTACCATGTGTTATAAATTATAATCAACATTATGAAGGAAATTGTATGTTTAATATTTTTACGCATAATATTTTGTATTTCACATTCTTCATTGAGATCTTGTGCAAGATTAACTCAGGTCAGATATCGGGAATCAGGAATCTGCCGATAAAATACAAGAAAGTCGGAGAATCAAATACTAGCAGAAATTCAGAAGAGATAAGAAGATTCCAGATATCACATAAAGACCTAGAGACTAACAGAAGAAAACACCTTAAGTTTCAACCAATGAAGCCACCAATTGGCCGCGGAACCACGGCCGAGTCTGGCCGAGTCGCCGCGGATCCGCGGCCGATTCAGGGGCTTCGGGGTCGGGAACTCTCTGGAAACTTCTTATCAACATCCTAGCTTGCTGGGGAAGCCTCGTTGTAACAACCTTGTTCTGGAAACTTCTCTATAACAACCTAGCTTGTTGGGGAATCTTAAAGAGGTGGCTATAAAAAGGACCTAGGTCATGAAGAGAGAGGTTCCCAATTAATTCCTAATTTTGTCTCAAATCTTTCATCCAATTCAACACAAATCCAAGAGCAACATCAAATCTAAGATCCAAGATCAAGAATCATCAAGAAGTTCATCAAGCGATTCAACAAAAGATCCTTTACATGAAGCCGATTATCATCAACGAGCAAGCGATCCACGACAGGTCCAAGACTCACGGTGATCGAGCAACATGAAGATCGACGGAAAAATTACCTCTTCAAGGGAGTGATCGAGAGCAATTCTTCTTGTAAATTTCGGATTGAAGAAGTTGTAATTTGAAGTTGAATAATAAAGGTGATAATTAGTTTCAATTTTGCTTTCTTTAAATTTTCGCATTGTGAGTTCTTTTTCTAATCTTTCTTCGATTTTCATGATGCGAGAGTAAATCTCCGCTTGATAGGATTCATAGGATTAGGGTAGATCGATGGATGATAGAATTCTATACTTTTCTTTAGTCTTATGAAGTTTACAAACCTTCGCAAAAGAATCGTTAACATCCTCATTAGGTACGATATCAAATTATTGATTATCTTGACCACGATTTAAGATAAGATTGACGATCTTTTTGTGAAGGGCTAGAAAATGAATGGGATCAATGAAAGGGTAAGGAACTATAGTGAAGAAACCCTAGTTTCTTCCAAAAAAAACCCTAATCCTCATTCATCGCCATCAATCTAGCGTTAAACTGTCAATAGAAAAGATGAGTTACCTTTATTAGTTATCCATGGCTACTAAATCCGATCAAATCCTACGAGCCTTCTTATATTTTCTTGATAATTAGATCTTGAACATTTTCTTAATTTCCTTTCTTGAAAACAATTTCTTGAATTTTCTTGAAACTATTACTTCAACTAAATCTTGAGCTATTTCTTGATTTTCTTTACTATTTCTTTCGACTCAACTAAAGAAAGAATTTACAATTTCCTCAAGCAATAATCCGGCTATATCACATATAACCTAACCGATATCAAATAACCGCCAGATTATAATACGGTATCACATATTCGTATTTAATCAGGCCCCTCGCACATATCATCATATGTGTCCTATTTCGTTTCGCTTGAACCAGGAAACTTCTGTGTGGGACTCTAAAAACTCATCAATACGCCAGCAGTAGGTAATGATCACATCAGTTATCCACAAGCTGTCAGCGGTACTAGCTGGACATAACGGCTACCCAGGTATTGAGCGAATAGAAGATCAACAAGTAAGCTTGTCCAAACTCCCATGAAGCTTATAAGTAGCACTTACCGTACAGTCCGGTCTCTTCGTCTGATATGTCGCATATCGAGTCTAGGGGTGGAATCATCAGACTTCAGTAACTTGATAAGTCATGTCGATGTATGACTCATAACGGTTCGAGAAACTACTGATAACACTTACCAGTAAATCTCATCATCCCTGGCCAGGGACTTACTGTTTTAGCCAATCGAGCATAGCGCAATATCAACTCCCAATACTGGGAGAGAAGAAACCCCTCCTATCGCTCACTGCCTCCATGTGACTCGGGACTGTACCCAAAATCCACCTGTTTGCATGACTCCTTTGAGCCGTGGTAGGGAGGAAATCAAAGCACAGTGGGAACCATACAAGACTCTATCATGATCTTAGGTCTACAGACTAACCTGTACCAGTGTCACCAGAGAACTGCTATCTGACGATAGGTATGGTACCATCTAGGAGTTCTCGGTGCGTCTTGTTTGGTGTACCCATTCTCTAATAAGCACCTGTGTACAATCTTTGATGTCAAACACCAATGGATATGGGATCAACCATCGCCCCTACAAGGTCAAGAAACGTACACACTAGTCTACTTTGGAATATCGATGCCCTTTCTCGATATCCTCTCAACTAGGAACAATTAAAGGATGTGCTTGTGGACTAGACAAGTCCTAGTAGTATGATCCGCATCATAGTCTTGATAGTCAAGCAAACATCCTAAGGGCTTTATCAACATGTATCAGAGACGCAGTATAATAATACAAGTGTACATGTTAAGATAAAGAGCAACCAGATAGCATACTATCATGTCGAGCAAGAAAGTCCTATATATATATGTCCAAGCATCCACTATATCATACAATAATGGCCTCCAGGGAATACATATTCTTAACAATCTCCCACTTGCACTAAGGCCATGTGTTATAGTATCTCATACCCAACATCCCAAAATGTCTCTCAAACTGCGTCTGGGGGAGGGCCTTCGTGAGTGGATCCGCTACGTTGTCCTTCGTGTCAACTCTCCTAACCTCGATCTTCCGTCGATCTACTATCTCCCGGATCAGATGATACCGCCTAAGAATATGTCTGGATCACTGATAGGACCAGGGTTCCTTGGCCAAAACCACGGTTCCATTGTTATCACAATACACAGGTATTGGATACTTAATGGTTGGAACCACACAAGTTCAGCAATGAAATTTTTCATCCAGACAGCCTCTTTGGCAGCATCGTTGGCAGCGATGTATTCAGCCTCCATCGTCGATTCTGCTATATTATCTTGCTTGGAACTCTTCCAACATACCGCCCCTCCATTGAGGGTGAAGACAAAACCCGAGACCGATTTATTGTCGTCCTTATCACTCTGGAAGCTCGAATGATAAAGGACTCTACCTGGAGTTCACCGTTACCATACACCATGAACATTTATTTAGTCCTTCTCAAGTATTTAAGAATGTTCTTCACAGCTGTCCAGTGTTTCTCCCCAGGATCTGATTGATACCTATTCACTACACCTAGTGAGTAAGCTACATCCGGTCTGGTATATAACATCGCATACATAATAGACCCGACTGCCGAAGCATAGGGTATCTCTTGCATGCGATCCCTCTCCAAATCAGTCTTGGGAGACATCTCTTTGGAGAGAGTGATTCCTGAACAAGCAGGTAAATTACCATGCTTAGAATCATCTATACTAAATCTCTTTAGTATGGTGCCAATGTACCTGGATTGGGACAATCCCAACATCTTTTTAGATCTATCTCTATAGATCTTAATCCCAGGATGTAGGAGGCATCACCTAGATCTTTTATGGAGAACTTATGTGATAAGAAGAGCTTGACCGATTTTAGCATAGGAACATTGTTTCCTATCAAGAGTATGTCATCCACATATAATACGAGGAAGACAGCCTTACTCTCTACAGCTTTTTTGTATATACAAGGTTCATTTACGTTTTTGATGAAGTCAAACTCTTTGATAGCTTCATCAAAACAGATGTTCCAGCTCCGCGATACCTGCTTTAATCCGTAGATTGATTTAAGCAGCTTGCACACGCTTCCGCTACTCCCACTGTCTACGAAGCCTTCTGCTGTGTCATGTACACGCTCTTTTCTAAATCACCATTTAGAAAAGCGGTCTTGACGTCCATCTGCCATATTTCGTAGTCATGGTATGCAGCAATGACAAGCAGGATCCTAATGGACTTAAGCATAGCGACAGGATAAAATGTTTCATCATAGTCGACACCTGGTCGTTGAAGAAAACCTTTTACTATAAGTCTATCTTTGAAAGTCTCAACTTTTCCATCTACACCAATTTTCTTCTTAAAGATCCACTTGCTCCCGATGGGTTTTACCCTTTCAGGAGCAACTTCCAAAGTTCATACTTTGTTGGTGTACATGGATTCCATCTCAGATCGTATAACATCCAGCCATTTCACAGAGTCTCCACTTGTGATGGCCAGCTCGAAACTAGTTGGGTCATCATCTTCCATGATGTAATCCTAGCTCTCACTGTCTATGAGAAAACCATAGTATCTCTTAGGTGGATAGGAACCCTACTAGATTTGCGGAGTGGCTGAGATTCGTCGGATACTATTGGATCCTCCGGTTCTATTAACTCGTCAGTTGTAGTTTGTGCAGCTGGAACTTCTTCCAGTTCTACCTCATTACCACTAATTTCTTTTACACGAAATTTCTTTTCTAAAAAGATGGCATGTTGAGCAACATACACTTTTTGTTCCTCACTATGGTAGAAAAGGTATCCATGTGAATTCTTTGGATACCCCACAAATTTGCAAAGAACTGATTTTGCCTTGAGCTTGTCCGGATTTTGCTTTTTTACATAGGCCGGACAACCCCATATCTTAAATCGTTTAAGATATGGTATCTTTCCACTCCATATCTCATATGGTGTTTTAGGCACAGATTTTGATGGAACTTGATTCAAAAGGTATGCGGCTGTCTCAAGCGCATAACTCCAAAAATAAATAGGTAACTCAGCAGTACTCATCATAGAGCGCACCATATCTAATAGGGTGTGATTTCTCCGCTCTGATGCACTGTTGTGCTGTGGTGTATATGGAGGAGTAAGCTGAGAGAGAATCCCATTATCTTTTAAATAGTCATGGAATTCCGTGCTCAAGTATTCTCCTCCCCGATCAAATCGAAGGATTTTAATACTTTTACCCGTTTGGTTCTCCACTTCACACTTATATTTCTTGAATTTCTCAAAATATTCAAATTTGTGTTTTATCAGGAACACATGTCCGTATCTTGAGAGATCATCGGTGAATGTAATGAAGTATGGGGAACCATTTCTGGCATGTGTAGACATAGGACCGCATACATCACTATGTATCAGTCCCAAGAGTTCAATAGCTCTTTCTTCGTGTCCAGTAAATAGAGTTTTGGTCATCTTTCCTTTGAGACATGACTCGCAAGTTTCATAAGATATAAATTCAAACAAATTTAAATATCCATCTTTATGCAACTTAGCTAGTCTTGTCGTATTGATATGACCTAGTCTACAATGCCATAAGAAGGCTTCGTTCATTTCTGAACTTTTCCTCTTGTGTGTGTTCTGTATGTTTAGAACTGTCGTTTGATTTAGAACGTATATACCATTACTTAACGAACCAAACCCAATCAACACTTGATTTAGAAAAATGTTCATAATATTATCCTCCAATACAAAATTATATCCTTCTTTATGCAACAAAGAAACTGATATAATATTGCACATCATGTTTGGTACGTAATAACAGTCGTTCAGAATCATTGTATTACCATTTGGTAATACTAGGCGATATTCGCCAACAGTTTTGGCCGCAACAATTGCTCCATTCCCTACTTTTAGAGACATATTACCATTTCCCAGTTCTCTACCTTTCTTTAGTCCATATAACAAATTACATACGTGGAATCCTGATCCGGTATCCAATACCCAGGACGTAGAGCAAATTAAGAAACAGTTCTCGGTAACGAATACACTCGAAGAAGATGCATCAACATGCTTCTTCTTTATTCGGGTGGCTTGGGAATCCGGATATTCCCCTATTCCTTACTTAGACTTATGACAATCATAAGAAAAAGCGGAACCAATGTTCCCCAGCTTAGTATAATAAGCATGTTCGGTCAATATATCCATATTATTATCTTAATTAAGACCTGTCATTGGTTGCTACCTGGAGAGAGAGAAGGAAACGCATTAGCGTGCGCTCTTTGCAAGATTAGATTGGTTATTGTTCACCGCCGAAAACAGAGACGAACTGGGATGGATCGTCCTGCCTGAATTTGGGGTCAGATGCTATTTGGATTTATCCGTCCACCTCTCCAAAGATGCCAAGTTGATTTATGACACCGTATATTGGAGGTTTGGATGGATGCGGCCGTTGTAGCATGACTTTGTCAGATTCCCCTTCGTTTTGCGAGGGGTTTTGATTATGGGGACGCTCTTCCCTGCAGGCACAAGCCCCTGCATTTAATTACGCTACCACATCGCGATAACCACTTTCTCCTACTCCGGAAGTTCACTTCGTGTCGTATGTGTTTTTGTTTGTTTTGGTTGCCCGTGGATTGTATACGGAGACTAGTTTCTGTCGTCGCCCATAGGGCGCGGACGAGTCCAAATTCGTATATTTAAGATTTGGTTTTGGATCAAGGATTTTCTTGAAGAGGTCCATGTTGATAGCTTGGTTTGCCAATGGGGATGAACTTAGGACATAGATCTCATATAAATGAGGTCCATCAGTTCACGGGATATTTGGGTTTGATCTAAGGATCGTTAGTCATATTTGGGACTAAGATCAACTTAGAAACAATGAGTATATGGGCTCAACTGATCATTAGATCATATATGAATAGCCCATGGATAGTATATGGGAGTCATTATGGAGACAATCCGCATGGCGAAACATATTAGTTTAAGGACGTCGCGGTCCATCATTCAACTTGCGCGCACGTGTATTTGTTACATGACGAAGTGAGCGATGTTGATATGGAATGTGCCCAATTTGGGGCACGATACAATTTGAGGCGTGCACGTCAATTTGGAAGTGCATCAATGAAAGAAGTTTGTTGGTCGTCAGGATCCGCCACCTCTCTGAAGACGTTGAGGAATTACAACGACATATATCAGAGGTGTGAAGAGATGTACCCTTAAACCGAATCCCGTATTTGAGGGAAAAGATTGTGATGGACCTAAGAATCTCTAGTCATATTTGAGACTACGATTAACTTAGGAGATATGAATGAAGATCGGTTTGGATATCAGTTTGGATATCATAAACATAAGCTTAGCCAATTTGGGCTAGGATTGGGTTGCCATGTTTGAGGCGAATATTTAGTTTAAGGACATTTCGGTCCCTTATCGCCGTATTGGGGGCGAATATTTAGTTTAAGGACATCTCGTTCCACCATTCAACTTGCATGCACGTGAATTTGTTACGTGACGAAGTGAACGATCTTGATATGGAATGTGCCCAATTTGGGGCACGATCCGATTTGAGGCATGCATGTCAATTTGGAAGTGCGTTAAGAGAAGTTGTTGGTCGTCGAGACCCGCCACCTCTCTGAAGACGTTGAGGAATTACAACGATATATATCAGAGGTGTGAAGAGATGTACCTTTAAACCGAATCCCGTATTTGAGGGAAAAGATCATGATGGATCATCTAAGAATCATTAGTCATATTTGAGACCAAGATTAACTTAGGAGATATGTGATGAATATCATTTTGGATATCATCGATGAGAGATCATTAGTCATATTTGAGACTGAGATCAGTTTGGATATCATAAATATATACTTAGCCAATTTAGGCTAAGATTGGGTTTCTGTAACACCCAGCAGTGCTAGGCACTCAGTTGTCTATAACGCTCATGTGTATATCACATGAGGCACTATAAAGTGCTAAGCACTAGCTTTTGTGGCGCTCATGTGTGTTTTGCGTGAGGCGCTCCAATAGTGCTAAGCACTAACTTTTCCCGGCGCTCACGTGTATTTCACGTGAGGCGCTATACAACTTGGCCTTGAGCGCTCACGTGCTTTTTACGTGAGGCGCCGAGTTCTTTTGGAGATTTAATCTCTGCTTATGTTTCTAGAGAACTTAAATCTCTGTTAATGGTATTTTGACCATTAACGATCACCAAGATCATTATTTTGAGGATCTTGAATCGATTCTTTAAAGAACTAAGTTCTTGATTTAAAGGAACTAAGTTCCTAGAGTATTATGAACTCCATCTTCTCCGAGAGGTTAAACCTCTTTTAATGGTGTTTTCACCATTAAAGATCACCAAGATCACTATTTTGAAGATCTTGGATTGGGTTCTTTAAAGAACTAAGTTTTTGATTTGAAAGAACTAAGTTCTTGAAGTATTATGAACTCCATCTTCTCCGAGACGTTAAACCTCTTTTAATAGTGTTTTGACCATTAAAGATCACCAAGATCACTATTTTTGAAGATCTTGGATCGGGTTCTTTAAAGAACTAAGTTCTTGATTTGAAGGAACTAAGTTCTTGGAGTATTATGAACTCTATCTTCTCCGAGAGGTTAAACCTCTTTTAATGGTGTTTTGACCATTAAAGATCACCAAGATCACTATTTTTGAAGATCTTGGATCGGGTTCTTTAAAGAACTAAGTTCTTGATTTGAAAAAACTCCATCTTCTTTCTTTTCAAATTTGTTCTTTCCTGAATCTTTGATTCTCAAGAACAAGATATTCCCGATGAGAATTAAATTCTCAACTTGTGGGAGATTTGTCTTGCGGATCTCAGATCTATAGAAAGAACTAAGTTCTTTGAGAAGGGTTAAACCCTTATATAGGATAGGTAAAGGAGATGTTTTCTTTACCTAGGGTTTTGAGGAAGAAGATCTTGTTTGAGAATTAAATTCTCTTTTTTTTTGTGAGAGCTTTCTGTATATATTTTTTTACAGAACCTTATGGGGTGGTCTCCTCCTCTATATTTGGAAAGAGTGATCATTGGTCGTTGGGACCTACCACCTCTCCGACGACGCTGAGAGATTACAGCGCCATGTATCGAAGGTGTGGAGGGATGTACCCTTTGAACCTTGTCCCACTCATTAGGAGGAAGAACATGTTGGAGCTTAAACTCCTAACCGCTGAAAAAAGATTCTTTGCGTTCGCATACATGCGTCGCACTTGTTGGGTGCACGTGTGTCGCACGTGTTGGATGCACATGCATCGCACGTGTTGCGGACTTGGCGAGCGCGTTGCGCATATGTGCATCATGGGGAGCAGCTAACGCCCTAGCTTGGAGAACTAAGCTCCTACGGAGAACTAAGCTCCTACGGAGAACTAAGCTGTTTTGAGGATTGAATCCTCGCATGGCGGGCGCACATGCATTGCACGTAGTGCGCATGTGGGGGGCGCATGTGCGTTGCACGTGGCGCATGTGCGCGTTATGGGGGGGGCAACTAAGGCCCTAACTTGGAGAACCAAGCTTCTATGGAGAACTAAGCTTCTTTGAGGATTGAATCATTGCAATGCGGGCGCACGTGCGTTGCACGTGGTGCACATGGCGCTTGCGTATATGCACATTATGGAGGAAGCTAAGGCCCTAACTTGGAAAACTAAGCTCTTATGGAGAACTAAGCTCTTTTGAGGATTGAATCCTCGCACGGCGGGTGCACGTGCGTTGCACATGGTGCGCACGTGGCGGGCGCATATGCGTTGCACGTGGCGCACATTGCGCTTGCGCATATACGCATTATGGGGGCAGCTAAGGCCCTAACTTGAAGAACTAAGCTCCTATGGAGAACTAGGCTCATTTGAGGATTGAATGCTGGCACGGCGGGCGCACGTGTGTTGCACGTGGTGCGCACGTAGCGCACATGGTGCTTGTGCATATGCGCATTATGGAAGGACAGCTAAGGCCCTAACTTGGAGAACTAAGCTCCTTTGAGGATTGAATCCTCTTTTTTCTAAAAAGTATCCCCTCTTATTTATATGGGAGTGGTAGAGAAGGGATTTCTTTTTTTCCCGATGTGGGACTATAAAAGTATCTCCCATGTGGTAGAGCATTACTTAAACTATACGTGTATAACACATTTGCTCATAGCTTTTGATTTCGTAAGAGTTATGAGGCCCGTAATATATCAAATCAAAGGATTTTTTGAGACGCTTTCGATGCCATCATAATTTACTTGATTCTCATTCGGGAGTTTGGAAAAATACAGTCCGGAAAATACTGGTTTGCATTTTCTTAAGCGTATTGCTGTTGTTTAATACCTTGGGCTCTTTTGCGTAGATTTTTTTTGGCGGGAACAGTTATTATTTTATCTAATCAGAATGGCTCCCACTGTTTTTATCAAATCTTCTTTTAAACCAAAAAAGGTAAGACTGGCCGGGATTAATTACACCCTACAAGTTCGCCAATCGGTCAGCCAGGCAGGTATTGATACTCCGAGGGAGTCTCCCCATGCTTTCGTATGGAACTAATTAAATAATCTCGTTTCCGCAGAGGCATAACCCCGTTAACACTTTTCTTAGACACCTACTGGATCGGCTAATTGTAAAGTGGAAAACTCTCCCAGGAGTAATTCTTACTCGCAGTGGGTATCGGGATTCAACCATCTCATAGAAAGTATGCAATCTCATTGCAAATTTTGACACTTGAAATTCCCAATATTTATTTTTACCCCAAACGATTTATGACCTTGACAAGGTCAACAAACCATAAACCGTAAGTCAAGTTCAACCCGTTCATTTCGTGATTGAATTAAACCCACCCGCACGATCCTTGACAAGGTCAACAAGGCCGTACGACTACCCTAATCCAATCGCATCATATGCAGCAGATAAGCACTAATCAGCTACCGCACACTACGCCTTGACAAGGTCAACAAACATAGCACGAATACTAAATAGCACTTATCTGAAATGACCGAGGGCTACGACTGTTTTTGAAGAAAACTTTTAACGTAATGAACTTGATATCGTTGTAGAATCTAGTGTTTTGAAAAGAAGTGTTTTTTTAGCTTTTGCTAGTTTTGCTAAAGAGGTCACTCCCGGTGAAGGGATCTATGCTATTTTCTCATCGAATGAGGTGCTGGATATTCATCAAGGAATACCACTATGCAAAACAAGATTTAGAGAAGCTATTAAAACAAAACCGAGTGGGTTGTAGCATTTTCTAGTTTTGCTAAAGAGGTCACTCCCGGTGAAGGGATCTCGACTCTTTCCTCACCGAATGAAGTGCTGGATATTCATTAAGGAATACCACTATGCAAAACAAAAACTAGAGCTACCTTTTTAAAATTTCTATTCTACAACATCTTTAGGTTTCTTTTCTTTCCATTAATCTTATTAATGAGGTCCCATCATTTATGTTTCCCTAAACATCACAGAAAAGAAACGAAAATAGAACGTATGCTTATGCCATCCGTATTCGCCACGGGGCCCCGTCATGCACCGTTAGATTACTTAACTAACGGCAGAGCGGGGGATGGACTAGCGCGGGTGCAAAACATAAGCAATGTTTATTATATTTATCACATATATATATATATATATATATATATATATATATATATATAGTATTTGTCTCACGCAGTTATATGATCACAGAACCAAGTAGCAGAAGTCAACATATGAAATATTGGATATACTAGGAGGTCCGTATTTAAATTAAGCCAATAATGAAAAAACACGGATTCCACGGTCGTGATGAATAGTCAAACCCACATCCCTAGACCCCTACGAGAGCGACAAGTAATCCTGCCAATTCTAGAATTAGCAGACCCGGTCTCAACTCCTCGAGATGGTCTCCCACTGGACTCTAGAACCCGGTTACTTGTTCTCCCCACCTTGGGTCTACCCTAATGCGGAAAAGTAAATAACATACATCAATAGTGACATCATCCTCAACCCGGAAGTGTCCCAATAAAAGAATATTACATACAAATTTTACATGAATGAAAATTGAAAAACTCTCATCTCACGCAAAACCCCCCGGCTATTCATATCACGACGATCCAATATAACATATCACAGCAACACATAATATCACATATCATCAACGTAAGTAAATATGCGTATCCCAAATTCCGTTGACATATAGCAACGAGATCGGAGATACACCACATATTACACTTACGGTCGCAGAAAAGAAATGAAAAACTACAATATTTAGAATTCGCAAACACCTTAGACATCATAAACTCAGAATATCTCATATTACGAATTTCATGCCTAACTTATAAACCTTGCATTTTAGTCTCAAATTGAAAACACTTTTTAATAAGCAGTCGGATAATTCAACAAGATTCCCGACTAAGTGATCACGTACTATACACGATTGCGACGAAGTTTTGATCCGAATCAAAACTCCATGACAATCGATCAACCGAGACTAAAACGCTAGATTTATAAAGCACTAACTAGTTTTCACAAAAATAATTATTTTAGATTCTAAAAATTGTATCACATATCATCATAATCTATACATCGCTAAACATTTCGATCGATTTAACAAACACCCACAAATCCAGAGACCTCAACAACTTGAGTCTCATTAAAAACACCCAGAAAGTGCCAAATATGATAATGGAGCAGCAAAAGAAAATTGATGCCAGAATGCCACAAAAGTGCGGCGGAACCATAGCCAAACATGGGTTTAGGCCGCGGTTCCGCGGCTCTTTGGTGGAATTGGCACCTAAAATTTCCTGGGGCTCCACTAAATTCCCTGCACGATTTTCTGCATATTTTTAATCTGAAAAATTCTAACTTTTGAAAAATCGACAGAAACTTGACAAAATACGGGCTTTGAAAATCGATCGAACACTTTAACATCGTAAAGACTTCCCCTAATCTTCTAGCTTATCTCTGATACCATGAAAGTCTACCCTAGCACCACCATGAGGTTTAAACGGGAATCAAGCATGCAATTTTAAAAATTTCTAGGTGCTAAGCTAGACTAACTAAGGATCAAACAAGAATATTAGGGTTAAGCGTGATATATAAAAAGCTTTACACTAAGAGAAGAATGCTACAACCTTTGTAGACCGTGTCCTTCTCTTCTAAAGCTCCAGATAGTAGTCCACGCAACTCCACTAGGCTCCACTTGATGTTGGATCGAGCTTCCTACGTGACCTTCGTGCCGAAGATGGTCCACCCGAAGTTCCACTAATCCAAGCTATCTCTTCACTAAACTTACTTTAGTGAAAGGAAACACACTACACTTAAGTGCTAATCAAGTGTAGGATGGTGAAGTTGGGGTTCTAAGCTCACAAGGATTTATCTCAAAAGCCTATGATTCACATCACATGTGAAGGTTAGGGTTTTATAGAAGAGGAAGAAGAATATGGAAAAATGGAGAGAGCTAAAAAATGGCTAAGGCATGAACTAACACAAGTGAGTGAAGAAGGAATGAGTGTAGAATGGCTACACCTTTGACCTCACTTATTCAAGCATGGAATAAGTTGCAATAATAAATTGCAACCATACTTGAATAGTGAGTCAAGAGTAATAAACTAATGATAAAAGCCATGCTTTGCCCATCCCTCAAAAGTCTCCCCATTTTTCACTTCATTTTCTATTTTCAGAAAATAGAAAAGCCAACCATGTTTCATATAATATATATATCATATATATATATATATATTATGAAGAAAATAATTAGTGAGCTAATAATATTAGTTAATATATAATTATATCAAATATAAATATATATCATATTATTAAATCAACACTTAATTTAATAATCCGGTTATATCACATATAACCGACTAATATTATTTATTTGTATATCACATTATCAAATCAACACTTGATTTAATAATCCGGTTATATCACATATAACTTAACCGATATCAAATAACCGCCAGATTAGAATACGGTATCATATACTCGTATTTAATTAGGCCCCCTGCACATATCATCATATGTGCCCTACTTCGTTTCGCTTGAACCAAGAAACTTCTGTGTGGGACTCTAAAGACTCGTCAATACGCCAGCAGTAGGTAATGATCACATCAGTTACCCACAAGCCGTCAGCGGTACTAGCTGGACATAACGGCTACCCAGGTATTGAGCGAGTAGAAGATCAACAAGCAAGCTTGTCCAAACTCCCATGAAGCCTATAAGTAACACTTACTATACAGTCCGGTCTCTTCGTCTGATATGTCGCATATCGAGTCTAGGGGTGGAATCATCAGACTCCAGTAACTTGATAAGTCATGTCGATGTATGACTCATAACGGTTTGAGAAACTACTATAACACTTACCGGTAAATCTCATCAGCCCTGGCCAGGGACTTACTGTTATAGCCAATCGAGCATAGCGCAACATCAACTCCCAATACCCGGAGAGAAGAAACCCCTCCTATCGCTCACTGCCTCCATGTGACTCGAGACTGTACCTAAAATCCATCTGTTTGCATGACTCCTTTGAGCCGTGGTAGGGAGGAAATCAAAGCACAGTAGGAACCACACAAGACTCTATCATTATCTTGGGTCTACAGACTAACCTGTACCAGTGTCACCAGAGAACTGCTATCTGACGATAGGTATGGTACCATCTAGGAGTTCTCGGTAAGTTCTATTCAATGTACCCATTCTCTAATGAGCACATGTGTACAATCTTTGATGTCAAACACCAATAGATATAGGATCAACCATCGCTCTCTACAGGGTCAAGAAATGTACACATTAGTCTACTCTGGAATATCGATGCCTTATCTCGATATCCCCTCGAGAAGGAACAATTAAAGGATGTGCTTGTGAACTACACAAGTCCCAATAGTATAATCCGCATCATAGTCCTGGTAGTCAAGCAAACATCCTAAAGGTTTTATCAACATGTATCAGAGAGACAGTATAATAATACAAGTGTACATGTTAAGATAAAGAGCAACCAGATAGCATACTATCATGTCGAGCAAGAAAGTCCTATATATATATATATATCCAAGCATCCACTATATCATACAATAATGGCCTCTAAGGCATACATATTCCTAACAGTTTCGATCAAGACATGTTAATCAATCAATCAAACTAATTAAGTATATTAACCAGTTATATATATTATACTCGGGGTGTTTGGGATAGTTTCTTGTGTGAATCCAACGGAGCTTCCGGAGTCCCGTATTAACCTCATTTTTTTATTTTACTCGAATATCAGTCGGGTTGAATCATCCACAGCCTAGAGCCCCGATACTAACACATGAAATAGGACCGTGTTTCTTTCCTTTCACGCTCCGCTTCCCAGAGTTCGGTAAGGAGACATGACGGGTCACGCGATAGTAAATACGCTAAGTGTAAATAAGCAATATAGTAAAGTATACAATTAAGACATGAGATGTAAATGAACAACAATTTTTATTTATTAAACATCTTTTACAATACAACTGGAAATGTAAATACATGACTAAAAAGCAATGCCTAAACAATGGCATGAACTGAAAGTAAAGTATATACAAGTGACTAGAGCTCTAAGTCTTATGAGAACTGCTCCAAGTCGTCTGTACTGGGCTCGATCTCCAGAGAATCAGATCCCTTTGACAACATTCCAAAGAAAGAAAAGAAAAGGAATGTCATCAGCAAACAATCGCTCGGTAAGTCCCAAAGAGAGATAGAAATAGACTGAACAGGTAATGAGAATATAACTGGTATAATATTGATGGTTATGTTAACGCAGTTGTTTGTAGTTTGGTACAAAATATGCCAGTGTATACGAGAGGAGTCCAGCTTACCCCGTAGACTATGGTATACGGAACATAAAGCCCCGTAAAAACCCATGGGACAGCGGCAACGGATGTTCAAGTTAGGTGTATTAAAGTGACCGTCTCGTACCACTTTTAACACATTCCGTACCAGTCTACCCCTTTAAAACCCCGTAATGTATTTTGTATCGATGTGTATTGTTTTGTTTAATAGATGTAATACTTGCCGAAACCATGATATCAGTAGTTCATGTAAATGGATATGATATAAACGGAGAGTCATGTAAACAATGTCAAATGTATATCCATGGTTCGGTCAAATCAATTCATGTTGATATAGATTGTATTCTGGTATAAATGGATTCATGTTGAATTAGAGTTATACTTGAATTGTATTCAAGGATGGATTGATTTCAGATTAGACCGAGACTTTGACTGAGTCAGATACTTTAAAACGAATTGAAGTCCTGAATTAGTTTTAGAGTTATCGGTAACTGCTGCACATGGACGGCAGGATTTGTGAGCTTTTCCAAACCAATTACCGTATTAATAACCCTGTTTTAGTTGTCTACCTTAAATAGGAAAGCACTCAAATTCTTCGGCTTCCTGAGGCTCAAGAGAACTGGTCCCGCTTAAACCTATATTTACTAGGGTCCTTATTGTAATTTAATATAACTTGAGGGGGTTTTATGAAAAATAGTTTTGATATATTTTCAAAATACACCTCAAGTATTTAATTATCGTATTTAGGATTTTCATGGATATAAATTTAAAAGATGAAATATTTTAGTGGATATAAACCTAAATTGAACAGTATATGGTATTTCATGTAATTTGACTTGTATTGATTCTTGATGGTATTTTCATGAACTTTTGTGATTCTTTTCTTTTGATTAGAAAACATGGAATATATTATATATTTGAAATAGATATTTTTATAATATTTATATATATTATTAAAAATAGAATTTATTTATTAATAGAAATAACGTTTTCTTAGAAATTATAATAAAAATTCCATCGAGATCGTATGCTCTATGAGGAGGTCTGCATCTCGTCCTACTAGTCCGATGAATATGCGATAACCCGCACCAACCAAATCGGATTCCCTAAAATGGGTTGTAAGGACATAATTGTATGGAATTTAATTAAAACAATCTTAAAGAAATAAGGTTTTATTAGTTTAGGATATTTTATTGTAAAAATTGTATTGTCCCACAAAATATTATTCCAAAAGCCATCCTGCTATGTCATGATGAGTGTTGTGATGAGATAGATCATTACCTCATGATTTTTCTAAAGGTAATACAAGTAAGCATGATAAAATATGTCAAAAGTAAGTATGTGGTATTAAACCGTAAAAGTGCAATAAACATGGTTTTACACGGAGTTTTATAGAGAAATTTGTTTCTAAATTTTTAGTTAATGGTTAATAAGTAAGGTTTATTAATTTGGTTATGAGTTTCCTAAGAAAATTGTCATTTTAAAGAAATTAGGTTTTAAAAGTCGGTTAACTCCACTTACCGACGTCATTTGAAAAGAGACTTGTTTAATAGAGAAGAGAGAAGAAAAAGTAGGGACTTACGGATTGGTAAGAGAGAAGGGAGGTAGAGGATGGGTTTGCAAGCGTCGTGGAGTCACGGGGTCGCCGTATTTGTCCCGAAACATCGCTGGAACTTGACTTTGAGCTAACTCCACTTGTACAACTTCTTGGACTTGGAAAATTTAGAGAGTTTTAGCAAATGATTTTTGAATGAGGAGGACTGTTCATATTAGAATATTGCATTATTATATCGCTCATTCTTAATCATATTACAAATAAATAGGTGCTTTTGATCCATGTCTGCCAAATAGTTGCAGGTTACAGGTTATCAGAACAATACAGTGAAATTCATGAAAAGACGCTACAAAATTTGAGACTACGACTAAGAAAAGATGAATCCGTATAATGCCGCCTAACAGTTCCAGAAACAAAAGAAGACCAGTAAACAGTTCCATGCACAAGACAGTTCAAGGGCAGCACAAGATACAGGACTCCAAACCGAAGCTTACGGTAAAAGTCCACAAATTCTGCACTGTTGGAAATCTGAAAGAAAGTAGAAATGATTCTAAAGAACCAAGTGAAGAAAGAAGAATAAAAAGGCAACATGAAGCAACCCTAGAAAGTTGAGACAGAGAACCCCCAAGATGGTCGCGGATCCGCGGCCAAACATGGCATTCCGCCACGGTTCCGCGGCCATGCTGTGCACGTGTCGGTGCAACTTGTCGGTGGTGTCAGTGCTTTGACCCGGCTTTCTTAGGGTAGTCTTGTAATTTCAGATGTGGATCAGATGTAAACCCTAGGGTTTCTCCTATCTATAAATAGGAAACCCTAAAGCCCAATTAGGCATGCCTCTTTTTAATTTCTAGTTTAATTTCTTTATTCCATTGTAATCGTCAAGAGGTGTCAATAAAAGTAAGTGTTCTTCATTTTTATCTTGTGTTCTAAATTTATTTTTCTGCAATTTTTATCTGTCTTATTTATCTGCAAGTTAATTAGTTTATTAAAAAGATAAAATTATAAAAAAAAATGAATTTCATCGTAACCATCCTAATGAGTGAGTGGTTCCTCACTTGTTAGGGTTAGGATTGGGTAGGTTTGAGAGATGAAAATCTCTCACTCCTTTCTTGCCTATATAATATGTTAATTAGGACTCTATTTGAATCAAACACACACCGTTCACTACGGCATCCTATCCTATGAGATAGCGGTGATTCCCTAGTTAGACCGGACGCAGTTGATTTATATAGAGGTTAAAGCTAAGAGTTAAGAAAGGACGGACAAGCACCAAAAGAAAGAAACTACGTTTCTTCCTAGTCGTGCTAATCCCCTTTGTTGATTATTACCCTAACACCTAAAGTTCTTAATTAGGGACAAGAAAGCATGGAGTATAATTCTTTTTCCAAACTAACCTAATCCTAATCCCAGCAAAGCTTTAAATCAAATTAAATTCAATCTTAGATTTTATAAAAATCAAAACGACCATTTCTTTTGGACTTAACTCGTAAGAACTCTAAGAGATAACACGATTTCCCTGTGGACCAACCCGTACTCAACCGGCTAGCTACCAAGCGACACCGTTACTGATTGCGGTAATTCTTAATCTTTGATTCAAAACGCCCGCAAAAGCTCTCCCAATCAAACGACGCCGTTGCCGGGGAAACGGTAGTTATTTCTTTTTGTAATTTTGGTATAATTAAAATTGAAAAATATAAAAATTGAAAAAAATAAAAAAAATAAAAAATATCATCTTGTTATTTTTTGAAGGGTTTTGTGTGAATTGCGCAGGAAAGGAAGACGGACAGATTCAGATCTGGAAAAATCCAGTGAACAAATCAACAAACAGTGGATCTGAACAGACAGAGGAGAACCACAACAGAAAACAGAAAAGTTTTGACGGGCTGATATAACTTACCTACCGCGGAACCGCGGCTAAACGTTGCATTCTGCCACAGAACCACGGCGGTTTGCTGACGTCAGCGCTTCAAAAAATCTCTGCAAGTATTTTTATCTTCTCTGCAACTCCCTGATCCCCACTGAAAAATTTTCCTGCAGGGTTCTTTGCGCAAAAACTTCTTCTCCCTCTCCAATAAATCATTTTGTGCAGGATTCTTTGCGCCGCAAATAAAAAAAAATTTGGCAAGTGTTTTGGATTTTGTGTGTTAATTGCTTTGCATATTTAAAATGGACTTTTAAGGGGCTATAACACCAATCAAGATTGGGTGGGGAATTTCACTACCCTTTCTAAGACCCCAAAAATCACAAAAAACATTTGCATCAACCTTTGAGCTAATTAAAAAATATCTAAACTCAGCCAATTAAGAACTGTCGCACTCATTAGGACAAAAGAAGGTTGTGGGCATTTAGTCGTTTATCTAAACTTGATTTTATGGTGCTTAAGATAGACAAGTGAGAAAGATAATTTTAAAAGGCCCGTCTCACGGTGATTCGTGAGCGGAACCCTCTTTTCTTCACTTGTGCTTACCTGGCCACAATTGGCGGTGAAGAGACGATTTGAGGGATATCTCACAACTTGTCGCTTTAGACCAGTTAGGAGCAGTTTAGTTGACTTAGGAGACCCTAGATCTAGGCTTGATTGTGCATGTTTAACTGTGGTTGATTAAAATTAATTCCGTACAAATCTTTGCGCACAAATCTTATAAAAAAAAGAAATTTTTTATACAAACTTGCCATTTGTCGTTAGAATTCCATTGCACCCCACCTACATTTCACATTTCCCCATTAACGTTTTCTTACCCTCACCTTCTGCTTTTTGACTACACTACAACCCGTTAGTGTATGTACTAAGGACACTAGCGCCCGTTTAGTCCGTGTCTCGTTAGTCCCGACTGACGACGCGTTCGACTCCGAAGTCGAAATTTCCTCCACTTCTTTACCTTCATCTTCACGTTCATCATCTTCTGAGGAGATGTCAGGATTCAATCCTAACAACACCTTACCTACTTCGGGACTGATTCCACCTCAACTGGGTGCGAATAACCCGCAACACCTGCCTGTTGAAGCGCACCAACGAATCGCACTCCAGGATCTTTTCTATCGCACCCGCTCCACACTTCCTACATGTCTTTCACTTCCGCCGCCAAATGGGGATAACTTTGAAATCAAGCCCCACTTCATCAACATGTTGCCTAAATTTCACGGGCTGGAATCGGAGATGCCTATATCTTCATAAACAAATTCCAGAATGTTTGTGCAATGATGAAGACCACCCAACTGTCCGATGATACTATAAGGCTACGAGTCATTCCCTTCACATTATGTGACCTAGCTGAAAAGTGGCTATATAGTACTGCATCGCATTCCATAAACCGTTGGGAATAGTTTGTTAAAGCATTTCTTAAAAAGTTTTACCCACATCACAAGACTGCGAGAATCCGTAATGAAATTAATCAATTTTCCCAGCTTCCTTCTGAACCTTTTTGGAAGTGTTTCGAAAGATTCAAAGACCTTCTTGTTCAGTGCCCTCATCACGGTATTGAGAAATGACAACTTTTCCAAACTTTATACAAAGGACCGAATCCAGCAACTAAGCAGTTGCTGGAAACCATTTGTCAAGGTCACTTCCTAACTAAATCGAGCGAGGAAGCTTAACAATTTCTCAACGATCTTACTGAACAAACACTTCAGTAGGAAAGCACTAGACATACCACTTCATCCACTTCATCTACCTCTTCCGGTCAGTCTAGGGCAGCTATTCATCAACTTGATATGTCGATTGCAATGAAGGCCGAAATGGCTGCAATCACGAAAACACTAGAGGCAATTGAGAGCAAATTCTCATCGCCTTCTCCTGCCCCTGCTTTACCCACTCGCACTATATGCGCTTGTTGTTCGGATCCATCACATCTTACTGAAGAGTGTCCTTATAATCCACCTGTTCAAGGACAAGATCAAGTCAATACTGCCTTTCAGCAAAGACAAAGAAATGATCCACACTCTTCAACTTATAATCCTGGTTAGAGGAGCCATCCAAATTTTGCCTGGAATCAAAATCAACAACAATTCTAAGACAATAACAATTTTCAAAGGCCTCCTCCACAACAACAAGCTCATCAACAAACTCAATATCAGCAACCTTTCCAACCCCAACCTTACCAAAATCAAAGAACAATTTTACACCAAACAACTCTTTTCCTCAAAACAATTTTGTTCAGCCAAATAACGATAAGGTTTCTTCGCTAGAACGAAGTCTGGATGCATTTCTAAAACAATCAACTCAATCCTCCATCAATATCCAGTCTTCCATTCAGTCTTTGGTACAACACACTGCTTTACATGACCAAAGCATTAAAACAATTGTAGCTCAAATTGCACAACTGAATGCTGTGTTAAGCGAGCGAGAAAAGGAAAAGCTTCCATCTCAACCATTGCCAAATCCCGGGCACATACAAAATGCACATGTTGCTCATGAACAACAAAATCATAATGTGAGCGCTGTGACTACGTTGAGATTTGGAAGAGTGTTGCATAATAATATGGGCATTAATGATGACACCCCGTGTTGGAGATAGTGCCCTCAGAGTCAATTATTGGATCACAGGCACGTGATTGCAATGATTGAGGGATGACCTATCCCGGTACAACGGTCTTACTCGAGATGATAGTATGCTATCTGGTTTACCTTTATCATCGTGTACTGTTTTAGGTGACCTGAGAGGTCGCTATTACACGTTGATAGAGCCCCTAGGATTCTTGCTTGACTACCAGCAGTATGAGGGCGATCATATAAGTGAGAGCTGGAGTCTATAAGCACATCCTTAAAAGGTCCCTAGTCGTGGGAGTTTCGAAACAGGGCATCGATTCTCCAGAGTAGACTAGTGTATACAGTCGAGACCCCGACGAGGGGCGGTGGCCGGTCTCACAAGCCACTGGTGTCAGTTGGTTCACCTAAGATGTATACAGGTGCTCATTGGGTTATGAGTACACCGGACAGGACTCGCTGGGAACCTGCTAGTTGGGATTATACTTGACGTCAGATAGCAGTTCCCTGGTGACATGTGTACAGGTTAGTTCATCGACCTGGGGATCGTCATTTGTCTCGTGTGAGTTCCCACTGTACTTTGATTACTACCCTACCACGGCTCAAAGGAGTCGTGCAAACAGGTTTTAGTTGGGTACAGTCCTGAGCCACATGGAGGCAGTGAACGGATCTTCGGGGGTTCGTCTCTCCCGGTATTGGGGGTGAGGTCGCGCTGTGTCTAGGAGAGCCATTACACAAAGTCCTTGGCCAAGGCAGGAGATTTACTGGTAGGTATTCCAGTAGTATCTCAGGGTGTTCTGGGCTACACTCCGACATGACTTGTACCGCTTTTGGGGGTCTGATTTTTACCAACCCCCTAGGCCCGACATGCGATGCTCATAGAAGAACGGACCGGACTGTACGGATATTGTCACTGACAGGCTCAGTAGGGTGTCAGGATGAGTTCGCTCATCGACGTCCCTTTTAGTTAATAGCTGGTGGCCCGTCACGTATTGGCTTATACCTCTGACGTGCTAGTAGTTAAATCCACAGCCATAGTATTGACGAGTCTTTAGAGTCCACCACACTTTCAGTTACTCAAGCTTTCGGGCAAAAAGCTGTAGAGGCCGTATGGAGATATGGCAGGGTCCGATCAGATACGTGCGGTATTGCACGGATCAGGATCGGACGGTTAGTACTAGAGGCCGTATGGTTATATGGCAGTGTTCGATCAGATACGTGCGGTATTGCACGGATCAGGATCGGACGGATATTACTAGCCGGCTTTGGTTTAAGCCGGATCCTAGTATAGTACAGTGTAGATTTTGTCTCATTGCATTTGTATCCGGTCGGAATATAGATGCGGGTGTGTATGCACAGTATCGGGGTTTTCCTGTAATTTATTACGGGACCAGTTTTCTGGAGTTGCCAGTTTGCATTCCGTTCCGGCCGGTTTTCCTTTGTTCTTTCCCGGCGTGACTTTTCGGTGGAGGGTGTTATTTGCCAGTTTGCAAATAACACATAGTGGAGGGGTTTCTTGCAAATGTATTGATTATGATGGCATCTTTTCTTTTCAACCATCATTTGATTCTCTTTACATCACTTGTTTTGTATTAATGGTGATTAGAGTTGATTTGATATTGATTTGAGTTTTGTTATCATGATGTTTGGATGTGGTCACCCCCTTACTTTTACTACACTCACCTCCCTCATACATTATGCTTTCCTCCACCATTTCATTTGAAGGAGGAGGCCGGCCACTTCATGAGGGAGAGGGAGAGAAAAATGAGAGAGGTTCATTTTGTGTAGCATGCTTCTTCATCTCATATTCTTCTTGCTAGAAAATTGAAAGCACCAATTTTCCTAACCTCCTCCACCATCCTCCATGGCAACCAAAACCCCAAATGAGACATAGCCTCTACACTATATTCTACAGCAAATCTTGGGCACGTCGACTTGCCAGCTTCGTGCCCGAGTTGCCTCAGTATTGAGGTGGGAGTCCGTAAAAGATGCAGACGATGTGGTGCCCTTCCGGCAAGGAGGCGACGACCAGAGTTTCCGCGGGAGATCGGAACGGCGACGAGAAGACCGGAGGACTCGGATCAGTCGGTATATCTCTCTTCCCTTTCTTGTAGTTAGCTAGGACTAGTTAGTGGTTCGATCTGGGTGTTTAGTGCACGGTGGTGCCGGTTTGCTAGTTTGCAAAATTAAAGTTTTTCGCTTCCGCATTTTGGCGTCGGATTGACGGCCGGGGCGCCGCCGTGCACTTACAGTGGTATCAGAGCCTCGCCATTAACATAGTCTAGCTTTGTTTAATGTGTTTTTCATTTCCGATCGAACAATTTTCCAAAAACCGTATTTTTCCCCACATCAGTTTCTGTCGAAATTTTTTGGAGTCCAAAAATTTTTCAGGTTGTGGAAAATTGATGTACTGGAAATTATAAGGGTCCTTTAAAAATTCGATACACTAATTCGTCTATGGGAGCGCGGAACCGCGGCCAAACCCACCTTTGGGCCGCGGTTCCGCCGCATAATGATGAGGTGGCTGTACCAAATTTCTACAGTATCTTTCTGGGGTTATTTTAGGGTTTTTGGAATATTAATATTGGGCCAAGAATTTCTTGATGTGCTACAGTAGTACTTTGGGGCCCACTTGTTAAGATTTGATCGATCGGATATTTTAAACACATTATTTCACAGTATTTACATTATATCTGCGACCGTGAATGTCACTCGATCGGTAAATCCTGTCTAACTGCTATAACCCGGTTAGACGGATTTGCAAACGTGACCTTCACGTTGATGTTCTGTGTTTTTGCTGTGATGTTGCGGATCGGTCGTGGGGGATAGCCTGGATGCAATGCCAGTACAGTTTTTGTTATATTATGTACATTTGATATTGCGGGGCGAGCGTCCGACATGTGGACTGCCGTCACTGCCTGTTTGTATTATTATTTTGGGGCACGACCAGGTTGCGGTCGATGTACCCATTGTATGTATATTTTACTTTCTGTACTAGGATTACCCCGCGGAGGGGTGCACGGGTAGCCGGGTTCTAGAGGGCAACAAGCCCGCATGTCATGGCATTGAGACGGAGGGGGCTTCACTCTAGGATTGGCGGGCTATTCGCCGCACTCGTAGGGGGTACAGGTTGACGCAGGAGGGGTGCCCAAGTTACCGGATTCCGTGAAGTGCTGGGTGGTCCATTCACGGTGCTGAAAGGGGCTGCCTCGCTTCAGGTTTTGGCGGGTAAATTGCCGCGCCCGTAGGGGTCTAGGTTTTCATTGCACAGGCTATCCACACGACCAGGGGAACGTCGGGTTTCAGTAGCGGCTCTGTGAAACCCGGGGATCCCAGATATCTGTATTGTTCTGTGATACTGTACATTTCTGTGATGTTGCATTTCTTTCACGCCTTGAGCGAAATATAATATATTGGTATATATATTAGTAGATGTTGTATATGTTTTACATCCGCGCTAGTCCAGTCCCCGCACTGTCGTTAGTTAGCTAACCTAACGGGTAATGACGGGACCCAGTGGCGAATGCGGATGGCATATACGTACATCAGTATATTTTCGTTCTTTGTGGTGTGATCAATTGATGGGACTGCATTGATTCGGATCAATGCAAGTTAAACATACCTAATCTGATATTGTTGGAACACTTTTCAAAAAGCTGTTATTGCAAGGACGTTCACTTTTGTTTTGCATCGTGGTATTCATTTGGAATATCCTGCTCCTCAGTCGACGAGGCAAGGGCCGAGATCCCTTCACCGGGAGTGACCCCTTGGACAGAAGTTTGCGTCAGGGCATTAACTTCACTATAGCCGATTACTTTTGCTTTGCATCGTGGTATTCATTTGGAATAACCTGCACCCCATTCTACGGGGAAAGAGCCGAGATCCCTTCACCGGGAGTGACCTCTTTAGTAAAGGTTTTCGTCACTATATTTTCTAAAAAGCTGTCCGTTCCTTCAACGATATCAAGTTCATTACGTTAAAGGTTTTCGCCAGAAACCATTCGTAGCCCTCCGTCGTTTCATATGGATAGTCAATAGTATTCAAGCTGTGTTTGTTGGCCAAAGTCAAGGCACAGTGTTTGGTAGCTGTTGGTTATTCATATGCAGCATAGATAGATGCGTTGGTTTGGGGCAGTCGTATAGCCTTGTTGGCCAAAGTCAAGGGCTTTTGCGGGTGGGCTCAAATTAACCTGGAGAATGACGGGTAGAACTTGACATGTGACTTATGATTTGTTGGCCAAAGTCAAGGTCATAAGAGCATGGGGGTAAAAATCACATCGCGAGTTTCTAAAGAAACTGAAACTTGCCAGATATGCGCATACCTTCTGGAGTGTGATACCGTGAGCGGATTCCGTCACGTTATCATGCGATGATAGTTGGATCCCGATTCCCACTGATGAGTTGGTTTACTCCTCGGGTCATCCCGACTAATTCTTCTTTTAGGTTTGGAGGAGAATTTGACGGTACAGTGGGAGGTTTCCAGATTAGATAAATTGGTAACCATTCTGATCTAGGTTAGAGTGCACGCTGAGTGTTTCTTTTCTCTCTCTTTGACAGCGACCATTGACCCGACCCTAAGACTATGACTCAGTGACCAAGTTGACCGAACCTTCTTTAACACTGGTTTTTGGATTGTCAGAGTTGCAGACCTCATTGCCACTCCTACTATTACCCTTTTCTCCAGGACACCCCGTGTTACTACGAACGTCCACTTCCATTGGACAAAACCATCGTATGGTTAGATACGAACTCGAAGGAATTTATTCGAGGATGGTTTCCGGTTCTGGAGAAAACGAATAGGACTATTCAGTTGTCTTTTCCTTTTTCCTTCTCTCAAGTTGCGAGTACCCCTTAGATTAGGGGACAGTACACCTATTACGCAAATTGGACAGTCTTCTTCCAAACCATAGGCAGGTGCCGACCAGTAGGGAATGAAGAAAACCAATTTGCCTAACGATGGTGTACAGAAGATATTATGTAAAGACAAAGAAAGGGATTAGAAGGAGGGCAAAGTAAATTGCGACTGATATTCACGACCAAACCAAGTATTTCATTACCACTCCCACATCACCTTTGTATTTCTCCAGGACACTCCGTATCACTACGAAGATCCACAGTTATTTGGATATTCCATCGTATAGTTATATACGAACTCGAAAGGAACTTGTTCCAGTTCGAGGATGGATTCTGGTTCAGGAGAAATAGGAATAAGGTTTATTCGGTTGTCTTTTATCCTCACCTTCTCTCGCATTGCGAGTGTTCTTAGGATTGGGACAGTACACCCATTATGCGTATTGGATAGTCTTCTTCCAAACCATAGGCTGGTGCCGAACGGTAGGGAAGGAAGAAAACCATTTGGCCTAAAGGGGTGTGCAGAAGGTAATGACTAAAGACATATGAAGGGATTTGGAGAGGTGGCAAAGAAATACACGGTTACAGTTGTGAATCTGGATAATGGAAGAGGCATTACTAGGAATACTGGGATACCCCATCGAAACATTTCAATGTTTCAGTTTCACTGTGAACTGTTAAAAGAAAACTGATTTCCCAATTAACACTTGCTCCAGGGTATGTATTTACCAGGTATGATTCTCACATCTGTATGGTTTTACAGATGATGAGTGGGAGTAAGTTATTGGGAATCAGGTGATCATCCTCATTATATCGGAATTCATTGTAATTGGTGATATTTGAGAAAGTCACCTGGGTTGTTTGCCGGACGGCAAATATTTGGTTTTAAATATCCGCTGTCATGCACCAATTTCAAATTGATATATCTGTACGTCTATTTTTATAGAGTGAGATATACTTTTTGAAATTATGTCTGTGACATTTACCTATATCAATAGATGGTTAGGTAAGGAGCATTAAACGGCGGTGTAATTCTTCTTAACCATAAGTACAGTTTTCAACCTACGACACACAGTGAATGAGTTATCAGACTCAAAGGACTTATACAGAGTATTGTATTTTGTCCAGGGTCCATCAGGACAGAGGGGTTGGTCCTCGTACTATATTCGGTTTACTTATGACTTCTCTAGTTTTTAGACAGGTGTTTTGTAGAAACACAGGGTCCGAATTTTGAGAAGTTATAGGTATTTGAATAAAGTAGAGAACCAGGTATTACAAGTATCGAGATTCTTCAAGGTGATCGAAGATGTAGATACTTGTGTATGGTATTCAGTTGATAGTAATGATAAAGAGAACTTGCTTCTCTTTCAGGTTACTCATAATTGGAAGCATTCCTAAGTTGAGTAACGCTGATCGGCCTCTTTCCATTTAGTTAACATGCACTGGAGACAGCTGCATGATTTGAATCTGGTTCAATTAAATCAGTGCCTCTAGTCCTATATTGGATATAGAACAGTTCGTATCTTAACGTTGTTAAGGTACGGGGAGTTGTCCGGCTTATTATTAAAACCAGACACTGGACGACTCAAGGCACGTTTCTGTAATGGCTGTTTGTGGGTTGACCCAGGCTATGACGAGGGTTGGCTTCTCTACCATCTGGCAGATCAATAGAAATATTGTTCTGGACTCGCCACAGTTTTAATAAAAATGGATTTTTTCAGAAAAACAGTAGTGGGAGTATGGTAGAACTGGAAGTGATTCCAGAACCACAAACGATTACGGAAGATTTGATAAGAACCTAAAGATTCAGTCTGGTTTCACATTCCATTGGCCACTCCGCAGATACGATGGGTAACCTCAGGTACCCGAGAGGTACTCCGGTAGCCTCAAGGATGGTGACAGGGAGGTTCTTGTTTGCCCACACTTACCATTGCTGTTGTTCCAGACTGTGAGACCCGGCAGGAGGATGAATATAGCGTCGTTCTAAACTAGTTTTAGAAGTGTACGTGTATATGACTCCGCCAGAGGGTTGTCATAGTCAGTAGGAGCAGCGGAAGCATTGGTGGACAGGTAGCTTATGTCTATTTATAGACTAAAGCAGTTGTAGCGGAGATAGATCATCAATTTCTGATGTGACAGTCATAGGTTTGACGTCATCAGAATAGGGGATGGATCTGTTGAGAAGGTAGTAGGGTGTGATGTCATGGTATTTGGATGACATATACAGAGTAGGAAAGGATATTCCTATACTACGGTCGGTTATACTTTGGTCGTCACACAGTGGTTTCTCCACATAGGACTTGGAAATAATATCTGACATTCTGGTTACTAGATCTATGGTTTTAGATCTAGATTTGGGTGGTTTCCCAATCAGGGTACTTTGACAGCATTCTAAGAGTATTTAGAATGGACGACTCCTGGCACAGTAGTGTACCTGCAGGTAATGGAGTCACCCTCTCTAAAGGTGTCTTACAGACTAAATGGGAGAGGGATGTGCATGATTGGCAGATCACTTGCTCAGGCAATTGAGTCAATCATGAGATGTCAAGTACCACACCAGATGTTGTTCTTGCACTAGATGCAATAAGTTGATATTGATCCAATCCTGGAGAAACAGTCGGCAGCAGCTTTAGAACATAAGTAGATGTTCTAGGGAAATAATAACGACAGCCTCATTAAGGAGACAGTTATCATTCCAGGCTTCCAAGATGACATGGACGACAGGGTGATTGTCAGAGTTATAGTTTTCCCTCTGACGAGGGGCAGTATTTTGGACAGGTGATCCAGGAAGATACTGAGGGAGGCATGGCGCAGGATACTGATTAAGTTCAGTTGACGGTACAGTCTAAGAAGTTTGGATTTGGAGTTCATTTATGAGCTAGATCCCATCAGACATCCAGACATTCTAAGACAGATATTGCTCATTTCGGGAGATGGTTTTCTCCGCGAACTTGAGATATAGAGAGACATAGAAAGAAACATCAGAGCGGATCCACTCACTGAGGCTATTCCTCGAACGCAATAGTTTCACAAACGAGCTTTGTGAGACTGACTAGTAGAGGAGTTGGGTGTTCGGTATCACACGGGCTGTGAGTATGCGACATCGCAATAATTAGCCTTGAGTGCAAGTGGGAGATTGTTGGAGATAGTGCCCTCAGAGTCAATTATTGGATCACAGGCACGTGATTGCAATGATTGAGGGATGACCTATCCCGGTACAACGGTCTTACTCGAGATGATAGTATGCTATCAGGTTTACCTTTATCATCGTGTACTGTTTCAGGTGACCTGAGAGGTCGCTATTACACGTTGATAGAGCCCCTAGGATTCTTGCTTGACTACCAGCAGTATGAGGGCGATCATATAAGTGAGAGCTGGAGTCTATAAGCACATCCTTAAAAGGTCCCTAGTCGTGGGAGTTTCGAAACAGGGCATCGATTCTCCAGAGTAGACTAGTGTATACAGTCGAGACCCCGACGAGGGGCGGTGGCCGGTCTCACAAGCCACTAGTGTCAGTTGGTTCACCTAAGATGTATACAGGTGCTCATTGGGTTATGAGTACACCGGACAGGACTCGCTGGGAACCTGCTAGTTGGGATTATACTTGACGTCAGATAGCAGTTCCCTGGTGACATGTGTACAGGTTAGTTCATCGACCTGGGGATCGTCATTTGTCTCGTGTGAGTTCCCACTGTACTTTGATTACTACCCTACCACGGCTCAAAGGAGTCGTGCAAACAGGTTTTAGTTGGGTACAGTCCCGAGCCATATGGATGCAGTGAGCGGATCTTCGGGGGTTCGTCTCTCCTGGTATTGGGGGTGAGGTCGCGCTGTGTCTAGGAGAGCCATTACACAAACTCCTTGGCCAAGGCAGGAGATTTACTGGTAGGTATTCCAGTAGTATCTCAGGGTGTTCTGGGCTACACTCCGACACGACTTATACTGCTTTTGGGGGTCTGACTTTTACCAACCCCCTAGGCCCGACATGCGATGCTCATAGACGAACGGACCGGACTGTACGGATATTGTCACTGACAGGCTCAGTAGGGTGTCAGGATGAGTTCGCTCATCGACGTCCCTTTTAGTCAATAGCTGGTGGCCCGTCACGTATTGGCTTATACCTCTGACGTGCTAGTGGTTAAATCCACAGCCATAGTATTGACGAGTCTTTAGAGTCCACCACACTTTCAGTTACTCAAGCTTTCGGGCAAAAAGCTGTAGAGGCCGTATGGAGATATGGCAGGGTCCGATCAGATACGTGCGGTATTGCACGGATCAGGATCGGACGGTTAGTACTAGAGGCCGTATGGTTATATGGCAGTGTTCGATCAGATACGTGTGGTATTTCACGGATCAGGATCGGACGGATATTACTAGCCGGCTTTGGTTTAAGCCAGATCCTAGTATAGTACAGTGTAGATTTTGTCTCATTGCATTTGTATCCGGTCGGAATATAGATGCGGGTGTGTATGCACAATATCGGGGTTTTCCTGTAATTTATTACGGGACCAGTTTTCTGGAGTTGCCAGTTTGCATTCCGTTCCGGCCGGTTTTCCTTTGTTCTTTCCCGGCCGGACTTTTCGGTGGAGGGTGTTATTTGGCAAATAACACATAGTGGAGGGGTTTCTTGCAAATGTATTGATTATGATGGTATCTTTTCTTTTCAACCATCATTTGATTCTCTTTACATCACTTGTTTTGTATTAATGGTGATTAGAGTTGATTTGATATTGATTTGAGTTTTGTTATCATGATGTTTGGATGTGGTCACCCCCTTACTTTTACTACACTCACTCCCTCATACATTATGCTTTCCTCCACCATTTCATTTGAAGGAGGAGGCCGGCCATTTCATGAGGGAGAGGGAGAGAAAAATGAGAGAGGTTCATTTTGTGTAGCATGCTTCTTCATCTCATATTCTTCTTGCTAGAAAATTGAAAGCACCAATTTTCCTAACCTCCTCCACCATCCTCCATGGCAACCAAAACCCCAAATGAGACATAGCCTCTACACTACATTCTACAGCAAATCTTGGGCACGTCGACTTGCCAGCTTCGTGCGCGAGTTGCCTCGGTATTGAGGTGGGAGCCCGTAAAAGATGCAGACGATGTGGTGCCTTTCCGACAAGGAGGCGACGACCGGAGTTTCCACGGGAGATCGGGACGGCGACGAGAAGACCGGAGGACTCGGATCAGTCGGTATATCTCTCTTCCCTTTCTTGTAGTTAGCTATGACTAGTTAGTGGTTCGATCCGGGTGTTTAGTGCGCGGTGGTGCCGGTTTTCTAGTTTGCAAAATTAAAGTTTTTCGCTTCCGCATTTTGGCGTCGGATTGACGGCCGGGGCGCCGCCGTGCACTTACACCCCGGCCGTCGCTTCTTCATCTTCTTCTTCTTCTTCATCTTCAGAGCATGTTCTCTATTCTTCACAAGGCTCTAATTCGTCTACTACTCCGAAACTGACCCACATCTCACTCCACGAAAATACCAGTTCTGGGGTCCGTTCCCACTCCACAATCGCCTCCACAAACATTGGACTCAACCACTTTTCAAAATGTTCCATTTCCAAACCGGTTGAGATCCAATAAACAAAATCCATAAATGGAGAAGATTGTGGAGTTATTTAAGCAAGTTAATTTTAATATTCATCTCTTGGGTGTAATCCAACAAGTCCCTTCTTACGCTAAAATCTTGAAGGACTTATGCACCAAGAAGAGGAAATCACAGGTACCTAAGAAATTTTTCTTAGCTAGTGCTGTGAGCGATGCTCTTACCCAACATTTGCCCCAAAAACGAAAGGACCCTTGCTGTCCTACAATTTCAATAATTATTGGGGATAAGAACATCAACCGCGCACTTTTATATTTTGGTGCCAGTGTTAACCTGCTTCCCTATTCCGTTTATGAGCAAGTAGGCGTTGGAGAGTTGAAACCCACATATTGTACTCTCCAAATGGCTGACCGATCCATCACCCATTCTAGGGGTGAACTAGAGGATGTGTTAATAAAGGTAGGGGACTTCATATTCCCCGTTGATTTCATTGTTATGGATACACAGCCTGTGGCTAACCCGCGGAACCAAATTCCAGTGATCCTCGGTCGACCATTTTTGGCCACTTCCAATGCTGTAATCAACTTTCGTAATGGCTCTATGACTCTATCCTTTAGGAAGATGTCAAGTGAGTTTAACATTTACAAGATGGGAAGTCTACCCTCCGAACCTTCTGCTCATGCATGTTCTGTCGAATTAATGGATGTCGACAGCAGCGAATTTGATCAGCTTCAGGATACTGATCTAGACTCTTTTCATACGTTGTTTGACCCAACTATGTATTATACACATACGGACTCTTCCATTGAGTTGTCTGAGTCAACATCTAACGCTGATTATAAATCTTTCATGGAGTCTAGAGATCGCCTCACTCTTTCTGATGATATTATTCTTCGGGGTATCGATGAAAGTTTTGAGGAAATTTTCGCTGATGAACTCGCATTTTTAGCAAACACGGGTGTTGAAATGAATCAACTCCAAAAAGAAATTGACCCTCTGCCCCTTCTTCTTGACAATCACACAAATGCGAGTAATCCATCGTCACTATCACTGTGTCGTCTCTTCAAATTGAGATGCAAACCATATCTGTTACACCACTTATCTCTTATCCACTTCTTCGTGATTCCAGACAACATACTTTTCCACCAACTGCTGTGTTTCACTGATAAATTCTTCGAATGGTTGGTGCTGACTTTTGATCTTTGCAAAGCTTGGCATTGACCAGTAACATTGTTTAATTCAAGTTTGGGGAAAATTTTGTTAGCTCTTGAAAGAAAATGATTTTTATAAAATGATGAGCCAACCGTAAGATTGGGGGTACGTTTACAACTTGTGAATATAAAAAAAATTTGGGGGTATTTTTGTAAATTCTCATAAATGAAAAAATAAATAAAATAAAATAAAATTTTTATTTACAAATAAATTCATCTTTTTAAGAGAACCTTTTTGCAAATAACCAACAAACCCCCCTATAAATAGAAACCGACCCCTCTCTACATTTTACCAAACCCTAAAATTCCTCTCTGTAAACCCTAGCCGCCGCAGCAGCCAGAGCAGAGAGATCTTCCCATCGCGCCGCGGAACTGTCGCAATTCCATCCATTCAGCCGCACAACCGCCACTTCCTGTCGTCGTCGCCCTCTGATTTTTTCAGAGGAGGTTTGCACCATCTCTCCCTCTCTGTTAAATTTTTTTTTATCTATAAACATTCTGAATGGCACCAACCATGCAATTAGAACGGGATTTTCCCCAAATGTTTGCACACACGGTATTTGGGAGTTATTTTGGTGATGAAATCACAAGACGAGGGTGGAACTTTTTAATTTTTAATCATCCAAACTCCTTTGCTCTTCCAGATCTCGTCACACGATTTTATGAATGCATGGAAGACGGATGCCTTTCACAACACGGATATCTTAGGCTTATTTAAGGTGATAGAGAAATCATAATCGATAAGGACTTTATCCATGAAGTCACCTTAATTCCTAGGCTACCTACCTATGACCAACCCCTTCAAATTGAAAACTACTTACCCTTAATGGATAATAACTGTTCGAGGGAACCTAGGAAGGGCATACAGGCTAGAACCCTCTTCGCCAATGTATTAACTGTATGCCATTGGGCACAAAACAACATTTTGGCAGTTCACATAATACAACATTCTTCACACCTTCGCTTCATATCCTGCACACCTTAACGACTAGGAACCCAAGATATGATATGTGCACGGTGTTGCTTAATTCAATTGGTGCTGGGCTGCGAATTACCCATGTCCCATGTTGGTGATACAACTGTGTCGCCATTTCCTCTCTGTGGAGGAATTTGAGTTTTACATGCATGGAGGTATACCCATTAGGCCTCTTATCGAGGGCGTATCTACGTCCTATACCTGTCTGAATGGTGTATGGTCGTGAACTGAACCGGCCGAAAATGTACTCGCCAGGACACCCAGCTCCAGCTCGATCGCGAGCGAGGAAGAGCTTACCCCCGCAGAACATGCACGTTTGCTTAGGACAACCGCTAGGTGGATTGAGAGATTGACAGGGATGGTGACCAACCTGGATCACCGTGTAACAGAGATTAAGCATGGCGTATCTTCGCTGCTAACGAGAGAGGAACGTTCCCGTTCACGTTCAAGGGGACGACGAGGGCATGAGCAGTGAGGGTACTGCTTTTTGATAAGTTTGGGGGTAGAGGTGGTTTGTAAATAGTTATCTTTGCATTGTATATTTTTATTTTGTGTATATATTTGTTTTTTGCCTTTCTTTGCATATTTAATTCCGCATTGCATCTTTATAAAAAAATTATAAAAATTAAAAATGAAAATTAAAAAATTATAAAAAAATAAAATCAAATAAAAAATTTAAAAAAATATTAAAAGTCATAAAGAAATTGAAAAATCAATTTTGGCCATATTTGATTTAAGTTCAACATGACGGTTGAATAGCAGGAAAAACTAGATCCTAAACTTAGTAAATTAAAAACTCTAAAAATAACCTTTTTTAAATTTTAACCGTAGAAAATATATGCCCTTGTAGATTATTTAGAAATAGGCAAATTTTGAGTTCAGTTCTACGGGTAAGTCTGAAAAATAAATTCTGAACCTTTAGTCTAAATTCTGAAAATATATACCCTACAACTTGCACAAACACGCATCTTGAAACTTGGAATAGTAGAGGATACCTTGAAATACTCTTGTCTAAAATCCTTAGTATGAAAGAAAATAAAATAAAAATACAAGTGTGAATAAAGAGATATAAAAAAAATGAACACTGGTTTTGTAAGTACTCGAGGCTGCATAAAAATATATATATATAGCAAGAGTGCTTTATCACCTTGTGCCTTAGACCAACTGATTTGGGAGTCACTACTGAAGCCTTAGGTATTACAAGACGAGGAATTACGACTTAAATGCACGAACACATTTTGTAATCGGTCGTTAGTACCTTAAGATGTATTGGATGTGTGAGCAATTTAATCTAAAAATTCACCAACTAAAAGTATTTTGGATGATGGACAAGGGTATGATAGCTAGAATTGAATTTCCAAGTGTAGGGGTGAAACATACACACACACGTAGGAGTATATGATTGGGATTTGGATAAAAGATAAGAATGAAATATAGGCCTTATATCTTCAATAAAAAAATGATAAAAATTCCTAAGTTGAGATGGAACCTGTTAGATATAGTGCCCTCAGAGTCAATTATTGGATCACAGGCACGTGATTGCAATGATTGAGGGAGGACCTATGCCGGTAGGACAGTCTTACTAAAGATGATAGTATGCTATCCGGTTTATCTTTATCATCGTGTACTGTTTTAGGTGACCTTACAGGTCACTATTGCGCGTTGATAGAGCCCCTAGGATTCTTGCTTGACTGCCAGCAGTATGAGGGCGATCATATACGTGGGAGCTGGGGTCTATAAGCACATCCTTAAAAGGTCCCTAGTCGTGGGAGTTTTCGAGACATGGCATCGATAATCTAGAGTAGACTAGTGTATACAGTCGAGACCCCGACGAGGGGCGGTGGCCGGTCTCACAAGCCACTGGTGTCAGTTGGTTCACTTAAGATGTATACAGGTGCTTATTGGTTATGAGTACACTGGACATGACTCACCGGGAACATGCTAGTTGGCCTTATACCTGACGTCAGATAGCAGTTCCTTATGTGTACAGGTTAGTTCATCGACCTGAGATCGTCATTTGTCTCGTGTGAGTTCCCACTGTACTTTGATTACTACCCTACCACGCTTAAAGGAGTCGTGCAAACATGTTTTAGTTGGGTACAGTCCCGAGCCACATGGAGGCAGTGAGCGGATCTTCAGGGGTTCGTCTCTCCCGGTATTGGGGGTGAGGTCGCGCTGTGTCTAGGAGAGCCATTACACAAAGTCCTTGGCAAAGGCAGGAGATTTACTGGTAGGTATTCCAGTAATATCTCAGGGTGTCCTGGGCTATACTCCGACACGACTTGTACCGCTTTTGGGGGTCTGACTTTTACCAACCCCTTAGGCCCGCCATGCGATGCTCATAGACGAACGGACCGGACTGTACGGATATTGTCACTGACAGGCTCAGTAGGGTGTCAGGATGAGTTCGCTCATCGACGTCCCTTTTGATCAATATCTGGTAGCCCGTTACGTATGGCTAATACCTCTGACGTGCTAGTGGTTAAATCCACAGCCAAAGTATTAATGAGTCTTTAGAGTCCCCACAGACAGTTGCTCAAATTTTGGGCGAAACGCTGTAGAGGCCGTATGGAGATATGGCAGGGTTCGATCTTATCCGTGCGATATTGCACGGATCATGATCGGACGGATAATACTAGAGGGCTTTGGTTTAAGCCGGATCCTAGTATTGTACAGTGTATATTTTGTCTCATTGCATCTGTATTCGGTCGGAATACAAATGCGGGTATGTATATACAGTCGCGGGTTTTTTCTGTAATTTATTACGAGATCAGTTTTTTTGAAGTTGCCAGTTTGCATTCCGTTTCGGCTATATTTCCTTTGTTCCTTCATGGCTGGATTTTTCCGATGGAGGGGGTTATTTGCAAGTGTGCAAATTATCCATTGTGGAGGGTTCTTTGTGGCATTTGGTTTATATGATGGTTCAAGCATCTTTGCTTTTTCTTGTGCACATGGTTTGCATTTATGTGATGGGAATGAGAAAGGATTTGGTGTGACATATTCTTATGGTTATCATACAATTTCTCCTCTTTCTTTTTTCCTTTGATTTTTTCCCTCCTCATTCTATAGGGGCCGACCACTTCTTGTGAGAGGGAGAGGTTCATTTTCTTGATGTGGGGAAAGTTTCATTTGGTGGGAAAATGGTTCACACTCGTATGCTTGCTTCAAAAATCCCAAAGTTCATTTTCACATCTTCTTCTCCTCCATCTTTATGGCAACTTCACAACCCCATGAGACAAAGCTTTCTACACTAGCCTACAACATTCCTTGGGCACGTCGGCTCGCCAACTTCATGCCCGAGTTGCCTCGGTCCAGAGGTGGGAGCCCGTAAAAGAATCCGGCGATGTGGTGCCCGTTCTGAAGAGGAGATGAAGACCGGAGATTCCGCGAGGAGATCGAAGTGGAGGCTGAAGACCGAAGGACACGGATCGCTCGGCATAGCTTCGTAGTCATTCTCATGTTTGCTAGCATTAGGTTAATGGCCCGATCCGGGTTTTTAGTACGCGGTAGTACCGGTTTAAAAGTTCAAAGAAAAGTTTCGTTTCCGCATTTTGGCCTCGGAATGACGGCCGGGGCGCTGTTTTGCACTTACAGAACCTTAGAAGGAAAATTCAGAAGATACTGAAAGCTTAATAAATTTGCAGAATATATACGATTTTAAGTTAAATGATAAGTGAGTGTGAAAAATACGGGTTGATGATTTCTAAAGTTAAAGATAATAGAATTTCTTGCTAGAATACCTAATTGAAGAATGAAAGTCAACAGACCAAATTGATCGGATTTTGTGGGTAGTATCCGCTGAAAACCCACAGGAGACAACACTCCTCCTACTAGGGAAACCTAAAGGTTTAACGGCTTATTGCCCGAGCTCAGTGCAGTCGCGATTCCCTGTGAAAGTGAGGTTAGGTTTTTTCGAGAATAAATTAGCTTTGCTCGGGATGAGCAAAAGATAAGTTTGGGGTATTTGTTCATATCAGAATATTGCATTATTATATCGCCCATTCTTAATCATATTACAAATAAATAGGTGCTTTTGATCCATTTCTGCCAAATAGTTGCAGGTTACAGGTTCTCAGAACAATACAGTGAAATTCATGAAAAGACGCTATAAAATGTGAGACTACGACCAAGAAAAGTTGAATTCGTATAATGCCACCTAACAGTTCAAGGAACAAAAGAAAATCCGTAAACAGTTCCATGCACAAGACAGTTCAAGGGCAGCACAAGATACAAGACTCCAAAGCGAAGCTTACGGTAAAAGTCCACAAATTCTGTACTGTTGGAAATCTGGAAGAAAGTAGAAATGATTCTTAAGAACCAAGTGAAGAAAACAGAATAAAAAGGCAACATGAAGCAACCCTGGAAAGTTGAGACAGAGAACCCCAAGATGGCCGCAGATCCGCGGCCAAACATGGCATTCCGCCGTGGTTCCGCGGCCATGCTGTGCACGTGTCGGTGCAACTTGTCGGTGGTGTCAGTGGTTTGACCCGACTTTCTTAGGGTAGTCTTGTAATTTCAGATGTGGATCAGATATAAACCCTAGAGTTTCTCCTATCTATAAATAGGAAACCCTAAAGCCTAATCAGGCATGCCTCTTTTTAATTTCTAGTTTAATTTCTTAATTCCATTGTAATCGTTAAAAGGTGTCAATAAAAGTAAGTGTTCTTCATTTTTATCTTGTGTTCTAAATTTATTTTTCTGCAATTTTTATTTGTCTTATTTATCTGCAAGTTAATTAGTTTATTAAAAAGATAAAATTATAAAAAATGAATTTCATCGTAACCATCCTAATGAGTAGGTAGTTCCTCACTTGTTAGGATTAGGATTGGGTAGATTTGAGAGATGGAAATCTCTCACTTCTTTCTTACCCATATAATATGTTAATTAGGATTCTATTTGAATCAAACACGCACCGCTCACTACGGCACCCTATCATACGAGATAGCGGTGATTCTTTAGTTAGACCGGATGTGGTTGATTTACATAGAGGTTAGGGCCAAGAGTTAAGAAAGGACGGACAAGCACCAAAAGAAAGAAACTACGTTTCTTCCTAGTCGTACTAATCCCCTTTGTTGATTATTACCCTAACACCTAAAGTTCTTAATTAGGGACAAGAAAGCATGGAGTAGAATTCTTTTTCCAAACTAACCTAATCCTAATCCTAGCAAGGCTTTAAATCAAATTAAATTCAATCTTAGTTTTTATAAAAAAATCAAAACGACCATTTCTTTTGGACTTAACTCGTAAGAACTCTAAGAGATAACACGATTTTCCTGTGGACCGACCCGTATTAAACCGGCTAGCTACCAAACGGCACCGTTATTGATTGCGGTAATTCTTAATCTTTGATTCAAAATGCACGCAAAAGCTCTCCCAATCAAGGACTAGGGTGTAGGGTGGTATTTATAGGAGAAATTAGGGTTTAGGGTATTGAAGAATGGAATTAAAATGCATTAACATTTTGGATTAATGCCTCATTTTAATTCTCTGAAAATGTGAAGGGAAAACAAACAGACTAGGGTTAGTGGGGGAGTCCAAGAGGTGCTGGGGAAAAAATTGAGAGCATTAAGGACGGTCTGGACCGGCGGCGCCGGCCCAGAGAAGAATCTCGCCGGCCATGTGGTGTGGGTCTGGGCTTGGATTCATGCTACGTGTCGGGGTCTGTGTGTGCAACATTTTCCACATGTTTATTTTTAGTGACTTTTCATTTTTACGTGTATTGCACGTGTAAACTTTTGGGCTTCCAAAAAGTTTAAAAGAAAAATCATTAAAAATAATATGTGGTTGTGGGGATTCAAACACAGCAGCCATGTCACAGCGGTTCAAGGCTTTACCAATGAGCTACAAGTGCTTTCTTGTTATTTAAAAACAAATCAAATTTATAACTTGTGCTCAGGATTTACAAATACTCCATTTGTACATTAACTTTAAAAATTTTCTGTACATTAAAACAAAGTCGTTCCATTCTACCCTCCTTACAAAATTTTCGTCCTCTAAATTTACAATTATTTAAGGACTAGTTTACAAACAAGTGAGGGTATCTTGTACGCATGTCGTTTTCTGTTTCCCACGTTGATTCTCCTGGTGAGTCTTTTCTCCACATCCCTCGAACCAAGTTTACTTCCTTGTTCCGAAGTGACTTTACCTTTCTGTCCAGGATTTCAATGGGTTGTTGCTTACAAGATAGGTCCATCTATACAGTGAGCTCGGAGTGATCAAGAATGTGACCGGGGTCACTCACATACCTTCTGAGTTGGGATATGTGGAACACATTGTGCATTCCTTCCAATGAGGGTAGAAGTGTCAAACGATAAGCCACTTCTCCGACTCGTTCTAGTATATCGAACGGTCCAATAAATCTCGGACTTAGCTTACCCTGCTTTCCGAAGTGAATCACTCCACGGTTTGGAGAAATCTTCATATAAACATGATCTCCCGGTTGGAACTCCAAGTGACAGCGCTTTGCATCAGCCCAGTGCTTCTGTCGATCTTGGGCTATACGTATTCTTTCCCTGACAGTGTGAACTACATCTACAGTTGCTACTATCATCTCAGGTCCAAGGAGTTCTCTATCTCCGATGTCGTCCCAACTTAATGGTGATCGACACTTCCTTCCATATAGAGCTGCAAAGGGTGTCATTCCAATACTTACTTGGTAGCTGTTGTTGTATGAAAACTCCACAAGATGTAGGTGATCTTCCCACGATCCTCCGAAATCTAGTATACAAGCTCTTAGCATATCTTCAAGGATCTGAATCGTTCGCTCAGACTGACCATCTGTTTGTGGATGATAAACCGTGCTAAAATTCAGACTTGTTCCCAAGCTAGCTTGCAGACTCTGCTAAAATTGTAATCGGAATCTGGTATCATGATCGGAGACAATGAAAACCGGTACTCCATATAATCTCACGATCTTCTGCATGAGTTTATGGGTATCAGAGATAGTATACTATGAAGAGTTTAAATCTTACTTAAATTCTTACCTCTATGTATTTCTTTGCTAGTGTCTCGGTAAATTGGCTAACTCGAAAGGGAATAAAGTGAGTTGACTTTATGAGTCGATTCATAATAACCCATACCGCATTGTTACCTTTGGTGCTGCGAGGAAGTGCAGTCACAAAGTCCATGGTAATGTGTTGCCACTTCTATTCTGGGATAGGTAATGGTTGAAGTAAACCAGCAGTCCTGTGATATTCAGCTTTCACTTGCTGACACACCAAACATTTAGCGACGCTTCTGGCTATTTCACGCTTCATTCCATGCTACCAGTAATGTTGGCGTAGATCTTTGTACATCTTTGTACCACCAAGGTATACTGAGTATAGGGAGCTGTGAGCTTTTTTTATCAACTCTTCTCGAACAGAACCTTGTGGTACACGCAATCTACTGCCGTATCTCAAAGATCTGTCTTCATGGATGATAAAGTCCGTTCTAAGTACATTTTCTACTTGTTCTCTGATCTTTTGCAACTCGGCATCACTTGCTTGAGTTGCTTTGATCTGATTGACAATTGTAGACTGAACTTGTAAGTTCATCAAACTTGAAGCGTTACCTGGCATGACTTCTTCTATCTCCATCTGATGCAAATCTTGCTGTATCTTCTACTGTGCGGTAAGATTCATTGATAATGGTTGGCGATTAAGTGCATCGGGTACTACATTCAGCTTCTCTGGATTATATTGTAGATTGATGTCGAAGTCCGCCATAAGTTCTAACCATCTTCTCTGCCGCATATTCAACTCTTTCTGAGTAAACACATGCTTCAGACTTTTGTGGTCTGTGTAGATATCTACCCGTTCTCCAAGAAGATAATGGCGCCAAATCATGAGAGCAAAGATAACGGTTGCCAACTCCTAATCATGCGTCGAATAGTTGCGCTCATGAAACTTCAGCTGTCTTGATGCATAAGCTACAACTTTACCGTGCTAATGTAGAACACATCCTAATCTCTTACCGGATGCATCGCAATGTACTACGAAATCTCCAAATTGGTCCGGTATTACGAGAATAGGTGATGATGTCAATCTTGACTTGAGTTCTACGAAAGGTTGTTCTCATGCTTCGACCACACGAATTCTTCATCTTTACGCGTGATCTTGGTCAGGGGTGTTGCAATCTTTGAAAATCCTTCAATAAATCTTTGGTAGTATCCCGTTAATCCTAAGAAACTTCGAATGTCCTTCACTGTCTTTGGTGTCGACCATTCTCTTACTGCTGCTACTTTAGCTGGATCTACAGAGATTCCTTCACCTGAAATGATATGTCCGAGAAATCCAACTTGTTCTAGTCAAAACTCGCACTTGCTGTACTTGGCATAGAGTTGATGCTGTCGCACAGTCTCCAGGACAATTCGTAAATGTTCAGCGTGCTCTTTCTGATTCCTTGAATATACCAGGACGTCATCGATGAATATGACACTGAACCTGTCTAGGTACTCTCGAAAAACTTGATTTATTAGGTTCATGATTATGGCCGGTGCATTGGTCACTCCAAATGGCATTACGAGAAACTCATAATGTCCATAGTGAGTCCTGAATGCCGTCTTCGGAATGTCAGACTCTTTGACCTTCACCTGATGATAATCCGAACGAAGATCTAACTTTGAGAAAACTCAAGACCCACTTAGCTGATCGAATAGATCGTCGATTCGCGATAGTGGATACTTATTCTTTATCGTGACTTCGTTCAAAACTCTATAATCAATGCACATTCTGTATGGACCTTCCTTCTTCTTCATAAGAAAAACTTGAGATCCCCAACTTGAAGTGCTGGGACGAATCCATCCTTTCTACAGAAGTTCATCCAGCTGAGTATGGACCTCCTTCAAACCTTCAGGGTTTAACCGATATGATACTTTGATCACCGGTTGTGCACCAGGTACTAAATCAATTCCGAATTCAAGAGCTCGATCAGGACGCAAACCTGATATGTCTTCAGGAAATACATCGTCGAACTTTCGAACTACCTCTGACTTGTCTTTTCGTGCCTGTAAAGTTGCAATCACTGCCTTCTTCGATTTTGCTTGGTATGTGCTAGGCTCCAGGGTACGGTCTCCACTTTTGAAATAAAAGACCGGGTGCTCTAGAATCTCGAACACTACCTTCCTTTGACGACAGTCGATGGTAGCATAGAATATTCGTAGCCAATCCATACCCAAAACTACATCGAAGTTTGGTATGTCCAGCACCTTGAAGTCAGCATAGAATTCTCTGCTGCAGACGACTACTAAACACAGGTTGTATCCCATTGTTGCATTTAGAACGTTGTTCTCTGAACTGACATTCCAGTTGGATACAAGCGGTGTGACTGGAATCGCATGAGTGCGGATGAACCGTTATGACATAAAGCAATGGGATACTCCAGTATCGAAGAGTGCTAGTGCAGGAAGTGAGGCTACTAAGATCGTACCTAAGTTATATGGGATAGGTTTTAGGTTTAAGAAAGGATATATGGATGTAAACAAATATTGAATATATTTGAAAGATAGGAAGTTACCAGTGATGATTTGGCCAGTGGCTTCAGCTTCTTCTACAGTCATTGTGAAAGCCTATCGCCTAGGTACATTCCTCCTTACTGGAGGAGCATTCCTCTGTCCGTTCCTCTGTCCCTGAGGTAGGTTCTTTTGCGCTTGATGGAACTGATGAGGAGGAGGTGCAGTAGGTCTATGAGGAGGTGGAGCTGTGAGAGCAAGGCATGGTGTATGTTCCTTGTTCCCGCCAAAAATTTCTGCGCAAAAGAATTCAAGGTATCAAATGGCAGCGATACACTTAAGGAAATACGAACCAGTATTTTCCGGGCTGTTTTTTGACAAACTCCAGAATGAGAAACAGATAAATTCTGATTGTATCGAAAGCGTCTCGAAAAATCCTTCGATTTGATATATTATGGGCTTCATAATTCATCCGGGATCAAAAGTTATGAGGCATTACGTGTCCACACGTGATGAGCTTTTAAGAACCCGCTGGAGGAGTTAAAAGATATAATAAAAACTTAGAAAAGACCCCAATGGGGTATCACGTGCTCACACGCTTGTAAAATAATGAATAGAATTAAATTCTAAAATCCGTTCCCTGATTAAAAATCAGAAGTTATCTCAATGAGATATCACATGCTCACACGTGACCAATGGTCATGTGTTGACACGTGATGGTTAAAACAACAATATAACCAAGCGACTGTTAAAGGAACCAATTTGGGGGTCACGTGCTCACATGTGACCAAGGGTCACGTGCCAGCACGTGACAGGCTTTGAAAGCCTTACAGTTTAATAGAATTAAAATTCTAAATTTCTCTAAAATCTTTCGAAATAGAATTAAAATTCTAAATTTCTCTAAATCTTTCTAAATGGAAAAGGATTATGGGAACCGTTGGATTAAAAATCCAAAGGTGATTAAATATCACCAATTTATGGAAAAATCTTGGACTTGGAAAGATTTCCCCAAATCTCACCGAAGTAACAAACAGAATATCTTTTGGATTTAAAATCCAACGGTGAATAAAATTCACTGAATGATCTAAACGATCATATTAATTATAAAATCAAATCAAATCTTTCAATGAGAGATTTGCTAAACAAATTGATTCTCTTCCTTCTCCTATAAATAGGAGCCAAGAAAAGAAGAGAAGGGATCTACTTTTTTGGGAGAGAAAAACAGAGAGAGGAGAATTTAATTCTCAAGAGGGAAGAAAAGAAAGGAGAATTTAATTCTCAACAGAGAAAACCCTAGGTAAGAAAAGAAAGGGAATCGAAACTTTAAAAAGAGAATTTAATTCTCAAAATTTAAGAGTTTAACTCTTCTGCAAAAAAAAAAGAACTTAGTTCTTTTTCTGGTTGAAGATCTGCACAGAGCACATCTCCCCATAAGTTAAGAATTTAATTCTCATCGGGTCGAGATCCTGCCATGCAGATCCTAAACTTAGAAGGGGAATTGAGTTTTGAGAATTCAATTCTCCTAAAACAAAACTAGGGTTTAATCCTAATCAAGAATTTAATTCTTTTACAGATCTGGGAATTTAATTCCTTTGAAAAGAAATCAGGGTTTTATCCTAAATAAGAATTTAATTCTTTCACAATAGGAATTTAATTCCTCCAAAATCATAACTAGGGTTTAACCCTATATAAGAATTTAATTCTTTTACATATTTGGGAATTTAATTCCTTTAAAAAGAAATTAGGGTTTTACCCTAAATAAGAATTTAATTCTTAATCTTACAGAGAATTAAATTCTCAAAATAAAATGAAGAGACTTAAAAGATCTCCATGCATGCAAAAGACCAAGGTCACGTGTCCCCACGTAACCCTTGAAAAGATCCCTGAAGAAAAGAAGCTTTGAGGCAATGCCTCACGTGCTCCCACGTGACTCCCAAAATGTAGAAAGAAAAAACAAAAGAAAAGAAGCTTTGGGCGCCCTCACGTGTCCCCACGTGACCCCTCAGCAAGTGCTGTAATTATCGATGCATAAATCCCCATCACGTGCCAACACGTGATGCTCTAAAATAAAGATGAAAAGTGTTTAACACTTATTCGCAGATTTGAAGATAAAACAAAAGGAGATCCGGCTCTACATTTAGGGCGCCCTCACGTGTCCCCACGTGACCCCTAACAAATCCCTTTATTATCCAATGGATGGATGCCTATCACGTGCCCACACATGATGGCCAGGAAATGAAAAGTGTTCAACACTTAATGGCAGAATGAAGAAAAGAGATCTGGTTCCACCTCTGGGCGCCCTCACGTGTCCCCACGTGACCCCTTGTTTCTTTAGTGTTTAACACTAATTCGAGAACTTTACTCTTAGTGTTTAACCACTAACTTGAGAACCCCATTTCCAGTGTTTAACACTGTTGCCTTTTAGTGTTTAACACTAATTTGAGAGTTTTACCTCCAGTGTTTAATACTGCTGTTCTCTAGTGTTTAATACTACTTTTAGCCAAATTGGCTAATTTTCCAGAGGCAAAAGGCCCTCCTCCAAATGAATCTCAAACTTGAGGAAACCAAAGACAAAATGTTGTCAGAGCCTCCAAACCTCTGTTTAGCACTGCTGAATGATGAGGGGCTGATTCTAGAAAAATGTCTAATGGTCCAAAGGGCCAATATTTCAAACATAATTGGACTTAGCCCAAACTGGCCATAAGTCCTCAAATCATCTTGAGCTGAGCACATCTGCTCTTTCAACCAACTCATTGGTTCAAGGGTACATCTCTGAACTCCTCTGATATTTGTCGTTGTAATCCTTCAACGTCGTCAGAGAGGTGACGGGTCCCGACAACCACACATAATACGGACTGTGGGGTCCTTAAACTCATGGACTAATGCGTCCTTAAACCAACACTCGTCCCCAAAATGGGAATGTTGGACCACTATGTCCCTAAACTGGAGATGGACCACTATGTCCCTAAACTGGAACAATAGAGCCCCCAAATGCTCTTTTGTCGGATCTAAACGATCCCGTTTAAGTTGATCTTAGCCTCAAATATGGCTAACTTATCCTTAAACATTCAAACAGACTTTAGTCCCAAATTAGACTATAAAATCCCCAATCAACTTTGGTTCAAGGGTACATCTCTGAACTCCTCTGACATCTGTCGTTGTAATCCTTCAACGTCGTCAGAGAGGTGACGGGTCCCGACGGCCACAAATTCAATGGATCACTATGTCCCTAAACTGGAACAATATAGCCCAAACGCTCTTTTGTCGGATCTAAACGATCCCGTTAAGTTGATCTTAGTCTCAAACTGGACTAACGTATCCTTAACAAACGTTTGAGTCGATCTTAGCCTCAAATATGGCTAACGTATCCTCAAACCAAAACCCTAAACCCCAAATCTAAGAAAATATGGATTTGGACTAATCCACGTCCTACGGGTGACGACATAAATTAGTCTTCGTATAAAATCCACGGGCAACCACAAACAAAACAAACACCCACGACACAAAGTAAAATTTTGGAGAAGGAGAAAGTTGTTACCGCGAAGCGGTAGCGTAATTAACTGCAGGGGCTTGCGCCTGCAGGGAAGAGTGTCCCCACAATCAAAAACCCCTCAAGCGAGGGGGAATCTGACGAAGTCTGCTACATTGGTCGCATACCTCCGATACACAATGCCATAAATCAACTTGGCATCTTCGGAGAGGTGGACGGATAGCACCTATTAGCATCTGCCCCGAATCTCAGGCGAGACGTCCGCCGTCGCGCCGCCGTTCGGAGGGGAACATTCCTGAATAGCTGGCCGCTGCGGATAGGTGATTGCTAGTCTGGGTGCCTGATACTGATTGAGTCTTTGAGGACAAGACCCAATATCATGTGTGGATGAGCCACAGACTAAGCAGAGGCGATTAACATGACTACAATCCTTCGCCAGGTGTCCATTCCTTTTGCAATAAAAGCAGAAATCTAGACTGGGCCGGTTATTTGGTAGTCCCGGTCTCCTGGGCACAAATGTTGGCCTTAAAGAGGCTCCTCCTGCTATCTGAGTAGCAGGGCGTTTCACACCGGCAGATTGAGGTCTGCCCTTCTTCTTCACTACTGACTCGTACTGACGGGCATCTTTCAGAGCTAGGTCATGGGTTGGGAAATCCTCTGTAGCTAGAGCAGCTTGGATTTCCTGGTCCAACCCTTGCTGAAATCATCTAGCCCTGACCTCAGCAGTCAGAATAAGGTGTGCCGCGAACCTGTTACAGTTTTTTGTTAGCTATGTAGTATGTGATATTAGATAATCGAATATTAAGACATATCTTACCTGCTCAACATGGTGAACTCTGCATCATACTCATCCACTGATTTGCTCCACATAGAGCCTTGTTGTAAGTGGATGAATTGCTGCTCTGTGTCAAATCGGGCAGTCTCTGGAAAATACTTCGCGTCGAACTTGTCGCGAAAAGTCTTCCATTCGATCGGCTGGGCAAGACGGCATTCTTCTGCCTTCCACTATACTCGGCCGTTATCCGTGAGTTGCAGCTTTGCAACCCTTACCCAAGCAATGTCCGGTACTTGTGCTGCTGCCAGATCATCTTCGATCGACTGAGCCCATTCTTCAGCTTCCAAGGGGCTCTCTTTCCCTGAAAATTGCTTCGGATGAAGTGCCCAGAATTTCTTCACTTTAGGCGCTTCCGCTTCTGGACAGTTCATTAGTATGGCAGTCTACAGCTGCTGTCCTTTCAGGAGGCTCTTAATTGCCTCGAGCAGTACCGTATGCTCGTTGATCGAAGCTACAACGGTAGGCGTAAGTGGAAGAGGTGATGGTGGTGTGTTGTGGATGTTTATACCCGTGTTGTTAGGAGAATCCACAACCTTGAAAGAAAAATAGGGTTAGAATAGATTCAAAGATTATGAAATATAAAGAATGTTTAGTGGCTGAGTATTGTAATTCTTATGTTATATTGCTTAGGTTTCCATGCAGAACTGACCTGCATGGGCCACTAACAAAACTTGTCACGCCCCGTTTCCCAGAGTACGATAAGGAGACATGACGGGTCACGCGACGTATTTACTCAGAAGTAAACACGCTAAGCGTAAAGAAGCAATACAGTAAAGTAAACAAGTAAGACATGAGATGTAAATGAACAACAACTTTTATTTATTAAATATCCTTTACAATACAACTGGAAATGTAAATACAAGACTGAAAAGTAATGCCTAAACAATGAAATGAACTGAAAGTAAAGTATATACAAGTGACTAGAGCTTTGGGTCTTCTGAGAACTGCTCCAAGTCATCTGTGCTGGGTTCGATCTCCAGAGAATCAGATCCCCCTGACAACATTCCAAAAAAAGAAGAGAAAAGGAATGCCGTCAGTGAACAATCGCTCGGTAAGTCCCAAGAGAGATAGAAATAGACTGAACAGGTAATGAGAATATAACTGATATAATGTTGATAGTTATGTTAATGCAGTTGTTTGTAGTTTGGTACAAAATATGCCAGTGTATACGAGAGGAGTCCAACTTACCCCGTGGACTATGGTATACGGATCACAAGGCCCCGTCAAAATCCACGGGACAACGGCAACGGATGTTCAGGTTAAGTGTATTAAAGTGATCGTCTCGTGCCACTTTTAACACATTCCGTACCGGTTTACCTCTTTAAAGTCCCGTAATGTATTTTGTATTGATGTGTATATTTTGTTTAATAGATGTAAGATTTGCCGAAATCATGATATCAGTAGTTCATGTAAACGGAAATGATATAAACGAATAGTCATGTAAACAATGTCAAATGTATATTCATGGTTCAGTCAAATCAATTCATGTTGATATAGATTGTATTCTGGTATAAATGGATTCACTTTGAATTAGAGTTATACTTGAATTGTAATCAAGGATGGATTGATTTCAGATTAAACTGAGACACTGACCGAGTCAGATACTTTAAAATGAATTGAAGTCCTAAATTAGTTTTGGAGTTATCGGTAACTACTGCACATGGACGGTAGGATTTGTGACTTTTTCCAAGCCAATTACCGTATTAATAACCCCATTTTAGTTGTCTACCTTAAAAAGGCAAGCACCCAAATTCTACGGCTCCTTGAGGCTCAAAATAACTGGTCCCGCTTAAACCTATATTTACTAGGGTCATTATTGTAATTTAATATAACTTGAGGGGGTTTTATGAAAAATAGTTTTGATACATTTTCAAAATACATCTCAAGTATTTAATTATCGTATTTAGAATTTTCATGGATGTAAATTTAAAAGATGAAATATTCTAGTGGATATAAACCTAAATTGAATAGTATATGGTATTTTCATGTAATTTGACCTGTATTGATTCTTGATAGTATTTTCATGAACTTTTGTGATTCTTTTCTTTTGATTAGAAAACATGGAATATATTATATATTTAAAATAGATATTTTGATAATATTTATATATATATATAATTATTAAAAATAGAATTTATTTATTAATAGAAATCAAGTTTTCTTAGAAATTGTAATAAAAATTCCATCGAGATCGTTTGCTCCTTGAGGAGGTCTGCATCTCACCCGACTAGTCCGATGGATGTGCGATAACCCACACCAACCAAATCGGATTCCCCAAAATGGGTTGTAAGGACATAATTATATGGAATTAAATTAAAACAATCTTAAAGAAATCCAGTTTTATTAGTTTAGGGTATTTTAATGTAAAAATTGTATTGTCCCACAAAATATTGTTCCAAAATCCATCGTGCTATGTCATGATGAGTGTCGTGATGAGATAAGTCATTACCTCATGAATTTTCTAAAGGTAATACAAGTAAGCATGATAAAATATGTCGAAAGTAAGTATGTGCTATTAAACCGTAAAAGTGCAATAAACATGGTTTTACATAGAGTTTTATAGAGAAATTGGTTTCTAAATTTTTAGTTAATAGTTAATAAGCAAGATTTATTAATTTGGTTATGACTTTCTTAAGAAAAATTATCATTTTAAAGAAATTAGGTTTTAAAAGTCGGTTAACTTCACTTACCGACGTCATTTAAAAAGAGACTTGTTTAATAGAGAAGAGAGAAGAAAAAGTAGGGACTTATGGATTAGAAAGAGAGAAGGGAGGTAGAGGATGGGTTTGCAAGCGTCGTGGAGTCGCGGGGTCGCCGTATTTGTCCCGAAACATCGCTGGAACTTGAATTTGAGCTAACTCCAGTTGTACAACTTTTTGGAGAAATTAGGGTTTAGGGTATTGGAGAATGGAATTAAAATGAATTAACATTTTGGATTAATGCCTCATTTTAATTCTCTGGAAATGTACGAGGAAAACAAACAGACTAAGGTTAGTGGAGGAATCCAAGAGGTGCTAGGGAAAAATTGAGAGCATTAGGGACAGTCTGGACCGGCGGCGCCGGCCCAGAGAAGAATCTCGCCGGCCATGTGGTGTGGGTCTGGGCTTGGATTCATGCCACGTGTCGTAATATGTGTATGCAACATTTTCCACAAGTTTGTTTTTAGTGACTCATTTTTACGTGTATTGCACGTGTAAACTTTTGGGCTTCCAAAAAGTTTAAAAGAAAAATCATTAAAAATAAAATGTGGATGGGGGGATTCGAATACAGGGGCTATATCACAGCAGTGCAAGGCTTTACCAATGAGCTACAAGTGCTTTCTTGTTATTTAAAAACAAATCAAATTTATAACTTATGCTCAGGATTTACAAATACTCCATTTGTACATTTACTTTAAAAAATTTCTGTACATTAAAACAGAGTCATTACACTTGCTCCTGGGGCCTCACTCTTGTGCTCGTGAATAGTTCTACGGCTGCGTTGACATTCACACTTCGAACTTAACGTTAACATAATGATCATATAGAGACCTATAGTATATGATTACCCATGAACATATACTCTTACTCGTTATATATATTTAACACTTGTCATTTTCTTTACTCTTACCTATTTTTGGGAGTTACTGAGCGCTAGTTCGCTGATGGACATTTCACCCATTTTTCTTCTCTTGAAATGTTCGTCAAATACAGTCGAGACGAAAGAAGTTGAAGCTACAGAGGAGGACTACGGCCAGATTGCTACTCAGGGCTAGCTCAGCTTCATTTTCATTCAGTTTATGTATGCTACTTGTTTAGGTATTTTCCTTATTTTATTTATTTTCCAGCATAAACTCTTGTATTTGTAAATATTGGAAGTTGAATGTAAATAAAGATATTTGATGAAAAATTTTACAGTCTCCATTTGTTCTTATATTGTGTAATATTGTTTCAATACTTTAGTATATTAATTTAGGAAATGAGCTTCTCTGGATAAATATGCCGCGGGCTTGCCACGCCACCGTTTCCGTCTACTAGGAAGCGGGGCATGACAATAACCTACTGTCAGCGTATTGATAGGTCTTTAGAGTCCTGCAACGAAAGTGCCTACCCAGGCAAAACGTGATGTGATGTACGTATAGGGATACATACATGAATTCAATAAAACATGTATATTGGATTTACGTGTTTAATCGGACTTCTGTTATACTAGCCGATTTTAAAGCCGGAATACCAAGTCAAGTGTTGACTTGATAACCGTATTAATGATACGGTTTCTAGTATAGTGTATATGATACACACTCTCTCTACAGTATATGATACCGAGAAGATATTGATGGCATTTCGTGTATGTGATACATGATGTGTACGTGTATAAGATACATGTACTAATACTTATTTAATATATATATATATATATATATATATATATATATATTACCACCATTATAAATTATGTATAAATAAATATACAAATAAATATATATATGTAAATGTATATATATCTTTATATATATTATATTTTATATACTTAATTAAGTGGTGGGGCCCACCTACTTTCTTGTATGTTGACACACATATGAGAGAGAGTGAGTGAGAAGAGTGTATGTGTTATGTTAAACATGACATGGTTTGAAAAAGGATATGACACGATTCTTTTTCACAACACAAGCCATCATTTTTTCAAAACACCTTCTTTCTCAACATAAGAAAGCTGAAGTTATCTTGAAAAATGGCAAGTGTTGCTATAGTGAGGGGGTGTAAAAAGTAGGGAGTACCCATCATTCGCATCGCCTTCCTCCACGCCCAGCAAGTCTCTGGAGGAAGTTTCTACGACCGGTGATGGAGTTGGAGCTCGGACAGCTCGCTTTCAACGCGGATCATTTACGGCAAGCCAGTCGGCGTGGAGATGCGTTTGGGAGCTCACAAAGTTTAGACGGGGTCTTCCGGGATTAGCCGGACACGTAACAAAGGTTGTAGAACCTCTGAACTTTTCTTTTTTCTCTTTATATTTAACTAGAAACTAGTGCTTGGACGATTTTTGGCGTACGGTCGATCACGCTCTTACGGAATTTTTATTTTCCGTCCATTCCCGCTTCCGTTGAGCTCACGTGCGGGGCGCGTCCGGCCTTAAAATTATATATAAAAACTTTGGGTATTCTAAAGTTACAAGGTTTACAGATGCAGATTAGGCTAGGTCACCATGTGATCGAAAATCAACCTTAGATTTTTGTGTATGTTGGAGGCAATTTGGTCTCATGGAAAAGCAAGAAACAGAATGTTGTTTCACGTTCAAGTGCTGAATCAGAATATAGAGCCATTGCCAACATGTTGGCAACTCACCCGCGCGCGCAAACGCGTATGTTTGGAAACGGATATGATTTTAAGGAAACGGAATTCGCATGCGAGATCGTTCTCGTTTTAAATATTTATAAATCGTGAGTGCACGGCGCGTTGTAGCAAGCCAGCAGGTATGGGTCGATCCGCAGGGAATTGTGTGTTAGGTTTTGCTTTTTAAGGTTCAACAAATAATGAATGGTTGGTTTTGTCAGAAAAAAATGAAAGAATACGAAAACAAGAAAAGCAAGGAAAACAAGTTAAGGAAGAAGTTGGCCGTGGCTTTGGCTCGGAAGATCGAATTGTGACGATTCTTTCGACGCTCCCTTTGATCATGAGTTGTCCGTCCTTACGTTGATCCCGGCATGAAGCATGACTTGTCAACGCGGTTGTGGAGCACAAGTCATCAAATTCCGATATTCGCCGGAAAACACGAAACGAGTCCGTTTGATCACTTACCGTTTTGTATGTCCAAGCTTGGGATATCAACACTAAACACCAGGGTTAGCAAGCATACCATAATATCAAAAACACAAATTAGTGAGTGAGAGCAAATGATTTCAGTGTTAAGTGTGCTAAGAGTTTGTGATGGTATATGGTATATGAAACCAAGAGATTTGTCAAGTCATTTAATCACAAAATACCACATCCAAGCTTAGCAAACTTAACACCAAATTGATTCTAACCTTAGGCTTGTAAGATGGGGTTTATGGGGAGAATATGGTATGTGACAAGGTTACAAAGTAACCATGGAATCAACATACCATATCAACCCTTCCAAGTTACAATACTAAGTTTATAATCAAAATTAAGCACTTTAAACAATTACAAGAGGAGGATGAAGCAAAGACTTTCATCTCACTTCCTTAACATTACCACCACCAAAGAGATTAGTTAAGCATTATAAAGAAAAGAAAAGCAAAGCAAGTAAGAAAAGGAAAGCAAATAAACAAAGCAATAACAAAGCAATATATTAACACTTGAAGTTGAATTACAAGATATTGGTAACTTGTTCAACCTCCATAATAAAGCACTCAAAAGAAAGCTTCAAGAGGGAAGAAGAAGAAGAGACCAAGTAATGATCACACAACTCTCAAGCCTAAACAAAAAATGAACAAACTAAGAAAAAGTATATATTACATGAGAGAATGAGAGAGACCCCTTCCTTGCTCACTGATCTGGCTTTTATAGGCACCAAAAAAGATTAAACAATTAATAAGAATGAGGTGATGTGATTGCAAGGAAGGGATAGGGAAAAGATGGGGACATTTGAGCTAGGGAGGCCGGCGACCTCGGATCCTAGGGGGATGTGGCCAGTCCAAATCCGAGATTAGGGGCTCGTATTGATGTGGTAGTCTTTTGCCTACTCTAACATCATCCTGGTGCAGTTTGATTTGTTTACAATAACCTGGTTTGCATGCAGAGATATGGAGGGAACTTGAAGCAATGCATCACATCAAAACTTTATGGATTTATTATCCATGTCCCCCTGTTCACCGCCGAAAGACGCGACCGGGACGTTTAAGATGTCTGGCTTGAATTTTAGGGGTAGATGCTATTTGGTTTTATCTGCCCACCTTTCCGAAGATACCAAGTTGATTTATGGCACGATGTATCGGAAGTTTGGACAAATGCGGCCGATGTAGCAGATTTTGTCAGATCCCCCCCTCATTATGAGAGGTTTTTTGATTGTGGGGACGCTCTTCTCTGCAGGCGCAAGCCCCCGCAGTTAATTACATTACCGCGTAGCGATAACCACTTTTTCCTGCTCCAGATGTTCACTTCGTGTCGTATGTGTTTGTTTTATTTTTGGTTGCCCGTGGATTGTATAAGGAGACTAATTTATGTTGCCGCTCGTGGGGCGTGGATTAGTCCAAATCCGTATATTCTTATATTTGGGTCTGGGTTGATTTAAGAATCGTTAATCTCGTTTGAGATTAAGATCAACTTAAATGGTTGTTAAGGATACGTTTGTCTAATTTTAGACTAAGATTTACTCAACAGGATTTTGGGATCATTCAGATCCAACAAAAGAGCATTTGGGCTCTATTGTTTTAGTTTAGGGACGTTACGGTCCATTGGGTTTAAAGACATCATAGTCCGTAGAGTTTAGTTTAGGGACGTTGCAGTCCATTGGGTTTAAGGACATCATAGTCCATAGAGTTTAGTTTAGGGGCGTTGCGGTCCATAGAGTTGCTGGTTATCGGGACCCGCCACCTCTCTGAAGACGTTGAAGAATTACAACGACACATATCAGAGATGTAAAGAGATGTACCCTTGAACCAATGAATTTTCATCAGGGACTTGGTAGTCTTGTTTGGGTCTAGGGCCAATTTAGAAGGAGACATATGGGCTCGGTCAATTTAGAGTTTGGCCAACCTTGGACTCAGCCCACTTGATTACTTATTTGGGCTTGATCTCCTTTCTGTATCAGCACTGCTGAGCATTGATTTGGGTTCTAACTGTAAGTACGCGGCGGCGGCCCGGCCATCTAACAGATGCCGATATGCGGAACAAAACTTTTACGACTGGCGCTATCGCGTACTTTATCCCGGATCGTCCATTAAAGCTAAACTAACAAATTGTAAAGAGGGTAGAATTGTTATACCGAATGATCCGAGTCCTTCGGTCTTCAACCATCATCCCACGCTATGTTGCAACTGATCCGAACTTGCTTGATCTCCGGTCTCGTCGTCCAGGTGGCACCACGTCGACGGATCTTTAAACGGGCTCCCGCCTCTGAACCGAGGCAACTCGATCGTCAAGTTTGCTAAAAGAGACGACCAAGATGAAGTAGAGAATGGGTAGAATACTTTGTCTCGTTACGTCCAAGGCTATGGACGAACGGTTAAAAGAAGTTGCCAATTGGAATCGGGTAAATGGAAGTTGAACTGTATGAGATTTCCATACCCTAAACTATCATAATCTTTTTCACAAAATGAAACATCAAGTGAGAGAGTGAGAGGAGAGAGAGGGCCGGCCATATATATGAGAGGAGGGAGGTGATGGTAGGAGCTTCAAGTGGTGACAATAAGCCTTCATACTTATCATCACAAATAAAGAAAGAATGAATCATTATCAAACATTAAATGGAACCAATCACATTAAACCTAGTCACCATTAATCATTAATGAACCATTAATGACCCAAGTGAGTCACAAGCCTTGTCATCACTTCTAGAACCTTCTAGAAGAATGACTCACCTCGAAGACGAAAAGACAAATCCGTATTTAACCGAATGTCAAAATACGGCTGATAGAAAACTGGAAACTGACAACTTCCAAAAATCATCCCGAAACGAATTTCAGGATAACCCCGTATTGGTATAAACATACCCGCATTTGTATTACGACCGAATACAAATGCAACTGAGACAAAGATATTATATCTACACAGTATAATACTGGGTTCCGGCTTAAACCAAAGCCTACCAGTATTATCTGCCCGAAAACTGACACGTGCGAAAACGCACGTGCATTTTCCGAACCTTGCCATAAACCCATACGGCCTCTACAACGTTTCGCCCGAACTTGGGAAAGTGTCGGTGGGGGACTCTAATGACTCATCAGTACACTGGCACTGGGTATAACCCTAGCACGTCAGAGGTACAAGCTGTACGTAACGTTTTGCCTATATGTTGATTGGAAGGGAAGCTGACGAGCGAACTCATCTATAAACCCTACTGAGCCTGACAGTGACAATATCTGTACAGTCCGGAACATTCGTCTATGAGTATCGCATATACGGCCTAGAGGGTCGGTAAACGTCAGACCCCCAATAGCTGCATAAATCGTGTCAGAGAGCAGCCCAGAACACTCTGAGATACTACTAGTATACCTAACAGTATATCTCGATTACCCTGGCCAGGGATTTCGTGTAATGGCTCTCCTAAACACAGCGCGATCTCACCCCCAATACCGGGAGAGACGAATCCCCGAAGATCCGCTCACTTGCCTCCAATGTGGCTCGGGACTGTACCCAAAATATACCTGTTTGCACGACTCCTTTGACCCGTGGTAGGGTATAAATCAAAGCACAGTGGGAACTCACACGAGACAAATGACGACCTCAGGTCGATGAACTAACCTGTACTCATGTCACCAGGGAACTGCTATCTGACGATATGTATAATACCAACTAGCATATTCCCGGCGAGTCCTGTCCGGTGTACTCATAACCTAATGAGCACCTGTATACATCTTAGGTGATCCAACTGACACCAGTGGCTTGTGAGACCGGCCACCGCCCCTCGTCGGGGTCTCGACTGTATACACTAGTCTACTCTGGAGTATCGATGCCCTGTCTCGAAACTCCCACGACTAGAGACACTTTTAAGGATGTGCTTATAGACCCCCAGCTCTCACGTACATGATCGCCATCATACTGCCGGTAGTCAAGCAAGAATCCTATGGGCTCTATCAATATCTATATATGATGATAAAGACAGACCAGATAGCATACTATCATCTCGAGTAAGACTGTTTTATCGGTATAGGTCCTCCCTCAATCATTGCAATCACGTACCTGCGATCCAATAATTGACTTAGAGGGCACTATATCCAACAATCTCCCACTTGCACTTAAGGCTAATTATTGCGATGTCGAGTACTCACAGCTCGTGTGATACCGAGCATCCAACTCCTCTACTAATCAGTTTCACAAATCTCGTTTGCAAAACTATTGTATTCGAGAAATAGCCTCAGTGAGTGGATCCGCTTCGGTGTTTCTTTCTGTATCTCTCTATATCTCAACTTCGCGGAGAAAACTATCTCCTGAATTGAGTAATACCTGTCTTAGAATATGTTTGGATATCTGATGGGAGCTAGTTCATAAATGAACTCCAAATCCAAACTTCTTAGACTGTACCGATCACTGAAACTAATCAGTGTCCAGCACCATGCCTCCCACAGTATCCTCTTGGACCGCCTGTCCATAATATTGTCCCTCGTCTGAGGAAAAACTATAACCTTGACAATCATTCTGTCATCTATGTCACCTTTGAAGCCTGGAATGATAACCGTCTCCCCAAGGAGGCCGCCGTTATCAAATCCGTAGAACATTCACTTATGTTCTAAAACTGCTTCCTAATGTTTCTCCAGGATTGGATTAATATAAACTTATTGCATCTAGTGTAATAACAACATCTGGTGTGGTACATAACATCTCACGATTGACTTAATTGCCTAAGCAAGTGATCTGCCAATCATGCACGTCCCTCTCCCTTTTAGTCTGTAAGACACCTTGAGAAAGCGTGACTCCATCACCTGCAGGCACACCACCATGCAATGAGTCATCTATTCTAAAATACTATTAGAATATAGTCAAAGTACTCAAATTGGGAAACTACCCAAATCTAGATCAAAAACCATTAGATCTAGTAACCAGAATGTCTTATATTATATCCATATCCTTTGTGGATAAACAACTGTGTGACGACCAAAGTACAACCGATCGTAGTATAGGAATTTTACTTCCTATTCTGTGTATGTCATCCAAATACCAGGACATCATACCTTACTACCTTCTTAACAGATCCATCCCTTATTCTGATGAAGTCAAACCTATGACTGTCACATCAAAAATAGATGATTTATCTCCGCTATTTCTGCTCAAGTCTATAAATAGACACTAGCTTCTTGCCCACCATGCTTCCGCTGCTCCAACTGAATACAACAACCCTTTGGCAGAATAATATATAAGTGTACTTCTAAAACTAGTTCAGAATGACGCTATACATTTCCTCATGCCGGGTCTCATAGTCTGGAACAACAGTAGTGTCAAGTCTGGGTAAACTAGAACCTCCCTGTCACCGTCCTTGAGGCTACCGGAGTACCTCTCGGGTGTCTGAGGTTACCCACCATATCTGCGGAGTGGCTATTGGAATGTCAAACCTGATTGAATATATAGGTCCTATTAAACTTTCCGTAATTGTTTGCGGTTCTGGAATCACTTCCAGTTCTACCATGCTCCCACTACTGTTTTTCTGAAAAATCCATTTTAATAAAACTGTGGCGAGTCAAGAACAATATCACTATTGATCTTCCGGATGGTAGAAAATCAACCCTCGTCGAAGTTAGGGTCAACCCACAAACTGCCATTACAGAAACGTGCCTTGAGTTATCCGGTGTCTGATTTTAAGCATAAGCTGGATAACTCCCCTTACCTTAACATCGTTAAGATATGAATCGTTCTATATCCAATATAGAAACTTTGGCACTTATTTAATTGGAACCAGATTCAAATTATGCAGCTGTCTCCAGTGCATAATAACTTAATAGAGAGAGGCTGATCAGTATTACTCAACTTAGGAATCTATCCAATTATGAGTAACCTGAAAGAGAAACAAGTTTCTCAAAACCATTACTATCAACTGAATACTAATCATAAGAATCTACATCTTCGATTTCTTTGAAGAATCCCGATACTTGTGACACTTGGTTCTCTACTTTATTCCTATACCCACAACTTCTCAAAACTTAAACATTGTATTTCTACGAAACACTTGTCTAAAAACTAGAGAAGTTATAAGTAAACAGAATATAGTACGAGGACCAACCCCTTTGTCCTGACGGACACTGGACAACATACAATACTCTGTATAAGTCCGCTGAGTTTGAATAACTCAAAACCTGTGCGTCGTAGGTTGAAAACTGTTCCCAGGCGATTTCCTCAAATATCACCAATTACAACGAATTCCGATATAATGAGGATAATCACCTAATTCCCAATAACTCGCTCCCACTCAACATCTGTAAAACCATGCAGATGTGAGAATCGTTCCTGGTAAATACATACCCTGGAGTAAGTATCCAATCGGGAAATCAGTTTTCTATTAACAATGCACAGTGAATATGAAACATAAATATGTTTTGTAGGGGTTTCCTGGTATTCCTAGTAATGCCTCTTCCATAATCCAAATCATGACTTTAACCGTATATTTCCCTGCCATCTTTCCAATTCCCTTTATATGTCTTTAGTCGTTACCTTCTGTATACTCGTAACTTGAGAGAAAGTGATGATAAAAGACAACTGAATAAACCTTATTCCTATTTCTCCTGAACCGGAATCCATCCTCGAAAAATATCCTTCGAGTTCGTATATAACCATACGATGGATTTATCCAATGGAATTGGATGTTCGTAGTGATACGGGTTGTTCTGGAGAAATCAAAGGTGAAATAGGAGTGGCGATGAAACACGTGGTTTGGTCGTGAATATGAATAGTCACAATTTACTTTGCCCTCTTTCTAATTCCTTTATCTTGTCTTTACATATTACCTTTTGCACACCCTACTTAGGCTAATTGGTTTTCTTCATTCCCTACCGTTCGGCACCAGCCTATGGTTTGGAAGAAGACTATCCAATAAGCGTAATAGGTGTACTTTCCTAAACCAAGGAGCCCTCGCAACCTGAGAGAAGGTGATAATAAAAGACAACATAATAAACCAATTCTATTTCTCCTGAACCTGGATCCATCCTCGAAAAAGTCTCTTCGAGTTCGTATATAACCATACGATGGATCTATCCAATGGAAGTGGATGTCCGTAGTAATACGGGGTGTTCTGAGAAATACAAAGGGTAAAAGAAAGAGCAGCAATGACTTATGCAACTATAGACAATCCAAAAGTCAGTATATTAAGAAGGTTCGGTCAACTTTGGTCACTGAGTTATAGTCTAGGGTCGGTCAAAGGTCGCTGCCAAAGAGAGAGAGAAAAGAAACACTCTGCGTGCACTCTAGCCTAAATCAGAATGGTTATCATTTTATCTAATTAGGAAATCTCCCACTGTTTTCTCAAATTCTCCTCCAAACCTGAAAGATGAATTAGTCGGGGTCACCCGAGGAGTAAACCAACTCATCAGTGAGAATCGGGATCCAACTATCATCGCATGATAACTTGATGGAAGCCACTCAAGTCATCACACTCCAGAAGGTATGCGCAAGTCTCTCAAGTTTCTTGTATGTTTGAAACTCCCGATGTAATTTTTATCCCATGCTCTTATGACCTTGACGTAGGCCAACAAGTCATAAGCAACATGTCAAGTTCTACCCGTCGTTGTCCTGATCAACTTAAGTCATCGTACAAGCCCTTGACGTAGGCCAACAATGTGTACGTCTGACTTAAACTAATGCATCTATCTATGCAACAAATGAATACCCAGCAGCTACCAAACACTATGCCTTGACGTAGGCCAACAAACATAGCTTGAATACTACTGACCATCCATAAGAAACGACGGAGGATTACGGCTGGTTTTTGGCGAAAAACCTTTAACGTAATGAACTTGATCTCGTTGAAGGAACCTGATAGCTTTATAAAAATATATAGTAGCGAAAACCTTTTTTTAAAGAGGTCACTCCCGATGAAGGGATCTCGGCTCTTTCCTCGTGGAATGAGGTGCAGGATATTCCAACTGAATACCGCTATGCAAAACAAAAGGAAACGTCTTTGTAATAATTTTAAAATTTGTTCCAACAACATCAAATATAGGTTTGTTTTATCTCTGCATTGATAAGAATCAATGCAGTCCCATTAATCAATCACACCAGAAAAGAACGAAAATAAAATGTACGTATATGCCATCCGCATTCGTCACTGGGTCCCGTCATCACCCGTTAGGTTACTTAACTAACGACAGAGCGGGGACTGGACTAGCGCGGGTGTAAAACATATACAACATCTAATAGAATATATACTAATATACAGTAATCGCTCCAGGCGTGATAATATGCAACATTACAGAAAAGTAATAAGCATCACAGAACAATACAGATAATCTGGGATCCCCGGGTTTCACAGAGCCGCTACTGAAACTCGACGTTCCCCTGGTCGTGTGGATAGCCTGTACAATGAAACCTAGACCCCTACGGGTGCGGCAAGTTACCCGCGAAAACCTGAAGCGAGGTGGTCCCCACAACATAGTGAATGGAACACCCGGCACTTCACGTAATCCGGTAAATTGAGCACCCCACCTTGGGTCAACCTGTACCCCCTACGAGTGCGGCGAATAGTCTGCCAATTCTAGAGTGTGGTCCCTTTGCCTCTCAATGCCATGAGATACGGACCCGTTGCCCTCCAGAACCCTACTATTCGTGCACCCCACCGCGGGGTAAACCTAGTACAGAAATAAAAAATAGTACAACAGGTACATCGACCGCAACCTGGTCGTGCCCCAAAAGAATATTATACAAACAGGCAGTGACGGCAGTCCACAAGTCGGACGCTCGTCCCGCAAAATCAAATGTACAAATAAATTTAAACAACACTATCATTGCACCCTGCTATCCACCATGACAAATCCGCAACATTACAGCACAACACAGAACATCAACGCGAATGTCACGTTCGCAAACCCGTCTAAAAGAACTATAGCAATCAGACGCGGTTTACCGATCAAATGACATTCCCGGTCGGAGATATAATGAAAGTACTGAAAAACTAACAAGTTTAAAATTTCGATCGACTAAATTTTCTGAAGTGGGCCCCACAAGAATCTGGAGTACAGTAATAAAATATGGGCCCAAACAAACAGTACCAGAAACCACATTTCCCAGTGAAGAAGCCCCTGGAAAAATTTGGTGCACCAATCCCACTAAACCGCCGCGGAAGCGCGGTCAAACCATAGGTTTGACCGCGGTTCCGCGGTGCTTTAATGGGATCACGTGCCCAAATTTTCACAGTTTGCTTCAAAAACCCTGCATGATTTTCTGAAATGCTCAAAATGAATTTTAGAACAGATTTAAAATCGACAGAAACTGTGGGTACAGAAAAATGTAGTTTTGAAAATTCCGTTCGATCGATCTTTTAAACGCGTTAGCACAAGTTAGTATAGCTTAATGGTGAGGCTTTGATACCACTGTAAGTACGCGGCGGCGCCCCGGCCATCTAACAGATGCCGATATGCGGAACAAAACTTTTACGACTGGCGCTATCGCGTACTTTATCCCGGATCGTCCATTAAAGCTAAACTAACAAATTGTAAAGAGGGTAGAATTGTTATACCGAATGATCCGAGTCCTTCGGTCTTCAACCATCATCCCACGCTATGTTGCAACTGATCCGAACTTGCTTGATCTCCGGTCTCGTCGTCCAGGTGGCACCACATCGACGGATCTTTAAACGGGCTCCCGCCTCTGAACCGAGGCAACTCGATCGTCAAGTTTGCTAAAAGAGACGACCAAGATGAAGTAGAGAATGGGTAGAATATTTTGTCTCGTTACGTCCAAGGCTATGGACGAACGGTTAAAAGAAGTTGCCAATTGGAATCGGGTAAATGGAAGTTGAACTGTATGAGATTTCCATACCCTAAACTATCATAATCTTTTTCACAAAATGAAACATCAAGTGAGAGAGTGAGAGGAGAGAGAGGGCCGGCCATATATATGAGAGGAGGGAGGTGATGGTAGGAGCTTCAAGTGGTGACAATAAGCCTTCATACTTATCATCACAAATAAAGAAAGAATGAATCATTATCAAACATTAAATGGAACCAATCACATTAAACCTAGTCACCATTAATCATTAATGAACCATTAATGACCCAAGTGAGTCACAAGCCTTGTCATCACTTCTAGAACCTTCTAGAAGAATGACTCACCTCGAAGACGAAAAGACAAATCCGTATTTAACCGAATGTCAAAATACGGCTGATAGAAAACTGGAAACTGACAACTTCCAAAAATCATCCCGAAACGAATTTCAGGATAACCCCGTATTGGTATAAACATACCCGCATTTGTATTACGACCGAATACAAATGCAACTGAGACAAAGATATTATATCTATACAGTATAATACTGGGTTCCGGCTTAAACCAAAGCCTACCAGTATTATCTGCCCGAAAACTGACACGTGCGAAAACGCACGTGCATTTTCCGAACCTTGCCATAAACCCATACGGCCTCTACAACGTTTCTCCCGAACTTGGGAAAGTGTCGGTGGGGGACTCTAATGACTCATCAGTACACTGGCACTGGGTATAACCCTAGCACGTCAGAGGTACAAGCTGTACGTAACGTTTTGCCTATATGTTGATTGGAAGGGAAGCTGACGAGCGAACTCATCTATAAACCCTACTGAGCCTGACAGTGACAATATCTGTACAGTCCGGAACATTCGTCTATGAGTATCGCATATACGGCCTAGAGGGTCGGTAAACGTCAGACCCCCAATAGCTGCATAAATCGTGTCAGAGAGCAGCCCAGAACACTCTGAGATACTACTAGTATACCTACCAGTATATCTCGATTACCCTGGCCAGGGATTTCGTGTAATGGCTCTCCTAAACACAGCGCGATCTCACCCCCAATACCGGGAGAGACGAATCCCCGAAGATCCGCTCACTTGCCTCCAATGTGGCTCGGGACTGTACCCAAAATATACCTGTTTGCACGACTCCTTTGACCCGTGGTAGGGTATAAATCAAAGCACAGTGGGAACTCACACGAGACAAATGACGACCTCAGGTCGATGAACTAACCTGTACTCATGTCACCAGGGAACTGCTATCTGACGATATGTATAATACCAACTAGCATGTTCCCGGCGAGTCCTGTCCGGTGTACTCATAACCTAATGAGCACCTGTATACATCTTAGGTGATCCAACTGACACCAGTGGCTTGTGAGACCGGCCACCGCCCCTCGTCGGGGTCTCGACTGTATACACTAGTCTACTCTGGAGTATCGATGCCCTGTCTCGAAACTCCCACGACTAGGGACACTTTTAAGTATGTGCTTATAGACCCCCAGCTCTCACGTACATGATCGCCATCATACTGCCGGTAGTCAAGCAAGAATCCTATGGGCTCTATCAATATCTATATATGATGATAAAGACAGACCAGATAGCATACTATCATCTCGAGTAAGACTGTTTTATCGGTATAGGTCCTCCCTCAATCATTGCAATCACGTACCTGTGATCCAATAATTGACTTAGAGGGCACTATATCCAACACTAACACCCCTCTTTCTTTTTGTTTTATTCATATTATTTTATATGGAGTGTTAAACAATTTATGGCGCCCACGTGAGGCGCACATGGAGCGCTCGGCGCTGAACACCATACTTGGAGTGCTAAGCGCTTCTTAAAAGATAACGCCTATGTTTCCCCAATCAGAGCAAAGCTCTGTTCAAATTCCAAGATCGGAAATGAAGCGACGCTTCTGCTTTCCCCAATCAGAGCAAAGCTCTATTCAAAGTCCAAGATTGGAAATAAAGCTGTTAGTTGTATGTATGCCCTAGAGGCCAATATTGTACAGATGATGTATATTATATTGGATGCTTGGACATATATAGAGATGACTTTTTTGCTCGATATGATAGTATGCTATCTGGTTACTTTTTATCTTAACATGTATACTAGTCTCTTTATACTGTCTTATAGTTATATGTTGGTAAAGCCCTTAGGATGTATACTTGACTACCTGGACTATGATACGGATCATACAAGTGGGGACATGGTAGGCCATAAGTACATCCTTCAAGGTCCCTAGTCGTAGGTGTATCGAGACGGGGCATCGATATACCAGTGTAGACCAGTGTATACGCTTCTCGACCCATGAGATGGGCGATGGATGATCCCATATCCATTGGTGTTTGACATCAGAGATGGTATACGGGTGCTCAGTGGAGACTGGGTACACTGGACGGACTCGCCGAGAACTCCCAAATGGTATTATACCTCACGTCAGATGGCAGTTCTCAGGTGACACTTGTGCAGGTTAGTCTGTAGACCCGAGATCGTCATAGAGTCTTGTGTGATTCCCACTGTGATTTTATTTCCACCTTACCACGTCCATGAGGGTGTGCAAAATGGTGGTTTTTGGGTACAGTCCCGAGTCACATGGAGGCAATGAGCGATTGGAGGGGTTTCGCCTCTCCCGGTATTGGGGGTTGATGTTGCACTGTGCTCGATTGGTCGTAACAGGGAAGTCCCTGGCCAGGGCTGATTGGAGATTTACTGGTAAGTGTTACCAGTAGTTTCTCGACCCGTTATGAGCCTCACATCTGCACGACTTATCGGTTATTGGGGTCTGACGTTTACCACTCCTAGACTTGATATGCGACATATCAAACGAGGAGACCGGACTGCACGGTAGTGTTGCCGATTGGCTCAACGGGAGTTGTAGCAGGTTCGCTTGTTCTCTTCTGATCGTTCAATACCCGGGTGGCCGTTACGTTTAGCTGACCGCTTGCGGCTTGGGGGTGCTCGATATGATCATCACTCACTGCCGGCGTATTGACGAGTCTTAGAGTCCCACAAAAGAGTTACCTAGTCCAGGCGAAACGTTGTGGTGTGCGTATGCGATATGCGCATGGACCCGATTAAAATGCGCGTATAGGATACCGTATATTGATCGGGCGGCTTGCTTTTGGTAGGGGTCATATGTGATATGGCCGGATTGATAAATCAAGTATTGATTTATCATTTAACCATTAGATTCTCACTAGAAATCTTTTCTTGTATTTTTGGATGTATGTATGCATATATGCATTCCTTATTGATTCATGCACATATGGATGTGCATGCACACATACATACATACATCATCTATCATGGTTGTTTATACATAGGAAATGGTGGATATATAAGACTCACACCATGGTTTATATTATGGATATTTATTTCTATTTTTGCTAAAACAAAAGAAAAGAGATAAAATTGAATCATGGTCAAAAGTTTCTACACTCTTCTTTTGACCTAACCATTAGCACCTACCTTTTGACCATGGTTTAATCTTTCTCTTGTGTTTTAACTAAAGTAAAACTAAATATCCATAAAGAGATAACCATGGTTTGAGATGGAGAAAGAAAAATATATATACTTATCTTTTCCTTTTTCTCAATGGGAGTTATTCTTCTCTTCTTCTAAAATATCCATCATCTTCTTCAACCTTGATCTCTTGCTCTCTTGAATTTTCAAGAGAGCAAATTATTCATCAAGATAGGATTTTGAAGTGAGAAAAGCCACCACAACATCATTCTACACAAGTCTTGCCCACTTGTTTAGAGTGTTAGCTTCGATCTTCATTCTTGATCTTGCGGAGTTGCTAGCTTGGACAAAGCGGACTCCGGGTGGATCATCAGTGACCTAGAGGAGTTTAAGCAGAGCTTTTCCAAACCCCAAGTAGCCAAGGAGTCCAGCGTAGGAAGCTACAAAGGTTGTACTCTCCAAACCCTAGCTTTCTTTTTATGAGATGATATGCAAGTTTTAGAAACCCTAATTTTCTAGGAACGATCCGATGTTTGTTAACTTAGCACCCTATAAATTCCATCTTTGGTACATATGATGCTTCCAAACCCTTTATGAGGTGCTAGGCTAACCCAACAGTGGTATCAAAGCCGACCTAGAACATTAGGCGACACTTTAACGAAGTTAAAACTTCGATCGAACCCGATCAACCCCTCTCTGGACAATTTTTAAAATCTAGGATTTTTGGGAATTAAAAATATCTAAAAAAACAGCAGGGTTTTATAAGAATTATAGTGCAAAACGAGGACCTGAATCGATAATTTGACAGCGGTTCCGCGGCAAATCCTTGCTTGTGCCGCGGAACCACGGCAGTATGGTGTCTTTTAGCTTCTCTATTTGCACGGTAATTCTTGATTCTGTGATTGATATTTTCTAGGTATTTTCAATTTGACTCAAGTGTTGAATATTCAGGGGTTCATTTTATGATCGTCGATTCGATTGGAGAATTTAATTTTGTTTTGCTTTTCCGGATAAATTATAAAGTATTGAAGTGTTTGAACGAGTATCATTTGCTCACTTTTCACGGGGTTTAAATATTTTAGAGATACGTGCAAGTTTTGTGGTGGACCCTCTAGAAAAGAACAAACCTTAACTCGATTATGTGACCGTCTTGAACTGCCCTTTGAACCTTAGAGTTTGGGGTAGTACGGCGTGCTACATATGAGGCGTTGGCTTGACCCTTCTACGGCTGGACCGCTACTACTGTGTCACACTCCGGGTTTTTGAACTCCGCTCAAGTGTTGAGCTTTAGTGAATCTTGGGTATTTGATCGTTCGTTCGAAAACTTTAATACTGTCTAATTATCTAGAATGTGATGCAATGTGTGGGATTCATATTACTAGACATGAAATACAAAGTATGTGATATTTCGCATTTACGATATCTAAAGAGAATGTGGATTCCAGATATTGCAGTTTTACACTTTCTTTTCTGTGACCGTAAGTGTAGTATGTAGTGGTATTGCCGATTGTCGTTGCTATACGTCGACGACAATCGGTTTATGCATACTTACTTGCGTTGATGATATGAGATATTATGTGTTACTGAGATATGATGTGCAGAATTGTCGCGATTGAATAGCCGGGGGGTTTTATGTGAGATGAGAGTTTTATATTTTCATTCATGTAAATTCAAATGTAATGTAATATTCTTTTATTTGGGTCACTTCCGAGTTGAGCTTGATGCCACCAGTGTTGTATATTATTTACTTTTCCGCATTAGGATGGACCCAAGGAAGGGAGCGCAGGTGACCGGGTTCTGGGGTTCAGTGGGAAGCCATCTTGAGGAGTCGAGACCGGGTCTCCTAAACTCCAGAATTGGTAGGGTCACTTGCCGCTCTCGTAGGGGTCCAGGGTGTGGGCTTAGCTATTCATCGCGACTGTGGAATCCGTATTTTCTATTGTTGGCTAAATACTAAATACGGACGTCCTAGTATATCCCACATTATATCTATATTTCTGCTACGATATCTATGATGTAATCATGTGATGTGCTGTGATAGATACTGAATATAGTATATATGATATATTATATAGACGTTACTTATGTTTTACACCTGCACTAGCCCTGCCCTGCTCTGTCGTTAGTTACCTAACCTAACGGTGCACGAGGGGACATCGTGGCGAATGCGGATGGTATAAGTGTACGTCGTATTTATCTGTGATGTTTAGGTGACTTAAATGATGGGACTTCATTAATGTGATTAATGAAAGAAAAGAAACCTAAAAGATGTTGTAGAATCAAATTTTCAAATAAAAAGGTAGCTACAGTTTTGCTTTGCATAGCGGTATATATGATATATCCTGCACCTTATTCGATGGGGAAAGAGCCGAGATCCCTTCACCGGGAGTGACCTCTTTAGCAAAACTGGAAAATGCTACAACACTCGGTTTGACTTTTGACTGCTTTTGGAGTTTTGCTTTGTATAGTGATATATATGATATGTCCTGCACCTTATTTGATGAGGAAAGAGCCGAGATCCCTTCACCGGGAGTGATCTTTTTAGCAAAACTAATAAAAGCCTTAAAATCACTCCATTTCAAAATTTCACTTGATTCTACAACGATATCAAGTTCATTACGCAATAGGTTTTCAGAAAAACCTGTCGTAGCCCTCCGTCATTTCAGATAATAACTGTTTAGTATTCGTGCTGCGTTTGTTGGCCTTTGTCAAGGCGTAGTGTGCGGTAGCTGAATAGTGCTTATCTGCTTATGCATATGATGCAGATTGTTTCAGGGTAGTCGTACGACCTTGTTGGCCTTTGTCAAGGGTCGTGAGGGTGGGTTTGATTCAATCAAGAAATGACGGGTTGAACTTGACTAGCATCCTATGATTTGTTGGCCTTTGTCAAGGTCATGGGGGTTAGGGGCAAAATATTATCGGGAATTTCAAGTGTTGAAATTTGCAATGAGATTGCATACCTTCTATGAGATAGTTGGATCTCGATACCCACTGTGAGTAATTGTTAATCCCGGGAGAGTTTTACACAGGACAATTAGCCGATCAAGTAGGTGTCTAGAAAGGTGTCAATGGGGTTACGCCTCTGGGAAAACAAGGTTTACTTTAATTAGGTCCGTGCGAAAACACGGGGAACCTCCCTTAAAGTACCGACACTGGCCTGGCTGAAAGATCGGCGAAGTTGTAGGGTGTAATTAATCCCGGCTAGTATTTCCTTTTAGGGTTTGAAGGAAATGGTTATAACAGAGTTTATGTTATTTGATAAAAAAAACTGTTGGATATAGTGCCCTCAGAGTCAATTATTGAATCACAGGCACGTGATTGCAATGATTGAGGGAGGACCTATGCCGGTAGGACAGTCTTACTCGAGATGATAGTATGCTATCTGGTTTACCTTTATCATCGTGTACTACTTTAGGTGACCTTACAGGTCACTATTGCGCGTTGATAGAGCCCCTAGGATTCTTGCTTGACTACCAGCAGTATGAGGGCGATCATATACGTGGGAGCTGGTGTCTATAAGCACATCCTTAAAAGGTCCCTAGTCGTGGGAGTTTCGAGACAGGGCATCGATACTCCAGAGTAGACTAGTGTATACAGTCGAGACCCCAACGAGGGGCGGTGGCCGGTCTCACAAGCCACTGGTGTCAGTTGGTTCACCTAAGATGTATACAGGTGCTCATTGGGTTATGAGTACACCGGACAGGACTCGGCGGGAACATACTAGTTGGTCTTATACCTGACGTCAGATAGCAGTTCCCTGGTGACATGTGTACAGGTTAGTTCATCGACCTGAGGATCGTCATTTGTCTCGTGTGAGTTCCCACTGTACTTTGATTACTACCCTACCACGCTTAAAGGAGACGTGCAAACAGGTTTTAGTTGGGTACAGTCCCGAGCCACATGGAGGCAGTGAGCGGATCTGCAGGAGTTCGTCTCTCTCGGTATTGGGAGTGAGGTCGCGCTGTGTCTAGGAGAGCCAGTACATGAAAGTCCTTGGCCAAGGAAGGAGATTTACTGGTTGGTATTCCAGTAGTATCTCAAGGTGTTCTGGGCTACACTCTGACACGACTTGTACCGCTTTTGGGGGTCTGACTTTTATCAACCCCCTAGGCCCGCTATGCGATGCTCATAGATGAACAGACCGGACTGTACGGATATTGTCATTGACAGGCTCAGTAGGGTGTCAGGATGAGTTCACTCACAGACGTCCCTTTTGGTCAATAGCTGGTGGCCCGTCACGTATGGCTGATACCTCTGACGTGCTAGTGGTTAAATCTACAGCCATTGTATTGACGAGTCTTTAGAGTCCCCCAGAGACTAGATGCTCAAGTTTCGGGCGAAACGCTGTAGAGGCCGTATGGAGATATGGCAGGGTTCGATCAGATATGTGCGGTATTGCACGGATCATGATCGGACGGTAAATACTAGCGGGCTTTGGTTTAAGCCGGATCCTAGTATTGCACAGTGTAGATTTTGTCTCATTGCATTTGTATTTCGGTCGGAATACAAATACGGGTATGTATATACAGTAGAGGGGTTTTCCTGTAATTTATTACGGGATCAGTTTTTTGGAGTTGCCAGTTTGCTTTCCGTTTCAGCCATATTTCTTTGTATCTTTCATTGGCCGAAGATTGGTGGAGGAGGGCTTATTTGCATTTGTGCAAATTAGCATTGTGGAGGATTGTCTTTGCATATTGTTGGATCATGATGACTTAGCCTCCTTTGACTTTCTTGAGTTGATCATGACTTGGCTTTTGGTGATGATGATGGGTTATGATGATGGATTTAGAGTGTTGGTTTTGCTAGTAATCATTTCTACACATCATCACTCTTTTCTCTCTCTCTTTCATGTGTTGATACACACCCCCTTTTTTGGTTTTTTCCCTCACCCTTCACCTTGAGAGGCCGGCCAATTTTAGTTGGGGCTGTCCCATTTTTGGTGGGAGAGTTTTTGATCTCATATCATTTTTGCTTCACCAAAATTCCCAAGTTCAACTCCATAGTTCATCCTTCCACTAAAAGGCAACATCTAATACCCCAAATAGAGACAAAGAGCACTACACATTCTACAGCAAATCTTGGGTATGTCGACTCACCAACTTCGTGCCCGAGTTGCCTCGAACCAGAGGTGGGAGCCCGTAAAAGTACCCGGCGATGTGGTGCCCTTTCGGCGAGGAGGCGACGACCGGAGTTTCCGCGGGGAGATCGGGACGACGACGAGAAGACCGGAGGACACGGATCACTCGGTATATCTTTCTACCCCTTCTCTAGTTAGATAGGACTAGTTTAATGGCCCGATCCGGGATTTTAGTGTGCAGTGGTTCCGGTTCAAAAAGTTAAACTAAATCATCACTTCCGCATTTAGGCCTCGGGATGACGACCGGGGCACCGCCGTGCACTTACAGTGGTATCAGAGACTCGCCATTAACCTAGTCTAGCTTGGTCTAATGTGTTTACATTTCCAATCGAACAAAATTCCAAAAACCGCGTTTTCATGTACATCAGTTTCTGTCGAATTTTTTTTGGCTCCAAAAATTTTTCAAGTAGTTGCAGAATGATGTGCATGGAAGAATAAGAACTCTGGAAAAATTTGGTCGCCTGAACCCATTACCCCACCGCGGAACCGCGGCCAAACCCATGCTTGGGCTGCGGTTCCGCCGCCATTTTCACTGTTCAGCGTATCAAAATTTTACAGAGGCTCTTGGACTTGAAAATAGGGGTCTTGGAATATTCTTTTTGGGCCCAGATTTTCTTTAAGTGCTACAGTAGTGTTTGGGGGCCCACTTAGGTAAATTTGATTGATCGAAAATTTTGAACACATTAGTTCACAGTATTTACATTATATCTGCGACCGTGAATGTCACTTGATCGGTAAATCCTATCTAACTACTATAGCCCGGTTAGACGGATTTGCGAACGTGACATTCATGTTGATGTTCTGTGATTTTGCTGTGATGTTGCGGATTGGTCGTGGGGATAGCCTGGATGCAATGTTAGTACCGATTTGGTTGTATTATGTACATTTGTTATTGCGGGGCGAGCGTCCGACATGTGGACTGCCGTCACTGCCTGTTTTTATTATTCTTTTGGGGCACGACCGGGATGAGGTCGATATACCCGTTGTATGTATATTTTACTTTCTGTACTAGGATTACCCCGCGAAGGGGTGCACGGATAGCCGGGTTTTAGAGGGCAACGAGCCCGCATCTCATGGCATTGAGACAGAGGGGCTTCACTCTAGAATTGGCAGGCTATTCGCCGCACTCATAGGGGGTACAGGTTGACCCAGGAGGGGTGCCTAAGTTACCGAATTCCGTGAAGTGCTGGGTGGTCCATTCACGGTGCTGAAGGGGGCTGCCTCGCTTCAGGTTTTGGCGGATAACTTGCCGCGCCCGTAGGGGTCTAGGATTTCATTGCACAGGCTATCCACACGACCAGGGGAACGTCGGGTTTTAGTAGCGGCTCTGTGAAACCCGGAGATCCCAGATATCTGTATTGTTCTGTGATACTGTACATTTCTGTGATGTTGCATTTTATCACGCCTTGAGCGAAAATTATATATTGATATATATATACTAGTAGATGTTGTATATGTTTTGCATCCGCGCTAGTCCAGTCCCCGCTCTGTCGTTAGTTAACTAACTTAACGGGTAATGACGGGACCCAGTGGCGAATGCGGATGGCATATACGTACATCGTTATATTTCGTTCTTTGTGGTGTGATCAATTGATGGGACTGCATTGATTCGGATCAATGCAAGTTAAACAAACCTTTTCTGATGTTGTTGGAATATTTTTCAAAAAGCTGTTATTGCAAGGGCGTTCTCTTTTGTTTTGCATAGTGGTATTCGGTTATGAATATCCAGCACCTCAGTCGACGAGGCAAGGGCCGAGATCCCTTCACCGGGAGTGACCCCTTGGACAGAAGTTTGCGTCAGGGCAATAACTTCACTATAGTCGATTACTTTTGCTTTGTATCGTGGTATTCAGTTGGAATATCCTGCACCTCATTCTATGGGGAAAGAGCCGAGATCCCTTCACCGGGAGTGACCTCTTTAGCAAAGGTTTTCGTTACTATATTTTTTAAAAAGCTATCCGGTTCCTTCAACGATATCAAGTTCATTACGTTAAACGTTTTCGCCAGAAATCATTCGTAGCCCTCCGTCATTTCAGACGGGTAGCACGTAGTATTCATGCTATGTTTGTTGACCTTCGTCAAGGCATAGTGTATGGTAGCTGCTTGTTACCTTTCTGCTGCATAGATAGATGCGTTGATTTGGGACAGTCGTATAGCCTTGTTGACCTTCGTCAAGGGCTTGTACGGGTGGGTTCAAATTAACCTGGACAATGACGGGTAGAACTTGACATGTGACTTATGGTTTGTTGACCTTCGCCAAGGTCATAAGAGCATGGGGCAAAAATCACATCGGGAGTTTCTAAAGAAATTGAAACTTGCCAGATATGCGCATACCTTCTGGAGTTGGATAACGTGAGCGGATTCCGTCACTTTATCATGCGATGATAGTTGGATCCCGATTCCCACTGATGAGTTGGTTTACTTCTCGGGTGATCCCGACTAATTCTTCTTTCAGGTTTGGAGGAGAATTTGACGGTACAGTGGGAGGTTTCCAGATTAGATAAATTGGTAACCATTCTGATCTAGGTTAGAGTGCACGCTGAGTGTTTCTTTTCTCTCTCTCTTTGGCAGCAACCATTGACCCGACACTAGACTATGACTCAGTGACCAAGTTGACCGAACCTTCTTATAAGACTGGCTTTTGGACTGTCAGAGTTGCACACCTCATTGTCACTCCTACTTTTATCCTTTTCTCCAGGACACCCCGTATTGCTACGAACGTCCACTTCCATTTGATAAAACCATCGTATGGTTATATACGAACTCGAAGGAACTTGTTCTAGATTTGAGGATGGTTTCTGGTTCTGGAGAAAACGAATAGGACTATTCAGTTGTCCTTTCCTTTTACCTTCTCTCAGTTTGTGAGTACCCCTTAGATTAGGGGATAGTACACCTATTACGCAAATTGGATAGTCTTCTTCCAAACCATAGGCAGGTACCGACCGGTAGGGAATGAAGAAAACCAATTTGCCTAACGATGGTGTACAGAAGGTATTATGTAAAGACAAAGAAAGGGATTAGAAGGAGGGCAAAGTAAATTGCGGCTGCTATTCACGACCAAACCAAATATTTCATTACCACTCCCACTTCACCTTTGTATTTCTCCAAGACACTCCGTATCACTATGAAGATCCACAGATATTTGGATACTCCATCGTATGGTTATATATGAACTCGAAAGGAACTTGTTCCAGTTCGGGGATGGATTCTGGTTCAGGAGAAATATGAATAAGGTTTATTCGGTTGTCTTTTATCTTCACCTTCTCTCGTATTGCGAGTGCTCCTAGGATTAGGACAGTACACCCATTATACTTATTAGATAGTCTTCTTCCAAACCATAGGCTGGTGCCGAACGGTAGGGAAGGAAGAAAACCATTTAGCCTAAAGGTGTGTGCAGAAGGTAATGACTAAAGTCATATGAAGGGATATGGAGAGATGGCAAAGAAATATACGGTTACAGGTGTGAATCTGATTATGGAAGAGGCATTACTAGGAATACCAGGATACTCCTTCGAAACATTTCAGTGTTTCAGTTTCACCGTGTACTGTTAAAAGAAAACTGATTTCCCAATTAGACACTTGCTCAGGGTATGTATTTACCAGGTATGATTCTCACATCTGTATGGTTTTACAGATGATGAGTGGGAGTAAGTTATTAGGAATTAGGTGATCATCCTCATTATATCAGAATTTGTTGTAATTGGTGATATTTGAGGAAGTCACCTGGGTTGTTTTGCCGGACAACAAATATTTGGTTTTTAATATCCGCTGTAATGCACCAATTTCAAATTGATATATCTGTACGTCTATTTTTGTAGAGTGAGATATACCTTTTTGAAATTATGTCGATGACATTTACCTATATCAGTGGATGGTTAGGTAAGGAGCATTGAATAGCGGTGTAATTCTTCATAACCATAATACAGTTTTCAACTTACGACATACAGGGATTGAGTTATTCAACTCAGGGGACTTGTACAGAGTATTGTACATTGTCCAGTGTCCATTAGGACAGAGGGGTTGGTCCTCATATTATATTCGGTTTACTTATGACTTCTCTAGTTTTTAGACAAGCGTTTCGTAGAAACGTAAGGTCCGAATTTTGAGAAGTTATAGGTATAAGAGTAAAGTAGAGAACCAGATGTTGCAAGTATCGGGATTCTTCAAGGTGATCGAAGATGTAGATACTTGTGTATGGTATTCAGTTGATAGTGATGATTAAGAGAACTTGCTTCTCTTTCAGGTTACTCATAATTGGAAGCACTCCTAAATTGAGTAACGATGATCGGCCTCTCTCCATTTAGTTGACATGCACTGGAGATAGCTGCATGATTTGAATCTGGTTTAATTAAATCAGTGCCTCTGTTTCTTTATTGGATATAGAACAGTTCGTATCTTAACGATGTTGAGATACGGAGAGTTGTCCGGCTTATGCTTAAAACCAGACTCTGGATAACTCAAGGCATGTTTCTGTAATGGCTGTTTGTGGGTTGACCAAGGCTATGACGAGGGTTGATTTTCTACCATCTGGAAGATCAATAGTGATATTGTTCTTGACTCGCCACAGTTTTAATAAAATGGATTTTTTTCAGAAAACAGTAGTGGGAGTATGGTAGAACTGGAAGTGATTCCAGAACCGCAAACGATTACTGAAGATTTGATAAGAACCTAAAGATTCAATCTGGTTTGACATTCCATTGGCCACTCTGCAGATACGGTGGGTAACCTCAGGCACCCGAGAGGTACTCCGGTAGCCTCAAGGACGGTGGCAGGGAGGTTCTTATTTACCCAGATTTGCCATTGCTGTTGTTCCAGACTGTGAGACCCGGCAAGGGGATGAGTATAGCGTCGTTCTAAACTAGTTTTAGAAATGTACGTGTATATGACTCTGCCAGAGGGTTGTCGTGGTCAGTGGGAGCAGCGGAAGCATTGGTGGACAAGTGGCTTATGTCTATTTATAGACTAAAGCAGATATAGCGGAGATAGATCATCTATTTATGATATAACAGCATATGTTTGACTTCATCAGAATAGGGGATGGATCTATTAAGAAGGTAGTAGCGTGTGATGTCCTGGTATTTGGATGACATACACAGAGTAGGAAGTGATGTTCATATACTACGATCGGTTATACTTTGATTGTCACACAGTGGTTTCTCCACATAGGACATGGATTTCATATCAGACATTCTGGTTACTAGATCTATAGTTTTAGATCTAGATTTGGGTGGTTTCCCAATCTAGGTACTTAGACAGCATTCTATGAGTATTTAGAATGGACGACTCCTGGCACGGTAGTGTACCTGCAGGTGATGGAGTCACCCTCTCTAAAGGTGTCTTACAGACTATAGTAGAAAGGGATGTGCATGATTTAGGCAATTGAGTCAATCATGAGATGTCAAGTACCACACCAGATGTTGTTCTTGCAGTAGATGCAATAAGTTGATATTAATCCAATCTTGGAGAAACATTAGGAAGCAGCTTTAGAACATAAGTGGATGTTCTAGGGATTTGATAACAGCAGCCTCCTTTAAGAGGCGGTTATCATTCCAGGCTTCTAAGGTGACCTGGACGACAGGGTGGCCGTCAGAGTTATAGTTTTACCTCTGACGAGGGGCAGTATTTTGGACAGGTGATCCAGGCAGATACTGAGGGAGGCATGGCGCAGGATACTGATTAAGTTCAGTTGATAATACAGTCTAAAAAGTTTGGATTTGGAGTTCATTTATGAACTAGGTCCCATCAGACATCTAGACATATTCTGAGACAGGTACTGCTCATTTCGGGAGATGGGTTTCTCCGCGAACTTGAGATTAAGAGAGACATAGAAAGAAACATCAAGACGGATCCACTCACTGAGGCTATTCCTCGAACGCAATAGTTTTGCAAACGAGCTTTGTGAGACTGACTAGTAGAGAAGTTGGGTGTTCGGTATCACACGGGCTGTGAGTATGCGACATCGCAATAATTAGCCTTGAGTGCAAGTGGGAGATTGTTGGATATAGTGCCCTCAGAGTCAATTATTGGATCACAGGAACGTGATTGCAATGATTGAGGAAGGACCTATGCCGGTAGGACAGTCTTACTCGAGATGATAGTATGCTATCTGGTTTACCTTTATCATCGTGTACTGCTTTAGGTGAGCTTACAGGTCACTATTGCGCGTTGATAGAGCCCCTAGGATTCTTGCTTGACTACCAGCAGTATGAGGGCGATCATGTACGTGGGAGCTGGTGTCTATAAGCACATCCTTAAATGGTCCCTAGTCGTGGGAGTTTCGAGACAGGGCATCGATACTCCAGAGTAGACTAGTGTATACAGTCGAGACCCCGACGAGGGGTGGTGGCCGGTCTCACAAGCCACTGGTGTCAGTTGGTTCACCTAAGATGTATACAGGTGCTCATTGGGTCATGAGTACACCGGATAGGACTTGCCGGGAATATGCTAGTTGGTTTTATACCTGACGTCAGATAGCAGTTCCCTGGTGACATGTGTACATGTTAGTTCATCGACCTGAGGATCGTCATTTGTCTCGTATGAGTTCCTACTGTACTTTGATTACTACCCTACCACGCTCAAAGGAGACGTGCAAACATGTTTTAGTTGGGTACAGTCCCGAGCCACATGGAGGCAGTGAGCGGATCTGCAGGGGTTCGTCTCTCCCGGTATTAGGAGTGAGGTCGCGCTGTGTCTAGGAGAGCCAGTACATGAAAGTCCTTGGCCAAGGCAGGAGATTTACTGGTAGGTATTCCAGTAGTATCTCAAGGTATTCTGGGCTACACTCCGACACGACTTGTACCGCTTTTAGGGGTCTGACTTTTACCAACCCCCTAGGCCCGCCATGCGATCCTCATAGACGAACGGACCGGACTGTACGGATATTGTCACTGACAGGCTCAGTAGGGTGTCAGGATGAGTTTACTCACAGACGTCCCTTTTGGTCAATAGCTGGTGGCCCGTCACATATGGCTAATACCTCTGACGTGCTAGTGGTTAAATCCACAGCCATTGTATTGACGAGTCTTTAGAGTCCCCCACAGACTAGTTGCTCAAGATTCGGGCAAAACGCTGTAGAGGCCGTATGGAGATATGGCAGGGTTCGATCAGATATGTGCGGTATTGCATGGATCATAATCGGACGGTAAATACTAGCGGGCTTTGGTTTAAGCCGGATCCTAGTATTGCACAGTGTAGATTTTGTCTCATTGCATTTGTATTTCGGTCGGAATACAAATGCGGGTATGTATATATAGTAGCGGGGTTTTCCTGTAATTTATTACGGGATCAGTTTTTTGGAGTTGCCAGTTTGCTTTCCGTTTCGGCCATTTTTCTTTGTATCTTTCATTGGCCGAAGATTGGTGGAGGAGGGCTTATTTGCATTTGTGCAAATTAGCATTGTGGAGGGTTGTCTTTGCATATTGTTGGATCATGATGACTTAGCCTCCTTTGACTTTCTTGAGTTGATCATGACTTGGCTTTTGGTGATGATGATGGGTTATGATGATGGATTTAGAGTGTTGGTTTTGCTAGTAATCATTTTTACACATCATCACTCTTTTCTCTTTCTTTCATGTGTTGATACACACCCCCTTTTTGGTTTTTTCCCTCACCCTTCACCTTGAGAGACCGGCCAATTTTGGTTGGGGCTGTCCCATTTTTGGTGGGAGAGTTTTTGATCTCATATCATTTTTGCTTCACCGAAATTCCCAAGTTCAACTCCATAGTTCATCCTTCCACTAAAAGGCAACATCTAATACCCCAAATAGAGACAAAGAGCACTACACATTCTACAGCAAATCTTAGGCATGTCGACTAGCCAACTTCTTACCCGAGTTGCCTCGGACCAGAGGTGGGAGCCCGTAAAAGTACCCGGTGATGTGGTGCCCTTCCGGCGAGGAGGCGATGACCGGAGTTTCCGCGGGGAGATCGGGACGACGACGAGAAGACCGGAGGACACGGATCACTCGGTATATCTCTCTACCCCTTTTCTAGTTAGCTGGGACTAGTTTAATAGCCCGATCAGGGATTTTAGTGTGCGGTGGTGCTGGTTCAAAAAGTTAAAGTAAATCATCGCTTCCGCATTTAGGCCTCGGGATGACGGCCGGGGCGCCGCCGTGCACTTACAAAAACAGTGGGAGCCATCCTGATTAGATAAGATAATAACCAATCTGATCTTGCAAGAGCATACGCTAAAGTGTTTTCTTCTCTCTCTCTCTCCAGGTAGCCACCATGTCATGCCCTAATCAAGATAATAATATGGATGTATTGACTGAACCCGCATGTAATACTGTGCTGGGGAACGTTGGTTCCATTCTTTCTTATAAGAGTTATAGGACTGAACAGGACATAGGGGAATACCAGGATTCCCATGCCACCCGAATGAAGAAAGTACATGTTGATGCATTTTCTTCGGGTGTGTTCGTTACAGAGAACGGTTTCTCCATTTGCCCTACGTCATGGGTATTAGATACCGGGTCAGAATCCCATATATGTAATCAGTTACATGGGCTTAGAAAAGGTAGAGAATTTGGAGAAGGTGATAAAGACATAAGAGTTGGAAATGGTGCAATTGTTGCAGCTAAGACTGTCGGGGAATATCACCTTGCATTACCAACTGGTAATACATTGATTCTGAATGAATGCTATTACATGCCGAACCTGATATGCAACATTATATCGGTTTCTTTGTTGAGTAAAAAGGGATATAATTTTGTATTACAGGATAATGTTATGAACATTTTCCGTAACCAAAAGTTGGTTGGATCAGGCACGTTGTGCAATAGCATTTATTTTCTAAATCAATCAACAGTTCTAAGCATAACAAACACACACAAGAGGAAAAGTTCAGACATGAACGAATCCTTCTTGTGGCATTGTAGACTGGGTCACATCAATGCGACACGACTAACTAAGTTGCATAAGGATAGATATTTGAATCCGTTTGAATTTTCATCTTATGACACTTGCCAGTCATGTCTCAAAGGCAATATGACCAAAACTCCGTTTACGGGACACGGAGAAAGAGTTACCGAACTCTTGGGACTGATACATAGTGATGTATAAGGTCCCATGTCTACACATGCCGGGGATGGTTCTTCATACTTCATTACATTCACTGACGATCTCTCTAGATTCGGATATGTGTTCCTGATGAAACACAAATCAGAAGCTTTTGAGAAATTTAGAGAATATAAACAAGAAGTCGAAAACCAAACCGGAAAAAAGTATTAAAATTTTTCGATCTGATCGAGGAGGTGAATACTTGAGCAATGAATTCCTGGACTTCCTAAAAGAGAATAGGATTCTCTCTCAGCTGACTCCTCCATATACACCACAGCACAACGGTGTATCGGAATGGAGGAACCGCACCCTATTAGATATGGTGCGCTCTATGATGAGCACAGCTGAGTTACCTATTTCCTTCTGGGGATATGCGCTGGAAACAGCAGCATACCTATTGAATCAAGTTCCAACTAAATTTATACCTACCACTCCATATGAGATATGGAGTGGGAAGAGACCATGTCTTAAACGAGTTAAGATATGGGGTTGTCCGGCCTATGTCAAGAGGCAAAATCCGGACAAACTCGAGGCGCAGTCAGTTCTATGCAAGTTTGTGGGATATCCCAAACATTCACATGGATATCTTTTCTACCATGCAGAGGAACAAAAGGTGTTTGTTTCTCGACATGCCACCTTTTTGGAAAAGGAATTTCTTGCAAAAGAAATTAGTGGCAACAAGGCAGAACTGGAAGAAATTCCGGCTACACAAACTCAAACTGAAGATTTAGTGGAACCAGAGGATTCAGTAGCTCCCAACGAACCTCAGCCTCTCCGCCGATCTAGTAGGGTTCCTCGCCAACCTGAGAGATACTACGGTTTTCTCATGGATGGTGGGAGCGAGGATTGCATCATGGAGGATGATGACCCAACTAGCTTTGAGCAGGCCATCATGAGTGGGGACTCAGTGAAATGGCTGGATGCTATGCGGTCCGAGATGGAATCCATGTACACCAACAAAGTATGGACTTTGGAAGATGCTCCTGAAGGGGTAAAACCCATTGGGAGGAAGTGGATCTTTAAGAAAAAACTTTGTGTAGATGGGAAAGTAGAGACTTTCAAAGCTAGACTTGTTGCAAAGGGTTTTCGTCAAAGACCAGGTGTGGACTATGACGAAACTTTTTCTCCAGTGGCTATGCTTAAATCCATCCGGATCATACTTGCCATCGCTGCATATCATGACTACGAAATCTGGCAAATGGATGTTAAGACCGCTTTTCTAAACGGTGATTTAGAAGAGTACGTATACATGACTCAGCCAGAGGGCTTCGTAGATAGTGAGAGCAGCGGGAAGGTGTGCAAGCTGCTTAAATTCATTTATGGATTAAAGCAAGCATCGCGGAGTTGGAACATCTGCTTTGACTTCGTTATCAAAGAGTTTGATTTCGTCAAAAACGTAGATGAACCTTGTATCTACAAGAAGGTGGCAAAGAGTAAGGTTGTCTTCCTCGTATTGTACGTGGACGACATACTCTTGATAGGAAATGACATTCCTATGCTGCAATCGGTCAAGCTTTTCTTATCACAAAAATTCTCAATGAAAGATCTAGGTGATGCCTCCTGCATATTGGAAATCAAGACCTATAGAGATAGATCCAAACGGATATTAGGATTGTCCCAATCCAGATAGATTGACACCATACTAAAGAGGTTTAGTATGGAAGAATCCAAGCATGGGAACTTACCCACGATCTCTGGAGTCACTCTCTCTAAAGAGATGTCTCCCAAGACTGATTTGGAGAGAGCTCGCATGCAAGGGATACCCAATGCTTCGGCTGTAGGCTCTATCATGTACGTGATGCTATGTACCAGACCCGATGTAGTATACTCGCTAAGTGTAGTGAGCAGGTATCAAGCTGATCCTGGAGAGAGTCACTGGACAGCTGTGAAGAGCATTCTCAAGTACTTACGAAGGACTAAAGAGATGCTCTTGGTGTATGGTAACGGAGAACTCCAAGTAGAGTCATTTACCGATCCAAGCTTCCAGAGTGATAAGGATGACTCTAAGTCGCATTCGGGATTTGTCTTTACCCTTTACGGAGGGCCGGTTAGCTGGAAGAGTTCCAAGCAGGAAACCGTGGCAAACTCGACGATGGAGGCTGAATACATCGCTGCCAACGATGCTGCCAAAGAGGCTGTCTGGATCAAGAAGTTCATTACTGAACTTGGAGTGGTTACATCCATTGAGAATCCAATACCTTTGTATTGCGATAACAATGGAGCGGTAGCTTTGGCCAAGGAACCCAGGTCCCATCAGCGATCCAGGCATATTCTGAGGCGGTATCACCTGATCCGGGAGATAGTTGATCGCCGGGAGATCGAGGTCAGGAGGGTTGACACGAAGAACAACACAGCAGATCCACTCACGAAGGCCATTCCCCAGATACAGTTTGAGAGACTCTTCGGGACGCTTGGTATGCGATACTACAGCAACTGGCCCTAGTGCAAGTGGGAGATTGTTAGTTGTATGTATGCCCTAGAGGCCAGTATTGTACAGATGATATATATTATATTGGATGCTTGGACATATATAGAGATGACTTTCTTGCTCGATATGATAGTATGCTATCTGGTTACTCCTTATCTTAACATGTATACTAGTCTCTTTATACTGTCTTATAGTTACATGTTGGTAAAGCCCTTAGGATGTGTACTTGACTACCTGGACTATGATACGGATCATACTAGTGGGGACATGGTAGTCCATAAGTACATCCTTCAAGGTCCCTAGTCGTAGGTGTATCAAGACGGGGCATCGATATACCAGTGTAGACTAGCGTATACGCTTCTTGACCCATGAGATGGGCGATGGATGATCCCATATCCATTGGTGTTTGACATCAGAGATGGTATACGGGTGCTTAGTGGAGACTGGGTACACTGGACGGACTCGCCGAGAACTCCCAGATGGTATTATACCTCACGTCAGATGGCAGTTCTCAGGTGACACTTGTGCAGGTTAGTCTGTAGACCCGAGATCGTCATAGAGTCTTGTGTGATTCCCACTGTGCTTTGATTTCCACCTTACCACGTCCATGAGGGCGTGCAAAACGGTGGTTTTTGGGTACAGTCCCGAGTCACATGGAGTCAATGAGCGATAGGAGGGGTTTCGTCTCTCCCGGTATTGGGGGTTGATGTTGCACTTTGCTCGATTGGCCGTAACAAGGAAGTCCCTGGCCAGGGCTGATTGGAGATTTACTGGTAAGTGTTACTAGTAGTTTCTCGACCCGTTATGAGCCTCACATCGGCACGACTTATCGGTTATTGGGGTCTGACGTTTACCACCCCTAGACTTGATATGCGACATATCAGACGAGGAGACCGGAATGCACGGTAGTATTGCCGATTGGCTCGACGGGAGTTGTAGCAGGTTCGCTTGTTCTCTTCTGATCGTTCAATACCCGGGTGGCCGTTACGTTTAGCTGACCACTTGCGGCTTGGGGGTGCTTGATATGATTATCACTCACTGCTGGCGTATTGATGAGTCTTAGAGTCCCACAAAGGAGTTACCTAGTCCAGGCGAAACGTTGTGGTGCGCGTATGCGATATGCGCATGGACCCGATTAAAATGCGCATATAGCATATCGTATATTGATCGGGCGACTTGCTTTTGGTAGGGGTCATATGTGATATGGCCGGATTGATAAATCAAGTGTTGATTTATCATTTAACCATTAGATTCTCACTAGAAATATTTTCTTGTATCTTTGGATGTATGGATGCATGTATGCATTCCTTATTGATTCATGCACATATGGATGTGCATGCACACATACATACATACATCATCTATCATGGTTGTTTATACATAGGAAATGGTGGATATATAAGACTCACACCATGGTTTATATTATGGATATTTATTTCTATTTTTGCTAAAACAAAAGAAAAGAGATAAGATTGAATCATGGTCAAAAGTTTCTACACTCTTCTTTTGACCTAACCATTAGCACCTACCTTTTGACCATGGTTTAATCTTTCTCTTGTGTTTTAACTAAAGTAAAATTAAATATCCATAAAGAGATAACCATGGTTTGAGATGAAGAAAGAAAAATATATATACTTATCTTTTCCTTTTTCTCAATGGGAGTTATTCTTCTCTTCTTCTAAAATATCCATCATCTTCTTCAACCTTGATCTCTTGCTCTCTTGAATTTTCAAGAGAGTAAATTTTTCATCAAGATAGGATTTTGAAGTGAGAAAAGCCACCACAACATCATTCTACACAAGTCTTGCCCACTTGTTTAGAGTGTTAGCTTCGATCTTCCTTCTTGATCTTGCGAAGTTGCTCGCTTGGACAAAGCGGACTCCGGGTAGATCATCAGTGACCTAGAGGAGTTCAAGCGGAGCTTTTCCAAACCCCAAGTAGCCAAGGAGTCCAGCGTAGCGAGCTACAAAGTTTGTACTCTCCAAACCCTAGCTTTTTTTTATGAGATGATATGCAAGTTTTGGAAACCCTAATTTTTCTAGGAATGATCCGATGTTTGTTAACTTAGCACCCTATAGATTCCATCTTTGGTACATGTGATACTTCCAAACCCTTCATGAGGTGCTAGGCTAACCCAACAGAAGCAACGCTTCTGCTTCCCCCAATCAGAGCAAAGCTCTGTTTAAAAAATTCCAGAGTTAAAATTTGAAGCAACGCTTCAGATCCAGCGCTCTGCGCTGCGTGCCACGTGTCGAACACGGGTGCGCTAGCGCAGTTGCGCTGCGCTCTGCGCTGCACGCCACGTGTCGAATGTAGGTGCACCAACGCTGGAATTAAAAATTCCCACCGTTGGATCAAAAGATCTAATAATAATGATAAATCATTAATTAACTAGAATTAAATTCTGTTAAGGAAAGATTCCTCAAAATCTTTCCAAATAATAAGATGTGCTTTAAGCACCACTGGATCAATGACCCAATGGTAAATAATAAATTACCAAAGACAGAACAAATTCCGCATGGAAAGATTTCTCAATCTTATTAAAACAAGAAAATTATCTTCTGTAAAACAGAAGCCTTAGGATCAATAATTCAACGGTAGGAAATATTCCCAAATCAATCAGAGAAAAATCTCTTAAAAACTGATTTAACAAATCAGTTGACCCTATATAAAGGCCCCTAGACTTCAAGTCTAAAGAGATAGAGAGAATACAGAAGAAGAGAAAAAAAAACCTTCTGCAAAAAAGAGCAAGCTCTTAAGAAAAGAAGATTTTCTTCATCTTCAAGGTAAAAAGAACTATGTTCTTGAACAACAGAGATGAAATCGTCTCGTAAAAAGAAGAACCATCTTCTAAAAAGATCATTGATCTGAAAAAAGACCAAGCTTTTTGATAAAAAGAAAAAGATCAAAAGATCTAAATCATAAAAGACTAAAAGAAGTATTTTACTTCATTAACAGATCTTTTGATCTATAAGGACAGAGCCTTTTATAAAAACAAGAACTTTTGTTCTTAGATCTTGAGGCAAGGCCTCCTTAGAAGAACATAGAACTTTGTTCTTTGATCTTAAATTTGATCAGATGCGCTTTGCGCTATTGAAAAATGCTTTGCACTCATGAACCGCGCCTTTGTGCTCCTTGGATCGGCGCTCAGCGCCAAAACATGCCACGTGTCAACCACAGACATCACTTGCGCTTTGCACTCCTGAAAACAGAGCGCTGCGCTCATAGACTGGCGCTTAGTGCCAAGCGCACCACGTGTCGCTCGCTGGCGCGCTAACAGACTAGCACAAAGCGCTCATAAATAGAAAGCGCATATGCGCTAACGAACCAACGCTTAGCGCTAAGCGCAACACGTGTCACCTTCGTGTGCACTAGCGCAATGTGCTCTTTAATTGACGCAAAACGTCTGACGTGCCACATGGCGCACTATCAGAACACCACTTTGTTTCTGATAAATGCTATGCATTTAATACAAGACAAAAGATTTCAAAGCCCAATGCTTAGCATTATTAAAAGGGCTGAGCCTAAATAAAGGCTTAATAGCCAGAGCAAGAATAAAAATGTTAAAACATTTTAATTGGACTTAGCCCAATTCTGGCCATAAGTTCTCAACTTATTTTGAATTGAGCACATCTGCTCTTTCAACCAACTCACCTTGGTTCAACCGTACATCTCTTCACTCCATTGATATTTGTCGTTGTAATTCTCAACGTCTTCAAAGAGGTGATGGGTCCCGACAACCACACATTTCACGAACTGTGGGGTCCTTAAACTCATGGACTATGATGTCCTTAAGATCGACCGTGATGTCTTAAAACTAACATCGGACTGTGGGGTCCTTAAACTCATGGACTATGATGTCCTTAACCTCGACCGTGATGTCTTAAAACTAACATCGGACCGTTGAGTCCTTAAATCCATGGACTATGATGTCCTTAACCTCGACCCTGAAGTCTTAAAACTAACTATGGACCGTAATGTCCTTAAACTAATTATCGACAGCGATGTCATTAAACTAAACAATAGAGTCCAAATGCTCTCTTATTGGATCTAAACGGTCCCGTTAAGTTGATCTTAGTCTAAAATGAGACTAATGTATCCTTAACATACGTTTAAGTCGATCTTAGTCTCAAATGAGGCTAACGTATCCTTAAACCCAACCCCCAAACCCAAATCTAAGAAGATACGGATTTGGACTAATCCACGTCGTACAGGCGACAACATAAATTAGTCTCCGTATACAATCCACGGGAAACCATAAATAAAACAAACACCCATGACACGAAATAACCATCTGGAGAAGGAGAAAGTTGTTACCGCGATGCGGTAGCGTAATTAACTGCAGGGGCTTACGCCTGCAGGGAAGAGCGTCCCCACAATCAAAAAACCCTTCAAACGAGGGGGAATCTGACGAAGTCTGCTACATCGGCCTCATCCGTCTGAACCTTCGATACATGGTGCCATAAATCATATTGGAATCTTCGGAGAGGTGGACGGATAACACCAATTAGCATCTGCCCCGAATTTCAGGCAAGACGGACCTGCGCAGTCGTGTCTCCATGATTCGGAGGGGAACAGATTCCGGCATGCCCAGTGGGACCTTTTCCTCTTTCCACTCCACACTTCGTATGTCGTGTTCGCGAACGAATTGCAGTTTGCTAATGATTGCCCGTGGGTTTCGAGGTACTAAGATTTGGCGTTTTGCTTGGTGCAGAAAGCAAAGGATCAATGGCGTTCACCTGCTCAAAGTGTTCCACATGCAACTGCAGCCTACGTCCTGCCTCAACTGGGGGTATATCTTATGGGCCCCATACGGCTTCCCTGTTCACAATGCCGGCGGAACAGGTCACTCAAGCCACCACAGGATTGTTTTTCGGGACCATACTCCCGCCAACGAGTTTCACCGCTCTTATGCCAACACCGGAAGCTCCCAAGAAGTTGGTCTTTGACCGGCTTACAGCTACTGTGGCCCCTCTCAACGGGTCGTCCAGCTCCAACACTTCAGTCTTTACCAGATTGGGCCAGAGTTCCTATGGGCCCATGATGAAGCCTGCAACTCAAGAAAAGGTTGCTCCGAAGAGAGCAACCAACCCCGCTCCTGAAGTCGTCAAGACGGCTTCTCCTGTCAAAGGGTCAGTCTTTACAAGACTGACTATTCCGGCTCCCTCTACGGTTCCTGTCCCTGCTCAGAAGTCTGTTTTCAACCGATTGGATAAGCTTCTCAAAGGACATCATTCTTCAACAGGTTGACGCCAGCAGCAGCCCGTCACCTGAACAGGGGGCAAGACAAAGCCATCCCCGTCACCGAACCAACTCCATCAGCTCGACGCGCTCGACGTTGCCATTGGCGCCGGGTAAGGAAGGCCGGGGGCAACTCCCCCTCTGGGCTAACTCTACCAGCTCCAGCGGTGGAAATTAATGCTGCTGTTCCAACCGGGAACAGTTTTGAGCTGCTGAACAAGGTACGCAGGAACTCGCCTACTGCCGTACTGAAAAGATCCCCGCCACCGGTGGAGACTATCACAGAAATAAAGCCGGAGCAGTCTCCTCAACGGCTGTCTTCCAAAGTTTACAAAATCTGGTGACAAGTCCGAGTGTCGGTGGTTGATCAGGACTATTCCCGCTGGCAGAAGAAGCTGAAGGTTCGGCAAGAAGAGAACCACCCTGTCAAGTCACAAAAGGCGACGGCTACTTGGGTGCCCACTGCAACGGCCCCCTCAACTTTGACCGCTCATAAGAGGAGAAGGCCGGAGAAAATCCCCATGCCTGCGACAAATGTCAAAGTCACTGAGCCCAAACGTCCTAAGTCTGGGGGCATAACGGTCCATACTATTTACATGGCATCCGGGAAAGAAGATAGCCGCGCTTCTACGGGCCACCAACCACTCACCCGATCCATCACAAGAGCTCAGGAACAACAGCAGAAGCTTCAGGAGATGCTAACTGCGATGGCCGCACTCACCGAGCCAAAAGAAAGCCCGGAGACATCATCAGAACAGCATCATGAACAAGAAACTGATGCTAACTTTCTTCGCAGAGTCCTCGAAAAGAAGGACAAAGAAGCCGCAGAGCAAGCGGCTAATATAAAGCGAATGTCACTTCTCTTCCAAGACATGGTTGGGATGATGATACAGCCGGATTCTCCAGCTGAAGATCCTCCGGTAATAATTGAAGATGACAGAGGAAAGACATCGAATCCTCTGTCGGCTCTATCAACAGCCAAGGAGGAAACAATCTCTAAAGCTTCCCTGGACGACTATATTGCTCAGCAAATAAGAGTTCACCAGGCAAATGAAGCAGCCGGCTAAGTCGTTAAAACTGGGCGACCATATCTAGGCTGGTATGATCAAATAAAGTATCCGCGGGGATATACGATCCCCAAATTCCACGTATACAAGGGGACGGGAAATCCCCACCAGCACGTTGCCCAGTTCAGAGCTCTGTGCGGCAACACCGGGGGCGATGATAAGCTTTTGCTCCGTCAATTCGTCGGCAGCTTATCGGAAACGGCGTTTAAGTGGTACTCCGAACTTCCAAACGACTCCGTCAAAACTTTCACAGAGATGGAGTTGCTATTCACCCAGCGATTTGCGAGTGCTAGTGAACACACTCCAATAACGGTATTGATCAATGCAAGGGTGAAGCCGGGTGAGACGTGTGTTCAGTACGCAATCTGATGGCGGAATTTGTAGTCGAAGTGCGAACAACGCATCGAAGAAGCACCAGCGGTGGGCATGTTCGTGGGCACCCTAGACCCTTATGCAACTATTTCACAGTTCATGATGTTCTTCAAACCGACCACATTCGAGGCTTTAATTAACAAGCTAGCCTAGATGGATCAGATGGGTCACAGACCGTCTCCTCCGAAACCGGAGCTGTGGAACGAAAAGGGTAAAGGGAAAATGACCTTCGTTGCGAACACCCAACAACGGTCCAGTGCCCCAAGACTAACAGATCAATTGGAGGAGAGACGGTGCTATTACAATGAGAAAATGAAGCACCCTTACTCATTCCCGTCGGATAAAACGAAGAGCTATTCGAGCTGGCTATGTGCAATAGGCTTATCAATCTGCCGAATCCAAGGAGACCGCCGCAACCCAGCGAAGTGAATAATCCCAATTATTGCCTTACCACCAAACGGTAAGCCGTCAAATCGAAGATTGCTTCGTCTTTAAGGGATGGATCGAAGATCAGTACCAACAGGGCAAGTTTGCATTGTTTGAGAAGTGGAAAGTAAACCCACCACAACCGCACACTCCTAAAAAGACGGATACACCGGGGGCAACGTGCTCTTTTGTTGAAGAAACTCCATGGGAGATGGCTCTTTCGGCTAAAACCAAAAGGATGCTGAATGATCTCCAGACATGCCCGGGAATCAGGTGGAAGAATCCGCTGGAACCCCAGATCATCGAAGGGATGCTGAAGCCATGCCCAACTCCAAAGATTGGTGGTGGTAGCCAAAGTGTTCATACCCAGCCGTCAAAATCTTCGAAAAAGAAGAAGAAATACAAGAAGCCCGTGAAACCTGGTGACAAGCGCATGGACCAACAAAAGCAGATTGATGCGCTGGAAGAGTATAACCAGAAAGTGCGGACTCCAATCACGCTCCAAGAGTTCCTCAGCCACGTTCTTGAAGACGGAGATGATGGAGAAGAATCGTCAGACGAATCTGAGGATTACGTAGCAAGTTACCATGTGATCTCTCATTCATCACTAGACAATGAAGAGGCTTCTTGCACAAAGAAACTGGGGCCAGACCTGAACCGGAACTTCTAGGGCCGTCAGATGAAATGATCAATGCATTCCTAAACGAAGCTCTCCTGAAAAGTAAAGCTGATCGGGAGCGTGAGATGGCCATATTTGAAAAGGCCAAACGCTGGCGACTGGACGAAAGAGTCGAGACATTCCCACCGAATCAAAGGACATCTGTCGCAAATAAAAACAAGTTCAAGACAAGAAAAAGGTTTGCTAAAGCCATATCAATGGGAATGAAACTACCACCCTCCGAAAGAAACACTCCTGGTGAAGCAGAGATGCATCCTAGCTACTGCCTATATCACCGAAAGATGGCACACCCACTGAAGAGTGCAACGCTTTTAAAAGATGGTGGCAGGGGTATGTTGCTCACCGGCAACATTTTAAGCGGATGAAACGCAAAACTCGTCGGGAGCAAAGAAGTGCGACCGAGGAGCTTAAAAGAACTACCGGTTGCTGTCGCACGGTCAACGCCGGAGGATCGCAAGTTCTCACCTTCGGAAGTGACTCCGACGAAGAGATGACTCTTGGCCCTCTTTTCAAAGAATCTACCTCGAGAGAAGAGGAAGAACCGATGACCTGCGAAAATATTCAGCTTCGCAACCGCACGCTGCCCGAAAAGAATCTTGGGCCCTTGAACAGTGGGTCAAATAGAAAAGACAAGGGAAAAGAAAAAGTCTCTGAGGATATCGTCCTGGATGACCAAGTCATGAAAGAGCTGACCGCCAAGGACTCGCCAAAGAAAAATAAGATGGACTACAATGTTCTGGCACACTTGAGGAAGTTACCCTCGCAGCTCAGCATTCTTGACGCCCTTTTACTATCAAAAGAAGTAAGAGATTTATTGATCAAGGCGCTACAAGAGACAGGACAGTTCCAAGCTTTTCTCGCTGAAGAGAAGATGAAAGACGAGCTGGAGGAAGTGCACACAGCCGATATCACCTTCGGCGATGAAGACCTCCTCCTTGGGACTTGCGAGCACAACCGTCCCCTTTATGTCTCCGGAAACTGTCATGATATAAAGATAGGCAAAATCCTGGTTGACAATGGGTCTTCCATCAATCTCCTCAACGTGAGAGTATTGAAGGAAATCTGCATGAGCGTTCAGCACCTCGCTCGCGATAAAATTACCATCTCCGGTTTCGACTCCCAGTCATCATGGACTCTCGGGTCCGTGATACTGACATTGCGCTTTGGGCTACTTGTCACGGATATTAAATTTCACGTCATTGACGCTAAGACATGCTACAATGCTTTGCTCGATCGGCCTTGGTTACACGAGTACAATATCATCCCTTCTACACAACATCAGTGTATGAAGTACTTCAAAGATGGTCTCGAGTACACTGTGACGGGGGAGTTGAACCCATTCTCCGTGAATGAAGTCCGAAAGTATGAAGATGCAAAATACTTCTTTCCAGATTTCGAGGACATGGAGAGATGCCACAAACCGGAGAACAAAACTATCACCACCATTCTTGTCTTCGGGAGTGATGCTGAAGAAGAGGAAGAAGAGATAGTCTACTTAGGTCCGCCCCAGTGCAACAAGCCAGGACCGTCCGCTCCTATGTTAATCTTCGGCAGTGACTCAGAAGACGAGGTTAACGCTATTTTCTCCGCTCGGCCACCAATACAAGCATTTGTTGGTGATAATCAGAGTTTTCAAATTACCATGATTCCGCGGGAGCACTACAAAGATCTCGACGTACTTGAAGCTTATAGCATGCAAGAGCTATAAACATTTCACGTCCCTCCCAGGCGAAAAGGTGAACAGGCAATCCTATTTTACCGATCCACGGAAACTAGAGTGGAGAAAGAAGTTTGGCATGGCGTCGATTCTACGCTCGACAGGCTCCAGCCCATCCGTCTGCTTAGATATTACACAGAAGGCTTGAAAATGCTATTGAAGTGCCAAGGGATACCCTTCAAATAGACCACTCGAAAAGCTAAGTTCTATGACAGGATCTGGAACGTTCCCGGAACTCAGCGCAAGTTTCCCAATGGGAGAATGGAAACTATCGGGCTTGGATATATTCGGTCCAAGAAATGAGAGCTACTCCACGACTGCTACGTCGTCCATGACTTTGATGAAGAAGGGGATGCTCAATGGGAGAATTCTAACCCTGAGCCAGAAAGAGCCCCCGGCGTGAAAATGCCCATCCCGTCGTTCGAAGAACAAATGGACAAGCTTATAAGGGAAGCTGGTCAAAAGGTTCGAGACGACTACAATCGCGAAATGGCCATCTACGAGAAAACCAGGACGCAACGCCTTCTTCAACAGGCTGCGAAAGATGAAAATGCTCCTCCCTGTCAACCCGTTGTACAAAAGGCCCGACGCAGAGGCAGAAATAAACCAAAGAACGGGAAAAGCGTTCGACAGCAACCAAGCGGGACCAAGAAGCTACGCGATCGGGAATCGAGTAATCCAGATTCGTCCCTTATAGAGAAGATGGGTCGAGCATACTCCTTTCCTCAAGACAAGACAAAGAAGATACTTGATCTTGCTATAAAATATCAAATGATTATCCTCCCGGAGTCCAAGCACCCCGAGCAAACAGGCGAAGTCTCTCACCCGAACTATTGCTCCTATCATAGGGCAATAGGACATCCTGTTGAAGACTGCTTCACCTTCAAGAACTGGGTCGATGACCAATATCAGCTCGGCAAATTCGTCCTACCCAGCAGCTGGAGGTTAAATCCGCCACAGAAGCACGAACCAAAAGCCGCGCATACAGCGAGAGTAGAACAAAATCAATATCGGTCATGGAAGCGAGCTCGTACTTGTCATATGATAACACTATTAAAAGAAGAGCCTGAGGATAGGGTAACCTCCCTTGGTGCTTCGAAAACAATGATGACAAGGTGATCTCAGAGTTTCCACCGGCGCCAAAAGAGCTGGAAGATGGAATACACACAACTGCAGATAACCTCAAGAAAATTGATTTGGGGACGGCAAATGATCCGCGATCGACATTCGTTAGTGAGATGCTATCTAAAGAAAGGGTGGCCGCGCTAAAAGACGTGCTTATGCAGCATAGAGATTGCTTCGCATGGAACTATTCAAAAATGCCAAGATCAGATCCAGAGATTGCTGTCCATAAATTGGCCATATCCCCGGACGTCAGGCCAATCAAACAAGCACTGATGCGGCTTGAGCTTGAGATGAGTATCAATGCCGAGGTCAAGAAGCTAATCGACTCCGGCTTCGTCCAAGAAGTTCAGTATCCTGATTGGATCGCCAACATCGTCCCCGTGATGAAGAAGAATGGGACAGTGCGCATATGTGTGGACTTTTGGGATCTCAATAAAGCTTGTCCGAAGGATGACTTCCCGGTACCAGTACCCGAGCTAATGATAGACAACATGTCCACTCACGAAGTTTTCTCCTTCATGGACGGCTCGTCAGGATACAATTAGATAAAAATGCATCCCGAGGATCAGAGGCACACAGCTTTCCGGACCTCTTTGGGTATATTTTGCTACAAAGTGATGCCCTTCGGTCTAAAAAACACCGGTGCCACCTGTCAGAGGGCCATGACGAAGATCTTCGATGACCTCATACATGAAATCGTCGAATGCTATATTGACGACCTCGTAGTTAAAAGCAAATCATACGGGTAACATCTAGAGCATCTGAAGTTCATGTTTCAACGCCTTCGGCAATACAACTTGAAGATGAACCCTCTCAAATGCGCATTTGGAGTTTCCTCGGGCAAATTCCTAGGATTCATTGTCCGACACCGAGGTATCGAGATAGATCCGTCAAATATCAAGGCAATTATGGAGATGTCCCCGCCAAGAACTCTCAACCAATTGCGGTCTCTCCAAAGGAAGCTCGCGTATATTCGGTGATTTATAGCCAATCTCTCAAGCAAGTGCCTCCCTTACAGTCACTTGATGAAGAAGGGAACCCCGTTCGTCTGGGATCACAAATGCCAAAGCGCATTGGACGAAATCAAGCAATACCTGCAGAGACCGCCAGTACTGGCTGCTCCGGTCAAGCGAAAGCCTCTCATTCTGTATACAACCGCCCTTGAAGGTTCCTTAAGCGCATTATGGGCACAAGAGAAGGACCAAGGGAAGGAGAGAGCCCTCTACTATTTGAGTCGAGTTCTGCTGGGGGCAGAAAGCAATTACTCTCCCATCGAAAAACACTGCCTGGCATTGATGTTCGTGATAACGAAACTCGGGCACTATGCATTGGCGCATGAAGTCCGTCTTATATCGAAGGTGAATCCTCTCAAGTATTTGATGTCAAAAGCCATATTGACAGGTCGGCTCGCTAAATGGGCCTTGCTCCTGATAGAGTTCTCAATAACTTATCAACCTCTTAAGGCAGTGAAAGGCCAGGTCATCGCCGACTTCCTCCCCGAACATCCGATACCGGCCGATTCTCCCTTGAATTGCGAACTGTCAGACGAACATACGTTTGACACGATCGACGGAAGTGGTACTTGATGGGAACTTTATTTCGATGGAGTGTCTTCCATGAAGAAGCGTAAACAAAGCACCCCTATAATCAAATCGGGGGTAAGCCTTATCTTCGTAACCCCACAAGGAGGGATAATGCGCTTCGCCTTCTCCTTGACAGAGCCAAGGACGAATAATGAAGCCGAATACGAAGCTTTGATAGCAGGTCTCGAAATCTCCATCGACATGGGGATTGAGAACCTCCTCATATACAGAGACTTCCAACTGGTCGTTAGTCAAGTAAATGGCGACTATCAAATGTGCAAACCAGAATTGGTGAAGTACGGCGAGAGTGTACAGCAACTGCCGACCCAAATACTTTCCTACACCTTGGAAAGCATGCCGCGCGCAGAAAATAGCAAAGCGGATGCATTAGCCGAGCTCGCTAAAGAATTGGCCGATGAGAACCTCGATGACGTAAGAATCGTGGTACAAAGCCGTCGGGTCCTCGCACCGACAGAATTATCTCCGGATCTGTCCAAGGAAAAGGAAGCGGCTGAGCAGACGGCCCTGCAAATAAAAGACCAAGAAACGGTTGAAGATTAGAGAGAAGTCTTCATAGACTACTTCAAATCCCGTCGAACGCCTGAAGATGCATCCTCAAAACATCAGCTCATGAAGCGAGCCCTATCTTTTGCCTTCGTCAATGATACTCTGTACAAGAGGTCATTTGATTCTCTATGGTTAAGATGTCTGGGACCTGAAGAAGCAAAAAGAGTCATCCAAGAAACTCACGACGGACTCTGCGGTTCTCACCAAGCCGGGCCGAAGATGAAACTGAAAATCAAATGGATGGGTTATTATTGGCCCACGATGATCCAGGACTGCCTCGAGTATGCGAAGCAATGCCACTCATGCCAGATCCATGGGGACTTTATCCATCAACATCCAAATCCATTAGATTCGACAGCGGCTAGCTGGCCGTTCGAAATGTGGGGACTGACATAATCGGCCCCATCGAACCAGCATCTTCCAGAGGACATCGATTCATTTTGGTGACAACTGATTACTTCTCCAAATGGACAGAAGCAGTACCGCTGAGGGAAGTGAAGACGGAGAATATCCTCCACTTCTTCAAGACGCACGTTATTTATCGGTTTGGAACTCCGCGACGGATCATCTCCGATAACGGGCCAGCCTACAGAAGCCACAAGATCAACCGCTTCGCACAACAACATAATATAGACTGGAGATATTCATCGGTCTATAATCCCCGAGCTAACGGTCTAGCTGAGGCTTTCAACAAGACCTTGACGAAGATCGTGAAGAAGACGGTGTCCCGAAATAAGAAAGACTGGCACGAGAGACTGCATGAAGCTCTCTAGGAGTATCAAACTACATTCAAGACGGCTACGAACACAACGTCGTACGCGTTGGTATTCGGTCCAGAAGCGGTACCCCCCCTCGAGATAGAGTTACCCTCTCTACGAGTGGCAGTCCATTATGAGCCGACGGACGAAGAGAACGCTCACCTTCGGCTTGAGGAGCTCGATGCTCTTGACGAAACTCGGCTCCTGGCGCAGCAAAATCTGGAAGCTTATAAAGCAAAGATGACGCGCTCATATGAAAAATTGACCAGGCCGAGGACATTTCGCCAAGGCGAACTCGTGCTAGTAGTCAAAAGACCTATAATCCCCAATCGTGCTATACGAGGGAAGTTCGAGCCGAACTATGAAGGCCTGTACATCATAGACAAGATCTACCAGGGTAGAGCCTATCTACTCATGGACATGCATGGCGAATAGCCATTCAGACCAATAAATGGTCGCTTCTTAAAAAAGTACTACGCCTGACGAGTCGTGGCCTAGGTCAATGATAGATGACGACGACTATGTCTGCTCGCTATCTTCCTAAGCCTAAACTTTGTAAGTAGTAACCATCTTTCTTTATTACAGACCGAAACGTCTCTAAACTAACAGCGGACCGAAACGTCCTTAAACTAACAGCGGACTGAAACGTCCTTAAACTAACAGCGGACCACTATGTCCTAAAACTAGCCGTTGACCAAGATGTCGATAAACTATGGTGGATTGCAGCATCCCAAAGCTGATAAAAAAAAAGAAGAATAAAAAAAGAGAAAACGGTATGTCCATAAGCAAAATGGGCACGGATGAAAACCCGAAAGGGCTCCGTGACTCAAAACAGCAGGGCTACCGGCGAGTGTTTGTGAAAACCCGAAAGGGCGCAATCTCGTTAAAAGACACTTGCAAGATCCTCTCGACTTTGTAAGGAGAAACCACCTGCGTAAGATCCTTATGACTCACAAAGGAAGTAACACACTTAGGGATCCCTACGATTCCTAAGGAGAAATTACACTTGCGAGATCCTCATGACTTGTAAGGAGAACCCTCTTATGGGACCCTCACGGGTCATAAGATTCAAAAGTCTTAAGTTACAGGGGCCTGAACCTGTTCTTAAGCAGCCACCACAACCTCCAATACTGCCCTACAAGCGGCTTAATGCTGACCCTTGTATACAATCCACGGGCGCGAATAAACATTTCCCTAACAAAGTCCCATCCGTGAATAGGGATATGTTCGCACGGTAAACAACCCTTGTGAGTCCTCTCGACTTATAAGGAGAAAACTCTCTTGTAAAATCCTTACGACTTACATGAGAACATGCACTTAGGAATCCTCATGATTCTTAAGGAGAAAACGCACCTATGAGATCCTCACGACTTGTAGGGAGAAATACCTTTATGAAACCCTTACAGCTCATGAAGTCAAAAGCCTTAGTCGACAGGATCTTAACCCTGTTTACTAAGCCACCTTTGTCTGACATCGACAGAGGAAAATGATGATTCGCTCCTGGCAATATCCTAGTTGTAGCGGTGCTGATGCTGAAATCGGTGTCTAATCCTAAGCTGGCGGCAAAAAGCTAGCGAGCCACACATGCATATGAAATAGCCGAAATGATAGGGCAACTTGCAACAAAATCAGCAAGTAAAAATGTATGCATGCAAAATAGCCGAAATGATTGGGCAACTCGCAATAAAAAATAGCGAGTAAAAATAAAATAAATAGCCGAAATGATTGGGCACCGCGAAAATTAGCTGAAATGATGGGGCAATCGCGGCCTTCGCGATATAAAAGCTGAAATGATAGAGCATCGCGGAAAGAAATAAAAAAATGAATGAATGAAATTTATGCCCTATAGGTGATATCACGTCAATCCCTGTATACAATCCAGGGGCGCAAACAAAGAGGGAATCACACTCTTCCTCCCCAAACTTCATCAGAAGGAGAAGCCAAATCTCGACGGTTCACATCTAGCCTGGAGATCATTTCAACATTCGTCTCATTACAACAGACACAACATCAAGCGAAGCGGAACAGCGGCAACTCCCAGTTCCATGACTCGGTGATTTACAGATGACCGAGAGTCAAACTCTGACTCCGTGAAATGCGGATAAAGTCAACCCTTCCTGGCTACGTGGAACGCGAGTTATGTCACTCCTGACCCCGTGGAAAATATCCAGAGCGGATCCTGGTCCTTGCAGAGCACGGTAGTGAACCCGTGTGAAGTATCCGGAGTAGAGCCTGGTCCTCGCCGAACACGGCAGTGAACCTGTGGGAAGCATCCAGAGCAAAATTCCTGGTTACGTGGAACGCGGATTATGTCACTTCTGACCCCGTGGAAAACGTCCAGAGCGGATCTTGGTCCTTGCAGAGCACGGCAGTGAACCCGTGTGAAGTATCCAGAGCGGAGCCTGGTCCTCCCCGAACACGGCAGTAAACCCATGGGAAGCATCCAGAGCAAAATTCCTGGCTACGTGGAACGTGGATTATGTCACTTCTGACCCCGTGGAAAACGTCCAGAGCAGATCCTGGTCCTCGCAGGGCACGGCAGTGAACCCGTGTGAAGCATCCAGAGTGGAGCTTGGTCCTCGCCGAACACGGCAGTGAACCCATAGGAAGTATCCAGAGCAAAATTCCTGGCTACGTAGAACGTGGATTATGTCACTTCTGACCCCGTGGAAAACGTCCAGAGCGGATCCTGGTCCTCGCAGAGCACGGCAGTAAACCCGTGTGAAGCATCCAGAGCGGAGCCTGGTCCTCACTTAACACAGCAGTGAACCCGTGGGAAGCATCCAGAGGAAAATTCCTGGCTACGTGGAACGCGGATTATGTCACTTCTGACCCCGTGGAAAACGTCCAAAACGGAGCTGGTCCTCGCCGAACACGACAGTGAACCCGTGGGAAGCATCTAGAGCAAACATTGGACTGTGAGGTCCTTAAACTCATGGACTATGATGTCCTTAATCTCGACCATGATGTCTTAAAACTAACATTGGACTGTGAGGTCCTTAAACTCACGAACTATGATGTCCTTAACCTCGACCGCGATGTCTTAAAACTAACATCGGACTGTGAGGTCCTTAAACTCATGGACTATGATGTCCTTAACCTCGACCGTGATGTCTTAAAACTAACATTGGACTGTGAGGTCCTTAAAGTCATGGACTATGATGTCCTTAACCTCGACCGTAATGTTTTAAAAAAACAACGGACTGTGGAGTCCTTAAATCTACGGACTATGATGTCCTTAATCTTGACCGCGATGTCTTTAAACTACGGTATCCTGGAAAACGCCCAAAGCGGAGCCTGGTCCTCGTCAAACACGGCAGTGAACCCGTGAGAAGCATCCAGAGCAACCCCTGACTCCGTGAAATGCGGATAAGGATAACTTCACCCATCACTTGCGGGTCCTCACGACTCGTAAGGAAGTAAATTCTCTTATGAGATCCTTACGACTTTTAAGAGAAAACGCACTTAGGAATCCTCACGATTCTTAAGGAGAAATTACACCTATGGGATCCTCTCGACCGGCAGGAAGAAAATTCTTTATGAGGCCCTCACGACTCATAAAGTTGAAAAGTATTAGGTGACAGATCTTAACCCTGTTTTCTAAACCATCGCCGCCCTACAAAGAGCCCAAGACTGACAGCTATATGCTATGTACAGACCGCGCTTGCTAAAATCACATGGCAACAACACAGTAAGGAGAAGAAAGCAATAGAAAGAACGTCTGATCGGCATTTAATTAAGCGTTCGAGGCATACCCATTCATGCATGTGCAAAAAATTTAGAGCATGAAATAAAACATGCTAAAATGAGAAATTTGCCATTCATATTGCAGAAAGGTTATTACAATTATGAAAACAATAAACAAAGACATTATCAAAATAATTACAATGGCAAAATCTCAGATCCAGGGCATGGATTGAAGAACTCAAAAGTGACTTTGTCCCGAATTTTCCAGGCCTGGCAAACCATCCTAGTATGATTTCTTTCGCGATCACAAGCGTCGGGATCCCCACGGATGCCCTCCACCCTCCGATAGGCAGCAAGTATAGCCGACTGTTGAAAAGCCTGGTGCAGGAGATCGACAAGATTGTCTCGCCTTCTCTTTGAGATTAGGCTTATCAGATACACCGAGTGCACCTTATCCTCAGCAGCATCCAATGCCCTAAGTGGCACGCCGGTACAGAATAGAGGAAGCGCTTCCCAGATCGCTCCCACAATAAGCTTCAGGAGAGGAGAGCGTCGAGGAAGCAGTCGACCATTATATGCGTCAAAGCGACTCATAATTTTGGAACATTCGGGGTTTGTGAATTCTCGATTCTGAGAACGGCCGAGTGAGCCGATATCTTCGTAAGAGATAATTTCGTCGAGATCATACATGTGAGCGTCCATTACTCCTGAAAAAGAAAATCAACAAAATTAACAGACAGATTGATTAAGCAAATTCTTATTAAAAACAAGCACAGGGAGTTAAACTCCTCGAGAGCAATGCTCTGCAGACAGGAGTGACACCTAAATCAATTATGAGGGGAATTTAAAGAAATCCCCCAAAAACATTGAGATCCTTGCTCTGAGAAGATGATATAATTCATCAAAAATAAAATTCCATTTTTAATCTTCAAGATCCATGAAAAACTCTTAGGAGTTCTTCTATATGATTCGAAAGGAGAAAAGCTCCATTAATGAATTAAGAAATTATAAATAAAATCCTTTTAAAGAGTAAAGCTCTATTAATGGAACCCTAAAAGGGTTCTCTTTAGATCAAAGATCTATAAAGAGCAAAGCTCTGTTAATGGGTAAAACCTGGGTTATTAAAAGTTTTACCTAAGTTTTGACAGAGTTTTACACTTGAAAAGTTCTCAAACTGAAGAGCAAGACTCTGAATAAAAGATAATTCTCAAGAAGAAGATGAAAATCATCTAAGGGACCAAAGGTCCTATTTATAGGCATTAAGAGCCATTTCAACTTCCAAAAGTTGATTCAACGGCTAAGATGCTATCCCCGCCGTGCTCACGTATGGGCCACGTAAGTGCAACGGTGGGGGGGCATTTGTTTCCCCAATCAGAGCAAAACTCTGTTCAAATTCCAAGATTGGAAATGAAGCGATACTTCTGCTTCCCCCAATCAGAGCAAAGCTCTGTTCAAAGTCTAAGATAGGAAATGAAGCGACGCTTCTGCTTCTCTCAATCAGAGCAAAGCTCTATTTAAAAAATTCCAGAGTTAAAAGTTGAAGCAACGCTTCAGATTCAGCGCTCTGCGCTGCGTGCCATGTGTCGAACACGGGTGTGCTAGCATAGTTGCGCTGCGCGCCACGTGTCGAATGTAGGTGCACCAGCGCTGGAATTAAAAATTCCCACCGTTGGATCAAAGGATCTAATAATAATGATAAATCATTAATTAACCAGAATTAAATTCTGTTAAGGAAAGATTTCTCAAAATCTTTCCAAACAACAAGATGTGCTTTAAGCACCACTGGATCAACGATCCAATGGTAAATAATAAATTACCAAAGATAGAACAAATTCTACATGGAAAGATTTCTCAATCTTATTAAAACAAGAAGATTATTTTCTGAAAAACAGAAGTCTTTTGATCAAAGATCCAACGGTGGGAAATATTTCCAAACCAATCAGAGAAAGATCTCTTAAAAACTGATTTAACAAATCAATTGGCTCTATATAAAGGCCCCTAGACTTCAAGTCTAAAGAGATAGAGAGAATACAGAAGAAGAGAAAAAAAACCCACTGCAAAAAAGAGCAAGCTCTTAAAAAAAGAAGATTTTCTTCATCTTCAAGGTAAAAAGAACCATGTTCTTGAACAACAGAGATGAAATCATCTCGTAAAAAGAAGATGAAAAGATCATAGATCTGAAAAAAGACCAAGGTCTTTGATAAAAAGAAAAAGATCAAACGATCTAAATCATAAAAGACTAAAAGAAGTATTTTACTTCATTAACAGATCTTTTGATCTATAAAAGCAAAGCCTTTTATAAAAACAAGAACTTTTGTTCTTGGATCTTGAGGTAAGGCTCCCTCAGAAGAACATAGAACTTTGTTCTTTGATCTTAAATTTGATCAGATGCGCTTTGCGCTATTGAAAAGTGCTTTGCACTCATGAACTGCGGCTTTGCGCTCCTTGGATCGGCGTTCAGCGCCAAAACCTGCCACGTGTCAACCACAGACATCACTTGCACTTTGCGCTCCTGAAAACAGAGCGCTGCGCTCATAGACTGGCGCTCAGTGCCAAGCGCGCCACATGTCGCTCGCTGGCGCGCCAACAGACTAGCGCAAAGTGCTCATAAATGGAAAGGGCAAATACGCTAACGAACTAACACTTAGCGCTAAGCGCGACACATGTCACCTTCGTATGCGCTAGCGCAATGCGCTCTTTAATTGGAGCAAAGTGCCTGACGCGCCACATGACACACTATCAGAACACCACCTTGTTTCTGATAAATGCTATGCATTTAATACAAGACAAAAGATGTCAGAGCCCTATGCTTAGCATTATTAAAAGGGCCGAGCCCAAATAAAGGCTTAATAGCCAGAGCAAGAATAAAAATGTTAAAACATTTTAATTGGACTTAGCCCAATTCTGGTAATAAGTCCTCAACTTATTTTGAATTGAGCACATCTGCTTTTTCAACCAACTCACCTTGGTTCAAGGGTATATCTCTTCACTCCTTTGATATTTGTCGTTGTAATTCTTCAACGTCTTCAAAGAGGTGACGGGTCCCGACAACCACACATTTCACGGACTGTGGGGTCCTTAAACTCATAGACTATGATGTCCTTAATCTCGACCGTGATGTCTTAAAACTAATATCGGACTGTGGGGTCTTTAAACTCATGGACTATGATGTCCTTAACCTCGACCGTGATGTCTTAAAACTAATATCGGACTATGGAGTCCTAAAATCTACGGACTATGATGTCTTTAATCTCGACCGTGAAGTCTTAAAACTAACGATGGACCATAATGTCCTTAAGCTAATTATCGACCGCGATGTCATTAAACTAAACAATAGAGTCCAAATGCTTTCTTGTTGGATCTAAACGGTCCCGTTAAGTTGATCTTAGTCTAAAATAAGACTAACATATCCTTAACATATGTTTAAGTCGATCTTAGTCTCAAATAAGGCTAACGTATCCTTAAACCCAACCCCCAAACCCAAATCTAAGAAGATACAGATTTGGACTAATCCATGTCCTACGGGCGACAACATAAATTAGTCTCCATATACAATCCACGGGCAACCACAAATAAAAAAACACCCATGACACAAAGTGACCATCTGGAGAAGGAGAAAGTTGTTACCGCGATGCGGTAGCGTAATTAACTGCAGGGGCTTGCGCCTGCAGGGAAGAGCGTCCCCATAATCAAAAAACCCCTCAAACGAGGGGGAATCTGACGAAGTCTGCTACATCGGCCGCATCCATCTGAAGTTTCGATACATGGTGCCATAAATCAACTTGGCATTTTTGGAGAGGTGGACGGATAGCACCAATTAGCATCTGCCCCGAATTTCAGGCAAGACGGACCTGTGCGGTCGCGTCTCCGTGATTCGGAGGGGAATAGCCTATGTGAGGAGCACGTGGAGTGCTAGGCGCTGAGCGCCAGATTTGGAGTGCTAAGCGCTTCTTATAAAATAGCGCCCACGTGAGGAGCACTTGGAGCACTCGGCGCTGAGCGCCAGACTTTCAGTGCTAAGCACTGCTTATTAAATAGCGCTCTCGTGAGGAGCACGTGGAGCGCTCGGCGCTGGGCGCCAGACTTTGAGTGCTAAGCACTGAATTTTCCATTCTGCTCAATTCAATTCTCTGAGAATTAGATTCTCACTTATGAAATACTTTGTCTTATAAATCCGAGATCTGGAAAAAGAACTGAGTTCTTCTGATGTAAGAGTTAAACTCTTAAATATGGAGGAGATGTTTTGATCTCACTTATTATGTTGAGAAGAAATTGCTCTCGTCTTTGAAGTTTGAAGTTTATGGGGGTGGTTCCTCTAAAGTCTTGGGTCCTTTATATAGTGGAGACTGATTTGTTGAATTAGTTAAGGAAATCTCTCATTGAGAGATCTCTGATTGGTTTGGAGATTTTATCCACCGTTGGATCTTTGATCCAAGGGCTTCTGTTTTACAGAAGACATTTTTCTTGTTTTTAACAAAGTTGGGAAAATATTTTCCCATACAGAGCTTATTCTGTATCTTGGTGATTTTTAATCACCATTAGATCTTTGATCCAACGGTGCTCTGATTTACAAAGCAAAATCTTTCTTGTTTAGAAAGATTTGAGGAGTATTTCCTCAGTCAGAATTTAATTCTGTATCTTGGTGATTTTTAATCACCATTGGATCTTTGATCCAACGGTGCTTTGATTTACAGAGCACAATCTTTCTTGTTTAGAAAGATTTGACGAGTATTTCCTCAATCAGATTTTAATTTTGTGCTCTGATGATTTATCATCTTCGTTGGATCTTTGATCCAAGGGTGGAGAAATTTTAGTTCTGGCGCTGGCGCTCTCGTGCCTTGCACGTGAGGCGCTGCCTCAGAGTTTTTAACTCTTGGCGCCGGCGTTGGCGCTCTCGTGCTTTGCACGTGAGGCGCTGCCTCAGTTCAAATTTTGAACAGAGCCTTGCTCTCTTATTGGAGGGAAACAAGTGCCCCCCACCATTGCGCTCATGTGGCTCACACATGAATGCAGCGGTGGCAACCTTTCCACCGTTGGATCATCTTCGAAGTTGGATCGTCTTCCAGTACTTATAAGTGGGGCCCTTGGACCTTGAGATGATTTCTATTCATTTTCTTTCTTTCTTGTTTTTGATAATTTAATTCTCCCTTCAGAGCTGAGATCTCTGCCCAAGCAAATTCCTTTTAGAGTTAGAACTCTATCCAAATTTGGTAAGGATCATAATCGAACCCCTTAAACAGAGCTTTGCTCGTATTAGATCATAGATCTAAAAAAGGGATTTTTAGGGTTACTTAACCCATTAGTTAGAACATTGTTCATCTTTATGAGGAACTCTTAGAATTTATTTTGTAGATCTTAAAGATCTTGGAGTTTTTACTCTGTAACAAGCTTTGCCTTTTTTAGGGCTCTGATGGATTACTCCATCGTTTTCACAGAGCATGGCTATTAGAAATTTTTGGCGAATTTTTATTCCCCTCATAATTAAAGTTGACAGATGTAATTTCTGTTTGCAGAGCACTGCTCTCGAGGGAGTTTAACTTCTTGTCTTAATGAGTTTCTCATTAAATGAGAATCTTTTTAGGATTTTCTCCTTAATGATTGATTGCCTCATCAATGATGAGCCGTCACTTTGATTTTGTGGGTCCCCCTCAGTCCTTTTTTCCTGCATTGTAAGGTGGTACAAATTTAAAGTACCAAATGTCAGAATTTGTAATGTAGTATTGGCATCTAACCCTCGTTTCTTTTCATGCAGGTACTATGTATTTTGACACTTCTTTCCCATTTGTTCGCCCAGAGAGTGCGTACGCCGACGTGCTTGTGGATCGGGAAGTTTTTGCACTGATTAAAGATCATGATCCGGAGCAGAAGTCTCTTCACTTATGGGGGTTGTAGTACAACCAAATTATTCAGGGTCGGCGCGGTTTCTCTTGTTCGGTGCCTTCAGAACCAATTTCCGCCATTCATTATGCTGACTCACCCCAGGTGAATTACGCTGTGGAGAAGGTTAACTGGATTACGGATGGACGCCTCCAGCCCTCTATGGGCTCGATACCTGTACAGCCGCCGATGGTTTTAGATATTCTGGGGCGGCGCATATGTCAAGACGAGTCGCGCCCTTGGGGACATGCATACATGATAGGTTTGACTCCTTACCATTCAGCCGGATACTTGCAGTGGGCTCGATACATCTTGTTGGCCAAAAAGTCGCTGCTGTTGAAGCTCGGGTTGTACCATGCTGTCTACGCGTCTCTTTTCCAGTATCCCGCACCCCACGTGTGGTGGGTCAAGGCTTTCTTGGAACAGTAGAATATCCCGACTCACACCTTTCTTTTATCGGACTGGGAGGTGTTCCCTGATTAAAAATCAAGAAAAAACTTAAAAAGAGACATCACGTGCGCACAAGTGACCAATGGTCACGTGTCAACACGTGATAGTTAAAGCAGCGGTACAAAATAGAGCACAGAAGAGGAGTCCATTCAGGGGGTCACATGCTTACACATGACCGGGGGTCACGTGCTGACACGTGACCGGGGGTCATGTGCTCACACGTGACCAAAGGTCACGTGCCAACACGTGACTGGCTTTAAAAGCCTCACGGCTTAACAGAATTAAATTCTAAAAACATCATTTAAATCTTTCCAAAATGGAGAAGAATTATGGAGAACCGTTGGATTAAGAATCCAAGGGTGATTAAATATCACCAATTTATGGAAAAATCTTGGACAAGGAAAGATTTCTCCTAAATCTCACCGAAATAACAAATAGAATATCTTTGGATTAAAACATCCAACGGTGAATAAAATTCACCTAGTAATCTAAAGGCTCAGACTAATGATGAAAACAAATCAAATCTTTCAGTGAGAGATTTACTAAACAAGTTGATTCTTTTCCTCCTCTTATAAATAGGAGTCGAGAAGGGAAAATTTAAAAAAAGGGAGGAGAGACAGAATTTTGGAGAGAAAACTTTGAAGAGAATTTTAGCATCTTGAAAATTCAGAAAGAAAATCCTCGGTGAGAAAAAGAAAGAGGATCAAAACTTCAGAAAAAAGAGAATTTAATTCTCAAAGATCTAAGAGTTTAACTCTTTTGCAAAGAACTTAGTTCTTTCTCTGGTTGAAAATCTGCAAAGTGCACATCTCCCCATAAGTTGAGAATTTAATTCTCATCGGGTCAAGATCCTGCCATGCAGATCTAAAACTTAGAGGATGAATTGAGTTTAGAGAATTTAATTCTCCCAAAGCTATAGGAATTTAATTCCTCCAAGATAAAATTAGGGTTTAACCCTATATGAGAATTCAATTCTTCAAAATTATAGGAATTTAATTCTTTCAAGATGGATAGAACTAGGGTTTGACCCTAATTGAGAATTTAATTCTCTCAAGCTCACAGGAATTTAATTCCTCTTAAAATGAAATTAGGGTTTCACCCTATGCCAGAACTTGATTCTTTACATATATGGGAATATAATTCCCCAAAAGGAAAATTAGGGTTTAACCCTACCTAAGAATATAATTCCTCCAAAGAAAATAGGAATTTAATTCCTCCGAAGTTACAATTAGGGTTTAACCCTATGAAGAATTTAATTCCTAAAAAGGATAAAGAGATCTTCAAGCAGGCAAAGAACCAGGGTCACGTGTCCTCACGTGACCCCTGTACGGATCCACAGAAAAGAACTCAGAGGCAACGCTTCACGTGCTCCACATGACCCCTGAAGCACAGAAAGAAAAAGCAAAAGAAATAGAAGCTCTGGGCGCTCTCACGTGCTACCACGTGACCCCTTGGCAAATCAGCACACAAATCCCCGTCATGTGTCAGCACGTGATGCTCCAAAATCAAATATAGAAAGTATTCAATACTTTTTTGCAGAACAGAATAAAGGGAATCTGGTCCCACCTTTGGGCGCTCTCACGTGTCCACATGTAACCCTTTTTTTTAGTGTTTTGACACTAATTAGAGGTCCTTATTCCCAGTGTTTAATATTGATTTTTCTTAGTGTTTAACACTAATTTGAAAACCCTATTTGCAGTATTTAACACTGATTATTTTCTAGTGTTTGACACTAAATCGAAAACTATATTTCCAGTGTTTAACACTGATTGTTCTTTTAGTGTTTAACACTAGTTTGAGAATTCTGTCTTTAGTTTTTAACACTATTGTTATTTAGTGTTTAACACTACTTTTAGCCAATTGGCTAATCTTTCAGAGGCAAAACCTCCCCTTCAATTGAACCTCAAAATTGAATAATATACAGAGCTATAACAGAAATGTTATCAAACCCCTCAAAACTTTTGTGGACTGGAACCAGACAAATGTCAGACAGTCCAACAAAGGGCCAGACTTAATTGGACTTAGCCCAAATTGGCCATAAGTCCTCAATCCAGACTCAACTGAGCCAATGGGCTCACAATATAATTAATTGGTCTTGGTTCCAAATTGGGCTACAGATCATTTAATCTACCTTGGTTCAAGAGTACATCTCTTCACTCCTTTGATATTTGTTGTTGTAATTCCTCAACATCTTCAAAGAGGTGACGGGTCCCAACAACCATATATTTCACGGACTGTGGGGTCCTTAAACTCATGAACTATGATGTCCTTATCTTGACCGTGATGTCTTAAAACTAATAACGGACTATGATGTCCTTAACTTTGACCGTGATGTCTTAAAACTAACATTGGACTGTGGAGTCCTTAAATCCACGGACTATGATGTCCTTAACTTTGACCATGATGTCTTAAAACTAACAACGGACTATAATGTCCTTAACCTTGACCGTGATGTCTTAAAACTAACACCAGACTGTGGAGTCCTTAAATCTACGGACTATGATGTCCTTAACCTTGACCGCAATGTCTTAAAACTAACATTGGACCGCGATGTCCTTAAACTACTTATCGACCGCAATGTCATTAAACTAAACAACAGAGCCCAATTGCTCTCTTGTCGGATCTAAATGATCCCGTTAAGTTGATCTTAGTCTAAAATTAGACTAACGTATTCTTAACTAACGTTTAAGTTGATCTTAGCCTCAAATAAGGCTAACGTATCGTAAAACACAAACCCCCCAAACCCAAATCTAAAAAAGATACGGGTTTGGACTAGTCCACGCCCTACGGGCGACAGCATAACTTAGTCTCCGTATACAATCCACGGGCAACCAAACACAAAACAAACACCCACGACACGAGGTGACCATATGGAGAAGGAGAAAGTTGTTACCGCGATGCGGTAGCGTAATTAACTGCAGGGGCTTGAGCCTGCAGGGAAGAGCATCCCCACAATCAAAAACCCCTCAAACGAGGTGGAATTTGACGAAGTCTGCTATATCGGCTGCATCTGTTTAATCCTTCGATACATGATGCCATAAATCAACTTGGCATCTTCGAAGAGGTGGACGGGTAGCACCTATTAGCATCTGCCCCGAATCTCAAGCAAGACGTTCTATCCCGCCGTCTTTCGGAGGGGAATAGGAGGTTTCAATTTCCTTGGATGAATTTGCAGAAATTTCGGGCCCACCCGTCAGAGGAGAACATTACGAGGAAATACTTCCCCCTGACGAGTACATCTTCGCCACCAAATCAGTGGTGATGGGTCTCACTCCGAATAATGCTATTCAACATCGATTCCTGAGTCTAATCAAGGTGTTGAATATTTATGAGAGTCTGTTTCTCGAGTCTGGAGGGTACGGAGTCAGCTTTGCGGATTTCATCGCCCGCTTTCTTCGCCCGGAAGTCTTGTCAAAATAAGCTGCGAAGTTCACCAAGCTTGACGATCCTTTTAGTTTTAGCTTGGACAGCCAGCCGATAGCGGAAGCAGATCAAAGGAATTTCTTCCTCCCGGATACCGCGGTCATCCCCTTTGTAGAGCTTGCAGCTTTAGACATCGACGAAGAGGCGTTCTTTTTGGGGTTCCTCGGCCTATGGTTAAGCTGGTTTGTGCTTCCAATGCATCATCGCTATATGAGACCATCCGTCTTCTATCCGGCTCATCGAATGGTTGCCGGGATGCCAGTGGCCGTCGGGATCGCCGGGCTGGCTCATCTGTATCATGGCCTCAGCTTAGTGGCAGACACCACTTGGCCGGGGGTACAGCCCGTTACTCTCCCACTGCACTATTTCACGTCGTGGATAGAGCTGTATGTGCTCGGTGCTTTTAGAGTCCACAAATAGCCCCGTTTCTATGAAAGATATAATTTCCCTCGGGTTATGTTCCTAGTTGATGCTTCTGCTTTAGATCCGTCACGGCGAGAGGCTCGGGGTCTGGTCCTTCGCTCGCGTATGGTCGGGGATAGCATGACCTTCGTCGATAAGGTCTTAACTATCGGTAAGGAATCCACTAAAACGGTGCAGCCGCTGTGCGATACCTTCAAAGACGGGGCTCCTACATTAAAGGCTCGGGAGATTCTACATTTGTATTCAATCAGGCCGGGCTTTTTAGTGTTCAGGCAAAATGACCCGGCGCTGTTCATGAGGTACAACCCACACCGTTTTGCTCAGCAGTCGAGTTACGATTAGGGTGTCCCGCTTGAGGCTTTTTTAGCTGAGCCGGTTGCTACGGAAGAGGGTATTCGCAGCGCGCTGCACCATTTCATGCGGCTAAACACCGGGTCGAAATTTTTTATCAGTGAGCCAAGCTGCATTCCAAGAGCCTCAAACGCATACGTGGCGTGGTACCAACATACGACGAGTGCTGTTATTAGGGAAGAAAAGCAGTTATTGCTCGATCGCAAGGGTGCAGTCCCTGCTGGTAATCTAGCTGTCTCCTTAAATCAACAGACCATTGTTCGTCCTTCCTTAAGAGAAGCTGCTGCGGTTGCGGTCCCACGCGCCTTTACTAAGAAGCCTCTACCCCATGTTCCTGTAGAAACGGTAGCTGCAGCGTCCCCGGAGTCTGGAGTGGATACGAAAATCGGGACTCGTCGCCCGAAAATGCCCGACAAGTGCAAGCTCGTGTCATCGGCCGCCGGTGTTCACTCAAAGAAAAAGAAGTAGTCGCTCTTTTCTGCTGACGTTGTACACGGCCAGGAGCTCCATGCTCCCTACAGCGAAGGCTTGTAAAAGTATGGCACTAATGATGGCTTGTTTGACACGCCTGTGACCGACACCGATCTACAGGCTGCCCTTATGACCTCCGAGCGACTGGCTCGCGAAGAAGCGGCGCTGATCACCATCGCGAAGTCAGGTATACTTCGGTTGTATTTTTCCCCGTTCATTCCTTCCTTATTATTATGCTTTTACTAATGTCCTTTTCTTCAACAGGTATTTCTGCCGAAGAGGCTCTCGCGGCTTCCATCAAGACGTTCGAGGAGGAAGAGAGGCTTCGCGCTTCTTTGGGTCTTGGTATAATTCAGCTCATTGTGCCTTCATTCCCCTTTTTTTATTTGTGCTCTGACCCTCTCCCTTATTTTACTGCAGGGACTATCTTGACTCAGGTTATTCCAAGTGCTGTACTGATCCCGAGCGGTGATGCATCAACGCTTCCAGAGCTAACTATTGTGGCCCCAGCTCCCCCAACATTACCATAGGAGGCTTTGCTAAAGCATCCGATGACAGACGCCGTAACGGCTCCAGAGGCAGAGCTTGGTTCGGACGACAACGTCCCTTTGTCAGAGGTCTTGAGGAGATCATTTCTCACTGCTCAGACCGAAAAGATGCATAGGAAGCGTCCGACGAGGGAACGTGATGCCAGTTTGGTCGTGGGTGCAGGCTCAAGCAGCACCCCCTTGTTAATACTTTTTCGGCGAATGTTCCCCCTGCGTTTTCTACCGCCCGTAGACAGATTGCACGCGCGGCTCGGGGAAAAAAACCGAAAATCTGCCCCAAGGTAACGTAACGCTGAGTCTTTTACTAGAACTTGATCTTCGAATTTTGACACATGCAATTTTTTTAGGGCCGAGACTTGGCGATGGGATGACGGGTAAAAGCCTGGCAGTTACCGTGCCCGAAATTGCTACCCTCTCTCTAGAATTTGGGACCGTCCAGACCGCTGCTCTTTCCCTGTGTGGCTCCCTGGTATCAGCGGGCGTCGCCAGCGTCATGACGGCCCTCGTCGAATCAGGGGATGAAGCCATGGGCGCAGAAACTACTCCTCTGAGGGAGAGCGATGAAGCCACTACGCCTGGTGATACTTCCGTCGCGGTTTTGGTTGATGACCCATTAGGTAAGTTTTGAGTCACTGTTCTCTTTTTATTTCTCAATCCCATTCAGCTTCTTCTGACAATATTTTGTTTGTAGGTGCAGTGAACGCTGAGATTGTGCCATATGAAGCGTCTCCGGTCGCCGCCATGACGGTTGTTGTTCCATCGCCTTCTCCTATGTCCTCCAAAATGCTAGAAGGTATAGGTTTGCGATTTATTTAGCTTAACTATGAATGCCATTTTCCTTCTATTGACAGTATATTATCGCAACTCTGCAGGAGTTCTTTTCGACCATCTATACCAGGTGTTGAATCCGCATTTCTCTTTCCAATCAAAATTCATTCCGCCTGCTGGTATTGGTTAGTATATCCTTCAGCTATTGTTTCCCTCTTTCATTTATGAATAGTCGTATTGTTGCTAAGTCTTCTTTACATTGATCGCAGCGTCACGGGTCAGAGGAGGGGACGATAGAATATTCGCGCCACCGGTACTCCCAATTTTGCTAAATATCACAGCAGGTATAGTAGACTCCATTACTCGTGTATTTTCTTTACCTCCCGAGTCGACATTTGACCATAATTTGTTTTACAGCAATCGCACCGGCTCCAGCTCCCTTTGAGTCTCGCATCCCAATGCCGGCAGGACCCTTTGCTAAACGCCCATCTTCCAGGGGTGTTGCGACTAGCCTGCGAATGTTGAGCGAATTCGTCGAGGATTTTGACGCCGAGGCCCTCGCATTCACTGCAGATTTTGCTGCCGAGGTTAATCCTATGCTGGCGACGCTCGTGAACTTCTATAATGAAGGTGTCGTCGAGTCTTGGGTTAATTACTGTAGAAAGATCGAGGCCTGCCTGCATGCGATTGAGCTCAAGCGTCCCGCTCCTAAAGTATCAACTTTAAACTCCCAACGGGCTGCATGGGTCGAGAGCAGTGTTCCTTTCATCCGCCATTTTGAACAAGAGGCGACCCTGAAGCGAAAGGAACATGAAGTAGCTTCAAGAGAATCTGCCCGGTTGCGTGCCCAGGTTGAAGCGAATATTGCGCAGTTGAAAGTTGTCTTTGACAATCTCCAGTGATGCATTTCGGATGGGTTGACGCTGATCGGGCGCTTGACTCTATGGAGCGGGTCGTGCAGGACTGCAAAGCTGTCATGCTGGGAACCGATGAAAGCTTTCGTCTTGTTTGCGACAGCGGGCCCGAGTCGAAGCGGAGTTGGCCGCGGTGGCTGATTGCGAGAAAGGATTGAGAGGAGCGCGCGAGCAGCTGGCTGATTTGTTGAAAACGCCTCCTCCTTAATAACCATCTTTATATCCCCTTTTTTTTACTGTAAACTTGCGGTCTAGGAATAACATGTATTCATTTTGATTCCTTTGTGAGATGTATTTTGTAAACATATTTTATCTCATACTGCCGTCTTCCTTTCTTTGTCGTGTCATTGGCATGTGACTTTAGCAAATGTGGCCTGTAGATGATAGATAACAGTTTATCTTGAACTCCTTGTAGGGTAGCGATGGCTTAGGAAACAGGTTCAGGTCTGCTGCCTAAGGCTTTTCAACTTTATGAGCCGTGAGGGTCTCATAAAGCCTTTTCTCCCTACGAGTCGGGAGGATCTCGTAGGTGTAATTTCTCCTTAAGGGCCGTGAGGACTCCTAAGTATGTTTTCTCTCGAGAATCGTAAGGATCCCACAAGAGAATTTTCTTTATGCACATGGACACTAATTTTCCCGCAAGTCGAGACGAACAAGAAATTCTCGCAAAGACACTGATTTCCTTGCGGGCCGAAACGAATCGAGGGGTTCTCGCCAAGGATGCTGATTTCCCTGAATCAAGAGGTTTTGCCAAGGATACTGATTTCCCCAGGGTCAAGACGAATCGAGCGGTTCCTGCAAAGACACTGATTTCCTCATGGGTCGAAACAAATCGAGAGGTTCTCGCCAAGGACGCTGATTTCCCCGAATCGAGAGATTCCTGCAAAGACATTGATTTCCTTGCGGGTCGAAACGAATCGAGAGGTTCTCGCCAAGGACACTGATTTCCCTGAATCGAGAGGTTTTTCCAAGGACACTGATTTTCTTGGGGTCGAGACGAATCGAGTGATTCCTGCAAAGACACTGATTTCCTTGCGAGTCGAAACAAATCGAGAGGTTCTCGCCAAGGATGCCGATTTCCCTGAATCGAGAGGTTTTACCAAGGACACCGATTTCCTTGGGGTCGAGACGAATCGAGAGATTCCTGCAAAGACATTGATTCCCTTGCGGGTCGAAACGAATCGAGAGATTCTCGCCTAGGACGCTGATTTCCCTGAATCGAGAGGTTTTGCCAAGGACACTGATTTCCTTAGGGTCGAGACGAATTGAGAGATTCCTGCAAAGACACTGATTTCCTTGCAGGTCGAAATGAATCGAGAGGTTCTCGCCAAGGATGCTGATTTCCCTGAATCGAGAGGTTTTGCCAAGGACACTGATTTCCTTGGGGTCGAGACGAATCGGGAGATTCGTGCAAAGACACTGATTTCCTTGCGGGTCGAAACGAATCGAGAGGTTCTCACCAAGGACGCTTATTTCCCTGAATCAAGAGGTTTTGCCAAGGACACTGATTTCCTTGGGGTCGAGATGAATCGAGAGATTCCTGCAAAGATACTGATTTCCTTGCGGGTCAAAACGAATCGAGAGGTTCTCGCCAAGGACGCTGATTTCCCTGAATCGAGTGGTTCGTGAGTTGACTTGATTCGGAGATGGAGCATTGATCCGACGGGGAGGTCATTGGTTGACTTGTTTCCGAGACGGAGCATTGATCCGGCGGGGAGGTCATTAGTTGACTTGCTTCCGAGACGGAGAATTGGTTGACTCTAGATTGTCTGTGAACCATAGAGTCTTGGAACTAGGGACTTTGCCATGGCCTCGATTGATGACGTCGCGTCCGTATCCTGCTGGAGTGAGAAAAACGCCATTGTTGATCTTTAGGCTGTAGATGTTGCCGTTGAGATCTGACTCTCCGTTTGAAAGAGCCCGGTGGGGAAATGTAGTCCCCTTTTCGTTTATGCCCACGAATTGTATACATGGGTCAATATGGACTCACCTGTAAGGAAAAAGTTTCATTCACGCATTTTTTTATTTTCTTTCCGCGATACTCTATCATTTCAGCTTTTTTTATCACGAAAGTCGCGATTGCCCAATCATTCTGGCTATTTTTTGCGGTACCCAATCATTTCAGCTATTTTTCTTTTTCTTTACTTGCTGCTTTTTATTGCGAGTTGCCCAATCATTTCGGCTATTTCATATGCATTTTTGGCTCGCTAATTTTTATTGCGAGTATGGAACTTGAGATCTGATACCAATCTTAGTATCAGCATCGCTGCGACTGGAATATGGCCAGAAGCGAATCATCATTTGCCGTGAAAGGACTTGGAATTTGATACCGATTTAGGCATCAGTATCGCTACCACTGGGACATTGCCAGGAGCGAATCATCATTTGCCTTTATCGATTCGAGCAAAGGTGGCTTAGCAAACAGAGTTAGGATCCTGTCGACTAAGGCTTTTGACTTCATGAGCTGTAGGGGTCTCATAAGGGTGTTTCTCCCTGCGAGTCGTGAGGATCTCGTATGTGTGTTTTCTCCTTAGGAATCGTGAGGATTCTTAAGTGTGTGTTCTCTTATAAGTCGTAAGGATCTTACAAGAGTGTTTTCTCCTTATAAGTCGAGAGGACTTACAAGGGTTGTTCACCAAATAGGGGAATTTCACACTATTGGTGGAATTGGGCGGGGGGGCGCTTATTTATGCCCGTGGATTGTATACAAGGGTCAATATTGAACCGTTTGTAGGGAAAACTGGGGAATGTGATGGCTTAAGAACGGGTTCAGATCCATGTAGCTTAAGGCTTTTGAATCCTATGAGCCGTGAGGGTCTCATAAGGGGATTCTCCTTACGAGTTATGCGGATCTCGTAAGTGTAATTTCTCCTTAGGAATCATGGGGATCCCTAAGTGTGTTGCTCCCTTGTAAGTCGTAAGGATCTCACGCAGGTAGTTTCTCCTTACAAGGTCGAGAGGAACTTGCAAGTGTGCATGAATTTTTTTTACCGAGTCCGCGCCCTTTCGGGTTTTCAAAAACTCGCCGGTAACCCTGCTGTTTTTACTCACGGAGCCCTTTCGAGTTTTCATCTGTGCCTATTTCGTTTATGGACGTACTATTTTTTTTATTATTATTATTTTTGCCGCATTAGCCTAAAGATGCTGCGGTTCGTAATAGTTTAAAGACGTTTTGGTCCGTAGCTAGTTTCAGGATATTGCGGTCCATTGTTAGTTTTAGGACATTGCGGTCCGTTGCTAGTTTAAGGACATTATATTCCATTGTTAGTTTCAGGACATTGCGGTCCATTGTTAGTTTAGAGACGTTTCGGTCCGTTGTACGTTTCTGCGGCGAAGTTTTGCCAGATATCACTTACAGAGTTTGGTACCCAGGAAGACTGCGAGCGGACACAAGCGTCGTCATCTATCATTAACTTGGGCTGTGACTCGTCAGGCATAGTATTTCTTAAGGAATCGGCCGTTTATTGGACGGAAGGGCCTTTCGCCATGCATATACATGAGCAAGTAGGCTCCCCCTTGATAGACCTTGTCACATAATCTAAGGATTTTAGCACTGCTCCTGCCCCCATCTTCTCTATGTTATCTTCTAACGCCGAGTGAGCTTCTTCATTATTTAGCAATGAATGAGAGATCATGTGGCAACTTGCAACATAATCTTCGGGTTCTTCTGACGAGTCGTCTCCCTCATCATTGTCGTTATCTCCACTTTCAAGGATATGGTTGAGAAACTCTTCGAGCGTGACTGGGGTTCGCGCTTTCTGGTTGTATTCCTCCAGTGCGTCAATATGCTTTTGCAGATCCGTGCGCTTGTCGTCAAGCTGCGCGGGCTTCTTGGTCTTCTTCTTTTTCTTCGAAGACTTTGACGGCTGGGCCTGGTTATTTTGCCTATCGCTACCAACTTTCGGTGTTGGGCGCGGTTTCAGCATCTCTTCAATAATCTCTGGCTCTAGCGGGATTTTCCACCTGATCGCCGGACATGCTTGAAGATCCTTCAGCATTTTCTTAGTCTTAGCTGAAAGAACAACTTCCCATGGAGCTTCCTCTATAAATGAGCATGATGCCTCCGGCATGTCCACCTTTTTAGGAGCGTGCTGTCGCGGCGGGTTTACCCTCCAGTTTTCAGACAACGCGAACCTACCCTGTTGGTACTGGTCTTCAACCCAGTTTTTGAAGATGTGGCAGTCTTCGATTGGGTGACCCACTACTCTGTGGTAGGGACAATAGTTAGGATGGTTGACGTCACTAGGTTGCGATGGGTGTCTCGGATCCGGCAGAGTGATGAGCCCGTTGCGCACTGCCAGTTCGAACAGTCTCCTTGTTTTATCCCGGAAAAATGAGTAAGGACGTCTCAACTTCTCATCGAGGGATCGCAGCTTCTTGCTTTGGCGAACAACCGGTCTCGGGTCTTCCGGTTGTTGTTGAGCGTTGGCGACGAAGGTCGTTTTCCCTTTTCCCTTTTTTTCATTCCGAGGATCCGTCTTTGAAGAGGAAGGCCTATGGCCCATCTGGTCCATTTGGGCCAACTTGTCAATCAAGTCCTGGAAGGCGGTCGGCTTGAAAAACATCATAAATTAGGATATAGTTGCCTGCGGATCAAGGGTCCCCACGAACATGCCCACGGCAGGAGCTTCTTCTATGCATTATTCGCATTTCGACCACAGGTTCCGCCACCGAATTGCATACTGAACCCATGTCTCTCCTGGCTTCACCCTGGCATTGATCAACGCCGTGATTGGGGTGCGTTCGCTATCGCTTGCGAACCGCTGGGTGAATAACAACTCCATTTCCGTAAACGTTTTGATGGAGTCATTCGGAAGCTCTGAGTACCATTCAAAAGTTGTCTCCGTTAAGCTGCCAACGAACTGTCGAAGCAACAATTTGTCGTCGCCTCCTGTATTGCCGCATAGAGACCTGAACTGAGCGACGTGATGATGGGGATTTCCTGTCCCCTTATACACGTGGAATTTAGGGATCGTATATCCCGGCGGGTACCTAATTTGATCATAGCAGCCTGGATATGGTCGCCCAGTTCTAACGACTTGGCCAGCAGTTTCGCTTGCCCGATGAGCTCGTATTTGTTGAGCTACGTAGTCATCAAGCGCAGCTTTCAAGATCGTCTCCTCCCTAGCTGCTGATAAAGCCGGAAGAGGATTTGATGTTTCCCCTCTGTCGTCTTCGATGATTATGGGGGGATCTTCGGCTGGAGGGTCCGGCTGGATCATCATCCACACCATGTCTTGGAACGTGAGCGCCATTTGTTTTATGTTAGCCACTTGTTCTGCGGCTTCTTTATCTTTCTTTTTTAGCATCCTTCGTAGGAACTCGACGTCAGTTTCCTGTTCCTGGTGTTGTTCCGACAATGCTTCCGGGCTTTCTTTCTACCCAGTGAGTGCAGCCATCTTTGTTAGCATCTCCTGGAGTTTATGTTGTTGCTCCTGAGCCTTTGTTACTGATTGTGTAAGTGGTCGATGACCCCCGGAAGCATGGCTTTCCTCTTTTCCGGAAGCCATATAAACGGTGTGCACTACCATGCCCCCAGACTTGAGGCGTTTGGGTTCAGTGCCCTAGAAATTTGTCGCAGGCATGGGGATCTTCTCCGGCTTCCTCATTTCATGGGCGGTCGAAGTTGAGAGGGCCGTTGCAACAGGCATCCATGATACCTTCTGCGGTATGGCTGCGGGATGGTCCTCCTCTTGCCGAGCCTTCATTTTCTTCAGTCGACGGGAGTAGTCTTGGTTAATTACAGAGTCTTGAACTCTTCGCCAGACCCTGTGGATTTTGGAGGACAGCCGCTGAAAGAGTTATTCCGGGTTTGCTTTTGTAACGTTCTCCATAGGTGGAGGAGACATTTTCAACACGGCAGTTGGAGAGTTCTTACGCACCCTCCTGAGCGGCTCAAATCTGTTCCCAGTTGGAACAACAGTATCAACTTCCACCATTGGAGCTGGTAGGGTAAGTCCAGAAGGGGAATCGCCCCAGCTTTCCTCACTCGGTGCCAGTGACGACGTCGAGCATGTCATGTAGCCAGGATCACCTCTATCGTCGGAGTAGCTTCGTCATGCCCCCTGCTTTGAGGTGAGGCTGTTATTGGCGCCGGCCTGTCAAAGACTGACATCCGCTGGGAAGGAATGGTCAACCTATCGAAGGCCGACTTTCGAGTAGGGGAAGTAGTTTGGACGACCTCACCTACAGCAGGAGTTGGGGTATCCTTCTCCAGTATTGCGAACCTCTTCGTGGTCCTATTTGAGCTTAGGCTCAGCCTGTCGAAGGCTGAGGTATTAGACTTGGATTACCCGCTGAAAGGGGCCGCGGTAGTGGCAAGCCGATCGGAGACCAACTTCTTCAGAGCTTCCTGTAACGACATCGGGACGCTGAAGCTTGTTGGAGGAATAATAGTCCCGAAGAACAACCCGGTGGTGTCCTGTGTCACCTGTTCCATCGGCATTGCGAAGATGGAGTCCGCTTGGGGCCCGTAAGTTACTCCTCCAGACGGGACGGAGCAGGAGTTGTTGTTGCAGTTGGTGCAGCTGGAAGCCATTGATCTTCTTTTCTCTGCACGGGAGCAAAACACCAAATCTCATTACCACGACTCCAGGGGCAACCATATTAAACCACGATTTATTCACGGAACACGACACACAAAGTGTGGAGCGGAAAGAGGAAAAGGTCCTACCAGACGTGCCAGAATCTGTTCACCGCCGAAAGACGTGACCGGAACGTTTGGGACGTCTGGCCTGAATTTTAGGGGCGGATGCTATTTGGTTTTATCCGCCCACCTCTCCGAAGATGCCAAGTTGATTTATGGCACCATGTATCGGAGGTTTGGACAGATGCGGCCGATATAGCAGACTTCGTCAGATTCCCCCTCATTGTGAGGGTTTTTTTTTTATTTTGGGGACACTCTTCCCTGCAGGCACAAGCCCCTGCAGTTAATTACCTTACCGCGTAGTGATAACCACTTTTTCCTGCTCCAGATGTTCACTTCGTGTCGTGTGTATTTTTTTTTATTTTTGATTGCCCGTGGATTGTATATGGAGACTAATTTATGTTTCCGCCCGTAGGGCGTGGATTAGTCCAAATCTGTATATTCTTAGATTTGGGTCTGTATATTCTTAGACTATTGTTTTAGTTTAGGGACGTTGCGGTCCATTAGGTTTAAGGACATCATAGTCCGTAGAGTTTAGTTTAGGGACGTTGTGGTCCATTGGGTTTAAGGACATCATAGTCCATAGAGTTCGGTTTAGGGACGTTGCGGTCCATAGAGTTGCTGGTTATCGAGACCCGCCACCTCTCTGAAGACGTTGAAGAATTACAACGACATATATCAGAGGTGTGAAGAGATGTACCCTTGAACCAATGAATTTTCATCAGGGACTTGGTAGTCTTGTCTGGGTCTAAGGCCAATTTAGAAGGAGACATATGGGCTCGGTCAATTTGGAGTTTGGCCAACCTTGGACTCAGCCCGCTTGATTACTTATTTGGGCTTGATCTCCTTTCTGTATCAGCACTGCTGAGTATTGATTTGAGTTCTAACACCCCTCTTTCTTTTTGTTTATTCATATTCTTTTATATGGAGTGTTAAACAATTTATAGCGCCCACTTGAGGCGCACATGGAGCGCTCGGTGCTGAGCGCCAGACTTGGAGTGCCAAGCGCTTCTTATAAGATAGCGCCCACATGAGGAGCACGTGGAGTGCTCGGCGCTGAGCGCCAGACTTGGAGTACTAAGCGCTTCCTATAAAATAGCGCCCACATGAGGAGCACGTGGAGCGCTCGTCGTGGAGCGCCAGACTTTGAGTGCTAAGCACTGCTTATTAAATAGCGCCCTCGTGAGGAGCATGTGGAGCGCTCGGCGCTGGGCACCAGACTTTGAGTGATAAGCACTGAATTTTCTGTTCTGCTCAATTCAATTCTCTGAGAATTAGATTCTCACTTATGAAAGACTTTGTCTTATAAATCTAAGATCTGGAAAAAGAACTGAGTTCTTCTGATGTGAGAGTTAAAATCTTAAATATGGAGGAGATGTTGTGATCTCACCTATTACCTTGAGAAGAAATTGCTCTCGTCTTTGAAGTTTGAAGTTTATGGGGGGTTCCTCTCTACAAGACTTCAAGTCTTGGGTCCTTTATATAGTGGAGGCTGATTTGTTGAATTAGTTAAGGAAATCTATCATTGAGAGATCTCTGATTGATTTGGAGATTTTATCCACCGTTGGATCTTTGATCCAAGGGCTTCTGTTTTACAGAAGACATTTTTCTTGTTTTTAACAAGGTTGGGAAAATATTTTTCCATACAGAGTTTATTCTGTATCTTGGTGATTTTTAATCACCATTGGATCTTTGATCCAACGGTGCTCTGATTTACAGAGCACAATGTTTCTTATTTAGAAAGATTTGAGGAATATTTCCTCAATCAGAATTTAATTCTGTATCTTGGTGATTTTTAATCACCATTGGATCTTTGATCCAACGGTGATCTGATTTACAGAGCACAATCTTTCTTGATTAGAAAGATTTGAGGAGTATTTCCTCAGTCAGATTTTAATTCTGTGCTTTGATGATTTATCATCTTCGTTGGATCTTTGATCCAAGGGTGGAGAAATTTTAGTTCTAGCGATGGCGCTCTCGTGCTTTGCACGTGAGGTCCTGCCTCAGAGTTTTTAACTCTTGGCGCTGGCGCTCTCGTGCCTTGCACGTGAGGCGCTGCCTCAGAGTTTTTAACTCTTGGCGCTGGCGTTGGCGCTCTCGTGCTTTGCACGTGAAGCGCTGCCTCAGTTCAAATTTTGAAGAGAGCAATGCTCTCTTATTGGGGGAAACACCCCTATGTGCCCACTTCATCATGTCTTGTGTGCCATGGGCATCCCCACCTAGGTCCAAGAACAAAAGAGCTATGTGCACACTTGTGTTGTGTTGGACCAAAAATGTGTACACATGATTTATTTGCAAATGAGCTCTTCGGATATCGGTCGGTTTCCTGGTCTGCTTGTAGTGTCGGCTCCCAAACGTTATATCCGTGATTTTGAATGTGTTTCCAATATTTTATCACGAATACCTGTAATCTGTAATTACTGAGCAGACACTGGTTAAAAGTACCGATAAATAACAAAATAGATCATGAATGAGGGTATTAAAATGCAGTTTCTTGTGATGAACAAATACCCCCAAACTTATCTTTTGTTTGTCCCGAGCAAAACAAAAAATCCTAGCCTCACTTTCGCAGCGAACGCGATTGCACTGAGCACGTGCAACAAGCCGTTAAACCTTTAGGTGTTCCTAGTAGAAGGAGTGTTGTCTCCTGAGGGTTTTCAGCGGATTGCACCCACAAAATCCAGTCAAGTTAGCGTCGCGGAGAAACTGTTGATTCTAATCTTAAGGTTAAGAATCAAAGTTAGAAGTTCTATTACCCAAGTCAGAAACGTTAAACCCTATTTTTCACTCCTCGCAATTTGTTTAACATAAGCTCATACGTGTCTTTACGTGATTGTGTGATAGTGTCCATAAGTTTTTAAGAACATTGATTAGGGTCATCATGTCATAATTACAGATCAGGATAGACTTCTAAACGATCACACGAGTTTGAAAGGAGTTAAGCTTTTGTTAAGTTTTATTCTCCAGTTAGGTTTCAAGTCAGAATATATATCATTTTTAACATAGAACCTAAGTCTTATTCTTCACTCCTACCTTTCACTTGTTTTTGTTCATACACACCCATCGTTATTGTGCAAAACGTCTTTAAATAGAAACCTTCATATCTCCATAAAAAAAATTGTTCTTATAAGAAAACTTGTCTCCGTCAAGATTATTCTCCCACAAAGAACCGTGGGGATTTTTAACTTGGAGAGAACACTTGCTTAGCTTTTTTTATTTGGCGATTGGAAACTTAGCGATTTTTGGGTCAATGACTCCCAAATCAGATGGTTTTAGGGTATTAGGTGTGGAGACACCCCAAAACTTAATTACCCAAGTTACCAAGGCCACAAAACAAAAGATTCATTTTATTTTAAAATATTCTGAACTCAGTGAAAACGGAGATATAGCCAGCTTTTCTTTTAAATCCGAAGACGTTACATGTAGATAAGGTGTGCAATTACTCCAACAAGGTTTCAGATGAGTTATTTTTCAGACTTATAGCTTCTGTTAAAACCTCAATAATGTCCTTCATATTCACCTTACTTTATGAACTATTCTTGATATTACTTAACTCAGAACAAACTTGTTCGATCCTAAAGATGTTTATCAATTTTAAAAGATTACAGACATGTCAGACTTTTATCAAATTCTCAAAAACATATGACACATGTAAAGTGTTTTTTAAAAAGACGTATATCAGCTATGGTTTAAACACAAAGAAGGGTTATTTTTCGGGTTGTCAGTCTCTTGAAAAGGATTTAGTTATTTCTAACTTATCAACCGACCCGTCAGACTTCGAATCTAAGTTTCCCACCAGCTAACATGACAAAGTTTTTATATTTTTGGGAATTTTTTTCAATTTTTATGGGTTTTTTAATATGTATGCAATGCAGAATATACAATATACATATGATGCAGATGAGTTTTTTAATATGTATGCAATGCAGAATATACAATATACAAATGATGCAGATAAACGTAGTGCTCACCCCCAAACCTGAGTTTTACGATGTCCTCATCGTTGCCTCTGTCTCCGGTAACTAGACTTAGACATCATGGTGAGAATTTTATTTAAAGAAAAAAGAAAAAACCTAAGACTAATTACAACATATACATGTTAAAAGATTGGGTTAGTCCAGAAATTAATACCAACCATTTAAAGATTTTGTCTATATAGTGCAATGATTGGTAAAAGAATATGTATATACAAAAGAAAAAGAAAAAGAAAAGGTATATGTTTGATGTTAGTGAAGGGCATGGGCGTGTAAAAGTAGGGATCGGAAGATGCTGAAAGTGAAGATGAAGTTTTGAAGAGGTCAAAGAATTGTTGCCCGGATAAATTGAATGTTCAAAAAGCACGTGTTGAGTTCCAAAGTCAGGTTCATTTAAAAACTGGAGTTCATCCGCAAAAAGTTCGGCAAAAGAAAGGTTTTTAGGATGTTCCCAAATGGATCCTAACTCAAACTCACCCAAAATTTCAAGTTCATCCGCAAAAATTTCCTCAAAACTCGATATGAAAGAATATTTTTCAATGTTGTCTTCCTCCCTATGATTTTTCACAATCCTATTCTTATCATTATAGCTCACAGAGTCTCCCAATACCATTTCTTCCTCATCACATTCACAAATAGATAGGTATATATCATCTAAAAAAGTAGGTTCCCACCCTAATGTTTCTTCCGAAACAATATCACTAGGTGATACAAAAATTATGGGTTCCTGATCATTGATCTCTTCTGACAATCTATCCAAACCATACCCGTCAAATTCACAAGGTCCCTTATTTAAATTTAGATTACAAGAATCATCGGTCTGCCTCGGAGGGTTTTCTTGTGTGTCCTGGTAACACTCAGTCAATTTAATTGTATCATTATCTATGAAATCATCAAAATTCAATTGATCGTTTATCTTTGGGCGATTTCCTAGACGACAGATATTAATACTATGTGGTTCTAATTGACTGAGTTCACTCTTTAGAATTGGTACATCTACATGCTCTTCAATTCTAGCCAAAGATTGAGCTTGAGTGTGAAACAATTGCTCAGACTGCTGTATACACAGGGCTAGCGTAGCAGCTATTTGATTCTCGACCGCAATCATCACTTTAATACATTTCTCTAAAGCGGTTAACTTAGCATCTATCTCACTATCATTCCTTAAGAATGGGTCAGTTGTTTCAGGTAAAGAGGGTTGTGACGGTGGTGATGCTAAAGCAGTCAATCTGTTGACCTCTTTCTCTAAATCCTCAATCATTAGGTCTCTAATTGAAGAGCGACTGGGTTCAAGAGTGTTAGGTGGGTGACCGTTATCAAAAATTTGGGACAGTTGGTCACCCCCTAGAAAAGGATAATTTTCATGAATGTGGGAAGAATCGTGACAGTTTGAACAAAAGAATTGGGAATGAGTATAAACAAAAGAATAAGAATCGTGAGAAATTGAAGTAAATTGTGTATCACCCATATCAATAAGAATTCACAAATATCACAAAAATAAAGAATATCACACCCCTAGCAGTCTATGGTATGCTAGTCAACTAAACCTGTTCAAGAACCTGATTATTGAAATAAAACTGTGTCGAGAAACAGGCTCAAGATATACGGATCACGAAGCCAGGTTAGTGTAAGAGAGAAGGGGAGGTTTTCCAACACTTTCGCGAAGTTTCTTAATTAGATAACTCTTTCTCTTGAACACGTGCCTAGACACCCCGTGAACGATATATCGTTAAGCGGTGTTCTAAACACAGTCAACTTCTCCTAATGAACGCGAAGTCCTTAAAGTCAAAGTTCTAGTTGATTTTAAATTACTGTGGGTATGCAAGAATGCAGTTTTGTGATTTGTAGGCCACAGAGAAAGGTGATGAAATCCTTTACCGTATCTTGTTTGGTCTTTTTGCCTTTAATTCCGTATTAAGATGCAAATGCGCACTCAATAAAAGAATTCAAGACATCAAGCAATTTAAGCAATTCTTTTTCTGTTTAAGTTTAAGCGCTGCAACAAATATGGTTAGTTCTTTATGCAATTGGTGGCAAACTTGTGCGAAGAATCCTGCAGAAGATAGAATAGTGGAATGCGTCGGATTCAAGAGGAATGTGTTAGGAAATACGTACCGATGTGATTTGGTTTAAGAAAACCCCTTTGAAAGTGATCCGAGTCTTTGATTGTTCGCTTGCGCGGGTCAAACTACCCAGATCTTTGGCACTGTACTTTGCTAATGTCTTGAAATTGAGTTTGAACCTCGCTCCGCACGATCGCTGGTCATAATTCCGTGAAAAACCTAAAATGTCGAAAAATACGATATTTAGTGTCAAAAAGCGATATATTTGCCCCAATTCCTGCACACTCAAAATTATAAAAATCAAGCAATATTACTAGAGTACTGGCAACATACTGGAGATCACACAGAAAGAAAAAATCAAAAACATCCTCACTGGGCCGGCGAGCTCGAATTTCCCCTTGATGTCGCCGGCTAAATGAAGCTTGTTTGTGCTGGAATTTTGTGTAGCTCCTCCAGACTATATTAGTATTCTAATGGTCTAACTTGATTTTTTAGTTGAATCACAGAGTGCTAGCAAATCTGAAAGACAGAGAACAATTATGAAAAAATGTTGTATTGTTAGTTTTGAAAAAATTTGAGTTAAAAAATTAGTGAGTTAGTACGAACCAGAAATAACAATTCCTAATAACTAGAAACTCCCCGGCAACGGCACCAAAAACTTGTTGGCAACTCACCCGCGCGCGCAAACGCGTATGTTTGGAAATGGATATGATTTTAAGGAAACGGAATAGGCAAGCGAGACGTTCTCGTTTTAAATATTTATAAACCGTAAGTGCACGGCGCATTGTAGCAAGCCGGCAGGTACGGGTCGATCCACAGGGAATTGTGTATTAGGTTTTTCTTTTTAAGGTTCAACAAATAATGAATGGTTAGTTTTGTCACCAAAAATTGAAAGAATACGAAAACAAGAAAAGCAAGGAAAACAAGTTAAGGAAGAAGTTGGCCGTGGCTTTGGCTTGGAAGATCGAATCGCGACGATTCCTTCAACGCTCCCTTTGATCATGAGTTTTTCGTCCTTACGTCGATCCCGTCATGAAGCATGACTTGTCAACACGGTTGCAGAGCATAAGTCGTCAAATTCCGATATCGCCGCAAAACACGAAACGAGTCAGTTTGTTCACTTACCGTTTTGTATGTCCAAGCTTGGGGTATCAACACTAAACACCAGGGTTAGCAAGCATACCACAACATCAAAAACACAAATTAGTGAGTAAGAGTAAATGATTTCAGTGTTAAGTGTGCTAAGAGTTTGTGATGGTATACGGTATATGAAACCAAGAGATTTGTCAAGTCATTTAATCACAAAATACCACATCCAAGCTTAGCAAACTTAACACCAAATTGATTCTAACCTTAGGCTTGTAAGATGGGATTTGTGCGGAGAATATGATATGTGATGAGGTTACAAAGCAACCATGGAATCTACATACCATATCAACTCTTCCAAGTTACAATACTAAGTTTATAATCAAAATTAAGCACTTTAAACAATTACAAGAGGAGGAGAAGGCAAAACCTTTCATCTCACTTCCTTACCATTACCACCACCAAAGAGATTAGTTAAGCATTATAAAGAAAAGAAAAGCAAAGCAAGTAAGGAAAGGAAAGCAAATAAACAAAGCAATATATTAACACTTGAAGTTGAATTACAAGATATTGGTAACTTGTTCAACCTCCATAATGAAGCTCTCGAAAGAAAGCTTCAGGAGGGAAGAAGAAGAAGAGACCAAGTGATGATCACACAACTCTCAAGCCTAAACCAAAAATAAACAAACTAAGAAAAAGTATATATTACATGAGAGAATCAGAGAGACCCCTTCCTTGCTCACTGATCTGGCTTTTATAGGCACCAAAAAAGATTAAACAAGTAATAAGAATGAGGTGTTGTGATTGCAAGGAAGGGACAGGGAAAAGATGGAGACGTTTTGAGCTAGGGGGCCAGCAAGCTCGGATCCTAGGGGGTTGTGGCCGGTCCAAATCCGAGATTAGGGGCTCGTATTGATGTGGTAGTCTTTTTTCTACTCCAACATCATCCTGGTGCAGTTTGATTTGTCTACAATAACCTGGTTTGCATGCAGAGATGTGGAGGGAACTTGAAGCAATGCATCACATCAAAACTTTATGCATTTATTAGCCATGTCCCCCCATGTACCCACTTCATCATGTCTTGTGTGCCACGGGCAGCCCTACCTAGGTCCAAGAACCAAAGAGCTATGTGCACACTTGTGTTGTGTTAGACCAAAAATGTGTACACATGATTTATTTGCAAAAGAGCTCTTCGGATATCGGTCGGTTTCCTGGTCTGCTTGCTGTTCCCCTCCGAACGGCGGCCGAGACACGGGCTGTCTCACCTGAGATTCGGGGCAGATGCTAATTGGTGCTATCCGTCCATCTCTCCGAGGATGCCAAGTTGATTTATGGCACCGTGTATCGAAGGTTTGAACGGATGCGTCCGATGTAGCAGACTTCGTCAGATTCCCCCTCGCTTGAAGGGTTTTTGATTGTGGGGACGCTCTTCCCTGCAGGCGCAAGCCCCTGTAGTTAATTACGCTACCGCTTCGCGGTAACAACTTTCTCCTTCTCCAGAATTTCACTTCGTGTCGTGTGTTTGTTTTATGTTTTGTTGCCCGTGGATTGTTTACGGAGACAGAGTTATGTCGTCGCCCGTAGGGCGTGGACTGGTCCAAATCCGTATTATCTTAGATTTGGGTTTGGGGGTTTGGTTTGAGGATACGTTAGCCATATTTGAGACTAAGATCTACTCAAACGTTTGTTAAGGATACGTTAGTCCGATTTGAGACTAAGATCAACTTAACAGGATCGTTTAGATCCGACAAAGGAGCCTTTGGACTCTATTGTTCTGGTTGAGGGACATAGTGGTCCATTGCATGTATGGCCGTCGGGACCCATCACCTCTCTGACGACGTTGAAGGATTACAACGACAGATATCAGAGGAGTTCAGAGATGTACCCTTGAACCAAAGTTGATTGGGGGGATTCATAGTCCAGTCTGTTTGAAGGTTTAAGGATACGTTAGCCATATTTGAGGCTAAGATCAACTTAAACGGGATCGTTTAGATCCGGAAAAAGAGCATTTGTGGCTCTATTATTCCAGTTTAGGGACATGGTGGTCCCTTGCCAGTTTAGGGACATGGTGGTCCCTCTCTAGTTTAGGGACATTGCGGTCCATTGCTAGTTTAAAGACATCGCGGTCCACGGGTAGTTTAAGGACGTTGCGGTCCATGGGTAGTTTAAGGACGTTGCGGTCCATTGCTAGTTTAAAAACATCTCGGTCAAGGTTAAGGACGTCGTAGTCCATGGGTTTAAGGACCCCACATTCCATTGTTAGTTTTAAGACATCTCGGTCGAGGTTAAGGATGTCGTAGTCCATGGGTTTAAGGACCCCACAGTCCATTGTTAGGTTTAAGACATCTCGGTCGAGGTTAAGGACGTCGTAGTCCATGGGTTTAAGGACCCCACAGTCCATTGTTAGTTTTAAGACATCTCGGTCGAGGTTAAGGACGTCGTAGTCCATGGGTTTAAGGACCTCATAGTCCATATCAATGTGTGGTCATCGGGACCCGTCACCTCTTTGAAGACGTTGAGTGATTACAACGCCAAGTATCAAAGGAGTGAAGAGATGTACCCTGGAACCGGGGTGGATTAAATAGTCTTTGGCCCAATTTGGGATCAAGACCAATTAATTATGTTATGAGCCCATTAGCCCAGTTAATTACGAATTGAGGACTTATGGCCAGCTTGGGCTAAGTCCAATCATGTCTTGGATATCGGCCCTTCTGTTGGTCCCTTGAAGGAGAGGCTTTGCCTCTGGCCATTTAGCCAATTGGGCCAATGCCTAGTGTTAAACACTAAAGACCAATCAGTGTTGAACACTGGGATCAAGTTAGTGTTTAAACACTAAAAGACAGTTGGTGTTAAACACCAGCAACAGGGGGTTCAAATTAGTGTTAAACACTAGAGCAAATCAGTGTCAAACACTAGCAGCAGAGATTTCAAATTAGTGTTAAACATTAAGAATAATCAGTGTTAAACACTGGTGACAGAGATTTTAATTTAGTGTTGAACACTAAGGGAGTTAATCTTAAGATCTGTTAACATGGGTTTAATTTAGTGTTAAACACTAAGAAATTCAGTGTTAAACACTGCAAATAAAGTTCTTTAATTAGTGTTGAACACTAAGTCCAAACAGTGTTAAACACTGGATTCAGATGTTCCAATTTAGTGTTAAACACTAAGGCAGGAGGGGTCACGTGGTAGCACGTGAGGGCACCCTCCCTTTACTCGCTCTGCTGAGAATATTGCATCTTTTGGAGCATCACGTGCCATCACGTGACGGGCATTTAAATGCTTGTATGTTAAAGCTTCTGCCAAGGGTCACGTGGGTCACGTGAGGCACTGCCTCAAAGGTCCTTCTCTGTGGATCTTTTCGGGGGTCACGTGGTAGCACGTGACCCTGCCTCTTTGTATGTTTTTTAAGAGGTCTGTTAATCTTTTTAAGAATTAAATTCTTCGCAGGGTTGAACCCTAACAATAAATTTTAGAGGAATTAAATTCCTGCCTCCTTTTGAAGACTTATATTCTGGAATAGAGTTGAACTCTGAATTTTCTGTAGGAATTAAATTCCTCATATATGTGAAGAACTGAATAGGGTTAAACCCTAATAAAAGCTTTAGGGAATTAAACTCCCACTTTCTGTTAAAGAATTATTCTGGGAAATGAGATTATGGGAATTAGATTCCTGTTGTTTTAACAGAACTAAGTTCTTAACTAGGGTTAAACCCTGATTCTTTTCATTCTGAAGGAATTAAATTCCCATAACACAGGGTCGAACCTTAATTTTATTTTAGAGGAATTAAATTCCTATAGTTCTGTGAGAATTAAATTCTCGTGCTTCCATTCCCTCTCTATGCTTTGGATCTGCATGGCAGGATCTCAACCCATTGAGAATTAAATTCTCAACTCAAGGGGAGATGTGCACTTTACAGATCCTCCAACAAAGAGAGAACTATGTTCTTCTGTTTTATATCAGAGTTAAACTTTGTTGAGAATTAAATTCTCCTTTCTTTCAAAAAGCCTTCCCTTTCTTACCTAGGGTTTTCTTTTGCAGAAGATCCAAATTCCTCCAAAGTATCAAGGCTCTCTCTCTTTTCTTCCCTCTGCATATATCTCTTTTGCGTGTCTCTTGGCTCCTATTTATAGGAGAAGTAGCCGAATCAATTAGTTTTGGTGAATCTTTCATTGAGGGATTTGATTTGTATTCACCATTCGTTTTGGACCTTTGGATTATCAGGTGAATTTTATTCACCTTTGGATTTTAAATCCAGCGATTCTCTTTTATTATTTTGGTTAGATTTTACGGGGAAATCTTTCCAAATTCGAGATCTTCCCATAGATAGATGATATTTAATCATCTTTAAATCTTTAACTCAATCGGTTGCTTTGGAAAGATTTAAGAGATCGTTTCCCAGAATTTAATTCTGCTAACAGATAGGCTTTGAAAGCTGGTCACGTGCCTACACGTGACCCCCTTGGAACGAGCTCTCTTCTTTCTTTTTGTGCTCTGCTTTCTGGTTGCTGCTTAACCGTCACGTGCCACCACGTGACCCCTGGTTACGTGTGAGCACGTGACCCTCGTCTGGACCCTTTTTCTTGATTTAACTGGAGAACAAGTCTGCTGCTTTTGAGTATCACGTGACCCTGGTCACGTGGAAGCACGTGACCTCTTCCGAAGCCTTTTTCTTAATTTACTCAGGGAATGAGTCTGCTGCTTTTAAATGTCATGTGCCAACACGTGACCCCTGGCCACGTGTGAGCACGCGACCTCTTTTGAAGCCTCTTCCTTGATTTGATCAGGGAACCGATGTGCCTTTGAAGCCGTTTTTAAATGTCACGTGCCAACACATGACCCTGGTCACGTGGGAGCACGTGACCCTTTCTGAACCCATTTTCTTTGATGTAGTCGGGAAGCCGAATCTGCCTTGCCGATGCTTTTAGGCGTCACGTGCCAACACGTGACTGTTGGTCACGTGTGAGCATGTGACCCTTTTCTGAGGCCTCTTCTGTAGGCTTTCCTAATTTTAAATCAGGAAACAAATGCCCCCACAGCGTTGTTCTCACATGTCAGCACGTGAGTGCAACGCTGTCACTTCTTGTGACCGTTGGATTCCTCTAGGGATTTGGGGAGATGAAGCGTTTTCCATCCTATCCTATAAATATAGGGGTTATTTGAGAGACGCCTCCACCTTGCTTGTCTTCCTCCTTGCGAATTTCTTCTGAAAATTTAATTCTCTTCTTTCGGAGCCTAGTTCTCTGCTTCAAACTTTCCAGAGTTTAACTCTGTCTGACCGAGTCCTCTTCTTTAGGTAATCATCTTGAATGGACGAAGAACTTTTATACCTGAAATTCCCTGGATTTTAAATCCACTTCAAGGGTTTCACCCTTTAGTATGAACTCATTTTCCCTTAAGTTTTTCCACTGAAGTATGAAATAGAACTTTCAACAGTAGATCCTTTTAGGGTTCATATGATCTTTAAGGAGATAATGATGACTGTTAAAATCTATAGAATTTAATTCCATCCCCAAGAGAGTTTCTGGGAATTTAATTCCCTTTTTCTTAATAAGGAATTTAATTCCTACGAAGAACTCAGTTTCTTCACATGGAGGCTTCTTGGGGTCTCCTGACCCGAGGTTGTCCTTCTGCAATTAATGGAATAGAAGTTTTGTAATGATATCTTCTGTGGGAATTTAATTCCTTTGATCCTGTTGGATCTGTTGTAGGGCCCGAGACAAATTTGTCTTCTAGGGGGGATGTGTAGGGTCACTTGAAGCCTACCCTCTATTTATTGAGGATATTCCCTCTGTTTTATTATAACTGCTTGGTCTCATTATTAATGAGCCGTCATCTTGATTCTGTGGGGCCCATGTGTTTTGTAGCCAATGGTCTCAGAAAAATCTACTGTTGTTTTCTTTAACTAGTCTTCATGTTCATGCATGGATATATATATCGCTGACTTTGCTTTTAACGGTTCTTTTGTTGGATTTCAGGCGCGATGGCTTCTGTTCCATGCTTTCCCTTTTCTCGCTCGGAAGCTGCTTTTCCTCAGTCACCATCTAATAAGGAAGCGATGGTGATGATCCGGGCCCATGACCCGAGTTGCACCAACCTACTTCAATGGGGATCTTGGTATAGTCATATTATTTAGGGTCGCCGGAGTTTCCTTTGCACGGTACCGACAGAGCCCACTTTCCCATTCTTACCGATGGACCCTCCGAGAACGGTTTTCGCTGTGGAAATGCCCAATTGGACTCCAACGGGGAGGCTCGAGCCTTCGACGACCGGTATTCCGAACCATCCGATCCCGGCCATAGATATCTTGGGGCGGCGTATCTGCCAGGGTGAGGCCCACCCGTGGGGGCAAATTTATAAAATAGGGCTTACTCCTCGACACCCTACGGGCTACCTTCTCTGGGCTCGCTACATCCTTTCTGCTCATCGTGCGTGGTTGCAGAAAGTCGGGCTTTATCAGGCAATATACGCGTCACTCTTCCATTATAAGTCTCCGCATGTCTGGTGGGTCAAGGCGTTTTTGAATCAATGGAATCTTCCCACCAACACTTTCATTCTAGGAGATCGCGAGGTCTCGATCTCTCTGGCCGAATTTTATGACATCTCGGGGTTGCCAATCAGGGGTAGTCTGTACGAGGAGTTGCTGCCTTCTGACGAGTACATTTTTGAACCCGAGCCCGCCCCAGTTGACGGCCTGTCTGCTGAGAATGCCGTCCGCCATAAGCGTCCCAGTTTAATCAAGGCGCTAGGTATCTTCGACCGATTATTCACCGAATCCGAAGAGCAGGGTGTTACCTTCAAGAGCTTCATTGCCTGTTTCCTCCGTGAGGGCGTCTTGTCGAAGACGGCTCTGAAGTTTGCTAACATCAAAGACCCCTTTGGGTTCGGTCCGAAGAAGCTACCGACCACTGAATCGGACCTGCCACAATACTATATTGCCATCATGCCGCCGATGTCTTTTGAGTCCATTGCAGCACCCGGTATGGATGAGGAAACATTCTTCGTAGGGTTTGTCAGTGTTTGGCTCAGTTGGTTTGTTATTCCCATGCATCGCCGCTTCATGAGAGCCTCGGTTATCTATCCGGCTTATCGTATTGCTGAGGGGACGCGGTTGGCCATCGGCATCCCAGCGCTGGCGCATCTTTACCACAGGTTAGGCGCCGCGACTAACACTTCCAGCCCTGGTGTAGACGTGGTGAATTTTTCGCTCCATTACTTCACATCTTGGATTGAGATGCACGTGTTGGGGGCTTTCGCTATGCATCAGAGGCCCGCATTCTACGACGCCTATACTTTCCCCCGGCTTATGCGATTGGTGGATGCTTCTGCCGCTGACCCGACTCAATTCGGGGCCATTCGGGCGCTGATTTCTCCTTACGCTACTGCCGGAGGGTTAATATTCACTGATCGGGTCTTATCTTCTTCCATGGGTTCGGCCCAGCCACTTTGGGACCGGTCGAAGGATAACGCACCTACTTTGAAGCCCCGGGAGGCCGCTCGCCTATATGAAATTAGACCGGGTTACCTGGTATTCCGTCAGGACAACGCGGCCCTCTTCATGCGGTACAATCCGCACCGTTTTGCCCGGAAGTTCGGCTATGACCAGGGTGTCCCGTTCGAAGCTTTTATAGTCGCGCCGGTTCCTTCACTTGAGGCCGTTCGAGATGCCGCTCACCATTTTGTGAGGCTGAACACCGGTTCTCAATTCATGATACCTGATGGCGATTACTTCCCCGGATGTGTGGGGTCGTTCACGGGTTGGTATCTCCACCGGATCAACCCGGTTATTATTGAGGAAAGGAGGGTACTTCTCAGTCATGGTGTCCCTGCTCAAATTTCGGCCGCAGGAGCTATACTACGGCCGCGTGCTTCGGTTCGCTTTCCTCTGCGGGATACTGGCGTCATGCTTATTCCAGGGGAGTCGGGGGTGAATCTCACTCCAATAGCTGGTATACCCCCGGGTACTCGGTCGCGGGGCAGGCAGGCTCCGGTGACAGCACCACCTCCCGAGGCGGCACCGCTTTCTGAGGCATCGAAAATGGCGGTGTTATCCCCGGTTACGGCACCGGGCGAGGGCAATAGGGATGAGAGTGTCGAGGGCGATGTGGGTCGGCGCCGCCCTAAAGCTTCGCGGGGGAGAAAGCGGCCATCTTCGGCGACTGGCTCTGGGTCCAAGCGGCGGAGGAAAGTAGCCACCAATTTGCTCGATTCTTTGGCGGAGTCTGAGCCTATTCTTGAAGCCGAGCCATTGGCCTTACTGGAGTCAGACGCTGGACTTCTCTTTCTGAGTTCGGCTGATGAAGAGGCCGCACAGTTGGCCGAGGCCATACGGTGCTCCAAAGACGAGTCTCATAATGCCAGGGTTCCGAAGAAGCCCTATCCCGCTGTAATCTTTTACGAAGACCCCTCGTGGATTCGGCGGCGATTTATCGGTCCTTTGGAGGAATGGGGGGAAAGGGCCTTGAAGCAGGCTGTTTCAGAGGACGCGGCGGACGCGCTTTCTTTATGGACCGGCGACCATGAGTCTACTCTTGAACCCCGGCGAGCCCACCTCCTTGAGAAGGAACAGCAGCTTGAAGAAGCCATATTGAGGGCTTCTTTGCGTATAGGTACGTTGTACTTCTTTTGTAGTCTTTCCGATTATTTATGCCCGTGCACATGTATCATTGTTCTTGTTCGAATCGTGCAGAATCTTCGACGCTGGGGGAGCTTCCTACGGGCTCATTGAAGCTGACGCCTGCCGAAATCCCCAATGAAGCGTTGCTCGATGTGGAGGGGGATGACGAGGCTGCTCCTCTTGCAATAGAGCTTCCAGTGGCGGTTCTTGATCAGGGAGTGCTCGCCCCTCTGGGGGAAGCTCCTTTGGAGGTCGCCACCCCAATGACCCTTACTGAGGGCGGCTCAGAGGCTGGAAGAGAGGTAGTCGGGACTACTCTTCCTTTGTTGAATCCTGATGTTTCGGCGGAGACCGTTGAAGCTGCCATCCCCCCGGCCCAGAATGGGAGGAGCGTTGAAGGTAACCCTCCGCGTTTTAATTTAGCAACCCTTTCATAGTCTAAACTCTTTTATCTTTCCCAGAATTGCGCGGTTTGGCAGCCACTATCGCTGATCTGTCGCCTTGCCAGTCATTTCAGCATTTATTGGAGATGGCAGCTCCGCAGGCGATCTCCCCTCAGCCTATTGTCCTTTCCTCCGGGCAAGGTTAGTGTCATTCGTCATTTTCTTTTACCATAGCATTGTCATTATCTTGCGAAATGACGTTGATGTCTCTTGTAGTTTTGCAAGCTGACGATGAAGTCGAGGTCGTTGAAGGGCCAGGGGAACCTTCGGCTCCTACTTGCATGACCGTCGGTGAGTGACATTTTATTATAATCCCGTTCGTTCTGTGCTTAAGGATTTTACTAACATTTGTCAAATTTGAACAGCCCTGCCAGTCTCCATGGCGTTCGGCTCGCGCATCATGATGTCGTCCGGCCTTTATGCTTTGCGGGCTTCAGAACGCTTGGCCCAATTGAGCCCTGTCTCCCTATCATCTTTTGTCGAGGAGCTCCATGTTGGTAGCGCGACTACGGCCGAAGCGTTTGCCGCTGAAGCTAACGGCTCTCTTCCTTTTCTCGCCACCTATCATAGCGAGGAGGTGGTGCGGGTATGGGTGGAGTTCTCTAGGAAGGTGGAGGCTTGTTTGCACGCTCTTGAATGTTCTCGCCTTTCCTCGGAAGTTGTGGCTGCAAAAGCGGAGTTGCGGGGTCTGATAGCACGATGTGCGGCCAACATGACATCATGCGAGAAGAGCCTTGGCCGCAAGTTCTCGGAGAGGGAGTTGGCTTCAAAGGCACTGAGCGAGCTTCAGGCCAGCCTCACAGCCAAGGCCAACAAAGCATACGAACTCTGGCGAGTGCTCCAGGAGTCCATAAAAAAGGTGGTGGCTCTCGATAAAGCTGCCACGTTCACTCGCGAAAGGGTCGAGGCTCATAAGGCCACCGAGAAAGAGCTCGAAGCTCGGCTTGCTTCGTATCAGGCTCAGCAAGCTCAGGCGGAGGCTCATCTTCTGGAGATCTTGCGTCATGAAGCCGTGGCACAGCAACAAAACGATGAGCTGGTAAAATTATTACACCGTCCGCCGGCTTGAGGACTTGTATCTTTTCCTTTCTTTTTCTTTTGTACATACTCATGGATGAGAGTATCTTCTTTTTGTTGCTTCATGAATTGTACCTTGTATCCATTTTGGCTTATGAATAAAAGACATATTTTCCTTCTCAATTGCGTCTCCTTTTTGTTGAATGTATTCTGCGGATATTCTATCTTGATCTCCTTGCAGGACAGTGATGGCTTAGGATTCAGGGTTAAGATATGCTTCCTAAGACTTTTGGACTTTATGAGCCACGAGGATCTCATAAAGAGTTTGTCTTCCTACAGGTCAAGAGGGTCCCATAGGTGTAAGTTCTTCTTAAGAATGGTGAGGATTCTTAAGCGAGTTTTTCCCTTGAGAGTCGCAAGGATCTCACGAGAGAGTTTTCTTCCTTGCGGGTCGTGAGGACCTGCAAGTGCTAGATGTGGTCGCCCTTATCCGTGTTTTACGGGGTCAGGGGTCGCTCAGGGTATCATAGTTTAAAGATCTCACGGTCAAGGTTAAGGACCTCATATTCCATGGATTTAAGGACTCCACAGTCCGATGTTAGTTTTAAGACATCACGGTCAAGGTTAAGGACCTCATAGTCCGTGGATTTAGGGACTCCACAGTCCGATGTTAGTTTTAAGACATCACGGTCAAGGTTAATGTTGGAGATAGTGCCCTCAGAGTCAATTATTGGATCACAGGCACGTGATTGCAATGATTGAGGGAGGACCTATCCCGGTACGACAGTCTTACTCGAGATGATAGTTTGCTATCTGGTTTACCTTTATCATCGTGTACTGCTTTAGGTGACCTGACAGGTCGCTATTGCACGTTGATAGAGCCCCTAGGATTCTTGCTTGACGACCAGCAGTATGAGGGCGATCATATACGTGAGAGCTGGGGTCTACAAGCATATCCTTAAAAGGTCCCTAGTCGTGGGAGTTTCGAGACAGGGCATCGATTCTCCAGAGTAGACTAGTGTATACAGTCGAGACCCTGACGAGGGGCGGTGGCCGGTCTCATAAGCCATTGGTGTCAGTTGGTTCACCTAAGATGTATACAGGTGCTCATTGGGTTATGAGTACACCGGACAGGACTCGCCGGGAACATGCTAGTTGGTCTTATACCTGACGTCAGATAGCAGTTCCCAGGTGACATGTGTACAGGTTAGTTCATCGACCTGGGGATCGTCATTTGTCTCGTGTGAGTTCCCACTGTGCTTTGATTACTACCCTACCACGGCTCAAAGGAGTCGTGCAAACAGGTTTTAGTTGGGTACAGTCCCGAGCCACATGGAGGCAGCGAGCGGATCTTCGGGGGTTTCGTCTCTCCCGGTATTGGGGGTGAGGTCGCGCTGTGTCTAGGAGAGCCATTACACGAAGTCCTTGGCCAAGGCAGGAGATTTACTGGTAGGTATTCCAGTAGTATCTCAGGGTGTTCTGGGCTACACTCCGACACGACTTGTACCGCTTTTGGGGGTCTGACTTTTACCCACCCCCTAGGCCCGACATGCGATGCTCATAGACGAACGGACCGGACTGTACGGATATTGTCACTGACAGGCTCACTAGGGTGTCAGGATGAGTTCGCTCATCGACGTCCCTTTTAGTCAATAGCTGGTGGCCCGTTACGTATTGGCTTATACCTCTGACGTGCTGGTGGTTAAATCCATAGCCATAGTATTGATGAGTCTTTAGAGTCCACCACACTTCCAGTTACTCAGCTTTCGGGCGAAACGCTGTAGAGGCCGTATGGAGATATGGCAGGGTTCGATCAGATACGTGCGGTATTGCACGGATCGTGATCGGACGGTTTTTTACTAGCCGGCTTTGGCTTAAGCCGGATCCTAGTATTAGATAGTGTAGTTTTGTCTCTTTGCATTTGTGTTCAGTGGGAATACAAATGCGGGCATGTATTTGCAAGTGCGGGGTTTTCCTGTAATTTATTACGGGACCAGTTTTCTGGAGTTGCCAGTTTGCATTCCGTTCCGGCCGGTTTTCCTTTGTTCTTTCCCGGCCGGACTTTTCTGATGGAGGGGGTTATTTGCAGTTTTGCAAATAACACTTTGTGGAGGACTTATTTGCATAAGGTTTGATATGATAAGCATCTTTGCTTTTCATGCATTTATGAGATTTGATGAGATTAGAAATGAAGTGAGGTTTGATGTTGATTTAGTGATGATTATGTTTTAGGATGTGGTCACCACTTTTGCTTCCTACACTCACCTCCCTCTTGCTATCATATTGTTTTTGCTCCACCATTTGATTCTCACTTGATAAGAGAGTTTTATTCATGGCTAAGTGAGAAGAAGAAAAGAGAAGAAGAGAGCTTCATCTTCATCTTTGATAGTTTTCATTTTCTTGATCTCATTTCATGTTAAGAAAAATGCAAGCACCATTTTTCTTATCTTGTTTCCTCCATCATCCACAAATGGCAACAAACCCTAAAGTGAGACATACACTCTACACTTCCTACAGCAAATCTTGGACGCGTCGATTCGCCAGCTTCGCGTCCGAGTTGCCTCGGTATTGAGGTGGGAGCCCGTAAAAGCTACAGGCGATGTGGTGCCCTTTCCGACGAGGAGGAGACGGACGGAGATCCCGCGAGGAGATCGGAGTGGAGATGAAGACCGGAGGACTCGGATCAGTCGGTACATCTCTAACCCATCTTCTAGTTAGCTTAGACTTGTTAATGGTTACGATCCGGAGTTTAGTGCGCGGTGGTGCCGGTTTGCAAAGTCCGCAAAAATTAAAGTTTATTACCGCTTCCGCATTCCGGCGTCGGATTGACGGCCGGGGCGCCGCCGTGCACTTACAGTGGTATCAGAGCCTCGCCATTAACTTAGTCTAGCTTTGTGTAATGTGTTTTGCATTTCCGATCGACCAAAATTCCAAAATCTACATTTTAGTTCGCATCAGTTTTCTGTTGAAAATTTTTGGTCTCGAAAAATTGTTCAGGTTGTAAAATATTGATGTAGTAGAAATTCTAAGATCTCTGTAAAATTTCGATGAAGTGATTCCACATTCCGAGCGCGGAAGCGCCGCAAAAACCCCCATTCCGCCGCCCTTCCGCGGCACACTGTGGACATCACTGCACCATTTTTTTTCAGAGACTTTCTGGGCTTAAAATATGGGTTTTGGAATATTAAAATTGGGCCCAGGTTTTCTGTGAGTGTTACAGTTTTGATTGGGGGCCCACTTGTTAATTTTTGGTCAATCGGAAAATTTTAAACACATTTTTCACAGTATTTACATTATATCTGCGACCGTGAATGTCACTCGATCGGTAAATCCGGTCTAACTGCTATAGCCCGGTTAGACGGATTTGCGAACGTGACATTCACGTTGATGTTCTATGTATTTGCTGTGATGTTGCGGATCGGTCGTGGGGGATAGCCTGGATGCAATGCTAGTATAGTTTTGTTGTATTGTGTACATTTGATATTGCGGGGCGAGCGTCCGACATGTGGACTGCCGTCACTGCCTGTTTGTATTATTCTTTTGGGGCACGACCTGGTTGCGGTCGATGTACCCGGTGTATGTATATTTTACTTTCTGCACTAGGATTACCCCGCGGTGGGGTGCACGGATGGCCGGGTTCTAGAGGGCAACAAGCCCGCATCTCATGGCATTGGGACGAAGGGGGGCTTCACTCTGGGATTGGCGGGCTATTCGCTGCACTCGTAGGGGGTACAGTTTGACCCAGGAGGGGTGCCCAAGTTACCGGATTCCGTGAAGTGCTGGGTGGTCCATTCACGGCGCTGAAAGGGGCTGCCTCGCTTCAGGTTTTGGCGGGTGTCTTGCCGCGCCCGTAGGGGTCTAGGTTTTCATTGCACAGGCTATCTACACGACCAGGGGAACGTCGGGTTTCAGTAGTGGCTCTGTGAAACCCGGGGATCCCAGATATCTGTTATGTTCTGTGATGCTGTACATTTCTGTGATGTTGCATTTTTATTCACGCCTTGAGCGAAATATAATATATTGGTATATATATTAGTAGATGTTGTATATGTTTTTCATCCGCGCTAGTCCAGTCCCCGCTCTGTCGTTAGTAAGCTAACCTAACGAGTGATGACGGGACCCAGTGGCGAATGCGGATGGCATATACGTACGTCAGTATATTTTCGTTCTTTGTGGTGTGATTAATTGATGGGACTGCGTTGATTCGGATCAATGCAAGTTAAACAAACCTAATCTGATGTTGTTGGAACACTTTTCAAAAAGCTGTTATTGCAAGGACGTTCACTTTTTGTTTTGCATCGTGGTATTCATTTGGAATATCCTGCTCCTCAGTCGACGAGGCAAGGGCCGAGATCCCTTCACCGGGAGTGACCCCTTGGACAGAAGTTTGCGTCAGGGCATTAACTTCACTATAGCCGATTACTTTTTCTTTGCACCGTGGTATTCAGTTGGAATATCCTGCACCCCATTCTACGGGGAAAGAGCCGAGATCCCTTCACCGGGAGTGACCTCTTTAGTAAAGGTTTTCGTCACTATATTTTCTAAAAAGCTATCCGTTCCTTCAACGATATCAAGTTCATTACGTTAAAGGTTTTCGTCAGAAACCATTCGTAGCCCTCCGTCGTTTCATATGGGTAGTCAATAGTATTCAAGCTGTGTTTGTTGGCCAAAGTCAAGGCACAGTGTTTGGTAGCTGTTGGTTATTCATATGCAGCATAGATAGATGCGTTGGTTTGGGGCAGTCGTATAGCCTTGTTGGCCAAAGTCAAGGGCTTGTACGGGTGGACTCAAATTAACCTGGAGAATGACGGGCAGAACTTGACATGTGACTTATGATTTGTTGGCCAAAGTCAAGGTCATAAGAGCATGGGGTAAAAATCCACATCGGGAGTTTCAAAAGAACTGAAACTTGCCAGATATGCGCATACCTTCTGGAGTGTGATGCCGTGAGCGGATTCCGTCACGTTATCATGCGATGAGAGTTGGATCCCGATTCCCACTGATGAGTTGGTTTACTCCTCGGGTGACCCCGACTAATTCTTCTTTCAGGTTTGGAGGAGAATTTGAGGTACAGTGGGAGGTTTCCTGATTAGATAAAGTGATAACCATTCTGATCTAGGATAGAGTGCACGCTGAGTGTTTCTTTTCTCTCTCTCTCTGGCAGCGACCATTGACCCGACCCTAAGACTATGACTCAGTGACCAAGTTGACCGAACCTTCTTAACACAGGCTTTTGGATTGTCAGAGTTGCAGACCTCATTGCCACTCCTACTTTTACCCTTTTCTCCAGGACACCCCGTATTACTGCGAACGTCCACTTCCATTGGACAAAGCCATCGTATGGTTAGATACGAACTCGAAGGGATTCGAGGATGGTTTCCGGTTCTGGAGAAAACAGATAGGATTATTCAGTTATCTTTTCCTTTTACCTTCTCTCAGGTTGCGAGTACTCCTTGGTTTAGGAGATAGTACACCTATTATGCAAATTGGATAGTCTTCTTCCAAACCTTAGGCTGGTGCCGAACGGTAGGGAATGAAGAAAACCAATTAGCCTAAACGGTGTGCAGAAGGTATTAAGATTAAGACAAAGCAAGGGATTAGTAAGAGGGCAAAGTAAATTGCGACTAATATTCACGACCAAACCAAGTATTTCTTCGCCAATCCTAAATCACCTTTGTATTTCTCCAGGACACTCCGTATCACTACGAAGATCCACAGTTTATTGGATACTCCATCGTATGGTTATATACGAACTCGAAAGGAACTTGTTCCAGTTCGGGGATGGATTCTGGTCCAGGAGAAATAGGAATAAGGTTTATTCGGTTGTCTTTTATCTTCACCTTCTCTCGCATTGCGAGTGCTCCTAGGACTAGGACAGTACACCCATTATGCTTATTGGATAGTCTTCTTCCAAACCATAGGCTGGTGCCGAACGGTAGGGAAGGAAGAAAACCAATTGGCCTAAAGGGGTGTGCAGAAGGTAATGACTAAAGACATATAAAGGGATTTGGAGAGGTGGCAAAGAATTATACGGTTATAGTTGTGAATCTGGATAATGGTAGAGGCATTACTAGGAATACCAGGATACCCCATCGAAACATTTCAATGTTTCAGTTCAACTGTGTACTGTTAAAGGGAAACTGATTTCCTGATTAGACACTTGCTCCAGGGTATGTATTTACCAGGTTTGATTCTCACATCTGTATGGTTTTACAGATGATGAGTAGGAGTAAATTATTGGGAATTAGGTGACCATCCTCATTATATCGGGATTCTTTAGAATTGGTGATATTTGAGGAATCCACCTGGGTTGTTTGCCGGTCGGCAAATATTTGGTTTTGAATATCCGCTGTTATGCACCAATTTCAAATTGATATATCTGTACGTCTATTTTCATAGAGTGAGATATACCTTTTTGATATTATGTCGATGACATTTACCTATATCAGTGGATGGTTAGGTAAGGAGCATTAAACAGCAGTGTAATTCTTCTTAACCATAAGTACAGTTTTCAACCTACGACACACAGTGAAAGAGTTGTCAGACTCAAGGGACTTATACAGAGTATTGTATGTTGTCCAGGGTCCATCAGGACAGAGGGGTTGGTCCTCGTACTATATTCGGTTTACTTATGACTTCTCTAGTTTTTAGACAAGTGTTTCGTAGAAACACAAGGTCCGAATTTTGAGGAGTTATAGGTATTTGAATAGAGTAGAGAACCAGGTGTAGCAAGTATCGGGATTCTTCAAAGTGATCGAAGATGTAGATACTTGTGTATGGTATTCAGTTGATAGTAATGATAAAGAGAAATTGCTTCTCTTTCAGGTTACTCATAATTGGAAGCATTCCTATGTTGAGTAATGCTGATCGGCCTCCTTCCATTTAGTTGACATGCACTGGAGATAGCTGCATGATTTGAATCTGGTTCAATTAAATCAGTGCCTCTGATTCTATATTGGATATAGTACAGTTCATATCTTAACATTGTTAAGGTACGGGGAGTTGTCCGGCTTATGATTAAAACCAGACTCTGGATAACTCAAGGCACGTTTCTGTAATGGCTGTTTGTGGGTTGACCCAGGCTATGACGAGGGTTGACTTTCTACCATAAGAAAGATCAATAGTGATATTGTTCTTGACTCGCCACAGTTTTAATAAAAATGGATTTTTTCAGAAAACAGTAGTGGGAGTGTGGTAGAACTGGAAGTGATTCCAGAACCGCAAAAGATTACTGAAGATTTGATAAGGAACCTAAAGATTCAATCTGATTTGACATTCCATTGGCCACTCCGCAGATAAGGTGGGTAACTTCAGGCACCCGAGAGGTACTCAGGTAGCCTCAAGGACGGTGACAGGGAAGTTCTTGTTTACCCACACTTGCCATTGTTGTTGTTCCAGGCTGCGAGACCCGGCAGGAGGATGAGTATATCATCGTTCTGAACTAGTTTTAGAAGTGCACGTCTATATGACTCTGGCAGAGGGTTGTCGTAGTCAGTGGGAGCAGCGGAAGCATTGGTGGACATCAGGCTTATGTCTATTTATAGACTAAAGCAGATATAGCAGAGATAGATCATCTGTTTTCTGATGTGACAGTCATAGGTTTGACGTCATCAGAATAGGGGATGGATCTGTTGAGAAGGTAGTAGGAAGTGATATTCCTATACTACGATCGGTTATACTTTGGTCGTCACACAGTGGTTTCTCCACAAAAGACTTGGACATTATATCAAACATACTGGTTACTAGATCTATGGTTTTAGATCTAGATTTGGGTGATTTCCCAATCAGGGTACTTAGACAGCATTCTAAGAGTATTTAGAATGGACGACTCCTGGCACGGTGGTGCACCTGCAGGTAATGGAGTCACCCTCTCTAAAGGTGTCTTATAGACTAAAGGGGAGAGGGATGTTCATGATTAGCAGATCACTTGCTTAGGCAATTGAGTCAATCATGAGATGTCAAGTACCACACCAGATGTTGTTCTTGCAGTAGGTGAAATAAGTTGATATTGATCCAATCCTGGAGAAACAGTCGGAAGCAGTTTAGAACATAAGTGAATGTTCTAGGGATATGATAACGGCTGCCTCCTTTAGGAGACAGTTATCATTCCAGGCTTCCAAGGTGACATGGACGACAGCGTGATCGTCAGAGTTATAGTTTTCCCTCTGACGAGGGGCAGTATTTTGGACAGGTGATCCAAGCAGATACTGAGGGTGGCATGGCGCAGGATACTGATTAAGTTCAGTTGACGATACAGTCTAAGAAGTTTGGATTTGGAGTTCATTTATGAGCTAGGTCCCATCAGATATCCAGACATTCTAAGACAGGTATTGCTCATTTCGGGAGATGGCATTCTCCGCGAACTTGAGATTTAGAGAGAGACATAGAAAGAAACATCAGAGCGGATCCACTCGCTGAGGCTATTCCTCGAACGCAATAGTTTCACAAACAGGTTTTGTGAGACTGACTAGTAGAGGAGTTGGGTGTTTCGGTATCACACGGGCTGTGAGTATGCGACATCGCAATAATTAGCCTTGAGTGCAAGTGGGAGATTGTTGGAGATAGTGCCCTCAGAGTCAATTATTGGATCACAGGCACGTGATTGCAATGATTGAGGGAGGACCTATCCCGGTACGACAGTCTTACTCGAGATGATAGTTTGCTATCTGGTTTACCTTTATCATCGTGTACTGCTTTAGGTGACCTGACAGGTCGCTATTGCACGTTGATAGAGCCCCTAGGATTCTTGCTTGACGACCAGCAGTATGAGGGCGATCATATACGTGAGAGCTGGGGTCTACAAGCATATCCTTAAAAGGTCCCTAGTCGTGGGAGTTTCGAGACAGGGCATCGATTCTCCAGAGTAGACTAGTGTATACAGTCGAGACCCCGACGAGGGGCGGTGGCCGGTCTCACAAGCCATTGGTGTCAGTTGGTTCACCTAAGATGTATACAGGTGCTCATTGGGTTATGAGTACACCGGACAGGACTCGCCGGGAACATGCTAGTTGGTCTTATACCTGACGTCAGATAGCAGTTCCCAGGTGACATGTGTACAGGTTAGTTCATCGACCTGGGGATCGTCATTTGTCTCGTGTGAGTTCCCACTGTGCTTTGATTACTACCCTACCACGGCTCAAAGGAGTCGTGCAAACAGTTTTTAGTTGGGTACAGTCCCGAGCCACATGGAGGCAGTGAGCGGATCTTCGGGGGTTTCGTCTCTCCCGGTATTGGGGGTGAGGTCGCGCTGTGTCTAGGAGAGCCATTACACGAAGTCCTTGGCCAAGGCAGGAGATTTACTGGTAGGTATTCCAGTAGTATCTCAGGGTGTTCTGGGCTACACTCCTACACGACTTGTACTGCTTTTGGGGGTCTGACTTTTACCCACCCCCTAGGTCCGACATGCGATGCTCATAGACGAACGGACCGGACTGTACGGATATTGTCACTGACAGGCTCAGTAGGGTGTCAGGATGAGTTCGCTCATCGACGTCCCTTTTAGTCAATAGCTGGTGGCCCGTTACGTATTAGCTTATACCTCTGACGTGCTGGTGGTTAAATCCATAGCCATAGTATTGATGAGTCTTTAGAGTCCACCACACTTCCAGTTACTCAGCTTTCGGACGAAACGCTGTAGAGGCCGTATGGAGATATGGCAGGGTTCGATCAGATACGTGCGGTATTGCACGGATCGTGATCGGACGGTTTTTTACTAGCCGGCTTTGGCTTAAGCCGGATCCTAGTATTAGATAGTGTATTTTTGTCTCTTTGCATTTGTGTTCAGTGGGAATACAAATGCGGGCATGTATTTGCAAGTGCGGGGTTTTCCTGTAATTTATTACGGGACCAGTTTTCTGGAGTTGCCAGTTTGCATTCCGTTCCGGCCGGTTTTCCTTTGTTCTTTCCCGGCCGGACTTTTCTGATGGAGGGGGTTATTTGCAGTTTTGCAAATAACACTTTGTGGAGGACTTATTTGCATAAGGTTTGATATGATAAGCATCTTTGCTTTTCATGCATTTATGAGATTTGATGAGATTAGAAATGAAGTGAGGTTTGATGTTGATTTAGTGATGATTATGTTTTAGGATGTGGTCACCACTTTTGCTTCCTACACTCACCTCCCTCTTGCTATCATATTGTTTTTGCTCCACCATTTGATTCTCACTTGATAAGAGAGTTTTATTCATGGCTAAGTGAGAAGAAGAAAAGAGAAGAAGAGAGCTTCATCTTCATCTTTGATAGTTTTCATTTTCTTGATCTCATTTCATGTTAAGAAAAATGCAAGCACCATTTTTCTTATCTTGTTTCCTCCATCATCCACAAATGGCAACAAACCCCAAAGTGAGACATACACTCTACACTTCCTACAGCAAATCTTGGATGCGTCGATTCGCCAGCTTCGCGCCCGAGTTGCCTCGGTATTGAGGTGGGAGCCCGTAAAAGCTACAGGCGATGTGGTGCCCTTTCCGACGAGGAGGAGACGGACGGAGATCCCGCGAGGAGATCGGAGTGGAGATGAAGACCGGAGGACTCGGATCAGTCGGTACATCTCTAACCCATCTTCTAGTTAGCTTAGAGTTGTTAATGGTTACGATCCGGAGTTTAGTGCGCGGTGGTGCCGGTTTGCAAAGTCCGCAAAAATTAAAGTTTATTACCGCTTCCGCATTCCGGCGTCGGATTGACGGCCGAGGCGCCGCCGTGCACTTACAGTTAAGGACCTCAAAGTCCATGGATTTAAGGACTCCACAGTCCGATGTTTGGTTGCAGGGACCTGTCACCTCTTTGAAGACGTTGAGGAATTACAACGCCAGGTATCAAAGGAGTGAAGAGATGTACCCTTAAACCAAGGCAGAATCCGTAGGGAATCGGGGTGGTTGATCGTTAGTTTTAAGACATTACGGTCGAGGTTAAGGACATCATAGTCCGTGGATTTTAAGGACTCCACAGTCCGGTGTTTGCTCTGGATGCTTCACACGGGTTCACTGCCGTACTTGGCGAGGACCAGGCTCCGCTCTGGGCGTTTTCCGCGGGGTCAAAGAGTGACGTTATCTGCGTTCTACGTAACCAGGAATTTTGCACTAGATGCTTCACACGGGTTCACTACCGTGCTCGGCGAGGACTAGGCTCTGCTCTGGATGCTTCACACGGGTTCACTGCCGTGCTCTGCGAGGACCAGGATCCGCTCTGGACGCTTTCCACGGGGTCAAAGAGTGACGTTATCCGCGTTCCACGTAACCAGGAATTTTGCACTAGATGTTTCACACGGGTTCACTGCCGTGCTCGGCGAGGACTAGGCTCCGCTCTGGATGCTTCACACGGGTTCACTGCCGTGTTCTGCGAGAACCAGGATCCGCTCTGGACGTTTTCCACGGGGTCAAAGAGTGACGTTATCCGCGTTCCACGTAACCAGGAATTTTGCACTAGATGCTTCATACAGGTTCACTGCCGTGCTTGGCGAGGACTAGGCTCCGCTCTGGATGCTTCACACGGGTTCACTGCCGTGCTCTGCGAGGACCAGGATCCGCTCTGGACGTTTTCCACGGGGTCAAAAAGTGACGTTATCCGCGTTCCACGTAACCAGGAATTCTGCACTAGATGCTTCACACGGGTTCACTGCCGTGCTCGGCGAGGACTAGGCTCCGCTCTGGATGCTTCACACGGGTTCACTGCCGTGCTCTGCAAGGACCAGGATCCGCTCTGGACGTTTTCCACGGGATCAAAGAGTGACGTTATCCGCGTTCTACGTAATCAGGAATTTTACACTAGATGCTTCACACGGGTTCGCTGTCGTGCTCGGCGAGGACTAGGCTCCGCTCTGGATGCTTCACACGGGTTCACTGCCGTGCTCTGCGAGGACCAGGATCCGCTCTGGACGTTTTCCACGGGGTCAAAGAGTGACGTTATCCGCGTTCCACGTAACCAGGAATTTTGTTGATTGTATCCGCATTTCACGGAGTTGGGATTCGGCTCTCGGTGATATGTATATTGCCGAGCCATGGAATTGGGGGTTGCCGCTGTTCCGTTTCGCTTGATGTTGTGTCCGAGTGTTGAGACGATCTCCAGGTCATTTGCGGCCCGTCGAGATTTTGCTTCTTCTTATAATGAAACCTGGGGGAGAAGTATGATCTCTTCTTCGTTTACGCCCTTGGATTGTATACAGGGTGTGATGGAACATCACCTGTAGGGCATAAATTAAAACTTTTATTTTATTTTATTTTATTTCTTTTTCCGCGATACTTTATCATTTCATCTTTTATATCGCGAAGGTCGCGATTGCTCTATCATTTCGGCTATTTCTCGCGGTGCCCAATCATTTCGGCTATTTATTTCATTTTTACTTGCTGCTTTTTATTGCGAGTTGCCCCATCATTTCGGCTGTTTTTTATGCATACGTTTTTACTTGCTGTTTTTTATTGCAAGTTGCCCCATCATTTCGGCTATTTCTTATGCATTTTTGGCTCGCTGATTTTTTTTATATCGCGAGTGTGGAACTTGGGATCTGATACCAATCTTAGCATCAACATCGCTACGACTGGAATATTGCCAGGAGCGAATCATCATTTGCCATGAGAGAACTTGGGATTTGATACCGGTTTAGGCATCAGCATCACTGCAACTGGGATATTGCCAGGAGCGAATCATCATTTGCCTTGAGAGGGCTTGGAATTTGATACCGGTTTAGGCATCAGCATCACTGCAACTGGGATATTGCCAGGAGCGAATCATCATTTGCCTTGAGAGGGCTTGGAATTTGATACCGGTTTAGGCATCAGCATCGCTGCAACTGGGATATTGCCAGGAGCGAATCATCATTTGCCTCTGTCGATGTTGAACAAAGGTGGCTTAGCAAACGGGGTTAAGGTCCTGTCGACTAAGGCTTTTGACTTCATGAGCCGTAAGGGTCTCACAAAGGTATTTCTCCCTACAAGTCGTGAGGATCTTATAGATGTATTTTCCCTCTAGGAATCGTGAGGATTCCTAAGTGTATGTTCCTCTGTAAGTCGTAACGATCCTACAAGAGGGTTTTCTCCTTATAAGTCGAGAGGACTTATAAGGGTTGCTCATCATATGGACGTATCCCCAGTCACGAGTGGGACTTTGCTGGGGAAATGTTTATTCGCGCCCGTGGATTGCGTACAAGGGTCAGTATGAGCCGCTTGTAGGGCATTATCGAAGGTTGTGGGGGATTTTTCTTAAGCACAGGTTTAGGTCTCTGTGACTTAAGACTTTCAAATCTTATGAGCCGTGAGGGTCCCATAAGAGAGTTCTCCTTACGAGTCGTGAGGATCTCGCAAGTGTATTTTCTCCTTAGGAATCGTGGGGATCCCCAAGTGTGTTACTCCCTTGTGAGTCGTAAAGATCTCACGCGGGTGGTTTCTCCTTACCAGGTCGTGAGGACCCTGCAAGTGTCTTTTAACGAGGTTGCGCCCTTTCGGGTTTTTACAAACACTCGCCGGTAGTCCTGCTGTTTTTACTCACGGAGCCCTTTCGGGTTTTCATCCGTGCCCCTCTTTCTTATGGACATACCTTTATTATTTTTTTTCTTTTTTTTTTACGAAGTCGCGCATTTTCGGGTTTTCACGAACACTCGCCGGTAGCCCTGCTGTTTTTACTCACGGAGCCCTTTCGGGTTTTCATCTGTACCCTTTTTGCTTATGGACATACCGTTTTTTATTTTTATTATTATTATTATTATTTTATTTTTTTTATCTCGTCAGCCTAAAAATGCTGCGGTAGTAGTTTTAAGGACGTTTCGGTCCGTCTTTAGTTTAAGAACGTTTCAGTCCGTCGTTAGTTTAAGGACGTTTCGGTCCGTTGAGGAAAGAGCCGGCTACTACTTATAGAGCTTTGAGCTTTAGGAAGATAGCGAGCGGATATAGTCGTCGTCATCTATCATTGACCTAGGCTGTGGCTCATTAAGCGTAGTATTTCTTCAGGAAGCGGCCGTTTATTGGCCTGAAAGGCCTTTCACCATGCATGTCCATGAGTAGATAGGCCCCACCCTGGTAGACCTTATCTATGATGTACGGGCCTTCATAGTTTGGCTCGAATTTTCCCTGCTTGGCGCGATTGGGGATCATAGGTCTTTTGACCACTAGTACGAGTTCGCCTTAGCGGAATGTCCTCGGTCGGGTCAATCTTTCGTATGAGCGCGTCATCTTTGCTTTATAAGCTTCTAGATTTTGTTGCGCTATGAGCCGTGTTTCTTCAAGAGCATCAAGCTCCTCGAGCCGGAGGTTAGCATTTTCTTCGTTCGTCAGTTCGTAGTGGACTGCCATTCATAGAGAGGGTAGCTCTATTTCGAGGGGGAGTACCGCTTCCGTACCGAATACCAGTGCGTACGGCGTTGTGTTCGTGGCCGTCTTGAACGTAGTTCGATAGGCCCAAAGGGCCTCTTGCAGCCTCTCGTGCCAGTCTTTCTTATTTCGGGACACCGTCTTTTTTATGATTTTTGTCAAGGTCTTATTGAAGGCCTCGGCCAGACCATTAGCTCGTGGATTGTAAACTGAAGAATATCTCCAGTCTATATTGTGCTGCTGCGTGAAGTGGCTAATCTTATGGCTTCTATAGGCTGGCCCGTTATCGGAGATAATCCACCGTGGAGTTCCAAACCGATAGATGACGTGCGTCTTGAAGAAGTGGAGGATATTCTCCGTCTTCACTTCCCTCAGCGGTACTGCTTCTGCCCATTTGGAGAAGTAATCAGTTGTCGCCAGGATGAAACGATGTCCCCGGGACGATGCTGGCTCGATGGGGCCGACTATGTCAGTCCCCCACATTTCGAATGGCCAGCTAGCCACCGTTGGGTGTAGTGGATTCGGATGTTGGTGGATAAAGTCTCCATGAATTTGGCACGAGTAGCATTGCTTCGCATACTCGAGGCAGTCTTGGACCATCGTGGGCCAATAATAACCTATTCATTTGATCTTTAATTTCATCTTCGGGCCTGCTTGGTGAGAGCCGCAGAGTCCGTCGTGAACTTCCTGAACGACTCTTTCTGCTTCGTCAGGTCCTAAGCATCTCAGCCACAGAGAATTAAACGATCTCTTGTATAGAGTGTCGTTGACAAAAGCGAAAAATAGAGCTCGTTTCATGAGCTGATGTCTTGAGGACGCTTCTTCGGGCATTCGGTGGGACTTAAAGTAGTCTATGAAGACTTCCCTCCAGTCCTCGGCCTTCTCATGGTCTTTTATTTGTAGGGTCGTCCGCTCAGTCGCCCCCTTTTCTTCGTATAATTCCGGAGATATTTCTGCCGGGGCGAGCACTCGACGGCTTTGTACCATGATTCTGACATCATCGAGGTTCTCATCAGCCAGTTCTTTAGCGAGCTTAGCTAACGCGTCTGCTTTGCTATTTCCCGCACGTGGTATACTTTCCAAAGTGTAGGAAGGAATTTGGGTCAATAGTTGTTGCACCTTTTCGCCGTATTTCACCAACTCCTGTTTGCACGTTTGGTAGTCACCATGTACTTGACTAACGACCAGTTGAGAATCCCCGTATATAGAGAGGTCTTCAATTCCCATGTCAATGGCGATCTCGAGGCCCGCTATCAAAGCTTCGTATTCGGCTTCATTGTTCGTCCTCAATTCCGTTAAGGAGAAAGCAAAGCACATTATCCCTCCTTGTGGGGTTACGAAAATGAGGCCTACTCCCGATTTGATTATGGGGGTACATTGTTTGCGCTTCTTCATGGAGGATGCCCCGTCAAAATAGAGTTCCCATCAGGTATCACCGCCGCCGATCGCATCGAATGCATGTTCATCCGGCAAATCGCAGTTCAGAGGAGAACCGGCAGGTACTGGATTCTCAGCGAGAAAGTTGGCAATGGCATGGCCTTTCACTGCCTTAAGAGGCTGATAGGTTATTGAAAACTCTATCAGGAGTAGAGCCCATTTAGCGAGTCGACCCGTCAATATAGCCTTTGACATCAAATATTTAAGAGGGTCCACCTTGGAGATGAGACGGACTTCGTGCGCCAACGCATAGTGCCTGAGTTTTGTTATCGCGAAGATTAGCGCCAAGCAGTGTTTTTCAATGGGAGAGTAGTTGTTTTCTGCCCCCAGTAGAACTCGACTCAAGTAGTAGAGTGCTCTCTCTTTCCCTTGATCGTTCTCTTGTGCCCATAATGCGCCTAAAGAACCTTCTAGGGCAGTTGTATAAAGAATGAGAGGTTTTCCCTTGACCGGCGCAGCCAACACCGGAGGGTTCTGCAGGTACTGCTTGATCTCGTCTAGTGCACCTTGGCATTTGTGATCCCAAACGAATGGAGTTCCCTTCTTCATCAGGTGGCTGTAAGGACGGCATTTGCCTGAAAGATTGGCGATAAATCGCCGGATGTATGCGAGCTTCCCTTGGAGAGACCGCAACTGTTTGAGGGTTCTTGGCGGAGGCATTTCCACGATCGCCTTGATCTTAGATGGATCTATTTCGATACCTAGGTGTCGGATGATGAATCCCAGGAATTTACCCGAGGAGACTCCAAACGCGCATTTGAGGGGATTCATCTTCAAATTATATTGCCGAAGGCGTTGAAATACAGTCTCCAGATGTTTTAAATGCTCTTCGTATGACATGCTCTTTACCACAAGGTCATCGATATAGCACTCGACGATGTCATGTATGAGGTCGTCGAAGATCTTTGTCATGGCCCTTTGATAGGTAGCACCGGCATTCTTTAGACCAAAGGGCATAACCCTGTAGCAGAATATACCCAAAGGGGTCTGGAAAGCGGTGTGCTTCTGGTCTTCGGGATGCATTTTTATCTGATTGTATCCTGATGAACCGTCCATAAAGGAGAAAATCTCGTGAGTGGACGTGTTATCTATCATTAGCTCGGTTACTGGTACTGGGAAATCGTCCTTTGGACAGGCTTTATTGAGATCCCTAAAATCCACGCATATGCGTACCGTCCCATTTTTCTTCATTACAGGGACGATATTGGCGATCCAGTCGGGATACTGGACTTCTTGGATAAATCCAGAGTCGATCAGCTTCTTGACTTCGGCGTTGATGCTCATCTCAAGCTTGAGCCGCATCCTTCTCGGTGCCTGCTTGACCGGTTTGATATCTGGGGATATTGCTAATTTATGCACAGCAATCTCCGGATCTAATCCTGGCATCTCGGAATAGTTCCACGCGAAGCAGTCTTTATGCTGTAGAAGCACGTTTTTTAACGCAGCCACCCTTTCTTCAGATAGCAGCTCGCTAACAAATGTCGGTCGTGGGTCATCTGCCGATCCCAACTCAATTTTCTTGAGATTATCTGCAGTAGTATGTACGCCATCTTCCAGTTCTTTCGGAGCCGGCGGAAATTCTGAGATCACCTCATCATCGCTGTTCTCAAAGCACCAGGGAAGGTCATCCATGTTCTCGGATTCTTCTTTTAATAACGTAATCGTATAACAGGTGCGAATCCGCTTCCAGGGCTGAGGTGGATCTGGTTCTGCTTTTGCGGCTTCGGGTTCATACTTTTGTGGCGGCGTTACCCTCCAGCCGTCGGACAAAGCGAATCTGCCCTGTTGGTACTGGTCCTCGACCCAGTTCTTGAAGATGAAGCAGTCTTCGGTGGGATGTCCTATGGCTCGGTGATAAGAGCAATAGCTCATATGAGAAGCCTTGTTAGCTTGCTCAGGGTGTCTAGACTCTGGAAGCGCGATCATTTGATGTTTTATAGCGAGCTTGAGTAACCTCTCTGTCTTATCTCGGGGGAAGGAGTACGCTCGACTCATCTTCTTCATGAGGGACAAATCCGAGCCGCGCAATATCCGATCACGTACCTCTCTAATCCTGCGTCGTTGTTGTCGGCTCCTCTTTCCGCTTCTCGATTTATTTCCGCCTCTGCGTCGGGCCTTTCGTACAGCGGGTTGACAGGGAGGAGCATCTTTGTCTTTTACAGCCTGTTGAAACAGACGTTGCGTCCTGGCCTTCTCGTAGATGGCCATCTCGCGGTCGTGGTCTTCCCGAGCTTTTTGACCCACTTTCCTGATAAGCTTGTCCATTCGTTCATCAAACGACGGACTCGGCAGTTCAATCGCGGGATCTAGTTTTAATGAGGGGTTGACATTTCCTGACAGGGCGTCCTCTTCTTCATCAAAGGTATATATAGTGTAGGTACTGTGGGCCCGTTCCCATTTTCCGGCTCTCACGTATCCAAGCCCAAGTGTTTCCATTTTCCCGTTGGGCAATTTGCGTTGGGTCCTAGGGACATCCCAAATCCTGTTGTAAAACCGAGCTTGTCGAACAGTCTGTTTTAAGGGTACTCCTTGGCGCTTCAATAGCCTCTTTAATCCATTTGTATAGTATCTGGGCAGACGGATGGGTTGGAGCCTGTCGAGTGTAGTATCCGCGCCATGCCAGATCTCTTTCTCTACTTTCGACTCTGAGGATCGGTAGAATAGGATCACCTTCTCGCCCTTTTGCTTGGGAGGGACGTAAAACGTTTGCAGGTCCTGCACATTGTAAGCCTGAAGTGTGTCGAGATCCTTGTAGTGTTCTCGCGGTACTACGGTGATTTGTAAACTCTGATCATCGCTAGGGGGTGCTTGTATCGACAGCCGATTGGAGAACACGCATTAACCTCATCTTCCGAGTCACTTCCGAAGACCAACATGGGGGTGGACGTCCCTGGGTTGTTGCGTTGAGATGGCCCTGCATAAACTATCTCTTCTTCTTCTTCGGTATCGCTCCCGAAAACAGGGATGGTAGCGGCGGCTTTGTTCTTCGGCTCGCGACACTTTTCTGTATCCTCGAAATCTGGCAAAAAGTACTTCGCATCTTCGTATTTGCGGACTTCGTTCACGGAAAATGGGTTCAGTTCACCTGTCACGGTATACTCGAAACCATCCCTAAAGTACTTCATACACTGATGTTGTGTAGAAGGGACGATGTTGTACTCGTGTAACCAAGGACGACCGAGCAAGGCGTTGTAGCAGGTCTTGGCGTCAATGACATGAAATTTGATGTCTGTGACGAGTAGTCCAAAGCGTAATGTTAGTATCACGGATCCGAGAGTCCGTGACGATTGGGAATCGAAACCGGAGATGGTAATTTTGTCACGAGTGAGGTGTTGCACACTCATGCAGATCTCCTTTAACACCCGAACGTTAAGGAGATTAACGGAGGATCCATTATCCACTAGGATCTTTCCTATCTTGATATCATGGCAGTATCCAGAGACATATAGGGGACGGTTGTGGTCGCACGTCCCGAGGAGGAGGTCTTCGTCACCGAAAGTAATGTCGGCCGTATGCACTTCCTCCAGTTCATCCTTCATTCTTTCAGTAGCGAGGAAGGCTTGGAATTGATCAGGTTCTTGCAACGCTTTAATCAGTGAATCTCGCGCTTCTTTTAATAATAGGAGGGCATCGAGAATGCTAAGCTGAGAAGGTAGCTTCCTTAAGTGCGCTAGGATATTGTAGTCCACCTTACCCTTCCTGGGAGGGTCTTTGGCAGCCAGCTCTTTCATGACTTGGTCATCCAAAGTGATATCCTCGGTGACCTTTTCCTTTCCCTTATCTTTTCTATTCGCGGGTTCGAGATTCTTTTCTGGGAGTGTGCGATTGCGCAGCTGAATGTTTTCGCAGGCTTCTAGTTCTTCCTCTTTCCCTAAAACGGATTCTTTAAAGAGAGGGCCCAGAGCCATTTCTATAAGTCGATGTGCAACACCCCAATACTTGTGGGGAGGCGGAAATTTTAAAAACGAACTCGTTTAAAGCACAAACATCGACTAACCGCTTGAATCGAAGCTAAACGTTAACTAACAACTAACATAGAAGTTCTATGCTACTATGTTTAGGGATTATACCTAACGAATCGTGTCCTTCGTCTTTGCGAACTCCACCTCCTCCTCGGCCTTCTCGAAGTAGTAGACGATCCACCCGAGAGCTTTACTCCAAGCTTAGCCTCTAAACTTGAGGCAACTAAACTTCTTTAAGTGCTAATCAAAGAAGCTAGGTGAAATAGAGTTAGGGTTATGGTTTAATTAGTCTAACTAATCCTTGTACTCAACACATGAGAGGGGAGGATTAGGGTTTGAAGAGAGAGAGCTTGAGGAGAGAGAAGATGAACATTATAATGAAGTGAGAATAATGAGTTATGATAATATATATCAAGCATTTATCTTTTACAAGAAAAGAAAAGAAATGAATTTAACAACCATGCTTGATAATATTGATTAATCCAAAAATATATAGTTTACCGCAATCAGAAACGGCGTCGCTTCGCAGCTAGCCGGTGAGTACGGGTCGATCCACAGAGACGGGTAAATTTCTTTAAAGTGATTTAACGAGTTGATTCTTTTTGTAGTTTTGGTAGGTTTATAAAAATCTAAAGACTAGATCTAATTAATTTAATTAAGAATCTTGCTAGGGTTAGGATTAGGGGAAGTTTTGGAAATTAAAGATTTTTCCTCACCGCTTTCAATACCTTCCTTTTTTAGATCTCTTAGATGTTAAGTTAATTATCAATAAAGTGGATACAAATCTTTTGGGAAGATATTTCTTCCTCTAGATTTGTACCCTACCTTTATTGATAATTATCCTAACCCTCACGGAAAACGCGCGGAACCGGCCCTTTATACTACGGTTCATCGTTACCTCGAAAGGTAGGATGCCGCAGGGAGCGGTTGTGCTCGTATGCGTGAAGTTCTTATTCATTAGGTGAAGGTGGTATTGAAAGGGGCGAGAGATTTCATCTCTCAACCCTTTCCCTAAGGCTAACCCTAACAAGCGAGGAGACTACTCGCTCATTAGGGGATGAGAAGACATTAAATTAAAAGAGATAAAAATACTTACTAGTTGATGGCTCCCTCCAAACAAGAAGAACAGATCTGAATTTTTATCTCAGAAATTCTGAATTTTATTGATTGAAAAGAGGCATACAATTTTTAGATCTAAAATTACAATTTATAGGAAAATAGAAAACCTAGGGTTACAGACTCTCGCACTTGCAAAATTACAGATTTGACCCCTGAAAATCCTAACATCTGCACCGACGCACCGACGCACCAAAATTCCACCGACACGGGTATCATATGGCCGCGGATCCGCGGCTCCAGCATGGGTTTGGCCGCGGATCCGTGGCCAAACTGTAGACTTGGGCTGTGTGCTTTTTCGGCTTGGTTCAGTGTCTCTTTGGGCTTCTGTTTCCATATGTAGTTTCTCTGTTGGCTTCTTCTTCTCTTCCAGATAATTCAGTGAATACTTGTAGCGATCTTTTAACCGTTCACATGACATTTTGGACCTTGTACTGTTCTTCGTCTAGGCTTGACTAGGATCGGTCTGCTTGTTGGTCAAAAGTCCCTTTTTCTGTTGTTTTGTGTCTTTTTCACTGTATTTGCTCCAGAAACCTGTAACCTGTAATATGCAACAAACGTGCGTCAAGAGTATCTGTTTATTTATAAAAAGGGTAAGAATAGGGGAATGATAAATGCAATATTATAGTCTGAACAAATACCCCCAAACTTACCTTTTGCTCGTCCTCGAGCAAACTTATTATTTATCCTAACCGCACTTTCGCAGGGAAACGCGATTGCACTGAGCTCGTGCAACAAGCCGTTAAACCTCTAGGTGTCCCTAGTAGGAGGAGTGTTGTCTCCTGAGGGTTTTCAGCGGATTACACCCACAAAATCCTATCAACTTGGCCCATTTGACTTTTGTTCTCCAATTAAGTTTTCTAACAAGGAATTCTATTACCTTTTGACTCGCAAATTATCCACCCATATTTTTCACGCTTCCTCATTATTTAACTTAAGATTATATATGTTATGTAGATCTACTTAGCTTTCAGCATCTTTTAAGTCTTCCTTCTAGGGTTTCATCTCAACTTAGGAATTTTCTATCAACTCCATTAAAGATACAAGTTCTATTCTTCATTCCTCTCTCTTATCTAAATTCCAATCACATACCCCTACGTGTGTGTATAAATCACCCCTACACTCGGAAATTCAATTCAAGCAATCATGCCCTTGTCCATTGTCCAAAGTACTAATTAGTTGGTGAATTTAAATGAAATTTGCTTACACATCCTTCATGCGACCGTTAATACTTCTTGAGGTACCAACGACCGATTACAAAACGCGTTTGCACTTTAAAGCATACTTCCTAGTCTTTGCAACACCCAAGGCTTTAGCAGTGACTCCCAAACCAGTTGGTCTAAGGCACTAGGTGATGAAGCACCCTCGCTAAATATTTTTCTATTTTTGCAGCCTTAAGTAATCACAAAAACCAGTGTCCATTTTTTTTTCTTTATTCACACTTTTTCATACTAAGGACTTTAGACAAGAGCCTTTCAAGGTCTCTTCTACTATTCCAAGTTTCAAGGTGCGTGATTGTGCAATTTGTAGGGTATACGTTTTCAGAATCTAGACTTAAGCTAGGAACTATTTTTCAAACTTATACTCTAATAAGAACATCAATACTCTTCCCTTATTTTGACTTATCCCAAGAAGTGAACCCAAAATTTGCCTATTTCTAAATAAACTACAAGGCATATACTTTCTACCGTTAAACTTTAAGGAAGGTTATTTTTAGGGTTTTTAATTCACTAAGTCTAAGATCTAGTTGTTCCTGACCTATCTGTCAAACTCTAGTCAAATAAGCCAAAATTGAATACAATAATTTTTATAATTTTTGAAATTTTTCAAATTTTTATGGGTTTTCAAATAAATATGCAAGTGCAAAAATATGTACAAATGAATGCGAAGGAAGAAGACGTACCGAGCATACCCCCAAACTTGAACTTGACAGTGTCCTCACTGTCATGCTAAACCAAGAGGGTCAAAACATCGGCACTTCCCTGTTTATTTATTTATAATTTTTATATTTTATTTAAGAAAAACAAAAATATGTACAAAAGGGCCCTCCCCCAAACTTCATTTAAACTATGTTAGACATGACTGCCAAACTTTGCACCGGCCAAAAGTCAACACCAACCATTTGAAAAATTTATTAGTAAAGGATATTGGTTGGTGGAAAAATAAGTTGTGGTGGTCCGCAAAGAATTTGGGAAGATAGAAGTAGTGGTATGGGAGGTGTGGAAGGAAATATACAGGTGATGGTGATGCATCGAAACGAGAATGCGAATGATCAGCAATCAGTGGAGTGTTGGCATTCTCGTACCTTATTAAAAGAAAGGGAGGTATTTCAACTTCTAAGGGAGGAAGTTGACTCACCACAATACCCCCAAGATGTTCCTGTGGGTCCTCTATTGACATGGCATCATCCATCACATGTTTATGATATTCACTTATGAGGGAACTTATCTCCTCGATGTCCGCCATAGTCCAACTGGAAACTTGCCGCCTATCTTGTAAGACTTTTACAATAGCATTCTCTTGCTCGAAGGCTAGAGAGGCTGGTATGATAATGGAAAAAGTCTCATTCTCACTTATGTAAGCATATCTACGGTGAGACGGCAAGGGCATGAGTTTGAATTTCTGAGGTGAAAGAACCATTGCGGAATCTACCTCGAACTCAAAGGACTCTAACACAGGTTCGAAATCACTGCAAACAACCGATTCGGATGGTTCGACTGACTCATTTAAAAATTCAAACGACTCATATTCGGGCTGTGAATCGTCATCATCCAAAAAGGTGAAACATTCATAATCAACATCGGTTGTATCAACGGTAGTAGGCTCAAGGAGGGACGCACTAGTGGCGTCAAAACTGTTTTCATCAAATAGAAATCTTTCAAGCTCGCAGTCCTCCTGCGTGATTTCGTGAATAGAGCAAACTTCTCGTGTACTAGTTTTAGGCACGGGGGGCAGACTTCCCATCTTATAAATATTGAACTCACTAGACCTCTTTCCGAAGGATAGAGTCATGGAGCCATTGCGACAATTTATTATGGCATTGGAAGTGGCCAAAAATGGTCGACCAAGAATCACCGGAATTTGGTTTCTTGGGTTAACAACAGGTTGTGTATCCATAACGATAAAGTCAACGGGGAATATGAATTCCCCGACTTTGATCAACACATCCTCTAGTTGACCCCTTGGATAGGTGATTGATCGATCAGCCATTTGGAGAGTGCAATGAGTGGGTTTCAACTCTCCAACCCCTAATTGTTCGTACATGGAGTAAGGAATCAGGTTAACACTAGACCCAAGATCTAAAAGTGCACGATTAATTTGCTTATCCCCAATTGTGATTGAAATAGTAGGACAGCCGGGGTCCTTTCGTTTTTGGGGTAAGGTTTGATGGTGGTTAATAGCATTGCTCACTGCACTAGCCACTAGCACTTTCTTGGGTACTTGAGATGCCTTTCTCTTCGAGGTGCACAAGCCCTTTAAGATTTTCGCGTATGAAGGGACTTGTTGGATAGCATCCAAGAGAGGTATATTTATGCTAACCTGCTTAAAGATCTCCACAATCTTCTCCACTTGTGTATTTGGTTTATTAGGACTCAACCTATTTGGAAATGGTGCATTCTGAAAATTTGCTGAGTCAAAAGTCTGTGGAGTAGAATGTGGAATAGGAACGGATCCCAGTGTGGATGTGTTCGTGTTGCTAGAAATGGGTCCGTTCGAGTCAGAAGAAGTAGAGCCGTGTGAAGGGTGGAGAATAGGCTCTAAAGAAAAAGGTGAAGAAGGAAGTGAAGAAAATGAAGAAGGGGAAGAAGAACCACCGGCGGGGATGTCATCACTAGTTTCCACATTATTTTGCAACTCTCTTCCGGATCTCAACGTGGTCACCGCATTCACATTGTGATTGTTATATGCGTTTTGTGCGTGACCGGGATTGGGCAATGGTTGAGATGGAAGCTTTCCCTTTTCTCTCTCGCTCAACGCAGCAGTTAATTGTGCAATTTGTGCCTCAATAGATTTGATACTTTGATCGTGTGAGGCATTGTTATTCATTAAAGATTGAACATAACTTTCAAATCTTGCTGCGGATTCTGTAGTTTGCTTCAGAAATGCATCTAGACTTTTTTCGAGCGAGGTAACCTTATCATCATTTGGTTGAACCAAATTGTTCGTTTGATTTGTATAAGGTTGTTGTTGGAAAGGTTGCTGTATTTGAGTTTGTAAGGGTGCTTGTTGTTGTTGTGGAGGAGCTCTTTGAAAATTGTTATTCCCTTGGAACTGTTGATTTGGGTGACTCCTCCACCCCTGATTGTATGCCGAAGAGTACTGATCATTTCTTTGTCTTTGCTGGAATGCAGCATTGACTTGATCCTGCCCTTGAATAGGTGCATTATAAGGGCACTCTTCGGTGAGATGTGATGGATTAGAACAACAAGCACAAACAGTTCGTGTGGGTAGAGTAGGGGCAGGAGAAGAAGATGAGATTTTTGTCTCAATGGCTTCTAGCTTTTTCATAAGTGAGGCCATCTCGGCCTTCATAGCGATCGACATATCTATTTGATGTATGCCTGCCCTAGATTGACCAACTGAAGAAGATGATGTGGTCTTGGTACTCTCCCACTGAATTGTTTGCTCACTTAGGTCCTCAAGAAACTGCCAAGCTTCGTCGCTAGACTTGGAGAGAAAATGACCTTGACAAATTGTTTCTAGCAACTGCTTCGTTGCTGCGTTCAATCCCTCGTATAATGTTTGGCAAAGTTGCCAATTTTCTATCCCATGATGAGGGCATTGAACAAGTAGGTCTTTAAATCTCTCGAAGCATTTCCAGAATGGTTCGGACGGAAGCTGTGAAAATTGTATGATTTCGTTTCTTATTCTAGCAGTTTTGTGGTGAGGATAGAACTTTTTCAGAAAAGCTCTCACAAACTCGTCCCAATTTCTAATGGAGTGTGATGCGGTGCTGTATAGCCACTTCTCGGCTAGGTCACATAAGGTAAATGGAATGACCCTTAGCCTTACTGCGTCATCACTTAATTGGGTTGTCTTCATCATGCTGCAAACGTTTTGGAATTTATTAATGAAAATATATGCATCTTCGGATTCCAATCCATGAAACTTAGGCAGCATATTGATGAATTGTGGTTTTATTTCAAAGTTGTCCCCATTTGCCGGTGGGGGTGAAAGACATGTAGGTAAAGAAGTGCGAACGGGGTAGAAGAGATCCTGGAGCGCAACTCGTGCGGGCGCTACAACAGGCGGTAGATTCGGGTTATTCGCACCTAGCGGAGGTGGAATCATTCCCGTCGGTAAGGTATCGTTGGGGTTGAATCCCGACATACCTTCGAAAGAATTTGAGGGTGGAGGTAAGGAGATGGACGGAATGTCGACGAAGGGCTCGTCGAAGGGTTCGTTGGTCGGTACCAACGAAACACGGACTAATCGGGCGTTAGTATCCCTAGTCCAAAATGACATACACTAAAGGGTAGTGCAGTCAGAAAAAAGAGAAAAACAGAATTTGGGGGTAAGATAACGTCAGTGAGAAGAAGTGGTGGAAGTGAGTTTCAAATTTCTTCGCGACAAGTTGCAAGTTTGAAAAGATTTTTCTTTATTATTATTTCTTTTTTATTTATGTGTGAGTTTTTGCAAGGAGGTTTTTGAAAACGGACTCTTGACACAAAAAGTATCAACCACACATGCACAATCAGGCCTAGATCTAGGGTCGCCTAGGTCTACTAGACAGCTCCTAACTAGGGCTAGAAATAGACCTCGAACCGCCTCTTCACGGACAAGTACGGCCAGGTAAGTGGGAAGGAACCACCACTACAGTGGGCCTAATTAAAAACCACTAGCCTAGACACCGCAATGTCGGTTAGGATAAACGGCCGATGCCTACCCTAGTCCTTTTCCTATTGAGCTCGCTGTCCTTAGGTCTGAGTCTAATCTTTTTTTAATTAAAGGTGGTCGATGCAAAATGCTTATGTGTTTTCTGGGGTCCTGGGAAGGGTGATGAAATCCCCACCCAATCTGGATTTGGTCAAATAGCCCCTTAGAGTCCGGTTAAATTATGCAAAACAAATAAAAATTCACTTGCAATCAGAAATTTTTTTTTTTTAGCGCGGCGCAAAGAAACCTGCAGAAATCTGTTATTTAGAAGGGGGAGAAAGACTTTTTACGCAAAGAACCCTGCAGAAAATTTTCACAGACAGAGATATGGAGGTTGCAGAGGGGAGGAAAAGAGAGCAAACCACACAAATTTTTAGGGCTGACGTGTCACTTAAAGCGCGGAAGCGCGGCAGGAACCCCCTATATGCGGCGGAAGGGCGGTCAGGGAGTGGGTTCAGCCGCTGGAAAAAATTGTGTTTCTCTGTAATGATGGTTCCTCTCTTTTCTTATATGCAACTTTCTGATTTGCACTCTGTAAAATTTCAGATCTTCGCTGTTCCTGCAAGACTCAAAAATAAACCCTTCAAACAGATCAAAATTCGATTATTTTTTATATTTTTTATATTTTCAGATTTTTATAATTTTTAAAATTTATATCAACCCGAAAATTCACAAAAAGAAAGATTACGCCGTCCCCGGCAACGGCGCCATTTGATTAATCCAAAAATATATAGTTTACCACAATCAGAAACGGCGTCGCTTCGCAGCTAGCCGGTGAGTACGGGTCGATCCACAGAGACGGGTAAATTTCTTTAAAGTGATTTAACGAGTTGATTCTTTTTGTAGTTTTGGTAGGTTTATAAAAATCTAAAGACTAGATCTAATTAATTTAATTAAGAATCTTGCTAGGGTTAGGATTAGGGGAAGTTTTGGAAATTAAAGATTTTTCCTCACCGCTTTCAATACCTTCCTTTTTTAGATCTCTTAGATGTTAAGTTAATTATCAATAAAGTGGATACAAATCTTTTGGGAAGATATTTCTTCCTCTAGATTTGTACCCTACCTTTATTGATAATTATCCTAACCCTCACGGAAAACGCGCGGAACCGGCCCTTTATACTACGGTTCATCGTTACCTCGAAAGGTAGGATGCCGCAGGGAGCGGTTGTGCTCGTATGCGTGAAGTTCTTATTCATTAGGTGAAGGTGGTATTGAAAGGGGCGAGAGATTTCATCTCTCAACCCTTTCCCTAAGGCTAACCCTAACAAGCGAGGAGACTACTCGCTCATTAGGGGATGAGAAGACATTAAATTAAAAGAGATAAAAATACTTACTAGTTGATGGCTCCCTCCAAACAAGAAGAACAGATCTGAATTTTTATCTCAGAAATTCTGAATTTTATTGATTGAAAAGAGGCATACAATTTTTAGATCTAAAATTACAATTTATAGGAAAATAGAAAACCTAGGGTTACAGACTCTCGCACTTGCAAAATTACAGATTTGACCCCTGAAAATCCTAACATCTGCACCGACGCACCGACGCACCAAAATTCCACCGACACGGGTATCATATGGCCGCGGATCCGCGGCTCCAGCATGGGTTTGGCCGCGGATCCGCGGCCAAACTGTAGACTTGGGCTGTGTGCTTTTTCGGCTTGGTTCAGTGTCTCTTTGGGCTTCTGTTTCCATATGTAGTTTCTCTGTTGGCTTCTTCTTCTCTTCCAGATAATTCAGTGAATACTTGTAGCGATCTTTTAACCGTTCACATGACATTTTGGACCTTGTACTGTTCTTCGTCTAGGCTTGACTAGGATCGGTCTGCTTGTTGGTCAAAAGTCCCTTTTTCTGTTGTTTTGTGTCTTTTTCACTGTATTTGCTCCAGAAACCTGTAACCTGTAATATGCAACAAACGTGCGTCAAGAGTATCTGTTTATTTATAAAAAGGGTAAGAATAGGGGAATGATAAATGCAATATTATAGTCTGAACAAATATCTAGTGATGATTCATCTCCATGAGTCATTAAGCATTTATGATGCATTAATGACATGGATGAATCATCCATATGACTCACTAATCTCATTCATTGTATATGCCACATAATCACCCTTAGTCATCACCTTCTAGAAGCTTCTCGCGCAATTACGAGAACGCCCCTCCTTTCCGTAAAAATACGGAAAAACTTTAGACTGTATAAATCCAATAACCGGATACCAGTAACTGGCTTATACCAAAGCCGACTGGTAAAAACTGTCCGAACGACGTACGTATGTAAACACGCGTATGCGTCCGAACCCTTTGTCGTAAAACCATACGACCTCTATATCGTTTCACCTGGAGTAGGAAACTCTCTGTGTGGGACTCTAGAGACTCGACTACTACGCTGGCAGTGGGTTTAACCACAGACCGCAAGCGGCACTAGCTGTACGTAACGGTCCCCAGGTAGATGTCGATAAGAAGGCCGATGAGGAAACCCATCAGAACTCCTACTGAGCCTACTGTGACAATCTCCGTACAGTCTGGTCTGTTCATCTAAGACTATCGCATATCCGGCCTAGGGAGGCGGCAAGCGTCAGTCCCCTAAAAGCGGAATAAGTCGTATCGGAGCGAAGCCCATTACACCCTGAGAAACTACTGGAACCTACCAGCAAATCTCGCTTGCCCTGGCCAGGGACTTTGCGTAATGGCTCTCTGACACGGCGCGATATCAACTCCCAATACTGGGAGAGACGAATCCTATCTAACCGCCACTGCCTCCAAGTGCTTCGGGACTGTACCCAACTGCTACCTGTTTGCACGACTCCTTTGAGCCGTGGTAGGGCAGTAATCTAAGAACAGTGGGAACACACTCGAGGCGAAGCAGCAGTGTCAAGTCTGCGGACTATGCTGTACTCATGTCACCTGGGAACTGTTAACTGACGACGGGTATAAAACCAACCAACAGTTCCCCGTGAGTCCTGTCCGGTGTACCCGTAACCCAACGAGCACCTGTATACTATCTCCAGTACGACGTACTGACGGCTGTGGGACAGACCATCTCCCCAACTGGGATGAGAAGCGTACACACTAGTCTACTCCGAAGTATCGATGCCCTGTCTCGATAATCCTACGACTAGGGACCTGAATAAGGATGTGCCTGTAGACTACCCAGCCCCCACTAGTGTGACTGCCATCACAACGCTGGTAGCCAAGCAAGATCCTAAGAGCTCTATCAATACGTATACTCACATATTAAGATAGAAAAACCAAGTAGCATACTACCATGTTTAGCAAGACTGTTATATACATGTGAATATCCCAAGCTTCCATTAAGTAATATACAAACTAGTATGATACAATAATGGCCCCTAGGGCATATACACTAACAATCTCCCACTTGCACTATGGCATATCGAAGACCGATGATCTCGAGTAGCCTCTTGAACTGAATCTGAGGTAGGGCCTTCGTGAATGGATCTGCAATGTTCTCTTCAGTAGCGACTCTCCGAACCTCGATCTCCTGACGATCAATGATCTCCCTGATCAGGTGATACCGCCTTAAGATGTGTCTGGACTTCTGATGGGACCTTGGTTCCTTTGCTAAAGCTATAGCTCCGTTGTGGTCGCAATACAGAGGTATTGGATCAACTATGGTAGGAACCACCTGAAGTTCTGTTAGGAACTTCTTCATCCAGACTGCTTCTTTTGCGGCATCGCAAGCAGCAATATACTCCGCTTCCATACTCGAGTCAGCAACGGTGTCCTGCTTGGAGCTCTTCCAGCACACCACCCCTCCATTGAGGATAAAGACATAACCCGACATAGACTTGGAATCGTCCTTATCACTCTGGAAGCCAGAATCGGCAAAACCCTCTAACTTGAGGTCTTTTCCGCCGTAAACCAATAACATCTCCTTAGTCCTTCTCAAGTACTTGAGAATGTTCTTTACTGCTATCCAGTGATTCTCCCCTGGGTTAGATTGATACCGGCTTACCACGCTGAGTGCGTAAGCTACATCTGGTATGGTACACAACATCGCATACATTATAGAGCCTACCGCAGAAGCGTAGGGTATAATCAACATGCGATCCCTTTCCAAATCAGTCTTGGGAGATATCTTTTTGGATAGAGTGATTCCGTGACAAGCCGGTAGATTACGGCGTTTAGAATCTTCCATACTGAATCTTTTCAGTATAGTGTTGATATACCTGGACTGCGAAAGTCCCAACATCCTCTTGGATCTATCACGATAGATCCGGATCCCCAGAATGTAAGAGGCATCACCCAGGTCTTTCATGGAGAACCTGTGTGACAAGAATCCTTTAACAGATTGTAGCATAGGAATATCATTTCCTATCAGTAGAATGTCATCCACGTATAATACGAGGAATACGACACTTCTTGCTACAATTTTACTATATATGCACAGTTCATCTGGATTTTTGATAAAGTCATATTCTTTGACAGTTTCATCAAAACAGATGTTCCAACTCCGCGATGCTTGCTTCAGTCCATAAATGGACTTAAGCAACTTGCATACTTTCCCGCTGCTCCCACTCTGATTGAAACCCTCTGGCTGATCCATATAGACACTCTCTTCTAAATTACCATTCAGAAAAGCCGTCTTTACGTCCATCTGCCAGATTTCATAATCATGGAAGGCAGCAATTGCAAGAAGGATACGAATGGATTTGAGCATAGCCACTGGAGAAAAATTTTCGTCATAGTCCAAACCAGGTCTTTAACGAAAACCCTTTGCAACAAGTCTAGCCTTATAGGTTTCTACCTGCCCATCTACACCAATCTTTTTCTTGAAGATCCATTTGCATTCTATGGGTTTTACCCCACCTGGAGCAAAGTCCAAAGTCCATACTTTGTTGGTGTACATGGACTCCATTTCGCTTCGCATTGCATCTAGCCATCGTACCGAGTCGCCGCTCTGGATGGCCTGCTGGAAGCTAGTAGGTTCATCATCATCTATGATGCAGTCCTCTCTATCCCCATCGACAAAAAAACCGTAGTATCTCTCAGGCGGACGAGACGGCCTACTACTTCGGCGGAGGGGTGCAGGAATGTCATGTTCTTCTTGAACTACTGGTTCTACCAAACTTTCAGCAGTAGTTTGTGGTTCTGGAATTTCATCCAGTTTTATTTCACTCCCACTTGTTTCCTTTTCTAAAAACTGATTTCTAGAAAATGGGCATTACGAGAAACAAAAACCTTTTGTTCCTCTGCAAAATAGAATAGATATCCTCTGGAGTTCTTTGGATATCCCACAAACTGACATTTTTCTGATCGTGCCTCGAGCTTGTCCACATGCTGGTTTTTAACAAAAGCTGGACATCCCCATATCTTTATATACTTAAGATGGGGTTTCTTCCTACTCCACATCTGATATGGCATGGTAGGCACAGTCTTGGTAGGAACCATGTTCAAAATATATGCCGCTGATTCTAGCGCATAACCCCAGAAAGATCGCGGTAACTCAGCATTACTCATCATGGATCGTACCATATCCAATAGGGTTCGATTTCGTCTCTCTGATACACCGTTATGCTGTGGAGTGTATGGAGGAGTAAGCTGAGAGAGAATTCCTTTCTCTTTTAGATAACTTAGGAACTCGGCACTTAAGTATTCACCACCTCGATCAGATCTTAGTGTCTTGATACTTTTGCCGGTTTGGTTTTCTACTTCATTCTTATACTCTTGGAATTTTTCAAAAGCTTCGGATTTATGTTTCATCAGATAAATGAATCCGAACCTTGAATAATCATCCGTAAAAGTAATGAAATAGGAAAAACCACCTCTCGCATGTGTAGACATTGGACCGCATACATCATTGTGTACAAGTCCTAAGAGCTCGCTCGCTCTTTCTCCATGTCCAGTGAATGGAGTCTTTGTCATCTTTCCTTTGAGACATGATTCACAAGTGGCATAAGTTTGATATTCGAACGGATCCAAATATTCTTCTTTATGTAACTTAGTTAACCTTGTCTCATTGATATGACCTAGTCTACAATGCCATAAGAAAGCCTTATTTAAATCTGGAGACTTTCATTTTAGTGTGTTCTGGATATTGAAAATCTGGATTTGGTTTAAGACATATATATCGTTATCCAGTGTACCGAACCCAATCAAACTTTGATTAAGGTGGATGTTGACAACATCACTTACAAATGTGAAATCATAACCTTTATTTGATAACAAGGAAACTGATATGATATTACACGTTAAGCTAGGTACACAAAAACAGTTATGCAAAACCAAAATGTGTCCACTGGTCAATCCTAGGTGAAAATCCCCGACGGACACAGCTCCCACGCTAGCTCCGTTAGCAACCCTGAGGATCATATCACCTTCCTTCAGCACTCTACGGTTTCTCAGTGCCTGCAATGAATTGCAAATATGAGATCCTGATCCGGTATCCAATACCCAGGAAGTAGAGTTTATTGACAAACAATTCTCAATTACAAACACACCTAAAGTCGAAGCCACAGCTTGCTTCGGTCCTTGGTTCTTGGCGATCCACGCCTTACAATCTTTTTTCCAGTGCCCCTTCCTATGGCAATGGAAGCACTCATCCTGAGCCACTACTGGTACCAGCAACTTTTTCTTTCCCTTTCCTACTACCTTACTAACACCTCCTCTAGGTTTGGTGGCAGCCTTATTCTTCCTTCCTTTTACCTTAGCCTTGGACCCGGAAGAAGAAGCACTGCGAACAAACATAGTGTGTGTTTCCCTTGCCTTCTGCAAGGTGCCCTCTGCACTCCTCAACATGTTAAGGAGTTCTGAAAGTTCAACTTCTTTACTTTAAATGTTGAAGTTCAGTATAAACTGGGCGTAGGTGTTAGGAAGGGACTGGAGAACAAAGTTTGTATAGAGCTCATTATCCAAAGTCGTCCCCAGGTCTGCGAGCTCTTCAATGTAGCCAATCATCTTTAGGACATGTTCACCTACCGATGACCCGACTGCCAACCTCGCTGAAAACAGCTTCTTTGAGGTCTCGTATCTTGCTATACGAGATTGCTCTCCATACAGTTCTTTTGTATGAAGAAATATGGATTCAAGGTCCATATCTTCGTGCCTCCTCTGATGTTTATTGTTCATTGAGGCAAACACGATGCACTTGGCTTTCGCGCAATCTAAATCCCAGGTTTTGCGGATTTCCTTATCCGCATTACTGGATTTTGGACCTGGGGCTGCAGGTGCCTTAGTGGTGAGGACATACCCCAATTTGTCGTAGGTCAAAGCCATTTTGACATTCCGCAGCCAATCTTTATAGTTTGGCCCCGTCAGTATATTTTTCTCTAAAAGTAACTTAAGTCCAGTCATTTTCAGGGTCACTGCAATTAGGAGAGAGAGAAGAAAACACTTTAGCATGATGCTCTTGCAAGTTTAGAGTGGTTTTTAGTTTATCTAAACTGGATGGCTCCCACTGTTTTTCGAATCCCTCCTCAAACCAAAAAGGAAGAATTAACCAGGACTATTTTCACCGTACAATACTTGCTTAACCGTTCAGCCAGGCTAGTGTCGATACTTCGAGGGAGGTTTTCCAACGCTTTCGCGAAGTTCCTTAATTTAAGAACCTCTCTTCTCTGGAGGCGTAGCCCCGCTGACACCTTTCTAGACACCTACTTGGTTTATAGCATTGATCGTTAAGTGACAAATATCCTGATAAGTAGCATATACTCACAGTAGGATCGGGATCCAAATATCATCGTCTGATAATGTTGTAGGAATGCTACCAACATTCATCAAACTCAAAATGGTATGCATCTCTTTGCAAATTTCAGTTTCTTTAGAAATTCCCGATATAAGTTTTTGCCCCATGCTCTTATGACCTTGGCGTTAGGTCAAAATGTCATAAGTCACATGTCAAGTTCTACCCGTCATTATCCTGTCAATTTGAACCCATCCGTATATATCCTTGACGTTCGGCCAAAATGATTATACGACTGTCCCAAACTAACTCATCTATCTATGCAACAAATGAATACCCAGTAGCTACCAAACACTATGCCTTGGCGTTAGGTCAAAATACATAGCTTGAATACTACTGAATACCCAGATGAAATGACGGAGGGCTACGACTGGTTTTGGCGAAATCGTGAACGTAGTGAACTTGATATAACCGAAGGAACCTGATAGCTTTTAAAAGGAGTGGTTAAATCTCCGCATTTAAAAATATCTGTTTTAAAAATAACCGAGTGGTTTCTTTTAAATTGTTCCAACGATTTAAACTTTGGTTTATTTTCTTTGCATTATAGATAATGCGTCACATCATTAACCTATCATTGCAGAAAACAACGAAAATATGACGTCCTCTTATGCCATCCGCATTCGCCACTGGGTCCCGTCATCACCCGTTACGTTACTTAACTAACGACAGAGCGGGGACTGGGCTAGCGCGGGTGTAAAACATAAGTGACGTCTAAAAATAGCTATCATATATATAGATATTTTACATTCGTCTGACACAATGATATTCATTCCAGAACACAGATGAACTTTATTGGATTTGCAAGCAATCCGTATTTCTTTTGAGCCTGCAAGAAAAGACGGATAACACAGTTGTGATGAATAGCCATTACCCTACCCAAGACCCCTACGGGTACGGCAAACTACCCGCCCGGCAGTTTATGTACCCCACCTTGGGTCTGTCCTAGGAGCAAAAAAAACAGTAAAATGAAATAATACAACGGTGGCTACAACCGCAACCTGGATGTGCCCCGCAAAATAATATTACAACAAATTATATTTACATCAAATGAATTAAATAATAACCCATCGCATAACCCCGGCTATACATCACAACAGTCCAATACAGTTCATATACACAAGCAGATAAAATCCATTACAGAAATATGCAACCCCCAGCCAACCGACATACTGGCAGTTAGGGGAGGTTTACGAACACATTATACAAACACAGATATAATCCAACAAGCAAATATTGTATAATTTCGATCGATTAAACACATTTAATATTGCTCCAATACTTCTCTGTAAATCTGAAACCTGAGCAAATATTAAAAAATTCCAGAAAATACCAAATATTACAGAGAACCAACACAGGAAAATTGGGTTCCTGAATCGCCAACTCAGCGGCGGAATCGCGGCGGATCGGTGGGATCCGCCGCGGTTCCGCCGCGCTTTAGGCGATTCAGGGGCCCAATTTTCTTTGGTGTTCTTCTACTGTCTTTTCAAGCTTTCTGAACCTCCCTGAAAAATTTTTGGACTTCATTTAAAAAACGACAGAAACACATGAATTTGGGGTTTTCCGGTTTCGTTTTTTCCGTTCGAAATTCATACAAATTTGCAAGTAAGTTATTTATTGTTTAGCGAGTCTCTGATACCACTGTAAGTCGATGTGCAACACCCCAATACTTGTGGGGAGGCGGAAATTTTAAAAACGAACTCGTTTAAAGCACAAACATCGACTAACCGCTTGAATCGAAGCTAAACGATAACTAACAACTAACGTAGAAGTTCTATGCTACTATGTTTAGGGATTATACCTAACGAATCGTGTCCTTCGTCTTTGCGAACTCCACCTCCTCCTCGACCTTCTCGAAATAATAGACGATCCACCCGAGAGCTTTACTCCAAGCTTAGCCTCTAAACTTGAGGCAACTAAACTTCTTTAAGTGCTAATCAAAGAAGCTAGGTGAAATAGAGTTAGGGTTATGGTTTAATTAGTCTAACTAATCCTTATACTCAACACATTAGAGGGGAGGATTAGGGTTTGAAGAGAGAGAGCTTGAGTAGAGTGAAGATGAACATTATAATGAAGTGAGAATAATGAGTTATGATAATATATATCAAGCATTTATCTTTTACAAGAAAAGAAAAGAAATGAATTTAACAACCATGCTTGATAATATCTAGTGATGATTCATCTCCATGAGTCATTAAGCATTTATGATGCATTAATGACATGGATGAATCATCCATATGACTCACTAATCTCATTCATTGTATATGCCATATAATCACCCTTAGTCATCACCTTCTAGAAGCTTCTCGCGCAATTACGAGAATGCCCCTCCTTTCCGTAAAAATACGGAAAAACTTTAGACTGTATAAATCCAATAACCGGATACCAGTAACTGGCTTATACCAAAGCCGACTGGTAAAAACTGTCCGAACGACGTACGTGTGTAAACACACGTATGCGTCCGAACCCTTTGTCGTAAAACCATACGACCTCTATATCGTTTCACCTGGAGTAGGAAACTCTCTGTGTGGGACTCTAGAGACTCGACTACTACGCTGGCAGTGGGTTTAACCACAGACCGCAAGCGGCGCTAGCTGTACGTAACGGTCCCCAGGTAGATGTCGATAAGAAGGCCGATGAGGAAACTCATCCGAACTCCTACTGAGCCTGCTGTGACAATCTCCGTACAGTCCGGTCTGTTCATCTAAGACTATCGCATATCCGGCCTAAGGGGGCGGCAAGCGTTAGTCCCCTAAAGCGGAATAAGTCGTGTCGGAGCGAAGCCCATTACACCTTGAGAAACTACTGGAACCTACCAGCAAATCTCGCTTGCCCTGGCCAGGGACTTTGCGTAATGGCTCTCTGACACAGCGCGATATCAACTCCCAATACCGGGAGAGACGAATCCTATCTAACCGCCACTGCCTCCAAGTGCTTCGGGACTGTACCCAACTGCTACCTGTTTGCACGACTCCTTTAAGCCGTGGTAGGGTAGTAATCTAAGAACAGTGGGAACACACTCGAGACGAAGCAGCAGTGTCAAGTCTGCGGACTATGCTGTACTTATGTCACCTGGGAACTGTTAACTGACGACGGGTATAAAACCAACCAACAGTTCCCCGTGAGTCCTGTCCGGTGTACCCGTAACCCAACAAGCACCTGTATACTATCTCCAGTACGACGTACTGACGGCTGTGGGATAGACCATCTCCCCAACTGGGATGAGAAGCGTACACACTAGTCTACTCCGGAGTATCGATGCCCTGTCTCGATAATCCTACGACTAGGGACCTGAATAAGGATGTGCCTGTAGACTACCCAGCCCCCACTAGTGTGACTGCCATCACAACGCTGGTAGCCAAGCAAGATCCTAAGAGCTCTATCAATACGTATACTCGCATATTAAGATAGAAAAACCAAGTAGCATACTACCATGTTTAGCAAGACTGTTATATACATGTGAATATCCCAAGCTTCCATTAAGTAATATACAAACTAGTATGATACAATAATGGCCCCTAGGGCGTATACACTAACAATTTCTTCATCAGAGTCGCTCCCAAAGGTGAGAACTTGTGACTCTCTGGCGTTAACCATGTAACAGTTGCCAGTAGTTTCGTTGTGCCCGTCGGTAGTACTTCTTCGTTCCTGACGAGTCTTGCGTTTCATACGCTTAAAATGTTGCCGATGAGCAACATATCCCTGCCACCATATCCTAAAGGCGTCGCACTCCTCCGTGGGGTGTGAAATTTTCCGATGATATGCGCAATAATTAGGGTGCCTCTCCGCCCCATCGATCGTGTTTCCTTCCGAGGGTGGTAGCTTCATTCCCATTGACATGGCTTTGGCAAACCTTTTCCTCGTCTTGGATATCTTCTTGTCTACCTCGGATGCCCTTCGATCTGGCGGGAGTACTTCAACTCTTTCGTTCAGTCGCCTGTATTTGGCTCCTTCCGATACGGCCATCTCACGCTCCTGATCCGCTTTACTCTTTAGACGAATCTTGTCTAGAAAGGCGTCGATCATTTCATCTGTTGGCCACACACGCTCTGGTTCAGGCTCTGTCCCCAGTTTCTTAGTGCCAGGAGTTTTTTCATCATCGGTAAATGAGTGGGAGATTACGTTACAACTCGCCACATATCCCTCGGATTCATCCGACGAGCTTTCTCCATCATCTCCCTCTTGAAAGATGTGGTTGAGGAACTCTTGCAGTGTGACAGGAGTTCGTGCCTTTTGATTGTAGTCTTCCATCGCGTCGATTTGCTTCTGCAGTTTCGTACGCTTGTCTCCAGGCTTCACGGGTTTCTTGGATTTCTTCTTCTTTTTCTTCGAAGATTTCGACGGTTGGGCATGAGTATTTGGGCCATTATCACGAGCCTTCGTAGTTGGGCGCGGCTTCAACATTCCTTCGATAATTTGAGGTTCAAGAGGGTCCTTCCATTCGATTGCCGGTCACGCATGAAGGTCCTTCAGCATTCTTTTGGTTTTAGTTGACAGCACGACCTCCCATGGAGCTTCCTTAATAAAGGAACAGGTTGCCCCCGGTGTATCTGCTTTCTTAGGAGCATGCGGCTGTGGTGGGTTCACCTTCCACTTTTCGGACAGTGCAAACTTCCCCTGGAGGTATTGGTCTTCAATCCATCCTTTGAAGACGAAGCAATCCCCAATCGGATGACTTACCGTTTGGTGGTAAGGGCAATAGTTAGGGTTATTCACCTCAGTGGGTTGTGGCGGTCGCCTTGGATTTGGTAGGTTTATCAGTCTGTTGCGTACTGCCAGCGCGAATAACCGTTTCGTCTTGTCTCGTGGGAACGAGTAGGGACACTTCATCTTTTCATTATAATACCGGCGTCTTTCTTCCAATTGATCCGCCATCTTCGGGGCGTTAGGCTGCTGCTGGGCATTCGCGACGAAGGTTGCCCTTCCTTTACCCTTGTCATTCCGAGGTTCCGACTTCGGGGGAGGTGGTCTATGACCCATCTGGTCCATCTGATCCAACTTGTCGATTAAAGCCTGGAATGTGGTTGGCTTAAAGAACATCATAAACTGGGAGATAGTTGCGTGAGGGTCTAGGGTTCCCACGAACATGCCCACGGCGGGCGCTTCCTCAATGCGTTGCTCGCATTTCGACCACAAATTCCGTCAGTGTATAGCATACTAGACCCAAGTTTCGCCTGGTTTTACCCTGGCGTTAATCAATGCCGTTATTGGGGTGCGTTCGCTGGCGCTTGCGAATCGCTGAGTGAATAGCAACTCCATTTCAGCGAACGTCTTGATAGAATCGTTCGGGAGTTCTGAATACCATTCGAACGCTGTTTCTGATAAGCTGCCCACGAACTAGCGAAGCAACAGTTTATCATCACCGCCGGTGTTACCGCAAAGGGCCCTGAACTGGGCGACATGTTGGTGGGGATTGCCGGTCCCCTTGTACACGTGGAATTTTGGTATTGTATAACCCGGCGGGTATTTGATTTGGTCGTACCAGCTCGGATACGGCCGGCCCGTTTTTACGACTTGACCAGCTGCCTCAGTCGCATGATGAACCCGGATTTGCTGGGCTATATAGTCAACCAAATCAGCCTTAGAGATTGTCTCTTCCTTGGCCGTTGAGAGGGCCGGTGGTGGATTTGACGTTTCTCCCCTGTCGTCTTCAAGGACGATCGGGGGATCCTCAGCGGGTGGGTCTTGTTGGATCATCATCCCTATCATATCTTGGAAGAGAAGGCCCATACGCTGTATGTTGGCTTCTTGTTCAGCAGCCTCTTTATCCTTCTTCTCCTGTATCCGGCGAAGGAATTCGGCGTCGGTTTCTTCCCCCTGGCGTTCGTCCGAGGATGTTTCTGGGTTTTCTTTTGGCCCGGTAAGTGCGGCCATAGCATTCATCATTTCCTGGAGCTTTTGCTGTTGCTCTTGAGCTTTGGTCACCGACCGTGTAAGCGGTCTATGACCAGTAGACGCACGGCTGTCTTCTTTTCCTGACGCCATGTATACGGTATGGACCATCATGCCCCCAGACTTAGGGCGTCTGGGCTTAGTGCTTTTAGCTGTCATTACATGCTGGGGGATTTTCTCCGGCTTCCTCCTTTTGTGAGCAGTGGGAGCTGAGAGGGCCGTTGAGGCGGGCACCCAGACGGCCTTTCGTGGTTTAACCTGGTGACTGGCTTCCGGTTGGATTTTCAGCTTCTTGTGCTGGCGGGAGAAGTTTGGATCGATCATCGAGTCTCGGGTTTGCCGCCAAACCTTATAGATTTTGGAAGACAGCCGTTGAGGGGATCGGGGTTGTTCTGGCTTTATTTCCGCAACCTTTTTTAGTGGGGGAGGAGACCTCTTTAACATCGCAGTAGGGGAATTCCTTCGCACCTTATTTAGCATCTCGAAGCTGTTCCCAGTTGGAACAGCAGCATTAACTTCTGCCGTCGGGGCTGATGGAGTTAGCCCAGAGGGGGAGTTGCCCCCAGCCTTCCTTACTCGGCGCCAATGGCGACGTCGAGCGTGTCGAGCGGACGGCGCTGGTTCAGCGGTGAGAATGGCTTCGTCTTGCCCCTTGTGCAGGTGGGGGGTGGCTGCTGGTGTTAGCCTATCAAAGACCGATGTCCTTTAGGTAGCAAGAGCGGGAGCTGGAGCCGTCAATCTTGTAAAGACCGACTTTTTGGCAGGGAAAGCCGCTTTGATGACTTCAGGAGCAGGACCGGTCACTTTCTTAGAAGCAGCCTTCTCTGGGATTGTAGGCCCCATTGTGGGTCCACAGGAGTCTTGGCCCAATCTAAAGAAGACCGAGGCGCTGGTGTTGGGCGACCCGTTGAGAGGGGCCGCGGCAGGGGTAAGACGATCAAAGACCGACTTCTTGGGAGCTTCCTTTGTCAGCATCGGAGCGGTGAAGCTTGTCGGTGGGAGCATGGTCCCAAAGAACAATCCTGTGGTGGCGCGAGTGACCTGTTCCACGGGCATTGTGAATAACGAAGCAGCTTGGGGTCCGTAGGCTATACCTCCTGGCGAGGCAGAGCGTTGGCTGCAATTGCAGTCCGAGCAGTTGGAGCATTTCGCAGAAGCCATCGATTCTTTGCTTTCTGCAATAAGCAAGACGCCAAGTCTTAGTATCTTGAAACCCAAGGGCAACCATTTAGCGAACCGCGATTGGTTCGCGAATCACGACACACGAAGTGTGGAGTGGAAAGAGGAAAAGGTCCCACCGGGCGTGCCAGAATCTGTTCCCCTCCGAACGGCGGCCGAGACACGGGCTGTCTCGCCTGAGATTCGGGGCAAATGCTAATTGGTGCTATCCGCATCTCTCCGAGGATGCCAAGTTGATTTATGGCACCGTGTATCGAAGGTTTGAACGGATGCGTCCGATGTAGCAGACTTTGTCAGATTCCCCCTCGCTTGAGGGGTTTTTGATTGTGGGGACGCTCTTCCCTGCAGGCGCAAGCCCCTGCAGTTAATTACGCTACCGCTTCGCGGTAACAACTTTCTCCTTCTCCAGAATTTCACTTCGTGTCGTGTGTTTGTTTTATGTTTTGTTGCCTGTGGATTGTTTACGGAGACAGAGTTATATCGTCGCCCGTAGGGCGTGGACTGGTCCAAATCCGTATTATCTTAGATTTGGGTTTGGGGGTTTGGTTTGAGGATACGTTAGCTATATTCGAGACTAAGATCGACTCAAACGTTTGTTAAGGATACGTTAGTCCGATTTGAGACTAAGATCAACTTAACAGGATCGTTTAGATCCGACAAAGGAGCCTTTGGACTCTATTGTTCTGGTTGAGGGACATAGTGGTCCATTGCATGTATGGCCGTCGGGACCCGTCACCTCTCTGACGAAGTTGAAGGATTACAACGACAGATATCAGAGGAGTTCAGAGATGTACCCTTGAACCAAAGTTGATTGGGGGGATTCATAGTCCAGTCTGTTTGAAGGTTTAAGGATACGTTAGCCATATTTGAGGGTAAGATCAACTTAAACGGGATCGTTTAGGTCCGGCAAAAGAGCATTTGTGGCTCTATTGTTCCAGTTTAGGGACATGGTGGTCCCTTGCCAGTTTAGGGACATGGTGGTCCCTCTCTAGTTTAGGGACATTGCGGTCCATTGCTAGTTTAAAGACATCGCGGTCCACGGGTAGTTTAAGGACATTGCGGTCCATGGGTAGTTTAAGGACATTGTGGTCCATTGCTAGTTTAAAGACATCTCGGTCAAGGTTAAGGACATCGTAGTCCATGGGTTTAAGGACCCCACAGTCCATTGTTAGTTTTAAGACATCTCGGTCGAGGTTAAGGACGTCGTAGTCCATGGGTTTAAGGACCCCACAGTCTATTGTTAGTTTTAAGACATCTCGGTCGAGCTTAAGGACGTCGTAGTCCATGGGTTTAAGGACCCCACAGTCCATTGTTAGTTTTAAGACATCTCGGTCGAGGTTAAGGACGTCGTAGTCCATGGATTTAAGGACCCCATAGTCTATATCAATGTGTGGTCATCGAGACCCGTCACCTCTTTGAAGACGTTGAGTGATTACAACGCCAAGTATCAAAGGAGTGAAGAGATGTACCCTGGAACCGGGGTGGATTAAATAGTCTTTGGCCCAATTTGGGATCAAGACCAATTAATTATGTTATGAGCCCATTAGCTCAGTTAATTACGAATTGAGGACTTATGGCCAGCTTGGGCTAAGTCCAATCATGTCTTGGATATCGGCCCTTCTGTTGGTCCCTTGAAGGAGAGGCTTTGCCTCTGGCCATTTAGCCAATTGGGCCAATGCCTAGTGTTAAACACTGAAGACCAATCAGTGTTGAACACTAGGATCAAGTTAGTGTTTAAACACTAAAAGACAGTTGGTGTTAAACACCAGCAACAGGGGGTTCAAATTAGTGTTAAACACTAGAGAAAATCAGTATCAAACACTAGCAGCAAAGATTTCAAATTAGTGTTAAACATTAAGAATAATCAGTGTTAAACACTGGTGACAGAGATTTTAATTTAGTGTTGAACACTAAGGGAGTTAATCTTAAGCTCTGTTAACATGGGTTTAATTTAGTGTTAAACACTAAGAAATTCAGTGTTAAACACTGCAAATAAAGTTCTTTAATTAGTGTTGAACACTAAGTCCAAACAGTGTTAAACACTGGATTCAGAGGTTCCAATTTAGTGTTAAACACTAAGGCAGGAGGGGTCACGTGGTAGCACGTGAGGGCGCCCTCCCTTTACTCGCTCTGCTGAGAATATTGCATCTTTTGGAGCATCACGTGCCATCACGTGACGGGCATTTAAATGCTTGTATGTTAAAGCTTCTGCCAAGGGTCACGTGGGTCACGTGAGGCACTGCCTCAAAGGCCCTTCTCTGTGGATCTTTTCGGGGGTCACGTGGTAGCACGTGACCCTGCCTCTTTGTATGTTTTTTAAGAGGTCTGTTAATCTTTTTAAGAATTAAATTCTTCGCAGGGTTGAACCCTAACAATAAATTTTAGAGGAATTAAATTCCTGCCTTCTTTTGAAGACTTATATTCTGGAATAGAGTTGAACTCTGAATTTTCTGTAGGAATTAAATTCCTCATATATGTGAAGAACTGAATAGGGTTAAACCCTAATAAAAGCTTTAGGGAATTAAACTCCCACTCTCTGTTAAAGAATTATTCTGGGGAATGAGATTAAGGGAATTAGATTCCTGTTGTTTTAACAGAACTAAGTTCTTAACTAGGGTTAAACCCTGATTCTTTTCATTCTGAAGGAATTAAATTCCCATAACACAGGGTCGAACCCTAATTTTATTTTAGAGGAATTAAATTCCTATAGTTCTGTGAGAATTAAATTCTCGTGCTTCCATTCCCTCTCTATGCTTTGGATCTGCATGGCAGGATCTCAACCCATTGAGAATTAAATTCTCAACTCAAGGGGAGATGTGCACTTTACAGATCCTCCACCAAAGAGAGAACTATGTTCTTCTGTTTTATATCAGAGTTAAACTCTGTTGAGAATTAAATTCTCCTTTCCTTCAAAAAGCCTTCCCTTTCTTACCTAGGGTTTTCTTTTGCAGAAGATCCAAATTCCTCCAAATTATCAAGGCTCTCTCTCTTTTCTTCCCTCTGCATATATCTCTTTTGCGTGTCTCTTGGCTCCTATTTATAGGAGAAGCAGCCGAATCAATTAGTTTTGGTGAATCTTTCATTGAGGGATTTGATTTGTATTCACCATTCGTTTTGGACCTTTGGATTATCAGGTGAATTTTATTCACCTTTGGATTTTAAATCCAGCGATTCTCCTTTGTTATTTTGGTTAGATTTTACGGGGAAATCTAACCAAATTCGAGATCTTCCCATGGATAGATGATATTTAATCATCTTTAAATCTTTAACTCAATCGGTTGCTTTGGAAAGATTTAAAAGATCTTTTCCCAGAATTTAATTCTGCTAACAGATAGGCTTTGAAAGCTGGTCACGTGTGGCCACGTGACCCTTGGTCACGTGTGGGCACGTGACCCCCTTGGAACGAGCTCTCTTCTTTCTTTTTGTGCTCTGCTTTCTGGTTGCTGCTTAACCGTCACGTGCCACCACGTGACCCCTGGTCATGTGTGAGCACGTGACCCTTGTCTGGACCCTTTTTCTTGATTTAACTGGAGAACAAGTCTGCTACTTTTGAGTATCACGTGCCAACACGTGACCCTGGTCACGTGGAAGCACGTGACCTCTTCTGAACCCTTTTTCTTGATTTACTCAGGGAATGAGTCTGCTTCTTTTAAATGTCACGTACCAACACGTGACCCCTGGCCACGTGTGAGCACGCGACCTCTTTTGAAGCCTCTTCCTTGATTTGATCAGGGAACCAATGTGCCTTTGAAGCCGTTTTTAAATGTCACGTGCCAACACGTGACCCTGGTCACGTGGGAGCACGTGACCCTTTCTGAACCCCTTTTCTTTGATGTAGTCGGGAAGCCGAATCTGTCTTGCCGATACTTTTAGGCGTCACGTGCCAACACGTGACTGCTGGTCACGTGTGAGCACGTGACCCTTTTCTGAAGCCTCTTCTGTAGGCTTTTCTGATTTTAAATCAGGAAACACTTGCAGTGTCAGCTCCCAAACGTTATATCCGTGATTTTGAATGTGTTTTCAGTATTTTATCACGAATACATGTAATCTGTAATTACCGAGCAGACACTGGTTAAAAGTACCGATAAATAACAAAATAGATCATGAATGGGGGTATTAAAATGCAGTTTCCTGTGATGAACACAACACTACGAGTGAGCTAATGTGGATACTTTCACTTCGTCGAAAACTTAGTTATCAATCTAAGGAGCCGATAAAACTTTATTGTGGCAACAAAGCCTATTTATATTGCCAACAATCCAGTTTTTCATGAATGAACAAAGCACATCGAAATAGATTGCCATTTTGTTCGAGAAAAAATTGAAGAAGGGATCATTGATACAGTCTATATGAAAATCGACTATCAATTAGCAAATATATTCACCAAGTCTTTAGGAAGGAGTTGAGTGCAGTTTATTTGTACCAAATTGGGCATGCGTGATATATATTCTCCAATTTGAGGAGGAGTGTTAAGAATAAGATTTAAATTTAATTAGATTGGTAAGATTTAGATTTCACTAGATTTAAATAGATTTTTTGTACTTCATATTATTAGAAAAGCGATATATATATGAGAATAATGGAGGAAAGATACCATAGAAGGGAACTTCCTCATATGACGTCGAAAAAATACACCCTTCCTCATTTTTTCCGCCAATCGGCACCCACCATCTTCATCATTATCATCTAAGATGCGGGTACACCAAATTTCATGTGATTCTACAACCATTTCACCGTTGATTTAGCAACGTAAAAAGTTCTATTGTCGGTAAACCGTTAATTTTGAACCCACTAAATCAACGGTGAAAAAGTTGTAGAATCATATGAAATTTGGTGTACCCACATCTTAGATGATAACGATGAAGATGGTGGGTGCCGACCGTCGAAAAAAATGAAGGAGGGTGTATTTTTTCGACGCCGTAGGAGGGTATATATATATATATATTGTTGGAGTTTCTTAGCGCCCCTACTATATTTTGACAAGCATCAAACATGCAATTTTAAAAAATCTAGAGTGCTAAGCAACTCGAATTTAGAATCGAACTAGAGGATTAGGGTTTAATTAAGCAAGTATCATATACTAATAGTGTCTAACACTAAGAGAAAAAGAAATATAACCTCTGTAGACCTCTCCTTCTCTTCTATAGCTTTGTGTAGATGTCCTTGGACTCCGTGGTTCCACTCAAAACTTGAATACGTCCGCTTGAAGCCTTTGAAGTCCACGATGATCCACCACGGAGTTCCTTACACTCAAGCTCTTGCTTCACTTAACCTAACTAGAAGTAAAGCAAACAGCCTATACAAGTGGGCTAGACTAATATATATTGATGAAGTGGGTATTTTTCTCACTAAAAAACCTTTCTTTTTCGTTCTCTTTTACTCACTAAAAATGGTAGAGAGCTTGGAGGAAGAAGATGAGGAAATGGCTAAGTTTGAGAGAATGAGAAAAAATAATAACCATAAGAGAGAGAGTCACACTCACTCTAATAACGAGTATGGAAAATATCTAGATATTTTGAGAGAGTGAGTTAGTGGAGGATTAGATAATGAACCATGGTTAGCTAGATATTTTTCTAAGAAGAGTGTAGAAGAAAAATCAACCATGTGATTATTATCGAATTTCCATTTACTCAAAATCAATAAAATATCTAAAATGTTTCCATATGAGTCTAACATAGCCATCTCCAATGTATCATCCACCATGACACATGCACATATGTATATGTGTATATAAATCCATATAAACATACATATATGCATGCACACATAAAGAAAGGAATTAATAATGAGCTAATGGTCAGTTTATATTAAATCAACACTTGATTTAATAATCCGGTCATATCACATATAACCCAACCAACAGAAAACGCCAGATTAAAATATGGTACCATATACTCATATTAATCAAGCTCCCGCACATATCTCCATATGTGCCCCACTTCGTTTCGCCTGAGCTCGGAAACCCCAATGTGGGACTCTAAGACTCGTCAATACTCTAGCAGTGGATAGTGATCATATCAGATACTCACAAACCGTCAGCGATACTAGCTGCACGTAACGGCTACCCCGGTATTAAGCGAACAGAAGAACAACAAGCGAACTTGTCCAAACCCCCGTAGAGCCAACCAGCAACACCTACCATACAATCCGGTCTCTTTGTCTGATATGTTGCATATTGAGTCTAGGAATGGAATCGTCGAGCCCTAATAACTCAATAAATCATGCCAATATATGTCTTATAATAGGTCGAGAAACTACTGATAACACTTATCAGTAAATCTCATCAGCCCTGGCCAGGGATTTCGAGTTATAACCAATCGCGCATAGTACAACATCAACTCTCAATACCGGGAGAGACGAAACCCTTCCTATCGCTCATTGCCCCCCATGTTTCTCGGGACTGTACCCAAAGGCCACCTGTTTGCACGACTCAGTGGAGCCATGGTAGGGTGGAAATCAAAGCACAGTGGGAGAACACACAAGACTCTATGACGATCTCGGGTCTACAAACTAACATGTACAAGTGTCACCTGAGAACTACTATCCGAAGATAGATATAATACCATATAGGAGTTCTCGGCGAGTCCGTTCAGTCTACTCAGTTTCCAATGAGCACCCGTATACAATCTTTGATGTCAAACACCGATGGATATGGGATCATCCATCACCCCTTCAACTGGGTCAAGAAACGTATACGCTAGTCTACTCTAGAATATCGATACCCCGTCTCGATACACCCATGACTAGGAACAATTAAGGATATGCTTATAGACTGCTCATGCCCCACTAGTATGATCTGCATCATAATCATGGTAGTTAAGCTGTTATCCTAAGGGCTTTATCAACATGTATCAAATGAACAGTATATACAATCAAGTGAACATGTTAGGATAAAGTGTAACCAGATAGTATACTATCATGTCGAGCAAGAAAGTTCTCTGTATATATATACATGTATAAACATCCACTATACAAATAATGGCTTTTAGGGCATACATATATCCAACACACACACACATATAGGGGATTCTCTACGTACTCATAATTTTATGATTGACAGTTTCCTGGGTGGACCATGCTGCCTTCCTTTTTTACTTTTAAAAAAAAATTATAGGGTGGACATTTCAAATCTTTATACAGTTATAGTTATAATATTCTTTTATGAGACGGACTCTTCTAGAGTCCTGCTCTTTCGTCAATTGTAAGAAAATCCAAAGAAGATATTTGGTAAGGTTTTCTTTGGTTATATAAAAAAATTCCTATTAAATCCAAATTATAAAGGTTATATAAATTTTATTTTAAGGACTTTAATTAGATTTCTTTTCGTTTAACATGTTCATTTTTTTTCATGTACAAAGCTATTTTTTCTGCGTCCTTTTGAGGCCTTCTCTTTCTCTGTAACAAAATCATCAATAGAATTTCTTTCATATGACATAAGACCCACGCGTGAAGCGTGGAATCAACAACTAATATATTATATAGTGGACATTGGTAAACAAAGAGGAGTAATATTTTTCGTACCAACCCTGTTGAGTGTACAAACCATCAGGCTGGTGATTGGATATAAAGGTATATTAATATTACCTTCGAAACTTGAACTCATACCAGTTTCTAACCGATCACTAATCCGGCAGTACGCGCGAACAATATTTTACAATGACTTAGTTTTTTGTTGTTGTATTTTATTGTAACCTAAACTCCCGCGTCCAATCCGTCTTGAATTTGTGCGCGTTGGTGGGATTATTTGATATTAATTATAGGCTAACTCTCTGAATTTATTTTCAAAATGTTTAAATATTTATTTATGAAATTTATGCTTTAGAAAGTCAAAAGTACTCCCTGTAAGTTGGGGTTTTTTGCTGCAATTAGCTTTAATCATGTCAGGATATTAGTAGATTTGTTACAATTTCTTTCCAGTTGATAGTCACAATCTTGGCGGCTATGTATATAGCATTATTGTCTTTACTATTTGGCATTATTGTCATTAATCAACAAAATAAAAAATAAAAAAATTGACAAAATCTCAATAACCAAAGTCAAGAAGTAGAGATATCCATCTCATCTATCACAAAATATAAAAATAAGAAAATGAAAAGCCAATAACTTTCTTTCTCTTTCTCATAATTTCATTCATTACACATTCTCGCCCATACTCAAAAGCCCAAAAAGATATATATATCTTACAAATTTATACATAAGCCCTTATATCCTTATTATCTTGTATGACTAATAAATTTCTCAGTTCTATAATATTACCACTAATCGTATACATTTAGTTTAAATTTAGTTAAATTATAAATATCCTTATATATAGAGAGAGAGAGGGGGGGGAAGAGGCCAAAGGAGGGAATTTCCTGCTATGGCGTCGAAAAAATACACCCTCCATCGTTTTTTCCGACGATTGGCATCTATTATCTTCATCGTCATCATCTAAAATGTGGGTACACCAAATTTCATGTGATTCTACAACTTTTTCACCGTTAATTTAGCAATGCAAAAAGTTCTATTATCGGTAAACCGTTAATTTTGAACTCACTAAATCAACAATGAAAAGACAGTAAAATCACATGAAATTTGGTGTATCCACATCTTAGATTTGCTAAATCAACAGTGAAAAAGTTGTAGAATCACATGAAATTTGGTGTACCCACATCTTAGATGATGACGATGAAGATGATGGGTGCCGATCGTCGGAAAAAAGGAAGGAGGTTGTATTTTTTCGACGTCATAGGAGTAAATCCTCTTCTATGGCTTATTTCCTCCATTATTCTTATATATATAGAGACAGAGGGAATAATGGAGGAAAGATGCCATAGGAGGGATTTCCTCCTATGGCGTCGAAAAAGTATGCATTTTCTCGTTTTTTCCGATAATCGGCACCCATCATCTTCATCGTTGTCATCTAAGATGTGGGCACACCAAAATTCATGTGATTTCACCACCTTTTCACTATTGATTTAGCAATGTAAAAAGTTCTGTTGTCGGTAAACCGTTAATTTTGAACCCACTAAATCAACGGTGAAAAGGTTGTAGAATCTTATGAAATTTGGTGTGCCCACATCTTAGATGATAACGATGATGATGGTGAGCGTCGATCGTCGGAAAAACGAGAGAAAACGTACTTTTTCGACGCCATAGGAGGAAATCCCCTCCTATGTCCTCTTTCCTCCATTATTCTCTCTCTCTCTATATATATATATATGAGAATAATGGAGGAAAGAGGCCATAGAAGGGAATTTTCTCTTACGACGTCGAAAAAATACACCCCCATTTTGTTTTCCGACGATTGGAACCCACATCATCTTCATCGTTATCATATACGATGTGGGCACACCAAATTTCATGTGATTCTAAAACTTTTTCATAGTTGATTTAGCAATGTAAAAAGTTTTATTGTCGGTAAACCGTTAATTTTGAACCCACTAATTCAACGGTGAAAGAGTTGTAGAATCACATGAAATTTGGTGTACCCATATGTTAGATGATAACGATGAAGATGATGAGTTCCGATCGTCGAAAAACACGTTGGATGCTGTATTTTTTTTGACGCCATAGGAGGAAATTCCCTCCCATGACCAGTATTATTCTCTGTATATATATATACACACACACGCAATCATCCCAAGTGATGCTTGTCTCATTTGATTCATGGAGTAATATGCTTGGTTATTTACCAAGTTAAGAATTGTCACAATCATCTCGCATAATGCCACGTCACATACCCAAATATCAAACACACAATAACAAAACAAGACAACTCTATACTAATTTTCCAACAAGATGCCTCACAAAGGAGAAAGCAACCTTAAAAACATTAATTATTCAACACAATCTCCAAAACCTCACGCACAAACTCACCCAATCACTGACACAAGGGCCCCCCACATCCAACCAAAACCCTCCACGTAGCCCACAGCACCAATAAGTAGGCCTCATATCCCAACCACTGCAACTCATCCCCCAATCGCCCAATAGTAACGCTGTCATGAACCGTTATCTCCCTCTCCTCCTCTCCTTCTTACTCGTCCTCTCGTCGCCGTTAGTTAACGGCGAGGACGACGACCTCCTGATCCGTCAAGTCACTGACCACGAAGATCTCATCCTCAACGCCGAGGCTCACTTCGCTAGCTTCATTAGAAAGTTCGAGAAATCGTACGCGACCCCTGAAGAGCACAGCCACAGGTTCAACATCTTCAAGGAGAATCTGCATCGAGCGAGGTTGAATCAGAAGCTCGATCCCTCAGCGGTCCATGGGATCACGCAGTTCTCGGATCTGACGCCGGAGGAGTTCGAGGGGAGGTACTTAGGGTTGAGGAAGAAGAAGCCAGATCCGAAAGGCGCGCACGAGGCGCCGATCCTGCCGACGAAAGATTTACCGGCGGATTTCGATTGGAGAGATCATGGCGCTGTTACTGTAGTTAAGAATCAGGTGAATTTTTTCAGATCTAGGGTTTTTTTTGTTGATTTTTTGAATAAAGTTGTGATATTTTGTAGTAAAGTTGTGAATTTTTTTTGTGGATTAGGGTTCTTGTGGATCTTGCTGGTCGTTTAGTACGTCGGGGGCGTTGGAAGGCGCGAACTTTTTGGAGACGGGGAAGCTGGTGACCCTCAGCGAGCAGCAGCTGGTCGATTGCGATCACGAGGTTTGCTTTTTTAACTTGCTATTATTTTTTGTGACAATTCTTTATCCCATCCCCCCCCCCCCCCCCAACACCCCACCCCCCAATTAGAAGATATAAACTTCGTTCCTAATGATTCAATCTTTCGCTTAAAGTATTACTTTGCTATTTATTGATGTTTTGTTATGATTATGTTTTTTTCTTTAAATTTCTACAAAGTACACACATACACATAATTCATTGAGGTTGAGCAAAGACATTGATGGATGATTCTATCCGAAGTTTGGAGTTACCTCAGTGATTTTTCAACATATCATTTCTTAACAGCGTGATGCTATTTCTTTCTGTGCTGCGGTGCTTCTTTTTTTGGATATAATTTAGTGCAAAAAGATTAACAATCCTTGTTGATGATGTAGAGTTCTTCTAATTTCTTGGAAAATAAATGTCAAGTTTATACAAACCTACATATTTTGGTGCATCATGATGCACGTCTACTTGGTCCTACTTGCATATCAATTAGTAACTGCTAGAGTTCACACAGTTGGACTTCGAAAAGGCTTTTAATTAGATCTTCTTGTATCTTTAACAGTTAACTAAAATTTTGTCAGGTATCAATTTTTTGTTCACTAGTTTCTTGTGGTTTTCTTAGCAACACTCTGTCTTGTTCCACATGCCTAATTGTGTCATATAATAAGAGTGGACTTGTTTCTCATGGATCAAATGAGCGATATATAATTACATTTCAGCCTATTAGTTCTTAAGAGTTGCTTTAGAAACAACATATGGCTTTAAAGATTTATCTGGGAACTGGTAGGATGTTTTAGTTTGCATAAAATACAAGCTTTTCTTTTCTTTCACGCCATAGGTTCATAGTGCATGATGATATTCTTGCTACAAGAAAGTTTGTTCTTATATTTAGCGAATTCTTGATTATTAAGCCTTTTCGAAAAATGTTAGCTTGTCTTTCTTTTATCACACTTAAGTTATCGTCAGAAGGTAGTGTTCAAACAGAAAGTCCTTTTCCTTATGGTGCACTTACACATCATTGCCATGGATACCAGAGCTTCTTTTCTTGTGTAAAATAAGTTAATTCCTTTGTTCGGTGTTTTCCATCAGCATAATTTTGAACTCTCTTTTCAGAAATTTATTCGCATCACATGATGCTAAAGCCATTATAACATTGTTAGCTAAAGCTATTATTTATTGAGTATGTGAATGATCGTTGAAGCAATAATGCACTGCATCTGTGATCATGCCTATTATAGTATTATGTTATTTTGAAATCATCTGTATACAGCTATATTTTAGTCTTAACTTGTCCACTAGTTGGTTTCATAACTTTCGTTCTCTCCATCTGCACACATTATTGATGGCTTTGATGGTTTTGCTGCCTTAACCATGTATTAAGGGGTTGTTTGGTTGCTTATAGTTAGAAAATCATTGCATTTGTAACTACATGTAGATCTAACTACCGTAGTTGCAACACGATTCCTTTGTTCGGTTGAAATGAGTTCTAACTTCTTGTTTTGCAAAAATAGTGTTTGGTTGAATGTAGTTACAACACAATAACTATCTTTCCTTTTGTTTTTTTGTGTTTCAACACTTGAAGTAGCAATGCGCTTAATTTGAGCGAAGTTGCAACCGTTTTTTTAACCCAGAGTTTTCCAACTACATGTTTGAGCAACCATTAGTAACCAAACACATGTTTTCATATTTCCTTGTAGTTGAAACAACATGAGGCTTCAACTGCATTTAACCAAACAACCCTAATATTAGTAATTACTGACTGCAACACCATAAGTATATGTCATAGAGAATTATATGGTACAGAATGCTGGGCTCCTAAGAAGCATCATACACAGAAGATGCACGTAGCGGAGATGCGCATGCTTCGTTGGATGTGCGGTAACACTAGAAAAGACAAGGTGCGAAATGAGGATATTCGTGCAAAAGTTGGTGTAGCACCCGTGGAGGAGAAGATGCGGGAAAACCGGCTTAGATGGTTTGGTCATGTGCGACGCAGACCTATGGAAGCACCGGTTCGACGAATAGATACTCTCGATATGGGTAATGGCAAAAGGGCAAAAGGGAGACCGAAGAAAACATGGATGGAGGTGATACGAAACGATATGGTTGCCAAAGGACTCAATGAAAGTATATTGTTCGATAGAAGTGAGTGGAGACAGAGGATTCATGTGCTGGACCCGGCGTGATTCTCATGTTGGTTCATGTAGCCTACCCCATATGCTTGGGATAAAAGGCTCAGTTGTTGTTGTTGTTGTTGAAAGTCTAAGGTGTCCATGTGAGGAGTCCTGGTCCTTATTCTGGTTACTTTTTTTTCCTGTTGCATATTTCTTGTTTCTAGAGCAACATTGATCCTTATTTCAAAGTGGAATGTGTTGCTGACAGTGATGCTTAGCTAGAGGCATGGTTTTTTTTCAATGACATGATTAGTGGCTTCATATTTAAACTAATATGAAACAATATGATTGTTATACTTTTGAGACAGTTAAGGAGTTCGGGAGGTATTTAAAAGTCTTATATCTTCATATGAAATGTTTATTTTGTTTGAACCTTGAGTTTCTTTTGGTTAGAGAACTTAAAACATGTTGTTCCCATGTGACATAATCATGATGGAAAAATGATTTGCTCCACAGGTTTCTTTTTTATAAAAATATATAATAAAGCGGTGTAAGCAGTACCTCAGTATAGCTTTGAATTTATTAAGCTAAGTTATTGTTCTATCTATCACAACTATTTTTCAAAAATAATAAAAACATTTCTTTTTGTGCATTTGAGAAAATAAATATATGAAATCTGTACAAAACTAGGTAGGAGCAAGGTATCTAGGAAACTGACTTGATAGGAGAAAATAAGTTGCATGTTCTATCTTCAAAACAATTGTAGATGGTTAACAAAAGATCAAGCATTTTTATCAGCAGCGTGACTATTAGCTTAACTATGTGATGACCATTCTAATTGTGATAAACATGAATTTATTTTTCTACATCCATTATAATTTGATGAATTATTCTATTTTTTATTTTTAATAATACCTATTTTGAATTTGTTTTCAGACTGTATGTGCTCTAGCTTTATAAAGTGTATCCCTTCAGATTGTTCAATTGTATGTATTTTGGGTAACATACTGACACACTTTGTTTGCATGGATATTGAGATAGCAATATTTTATCAATTAATTTATTGAGATTTGAGACAGGATTTAAGCATTACAAATTTACATCTCATATCCTTTATTGAGTTTATTCTCTTAAGACTGAACAACACCCCCCCCCCCCAACACATACACACCCCCAACCCAAAAAAAGGGGAAAAAGAGAGAAAACTATTAGGACCCTGTACCTTGTATGGCTGTCGCTTCATCTGATTTCTTGCACTACTGGCTACCATTTTGTGTTGTAGGACTTTTAAAGCTTATTATTGTTCACGCAATAAGAATCAGTAACATACATGTTCCTCGACTTGACAATTTTAAGTTGGTGACTAAATGTATGTTGCATTATGTAATGAACCCATAAATTCCGTTCTTTGACCTCATATTTCTAACTTTGTGCAGTGTGATCCATCTGAAGCTGATGCATGTGACCAAGGATGCAATGGTGGATTGATGACAACTGCTTTCCATTATTTGCTCAAATCTGGTGGGCTTGAGAGAGAGGAAGACTACCCTTATACTGGTACAGATCGGGGCACTTGCAAATTTGACAAGTCTAAGATTGCTGCCTCTGTCTCCAACTTCAGTGTTGTCTCCATTGATGAGGATCAGATTGCTGCTAATCTTGTGAAGCATGGCCCTCTTGCAAGTATGTTGTCTCTCTATCTTAGTAGGTTTTGCATATCCACATAAAATTCTCATCTGGGCTAATTGTTATAAATGCATCATAATGCTAGCTAATCAGGTCTTGTTTGTCTTTGGAGTTTATGATCTGAATTACCAAAAAAATTATCCTGCGTTTTCTGTTGTAGAACTCTTGATCCAAAATATGCAACTATTTTGTTCAAAAACCATGAATTTAGTGTTTCAAACAATAATTACAACCATGCACATATTTTCAATGCATGCATATTAACTCCAATATTACAACATGGACATACTCTCGTTCCATTCTAATGATGAGTAGTTGTTCAAGTATTTGAAAAACAGCCTGTAATAATATCTTAGTCACTGAAAATAACTACTCTTTCCACCACATGTCGTATTTCATTCCATGTCAACTTTGAGGATAAGCCTACTCGTATCTCACCTTGTTCCGTACTTATTGAGGCCGCATTTAGCAATTTAGGTAACTTTGGTTACGATAAGATAACAGTAATTTTTTAGAGTTATGTAACATGACTCCAACTTCCTAACTCAAGCATAATTGGCTTCTATTTTGAGTTAGAATAACTATTTATCTCAACCAAATAGTTTACAATGTCTACTACAATTTCATTTTTCCATAATATTTTTTAAAAAAAAAGAAAGAAAGATAACAAGTCTTCTAGAGAGCTAAACAAATTCCAAAGCCAAATAACTTTTCAAGTGGAGTTGCAGGCTCCAATTTACAAATAATATACTTCGCTCAAAAGAAAATACAAGTTATTCCAGGTGCAAAGCGAAACAGTGCGTCAGCTTGAAAGTTGCATGCCACCTAGAGATTCATTTCATTTAAAAATTCTATACAAGTATTGGGAGCCAAGTCTCTATGAACATTGCAACCCGATTCTATAAAAAGGTTGTCAGCCAAATGTTATTGCTATGCAAATGTTGGAGTTTTGCCAAATGCCTATTCATGCACATAGCAAATCAAAACATTGCAAAGCCAAATTTTCCTTTCATGGGCTGAAAATTCAAATTTTCTCTACTGCTGTTATGATAACCTCTTTTTGCGAAGTCAATTTGGCAGTGTCGCCTTACTTTCTAAATTTATTGTAGATATAAGGGGAACATCCTTTCTTTTCAATATATCCAGATAGCTTATTCAAAACTCAACCACATATCCCATCTCTCCTTTCTTCTAAAGATGTTGCCTTCAAAAAGTAATATTTTGCACTGCAATGATGGCTACAAATGCTTCAATGTTTATTTCTTTTCCCTGCTTTCACCCTTAGAAGCTAAAAGGGTAATTTGCGTTAAATGCCTCTGACCTTTTCATGTCTATCACAGTAAACTGTTTATCTTTAAAATCGCATTCAGCACCGTTAAATTCTAAAACGTGCATTAAAAATCACATTAAACATCATCAAAAAGTTGCATTCAACACCATGTCAGTGCTGGCATTTGTAATATTTATAGTTCAATAATGTTTCTATGTAATTTACCCTAAGTTGTAACATGTTTAAACATTTAATGCGGCAATTGAAATGATTCTCCATACTGTAAATATCTCATATACAATTTGTATATCATGTTGCAGTTGGTATCAATGCTGTCTTCATGCAGACATACATCGGGGGAGTGTCATGCCCATACATCTGCACCCGGCGCTTGGACCATGGCGTGCTTCTCGTAGGTTACGGGTCCTCTGGATATTCCCCGATCCGCTTCAAGGAAAAGCCCTTCTGGATCATAAAAAATTCTTGGGGCGAGACCTGGGGTGAAAACGGGTACTACAAGATATGCAGAGGCCGCAATGTTTGTGGGGTCGACTCCATGGTCTCCACAGTGTCAGCCTTTCACACAGGAAAACAGGAGTAACTGTCTCTAGCAGAACTAAGTATGTGTACAAGGAAAACCCGTCAATTTATGCACACGGGCTTTGTCTTATCCATGGATATATGCTTTTATGTACATAAAATGCAAACTTGCATGCTATAACTAGAACAAGTTGTCTCATACATAAGCTTTGGTATTTTATAAGCAATACTTTATTGGCTATGATGTTTGGCTTTAATTTTTAATATATGATTCTGGAGCTGTTAGAATTATCTGCCAATTTATTCTTTTATATGGTTATGATACATGCTATCGTGATTTAATGAACATCTTTGTCTCATTACGAGCTGATGAAGCAGAAGATACGGCTGCTGGATAAGCTTGAATGTACAGGGTGTTTATTAACTAATTACTTTTACTAGTGTTTGTGCCTTTTCTGACTAGCAGATCATTAACCTTTTCTGAATCACATCAAAACAAATGATCATGATATTATTATTATTATTATTATTGAAATGTCGTTATATCAATTTTTACTCACAATTCATATTATTTGTAGCATGTGCAGAAGCACGAGTCTTCAAACTGAAATTGTAAATTTGATTATCCGGATGATATGCATGAAGTTTTTATTTTATAAAATTGTGAAAAATATTAAAACAACAAGAAGATCGATGAGAATCATATGGCATTTAAACCCTTAAGGATTAGCTGCAATTCATGGAAACTTTAGGAGTTGTAGGACGAACGAGTCTTCAAACTGAAATTGTAAATTTGATTATCCGGATGATATGCATGAAGTTTTTATTTTATAAAATTGTGAAAAATATTAAAACAACAAGAAGATCGATGAGAATCATATGGCATTTAAACCCTTAAGGATTAGCTGCAATTCATGGAAACTTTAGGAGTTGTAGGTCGAGGAGCCAATTAATTCCGTAAATAGATATATAGAACATGAATAAGGGCCGTGCAGGTCCGTAACTGCAGTGTCCAAACCACAGGCCCCATGAGGCTCTGGGGTCTATGTTATACACGGGCTAACTGCAGTGTCCAAACCACAGGCCCCATGAGGCTCTGGGGTCTATGTTATACACGGGCCCGTAGTCTGGACACTGCAGTTATGGACCTGCAGTATCCCTGCACGCCCCTAATAGCCTTTGATTTATACATGTCTTATTTTTCATTTATGATATTATCAAATTTTAGTTGGTAAGCCAATATAAAGAAATAAAGATTTCTGTATCTTTTTGTTTCTCAAAAGTATGCAGTTGTCAAATTCCTGAACTTTGCTGGGCCCTGTTAGACCAGTCTGACATAATAATATAGATTTTACATAAGAGAGGTTAATGGAGGAAAGATAGCGGAGGGAATTTCCTCTTATGGCATCGGAAAAATATATCCTCTATGATTTTTTTCGACGATCGGCATACATCACTTCCATCTTTATCATCTAAGATGTGGATACACAAAATTTCATGTGATTATACCATCTTTTCACCGTTGATTTAGTTGGTGCAAAATCAATGGTTTACCGACAATAGAATTTTTTACATTGCCAACTCAACGGTGAAAAAGTGGTGGAATCACATCAAATTTGGTGTATGCACATCTTAGTTGATAACGATGAAGATGATGGATGCCGATCGTCGGAAAAAATGGTGGAGGTTGTATTTTTTCGACGTCATAGGAGGAAATCCCCTCCTATGGCCTCTTTCCTCCATTATTCTCTTTACATAATAGCAAGTGAGCGATACCGAAAAACTAGTATGAAAGTACAATGCAATTGGTTATGAACATATTATCTAGCAAGATTGACGATCAAACCAAGAGCTTACCTTTATCATCCAATTGGTTTCATTTGCAATACTAGACATCTCAACTTTCGAGGCTTATATAACCCCTATGAACGCACACAAATATTAGTCTTTCCATTTCTTTCTCTATTGTATAATGCATTTTGATCGGTCGAATATGAGCACGATTATTATGTGAGCAAAGTTGGCGTATCTTACATGAACATAACAACTTTCTACAGAATAGGCATGATAAAGAAAATTATATAGAGGAGGTACTGTTGTTTACCATTTTTATGATCAAAAATTTTTAAAGGGAAAAAAGGAAGATGTTTTTATGTTCTTGTATAATATTATCTCATAGGGTTGAATAAATGAAATTAATTCAGTTGTTTGCGGACACTAAATTTTAGCACAATTAAATAACATGATAAATAATCTTCTTTAGCAAAAAAAGGCCTTGATTTGATCAGTAAAGTCAAAATCTAATGCGTATTCCTTCTAATGAGTTGCTTATTCTTTGGATAGAAAGAGGTTGAAGCTTATATTCTTCATCAGAAACAGATCCACATCACAAACTGCATGAGAAAGGCACAAAAAAATGAATGACAGCTGTTGAAGCAATAAGGACAAGAAACGTGGGATAATAGTTGGCATTGATTATACGAAATTCTAAGCAATCGGGATCCGTCGGAGATAGATATTAGGGTCGAAAATGGGGAGAAGGGTGTACGCCGTCAATTGATAGTTTGATGCGAACATTTTCGTTGAATACAAATTGGTGTGGCTACTAATAGTGAGCAAAACTAAATAACATACATAAAATCTGTAGAATAGTTCTCTGGACATTATGGGTTTGTTGTTCTTTGATGGTTTGTTCCACATATTTGCAAACATTTTATCTCTATATTAATAATGTCACGTCCCGCTTTCCAAAAAACGGTAGCAGACCCGTGACACATTTATACCGAGAAGGATTTTTCTCTACAGCTATTATATTTAATTCCAACAATAAACAAGAGTCGATGCAAAGCCAAATATCCGATACAACTGGAATATGAATTAAAAGAAAAGCCTTAACAAGTAGGCATACGAATATGAGGACCGACGGCCTCCAGAAATCAGCCTGCGATGATAGCTGCGAATAATTCTTTTCTGTCGGCTCAAACTCTCCTCCTATTTCCTCTCCTTTCCGTAAGGCACCTGATGAACATTCCCAAAAGAAGAAAATAAACGAATGGAATGATCGTCGGTGATTTTGCACTCAGTAAGTCCCCAGTTAAGATATGATTATAAAAGTAATATAATGATAAGCATGTAAGCAAGTATGAAATAGCATAATGAAGTGAATAAACATGTCATGGCAATTAAGCAAAATAAACTATATAAGTATGGCAGTTTTACGGTTACGTGTTTTATTGTAGTTTTAGTAGTGAAAGTATACGTGTAACGAGAGTAGCCCGTCAAACCCATGAACCAACAACACGTATAGTTAAGCTCTGTCAAACCCACGGAACAATGCTACATGAGATTCTTGAATGGTTAGTGAATTTTAGTGGACTCCCGTGACACGAAATGCGTTCATCACCAAACTATATACCCCTTTTCCCGTGTTATCGTATTTAAGTTACAGAGTTTGACATAAGCTCTACACGAATCCATCAATATGTTGGAGTGTTGCAAGTTCATGTCTAGTTTGCATGTTCATGTAGTCACCTATTCAAGTATTCATATATACAAGTATTCGCGGTTTGAGTCAGATTCCAATCAAGCATGCAATATATCTAATCATATGAATCATGCATACATAATATCTTAAGAAGTCGGTTGACACAAGTTCGTATGGCATAAAAAATGATAACAACCCGAAATATCCATAAAGCATAAACCAGAAACAGTGGCTTAACGAAATGCCAGAAACTAACAAATAATCAACTCATATGAAAACACGATAAATGTAGTCTTAGATGTTATGCAGATATTGGTTCAAGTCTCGTCTAAATCCAATTACTGGTTTAGGAGATAATCGTGATTTGGTATTGTTGCGCAGAGTAGGAAAAAATCTGTCCAGCACCGTCACAAGTTTAAGAAATACAAATTACAATATTTTTCAGTCGTTTTCAAAAAAAGAGTTTAACTAGGATCTTTCAGTATAGTTATTAAAACAAATAGGGTTTACGCAATTTGAATCTCTCTGAAACTATAGTTATGATTATTTTAATCTAAGGGTATAAAGTAGATTTTTTTTCTGGGATAGCCAAGAGGGGGTCACTTGCTGAGCATACATTTATGAGTCCAGGGTTCTACAGAAAAGTTCTAGGGTTATCAAATTGGCATCTGTACATCTAAGGCTTGTCGCCATCCAGTTTCTATAAAGTTATCTATGAATTTTTGAGAAACAGTGTGCAGATATGGACAGAATCTGTCCAGATTCGACACATAATTTTAAAAGACAGAAATAAATTATTTCTATCAGTTTTCAAAAGTCGGGTTGAAAAAAGAAAAGGTAGATCTTTCGATCTAATTGTCAAAACAATTTGATTACATGCAATATGGGTCTCTGAATACGGAGTTATGAATTTTTAAAGAGATCTTTTAAAATCAGTTTTCAGATTTAACGAAAACAGCGACTAAAAGTGACATAAAACATAAATCGTGGTTTGATTCGATTTGAAATTTTCACAGCGCGTGTAGAAAAAAAATCTATTACTCTACATAATTTTATTAGAATATCAGATCATAAGAATTTAATTATAAATATATTTCGTAAACGTATTAGTGTCTAAAAGAGCCGGTTTTCAAATAGAAGGGTTCTATTAGAAATGCGGTTTAAATCTTAATATTAAAAGTACGGAATTGAGTGTGATCCTTTTATTTGCAGCTAGCAAATAATGGAATCTAATGTTTATGAAGCAATCATTCAAATTTGTCATGACACATACACGGAGACAACCGCAGGTTACACTACGACTTTAAATGAAATAAAAACCCTTTTTATATATCGATCGGATTCTAAGTATCATGCAAGTATCTTGTGCAACGATTCAATGCGCTCTCATACAATAACAACCAATATTAACAATGATCTTGAGTATGTATAAAGAATAAATCTTAGCGTCTTAACATTTTCGCAAACACAAAACTTATTATAAAAACCACTAGCATTTCATTTTATGGATATTATTTGAACGTAGGATTAACCGAGTATAGCGAGTAGCGATGTGATTACGACATGGGAAGGGAATTCAGCAAGAGGAATGAAAAAAATGGGGACTTACAGGAAATCAAGAAAGTACCACAACTGTTTACCGTAAAAAACTAAACTGAGACGCGGAAGACGTCTAGCCTGAATACGGGGGCAGATCTATTTGGAACATATCCGTCCACCTTTCCGAAAATGCCAAATTAATTTATGGCACCGTATATCGGAGGTTTGGACGGATGCGACCAATATAGCGCGACTTTATCAGATTCCCCCTCATTTATGAGGGGTTTTTGACTGTGGAGACGCTCTTCCCTGCAGGCGCAAGCTCCTGTAATTAATTACGTTATCGCGTTACGATAACAACTTTCTCCTGCTCCAGGCAGATCACATCGTGTCGCGTTGTATTTGGTTTATTTTGGGGTTGCCCGTGGATTGTATACGAAGGCTAGTTTATGTTATCGTCCCATAGGGCGCGGATTAGTCGAAATCCGTATATTAAATTTGGGTTTGAACTTAGGACGCAAATCTCGTATGAACAAGGTCCATTAGTTCAAGATATGTCGTCTGAAGATCGTTAGTCATTTTTGAGACTAAGATCAACTCAGGAATATATGGTTAAGGTTCGTTAATCCTGTTTTGGATTAAGATCAACTTAACAAGTGTAGATTAAGGATCTTTAGTCATCTTTGAGACTAAGATCACTTAAGTTTATTGATATTTTGATCAATACATGACATTTGAGAAACCAGAAACGTCATCATTTAATTAAACTTGGTTTAAGTAATTAAATGATGTTTTGTAGTATAAGTGCGCATGTATATGTGAAGCACCTGCCTATTTATTTTATTTGAAAATGGTGCGCTTATGCGTTGCACGTGGTTACACACTGTTTTGTTTCAAAGATGTTGTGCATGTATATCACATGACACATCTGTTATGGGTTACAAGTTATATATGTGCACATGTATGTACATATGTATATATTCAGTAAGTCAACATATATTGTATGTGACATTTGCACATCAGGAGTCATGTGCGCACTCGTGATGCACATTCCTTCATAGGCAATTTTTATTAAGTGCGCACACACGAGTGTCGCATGATGCACATGCCTTCAGAGATAATTTTTGTTGAGTGCGCACACGTGCGTATCACGTGGTGCGCATGCCTTCAGAGGCAATTTTTATTAAGTGCGTACACATGAGTATCACGTGGTGCGCACATCCCTGGGACATTTTTTTCCTAAGAGCATCAATCTTTTTTATTAAGTGTGCACTGATTTGGATGCGCACATGTTTTTATCAGAAAACACAAGCTTTCGTTAAGAAGCCATGGCTTCTGTTTTATCTTCTTTTCTTCTTCTCTTATTTGCAGAGAAGTGAAAATCTCGATTTTCATTTGTTTTTTGAGTCAGGTATACATGCGTTTGATAGTGCACATCTTATTTTTATTTTTAGATCTTAGGATCAATCTCTCGCAAAAGTACAAAGTTTATGAACGAGGGATGAACCCTAAGATCATTTGATTTCTTAATAGCGAATCAATAAATTCAAAGAGAAGCAAAGGCTTCTGTATAAAAGCAAATGCTTTTAAATGGAGAAAAAGAGAAGTTTTCTCTTGATTTCTACTTTGCACAAATTTTTTGATGAGGGGGGAGTCTTGAGATTTTTCAAGCATATGGAGAGTTTTGTCTTTGATTTCCTCATATGAGACTCCTATTTATAGGAGAGAAGAAATTAGGATTTGTTTGATTTGTTTCAGTTTGTTTCGATCACAATCTGATTTCAGATTGATTCAAAAAAATTTAATTGATTTATATCAATTAAGGGTGACATGTGCACCGTTGGATTCTTGATCCACAGATATTTTTTGCTAAGGTGTTTAACCAACAGAATATTTTTCTACTAATTAGGAATTTTGATTGCTCATTGATAAAAAATTATTTCCTTTTTAATAAGCGTCTGGTTGTTAGAATGCGCATGTACTTTCACTTGTTATTAATTAAGTGCGCATTGCGCCCGTGCGTATTTGCGCACCTATTATACGTGCACTTGTTGCATGCGCGCCCGTTAAGCATGGGCGCCCGTTAGACATGCACGCGCACTTGTATCTTCATATATTTTCGAAGCGACAAACAAGTGTTGAACTATGATTCATTGGTTTCGTCTCGGAACTTGCAAGAATGTGAACTGTTTTTTTTATATCTTATAAATAGATGTCATTTTCTTCACTCTCTTTAGAGTTATACTTTTCTAAAGCTCTTATTTTCTATTAGAAGGCTTTACTTCTTCACTAATTTGGTAATTGCGCTTGTGTATCTATGTCTTTGTGCACTCAATTTGAGCCGCACACCTCTTTTGGTTGGGCATTTGAGTTAGCTTGCGCACTCTTTTGGTTACGCACTTAACTTAAGATAAATCTTAAAAGTTTCTTTTAAGATGTCACTTAAGTTTAACCTACCTCAGTCCGCTCTTTTAGTGAACTAACACCACTCCAGTATTTTCTTTCAGGTATCATGGCCAACCGTCCGATCAGGGAGATTGTCTCCCATGCCGACATTCGCTTTTACGAGCCGACTTTTACTGATGCTCAATGTGAAGATGTGCTTCGTCGTTATGAGGCTCAAGGTAGGCAAAATCTTCATCGACGCTCCAGTTTGCTCCAACTGATATTTCAAGCCATTCATAATACCATTCATGGGGCTATGGATGTAATGCCTCTCCCTGCTCTTGACCAAGCCGCGGATAAGGTGAATTCAGTTTTCCTGATGGAGTTTATCTCCAAAGGGTTGACAGACTGTGCAACCTCTCTTTTGCATGTAATCTTCCAATAACGGGCGATCTTATCCACATATGATAGAGATGAATAGACGCGCACATCGATGGAGGATAAGACTTTCGAGTTTTTGTCGGAGTCTGTTTATGACTTCACTCATCCTTAAACTCGGTCAATCTATTGCCGCTCTTTCAGGCGATGTAACAACCTTTACTTTTATTTATCTTTTACTTTTCAGTATTAGTCTATAATCCTCTTTTTTGATGTATTAATGAAAAGCCTTGCTTCTTTTACACTCGCACTTCTTTTTTATTTTTTGTGCTGAAGTTTGCTTTTGTTGCAAGAGCCCGTTGTTAGCATATGTGCACGTGTATTGCATTAGCCTTCATGTGCACATGTGTATAGGTGCGCAATCTGATCGAATCAATTTCATCATGTGCGCTTGTACATATCTGCGCATGTCGATCAAACCATCCATGTCAGGTGCACTTGTATACAGGTGTGCAAATCGATCGAAACAATTTTGTTATGTGCGCTCTTGACATCTGATGCACACTTGAACAGGTACGAACAACTTTCTTGCCGACGCCAAATCCTAGGCCTCGAGTCCGAGAGGCCTTAAGCTGAGGAGAAAAAGGCTAGGGAAAGAATTCCACCACAATTTCTCAAATGATATTTTTAGACGACACAGGGAGAGGAAGTGTATAAATTTTACATCAAGGATACTTTCTACGCATAAAAAAGCGACATTTATTGCATGCTCGAACACTTCATAAGATGGAGCGATGAACGTACAATGATGGTCATTCTTCCAAACATTACTTTCACGATATATTCGGACCGGATGGGTTCCTCGATAGCAATAAAATATGCTGAAGACGTCAAGATCTGATTACAAAGAAACATAACTATGATTTTTAGATAACTGATAGAATAGCCCATCTAAACTAAACCCAACAGGAATATAAAGCATAATGTACTAAAATTGGCAATATCAACTCTCGCTGTACATTTAGCAGTATCTTCTCCTGCAATGTATAATTCCAATTGCATTCTGAGTAGATCCTTATGCTTACCCTGAAATTAAAAATTTGGAGTTATGTTCAATCAAAAATATCGTACTTTTGATATAACATTTTCCTTACTTTTGATAAATATTTAAAGGTGTTTATTATAAATATGAGGCATATGAGGGTTTATCTGTAAAAATATCTATTGTCATATGTTTATATATTATAATTAATATTATAAAGGAAAATATATGCATATAATATCTATATAATATTTTATATTATGCATATAATATCAAATATTCTAATCAAGATTCTTTAAAAGATATAATATCATACAAATGGTTAGAATAATCTCTATAACAAATATTACTAAAATTATTCATGAAGATGTTGTGCAAGATTTGGCTCAGATCAGGAGATCGAGATATCGAGATGTCGGGAATCAAAAATCTGCCGATGAAGTTAAATAAAATTGAAGAATCAATACTGGCAGAGACTCAGAAAGGATATGAAGATTCCAGACATCAAATAAATCTCCATGTGTCACAATGAAGAAGCCCCAGAAGTTTGAAACCATAAATCCACCAAACGACCGCGGTTGTGCGTCTAAAACCACCAATAAACGGCGGATCCGCGGCCGATCCAACGAGTTAGGGTTTGGGATTTTTAGGCTTGATTTGCAACAATAAACCCTAATACTGGGGATCTAAAGTATCTGGTTTTGGGACTATATAAAGGACCGATGGCTAAACTTAGAAATCATCACTTTTTACACGAAGAAAATCACCGTCAAAGAACAAGTGATCCATGACAGGTCCACGATTTGACGTGATAAGGCGACGTGGGATTCGACGGAACATCTACTTCCTACGAGGCAGAGATCGAGAGCAACTTCTTCTTCCTCTTGTAATCTAAACTCGAAGAATTGTACTTGTGAAGTTGATTAATAAAGATAGATCATTAGTTTAATTATTTAGTATTTAATTTCTGCATTATAATCTCTATCATGCGCGAGTAATTCTTCGCTTGATAGGATTCGTAGGATTATGGTAGAACAATGGATGAGAAAATACTTTAACTTCTTTTAAATCTTATGAACTTTATAAACTTTAGCAAAAGAATCGTTAACATTCTTATCGGGCGCGCTACCAATTTATTGCTAGTCTCGACCGCGATTTGAGATCGATTAACAACTGTTTTGTTAAGGGCTAGACATGAATATAGATTAATGAAAGGACAATGGTCAATAGTGGGGAAACCTTAGTTTCTTCCAAGAATCATAATCTTCATTCATCACTATCAATCTAGTTTTAAATCTATCAAAAGATAAAAAGAGTCATCGTTATCAGTCATCCATGACTATTAAATCCTAACGAAACCTACAAGCCCTCTTCTTATATATTCTATATCCGTATTTAAACTAGTTCTAGAAACTATACATTCTACATTCATATTTCGACGTAGATCTAGAAACTATTCTCCTTTCTTATTTTACTCTAATCAAATCGTCTAATGCAAGATTAGAAATTCCACGCATCCTTGCGGACGATCCGTACTCATATCGGCTAGCTACACGCGACACCGTTATTGATTGCGGTTATTACACACACTTTCACAGACCAATCAAATGGCGCTGTTGTCGGGGATATTTACGTAATTTTTTTTCTTGCTATTCGTGTTGAATTTTTCTTCGATCCATATCATAAAAATAAAACAAAACAGCAAATTGTGTATTTAACGATTAGTGTGCAATTTTTGCGAGGGATTCTGGAGTCACTTGAATGAGATTCAGAGACTTTTAGAAAGGACCAGAGGAGTAAAGGAGACCACATATGAAAATTCAGCAAATGAACACGTCAAAGCACGGCGGAACTGCGACAGAAGCAAGCAATTAGCCGCGGAACCGCGGCGGTCTTGTTGAGTTGGGGCGCCAAATTCTTCTGGTGATCTTTCTCTGCTTTTTCTCTCTCCTCTAGAAATCTAATAATATATTTTTCTGCAGCATTCTTGCAAATTTCGCCGCTCAAAAATATTTTTGCTTGTTTTATGGGTTGTTTTTGCATATTTTTAATACGGACTTTAAGGGGCAAGACCATAATTCAGATTAGGTAGGGATTTCATCACCCTTCCTAGGCCCCACAAATCACAAAACGAGCACCCGCATAAACCTACATTAATAAAAAATATCTAGACCAAGCCCTAAGGACCGTCGCGCTCAATTAGGACAAAGGAAGGTCGTGGGTAATGTATCGCTTATCCGCATTACTTTTGTGGTGTCTAAGGCAAGTGTGACTACGAAAAATGGTTACTTAATTAGACCCGCTATTTCGGTGATCCGTATAGCGGATACCTCCCACTTACCTGGCCACAAGAGTGATAAAGAGGTGGTAGAGAATTGATCCCGCGGCTTGTCCTTTGGAACTCTAGGAGCGGTCTAGTGCTTGATCTATGTGACCTTAGTTTTAGGGTTTGTTTGTGCATTTTATGATTTGTTGAATCAACCCTCAAGTTCTACTTTCATAGCAACATAATCCAAATAGAGCTTAAATATTTCCCTTTTCACCCTCTTTTCTTTTCACCTTCTTATAATGGGTAACTCAAACAGACGAACTCTTGCCGAGCTTTGCTATCCAGAACCAGATATTTCTTGTTTTCGTTACCATCCGACTCTACCATGTCTTTGAGAGCGGAAAGAAACAGTTAAACTCTTCACCAAAATTCAACATCTTCTTATGTTGATAATTCATTTAAAACAAGTGAGGAACCACCTAAATGCATGTCCATCGCTGAGCATATGGAGAGGGCAAAAAACCAAAGTTTCAATCTGGTCAAACCGTTAGGACAACAAACACCATCACTTTCTAAAGAAGATATTGCTACTCGTTTTGCGGTGTATATGATATCTGTTGCCAGTCGCCAACCAACCAACTAATATCAATATTCTTCTTATCATAATGTTGATCCTACTTCTATCCAATTTTCACAACCATTCGATTCCTATCAATACCACTCGACTTTTACACCTTCTTTAGACAATTTTTCTAATCAGTCATTTGGAAGTTTTACCTATCCACAAGAATTTCAATCTTCTGCTGAAACCCCTTACTGACCCATGTCTAGTCTTGAACGGACAGTGGAAGAATATCGGGTAGCGTCGCACCACCACATAGAGGAATTGAATGGGTCCATAGCCGCCCTCATATAACCCAATGAACGAGCAACTAGTTTCCAACTAGCTCGACATTTTTCGATGTATGATACGGCAATAGGATAAACTGAGAATTTAGGTAGTGAGAGAGAGCAGTACACCCTTCCAAATCAAACCTCCCCATCCCAAATTGAAATCTATAACTCCAGTTTCATAAATCTATCGAGTACACCAAATGATTCACCAATTGAAGATAAAATGTTTGATGAGTTGTGCGACTTTGTAGTGTTTGATTTATCCGATTGTGAAGGGTCCATTTCAAGTTAAACCACACCCAATCCTTATGATCTCTACAGCTCCACTCTAGAACCGAAATTGATTGAAAACCATGCTTTTGATGAGGTGTCTGAGAATTTTACCCTTCACTTGATTGAAGATATTGACGCTGGGGATATATTGGATGATGAACCCACAATTTTGGATGGGTTTTTCTCACCAATTCATCAGGTCCTTTCACTTCCGTGTGGACATCATCTCGAACCTTTAACTGTTTTTCCCGAACCCCATATGCGTCTGGAAATTGATGCTAAATGCATGACTGAAAAGCAGAACGAAATTCAGCCTTCATTTCCCACATCTGATTCAATAATACTCGACACACAAATTCGTTTACCCATTTCATCACCCACTTTCTTTGGTTCTTCTTCTAATATTTCTTTAATTCTATCGAGTTTTGATAAATCACACTCCAATATTTCGAATTCGATAATTCTAGAAAGACAACTTGATTTAGATTCTTTTAAGAATAAGGTAGATGAGCTTTTCGAGGCTCCTACCTCCATAATTTTTGACAAATCAAGTGTGTTGAATTCTGGCGCAATACTTATTGATATTGAAACGTTCAATCGGACCATCGATGAAAGTTTCGAAGATATTTTCGCCGACGAACTCGTATTCCTAAACGACACGGATTTTGTGATTAATCAACCTCCACTTGAAGAAGTTGAACCACCACCATTTTTTCTTATCCCATACGAGAATGTGACTATTCTACACATTCCTAATCATTCACATTCTCATTTTCGTTCACCATTATTGTTTCATCTCTATCAACCGAGATGTAAACCATACCACCTCTTATCTCCTCCCCACTTCTCCACGTCGATAGGTGACATGTTCTTCTACCAACCTTGGTGCTATATTGATAAAATATTTGAATGGTTGGTGTTGACTTTTGGTTTTTATAAAGCTTTATATTGACAACTAATTTTACCCCCTCTTATAATTTTAAATACTTAATACGATTTCACTCAAGTTTGGGGGTTTATATTTTGGCTCTTGAACGAAAAGAAAATTTTTACAAAATTATGAGCCAAAAATAAGTTTGGGGGAGAATTTCACTTTCATTAATTATTGTTCTCATTACTAACTTTTTCTCCCAAGTCTACATGTTTTTTTTGCTTAACAGATGACATCAGTAAGGACACTGCTGCAAACAGGTTTTGGGGAGGTTTGTGCTTATTCACGTATTATTTTGTACTATCATAAGCACAATTTTTTTTTGATAATGAAAGTTTGAAAGTGAAAATTTATATATGAAAGATTGGAAAAGTTTGAGAAAAGCAAGAAAGTTAGAAGTATTCTTAAATGAATCCAGTAATAAATAGTTATGAGCCGTTGTCCCAAGGGTTAGTAAGATAAAGGAAATTACTAATATGAGAATAAAAATAAGTCTGAAAAATAGTCCCTATTCTTGAGGCCAAACACTTGAACGTTGATACCCTACTATACGCACTTATACACATCTTGAAACTTGGGATAGTAGAGAATACCTTGAAATGCTCCTGTCTAAAAGCTTTAGTATGGAAAATAAAATAAAATAAAATAAAAATATAAGTGGTGAAGAAAAAAACGAACACCGGATTTGTAATTGCTTAAGGCAGCATAAAAAAATATAGCGAGGGTGCTTTATCACATAGTGCCATAGACCGACTGGTTTGGGAGCCACTGCTAAACCTTAGGTGTTGCAAGGCGAGGAATTACTCCTAAATGCGCGAACAAATTTAGTAATCGGTCGGTTAGTATCTCAAGAAGTATTAACGGTCGCATGAAAGATGTGTAAGCAATTTCATCGAAATTATTCACCGACTAAAAAGTACTAAGAAAAATGGACAAGAGTATGATAGCTTGAATTGAATTCTCTAAGTGTAGGGATGTCTTTTACACACACGTAGGGGTATATGATCGATATTTGGATGAATGGTAGGGAGGAAGACTAAAAGTGATATTTTATTGAGAGATGATGTGATTTCTAATATTTTTTCATGACCATTAAGATAGGGCTCATGGCAACCGAAAAGCTAGTGTAGTTGGAAACTCTTCTTTTCAAGGTTTTTATTTTATAGTTCTTATTTTTGAACGTAACTTTCATCTTCTTTCTTTTATTATAGGATTTTGTGGGTGTAATCCGCTGAAAACCCTTAGGAGACAACACTCCTCCTACTAGGAATACCTAAAGGTTTAACGGTTTGTTGCACGTGCTCAATGCAATCGTGTTGCCTACGAAAGTGTGCTACTTAGGTTTTTCTCTTTTTCTTTTTATCCCTCTCCTTAATAACTAGTTTTCTCGAGACGATCAAAATTAAGTTTGGGGGTATTTGTTCAGTCGAAAATATCGTACTTTTGATATACCATTTTCCTTATTTTTGATAAATATTTAAAGGTGTTTATTATAAATATGAGACATATGAGAGTTTATCTGTAAAAATATCTATTGTCATATGTTTATATATTATAATTAACATTATAAAGGAAAATATATGCATATAATATGCATATAATATTTTTTATTATGCATATCATATCAAATATTCTAATCAAAATTCTTTAAAAGATATAATATCATACAAATGGTTAGAATAATCTCTATAACAAATATTACTAACATTATTCATGGAGATATTGTGCAAGATTTGACTCAGGTCAGGAGATCGGGATATCGAGAATAAAAAATCTGCCGATGAAATTAAATAAAATCGAAGAATCAATACTGCCAGAGACTCAGAAAGGATATGAAGATTCCAGATATCAAATAAATCTCCATGTGTCACAATGAAGAAACCCCAAAAGTTTGAAACCATAAATCCACCAAACGACCGCGGTTGCGCGGCTAAAACCGCCAATAAGGGGCCGATCCGCGGCCGATCCAACGAGTTAGGGTTTGGGATTTTTAGGCTTGGCTTGCAACAACAAACCCTAATACTGGGGATCTAGAGTATCTGGTTTTGGGACTATATAAAGGACCAATGGCTAAACTTAGAAATCATCACCTTTTACACGAAGCAAATCACCGTCAAAGAACAAATGATCCATGACAGGTCCATAATTCGACATGATAAGACGACGTGAGATTCAACGGAACATCTACTTCCTACGAGGCAGAGATCGAGAGCAACTTCTTCTTCCTCTTGTAATCTAAACTCGAAGAATTGTACTTGTGAAGTTGATTAATAATGGTAGATTATTAGTTTAATTATTTAGTATTTAATTTCTGCATTATAATCTCTATCCGTTCTTTTTCTTCTATCTCCATCATGCGCGAGTAATTCTCCGCTTGATAGGGTTCGTAGGATTATAGTAGAATAATAGATGAGAAAATACTTTAACTTCTTTTAAGTCTTATGAAGTTTATAAATTTTAGCAAAAGAATCGTTAATATTCTTATCGGGCACGCTACCAATTTATTGCTCGTCTCGACCGCGATTTAAGATCAGATTAACAATTGTTTTGTTAAGGGTTAGATATGAATAGAGATCAATGAAAGGATACGGGTCAATAGTGAGGAAACCCTAGTTTTTTCTAAGAACCCTAATCTTCATTCATCACTATCAATCTAGTTTTAAATCTATCAAAAGATAAAAAGAGTCATCTTTATTAGTCATTCATGACTACTAAATCCTAACGAACGCTACAAGCTCTCTTCTTATATATTCTATGTTAGTATTTAAACTAGATCTAGAAACTATACATTCTACATCCGTATTTCGACGTAGATCTAGAAACTATTCTCCTTTCTTCTTTTACTCTAATCAACTCGTCTAAAGCAAGATTAAAAATTCCACGCATCTCTACGGACGACCCGCATTCATCTCGGCTAGCTACACGCGACACCGTTATTAATTGCAGTTACTACACACATTTTCACAGACCAATCAAGTTATATGTAGTTAAGATTTATTTTGTTACTAAAATTTTTTCTTTCAAATGAAAATTTTAATAGGATAAAATTGAATTTAAAATATTTCATGATTTTTATAAAAATAGTATTAGAAAATTATAGAATAATAAAAATTGTTAATCATATTTTATCGTTATATAATTTTATATATGGAAAAGAACTGACAATTCCGGTTGATGGAGATGAAATTTCAGGGAGTCCAATGGTTAGATCCATTCAATACAATACTAATCATTTATCTGAATTCACATCATTGTATTGATATTCAATTAAACTAATTTTAGATACAGCTATGTAGTTGAAATAATTTATTATATAGTTATTTTATCAATACACACACACACACACACACATACATACATACATACATACATACACACACACACACACACATACATACATACACACACACACATATGTATACATACACACACATACACATATGTGTGTGTGTGTATATATATATATATATATATATATATATATATATATATATACATATATATGTACACACACACACATATATACACCGTATTGATTTATTGTTGTTCTTCGTTCCAGCAAATATACCTAAGTAACTAAATAGTGTTACCTCAAAGAAATAAAATGAGTTGTATAGGCACATAACAAAAAAATATCAAAATGGACGTTGCTTCAAATAAATTAAATGAACGACATAGACAAATAATACAAAGTATCATACATGAATTTAAACAAAACATTTAAATAAGCATAATACTTTTATAATATCAAAATTGAACTCTAAAAGCAAAACGTATCCATCAAAAGTCGGTGAGATGTATTTTTTATGAAACTTAAGAGAATTTTAAACTTTTCATTTCAAACTCTAGCATTATATACATAATTGACTAAGAAGGCAGTCGAGTAAAAAATAAATAAAAACTTTAAATTTTATTCAAGTATAATCAAAATTGATTTATAATAACATCCGTTAACTTGTTGAACTTGGAAGTGGTAATAACTAAAATCATCTCCCATATATTTATATAGATGTATAACCATATCACAGAAAGAGTTGATTGTACTTATTAATAGGAATCTTTGAAAAAGTATAGTTTTTCTAAAATGACTTTCTAGGTAACTCATAAAGGTTACATCAACTTATAATATTACGATGCCTAGTTTATAATTTATATGGACTCCCTAACATGTAATATTTTTATCTTATATCTTATAAATAGAAAAATGAAGTATGGAAAGTCCTAGTAACCTTTTAATCAGCACTTATGCGTTTTCTCTATTAATTTGTTGTCCGACTTATGATAATCTCTCTATGTTGAGAATTGTTTGTAAATCTTTATTGCTCTTTTTTCTTATTGGGATAGTCATATTGAAACTGTGTAGGCTTATAATCATGTAACAATTACTAGTTATGTATGACGGTAATTGGTCTGCTCTCCACTCTATCTCCTTATTATTTGATTGTAAACAAACATGAGATTCATCTATCTGCCCAGATTTGGACTCCATTATATACATATTTTTCTATATAAATACAGTTTTATGAGTTGGGAAGCTTGCCCTACTTTTTGTTTCAAAAAAATGTGGATGACCTTAATATGGGAAAGAGTGTAAATAATAGTGATATATTTCAAAGAACAGAACATACACAAATTTCAACCCACTATTGATTATTTTTGTACTAAATATTATATGATATCTTTTATATGCAAATTCCAAATTACTATTAATTATTATCAATTTTAATATTATATGATATTTTGTATTTGCACAATTTTATAATATGTATAAGATTAAGAATTGATATAAATTTCTGCAATATGATCAAAGACATGCAATACAACTGGATCTTTGTAGCTAACTTTATCAAATAGCACGAACACAGAATAACATCTGCTTCTAGATCTAGTTACCTGAAGACACAACATCTATATTTTAAATTAAAGAATTGAGAAATAAAAACAAAACAATAAATCACACCATTCTACTTTAAGCTAACCACTTACCGTGAACATTATATTTTTGTATGGTATAAACTAATTGTTATATTTTAATATCATACAAATAAGTAATAAAACTAATGATTCCTTAAGAGAATTTTAATATGAAACAATCCATAACTTGTTGTATAATCATTCAATATTATATTGAAACATCAAAATTAATACTCTTTAATTAGACATCATTATTGAATTATCATAATCATGCTACTAATCTTAGCCATCAAATTTAGTTGCTTAATCATCAGACCCGTGCAGTTGTCATGATCCACATAAAGATGGGTCATGGCCCATGAGATTGGTAAGTGCAAGTCATACAGTGGAGCATCCACCAGTTGATATGTATTTTAATTGCATTTCCAATCTACTCACATAAAACACTAAAAACACATATTATTTGAGAGGCCATTTTTTATATTATCTTTAATTAATAACATCGAAAGAAAGTAGAACACTTTTACAATACATACGCTTGCATATAAAATTCACAAACTACAAATACTACTAGAAAAATAAAAACACACACGATACATATTGGAGTAATATGTCATATATGTGCCCATCTAATGTATAAACGCCATTACAATAAAGACACATCGTGCATTAATCTTGAGTACCAAAGACTATCTGATTCATCACTTGAAACGTCATCATCATCCCAATGGACATGGTTTTCAATAACTAAGCGTTGATTAAACAATTGTTCAAGCTCCGCAGAATTAGCTGCATCAGAAACTTGACCCGAAGCATTGCGTCTTAGAATCTTATTTTCTACGCGCAAACACTCCACTTCACGTTCAAGATGCGAAGAATCAATTGCGTCAACCATTCGGCTGGAAGCTCTACGTCTGAGAATCTCATTGTTACGACCCGCTTCCCAAAATACGTAAATACGGTACGTGACATAGCCAACCATGCTACCTATGGCGAGGAAAGATCCTTCCATAGTCACATTACGGCTGTCAATCAGATATCAAGATCAACAAACTACTAAATCTATCTATCACATGTTTAATAACCACAAGAACAATAACTTGAAAAAGTAGCGGAAGCAATAAAGATCTAAAGAATAACTAACCCGCATAAGAGCTATATCAATGAGGTGGTCCTCACTGATCTGCGATCCTGTCGAATACTCACATGCTATGTCAAGTATCTGGGCCATGCAAAACCCAGACGTCATGCTATGCCAAGAAGATATGAGTATAAGCTATAATCACAGGTAAAAAAACAGTGGGTTACAGGTATGTCACGTGTATCCTAAAGTCTGTGCTTCTAAATTATTTATTATACAAGTGTTTGAAATCAATTAATAGAATCGTCGATATAACTCAATAGTATCCCGTGCATGTCCGGGACCACGGTCAAGACCTTCGGGGCTGAATCCGAGACGTGCCGCTAAATAGTAAAAACAGGGTACCATGTATAGACGAATGATATCAGCATCATCATTTCGGGGCCCGAAGCTTGTATCGACTAATCAAACTCTGGAAAGTATCGAACTGTTGAGTTACAAGTCAGGTTTCATTATCGATTACCCCTTTTGCCCCAGGTTTTGTGTTCAAGTCAGGTATTGATGATATCTACCTAATGCCAACACAGGATCAAGCAGGTACAGATCTTGTCTATCTAGACAACAAGTCATGTACATTATGACAAGTAAGGATTGTCAGCATTAGTAAATGATTCAAGTAACAGGTCTAGTAATGTGTCGTGAACTTGTCAGGCAGTGTGTATTAAACAGAATAAATTCTTAACAGAGAACAATAACCAGTTTAGTAGAACACTGTAGAAATAACTAATGTATATTATCTATTTTGTAAGGTATAATTAATCTATTCATATATATATGTATACCTATTTGTAATAACGTTTTACGTTTGCTACTAAATATACCGTAGTCTAGGTAAAGGATAATGAAACTACAGTGAAAATTATAATAAAATTATAATGAACTAGCATGCAACGGGATAAAGCTGTTATTGTTATAAATATGGATTAATGCTGTAAAATTATATATTGAAAATAACTTGGTAACTATTAACATACGTATATTAATAAATAACTATATATTGGAATATGTTGTAAGTCCGTGTTGCCCATCCCGGTGCTTACGGGAGGCGGAAAACATAATAAAAAACGGATTTTTAATGACTTAGGCAACATGGACTTTGCTTGTGAGGATCTTTGCTAAACGAAAACTTGCTAACCCTAACTACAAAGTAGCTAAGTGATGAAAAGTTATACCTTTGGTCTTTAGTCCTTCTCTCCTTGCTCCTAGGAATGGTAGAAAGAGTTCACCTTGCTTGTCTTCTCCCGTCAAAGAAAGATCCACTTGAAAGCCACCACCTTTAGCTTCAACTCCAAGTTAGGAGTAACTAGAGTGCAAGAAATGCTAAGACTTGAACCCTAGAAGAGAGTAGAGAGGATCAAGTGAAGGTTTTTCTCAAGCTTTTTGTTTCTCAACACATGAGAGGGAGAGAGCTTGAGGGAGAGGATGAACAAGAGAGAGAAATGATATGAGAGAATGAGAAAATAATAGAGCTCTTCTCACTAATATGTGTGAATTAATTTAATTGAATAATTAGCTAGATAATTATCATGGTAAATCATGACATGACCATTATCATTTCAAATTGCAAAGATCAAAAAGCATCTTCCAAAAGAAATTATGATGGTCAAAGTGTCAACCTTGGTCAACAAGTCAAAGAAGTCAAAAGGTCAATAACCACAACCATGGATAATTATCAAACTAATTACTAATTAACAATAACACACACATAAATATTAGGGTTAATAAAATGACAATAGCCATTAACCCTAATCAAGGTCCTCTCCCTCAATCTCAAGCAACTGTGCATACGCACCCGCATTCGTGATCCGAGGAACACGAACACAATGAGAAAAACCAATCTCTAATCATATACTAGGATCCGGCTTAAACCAAAGCCCGCTAGTATAAACTGTCCGGACAGCAAACGTGCACAAGTGCGCGGATGCGAACGAACCCTGTCGCAAAACCATGCGACCTCTACTCATTTTGCCTAAAGGCGAATAGCTCTCTGTGTGGGACTCTAAAGACTCGACACTACGCTGGCAGTGGGTTTAACCACAGACCGCAAGCGGCACTAGCTGTACGTAACGGTCCCCAGGTAGATGTCGATAAGAAGACTGACGAGGTGAACCCCATCTGCACTCCTACTGAGCCTGTATGTGACAATCTCCGTACAGTCCGGTCTGTTCGTCTGATACATCGCATGGCGGGCCTAGGGGGGCGGTGAACGTCAGTCCCCTAATAGCGGTACAAGTCGTGTCGGAGTGTAGCCCAGAACACCCTGAGATAACACTGGAAACCTACCAGTATATCTCGCTTGCCCTGGCCAGGGACTACTCGTGTAATTGCTCTCCTGGACACAGCGCGATGTCAACCCCCAATACCGGGAGAGACGAATCCTGTCTAACCGTCACTGCCTCCAAGTGCTTCGGGACTGCACCCAAAAACTACCTGTTTGCACAGCTCCTTTGAGCCGTGGTAGGGTAGTAATCAAAGTGCAGTGGGAACACACTCGAGGCGAAGTGACAGTGTCAAGTCAGCGGACTAAGCTGTACTCATGTCACCTGGGAACTGATAACTGACGATAGGTATATTACCAACCAACAGTTCCCGACGAGTCCTGTCCAGTGTACTCGTAACCTAACGAGCACCCGCATACTATCCCAAGTACGACGTACTAACGGCTGTGGGACAGACCGTCTCCCACACTGGGATGAGAAGCGCATACGCTAGTCTACTCCGGAGTATCGATGCCCTGTCTCGATAGTCCAACGACCAGGGACCTGTATAAGGATGTGCTTATAGATTACCCAGCTCCCACGAGTGCGAGCGCCATCACAACGCTGGTAATCAAGCAAAGATCCTAAGGGCTCTACTAATATGTATACCAGCAATATGCTAAAAGAAACACATGCACATATTAAAGCAGAGACAAACCAAGTAGCATACTACCATTTCGAGCAAGATTGTATATACAACTGTGAATATCCCAAGCTTCCATTAAGTAATATACAAACTAGTATGATACAGTAATGGCCTCTAGGGCATATACACTAACAATCTCCCACTTGCACTAAGGCCATGTACTGGCGTATCGAAGACCTATCATCTCGATCAGCCGCTCGAACTGAGTCTGGGGTAGGGCCTTCGTGAATGGATCTGCTGTGTTATCCTCTGATGCAACTCTCCGGACCTCGATCTCCTGGCGATCTACGATCTCCCTGATCAGGTGATACCGCCTTAAGATGTGTCTGGATTTCTGATGGGACCTGGGTTCCTTCGCTAAAGCTATAGCCCCGTTGTTGTCGCAATACAGAGGTATTGGGTCAACAATGGACGGAACCACCTGAAGTTCTTTTAAGAACTTCCTCATCCAGACAGCTTCTTTTGCGGCATCAGATGCAGCGATGTATTCCGCTTCCATAGTCGAGTCAGCAACGGTTTCCTGTTTGGAGCTCTTCCAACACACCGCCCCTCCATTGAGGGTAAAGACAAAACCCGACATGGACTTGGAATCATCCTTGTCACTCTGGAAGTTGGAGTCAGCAAAGGCCTCAACCTGCAGGTCTTTTCCGCCATACACCAAGAACATCTCCTTAGTCCTTCTCAGGTACTTGAGAATGTTCTTTACTGCTATCCAATGTTTCTCCCCAGGGTTTGACTGATACCTGCTTACCACACTCAGTGCATAAGCCACATCCGGTCTGGTACACAACATCGCATACATTATAGAGCCTACCGCAGAAGCGTAGGGTATAATAGACATGCGATCCCTCTCCAAATCAGTCTTGGGAGACATCTCTTTGGAGAGGGTGATCCCGTGACAAGCCGGTAGATTACCGCGCTTGGAATCTTCCATACTGAATCTCTTCAGTATGGTGTCGATGTACCTGGACTGCGAGAGTCCTAATATCCTCTTGGATCTGTCACGGTAGATCCGGATACCCAGAATGTAGGAGGCATCACCCAGGTCTTTCATGGAGAACCTGTGTGACAAGAACCCCTTGACAGATTGTAGCATAGGAATGTCATTTCCTATTAAGAGAATGTCATCCACGTATAAAACGAGGAATACTACAGTTCTCGCTACAAATCTACAATAGATGCATGGTTCATCTGGATTTTTGATAAAGCCAAATTCTTTGACCGTCTCATCAAAACAGATGTTCCAACTCCGCGATGCCTGCTTGAGTCCATAAATGGACTTGAGCAACTTGCACACCTTTCCGCTGCTCCCACCCTGAATGAAACCCTCTGGCTGGTCCATATAGACACACTCCTCTAAATGACCATTTAGAAAAGCTGTCTTTACGTCCATCTTCCAAATCTCATAATCGTGGAAAGCAGTGATGGCAAGAAGGATCCGAATGGATTTCAGCATAGCTACTGGAGAAAAGGTTTCGTCATAGTCCAAACCAGGTCGCTGACGAAAACCCTTTGCTACCAGTCTAGCTTTATAGGTCTCAACCTGTCCATCTACACCAATCTTCCTTTTGAAGATCCACTTGCATCCTACGGGTTTTACCCCGTCTGGAGCAATGTCCAACGTCCATACCTTGTTGGTGTACATGGACTCCATCTCGGTCCGCATTGCATCCAGCCATTTTACCGAGTCGACGCTCTGAATGGCTTGCTGGAAGCTAGTAGGCTCATCACAATCCAGGATGCAGTCTTCTCTATCCCCGTCAATGAGAAAACCGTAGTATCTCTCGGGCGGATGAGACTGCCTACTACTCCTGCGGAGTGGCATAGGAATGTCCTGTTCTTTTGAACCTTCTGGTTCCACTAAACTTTCAGTAGTAGTTTGTGGTTCTGGAATTTCTTCCAGTTCTATTGCGCTCCCACTTATTTCTTTTTCTATGAACTGATGTTCTAGAAAGTGGGCATTGCGAGAAACAAGGACTTTTTGTTCCTCTGCATAATAGAAAAGATACCCCCTGGAGTTCTTTGGGTATCCCACAAACTTGCACAGTACTGAGCGTGCCTCGAGCTTGTCCACATGCTGCTTTTTGACATAAGCTGGACATCCCCAAATCTTCAAGTATTGAAGATAGGGTTTCTTCCCACTCCATAACTCATATGGTGTGGTAGGCACAGTCTTAGTGGGAACACGGTTCAAAAGATATGCAGCTGTTTCTAGCGCATATCCCCAGAATGATCGCGGTAACTCAGCGTTACTCATCATGGACCGTACCATATCCAATAGGGTTCGGTTCCGTCTCTCCGATACACCGTTATGTTGCGTAGTGTATGGAGGAGTATGCTGAGAGAGAATTCCATTCTCTTTTAAGTAATTCAGGAATTCGGCACTTAAGTATTCTCCTCCTCGATCCGATCTTAGGATCTTGATACTTTTGCCTGTTTGTTTTCTACTTCATTCTTATATTCCTGGAACTTATCAAAAGCTTCGGATTTATGCTTCATTAAGAAGACATGTCCGAATCTTGAGAAATCATCCGTAAAAGTTATGAAGTAAGAAAAACCGCTTCGCGCATGTGTAGACATTGGACCGCACACGTCGCTGTGTACGAGTCCCAAGAGCTCGCTCGCTCTTTCTCCGTGTCCAGAAAACGGAGCCTTTGTCATCTTTCCTTTGAGACAGGATTGACAAGTTGCATACGATTGATATTCGAACGAATCTAAATATCCTTCAGTATGTAACTTAGTCAATCTTCTCTCGTTGATGTGACCCAGTCTACAATGCCATAAGAAAGTTTTATTAATTTCTGGAGACTTTCTTTTGTGTGTATTCTGGATATTGAAAATCTGTGGTTGGTTTAAAACGTATATACCGCTGTTCAATGTACCTGACCCAATCAACACTTGATTAAGGTGAATGTTCACTACATTACTTACAAATGCAAATTCATAACCTTCTTTAGATAATAAAGATACAGAAATGATATTACAGGTTGCATTTGGTACATAATAACAACTACGCAAAACCAAAAAGTGTCCATCTGATAATCCCAGGTGATAGTCCCCCACGGCCTCAGCATCCATGCTAGCACCGTTCGCAACTCTGAGGGTCATGTCACCTGCCTTCAAAACTCTACGCTTTCTCAACGCCTGCAAAGAATTACAGATATGAGATCCTGATCCGGTATCCAATACCCAGGAATTAGAGTTTATTGATAGACAATTTTCAATAACATACACACCTGAAGCTGAAGCTGCAACTCGCTTCAAATCCTGTGTTCTGGCTTTCCAAGCCTTGCAATCTTGTTTCCAGTGACCACTTTTGTGACAATAGAAGCATTCTTCCTTCCCCACCAGCTTCCCCGCTACCTTTGTTGCTTTACCCTTTCCCTTCGTATCCACTTTACCGACACCGCCTCTTGGTTTGGCGGGGGCTTTCTTCTTCTTGCCCTTGGCTTTCGCCCTGGACCTAGAAGAGGAAGATCCTCCTACAAACAAAGTGGATGTCTCCCTACCCTTCTGTAGGGTGCCCTCAGCAGTCCTCAACATGTTCAGAAGTTCGGCAAGTTCAACCTCCTTTCCTTGCATGTTGAAGTTAAGAATGAACTGGGCGTAAGTGGAAGGAAGGGACTGGAGAATCAAATCGGTATAGAGTTCATTCTCCAACGTGGTCCCAAGGTCCGCGAGCTCCTCTATGTAGCCGATCATCTTAAGCACGTGGTCCGCTACCGATGATCCGACGGCCAACCTTGCCGAAAAGAGCTTCTTCGACACTTCGTATCTAGCGATACGAGACTGCTCTCCATACAGTTCTTTTGTATGGAGAAATATGGACTCTAGGTCCATATTCTCGTGCCTCCTCTGATGGTCGTTGTCCATCGAGGCTAGTACGAGGCATCTGGCCCTCGCGCAATCTATCTCCCATGTCTTACGGATTTCAACATCCGCGACGCTGGAGGTGGGACCTGGGACAGGGGGAGCTTTGGTGGTAAGTATATACCCCAGCTTGTCATAAGTGATAGCCATCTTGACATTCCTGAGCCAATCTTTGTAGTTTGGCCCTGTCAATATGTTTTTATCTAATAGTAACTTAAGTCCGGTCATCTTGAATGGTCGCTGCAATTAGGAGAGAGAAAAGAAACACTTTAGCATGATGCTCTTGCAAGTTTAGAGTGGTTTTTAGTTTGTCTAAACTGGATGGCTCCCACTGTCTCTCGAATCCCTTCTCAAACCGTAAAGAAAAGGATTAGCCGGGATCATTCTCACCGTACAATACTTGCTTAACCGTTCAGCCAGGCCAGTGTCGGTACTTCGAGGGAGGTTTTCCAACGCTTTCGCGAAGTTCCTTAATTAAGTAACCTCTTTTCCCTGTGGGCGTAGCCCCGCTAACACCTTTCTAGGCACCTACTAGGTTTATAGCATTGATCGTTAAGTGAGAGTTTTCCCGAGGAGTAGCATATACTCACAGTAGGATCGGGATCCAAATATCATCGCGTGATAAAGCCGAAGGAATCCTACCAGAATTATCACACTCCAAATGGTATGCAACGCTAGCAAGTTTCAGTACTTATGAAACTCCCGATGTGGATTTTTTTGCCCCATGCTCTTATGACCTTGGCGTGAGGTCAAAATGTCATAAGTCACATGTCAAGTTCTTCCCATCATTATCCTGGTTAATTTGAACCCACCCGTACCTACCCTTGACGTAGGCCAAAACGGCAGTACGACTGTCTCAAATCAACGCATTCTATCTATGCAACGGATAAATATCCGGTAGCTACCAATCACTATGCCTTGGCGTGAGGTCAAAATACATAGCTTGAATACTACCGAATATTTAACCGAAATGATGGAGGGCTACGGATGGTTTTGGCGAAACCGTGAACGTAGTGAACTTGATATAATCGATGGAACGAGATAGCTTTTAAAAGGAGTGGTTCAAGCTCCGCGTTTAAAAGTTTAGTTTTGAAAAGAACCGAGTGGTTTTCAAAGTGTTCCAATCGACTTTTACTTGGTTTATTTCTTGCATTAGTTCTTTTAATGCGTCCCATCATTTAATCCTACCATTGCAGAAAACAACCAAAATATGACGTACGCTTATGCCATTCGCATTCGCCACGGGGCCCCGTCATCACCCGTTAGGTTACTTAACTAACGACAGAGCGGGGGCTGGGCTAGCGCGGCTGTAAAACATAAGCAACGCCTAAATAGTTATTATATATAAATATATAGCAATGATAGACATTACAGATCACAGATGAATACATTGGATATACTAGGAATCCGCAATGCGTTCGAGCCTGCAACGCAAAGCGGATTACACGGTCGCGGTGAATAGCCAATACCCCACCCAAGACCCCTACGGGTGCGGCAAACTACCCGCCAAGCACCTGAAGCGAAGCAACCTCCCTCACCACCGTGAGTAGGCCACTCGGCACTTCGAGATACCCGGTAGTTTGTGCACCCCCTCCATGGGTCTATCCTAGGAGCAAAAACAGTAAAAAGAATTATACAATGACGGCTACAACCCCGACCCGGTTGTGCGGCCATACAAAGAATATTATTACATCAATTTACATGTTACAAATGAATGAAAGAAAAACAACGCTCATCTCACATCCACCCCGGCCATTCACCCGCGACAATCCAATCCATTCATATCCACAAACCAATAACAATCACAGATCATGTATAACCCCGACTAATCGTCTTATAGCGATTAGCCGACGTTCAATACATGCAAGCATTACAGATATAACCGATGTAGTTAAAGTGTAGTGAAGTTCCGAAAAATACGGATTTATAGGCCCCCAAAAGTAAATTTTAGTTCTGGAAAATCTGGGCACATATAATATATCCTAAAAATCCCAAAACCAACACAGAAACATACTGCACCAAAAACGATGCAGAGAGGTGACAAGACGGCCGCGCTTCCGCGGCAAGAGCTTCCTTATGCCGCGGAAGCGCGGTCCTCTAGACTCCTCTCTGGTTCGTCTTTGGTGGTATTTCACACAAAACCCTGAGATAATTTTCGAAGTATAAAGTTTTTTATTTTGACCAGAAAAAAAATTAACAGAAACTAGGGTTTTTCGAGTTTGGTTTTTCGATTTTCCGGTTTCGAAACTTCGTTACACTTAACTACTTAGCTAGTTTAGGTTTAGTTAGGCTCTGATACCACTGTAAGTCCGTGTTGCCCATCCCGGTGCTTACGGGAGGCGGAAAACATAATAAAAAACGGATTTTTAATGACTTAGGCAACATGGACTTTGCTTGTGAGGATCTTTGCTAAACGAAAACTTGCTAACCCTAACTACAAAGTAGCTAAGTGATGAAAAGTTATACCTTTGGTCTTTAGTCCTTCTCTCCTTGCTCCTAGGAATGGTAGAAAGAGTTCACCTTGCTTGTCTTCTCCCGTCAAAGAAAGATCCACTTGAAAGCCACCACCTTTAGCTTCAACTCCAAGCTAGGAGTAACTAGAGTGCAAGAAATGCTAAGACTTGAACCCTAGAAGAGAGTAGAGAGGATCAAGTGAAGGTTTTTCTCAAGCTTTTTGTTTCTCAACACATGAGAGGGAGAGAGCTTGAGGGAGAGGATGAACAAGAGAGAGAAATGATATGAGAGAATGAGAAAATAATAGAGCTCTTCTCACTAATATGTGTGAATTAATTTAATTGAATAATTAGCTAGATAATTATCATGGTAAATCATGACATGACCATTATCATTTCAAATTGCAAAGATCAAAAAGCATCTTCCAAAAGAAATTATGATGGTCAAAGTGTCAACCTTGGTCAACAAGTCAAAGAAGTCAAAAGGTCAATAACCACAACCATGGATAATTATCAAACTAATTACTAATTAACAATAACACACACATAAATATTAGGGTTAATAAAATGACAATAGCCATTAACCCTAATCAAGGTCCTCTCCCTCAATCTCAAGCAACTGTGCATACGCACCCGCATTCGTGATCCGAGGAACACGAACACAATGAGAAAAACCAATCTCTAATCATATACTAGGATCCGGCTTAAACCAAAGCCCGCTAGTATAAACTGTCCGGACAGCAAACGTGCACAAGTGCGCGGATGCGAACGAACCCTGTCGCAAAACCATGCGACCTCTACTCATTTTGCCTAAAGGCGAATAGCTCTCTGTGTGGGACTCTAAAGACTCGACACTACGCTGGCAGTGGGTTTAACCACAGACCACAAGCGGCACTAGCTGTACGTAACGGTCCCCAGGTAGATGTCGATAAGAAGACTGACGAGGTGAACCCCATCTGCACTCCTACTGAGCCTGTATGTGACAATCTCCGTACAGTCCGGTCTGTTCGTCTGATACATCGCATGGCGAGCCTAGGGGGGCGGTGAACGTCAGTCCCCTAATAGCGGTACAAGTCGTGTCGGAGTGTAGCCCAGAACACCCTGAGATAACACTGGAAACCTACCAGTATATCTCGCTTGCCCTGGCCAGGGACTACTCGTGTAATGGCTCTCCTGGACACAGCGCGATGTCAACCCCCAATACCGGGAGAGACGAATCCTGTCTAACCGTCACTGCCTCCAAGTACTTCGGGACTGCACCCAAAAACTACCTGTTTGCACAGCTCCTTTGAGCCATGGTAGGGTAGTAATCAAAGTGCAGTGGGAACACACTCGAGGCGAAGTGACAGTGTCAAGTCAGCGGACTAAGCTGTACTCATGTCACCTGGGAACTGATAACTGACGATAGGTATATTACCAACCAACAGTTCCCGACGAGTCCTGTCCAGTGTACTCGTAACCTAACGAGCACCCGCATACTATCCCAAGTACGACGTACTAACGGCTGTGGGACAGACCGTCTCCCACACTGGGATGAGAAGCGCATACGCTAGTCTACTCCGGAGTATCGATGCCCTGTCTCGATAGTCCAACGACCAGGGACCTGTATAAGGATGTGCTTATAGATTACCCAGCTCCCACGAGTGCGAGCGCCATCACAACGCTGGTAATCAAGCAAAGATCCTAAGGGCTCTACTAATATGTATACCAGCAATATGCTAAAAGAAACACATGCACATATTAAAGCAGAGACAAACCAAGTAGCATACTACCATTTCGAGCAAGATTGTATATACAACTGTGAATATCCCAAGCTTCCATTAAGTAATATACAAACTAGTATGATACAGTAATGGCCTCTAGGGCATATACACTAACATATGTAATGTAGCATGTCGCAAGTTTAGAAACTTGCCTCGGAAACAACAGTTGATGTGCAGGCGATGACGTCAATAGGTTGATCGACTATTGCTATACAAATAATCAAAAAACAATGGCGTCGGCAATGATAAAGGTGTGTAGCGGCTCGGCGCGACATGACATGACACGGTGCGTGCAGTGGCACGACACGGTGCTGGGCCTTGCGGTGACACGGGATGATACGATGGTGGCACACAAGTGGCATGAGCTGAGAACAAAGCGGGCATGGTGTAGCACAGGAGCAAGGTACATGGAGTGACACGGTTTAGGTATGGTGATGACACGGTTATGGCATGGTCTGGGTACGGTGATGACACGATCATGGCATGGTGGTGGTTTGGTGGTGACATGGTGGTGGTCTGGTGATGACATGGTGGTGGCACGGTGATGTGATTGAGAACGGGAGGAGAGAGAGTTAGAGAAGGGGAAGAATGAGAGAGTGAGTTATATGAGAAATATTATAAGTATATATATAATATACATATACATACATATATATATATATATATATATATATATATATATAATATTAGGGTAACTAGATAATATCAAATCACTCTAAATATTACCCAAATTAGTCAAAAAATATAGTTTTGAGAATAAAATTGTCACGCCTCGGTTCCCAGTAGACGGAAAAGGCGACGTGACAGGCTGCAACGTATTTACTAAGAAATAAATACGTTAAGCGTAATTAAACAATATATAAAAAATGTACAAGAATGATAAGTGATATAAAATAACAACAACTTTATTTACATTCATCTTTATATACAAATGTTTGAAAAGAAAAGATATAATGAGTAAAGCAGTGCCTAAATAATGGCATACAAAATGAAAGTGCAGGTGAATTAGTAGTCAGACTGAGTGGTGAGCTGGTCCAAGTTCTCCAGGTTAAGCTCGATCTCCTGAGAGTCCGGTCCTCCTGACGAACATTCCAAAGAAAGAAATAGAAAGGAATGTCGTCAGCGAACTAACGCTCGGTAAGTCCGAAAAGAAGAAAGAGAATATAACATGTAATGTGAAATGAACTGGTAAATTGTACAGGTATATGATTGTTATTCTAACGTGATTGTTTGTAGCTTGATAAAGAAGGTATTCATGTATACGAGAGGAGTCCATCTTAGCCCGTAGACTATGGTAACATGTAGTACAAGGCCCCGTCATAACCCACGGAACAACAACACGTGAATTCATATAGGTGTCTTTTAAGTGACCTCTCGTGCCATGATATACGTTCCGTACCAATCTACGCCTTTATCCCCGCGTAATGTATTGTGTGTATATATATATATTATATTTTCAGGTCTTGCCGAAACCATGGATATAAAATGTTCAAGTATTCATGTTCAGGATGTAATCAAGTATTCAAGTAGTCAAGTCAAGTTATAACCATGGTTCGGTCAAGTCAAGTCAAGTATACATGTTTGATATTGATGTTTGAATTCAAATATTCATATTCATGATCAAGTATTCATGTTTGATTTTGGATTCAGGTTTGAATTGAGCTCAGATTTAAGTTTGGATTCAGATTTGAGTTGGACTCAGACTGAGTCAGACACTTGTACTGATTTAACTCTGGAATTCTTAGGTTCGAGAATTATCGGTAACTGTTGCACATGGACGACAGGATTTGTGTCTTTTTCCAAGAAAATTACCATTGATAACTCCGTTAAGTTGTCTATCTTAAATAGGCGAGCACTCACTTTCTCCGGCTCTCTGGGGCTCAAGAGAATTGATCCTGCTTAAACCCATATTTACTAAGTCCTTAAAATATTGTTTTATATATCTCGAGGGGGTTTTATAAAAAAATATTTTTAATATAACTAAAACGTAAACCTCGAGGGTGATTAGTATTACTTAGGATTTTCATGAGCATGGATTTTAAATTGTGGTATTTTAATGATAAGTACTTAGCTTGGAAAGTTCATGGTATTTTATTGAAAAACTTGTCCTTTTTGGTATCATGATAGTATTTTATTGTCAGTTGTTAATCTTTCATTTTTTAAGAAAAATATAGGTTTATTATATTTTGAAAATATGGATTTATAATTTTATATAATTTTTCTAAAAATTAATTTTATTTTATTTAGAAAAATTTGTATTTCTTAAAAACGTATTTAAATCCATTCGAGATCGAATGCTTTGTGAGGAGGTCTGCATCTCGCTCTACTAGTCCAAAGATGTGCGATACTCTACACCATCTATTAGCGGGTCCTCTAAAGAGGGTTGTAGATGTATAATCGCAAAGGAAATGAAATACCACTTTAAAAGAAATCCGGTTTTAAAGTAGGTGGTATTTTGTTGTAAAGTTTTCTTCGTAACAAATATTCATACAAAAGAGGCACCGTGCTATGGATCCAAGTGTGCGTGTGGGGTAAGTCGTTACCCCGTTAAGTTTTCCTAAAAGTATTGTTAAGTAATTTTGTAGAAAAGATGTGATAACAAAGTTTAAGGTATTTTAATGTAAAAGTTCAAATATGGTCGTTTTATATTATATTCTTGGTTAAAATTGATTCTAAACCTTAGTATTAAGATTACAAGTGAAGTGGTAAAATTGGTTTGACTAAATGATAAAAGGAAATGGAGTTATAGGTTTTAGAAAAGATGATATCGGTAATAACTTCACTTTTACCAATTTTGATTAAAAAGAAATTCAATGAAGAGAAAGGGATTTTAGGAGGGACTTACGGTTTAGAAAGCTTAAGAAGAGGATGAGGAAAAGGAAGAGAGTCTTCGTGGTATCGCGGGAGTTCCGGAATTGACTTTGATCTTCGCTGGAAACAACTTGCTCGCTAACTCCACTTTACTTCACCTGCACTAGGAACTTTTTAGAGAGTTTTGGCTAGAATTTTCAGAATGGTGCTGAGCAAAAATGTGGGGTGGTATTTATAGTGGAGAATTAGGATTTAGAAATTAAAATTGTGGATTAAAAGCATTAAAATTGTGTTTAATTGTGAAATAAAAGGTCTCTGTTTGATTGCAGGGAAATCAAACAGTGCAGAAGGGTTAGGGGCAGCTGAAGAGACTAGTGTGCAAAGCACGGGCTTAATTGGCCACATTTCGACCGTCGGCTCCGGCTTGTAGGCACTTTTAGCAGTCGATCTCGAGGAAAATGCCTCGAGATTCGTGCCACTTGATCAACACTCTGTTTACTCCATTTTTCACATGTTTGATTTTTCTGAACTTTTCATTTCCCCGTATATTGCACGTGCAATCTTTTGCGCTTCCAAAAAGTTAAAAAAATTCAGAAAAAGATAATTGTGTCAGATGGGAATCGAACACAGGGGCTACGCACAGCAGTGCAAGGCTTTACCAGTGAGCTACAAGTTTCTTCTTGATGTTATTTAACAAAAGTAACTTATAACTCAAACTCAGGCTGTAGAACTCATTTCTTGTATATTAACAGAAAATTTTCTGTACAAAGATTTCAGAGTCGTTACATTCTACCTTCCTTATAAAAATTTCGTTCTCGAAATTTACATTTACATATGGACTAATTTTCAAATAGATAAGGGTATCTTGCACGCATGTCTTCTTCTCGTTCCCATGTTGATTCTTTTAGTGAATCCTTTCTCCACATCACTCGGACCAAGTTTACTTCCTTGTTCTGTAGTGTCTTCACCTTTTGGTTCAGGATCTCAACAAGTTGTTGCTCGCAAGTTAGGTCTGTTCATATTTTGAGCTCTTAGTGATCAAGTTTGTGGCTGGGGTTGCTCACATATCATCGTAGCTGGGATATGTGGAACACATTGTGCACTCCTTCCAACGAGAGTGGTAGTGCTAAACGGTATGCCACTTCTCCAACTCGTTTGAGTATGTCGAACGGTTCTATGTATCTTGGACTTAGCTTACCCCTATTGCCAAAGCGGATCACTCCTCTGTTTGGAGAGATCTTTAGGAAAACATGATCTCCAGGTTGGAACTCCAGATGTCGACGCTTAGCATCTGCCTAATGTTTCTGTCGGTCTTTGGCTATGCGCATTCTTTCCCTGATCGTGCGAACTACGTCCATAGTTGCCACGATCATCTCTGGTCTAAGGAGTTCACGACCACCGATGTCGTCCCAACTTAGAGGTGAACGACACTTTCGTCCGTAGAGTGCTGTGAATGGTGCCATTCCAATGCTTGCTTGATAGCTGTTGTTGTATGAAAACTCCACAAGGTGTAGGTGATCTTCCCACGAACCTCCGAAGTCTAACATACAAGCTCTTAACATGTCTTCCAGAATCTGAATTGTTCGCTTGGACTGTCTGTCCGTTTGTGGATAATAAGCCGTGCTGAAATTAAGACTCGTTCCCAGGCTAGTTTGCAGACTCTGCCAAAATTGTGATTGGAATCTTGTATCATAATCGGAGACGATGAAAACTGGTACTCCATGTAATCTTACGATCTCCTCCATATACTTCTTTGCTAACGTCTCGGTTGACTGGCCAACTCGAAATGGAATAAAGTGAGCCGACTTGTTGAGTCGATCCATAATAACCCATATTGCGTCGTTACCCTTCGTGCTGCGAGGAAGGGGAGTCACAAAGTCTATGGTAATATTCTTCCATTTCCATTCTAGGATTGGTAACGGCTGAAGTAGACTAGCAGTTCTGTGATATTCAGCCTTCACTTGCTGACACACCAAACACTTGGCTACGCTCTTTTCTACTTCGCGCTTCGTTCCATACTACCAGTAGTGTTGCCGTATGTCATTGTACATTTTCGTATCACCGGGGTGTACAGAATAAGGAGAGATGTGAACTTCTTTCATCAACTCTTCTCGAACTGGGCCGTTTGGTACACATAATCTATTTCCATATCTCAAGGATCCATCTTCGTGAATGATGAAATCAGTTCGAAGTCCACTTTCTACTTGTTCGAGACCTACATGGGCCACCAACAAAACTGTCACGTCCCGCTTCCCAGTAGATGGAAACGGTGACATGGCAGGCCGCAACGTATTTACTAAGAAATAAATACGTTAAACGTAATTAAGCAATATATAAAAAATGTACAAGAATGACAAGTGATATAAAATAACAGCAACTTTATTTACATTCATCTTTACATACAAATGTTTGAAAAGAAAAGATACAACGAGTAAAGAAGTGCCTAAACAATGGCATACAAAATGAAAGTGCAGGTGAACTAGTAGTCACACTAAGTGGTGAGCTGGTCCAAGTCCTCCTGGCTAGGCTCGATCTCCTGAGAGGTCCTCCTGACGAACATTCCAAAGAAAGAAATAGAAAGGAATGTTATCAATGAACTAACGCTCGGTAAGTCCGAAAAGAAGAAAGAAAATATAACATGTAATGTGAAATGAACTGGTAAATTGTATATGTATATGATTGTTATTCTAACGTGGTTGTTTGTAGCTTGATAAAGAAGGTATTCATGTATACGAGAGGAGTCCTTCTTACCCCGTGGACTATGGTAACATGTAGTACAAGGCCCCATCATAACCTACGGTACAACGACACGTGAATTCATATAGGTGTCTTTTAAGTGACCTCTCATGCCACGATATACGTTCCGTACCAATCTACCCCTTTATCCCCGCGTAATGTATTGTGTGTGTGTGTGTGTGTGTGTGTGTGTGTGTGTGTATTATATTTTCAAGTCTTGCCGAAACCATGGATACAAAATGTTCAAGTATTCATGTTCAGGATGTAATCAAGTATTCAAGTAGTCAAGTCAAGTTATAACCATGGTTCGGTCAAGTCAAGTCAAGTACACATGTTTCATATTGATATTTGAATTCAAGTATTCATGTTCATGATCAAGTATTCATGTTTTGATTTTTGATTCAGGTTTGAATTGGACTCATATTTGAGTTTGGATTCAGGTTTGAGTTGGACTCAGACTAAGTCAGACACCTGTACTGATTTAACTCTCGAATTCTTAGGTTCGGGAATTATCGGTAACCGCTGCACATGGACGGCGGGATTTGTCTTTTTCTAAGACAATTACCATTGATAACTCCGTTAATTTGTCTACCTTAAATAGGCTAGCACTCAATTTCTCCGGCTCCCTGGGGCTCAAGAGAATTGATTCCGCTTAAACACATATTTACTAAGTCCTTAAAATATTGTTTTATATATCTCGAGGGGGTTTTATGAAAAATATTTTTAATATAATTAAAAAGTAAACCTCGAGGGTGATTAGTATTACTTAGGATTTTCATAAGCATGGATTTTAAATATTGTGGTATTTTAATGATAAGTACTTAGCTTGGAAAGTTCATGGTATTTTATTGAAAAACTTGTCCTTTTTGGTATCTTGATGGTATTTTATTGTCATTTGTTAATCTTTCATTTTTTAGAAAAATATAGGTTTATTATATTTTGAAAATATGGATTTATAATTTTATAATTTTTCTAAAAATTAATTTTATTTTATTTAGAAAAATTCGTATTTCTTAAAAACGTATTTAAATCCTTTCGAGATCGAATGCTTTGTGAGGAGGTCTGCATCTCGCTCTACTAGCCCATAGATGTGCGATAATCCACACCATCCATTAGCGGATCCCCTAAAGAGGGTTGTAGATGCATAATCGCAAAGAAAATGAAATACCACTTTAAAAGAAATCCAGTTTTAAAGTAGGTGGTATTTTATTATAAAGTTTTCTTCGTAACAAATATTAATACAAAAGAGATATCGTGCTATGGATCCAAGTGTGCGTGTGGGGTAGGTCGTTACCCCGTGAAGTTTTCCTAAAGGTATTGTTAAACAATTTTTTTGAAAAGATGTGATAACAATGTTCAAGGTATTTTAATGTAAAAGTTCAAATATGGTCGTTTTATATGAGATTCTTGGTTAAAATTGATTTTAAACCTTAGTATTAAGATTACAAGTGAAGTGGTAAAATTGGTTTGACCAAATGATAAAAAGAAATGGAGTATAGGTTTTAGAAAAGATGATATCGATAATAACTCTACTTTTACCCATTTTGATTAAAAAGAAATTCAATGAAGAGAAAGGGTTTTTGGGAGGGAATTACGGTTTAGAAAGCTTAGGAAGAGGGTGAGGAAAAGGAAGAGGGTCTTCGTGGCGTCGCGGGAGATCCGGAATTGGATTCGATCTTCGCTGGAACCAACTTGCTCGCTAACTTCACTTTACTTCACTTGCACTAGAAACCTTTTAGAGAGTTTTGGCTAGAATTTTCAGAATGGTATTGAGCCAAAGTATGTGGTGGTATTTATAGAGGAGAATTAAGGTTTGGGAATTAAACATGTGGATTAAAAACATTAAAATTATGTTTAATTGCGAAATGAAAGGTCTTTGTTTGATTGCAGGGAAATCAAACAGTGTAGAGGGGTTAGGGGCGGCTGAGAGACTAGTGTGCAAAGCACGGGCTTCATTGGCCACATCTTGACCGTTGGCGCCGGCTTGTGGGCACTTTTGGCCGGTCGATCTCGAGGCAAATGCCTCAATATTCGTGCCACTTGATCAACCTTCTATTTACTCCATTTTACAGATGTTTGATTTTTCTGAACTTTTCATTACCCTGTGTATTGCACGTGCAATCTTTTGGGCTTCCAAAAAGTTAAAAAAATTCAGAAAAAGATAATTGTGTTAGATGGGAATCGAACACAGGGGCTACGTCACAATAATGCAAGGCTTTACCAGTAAGCTAACAATTGCTTCTTGCTGTTATTTAACAAAAGTAACTTATAACTCAAACTCAGGCTGTAAAACTCATTTCTTGTATATTAGCAGAAAATTTTCCGTACAAAGATTTCAGAGTCGTTACAAAAATACATACATAAAGATTTTGGCCATAATGCAATAATCTAGTATTAAATACATATACCCCCAAATAAAATTTAAATAAACATACATAAATATTTACTAAATATTTTGTTGTCTATATTTTAGGATTTGAACATAATAGATAAGAGCAATAATAAGATATGGGGGGATATGCCATGCAAAATTAGTTAGAAAAATATTATTTATTTATATCTTATACTATAGATAGATATATAAAGATTTATATATATATATATATATATATATATTACTCGATTCACGCAGATACACCGTACTAGTAAATATTTGATATAATCTCGCATCATATCGGGTTTCAAACATGCGGGTCGGGTCAGATCGGATAACGACTACTAATACTTGAATCATTCGCAACCTAATAGCAAAAAGAATAAAAGAAATATAAAGAAAGACTTAAAATACCAAATTATATTATATAAACGTACTAGGGTGTTACATTATACCCAATTACAAAAGAATTTCGTCCTCGAAATTCACGGAACAGGAAAAAGACAAGAAGATACGGATCTAAGAAAAGAGGTGTGGAAACTTTTGTCGAATCTCGTCTTAACGTTCCCAAGTAAATTCTTCGTGCGAACGATTTTCACACGAGTACTAGTGGGATTACTTTATTCTTCAGAACTCTTTCTCATCGATCCACAATAGCCATTGGTCGCTCTTCATAAGTTAAATCTTCTCTTACTGTTAGTTCCGAGTGATCTAGGACGTGTGTCTCATCTCGAACATACTTGCGGAGTTGAGATAGATGAAACATGTCATAAACACCCGCCAAGGATGGTGGTAAAGCCAATCGATAAGCTACCTCTCCAACACGCTCAATGATATTGAAAGGCCCCATGAATCAAGGACTAAGCTTTTCTCGACCACCAAATCAGATTACTCCTCTAGTCGGCGATATCTTCAAGAACACAAGATCACCAACAATGAACTCCAAAGGTCTTCTTCCAGTATTAGCCCAACTTTTCTGTCGATCTTGTGCCATCTTCATATGATTACGGATCAAGTTAACTTTCTCCACAGTTACACAATGAGACCCGGTCCCAATAATCTTCTTTCTCCAACATCGTCCCAACAGACATGCGAGCAACATTTACGAACGTACAATACTTCGAATGGATCCATTTGTACAGTTTCTTGAAAACTGTTATTGTATGAAAACTCCACTAAGTGCAAATGATCCTCCCACCAACCGTTGAAGTCTAACATGCATGCTCTCAACATATCTTCAAGATTTTGGATCGTTCTTTCAGACTGGCCATCTATCTGAGAATGATAGGCCGTGCTAAATTTCAAGTGAGTTCCCAAACTTTTCTGTAGACTCCTCCAAAAGTGTGATAGAAACCGAGTATCTCGATCAGAAACGATACACACGGGTATTCTATGCAATCTCACAATCTCCTGCATGTACCGTTCTGCCAAAACCTTTGTCGACTGACCAACTCGAAATGGTATGAAATGAGCTGCTTTAGTCAATCGATCGACAATCACCCAAACTGCATTATTGCCCTTTGGACTTCGTGGTAAGGCTGTCATGAAATCCATAGTTATATATTCCCACTTCTATTGAGGAATCGGAAATGGTTGCAACAACTAGCTACCCTTTGATCTTCAGCCTTGACTTGCTGACACACCAAGTATCTCGATACATAGCGAGCAATTTCTCCTTTCATGCCTTCCTACCAAAAGTGTTGTCATAAATCTCTATACATCTTCGTACCTCCTGAATGTACTGAATATGCGGAACTATGAGTGTAACGACTTTGAAATCTTTGTACAGAAAATTTTTCTGTTAATATACAAGAAAAGAGATTACAGCCTGAGTTTGACACTAGTAAAATAATGGGTTGCCCCTACGGATAATATCATCCGTAGGGGCAATAAAAGTTTGGCCCTACGGATTAATACGTAGGGCAAAGTGGTTGCCCCTACGGTCGTTCAATATTTATTTAAAAATTATTAAATCTTAAAGTGTTTTTTGCCCCTACGGTGGCGCAAACCAAGTACCTACGGGTATATCCGTAGGGACAACTAAATAGCGATTTAAGTAATCGTTCCCTACGCTGATTATTTCTTATTTCCTTTAATTTACGCGCGAACCCAAATCCCCAAACCTTGACGTTCCCGCCGATCGCCGTTCTCGTCATCGCCAGCGCCGGCCGAATCGTCGTCGCAACCGCCTGCAGTGATCTCGTCGTCGCCACCGCCGGCCGAATCGTCGTCGCCACCGCCTGCAGTGATCTCGTCATCGCCACCGCCCTCGTCGTCGCCGATTGCGTCTCCGTCGTCTCCTCCACCGCCTAGCCTACAGGTTAGTTAAACATTATTTTAATGATGTTAGGGTAGCGATGAGGGTTATGGTTAGGTATCGGTTGTGGTTAGGGTTAGGATTAGGGTTAGGGTACGGGTTCGATCGGTTGGGGTTCGACTGGTGTTGGGGTTAGGGTTAGGGTTAGGGTTCGGTTGGGGTTTGGTGTTGGGGTTGGGGTTCGGCTGGGGCTGGGTTGGGGTTAGGGTTTGGTGTTGGGTTGGGGTTCGGCTCCGGCTGGGTTGGGGTTAGGGTTTGGTGTTGGGTTGGGGTTCGGCTGTGGCTGGGTTGGGGTTAGGGTTAGGCCGGGTTAGGGTTTGGTGTTGGGTTGGGGTTCGGCTGGGGCTGGGTTAGGCTTAAAAAGGTGAAATTTTAGGGGATTGATCTGGAAAATAGTGAAAGTCGATACTGTTTATTTGTGAATAACACAGTCCATGATTTTTATATGAGAAAATGGTCCATGAAAGTCTATGGGATTTATCTAAAAAACGCTGAAAGTTCATGTATTTATTTGTAAACAACAAAATTCATGGTATTTATCTGGAAAACGTTGGAGGTCAATGGTATGTATTTGTAAACAACAAAATCTATGAAAATTATGTGAAACGTTAAAACTTCATGGTATTTATTTGTAACAAACAAAGTCTATGGTATTTGTTTGATAAATATTGAAAGACCATGACATTTATATGTAATGGGTCAAAGTCATTTGGGTTATGTCAATCTTATTGGCGATACTTTCTTTTTGTGCATATCCAAAAACTTTGAAAGTTCTTGGTACCTATTAGAAAATATAAAGGGTTTTGTAGTGAAAGGAAAGAATTGGATTTAGAAAAACCGTGTGTAACTTTTAGAAATTCTATACACTCAAGTATATAGAAAAGGGTTAATTGCGGATACAGCCTATGTACTATGGGGATCAAGCACTTATAACCTCTGAAGTATAATAATAAGCACTTTTGTTTGTTTTTCATTAGTGATTAATTTTTAGTTTGCTATTTATTCTTTTTCAGTATGGATACTTGATAGAATTATAATTGCTTTATTATTGTTTGCCTTTTTCCTTTTGTGTAGAAAATATATCCATTGTGTCATATGGACACTATTAATTTCACATCGATTCAAGGGAAAAATTGAGGAAGATTGTGTTTGTTATATCAAAAACCTTTCTGTTGAACCCAACAGGTGAAACTTTAGAGTTGTTATAGATAGCTCTACATGTTTAATGCATGTACCATTGTTAAGAGAGTGCAAGGTGGAGAACAATAATTTGTTTCAACGGCACGTTTTTCAAGTTATAACCAATATATGATACTCGATGATAATATGAAACCTTCATATTCCCATCGATACCCATATATGAAACTAAAAGCGCCACTTAGTTCCCGTCTATCGGTTAACATACGTGCGATGCTCGTCGTGACCTAGAACTATACGAAGGTTGTTAAATATCGGACAGTATAGCTCGATACTAACAACCGTCGTATAGTCTACGCGACGAGAAAATTCAATCGTATGGTAACCCATAGATTTGTCCCGTGTGGACAAGTTAAGAATGTATAAAGTAAACGCCTTCATTCACTTGTGTTTTCATCCGTTTCGAGATATTTCGTCGGTACCTTTCCGCTGGTTCTCCGTGTACAAAGATAGATTAGATGTTCATTTCAACGTTGTTTCACAGCTTTGAAATGATTATCTATTCTATTACAGTGTACTCGGAGAACAGCGGGGAGGTGCTGCCGAAATTTACTCGAAACGGTTGAAAGCACAAGTGATGAGCGTTCGCTCTATACACTCTTAATGGGATAGAAGCCTACCCCCGACAGCCGGAACACATACATACAAACGCATAATCAGAGAGCGACTCGAGATGTTCGGGTTAAAACCAATATATGATACTCGATGATGATATGAAACCTTCATATTCCCATCGATACCCGTATATGAAACTAAAAGCGCCACTTAGTCCCCGTCTATCGGTTAACATACGTGCGATGCTCGTCGTGACCTAGAACTATACGAAGGTTGTTAAATATCGGACAGTATAGCTCGATACTAACAACCGTCGTATAGTCTACGCGACGAGAAAATTCAATCGTATGGTAACCCATAGATTTGTCCCGTGTGGACAAGTTAAGAATGTATAAAGCAAACGCCTTCATTCACTTGTGTTTTCATCCGTTTCGAGATATTTCGTCGGTACCTTTCCGCTGGTTCTCCGTGTACAAAGATAGATTAGATGTTCATTTCAACGTTGTTTCTCAGCTTTGAAATGATTATCTATTCTATTACAGTGTATTCGGAGAACAGCGGGGAGGTGCTGCCGAAATTTACTCGAAACGGTTGAAAGCACAAGTGATGGGCGTTCGCTCTATACATTCTTAATGGGATAGAAGCCTACCCCCGACAGCCGGAACACATACATACAAACGCATAATCAGAGAGCGACTCGAGATGTTCGGGTTAAAACCAATATATGATAATATGAAACCTTCATATTCCCATCGATACCCATATATGAAACTAAAAGCGCCACTTAGTCCCCGTCTATCGGTCAACATAACGTGCGATAATTTATTCTTTTCAACGACAAACGCACACACAAAGCATATACATGAATTTTCTTCTTTGTCAGTAACTATCCCGTTCTTATATTTCTCAATATAGTCAGCATAACCTACAATTTATATGTTATTCAGTCTAACATGGCCCATGAGTACGTCAGAGTTAAGGACTGGATGTATGTGGATTGGAAACAACGTATGCAATCTAAGTTTGTCGCAGGAGTTGCTGCTTTCCTTGAATTTGCACGAGCACATAATAAGATCATAATAGAGAAGATTCTTTGTCCGTGTGATAGATGTGGCAATAAGTACTGGCGGAAGGTAGAATTGGCAGAGCTTCATATTGTAAAATATGGGTTTACTAGACTTTATTCAATTTGGAAATATCACGGGGAAGGAGAAGAATGCAGTACTGCGGTAGAAGAAGGAGAACACGATAATGCGGCAGGAGAAGAAGAAGAATTCGGTAATACGGCAGGATACGGAAATTTATTTCCATCAGAAGAAATGGAGGATATGGTAGAGGCTGCCCTAGGTGAATCTATTCGTACCGAAGATGACATTCCTTCCGGTCAAGGACCGCGTGCGGATAAATATGAAAATTTCATGAATGATGCTAGGAAACCAATTTATGAGAATGCGAAGTATTCCACCCTATCATGGTTCGTCCAACTTTTCCAAATTAAGTGCCTAAATGGATGGAGCAACAAGTCATTCACAATGCTTCTTTCGTTCTTGAAAGATTCTATGCCTCCGGGAAATAATGTGCCCGAAAGCTGGTACGAAGCCCAGAAAATGATGTCTGATTTGGGTCTAAAGTGCGAGAAGATTCAAGCATGTCCTAAAAATTGCGTGTTGTACCGGAAAGAGAATTCAGATTTGAAAGAGTGTCCAACATGCGGAGAGGCCAGGTATAAGCCGAAAGATTCTGATAAGAAGCCTGATATACCTGTGAAGATAGCACGATATTTTCCCATAACACAGAGGCTACAGAGGCTATTTAGGTGCAAGAAAACAGCCGAGGCAATGATTTGGCATCACCGTGCTCCTCCAAGCGAAAATGGAAAAATGAGCCATCCAAGAGATTCACCGGCATGGAAGGATTTCGATAGGAGGCACGCAATATTCAGTAGCGATCCTCGCAATGTCCGGCTCGGACTGGCTGCCGATGGCTTCTGCCCATTCAACTATATGGCTGGAAGTCACAGTACATGGCCCGTTGTAATGATAATTTATAATCTGTCGCCTTGGTTGGCTATGGACCAATCATACTTTATGATGCCTCTTCTTATCGACGGACCAAACTCACCGGGGAACAATATCGACGTCTATCTCCGACCTCTGATTGAGGAGCTGAAAACTTTGTTCATTGATGGTGTAGAGACATATGATTCAAACACAAATACAACCTTCATACTGCGTGCGGCTTTAATGTGGACAATTAATGACTTTCCTGCGTATGGAATGCTTTCAGGTTGGTCCGTACATGGTCACAAAGCATGTCCTCATTGCCATGAACACACAACATCAAAATTTTTGAATTTTAGCAGGAAGGTTTGTTATTGCGGCCATCGACGTTTTCTGCCTCCAGACCATCCCTATAGGTTAGACACGGTTCACTTTGATGGTCATCAGGAGCTTCTTGGGCCTCCATCCCCATTGTCCGGAGAGGACGTGACTGCTAAATGGGATGGTTACAATAACGTGACCTTCGGGATGGATCCGACGAGACAGGTCAAACCACAATATTGGAACAAGTTAAGCATTTTCTTCGAGCTTCCGTACTGGTCTACAAATTCAGTGCGTCATTGTCTGGACGTCATGCATATAGAGAAGGGAGTATCAGAGCACATACTTAACTTGCTTCTGTGTAAAGACGGGAAATCGAAAGACAACATGAATGCCCGGATGGATCTACAAGAGTGGGGAATAAGAAGTGAACTGCACCCTAAACCGGTAGCGGGTAAACCGGGCAAGTTTGTACTTCCCAATGCCGCTTATCATATGTCACAACTGGAGAAGAAAAGATTCCTGCAGGTGTTGCATGATTTGAAAGTCCCCACAGGCTTCTCAGGATCATTCAGCAAGAAAATAAAAATTGTGAAGGGCAAGATCGATGGGCTGAAAAGTCATGACCACCATGTTATCGTGGAGCACCTTCTTCCATTAGCCCTCAGGACTTCTCTCCCCGACTCGGTTGGTCTGGTAATCAACGACCTATGTTGTTTTTTCAGGGAGTTGTGTGCTAAAACGCTGGAGGTTGCGACGCTGGATAAACTAGAAAATTCTATTGCGTTGATACTTTGCAAGTTTGAGCGTATTTTCCCACCGTCATTCTTCGATATCATAATACACTTGACGGTTCATCTTGCAACTGAGGCGAAATTAGCCGGACCGGTACAATATCGATGGATGTATCCCGTCGAGAGGTACGTTAAATTTTTCGTTTCGCGCAATTTATAAATTTATTTTTGTCATGTATTCCCGTGTTTATTTATTCAACATATTCTCATTAGGTACCTCTACACTCTTAAGAAGTATATACGCAATAAAAATCGACCAGAGGGTTCTATCATGCAAGGTTATCTTCTTGATGAAGCAACCACATTTTGTTCCCGCTATCTGGACGAGAACATTGAGACAAGGCTTAACCGACCACGAAGAATTCAAGACGGGCCATATGGTAAAGCCGAGTATAAGAGGGTAGACACTATGTTTATCAACAAGATATACCGGTTTATCTTGCTTAATTGCGTATGTCTTGAACAAATTAGAGAGTAAGTTCTTTTGGATTAATTGTTATATCTGTGTTTGTGTATGAAATGACATAATATTAATGTCACAATTATTTGTCGAAAACAGAACTCATTTTATCGAGGTACGTGAGGGGCATCCTGATTGGAACGAAGAGCGTTTGGAAAAATACCATCAGGATAATTTTTGTGATTGGGTCACAGAGCATGTAAGTTATTCGAATTACATTTTATTGCTATCGGTTTTAATCTAAACTTGTATCGTTCTGTATTTATCGTAAAATTTGTTTTGTTAGATCCACGATCCGAACTTGTCTGCATCATTTGAGAGTGATTCAAGATGTTTAGCTCAATTTCCTAGTATGGAAGTTGCACATTACAAAGGATTTGGTGTCCTTGGATACAAATTCGAAGTTAAGGACATAGAAACATCTAGAATCACTCAGAACAGTGGGATTGCGACGGTAGGATCGGACGGTGTGATTTACTATGGGTACTTAAATTGTATACTCGGCATCCACTATCCCGGACGATCAGAACCCTTTTATATATTCCACTGTACTTGGTACGATCCGCGAACCGATACAGACAAGTGGAGAAGCAGTCTTGGGACCTGGAAAGATGAATATGGATTGACAAGTGTGAACACACTTCGATTTTACGGTCAGGACGATCCGTTTATCTTTCCGAACCAAGCGTTCCAAGTATACTACTCACAGTGCTTGAAGCATCCGGGGTGGAGTGTTGTATGTCGATGGAAACCTAGAGATGTCTACGATGTCCCAGAATACGAGGACAGCGATGAGGACGAAGAAGAGAGAAGGCTTAAAGTGCTCCGACCGTCTGTTTCGAAGGACGGGTTGTCTTCGACCGATCATGAAGTTACGTGGGTTAGAAATGACATCGACGATGAAATCCAAGTAGATATGTATGATGCGCCCACGAAACGAAAAAGGTTATCAGTAATGTTATATTATTACTTCACATTTTACGCTCTAGATCATATATAGTCAATACTTTTAATGATTGTCTAATGCGTCCACGAACCGTTTATCTAGATTTGATGACGATGTCGGGAGCAGCGAGGGGCGGCAGGAGCTCCAGCCGCGGCAGAGGCAGAGGCAGAGGCAGAGCGGTTCTGCCGCCCGGAGAGCTCCGTAGGGAGCTTCAGAGGGCCGGTCTTGCACCCAGATCGGAGACCCCTTCGGATGCCTCCTTCCGTGTTGATTTGGCCACACCTCCAGGTATACTGCACGCATATCCATTTTGAATGTAATATTACAGATATTCATGCATGTTTATGTAAAAATTACTTATATTGTCAATGTTTGATTGTCTAGTTGTTGGTGATGCGTCCACATCTGGGACAGAGGCCACCCCCGCTCCTCCAGGTATGTTTATATATCATATAGTGTATGTATATTGATTTAGAATGCTATATCATAAATATACACATTCCTTTTGCTCTTACTTAGCAATTTTTATTATTGTCTAGCTGTAGGTGGTGACACCACCGCACCTGCGGGTATGTTTATATGTCCTATAGTGCATGCATATTGATTTAGAACGTTATATTATTGATCTACACATTCTTTTTGCAATTACTTATAAAATCTATTTTTAATTGTCTAATTATAGGTGGTGCGTCCACACCTTCCACAGGGGCCACTCCTGCCGCTTCCATACCCTCCGCATCGTCTGCAGGTTAGTATGAATAAATTTAAAATATTTATTTATTTTACATATGCTCTATAGAATAAATATGAACTTCATGGAGATTTAGCGTCGATGTTTATTTTACAGTTGGAGGGGATGCGTCCGGGACCCCGGTTGTTCCTCACCGGAGGAACTATCGTCCCGCTCGTGCTGCTGCTCGGGCCCAGGCTCGTGCGCTATTCACCGGAGGTATATATCACACTTGAATTCTTAATACAACTTTGTCTTATTATTGATTGTCTTGATATTTCGTGCAGACGCAGGGCCTCTCCACCCCCAGAGGGGGACTCGAGGCCCGAATCAGTCCCATAGGCTGAGGCCTGATAGAGCTAGGGGGGAGGCAGCATTCCCCCTATTTTTTACCCTTGACTATCGCTATACCGGTCCTTATGCCGAGAGGTTCGGCCGGTATTTGGGGGACGAGAGCCGGATCGTGAAGAACTATCCACTTCACGTTGAGTGGGGCGAGCAGCACCAGCGCTCATTCGCCCTCTTCTTTGAACAGGCTCAGGTATGTATTAATATATATTTTCATTTGATCTATCCAATATATTTATTATTAACACTTGCAATCTAATAACAATGTTTTTTTGTATTTTCAGTTGGATTACGATTTTCAGCCTGTAGCCGACCCTGATCACCCGGGGAGGGTGCTCGACCTTCATGCTCTGTACAATGGCCTGATGAAGAACATGCAGGCCAAGATCCGATACAACAGGAATGAGCTGAAGGCCGACTGCTACTCCCTGTGGATAGCGACCCCCGAGGCAGAGAGAGCGGCCCTCCTATCTACTCCGGCGTTTGCGAGAGTCGACGTAGAGACATGGCCTATATTGTGCGCTTATTTCGACTCCGAACGCAAACGAGTATGTATTTTAAATTTAATTCATTATTTATGATATAATTTATTTCTTTGTGTTTCTTAATTAGAAAACTAAATGTTAATGCGTTGTGCAGAAACAGGCCGCTCAGAATACGGAGAACAGGAAGTCGGCGAAGAGGGGTCGCCCCACTTACACAGGTGGCTCGAGGAACATTACTCGAGCCATGGAGTTATCGGTAAATTAAGAGTTATTCTCTAATATTCTGCAATATTAAGAGTTATTCTCTAACATTTCTAATATTAAGAGTTACTTTCTAATATTGCAGACAGCTCGGACCGTGGCGTCAGGTGGTACACCGAGCGTGCTGTCCGCATATCTTGCCGTCCACGGCACCTCGACAGATCCCGCCACGGGCGAGCTTCGATGTCCCGACGTCGCTACCCAGGAGTACTGCGTAAGTGTTAATATTTTTTCTACCCAAATTTGAAATTTTAGTTTTGGAAGGTTCAAGTTTAAATTTTATACTTATACTTTACTGCTTAATGTGGGTGTAGGAGCGGGTGGTTGAGCAGGCCCAGGCCTCGGGGATCGATTTTACCGGACAGAACGATCCGAGGCTGCTGACCCCAGTTCTGGACGCCGCACACGGAGGGCACCACGGAGGTTGGGAGAGAGGCCGGGGATTGGGCCCCAGCAGGGCCCATATGAGGTTGGACTCCACCCCGGCGGTTACTTCCTCCGTCTCCAGTGGCCGGCATGTCCATCAGGAACTGGATAGCTTGAGGGCCACCGTTCAGGAGTTGAAGGAGATGCTGGTATGTATACTACTTTATAGTAAAATATCATTTCATATTATATACATATCAACATATCCATAATTAGTACGTAGCTTGAGCTTATTTGGTTTTAGAATTAAGTTTGATTAATCATACATACATATGTAATTAAAATAAACAACGCTTTTCCAAACTAGATATCCAAACAGGGTTTCGAAATAACTTAATAATGAAACGAATTCGAATAATACACAGTTCTTACACGTTTCTTACACACGTTATGTCCAGACGCGACAGGGTAGATCGGCCGAGCCTCCACATGCATCTCCTTCGGCTGCGGCTCCGCAAGCCACTACATCGGCTGCGGTACCGCAGACAGCTCCTGTAGCTCCACCGCCCACTCAGACTCCCGCAGCCGCGGCTCCGCAAGCGACTACCTCGACGGCGGCTGCGCAGACCACAACGCCAGCTCCACATGCCGCTCAGACTCCCTTATCTGTAGCATTGGAGAGTGTATTTACCGAGGAGCAGGCGCGCGTTATTTTAACGTTATTCGGAGGTGGAGCTGGACCGAACTAGGGTAGATTTTTGGTTTTTATTTTTTGAAACATGTATTTATTTATATCACATTGTACTACATTTTGAAACGATATTGATATTGGTTTGAATTTATATCATATTCAGTTTTTGGGTTTCTTTTGTATATTATATATATGCGTGGGATGTGATTATGAATACTGCAATATATGATTTGATTGATGTATATAGTATTGTGCACAGGGCGGGAAAAAATCTAGCAGCCCTTTTTAAAAAAAAAATACAGACAAACTGTACCTACGGATTAATCCGTAGGTATATATGTTGCCCCTACGGCGTTAGCCGTAGGGGCAAACTATCAGGAAACCTGATATTTTCCCACCTGATATCAGTGCAGGGTGTTGGGGATGCCCCTACGGATATGTACGTAGGGGCCACTGTTTATCCCCTACGTATATAACCGTAGGGGCAAAATATCAGGTTATCCTGATATTTTCCCCCCGATCTCAGTGCAGTGTGTTGGGAGTGGCCCCTACGGATATATTTGTAGGGGCTACTTTATATCCCCTACGGCTGTAGCCGTAGGGGAACTAATAGGACCTACAGATATGGCCGTAGGTACAGACAATATATTCAAAAAAAAAAATTAAATATATGATTTTATTACCCCTACGGGGTACTGCGTAGGGGCTATAGCACCTACTGAGTTATCCGTAGGGGCATAAATTTATCCGTAGGGGCACGTTCGGGGCCTCAACTTGCACCTGCGGCCTTTGCACCTACGGGGTATTTTTTAGCCCCTACGGATATATCCGTAGGGGCAGTGGGTTGCCCCTACGGATAAATCCGTAGGAGCAACCCATATTTGTAGTAGTGTGAGTTATAAGTTACTTTTGTTAAATAAAAGCAAGAAACAACTTGTAGCTGTAGGGTTCCTATGCACGACAGCAAGGTTCCGGGTGGTATCGTCTATGTCAAATTAAAATTTTGCTATGCTTAAAAGAACTTTAACCTAGATCGTTAACTAGAGAATCATGCGGAAACATAAAGCAAACAACTTTACTTCTAAGTGAGTAGGGATTACAACCTTTGTAATCCGTTTCTTCGCTTCAATAGCTCCTTGTTGTGGTCCCTTCACTGCGATCAAAGAACTCCCAGACTTTTGAGAAGCTCCACAAGATGTATGATGCATCCTTGCTTGTAGTCTTCTAAATCCAAGATGATCTACTTCAAGGAAACACGGAATCAAGCTATCTCTTCACTAATGTGGAACTAGTGAAGCTAACACCCTAATCTAAATGGCTAGTATAGAAGAGGATGATGAAGTAGGAAATGGGCTCTCTTTAGTTTTCTTTTTCTCACAAGATTTCATCGCAAAGAAAAAGCTAGCAAGCTTTCATGAGGAAGAAGAAGATGAAGTGATGAATGAATTGAGATGAGGTTAGAAATGCAACCTTGGGTTAGTATATGTCAAGGCTAACTCATGTAGAGAATTGACCATGGCTAATAGATTAGGGTTAGGTTAATAAATATCTTAGGCTAAGACAAAATTGGTGGACTTAGTCGATGGTTCTACAAACTTCATCCAAGCTCAACCATGACAAAATCCACTCAATTTTGAATTACCAAAAATAAATATAAACTCAACACTTATCATATTAGAATGGTGTAATTCTCATATACCCAAGTTGCGTGTATAACCTAGCATGTTACAATTATACATATCACATATATATAATTTTGTAACATAAGAAAAGAATACATTAAACATATATCACATATATGTTAAATGTATCCAAATGTGAGAAAATGAAATAATTAAGTGAGCATATATTAGTTAATGTAATTTAATATATCAAATATATAATTATACATTAAATTATTAAATCAATTGATTTAATAATCCTGCTATATTACATATAACCGACTAATATAATATGTATCATTTTATCGAATCAATACTTGATCCGATAACCCGGCTATATCACATATAACCGGCCGATATCACATATCGCGAGAATAGAATACGGCATTACACACACGTATTAATCTCGGTCCCGCACATATCATATATGTGCTCCTACTCCGTTTCTCCTGAGCCAGGAAAGCTCTGTGTAGGACTCTAAAGACTCGTCAATACGCCGGCAGTAGGTGATGATCATATCAAACACCCACAAGCCGCAAGCGGTCAGCTAAACGTAACGGCTACCCGGGTATTGAGCGATTAGAAGATCAACAAGCAAGCCTGTACCTACTTCTGCGAATCCAATCAGTAACACTACCGTACGGTCTGGTCTCTTCGTATGATATGTCGCATATCTAGTCTAGGGGTGGTTAACGTCAGACCCCAGTAACCGATAAGTCGTGTCGATGTGAGGCTCATAATGGGTCAAGAAACTACTGATAACACTTACCATTAGATCTCCATATCAGCCCTGGTCAGGGACTTCCAGTTATGGCCAATCGAACACAGTGCAACATCAACCCCTATACCGGGAGAAACGAAACCCCTCCTTTCGCTCATTGCCTCCATGTGATTCGGGAATGCACCCAAAAGGCACCGTTTTGCACGTTCTCTTGAACGTGGTAAGGTGGAAATCAAAGTACAGTGGGAATCACACAAGACTTTATGATGATCTCGGGTCTACAGACTAACCTGTACCAGTGTCACCAGAGAACTGCTATCTGACTATAGGTATAATACCGGCTAGGAGTTCTCGGCGAGTCCGTTCAGTGTACCCAGTCTCCACTGAGCACCCGTATACTATCTTTGATGTCAAACACCAATGGATGTGGGATCATCCATCGCCCATCATATGGGTCAAGATGTGTATACGCTAGTCTACTCTGGAGTATCGATGCCCTGTCTCGATACACCCTCAATTAGAAACAATTAGACTACCCTTGGCCCCACTAGTATTATCTCCATCATAGTCCTAGTAGTCAAGTACACATCCTAAGGGCTTTATCAACATGTGAGAGCAAGACAGTAACATAATACAAGTCAACATGTTAAGACAAAGTGCAACCAGATAGCATACTATCATATCGAGCAAGAAAGTCCTCTCTCTATATATCCAAGCATCCACTATAATATACATCATATGTACAATAATGGCCTCTAGGGCATATACATAACTAACAGTAGCTCACTGGTAAAGCCTTTGCACTGCTGTGACATAGCCTGTATGTTCGATTCCCATCAGACATAATTATTTTTCTGATTTTTCTTTTTAACTTTTTGGTAGCCCAAAAGGTTGCACGTGCAATACACGGGAAAATGAAAAGTTTAGAGAAAATCAAACATGTGGAAAATGGTGTAAATACTGAATTAATCTGGTGTCATGAATCTCGAGACCAGAGAGCCAATCTCCACCGGCCAAATTAACCTAGGGGCTGGCAGGGACGGTCAGATCGAGCCTAAATTGATCCGTGCTTTGCACAATCATTTCTTCAATTCCCCTGAACTCCTCTGCACTGTTTGATTTCCCTGCAATCAAACAGAGACCTTTCAATTCACCAATTAACATCATTTTAATGCTTTTTAATCCACATTTTAAATTCCCAAACCCTAATTATCCACTATAAATACTACCCCATGCCCTAGCTCTTCACCATTCTGAAAATTCTAGCAAAAACTTTCTCAAAAGTTCCTATGTGCAAGTGGAGTAAAGTGGAGTTAGCGAGCAAGTTTCTTCCGTTGAAGATCGAAACCAATTCCGGAGCTTCCGCGACGCCACGAAGCCTCCCTCTTCTTCCTAACTCTTTCCTTGACATATTCAAACTGTAAGTCTCTCCCAAACTCTCTTTCTATTCATTGAAATCCATCTTTAAATCCTACATCGGTAAAGTGGAGTTATTATCGATTATTTTTCTAAACCCTAGAAACTCCATTTTTCTTTATAATTTGGTCAATTTAATTTTTACACATTACTTGTAACTTTAAATACCAATATTTAGAATCAAGTTTAACCAAGAATCTCATGTGAAACATCCATAATTAAACTTTTTTATTAAAGTACCTTGAACTTTATTATCACTTCCTTACGTTTTCGTTAAAACCATACCTTTAGGAAAAACTTCACGGGGTAACGACCTACCCCATACGTACACTTTGGTTTCATAGCACGATGCCTATTTGTATGTATTTTTGTTTCGAAGAATAATCTGTACAATAAAATACCACATACTTTAAAACCGGGTTTCTTTTAAAACGGTATTTTTGTTTCGTTTTTCTTTTAAAATACCACATATTTTAAAACCGGGTTTCTTTTAAAACGTATGACCTACCCCACACGTACACTTTAGGCTCTTGTGATCCGTAAACACTTCAACTCTTTCGCCCAATAAGTAGTATCTCCAAATCTTTAGCGCGAAGATTACTGCTGCTAGCTTTAAGTCATGAGTTGGGTAGTTCTTCTCATGGGTCTTCAATTGCCTCGATGCATACGTTATAACCTTCTCATGCTGCATCAGAACACATCCCAATCCATTCCTAGATGCGTCACTGTGAATAACTAGTCCTCCGGAACCATCTGGTACTGTCAGAATAAGAGCGGTTGTCAATCTTTGTTTCAGCACTTTAAAAGCTGACGCACACTTCTCAGTCCACACGAACGGTACCTCCTTCCATGTTAGCTTGGTCAATGGTTCTTCTATTCGAGCAAAGTTCTCCACAAACCTTCTATAATATCCAGCAAGTCTAAGGAAACTTCTGATCTCCCCCACATTCTTTGGATTTGGCCAATCATGAATGGCTGTAATCTTTTTGTGGTTAACAACAATTCCATCTCCGGATACTACATGACCCAAGAACTTCACTTCTTCAAGCCAATAACTTTTCTTGCCTCAACGTCTGCAGTGTGATTCTCAAGTGTTCTTCATGCTCTTCTTTGCTCCTTGAATAGACTAGAATATCATCAATGTATACCACCACGAACTGATCTAGAAATGGTGAAAAGATCTGGTTCATCAAGTCCATAAATATCACCGATGCTTTAGTAACTCCAAATGGCATCACTAAATACTCACAAGGCCCATATCGAGTTCGGAACGTTGTCTTGCAAATGTCTTCTTCTTTCACCCGAACTTGATGGTACCCTGATCGTAAATCCAACTTCGAGAATACTCTCGCGCTACTGAGTTGATCGAATAGTTCGTCGATGCGAGGGATGGGGTACTTATTCTCAATAGTCACTTGATTTAAATCTCGATAGTCAATGCACATCCTCCGTATGCCATCTTTCTTCCTAACTAAAGAACTAGAGTTCCCCACGGTGAACCATTGCTGCAAATCCAACCCTTCTCTAGTAATTCGGAAACTTGTCTCTTTACCTCTTCCAGTTCCACCGGCGCTATCGGATAATAAGCCTTCGAAATTGGGGCTGGTACAGGAATAAGATCAATCGCGAACTCCACATCTCATTTAGACGATACACCCGAGATTTCCTTGAATACCTCCATGAATTCCCGAACAACTATCGGTGTTTCATCTGCAGCCTATTCACGAAGCTCACCTTTTGGCATACACACAAACAGTTCCCTTCATCATGAATTTACAAGTCTGTTCTAAGACTTTTGGGTTATCATCCAACCACACTTCCGCTGCACTACTCTGATAAACTGAAGCGGGTCTGTCAAAACTTCTTCAATCAAACATGTTACATCTGATCGTTCTTGAAGCGGTCTGTACCAGCTCCCGCTGGAGTTAATCTCAAACTACTACAACATCAAAAGCTTCTCCCGTGTTTCTCCTTATTCTTCGAAACGCAAACAGAATGGTTCTTATAGGACGAGAGGAAAGATATAACGTAGTTGCTGGATTCAAGCTCGCGATAAAATATAAACTCATAAGTAATGACGCCGAGGGGAAACATGGTAATACAATGACCATAAGTCAAGAAAATGAATCAAAATAGGACTCCAGATTACCTAAATAGGGTACCGCATTGTAACCATGCCGCGGTACATAGTTACAACTACATAACTCCATTCAAGTTGTCCAAATCCTACTATCAGAACCGAGAGAATAAGATGGGAGAAACAATAAAGAACCAAAAGGATTCTAAGCCGAGATGCAATATCATTTCTATATCGTCAAGATAAAAGAGTCAAGCGAAAGATAAGATTCAAGAATTTGAATGACAAGACAATAATGTGGCAGGACATGTTCCAAAAATTCTGGGTCTTAAGGACAATTTATTGGGTACCATTCCCAACTACAAATTGAATCAAGCCCCAGCTAACCTAAAACCTATGGCTCTGATACCAACAAAATGTTGTCACGACCCGCTTCCCAAAACACGTAAATACGGTACGTGACAAATCCAACCATGTTACCTTTGGTGAGGAAAGATCCTTTCATAGTCACATTACGACTGTCAATCAGATATCAAGAATAGTAAACTACTAAATCTATTTATCACATGTCCAATAGCCATAAGAGCAATAACTGGAAAAGATAGCGGAAGCAATAAAGATCTAAGGAATAAGTAACCCGCATAAGAGCTATATCAATGAGGTGATCCTCATTGATCGGTGATCCTGTCGAATACTCACATGCTATGTCAAGTATCTGGGCCATGCAAAATGCAGACGTCAGCGCATCATAAATATCAAAATAATAGTGTAATCAGAACAGGATGCTATAAAGAAGATATGAGTATAAGCCATAACCACAGGTGTAAAACAGTGGGCTATAGATATGTCACGTGTATCCTAAAGTCTGTGCTTCTAGGTTATCTATTCTACAAGTGTTTGAAATCAATTAATAGAATCATCGATGTAACTTAATAGTATCCCGTGCGTGTCCGGGACCACGGTCAAGACCCTCGGGGCTGAATCCGAGACGTGCTGCTAAGCAGTAAAAACATGGTATCATATACAGACGAATGATGTTAGCATCATCATTCTGGGGCCCGAAGCCCGTATAGACTGATCAGTCTCTGGAAAGTATCGAACTGTTGAGTTATAAGTCAGGTTTCATTATTGATTTCCCCTTTTCCACAAGTTTTGTGTTCAAGTCAGGTATTGATGATATCTACCTAATGCCAACACAGGATCAAGCAGGTACATGTCTTGTCTATCTAGACAACAAGTCATGTCCATCAGGACAACAGGTTAGGATTGTCGGCATTAGTAAATGATCCAAGCAACAGGTCTAGTAATGTGTCGTGAACATGTTAGGCAGTGTGTATTAAATAGGATAAATACTTAACAGAGAACAATAACCAGTTTATTAGAACACTGTAGAAATAACTAATGTATATTATCTATTTTGTAAGGTATAATTAATCTATTCATATATATGTATACCTATTTGTAATAACGTTTTATGTTTGCTACTAGATATACTGTAGTCTAGGTAAAGGATAATGAAACAACAGTGAAAATTATAATAAAATTTTAATGAGCTAGCATGCAACGGGATAAAGTTGTTATTGTTATAAATACAGATTAATGCTGTAAAATTGTATATTGAAAATAATTTGCTAACTATTAACATATGTATATTAATAAATAACTATATATCGGAATATGTAATGCAGCACATCACAAGTTTAGAAACTTGCCTCGAAAACAATAGTTGATGTGCAGGCGATGACGTCAATAGGTTGATCGACTATTGCTACAAAAAATCAAAAGACAACGGCGTCGGCAATGATAAAGGTGTGCAGCGGCTCGGCGCGACACGACAGGATACGGTGTGTGAAATGGCACGGCACAGTACTGGGCCTTACAGTAACATGGGGCTGATGCGATGGTAGCACACAAGTGGCATGAGCTGAGTACGAAGCGGGCATGGCGTGGCACAGGAGCAGGGCACATGTCGTGAAACGGTCTAGGTACGGTGATGACACGGTCATGGCATGGTCTGGGTACGGTGATGACACGGTCATGGCATGATGCTGGTCTGGTGGTGGTCTGGTGATGATATGGTGGTGGTCTGGTGAAGACATGGTGGCGACACAGTGGTGGCACGGTGATGTGATTGAGAACGAGAGGAGAGAGAGGGTTAGAGACGGGAAAGAGAGAGAGACAGAGATTTATATGAGAAATATTATAAATATATAATATAATATAATATAATACATATATAATCTTAGGGAAACTAGATAATATCAAATCACTCCAAATATTGTCCGAATCTAGTCAAAAAATACAGTTTTGAGAATAAAATACATACGTAAAGATTTTGGCCATAATGCAATAATCTAGTATTAAATACATATAGCCCCAAATAAAATTTAAATAAACATACATAAAGATTTACTAAATATTTTGTTGTCTATATTTTAGGATATGAACATAATAGATAAGAGCAACAATAAGATATGGGGTGATATGCCATGCAAAATTAGTTAGAAAAATAATATTTATTTATATCTTGTACTATAGATAGATATGTAAAGATTTAAACACACACACACACACACACACACACACACACACACACACATATATAGTACTCGATTCATGTAGATACACCGTACTAGTAAATATTTGATATAACCTCGTACTATATCGGGTTTCAAATATGCGGGTCGTGTCGGGTCGGATAACGACTACTATTACTTAAATCATTCGCAACCCAACAAAAAAAAGAATTAAAGAATTATAAAGAAAGACTTAAAATACCAAATTATATTATATAAACGTACTAGGGTGTTACACTTATTCTCAATACACAAACACTCAACTTTTTTAGCACGCTCAAAAAATGGAATGGAGGCTCACCATCATCTGAAAAACACCAGAGAGTTCCATGAGAGTACAAAACTAAAATATTTTCCAAATTATTCGACGACTATATCAGGCATTGAGAAAATATTAATAGTTTCGTGGGTGCACATTGTTCTAAACATATATTGCACATCACACGTGCATCTTAAAGGCCGAAACTGTTTGCATTGGTTACATGAAGAGTAAGAACAAATTTCATAAGACAAATCATTAACGTAAGCATTAGGTAAGCTATTTATACCAGCAATAAATTTAACAGTAATAAACTTTGCAAATAACCGGCGAACTAATTTATAGTCATCGAAGCTGTTAAGTATGACATGTTGACTACATCCATCCAATGCGCAAAATTCGACGAAAAAGAAAGTGGATAGCTTATCCTGTAATTGTCGAGATTTGGAATTATTGTTAGAATTTCAAAACATAAGTATAGCATTTTTCCAATATACATATAAATATACGCGATAAGGAATAACTTACAATATCTCTATTAATCGACATATCCTTAGTCAGATTGCTGTAGTAGATGTATAGATTGAAGGACATTTTATAGCGCTGAAAAAGAAGAGTGGGTAGAGAAGATAGAATAATTTCACTATCTAATGCAAAGAGTAGGTATGAGAAATAAATGTTGTCGAGTAGAATAATTTCACTATCCAATGTAAATAGCGTTATTGGTATGCAAAGTAAGCAGCAATAAATAGCGCTATTGATATGACTCACATTTACTGTACTATTTATTCTATCCTACTATTATTTACCATAGCAACCAAGTGGCGGATTTTGCAACCAACTTATTTTGACTACATGAGACGATAAGAGAACAAAGGGATAAAAACAATTAATGCATTCTTCGTTAAAAAGAAAAAGGAAAGTCAAGATATGCTGTAGTCTAAATAACTATTTCGATATCATATTATGTATAAAGAGGTATAAAGAAAAAATGCATGATTGGACGGATGAAGTATATGCATTTACAGCTCATATCATTATTGCACTTTGCATATGAACGGTTTTCAATAAGGTATATTTTGACAAATGTATGATTTGACCGATTTGATAGCATCATAATTTGAGTAAATTAAATAAAAATATTTGGAAAAGATAATCCTTGATGTTGTCTAATGATAAAGAAGACAACCAAACGTGCTTCAACCGTGAAAGCAGAGAATGCAATTATGGTGAATTGGAAAAGCATAGCTTCATCTGTCCCATCATGCATTTTTCTTCATATTTCTATATATGATATTATATAAACAATCATCTGTCCAATCATGCATCATCTATCCAATCATTGTCCGGAACATCGCTTTTACAATCTATTCGGAGTTGGACTGATTCCTCAATAGCAATAAAATATGTAGTATACATCAAGATCTGATTGCAAAGAAGCACAAGTATGACCCTTCTCAGATAGCTAATAACATAATCCATTTAAACTAAACACAACAGAATGGTACCCATTGGTTATGAAGGCACGGAGTTGCAAAATATGTTGAATATTATAAGTTACTATCTCTTTTAGAACAATGATAAGTGAGAACGCATTAAGTAAACCTATCTATTGATGAATCTAAAACTTGTTTAAAGGTGTAAAGTTCAATTAAGAGTTTTCAAAATGAGCCTGAAAGTCTGAAATCTAAATTTTTTGAGTAAACAAATAAATTGGGCAGGGGGATTCTTATGAAAATAGAATCCTAAATTACATATCTCTATGGATTTGTATTAGTAACTAAAAAGATCCTCTATATGCATAGACAATGTATAACAGAAACAAATTCAAAATTAATTTGAGGCATGCCAATAATTTGTTCCATCCAGCAATGAAGAATTATTGTTTTTGTAGAAGGAGACATTTAAGAAACCTAGTGTTTACCGTCGGAAACAGAGACGAATTGGGATGAATCGTCTCACCTGAATCTGGGGGCAGATGCTATTTAGATTTATCCGTCCACCTCTCAGAAGATACCGAGTTAATTTATGGTACTATATATCGAAGTTTGGATGGATGTGGCCATTGTAGCGGACTTCGTCAGATTCCCCCTCGTTTTATGAGGGGTTTTTTGATTGTGGGGACCCTCTTCCCTGCAGGCGCAAGCCCTTACAGTTAATTACGTTACCGCATTGCGATAACTATTTTCTTCTGCTCCGGCAGTTCACTTCATGTCGTGTGTATGTTTTGTTTTGGTTTTGGTTGCCCGTGGATTGTATACGGAGACTAATTTATGTCGTTGCCCATAGGGCGCGAGTTAGTCCAAATCCGTATATTTTAGATTTAGGCTTGGTTTCATTTAAGGACCGTTAATCTAGTTTGAGATTAAGATCAACATAAATATATATATGTGTATTTGGGGCTCAATTTGTTTTTGACTAAGGATACATGATCGCACGCTAAAAGCGTGTTGCATGTTCAAAGTTCTAAAGTTTACCGCGATCAGGACGGTGTCGCTATGCAGCTAGCCGGTTGAGCACGGGTCGATCTACAGGGAGATGGTTGTATGTCCTTTCTTGTCTTAGACGAGTCAATAACGAATTTGTGTATGTTTGTTCGAGACTATCCTATGTGTATTATTTGCAAGTATAAAGTTAAGAAAAAGATACGAAATTGTAAGCTAAAGAAATTCGTACTCAAAACCTTTGAGCCGAGTCTTGACCAATTGAAGCTAAGCAATCGGTAACAACGTGGATTAGGGGATTTAAGCGCGGTATTCATGGAATACGGCTTATTTACCCTTGTCCTTCCGTTCTTGTCTCTTGCTTTCGCCTCCGGCCAAACCGAACGCAACCGGTCGCGGTTAGGAATCACCGTTACCTTGTTAGGGTAGGGTGCCTAACGGAGCGCTTGCGTATGGTTTGGGCGGAGTTCAATGGAAAATAACGGGAAAAGGAAATGAGAAAGAAGATATTAACTTACAATACCGTATTTCATCTTAACAACAATAATTACAACCATTCACAAAATGAACAAAAGAGAGCAAAAGAAAAGAACAAAGAAAAGAAAAGATTACAAGTAATTAAGTGCATGAATTAAATTGCAAGAAAGTAAAGCAAGATAATAATAAGCAAGTAATAAAAAGCGATAAAAAGAACAAGAAACTAGAACTCAAGACAAGCATGGGATCAATAGCCAACCCTTAAACTTGCAAGCTCAATCAAGAGGTTGCAAGATCAAGAGAAGGGTAGAGAACGCATGTGAAATGAAGCGCTAATTCCATAAGAAAATACGACCCTTGAGATCAATAACTAACCCTTAACCATTCAAGCTCAATGAAGAGGTTGAATGATCAAGAGAAAGCAAGAATCTCAAGGGGAAGAAGAAACAAAAGAGAATGATACAAAAAGCCCTCATCTTCATTGATCTCCCACTCAAAAAGCTCTCACTACAATTTTCATGGAAAAAGAATAAAGAAGAAGAAGAAAAAGACTAAATCCTAAAAAGAAAGAAGAACAAAGAATGAACTTAGAATTGGACCCTTGGCTTAGCTCAATTCTGGAGTATTTATAGGCAGAGGGTTGAAGACCTAGGGCAAGAATCTGCCACAATATGAAGTCCCCAAACTACCCCCAAAAAACGACACGACAAGGAGTCAGTAAGGCCGCGGATCCGCCGCCAATACCCTCTATTGGCTGCGGATCCGCCGCACTATAGAGGGTTCAGGGCATGGGCTTTTTCTGTAGGTCCCTGGTCTGCTGTCCCCTGTTGTCTGGTACATATATTTTCTGATAATCTTTCCAGAATATCTTCAGAATTCTTAGTCCAAGATTGCTATCTTTTCTTCACTTTTGACTTCTATCTCTCTCGAGCTCCGCGCACCCATTGATTCTTGTGCTGCCCCCCTCGTGCTCTGTGCTTGTCCCAGACACGAATGACCACTGTCATATGTCTTGTCTTAGGAACAGGTACTCGGCACTGGATGGATATGGATGACCGGAACCCGGCTTTTATCTGCTGTCAACAGATGTTCTGCTTTTGGCGTAACTGTGGAGATTTTTGTCATGATTTGCAATATTTGGACTGGAAACATGTACTCTGTAAATATGCAACAAACACGGATTAAAAGCACCTACCTATAAACACACGAGCATAAGAATGGGCGGTATAAAATGTAGTATTCTGTTATGAACAAATACCCCCAAACTTAACTTTTGCTCGTCCCGAGCAAAACCAATTATTCACAATAATAAAATCCTAACCGCACTTTCGCAGGGAACGCGATTGCACTGAGCATGTGCAACAAACCGTTAAACCTCTAGGTGTCCCTAGTAGGAGGAGTGTTGTCTCCTGAGGGTTTTCAGCGGATACTACCCATAAAATCCCGTCAAGCTAGTGTCATAAGTTAACGTCGATTCTACTCCTACAATTTAGTAATTACGTTAGAAACTCTATCATCCTAAGTTAGAAATATCCAACCCTTATTTTTCACACCTCCTATCTATTTAACCTTGGGTCCTATACGTTCCAAAAAAGTTTAAAAAGATATCGGTATCTCCTGAGTTTTCCTTCTAAAGTGCGGCCTCAAATCATGGATTTTTATCAACTTTACAGAAAACACAAGTCTTATTCTTTATTTCTATCTTTTATCCAAACATCGATTGTATACCCCTACGTGTGTGTGTATTTGCACCCCTACACTCAAGAATTCAATTCAAGCTATAATACCCTTGCCCTAATACCTAATACTACTTCTTTTCATTAAGGATGGACGGATTTGCTCACACACCTTTTATGCGACTATTAATGCTTCCTGAGGCACTAACGGCCGATTACTGAATGTATGAACTTAAAGCGTAAATAGCAGTTTCCAGGTCTTGACTTTATTCTATTTTTCTTTTTTTTTTCTTTTTCTTTTTCTTTTTCAAGACCGGATATATTTTTCAATATGCACTTTTGGTGTTTAGCTTTAAATACCGTTTTTTCTTTCATACTAAGCTTTCAGGCAAGAGTATTTCTAGGTATCCTCTACTATCCCAAGTTTCAAGGTACGTGTAGGTGCAGTTGTAGGGTATATACTTTCTAAATTTGAACTCAAGAAAAGAAACTATTTTTCAGACTTATCCTCCAGTAAAGCATCAATACTTTCCCTTTATCTTGACTTAACTCAAGAACTGAACTCAAGATTACCTATTTCTCAAAAAAAACTGTAAGGACGTATACTTACCAAAGTTAGACAGAATGAGAGTTATTTTAAGGGTTTTCAATTCCTAAGCCTAGAATTTAGTTATTTCTAACATATCAACTAAACTTTCAGAATAAAAATCTAAGTTACCCTATTAGCTAACTTGACGACAAAGTTTTTATATTTTTGGAAAATTTTCAATTTTTGTGGGTTTTTAATAAGGCATGCAAATGCAAAATATACAAATGAATGCGAAGGAAGAAAGCTTACCGAGCACACCCCCAAACTTAAACTTGACAGTGCCCTCACTGTCAGGCTACACCAAGAGGGTCAAAATTGTCGGCGCTCCCTAGAAACAAATTATATACAAAACAAAAAGGAAAACAAAAATATATACAAAAAAAAAGAGTCCCCCCCAAACTTAAGTAAAACAGTGTTTCCACTGTTAAGCGTTGACGTTCAGGATTAGAGGGGAAAGAACAATATCTATCTATACAAAGCCTTACACAGGCCAAAGGTGAGCACCAACCATTCAAAGATCTTATCGTGATAAAGCAGTGGCTGGTGAAAGAAGGCGTAGAGAAAAGAGATGGAGAATACGCGAGACCGTATGGAGATAGAAGTGGTATACGGTCTCGCTATATCAGAAGAAGAAGAATGGCGGAAGGGAAAAAGAAGTGGAGTATGAACTTGAGGGTGCAAATGGAGTGAATAGATTAGCACAATTTGTGATGACCGATGTGTGAAAAGCGATTGTGCTAATCTATTAACCCGGCGAGAGATTGGGTCAAATCCCTCAAGATTCATAAGAAACCATGGGTACGCCGAACTCGGTAAATCAGACATATGAAATGTAAGTGAGACGGGTTCTTGCAAGGTCGGAACGATGGAAAGGATGGAGGAAAGTGATCGAGGAGGGGTATCGGTTAAGGTTTCGGGAGGGTGCACACAGTCAATGAAAGGAACATGATGAATTGGAAAATCCGACTCATCAATTAAAACTGTTTCATCCTCAGTACTATCCTCAATATTCTCCTCAAAATTTAGCTCATCCATGCATATTTCATCAAAATCCAGACGCATATAGGGTTCGGGAAAAATATTTAATGACTCGGGATGATGATTTGAAGAGAAAAACTCAGCCAAATCTATGGGTTCATCATCCAAAATATTCCCAGCGTCAATATCCTCAATCAAGTGAAAATCAATATTCTCAGACACCTCAACAAAAGCATGGATTTCAATCGATTCGGGTTCTAGAGTGGAGGTGTAGAGATCAAAAGGTTTGGGATTGGTTTCACTTGGAAGGGACCCTTCACAATCAGGTAAATCAAACCCTACAAAGTCGCACAACTCATTAAACATTCTATCTTCAATTGATAATTCAGTTGGGACACTTGATAGACTTTCAACACAGGAGTTGTGGGTTTCAATTTGAAACGGGTAGGTTTGATTTGGAAGGGGGTACAGCTCACTCTCTCCACTCAAATTCACAGCCTGTCCGACCGCCTCTTCATACATTGGAAAATTTGGAGCTAGCTGAAAACTAGCTACCGGGTCACTAGGTTGCATGAGGGCGGCCATGGACACATTCAAATCCATCATCTGTTGGCTTGACGCTACCCTAAAGTCTTCCAACGACCGTTCCAGACTAGACATGGTTTGTGATGGGGTTTCAGTAAAAGATACGAAGTCGTTTGGATACTGGAAACTCCCAAATGGCGGTTCTAAAGCAATGTCTAGGGAAGGTGAAAAAGTAGGGTAGGATTGGTAGGAATTGAATGGCTGGACAGGAGCAGGATCAACATTTGGATAGGAAGGTGAATGGAATTGTTGATCCCAAGAATTTGAAGTGGTGAAAGGAGTGAAAGATCGGCTACGGGATTGTTCAATACGTTCAGCGATGGACAAAGGACGACTTGCAAAAGGGGTATCAACATAAGCGGTTGGGGGAGGTTGAAAAGGTTGATACAAAGTGGATTGTGAAGGGCAAGTGCTTGTCCTAGACGCGTCTATCCGATCTTTCAAAGAGATTTTGGGCATGGAGGGATCGTTTGACGTTCGGCCAAAGCAAGAACCGTAAGAAGTAATGTCTGGTTGTGGGTACCAAAGTTCGGCAAGAGTTTTTCGAGGTGGGGTACCCATGATATGAAAAGAGAAAGAAAGAAAGGAAAAGAAAAGGAGGGGAAAAAGAATGTGATTTTTTTATTTATTAGTTTTTTTTATAGATATTAACAAAAGAATGAAGTATACACAAAAAGAATATGGACAAAAACAATCACGACACAAAAATACCACACACCTAATCGTTCTAGGGTTCACCTAGGTCAACTAAACCTGCTCCAGAACTTGATTATCGAAGTAAAACTGTGTCGAGAAACGGGCTCAAGATACACTGATCACGAGGCCAGGTAAGTGCAGAGATAAGGGGAGGTTTTCCAACGCTTTCGCGAAGTTCCTTAATTAAATAACCCTTTCTCTTTTGGCGGTTTCGCCGTTAACACTTTCCTAGACACCCCGTAAACAATATACCATTAAGCGAGATTCTAAATACAGTTAACTTCTCCTAGTGAGCGCGAAGTCCTTAAGGCTTAAAGTCTAATTTCTTTTTAAATTTTTGTGCGGGTAAACGTTATGCTCAAGTTCGTGATTTGTGGGCCACGGAAAAGGTGATGAAATCCTTTACCGTATATTGTGGGGTTCGCTTGCCCTTAAGTCCGTATTAATGTATGCAATGCGCAATTCAATAAAAATTCTATAAAGAATCAAACAATCGTTTTTTAGTTTAAGCGCGGCTCTGCAACAAATACGGGTTAGTCAATTTTTAGCGTTTGCTAGCGAACTTGCAAAGAATCCTGCAAAGAATAGAATATTGGATGCGTCGGATTTGAGAAGAAGGTGTTTAAGAAATACGTACCGTTACGTTTTTGGGTTAGGAAACCCCCGTTGAATCAAATCCTGGTAAGCTTGGAAAGTTCGCTTGCGCGGGTCAAACTACCCGGATCTTTGGCACTATACTTCGTAATCACCTTAACTTTGAACGTACACTTTGCTCCCCACAATCGCAGTTTGCAAATCCGCAAAAATCTGCACTCTTGCCCACAAAAATGATCAAAAAAAACAAAAAGATTTTTTTTTATTTATATATATACAAAAAGAATATTAACCCGAATAACAAGAAAGAAAATACGCTACCGTCTCCCCGGCAACGGCGCCATTTGATCGCACGCTAAAAACGTGTTGCATGTTCAAAGTTCTAAAGTTTACCGCGATCAGGACGGTGTCGCTATGCAGCTAGCCGGTTGAGCACGGGTCGATCCACAGGGAGATGGTTGTATGTCCTTTCTTGTCTTAGACGAGTCAATAAAGAATTTGTGTATGTTTGTTCGAGACTATCCTATGTGTATTATTTGCAAGTATAAAGTTGTTAAGAAAAAGATACGAAATTGTAAGCTAAAGAAATTCGTACTCAAAACCTTTGAGCCGAGTCTTGACCAATTGAAGCTAAGCAATCGGCAACAACGTGGATTAGGGGATTTAAGCGCGGTATTCGTGGAATACGGCTTATTTACCCTTGTCCTTCCGTTCTTGTCTCTTGCTTTCGCCTCCGGCCAAACCGAACGCAACCGGTCGCGGTTAGGAATCACCGTTACTTTGTTAGGGTAGGGTGCCTAACGGAGCGCTTGCGTATGGTTTGGGCGGAGTTCAATGGAAAATAACGGGAAAAGGAAATGAGAAAGAAGATATTAACTTACAATACCGTATTTCATCTTAACAACAATAATTACAACCATTCACAAAATGAACAAAAGAGAGCAAAAGAAAAGAACAAAGAAAAGAAAAGATTACAAGTAATTAAGTGCATGAATTAAATTGCAAGAAAGTAAAGCAAGATAATAATAAGCAAGTAATAAAAAGCGATAAAAAGAACAAGAAACTAGAACTCAAGACAAGCATGAGATCAATAGCCAACCCTTAAACTTGCAAGCTCAATCAAGAGGTTGCAAGATCAAGAGAAGGGTAGAGAACGCATGTGAAATGAAGCGCTAATTCCATAAGAAAATACGACCCTTGAGATCAATAACTAACCCTTAACCATTCAAGCTCAATGAAGAGGTTGAATGATCAAGAGAAAGCAAGAATCTCAAGGGGAAGAAGAAACAAAAGAGAATGATACAAAAAGCCCTCATCTTCATTGATCTCCCACTCAAAAAGCTCTCACTACAATTTTCATGGAAAAAGAATGAAGAAGAAGAAGAAGAAGAAAAAGACTAAATCCTAAAAAGAAAGAAGAACAAAGAATGAACTTAGAATTGGACCCTTGGCTTAGCTCAATTCTGGAGTATTTATAGGCAGAGGGTTGAAGACCTAGGGCAAGAATCTGCCACAATATGAAGTCCCCAAACTACCCCCAAAAAACGACACGACAAGGAGTCAGTAAGGCCGTGGATCCGCCGCCAATACCCCCTATTGGCCGCGGATCCGCCGCACTATAGAGGGTTCAGGGCATGGGCTTTTCTGTAGGTCCCTGGTCTGCTGTCCCCTGTTGTCTGGTACATATATTTTCTGATAATCTTTCCAGAATATCTTCAGAATTCTTAGTCCAAGATTGCTATCTTTCCTTCACTTTTGACTTCTATCTCTCTCGAGCTCCGCGCACCCATTGATTCTTGTGCTGCCCCCCTCGTGCTCTGTGCTTGTCCCAGACACGAATGACCACTGTCATATGTCTTGTCTTAGGAACAGGTACTCGGCACTGGACGGATATGGATGACCGGAACCCGGCTTTTATCTGCTGTCAACAGATGTTCTGCTTTTGGCGTAACTGTGGAGATTTTTGTCATGATTTGCAATATTTGGACTGGAAACATGTACTCGGTAAATATGCAACAAACACGGATTAAAAGCACCTACCTATAAACACACGAGCATAAGAATGGGCGGTATAAAATGTAGTATTCTGTTATGAACAATACATTTGTCTAATTTAAGACTAAGATCAACTTAGCGAAATTTCAAGGATCATTTTTATTTCAGATCCAACAATAGAGCATTTGGGCTCAGCTGCAGGAAAAACTTCAGAGACCTAGCCAATTTGGGGGCTTGGTTTGCTTAATCTTTTCTTTTATTCAAAAGTGCTAGGCACTTATTTGAGCTCTGTTTGTTCAGCCCTTTTCTTTTATACCAAAGTGCTAAGCACTTATTTGACCTCTGACGCTCACATATATGACATGTGAAGCATTCAGTCATGGGAGCCGTCCAATGAGCGTTGAGCAATCAGCCATTTTGGCTGTTTATGGAGTGCTATGCATTTTTGTTCAGCGCCGACGTGATGAAAACGTACCGCACCGGCCTTCTGTTTTGGACGTCCGCGTGTCTTTCATGTGAGGCGCTGGGTGCTGTTAAAAGGGGCGCCCACATGGAAAGCACGTGAGGCGCTAGTATTTTTCCTTTTATCATTTTTAGAGATTTAAATCTCTGTTAATATTTTCAGAGAGGTTAAACCTCTATCAATGGCGCTTTGACCATTAATGCTTGCTAAAATCACTACATTTGAGAATTTTAGGTTGAGTTTTTAAAGAACTAAGTTCTCGATTTGAAGGAACTGAGTTCCTGGAGTATCATGGACTCCGTTTAAAATTTGTTCTTCAGTGAATCTTTGATTTTCAAGAACAATATCTTCCCGATGAGAATTAAATTTTTAACTTATGGGAGATTTTCCTTGTGGATCTCAGATCCAGAGAAAGAACTAAGTTCTTTTAAAAAGATTAAACCCTTAGATGTGATAGAGATATTTTGATCTCTTTTATTTACATAGTGTTTTGAGGAGGAAAGTCTTTTTCTTTCTTGAGAATTGAATCCTCTGTTGTTTTGGAAGCTTTCTGTGGTGTATCTGTATATGTATTTGTATGTCTCTCTCTGTTTTTCTCTCTCCATCTCTCTGTATGTATGAGACTTGAAGTCTTAGGTCCTTTATATAGGTAAGGCAAATTGTTGATTAGTTTGAGAAAATCTCTCACTGAGAGATTCGAATTGATTTAATTGGTCTCAAAATAGATTTGGAGAATTTTACCCACCATTGGATCTTTGATCCAAAGACTTTTGTTTTTACAGAATATAATTTTTGGTTTGTAACGAGATTAGGGAAATATTTTCCCTATACAGAATGTCACGCCCCGCTTCCCAGTGTACGGGTAAGGAGATGCGACGGGTCACGCAACGTATTTACTCAGAAGTAAACACGCTAAGCGTATATAAGCAATATAAAGTAAAATATACATAAGAGACATGAATGTAAATGAACAACAACTTTTATTTATTTAACAATTCTTTACAAGTACAATCGGAAATGTAAATACAGGAAAATAAAGTAATGCCTGAACAATAGCATAACTGAAATGAAAAGTATATACAAGTAAGGTCAATGCTCAGGGTCTTCTGTGAACTGATCCAAGTGCTCCTGGTTGGTCTCAAACTCCTCAGAATCGGGTCCTCCCGACAACATTCCAAAGAAAAAGAGAAATAGGAATGTCTTCAGCGAACAATCGCTTGGTAAGTCCCAAAGAAAGAAGGAGAAGAATAGACAGAGAATAGAACATGTGAAGTAGATAATGTTATATTTGTTATACTAACGTAGTTGTTATAGCTTGGTACAGAATATGCCAGTGTATACGAAAGGAGTCCAACTTACACCGTGGACTTTGGTAACCCGCAGTACATGGCTCCGTCGATAATACCACCGAACGATGGCATGGACGTAATTACGTCTTTTAGTGACCACCTCGTGCCACCTGTAACATGTTCCGTACCACTCTACCCCTTTATAAACCCCGTAATGTTTATTGTATTGATGTAATATAATGAATGGTTGTATACGACTTGCCAAAACCATGATATCAGGTAAACGGAATGTATATAAATGTATAGTCATGTAATCAGAGTATATTCATGGTTCGGTTCAGTCATGTTCATGTTATTATAGATTGTATTCTGGTATTCATGAATTCATGTTGAAATGGAGTTATGCTTGAATTTAATTCAAGTCAGATTGATTTCAGATCATGACTCGAACCGAGTCAAACTTTAAACAGAATTGAAGTCCTGATTTATGTTTTGGAGTTATCGGCAACTGTTGCACTTGGACGGTAGGATTTGTGTCTTTTTCCAAGAAAATTACCGTGTTGATAACACCATTTTTAGGTTATCTACCTTAGATAGGCAAGAACCCATATTCTTCGGCTCCCTGAGGCTCAAGAGAACTGGTCCCGCTTAAACCTATGTTTATTAGGGTCCTTATTATAAATCAATATAAGTTGAGGGCGTTTTATGAAAAATAGTTTGATATATTTTCAAAATACATCTCAAGTATTTAATTATCGTCTTTAGGGTTTTCATAATTGTAATTTTTATAAAGTGAAATATAACCTAGATTTCATTGTATATGGTATTTTAGTGTAATCTTGGAATTGTATTGAGTTGTAATGGTAGTTTCATGAAATTGGTGATTAATTTGATTTAGAAAAACATGGAATATATATATAATATATTTAAAGTAGATATTTGATAGTATTTATATATATCTAATATTTAAAAAATATAGAATTTATTTATTAAATAGAAATCACATTTTTCTTAAAAATTGCATTAAAAATTCCATCGAGATTGAATGCTCCTTGCAGAGGTCTGCATCTCGCTCTACTAGGCCCGAGAATGTGTGATAACCCGCACCATCCCGATCAGGGTTCTCCAAAATGGCCTGTAGAGGCGTATTTGCAAGAAATTAAGTAATACACTTTTAAAGAAAACGGTTTCCGAATGTTTATGGTATTTAAGTATAAACTCGTATTTTCCCTTAACTAATGTCCCAAGAGTTATCGTTCTATGTCAAAAATGTGTGTTGTGATGAGATAGGTCATTAGCTCGTGAGTTTTCTAAAGGTAATACAAGGGAATATGTTGAATTGTGTTGAAAGTAAAGTATATGGTATTTAACCGTAAAAATGCAATAAAAGTTGCATAATAGATTCTTTTGAGATGAAACTTATTCTAATGTGTTTGCTAATGATTACTAAACAATCTATTAAAGATTTGTAGGTTTGTTATTAAGAAAAATTAGATTTTCAAAGAAAAGAGAATCGGAAGCCGGAATAACTCCGCTTCCGACGAGTTTTGAAAAGGAGAAATTTTAGAATAGCAAAAGAGGAGGGGAGAGGGGACTTACTGATTGGAAAACAAGAAGAGACAGAGGGGAAGCTATTGGAATCATCGGGGAGTCGTTTCGTCGCCGGAACCTTCCCGAAATGTCGCTGGAATTTCGACCTTTGCTAAATCCACTTGTACAACTTGGGACTTGGAAATTTTAGAGAGTTTTTGTATGGAATTTCTGAATGAGGAGGGGTGAAATGGAGTGTGGTATTTATAGGGAAAATTAGGGTTTAGGGTAATGAAGAATGGAATTAAAATGTGCGTTAAAAATGAATTAAAGGGAGGAATTATCACTATCTTGATGTTTTCAGAGTAAACAAACAACATGGGGTTAGTGGGATAGGCAAAGGGGTTCAGGGGTAAAATTTTCAGAGCATTACCTACAGGGGGTTCGGCGGCGCCGGCCCCATAGGAAATCTCTCTTGTCCAATACCAGTGAGGGGTGTGTGGGATTTTGCCACGTGTTGGTGTCGTTTGGTATAACTCAGTGCACATGTTTGATTACTTTATGACTTTTCATTTTATATGTAGTGCACGCGTAAACTTTTGGGCTTCTAAAAGATTAAAAGAAAAATCAATTAAAAATATATGTTGCTGGGGGGATTCGATCACAGGGGCTACGCCACAACAGTGTAAGGTTTTACCAATGAGCTACAAGTGCTTTCTTACTGTTCAAAAGTAAATCAAATTTATAACTTGTGCTCAAACTTAAGTATTCTTTTCTGTATTTTTGAAAATATTCTATACAGATAGTTTAGGGTTGTTACATTCTACCTTCATCGAAATTTTTATAGGGAAAGTGTAACAGATTCAAGAAAAGTTTGATAATAGAACTATTAATAGTGCATAAAAATATATTTGGAAGAACGAAAGAATGCAAGGTTTTGGAGAATTCATAACCTTGAAAGAAAAATAGGGTTGGGATAGATTCAAAATATATGAAATTGTAAGATTCAAGGAATATAAAATGTAAAGAATGTTTTTAGTTACTGATTCTTGTGTTATATTGTTTAGGACTTCATGCAGAATTGACATGCATGTCCATACAGAACTGACCCGTATGGTAGGGTTCCATGCAGCACTGACCTGCATAGACCGCCAACAAAGCCTGTCATGCCCTTCTTCCCAGTGTACGGGTAAGGAGACACGACGGGTCATGCGACGTATTTACTCAGAAGTAAACACGCTAAACGTATCTAAGCAATATAAAGTAAAATGTACATAAGAGACATGAATATAAATGAACAACAACTTTTATTTATTTAACAATTCTTTACAAGTACAATCGGAAATGTAAATACTGGAATAGAAAGCAATGCCTAAACAATGGCATAACTGAAATGAAAAGTATATACAAGTAAGGTCAATACTCAGGGTCTTCTATGAATTGCTCCAAGTGCTCCTGGCTGGTCTCGAACTCCTTAAAGTCGGGTCCTCCTGACAACATTGCAAAGAAGAAGAGAAATAAGAATGTCGTCAGCAAACAATCGCTCGATAAGTCCCAAAGAAAGAAGGAGAAGAATAGACATGTGAAGTAGATAATGTTATATTTGTTATACTAACGTAGTTGTTGTAGCTTGGTACAGAATATGCCAGTGTATACGAAAGGAGTCCAACTTACACCGTAGACTTTGGTAACCCGTAGTACAAGGCTCCGTCGATAATACCACGGAACAATGGTATGGATGTAATTACGTCTTTTAGTGATCACCTCGTGCCACCTGTAACATGTTCCGTACCAGTCTACCCCTTTATAAACCCCGTAATGTTTATTGTATTGATGTAATGTAATGAATGGTTGTATACGACTTGCCAAAACCATGATATCAGGTAAATAGAATGGATATAAATTTATAGTCATGTAATCAGAGTATATCCATGGTTCGGTTCGGTCATGTTCATGTTGTTATAGATTGTATTTTGGTATTCATGAATTCATGTTGAAATGGAGTTATACTTGAATTGAATTCAAGTCAGATTGATTTCAGATCATGACTCGAACCGAGTCAGACTTTTAAATAGAATTGAAGTCTTGGTTTATGTTTTGGAGTTATCGGCAACTGTTGCACATGGACGACAGGATTTGTATTTTTTTCCAAGAAAATTACCGTGTTGATAACACTATTTTTAGGTTGTCTACCTTAGATAGGCAAGCGCCCATATTCTCCGGCTCCCTGAGGCTCAAGAGAACTGGTCCCGCTTAAACCTATGTTTACTAGGGTCCTTATTGTAAATTAATATAACTTGAGAGAGTTTTATGAAAAATAGTTTGATATATTTTCAAAATACACCTCAAGTATTTAATTATCGTCTTTAAGGTTTTCATAATTGTAATTTTTAAAAAGTGAAATATTTTAGTGGATATAACCTAGATTTCATTGTATATGGTATTTTAGTGTAATCTTGGAATTGTATTGAGTTGTAATGGTAGTTTCATGAAATTGGTGATTCCTTTGATTTAGAAAAACATGGAATATATATATATATATAATATTTAAAGTAGATATTTGATAGTATATATATCTAATATTTAAAAAATTTAGAATTTATTCATTAAATAGAAATCACATTTTTCTTAAAAATTGCATTAAAAATTCCATCGAGATCGAATGCTCCTTGCGGAGGTCTGCATCTCGCTCTACTAGGCCCAAGAATGTGCGATAACCCGTACCATCCCGATCGGGGTTCCCCAAAATGGGTTGTAGAGGCGTATTTGCAAGAAATTAAGTAATACACTTTTAAAGAAAACAGTTTTTGAATATTTATGGTATTTAAGTGTAAATTCCTATTTTCCCATAAACTAATGTCCTAAGAGTTATCGTGCTATGTCAAAAATGTGTGTTATGATGAGGTAGGTCATTACCTCGTATGTTTTCTAAAGGTAATATAATGAAATATGTTGAATTGTGTTGAAAGTAAAGTATATGGAGTTTAACCGTAAAAATACGATAAAAGTTGCATAATAGATTCTTTTGAGATGAAACTTGTTCTAATGTGTTTTCTAATGATTACTAAACAATCTATTAAAGATTTGTAGGTTTGTTATTAAGAAAAATTAGATTTTTAAAGAAAAGAGAATCGGAAGCCGGAATAACTCCGCTTCCGACGAGTTTTGAAAAGAAGAAGTTTTAGAATAGAAAAAGAGGAGGGAAGAGGGGACTTACCGATTAGAAAACAAGAGGAGAGAGAGAGGAAGCTATTAGAACCGTCGGGGAGTCGTTTTATCACCGAAATCTTCCCGAAACGTTGCTGGAATTTCGACCTTTGCTAACTCCACCTGTCCAACTTGTGACTTGGAAATTTTAGAGGGTTTTTGTATGGAATTTCTGAATGAGGAGGGGTGAAATGGAGTGTGGTATTTATAGGGAAAGTTAAGGTTTAGGGTAATGAAGAATGGAATTAAAATATGCGTTAAAAATGAATTAAAGGGAGGAAATATCACTCTCTGGATGTTTTCAGAGTAAACAAACAACATGGGGGTAGTGGGGTAGGCGAAGGGGTTCAGGGGTAAAAATTTCAGAGCATTACCTATGGGGGGCCTGGCGGCGCCGACCCCATAGGCAATCTCTCCGGTCCAATACCGGTGAGGGGTGTGTGGGATTTTTCCACGTGTTGGTGTTGTTTGGTATAACTCAGTGCATGTGTTTGATTACTTTGTGACTTTTCATTTTACGTGTAGTGTATGTGTAAATCTTTGGTCTTCTAAAAGATTAAAAGAAAAATCAATTAAAAATATATGTGACTGGGGGGATTCGATCACAGGGGCTACGTCACAGCAGTGCAAGGCTTTACCAATGAGCTACAAGTGCTTTCTTTCTGTTCAAAAGCAAATCAAATTTATAACTTGTGCTCAAGCTTAAGTATTCTTTTCTGTATTTTTGAAAAAAATATGTACAGAAAGTTTAGGGTTGTTACACAGAATTTATTATGTAAAACGGTGATTTTTATTCACCATTGGATTTTTTAATCCAACAGTTCTTTGTTTTACAGAGAGCAATCTTTCTTATTTAGAAAGATTGAGGGAATAAATTCCAGAATAGAATTTTATTCTACAATTGGATTTTTGATCCAACCGAGAGTACCTTTCTTATTTAGAAAGATATGGGAGATATTTTCTCTTTATAGAATTTGATTCTATATCTTGATGATTTATCATCTCCGTTGGATCTTTGATCCAACGTCTCTGTTTAATAGAGAGTATCGTAGAATTTAATTCTATCTGAGCGCTAGCGCTCACGTGTTGTGCACGTGGGCGCCATTTAAGAATTTAATTCTTAAGATGGGTATTCCTGTACTTTGCACATTGGCGCCTGCGTGATGAGCACGTGCGGCGCCATATAAGAGTCTAACTCTTATGTAATAAACTTTTCTGTGCTTTGCACATTGGTGCCTGTGTGAGGAGCACGTGAGGCGCTACCATAAGATTTAATCTTATAAAATTGGCTATGGTGCTGGTGCCCTCGTAGAGAGCACATAAGGCGCTGTTTCATTTAATTCAAACAGAGATTTTCTCTTTTATTAGGTTAAATATTGGGGAAATAAATGCCCCCACTGTTGCTCTTACGTGGCTTACACGTCGGTGCAACGGTATCACCTTTCCTTCCATTCGATCTCCTGGGGAGTTGAACCGTCCTTTCATGTCTTATAAATAGGGTCTTTGGCCTTTGAGATGACTGCCATTTCATCATCCTCTTGCTTCTTCTTTCTTGAGAATTTAATTCTCTTTTTAGAGCTTAGATCTTTGTTCAAAGAAACTCTCTCAGAGTTAAACTCTGTCAAAAATTTGGTAAGAATCATGACCATGATTTAACTCTTAAAAGAATCTATTCTTGTTTTGGGTTTTTAACCCATTAACAGAGTTTTGCTCTTCTCTTGGAACGATCTCTTAGAGATCTAAAAACTTTTGTTTGGGTAGACCATGCGTCTTAGAGATCTTAGGGTTTTACCCTATTACTGGCTTTGATCTTTGAAGGTTGTTTGGAATTTAACTCCATTTCCCGAGCGGATTTCTGGGATTTTATCCCTTTATTAGAGGAATTTAATTCCAGGTTGTTCTACAGAGCTTAGCTCTATTAATTCTTTTAAAGAAATTCTTTTAGAAATTTTATTCCCCTTTTCTTATTTTCTTTTTAGGGTTTTTCTTGCAGATTTGAATCTGCTGCAGAACTCGTTTTTCAAGGGAGTTTAACTCTATAGTTCAATGAGATTTCTCATTAAACGAGAATCCTTTTGGATTCACACCACGAGTGCCTTCTTCATCATTAATGGGGCATTATAACCATTGTAATTTCTTTCTAGATTGTAATAATTTTGATATTTTGATTGCTAACCCCTTACTGTTTTTTTCCTTTTCAGATACTATGGCTTCTCGTCTTAATGATCTTGAAGAGATTATCTCTTATGAAGATATTCGCATCCAGGGCCGCTGTCAAGGCCAGGAATTCACTGACGCCCAATGTGTTGAGGTGATGCATAGTTTTGACGACTACAACGGTCGGTTACTCCCCCACCGTTCTGCTCTCTTGAAAATTATCATCGGATCGATTTGGGAAGCAATTCTTAGGCTTGTCGAGGCTGTGCCAGTCGAGGCACTTGATGATGCCGAAGACAAGGTGCATTCAGTATATCTGATGAGCCTGATTTAGAAGAAGCGAAGAGATGATCTTTTCGATATTTTGCATCGCGTCTTCCAACAGAAGGCGATAATATCCGCATACCAGGGGACGGATGACATTAGTGAGGATCCCAATACTTGTATTCATGAGAAAATGCATAAGAAAATAGCCAAAGAAGCCGAAAGCACTTAACTCAGACTTGCTTCCAAGTTCCAAAATCCGTGTCCGGAATTCAGTGTTTTGCCGTTGTAAACACTTTGATGATGTTTTTTTTATCGAATGTATCAATTTCTTCGAAGTATGAATGATAAAATTCTCTTTTCTCTTTATACCAATGCTCATATGTGTCTTACATGAAATGTTGTTATACATATATAGAAACTGTTGCTGGCGCTCATGTGTCATGTGCGTGAGGCATTGTTGAGGATTTTAATCCTGAACTAGCGCTGGTGCTCATACGTTATGCGTGTGAGGCGCCGCTCTAGTCTCGGAAAGAATCAATGCGGGAGCTCACGTGTCATGCACATGAGGCGCTGCTGATGGAGTCGTTTCACCTCCTTGCTCTGATTCCCATGAGTCAACTCTTTATTTTCCCAAGCCCTTTTTGCCAAGCCTTGGAAATAGCTTCACCATGCATAACATTTTCTGTGCCTAGACTTGAATTCTTCTCTTTATAATCTGAAGCTTTTCTTCCCTCTTCTTTGACAAGGAGAGAACCGCCTTTTAACAAACCAAGAGTTATGGCTTGCAATCGTTCGCATGCTCGTACAACCGTGGGAGATACCTATCGAGAGAATTGTCCCTTGTTTTGCTATGCGTCTAGCGGATCCTGTTCTCACTGATGACCAGTGTGACACAGTGATGTATGAGATTCTGGCTCGTAGGGGCTCTCCTCTTCCCGTCGGCTCCATTTAGATTCGGACGATCTTCTCGTCTGTACTTACTGACATCCCTCCTCATCCAGCGTAGATGATTCTGGTGATGCTCGATGCGGCGGAGGACAAGATCGAGTGCTTCCATGAGTCTTGTTTGATTACCCAGCCTCTGATGGATTGTTCGGTTCGTATGCTAAGCCAGATACGGGCTCAGCAGGCCATCATGTCTGCCTTCGCTGATGAGCATAGAACTGACCGATGGGGAGCGACTCCTCGTGAAGATCGCCGCTTTGACATAGTGGAAAAGGCAGAGAGGGAATTAAAGAATCATGTATATCGTTTTGTTAATCCTTGTATCTCTGATCCCATATTTGGCGATCTTTTCTTTATGTAATAAATAATAATAATAATGTCGACCACTGAACATTTCATCCCCAGCGCATATTCATATGGGCATCTTTCCTCTGTACATGTATTTTGTATTTTAGTCTTTAGAAGTTTTTGATGCATGCATCTAGACATAGGTGAACATTGGACTGAAGTGATGCATAGCATCTGGCCGGTTTCGAGCTGGTGTACATGAATTTTATTAGAATTTTGATCTGAGAAGATAGCGAGCGGATACAAGCGTCTTCTCAAATCTCGATCCTTAAGAAATTTAGTTCTGAACCCCGAGGCCCATGAGTTACGCCTTTCTGTTTCTTGATGTCTTAATTTAGCGCCAATTAGTTTATTTACTCATCTCGGAGTCCTTAGTTTATTCACTCATCTCGGAGTCTCTAGTTTATTCACTCGTCTCAGAGTCTATAGTTTATTCACTCGTTTCAGAGTCTCTAGTTTATTCACTCATCTCGGAGCCTTTTAGTTTACCTCCCTTGGGTTTACAGGTAAACTTGTCCTAACGTTGTATATAGATAACCCCCATTCTTTACGACGGAGGTCCGTTTGGTTTGTGGTACTAGGGTTTTAGTCCGTGGTACCGTCACGTTGGCTGATGTATTCCTCGATATGCAGTCCTACAGCTGTTGTTCGAGTAGCCTCGCGACTGTCGTGTCTCTGATCCCTTCGGGGGCTGGACAAGGCGTCTTCAAGTAATCTCCTTAGGTCATATTACCTTCGGAAGAGCAGACGTTAGGAATTTTCCATGACGCTTTTTTACTTGAGGTTAGGCTCAGTTTGGAGCCTCGATGAGCCATAACCACTCCGCACTGGTGTGGGATGATCTCCGATAGTCTTTTAGGCTTTATATGAGTTGCCTTCAAGACTCGAAGCTGGGAATATGTCGTTGCTTCATTTTTTGTTTGACAATGCCGTGCCGATTCTTTGCTGAAGTAGGGTAGACATATGTAAGACTTATATGCTGTATGTATCTCAGTTGAAGTCCGGAGCTAGGAATATGCCATTGCTCCAATTTCATTTGATAGCCGCATTTGCATCCTTCTGAAATGAGGGGGAACGTCGGGATGGTCTCTAGGTTGTATATGCATCGTCGAGACTTGGAGTCAGGATTTTGCCGTTACACCATTTTTTTGGTTTCGACCCTTGGGTCTTTTGTTGACGTTGCGTCTGCACTGAAAAGGAACGCCGGGATAGTCTCTGAGTTGTATATGAACCGTCGAGATTTGGAGCTAGGATTTTTCCATGGCTCTATTTTTGTAAAACCCTTGGGTCTTTTGTTGATGTTGCATGTACATCCTGTTGGCATGAGAAGCACGTCGGGTTGGATTTAGAATTTTTCCATCACTCCTTTTTGATTCGGCTCCTTGGAGATTTTTTTGATGTCGCATCCGCATCCTGTTGGAATGAGAAGAACGTCGAGCCGATCTCTAGGCTGTAGATATTGCCGTCAAGATCTAGCTCTCCCTTTGACGGAGCCTGGTGGGAAAATATGGTTCCCATTCTTTTATTTGTGCCCATGGATCATATACAAGAGTCAATATAGACATACTTGCAGGGCAGAGGAAATTTTATTTAATTTTATTTTTTATTGCCGTAATGCTCTATCTTTTCAGCTTTTCATATCGCGAAAGTCGCGATTGCCCAATCATTTCGGCTTTTTTTCACGGTGCCCAATCATTTTGGCAATTTTTTTTTATACTTTTACTCGTTGCTTTTTATTGCGAGTTGCCCAAACATTTCGGCTGTTTTAAATGCATATATATTTTTTTACTCGCTGATTTTTATTGCGAGTTTCCCTATCATTTCGGCTGTTTTTATATGCATTTTTTTTGCTACTCGCTGCTGTTTCTATTGCGAGTTTGGAATCTGGTACCAACCTTGGTATCGGCTTCGCTACAACTGTGACATTACCAGGAGCGAATCATCATTTGCCGTGAAAGGACTTGAAGTTCGTTACATTTTTAGGCATCATCATTGCTACGAACGGGATATTGCCATGAGCGACTCATCATTTGCTTTTGTTGATTTGAAAAAGGTGGCTTAGCAAACAGGGTTAGAATCCTGTCAACTAAGACTTTTTGACTTTATAAGCAATAAGAGCCTCATAAAGGTATTTCTCCCTACGAGTCGTGAGGATCTCATAGGTGTATTTTTGTAACACCTTAGAATGTGTTTTGTAGCTAATTATATTTTAAATATATGGTTTTCAATAAAAAGTTTACCAAATGAAGTTTTAAATATTTTATCCTATTTAATGAATCTTTTAGTAGATTTTTCCTAGGCTTGCACACACTTGTGCATGATAACTAGGGTTGTAATTTGGGGTTAAACATGATCAACAATCATGGTTAGCTAACCATTTTCCCTAAGCTAGTTTTAATATTTGTTTAAGTGTTATGGTTTTTTTTAAGTGTGCATGGTTGTTAAAATGAAAAAGGATTTAAAAATGATTTGAATTGTTGACTTGAGAGAGAGAGTGCATTATGAGGCATGATGGCTTGCCCATGCCTTCATTTAATGAGAGAGAGAGAGAGGAGGGGGTTGACTTGTTAGTGTTCTCTCATTCTCACTCATTTCTCTCATCCTCTCACTCTCACACACACACACACACACTCACTCAGACACAGCAGCAGCAGCAGCTCAAGACACAGCAGCAGCAGCAGCCTCAGCTCCAGCAACAAGAAGAAGATGATGTAGCAGCACCCTCAGCATCAGCAGCAAGCAGCTCCAGCATCACCATCATCAGCAACAGCATCATCCTCATCATCAGCAAGAGCAGCAGTAGCAGTAACAGCATCAGCATCAGCAGCACAAGCAACTTCAGCAGCAGCAACATGCACCAACATCACCAGCAGCTGTAGCAGCTCCTTTCGCCTCTTTTTCCTGCCTTCTAGGGCTCTATAGGGTATACTTTCTGAACCCAAGTTTCTAGTTGCTTAGGTTGTGCATCGATTAGCTTCGATTTGTGTTAATTAGCTAGTTTGGTGCTAGTTTTGGTGATTTGTGAGATGCGGTGGTAAATTGTTGATTTTGTTAGCTACCTTAGTTTATTTAAGTGTTATTAGGGTCACTGAACTGAGCTTAGCCCTGTATTACACTAAAATACCATAAGGTTTCTAAATTGTGCTAAATTCTCGTTATTAAAGCGATATTTGTGACATCTGGAATCTGCTTTTGACCCGGTGACTTCAGGTTAAAATTGAGAAAACTGGGGCATGCTCACTAGGTTTAGACAACACCACAAGAGCACGAACCCACCATTCCCAATGCAGGCCGCCGATTTATTGATTCTGGCCGCAAATTGTGGCCAGGAAGGGGACAGGGGTGTTGGGGTTTTGGCTAGGGTTCTCTGATGTGTATTGTAGTGTTTTGGCATGTCTAGTTTTGTAAGATTTGGCCTATAGGAAAATATGGGACTATATATCGTTTTTGGTGTTCGTTGTGTTTGCGCGATACGCGCGATACGTGAGTGGGTTCTGTGATCCAGCGTATCGCGGCGTGTCGCGATGGTTTTAGACGCGTACACACACGATTCAGCGTATCGTGCACACGCGCTTTTAGTTCGCGACGTGAGTTTCTCGTTTTGGTTCGATATCGCGTTTCGCAGAATATTTGGCTTATATATGATTTTTGTGTCTTATTTGCAGGTTTGCAGGCAGGGACTACGGACACTACTACAGGGGGAGCAGATGGTAGGATTCACCTAGCGTGGAGCGTAGGTGAGTAGATTTAACATCTACAGGGGAATCGCCCGCATGGCGTTATGCGTCTGGGCTAGGATTCAAATACCTATCGCACATTCTACGTCATTGTTAGAATTGCGCCTTTACTTTATTTCCTTGATATAGTTATACTGTGATTAGCAGCCGTAGGACACTGCACACATTATTGACGGTTCATGTTGCACGAGCACGGATTGTATGCTACACACACACCGTCAATAATTGCCATGTCACACACAACCCCTTATAGATTCTATTGCTTATCACAGATGACATTACCATACCTATATACCTATAGAGTATCGTACCATTAGTGATAGGTACACTTACCCTTTACGATACATCTACAGGTATACCTTACTCATATTTTTCTTATACCCATGGGGGTATACGACATCAGTTCTTATAGGTAGATACCTACATTGCTACACCCGTATGTTACACACATATTCAGTTACAGTTACATATTTACCTTTACTGATGTTACTTAGCTGTACCTTATTGGTTTTGCATACATCTGGTTTCAGCTACATATTCTCATTTATATGCTCGCATTTCAGATATATCGCATATGTTTATTCCTGGATTGCGCATTATTATTTGGATTTTAGATGATGTTTTCTGGATTTGGGAACTGCGGGAGTTCATGAAATTATGCATACATTGAAAAACCCGGTTTCCTTGATATGATATTTGCGCATCCACCATGAGCTTTATCGGTGCTGATTATATATACCCCTACGAGGAGGCATCAAGGCCGTAGAGGGTACATGGTGGGGCCCGGTATGGTTCCCCTCGGCAAGAAGATCGATGGATTTTGCCGATTGAGCCTGGAGGCGGGCTAGTACCTACCGGTGACAGTACTGATGACTCGGCGGGGGTCATGGAGACACCGTTGGGAGTCATGCACGTATGCATACGTCGAAAGGCGAGGGTCAGAGCTAGGCACTCGTGCTTTCGGGACAGCGTATGATACGTACCTATCAGGATTTCTGTGTCGATGCTTGGCACATTGTTTTCATGATATTTCTCTTAAACCCCTTTTGTATATATAACAGGGGATTTAGCCGTTGTTATATATACCCTTACACCAATATTAGTGGAATGGGACGCTAATATATGTGTATTGCCCCCATCATATTTATTTCTGCAAATATATATATACCTTTAGGATGTTAGAAGCTTAATTGAGATTCGACTTGGGATATAGGTGATTCCTTGAGATTGGATATTAGATATGAAAGAGATTGTGGATTTGTACATTCGAGATATAGGAGAGCTACTCGATATCGTACATTGAGATGATGTGAGACCTATGTGATGTGAGAGCCCAGTTGGGGGCTGATTTGAGGATTTGGGATTTGAGTGTCTTGATGGATTGTGATCCTACCACGATGTCAGGTTTCCGTGGAAATGACATACTCCACCCTATACCTCACACTTATCTACTTTATGCACAGATTCATATATTGGTAGTACCTGTTAGTGTACCCTTATGATAGTTGCATATCGACTTTCTCATATCCCTATTGCATGGTCATTGCATATTATTGTTATGTTACTGTTGCTTCACATAGTGATTGTACCTGCTAGTGTACTTCCCTTTATTTAGCATTTGCATGACATGTTATTACTGTAATCGCATATCTTAGATTCATGCTGTACGTACATTCCTGCGATTACCTGTATATGTTATCTACTATTCACGAGTTGGCAACTCACCCCCGTTGTGCCACAGGTGTTTCAGGTTTTTCCCCAGAGTAGTCGAGGCAGGCTATTCATCTTTCCAGCTATCATCTTTTGCTACAGATACCGCATCAGCTCACAGTACTATTTTGCTTAGGTGGGTTTTGGTGGTCATCTGTATTTTGTATTGTACATTCGTTGTATCTTGTACTCTCCATCTACTATTATGTTGTTGACTTAGGGACTTGGTGAGGACGTTACTGTATATTAATTGTGGGTTGTTGTCTTTTATATACAGCTTTTTCTCTATTGTCTTTATTTCTTCGCTATAGCTTCATATTTTGTGTTGTATTCATCTTGGGTTAGTTTTACAAAAAGGGGTGTTGCCAAAATTTTAAAGAAATAAAGTAGGACTTTTAAAGAATTTGGGTTGCGATTTCAAATATTTCAAAAACTTATATTATCTTTTCCGTATTTTTATGGTTTAGATTTCTGGGTTTTGGCTTTCTTTTACTACGTTACGTCTTAGGGCGTTGCGTAGTACTAGGGCCGTCACGGGCCAATTTTGGGTCGTGACAAAGTTGGTATCAGAGCGCTAGGTTTTACCTTTCGTGACAAAGTGGGTCGTGACAAAGTTGGTCATCATACTTAGGATGACCTTAGTATGATAGAGTAGGTAGCTTAAGCAAAGTAACGTAGTGTGTGTATGTCTGCAGCATACCCACGATGCGGTACTTCGCATTAAGTGACCTAAGTACAATTGCTTGAAATTCCTTCCTTGATGATTCCTACCCTTAAGATTCGATTTCCTTATTCTTATCGAATCTTATCTTATATCTATTTATAGCCTTGCCGCCGATGACTATGGGGACTCAGAGTGATGCAGCGATGGCCGAGGTCAGAGTTGGCTCGGGTGAGACGAGTACTGACCAGGATGGCACTCTAGTTGCACAGGTGCAGATGGATCAGCCTACGATCTATACTATGGATAGACTTTTGGCAGAGATGCATGACTTCCGCCAGACTATGAGTTCTTTGGTTGATGTCGTTCGGGAGCTACGACAGGAGGTTGTCACCCCTGTTACTCAGCTGTCCCTTACGATCAGCATGCAGCAGTCCGTCACTTACATAGCACCAGCGGTTGCAGCTCTAGTTGACGAGGCACATATTCCAGGACAGTGGAGGACTCGTACCAGCGTACCAGCCCAGAGGCAGAGGTTTGGTCATCGAGACAGATTTCGTGGCCGTCGCAAGAGTAGCAGAAGCTTAGGACGAGGACAGTCGTTCAGCTCTCATCCCCAGGATGGTCAGCAGTCAGAGCGTGGTTGTTTTCGATGCGGGAGCCTTCAGCACTTCGTCAGGAATTGTTCCTTAGCACCTCGTCAGGATCGTACTCAGAGAGGCCATGGACGTGGAAGATTTGCTCAGAGGGCTCAGTCTACCAGAGGAGTTCATCCAGCTGCGAGTAGAGGGCAGACACAGGAGTTTGCTTCTACTCATCAGGACGCGCAGACGTCCAATGTGGAGTTTTCAGGTATCTTTTATTTATATGTTCTTTTGACGTATTCGTTTGTTTTCTTGGTTGTACCGTGGTTGGGTAGATTAGTCGGAGTGGTGTTAACTTCTGTCAGCGATTCTTTTGTTGCGCGACACGTATTTCAGTTGCGTGTCAATCGGTTAGGAGATAAAGATTCGTCCGTCGTTTTGGTCCTTCTAGAGATGTTGGATTTGACGTTCTCCTGGGCACGGACTAGTTAACTACGTGCTAGGCGTCCGTGGACTACCGTGAGGAAACAGTCAAGTTTGTTTTCCCGGCAGGTCAGTTCTTGTTGTGCAGGTGGATAGTTGTGCCGCCTCTCACAGCTTGAATTCAGCCTTTTTCGCTAGTCGGCTACTGAGGAGATGTCATGGATTCTTGGCGCTCATTCGTGATACCAGAGCCACAGTGGGATTGTTGGACCGGGTTTCTTTCGTGCGAGAGTTTTTCCGACGTTGTTCCGGATGAGCCGGCGAAGCTTGGGAGCTTAAGGACCAGCTGCAGAGTTGGGGTTTGGGGAGTTTTGTGTGTCTGAGTGTTTCGCTTTTGGAAGCTCCGATTTCTGTTTGTCAAGGAGGAAGACGGCAGCTTGAGGTTGTGTATCGACGGATCGTCAATTGAACCGGCTTACGGTGCGGATAGGTATCCCTTACCTCGCATTGACGATTTCTTTGATCAGCTCCAGAGTGCGAGACATTTTCTAAGTTTGCTTGGGATCAGGTCATCCTTACTGCGGATTCGGAGTGATGGCATTCCGAAGAATGCCTTGTGCATGCTACGGGCCTGGTGTGTTTTAGTGAGTCGTTGGATTCACTGATGCCCTAGCAGCATTCGTAGATGTGATGAACCAGATTTTCGCAGGCCGTTCCTCGACCAGTTTTGTTGTGTTACTTACGACATTCTGGTCTATCTAATGTGTCTTGAGGAACAGGAGTAGCACTTGAGTATTTGTTATGCAGATACTGGGAGAGTACCGACAGTTTGCTAGGTTCTCGGAGTGTTTCTTCAGGCTTGTTTTGTGTCAACTCCTAGGTCTTGTAGTCACGGGAGACGGTTTCGTATGGTTCCGAGGGAGATCATGACCGTACAGCTTAGGTCCAGACATGTGTGCAGGACGGAAATCCGCAGATTGTTGGGCTTAGCAGGTTCTTACCGCCGTTTCATGCAGGATTGCTAGAGTAAGTGCTGCACCGTCGACTGAATTGACCGAGATGGAGGTTTCTTTTCTGCGAACTGAGGCATGTGTACGGAGTTTTCGGCAGTTGGAGATTCGGTTAACAACTGCATCAGTCCTTTCTTAGCTTTTGGTTCGGGCGACTTTGTTGTTTAACTGTAATGTTTCTTGAGTGGGCTCGAGTGTGTACTGAGGTGACACTATAGAGTTATCGCTTTTGCTTTCCCACATTTGGGGGAAGTACGAGAAGGATATTCCACTCATGATCTAGAGATGGCCGCGGTGGTTTTGCGTTGGAGTTTGGGGACACTACTTGGTTGAGAGTCGTGTCAGATTTTTCACGGACCACCAGAGCTTAATGTACATCTTCCTGCAGCGGATTTTGATTGTTGTGATAGTCTTCTGCAGATTTACAGTTCTTGTGTGATCGTTGAGTACAGCATAAGTTCGTCTCTACGGAGGGGACAGCTTGCTCATGTCCGCGCCCGACCACTTTCCTTAAATCGTTTTCGCGAGACACTGCCCGCCGATACTCGTTCGTCAGTGATACTTGAGCATACTCGGCTGGGTAATGATTCGGAGACCTTGATTTGCGACAATGACGTGCTAAGTTAGGGACACGTTTGTGTACCTGACATTATCAGGTAGAGACGTGAAATTCTAGAACACGCACGTCTGTCAACTCTCTTTATGCATTCAAGTTCCACCAACATTTAGCGTGACTTGTGAGATAGTTACGGGTGGACAGGGATGTAAAGAGAAGTTTCAGGTTTCGTTTCAAGGTGTCTGTCTTGTTGTGTGCTTGAGTCGAGCATCTGAGGCCGGCTGGAGAGTTGCAATCTTTTACCGTTCCAAAGTAGGAGTGGGAGCAGGTCTCCACGAATTTCGTTATGGTTTCTACCCAAGTTTGGTCAGGGTGTGACTCCATTCGAATTCTTGTCGTCCGGTTATACTCAGTTTGCTCAGTTGTTTCTTGTTAAGTTGTGTGTTTGTATTGATTGTTGTCAGCAGTTGGGGATCGTCACTCGCCATCGTTCGGGTTCTCCTTCGATAGCTGTTATCAGGAGACACTCCAATTGGCCACCCTTAGGCTTAGGGGTTAAGTCATGTCGATCACCTGTCTGTTGTTTTTCTGACTCTGCGTAAGTAGGATTTTGGACCCCAGCTATGTCTAGGGACTTCAGAGATGGTCCAGTTGTGTTAGGTCAGGATGGGAATCGTCCATTGCGAACTGAGGTCTTATGCCGACTGTGTTGGTCATAGACTCGAGTTCTCAGGGACAGATCATGTATTCCTACGGACTTTTCCATGAATGACGTGTTGGATTTTGGGAAGCTTATCCCAGGATCGTAGGTCCTTTCGAGATCCTATAAGCAAGTTAGTTTCGTTGCCTTTAATTTGGCACTTTCGCCCAGATTATTGAATTTCACCCCGTATTCCTCGTGATGATACTCTACAATTACCTTCTTGACCTTTCTCACATGATTTAGCACCGGATCATTTAGCTTTGACGCGATCTTTCGTTCGCCAGCAGCTAATTGTGTTAATGGCTCAGCAGGTGGAGGAACATCGGTCAAGGGTCTTGCTATCTGTGGAAGGGTTCCTTGGACGTAGCCGTATAGTGAGATAATCACTTGGGAGGCTGCGAGCGAGGTTTGAGGATTTTTATCTTCTCTTTGAAGGTACGCGTATCGGTATGTTTTTAAATTCGGGGACGAATTTCTTTTAAGGGAGGGAGATTGTAACACCTTAGAATGTGTTTTGTAGCTAATTATATTTTAAATATATGGTTTTCAATAAAAAGTTTACCAAATGAAGTTTTAAATATTTTATCCTATTTAATGAATCTTTTAGTAGATTTTTCCTAGGCTTGCACACACTTGTGCATGATAAATAGGGTTGTAATTTGGGGTTAAACATGATTAGCAATCATGGTTAGCTAACCATTTTCCTTAAGCTAGTTTTAATATTTGTTTAAGTGTTATGGTTTTTTTTAAGTGTGCATGGTTGTTAAAATGAAAAAGGATTTAAAAATGATTTGAATTGTTGACTTGAGAGAAAGAGTGCATTATGAGGCATGATGGCTTGCCCATGCCTTCATTTAATGTGTGAGAGAGAGAGAGAGAGGAGGGGGTTGACTTGTTAGTGTTCTCTCATTCTCACTCATTTCTCTCATCCTCTCACTCTCTCTCACACACACACACACACTCACTCAGACATAGCAGCAGCAGCAGCTCGAGACACAGCAGCAGCAGCAGCCTCAGCTCCAGCAACAAGAAGAAGATGATGTAGCAACACCCTCAGCATCAGCAGCAAGCAGCTCCAGCATCACCATCATCAGCAACAGCATCATCCTCATCATCAGCAAGAGCAGCAGTAGCAGTAACAGCATCAGCATCAGCATCAGCAGCATAAGCAACTTCAGCAGCAGCAACATGCACCAACATCACCAGCAGCTGTAGCATCTCCTTTCGCCTCTTTCTCCTGCCTTCTAGGGCTCTATAGGGTATACTTTCTGAACCCAAGTTCCTAGTTGCTTAGGTTGTGCATTGATTAGCTTCGATTTGTGTTAATTAGCTAGTTTGGTGCTAGTTTTGGTGATTTGTGAGATGCGGTGGTAAATTGTTGATTTTGTTAGCTACCTTAGTTTATTTAAGTGTTATTAGGGTCACTGAACTGAGCTTAGCCCTGGATTACACTAAAATACCATAAGGTTTCTAAATTGTGCTAAATTGTCGTTTTTAAAGCGATATTTGTGACATCTGGAATCTGCTTTTGACCCGGTGACTTCAGGTTAAAATTGAGAAAACTGGGGCATGCTCACTAGGTTTAGACAACACCACAAGAACACGAACCCACCATTCCCAATGCAGGCCGCCAATTTATTGATTCTGGCCACGAATTGCGGCCAGGAAGGGGACAGGGGTGTTGGGGTCTTGGCTAGGGTTCTCTGATGTGTATTGTAGTGTTTTGGCATGTCTAGTTTTGTAAGATTTGGCCTATTGGAAAATCTGGGACTATATATCGTTTTTGGTGTTCGTTGTGTTTGCGCGATACGCGCGATACGTGAGTGGGTTCTGTGATCCAGCGTATCGCGGCGTGTCGCGATGGTTTTAGACGCGTACACACACGATTCAGCGTATCGTGCACACGCGCTTTTAGTTCGCGACGCGAGTTTCTCGTTTTGGTTCGATATCGAGTTTCGCGGAATATTTGGCTTATATATGATTTTTGTGTCTTATTTACAGGTTTGCAGGCAGGGACTACGGACACTACTACAGGGGGAGCAGATGGTAGGATTCACCTAGCGTGGAGCGTAGGTGAGTAGATTTAACATCTACAGGGGAATCGTCCGTATGGCGTTATGCGTCTGGGCTAGGATTCAAATACCTATCGCACATTCTACGTCATTGTTAGAATTGCGCCTTTACTTTATTTCCTTGATATAGTTATACTGTGACTAGCAGCCGTAGGATACTGCACACATTATTGACGGTTCATGTTGCACGAGCACGGATTGTATGCTACACACACACCGTCAATAATTGCCATGTCACACACAACCCCTTATAGATTCTATTGCTTATCACAGATGACATTACCATACCTACATACCTATAGAGTATCGTACCATTAGTGATAGGTACACTTACCCTTTACGATACATCTACAGGTATACCTTACTCATATTTTTCTTATACCCATGGGGGTATACGACATCAGTTCTTATAGGTAGATACCTACATTGCTATACCCGTATGTTACACACATATTCAGTTACAGTTATATATTTACCTTTACTGATGTTACTTAGCTGTACCTTATTGGTTTTGCAAACATCTGGTTTCAGCTACATATTCTCATTTATATGCTCGCATTTCAGATATATCGCATATGTTTATTCCTGGATTGCGCATTATTATTTGGATTTTAGATGATGTTTTCTGGATTTGGGAACCGCGGGAGTTCATGAAATTATGCATACATTGAAAAACCCGGTTTCCTTGATATGATATTTGCGCATCCACCATGAGCTTTATCGGTGCTGATTATATATACCCCTACAAGGAGGTGTCGAGGCCATAGAGGGTACATGGTGGGGCCCGGTATGGTTCTCCTCGGCAAGAAGATCTATGGATTTTGCCGATTGAGCCTGGAGGCGAGCTAGTACCTACCGGTGACAGTACTGATGACTCGGCGGGGGTCATGGAGACACCGTTGGGAGTCATGCACGTATGCATACGTCGAAAGGCGAGGGTCAGAGCTAGGCACTCGTGCTTTCGGGACAGCGTATGATACGTACCTATCAGGATTTCTGTGTCGATGCTTGGCACATTGTTTTCATGATATTTCTCTTAAACCCCTTTTGTATATATAACAGGGGATTTAGCCGTTGTTATATATACCCTTACACCAATATTAGTGGAATGGGACGCTAATATATGTGTATTGCCCCCATCATATTTATTTCTGCAAATATATATATACCTTTAGGATGTTAGAAGCTTGCTTGAGATTCGACTTGGGATATAGGTGATTCCTTGAGATTGGATATTGGATATGAAAGAGATTGTGGATTTGTACATTCGAGATATAGGAGAGCTACTCGATATCGTACATTGAGATGATGTGAGACCTATGTGATGTGAGAGCCCAGTTGGGGGCTGATTTGAGGATTTGGGATTTGAGTGTCTTGATGGATTGTGATCCTACCACGATATCAGGTTTCCGTGGAAATGACATACTCCACCCTATACCTCACACTTATCTACTTTATGCACAGATTCATATATTGGTAGTACCTGTTAGTGTACCCTTATGATAGTTGCATATCGACTTTCTCATATCCCTATTGCATGGTCATTGCATATTATTGTTATGTTACTGTTGCTTCACACAGTGATTGTACCTGCTAGTGTACTTCCCTTTATTTAGCATTTGCATGACATGTTATTACTGTAATCGCATATCTTAGATTCATGCTGTACGTACACTCCTGCGATTACCTGTATATGTTATCTACTATTCACGAGTTGGCAACTCACCCCCGTTGTGCCACAGGTGTTTCAGGTTTTTCCCCAGAGTAGTCGAGGCAGGCTATTCATCTTTCCAGCTATCATCTTTTGCTACAGATACCGCATCAGCTCACAGTACTATTTTGCTTAGGTGGGTTTTGGTGGTCATCTGTATTTTGTATTGTACATTCGTTGTATCTTGTACTCTCCATCTACTATTATGTTGTTGACTTAGGGACTTGGTGAGGACGTTACTGTATATTAATTGTGGGTTGTTGTCTTTTATATACAGCTTTTTCTCTATTGTCTTTATTTCTTCGCTATAGCTTCATATTTTGTGTTGTATTCATCTTGGGTTAGTTTTTACAAAAAGGGGTGTTGCCAAAATTTTAAAGAAATAAAGTAGGACTTTTAAAGAATTTGGGTTGCGATTTCAAATGTTTCAAAAACTTATATTATCTTTTCCGTATTTTTATGGTTTAGATTTCTGGGTTTTGGCTTTCTTTTACTACGTTACGTCTTAGGGCGTTGCGTAGTACTAGGGCCGTCACGGGCCAATTTTGGGTCGTGACAATTTTCTCCTTAGGAATCGTGGGGATTCCCAAGTGATATTTTCTCTTGTAACTCGTAAGGATCTTCCAAGAGTGTTTTCTCCTTATAAGTCGAGAGGACTTACAAGTGTCGTTCACCATATGGGGACATTTCTGGCCATTGGTGGAAATTGGTGGGGGATATATTTATTTATGCCCGTGGATTGTATATAAGGGTCGATATAGAACCGCTTGTAGGGCAACTTGGGGGATATAATGGCTTAAGAACAGGTTTGGATCCCTGTAACTTAAGGATTTTGAATCTTATGAGCCGTGAAGGTCTCATAAGGGGAATTCTCCTTACGAGTCATGAGGATCTCGCAAGTGTAATTTCTCCTTAGGAATCATGAGGATTCCTAAGTGTGTTGCTCCTTTGTGAGTCGTAAGGATCTCACGCAGGTATTTTCTTCTCACAAGGTCGAGAGGACTTTGTAAGTGCATATGAATTTTTTATTTTACGAGTTTGCGCCCTTTCCAGGTTTTCAAAAACTCGCCGACAGTCCTACTGTTTTTACTCACGGCGCCCATTCGGGTTTACATCCGTGCCTATTTTGCTTGTGGACATACCTTTTTTTTGTGAACGATGGAACTCTCGAAAGTAGTTTCACCGTAGGTGACCCATCTATTTGCCGGTGGGACTTGGGAACGGCTTCATTGCTGAAGTAGCTGTATTGCCAGTGGGACTTGAGTTGCAACCCTCGCCATTGAGACTTTGATTGCAATATAGATCTCAAAGAAGTGTATCACCGTATTTGGGGCGATGCGCTAGTTTAAGGACACTTTGGTCCTATATCGCCATGTTTGAGGCGGAATCTTAGTTAAGGGACTTTTCGGTCGAATGTCGCCATATTTGAAGAGAAGTTCTAATTTAGGGACATCTTGGTCCTTTATCGCCGTTTTTGAGGCGAAGTTTTAGTTTAAGGACGTCTCGATCAGTTGTCACCGTTTTTTAGGCGAAATTTTAGTTTAAGGACATCTCGGTCTGTTGTCGCCGTTTTTTAGGCGACGGAGCTTTTTGGATACTACTTTTAGGGTTCTGACTTATGAAGATAGCGAGCGGACACAAGCGTCGTCATCTATCATTGTCCTAGGCCGTGACTCGTTAGGCATAGTATTTTTTGAGGAATCAGCTGTTTATTGGCCGAAAGGGTCTTTCGCCATGCATATCCATGAGCAGGTAGGCTCCACCTTGATAGATTTTGTCTATGATGTACGGGCCTTCATAGTTTGGCTCAAACTTCCCCTGTTTTGCACGATTTGGGACCATTGGTCTTTTGACGACTGACACGAGTTTGCCTTAGCGGAATGTTCTCGTTCTGGTCAATTTTTCATATGGTCGTGTCATCTTTACCTTATAAGCCTCCAGGTTTTGTTGTGCTTTAAGGAGAGTTTCGTCAAGGGCATTGAGATCCTCAAGCCGAAGATGAGCGTTCTCTTCATCTGTCAACTTGTATCGAACCTCTACTCGTAGAGAAGGGAGTTCTATTTCCAAGGGAAGCACTGTTTCCGTGCCGAATACCAACGCGTATGGTGTTGTATTCGTGGTCGTTTTGAACATTGTTCGGTACGCCCAGAGAGCTTCGTGCAACCTTTCATGCCAGTCTCATTTGTTTCTGGACATTGTTTTCTTTATAATCTTTGTCAAGGTCTTGTTGAAAGCTTCAGCTAGATCGTTAGCACGAGGATTATAGACTAAAGAGTATCTCCAATCTATCTTATGCCGTTGTGCGAAGCGACTGATTTTATGGCTTCTATAAGCTGGCCCATTATCCGAGATAATTTGTCGCAGAGTGCTGAACCGATAGATGACACGTGTCCTGAAGAAACGGAGGATATTCTCCGTCTTCGCCTCACTTAGTAATACTGCTTCTGCCCACTTAGAAAAGTAATCGGTCGATGCCGGTATGAACCGATGTCCTTTGGACGATACTGGTTCAATGGGGTCAATTATATCGGTCCCTACATTTCGAACGGCCAGCTAGCTACTGTTGGATGTAGCGGATTTGGATGCTGGTGTATGAAGTCCCCGTGAATTTGGTACGAGTGACACTACTTCGTATATTCGAGGCAGTCCTGAATCATTGTGGGCCAATAATAATCCATTCTTTTGATCTTCAGCTTCATTTTTGGCCCATCTTGGTGAGAACCGCAGAGTCCGTCGCGAGTTTCTTGGATGACTTTCTTTGCTTCCTCCAGCCCCAGGCATCTTAGCCATAGACAGTTGAACGATCTCTTATATAGAGTATCATTGACGAAGGCGAAGGACAGAGCTCGTTTTATGAGCTGATATCTAGACGACGCATTTTTGGGCGTTCGTTGGGATTTGAAGTTGTCTATAAAGACTTCCCTCTAATCGTTGACCTTTTCTTTGTCCCTTATTTGAAGGGTCACTTGTTCGGTCGTTTCTTTTCCTTCGGATGGCACTGTTAAGTCTCCCGAAAATATTTCTGTCGGTGCGAGGATCCTCAACTTTGCACGAAGATCTTTACGTCATCGAGGTCTTCGTCGGCTAATTCCTTAGCCAATTTGGCCAACGCATCCGCCTTGCTGTTTTCCGCACGTGGTATACTCTCCAGGATGTAGGAAGGAATTTGTGTCAGCAGTTGCTGCACTCTTTCGCCATACTTTATTAGCTCTGGCTTGTACGTCTGATAGTCGCTATTTACTTGGCTAACGATCAACGTCTCCATATATAAGTAGGTCTTTGATTCCCTTATCGACTGCGATCTCGAGACCTGCTATCAAACCTTCATATTCAGCTTCATTATTAGTCCTCGGCTCTGTTAAGGAAAGGGCGTAACGTAATATCCCTCCTTACGGAGTCACGAAGATAAGGCCCACCCCGGCTTTAATTATGGGGGTGTTTTGCTTTCGCCTCTTCGCGGAAGATGCTCCATCGAAGTAGAGTTCCCATCGGGGATCATTTTCTTCCTTCTCTCCATCGATTGTGTCAAACACATATTCATCCGGCAACTTGCAATTTAAGGGGGAGTCGGCTGGTATCGAATGCTCGGCGAGAAAATCGACAATGGCCTGGCCTTTCACTGCTTTGAGAGGTCGATACGTTATCGAGAACTCTATTAGGAGGAGGGCCTATTTGGCAAGCCTTCCGGTTAATATGACCTTTGACATCATATATTTGAGAGGATCCACCTTTGATATGAGATGGACCTCATGTGCCAAGGCGTAATGTCTGAGCTTCGTTATCGCGAAGATTAGTGCCGGGCAATGCTTTTCGATGGGGGAGTAGTTGTTTTCTGCCCCTAGGAGTTCTCGGCTCAAACAGTACAAAGCTCTCTCCTTTCCCTGACCATTCTCTTGTGCCCATAGCGAGCCTAGAGAACTCTCAAGGGCTGTTGTATATAGGATAAAGGGTCGGATTTTGCAGGTATTTCTTGATTTCGTCTAGTGCATTTTGGCACTTTTGATCCCAGATGAATGGGGTCCCCTTCTTCATTAGATGACTATAGGGATGGAATTTTCCGGAGAGGTTGGCTATGAACCGCCGGATATAAACAAGCTTTCCTTGAAGAGATCGCAACTGTTTGAGAGTTCTTGGCGTGGGCATTTTCGTAATCGCCTTGATCTTTGAGGGATCGATTTCGATACCCCGGTGCCGTATGATGAATCCTAGGAATTTGCCTGAGGAGACTCCAAATGCGCATTTTAGAGGATTCACCTTCAGATTATACTTCCGAAGACGTTGGAACACTATGTTTAGATGTTCCCAATGTTCCTTATAATACTTGCTCTTTACCACAAGGTTGTCGATGTAGCATTCGACAATCTCATGGATGAGGTCATCGAAGATCTTTGTCATGGCCCTCTGGTAGGTAGCGCCAGCTTTCTTTAAACTGAAAGGCATCACTTTATAGCAGAATATGCTCAGCGGAGTCCGGAAGGCGGTATGTTTTTGGTCTTCAGGATGCATTTTTATTTGGTTGTATCCTGAAGATCCATCTATGAAGGAGAAGACCTCATGGGTAGACGTGTTATCGATCATCAGCTCGGTAATAGGTACTGGGAAATCATCCTTTGGGCAAGCTTTGTAGAGGTCCCGAAAGTCCACGCAGATGCGCACTGTCCCATTTTTCTTCATCACCCGAACGATGTTAGCGATCCAGTCAGGATATTGAACTTCTTGGATGAAGATGGAGTCGATTAGTTTTTTGACTTCAGCGTTGATACTCATCTCAAGTTCGAGCCGCATTCTTCTTGGCGCTTGTTTGACTGGATTTAAGTCTGGCGATATGGCCAGTTTATGTACCGCCACCTTTGGATCTAGACATGGCATTTCGGAATAGTTCCATGCGAAGCAGTATTTATATTGCATGAGCACGTTTTTAACGTGGCTACCTGTTTTTTAGATAGCAGCTCACTGGCGAACGTTGGTCTCGGATCAGTTTTCGTCCCTAAGTCAATTTTTGTTAGGTTGTCCGCCGTAGTGTGTATCCCGTCTTCCAGCTCTTTTGGTGCTGGTGGAAACTCTGAGATTACCTCGTCCTCGTCTTCATTTGCGAAGCACCTGAAGGGGTCATCTATCGTTTTGTGCCCTCCTTCCTTTTAGAGTGTTATCACATGGCAGGTATGGGTTCTCTTCCATCCTTGATATTGAGCTGGTCCTATCCTTACGGTATAAGTCATCTTTGGCTTATACTTTTGCGGTGGGGTTACCCTCCAGCTGTCAGATAAAACGAACCTGCCTTATTGATATTGGTTTTCGACCCAGTCTTTGAAGGTGAAGAAGTCTTCAAGGGGATGACCTATGGCTCGGTGGTAGGAGCAATAATCCGGGTGATGAACCTCGTTTATTTGTCTGGGGAGCCGAGACTCCGGGAGCATCACTATTTGATGCTTTATGATAAGGTTGAATATTTTCCTTATCTTGTCTTGAGGGAAAGAGTATTCCCGACCAATCTTCTTTATAAAGGACGGGTTCCAACCGAGTTTTTCTTGATAGCACGGCTTCCTAGATCCTCCTTGTTGATTGCGAACGTTGTATGCGCTCTTTGTCCTATTTTTTCCCTTTATTTCGGGATTTTTTCTTTTTGCGAGGGCATACAGCGAGCTGGGGATGGAGGGCATTGTAGTCTTCCTTTTCCGTCGACTGCTGATTGAGGCGTTGCGTCCTGGTTTTTTCATAGATAGCCATTTCGCGGTTGTGGTTATCTCGACTCTTTTGACAAGCTTCTTCTATTAGCTTGTCTATTTGTTCTTCGAGCGATGGACTTAACGTTCTTAGAGCGGGATTTCGCTCTGTTTCAATGTTAGGGCTATTTGGAAGAGCGTTTTCCTCTTCGCTAAAACTGTTTATGACGCGGCAGCTGTGGAATTACTCCCATTTCTTAGACCGAACGTATCCAAGACTGGTTGTTTCCATCTTCCCGTTTGGCATCTTTCGCTGAGATCCAGGAATATCCCAAATCTTTTTGTAGAACTGGGCTTGTCGAACAGTTTGTTCGAGGGGCATACCTTGGTGTCTTAATAGCCTTTTCAATCTCTCTGCGTAGTATCTTAGCAGACGGATTGGTTGAAGCCTGTCGAGTGCAAAATCAGCACCATGCCAGACTTCTTTTTCTACTTTGGTCTCCGTAGATTGGTAGAAGAGGATCTTCTTTTCACCTCTTCGCCTGGGAGGGACGTAGAAAGTCTGTAGTTCTTGTACGCTGTATGTATGGAGCACATCAAGTTCCTTGTAATTCCGAGACGGATCCATTGTGATTTGCAGACTCTGATCTGCTTCGTCGAGGGTTTGCACTGATGGGCGGATGGAGAACACTGCGTTGGTCTCGTCCTCAGAGTCGTTGCCAAAGACCAGAATAGGGGTCGATGGTCCGGGCCTGTTGTTTTCTTTCTGGGGTTTCCCCGAGTAGACTATTTCTTCATCTCCCTCGGAATCGCTCTCAAAGATCAGGATAGGGGCGATGGACTTCTGTTTATCCTCCGGCTTATGACACATTTATGTATCTTCGAAGTCTGGTAGAAAGTACTTTGCATTTTCATATTCCCGAACCTCGTTTATGGAGAACGGATTCAGCTCCCCTATGACGGTGCATGCCAAACCATCCTTAAAATACTTCATACACTGATATTGTGTAGAAGGGATGACGTTGTACTCATGCAGCCAGGGTCTGTCGAGAAAAGCATTATAGCAAGTCTTGGCATCAACGACGTGAAATTTGATATCAGTGACGAGCAACCCGAAGCATAACGTCAGTATTACGGAGTCGAACCCGGAGATGGTAAATTTGATGAAAGTGCTGAAGGAGATTTGCATGTCACTGTGAGTCAAACCCGGAGATGGTAATTTTGTCTCGGTCTAAGTGCTGAACGTTCATGCAAATCTCCTTCAGCACTTTCACGTTGAGAAGGTTGACGGAGGATACGTTATCGACAAAGATTTTCCCTATTTTGATGTCGTGGCAGTACCCGGTGACGTATAACGGGAGGTTATGCTCGCACATACCAAGGAGAAGGTCTTCATCGCTGAATGTAATGTCAGTTGTGTGAACCTCCGCCGGCTCATCCTTCATCTTCTGTTCTGCTAGGTTAGCTTGGAACTGATTGGGCTCTTATAATGCCTTTGTCACGCCCCGCTTCCCAGAGTGAGCTAAGATCGGCACGTGACTGATTGGTAGGATACGTGCGTGTTCAAGTTCTAGTTTAAATACCGCAATCAAGACGGTTTCGCTTGTAGCTAGCCGGTTGAGTACGGGTCGTCCGCAGGGAGATGGGAGTCTTTTTCTATGTGCTTTAACGAGTTAAGTCCGGTTTTTCAGATTTTGTTTGTAGTTATCTAAGTGTTAAGTTGATGTTTTAAAGAGAGCTTGTTAGGGTTAGGATTAGGTTAGTTTGATTTAGGAGTCTCCACATCTTTCGTTTCCCCTCTTAATATCGGTGTTATGGTAATCGGCAACAACAGGGATTAGCACGACTAGGAAGGACTTTGCGAGTATAAGCTAGGCTTTCCAACGCATAATTCTTCCTTTTGGTGCTTGTCCGTCCGTTCTTGGCTCTTAGCCATAACCTCCGGTTAATTCAACCACAACCGGTCTCACTACGGAATCACCGCTATCATGTAGGATAGGGTGCCGTAAGGAGCGGATTGTGGTTCAATTAACGGGAGTTGATTTAAGCTGTTGGGCAAGGAAAGAGTGAGAGAGATTTCCTTCTCTCAAACTTCCCTTATCCTACCCTAACAAGTATTAACTACTCACACTTCATTATAAGGAAAAACAAAACAAAACAAAAGAGGAAGATAGAAAGAAGGAGATTAGAAGAATACGACTAACTATTTGCGACCTCACCTTGGCGAGGATCGAGCGTAAGTATCATTGTCGTATGAATGATAAAGAAAAAGAGAGAAGAAAGAACAACAAGGAAATAACAACAACTACTTAACAAATTAAAATTACAACAAGCATAAAGATAAGGAGTCAAGCATGATAATAAAAATGGTCTTCTTTATTCATCACTCTTCACTCAAAAGCTCACTACAAGTTTAATGGAGAAGAGGTGAGAAGAGGAAGAAGAGAAACACTAAAACTAGGCAAAATGAAAATACAAGAATTGACCCTTTCCTTCACAAAGTTCTGAGCTATTTATAGGCCAAAAAATGAAACCCTAGGGCAACCACCAGAACCCAAACAGAATGACCAATATACCCCCCAAAATTCTGCAGGTGCGGCGCCAGTACGGCCGCGGATCCGCGGCCTGGACCCCACTGTGGCCGCGGATCCGCGGCCTTCTTGATGAATTGGAACTTGGTATTTTTGGTGGCACCTTGTTTTGATGTACTCTTATCTCTGGTATATGTGTTTTCTCAATTTGGCTCCACGATTTCTCCAGAATTTCTGTTGAGGGAAAGGTGGACTTTTTGTCAAGATTTTGTCATGATTGCCTCGAGCTCTGCGTAGATTTCTTGGAAGTTGTTGTTGCCATTGAGCCTTATGCATGAAGGTGACATAGATTTGACATTTTGTCTTCCTAAACTGGTATTTGGCAACATACGGATGAAGAGCGGAGACCGTGTTTTATCTGTGGTTGGCAGGAAACCGGATTTTGTCGTGTTTTTCATGAATTTCACCGTTTTAGAACCGAGAACCTGTATCCTGCAATTGACTAGCAAACACGGCTCAAGAGTATCTACCGATATGCAATGGGATAAAAATTGGGCGGTATGAAAATGCAAAAATCTGATATGAACAAATACCCCCAAACTTATCATTTGCTCGTCCCGAGCAAAGCCCATTTATTCACAAAAAATTTCCTAACCTCACTTTCGCAGGGAACGCGATTGCACTGAGCATGTGCAACAAGCCGTTAAACCTCTAGGTGTCCCTAGTAGGAGGAGTGTTGTCTCCTGAGGGTTTTCAGCGGATACTACCCACAAAATCCGGTCAAGTTGGTTTTGTAAAATAACTAAGCTTCAAACCCTAAAGTTTTGTTTTAGAAAATAACAATTCTATAATCCTAAGTCTAGACCATCGAACCTTTATTTTTCACACATCGCTTCTTATTTAACTACAGATTTTATATGTCTTTACGTGCAGTGCAAATAGTGTCGTTAAGTTCCAGAAGGATCGATTAAAGTCATCATGTCGCACAATACAGCCTAGATAACAATTTTAAAAGGATCATATAAGTTTTATAACGAGTTAAGCATTTTTCAAGTTTCGTTTTCCAGTAAGGTTTCAACTTCAGAATTTCTATCTTCCTTAACAGGAAACTAAGTCGTATTTTTCACTCCACCTTTTTCTTGTTTTCATTTCATACACACCTCTGTGAACGTGCAATAGTCTTTATCATAGAATAAAACCTTCATATCTCCGCTAAAATTTTTTTAAAAGCCTGTCTTTTATCAAGATTATTCTCACACAAAGAACCGTTAGGAATTTTAACTCGGAGAGAACACTTGCTTGACTTTGTTTTAAAACTGGACTTTCTAGGCTTCTTAGCGAGCTTTGGGCCAATGCACCCAAACCAGTTGGTTTTAGGGCATTAGGTGTAGAAACACCCCAGCGGACTTAATTACTCAAGTTACCTAGGTCCAAAAACAAAAGACAGTTTGTCGTGAAAATCAGATGATTTAATACGAACGGAGATATAACCGGCAGTTCAAATATTTTTTTGGATAAAAGACGTGTTTAGTGGGTTTGGTGTGTAATCATTCCAATCAAGTTTTAGATGGGTTATTTTTCAGACTTAGCTCCAATTACGGCATCAATAACATTCCTTCATATTCGCTTTACTTCATAAACTATTCTTGACATTACTTATTTCAGAACAAACCTATTTGATCCTCAGAAAATCATTTATCTGTTTAAAAGTTTAAACATGAAAGACTTGTCATCTAATTCCTAAAATTCACGATACGTGTAGTGTAATGTAAAGACGTATATCAGCTATAGTTAACATCAAAGGAGAGTTATCTTTCAGGTTTTCAAAATCCAAACATAAGATTTAGTTATTCCTATTTTTTTCAAACAAAAACCGTCGAATGTTGAATCAGAGTTCTTTCACAAGCTAACTTGACAAAAAGTTTTTATATTTTTAGAAAATTTTCAAATTTTTATGGATTTTTATGGATTTTAATATGCAGATGCAAAAATATACATATGAATGCAAAGGGAAGAAATGCGTACCGAGCGTACCCCCAAACTTAAACTGGACAGTGTCCTCACTGTCGTAGCATGAAGAGAGCAGTTGGAATCTTCAAAATTGTCGGTTAGCGAAACACAAATTTTTATTTTTTTTTGTTTTTAAAGGAAAAAGAATATACACAAATATATACAAAATGGTTTGTACGTACCCCCAAACTTATTTGGAACAGTGTCCACTGTTCTTGGCTGGATAACCGAAGTTTGGAGGTAGGCAGAGGAAGATCATTCAGGGTAAACCGGCTCCTGTAAGAACAGGAGCTCCTCTGTTGGTTCGGCGCTAAGGTACGGTTTGCAGCGGTGTCGGTTTACTTTGAAAAGTGAACCGTCCTTTGGATTTTCCAAATCCACAGCGCCCTGCGGATACACATTCCGCACAAAATACGGCCCTTTCCAGCGAGATCTGAGCTTTCCTGGATGGAAGTGAAGTCGGGTGTCGTAAAGCAATACCTGCTGACCAGGTACGAAGGTTTTGCGCAAAAGGTGTTTATCGTGAAACACCTTCGTTCGGTTCTTAACAACAACCGCGTTATCGTAAGCCTCATCCCTAAGCTCGTTGAGTTCGTTCAACTGCAGCTTCCGATGGCTGCCCGCATCCTCGAGAGACAGATTCAGCTCCTTTATCGCCCAAAATGCGCGATGCTCTATTTCGACAGGAAGGTGGCAGGCTTTTCCGTACACAAGACGATAGGGAGACATGCCAAGGTCGGTCTTATAAGCGGTTCTAAATGCCCAAAGGGCATCAGTGAGTTTCAGCGACCAATCCTTACGGTTCTTGGAAACCGTCTTCTCCAGTATCTGCTTGATTTGCCGATTTGAAACTTCGGCCTGCCCGCAGGTTTGGGGGTGGTAGGGCGTAGAGAGCTTATGATTAATGGAGTATTTCCGCATCAAGGCCTCGAAAGTCCTATTGCAGAAATGACTTCCATTGTCGCTAATGATCGCTCGGGGGTGCCCAAACCGGGAGAAAATGTTTTCTTTAAGGAACCTAACGACAACCTTGTTGTCGTTAGTCCGGCTAGGCACAGCCTCGACCCATTTAGAGACGTAATCAACAGCTAGAAGGATGTACAAGTTCCCGAAAGAGCTGGGAAACGGCCCCATAAAATCTATCCCCCAAACATCGAAAATCTCCACAACCAAGATCGGTTGGAGCGGCATCTCGTTCCTCCGGGATATCCGGCCCATGTGTTGGCACCGGGAGCAAGTCTTGCAATAGTCGTGAGCGTCTTTGAAAAGTTGTGGCCAGTAGAAACCACATTGCAAGATCTTCTCAGCTGTCTTTCTTGGCCCAAAATGCCCGCCACACGCTTGATCGTGGCAAAATGATAGCACACTCTTGAATTCCTCATCAGGGACACACCGACGAATAATCTGGTCGGGACAGTACTTGAACAAGTAGGGTTCGTCCCAGTAAAAGTGTTTTACTTGGGATAAGAAGCGAAGTCTGTCCTGACGTGACCATTCGGTCGGTAGTAATCCCGTGGCCAAATAGTTCACAATATCTGCGAACCAGGGTTCGCACGATACTGTCAAGAGTTGTTCATCCGGGAAAACGTCGTTGATCGGAATTGGAAGCGAAGGCGAAGAAGGAAGTCGTGAGAGATGGTCGGCAACTACGTTTTCACATCCTCGTTTGTCCTTAATGACAAGGTCAAACTCTTGAAGCAAGAGGATCCAACGTATTAACCGAGATTTCGCATCTTTCTTCGCAAAAAGATGGCGCAGAGCAGAATGGTCAGTGTAGACAATGACTGGAGAGCCGATGAGGTAGGGCCTGAACTTTTCTAAAGCAAATACAACAGCTAAGAATTCCTTCTCAGTTGTTGTATAATTGAGTTGGGCGTCGTTCAGGGTTCGGCTTGCGTAATAGATTACGTGCGGCATCTTGTTGATGTGCTGTCCAAGGACAGCACCAATGGCAAAGTCGGATGCATCGCACATAATCTCAAATGGGTGCGTCCAGTCAGGTGAAGAGAGAACGGGAGCAGAAGTGAGTGAGCGTTTCAGTGACTCGAAGGCAGTCACACAGCTCGAGTTGAAGTCGAAAGGCGTATCCTTGGCCAGCAAAAGAGTCAAGGGCCTAGCAATCTTGCTAAAGTCCTTGATAAACCGTCTATAGAAACCGGCATGGCCAAGGAAAGCTCGGATATCTCTGACGCATCGGGGAGGAGGCAGATTGGAAATGACCTCAATCTTTGCTTTGTCAACCTCTATGCCATTTTGCGAGATGATATGTCCTAAGACAATACCTTCGCGCACCATGAAGTGGCATTTCTCCCAGTTCAAAGTGAGATTCTTGTCCTTACATCGGGTAAGGACAGCGTCAAGATGCAGCAAACACTCGTTGAAGGAGTCGCCGAAGATGGAGAAGTCATCCATGAAAATCTCCAGAAATTTTTCCACCATGTCCGAGAAAATACCCATCATACACCGCTGGAAGGTAGCGGGCGCATTGCATAACCCAAAGGGCATGCGTCGATATGCAAACGTGCCGAAAGGACAAGTGAATGTGGTCTTGTCCTGGTCTTTTTCGGCGATGGGAATTTGATTATAGCCGGAGTAGCCATCAAGAAAGCAGTAGTACTCGTGTCCGGCCAATCGTTCAAGCATCTGGTCAATGAAGGGTAGCGGAAAGTGGTCTTTCCGCGTCGCGGCGTTGAGTTTTCTGTAATCAATGCAAACTCGCCATCCAGTTTGGGTGCGAGTAGGGATTAACTCATTCGCCTCGTTGGTTATGACCGTGATGCCCGACTTCTTGGGGACAACGTGAATGGGGCTAACCCACTGGCTATCAGAGATAGGGTAAATGATACCACTATCTAGACATTTGACGATCTCCTTCTTCACAGCCTCCTTCATGACTGGATTAAGACGTCTTTGTGGATCCCGGGCTGGTTTGGCATCATCCATCAGATGAATGCGATGCTCAACGATGAGGGGACTAATCCCCTTGATGTCCGCCATGGACCAGCCAAAAGCTTGCCTGTTGCTGTGCAAGACCGCGAGAAGGGCTTTCTCTTGCTCGGGAGCTAGAGAAGCCGAGATGATGACAGGGAGGGTCTCGTTCTCACCTAAGTAAGCGTACTTAAGGTGAGACGGCAACGGCTTGAGTTCGAGCGTTGGAGGTGAAACGATGGAAGGCAAGACTGGTGCAAAGGTCTCGAACTCAAAGGACTCCAGCAAAGGTTCAAAACGAGTGTAGGCAACCGAGTCGGATGGTTCAGGTAACTCATCCGGAAAGTCGAAGGATTCAAACTAGGGTTGTGCGCGGCTAAGATCGTTCATGAACGTGAAACACTCGTAGTCGTTGTCGGGCGCAGAAACAGCAGCAGGTTCGAAGAGAAACGCACTAGTGGCGTCAAGATTATCGTGATCAAACAGAAACTCCTCGAATTCACACTCTTCTGGGGTGATCTCCTGGATCGAGCAGACGTCCAGTATATGAGCATTAGGTTCGGCGGGCTGATTCCCCAACCTAAAAATGTTGAGTTCAATCGTCATATTTCCAAAAGAGAGGTTCATCGAACCATTGCGACAATTGATCACAGCATTTGAGGTTGCGAGAAATGGGCGACCGAGTATCACCGGAATTTGATTCCGGTGGTTAGCTACAGGCTGTGTATCTAATACAATGAAGCCAACGGGGAATATGAAGTCCCCGGCTCTTATCAACACATCCTCTAGCTCACCCCTAGGATGGGTGATCGATCGGTCGGCCATTTGGAGAGTGCAGTGCGTGGGTTTCAGCTCTCCGATGCCTAATTGCTCATATACTGAATACGGAAGCAAGTTAACACTGGCACCAAGATCTAATAGTGCGCGGTTGATGTTCTTATCTCCAATAGTAATTGAAATCGTAGGACAGCCAGGGTCCTTCCGTTTTTGTGGTAAAGATTGGGTAAGGGCATCACTCACAGCACTAGCCAAGAAAACTTTCTTGGGTACCTGAGACTTCCTCTTTTTCGTGCACAAGTCCTTTAAGATTTTCGCGTAAGACGGGACTTGTTGGACAGCATCTAAAAGAGGAATGTTAATGTTAACTTGCTTAAATAACTCCAGAATCTTCTCCATTTGAGGATTTTGTTTATTAGACCTCAACCGGTTTGGAAATGGAACATTTTGAAAATTGGTTGAGTCTAAAGCTGGAGGAGGAGATTGTGGAGTTGGAACGGATCCCAGAATAGGTGTCTTCGTGGAGTGAGAAGTGGGTCCGTTCAGAGCAGAAGAAGAGGGAGGGGAGCCTTGTGAAGAACGGAGAATAGGCTCAGAAGACGAAGAAGAAGAAGAAGAAGAAGCAGCGGCCGGGGTGTCATCGTTGATCCGTTTGCCAATGTTGTTTTGCAGCATCCTCCCCGATCTCAGTGTGGTCACGGCACTCACATTATGGTTTTGTTGTTCAAGAGCAACATGTCCATTATGTGGGTGACCGGGATTTGGAAGTGGCTGGGACGGGAGCTTCCCCTTCTCTCGCTCGCTTAATGCCGCGTTCAGCTGTGCAATCTGGGCCTCGATGGTCTTGATGCTTTGCCCGTGTGCGGCAGTGTGTTGCACTAAAGATTGAATCGAAGACTGGATGTTGGCGATGGATTGAGTCGATTGTTTTACAAACGCCTCCAGACTTCGCTCGAGCGAGGAAACCTTATCGTTGTTCGACGGAACAAAGTTGTTTGGTGGAAAAGAGTTGTTGGGTGCAAAGTTGTTCGTCTGGTTTTGGAAAGGTTGGGGTTGGAAGGGCTGCTGATATTGATGTTGAGTTTGTTGTTGCGGTGGAGGGGCCCTTTGGAAATTGTTGCCCTGGAACTGATTCTGATTCTGATTCCAGGCGAAATTAGGGTGGTTCCTCCAACCTGGATTGTAGATGGAAGAGTATGGATCATTCCTCGGTCTTTGCTGGAAGGCAGCATTAACCTGATCCTGTCCTTGCGAGGGTGGATTGTAAGGACACTCTTCGGTCAAGTGGGAAGGATCGGAACAACAAGCGCAGATGGTACGAAGGGGGAGAACCGGGGTAGGAGCAGAAGCAGAAAATTTGCTCTCTATTGCTTCAAGCTTTCGTGTTATTGCAGCCATTTCAGCTTTCATCGCAATAGAGACGTCAAGTTGGTGGATTCCTACCCTAGACTGACCGGTAGAAGTGGAGGTAGAAGAAGAAGAAGTCGGTCTGGTGCTCTCCCACTGTAGCGTTTGCTCCGCAAGATCGTCAAAGAACTTCCACGCTTCCTCGTCAGATTTCGATAGGAAGTGGCCCTGACAGATGGTTTCCAGCAACTGCTTCGTTGCTGGGTTCAATCCCTCGTATAAGGTTTGGCAGAGTTGCCATTTCTCTATACCGTGGTGAGGACACTGAACAAGAAGGTCTTTGTACCGGTCAAAGCACTTCCAGAAGGGTTCAGAAGGAAGCTGGGAGAATTGGTTGATTTCATTTCGAATCCTTGCGGTCTTATGATTTGGATAGAATTTTTTCAGAAACGCTTTAACAAACTCGTCCCAGCTGGTGATTGAGTGGGAAGCGGTGCTATACAGCCATTTTTCAGCGAGATCGCATAAAGTGAACGGAATGACCCGTAGACGTATAGCATCGTCCGACAGCTGGGTGGTTTTCATCATGGCACAGACATTTTGAAATTTATTGATGAAGATATAGGCATCTTCAGATTCAAGCCCATGAAAACGTGGAAGCATGTTGATGAAATGGGGCTTAATTTCAAAGTTGTCCCCATTGGCCGGAGGAAGAGAAAGGCAGGTGGGAAGTGCAGAACGGGTAGGGTAGACACGATCCTGGAGCGCAATTCGCTGTGGCGCTACAACAGGCGGAGGTGGTGGGAGATTGGTCTCCGTAGGAGGTGGAGCCAATCCAGCGGTGGTCAAAGAGATGTTCGGATTAAATCCCGACATCGCGGAAGAAGAGGTTGGTGAAGGTGAAGGTGAAGGTGAAGATGTATGAACAGAATTCCGGTCAACGTCGGAGTTGGCCGGCAAAGAAAGAGGTGAAAGAGGAGTGGACGGAGTATCGACTTCGGAGTCGATCGCGTAGTCGGTCGCGACTAACGTAACGCGGACTAGACGGGCGCTAGTGTCCCGAGTCCAAGCGGACATACACTAAACGAGTTTAGTATAGTCAAAGCGGAGAAGGTGAGGGTAAGAAAACGTCAATGGAGAAAGGCGATGGGAGGTGGGTGAAAATGGATTTGGCGACAAAAGGGCAAGTTTTTATAAAAGTTTTTGATTTTTTCTTTTTCTTTTTTTGTTTTTAGAAAGAGATTTACAGAAGTATGTACGGAAATACGGCTTAAGCAATCACAAACAAGATATGCACAATCACACCTAGATCTAGGGTAACCTAGGTCTACTAGACCTGCTCCTGAACTTGATTGTCGAAGTTAAACAGTGTCGAGAAACAGGCTTAAAAATACACTGATCACGAGGCCAGGTAAGTGTTAGTTATATGTATGCCCTAGAGGCCATTACTGTACATTGGATGTATATTGTAGTGGATGCTGGGACATATATAGGGAGGACTTTCTTGCTCGACATGATAGTATGCTATCTGGTTGACCTTTACCTTAACGTGTATGCTGATTGTCTCTCTGTTACATGTTGGTAAAGCCCTTAGGATGTGTACTTGACTACCTGGACTATGATGCGGATCATACTAGTGGGGACATGGTAGTCTATAAGTACATCCTTCAAAGTCCCTAGTCGTGGGTGTATCGAGACGGGGCATCGATATACCAGAGTAGACTAGCGTATACCTTCTCGACCCATACAGATGGGCGATGGATGATCCCATATCCATTGGTGTTTAACATCAGAGATGATATACGGGTGCTCAGTAGAGACTGGGTATACTGGACGGACTCGCCGAGAACTCCCAGATGGTATTATACCTCACGTCAGATGGCAGTTCTCTGGTGACACTGGTACAGAGTAGTCTGTTGACCCGAGATCGTCATAGAGTCTTGTGTGGTTCCCACTGTACTTTGATTTCCATCTTACCACGTCCAAGAGGGCATGCAAAACGGTGGTTTTTGGGTACAGTCCCGAGTCACATGGAGGCAATGAGCGATAGGAGGGGATTCGTCTCTCCCGGTATAGGGAGTTGATGTTGCGCTGTGTTCGATTGGCTATAACAGGAAATCCCTGGCCAGGGTTGCTGAGATTTACTGGTAAGTGTTACCAGTAGTTTCTCGAACAGTTATAGACCTCATATCGACACGACTTATCGAGCTATTGGGGTCTGACGTTTACCACCCCTAGGCGAGATATGCGACAGATCAGACGATCAGACCGGACTGTACGGTAGTGTTACTGGTTGGATTCACTGGAGTGTGAGCGGGCTTGCTCGTCGATCTTCAGATCGCTCAATACCCGGGTGGCCATTACGTTTAGCAGACCGCTTGCGGCTTGTGGATGTTTGATATGATCATCATCTGCTACCGGCGTATTGACGAGTCTTTAGAGTCCTACACAGAGGTTTCCTGGCTCAAGCGAAACGAAATAGGAGCGCATATGAGATATGTGCGGGACCGAGAATAATGCGTGTATGTGATACCGTATTCTATTCTCGCGATGAATGTATCGAATGGTTGTATGCGATATAACCTAGTTATCGAATCAAGTATTGATTCGATAAACCGATACATTGAATACTAGTCGGTTGTGTGCGACATGACCGGATCATTGAATCAAGTGTTGATTTAATGATTTAATGCATAATTATATATTTGATATATTACTTTGCACTAACTAGTATTGATTCACTTTAAATGGATTTTCTCACTCGGATTGTGTGCATTGCATATGCGATATGATTTTGTGCACTTGCTTGTATCATGTTTGATGATGCATGCCTTATGGTTAAGTGTAAAGAATTAAACCTTGGTTAATGAAATGGTTAGGGTTTACTTTTTCCTTATTCATTTTATTCATTTACTTATTCTTTTGGAAAAAGAAATGCAAAGAGAAAAATGGTGGAATTCTTTTGTTCATTCATGAAGCTTCATGAAGACTTTGACTTTTGACCATTTTGTCTCATGCTTTAACCTAACCATTCCACTTAACTCTAATTAATTCTCTACACCTAACCTTGGTTAGCTTATGATAAGAATTGTTTTCTTTTCTATTTTTAATTAATCTTATCATAACTTTCTTCTTTTTCTTCATCATCTTCTTCTTTGAAGAAGCTTGAGGTCATCAATGGTGGATTGATGATTTGAGTGAGAAATCCAATTCTAAAGTCTACCCACTTTCTATTTCTTCATCCTCTACCTCTTGCCAAGTAGTCGAGTGTGTTTCCTTCACAAGTTTTTAGGGCTTGGTGAAGGTGGAGCTTGATTTAGCGATGCCTCGACGTAGATCATCTTCGGCATGGACATCGACGACCTAGCTCGCTTATTCTCCGATGAAGTCGACGCTAGAGCCCGGATTTGATTTGGACAGCGGAGACGACCTCATCTCGGAGCCGTGGAGGTGGAGGACCGGATCTACAAAGGTTGTATTTCCGTATCTTTTAGTTAAGTGTTAACTAGTTAGCTTGTTCGCCTAGTTTTCTAGCAAACGATCCGTAGTCGGGTCTCTCGGCACCGTTAAAATTTTAATTTGGCATGTTCGATGCCTTGTGTGACCTCACTAGGGTGCCTAGGAACCCTACAGTGGTATCAGAGCCTAGCTAGAGCCTTAGGCGAAGTCTAGACGGATTTTGATGTCCGAACGACCCGAAACCCCAACCGGAAAATGCTCTCTGGACGTTTTCAGAAAACGTGGATTTTTCCAAATTAAAAATTTCTAAAAAATTCAGCAGGAAAAAATAAGAATTATGATGCAAATTTTTTTCGATGAACAGTAAAATCCGCGGCGGATCAGCGGCATAAGCCTGCCTTATGCGGCGGTTCAGCGGCGGAATGATGACGTCATCGTACACTGTTTGCACAGTAACTCCTATTATTTTATACTGGATTTTCTGGGTATTTTTAAAATTTATTCCAGAGTTGTATTTTCTGGGATTATTTTGGGGATTCGGTGTTTCGATCGGAGTATCAAATTTTGTCTGTGTGGCTTTCCGGATAATTTTTAGAATATGTTAAAAAGTTCGACCGGATATAAATACCCAATTTTTCCCCTGTCGGGAAATTTCCAAGTGTTGGATTTTTCCGTAGTTTAACGACGTTCTAAGTAGTGCAAGTAACTCGATGGACCCTCTAGAAGACAACAAACCTTAACTCGATTATGTGACCGTCTTGAACTGCCCTTTGAACCTTCGGGTTTGGGGCAGTACGGCGTGCCACATGTGAGGCGTTGGCTTGACCCTTCTACGGCTGGACCGTCGGTACTGAGGCACGAACTGAATGTTGTTAGACTTATTTCATGTGTTGGATTGTATCGGGAAAACTTGGGTGTTCGATTGTTCGATCGGAAAGTTTAACATTTTCTGTTTATCTGGAATGTGATACAATAATTGGAATTCACAATAGTTATGAGATAACTGAATGAATGTTATAAACATAGCACTTTAGTCTCACTTGATCGGTTGCCACGGAATTTTGATGTGATCAAAAGTCCGTCGCAATCACGTAGCGTACGCGGATACTCGCCGGGTAAACTTAATAGACAGCCTCACTCCATAGCCCCGACCAAGTGACTGTAGGAGAACCCCGTCACCGAAAGCATCCGTCCGGGTGCTCGCGGTAGCGGTGTTCCGCCTTGGTGCATTTCGTCGACGGTATCGGGGGTGCGGCCGCCTACTGAAGTTTGCGATGAGTATTCGATCAGGATGTCGGGAATCCTGTTGAATTGCCCGACTTGGTATTGAAAAGTGTTTTCGATTTTGAGACTAAAATGCGGGGTTTATAATTGTTAGGCATGCGATGTCTAAGGAATTCATTTGGTCAGGCATGCGATGTCTGAGGAGGTTGCGGATTCCAACTGTTGTAGTTTTACACTTTCTTTTCTGTGACCGTAAGTGTAATATGTGATATCGCCGGTTTCGTTGCTATATGTCAACGACAATTGGGATGCGCATATTTACTTACGTTGATGACATGTGATGTTATGTGTTGCTGGATATGTTATATTGGATCGTCGTGTTTGAATAGCCGGGGGTTTTTATGTGAGATGAGTGTTTTTCATTTTCATTCATGTAAAAACTTGTATGTAATATTCTTTTATATGGGGCGCTTCCAGGTTGCGGAAGTTGTCACCGTTGTTGTATATTATTTACTTTTCCGCACTAGGATAGACCCAAGGAGGAGGGCACAAGTAACCGGGTTCTGGAGTCCAGTGGGAGACCAACTCGAGGAGTCGAGTCCGGGTCTCCTAACTCCAGAATTGGTAGGGTTGCTTGCCGCTCTCGTAGGGGTCTAGGGGTGTGGGTTTGGCTATTCATTGCGACCGTGGAATCCGTGTTTTATACTGGCTCGTATTGAAATCACGGACGTCCTAGTATATCCAATATTTCATATGATTCTTCTGCTGCGATATCTGTGATGTGATCATGTGATGTTCTGTGATAGATACAGTATATAGTATATATGATATATTATATAAACGTTACTTATGTTTTACACCCGTGCTAGCCCTGCCCTGCTCTGCCGTTAGTTACCTAACCTAACGGTGCACGAGGGGACATCGAGGCGAATGCGGATGGCATAAGTGTACGTCGTATTTATCTGTGATGTTTAGGTACTTAAATGATGGGACTTCATTAATGTGATTAATGAAATAAAAGAAACCTAAGATGTTGTAGAATCGAATTTCAAAATAAAACAGGTAGCTACAGTTTTTGCTTTGCACAGAGGTATATGTGATATATCCTGCACCTTATTCGATGAGGAAAGGACCGAGATCCCTTCACCGGGAGTGACTCATTTAGCAATAACTGGCAAATGCTACACACTCGGTTTGTCTTTTGATTGCTTTTAAGAGTTTTTGCTTTGCACAGTGATATATATGATATATCCCGCACCTCATTCGACGAGGAAAGGACCGACGATCCCTTCACCGGGAGTGACTCCTTTAGCAAAACTAGAAAAGCTTCAAAAACACTCCATTTCAAAATTCATTCGATCCTACAACGATATCAAGTTCATTACGCAATAGGTTTTCAGAAAAACCTGTCGTAGCCCTCCGTCATTTCAGATAAGTGCTGTTTAGTATTCGTGCTGCGTTTGTTGACCTCCGTCAAGGCACAGTGTGCGGTAGCTAACCAGTATTTATCTGCTTATGCATATGATGCAGATTGAGTTAGGGTAGTCGTGCGGCCTTGTTGACCTCCGTCAAGGGTCGTGCGGGTGGGTTTAGTTCGATCAAGAAATGACGGGTTGAACTTGACTAGTAGCATATGGTTTGTTGACCTCCGTCAAGGTCATAGGGTGCTAGGGGCAAAATATTATCGGGAATTTCAAGTGTTGAAATTTGCAATGAGATTGCATACCTTCTATGAGATAGTTGGATCCCGATACCCGCTGCGAGTAAGAGTTACTCCTGGGAGAGTTTTATACATTACAATTAGCCGATCAAGTAGGTGTCTAGAAAGGTGTCAACGGGGTTACGCCTCTGGGAAAACGAGGTTTACATTAATTAGGTTCGTGCGAAAGCACGGGGGACCTCCCTCAAAGTACCGACACTGGCCTGGCTGAAAGATTGGCGAACTTGTAGTGTGTAATTAATCCCGGCTAGTCTTTCCTTTTAGGGTTTGAAGGTAGATTTGATAAAAAGCAGTGGGAGCCATCCTGATTAGATAAAATAATAACCAATCTATTCTTGCAGAGCACACGCTGAGTGTTTTCTTCTCTCTCTCTCCAGGTAGCGACCATATCACGCCTTAATCAAGATAATAATACGGAATATTGACCGAACCCGCTTGTTATACTGAGCTGGGGAACGTTGGTCCCGCTCCAACTTATAAATGTTATAAGACAGAGCAGGAAATTGGGGATTACCAGAATTCCCGTGCCGCCCAAACGAAGAGAGTGCATGCTGATGCATCATCTTCGGGTGTGTTCATTATACAGAACTGTTTCTCAGTATCCTTTACATCCTGGGTATGTGATACCAGATCAGGATCCCAGATATGTAATATGTTATATAGGGCTACAGAAAGGTAGAGAACTGAGAACGGGTGATAAGTTTCATGAGGCAGAAAACGGGGCAAGTGTTGCAGCCAAGTCTGTTGGTCACTGTCACCCTGTATTACAATACATTGATTCTGAACGAATGTTATTAGATACCGAACCTGATATACAAAATCATATCTGTCTCTTTATTAGTAAAGAAACGGTAAAATTTTGTATTGTTGGATAATGTTTTGAACATTTCCTATATCAAAAGTTGATCGGTTCAGGCACGTTATCTAAAAGCATTGATGTTCTAAATCAAACTACAGTTCTTTAGTATACGGAACACACACAAGAGGAAGAGTTCAGAAATGAACAGATTCTTCTTGAGGTATTGTAGACTAGGTCAGATCAATGTGACCCGACTAGCTGAAGTTACATTTAGATGTATATTTAAATCAGTTTGAATTTACATCTTGTGAAACTTGCCAGTCATGTCACAGAGATAAGATGACCATAGCTCCGTTTATTGGAAGCGGAGAAAGAGTTAGTGAACTCTTTGGATGATACATGTTGATGTATGTAGATCCCCTGTCTACACATGCCAAGACCGGTTCTTTGTACTTCATTACATTCTCTGATAATCTCTCAAGATTCAGACATATGTTCCTGTTGAAACATAAGTCCGAACCTTTTGAGATATTCATAGAATATAAGTAAGAAGTAGAGAACCGAAATACGGGTATAAGTATTATGTCCTTTGATGAGATCAGGGAGGAGAATACTTGAGCACGGAATTCCTGGACCATTCTAAAGGAGAATGAGATTCTCTCTCAGCATTACTCCTCCGTATACACCATAGCACGATGGTATATCGGGGCGGAGCAAATACACCCTATTTGATATGGTGTGCTCTATGATGAGTACTACTGAGTTACCTATTTCCTTTTGGGTGTTATGCACTTGAGAAGCTGCATACCTATTGAATAGGGTTCAAATCAAATCAGTTGCCTACCTCTTCATATGTGATATGGAAAAGGAAGAGCCCATTTCTTAAGTTAGTTAAGATTTGGGGTTGTCCGGCCTATGTCTAAAAAGCAAAATCCGGACAAGCTCGAGGCAAGGTCTGAAATGTAGAACTGGAAATGTTCCAGCTATACAAACTACAGCAGATGATTTCAAAGAACCAAATGATTCAATAGTTACCAACGAACCTCAGCCTCTCCGCCGATCTAGCAAGGTTCCTCACCCACCTGAGAGATATTTCGGTTTCTCTTTGACAGTGGGAGCAAGGATTGCATCATGAGATGATGACCCAACTAGCTTCGGGCTGGCCATCAGGAGTAAGACTCTGTAAGAATGGCTGGATGCTTAGTGATCTGAGATGGAATCCTTATACACCAGCAAAGTATGGACTTTGGCTGCTATATCTGAAGGGTTAAATCCCCATCAGGAGCAAGTATATCTTGAGAAGATTACTTGGTGTACATCGAAAAGTTGAGACTTTCAAAGCTAGACTTGTTAAAAGTGTGCATCATTGACCAGGTGTGGATAATGATGAAACCTTTTTCAAGTAGCTATGCTTAAGTCCATCCAGATCCTACTTATCACGGCTACATACCATGACTACGATATCTGGTGGTTGGGTGTCATGACTGCTTTTCTAAATGATGTTTTAGAAGAGTGCGTCTATAAGTACACAGCCAGAGGGCCTCGTAGACAGTGGGAGCAGCGGAAACGTGTGCAAGATGCTTTATATGATAAAGCAGGCATCGCGGAGTTGGAACATCTGTTTTGATGGATTAGTCAAAGAGTTTGATATCATCAAAATGGTAGATGAACTTTGTATAAACAAAAAGGTAGTAGGGAGTATGGTGGTGATCCTCGTAGAGTACGTGGATGACATACTCTTGATAAGAAAGAAGTTTCTTATGCTACGCTCGATCAATCTCCGTTTATCACAAAGATTCTCCGTGAAGGATCAAAATGATACCTCCTAAATCCTGTGTTTTAATCTATGAGATAGATGTAATTGGATGTTAGGATACTCACTAGATGTAGTGAGATGGTATCAATCGATCCTGGGGAGAATCACTGGAAGGGTTCCAGGGTGATACAGACGACTGAATGTCAGTCACAGGCATTGTCTTTACCCTCAGAAAAGGGACGGTATGTTGGAAGAGTTCCAAGCTAGATACCGTGACATACTAGACGATAAAGGCTTGATACATCGCTACTTATGATGCTACCAAAGAGGCAGTCTGGATGTATATTGGTTCATGAGATGAACTACGTTCCTACCATTGTGAGACAATGGAGTTGTGGCTTATGCCAAGGAACGTCCGTCCCATCAGTGATCCAGACATATTCTAAGGCAGTGTCACCTGATCATGGAGATGGTTGATCTCCAGGGAGATCAAGGTTAGGAGAGTAGACTCAGAGGACAACACAGCGGATCCACTCACAAAGGCCAGTTCCCAGAGAGAGACTTTTATGGGATGGTTGAGTATGAGATACTACAACCACTGCTACAGATGGCCCTAGTGCAAGTGGGAGATTGTTAGTTATATGTATGCCCTAGAGGCTATTACTGTACATTGGATGTATATTGTAGTGGATGCTGGGACATATATAGGGAGGACTTTCTTGCTCGACATGATAGTATGCTATCTGGTTGACCTTTACCTTAACGTGTATGCTGATTGTCTCTCTGTTACATGTTGGTAAAGCCCTTAGGATGTGTACTTAACTACCTGGACTATGATGCGGATCATACTAGTGGGGACATGGTAGTCCATAAGTACATCCTTCAAAGTCCCTAGTCGTGGGTGTATCGAGACGGGGCATCGATATACCAGAGTAGACTAGCGTATACCTTCTCGGCCCATACAGATGGGCGATGGATGATCCCATATCCATTGGTGTTTGACATCAGAGATGATATACGGGTGCTCAGTAGAGACTGGGTACACTGGACGGACTCGCCGAGAACTCCCAGATGGTATTATACCTCACGTCAGATGGCAGTTCTCTGGTGACACTGGTACAGAGTAGTCTGTTGACCCGAGATCGTCATAGAGTCTTGTGTGGTTCCCACTGTGCTTTGATTTCCATCTTACCACGTCCAAGAGGGCGTGCAAAACGGTGGTTTTTGGGTACAGTCCCGAGTCACATGGAGGCAATGAGCGATAGGAGGGGATTCGTCTCTCCCGGTATAGGGAGTTGATGTTGCGCTGTGTTCGATTGGCTATAACAGGAAATCCCTGGCCAGGTTTGCTGAGATTTACTGGTAAGTGTTACCAGTAGTTTCTCGAACAGTTATAGACCTCATATCGACACGACTTATCGAGCTATTGGGGTCTGACGTTTACCACCCCTAGGCGAGATATGCGACAGATCAGACGATCAGACCGGACTGTACGGTAGTGTTACTGGTTGGATTCACTGGAGTGTGAGCGGGCTTGCTCGTCGATCTTCAGATCGCTCAATACCCGGGTGGCCGTTACGTTTAGCAGACCGCTTGCGGCTTGTGGATGTTTGATATGATCATCATCTGCTACCGGCGTATTGACGAGTCTTTAGAGTCCTACACAGAGGTTTCCTGGCTCAAGCGAAACGAAATAGGAGCGCATATGAGATATGTGCGGGACCGAGAATAATGCGTGTATGTGATACCGTATTCTATTCTCGCGATGAATGTATCGAATGGTTGTATGCGATATAACCTAGTTATCGAATCAAGTATTGATTCGATAAACCGATACATTGAATACTAGTCGGTTGTGTGCGACATGACCGGATCATTGAATCAAGTATTGATTTAATGATTTAATGCATAATTATATATTTGATATAGTACTTTGCACTAACTAGTATTGGTTCACTTTAAATGGATTTTCTCACTCGGATTGTGTGCATTGCATATGCGATATGATTTTGTGCACTTGCTTGTATCATGTTTGATGATGCATGCCTTATGGTTAAGTGTAAAGAATTAAACCTTGGTTAATGAAATGGTTAGGGTTTACTTTTTCCTTATTCATTTTATTCATTTACTTATTCTTTTGGAAAAAGAAATGCAAAGAGAAAAATGGTGGAATTCTTTTGTTCATTCATGAAGCTTCATGAAGACTTTGACTTTTGACCATTTTGTCTCATGCTTTAACCTAACCATTCCACTTAACTCTAATTAATTCTCTACACCTAACCTTGGTTAGCTTATGATAAGAACTGTTTTCTTTTCTATTTTTAATTAATCTTATCATAACTTTCTTCTTCTTCTTCATCATATTCTTCTTTGAAGAAGCTTGAGGTCATCAATGGTGGATTGATGATTTGAGTGAGAAATCCAATTCTAAAGTCTACCCACTTCCTATTTCTTCATCCTCTACCTCTTTCCAAGTAGTAGAGTGTGTTTCCTTCACAAGTTTTTAGGGCTTGGTGAAGGTGGAGCTTGATTTAGCGATGCCTCGACGTAGATCATCTTCGGCATGGACATCGACGACCTAGCTCGCTTATTCTCCGATGAAGTCGACGCTAGAGCCCGGATTTGATTTGGACAGCGGAGACGACCTCATCTCGGAGCCGTGGAGGTGGAGGACCGGATCTACAAAGGTTGTATTTCCGTATCTTTTAGTTAAGTGTTAACTAGTTAGCTTGTTCGCCTAGTTTTCTAGCAAACGATCCGTAGTCGGGTCTCTCGGCACCGTTAAAATTTTAATTTGGCATATTCGATGCCTTTTGTGACCTCACTAGGGTGCCTAGGAACCCTACAGTAAGTGCAGAGATAAGGGGAGGTTGTCCAACGCTTTCGCGAAGTTCCTTAATTAAATAACCCTTTCTCTTTCGGCGGTTGCGCCTTTAACACTTTCCTAGACACCCCGTAAACAATATACGGTTAAGCGAGGTTCTAAACAAGGTTTATCTTCTCCTAATGAGCGCGAAGTCCTTAGGGCTGAAGTCTAGTATTTTTTAATTTACAATGGACAATGCATATGCTTTAGTGATTTTTGGGGTCCTGGGAAGGGTGATGAAATCCCCACCCAATCTGGATTGGTTTCAAGCCCCTTAAGTCCGTATTAAAGAAATGCAATGCAGTAACAAATCAACTGCAAACAATTTTTATTTGCGGCGTAAAGAATCCTGCACAAGAACAATTTATTGGAAGGGGGAGAAGAGTTTGCGCAAAGAAGGCTGCAGAAAACACAATTCAGTGGAGTCCAGAGGAGTGGAGAGAAGAGAGAAACTCACCAGAAAAATTTTACACCCTGAAGGCACTAAATGGCCGCGGTTCCGCGGCCAAACACCTGCTTAGGCCGCGGATCCGCGGCTAAGTTAAGGAATTGGGGCTCTGAAAAATTTGGGTGTCCTCTGCTGGGTGTCCTCTGCTTGTCTGGAAGTGGGGAATTCTGATTTGCTCACTGTACCTGCTCCAGATCTTGACAGTAGACCGTATGCTTCGTTTTGTCCGTCGCGGTGTAGCCGCGAAATGTGGGTCTATCTTCCCACGTCTTTGGCACTGTACTTGAACTCCGTATTATCCGATGTCTTGGCCACTGAACTTCGTATTTTCCTGCGCACTTGCACAAAAACTAATCAAGAATAACAAGATGGTTTTTACAAAGTATGTATTTTTTTCGTTTTTTTTTTATACTTACAAATTAACCCGAAATTGCACAAGGAAATAAACTACCGTCTCCCCGGCAACGGCGCCATTTGATTGGTAGGATACGTGCGTGTTCAAGTTCTAGTTTAAATACCGCAATCAAGACGGTTTCGCTTGTAGCTAGCCGGTTGAGTACGGGTCGTCCGCAGGGAGATGGGAGTCTTTTTCTATGTGCTTTAACGAGTTAAGTCCGGTTTTTCAGATTTTGTTTGTAGTTATCTAAGTGTTAAGTTGATGTTTTAAAGAGAGCTTGTTAGGGTTAGGATTAGGTTAGTTTGAGTTAGGAGTCTCCACATCTTTCGTTGCCCCTCTTAATATCGGTGTTATGGTAATCGGCAACAACGGGGATTAGCACGACTAGGAAGGACTTTGCGAGTATAAGCTAGGCTTTCCAACGCATAAGTCTTCCTTTTGGTGCTTGTCCGTCCGTTCTTGGCTCTTAGCCATAACCTCCGGTTAATTCAACCACAACCGGTCTCACTACGGAATCACCGCTATCATGTAGGATAGGGTGCCGTAAGGAGCGGATTGTGGTTCAATTAACGGGAGTTGATTTAAGCTGTTGGGCAAGGAAAGAGTGAGAGAGATTTCCTTCTCTCAAACTTCCCTTATCCTACCCTAACAAGTATTAACTACTCACACTTCATTATAAGGAAAAACAAAACAAAACAAAAGAGGAAGATAGAAAGAAGGAGATTAGAAGAATACGACTAACTATTTGTGACCTCACCTTGGCGAGGATCGAGCGTAAGTATCATTGTCGTATGAATGATAAAGAAAAAGAGAGAAGAAAGAACAACAAGGAAATAACAAAAACTACTTAACAAATTAAAATTACAACAAGCATAAAGATAAGGAGTCAAGCATGATAATAAAAATGGTCTTCTTTATTCATCACTCTTCACTCAAAAGCTCACTACAAGTTTAATGGAGAAGAGGTGAGAAGAGGAAGAAGAGAAACACTAAAACTAGGCAAAATGAAAATACAAGAATTGACCCTTTCCTTCACAAAGTTCTGAGCTATTTATAGGCCAAAAAATGAAACCCTAGGGCAACCACCAGAACCCAAACAGAATGACCAATATACCCCCCAAAATTCTGCAGGTGCGGCGCCAGTACGGCCGCGGATCCGCGGCCTGGACCCCACTGTGGCCGCGGATCCGCGGCCTTCTTGATGAATTGGAACTTGGTATTTTTGGTGGCACCCTGTTTTGATGTACTCTTCTCTCTGGTACATGTGTTTTCTCAATTTGGCTCCACGATTTCTCCAGAATTTCTGTTGAGGGAAAGGTGGACTTTTTGTCAAGATTTTGTCATGATTGCCTCGAGCTCCGCGTAGATTTCTTGGAAGTTGTTGTTGCCATTGAGCCTTGTGCATGAAGGTGACATAGATTTGACATTTTGTCTTCCTAAACTGGTATCTGGCAACATACGGATGAAGAGCGGAGACCGTGTTTTATCTGTGGTTGGCAGGAAACCGGATTTTGTCGTGTTTTTCATGAATTTCACCGTTTTAGAACCGAGAACCTGTATCCTGCAATTGACTAGCAAACACGGCTCAAGAGTATCTACCGATATGCAATGTGATAAAAATTGGGCGGTATGAAAATGCAAAAATCTGATATGAACAGTGACATAGCCAACCATGCTACCTGTGGCTAGGAAACATCCCTCCACAGTCACATTACGGCTGTCTATAAGATATCAAGATCAGTAGAATAGAAAATAAACTATCTAGTACATGTCCATATGCCAGAATAAACGAGTCAAGAAATAATATGCGGAAGCAATAGATCCAAATAACAATAATAGTCTGGAAAGTACGTCCCAAATACGGGCTCACATCAGGAAATGGAAGTGCTGAAAGAAAACTAAACTAAAAAAATACTAAATACCAAATTGCTCCTCACTGCTCGGCTTGTCGACTGAAGTACTCCTGGTCGGCCTGCGAAAGAGATAAAGGATCTGGGCCATGCAAAACCCAGACGTCAGTGCGTCATAATATCAAATAATAGAATATAACTAGGAGGTAACAAGATATGCAGGCATGTGTATAAACAGTAATGAGTGTATAACAATAACACGAATATGGAACAGTGAAGTGTATGTGCACACGGTGAGTAATCTATACTACTCGGTTAATTACTCTCAAGTCTTTGAAATCAATTTACCGAATCGTCGATGTAACTCAATAGTATCCCGTGCATGCCCGGGACCACGGTCAAGACTCTCGGGCTGAATCCGAGACGTGCCGCTAGGCAGTAAACAGGGAACATGTACAGACGAATGATGTCAGCATCATCATCCCGGGGCTGGCCTAGCCCGTAAAACTGATCAGTATAAGCATCGAACTGTCGAGTTACAAGTCATTTTTCATCATTGATTTCCCCATACCCCCAAGTTATGTGTTCAAGTCAGGTATTGATAAATCTGGAGCTAATGCCAACACAGGATCAAGCAGGTACAGATCTGTCTATACAGACAACAGGATATGTCCATTGGGACAACATGTCAGGATTGTCGGCATTAGAACAGAATCAGGTAACATGTCAAGTAGTGATATATATCAGGTCATGTCAGGTAGTGTACATGTATCAAGTGGGTGCCCAACAATAAAATATAGCAAGTATCGAATCACGGTAAAGGTATGGATGTACGGTGAAAGCATGGATGCAAAAATATCTATCAGGGGTTACATCATGACTATATAGGGTGCACATTATCAAGCATGGGGTGTTAATGTAACAATAATATGATTAATATAATATGGCATGCAACTGGATTTGCAGAATTAATGGTATGGATACACAATAAAATATGGATGCTCAATTAACTATCAGGGGTTATAACTACAGTTCCACGACTATGTATGATGCACATTATTAATCATGGGGTGTTACTATAACAATAACATGAAATAATACGATCTGTAGATGCAGCTATATAAGAAATGATAGGGATGCATACGGTTATCCTAAAACAGTAAAATATTAATATGGGTGTACAGTGCAATCAACACGTGATATTTTTATTCATATGGATGCATAATAAGATACATAGTATGTAGCAAGATGAACTTTCATGCGACTAGATATGTGATAAATGATACGGATGTGAACTGGTATCATAAAACAGTAAAACGGTAATAGGGATGCACAATGCAACGAACATGTAATATTAGTATTAATATGGATGCAGATATAATAACATAGCAAGATAAACTTTCCTGAGCGGATCACACGACGGATGCGTACGCCATGTCCAATGTCGGTAAATGTCGCGACGCACACACTGGCGTAAAGAACTGAACCAAGCAAAGTAAGAACACGACCATGCTGGCTGGGGATGTCAACTGGATTGTTAGATCGTCGGCAGCAGCACGGCTCCGGCGATAATCGGGAAAAGCAAGAATCAAGAAGAAGAAAGAGAAGAAGAAGAAGGTGGTTGTAACACTTTGAAATTCGTTTAGGATATTTTCGCGATAATTAGCGATTTTGCGTGCTTTTCATAAAGCCCGAATATCGTATTTTCCTTCTTGGTTAGTGAAAATTGTGTGGTGAAGTGTTATATATATTTATATGTAATTATAGGGTTTACTAATTATATTTAGTCGTGTTACCCTAATTGGAAAATTTTCCTTATGTAGTGTACACTTGCACACTTAGCATGTTGTGACTTAGGTTTTAAAGTGTAACATGTTAACCCTTTCACATTTCTTATATGGCTCTTTATTTCCACCATTTAATTAGGCCCAAAAACCCTTTTCATTTTTAAATTAGAATATGAAGCATGGTGTTAGGTGAGAACCCTTGACTTTTGACCCATTTTTTCCTTCTCTCTTCTCTCTCTTTTCTCATTTCTGGAAATTCTGCAGAGAGGCATCAGTAACATCAGAAATTCATCACCTTTTTCATTCCATTTTCACTTCTCTTTGATCTCTACACAAAACCCTACCCAAAATCCCTTTTCCCTTCACAAAAACAATGGAAAAATGACCTTTTGGGGGAGTTTGATGGCGAATCTGGACACTTCAGGCTAGAGCTAGGGATTTTGGTGTTTTTAAGGTCTTTTGAAGGTATTAACTCATGTTTAACACCCTTTTCCCATATCTTGTAATATTTTTATCAAAATATCACATTTTTGTGCATTTTTAGTGCTATTGAAGGGATTTAGTGATAATATGTTAAAAGTAAGATCTTTATGACTTGATTAGCTTGGTAATGTGCTGTTAGTGTGTATTTAGACTGGGGTTTGCTTCAGGTTCCACAAAAATACCCTAAAGTATTGTTTTAGTGCTAAATTGGACTTTTTAACTAGAATTTGGGTTCTGTTGGTTCTGCTTGTGCCCTGATTATTTCAGAACAAATCTGTAATTACTGTAGCATGTATTTGGGGAATAGAGTGTACACACAAAACCGGGGGACCCACCTCCCTACCCAGGCCGCCAGAAAATGCATTCTGGCCGCAAATTGCGGCCAGATGGGTGAGTTGGGGGTTGGGGTTTGGGCCACTGGAGTCTGCATCTATGTGGAGTGTTTTGGTATATATATTTTCATAATATCTGCTCTGTATCAAAATCTGGAGTTGAATACCCTATTTCCCGTATTTTTACTCTTTCGCAACACACGTGATATGTGTGTGTGGGTTTGGGGTTTCTGCGTATCGCGACGCGTCGGAGTGACTTCAGGCGCGTAATCACACGTTTTAGCGTATCGCGCACACGCGCGCTTGGTTTGCGGCACGGGTTTCTAGTTGACTTTAAATGTCGTGCTTGTATGGTTTTGAGCTTATGTGTGATATTCTGTGAAATTCTAGGTTCACAGGCAAGTGCGACGGACGCCGCGAAGAATGGGAAGCAAATCGTCGGGTATACCTAGCAAGAGACTACGGTGAGTAGATTTAACATCTACGGGGAAATCGCCCGCATGGCGTTATGCGTCAGGGCTGATCGGACCTTGTAGCAGCATATTACACTTACCTACATTGACTGTTCATGGCTACTATTTTGTGCATACCACATTTCCTGCTATAGGTATATAAACTAGAATTGATAGAACACCGCACCATTACTAATGGTTCATGTTGCACGAGCACTATCCTGCATGTTACACACACACCGTTAGTAATTTCCATGACACTCACACTGTAGAATTTCCATGATCATGGTGCTGTAGCTCATCTTTTATGTGACTAAACATGATATTCATACTTGATGCATATATCACATTGCTTTGACTTGCATATTGATTCGGATTACATGATATTCATACTTGATGCATATATCACATTGCTTTGACTTGCATACTGATTCGGATTACACGATATACACACATTGATATCTTCATACTTGCGCACATGCACATTGTATATTCATACCAGTGCACACATACATTGATATCTTCATACTTGCGCACATGCACATTATATATTCATACCAGTGCACACATACATTGATATCTTCATACTTGCACACATGCACATTGTATATTCATACCAGTGCACACATACATTGATATCTTCATACTTGCGTACATGCACATTGTATATTCATACCAGTGCACACATACATTGATATCTTCATACTTGCGCACATGCACATTGTATATTCATACCAGTGCACACATACATTGATACCTTTATACTTGCGTACATGCACATTGTATATTCATACCAGTGCACACATACATTGATATCTTCATACTTGCTTAGATTACGCATTGAGATATGTTGTTTCCATGTTAATTCTGGATTTGGGAAACCGTGGATATTTCAAAAGAGAATAGTTAATTATCTAAAAACCCGGTTTCCCTTGATATGATATTTCGGTGCGTCCACCATGTGTTTTCTCGGTGCTAGAGTGATATATGTGAACCCGAATCGAGGAGTTGGATGAGGCCGATTACGGGAACATGGTGGACCCGGTATGGTACCCCGGGACGAGAACGGTTTCGATGTGTAGTAGACGGTGAGCCTGGCAGAGGGACTACTACCTACCGGTGATTCGTTGTACCTGGCAGTTATCCGGAGGATACTGATCAGAGTCGATAGATGGATGCGGGATGATCCGTACTGCCGGGGCCGAGGGCCGATACCGCAGACGGAGCCCGTGGGCTGATCCGGATTGACGGATGCCCGATGGATGAGGATTTGCGTGTCGATGCTGGACACGAGTATTTATGATATTTGGGTGCCGATGTTGGGCACTCGTGATTCTCAGAGATGTACAGGATTGGAGGGCCGATGAGAGTGCCGGCGCTTGAGCTATTTAGGGGATCTGGGTGCATTGATGGACACCGAGTATATATTCCACGTTGACATTCCGTGTAGATATTATATTTCCCATGCTCAGCATTCATTATTGTATCTCATCCTGTAGTTATATTACTTGATAGAGCACTTGCATGATTACTGCACATACTGTTTATCACGCATTGATATCATCTGCTGGCATATGATAGAGTAGCGCAGTACGTGCATGCTCGCGATTACCTTTATATATTATTTCTATGCACGAGTTGGCAACTCACCCCCCTTGTGCCACAGTGTTTGCAGGTTGCCCCTCGGAGTAGTCACGGCAGGCTGCCTTTTTGCATCTTTTGGTTACAGATACCACTACAGTTGGTGCGAGAGTTATTTTGCTATTAGGTGGGTTGTGGTATCTGGTTACTTTTATTGTACACCCTTTTGTATCTAGTATTCTCCATCTATCATATATGTACTGGACTTAGAGACAGTGTGAGGACGATGATGTATATTTTTGTATTCTGGTGTCGAGCTCGTGGGAGCCGACTGTATATATATTTATGCAGTTTATTATGCTGTGATGTTTACTTATTGCTCATTCTTCGCTACGGCGTCGTATATTACTTTTGTGTTGTTGTTTTCCGCCGTTGGGCGTGATTGCTCCCGTTTGGGAATGCTTTATTTCATTATATATCATTTCACTTATATCCTGTTTTATACCCGATTTTCGGGGTTACTTTTACAAAGGAAATGCTGCCAAAATTATTATAAGGATAACTTAACTTTAAAAAGAACATTCATTGAACTATTTAAGGTTTTCTAAATGTTTAATTGAATGTTTTCAACACTCATTACTTTGTAATGGTTTTGATTTCTGGGTGTGGCTTACTTAGTCGCGTTACGCCTGTAGACGTTGCGTGGTTAAGTGTCGGTCACGAGTCGAAATATTCGGGTCGTGACAAAGTTGGTATCAGAGCGTAGGTTTTACCTTTCGGAGTGTAGGATGACCCTGGTATGATGGAGTAGGTAGCTGAAGTAGAGTGGCGTAGCGTGCGTATGTTCCGCGGCATACTCACGTCACGGTACTCCGCCAAGGCGACCTTAGGACTTGTTGATTTAAATTCCTTCTCGAGTATATACATTCTTGTGATTTGATTTCCGTACCCTTATCGAATCCTACTTTTCCTTTCAGCCATTATGCCGCCAAAGACTGCGAGGGCGTAGAGAGCGGCCGCGAGGGCCGAGATTCGAGTTGGCTCGTCCGAAACAAGGACTGATCCGGGTAGTACACCGGTTGTGCCTGAGCAGGCTGTTCCTGCCGTGACAGATCAGATTGCCATGTTAGGGGCTGGTGTGCAGGAGATGCGCCAGACGGTGGGATCCAGTATGCAGGAGTTGCGTCAGATGATGGGATCTCTAGTTGAGACACTTCGAGCGCAGTGACCAGAGGTAGTTCCACCCGTTGCAGAGACCGCGGTGGTACCCACGGTGCAGCCAGTTGCACCTGCAGCTACAGAGGTTATTACAGTATCGCTGTCAGAGTTTATAAGGCTGAAGCCTCCGGTCTTCACAGGCACCGATGCAGCCGAGGACCCACAGTCTTTCATTGATATGATGGCTCGGATATGCCGTTCCCTCAGATGCGTAGATGCAAGATGGGTTGAGTTCGCGAGCTTTCGCCTGGAAGGTCTTGCGCAGAAATGGTACGAATCAGTCGAGAAGGGTAGAGCAGCAGGTCTTCCTCCTATGACCTCGACAGAGTTCGTGGCGCTATTCCTTGCCCGCTTTCTTCCCCTGAGTGTCAGAGATGCTAGAGCACGCAGGTTCGAGTCCTTACGCCAGACTCCGGAGATGTCAGTGGCAGAGTACGATGTGCTGTTCACCGAGCTATCAGTTTATGCTCCGTACTTAGTGGCTACCGAGGAGATTCGAGTTAAGAGATTTGTCTGAGGCTTGCTCACACCACTGTTCCTTGCGATCAGCGCGCAGCATTACGAGACATACGCAGCAGCAGTAGATGCAGCATTATTGGTTGAGGAGCACCTTGCTGAGACTTCGGCAGTCCCATAGCCGAAGAGCGTTCGTGCAGATACATCAGTGCAGAGACGGCCTTTTCGGCGCCGTGACAGGCACCTTGAAGGTGGCAGAGATTCGAGGCGAGGCCGGTTGTTTAGCTCCTATCCCCAGGAGGGTCAGCGACCATCATCGGGATGTTTCCATTGCGGGAGTTCTTATCATCGTTTGCGAGATTGTCTTGAGATACCATGGAGGGAGGCGGCAGCACCGCATGTCACATTACCACCTTCACCACCCCAGAGGGCGTTGCCTATTGTACCTACTGTTATTCAGCGTCAGACCCATGCACAGAGAGGTCGTGGTTGCGGAGGATTTGTTCATAGAGGACGAGGTGATCGAGGCAGAGGACGACCAGCTGCCGGCAGGGGACAGTCAGTCGCAGGTGGAGGACAGGCGCGAGTTTTTGCTTTGACGCATCAGGACGTGTAGGCGTCCAATGCGGTGGTCTCAGGTATCCTTCCAGTATGTTCTGTTGATGCATACGTGTTATTCGATCCCGGATCCACGCACTCGTACGTATCCACACACTTTGTGCCGAGTTTGGGTAGAGAGTCCGGTTTGCTTGATCAGCCGCTTGTTGTTACCACTCCTGTGGGAGAGTCGTTTGTCGCTAGGCACGTGTTCCGATCCTGTACCGTCCGTATTGGCGAGAGAGAGTTGCCTGTCGACTTGATCCTTCTTGAGATGTTGGACTTCGACGTTCTTTTGGGCATGGATTGGTTAGCCACGTGCTATGCTTCTGTTGACTGCCGCGAGAAGACAGTTAGATTTTGTTTTCCCGGCGAGTCGGTTTTTGTTGTGTTGGGGGACCGTGGTGCCACCCCTCACAATGTGATTTCTTCTTTTTGCGCTGGACAGCTTTTGAGGAAGGGATGTCAGGGATTTCTCGCCTATGTTTGCGATACTAGAGCTACAGAGGTTCCGTTGGATCAGGTTCCGGTTGTTAGCGAGTTCCCTGATGTGTTCCCTGACGAGCTTCCTGGGCTACCGCCCGAGCGTGATATTTCTTTCTGTATTGATTTGGATCCATGCACGGGGTTTATTTATGTACCGCCTTATCGGATGGCCCCGGTGGAACTTCGAGAATTAAAGGGTCAGTTGTAAGATTTGCTGGATAAGGGACTTATTCGACCCAGTGTTTCTCCTTGGGGTGCTCCAGTCCTGTTTGTCAAGAAGAAGGACTGCAGTATGCGTTTGTGTATCGACTACCGCCAGCTGAACAGGGTTACAGTGCGGAACAGGTATCCTTTGCCGCGCATCGACGATTTGTTCGACCAGCTTCAGGTGGCAGGATACTTTTCGAGGATCGATTTGCGATCAGGCTACCATCAGCTGCGGGTTCGACAGGAGGATATTCCTAGGACAGCTTTCCGCACGCGCTACGGCCATTATGAGTTTTTGGTGATGTCGTTCGGACTCACCAACGCGCCAGCAGCATTCATGGACTTGATGAACCGTATTTTCCGGCCGTATCTTGATCTGTTCATCATAGTATTCATTGATGATATCTTGGTGTATTCTCGGAGTAGGGAGGAGCACGAGCAGCACCTGCAGATTACACTGCAGACCTTGAGGGATCATCAGCTTTTTGCCAAATTCTCCAAGTGTGCTTTCTGGCTTGACAGCGTAGACTTCTTGGGGCATGTGATTACACGAGATAGTATATGTGTAGACCCGAGGAAGATTGAGGCCGTTCGGAGTTGGTCTAGACCCACGTCAGTGACAGAGGTTCGCAGCTTTCTAGGGCTGGCAGGCTACTACAGGCGATTCGTGTAGGACTTCTCTCGCATTGCTACACCTTTGACCGGGTTGACCCGGAAGGGAGTTCATTTCGATTGGACGGAGGAGTGTGAGCACAGTTTTCAGCAGCTACGGGCTCTACTGACTACGACACCAGTGCTATCTTTGCCTTTAGGATCAGGCGGATTTGTGGTCTACTGTGATGCTTCACGAGTGGGGCTAGGGTGCGTATTGATGCAGCATGACAGGGTGATCGCGTATGCTTCACGGCAATTGAAGAAACATGAACAGAATTACCTCACTCACGATTTGGAGATGGCTGCAGTGGTCTTTGTACTTAAGATCTGGCGATATTACCTATACGGCGAGTCGTGCTAGATATTCACTGATCACAAGAGCTTAAAGTATATATTTCAGCAGCGCGACCTGAACCCTAGACAGCGCCGATGGATGGAGTTAGTGAAGGATTACGATTGCGAGATCTTGTACCACCCGGGCAGGGCTAATGTAGTGGCGGATGCTTTGAGCAGGAGGCCCGGGGGTAGTCTATCTTGTTTGAGCGCAGTACAGAGGCAGTCGTCGGCAGATTGGCAGATTTTATGCGACAGCCGGGTACAGTTCGAGTTTACGCCGATCGGAGGACAGATTGCGCATGTTCATGCACGCCCACAGTTGCTCGACTGTATACATGAGGCACAGCACAGTGATAACCGATGTTCAGAGATTAGGACACAGATTGGACAGGGCAGATTTCCCGAGTTCGTGATCGATGATCAGGGGATACTACGATTTGGGGCTAGACTGTGCGTACCAGATACTGAGGGATTGCGGCGCGAGATTCTTGAGGAGGCACATCGATCGGTATACAGTGTTCATCCCGGTTCCACCAAGATGTACCATGACATGAGAGGTGTTTACCGGTGGGACGGAATGAAGAGAGACATCGTAGATTTTGTGTCGAGATGCCTGACTTGTCAGCAAGTCAAGGCTGAGCACCAGAGGCCCGCGGGAGAGCTACAGCCGTTACCCATTCCGGAGTGGAAATGGGAGTAGATTTCTATGGACTTCATTATGGGTCTACCCAGGACTAGTCGAGGGTATGACTCTATCTGGGTGATCGTGGATCGTTTGACGAAAGCGGCTCACTTCCTACCGGTGAAGACGACTTTCGGATTTGCTCAGTATTCCCAGATTTACATCGACGAGATTGTACGACTGCACGGAGTTCCGACATGTATCGTGTCCGACAGAGGCACCCAGTTTACCAGCCGGCTATGGCAGAGACTTCAGGAGGCTTTGGGCACTCGCTTGAGTTTCAGCACAACATTTCATCCGCAGACCGACGGACAGTCAGAGCGGACTATTCAGACTCTCGAGGACATGCTCAGAGCGTGCGTCTTAGACTTTGGAGGTAGCTGGGATCATCATTTACCTTTAGTAGAGTTCTCCTACAACAACAACTACCAGGAGACCATTCAGATGGTACCGTTTGAGGCTCTTTATGGGAGGAGATGCAGATCGCCCACCTGTTGGACAGAGCTCAGTGAGAGCAGTATCTTAGGGCCACAGATTGTGGAGGAGAAGACCGCGAAGATCCAGTTGATTCGCGACACGATGAGAGCAGCCCAGAGTAGGCAGAGATCTTATGCGGACCGTCATCGACGCAGACTGGAGTTTTCTGTTGGTGATCATGTTTTCTTGAGGGTCTCCCCAATGAAAGGTGTGATGAGATTTGGGAAGAAGGGGAAGCTTAGTCCCAGATATGTGGGCCCCTTCGAGATCCTCGAGCGTGTTGGTGCGGTTGCGTATCGATTAGCCCTTCCGCACAGTTTTCCAGACGTGCACCCCGTATTTCACGTTTCGATGCTCCACCGATATCGTCATGATCCTTCGCATGCGATTCAGCACCCGACGATCCAGCTTGAGCGCGACCTTTCCTATGCAGAGCAGCCGGTGATGATCTTGGATCGACAAGTGAAGAAATTGAGGTCGAAAGAGATACCGTCCGTCAAGGTACTTTGGCGTGGTCAGAGCAGCGAGGAGGTCACTTGGGAGACCGAAAGCGAGATGAGGAAGAGGTATCCCCACCTTTTTGAAGGTACGTGTAGTTAGATTTTTAAATTCAGGGACCGAATTTCTTTAAGGGGGTAGATTGTAACACTTTGAAATTCGTTTAGGATATTTTCGCGATAATTAGCGATTTTGCGTGCTTTTCATAAAGCCCGAATATCGTATTTTCCTTCTTGGTTAGTGAAAATTGTGTGGTGAAGTGTTATATATATTTATATGTAATTATAGGGTTTACTAATTATATTTAGTCGTGTTACCCTAATTGGAAAATTTTCCTTATGTAGTGTACACTTGCACACTTAGCATGTCGTGACTTAGGTTTTAAAGTGTAACATGTTAACCCTTTCACATTTCTTATATGGCTCTTTATTTCCACCATTTAATCAAGCCCAAAAACCCTTTTCATTTTTAAATTTTAAATTAGAATATGAAGCATGGTGTTAGGTGAGAACCCTTGACTTTTGACCCATTTTTTCCTTCTCTCTTCTCTCTCTTTTCTCATTTCTGGAAATTCTGCAGAGAGGCATCAGTAACATCATAAATTCATCACCTTTTTCATTCCATTTTCACTTCTTTTGATCTCTACACAAAACCCTACCCAAAATCCCTTTTCCCTTCACAAAAACAATGGAAAAATGACCTTTTGGGGGAGCTTGATGGCGAATCTGGACACTTCAAGCTAGAGCTGGGGATTTTGGTGTTTTTTAAGGTCTTTTGAAGGTATTAACTCATGTTTAACACCCTTTTCCCATATCTTGTAATATTTTTAGCAAAATATCACATTTTTGTGCATTTTTAGTGCTATTGAAGGGATTTAGTGATAATATGTTAAAAGTAAGATCTTTATGACTTGATTAGCTTGGTAATGTGTTGTTAGTGTGTATTTAGACTGGGGTTTGCTTCAGGTTCCACAAAAATACCCTAAAGTATTGTTTTAGTGCTAAATTGGACTTTTTAACTAGAATTTGGGTTCTGTTGGATCTGCTTGTGCCCCGATTATTTCAGAACAAATCTGTAATTACTGTAGCATGTATTTGGGGAATAGAGTGTACACACAAAACCGGGGGACCCACCTCCCTACCCAGGCCGCCAGAAAATGCATTCTGGCCGCAAATTGCGGCCAGATGGGTGAGTTGGGGGTTGGGGTTTGGGCCACTGGAGTCTGCATCTATGTGGAGTGTTTTGGTATATATATTTTCATAATATCTGTTCTGTATCAAAATCTGGAGTTGAATACCCTATTTCCCATATTTTTACTCTTTCGCGACACGCGTGATACGTGTGTGTGGGTTTGGGGTTTCTGCGTATCACGACGCGTCGGAGTGACTTCAGGCGCGTAATCACACGTTTTAGCGTATCACGCACATGCGCGCTTGGTTTGCGGCACGGGTTTCTAGTTGACTTTAAATGTCGTGTTTGTATGGTTTTGAGCTTATGTGTGATATTTTGTGGAATTCTAGGTTCGTAGGCAAGTGCGACGGACGCCGCGAAGAAGGGGAAGCAAATCGTCGGCTATACCTAGCGAGAGACTACGATGAGTAGATTTAACATCTACGGGGAAATCGCCCGCATGGCGTTATGCGTCAGGGCTGATCGGACCTTGTAGCAGCATATTACACTTTCCTACATTGACTGTTCATGGCTACTATTTTGTGCATACCACATTCCTTACTATAGGTATATAAACTAGAATTGATAGAACACCGCACCATTACTAACGGTTCATGTTGCACGAGCACTATCCTGCATATTACACACACACCGTTAGTAATTTCCATGACACTCACACTGTAATTTCCATGATCATGGTGCTGTAGCTCATCTTTTATGTGACTAAACATGATATTCATACTTTATGCATATATCACATTGCTTTGACTTGCATATTGATTCGGATTACATGATATTCATATTTGATGCATATATCACATTGCTTTGACTTGCATACTGATTCGGATTACATGATACACACACATTGATATCTTCATACTTGCGCACATGCACATTGTATATTCATACCAGTGCACATATACATTGATATCTTCATACTTGCGCATATGCACATTGTATATTCATACCAGTGCACACATACATTGATATCTTCATACTTGCGTACATGCACATTGTATATTCATACCAGTGCACACATACATTGATATCTTCATGCTTGCGCACATGCACATTGTATATTCATACCAGTGCACACATACATTGATATCTTCATACTTGTGCACATGCACATTGTATATTCATACTAGTGCACACATACATTGATATCTTTATACTTGCTTAGATTACGCATTGAGATATGTTGTTTCCATGTTAATTATGGATTTGGGAAACCGTGGATATTTCAAAAGAGAATAGTTAATTATTTAAAAACCCGGTTTCCCTTGATATGATATTTCGGTGCGTCCACCATGTGTTTTCTCGGTGCTAGAGTGATATATGTGAACCCGAATCGAAGAGTTGGATGAGGCCGATTACGGGAACATGGTGAACCCGGTATGGTACCCCGGGGCAAGAACGGTTTCGCTGTGTAGTAGACGGTGAGCCTGGCAGAGGGACTACTACCTACCGGTGATTGGTTGGACCTGGCAGTTATCCGGAGGATACTGACCAGAGTCAATAGATGGATGCGGGATGATCCGTACTGCCGGGGCCGAGGGCCGATACTGCAGACGGAACCCGTGGGCTGACCCGGACTGACGGATGCCCGATGGATGAGGATTTGCGTGTCGATGCTGGACACAAGTATTTATGATATTTGGGTGCCGATGTTGGGCACTCGTGATTCTCAGAGATGTACAGGATTGGAGGGCCGATGAGAGTGCCGGTGCCTGAGCTATTTGGGGGATCTGGGTGCATTGATGGACACCGAGTATATATTCCACGTTGAAATTCCATATAGATGTTATATTTCCCATGCTCAACATTCATTATTGTATCTCATCCTGTAGTTATATTACCTGATAGAGCACTTGCATGATTACTGCACATACTGCTTATCACGCATTGATATCATCTGCTGGCATATGATAGAGTAGCGCAGTACGTGCATGCTCGCGATTACCTTTATATGTTATTTTTATTAACGAGTTGGCAACTCACCCCCGTTGTGCCACAGTGTTTGCAGGTTGCCCTTCGGAGTAGTCACGGCAGGCTGCCTTTTTGCATCTTTTGGTTACAGATACCACTACAGTTGGTGCGAGAGTTATTTTGCTATTAGGTGGGTTGTGGTATCTGGTTACTTTTATTGTACACCCTTTTGTATCTAGTATTCTCCATCTATCATATATGTACTAGACTTAGAGACAGTGTGAGGACGATGATGTATATTTTTGTATTCTGGTGTCGAGCACGTGAGAGCCGACTGTATATATATTTATGCAGTTTATTATACTGTGATGTTTACTTATTGCTCATTCTTCACTACGGCGTCGTATATTACTTTTGTGTTGTTGTTTTCCGCCGTTGGGCGTGATTGCTCCCGTTTGGGAATGCTTTATTTCATTATATATCATTTCACTTATATCCTGTTTTATACCCGATTTTCGGGGTTACTTTTACAAAGGAAATGCTGCCAAAATTATTATAAGGATAACTTAACTTTAAAAAGAACATTCATTGAACTATTTAAGGTTTTCTAAATGTTTAATTGAACGTTTTCAACACTCACTACTTTTTAATGGTTTTGATTTCTGGGTTCGGCTTACTTAGTCGCGTTACGCCTGTAGACGTTGCGTGGTTAAGTGCCGGTCACGAGTCGAAATATTCGGGTCGTGACAGTGGTCTGGGGTTCAAGGTGCTTTGGTATTGGCTTTGGGTCAGAGGATGTGGGGGAAGATGACTTCGACGATGGGTCGTTGACGGCGAGGTCCCCGGCAAGGCAGTGGCCGCGGGTTCTGTGCAGAGGGGAGTCTCGGGCATAAGGGATGAAGGTTGTATCGAAGCTTGGTGCAAGAGAGAGGAGAGAGGTGGTGGTGATGGGGAATGCCGACAGAGAGGTGGTCGGAGCTCCGGCGGCAAGGTATGCTGGGGATCGAGTGATGGGTTGCAGTGGGTTTTCTCGGGTGTGCAGGGGAGAGTCTTCGGGTTGGAGAGAGGGGGAGGAAGAGAAGGAGTTAAGGAAGAGGAGGAGAGGGAGATGAGCGGGGAAAGGCGACGATGAGGCTAGGATCGGCGGTGACGACGGCAGGCGAGGTCGGGGCTATGGGTTCGAGAGGGGAGAGGTGTCTGGGAAAAGGAGAGAGGTTGTGAGGTGGTGGAGGCGAGGTCGGAGGGAGTCGGGAGACGAGAGTGAGAAGGCGGCGACTACGACTAGGCAAGCGCGAGGCGAGGGGCGCGAGGCGGGAAAACGAAAAGAAAACAAAGAAGAAGATGAGGGAGAGAGTGGGACGTGGGGAATATGGTTTTTAAAAAAAAATAAAGAATGAATAAAATGATAGAGAGAGAGAGAGAGAGAGAGAGAAAAGAGCGAGAGGAGAGAGAGAGAACTGTGAGAGGAGAGAGAGACGCAGGGATTGGTTAGGATTAGGTTTAAAAAATATATTTTAGTTATAAAATTTTTTAAACATATATATATATATAATAGTTAAATATATTAAGAATATAATATTGGTTAAATTTGAGTTTTAGGCTAAATACAAAATAGTCCAAAAGACGCCCAGGTCAGGTCTAAAATTACGGTTTGAAAATACGAATAATATACGCAGTAACCAAAACCAAAACAGGATATTCGGGTAATGAAAATGCATACCCCCAAAAATGGATACACTTAGCATGCACGTAGCCATCCAAACAGGTCTGTTACACTGAACGGGACGAGAACAAGATGCGCGGATACTACAACCGGGTTAGGGGTATGATGCAGGCCATGCTATACATTTTTAAAATATTTTACTTGACTTTAAATGTTACATTTAAAAATGCAGATGCCAGATAATTCCAGTATGCAGTATAAAATATGAAAGTGCACGGATCCACGTAACAAGCCGGGATAAAAGATAAACAAGAATCAAAACTGGTTTCCAGCAAGCGGGTCGGGTCGGATGCAATACAAATGTCAAATACACTATTTGCACCCAAAACACAGTAAATCAGGAAAATACCATAAATAAAAAAATACTTGAAATAGAACTGGTATAAATGAACTAAGGTGTTACAGTCTTAATCAGAGAATCTCATACCTCTTTGGAAAAGAGGAGAGCATCCAATATGCTCAGTTGTGAGGGTATTTTCTTCAAATGTGCCAGGACGTTATTGTTAGTTATATGTATGCCCTAGAGGCCATTGCTGTACATACGATGTATATTGTAGTGGATGCTTGGACATATATAAGGAGGACTTTCTTGCTCGACATGATAGTATGCTATCTGGTTGCTCTTTATCTTAACATGTACTCTGATTGTCTCTATGTTACATGTTGATAAAGCCCTTAGGATGAGTACTTGACTACCAGGATTATGATGCAGATCATACTAGTGGGGACAGTGCAGTCGCTAAGTACATTCTTCAAATGTTCCTAGTCGTAGGTGTATCGAGACAGGGCATCGATATACCAGAGTAGACTAGCGTTGTCACGCCCCGCTTCCCAAAGTACGCTAGATTGGGCACATGACATAGCCAACCATGCTACCTGTGGGTAGGAAGTATCCATCCACAGTCACATTACGGCTGTAGAGATATCAAGAACAAGATAAAATTATCTAAAACATGTCCATAATCCAGAATAACAGGAGTCAATAATAAATAAATGCGGAAGCAAATGATCCAATACAAATAACTGAAAAGTGTGTCCCATAATGCGGGCTCACATCAGGAAATAAATGCAGGAAATAAAACTAATTACTACTGAACTAACAGCTCAGCCTGCTGGCTGAAGTACTCCTGCTCGAACTGCAACAGCGGTACGGAATCTGGGCCATGCAAAACCCAGATGTCAGCGTGTCATGTCATCAAGTAATATAATATGAACCGTGTAGCAGGCAATGTAATATAAACATGAATACAGCAAGAATAACAATAATATGAATCATACCAATACAGGGTAGCGTGCAGTGGGTAAACTAAACTGTTCTATCAGGTTTTCTATTCTACAGTCTTTGAAATCAATTGATGAATCATCGATGTAACTCAATAGTATCCCGTGCATGCCCAGGACCACGGTCAAGATCCTCGGGGCTGAATCCGAGACATGCCGCTAGGCAGTAACAGGTAGCAGGATGGGCGAGTGATGTCAGCATCATCACTCCGGGGCTGGCCTAGCCCGTAAGACTGATAAGAACAGGTATCGAACTGTTGAGTTACAAGTCAGGTTTCACCTTTGATTTCCCCATACCCCCAAGTTATGTATGTCAAGTCAGGTATTCAGTAATCAAGAACTAATGCCAATACAGGATCAGGTAAAAGCAAGTTTGTCTGGATAGACAACAGAAACGGTCCATGAGGACTACATGTCAGGTTTGTTGGCATTAGACAAAAGATCAGGTAATGGGTCAGGTCATGGTACATCATGTCAAGTCAACAGTATACGGTACCATGTCAGGTGTATCAATAAATATATATGTGTAGCCATGTCAGGTCAAGATGTAAACAATATCGTGGGTGTGCTCACAATCAGATATATAATCAAACATGGGTATTAACAATATGAGATAAGCAATGAATTAAATAATAAGCAGTTTCATTCAAATTACAAGAGTGCAGTAAGGCAATATAGCCGTTTAGTCATGTTAACAGGTTTAAGCACCCTTAGCGGTGCAATAATTTATGTAACGGTTCAATACAGTTATTTCATGTTAAATGCATGCGAGTGTCCGAATGTAACAGAACTACAGGGATAAATGCTACCAGCTGTTTTAACAGTAAAATGTGATTGAACAGGTAGATTTGATTATTAGGTTCAATTTGCAAACTGTAAGTCCCATGTTTAACAGTAAAATGATAAAATGCAATATTGTAACCGAAAATGGGAAACGATTATACCAGATTAAATTTTACAGGTTTAGGGTGTCAATACATATATGTAAATATTGTATAGCATGTAGCAAGGGGTACTTGCCTCGACGGGTCGCGAACCGGGAAAAACGGAACGTAAACGTCGGTGGGGAAACTCGCGACGGACGCACGGTTCACGGATTGAACCCGAACAACGAACAATGGAACCACGCGGATCGGGGTACCTCGCTGGATCGTCGGGACACGTCGTCGGCATTGCCGGATTCCGGCGAGAAAGAGAACAGTGCATGAACATCATGGTATGAAACAAGAAAGCAAAGAAATACAAGGAAAATACAAGGAAAGGGGGAAGGAGGATCTGAGAGGGTGCTTACGATGATCAGCAGAGGGGTTGCGAAGGTTGACGACGTCACCGGAGCTCCGGCGGTGAACAGTGATCGCGGGGGAAAAACTGCCGATTAAGAATGTATTAGCCGAGAAAGAAAAAGAAGGGAAGAGAGGATGGAAGTATCTCACCGAGGAGCGTGCGAGGTCGGGGACAAGAGGACGGGGTCGTCGGCGGCGACAGACGGCGCCCCGACGGTATGCAGGGGCTACGGATGGCTGCGGCTGGTGTGCAAGTGGTCGCGGGTCTGGTCGGGGTGCACCGGGAGAGGGAGGATGATGGTGAGGGAAAGACGACGAGGTGATCGTCGGCGGCAAGACGCTGGAACGGTCGCTGGTGGTTGCGGGTGGTGAGCAGGTGGCTGCAGCGGCGAGGGCGAGGTCGCTGTGAGGGTGCAGGCGCACGGGAAGGAGGAAGAGGGGCTTGGTGAGGTGAGGAGGCGCGGGCGCAGGCTACGGTGGCACCGGCGACGGGGTTGCGGCGGTGAAGGGTGAAGGCTAGGGTTCGATGGCTCGATGGGTTTCCTGTGCTCGCGTGAGAAATATGAGGGAAAGAAATTTAAAAAGAAGAGAGAGAGAAGGAGAATACGGTTAGAGAGAGGGAGAGATTTGAGGGGTAGAGAGAGAGAGAGAGAGAAAGGGAGAGAGATGTTGGATATATGTATGCCCTAGAGGCCATTATATGATAGTGGATGTATCTATACATGTATATATATTCAGTATGCATTCTTGCTCGACATGATAGTATGCTATCTGGTTCTTCTTTATCTGACATGTTGATTTGATCATGCTTTTATTCATTCATACATGCTCATAAAGCCCTGAGGATATTGGCTTGACTGCTCTGATTATGATGGAGATCATACTAGTGGGACATCTGTAGTCTATAAGCATATCCTGGAAAGTCCCTAGTCGTAGGTATATCAAGACGGGGCATTGATATACCAGAGTAGACTAGCGTATATGATACTAGACCCATGTGATGGGCGATGGATGATCCCATATCCATTGGTATTTGACATCAAGATCATATACGGGTGCTCAGTGGTGACTGGGTACACTGGACGGACTCGCCGAGAACTCCTATATGGAATTATATCTATCGTCGGATAGCAGTTCTCAGGTAACACTGGTGCAGGTTAGTCTGTAGACCCGAGATCGTCATGGAGTCTTGTGTGCTCTCCCACTGTACTTTGATTGCCACCCTACCACGGCTCTACTGAGTTGTGCAAACAGGTGGCCGTTGGGTACAGTCCCGAGACACACGAAAGCAATGAGCGATAGGAGGGGTTTCTTCTCTCCCGGTATTGGGGGTTGATGCTGTGCTGTGCCCGACTGGTTATATCAGTAAGTCCCTGGCCAGGGCTGCTGAGATTTGCTGATAAGTGTTATCGGTAGTTTCTCGATCTGTTATAGACCATTCACCGGCACGACTTATTGAGTTATTAGGGTCGACGTGACCATCCCTAGGCTCGATATGCAGCATATCTGACGAAGAGACCGGACTGTACTGTAGTGTTGCCGGATGGCTCGACGGGAGTTGTAGCAGGTTCGCTTGTTTTCTTCTGATCGCTCAATACCCGGGAGCCGTTACGTTTAGCTGACCGCTTGCGGTTTGGGGGTACCTGATATGATCATCACCCTCTGCCGGAGTATTGACGAGTCTTAGAGTCCTACAAAGGAGTTACCCAGTCCAGGAGAAATGTTGTGGTGCGCGTATGCGATATGCGCAAGCACCCGATTAAAATGTGCGTATATGATACCGAACATTGATCGGGTGAACTGCTTCTGGTAGGGTCATATGAGATATGACCGGATTGATAAATCAAGTGTTGATTTATCATTTAACCATTAGTTTTCTCACTTAAACCCTTTTCTTGGATGATGGATGTGTGCATGCATGTGTGCTTTTCTTTCTTTCTTTCATGCTAATTTCATGCACATATGGATGTGCATACATACACACATGCATACACCCATCCATCATGGTTGTTAGCATATGGAAATGGTGGCAATATAAGACTCACACCATGGATTAAATTATGGATTATTATTTAATTTTGGTTTTAAAACAAAATGAAAAAGGAAAGGATAATCATTCTAGCTTCTACATTCTCCTTTGACCTAACCATGTTTACCTACCTCTTAACTTGAGTTATCCTTCTCTTTATCATTTAAAACTCAAGTTAAATAATGTCTCCATCACTTTAACCATGGTTCATAGTAAGAAGAAATAAAATATATATTGATATATTTCTTTTTCTTCTAGTGAGTTATCTTTGATCTCATTACCTCTTGTGAAAAATATTGCCACCATCTTCTTCCTCTTTCTCATTTGCTCTCTAGTTTTTTTTAGTGAGTAAATACCACTTAAAGAAAGGTTTTTGAAGTGAGAACCTTAACCACAACTTCATTCTACACAAGCTTAGCCGTCTTGTTTAGAGTGTTCTCTTCGGTTTTACGAAGTTGCGAGCTTGGACGGATAACTCCGTGGTGGATCGTCGTGGACACAAGAGGACTTCAAGAGGACCTCCATTCAACACCCTAGAGACTAAGGAGTCCAGCGAAAGGGAGCTACAAAGGTTGTAGTCTCGAAACCCTAGATTAGTTCGCTTTATATTTCGAAACCCTAATTTTCTAGGATCGATTCCTTTGCATGTTCGTTTAGCACCATAAAAATTTAAATTTTGGGTCATGTGATGCTTCAAAACTCATTATAGGGTGCTAGACAAACCTTTCATTGGTATCAGAGCCGACCTAGAACATTAGGCGACCCTTTTACGAAGTTAAAACTCCGATCGAACCGAAATACGGTTTTTTTAGGGTGCTCTCTGGAAATTTTCTAAAAATTGATATTTTTCAGAATTAAAAATATGTAAAAAATACAGCAGGAAAAAATAAGGATTACGGTACAAAAATAAGGATTTCCATGAACAGTGATTGTTGCCGCGGAAACGCGGCCGTATGTATTAATTGTTGGATAATTTTTTTTCAGTAATTCATTAATCTGCTTGTATATTTTTTTGGATATTTTTAATCTGTATTTAGTTTTGAAAAATTCTGGAGACGATTTTGGACCCGTCGATTCGATCGGAATTTTGTTTTCGTGGTTTTTTCGGGTAAATTAGAAAGTATTGAAGTGTTTGAACGACTATCATTTGCTCACTATTCACGGGGTTTAAATACTTTGGAGATACGTGCAAGTCTTTTTGTGGTGGACCCTCTAGAAGACAACAAACCTTAACTCGATTATGTGACCGTCTTGAACTGCCCTTTGAACCTTAGGGTTTGGGGCAGTACGGCGTGCCACATATGAGGCGTTGGCTTGACCCTTCTATGGCTGGACCGCTACTACTGTGTCACACTCCGGATTTTTTTTGAACCCTGCTCAAGTGTTGAGCTTTAGTGAATCTTGGGTACTTGATCGTTCGTTCAAAAACTTTAATACTGTCTGTTTATCTGGAATTTGATACAATATGTGGAATTCATATAGTTTAGGCATGAAATACGAGATATGTGATATTTCGCATTTATGATGTCTAAAGAGAATGTGAATTCCAAATATTGTAGTTTTACACTTTCTTTTCTGTGACCGTAAGTGTAGTATGTCCGATATCGCCGGTTTCATTGCTATACGTCAACGACAATTGGGGTATGCATACTTACTTACGTTGATGATATGAGATATTATGTGTTGCTGAGATATGATGTGCAGGATTGTCGCGATCGAATAGTCGGGTTTTTTTTGTGAGATGAGAATTTTATATTTTCATTCATGTAAATTCAAATGTAATGTAATATTCTTTTATTTGGGGCACTTCCGGGTTGAGGTTGTGTCACCAGTGTTGTATATATTATTTACTTTTCCGCATTAGGATGGACCCAAGGAGGGGAGCACAGGTGACCGGGTTCTGGGGTTCAGTGGGAGGCCATCTCGAGGAGTCGAGACCGGGTCTCCTAAACTCCAGAATTGGCAGGGTCACTTGCCGCTCTCGTAGGGGTCCAGGGTGTGGGCTTGGCTATTCATCGCGACTGTGGAATCCGTATTTTCTATTCTGGCTAAATACTAAATACGGACGTCCTTGTATATCCCACGTTATATCTATGTTTCTGCTGCCTGTGTTCTGTGATATCTGAGACGAATGACATATTATATATATGATATATAGTAGACGTTGCTTATGTTTTTCACCCGCGCTAGTCCCGTCCCGGTATGCCGTTAGTTAAGTAACCTAACGGTGCATAACGGAACATTGCGGCGAATGCGGATGGCATAAGCGTACGTGTTATTTTCGTTTCTTTTCTGTGATTGGCTTAAGGACTTAAATGATGGGATTACATTAATGTGATTAATGTAAAGAAAATAAACCTAAAAAGATGTTGTAGAATCGGATTTGAAAACCACTCAGCTATTTATGAAAAATCTATATTTCAAAACTGCGGAGCTTAAGCCACTCCTTTTTGAAAACCATTTGATTCTACAACGATATCAAGTTCAAAGCGTTAAAGATTTTCTTAAAAATCATTTGTAACCCTCCGTCATTTTAGGAAGTAGAGTACTTAGTATTCGTGCTACGTTTGTTGACTTTAGTTAAGGCGTAGTGTACGGTAGCTAAGTGATGTCTTCCTACACTGCATATGATGCAGATTAATTAGGACATTCATACGACTTTGTTGACCATAGTTAAGGGTCATATGGGTGGGTCTAATTGATCAAGAAATGACGGGTAGAACTTGACTGGTACTTATGATTTGTTGACCATAGTTAAGGTCATAAGTGCTAGGGGTAAAAACCATATCGGGAATTTCAATAGTTGAAATTTCCGATGAGATTGCATACCTTCCATGTGATGGTTGGATCCTGATCCCACTGTGGGCAATAGTTGCTCCTAGGAGAGTTTTACAGTTTACAATTAGCTAACTCATTAGGTGTCTAGAAAGGTGTTAACGGGGCTCTGCCTCTGGGAAAACGAGGTTTACTCTAATTAGGTCCGTGCGAAAGCACGGGGAACCTCCCTCAAAGTACCGACACCGGCCTGGCTGAACGGTTAGCGAAGTTGCAGACTGTAATTAATCCTGGCTAGTTTTTCTTTTTGAGGTTTGAAAGAAAAACTCGATAAAAGCAGTGGGAAACATCGATTAGACAAGATAATAAACCAATCTAATCTATGCAAGAGCTTTCGCTGAGTGTATTCTTTTCTCTCTCTTAATGGCAGATACCCATGACTGGACTCAAGCTTTTACTAGATAAAAACAAACTGAATGGGACCAACTATAAAGACTGGCTGAGGAATCTGAAAATCGCCTTGACTTATGATAAAGTATCATATGTCCTCACGGCTTCAGCCCCGCCCGTCCCTGGTCTAAAATCCTCAGTTGCGGACATTGAAGTCCGCAAGACATGAGACGCTGACTGTGCCATGGCCACATGCCTCGCGCTTGCATCGATGGATAACACACATCAAAAGCAGCACGAGGACATGGGCATTCACGGTATATTGCTCCATACAAAGGAGTTGTATGGGGAGCAATCCCGCGTATTATGATACGAAGCATCAAAGAAATTGTTTCAGATGCGAATGGCCCCTGGCACACCAGTAGGAGACCATGTTCTGAAGATGATAGCTCTTATAGAAGAGCTTGAGGACCTTGGATGGACGATGGACAATGAACAATATATAGATATTATTCTGCAGTCCCTCCCCTCCACCTTTGCTCAGTTCATAGTGAACTTCAACATGCATGGCATGGAGAAGGACCTCCCTGAACTCCTTAATATGTTAAGGAGTGCAGAGAGCACTATGAAGTTAGCAAAAACTCCCGTTATGACTATTGGACAGTCTTCCTCTTCTCGCCCGAAAGCCAAGGCCAAGGGAAAGAAAAAGAAGAAACCCACTAATCCTAAGGGCGGAGTTAAAAAGGTAAAGGGAAAGGGAAAGTCCAAGGCTGGAGACTCCGGGAAAGGCGAATGTTTTCATTGCCACAAGACAGGACATTGGAAGCGCAATTGCACGGAGTACTTAAGTCTCAAGAAGAAGCATGGTGATGCTTCTGCTTCAGGCGCGTTTGTGACTGAAAACTGTTTTTCTATAAACTCTGCTTCCTGGGTATTGGATACCGGTTCAGGTTCTCACATTTGCAATTCTATGCAGGGGCTGAGAAATAGCAAGGTTTTGAAGACAGGTGACCATACTCTCCGCGTTGGAAATGGTTCCAATGTACATACAGTCGCAGTGGGAGAGTATCACTTGGGGTTGCCATCTGGATGTATTTTGATTTTGAATCCATGTTATTTTGTACCAAGTATGCTATGTAATATAATATCCGTTTCTTTGTTGGACAATGAAGGATATAATTTTGTGTTGCAGAACAATATTATGAACATTCACCTGAATCAAATGTTGGTTGGGTATGGTACGCTTAATAACGGAATATATGTTCTAAATCAACACACAGTTTTCAGTATACAACACACTAATAAAAGAAAACTTTCAGAATTAAATGAAGCTTTTCTTTGGCATTGTAGACTTGGTCATATTAACGAAACAAGACTAAACAAGTTACACAAAGATGGATATTTAAACTCTTTTGAATATAAATCTTATGCGACTTGCCAGTCTTGTATCAAGGGTAAAATGACCAAAACTCCGTTTACCGGACACGGAGAAAGAGCTACTCAGCTCCTTGGCCTCATACATAGTGATGTATGTGGGCCAATGTCTACACAGGCTAGAGGCGGTTTTTCATACTTCATTACATTCACTGACGACTTCTCAAGATTCGGTCATGTATTTTTATTAAAGCACAAGTCCGACGCTTTCGAGAAATTCATTGAATATAAACAAGAAGTAGAAAAACAAAACGGCTTGAGTATTAAGATGCTTCGATCAGATCGAGGTGGTGAGTATCTCAGTACAGAATTTGCAAACTTCCTAAAAGAGAATGGGATTCTCTCTTAGCTCACTCCTCCTTACACACCACAGCACAACGGTGTGTCAGAACGACGGAATAGGACCCTATTAGATATGGTCCGGTCCATGATGAGTGACGCTGAGTTACCAGTCTCATTTTGGGGGAATGCATTGGAGACTGCAGCGTTTCTGCTGAACAGGGTTCCAACCAAAGCCGTGTCTACCACGCCATATGAGATATGGAATGGGAAGAGACCATCTCTTAAGAGAATTAAGATTTGGGGTTGCCCGGCCTATGTTAAAAAGCAGAATCCGGACAAACTCAAGACACGGTCAGTCATGTGTAACTTTGTGGGATATCCAAAGAATTCTTATGGATATCTGTTCTACCACAAAGAGGAACAAAAGGTGTTTGTTTCCCAGTATGCCACATTCTTAGAAAAAGAGTTTTTCACAGATAAAGATGATGGCAAGGTGGTGGATCTAGAAGAGGTTCTAGAGACACAAACTACAAATGACGATTTGGTTGAACCGGCTGTTGCAACAGAAACTGAGGAACCTCGGCCACTCCGAAGGTCTGGTAGGACTTCTCGCCCACCGGAGAGGTACTACGGTTTCCTCATTGATGGTGACAGGGAAGATTGCATCATGGATGATGATGATCCTACCAGTTTTCAGCAAGCTATCACGAGTGGTGACTCTGTGAAGTGGTTGGATGCCATGAGATCCGAAATGGAGTCTATGTACACCAACAAAGTATGGACTTTAGACGTTGTACCCTCTGGGGTAAAACCTGTAGGGTGCAAATGGATCTTTAAAAGAAAGATTGGTGTGGATGGGCAGGTAGAGACCTATAAGGCAAGACTTGTGGCGAAAGGTTTTCGTCAAAGACCAGGTTTGGACTATGACGAAACTTTTTCTCCCGTTGCCATGCTTAAATCCATTCGGATCCTACTTGCTATTGCTGCTCACTACGACTATGAAATATGGCAGATGGATGTTAAAACAGCATTTCTAAATGGAGATTTAGAAGAATGCGTTTATATGGATCAGCCAGAGGGCTTCATTGACAGTGGGAGCAGCGAGAAAGCGTGCAGGCTGCTTAAATCCATATATGGGTTAAAGCAGGCATCTCGGAGTTGGAACATCTGTTTCGATGATGTTATCAAAGAGTTTGATTTCATCAAAAATCCAGATGAACCTTGTGTTTATAAGAAGGCTGTAGGAAGAGCTGTCACATTCCTCGTATTGTACGTAGATGACATTCTTCTGATAGGAAATGATATTCCTATGCTACAGTCGGTCAAATCATTCTTATCACTGAGGTTCTCCATGAAGGACCCGGGGGATGCCACATACATCCTGGGTATAAGGATCTATAGGGATAGATCCAAAAAGTTATTGGGATTGTCCCAAACCAGGTACATCAACACCATCCTAAAAAGGTTTAGTATGGAAGACTCCAAGCGGGGTGCCTTACCCGCTTGCCATGGAGTCACTCTCTCCAAGGATTCTTATCCAAAGACCGATGAAGAGAGAGCTCGCATGAGCATTATACCCTATGCTTCGGCAGTAGGATCTATAATGTATGCGATGTTATGTACACGCCCAGATGTAGCTTATGCACTCAGTGTTGTAAGCAGGTATCAATCCAACCCAGGGGAGAACCACTGGACAGCTGTGAAGAATATTCTTAAGTACTTGCGAAGGACTAAAGAATTGTTCTTGGTGTATGGTAATACAGATCTTCAAATGGAGGCCTTTACCGATTCGAGCTTCCAGAGCGATAAGGATGACAGCAAATCTATCTCTGGGTTTGTATTTACCCTCAATGGAGGGGCGGTAAGTTGGAAGAGTTCCAAATAAGATACCGTTGCAGACTCTACGATGGAAGCTGAGTACATTGCTGCAAATGACGCCGCCAAGGAAGCCGTCTGGATGAAGAAGTTCGTCTCGGAGTTAGGAGTAGTTCCAACCATTATTGATCCAATACCCTTGTATTGTGATAATAATGGGGCTATGGCGTTAGCCAAGGAGCCCAGGTCCCATCAGCGGTCCAGACACATCCTAAGGCGCTTTCATTTGATCCGGGAGATTGTAGATCGTCGCGAGATCGAGATTAAGAGAGTAGACACAAAGAACAACGCCGCGGATCCATTCACCAAGGCCTTCCCTCAGCCGCAGCATGAGCGACTTTTTGAGATGTTGGGTATGAGATACGCCAATAACTGGCCTTAGTGCAAGTGGGAGATTATTGGATATATGTATGCCCTAGAGGCCATTATATGATAGTGGATGTATCTATACATGTATATATATTCAGTATGCATTCTTGCTCGACATGATAGTATGCTATCTGGTTCTTCTTTATCTGACATGTTGATTTGATCATACTTTTATTCATTCATACATGCTCATAAAGCCCTGAGGATATTGGCTTGACTGCTCTGATTATGATGGAGATCATACTAGTGGGACATCTGTAGTCTATAAGCATATCCTGGAAAGTCCCTAGTCGTAGGTATATCGAGACGGGGCATTGATATACCAGAGTAGACTAGCGTATATGATACTAGACCCATGTGATGGGCGATGGATGATCCCATATCCATTGGTGTTTGACATCAAGATCATATACGGGTGCTCAGTGGTGACTGGGTACACTGGACGGACTCGCCGAGACTTCTATATGGAATTATATCTATCGTCGGATAGCAGTTCTCAGGTAACACTGGTGCAGGTTAGTCTGTAGACCCGAGATCGTCATGGAGTCTTGTGTGCTCTCCTACTGTACTTTGATTGCCACCCTACCACGGCTCTACTGAGTCGTGCAAACAGGTGGCCGTTGGGTACAGTCCCGAGACACACGAAGGCAATGAGCGATAGGAGGGGTTTCGTCTCTCCCGGTATTGGGGGTTGATGCTGTGCTATGCCCGACTGGTTATATCAGTAAGTCCCTGGCCAGGGCTGCTGAGATTTGCTGATAAGTGTTATCGGTAGTTTCTCGATCTGTTATAGACCATTCACCGGCATGACTTATTGAGTTATTAGGGTCGACGTGACCATCCCTAGGCTCGATATGCAGCATATCTGACGAAGAGACCGGACTGTACGGTAGTGTTGCTGGATGGCTCGACGGGAGTTGTAGCAGGTTCGCTTGTTTTCTTCTGATCGCTCAATACCCGGGTGGCCGTTACGTTTAGCTGACCGCTTGCAGTTTGGGGGTACCTGATATGATCATCACCCTCTGCCGGAGTATTGACGAGTCTTAGAGTCCCACAAAGGAGTTACCCAGTCCAGGAGAAACGTTGTGGTGCGCGTATGCGATATGCGCAAGCACCCGATTAAAATGTGCGTATATGATACCGAACATTGATCGGGTGAGCTGCTTTTGGTAGGGTCATATGAGATATGACCGGATTGATAAATCAAGTGTTGATTTATCATTTAACCATTAGTTTTCTCACTTAAAACCTTTTCTTGGATGATGGATGTGTGCATGCATGTGTGCTTTTCTTTCTTTCTTTCATGCTAGTTTCATGCACATATGGATGTGCATACATACACACATACATACACCCATCCATCATGGTTGTTAGCATATGGAAATGGTGGCAATATAAGACTCACACCATGGATTAAATTATGGATTATTATTTAATTTTGGTTTTAAAACAAAATGAAAAAGGAAAGGATAATCATTCTAGCTTCTACATTCTTCCTTTGACCTAACCATGCTTACCTACCTCTTAACTTGAGTTATCCTTCTCTTTATCATTTAAAACTCAAGTTAAATAATGTCTCCATCACTTTAACCATGGTTCATAGTAAGAAGAAATAAAATATATATTGATATATTTCTTTTTCTTCTAGTGAGTTATCTTTGATCTCATTACCTCTTGTGAAAAATATTGCCACCATCTTCTTCCTCTTTCTCATTTGCTCTCTAGTTTTTTCTAGTGAGTAAATACCACTTAAAGAAAGGTTTTTGAAGTGAGAACCTTAACCACAACTTTATTCTACACAAGCTTTGCCGTCTTGTTTAGAGTGTTCTCTTCGGTTTTACGAAGTTGCGAGCTTGGACGGATAACTCCGTGGTGGATCGTCGTGGACACAAGAGGACTTCAAGAGAACCTCCATTCAACACCCTAGAGACCAAGGAGTCCAGCGAAAGGGAGCTACAAAGGTTGTAGTCTCGAAACCCTAGATTAGTTCGCTTTATATTTCGAAACCCTAATTTTCTAGGATCGATTCCTTTGCATGTTCGTTTAGCACCATAAAAATTTAAACTTTGGGTCATGTGATGCTTCAAAACTCATTATAGGGTGCTAGACAAACCTTTCAAGAGAGTTATGAAGGAGAGAGAGAGAGAGAGAGAGAGTACTGTGATGGGGCCCACGGTTAAAAGGAGAAGAGATTGGCTGAGATTGGGATTTGATTTGTAGGTTAGGGAAAATTAATAAAGGTTTTAAAGATATGAAAATATTAGATAGATATTTAAAGATTTAATAAACAGTAAAAATATATAAGGTTAACGTTGGTTTTAAAATATATAAAATTTGGGATTTTGGCGCTAAATAAAACATTTCCAAATCGCGCTCGGGTCGGGTCCAAAAATTTGAAATTGAAATAGTAGGATTTTAAGCGGGTTCCAAATTTTAAAATGAGGTGTTTTATAATTAAAAAGCATACCCCCAAAACGGACACATGTGCGCACACGTAGCCGTCCAAACTCGCCCGTTTCACCGAACGGAACGAGAACACGATGCACGGACGCTACCACAGGGTTAGGGGTGTCGAGTAGACCAAGATGAATATTTTTAATTTTATTTTAGATGCTAAAATTTGTTATATGCAGAAATGATTTTGTCAGGTAAAATTTTACAGTAAGCCACAAACAAGCAAGATAAATGAAATGAGTACCACCTAATGCTCAAACAGTAACTGAAAAATAGTAGCATTGGGCTCGGGTATTACATCATACCCAACTACAAAAAGAATTTGGTCCTCGAAATTCCAAGAATAAAAAAAACTACAAGAAAAGGTGAGGAAACTTCAGTCGGATTTCATCTTCTCGTTCCCAAGTGGACTCTCCATGCGATCGATTACCCTAAGAAACAGGCACAAGGGGGATAACCTTGTTCTTGAGAATCTTTTCCCTTCGATCCACGATTTCAACCGGTCACTCCTCAAAAGTTAAGTCTTCCCGTACAGTTAACTCCGAATGATCCAATACGTGCGTTTCATCTCGAACATACCTTCGTAGTTGAGATACGTGAAACACATCGTGCATATTTTCCAAGGTCTGCGGTAACGCCAAACGGTACGCTACCCCACCAACACGCTCCAAGATCTCAAAGGGTCCAACGAATCGAGGACTAAGCTTTTCTCGACTCCCAAAACGAATCACCCCTCTAGTCGGTGATATCTTCAAGAACACCAAATCACCCACGGCGAACTCTAGAGGTCTTCTTGATGTGTCAGCCCAACTCTTCTGTCTGTCTTGTGCTGCCTTCATATGATTTCTGATAGTGTTAACCTTCTCAACTGTCTGCACCACCAAATCTGGTCCCAACAATCTTCGTTCACCGACATCATCCCAACAAACAGGTGAACGGCATTTACGACCATACAAAGCTTCAAACGGAGCCATCTGGATAGTTGCCTGAAAACTGTTGTTGTAAGAAAACTCCACCAAGTGTAGACGATCCTCCCAAGAACCCTTGAAGTCCAACATGCATGCTCTCAACATGTCTTCAAGAGATTGGATCGTTCTCTCCGACTGACCATCAGTTTGAGGATGATAAGCTGTGCTAAACTTCAATCGAGTCCCCAAACTTTCCTGTAAACTCCGCCAAAAGTGTGATAAGAACCGAGTGTCCCGATCGGACACGAGGCTCACCGGTACTCCATGCAATCTTACAATCTCCTGCATGTACCGTTCTGCCAAAGTCTCTGTTGATTGACCAACCCGGAAAGGAATAAAGTGAGCAGCCTTGGTCAACCGATCAACAATCACCCATACTGCATTGTTGCCCTTTGGACTCCGCGGTGAAGCCGTCACGAAATCCATGGTTATATGTTCCCACTTCCACTGAGGAATCGGAAGTGGTTGCAATAAACCAGCAACCCTTTGATGTTCAGCCTTAACTTGCTGACACACCAAGCACTTAGCCACAAAGTGAGCAATCTCCCATTTCATGCCTTCCCACCAGAAATGCTGTCGAATATCTCGGTACATCTTTGTGCCTCCTGGATGTACAGAATAAGCTGAACTGTGTGCCTCCTTCATAAGCTCTTCACGAACATCTCCCTTTGGCACACATAAACGGCTACCATACCTCAACGAACCATCTTCGTGGACCAGTAAATCTGTTCGTAGGCCGGCTTCAACTTGCTCTCAAAACTTTTGCAGTCTAGGATCCTGCGATTGTGCTGCTTTAATTTTCTCAATCAAAGGCGACTGCACTTGCAACTGCATCAACTGTCCCGCAGAACGCGGTAGCACAACCTCCAAATCAAATCTTCGAAAATCTGCAACGATCTCCTTCTGCATAGTTAACACCTGAATTGCTGGTAACCGACTAAGCGCATCCGGCACAACATTAACCTTCCCCGGATGGTACTTAAGATCAAGATCGTAGTCAGCCATCAGCTCCAACCATCTACGCTGCCTCATGTTAAGTTCCTTCTGCGTGAACACATACTTCAAGCTCTTATGATCTGTAAAAACTTCGACTCTTTCGCCCAAAAGGTAGTGTCTCCAGATCTTCAAAGCGAAAATCACAGCCGCAAGCTCCAAGTCATGAGTCGGATAATTCTTCTCATGGGTTTTCAATTGTCTCGATGCGTATGCTACAACCTTCCCATGCTGCATCAAAACACATCCCAATCCTTTTCCAGATGTGTCGCTGTGAATCACCAATCCTCTGGAATTGTCTGGCACGGTCAGAATAGGGGCGGTTATCAACTTCTGCTTCAGCGTCTCAAAAGCTAACGCACACGTATTCGTCTATACAAAAAGTACCTCCTTGCGCGTAAGCTTGGTCAACGGCTCTGCCAGACGAGCAAAGTTCTCCACAAATCTCCTTTAGTATCCGGCTAATCCAAGGAAACTTCTTATCTCAGCAACATTCTTTGGAATAGGCCAATCTCGAACTGCTGCAATTTTTTCTGGATCGACGGCAATGCCACCGCCAGACACAACATGTCCCAAAAACTTCACTTCCTCCAGCCAAAACTCGCACTTACTCATCTTCGCATAAAGCTTCTCCTGTCTCAACGTTTGCAGTGCGATCTTCAAATGCTCAGCATGCTCTTCAAAACTCTTCGAGTAAACCAGAATATCGTCAATGAATACCACAATAAACTGGTCCAAGAATGGTGAAAAGATTCGGTTCATCAAGTCCATGAATACTGCCGGCGCATTTGTTACTCCGAAGGGCATTACTAAGTATTCGTAATGTCTATACCGAGTTCGAAATGCCGTCTTGCAAATATCTTCTGCTTTCACTCGAACCTGATGATATTCGGATCGCAAATCCAGCTTCGAGAATACCCTCGCGCCACTAAGCTGCTCAAAAGTTCTCCAATGCGAGGGATAGGGTACTTGTTCTTAATAGTCATCCGGTTTAATTCTCGATAGTCGATGCACATCCTTCTTGTGCCATCCTTCTTCTTTACTAGAAGAACTGGAGCTTCCCAAGGCGAGTTACTGCTTCGAATCCAACCCTTCTCAAGCAATTCAGCAACCTGTTTCTTAACTTCTTCCAACCCTACTGGTGTCATTGGATAATACGCTTTAGATACTGGCGCTGCACCAGGAATAAGATCAATTGCGAACTCCACGTCTCGCTTCGGCGGTAAACCCGATATATCTTCAAATACGTCCATAAAATCGCGAACAACCGCCGGCTCTTCACCACTATCAACTTCCATTGCTGCAAGAGTATTGTTTGTTGGCCTAGACCTAAACTCGACTGGCCCGACAGAACTGCTTCCTTACCGCAACTGCTATCTGCTGCAAACTCCCTTTCATCCCAGATAAACTCTGCAGTTCCCGAGCTGCCGTAAGAACCTGTGAGAAAGTGGTCAAACCCAGGGAGACAATCTGCCTCTGGATGTCCACGTCCACGCTGCACATGAACCTCCGTGTCCTGTCTGCATCGTTGGCAACTAAAGGTCCAGCGAATCTGCTGAGTCTCGTCCATTCTGCTACATGCACATCCACGGGTGCTCCATTCTGCCTTAGCCCAATAAAATTCTCTTTCATTTCCTCCCGTGCAGTCCGCGGGAAGAACTTCTCTAGGAAACTCTTAGAAAAGTCCGCCCACTAAACCGGCTTGGGCAAACGGTTCTCTTCCACAAGCTACCATTCTCGGGCGTAGTCCACTAACTGAATGCGTACCACATCCACTCTTTTCTCATCTGGAATCTGTGCCGCAACAAGCAAATTCTCTGTGTCCACTAGCCACCGCTCTGCCGGTAACGGTTCCTACAAACCAGTAAATGTAGACGGACCCAAACGTCTGAAATCTGCTACTGTCCCTACTCGATCAACTGGCTTAGCTCCAACACTGTTCACAGACTGCTGAACGATCTGCGAACCTTCCTGAAACGAGTCCGCTGGCTTCGGAATCAGCTCGGTCTGTCTCTTTTGATTCTCCAGCATTCCTCTTATCATTCCAAGCATGGCGGCTTCGTCCACACGCCCCTGGTACGTCTTCAAATTCTTATCGGCCATAATCCTGAACTCAAAACACCCAACATTAGCATGATGATAGATTCTGAATATAAATCAAGGCTAGAACTCCAAGATACTTAAATAGAGTACCGCATTGTAACTATGCCGCGGTATCATAGCCACAATTACATAACTCCACCCAAGTCGCCTAAGTCGTAGAGATAACAAGGAATCAGGTTTTGAGTTGATATGCAAAGGAAGTTTGCACATCGTAAAAGATATAATCAGGAAGAATGTGATTCAAGAGTGGTAAACGGCAAAGTGGCAGGACATGTTTCCTAAACACAGGCATTCTGATTCGTGTGTTGGGTATAATACCCAACTACAAAAGAAACAACCCAACTAACCTATGGCTCTGATACCAAAAGAACCATGTCACGCCCCGCTTCCCAGAGTATGCTAGATTGGGCACGTGACATAGCCAACCATGCTACCTGTGGGTAGGAAGTATCCATCCACAGTCACATTACGGCTGTAGAGATATCAAGAACAAGATAAAACAATATAAAACATGTCCATAATCCAGAATAACATGAGTCAATAATAAATAAATGCGGAAGCAAATGATCCAATACAAATAACTGAAAAGTGTGTCCCATAATGCGGGCTCACATCAGGAAATAAATGCAGGAAATAAAACTAACTACTACTGAACTCACAGCTCAGCCTGCTGGCTGAAGTACTCCTACTCGGACTGCAACAGCGGTACGGAATCTGGGCCATGCAAAACCCAGACGTCAGCGCGTCATGTCATCAAGTAATATAATATGAACCGTGTAGCAGGCAATGTAATATAAACATGAATACAGCAAGAATAACAATAATATGAATCATACCAGTACAGGGTAGCGTGCAGTGGGTAAACTAAGCTGTTCTATCAGGTTTTCTATTCTACAGTCTTTGAAATCAATTGATGAATCATCGATGTAGCTCAATAGTATCCCGTGCATTCCCGGGACCACGGTCAAGATCCTCGGGGCTGAATCTGAGACGTGCCGCTAGGCAGTAACAGGTAGCAGGATGGGCGAGTGATGTCAGCATCATCACTCCGGGGCTGGCCTAGCCCGTAAGACTGATCAGAACAGATATCGAACTGTTGAGTTACAAGTCAGGTTTCACCTTTGATTTTCCCATACCCCCAAGTTATGTATGTCAAGTCAGGTATTCAGTAATCAAGAACTAATGCCAACACAGGATCAGGTAAAAGCAAGTTTGTTTGATAGACAACAGAAACGGTCCATGAGGACTACATGTCAGGTTTGTTGGCATTAGACACAAGATCAGGTAACGGGTCAGGTCATGGTACATCAGGTCAAGTCACCGTATACTGTACCATGTCAGGTGTATCAATAAATATATATGTGTAGCCATGTCAGGTCAAGATGTAAACAATATCGTGGGTGTGCTCACAATCAGATATATAATCAAACATGGGTATTAACAATATGAGATAAGCAATGAATTAAATAATAAGCAGTTTCATTCAAATTACAAGAGTGCAGTAAGGCAATATAGCCGTTTAGTCATGTTAATAGGTTTAAGCACCCTTAGCGGTGCAATAATTTATGTAACGGTTCAATACAGTTATTTCATGTTAAATGCATGCGAGTGTCCGAATGTAACAGAACTACAGGGATAAATGCTATCAGTTGTTTTAACAGTAAAATGTGATTGAACAGGTAGATTTGATTATCAGGTTCAATTTGCAAACTGTAAGTCCCATGTTTAACAGTAAAATGATAAAATGCAATATTGTAACCGAAAATGGGAAACGATTATACCAGATTAAATTTTACAGGTTTAGGGTGTCAATACATATATGTAAATATTGTATAGCATGTAGTTAGCAAGGTGGTACTTGCCTCGACGGGTCGCGAACCGGGAAAAACGGAACGTAAACGTCGGTGGGGAAACTCGCGACGGACGCACGGTTCACGATTGAACCCAAATAACGAACAATGGAACCACGCGGATCGGGGTACCTCGCTGGATCGTCGAGACACGTCGTCGGCATCTCCGGATTCTGGCGAGAAAGAGAACAGTGCATGAACATCATGGTATGAAACAAGAAAGCAAAGAAATACAGGGAAAATACAAGGAAAGGGGGGAAGGAGGATCTGAGAGGGTGCTTACGATGATCAGCAGAGGGGTTGCGAAGGTTGACGACGTCACCGGAGCTCCGGAGGTGAACAGTGATCGCGGGGGAAAAACTGCCGATTAAGAATGCATTAGCCGAGAAAGAAAGAGAAGGGAAGAGAGGAAGGAAGTATCTCACGAGGAGCGTGCGAGGTCGGGGACAAAAGGACGGGGTCGTCGGCGGCGACAGACGGCAGCCCGACGGTGTGCAGGGGCTGCGGGTGGCTGTGGGTGGTGTGCAAGTGGTCGCGGGTTTGGTCGGGGTGCACCGGGAGAGGAGGATGATGGTGAGGGAAAGACGACGAGGTGATCGTCGGCGGCAAGACGCTGGAACGGTCGCTGGTGGTTGCGGGTGGTGAGCAGGTGGCTGCAGCGGCGAGGGCGAGGTCGCTGTGAGGGTGCAGGCGCACGGGAAGGAGGAAGAGGGGCTTGGTGAGGTGAGGAGGCGCGGGCGCAGGCGACGGTGGCGCCGGCAACGGGGTTGCGGCGGTGAAGGGTGAAGGCTAGGGTTCGCTGGCTCGATGGGTTTCCTATGCTCGCGTGAGAAATACGAGGGAAAGAAATTTAAAAAGAAGAGAGAGAGAAGGAGAATACGGTTAGAGAGAGGGAGAGATTTGAGGGGTAGAGAGAGAGAGAGAGATAGAGAAAGGGAGAGAGAGTTATGAAGGAGAGAGAGAGAGTACTGTGATGGGGCCCACGGTTAAAAGGAGAAGAGATTGGCTGAGATTGGGATTTGATTGTAGGTTAGGGAAAATTAATAAAGGTTTTAAGATATGAAAATATTAGACAGAGATTTAAAGTTTTAATAAACAGTAAAAATATATAAGGTTAAAAGTAATATTCGTTGGTTTTAAAATATATAAAATTTGGGATTTGGCGCTAATAAAACATTTCCAAATCGCGTCCGGGTCGGGTCCAAAAATTTGAAATTGAAATAGTAGGATTTTAAGCGGGTTCCAAATTTAAAATGAGGTGTTTTATAATTAAAAAGCATACCCCCAAAACGGACACATGTTGCGCGCGTGTAGCCGTCCAAACTCGCCTGTTTCACCGAACGGAACGAGAACACGATGCACGGACGCTACCACAGGGTTAGGGGTGTCGAGTAGACCAAGCTGAATATTTTTAATTTTATTTTAGATGCTAAAATTTGTTATATGCAGAAATGACTTTGTCAGGTAAAATTTTACAGTAAACCACAAACAAGCAAGATAAATGAAATGAGTACCACCTAATGCTCAAACAGTAACTGAAAAATAGTAGCATTGGGCTCGGGTGTTACAAGCGTATAGCTTCTCGACCTATGTAGATGGGCGATGGATGATCCCATATCCATTGGTGTTTGACATCAGAGATAGTATACGGGTGCTCAGTGGAGACTGGGTACACTGGACGGACCCGCCGAGAACTTCCAGATGGTATTATACATCACGTCAGATGGCAGTTCTCTGGTGACACTGGTACAGGTTAATCTGTAGACCCAACATCGTCATAGAGTCTTGTGTGATTCCACTATACTTTGATTTCCACCTTACCACATTCAAGAGAACGTGCAAAACGGTGGCTTTTGGGTACAGTACCGAGTCACATGGAGGGCAATGAGCAATAGGAGGGTTTCGTCTCTCCCGGAATTGGGAGTTGATGTTGCGCTGTGTTCGATTGGCCATAACAGGAAGTTCTTGGCCAAGGCTGCTTCAGAGATATACTGGTAAGTGTTATCAGTAGTTTCTCGACCCATTATGAACCTCATATCGACACGACTTATCGAGTTACTGGGGTCTGACGTTTACCACCCTAGACGAGATATGCGACATATCAGATGAAGAGACCAGACTGTACGGTAGTGTTACTGATTGATTCGCAGGAGTGTGAGAAGGCTTGCTTGTTGATCTTCTGATCGCTCAATATCCAGGTGGCCGTTACGTTTAGCAGACCCTTGCGGCTTGTAGGTATTTGATATGATCATCACCTACTGCCGGCGTATTGATGAGTCTTTAGAGTCATACACAGGGGTCCTTGGCTCAAGAAACACGGAGTAGAAGCACATATGTGATATGTGCAGGACCGAGATTAATACGATATATGATACCGTATTCTATTCTCGCGATATATGACATTGGTCGGTTATATGCGATATAGCCGGATTATCGGATCAAGTGTTGATTATAGGGTGTTCTCTTCACAAAGTTCTTGACCTAGTGAATAAATAGCTTGGATTAGTGTCTCCTCGACATAGATCATCTTCGGCTCGAAGTCATCAAAGCAAGCATGTTCGTTTGTTCGTGGAGCCTCTGTAGAGTCCGGAGTTACGATCGCAGTGAAAGAGACTTCTACACAGAGCTATTGAAGTGAAGGATCCGGTCTACAAAGGTTGTATTCCTTGCTCTCTTTACTTATTGCAAAGTGTTTGCATTTGATTCCATATATTTCTAGTTAACGATTCATGTTAGGGTTAGCTAAAACGGCAAAATTTTAATTTGGCATGGACGATGCCTCATGAAACCTTGCTGCCGTCTTGGGTAACCCTTCAGTGGTATCAGAGCCATGCTAGAAATTAATACGGATTTTGTTAGAATTACGAAACCAAAACAACTCCGTACCTGAATACACGAAACTATACTTTCTGTTGATTTTAAAATACTTTCAGAAAATTATTCAAACAAGTGCAGAATGGTATTTAGGAGATTATAAGCACATGGTAAAAAATTTAGGACCCAGTGCTCGGATTTTGGCGGGCACATTGGGGTGTTTTTCCGAGCTGGCCGGCCTAGTTGGGGCATTTGATGTTCAATTTTTTGTCATGTGCTTATCTCTCTGGTTTGGTGTTTCAGGTGTTGTTTATTTTGGCTAATTTTGCATGTGACGTAATTTTACACTATATGCAATTCGGAGTGTTTCGTATTTGTAGTTTTAACATTGTTTCGGGTTGTTCACGTATTGTCTAGGAGAACTTAAAAGTTCGATCGAATGTAAAAAACCCATTTTACCAAGTTTAACGTATTCGGAAAAATATGCAAGTGATTCGTGGACCCCTCTAGAAGAACGTAAACCTAACTCGATTATGTGGTCGTCAAAACCGCCACTTGAACCCTAGGCTTTGTGATAGTTTAGCGTTGTCATATGTGAGGCGTTGGTTTGACCCTTCTACGGCTGGTTCATAGGTACTGTGGCATCTTCTGGGTATTATTAAAACTGTGATCAGTGTTGAGCTGTCGGAAATTGTGGGACTTTGATGAATCGATCGAAAAGTTTAACGTCATCCGGATATTATGTGATGGGATACAATATTTGGAATCCACAAGTAGTTATGAGATAACTAGTTTGAATGTTATAAATCTAGCAGTTTAGTCTCAGATGATCGGTTACCACGGGATTTTGATGAGATTAAAAGTCCGTCGCAATCACGTAGTGTACGTGGATACTCGCCCGGGTAAACTTAATAGATAGCTACGCCCCATAGCTCGACCAATGCTGACTGTGACTGTAGGAGAATCCCATCACCAAAAGCATCCGTTCGGGTGCTCGCGGCAGCGGTGTTCCTCCTTAGTGCACTTCGTCGACGGCATCGGGGGGTGCGGCCGTCTACTAAAGTTTCCGACGAGCATTCGATCAGAATGTAGGGAATCTTGTTGAGTTGCCCGACTAGATATTGAAAAGTGTTTTTGAGATTGAGACTAAAATGCGGGGTTTATAATTGTTAGGCATGTGATGTCTAAGGAATTCATTTGGTTAGGCATGTGATGTCTAAGGTGGTTACGGATTCCAACTGTTGTAGTTTTCACTTTCTTTTCTGCGACCGTAAGTGTAATATGTTGTGTATCGCCGGTTTCGTTGCTATATATCAACAACAATTGGGATACGCATATTTACTTACGTTGATGACATGTGATGTTATGTGTTGCTGGGATATATTATAATTGGATCGTCGTGTTTTGAATAGCCGGGGGTTTTATGTGAGATGAGATTTTTTCATTTTCATTCATGTAAAATTTATTGTATGTAATACTCTTTTATTGGGGCACTTCCGGGTTGAGGATGATGTCACCATTGTATATTATTTACTTTTCCGCATTAGGATAGACCCAAGGCGGGGAGCATAAATAACCGGGTTCTAGGGTCCAGTAGGAGACCATCTTGAGAAGACGAGACCGGGTCTCCTAATTCTAGAATTGGTATGGTTACTTGCCGCTCTCGTAGGGTCTAAGGGTGTGGGATTGGCTATTCATCACGACCGTGGAATCCGTGTTTTATACAGGCTTAAAATAATACACGGAAATCCTAGTATATCCAATATTTCATATGTTGTTTTCTGCTGCGATATCTGTGATGTGATCATTTAATATATTGATGAGATGAATACATACTATAGTATATGTGATATATTATATAGACATTGCTTATGTTTTACACCCGCGCTAGCACTGTCCCGCTCTGCCGTTAGTTACCTAACCTAACGGTGTACGAGGGGACATCGAGGCTAATGCGGATGGCATAAGCCTACGTTGTATTTATCTGTGATGTTTATGTAACTTAAAATGATGGGACTTCATTAATGAGATTAATGAAATAAAAGAAACCTAAAGATATTGTGGAATCGAATTTTCAAAAACAGGTAGCTCTAATTGTTGCTTTGCATGGAGATATTTGTGAAATATCCTGCACCTTATTCGATAAGGAAAGAGCCGAGATCCCTTCACCGGGAGTGACCTCTTTAACGAAACTAGTAGATGCTACAAACTCGGTTTGTCTTTTGATTACTTTTATAGTTTTTGCTTTACATAGTGGTATTTGTGAAATATCCTGCACCTTATTCGATAAGGAAAGAGCCGAGATCGCTTCACCAGGAGTGACCTCTTTAGCGAAACTAGTAAAAGCCTAAAAAACACTCCTTTACAAAATTACTCGATTCTACAACGATATCAAATTCATTACACAAAGGGTTTTCTTAAAAACCTGTCGTAGCCCTCCGTCATTTCAGATAAGTAATAGTTAGTATTCGTGCTGCATTTGTTGACCTTGTCAAGGCGTAGTGTGCGGTAGCTGATTAGTGCTTATCTGCATAAGCATATGATGCGAATGGATTAGGGTAGACCTTGTCAAGGGTCGTGCGGGTGGGTTTAATTCAATCAGGTTGCGATCTATGGTTTTTTGACCTTGTCAAGGCCATAGATCGCTCGGGGCAAAACATTATCGGGAATTTCAAGTGTTGAAATTTGCAATGAGATTGCATACCTTCTATGAGATAGTTGGATCCCGATACCCACTGCGAGTAAGAGTTACTCCTGGGAGAGTTTTACACATTACAATTAGCCGATTAAGTAGGTGTCTAGAAAGGTGTCAACGGGGTTACGCCTCTGGGAAAATGAGGTTTACTTTAATTAGGTCCGTGCGAAAGCACGGGGAACCTCCCTCAAAGTACCGACACTGGCCTGGCTGAAAGATTGGCGAAGTTGTAGGGTGTAATTAATCCTGGCTAATCATTCCTTTTAGGGTTTGAAGGAAGATTTGATAAAAACCAGTGGGAGTTATCCTGATTAGATAAGATAATAACCAATCTGATCTTGTGGGTTAGGTTTAGGGGAAGTTGAGAGATTAAAGGTTTCCTCACCGCTTTTAATGCCCTATTATAGATCTATTAGGTGTTATGGTAATTATCAATAAAGTGGATTAGAATCATTTGGGAAGATATTTCTTCCTCTAGGTTCTTGTCCTTCCTTTATCGATCCTTATCCTAACCTCCATGGAAAACACGCGCATCCGGTCCTTTATACTACGGTATCACCATTACCTCGAAGGGTAAGGTGCCGCAGGGAGCGGTGTGTGCGTGTATGCATGAAGTTCTAATTATTATGTGTGAAGGGCAAGAAAGGGGTGAGAGATCTCATCTCTCAAACCTTTCCCTAAAACTAACCCTAACAAGCGAGGAGATTACTCGCTCATTAGGGAATTTAAAGACATTCTAAATTAAAGTAAACTAAAGCAAAGAAAATAAGGAAACTTACTAATTTTTATTGATGGCTCTCACCAAACATCAACACAGTACAGATATGAATTTATTAAATGAAAAGAGGCATACCTCAAAAGAGGTTTTTGGGATTCTATTTATAGGACATAGAAAACCCTAGGCTTACAATTGACTCCATATCTTCTATTACAAAAGTACCCTCTAAGAAAAGACCTAGTCAACGCTCCGCGCCGCCTTTAGAAAAATCCACCGACACGTGCAATAGACGGCCGCGGATCCGCGGCCGCAGTAAGGGTCGGGCCGCGGATCTGCGGCCCAATGGTGGACTTGATGGCTGAAACTTTTTGTACTTGTTCTGGGCTTTCTGTTTTTACTACTTCTTTAGTACTTTTCTCAAATTGGCTTCTAGGTTTCTTCCAGATCTCCCAGTGAATAATTTGTAGTGAACTTGTACCATTGCTTCGTAATCTTGGACCTTGCGTTGTTTTGTACTGATCTTCGTGTAGGCTTGATCAAGATCTTTCTATTTTGTTGGTCGTAGTCTCACTTTTGCATCTTCTTTTATCTTTTTCACTGCTTTTTTCTTCCAAGAACCTGTAACCTGTACTATGTAGCAGACATGGGTTAGAAGCACCTGTTATTTGTAAAATGCATAAGAATGAGGAATATAATAATGCAATATTATGATATGAACAAATACCTCCAAACTTGTCTTTTGCTCGTCCTCGAGCAAACTTAGTTTTATTCTCGACAAAATCCTAACCTCACTTTCGCAGGGAAACGCGATTACACTGAGCTCGTGCAACAAGCCGTTAAACCTCTAGGTGTCCCTAGTAGGAGGAGTGTTGTCTTCTGAGGGTTTTCAGCGGATACTACCCATAAAATCCTATCAATTTGACCTATCGACTCTTATTCTCCAATTAGGTCTTCTAACAAGGAATTCTATTATCTTTGACTCATAAATCATCCACCCGTATTCTTCACGCTTCCTCATTATTTAACTTAAGATTATATATATCCTTGTGAATTTACTTAGCTTTTGGCATCTCTTAAGTTTTCCTTCTCGGGTTCCATCTCCACTTAGGAATTTTTATCAACTCTACTAAAGATACAAGTTCTATTCTTTATTCCTCTCTCTTATCTAAATCCCAATCACATACCCCTACGTGTGTGTATATATCACCCCTACACTTAGAAATTCAAATCAAGCAATCATACTCTTGTCCGTTGTCCAAAGCACTTCTTAATTGGTGAATTTTTTAAATGAATTTTGCTTACACATCCTTCATGCGATCGTTAATACTTCTTGAGGTACCAACGACCGATTACAAAATGCGTTTGCACTTTAAAGCGTACTTCCTAGTCTTGTAATACTTAAGGCTTTTTAGCAGTGACTCCCAAATCAGTTGGTCTAAGGCACTAGGTGATGAAGCACCCTCGCTAAATATTTTTCTATTTTTGCAGCCTTAAGTAATCACAAAAACCAGTGTTCATTTATTTTTTTTCACACTTGTATATTTTTATTTTCCATCGTACTAAGGACTTTAGACAAGAGCATTTCAAGGTCTCTTCTACTATTCCAAGTTTCAAGGTGCGTGTTTGTGCAATTTGTAGGGTATACATTTTCAGAATCTAGACTTAAGCTAGGAATTATTTTTCAAACTTATACTTTAATAAAAACATCAATACTCTTCCCTTGTTTTAACTTAGCCCAAGAAATGAACTCAAAATTTGCTTATTTCTAAATAAACTACAAAGACATATACTTTCTACCGTTAAACTTTAAGAAAGGTTATTTTTAGGGTTTTTAATTTACCAAGTCTAAGATCTAGTTGTTCCTAACTAGTTAACCTATTTGTCAAACTCAAGTCAAATATGGCCAAAATTGAATACATTAATTTTTATAATTTTTCAAAATTTTTCATTTTTATGGGTTTTAAAATAAGTATGCAAATGCAAAAATATGACCATGAATGCGAAGAAAGAAGGCTTACCGAGCATACCCCCAAACTTAAACTTGACTCACTGTCATGCTGCACCAAGAGGGTCAAAATATCGGCACTCCCCTGTTTATTTATTTACAAAATATTTTTTTAAATTTTTTTTATTGTTAAAAGAAAAACAAAAATATATATACATATATACAACAAGGTCCTCCCCAAACTAAACAAGGCCTTACACAAGCCAAAGGTTAGCACCAACCATTCAAAAATTTTATCGTGATAATGGTATGGTTGGTGGAAGAATGGAGTGTAGAGGAAAGAAATGAGAAACACACGAGACCGTGTGGGAAGAAATGTAGAATATGGTCTCGGTGGAGGAGAAGAATGGTGGAAGAGAGAAAGAAGTGTAGTACGAACTTGAGGGTGTAAATCGAGTGAATAAATTAGCGTAATCTGTGATGACCGATGTGTTAAAAGCGATTGTGCTAATCTATCAACTCGTCGAGAAATGGGTCAAACCCCTCAAGATTCGCAAGAAAACATGGGTACGTCGAACTTGGTAAACCCTCCATTGAAAATGGAAAGGCGACGGAGTCTTGCGTGGTCGAAACGATAGCAAGGACGAAAGGGAGTGATTTAAGGATAGTCTTATTCTCACCTAAGTAATCTGTCTCGAACTTGAAAGATTCCATCAATGGTTCGAAATGACTGTAAGCAAACGAGTCTGATGGGTCAACTAACTCATCTGAAAATGTAAAGGACTCAAACTCGGGAGGTGAGTTGTCAACATCTCCGAAAAAGTGAAACACCCGTAATCATTATCGTCTGTGAGAACCGTGTCAGATTCAAAGAGAAATTTTTCAAGCTCACAGTCTTCAAGCGTGATCTTTTGCGTGGTTGGAACGATGGAAAGGAGGGAGGGTGATTTAGTTAAAAGTTCAAGAGGATGAATTGGAAAATCCAACACATCAAACAAAAATGGTTCATCCTCAATATTATCCTCAATACTCTCATCAATACTATCCTCATAATTCTCCTCAAATTTAGCTTATCTATGCTATTATCATCAAAATCAAGACGCATATGAAGTTCGGGAGGAACAATTAATGACTCGGGATGATGAATTGGAGATAAAATTTCAGTCAAATTTACGGTTCATCATCTAAAATATTCCGGCGTCAATATCCTCAATCAAGTGAAAATCAAATTTTTTAGACACCTCATCAAAAGCATGGATATAAATTAATTTAGGCTCTAGAGTGGAGGTGTAGAGGTCAAAAGGATTGGTGATGGTTTCACTCGAAAGGGACCCTTCGCAATCTGGCAAATCAACCACTACAAAGTCGCACAACTCATTTTTATCCTTAACTGTTGAATCATTTGGGATACTTGTTTGAAAACTGGAGTTGTTGGATTCAATTGGGTATGGGTAGGTTTGATTTGGAAGGGTGTAAAACTCACCCTGTCCTCTCAAATTCTCACTATGTCCAACCGCCTCTTCATATATTGAAAAATTTGGAGCTAGCTGGAAACTAGCTACCGGTTCATTAGGTCGTATAAGGGCGGCTATGGATGCATCCACATTCCTCACCATTTTGTTTGTTACCAAAATATAAGCTTCCAACGACTGTTCCAAACTAGACATGGGTTGTGAAGGGGGTTTCGGTAAAATATTCGACATTGTTTGGATACGTGAAACTCCCAAATGGCTGTGTAGAAGCAATGTCTAGTGAAGGTGGGAAAGTCGGGTAGGACTGGTAGGAATTGGATGGTTGGACAGGAGTAGGATCAACATTTGGATAAAAAGATGAATGGACTTGTTGATCCCTAGAACTAGATGTGTTGAGAGGAGTGAAAGATTGGCTACGAGATTGTTCAATGTGTTCAGCAATAGACAAGGGTTTAGGAGTTACAATAGGACTCGAAAAGGTGGTGTCAATGTAAGAATGTAGTGAAGGTTGACACGGTTGATACATAGTGGATTGCAAAGTCGAACTGTTTCTCCTAGACGCTTCTATTCGATCTTTCAAAGAAATTTTTGGCATGGAGGGGTTGTCCTTAAATTGACCGAAACAATTCGTGTAAGAGGCAAAGTTAGGTTCAGGATACCAAAGTTTGGCAAGAGATTTATGAGGTGGGGTACCCATGATGTAAGAAGGAGAAGAGAAAGAAGGTGGGTGGTGCAAGGAGTTCTTAGCAACAAAATTTGCAAGCCTTTTTTTTAAAAAAAAATTCCTTTTTTTTATTTGGAACTTTTTGCAAAAAAGATTTTCAATAAAGGGCTTAAACACACTTTCAATCAACCACAAATCCACAATCAGGCCTAGATCTAGGGTCACCTAGGTCAGCTAGACAGCTCCTAACTGTTCCAAAGGGCTAGAAATAGGACCTCAAACCGCCTCTTCACCACCAATTGCGGCCAGGTAAGTGCCAGGTGAGTGGGAGGCTCCCCACTACGAAAGTAGTGGTCCTAATTAAGTAACCACTCTCCTTAGACACACTTTCCTAGACACCGCAAAATCAGGTTAGGATCAACGGCTGATGCCTACAACTAGTCCTCTGTCCTATTGAGCGCGACGTCCTTAGGGCTGAGTCTAGTATTTTTTAATTAAATAATGGTCAATGCATATGCCTTATATTATTTCTGGGGTCCTGGGAAGGGTGATGAAATCCCCACCCAATCTGAATTGGTTTCAAGGCCCTTAAAGTCCGATTAAAGATATGCAAAACAGTAAATCACTTGCAATCAAATCTTTTTATTTTATGCGCGGCGCAAAGAATTCTGCACAAGATTTGTTATTGAGAAGGGAGAAGATTTTGTTTTTTTTAAGCGCAAAGAATCCTGCAGGAGATTTGGCAAAACATATATTTTACGTTGCAGAGGGAAGAAAAAGGAAACAAACAGTGAAAATTTCGCACGATTTTGTCACAGAGGGACCGCGGATTAGCGGCAAATACCCACTTCTGGCCGCGGTTTAGCGGTGGAAATAGCGGCGCAAATCTCCAAAAAAATTGTGGTGTTCTGTTTTTCCAACCCCTTTCTGTTCTGATGTATCTTTTTCTGTTTCGCACTCTGTATTTTTCCAGATCCGTCGATCCTGCAGAGATTCTCAAAAAAAAATACCCTTCAAACAATAAATGATAAAATTTTTATAATTTTTCTTTTTCTGTTTTAATGATTTTTTAATTTAGATTAACCCGAAATTGCAAAAATGAAATACTACGCCATCCCCGGCAACGGCGCCATTTGATTAGTGTAGGATTTTACGATCAAAAATATAATTACCACAATCAAGAACGGCGTCTCTTGGTAGCTAGCCGGTGAGTACGGGTCGGTCCACAGGGATTTTGTGTTTTCCTAATCGCGCTAACGAGTTAATTCCGATGGGTGTCGGATTGATTATTTCTAAAAAGCTAAATTAATTTATACTAAGATTATCTAGATCTAAGTCTTGCTAGGGTTAGGTTTAGGGGAAGTTGAGAGATTAAAGGTTTCCTCACCGCTTTCAATGCCCTATTACAGATCTATTAGGTGATATGGTAATTATCAATAAAGTGGATTAGAATCATTTGGGAAGATGTTTCTTCCTCTAGGTTCTTGTCCTTCCTTTATCGATCCTTACCCTAACCTCCATGGAAAACACGCGCATCCGGTCCTTTATACTACGGTATCACCATTACCTCGAAGGGTAAGGTGCCGGAGGGAGCGGTGTGTGCGTGTATGCATGAAGTTCTAATTATTATGTGTGAAGGGGCAAGAAAGGGGTGAGAGATCTCGTCTCTCAAACCTTTCCCTAAAGCTAACCCTAACAAGCGAGGAGACTACTCACTCATTAGAGAATTTAAAGACATTCTAAATTAAAGTAAACTAAAGCAAAGAAAATAAGGGAACTTACTAATTTTTATTGATGGCTCTCTCCAAAAATCAACACAGTACAGATCTGAATTTATGAAATGAAAAGAGGCATACCTCAAAAGAGGTATTTAGGTTTCTATTTATAGGACATAGAAAACCCTAGGTTTACAATTGACTCCATATCTGCTATTACAAAAGTACCCTCTAAGAAAAGACCTAGTCAACGCTCCGTGCCGTCTCTAGAAAAATCCACCGACACGTGCAATAGACGGCCGCGGATCCGCGGCCGCAGTAAGGGTCGGGCCGCGGATCCGCGGCCCAATGGTGGACTTGATGGCTGAAACTTTTTGTACTTGTTCTGGGCTTTCTGTTTTTACTACTTCTTTAGTACTTTTCTCAAATTGGCTTCTAGGTTTCTTCCAGATCTTCCAGTGAATAATTTGTAGTGAACTTGTACCATTGCTTCGTAATCTTGGACCTTGCGCTGCTTTGTACTGATCTTCGTGTAGGCTTGATCAAGATCTTTCTATTTTGTTGGTCGTAGTCTCACTTTTGCATATTCTTTTATCTTTTTCACTGTTTTTTTCTTCCAAGAACCTGTAACCTGCACTATGTAGCAGACATGGGTCAAAAGCACCTGTTTATTTGTAAAATGCATAAGAATGGGGAATATAATAATGCAATATTATGATATGAACAGTTATCACCCTGTATTACCAAATACATTGATTCTGAACGAATGTTATTAGATACCGAACCTGATATACAACATCATATCAATCTCTTTATTTAGTAAAGAAGGATATAATTATGTATTGGTTGATAATGTTTTGAACATTTCCTATATCAAGAGCTGATCGGTTCAGGTACGTTATCTAAAAGCATATACGTTCTAAATCAAAGCACAGTTCTTAACGTACACAACACACACAAGAGGAAGAGTTCAGAAATGAACGAATTCTTCTTGAGGCATTGTAGACTAGGTTATATCAATGCGACCCGACTAGCTAAGTTACATTTAGATGCATATTTAAATCATTTTGAATTTACATCTTGTGAAGCTTGCCAGTCATGTCACAAAGATAAGATGACCATAGCTCTGTTTATTGGAAACAGAGAAAGAGTTAGTGAATTCTTGGGATTGATACATGATGATGTATGAGGTCCCCTGTCTACACATGTCAGGACTGGTTCTTTGTACTTCATTACATTCACTGATGATCTTTCAAGATTCGGATATATGTTCCTGTTGAAACACAAGTCTAAAGCTTTTGAGAAATTCAAAGAATATAAGTCAGAAGTAGAGAACCACAATGTGTATAAGTATTATGTCCTTTGATGAGATCAGGGAGGAGAATACTTGCACGGAATTTCTGGACTATTCTAAAGGAGAATGAGATTCTCTCTTAGCATTACTGCTCCGTATACACCACAACACGATAGTATATCGGGGTGGAGCAATCGCAACCTATGTGATATGGTGTGCTCTATGATGAGTACTATTGAGTTACCTATTTCCTTTTTGAGGTTATGCACTTGAGAAGCTGCATACCTATTGAATAGGGTTGCAATCAAATCAGGTGCCTACCACTCCATATGTGATATTGTATGGGAAGAGCCTATCTCTTAATGATGTTAAGATTTGGGGTTGTCCGGCCTATGTCTAAAAGCAAAATCCGGACAAGCTCGAGGCAGGGTCAGTTCTGTGGAAGTTTGTTGGATATCCCATGCATTCGCAAGGGAATATCTTCTACTAAACTGAAGAGCAAAAGGTGTTTTGTTTTCTCAACATGCCACCTTTTGGAAATGGAATTTCTTATGAAGAAATTAGTGGTCATGAGGTAAAACTGGAAGGAGTTCCAGCTATACAAACTGCAGCTGATGATTTGGTAGAATCGAAGGATTCAATTGTTTCCAACGAACCTCAGCCTCTCCGCCGATCTAGTAGGGTTCCTCATCCACCTGAGAGATACTTCGGTTTCTCTATGACAGTAGGAGCGAGGATTGCATCATTAGATGATGACCCAACTAGTTTCGAGCAGGCCATCAAGAGTGGGGACTCTGTGAGGATGGCTAGATGCTAAGCGATCTGAGATGGAATTCATATACACCAACAAAGTATGGACTTTGGTTGCTTTATCTGAAGGGTTAAATCCCCATCAGGAGCAAGTATATCTTGAAAAGATTACTTGGTGTACATGGAAAAGTTGAGACTTTCAATGCTAAGACTTGTTGCAAAAGGTTCTCGTCATCCACCAGGTGTGGATAATGATAAAACCTTTTCTAGTGCCTATGCTTAAGTCCATCCAGATCCTACTTGCCATTGCTATATACCATGACTACGATATCTGGCGGTTGGGTGTCATGACTGCTTTTCTAAATAGTGATTTAGAAGAGAGCGTCTATAAGTACACAGCCAGAAGGCTTCGTAGACAGTGGGAGCAGCGGAAACGTGTGCAAGTTGCTTTATGGGATAAAACAGGCATCACGGAGTTGGAACATCTGTTTTGATGTGGTAGTCAAAGAGTTTGACTTCATCAAAATGGTAGATGAACCTTGTATATACAAAAAGGTAGTAGGGAGTATGGTGATGATCCTCGTCTTGTACGTAGATGACATACTCTTGATAGGGAAGGAGTTTCCTATGCTACGCTCGGTCAATCTCCTCTTATCGCATGGATTCTCCATATAGGATCAAGGTGATACGTCCTAAATCCTGGGTTTTGGATCTATGAGATAGATCTAAATGGATGTTAGGATTCTCACTAAGTGTAGTAAGATGTATCAATCGATCCTGGGGAGAATTACTGGATAGCTTCCAGGGTGGTAAGGTCGACTGAATGTCAGTCACAGGCATTGTCTTTACTCTCAATGGAGGAACGGTATGTTGGAAAAGTTCCAAGCTAGATACCGTGGCATACTAGACAATAAAGGCTGGATACATTGCTACCAAGGATGCTACTAAAGAGGTATTCTGGATATATATTAGTTCATGAGATGAACTTCGTTCCTACCATTGTGAGACAATGGAGTTGTGGCTTTGGCCTAGGAACCCTCGTCTCATCAGTGATCCAGACATATTCTTAAGCAGTATCACCTGATCATGGAGATGGTTGATCTTCAGGGAGATCGAAGTTAGGAGAGTAGATACAGAGGAGAACAGGGCGGATCCAATCACAAAGGCCAATTCCCAGGAGAGACCTTTATGGGATGGTTGAGTATGGGATACTTCAACCGCTGCTGATTGTTGGGTATGGGATACTACAACAGATGGCTCTAGTGCAAGTGGGAGATTGTTAGTTATATGTATGCCCTAGAGGCCATTGCTGTACATACAATGTATATTGTAGTGGATGCTTGGACATATATAGGGAGGACTTTCTTGCTCGACATGATAGTATGCTATCTGGTTGCTCTTTATCTTAACATGTACTCTGATTGTCTCTATGTTACACGTTGATAAAGCCCTTAGGATGAGTACTTGACTACCAGGATTATGATGTAGATCATACTAGTGGGGACAGTGTAGTCGCTAAGTACACCCTTCAAATGTTCCTAGTCATAGGTGTATCGAGACAGGGCATCGATATACCAGAGTAGACTAGCATATTGCTTCTCGACCCATGTAGATAGGCGATGGATGATCCCATATCCATTGGTGTTTAACATCAGAGATAGTATACGGGTGCTCAGTGGAGACTGGGTACATTGGACGGACTCACCGAGAACTCCCAGATGGTATTATACCTCACGTCAGATGGCAGTTCTCTGGTGACACTGGTACATGTTAGTTTGTAGACTAGAGTCTTATGTGATTCCCACTGTGCTTTGATTTCCACCTTACCACGTTCAAGAGAACGTGCAAAACGGTGGCTTTTGGGTACAGTCTCGAGTCACATGGAGGCAATGAGCGATAGGAGGGGTTTCGTCTCTCCCGGTATTGGGAGTTGATGTTGCGCTATGTTCGATTGGCTATAACAGGAAGTCCTTGGCCAAGGCTACTTCAGAGATATACTGGTAAGTGTTATCAGTAGTTTCTCGACCCGTTATGAGCCTCATATCGACACGACTTATCGAGTTACTGGGGTCTGACGTTTACCACCCCTAGACGAGATATGCGACATATCAGACGAAGAGACCGGAATGTATGGTAGTGTTACTGATTGGATTCGCAGGAGTGTAACTAGGCTTGCTTTTTGATCTTCTGATTGCTCAATACCCGGGTGGCCGTTACGTTTAGCAGATCGCTTGCGGCTTGTGGGTGTTTGATATGATCATCACCTACTGCCGGCGTATTGACGAGTCTTTAGAGTTCTACACAGGGGTTGCGAAACGGAGTAGGAGCACATGTGTGATATGTGCGGGACCGAGATTAATACGATATGTGAGACCGTATTCTATTATCGCGATATGTGACATTGGTCGGTTATATGCGATATAGCCGGATTATCGGATCAAGTGTTGATTCGATAAGTTGTTACATATGATATTAGTCGGTTATAGCCGGATTATTAAATCAAGAGTTGATTTAATAATTTAATGTATAATTATATATTTGATATATTACATTAAATTAACTAGTATTAGCTCACTTATGATTTCTTTTCTCATAAGATTGTGCACTTAGTATATATGTGATATATGCAAGTGTACAAGTTTGTGTCATGCTTGATGATACAAACAAGATGGGTGTATGAGACTTAAACCATATTAATGTTAAATTAGGGTTTATTTATTTCTTAAAGAATAACAAAAGAGAGGTGACTTAGTCAAAGTTCTCAAGCTTGCTTGAAGCTTGTAGAAACATTGACAAAGTCAACTCTTTTGTCATTTCTTAGGATATTTCTTAACCCAACCCTTAACCTTACACCTTGGTTAATTCTCTACATGAGTTAAGCATGATGATTTAACTCACCCATGGTTACATAATTCATTTGGATAAATTATTGACTTGAGTTCATCTTCTTCTTCTTCTTCCTCCTCAAAAGCTTTCTAGCTCTAATGGAGTTATGAGAAAAAGTGTGAGAAAATCAATTCTAAAGTGAGCCCACTTCCTACTTCATCATCCTCTACTACTTTCCATTTATTATAGGGTGTTCTCTTCACAAAGTTCTTGACCTAGTGAATAAATAGCTTGGATTAGTGTCTCCTTGACGTAGATCATCTTCGGCTTTGAAGTCATCGAAGCAAGTATGTTCGTTTCTTCGTGGAGCCTCTCTAGAGTCCGGAGTTTACGATCGCAGTGAAGGGGACTTCTACACGGAGCTATTGAAGTGAAGGACCGGTCTACAAAGATTGTATTCCTTGCTCTCTTTATTTATTGCAAAGTGTTTGCATTTGATTCTGTATATTTCTAGTTAACGATTTATTTTAGGGTTAGCTAAAACGGCAAAATTTTAATTTGGCATGGACGATACCTCCCGAAACCTTGCTGCCGTCTTGGGTAACCCTTCAGTTATAGTCCACCTTATTTTTCTTAGACGGGTCCCTCACTGTGAGCTCTTTGACAACCCCACCGTCGAGGGCAATTTCCTCAGGGATTTTTTTCTTTCCCTTTGTTTTTTTTGCTCGAATCTTTGTTTGTAGGTCCGAGCTTCTTCTCAGGCAGCATGCGGTTACATAACTGAATATTATCGCAGTTCTTCTCCTCCTCTTCTTTTTCGGAGTTGGATTGGTTGAAGAGCGGGCTGAGGGATATTTCGTCTTCAGAATCGCTCTCGAAAGTAAGAACTTGGGCCTTTTCCTCTTCCAGACTGGTATCAACCATATGACAGTTGCCAATCATTTTCTCACGCGCACTTGCCGCACTTTTTTGCTGTCGACGAGCTTCGCACTTCATCCACTTGAAGTGTTTTTGATGGGCAACATATCCTTACCACCACTTCTTGAAGGTACTGCATTTCTCGGTGGGGTGGGTAACCCTCCGATGATATAGGCAGTAATTTGGATGTGAATCCTCTCCGTCGAGGCATATGAACTTGGGAGTGTTTGCTACTAGAGATGGCAGCTTCATTCACATTGACAGGTCTTTGGCGAATTGCTTCTCTGCTTTAATCCTGCCCTTATTTGTCGTAGGTATGCCTTGGTTTGGTAGGAGTACTTTACGACTCCAACTTGCCGCAGCTTCTTCATCCTGACGCTGACGCTTAGCCTTTTCGTATATGGTTGTTTCGCGTTCTCGGTCAGCTTTACTTTTTCGAAAGGCTTCATTTAATAGCCTATCGATCAGGTCTTCTGGCAGTTCCGGGGATTTTAGCGTTGATTCTGCCCCCAGTTCCTCTGCACTGTTTTCTGACGCTGAGGGAATTTCTTCGTCATTTAACAACGAATGGGAGACCATATGGCAACTTGCTACATAGTCTTCGGTTTCTTCTGCTGAGTCATTTTCCTCATCGTTGTCACTATCTTCGTTCTCAAGAACATGCTTGAGGAACTCTTCGAGGGTGACCGGTGTCCGCGCCTTCTACTTGTACTCCTCCAATGCGTCGATGTACTTTTGTAGGTTTGTGCGCTTGTCGTCATACTCAGTAGGCTGCACAAGCTTCTTGGTCTTCTTCTTTTTCTTTGAAGACTTTGAAGGCTTTACTTAGAGATTTTGCCTTTTGTCAACAATCTTCGGTATGGGACGCGGTTTCAGTATCCTTTCGATGATTTCAGGTTCAAGTGGGCTTTTCCACCTGACTGCCAGACATGTCTGTAGATCCTTTAGCATTCTTTTGGTTTTAGCTGAAAGAACGATTTTCCATGGAGTTTCTTCTACGAGCGAGCATGATACCTCCGGCGCATCCACCTTTTTTGGAGTGTGCTTCTGTGATGGGTTCACCCTCCAGTTTTCAGACAGCGTGAATTTCCCCTGTTGATACTGGTCCTCGACCCAATTCTTGAAGTCGTAGCAATCCTCAATTGGGTGGTTCACCATTCTGTGATAGGAGCAGTAGTTGGGGTTGTTGATGTCGCCGGGTTGTGGTGGACGCCGTGGGTCTGGCAATATAATGAGTTTGTTATGCACTGCCAATTCAAATAATCTCCTCGTCTTATCGCGGGGAAACGAGTAAGCGCGCCCTATCCTTTCTTTCAGGGATAGGCGTGGACGTGCGTTTTTTTTGGCGAGCAGCCGGTTTTGGGCCACTCGGTTGTTGTTGAGTGTCGGCAACGAAGGCCGCTTTCCCTTGGCGTTTCGAGGGTCCTTAGTTGAGGAGGAAGGCCCGTGGCCCATTTGGTCCATTTGGGCCAGTTTATCGATCAGAGCCTGGAAGGTTGTTAGTTTGAAGAACATCAACTGGGACACAGTCGTTTGGAGATCAAGGGTCCCAATGAACATGCCCATGGCAAGGGATTCTTCAATGTGCTATTCGCACTTTGACCATAGGTTCCACCACCGGATCGCATATTGGACCCAGGTTTCTCCTGGCTTTACCTTGGTATTGATTAATGCCATGATCGGGTTGCACTCGCTTGCAATGGTGAACCACTGTGTGAACAGCAGTTCCATCTCTGTGAATGTTCTCACGGAGTCGTTTGGGAGCTCCGAGTACCATTCAAAGGCCGTTTCTGATAGGCTGCCAATGAACTGGCGAAGCAACAGTTTGTCGTCGCCTCCGGTGTTTCTGCACAGAGCTCTGAATTGCGCGACGTGCTAATGAGGATTGCCTATCCCTTTGTATACATAGAACTTAGGGATCGTATATCCCGGCGGATACTTGATTTGATCATACCAGCCTGGATAGGGTCGCCCAGTTCTGACGATTTTGCCACCCGCTTCATTTGCTTGATGGGCTCTTATTTGTTGAGCTATATAATCATCAAGAACAACTTTGGAGATCGTTTCCTCCTTAGCTGTTGATGAAGCCGGAAGAGGATTTGATGTTTCCTCTGTGTCATCCTCGATAATTATCGGCGGATCCTCGGCTGGGGGTTCTGGCTGGATCATCATTCCAACCATATCTCGAAACAAGAGAGTCATCTGCTTTATGTTAGCAGCTTGTTCAGAAGCTTCCTTGTCCTTTCTTTCAAGCACCCTTCGCAGGAACTCTGTATCGGTCTCCTGCTTCTGGCGCTATTCGGCTGTTGTGTCCGGGCTTTCTTTCTGCCCGATAAGTCCTGCCATTTTGGTCAGCATCTCCTGGAGCTTTTGTTGTTGCTCCTGAGCTTTTGTCAGTGACCGGGTTTATGGTCGATGTCCTACGGAAGCACGGCTTTCTTCTTTTTGGGAAGCCATATAGACCATATGCACAATCATGCCCCTAGACATGAGGCGTTTGGGTCCATCGCCTTTGGAATTTGCCACCGGCGGTGGGATTCTTTCCGGCCTCATCCTTTTTTAGGAGGTCGAAATTGAAGGAGCCGTTGTAACAGGCACATGTATAGAAGAAGCCCCTCGCTGTATGATGGAGGGACGGTCTTTCTCTTGCCGAGCCTTCGATTTCTTTGGTCGACGAGAGTAATCTTTGTTGATCTCAGAGCCTTGGACTTTCCGCCAGACCCTATGAATTTGGGAGGAGAGCCGTTGATGGGGGCTCTTCGGCTTTTCCTGCACTGTGGCTTCTACAGGCGGGGGAGATTCCTTTAGCACCGCCATTGAAGAGTTCTTGCGTATCCTCCTGAGCAGATCAAAATTGTTCTCGGTTGGAACAACCACGTCAACTTCCACCATTGGAGCTGATAAGGTAAGTCCAGAGGGAGAATGGCCCCCAGCTTTTCTCACTCGGCGCCAGTGGCGACGTCAAGCGTGTCTTGCAAACCGGACCGCCTTATTTTGGAACCAGCTTCTTCATGCCCCCGGCTTTGCTGAGGGGCTGTTGTTGGTGTCATCCTGTTGAAGACTGACGTCCTTGGCAAGGTTTGAGGATGGCTGGCCAATCTTTCAAAAACCGACTTTCTGATAAGGAAAGCACCTTTGATGACTTCGCCCGTAGCAGGAGTTGGGAGGGCTATCCATTTTGGGGTAGCCCCTTCAGGTGTCACGAGCCTCTTTGCGGGCCCATTTGGGTTCTTGCCCAGCATGTTGAAGACTGAGACGTCAGCTTTGGATGGCCCGTTGAAAGGGACTGTTGTGGTCGCTAGTCGATCGAAGACCAACCTCTTGGGAGCTTCTTCCTGCGGCGCTGAGGCACCGACACCTACTGGTGGGAACATGGTCCTGAAGAATAGTCCAGTAGTGGCTTGCGTTACTTGCCCTACTGGCATTGAAAAGATAGAGGCCGCGTCGGGCCTGTAAGTCACTCCTCCAGTTGGGGCGGAACGGGAGTTGTTGTTGCAAGTTGTGCAGTTGGAAGCCATCGATTTTCTCTTCTGAACAGGAGCAAGACACCAAATCTTAGTACCTCGAATCCATAGGCAAGCATAGCGAACCGCGATTTTGTTCGCGAACACGATACACGAAGTGTGGAGTGGAAAGAGGAAAAGGTCCCACCGGAATTGCCAGAATCTGTTTACCGCCGGAAACAGAGACGAACTGGGATGGATCGTCTTGCCTGAATCTGGGGGCATATGCTATTTGGATTTATCTGTCCACCTCTCCGAAGATACCAAGTTGATTTATGGCACCATTTATCGGAGGTTTGGATGGATGCGGCCGTTGTAGCGGACTTCGTCAGATTCCCCCTCGTTTTATGAGGGGTTTTTGATTGTGGGGACGCTCTTCTCTGTAGGCACAAGCCCCTGCAGTTAATTACGTTACTGCATTGCGATAACCACTTTCTCCTGCTCCGGCAGTTCACTTCGTATCGTGTGTATGTTTTTTTTGGTTTTGGTTGCCCGCGAATTGTATACGGGGATAAATTTATGTCGTCGCTCGTAGGGCGTGGGTTAGTCCAAATCAGTATATTTTTTATTTGGGCTTGGTTTCATTTAAGGACTGTTAATATAATTTTAGATTAAGATCAACTTAAATATATATGAGCATTTGGGGCTCAATTTGTTTTTGACTAAGGATACGTTAGTCCAATTTGAGACTAAAATCAACTTAGCGAAATTTCAAGGATCATTTTTTATTTCAGATCCAACAATAGAGCATTTAGGCTCAGCTGCAGGAAAAATTTCAGAGACCTAACCAATTTGGGGGCTTGGTTTGCTTAGTCTTTTCTTTTATTCAAAAGTGCTAGGCACTTATTTGGGCTCTATTTGTTCAGCCCTTTTCTTTTATGACAAAGTGCTGAGCACTTATTTGGCCTCTGACGCTCACATATATGACATGTGAAGTATTCGGTCATGGATGCCGCCCAATGAGCGTTGAGCACTCAGCCAATTTGGCTGTTTGTTGAGTGCTATGCACTTTTGTTCAGCGCCCACGTGATGAGCACGTGCGGTGCCGGCCTTTTGTTTTGGGCGTCCGCGTGTCTTTCACGTGAGGCGCTAGACGCTGTTAAAAGGGGCGCCCACGTGGGAAGCACGTGAGACGCTAGTCTTTTTCTTTTTATCACTTTTAGAGATTTAAATCTTTGTTAATATTTTTAGAGAGGTTAAACCTCTGTCAATGGCGCTTTGACTATTAACGCTCTCTAAAATCACTATATTCAGGATTTTAGGTTGAATTTTTAAAGAACTAAGTTCTCGATTTGAAGGAACTGAGTTCCTGGAGTATCATGGACTCTGTTTAAAAAATTTTCTTCCATGAATCTTTAATTTTCAAGAACAAGGCCTTCCCGATGAGAATTAAATTATCAACTTATGAGAGATTTGCCTTGTGGATCTCAGATCCAGAGAAAAACTAAGTTCTTTTAAAAGTGTAAAACCCTTAGATGTGATAGAGATATTTTGATCTCTTTTCTTTACCTAGGGTTTTGAGGAGGAAAGTCTTCTTCTTTCTCGAGAATTGAATTCTCTGTTGTTTTGGAAGCTTTCTGTGGTGTATTTGTATATGCCTCTGTATGTCTCTCTCTATTTTTCTCTCTCCGTCTCTCTGTGTGTGTGAGACTTGAAGTCTCAAGTCCTTTATATAGGTAAGGCAAATTGTTGATTAGTTTGAGAAAATACTCATTGATAGATTCCAATTGATTTAATTGGTCTCAAAATTAATTTGGAGAATTTTACCCACCATTGGATCTTTGATCCAAAGACTTTTGTTTTTACAGAATATGATTTTTGGTTTTTAACGAGATTGGGGAAATATTTTACCTATACAAAATTTATTCTGTTAAACAGTGATTTTTAATCACCATTGGATTTTTTAATCCAACGGTTCTCTGTTTTACAGAGAGCAATCTTTCTTATTTAGAAAAATTGAGAGAATATATTCCAGAATAATTTTTTTTCTACAATTGGATCTTTGATCCAACCGAGAGTACCTTTCTTATTTAGAAAGATATAGGAGATATTTTCTCCTAATAGAATTTGATTCTATATCTTGATGATTTATCATCTCCGTTGAATCTTTGATCCAATGGCTCTATTTAACAGAGAGTATCGTAGAATTTAATTCTACCTAGACGCTGACGCTCATGTGTTGTGCACGTGGGTGCTACTTAAGAATTTAATACTTAAGATGGGTATTCCTATGCTTTGCACATTGGCGCCCGTGTGATAAGCATGTGCGGCGCCATATAAAAGTCTAACTCTTATGTAATAAACTTTTCTGTGCTTTGCATATTGGCGCCCACGTGAGAAGCATGTGAGGTGCCACCATAGGATTTAATCCTATAAAATTAGCTTTGGCACTGGCGCCCTCGTGGAGAGCACGTGAAGTGCTGCCTCATTTAATTCAAATAGAACTTTGCTCTTTTATTAGATTAAATATTGGGGAAACACCTAGTAAAAAACAATTTAAACATGAATCTACAACAGCTTTACAAAAACCCTAAATTTAAATGCAAATCACATTTAGAACTCGACCGTTCTCAGTTAAGAACCATAAAAATTCATTCATATGCTAATGCCCCAATCTAAATTATACTATAATCTACTTTGTAGCCTATATATAAATTGATAATCCCTACCATCTTCACTCTCATATCCGATAGCCAAATGCAAGATCACCTATCACAAATGCAGCTCACCATCCAAAACCGACCACAGAGAAGAAGAAGAATTCGAGGATCCACCGAATACTTAACGTATTAGGGGCCGATATTTAGCAGAAATCCGAAACCCACACACTAAAAAAGAACACTGGATAGGCACATTCGACACGGCGGAGGAGGCCGCTATGGTTTACGATCTCTATTCGATATCGTTCAACGGGCCTGAAAGGGCGATGACCAACTTTGTTCATTACTCGGGTTTTTTCAATGGACATGCTTCTTATATGGGTTTTTTCAATGCGCATGCATCTGATTCACGGCCACCTCCACCGCCGCCATCGCCAGAGTTGATCGAGATAGACAATCTCTCTTCGACATTGTTCAGTGGGCTTGAAGGGGTGAGGACCAACTTTGTTCATTACCCGGGTTTTTTCAATGCCTATGCTTCTTATTCATCGCCGCCTCTACCGCCGCCAACAGGGGAGTTGATCATGATTGACGGTCTCGCTTAAATATCGTTCAATGGATCTGAAGGGGCGAGAAACTATTTTTGTTTATTATCCAGGTTTTTTCAATGCTCGTGCTTCTTACTTACCGCCGCCTCCACAGCCACCGTTGCCAGAGTCAATGGAGATTGATGGAGGTTTAGACGAGAAGAAGTAGGATGAATCTATGACCACTGCGGCTATTTACAGACTTTTGGACAATCAAAAGATGTTTCATCTTCGTATATATGAAGAACTTAGTGGTTATTGTTTGACAACTTCGCATTGGAGAACCTACACCGCTCAATGATGGAAATGTCCTAGTTGTCGGTAGCGTTGCTAATATCTCAAATTTATAATATGAACTTTCTTTCCATCTCATTTTACTTTTTTCGGATATTCTAATATTAAGTTTTAAAGTATATTTTATGCATAAAACATATTTTCAGATCCATTTGTTATAACTTCATGATTTGTTTTAAAATGTTAGGAAGAATTAGCTCTATTTTAGCGATTACTTAATGGAATACTAAGTATAAGACGGTAAGTTATGCTATTAATGATAATGCATTTTTATGAATTGAGGGGTTCAAGCTAGTAAACTAAGGTTCTAATTTGAACTATATAACTTCTTTTCAAAAAGTATATCGATAAATACCGAGAAGTTTCCTTCACAAACAAAAGAGGATAACGACCACTTGGAAGGAAGGTAACTCTGAAGACACAAAAATACATGACATCAAAGATATTATTTAAGTAGAGGTATGGAGTTACATATTAATTGTAGTTTGCATACGCTATTAGATATCTGTTATAACTAATTATTTAATTAAGGGTTTTTCAATATGATATTATGTAATTATATCCTCCTATAATACAGAGTTTCAAATGCATTCTGATAGATTTTTATGCTCATTCTGAAATTAAAAACTCAGAGTCGCATACAGTTTGGATTTATTTTGTTACAAATTTTTTCAAATGGAAAATTTAATAGAACAAACACAATCTCAAAATATTTCATGGTTTTCATTAAAAAAATGTATTAGAAAATTTTAGAATAATAAAGGAACTATTAATCATATATTGTTGTCATACAATTTTATATATCGAGAACTTATATTTTTGGTGGGAAAAGTTGAAATTCCAGAAAGGTCAATGCTTAGATCCATTCACTATATTTATGTATTTTTCAGCGTTAATTTCTCTGTGTTGAGGATTGCTTGTAAATGTCTATTACACTTTCTTTTTCTTATTGAGATAGACTACTGGAACTTTTTAGACTTATAATAATGTAATAGTTGCTAGCTATGGATGATAGCAATTGGTTCACTATTCACTTTATCTTCTTATTATTGGATTATATACAAACATAGATTCATCTGTTTGCCTAAATTTGAACTTCTTTATGTACATATTTTTTGTATTAATGTAGTTTTATGAGTAAGGTATCTCGCTCTACTTTTTTGTTTCAAAAAAAAGAAAATATGGATGAACTTAATATGGGAAAGAATATAAATAATAGATGAATAGATTTTAACTAATTTAATATAGATAAATTTGAACGTATTATTGATTATTGTTCTATTAAATATTATATGATAATTTTTATATGCAAATTCTAAATTACTATTAATTATTAAGAATTTTAATATTATATGGTACCTTGTATGTTGGGTTACGTCAGTGCCCTGGCCATCTGCCGTGGCCGGTGCGGAACAAAAACTGGCATTTAAAAACTTGGCGCTAACGAAACCCGCTAGAATCAAACCATAAACCCTATACTAGTAAGCAACGAAGAGCTAAACTATAGTGATATAAGTGTTATACCGAATGATCCGTGTCCTTTGGTCTTCTACCATTTTCATAAGCTCCTTGAGGCGTCATGGATCGAGTTTGGCCTCCGGTCTCCCTCCATCGACGATGATCCACCTGAGAGTATATAGTTCGAGCTCTAACCTCAATACCGAGGTAACTAGGGTACCTAGTTCGCTAAAATAAATAACCTAGAGAATGTAGAGAGTGATGATGGATTGATTTGTCTCAAAATACCCTAGGTTTCTCAACACATGAGACATTAAGGGTTGAGAAAGAAGAAGGAAGCTTGAGGAGAAGACAGTGTTGTGTTCATCATTTTTTTCATCAAGAAAAATATCTCTAAATCTTGTGAATTATTGAAGCATCCACTTAATTCAACACATGAATCAAGCATGCCTCAATAGTCACCAAAACATGAGCCACCCCATGAGTCACCAAGTGAGCCATGCTTCAATAAATGATAATAACACCTCATCCTCCACCTCATTAACCATTTAATCCAAAATGGTTATAAACAAATAAGGTGTCTTCTTCTTGAAGCACCCTTGTAATAAATTACAAGAATACTCCTCATTGTATATACATACCCGTATCCGTATTTCGAAAAAATACGAATACAAAGAAACGAAAATAATCCAATAATCTAATACTAGGATCCGGCTTAAACCAAAGCCCACTAGTATAAACCGTCCGATTCATTATCCGGGCATAAGTGCATGTATATGATCGAACCCCGCCATAAAAAAATACGACATCTACATCGTTTCGCCCGAAGAAGGGAAACCCTCTGTGTGGGAAACTAAAGACTCGTCAATATGCTGGCAGCAGGTTTAACCACAATTACGTCAGCAGAACTAGCTGTATGTAACGGTTACCCAGGTATTGAGCGAAAGGAAGGCCGACGAGCAAACTCATTCGACCCTACTGAGCCTGTCCGTGACAATCTCCATACAGTCCGGTCTGTTCGTCTAAGAGTATCGCATATCGGGTCTATGGGGTGGAAAAAGTCAGACCCCTAATAACGCGATATTTCGTGTCGGTATGAACCCCATCACCCATTGAGAAACTACTGATCCAAATCAGTAATTCTCATCTACCTTGGCTAAGGATTTCTAGTGATGGCCACCCGTGCACCGCGCGACATCAACCCCCAGTACCGGGAGAGACGAATCCCCGATGATCCGCTCACTAAAACCTGTTTGCACAACTGTACCCAACTAAAACCTGTTTGCTCGGGACTGTACCCAACTAAAACATGTTTGCACGACTCTTTTGAGCCATCGTAGGGTAGTAATCAAAGAATATTAGGAACTCACACGAGACAAATGACGATCTCAGGTCGACAGACTAACCTGTACCCATGTCACCTGGGAACTGCTATCTGACAATAAGTATAACACCAACTAGCATGTTCCCGGCGAGTCCGTCTAGTGTACTCATAACCCAATGAGCCCTGTATACTATCTTAGGTGACTAACTGACACCAATGGCTTATGAGACCGGCCACCGCCCCTTGTCAGGGTCTCGATAAGTATACACTAGTCTACTCCGGAGTATCGATGCCCAGTCATGATACTCCCTGTAACAAATCCAAATTCTATGTACATAAAATTCATTTAAAGTTAATGTACAATTAGGGTATTTGCAATTCCTGTGAAGGCTATAAGTATTTGTTTTGATTTAGAACTGCAAGAAAGCACTTATAGCTCATTGGTAAAACCTTACACTGTTGTGACGTAGCCCCTGTGTTCGAATCCCCCAGCCACATTATCTTTTTAGTTATTTTTCTTTTAATCTTTTAGAAGCTCAAGAGTTTACACGTGCACTGCACGTAAAATGAAGGGTTACACTTAAAACAAACAGGTGCAAATTAGTATTCAGACCGACAGGGACACGCGACTCCAATCCAAGCCCCCACCTCCATGATCGGACCGGCGAGAAGCCTCCTAGGACCGGTGCCGCCGGTTTTTCCATGGCCAAACCCTATTTTTTAAAAAAACCTTAGACCCTTGAACTACCCCCATAACTCCAGTATTATTTTTTTCTCTGCACATTTACAGAGCACAATAAAATTCACATTTAAACCAATTTTTATTACAAATTTTAATACATCCATTCACTACACTAAACCCTAGATTTTCCTATAAATACCACCTCTCATATCACCCCTCCTCACTCACAAATCCCTGCCAAAACTCTCAAGAATTCCCAAGTCTTTATATTTGGCAAGTGGAGTTAGCAAAGAGCGAAGTTCCGGCGACGATACGAGGAGTTTCCGGAAACGAAACGACGCCTCGAGACCTTCGATAGCTTCATCCCTTTCTTCTCTTTGATTCTAATCTGTAATTCACATTTTCCTTTCTCATCTTATTCTTTAAAATGTTTTAATTTTAAAACCCGACGGAAGCGGAGTTAGTCTGACTTTCGATTCGGTTTTCCTTAAAAAAAACTACACTTTTCATTAACAAGATAAAACAATATTCTCATATATTGATTCTTAAACATTAACAAACTCAATAAAACAAGTTTCAAATCAAAATAATCATTTTTGTGACATTTATCGCATTTTTACATAAAAATACCACAAACTATTCATTTCGACCTTGTAACCTTAATTCCTTGCTATACCTTTAGATAGTTCACGAGGTAATGACCTACCTCATCACAACACATATATCTATCATAGCACGATGAATTTTGGGACAATAGAATACGGGAAATACGACTTTGCAAATAAATCCCTTTAACTTATAAACATGTTTTCTTTAAAAGTTATATTAAAACATTTCCATTCAATTGCGCCTCTACAACCCAGTTTTGGAGACACCGTTCAGGATGGTGCGGATTATCGCACATCTTCGGGCTCAGTAGAGTGAGATGCAGACCTCCGTAAGGAACATTCGATCTCGATAGAATTTCATACATTTTCTTTAGAAAAATGAGATTTCTACAAGAAAATAAATAAATTATTTTCATTAAATATCTATATAATTATTATCAAAATATCTATTTTAATTATATAAATATTTCAAGTTTTTCCAAATCAAAGGAATCACTATTAGATGAAAATACCATCCAAATACAAAACAAGTACAACATCTCAAGAAAATACCACATACTATGGAAACTAGGTTCTACTTACTAGAAATTGCACAATTGTAAATTACACATCTATGAAAATTCTAAAGACGATAATTAAATGCTTGAGGAGTATTTTGAAATTATGCCAGAACTATTTTTTACATAAAACCCCTTCAAGTTATATTAGATTACAATAAGGACCCCAGTAAACATATGTTTAAGCGGGACCAGTCTCTTGAGCTTCAGGGAGCCGGAGATATGGGTGCTTGCATATCTAAGGTAGACAACCTAACAAACGGTGTTATCAATACGGTAATTGTCTTGGAAAAAGACACAAATCCTGCCGTCCATGTGCAGCAGTTACCGATAATATCAAAACAATCAGGATTTCAAGTTCTTTTAAAAGTGTCTGACTCAGACCGATTCTCAATCTAGTCAACCTGACTTGAATGTGATTTAAGTACAAACTACAATACAACATGATTCAATATGAATCCATCTATTCAATCTATATCAATATGTATTGACCGAACCGAACCATGGATATACTCCATTTACATGTTTATCCATTATATCCGTTCCGTTATTGATATCATGGTTTCGACAAGTCATCCATCTATATTTAACAAGACAAAATAATACAATACAAACAATGCAATCAAGACATCGTGGGGTTTATAAGGGGTAGATTGGTACGGAAGGTGTTAGAAGTGGCATGAGACTGCAACCATAAGACACCAAACCTGAATCTCCATTGCCGTTGTACCGTGGCTGAACGGTTCCTTGTACTCCGTATACATTAGTCTCCGGGATAGTAAGACTCCTCTCGTATACACTGGCCTTCTCTGTACCAAGCTACGATCAACAACGTTAACAATATAACACAACTTTAAAAAGTTACATTCTTCTTCTGTCTATTTTGTCTCTTCTTACTTTTGGGACTTACTGAGCGATTGTTCGCTGACGACATTCCTTTTCTTTTTTCTTTGGAATGTTGTCAGGTGGATCGGACCTTTTGGAGACAGAGCCCACCAGCGAGAAGTTGGATCAGCTAGCCTTCGACCCGGAGCTCTAGTTACTTGTACTTTTCATTTTCATTTCTGTTATGCCATTGTTTAGGCATTGCTTTTATTCCATGTATTTCCATTTCAGTTGTATTGTAAAAATAATGTTTAATAAATAAAATTGATGTTCATTTACATCTTGTCTCTTATGTACATTTTACTTTATATTGCTTAGATACGCTTAGCATGTTTATTTCTGAGTAAATACGTAGCGGGTCTCGTCGCGTCTTCTTACCCGTACACTGGGAAGCGGGGCGTGACAGGTTTTGTTGGTGGCCCATGCAGGTCAGCACTGTATGGACATGCAGGTCAGCTCGGCATTGATAACCTAAGCAATATAACACAAGAACCAGCAACTGAAAACATTCTTTACAATTCATACTCTTTGAATCTTCCAATTTCATATATTTTTGAATCTGTCCTAAACCAAAATTTTCTTTCAAGATTATGGATTCCCCAAACAACACCAGCACTAACTTCAACAACACTCCACCACCCCTACCAATTACACCGGACGTAGCTGCTTCGATCAATTAGCAGACGGTACTGCTTGAGGCGATTCGTAGCCTCCTGGAGGGACAGCAGCAGCAAACTGCTATCTTGATGAACCAACCCGAGACAGAAGCACCTAGGGTGAAGTAATTCAGGGCCTTGTACCCCAAGCAGTTCTCAGGAAAAGAGAGCCCCATAGAAGCTAAGGAATGGGCTCAGAGTATTGAAGATGACCTGGCGGCAGCACAAGTGCCAGAGATCGCTTGAGTTCGTGTTACGAAGTTGCAGCTCACGGACAATGCACGTGCCTGGTGGAAGACGGAAGAAAGCCGTATCACCCAACCGATCGAATGGAGGACTTTCCGCGATATGTTTGACGCAAAGTACTTCCCCGAGATTGCCAGATTCGACATGGAACAACAGTTTATTCACTTGCAACAGGGTTCAATGTGGACCAAATCAGTGGATGAGTATGATGTTGAGTTTACCATGCTCAGTCGGTAAGATGCGTCTCAATATTTCGATTTTAAAATATCACATACTACACAGCTAACACACTACCTTAACAGATTTTCGGCACACCTGATACCGACGGATGAGATCAGAGCCCGACGATTTCAACAAGGGTTAGATCTGGAGATCCAGGCCGCATTAGCCACAGGAGATTTTCCGACCCACGAATCGGCTCTGAAAGCTACTCGCCGTTATGAGGCAGTGATAAAGATGAAGGGCGGACCTTAGTCTGCCGGAATGAAGCACCATGCCAACCAGATGGCAGGATGAGCCTCTTCAAGGCTCCTATTGTGAAGGAGATTGGGAGTACCAAACAACTGGACTAGCCCAGCCTTTTGCATCTATTGCAGGAGGGATGGGCATCTGATGAAAGATTGCCGGCGAGCAAATCGATTTTGCTTAGTCTGTGGCTCAGCTACTCATGATATTGGGTCTTGTCCTCGTAGACAAAACCCATATGCTACACCCATGCCAACAATCATATACCCACAGCGCCCAGCCATTCAGGTACCTGCTCCGAGACTTTCACTACCTGCTCCACCTTCTCATGGACCAACTGCACCTCCTCCTCGTCGGTTCCATCAAGCTCAACGGAACCCACCTCAAGGACCAAGGAACGGACAGAGGAATGCTCCTCCAGCAAGGAGGAATATGCCGAGGCGACAGGCTTTCACGATGACCGTGGAAGAGGCTGAAGCCACTAGCCAAGTCATTACTGGTAACCCTTCCCTTTCAAAACTCTTTTTCAGTCTATATAAATATCTATACACATTTCCCTTATACCTAAAACATATCCCACATATACCTTAGGTACAATTTTAGTAGCTTCACTTTCTCCACACACTCTTTGATACTAGAGCATCTCATTGTTTTATGTCGCAACGGTTCGTACGAACTTATGCGATTACAGTGACACCGCTTGTTTCCAGCTGGAATGTCAGTTCAGGGAACAGCGTTCTAAAGGCAACGATGGGATACAACCTGTGTCTAGTGGTCGTCTACAGCAGAGAATTTTATGCTGACTTCAAGGTGCTGGACATACCGAACTTCGACGTCGTCTTGGGTATAGATTGGCTCGGAACATTCTATGCTACCATTGACTATCGTCAAAGGAGGGTAGTATTCGAGATTCCAGATCATTCGGTCTTCTATTTCAAAAGTGGAGACCGTACCCTGGAGCCAAGTACTTATAAGGTGAAACCAAAGAAGGCAGTGATTGTGGCAATTCAAGCGGAGGAAGGATCAAAGCCAGAAGCAGTTCGAGAGTTTGACTATGTGTTTTCTGACGATATATCTGGTTTTCCTCCCGATCGAGCTCTTGAATTCAGCATTGATTTTGTACCAGGAGCACAACCAGTGATCAAAACACCATATTGGTTAAGTCCGGAAGGTTTGAAGGAGATCCGAACTCAGTTGGACGAATTATTGGCGAAAGGATGGATTAGTCCCAGCACTTCAAGTTGAGGATCACCAGTTCTTCTTGTGAAGAAGAAGGAAAGTTCATACAGAATGTGCATTGATTATAGAGCATTGAATGAAGTAACGATAAAGAACAAGTATCCACTCCCACGCATCGACGATCTGTTCGATCAGCTAAGTGGATCTTGTGTTTTCTCCAAGTTAGATCTTCGTTCGGGTTATCATCAGGTGAAGGTCAAGGAATCTGATATCCATAAAACGGCATTCAGAACTCGTTATGGTCATTATGAATTTCTTGTGATGCCATTTGGAGTGACCAACGCACCATCAATATTCATGAATCTGATGAATCAATTTTTCCGAGAGTACCTAGACAAGTTTGTTGTCATCTTCATCGACGACATCCTAGTGTATTCTAAGAGTCGGAAGGAACACGCCGAACACCTACGAATTGTCCTGGAAACTCTACGACAACATCAACTCTATGCTAAGTATAACAAATGCGAGTTTTGGCTAGATCAAGTTGGTTTTCTCGGACATATTGTATTAGGCGAAGGAATCTCTGTGTATCCAGCGAAAGTATCAGCAGTAAGCGAATGGCCGACACCAAAGTCAGTGAAGGACATTGGAAGTTTCTTGGGTCTAGCTGGATATTACAGAAGGTTCATTGAAGGATTATCGAAGATAGCAACATCTCTGACCAAGTTCACACGTAAAGATGAAGAATTTGTATGATCAGAAGCATGCGAACAAGCTTTCGTGGAACTCAAGTCAAGAATGACATCAACACCTATCATTGTCATACCGGACCAATCTGGAGGTTTTATAGTGCATTGCGATGCATCCGGTAAGGGATTAGGATGTGTTCTATATCAGCACGGAAAGGTTGTGGCTTATGCTTCAAGACAACTGAAGATTCATGAGTGCAATTATCCGACGCATGATTTGGAGTTGGCAGCCGTTATCTTTGCTCTTAAGATTTAGCGCCATTATCTTCTTGGCGAACGAGTGAACATATACACAGACCACAAGAGTCCTAAATATGTGTTTACTCAGAAGGAGCTTAATATGCGGCAGAGGCGATGGTTAGAACTCATAGCGGATTTCGACATCAACCTGCAATATCACCCAGGAAAGGTGAATGTGGTACATGATACCCTTAGTCGCCAACCATTAGCATTGAATCTCACTGTACAGTGGAAGCTTCAACAAGACTTACATCAGATGGAGATTGAAGTAATCATGCCAGGTAACACTTCAAGTTTGATGAACTTACAAGTTCAATCTACCATTGTCAATCAAATTAAAGGAGCTCAAGCAAGTGATGCTAAGTTGCAAAAGATCAGAGAACAAGTAGAGAATGGACTCAGAACAGACTTCATCATCCATGAAGACGGATCTTTGAGATACAGCAGCAGACTGTGTGTACTAAAAGGTTCTGTTCGGGAAGAATTAATGAAAGAAGCCTACAACTCTCGCTACTCAGTACACCCTGGAGGTACAAAGATGTACAAAGATCCGTGTTAAAATTACTGGTGGCATGGAATGAAGCGTGAAGTAGCCAAGTAGCCATAAGCGTCGCTAAATGCTTGGTGTGTCAGCAAGTAAAGGCTGAATATCACAAGACTGCTGGATTACTTCAACTGTTACCTATCGCAGAATGGAAGTGGCAACACATCACAATAGATTTTGTGATTACACTTCCTCGCAGCACAAAGGGTAATGATGCGGTATGGGTTATTGTGGATCGACTCACAAAGTCGGCTCACTTCATCCCATTTCGAGTTGGCCAATCTACCGAGACATTAGTAAAGAAGTACATAGAGGTAAGAATCTAAGATTTAAACTCTTCAAATATATACTATCTCTAATACCCATGAACTCATACAGGAAATTGTGGGACTTCATGGAATACCGATCTGCATTGTCTCCGATCGTGACACCAGGTTTCGATCGCAATTTTGGTAAAGTCTGCAAGCAAGCTTGGGAACAAGTCTGAATTTCAGCACAACTTATCATCCACAAACAGATGGTCAGTCTGAGAGAACTATTCAGATCTTGGAAGATATGCTCAGAGCATGTATGCTAGACTTCGGAGGATCGTGGGAAGATCACCTGCATCTTGTGGAGTTTTCATACAAAAATAGCTACCAAGCAAGCATTGGAATGGCACCTTTTGCAGCGCTTTATGGAAGGAAGTGTCGATCGCCATTAAGTTGGGACGACATCGGAGATAGAGAATTCTTTAGACCTGAAATGATAGTGGCAACTGTAGATGTGGTCCGCACTATCAGAGAAAGAATGCGCATAGCCCAAGATCGACAGAAGCACCGGGCTGATGAAAAGCGCCGTCATTTGGAGTTCCAGCCGGAAGATCACGTATTTCTAAAGATATCCCCGAACCGTAGAGTAATTCATTTTGGAAGATAGGGTAAGCTAAGTCCAAGGTACATTGGACCGTTCTACATACTCGAACGAGTCGGTGAAGCGGCTTATCGTTTGGCACTACCACCTTCATTGGAAGGAGTGTACAATGTGTTCCACATATTCCAACTCAGAAGGTATGTGAGTGACCCCAGCCATGTACTTGATCACTCCGAACTCACTATACAGCCAGACTTATCTTGTGAGCAGCAACTTGTTGAGATCCTGGACAGAAAAGTGAAGTCATTTCGGAACAAGGAAGTCAACTTGGTTCGAGTGATGTGGAGAAAAGACACTTCAGGAGAATCGACATGGGAAAGGGAAGATGAGATGCGTGCAGGATATCCTTACTTATTTGTAAACTAGTCCTTAAAATAAATTGTAAATTTCGAAGATGAAATTATTGTAAGGAGGGTAGACTGTAACAACTCCAAATTCTGTGTACATAAAATTCATTTAAAATTAATGTACAATTGGGATATTTACAATTCCTATGAAGGCTATAAGTATTTGTTTTGATTTAGAACAGTAAGAAAGCACTTAGAGCTCATTGGTAAAACCTTGCACTGTTGTGACGTAGGCCCTGTGTTCGAATCCCCCCAGCCACATTATCTTTTTAGTTATTTTTCTTTTAATTTTTTAGAAGCCTAAGAGTTTACACATGCACTGCACGTAAAATGAAGGGTCACACTTTAAAAAAACAGGTGCAAATTAGTATTTAGACCCACAAGGACACATGGCCCCAATCCAAGCCCCCACCTCCATGATCGGACCGGCGAGAAGCCTTCTAGGACCGGTGTCGCCGGTTTTTCCATGGCCATACCCCATTTTTTTAAAAAAACCCTAGACCCTTGAACGCCCCCCATAACTCCAGTATTATTTGTTTTCTTTGCACATTTACAGAGCACAATAAAATTCATATTTAAACCTATTTTTATTACAAATTTTAATACATCCATTCACTACACTAAACCCTAGCTTTTCAAATAAATACCACCCTTCATATCACCCCTCCTCACTCACAAATCCCTGCCAAAACTCTCAAGAATTCCCAAGTGTTTATATTGTGCAAGTGGAGTTAGCAAAGGGCGAAGCTCCGACGAAGTTTCGGCGACGATACGAGGAGTTTCCGGAAAAGAAACGACGCTCCGAGACCTTCTATAGCTTCATCTCTTTATTCTCTTTGATTCTAATCTGTAAGTCACATTTCCCCTTCTCATCTTATTCTTTAAAAGTTTCAATTCTAAAACCCGACAGAAGCGGAGTTAGTCCGAATTTCGATTCGGGTTTCCTTAAAAAAACAACACTTTTCTTTAACAAGATAAAACCATATTCTCATATGTTGATTCTTAAACATTAACAAACTCAATAAAAAAAAGTTTCAAATCAAAATAATCATTTTTGTGACATTTATCGCATTTTTACATAAAAATACCACAAACTATTCATTTCGACATTGTAACCTTAATTCCTTGCTATACCTTTAAATAGTTCATGAGATAATGACCTACCTCATCACAATACACATATCTATCATAGAAAGATGAACTTTGGGATAATTGAATACGGGAAATACGACATTGCAAATAAATCCCTTTAACTTCTAAAACCGTTTTCTTTAAAAGATGTATTAAAACATTTCCATGCAGTTGCGCCTCTACAACCCAATTTTGGGGACCCCGTTCAGGATGGTGTAGATTATTGCACATTCTCGGGCTTAGTAGAGTGAGATGCAGATCTCCGCAAGGAGTATTCGATCTCGATGGAATTTCATACATTTTCTTTAGAAAAATGAGATTTCTATAAGAAAATAAATAAATTATTTTCATTAAATATCTATATAATTATTATAAAAATACCTATTTTAATTATATAAATATTTCAAGTTTTTCCAAATCAAAGGAATCACTATTACATGAAATACCATCCAAATACAACACAAGTACAACATCTCAAGAAAATACCACATACTATGGAAATTAGGTTCTATTTACTAGAAATTGCACAATTGTAAATTACATATCTATGAAAACTCTAAATATGATAATTAAATGCTTGAGGAGTATTTTGAAATTATGCCAGAACTATTTTTACATAAAACCCCCTCAAGTTATATTAAATTACAATAAGGACCCTAGTAAACATAGGTTTAAGCGGGACCAGTCTCCTGAGCCTCAGGGAGCCGGAGATATGGGTGATTCTCTATATAAGGTAGACAACCCAACAAACGGTGTTATCAATACGTAATTGTCTTGGAAAAAAACACAAATCGTGCCGTCCATGTGCAACAGTTACCGACAACATCAAAGCAATCAGGATTTCAAGTTCTTTTAAAAGTGTCTGATTCAGACCGAGTCTCAATTTAATCAACTTGACTTGAATGTGATTCAAGTACATACTACAATACAACATGATTCAATATGAATCTATCTATTCAATCTATATCAATCTGTATTGACTGAATCGAACCATGGATATACTCCATTTACATGTTCATCCATTATACCTGTTCCGTTACTGATATCATGGTTTCGGCAAGTCATCCATCTATATTTAACAACACAAAACAATAAAATACAAACAATGCAATCAAGACATCGCGGGGTTTATAAGGGGTAGATTAGTACGGAAGGTGTTAGAAGTGGCACGAGACTGCAACCATAAGACACCTAACTTGAATCTCCATTGCCGTTGTACCGTGGCTGAACGGTTCCTTGTACTCCATATACTTTAGTCTCCGTGATAGTGAAACTCCTCTCGTATACATTGGCCTTTTCTGTACCAAGTTATAAACAACAGCGTTAACAATATAATACAACTTTAAAAAGTTACATTCTCCTTCTGTCTATTCTGTCTCTTCTTACTTTTGGGACTTACTGAGCGATTGTTCGCTGATGACATTCCTTTTCTTTCTTCTTTGAAATGTTTTCAGGTGGATCGGACCTTCTGGAGATAGACCCACCAGCGAGGATTTGGATCAGCTAGCCTTCGACCCGGAGCTCTAGTTACTTGTACTTTTCATTTTCATTTCTGTTATGTCATTGTTCAGACATTGCTTTTATTCTATTTATTTCCATTTCAGTTGTATTGTAAAAGAATGTTTAATAAATAAAGTTGATGTTCATTTACATCTTATCTCTTATGTATATTTTACTTTATATTGCTTAGATACGTTTAGCGTATTTACTTTTGAGTAAATACGTAGCGGGCCTCGTTGCGTCTTCTTACCCGTACACTGGAAAGCGGGGCATGACACTCCCGTGACTAGGGACATTTAAAGATGTGCTTATAGACCACCTAACTCCCATGTATATGATCGCCATCATAATGCTGGTAGTCAAGCAAGAATCCTATGTGCTCTATCAACATATAATAGAGATCTGTAAGGCCACCTAATACTGTACATGATGATAAAGACAAAGTAGATAGCATACCATCATCTCGAGTAAGACTATTCTACCAGTATAGGTCCTTCCTCAATTATCATAATTTCCTATCTGCGACTACAATAATTGACTTGAGGGCAGTATAGCCAGCAATCTCCCATTTGCACTTAAGGCTAATTATTGCGGTGCCGCATACTCACAGTCCGTGTGATACCGAACACCCAACTTCTCTACTAATCAGTCTCGCAAAGCCCGTTTTCAAAACTATTACGTTCGAAAAATAGCCTCAATCAGTGGATCCACTCCAATGTTTCTATCTTTATCTCTCTACATCTTAACTTCGCGGAGAAAGACTATCTCCCGAAATGAGCGATACCTGTTTTAGAATTTGTCTGGATATCTGATGGGACCCAGTTCACAAATGAACTCCAAATCCAACAAATTTCTTAGACTGTATTATCCACTGAATTTTGTTAGTATCCTACGCCATGCCTTCCACAGTATCCGCTTGGACCACCTGTTCAACATACTGCCCCTCAAAAGGGAGAAAACTATAACTCTGACAGTCACTCTGTCATCCAGGTCACCTTAGAAGCCTGAAATGATAACCGCCTCCTGAAGGAGCCTGCCGTTACCATATACTAAGAACATCCACTTATGTTTATAACTGCTTCCCAATATTTCTCCAGAATTGGATTAATATATATGCTTATTGTAGCCAGTGCAAAAGCAATATCTGGTGTTGTACTTGACATCTCATGATTGACTCAATTGCCTAAGCAAGTGATATGCCAATCATGCAAATCCCTCTCCTCATCAGTCTACAAGACATCTCTTTAGAGAGGGTGACTCTATCACCTGCGGGTACACCACCACGCCAGGAGTCATCCATTCTAAAACACTTAAGAATATTGTCAAGTACCCGTATTGGGACACTTCCCAAATCTAGATCCAAAACCATAGATCTAGTTACCAGAATCCCTGATATTTTATCCTGATCCTGTGTAGAGAAACACCTTATGACAACCACAGTATAACCGATCGTTGTATAAGAATATCACTTCCTATCAAGAGCATGCCATCCAAATACCAGGATATCACTCCCTACTACTTTCTTACCGGGTCCATCTGTTATTCTGATGAAGTCAAACTCTATGACTGTCACATCAAAACAAGATGATCTATCTCCGCTATACCTGCTTTAGTCTATAAATAGACATAAGCTACTTGCCCACTATGCTTCCGCTGCTCCCACTGGCTACAACAACTCTCTAGCAGAGTCATATACACGAGCACTTCTAAAGCTAATTTAGATCGGCATTATACTCATCCTTCTGCCAGATCTCATAGTCTAGAACAACAATAGTGGTAAGTTTGGGTAATCAAAAACCTCCCTTTCACCATCTTTGAGGAGATCGAAGTACCTCTCGGGTGCCTGAGGTTACCCACCAAATTTGCGGAGTGGCTAAGGGATCGTCGAAACCAATTGAATCCTCATGTTCTACTAAATTTTTAGTAACCGTTTGTGGTTCTGGAATGACTTTCAGTTCTACCATACTTACACTAATGTTTTCTGAAAAGAATTCATTTTACTAAAGAGGTGGCGAGTCAAGAACAATATAACTATTGATCCTCCAAATGGTAGAAAGTTAACCCTCGTCAAAGCCCGGGATAACCCACAAACTGCCATTATTGAAACGTACCATGAGTTTGTCCATATTCTGGTTTTAAGTACTAACTGGACAACTCCATATACCTTAATATCATAAAGATATGAATCCATTCTATATCCAGTATATAGAAACATATGCACTAATTTAATTGGAACCAGATCATGCAGCTGTTTCCAGTGCACATCAACCAAATGGAAGAAGGCCATACAACATTACTCATCCAGGAATACATCCACGTATGAGTAACCTGAAAGAGAAGCAAGTTCTCCAAACTATTACTTACAATGGAATACCAAACACAAGTATCTGCATCTTCGATCACCTTGAAGAATCCTGATACTTGCAACATATGGTTCTCTACCTTATTCTTATACCTATAACTTCTTAAATTTTGGACCTTGTATTTTAACGAAATACTTATCTAAAACTAGAGAAGTCATGAGTAAACAGAATATAATACGAGTACCAACCCCTTTGTCCTAACGGACATCGGACAACATACAATACTTTGTAAAAGTCCACTGAGTTTAATAACTCAAACCCTATGTGTCGTAGGTTGAAAACTGTACTATGGTTAAGAAGAATAACACCGTTGTTGAATGCACCTTATCTAACCATCATATGATATAGGTAAACGTCATAGACATAATTTCAAAAAGTTGTATCTCACTTTATAAAATAAACATACAGATATATCAGTTTGAAATTGGTGCATAACGACGGATATTCAAAACCAAATATTTGTCGTTAAGCAAAACCCAGGTTATTTCCTCAAATACCACCAATTACAAAGAATTCTGATATATATAGAGGATCTAATCACCCAATTCCCAATATCTTACTCACACTCATCATCTGTAATGCCATATAGATGTGAGAATTAAGTCTGGTACATACCCTGGAGATAGAATCTAATTGGGAAAACAATTTTCAATTAACACCGCACAGTAAAACTGAAACATGAAAATGTTTCGAAGGGGTTGCCGGGTATTCCTAGTAATTCCTCTTCCACTATCCAGATTCATGACAATAACCTTATACTTCCTTACCCTCACTCTAATCCCTTTATATGTCTTTACTTATTACCTTCTGTACACCACACTTAGGCTAATTGGTTTTCTTCCTTCCCTACCCTTCGGCACCAGCCTAAGATTTGGAAGAAGACTATCCAATAAGCATAATATGTGTACCCTCCTAATACTAAGAGCCCTTGCAACCTGAGAGAAGGTAAAGAGAAAAGACAACTGAATAATCCTATTCTATTTCTCCAGAACCGGAAACCATCCTCGAACCGGAACAAGTTCCTTTGAGTTCGTATGTAACTATACAATGGCATATCCAAGCAATATGGATTTTCGTAGTGATACGAAGTGTTTTGGAGAAATGCAAAAAGGAATTAGGAGTGGCAGGGGTATATGTTGTTTTGTCGTGAATGATAGCAGTCGTATTTTCCTTTGCCCTTACTCTAATCCCTTTATATGTCTTTACTTATTACCTTCTGTACACCACACTTAGGCTAATTGGTTTTCTTCCTTCCCCACATTTCAGCACCTGCCTGTGGTTTGGAAGAAGACTACCCAATAAGCGTAATAGGTGTACTCTCCTAATACTAGGAGCTCTCGCAACTTGAGAGAAGGTAAAGAAAAAAGACAACCGAATAATCCTATTCAATTTCTCCAGAACCAGAATCCATCCTTGAACTGGAACAAGTTCCTTTAAATTCGTATGTAACTATACAATGGAATATCCAAGAAATGTGGATCTTCGCAGTGATACGGGGTGTTCTAGAGAAAAGCAAAGGGGTTGTAGGATTGGCAATGATATATGCGACTAAATGACAATCCAAAAGCCAAAGTGTTTTAAAAAGGTTCGGTTAACTTGGCTTATGAGTTTTAGTTTAGGGTCGGATCATGGTCGCTGCCAAAGAGAGAGAGAAAAGAAACACCCAGCGTGCACTCTAACCTAGATTAGATTGGTTAATCACTTTATCTAACCAGGATATCTCCCACCGTTTTCTTGAATTCTCTTTCAAACCATGAAAGGAGAATTAGTCGGGATCATCTAAAATCACCCGAGGAGAAACACTTACTCATCAGTGTGAATCGGGATCCAACTATCATCGCATGATAACTTGATGGAAGCCACTCAAGTTGTTGGGTTACGGTAGCGCCCTGGCCATCAATCCGTGACCAAATACGGAACAAAAATTTATAAAACTTGGCGCTACCAGAACCAATTACCCGGATCTACTCATAAGCCTTAGATAACAAAACATGCAAAGGAGTTAGAATGGTTATACTGAATAGATCCGTGTCCTTCGGTCTTCAACCATTATCCCAAGCTCCTAAGGGCTTCCTTGATCAAGCTTGATCTCCGGTCTCCCTCCATCGAAGATGATCCACCTGAGAGTCTATGCAACGAGCTCCAATCACTTATCCGAGGCAACTAGGGCACCTAGATCGCTACTCTAGATACCGTAGATGAAGTAGAGAGTGATGAAGGATTAATTTGTCTCAAAACATCCAAGGATTCTCAACTCTTGAGAGGGTTTGGGTGGAGCTAGAGGAAGAGGAAGATACCATGAGAATGAGGTGTTGAGAGCAACTCAAGAAAGAAAAAAAGAAATGATCGCCATCATACTGCTTATAGACTACCCAGCTCCTATATATATGATCGCCATCATACTGCTGGTAGTCAAGAAAGAATCCTATGAGCTCTATCAACATGTAATAGTGATCTGTAAGACCACTTAATGTTGTACATGATGATAAAGACAAACCAGATAGCATACTATCATCTCGAGTAAGACTGTTCTACTGGTATAGGTCCTCCCTCAATCATCATAATAACCTGCCTGCGATTATGATAATTTTCATGAGGGCACTATAGCCAACAATCTCCCACTTGCACTTAAGGCTAATTATTGCGGTGTCGCATACTCACAGCCCGTGTGATACTGAACACCCAACTCCTCTACTAATCAGTCTCGCAAAGCTCGTTTGCGAAACTATTGTGTTCGAAAAATAGCCTCAGTGAGTGGATCCGCTCCAATGTTTCTTTCTGTATCTATCTATATCTCAACTCCGCGGAGAAAGCTATTTCCCGAAATGAGCAATACCTATCTTAGAATATGTTTGGATATCTGATGGGACCCAGTTCACAAATGAACTCCAAATCCAGCAAACTTTTTAGACTGTATTGTCCACTGAGTTTAATTAGTATCCTGCACCATGCCTTTCTCAATATCCGCTTGGACTACCAGCCCAAACTACTGCCCCTCAAAAGAGGGAAAACTAAAACTCTGACAGTCGCTCTGTCATCCAGGTCACCTTGGAAGCCTGAAATGATAACCGTCTCCCGAAGGAGACTGCTATTACCATATCCCAAGAACATTCACTTATGTTCTTAACTGCTTCCCTATGTTTCTCCAAGATTGGATTAATATATATGCTTATTGCAGCTAGTACAAAAACAATATCTGGTGTGGTACTTGACATCACATGATTGACTCAATTGCCTAAGTAAATGATATATCAATCATGAAAATCTCTCTCCCCTTTAGTCTGAAAGACATCCTTTAGAGAGGGTGACTCCATCACTTGCAAGTACTCCACCATGCCAGAAGTCAACCATTCTAAAACACCTTTAGAATAATGTCAAAGTATCCAGATTGGGACACTTCCTAAATCTAGATTTGAAACCATAGATCTAGTAACCAGAAATCCTGATATTATATCCATATCTTATGTGGAGAAACAACTTTGTGACAACCACAGTATAACCGATCTTAGTATAGGAATTTCATTTCCTATAAAGTGCATGTCATCCAAATACTAGGATATCACACCCTACTACCTTCTTAACAGATCCATCTTCTATTCCGATGAAGTCAAAGCCTATGACTGTCATATCAAAAATAGATTATCTATCTCCGCTATACCTGCTGTAGTCTATAAATAGACACAAGCTACTTGTCCACTATGCTTCCGCTGTTCCTACTAACTATAACAACCCTCTGGCAGAGTCATATACACGTGCACTTCTAAAGCTAGTTTAGAACGACGCTATACTAATCCTTCTACCGGGTCTTATAGTCTGGAACAACAGTAATGGCAATTATGGGTAAACAAGAACCTCTCTGTCACCCTGTTTGAGCATACCGAAGTATCTCTGGGGCGCCTGAGATTACCCACCATATCTGCGGAGTGGCTAATGGATTGTCAAACCCGATTGAATCTTTAAGTTCTATTAAATTTTCAGTAATCGTTTGTAGTTCTGGAATCACTCCAGTTCTACCATACTTCCACTACTGTTTTCTGAAAAAGTCCATTTTGCTAAAACTGTGGTGAGTCAAGAACAATATTACTATTGATCTTCCAGATGGTAGAAAGTTATCCCTCGTCAAAGCTCGGGATAACCCATAAACTTCCATTACTAAAATGTGCCTTGGGTATGTCCAGAGTCTGGTTTTAAGCATAAGCCGGACAACTCCATATACCTTAATATGGTTAAGATATGAACCATTCTATATACAATATAGAAACAGAGATACTAATTTAATTAGAACCAGATTCAAATCATGCAGCTGTCTCCAGTGCATGTCAACTAAATGGAGAGAGGCCGATCAACATTACTCAACTAGGAGTGTATCCAGATATGAGTAACCTGAAAGCGAAGCAAGTTCTCAAAACAATTGCTATCAACGGAATATCAAACACAAGTATCTACATCTTCGATCACCTTGAAGAATCCCGATACTTGCAACACATGGTTCTCTACTTTATTCTTGTACCTATAACTTCTCAAAACTTGGACCTTGTATTTCTACGAAATACTTGTCTAAAACTGGAGAAGTCATAAGTAAACAGAATATAGCACGAGCACCAACCCCTCTATCCTAATGGACACTAGACAACATACAATACTTTGTATAAATCCCTTGAGTTCAATAACTTAAACCCTGTGCGTCGTAGGTTGAAAACTATACTATGGTTAAAAAGAATTACACCGTTGTTGAATGCTTCTTACCTAACCATCAACTGATATAGGTAAATGTCATAGACATAATTTCAAAAAGTTATATCTCACATTATAAAATAAACATACAGATATATCAGTTTGAAACTGGTGCATAACTACGGATATTCAAAACCAAATATTTGCCGTCCGGCGAAAACCCAGGTGATTTCCTCAAATATCACCAATTACAATGAATTCCGATAATGAGGATATAATCACCTAATCCCAAATATCTTACTTCCACTCATCATCTGTAATACCATACAGATGTGTGAATCAAACCTGGTAAATACATACCCTGGAGTAAGAATCTAATTGGGAAATCAGTTTTTAATTAACAACTCACAGTGAAACTGAAACATGGAAATGTTTCGAATGGGTATCCGGGTATTCCTAGTAATACCTCTTCCACTATCCAGATTCATGACTGTAACCGTATATTTCATTACTATCTCTCCAATCCCTTTATTTGTCTTTATTTATTACCTTCTGTACACCGTACTTAGGCTAAATGGTTTTCTTCCCTTCCCCACCGTTCGACACCAGCCTATGGTTTGGAAGAAGACTATCCAATAAGCATAATATGTGTACTCTCCTAATCCTAGGAGTCCTCGCAACCTGAGAGAAGCTAAAGATAAAAGACAACTGAATAATCCTTATTCTATTTCTCCTGAACCAGAATCCATTCTCGAACTGGAACAAGTTCCTTCGAGTTCGTATATTACTATACGATGGATTATCCAATAAATACGGATCTTCATAGTGATACGGGGTGTTCTGGAGAAATTCAAAGGTGAAGTAGGAGTGGCGATGATATACGCGGTTCGTCATGAATGATAGCAGTCGCAATTTACTTTGCCCTCTTTCTAATCCCTTTATTTGTCTTTACTTATTACCTTCTGTACACCTCACTTAGGCTAATTGGTTTTCTTTCTTCCCCACCTTTCGGCACCTTCCTATGGGTTGGAAGAAGACTATCCAATAAGCGCAATAAGTGTACCCTCTCCTAGGCCCTCAAAACATGAGAGAAGGTAAAAGGAAAAGACAACTGAATAGTCCTATTTAATTTCTCCAGAACCGGAAACCATTCTCGAATCTGAAACAAGTTTCTTCAAGTTCGTATTTAACTATATGATGGTCATATCCAATAAATATGGATCTTCGTAGTGGTACGGAATGTTCCGGAGAAAAGCAAAAGGTAAAAGTAGGAGTGGCAATGAAGTATGCAACTCTGACAATCCAAAAACCAATGTGTTTTAAGAAGGTTTGGTTAACTTGGTTTATGCGTTCTAGTCTAGGGTCGGGACATGGTCGCTGCCAAAGAGAGAGAGAGAGAGAGAGAGAGAGAGGAAACAAACACTCAGCGTGCACTCTAATCTAAATCAGAATGGTTAATCGCTTTATCTAATCAGGATGTCTCCCACTGTATCCTCAAATTCTCCTCCAAACCCTAAAAAAGAATTAGTCGGGATCATCTAAAATCACCCGAGGAGTAAACCAACTCATCAGTGGGAATCGGGATCCAACTATCATTGCATGATAACTTGATGGAAACCACTCACGTTATCACACTCCAGAAGGTATGTGTATGCCTGGCAAGTTTCCTGTATGTTTGAAACTCTCGATATGATTTTTACCCTATGCTCTTATGACCTTGACGAAGGCTAACCTATCATAAGTCACATGTCAAGTTCTATCCGTCATTGTCCAGGTTAATTTGAACCCACCCGTACATATCCTTGACGAAGGCCAACATAGTAGTACGACTGTTTCAAACCAACGCATCTATCTATGCAACAGAAAAGTAACAAATAGCTACCATACACTATGCCTTGACGAAAGCCAACAAACATAACATGAATACTAAGTGCTACCTGTCTGAAATGACGGAGGGCTATGAATGGTTTTTGGCGAAAAACCTTTTACGTAATGAACTTGATATCGTTGAAGGAACCGGATAGCTTTTTACAAATATATAGTGGCGAAAACCTTTGCTAAAGAGGTCACTCCCGGTGAAGAGATCTCGGCTCTTTCCTCGTGGAATGAGGTGCAGGATATTCCCAACTGAATACTTCGATGCAAAGCAAAAAAGTAATCGACTATAGTGAAGTTATTACCCTGACGCAAACTTCTTCCCAAGAGGCCACTCCCGGTGAAGGGATCTCGGCTCTTGCCTCGTCGAATGAGGTGCTGGATATTCATAACCGAATACCGCTGTGCAAAACAAAAGAAAACGTCCTTGTAACAACAGCTTTTGAAAATTGTTCCAACATCATATAGGTCTGTTTTTCTTGCATTGATCAGAATCAATACAGTCCCGTCAATTAATCACACCAGAAAAGAACAAAAATATGATGTACGTATATGCCATCCGCATTCGCCATTGGGCCCCATCATCACCCGTTAGGTTACTTAACTAACGACAGAGCGGAGGCTGGACTAGCGTGGGTGCAAAACATATACAACATCTACTATATATATAACAATATATAATAATTGTTCCAGGCATGATATATGCAACATCACAGATAAGCGATAAGCATCACATAACAATACCGATAATCTAGGAGCCCCGGTTTCCTTTGAGCCACAAGTGAAACCCAACATTCCCCTTGTCGTGTGGATAGTCTGTGCAATGAAAACCTATACCCCTACAAGAGCGGCAAGTTACCCGCCAAAACCAGAAATGAGGCAACCCCTTTCATCGAAGTGAATGGGCCACCCGGCACTTCACGGAATCCGGTAACTTGAGCACCCCTCCTTGGGTCAACCTGTACCCCCTATGAGTGTGGCGAATAGCCCACCAATTCTAAAGTGAGGCCCCCTCCGTCTCACCGCTATGAGATGCGGGCCCGTTGCCCTCTAGAACCCGGTTATTCGTGCACTCCACCATGGGGTAATCCTAGTACAGAAAAGAAAATAAATACAAGGGTGACATCGACCTCAACCCGGTCGTGCCCCAAACAAATAATATACAAACTGGCAGTGACGGCAGTCCACATGTTGGACGCTCGCCCCGCAATATCAAATGTACAAATAAATCCAAACTGTACTACCACCCAAGCTATCTACACGACGATCCCGCCACAACCACAGCAAAACACAGAACATCAACGTGAATGTCACGTTCGCAAACCCGTCTAAAAGAGTATATAGCAGTTAGACGAGTTGTACCGCTCTAATGACATTCACGGTCGCAGATAGTAATGTATGTACTAAAAACTACGACATTAGAAATCCACACGCAATTAGAAAACTAAACCAATTTCCATAGCCATGAAAAAACAGTGAGCTAAAGTTCCAAAAACCGACCGTTTAAAGCCAATTTGGAAGTCCAAATCAAAACGAAACGCGTCCGAACCTTCGTAAGGAGTTAGAGCATAAAATTAACTTCGAGTCAGGAGACCAACAGGGGGTACCCTACCCCCAAGGCCACCGCGAGGTGGCCAGGGGTTGAGGCAGACCCGAAACTGCCCAAGGTGGGGCAGTTTCGGGTCCCCACTGCCAAGACCAGCTTGTGGTGATCATGGGGAGTGGGCCCAGCCATTGGGTCCCCCCGGGGGTTCCCTGGGGTGCCCATACACTACCCCATGGCTTCACAGTTCAAACCGTGAGCCCGCGGGGTGTGCAAACATCTCAAACTTTCAGTTTTTGGAACTGTTTTTGTCGGCAGATTTTGTACGACAAAAACGGCGGATTTCTAATGCCGCAAAGAGTTAACTAAGCTTATGGAGTGGCTCTGATACCATGTTGGGTTACGGCAGCGCCCCGGCCATCAATCCGTGACCAAATGCAGAACAAAAATTTATAAAACTTGGCGCTACCACAACCAATTACCCGGATCTACCCATAAGCCCTAGATAAAAAAACATACAAAGGAGTTAGAATGGTTATAACGAATAGATCCGTGTCCTTCGGTCTTCAACCATTATCCCAAGCTCCTAAAGGCTTTCTTGATCAAGCTTGATCTCCGGTCTCCCTCCACCGAAGATGATCCACCCGAGAGTTTATGCAACGAGCTCCAACCTCATATCCGAGGCAACTAGGGCACCTAGATCGCTACTCTAGATACCGTAGATAAAGTAGAGAGTGATGAAGGATTAATTTGTCTCAAGACACCCAAGGATTCTCAACTTATGAGAGGGTTTGGGTGGAGCTAGAGGAAGAAGAAGTGCCATGAGAATGAGGTGTTGAGAGCAACTCAAGAAAGAGAAAAAGAAATGATAATGGCTTGTGTTTCTTTTGTGTGTTGTGAGAATAAACAAATAATGGAGCTATCCAAAATATCTTGAGTCAACTAAAATATCTCAAGTCAATATAATCTCACAACAAACAAAAACCCTAAGTATGCTAGAATAGTAACCATGGGTCACTAATTAGCCATGCCACAAAAATGCAATAAACACCTACCTCAATAACTTTTTAATCCAAAAAGGTCTAAACCATGATGAAGTGCAATCTTCTAAAAGTAATCTTGTAATAAATTACAAGAATACCCCACAACCGTATATATATACCCACATCCGTATTCCGAAGAATACGAATACAAAGAGACGAAAATAATCCAAAAAATATAATACTAGGATCCGGTTTAAACCAAAGCCCACTAGTATTATCCGTCCGAACATCATCCGTTCATAAGTACACGTATGTGATCGAACCTTGCCGTAAAACCATACGGCCTCTACATCGTTTCGCCCGAAGCAGGGAAACTCTCTATGTGGGACTCTAAAGACTCGACAATACGCAGGCAATGAGTTTAACAACAAGCATGTCAGCGGCACTAGTTGTTCGTAACGGCTACCCAGGTATTGAGCGAAAGAGAGGCTGACGAGCAAACTCATCCTGAAACCCCTACTGAGCATGACAGTGACAATATCTGTACAGTCCGGTCCATTCGTCTATGAGTATCGTATATCGAGTCTAGGGGTGGATAAAGTCAGGCCCCTAATAACGCGACATTTAGTATCGGTATGAAGCCCATCACCACCTGAGAAACTACCGATCCTAAATCAGTAATTCTCGACTAGCTTGGCCAAGGATTTCTGGTGATGGCCACCCGTGCACAACCGCGACATCAACCCCCAATACCGGGAGAGACGAATCCCCCGACGATCCGCTCACTGTCTCCATGTGGCTCGGGACTGTATCCAACTAAAACCTGTTTGTACAACTCCTTTGAGCCATGGTAGGGTAGTAATCAAAGCACAGTGGGAACTCACATGAGATAATGAGCACCTGTATACATCTTAGGTGAACAATCTGATACCAATGGCTTCTGAGACCGGCTACCGCCCTTCGTCGGGGTCTCGATCAGTATACACTAGTCTACTCTAGAGTATCGATGCCCAGTCTCGAAACTTCAATGACTAGGGACATTTAAGGATTTGCTTATAGACTACCCAGATCCCACGTATATGATCGCCATCATACTGCTGGTAGTCAAGAAAGAATCATATGGGCTCTATCAACATGTAATAGTGATATGTAAGGCCACCTAATGCTATACATGATGATAAAGACAAACCAGATAGCATACTATCATCTCGAGTAAGACTGTTCTACCGGTATAGGACCTCCCTCAATCATCATAATCACCTGCCTGCGACTATGATAATTGCCTTAAGGGCACTATATCCAACACAAGTAACCACACTCCAGAAGGTATGTGCATGCCTGGCAAGTTTCTTGTATGTTTGAAACTCCCGATATAGTTTTTTACCCCTAGGACCGAAGTAACCTTGACGAATAATCAACAAATCAAAAGGTCCTAGTCAAGTTCAACCCGTCATTGTCCAAGATTGCATTAGACCCATCTTCATGACCCTTGACGAATAATCAACAAAGTCACACGATCGTCTTAACCAATCGCATTATCTATGCAATGGAAAAGTATTACAGAGCTACCGCATACTATGTCTCGGCGAATAGCAACGACAAACGAAGCAAGGATACTAAGCAATACTAATCTGAAATGACGGAGGGCTACGGCTGGTTTTTGACGAAAAACCTTTAATGTAATGAACTTGAGTAGTTGTACAAGTATATAGTGGTGCAAACTTTTGCTAAAGAGGTTACTCCATGTGAATGGATCTCGGTTCTTTTCTCATTGAATGAGGTGCAGGATATTCCTAAATGAATACCACGATGCAAAGCAAAAGAATCGACTATAATAAAACTATTACAATGACGTAAACTTTAGCTCAAGAGGTCACTCCCTGTGAAGGGATCTCGGCTCTTGCCTCCTCGAATGAGCTGCTGGATATTCATAACCGAATACTGCTATGCAAAGCAAAAGAAAACGTCTGTAATGTCAGTTTTTAAAAAACTTGGTTCCAACAACATCATATAGATTTGTTTTCCTTGCATTAATCAGAATTAATGCAGTCCTATCAATTAAACCATATCACACTAGAAAAGAATGAAAATACAATGTACGTATATGCCATTCGCATTCTCCACGGGGCCCCGTCATGCACCATTACGTTACTTAACTAACGGCAGATCGGGGGCTGGACTAGCGCGGGTGCAAAACATATACAACATCTACTAGTATATATATAAATATATATAACATTCGTCCTAGGCATGATATAAGCAACATCACAGAAGAGCGATAAGAATCACAGAAAAATGGATAATCTTGGAGCCCCGGGTTTTCTCTGAGCCGCAAAAGAAACCCAATGTTCCCCTGGTCGTGTGGATAGCCTGTGCAATGAAAACCTGGACCCTTACGAGCGCGGCAAGTTACTCGCCAACCCCAGAAGTGAGGCAACCCCAATCAACAAAGTGAATAGGCCACCCAGTACTTCACGAAATCCGGTAACTTGGGCACCCCTCCGTGGGTCGACCTGTACCCCCTACGAATGCGGCGAATAGCCCGCCAATTCTAGAGTGAGGCTCCCTCCGACTTAACGCCACGAGATGTGGGCCCGTTGTCCTCTAGAATCCGACTATTTGAGCACCCCACCGTGGTGTAATCCTAGTACAGAAAAAAAGTATATACAATGGCAACATCGACCTCAACCCGGTCGTGTCCCAATAAAAGAATATACAATCTGGCAGAGACGGCAGTTCACATGTCGGACGCTCGCCTCGCAATAACAAATATACAAATGAATATGAACTGTACAACTATCATTGCACCACTGGCTATCCACCACGACAATCCAACCACAATATTAGCACAATCACAGAACATCAATGTGAATGTCATGTTCGCAAACCCGTCTAATAGAACATATAGCAGTTAGACGGGTTATACCGCTCGAATGACATTCACGGTCGCAGATAGTAATGTATGTACTGAAAGTTATAAACGGTGTTAAAATAGTGACTTCGAAATACTCTGTATTGCCCTAATACCATAGATAACATAATATGTAATCTGGGAAAAAACAAACAATACCTTAAACCCAATATTCAAGATCTCAGAACACACCCAAAAATTCAAAACCCAACTCCCCAATAGGCCCGGCGACGCCGATAATTTTAGCAATCTCGCCGGCCAACTTTAGGAATTTGTGTCTAATTTTTAAACTGTGTTCTAGTTACAATAAGAGTAGTCTTCTGCAATTGTTTAAAATTTTTTTAGAAGACTAATAAAATTCGACAGAAACTGGAATATTGTCCGTATTATTTCGGAGTTGTTTCAGTTTTGTTGCTTTAAATATCGTTTAAACTGCTAGTTAGGGGTTTATGGGCTGGCTCTGATATCATGTTGGGTTACGTCAGCGCCCTGGCCATCTGCCATGGCCGGTGTGGAACAAAATCTGGCGTTTACAAACTTGGCGCTAACGAAACCCGTTAGAATCGAACCATAAACCCTATACTAGCAAACAACGAAGAGCTAAACTATAGTGATATAAGTGTTATACCGAATGATCCGTGTCCTTCGGTCTTCTACTATCTTCATAAGCTCCTTGAGGCGTCATGGATCGAGTTTGGCCTCCATTCTTCCTCCATCGAAGATGATCCATCCGAGAGTATATAGTTCGAGCTCCAACCTCAATACCGAGGTAACTAGAGTACCTATTTCACTAAACTAGATACTTAGAGGATGTAGAGAGTGATGATGGATTGATTTGTCTCAAAATACCCTAGGTTTCTCAACACATGAGACATTAAGGGTTGAGGAAGAAGAAGGAAGCTTGAGGAGAAAAGAGTGTTGTGTTCATCAAGAAAAATATCTCCAAGTCTTGTGAATTATTGAAGCATCCACTTAATTCAACACATGAATCAAGCATGCCTCAATAGTCACCAAGCATGAGTCACACCATGAGTCACTAAGTGAGCCATGCTTTAATAAATGATAATAACACCTTATCCTCCACCTCATTAACCATTTAATCCAGAATGGTTATAAACAAATAAGGCATTTTCTTCTAGAAGCGCCCTTGTAATAAATTACAAGAATACTCCTCACTATATATACATATTCGTATCCGTATTCCGAAAAAATACGAATACAAAGAGACGAAAATAATCCAATAATCTAATACTAGGATCTGGTTTAAACCAAAGCCCACTAGTATAAACCGTCCAAATCATAATCCGTGCATAAGTGCACGTATATGATCGAACCCTGCCGTAAAACCATACGGTCTCTACATCGTTTCGCCCGAAGTAAGGAAACCCTCTATGTGGGACTCTAAAGACTCGTCAATACGCTGGTAGTGAGTTTAACCAAAAGCACGTCAGCGGCACTAGCTGTACGTAACGGCTATCCAGATATGGAGAGAAAGGAAGGCCGAAGAGCAAACTCATCCGAACCTCTACTGAGCCTGTCCGTGACAATCTCCGTACAGTCCGGTCTGTTCGTCTAAGAGTATCACATATCGGGTCTTGGGAGGTGGATAAAGTCAGACCCCTGATAACGTGATATTTCGTGTCGGTATGAAGCCCATCACCCACTGAGAAACTACTGATCCAAATCAGTAATTCTCGTCTATCTTGACCAAGGATTTCTGGTGATGGCCACCCATGCACCGCGCAAATCAACCCCCAATACCGGGAGAGATGAATCCCCGACGATCCGCTCACTGCCTCCATGTGACTCGAGACTGTAACCAACTAAAACCTATTTGCACGACTCTTTTGAGCCGTGGTAGGGTAGTAATCAAAGCACAGTGGGAACTCATACGAGAAAAATAACGTTCTCATGTCGACAGACTAACTTGTACCCGTGTCACCTGGGAACTGCTATCGGACAATACGTATAATACCAACTAGCATGTTCCCGGTGAGTCCGTCCAGTGTATTCATAACCCAATGAGCACATGTATACTATCTTAGGTGACTAACTGACACCAATGGCTTGTGAGAACGGCCACCGCCCCTCGTCGGGGTCTCGATAAGTATACACTAGTCTACTCCGGAGTATCGATGCCCAGTCTTGATACTCCGGCGACTAAGGACATTTAAGGATGTGCTTATAGACCACCCAGCTTCCACATATATGATCGCCATCATAATGCTGGTAGTCAAGCAAGAATCCTATGGGCTCTATCAACATGTAATAGTGATCTGTAATACCACATAATACATGTACATGATAATAAAGAAAAACTGATAGCATACTATCATTTTGAGTAAGACTGTTGTACCTGTATAGGTCCTCTCTCAATCATCACAATCGTGTGCTTGCGATTGCAATAATTGACTTGAGGGCACTATAGCCAACATTGTATTCGCACAATTTTATCATATGTATACGATTAAAATCGGCATAAATTTCTGCAACATAATGAATGACTTGCAAAACAACTGGCCTCTTTAGCCAACTTTATCAAAAAGCACAAATAAAGAATAGCATCACTATTTTACTTCCAGTTACTGTAAGATACATCTATATTTTAAGTTAAAGAATTGAAAAATAAAAAATAAAACAATAAATCACACCATCCTACTTCAATATAACCACTTACCATGAAAATTATATTTTATATGGCATAAACTAATTCTTGTATTCTAAATAGTTAATAAATATTTATATGATATGCAACACAAATAACATGAGTTTGTACCCGAAAAAGTATATTATAAATTAACATCGCACCATAACTAATTATTACTTAAGATGATTTTAATATGCAGTAACCACAACTTCATATATAATTATACAATATCATATTGAAATATCGGAATAAATAGTACTTAATTAAATATCATTATCTAAATATCATAATTTTAGTACTAATCTTCGTCATCAAATTTACTTGCTTCATCATCACATCCACGTAAATTCGTACAGTCATCATCATCTTCTCCAGTTAGCTCCAAAGTTGGGGCTTTATAAAATTGGCGGACAACCCTTTCAAGACTACTGACGGTAAATCCTTTATTTTGGATAAATTTATGATTATCATTAATCACTCTTATTTTATTTTATATGCAATGGATGCACACTTATCAAGATGTTAGACATACATTGACTATTATGTTGCATTTGAAATTATTTTAACAATTTATGTCATACCGATGAATAAAAGTGGATAATGGAGAAGAGTTTGAGCTTGCTGATAAAAAACTACAATATTTGTTTGATCGGTTTTGTTCTCATTTCATGCTTTAATTCGGTACCTAGAATATGTTTATATTGGTCAAATATTATATATTAAATTTATTCGGCAATCTATAAGATTTTCTTAAAAAATACATTTTCATAGAATCCAACCTTATATGCCCGCAATCTGAATAAAGGTAAGCATATTTTTGCCCAGACTGTACCTTTACACTTCGCTTGCATTTAGAACATATATCATAACATTTCATCGGGAAAGATGTAAAGAACTGTGCTATTAACTATAAAATCCAGAACCTATATAGAAGTATAGAGATAAACAAACCATTTTAATAAAACAAAAAAGAAAAATATAACTTACTTTAGATTATATACTAAATACATGTTAATATTACATTATATGTCATATATATTACATATAAATTATCAATTCATACCGTATTTGGTGGATGACAAATTCTTGTTTCATTGATTTGGTGTTCAATGGTACACGTTTCTACCATCTGATTTACATTATTGTTATTACTTCCAACTTGTCTCGAATACTCAATTTGCTTTGTTGGCAGATCGAACCGAACCCTAAAAGCATGACACTCTTATCAACATTACCTTTAATAAATTTAAAAATGTAATACTCCAAAATATAATAAATATATGGTATATGTAGGGTGTTTTCGTCACCCCATTGAGATGGGAATACGCGTGCGCTTGTCAGGCGCATTACAGATTCCCCCTGCCTAGGGTAGGCCGGGGTTTATTGATTGTGGGGATCCGAATCTCCGGCAACCGCGGACTAAGCTGCCGTTAATTACCTCTCACATTTGGAGCGAAGGAACCTCCGATTAACGGGTTAAACTGGTCATGCGAACTCAATATGCAGTATCGTGTTTTGAAGGGGTTTTGGAAATATCGGGGGCCCCGCAGAGTTTTTACGGGGGTCCAGCTACCCGGATAGCGGGCTGGGGGTCAAGGGGGCTAGCAGCCCCCTTGCGGGGTGCGGGGCAGCATCTCGTTAGAAATTTTTTCTAACGGAAGACAGTGTCGTGGAGTCTGTGTATGTTTTCCTTCCCCCCTCTTTTTTTTAAAAGTGGAGTTTAATTTCAAAAGGGATTTTATTGTGGAGTTAAACTCCAAAGAATTTTGAATGGAGTTAAACTCCTAAAAGAATTTCATGCGGAGTTAAACTCCTAAAATAGAACTTTATTGTGGAGTTAAACTCCAAAGAATATATTTTTATTTTTATTTTTATTTTTTAAAAAAAAGGGTTTAGACTCCAGAAGGGATTTTGTTGCGGAGTGCACGTAAAACGAGGGGGAAAAGAAAACAAAATGGCGTCTAAAGGACGCTCGCACAGCAGGTGGGCACCTTAATGCCCAGGGTCACGTGCGCGCACGTGACCAATGGGCACTTTGGCGCCCGCCAGGGTCACGTGGGCACACATGACCGAAGGGCACTATGACGCCCCGGGGTCACGTGCGCACACGTGACCGATGGGCGCTTTGGCGCCCCCCGGGGTCACGTGGGCGCACGTGACCGATGGGCGCCTTGGCGCCCCGGGGGTCACGTGCGCACACGTGACCGATGGGCGCCTTGGCGCCTCGGGGTCACGTGGGCACACGTGACCGCGGGAAAACCCGCGGAAAGGGAGGCCTAGCCCCTGGGCTGGGGAGTTGAACTCCCAAGGGAATTTATGGAGTTAAACTCCAACAGAAACAAATTTATGGAGTTAAACTCCAACAGAAATTAATTTTATGGAGTTAAACTCCAGCAACTTTTAGAAAGGAGTTAAACTCCTGGGGGGTTTATTGCTCTTCTTTTGAGCCTTGGGTCTGTCCAAAGTTAGATTTTTGGAGATGGGTCTCCTTCTTCTTGCTCTTGACCGGCGGGATCTTAGAGAAAAGGGGATGAGCCTTTAAAGCCTCCCCTTTTCGAGATCTGCTTGGAGATCCGAGCTCCCCTTCGTAGGTTTTGTGGTGGAAATCTACTTATTTTGAGAAAAGGAAGAGTTAAACTCTTGATTTAATTCAAAAGGAAAAAGAAGGTTTTAGAACCTTGAGGAAGGAGGAAGAGATCTCAGATCTAGAAAATTTTTGGAGAGAGAAAAAAAGTTGTGAGATATTTTCATTATCCTTGCCTTTATAGGCCATACACTTTACACATAGCGCCTTGGGCTTCACAAAATGGCATTTTGCCCACCCCATGGCTCATGTGCCATTTCTTTTTGCACAAAAGCCATGGGCTTTTACAAAAGTTTGGCTTTATGCCTATTTTTCTTACATTTATCCATAAAATAAAATAAAGAAATACAACAAAATTGTTTATTACAAAATTTTTATCTTGGCATAGGGGGAGGCCGGCCGCTTCATGTTCAAGCTCGACCCGGGCATGGGCCCACTGGATCTGGGCTTGGGCCCACTTGGCTTAGGGTTGACCTTGATTTTGACTTGGTCAACCAGGGTGTAAATTTTTACCCCAACAAATTGCCCCCCATCAATAAATGCACACCACATATGTGGGTCGTGTGCATGAAATTGATGGATCTTCTTTCACGTGGATGCGACTTGATTCGGTTCCCACCTTTTGGGAAGCTGGCACTGCCCTTTTTACGACATAGACGGTCGATGCGGCCCTTTTTGCGACTTGGACGGTCGGTGCTGCCCTTTTAGCGACGTGGACGGTCGGTGCTGCCCTTTTTGCGACGTGGATGGTCGGTTCTGCCCTTTTTGCGACTTGGACGGTCGGTTCTGCCCTTTTTGCGACATGGACGGTCGATGCTGCCCTTTTTGCGACGTGGACGGTCGGTGCTGCCCTTTTTGCGACTTGGACGGTCGGTTCTGCCCTTTTTGCGACATGGACGGTCGATGCTGCCCTTTTTGCGACTTGGACGGTCGGTTCTGCCCTTTTTGCGACTTGGACGGTCGGTTCTGCCCTTTTTGCGACTTGGACGGTCGGTGCTGCCCTTTTAGCGACGTGGACGGTCGGTTCTGCCCTTTTTGCGACTTGGACGGTCGGTGCCGCCCTTTTAGCGACGTGGACGGTTGGTTCTGCCCTTTTTGCGACTTGGACGGTCGGTGCTGCCATTTTAGCGACGTGGACGGTCGATGCTGCCCTTTTTGCGACTTGGACGGTCGGTCCTGCCCTTTTTGCGACTTGGACGGTCGGTGCTGCCCTTTTAGCGACGTGGACGGTCGGTTCTGCCCTTTTTGCGACTTGGACGGTCGGTGCATGATTTGACTTGCTCTGCTTCTTGCAGTGTCAGGGGTAGACTTGACTTGCTCCGCTTCTCGCGGTGTCGAGATTGGATTCTGACTTACTCCGCTTTCTGCGGTGTCGGAGTGGAAGTTGACTTCTTGATTTTGATTTAGGTTGACATCAGCATCGCTATACTGGAATATGGTACCAGGAGCGAATCATCATCCGTCATTGAGAGGACTTTGGGATTTTGATCTTTGTTTGGCATCTGCATTGCTACACTGGAACAATGCCAGGAGCAACTCATCATTTGCCCCAGGAGGATTTTTTTTTTTTTTGCGACTTTGAATGTGGTCTCACCGGTAGGACTTGGGAGAGATTGGGATTGTTTTACGCCCGTGGATTGTATACGGTTTTGCAGGATGTATGATCCAGACCGTAGGGCCGGAAAAATTTCGGGACTTTGTCGGCGTCTGCATCGCTGCACTGGAATATGGTACCAGGAGCGACTCATCATTCGCCGTTGGGGTATGGGATTTGGAATTTGGTTGGCGTCTGCATCGCTGCACTGGAATATGCTACCAGGAGCGACTCATAATTCGCCATTGAGAGGACTTTGAATTTGAGTCTTGTTTGGCATCAACATTGCTGCACTGGAATAATGCCAGGAGCAACTCATCATTTGCCTTGGGAGGACTTGGGATTTGGGTTTTTGGTCGGCATCAGCACCGCTAACACTGAAGCGAAATGCCAGGAGCGACTCATCATTTGCCGTTGCCCGTCGGGGAAGGATGGCTTAGGAGACAGGTTTGGGTTCCTGTCACCTAAGGCTTTTCAATTTTATGGGCCGTGAGGGTCCCATAAAAGCATTTTCTCCCTACTAGTCGTAAGGATCCCGCAGGTGTATTTTCTCCTTAAGAATCGTGAGGATTCCTAAGTGTTTTGCTCCTTTGTGAGTCGTAAGGATCTCACGCAGGGTTTTCTCCTCATAAGGTCGAGGGGACTTTGCGAGTGTATTTCGTCTCTTTTCACGAGTTTGTGCCCTTTCGGGTTTTCACAGACCCGCCGGTAGTCCTGCTGTTTTTACTCACGGAGCCCTTTCGGGTTTTCATCCGTGCCCGTTTTGCTTGTGGACATACCGTTTATTATATATTTTTTTCTTTTTTCTTTTTTCTTTTCTTTTTTTTTTTGCCGCTGGTGGGACTTTAGAAGTAGTCACACCGGCAGGATTTGGGAGAGATAGGGGTCATTTACGCCCGTGGATTGTATACGGTTTTGCAGGGTGTATGATCCAGACCGTAGGGCTGATGTGCTCAATTCGCCTGCGACTTGGAGCATTCACGTGTAGTATTTCTTGAGATATCGGCCATTGATGGGTGGCATGGGCCTTTCTCCCTCGGCGCTTATTAGTTGGTAGGATCCTCCGTCAAACACTTTCTCGATGACGTATGGTCCTTCCCAGTTTGGCTCGAATTTTCCCTTGGCATGTCGATTGGGGATGATCGGTCTTTTGAGGACCAACACCAGTTCACCTTTCTTGAAAGCGCGGAGACGGGTTATCTTGTCATAGGCCCATGACATTTGGGCTCGGTATAGCTCCAGACTTTGCTGCACCTCGAGCCTCTTTTCTTCGAGGGCATCGAGTTCATCCAGTCGAAGGAGCACGTTTTCCTCCTCCGTCAACTCATGCTGAACGGCCATTCTTAAGCTTGGAACTTCGACTTCGAGGGGGAGGACCGCCTCCTCTCCGAAGAGCAATGAGTATGGATTGGACTGGGTTGGAGTACGGTGCATGGTACGATATGCCCAAAGCGCCTCGTGAAGCTTGAGATTCCACTCCCTCTTGTTGGCTGAAGCATTTTTCCTCAGGAGCTTGCATAGAGTCTTATTGAAGGCTTCGGCGAGCCCATTGGCTCTTGGATTATAGATGGAGGAATATCTCCAGTCTATCTTGTGCTGAGTAGCGAACCTTGAGACATTGAAGCTCTTGAAAGAAGGCCCATTGTCAGAAATGATTCTTCTTGGTGTACCGAAGCGGTATAGAATATTATGCTGGAAGAATGTTAGAATATCTTTTGTCTTGACTTCTTTTAGCGGGACAGCTTCAGCCCATCTGGAGAAGTAGTCTGTCGCAGCCAGTATGAACCGGTGGCCTTTGGATGACGGAGGATCAATTGGGCCAACAATGTCGGTGCCTCAGACTTCGAAGGGCCACGACGCCACCGTAGGATGCAACGGATTGGGATGCTTGTGAATGAAATCACCATGGATTTGGCAGATCTGACATTTCTTTGCATGCTCTCCGCAATCCCGTATCATGGTGGGCCAGTAATACCCAAGCCGTTTAATTTGCAGTCGCATCTTGGGGCCAGATTGGTGAGCACCGCAAACGCCTGAGTGAACTTCTTTCATGACTTTTTGGGCTTCGGCCGATGACAGGCACCTGAGCCAGAGTTGGTCATATGACCTGTGGTATAACGTGTCATTTACAAACACGTATCGGAGAGCTCTTTTCTTCAGCTGAATCCTCGTAGATTTTTCTTCGGGCAGCTTGTCGTATCGGAGGTACTCTATGAAGGGTTCTCTCCAATCGGGCTCGTCTTGGATGATCGAAGCTTCTTTGGCAGGACTGCTCTCTTGTTCCGCGCTTTCCTCTTCTCGTAGAGAGACTGGGGGTAGAATTTGTCGGCTCCTGACTGTGATCAGAATTTCTTCCAAGTCAGGATCAGCCAGCTCCTTGGCCAGGCGAGCGAGTATGTCGGCTTTTCCGTTCAATGCTCTAGGGACTCTTGTTAGTTCAATGTGAGTGAACCGTTTCATGAGTTCCACCACCCGGCTTCTGTACCGAGCTAACTCGGGTTTGTATATCTTATAGGTGCCGCTTACTTGCTTGACGACAAGCTGGGAGTCACCGTAAACCCATAGCCGAAGGATTTCCATTTCTATGGCGAGCTCCAAACCAGCTATCAGAGCTTCATACTCAGCTTCATTGTTTGTTCGAGGCTCGGTGAGAGCGAAAGAACGCCGTAAGGTTCCCATTGATGGTGTGATAAACACCAATCCTATCCCTGCTTTTATCTCTGGGACGTTTGATCTGCCGGAGCTCCTTATTGATGAGGCCCCATCGAAGTAGAGCTCCCAACATGGCCCATCTTCCTCGAGGTGTAGCACTTGTTCGTCGGGTAACTCATAATTTAGCGGCGACCCTTCTGGTATAGGATGAGCAGCGAGAAAGTCTGCAAGAGCTTGCCCTTTTACTGCTTTCTGAGGAGTATAAACTATGTCAAACTCAAGTAGCATGATAGCCCATCCTGCCATCCTGCCGGCTAGGCTTGCTTTGGTCATCAAGTGTTTGAGCGGGTTGACCTTAGAGATCAGCATAACCCAATGAGCCAGCAGATAGTGCCTCAACTTCTTCACAGCAAATATCAGAGCCAGGCATTGCTTTTCGATTGGGGAATAGTTGTGTTCCGCCCCGACTAGAGTTCGACTGAGGTAGTAGAGGGCATTTTCCTTTCCCTCCTCATTATTCTGGGCGAGGAGCGTACCGAGTGACTCATCTAGCGCGGCAGTGTAGAGAATCAACGGTTTATTTGGAATGGGAGCGGCCAGCACTGGAGGGTGCAACAGGTATTGTTTGATGCTTTCGAACGCTGCTTGACATTCGGCATCCCAGATAAAAGGAGCTCCTTTCTTCATGAGCTTTGAGAAGGGCCTACATCTCCCCGACAAATTTGAGATAAACCTCCGTATATAAGCAAGCTTGCCTTGGAAAGATCTCAGCTGCGTCAGACTCTTTGGAGGGGGCATCTCCATGATGGCCTTTATCTTTGATGGGTCAATTTCGATCCCTCGATGCCGGACTATAAAACCCAGGAATTTTCCCGATGACACGCCAAAAGCACACTTCAGAGGATTCATCTTCAGATCGTATTCCCTCAGTCTGGTGAGAACGGTCCTAAGATCTTGGATGTGGTCGGCCTTGGCTTCAGTTTTGACGACCAGATCATCAACATAGCATTCGACGACTTTATGGATTAGGTCATCAAAGATATTAGTCATTGCCCTTTGATATGTAGCGCCCGCGTTCTTTAGCCCGAACGGCATCACTTTGTAGCAGTATATTCCGATCGGGGTTCGAAATGCTGTGTGCTTCTCATCCTCAGGCGACATCTTGATCTGATTGTATCCAGACGAGCCATCCATAAAGGTGAACAGCTCGTAATTTGAGGTGTCATCGACCATCATTTCCATGACCGGTAGCGGGAAGTCGTCTTTAGGACATGCCTTGTTGAGGTCCCTGAAATCGACACAAACTCGGATCTGCCCATTTTTCTTCTTCACTGGGACTATGCATGCGATCCAATCCGCATATTTCTCTTCCCTGATGAAGCCGGCATCGATGAGCTTCTTAGTTTCCTCAATGACCTTTTCTTCTAGTTCCCTTCTCATTCTTCGAGGAGCTTGTTTGACTGGCTTAGCATCAGGAGATATAGACAACTTATGTACGGCCACTTCAGGGGAAAGGCCAGGCATTTGTTTGTATGTCCACGCGAAGCAGTCAACGAACTCATGCAGCAGGGCAATTATCTGTGCTTTCATTTCCTCTGACAAGAGCGAGCTGATGTAGGTCGGCCTTGGATTATCCGGCGTTCCTAAGTCAATCTCTGTTAGCTCGTCAAAGGTTGCTTGTTCGCCATCTTCGAGCTCTTGAGGAGCTTCTTCCGGCTCGGCTATATCGTCATCATCATTTGATCTTTCGCTGGCCTTACTAACATGGATCATGTAGCACGCCTTGGAATCAGGTTGAATGTAGCCTATGCCCCGTCTATCTGGAATTCGTCCATCGATGAGTGCTCGGACCTGGGGCGGATACCATAGCCCTTCGTAAAACTTTGCTTCGGACTCCGTTTGGTACAACCGGCATCCGCACTTCTTAAAGTATTCCCGCATCTCGGGCGCATAGTATCTGGGATTGAGGACGGCTCTTATGTCTCTCTCATAGGGAAGGAACGTGACAGAAAGATCGTCCGGGTGCACAACGGGGTTTGACCTGTAAAACAGGATGCCCTTCTGTCCATTTTTCCTCCTGGGCACGTAGAAAGTTTTCAGCTGGTACACGGTAGAGACTGACAATGCATCAAGCTCTTTGCACATCCGTTCCGGCACCCTTGTGACGGCCAGGGACCCTTCTGCGACTTCGAAGGTCTCTCGTAGTTTCGCTTGCTGCATGGGGGTCCAATCTGCACAGCTGTTGCACGGCAGGTCCTCTTCTTCTGACTCTTCAGTGTCACTGCCGAGATGAGGGCGGACTTTGCTGCTAGATGGGCCTTCAGTAACAGATTCGTCCGTATCGCTGCCAAAATGAGGGCGAGTTTTACGGAAGGACGGGCTTCCAGCGTCGGACTCATCAGTGTCGCTGCCGAAATGCGGGCGCACTTGGGTATTTTTGCTTTTGAAAGTGACGGTCGGCGCAGATTTGCTTTCGAGTCTTGGGGCCGGTCTATCCTCGGTCAGTTGTGGCTTAGCATTTTGGTGGTTCATAAAGTACCGAGAATCTTCATAGCGGACTTCATGCACACCGAACGGCTGGATGTCTCCGTCAATGCGTCTTTCTTCGCCATTTTTAGTATACTTCATACATTGATGGAGAGTTGACGGAATGATGCCGTAATCGTGGAGCCACGGCCGCCCCAAGAGAATCTTATAAGACGTGTCTGCGTCGATCACGTATATCTTAGCTTCAGTTTGCAGATCCCCGAATTTGATTGGCAAAGCTATAGACCCCAGAACTTGCTGGCAATTTTGGTTGAAGCCTTGAATGACAATCCTTTCTCTTGAAAGGTGTCGGACGTCCATTGACAAACTCTTCAGAGTTCGCAAGTTCATGATGTTCACTGAGGACCCCGGATCAATCAATATGCGATTAATTCGATCTCCGTCGCTGTACCCGGTCACGTAAAGCGGTCGATTGTGCTCAGCTGTTCCCAGTAGCAAGTCTTCATTCTTAAATGTGACTGCGGCGGCATGCAAAGCGTGGTGAGCTTCTTTCATATTAATTTCCGCGAAGTGAGCCTGATACCGCTCGGGGTTTTGTAGAGCGTGAATAAGAACATCTCTAAGCTCCTTAGATAGGACCAAGGCATCGTAGATGCTCAGGAGAGACGGAAGCCTTCCAAGGTGGGCCAAGACATTATAGTCTACTGGGGAAGGACTCGAGTTTTCATCAGCCGGTTCCCCGCCATCTTCATCATTAGCCACCTGTTTTCCCTTTCCTTTTGGGGCATTGCCTTGATTTGGCGGTAGAGCCCTGCCGCTTCTGAGCTGGATTTGGTTGGCCTTTGTGGCGAGCTCCTCGTCCTCTTCAGGAAAACAGAGCTCATCCTCAGAGTTGCTACCAAGATGGATGGCGTAGCAGGTCACTACTGGGATCTCTTCATTGGAGTCTTCTTCTAACTCCTCCAGAATTTCAGCCGCTTGTACAGGGAAGAACTCCTTCAATTGAATCAATGTTCTTTCCTTTTGTTCATATTCTTCGAGGGAATCGATATATTTTTGAATGGTCGATTTCCCTGCAGACTCTTTTCCGCGCCGAGCTGCACTTTTCTTCTTCTTGAGCTTCTTGGATTTTGAGCCTGATGGAGCCACATTGGCAGCTGGACTGGTAGGCTTCTTCTGTCCTTCCCATTCCATCCTGGGCTCTTTCTGAAGTAGCTTTAGCATCTTCTTCATCTTATTAGATATGTGCGTACTCCACGGAGGCCGTGATGAGTCAGTTTCGTTTGTCAGGGCAGCAGATTCAGCTGTCTGCTCCCAGAAGGCTTCAACTTCTGTCTATATAAAGTTGGCGGTCGCAACTTGATTGTTCACCAACACGCTTTTGGACAGCTCGATCTCTCCAGCCTTGTACTGCTTCTCGACCCAGTCTTTGAAGATATAGCAATCCTCGATCGCATGGCTCACTACTCGGTGGTACGGGCAATACAGGGGATTGTCGGTCATTTTTGCTTCTTGGGGTCTTTTCGACTCCGGCAATTGTAGGCCGTTGTTCAAGGCATCTTTAAATATCTTACGGACCTTGTCCCTTCTGAAAGAGTAAACTTTGTTCTTCTTCTCCTCTAGGGAAGGCCCATCTCCTCCCAGCAATGGCTTTCGAGACCGGTTAGTTTTGGATTCGGCCGCCCTTCGCTTTTCTTCATTGTCGGACGCATTGAAGACATTGGTACTGCTGGAACTCCCGCTTCTACGGTTGTCGTCCCGCTTGCTTTTCCAAGTTTTGTCTCTCTGAGAATCCGGCGGGGACTCCTGCTTCGAGCGTTCCAGCATTTGGACTTTCTTGGTTAGCTCCTGAAATGTCTTGAGGCCTGCCGTACATAAGAATGGGACCATCCAATTGCTGAGGTTCCCAATGAGAAGGCTGACGGACTGGTCGAGCTCCAGCGGCGGTTCGCACTTGACTGTGAGATTACGCCATCGGGCGATAAAGTCGGTGTTGCTTTCATTCTTCCCCGGCTTAGTCCTCACAAGGTCGGCAATGGAGATTTTATCACTGACACTCATGAACCTTTGCCGAAACAGGGACTCCATTTGGGCAAAGGTAATGACGGATCCGTCCGGTATACTCGCATACCAGTCGAAGGCGACGCCAGTCAGGCTGTTGACAAACTGACGAAGAAGGAGCGCGTCATTGCCCCCTGTATTTCCGCACGATGCTTTGAAGTGGGCGACGTGCTGATTTGCATTCCCCGTTCCATCAAATCTTCCGAATTTAGGAATGACGTAGCCGCTTGGGAACTCAATCAGATCGTACTGCGCGGGATATGGCCGCCCACTACTGCCGATTTCTTTCTGAGCTTCAGCTTCGGCCACCAATGTTTTAACCTTGCTGGTGACCAAATCCATTATCCGATCCTGTGTTAGCAGGATAGTGCTATCTGGGGCCAAGGCGTCCCCAGAAGCGGAGTGTGGCCGGCTTTCATGTGGCTCGACCAGTCTTGGTCCCAAAGGAACAGGCATTGGCTGCCTCGGATTGTCATCACCCGGCTGATTAGTAGCGGCTTGTGCTTGATTGGGAGGCGCTCGAGCAATTTGAGCCGTAAGCTGCGTCACCACGTTCGTTAAGTCGTCAATCTTTGAATAGAGCTTGGCCATCTCTTTATCTTTGCTCCTGAGCTGTCTTCGAAGCTCTTGAAGCAGCTCTTGCTCCGCAGTCCTGGGGCGGAAAGTAGGCTCTTCCTCGCTGTCCGAGCTTGACTCTGCATGGACCGAGGGGTCTTTCTGCCTATCATCCTCATCGAGAGGGTTTTCTTCATCCAGCGGGGGCGGCTGTTCTTGGGCGGCGGCAACCACATTCAGGCTAGATTGGGCTTGGGATGTGGTGGCCCCATCCTTGCTTTTGCTGCGAAGGTTGTCGCTGGGGCGCCCGCCCGCCATATAGACCGTATGGATGATATATCCGGCCGTCTTTCGGTCAATGGCGGCTGACTTCACGGATCGCTGTCTTGACCTCCTTGCTTCGGTAGCCGGTAGTCGATTGAAGGCGGCTGGCCTAAACAGCTTTTTGAATGGCGCTGGTGCTTCTTTTCTGGATTTGCCCCGTTGCTTTCGTGCGGCACAGAGCGCCTGATAGACTCTTGAAGAGACATCGTCATACTTTTTCTGTTGGGGCCGGGACACGTCTCTTTGTGGCACTGTTCGGACCGCTGTCTTCTTGATTCTGGCGGTCATGGCGTTTTTCTGAACCCACTTCAGAGGCTCGAAGGAATTGCTGATTCTTACGTCAGACTCAGCCGTCGTCGCGGGGCAACCCTGCACTTGGAACTTCCCACGATTCCATTTGGCCGAAGCCTTGGCCCTCTTGTTGGCTCGATACCTGAGACGCTTCTGCCTTAACTTTTCTGTTCTAAGCACCTGGCAGACTTCGGTTCTTTGGGAAGGCGCTGCAGACCGGGCGATGGAAGGCCTTGGAGATACCCTCGATTGTGCATTTGTTGGAGTCATCGCCTGAGCTCGTCCGCAACATTTGATGTTGTCCTTTGTACCGAAGTTCTTGCCCCCCGCTGGAGCACCAAAGAATCGTTCAGATACAGTCTTAAGTTTCGGTTGTGGTGCCTTGGCGATCACGACATTCGGCCTCTTACCCCTTGAGACCGGCTTGGCCACCTGTTCCGCCGGGATCTCCGCCAGATGAGCGCTTCCGGCAGGGTAGATGATGACGGAGCCAAACTGGCGGGGCGGTTCCTCCCACTGTCGACTGAGGCTTGCGGGGAGAACCACACGAGCGTTGATCTTGACCACGTACGGAATCGGGGTCACGTTTGAAGCTGAATTTGTCTGGGGAGACATTGTCATCGAAGGTTGATTGCTGCACAGGAAAAAAAACATCATTTCAGTATAAACAATCGATATGTATATTGATTGAGTTCGCATGAACGCTTAACCCGAGATATGGGAGGAAAGAAAGGTCCCACCGGGCGTACCAGAATCTGTAGGGTGTTTTTCGTCACCCCATTGAGATGGGAATACGCGCGCGCTTGTCAGGCGCATTACAGATTCCCCCTGCCTAGGGTAGGCGGGGATTTATTGATTGTGGAGATCCGAATCTCCGGCAACCGCGGACTAAGCTGCCGTTAATTACCCCTCGCATTTGGAGCGAAGGAACCTCCGATTAACGGGTTAAACTGGTCATGCGAACTCAATGTGGAGTATCGTGTTTTGAAGGGGTTTTGGAAATATCGGGGGCCCCGCAGAGTTTTTACGGGGGTCCCGCTACCCGGATAGCGGGCTGGGGGTCAAGGGGGCTAGCAGCCCCCTTGCGGGGTGCGGGGCAGCGCCCCGTTAGAAATTTTTTCTAACGGAAGATAGTGTCGTGGAGTCTGTGTATATTTTCCTTCCCCCCCTTTTTTTTTAAAAGTGGAGTTTAATTTCAAAAGGGATTTTATTGTGGAGTTAAACTCCAAAGAATTTTGAATGGAGTTAAACTCCTAAAAGAATTTCATGCGGAGTTAAACTCCTAAAATAGAACTTTATTGTGGAGTTAAACTCCAAAGAATATATTTTTATTTTTATTTTTATTTTTAAAAAAAAAGGGTTTAGACTCCAGAAGGGATTTTGTTGGGGAGTGCACGTAAAACGAGGGGGAAAAGAAAATAAAATGGCGTCTAAAGGACGCTCGCACAGCAGGTGGGCACCTTAATGCCCAGGGTCACGTGCGCGCACGTGACCAATGGGCACTTTGGCGCCCGCCAGGGTCACGTGGGCACACGTGATCGAAGGGCACTATGACGCCCCGGGGTCACGTGCGCACACGTGACCGATGGGCGCCTTGGCGCCCCCCCGGGGTCACGTGGGCGCACGTGACCGATGGGCGCCTTGGCGCCCCGGGGGTCACATGCGCACACGTGACCGATGGGCGCCTTGGCGTCCCGGGGGTCACGTGGGCACACGTGACCGCGGGAAAAACCCGTGGAAAGGGAGGCCTAGCCCCTGGGCTGGGGAGTTGAACTCCCAAGGGAATTTATGGAGTTAAACTCCAACAGAAACAAATTTATGGAGTTAAACTCCAACAGAAACAAATTTATGGAGTTAAACTCCAACAGAAATTAATTTTATGGAGTTAAACTCCAGCAACTTTTAGAAAGGAGTTAAACTCCTGGGGGGTTTATTGCTCTTCTTTTGAGCCTTGGGTCTGTCCAAAGTTAGATTTTTGGAGATGGGTCTCCTTCTTCTTGCTCTTGACCGGCGGGATCTTAGAGAAAAGGGGATGAGCCTTTAAAGCCTCCCCTTTTCGAGATCTGCTTGCAGATCCGAGCTCCCCTTCGTAGGTTTTGTGGTGGAAATCTACTTATTTTGAGAAAAGGAAGAGTTAAACTCTTGATTTAATTCAAAAGGAAAAAGAAGGTTTTAGAACCTTGAAGAAGGAGGAAGAGATCTCAGATCTAGAAAATTTTTGGAGAGAGAAAAAAAGTTGTGAGATATTTTCATTATCCTTGCCTTTATAGGCCATACACTTTACACATAGCCCCTTGGGCTTCACAAAATGGCATTTTGCCCACCCCATGGCTCATGTGCCATTTCTTTTTGCACAAAAGCCATGGGCTTTTACAAAAATTTGGCTTTATGCCTATTTTTCTTACATTTATCCATAAAATAAAATAAAGAAATACAACAAAATTATTTATTACAAAATTTTTATCTTGGCGTGGGGGGAGGCCGGCCGCTTCATGTTCGGGCTCGACCCGGGCATGGGCCCACTGGATCTGGGCTTGGGCCCACTTGGCTTAGGGTTGACTTTGATTTTGACTTGGTCAACCAGGGTGTAAATTTTTACCCCAACAGTATACTACCATCTCATCAGTCGTTCTGCTTCGGGATACCATCGGCTTTAAATCTCATTCTCGTAAAGCATGTTGTTTCTAACATATAATTTCCTATAATTGTATCATTTACCATATCAACAATGCTATACTTGTAAAAACATAATAAGTATTAATAACCATTAAAGTTTAATTTTAATTTTAAAAAACAAAAATTCTATAAGTGCAAGTAAAAAATTTACCTCTGAAATCCTTAGCAAGTATACTTATTGCGGAAATTAAGAAACCATCGGTGTATCCTTTCCCAAAAATACTCATGTGCTTTGTCAGAAAATTCTTCCAGATCGTTAATGTGATCGGTTTCTTATAACAACCATCATCAACGAGTCTTCAACTAATTTACTTGTATCTCCATATTTTAAAAAGATTATCCGTTCATGGCTCACATCAATGGCATCCTACTATATCTGCAACTCACATAATGAATATAAAAGGTCATGAATATATAAAAGTTTTAATGACTTATAATAAAAAATTAAAATGGTTAACAATTATAAGTACACATCATGTTACTATGAATACATTCAAGCTTACGTGCAAGATCGCGTACCTTACATAACTTTTTAAAATGATAAGTACAACCAGCCGATATTTCTTTCATAGAAACTTCATCAACCTTTGATTGCCTTATCTATGATAATTGCCATCTGTTTTCCAAAACATTAATAGATTTATTGGTTATCAAAATCACAATATTTTTTTTTATCACGTATACTTTATCAACGGATATCATGTTATTCTATTTGTCAGCATATAAATCATCCACTAACACCTCTCTTTCAACACCCTGCATAAAGTCGTACAATTAATATTTAAATAACAAATTTTGCGTAAAAAAGATAACTGTTGTCGTAAAAAACTCATTTCTTCGTCTCTAACCACAAATGTAAGCGAGTTTGATGACTTTACATACAATCCACCATATCAAAATCACGTGATACGTATTTTGATATTATACAATTTAGCTTGTTCTACAATTTTTTCGAAAGTGGTGATCTCCAAAAGTATATTTGGCATTTTCTTCTTACTTTGTTGATAAGATTTGTCAGAAATCAAAGTCGATGGATTCTTCTCTTTCTTTCTTCTGCTTTCATGTTGGCTACTGGTTGCTTCGTCTTTTAGTATAAGAAAATACGTTGTTAAAATTAGAACGAATTTTTTTTTATAAATAAATAAAACAGATAATTGGTATACACATACCATTCTTATAATCCTTTTTTAAAGGAGTCACAAGAGCAATTTCTTTTTTACTACTTTCACTTTGTCGGCATAATCTTTTTGCTCTCTTACTCGCAAATTTAGCTTTATTTTTATTTGTACAATGAGCTTGAATATTGCCAATAACACAGTCGTCACGATCATGTAAGTCTGAAACTGACATGCACAATAAAATGTAAGTAATTCATTAAAATCCAAATATAATAAAACATAAAATTTGAAACAATATTACAGGAACTCATATCCTTTTTGTCTTATGAACCGATCTAAATTTTTTCCATATTTATTCAAATATATGCTCTCCTTTTAAAATGTCACACTCTCTTTTCTGAGGTTTCTTATAATTGATACATTTATTTCTTATTTTCCCGATAGTAAGATTATCATCATCATTGTCATCCCCACCATCATTACTACTGTATTGATAATTGACTTCATCATCAAAAATTTTAAACAGAACGGACTCTTCATTCAAGAATATATTCCCATCATAATCATTCAAATTATTCTTTTCCATCCTACACAAGAAATAGAAAAAATGAATCAATAACAATAAATATTACGATATAAAAAAAATCTGACAAAGATGAATAGATCAAGTGAATTTATATATTACATAAAATTCAATGTAAGAACAATGTATATACAATAAATGAAATCGAGTATTAATTCCAATATTGTTGATTTAACAATAAATTTACTGTAAAATTATTTTTAAATCAGAACGATACTTTCCAATATTGGAATTAATACTCGATTTCATTTGCTGTATATATATATATAGTTCTAATGTATCTTTACCTTTTTAAGAACACTTTGTAAAACTTCTTTATAAACAACATTTTGTGTATAATTTTTTGGAATGTCAATTTGTTCTTCTAGAAAAACCTTTAAAGATGAAGCAGATTTAGCTCTTGAGAATACAACATACAATTGTCCATGACAAAATACTAGTGTACGTTGATATAATCCAACTTTTCCTAAGATTTGCCCTTGACTTTTGTTTATAGTCATATCATAAGCAACACGAACGGGAAATTGACACCGTTTAAGGACGAAAAAATGATCTTCATTATCATCAGACATAATTATTCTTAGTATTGTCACACATTTTTCAATATTTGTACCAGTCATGATTTCTTCTTCTATGACCTTTTCACCTAATTGTTTAATTATAAGACGTGTGTCATTGCATAAACCAATATTTTGATCTATATTACGAAGTAACATAATCGGTGTATTTATTTTCAGTTCAAGCGAATGAGGAGGTAATCCAGAACATATCAAGGAATTTAAAAACTTCATTGTATGTAAAAAATTATTGCTAGCAGAATCATCAGCAACAGAAACCTTAGTGTTTGCACTGAAGTAAATTCGACTTTCTTCTCTAATTTGAGAGATGACTTTCTTATTAATATCATCAACTTCTTCATTTCTACATGCAAGTATTGCTCTTGATTCTAGATACCGCGGATTTTGATAATTATCATTTAAATATGTATATATTTCATTTATTAATCCACTAATGCCAAGTCTGGGATTAAATAACATTGAATCTAGAATCTCTATCCAATTATCATCGCAATCATTGCCCATTTGAATTCCTTTAACATCACCATTACCAATATCGATTAGCTATTTGGCAAATTTTTCGATGTCTTCTTCTGACATGGTATTCGTATGGACACGCATGTTTTTTGTTAATATAAACATCTCACATTAATCTCATAAATATGATTTATGTGATGTAATGGACACAATTTGTTGTCTCCTAACCTTATGGATGACAAGTAAAATCTGTCGAAAATCATCACCAAGAACAACAGTCTTTCCACCAAATGGTTTATTCTCAAGTTGTGAATTAATATTTGATAGAATATCTTTGAAAGTTTGATCTATAGCTTCAAATGCAAAGCGGTTTATCATCGGGGTTTCATTCCAAATAATCATTGTTGCTACTTTGATGAGAAAAGAAAGATTAGATTGGCGAGATATTGTGCAAAATGAAAACTCATGATAGGAATTTTGAATCTTAAATGTGTTGTATGTCTTCCAGGCAGTAACAAAAAAGCAATGCCAGAAGATGCAACCGCAAGAACGATTTGTTTCTTACTACGCAACTTCGCTAAAATTGCATTCCATAAATATGTTATGCAGTTCCACCACCTCCATACACAAAAAATAGCTATCCGATATTTTTCACACGAAGTTATTACCGCATCAAAGATTTTTCTTTGTTCATCTGTCACGCCCCCAAAATCGAGAAACGAGAACGACAAGCCCGCGGCGTATTCATATCGAGACGCACCTCTTCTCTTTATGAATATGCTAAGCATCTGGATTAAGCAGCATAAGTATGAACCAACAAGAATTTTAAAAAATAAATAAATAATATTCCACCAACATTTATTACAAGCTTCAAGTTCACTGATAAGAGTTGGACGATATCAAATAAATCGAAAATAGTTAAAAGAAACCTAGAGCTCGGCTTGACTACAAAGATGTTGACTGTCCTCCTCAGTTGATACCACCTCGTACTAGTCTCTTCTCCTGTCCCGCAGTCATCTGACGACATTCCCCAGAAAGAAAACAGAAAACAGGAATGCCGTTAGCGAACTAAAGTTCGGTAAGTTCCTCAGTATAAAACATTTATTCTTGAAAACAAAGGATAACAAGCAAAGTATTTAAAGATGATAATAAAATTGCAATGTATAATTTTAGTTATAAAAAAACATAAAAAGTACACAACACATATAATCGGAAACAACATAAAAACAAACATGTTACTGGGAACGAATGGCAATAAAGAATGTAATATTAACATAGATATGATGGTACAGTTCAAGGATTTAACCAATTATCATGGAAAACAAAACAGATCATAAACAAATAGCAAAACATGATGATCATCCATATAATGGTACATGTAAACAAGGATAATAAAGATCTGGAAACTTATATACAAGCATGTATGAAGAGACATGTCAGGAATAAATAAAGATGGCAGTATTAATAGTATATAGGTCTCCTATCCTAACGTAAATCAAGGTATGGCGTCCAACCAATTTATGAGTTTTTATTTTATGACATGATGGTAGTCGAGTACATGATTACGGAAAACACCAAAGGCGATTGGACGACGCATCCTTAACTCCCAACACCCACCAGTAAATATCAGTCATGACCATTTCTAACGTAAATTAAGGTAGGTGTTTGTTTACCACCGGAAACCAGGTCCGAGGCGAGAGGAGCGCATCCAGCCTGAATCTGTTGGATATATGTATACCCTAGAGGCCATTATATGATAGTGGATGTATTTATACATACATACATACATACATACATACATACATATATATATATATATATATTCATTGTACATTCTTACTCGACATGATAGTATGTTATCTAGTTCTTCTTTATCTGACATGTTGACTTGATCATGTTTTTATTCATTCATACATGTTGATAAAGCCCTGAGGATATAGGCTTGACTACTATGATTATGATGGAGATCATACTAGTGGGACATCTGTAGTTTATAAGCATATCCTGAAAAGTCCTTAGTCATAGGTGTATCGAGACGGGGCATCGATATACCAGAGTAGATTAGCGTATATGATACTGGACCCATATGATGGGCGTTGGATGTTCCCACATTCATCGATGTTTGACATCGAGATCGTATACGGGTGCTCAGTGGTGACTGGGTACACTGGACGGACTCGCCGAGAACTCCTATATGGAATTATATCTATCGTCGGATAGCAGTTCTCAGGTGACACTGTTAGTGTATATGCCCTAGAGGCCATTACTGTATCATACTAGCTTGTATATTATTTAATGGAAGCTTGAGATATTCACAGTTGTATATACAATCTTGCTCGAAATGGTAGTATGCTACTTGGTTTGTCTCTACTTCAATATGTGCATGTGTTTCTTTTAGCATATCGCTTATATACATATTAGTAGAGCCCTTAGGATCTTTGCTTGATTACCAGCGTTGTGATGGCGCTCACACTCGTGGGGGCTGGGTAATCCATAAGCACATCCTTATATAGGTCCCTAGTCGTAGGACTATCGAGACAGGGCATCGATACTCCGGAGTAGACTAGCGTATGCGCTTCTCATCCCAGCGTGGGAGACGGTCTGTCCCACAGCCGTCAGTACGTCGTACTTGAGATAGTATGCGGGTGCTCGTTAGTTTACGAGTACACTGGACAAGACTCATCGGGGACTGTTGGTTGGTATTATACCTATCGTCAGTTATCAGTTCCCAGGTGACATGAGTACAGCTTAGTCCGCTGACTTGACACTGTCACTTCGCCTCAAGTGTGTTCCCACTGTACTTTGATTACTATCCTACCACGGCTCAAAGGAGTCGTGCAAACAGGTAGTAGTTGGGTGCAGTCCCGAAGCACTTGGAGGCAGTGACGGTTAGACAGGATTCGTCTCTCCCGGTATTGGGGGTTGACATCGCGCTGTGTTTAGGAGAGCCATTACACGAGTAGTCCCTGGCCAGGGCAAGCGAGATATACTGGTAGGTTTCCAGTGTTATCTCAGGGTGTTCTGGGCTTCACTCCGACACGACTTGTACCGCTATTAGGGGACTGACGTTTACCGCCCTCCTAGGCCCGCCATGCGATGTATCAGACGAACAGACCGGACTGTAGGAAGACTGTCACATACAGGCTCAGTAGGAGTTCAGATGGGGTCACCTCGTCAGTCTTCTTATCGGCATCTACCTGGGGACCGTTACGTACAGCTAGTGCCGCTTGCGGTCTGTGGTTAAACCCACTGCCAGCGTAGTGTCGAGTCTTTAGAGTCCCACACAGAGAGCTATTCTCCTTTAGGCAAAATGAGTAGAGGTCGCATGGTTTTGCGACAGGGTTCGTTCACATCCGCGCACTTGTGCACGTTTGCTGTCCGGACAGCTTATACTAGCGGGCTTTGGTTTAAGCCAGATCTTAGTATATGATTTGGGATTAGTTCTATCTCTTTGTATTCGTGTTCCACGGACCACGAATACGGGTGAGTATGCACAGTTGATTGAGATGGAGGGAGAGGACTTTGATTAGGGTTAATGACCATTGTCATTTTATTAACCCTAATGCTTATGTGTGTATTATGATTAATTGATATTAGTTAAATATAATTGTGCATGGTTAGGGTTGTTGACCATTTGACTATCTTGACTTGTTGACCTAGGTTGACACTTTGACCATCATCATTCCATATAAAAGATGCTCTTTGATCCTTGCAATTTGCATTTAATATGAAATGATAATGGTCAAGTCTTGATTAAACCATGACAATTATCTTGCTAATTATCTTTTTAAAATAATTCACACATATATGTGAGAATGGCTTTTTATTCTCTCATTCTATCATATTGATTCTCTCTCCTCCTCTTCCTCTCTCTCAAGCTCTTCCCTCTCATGTGTTGAGAAACACTTGAGCTTGAGTTAAACCTCTCCAAAGTAATTTCTACTCTCATCTAAGGTTCTAGGATTAGCACTTCTAGCACCTTAGTTACTTCTAGCTTGAAGTTGAAGCCAAAGGTTGAGGCTCTCGGGTGGATCCTTCTTCGACTAGAGAAGGCGACAAGGTGATCTCTTTCTTCCACTCCAAGGAGCAAGGAGAGAAGGATATAAAGCCCAAGGTATAACCTTTCTTCCATATAGCTAAATCTAGTTAGCTTTTAGTTAGTTTTTGTTTAGCAAAGATCCTCCTTAAACTAGTCCATGTTGCCTAGTTCGATAAAAATCCGATTTTTATTCCATTTTCCGCCTCCCCGCAAGCACCAGGGTGGGCAACGTGGACTTACAGTGGTATCAGAGCCTAACTAAACATAAACTAGCTAGTTAATAAAGTGTATGGAAGTTCGATCGGAAAAATCGCAAAACTAAAACATCAAAACCCTAAGTTTCTGTTGTTTTTTTTTTCTGCTCTAAAAATAAAAAAATCATACTTCAAAAATCGTCTCAGGGTTTTGTCAAGAAGCACACCAAAAACGGTCCAGTGAACAGTTCAAAGCGCGGCGGTTCCGCGGCAAAAGTATGCCTATTGCCGCGTAACCGCGGCCGTTTTGACTCCGTTCTGGACCGAGTTTGGTGCAGTATTCCTCTGTTAAGGTTTTGGGATTTTTAAGATGGTTTATTTCTGCCCAGATTTTCCAGAATAGAAATTTGTATTTGGGTGCCTATAAATCCGTATTTTTGATCGAACTTCACTACACTTTGACTAATGGGTTATATCTGTGATGTTTATATGTATTGAACGTCTGCTAATCGCTATACGTCGATTAGTGGGGGTTATACATATCTGTGATCTGTGTTTGTTGATGGTATGTGTATATGAATGCGTTGGATTGTCGCGGGTGAATAGCCGGGGGGTTTTGTGAGACGAGAGTTTTCTTTTCTTTCAATTCATGTAACATGTAAATTGATGTAATATTATTTGTATGGCCGCACAACCGGGTCGGGGTTATAGCCGTCATTGTATAATTCTTTTTATTGTTTTTGCTCCTAGGATAGACCCATGGAGGGGGTGCACAAACTACCAGGTATCTCGAAGTGCCGAGTGGCCTACTAACGGTGTTGAGGGAGGTTGCTTCGCTTCGGATACTTGGCGGGTAGTTTGCTGCACCCGTAGGGGTCTTGGGTGGGGTATTGGCTATTCACCGCGACCGTGTAATTCGCTTTTCGTTGCAGGCTCGAACGGATTGCGGATTCCTAGTATATCCAATGTATTCATCTGTGATCTGTAATGTCTATCATTGCTATATATCTATATACGATAACTATTTAGGTGTTGCTTATGTTTTACAGCCGCGCTAGCCCAGCCCCCGCTCTGTCGTTAGTTAAGTAACCTAACGGGTGATGACGGGGCCCCGTGGCGAATGCGAATGGCATAAGCGTACGTCATATTTTGGTTGTTTTCTGCAATGGTAGGATTAAATGATGGGACGCATTAAAAGAACTAATGCAAGAAAATAAACCAAGTAAAAGTCGATTGGAACACTTTGAAAACCACTCGGTTCTTTTCAAAACCAAACTTTTAAATACGGAGCTTGAACCACTCCTTTTAAAAGCTATCTCGTTCCATCGATTATATCAAGTTCACTAAGTTCACGGTTTCGCCAAAACCATTCGTAGCCCTCCGTCATTTCGTATGGACATTCAATAGTATTCAAGCTATGTTTGTTGACCTTCGTCAAAGCATAGTGATTGGTAGTTGTTGGGTGTTCATATGTAGCATAGATAGATACGTTGGTTTGGGACAGTCATATTACCTTGTTGACCTTCGTCAAGGGTATGTACAGGTGGGTTCAAATTAACCTGGACAATGACGGGTAGAACTTAACATGTGACTTATGATTTGTTGACCTTCGTCAAGGTCAAAAGAGCATGGGGCAAAAATCCACAACGGGAGTTTCAAAAGTACTGAAACTTGCTAGCGCTGCATACCATTTGGAGTGTGATGATTCTGGTAGGATTCCTTCAGTTTTGTCACGCGATGATATTTGGATCCCGATCCTACTGTGAGTATATGCTACTCCTCGGGAACTTTCTCACTTAACGATCAATGCTATAAACCTAGTAGGTGTCTAGAAAGGTGTTAGCGCGGCTACGCCCACTGGGAAAAGAGGTTACTTAATTAAGGAACTTCGCGAAAGCGTTGGAAAACCTCCCTCGAAGTACCGACACTGGCCTGGCTAAACGGTTAAGCAAGTATTGTACGGTGAGATTGATCCTGACTAATTCTTCCTTTATGGTTTGAAGAGGGATTCGAGAGACAGTGGGAGCCATCCTGTTTAGATAAATTAAAAACCACTCTAAACTTGCAAGAGCATCATGCTAAGTGTTTTCTTCTCTCTCTCTTAATTGCAGCGACCCAATGACCACACTTTGGTTGCATCTAGATAATAAAATGACTGAATCTGACTGTTATGACTGGCAAAGGTCTGTCCAGATGTCCATTGCCCATGACAAGCTGGGACAGCCCTTAACTAATCCAACCCCTGCCGTCTCAGGTCCAGCTTCCCCTGTCACGGATATTCATATCTATAGGACATCGGAAAAAGACTGTGCGAAAGCCAAGTGCCTCGTGTTAGCCTCAGTTGATGGTACATACCAGAGGCAGCACGAGAAGATGGACTCAGTTTCTATCTTCCTCCATAACAAGGATTTATATGGAGAGCAATCTCGTATCGCAAGATATGAGACCTCGAACGAATTGCTTCCAGCGAGGTTGGCTATCGGGTCATCTGTAAGGGGCAACGTCCTTACAGAGACCAGCTCTTTTGAGCTCACGGACCTGAAGACCACGTTGAAGAACGGGTCAGATGCTGACTTAGTTCAACAGTCTCTACCTACTACCCTGAAGGGAACCAGGGAAGTAGAAAGAAAGGGAAGGGCAAAAGTTTCGGGAGTGGATATAGTGGAAGAGGGACGTTCCTATTGTTACAGGAATGAACATTGGTAGAAGGATTTCAGGACTAGTATAGCCAGTAGCCAGAATTCGAAGCATGTTGTGGCTTCGGCTTTGGGTGTGTTTGTAATTGAGAACTGTATGTCAGTTAACCCTACTTCCTGGGTATTGGATACCGGATCAGGATCTCATATCTGTAATTCGTTACAGGCTCTAAGAAACCGTAGGGTTATTAGGAAAGGTGATATGACTCTCAGGGTTGCTAACGGAATGAGCATGTATGATGAATCCGTAGGGGAATATCATCTAGGACTGACAACTGGGCAGATATTGATTCCGCGTAACTATTTTTATGTACCAGGTGCGACTTGTAATATCATATCTGTATCCTTAATTTCTAAGGAAGGATATGATTTTACTTTTGTAAGCGATGTAGTCAACATCCACCTAAATCAAGTTCTGATTGGGTCAGGTACATTACAAAACGGGATATACGTATTGAATCAAGCTCAGATCTTCAGTGTCCAGAACACACTTAAAAGAAAGTCTCCGGAAATAAATCAGGCTTTCTTATGGCATTGTAGACTGGGTCACATTAATGAAACACGGTTAACAAAGTTACATAAAGAGGGATACTTGAATCCGTTCGAGTATCAGTCTTATGCCACTTGTGAATCTTGTCTCATAGGAAAGATGACAAAGGCTCCGTTCACTGGACACGGAGAAAGAGCAAGCGAGCTCTTGGGACTCATACACAGTGATGTGTGTGGTCCAATGTCTACACATGCGCGAAGTGGTTATTCATACTTCATTACTTTCACAGATGATTTCTCTAGGTATGGGCATGTCTTCTTGATGAAGCACAAATCCGAGGCCTTTGAGAAATTTCAAGAATACAAGAATGAAGTTGAAAAAAAAACAGGCAAAAGTATCAAGACACTGAGATCTGATCGAGGTGGTGAATACTTGCGTGCCGAGTTTCTGGGCTACTTAAAAGAGAATGGAATTCTCTCTCAGCTTACTCCTCCATACACACCACAACACAACGGTGTATCGGAAAGGCGGAATCGAACCCTATTGAATATGGTTCGTTCCATGATGAGTAAGGCTGAGTTGCCGCGATCTTTCTGGGGTTATGCGCTAGAAACAGCTGCATATCTCTTGAACAAGGCTCCAACCAAGACTGTGCCTACCACCCCATATCAGATGTGGAGTAGGAAGAAACCCTGTCACAAGTACCTTAAGACATGGGGATGTCCAGCTTTTGTAAAAAAGCAGCATGCGGACAAGCTCGAGGCACGCTCAGTACTGTGTAAGTTTGTGGGATACCCAAAGAACTCCAGGGGGTATCTTTTCTATTCCGCAGAGGAACAAAAGGTTTTTGTTTCTCAACATGCCCACTTCTTGGAAACTAAATTTTTAGAAAATCAGATAAGTGGGAGCGCAATAGAACTGGAAGAAATTCCAGAACCACAAACTATTACTGAAAGCTTGAAGGAACCAGAAGTTTCAAGAGAACCGGACATCCCAGTGCCACTCCGCAGGAGTAGTAGGCAATCTCATCCGCCCGAGAGATACTACGGTTTTCTCATAGACGGGGATAGAGAGGATTGCACTATGGATTATGGTGAGCCTACTAGCTTCCAGCAGGCCATTCAGAGCGGCGACTCGGTAAAATGGCTGGATGCAATGCGGGCCAAGATGGAGTCCATGTACACCAACAAAGTTTGGACTTTGGACTTTGCTCCAGAAGGGGTAAAACCCGTAGGCTGCAAATGGATCTTCAGAAAGAAGATTGGTGTAGATGGGCAGGTTGAGACCTATAAAGCTAGACTTGTTGCGAAGGGTTTTCGTCAAAGACCTGGTCTGGACTATGACGAGACCTATTCTCCAGTGGCTATGCTGAAATCCATTCGGATCCTTCTTGCCATTGCTGCCTTCCACGATTATGAAATCTGGCAGATGGACGTAAAGTCGGCTTTCCTAAATGGAAAGTTGGAAGAGTGCGTCTATATGGATCAGCCAGAAGGATTCATTCAGAGTGGGAGCAGCGGTAAAGTGTGCAAGTTGCTAAAGTCCATCTATGGACTTAAGCAGGCATCGCGGAGTTGGAACATCTGCTTTGATGATACTGTCAAAGAATTCGACTTTATCAAAAACCCAGATGAACCATGCATTTACAGTAAGATTGTAGGGAGAACTGTCGTATTCCTCGTCTTGTACATGGATGACATTCTCCTAATAGGAAATGATATTCCTATGCTACAGTCAGTCAAAGGATTCTTGTCACAGAGGTTCTCCATGAAGGACCTGGGCGATGCCAACTACATTCTGGGGATCCAGATCTATCGTGATAGATCTAAGAGGATGTTGGGACTTTCACAGTCAAGGTACATTGACACCATACTGAAAAGATTCATTATGGAAGATTCTAAGCGCGGTAATTTACCGGCTTGTCACGGGATCACCCTCTCCAAAGAGATGTCTCCTAAGACTGATTTGGAAAGGGATCGCATGTCTATTATACCCTATGCTTCTGTGGTAGGCTCTATAATGTATGCGATGTTATGTACCAGACCAGATGTAGCATACGCATTGAGCGTTGTAAACTGGTATCAGTCAAACCCAGGGGAGAAACACTGGATAGCGGTAAAGAACATTCTCAAGTACCTAAGAAGGAGTAAGGAGATGTTCTTGGTGTATGGCGGAAAAGACCTCCAGCTCGAGGCCTTTGCTGACTCCGGCTTCCAGAGTGACAAGGATGACTCCAAGTCCATGTCGGGTTATGTCTTTACCCTCAATGGAGGGGCGGTTTACTGGAAGAGTTCCAAGCAGGAGACCGTTGCAGACTCAACTATGGAAGCGAAGTACATAGCTGCTTGCGATGCCGCAAAGGAAGCTGTCTGGATGAAGAAGTTCCTCACGGAGCTTCAGGTGGTTCCTACCATTGTTGATCCAATACCGTTGTATTGCGACAACAACGGAGCTATAGCTTTAGCGAAGGAACCCAGGTCCCATTAGAAGTCCAGGCACATTTTGAGGCGGTACCACCTAATCAGGGAGATCGTAGATCGCCGGGAGATCGAGGTAAAGAGAGTAAATACGGAGAATAACACTGCAGATCCACTCACGAAGGCCCTACCCCAGACTCAGTTCGAGCGGCTGATCGAGATGATAGGTCTTCGATACGCCAGTACATGGCCTTAGTGCAAGTGGGAGATTGTTAGTGTATATGCCGTAGAGGCCATTACTGTATCATACTAGCTTGTATATTACTTAAAGAAAACTTGGGATATTCACAGTTGTATATACAATCTTGTTCGAAATGGTAGTATGCTACTTGGTTTGTCTCTACTTCAATATGTGCATGTGTTTCTTTTAGCATATCGCTTATATACATATTAGTAGAGCCCTTAGAATCTTTGCTTGATTACCAGCGTTGTGATGGCGCTCACACTCATGGGGGCTGGGTAATCCATAAGCACATCCTTATACAGGTCCCTAGTCGTAGGACTATCAAGACAGGGCATCGATACTCCGGAGTAGACTAGCGTATGCGCTTCTCATCCCAGCGTGGGAGACGGTCTGTCCCACAGCCGTCAGTACGTCGTACTTGAGATAGTATGCGGGTGCTCGTTAGGTTACGAGTACACTGGACAGGACTCGTCGGGGACTGTTGGTTGGTATTATACCTATCGTCAGTTATCAGTTCCCAGGTGACATGAGTACAGCTTAGTCCGCTGACTTGACACTGTCACTTCGCCTCAAGTGTGTTCCCACTGTACTTTGATTACTACCCTACCACGGCTCAAAGGAGTCGTGCAAACAGGTAGTAGTTGGGTGCAGTCCCAAAGCACTTGGAGGCAGTGACGGTTAGACAGGATTCGTCTCTCCCGGTATTGGGGGTTGACATCGTGCTGTGTCTAGGAGAGCCATTACACGAGTAGTCCCTGGCCAGGGCAAGCGAGATATACTGGTAGGTTTCCAGTGTTATCTCAGGGTGTTCTGGGCTTCACTCCGACACGACTTGTACCGCTATTAGGGGACTGACGTTTACAGCCCCTAGGCCCGCCATGCGATGTATCAGACGAACAGACCGGACTGTACGAAGACTGTCACATACAGGCTCAGTAGGAGTTCAGATGGGGTCACCTCGTCAGTCTTCTTATCGGCATCTACCTGGGGACCGTTACGTACAGCTAGTGCCGCTTGCGGTCTGTGGTTAAACCCACTGCCAGCGTAGTGTCGAGTCTTTAGAGTCCCACACAGAGAGCTATTCTCCTTTAGGCAAAATGAGTAGAGGTCGCATGGTTTTGCGACAGGGTTCGTTCACATCCGCGCACTTGTGCACGTTTGCTGTTCGGACAGCTTATACTAGCGGGCTTTGGTTTAAGCCAGATCCTAGTATATGATTTGGGATTGGTTCTATCTCTTTGTATTCGTGCTCCTCGGACCACGAATACGGGTGCGTATGCACAGTTGATTGAGACAGAGGGAGAGGACTTTGATTAGGGTTAATGACCATTGTTAATTTATTAACCCTAATGCTTATGTGTGTATTATGATTAATTGATATTAGTTAAATATAATTGTGCATGGTTAGGGTTGTTGACCATTTGACTATCTTGACTTGTAGATCTAGGTTGACACTTTGACCATCATCATTCCATATAAAAGATGCTCTTTGATCCTTGCAATTTGCATTTAATATGAAATGATAATGGTCAAGTCTTGATTAAACCATGACAATTATCTTGCTAATTATCTTTTTAAAATAATTCACACATATATGTGAGAATGGCTTTTTATTCTCTCATTCTATCATATTGATTCTCTCTCCTCCTCTTCCTCTCTCTCAAGCTCTCCCCTCTCATGTGTTGAGAAACACTTGAGCTTGAGTTAAACCTCTCCAAAGTAATTTCTACTCTCATCTAAGGTTCTAGGATTAGCACTTCTAGTACCTTAGTTACTTCTAGCTTGAAGTTGAAGCCAAAGGTTGAGGCTCTCGGGTAGATCCTTCTTCGACTAGAGAAAGCGACAAGGTGATCTCTTTCTTCCACTCCAAGGAGCAAGGAGAGAAGGACATAAAGCCCAAGGTATAACCTTTCTTCCATATAGCTAAATCTAGTTAGCTTTTAGTTAGTTTTTGTTTAGCAAAGATCCTCCTTAAGCTAGTCCATGTTGCCTAGTTCGATAAAAATCCGATTTTTATTCCGTTTTCCGCCTCCCCGCAAGCTCCGGGGTGGGCAACGTGGACTTACAGACACTGGTACAGGTTAGTCTGTAGACCCGAGATCGTCATAGAGTCTTGTGTGTTCTCCCAATGTACTTTGATTACCACCCTACCACGGCTCTACTGAGTCGTGCAAACAGGTGGCCGTTGGGTACAGTCCCGAGACACACGAAGGCGATGAGCGATAGGAGGGGTTTCGTCTCTCCCGGTATTGGGAGTTGATGCTGTGCTGTGCTTGATTGGCTATATCAGTAAGTCCCTAGCCAGGGCTGTTGAGATTTACTGATAAGTGTTATCAGTAGTTTCTCGATCTGTTATAGACTATTCATCGGCACCACTTATTGAGTTAATGGGGTCGACGTTACCATCCCTAGACTCGATATGCAGCATATCTGACAAAGAGACCGGACTGTACGGTAGTGTTGCCGGTTGGCTCGATGGGAGTTGTGACAGGTTCGCTTGTTTCTTCTGATCGCTTAATACCCGGGTGGCCATTACGTTTAGCTGACCGCTTGCGACTTGGGGGTGCTTGATATGATCATCACCCACTGCCGGCGTATTGACGAGTCTTAGAGCCCCACAATGGAGTTACCTAGTCCAGGCGAAACGATGTGGTGCGCATATGAGATATGCGCGTGGACCGGGTTAAAATGCGCGTATGAGATACCGTATATTAATCGGGCAGTTTGCTTTTGGTCGGGTCGTATGTGATATGACCGGTTTACTAAATCAAGTGTTGATTTATCATTGGCCATTAGTTTCTCACTTTAAACCCTTTTCTTGTCTTTTTGTTGTATGCATGCATGTATGCATTTATTCTCATTCATGCACATATGGATGTGCCTGCACACATACATGCATACATAATTCTATCATGGTTATTGATATAGTGGATGGTGGCAATATGAGACTCACACCATTTATAAATATATGGATATTATTTTTGGAAAAGAAAAATGGAAATGGAAATTGTTATCATGGTTTAATATTTTATTCTTGCACTAACCCTTTGGTTTAACCATGATTTAATTTCAATGGCCATTTTTGATCCAAAACAAATATCTAGATATTTTATAACTATGGTTAAGAATGAGAAAGAGAATATATATATATTTTCATTTTCTCATTTTTATTCATATTCTTATCATTATCTTGAGCTCTTCACAAGCCATCATCTTCTTCCTCCTTTCTCTCTAGTTTTTCTCTTGTGAGCAAAAAAAATCATCAAGTTAGAGTTTTGAAGTGAGAAAACAAACCATATCACCATTCTACACTAGTCTTGCCCATTAGTGTAGAGTGTTAGCTTCCATTTCTTCTCTTGATCTAGTGGAGCTTCAAGCTTGGACAAAGAGAACTCCGGGTGGATCGTCGTGGACCTAGAAGATCTCAAGTGAACCTTTTTTCCAACCCTCAAGTAGCCAAGGAGTCTAGCGTAGGGAGCTACAAAAGTTGTACTCTCAAAACTCTAGCTTTTACTACTTGTGTTTATGTTAAAGTTATGTTACCCTAGCTTTTCTAGCATGATCCTTAAGTTTGTTTCTCTAGCACCATATAAATTTTAAATTTGGCATGTGTGTTGCCTCCAAACCCTTGTAGTGGTGCTGTAGGAACCCCTTCATGGTATCAGAACCAAGCTAGAGTCTTAGGGTAACCTAGACGACGTTAAAAATCTCGAACGAACGAAAATCGACGCCCTAAGGGTGCTCTCTGGAAATTTTTCTAAAACCTGGATTTTTTCAAATTAAAAATACTTAAAAACTTCAGCAGGGTATTTTATGGACCCACCAGAAATACGAAGCCCTGACTCATCCGTACGACCGCGGAACCGCGGCCATAGTGGCCTTTTTGCGGCGATTCCGCGGCGCAGTAGGAGAGTTATGGGCCGTAGTTTCTTGTGCAGGCCCGTATGTATTTTGTTCTGTTACTGGTATTTTTTAAAACTGCTCAGGTGTTGAGCTTTCTGAGAAGTCTTTGGGTGTTCAATCGTTCGACCGAATGTTTTAACGTCGCCTAGTTTATTAATATCCGATACAATAATTGGAATCTACAAATTTATTTGTTGCGTGTAAATCTAGCAGTTCGTTCTCGGCAACAATCGGAAATCTTGTTGAATTATCCGGCTTGTTTTGAAAAGGTGTTTTCATGGATGAGACCGAAATGCGAGCTTTACATTGTTAGGCATGAAATCTTGTATATGTGATATTCCAGGTTTTTGTTGTCTAAAGGCGGTTACGATTCCAATTGTTGTAGTTTTTCATTTTATTTCTCTGTGACCGTAAGTGTAGTATGTGGTATATCACCGGTTTCGTTGCTATACATCAACGACAATCGGGGTACGCATACTTACTTACGTTGATGATATGTGATTGTTTCCCCCAATCAGAGCAAAGCTTTGTTTGAATTTCAAAATTCAAAATTCGAGGCAACGCTTCAGATCCTTTGCGCTGCGCGCAACGCGCCACGTGTCAGAAGCTGATACGTCAGCGCAGCGCCCAAGGCAGCGCGCCCAATCAGAGCAAGGCTCTGTTTAAAACAAAATTAAAGGAAGCAACGCTTCAGTCGCGCAAGCGCTGCGCTGCGCGACACGTGTCAGCGCAGTTGCGCTGCGCTGTGCGCTGCGCGATACGTGTCAGCGCAGTTGCGCTGCGCTGTGCGCTGCGCGACACGTGTCAAGCGCTGGTGCATCTGCGCCAAACAGAATTAAGTTCCAGAAAGATCTTTCTGTTCTTGTTAAAAAAAGAAGATTGTCTTCTGTAAAACAGAAGCCCTTCGATCAAAGATCCAACGGTGGGGAAAATTCCCCAAATCACTCAGAGAAAGATCTCTTTAACAAATTTAACTAATTTATGGGTACTATATAAAGGACCCTAGACCCCAATTCAAAAGGAACATCATCAACATTGTGAGAGATTGAGAACCTCAAAACAGAGAGAACTCTGAAGAAATTTCAAGAAAAAGGTAAAAACCTTCATAAAATAGAAGAATTTCTTCTAATAGATCATTGATCTAAGAACAAGACCAATGATCTTCATATAATAAACAGTGCTTTCCACTTTTTTATGAACCATTGGTTCTGGAATCTTAAAGATTCTCAAGATTATTGAAATAGTGCCTTGCACTTGCAAAAAACTGCACTGTTGCGCTCCTGGGTTGGCGCAAGCCACCAGAAAGCGCCACGTGTCAGCATCTGAATCACTTGCGCTATGCGCTTTTAAGAAAGAGCCTTGTTCTCTAAAATTGGCGCAACTCACCAGAGCACGCCACGTGTCAGCAGCGCAAGCGTAGCGCACTGGCGCAGCGCACTGCGCTTGCGTGAACGTGTCACCTCCACAAGCGCTTGCGCTCATTTATTGGCGCAAAACGCCTGACATGCCACATGGCCACTGTCAGATGATTGATGCACTGCATCATTAAAAAGAAGGGTTGAGCCCAATTAAAAAGGCCTAACAGGCCTAGTAAATGCTATGCATTATTTTCAAACAGATGCAATGCATCAGAGCCCAAATAAAAATAGATGCTTTGCATCATTTAAAAGGGGCAGAGCCCAAATAAAGGTCCAACAGAAACCAAGATTAATGCTATGCATTATTAAAAATGGGCAAAGCCCTAGCACAGGCCTAATAGGCCAAAAACAAATAAAAGCGTTGAACATTTTTCAACTGGACTTAGCCCAATCATGGCCGTAAGTCCTCAAATTAAATTGACTGAGCATGGCTGCTCCCTTAAATCAATTTACATCCGGTTTGAGGGTACATCTTCGAACTCCTCTGACCCCTATCGTTGTAATCCTTCAACGACGTCAGAGAGGTGACGGGTCCCGACAACCACACATCGATATGGACTGCGGGGTCTTTAAACTCGTGGACCGAAACGTCCCTAAACTAATATTCATCCCAAAATGGGAATATGGAGCACCATGTCCCTAAACTGGAGTATGGACCACCACGTCCCTAAACTGGAGCATGGACCACCACGTCCCTAAACTGGAGCATGGACCACCACATCCCTAAACTGGAGCATGGACTACCACGTCCCTAAACTGGAACATGGACCACCGCGTCCCTAAACTGGCAATGAACCACCACGTCCCTAAACTGGAACATGGACCACCATGTCCCTAAACTGGCAGTGGACCACTACGTCCCTAAACTGGAACAGTAGAGCCAATTGCTCTCTTGTCGGATCTAAATGATCCTGTTAAGTCGATCTTAGTCTGGAGATTAGGCTAACGTATCCTTAACAAAAGTTTAAGTTGATCTTAGCCTTAAATAGGGCTAACGTATCCTTAACTAAAACACCAAACCCAAATCTAAGTAAATACGGATTTGGACTAATCCACGTCCTACGGGCGACGGCATCACTTAGTCTCCGTATACAATCCACGGGCAACCACAAACAAAACAAACACCCACGACACGAAGTGAAATTCTGGAGAAGGAGAAAGTTGTTACCGCGATTCGGTAGCGTAATTAACTGCAGGGGCTTGCGCCTGCAGGGAAGAGCGTCCCCACAATCAAAAACCCCTCAAGCGAGGGGGAATCTGACGAAGTCTGCTACATCGGTAGCATCCGTCTAAACCTTCGATACACGGTGTCATAAATCAACCTGGCATCTTCGGAGAGGTGGACGGATAAAACCAAATAGCATCTGCCCCGAATCTCAGGCAAGATGTCTTCACGTCGTCGTCGCCGTCTTTCGGAGGGGAACAGTGATATTATGTGTTGCTGAGATTTGAAATGTAGGATTGTCGTGATTGAATAGCCGGGGGGTTTGATGTGAGATGAGAGTTTTCTTTTCATTCATGTAAAATTCAAATGTAATGTAATATTCTTTTATTTGGGGAACTTCCGGGTTGAGCTTGATGTCACCAGTGTTGTATATTATTTACTTTTCCGCATTAGGATAGACCCAAGGAGGGAAGCACAAGTGACCGGGTTTTGGGGTTCAGAGGGAGGCCATCTCGAGGAGTCGAGACCGGGTCTCCTAAACTCCAGAATTGGTAGGGTCGCTTGCCGCTCTCGTAGGGGTCTAGAGGTGTGGGCTTAGCTATTCATCGCGACAGTGGAATCCGTATTTTCTATTGTTGGCTAAATACTAAATACGGACGTCCTAGTATATCCTATATTATCATATCTGTGTTTCTGCTGCCTGTATACTGTGATGTGATATCTGAGACGAATGATATATTATATATAAGATATTTAGTAAACGCTGCTTATGTTTTACACCCGCGCTAGTTCCGTCCCGGTATGCCGTTAGTTAAGTAACCTAACGGTGCATAATGGAACATTGCGGCGAATGCGGATGGTATAAGCGTACATTGTATTTTCGTTTCTTTTCTGTGATTTGCTTAAGGACTTAAATGATGGGGCTACATTAATATGATTAATGTAAAGAAAATAGACCTAAAAAGATGTTGTAGAATCGGATTTGAAAACCACTCGGCTCTTTATGAAAAAGCTACATTTCAAAACTGCGGAGCTCAAGCCACTCCTTTTGAAAACCATTTGATTCTACAACGATGTCAAGTTCAAAGCGTTAAAATTTTTCTTAAAAATCATCCGCAACCCTCCGTCATTTTAGGAAGTAGAGTACTTAGTATTCGTGCTACGTTTGTTAACTATAGTTAAGGCGTAGTGTACGGTAGCTAAGTGATGTCTTCCTATACTGCATATGATGCAGATTAATTAGGACATTCATGCGACTTTGTTGACCATAGTTAAGGGTCATGTGAGTGGGTCTAATTAATCAAGAAATGACGGGTAGAACTTGACTGGTACTTATGATTTGTTGACCATAGCTAAGGTCATGGGTACTAGGGGTAAAAACCACATCGGGAATTTCAATAGTTGAAATTTGCAATAAGATTGCATACCTTCCATAGGATGGTTGGATCCCGATCCCACTGTGGGCAATAGTTGCTCTCAGGAGAGTTTTGCAGTTTACAATTAGCTAACCCATTAGGTGTCTAGAAAGGTGTTAAACGGGGCTACGCCTCTGGGAAGACGAGGTTTATATTAATTAGGTCCGTGCGAAAGCATGGGGAACCTCCCTCAAGTACCGACACTGGCCTGGCTGAACGGTTAGCGAAGTTGTAGACTGCAATTAATCCTGGCTTGTTTTCTTTTTAAGGTTTAAAAGAAAAACTCGATTAAAGCAGTGGGAGACATCGATTAGATAAGATAATAACCAATCTGATCTTTGCAAGAGCTTTCGCTGAGTGTATTCTTTTCTCTCTCTTAATGGCAGATACCAATGACAGGACTCAAGCTTCTACTAGATAAAAATAAACTGAATGGGACCAATTATAAAGACTGGCTGAGGAATCTTAACATTGCCTTGACTTATGATAAGGTATCATATGTCCTCACGGCTCCGGCCCCGCCCGTCCCAGGTCCAAAATCCTCAATTGCGGATATTGAAGTCTGCAAGACATGGGACGCTGACTGTGCCACGGCCAAATGCCTCGCGCTTGCATCGATGGATAACACACATCAAAAGCAGAATGAGAATATGGACGTTCACGCCATATTCCTCCATACAAAGGAGTTGTATGGAGAGCAATCCCGCGTATTATGATACGAAGCATCAAGAAAACTGTTTCAGATGCGAATGGCCCCTGGCACACCAGTAGGAGACCATGTTCTGAAGATGATAGATCTCATAGAAGAGCTTGAGGACCTTGGATGGACGATGGACAATGAACAATATACGGATATTATTCTGCAGTCCCTCCCCTCCACCTTTGCTCAATTTATAGTTAACTTCAACATGCACAACATGGAGAAGGAACTACCTGAACTCCTTAATATGTTAAGGAGTGCAGAAAGCACACTGAAATCAGTGAAAACTCCTGTTTTGAGTATTGGGCTATCTTCCTATTCTCGCCCAAAGGCTAAGGCCAAGGGAAAGATAAAGAAGAAGCCCACCAATCCTAGGGGTGGAGTTAAAAAGGTTAAGGGGAAGGACAAGTCCAAAACTGGAGAATCGGGGAAAGGGGAATGTTATCACTGCCACAAAACAGGACATTGGAAGCGCAATTGCACGGAGTACTTAAATCTCAAGAAGAGGCATGGGGATGCTTCCGCTTCAGGTGTGTTTATGATAGAAAACTGTTTTTCAATAAACTCTGCTTCCTGGGTATTAGATACCGGTTCAGGTTCTCACATTTGCAATTCTATGCAGGGGCTGAGAAATAGCAAGGTTTTGAAGACAGGTGACCATACTCTCCGCGTTGGAAATGGTTCCAATGTACATACAGTTGTAGTGGGAGAGTATCATTTAGGGTTGCCGTCTGGGTGTATATTGGTTTTGAACCCATGTTATTTTGTACCTAGTATGCTTTGTAATATAATATATGTTTCCTTGTTAGACAATGAAGGATATAATTTTGTATTGCAGAACAATATTATGAACATTCACCTGAATTAAATGTTGGTTGGGTATGGTACGCTTAATAACGGGATATACGTCCTAAATCAACACACAGTTTTCAGCATACAACACAGTAATAAAAGAAAACTTTCAGAAATAAATGAAGTTTTTCTTTGGCACTGTAGACTTGGTCATATTAACGAAACAAGACTAAACAAGTTACACAAAGATGGATATTTAAACCCTTTTGAATATAAATCTTATACGACTTGCCAGTCTTGTATCAAGGGTAAAATGACCAAAACTCCGTTTACCGGACACGGAGAAAGAGCTACTGAGCTCTTAGGCCTCATACATAGTGATGTATGTGGGCCAATGTCTACACAAGCTAGAGGCGGTTTTTCATACTTCATTACTTTCACTGATGATTTCTCAAGATTCGGTCATGTATTTTTATTAAAACACAAATCCGAAGCTTTCGAGAAATTCACTAAATATAAACAAGAAGTAGAAAAACAAACCGGCTTGAGCATCAAAATGCTTCGATCAGATCGAGGTGGGGAGTACCTCAGTACAGAGTTTGCAAACTTCCTAAAAGAGAATGGGATTCTCTCTCAGCTCACTCTTCCTTATACACCACAGCACAACGGTGTGTCAGAACGACGGAATCGGAGCCTATTAGATATGGTCCATTCCATGATGAGTGATGCTGAGTTACCCGTCTCATTTTGGGGGCATGCATTGGAAACTGCAGCGTTTCTATTGAACAGGGTCCCAACCAAAACCGTGTCTACCACACCATATGAGATATGGCATAGGAAGAGACCATCTCTTAAGATAATTATGATTTGGGGTTGCCCGGCCTATGTTAAAAAGCAGAATCCGGACAAACTCGAGACACAGTCGGTCATGTGTAATTTTGTGGGATATCCAAAGAATTCTTATGGATATCTGTTCTACCACAAGGAGAAACAAAAGGTGTTTGTTTCTCAGTATGCCACATTCTTAGAAAAAGAGTTTTTCACAAATGAAACTGATGGCAATGTGGTGGATCTAGAAGAGGTTCTAGAGACACAAACTACAAACGACGACTTGGTTGAACCGACCGTTGCAACAGAAACTGAGGAACCTCGGCCACTCCGTAGGTCTGGTAGGACTTCTCGCCCACCGGAGAGGTACTACGGTTTCCTCATTGATGGTGATAGAGAAGACTGCATCATGGAGGATGATGACCCTACCAGCTTTCAGCAAGCTATCACGAGTGGAGACTCTGTGAAGTGGCTGGATACCATGAGATCCGAAATGGAGTCTATGTACACCAACAAAGTATGGACTTTGGACGTTGTATCCCCTGGGATAAAACCTGTGGGGTGCAAATGGATCTTTAAAAGAATGATTGGTGTAGATGGGCAGGTAGAGACCTATAAGACAAGACTTGTGGCAAATGGTTTTCGTCAAAGACCAGATTTGGACTATGACGAAACTTTTTCTCCCGTAGCCATTCTTAAATCCATTCGAATTCTACTTGCTATAGCTGCTCACTACGATTATGAAATCTGGCAAATGGACGTTAAAACGGCATTTCTAAATGGAGATTTAGAAGAATGCGTTTATATGGATCAGCCAGAGGGCTTCATTGACAGTGGGAGCAGCGGTAAAGCATGTAGATTGCTTAAATCCATCTATGGGTTAAAGCAGGCATCATGGAGTTGGAACATCTGTTTCGATGATGTTATCAAAGAATTTGATTTCATCAAAAATCCAGATGAACCTTGTGTTTATAAGAAGGCTGTAGGGAGAGCTGTCACATTCCTCATATTGTATGTGGATGACATTCTTCTGATAGGAAATGATATTCCTATGCTACAGTCGGTCAAATCTTTCTTATCACTAAGGTTCTCCATGAAGGACCTGGGTGATACCACATACATTCTGGGCATTAAGATCTATAGGGATAGATCCAAGAGGTTATTGGGATTGTCCAAAACCAAGTATATCAACACCATCCTAAAAAGGTTTAGTATGGAAGACTCCAAGCGGGGTGCCTTACCCACTTGCCATGGGGTCACTCTCTCTAAGGACTCTTGCCCAAAGACCGATGAAGAGAGAGCTCGCATGAGTATTATACCCTATGCTTCGGCAGTAGGATCTATAATGTATGCGATGTTATGTACACGCCCAGATGTAGCTTATGCACTTAGTGTTGTAAGCAGATATCAATCCAACCCAGGGGAGAATCACTGGATAGCTGTGAAGAACATTCTTAAGTACTTGTGAAGGACTAAAGAATTGTTCTTGGTGTATGGTAATGGAGATCTCCAAATGGAGGCCTTTACCGATTCGAGCTTCCAAAGCGATAAGGACGACAGCAAATCTATCTCCGGATTTGTATTTACCCTCAATGGAGGGGCGGTAAGTTGGAAGAGTTCCAAACAAGATACCGTTGCAGACTATACAATGGAGGCTGAGTACATTGCTATGAATGATGCCGCCAAGGAAGCCGTCTGGATGAAGAAGTTCGTCTCGGAGTTAGGAGTAGTTCCAACCATTTTTGATCCAATACCATTGTATTGTGATAATAATGGGGCTATGGCGTTAGCCAAAGAGCCCAGGTCCCATCAGCGGTCCAGACACATCCTGAGGCGCTTTCATTTGATCCGGGAGATTGTAGATTGCCGCGAGATCGAGATTAGGAGAGTAGACACAAAGAATAACGCCGCGGATCCACTCACCAAGGCCCTCCCCCAGCCGCAGCATGAGCGACTTTTTGAGATATTGGGTATGAGATACGCCAATAACTGGCCTTAGTGCAAGTGGGAGATTGTTGGATATATGTATGCCCTAGAGGCCATTATATGATAGTGGATGTATTTATACATACATACATACATACATACATACATATATATATATATATTCAGTGTACATTCTTGCTCAACATGATAGTATGCGATCTGGTTCTTCTTTATTTGATATGTTGACTTGATCATGTTTTTATTCATTCATACATGTTGATAAAGCCCTAAGGATATAGGCTTGACTACTGTGATTATGATGGAGATCATACTAGTGGGACATCTGTAGCTTATAAGCATATCCTGAAAAGTCCCTAGTCGTAGGTGTATCGAGACGGGGTATCGATATACCAGAGTAGACTAGCGTATATGATACTAGACCCATATGATGGGCGATGGATGTTCCCACATTCATCGATGTTTGACATCGAGATCGTATACGAGTGCTCAGTGGTGACTGGGTATACTGGACGGACTCGCCGAGAACTCCTATATGGAATTATATCTATCGTCGGATAGCAGTTCTAAGGTGACACCGGTACAGGTTAGTCTGTTGACCCGAGATCGTCATAGAGTCTTGTGTGTTCTCCCACTGTACTTTGATTACTACCCTACCACGGCTCTACTGAGTCATGCAAACAGGTGGCCGTTGGGTACAGTCCCGAGATACATGAAGGCGATGAGCGATAGGAGGGGTTTCGTCTCTCCCGGTATTGGGAGTTGATGCTATGCTGTGCTCGATTGGCTATATCAGTAAGTCCCTGGCCAGGGCTGTTGAGATTTACTGATAAGTGTTATTAGTAGTTTCTCGATCTGTTATAGAAAATTCATCGGCATGACTTATTGAGTTATTGGGGTCGACGTTACCATCCCTAGACTCGATATGCAGCATATCTGATGAAGAGACCAGACTGTACGGTAGTGTTGCCGGTTGGCTCGATGGGAGTTGTGACAGGTTCGCTTGTTTTCTTCTGATCGCTCAATACCCGGGTGGCCGTTACGTTTAGCTGACCGCTTGCGACTTGGGGGTGCTTGATATGATCATCACCCACTGCCGGTGTATTGACGAGTCTTAGAGTCCCACAATGGAGTTACCTAGTCCAGGCAAAACGATGTGGTGCGCATATGAGATACGCGCGTGGACCCGGTTAAAATGCGCGTATGAGATACCGTATATTAATCGAGCGTTTGCTTTTGATCGGGTCGTATGTGATATGACCGATTTGCTAAATCAAGTGTTGATTTATCATTGACCATTAGTTTCTCACTTTAAACCCTTTTCTTGTCTTTTTGTTGTATGCATGCATGTATGCATTTATTCTCATTCATGCACATATGGATGTGCATGCACATATACATGCATACATAATTCTATCATGGTTGTTGATATAGTGGATGGTGGCAATATAAGACTCACACCATTTATAAATATATAGATATTATTTTTGGAAAAGAAAAATGGAAATGGAAATTGTTATCATGGTTTAATATTTTATTCTTGCACTAACCCTTTGGTTTAACCATGATTTAATTTCTATGGCCATTTTTGATCCAAAACAAATATCTAGATATTTTATAACTATGGTTAAGAATGAGAAAGAGAAAATATATATATTTTCATTTTCTCATTTTTATTCATATTCTTATCATTATCTTGAGCTCTTCACAAGCCATCATCTTCTTCCTCCTTTCTCTCTTGCTCTCTAGTTTTTCTCTTGTGAGCAAAAGAGTCATCAAGTTAGGGTTTTGAAGTGAGAAAACAAACCATATCACCATTCTACACAAGTCTTGCCCATTAGTGTAGAGTGTTAGCTTCCATTTCCTCCCTTGATCTAATGGAGCTTCAAGCTTGGACAAAGAGGACTCCGGGTGGATCGTCGTGGACCTAGAGGATCTCAAGTGAACCTTTTTTCCAATCCTCAAGTAGCCAAGGAGTTTAGCGTAGGGAGCTACAAAGGTTGTACTCTCAAAACCCTAGCTTTTACTACTTGTGTTTATGTTAAACTTGTTAGTGTATATGCCTTAGGGGCCATTATTGTATCATACTAGATTGTATATTACTTAATGGAAGCATGGGATATTCACAGTTGTATATACAGTCTTGCTAAAAATGGTAGTATGCTACTTGGTTTGTGTCTACTTTAATATGTGCATATGTTTCTTGTAACGTATCACTTATACATATTAATAGAGCCCATAGGATCTTTGCTCGATTACCAGCGTCGTGATGGCAGTCACACTAGTGGGGGCTGGGTAGTCTGTAAGTAACATCCTATACAGGTCCCTGGTCGCTGGATTATCGAGATAGGGCATCGATATTCCGGAGTAGACTAAGTGTGTACGCTTCTCATCCCAGTTGGGGAGATGGTTTGTCCCACAGCCATCAGTACGTCGGAATGGAGATAGTATGCAGGTGCTCGTTAGGTTACGGGTACACCGGACAGGACTCGTAGGGGAACTGATTAGTTGGTATTATACCCATCGTCAGTTAACAGTTCCCAGATGACATGAGTACAGCATAGTCCGCAGACTTGACACTGCTACTTCGCCTCGAGTGTGTCCCACTGTTCTTAGATTGCTACCCTACCACGGCTCAAAGGAGTCGTGCAAACAGGTAGCAGTTGGGTGCAGTCCCGAGCACTTGGAGGCAGTAGTGGTTAGATAGGATTCGTCTCTCCCGGTATTGGGAGATGATATCGCGCTGTGTCAGAGAGCCATTACGCAAAGTCCCTGGCCAGGGCAAGCGAGATATACTGGTAAGTTCCAGTAGTTTCTCAGGGTGTAATGGGCTTCGCTCCGACATGACTTATACAGCTATTAGGGGACTAACGCTTGCCGCCCCCTAGGCTTGATATGCGATAGTCTTAGACGAACAGACCGAACTGTACGGAGATTGTCATATCAGGCTCAGTGGGAGTTCGGATGATTTTCCTCATCGGCCTTCTTATCGACATCTACCTGGGGACCGTTACGTACAGCTAGTGCCGCTTGCGGTCTGTGGTTAAACCCACTGCCAGCGTAGTGTCGAGTCTTTAGAGTCCCACACAGAGAGTTTCCCTGCTCCAGGCGAAACGATATAGAAGTCGTATGGTATTACGACAAGGGTTCGGACGCGTACGTGTGTTTACGCACGTACGACTTTTCGGACAGTTTTTACTAGCCGGCTTTGGTTTAAGCCAGATTCTAGTATCGGGTTATTGGATTTATACAGTCTAAAGTTTTTCCGTGTTTTCACGGATTGGAGGGGCATTCTCGTAATTTGTCGGGAAGCTTCTAGAAGAGTGGTGACTAAGGGGTTAAGGTGGCATTGCATTAAATGAGATTAGTGACTCATTTGTGTGATTCATCCAAGTCATTAATGCATCATAAATGCTTAATGACTCATTGTGATGAATCACTCATAGATATTTATGAAGCATGGTTGTTAATTCTATTATTTGAGTTTTGGATAAATAATAATGCTTCATATATATTATGATAAGTTCATTATCTCATTTCATTCTCATCTTCACCTTCTCTCTCCTCAAGCTCACTCTCTCTTCAAACCCTAACCCTAGCCTCTCATGTGTTGAGATCAAGGGTTAGCTAGACTAATACATCCATAACCTCACTCTATATCCCCTAGGTAGCTTAGATTAGCACTTTAAGCAACCTAGTTATCTCAAGTTTGAGATTAAGCTTGGCGTAGGAGATTTTCGGGTGGATCGTCTTTGATTCGAGGAGGCCGTTGAGGTGCCGATGTTCCAAGGAGCCTACGAGGAGTGGAGGACCGCGATGAAGACCCGAAGGACTAGTATCTGAGGTGTAACTTCGTATCCGAGTAGTTAAACCTCTAGTGTTTAGTTAGCAATGGTTTAGAAACGATTCATGCGCTCAAGTCCGTGTTACGAAGCTTTGATAATCGTTTTTCATATATTCCGCCTCCACGCAAGTTCGTGGGGTGCGTGACATGGACTTACAAAACTTATGTTACCCTAGCTTTTCTAGCATGATCCTTAAATTTGTTTCTCTAGCACCATATAAATTTTAAATTTGGCATGTGTGTTGCCTCCAAACCCTTGTAGTGGTGCTGTAGGAACCCCTTCAGAATCTGAGGGCATATACTATATGAAACATATCTATCCACATCGCCGAAGATACCAAGTTGATTTATGGAATCGTATATCAGAGGTTTGGATGGATGCGGCCGTTATAGCTGACATTTCATATTCCCCTGCACAAATGAAGGGTTTATTAATTGTAGGGACGCTTTTTCCTGCAGGCGTAAGCCCATGTAGTTAATTATGTACCGCAAAATGATAACAACTTTCTACACTCTATGTTTATTTCTTTGTGTCATCGTGTGTAACGACTCTGAAATCTCTGTACAGAAATTTTCCTATTAATATACAGAAAAGAGTATTACAACCTGTGTATGAGTTATAAGTCACTTTTGTTTAATAAAATTAAGAAGCCACTTGTAGCTCACTGGTAAAGCCTTTGCATTGTTGTGACGTAGCCTGTATGTTCGATTCCCATCAGACAGAATTTTTTCTGATTTTTCTTTTTAAATTTTTGTTAGCCCAAAAGGTTGCACGTGCAATACACGGGGAAATGAAAAGTTTAGAAAAATCAAACATGTGGAAAATTGTGTAAACACTGATTTGATCTGGTGGCAATAATCTCGAGGCATTTGCCTCAAGATCGACCGGCCAAACATGCCCTAGGGCCGGCGGGGATGGTTCAGTTGGGTCCAAATTGATCCGTGCTTTGCACACTCATCTCTTCAACTCCCCTTAACTCCTCTGCACTGTTTGATTTTCCTGAAATCAAATAGAGACCTTTCAATTCACCAATTAACACCATTTTAATACTTTTTAATCCACATTTTTAATTCCTAAACCCTAATTCTCCACTATAAATACCACCCCATGCCCTAGCTCTTCACCATTCTGAAAATTCTAGCAAAAACACTCTTAAAAGTTCCGAAGTGCAAGTGGAGTAAAGTGGAGTTAGCGAGCAAGCTTCTTCCGTCGAAGATCGAAACCGATTCCGGAGCTCCCGCAACGCCACGAAGCCTCCCTCTTCTTCCTAACTCTTTCTTTGACATATTAATTAAGTTGATGTCGCGCACCTCGCGGGTTCGCGGGGAGGCAGAGTTTGCAAAAAAAAAAGATTTTTATATGTTTCACAACACCGACTAAACTTCAGGATCGATACTAAACCCTAGCTAACGAAACAACTATGAGGTTTAACTACTATGTAAGAAAGTTATACCTCAAGAATCAAGTCCTTCTTCTTCTTGCACTCCTCCTCCTCTTCGTGAGCTCCTTGAAGGGTGTATGGATCGCGTCTCCTCGTCGGCCTCCTTGAGTCAAAGAAGATCCACCCGAGAGTGTCTACTAAGAGCTCCTACCTCTAAGATGAGGTAACTAGGGTACCTAGTATGCTAATCTAAGTAGCCTAGAGGATGTAGAGAGTGATTATGGATAGATTAGTCTTAATAAACCTAGGTTTCTCAACGCATGAGGCAATTAGGGTTTGAGGAGGAAGAAGAAAGAGCTTGAGGAGAGAGTGTGTTTTTGATAATAATGAAATGAATATGACTACTTATGATGACTATGAAGCATGCCAAAATATCTCACAAAATATCACAAAAATATCTAAGTCCACCCTTGCCTCAATAGTCATCCATGAGTCATCAAGTAGCCATACTTCATCTATCACAAAATAACACCTCATACCTCCACCTCATTAACCATTTAACCTAAATGGTAATACAAGTAATGAGGTGTCTTCTTCTAGAATCACTCTTGAACAAATTACAAGAATACTCCTCACCGTATATACATACCCGTATCCATATTCCGAAAAACACGAATACAATGAAACGAAACGAATCCAATAATCTAATACTAGGATTCGGCTTAAACCAAAGCCCATTAGTATTATCCGTCCGAACATGATCCGTGCATAAGTATACGTATATGTTCGAACCCTGTCGTAAAACCATACGACCTCTATATCGTTTCGCCCGAAGCAGGAAAACCCTCTGTGTGGGACTCTAAAGACTCGACAGTACGCTGGCAGTGGGTTTAATCACAAGCACGTCAGCGGTACTAGCTGCACGTAACGGCTATCCAGGTATCTGTCGATAAGAAGGCCGATGACCAAACTCATATGAACTCCTACTGAGCCTATATGTGACAATCTCCGTACAGTCTGGTCTATTCGTCTAAGAGTATCGCATATCAGGCCTAAGGGGGCAGTAGCCATCAGACCCCTCATAGCGCAATAAGTCATGCCGGAGTAGAGCCCAAAAACACCTTAAAAAACTACTGGAGTACCTACCAGTAAATCTCGCTTGCCCTGACCAGGGACTTTATGTAATGGCTTTTCGAATACAGCGCGACATCAACCCCCAATACCGGAAGAGACAAATCCTATCTAACCGCCACTGCCTCCAAGTGCTTCGGGACTGCACCCAACTACTACCTGTTTGCTCAACTCATCAGAGCCGTGGTAGGGTAGTAATCTAAGAACAGTGGGAACACACTCGAGGCGAAGTAGCAGTTTCAAGTCAACGAACTACACTGTACTCATGTCACCTGGGAACTGCTACCTGACGATTAGTATAGTACCAACCAATAGTTCTCCACTAGTCCGTCCAGTGTAACTCATAACCCAATGAGCATCTGTATACTATCTCCAGTACAACGTACTAATGGCTGTGGGACAGACCATCTCCCGTGCTAAGATGAGAAGCGTATACACTAGTCTACTCTGGAGTATCGATGCCCTGTCTCGATAATCCTACGACCAGGGACATGTATAAGTATGTGCTTATAGACAACCCAGCCCCCACTAGTGTGAATGCCATCACAACGCAGGTAGTCAAGCAAAGATCCTAAGGGCTCTACTAATATATATTAGCGATACGCTAAAAGAAACATCTACACATATTAAGATAGAAACAAACCAAGTAGCATACTACCATATTGAGCAAGACTGTCATAAAATCCGTGTATATCCCAAGCTTCGAAAATGTAATATACAAACTAGTACTATACAATAATGGCCTCTAGGGCATATATCACTAACTCTCCCACTTGCACTAAGGCCATGTGTTGGTATATCGCTGACCTATCATCTCGAATAGCCTCTCGAACCGCGTCTGAGGGATGGCCTTTGTGTGTATATCTGCAGTGTTTTTCTCTGTATCAACTCTCCGTACCTCGATATCCCGGCGATCCACGATCTCCCTGATTAGGTGATACCACCTCAAGATATGTCTGGAATTCTAATAGGACCTGGGTTCCTTCGCTAAAGCTATAGCCCCATTGTTGTCACAATACATAAATATTAGATCAACAATGGATGGAACCACCTGAAGTTCTGTTAAGAACTTCCTCATCCAGACTGCTTCTTATATGGTGTCACATGCGGTGATATACTCTGCTTCCATCGTCGAGTCAGCAACGGTGTCCTGCTTGGAGCTCTTCCAACAGACCGCCCCTCCGTTGAGGGTAAAGACATAACCCGACATGGACTTGGAGTCATCCTTGTCACTCTGGAAGCTGGAGTCAGCAAAGGCCCCGATCTGGAGGCCTTTTCCGATGTACACCAAGAACATCTCCTTAGTCCTTCTCAGGTACTTGAGAATATTCTTTACTGCTATCCAGTGCTTCTCCCCAGGGTCTGACTGATACCGGCTTACCACGCTTAGTGCGTAGGCAATATCTGTTCTGGTACATAACATCGCATACATTATAGAGCCTACCGCAGAAGCGTATGGTATAGTTGACATGTGATCCCTTTCCAAATCAGTCTTGGGAGACATCTCTTTGGAGATGGTGATTCTGTGACAAGTCGGTAGATTACCGCGCTTTGAATCTTTCATACTGAATCTTTTCAGTATAGTGTCGATGTACCTAGACTGTGAAAGTCCCAACATCCTCTTAGATCTATCACGATAGATCTGGATCCCCAGAATGTAGGAGGCATCACCCAGGTCTTTCATGGAGAACTTTTGTGACAAGAATCCTTTGACTGATTGTAGCATAGGAATGCCATTTCCTATCAAGAGAATGTCATCCATGTACAAGACGGGGAATACAACATTTCTTGCTACAATCTTACTATAGATGCATGGTTCATCTGGATTTTTGATAAAGTCAAATTCTTTGACCGTCTCATCAAAACAGATGTTCTAACTCCATGATGCCTGCTTTAATCCATAAATGGATTTAAGCAACTTGCATACTTTCTTGCTCCTCCCACTCTGAATGAAACCCTCTAGCTGATCCATATAGATGCATGCTTCCAAATTTCCATTTAGAAAAGCGGTCTTTACGTTCATCTGCCAAATCTCATAATCGTGGAAGGCAGCGATGGCAAGAAGGATCCGAATGGATTTGAGCATAGCTACTGGAGAAAATGTTTCATCATAGCTCAAACCAGGTCTTTGACGAAATCCTTTTGCAACAAGTCTAGCCTTATAGGTTTCAACCTGTCCATCTACACCAATCTTCTTTCTGAAGATCCATTTGCAGCCGACCGGTTTTACTCCTTCTGGATCAATGTCTAAAGTCCATACTTTGTTGGTGTATATGGACTCCATCTCGGTCAGCATTTCATCTAGCCATTTTACCGAGTCTCCACTCTGAATGGCTTGCTGGAAGCTAGTTGGCTCATCATTGTTAATGATGCAATCCTCTCTATCCCCGTCTATGAGAAAACCGTAGTATCTCTCGGGAGGATGAGATAGCCTACTACTCCCGCGGAGTGACGCGGGGATGTCCTGTTCTTTTGAAACATCTGGTTCCACCATTATTTCAGTAATGGCTTGTGGTTCTGGAATTTCTTCCAGTTCTATGGCGCTTCCACAAGTTTCTTTTTCCAAAAATTGATTTTCCAAAAATTGGGCATGACGAGAAACAAAAACCTTTTATTCCTCTATGTAATAGAAAAGATACCCCCTGAAGTTCTTTAGGTATCCCATAAACTTACACAGTACTGAGCGTGCCTCGAGCTTGTCCGCATGCTGCTTTTTAACAAAAGCTGGGCATCCCCATATCTTCAGATACTGAAGATATGTTTTCTTCCCACTCCACATCTGATATGGTGTGGTAAGCATAGTCTTGGTAGGAATCTTGTTCAAAAGATATGCAGCTGATTCTAGTGCATAACCCCAGAAGGATCGCGGTAACTCATCGTAACTCATCATGGAACGTACCATATCCAATAAGGTTCGGTTCCGCCTTTCCGATACACCATTGTGTTGTGGTGTATATGGAGGAGTAAGCTGAGAGAGAATTCCATTCTTTTTTAAGTAATCCAGGAACTCGGCACTTAAGTATTCACCACATCGATTAGATCTAAGTGTCTTGATACTTTTGTCGGTTTGTTTTTCCACTTCATTCTTATATTCTTAGAATTTCTCAAAGGCATCGGATTTATGTTTCAGCAAGAAGATATGTCCATACCAAGAGAAATCATCTGTAAAAGTAATGAAATAGGAATAACCACTTCTTGCATGTGTAGACATTGGACCACACACGTCGCTGTGTATGAGTCCCAAGAGCTCGCTCGCTCATACTCCGTGTCCAGTCAACGGAGTCTTCGTCATCTTTCCTTAGAGACATGATTGACAAGTTGCATAAGACTGATATTCGAACGAATCCAAATATCCCTCTTTATGTAACTTGGTCAACCGTGCTTCATTGATATGACCTAGTCTACAATACCATAAGAAATCTTGATTTAATTCTGGAGACTTTCTTTTGTGTGTGTTCTGGACGTTGAAAACTTGTAGTTGGTTTAATACGTATATACCGTTGTTTAGTGTACCCGACCCAATCAAACCATGATTAAGGTGGATGTTTACGACATCGCTTACAAATGTAAAATCATAATCTTCTATAGATAACAAAGATACAGAAATGATATTACAAGTCAAACTAGGTACACAAAAACAGTTGCGCAAAACCAAAATATGTCCACTTGTCAATCTTAAGTGATATTCCCTTACGGACACAGCATCCATACTCGCTCCGTTAGCAATCCTGAGGGTCATATCACCCACCTTCAAAACTCTACGGTTTCTCAGTGCCTGCAAAGAATTACAGATATGAGATCCTGATCCGGTATATAATACCCAGGAAGTAGAGTTGATTGACAGACAGTTTTCAATCATAAACGCACCTGAAGCCGAAGCCACAACCTGCTTCGTACCCTAGTTCCGGGCTTTCCAGGCCCTACAATTCTTCTTCCAATGGCCCTTCTTGTGATAGTAGAAGCATTCTTCCTTCCCTACCGCCCAACTCTACGGCTTCTCAGTGCCTGCAAAGAATTACAGATATGAGATCCTGATCCGGTATCCAATACCCAGGAAGTAGAGTTGATTGACATACAGTTTTCAATCACAAACACACCTGAAGCCGAAGACATAACCTGCTTCGTACTCTAGTTCTGGGCTTTCCAGGCCCTGCAATCCTTCTTTCAATGGCCCTTCTTATGACAGTAGAAGCATTCTTCCTTCCCTACCGCCAGCCCCCAACTTTTGCCTTGCCTCTTCCCTCTACCTTACTAACACCGCCTTTCGGCTTGGTAGGGGCCTTCTTCTTCTTCCCCTTGGCTTTCTCCTTGGATCTAGAAGAGGAATATCCCCCAACAAACAGAGCGGGTGTCTTCCTGGACTTCTGCAGGGTTCCCGCAACGCTCCTCAACATGTTGAGAAGTTTTGGAAGTGTAACTTCCTTCCCTTGAATGTTAAAATTCAAGATGAACTGAGCGTAGGTAGAGTGGAGGGACTGTAAAATAAAGTTTGTATACAGCTTGTTCTCCAACGTCCCCAGGTCCGCGAGTGTTCCCACCAAAAAATTCTGCGCAAAAGAGCCCAAGGTATCAAATGGCAGCGATACGCTTAAGAAAATGTGAACCGGTATTTTCCGGGCTGTATTTTGATAAACTCTCGAATGAGAAATAGCTAAATTCTTATGGTAACAAAAGCGTCTCGAAAAAATCTTCAATTTGATATATTATGGGTCTCACAATTCATCCGGGATCAAAAGTTATGAGCAAATGTGCTATGCACGTGTAATCTAAGGAAGAAAATACGAACCAGTATTTTCCGAGATGTATTTTGACAAACTCCCGAATAAGAAACAGCTAAATTCTGATGGTATCAAAAGTTTCTCGAAAAATCCTTCGATTTAATATATTATGGACCTCATAATTCATCCGGGGTCAAAATTTTTTAGCAAATGTGCTACGCACGTGTAATCTAAAGTAATGCTCTACTACATGGGGGATGCATTTTTAGTTCCACATCGGGAAAAAGAGAGATCTCTTCTCTACCACTTCCATATAAATAAGAGGGGATACCTCTTAGAAAATATAGAGAATTCAATTCTCAAAGGAGATTAGTTTTCCATAGGAGCTTGCTCCCCCCATAATGCGCATATGCGCAAGCGCCATGTGCGCCATGTGCAATGCATGTACGCCCGCCACATGCGCGCCACGTGCAACGCACGTGAGCCAAATACATGCAATGCACGTGAGAGAATTCAATTCTCAAAGGAGATTAGTTCTCCATAGGAGCTTGCTCCTCCCCATAATGCGCATATGCACAAGCGCCACGTGCGCCCGCCACATGCGCCCCCCACGTGCAACGCACGTGAGCCAAACACGTGCAATGCACGTAGGAGAATTCAATTCTCAAAGGAGCTTAGTTCTCCATTTTAGGGCCTTAGCTGCCCCCCCCCCATGATATGCAAGCGCCACATGCGACGCACATGCGCCCAACACGTGCGACGCATGTGCGCGAACGCAAAGAGGCCTTTTTCAGCAGTTAGGAGTTTAAGCTTCAACATATTCTTCTTCCTGATAAGTGGGATATGGTTCAAAGAGTACATCCCTCCACATCTTCGATATATAACGCTGTAATCCATCAGCGTCGTCGGAGAGGTGGTGGGTCCCAACGACCAATGATCTCTCTTTCCAAATATAGAGAACCCCCCCCCCCCACAAACTTTGAGAAAGTCCAGAGAGAAGAACAAGCTCTTGGCAGAAGAAGAATTTCTTCAAGGTAAAATAAAGAGATCAAAGTATCTCATTAAAAAAAGAACTTAATTCTTTTGCCAAATCATAGATTTTTAAGACAAATTGTCTTTTCACAAAAGAGATTATAACATCTCAATATAAAAAGGGTGAGAGAATAATTCAATTCTCTTAGGATCACAGATCCATAAAGGAAAAACCTTTCACCAAGAACATAAGAGATTGAAACATCTCCTATAAAATAAGAATTTTGTTCTTAGATCAATGAGACAAAGTCTCGTATAAGAGAAAATTTAATTCTCAGAGCGCAAAGCTGCCTAAAAAGAGCCTTAGCGCTCCAATTAAAAGAAGCGCTTCAGCGCTGCAAATCTAGCGCATAGCACTGCAGAGCCTTAGCGTTCCAAATTTAAAGGAGCACCTCAGCGCTCCAAATCTAGGACACAGCGCTGCAGAGCCTTAGCGCTCCAAGTTTAAAGAAGCACTTCAACGCTCCAAAGTCTGGCGCACAGCGCCACGTGCTCCTCACGTGTGCGCTATTTCACAAGAAGCGCTCTGCGCTTATTGACTGGCGCTCAACGCCAAGCACGCCACGTGCTCCTCATGTGTGCGCTATTTCACAGAAGCGCTCTGCGCTCATTGTCTGGCGTTCAGCGCCAAGTGCGCCACATGGTCCTCACGTGTGCGCTACTTAAAAAGAAGCGCTCTGCGCTCATTTTCGGGCGCTCGGCGCCAAGTGCGCCACGTGCTCCTCACGTGTGCGCTACTTAAACAGAAGCGCTCTGCGCTCATTGTCTGGCGTTCAGCGCCAAGCACGCCACGTGCTCCTTAGGTGTGCGCTACTAAACAGAAGCGCTCAACGCTCATTGTCTGGCGCTCAGCACCAAGCGCACCACGTGCTCCTCACGTGTGTGCTACTAAACAGAAGCGCTCTGCGCTCATTGTCTGGCGTTCAGCGCCAAGCGTGCCACGTGCTCCTCACGTGTGCGCTGAGAGAACATAAATTGTTCTTTAAATGATAAAGCCCAGAGCCATAATGAGTGCTCAACATTCAATAAAAGACAAAAAGTTGTCAGGACCAATGCTCAGTATTGTTAAATGAAAAAGGATTGAACCTAATTAAATGTCTAACATTTTAAATGAATGGGCCGAGCCCAACTTGGCCACAGATCTCTAATTCAGATTAATTGAGCTCATATGCTCATAAATCTTTGATCTTAGCCCCAAATTGGACTACAGATCTCCCAACTAATATTGGTTCAAAGGTACATCTCTTCATTCCTCTGTTATTTGTCGTTGTAATCCTTCAATGTCTTCAGAGAGGTGACAGGTGCCGACAACCAGACATTTCATGGACTGTGGGGTCCTTAAACTCATGGACTATGATGTCCTTAAACTTTACAGACTATGATATCTTTAAACTACCACGGACTGTGGGGTCCTTAAACTCATGGACTATGATGTCCTCAAAATTTACAGACTATGATGTCTTTAAACTGGACCGCAATGTCCCTAAACTAAAACAATAGAGCTCAAATGCTCTTTTGTTGGATCTAAATGATCCCGTTAAGTTGATCTTAGTATAAAATTAGACTAACGTGTCCTTAACAAACAATAGAGCTCAAATGCTCTTTTGTTGGATCTAAATGATCCCGTTAAGTTGATCTTAGTCTAAAATTTGACCAACGTATCCTTAAAAAACGTTTAAGTTGATCTTAGTCTCAAATGAGATTAACGATCCTTAAACTCAAGCCAAACCTAAATCTAAGAAAATATGGATTTGGACTAATCTACGCCCTACGGGCGACAACATAAATTAGTCTCCGTATATAATCCACGGGCAACCAAAAATAAAACAAACACACGACACGAAGTGACCATCTGGAGAAGGAGAAAATTGTTACCGCGATGCGGTAGCGTAATTAACTGCAGGGGCTTGCGCCTGCAGGGAAGAGCGTCCCCACAATCAAAAACCCCTCACAACGAGGGGGAATCTGACGAAGTCTGCTACAACGGCCGCATCAGTCTAAACCTTCGATACATGGTGCCATAAATCAACTTGGCATTTTCGGAGAGGTGGACAGATAAAACCAAATAGCATCTGCCCCCAAATTCAGTCAAGATGTTTGTCTTCCCGTCTTTCGGTGAAGAACAGCGAGCTCTTCAATCAAGCTGATCATCTTAAGGACATGGTCCCCTCCGGATGACCCGATAGCCAACCTCGCTTGAAATAATTTCTTTGAGGTCTCGTATCTTGTGATACGAGATTGCTCTCAATATAAATCTTTGGTATGGAGGAAGATAGATTCAAGATCTATCTTCTCGTGCTGCCTCTAGTGTTCATTATCCATAGAGGCCAGCACGAGGCACTTGGCTTTCACACTGTCAATTTCCCATGTCTTACGGATCTCTTTATCCGCAACACTGGAATCTGGATCAGGGACGGTGAGGGCTTTGGCAGTCAGAAAATAGCCCAGTTTGTCATATGTTATGGCCATCTGGACATTCTTGAGCCAATCTTTATAATTTGGCCCCGTCAATATATTTTTATCTAAAAGTAACTTAAAGCTTGTCATCTTGGTTGCTGCAATTAGCAGAAAGAGAAAAAACACTTTAGCATGATACTCTTGCAAGTTTAGATTGGTTTTTAGTTTATCTAAACAGAATGGCTCCCACTGTTTCTCGAATCTTTCTTCAAACCATAAAAGAAGAATTAGTCAGGATTAATTTCAACCTACAATACTTGCTTAACGTTTCAGCCAGGCTGGTGTTAGTACTTTAAGGAAGGTTTTCCAACGCTTTCGTGAAATTCCTTATTACATAACCTCTTTTCCCTGGAGGCGTAGCCCCGCTAATACCATTCTAGACACCTACTTGGTTTATAGTATTGATCGTTTAGTGAAAAAATCTCCCTATGAGTAGCGGATACTCACAGTAGGATCGGGATCCAAATATCAATGTGTGATAACCTTGAAGGAATCCTACCAAAATTATCACACTCCAAATGGTATGCAACACTAGCAAGTTTCAGTTTCTTTAGAAACTCCCAATGTGGATTTTTGCCCCAAGCTCTTATGACCATGACGAAGGCCAACATATCATAAGTCACAAGTCAAGTTCTACCCGTCATTATCCATGTTAATTTGAACCCACCCGTACATACCCTTGACGAAGGCCAAAATAGTAATACGACTGTCCCAAACCAACGCATCTATCTATGCAACAGATGAATATTCAATAGCTACAAATCACTATGCCTTGGCGAAGGTCAAAATACATAGCTTGAATACTACTGAATATCTATCTGAAATAACGGAGGGCTACGAATGGTTTTGGCTAAACCGTGAACGTAATGAACTTGATATGATCGAAAGAACTATGATAGCCTTTTAAAGGAGTGGTTTAGGCTCCTCATTTAAAAGTTTGCTTTTTGAAAAAAACCGAGTGGTTTTTGAAATTGTTCCAACAATTCAGCTTTGGTTTGTTTGCTTTACATTAATCAATACAGTCCCATCATTTAACCTACCATTGCAGAAAGAAACGAAAATACAACGTACGCTTATGCCATCCGCATTCGCCACGGGATCCCGTCATACACCGTTAAGTTACTTAATTAACGGCAGATCGGAAGCAGGGCTAGCGCAGGTGCAAAATATAAGCAACGTCTACTATATAGCATATATATAATATCCATTCGTCTCACGCAATAATAGGTATTCTAGATCACAGATGAATATATGGATATATTAGGAATTCCGCGTTTCTTTTAAGCCTGTAACGATAGACGGATTCCACGGTCATGATGAATAGCTAAACCCCACCCTAGACCCCTACGGGTGCAGCAAACTACCCGCCAAATTCCCGAAGTGAAGCAACCTCCCTCAGTAAAATGAGTAGGCCACTCGGCACTTCAAAGAACCCGGTAGTTTGTGCACCGCACCTTGGGTCTATCCTAGGAGCAAAAAACAGTAAATGAAATTATACAACGGTGGCTACAATCTCAACCTGGATATGCTCCGGAAAATAATATTACATCAATATTACAATTTACATCGAATGAAAGAAAGAAAACTCTCTTCTCACATCCCCGACTATTCATCATCGACGATCCAATATTCCATATCCACAAACCAACAGCAGCAACACAGATATGTGCAACCCCAAATAACCGACATATAGCAATTAGCGGAAGTTTACGAACACATACAACAACTGAAACATGTTAACCGACGTTTAAAACTGCAATTTCGAAAAACTCCGTATTGCCACAGTAGAAAGTTTACAGTATAAGCAATCTTGGAAAAATCAAATACCGCCTGAAACCCTAAATCCAAGTAACAAGAACACATAACAAAATCCAAGGCAATTCCTCATACTTCAACCGGTGAGGCTGGTCATTTTGGGTGTTTGGCCGGCCAAAAAGTGATGGAATTGTCTCATTTTTGTTTTGTGTTCATCTTACAAGCAAAGGAGCACTCTGCAATTGTTTAAAAAAATTTAGAGCCTCTTAAAAATTCGACAGAAACTTGGATCTACATTTCGATATTTCGGAGTTATTTCGGTTTCGTAGTTTTACTTGTCGTTTAATCTGTTAGTTAAGGGTTTAGTTGGCTCTAATACCACCGTAAGTCGATGTCGCGCACCCCACGGGTTAGCGGGAAGGCAGAGTTTGCAAAAAATGATTTTTATATGTTTCGCAACACCGACTAAACTCCAGGATCGATACTAAATCCTAGCTAACGAAACAACTATGAGGTTTAACTACTATGTAAGAAAGTTATACCTCAAGAATCAAGTCCTTCTTCTTCTTGCACTCCTCCTCCTCTTCGTGAGCTCCTTAAAGGGTGTACGGATCACGCCTCTTCATCGGCCTCCTTGAGTCAAAAAAGATCCACCCGAGAGTGTCTACGAAAATCACCTACCTCTAAGATGAGATAACTAGGGTACTTAGTGTGCTAATCTAAGTAGCCTAGAGGATGTAGAAAGTGATTATGGATAGATTAGTCGCAATAACCCTAGGTTTCTCAACACATGAGACAATTAGGGTTTGAGGAAGAAGAAGAGAGAGCTTGAGGAGAGAGAGTGTTTTTGATGATAATGAAATGAATATGGCTACTTGTGATAACTATGAAGCATACCAAAATATCTCACAAAATATCACAAAATACCTAAGTCCACCCTTGCCTCAATAGTCATCCATGAGTCATCAAGTAGCCATGCTTCAATTATCACAAAATAACACTTCATACCTCCACCTCATTAACCATTTAACCTAAATGGTAATACAAGTAATGAGGTGTCTTCTTCTAGAAGCACTCATGAACAAATTACAAGAATACCCCTTACCATATATACATACCCGTATCCGTATTCCGAAAAACATGAATACAATGAGACGAAACGAATCCAATAATCTAATATTAGGATCCGGCTTAAACCAAAGCCCACTAGTATTATCCGTTCGAATATGATCCGTGCACAAGTACACGTATATGTTCAAACCCTGTCGTAAAACCATACGACCTCTACAGCGTTTCGCCCGAAGAAAGGAAACCCTCTGTGTGGGACTCTAAAAACTTGATAGTACGCTGGCAGTGGGTTTAACCATAAGCACGTCAGCGGTACTAGATGCACGTAACGGCTACCCAGGTATCTGTCGATAAGAAGGCCGATGACCAAACTCGTCTGAACTCCTACCGAGCTTATCTGTGACAATCTCCGTACAATCCGGTCTGTTCGTCTAAGAGTATCGCATATCGGGCCTAAGAGGGCAGTAGTCGTCAGACCCCTAATAGCGCAATTAGTCGTGCCGGAGTAGAGCCCAAAAATACCCTGAGAAACTACTAGAGTACTTACCGGTTGTGTAATGGCTTTCCGAATACAGCGTGACATCAACCCCCAATATCGGGAGAGACGAATCCTATCTAACCGCCACTGCCTCCAAGTGCTTCGGGACTGCACCTAACTACTGTAAGTCTACGGTAGCGCCCCGGCCAATAATCTGAGGCCAAACGCGAAATAAAAACTTTTTCATAAACTGGCGCTAACATAGACTGTAACCCGGATCGTGCCATTAACATAAACTAGCAAACTATAAAATGATAGAATGGTTATACCGATCGATCTGTGTCCTTTGGTCTTTAGCCATCATCCCATGCTCCTCGCGGCATCTCCAATCTCCTGTCTCCTTGTCGAGGTGGCACCACGTCAACGGATCTTTATACGGGCTTCCACTTCAAACTGAAGCAACTCGGACATAAAGTTTGCTAACCGACATGTCCAAGATTGAAGTAGAGAGTGTATAGAATATTTTGTCTCAAGAAACCCAAGCCATAGGGTAAAGGTAAATTGAAGTTGCCTTGGAAGTGATATGAAGTGAGCTAAGGATATTTAGCAAAAAGAACAAATTTCCTCACTCATTTTGTTTTTTTGGGCTCGGCCAAAATTAATTGGCAGCACCAAATAAAGTGCTCGGCCAAATTGAAGCTTGCTGGAAAAAGGGGGGGTGACCACAACCCAAGTGGTGACCACAAGTCAAACCTTATCTTTGCATAAATATCTATGAAATATCTTTGCAAAAACAAGAACAATAAATGAAACCATGCTTCAAAAAGAAACAAGTGACTCATCACAATTGACTCATCACAAAACAAATGAAACCCATCTCCAAATTGATTTCGGCCATGACAAATGGATGAGTGGAAAATGGCCAAAAAAAGATATATCAACTTCAACCAATAATTAAACACCAAAAAAATAATGTTTAATCAAACGGAGAAAAACCGGCAACTTCAAAAAGCAATCCCGTAACAAATTATAGGATTACCCCACAACGGTATAAACATACCCGCATTTGTATTCCGACCTAATACAAAATGTAATGAGACTAAAATATTCCTATACAATATAATACTAGGTCTGGCTTAAACCAAAACCCACTAGTATTATCTGTCCGAACCCTGACACGTGCACAAGTGCACGTGCATGTTCGAACCCTGCCATAAAACCATACGGTCTCTACAACGTTTCGTCCGAACTTAGAAAACTATCTGTGGGGGACTCTAAAGACTCGTCAATACCCTGGTAGTGGGTTTAACCACAAGCACGTCAGTGGTACTAGCTGTACGTAACGGCTGCCCATGTATTGACCGAAAGGGAAGCCGATGAGCGAACTCATCCTGGAACCCTACTGAGCCTATCAGTGACAATATCCGTACAGTCTGGTTTGTTCGTCTATGAGCATCGCATATTGGGCCAAGGGGGCTGGTAACGTCAGACCCACAAAAGCGGTATAAGTCATGTCGGAGGGTAGCCCTGAACACCCTGAGAAACTACTGGAATATCTACCAGTAATTCTCACGTGCCTTGGCCAAGAACTTGGTGTAATGGCTCTCTTAGACACAGTGCGATCTCACCCCCAATACCGGGAGAGACGAATCCCCTGCCGATCCGCTCACTGCCTCTATGTGGGTCGGGACTGTACCCAACTAAAACCTGTTTGCACGACTCCTTTGAGCCGTGGTAGGGTAGTAATCTAAGTACAGTGGGAACTCACACGAGACAAATGACGACCTCAGGTCGATGAACTAACCTATACACATGTCACCAGGGAACTGCTATCTGACGCTAGGTATAATACCAACTAGCATGTTCCCGGCGAGTCCTGTCCGGTGCACTCATAACCCAATGAGCACCTCTATACATCTTAGGTGAACCAACTGACACCAATGGCTTGTGAGACCGGCCACCGCCCCTCGTCGGGGTCTCGACTGTATATACTAGTCTACTCTGGAGTATCGATGCCCTATCTCGAAACTCCTATGACTAGGGACCACTTTTAAGGATGTGCTTATGGACTACCCAACTCTCACGTATATGATTGCCATCATACTGCTGGTAGTCAAGCAAGAATCCTAAGGGCTCTATCAATGTGTAATAGTGATCATGTCACCTAAAGCTGTATACGATGATAAAGGCAAACCAGATAGCATACTATCATCTCGAGTAAGACTGTCCTACTGGTATAGGTCCTTCTCAATCATTGCAAGCACGTGCCGGCGATCCAATAATTGACTTTGAGGGCACTACGACCAACAATCTCCCACTTGCACTTAAGGCTAATTATTGTGATGTCGCATACTCACAGCCCGTGTGATACCGAACATCCAACTCCTCTACTAATCAGTTTCACAAATCTCGTTTGTAAAACTCTTGTGTTCGAGAAATAGCCTCAATGAGTAGATCCGCCCTGATGTTTCTTTCTATGTCTCTCATAATCTCAAGTTCGCGGAGAAAGCCATCTCCCGAATTGAGTAATACCTGTCTTAGAATATGTCTGGATATCTGATGGGACCTAGTTCATAAATGAACTCTAAATCCAAACTTCTTAGACTGTATCGTCAACTGAACCTAATCAGTATCCTGCACCATACCTCCCACAGTATCCTGTTGGACCACCTGTCCAAACTACTGCCCCTTGTCAGAGAGAAAACTATAACTCTGACAGTAACTCTGTCATCCATGTCACCTTGGAAGCCTGGAATGATAACCGTCCCACGAAGGAGGCTGCCGTCATCAAATCCGTAGAACATCCACTTATGTTCTAAAACAGCTTCTGTATGTTTCTCCAGGATTGGATTAATATATACTTATTGCATCTAGTGCAAAAACAACATCTGGTGTGGTACTTGACATCTCACGATTGACTCAATTGCCTAAGCAAGTGATATGCCAATCATGCACATCCTTCTCCCCTTTAGTCTGTAAGACACCTTTAGAGAGGGAGACTCCATCATCTGCAGGTACACCACCATGCCAGGAGTCGTCCATTCTAAATACCGTTAGAATACTGTCTAAGTACCCAAATTGGGAAACAACCCAAATCTAGATCTAAAATCATAGATCTAGTAACCAGAATGTCAGATATTATATTCATATCCTTTGTGGAGAAACAACTGTGTGACAACCAAAGTATAACCGATCGTAGTATAGGAATTTTACTTTCTACTCTGTGTATGTCATACAAATACCAGGACATCACACTCTACTACCTTCTTAACAGATCTATCCCCTATTCTGATGAAGTCAAATCCATGACTGTCACATCAAAATTAGATGATCTATCTCCACTATATCTGGTTTAGTCTATAAATAGACATAAGCTATTTGCACACTATGCTTCCACTGCTCCCACTGACCATAACAACCCTCTGGCAGAATAATATATACGTGTACTTCTAAAACTAGTTTAGAACGACGCTATACTCATCCTCCTGCCGGGTCTCATAGCTTGGAACAACAGTAATATCAAGTCTGGGTAAACAAGAACCTCCCTATCACCGTCCTTGAGGCTACCGAAGTACCTCTCGGGTGCCTGAGGTTATCCACCATATCTGCGGAGTGGCTAATAGAATGTCAAACCTGATTGAATCTTTAGGTTCTATTAAATTTCCCGTAATCGTTTGCGGTTCTGGAATCACTTCCAGTTCTACCATACCTTTACTACTGTTTTCTGAAAAAATCCATTTTACTAAAACTGTGGCGAGTCAAGAACAATATCACTATTGATCTTATAGATGGTAGAAAGTCAACCCTCGACACAGCCCGGGTCAACCCACAAACTGCCATTACAGAAACGTGCCTTGAGTTATCCAGAGTCTGGTTTTAAGCATAAGCCGGACAACTCCCCGTACCTTAACATCGTTAAGATATGATCCATTCTATATCCAATATAGAAACTTTGGCACTTATTTAATTGGAACCAGATTCAAATCATGCAGCTGTCTCCAGTGCATGTCCACTTAATGGAAAGAGGCTTATCAGTATTACTCAACTTAGGAGTCCATCCAATTATGAATAACCTGAAAGAGAAACAAGTTTCTCAAAACCATTACTATCAACTGAATACCAATCACAAGTATCTACATCTTCGATCACCTTGAAGAATCCCGATACTTGCGACACCTGGTTTTCTACTTTATTCTTGTACCTATAACTTCTCAAAACTTAGACACTGTATTTCAACGAAACACTTATCTAAAAACTAGAGAAGTCACGAGTAAATAGAACATAGTACGAGTACCAACCCCTTTGTTCTGATGGACACTGGACAACATACAATACTCTGTATAAGTCCGCTGAGTTGAATAACTTAAAACCTGTATATCGTAGGTTGAAAATTATACTTATGGTTAAGAACTACTCCGCTGTTCAATGCTCCTTACCCAATCGTCAACTGATATCGGTAAATGTCACAGACATAATTTCAAAAGATATATCTCACCTTATGAAAATAAACGTACAGATATATCAATTTAAAATTGGTGCATAACAACGGATATTCAAAACCAAATACTTGTCGTCCGGCAAAAACCCAGGCGATTTCCTCAAATATCACCAATTACAACGAATTCCGATATAATGAGGATGATCACCTAATTCCCAATAACTTACTCCCACTCATCATCTATAAAACCATACAGATGTGAGAATCATACCTGGTAAATACATACCCTGGAGTAAGTATCTAATCGGGAAATCAACTTTCCTTTAACAATGCATGGTTAAACTGAAACATAAAAATGTTTCGAAGGGGTATCCTCGTATTCCTAGTAATTCCTCTTCCGTAATCCAATTCATGACTGTAACCGTATATTTCTTTGCCATCTCTCCAAATCCCTTTATTTGCCTTTAGTCGTTACCTTCTGTACACCATTGTTAGGCTAAATGGTTTTCTTCCTTCCCTACCGTTCGGCACCAGCCTATGGTTTGGAAGAAGACTATCCAATAAGCGTAATAGGTGTATACCCCTAAACCAAGGAGTACTCGCAACCTGAGAGAAGGTGATGATAAAAGACAACTGAATAAAACCTTATTCTATTTCTCCTGAACCTGAATCCATTCTCGAATCTGGAACAAGTTATTTCGAGTTCGTATATAACCATACGATGGATTTATCCAATGGAAGTGGATGCCCGTAATAATACAGGGTGTTCTGGAGAAATGCAAAGGTGAAGTAGGAGTGGCGATGAACTACACGGTTTGGTCGTGAATGTTAGCAGTCGCAATTTACTTTGCCCTCTTTCTAATCCCTTTATTTTGTCTTTACTTATTACCTTCTGTACACCCTACTTAGGCTAATTGGTTTTCTTCATTCCCTACCTTTCGGCACCTGCCTATGGTTTGGAAGAAGACTATCCAATAAGCGTAATAGGTGTACTCTCCTAAACCAAGGAGCCCTCGCAGCCTGATAGAAGGTGATGATAAAAGACAACTGAATAAACCAATTCAATTTCTCCTGAACCTAGATCCATCCTCGAAGAAGTTCCTTCGAGTTCGTATATAACCATACGATAGATTTATCCAATGGAAGTGGATATTCGTAGTAATACGAGGTGTTCTGGATAAATGCAAAGGGTAAAAGAAGGAGCGGCAATGACTTATGCAACTCAGACAATCCAAAAGCCAGTATTTTAAGAAGGTTCGGTCAACTTGGTCACTGAGTTATAGTCTAGGGTCGGTCAATGGTCGCTGCCAAAGAGAGAGAGAAAAGAAACACTCAGCATGCACTCTAACCTAGATCAGAATGGTTATCATTTTATCTAATCAGGAAACCTCCCACTGTACCGTCAAATTCTCCTCCAAACCTGAAAGAAGAATTAGTCGGGATCACCCGAAGAGTAAACCAACTCATCAGTGGAAATCAGGATCCAACTCTCATCGCATGATAACGTGAAGGAATCCACTCACGTTATCACACTCCAGAAGGTATGTGCATGCCTGGCAAGTTTCAGTTTCTTTAGAAACTCCCGATATAGATTTTTGCCCCATGCTCTTATGACCTTGACGTTGGCCAAAATACCATAAGTCACATGTCAAGTTCTACCCATGATTATCTTGTCAATTTGAACCTACCAGTACATACCCCTGACGTTGGCCAAATGGCAGAACGACTGTCCCAAACCAACTCATCTATCGATGCAACAGATGAATACCCAGCAGCTACCAAACACTATGCCTTGGCGTTGGTCAAAATACATAGCTTGAATACTACTGAATACCCAACTAAAATGACGGAGGGCTATGGCTGGTTTTTGGCGAAAAACCTTTAACGTAACGAACTTGATATCGCTGAAGGAACCTGATAGCTTTTTACAAAAATATAGTGGCGAAAACCTTTGCTAAAGAGGCCACTCCCGGTGAAGGGATCTCGGCTCTTTCGTCGTGGAATGAGGTGCAGGATATTCCAACTGAATACCACGATGCAAAGCAACAAGTAATCGACTATAGTGAAGTTATTACCTTGACGCAAACTTCTGCCCAATGAGTCACTCCCGGTGAAGGGATCTCGGCCCTTGCCTTGTCGAATGAAGTGCAGGATATTCCAACTGAATACCACTGTGCAAAACAAAAGAAAATGACCTTGTAATAACACCTTTTGAAAACAGTTCCAACAACGTCAAACAGGTTTGTTTCCTTTGCATTGATCAGAATCAACGCAGTCCCATCAATTAATCACACCAGAAAAGAATGAAAATAAAATGTACGTATATGCCATCCGCATTCGTCACTGGGTCCCGTCATCACCCGTTAGGTTACTAAACTAACGACAGAGCGGGGACTGGACTAGCGCGGGTGCAAAACATATACAACATCTACTACTATATATACCAATATACAATAATTGCTCCAGGCGTGATAAAAGCAACATTACAGAAAAGTAATAAGCATCACAGAACAATACAGATAATTTGGGATCCCCGGGTTTCACAGAGCCGCTACTGAAACCCGACGTTCCCCTGGTCGTGTGGATAACCTGTGCAATGAAAACCTAGACCCCTACGGGTGCGGCAAGTCACCCGCCAAAACCTGAAGCGAGGCAACCCCCTACAGCAAAGTGAATGGACCACCCTGCACTTCATGGAATTCGGTAACTTGAACACCCCTCCTTCGGTCAACCTGTACCCCCTACGAGTGCGGTGAATAGTCTGCCAATTCTAGAGTGAGGCCCCTTGCCTCTCAAAGCCATGAGATGCGGACCCGTTGCCCTCCAGAACCCGGCTATCCGTGCACTTCGTCGCGGGGTAAAACTAGTACAGAAATGAAAATATATACAACGGGTACATCGACCTCAACCCGGTCGTACCCTAAAAGAATAATATACAAACAAGTAGCGACGGCAGTCCACATGTTGGACGCTCGCCCCGCAATATCAAATGTACAAATAAATCCAAACTGCACTACCATTGCACACAGCTATCCACCACGACAAATCCGCAACATCACAGCATAACACAGAACATCAACGCAAATGTCACGTTCGCAAACCCGTCTAAAAGAGCTATAGCAATTAGACATGATTTACCGCTCGAATGACATTCACGGTCGGAGATATAATGTAAGTACTGTAAATTAACACATTTAAAATTCCGATCGACAAAATTTCCCGAAGTGGGCCCCAAGTACAACTCCAGTACTCAAACAAAATCTGGGCCCAAACAAAATATTCCAGAAAACACAATTCCACATGAAAGACACTCAGAAGAAAAATGGTGTACTGTTGCCACAAATCGGTGGCGGAACCGCGGCCAAACCATGGTTTGTGCAGCGGTTCCGCGGCAGTCTTATGGATTCAGTCTACTAAATTTCTACAGTAGTCTTAAAAAAGCCTCCACGATTTTCTGAGATTCTCAAAACAATTTTTAGACCGGTTTAAAAATGCGACAGAAACTTTATCATGAAAAGTGCGGTTTTGGAAATTTCGTTCGATCGATATTTTAAACACGTTAGAACAAGCTAGTAAAGGTTAATGGCGTGGCTCTGATACCATGTAAATCTACGGTAGCGCCCCGGCCAATAATCTGAGGCCAAACGCGGAATAAAAACTTTTTCATAAACTGGCGCTAACATAGACTGTAACCCGGATCGTGCCATTAACATAAACTAGCAAACTGTAAAATGATAGAATGGTTATACCGATCGATCCGTGTCCTTCGGTCTTTAGCCAGCATCCCACGCTCCTCACGGCATCTCCAATCACCTGTCTCCTCGTCGAGGTGGCACCACGTCAGCGGATTATTATACGGGCTCCCGCTTCAAACTGAAGCAATTCGGACATGAAGTTTGCTAACCGACATGTCCAAGATTGAAGTAGAGAGTGTGTAGAATATTTTGTCTCAAGAAACCCAAGCCATTGGGTAAAGGTAAATTGAAGTTGCCTTGGAAGTGATATGAAGTTAGCTAAGGATATTTAGCAAAGAGAACAAATTTCCTCACTCATTTTGTTTTTTGGGCTCGGCCAAAATTAATTGGCAGCACCAAATAAAGTGCTCGGCCAAATTGAAGCTTGCTGGAAAAAGGGGGGTGACCACAAACCAAGTGGTGACTACAAGTCAAACCTTATCTTTGCATAAATATCTATGAAATATCTTTGCAAAAACAAGAACAATAAATGAAACCATGCTTCAAAAAGAAACAAGTGACTCATCACAATTGACTCATCACAAAACAAATGAAACCCATCTCCAAATTGATTTCGGCCATGACAAATGGATGAGTGAAAAATGGCCAAAAAAAGATATATCAACTTCAACCAATAATTAAACACCAAAAAAATAATGTTTAATCAAACGGAGAAAAACCGGCAACTTCAAAAAGCATTCCCGTAACAAATTATAGGATTACCCCACAACGGTATAAACATACCCGCATTTGTATTCCGACCGAATACAAAATGCAATGAGACTAAAATATTCCTACACAATATAATACTATGTCCGGCTTAAACCAAAACCCACTAGTATTATCTGTCCGAACCCTGACACGTGCACAAGTGCACGTGCATGTTCGAACCCTGCCATAAAACCATACGGCCTCTACAACGTTTCGCCCGAACTTGGAAAACTATCTGTGGGGGACTCTAAAGACTCGTCAATACCCTGGCAGTGGGTTACCACAAGCACGTCAGTGGTACTAGCTGTACGTAACGGCTGCCCATGTATTGACCGAAAAGGAAGCCGATGAGCGAACTCATCCTGGAACCCTACTGAGTCTATCAGTGACAATATACGTACAGTCTGATCCGTTCGTTTATGAGCATCGCATATTGGGCCAAGGGGGCTGGTAACGTCAGACCCCCAAAAGCGGTATAAGTCGTGTCGGAGGGTAGCCCTGAACACCCTGAGAAACTACTTGAATACCTACCAGTAATTCTCACGTGCCTTGGTCAAGGACTTGGTGTAATGGCTCTTCTAGACACAGCGCGATCTCACCCTTAATACCGGGAGAGACGAATCCCCTGCCGATCCGCTCACTGCCTCTATGTGGCTCGGGACTGTACCCAACTAAAATCTGTTTGCACGACTCCTTTAATCCATGGTAGGGTAGTTATCTAAGCACAGTAGGAACTCACACGAGACAAATGACGACCTCAGGTCGATGAACTAACCTGTACACATGTCACCAGGGAACTGCTATCTGATGCTAGGTATAATACCAACTAGCATGTTCCCGACGAGTCCTGTCCGGTGCACTCATAACCTAATGAGCACCTGTATACATCTTAGGTGAACCAACTGACACCAATGGCTTGTAAGACCAGCCACCGCCTCTCGTCGGGGTCTCGACTGTATACACTAGTCTACTCTGGAGTATCGATACCCTATCTCGAAATTCCTACGACTAGAGACCACTTTTAAGGATGTGCTTATGGACTACCCAACTCTCACGTATATGATCGCCATCATACTGCTGGTAGTCAAGCAAGAATCCTAAGGGCTCTATCAATGTGTAATAGTGATCATGTCACCTAAAGCTATACACGATGATAAAGGAAAACCAGATAGCATACTATCATCTCGAGTAAGACTGTCCTACTGGTATAGGTCATCCTCAATCATTGCAATCACGTGCCTGCGATCGAATAATTGACTTTGAGGGCACTACGACCAACAACTACTATCTGTTTGCACGACTCATTAGAGCCCTGGTAAGGTAGTAATCTAAGAACAGTGGGAACACACTCGAGACGAAATAGCAGTGTCAAGTCAACGGACTATATTGTACTCATGTCACCTGGGAACTGCTACCCGATGATAGGTATAGTACCAACCAACAGTTCACCACGAGTCCATCTAGTGTAACTCATAGCCAAATGAGCACCTGCATACTATCTCCAGTATGACGTACTAATGGCTGTAGGACAGACCATCTCCCCTGCTGGGATGAGAAGCGTATACACTAATCTACTCTGGAGTATCTATGCCCTGTTTCGAAAATCCTACGATTAGGGACTTGTATAAGGATGTGCTTATAGATTACCCAGCCCCTCTAGTGTGACTGCCATCACAATGTTGTTATTCAAGCAAAGATTCTAAGAGCTCTACTAATATGTATTAGCGATATGCTAAAAGAAACATATACACATATTAAGATAGAAACAAACCAAGTAGCATACTACCATATTGAGCAAGACTGTCATAAAATCCATGTATATCCCAAGCTTTCAAAATGTAATATACAAACTAGTACTATACAATAATGGCATCTAGGGCATATATCACTAACATATTCAAACCGTAAGTCTCTCCTAAACTCTCTTTCTCTTCATTGAAATTCATCTTTAAATCCTACATCGGTAAAGTGGAGTTATTACCGATATTCTTTTTCTAAACCCTAGAAACTCCCTTTTTCCTTTATAATTTGATCAACCTAATTTTACCATATTACTTGTAACCTTAAATACCAATGTTTAGAATCATGTTTAACCGAGAATTTCATGTGAAAAAACCATAATTAAACTTTTTCATTAAAATACCTTGAACTTTATTATCACTTCTGTTTGTTTTGTTAAAACTATACCTTTAGGAAAACCTTCACGAGGTAACGACCTACCCAACACGCACATTTTGGTTTCATAGCATGATACCTATTTGTATGTATATTTGTTTCGAAGAATACTTTTTACAATAAAATACCACATACTTTAAAACCGGGTTTCTTTTAAAACGGTATTTCGTATTCCTTTGCAATTATGCATCTACAACTCTCGTTAGGGGACCCATTAATGGATGGTGTGGATTATCGCACATCCTGGGGATAGTAAAACGAAATGCAGCACTTCTCACGAAGTATTCGATCTCAAAGGATATAAATACGGTTTTTAAGAAAAACGAATTTTCTAAATAAAACTAAATTTTTTTAAAATTAAAATTATACAAAATTATAAATCCATATTTTCTTTATATTATGAAACTATATTTTTATAAAAATGAAAGCATGAAAATGTTAATAAAATACTATCAAGTTACTAAAAAGGGCTAGTTTTCAATAAAATATCATAAACTTTCAAAAGCTAGGTATTTATCATTAAAATACCTCAATTTGGTTCGGTTGACTTAGGTTTGGGTTCAAAACACATGCTCATGAAAACCCCAAGTAATATAAATCACTCTCGAGCTTTTATTTTTAATCTATATTAAAATATTTTTCATAAAACCCCCTCGAGATATACAAAACAATATTTTAAGGACTTTAGTAAATATATGTTTAAGCGGGATCAATTCACTTGAGTCCCAGGGAGCCGGAGAAAGTGAGTGCTTGCCTATTCAGGTTAGAAAACTTAACTTGAGTTATCAAGGGCAATTGTCTTGGAAAAAGATACAAATCATGCCGTTCATATGCAGCAGTTACTGATAATTCCCAAACGTAAGAATTCAAGAGTTAAACCAGTTTACAAGTGTCTCACTCAGTCTGAGTCTAACCTCAAATCTGAATCCAAAATCAAACAAGAATACTTGATCATGAATATGAACACTCAAATCCAAACATCATTTTCAAACATGTATACTTGACTTGACTTGACCGAACCATGGTTATAACTTGACTTGAACTTGATATGACTACTTGAATACATGATTACATCTTGATTATGAACCTGAACATTTTGTATCCATGGTTTCGACCAAGACTTAAAAACATAATCTATACAATACATTACGCGGGAATAAAGGAGTAGATTGGTACGGAACGTATATCGTGACACGATAGGTCACTTAAAAGACACCAACATGAATTCTCGTGCTGTTATCCCGTGTGTTATGACGGGGCCTTGTACTACATGTTACCATAGTCCACGGGGTAAGATGGACTCCTCTCTTATACATGAATATCTTCCTTATCAAACTATAAACAACCACGTTATAATAACTATCATATACCAGTAATCGGTCATATACAACTTTACCTGTTAATTTCACATTATATACTATCTTCTCTTTCTTCTTTTGGGACTTACCAAGCTTTAGTTCGCTGACAACATTCCTTTCTGTTTTTTTCTTTGGAATGTTCGTCAGGAGGACCGGACTCTGAGGATATAGAGCCGAGCTAGGAGGACTTGGACCAGTTTACCGCTCATCCTGACTACTAGTTCCTCTGCGCTTACTTTCAGTATGCCACTGTTTAGGTATTTGCTTTTGATTATGGTATCTTTTATTTCAAACAGTTGTATGTAAAGTTGAATGTAAATAAAGTTGTTGTTTTATTTTATTCTCTTGTCATTCTTGTTCATTTTTATATATTGCTTAATTACGCTTAATGTATTTATTTCATAATAAATACGTCACGGCCTGCCACGTCACCGTTTCCGTCTACTGGGAAGCGGGGCATGACAGGTTTTGTTGGCGGCCCATGCAGGTCAGTTCTGCATGAAGTCTTAAGAAATATATCATAAGAATTATAAGATTCAGCAACTATACATTCCTAATATTTCTAATTTCTTGAATCTATCATAAGCATTCCTTTTTTATCAAGGTAATGGATTTTCCCAACAACACCAGCATGAACGTCAACGGTAATACACCACCGCCTACTCTACCACCACCACCTATCGTTGCATCTCCTATCAATGAGCAAGCGGTACTGCTTGAGGCTATTAATAGCCTATTGGAGGGTCAGCAGCAGCAGATTTCTATTCTTATGCACCGCCCCGAAGCCGAGGCACCCAGAGTCGAGCAATTTCGGGCACTGCACCTAAAACACTTCTCGGGAAAAGAGAGCCCACTTGAGGCAGAAGAATGGGCTCAAGCGATCGAAAATGATCTGGCAGTAGCTCAAGTGCCAGATATTGCCTAGGTGAGAGTTGCTAAGCTGCAACTGACAGACAATGCAAGAGTCTGGTGGAAGACTAAGGAAAACCGTCTCACACAGCCAATAGAGTGGAAGACGTTTCGCGATCCGTTCGATGCGAAGTTCTTCCCTGAGACTGCTCGATTCGAGATGGAACAACAGTTCATCCACTTACAACAAAGTTCTATGTGGGTAAAATCGGTGGATAAATATGATACTGAATTCATCATGCTTAGAAGGGAAAGAATTCGTATCAAATACTGTTCCATTAAAACACATCTCTATCCTAACATCATATCTTATCAGGTTCGCGACACATTTGATCCCGACTGATGAGATTCGGGCTAGACGATTTCAACAGGGCTTAAACCCGATGATTCAAGCGGTGTTAGCCATAGGCGATTATCCAACTCATGAACTCGCCCTGAAGGCAGCTCGCCATTATGAAGCTGTAGTGAAGAAGAAGGGTAAGCCCCAAAAGCTGGAATCAAACGTCCTACCGCACAGATGACAGGAGGATCCTCTTCTAGGCCGACCTTTGCACCCTGGAGATCGGGAGGACCATTTAACCGGTCCAGTCCAGATTTCTGTTTCTACTGCAAAAGAACTGGACACCTGGCGAAGAACTGCAGGCGTGCAAATGGCCTGTGTTTGGTTTGTGGCGCATCCACTGACGCTATAGGAACATGTCCATATCGATTTAACACAGCACCAGACCCGCAATCACAGTCCCGCAGAGACCAGTCATTCAGGCACCTGCACCCCGCCTAGCTCTCCCTGCACCAGCTCCATGTAGACCTCCTGTACAGCCTTAACGTCAATTCCATCAGGCATAGAGAAACGTGCCATAAGGATAGAGGAATGTGCCTCCAACAAGAAGGAATGTACCAAGACGTCAGGCTTTTACAATGACGGTCGAGAATGCCGAAGCCATAGGATAAGTCATCACCGTTAAATCCCCCAATCCTTTCAATTTTTCAATCCTTATGTATCACCATACTTTTCCTATATCTAAACCCAACCTCACACAACTTAGGTATTATACTAGTAGCCACCCTTCCTGCATTCGCACTTTTCGACACTGGAGCTTCACATTTCTTCATTTCCCAACGATTCGTGAGAACGCATAAGATTCCCGTGAAGCCACTCATTTCAAGCTGGAATGTCAGTTCCGGGAATGGAGTCTTGAAAGCAACTATGAGGTTTGATCAGTGTCCAGTTGTAGTTTGCGGATGAGAATTCTACGTAAATTTCAAAGTATTGGACATACCAAATTTCAATGTTATGTTGGGAATGGATTGGCTGGGAGTATTCTATGCTACAATTGATTGCCGTCAAAGGAGGGTAGTATTTGAGATACCAGATTACCCAGTCTTCTATTTCAAAAGTGGAGATAGAACTTTGGATCCAGGAAGATACCGTGCTAAACCGAAGGATGCAGAAGTGTTTTGTCTACCGGAAGAAGAAGAAAAGCCCGAAGTAGTTCGAGAGTTCAAGGATGTGTTCCTTGAAGACATATCAGTTTTGCCTCCCGATCGAGCTCTTGAGTTTAGTATTGATTTACAACCAGGTGCACAACCTGTAATCAAAGCTCCATATCGGTTATGTCCAGAAGGATTGAAGGAGATTCGTATTCAATTGGACGAACAGTTGAAGAAAGGTTGGATCTGACCCAGTACTTCAAGTTGAGAATCTCCAATATTACTTATGAAGAAGAAAAAAGGTTCTTACAGGATGTGTGTGGATTATCGAACTCTGAACGAAGTGATGATTAAGAACAAGTATCCACTACCACGCATCGATGATCTTTTCGATCAGCTAAGTAGGTCTTGTGTATTTTCAAAGCTAGATCTTCGTTCGGATTATCATCAGGTGAAGGTCAAAGAGTCTGACATTCCAAAGACGGCGTTTAAGACTCGATATGGTCATTATGAATATCTCGTAATGCCATTTGGAGTGACCAATGCACCTGCCATCTTTATGAATCTGATGAACCAAGTTTTCCAAGAGTACTTAGATAAGTTCGTTGTCATCTTCATCGACGACATCCTGGTGTATTCAAAGAATCGGAAAGAACACGCCGATCACTTACGGATTGTCTTGGAGACATTGCGACAACATCAGCTCTACGGCTAGTACAGCAAGTATAAATTTTGGCTAGATCAAGTCGGATTTATCAGACATATTGTTTCAGGCGAAGGAATCTGAGTAGATCCAGCTAAGGTGTCAGCTGTCCGCGAGTGACCGACACCAAAGACGGTGAAAGATATACGAAGTTTCTTAGGATTAGCAGGATACTACTGACGATTCATTGAAGGCTTCTAAAAGATTGTAGCACTCCTGACCAAGCTCACACGTAAAGATGAAGCATTCGTGTGGTCAGAAACATGTGAAAAAGCTTTTGTAGAACTCAAGTCGAGTTTAACCTCTGCACCTATTCTTGTAATACCGGATCAATTTGGAGGATTCGTTGTGCATTGTGATGCGTCCGGTAAAGAATTAGGATGTGTTCTATACCGGCATGGAAAAGTTGTGGTTTTTGCATCAAGACAACTGAAGGTTCATGAGCACAACTATCCAACACATGATCTGGAGTTGGCAGCCGTCATCTTTGCACTTAAGATTTAGCACCACTACCTGTTGGGAGAACGAGTGGATATATATACTGACCACAAGAGTCTGAAGTATGTATTTACTCAGAAGGAATTAAACATGCGGCAGAGAAGATGGCTAGAACTCATGGCAGACTTCGACATCAACCTACAGCATCATCCTGGCAAGGTGAATATAGTTCCCGATGCACTTAGTCGTCAGCTATTAGCAATGAACCACACCGCTCAATGGAAGCTACAACAAGAATTGCATAGATTGGAGATCGATGTCATTATGCCAGGTAAAGCCTTATATTTGATGAACTTACAAATCCAGTCCACTCTTGTCAATCAGATCAAGCCAACTCAAGCAAATGATGCCAAGCTAAAAAGATCCGAGAACAAGTAGAAAGTGGACCTAAAACTGACTTCATCATCCACAAAGATGGATCCTTGCGATATGGAAGTCAATTATGTGTGCCAATCGGTCCTGTTCGAGAAGAGTTGATGAAAAAACTCACAGCTCTCCTTATTCTGTACACCCCGGTGCCACGAAAATATACAAGGATCTACGACAACACTGCTGGTGGCACGGAATTAAGCGTGAAGTAGCTAGAAGCGTAGCAAATTGTTTGGTGTGTCAGCAAGTGAAGGCTGAACATCACAGAACTGCTGGTCTACTTCAGCCGTTACCACTCCCAGAATGGAAATGGAATCAAATTACCATGGACTTCATGACTGTCCTTCCTCGCAGCACAAAGGGAAACGACGCAATATGGGTTATTGTGAATCGACTCACCAAGTCGGCTTACTTTATTCCATTTCGAGTTGGTCAGTCAACTGAGACGTTAGCAAAGAAGTACATGGAGTTAAGCATAAATCTAAAATAAGATTTAAACCTTCAATATGTACCATATTTGATACCCATGAACTCATGTAAGAGATCGTGAGATTACATGGAATACCTGTTTGCATCGTCAGCAAGCTAGCCTGGGAACGAGTCTAAACTTCAGCATGGCTTATTATCCACAAACGGACGGACGGCTCGAGCGAACAATTCAGATTCTAGAAGATATGCTAAGAGCCTGTATGTTAGACTTTGGAGGTTCGTGGGAAGATCACCTGCACCTTGTGGAGTTTTCATACAACAATAGCTATCAGGAAAGCATTGGAATGGCACCATTCGTAGCACTTTACAGAAGGAAGTGTCGTTCATCGCTAAGTTAGGACAATATTGGAGATCATGAACTCCTTAGACCAGAAATGATTGTGGCAACTATGAACGTAGTTCGCACGATCAGGAAAAGAATGCGTATAGCCCAAGATCGACAGAAGCATTGGACAGATGCAAAGCGGCGACATCTGGAGTTCCAACCTAGAGACCATGTATTCCTGAAGATCTCTCCAAACCAATGAGTGATCTATTTTAGCAAGAGGGGTAAGCAAGGCCAAGATATATAGGACCGTTCGACATACTCGAACGAGTTGGAGAAGTGGCATACCATTTGGCACTACCAGCCTCATTGGAAAAAGTGTACAACGTGTTCCACATATCCCAGCTACGACGATATGTGAGCGACCCCAGACACATACTTGATCACTCAGAGCTCACAGTACAGACTGACCTAACCTGCGAGCAACAACCAGTTGAGATCTTGGACCGAAAGGTGAAGACATTACGGAAGAGGAAGTAAATTTGGTCCGGGTGATGTGGAGAAAGGATTCGCCAGGAGAATCAACATAAGAACAAGAAGAAGACATGCGTGCAAGATACCCTTATCTATTTGAAAATTAGTCCCTACGTAAATGTAAATTTCGTGGACGAAATTTTTATAAAGAGGGTAGAATGTAACGACTCTGAAATCTCTGTACAGAAATTTTCCTGTTAATATACAGAAAAGAGTATTATAACCTGTGTATGAGTTATAAGTCACTTTTGTTTAATAAAATCAAGAAGTCACTTGTAGCTCACTGATAAAGCCTTTGCACTGCTGTGACGTAGCCTGTGTGTTCGATTCCCATCAGACACAATTTTTTCTGATTTTTCTTTTTAAAATTTTGGAAGCCCAAAAGGTTGCACGTGCAATACACAGGGAAATGAAAAGTTCAGATAAATCAAACATGTGGAAAATGGTGTAAACACTGATTTGATCTGGTGGCTTGAATCTCGAGGCATTTGCCTCAAGATCGACCGGCCAAACATGCCCTAGGGCCCGCGGGGACGGTTCAGATGGGTCCAAATTGATCCGTGCTTTGCACACTCGTCTCTTCAACTCCCCTCAACTCCTCTGCACTGTTTTATTTGACAGAGACCTTTCAATTCACCAATTAACACCATTTTAATGCTTTTTAATCAACATTTTTAATTCTCAAACCCTAATTCTCCACTATAAATACCACCCCATGCCCTAGCTCTTCACCATTCTGAAAATTCTAGCAAAAACTCTCTCAAAAGTTCCTAAGTGCAAGTGGAGTAAAGTGGAGTTAGTGAGCAAGCTTCTTCCGTCGAAGATCGATGCCGATTCAGGAGCTCCCGCGACGCCACGAAGCCTCCATCTTCTTCCTAACTCTTTATTTGACATATTCAAACCGTAAGTCCCTCCCAAACTCTCTTTCTCTTCATTAAAATTTATCTTTAAATCCTACATCGGTAAAGTGGAGTTATTACCGATATTCTTTTTCTAAACCCTAGAAACTCTCTTTTTCCATTATAATTAGATCAACCTAATTTTACCATATTACTTGTAACCTTAAATACCAATGTTTAGAATCAAGTTTAACCAAGAATCTCATATGAAATAACCATAATTAAACTTTTTCATTAAAATACCTAGAACTTTATTATCACTTCTTTTCGTTTTGTTAAAACTATACCTTTAGGAAAAACTTCACGATGTAACGACCTACCCCACACGTACACTTTGGTTTCATAAAACGATACCTATTTGTATGTATATTTGTTTTGAAGAATATTCTTTACAATAAAATACCATATACTTTAAAACCAGGTTTCTTTTAAAACGGTATTTCGTATTCCTTTGCAATTATGCATCTACCACCCTCGTTAGGGGACCTGCTAATAGATGGTGTGGATTATCGCACATCCTGAGGATAGTAGAACGAGATGCAACACTCCTCACGGAGTATTCGATCTCGAAAGGATATAAATACGGTTTTTAAGAAAAACGAATTTTCTAAATAAAACTAATTTTTTTAAAAATTAAAATTATACAAAATTATAAATCCATATTTTCATTATATTATGAAACTATATTTTTATAAAAATGAAATATTGAAAATGTCAATAAAATACTATCAAGTTATTAAAAAGAACTGGACACCTGGCGAAGGACTGCAGGCATACAAATAGCATGTGTTTGGTTTGTGGCGCATCCACTCACGCTATAGGAGCATGTCCATATCGTTTTAACACAGCACTAGTCCCGCAGAGACAAGCCATTCAGGCACCTATACCCCGCCTAGCTCTCCCTACACCAGCTCCACGTAGACCTCCTGCACAGCCTCAACGTCAATTCCAACAGGGACAGAGAAACGTGCCCCAAGGAAAGAGGAATGTGCCTCCAGCAAGGAGGAATGTATCAATACGTCAGGGTTTTACAATGACGGTCGAGGAGGCCGAAACCACAGGACATGTCATCACCGGTAAATCCCCCAATCCTTTCAATTTTTCAATCCTTGTGTATCACCATACTTTTCCTATATCTAAACCCAAACTCACACAACTTAGGTATTATACTACTAGCCACCCTTCCTGCACTCGCAATTTTCTACACTGGAGCTTCATACTGCTTCATGTCCCAACAATTCGTGAGAACGCATGCGATTCCCGTGAAACCACTCATTTCAAGCTGGAATGTCAGTTCCGGAAATGAAGTCTTGAAAGCAACTATGACGTTTGTGTAGGGTGTTTTTCGTTACCCCATTGAGATGGGAATACGCGTCGCTTGTCAGGCGCATTACAGATTCCCCCTGCTTAGGGCAGGCTGGGGTTTATTGATTGTGGGGATCCGAATCTCCGGCAGCCGCGGACTAAGTTGTGGTTAACTATCCCTCGCCTTTGGAGCAAGAGAACCTCCGATTGACGAGTCAAACGGGTCATGCGAACTCAATGTGTAGTGTTGTGTTTTGGAGGGATTTGGATATATCGGGGGCCTCACAGAGTTTTTTACGGGGTGCGGGGCAGCGCACTGTTAGAAATTTTTTTCTAACAGGGACAGTGTCGTGGTGTGTGTGTGTGTGAGTATATATATATATATATAAAGGAAAGGCATCCAAAGGATGCGTGGGAGAAGGCGCCAGCACCCTACTTGAGCGGCATGTAGGCGCTGGACGCAAGGCGCCAGCGCCCCACGTGCGCGGCACGCGGGCACTGGGTGCTGGGCGCATGGCGCCAGCGCCCCACGTGCGCGGCACACGGGCGCTGGGGGCATGGCGCAGCGCCCCACGTGCATGGCACGTGGGCGCTGGGTGCATGGCGTCAGCGGAAAGTAAAGGGGGGGCTCAGCCCCCGTACTGGGAGTTGTACTCTAATTGACTTTTGGGAGTTAAACTCTTTAAAAAAAAAGATGTATTATTATTGTCAATTTTATTCTTATGGAGTTAAACTCCCAGAAACTTTGATTTGTGGAGTTAAACTCCAAGAGATCCTTGTAAATGCTCAAGGGGACCCCTTTCTTCTCTCCTGAGCCTTGGATCTTTCCTAAAATGGGATCTCTGGAGATGGGTTTCCTTCCTCCTCTTCTGTCGGCCGGATCTTGGAGAACAAGAGGGGGTAAGATTTAAAAATCTCCCATTTTTGAGATCTAATGGAAGATCCGAGCTCCCCTTTGTGGGTCTTGTGGTGAAAAACTATTTGGTTTTGGAAAAGGAAGAGTAAAACTCTTGATTTAATTGAAAGGGGAAAGAAGGTTTAGAACCTTGAGGAAGGAGAAGGAGACACAAAAAACCCTGGAGTTTGAGAGAAATGAATAGTCCTTTTTTTATTTCAACATCATGTTGCCTTATATAGGCTTACACATTTACATATAGCCCATTGGGCTTTACAAAATGGCATTTTGCCCATCTCATGTCTCATATGCTCATTTCTTTTGCACATAAGCCATGGGCTTTACAGAAATTTGGCTTTATGCCCATTTTCTTATATTCATGGATAAAAAAATTACATCAAAATTATTTATTACATGATTTTTTATTTCGGCATATGGGAGGCCGGCCGCGGGGTTCAACTTGGGTATGGACCCACTTGCTTGGGTTTGGGCCCGCTTACTTGGGGTTGACCTTGACTTTGACCCTGTCAACTGGGGTTTGACCCCAACAATTTGATCGGTGTCCAGTTGTAGTTTGCGGACGAGAATTCTACGCAAATTTCAAAGTACTGGACATACCAAAATTCGATGTTGTGTTGGGAATGGATTGGCTGGGAGTATTCAATACTACGATTGACTGCTGTCAAAAGAGGGTAGTATTTGAGATACTAGATCACCCAGTCTTCTATTTCAAAAGTGAAGATAGAACTTTGGAGCCAGGAAGATACCGTTCTAAACCGAAGGATGCAAAAGTGTTTTCTCTACGGGCAAAAGAAGAAAAGCCCGAAGTAGTTCGAAAGTTCGAGGATGTGTTACTTGAAGACATATCAGGTTTGCCTCCCGATCGAGCTCTTGAGTTTAGTATTGATTTACAACCTGGTGCACAACCTGTAATCAAAGCTCTATATCGGTTAAGTCCAGAAAGATTGAAGGAGATCCGTATTCAGTTGGACGAACAGTTGAAGAAAGGTTGGATCCGACCCAGTACTTCAAGTTGGGTATCTCCAGTATTACTTGTAAAGAAAAAAGAAGGTTCTTACAGGATGTGTGTGGATTATTGAGCTCTGAACGAAGTGACGATTAAGAACAAGTATCCACTACCGCGCATTGATGATCTTTTTGATCAGCTAAATGGGTCTTGTGTATTTTCAAAGCTAGATCTTCGTTCGGGTTATCATCAGGTGAAGGTCAAAGAGTCTGACATTCTGAAGACGGCGTTTAGGACTCGATAAGGTCATTATGAATATCTCGTAATGCTATTTGGAGTGACCAATTCACCTGCCATCTTTATGAATCTGATGAACTAAATTTTCTGAGAGTACTTAGACAAGTTCGTTGTCATCTTCATCAACGACATCCTGATGTATTCAAAGAATCGGAAAGAACACGCCGATCACTTATGGATTGTCCTGTAGACATTGCGACAACATCAGCTCTACGCCAAGTACAGCAAGGGTGAATTTTGGCTAGATAAAGTCGGATTTCTCGGACATATCGTTTCAGACGAAAGAATCTCAGTAGATCCAGCTAAGGTGTCAGCTATCAGCGAATGGCCGACACCAAAAACGGTGAAAGATATACGAAGTTTCTTAGGATTAGCAGGATACTACCGACGATTCATTGAAGGCTTCTCAAAGATTGCAGCACCCCTGACCAAGGTGAATGTAGTTCCTGATGCACTTAGTCGTCAGCCATTAGCAATGAACCTCACCACTCAATGGAAGCTACAGCAAGAATTGCACGGATTGGAGATCGAAGTCGTTATGCCTGGTAAAGCTTCATATTTGATGAACTTACAAGTCCAGTCCACTATTGTCAATCAGATCAAGGCAGTTCAAGCAAATGATGCCAAGCTAAAAAGATCCGAGAACAAGTAGAAAGTGGACTTCAAACTGACTTCATCATCCACGAAGATAGATCCTTGGGATATGGAAGTCTATTATGTGTGTCAATCGGCCCTGTTCGAGAAGAGTTGATGAAAGAAGCTAACAACTCTTCTTATTCTATACACCTCGGTAGCACGAAAATGTGCAAGGATCTATGGCAACACTGCTGGTGGCATGGAATGAACCGCGAAGTAGCTAGAAGCGTAACAAAGTGTTTGGTGTGTCAGCAAATGAAGGCTGAACATCACAGAACTGCTGGTCTACTTCAGCCGTTACCAATCCCAGAATGGAAATGGCAGCACATTACCATAGACTTCATGACTGCCCTTCCTCGCAGCACGAAGGGTAATGACGCAATATGGGTTATTGTGGATCGACTCACCAAGTCGGCTCATTTTATTCCATTTTGAGTTGGCCAGTCAACCGAGACGTTAGCAAAGAAGTACATGGAGGTAAGTATAAGTCTAAAGTAAGAATTAAACCTTCAAGATGTACCATATTTGATACCCATGAACTCATGCAGGAGATTGTGAGATTACATGGAGTACCTATTTGCATCGTCTCCGATCATGATACAAGATCCCGATCACAATTTTGGCGGAGTCTGCAAGCTAGCATGGGAACGAGTCTGAACATCAACACGACTTATCATCCACAAACGGACGGACAGTTCGAGCGAACAATTCAGATTCTGGAAGACATGCTAAGAGCATATATGTTATACTTTAGAGGTTCTTGGGAAGATCACCTACACCTTGTGGAGTTTTCATTCAGCAACAGGTATCAGGCAAGCATTGGAATGGCACCATTCGCAGCACTCTACGGACGGAAGTGTCGTTCATCGCTAAGTTAAGACGACATTGGAGATCGTGAACTCCTTGAACCATAGATGATCGTGGCAACTATGAACGTAGTTCGCACAATCAGGGAAAGAATGCCCATAGCCCAAGACCGACAGAAGCATTGGACATATGCAAATCCGCGACATCTGGAGTTTCAACCTGGACACCATGTATTCCTGAAGATCACTCCAAACCAAGGAGTGATCCATTTTGGCAAGAGAGGTAAGCTAAGTCCAAGATACATAGGACCGTTCGACATACTCGAACGAGTTGGAGAAGTGGCATACCGTTTGGCACTACCACCCTTATTGGAAGGAGTGCACAACATATTCCACATATCCCAGCCATGACGATATGTGAGCAACCCCAGCAACATACTTGATCACTCGGAGCTCACAGTACAGACTTACTTAACCTGCGAGCAACAACCAGTTGAGATCCTGGACTTAAAGGTGAAGATATTATAGAATAAAGAAGTAAACTTGGTCAGAGTGATGTGGAGAAAGGATTCGCTAGGAGAATCAATATGGGAACGAGAAGAAGACATGCGTGCAAGATACCCTTATCTATTTGAAAATTAGTCCCTATGTAAATGTAAATTTCGTGGATGAAATTTTTATAAGGAGGGTAGAATGTAACGACTCTGAAATCTCTATACAGAAATTTTTCTGTTAATGTACAGAAAAGAGTATTACAACCTGTGTATGAGTTATAAGTCACTTTTGTTTAATAAAAACAAGAAGCCACTTGTATCTCACTGGTAAAGCCTTTGCAATGATGTGACGTAGCCTTTGTGTTCGATTTCCATCAGACACAATTTTTTCTGATTTTTCTTTTTAAATTTTTGGAAGCCCAAAAGGTTGTACGTGCAATACACGGGGAAATGAAAAATTCAGAAAAATCAAACATGTGAAAAATGGTGTAAACACTGATTTGATCTGGTGGCACGAATCTTGAGGCATTTGCCTCAAGCTCGACCGGCCAAACATGCCCTAGGGCCGGCGGGGACGGTTCATATGGGTCCAAATAGATACGTGTTTTGTACACTCATCTCTTCAACTCCCCTCAACTCCTCTGCACTGTTTGATTTCCCTCAAATCAAACAGAGACCTTTCAATTCACCAATTAACCCCATTTTAATGCTTTTTAATCCACATTTTTAATTCCCAAACCCTAATTCTCCACTATAAATACCATCCCATGCCCTAGCACTTCACCATTCTGAAAATTCTAGTAAAAACTGTAAGTCGATGTACAACACCCCACGAGTTGCGGGGAGGCGGAAATATGAAAAACGATATTGTTCTATGCGTAAACATCGACTAACCGCAAGGATCTTTGCTAAACGATAACTAACAAAAACATAGGAGTTCTTAACTACTATGAAAAGAGATTATACCTAGTGAACCTAGTCCTTCTTCTTTACGTTATCCACCTCCTCCTCGGCCTCCTCTATGTAATAGACGATCCACCCGAGAGCTTCTATTCCAAGCTTCACCTCTACACTTGAGTTAACTAGGTTTCTTTTGTTGCTAATCAAAGGTACCTAGATGATATAGAGTGAGGTTATGGATTAATAAGTCTATCTAATCCTTGATCTCAACACATGAGAGGGGAGGATTAGGGTTTGAAGAGAGAGAGCTTGAGGAGAGAGAAGGTGAGCAAGAGAATAAGAAAAGATAATGATCTCATTTGAATATATATGAAGCATAATGTTTTATGAAATAAATAATATAAATCATTTAACAACCATGCTTCATTCATTCATATGAGTGATTCATCTCATGAGTCATTAGATCAATAAATGATGCATTAACTCCATGGATGAATCACACAAATGAGTCATTAACACAATAAATGCAAATGCCACCTAAACCCTCAAGTCACCATCCTTCTAGAAGCTTCCCGCGAAATTACGAGAACGCCCCTCCTATCCGTGAAAACACGGAAAAACTTTAGACTGTATAAATCCAATAATTCGATACTATAATCTGGCTTAAACCAAAGCCGACTAGTAAAAACTGTCCGAACGTCGTACGTGCGTTTAAATGCGTATGCATCCGAACCCTTGTTGTAAAACCATACGACCTCTATATCGTTTCGCCTGGAGCAGGGAAACTCTCTGTGTGGGACTCTAAAGACTCGACTACTACGCTGGCAGTGGGTTTAACCACAGACCGCAAGCGGCACTAGCTGTACGTAACGGTCCCCAGGTAGATGTCGATAAGAAGGCCGATGAGGAAACCCATCCGAACTCCTACTGAGCCTGATGTAACAATCTCCGTACAGTCCGGTCTGTTCGTCTAAGACTATCGCATATCGTGCCTAGGGGGCGGCAAGCGTTAGTCCCCTAATAGCGGTATAAGTCATGTCGGAGCGTAGCCTATTACACCCTGAGAAACAACTGGAACCTACCAGAAAATCTCGCTTGCCCTGTCCAGGGACTTTGCATAATAGCTCTCTGACACAGCGCGATGTGACCTAGTCTACAATGCCATAAGAAAGCCTTATTTAAATCTGGAGACTTTCTTTTTAGTGTGTTCTGGACATTGAAAATCTGTAATTGGTTTAAGACATATATACCGTTATCCAGTGTACCGGACCCAATCAAACTATGATTAAGGTGGATGTTAACAATATCGCTTACAAACGTGAAATCATAACCTTTATTTGATAACAAGGAAACTGATATGATATTACACGTTAAACTAGATACACAAAAACAGTTATGTAAAACCAAAATATGTCCACTCGTCAATCCCAGGTGATAATCCCCTACGGACACAGCTCCCACGCTAGCTCCGTTAGCAACCATCAGGGTCATATCACCATCCTTCAGCACTCTATGGTTTCTCAGTGCCTGCAATGAATTGCATATATGAGATCCTGATCCGGTATCCAATACCCAGGAAGTAGAGTTGATTGACAGACAATTCTCAATTACAAACACACCTGAAGTCGAAGCCACAGCTTGCTTCGGTCCCTGGTTCTTAGCGTTCCACGCCTTACAATCTTTCTTCCAGTGCCCTTTCCTATGACAATGGAAGCATTCATCCTGGGCCACTACTGGTACCGCAAACTTTTTCTTTCCCTTCGCTCCCACCTTACTAACACCTCCTCTAGGTTTGGTAGCGGCCTTCTTCTTCCTTCCTTTGGCCCTAGCCTTGGACCCGGAAGAAGAAGTACCGCTAACAAACATAGCGGGTGTTTCCCTTGCCTTCTGCAAGGTGCCCTCTGCACTCCTCAACATGTTAAGGAGTTCCGGAAGTTCAACTTCTTTTCTTTGAATGTTGAAATTCAGAATAAACTGGGCGTAGGTAGAATGAAGGGACTGGAGAATCAGGTCTGTATAAAGTTCATTATCCAAAGTCGTCCCAAGGTCTGCGAGCTCTTCTATATAGCCAATCATCTTTAGGACATGTTCTCCTACCGATGATCCGACGGCCAACCTCGCTCGAAACAAGTTCTTCGAGGTCTCGTATCTTGCTATACGAGATTGCTCTCCATAAAGTTCCTTTGTATGGAGAAATATGGCATCAAGATCCATATCCTCGTGCCTCCTCTGATGTTCATTGTTCATCGAGGCAAGCACGATGCACTTGGCCTTCGCGCAATCATACTCCCAGGTTTTGCGGATTTCCTTATCCGCGTTACTGGATTTGGGACCTGGGACTGCAGGTGCCATAGCGGTGAGGACGTACCCTAATTTGTCATAGGTCAAAGCCATTTTGACATTCCGCAGCCAATCTTTATAGTTTGGCCCTGTCAGTATATTTTTCTCTAAAAGTAACTTAAGTCCAGTCATTTTCAGGGTCGCTGCAAGTAGGAGAGAGAGAAGAAACACTTTAGCATGATGCTCTTGCAAGTTTAGAGTGGTTTTTAATTTATCTAAACTGGATGGCTCCCACTGTTTCTCGAATCCATCCTCAAACCATAAAAGAAGAATTAGCCAGGACTATTCTCACTGTACAATACTTGCTTAATTGTTCAGCCAGGCCGGTGTTGGTACTTCGAGGGAGGTTTTCCAACGCTTTCGCGAAGTTCCTTAATTAAATAACCTCTTTTATCTGGGGGCGTAGCCCCGCTGACACCTTTCTCGACACCTACTTGGTTATAGCATTGATCGTTAAGTGACGAATCTCCTGATAAGTAGCATATACTCACAGTAGGATCGGGATCCAAATATCATCGTATGATAATGTTGAAGGAATCCTACCATCATTCATCAAACTTCAAATGGTATGCATCTCTTTGCAAATTTCAGTTTCTTTAGAAATTCCCGATATAAATTTTTGCCCCATGCTCTTATGACCTTGGCGTTAGGTCAAAATGTCATAAGTCACATGTCAAGTTCTACCCATCATTATCTTGTTAATTTGAACTCATTCGTACATATCCTTGATGTTCGGCCAAAATGATAATACGACTGTCCCAAACTAACTCATCTATCTATGCAACAAATGAATACCCAGCAGCTACCAAACACTATGCCTTGGCGTTAGGCCAAAATACATAGCTTGAATACTACTGAATACCCAAATGAAATGACGGAGGGCTACGAATGGTTTTGGCGAAACCGTGAACGTAGTGAACTTGATATGACCGAAGGAACCTGATAGCTTTTAAAAGGAGTGGTTAAAGCTTCGCAATTAAAAATATCCTCTGTTTTAAAAATAATCGAGTGGTTTCTTTCAAACTGTTCCAACGATTCAACTTTGGTTTATTTTCTTTGCATTAATAATAATGCGTCCCATCATTAACCTATCATTGCAGAAAACAACGAAAATACAACGTCCTCTTATGCCATCCACATTTGCCACTGGGCCCCGTCATCACCCGTTAGGGTACTTAACTAACGACAGAGCGGAGGCTGGGCTAGCGCGGGTGTAAAACATAAGTGACGTCTAAATAGCTATCATATATAGATATTGTACATTCGTCAGACGCAATAATAGGCATTCCAGATCATAGATGAACATTATTGGATATGCAAGCAATCCGCGTTTCTTTTGAGCCTGCAACGAAAGACGGATTACACAGTTGTGATGAATAGCCATTACCCCACCCTAGACCCCTACGGGTACGGCAAACTACCCGTCAAGTACCCGAAGTGAAGCGGTCTCCCTCAACGACGTGAGTAGGCCACTAAACACTTCAAAGTACCCGGTAGTTTGTGCACCCCACCTTGGGTCTATCCTAGGAGCAAAAACAGTAAAATGAAATAATACAACGGTGGCTACATCCGCAACCTGGATGCGCCCCGCAAAATAATATTACAACATATTACAATTACATCGAATGAATTAATATAATAACCCATCACAAACCCCGGCTAATCATCACAATAATCCAATACAGTTCATAACCACAAACAGTAAAATCCATTACAGAAATATGCAACCCCCTGCCAACCGACATACTAGCAGTTAGGGGAGGTTTACGAACACATTATACAATCACAGATATAATCTTATTAGCCAAACATCGTATAATTTCGATCGAGAAAACACATCAGATTCTACTCCAAAACTTCTCTGTGCACCTGAGACTTGAGCAGAAAATAAACATTCCAGAAAAGGCAAAAACATCACAGAAGAGCCACTGGAAAAACTTGGGCTGAATCGGCTCCAACTCGGCCGCGGATCCACTGCGAATCGGTAGGATCGGCCGCGGTTCCGCGGCTGTTTGGCCGATTCATGAACCCAATTTTTTTCAGTGTTATTATATTTCTCTGTAGGTTATTCTGAAGGTCCCTGAAAAATTTTTAGAGCCTGTTTTAAAATCGACAGAAACTATGTGATTTTGATGTTTTTTCCGGTTCGTTTTGCGTTCGAAATTCTTACGACTTTGCTAATGAGTTAATTATTATTTAGCGAGGCTCTGATACCACTGTAAGTCGATGTACAACACCCCACGAGTTGCGGGGAGGCGGAAATATGAAAAACGATCTTGTTCTATGCGTAAATATCGACTAACCGCAAGGATCTTTGCTAAACGATAACTAACAAAAACATAGGAGTTCTTAACTACTATGAAAAGAGATTATACCTAGTGAACCTAGTCCTTCTTCTTTACGTTATCCACCTCCTCCTCGGCCTCCTCTATATAATAGACGATCCACCCGAAAGCGTCTATTCCAAGCTTCACCTCTAAACTTGAGGTAACTAGGTTTCTTTAGTTGCTAATCAAAGGTACCAAGGTGATATATGTTGGAGATAGTGCCCTCAGAGTCAATTATTGGATCACAGGTACGTGATTGCAATGATTGAGGGAGGATCTATCCCGGTAGGACAGTCTTACTCAAGATGATAGTATGCTATCTGGTTTATCTTTATCATCGTGTACTACTTTAGGTGACCTTACGAGTCGCTATTGCACGTTGATAGAGCCCCTAGGATTCTTGCTTGACTACCAGCAGTATGATGGCGATCATATACGTGGGAGTTGGGGTCTATAAGCACATCCTTAAATGGTCCCTAGTCATGGGAGTTTCGAGACTGGGCATCGATACTCCATTAGTAGACTAGTGTATACAGTCGAGACCCCGACAAGGGGCGGTGGCCGGTCTCACAAGCCACTGGTGTCAGTTGGTTCACCTAAGATGTATACAGGTGCTCATTGGGTTATGAGTACACCGGACAGGACTCGCCGGGAACCTGCTAGTTGGGATTATACCAGACGTCAGATAGCAGTTCCCTGGTGACATGTGTATAGGTTAGTTCATCGACCTGAGATCGTCATTTGTCTCGTGTGAGTTCCCACTGTGCTTTGATTACTACCCTACCACGGCTCAAAGGAGTCGTGCAAACAGGTTTTAGTTGGGTACAGTCCCGAGCCACAAGGAGGCAGTGAGCGGATCTACAGGGGTTCGTCTCTCCCGGTATTGGGGGTGAGGTCGCGCTGTGTCTAGGAGAGCCATTACACAAAGCCCTCGGCCGAGGCAGGAGATTTACTGGTAGGTATTCCAGTAGGATCTCAGGGTGTTCTGGGCTTCACTCCGACACGACTTGTACCGCTTTTGGGGGTCTGACTTTTACCAACCCTCTAGGCCCACCATGCGATGCTCATAGACGAACGGACCGGACTGTACGGATAATGTCACTGATAGGCTCAGTAGGGTGTCGGGATGAGTTCGCTCATCGACATCCCTTTTGGTCAATAGCTGGTGGCCCGTCACGTATGGCTAATACCTCTGACGTGCTAGTGGTTAAATCCACAGCCATAGTATTGACGAGTCTTTAGAGTCCACCACACTCAGTTACTCAAGTTTCGGGCGAAACGCTGTAGAGGCCGTATGGAGATATGGCAGGGTTCGATCAGATACGTGCGGTATTGCACGGATCGTGATCGGACGGATTTTACTAGCCGGCTTTGGTTTAAGCCGGATCCTAGTATTAGACAGTGTAGATTTTGTCTCTTTGCATTTGTATTCAGTGGGAATACAAATGCGGGCATGTATATGCAGTAGCGGGGTTTTCCTGTAATTTATTACAGGATCAGTTTTCTGTAGTTGCCAGTTTGCATTCCGTTCCGGCCGGTTTTCTTTTGTTCTTTCGCGGTCGGACTTTCCGATGGAGGGGGTTATTTGCAAGTTTGCAAATAACATTTGTGGAAGGGGGTTTCTTGCTTTTGTAGCTTCATCATGATGAGATTCTTTATTAGTCTTTTCCTTTGCTTTTTGTGATGAGAAAGGATTTGAGGTTGATATGATATTGTTATCATGGTTTTTGGATGTGGTCACCCCTTCATGTTTCCTACACTTACCTCCCTTGTTGCATTATTCTTTTTGGCTCCTCCATTCTTTAAGGGGCCGGCCACACTTGTGGGGAGAGGATAGAGAGAGGTTCATTTGGAAGAGGGAAATTATTCATCTCTCATTTTCCTCTTGCTACACAAATTCTAGCTCTCTCCAAAGTTCTTCATACCTCCATCATATTATGGCAACTACACTAAAGCCTAAAAGAGACAAGTTCTACACTACACTTACAGCAAATCTTGGACGCGTCGGCTAGCCAACTTCGCGCCCGAGTTGCCTAGGTTCAGAGGTGGGAGCCCGTAAAAGTATTCGGCTACATGGTGCCCTTTTTTCGACGAGGAGGTGACAGACGAGGATTCCGCGGGAGATCGGAGTGGAGACGAAGACCGGAGGACACGGATCACTCGGTATAGCTTCTACCCCATTCTCTTGATAGCTAGGATTAGGTTAATGGTTACGATCCGGGTTTATTGTCCGCGGTAGCGCCAGTTTAAAGTTAAGAAAATTTTAATTCCGCATTTTGGCCTCGAGTAGACGGCCAGGGCGCTGCCGTGGCGCAACATGGTATCAGAGCCACGCCATTAACCTAGTCTAGCTCGCTCTAACGTGTTTACAAGTTCGATCGAACGGATTTTCCGAAAACCCATTTTCATTTGCACAGTTTTCTGTCGAAATTTTTTTGGCTCCAAAAATTTTTCAGTACATTGCAGTGACATGTGCAGGGAATTTTAAGCATTCTGTGAAAATTTGGTCGCGTGATCTCACTATTCCACCGTGGAACTGCGGCCAAACCCACGTATTTGCCGCGATTCCGCCGCCATTTTTACTATTCATTGGACCAAATTTTTGCAGTGAGCTTCTGGGTTGAAAATGGGGTTTTTGGAATATTCTTTTTGGGCCTAGTCTCTCTTTAAGTGCTACAGTAATGCTTGGGGCCCACTTCGATAAATTTGATCGATCGAAAAGTTTAAACACATTAGTTCACAGTATTTACATTATATCTGCGACCGTGAATGTCACTTGAACGGTAAATTCTGTCTAACTGCTATAGCCCGGTTAGACGGATTTGCGAACGTGACATTCACATTGATGTTCTGTGATTGTGCTGTGTTGTTGCGGATCGGTCATGGGGGATAGCCTGGTTGCAGTATTAGTACAGTTTTGTTGTATTATGTACATTTGATATTGCGGGGCGAGCGTCCGACATGTGGACTGCCGTCACTGCCTGTTTGTATTATTCTTTTGGGACACGACCAGGTTGCGGTCGATGTACCCGTTGTATGTATATTTTACTTTCTGTACTAGGATTACCCCGCGGAGGGGTGCACGGATAGCCCGGTTCTAGAGGGCAACGGGACCGTATCTCATGGCATTGAGACGGAGGGGGCTTCACTCTAGAATTGGCGGGCTATTCGCCGCACTCGTAGGGGGTATAGGATTGACCCAGGAGGGGTGCCTAAGTTACCGGATTCCGTGATGTGCTGGGTGGTCCATTCACGTTGCTGAAGGGGGCTGCCTTGCTTCAGGTTTTGGCGGGTAACTTGCCGCACCCGTAGGGGTCTAGGATTTCATTGCACAGGCTATCCACACGACCAGGGGAATGTCGGGTTTCAGCAGCGGCTCTGTGAAACCCGGGGATCCCAGATATTTGTATTGTTCTGTGATGCTCTACATTTCTGTGATGTTGCAATTTTTATCACGCCTTGAGCGAAAATTATATATTAAATATATACTGGTAGATGTTGTATATGTTTTGCATCCGCGCTAGTCCAGTCCCCGCTCTGTCGTTAGTTAAGTAACCTAACGGGTGATGACGGGACCCAGTGGCGAATGCGGATGGCATATACGTACGTCATTATTTTCGTTCTTTTGTGGTGTGATCAATTGATGGGACCGCGTTGATTCGGATCAATGCAAGATAAACAAACCTATTCTGATGTTGTTGGAACACTTTTCAAAAAGCTGTTATTGCAAGGGCGTTCTCTTTTGTTTTGCACAGTGGTATTCAGTTGGAATATCCTGCTCCTCAGTCGACGAGGCAAGGGCCGAGATCCCTTCACCGGGAGTGACCCCTTGGACAGAAGTTTGCGTCAGGGCAATAACTTCACTATAGCCGATTACTTTTGCTTTGCATCGTGGTATTCAGTTGGAATATCCTGCACCTCATTCTACGGGGAAAGAGTCGAGATCCCTTCACCGGGAGTGACCTCTTTAGCAAAGGTTTTCGTCAGCGATATCAAGTTCATTACGTTAAAGGTTTTTCGCCAAAAACCAGTCGTAGCCCTCCGTCATTTCAGATTGGTATTGCTTAGTATTCGTGCTACGTATGTCGTGCTCAGCCGAGGCGTAGTGTGCGGTAGCTCTATAATGCTTTTCTGTCTTATGGATATGTGATTGGTTAGGACAGTCATACGGTCATTTTGGCTCAGTCAAGGACTCGTGCGGGTGGGTCTAATGCAATCAAGATAATGACGAGTTGAACTTGACTAGGATCCTTTGATATGTTAGCTCAGTCAAGGTCACTTGGGTCCTAGGGGTAAAAACATACATCGGGAGTTTCTAAAGAAACTGAAACTTGCCAGGCATGCGCATACCTTCTGGAGTGTGGTGACGTGAGTGGATTCCGTCACGTTATCATGCGATGATAGTTGGATCCCGATTCCCACTGATGAGTTGGTTTACTCCTCGGGTGATCCCGACTAATTCTTCTTTCAGGTTTGGAGGAGAATTTGACGGTACAGTGGGAGGTTTCCAGATTAGATAAAGTGATAACCATTCTGATCTAGGTTAGAGTGCACGCTGAGTGTTTCTTTTCTCTCTCTCTCTTTGGCAGCGACCATTGACCTGACCCTAGACTATGACTCAGTGACCAAGTTAACCGAACCTTCTTATAAGACTGGCTTTTGGATTGTCAGAGTTGCAAACCTCATTGCCACTCCTACTTTTACCCTTTTATCCGGGACACCCCGTATTACTACGAACGACCACTTCCATTGGACAAAACCATCGTATGGTTATATACGAACTCGAAGGAATTCGAGGATGGTTTCTGGTTCTGGAGAAAACGAATAGGACTATTCAGTTGTCTTTTCCTTTTACCTTCTCTCAGGTTGCGAGTACTCCTTGGTTTAGGAGATAGTACACCTATTACGCAAATTGGATAGTCTTCTTCCAAACCATAGGCAGGTGCCGACCGGTAGGGAATGAAGAAAACCAATTAGCCTAAATGGCGTACAGAAGGTATTAAGTTAAGATAAAGCAAGGGATTAGTAAGAGGGCAAAGTAAACTGCGACTGCTATTCACGACCAAACCAAGTATTTCTTCGCCAATCCTAAATCACCTTTGTATTTCTCCAGGACACTCCGTATCACTACGAAGATCCCAAGTTTATTGGATACTCCATCATATGGTTATATACGAACTCGAAAGGAACTTGTTCCAGTTCGGGGATGGATTCTGGTTCAGGAGAAATAGGAATAAGGTTCATTCGGTTGTCTTTTATCTTCACCTTCTCTCGCATTGCGAGTGCTCCTAGGATTAGGACAATACACCCATTATGCTTATTGGATAGTCTTCTTCCAAACTATAGGCTGGTGCCGAACGGTAGGGAAGGAAGAAAACCATTTGGCCTAAAGGGGTGTGCAGAAGGTAATGACTAAAGACATATAAAGGGATTTGGAGAGGTGGCAAAGAATTATACGGTTACAGTTGTGAATCTGGACAATGGAAGAGGCATTACTAGGAATACCGGGATACCCCATCCAAACATTTCAATGTTTCTGTTTCACTGTGTACTGTTAAAAGAAAACTGATTTCCCAATTAGACACTTACTCCAGGGTATGTATTTACCAGGTTTGATTCTCATATCTGTATGGTTTTACAGATGATGAGTGGGAGTAGGTTATTGGGAATCAGGTGATCGTCCTCATTATATCGGAATTCGTTGTAATTGGCGATATTTGAGGAAGTCACCTAGGTTGTTTGCCCGACGGCAAATATTTGGTTTTGAATATCCGTTGTTATGCACCAATTTCAAATTGATTTATCTGTACGTCTATTTTTATAGAGTGAGATATACCTTTTTGAAATTATATCTATGACATTTACCTATATCAATAGATGGTTAGGTAAGGAGCATTGAACAGCGGTGTAATTCTTCATAACCGTAGTATAGTTTTCAACCTACAACACACAGTGAATGAGTCATTTGACTCAAGGGACTTATACAGAGTATTGTATATTGTCTAGTGTCCATTAGGACAAAGGGGTAGGTCCTCGTACTATATTCGGTTTACTTATGACTTCTCTGGTTCTTAGACAGGTGTTTCGTTGAAACACAGGGTCCAAGTTTTGAGAAGTTATAGGTATATGAATAAAGTAGAGAACCAAATGTTGCAAGTATCGGGATTCTTCAAGGTGATCGAAGATGTAGATACTTGTGAATGGTATTCAGTTGATAGTAATGATTAAGAGAACTGGCTTCTCTTTCAGGTTACTCATAATTGGAAGTATTCCTAAGTTGAGTAACGCTGATCGGCCTCCTTCCATTTAATTGACATGCACTGGAGACAGCTACATGATTTGAATCTGGTTCAATTAAATCAGTGCCTCTGTTCCTGTATTGGATATAGAACAGTTCATATCTTGACATTGTTAAGATACGGGGAGTTGTCCGGCTTATGCTTAAAACCAGACTCTGGACAACTCAAGGCACGTTTCTGTAATGACTGTTTGTGGGTTGACCCGGGCTATGGCGAGGGTTGACTTTCTACCATCTGGGAGATCAATAGTGATATTGTTCTTGACTCGCCACAGTTTTAATAAAAATGGATTTTTTCAGAAAACAGTAGTGGGAGTATGGTAGAACTGGAAGTGATTCCAGAACCGCAAACGATTACTGAAGATTTGATAAGAACTTAAAGATTTAATCTGGTTTGACATTCCATTGGCCACTCCGCAGATAAAGTGGGTAACCTCAGGCATCCGAGAGGTACTTCGGTATGCTCAAGGACGGTGGCAGGGAGGTTCTTGTTTACCCAGACTTACCATTGCTGTTGTTCCAGACTGTGAGACCCGGCAGGAAGATGACTATAGCGTCGTTCTAAACTAGCTTTAGAAGTGTACGTCTATATGACTTTGCTAGAGGGTTGTCGTAGTCAGTGGGAGCAGCGGAAGCATTGGTGGACAGGTGGCTTATGTCTATTTATAGACTAAAGCAGATATAGCGGAGATAGATCATCTATTTCTGATGCGACAGTCATAGGTTTGACTTCATTAGAATAGGGGATGGATCTGTTAAGAAGGTAGTAGGGTGTGATGTCCTGGTATTTGGATGACATACACAGAGTAGGAAGTGAAATTCCTATACTACGGTCGGTTATACTTTGGTTGTCACACAGTGTTTTCTCCACATGGGACTTGGATATTATATCAGACATTCTGGTTACTAGATCTATGGTTTTAGATCTAGATTTGGGTAGTTTCCCAATCAAGGTACTTTTGACAGCATTCTATGAGTATTTAGAATGGACGACTCCTGGCACGGTAGTGTACCTGCAGGTGATGGAGTCACCCTCTCTAAAGGTGTCTTATAGACTAAAGTAGAGAGGGATATGCATGATTGGCAGATCACTTGCTTAGGCAATTGAGTCAATCATGAGATGTCAAGTACCACACCAGATGTTGTTCTTGCAGGAGATGCAATAAGTTGATATTAATCCAATTCTGAAGAAACAATCGGAAGCAGCTTTAGAACATAAGTGAATGTTCTAGGGATTTGATAACGGCAGCCTCCTTTAGGAGACGGTTATCATTCCAGGCTTCCAAGGTGACCTGGATGACAGAGTGGCTGTCAGAGTTTTAGTTTTCCCTCTGACGAGGAGCAGTATTTTGGACAGGTGGTCCAGGCGGATACTGAGGGAGGCAAGGCGCAGGATACTGATTAAGTTCAGGTGTCGATACAGTCTAAGAAGTTTGGATTTGGAGTTCATTTATGAGCTAGGTCCCATCAGATATCCAGGCATATTCTAAGACAGGTATTGCTCATTTCGGGAGATGCTTTTCTCCGCGAACTTGAGATATAGAGAGACATAGAAAGAAACATCACAGCGGATCCACTCACTGAGGCTATTCCTCGAACGCAATAGTTTCGCAAACGAGCTTTGTGAGACTGACTAGTAGAGGAGTTGGGTGTTCGGTATCACACGGGCTATGAGTATGCGACATCGCAATAATTAGCCTTGAGTGCAAGTGGGAGATTGTTGGAGATAGTGCCCTCAGAGTCAATTATTGGATCACAGGCACGTGATTGCAATGATTGAGGGAGGATCTATCCCGGTAGGACAGTCTTACTCAAGATGATAGTATGCTATCTGGTTTATCTTTATCATCGTGTACTGCTTTAAGTGACCTTACGAGTCGCTATTGCACGTTGATAGAGCCCCTAGGATTCTTGCTTGACTACCAGCAGTATGATGGCGATCATATACGTGGGAGCTGGGGTCTATAAGCACGTCCTTAAATGGTCCCTAGTCGTGGGAGTTTCGAGACTGGGTATCGATACTCCATTAGTAGACTAGTGTATACAGTCGAGACCCCGACGAGGGGCGGTGGCCGGTCTTACAAGCCACTGGTGTCAGTTGGTTCACCTAAGATGTATACAGGTGCTCATTGGGTTATGAGTACACCGGACAGGACTTGCCGGGAACCTGCTAGTTGGGATTATACCAGACGTCAGATAGCAGTTCCCTGGTGACATGTGTACAGGTTAGTTCATCGACCTGAGATCGTCATTTGTCTCGTGTGAGTTCCCACTGTGCTTTGATTACTATCCTACCACGGCTCAAAGGAGTCGTGCAAACAGGTTTTAGTTGGGTACAGTCCCGAGCCACATGGAGGCAGTGAGCGGATCTGCAGGGGTTCGTCTCTCCCGGTATTGGGGGTGAGGTCGCGCTGTGTCTAGGAGAGCCATTACACAAAGCCCTCGGCCGAGGCAGGAGATTTACTGGTAGGTATTCCAGTAGGATCTCAGGGTGTTCTGGGCTTCACTCCGACACGACTTGTACCGCTTTTGGGGGTCTGACTTTTACCAACCCCCTAGACCCGCCATGCGATGCTCATAGACGAACGGACCGGACTGTACGGATATTGTCACTGACAGGCTCAGTAGGGTGTCGGGATGAGTTCACTCATCGACATCCCTTTTGGTCAATAGCTTGTAGCCCGTCACGTATGGCTAATACCTCTGACGTGCTAGTGGTTAAATCCACAGCCATAGTATTGACGAGTCTTTAGAGTCCACCACACTCAGTTACTCAAGTTTCGGGCGAAACGCTGTAGAGGCCGTCTGGAGATATGGCAGGGTTCGATCAGATACGTGCGGTATTGCACGGATCGTGATCGGACGGATTTTACTAGCCGGCTTTGGTTTAAGCCGGATCCTAGTATTAGGCAGTGTAGATTTTGTCTCTTTGCATTTGTATTCAGTGGGAATACAAATGCGGGCATGTATATGCAGTAGCGGGGTTTTCCTGTAATTTATTACAGGATCAGTTTTCTGTAGTTGCCAGTTTGCATTCCGTTCCGGCCGGTTTTCTTTTGTTCTTTCGCGGCCGGACTTTCCGATGGAGGGGGTTATTTGCAAGTTTGCAAATAACATTTGTGGAAGAGGGTTTCTTGCTTTTGTAGCTTCATCATGATGAGATTCTTTATTAGTCTTTTCCTTTGATTTTTGTGATGAGAAAGGATTTGAGGTTGATATGATATTGTTATCATGGTTTTTGGATGTGGTCACCCCTTCATGTTTCCTACACTTACCTCCCTTGTTGCATTATTCATTTTGGCTCCTCCATTCTTTAAGGGGCCGGCCACACTTGTGGGGAGAGGATAGAGAGAGGTTCATTTGGATGAGGGAAATTATTCATCTCTCATTTTTCTCTTGCTACAAAAATTCTAGCTCTCTCCAAAGTTCTTCATACCTCCATCATATTATGGCAACTACACTAAACCCCAAAAGACACAAGTTCTACACTACACCTACAGCAAATCTTGGATGCGTCGGCTAGCCAACTTCGCGCCCGAGTTGCCTCGGTTCAGAGGTGGGAGCCCGTAAAAGTATTCGGCTACGTGGTGCCCTTTTTTCGACAAGGAGGTGACGGACGAGGATTCCGTGGGAGATCGGAGTGGAGACGAAGACCGGAGGACACGGATCGCTCGGTATAGCTTCTACCCCATTCTCTTGATAGCTAGGATTAGGTTAATGGTTACGATCCGGGTTTATTGTCCGCGGTAGCGCCAGTTTAAAGTTAAGAAAATTTTAATTCCGCATTTTGGCCTCGAGTAGACGGCCGGGGCGCTGCCGTGGCGCAACAATATAGAGTGAGGTTATGGATTAATAAGTCTATCTAATCCTTGATCTCAATACATGAGAAGGGAGGATTAGGGTTTGAAGAGACAGAGTTTGAGGAGAGAGAAGGTGAGCAAGAGAATGAGAAGAGATAATGATCTCATTTGAATATATATGAAGCATAATGTTTTATGAAATAAATAATATAAATCATTTAACAACCATACTTCATTCATTCATATGAGTGATTCATCTCATGAGTCATTAGATCAATAAATGATGCATTAACTCTATGGATGAATCACACAAATGAGTCATTAACACAATAAATGCAAATGCCACATAAACCCTCAAGTCACCATCCTTCTATAAGCTTCCCGCGAAATTACGAGAACGCCCCTCCTATCCGTGAAAACACGGAAAAACTTTAGACTGTATAAATCCAATAATCCGATAGTAGAATCTGGCTTAAACCAAAGCCGACTAGTAAAAACTGTCCGAACGTCGTACGTGCGTTTAAACACGTATGCGTCCGAACCCTTGTCGTAAAACCATACGACCTCTATATCGTTTCGCCTGGAGCAGGGAAACTCTCTGTGTGGGACTCTAAAGACTCGACTACTACGCTGGCAGTGAGTTTAACCACAAACCGCAAGCAGCACTAGCTGTACGTTGTTGGAGATAGTGCCCTCAAAGTCAATTTTTGGATCGCAGGCACGTGATTGCAATCATTGCGGAGGACCTATACCGGTAGGACAGTCTTACTCGAGATGATAGTATGCTATCTGGTTTGCCTTTATCAGTCGTGTACAGGTTCAGGTGACTGATCACTGTTACACTTTGATAGAGCCCTTAGGATCTTGCTTTACTACCAACAGTATGATGGCGATCATATACGTGAGAGTTGGGTAGTTTATATGCATATCCTTAATTTTGGTCCCTAGTCATGGGAGTTTCGAGACAGGGCATCGATACTCTGGAGTAAACTAGTGTATACAGTCGAGACCCCGACGAGGGGCGGTGGCCGGTCTCACAAGACACTGGTGTCAGTTGGATCACCTAAGATGTATACAGGTGCTCATTGGGTTATGAGTACACCGGACAGGACTCGCCGGGAACCTGCTAGTTGGTACTATACCTATCGTCAGATAGCAGTTCCCTGGTGACATATGTACAGGTTAGTTCATCGACCTGAGGTCGTCATTTGTCTCGTGTGAGTTCCCACTGTGCTTTGATTTCTACCCTACCACGGCTCAAAGGAGTCGTGCAAACAGGTAGTTTTTGGGTACAGTCCCGAGCCACATGGAGGCAAGTGAGCGGATCGGCAGGGGATTCGTCTCTCCGGGTATTGGGGGTGAGATCGTGCTGCGTCTAGGAGAGCCATTACACAAAGCCCACGGCCGTTGCAGGAGATTTACTAGTACGTACTCCAGTAGTATCTCAGGGTGTTATTGGGCTACACTCCGACACGACTTATACTGCTATTGGGGGTCTGACGTTACCGGCCCCCTAGGCAGATATGCAATACTCATAGACGAACGGACCGGACTGTATATACATTGTCACTGTTAGGCTCGGTAGGGTTTCCGGATGAGTTCGCTCATCCGCATCGCTTGAGGTCAGTCCATGGGCAGCCGTTACGCATAGCTAGTGCCGCTGACGGCTTATGGTTAAACCCACTGCCAGGGTACTGACGAGTCATTAGAGTCCCCCACAGACAGTTTCCCATGTTCGGGCGAAACGTTGTAGAGGCCGTATGGTTTTATGGCAGGGTTCGGAAAATGCACGTGCGTTTACATACGTGTCATATTTCGGGCAGATAATACTGGTGGGCTTTGGTTTAAGCCGAATTCGAGTATTATATTGAGTAGATATAATATCTTTGTCTCTGTTGCATTTGTATTCAGTCGTAATACAAATGCGGGTATATTTATACAGTTATGGGGTTGTCCTGAAATTCGTTTCAGGATCGCTTTTGGAAGTTGCCAGTTTCCAGTTTCCAATTTCCGTATTTGACATTCGGTTAAATATGGATTTATCTTTCCGTCACTCGGGTGAGTCATGAGGGTGAGTCGTGCCTCTGGAAGCTTCTAGATGGTGAGGTGGCTTAGTGACTCATCTTGGTATTAATTGTTTCATTAATGTGTTCACACTAGGTGTCATTAGTGAGTCATGTTTTCATTTATGGTTATGATAAGCTTCTTGTTTATTGTCACCCTCCTTCCTTGCTCCTACACTCACCCCCCATCTACTTAAATGGTCGGCCCTTGTGAGAGAGAGAGAGAGAGAGATTAATTTTTGGAAAAAGACTATGGTTTTGAGTGTATGGAAATTTGATAACTCATTTCTCATTCCATTTCATTTCGAGTGGCAACTTCATTAACCGATCGTCCAAGGTTTTGGATGAAGTGAGACAAAGTATTCTACTCATTCTCTACATCAATCTTGGTCGTCTCTTTTAGCAAACTTGACGACCGAGTTGCCTCGGGTCAGAGGCGGGAGCCCGTTTAAAGAATCGTTAACGTGGTGCCACCTGGACGAGCAGATCGGAGATCGACGAGATCGGAGCAGCCGCAACAAAGCATGGGATGATGGTTGAAGAACGAAGGACTCGGATCATTTGGTATAACCTTTCTACCCTCTTTACAGTTTGTTAGTTTAGCAATAATGGCAGATCCGGGTTATAGTATACGATAGCGCCAGTTTAAAAGTTTTTGTTCCGCATTTGGCGTCTGTAGACGGCCGGGGCGCTACCGTAGACTTACAGTGGTATCAGAGCCTCACCATTTTACTTTACTAACTTATGCTAACGCGTTTAAAATATCGATCGAACGGATTTTCGAAAACCGCAAATTCCAAGTTTTGAGTTTCTGTAGATTTTAAAAGGGTTCTAAAATTAATTTTACATATCACAGAAAATTCAGCAGGGTTTTCTAAGCACGTGGTACAAATTTGGGCACGTGATCCTTCAAGAGCGCCGCGAAATCGCGGTCAAACCTAGGGTTTGACCGCGCATCCGCGGCCATTCTATGGGATCACTGCTCCAAATTTGCACAGTGACTTCTTGAGTGGAAATTGTGGTTTTTGGGATATATTATTTGGGCCCAGATTTTGTTACTGTACAGCAGATATACGTGGGGCCCACTTCGTGATATTTAGTCGATCGAAATTTAAACATGTTAGTTTACAGTACTTACATTATATCGCCGACCGTGAATGTCATTTGATCGGTAAACCGCGTCTGATTTCTATAGTTCTTTTAAACGGGTTTGCGAACGTGACATTCGCGTTGATGTTCTGTGTTGTGCTGTGATGTTGCGGATTTGTCGTGGTGGATAGCAGTGTGCAATGGTAGTGCAGTTTGGATTTATTTGTACATTTGATATTGCGGGGCGAGCGTCCAACATGTGGACTGCCGTCACTGCCTGTTTGTATAATATTCTTTTAGGGCACGACCGGGTTGAGGTCGATATACCCGTTGTACATATTTTTGATTTCTGTACTAGGTTTTACCCCGCGACGGAGTGCACGGATAGCCGAGTTCTGGAGGGCAACGGGTCCGCATCTCATGGCTTTGAGAGGCAGAGGGACCTTACTCTAGAATTGACAGACAATTCGCCGCACTTATAGGGGGTACAGGTTGACCCAAGGAGGGGTGCTCAAGCTACCGGATTCCGTGAAGTGCAGGGTGGTCCATTCACTTTTCTGTAGGGGGCTGCCTCGCTTCAGGTTTTGGTGGGTAACTTGCCACACCCGTAGGGGTCTAGGTTTCATTGCACAGGCTATCCACACGACCAGGAGAACGTCGGGTTTCAACAGCGGCTCTGTGAAACTCGGGGATCCCAGATTATCTGTATTGTTCTATGATGCTTATTACTTTTCTGTAATGTTGCATATTATCACGCCTGGAGCGATTATTGTATATTGGTTTATATACTATTAGATGTTGTATATGTTTTACACCCGCGCTAGTCCAGTCCCCGCTCTGTCGTTAGTTAAGTAACCTAACGGATAATGACGGGACCCAGTGACGAATGCGGATGGCATATACGTACATTTTATTTTTGTTCTTTTCTGGTGTGATTAGATGATGGGACTGCGTTGATTTTTATCAATGCAAAGGAAAACAAACCTATTTGGTAGTTGTTGGAACAATTTTAAAAAGGTGTTATTACAAAGACGTTTCCTTTTCTTTTGCATAGCGGTATTCGGTTGGAATATCCTGCACCTCATTCGACGAGGCAAGGGCCGATATCCCTTCACCGGGAATGACCCCTTGGGCAGAAGTTTGCGTCAGGGTAATAACTTCACTATAATCGATTACAAGTTGATTTGCATCGTGGTATTCAGTAGAATATCCTGCACCTCATTCCACGGGGAAAGAGCCGAGATCCCTTCACCGGGAGCGACCTCTTTAGCAAAGGTTTTCGCCACTATATTTTTATAAAAGCTATCAGGTTGCTTCAGCGATATCAAGTTCGTTACGTTAAAGGTTTTTCGCCAAAAACCAGCCGTAGCCCTCCGTCATTTCTTTTGGGTATTTAGTAGTATTCAAGCTATGTATTTTGACCAACGCCAAGGCATAGTGTTTGGTAGCTGCTGAGTATTCATTTGTTGCATAGATAGATGAGTTGGTTTGGGACAGTCGTTCTGCCATTTTGTCCAACGTCAAGGGCATGTGCGGGTAGGTTCAAATTGACAAGATAGTGACGGGTAGAACTTGGCATGTGACTTATGACATTTTGACCAACGCCCAGGTCATAAGAGCATGGGGTAAAAATCATATCGGGAGTTTCTAAAGAAACTGAAACTTGCCAAATATGCGCATACCTTCTGGAGTGTGAGTAACGTGAGTGGATTCCGTCACGTTATCATGCGATGAGAGTTGGATCCCGATTCCCACTGATGAGTTGGTTTACTCTTCGGGTGATCCCGATTGATTCTTATTTTAGGTTTGGAGGAGAATTTGACAGTACAGTGGGAGGTTTCCTGATTAGATAAAGTGATAACCATTCTTATCTAGGTTAGAGTGCACGCAGAGTGTTTCTTTTCTCTCTCTCTCTGGCAGCGACCTTTGACCGACCCTAGACTATGACTCAGTGACCAAGTTGACCGAACCTTCTTAAAATACTGGCTTTTGGATTGTCTGAGTTGCATAAGTCATTGCCACTCATTTTTTTACCCTTTGCATTTCTCAGAACACCCCGTATTACTACGGACATCCACTTCCATTGGATAGATCCATCGTATGGTTATATACGAACTCGAAGGAACTTCTTCGAGGATGGATCCAGGTTCAGGAGAAATAGAATTGGTTTATTCAGTTGTCTTTTATTATCACCTTCTCTCAGGTTGCGAGGGCTCCGTAGTTTAGGAGAGTACACCTATTACGCTTATTGGATAGTCTTCTTCCAAACCATAGGCAGGTGCCGAAAGGTAGGGAATGAAGAAAACCAATTAGCCTGAGTAGGGTGTACAGAAGGTAATATGTAAAGACAAAATAAAGGGATTAGAAAGAGGGCAAAGTAAATTGCGACTATTATCATTCACGACCAAACCGCGTACTTCATCATCACTCCTATTTCACCTTTAAAGGAATAAGGTATTATTCAGTTGTCTTTTATCATCACCTTCTCTCAAATTGCGAGTACTCCTTGGTTTCGGAGGGTACACCTATTATGCTTACTGGATAGTCTTCTTCCAAACCATAGGCTGGTGCCGAATGGTAGGGAAGGAAGAAAACCATTTAGCCTAACAATGGTGTACAGAAGGTAATGACTAAAGACAAATAAAGGGATTTGGAAAGATGGCAATAAAATATACGGTTGAAGTCATGAATTGGATTATGGAAGAGGCATTACTAGGAATACCAGGATACCCCTACGAAACATTTTCATGTTTCAGTGCATTGTTAAAGAAAAACTGTTTTCCCGATTAGATACTTACTCCAAGGGTATGTATTTACCAGGTTTCATTCTCATATCTATATGGTTTTACAGATGATGAGTGGGAGTAAGTTATTGGGAATTAGGTGATTATCCTCATTATATCGGAATTCGTTGTAATTGGTGATATTTGAGAAAATCGCCAGAGTACAGTTTTCCACCTACGACGCACAGGTTTTGAGTTGTTCAACTCAGCGGACTTATACAGAGTATTGTATGCTGTCCAGTGTCCATCAGGACAAAGGGGTAGATCCTCGTACTATGTTCTGTTTACTTATGACTTCTGTAGTTTTTAGACAAGTGTTTCGTAGAAATCCAAGGTCTAAGTTTTGAGAAGTTGTGGGTATAAGAATAAAGTAGAGAACCAGGTGTCACAAGTATCGGGATTCTTCAAAGAGATCGAAGATGTAGATTCTTGTGATTGGTATTCAGATGATAGTAATGGTTTTGAGAAACTTGTTTCTCTTTCAGGTTGCTCATAATTGGATGGATTCCTAAGTTGAGTAATGCTGATTAGCCTCTTTCCATTAAGTTGATATGCACTGGAGACAGTTGCATAATTTGAATCTGGTTCCAATTAAATAAGTGCCAAAGTTTCTATATTGGATATAGAATGATTCATATCTTAACGATGTTAAGGTACGGGGAGTTGTCCGGCTTATGCTTAAAACCAGACTCTGGATAACTCAGGGCACGTTTCTGTAATGGCTGTTTGTGGGTTGACCCTGGCTATGACGAGGGTTGATTTTCTACCATTTGGAAGATCAATAGTGATATTGTTCTTGACTCGCCACAGTTTTAGTAAAATGTTTTTTTTCAGAAAACAGTAGTGGGAGTATGGTAGAACTGGAAGTGATTCCAGAACCGCAAACGATTACGGAAAATTTAATAGGACCTAAAGATTCAATCGGGTTTGACATTCCATTAGCCACTCCGCAGACATGGTAGGTAACCTCAGACACCCGAGAGGTACTCTGGTAGCCTCAAGGACGGTGACAGGGAGGTTCTTATCTAGCCAGACTTGACACTACTGTTGTTCCAGGCTATGAGACCCGGCAGGAGGTTAAGTATAGCGTCGTTCTAAACTCGCTTTAGAAGTGCACGTATATATTATTCTGCCAGAGGGTTGTCGTAGTCGGTGGGAGCAGCGGAAGTATAGTGGGCAAGTAGCTTATGTCTATTTATAGACTTGAGCAGTTATAGCGGAGGTAGATCATCTAATTTTGATGTGACAGTCATAGGTTTGACTTCATCAGAATAGGGGATGAATCTGTTAAGAAGGTAGTAGGGTGTGATATCATGGTATTTGGATGACATACACAGAGTAGGAAGTAAAATTCCTATACTATGATCGGTTGTACTGTGGTCGTCACACAGTTGTTTCTCCAGACAGGATATGGATATAATATCTGACATTCTGGTTTCTAGATCTATAGTTTTAGATCTGGATTTGGGTAGTTTCCCAATGTGGGTACTTTGACAATATTCTAATGGTTTTTAGAATAGATGACTCCTAGCATGGTGGTGTACCTGCAGGTGATGGAGTCACCCTCTCTAAAGGTGTCTTACAGACTAAATTGGAGAGGGATGTGCATGATTGGCAGATCACTTGCTTAGGCAATTGAGTCAATCATGAGATGTCAAGTACCACACCAGATGTTGTTTTTGCACTAGATGCGATAAGCTTGTATTAATCTAATCCTGGAGAAACATAAGGAAGCAGTTTTAGAACATAAGTACATGTTCTACGGATTTGATGACGGCAGCCTCCTTCGAGAGACGGTTATCATTCCAGGCTTCAAAGGTGACATGGATGACAGAGAGATTGTCAGAGTTATAGTTTTTCCCTCTGACGAAGAGGGACAGTAGTATGGACAGTTGGTCCAAGAGGATACTGTGGGAGGCATGGTGCAGGATACTGATTAGGTTCAGTGATCGATACAGTCTAAGAAGTTTGGATTTGGAGTTCATTTATGAACTAGGTCTCATCAGATATCCAGACATATTCTAAGACAGGTATTACTCAATTTGGGAGATGGCTTTCTCCACGAACTTGAGATTAAGAGAGATATAGAAAGAAACATCTAGGCGGATCCACTTACTGAGGCTACTTCTCGAACACAATAGTTTTACAAACGGGCTTTGTGAAACTGAATAGTAGAGGAGTTGGATGTTCGGTTTCACACGGGCTGTGAGTAGTCGACATCGCAAAAATTAGCCTTAAGTGCAAGTGGGAGATTGTTGGAGATAATGCCCTCAAAGTCAATTATTGGATCGCAGGCACGTGATTGCAATCATTGCGGAGGACCTATACCGGTAGGATAGTCTTACTCGAGATGATAGTATGCTATCTGGTTTGCCTTTATCAGTCGTATACAGGTTCAGGTGACTGATCACTGTTACACTTTGATAGAGCCCTTAGGATCTTGCTTTACTACCAACAGTATGATGGCAATCATATACGTGAGAGTTGGGTAGTTTATATGCATATCCTTAATTTTGGTCCCTAGTCGTGGGAGTTTCGAGACAGGGTATCGATACTCCGGAGTAGACTAGTGTATACAGTCGAGACCCCGACGAGGGGCAGTGGCCGGTCTCACAAGCCACTGGTGTCAGTTGGATCACCTAAGATGTATACAGGTGCTTATTAGGTTATGAGTACACCGGACAGGACTTGCCGGGAACCTGCTAGTTAGTACTATACCTATCGTCAGATAGCAGTTCCCTGGTGACATGTATACAGGTTAGTTCATCGACCTGAGGTCGTCATTTGTCTCATGTGAGTTCCCACTGTGCTTTGATTTCTACCCTACCACGGCTCAAAGGAGTCGTGCAAACAGGTAGTTTTTGGGTACAGTCCCGAGCCACATGGAGGCAAGTGAGCGGATCGGCAGGGGATTCTTCTCTCCCGGTATTGGGGGTGAGATCGTGCTGTGTCTAGGAGAGCCATTACACAAAGCCCACGGCCGTGGCAGGAGATTTACTGGTAGGTACTCCAGTAGTATCTCAGGATGTTATTGGGCTACACTCCGACACGACTTATACTGCTATTAGGGGTCTGACGTTACCAGCCCCCTAGGCAGATATGCGATACTCATAGACGAACGGACCTGACTGTATATGCATTGTCATTGTTAGGCTCAGTAGGGTTTCCGGATGAGTTCGTTCATCGGGATCCCTTGAGGTCAGTCCATGGGCAGCTGTTACGCATAGCTAGTGCCGCTGACGGCTTGTGGTTAAACCCACTGTCAGGGTACTGACGAGTCATTAGAGTCTCCCACAGACAGTTTCCCAAGTTCGGGCGAAACGTTGTAGAGGCCGTATGATTTTATGGCAGGGTTCGGAAAATGCACGTGTGTTTACACACGTGTCATATTTCGGGCAGATAATACTGGTAGGCTTTGGGTTAAGCCGGATCCAAGTATTATAATGAGTAGATATAATATCTTTGTCTCTGTTGCATTTGTATTCGGTCGTAATACAAATGCGGGTATATTTACACAGTTACGGGGTTGTCCTGAAATTCGTTTCAGAATCGCTTTTGGAAGTTACCAGTTTCCAGTTTCCGTATTTGACATTCGGTTAAATACGGATTTATCTTTCCGTCACTCGGGTGAGTCATGAGGGTGAGTCGTGCTTCTGGAAGCTTCTAGATGGTGAGGTGGCTTAGTGACTCATCTTGGTATTAATTGTTTCATTAATGTGTTCACACTAGGTGTCATTAGTGAGTCATGTTTTCATTTATGGTTATGATAAGCTTCTTGTTTATTGTCACCCTCCTTCCTTGCTCCTACACTCACCCCCCCTCCTTCTACTTAAATGGTCGGCCCTTGTGAGAGAGAGAGAGAGAGATTAATTTTTGGAAAAAGACTATGGTTTTGAGTGTATGGAAATTTGATAACTCATTTCTCATTCCATTTCATTTCGAGTGGCAACTTCATTAACCGATCGTCCACGGCTTTGGACGAAGTGAGACAAAGTATTCTACTCATTCTCTACATCAATCTTGGTCGTCTCTTTTAGCAAACTTGACGACCGAGTTGCCTCGGGTCAGAGGCGGGAGCCCATTTAAAGAATCGTTGACGTGGTGCCACCTGGACGAGCAGATCGGAGATCGACGAGATCGGAGCAGCCGCAACAAAGCGTGGGATGATGGTTGAAGAACGAAGGACTCGGATTGTTCGGTATAACCTTTCTACCCTCTTTACAGTTTGTTAGTTAAGCAATAATGGCAGATCCGGGTTATAGTATACGATAGCGCCAGTTTAAAAGTTTTTGTTCCGTATTTGGCGTCTGTAGACGGCCGGGGCGCTACCGTAGACTTACATACGTAACGGTCCCCAGGTAGATGTCGATAAGAAGGCCGATGAGGAAACCCATCCGAACTCTTACTGAGCCTGATGTGACAATCTCCGTACAGTCCGGTCTGTTCGTCTAAGACTATCGCATATCGGGCCTAGGGGGGAGGCAAGCGTCAGTCTCCTAATAGCGGTATAAGTCGTGTCGGAGCATAGCCCATTACACCCTGAGAAACAACTGGAACCTACCAGTAAATCTCGCTTGCCCTGGCCAGAGACTTTGCGTAATGGCTCTCTGACACAGCGCGATATCAACTCCCAATACCGGGAGAGACGAATCATGTCTAACCGCCACTGCCTCCAAGTGCTCGGGACTGCACCCAACTGCTACCTGTTTGCACGACTCCTTTGAGCCGTGGTAGGGTAGCAATCTAAGAACAGTGGGATACACTCGAGGCGAAGTAGCAGTGTCAAGTCTGCGGACTATGCTGTACTCATGTCACCTGGGAACTGTTGACTGACAACTGGTATAAAACCAACCAACAGTTTCCTGCGAGTCCTGTCCGGTGTACCCGTAACCCAACGAGCACCTGTATACTATCTCCAGTACGACGTACTGACGGCTGTGGGACAGACCATCTCCCCAACTGGGATGAGAAGCGTACACACTAGTCTACTCCAGAGTATCGATGCCCTGTCTCGATAATCCTACGACTAGGGACCTGAAAAAAGATGTGCTTGTAGACTACCCATCCCCCCTAGTGTGACTGCCATCACAACGCTGGTAGTCAAGCAAGATCCTAAGGGCTCTATCAATACGAATATACATATTAAGATAGAAAAACCAAGTAGCATACTACTATGTTTAGCAAGACTGTTATATAACTGTGAATATCCCAATCTTCCATTAAGTAATATACAAGCTAGTATGATACAATAATGGCCCCTAGGGCATATACACTAACAAAAACTCTCTCAAAAGTTCCTAAGTGCAAGTGGAGTTTGCAAGCAAGCTTCTTCCGTCGAAGATCAAAGCCGATTCCGGAGCTCCCGCGACGCCACGAAGCCTCCATCTTCTTCTTAACTCTTTCTTTGACATATTCAAACCGTAAGTCCCTCCCAAACTCTCTTTCTTTTCATTCAAATTCATCTTTAAATCCTACATCGGTAAAGTGGAGTTATTACCGATATTCTTTTTCTAAACCCTAGAAACTCCCTTTTTCCTTTATAATTTGATCAACCTAATTTTACCATATTACTTGTAACCTTAAATACCAATGTTTAGAATCAAGTTTAACCAAGAATCTTATGTGAAATAACCATAATTAAACTTTTTCATTAAAATAACTTGAACTTTATTATCACTTCTTTTCGTTTTGTTAAAACTATACTTTTAGGAAAAACTTCACGATGTAACGACCTACCTCACACGTACACTTTGGTTTCATAAAATGATACCTATTTGTATGTATATTTGTTTTGAAGAATATTCTTTATAATAAAATACCATATACTTTAAAACCGGGTTTCTTTTAAAACGGTATTTCGTATTCATTTGCAATTATGCATCTACAACTCTCGTTAGGGGACCCGCTAATAGATGGTGTAGATTATCGTACATCCTGAGGATAGTAGAACGAGATGCAGCACTCCTCACGGAGTATTCGATCTCGAAAGGATATAAATACGGTTTTTAAGAAAAACGAATTTTCTAAATAAAACTAATTTTTTTAAAAATTAAAATTATACAAAATTATAAATCCATATTTTCATTATATTATGAAACTATATTTTTATAAAAATGAAATATTGAAAATGTCAATAAAATACTATCAAGTTATTAAAAAAAGCTAGTTTTCATTAAAATATCATAAACTTTCAAAAGCTATGTATTTATAATTAAAATATCTCAATACCTAAAACACATACTCATGAGAACCCTAAGTAATACAAATCACTCTCAATCTTTTATTTTTAATCTATACTAAAATATTTTTCATAAAACCCTCTCGAGATATACAAAACAATATTTTAAGGACTTTAGTAAATATAGATTTAAGCGGGATCAATTCTCTTGAGCCCTAGGGAGCCGGAGAAAGTGAGTGCTTGTCTATTCAGGTTAGAAAACTTAACATAAGTTATCAAGGGCAATTGTCTTGGAAAAAAACACAAATCCTGCCGTCCATTTGCAGCAGTTGCCGAAAATTTCCGAACCTAAAATTCAAGAGTTAAACCAGTTTACAAGTGTCTGACTCGGTCTGAGTCCAACCTCAAATATGAATCCAAAATCAAACATGAATACTTGATTACTTGATCATGAACACTCGAATCAAAACATCATTTTCAAACATGGATACTTGACTTAACTTGACCGAACCATGGTTATAACATGACTTGAACTTGATATGACTATTTGAATACATGATTGCATCCTGATTATGAACTTGAACATTTTGTATCCATGGTTTCGGACAAGATTTGTAAATATAATCTATACAATACATTACGCGGGGATAAAGGGGTAGATTGGTACGGAACGTTTATCGTGGAACGAGAGGTCGCTTAAAAGACACTTACATAAATTCTCGTGCCGTTGTCCCGTGGGTTATGACAAGGCCTTATACTATATGTTAGCATAGTCCACGAGGTAAAATGGACTCCTCTCGTATACATAAAAATCTTCCTTATCAAACTACAAACAACCGTGTTATAATAACTATCATATACCAGTAATCGGTCATATACAACTTTACCTGTTTATTTCACTTTATATACTATCTTCTCTTTCTTCTTTTGGGACTTACCGAGCGTTAGTTCACTGACGACATTCCTTTCTATTTCTTTCTTTGGAATGTTCTTCAGGAGGACCGAACTCTGAGGAGATAGAGCCGAGCCAGGAGGACTTGGACCAGCTTACGTTCAGCCTGACTACTAGTTCCTCTGCACTTACTTTTAGTATGCCACTGTTTAGGCATTTGGTTTTGATTATGGTATCTTTTATTTCAAACAATTGTATGTAAAGTTGAATGTAAATAAAGTTGTTGTTTCATTTTATTCTCTTGTCATTCTTATTCATTTTTATATATTGCTTAAATACACTTAACGTATTTATTTCATAGTAAATACGTCGTGGCCTGCTACGTCACCGTTTCCGTCTACTGGGAAGTGGGGCGTGGCATCGTGTCTTGATTTATTTTGGATTACCCTTGGATTGTATACGAAAACTAATTTATGTTGTCGCTTGTAGGGCGTAGATTAGTCCAAATCCGTATATATTAGATTTGGTATTTAGATCCACTTTAGTATTTTTGTTTGCCAACGGGAGTTGAACTTAAGATGCATTTCTTATATTGATGAGGTCTGTCGGTTCACGGAGTATTTGAATTTCATCTAAGGGTCGTTGGTCCTGTTTAAGACTAAGATCAACTTAGAAACAGTGAGCATATGGGCTCAATTGATCATTGGATCAAATATGAAGCATAAGCTTCTATACTTAGCATATTTTGGCTAAGTTTCAAGCTTTGGCTTATCATTATGTGCGCTTGCGCACTATAGATGCCCAAGGCATCAGCGCATGTGCATAGCACGGGATAAAGCACATGATGCGAATATCTAAATGGGATTTGCCCAATATTGGGGTGCAATCCAATTTGCAGGTATTTATATTTCCTCCAAAGATATATACATATACATATATGTATGCTTTCGTAGAACCAGAACTCGTTGGTTGTTGGGATCCGCCACCTCTCTGAAAACTCTGAGGAATTACAAACGCCGTACATCAGAGGTGTGGAAGGGTGTACCCTTGAACCAATTCCTGTTTATGAGGGAAAAGAACATGTTGGAATTTAATCTCCGATTTGCCAAAAAGGCTTCTTGGCAAACTTATATTTTATTTAAGGATCATTAGTCTTATTTTAGACTAAAATCAACTTAGAAGTTTTAAGCATATGGGCACACTTTACCAATGAAGCCTAAGCTTCAGAGACTTAGCCAATTTGGGGCTAAGTATTAGTCAGGTGCACTACATATTAGCGCATGTCATGTTGGGCTTGTTGGTGCTCACGTGCACATCATGTGAGACGCACTTTCTCTTGCTTCTGGTGCTCACATTCATATCACGTGAGCGCACCATCCTTTAGTTCTGGCGCTCACGTACATATCACGTGAGAAGCTCCTTCCTTTGCTTTGTAGCGCTCGCTTTGTGGCGCTCACATGTATATCACGTGAGTGCACCCTCCTTTGCTTTGTGGCGCTCACGTGCATATCATGTGAGTTTTCTGAAGTTTGAGTTTCTGTTAATTGTATTTTGACGATTAACGGTGTCAAGATCAAGACTTTAATACTCTTGAATTCTATTTTGTGCACGGTTCATCATCATAGGGTCCTTTGAAATTAAACTTCATCTTTTCTCATTGATCTTTAAGATCTGGATGTTTGACATCGTTTTGGGTGGAGGTTTTCTTAAGTCTTCTCTCAAACCCTAGATCTTAAGATCAAAAATCTCTCTGTAAAAGGAGATTTGACTTGAGGATCATAAGATCTGAGAGAAGAAATTAAGTTCTTATATTAAGCTTCTTTAATGGAGATTAAACTCCCTTTTTATTTTACCTCGATTTTGATGAGGAGGAAGATGGCCTTCTTTCTGCAGAGAATTTAATTCTCGGTTGCAAGACAGAAGTTTATAGAGAGTTTGTGTGTATGAGATTCAATCTCTTAGGCCCCTATTTATAGGAGCAAAAGAGCTATCAAAATGCAAAGGCTTTCAAAATGAAGCAACGGCTTCTGTTCTTTGATTTTCTTTTCTTTTTCTCCTTCTTTTCTTTTCCAAGAAGCAAAATCTTTAATTTTTATGATGTATAGGCATCCTTGATGGGGTTTTTGAACCTTAGGATTGATCTCTCTCAAAACTTAAAACTTTTGTGAAAAGAGGAATCAACCCCAAGATATCTTGATCTTTTATATGGTGAATCCATGGATTCATAAAAAAAGAAGCAAAATCTTCTATGTAAAGCAAAAGCTTTATTTTTTTATTTCAAGCCGTAGTTTTTTGGGAGAAAAGTCTTCTTCTTCTTTTTTACCCGGTTGAAGGATGAAGATGAGAGTTTCTTTTCTTTTTTTTTGAGCTTATGGGGGGTTTGCGGTATATGATTTCTGTGTGTGAGACTCCAATCTATAGGAGAGAAAAAATTAGGGCTTGTTGGATCTGTTTTGATCTCAATCTGATTTTAAATTGATTTAATTGATTCATATCAATTAAAGGTGACATACGCACCGTTGGATTAAGGTCCATGAATATGTTTGTTAAGATATTTTAACCAACAGAAGATTTTTCTGCTAAATAAAGATTTAAATTTTTATTAACAAGATTTATTTCTTTTTAAAAGCGTCTGTTTCATGAGGTACGCATGCGCACTGTTGTACTGATTTATGATACATGTGCACCGTTGGATCTTTGATTCCCAAATTTATTTTATTTTATTTGATTTATTATTATTATTATTATTATTATTATTATTATTTAATAGGATCGACTATGGTCAGGGTGCGCATGCGCACGTTTGTTGTACGCGTCGCATGTCTTGAAGATGGGACTTTGCCACTTGTGAAGATACTATATGCGCATCCTAAAGACCTAGCATGTGTGCACGTGTTTTGCATATGCATATGGCAGTCAGTGATTTTGCCAAGTGCACATCTGTATGGGTGCGCACTTGTTGGACGGGAACAGATAGCTGTTGCAAAATCAGATCCTTTAGTCACATATTTAAATAAATATTTTATTACTTGTCTTTGATTGCATATTTCAACATTAATATGGGATTGATATTTTAGAACCAGATTTGCATTGTAAGGCACAACCCAACTGTTGTCAATTTCTTTTCCATCTATCGTGTAGGACCTTGATTTGCGTCTCCTGTCAATTGCATATCCCTTATCATCAATAATAGTATACTCATTGAATATTTTAGGGAATTTTTTTGAGCATTTATTATTTTTCATGCAAATACATTTTGGATTATGTGTACCACATGGCCCATGAATCATATGGGTAACTACTAAATTATGAAGCAAAGGTTCCATTTTACTGTCAAGAAGTTCAGCTCTAATTAAATTATCGATATCCTTTGCAAGTTTTATTTATTTTTTTAATTTTCTAATGTAATAAGCATATAGAAATGTAATAATCCTCGTTTTTGAAATTCTACCGTAGATAGATCTATAAATAGGAAAATTAAACTTTTAAATGTTAACATATAACAACACACAAAATATATATCAACAAATAATAACAATAATCTATCAGAAATTACTTGTCCAAAATATTTATTAATCAAATTATCAAGAAGCTGCATAAGTTTTAAGTGAAAAACTCTGGCAGCAATATCAAGCCTATCAGATGCACTTTGACCACCAGCAAATAATAAAAAATCATGTATTCCTTTCCAATTAGGATTGCATGTAAAAGTAATGAATAAATCCGAAGGCCCAGTCCATGCACAAATTGCCGTAACATCTTGAAGTTTTGAATCATGTATCGTAGATCACCATTAAAGGATGAAGGCAAAATGATTTTATTACCAACTGTGCGAGCATCATCAACAACATCCAGCAAGCCTTGGTATAACTCATATCGTAAAGATTTTATTATTACGAATCCATCCAAGATGATTTCTTTTAACAGACGCATAAGAATCAACTATATATTGCTGTAATAATTTTCAACCTCTCAATTATGTTGTTCCTTCATGACAATGTTGTTGTACCTTAAATGTATAGAAGTGCTTCATTGAAACTTTATTCTTTTATCTTTTCGTATTGTTACCTTCAATATAATTATTTCAACTATCTTTTCCATATGGGAATAATAAAGGATGTTGTAATGGCATGTACGCTGAATGAATCTCACTATTTTTTTTGATATCTTTTTTTCGATCGTTGACAATAACATCTCGAGTGGATGAAGGAAAAAATTCATCATCAATCATCAAAGCAATTATTTCTGTCTAATTTGGTCTATTATATTGTTGACCCTTATGATTTCTATCCACTAGAATGCGCAAATTAAACTCTTTATCCTTATTTTTCTCATTCCAATCACGTACGCATCAAAATTTCTTAACATATTTGTTGTATTTATCCAACATTTCTTTTAAATTTTTCACAGTTTCTGAATCATATTCCGTAATATTACAATTATCTCCAATAGATGCAATTCGTTTTTCAATTTCATGCTCAGTATCATATATGTAAAGCTGTGTATATCCAGGTCGACCTCCGATAGCTGGTAGCAATGAACATATTTTATGATAGTTTTGTCCATGAATTCGAAATGTATATGGTTCTTTTCCTTTCAAAATTTGATAGTCTATCTTTGCACCAATAGAAGTAAAAGCAAATATAGAATTGAACAAACGAATTTTTTCTCGAAATTGTTTAGCTTGTTCAGAAACATTTTGATAGTTTAATAAAAAGTATAGCACTTCGGATATCTTCTCAAGAAGTGATAGAGAAAATCATCCACTCTTGCAACAAAATGAATAATATATTTTTTCTTATCATTAGTTCTTACTCTTTTCTCTTTCTGCATAATTGCATCACATCTAGAACATTTTTCAGTAGGAGGTCCCAAATAATGAAAACGACTACGCCAATCTGTTAAATAATTAGCATTAAAACTGTTTTATTATGCATCATTATAAAACACGTTACAATTTAATCAACAATTAGAAAATTTCATATATTATATTATAATATTTATGGAGGATTTTAATTAAAATAATCTTATGGCTTTTAAAACATATAAAATATTTGTAACTCAACAAAATTAAAAAATTTAAGTTTTTTGAGTAATATGATATAAATATAGTTAATATCAAATATTCAAGTAAAATTAGATAAAACTTTATCTTTTCTTGAGATATGATAAGGATGAAACGTGTTCTTACCATCATTATCATTTTTTTGACTGCATGACAAATCCAGATGAATGTCTTTATTAACTATATGGTGATCATTCAAAAAGTACACTTCCGTAGAATGACATAAAGCAGTATCATTATCTATCAAAAATGTGTTGCATTCAATATTGGCAGAAAAATTAAAAGTTTGTTCTAATGGACTTTTGAAGCGCGGGATACCAAAATCAAATGCCTCTCACTTTCTCTTGGAAGAAAATTCTTCATTTTTAGTGTTAGTTTTGGACGACTATTTTTGTTGATAACTTGTTCTTTCGCATTCACGTTTATGTTGTTTTTGTACTTCTGAGAACTGTTTGCGAGTGTGTTTTGGCTTATCCCTATGCATAGCTAAATAAAAGACAAATGACGATATCACAATAGAAACAATTATAGAGATCAACACAAATGATTAACTAATAACAACAAATATATCGCATCATTTATTAATAACTTAAATAGAAAAAATGAACAGATATCAATAAGAATTTAAATTTAGAGAACAAATAATTTACTTCTACATATAAACATAAATAATGCGAAAATAAATAAAAATCTTAAATACTGAATTGTTCGATTAGTAGTTTTTTTGTTACCTTAGTTTTCACTCCAATTTGTTTGTTGACCAAATCAAATTAACTCTTATCAATTTAAATCAAGTATTGTATTAATAATGGCAACTTTTAAAAATATTCTCAACAGTTAAAAAAATACTAAATGAAGAATAATATGTTGAAAAAGAAAAGTTTAGTTATGGAAGAAAGTTTAGTGCAAACCATCATGATTCATGATCATACGTATTGAAAAAGAAAAGAAAGAAAGAGGTAAAAATACTTACTGAAGCTATGGTTCTTTGGAATGAATCCAAGCTAAGGATTTAAGCTTCAAAAGTATTGGAAAAGCCGGAATTTGGTAAGAATGATCTCTCTCTCTTCCTTTTTTTAATTTAATTTTTTTTCTTTTTCTCGGGAATGAAGATGAAAAGCTCTGGATTAAATAGGGAAAGAAGATGAGAAATTATGGTGTCAACAGAAGATTGATAGACAATAGAAACAAATTCTAGTCATCTTTATTTTTTAAAATTTCTGATACAATATTTTAGTTTAATAATCAGAAAAAATAACTTACAATCTCCTGCTTTTCGGCATCTTCTCAATGAGATTGTTGTGGGGGATGGAAAGATTGATAGACTATTATTATTAGATACATTAATTTTCAGCAATGTCCTTTCATGTAGGGCCATAAGACAATGATCATTAATTGTAAGCAAGTAAGTATAAAAGAAACAATATACATTTGATTGGATTTAATTATTATTTAGTTTATTCATCATTGTAGGTAAGTAGATATAGAAGGGTAAAATTGGTATATTGCAAAAGTCTGCCTACCTTCTATTGGTTTACAAACCATTACAAACCAATAATGACATTTAACACAGTTAACATACTCAAATTCTAAAAATTCTAATCATAAGTTTTACTTTGTTTATCCATATGCAATTAACCCACAGGCTTTCAGTAGAATATAGATCGGATGATGGACACAAAATTTATCACTCATCTAACTTCGGATATTTTTTACCCGCTTCTATTTTCTACACCATCCGCAAATGATCCTCTGTTGGCTAACCGACCAATACGTTGCCACTCTCGGTATATACAAATAGAATCCTTTTTTTATTATCATATGTGAATAGTGGTTCATGGAGACCGACTCATAAAAACCATGCAAATTAAGTAATTTCAGGTGAACAGCATCTAGTAGAAACAATAAACTAATAAATTAATACAAAATTAGGGATGTAAACAGATATGAAACGGACATAAGTGTAATCATATCTCTATCCGGTAGTCATTGGCGGATACAAATACGAATATGAATAATATAAACCGCTATCTTTGAGAAAATACCCACAATACTAATATAAACCGAATATCGTAAAATTATATTCGTTCGCAAAGGTCGAATATTAGATCAGATATAGCTTCTTTCCGTGAAGAATATATATGCCTCGATATCTGCATTCGGTTATTGTTGGCGGATACGTGTAGCCATCGAAAATGAAAAATAATATCCATAATTTAAAGAAAATCGGATATAAAACAGATTTCATTCGGATTATCCATTTACGTTTGCATCATTTTATAGAATATCCAAGATACATATTATCTAGGAGAAAGGTAAACCGAACTAATAAAATCTTTTTTATTATTATGTAGGAATTTTATATAGATCTCCTGAGACAGGTATAATATTTTTCTTTACTATCAAATCTGAAAATATATGTCCTTACACATATCAATATCCGTCAACTTTCTTATATTAAAAAATAAGTTGAAAATTATTCTCTCTTTTTATGGCTAACTTAATATCTATAGATTCATGGGTTTCGTCCCGACTTTAAAAATTACTTTTACATATTTTTTTGGATTGTGTATTAATTTTCTTAAATTGCAATTGATAAGTTAAGATTAATTTGATATATTTTATTACCTTCAAACCTGCTTGCTTTATTTTCGTATGAGGACCAACAACCATGCATAGATGGCTTTACTGTTTCTTTTGAAAATACTTTGTTTTTGCCAGTCATGCCACCTCTTAGCTATCCTCTAGGCTTAGACTTTTAGTTTGTTGGACAACATTTATAACTGGGCAATAATTGTAGAGGAAAAAAAAAAGGAAAACTCAACCTATAAATAGCGTGAGAAGTTTTGTATATGCTTTTGACTTTTGAATCTCATCAACTAACGTTGTCGTCTTTTCGTTTCCTAACTTTGTAGGCATAATTGTAGCCAATAAAAGAATACTCTACACACAAATAGTGTGCATTGAAGAAAAGTCTTGTACATAATAAATATGCTATGTAGGAAGCTTAGCTTATCTATTGCTAATTATGACGAACTTTCATCATTTTAAAACTATTTTTTCAGATGAGCTATAACTTCATGGATGAGTTTAGCTATACACGCACGCACGCAACAAAGAATGCGCTTTTGCCCTTCATTCCAACGCTTATGCTATGTAGGAAGCTTAGCTTATCTATTGCTAATTATGATGAACTTTCATCTTTTTAAAACTATTTTTTTTCAGATGAGCTATAACTTCATGGATGAGTTTAGCTATACACGCACGCACGCAACAAAGAATCGCTTTTGCCCTTCATTCCAACTCTTTTGTTTTGTATGGATTTTTTCTCTCTTGCATTAATTACTTTTACTATGCTTTGCTTACATTATTATTAAGTTGTCCATTATACCAACTCTTTTGTTTTGGATGTATTTTTTTCTTCTTGTATTAATTACTTTTAATATACTTTACTTACATTATTATTATGATGTCTTTTATACCAACTCTTTTTTTTTTCCTTTGTATTTTTCATTTTTTGTATTAATTACATTTACTTTGATTTTGCTTGTTGGTGATATATGCCCTAGATGCCATTAATGTATAGTACTGATTTGTATATTACATTTTGGAAACTTGGGATATACACAGATATAATAACAGTCTTACTCAATATGGTAGTATACTACTTAGTTTGATTCTACCTCAATATGTGTGTATTTCTTTTAGCATATCGTTTATACATATTGGTAGAGCCCTTAAGATTTTTGCTTGACTACTAGCGTTGTAAAGGCAGTCACACTAGTGGGGTCTGGGTAGTCTATAAGCACATCCTTATACAGGTCTCTAGTCGTAGAATTATCGAGACGAGGTATCGATACTTCAGAGTAGGCTAGTGTATATGCTTCTCGTTCCAACAGAGGAGATGGTTTGTCCCACAGCCATTGGTGCGTCGTACCGGAGATAGTATACAGGTGCTCATTGGGTTATGAGTTACACTGGATAAGACTCGTAGGTAACTGCTGGTTGGTATTGTACCTATCGTCAGTTAGCAGTTCTCAGGTGACATGAGTACAGATGAGTCCGTTGACTTGACATCACTATTCGTCTCGAGTGTGTTCCCACTGTACTTAGATCACTACCCTACTATGGCTTAAAGGAGTCGTGCAAACAGGTAGTAGTTGGATGAAGTTCCGGAGCACTGGGAGGTAGTAGTGGTTAGATAGGATTTGTCTCTCCCGGTATTAGAGGTTAATATTGCACTGTGTTCGGAAAGCCATTACACAAAGATCCTAGCCAAGGCAATCGAGATTTACTGGTAGGCGCTCCAGTAGTTTCTCAGGGTGTTTTGGGCTCTACCCCGGTACGACTTTGTTAGGGATATGTATGCCCTTGAGGCCATTATTGTATATTGATGTATAATATAATGGATGTTTGGACATATATATATAGAGGACTTTCTTAGATAGTCTGCTATCTGGTTACTTTTTATCTTAACATGTTGACTGGTATTCTTTACTGTCTTGCACTCACATGTTGATAAAGCTCTTAGGATATGTACTTGACTACCAGGATTATGATGAGATCATACTAGTAGGGCCAATGTGGTTTAAAAGTACATCCTTTAATCAGTTCCTAATTGAGGGAATATCGAGACAAAGCTATCGATATTCCAGAATAGACTAGTGTGTACGTTTCTTGTCCCTTAGAGGGCGATAGTTGATCCTACAGCCATTGATGTATGACATCAAAGATTGTACACAAGTGCTCATTAAAGAATGGGTACACCGAACAGGACTCACCGAGAACTCCTAGATAGATATATACCTATCGTCAAATAGCAGTTCTCTAGTGACATTGGTACAGGTTAGTCTGTAAACCCGAGATCGTCATAGCGTCTTGTGTGATTCCCACTGTGCTTTAATTTTCTCCCTACACGGCTCAAAGGAGTTGTGGAAACAGGTAGATTTTAGGTACAGTCTCAAGTCACATGGAGGCGGTGAGCGATAGGAGGGGTTTCGTCTCTCTTGGTATAAAGAGTTGATGTCGTTCTATGCTTGATCGGCCATAACAGCAAATCCCTGGTCAGGGTTGTGAAGATTTACTGATAAGAGTTATCAGTAGTTTCTCTAACCGTTATGAGCCATACATCAGCATGGCTTATAAAGTTACTGGGGTCTGACGTTTACCACCCCTAGACTTTATATGCGACGTATCATACGAAGAGATCGGACTGTACGGTAGTGTTACTGATAGGCTTCATGGAGAGTATGGACGATCTTGCTTATTGATATTCATATCGCTCAATACCCGGATAGCCGTTACGTCCAACTAGTACCGCTGATGGCTTGTAGGTGACTGATGTGATCATCACCTACTACTGGCGTATTGACGAGTCTTTAAAGTCCCATACAGAAGTTTCCTAGTTTAAGCGAAACGAAGTAGGGCACATATGTGATATGTGTGTGAGCCTGATTAAATACGAGTATTTGATACCGTATTGTAATCTGGCAGTTATCTGTTATCGGTTAAGTTATATGTGATACAACCGGATTATCGAATCAAGTGTTGATTTGATAATGTGATAAACAGATAAATGATATTAGTCGGTCATATGTGATATAACCGGATTATTAAATCAAGTGTTGATTTAATAATTTGATGTATATTTATATTTGATATAATTATATGTTAACTAATATCATTAGCTCACTAATTGCTTTATCAATATATGTGTGTGTGTGTGTTATAGTTAATATATATATATATATATATATATATATATATATATATATGAAGCATGTCATATATTTTTCTATTTTTAGAAAATGGAAAAATGAGGTGGAAAGTGGAGAGAAATGGAGGGTATCGGTGAGGAATGGCCATTTATGTTTATTTATTCATCGCACTTCACAATTGAAGCATGGCTTCATTTTTTTATTGAAAAATATAACATGCTTCAATAAGTGAAGGAGCCATCCTTCATTCTAGACTTGACTTGGTCATTTTGCCTTAGCCATTTTTTCTTGAGTTCATGCTCTCTAGATCTCCTCCATTTTCTTCATCTCACCTCCAAGCTTAAAACCATCACATGTGATGTAAATTATTGAGCTTGTGAGATCTTAGTGAGCTTTACTAATCCACCACTTCCTCATCCCACACCAAACTAGTAATTTGGTGTGGTGTGTTTTCTACACTAAAAGAGTTTAGTGTAGTGGTAGCTTGTGCTTGTAAACTTCGGGTGGATCGTTTTTGGCACGAAGATCATGGAGGAGGCTCGATCAACTCAAAGTGGAGTCTAGCGGAGTCAAGTGGACCACAACCCGGAGCCTATGAAGAGAAGGACTCGATCTACGAGGGTATAACATTCTTTCTCTTCTTGTAGTTATCATATCATCATAGTAGAAAACCCTAATATTCTAATAAAGATCTTGTTGGTCTAACTTAATTCCTAATAAAAATTAAAATTTGGCATGCTTGATGTCACTAGAACCTCATGGTGGTGCTAATCTAGACTTTCATGGTATCAGAGCTACAAGGCATTGGGTGCCGATCTATAGGGGGTTCCCACTGTGTGACAGTATAACGAAGTATAGGCTCTTACCCCCAGGGTGTCCCGAGACTGGAAGATGTTCCGGCGGGTTGTAGTCCTCGTAAAGGTGCATGTGTAAGAAGTAGCTGCTGAGGGACCTGTAGGTTCCACGGCGACCTCATTGGATGGGGGTGGCCGCCTGACCAACATGGTATTAGAGACAAGCTAGAACATTTGGGTAGGTCGTTATGATGTTAAAGTGTTCAATCGGTTTCAAAACCTGGAAAATTTTGAAGTTTCTGTCGAATTTTTCAAACATTGGAATTTTTGAAAATAAAAATATCTAAAAAAATCGTGCAGGTTTTTTTATAAAGCCTCAAAAAAATTGAGAACATTATTTCCTTAAATGGCCGCGGAACCGCGGCGCAAACCTTCTTTGGTCGCGGTTCCGCCGCATATTTTGGGTGTCATGGGCTCATCTTTTCTGTGCTTCTCCATTTCTATATTTTGCACTTTCTGGATATTTTTTTTTGTTTCTCAAGTTATTGAGGTCTCTGGATTTTGTGAGTGTTTGATAAACCGATTGAAATGTTTGGCTTCATATAGATTTTGATGATATGCGTGATACAATTGTTAGAATCCGGATTAATTGGTTTTGTGAAAACTAATTTGTATATTGTAAATCTAGCCGTTTAGTCTCACTTGATCGATTGCTACAAGGTTTTGATTCAGATCAAAACTCCATCGCAATTGTGTACAGTACGCGATCTCTTAGTCAGGAATCTTGTTGAATTATTCGACAGTTTTTTGAAAAGAGTTTTCAATTTGAAAACTAAAATACAAGATTTATAAGTTAGGCATGAAATCCAGAATATGAGATATTCCGGATTTATGATGACTAAGGAATACGGATTCTAATTATTGTAGTTTTCCATTTCTTTTCTACGAACGTAAGTGTAATATGTTGGGTATCCCGATCTGGTTGCTTTATTTAAACGAGTTTCGGGATACACATATTTACTTACATTGATGACATGTGATGTTATGTGTTGCTGTTGATATGATTTATTGCATCGACGTGATTGAATAGCCGGGGGTTTTATGTGAGATAAGAGTTTTTACAATTTTCATTCATGTAAAATTTGTATGTAATATTTTTTTATTGGGGCACTTCCGGGTTAAGGATGTTGCCACCACTGTTGTATATTATTTACATTTCAGCATTAAGATAGACCCAAGATGGGGAGCATAAGTAACCGGGTTCTAGAGTCTAGTGGGAGGCCATTTCAAGGAGTTGAGGCCGGGTCTCCTAACTTTAGAATTGGTAGGGTTACTTGCCGCTCTCGTAGGGGTCTAGAAATGTAGGTTAGGCTATTCATCACGACCATAGAATCCGTGTTTTACATTACTGGTTTAATTTAAAATACGGACATCCTAATATATCAAATATTTCATATGTTGCTTCTGCTGCTTAATTTTGTGATGTGATCATATAACTGCTTGAGACGAACGCTATTCTATATATGATATATAATAAACATTGCTTATGTTTTGCACCTGCGGTAGTCCAACCCCCGCTCTGCCGGTAGTTAAGTAACCTAACGATGTATGACGGGACCTCATGGTGAATGCGGATGGTATAAGCATACGTTCTATTTTCGTTTCATTTCTCTGTGATGTTTAGGAAACATTAAATGATGGGACTTCATTAATGGGATTAATGAAAAGAAAGAAACCAAAAGATGTTGTAGGATCAAATTTTCAAAAAGGGTAGCACTAGTTTTTGCTTTGCATAGTGGTATTTCTTGATGAATATCCAGCACCTCATTCGATGAGGAAAGAGCCGAGATCTTTTCACCTGGAGTGACCTCTTTAGTAAAACTAGAAAATGCTACAACTCACTCGGTTTTGCTTTTGATAGCTTCTCTAGTTCTTGCTTTGCATAGTGGTATTCATGAATATCCGGCACCTTATTCGATGAGGAAAGAGCCGAGATCCCTTCATCGGGTGTGATATCTTTAGTGAAACTAGAAAAACCTAAAAAACACTCCTTTACAAAATCACTAGATTCTACAATGATATCAAGTTCATTACGCTCATGATTTTCTTAAAAACCTGCATAGCCCTCCATCATTTCAGATAAGTACTATTTAGTATCCGTGCTGCGTTTGTTGACCTTAGCCAAGGTGTAGTGTACGGTAGCTAATTAGTGCTTATCTGCAGCATGTAATGCGATTGAGTTAGGGGAGCCGTACGACTTTGTTGACCTTAGCCAAGGGTCGTACGGGTAGGTTTAATTCAATCAAGAAATGACGGGTTGAACTTGGGTAGTGCTTATGATTTGTTGACCATAGCCAAGGTCATAAGTTGTTAGAGGTAAAAACCATTATCGGGAATTTCAAATGTTGAAATTTGCAATGAGATTGCATACTTTCTATAATAGTTGGATCCGATATCCACTGCGAGTAAAAGTTACTCCTGGGAGAGTTTTGCACTTTACAATTAGCTAATCCAGTAGGTTTCTAGAAAAGTGTCAACGGGGTTATGCCTCTAGGAAAACGAGATTTATTTTAATTAAGTCCGTGCGAAAGTATGGAGAACCTCCCTCAGAGTACCGATACCTGCCTGACCGAACGATTAGCGAACCTGTAGGGTGTAATTAATCTTGGCTAATCTTACCTTTTATGGTTTGAAGAAAAATTTGATAAAAACAGTGGGATCCATCCTGATTAGATAAGATAATAACCAATCTAATCTTGCAAAGAGCACACGCTAACGTGTTTTCTTCTCTCTCTCTCTCCAGGCAGCAACCAATATCATGCTTTAATCAAGATAATAATATGGATGTATTGACCGAACCCGCCTTTTATACAGGGCTAGGTAACGTTGGTCCCGCTTTATCTTATGACTGTCACAAGTCTGAGCAAATGATAGGGGAATATCAGGATTCCCATGCCACTCGTGCGAAGAATAAACATGTTGATGTATCATCTTTGGGTGTATTCGTAACCGAGAACGGTTACTCCGTTTTCTCTATGTCCTGGGTATTAGATACCGGATCAGGAACCCACGTATGTAATTTGTTACACGGGCTAAAGAAAGGTAGAGAACTGGGAAAATGTGATAAATCCCTAACAGTAGGGAATGGTGCAATTGTTGCAGCCAAAGTAGTTGGCGAATAGCATCTTGTATTACCAACTTATAATACATTGGTTCTGAACGACTGTTACTACGTACCAAAAATGATGTGCAATATTATATAGGTTTCTTTGCTAACTAAAGAAGGATATAATATCACATCAGAGGATAATGTTATGAATATTTTCCAAAATCAACTGTTGATTGGGTTTGGTATGTTGTGTAATGGAATATACATTCTGAATCAAAGTACAGTACTTAACGTACAGAAAACAAACAAGAGGAAAAATTCAGAAATGAACGAAGCCTTCTTGTGGCACTGTAGACTAGGTCATATCAATGCGACAAAGCTAGCTAAGTTGCATAAAGATGGATATTTGAATCCGTTCGAATTTTCATCTTATGAAACCTGCCAGTCATGTCTCAAAGGCAAGATGACCAAAACCCCGTTTACTGGACACGGAGAAAGAGCTACTGAACTCTTGGGGCTGATACATAGTGATGTATGTGGTCCTATGTCTACACACGCCAGAAATGGTTTCTCGTACTTTATTACATTCACCGATGATCTCTCAAGATACGGACATGTGTTCCTGTTGAAACACAAGTCTGAAGCTTTTGAGATATTCAAGGAATATAAGTGCGAAGTTGAAAACTAGACGGGCAAAAGTATTAAAGTCCTTCGATCTCATCGGGAAGGAGAATACTTGAGCACGGAATTTCGTAATTATCTAAAAGAGAATGAGATTCTCTCTCGGCTTACTCCTCCGTATACACCACAACACAACGGTGTATCGGAGCGGAGGAATCACACCCTATTAGATATGGTGCGCTCTATGATGAGTACTGTTGAGTTATCTATTTCTTTTTGGGGATATACGCTTGAGACAGCTGCATACCTATTGAATGGTGTTCCGACCAAATCAGTGCCTACCACTCCATATGAGATATGGAATGAAAAGAGACCATCTCTTAAATGAGTTAAGATATGGGGTTGTCTAGCCTATGTTAAAAGGCAAAATCCGGAAAAACTCAAGGCAAGGTATGTTTTGTGCAAATTTGTATCCAAATTTATTTTCTACCATTCTGAGGAACAAAAGGTGTTTGTTGCTTCACATGCCACCTTTTTAGAAGACGAATTTCTTGAAAAAGAAATTAGTGGCAGTGAGGTAGAACTGGAAGAAGTTCTAGCAGTACAAACCACAACTGACGATTTGGTGGAACCAGAATATCCAATAGTGCCCAACGAACCCCAGCCACTCCATAGATCTACTAGGGTTCCTCATCCACCTGAGAGATACTATGATTTTTTCGTAGACGGTGGGAGCGAGGATTGCATCATGGAAGATGATGACCCTACTAGTTTCGAGCAGGCCATCACGAGTGGAGACTCGGTGAAATGGCTGGATGCTATGCGATCTGAGATAGAATCCATGTACACCAACAAAGTGTGGACTTTGGAAGATGCTCCTGAAAGGATAAAACCCATCAGGAGCAAGTGGATCTTCAAAAAGAAGATTGGTGTATATAGAAAATTGAGACTTTCAAAGCTAGACCTGTAGAAAAGGGTTTTCGTCAACGACCTGGTGTCGAATATGATGAAACCTTTTCTCCTGTCGCTATGCTTAAGTCCATCAGGATCCTACTTGCCATTACTGCATACCATGACTAGGAAATCTGGCAGATGGATGTCAAGAACGCTTTTCTAAATGGCGATTTAGAAGAGAGCATGTACATGACATAGCCAGAGGGTTTTGTAGACAATGGGAGCAGTGGAAAGGTGTGCAAACTGCTTAAATCTATCTACGGATTAAAGCAGGCATCACGGAGCTGAAACATCTGTTTTGATGAAGATGTCAAAGAATTTGACTTCATCAAAAATGTAGATGAACCGTGTATATACAAGAAGATTGTAGAGAGTAAGGTTGTCTTCCTCGTTTTGTTCGTGGATGATATACTCTTGATAGGAAATGTTGTTCCTATGCTACATTCGGTCAAGCTCTTCTTATCACACAAGTTCCTCATGAAAGATCTTGGTGATGCCTCCTACATCCTGAGGATAAAGATCTATAGAGATAGATCTAAACGGATGTTGGGATTGTCCTAATTTAGGTACATAGACACCATACTAAAGAGGTTCAGTATGGAAGATTCCTGTTTACCCCAATCAGAGCAAAGCTCTGTTCAAATTCCAAGGCGGGAAACGAAGCAACGCTTCTATTTCCCCCAATCGGAGCAAAGCTCTGTTTGAATTTCAAATTCAAAAGGTGAAGCAATGCTTCAGATCCCTTGCGCTGCGCGCAGAGAGCCACGTGTCAAAATCAGGCATGCCAACGCAGCGCCCAAGGCAGCGCACCTAGTCAGAGAAAGGCTCTATTTAAAATAAAAATAAAGGAAACAACGCTTCAGGCAACTTGCGCTATGGGCTACGCGACACGTGTCAGGGCAGTTGCGCTGCGCTCTGCGCTGCGTGACACGTGTCAGCGCAGTGGCGTTAGCGCAGTTGCGCTAGCGCAGTTACGCTGCGCTCTGCGCTGCGCGACACATGTCAAGCGCAAGTACGCTTGCGCCAGCTGTGCCAGCATTTAAATAGAAAAATTCTGGAAAGATCTTTCCAATCTTGTTAAAAACAAGAAGATTCTCTTCTGTAAAACAGAGCCCTTAGATCAAAGATCCAATGGTAGGGAAATATCCCTAAATCAATCAGAGAAAGATCTCTTTAACCGATTTAACAAATCAATTGGCACTATATAAAGGCTCCTAGACTCCAAGTCTAAAAAATAGACAGAGATAGAGAAACCAAAGAATTCCTCTACAACTTTAAGAAGAACTCCAAAAGAAAAAAAAAGGTAAATCTTTGAAAAGAGAAGAATTTCTTCTGAAAAGATCAATGATCTAAGAACAAGATCAAGATCTTCAAAAAAAAGAAAAAGATCAATAAAAGATCCAATAATAATAAAAAAGAGAAGTAATATACTTCGCTATTAGATCTTTTTGATCTATATATAAAGCCATTGCCTTTTGATGAACCCCTGGTTCATAAAGCTTGTGGTAGAACCTCTTTAGAATTAAAAAGATTCTGTTCTTTGATTAAAATAGATCAAGATACGCTCTGCGCTTTTGAACAGTGCCCTGCACTACTAATTTGAGCCTCTGCGCTCTTGGGTTGGCACAAGTCACCAGAACACGCCACGTATCAACCCCAGAATAATCTGCGCCTTGCGCTTTTAAAAAAAATGAGCACTGCGCTCTTGAATTGGCGCAAGTCGTCAGAGAGCACCACGTGTCAGCAGTGCACTAGCGCAGCGCAATGGCGTAGTGCATTGCGTCTGCGCTCACCAGAGGGCGACATGTGTCACCTCCACATCAGTTTACGCCTTGCGCTCCTCAATCAGCGCAAAGTACCTGACAGGCCACGTGGCGCACTGTTAGACTATTAAATGCTGCGTAAGGGCAGAGCCCAATTAAAAGGCCTAACAGGCCTAATAAAAATGCAATGCATTATTAAATGCAGTGCAGAGCCCAATTAAAAGGTCCAACAGACCAAGACTAATGCTATGCATTATTAAACAAAGGGCAGAGCCCAAGTAAAGGCCTAACAGGCCAGACACAAATAAAAAACTGTTGAATATTCTCAACTGGACTTAGCCCAATACTGGCAGTAAGTCCTCAAATTAAATTGAACTGAGCACACCTGCTCTCTCTCAAATCAATTTACACCCGGTTCAAGGGTACATCTCTGAACTCCTCTGATATTTTTCGTTGTAATCCTTCAACGTCGTCAGAGAGGTGACGGGTCCCGACAACCACACATTAATACGGACTGTGGGGTCCTTAAACTCATGGACTAATGCGTCCTTAAACCAACATCCGTCCCCAAAACGGGAATGACGGACCACCATGTCCTTAAACTGGCAATGGACCACTATGTCCCTAAACTGGAACAATAGAGCCCCCAAATGCTCTTTTGTTGGATCTAAACGATCCTGTTAAGTTGATCTTAGTCTCAAATTGGACTAACGTGTCATTAACAAACGTTTAAGTCAATCTTAGCCTCAAAAATGGCTAACGTATCCTTAAACCAAAACCCCAAAACCAAATCTAAGAAAATACGGATTTGGACTAATCTACGTCCTACGGGCGACGGTATAAATTAGTCTCCGTATATAATCCACGGGCAACCACAAACAAAACAAATACCCACGACACGAAGTGAAATTCTGGAGAAGGAGAAAGTTGTTACCGCGATGCGGTAGCGTAATTAACTGCAAGGGCTTGCGCCTGCAGGGAAGAGCGTCCCCACAATCAAAAACCCCTCGAGCGAGGAGGAATCTGATGAAGTCTGCTACATCGGCCGCATCTGTCTAAACCTCCGATACACGGTGTCATAAATTAACTTGGCATCTTCGAAGAGGTGGACGGATACAACCAAATAGCATCTGTCCCGAATCTCAGGCAAGACGTCTTTGTCGTCGCGCTGCCATTCGGAGGGGAACAGATTCTGGCACGCCCGGTGGGACCTTTTCCTCTTTCCACTCCACACTTCGTGTGTCGTGTTCGCGAACGAATCTCGGTTTGCTGTAGTTACCTGTGGATTCGAGGTACTTAGATTTGGTGCCTTGCTCCGTACAGAAAATAGAAGATCAATGGCTTCAAACTGCACTACCTGCAACTGCAACTCTCGCTCCGTCCCTGCTGGAGAAGTGACTTACGGGCCCCAAGCGGCCTCCCTTTTCAAGATGCCAGTGGAGCAGGTAACTCAAGCCACTACTGGACTATTCTTCGGGACCATGCTCCTACCGATGAGCTTCAATGCCCTAATGACGTTGCAAGAAGCCCCAAAGAAGTCGGTCTTTGATCGACTTACCACTGCCGTGACCCCTCTCAACGGGTCGCCCAACTCCACTACCTCAGTTTCCAACAAACTGGGCCAGAACGTCTACAAGCCCGCGATACCCGAAGTTGCCGTCCTAAAGTGGATAGCCATCCTGGCTCAAGCGGACGAAATCATTGGAAAGGCTTTTCCTTCCAAGAAATCAGTTTTTGCAAGGATGGCCGTTCCGGTTTCTACTCCAGGCGAGGTCCTCAAAGCTGCTTCCTCTGCCCAGAGGTCTGTCTTTGACAGATTAGACATTGCTTCTCAATGAGTGTCAGTCTTCGACAGGCTGGCACCAATAACAGTCTCTGCTCAAAGTAGGGAGCATGGTGAAGTCACCCTTATAGCTGAAACAACTCCATCCGCACAACACGCTCGACTTCGCCACTCGCGCCGAGTAAGGAAGGCTGGGGGCAACTCCCCCTCTGGATTTACTCCACCAGCTCCAATGGTAGGGATCAATGTTGTTGTTCCAACTGAGAACAGTTTTGAACTTCTCAACAAGTTGCGCAGAAACTCTCTTACTACAGTGCTGAAGAGAACTCCTTCACCTGTGAAGAATGCTATAGAGAAGAAGCCGGAGCAACCTCCTCAACAGCTATCCTCTGAAATTTACAAAGTCTGACGTCAAGTCTAAGACTCCGTGATGGATCAAGACTATCTCCGCCGACAGAAAAAGATGAAGGTTCAGCAGGAGAAGGATTACTCAAAGCCACAAAAAGTGACAGCTGGCTGGGTGCCCACTACAACGGCTCCCTCAATGTCAATCACACAAAAGAAAAGGAGGCCGCAAAAAGCCCCTGTGAACACGACGAACCGTAAAAGCGCTGAATCTAAACACCCCAAGTCTGGAGGCATGGTGGTGCACACTGTTTATATGGCTTCCGGAAAGGAGGAAAGCCGTGCTTCGACGGGTCACCGACCGCTCACCCGATCCATGACAAAAGCCCAGGAGCAACAGCAGAAGCTTCAAGAGATGATGACTGCGATGACCGCACTCACCGGGCCAAAAAAAAGCCCGGAGGCATCATCAGAGCAGCGTCACGAATAAGAAACTGACGCTGACTTCCTACATAGAGTCCTCGAAAAGAAGGACAGAGAAGCAGCAGAACAAGCGGCTAATATAAAACAAATGGCGCTTCTCTTCCAAGACATGGTAGGAATGATGTTACAGCAGGATCCTCCAGCTGAAGACCCTCCGATCATTACTGAAGAAGATAGAGGGGAAACATCTAATCCTCCTTCAGCTCTTTCAGCAGCCAAGGAGGAAACCATTTTTAAGGACGCACTGGACGACTATATAGCTCAGCAAATACGAGCACATCAGGCGAATGAAGCGGCTGGGCAAATTGTTAAAACTGGACGACCCTATCCGAGCTGGTATGACCAAATCAGTTACCCACCAGGATATACAATCCCTAAGTTCCATGTATATAAAAGGACAGGGAATCCACATCAGCATGTCGCTCAATTCAGGGCTCTTTGCGGCAACACTGGAGGCGATGATAAACTGTTGCTTCGCCAATTCGTCGGCAGCTTAGCGGAAACGGCCTTCGAATGGTATTCGGAGCTACCTAACGACTCTGTCAAAACATTTGCGGAGATGGAGCTACTGTTTACATAAAGATTTGCAAGCGCCAGCGAGTGCACCCCGATCACCGCATTGATCAACGCCAGGGTAAGGCCAGGCGAAACGTGGGTTCAATACGCGATACGGTGGCGAAACTTATGGTCGAAGTGCGAACAACGCATCGAAGAAGCACCTGCGGTAGGCATGTTCGTGGGCACTCTTGATCCGCAAGCGACCATCTCACAGTTCATGATGTTCTTCAAGCTAACTACTTTCCGGGCCTTGATCAACAAGTTGCCTCAAATGGATCAGATGGGACATAAACCGTCTCCTCCAAAGCCAGACTCTCGAACTGAGAAAGGGAAAGCGATCGTCGTTACCAATACTCAACAACTGCCGAGCCACTTAAAGCCGGTTGTCCGTCAAAACAGTATGCGTCCGCGCCCATCCTTTGAGGAAAGACTAGGATGTCCTTACTCATTTCCTCATAATAAAACAAGGAGACTGTTCGAGCTGGCAGTGCACAACAGACTTATCAATCTACCGAGTCCAAAACGTCCGTTGCAGCCAGGCGATGTCAACGATCCTAATTATTGCCCTTACCACCAAACGGTAAGTCACCCGATTGAAGATTGCTTCGTCTTTAAAGGATGGATCGAAGATCAGTACCACCAAGGCAAGTTTGCGCTGTCTGAAAAGTGGAAAGTAAACCCACCACAGCCGCACACTCCCAAGAAGATAGGCACGCCGGGGGCAACTTGTTCTTTTGTTGAAGAACCTCCATGGGAGGTTGTACTTTACGCCAAAACCAAAAAGATGCTGAATGATCTCCAGACATGCCCGGCGATCGGGTGGAAGAACTTGCTAGAACCCCAGATCGTCAAAGGGATGCTGAAGCCGCGCCCAACTCCAAAGATCGATGGTGAAGGCCCCAGCACTCACACCCAGACGTCAAAATATTCAAAAAAATAAGAAGAAATCAAAGAAGCCCGTGAAGCCTGGCGACAAGCGCACGGATTTGCAGAAACAGATTGATGCGCTGGAAGAGTATAATCAGAAGGCGTGGATTCCAATCATGCTCTAAGAGTTCCTCAGCCACGTCCTCGAGGACGGAAACGATAGAGAAAACTCATCAGATGAATCTGAAGACTACGTAGCAAGTTGTCATGTGATCTCTCACTCGTTGATAGATGATGAAGAGGCTCCTTGCACCGAAAAACCGAGGGCGGGTCCTGAACCAGAACTTCTGTGGCCATCAGACAAGATGATCGATGCCTTCCTGAATGAGATTTGTCTGAAAAGTAAAGCTAATCAGAAGAGTGAGATGGCCATATTGGAAGGAGCCAAACGCCGGCCACTAGACAAAAGAGTCGAGGCACTCCCGTCAAATCAAAAGACATCCACTGCGGATAAAAACAAATTCAAGACGAGGAAAAGGTTTGCTAAAGCCAAATCAATAGGAATGAAGCTACCACCCTCTGAAGAAAACACTCTCGGTGGAGTAGAGATGCATCCTAATTACTGTTTATATCATCAGAAGATCGCACATCCCACTGAAGACTGCGACTCCTTTAGGTGTTGGTGGCAAGGATATGTCACTCACAGGCAACACTTCAACAGGACAAAGCATGAAGCTCGTAGACAGCGGAAGAATGCGATAGATGAGCATAAAAGAATTGCTGGCAATTGTCATTAGGTTGATCCCAAGGGACCGCGAGTTCTCACCTTCGGGAGTGACTCCGACAAAAAAGTAGCCTTCGACCCTGTTTACCCCAATCAGAGCAAAGCTCTGCTCAAATTCCAAGGCAGGAAACGAAGCAACGTTTCTGTTTCCCCCAATCAGAGCAAAGCTCTGTTTTGAAATTGAAGTGAAAATTAAAATTAAAATAAATGAAGCAACGCTTCAAATCTTCTGCGCTGTGCGCAGAGCGCCACGTGTCTAAATCAGACACGCCAGTGCAGGGAGCGTAGCGCCCAAGGTAGCGCACCCCATCAGAGCAAGGCACTATTTAAAATAAAAATAAAGGAAGCAACGCTTCAGGAGACTTGCGCTCTGCGCTGCGCGACATGTGTCAGCGCAGTTGCGCTGCGCTCTGCGCTGTGCGACACGTGTCAAGTGCAGGTGCGCTTGTGCCAACTGTGCCAGCACTAAAACAGAATTAAAATTTCAGAAAGATCTTTCTGATCTTATTAAAACAATAAGATCCTCTTCTGTGAAACAGAAGCCCTTGGATCAAAGATCCAACGGTGGTGAAAAATCCCTAAATCACTCAGAGAAAGATCTCTTTAACTGATTTAACAAATCAATTGGCACTATATAAAGGCCCCTAGACTCCAAGTCTAAAACATAGAGAGAAAAAAGAAAAAGAAAAAAACACAGAGAACTCCTCTAAAGAATTTTGAGAAGAAACTCAGAGAGATAAAAAGGTAAAATCCTTTGAATAAGAGAAGAATTTTTTCTAAAAAAGATCAATGATCTAAAAACAAGATCAAGATCTTGGATGAAAAAATAATAATAAAAAAAGAAGAAGTAATTTACTTCTGAATAAAGGCTTTGCCTTTTTTTCATGAACCGCTGGTTCTCTAAAAACAAGAAAAAATTGTTTTCTTTGATCTAAGTTTGATCAAAATATTAAACAGTGCCATGCACTTGTAAAATTTGCACTGTTGCGCTCTTGGGTTGGCGCAAGCTACCAGAAAGCGCCACGTGTCAGCCCCAGAACAAACTGCGCCTTGCGCTTTCTAAAACAGAGCACTGCTCTCTTAAATTGGCGCAAGTCACCAAAGCGCGCCACATGTCAGCAGTGCACTAGTGCAGCGCAATGGCGCAGCGCACTGCACTTACGCTCACCAGAGCGTGATACATGTCACCATCACATGAGTTTGCGCCTTGCGCTCCTCAATTGGTGCAAAGCGCCTGACAAGCCACGTGGGGCGCTGTCAGAGCATTTAATGCAATGCATTATCAAGGGCAGAGCCCAATAAAAAAGGTCTATCAGATCAAACAAAAGTGCTATGCACTATTAAAAGGGGCAGAGCCCCATTAAAAGAAAAAAGTCTAAACTGACCAAAATAAAATGCTTTACATTATAAAAAGGGGACAGAGCCTATTTAAAAGGGCCTAATAGGCCAGAAAAATTGCATTGCATTATCAAACAGGGGCAGAGACCTAGTAAAGGCCTAACAGGCCAAATGCAAATAAAATGTTGAACATTTTTCAATTGGACTTAGCCCAATTCTGGCCGTAAGTCCTCAAATTAAATTGACTGAGCACGACTGCTCTCTTAAATCAATTTACACCCGGTTCAAGGGCACATCTCTGAACTCCTCTGATATTTGTCGTTGTAATCCTTCAACATCGTCAGAGAGGTGATGGGTCCCGACAACCACACATCAATACGGACTTAAGCGTCCTTAAACTCATGGACTTAAGCATCCTTAAACCAATATACAGACTTAAGCGTCCTTAATCTTACGGACTTAAGCGTCCTTAAACTCATGAACTGAAGCGTACTTAAACCGACATACAGACTTAAGCGTCCTTAAACTCACGGACTTAAGCGTCCTTAAACCAATGGACCACCATGTCCCTAAACTGGCATTGGACCACCATGTCCCTAAACTGGAATAATAGAGCCCCTAAATGCTTTTTTGTCGGATCTAAACGATCCCGTTTAAGTTGATCTTAGCCTCAAATATGGCTAACGTATCCTTAAACCTTCAAACAGACTTTAGTCCCAAATTGGACTATAGGTCCCCCAATCAACTTTGGTTCAAGGGTACATCTCTGAACTCCTCTGACATCTGTCGTTGTAATCCTTCAACGTCGTCAGAGAGGTGATGGGTCCCGACGGCCATACATGCAATAGACAACTATGTCCCTAAACTGGAACAACAGAGCCCAAATGCTCTTTTGTCGGATCCAAACGATCCAGTTAAGTTGATCTTAGTCTCAAACTGGACTAACGTATCCTTAACAAATATTTAAGTTGATCTTAGCCTCAAATACGACTAACGTATCCTTAAACCAAAACCCCAAACCCAAATCTAAGAAAATACGGATTTGGACTAATCCACGTCCTACGGGTGATGACATAAATTAGTCTCCGTATACAATCCATGGGCAACCACAAATAAAACAAACACACACGACACGAAGTGAAATTCTGGAGAAGGAGAAAGTTGTTACCGCGATGCGGTAGCATAATTAACTGCAAGGGCTTGCGCCTGTAGGGAAGAGCATCCCCGCAATCAAAAACCCCTCTAACGAGGGGGAATCTGACGAAGTCTGCTACATCGGCCGCATCCGTCTAAACCTCCGATACACGATGCCATAAATCAACTTGGCATCTTCGGAGAGGTGGACGGATAGCACCAAATAGCATCTGCCCCGAATCTCAGGCAAGACGAACCTACATGGTCGCGTCTCTGTATTCGAAGGGGAACATATTCTGGCATGCCCGGTGGGACCTCTTCCTCTTTCTACTCAACACTTCGTGTGTTGTGTTCGTGAACGAATCACGGTTTGCTGTGGTTGCCTGTGGATTCGAGGTACTTAAATTTGGTGTCATGCTCCGTGCAGGAAATAGAAGATCAATGGTTTCAAACTGCACGACCTGCAACTGCAACTCTCGCTCCATCCTTGCTGGAGGAGTGACTTATGGGCCCCAAGCGGCCTTTCTTTTTAAGATGCCAGTGGAGCAGGTAACTCAAGCCACCACAAGACTATTCTTCGGGACCATGCTCCCACCGATGAGCTTCAATGCCCCAATGACGTTGCAAGAAGCCCCTAGGAAGTCGGTCTTTGATCGATCTACCATTGCCGTGGCCCCTCTCAACGGGTCGCCCAACATCAATATCTCAGTTTTCAACAGACTGGGTCAGAACGTCTACAAGCCAGCGATACCCGAAGCTGCCATCCCAAAGCGGACAGCCATCCCGGCTCAAGCGGACGAAATCATTGGAAAGGCTCCACTTTCCAAGAAGTCAGTTTTTACAAGGCTGGCCATTCCGGTTGCTGCTCCAGGCGAGGTCATCAAAGCTGCCCAGAGGTTTGTCTTTGACAGATTAGACATTGCTTCTCAACGGGTGTCAGTCTTCGACAGGCTAGCACCAATAACAGTCTCTCCTCAAAGCAGGGGGCATGATGAAGTCACCCTTATAGCTGAAACAACTCCATACGCACGACATGCTCGACGTCGTCACTGGCGCCGAGTAAGGAAAGCTGGGGGCAACTCCCCCTCCGGGATAACTCCGCCAGCTCCGCTGGTGGGGATCGATGCTGCTGTTCTAACCGAGAACAGCTTTAAACTGCTCAACAAGGTGCGCAGAAACTCTCCTACTGCAGTGCTGAAAAGAACTCCTTCACCTATGGAGAATGATACAGAGAAGAAGCCGGAGCAACCTCCTCAACGGCTATCCTTTGAAATTTACATGGTCTGGCGTCAAGTCCAAGACTCCGTGATGGATCAAGACTATCTCCGCCGACAGAAAAAGATGAAGGTTCAACAGGAGAAGGACTACTCAAAGCCACAAAAAGTGACAACTGGCTGGGTGCCCACTGCAACGGCTCCCTCAACGTCAATCACTCAAAAGAAAAGGAGGCCGCAAAAAGCCCCTGTGAACATGGCGAACCGTTAAAGCGCTGAGCATAGATGCCCCAAGTCTGGGGGCATGGTGGTGGACATTGTTTATATGGCTGCCAGAAAGAAGGAAAGTCGTGCTTCGACGGGTCACCAACCGCTCACCTGATCCGTGACAAAAGCCCAGGAGCAGCAACAGAAGCTTCAGGAAATGATGACTGCAATGGCTGCACTTACCGGGCCAAAAGAAAGCTCGGAGGCGTCATCAGAACAGCATCACGAACAAGAGACTGATGCTGATTTATTACGCAGAATCCTCGAAAAGAAGGATAAAGAAGCCGCAGAGCAAGCGGCTAACATAAAACAAATGGCGCTCCTCTTCTAGGATATGGTAGGGATGATGTTACAGCCGGACCCTCCAGCTGAAGACCCTCCGATCATTGTTGAAGACGATAGAGGGGAGACATCTAATCCTCCTCCGGCCCCTTCAGCAGTTAAAGAGGAAACCATTTCCAAAGCTGCACTAGACGACTACATAGCTCAGCAAATACGAATTCATCAGGCGAATGAAGCGGCTGGACAAATTGTTAGAACCGGACGACCCTATCCAAGCTGGTATGACTAAATCAGTTACCCGCCGAGATATATGATCCCTAATTTCCACGTATATAAAGGGATAGGGAATCCACATCAGCATGTCGCTCAATTCAGGGCCTTATGCGGCAACACTGGAGGCGACGACAAATTGTTGCTTCGCCAGTTCGTCGGCAGCTTAGCAGAAATGGCCTTCGAGTGGTATTTGGAGCTACCTAACGATTCTATCAAAACGTTTGCGGAGATGGAGCTACTATTTACACAAAGATTCGTGAGTGCTAGTGAACGCACCTCGATAACAGCACTGATCAATGCCAGGATAAGACTAGGAGAAACGTTGGTTCGATACGCAACACGATGGCGGAATCTGTGGTCGAAATGCGAACAGTGGATCGAAGAAGCACCTGCGGTAGGCATGTTCGTGGGCACTCTTGATCCGCAAGCAACCATCTCGCAATTCATGATGTTCTTCAAACCAACCATGTTCCAGTCCCTGATCGATAAGCTAGCCCGGATGGATCAAATAGGTCACAGACCGTCCCCTCCGAAGTCGGAATTCCGAAACGACAAGGGTAAAGGGAAAGTTACCTTCACTGCGAACACCCAACAGCAGCCCAGTGCCCCAAAGCTAGCGGATAAACTGGAAGAGAGACGGCGGTATTATAATGAGAAAATGAAGCGCCCTAACTCATTCCCGCGGGATAAAACGAAGAGGCTGTTCGAGCTAGCGATGCGCAATAGGCTTATCTATCTCCCGAATTCAAGGAGACCACCGCAACCCAGCGCGGTGAATAATCCCAATTATTGCCTTTATCACCAAACGGTAAGTCACCCGATCGAGGATTGCTTTGTCTTTAAAGGATGGATTGAAGACCAATACCTACAAGGCAAGTTTGCGCTGTCTGAAAAGTGGAAAGTAAACCCACCACAGCCACACACTCTAAAGAAGACGGACACACCGGGGGCAACTTGTTCTTTTGTTGAAGAAGCTCCTTGGGAGGTCATGTTATCAGCCAAAACTAATAGGATGCCGGGATATACGCTCCAAGAGTTCCTCAGCCACATCCTCGAGGACGAAAACGATGGAGAAGACTCATCAGATGGATCCGAGAATTACATAGCAAATTGCCATGTGATCTCTCATTCGTCGCTAGACAATGAAAAGCGCCCTGCACAGAAAGACCGGGGGCAGAGCCTGAACCGGAACTTGTGTGGCCGTTAGACGAGATGATCGATGCCTTCCTGAATGAGATTCGTCTGAAAAGTAAAGCCACTTAGGAGTGTAAGATGGCCATACTGGAAGGAGCCAAACGCCGGCGAATAGAAGAAAGAGTCGAGGCACTCCCGTCAAATCAAAAGACATCTATTGCGGATAAAAACAAATTCAAGATGAAGAAAAGGTTTGCTAAATCCATATCAATGGAAATGAAGCTACCACCCTCTGAAGAAAACACTCTCGGTGGAGTAGAGATGCATCCTAATTACTACTTATATCATCAGAAGATTGTACATCCTACTGAAGACTGCGACTCCTTTAAGTGTTGGTGGCAAGGGTATGTCGCTCACAGGCAACACGTCAACAGAACAAAGCGGGAAGCTCGTAGACAGCGAAAAAATACGACAGATGAGCATAAAAGAGTTGTGGGCAATTGTCATTGGGATGATCCCGGGGGATCACGAGTTCTCATCTTCGGGAGCAGTTCTGACGAAAAAGTAACCCTCGGCCCTCTCTTCAAGGAGTCCATCTCCGAAGAATTGAGGAGTTGCGAGAACATTCAGCCGTGCAATTGCACGATACCCGGAGAGAATCTCAGACCCACAAACAACAGAGCGAACAAAAAGGATAAAGGAAAGGGGAAAACGGCCTTCGTCGCCAACACTCAACAACAATCGAGTGGCCCTAGACCGGTTGTTCGCCAAAACAACAAGAGGCAACCCCTCTATGAGAGGTTGAAACGTCCTTACTCATTTTCCCAGGATGAAACAAGGAGGCTGTTCGAAGTGGCAGTGCGCAACAGGCTTATCACTCTACCGGAGCTGAAACACCAGCTACAACTAGGTGATGTCAACAATCCTAATTACTGCCCTTACCACCAAGTATTGGGCCATCCGATCGAAAACTGCTACGTTTTCAAAAACTGGGTTAAAGACCAATACCAACAGGGTAAGTTCGCGTTATCCGAAAACTGGAAGGTGAGCCCGCCATAACCACATGCTCTGAGAAAGATGGATATGCCGGGGGCATCATGCTCATTCATGGGGAAAGCCCCATAGACCAAAAAGTTGGTAAACTAGAGATTCGCCTCAAATATGGTGACGGCGAACTGAAACGACCTTAAACTAACGATGGACCACTACGTCCTAAAACTAGCAAACGACCGAAACGTCTTTAAACTACTACCGCAGCATCCTCAGGCTGACGAGATAAAAAAAATAAAGAATAAATAATAATAATAATAATAAAAACGGTATGTCCATAAGCAAAATGGGCACGGATGAAAATCCGAAGGGGCTCCGTGAGTAAAAACAGCAGGGCTACCGGCGAGTGTTCGTGAAAACCCGAAAAGCCGAGACCTCATTAAAAAAAAAGAAGAATAAAAATAATAATTATAATAAAAAAGAACGGTATGTCCATAAGCAAAATGGGCACGGATGAAAACCCGAAAGGGCTCCGTGAGTAAAAACAGCAGGGCTACCGGCGAGTGTTCGTGAAAACCCGAAAGGGCACGACCTCGTTAGAAAAAACAACAACAACTGAGCCTTTTATCCCAAGCATATGCGGTAGGCTACATGAACCAACATGAGAATCACGCCGGGTCCAGCACATGAATCCTCTATCTCCATTCACTTCTATCGAACAATATACTTTCATTGAGTCCTTTGGCAACCATATCGTTTCGTATCACCTCCATCCATGTTTTCTTCGGTCTCCCTTTTGCCCTTTTGCCATTGCCCATATCGAGAGTATCCATTCGTCGAACCGGTGCTTCCATAGGTCTGCGTCGCACATGACCAAACCATCTTAGCCAGTTTTCCCGCATCTTCTCCTCCACAGGTGCTACACCAACTTTTGCACGAATATCTTCATTTCGCACCTTATCTCTTCTAGTGTTACCGCACATCCAACGAAGCATGCGCATCTCCTCTAAGTGCATCTTCTGTGTATGATGCTTCTTAGGAGCCCAGCATTCTGTACCATATAATAAGGCAGGCCGAGTAGCGCTCCGATAAAACTTCCCTTTCAATTTTAACGGAAAGTTACGATCACACAAAATTCTTGTTGCACTCCTCCATTTCAACCAACCAGCTTGGATCCTTTGATTAACATCACTATCGATATCTCCATTCTTTTGGATGATGGAACCTAGATATCTAAACTGGTCGCTCGGTGATATCTCTTACCCTTCCAATGTTATACCAATATGGTTTTGACTTTTCTGGCTACTAAATTTGCAGTGCATATATGCTGTCTTGGACCTGCTCAATCTAAATCCTCGAGATTCCAATGTTTGCCTCCATAATTCCAATTTGGCATTAACCCCTGCTTTCGTCCCATTTACTAGAACAATGTCATTAGCGAATAGCATACAGCAAGGTACCTAATCTTGGATAGTTCTAATAAGCTCATCCATCACGATGGTAAACAGGAATGGACTTAATGCAGATCCTTGATGTAAACCAATAGTGATCGGAAAATCACTCGTTAAGCCGCCGCAAGTTCTGACATTTGCCACTACTCCATCGTACATATCCTTGATTATGTCAATATACTTGACGGGGACCCCTTTCTTCATCATTGTCCCCTCGTTAGAAAAAAAGAATTAAAAAAAAAGACGGTGTGTCCATAAGCAAAATGGGCACGAATGAAAACCCGAAAGGGCTCTGTGAGTAAAAACAGCAGGACTACCGGCGAGTGTTTGTGAAAACCCGAAAGGGCGCAATCTCGTTAAAAGACACTTGCAGGGTCCTCCCGACCTTGTAAGGAGAAACCGCCCGCGTGAGATCCTTACGACTCACAGGGAAGCAACACACTTAGGGATCCTCATTCTTAAGGAGAAATTACACTTGCGAGATCCTCACGACTCGTAAGGAGAACTCTCTTACGGGACCCTCACGGCTCATAAGATTTGAAAATCTTAAGTTACAGAGACCTGAACCTGTTCTTAAGCAACTCCCACAACCTTCGATATTGCCCTACAAGTGGCTCAATACTGACCCTTGTATACAATCCACGGGCGCGAATAAACATTTCCCCAACAAAATCCCATCCGTGACTGGAGATATGTTCGCACGGTGAACAACCCTTGTAAGTCCTCTCGACTTATAAGGAGAAAGCACTCTTGTAGGATCCTTACGACTTACAAGAAAACATAGACTTAGGAATCCCCACGATCCCTAAAGAGAAAACACACCTATGAGATCCTCACGATTTGTTGGGAGAAATACCTTTGTGAGACCCTTACGGTTCATGAGGTCAAAAGCCTTAGTCGACAGGATCCTAACCCTGTTTACTAAGCCACCTTTATTCGACATCGACAAAGGCAGATGTTGATTCGCTCCTGGCAATATTCCAGTTGTAGCGATGCTGATGCCTAGAACGGTATCAAATTCCAAGTCCTTTCATGGCAAATGATGATTCGCTCCTGGCAATATTCCAGTTGTAGCGATGCTGATGCTGAGATTGGCGTCAGATTCCAAGTTCCACACTCGCGATAAGAAAAAAATCAGTGAGCCATACATGCATACGAATAGCCGAAATGATGGGGCAACTTGCAATAAAAATCAGCAAGTAAAAATATATGCATGCAAAATAGCCGAAATCATCGGGCAACTCGCAATAAAAAGCAGCGAGGAAAAATAAATAAATAGCCGAAATGATCGGGCAACTCGCAATAAAAAGTAGCGAGTGAAAATAAAATAAATAGCCGAAATGATTGGGCAACTCACAATAAAAAGCAGCGAGTAAAAATAAAATAAATAGCCGAAATGATTGGGCACCGCGAAAAATAGCCGAAATGATTGGGCAATCGCAACCTTCACGATATTAAAGCTAAAATGATAGAGTATCGCGGAAATAAAATAATAAAAATGAAACTTTTGCCCTACAGGCGATATCATAGCAATCCATGTATACAATCCAGGGGCATAAGCAAAGAAAGAAACACATCTTCCCTCCCCATGCTCCATCAGAAAACGGAGCCAAGTCTTGACGGTAACTCATATAAAACCTGAAAGACGATCGGAGATTATCTCGCACCAAGCGCGGAGCGGTCACCACCTCAACATTCATCTCGATACAGCAGATGAGATTTCACAACAATGTCCGTCCTCCAATAGGATTCGGACATGACAAAGCAAACGAAGCGAAGGCCAAAATTCCTAGCTTCAAAGTCTTGACGGCAAGTCATATAAACCCTAAAAGACAATCGGAGATCATCTCACACCAGTGCGAAGTGGTCACCACCTCGACGTTCGTCTCGACACAGCAGACGAGATGTCACCCCAGCGTTCTCCCTCCAGCAGGATTCAGACGCGACAATCAAACAGCGGGGCCACGGCAAAGTCCCTAGTTCCAAACCTTGACGGTTCACCAACAACCTAGAGACAACCACGACATTCGTCTCGACATAGAGGACGCAATGCCAGCAAACAAAGCGAAGGCCAAATTCCTAGCTTCAGAGTCTTAACGGAAAGTCATATAAAGCCTGAAAGACAATCGGAGATCATCTTGCACCAGTGCGGAATGGTCACCACCTCGACGGTCATCTCGATACAGCAGACGAGATGTCACCCCAGCGTTCTCCCTCCAGCAGGATTCAGACGCGACAATCAAACAGCGGAGCCACGGTAAAGTCCCTAGTTCCAAACCTCGACAGTTCACCAACAACCTAAAGACAACCGTGACATTCGTCTCGATATAGAGGACGCAATGCCAGCAAACGAAGCGAAGGCCAAATTCTTAACTTCAGAGTCTTAACGGCAAGTCATATAAAGCCTGAAAGACAATCGGAGATCATCTTGCACCAGTGCGGAATGGTCACCACCTCGACGGTCATCTCGATACAGCAGACGAGATGCCACCCCAGCGTTCTCCCTCCAGCAGGATTCAGACGCGACAATCAAACAACGGAGCCACGGCAAAGTCCCTAGTTCCAAACCTCGACAGTTCACCAACAACCTAGAGACAACCGCGACATTCGTCTCGATATAGAGGACGCAATGCCAGCAAACGAAGCAAAGGCCAAATTCTTAGCTTCAGGATCTTGACGGCAAGTCATATAAAGCCTGAAAGACTATCGAAGATCATTCCATACTAGCGCGGAGTGGTTATGACTCATCGGGGCTCTCCAAAATGAGCCTAACCTCAAGTAAAAAGTGAACATAGAATATCCCTACGCTTGCTCTTTCGACGGTAAGATTACCTGGAAGATTACTTGAAGACGTCTTGTCCAGCTCCCGAAGAGATCAGAGACATGACAATCGCAGGGCTACTCGAACAACAAGATTGCATATCGAGGAAAATATCAGCCAACGCGACGGTACGATGGCCAAAACCCTAAGTACCACAGACCCTAACGAACCTCTGTCATAAAGAGCAGATGTTAACTGTGACGTTAGGATATTCTTGCGAGAAATGCTCGATTCGTCTCGACTCGTGAGGAAAAGCCTTAGGCAGCGGGGATTAAAAAACCTGTTTCCTAAGCACTGGGACCTTGCAAGTCGGTCCAAAAATGGACTCTTGCATACTATTCACGGGTCACACTCTCCAAACTCGAATCTCGACAAGGAGGGAAACAACCGCTTACGGGTCCTCTCGACTCGTAAGAGGGAAAATTCTATTATAAAATACTTACGACTTATAAGAGAAAATGCACATAGGAATCCTCTCGAATCCTAAGGAGAAAATACACCTACGAGATCCTCTCGATCCGTAGGGAGAAAAGTCTCTATGAGACCCTCACGGCTCATAGAATTGAAAAGTCTTAGGTAGCAGATCTGAACCTGCGGCCTAAGCCATCACTACCTCTTGAAAAAACCAATACAGGATGCTCGCTCTATCATCTGTCAACCATGTTTACTAAGGCAGCATACTGATAATAAAAGAAAGAAGAAAGCGACAGAAAGAACATTCGATGTGCATTTGATCAAGCATTCGAGACACACTCATTCATGCATGTGCAAAAGACTCAGAACGAGAAATAAGACAAGCTGAAATGAGAAATTTTCCATTCCTATTACAAAGGGTTCTTACAATCATAAAGAAATAAACAAAAACATTATTCAAATGATTACAATGGCAAAACCTCAGATCCAGGGCATGGATTAAGGAATTCGAAAGTAAGGCCATCTAGAGTTTTTCTGGCCTTTTTTATTATTCTCGTGCGCATCCTCTCGCGCTCACGTGTGTCAAGATCTTCGGCAAGGCCCCCCATCCTTCGATAAGCAGAAATTATCGTCGTCTGTTGAAAAATTTGATGCAGAATGTCGATAAGGCTATCTCGCTGTTTCTTCGAGATCAGTCCCGACAGGTACACTGAATGCATCTTGTCTTCAGCATCATCCAGCGCATTAAGCGGCATGGCCTCGTGAAATCCCGGAAGTGCTCTCCAAAATGCTCCCAGCACGACTTTCAAGAGAGCAGAACGGCGAGGAAGCAACCAACCAACGCATGCGTTCATACGACCCATAACCTCCGCACACTGGGCATCTGTAAACTATTGGTTTTGGTGACAGCCCTGTACGCGGATATCCTCATAAGTGATGAATTCGTGCAGACTGTATAGATGAACAGCCATAAAGCCTGAAGGAAACATCATTGGAAGATTAGCAATGAAAAAAAGACACAGGGAGTTAAACTCCTCGAGCGCAATGCTCTGCAAACAGGAGTGACACCTGTCAAAATCCAGTAATGAGGGAAATTTAAAGAAATTCCCCGAGAACTCTGAGAGCTCTACTATGAAAAGATGATATAATCCATTAAAGATAAAACTTCATTTTTTATCTTCATTATCCATGATCAAACTCTTAAGAGTTCTTCACAAAAGATTAAGAAATCTACTTGTATCTAGAGAGCAGAGCTCTGATTCATGGGCTAAGAAACCCCAAGAAAAGATCATGATCTGAAGAGAGCAAAGCTCTATTAATAAAACCCTAAATGAGTTTTCTTTAGATCAAAGATCTATGAGAGCAAGGCTCGGTCATTTAAAATTAATTTAATTTAATTTAAGTTAATTTTACCTAAAAGGTTTCTAGAGTTTAACTCTTAAGTTCTTAAAAGTAAGAGCAAAGCTCTGAAGTTCTGAGAATGAGAAATCTTGAAGATGGTGATCATCTGTTGAGAACCAAGGGTCCTATTTATAAGCAATAAGAGCCATTTCAACTTCCCAACGGTTGGAATTCTGCCACCGCTGCGCTCACGTTTGGGGCCACGTAAGCGCAACGGTGGGGGGCATTTGTTTATCCCAATCAGAGCAAATCTCTGTTCAAATTCCAAGGCGGGAAACAAAGCAACGTTTCTGTTTCCCCCAATCAGAGCAAAGCTCTGTTTTGAAATTGAAGTGAAAATTAAACTTAAAATAAATGAAGCAACGCTTCAAATCCCCTACGCTGCGCGTAGAGCGCCACGTGTCAAATCAGACACGCCAGTGTAGGGAGCGTAGCGCCCAAGGCAGCGCATCCCATCAGAGTAAGGCTCTATTTAAAATAAAGATAAAAGGAAGCAACGCTTCAGGAGACTTGCGCTCTGCGCTGCAGGTGCGCTTGCGCCAACTGTGCCAGCACTAAAACAGAATTAAAATTCCAGAAAGATCTTTCTGATCTTATTAAAACAATAAGATCCTCTTCTATGAAACAGAAGCCCTTGGATCAAAGATCGAACGGTGAGGAAAATCCCTAAATCACTCAGAGAAAGATCTCTTTAACTGATTTAAAAAATCAATTGGCACTATATAAAGGCCCCTAGACTCCAAGTCTAAAACATAGAGAGAAAAAAGAAAAAGAAAAAAACACAGAGAACTCCTCTAAAATTTTTTGAGAAGAAACTCAGAGAGATAAAAAGGTAAAAACCTTTGAATAAAAGAAGAATTTCTTCTAAAAAAGATTAATGTTCTAAGAACAAGATCAAGATCTTGGATTAAAAAAATAATAATAAAAAAAGAAGAAGTAATTTACTTCTGAATAAAGGCTTTGCCTTCTTTTATGAACCACTGGTTCTCTGAAAATAAGAAAAAATTGTTTCTTTGATCTAAGTTTGATCAAAACATTAAACAGTGCCCTGCACTTGTAAAATTTGCACTGTTGCGCTCTTGGGTTGGCGCAAGCCATCAGAGAGCGCCACATGTCAGCCCCAGAACAAACTGCGCCTTGCGCTTTCTAAAACAGAGCACTGCTCTCTTAAATTGGCGCAAGTCACCAGAGCGCGCCACGTGTCAGCAGCGCACTAGCACAGCGCAATGGCGCAGCGCACTGCGCTTGCGCTCACCAGAGCATGACACGTGTCACCATCACATGAGTTTGCGCCTTGCACTCCTCAATTAGCGCAAAGCGCCTGACAAGCCACGTGGGGCGCTGTCAGAGCATTTAATGCAATACATTATCAAGGGCAGAGCCCAATAAAAAAAGTCTATCAGACCAAACAAAAGTGCTATGCACTATTAAAAGGGGCAGAGCCCAATTAAAAGAAAAAAGTCTAAACATACCAAAATAAAATTCTTTACATTATAAAAAGGGGACAGAGCCCAATTAAAAGGGCCTAATAGGCCAGAAAAAATGCACTGCATTATCAAACAGGGGCAGAGCCCTAGTAAAGGCCTGACAGGCCAAATGCAAATAAAATGTTGAACATTTTTCAACTGAAATTAGCCCAATTCTGGCCGTAAGTTCTCAAATTAAATTGACTGAGCACGACTGCTCTCTTAAATCAATTTACACCCGGTTCAAGGGCACATCTCTGAACTCCTCTGATATTTGTCGTTGTAATCCTTCAACGTCGTCAGAGAGGTGACGGGTCCCGAAAACCACACATCAATACGGACTTAAGCGTCCTTAAACTCATGGACTTAAGCGTCCTTAAACCAATATACGGACTTAAGCGTCCTTAAACTTACGGACTTAAGCGTCCTTAAACTCATGGACTGAAGCGTCCTTAAACCGACATACGGACTTAAGCGTCCTTAAACTCACGGACTTAAGAGTCCTTAAACCAATGGACCACCATGTCCCTAAACTGGCATTGGACCACTATGTTCCTAAACTGGAACAATAGAGCCCCTAAGTGCTCTTTTGTCGGATCTAAACGATCCCGTTTAAGTTGATCTTAGCCTCAAATATGGCTAACGTATCCTTAAACTTTCAAACAGACTTTAGCCCCAAATTGGACTATAGGTCCCCCAATAAACTTTGGTTCAAGGGTACATCTATGAACTCCTCTGACATCTGTCATTGTAATCCTTCAACGTCGTCAGAGAGGTGATGGGTCCCGATGGCTATACATGCAACGGACCACTATGTCCCTAAACTGGAACAACAGAGCCCAAATGCTCTTTTGTTGGATCCAAACGATCCCGTTAAGTTGATCTTTGTAAAATTTTAAAAATAATTAAATAATTAATTAAATAAATAAAATCGTTTAAGTGAATTTTATAATTTTCGGTAAAGTAAAACGTAGTTTTCATAAAACTAAACCGTAATTATTTTTCACTATAAATTTAAAAATACCTATTTTAATTATGTTATTACTAGTAAATGGTGTTTATTTAGCCACTTATAAATTTTTAGTTTAATTAAATATTTTTCCTAAATTAATTATTTCAAATATTAACATAAGCTTTATTTATACACTAAATTAGTGTAAATTACAAATTCGAATAGGTTTAATTTGCAAAAATGAACCATTGCATCTTAGAATCAAGTGTGTTTCATGCAAAATTTATTTTCAAAATTTTACAATGGTTCTAGACCATTCTAGGTCAAATGGAGTGAAGAAAATAAAGAATTTTTAAATAAATTCATGAAAAGACTTAATTGTATGATATTTTTGTGAAACCTTCTACACTTTTCTTCACCTTTTCTCACTCTCCTCTCTTTTCCTCACCTCATGGCCGGCCTCACCTCCATGGGTAGCCCCAAAATTTTTTCCGCATCATTTTTGCATTAAAAATCATCAAAAATCATCAAAAATTCAATAAAAAATCCACAAAATCCTAATAAATTCCTACCATCTATTCTTTACTCATCTTTACATGGATTTTGGAGATGGAAAGCATTCATTTTGGAGACTTATTTTCATGTTTGGATTTCATGTTGTGGAGCTATAAATCTTCTTCCCTTGATTTCTTGTTATTAGATATTTCATTTAAGCATAATTAGATTTAATAAATAATTTCTATCTACAAGTTTTAAAATTCAAGTTAGGCTTTATAAAATTAAGTTATGATTTTTATTAATTAAGTACGGTTATAATAACTAGTTTAACATTTTTAGAAGTGAAAAATCTTGTATGGATGATATATTGTAAATTGTTTATCAAAAATTGTTTAAATTAATCCATTTTGCAAACTAGATTTCTATATATTGTATATATTGGTGAGATAAAATTCCAATTAATATTTGTAACACTAGATTGTGGTTTTAATGAGGATATTAACTTGTTGGTGGAATGAAAAACTTAAATTGGTTACTAGTTTCTATTGATAATTGAAAAATACTAATAAAAATACGATTTTGCTAACTAGATTTTGGAAATTCTTAAATAAATGAAATTTAAAATATAATTTATGGTTTCATTATATTATTATCATCATGAATTGTAGTTTAATAAGTTAATTCATGTAAAATCATGTTTAGTTGTGATATTGTGAAATTTTCCTTAAAAGTATCGAAATCGGGCAAGTTTGCAAACTAGAATTTTCAAACTAATATAAATTAGGGTGTTAAAAATATAGTGATGGTTTATATAGTCTAGTTATGTTAATTAATGAATATTATGACCATTAGTTTCTTTTAAACATCAAGTTTTGAAGTAAAACGGTAAATTGGTGTTTTCAGGTTTTACGGAATCGGACGATTTGATCGATTTTTAGGGTTTCGATAGATTAAATCATGTTTTATATTATAAGTAATGAGTTTTTAAACTAAAAGTTGTTTGCTGATGCTTATCTCAATCAATCGGCGTTTGTACGCCGATATCGAGCGATATTTGGTTCTTTTGCATAAGAGGGACATAGGTTTTAACCTATGCGCGTTTCGTGCGTCGTTTTGACTTTTGTCCGTGATTCAGTTTACGATACTATATATATGTTTGCGTATAGGTACCCCTCACATGGACTGCGGGCGATGAAGAAGAGGATGGCAACATCATTTTCGGCAGATAAGGACCAGGTGAGTAAATGTATATCTACGAGGGGAAGTCGGGTGGATGGCGTTTAGCACCCCCGCAAGCGTAGAATAGGAATAAGTACTTATTATCATTAGGAAGCCATACATGACCTTAGAATTTCGGTGAGTAGGACCCTATTAGTGACCTTAGATTGACCTGGATTGATGTAGAAAGACCTTACCCGAGGATGAATATCTTGGAGGAGATTCATAGGTTTCAGGTAGATACACACACGCACACACTGAGACTCGACATGGTGTATACGTGTATGTATATGTATATGTATGTATGTATATATATATAGGACTAGGTGTAGGTATATATATACATACACAATACGTATATGTGATACCAAGATGTGATATAAGACACAGGGATGAAACAATATAACTGGGCTGAAGCCGTGAATCTTGGCTATACAGTCGTGTTATGATGTTAGCGGATCATTAGAAAATGAGATAATGTATTTGTATACTTGAACAATAATAAAGGGTGGTGATGATATTGAAGTATATGGGACTCTAAAATAGAACCCGGACTGTAACCTGTGCCTGAAATTCTGATATGATATATGTGTGACTTGATTACGACATCATATAGGTGTGACTTGATTTCGATATCATATATATGTGACTTGATTACGATATGATATCAGTGTGACCTAATCATAATATGATACATGTGGCATGATATTTCTGAGGATAAATTAACGATGTATATTTATGCTGGCAATGATATATGATTGATATATGCGATTACAGTACAGTACCTTGATCATGACATGATTTGATGATGCTATTATACGAATGATGGGACACGTATGTGATACTTGACCCGTACCCCGATATTGGGATGCCGTACGATGGATTTTACCGTACGAGGCATAGATGTGATGATTGATCCGCACTCTTGATTCGAGGAAGCCGTACTACGTACGTAACGCTATTGAAGCTGGATCGCCGACTATTAGAGATATGGATTCAGACCTTAGGTGGACTCTTAGTTCTTATTGACTAGTTTCATAGGTTTAGTTCCTTAGGAGTTTATATGGACACTGGTTTAGGCTCGAGTCATATAGTTGTAGTTATACTTGTATATCAAATGAGTGGTTGTTGCACATTTGTCTTACATTCAGGCCGTAATCATTATGGTACATGTTCATACATATGTTTCTATAATCAGAATAAACTTTGCCTGTTAGAACACCAGAACCATTACCGATGATGCACATATTCCACGCACACTTATTTTCCGGCTCACACACATTATCATCGGTAATTGCTATGTCATATACACTTTAGATCATATTATCTTTTATTGATACAATTAGCTAACAGCTAGATCGATATAATATTTTGATTACTCTCTGGTGTTAGTATAGATATGGTATTTATTACTTAGACATTTCATGCATTCGCATTTTCATGTTATCATGCAGTATTATAGGGCATATGCCGACACTTATCATATACTTGCTCATGATTTTGGGATTTTGGATTTCTATGAGATTTCTGGATTTTTGGGGAAAACCGACAAGAATATATAAAAACTTCTCTCTCTCTCCTCCTCTGTTTTTAAAACATAAGATGCTGTTTTCTCGTGATGTATATGTCGTCCACCATGAGATTTCATGTTTTCTGTTGGATTTCGAGATCCGATTCGAGGAGTGGATGAACCGTCTCGGGTACATGGTGGGCCCGGTATGGTACCCCGGGGCAAGAAGATCGAGTTGTAGACGATGAGCCTGGCAGGGGAGGACTACCTACCGGTGATGTCTGGCGCGGCGGATATCCGGAGGATACCGACCTTTGTCGTGAGATTTGATGATATGGGCCGATCCGGACTGATGGAGCCCGAGATATTGAGACTATGAGACATTGAGATTATGAGGTATTGAGACTTGAGATTTACATGTTTTGTGTCGATGCTTGACACGGATTTCCATAGATTTCATCATTGATATTTCAGATTTCTATACACATTTTACCATGATAAAAGTTAAAGATTTCTTATACAGATATATCTAGATTTTAGGATTGGTTATTTCACATTCATGGTGCATGCATACTGATTCACATAACATAGTTCTATATGAGGCACTGATACAAGCACGGAGCATTTGCACTTACACGTAGCTTATTATCCTGTCTTACTTGATGACTAGTAGTATATTAGTATATTATTATGACCTAGGATAGCGTAGTGCATTCGATTTCTTTTCACAGATATCTTCTACTCACGAGTTGGCAACTCACCCCCGTTGTGCCAAATTTTATTACAGGTTGATGTACAGGGTTCCTTGGCAGTTTGCTGGCACATTGTTTCATTTCGGGTGATTTGCACGGTAGGTTGGTTCACTTGTATCTGGACCGCCATTGTACTTTTATTATTTCATTTGTATCTAGAAAACTCCATCAACCAAACTTGTATTACTTGATAGTTTACTGGATCAGTTGTTTATTTCGACCTTAGAGTTGCGCTTGTATTATTATGATATCTGGTGGTTTTGTTTTCTTTTGAGTTTTGAGCCTCGCCCTTTGGCGTTGTATACTATTGTGCATTGATGTGGTTGTTTCCGCCTTTTGGCGTAGAGCTAGCTCCCGTTTAGGGATACTTTTTATTGTTTGTATATATATTATTCTTGTTTGTACCCGTTTGGGGCCAGTTTTTACAAAGAAGACTCTGCCGAAATTTTTAAGAAAATTGGATGTTGCTTTTAAACTTGTTTTCTATATGTTTTCTTTTACTTCTTCTTCTTTTTATGGTTTAGATTTCTGGGCTTCGGCTTACTTAGGTTACGTTGCACCTCTAGACGCTTCGTAATCTAAGTGCCGGTCACGTTCCGTACTTTCGGGTCATGACAATCTTAGTCTCAAACTGGACTAACGTATCCTTAACAAACGTTTAAGTTGATCTTAGCCTCAAATACGGCTAATGTATCCTTAAACCAAAACCCCAAAGCAAAATCTAAGAAAATACGGATTTGGACTAATCCACGTCCTACGGGCGACGACATAAATTAGTCTCCGTATACAATCCACGGGCAACCACAAATAAAACAAACACACACGACACAAAGTGAAATTCTGGAGAAGGAGAAAGTTGTTACCGCGATGCGGTAGCGTAATTAACTGCAGGGGCTTGCGCCTGCAAGGAAAACCGTCCCCACAATCAAAAACCCCTCTAACGAGGGGGAATCTGACGAAATCTGCTACATCGGCCGCATCCGTCTAAACCTCCGATACACGGTGCCATAAATCAACTTGGCATCTTCTCAGAGGTGGACGGATAGCACCAAATAGCATCTGCCCCGAATCTCAGGCAAGACGAACCTACACGGTCGCGTCTCTGTATTCGTAGGGGAACATGCTCTCTCTTCAAGGAATCCATCTCTAAAACGAAAGAATTGAGGAGTTGCGAGAACATTCAGCCGTGTAATTGCACGATACCAGGAAAAAATCTCGGACCCTCAAACAACGGATCGAACAAAAAAGATAAAGGAAAGGGGAAAACGGCCTTCGTCTGTCACGACCCGAGAGTTTCGACTCGTGACCGGCACTTAACCACGCAACGTCTATAGGCGTAACGCGGCTAAGTAAGCCGAACCCAGAAATCAAAACCAATAAATAATGATTGATTAAAACATTTTGTAAAAACAGTCGTACATGTCTGAAAAACTTCCATTTATTTAGTAGAAATCCTTTTTAAGTTCAAAAGTTATAATTTTTATAATTTTGGCAACATTTCCTTTTTAAACATTTGTCCCGTAAGTCGGGTAAAAGTAAGGTGTAGCAGAAATGACAAGTGGAATAAAATAAGCATCACAATATGATATACGACGCCGTAGCGAAGAATACACAGTAAAGCAAGGACAAATATCTCACAAGGAAGGACTACATAATATAAAGTCGGCTCACATGCGAGCTCGACACCAGAGTGCCAAAATCATAAATATCGTCCTCACAACTGTCTCTAAGTCAATACAGAAAGGTAGATGGAGAATACTAGATACATCAATATACAACTGAAAGATAACAGATACCGTACAAAAACCCACCTAACAGCAAAAAGGCTAAGTCGCCTCAGAAAGGGTATCTGTGCCAAAAGATGCGGTAAACAGCCAGCCGCGACTACTCCCAAGGGCAACCTGCAAATACTGTGGCACAACGGGGGTGAGTTGCCAACTCGTGAATAGAGATAACATATAAAGGTGATCGCGAGCATGCACATATAGCGTGGCTCTACTAATACCAGCAGATGATATCAATACATGCCAACAGTGGATGCAATAGTAATGCAAGTGCTCTATCAGATAAATGCTACAGGATGAGATATATAGTAATCAATACTGGGCATGGGATAAATAACATCTACATGGAATATGTCAACATGGAAAACACTAGACGGTGCCTCAGGCTGCACCCAAATCCCAAATATACTCAGGCACCGGCACACCCATCGGCCCTCAAATCCTGTACATCTCTGAGAAATCACGAGTGCTCAACATCGGCACCCAAAATATCATAAAATACTCGTGTCCAGCATCGACACGCAAATACTCATATATCGGGCTCCGTCAGTCCGGATCGGCCCCACGGGGTCCGTCTGCGGTGTCGGCCCTCGGCCCCGGCAGTACGGATCATCCCGCATCCATCTCTCGACTCTGGTCAGTATCCTCCGGACAACTGCCAGGTCCAACCAATCACCGGTAGGTACTCGCCCGCCTCCAGGCTCAATCGGCAAAACCCATCGATCATCTCACCGAGGGGAACCATACTGGGCCCACCACGAACCCGCAATCGGATCATCCACTCCTCGAATCGGGTTTCAAGCACACGTCTCAGCACCGAGAAAACGCGTGGTGGACGCACCAAAATATCATATCACGAGGTACCGGGTTTTTCAAAATAGTGCATCTTTCCTTAAATACTTCCACGGTCCTCAAAACCAGAAATCACATGAAAATTCAACACCAATAAGTAAATCCAATGCGAGGTACAATGTAAATCAATCCATGGTATAGGTATAAGGGGAAAACCGCTTGTTAAAATAGTTTTCATTCTTAAAGATGTCATGCGGCTCCCAATTTCTAGGAAATCATCACCAATCATATGTAAGATAAACTATAACAATATAATCATGGAAGCTCTACAGTGATTGTGGCATGGCAATTACTAACAGCGTGTGTGTAGCATGTAGAATAGTGCCCGTGCAACATAAGCCGTTAGTAATAGTGCGGTGTTCTATCAGTTCTAAGCATATATACATATACATGGCAGGGAATGCAATATGCGATGACAATCCATGGGGTAAATGCAATATATAATACTAAGGTCCTATCAGCCCTGACGCATAACGCCATGCGGGCGATATCCCCGTAGATGTGAAATCTACTCACCGTGTCTCGCGCTAAGTGTATCCAACAACTTGCTTGCCCTTCTTCGCAGCGTCCATCTCACTGGCCTGCGAACCTAGAATCACATAACATATATCACACATAAGCTCAATTTCACAGAAACGTGACATTACGGTCCAACTAGAAACCCGTGTCGCAAACCAATCGCGCGTGTGCGCGATACGCTAAAACGTGTGATCACGCGCCTGAAACTACCCCGACGCGTCGCGATACGCAAAAGCCCCAAACCCACTCACGTATCACGCGTGTCGCGAAGGTTTAGAAAAACGGCAAAACAGGTATTTGGTCCCAGATTTCTATACAGAACTAAACTTACAAAAATATATATATATAGCAACACTTTACACACTAGCAGACACCTACAGGACCAAACCCCAACCCAAAACCTACCCATCTGGCCGCAAATTGCGGCCAGAATGAATAAATTGGCGGCCATATGAAGGAATTTGGGGGTCGGGTTAAAGCTAGGGTATCAGCACATCTCCACTACACTGCAGTCTTCTCAAATTCAATCTTAACTCATCGGGTCAAAAGCAGATCCAGAAAAGCTCAATTTTGCTCAAATACGACAAATTTGCATCAATTAGGGAAACTGGTGGTATTTTAGTGCAATTGGGGTTAGGCTAAGTTAATATGGTCTCAACAACCCACTAACAACCTACTGAAACCATAACACATCACATTAGCACAAAGTTCCCACTAAAACACCTCATATCACACTAAAACGCACTAAAAACCATTAACCGATGCAAAACTACACTAACTAAGCAAGCTAGGGAGTAAGTTTAGGAATTATACCTCATACTTAACCCTAGGTAGCTGAAGGAAGCAGAAGAAAGGAAGGGGAGAAGCTGCAGTTGCTGCTGCTATTGATCTCTGCTGCTGCTGCTACTGCTTCTTGCTGCTGCTGCTGCTCTCATGCTGCTGCTGCTGCTGCTGCTTCAGTTGCTGCTGAATGCTTGCTGCTGGGGTTCTGAAGCTGAGAGGTAGTATGAGTGTGTGTGTGAGAGACTTGAAAGAAAGGCAAAGAAATGAGAGGAAACACCCAAGGTCCAATTGTCAACCCTCCTCTCTCTTTTCATTAATGGCAAGCATGGCTTGAGCCATGATGCCTACTCCCTCTCTCTCACAAGTCAACACCAAACACAATTTAAATTAAAGAAACTTTTAATTAGCTAATTAAACCCACTTAAAAACCCAAAAGGCTTAATCCCATGATTAACCCACCATGGTTAATAATCATGGTATTAACTCATTTTAAAAACCCTAGTTTATATGCACATGTGTGTGCAAGCCTAGGAAAATTTTGGAAAAATATTTGTTAAATTAGGAAAAATATTTAAAACACAATTTGGTAAACTTTTTGTTAAAAACCATTATTTAAATATAATTATTCACTAAACATATCCTAAGGTGTTACATCGTCGCCAACACTCAACAACAATTGAGTGGCCCCAGACCGGTTGTTCGCCAAAACAACAAGCGGCAGCCCCTCTATGAGAAGTTGAAGCGTCCTTACTCATTTTCCTAGGATGAAACAAGGAGGCTGTTCGAAGTGGTAGTGCGCAACAGGCTTATCACTCTACCGGAGCCGAAACACCAGCTACAACTGAATGATATCAACACTCCTAATTACTGCCCTTACCACCAAGTATTGGGCCATCCGATCGAAAACTGCTACGTTTTCAAAAACTGGGTTGAAGACCAATACCAACAGGGCAAGTTCGCGTTGTCTGAAAACTGGAAGGTGAGCCCGCCACAACCACATGCTCCGAGCAAGATGGATATACTGGGGGCATCATGCTCATTCATAGGGAAAGCCTTATAAACCGAAAAGTTAGTAAACTAGATATTCGCCTCAAATACGGCGACGGTGGACCGCAATGTCCTAAAACTTGCAAATGACCGAAACGTCGTTAAACTACTACCATCCCGCGGCATCCTCAGGCTGACGTGTTAAAAAAAAAGAACGGTATGTTCATAAGCAAAATGGGCACGGATGAAAACTCGAAAGGGCTCCGTGAGTAAAAACAGCAGGGCTACCGGCGAGTCTTGTGAAAACCTGAAAAGGCGCAACCTCATAAAAAAAAGAATAAAAAAAATAAAAAAAGACAGTATGTCCATAAGCAAAATAGGCACGGATGAAAACCCGAAAGGGCTCCGTGAGTAAAAACGGCAGGGCTACCGGCGAGTCTTGTGAAAACCTGAAAGGGCGCAAAAAGAATAAAAAGAATAAAAAAAAGATGGTATGTCCATAAGCAAAATGGGCACGGATGAAAACCCAAAAGGGCTCTGTGGGTAAAAACGGCAGGGCTACCGGTGAGTGTTTGTGAAAACCCGAAAGGGCGCAACCTCCTTAAAAGATACTTACAGGGTCCTCTCGACCTTGTAAGGAGAAACCACCCGCGTGAGATCCTTACGACTCACAAGGGAGCAACACACTTAAGGATCCTCACGGTTCCTAAGGCGGAATTACACTTGCGAGATCCTCACGACTCGTAAGGAGAACTCTCTTATGGGACCCTCACGGCTCATAAGATTTGAAAGTCTTAAGTTACAGAGATCTGAATCTGTTCTTAAGCAACCCCCACAACCTTCAATATTGCCCTACAGGTGGCTCAGTACTGACTCTTGTATACAATCCATGGGCGCGAATAAACATTTCCCGAACAAAATCCCATCCGTCACTAGGGATATGTCCATATGGTGAACAACCTTTGTAAGTCCTCTCGACTTATAAGGAGAAAACCTTTTTGTAAGATCCTTACGACTTACAGGGGAACATACACTTAGGAATTCTCAAGATTCTTAAGGAGAAACCACACCTACGAGATCTTCACGACTTGTAGGGAGAAATACCTTTGTGAGACCCTTACGGCTTATGAAGTCAAAAGCCTTAGTCGACAGAATACTAACTCTATTTACTAAGCCACCTTTGTTCAACATCGACAGAGGCAAATGATGATTCGCTCCTGGTAATATCCCAGTTGTAGCAATGTTGATGCCTACATCGGTATCAAATTCCAACTCCTTTCATGGCAAATGATGATTCGCTCCTGGCAATATTCCAGTCGTAGCGATGCTGATGCTGAGATTGGTATCAGATTCCAAGTTCCACACTCGCGATAAAAAAGCCAGCAAGCCGCACATGCATACGAAATAGACGAAATGATGGGGCAACTTGCAACAAAATCAGCAAGTAAAAATGCGTGCATGCAAAATAGCCGAAATGATTGGGCAACTCGCAATAAAAAACAGCGAGTGAAAATAAAATAAATAGCCGAAATGATTGGGCAACTCGCAATAAAAAGCAGCGAGTAAAAATAAAAAAACAGCCGAAATGATTGGGCACCGCTAAAAATAGCCGAAATGATTGGGCAATCGCGACCTTCGCGATATAAAAGCTGAAATGATAGAGCATCACGGAAATAAAAAATAATATGAGAAAATGAATGAAACTTTTGCCCTACAGGCGATATCATAGCAATCCTTGTATACAATCCAGGGGCACAAATAAAGAAGGAAACACATCTTCCCTCCCCATGCTCCATCAGAAAACGGAGCCAAGTCTTGACGGCAAGTCATATAAAGCTTGAAAGACAATCGGAGATCATCTCGCACCAGTGCGGAGTGGTCACCACTTCGACCTTCGTCTCGGTACAGCAGACGCAACATCACCAAAAGGAGCTACGGAAAAATCCCTAATTCCAAACCTCGACGGTTCACCAGCAACCTAGAGACAACTACGACATTCGTCTCAATACAGCAGACGCGATGCCAACAAACGAAGCGAAGGCCAAATTCCTAGCTTCAGGGTCTTAACGGCAAGTCATATAAAGCCTGAAAGACAATCGGAGACCATCTTGCACCAACGCGGAGTGGTCACCACCTCGACGATCGTCTTGATACAGTAGATGAGATATCAACAACAGCGTTCTTCCTCCAACAGGATTCAGACGCGACAATCAAACAAACAACGCAGCCACGGCAAAATCCCTAGTTCCGAAGCTCGACGGTTCACCAGCAACCTAGAGACAACCGCGACATTCGTCTCGATATAGAGGACGCAATGCCAGCAAACGAAGTAAAGGACAAATTCCTAGCTTCAGGGTCTTAACGACATGTCATATAAAGTCTGAAAGACTATCGGAGATCATCCTACACCAACACATAGTGGTTATGACTCATCGGGGCTCTCCAAAATGAGCCTAACCTCAAGTAAAAAGCGGCATGGAAAAATTCCTAACGCTTGCTATTCCGACGGTCAAACTGCCTAGGAGGATTGCTTGAAGACGTCTTGTCCAGCTCCCGAAGGGATCAGAGACACGACAATCGCAAGGCTACTCGAACAGCAAGATTGCCTATCGAGGAATATATCAGCCAACGCGATGGTACGATGGACAAAACCCTAAGTACCACAGACCCTAACGGACCTCTGTCGTAAAGAGCAGAGGTTAACTGTGACGTTAGAATATTCTAGCGAGAAATGCTTGATTCGTTTCGACTCGCGAGGAAAAGCCTTAGACGGCAGGGATTAAAAAACCTGTTTCCAAAGCACTTGGGCCCTGCAAGTTGGTCCAAAACGGACTCTTGCATACTATTCACGGGTCACACTCTCCGAAGTCGAATCTCGACAAGGAGGGAAACAACCGCTTACGGGTCCTCTCGACTCGTAAGAGGGAAAATTCTCTTATAAGATCCTTACGACTTATAAGAGAAACGCACTTAGGAATCCTCACGATTCCTAAGGAGAAAATACACCTATGAGGTCCTCTCGATCCATAGGGAGAAAAGTCTCTATGAGACCCTCACGGCTCATAGAGTTGAAAAGCCTTAGGTAGCAGACCTGAACCTGCTTCCTAAGCCATCACTACTCCCCAAAGTATTCAAGACAGAATGTTATGTATCACCTACGGGCTATGCTTACTTAAGGAATACGCCGACAACAGAGCAGAAAATAAAAGGAAGGAGGCAAAAGATTTATCATTCATACTTGAAAATTCTTACATCAATAAAGAGATAAACAAAGACATTATTCAAATGATTACAACGGCAAGACCTCAAATCCCGGACACGGATTGAGGAACTCGAAAGTGACCTTGTCCAAGACTTTCCAAGCCTGGCGAACCATCCTAGTGTGCTTCCTTTCGCGAGCACGGGCGTTAGGATCCCCACTGATGTCCTCCTCCCTCCGATAAGCAGCAAGAATGGTGGACTGTTGGAAGGCCTGGTGCAGAAGATCGACAAGATTGTCTCGCCGTCTTTTTGAGATTAGGCTCATCAGGTACACCGAATGCACCTTATCTTCGGCGGCATCCAACGCCCCAAGTAGCACGCCGGTACAAAATAGGGGAAGAGCTTCCCAGATGGCTCCCACAATAAGCTTCAGGAGAGGGGAGCGCCGAGGTAGCAGTTGACTGTTGTATGCATCGAAGCAGCTCATGATTTCGGCACACTCGGCGTTGGTAAATTCTCGGTTCTGAGAACGGCCGAGTCGACGGATGTCTCCGTAAAAGATGATTTCATCAAGATCGTACATATGGGCGTCCATTGCTCCTGTAAAAGAATTAGCAGAATTAGCAGATAAACTGATTAAACAAGATGATATAATTCATCAAAAAATAAAGATGCCGTTTTTAACCTCCAAGACTCATGAAAAACTCTTAAGAGTTCTTCTATATGATTTGGAAGGAGCAAAACTCCATTAATGAACTAAGAAAATACAGGGAAAATCTTCTTTTAGAGAGCAGAGCTCTATTAATAGAATCCAATAGGGTTCTCTTTAGTTCCCTTTAGATCCCTTTAGACCTATAGAGCAAAGCTCTGCTAAGTGAAATCCTAAATGGGTTTTCTTTAGATCAGGGATCTATGGAAAGCAAGGCTCTTAAAATTAATTTAATCTAATTTAATTTTTAACTAAAGATTCTTTAGAGTTTGAACTCTTAAAAGTGCTTAAACAAAAGAGCAAGACTCTAAATAAAAATTCTTATAAAAAGATGGAAATCATCTAAGGGACCAAAGGTCCTATTTATAGGCATTGAAGAGCCATTTCAACTTCCAAAAGTTGGCGCAACGGTTGGAATTCTGCCACCGCTGCGCTCATGTTTGAGGCCACGTAAGCGCAACGGTAGGGGGCATTTGTTTACCCCAATCAAAGCAAAACTCTGTTCAAATTCTAAGGCGGGAAACAACGCAACGCTTCTGTTTCCCCCAATCAGAGCAAAGCTCTGTTTGAATTTCAAATTCAAAAGGTGAAGCAACGCTTCAGATCTCTTACGCTGCGCGCAGAGCGCCACGTGTCAAAATCAGACACACCAGCGCAGCGCTCAAGGCAGCGCACCCAGTCAGAGCAAGGCTCTATTTAAAATAAAAATAAAGAAAGCAACGCTTCAGGCAACTTGCGCTCTGCGCTGCGCGACACGTGTCAGCGCAGTTGCGCTGCGCTCTGCGCTGCGCGACACGTGTCAGCGCAGTTGCGCTGCGCTCTGCGCTGCGCGACACGTGTCAAGCGCAAGTGCGCTTGCGCCAACTGTGCCAGCATTTAAACAGAAAAATTCTGGAAAGATCTTTCCAATCTTGTTAAAAACAAGAAAATTCTCTTCTGTAAAACAGAGCCCTTGGATTAAAAATCCAACGGTAGGGAAACATCCATAAATCAATCAGAGAAAGATCTCTTTAACTAATTTAACAAATCAATTGGCACTACATAAAGGCCCCTAGACTTCAAGTCTAAAAAATAGACAGAGATAGAGAAACCAGAGAATTCCTCTAAAACTTTGAGAAGAACTCCAAAAGAAAAAAAGGTAAATATTTGAAAAGAGAAGAATTTTCTGAAAAGATCAATGATCTAAGAATAAGATCAAGATCTTCAAAAAAAGAAAAAGATCAATAAAAGATCCAATAATAATTAAAAAAAAGTAATATACTTCGTTATTAGATCTTTTTGATCTATATATAAAGGCATTGCCTTTTGATGAACCACTGGTTCTTAAAACTTGAGGTAGAACCTCTTTAGAATAAAAAAGATTCTGTTCTTTGATCTAAAATAGATCAAGAATCGCTTTGCTCTTTTGAACGGTGTCCTGCACTACTAATTTGAGCCTCTGCGCTCTTGGGTTGGGGCAAGTCACCAGAACACGCCACGTGTCCACCCCAGAATAATCTGCGCCTTGCGCTTTTTAAAAAAAATGAGCACCGCGCTCTTAAATTGGCGCAAGTCGCCAGAGCGCGCCACGTGTCAGCAGCGCATTAGCGTAGCACAATGGCGCAGTGCATTGCATCTGCGCTCACTAGAGGGCGCTCGTGTCACCTCCACATCAGTTTGCACCTTGCGCTCCTCAATCAGCGCAAAGCACCTGACAGGCCACGTGGTGCACTGTCAGACTATTAAATGCTGTGCAAGGGCAGAGCCCAATTAAAAGACCTAACAGGCCTAATAAAAATGCAGTGCATTATTAAATGCAGTGCAGAGCCCAATTAAAAGGTCCAACAGACCAAGACTAATGCTATGCATTATTAAATAAAAGGCAGAGCCCAAGTAAAGGCCTAACAGGCCAGACACAAATAAAAAACTGTTGAATATTCTCAACTGGATTTAGCCCAATACTGGCCGTAAGTCCTTAAATTAAATTGAACTGAGCACACCTGCTCTCTCTCAAATCAATTTACACCCGGTTCAAGGGTACATGTCTGAACTTCTTTGATATTTGTCGTTGTAATCCTTCAACGTCGTCAGAGAGGTGACGGGTCCCGACAACCACACATTAATACGGACTGTGGGGTCCTTAAACTCATGGACTAATGCATCCTTAAACCAACATCCATCCCCAAAACGGGAATGACGGACCACCATGTCCTTAAACTGGCAATGGACCACTGTGTCCCTAAACTGGAACAATAGAGCCCCCAAATACTCTTTTGTTAGATCTAAACGATCCTGTTAAGTTGATCTTAATCTCAAATTGGACTAATGTATCCTTAACAAACATTTAAGTCAATCTTAGCCTCAAAAATGGCTAACGTATTCTTAAACCAAAACTCCAAAACCAAATCTAAGAAATACGGATTTGGACTAATCCCCGTCCTACGGGCGATGATATAAATTAGTCTCCGTATACAATCACGACACGAAGTGAAATTCTAGAGAAGGAGAAAGTTGTTACCGCAATACGGTAGCGTAATTAACTGCAGGGGCTTGCGCTTGCAAGGAAGAGCGTCCCCACATGGGGAATCTGATGAAGTCTGCTACATCGGCCGCATCCGTCTAAACCTCCGATACACGGTGCCATAAATCAACTTGGCATCTTCGAAGAGGTGGACGGATAAAACCAAATAGCATCTACCCCGAATCTCAGGCAAGACGTCTCTGTCGTCGCGCCGCCATTCGAAGAGGAATAATTCCAAGCGAGGTAATTTATCCGCTTGCTCAGGAATCACTCTCTTCAAAGAGATGCCTCCCAAGACTGATTTAGAAAGGGATTGCATGCGAGGGATACTCTATGCTTCGGCGGTAAGCTCTATCATGCATGCGATGTTATGCATCATACCAGATGTAGCTTATTCACTAGGGGTAGTGAGCAGGTATCAATCAGATCCTGGGGAGAAACACTGGACAGCTGTGAAGAACATTCTTAAGTACTTGAAAAGTACTAAAGAAATTTTCTTGGTATATGGTAACGGTGAACTCCAGGTGGAGTCCTTTACCAATTCGAGCTTCCAAAGTGATAAGGACGACAGTAAGTCGGCCTTGGGTTTTGTCTTTACCCTCAATGGAGGGACGGTGTGTTAGAAGAGTTCCAAGCAAGACACTGTGACAGACTCGACGATAGAGGCTGAATACATCGCTGCCAACGATACTGCCAAAGAGGTTGTCTGGATGAAGAAGTTCATTGCTGAACTTGGTATGGTTCCATCCTTTGAGCATCCATACCTGTGTATTGTGATAACAATGGAGCAGTGGATTTGGCCAAGGAACCCCGGTCCCATCAGCGATCCAGACATATTCTTGGGTGGTATCACCTGATCCGGAAGATAGTAGATCGCCGGGAGATCGAGGTCAGGAGAGTTGACACAAAGGACAACGTAGCAGATCCACTCACGAAGGCCCTTCCCCAAACGCAATTTGAGAGATTATTTGGGATGTTGGGTATGAGATACTACAACAACTGGCCTTAGTGCAAGTGGGAGATTGATAGGGATATGTATTCCTTAGAGGCCATTATTGTACATTGATGTATATTATAATGGATGCTTGGACATATATATAGAGGACTTTCTTTCTCGACATGATAGTATGCTATCTGGTTACTCTTTATCTTAACATGTTGCCTGGTATTCTTTACTGTCTTTCTCTCACATATTAATAAAGCCCTTAGAATATGTACTTGAATACCAGGATTATAATGAGATCATACTAGTGGGGCCGGGGTGGTCCAAAAGTACATCCTTTAATCAGTTCCTAGTCGAGAGAATATCGAGACAAGGGCATCGATATTCCAGAGTAGACTAGTTTGTATGTTTCTTGTCCCTTAAAGGGCGATGGTCGATCTCACAGCCATTGGTGTGTGACATCAAAGATTGTACACAGGTGCTCATTAGAGAATGGGTATACTGAACAGGACTCGCCGAGAACTCCTAGATGGATATATACCTATCGTCAGATAGAAGTTCTCTGGTGATACTGGTATAGGTTAGTCTGTAGACCAGAGATCGTCATAGTGCCTTGTGTGATTCCCACTGTGCTTTGATTTTCTTCCTACCACGGCTCAAAGGAGTCATGCAAACAGGTGGATTTTGGGTACAGTCCCGAGTCACATGGAGGCGGTGAGCGATAGGAGGGGTTTCGTCTCTCCCGGTATAGAGAATTAATGTCGCGCTATGCTTGATCGGCCATAACAGCAAATCCATAGCCAGGGTTGTGAAGATTTACTGATAAGAGTTATTGGTAGTTTCTCGAACCGTTATGAGCCAAACATCAGCATTACTTATAAAGTTACCAGGGTCTGACGTTTACTATCCCTAGACTTCATATACGATGTATCAGACGAAGAGACTATACTGTACGGTAGTGTCACTGATAGGCTTTATGGAGAGTATGGACGAGCTTGCTTGTTGATCTTCATATCGCTCAATACCCGGGCAGCCGTTACGTCCAGCTAGTACCACTAACGGCTTGTAAGTGACTGATGTGATCATCACCTACTACTGGCGTATTGATGAGTCTTTAGAGTCCCACACAGAAGTTTTCTAGTTCAAGTGAAACGAAATAGGGCACATATATGATATGTGTATGGGCCTGATTAAATACGAGTATGTGATACCGTATTGTAATCTAGCAGTTATCTATTATCGATTAGGTTATATGTGATACAACCAGATTATCGAATCAAGTGTTGATTTGATAATGTGATAAACAGATAAATGATATTAGTCGGTCATATGTGATATAACCAGATTATTAAATCAAGTGTTGATTTAATAATTTGATATATATTTATATTTGATATAATTATATGTTAACTAATATCATTAGCTCACTAATTGCTTTATTAATATATATATATATATATATATATATATATATATTATGAAGAATGACACATATTTTTTCTATTTTTAGAAAAAGGAAAAATGAGGTAGAAAGTGGTGAGATATGGAGGGCATGGGTAAGGAATGGACATTGATGTTTATTTATTCATCCCACTTCACTATTGAAGCATGGCTTCATATTTTTATTGAAAAATATAGCATGCTTCAATAACTGAAGGAGACATCCTTCATTCTAGACTTGACTTGGTCATTTTGTCTTAGTCATTTTTTCTTGAGTTCATGCTCTCTTGATCTCCTTCATTTTCTTCATCTCGCCTCCAAGCTCAAAACCCTCACATGTAATGTGAATCATTGAGCTTGTGAGACCTTAGTGAGCTTTACTAATCCCCTACTTTCTCATCCCACACCAAACTAGCAATTTGGTGTGGTGTGTTTCCTACACTAAAAAAGTTTAGTGTAGTGGTGACTTGTACTTGTGAACTTCGGGTGGATCGTCTTTGGCGCGAAGATCATGGTGGAGGCTCGATCAACTCAAAGTGGAGTCTAGTAGAGTCAAGTGGACCACAACCCAAAGCCTAAGAAGAGAAGGACTCGATCTACGAGGGTAAAACATTCTTTCTCATCTTGTAGTTCTCATATCATCATAGTAGAAACCCTAATATTCTAGTAAAAATCTTATTAGTCTAACTTAGCACCTAATAAAAATTAAAATTTGGCATGCTTGATGTCACTAGAACCTCATGGTGGTGCTAATCAAGACTTTTATCTTATTACGCTATTAGGGGTGTGACAGTTACCACCCCCTAGGCCCGATATGTAATACTCTTAGATGAACAGACCGGGCTGAATGGAGATTGTCACAGATAGGCTCAGTAGAGATTTGGATGAGTTTGCTCATTGGCCTTCTTATCGACAGATACCTGGGTAGCCATTACGTACAGGTAGTACTACTGACGGACTTGTAGTTAAACCCACTGCCAGGTTACTGTCGAGTCTTTAGAGTCCTACACAGAGGGTTTCTCTATTTTGGGCAAAAGATATAGAGGCCGTATGGTTTTACGGTAGGATTCCGATCACATACTTGTACAGGCTATACGGATGTCATTTCAGGCGGCTAAACTAATGGGTTTTGGTTTAAACCGGATCCTAGTATTATATTATTGGATTGTTATCATCTCATTGTATTCGTATATTTCGGAATAGGAATACGAGTATTGTTCACATCATAATATTGCATTATTATATTCCCCATTCTTATTCTTTTTATAAATAAATAGGTGCTTTTGACGCATGTCTGCTACATGTTACAGGTTACAGGTTCTTGGACAGGAAACAGTGAAAACGATGTAAAGACGATGAAAATATGGATTTTTGACCAACAAATGGGAGGATCTTAGTCAAGCCTACATCGAAAGACAGTGCACAATTAACAAGGCAACTCAAGGTCCAAAAATACAAAGCGGACGGTTAAAAATCCATTGCAAATTGTTCACTGAAGATCTGGAACTAATGTAGAAGCCCAATTTGTAAAAGAACCAAAGAACCAGAAGACAAAAGGAGAATTATTTTTTACCAAAATTCAGTGGCTTCATTGACCGGTCTTCCTAGAGGGCTATTTTTGTAAATGAAAACATGCAAGTCATTGTAACCCTAGGGTTTCCTATCTTCTATAAATAGGGACTCTAATTCATTGTAAATTTCATGCCTCCCTTTAATGAATAAAATTTAGAAATCTTTTGGAGAGCATCGGTGCCTCTCTTTAATTCAGAAATTCAGATCTGACAACCATGAATGGATGATTGGAGAGAGCCATCTGTAAGTAATTTATTTTCTTGCCCTAGATAGTTTCAATTCCTGCCCTAGATTAAATTTATTTTCCTGCCCTAGTTATAACTTTTAATTAATTGCCCTAGGATAATTTAGATTTTTAGATTTAATAATCTGTCCGAACACCTTTCGGAATTAACTCGTAAGAACGAATCGGAAATTCACAACATCCCTGTGGACCGACCCGTACTCACCGGCTAGCTGCAAAGCGACGCCGTTCTTGATTGCGGTTACAAATATTTTTGATCTATCTTTTAGAAAGCGCAAGCACGCTAAATACCATTCAATCAAATGGCGCCGTTGCCGGGGATGGCGTAGAACTTTTCTTTTCGCGATTTCGGGTTAATCATAAAATTAAAAAAAATCTGAAAAATCTGAAAAATCAAAAAAATATAAAAATATATATATTTTGTTATTTTTGGAAGGGATACTTTGTTGTTTTAATTTTGCAGGATATACGAAAATCGGATCTGGAAATCTACAGAGATCAAAACAGGAAAAAAACAAATCGGAACAACAAAAGATCATAACAACCGTGGAACAGAAGAAATTTGGAGGACCGAGTCTCAAAATTAACCGTGGTGATCTGGTCCAAAAAAAAACGGCCGATCGCACCAAAGCGCGGCGGAACCGCCGCGCCGACCCCCTTTTAGCCGCGGAACCGCCGCGGTCTTGTCGAATCAGGGCATAAAAACAAGGGGGCAGAAGCGCGATAAAAAAAAAAAACTGTTCCGCCACTGGAAATTTCTGTGAGTTCTCTCTCTCTCCTCTTCTGCAAATCTTGATATATTTTCTGTAAATTTGCCTGCAGGATTTCTTTGCGCTCAAAAATCTTTTCCCTTTCAAATAACAATCTTGTGCAGGATTCTTTGCGCCGCGCATAAAATAAAAATATTTGATTGCAAGTGATTTACTGTTTTGCATATCTTTAATTGGACTTTAAGGGGCTTTTTGACCAATTCAGATTGGGTGGGGATTTCATCACCCTTCCCAGGACCCCAGAAATCACATCAGGCATTTGCATTGACCAATCTTTAATTAAAAAAATACTAGACTCAGACCTAAGGACATCGAGCTCAATAGGAAAAGGACTAGTATAGACATCGACCGTTTATCCTAACTGACATTGCGGTGTCTAGGCTAGTGGTTATTAATTAGGCCCACTGTAGTGGTGGCTCCTTCCCACTTACCTGGCCGTACTTGTCCGTGAAGAGGCGGTTTGAGATCCTATTTCTAGCCCTAATTAGGAACTGTCTAGTAGACCTAGGCGACCCTAGATTTAGGTCTGATTGTGCATTTCTGGTTGATTACATTTGTGTTTAAGCCCTTTATCGATTTTTTTTCCTGCAAACAGTCTCAAATAAAAAGAAAAAGAAAAAAAAGGAAAATTTTTATAAAAACTTGCAAAAATTTTGTCGCTAAGAAATCCTTGCACCCCACTTGCACCACCTACCTTCTTTCTTTTCTCTTCTTCTATCATGGGTAGCCCACATCATAAATCTCTTGCCGAATTTTGGTATCCCGAACCTAACTTTGCGTCGTTCGTCAATTGTTTCGGTCGATTTAAAGACGATCCTTCCATGCCCAAAATTTCGCTGAAAGATCAAATAGAAGCGTTTAGGAGAAATAGTTCGACTTTGCAACCCACTTTGTGTCAACCAAGTCAACCTTTACCACCTTCGTATGTTGACACCACTTCTTCAAGTCCTTCAGTCACTCCTAGGCCGATGTCCATTGCTGAGCATATTGCTCAATCTCGCAGTCGATCTTTCACCCCTCTCCACTCGTCTAGTTCTAAGGATCAACACGACTATTCATCTTTTTATCCATATGTTGACCCTACCCCTGCCCAACCATCCACTTCCTACCAGTCATACCCAACCTTCCCACCTTCACTAGACACCGTTTCTACAAAGCCTGTTGGGAGTTTTGCATATCCACACCATTTTGAATCTTTTACCGAAACCCCCTCACCACCTAAGTCTAGTTTGGAAGAGTCGTTGGAAGCGTACATTGCAGCAACAAATAAAATGACTAGGAATGTGGAAGCGTCTTTAGCCGCCCTTATGCAACCTACCGAACCGGTAGCTAGTTTCCCGCTAGCTCAAAATTTTTTAATGTATAAGGAGGCGGTTGGACAGAGTGAGAATGAGAGAGGATTTTCAAATCAAACCTACCCTTACCCAATTGAAGCCCACAACTCCGGTTTTCCATCGATTGTTCCAAATGATTCACCAGTTGAAAATAAAAACGAGTTGTGTGATTTTGTAGTATTTGATTTGCCAGATTGTGAGGAACCCCTTTCGATTGAAACCGCACCTAATCCTTTCGATCTTTACACCTCCCATCTAGAACCTAAATCGATTGATATCCATGCTTTTGATGAGGTGTCTAAAGAAATTGATTTTCACTTGATTGAGAATATAGACGCCGGGAATGTTTCGGATGATGAACATGTCGATTTGCTTGAAATTTTATGTTCAAATCATCATCCTGAGTTATTAAATGTTTCTCCCGAATCTCATATGTGTCTAGATATTGATGATAACGGCATGGATGAGTTGAATATTGAGGATAGTATTGAGAAGAGTCTTGAGGATAATATTGAGGTTGAATCATTTTTGTTTGAGGTGTCTGATTTTCCAATTCATCCTCCTGAACCTTTCACTGTTATATCACCCTCTCTCCTTCCCATCATTCCGACCCCGCTTAAAGACTGTGAGCTTGAAACCTTTTCCTTTGAATCTGACACAATTCTCACAGACGATAACACCTACGAGTGTTTCACTTTTTCGGACGATCTTGATGACTCACCGCCCGAGTTTGAGTCCTTTACATTTTCAGATGAGCCATCAGACTCGGTTGATTATAGTAGTTTCGAACCAATAATAGAATCTTTCAAGTTCGAAACAGTTTACTACGGTGAGAAAGATACTATCCCTAATTCACTCCCTTTCGTCTCTCCAATTGTTCCGACCGAACAAATGACCGTTACGCTTTCATCTCCTATACCAAGTTCGGCGTACCCATGTTTTCTTGCGAATCTTGAGGGATTTGACCCCATTTCCCGACAAGTTGATAGGTTAGCACAATCGCTTATAACATATCGGTCATCACATATTGCGCTAATTTATTCACTCAATTTACACCCTCAAGATCGTACTCCACTTCCTTCTTCTTTTCGCCATTCTTCTCCCCCACCGAGACCATATTCTACCATTCTTCTTTCCACACGGTCTCGCGTGCTTCTCATTTTCTTGCACCAACTATACCATTTCCACGATAAGATTTTTGAATGGTTGGTGCTAACCTTCGGCTTGTGTAAGGCCAAGCTTAAGTTTGGGGGGAGCCTTGTTGTATATATGTATATATATTTTTGTTTTCTTTTTCTATAAAAAAAACAACAAAAAAAATTTTAAAACAAATAAAAAATATAAAAAAAATTATAAATAAATAAACAGGGGAGTGCCGACATTTTGACCCTCTTGGTTTAGTATGACAGTGAGGACACTGTCAAGTTCAAGTTTGGGGGTATGCTCGGTACGTCTTCTTCCTTCGCATTCATTTGTACATATTTTTGCATTTGCATACTTATTTGAAAACCCATAAAAATTTGAAAAATTTCAAAAAAATTATAAAAATTATTGTATTCAATATAGGCTAATTGACTTGAGTTTGACAAATAGGTTAACTGGTTAGGAACAACTAGATCTTAGATTTAGTAAATTAAAAACCCTAAAAATAAACTTCCTTAGAGTTTAACGGTAGAAAGTATATGCCTTGTAGTTTATTTAGAAATAGGCAAATTTTGGGTTGACTTCTTGGGCTAAGTCAAAATGAGGGAAGAGTATTGATGTTCTTATTAGAGTATAAGTTTGAAAAATAGTTCCTACCTTAAGTCTCGACTCTGAAAATGTATACCCTACAAATTGCACAATCACGAACCTTGAAACTTGGAATAGTAGAAGAGACCTTGAAATGCTCTTGTCTAAAAGTCCTTTGTACAATGAAAATAAAAGAAAAAAAAATGAATAAAGAAAAAAAAATGGACACTGGTTTTTGTGATTACTTAAGGCTGTAAAAAATAGAAAAATATTTAGCGAGGGTGCTTCATCACCTAGTGTCTTAGACCAACTGGTTTGGGAGTCACTGCTAAAAGCCTTGGGTATCACAAGACTAGGAATTACGCTTTAATGTGCAAACACATCTTGTAATCGGTTGTTGGTACCTCAAGAAGTATTAACGGTCGCATGAAGGATGTGTAAGCAGAATTCAATTAAAAATTCACCTACTAATAAGTGCTTTGGACAACGGACGAGAGTATAATTGCTTGATTTGAATTTCCAAGTGTATGGGTGATCTATACACACACATGGGGGTATGTGATTGGAATTTAGATAAGAGAGAGGAATGAAAGATAGAACTTGTATCTTTAATAGAGTTGATAGAAATTCCTAAGTGGAGATGGAACCTTAGAAGAAAAACTTAAGAGATGCCGAAAGCTAAGTAGGTCTACATATCATATATATAATGAAGAAGTGTGAAGAATGTGGGTGGATAATTTACAAGTATAAGATAATAGAATTCCTTGTTAGAAAACCTGATTGAGAGAACAAAAGTCAATGGGCCGAATTGATAGGATTTTGTGGGTAGTATCCGCTGAAAACCCTCAGGAGACAACACTCCTCCTACTAGGGACACCTAGAGGTTTAACGGCTTGTTGCACGAGCTCAGTGCAATCGCGTTTCCCTGCAAAAGTGTGGTTAGGATTTTAGTGAATAAAAATAAGTTTGCTCGAGGACGAACAAAAGATAAGTTTGGGGGTATTTGTTCACATCATAATATTGCATTATTATATTTCCCATTCTTATTCTTTTTATAAATAAATAGGTGCTTTTGACGCATGTCTGTTACATATTACAGGTTACAGGTTCTTGGACAGGAAACAGTGAAAACGATGTAAAGACGATGAAAATATGGATTTTTGACCAACAAATGGGAGGATCTTAGTCAAGCCTACATCGAAAGACAGTGCACAATTAACAAGGCAACTCAAGGTCCAAAAATACAAAGCGGACGGTTAAAAATCCATTGCAAATTGTTCACTGAAGATCTGGAACTAATGTAGAAGCCCAATTTGTAAAAGAACCAAAGAACCAGAAGGCAAAAGGAGAATTATTTTTTACCAAAATTCAGTGGCTTCATTGACCGGTCTTCCTAGAGGGCTATTTTTGTAAATGCAAACATGCAAGTCATTGTAACCCTAGGGTTTCCTATCTTCTATAAATAGAGACTCTAATTCATTGTAAACTTCATGCCTCCCTTTAATGAATAAAATTTAGAAATCTTTTGGAGAGCATCGGTGCCTCTCTTTAATTCAGAAATTCAGATCTGACAACCCTGCATGGATGATTAGAGAGAGCCATCTGTAAGTAATTTATTTTCTTGCCCTAGATAGTTTCAATTCCTGCCCTAGATTAAATTTATTTTCCTGCCCTAGTTATAACTTTTAATTAATTGCCCTAGGATAATTTAGATTTTTAGATTTAATAATCTGTCCGAACACCTTTCGGAATTAACTCGTAAGAACGAATTGGAAATTCACAACATCCCTGTGGACCGACCCGTACTCACCGGCTAGCTGCAAAGCGACGCCGTTCTTGATTGCGGTTACAAATATTTTTGATCTATCTTTTAGAAAGCGCAAGCACGCTAAATACCATTCAATCAAATGGCGCCGTTGCCGGGGATGGCGTAGAACTTTTCTTTTCGCGATTTCGGGTTAATCATAAAATTAAAAAAATCTGAAAAATCTGAAAAATATAAAAATATATATATTTTGTTATTTTTGGAAGGGATACTTTGTTGTTTTAATTTTGCAGGATATACGAAAATCGGATCTGGAAATCTACAGAGATCAAAACAGGAAAAAAACAGATCGGAACAACAAAAGATCATAACAACCGTGGAACAGAAGAAATTTGGAGGACCGAGTCTCAAAATTAACCGTGGTGATCTGGTCCAAAAAAAAAAAAACGGCCGATCGCACCAAAGCGCGGCGGAACCACCGCGCCGACCCCCTTTTGGCCGTGGAACCGCCGCGGTCTTGTCGAATCAGGGCATAAAAAAAAGGGGGCAGAAGCGCGATAGAAAAAAAAAATTGTTCCGCCACTGGAAATTTCTGTGAGTTCTCTCTCTCTCCTCTTCTGCAAATCTTGATATATTTTCTGTAAATTTGCCTGCAGGATTTCTTTGCGCTCAAAAATCTTTTCCCTTTCAAATAACAATCTTGTGCAGGATTCTTTGCGCCGCGCATAAAATAAAAATATTTGATTGCAAGTGATTTACTGTTTTGCATATCTTTAATTGGACTTTAAGGGGCTTTTTGACCAATTCAGATTGGGTGGGGATTTCATCACCCTTCCCAGGACCCCAGAAATCACATCAGGCATTTGCATTGACCAATCTTTAATTAAAAAAATACTAGACTCAGACCTAAGGACATCGAGCTCAATAGGAAAAGGACTAGTATAGGCATCGACCGTTTATCCTAACTGACATTGCGGTGTCTAGGCTAGTGGTTATTAATTAGGCCCACTGTAGTGGTGGCTTCTTCCCACTTACCTGGCCGTACTTGTCCGTGAAGAGGCGGTTTGAGGTCCTATTTCTAGCCCTAATTAGGAGCTGTCTAGAAGACCTAGGCGACCCTAGATCTAGGTCTGATTGTGCATTTCTGGTTGATTACATTTGTGTTTAAGCCCTTTATCGATTTTTTTTTTCCTGCAAACAGTCTCAAATAAAAAGAAAAAGAAAAAAAAGGAAAATTTTTATAAAAACTTGCAAAAATTTTGTCGCTAAGAAATCCTTGCACCCCACTTGCACCACCTACCTTCTTTCTTTTCTCTTCTTCTATCATGGGTAGCCCACATCATAAATCTCTTGCCGAATTTTGGTATCCCGAACCTAACTTTGCGTCGTTCGTTAATTGTTTCGGTCGATTTAAAGACGATCCTTCCATGCCCAAAATTTCGCTGAAAGATCAAATAGAAGCGTTTAGGAGAAACAGTTCGACTTTGCAACCCACTTTGTGTCAACCAAGTCAACCTTTACCACCTTCGTATGTTGACACTACTTCTTTAAGTCCTTCAGTCACTCCTAGGCCGATGTCCATTGCTGAGCATATTGCTCAATCTCGCAGTCGATCTTTCACCCCTCTCCACTCGTCTAGTTCTAGGGATCAACACGACTATTCATCTTTTTATCCATATGTTGACCCTACCCCTGCCCAACCATCCACTTCCTACCAGTCATACCCAACCTTCCCACCTTCACTAGACACCGTTTCTACAAAGCCTGTTGGGAGTTTTGCATATCCACACCATTTTGAATCTTTTACCGAAACCCCCTCACCACCTAAGTCTAGTTTGGAAGAGTCGTTGGAAGCGTACATTGCAGCAACAAATAAAATGACTAGGAATGTGGAAGCGTCTTTAGCCGCCCTTATGCAACCTACCGAACCGGTAGCTAGTTTCCCGCTAGCTCAAAATTTTTTAATGTATAAGGAGGCGGTTGGACAGAGTGAGAATGAGAGAGGATTTTCAAATCAAACCTACCCTTACCCAATTGAAGCCCACAACTCCGGTTTTCCATCGATTGTTCCAAATGATTCACCAGTTGAAAATAAAAACGAGTTGTGTGATTTTGTAGTGTTTGATTTGCCAGATTGTGAGGAACCCCTTTCGAGTGAAACCGCACCTAATCCTTTCGATCTTTACACCTCCCATCTAGAACCTAAATCGATTGATATCCATGCTTTTGATGAGGTGTCTAAAGAAATTGATTTTCACTTGATTGAGGATATAGACGCCGGGAATGTTTCGGATGATGAACATGTCGATTTGCTTGAAATTTTATGTTCAAATCATCATCCTGAGTTATTAAATGTTTCTCCCGAATCTCATATGCGTCTAGATATTGATGATAACGGCATGGATGAGTTGAATATTGAGGATAGTATTGAGAAGAGTCTTGAGGATAATATTGAGGTTGAATCATTTTTGTTTGAGATGTCTGATTTTCCAATTCATCTTCCTGAACCTTTCACTGTTATATCACCCTCTCTCCTTCCCATCATTCCGACCCCGCTTAAAGACTGTGAGCTTGAAATCTTTTCCTTTGAATCTGACACAATTCTCACAGACGATAACACCTACGAGTGTTTCACTTTTTCGGACGATCTTGATGACTCACCACCCGAGTTTGAGTCCTTTACATTTTCAGATGAGCCATCAGACTCAGTTGATTATAGTAGTTTCGAACCAATAATAGAATCTTTCAAGTTCGAAACAGTTTACTACGGTGAGAAAGATACTATCCCTAATTCACTCCCTTTCGTCTCTCCTATTGTTCCGACCGAACAAATGACCGTTACGCTTTCATCTCCTATACCAAGTTCGGCATACCCATGTTTTCTTGCGAATCTTGAGGGATTTGACCCCATTTCCCGACAAGTTGATAGGTTAGCACAATCGCTTATAACATATCGGTCATCACATATTGCGCTAATTTATTCACTCAATTTACACCCTCAAGATCGTACTCCACTTCCTTCTTCTTTTCGCCATTCTTCTCCCCCACCGAGACCATATTCTACCATTCTTCTTTCCACACGGTCTCGCGTGCTTCTCATTTTCTTGCACCAACTATACCATTTCCACGATAAGATTTTTGAATGGTTGGTGCTAACCTTCGGCTTGTGTAAGGCCAAGCTTAAGTTTGGGGGGAGCCTTGTTGTATATATGTATATATATTTTTGTTTTCTTTTTCTATAAAAAAAAAACAACAAAAAAAATTTCAAAACAAATAAAAAATATTTAAAAAATTATAAATAAATAAACAGGGGAGTGCCGACATTTTGACCCTCTTGGTTTAGTATGATAGTAAGGACACTGTCAAGTTCAAGTTTGGGGGTATGCTCGGTACGTCTTCTTCCTTCGCATTCATTTGTACATATTTTTGCATTTGCATACTTATTTGAAAACCCATAAAAATTTGAAAAATTTCAAAAAAATTATAAAAATTATTGTATTCAATATTGGCTAATTGACTTGAGTTTGACAAATAGGTTAACTGGTTAGGAACAACTAGATCTTAGATTTAGTAAATTAAAAACCCTAAAAATAAACTTCCTTAGAGTTTAACGGTAGAAAGTATATGCCTTGTAGTTTATTTAGAAATAGGCAAATTTTGGGTTGACTTCTTGGGCTAAGTCAAAATGAAGGAAGAGTATTGATGTTCTTATTAGAGTATAAGTTTGAAAAATAGTTCCTACCTTAAGTCTCGACTCTGAAAATGTATACCCTACAAATTGCACAATCACGTACCTTGAAACTTGGAATAGTAGAAGAGATCTTGAAATGCTCTTGTCTAAATGTCCTTTGTACAATGAAAATAAAAGGAAAAAAAATGAATAAAGAAAAAAAAATGGACACTGGTTTTTGTGATTACTTAAGGCTGTAAAAAATAGAAAAATATTTAGCGAGGGTGCTTCATCACCTAGTGCCTTAGACCAACTGGTTTGGGAGTCACTGCTAAAAGCCTTGGGTATCACAAGACTAGGAATTACGTTTTAATGTGCAAACACATCTTGTAATCGGTTGTTGGTACCTCAAGAAGTATTAACGGTCGCATGAAGGATGTGTAAGCAGAATTCAATTAAAAATTCACCTACTAATAAGTGCTTTGGACAACGGACGAGAGTATGATTGCTTGATTTGAATTTCCAAGTGTAGGGGTGATCTATACACACACATGGGGGTATGTGATTGGAATTTAGATAAGAGAGAGGAATGAAAGATAGAACTTGTATCTTTAATAGAGTTGATAGAAATTCCTAAGTGGAGATGGAACCTTAGAAGAAAAACTTAAGAGATGCCGAAAGTTAAGTAGGTCTACATATCATATATATAATGAGGAAGTGTGAAGAATGTGGGTGGATAATTTACAAGTATAAGATAATAGAATTCCTTGTTAGAAAACCTGATTGGAGAACAAAAGTCAATGGGCCGAATTGATAGGATTTTGTGGGTAGTATCCGCTGAAAACCCTCAGGAGACAACACTCCTCCTACTAGGGACACCTAGAGGTTTAACGGCTTGTTGCACGAGCTCAGTGCAATCGCGTTTCCCTGCGAAAGTGTGGTTAGGATTTTAGTGAATAAAAATAAGTTTGCTCGAGGACGAGCAAAAGATAAGTTTGGGGGTATTTGTTCACATCATAATATTGCATTATTATATTCCCCATTCTTATTCTTTTTATAAATAAATAGGTGCTTTTGACGCATGTCTGCTACATGTTACAGGTTACAGGTTCTTGGACAGGAAACAGTGAAAACGATGTAAAGACGATGAAAATATGGATTTTTGACCAACAAATGGGAGGATCTTAGTCAAGCCTACATCGAAAGACAGTGCACAATTAACAAGGCAACTCAAGGTCCAAAAATACAAAGCGGACGGTTAAAAATCCATTGCAAATTGTTCACTGAAGATCTGGAACTAATGTAGAAGCCCAATTTGTAAAAGAACCAAAGAACCAGAAGACAAAAGGAGAATTATTTTTTACCAAAATTCAGTGGCTTCATTGACCGGTCTTCCTAGAGGGCTATTTTTGTAAATGCAAACATGCAAGTCATTGTAACCCTAGGGTTTCCTATCTTCTATAAATAGGGACTCTAATTCATTGTAAACTTCATGCCTCCCTTTAATGAATAAAATTTAGAAATCTTTTGGAGAGCATCGGTGCCTCTCTTTAATTCAGAAATTCAGATCTGACAACCCTGCATGGATGATTGGAGAGAGCCATCTGTAAGTAATTTATTTTCTTGCCCTAGATAGTTTCAATTCCTGCCCTAGATTAAATTTATTTTCCTGCCCTAGTTATAACTTTTAATTAATTGCCCTAGGATAATTTAGATTTTTAGATTTAATAATCTGTCCGAACACCTTTCGGAATTAACTCGTAAGAACGAATCGGAAATTCACAACATCCCTGTGGACCGACCCGTACTCACCGGCTAGCTGCAAAGCGACGCCGTTCTTGATTGCGGTTACAAATATTTTTGATCTATCTTTTAGAAAGCGCAAGCACGCTAAATACCATTCAATCAAGTATGTATATACGGTGAGGGCATTCTTGTAATTTTACATGGTATACTTCTAGAAGCGAACACCTTATTATTTGGATTATCTATTTATAGAAATAGATTAATGGGGTGGAAATTGAGGAGATATTATTGGCATGGGTGAAGTATGGCTCTTATTATTTGTTTATTTGTTTGGTCTCACTATTCAAGTATAGTTGCTATTTTTTATATGAAAATAATCCATGCTTGAATGAGTGAAGAGAGAGAGAGTCATTCTTCACTTGCCAACCCTAGCTCATTTTTCATTCTCTTTCTCTCTCCAATTTTTCCTCCTTCTTCCTCAAAGATCCTAACTCTCACATGAGTTGTGAAATATTGGATCTCATGAGATAAAACACTCCATTAGATACTCTACATCATCTAGGCTACTTAGTTTAGCGAATTAGGTACCATAGTTACCTCAGTTTAAATGTTGGAGCTTGAAGCGTATACTCTCGGATGAATCATATTTGACGCGAGGAGGCCGACGTTGCAAACTCTATCCAATCTTCGAGGAGCCAAGGAGAGGAGGAGAAGAAGACCTGAAGGACTTGGTTTTAGGAGGTATAACACTCTTCATAGTAGTTAAACCTCAAAGTAGTTTATTTAGTTAAAGTTTTCATAAAGATTCTGGAGTTAAGTCGGTGTTGTGAAGCTTGAAAAAAAATCATTTTTTGCATATTTCGCCTCTCCGTGAACCCGCGGGATGCGCGATATCGACTTATAAGTGGTATCAGAGCCTACTAAATCTTAACTAGTTAGTTAGCAAGAGTTAGAACTTTGATCATCGGAAAAATCCCGAAATCATATTTTCAAACCCATGCTTGATGTCGTTTTTGAAAACTGATCAGAAAATTATTTCAGTGTTTAAAAATACAAGCAGGGAATTGTAAGAATACAAAAGAAAAACGAGGAGGTAACTCGCAAAGACCACCGCAGAAGCACGGCAGGACAGTGCATTTTGCCGCGGTTCCGCGGCTGAGTCGAGGCCGAGTTGCTCCGATTTTCTTCTGTGGGTCTTATTTGCAGAATTGTGATTTTTGGTATATTTGGTTTCTACCCAGTATTGTTTGTGTACTGATTTATACATGGGGTAGACACGGAAAATATTTTCGATCGAAATTCTAAAGTTCTTGGCTAAGGGTTTTCTGTGTTTGTATATATGTATTCATAAACTTCCGCTAATTGTTATATGTCATTAGTTGGGGGTTGCACATATCTGTATTGTGATGGTTTGTGTATATAGAGTATTGGATCGTCGTGGATGAATAGCCGGGGAATGTGAGAAGAGTGTTTTCTTTTCTTTCATTCATGTAAATTTGATGTAATATTATTTTGCGGGGCATATCCGTGTTGAGATTGTAGCTACAGTTGTATTATTTCATTACTGTTTCTTGCATCTAGGATAGACCCAAGGTGGGGTGCACAAACTACCAGGTTCTTGAAGTGCCGAGCGGCCTACTCATTTTATTGACAGAGGTTGCTTCACTTCAGGAATTTGGCGGGTAGTTTGCCACACCCGTAGGGGTTTGGCTATTCATCACGACCGTAAAACCCGTCTTTCGTTCTGGGCTTAAACGTAATGCGGAATTCCTAGTATATCCAATATGTTCATTTATGATCTGGAATGTCTATTATTGCGTAAGAAGAATATATATATATACACACACACACACGTTGGTAATATTTTGCACCCACGCTAGTCCAGCCCCCGCTCTGCCGTTAGTTAAATATCCTAACGGAGAATGAAGGGGCCCCGTGGCGAATGCGGATGGCATAAGTGTATGTTGTATTTTCGTTTCTTTCTGCAATGATAGGGTTAAATGATGAGACCGCATTAATGCAAAGAAAACAAACCAAAGCTAAATCGTTGGAACAATTTAAAACCACTTGGTTTTCTTCAAAAAGAAACTTTTAAACATGGAACCTAAACCACTCCTTTTAAAAGATATCATGGTTCCTTCGACTATATCAAGCTCATTGCGTTTACGGTTTCGCCATAATCATTTAACCCTCCGTCATTTCAGATGGGTATTCAGTAGTATTCAAACTATGTATTTTGACATTCACCAAGGCATAGTGATTGGTAGCTGCTGGATATTCATCTGAAGTATAGATAGATGCGTTGGTTTGGGACAATCGTACTACTATTTTGGCCTTCGTCAAGGGTATGTATGGGTGGATTCAAATTAACCTAAACAATGACGGGTAGAACTTGACTTGCGAATTATAATATGTTGGCTTTCGTCAAGGTCATAAGAGCTTGGGGCAAAAATCCACATCGGGGGTTTCTAAGGAAACTGAAACTTGCTGGTGTTGCATACTATTTTGAGTGTGATGATTTTGGTAGGATTCCTTCAAGATTGTCATACGATGATATTTGGATCTCGGTCCTACTGTGAGTTATGTTACTCCTCGAGAGATTTTTCACTAAAACAATCAATGCTATAAACCAAGTAGGCGTGTAAAACGGTGTTGGTGTGGCTACACCTCTAGGGAAAAGAGCTTATGTAATTAAGGAACTTCACGAAAGTGTTGGAAAATCTCCCTCGAAGTACCAACACCAGCCTGACCGAAAGGTTAAGCAAGAATTGTAGAGTGAGATTAATCCTGACAAATTCTTCTTTTATAGTTTGAGGAAGGATTCGAGGAACAGTGGAAGCCATCATGTTTAGATAACTAATAACCAATCTAAAGTTGCAAGGGTATCATGCTGAGTGTTTCTTCTCTCTATCCAAATTACAGCGACCATAATGACCGGGCTTAAGTTACTGCTAGATAAAAACAAATTGACGGGGCCAAAATATAAAGATTGGCTTAGAAATGTCTATATGGACATTACCTATGACAAGCAAGGCTATATCCTTACTACCTAAGCCTCCGCCGTCCCAGGTCCAGATTCCACTGTCGCGGATGTTGAAATCCGTAAGACATGGGAAATAGAAAGTGCGAGAACCAAGTGTCTCGTGTTGGCCTCAATGGATAATGAACATTAGAGGTTGCACGAGAAGATGGACTTAGCTTCCATCTTCCTCCATCCCAAAGATTTATATGGAGAGCAATCTCGTATCACAAGATATGAGACATCGAAGAAATTGTTTCAGACGAGATTGGCTGTCAGGTCATCTGTAGAGGACCACATCCTTAAGATGATCGACTTGATTGAAGAGCTTGCGGACCTTGGGACCACGTTGGAGAACGAGTTATATACTGACTTGATTCTACAGTCCCTCCCTTCTACCTACGCCCAGTTTATCTTGAATTTCAACACTTAAGAGAAGAAAGTTTCACTTCCAGAACTTCTCAACATGTTGAGGAGCGCTGAGGGCACCCTGCAGAAATCTAGAGAGACATCCGCTCTACTTATTGGGGGATCTTTCTCTTCTAGATCCAAGGTGAAAGCCAAGGGGAAGAAGAAGAAGGCCTTCACTAAACCAAAAAGCCGTGTCAGTAAGGTAGAGAGAATGGGCAGGGCAAAATTTTTGAGGCTAACAGTAGAGAAGGAGGAATGTATCTATTGTCACAGGAAATGCCATTGGAAGAAGGACTGCAGAACTTGGAAAATCGGTAACCAGGATTTGAAGCACGTTGTGGTTTCGGCTTCAGGTGTGTTTATGATTGAAAACTGTCTGTCAATTAACTCTACTCACTGGGTACTAGATACCTGATCAGGATCTCATATCTGTAATTCATTGCAGGCGCTAAGAAACCGTAGAGTTATCAGGACAGGTGATATTACTCTCAGGGTTGCTAATGGAATGAGCGTGGATGCTGTATCCGTAGGGGATTATCACCTAGGATTGACAAGTGGGCACTTTTGCGTAACTGTTTGTGTATACCTAATTTGGCATGTGATATCATCTATGTATCTTTACTATCTAAAGAAGATTATGATTTTACATTTGTAAGCGATGTCGTCCACATCCACCTTAATCACGGTTTGATTGAGTCAGGTACACTAGAGAACAGTATATACGTATTAAATCAAGCTCAGGTTTTCAACATCCAGAACACACATAAAAGAAAGTCTCCAGAATTAAATCAAACTTTCTTATGGCATTGTAGACTGGGTCACATCAATGAAACACAATTGACGAAGTTACATAAAGAGGAATATTTAGATCCGTTCAAATATCAGTCATATGCAACTTGTCAATCATGTCTCAAAGAAAAGATGACAAAGACTTCGTTTACTGAACACGGGGTAAGAGCGAGCGAGCTCTTAGAACTCATACACAGCGACGTGTGTAGTCCAATATCTACACATGCAAGAAGTGGTTATTCCTATTTCATAATTTTTACGGATGATTTCTCAAGGTTTAGACATGTATTCTTGATGAAACATAAATCTAAGGCCTTTGAGAAATTTTGAGAATACAAGAATGAAGTAGAAAACAAATAGGAAAAAGTATCAAGACACTTAGATCTGATCGAGGTGGTGAATACTTAAGTTTTGAGTTCCTGGGTTATTTAAAAGAGAATGGAATTCTCTCTCAGCTTACTTCTCCATACGTCTCAACACAACGGTGTATCGGAAAGGCGAAACCGAACCTTATTGGATATGGTACGTTCCATAATAAGCAACGCTGAGTTACCACGATCCTTCTGGAGTTATGCACTAGAATCAGCTGCATATCTTTTGAACAAGGTTCCTACCAAGACTATACCTACCACACCATATCAGATGTAAGTGGGGAAAAACCCTATCTTAAGTATCTAAAGATATGGGGATATCCAGCTTTTGTAAAAAAAAGCAGCATGCGGACAAGCTCGAGGCACACTCGGTACTATGTAAGTTTGTGGGATACCCAAAAAACTTCAGGGGGTATCTTTTCTATTATGTGGAGGAACAAAAGGTCTTTGTTTCTCGGCATGCCCACTTTTTGGAAAATCAATTTTTAGAAATAGAGATAAGTGGGGGCGCAATAGAACTGGAAGAAATTCCTTAAGCATAAGCTATTACTGAAAGCATGGTGGAACCAGAAGTTTCGAAAGAACCGGGCATCCCCGCCCCACTCCGTAGGACTAGTAGGCAGTCTCATCCGCCCGAGAGATATTACAGTTTTCTCATAGACGGGGATAGAGAGGATTATATCATCGACGATGATGAGCCAATTAGCTTCCAGCAAGCCATTAAGAGCCGAGACTCGGTAAAATGTCTGGATGCAATGCGGACCGAAATGGAGTCCATGTACACCAACAAAGTATAGACTTTGGACATTACTTCAGAAGAGATAAAATCCGTAGGCTGCAAATAGATCTTCAGAAAGAAGATTGGTGTAGATGGACAGGTTGAAACCTATAAGGCTAGACTTGTTGCAAAAGGTTTTTCGTCAAAGACCTGGTTTAGACTATGATAAAACCTTTTCTCCAATGGTTATGCTCAAATCCATTCGGATCCTTCTTACCATCGTTGCCTTCCACGATTATGAAATTTGGCAGATGGATGTTGATTGAAAAACAATTTCGGATTGTGTAGTATGAAAATTGTATAGAAATAACAACCAAAAATTATTTGACCGCAATCAATAACGATGTCGGATGTAGCGCGTTAGTAAGTGCGGATCGTCCACAAGGAAAGTGTAATCGTTCGTGTTTCGAATTAGATGAGTCGAAACTTTAGGGAAAAGAAAAGAATTCATGATTTGTAATTGAATTTCAAGAATTAGAAAATTCAAGATCTAAGAAAGTATTAAAATCAAGAAGTGATAATTTGTGATGATTTCCAACCAACAATCAAGATTCGAAGTGTAGCTCGTAGGAGTAGATCGGATCTATAGATGTGATGAGATCTAAAGATTTCATGTTCTTATACATTAACGAATTGATACTAGATCGATGATAATTCATCGAGATTAAGGATCTTGCGAAGAAGGTAGGGTTTCCTCGTCTTATCCTTTATCCTTTCGATGAATCTCATTCAAATTCTAGCTTCTAGTTAATCAAATGACCAATCGTTGTTCCCTAGTTTCAAGTGAACAAAATCAAGAAAAGATCATCCCGAAACTAGGTTATCGATCATTTGATTCACAAGAATTTAAAATCGTTATAGGATTTAAGAATTGTAAAAAGATCTAAACCATCATCATTCTATTGATCGTCACAACTCCTATACGAGCGGAGTTTTACTCAAACATTATAATAACAAACGCAATCACAAATTGAGATCGAATCATAATATTGAATCAAAAGATAAGCAAGATATAGAAATTTCACCTTTATTTATCGACAATTTTCGTTACAACTCTCTTGAAATTTATAAAAGGAAGGAACTGGATCGTCGATTTCGGCTTCGCTCGGCTCCTTGAGTCGCGGATCGGCTTGGATCTCCTGCTCCGATGAAATTCGGCGTCGCTTCTAAAGGTTGAAGGCTCTCTTGCTTGAATTGCACTCGGGATCTTGATCTTGATTTTGAATTTGAATTAAGGTTAGGGTTTGAGGCACAAGTTGTGTCACTCAATTTGTGGGTAGAAGATGGTGGATCCTTGAACCCTAATTTCTTGAACTAATGAACAACTCTTTAACCCTAGATCAAGGCTCTCTTTTATAGACCTCAAAACCCTATATCTACGATTTCAAATTTGAATTTCCCTCCAAAAGTTTGTTAAAGGGAGCCTTCTAGATGAAGTTTGTTAAGCCGAGCCTTCTAGATGAACCATGTGGAAATTCTATAATGTTCTGGAAGCTTGGGCCGTTAGCTGAAGCACGTGCAAAAAATTTGACCTCCTAATGACGTCACCAAGCCGCGGTTCCGCGGCGCAAGCCGACTCGCGCCGCGGAACCGCGGCGCTTTGGAGGCCTTAGTGCTTGTTCTTTCTGGTACTTCTTTGGGCTGATGTTTGGGCCTTTTTCTGATATTTTGAATTTTATTTGGCTTTCTGTATCACTTCCAGATCTCTAGCCTTAGAGTTGGCGTATTTTATCAGCACCATTTCACAATTTTTGCTCGGTTTCTGGAATTTCCTGCACAATTTCTCGGGACAAGAGTTGCGCAATACAAGGATGATGCGATGCCATAATAAACACACAATTTCCCTAAAAGTGCCGGTTTTAAAGTCTAACACATGCAATCTGGTGTTTCAGAGATGTTTTGCTAATATGTGCAATATGAATACCGAACACTTCTAGATGAGTGCAAATGATAGGGAAATTGCCGTGTTAAAAATGCAGTATTTTGGACTGATCGGATGTAAAGACCGTTTTTCTGAATGGAAATTTGGATGAGTGTGTTTATATGGATCCGCCGTAGGGTTTCATAGAGAGTGGGAGCAGCGGAAGAGTGTGCAAGTTGCTTAAATCCATTTTTAGATTAAAGCAAGTATCGCGGAGTTGGATCGTTTGTTTTGATGAAACGGTCAAGGAATTCGATTTTATCAAAAATCCAGATGAACCATGTATTTATAGTAAGATTGTAGTAAGAACCGTGGTATTCCTCATCTTGTACATGGATGACATTCTCTTGATAGGAAATGACATTCCTATACTACAATCAGTCAAAGAATTCTTGTCACAAAGGTTCTCCATGAAGGACCTGGGTGATGCCTCATACATTCTGGGGATCCAGATCTATCGTGATAGATCTAAGCGGATGTTGGGACTTTCACTGTCATGATACATCGACACCATATTGAAAAGATTCAGTTTGGAAGATTGAAAGCGCAGTAATCTATCGGCTTATCACGGAATCACTCTCTCCAAAGAGACGTCTCCCAAGACTGATTTGGAAAGGAATCGCATGAGTATTATACCCTAAGCTTCTGCGGTAAGCTCTATAATATATGCGATGTTGTATACCAGACCAGATGTACCTTACGCACTGAGCGTTGTAAGCAGGTATCGGTCAAACCCAGGGGAGAAGCACTGGACAGCAATGAAGAACATTCTCAAGTACCTGAGAAGGACTAAGAAGATGTTCTTGTTGTATGGTAGAGAAGACCTCCAGGTCGAGGCCTTCACCAACTCTAACTTCTAGAGTGATAATGATGACTCCAGGTCCATGTCAGGTTATGTCTTTACCCTCAATGGAGAGACGGTCTGTTGGAAGAGCTCCAAACATGACACCGTTGTTGACTCGATGATGGAAGTGAAGTATATCGTTGCATGTGACGCCGCGAAAGAAGCAGTCTGGATCGGAAAGTTCATAACAGAACTTCAGGTGGTTTCGTCTATTATTAATCCAATACTGCTGTATTGTGACAACAACGGTGCTATAACTTTAGCAAAGGAACCAAGGTCCCATCAGAAGTCCACATATATCTTGAGGCGGTACCACCTGATCAGGGAGATCGTTGATCGCCGGGAGATCGAGGTGCGGAGAGTAGATACGGAGAACAACACTGCAGATCCACTCATAAAGGTCATCCCTCAGACACAGTTCGAGAAGCTAATCGAGATGATACGTCTGCGATATGCCAATACATGGCCTTATTGCAAGTGGGAGATTTTTGGTGATGTATGCCCTAGAGGCCATTATTGTATAAAACTAGATTGTATATTGCATTTTGGAAGCTTGGGATATACATGGATATAATAACAGTCTTGCTCAATATGGAAGTATGTTACTTGGTTTGATTCTACCTCAATATGTGTGTGTTTCTTTCAGCATATCATTTATACATATTGATAGAGCCTTTAGGATCTTTGCTTGACTACCAGCATTGTGATGGCAGTCACACTAGTAGGGGCTGGGTAGCTATAAGCATATCTTTATACAGATCCCCAGTCATAGGATTATCGAGACGGGACATCGATACTCCAGAGTAGACTAGTGTATACGCTTCTCATCCCAGCATAGGAGATGGTTTATCCCACAGCCATTGGTACGTTGTACCGGAAATAGTATACAGGTGCTCATTGGGTTATGAGTAACACTGGATAGGACTCATGGGGAACTACTGGTTGGTATTATACTTAGCAGTTTCCAGGTGACATGAGTACAGGTTAGTCAGTTAACATGACATCACTATTCGTCTAGAGTGTGTTCCTACTGTACTTAGATCACTACCCTACCATGGCTCAAAAGAGTCATGCAAACAGGTAGTAGTAGGGTGCAGTCCTAAAGCACTGGGAGGCAGTAGTGCTTAGATAGGATTTATCTCTCCCAGTATTTGGGGTTGATATCGCGCTGTGTTCGAAAAGACATTACACAAAGTCCCTGACCAGGGCAAGCGAGATTTACTGGTAGGTACTCCAGTAATTTCTCAGGGTGTTTTGGGCTCTGCCCTGACATGACTTATTGCTCTATTAGAGGTCACAGTTACCACCCCTATGCCCGATATGCGATACTCTTAGACAAACAAACCGGACTGTACGGAGATTATCACAGACAGGCTCAGTAGGAGTTCAGATGTGTTTGCTCATCGGCCTTCTTATCGACAAATACCTTGGCAGCCGTTACGTACAACTAGTACCGCTAACGGACTTGTGGTTAAACCCAGTGCAAGCGTACTGTCGAGTCTTTAGAGTCCCACACAGAGGGTTTCCCTGCTTTGGGCAAAAGATGTAGAGGCCGTATGGTCTTACGGCAGGGTTCCGATCATATACGTATAATAGCTACACGGATGTCGTTTCGGGTGGATAATACTGGTGGGCTTTGGTTTAAGCCGAATCCTGGTATTATATTATTGGATTATTATCATCTCATTTTATTCGTATTTTTCGGAATACGAATACGGTATGTATATATGGTGAGGGAATTCTTGTAATTTAACATGGTATGCTTCTAGAAGGGGACACCTCATTATTTGGATTATCTATTTATAGAAATATATTAATAAGGTGGAAATTAAGGAGATATTATTGGCATGGGTGAAGCATGGCTCTTATTATTTGTTTATTTATTTGGTCTCACTATTCAAGCATGGTTGCTATTTTCTATGTGAAAATAATCCATGCTTGAATGAGTGAAGAGAGAGAGAGAGAGGGAGTCATTCTTCACTTGCCAACCATAGCTCGTTTGTTCATTCTCTTTCTCTCTCCAATTTCTCCTCCTTCTTCCTCAAAGATCCTAACCCTCATATGAGTTGTGAAACATAGGATCTCATGAGATAAAACACTCTATTAGATATGTTCTCCTCCAAATACAGAAACGGAACCGCGTAGGTTCATCTTGCTTGAATTTGGGGGCAGATGCTATTTAGTTTTATCCGTCCACCTCTCAGAAGATGCCAAGTTGATTTATGGCACCGTGTATTGGAGGTTTAGACGGATGCGGCCGATGTAGCAGACTTCGTCAGATTCCACCTCGTTTGAGGGGTTTTTGATTATGGGGACGCTCTTTCCTGCAAGCGCAAGCCCCTGCAGTTAATTACGCTACCGTATCGCGGTAACAACTTTCTCCTTCTCCAGATGGTCACTTCGTGTCGTGTGTGTGTCACGCCCCGCTTCCCAGAGTACACTAAGATCGGCACGTGACAGAGACAACCATGCTACCTGTGGCTAGGAAACATCCTTCCACAGTCACATTACGGCTGTCTGGGAGATATCAAGAACAGGAAAATAAAATAACTATCTAGTACATGTCTATATGCCATAATAAACGAGTCAAGAAATAATATGCGGAAGCAATATAAACAAAACACCTGGAAAGTAAAACTGGATACTAACTGGATCCTCACTACTCGGCCTGACGGCGGAAAATACTCCTGATCAGCCTGCAACAAAGGTAGAGGATTTGGGCCATGCAAAAACCAGACGTCAGTGCATCATAATATCAAGCAATAATAAAATCAAGGAGTAGCAAGGCATGCAGGTATGAGTATGAGCGGTAAAACAGGTATAACAGTAACATAAATAATGACGGTGAAGGGTAAGGCACAGGTGGTGTGCAGTGAGTAATCTAAACCGGTCTACTGGGTTAACTACTCTCAAGTCTTTGAAATCAATTTGAAGAATCATCGATGTAACTCAATAATATCCCATGCGTGCCCGGGACCACGGTCTAAGACTCTCGGGCTGAATCCGAGACGTGCCGCAAGGCAGTAAAAGGTAGTATGTAATGACGGATGATGTCAGCAGTATCATCCCGGGGCTGGCTTAGCCCGTAAGACTGATCAGTAAAGGTATCGAACTGTCGAGTTACAAGTCAGGCTTCATCATTGATTTCCCCATACCCCCAAGTTGTGTGTTCAAGTCAGGTATTGATAAATCTGGGGCTAATGCCAACACACGGTCAAGCAAGTATAGGTTTGTCTGAATAGACAACAGAAAATGTCCGTAGGGACAACAGGTCAAGATTGTTGGCATCAGTAACAAGATCAAGTAACAGGTCAAGCTATGGTACATTAGGTCATGTCAGGTAGTGAACAAGTATCAATCATGTCAAGGAGTGCACAGGTATCAAGTCGTGTCAAGTAGTAGTGTATCAAGTCATGTCAGGGGTGCACAAGTATCACATGGGTACTCATAATCAAATTATAATAAGTATGGGTACACAAAACAAGTATGGGGTACTAATATAACAATAAAATGGAATAATGTGATATGGTATGCAAATAGATATAATTTCAAGGATATGGATGCACAGTCATCGATTAGGGTTACATTTATAGTTCCAATATTAATTAGGATGCAATTTATTAAACATGGAGTGTTAATATCAAAGTATTATGTAGTAATGTGATCTATGGATACAATTATATGTATCTTAAATGCGATGGATGCAAACGGGTATCCGAAAAGTTATAAAACTATAAAATGGTAATGTGGGATGTACAACTAAGCAATATGTGATATAAATATTGATATAATAATATTAATATGGATAGCATATTCAAAGCGATCAATAACTATAAAAGTGGTATTTATTAACCATGCACAAGAAAGTTCCGTTCAGTAATTCAGCGTCACCTTAATTTGTAAAATAGCTTAAAAATAACAAACGTTCTCCAAAAGAGACGTGTCTTATACCAAAACAAAGATAATTCAATAAGGTTTTCATTTTTATAAGTATAAGTATCTCAAGTTGTCCCTACAAAAATATATGAACATTCGAAGTTGAAAGTTTGCTGCTGGAATTTCCCTGGACAGCAGTTTAGAGACATTTTCATTTGCATTTTATGTTATTTAAACAATTAATTTTGCAAGTAAATATTTCATAGAGTTATAGTATTCTGAGTTAGCTTTGTAACGAACTAAAGAACGTATACTAATATTTTTTTCTATGATTTATAATGAATTTTATAAGGTAAGGTGTACAGTAAATTTCAGATTTGTCGTATCTGCTTTTTCAACGACGTTTCATGTATAAACTATAATATTTTCAAACTATATTTTGTATAACATTATAAAATGCAGTTTATAAAATAATTAAAGATAATAATAAGAAATATTAAGACGATATAAATTTTACATATATAATTATAGTATGTCGCAAGTTGTAAACTTTCATACATTTTATATTATAAAACCGATTAACGTTAACTAATTACGGTGTATAAATTATATAGATATAGTTGTATGATGATGATGATGATGATGATACGGAAACATATAAATAAATTACATAAAGCATAGTATGTAGCAAGTTGTAAACTTGCCTCGATCGAATCACGCGACGGATACGCACGACACGTCCGACGTCAGTAAATCGTCGCAACGCACACGCGGCACGCGGGACGGGTCCAGACAAGGCAAGAGGGTGATCACACAGGGAAGGTACGTACACTGGATCACTCGGATCATCAGTGACGAGCACGGCTGCGGCGGTGATCACCAGAATCAAAAAAACAAGATCAATAAAAAGAAAGAAAAAAGAAGAAGAAGTAAGAAGAAGAGGCTATGAATTAAATAAAGAAAGAAAAACTTAAATAAATAAAAAATATATAAATATATATATGCAGAGGAGAGAGAGAGAAAGGGGTTGTTAGTTTGTTAGGAAATTAGATTTAAAATTTTAAAAGATTTTTAGATTTAAAATTTTAGATAAGAGTTTTCAGTTTGTTAAAGAAATCGTATGAAAATATTTAAACTAAATTTTAAAATTAAATAAATTGAATTTTAGCGGGAAACAAAATATTTCAAAATGCTCCCGGGTCGGGTCTAAAAATTCAGATTTAAAATACGAAAAATATTTGCGGCTTTTAAAATTCAAAATGAATGCTCAGGTAACAAAAATGTATACCCCCAAGGACGGATGCACGTACGTGCGCGTAGCCATCCAAACACGTATGTTTCACTAAACAGGACAAGAGCAATATGCGCGGATGCTACCACGGGGTTAGGGTTATCATGCAGGTCATGCAATGTATTTTTAAAATATTTTATGTGACTTAAAATATTATATTGTAAAAATGCAAATGCCAGATAAAATACCAGTATGCACTAAACATGAAAATGCACCAGTCTACGTAACAAGTCAGGATAATTCATAAGTTTGAATCAAATAAGTTCAAGCAAGCGGGTCGGGTCGAATGCAATGTAAAATGTAAAATACTATTCGCACCCAAAACACGATAAATCAGGAAAATATCACAATTAAGGAAATACGAGAACTGTAATTGGTATAAATGAACTAGGTTGTTATAGTGTGTATGTTTTATTTTTGGTTGCCCGTGGATTGTATACGGAGACTAATTTATGTTGTCGCCCGTAGGGGGTGGATTAGTCCAAATCCGTATCTTCTTAGATTTGGGTTTGGGGTTGGGTTTAAGGATACATTAGTCTCATTTGAGACTAAGATCCATTTAATCGTTTGTTAAGGATACGTTAGTCTAAATTCAGACCAAGGTCAACTTAACGCTTTGTTAAGGATAAGTTAGTCTAATTTTTAGACTGAGATCAACTTAACGGGATCGTTTAGATCCAACAAAAGAGCATTTAGGTTCTATTGTTTAGTTTAGGGACATTGCGGTCCATTGTTAGTTTGAGAACATTACGGTCCATAATTAGTTTAAGAACATTACGGTTCAAGGTTAAGGACATCATAGTCCATGGGCTTAAGGACCCCACAGTCCAAGGTTAAGCATATCATAGTTCATGGGCTTAAGGACCCCACAGTCCAAAGTTAAGGACATCATAGTCCATGGGCTTAAGGATCCCACAGTCTAAGGTTAAGGACATCATAGTCCATGTGTTTAAGGACCCCACAGTTCGCAGAATGTCTGGTTGTCGGGACCCGTCATCTTTCTGAAGACGTTGAAGGATTACAACGATAAATATCAGAGGAGTGAAAAGATATACCCTTGAACCAATATTGGTTAGGGGATCTTTAATTGGATTGATTTCAAGATCGTTAATCTTGTTTGAGATTAAGATCAACTTAAATGTTTGTTAAGGATACGTTAGTCTAATTTTAGTCTAAGATCTACTTAATAGGATCATTTAAATCCAACAAAAGAGAATTTGGGCTCTGTTGTTTAGTTTAGGGCCATTGCGGTCCAAGTTCAGATGCAAACATGGATTTGGAAATGCACCAGATAGTTATTGCCGTACAGTCTGGTCTGTTCGTCTGATATGTCGCATATCTTGCCTAGGGGTGGTAAACGTCAGACCCCAATAGCTCGATAAGTCATGCCGACGTGAGGTCCATAACATGTGTGAAACTACTGATAACACTTACCAGTAGATCACTGCAACCCTGGCCAGGGATTTCCTGTTATAGCCAATCGAACACAGCGCAACATCAACCCCCTATACCGGGAGAGACGAATCCCCTCCTATCGCTCATTGCCTCCATGTGATTCAGGACTGTACCCAAAAACCACCGTTTTGCACACCCTCTTGGACGTGGTAAGGTGAAAATCAAAGCACAGTGGGAACCACACAAGACTCTATGACGATCTCGGGTCAACAGACTACTCTGTACCAGTGTCACCAGAGAACTGCCATCTGACGTAAGGTATAATACCATCTGGGAGTTCTCGGCGAGTCCGTCCAGTGTACCCAGTCTCCAATGAGCACCCGTATATCATCTCTGATGTCAAACACCAATGGATATGGGATCATCCATCGCCCATCTGTATGGGTCGAGAAGGTATACGCTAGTCTACTCTGGTATATCGATGCCCCATCTCGATACACCCATGACTAGGGACCTTGAAGGATGTACTTATGGACTACCATGTCCCCACTAGTATGATCCGCATCATAGTCCAGGTAGTCAAGTACACATCCTAAGGGCTTTACCAACATGTAACAGAGAGACAACTAGTGTACATGTTAAGGTAAAGAGTAACCAGATAGCGTACTATCATGTCGAGCAAGAAAGTTCTCCCTATATATGTCCCAGCATCCACTACAATATACATCCTATGCACAGTAATGGCCTCTAGGGCATACATATAACTAACAAAATACGCTCAAACTTACAAAATATTAACGCAATAGAATTTTCTAGTTTATCCAGCGTCACAACCTCCAGTGTTTTAGCACACAACTCTCTGAAAAAACAACATAGGTCGTTGATTATTAGACCAACCGATTCGGGGAGAGAAGTCCTGAGGGCTAATGGAAGAAGGTGCTCCACGATAACATGGTGATCATGACTTTTCAGCCCATCGATCTTGCCTTTCACAATTTTTATTTTCTTGCAGAATGATCCTAAGAAACCTGTAGGAACTTTCAAATCATGCAACACCTGCAGGAATCTTTTCTTCTCCGGTTGTGACATATGATAAGCGCATTGGGAAGTACAAACTTACCCGGTTTACCCACTACCGGTCTAGGGTGTAATTCACTTCTTATTCCCCACTCATGTAGATCCATCCGAGCATTCAGGTTGTCTTTCGATTTCCCGTCTTTACAAAGAAGCAAGTTGAGTATGTGCTCTGATACTCCCTTCTCTATATACATGACGTCCAGACAATGACGCACTAAATTTGTTGACCAGTACGGAAGCTCGAAGAAAATGCTTAACTTGTTCCAAAATGGTGGTTTGACATGTTTCGTCGGATCCATCCCGAAGGTCATATTATTGTAACCATCCCATTGAGCAGTCACGTCCTCTCCGGACAATGGGGATGGAGGTCCAAGAAGCTCCTGATGACCATCAAAGTGAAACGTGTCTAACCTATAGGGGTGGTCTGGAGACAGGAAACATCGATGGCCGCAATAACAAACCTTCCTGCTAAAATTCAAGAATTTCGATGTTGTGTGTTCACGGCAATGAGGACATGCTTTGTGACCATGTACGGACCAACCTGATAGCATTCCATATGCAGGAAAGTCATTAATTGTCCACATTAAAACCGCACGCAGTATGAAGGTTGTTTTGTGTTTGCATCGTATGTCTCTACACCATCAATGAACAAAGATTTCAACTCCTCGATCAGAGGTCGGAAATAGACGTCGATATTGTTTCCCGGTGAGTTTAGTCTGTCGATAAGAAGAGGCATCATAAAGTATGATTAGTCCATAGCCAACCAAGACGACAGATTATAAATTATCATTACAACGGGCCATGTGCTGTGACTTCCAGCCATATAGTTGAATGGGCAAAAGCCATCACTAGCCAGTCCGAGCCGGACATTGCGAGGATCGCTACTGAATATTGCGTACCTCCTATCAAAATCCTTCCATGCCGGTGAGTCTCTTGGATGGCTTATTTTTCCATCTTCACTTGGAGAAACACGGTGATGCCAAATCATTGCCTCGGCTATTTTCTTGCACCTGAATAGCTTCTGTAGCCTCTGAGTTATAGGAAAGTATCGTGCTATCTTGACAGGTATATCAGGCTTCTTATCAGAATCTTTCGGCTTATACCTGACCTCTCCGCATGTTGGACACTCTTTCAAATCTGAATTCTCTTTCCGGTACAACACGCAATTTTTAGGACATGCTTGAATCTTCTCGCACTTAAGACCCAAATCAGACATCATCTTCTGGGCTCCGTACCAGCTGTCGGGCACGTTATTTCCCGGGAGAATAGAATGTTTCAAGAACGAAAGAAGTATTGTGAATGACTTTTTGCTCCATCCATTTAGGCACTTAATCTAGAAAAGTTGGACGAACCATGAGAGGGTGGAATACTTCGCATTCTCATAAATTGGTTTTCTAGCATCATTCATGAAATTTTCATATTTATCCACACGCGGTTGTTCCCCTCCGAAAGACGGCCGAGACTGAACGCCTTGCCTGAGATTCGGGGCAGATGCTATTTGGTTTTATCCGTCCACCTCTCCGAAGATGCCAAGTTGATTTATGGAAACGTGTATCGGAAGTTTGGACGGATGCGGCCGATATAGCAGACTTCGTCATATTCCCCCTCACTTAAGGGGTTTTTGATTGTGGGGACGCTCTTCCCTGCAGGTGCAAGCCCCTACAGTTAATTACGCTACCGCATCGCGGTAACAACTTTCTCCTTCTCCAGAATTTCACTTCGTGTCGTGTGTGTTTGTTTTATTTGTGGTTGCCCGTGGATTGTTTACGGAGACTAAGTAATGCCGTTGCCCGTAGGACGTGGATTAGTCCAAATCCGTATTTACTTAGATTTGGGTTTGGTATTTTAGTTTAAGGATACGTTAGCCGCATTGAGGCTAAGATCAACTTAAACATTCGTTAAGGATACGTTAGTCTGATTTGAGACTAAGATCAACTTAACGGAAAGAGCACTTAGGGGGCTCTAATGTTCCAGTTTAGGGACGTAGTGGTCCATTTAATGTGTGTGGCCATCGAGACCCGTCATCTCTCTGACGACGTTGAAGGATTACAACGACAGGTGTCAGAGGAGTTCGGAGATGTACCCTTGAACCAAAGTCGATTTGGAGTTTTATGGTCCACTTGAATGTTTAAGGATACGTTAGCCAGGTTTTGAGGCTAAGATCAACTTAAACGGGATCGTTTAGATCCAGCAAAAGAGCATTTGAGGGCTCTATTGTTCCAGTTTAGGGACGTAGTGGTCCATAGGTAGTTTAAGGACGTTGCGGTCCATCGCCAGTTTAGGGACGTGGTGGTCCATCGCCAGTTTAGGGACATGGTGGTCCATAAGTAGTTTAGGGACATTGCAGTCCATGTTCCAGTTTAGGGACGTGATGGTCCATGTTCCAGTTTAGGGACGTGGTGGTCCATTGCCAGTTTAGGGACATGGTGGTCCATGTTCCAGTTTAGGGATGTGGTGGTCTATGTTTGTGGCCGTCGGGACCCGTCACCTCTCTGACGTCGTTGAAGGATTACAACGATAGGGGTCAAAGGAGTTTAGAGATGTACCCTTGAACCGGATGTAAATTGATTTAAGAGAGCAGCCGTGCTCAGTCAATTTAATTTGAGGACTTATGGCCATGATTGGGCTAAGTCCAGTTGAAGATATTCAACGCTTTTTTATCTGTAGCCTATTAAGCCTGTGCTAGGGCTTTGCACCTGTTTAATAATGCACAGCATTAATCTTGGTCTCTGTTGGACCTTTATTTGAGCTCTGCTCCTTTTTAAATGATGCATAGCATTAGACTTTTAATTAAATGCACGGCATTTGTTTTGGTCTAACAGACCTCTGTTTGGGCTCTGCCCCCTTTTTAATAATGCATTGCAGAGCATTAGTCCTGTCAGGCCCTTTTAATTTGGGCTCTGTCCCTTTATTTATAATGCAGAGCATTTTTTTTGGTCCATTGGGCATTTTAATTGGGTTCTGCCCCTTTTGAATAATGCAGAGCATTTGCTCTTCTGACAGTGTGCTGCCAGGCGCTTTGCGCCAATTATTGAGCATAAGCGCATGTGGAGGTGACACGTGTCATGCTTTGGTGAGCGCAGTGCGCTGTGTCAGTGCGCTGCTCTGTTGCGCTGCTGACACATGGCACTCTCTGGTGGCTTGCGCCAACCCAGGAGCGCAACAGTGTAGTTTTTGCAAGTGCAAGGCACTGTTTCAATAACTTGATCCAATTTTGGGTTCAAGAAAAGAATCTTCAAGATTCCAGAACCAATGGTTCATAAAAAAGTGCAAGGTACTTATTGTTTTTATTTATTGAAGATCATTAATCTTGTTCTTAGATCAATGATCTTATTCAGAAGAAGTTCTTCTTTTTTATAAAGGTTTTTACTTTTTTTTTTACTTCTTCAAAGTTCCTCAGAGTTCTCTCTCTTTTTTTTCTGAAGTTCTTGATGTTGATGATGCCCTCTGAATTGGGGTCTAGGGGCCTTTATATAGTGCCCATTAATTAGTTAAATTTATTAAAGAGATCTTTCTCTGAATGATTTGGGAAATTTTCCCCACCGTTGGATCTTTGATCCAAGGGCTTCATTTTTACAAAAGACAATCTTCTTGTTTTAACAAGAACAGAAAGAACTTACTAGAATTTTAATTCTGTTGGGCGCAGATGCACCAGCGCTTGACACGTGTCACGCAGCGCACGGCACAGCGCAGTTGCGCCATCGCAACTGTGCTGACACGTGTCGTGCAGGCACAGCACAGCGCAACTGCGCCGCCACGCGGCGCGCAGCGCAGAGTGCAGCGCAGAGCGCAAGTATGCTGAAGCGTTGCTTCTTTAATTAAAGTTTGAATTTTAAACAGAGCCTTGCTCTGATTGGGTGCGCTGCCTTGGGCGCTGCGCTCTCTGCGCTGGCGTGTATAATTTTAACACGTGGCGCTCTGCGCGCAGCGCAGGGGATCTGAAGCGTTACTTCATTTATTTTAACTTTAATTTTCACTTTAATTTTCAAAACAGAACTTTGTTCTGATTGGGGGAAATAGAAGTGTTGCTTCGTTTCCTGCCTTGGAATTTGAACAGAGATTTGCTCTGATTGGGGTAAATAAATGCCCCCCCCACCGTTGCACTTATGTGGCCTCCAAACGTGAGCGCAGCGGTGGCAGAATTCCAACCGTCGTGCTATCCCTTGAAAGTTGAAACGGTTCTTCAATGCCTATAAATAGGACCTTTGGTCCCTTAGATAATTTTCATCTTTTCATAAGAAGTTTGTTCAGAGCCCTGCTCTTTTGTTTAAGCACTTTTAAAAGTTCGAACTTTAGGTAAAAATTAATTTGGATTAAATTAAATCAATTTTAAGAGCCTTGCTCTCAATAAATCCCTGATGTAAAGAAGACCCATTTAGGGTTTCACTTAGCAGAGTTTTGCTCTAAAAGGGTCTAAAGAGAACTAAGGAGAATCTTATTAGGGTTCCTTTAATAGAGCTTTGCTCTCTAAAAGATTTTCCTTGTATTTTCTTATTTCATTAATGGAGCTTTGCTCCTTCCAAATCATACAAAAGGACTCTTAGGAGTTTTTCATTGATCTTGGAGTTTAAAAATGGCCTTTTATTTCTCGGTGCATTATATCATTTTGCTTAATCAGTCTTTCTGATAATTTTGTTGATTCTCTTTCACAGAAACAATGGACGCCCACATGTACAACCTTGACGAGATCATCTCTTACGGGGACATCCGCTGACTTGGCCGTTCTCAAAATCGAGAATTCACAAACGCGGAGTGTGCTGAAATCATGAGCCGTTTCAACGCATATAACGGTCAACTGCTTCCCTAACGTTCCTCCCTCCTAAAGCTTATCGTGGGAGCCATCTGGGAAGCGCTTCCCTTATTCTGTTCCGGTGTGCCGCTTGGGGTGTTAGATGCCGCCGAGAATAAGGTGCACTCGGTGTACTTGATGAACTTAATCTCGAAGAGACGGCGAGACAATCTTGTCGATCTCCTGCACCAGGCCTTCCAACAGTCCGCCATACTCGCTGCTTATTGGAGGGAGGAGGACATCCGTGAGGATCCCGATGCTTGTGCTCGCGAAAGAAAGCACACTAGGATGGTTCGCCAGGCTTGGAAAATCTTAGATAAGGTTACTTTCGAGTTCCTTAATCCATGTCCTGGGTCCGAGGTTATACCATTATAAACATTTCAATAATGTTGTTATTTATTTCTTTATGATTGTAAAAGCCATTTTGAAATATGAATGAAAATTTTTTATTTCAGCTTGTCTTATTTCTCATTCTGAGTCTTTTGCACACACATGAATGGATGTGTCTCGAATACTTGATCAAATGCAAATCGAATGTCCTTTCTGTCGCTTCCCTCTTTCTTTTATTATCAGTATACTGCTTTAGTAAACATGGTTGATAGGTGATAGAGCGAGCATCCTGTATTGGCTTCTTCAAAAGGCAGCGATGGTTTAGGCCGCAGGTTCAGACCCGCTGCCTAAGACTTTTCAACTCTATGAGCCGTGAGGGTCTCATAGAGACTTTTCTCCCTACGGATCGAGAGAATCCCGTAGGTGGATTTTCTCCTAGGAATCGTGAGGATTCCTTAGTGCGTTTTCTCTTATAAGTCATAAGGATCCTATAAGAGAATTTTCCCTCTTATGAGCCGAGAGGACTCATAAGCAGTTGTTTCCCTCCTTGTCGAGATTCGACTTCGGAGAGTGAGACCCGTGGATAGTATGCAAGAGACCATTTTGGGCCGACTTGCAGGGTCCCAGTGCTTAGGAAACATGTTTTTTTTAATCCCCGCCGCCTAAGGCTTTTCTTCACGAGTCGAGACGAATCGAGCAGTTCCCGCAAAGACATCAATTTCCTCACGAGTCGAGACGAATCGAGCATTTCTCGCAAGAATATCCTAACGTCACAGTTAACCTCTGCTCTTTACGACAGAAGTCCGTTAGGGTCTGTGGTACTTAGGGTTTTGACCGTCGTACCGTCGCATCAGCTGATATATTCCTCGATATGCAATCGTGCTGTTCGAGTAGCCCAGCGATTGTCGTGTCTCTGATCCCTTCGGGGGCTGGACAAGACGTCTTCAAGCAATCCTCCTTGGCAGTTTGACCGTCGGAAGAGCAAGCGTTAGAAATTTGCCATGCCGCTTTTTACTTGAGGTTAGACTCATTTTGGAGAGTCCCGATGAGTCATAACCACTCCACGCTGGTGTGGGATGATCTCCGATAGTCTTTCAGGTTTTATGTAAGTTGCCGTCAAGACCCTGAAGCTAGGAATTTGGCCTTTGCTTCGTTTGCTGGCATCACGTCTGCTGTATTGAGACAAATGTCGCGGTGGAGCTGGGATTTTGCCGTGGCTCCGTTAGTTTGATTGTCGCGTCTGATCTCTGCTGGAGGAAGAACGCTGAGGTGACAACTCGTCTGCTGTATCGAGATGAATGTCGCTGTTGTCTCTAGCTTATTGGTGAACCGTCGAGGTTTGGAACTAGAGATTTTGCCGTGGCTCCGTTTGTTTGATTTTCACGTCTGATCCTTACTGGAGGAAGAATGCTAAGGTGACATCTCATCTGCTGTATAGAAACGAATGTCGAGGTGGAGCTGGGATTTTTCCGTGGCTCCGTTTGTTCGATTGTCGCGTCTCATCCTTACTGGAGGAAGAACGCTGGATTGACATCTCGTCTGCTGTATAGAAATGAATGCTGAGGTGGAGCTGGGATTTTGCCGTGGCTCCGTTTGTTCGATTATCGCATCTGATCCTTACTGGAGGAAGAACGCTGGGTTGACATCTCGTCTGCTGTATAGAAACGAATGCCGAGGTGGAGCTGGGATTTTGTTGTGGCTCCGTTTGTTTGGTTGTCGCGTCTGCAGTATCAAGACGAACATAGAGGTGGTGACCATTCCATGTTGGTGTGGGATGATCTCCAGTTGTCTTTCGAGCTTTATATGACTTGCCGTTAAGACCTTGAAGCTAGGAATTTGGCCTTCGCTTCGTTTGCTTTGTCACGTCCGAATCCGGTTGGAGGAAGAACGCTAGGGTGACTACTCGTCTACTGTATCGAGATGAACGTCGCGGTTGTCTCCAGGTTGCTTGTGAACCGTCGAGGTTTGGAACTAGGGATTTTGTCGTGGCTCCGCTTTGCTTCGACCGCGAGGTCTTTTGTTGGTGTTGTATCTGTATCCGTAGATATTGTCATTAAGATTTGGCTCCGTTTTCTGATGGAGCATTGGGAGGGAAAAGGTGCTTCCTTCTTTGTTTGTGCCCTTGGATTGTATACAGGGATTGCTGTGCTATCGCCTGTAGGGCAAAAGTTTCATTCATCATTTTTTTTTATTATTTTATTTTCGCGATGCTCTATCATTTCAACTTTCATATCGCGAAAATCGCGATTGCCCAATCATTTCGGCTATTTTTCGCGGTGCCCAATCATTTCGGGTATTTATTTCATTTTTACTCGCTGCTTTTTGCCCAATCATTTCGGCTATTTTGTGTGCATATGTTTTTACTTGCTGCTTTTTATTGCAAGTTGCCCCATCATTTTGACTGTTTCGTATGCATGTGCGGCCTACTGGCTTTCGCCGTAAACCTGAAATTAGATATCGATTTCGGCATCAACACCGCTACAACTGGGATATTGCCAGGAGCGAATCATCATTTGCCTCTGTCGATGTCGAACAAAGGTGACTTAGCGAACAGGGTTAAAGTCCTGTCAACTAAGGCTTTTGACTTCATGAGCCGTAAGGATCTCACAAAGGTATTTCTTCCTACAAGTCGTGAGGATCTTGTAGGTATATTTTCTCCTTAGGAATCGTGAGGATTCTTAAGTGTATATTCCTCTGTAAATCGTAAGGATCCTACAAGAGGGTTTTCTCCTTATAAGTCGAGAGGACTTATAAGGGTTGTTCACCATGTGAACATATCCTCCAGTCACGGATGGGACTTGGTTAGGGAAATGCTTATTTGCGCCCGTGGATTGTATACAAGGGTCAGTATGAGCCGCCTGTAGGGCAATATCGAAGGTTGTGAGGGCTGCTTAAGAACAGGTTCAGATCTTTGTAACTTAAGACTTTCAAATCTTATGAGCCGTGAAGGTCCCATAAGAGAGTTCTCCTTACGAGTCGTGAGGATCTCGCAAGTGTATTTTCTCCTTAGGAATCATGGGGATCCCTAAGTGTGTTGCTCCCTTGTGAGTCGTAAGGATCTCACCCGGGTGGTTTCTCCTTACAAGGTCGAGAGGACCTTGTAAGTGTCCTTTAACGAGGTTGTGCTCTTTCGGGTTTTCACAAACACTCGCTGGTAGTCCTACTGTTTTTTACTCACGGAGCCCTTTCGGGTTTTCATCCGTGCCCTTTTTGCTTATGGGCATACCCCCTTTTTTTATTATATATTTTTTTTATTCCTTTTTTTTGCGAGGTCGCGCCCTTTCAGATTTTCACGAATGCTCGCCGGTAGCCCTGCTGTTTTTACTCATGGAGCCCTTTCGGGTTTTCATCCGTGCCCTTTTTGCTTATGAACATACCGTTTTTTTTTTAATTTTCTGTTTTCTTTTTTTATATTCTCGTCAGCCTGAGGATGCTGCGGTAGTAGTTTAAAGACGTTTCGGTCGTTTGCAAGTTTTAGGACATTGCGGTCCATTGTTAGTTTAAGGTCGTTTCGGTCCGCTGTCGCCGTATTTGATGCAGATCTTTAGTTTACTGACTTTTCGGTCTATGGGGCTTTCTCTATGACTGAGCATGATGCCCCCAGCATATCCATCTTTCTCAGAGCGTGCGGTTGTGGCGGGTTCACCCTCCAGTTTTCGGGGATGACGAACTTGCCCTGTTGGTATTGGTCTTCGACCCAGTTCTTGAAGACGTAACAATTTTCGATCGGATGGCCCAATATTTGGTGGTAAGGGCAATAATCAGAACTGTTGACCTCATCCAGTTGTAGTTGGTGTTTCGGCTCCAGTAGAGTGATAAGCCTGTTATGCACTGCCACTTCGAACAGCCTCCTTGTTTCATCCTGGGGAAATGAGTAAGGACGTCTTAGCCTCTTCTCGAGGGATATGCGTGAACGCATATTGTTTTAACGAACAACCGGTCTAGGGCCACTCGACTGTTGTTGAGTGTTGGCGACGAGGGTCATTTTCCCTTTCCTTTATCCTTTTTGCTCGATCCTTTGTTTGCGGGACCGTGATTTTTTCCGAGTAGCGTGCGATTGCACGGCTGAACGTTCTCGCAACTTCTCAATTCTTTCATTTTTGAAATGGATTCCTTGAGGAGAGGGTTGAGGGTAACTTCTTCGTCAGAGTCGCTTCCAAAGGTGATAATTTGCGATCCCTTGGAGTCGGCTATTTGACCATCGTCGGCGGCTCTTTTGCGCTCATCTATCGCACTTTTTCGATGTCTACGAGCTTCACACTTTGTCCTATTGAAGTGTTGCTTTTGAGCACATATCCTTGCCACCAACACTTAAAGGAGTCGCAGCCTTCAGTAGGATGTATGATCTTCTGATGATATAAGCAGAATTTAGGATGCATCTCTAATCCGCCGAGAGTATTTTCTTCAGAAGGCGGTAGTTTCATTCCCACTGATAGGGCTTTGGCGAACCTTTTCCTCGTATTGAATTTGTTTTTACCCGTAGCGGATGACTTTTGATTTGACGGAAGTGCCTCGACTCTTTGGCCTAGTAGTCGGTGTTTGGCTCCTTCCAGTATGGCCATCCCATGCTCTTGATTGGCTTTAACTTTCAGACGAATCTCATTCATGAAGGCATCGATCAACTCGTCTGACGGCTGTGGAATTTCTAGTTCAGGGTTCGCCTTCGGTTTCTCGGCGCAAGGAGCCTCTTCATCATCCGCCAATGAGTGAGAGATCACATGACAAGTCGCTACGTAGTTTTCGGATTCATCTGATAAGTCTTCTCCATCATTTTCGTCGTCGACAAAAGAACAAGCTGCCCCCATCGTGTCCGTCTTCTTTGGAGTGTGCGGCTGTGGTGGGTTTACCTTCCAGTTTTTAGACAGCGCGAACTTGCCTTGTAAGTACTGATCCTCGATCCATCCTTTAAAGACGAAATAATCCTCGATTGGGTGACTTACCGTTTGGTGGTAAGGGCAATAATTGGGATTATTAAGATCGCCTAGCTGCGATAGACGCTTTGGACTCGGCAGATTGATGAGTCTGTTGCGCATTGCCAGCTCGAACAGTCTTCTTATTTTATTCTGAGGAAATGAGTAAGGACGTCCTAGTCTCTCTTCGAGGGATGGGCGTGGACGCACATTGTCTTGGCGGACGACCGGCTTTGAGTTGCTCGGCTATTGTTGAGCATTGGCGACAACGATCGCTTTCCCTTTTCCTTTCTCATTTCGAGAATCGGGTTTTGGAGGAGACGGTCCATGGCCCATCTGGTCCATTTGGGCTAACTTGTCGATTAAGGCCTGGAAGGGGTCGGCCTGAAGAACATCATGAATTGTGAGATGATCGCTTGCGGATCAAGGGTACCTACAAACGTGCCTACTGCAAGAGCCTCTTCTATGCGTTGTTCGCATTTCGACCATAGGTTCCGCCATCGTGTTGCGTATTGGACCCACGTTTCGACGGGCCTTATCCTGGCAGTTATCAGTACTATTATCGGGGTGCGTTCACTAGCACTCGCGAATCTTTGTGTAAATAGTAGCTCCATCTCCGCAAATGTTTTGACAGAGTCATTAGGTAGCTCCGAATACCATTCAAAAGCTGTTTCTGCTAAGCTGCCGACGAATTGGCGAAGCAACAATTTGTCATCGCCTCCAGTATTGCCGCATAAGGCCCTAAATTAAGCGGCATGCTAATGTGGATTCCATGTCCCCTTATATACGTAGAATTTAGGGATCGTATATCCCGGCGGGTAACTGATTTGGTCATACCAGCTTGGATAGGGTCGTCCGGTTCTAACAATTTGCGCAGCCGCTGCATTCGCTTGATGAACCCGTATCTGCTGAGTGATATAATCATCGAGCGCGGTCTTGGAATGGTTTCATCCTTGGCTGTTGAAAGAGCCGGAAAAGGATTAGATGTCTCCCTTTTATCATCTTCGATAATGACTGGTTGGTCATCAGCTGGAGGGTCTGGCTGTAACATCATCCCTACCATATCTTGGAAGAGGAGCGCCATCTGTTTTATGTTAGCCTCTTGCTCTGCGGCTTCTTTGTCCTTCTTTTCGAGGACTCTACGTAGGAAGTCAGTTTCTTGTTCGTGACGCTGTTCTGATGATGACTCCGAGCTTTCTTTTGGCCCAGTAAGTGCAGCCATTGTGGTCATCATTTCCTAAAGCTTTTGTTGTTGCTCCTGGGCTTTCGTCATTGATCGGGTGAGCGGTCGGCGGCCTGTAGAAGCACGGCTTTCCTTCTTTCCGGCAGCCATATAAACAGTGTGCACCACCATGCCCCTAGACTTGGGGCGTTTTTGTTCAGCACTTTTACGCTTCGCCATGTTCGCAGGGGCTTTTTGCGGCCTCCTTTTCCTTTAAGTGATTGAAGTTGAGGGGGCCGTCGCAGTGGGCACCCAAGCAGCTGTTGCTTTTTGTGGCTTGACGGAGCAATCCTTCTCTTGCCGAACCTTCATCTTTTTCTGTCGGCGGAGATAGTTTTCATCAATCACCGACTCTTGAACCTGTCGCCAGACTTTGTAAATTTTAGAGGACAGCCGTTGAGGGGGCTGCTCTAGCTTCTTCTCTGGAGTATTCTCCACAGGTGAAGGAGTTCGTTTCAACACCGCAGTAGGAGAGTTTCCGCGCACCATGTTCAGCAATTCAAAGTTGTTCCCAGTTGGAACAGTAGTATCGATCCCCACCGTTGGAGCTGGCGGAGTTATCCTAGAGGGGGAGTTGCCCCCAGCCTTCCTCACTCGGTGCCAGTGGCAACGTCGAGCGTGTCGTGCGGATGGAGTTGATTCAGCCGTAGGGGCGACCTCCTCATGCCCCTTGTATTGGTCAAAATTTGCTGGTACTAGCCTTTTAAAGACCGATGTCCGTTGGAAGGGGACAGCCAACCTATCAAAAGAGGACTTCCGAGTAGGGGAAACAACCTTGGTGATTTCGCCTGGAACGGGAGAAGGGATGGCTATCCGCTTCGGGATAACGCCTTCTGGTATTGCAGGCTTCTTCATGGGCCCGTTGGAGTTCTGGCCTGGTCTATTAAAAACTGAGGCAGTGGAGTTGGGCGACCCGTTGAGAGGGGCCGCAGCAGTGGTAAGTCGATCAAAGACCGACTTCTTTGGGGCTTCTTCAAATGTCATTGAGGCATTGAAGCTTGTCGGTGGGAGCATGGTCCCGAAGAATAGTCCAGTGGTGGCTTGAGTTACCTGCTCCACTGGCATCTTGAAAAGGGAGGCCGCTTGGGGCCCGTAAGTCACTCCTCTAGCAGGGACGGAGCGAGAGTTGCAGTTGCAGGTAGTCTAGTTTGAAACCATTGTTCTTCTGTTTTCTGCACAGATCAAGACACCAAATCTAAGTACCTTGAATCCACAGGCAGCCACAGCAAACTGCGATTTGTTCGCGAACACGACACACGAAATGTGGAGTGGAAAGAGAAAAAGGTCCCACCGGGCTTGCCAGAATCTGTTCCCCTCCGAAAGACGGCCGAGACTGAACGTCTTGCATGAGATTCAGGGCAGATGCTATTTGGTTTTATCCGTCCACCTCTCCGAAGATGCCAAGTTGATTTATGGCACCGTGTATCGGAGGTTTGGACGGATGCGGCCGATGTAGCAGACTTCGTCAGATTACCCCTCACTTGAGGGGTTTTTGATTGTGGGGACGCTCTTCCCTGCAGGCGCAAGCCCCTGCAGTTAATTACGCTACCACATCGTGGTAACAACTTTCTCCTTCTCCATAATTTCACTTCGTGTCGTGTATGTTTGTTTTGTTTGTGGTTGCCCGTGAATTGTATACGGAGACTAAGTAATGTCGTCGCCCGTAGGACGTGGATTAGTCCAAATCCGTATTTACTTAGATTTGGGTTTGGTGTTTTAGTTTAAGGATACGTTAGCCGCATTGAGGCTAAGATCAACTTAAACGTTCGTTAAGGATACGTTAGTCTGATTTGAGACTAAGATCAACTTAACGGAAAGAGCACTTAGGGGGCTCTAATGTTCCAGTTTAGGGACGTAGTGGTCCATTTAATGTGTGTGGCCATCGGGACCCATCACCTCTCTGACGACGTTGAAGGATTACAACGACAGGTGTCAGATGAGTTCAAAGATGTACCCTTGAACCAAAGTCGATTTGGAGTTTTATGGCCCACTTGAATGTTTAAGGATACGTTAGCCAGGTTTTGAGGCTAAGATCAACTTAAACGGGATCGTTCAGATCCGGCAAAAGAGCATTTGAGGGCTCTATTGTTCCAGTTTAGGGACGTAGTGGTCCATAGGTAGTTTAAGGACATGGTGGTCCATCACCAGTTTAAGGACATGGTGGTCCATAAGTAGTTTAGGGACATTACGGTCCATGTTCCAGTTTAGGGACGTGGTGGTCCATGTTCCAGTTTAAGGACGTGGTGGTCCATTGCCAGTTTAGGGACGTGGTGGTCTATGTTCCAGTTTAGGGATGTGGTGGTCCATGTTTGTGGCCGTCGGGACCCGTCACCTCTCTGACGTCGTTGAAGGATTACAACGATAGGGGTCAAAGGAGTTTAGAGATGTACCCTTGAACCGGATGTAAATTAATTTAAGAGAGCCGCCGTGCTCAGTCAATTTAATTTGAGGACTTACGGCCATGATTGGGCTAAGTCCAGTGAAGATATTCAACGCCTTTTTATCTGTGACCTATTAGGCCTGTGTTAGGGTTTTGCCCCTGTTTAATAATGCACAGCATTAATCTTGGTCTCTGTTGGACCTTTATTTGAGCTCTGCTCCTTTTTAAATGATGCATAGCATTAGGCTTTTAATTAAATGCACAGCATTTGTTTTGGTCTAACAGACCTCTGTTTGGGCTCTGCCCCCTTTTTAATAACGCAATGCAGAGCATTAGGCCTGTCAGGCCCTTTTAATTTGGGCTCTGTCCCTTTATTTATAATGCAAAGCATTTGTTTTGGTCCATTGGGCCTTTTAATTGGGCTCTGCCCCTTTTGAATAATGCAGAGCATTTGCTCTTCTGACAGTGTGCTGTCAGGTGCTTTGCACCAATTATTGAGCGCAAGCGCATGTGGAGGTGACACGTGTCACGCTCTGGTGAGCGCAAGCGCAACAGCGCAGTGCGCTATGTCAGTGCGCTGCTCTGTTGCGTTGCTGACATGTGGCGCTCTCTGGTGGCTTGCACCAACCCAGAAGCGCAACAGTGCAATTTTTGCAAGTGCAAGGCACTGTTTCAATAACTTGATCCAATTTTGGGTTCAAGAAAAGAATCTTCAAGATTCCAGAACCAATGGTTCATAAAAAATTGCAAGGCATTGTTATTGTTTTTATTTATTGAAGATCATTAATCTTGTTCTTAGATCAATGATCTTATTTTTATAAAGGTTTTTACCTTTTTTTTTGACTTCTTCAAAGTTCCTCAGAGTTCTCTCTCTTTTTTTCCTGAAGTTCTTGATGTTGATGATGCCCTCTGAATTGGGGTCTAGAGGCCTTTATATTGTGCCCATTAATTAGTTAAATTTTTTAAAGAGATCTTTCTCTGAGTGATTTGGGGAATTTTCCCCACCGTTGGATCTTTGATCCAAGGGTTTCTGTTTTACAAAAGACAATCTTCTTATTTTAACAAGAACAGAAATATCTTACTAGAATATTAATTCTGTTGGGCGCAAATGCACCAGCGCTTGACACGTATCATGCAGCGCACGGCGCAGCGCTGCGCAACCGCGCCGCCACGTGGCGTGCAGCACAGAGCGCAGCGCAACTGCGCTGCCACGCGGCGCGCAGCGCAGAGCGCAAGTCTGCTGAAGCGTTGCTTCTTTAATTAAAGTTTGAGTTTTAAACAGAGCCTTGCTCTGATTGGGTGCGCTGCCTTGGACGCTGCGCTCTCTGCGCTGGCGTGTCTGATTTTGACACGTGGCGCACTGCGCGCAGTGCAGGGGATCTGAAGCGTTGCTTCATTTATTTTAACTTTAATTTTCACTTTAATTTTCAAAACAGAGCTTTGCTCTGATTGGGGGATACAGAAGCGTTGCTTCGTTTCCCGCCTTAGAATTTGAACAGAGTTTTGCTCTGATTGGGGTAAACAGCGGTCCTTGACCGGAAGGAATGTCATCTTCGGCACGAATAGATTCACCTAGGACAACCTCTACCATATCCTCCATTTCTTCTCCTTCTACCGCATTACCGAATTCTCCTTCTACCGCATTACCGAATTCTCCTTCTTCTCCTACCGTATTATCGTGTTCTCCTTCTTTTTCTGCCGCATTACTGCATTCTTCTCCTTCCCCGTGATATTTCCAACTTGTATAAATTCTAGTAAACCCATATTTTACAATATGAAGCTCTGCCAATTCTACCTTCTGCCAGTACTTATTACCACATCTATCGCACGGACAGAGAATCTTCTCTATTATGATCTTATTATGTGCACGTGCAAATTCAATAAAAGCGGCAACTCCTACGACAAACTTAGGTTGCATACGTTGTTGCCAATCCGCATGCATCCAGTCCTTAACTCTGACGTTCTCATAGGCCATGTTAGACTGTATAACATATAAATTGTAGGTTATGGTGACTATATTGAGAAATATAAGAACGGGATAGTTACTGACAAAGGAAAAAATCCGTGTATATGTTTTGTGTGTGCGTTTGTCGTTGAAAAGAATAAATTATCGAACGTATGTTAACCGATAGACGGGGATTAAGTGGAGCTTTTAGTTTCATATATGAATATCGATGAGAATGTGAAGGTTTCATATTATCATCGAGTATCATATATTGGTTTTAACTTGAACATCTTAAATCACTCTCTAATTATGCGTTTGTTGTGTATTCTTGTTGTATGTGTGTGTTCCGGCTGTCGGGGGTAAGGCTTCTATCCCATTAAGAATGTATAGAGGGAACACCCATTCGCTTGTATTTTCAACCGTTTTGAGTAAATTTCGGCAGCACCTCCCCGCTGTTTTCCGAGTACACTGAATAGAATAGATAATCATTTCAAAGCTGTGAAACAACGTTGAAATGAACATCTAATCTATCTTTGTACACGGAGAACCAGCGAAAAGGTACCGACGAAATATCTCGAAACGGATGAAAACATAAATGAATGAAGGTGTTTTGCTTTATACATTCCTAACTTGTCCACACGGGACAAATCTATCGGTTACGATAGGATTGAATCTTCTCGTCACATAGACTATACGACGGTTGTTAGTATCGAGCTATATCGTCCGATATTTAACAAAGCTTCGTATAGTTCTATGTCACGACGAACATCGAATGTATGTTAACCGATAGACGGGGACTAAGTGGCGCTTTTAGTTTCATATATGAGTATCGATGAGAATATGAAGGTTTCATATTATCATTGAGTATCATATATTGGTTTTAACTTGAACATCTTGAATCACTCTCTAATGATGCGTTTGTTGTGCATTCGTGTTGTATGTGTAACATGATTTTAAACCATTGAGATCAAGATTGATAAAACTGATCATCCACAAAGAGATTAAGGATTGACTTTTGACAGCCATATGAAGGAAAATTTTCTCCTACGGCAACCTAATAATATACCCATTATCCTCATATATACATATATGCAGGCAGGCATGGATACATACATGCAAATATTTGAAAAATTAATATATCAACCAAATACTATTATTGCAATAGCATTCATCTATAACAATCAACAATTAAAACTACAAATGTAGGATACTGATATCATAAAGCGTTATACGCAACATATGAATTCACATGACTGAAACATGCATCAAAAAAATATGTTCATCCAAAAGAAAGGCCACTGTCAACAAATATAGACAAATACGTCATAAAAACAGTAACTAATTAACAAGTTGATTAGCATCTGGATCAAGAAAATGATAGGAAAAATAATTGACTATGATCTATAATGACAAGTCTATTGCCATGACTCTCGACTAACAAAGGTGGCTTTTCGTCCTCGGTAGCTTGATAATTGGGATTTCATGGCGAATAAAAATATGCATATGCCGTTTGACCGGGAACTTCAATAGGAAACTCAATGAGGTCGAGTGTACTGAAGTACGCTTTTTATTTCGCTATATCAGATGATGAAGCCCAAGCCCTAGCTAGCCCCAGCCCTACCCCAACCGAACCCTAGCCCCAGCCCCAACCCAGCCCCAACCCCAACCGAGCCCTAGCCCAGCCCAAGCCCAGCCCCAGCCCCACCCCAACCGAACCCTACCCCCAGCCCCAGCCCAGCCCCAGCCCCAGCCCAACCCCAACCGAACCCCAACCCCAACCGAACCCTAACCCTAACCCTAACCGAACCCGATGTCGATGCCTTTGACCAAGCCGATGCCAAACCCTCACCCCTACCCGAACCTGGCCTGAACCCTAGACCTAACATCATCAAAATTAAAAATAATTTGAGATTTAATTACTAACCGGGTGGTGGAGGAGACGACAGAAATCGGTGGTCGACAACGATCGGCGAAGGTGGCAATGAGACGCGGGAAGTCGATGAAGGTGTGGGAACGACCGACGAAGGTGGCGACGAGACGCGGAGCGCGGTGGCGACGAGGCGCGGGAACAGGCGATGAGGCGCGGGAGAGTGAGAGAGAGAAATTTTGGGAACGATGAATGACTTTTCTGTGCTTTTTTTTATTATCAATAACATATTTATATGCCCCTACAGACATAACCGTAGGTCCACCTTTGTGACTCCGTAGGGCCAAACAATAAATTAGAACGTAAGGCACCGTATGAACAACTATGTGGCCCTACGGAGAAATCCGTAGGAGCAAGAAATAGTTGCCACTACGGATTCCTGAGTCCGTAGGGGCAACCCTATATAATAGTAGTGACTACTCTCGTATGCACACTCACCTTTCTTATTAAACTACAAATAACCATGTTAGACTAGCTACCCTTATATATATGAATGATATGGTTAAGGTATTTTTACATATAATCTTACATGTTCATTACTACTTGGTTTCTACTCATTTTTACATACCTTCATTCGCCATTACTTATTTCTTTTGGGGTACCGAGCGCTAGTTCGTTAATGGAATTCCTCTCTATTTCTTTTTCTTAGAATGTTCGTCAGGAGGACTGAATTCGGAAGAGATAGAGTCGACCCAGAGGACTTGGACCAGCTCACAGCCCAGCCAGATTACTAGTTTACTTTCTGCAGTTTTCTCTCTATGTCACTGTTTAGGCATCTTTTCAATATTTGTATCTTTTATTTCAGAACATTTGTATTTGAATTTGAATGTAAATAAAGTTGTTGTTTATTTTTAATTACTCTTTTTATTTTTGCTTATTGTTATATTGCTTGCATACGCTTAACGTATTTATTAAGGGAAATGATCTTCTCATAATAAATACGTTACGTGTGTCGTCACCGTCTTATGGGTAACGGGGCGTGACACTCTATGTTTGCATACATGATCATTTTTTAAAATCATAGGGTTCTATCCATATTAATAAAAAGGGAAGTCATAATATGCTGGGTTGTCGGAAAATATTAACCCATATTTTTTTGCCCAAATTCAATCAAGACTACACATGGACAACTCCTTATTATTAAACATACAGCTTGAATTGTTCATAATATCGATCCATGCACATACAATCTTAACTCATCATAGACATTATATCGATCCAGTATATTATATCAATCCATGCGCATGAAATCAAGAAAGATGTATACATAAAAATTTGTGGGTTCTCGTTAGCCTAAGAATGCATGTAAATATTAAAACCCAAAAATAATAAGTGATAACCCGTAATTTTATAAATCCATAAATTTATCATAACCAAATGGTCTTGATAAGTATTTTTGTCAAGCACTGGAATATAAATACTATTTGCGAACTACAGCAGACCGATGCATTTTGCTTATTAAAGATGTTCGGAGAGAGCTCGGGAACAGTAAAGATGGGGGCATGCATGTTTTTTTTTCTTTCTTGCATGCAAATGAGATGTGCATGGCTAGGTTTTTAAAAAGTGTTGATTTTTTGTGTTTATTCCTTTTTATAGGTTTATAGATTTTTGACACCTCCTTATGTAATATTTTTCTGCGAGGGGGCATTTTTAAGTCGGTCGGTAAAGAAATTTAACTCATCTTATTTTAAGTTTGATGTGTAATATCAAAATGTATACCGAGTAATTTGGGTTTGTATTATGTTTTGTTTTATTAGTTTCTTATTGGTAAGAGGGTTGTTCAACATGGCTAAACACAATAAAGACATTCAAGATGATATTTATAATGTTATTTTTTATTAGTGCTATCCGAAGAAAATACAACATGCTTGCAGCTTCACAAACCACCAATATCTCTGATAAATAAAAAGGACATAATATGAATATTGTCTAACCAACCTCTTAACTTTACAACCAGAATTATTAGTTGAAACATCATCATTATGATCTTAACGGTTTCCAAAAACCAAGTGTTGATTAAAAAAATTGTTCAAGAGCTCTGTAGAATCAATCATGTCAAACACTCGACCGGAAGCACTGCATCGTAGAAACTTACTCGCAATACACAAACTCTTTTGTTCATATTCAAGCTGTGAAAATCAAATACGCTTATCATTCGACAGATTAGTTCCATTTCTTCTTAGCGCGTTTAAAAAATTACAGTGGGATCTAATCATTGTTTTAAAAAAAATGCGAGTTCCATAATGTAGCAAGGCTAAATATTTTTCAGCTTGTATCTGGTGACAACATAGGGTATTGAGAAAATCTTAAGGATACATATTGTTCTAAACATAAATTGCACATCATATATACATCTCAAATGCATAAACCACATGCATTGCTCACATGAAAAGCAAAAAGGTCGACAAGCCTAGCCTATCATATAATTGTTAATATGTACAAGCATTGTTAGAACTTTAAAACAAAATTAGGTAGGCTTTTGTAATAATGAAAAAATAACTTACAATCTCCTTCTTTTATGGCATCTTCTCGGTGAGATTGTTGTGAGGAATGGAAAGATTGATAGGATGTTATTAGATGCATGAATTTTCAGCAATGTGTTTGTATGGTGTTTTTCGTCACCCCGTTGAGATGGGAATGCGCGTGCTTATCAAACATGTACAGATTCCCTCTGTTTGGGACAGGCTGAGATTTTATTGATTGTGCGGATCCAAATCTCTGGCAGCCGCAAAATAAGTAGCCGTTAATTACCTCTCGCTTTTGGAGCAAGAGAACCTCCAATTAACGGGTCAAACTGGTCACGCGAAATCAATGTGATGTGTTGGTGTGTTTTCTTTAATAATATGGACATGTTCATTTTTCTTATTTATTCTATTTATGACAAATAATTTTTTTTAAAATTATTCAAAAGAAACATTTTTTTAAATTTTATTTTATCAATTATTTATATTTCATTTTATTTTATTTTTAAAAAAAATAGAAATAAAAGAAATGAGGGGAAGCCTCCCCCACACGTGAGAAGGAGTGGGAGCCTCCCCCTCCACGTGAGGAGGAAGCTCCCCCCCTCCCCCTCCACGTGAGGGAGCATAGGCTCCCACACTTAGTGGGAGCCTCCCCCTCACGTGAGGAAGGGAATCTTCTCAGTGAGGGAGGCGGAGGATGCCTGCGGATTGAAGTTAAACAGCAAAATACTTTTTTTTTTATAATGGAGTTAAACTCCAAAAGATTTTATTTAAAATTATACTCTCAAAACAATTTAATTTGGAATTAAGCTCCGAAAAGTTTTTATGTGGAGTAAATCTCCAAAAGATTTTAAGTGGGCATAAACTCCCCAAAACGATTTTTATTGTGGAGTTCAACTCCAAAAGAATTTTAGTGTGGAGTTAAACTCCAAAACATTTTAAATGGAGTTAAACTCCTAAAACAATTTTTATTGTGGAGTTAAACTTAAAAAGAATTTTTATTATGGAGTTCAACTCCAAAAGATTTTAAATGGAGTTAAATTCCCAAAAAAAAAAAATTATTGTGGAGTTAGAATTCCAAAAAAAAATTATTATGGAGATAAACTCCAAAAGATTTTAAATGGAGTTAAACTCCTAAAAGGATTTTTATTTTGGAGTTACACTCCAAAAGAATTTTTATTATGGGGTTCAACTCCAAAAGATTTTAAATTGAGTTAAACTCCTAAAAGGATTTTTATTTTTTAGGATTTTTATTGTGGAGTTAAATTTCAAAAGAATTTTTATTGTGGAATTAAATTCCAAAAGATTTTAAATGAAGTTAAACTCCTAAAAAAAATTTATTGTGGAGTTAAACTCCAAAAAAAAAAATTTATTATGGAGTTAAACTCCAAAAACTTTTCTCCTTTCTCTTTTGAGAAGAAACCCAAATGGGTTCTCTTGAAACTCCAAAATTTAGATCTTGGGTGATGAAAAGAGACCCATTTTCTTCTCTTGATGGAGGCTTGGGAGGTGGGTTTTCCTTCTTCTCTCTTTTTCAAATTGGATCTTGAGAAGGGAGAAGAAGGTAACAAAAATCTTCTCCTTTTTTTAGTTAGATATGAGAGTTAAACTCCCCTTCAATGGGTTTATGGTGAAATTTTATGTAGTTTTGAGAAAAAGAGAGCTAAACACTTGATTTAATTGGAAAATGAAGAGAAAGGGGAAGAACATGATAGAATGAGGATGGAAGCAAAAACCCTATAGATTTGATGGGGGAATGAATTCCTCCTCTTTTTCATTTCATTATCTTGTTGTCTTATATGCGTTTACAAATTTACACATAGCCCCTTGGGCTTTACAAAATGGTATTTTGTCCATCCCATGCTCATGTCCTTATTTGTTTTTGCACATGAGCCGTGCGCTTTACAAAAATTCGGTTTTATACTCATTTTCATTACATTTATTCATAAAAATTATATCAAAATTATTTATTATATAATTTTCATTTTGGCATGGAAGAGGCCGGCCGCGGGGCTTGACTTGGGCATGGACCTACTTGGCCTGCGCTTGGACCCATTTAGTTTGGGATTGACTTTGATTTTTACTTGGTCAACCGAGGTGTAATTTTTTATCCCAACAAAGTGCCCCCATCAAAAATGCACACCGCGTGTATGTCGTATGCATGAAATTGATGGATCTTCTTTCACGTAGTGTGACTTGATTTGGTTTCCGCTTTTAGGAGGCTGGCACTGCCTTTTTTACGACATGGACGGTCGATGCTTGACGTGTCTCCGAGACGGGGTGTCGCTGGTTGACGTATCCCCAAGGCAGAGTGTTCGTTTGACGTTTTCCTAAGATGGTGTGTCGGTGTATGACGTATCTCCGGTACGGAGTGTCGCTAGTTGATGTGTCCCCAAGACGAAGTATCTGTTTGACGTTTCCCCGGCACGGAGTGTCACTGGTTGATGTATCCCCGAGGCGGAGTGTCTGTTTGACGTTTTCCTAGCACGAAGTGTCACTAGTTGACGTATCCCCAACACGGAGTGTCTGTTCGATGTTTCCTTGGCACGGAGGTCCGTTTGACGTTTCCCCAGTACAGAGTGTCGCTGGTTGATGTGTCCCCGAGACGGAGTATCTATTTGACGTTTCCCCGGTATGGAGTGTCGTTGGTTGACGTTGACGTTTCTCCGGCATGGAGTGTCGCTAGTTTACGTGTCCCCGAGGCGGAATGTCTGTTTGACGTTTCCCTGGCACGGAGTGTCACTGGTTAACGTATCCCCGGCACGGAGTGTCTGTTCGACATTTCCCTGAGATGGAATGTCTGTTTGACGTAGAGGCTGTTGTTAGAATTGGTTGTTTTGATTTGTTTTGGGGAGGTTCCAATCTGTCCGGCGAGACTTTTGATCTTGGAAGCGCTTCCGGATGGGACTTTAGTTCGAATTGTCCGAATCCTGTCTTGTTTGGCGGGACCTTTGAATTTGAGGCATTGCAGCGTAGGATTTGGAATTTGGACTTTAGTTTGGCATCAGCATCACTACACTAGAATATGGTTCCAGGAAAGAATCATCATTTGCCGTGAGAGAATTTAGAAATTTTGGTTTTGGTTTAGCATCAGCATCACTACACTGGAATGTGGTACCAGGAGTGAATCATCATTTGTCGTGAGAGGATTTGGACATTTTGGTTTTGGTTTAGCATTGGCATCGCTATATTGGAATGTGGTACCAGGAGCGAATCATCATTTTCCATGCCCGTTAGGGAACGATGGCTCAGGAGACACGTTTAGGCCCCTGTCACCTAAGGCTTTTCAATTTTATGAGCCGTAAGGATCTCATAAAATCATTTTCTCTGTATGAGTCAAGAGGATCTTGTAGGTGTATTTTCTCCTTAGGAGTCGTGAGGACCCCCAAGTGTGTTTTTCCCTTATGAGTTGTAAGGATCCTATGAAAGTATTTTCTTACGAGTTGAGTGGATCTCGTAAGCTCTGTTCTCCTCGTGTATTGTGAGGACACATGAGTGGGTCTTCCCAAATAAAGCATAATTCCGATGGCAGAGATCGGCCGCGGGACTGGTGATTGCGGTTGGGCATGGGTGTGATGAGGATCATTTAAGCCCATGGATTGTATACGGTAGTTAATTTAGGGACTGGCCGTAGAGCTGAGAGAATTTGGGGGGTTTGGATTTTGGTTAGCGTCTACACCGCTACACTGGAATATGGTACCGGGATCGACTCATCATTCTCCGTTTGGGGATTTGGGGATTTTGATTTTGGTTGGCGTCTGCATCGCTGCACTGGAATATGGTATCAGGAGCGATTCATCATTCATCGTTTGGGAATTTAGGGATATGGATTTTGATTGGCGTCTGCATCGCTGCACTGGAATATGATACCAGGAGCAACTCATCATTTACCATTTAGGAATCTTGGGGTTTGAGTTTTAGATCGGCATCAGCACCGCTAACACTGAAGCGTAGTGCCAGGAGTTCCTCATCATTTGCCGTTGCCCGTTGGGAAGCGATGGCTTAGAAGACAAGTTTAGATCTCTATCATCTAAGGCTTTTCAATTTTATGAGCCATAAGGGTCTCATAAAAACATTTTCTCCTTACGAGTCGAAAGGATCTCGTAGATATATTTTCTCCTTAAGAGTCGTGAAGATTCCTGAGTGTGCTGCTCTTTTGTGAGTCGTAAGGATCTCATGTGAGAATATGTTGGATATAGTACCCTCAAAGTCAATTATTGGATCGCAGGCACATGATTGCAATAATTGAGGGAGGACCTATACCGGTAGAACAGTCTTACTCGAGATGATAGTATGCTATCTGGTTTATCTTTATCTTCGTGTACATGCTTTAGGTGATATTACAGATCACTATTACACGTTGATAAAGCCCTTAGGATTCTCGCTTGACTACCAGCAGTATGATGGTGATCATATACGTGAGAGTTGGGTAGTCTATAAGCACATCCTTAAAGGTGTCCCTAATCATAGGAGTTTCGAGACTGGGCATCGATACTCCATTAATAGACTAGTGTATACAGTCGAGACCCCGACGAGGGGCGGTGGCTGGTCTCACAAGCCATTAGTGTCAGTTAGTTTACCTAAGATGTATACAGGTGCTCATTGGGTTATGAGTACACCGGACAGAACTCGCCGGGAACATGCTAGTTGGTATTATACCTGACGTCAGATAGCAGTTCCCTGGTGACGTGTGTACAGGTTAGTCCATCGACCTGAGATCGTCATTTGTCTCATGTGAGTTCTCACTGTGCTTTGATTACTACCCTACCACGGCTCAAAGAAGTCGTTCAAACAGGTTTTAGTTGGATACAGTCCCGAACCACATGGAGGCAGTGAGCGAATCGGCAAGGCTTTCGTCTCTCCCGGTATTGGGGGTGAGATCGCGCTGTGTCTAGGAGAACCATTACACGAAGTCCTTGACCAAGGCAGGAGATTTACTGGTAGGTATTTGATTGACACGAAAAAGTGTTTGTTTGTAGTTAACCGCAATCAATAACGGTGTCGCGTATAGCTAGACCGAGATGAGTACGGGTCATCCTCTGGGAAACGTGGAATTTTTTAATTTTACTTTATATGTGTTGAGAAAGAGAGGAGGGATAAAGAATTTTGTAGAAAGATTTCTATATCTACGTTAAATAAGAATGTAAAATATAGATCTAGATTATTTTAAAGATTTAATTAATATAATAAAAAGGCTTGTAGGGTTCGTTAGGATTTAGTAGTTATGTACGATTAATTAAAAGTTACCATTTTTATCCATTAATAGATTTAGAACTAGAACGACGGCGATGCGTGTAGATTAGGGTTTCTGGAGGGAAAAGGAATCCCACTCTTAACCCTTATCTTGACACGGAACTCCGTTCATATCTAGCCTTTACCAAAGCAATCATTAATCCAATCTCTAATCGCGGTCGAAACTAGCAAAGAATTGCTAGCGCGCCCGATTAGGATGTTAATGATTCTTTTGATAAAGTTCCTAAACTTTATAGGACTTAAAAAGGGTTTAGTTATTTTTATCGTCCATTAGCCTACCCTAATCCTACGAACCCTAACAAGCGGAGAATTACTCGCGCATGCTGGGAGAAGAAGATGAAAAGAAAGAGAGGGAAAACATAATGTAAAAAAAAACAATTAAATAAAATACCTTTATTAATCAACTGAACAAGCTACACTTTTATTCCGTAGAAAATGATTACAAACTAGTGCTTCTCGATCTTTCCTAAGGAGGTAGTCGAACGGTCGATGATCAGCCTGGATGCGTGAGCGTCGGGAGCTTCGTGATCTCTTCGGCTTGATAGCTTTTCCAAGAGGCTCTCGGTGCCTTTTTATAGTGCAAACCCAGAATCTTATTGTTGAGAAGTTGGTAAAATTCAGCAGTTGTCAATCTCCCAAAATATTGCCTTCCAACTCCCTATTGTTGCGGCGGATCCGCGGCCAAAGAGGGGGTATGGCCACGGATCCGCGGCCAATGGTGAGGATCTCTTGATAGAAATTTTTGGGCTTTATGATTGTGACATGTGGCAATCCTAGGCACCTTCAGAATTCAAAAATCTTCTCTCGGTTGCTTCCAGACTTGGTCTCCAAGTTTTGCTCCTTAATTTGGCAAGTTTTCTTTAACAACTTGATTTGTTTGATAAATTCTGCATAACAACTTGGAAATCTTTTGCACAACAACTCAAATAATATTTAGTAGACTTTGTTCTACTAGGATTTGGTCAATAAATTGATTTGCATACATTTTCCTACCAAATGATAATTAAAATATATTAACACATGGAAAATAATGTTTTTACACATAAACCCTCATATGTATAATATATTATAATATAGTCCTTTTTTAATATGAAAATGGTAGGAAAAATGTAATACAAGTGTGCAGTTTTATCAACTGAACAAATACCCCCAAACTTATCTTTGATCGTCCCGAGCAAACTAGTTTATTTAAGAGGAGAAAAAAGAAAGGAGAAAACTAAGCACACTTTCGTAGGCAGACACGATTGCACTGAGCACATGCAACAAGCCGTTAAATCTCTAGGTGTCCCTAGTAGGAGGAGTGTTGTCTCCTGAGGGTTTTCAGCGGATTACACCCATAAAATCCTATAACAAAAGAGAGATGGTGAAAGTTACATATAAAGATAAGAACCATAAAAGAAAGGTCTTGAAAAGAAGAGTTTCCAACTATGCTAGCTTTTCAGTTGTTATGAGCCCTACCTTAATAGTCATGAAAAAATGTTAGAAATCACATTATCCCTCAATAAAACATCGTCTTTATTCTTCATTCCTATCTTTCATCCAAACATTGATCATATAACCCCACGTGTGTGAAATGGACATCCCTACACTCGGAGAATTCAATTCAAGCTATCATACTCTTGTCCATTTGCCTTAGTACTTTTTAATTTAATGAATATTAAGAGTTGCTCACACATTTTCATGCGACCGTTAATACTTCTTGAGGTACTAACAGACCGATTACTCGTGTGTTTGCTGATTAGGTGATATTATTTTTCTCGTCTTGCACCACCTAAGGCTTAGCAGTGACTTCCAGACCAGTTGGCCTTAGGGCACTAGGTGAAGAGGCACCCTCGCTATATCTGCCTTGGCGATACCAAAACCAGTGTTCATTTTTTTTTTCTTTTCACCATTTTTATATTTTCTTCATTTTTTTTCATTTCCTTCATACTTTGGCTTTTAGACAAGAGCATTTCAAGGTATCCTCTACTATCCCAAGTTTCAAGACGTGTGTAAGTGCATATAGTAGGGTATCAACATTCAAATGTTTGGCTTACAGAATAGAAACTATTTTTCAGACTTATTTTTATCCTCAGATTAGTGACTTCCTTCATTTTACTAACCCTTGGGACAACAGCTCATAACTACTTATTACCAGTTCATATAAGAAAACTTCTAATTTTCTTGGTTTTCTTAAACTATTCCTATCTTTTGGATGTAACTTTTTACTTTCTACTCTTTTGTTATAATTTTTTTTTTAATTTTTGAAAAAGTTGTGCTTATGCAAAATATGATGCAAATTGATATGTAAATAAGCACAAACCTCCCCCAAACCTGTTTACAACAGTGTCCTCACTGATGTCATCCATTAAGCACAAAAACCTGTAGACTTGGGAGAAAATTATTTATGGGGGAAAAAATATATGAAAGTGAAAATCCTCCCCCAAACTTATTTTAGGCTCACAAATTTGTAAAAATCATTTTCTTTTTAAGAGTCAAAATATACCAAATCCCCCCCAAACTGGAGTTAAACAATTTTAATCTTTTAAAATCACACGAGGGGGTCAAGGTTATTGGTCAATGCCAAGCTTTGCAAAGACCGAAGGTCAACACCAACCATTCAAAAATTTTATCAATGAAGTACCAAGGTTTGTGGAAGAATATGTTACCTGTCGACAAGAAGAAGTGGGGAGGTGATAAGAGGTGTAATGGAAAAGGATTGCGTCTCAATTTGGAGAGACGACACAGTGATAGTAATGATGGATTACTCGCATTATCATGATTGTCCAAAAGAGGGGGTGGAGGTCCAATTTCTTCATCTTGGAGTTGATTCATCTCAACACCCGTGTCTTGTAAAAATGCGAGTTCATCAGCGAAAATTTCCTCAAAGCTTTCATCGATATTCCGAAGAATAATGTCATCAGAAAAAATGGGGTGATCGTCCGACTCTATAAAAAGTTCCTCATCAGCGTTAGATGTTGACCCGGACAACTCGGTGGAAGAGTCCGTGTCAAGCAACAACATATGAAAAGAGTCAGAATTATGAGGTTGATCATATTCGCTGCTGTCGACATCCATTAATTCGACAGAACACACATGAGCATAGGGTTCGGAGGGTTCACTTCCCAACTTGTAAATGTTAAGCTCAATTGACTTCTTTCCAAAGGATAGGGTCATAGAGCCGTTTCTACAATTGATTACAGCGTTGGAAGTGGCCAAAAAGGGTCGACCGAGTATCACCGGAATTTGATTGCGTGGGTTTGCTACAGATTGTGTATCTATAACGATAAAGTCCACAGGGAATATGAATTCCCCGACTTTGATTAACACATCCTCTAGCTCACCCCTTGGTTGGGTGATAGATCGATCGGCCATTTGAAGAGTGCAATGCGCTGGTTTTAACTCTCCGATCCCTAATTGCTCATAAACCGAATACGGAAGCAAGTTAACACAAGCACCTAGATCGAGTAGAGCACGATTAATATTTTTACCACCAATAGAAATTGAAATTGTAGGACTTCCGGGGTCCTTTCGTTTCTTGGGTAGTTGTTGTGTAAAAGCAGTGCTCACATTACTCGCAAGGAAAACTTTTTTAGGTACTTGAACTTTTCTCTTCCTAGTGCACAAGTCCTTTAAGATTTTCGCATATGACGGAACTTGTTGAATAGCATCTAGGAGAGGAATGTTTATGTTAACTTGCTTAAAAATTTTCACAATCTTCTCCATTTGTGGACTTGGTCTGTTGCCCCTTAACCTGTTTGGGTAAGGTGCTTTATCAATAAGGGTTTGGTCCAACATTGGAGAGGATTGTGGGGACGGATTCGATCCCAAAACTGGAGTGGGAATCGACTTAGATAGATTTGGCGAAATGGGCGAAGGGTTCGAGCCTTGGGGAAAACGGAGAATAGGCTCGGGTGAAGGTGGGAGACTAGACGAATTAGGGGAAGAAGAAGAAGAAGGGGTATCATTGGTGTCACTATCATCACACTGCTCACCCACTCGGTTATTCAGCACTTTTCCCGATCTCAACGTGGTAACAGCACTCACATTATAACTTTGTGAGTGGCCAGGATTAGGTATGGGTTGAGATGGGAGTTTCCCTTTCTCTCTCGCACTCATTGCGGCGTTTAGCTGTGCGATTTGGTTTTCTATTGATTTAATACTCTCACCATGGGAGGCGGAGTTTTTCGTTAAGGTATCAATAGAAGACCTCATCTCTGCCGAAATTTGCATGGATTGTTTTATGAACATATCCAAAGTTTGTGCGAGTGAGTTGTCAGTACCGGCCATTTGTGGTGTAGAAATGTTGGCCGGATTTTGGAAATTCTGTGACTGAAAGGGGGGCTGATTCTGTGGTTGTGGTTGCTGTGGAGGAGGTCTTTGATAATTACTTTGTTGGTTTTGATTCTAAGCAAAGTTAGGATGATTCCTCCATCCTTGATTATATGTGGAAGAATAAGGGTCGTTTCTAGGTCGCTGCTGAAAAGCAGTATTAGCTTGAAACGATGCATTCATAGGACATTCTTCCGTTAAGTGTGAAGGATCCGAACAGCAACCATAGACAGTCTTGGGAAGCGTGACCTGATTTAGGGAGATTGATGAAAGTTTGTTCTCAATAGAATCGAGTTTCTTCTGCATCGCTGCCATTTCGGCTTTTACTGCGATGGAAACATCAAGCTGGTGAATACCTCCTTTAGTTGTAGGTGGTCTTACGCTTTCCCACTGCAACGTGTGTTCAGCAAGGTCTTCCAGATATTTCCATGCTTCACCGTCATCTTTAGACATGAAATTGCATTGACACATTGTTTCAAGCATCTGCTTTGTCGCTGGATTAATGCCCTCATATATAATCCGACATAAATCCCATCTTTGTATTCCGTGATGGGGGCATTGGACAAGCAGATCCTTAAAACGTTCAAAGCACTTCCAAAATGGTTCATTGGGAAGCTGGGTGAACTGGTTGATCTCGCTCCTAATGTGGGCAGTCTTATGATTTGGGTAAAACTTCTTAAGAAATGCTACGACGAATTCATCCCAATTAGTGATAGAGTGTGCGGCAGTATTGTAAAACCATTTTTCTGCCAAGTCACACAGTGTGAATGGGAGAAGACGTAAGCGCATAGCATCTAAAGTCAATTGTGAAGTACCCATCATTGCGCATACGTTTTCGAATTTGGTGATGAAAACGTACGCGTCTTCCGACTCAAGCCCGTGAAATTTGGGCAGCAGGTTGATGTAGTGGGGTTTAATTTCGAAATTATCCCCATTAGGTGGTGGAAGAGATAGACAAGTAGGAAGGGGACTACGAATAGGGTAGCATCTCTCTTGGAGAGTGATGCGCGGTGGATTCTGCTCACCTGCGGGTGGTGGCAGCGTGGTGTTATAATTAGATGGAGTGCCGTCCATCGCGGTCGATGTGGTGTGTGGTGGGGGAAAAGAAGATGAAGAAGTACCGACTTCGGCGTCGATAGCAGGAACGCGGACAAGACGGGCACTAGGATCCCGTGTCCAGCCGAGCATGCACTAAGCGGGTTTAGTGCAAGTGGCAGCGTGTGTGTGATTTAAAATTGGCTTGTTTTGAAAAAGTGGGACTCAAGACAAATCACCCTAAGATGCACAAGCAACCCTAGAACTAAGGTCACCTAGGTCTGCTAGACAGCTCCTAACTAGGGCTAGAAATAGACCTCAAACCGCCTCTTCACGGACAAGTACGACCAGGTAAGTGGGAAGGAACCACCACTACAGTGGGCCTAATTAATAACCACTAGCCTAGACACCGTAATGTCAGTTAGGATAAACGGCCGATGCCTATACTAGTCTTCTTCCTATTGAGCTCGATGTCCTTTGGTCTGAGTCTAGTCTTTTTTTAATTAATGAAGGGTTGTTCTATATGCTCGGTTTGTGATTTGTGGGGCTTAGGAAGGGTGATGAAATCCCCACCTAATCTTGATTTGGTCTTTGCCCCTTAAAATCCGTATTAAAATATGCAAAACAAAACCAATCACAAAACTTTTGCAAAAAGATTTTTGAGCGGCGCAATTTTTTGCAAAGAATCCTGCAGAAAATAGAGTTTATTGGATTTGAGGAGAGAGAGAAGGAGTTGAGAATCTTACCAGAGAGTTCTGTAGCCCTAATCCCTCCAAGCAGCCGCGTTTCCGCCGCAGGAAGCACCTTTGTGCCGCGCTTCCGTCGCGAGGTGGATGGATCGCTTGCTGAAAATTTTTCTGTGTCCCTCTGTGCTCCTCTGGATCTCTAAAAATGTCTCTGTTTCCTGTTTCCCTTAATTCTGTGACTCCAGATCTCCTTGCAAAAATCCACACACAAATCGTTAAATATGCAATTTGCAGTTTTGTTTTAATAATGATATGGCTCGTCTAAGAATCCAACACAAATAGTAAAAATAAAAAATTACGCACGTATCCCCCGCAACGGCGCCATTTGATTGACACGAAAAAGTGTTTGTTTGTAGTTAACCGCAATCAATAACGGTGTCGCGTATAGCTAGACCGAAATGAGTACGGGTCGTCCTCTGGGAAACGTGGAATTTTTTAATTTTACTTTAGATGTGTTGAGAAAGAGAGGAGGGATAAAGAATTTTGTAGAAAGATTTCTAGATCTACGTTAAACAAGAATGTAAAATATAGATCTAGATTATTTTAAAGATTTAATTAATATAATAAAAAGGCTTGTAGGGTTCGTTAGGATTTAGTAGTTATGTACGATTAATTAAAAGTTACCATTTTTATCCATTAATAGATTTAGAACTAGAACGACGGCGATGCGTGTAGATTAGGGTTTCTGGAGGGAAAAGGAATCCCACTCTTAACCCTTATCTTGACACGGAACTCCGTTCATATCTAGCCTTTACCAAAGCAATCATTAATCCAATCTCTAATCGCGGTCGAAACTAGCAAAGAATTGCTAGCGCGCCCGATTAGGATGTTAATGATTCTTTTGATAAAGTTCCTAAACTTTATAGGACTTAAAAAGGGTTTAGTTATTTTTATCGTCCATTAGCCTACCCTAATCCTACGAACCCTAACAAACGGAGAATTACTCGCGCATGCTGAGAGAAGAAGATGAAAAGAAAGAGAGGGAAAACATAATGTAAAAAAAACAATTAAATAAAATACCTTTATTAATCAACTGAACAAGCTACACTTTTATTCCGTAGAAAATGATTACAAACTAGTGCTTCTCGATCTTTCCTAAGGAGGTAGTCGAACGGTCGATGATCAGCCTGGATGCATGAGCGTCGGGAGCTTCGTGATCTCTTCGGCTTGATAGCTTTTCCAAGAGACTCTCGGTGCCTTTTTATAGTGCAAACCCAGAATCTTATTGTTGAGAAGTTGGTAAAATTCAGCAGTTGTCAATCTCCCAAAATATTGCCTTCCAACTCCCTATTGTTGCGGCGGATCCGCGGCCAAAGAGGGGGTATGGCCGCGGATCCGCGGCCAATGGTGAGGATCTCTTGATAGAAATTTTTGGGCTTTATGATTGTGACATGTGGCAATCCTAGGCACCTTCAGAATTCAAAAATCTTCTCTCGGTTGCTTCCAGACTTGGTCTCCAAGTTTTGCTCCTTAATTTGGCAAGTTTTCTTCAACAACTTGATTTGTTTGATAAATTCTGCATAACAACTTGGAAATCTTTTGCTCAACAACTCAAATAATATTTAGTAGACTTTGTTCTACTAGGATTTGGTCAATAAATTTATTTGCATACATTTTCCTACCAAATGATAATTAAAATATATTAACACATGGAAAATAATGTTTTTACACATAAACCCTCATATGTATAATATATTATAATATAGTCCTTTTTTAATATGAAAATGGTAGGAAAAATGTAATACAAGTGTGCAGTTTTATCAACTGAACAGTATTCCAGTAGTATCTCAGAGTGTTCTAGGCTATACTCCGACACGACTTGTACCGCTTTGGGGGGTCTGACTTTTACCAACCCCCTAGGTCCGACATGCGATACTCATAGATGAATGGAACAGACTGTATGGATATTGTCACTGACAGGCTCAGTAGGGTGTCAGGATGAGTTCGCTCATCGACCTCCCTTTTGGTCAATACCTGGTAACCCGCTACGTACAGCTAGTACCACTGACGTGCTAGTGGTTAAATCCACAGCCAAAGTATTGACGAGTCTTTAGAGTCCCCCATAAACAGTTTCTCAAGTTTCGAGTGAAACGTTATAGAGGCCGTATGATATTATAGCAGGGTTCGATCATATACGTGCAGTAGTGCACGGATCATGATCGGACGGATCATACTAGTGGGCTTTGGTTTAAGCCGGATCCTAGTATTAGATTTATTGGATTACTTTAGTCTCATCGCATTTGCATTCAATCGAAATGCGGATGCAGATATGTATATACAGGTGAGGGGTATCCTTGTGATCCGTCACGAGTTTACTTTAGTAGATGTCATTCTCTTTTTATTGTGGTAAACATTTAGGTTAATGTTTGCAAATGGTGGAAATTGTGAGTGGATTTCATCATGAGGTGCATTTATTGTGACACATGCAATCTAGTGACTCACGGTCTCTTTATTTATGCATATGTCACATTTTGGATTGATTTAATGTGTTGAAATGATAAGAGTGTTAGTTATATGTATGCCCTAGAGGCCATTACTATACATAGGATGTATATTGTAGTGGATGCTTGGACATATATAGGGAGGACTTTCTTGCTCGACATGATAGTATGCTATCTGGTTGATCTTTACCTTAACGTGTATACTGATTGTCTCTCTGTTACATGTTGGTAAAGCCCTTAGGATGTGAGCTTGACTACCTGGACTATGATGCGGATCATACTAGTGGGGACATGGTAGTCCATAAGTACATCCTTCAAAGTCCCTAGTCGAGGGTATATCGAGACGGGGCATCGATATACCAGAGTAGACTAGCGTATACCTTCTCGACCCATACAGATGGGCGATGGATGATCCCATATCCATTGGTGTTTGACATCAGAGATGATATACGGGTGTTCAGTAGAGACTGGGTACACTGGACGGACTCGTCGAGAACTCCCAGATGGTATTATACCTCACGTCAGATGGCAGTTCTCTGGTGACACTGGTACAGAGTAGTCTGTTGACCCGAGATCGTCATAGAGTCTTGTGTGGTTCCTACTGTGCTTTGATTTCCGTCTTACCACGTCTAAGAGGGCGTGCAAAACGGTGGTTTTTGGGTACAGTCCCGAATCACATGGAGGCAATGAGCGATAGGAGGTGATTCGTCTCTCCCGGTATAGGGAGTTGATGTTGCGCTGTGTTCGATTGGCTATAACAGGAAATCCCTGGCCAGGGTTGCTGAGATTTACTGGTAAGTGTTACCAGTAGTTTCTCGAAATGTTATAGACCTCATATCGACACGACTTATCGAGCTATTGGGGTCTGACGTTTACCACCCCTAGGCGAGATATGCGACATATCAGAAGAACAGACCGGACTGTACGGTAGTGTTACTGGTTGGATTCACTGGAGTGTGAGCGGGCTTGCTCGTCGATCTTCAGATCGCTCAATACCCGGGTGGCCGTTACGTTTAGCAGACCGCTTGCGGCTTGTGGGTTCTTGATATGATCATCACCTGCTGCCGGCGTATTGACGAGTCTTTAGAGTCCTACACAGAGATTTCCTGGTTCAAGCGAAATGAAATAGGAGCGCATATGAGATATGTGCGGGACCGAGAATAATACGTGTATGTGATACCGTATTCCATTCTCGCGATGAATGTGTCGAATGGTTGTATGCGATATAACCTAGTTATCGAATCAAGGATTGATTCGATAAGCCGATACATTGTATACTAGTCGGTTGTGTGCGACATGACCGGATCATTGAATCAAGTGTTGATTTAATGATTTAATGCATAATTATATATTTGATATATTACTTTGCATTAACTAGTATTGGTTCACTTTAAATGGATTTTCTCACTCGGTTTGTGCGCATTGCATATGCGATATGATTTTGTGCACATGATTGTATCATGTTTGATGATACATGCTTTTTGGTTAAGTGTAAAGTATTAAACTATGGTTAAGTGGATGATTAGGGTTTTTACTTATTCTTTTATTGACTTATTTATTTTGTTTTGACAAAAGAAAATTAAATGCAAAGAGAAAAATGGTGGAATTCTTTTGTTCATTCATGAAGCTTCATGAATCCTTTGATTTTGTGACCATTTTGTCTCATGCATTAACCTAACCATTCCACTTAACTCTAATTAATTCTCTACACCTAACCTTGGTTAGCTTATGATAAGAATTGTTTTCTTTTCTATTTTCAACAATACTTATCATAACAAAAAGCATCTTCTTCTTCATCTTCCTTCATGAAGAAAACCATTCTTCATCAATGGTGATTGATGAGAATGAGTGAGAAATCCAATTCTAAAGTCTACCCACTTCCTATTTCTTCATCCTCTACCTCTTGCCAAGTAGTAGAGTGTGTTTCCTTCACAAGTTTTCATGGCTTGGTGAAGGTGGAGCTTGATCTAGTGATGCTTCGACGTAGATCATCTTCGGCACGTCGTCGATGACCTAGCCCGTCTATTCTCCGATGAAGCCGACGCTAGAGCCCGGGACTTGTTATGGACAGCGAGGAGACTTCATTGCGGAGCTATGGAGGTGGAGAACCGGATCTACAAAGGTTGTATTTCCGTATCTCTTAGTTAAGTGTTAACTAGTTTGCTTTTTCGCCTAGAATTCTAGCCAACGATCCGTACACTAGGGTTTCTCGGCACCGTAATTTTTGAAATTGGCATGGTTGATGCCTTGTGAGACCTCCTTGGGGTGCCTAGGAACCCTACAGTGGTATCAGAGACTAGCTAGAGCCTTAGGCGAAGTCCAGACGGAATTTGAAGTCCGAACGAACCCGAAACCCCAAACCAAACTTGCTCTCTGGACTTTTTCTAAAAACTGGGATTTTTCCAAATTAAAAATTCGTAAAAAATTCAGCAGGGAATTCTAAGAATTACGGCGCAAAAATTTATTCATGAACAGTGTAAACGGCGGCGGAACCGCGGCAGAAGCCTGGCTTCTGCGGCGGTTCCGCGGCAACATGGTGACGTCATCCTCCACTTTTTGCACAGTAATTCATGTTTTCTGATGCTGAGTTTTCTGGGAATTTTTAATATTTATTCAAGAGTTGAATTTTCTGGGGTTGTTTTGGAGATTCGGTGTTTCGATCGGAGTATCAAATTTTGTCTGTGTGGCTTTCCGGATAATTTTTAGAATATGTTAAAAAGTTCGACCGGATATAAATACCCAATTTTTCCCCTGTCGGGAAATTTCCAAGTGTTAGATTTTTCCGTAGTTTAGCGACGTTCTAAGTAGTGCAAGTAACGCGATGGTCCCTCTAGAAGACAACAAACCTTAACTCGATTATGTGACCGTCTTGAACTGCCCTTTGAACCTTCGGGTTTGGGGCAGTACGGCGTGTCACATGTGAGGCGTTGGCTTGACCCTTCTACGGCTGGACCGTTGGTACTGAGGCACGAACTGAATGTTTTTAGACTTGTTTCATGTGTTGATCTGTATCGGGAAAACTTGGGTGTTCGATTGTTCGATCGGAAAGTTTAACATTTTCTAATTATCTGGAATGGGATACAATAATTGGAATTCACAATTAGTTATGAGATAACTAAATGAATGTTATAAACATGGCAGTTTAGTCTCACTTGATCGGTTGCCACGGAATTTTGATGCAATCAAAAGTCCGTCGCAATCACGTAGCGTACGTGGATACTCGCCGGGTAAACTTAATAGACAGCCTCACTCCATAGCCCCGACCAAGTGACTGTAGGAGAACCCCGTCGCCGAAAGCATCCGTTCGGGTGCTCGCGGTAGCGGTGTTCCGCCTTGGTGCACTTTTGTCGACGGCTTCGGGGGTGCGGCCGCCTACTGAAGTTTGCGACGAGCATTCGATCAGGATGTCGGGAATCCTGTTGAATTCCCCGACTTGATATTGAAAAGAGTTTTCGATGATGAGACTAAAATGCGGGGTTTATAATTGTTAGGCATGTGATGTCTAAGGAATTCATTTGATTAGGCATGCGATGTCTATGCAGGTTGCGGATTCCAACTGTTGTAGTTTTACACTTTCTTTTCTGTGACCGTAAGTGTAATATGTGATATCGCCGGTTTCGTTGCTATATGTCAACGACAATTGGGATACGCATGTTTACTTACGTTGATGACATGTGATGTTATGTGTTGCTGGATATGTTATATTGGATCGTCGTGTTTGAATAGCCGGGGGGTTTTTATGTGAGATGAGTGTTTTTCATTTTCATTCATGTAAAAACTTGTATGTAATATTCTTTTATTGGGGCACTTCCAGGTTGCGGAAGTTGTCACCGTTTGTATATTATTTACTTTTCCGCACTAGGATAGACCCAAGGAGGGGAGCACAAGTAACCGGGTTCTGGAGTCCAGTGGGAGACCAACTCGAGGAGTCGAGTCCGGGTCTCCTAACTCTAGAATTGGTAGGGTTGCTTGCCGCTCTCGTAGGGGTCTAGGGGTGTGGGTTTGGCTATTCATCGCGACCGTGGAATCCGTGTTTTATACTGGCTCGTATTGAAAACACGGACGTCCTAGTATATCCAATATTTCATATGTTTCTTCTGCTGCGATATCTGTGATGTGATCATGTGATGTTCTTTGATAGATACTGTATATAGTATATATGATATATTATATAGACGTTACTTATGTTTTACACTCGTGCTAGCCCTGCCCCGCTCTGCCGTTAGTTACCTAACCTAACGGTGCACGAGGGGACATCGAGGCGAATGCGGATGGTATAAGTGTACGTCGTATTTATCTGTGATGATTAGGTACTTAAATGATGGGACTTCATTAATGTGATTAATGAAATAAAAGAAACCTAAGATGTTGTAGAATCGAATTTCAAATTAAAACAGGTAGCTACAGTTCTTGCTTTGCACAGCGGTATATGTGATATATCCTGCACCTTATTCGATGAGGAAAGGACCGAGATCCCTTCACCGGGAGTGACTCCTTTAGCAATAACTGGCAGATGCTACACACTCGGTTTGTCTTTTGATTGCTTTTAAGAGTTCTGCTTTGCACAGTGATATATATGATATATCCCGCACCTCATTCGACGAGGAAAGGACCGACGATCCCTTCACCGGGAGTGACTCCTTTAGCAAAACTAGAAAAGCCTCAAAAACACTCCATTTTAAAAATCATTTGATTCTACAACGATATCAAGTTCATTACGCAATAGGTTTTCAGAAAAACCTGTCGTAGCCCTCCGTCATTTCAGATACGTACTAGTTAGTATTCGTGCTGCGGTTGTTTGGCCTCCGTCAAGGCGTAGTATACGGTAGCTAACTAGTGCTTATCTGCTAGCATATGATGCAATTGGATTAGGGTATTCGTACGGCGTTGTTTGGCCTCCGTCAAGGGTCGTGCGGGTGGGTTTAATTCAATCAGGAAATGACGGGTTGAACTTGACTAGCGGACTATGGGTTGTTTGGCCTCCGTCAAGGTCATAGCGAGCTAGGGGCAAAATATTATCAGGAATTTCAAGTGTTGAAATTTGCAATGAGATTGCATACCTTCTATGAGATAGTTGGATCCCGATACCCGCTGCGAGTAAGAGTTACTCCTGGGAGAGTTTTATATATTACAATTAGCCGATCAAGTAGGTGTCTAGAAAGGTGTTAACGAGGTTACGCCTCTGGGAAAACGAGGTTTACATTAATTAGGTTCGTGCGAAAGCACGGGGGACCTCCCTCAAAGTACCGACACTGGCCTGGCTGAAAGATTGGCGAACTTGTAGTGTGTAATTAATCCCGGCTAGTCTTTCCTTTTAGGGTTTGAAGGAAGATTTGATAAAAAGCAGTGGGAGCCATCCTGATTAGATAAAATAATAACCAATCTATTCTTGACAGAGCGCACGCTGAGTGTTTTCTTCTCTCTCTCTCCAGGTAGCGACCATATCGCGCCTTAATCAAGATAATAATACGGAATATTGACCGAACCTGCTTGTTATACTGAGCTGGGGAACGTTGGTCCCGCTCCAACTTATAATTGTTATAAGACAGAGCAGGAAATTGGGGATTACCAGAATTCCCGTGCCGCCCAAACGAAGAGAGTGCATGCTGATGCATCATCTTCGGGTGTGTTCATTACAGAGAACTGTTTCTCAGTATCCTTTACGTCCTGGGTATGTGATACCAAATCAGGATCCCAGATATGTAATCTGTTACATAGGGCTACGAAAAGGTAGAGGACTGAGAACGGATGATAAGTTTCATGAGGCAGAAAACGGGGCAAGTGTTGCAGCCAAGTCTGTTGGTCACTGTCATCCTGTATTACCAATACATTGATTCTGAACGAATGTTATTAGATACCGAACTTGATATACAAAATCATATTAGTTTCTTTATCAGTAAAGAAATGATAAAATTTTGTATTGTTGGACAATGTTTTGAACATTTCCTATATCAAAAGTTGATCGGATCAGGCACATTATCTAAAAGCATTGATGTTCTAAATCAAACTACAGTTCTTTAGTATACGGAACACACATAAGAGGATGAGTTCAGAAATGAATAAATCCTTCTTGAGGCATTGTAGACTAGGTCATATCAATGTGACCCGACTAGCTGAAGTTACACACAGATGCATATTTAAATCAGTTTAAATCTACATCTTGTGAAACTTGCCAGTCATGTCACAAAGATATAATGACACAAGCTCTGTTTATTGGAAACAGAGAAAGAGTTAGTGAACTCTTGGGATGATACATGTTGATGTATGTAGGTCCCCTGTCTACACTTGCCAAGACCGGTTCTTTATACTTCATTACATTCTTTGATGATCTTTCGAGATTCAGACCTATGTTCCTGTTGAAACACAAGTCCGAACCTTTTGAGATATTCACAGAATATAAATTAGAAGTAGAGAACCAATACGGGTATAAGTATTATGTCCTTTGATGAGATCAAGGAGGAGAATACTTGTGCATGGAATTCCTGGACTATTCTAAAGGAGAATGAGATTCTCTCTCAGCATTACTCCTCCGAATACACCATAGCACGATGGTATATCGGGGCGGAGCAATCACACCCTATATGATAAGGTGTACTCTATGATGAGTACTACTGAATTACCTTTTTCCTTTTGGGAGTTATGCACTTGAGAAGATGCATACCTATTGAATAGGGTTCCAATCAAATCAGTTGCCTACCATCTCATATGTGATATGGAAAGGGAAGAGCCCATATCTTAAGTTAGTTAAGATTTGGGGTTGTCCGGGCTATGTCTAAAAGCAAAATCCGGACAAACTCGAGGCAAGGTCAGTTATGTAGAACTGGAAAGGTTCCAGCTATACAAACTACAGCAGATGATTTGATAAAACCAAAGGATTCAATAGTTACCAACGAATCTCAGCCTCTCCGCCGATCTAGTAGGGTTCCTCACCCACCTGAGAGATATTTCGGTTTCTCTATGACAGTGGGAGCGAGGATTGCATCATGAGATGATGACCCAACTAGTTTCGAGCTGGCCATCTGGAGTGGGACTCTGTAAGAATGGCTGGATGTTTGTCGATCTGAGATGGAATCCTTATACACCAACAAAGTATGGACTTTGGTTGCTATATCTGAAGGGTTAAATCCCCATCAGGAGCAAGTATATCTTGAGAAGATTACTTGGTATACATGGAAAAGTTGAGACTTTCAAAACTAGACTTGTTAAGGGTTTTCGTCATCGACCAGGCGTGGATAATGATGAAACCTTTTCCAGTGGCTATGCTTAAGTCCATTCAGATCCTACTTGTCACGGCTACATACCATGACTACGATATCTGGTGGTTGGGTGTCATGACTGCTTTTCTAAATGATGTTTTAGAAGAGTGCGTCTATAAGTACACAGCCAGAGGGCTTCGTAGACAGTGGGAACAGCGGAAACGTGTGCAAGATGCTTTATAGGATTAAAGCAGGCATCGCGGAGTTGGAACATCTGTTTTGATGTGTTAGTCAAAGAGTTTGACATCATCAAAATGGTAGATGAACCTTGTATAAACAAAAAGGTAGTAGGGAGTATGGTGACGATCCTCGTAGAGTACGTGGATGACATACTCTTGATAGGGAAGTAGTTTCCTATGCTACGCTCGATCAATCTCCGATTATCACCATAATTCTCCATATAGGATCAAAGTGATACCTCCTAAATCCTGGATTTAAGATCTATGAGATAGATCTAAATGGATGTTAGGATTCTCACTAGTTGTAGTGAGATAGTATCAATTGATCCTGGGGAGAATCACTGGAAGTGTTCCAGGGTGATAATGACGACTGAGTGTCAGTCACAGGCATTGTCTTTACCCTTAGTAAAGGGACGGTATGTTGGAAGAGTTCCAAGCTAGACACCGTGACATACTAAACGATAAAGGCAGGATACATCGCTACTTAAAATGCTACCAAAGAAGCAGTCTGGGTGTATATTAGTTCATAAGATGAACTTTGTTCCTCCCATTGTGTGACAATGGAGTTGTGGCTTATGCCAAGGAACGCCGGTCCCATCAGTGATCCAGACATATTCTAAGGCAGTGTCACCTGATCATGGAGATGGTTGATCTCTAGGGAGATCGAGGTTAGGAGAGTAGACTCAGAGGACAACACAGCGAATCCACTCACAAAGGCCTGTTCCCAGAGAGAGACTTTTATGGGATGGTTGAGTATGAGATACTGCAACCACTGCTATCAGATGGCCCTAGTGCAAGTGGGAGATTGTTAGTTATATGTATGCCCTAGAGGCCATTACTATACATAGGAATTATATTGTAGTGGATGCTTGGACATATATAGGGAGGACTTTCTTGCTCGACATGATAGTATGCTATCTGGTTGATCTTTACCTTAACGTGTATACTGATTGTCTCTCTGTTACATGTTGGTAAAGCCCTTAGGATGTGTGCTTGACTACCTGGACTATGATGCGGATCATACTAGTGGGGACATGGTAGTCCATAAGTACATCCTTCAAAGTCCCTAGTCGAGGGTATATCGAGACGGGGAATCGATATACCAGAATAGACTAGCGTATACCTTCTCGACCCATACAGATGGGCGATGGATGATCCCATATCCATTGGTGTTTGACATCAGAGATGATATACGGGTGCTCAGTAGAGACTGGGTACACTGGACGGACTCGCCGAGAACTCCCAGATGGTATTATACCTCACGTCAGATGGCAGTTCTCTGGTGACACTGGTACAGAGTAGTCTGTTGACCCGAGATCGTCATAGAGTCTTGTGTGGTTCCCACTGTGCTTTGATTTCCATCTTACTACGTCCAAGAGGGCGTGCAAAACGGTGGTTTTTGGGTACAGTCCCGAATCACATGGAGGCAATGAGCGATAGGAGGGGATTCGTCTCTCCCGGTATAGGGAGTTGATGTTGCGCTGTGTTCGATTGGCTATAACAGGAAATCCCTGGCCAGGGTTGCTGAGATTTACTGGTAAGTGTTACCAGTAGTTTCTCGAAATGTTATAGACCTCATATCGACACGACTTATCGAGCTATTGGGGTCTGACGTTTACCACCCCTAGGCGAGATATGCGACATATCAGACGAACAGACCGGACTGTACGGTAGTGTTACTGGTTGGATTCACTGGAGTGTGAGCGGGCTTGCTCGTCGATCTTCAGATCGCTCAATACCCGGGTGGCCGTTACATTTAGCAGACCGCTTGCGGCTTGTGGGTGCTTGATATGATCATCACCTGCTGCCGGCGTATTGACGAGTCTTTAGAGTCCTACACAGAGGTTTCCTGGTTCAAGCGAAACGAAATAGGAGCGCATATGAGATATGTGCGGGACCGAGAATAATACGTGTATGTGATACCGTATTCCATTCTCGCGATGAATGTGTCGAATGGTTGTATGCGATATAACCTAGTTATCGAATCAAGGATTGATTCGATAAGCCGATACATTGTATACTAGTCGGTTGTGTGCGACATGACCGGATCATTGAATCAAGTGTTGATTTAATGATTTAATGCATAATTATATATTTGATATATTACTTTGCATTAACTAGTATTGGTTCACTTTAAATGGATTTTCTCACTCGGTTTGTGCGCATTGCATATGCGATATGATTTTGTGCACATGATTGTATCATGTTTGATGATACATGCTTTTTGGTTAAGTGTAAAGTATTAAACTATGGTTAAGTGGATGATTAGGGTTTTTACTTATTCTTTTATTGACTTATTTATTTTGTTTTGACAAAAGAAAATTAAATGCAAAGAGAAAAATGGTGGAATTCTTTTGTTCATTCATGAAGCTTCATGAATCCTTTGACTTTGTGACCATTTTGTCTCATGCATTAACCTAACCATTCCACTTAACTTTAATTAATTCTCTACACCTAACCTTGGTTAGCTTATGATAAGAATTGTTTTCTTTTCTATTTTCAACAATACTTATCATAACAAAAAGCATCTTCTTCTTCATCTTCCTTCATGAAGAAAACCATTCTTCATCAATGGTGATTGATGAGAATGAGTGAGAAATCCAATTCTAAAGTATACCCACTTCCTATTTCTTCATCCTCTACCTCTTGCCAAGTAGTAGAGTGTGTTTCCTTCACAAGTTTTCATGGCTTGGTGAAGGTGGAGCTTGATCTAGTGATACTTCGATGTAGATCATCTTCGGCACGTCGTCGATGACCTAGCCCGTCTATTCTCCGATGAAGCCGACGCTAGAGCCTGGGACTTGTTATGGACAGCGAGGAGACTTCATTGCGGAGCTATGAAGGTGGAGAACCGGATCTACAAAGGTTGTATTTCCGTATCTCTTAGTTAAGTGTTAACTAGTTTGCTTTTTCGCCTAGAATTCTAGCCAACGATCCGTACACTAGGGTTTCTCGGCACCGTAATTTTTGAAATTGGCATGGTTGATGCCTTGTGAGACCTCCTTGGGGTGCATAGGAACCCTACAAAGAGGAGAGAGGGAGGGCAGCCATGAGGCAAGGGTTAGCTCTTGGATTCATTTTATTCTAGCTCTCATTATCAGTCCAACACATTAAGAAAAGAAAAGGCTCTTCTCTTTTTCTTTCTTCTTCTTGCTCACAACCTCCACCATGGCATCATCTTTTACCTCCACCCTAACCATCTCATGTGTTGAGAATCCTAGAATGTCAAGAGACAAAATTATCACACACATTCTCTACTTCACCTTGGACACGTCGGCTAGCAAACTTCGTGTCCGAGTTGCTTCGGTTCGAAGCGGGAGCCCGTAAAAGGATTCATCGACGTGGTGCCCTTTCCGACAAGGAGATTGGAGATCGATCGAGATCGGAGATACCGGAACGAGCTAAAGATGGTGGCTAAAGACCGAAAGACACGGATCGATCGGTATAGCTTTTCTAACCCTCTTTAGATTGCTAGTTTAATGTTAATGGTTCGATCCGGGATTAAAATCTACGTTAGCGCCAGTTTCAAGTTAAGAAAAAGTTTTTGTTTCCGTATTTTGGTCTCAGATCGACGGCCGAGGCGCTACCGTAGACTTACATGGTATCAGAGCTACGTCATTAACCTTAGCTAGCTTGTTTTAAACAATGTTAATGTATCAAAACCGTAACGAAACCCAAACACTGCTACTACTGTTATGCTCTCTGTTAATTTTAAAAAGTGTTCAGAAAAATTTTTAAACAAGTGCAGAAGACCACCCATGAGACCACATGACCACTGCCCAAAGACAAGCCCCTGCCATCGGAAACAAACCAGCCACCATTCATGTTTTTCCGGCCAGGCCGGCCATGGTGAGGATTATGGGCTTCGTATTTAGGCTGTTGTCTGGTCTCTGGGATTTTGGTGCAGTGGTATTGTTTGTTCGGCCCAATTTGGATATAGTTTTATCAGTTTTTCTGGGCTATTCAAGGGGTTATTTCGGATTCGATATTTTATAATATTGTTTAAAGTTTACAGTGCATTATATTATATCTGCGATCGTGAATGTCATTTGATCGGTAAATCTTGCCTAATCACTATAGCCCTTTTAGACGGATTTGCGAATATGACATTCACGTTGATGTTCTGTGTTGTGCTGTGATGTTGCGTATTTGTCGTGGTGGATAGCCTGGATGCAATGGTAGTACAGTTTGGTTATATTTGTACATTTGATATTGCGGGGCGAGCGTCCGACATGTGGACTGTCGTCACTGCATGTTTGTATATTATTCTTTTGGGGCACGACCGGGTTGAGGTCGATGTACCCGTTGTACATATTTTATTTTCTGTACTAGAATTACCCCGCGGTGGGGTGCACGGATAGCCGGGTTCTAGAGGGCAACGGGCCCGCATCTCATGGCTTTGAGACGGAAGGGGCTTCACTCTAGAATTGGCGGGCTGTTCGCCGCACTCGTAAGTGGTATAGGTTGACCCAAGGAGGGGTGCTCAAGTTATCGGATTCCGTGAAGTGCTGGGTGGTCCATTCACTTTGTTGAAGGGGGCTGCCTCGCTTCAGGTTTTGGCGGGTAACTTGCCGCACCCGTAGGAGTCTAGGATTTCATTACACGGGCTATCCACACGACTAGGGGAACGTCGGGTTTCACTTGCGGCTCAAAGGAAACCCGGGATCCCAGATTATCTGTATTGTTCTATGATACTTATTACATTTCTGTGATGTTGCATTTATCACGCCATGAGCGATTATTATATATTGATATATATACTAGTAGATGTTGTATATGTTTTACACCCGCGCTAGTCCAGTCCCCGCTCTGTCGTTAGTTAAGTAACCTAACGAGTGATGAAGGGACCCAGTGGCGAATGCGGATGGCATATACGCACATCGTATTTTCATTCTTTATTGGTGTGATCAATTGATGGGACTACATTGATTCGGATCAATGCAAGCTAAACAAACATGTTTGATGTTGTTAGAACAATTTTCAAAAATCTGTTATTACAAGGACGTTCTCTTTTATTTTGCACAGTGGTATTCGGTTATGAATATCCAGCACCTCAGTCAACGAGGCAAGGGTCGAGATCCCATCACCGGGAGTGACCTCTTAGACAGAAGTTTGCGTCAGGGTAATAACTTCACTATAGTCGATTACTTTTTGCTTTGCATCGCGGTATTCAGTTGGAATATCCTGCACCTCATTCTACGGGGAAAGAGCCGAGATCCCTTCACCGAGAGTGACCTCTTTAGCAAAGGTTTTCGCCACTATATTTATAAAAAAAGCTATCCGGTTTCTTCAACAATATCAAGTTCATTATGTTAAAGGTTTTTCGCCAAAAACCATTCGTAGCCCTCCGTCATTTCAGACGGGTAGTACTTAGTATTCATGCTATATTTGTTGGCCTTCGTCATGGCATAGTGTATGGTAGCTATTTGTTACTTTTCTGCTGCATAGATAGATGCGTTGGTTTGGGACAGTCGTACTACTATTTTGGCCTTCGTCAAGAGTATGTACGGATAGATTCAAATTAACCTGGATAATGACGGGTAGAACTTGACATGTGACTTATGATATGTTAGCCTTCGTCAAAGTCATAAGAGCATGGGGTAAAAATCACATCGGGAGTTTCTAAAGAAACTGAAACTTGCCAGATATGTGCATACCTTCTGGAGTGTGATAACATGAATGGATTCCATCACGTTATCATGCGATAATAGTTGGATCCCGATTCCCACTGATGAGTTAGTTTACTCCTCGGGTGATCCCGACTAATTCTTCTTTCAGGTTTGGAGAGAATTTGAGGTTACAGTGCGAGATTTCCTGATTAGATAAAGTGATAACCATTCTGATCTAGGTTAGAGTGCACACAGAGTGTTTCTTTTCTCTCTCTCTTTGGAAGCGACCATGGCCTGACCCTAGACTATGACTCAGTGACCAAGTTAACTGAACCTTCTTAAAACACTGGCTTTTGAATTGTCAGAGTTGCATACCTCATTGCCACTCCTACTTTTACCCTTTTCTTCAGAACACCCCGTATTACTACGAACATCCACTTCCATTGGATAAAACCATCGTATGGTTATATAAGAGCTCGAAGGAACTTATTCCAGATTCGATGATGGTTTCCGGTTATGGAGAAAATGAATAGAACTATTCAGTTTTCTTTTCCTTTTACCTTCTCTCAGGTTGCGAGTGTTCCTTGGATTAGGACGGTACACCTATTACACTTATTGGATAGTCTTCTTCCAAACCATAGGCAGGTGCCGAAAGGTGGGGACGAAAGAAAACCAATCAGCCTAAGTGAGGTGTACAGAAGATAATAAGTACAGACAAAATAAAGGGATTAGAAAGAGGGCAAAATAAATTGCGACTGCTATTCACGACCAAACCAAGTATTTCATCGCCATTCCTATTTCACCTTTGTATTTCTCCAGAACACTCCGTATCACTACGAAGATCCACAGTTTATTAGATGATCCATCGTATGGTTATATACGAATTTAAAGGAACTTGTTCCAGTTCGGGGATGGATTCTGGTTCAGGAGAAATAGAATAAGGTTTATTCAGTTGTCTTTTATCTTTACCTTCTCTCGCGTTGCGAGTGCTCCTAGGATTAGGACAGTACACCTATTATGCTTATTGGATAATCTTCTTCCAAACCATAGGCCGGTGCCGAACGGTAGGGAAGAAAGAAAACCATTTAGCCTAAAGGGGTGTACAGAAGGTAATGACTAAAGAAATATAAAGAGATTTGGAGAGATGGCAAAGAAATATATGGTTACAGTTGTGAATCTGATAATGGAAGAGGCATTACTAAGAATACCCGGATACCCCTTCGAAACATTTACATGTTTCAGTTTCACTGTGTATTGTTAAAAGAAAACTGATTTCCCAATTAGTCCTTGCTCCAGGGTATGTATTTACCAGGTTTGATTCTCACATCTGTATGGTGTTACAGATGATGGGTGGGAGTAAGTTATTGGGAATTGGGTGATCATCCTCATTATATCGGGATTCGTTGTAATTGGTGATATTTGAGGAAATCGCCTGAGTTGTTTGCCGGACGACAAATATTTGTTTTTGAATATCCGTTGTTATGCACCAATTCAAATTGATAAATATGTACGTTTATTTTTATAAAGTGGGATATAACATTTGAAATTATGCCCAAGACATTTACCTATATCAGCTGATGGTTAGGTAAGGAGCATTCAACAGCGGTGTAATTCTTCATAACCATAGTACAGTTTTCAACCTACGATGCACAGTTTTCAACCTACGACGCACAGTGTTTGAGTTATTCAACTCAGGGGACTTATACAAAGCATTGTATATTGTCCAGTGTCTATTAGGACAAAGGAGTTGGTCCTCGTACTATATTCTGTTTACTTGTGACTTCTCTAGTTTTTAGACAAGTGTTTTGCAGATATGCAAGGTCTAAGTTTTGAGAAGTTATGGGTATAAGAATAAAGTAGAGAACCAGGTGTTGCAAGTATCAGGATTCTTCAAGATGATCGAAGATGTAGATACTTGTATTCGGTATTCAGTTGATAGTAATGGCTTTGAGAAACTTGTTTCTCTTTCAGGTTACTCATAATTGGATGCACTCCTAAATTGAGTAATGATGATCGGCCTCTCTACATTTAGTTGACATGCACTGAAGACAGCTGCATGATTTGAATCTGGTTCCAATAAATCAGTGTCTCTATTTCTATATTGGATATAGAACGGTTCATATCTTAACGATGTTAAGGTACGGGGAGTTATCCGGCTTATGCTTAAAACCAGACTCTGGATAACTCATGGCACGTTTCTGTAATGGTTGTTTGTGGGTTGGCCCGGGCTATGACGAGGGTTGACTTTCTACCATCTGGAAGATCAATAGTGATATTGTTCTTGACTTGCCGCGGTTTTAATAAAAATGGATTTTTTCAGAAAACAGTAGTGGGAGTATGGTAGAACTGGAAGTGATTCCAGAACCACAAACGATTACTGGAAATTTGATAAGAACCTAAAAATTCAATCAGGTTTGACATTCCATTGGCCACTCCGCAGATATGGTGGATAACCTCAGGCACTCGAGAGGTATTTCGGTATGCTCAAAGACGGTGACAGGGAGGTTCTTGTTTTCCCAGAGTTGACACTACTATTGTTCTAGGCTATGAGACTAGGCAGGAGGATGAGTATAGCGTCGTTCTAAACTAGCTTTAGAGGTGCACATGTATATGACTCTGCCAAAGGGTTGTCGTGGTCAGTGGGAGCAGCGGAAGCATAGTGGACAAGTAGCTTATGTCTATGGACTAAAGCAGATATAGCGGAGATAAATCATCTATTTTTGATGTGACAGTCATGGACTTTGACTTCATCAGAATAGGAGATGGATCTGTTAAAAAGGTAGTAGTGTGTGATGCCCTGGTATTTGGATGACATACACAGAGTAGGAACTGAAATTCCTATACTATGATCGGTTATACATTGGTTGTCACACAGTGGTTTCTCCACATAAGATATATATATAATATCAGACATTCTGGTTACTAGATCTATGGTTTTAGATCTAGATTTGGGTAGTTTCCCAATCTGGGTACTTAGACAGCATTCTGCAGGTGTTCTAGAATGGACGACTCCTGGCATGGTGGTGTACCTACAGGTGATGGAGTCACCATCTCTAAAGGTGTCTTACAAACTAAAGAGGAGAGGGATGTGCATGATTGGCATATCACTTGCTTAGGCAATTGAGTCAATCATGAGATGTCAAGTACCATACCAGATTTTTTTTTTTTTGCACTAGATGAAATAAGATGATATTAATCCAATCCTAGAGAAACGTTCGGAAGAAGTTTTAGAACATAAGTGGATGTTCTAGCGATTTGATAACGGCATCCTCCTTCGGGAGACATTTATCATTCCAGGCATCCAAGGTGACCTGGATGACAGAGTGACTGTCAGAGTTATAGTTTTCCCTCTGATGAGGGGCAGTAGTTTGGATAGAAGGTCCAAGCGGATACTGAGGGAGGTATAGCGCAGGATACTGATTAAGTTCAGTTGACGACATAGTCTAAGAAGTTTGGATTTGGAGTTCATTTATGAACTAGGTCCCATCAGATATCTAGACATGTTCTAAGACAAGTATTGCTCATTTCGGGAGATGGATTTCTCCGCAGACTTGAGATAAAAAGATACATAGAAAGAAACATCAGGGTGGATCCACTCACTAAGGATATTCCTCGAACGCAATAGTTTCACAAACGGGCTTTGTGAGACTGATCAGTAGAGGAGTTGGGTGTTCGGTATCACGCGGGCTGTGAGTATGCGACATCGCAATAATTAGCCTTGAGTGCAAGTGGGAGATTGTTGGATATAGTGCCCTCAAAGTTAATTATTGGATCGCAGGCACGTGATTGCAATGATTGAGGGAGGACCTATACCGGTAGAATAGTCTTACTCGAGATGATAGTATGTTATCTGGTTTATCTTTATTATTATGTACATGCTTTAGGTGATATTACATATCACTATTACATGTTGATAGAGTCCTTAGGATTCTTGCTTGACTACCAGTAGTATGATGGCGATCATATATGTGAGAGTTAGGTAGTCTATAAGCACATTCTTAAAGGTGTCCCTAGTCGTGGGAGTTTCGAGACTGGGCATCGATACTCCATTAGTAGACTAGTGTATACAGTTGAGACCCTGACGAGGGGCGGTGGCTGGTCTCACAAGCCATTGGTATCATTTGGTTCACCTAAGATATATACAGGTGCTCATTGGGTTATGAGTACGCCGGACAGGACTCGCCGGGAACATGCTCGTTGGTATTATACCTGACGTCAGATAGCAGTTCCCTGGTGACGTGTGTACAGGTTAGTCCATTGACCTGAGATCGTCATTTGTCTCATGTGAGTTCCCACTGTGCGTTGATTACTACCCTACCACGGCTCAAAGGAGTCGTGCAAACAGGTTTTAGTTGGATACAGTCCCGAGCCACATGGAGGCAGTGAGCGGATCGGCAGGGGTTTCGTCTCTCCCGGTATTGGGGGTGAGATCGTGCTGTGTCTAGGAGAACCATTACACGAAGTCCTTGGCCAAGGCAGGATATTTACTGGTAGGTATTCCAGTAGTATCTCACGGTTTTCTGGGCTATACTCCGACACGACTTGTACCGCTTTTGGGGGTCTGACTTTTACCAACCCCTAGGCCCGACATCCGATACTCATAGATGAACGGACCGGACTGTATGGATATTGTCATTGACAGGCTCAGTAGGGTGTCAGGATGAGTTCGCTCATTGACCTCCCCTTTGATCAATACCTGGTAGCCCGTTACGTACAGCTAGTACCACTGACGTGCTAGTGGTTAAATCCACGGCCAAAGTATTGACGAGTCTTTAGAGTACCCTACAGACAGTTTCTCAAGTTTCGGGCGAAACGTTGTAGAGGCCATATGATATTATGGCAGGGTTCAATCATATACATGCAGTAGTGCACGGATCATGATCGGACGGATCATACTAGTGGGTTTTGGTTTAAGCCGGATCCTAATATTAGATTTGTTGGATTAATTTAGTCTTATCGCATTTGCATTCAGTCGGAATGCGGATGCAGGTATGTATATACAGGTGAGGGGTATCCTTGTGATTCGTCACGAGTTTACTTTAGTAGATGTCATTCTCTTTTTATTGTGGTAAACATTTAGGTTAATGTTTACAAATAGTGGAAATAGTGAATGGATTTCATCATGAGGTGCATTTATTGTGACACATGCAATTTAGTGACTTATGGTCTCTTTATTTGTGCATATGTCACATTTTTGATTAATTTAATGTGTTGAAATGATAAGAGGAGAGAGGGAGGGCAGCCATGAGGCAAGGGTTAGCTCTTGGATTCATTTTATTCTAGCTCTCATTATCATTCCAACACATTAAGAAAAGAAAAGCCTCTTCTCTTTTTCTTTCTTCTTCTTGCTCACAACCTCCACCATGGCATCATCTTTTACCTCCACTCTAACCATCTCCTGTGTTGAGAATCCTAGAGTGTCAAGAGACAAAGTTATCATACACATTCTCCACTTCACCTTGGACACGTCGGCTAGCAAATTTCATGTCCGAGTTATTTCGGTTCGAAGCGGGAGCCCGTAAAAGGATTCATCGACGTGGTGCCCTTTCCGATGAGGAGATTGGAGATCGAACGAGATCGGAGATGCCGAAAGGAGCTAAAGATGGTGGCTAAAGACCGAAGGACACGGATCAATCGGTATAGCTTTTCTAACCCTCTTTAGATTGCTAATTTTATATTAATGGTTCGATCCGGGATTAAAGTCTGCGTTAGTGCCAATTTCAAGTTTAGAAAAAGTTTTTGTTTCCGTATTTTGGCCTCGGATCGACGGCCGGGGCGCTACTGTAGACTTACAGAATATTCTCCTCATAAGATCGAGAGAACTTTGCGAGTGTATTTTCGTCTCTTTTTTACGAGTTTGCGCCCTTTCGGGTTTTCACAAACTCGCCAGCAATCCTGCTGATTTTACTCACGGAGCCCTTTTGGATTTTCATCCGTGTCCATTTTTCATCTGTGTCCATTTTGCTTTTGGACATGCCTTTTTTGTTATTGTTTTTTTTACATCATTTTTCTTTTATTTTCCAGTTTAAAGACTTAGAGGTCATACCTGTATGCTTATTCAAAAATCCTTGGACTTTGATCTCACAACGCTTTAATGCTCTCTTTGTCTTTTTGGAGACACATTCACGTGTGTCCCGTAGAAACTGCGGTAGACTGGGTCATTTTTTGGAGCGAACGATTGAGTCGTCTGCCCCCAGAGGGTTTTGGTCTTCGTTCGAATGGAGCGAACGATCGTAGCTTGGTTTTCTGCTAACGCGTCTTTGGCCAATTAGACCACTCCCTCATTGTATTGTTTTTCAACCCAATTCTTGAAATCAAAGCAGTCTTCAATAGTATGACTCACCATTCTGTGATACGGGCAGTACAAGGGATCATCAGTAATGTTTGCTTCATATGATCTTTTTGATTTAGGCAACTGCAGACCGTTTCTCAGGGCGTCCTTGAATATTGTATGGACGCTGTCCCTTCTGAAAGAATAGACCTTATTCAATATCTCTTTCAGGGGTAATTCTCCTCCCCCCCCAACACTGGTTTTCGAGGCTGGTCGGCATTAGGCCTGTCTGCTACTCGCCTACTTTGGTCGGCAAATGCATTAGAGGATTCGGTGTTCTTGGGAGGCCCACCTTTGTGGTTGTTATTCTCCGGATATTTCTCAGATATTTGGACTAGTTATTTTGTTGTTGGTTTGGAAGAGATTCGGGACCCGCATGTTCCAACATATGGACTCTTTTAAGTAAGTCCTGGAGAGTTTCGGAACTTGTTGATGACTTTCCCTTAATTCTGTCCCATGTCAACTGGTCACGGTCATGCGTCAGGACTTTCCTGAGGACTAGCCGTCGTCGACTTTCATGAAGGTATTCTACTCTTAGACCGAAGGGAATAGCTGTTGGCTTCTTTGGGACATTAATCCCTAGTTCATGGACCAAATTTTGATCCTGTTGTGATTTCATTTGAAGGACTCGGGTTGCGAGATTTTCCACAACATTCACCAGATCGTCGACTTTGGAACATATCATGGCTAACTCCCTATCATGGTCCTGAAATCACTCTTGAAGCCATTGGAATAATGCTTGTTCTGTAGTTTTGGGGACGACGAATGGGCTATCCTCATTGCCTGAGCTTGATTCCCCAAGAACCATGGGCTCTTTTCGCTTAGCGGCTCGAGCAGGGTCATCATCATTATCTGAACCGAGCCAATATTGGACGGCGTCAACCATATCATCACCATGGCTGTGAAGCGTAGGAGGGTTTGTTTCTCCATGTCCGACCATGTAGACCGTATGGATCGCGCATCTGTTTGTTGCCCCCTTATTGTCAACATTACTCGCTGGACCATTGGATTGCCGCTGTGGTTTTTCCCTTTTAGGAAAGGGTGAACAATTGAGGGCGGCCAGTTCCCAAAATATCTCGGTCTCTGTTTGTATAAAATTGGAGGTCGCGACTTGATTGCTTGTCAACACGCCAGGGGACAACGAGATTTCTCCTACCTTGTATTGTTTCTCGACCCAACTTGAAAATGCAATAGTCTTCAATAGTGTGTCCCAACACTCGGTGGTATGGGCAATAATTGGGATGATCAACCCTGTTCGCTTCACTTAGCCTTTCTGGTTCTGGTAGCCGCAAGCCATTCTTCAGAGCATCTTTGAATATTTTTTGAACTTTTTCTCTTCTGAAAGAGAGACCTTATTTCTCCTTTCCTCCAAAGTTTGCTCTCGGGGTTTATTAGTTTTTGCTCCGCCTGCTCTCTGCCTATTGAGAGAATCGGTGTTGTTGGAACTTTCGCATTTCTGGTTGTCGCCCCTCCGATGTCTCGGTCTATTTATGAATTGGAGATCCTGAGTGGACTCGGGCTTTGAGAGTTCCAACATTTGAACCTTCTTGGTTAGCTTTTAGAATGTTTTGAGGCCTGCGGTGCATAAGAAAGGTTTCATCCGGTTGTTCAGATTTTCTATAAGAATTCTGAAGGATTGGTCTTGTTCCAACGGCGGTTCATATTTAACAGAAAGATTGAGCCATCGGATTATAAAATCCATGTTGCTTTCGATGTTCTTTGGTTCGGTCCTTACAAGGTCGGCAATGGTGATTTTATCGCTGACACTCATGAACCTTTGCTTGAACAGAGATTCTATTTGAGCGAATGTCATAATCGAGTCATCTGGTATGCTTGCATACCAATCAAAAGCAATATCAGTCAAGCTATTGACAAACTGACGGAGAAGGAGCGCATCATTGCCCCCAGTATTCACGCAGGATACTTTAAATTGGGCAATGTGCTGGTTCGCATTTCCCGTCTCATGAGAGTCAGGTCCTCCGGATAACATTCCAAAAAAAGAAGAGACAGGAATGTCGTCAGCGAACTAGCGCTCGGTAAGTCCTAAAAGATAGAATGAAATAGACAAGTGTGGAGAATAGAACAGGTAAATTATATAAGAATATGTTGTTATGCTAACGTAGTTGTTTGTAACCTGATACAGAATGTATCAGTGTATACAAGAGGAGTCCAACTTGCTCCGTGGACTAACATAACATGTCAGTACAAGGCTCCGTTAAAACCTACGGGACAACGGCATAGGATGTTCATGTAGGTGTCTTTTAGTGACCATCATCGTGCCACTTTTAACACATTTTATACCAATCTACCCCGTTAAAACCCCATAATATATATTGTATAGATTTGTATTGATTTGTAGTTATCAGACTTACCGAGACCATGGTATAAGTTGTTCATGCAAACTGATTCAGAATATAAACGGCAGTCATGTATTCAAGTTCAAGATATAGTCATGGTTCAGTCAATCAAGTCATGTTGATATTGTTCTGGTATTCATGTTCAAGTTCAAGTGTTCATGTTTGGTATATTGGATTCATGTTGAATTGGAGTTAGAATTAGATTCATGTTTGGAGTGTATTTAGATTAGACTGAGACTCAGATTGAGTCAGACACTTAAACAGATTTGGATCCTGAATTAGATTTTGGTGTTATCGGTAACTGCTGTACATGTACGGCGGGATTTGTGATTTTTTCAAAAACGATTACCATTGATAACCCCGTTTTAGTTTTCTACCTTAAATAGGCAAGCACCCACTTTCTCCGGTTCCATGAGGCTCAAGAGAATTGGTCCCGTTTAAACCTGTATTTACTAGGGTCCTTATTGTAATTTAATATAACTTGAGGGGTTTTTATGAAAAATATTTTTAGTATACATTCAAAATAAACCTCAAGTATTTATTTATTGTTATTTAGGATTTTCATGGATGTAAATATTTAAAGAATGAAGTATATTAGTGAAACTTGAATAATTCAAGGTATTTTAGTGTAAAGTTTGACTTGTAAACTCAGTCGATTGAAGACGATCTGGCAGCAGCAAAAGTTCCAAAGATTGCTTGGGTAAGAGTTGCAAAGCTGCAACTAACTGAGAACGCCAGAGTATGGTGAAAGGCTGAAGAAAGCTGACTTCCCTAGCCGATTGAATGGAAGACATTTCGTGACATGTTCGACGCGAAATATTTTCCCGAGATTGCCCGTTTTGATATGGAGCAGCAATTTATCCACTTGCAACAAGGCTCTATGTGGAGTAAATATGTGGATGGGTATGATGTTGAGTTCACCATGCTTAGCAGGTTTGCGGCATATCTCATACCGACTGCTGAGATCATGGCAAGAAGATTTCAGTAAGGGTTGGACCCATAAATCCACTACACTAGCTACAGGAGATTTCCCAACCCATGATCTTGATCTGAAGTCTGCCCGACGATATGAGGCAGTTGTAAAGAAGAAGGGAAGATCTCAGACTGCCAGTGTGAAGCGCTCTGCCACCCAGATGGCAGGAGGAGCCTGTTCAATACCAACTTTTGCACCTAGGAGACCGGAAGTACCATTTAATTGGCCCAGTCCAGATTTTTGCTTCTAATGCAAGAGGAATGGACACCTGGTAAAGAACTGCAGGCGTGCAAACGGCCTGTGCTTAGTTTGTGGCGCATCCACTCATGACATTGGAACATGTCCATATAGACGCAACCCAGTTCCAACACACATCAACGTTCCGCAGCGGATCCTGCACTTCGTCTTGCACTACCCGCTCCACCTCTATATAAACCTCCTGCACAGCCTACTAGCCAATTCTAACAGGCACTGAGAAACATACCTCAAGGGCGGAAAAACATGCCCCAAAAAAGAGGAATGTGCCTCCAGCTAGGAGGAATGTACCCCAGCGTCAGGCTTTCACTTTAGCAGCCGTGGAAGCTGAAACTATAGGTCAAAGTTGTTAGTTATATGTATGCCCTAGAGGCCATTACTGTGCATTGGATATATATTGTAATAGATGCTGGGATATATATAGGTATGACTTTCTTGCTCGACATGATAGTACGCTATCTGGTTGCTCTTTATCTTAACATGTATACTTTCTGTCTCTCTGATTACATGTTGATAAAGCCCTTAGGATGTGTACTCGACTTCCAGGACTATGATGCAGATCATACTAGTGGGGCCTGGATAGTCAATGAGTACATCCTTCAATGTTCCTAGTCGTGGGAATATCGAGACGGGGCATCGATATTCCAGAGTAGACTAGCGTGTATTTTCTCGACCCATGCGATGGGCGATGGATGATCCTATATCCATTGGTGTTTGACATCAGAGATGGTATACGGGTGCTCAGTGGAGACTGAGTACACTGAACGGACTCGCCGAGAACTCCCAGATGGTATTATACCTCACGTCAGATGGCAGTTCTCAGGTGACACTGGTACAGCTTAGTCTGTTGACCCGAGATCGTCATAGAGTCTTGTGTGTCTCCCACTGTGCTTTGATTTCCACCCTACCATGGTTCTACTGAGTCGTGCAAACAGGTGATTTTTGGGTACAGTCCCGATTCACATGGAGGCAATGAGCGATAGGAGGGGATTCGTCTCTCCCGGTATTGGGGGTTGATGTTGCGCTATGCTCGACTGGCCATAACAGGAAATCCCTGGGCAGGGTTGCAGTGATCTACTGGTAAGTGTTATCAGTAGTTTCACACATTGTTATAGACCTCACGTCGGCATGACTTATCGAGCTACTAGGGTCTGACGTTTACCACCCCTAGGCGAGATATGCGACATATCAGACGAACAGACCGGACTGTACGGTAAGTGTTACTGGTTGGATTCACAGGAGTGTGAGCGGGCTTGCTCGTCAATCTTCTGATCGCTCAATACCCGGGTGGCCGTTACGTTTAGCAGACCGCTTGCGGCTTGTGGGTGCTTGATATGATCATCATCTGCTGCCGGCGTATTGACGAGTCTTTAGAGTCCTACACAGAGGTTTCCTGGCTCAAGCGAAACGAAATAGGAGCGCATATGAGATATATGCGGGACCGAGAATAATGCATGTATGTGATACCGTATTTCATTCTCGCGATGAATGTTTCGATTGGCTGTATGCGATATAACCTAGTTATCGAATCGAAGATTGATTCGATAAGTCGATACATTGGATACTAGTCGGTTATGTGCGACATGACCGGATCATTGAATCAAGTGTTGATTTAATGATTTAATGTATAATTATATATTTGATATATTACTTTGCATTAACTAGTATTGGTTCACTTTAAAAGGATTTTCTCACTTGATGTGCACATTGTATATGTGATATATTTTTGTGTGCACTTGATTGTATCATGTTTGATGATACATGCTAACTTGAGTTTGTGTAAAGATTAAACCATGGTTGTGTAATGGTTAGGGTTTTCCTTTTCTTACTTATTTATTTATTTATTTATTTTGGAAAAGATAAAAGAGAAATATGGTGGCTTTCTTTGTTTGTTTGTTGAAGCTTCATGAAGCTTTGAACAAGTCCACCATTCTTGTCTCATGCTTAACCCTAACCATTCAAATTAACCATAGTCTATTCTCTACACATAACCATGGTTGCCAAATGATAAGTATTCATTTTATTATTCTTTTAAAAATACTTATCATATTATCATCTTCTTCTTCTTCTTCTTCAAGAAGAAAGCTTGCCTCCATCAATGGCATCTTGAGAAAAAGAGTGAGAAATCCAATTCTAAAGTGAACGCACCTCCTATTTCTTCATCCTCTACCTCTTGCCAAGTAGTATAGGGTGTTTTCTTCACAAGTTTCATGACTTGGTGAAGTGGGAGCTTGATCTTGTGATGCCTCGACGTAGATCATCTTCGGCATCGTAGTCGATGACCTAGCCCGCCCATTTCTCCGATGAAGCCGACACTAGAGTCCAAGATCCGATTTGTACAGCGGAGGGACGTCTACGTGGAGCTAAGGAAGTGGAGAACCGGATCTACAAAGGTTGTAGCCTCTTTCTTTTAAGTTAAAGTTGTTTACTTGTATCGCATCACCTATACATCTAGTTAACGATCCGTATTAGGGTTTCTCGGCACTTGTAAAATTTAAATTGGCCGTGTTTGATCACTTGCGAGACATCATTAGTGTGCCTAGGAACCTTGCAGTGGTATCAGAGCCTAGCTAGAGCCTTAGGCGATGCGTAGACGGAGTTTGAAGTCCGATCGAACCGAAACCCTAATTCCAAAATGCTCTCTGGACTTTTTTCAAAAACTGGGTTTTTTCCAGATTAAAAATTCTTAAAAAATTCAGCAGGAAATTATAAGAATTACGGTGCAAAAATGACCATGAGATGCGCCTAAAGCACTGCGGAACCGCGGCAGAAGCATGGCTTCTGTGGCGGTTCCACAGCCAAATTTTGAGATCACCCTTCCAATTTTGCACAATAATTTGTTTCTTGAGGTGCTGAGTTTTCTGGGATTCTTTAATCTGAACTCAAGAGTTGAGTTTTCTGGGATGTTTTGGAGCTTAGATGATTCGATCGGATTATCAGACTTTGTCTATGTGGCTTTCCGGATATTTTAGAATATGTTAAAAAGTTCGACCGGATATAAATACCCACCTTTTCCCCTGCCGGAAAATTTCCAAGTGTTGGATTTTTCCGTGGTTTAAGGACGTTCTGAGTAGTGCAAGTAACGCGATGGTCCCTCTAGAAGACAACAAACCTTAACTCGATTATATGACCGTCTTGAACTGCCCTTTGAACCTTAGGGTTTGGGGCAGTACGGCGTGCCACATGTGAGGCGTTGGCTTGACCCTTCTACGGCTGGACCGTTGGTACTGAGGCATGAAGTGAATGTCTTTGAACTTATTTCATGTGTTGAGCTGTTTCGGGAAACCTTGGGTGTTCGATTGTTCGATCGGAAAGTTTAACATTTTCTATCTTATCCGGAATGTGATACAATAATTGGAATTCACAAGCAGTTATGAGATAACTGAATGAATGTTATAAACATAGCAGTTTAGTCTCACTTGATCGGTTGCCACGGAATTTTGATGCGATCAAAAGTCCATCGCAAACACGTAACGTACGCGGATACTCGCCGGGTAAACTTAATAGACAGCCTCACTCCATAGCCCTGACCAAGTGACTGTAGGAGAACCCCGTCACCGAAAGCATCCGTTCGGGTGCTCACGGCAGCGGTGTTCCGCCTTGGTGCACTTCTTCGACGGCGTCGGGGGTGCGGCCGCCTACTAAAGTTTGCGACGAGCATTCGAGCAGGATGTCGGGAATCCTGTTGAATCGCCCGACTTGATATTGAAAAGGGTTTTCAATAATGAGACTAAAATGCGGGGTTTATAATTGTTAGGCATATGATGTCTAAGTATTTCATTTGATTAGGCATGTGATGTCTAAAGAGATTGCGGATTCCAACTGTTGTAGTTTTACACTTTCTTTTCTGTGACCGTAAGTGTAGTATGTAGTGGTATTGCCGATTGTCGTTGCTATACGTCGACGGCAATCGGTGTATGCATACTTACTTACGTTGATGACATGTGATGTTATGTGTTGCTGGATATGTTATATTGGATCGTCGTGTTTGAATAGCCCGGGGTTTTTTATGTGAGATGAGTGTTTTTCATTTTCATTCATGTAAAAACTTGTATGTAATATTCTTTTATTGGGGCACTTCCAGGTTGCGGAAGATGTCACCTTTTGTATATTATTTACTTTTCCGCATTAGGATAGACCCAAGGAGGGGAACACAAGTAACCGGGTTCTAGGGTCCAGTGGGAGACCATCTCGAGGAGTCGAGTCCGGGTCTCCTAACCCTAGAATTGGTAGGGTTGCTTGCCGCTCTCGTAGGGGTCTAGGGGTGTGGGATTGGCTATTCATCACGACCGTGGAATCCGTGTTTTATACTGGCTCGTATTAAAAACACAGACATCCTAGTATATCCAATATTTCATATGATATTTTCTGCTGCGTTATCTATGATGTGATCATGTGATTTATTCAGATAGATATTATATATAGTATATATGATATATTATATAAACGTTGCTTATGTTTTACACCCGCGCTAGCCCTACCTCGTTCTGGCGTTAGTTACCTAACCTAACGGTGCAGACGGGACATCGAGACGAATGCGGATGGCATAAGCGTACGTTATATTTATCTGTGATGTTTAGGTGGACTTAAATGATGGGACATTCATTAATAAGATTAATGAAAGAAAATAAACCTAATTGATGTTGTGGAATCGAATTTCAAAAATAAAACAGGTAGCTACAGTTCTTGCTTTGCATCGCGGTGTTCATTATAGAACATCCTGCACCTTATTCGATGAGGAAAGGACGGAGATCCCTTCACCGGAAGTGACTCCTTTAGTATTAACTGGCAGATGCTACACACTCGGTTTGTCCTTTGATCGCTTCTATAGTTTCTGCTTTGCACAGTGATATATATGATATATCCCGCACCTCATTCGACGAGGAAAGGGCCGACGATCCCTTCACCGGGAGTGACCCCTTTAGCAAAACTAGAAAAGCTTCAAAAACATTCCATTTACAAATATTTGATTCCGCAACGAGATCAAGTTCAAAGCGTTAAAGGTTTTATTAAAAACCATTCTCAACCCTCCGTCATTTTAGGAAGTAGAGTACTTAGTATTCGTGCTGTGTTTGTTGACCTTAGTTAAGGCACAGTGTACGGTAGCTAAGTGATGTCTTCCTACATCGCATATGATGCGATTAGTTAGGACAGTCGCGTGACTTTGTTGACCTTAGTTAAGGGTCATGTGGGTGGGTCTAATTAATCACGAAATGACGGGTAGAACTTGACTCGTACTTATGATTTGTTGACCATAGTTAAGGTCATAAGTGCTAGGGTAAAAATCTTTATCGGGAGTTTCAAGTGTTGAAACTTGCAATGAGATTGCATACCTTCTATATGATAGTTGGATCCCAATATCCACTGCGAGTAATTGTTACTCCTGGGAGAGTTTTGCACTTTGCAATTAGCCGATCAAGTAGGTGTCTAGAAAGGTGTCAACGGGGTTATGCCTCTGGGAAAACGAGGTTTACTGTAATTAGGTCCGTGCGAAAGCACGGGGAACCTCCCTCAAAGTACCGACACTGGCCTGCTGAAAGATTGGCGAACTTGTAGAGTGTAATTAATCCCGGCTAGTCTTTCCTTTTAAGGTTTGAAGGAAGATTTGATAAAAACAGTGGGAGCCATCCTGATTAGATAAAATATATAACCAATCTAATCTTGTAAGAGCGCACGCAGAGTGTTTTCTTCTTTCTCTCTCCAGGTAGCGACCATATCACGCCTTAATCAAGATAATAATATGGATGTATTGACCGAACCCGCTTGTTATACCGAGCTGAGGAACGTTGGTCCCGCTCCAACTTATAATTGTTATAAGACCAAGCAGGAAATAGGGGAATACCAGAATTCCTATGCCGTCCAAATGAAGAAAGTGCATATGATGCATCTCCTTCGGGTATGTTCATTACAAAGAACTGTTTCTCAGTATCCTCTGAATCCTGGTATTTGATACCGGATCAGGATCCCAGATATGTAATCTGTTACATGGGGCTACAAAAAGGTAGAAAACTGAGAACGGGTGATAAGTCTCATGAGACAGAAAACGGGGCAAGTGTTACAGCCAAGTCTGTTGGTCACTGTCACCCTGTATTACCAATACATTGATTCTGAATAAATGCTATTAGATACCGAACCTGATATACAAAATCATATCAGTCTCTTTATTAGTAAAGAAATGATAAAATTTTGTATTGCTGGATAATGTTTTGAACATTTCCTATATCAAAAGTTGATCGGTTCAGGCGCGTTATCTAAAAGCATTGAAGTTCTAAATCAAACTACAGTTCCTAGTTTATAGAGTATACACAAGAGGAAGAGTTCAAAAATGAACGAATCCTTCTTGAGGCATTGTAGACTAGGTCATATCAATGCGACCCGACTGGCTTAAGTTACATTTTAGATGCATATTTAAATCAGTTTGAATTTACATCTTGTGAAACTTGCCAGTCATGTCACAAAGATAAGATGACCATATCTCTGTTTATTGGAAACAGAGAAAGAGTTAGTAAACTCTTGGGACTGATACATGATCCCCTGTCTACACATGCCAGGAGTGGTTCTTTATACTTTATTACGTTCTCTGATAATCTCTCAAGATTCAGACATATGTTCCTGTTGAAACACAAGTCCGAACCTTTTGAGATATTCACAGAATATAAGCTAGAAGTAGAGAACCAATATGGGTATAAGTATTATGTCCTATGATAAGATCAGGGAGGAGAATACTTGTGCATGGCATTCCTGGACTATTCTAAAGGAGAATGAGATTCTCTCTTAGTGTTACTCCTCTGAATATACCACAGCACTACGGTGTATCAGGGCGGAGCAATAGCACCCTATGTGATATGGTGTGCTCTATGATGAGTATCACTGAGTTACCTATTTTTATTTGGGGTTGTGCATTTGAGAAGCTGCATACCTATTGAATTGAGTTCGAATCAAATCAGTGCCTACCACTCCATATGAGATATGGTATGGGAAGAGCCTATCTCTTAAGTAAGTTAAGATTTAGGATTGTCCGGCCTATGTCTAAAGCAAAATCCAAACAAGATCGAGGCAAGGTCAGTTCTGTAGAATTGGAAAGATTCCAGCTATACAAAACTGCAGCTGATGATTTGACAGAACCAAAGGATTCAATAGTTCCCGACGAACCTCAGCCTCTCCGCCGAACTAGTAGGGTTCCTCATCCGCTTAAGAGATACTTCGGTTTCTCGATGACAGTGGGAGCGAGGAATGCATCATGAGATGATGACCCAACTAGTTTCGAGCAGGCCATCGAGAGTAGGGACTCTGTAAGAATGGCTGGATGCTTAGTGATCTGAGATGGAATCTATGTACACCAACAAAGTATGGACTTTGGTTGCAATATCTGAAGGGTTAAATCCCCATCAGGAGCAAGTATATCTTGAGAAGATTACTTGGTGTAGATGGATAAGTTGAGACTTTCAAAGCTAGACTTATTGAAGGTTTTCGTCATCGACCAGGCGTGGATAATGATGAAACCTTTTCTAAGGACTATGCTTAAGTCCATCCAGATCCTACTTGCCAATGCTACATACCATGACTACGATATCTGGTGGTTGGGTGCCATGACTACTTTTCTAAATAATGATTTAGAAGAGAACGTCTATAAGAACACAGCCAGAGGGCTTCGTAAACAGTGGGAGCAGCGGAAACGTATGCAAGATGTTTTATGTGATGAAGCAGGCATCGCGGAGTTGGAACATCTGTTTTGATGAGTTAGTCAAACAATTTGACATCATAAAAATGGTAGATGAACCTTGTATATACAAAAAGGTAGTGGGGAGTAAGGTAGTGATCCTCGTAGAGTACGTGGATGACATACTCTTGATAGGGAAGGAGTTTCTTATGCTACGCACGGTCAATCTCCTCTTGTCATAAAGATTCTCCGAATAGGATAAAGGTGATACCTCCTCGATCCTGAGGAGAATCATTGGAAAAGTTCCAGGGTGATAAAGACGACTGAATGTCAGTCGCAGGCATTGTCTTTACCCTCAGTAGAGGGACGGTATGTTGGAAGAGTTCCAAGCTAGATACCTTGGCAAACTAGACGATAAAGGCTGGTAACATCGCTATTAAAGATACTACCAAAGAGGCAGTTTGGGTGTATATTGGTTCATAAGATGAATTAGGTTCCTACCATTGTATGACAATGGAAGTGTGGCTTTGGCCCAGGAACCTTGGTCCCATCAGTGACCCAGATATATTCTGAGGCAGTATCACCTGATCATGGAGATAGATGATCTCCAGGGTGATCGAGGTTAGGAGAGTAGACTCAGAGGATAACGCGGCGGATCCACTCACAAAGGCTTTTTCCCAGAGAGAGACTTATTTGGGATGGTTGAGTATGTGATATTGCAACCACCGCTACAGATGGTCCTAGTGCAAGTGGGAGATTGTTAGTTATATGTATGCCCTAGAGGCCATTACTGTGCATTGGATGTATATTGTAATGGATGCTGGGACATATATAGGTATGACTTTCTTGCTCGACATGATAGTACGCTATCTGGTTGCTCTTTGTCTTAACATGTATACTTTCTGTCTCTCTGATTACATGTTGATAAAGCCCTTAGGATGTGTACTCGACTTCCAGGACTATGATGCAGATCATACTAGTGGGGCCTGGATAGTCAATGAGTACATCCTTCAATGTTCCTAGTCGTAGGAATATCGAGACGGGGCATCGATATTCCAGAGTAGACTAGCGTATATCTTCTCGACCCATGCGATGGGCGATGGATGATCCTATATCCATTGGTGTTTGACATCAGAGATGGTATACGGGTGCTCAGTGGAGACTGAGTACACTGAACGGACTCGCCGAGAACTCCCAGATGGTATTATACCTCACGTCAGATGGCAGTTCTCAGGTGACACTGGTACAGCTTAGTCTGTTGACCCGAGATTGTCATAGAGTCTTGTATGTCTCCCACTGTGCTTTGATTTCCACCCTACCATGGCTCTACTGAGTCGTACAAACAGGTGGTTTTTGGGTACAATCCCGATTCACATGGAGGTAATGAGCGATAGGAGGGGATTCGTCTCTCCCGGTATTGGGGGTTGATGTTGCGCTATGCTCGACTGGCCATAACAGGAAATCCCTGGCCAGGGTTGCAGTGATCTACCGGTAAGTGTTATCAGTAGTTTCACACATTGTTATGGACCTCACGTCGGCATGACTTATCGAGCTACTGGGGTCTAACGTTTACCACCCCTAGGCGAGATATGCGACATATCAGACGAACAGACCGGACTGTATGGTAAGTGTTACTGGTTGGATTCACAGGAGTGTGAGCGGGCTTGCTCGTCGATCTTCTGATCGCTCAATAGCCAGGTGGCCGTTACGTTTAGCAGACCGCTTGCGGCTTGTGGATGCTTGATATGATCATCATCTGCTGCCGGTGTATTGACGAGTCTTTAGAGTCCTACACAGAGGTTTCCTGGCTCAAGCGAAACGAAATAGGAGCGAATATGAGATATGTGCGGAACCGAGAATAATGCGTGTATGTGATACCGTATTTCATTCTCGCGATGAATGTTTCGATTGGTTGTATGCGATATAACCTAGTTATCGAATCGAAGATTGATTCGATAAGTCGATACATTGGATACTAGTCGGTTATGTGCGACATGACCGGATCATTGAATCAAGTGTTGATTTAATGATTTAATGTATAATTATATATTTGATATATTACTTTGCATTAACTAGTATTGGTTCACTTTAAAAGGATTTTCTCACTTGATGTGCACATTGTATATGTGATATATTTTTGTGTGCACTTGATTGTATCATGTTTGATGATACATGCTAACTTGAGTTTGTGTAAAGATTAAACCATGGTTGTGTAATGGTTAGGGTTTTCCTTTTCTTACTTATTTATTTATTTATTTATTTTGGAAAAGATAAAAGAGAAATATGGTGGCTTTCTTTGTTTGTTTGTTGAAGCTTCATGAAACTTTGAACAAGTCCATCATTCTTGTCTCATGCTTAACCCTAACCATTCAAATTAACCATAGTCTATTCTCTACACATAACCATGGTTGCCAAATGATAAGTATTCATTTTATTATTCTTTTAAAAATACTTATCATATTATCATCTTCTTCTTCTTCTTCTTCAAGAAGAAAGCTTGCCTCCATCAATGGCATCTTGAGAAAAAGAGTGAGAAATCCAATTCTAAAGTGAACCCACCTCCTATTTCTTCATCCTCTACCTCTTGCCAAGTTGTATAGGGTGTTTTCTTCATAAGTTTCATGACTTGGTGAAGTGGGAGCTTGATCTTGTGATGCCTCGACGTAGATCATCTTCGGCATCGTAGTCGATGACCTAGCCCGCCTATTTCTCTGATGAAGCCGACACTAGAGTCCAAGATCCGATTTGTACAGTGGAGGGACGTCTACGTGGAGCTAAGGATGTGGAGAACCGGATCTACAAAGGTTGTAGCCTCTTTCTTTTAAGTTAAAGTTGTTTACTTGCATCGCATCACCTATACATCTAGTTAACGATCCGTATTAGGGTTTCTCGGCACTTGTAAAATTTAAATTGGCCGTGTTTGATCACTTGCGAGACATCATTAGTGTGCCTAGGAACCCTGCAAAAGTAACACTGGTAATCCTTCTTATTTCAAAACCCTTGCATCCTTTCGTTCTTTCAAACATTTTTTTCATGCACTTTCAGTAGTTCTCTCACCACCACTGTCATCAAATTTTCCTTGAGCTGTTACAACTTCTTTCTATAAATTTCGAGAATGAAATTTTTATAAGGAGGGTAGAATGTAACGACCGAGAATTTTCTGTACAAAATTATCTTCTTAAGGTACAGAAAAGAGTTTACAAGCTTGGGCATAATTTAAAAGTTATTCTTGTTTAAAAACAGCAAGAAATAGCTTGTAGCTCATTGGTAAAACCTTGCATTGCTGTGACATATCCCCTGTGTTCGAATCCCATCAGCCACATATTATTTTTACTGACTTTTCTTTTAAACTTTTTGAAAGTCCAAAAGTTTACACGTGCAATATACGTAAAAATAAAAAGTCAGAAAAATCTAACATGTGTAAAATATTGTATTTACTGGTATGGATACGTAGCAAGCATTCAACCCCCTAACCCCCACACTATGGCGGGTGAGATTCTTTTTTGGGCCGGCGACGCTGGTCGGTCCGTAGGGAAAAGTCCCCGGGATTTGCACACTGGTCGATTGGCCTACTCCCACTACCCATGTTCTGTTTGATTTCTCAGTAAATTTAACAGAGACTTAATTTCACCCTTTAATCCAATTTTTAATACATTTTTAATTCTTTCTTCAATTCCAAAACCCTAATTTTACCCTATAAATACCACCCCATACCCTAGATCTCTTCATTCTGAAATCTCTTATCAAAAATTATCAAAATTTTGTAAGTCAAAGAAGAGTGCAGGTGGAGTTAGCCCTAGGTCAAATTCCGGGAAGAATTCGAGATGATTCTGGCGACCCCGTGACTCCACAGAGACTACTGCTTTCTTCCTCTACCTCCCCGCTAATCTTCTAGCAAGTAAGTCCCATCTCCTTTCTTCTCTTCCTACCTTAAAAAGATCTTTTTTCAAAACATATCGGTAAGTGGATTTATACTGACATTTGTTTCTAAAAGCTTTGAAAACCATAATTCTTCTTAAGAATCATTTGTACTCATGTATATACCTTACTTTTAATAATTTAACTAATATTTAGAAACCAATTTCACTCTAAAACTCCATGTTAAATAATTTTAATTAAGCTTTTACGTTTAAATACCATGAAATTTACATACGTCGTCTTTTAATTATTTTTCTTAGCATACCTTTAGAAAACCTTACGAGGTAATGACCTACCTCTCACATACACACATCTTGATATAGTACGATTCTCTTGAACAATATTTTTTGTGGCAAAATACGACTTTTCATCAAAATATCTTAAACTATTAAAAACCCGGATTTCTTTACATTGTGTTACTTAATTCTTTGCGATTGTACCTCTACAACCCATTTAGAAGAACCCACTATTGGATGGTACGGATTATTATACATCCACAGGCTAGTAGGGAAAGATGCGGACCTCCACATGGAGCATACGATCTCGATAGGATTTCGAAACAATTTTCAAGAAAAACGAGGATTTCTATTAAATAATAAAAATTTATTTTTAATAATTATATAACTATTATCAAACCATATATTTTTAAGATATTATTAAATTCCATGTTTTCTAAACAAAATAAAGGAATTATAAGTTTCGTGAAAATACCATCAAGAATCAATACAAGTCAAACTTTACACTAAAATACCTTGAGGTATTCAAACTACATATATATATTCATTAACATACCTCACTCTTTAAAATTCACATCCATGAAAACCCTAAATAAAATAAATAAATACTTGAGGATTATTTTGAAAGTATACTAAAACTATTTTTCATAAAAAACCCTCAAGTTATATTAAATTACAATAAGGACCTTAGTAAATATAGATTTAAGCGGGACCAATTCTCTTGAGCCTCAGGGAGCTGAAGAAAGTGGGTGCTTGCCTATTTTAGATAGAAAACTAAAACGGGGTTATCAATGATAATTGTCTTAGAAAAAGACACAAATCTTGCCTTCCATGTGCAGCAGTTACCGATAACACCAAAATCTAATTCATGATCCAAATCTGCTTAAATGTCTGACTCATTCTAAGTCTCAGTCTAATCTAAATACATGCCAAACATAAATCCAATCATAACTCCAATTCAACATGAATCCAATATACCAAACATGAACACTTGAACTTGAACATGAATACCAGAACAATATCAACATGACTTGACTTGACCGAACCATGGCTATATCTTGAACTTGACTACATGACTACCGTTTACATCATGAATCAGTTTACATGAACAACTTATATCATAGTCTCGGCAAGCCTGATAACTACGAATCTATACAATATACACTATGGGATTTTAACAGGGTAGATTGGTATGGAATGTTTTAAAAGTGGCACGATGATGGTCACTAAAAGACACCTATATGAACATCCTGTGCCATTGTCCCGTGAGTTTTGACAGGTCTTTGTACTTACATGTTATCTTAGTCCACGGAGCAAGTTGGACTCCTCTCATATACACTGATATATTCTGTACCAAGCTACAAATAACTACGTTAGCATAACAACATATTCTTATATAATTTACCTGTTCTATTCTCTACACTTGTCTATTTCATTCTATCTTTTGGGATTTACCGAGCGCTAGTTCGTTGACGACATTTATGTTTCTTCTTTTTTTGGAATGTTGTCAGGAGGACCCAACTTTCAGGATATCGATCCCAGCCAAGACGACTTGGAGCAATTTATAGAGGAGGCAGACTTTTAGGCCTTACTTGTACTATTTTCTTTTCAGTTCATATGCCATTGTTTAGACACCGCCTTCTATCATTGTACTTTACTTTTCTGTTGTATATAAAGAATGATTATCAATAAAATGTTGTTGTTTATTTATATCTCTTGTTATTCTTGTATTATTTATTTATATTGCTTATTTACGCTTAGCGTGTTTACTTCTAAGTAAATACGTCGCAGCCCGCCACGTCTCTTTCCCCGTACACTGGGAAGTGGGACGTAACAGGTTTTGTTGGCGGCCCATGCAGGTCAGTTCTACATAGATTCCTATAATACAGGTCAGTTCTGCATGGAAACATAAGCTGTAAGTCCACGTTGCTCATCCCGGTTCTTACGGAGAGGCGGAAACGATGAAAAACAATAATTTGGTGCAAGGCAACATGGAGTTAAAGCACGGATCTTTGCTAAACTAGAAACTAGTAAACTACTAGAGGCTTTAACTACTATACTGTAGAAAGTATACCTCACGAAACCGGTTCTTCGGGTCTTCATTCCGCTGTCCCGCTCGTCCATCCAAGCTCCAAGTGTCGATCCAGACCTTGGGCACCTCCGCGGCCTTCTTGAGTCGAAGATGATCCACCCGAGAGCAACTAGGGTAAAGAGATTGCTAGTCAAGAAGCTTTAGGATGTGTAGAGGAGATGTATCGATGTGTTTGTCTTTGTGGGATCTTTTTCTCTCAACACATGAGATCAAAAGATAAAATCAAGAGGAGGAAGAAGGAGGAGAACTTAGCAACCATAAGAGCTCATTTTCTTTTCTTTTCTAAGAGAGAGAATGAGAAATCAAGAATGAGATAAGAAAATGAACCATGGTTCAATAATACACTAATATCATCATTACTAATCTTTTCATGATAAAGTTGATGGCTACATTGACTTGACCATTTTCATTACAAAAGGAAAATGAAAACCAAAGAATACTTTAGACCTTTCAAGAAGATCCTAGTCAACTTTGGTCAAACGGTCAACAAAGTCAAGATGGTCAAATGGTCAAAGCAATTAGCCATAATATAATTATCAATAAAAAGGATTAATAAATAATGTCCCCGGCTCATAATGATTTTGACCGAACAAATTGCCAAAACCCTAATGAGCCTGCCACATAATGGTTTTGGCCGAACCAACTGCCAAAACCCTAATGAGGCACGTCCTCCTTCATCACTCCTCAAAACTGTGCATACACACCCGCATCCGCATTCCGTAGAATGCGAATGCACTGAAGACAAAACAAATCCATCCGTGCAATACTAGGATCTGGCTTAAACCAAAGCCCACTAGTATTGCCTGCCCGAATTACATACGCACACAAGTGTACGCAAGTGATCGCAGCCCTGCCGTAAAACCATACAGACTCTACACGTTTCGCTCAGTGCAGGGAAACTCTCTGTGTGGGACTCTAAAAACTCGACACTACACTGGCAGTGGGTTTAACCACAGACCGCAAGCGGCACTAGTTGTACGCAACGGTCCCCAGGTAGATGTCGATAAGAAAGCCGATGAGATAAACCCATCCGAACTCCTACTGAGCCTATATGTGACAATCTCCGTACAGTCTGGTCTGTTCGTCTGATACATCGCATGGCGGGCCTAGGGGGCGGTAAACGTCAGTCCTCTAATAGCGGTACAAGTCGTGTCGGAGTGAAGCCCAGAACACTCTGAGATAACACTGGAAACCTACCAGTATATCTCGCTTGCCCTGGCCAGGGACTACTCGTGTAATGGCTCTCCTAGACACAGCGCGATGTCAACCCCCAATAGCGGGAGAGACGAATCATGTCTAACCGTCACTGCCTCCAAGTGCTTCGGGACTGCACCCAATTACTACCTGTTTGCACGACTCCTTTGAGCCGTGGTAGGGTAGTAATCTAAGTACAGTGGGAACACACTCGAGGCGAAGTGACAGTGTCAAGTCAGCGGACTAAGCTGTACTCATGTCACCTGGGAACTGATAACTGACGATAGGTATAATACCAACCAACAGTTCCCGACGAGTCCTATCCAGTGTACTCGTAACCTAACGAGCACCCGCATACTATCTCAAGTACGACGTACTGACGGCTGTGGGACAGACCGTCTCCCGTGCTGGGATGAGAAGCGCATACGCTAGTATACTTCAGAGTATCAATGCCCTGTCTTGATAGTCCTACGACTAGGGACCTGTATAAGGATGTGCTTATAGATTACCCAGCCCCCACGAGTGTGACTGCCATCACAACGCTGGTAATCAAGCAAAGATCCTAAGGGCTCTACTAACATGTATAAGCGATATGCTAAAAGAAACACATGCACATATTAAAGTAGAGACAAACCAAGTAGCATACTACCATTTTGAGCAAGATTATCTATACAACTGTGAATATCCCAAGTTTCCATTAAGTAATATACAAACTAGTATGATACAGTAATGGCCTCTAGGGCATATACACTAACATAAGCAATATATATAACAAGAATTATAAGAATCAGCAACTAAACATTCTTTACATTTCAAATTTTTTAAATCTATCCTAACCCTATTTTTCTTTCAAGGTTATGCATTCTCCCAACAATACGAGCAGGAACGTTAATAACAACACCACACCTCCTCTACCACTTACACCTACCGTAACAGCTCCTATCAACGAGCAGATGGTATTGCTTGAGACATTCAAGAGCCTTTTAGAGGGGCAGCAGCAGCAGACTGCTATCCTCATGCACCGCCCAGAAGCTGAGGCAATCAGAGTGAAGCAATTCTGGGCATTGCACCCGAAGCACTTTTCAGGGAAAGTGCTGAGATCAGAGCCCGACGATTTCAACAAGAGTTAAACCAGGAGATCCAATCTGCTCTAACTACAGGGGATTTCCCAACCCACGATCTTGCTCTGAAGGCTGGCCGAAGATATGAGGCGGTTGTAAAGAAGAAGGGCAGACCTCATTCTGCTGGTGTGAAGCACCCTGCCACCCAGATTGTGGGAGGAGCCTCTTCCAGGCCACCATTTGTACCCAGGAGACCGAGAGTAACTTTTAACCGGCCCAGTCCAGACTTTTGCTTCTACTGCAAGAGAAATGGACACCTGGCAAAGGACTGCAGGCGTGCTAACCGCCTTTGCTAAGTTTGTGGCGCATCCACTCACGCCATTGGAGATTGCCCCCATCGTCTCATCCCAGCACCAGCACTCACCTTTCCGCAGTGGCCGGCTATTCAGGCTCCTGCACCTCGTCTTGCTCTCCCAACTCCACCTCCATATGGTCCTCCTGTACAGTCACCTCGTCAGTTCCATCAGGCACAGAGAAATTTACCTCAAGGACAGAAGAACGAACAGAGGAATGTGCCTCCATCAAAGAGGAATATACCTAGGCGTCAGGCTTTCACAATAACTGTGGAAGAAGCTGAAACCATTGGCCAAGTCATCATTGGTAACTCCTAATCTTTCAAACCTTTTCAATCTTTATATACTTCAATATATCTTTTTCTATACATAAACATATCCCACACAACTTAGGTACAATCTTAGTAGCCTCCTTTCCTGCACTAGCACTATTCGATACTGGAGTATCACATTACTTTATGTCGCAACGGTTCGTCCAAACTCATGCGATTCCAGTTAAACCGCTCGTATCCAACTGGAATGTCAGTTCAGGGAACAACGTTCTAAAGGCAACTATGGGATACGGTCTGTGTCCAGTGGTCGTCTGCAGCAGAGAATTTTATGCGGACTTTAAGGTGCTGGACATACCGAATTTTAACGTAGTCTTGGGTATGGACTGGCTAGGAACTTTCTTCGCTACCATTGATTGTCGTCAAAAGAGGGTAGTGTTCAAGATTCCAGATCATCCGGTCTTTTATTTCAAAAGTGCAGCCCGTACCCTGGAGCCTAGTACATACAAAGTTAAACCAAAGAAGGCAGTGGTTGCAACATTATAGGCTGAAGAAGATAAACTAGATGGAGTTCGAGAGTTCAAAGACGTATTTCCTGAAGACAACTCAGGTTTGCCTCTCGATCAAGCTCTTGAATTAAGTATTAACTTAGTACCTGGTGCACAACCGGTGATTAAAGCTCCGTACTGGTTAAGTCCAAAAGGATTGAAGGAGATCTGTACTTAATTGGACGAACTTCTGATGAAAGGATGGATTCGTCCCAGTACCTCAAGTTGGGGATCTCCAGTTTTGCTCGTAAAGAAGAAATAAGGTTCATACAGAATGTGCATAGACTACAAAGCTCTGAACGAAGTCGTGATAAAGAACAAGTATCCACTACCGCGCATCGACGGTCTATTCAATCAGTTAAGCGGGTCTTGTGTTTTCTCAAAATTAGACCTTCGTTTGGGTTATCATCAGGTAAAGGTCAAAAAGTCTGATATTCCGAAGATGGCATTCAGGACTCGCTATGGTCATTATGAGTTTCTCGTAATGCCATTTGGAGTGACCAATGCACCTGCTATTTATATGAATCTGATGAACCAAGTTTTCCGAGAGTTCCTGGTTTTATTGGTGGCCCCATGTAAGTCAGTTCTGCATGGAAACCTAAGCAATATATCATAAGAATTATAAGAATCAGCAACTATACATTCTTTATATTTCAAATTCCTTGAATCTATCATAATCTTTCCTTTTCTCTCAAGGTTATGGATTCTCCCAACAACACAAGCACGAACATGAATGGAAACACCCCACCACCACCTCCACCACTAACACCGACCGTAGCAGCTCCTATCAACGAGCAGACGGTATTGCTTGAGGCAACCAAGAGCCTCTTAGAGGGTCAGCAGCAGCAGATTGTCATCCTTCTGAACTGCCCAGAAACTAAGACACCCAGAGTGAAGTAATTTCGGGCACTGCATCCTAAGCACTTTTCTGGGAAAGAGAGCCCTTTGGAGGCAGAAGAATGGACTCAATCTATAGAAGACGATCTGGCAGTAACGCAAGTGTCAGATATTGCTTGGGTAAGAGTTGCAAAGTTGCAACTAACTGACAACGCTAGAGTCTGGTGGAAGGTTGAAGAAATCCGACTCGCCCAACCGATTGAATGGAAACTTTTCATGACATGTTTGACGTGAAGTACTTTTTCGAGACTGCCTGTTTCGACATGGAACAGCAGTTCATCCACTTATAGCAAGGTTCAATATGAAACAAATCTGTGGATGAATATGATACTGAGTTTACCATACTTAGCAGATTCACAGAACACCTGATCCCGACTGCTGAGATCAGGGCAAGGAGATTTCAACAAAGGTTAGATCTGGAAATCCAAATTGCACTAGCTACAGGGAATTTCCCAACCCATGATCTTGCTCTGAAGGCTGCCCGACAATATGAGGTAGTAGTGAAAAAGAAAGGCAGACCTCAGACTGCTAATGTGAAACGTCCTGCCACCCAGATGGCAAGAGGAGCCTCTTCAATACCAACTTTCGTACCCAGGAGACCGGAAGTACCATTTAACCGGCCCAGTACAGATTTTTGCATCTACTGCAAGAAGAATGGACACCTGGTAAAGGACTGCAGGCATGCAAACGGCATGTGCTTAGTTTATAGCGCATCCACTCATGACATTGGAACATGTCCTCATAGACGCAACCCAATTCCAACACACATCAACATTCTGTAGCGGCCAGCTATTCAGGCTCATGTAACCTCATCTTGCACTACCCGCTCCACCTCCACATGGACCTTTTGCACATCCTACTAGCCAATTCCAACATGCACTGAGGAACATGACTCAAGGGCAAATAAATATGCCCCAAGGACAGAGAAACATGAGGAATGTACCCCGGCATCAGGCTTTCAGTTTAGCAGCCGTGAAAGCCGAACTATAGGTCAAGGTAACACTGGTAATCCTTCTTATTCAAAATCATTGCATCCTTTCGTTCTTTCAAACATTTTTTTCATGTACTTTCAGTAGTTCTCTCACCACCGCTGTCATCAAATTTTCTTTGAGCTGTTACAACTTCCTTCTATAAATTTCGAGAACGAAATTTTTATAAGGATGGTAGAATGTAACGACTCTGAATTTTCTGTACAAAATTTTTCTTGTTAAAGTACAGAAAGAAGTTTGCAGGTCTAAGCACAATTTAAAAGTTATTCTTGTTTAAGAACAACAAGAAATAGCTTGTAGCTCATCATTAAAGCCTTACATTGTTGTGACATAGCCCCTGTGTTCGAATCTCATCAGCCACACATTATTATTATTGATCTTTCTTTAAACTTTTTGGAAGCCCAAAAGTTTACACGTGCAATATAAGTAAAATAAAAAGTCACATAAAATCAAATATATGATAAATAGTGTATAAACTATATAAGACACGTGGCAAGAATCCAGAGCCACACACTCCATACGTAGCCGGCAAGATCGGCCTAAGACCCGGCACCGATGGTCCCCCGTGGGGAATGGCCCTCGTGCTTTGCACACACCTCTTGGCCTACCCCACTACCCCTGTTCTATTTATTTTTCCTGTATTTATCCAAAGAGTTTAAATTCACCCTTTAATCCTATTTTTAATGCATTTTTAATTCTTTCTTCAATTCCAAAACCCTGATTTTACCCTATAAATACCACCCCATGTCCTAGCTCTTTTCATTCTGAAATCTCTTGTCAAAAATTCTCAAAATTTTCTAAGTCAAAGAAGAGTACAGGTGTTCGAAACAATTCTGGCGACCCCGCGACTCCACAAAGGCTACCGCTTTCTTCCTCTACCTTCCCTCTCTCTTTTAAACTCGTAAGTCCCATATCTCTTTTTCTCTTTCTATTATAAAACTTCTCTTTTTCAAAACATGTCGGTAAGTGGAGTTATACCAACATTTGTTTCTAAAACCTTTGAAAACCACAATTCTTCTTAAGAATCACGTGTACTCATGTATATACCTTACTTGTAATCATTTAACTGATGTTTAGAAACTAATTTCACTCTAAAACTCCATGTTAAATAATTTTAATTAAGTTTTTACGTTTAAATACCACAAACTTTATATACGACATCTTTTAATCAATTTGCTTAGCATACCTTTAGAAAATCTCATGAGGTAATGACCTACCTCTCACATACACACATTTTGACATAGCAAGATTCTCTTTTAACAATATTTTTATAGCAAAATATGACTTTTCATCAAAATACCTTAAACTATTAAAAATCCGGATTTTTTTAAATTGTGTTACTTAATTCTTTCCGATTGTTCCTCTACAACCCATTTCGGGGAACTCGCTATTGGATGGTGCGGATTATTGCACATCCACGGGCTAGTAGGGTGAGATGCAGACCTTCTCACAGAGCATACGATCTCGATGGAATTTTAATACAATTTTTAAGAAAAACGAGAATTTCTATTTAATAATAAAAATTTATTTTTAACAATTATATAAATATTATCAAACCACATATTTTTAATATATTATTAAATTCCATGTTTTCTAAACAAAATAAACAAATTACAAGTTTCAAGAAAATACCATCAAGAACCAATACAAGTCAAACTTTACACTAAAATATCTTGAACTATTCAAGTTTCACTAATATACTTTATGCTTTAAACATTTACATCCATGAAAACCTTAAATAACAATAAATAAACACTTGAGCTTTATTTTGAAAGTATACTAAAAATATTTTTCATAAAAACCCCTCAAGTTAAATTAAATTATAATAAGGACCCTGGTAAATATAGATTTAAGCGGGACCAATTCTCTTGAGCCTCAGGGAGTCGGAGAAAGTGGGTGATTGCCTATTTAAGGTATAAAACTAAAACGGGGTTATCAATGGTAATTTTTTTGGAAAAGACACAAATCATTTCGTCCATGTACAGCAATTACCGATAACACCAAAATCTTATTCAGGATTCAAATCTATTTAAGTGTCTGACTCAATTTAAGTCTCAGTCTAATCTGAATACACTCCAACCATGAATCCAATCATAACTCCAATTCAACATGATTCCAATATACCAAACATGAACACTTGAACTTGAACATGAATATCAGAACAATATCAACATGACTTGACTTGACTGAACCATGGATATATCTTGAACTTGACTACATGACTACTGTTTACATCCTGAATCAGTTTACATGAACAACTTATACCATGGTCTTGGCAAGTCTGATAACTACAAATCTATACAATATATACTACAGGGTTTTAACGGGGTAGATTAGTACGGAATGTGTTAAAAGTGGCATGACGATGGTCACTAAAAGACACCCACATGAATATCCTGTGCCGTTGTCTCGTGGGTTTTGACGGGGCCTTATACTTACATGTTATCTTAGTCCACGGAGCAAGTTAGACTCATCTCGTATACACTGATACATTCTGTACCAAGCTACAAATAACTACGTTAGCATAACAACATATTCTTATATAATTTACATGTTATATTCTCTACACTTGTCTATTTCATTCTATCTTTTGGGACTTGCCAAGCACTAGTTCACTGACGACATTCCGGTCTCTTCTTTCTTTGGAATGTGTCAGGAGAATGTTAGTTGTATGTATGCCCTAGAGGCCATTATTGTACCTGATTGTATATTATAGTGGATGCTTAGACATATATAGAGAGGACTTTCTTGATCGACATGATAGTATGCTATCTGGTTGCACTTTATTTTAACATGCAGACTTGTATTATGATGCTATTTTGCTCTCACATATTAGTAAAGCCTTTAGGATATATACTTGATTACTAGGATTATAATGCTGATCATATTAGTGGGGTCAGGGTAGTCCATAAGTTCATCCTTTAATTGTTCCTAGTCGAGGGTTATCGAGACAGGGCATCAATATTCCGGAGTAGACTAACGTATACGTTTCTTGACCCATATAATGGACGATGGATGATCCCACATCTATTGGTGTTTGCATCAAAGATTGTATACGAGTGCTCAGTGGAGACTGGGTACACTGAACAGGACTCTCCGAGAACTCCTAGATGGTATTATACCTATCGTCAGATAGCAATTCTCTGGTGACACTAGTACAGGCTAGTCTGTAGACCCGAGATCGTCATAAAGTCTTGTGTGGTTCCCACTATGTTTTGATTTTCACCCTACCACGTTTAAGAGAACGTGCAAACATGTGGTTTTTTGGTACAGTCCCGAGTCATATGGAGGCAATGAGCGATAGGAAGGGTTTCATCTCTCTCGGTATTGGGGGTTGATGTTGTGTTGTGATCGATTGGCCGTAACAAGAAATCTCTGGCCAGGGCTAATTATGAGATTTACTGGTAAGTGTTATCAGTAGTTTCTCGACCCGTTATGAGCCTCACATCGGCATGACTTATCAAGCTATTGGGGTCTGACGTTTACCACCCTCAGGCTAGATATGCGATATATCAGACGAAAAGACCGGACTATACGGTAGTGTTATTTGTTGGATTCACGGGAGTATGAGCAGACTTGCTTATTAATCTTCTGATCGCTCAATACCCGAGTAGCCGTTACGTCCAGCTAGTACCGCTGACGGCTTATGGGTGACTGATATGATCATCATCTACTACCGGCGTATTGATGGGTCTTTAGAGTCCTACATAGAGCTTTTCTGGCTCAGGCGAAATAAAGTAGGAGCACATATGTGATATGTGTGGGACCGAGATTAATACGTGTTTGTGATACCGTATTCTAATCTCGCGATATGTGATATCGGTCGGTTATATGTGATATAGCCGGGTTATCGAATCAAGTGTTGATTCGATAAGTTGATATAAATAATATTAGTCGGTTATATCTGATATAGCTGGATTATTAAATCAAGTTTTGATTTAATAATTTAATGTATGATTATATATTTGATATATTGTTATGCATTAACTAATATTAGCTCACTTAAGAATTTCTTTATCTCTCACTTATGCATTTAATATATATGTGATATATGTTAATTGTATTTATTTCTTTGTGTCATGCTTGATGATACATTGTTTATGGGTGTATGAGACTCACACCATTGCTAAGATAATTAAAATTATTTAATTATTTAAGGAAAATCAAAATTAGTTTGAAAATTGTCATGGTTAAGATGGTTTAGAAGCTTGTGGAAACCATTGACTTAGTCCACTAATTTTGTCTTACCTTACATATTTATTAACCCAACCATTATCTTTAGCCATGATTAAGTCTCTACAAGATTTAATATATAATATTTTCTCACCCATGGTTGCCATTCTGTTATTGATTATTCTTGACTTCATCTCCTTGAGCTCTCTAGGTTTTCTTGAGGTGAAGATTGAGAGTGAGAAAAATAATTCTAAAGTGAGCAAAATTCCTACCCCATCAATCTACACTAGACTAGCCATTTAGTATAGGTTGTTTGCTTTACTAATTCTCAATTAGTGAAGAGCTAGCTTGAAATAGAGTCTCTTCGACGTAGATCATTTTCGGCCTCAAAGACTTCAAGCAAGCTCGTTCATTTCGACTAGTGGATCCTAACGAGAGTTTGAGAGACCACTACTTGGAGCAAAAGGACTACTACACGGAGTTTTAGAAGTGAAAGACCGGTTTACAAAGGTTGTATTCCACATTCACTTGGTGTAAATTTGTTTACATATTAGCTTAACCCTAATTCTCTAGTTAGATCTTCGGTTAGGGTTGCCTAGCCTCTAAGATTTTTTGAAAACGGCAAGGTCGATGCCTTAGAAAATGTAGCCGGGGTGCTACGGAAACTTTCACTAGTATCAGAGCTACTAGGCATTGAATGTCAATCCATAGGGGGTTCTTACTGTGTGACAGTGTGGCGAAGCATAGGCTCTTACCCCCAGGGTGTCCCGAGACCGGAAGGTATTCCGGCGGGTTGTAGTTCTCGCGAGGGGGCATGCGTAAAAAGTAGTTGCTGAGGGATCCGTTGGTGCCACGGTGACCCTATTGGATAGGGTGGCTGCTTGACCCATAATGGTATCAGAGCCGAGCTAGAGCATTAGGAGTTGTCTAGACGAAATTAAAGTGCTCGAACGAACTCCGAAACCCCGACTTTTACCCCTCTCTGGAAATTTTTCCAAATGTTGGATTTTTCCAGATTAAAAATACTCAAAAATTGTGCAGGGTATTGTATGGACCGCCAAGAAAAATGAGACCCTAACTCGATCTAATGACCATGGAACCGCATCCAAAGCATGCCTTTGGCGGCGGTTCCGCAGCGCCATTAGTGAGGCTTGGGACGTGCCTTCTTGTGCTGGTCCGTATGTGCTTGGGGTACTATCTAGGTATTTTTAAACTCCGCTCAAGTGTTGAGCTCTCTAAGAATTGTAGGTGTCTGTTGATTCGATAGAAATGTTTAATATCGTCTAGCTATCTATGAAATGTGATACAATATTTGGAATCCACAATAATCGGTTTTGTGAAAATTAGTTCGAATTTTATAAATCTAGCAATTTAGTCTCATTTGATCAGTTGCCACGGGGTTTTGATATTGATCAAAACTCCATCGCAATCACGTAGTATATGCGGATACTCGCCGGGTAACGTTACTGGATAGCCACGTCCTATAGCCCCGACCAAGTGACTGTAGGAGATCCCCGTTGCCTAAAGCATCCGTTCGGGTGCTCGCGGCCATGGTGTTCCGCCTAAGTACACTTCGACGACGGCACCGGGATGCAGCCGTCTACTAAAGTTTCCAACAAGTATTCGATCAGGATGTCGGGAATCTTGTTGAATTGCCCGACTTGTTATTGGAAAGTGTTATCAATAACGAGACTAAAATGCGAGATTTATAATGTTAGGCATGAAATTCAGAATATGAGATATTCCGGATTTATGATGTCTAAGGAATTCATTTGGTTAAGCATGAAATCCGAAGTATGTGATATTTTGGGTTTATGATGTCTAAGGATTTGCGGATTCCAATTGTTGTAGTTTTTCACTTTCTTTTCTGCGACCGTAAGTGTAATATGTGGGGTATCACCAGTTTCGTTACTATACGTCAAAGACAATTTGGATACGCATATTTACTTACGTTGATGACATGTGATATTATGTATTGTTGTGATATGTTATATTGGATAGTCGTGTTTGAATAGCCGGGGGGTTTATATGAGATGAGATTTTTTCATTTTCATTCATGTAAAATTCAATGTATGCAATATTCTTTTATTGGGGCACTTCCGGGTTAAGGATGATGTCACCATTGATGTATATTATTTACTTTTACGCATTAGGATAGACCCAAGATGGGGAGCACAAGTAACCGAGTTCTAGAGTCCAATGGGAGACCATCTCGAGGAGTCGAGACCGGGTCTCCTAACTCTAGAATTGGCAGGGTTGCTTGCCCCTCTCGTAGGGGTCTAGGAATGTGGGTTTGGCTATTCATCACGACCGTGGAATCCGTGTTTTTTACTGGCTTAATTTAAAACAAGGAACTCCTAGTATATCCAATACTTCATATGTTGACTTCTGCTGCTGATATTCTGTGATGTGATTACTTTATAAGATGAGACGAATGGTATATTATATATATGATATATAATAAATGTTGCTTATGTTTTGCATTCGCGCTAGACCCGCCCCGCTATGCCGTTAGTTAAGTAACCTAACGGGACACTATGGCAAATGCGGATGATACAAGCGTACGTTCTATTTTCGTTTTTTATCTGTGATGCTTAGGAACCATAAATGATGGGAATTCATTAATGAGATTAATGAAAAGAAAGAAACCTAATGATGCTGTGGAATCAAATTTTCAAAAAGGATAGCTCTAGTTTTTGCTTTGCATAGTAGTATTCCTTGTAGAATATCTATCACCTTATTCGATAAAGAAAGAGCTGAGATTCCTTCACTGGGAGTGACCTTTTTAGAGAAACTAGCAGATGCTACAACCCATTCGGTTTTGTTTTTTATTGCTTCTCTAGTTCTTACTTTGCATAGTGATATTCCTTGATGAATATCCAACACCTCATCCGATAAGGAAAGAGCCGGGATCCCTTCACCAGGAGTGACCTCTTTAGCGAAACTAGTAAAAGCCTCAAAACACACCTTTTCAAAATCACTCGATTCTACAACGATATCAAGTTCATTATGCAAAGGTTTTCTTAAAAACCTGTCGTAGCCCTCCGTCATTTCAGATAAGTACTATTTAGTATTCATGCTGCGTTTTTTGACCTTATCAAGGCGTAGTGTACGGTAGCTGATTAGTGCTTATCTGCAAAAGCATGTGATGAGATTGGATTAGGGTAATCGTGCGACCTTGTTGTCCTTGTCAAGGGCCGTGCGAATGGGTTTAAATTAATCACAAAATGAACGGGTTGAACTTTACTTGCGATTTATAGTTTGTTGACCTTGTCAAGGTCACAGATCGCTTGGGGCAAAATATTATCGGGAATTTCAAGTGTTGAAATTTGCAATGAGATTGGATACCTTCTATAAGATAGTTGGATCCCGATACCCACTGCGAGTAAGTGTTACTCCTACGAGAGTTTTGCACTTTACAATTAGCTAACCCATTAGGTGTCTAGAAAGGTGTCAACAAGGTTATGCCTCTGAGAAAATGAGGTTTATTTTAATTAAGTCTATGCGAAAGCACGGAGAACCTCCCTCAAAATACCCACACTGGCCTAGCTAAACGGTTAGCGAACTTGTAGGGTGTAATTAATCCCGGCTAGTCTTACATTTTAGGGTTTGAAGGAAGATTTGATAAAAATAGTGGGAGCCAACCTGATTAGATAAGATAATAACCAATATAATCTTGCAAGAGTATACGTTAAGTGTTTTTTTCTCTCACTCTCCAGGTAGCGACCATGACACGCCTTAATCAAGAGAATAATATTGATGTATTGACCGAACCTGTTTATTATACTGAGTTAGGGAACGTTGGTTCCGCTCTATCTTATAATTGTTACAAGTCTGAGCAGGAAATAGGGAAACGCCAGGATTCCCATGCCACCCGATTGAAGAAAGAGCATGTTGATGCATTTTCTTCGGGTGTGTTCGTTACTGAGAACTGTTTCTCACTATGCTCTACATCCTGGGTATTAGTTACCGGATCAAGATCCCGCATATGTTATCTGTTACATAGGATAAGGAAAGGTAGAGAACTGGGAATAGGTGATAAAGATATAAGAGTTGAAAATGGTGCAATTATTGCCGCCAAATCAGTTGGTGAATATCACCTTGTATTACTAAGTGGTAATACATTGATTCTGAACGAATGTTATTACATGCCGAACCTGATATACAATATTATATCAGTTTCTTTATTAAATAAAGAAGGATATAATTTTGTATTGCAGGATAATTTTATGAACATTTTCCTGAGTCAAAAGTCGATTGGATCAGACACGCTGTGCAATGGCATATACGTTCTAAATCAAACCACAGTTCTAAGTATACATAACATACACAAGAGGAAGAGTTCAAGAAAGAAAGGAACCTTCTTGTGGCATTGTAGACTAGGTCATATCAATGCGACACGGTTAACTAAGTTACATAAAATGGATATTCGAATCCGTTCGAATTTACATCTTATGAAACTTGCCAGTCATGTCTCAAAGGCAAGATGACCAAAACTCCGTTTACTGGATACGGAGAAAGAGCTACGGAACTCTTGAGACCGATACATAGTGATGTATGCGGTCCCATGTCTACACATGCCAAGAATGGTTCTTCATACTTTATTATATTCACTGACGATCTCTTAAGATTCGGACATGTATTCCTGTTGAAACACAAGTTTGAAACTTTTGAGAAATTCAAAGAATATAAATATGAAGTTGAAAAGCAAACGGGTAAAAGTATTAAAATCCTTTGATCTGATCGGGAAAGAGAATACTTAAGCAATGAGTTCCTGAACTATCTAAAAGAGAATGGGATTCTCTCTCAGTTTACTCATCCGTATACATCATAGCACAACGATGTATCGGAACGGAGGAATCGCACCCTATTAAATATGGTGCACTCTATGATGAGTACTGCTAAGTTGCATGTTTCCTTTTGGAGTTATGCGCTTGAGACAGCGGCATACCTATTGAATCAAGTTCTATCCAAATCAGTGCCTACTACACCATATAAGATATGGAGTGGAAAGAGATCATATCTTAAATGAGTTAAGATATGGGGTTGTCCGGCCTATGTCAGAAGGCAAAATCCGGACAAACTCGAGGCACGATCAGTTCTTTGCAAGTTTGTGACATATCCAAAGAATTCATATGAATATCTATTCTACCACACTGAGAAACAAAAGGTGTTTGTTGCTCAACATGCCACCTTTTTAGAAAAGAAATTTCTTGTAAAACAAATTAGTGGCAAAGAGATAGAACTGGAAGAAATTCCAGTTACACAAACTACAACTGAAAATTTAGTGGAACGAGAGGATTCGATAGTTCCCGACGAACCTCGGCCTCTCTGTCGATTTAGTAGGGTTCCTCATCCACCTGAGAGATACTACGGTTTTCTCATTGATGGTGGGAGCGACGATTGCATCATGGAAGATGATGACCCAACTAGTTTCGAGCAGGCCATCACGAGTGGGGACTCTGTGAAATGGCTGGATGCAATGCGATCTGAGATGGAATCCATGTACACCAACAAAGTATGGACTTTGGAAGATACTCCTGAAGGGGTAAAACATATCGGAAGCAAGTGGATCTTCAAGAAAAAAGTTAGTGTAGATGAAAAATTTGATACTTTCAAAGCTAGACTTGTAGCAAAAGGTTTTCGTCAACGACCAGGTATGGATTATGACGAAAACTTTTCTCCAGTGGCTATAGTTAAGTCCATCCAGATCTTACTTGCCATCGCTGCATACCATGACTATGAAATCTAGCAGATGGACGTCGAGACCGCTTTTTTAAATGGTGATTTAGAAGAGAGCGTGTATATGAGTCAGCCAGAAGGCTTCGTAGAAAATGGGAATAGCGGAAAGGTGTGCAAGCTGCTTAAATCAATCTATGGGTTAATGCAAGGAGTTGGAACATCTGTTTTAATGTAGAGTCAAGGAGTTTGACTTCATCAAAAATGTAGATGAATCTTGTGTATACAAGAAGGTTGCAGAGAGTAAGGTCGTCTTCCTCGTATTGTATGTAAATGACATACTCTTGATAGAAAATGATGTTCCTATACTGCACTCAGTCAAACTCTTTTTATCATAAAGATTCTCTATGAAAGATCTAGGTGATGCCTCCTACATCTTGGGGATTAAGATCTATAGAGATAGATCTAAATGGATGTTGGGATTGTTCTAATCCAGATACATTGACACCATACTAAAAAAGTTTAGTATGGAAGATTCCAAGCGTGGAAATTTATCCACGATTTCAGGAATCACTCTCTCCAAAGAGATGTTCCCTAAGACTGATTTGGAAAAGGCTCGCATGCAAGGGATACCCTATGCTTCGGCAGTCGGGTCTATCATGTATGCGATGTTATGTACCAGACCCGATATAGCCTACTCACTAGGTATAGTGAGTAGGTATCAAGCAGATCCTGGAGAGAATCACTGGACAACTGTAAAGAACATTCTTAAGTACTTGAGAAGGACTAAAGAAATGTTCTTGGTGTATGGTAACGGTGAACTCCAAGTGAAGTCCTTTACCGATTCGAGCTTCCAGAGTGATAAGGACGACTCTAAGTCGGTCTCGGGTTTTGTCTTCACTCTCAACAGAAGGGCGGTTTATTAGAAGAGTTCCAAGTAAGAAACCATGGCAGACTCGACGATGGAGGCTGAATACATCGCTGCCAACAATGTCGCCAAAGAGGCTATCTGGATGAAAAAGTTCATAACCGAACTTGGTGTGGTTCCATCCATCGAGTATCCAATACCTTTATATTATGATAACAATGGAGCGGTAGCTTTGGCCAAGGAACCCGGGTCCCATTAGCGATCCAGGCATGTTCTGAGGCGGTATCACCTGATCCGGGAGATAGTTGATCGCCGGGAGATCGAGGTCAGGAGAGTTGACATGAGGAATAATACAGCGGATCCACTCACGAAGGCCATTCCCCAGACTTTTTGATATGTTGGGTATAAGATACTACAACAATTGGCCTTAGTGCAAGTGAGAGATTGTTAGTTGTATGTATGCCCTAGAGGCCATTATTATACATGATTGCATATTATAATGCATGCTTGGACATATATAGAGAGAGGTCTTTCTTGCTCGACATGATAGTATGTTATCTGGTTGCACTTTATCTTAACATATAGACTTGTATTATGATACTGTCTTGCTCTCACATGTTGGTAAAGCCCTTAGGATGTATACTTGACTATCAGGATTATGATGCAGATCATACTAATGGGGCCAGGGTAGTCCATAAGTTCATCTTTTAATTGTTCCTAGTCGAGGGTGTATCGAGACGGGGCATCGATATTCCGGAGTAGACTAGCGTATACGTTTCTTGACCCATATGATGGGTGATGGATGATCCCACATCCAATGGTGTTTGATATCAAAGGTTGTATACGGGTGCTCAGTAGAGACTAGGTATACTGAACAAGACTCACCGAGAACTCCTAAATGGTATTATACCTATCATCAGATAGCAGTTCTCTAGTGACACTGGTACAAGTTAGTCTGTAGACCCGAGATCGTCATAGAATCTTGTGTGATTTCCACTGTGCTTTGATTTCCATCCTACCACGTTCAAGTGAACGTGTAAACAGGTGGTTTTTGGGTACAGTCTCGAGTCACATGGAGGCAATGAGCGATAGGAAGGGTTTCGTCTCTCCTGGTATTGGGGGTTGATGTTGCGCTGTGCTCGATTGGCCATAACAGGAAGTCCCTGGCCAAGGATGATTATGAGATTTACTGGTAAGTGTTATCAGTAGTTTCTCGACCCGTTATGAGCCTCACATCGGCATGACTTATTGAGCTATTGGGGTCTGACGTTTACCACCCTCAGGCTAGATATGCGACATATCAGACGAAAAGACCGGACTGTACGGTAGTGTTACTTATTGGATTCATGAGAGTATAAGTAGGCTTGCTTGTTAATCTTCTAATCGCTCAATACCCGGGTAGCCATTACGTCCAGCTAGTACCGTTGACGGATTGTGGGTGACTGATATGATCATCACATACTGCCGACGTATTAACGGGTCTTTAAAGTCCTACACAGAGGTTTCCTGGCTCAGGCGAAACAACGTAGGAGCACATATGTGATATGTGCGGGACTGAGATTAATACGTGTATGTGATACCATATTCTAATATCACGATATGTGATATCGGTCGGTTATATATGATATAGCCAGGTTATTGAATCAAGTGTTGATTCGATAAATTGATATAAATAATAGTAGTCGGTTATATGTGATATAGCCGGATTATTAAATAAAGTTTTGATTTAATAATTTAATGTATGATTATATATTTAATATATTGTTATGCATTAACTAATATTATCTCACTTAAGAATTATTTATCTCACTTGTACATTTAATATATATGTGATATATGTTAATTGTATTTATTTCTTTATTTCATGCTTGATGATACATTGTTCATGGGTGTATGAGACTCACACCATTCCTAAGATAATTAAAGGTATTTAATTTTTTAAGGAAAATCAAAATTAATTTGAAAATTGTCATGGTTAAAATGCCTTAGAAGCTTGTGGAAACCATTGACTTAGTCCACTAATTTTGTCTTACCTTAGATATTTATTGACCTAATCATTATCTTTAATCATGGTTAAGTCTCTACAAGAGTTAATATATGATATTTTCTCCCCCATGGTTGTCATTCTATTATTGATAATTCTTGACTTCATCTCCTTGAGCTCTCTAGGTTTTCTTGAGGTGAAGATTGAGAGTGAGAAAAATAATTTTAAAGTGAGCAAAATTCCTACTTCATCAGTCTACACTAGACTAGTCATTTAGAATAGATCGTTTGCTTCAATAATTATCAATCAGTGAAGAGGTAGCTTGATCTAGAGTCTCCTCGACTTAGATCATTTTCGGCCTCGAAGACTTCAAGCAAGCTCATTCATTTCGATTAGTGGAGCCTAACGAGAGTCCGGGAGACACTACTTGGAGCGAAGGGGCTACTACACGGAGCTTTAGGAAGGACCGGTCTACAAAGGTTGTATTTCTCATTCACTTAGTGTAAATTTGTTTACATATTAGCTTAACCCCAATTCTCTTGTTAGATCTTCGGTTAGGGTTGCCTAGCGTCCATGATTTTTTTAAAACGGCATGGTTGATGCCTTAGAAAACGTAGCCGAGGCGCTAGGGAAACTTTCAAGGAGGACCCGACTTTTAGGAGATCGAGCCCAGCCAGGACGGCTTGGAGCAGTTTACAGAAAAGATAGACTTTTAGGCCTTACTTGTACTATTTTATTTTCAGTTCATATGCTATTATTTAGGCATCGCCTTCTATTATTGTACTTTATTTTTCAGTTGTATGTAAAGAATGATTATCAATAAAATATTGTTGTTTATTTATATCTCTTGTTATTCTTGTGTTATTCATTTATATTGCTTATTTACGCTTAGCGTGTTTATTTCTGAGTAAATACGCCGCGTGCCTCATTATGTCTCCTTCCCCATATACTTAGAAGCGGAGCGTGATATCGAACCATTCAAATTTGAGGACGACATAGCCACTGGGAAAATCCACAAGATCGTATTGTGCAGGATATGGTCTCCCACTGCTGCCGGCCTCTTTTTGTGTCTCGGCCTCGGCCACCAATGTTTTGACTTTGTCGGTGATCAAATCCATGATCTGATCCTGCGTTGGCGGGCGACTGTCGTCGATAGTCAAGACATTTCTTGAGGCAGAATATGGCCGACTTTCATGCGGTTTTCCCGTCTTTGGATTGAGGGAATAGATGTCAGCGTCTTTAGGACACCGTTTCCCGGTTCATGAGCAGAGACATGCACTTGATTGGGCGGCTGAGAGGCAACATGGGCCGTGAACTGTAGGACGACATTTGCCAAGCCGTCAATTTTTGAGTAGAGCTTGGCCATCTCCTTGTCCTTATTTCTGAGCTACTTCTGAAGCTCTTGGAGAAGCTGCTGCTCTGCGGTCTTGAGACGGAATGTTGGCTTCGCTTTTCGAGCCTGACTCCTCATGAACCGAGGGATCTCTCTGCTTATCAGTCTCACCAGAAAGGTTTTCATTACCTTCCAGAGAAGGCTGATCTTGAAAGTGGCAGCCACATTCACACTAGATTGGATTTAAGATGTGGTGGCCCCAACCTTGCTCTTGCTGCGTGTGTCCACTATGTAGACATTGTGGACCACATATCCAGCCATCTCTTTATCTTTAGCGGTTGATCTTTCGGACCGTCGTCTTGGCCCTTCCTCTTCGGGAGAGAACAGGCGACTGAAGACGGTTGGCCTGGTTGGGTCCTTGGATGGCACGGTCCGGATCGCAGTTTTCTTGACTCTTGCGGTCATGGCGTTCTTCTGAACCAATTTCATCGGTTCAAAAGAGTTATATTGCCTTACGGATGATTCAACTATTGTTGTGGAGTAACTGTTGGACATAGTGCCCTCAAGGCAATTATTATAATTGCAAGTAAGCGATTATGATAATTAAGGAAGGACCTATACAAGTATAACAGTCTTGTTCGAGATGATAGTATGCTATCTGGTTTGTCTTCATCATTGATAAAGCTTGTAGGATTGTTGCTTGACAACCAGCATTATGATGGCGATCATATATGTGGAAGTTGGGTTGTCCATAAGCACGTCCTTAAATATCCCTAGTCGTGGAAGTATCGAGACTGGGCATCGATATTCCGGAGTAGACTAGTGTATACGCTTCTAGACCCCGATGAGGGGTGGTGGCCGGTCTCACAAGCCATTGGTGTTGTGTCACCTAAGATAGTATACAGGTGCTCGCTGGAGGTGAGTATACTGGATGGACTCGCCGAGAACTTCTAGATGGTATTATATCTATCGTCGGATGGAAGTTCTCAGGTGGCATGGGTACAGGTTAGTCCTTTGACCTGAAGTCATCATTTGTCTCGTGTGAGTTCCCACTGTACTTTGATTACTACCCTACAATAGCTCAAAAGAGTTATGCAAACATGTTTTAGTTGGGTACAGTCCCGAGCCACATGGAGGCAGTGGTCAATTGCCAGGGATTTGTCTCTTCTGGTATAGGAGTCGATGTTGTGCTGTGTTCAGTTGGCTATCACAAGAAATCCATGACCACGGTAGATGAGATTTACTGATAGTTGATCGGTAGTGTCTCTATTGGTGATGAGCTTGACTCAGACATGACTTATCGGGTTAGTAGGGGTCTGATGTTATCCACCCCCTAGACCCGATATGTGATACTCTTTGATGAAGAGACCGGACTGCATAGAGATTGTCACATTTAGGCTTAGTAGGGTAAGTACGTACTTAATTGTCAACCCCCCATCCGGCAAGTACCTGGGTGGCCGTTACGGACAGCAAGTGTCGCTGACCTGCTTGTGGTTAAACCAACTGCCAGTGTATTGTCGAGTCTTCAGAGTGCTACACAGAGGGTTTTCCCGGTCCAGGCGATAGATGTAGGAGCTGTACGTTAGCACGTGCAGAGGTCCAATTAAATACGTGTACAGGATACACGGACATTAATCGGACGATTGATAATACTAGCCGGCTTAGGATTAAGCCGGATTATTAAATCAAGTTTTGATTTAATAATTTATATATGTATTTTGATACATTTATTTTAGTATTATTGTTCACTGTTCATTTTCTCTCTTTGGTGCTATCCATATTTTTATACGGATACGCGTATATGTAGCGATACGTATACCGGGTGAAGTATTCCGTATTTATACGGGAATGATTCTAGAAGAAGGATACCTCATATTTATTTTTCTATTTAGAAAAATAAAAAGAAATGAGGTGTAAAGTGAGGTGTAATGAGGCATGGGTGAAAACATGTAGAGAAGTATGGTTTGGATTTTATATTAATAAATTCATTTGGATGCACTATTGCACCATGGTTGGTTTATATTGTAGCCATTCTTTTCGACATGTTAGACTTGATGGTTTTTCTTTATTCCTCACATGAGCTTCATGCTTCATGGTTGCATCATCACCTCCTTCTCCTTCTTCTTCCTCTTGCTCACTTGAGCTTGAGAAAAAGAGAGAAAAAGTTTAGTGATATATTCCTACATCATCGACTATCCACACCTAGCGAGTTTGGATCTTCAGTTAGAGCTTCCTCCGGTTTCCTTCAAGTGAATCGTCTTCAGCGAGGATGGTCAATTTTCAAGCGCGATCCCGGCAGCTACGAGCTTGGAGGGGTCTTCCACAATTGGGTGGAAATGCGACAAAGGTTGTAGTTTCTCAAACCTTGTATTTTTAGTTAGCTAGTTTAGGTTATTAGACCGTATCCTAGGTTTTACGGGCATTCGATGCTCGTGTAAATTTTTGTTTTCGCTTCCGCCTCGACCGCGGCTTCCGCAGCGTGGGCACCGAAACCCAACAGTAACCTCGTTCTTGGAACCCCATGAAGTTCAGACTGGCAGGAGCCCTAGACCTTTTGTTGGCTCTGTATCTAAGCCTTTTCTTTCTTAACTTCTTGATTTTGCAGGCTTAGCGGGCATCCGTTATCCAGGAATCCATCATGAGTCGATTAACAGAGAGCTTAGAGAAGATACCTGATCAAGCAGTTGTCAGGGGCACCGCTGGAGCTTGCTCGAGACGCCTTATTGTTTTATTGGTGTTGATGGCCTTGCCCCCAGCTGGGGCCAAGGAAAGTCTTTCAAACATAGATTTGGGTTTGGATAGTGGTGCCCTTGAGATCACCATATTTAGCATCCTGCCTTTCGAGGCAGGTATGTCTGTTATCGGAGCTTGAGGAGCTGAGATGGTGTTAGCTGGCACGAACAAAATAGAGCCAAATGGTAGCAGCGGTTCCTCCCACTGTCGTCCGAGACTAGCCGGGAGGATCGTCCTAGCGTCCATTTTCATCGTGTAGGAGATGAGAGTTGTGTTGAGAGTTGAGCTTGTCCTCGGAGACTTTTTGTTGCATCCAAAGATTGCAATTGGAAATTGTTAACCTGCATAAAAAAGCATGATTTCAGTGCAGGCAATCGATATATATGTTGATTGAGTTCGCATGAATGTTTAACCTGAAATATGGGAGGAGAGAAAATGTTCCACCGGCCGTTCAGAATCTGTAGGTTGTTTTTCATCATCCCATTGAGATGGAAATACGTGCGCTTGTTAGGCATGTACAGATTCCCTCTGCCTAGAGCAAGCTAAGGTTTTATTGATTGTGAGGATCCAAATTTTCGGCAGCCGCGGACTAAACTACCGTTAATTACCCCTCGCTTTTGGAGCGAGGAATCCTTCGATTGACGGGTCAAACTGATCATGCGAAATCAATGTGATGTGTTGGTGTACTTTTTTAACAATAGGAACTGTTCACCGCTGAAAACATAGGGGAACTGGGATAGATCGTATTACCTGAATATAGGGGCAGATGCTATTTGGACTTATTCATCCACCTCTCCGAAAATACCAATTTGATTTATGGCATCATATATCGGAGGTCTGGATAGATGCGGCTGTTGTAGCAAACTTCATCAGATTCTCCCTCATTTTATGAGGGGTTTTTTATTGTGGGAACGCTCTTCCCCGCGGGCTCAAGCCCCTACAGTTAATTACGTTACCGCATCACGATAACCACTGTCTCCTGCTCCGGAGTTAACTTCGTGTCGTGTGTATGTTTTGTTTGTTTTGGTTACCCATGGATTGTATACGGAGATTAGTTTATGTCGTCGTCCGTAGGGCGCGGATCAGTCCAAATCTGTATATTTTAGATTTGGGGTTTGTTTTTATTTAAGAACCGTTAATCTAGTTTGAGATACTATTTAGGCAGAATGGCGTCGCCTATTGTTAAGATCAACTTAAATATATGAGCATTTAGGCCCAATTATTTTAGTTTAAGAACATCAAGGTCTATTATCGCCATATTTGAGGCGAATATTAGTTTAGGGATATTTAGGTCCAACATTCGCGTTTAGGGGACGGATGTTAGTTTAAGAACGTTTTGGTCCCTTATCGCCATTTTTGAGGTGAATATTAGTTTAGGGACATTTTGGTCCATTGTCGTCATATTTGAGGCGAATATTAGCTTAGGGACATTTCGGTCCAACATTCCCATTTTGGGGACGAATGTTAGTTTAAGAACGTTTCGGTTCATTATCGCCATGTTTGAGGCGATATATTAGTTTAAGGACGGTCGGTCCATTATTCATCTTGTGTGCACGTGTATTTGATACGTGGTGGAGTAGACGATGGTGACATGGAATGCGCCCAATTTGGGATGCAGTCCGATTTGGGGTATGCACGTCAATTTGGAAGTGCATCAATATATGACGAAAGGAGTTGTTAGTTGTTGGGACCCGCCACCTCTTTGAAAACGTTGAGAAATTACAATGATATATATAGGTGTGGAAAAATATACCCTTGAACCAAATCCCGTATTTGAAAGGAAAAGGGGTTGTGGTAGATCTAAGAATCGTTAGTCATATTTGAGACTAAGATTACTTTAGGAGATATGGGATGAATATCATTTTGGATATCATCAATGAGAGATCATTAGTCATGTTTGAGACTAAGATCGGTTTGGAAATCATAATTAATATGGGCTCGGTTGATTTAAAATCAGAGAGGTTTAATCTCAGGAAATTTAGCCCGTTTGGGCTGAGATTGGGTCTCTATACTACCTAGTAGTGTTAAACACTAATATATGCAGTGCTCACGTATATTTCACGTGGGGCATTGGAGTAGTGCTGAGCACTGAGTTTTTTTTGTGCTCACGTATTTTTTACGTGAGGCGCTCCTATAGCACTAATCTTCTTGGTGCTCACGGATGAAACATGTGAAGTGCTAAGATATGGATGTTGTCCAATCAACTAAGCATTTTAGTCATTTTGACTGATTGTAGAGTGCTAAGCACTTTGCATGGTACTCGCATGGGAAGCACGTGAGTGTTGAGCATTAATTTCTGGTTTTTTACTCACCATCCCCCCTTTTTTGACATAAGTGCTAAGCACTTAGCTAGAGCTCACGTGTGAAGCACGTGAGATATTAGATTTTGGGTTTCCAAGAGTGTTTCACGTGTATTTTACGTGATTACTTTATTTTAGACTGTTTTATTTGGTGGCTGCCTAATCAACACAAAGGAGTTTTTCTTTGCTTTTTGGGCACCTACATGGAAAGCACGTGAGGCATTTTAGTTTTTCTTTTGTTTGTTTTAAGCACTCACGTAGGAAACACGTGAGGCACTATAATAGTGCTAAGCACTAATTTTGCTCACATGTGTTTCACATGAGATGCCAAGTTCTGTTTACAGAGATGTTAATCTCTGTTAATGACATTTTAGTCGTTGATGATTATCAAGATTTCTGTTTTGAAGATTTTGGATCATCATCATTGTTTTTATTGGAGAACTAAGTTCTACTTTTATTTTATAAGAACTAAGTTCTTTATGGAGGGTTAAACCTTAATTTTGGAGGAAGTAAATTCCCATAGCACATGTTCTTTTTCTTTTTCTTTTCTTTCTTTTTCTTTTTAACATAGTTCTTTCCCTGAGTTTTGACTCTAAAGAATAGAATCTCTTATATGAAAATTAAATTCTCAACTTGTGGGGAGATTTATTTTTGCAAATCTCAAATCAACGGAAGAACTAAGTTCTTGTATGAAGGTTTAAACCCTTATATCCATTATACTAGGCAAATGGGGTCACTAGTAAAATAAGGGGTTGCCCCTACGGATAACAACATCCGTAGGGGCAGATAAAGTTTGGCCATACGGATTAATCCGTAGGGCCAAGCGGTTGCCCCTACGGTCCTTCCATATTTATTTAAAAATTATTAAATCTTAAAGTGTTTTTTGCCCCTACGGAGCCGCAAACCAAGCACCTACGGGTATATCCGTAGGGGTATCTAAATAGGGATTTAAGTGATCGATCCCTACGCTGATTATTTCTTATTCCCTTTATCGTTGCGCGCGAACCCAAATCCCCAAACCCTCGGCGTTCCCACCGATCGCCGTTCTCGTCGTCGCCAGCGCCGGCCGAATCGTCGTCGCCACCGCCTGCAGTGATCTCGTCGTCGCCACCGCCCTCCGTTCTCGTTGTCGCCACAACCCTCGTCGTCGCCGATTGCGTCTCCGTCGTCTCCTCCATCGCCTAGCCTACAGGTTAGTTAAACATTATTTTAATGATGTTAGGGTAGCGATGAGGGTTAGGGTTAGGTATCGGTTGGGGTTAGGGTTAGGATTAAGGTTAGGGTACGGGTTCGATCGGTTGGGGTTCGGCTGGTGTTGGGGTTAGGGTTAGGGTTAGGGTTCGGTTGGGGTTTGGTGTTGGGGTTGGGGTTCGGCTGGGGCTGAGTTGGGGTTAGGGTTAGGCCGGGTTAGGGTTTGGTGTTGGGTTGGGGTTCGGCTGGGGCTGGGTTAGGGTTAGGGTTAGGCCGGATTAGGGTTTGGTGTTGGGTTGGGGTTCGGCTGGGGCTGGGTTAGGGTTAAAAAGGTGAAATTTTAGGGGATTGATCTAGAAAATAGTGAAAGTCGATACTGTTTATTTGTGAATAACACAGTCCATGGTTTTTATATGAGAAAAAGGTCCATGAAAGTCTATGGGATTTATCTAAAAAACGCTGAAAGTTCATGTATTTATTTGTAAACAACAAAGTTCATGGTATTTATCTGGAAAACGTTGGAAGTCAATGGTATGTATTTGTAAACAACAAAGTCTATAGAAATTATGTGAAAACGTTAAAACTTCATGGTATTTATTTATAACAAACAAAGTCTATGGTATTTGTTTGAAAAATATTGAAAGACCATGACATTTATATGTAATGGGTTAAAGTCATTTGGGTTATGTCATTCTTATTGGCGATGCTTTCTTTTTGTACATATCCAAAAACTTTGAAAGTTCTTGGTACCTATTAGAAAATATAAAGGGTTTTGTAGTGAAAGGAAAGAATTGGATTTAGAAAAACCGTGTGTAACTTTTAGAAATTCTATACACCCAAGTATATAGAAAAGGGTTAATTGCGGATACAGCCTATGTACTATGGGGGTCAAGCACTTATAACCTCTGAAGTATAATAATAAGCACTTTTGTTTGTTTTTCATTAGTGATTAATTTTTAGTTTGCTATTTATTCTTTTTCAATATGGATACTTGATAGAATTACAATTGCTTTACTATTGTTTGCCTTTTTCCTTTTGTGTAGAAAATATATCCATTGTGTCATATGGACACTATTAATTTCACATCGATTCAAGGAAAAAATTGAGGAAGATTGTGTTTGTTATATCAAAAACCTTTTTGTTGAACCCAACAGGTGAAACTTTATAGTTGTTATAGATAGCTCTTACATGTTTAATGCATGTACCATTGTTAAGAGAGTGCAAGGTGGAGAACAATAATTTGTTTCAACAGTACGTTTTTCAAGTTATAACCAATATATGATATTCGATGATAATACGAAACCTTCATATTCTCATCGATACTCATATATGAAACTAAAAGCGACACTTAGTCCCCGTATATCGGTTAACATACGTGCGATGCTCGTCGTGACCTAGAACTATACGAATGTTGTTAAATATCGGACGGTATAGCTCGATACTAACAACCGTCGTATAGTCTACGCGACGAGAAAATTCAATCGTATGGTAACCCATAGATTTGTCCCGTGTGGACAAGTTAAGAATGTATAAAGCAAACGCCTTCATTCACTTGTGTTTTCATCCGTTTCGAGATATTTCGTCGGTACCTTTCCGCTGGTTCTCCGTGGACAAAGATAGATTAGATGTTCATTTCAACGTTGTTTCACGGCTTTGAAATGATTATATATTCTATTACAGTGTACTCGGAGAACAGCGGGGAGGTGCTGCCGAAATTTACTCGAAACAGTTGAAAGCACAAGTGATGGGCGTTCGCTCTATACATTCTTAATGGGATAGAAGCCTACCCCCGACAGCCGGAACACACACATACAACAAGAATACACAACAAACGCATAATTAGAAAGCGATTCGAGATGTTCGGGTTAAAACCAATATATGATATTCGATGATAATATGAAACCTTCATATTCTCATCGATACTCATATATGAAACTAAAAGCGCCACTTAGTCCCCGTCTATCGGTTAACATACGTGCCATACTCGTCGTGACCTATTGACGTTTTCTACCTCCAGACCACCCCTATAGCTTAGATACGGTTCACATTGATGGTCATCAGGAGCTTCTTGGACCTCCATCCCCATTGTCCGGAGAGGACGTGACTGCTAAATGGGATGGTTACAATAACGTGACCTTCGGGATGGATCCGACGAAACAGGTCAAACCACAATATTGGAACAAGTTAAGCATTTTCTTCGAGCTTCCGTACTGGTCTACAAATTCAGCGCGTTATTGTCTGGACGTCATGCATATAGAGAAGGGAGTATCATAGCACATACTTAACTTGCTTCTTTGTAAAGACGGGAAATCGAAAGACAACATGAATGCTCGGATGGATCTACAAGAGTGGGGAATAAGAAGTGAATTGCACCCTAGACCGTTAGCGGGTAAACCGGGCAAGTTTGTACTTCCCAATTCCGCTTATCATATGTCATAACCGGAGAAGAAAAGATTCCTGTAGGTGTTGCATGATTTGAAAGTCCCCACAGGTTTCTCAGGATCATTCAGCAAGAAAATAAAAATTGTGAAGGGCAAGATCGATGGGCTGAAAAGTCATGATTACCATGTTATCGTGGAGCACCTTCTTCCATTAGCCCTCAGAACTTCTCTCCCCGACTCGGTTGGTCTAGTAATCAACGACCTATGTTGTTTTTTCAGGGAGTTGTGTGCTAAAACACTGGAGGTTGCGACGCTGGATAAACTAGAAAATTCTGTTGCATTGATACTTTGCAAGTTTAAGCATATTTTCCCACCATCATTCTTCGATATCATAATACACTTGACGGTTCATCTTGCAACTGAGGCGAAGTTAGCCGGACCGGTACAATATCAATGGATGTATCCCGTCGAGAGGTACGTGTAATTTTTCGTTTCGCGCAATTTATAAATTTATTGTTGTCCTGTATTGCCCGTATTTATTTATTCAACATATTCTCATTAGGTACCTCTACACTCTTAAGAAGTATATACGCAATAAAAATCGACCAGAGGGTTCTATCATGCAAGGTTATCTTCTTGATGAAGCAACCACATTTTGTTCCCGCTATCTGGACTAGAACATTGAGACAAGGCTTAACCAACCACGAAGAATTCAAGACGGGCCATATGGACCACGAAGAATTCAAGACGGGCCATATGGTAAAGCCGAGTATAAGAGGGTAGACACTATATTTATCAACAAGATATACCGGTTTATCTTGCTTAATTGCGCATGTCATGAATAAATTAGAGAGTAAGTTCTTTTGGATTAATTGTTATATCTGTATTTGTGTGTGTATAAAATGATATAATATTAATGTCACAATTATTTGTCGAAAACAGAATTCATTTTAACGAGGTACGTGAGGGGCATCCTGATTGGAACGAAGAACGTTTGGAAAAATACCATCAGGATAATTTTTGTGATTGGGCCACAGATCATGTAAGTTATTCGAATAACATTTTATTGCTATCAGTTTTAATCTAAACTTGTATCGTTATGTATTTGTCGTAAAATTTGTTTTGTTAGATCCACGATCCGAACTTGTCTGCATCATTTGAGAGTGATTCAAGATGTTTAGCTCAATTTCCTAGTATGGAGATTGCATATTACAAAGGATTTGGTGTCCTTAGATACAAATTCGAAGTTAAGGACATAGAAACATCTAGAACCACTCAGAATAGTGGGATTGCGACGGTAGGATCGGACGGTGTGATTTACTATGGGTACTTAAATTGTATACTCGGCATCCACTATCCCGGACGATCAGAACCCTTCTATATATTCCAGTGTACTTGGTACGATCCGCGAACCGATACGAACAGGTGGAGAAGTAGTCTTGGGACTTGGAAAGATGAATATGGATTGACCAGTGTGAACACACTTCGATTTTACGGTCAGGACGATCCGTTAATCTTTCCGAACCAAGCGTTCCAAGTATACTACTCACAGTGTTTGAAGCATCCGAGGTGGAGTGTTGTATGCCGATGGAAACCCAGAGATGTGTACGATGTCCCAGAATACGAGGACAGCGATGAGGACGAAGAAGAGAGAAAGCTTAAAGTGCTCCGACCGTCTGTTGCGAAGGACGGGTTGTCTTCGACCGATCATGAAGTTACGTGGGTTAGAAATGACATCGACGATGAAATCCAAGTAGATATGTATAATGCGCCCACGAAACGAAAAAGGTTATAAGTAATGTTATATTATTACTTCACATTTTACGCTCTATACATATATAGTCAATACTTTTAATGATTGTCTAATGCGTCCACGAACCGTTTATTTAGATTTGATGACGATATCGGGAGCAGCGAGGGGCATCGGGAGCAGCGAGGGGCGGCAGGAGCTCCAGCCGCGGCAGAGGCAGAGGCAGAGGCAGAACGGTTCTGCCGCCCGGAGAGCTCCGTAGGGAGCTTCAGAGGGTCGGTCTTGCACCCAGATCGGAGACCCCTTCGGATGCCTCCTTCCGTGTGGATTTTGCCACATCTCCAGGTATACTGCACGCATATCCATTTTGAATGTAAAATTACAGATATTCATGCCTATTTATGTCAAAATTACTTATATTGTCAATGTTTGATTGTCTAGTTGTTGGTGATGCGTCCACATCTGGGACAGAGGTCACCCCCGCTCCTCCAGGTATATTTATATATCATATAGTGTATGTATATTGATTTAGAATGCTATATCATAAATACACATATTCCTTTTGCTCTTACTTAGCAATTATATTATTGTCTAGCTGTAGGTGGTGACACCACCGTACCTGCGGGTATGTTTATATATCCTATAGTGCATGCATATTGATTTAGAACGTTATATTATTGATCTACACATTCTTTTTGCAATTACTAATATAATCTATTTTTAATTGTCTAATTATAGGTGGTGCGTCCACATCTTCCGCGGGGGCCACTCCTACCGCTTCCATGCCCTCCGCATCGTCTGCAGGTTAATATGAATAAATTTAAAATATTTATTCATTTTACATATGCTCTATAGAATAAATATGAACTTCATGGAAATTTAGCGTCGATGTTTATTTTCTAGTTGGAGGGGATGCGTCCGCATCCGGGACCCCGGTTGTTCCTCACCGGAGGAACTATCGTCCCGCTCGTGCTACTGCCCGGGCCCAAGCTCGTGCGATAGTCACCAGAGGTATATATCACACTTGAATTTTCGTTTAACCTTGATTTCTTAATACAACTTTGTCTTATTATTGATTGTTTTGATATTTCGTGCAGACGCAGGGCCTCCCCATCCCCAGAGGGGGACTCGAGGCCCGAATCAGTCCCATAGGCTGAGGCCTGATAGAGCTAGGGGAGGCAGCATTCCCCTTTTTTTTTACCCTTGACTATCGCAATACCGGTCCTCATGCCGAGAGGTTCGGCCGGTATTTGGGGGACGAGAGCCGGCTCGTGAAGAACTATCCACTTCATGTTGAGTGGGGCGAGCAGCACCAGCGCTCATCGCCCTTTTCTTTGATCAGGCTCGGGTATGTATTAATATATATTTTCATTTGATCTATCCAATATATTTATTATTAACACTTGCAATCTAATAACAATGTTTTTTTGTATTTTCAGTTGGATTACGATTTTCAGCCTGTAGCCGACCCTGATCACCCGGGGAGGGTGCTCGACCTTCATGCTCTGTACAATGGCCTGATGAAGAACATGCAGGCCAAGGTCCGATACAACAGGAATGAGCTGAAGGCCGACTGCTACTCCCTGTGGATAGCGACCCCTGAGGCAGAGAGAGCGGCCCTCCTATCTACTCCGGCGTTTGCGAGAGTCGACGTAAAGACATGGCCTCTATTGTGCGCTTATTTCGACTCACAACGCAAACAGGTATGTATTTTAAATGTAATTCATTATTTATGATATAACTTATTTCTTTGTGTTTCTTAATTAGAAAACTAAATGTTAATGCATTGTGCAGAAACAGGCCGCTCAGAATACAGAGAACAGGAAGTCGGCGAAGAGGGATCGCCCCACTTACACAGGTGACTCGAGGAACATTACTCGAGCCATGGAGTTATCGGTAAATTACAATAGACCGACCTTTGTGATATTCTGCAATATTAAGAGTTGTTTTCTAATATTTCTAATATTAAGAGTTACTTTCTAATATTGCAGACATCTCGGACCGTGGCGTCAGGTGGTACACCAAGCGTGCTGTCCGCATATCTTGCCGTCCACGCACCTCGACAGATCCCGCCACGGGCGAGCTTCGATATCTCGACGTCGCTACCCAGGAGTACTGAGTAAGTGTTAATATTTTTTCTACCCAAATTTGAAATTTTAGTTTTGGAAGGTTCAAATTTAAATTTTATACTTATACTTTACTGTTTAATGTGGGTGTAGGAGCGGGTGGTTGAGCAGGCCCAGGCCTCGGGGATCGATTTTACCGGACAGAGCGATCCGAGGCTGCTGACTCCAGTTCTGGACGCCGCACACGGAGGGCACCATGGAGGTTGGGAGAGAGGCCGGGGACTGGGCCCTAGCAGGGCCCATATGAAGTTGGACTCCACCCCGGCGGTTACTTCCTCCTTCTCCAGTGACAGACGTGTCCATCAGGAACTGGAGAGCTTGAGGGCCACCGTTCAGGAGTTGAAGGAGATGATGGTATGTATACTACTTTATAGTAAAATATCATGTCATATTATATAGATATCAACATATCCATAATTAGTACGTAGCTTGAGCTTATTTGGTTTTAGATTTAAGTTTGATTAATCATACATACAGATGTAATTAAAATAAACAGCAAACTAGATATCCAAACGGGGTTTCGAAATAACTTAATAATGATACGAATTCGAATAATACACAGTTCTTACACGCTTATTACACACGTTATGTCCAGACGCGACAGGGTACATCGGCCGAGCCTCCACATGCATCTCCTTCGGCTGCGGCTCCGCAAGCCACTACATCGGCTGCGGTTCCGCAGACAGCTCCTATAGCTCCACCGCCCGCTCAGACTCCCGCAGCCGTGGCTCCGCAAGTGACTACCTCGATGGTGGCTGCGCAGACCACATCGCCAGCTCCACAGGCCGCTCAGACTCCCGCTCGCGCCGAATTGCAGAGTTTATTGACAGAGGAGCAGGCGCGCGTTATTCTATCGTTATTCAGAGGTGGAGCTGGACCGAACTAGGGTAGCTTTTTGGTTCTTATTTTTTGAAACATGTATTTATTTATATCATACACATTGTACTATATTTTGAAACGATATTGATATTGGTTTATATTTATATCATATTCAGTTTTTGGGTTTCTTTTGTATATTATATATATGCGTGAGATGTGATTATGAATACTGCAATATATGTTGTGTGATGATTAATTTTATATTTGATTGATGTATATAGTATTATGCACAGGACGGGAAAAAATCAAGCAGCCCATTTTTTTAAAAAAATACAGATAATATGTACCTACGGATTAATCCGTAGGTACACATGTTGCCCCTACGGTTATATCCGTAGGGGCAAAATATCAGCAGTAACTGATATTTCCCCCCTGATCTCAGTACCAGGGGGTTGGGAGTGCCCCTACGGACATATCCGTAGGGGCCACGGCCTCGCCCCTACGGTGTTATCCGTAGGGGCAAAATATCAGAAATCCTGATATTTTGCCCCTATGGATAAGTACCTATGTAGATATCCGTACGGGGTAGTACATGGCCCTACGGTTATGTCCGTAGGTACATATAATATATTAAAAAAACCGTAAATAATATAAATTTTTTACCCTACGTCCTACTCCGTAGGTGCAACAGGACCTACACAGAAATCCGTAGGGGCAAGTTTTTGCTCGTAGGGGCAAGTTCAGGGCTTCAACTTCCACCTGTGGCCTTTGCACCTACGGGGTATTTTTTCGCCCCTACGCATATATCCGTATGGGCAGTGGGTTGCCCCTACGGATTTATCCGTAGAGGCAACCCATATTTGTAATAGTGGGTATTTTTAATCTCTCCTTTTTTATTTACCTAGAGTTTTTGAAGGAGGAAGGTCTTCTTTCTTTGAGAATTAAATTCTCTATTCTTTCAAGAGCTCACTGTATTTTTTTTGCAGAAGCTTATGTTCATCTGTTTGTGTCTCCCTCTCTGTGTGTATGAGATTTAAAGTCTCGGGCCCTTTATATAGTGAAGGCAGACTATTAATTGGTTTTGAGAAAATCTCTCATTAAGAGATTCCAATCGATTTAATTGATCTCAAAATCTATTTGGGGAATTTATCCACCGTTGGATTTTTTATCCAAGTGTTTCTGTCTCACAGAAAATGTTTTCTCATTTTATCAAGATTGAGGGAATTTTCTCCTATATATAAAATAAAATTCTATTGAACGGTAATATTTTTATCATCATTGGATTTTTAATCTAAGGGTGCTCGGTTTGACAGAGCACAATCTTTCTTTGTTTAGAAAGATATGAGAAATATTTTCCATCTCATTGGATCTTTGATCCACTAACTTTTGTTTAACAGAAAGTATCCTTCCCAATAGAATTTAATTTTATGTTTAATCACCTCCAATGATTGCTTGAGTAGAATTTAATTCTGCGTAAGAAGGTGCCCTCACGTGTTTAACACGTGAGGCTTATTTAGCTTCTCTAATTTGGCGCCCATATGCTTTGCATATGAGCGCTCACGTGTTTAACACATGAGGCCAGTTTGGCCTTTAGTTGAGCTCATTAATTGGCATATAGGCGCTCACGTGTTTAAAACGTGAAGCTCATTTAGCCTATAGTTGTTTGATTGCAGCGCCTATATATTTTGCATATAGGCGCTCATGCGTTTAACACGTGAGGTTTATTTAGCCTATCAATTGTTTGATTGCATTGTATATGTTTTGCATATAGGCGCTCACATGTTTAACATGTGAGGCTCATTTAGCCCATTAGTTGTTTGATTGCAGCGCCTATATGCTTTGCATATAGACGCTCACGTGTTTAATACGTGAGACTCATTTAGCCTATAGTTGTTTAATTGCAGCGCCTATATTTTTTGCATATAGGCACTCACGTGTTAAACAATGACGCTTGAGTTGTGGGGAATTTTCTTCCTTTTTTCTCTTTTATGAGCGAACAGAGACGTGTTCATTTTTTTATTTATTCTACTTGTGACAAATAATCTATTTTAAATTATTCAAAAAAAACATTTTTTTAAAATTTATTTTATTTTTTATTTATATTTTTAAAAAAAATAAAAATAAAAGAAAGGAGGGGAAGCCTCCTCCCACTCACGTGAGAGGGGGAGGCTCCCACTCCCACTAACTCGCCCTCACGTGAGGGAGGGAAAGCTCCCACTCCCCCCACATGAGGGAGTAGGGGCTCCCACTAAGTAGGAGCATCCCCCTCATGTGGGGAAAAGAACCCTTTCAGTAGAGGAGGCGGAGGGTGCCCGCGGTTTGGAGTTAAACTCCAAAACACTTTTTTTTTATAATGGAGTTAAACTCCAAAAGATTTTATACGTGGTTAAACTCTCAAAACAATTTTATTTAGAGTTAAACTCCTAAAAGTTTTTACATGGAGTTAAACTCCAAAAGTTTTTATATGGAGTTAAATTCCAAAAGATTTTAATGTTAGTTGTATGTATGCCCTAGAGGCCAGTATTGTACAGATGATGTATATTATATTGGATACTTGGACATATATAAAGATGACTTTCTTGCTCGATATGATAGTATACTATCTGGTTGCTCTTTATCTTAACATGTATACTTGTCTCTTTATACTGTCTTATGGTTACATGTTGGTAAAGCCCTTAGGATGTGTACTTGACTACCTGGACTATGATGCGGATCATACTAGTGGGGACATGGTAGTCCATAAGTACATCCTTCAAGGTCCCTAGTCGTGGGTGTATCGAGATGGGGCATCGATATACCAGTGTAGACTAGCGTATACGCTTCTCGACCCATGAGATGGGCGATGGATGATCCCATATCCATTGGTGTTTGACATCAGAGATAGTATACGGGTGCTCAGTAGAGACTGGGTACACTGGACGGACTGGCCGAGAACTTCCAGTTGGTATTATACCTCACGTCAGATGACAGTTCTCTGGTGACGCTTGTACAGGTTAGTCTGTAGATCCGAGATCGTCATAGAGTCTTGTGTGATTCCCACTGTACTTTGATTTCCACCTTACCACGTCCATGAGGGCGTGCAAAACGGTGGTTTTTGGGTACAGTCCCAAGTCACATAGAGGCAATGAGCGATAGGAGGGGTTTTGTCTCTCCCGGTATTGGGGGTTGATGTTGCGCTGTGCTCGATTGGCCATAACAGGGAAGTCCCTGGCCAGGGCTGATTCAGAGCTAGTAAGTGTTACCAGTAGTTTCTCGACCCGTTATGAGCCTCACATCGGCACGACTTATCAGTTATTGGGGTCTGACGTTTATCACCCCTAGACTTGATATGCGACATATCAGACGAGGAGACCGGACTGTATGGGAAGTGTTGCCGATTGGCTCGACGGGAGTTGTAGCAGGTTCGCTTATTTTCTTCTGATCGCTCAATACCCGGGTGGCCGTTACGTTTAGCTGACCGCTTGCGGCTTGGAGGTGCTTGATATGATCATCACCCACTACCGGAGTATTGACGAGTCTCAGAGTCCCACAAAGGAGTTACCTAGTCCAGGCGAAATGTTGTGGTGCGCGTATGCGATATGCGCATGGACCCGATTAAAATGCACGTATAGGATACCGTATATTGATCGGGCGGCTTGCTTTTGGTTAGGGTCGTATGTGATATTGCCGGATTGATAAATCAAGTGTTGATTTATCATTTAACCATTAGATTCTCACTAGAAATCTTTTCTTGTATCTTTGGATGTATGGATGCATGTATGCATTCCTTATTGATTCATGCACATATGGATGTGCATGCACACATACATACATGCATCATCTATCATGGTTGTTTATACATAGAAAATGGTGGATATATAAGACTCACACCATGGTTTGAATTATGGATTATTATTTCTATTTTTTTGCTAAAACAAAAGAAAAGAAATAAGATTAAATCATGGTCAAAAGTTTCTACACTCTTCTTTTGACCTAACCTTGTTCACCTACCTTTTTACCATGGTTTAATTTTTCTCTTGTGTTTTAACTAAAGTAAAATTAAATAACCATAAAAGATAACCATGGTTTGAGATGAGAAAAGAAAAATATATATTCTTATATTTTTCTTTTTCTCTTAAGAGTTATTATTCTCTTCTTGAAAAATATCCATCATCTTCTTCAACCTTAAGCTCTTGCTCTCTAGAATTTTCAAGTGAGCAAAATATTCATCAAAATAGGATTTTGAAGTGAGAAAAGCCACCACAACACCATTCTACACAAGTCTAGCCCACTTGTTTGGAGTGTTAGCTTCATTTCATTCTCTTGATCGGGTGAAATTGCAAGCTTGGATAAAACGGACTCCGGGTGGATCATCGGTAACCTAGAGGAGTTCAAGCGGAGCTTTTTCAAACCCCAAGTAACTAAGGAGTCTAGCGTAGGGAGCTACAAAGATTGTACTCTCAAAACCCTAGCTTTTCTTTCATGAGATGATATGCAAGTTTTAGAAACCCTAATTTTTCTAGGAACGATCCGATATTTGTTAACTTAGCACCCTAAAGAATCCATCTTTCGTACATGTGATGCTTCCAAACCTTTCATGAGGTGCTAGGCTAACCCAACATTGGTATCAGAGCCACACTTTAACGAAGTAAAAACTCCGATCGAACCGAAATACGGCTTTTTAGAACCTTCTCTGGACATTTTTCCGAACCTGGTTATTTTCAGAATTAAAAATATGTAAAAAAAATAGAGCAGGGAATTCTAAGAAATACTGTGAAAAATGAAACCCTAATTCGCCAATTCCACCGCGGAACCGCGGCCATAGCTTGCTTAGGCCGCGGCTCCGCGGCCGTACAGAGCCTTTAAGGCTTCATTTTTTTCACAGTGTGTTCTTGTCTGCTTGTAGATGGTTTTGGGTATTTTTAATCTGAATTTAGTATTGTATATTCTGGAGATGGTTTTGGACTCGTCGATTCGATCGGAATTTACATTTCGTGTCTTTTCCGGATAAATTAGAAAGTATTGAAGTGTTTGAACGAGTATCATTTGCTCACTTTTCACGGGGTTTAAATATTTTGGAAATACGTGCAAGTTTTGTGGTGGACCCTCTAGAAGACAACAAACCTTAACTCGATTATGTGACCGTCTTGAACTGCCCTTTGAACCTTAGGGTTTAGAGCAGTACAGCATGTCGCATGTGAGGCGTTGGCTTGACCCTTCTACGGCTGGACCGCTACTACTGTGTCACACTCCGGGTTTTTGAACTCCGCTCAAGTGTTGAGCTTTAGGGAATCTTGGGTATTTGATCGTTCGTTCGAAAACTTTAATACTGTCTAATTATCTGGAATGTGATGCAATGTGTGGAATTCATATTACTAAACATGAAATACGAAGTATGTGATATTTCGCATTTACGATGTCTAAAGAGAATGTGGATTCCAGATATTGTAGTTTTACACTTTCTTTTCTATGACCGTAAGTGTAGTATGTAGTGGTATTGCCGATTGTCGTTGCTATACGTCGACGACAATCAGTGTATGCATACTTACTTACGTTGATGATATGAGATATTATGTGTTGCTGAGATATGATGTGCAGGATTGTCGCGATTGAATAGCTGAGAGTTTTTATGTGAGATGAGAGCTTTATATTTTCATTCATGTAAATTCAAATGTAATGTAATATTCTTTTATTTGGGTAACTTCCGGGTTGAGGTTGATGCCACCAGTGTTGTATATTATTTACTTTTCCGCATTAGGATGGACCCAAGGAGGGGAGCACGGGTGACCGGGTTCTGGGGTTCAGTGGGAGGCCATCTCGAGGAGTTGAGACCGGTTCTCCTAAACTCCAGAATTGGTATGGTCGCTTGCCGCTCTCGTAGGGGTCCAGGGTATGGGCGTGGCTATTCATCGCAACTGTGGAATCCGTATTTTCTATTATTGGCTAAATACTAAATACGGACGTCCTAGTACATCCCACATTATATCTATGTTTCTGCTGCGATATCTGTGATGTGATCATTTGATATGTTCTGAAGGATACAGTATATAGTATATATGATATATTATATAGACGTTACTTATGTTTTACACCCGCACTAGCCCTGCCCTGCTCTGTCGTTAGTTACCTAACCTAACGGTGCACGAGGGGACATCGAGGCGAATGCGGATGGCATAAGTGTACGTCGTATTTATCTGTGATGTTTAGGTGACTTAAATGATGGGACTTCATTAATGTGATTAATGAAAGAAAAGAAACCTAAAAGATGTTGTAGAATCAAATTTTCAAATAAAAGGGTAGCTACAGTTTTGCTTTGCATAGCGGTATATATGATATACCCTGCACCTTATTCGATGAGGAAAGAGCCGAGATCCCTTCACCGGGAGTGGCCTCTTTAGCGAAACTGGCAGATGCTACAACACTCGGTTTTCTTTTGATTGCTTTTGGGGTTTTGCTTTGCACAGTGATATATATGATATATCTCGCACCTTATTCGATAAGGAAAGAGCCGAGATCTCTTCACCGGGAGTGACCTCTTTAGCAAAACTAATAAAAACCTCAAAATCACTCCATTTCAAAACTTCACTTGATTCTACAACGATATCAAGTTCATTACGCAATAGGTTTTCAGAAAAACCTGTCGTAACCCTCCGTCATTTCAGATAAATCCTACTTAGTATTCGTGCTACGTTTGTTGACCTCCGTCAAGGCGTAGTGTGCGGTAGCTAAATAGTATTTATCTGCTTGTGCATGTGATGCAGATTGGATTAGGATAGTCGTACGACCTTATTGACCTCCGTCAAGGGTCGTACGGGTGGGTTTGATTCAATCAAGAAATGACAGGTTGAACTTGACTTGCACCCTGTGGTTTGTTGACCTCCGTCAAGGTCATAGGATGCTTGGGGCAAAATATTATCGGGAATTTCAAGTGTTGAAATTTGCAATGAGATTGCATCCTTCTATGAGATAGTTGGATCCTGATACCCACTGCGAGTAATTGTTACTCCTGGGAGAGTTTTACACAGGACAATTAGCCGATCAAGTAGGTGTCTAGAAAGGTGTCAACGGGGTTACGCCTCTGCGAAAACGAGGTTTACTTTAATTAGGTCCGTGCGAAAGCACGGGGAACCTCCCTCAAAATACCGACACTGGCTTAGCTGAAAGATCGGCGAAGTTGTAGGGTGTAATTAATCCCGGCTAATCTTTCCTTTTAGGGTTTGAAGGAAGATTTGATAAAAACGGTGGGAGCCATCCTGATTAGATAAGATAATAACCAATCTGATCTTGCAAGAGCATACGCTAAAGTGTTTTCTTTTCTCTCTCTCCAGGTAGCGACCATGTCATGCCTTAATCAAGATAATAATATGGATGTATTGACTGAACCCGCATGTTATACTGTGCTGGGGAACGTTGGTTCCGTTCTTTCTTATAAGAGTTATAGGACTGAACAGGATATAGGGGAATACCAGGATTCCTATGCCACCCGAATGAAGAAAGTACATATTGATGCATTTTCTTCGGGTGTGTTCGTTACAGAGAACTGTTTCTCCATTTGCCCTACGTCCTGGGTATTAGATACCGGGTCAGGATTCCATATATGTAATCAGTTACATGGGCTTAGGAAAGGTAGAGAACTTGGAGAAGGTGATAAAGACATAAGAGTTGGAAATGGTGCAATTGTTGCAGCTAAGACTGTCGGGGAATATCACCTTGCATTACCAACTGGTAATACATTGATTCTGAACGAATGCTATTACATGCCGAACCTGATATGCAACATTATATCGGTTTCTTTGTTAAGTAAAGAGGGATATAATTTTGTATTACAGGATAATGTTATGAACATTTTCCGTAACCAAAAGTTGGTTGGATCAGGCACGTTGTGCAATGGCATTTATGTTCTAAATCAATCAACGGTTCTGAGTATAACAAACACACACAAGAGGAAGAGTTCAGAACTGAACGAATCCTTCTTGTGGTATTGTAGACTGGGTCACATCAATGCGACAAGACTAGCTAAGTTACATAAAGATGGATATTTGAATCCGTTTGAATTTTCATCTTATGACACTTGCCAGTCATGTCTCAAAGGCAAGATGATCAAAACTCCGTTTATGGGACACGGAGAAAGAGTTACTGAACTCTTGGGACTGATACATAGTGATGTATGCGGTCCCATGTCTACACATGCCAGGGATGGTTCTTCGTATTTCATTACATTCACTGACGATCTCTTTAGGTTCGGGTATGTGTTTATGATAAAACACAAATCATAAGCTTTTGAGAAATTTAGAGAATATAAACAAGAAGTCGAGAACCAAACCGGAAAAAGTATTAAAATCCTACGATCTGATCGAGGAGGTGAATATTTGAGCATTGAATTCCTGGACTTACTAAAAGAGAATGGGATTCTCTCTCAGCTGACTCCTCCATATACACCACAGCACAACGGTGTATCAGAACGGAGGAACCGCACCCTATTAGATATGGTGCGCTCTATGATTAGTGTAGCTGAGTTACCTATTTCCTTCTGGGGATATGCACTGGAAACAGCAGCATACCTACTGAATAGGGTTCCTACCAAATCTGTGCCTACCACCCCATATGAGATATGGGAGGGGAAGAGACCATATCTTTTTATAAAGATATGGGGTTGCCCGGCCTATGTCAAAAGACAAAAACCGGACAAACTCGAGGCAAGGTCTGTTTTGTGTAAATTTGTTGGATATCCCAAGCATTCGCGAGGGTATATCTTCTACCACGGTGAGGAACAAAGAGTATTTGTTGCTCAACATACCATCTTTTTAAAAAAGGAATTTATTGCAAAAGAGATTAGTGACTCTGAGGTAGAACTGGAAGAGGTTCCAGCTAAACAAACCACAACAGAAGATTTAGTAGAACCAGAGGATTCGGTAGCTCCCAACGAACCTCAGCCTCTCCGCCGATCTAGTAGGGTTCCTCGCCAACCTGAGAGATACTACGGTTTTCTCATGGATGGTGGGAGCGAGGATTACATCATGGAGGATGATGACCCAACTAGCTTCGAGCAGGCCATCACGAGTGGGGACTCAGTGAACTGCCTGGATACTATGCGGTCCGAGATGGAATCCATGTACACCAATAAAGTATGGACTTTGGAAGATGCTCCTGAAGGGGTAAAACCCATTGGGAGCAAGTGGATCTTCAAGAAAAAACTTGGTGTAGATGGGAAAATGGAGACTTTCAAAGCTAAACTTGTTGCAAAGGGTTTTCGTCAAAGGCCAGGTGTGGACTATGACAAAACCTTTTCTCCGGTAGTTATGCTTAAATCCATCCGGATCATGCTTGCCATCGCTGCATATCATGATTACGAAATCTGGCAAATGGATATTAAGACCGCCTTTCTAAACGGTGATTTAGAAGAGTGCGTGTACATGACTCAGCCAGAGGGCTTCGTAGATAGTGGGAGCAGCAGGAAGGTGTGCAAGCTGCTTAAATCCATTTATGGATTAAAGCAAGTATCGCGGAGTTGGAACATCTGCTTTGACGTCGTTATCAAAGAGTTTGATTTCGTCAAAAACGTAGTTGAACCTTGTATATACAAGAAGGTAGCAGAGAGTAAGGTTGTCTTCCTCGTATTGTACGTGGACGACATACTCTTGATAGGAAATGATATTCCAATGCTGCAATTGGTCAAGCTCTTCTTATCACAAAGATTCTCAATGAAAGATCTTGGTGATACCTCCTGCATATTGGGAATTAGGATCTATAGAGATAGATCCAAACGGATATTGGGATTGTCCCAATCCAGGTACATTGACACCATACTAAAGAGATTTAGTATGGAAGAATCCAAGTGTGGGAACTTACCCACGATATCTGGAGTCACTCTCTCCAAAGAGATGTCTCCCAAGACTAATTTGGAGAGAGCTCACATGCAAGGGATACCCTATGCTTCAGCTGTAGGCTCTATCATGTATGCGATGCTATGTACCAGACCCGATATAGTATACTCACTAAGTGTAGTGAGTAGGTATCAAGCTGATCCTGGAAAGAGTCACTGGACAGCTGTGAAGAGCATTCTCAAGTACTTACGAATGACTAAAGAGATGCTCTTGGTGTATGGTAACGGAGAACTCCAAGTGGAGTCCTTTACCGATTCGAGCTTCCAGAGTGATAAGGACGACTCTAAGTCGCAGTCGGGATTTGTCTTTATCCTTTATGGAGGGGCGGTTAGCTGGAAGAGTTCCAAGCAGGAAACCGTGGCAGACTCGACGATGGAGGCTGAATACATCGTTGCCAACGATACTGCCAAAGAGGCTGTCTGGATCAAGAAGTTCATTATTGAACTTGGAGTGGTTCCATCCATTGAGCATCCAATACCTTTGTATTGCGATAACAATGGAGCGGTGGCTTTGGCCAAGGAACCCAGGTCCCATCAGCGATCCAGGTATATTCTGAGGCGGTATCACCTGATCCGGGAGATAGTTGATCGTCGGGAGAACGAGGTCAGGAGGGTTGACACGAAGAACAACACAGCGGATCCACTCACGAAGGCCATTCCCCGGATACAGTTTGAGAGACTCTTCAGGATGCTCGGTATGCGATACTACAGCAGCTGGCCCTAGTGCAAGTGGGAGATTGTTAGTTGTATGTATGTCCTAGATGCCAGTATTGTACAGATGATGTATATTATATTGGATGCTTGGACATATATAGAGATGACTTTCTTGCTCGATATGATAGTATGCTATCCAGTTGCTCTTAATCTTAACATGTATACTTGTCTCTTTATATTGTCTTATGGCTACATGTTGGTAAAGCCCTTAGGATGTATACTTGACTACCTGGACTATGATGTGGATCATACTAGTGGGGACATGGTAGTCCATAAGTACATCCTTCAAGGTCCCTAATCGTGGGTGTATCGAGATGGGGCATCGATATACCAGTGTAGACTAGCGTATACACTTCTCGACCCATGAGATGGGTGATGGATGATCCCATATCCGTTGGTGTTTGACATCAGAGATGGTATACGGGTGCTCAGTAGAGACTGGGTACACTGGACGGACTCGCCGAGAACTCCCAGTTGGTATTATACCTCACGTCAGATGGCAGTTCTCTAGTGACACTTGTACAGGTTAGTCTGTAGATCCGAAATCGTCATAGAGTCTTGTGTGATTCCCACTGTACTTTGATTTCCACCTTACCACGTCCATGAGGGCGTGCAAAACGGTGGTTTTTGGGTACAGTCCCGAGTCACATGGAGGCAATGAGCGATAGGAGGGGTTTCGTCTCTCCCGGTATTGGGGGTTGATGTTGCGCTGTGCTCGATTGGCCGTAACAGGGAAGTCCTTGGCCATGGCTGATTCAGAGATTTGCTGGTAAGTGTTACCAGTAGTTTCTCGACCAGTTATGAGCCTCACATCGGCACGACTTATCAGTTATTGTGGTCTGACGTTTACCACCCCTAGACTTGATATGCGATATATCAGACGAGGAGACCGGACTGTACGGGAAGTGTTGCCGATTGGCTCGACGGGAATTATAGCAGGTTCGCTTGTTTTCTTCTGATCGCTCAATACCCGAGTGGCCGTTACGTTTAGCTGACCGCTTGCGGCTTGGGGGTGCTTGATATGATCATCACCCACTGCCGGAGTATTGATGAGTCTTAGAGTCCCACAAAGGAGTTACCTAGTCCAGGCGAAATGTTGTGGTGCGCGTATGCGATATGCACATGGACCCGATTAAAATGCGCGTATAGGATACCGTATATTGATCGGACGGCTTGCTTTTGCTTAGGGTCGTATGTGATATGGCCGGATTGATAAATCAAGTGTTGATTTATCATTTAACCATTAGATTCTCACTAGAAATCTTTTCTTGTATCTTTGGATGTATGGATGCATGTATGCATTCCTTATTGATTCATGCACATATGGATATGCATGCACACATACATACATACATCATCTACCATGGCTGTTTATACATAGAAAATGGTGGATATATAAGACTCACACCATGGTTTAAATTATGGATTATTATTTCTATTTTTTTGCTAAAACAAAAGAAAAGAGATAAGATTAAATCATGGTCAAAAGTTTCTACACTCTTCTTTTGACCTAACCTTGTTCACCTACCTTTTTACCATGGTTTAATTTTTCTCTTGTGTTTTAACTAAAGTAAAATTAAATATCCATAAAATATAACCATGGTTTGAGATGAGAAAAGAAAAATATATATTCTTATGTTTTTCTTTTTCTCTTAAGAGTTATTCTTCTCTTCTTGAAAAATATCCATCATCTTCTTCAACCTTGAGCTCTTGCTCTTTAGAATTTTCAAGTGAGCAAAATATTCATCAAGATAGGATTTTGAAGTGAGAAAAGCCACCACAACACCATTCTACACAAGTCTAGCCCACTTGTTTGGAGTGTTAGCTTCATTTCATTCTCTTGATCGGGTGAAGTTGCAAGCTTGAATAAAGCGGACTCCGGGTGGATCATCGGTGGCCTAGAGGAGTTCAAGCGGAGCTTTTTCAAACCCCAAGTAGCCAAGGAGTCTAGCGTAGGGAGCTACAAAGGTTGTACTCTCAAAACCCTAGTTTTTCTTTTATGAGATGATATGCAACTTTTAGAAACCCTAATTTTTCTAGGAACGATCCGATATTTGTTAACTTAGCACCCTAAAGATTCCATCTTTGGTACATGTGATGCTTCCAAACCCTTCATGAGGTGTTAGGCTAACCCAACAATTAAGTGGAGTTAAACTCCCCAAAAGGATTTTTATTGTGGAGTTCAACTCCAAATGAATTTTATTATGGAGTTAAACTCCAAAAGATTTTAAATGGAGTTAAAACTTCCAAAAGGATTTTTATTGTGGTGTTAAACTCTGAAACGATTTTTATTGTGGAGTTCAACTCTAAAAGATTTTAAATGAAGTTAAACTCCCAAAAGGATTTTTATTTTGGAGTTAAACTCCAAAGGGATTTTTATAATGGAGTTAAACTCCAAAAGATTTTAAATGGAGTTAAACTCTTAAAAAAAATTTATTGTGGAGTTAAACTCCAAAAGATTTTAAATGGGGTTAAACTCCCAAAAGGATTTTTATTGTGGAGTTAAACTCCAAAAGAATTTTTATTATAGAGTTAAACTCCAAAAAATTTCCTCCTATCTCTTTTGAGAAGAAACCCAAATGGTTTCTCTTGAAACTCTAAAATTTAGATCTTAGATGATGAAAAGAAACACCTTTTCTTCTCTTGATGGAGTCTTAGGAAGTGGGTTTTCCTTCTTCTCTCTCTCTCAAATTGAATTTTAAGGAGGAGAAGAAGGTAACAAAATTCTTCTCCTTTTTTGATTGGATATGAGAATTAAACTCTCCTTCAATGAGTTTATGGTGAGATTTTATTTAGTTTTGAAAAAAAAGAGCTAAGCACTTGATTTAATTGGAAAATAAAGAGAAAAAAGAAGAACTTGAGGATAGAGGCACAAACCTTAAATATTTGATAGGGAATGAATTCTTCCTCTTTTTCATTTCATTATCATGTTGTCTTATATAAGCTTATAAATTTACATATAGTCCCTTGGGCTTTACAAAATTGCATTTTGCTCATTCCATGTCCACGTGCTTATTTCTTTTTGCACATGAGCCATGAGTTTTACAAAAATTTAGTTTTATGCCTATTTTCCTTACATTTATTTATAAAAATTATATCAGAATTATTTATTACATAATTTTCATTTTGGTATAGGGGAGGCCGGCGGCGGGGCTTGACTTAGGCATGGGCCCATTTGGTCTGGGTTTGGGTCCATTTGGCTTGGGGTTGACTTTGATTTTAACTTGGTCAACCGGAGTGCAGTTTTTGACCCCAACAGTCCTTTCACGTGGGGAGCATAAAACAATGAGCATTAATTGTAAGCAGTAAGTTTAAAAGAAACAATATACATTTAATTGGATTTAATTATTATTTATTTTATTCATCATTGTAGCTAGGAAGACATACAAGCGTAAAATTGGTATATTGCTTTTGATCTTTTCTGTCCCAATTGTCCTCTATGTTCTGTTTATACCCGATAACGTCTCTATTTTACTACTGTCGTTTTGCATCCGGTAACGTATTTCTCTTCTTCATTTTATTCTTTTTCTGACCTTTTCTGCCCTATTTCTATTTTTTCTGTCCTATTTATACCTGGGAATGTGTTTCATTAAACACGTACTCAACTGCATGCATTTGCACGTGGGTCTTTGTACCCTCTCAATCTATGCATTAGTATTATGCCTTATCAATTAAAAAAAGAATATCATGACTAATATCTTTTTCTGTTTAATAATACTTACTTATACTTGTTACGAATTATAATCATAACATACCTGTTGTTCCAACCAAATAAGTATCCATTAAAATCAATTGACAATCTCATTGTTCTTTTTCATTTGAGTTTTTTCTACACTTGCACACTATTATCTTCTCAATTTTTTTGTCCTTTTCTGTTCTTTGTCAAAGTTGATTGCAAAAATACGACCGAGTTAGGAAATTAAATGATTTATACTATATATCCAAATATATCATATGATCATCATATTAAATATATTAAACCAACTAAAATGTTAGAAAACACAATTAAACTTGTGAACATTATTCATTTCTTTTTCGAAATTTACATGCCAAAATAACAGAAATAACTGACGATTGATCAATAAAGAAAAACTAATATTAACATCCTAATCTATTTGACATGGCTGCTCATATCGGCATAGAGGACATGGGTTGTTCTTGAACAACCAAGTAACAATGTACTTCATGTGGAATACATAATCATAACACAACTGCACTACTTCGACCAAATCACCACCGCTACTCATCTCAACTTCTTCAAAGCACGCGAAACGAACAATATCGCCATTCTCATCTTTCAACTCTGGTCTCTTTTACTTACGCGGTCCCCTGATTGCTATCATCTTATCAACGCCAGTATAAACATATACCTAAACATGAAACGTATCATCTACTATCTCCACATCTCCATGGACAAACTCGCTGATTTCCGTTTCAAAATATATGCAATGCTGATATTGGATAGGGGATTTACGACGGAGCACCCAGCGAGCAAAGCTCCAACAGCTCTCGAGCGAACGTAATTGAGAGGCTGCATACTTGAGATGCTTATAGGAGGACATTTCGTCTAAAATAAACTTTGCACCATCTTTAGGACCAATGACAGGGAATGATCACTTGGACGGAGTCTTCAATATACCCGTGGGTGCAAACGGAAGGATCGACACTGTCGGTATCCGACGACGTGGTCGTCGATTTTACATGGAGGAAGAGAAGCAACGACGGTTTGATATACTCTTTGACCATTGAGAGAGGCAATGACGGTCCTGCATCAAGCTTTTGCACCATTGAGAAAAATGCAAAATAATTGAAAAGATTAGTAGGGCCTTAGAGACCCCTCTCACTCTCTCTCCCCACATGCCAATAAGAGACGGAGACACGTGTCAATAGGTGGTGGAAATACCAAAACTTGTGAGGATAAAATTGGGTATTTTAAAAAGTCTGTCACTCCTCTATGGCTTTACATTATGTATATAAGATACGGAAACATTCCTAAATCCCTGTTTAAGCATCCTTGTTCCATGACGACGAGTTTTGTACTTGTGTTGATATTGAATATACTGAAATGAAAGAAAATATATATGTGACAATTAAAATGAGCATCACAATGAATATAGTAAGAGCACACAAGTCCAAATCCATAATTCTAGTGGCATCAGGTATGGTATAAAGCAAAATAAAAACTTAATAAAGCAGAATGATAACTTAAGTGAAATAAAGTCGATGTTATAAAACGCAATGTAAATTTCTCCTTAGAGTGTGATGATAATTCTTCATGAATGTCATACAAAATTAAAAGTTTTAACATCCTCATTTAAGGTACAACTCCATTGATTTTAAAGTACAAGTTCATCAATTTTAACAGTTAGCAAGTAACCCAAGATTTGATCCAAACCATCGAATAAGATCATTGATAAAAGGTTCAAAGTCCCTCAGTACAAATAGCGAGGTCGTTTCTTCAATGCAGATATTTTCCCTGATCTCTCAGTTGATGTAAGGCAGCTATTTATCGAACATTCAGTAATCTGGGTCATCTCGGATAAAGATGGCATTTTGGTCGATTCACACTGGAAATTTATATAGACATCAGATTCATTAGGTGGAAACTCAGACAGATCGTACTCGTGCACGGGTGCGTTTAGGTTAGGATCAATGAGAATGTTGCAGGCTCTTTCTAGAATGCTTTGCAAGTACTTGCCTTGTGCTTCAACTCGGATTTGGATATGCCTTTGAACCTGCAAAAAAATGGTGGAGGAAAAAGAACACGAAAAAGTTTTTGGTTTAGGACACAAAATGAAAAATAAAAAGAAGCAATTCTGCAAAACATTATAAGAAGCTAAACATGGCCATAACTTTTTTTCCTTGTCACTCTACTATTAAAATGTTTACCATTTTTCAATTCGCGACTATAACCGCTTCAAAATTGTAAATTTGCACTGCAAAGATATATATAGGAAAAGATTCTTAAAAAGTTTTCCTCATTTTTTTTTCCCATATAAGCGTTTATTGACATTTTGTTCCTTGACCAGGGCCCTGCCAACATGTGTAAACAAAATGAAAGATAGCAAGTTAAAGCTTATCACAAAAACTTGTCCTTCAAAAGTCGAAAGTGTGATATTTTTCTCCAAAGAAAATAAATGGAAATTCATTTAGAAAGGAAAAACATCTCCCTTATCGGCAAATAGAGCTGTAACCATATAATTTTCATGAACAATAAATCAACATCTTTCCCAAAGAGCATGCTATGTCATATTCAGATTCAAGGGGTTTGTATTAAACTATGTCATGATGTGTACATGTCATTTCAGATTAAACTTGGATTTTATCTTTACCATCTTTCAAACTGGATCTGAATCTATAGATTCTTAAGGAGTGTATCTCAGTCACATTCCATTGTACTCCAAAGAAGTCATATTGCTATGATTTCAAAGAAAAGAAAAGAAAAAAGAAACTTTAAAACTCAAAACTAACCTCTAATTGTTCATGTAGCCTCCTCTGAAGTTCCATTTGAATTCTCATTGCCTCATTGCACCCGCTGCTGAGGTACAAAAATGTGAGAAAAAGAAAAAGAGGAACGTGGATAAAAGAATGTTGAGGGCAGGAATTACTCGTTAAGTTCTTGCGCTATTAGGATTGACGAAGGTGAAGGTGCCGATGGTTCGCTGTTTTTATTTTCAGCTGCACCAGTAGCTGTAATGGCCATAACAAATCAATTCAGATGATAAGGTGAAGATCACAATGATGTAATACTAGCTGGGTTTATGTTTTAGATGATATATGTCAAAGTTCCAAGGGCCCATTTGCAGAAAAATGTTAATAAGATTATAATTTCATAGCCCATGAATTTCAAAATGACTAATTTGATAAAAGTCACCAACTAATAAAACAATTCGTGTTTAAAATTATCAAAATCACTAATTGGATAACAATTTATCAGTAAAATAATGAATTAGTCATTTCATCAAAAATGCTGAATAAGCCATCATTCGTGGGTTATAATGACGAGGAATGACTCGTTTTGATATTAATTAAATAAATGGATAACTAATCTGAGAAGAAAAAGAAAAAAATATATAGATTATGCACATCGACATGACTGCTTTTGATAAAAATTAAATAACATGATGGATAAGTCATTTCATCAAAGAATAATAAAAATTGTGGGTTAGCACATTGAAAATGACTAATTTCAATATAAAAAAACAGTGGTGACTAAATACTTCGCAGGAAAGTAGAAAATTTATATATACACGAAGAATTACTGGTTCAATAATAAATAAGTAACATTATGAATAAGTCCATTGATCATAAAATAAGAAAATTGGTGGGTTAAGACGTATGGAGAATAATTAATTTTAACAGAAAATTTGCAAAATGGTATATAGGTAATTTTATAAAAATGAAGAAAATTATATGTTATAGCACCCGAGAATAACTAATTGTAATAAAGAATTAAATAAGATGGATCAAAAATGAATTATTTGATAAACAAAGAAAGTTTGTGCATAATAGCACATCAAGAATGATTAATTTTGATAGGAATTAAGTAAAATAATGAAAAAGTAATTTAAACTTTTCATATAACTAATTTTAATAAGAATTAGTAAGAATTTTATCGAGCATTAATCATTTTTATCGAAAATGAGCGTCTCAAAAAAAATGAAATCTGTGGGTTATAGGATTATGAGAGTCAATAATTCAATAGAAGTTAAGTAAAATGATGAATAAGTCTTTTCATCAAAAAAGAATAGAATTTTGTGGGTTAAAGCCATCAAGAATGACCAACTTTGATAAAAATTAACTGAATAACGCATTAGTCATTTCATCTCAACAGCAAAATAGTTTATGACAGTTGAAGGTTGAATTTGGTCATTTCTTCTTTCTCCAATGGTTTCTCAATCAAACTAGCAAAGTTTTTCAGAAGCGTCAAGTGCTTATAAACTAGACGGCGAGGTATAAATTATAATTGAGAGGTGATATATGCTATTAACACCTTTGTTTGTTTGTGTGTGTGTGTGTGTGTGAGAGAGAGAGAGAGACAGCATATGTGCGAGTGTGTGCATGTGTATGTGAATGTGTGTGTGTGTGTGTGTGAGAGAGAGAGAGAGGTACCGTCATTGGGGTTGTCAATGAGCTCCTTGCATGTATGCTTCCCTAAGCGGTACTTCTGAAAAGTCAGCAACAAAAATGGTCATGAAACCACGCTCTAAGTTAGGTAGCAACTAGCAAAGAACTACAATCTTACCATAACTTGGATCTGTTAAAAGAGTAATGAATCTAAAGCATGCAATAGAAATTTGCAATACAATGGTTTCAGCATTTATAAACAAACTTCCAGAAATTGTTTTTCACTCCAATCTTAAACCTCCATAATTGTTTCTTGGTACTGGAGTATTTGAATTCCTTCACCTCCTATTTTTCATATACGTTGGTACTAAATTTAAACCTCATGCTTGGGACAATAGAGATATTTTGAGTGCCAAGTTGCGAAATAGACCTGAAGATGACTCTTCAAATGGTAGAGAGTAAGACCCCTTATATTCATAAGTTTCAGTATGGTTTTTGGCGTCGCTTCTGCAAAACAACCCCAGGTATAACAGAATGATATGTCAGAGAAAAGCACAATATTAATTAAACATGCCAAAATTCAATGCTTTATTGCCAATATTCTTATGTTTCTTACATGAGGCGAAATATCTATTATAGTTAATTCCATGATGAACCAAAAACGACCAATTCGGTATCTAAAATGCAATTTTATTATACCTGTGAATTTACTGATGTCCAATGAACAAATTATCAGTTCACCTTTGGCTCTAATAGCCGCCAATATTTTGTCCTGACTACCACTTCGGGAATGTTGAACATAATGTATGTAGGAATTATTTTCAGTTGAAATTATGGCTTTTTGACTTACATAAGTGAATTAAGGTTGACCCACTTAATCCTAGTGCTATTGAGTCTATCAATTGACAGTTTTTTGTCAAATGACTAGTTGTCTCGGATATTAGTAGGACTGGTTTGCATGGATTGACAGTCATTTGCACAAGCTATCAAATATCAATCAACCTCTTTATTTTGTAGAACACAAGCACAATATCAATGAAGCTAATATGAGATGCAGCTCATTTCAGAGCTATTATCAGCATTAATAGAGCATCATCCATGATTTTTACCATCAATTGTTCTGATGGTGCTCTTATTGAAGTCAAATCGGCAAAATCATGACCAGGATGTGGTGCTGACGCTCTTAGAAGTAAGTTGCGCTTTTGGAAGAAAATATGTATAATTCTTGTAAAGTGTAATTGTAGTAAAATTTCAGTTTTCTCCAAAATGAGACAGTGGAAGTTACACTTAAGATACGTTCCGTTTCTCACTTTACCTCTATTCGGATAGACCAAATTGAATTCCTCTCCTACGTTTTGAGATCAGAAATAGCTTATTATGGTTGCATCCTCTAATCTGATCATTTGCAAGTTGTGCTCTTTCTCTCAAATCATATGCTTAAATATCAGTTTCTTTCAATCCTTACTCTACTGTCCCCGTAAAGCATTGATCAACAAAAAGGATTTCTTTTAAAATGCATGGTAGTATCACAAATGCTATACTTTTATAAGAAAGTAAAGTATGATGGATGCTTTGAGAAAGATACTTTGTCTGCCCAAATTCAATTTTCGCAACTCCTTTCTATTTTACCAGTGAAAGAATGCGGGTTTATATGAGAATCAAAAACAGACTATTTTACGAGTACGATAATAATAATGAATCAAACATTGCGCAGATAGCAGATACATTGTCTCTTTTAGTAATTGTCGTCGTCACCGTCGTCATCGTCGTCCACTTGTTAAGGCCCCACGCATATGCAACTATGCAAGTTGCGGGAAAACTTAATAATCTGATCTATTATCATAGGATATGTTGTGGTACCCACTGAATTGAACAGAATTGTTTACAGTTGGGACTCAAAGATACAGCCAAAGCAATGACTTAATCAAAACACTTTCCTGTTGTGAAAATGGATTTCATTAAGAATAGATAAACACATATACATATAATAAACTGTTTCTAGTTTCCAAACTGCCAAGAATTATTTTATGAGCGAAAAAGAAAGGCCGGCATCTAATATAATATACGAGACAGCATGCATCATCTTAGCACTATGAATATAAGTATAGAGTGCCAGGACCAATCAAGTATACAAGAACAACCAAATTGATAGAAGATATTTAAAGACCACTGCCGACCCAAGAATTCATATATTAAAAGAATATGAAAATTGAGAAAATGGCCCTCAGAGAGGTCTTATGATGGCAAAGAATTATTAGTGTAGATGATGCCTGAGAATTGGGATAAATATTCAGGAGCGTCATTGGTTGTTTTCATCATCATCGGATTATAAAAACTAAGGTAGTCAAGTATCTGCTAGAGATATAACATATTAGTTATACTACTAATTAGGAAAATCAAATAATTTAGATGAGCATATGCATAGTAGCATATGTCATGGTGTGCCCTACATTTGCAATCGTTAAAATTTGCAAGAAAAAGATATAAGAATTTGGCCTCATATAGAAAGTGATGGCAAATCATCCTGAATTGACTATAATATCACTCATTTGACCAGAGATGCATCCACAATAGCTGACTGATAAAAAAATATGAAGCCAAATTAATCTAAATAAATGTCTTGTGTTTGCATAAATTGTTTAAGAATATATTACTAAACAAAACATTAGGACAAGTATTGCACAAATTAATTGCTTTAAAATATGTCTTACTAAGGGTATATTACATATAATTAACAACGTTAAAGTTTCTCAGTATTTTACAAAACACCATTGAACTTTACAAAATGGTGTCGTGCATTATGCAACTTCTGGATGATGACTAATGTAATCTTGAAACAAGCTGTAAGCATTTAAGGGTGCTTATTGTAATATATAAAGTTTAACGGCATTCTACAGGAAAAGGAAATGGTCAATGGTGTTTTATGTAATTTACCCTATAAATTACGAAATGTATAGTGACAGCAAGTTTGTGGCCTCACACTCAGGATAATGATACATTCCGTTTCATGAGGAAGATGTAAAATTTACCCCATTATTTATTGAACAAAGATTTTGCATAGTGAGCAGCCGAATGCATACTGAGATTCGTCACGAACTTAGGCCTCATTTGGCAATAGGGTTTAGGGATCCGAAACCCCGGGTTCGTGAGGTTTGGATGCCAGCCTCCAAATAGTGAAATTGTGACTCGTTTAGCAACCAAAATAGTGTTTCCCAAACTGCAATTTCAAAAAGATTCAAGGGCTCAAAACCCCATATTCCTAAACCCCAAAAGGAGTATAGAGTTTCACAACGATTCGTGCCGTCTCTCTTTATTCTCTCTTCTGCACTTTAAAAAAAGTTGGTTGAACAAATCTTAGTAACATAAATTAGGCATATTTACTAAAAACTCCCAACAGGATTGAGTCATTTTAACAATACTACCATTACCTTTAAAACTATCAAGCAACTACCATGAGTTAACGGTTCAAGTTAGGTGTTAAATTTCGTAATAAAAGAGCATTTTGCCTTTCTCATAAAACAAATAGTTAATTATTAATTATATTAATAATATTTTTATATAATTATTGATTATTAATTAAATAGATTAGGGTTTTTTTGGGGGCCCGAGGGGAGGATCGAAGATTGGGGGCTGAAGGGAGGGGACAAGGTCGGGGATAGGGGAGGGATGGAGGGAGGGGAGGGCTGGTGGTGGTGATTGTGGTGGTGGTGATTTTTGGGGGCTGGAGGGAGGGAACGGAGTTGGGATTGGGAAAGGGAAGGGGAGGGGAGGGGAGGGGAGGGGAGGGAGGAGAGGGCAGGAAGGGAGCCAGAGTGGGGAAGGGGAATGGGGAGGATGCCAACACGGGAGGATATGATGATAGTGGTGGTGTGAATAGGATGAGGAAGAAGAAGAAGAAGATGGTGGTGTTGTGGATGATGATGATGTTGATGATGGTGATCGTGATGATGGTGATGGGTTGAAGAATAGGATGAAGACGGTGGTGGTGGTGGTGGTGGTGGTGGTGTTGACAATGGTGGTGATGATGGTGGTGGCAGTAGGAAGAGGAGGTGGTGGCGATGGTGGTGGCGGTGGTGGTGGTGGTAGTGGCGATGGTGGTGGCAGTAGGAAGAGAAGGTAGCGGCGATGGTGTTGGTGGTGGTAGTGGCGGCGGCAGTGTTGTTGATGATGGCAGCGGCGGCGAGGTGCTTTCATCGCCGACGGTGATGGCCGGGAAGGATGAGCAAATGAGGTTTTTTTTGTGTAATTTTTTTTTAAAAAATGATGACGTGTTGCGCCAACGGTGTTGACGTGGCACCGTTAACTTTGGTAGTTTCTTGATAGTTTTAAAGAGAATGGTAGTTTTGTTAAAATGTCTCGGACCTCTTGGGAATTTTTAGTAAATAAGCCCATAAATTATGTTTCCAAAATCCTAAACTATATGAAACCCCGATTTTACGAAATCACGGTCCTGCAAACCGTGTTTTCGCTTTAATTTAAACGAAACCGTGGTTTCAGACAAACTAGGCCTCAATGTGAGCAAGTTACTCCAATCAAGCGACATTACAAACCCATCCTCTCCACACAAGCAAACCAACAAACACATTAAAGGCATATCACTAACCAACCCAAACACACGTCAACGCAGACAAAAACCACAAAAATAACAAAATGGGCAACTCCTAAACCACAAGAACAAGACTTCCAAGGCAAAAAGAAACTCACTATCAGGACCACCAAGCTCAGCAACGGCATCAACGAATCGGTCATGGAGCTCCGATGTCCAGCGGAGGCGAGGCTTGGGATCTGAGGTCATCACAAGCCTCTCATCAACCTCAGCTTCATTACAGTTGTACATTTCCAAAGCCAAAATAGTAATAAAAAGAAGAAGAAGAAGAAATGGGTGTTCCTCTTTTTCTTCTTTTTTGTTGTGAAATGTGGGGATTGGTATTTTTTTGTTAAAGGGGGAAAAATTGAGTTGTTGAGGGTTTTGAGTTGATTAGTTTATTTGTAGGGGAAATTTCTTCTTCTACTACTAGTAATATATGCATAGGCTTCATATTTTTAGGAGGGAATGAGGGGCATAAATGGGAAATGAAGGATAGGGACAAGGAGAAGACGACAAAGAGGGTGGCAGAGAGAAATATCAGTACAGAGAGACTTGAAGCGGACTATTTAAGCCTTGGGTTTAGGCCTAGTTTGCTTTTAAAAAATTTAGATAATGACTAAAATGCAGTCAAAAATGCTTCACTTCCTGCTCGAAAAGCAAGAAAACACCTTTCACTTTAAGAAATCGCAACATTTACCGCATAAATCTTAGAGATTAATGGGACTGCGGTCATCAGCAGGTGAAAAAAACAAGAAGGTAAGGTTGGGGCAGGGTTAAGTTGGACGGGCCCTATCTGTTGAGGCTGGGTCATGCAGCCGCAGCCACCAGACTGCGGTGGACCTCATACTCATTTTTCTTTAAATCTTAACATATTGATTTTTCATCAATAATACCTCTTTATGTTATGTACTGAATAAGAAAAAAAAATTTAGGCAAGGATGCAAGGCATTTCAGAAAAAACACATTTAAAACACAACCATGTTAAATTTGTGGAGCAGAGCGTACATTTTCTTAATGCCTTTTAGCAAAAGGAAAAACAAAATCTTGGCATCAAAACTGACCATGGTTTTGTTAAGTGTAAAACCACAACACACAAAAACCAAAGTTAAACATATAATGCATATGAATCTTTAGCGCTCTCTCTTTGCTTTTCTCTCTCATGTTTCCAAATTCTAAAAGTAGGGTTGTGTTTTGCATGATACGTACCACCAAATTTCATTCTTGTTAGAATTTAGACGGATGGCCATGCCAAATTTCATTCTTGTTTGAATTTAGACTCATGATATACCTATTTTATATGAATTTTTTTTGTCTAGATAGTGACCTTTAGACCACGCACACAGGGTGTCATTGATACGAACCCGGTCCCGGTCGAGGCTATAATAACCAATAGGGAAAGACCTACAGGTTGATGACTAAGACAGTTTCCCAAAGTTTTTTGAAAGGCAAACACCGAAATGAGAGGATCACCGGGCAAGTACAATTGGCCGAGCGAATAAATCAACATCAAAGTAGATCTGTTGTGCGAAAAGTGCGTTATGATTGGTGGTCGTCTGCCTAGTGGGGACGGCTCCTCCATTGTGAGTAAGCGAGAAACCCGACTCTACGAACTTGAGGAAGCACAGCTTCCATAGGAGCGTTAAGACCGGAGCTTTTTGTAGTGCCAGCAAAAATGCCTCTTCCGCTCGGATCGAGGTTGCCACTCGGCCCTAAGACGGATCAAAGAAGAGTGAGGAACCCCTGGTTGGTTTTTGGAATTCAACATCAAGAAATGTTTCCACACCATCGACCGACATCGATTCACCTCAATCTTTAAGGAAGAGATCGACGATCCCAAGTTCTTCACTCAAAAACTGTTTTCTACCGGACGGCTCGTAGGAGATGAAACACAAGCAAGATCTAAAACATGGACATCAAAAAATTTTACCACCATGCTACGGTAGCACTCACTTTATATGAATTTTAACAATAAACATACTTCAAACTATGATGAGCCCAATATAATTTTGCTAGCTTGCTTGGCAAGCAAATTTACATAATAGTATAATAGTTTCTACATGAACTTGAATCCCAACGCAATAACATGACTCATATGTAACCTACTTGTAAATATACCCTAAGAATTTCTAAAATAACTGTAATTTGGCTATTGAATATTAGTTACTACACCAATACAGCATCTTATACCTCATACAAATTATATTTTAAGGAAAATGACAGCCAGTTACCATTTGCATATGCACCTGTTCATGTCAATAGAATTTCAGGCAGAAAGAAGGCTTGTGTGTGTGTGTGTGGGGGGGGGGGGGGGGGGGGTGTTTGAAGAATAAGTTGTGATGACTATATACATTCACTATCATTTCAAGTCCTGTTAGATTACAACAGTTACATGATCAATAATTACATAAGGATAAAGTTAAAAGCTTCAGCAGCCAGCCAGCCAGCCAGCCCCAAAGATTTCCATTGCCAAAACTAGCACGATAAACCTATCTTCAGATGCCAACAAATCAAACAGAAAACTAGCTGCCAAAAAAATCATTTGGATAGGTATATCTCAAAAAGATACCAAGGGGTTGCGCTTTTCATATATTGAATAGGTATTTGAGGTCTTCCATTGTAAGCTTTCTAGAATGGCCACCGGTTTGGTCTTCTCCGTAAGCAGATGAGACCATCTTTCTCTTCTCCTCCTGCAACATTTATTATTACAGCTTCAATCGATAGATGCATTGTGATAAACTAGTATTTTGGCACATGCTGTTTCAAGAACCATTTTAATTTTAAAAAAATTAATCTATTGGGTTGTGTGCAAACTTAACATTTCACAACCCCCTTCATCTGAGCCTTGGCCACTGGAAATGCCTCCAACTGACTGAATCTCCCTCATAGCTGAAGACTAAATTATGTACACTAAACTACCGTTAACCATGAGTGGTTTCCACTAAATCATCACCTCGAATGTAGCACTTATGGGAGTATATTGTAACAAAAAAAAGTAGTTTACTGAAAAATACTTCTAGTTAGGGGTAGTTTTGTGTAATTTAGCCTACATTTGAAACCAAAAATCTTGAAACCTAGTTCTCTGGTATCATGCCCAAAGGCTCACCTAAGAGCTTCGAGTGGCCAACAATGTATATCAAGCTAGCATACCACTCTACCTTACGCATGTCCAGCCACAGAATATTGGAATACTTGGAAAACATCAATTATATATTCAGTTCATTTCCAAAATATTATAGAAGTAGTTTAGATGGAAATTCTACTAAAAAAAACTTACTTGCAAGGTAGTAGATTGATAAAAGTTTTGAAGAACATGCCACATGGTATCCAAAGAAACTGCCATGCAACATTCAAATGGATAGATACCTCAGAAACCCAGACAGCAGAACTACTGAAGGAGTGTAGTATAAAACTAAAGATAATGAGAACTTCATACTAAATAGTAGAACTTCATACATATGCTGCTGCAATACATCCAGGCTCCCTGGTGAAGGCATGAATAGGTTGCCTTTAATTATCGATGTAGTATGCAAGAAACGAGTTCCGTGTCTCACAGGTGCCAATCGCATCTTGATAGGCAATGGCGATGGTTTTTGCATTTACAATAGATAATTTGCTACTATTGATTTTTCAGCATAGCTGCTTTGCTTTAGGCTGGATCACATAGCAACCGCTCTACCCATTCAGACGAAGAAAGGAGCATTTAATCTTTATGATTTCAAGCTCAAGAAAGCAGTTATGTTTAGTATGTTTCCAACAACAACTGAGTCTTGTATCCCAAGCATATAGGGCAGGCACCATGAACCAACCTGAGAATCACGCCGAATAGAGCACATGAATCCCCGCCTCCACTCACTCCTATCGAACAATATACTTTCATTAAGACCTTTGAAATCCATATCTTTTTGTATCGCCTCCATCCACGTTTTCTTCGGTCTCCTTTTCGCTCGTTTGACATGGCCTATATCGAGAATATCCATTCATCGAACCGGTGCTTCCATAGGTCAGCACCGCACATGGCCAAACAATCGTAGACGGTTTTCCCACCTCTTCTCCTCCATCTTCTCCTCCACGGGTGCTACACTAACTTTTGCATGAATATCCTCATTTCGCACCTTGTCATTTCTAATGTTACCACATATCCAACGACGCATGTGCATTTCCACTACATGCACCTTCATGTTTCTTAGGAGCCCAGCATTCTGTACCATATAATAAGGAAAGCCGAACAGCACTTTGATAAAATTTCTCTTTCCACCTTAACGGAAAGTTATAATCGTGCAAAATCCCTATTGCACTCCTCCATTTCAACCAACCAGCCTGAATCTCCTCGGGTTCACATCGCTTTCGATCTCTCCAACCTTTTGGATGATGGAACCTAAATATCTAAACTGATCGCTCGGTGATATCTCGTGTCCATCATTATCATCTCTCTCGACTTCTCTATTAGAACTCCATTTCACATTGGTTTTAAGGGATGTTTTTTCCCCTCTTTTTTTGTAAGTGAATACCTTTAAATGTAGCATTTTAGGGGATCTTTAATATAATGTAGTTTAATAGAACAGCAACAATAGTAAGGGAATTTTAGTGTAAAATTTAGACTTTATTATTTATTGAACTAGATAAAACCACTCTTCAGAAGGAAGAGGGCTCAACAAAATTAAAATCACCTGAAGGGCTAGTATGCGATCTTCCACTGTATCTTTGATAGTTATATGCGAGACAGTAACAGGACGAGTCTGTCCTATTCGATGTGTTCGGTCAACAGCTTGGTCTTCGGCCATTGGATTCCACCAGAGATCAAGAAGAATAACATGACAAGCCGCGACCATATTCAACCCAAGATTTCCCGCTTTTAGCGACATTAGCATCACTATGGTCTGAAATAGATACCAAATCATCATTTTCAGTGAAATGCAAACAAGAAATTACATAGAGCAACATAACTTCACATTTAGGATATTGTTGTCCACTACTTAACGTTCAAATAATTTACAGGAAATTGCCTCCCTTGCTGGCATATTAGGATAAAAACCATCACTTTGATTCCTGTTTAGCGTCTGCTAACTTTTTCTACTTGTCGGTTTTTTCCCCCGAAATACCCCTCGTTATAAGTATCATCTACGAGTAGTCATCGAAGTAATGCATGAAAGAATGATAGAAACTTGGGGGTATTTAAGGAATAAAATTTACACAAGAAATTAGACGGGGGTTAAAATAGGGGGTAAATTGTAGGTTTCTAAAGTAGAGGATGATATACTACTTTACGAGTAAAAGGGAGGGTTGCTAATATATCCAAAGAAGTATTTTTGTAAAAAAACAAATTAGGCACCTCTGGATCAGAGTTGAATTCCATCACGGCATTGTCTCTTGAAGCAAGGGTCATCGACCCATCCAGTCTTCGATACTGAATAAGCGACTGATTCAAAGCATCCTCTAGTATATCCAGCATGCCATTCCACTGAGAGAACACGATAGCCTTAACAGGAATTTCTGGAATCGACCATATTTTTGAACTTAAATTATGCTCTGGACTATAGAGTGAGTTCAAGATTTCAAGCGCCACCTTGATTTTGGAAGAAACATAAACACTTTGAAATAATGAAGGTTCTTCATTATGTGTAGATCCACTTGATGAAGCTTTGTTATCGAGTTGGTCGGATATACAACTTTGCAGCGTCACCCGTGAGAAAACTGATTCTTTGCCTAGTGTCTCTTTACAGGCAGATGCAGGGCATTGATTATCGTCTCCAGTTAAACATTCTGATACACACTGGTAGCAGAATACATGACCACACATTGTGACAACTGCATTTTCGGGCGGATCCTGCCAAAAAGGGGGGGAAAGGGGGGGGGTTATGCTTTAGGAACTACGAGATAGTGGTCATGCTTGAGATGATAATGATGCTATAGCGACTCCAGGAGATATTTAATGAAGGCGGTTCCTCTAGCCAAGTTCAAGCTTTTGCTTAAGCTTGATCAGTGTCCTTGATGATGCCATATGACGCACTGGACAAGACTTGAGATGTGATCTAGATGGGGATGACTTGGTGTGTGTGCATATGACCTTTGAGTCATTTGATTAAACATGCAAGCATAGCAGGAGCCAACTGACTTGAGAGGTCTTTGGGGAGCTATTCAATTATAAGAAATTTTTTTGTAATCTTTGGACTCTCTCCATGGCAAATTGTTCCCTTAGGCTTCGACCATGGAGTATGCTGGGTTTGGCTTAACCAGCCAAACCGCATACAATTCATATCTTATTTTCTCTTATTGTGTGTAGCTTGTGCTTGTTGTTAAGTGTTGTCAATCGCTGTTTTGTTACATCTTTTCAAAATACCAGTGGTTGGGACTCTGCTACAAGGTATGCAATATATTGCTGAGTCAAGTTGGGAAACACCTTGTTGGGTTCGTAATGGAAGCCACTTTGATTTTCGTTTAATCAGCAAATTAAGCTAATTTGGCGCTTAAGTGGATTGATTTGCTTTACTATCGCAAAAGGTTGCAAATGATAAGTTTTGTCTCCCTGTAACAAAAAAAAACTCATCCTAAATTCAATTAAATATCCAAATCTATCATATTCCTCATTGGAGAACCTTATCTTTTCAAACCTACCTAGTCGGCACCTGGGCGGCTAGGTACTAGTTGGTACCCTAGTTGCCCAACACTGCCTAGCATTTTTTACAACCCAAGCTAGTAGACTTTCATGTAAAGTTTATGCAGCCAAGGAATGATCTTCTGAATTCCCATAGGCTAGGAATTAGGCAATATGGTATGATTTATTATTGGTAAACAAATTAATCTATAAGATACCCCAACCACCCACCCAACATCGCCTAGCGCTTTTTACAACCCATGCCAGAAGACTTCCATAGTAGTGTAAGATTATGCAACCAACAAATAATTTTATGAATTCCCATAGGCAAGGGAAGAGGCATGGTAGTATGATGCATTATAGGAAAACAAATTAATCTATGAGATAGCAGAAGGCTGAGAGCTTGAGAGTGATAGGATCACATCCCTTAAGTACCCAAAAAAGATCTATCCATAAAGGTCAAGCAACACCAATCTATTGCTTGGGAAGAAAAATTAATGATAATTGGATCTTCATTCTGCACATAGAATGAAACATCTAATAGACTTATACATGGAAAAGATGCAAGTATATAGCTACAAACTTCTAGTTTTAACAAGGTGACTCGCTTCTCAGCATGAAAAGCCATGAATTAATTTAGTTTTGATAACAATTCACAGGAGCAGACAAAGAACTAAACAGTTCACAACAAAAGCTAATTGATAGGAAAAGTAGGACAAATTTGAGGTACAATATCACTTACATTGCATACATGACAAATTGCAAAAGACCCTTCCAATTGACGTAGTAAATTCAATAGCATGTCCTTCGGGAGTTGCCTTGCCATTTCTAATGAGCCTTTTCCAACACTATCAGAATTATATCCTTTTACCAGAACCGGATGATCGCAAGCTTGTCTGAGACGCAAAAGCATCAACAATATACTCGCATAGTTTTGCTTTACAGTCCCAGCAGCAGCATATCTCTGCACTCAGATATTGCAATATTAAATGCATTAAGACTGGGAAGGCACACACACACACACACACACACACACACACGCATTAAGACTGGGCAGGCACACACACACACACACACATATGGAATTATGTTAACTCTAAAGCCTGTGTATGGTTTGAAAAGAACTGAAGGAAAGGAAAAGAAGATGAAATGGAATAAATGTTTCTTCCTGAAGGATCAGTATTGAATCCCTATAATTTATTCTCTTTCCCATCACTTTCTTTCAATCCGAACATAGCCTAGGGATTTCAGATTTTTCACACATCTCCAATATTAGAATTGATGTTTATTCTTCAGTTGGGGACATAAAAATTTAGAAATAAATGCCATGAAATTGAATTAGGACTTTGGAGGGCCAAAGTACTTGTTTCGCTGTAAAATTTGGCTGTTAGAAATCCCTTATTCTTAAATATGCTGAAAGTTGAGTGAAGTGAAAGTAACATAGGGAATATGCTCATGTATTTTCCAAGGTGAGGGTCAAAATCCCTTCTCATGCATGAAGTTGGATTTTTAAATCTATTAATCTGAAAGTAATCATAAAATTATAATCTAAATTTAGTCTAATCATGTGTACTAGAGAACAAAGTTGATTTTCACCCTTATTAGGAACCGATTACCAACTGAAACAGGAAATGCATGAAAATTACTTGCATAAATCTCTCTTAAATCTTAAAATATCAACAGATACAGGAACGCTCTACTGTAATCCAATCAAACCAATATACTGAATAAAAAAAACTTCTTCAAAGTTCAGGATGGCCCAAGCCCATTTGATCAGCAAACCCTCCATGGCTTGAACAGCCTAAATAATAGTGAAATGTATTGAAAATAATTTAGTTAATAAGCACCTTGAATAGTTTACGTGAATCTGCTTCTAGCCTCTTATAGAAAGAACGCTCTTCGGGAGAAAAATCCCCCCTTTTCAAGCAAACTGTTTTTGGAGGTAATTTCACAATCGGCACTCCATTGATAAGTGTGCCTATCCCAGCATAGCAAGAGGTAAATTAAGACTTATAGGACAAACATGACGAAGTATGCAAATTATTAGCTAAATGCATGTATGCAAAGTTGCAAACCGAGACATGCATATGATAGGCAAAATAAACTAAGGGGGATACTTTGAATCTGAAAACATTCCTAGCACATTGAACAAAAATATTTCCAAAATAATTCATGCAAATATGTCTGAGTGTATGGGGAAAATGAAAAATTAAGGATAACTTGTAATCAGCTAAGTTTAGCACCCATGAGACTAATACATATCTAGGGTAGATTTTATAAAGCACCATTGAAGTTTCAGGATTTTTGAGAAAGCGCCATTGAACTCAAAAAACGCCATGAACCCCCTTGAATTGGGAATGGTGTATAAAGGAGTTAATTTCGTCAACTCGTTTAAGACACAAGTGGACCGAATAACCCCAAAATGACCTTGTATGTGGACTGGATAGCCCTCAAATGATCCGAATATGGCATTTGTTGATGAAAATACCCTCCAAGGGGGGTTCATGACATTTTAAAGTTCGGTGGTGATATCTCTAAACCTCTGAAAGTTCAATGGTGCTTTATGAAATTTACCCTGCATATCTACTGAAGCAGTTTATAACAAATCAACAATAGAAAAAAAAAAGTAAGATTGAGTATACAACTGACAATATCCGTTCACTAAGAAAGTGTGGCTCTTGCTTAAACAGATTTTTTAATTATAAGGGTTGGAACCATGCAGGGCCTTCCCCTTCCCTTGAGTTGATCTCCTCTAAACTCATAGTCACAAATCTCATACCCTACCAACTCGCCTGTGGCCTACCCTTAGGAAATATAACAGTTTTAAACTAAATAAACTTAGAAACTAAACTAAGAAATGGTTAACATAATAGAGTATTGAACGTTGATCATTAAAAGGCTGTAGAATCATTTTCAGATAATTCTTTCCCAAAAATAGGATCAGACAAGAGGTAACAATCTTAAGTCAACTAAAAGATTGCGCAGATTTTGTGAGTGGCTGTAGTTTTGGTTACGTCTTCTAACTTGGTTCCAACTTACTAAAGAAGGAGATGATGTCCACGACAGGTATGCAATAAGACCTAAAGAGAAGTTGCAGATAGGAAAAATAATCTTATTGAAAAAGTGCACCATCACTAAAGTATCTATAATTCATATAACAAGAACCTCCAGCATGCCATCTCAAGAGTATCCGACTATTACATTATAATGACAACTATATTCAAATCAAGGGAGCAGAAAGAAGAGACTAATGAGATTGAGATGGATATCAACGATTGAACAATGAATACACAAAACTTATATTCCATAATCGACGGCAAAAAGGTCAAATCAAAAGTATAGGCAGAAGGCCAAGAGCCTAATCGTGCAAAGATCCAAGCAGTGTATTATGTATCATCATGCTGTAGTTGAATTTTGATATTTCAAATTATAAGAATTGATGCTTTTGAAAAGTATGGATGTTTTATGGATTATATCTTTTCTATATGTCCTTATAAAGATAATAAAATAATACCAACCTTTTGTGCGCCGCAGCATTACAGTCCTGAGAACTGCCTGAAGCTTTTTATATCCATAGCTTGAATCTTTAGAAATCGGGGCTTTTATCAAGTTACAAAAGGAGCTATAAACAGAATAAGGATCGTATTTAAGAAACCGAAAGTAACTGTATAGATCATCAACTGAATTCTGCACAGGTGTTCCCGATAAGCACCACCTCCTTTTAGCTTGTAGTCCGCTACAAGCATTAGCAACTAGAGTTCTGTGATTCTTTATCGTTTGTGCTTCATCTAATATCACCCTAAACCATCTAACTCTAGCAAGTGGGCCACTATCGTAGTCAAAATGTGAATCCCTCTGCCTTTTCGCCTTTTTCTTTCCCTTGCGCCGATTATCTAAATTTCTTTGTTCTCCATCATCAGAAGCAGGAAAGGACTGTATTGGTACTTCATTGGTTACAAGAGAATATGTAGTGATGACAACATCATATTTTGTGAGGTCACCAGGGTCTCTTGTCCTCGTGCCGCCATGATATATCAAAACTTTAAGCTTAGCATCGGTAGTAACTTTTTCGTCTAGCTCGCGGGCCCACTGTCGACCAACAGTAGCCGGGCAAACGACAAGTGTCCCTGCTGCAGGCCTCGGGTTACTAGATGAGTGCATTGATGTAGAGCGGGAGCAGGCCCGCTTTCTTCTACAACCAATTTCTCCAAGATTTTCTTCTTTATCCTCGTTAACTGCAGTTTCGTCATCGTCGTCTCCGTCTAAATTTAACGCTTCAGATTTTGACTGCTGTGAATTATTAGAGGTGAATTTGGTTTGTAGAGTCCTCTGCTTTTGTATAAGAGCAATCATTGATATTGTCTTGCCAAGACCCTGTTAAAGAAAACAAATTGCTCAACCTTCAAAATATGTAGTATACTAAGGAGGCAGCATATTCTTCCAGGGACAGAAAATTCATAGATTGCCAGAAACAGGGACGGATCAAGGGGAAGAAGCAGGGGCCCAGGGGCCCTCAACATTTCCGAGAAATCCTATATAGACTAGCATATTAAGCTTTGGATTATTACACAGCTTGCTGTAAAGGTAAAAATTAATATAGTATGCCAAACTTTCAAATTAGTCCATTGGTCGAGGCTTTGTGGTGTGACCTTAAAGGTCTTGGGTTCAGGTCCTTATAGCTACATTTTATTTTGCAGGCCACATATTTGGTACATTTACAAGATAATAACCCTAGCATTTTCATATTTATAAGCAACCCTTATTTTCTTTTTATTATTTATAATCCCTCAAAAACTTTTATATTTTAGCAATTGGTGTGATGCGTACATTTTTAGGATTTCTTTCGCTTTGATAGATGCATGCTTTTCATTTCAACTAAAAATATTACATTACACGAGGAAAAGCAATAAACAAAAGAGAATAATCTTGCATATAATAAGCTATTAAAATATTATTTAGAATATGCTTTAGATCTGATTAAATCCTTATTCATGGAAGCAATATTTAATTTCTAAAAATGCAAATTAAATTTATGTAGCTTCTTCAAATTTAGTCCTTTATAATTTCATCGTTATTGTAATGATAGAAAAAGATAAGTACATGGATATATAATGAATTTTTAAAAAATATAGTATTACTTTTTAATATATGAGCATATTTTCAAATTAAAGAATTTGTTTCCCAGCCCACCCAAAAGAAATTTTCTGGCTCCATCCCTAGATAGAAAAATTCTCTCTTTAGAGGCTGATGAAGTAGCAAATAGCCAATCTTAGTTCCTCTTTTAATTCCTCTCATGTAAATATGGAAACATTCTATTTTTCGATAATTATTTGACTTGGGCTAATTCTTTAGCCCTGCATTTCGTTCAACAATTAAAACCTTCAAAATATGTTAAACACAAAGTAAAATGCTACAATAGCAATGGGATCTAACCTGATCATCTGCAAGAATTCCACCTGCACAATGAACACTCTTCTCTTTCTGAGCCATCCATGCTAGGGCTACTTTCTATGTAACGAAATGGTCTCAGGTAAATTTAATGAAGTAAAATAGTTGGGGAAAGAAACTAACATCTGGATACACTTGGTAGTCATATGTACCTGGTGCATCATAAGAGAAACAGTTAAAAGTCCCTCAGGGAGATCATCTTCTAATTTTGGCTGACCCAGATCCTGCAAAATTCACAAATAAGAGTACCCCATTAAGCATATCATTAGTATAGTTTATAAAAATATGATAAAAAAGGAAAAAGAAAAAACTTATATTAAACCAAAAATAAATCCTGTGTTCGTTTAGTAAGCCAATTGATTATACATCTGAATGTAGGGAAGCTATAAGTTAAACATGTTTGATATCCAAAAACAATTGTCCACTTGATAGCATACAATATAAAAGCCATCTGAAATAGTAATTAAACACAAGCACCTTGAGAAAATACCTGCAATGCCTCTTCATATATTGCTCTCTCATCACACTCGTCGAGACTCTGCTCCCCTAGGCCTGAACTTTTACCAGCATCTCTAAAACCAACCAACTGAGGATTATCAACATATCTCCCATTCATCAATGATGATGGCAAGGTCCTATGTGGACCAGCACTCTTTTTTAATAGAACAACTGCCAGTTGGAAAAGGTCAAAATAATAAAACATACAGTTTCCTGCCTATCAATTTTTCACATAAAAAATATATTAACTACTTTGGTTCTAGATTGACTGATGATGCATTGGATGATGAAGGTAACCTGCATGCAGCATAATCTGCAATTTTTATTTTTAATTTTTACAGACAGAAGATTTCGCGAAATAAGTAAGACTATAAGCCTTAGTCTTGGCATGCCTGGAATCTTTTCGTTCAGTGATAACTTATAATTACCATTCAATGATGATGAAAGTGGAACCCTATGTTAAAGTATGACTATGATCCTTAGTCTTGGCATGCCTTGAATTTGAATCTTTTCGCTCGGTGATAACTTATAATTACCATTCAATGATGACGAAAGTGGAACCCTATGTTTATCATCAATTTCATACTCATAAACCACTTGTTTCTCTCTTTGTATCCTCCACAAAAATCTTAGGATCAAAGTAATTGACTTTTATAGAATCAACTATTATTCCATTCTCCAACAAAGTTACAAAATGATCATCACCTTTGTACAACAGGACTTTTGATGCAGTTTTACACAATATTTTCTGAAAAGGTTTAAGATTTATTCTTTTGATGTACTTGGACAATTTGTTATTGTCAATAACTACCTTACACAATCGCTAAAGCTGATGGTTTGTAGATTAACTATGTATATAAAGCTAATAAACTATTAACATGCGCCTCACATAGCTCTTTGGTCCATGTGTAAATTGTTGATGACAAGCCTCGAACGTAGGATTTTTTAAAACCAACCTGGTGCTCTCATATGTCGTCAAAAAAAGAAAGAAAAAAACTGGTGCTCTCATACCACGTTAAATCGCTTGCTTAAGCAGATGGGTTTTGGATTAACAATCTCTACTATTTTAAATCACAAAACAAGGGGTTCTCAAATTGAAAAAAATCCCAATCCGATTATTAGCATGACACGTATTGAAAAAAAATACCTTACAATTTTGATAAAAATGACATTTATAAATTTTCATCTCTAGCTATTCAAATCTTGTTAAATCTTCTTAAATCTTACAAATCTATATAATTAATTTTAATATATTTAACTTGAAAAAAAATCTCAACTCTTTTTGAACATCAAACATATCTGTACATGCATCGCAAATGCAAAAATACTATTGTATATAAAGCTTATTAACACTCAACAGTTATGGATCTTGCTTTCATAATAACCGATGTTACCTTGATTCATTTCATATACGCTAGTCGGTTTCACTTGTCTAGGTTCTTTCTGCTTATTAAAAACAGGCCCTCCGTGGGATTTTGTGCTATTCCCTGAATAAGGTTTCGAAGCGGATGACTGCAAATATGATGGAAGGGTCCTTCTTTGAGTGTGCTGAGATTAAAAATTTTGAATCAGCACAAAACAAACTAAATATAGCGCCCGATTAAAAGTTAGTCCAGAATATTACCTCCCCGTCTCCATGTAATTGTCGATTATCAGTAGCGTCTTCATAAAACATACGGCTAGTTCCTTCACTTCCGTTTCTTCTGCTGCTATCTTCGAAATTTGCATTATTATTATTAGTGAGATAGTTCTGAAAGTTCATTTCTGAAGTAGTGGTACCATTATCAGATGAACTGTCTGAATCGGACCATCTAAAATCATCGCTTTCTGAAGAATCAACTTTTACAATATCCATATCCAACGGAACTAAAAATTTTGAAGTTGGTTTGAAATAAAATTATACCCAACTTATCTCCAAACCTGCAGATAAGAAGGAGAAGAAAACTAGTTGAAATATATTAGCACTACGGCTTCATTGCAAATCTACAAACATTAAATTTGCTCATTATATATATATCTTACAATTCTAGACAGAGCACTGAAAAGTCTCCTTCAGATACTTTCGGTCAGAAAACTGCAGCTTTCATGATTGTCATCAAGGGAATTAACAAGGTATGCATGATCATTGATCAATAAAATAAAGCAGAAACAATTGACAATTTGCACACCAACGAGAATAACCAAATGTTCGCAAAAAAAGTTTTAAAATACATTTGCAAGAGTAATATCAATCAACTAGAAATGCCCAGTTCAATTAGTCATTGGTCCTCAGCAAAAATTTTAAAGCATGACCAATGTTATAAAACACGTATTTGTTCACTATTCATTCGGGAGGTGTCTAGTATTTAATCGGATTATTCGGTGATTAAATGTTTTATATATACGGCCACATATATTTTATATTATTTAGGTATATATATTATATATAAAATTATGATAAATATATAAGATTATAGATATTGAAAATTTGAAATACACCGGTGGCCTAAATGGCAAGACGTCCGAATAAAATTGAAAGATTATGAGTTCGAATTTCACCGGGTATGCATTCTTGTCAATGAAATTTTTTGAAACACGATATATAATGTTCGCTATGCAACAAAAAATAGCTCATACCAAAAGACAAATTACACCGCAATGCAACAAGAAACCCCGTAAACATAAGAAAACACTAGAGCATACATGCTAAAGCCTAAAAGATAACACCAAAATAACATATAAATGTCTTATGTCACTACTCACTGTCACATAAACATAAGCAAACACAAAAGGCCTGCGGGCTACAAATAACTTCAAAATCAACAAAATATCAAATCGTATAATCACTGTTTAAAATTAGATAAACATCGTTTAAACACTGTTAAAATTGGATAAACACCGTTTAATCGCTGTTTAAACCGTATAATCACCGTGTAAATGTTTTGACCGCATAATTGCCGTTTAATGACTTTACTATTCGTTTTGTCACCGTTTACGTTTAAACAACCATTTAAACCATTTTTTTGAACATTTAGCATGACAACCAACTGAGTTTATGATGTAAGATAACCAAACTTCAATTCATTGGTTCTTTGTGCGAACCACAATAAACCCGCTAGTAAACCCAAACTACTATATTTCAAATCAATGCACATTTTCCTTGCAGATCCTTCGACAGCATTTGTATTCGTCATATTTGCATACATGTCAAGTTTGCTTACATTCTGCAAATACATGCTCTTTTGTATCCAGTCTCAAAAATCCCTACCATTTTGCTTCATAACTCCCCCCCATAATACTACCCTTGAAAGGGCAATTGTGCTAAGCATGATATTTACAACACCACCACCATCTCCAGAGCCTTTTATCTCAAGCATATGGATAAGCTACATCAACCAACATGAGAATCACGCTGGGTCTAGCACATGAATCCTCCGCCTCCACTCAATCCTATCAAACAATATACTTTCATTGAGGCCTTTGGCAACCATATCTTTTTGTATCTCTTCCATCCACGTTTTCTTCGGTCTCCATTTCGCCCTTTTGATATTGTCTATATTGAGAGTATCTATTTATCGAACCGATACTTTCATAGGTGTTCTCCACCGAAAACAGAGACGGGACCGCATAGGTCCGTCTTGCTTAAATTTCGAGGGCAGATGCTAATTAGTGCTATCCGTCCACCTCTCCGAAAATACCAAGTTGATTTATGACACCATGTATCGAAGGTTTAAACGAATGCGGCCGACGCAGCAGATTTCGTCAGATTCCCCCTCATTTGAGGGGTTTTTGATTGTGGGGACGCTCTTCCCTGCAGGCGCAAGCCCCTGCAGTTAATTACGCTACCGTATCACGGTAGCCACTTTCTCCTTCTCCAGATGGTCATTTCGTGTCGTGGGTGTTTGTTTTGTCTTTGGTTGCCCGTGGATTGTATACGGAGACTAATTTATGTCGCCCGTAGGGCATAGATTAGTCCAAATCCGTATTTTCTTAGATTTGGGTTTGGGGTTGGGTTTAAGGATCGTTGATCTCATTTAAGACTAAAATCAACTTAAACATTTGTTAAGAATACGTTAGTCTAATTTTCGACTAAGATCAACTCAACGGGATCATTTAGATCCAACAGGAGAGCATTTGGGCTCTATTGTTTAGTTTAGGGACATTGCGGTCCATAATTAGTTTAAGGACATCATAGCCCATAGACTTAAGGACCCCACAGTCCAAAGGTTAAGGACATCATAGTCCGTGGGTTTAAAGGACCCCACAGTCCGAGATTAAGGACATCATAGTCCATGGGTTTAAAGACCCCACAGTCCAGTTTAAAGACGCTATTATCTATGGGATGTAGGTTGTCGGGACCCGTCAGCTCTCTGAAGACGTTGAAGGATTACAACGACATATATCAGAGGGGTTCAGAGATGTACGGGTTCAAAGATGTACGGGTTCAGAGATGTATCCTGAACCAATTTTGGTTGAGAAATCTGTAGTCCGGTTGGGACTAAGATCTGAGATTTATGAGCATATGGGCTAAATTAATCTGAGTTGAGTACTTATGGCCAATCTTGGGCTAAGTCTGATCAGGTTAAAATGTTTGACATTTATTTTGAGTTGTTGAGCCTTTATTTGGGCTTGGCCCTGACAGTATTTTTGTCTTTTACTGAATGCTGAGCATTCCTCATAACCTTGGGCTTATTACAGAACAATTTATGTTCTATCAGCGCAACACGTGGTGCGCTTGGCGCTTTGCGCCAGTCAAAGAGCGCAGTGCGCTTCTGCCAAGTAGCGCATACTTGAGGAACACGTGTCGCGCTTGGCGCTGAGTGCCAGTCAATGAGCGCAGTGCGCTATATTTGGAGCGCTAAAGCTCTGCGACGCTTTGCGCTAATCTTTAAACGCTGAGGCGCTTCTGTTAAGTAGCGCACACGTGAGGAGCACGTGGCACGCTTGGCGCTGTGCGCCAGTCTTGAGCGCAGAGCGCTATCTTATGAGCGCAAGCGCTAATTGATCAACTTTGTGATCCCAAAAGAGATTTTGTCTCAAGATTCTAAGAACAAAAGTTATTATTTTTATAGGAGATGCTTCAATCTCTTATATTGATGAAAGCCTTTGCCTTTATGGATCTATGATCCTTAAGAGAACTGAATTATTCTTTCCCCCTCTCTGTTTATAATGAGATGTTCATGATCTCTTTTTTTAAAAGACAATTTGTCTTATAGATCTATGATCTGTGAGAAGAGTTGTTCTTTTTATTTTATGATGAGATCTTTTTATCTCTTTGTAAAAGACCTTGGTCTTATAGATCTATGATCCTAAAAAAAATAAAGTCTTCTTTTATATGAGATAATTTCATCTCTCTGTTCTTTTTTCTTTTTACATTGAAGAATGTTTTCTTCTTCTGAGAGCTCGCACTTGTCTTTGAATTTCTCAGTTTACGGGGAGGTTTCTCTGTATGAGACTTGAAGTCTGTGGACCTTTATATAGGGCAAGCTGATCAGTTCAATCAGTTAAGGAGATTTTTTCTCCAATTGATTTGGGGAATTTGCCATCGTTGGATCTTTGATCCAAGGGCTTCTGGTTTACAGAAGGCAATCTTCTTGTTTTTTAACAAAGATTGGGAAATCTTTCCATACAATTTATTCTGTGTTTTGGTGATTTTTAATTACCATTGGATCATCGATCCAACGGTGCTCTGATTTACAAAGCACAATCTTGTTGTTTGGAAAGATTTTGAAGAATCTTTCTTTAACAGAATTTAATTCTGTTTAATTAATAATTTATCATTATTATTGGATCTTTGAACTGACGGTGGGGAGTTTTAGTTTCAGCGCTGGAGCACCCGTGCTTTGCACGTGGTGCGCTGCTTAGGGTGCAGCGCACTTAACGTTAGCGCATCCGTGCTTTGCATGTGGTGCGCTGCTTAGAACACAGCGCACCCAGCGTAAGCGCACACGTGGTGCGCTGCTTAGAGCGCACCCAGCGCTAGCGCACACGTGCTTTGCACGTGGTGCGCTACTTAGAGCGCAGCGCACCCAGCGCTAGCGCACTCGTGCTTTGCACGTGGTGCGCTGCTTTAGGGCGCGGCGCACTTGGCGCTGCATCTGAAGCGTTGTTTCATTTCAAAATTTGAATTTTGAACAGAGTTTTGCTCTGATTGGGGGAAACAATAGGTTTGCGTCGCACATGACCAAACCATCTTAGCAGGTTTTCCCGCATCTCCTCCATAGGTGCTATACCAACTTTTGCACGAATATCCTCATTTCATACCTTATCTTCTCTAATGTTACCATGCATCCAACGAAGCATGTACATCTTCACTACGTGCATCATCTGTGTATAATGCTTTTTAGAATCCCAGCATTCTGTACCATATAATAAGGCAGTCCAAATAGCGCTCCGATAAAACTTCCTGAATCATTTGGTTGAAATCGCTATCGATCTTCTCATTCCTTTCGATGATGGAACATATGTTTCTAAACAGATCGCTCGATGATATCTCTTGTCCGTTCATTATTATACCATTGTGGTCTCAAGTCTCGACTTCTCTGTTTGCTAAATTTGCATTACATATATATGTCTTGGACCTGCACAATCTGAATCCGAACCCCCGAGAATCCAACATTTGCATCTATAACTCCAATTTGGCATTAACTCATGCTTTCATCTCATCTACCAAAACAATATCATCGGCGAATAACATACACCAAGGTACCTTGTCCTGGATAGTTCTAGTAAGCTTATCCATCACGATGTACCGCGTCGCTGAGTAGGGGACGTCCCAACGATATTCTTATTATGGTTCATGTCATAGAATGTGACAATTTTACGTTGGCCGTCACAAACCTACCACAACTTTCACCCTTTCTCATTTGAACTTAGGACCGGCAATTGTGGGTTTTGTGCTAAGCATGATATTGTGAAGCCAAAAAAAATTCCGACATTTATATTTTCTTCCTATAAAGGACATCCAATCATGTCCATGAGACTAACGCGAAAGAAGTAAGAAACTAGTTAGCATACATTATTCAAGGGATTTGATTTGAGAAATATTAGGAGAGTGAATAATGATGTATTGGGTCGCCAATGCAACACTAATTTTGCTGTACACAGATATATAGGCATATGTTTCATACATTTTATAAGCTAGCGGCAACACCTAATCTCATGCTCGTGTAGCCAATTTCCTATTGCAGCTGATTTAGTGGTTGTGGCTTTACAACAGTATCAGGGTCAACCATGTTTATATCTCATTGTGGAGGGACTGGGCAACTCTGCTATTATTAGATCCTGGCAACACATCATAGATCGAAAAAACAAACACATAGGCTTCTTTTTTACCCACTCACTTGCCAGTTGGATCTAATAGTTCCTTCTAACAGAGGGGTGATAATAGTAGGCACTCCGAATCCAGTTGGGGGCACATTTAAAGAGGGGATTTAAAAAGAACTATTGTATGAAATCCAAGTTTTACGCCACAAAAAGAGCGCTCAATTTGCAGGGAGTATTAGAGATTAGAATCCCAATCCCTCAATTTGCAAGGGAAGTGACGGGGGCTTTGTCTACTTTGATCGAAGCTAATCTAACACATAAGGGCAATTTTTTATAGTAAACCAAATTTAAATAATAATTATAAAAAAACCACTTTAAAAAATAATTACAAAAAGATATCACTTTTTACCTCATAGGCGCCACGTCAGCGCCAGCTCAGGCGTGAAATAAAAAAAATTGTATGGACGCAGTTTAAAACTGCGCCCATAGCATTTGTATGGGACGCGGTTTGAAACTGTGCCCCATACATTTGTTATGGACGCAGCAAACGTCACCTTTTACAGGACGCAGTTTGAAACCGCACCCCATACAAATGTTATGGGCGCAGCAACTGCGCCCTTTACATTTATAAACTGCGTCCCATATAAATGTTATGGGCACAGTTTGAAAATGCGCCACATACAAATGTATTGGATGATGCGCCCATTACAAATGTTATGGGCGCATTTCAAACTGCGCCTATAACAAATGTTATGGACGCATTTTGAAACTGTGCCCCTAAAAATTTTAATAAAAAATAATGGGGCGCACTTTGAAAGTATGCTCATTCCCTCATTTAACCCGACACCACTTTTCTCTTTCCTCACTTCACTATCATCTCTCTCTGGTACTCAATCTCTCTCTGCTCTCTCTCCCGATCTCTCTCTGCTCTCTCCCTCTCTCGAGATCTTTCTCTCTGCTCTCTCCTTCTCTCTCTCTTCCCCCACCCATCTCCGTCCTCCGACCTTCCCCCAGCCTCCTCTGTCTTCTCTCTCATCTCTCCCTCCATCTCTCTCATCTCCCTCGCTCGCTCAGATTTCTCAATTTCACGGTCTCTCGCTTGTGCAGATTTAGTTGGAAATTCACGGACGAACAATCGCCTTCATTCTCGCCATCATCATCGCCATTATGAGTATCTTGAAACTTAGCTAAACCCGAATTTTATTTTAAAATAATTTTAAAAAATTTGATTAAAATTTCGTATTGGTAAGCAATTCGAACAAATTGAATATATATTAGGGGTTTTCCCCGATTTTACTTATGACGAATCAATGAATAGGATACAAGTTCTTATAACTTGTCACATGCTATAAATATGGACTTTATTATAATATAATTTAATTAGTTGAGTATAATTGTGAAGATAAATAAGTAGATTATTTGATAAGAACTCTCAAAATGTGTCAATATTTCTGGCAGATGGAAAAATGACGGATAATTATATCCATCTAATTTGCTATTTCGGTGGCCAATTAATGATTGGAAAAAATAATATTCCTGAATATGTCAGTGGAAAAACTAAGATGACTAGAGTCAAGAATTCTATCATATACAACGAGCTGTGCCAACTAGTGTACAAAACTACCAAAATCAATCCGTTAGAGTTCAATATCTTCTTAATATGCAAATGGCCGACAGAGCATGAATATACCGCCATTGAAGTATCCGATGATAAGAATACATAATTCATGCTTGCATCGGAATCGAAATCGATCGAGCCGTTTGTGAAGGAGATGGCGTCCGCTCAACTGCCCGAAATTTTTTCTGAAGTGTCTGATCCTTCTTTTCGAGCATGCAAGCAATACCCGCAAAAAGAAATGACACGCATGCTCAATATGAATGCTGATTCTACCGGATTTGTCTCCTACCAATGATGAAAAGTATATAGATCAAAGTTATGTAGACGAAGGCACATCAAGCAGGACGCAAGTGAATTAGCAGCTTACGAAATAAGTATTATGTTGCATATCTTTATACCGCATATACATTTAGCGGACCACTGATAGTAGAGATATGCTAAAGTTACTAAGTATTCATAAATTTATGTGCAGTTCTTACGTACCGCCGCCCGGTTATAATTGCATGTCACCGCCAAGTTTCGGGTTTAATTGCATGCTAGCGCCAAACTCCGGCTTCAATATTATTCCCCAAAATCCCAAGCACATGCAATCATACAATACGGAATACAATACAGGAAAGACCGTTTGCAAATGATAGGTCGGGATTTCGTCGGTATGAGACCGGAACATCAAGTACCATGCAAGTCCTCAATATTGGTTCCGCACATCCAACCGACATACCTGCTACGGATTCAGCAGAGTTGGAGCATAATGGAGATGAAAGTGATGATGATTCAAGCACAAGATAGCATGCAAATTGCACATGTCCTTACTGATGAGAATGATAGACAGTGGATTACTAATTCATGTGTTAATAATGACTTCGTTGAGTTTGAAAATCCACTTGCCGATAACATGACAGATACTCACATGTTATCTACATCGGTAATGAAGAATATCAACTTCCGTGTGGATAGGCTTTCGGCGGTCGATATTGAAAGTGGGTTGAAGGTCGGCGATTTGTTCGAGAATAAGGAGAAATTAATTCAGGCCGTCAGCATTTGGTCAATTAAACACGGAGTTTCTTTTAAACCAATCAAGACTAACACGACTAAGTACACCGTCGTTTGTAAAACAGACGCGAACTGCCCGTAGAGGCTTCATGCATATATCTCAAAGAAATCACCGACAGGATTTTGGCAGATAAAGAAGTATGCGGGTAATCATACGTGTGTAAATCCTATAGTAAATTCAAATCATAAACAGGCCACTTCTATATTCATATCTAACAAGATATTGCCTTTTGTGAAAGAGGATGTCGATTTGACCCCCAAAATGATTCAAGTGCTTATAAAAGATATATTATTCATTGAAATAAATTATATAATGGCATGGAATGTGTTGAACAAGGCATTGTCTAAAATATACGAAGATTAGGAAGATTCGTATAAACACTTGCCATAATATCTTGCCGCCATCAAATCTATTACTCCCGGGACTGTCTTTAAGATAACAACCGACGCTTTAATATCAGAAAGAATGGGATATTTTACCGGTGCATTTTGGGCATTCAAACCGGCCATTGATGGTTTCGCTTATTGACGTCCCGTTCTTAGTATTGATGGGACCCATTTATACAGCGGATACAAAGTAACTTTGCTCATTACTGCCGATGCCAATGCAAATGATGGCCTTTATCCTTTAGTATATGCTGTAGTTGGAGGTGAAACCACTAAAAATTGGGAGTAGTTCATTGCTTGCATTAATTTTTACATTCCATCCGTTCAGAGATGGCACATTACCTTCATACCTGACCGGATGAAAGGGATCCCGGCCGCACTTCGAAGATCATGGGCAGAACCTCATAGTCATCGTTATTGTATGCGACATATCAGAACCAACTTCTCAACTGCTGGATTTAGTGGCAAAATCTTACAGAGTTTGTTCTCTCAAATTGCATGTGCACAACATGACCTGACCTATACAGAGCTGAAAGAGGAACTTAAACGTATATGTCCAAGAACAGATGCTTGGATTGAAAGTAGTCTAAAAATAAAGAAAAAAGATGGGCTCTTTCGAAAGATGGTGGTAGACGATTTTACATATGACTACGAATGCTTCAGAAAGTTTTAACGGATCTTAAAAGGATCTCGATCTTTACCTATTCAAATCTTAACATGACAGACTTTTTACAGGACGAACAAATACTTCTTTGCACGACGTCAGGAGGGACAAGAGTGAACGTCAAAGTTACGTCCTAAGTTCGAACAATTAATAACAAAAAGGGCTACTGAGGCATTCTTGGATCGTGAGGTTCAGCCAGTCCGAATGGCAGGTGACTGACAAAAATGGAAAAAAAATTATGGCGTAATCATCGATGGTAGGAACGGCAGTTGTACGTGCAATATTCCTAAATTGCAAAAATTGCCTTGTTCACATGTAATTTCAGCATGCTCACGAGCAAAGGGTGGGGCGAACATTGCACGTCACGATCTTGTTTCGGAGTGGTGTCTTGTCCCCAAATACAAATCTGCTTATGCCTCGTTGTTCCATCATATACCCGATAACCGATATTGGGAGATATACAACAGTCCAATGATATTACCGCCTATCGGTCGGAGACAAACAGGACGACCACGTTCTACTCGTATCAAAGATGTTATGGATGATTCACGAGAAGAAACGTAAGCAAAATAGATGCAACATCTGCAATGAGCATGGTCATAACAAGGCACGATGCAAAAATCCTCCAGTCCCACGTCACCATTGGTAATCTCTATCTATATTTTGAAATACGCACACATGCATATACACACACGTCCAAACACAAAAAAACATACATCCACACACACGCGCACACATGTTCTTTGTTATACATGCTCATTTTTTCAAAGATAATATAACTCGGCTTTTTCATTGTGCAGATATACATATGAATCCTGGACATATATATACGAGTGTTCTGCACTTGCAGGCTAACCACAGGTCAACCAACGCCGAAGTAGTACAGATAAAACTTTGTAATTTTATTTTCTTTAATTACATATCTTATTTATATGTTACTGATATAAATCCTCTTTTTGTAATTGGCAGAGTGATCAGGTGATTACATTCGTTGACCACTCAATCCAGAGCAGCCGGATCCCAGCTGAAGATGCCCGTGTGTAGGCTGAGCTATAACGAGCAGGCTTTCATTTTCTATCCAGATTAGATTATATGTGTCTGGATGGAGGCTTGTTTACGACTTTGGTAGATAGATGGAGATCAGAGTCCTGCACATTTCATTTTAGAGTTGGTAAGATGACTATCACCCTTCAGAACATCGTTGTGCTGCTTGGTCTGCCTATAAACGGAGAGATGGTTGCTGTGGTGTACGGCCACGATTGGTCAGACTTGTGCCCCAGCTTGTTGGGTAGGATTCCGCCTATTGGGAAGAGGAAAGGCAATAGCATCCACTTGAGTTGGTTGCGGGAGGCACTTAGTATTGAGCCTGCCATGGATACTACCCCTGCGGCGATCGAGCAGCACGCACGAGCCTATATTTTACATCAGATTGGGGTTCATTTGTTCCCGTATAAGAGCAAAAGCAGAGTTAGTCTTGCATGGCTGCCTCTTTTAGCTGATCTCGACCGGTATACTAGTTTATCGTGGGGGTTGCAGTCCTGTCATTCCTCTACAGCGAGCTAAGGATGGCTGCATTAATAGAGCAGAAGAGTTTTGGGGGCTGTTTAACGCTTCTTCAAGTATACAATACTTAAAACCGCATTCTACTAATTTTGTGTAATTAAATTGATATTCAACATAAAACGTAATTCTACCATATTGTATTTCAGATATGGTCATGGACATATCTTTCTATTAGTCGCCCGACCATTGCGACACGGTTCGTTTTAGATAGCCAAAGGCCATATGGACGCCAGTAAGTAATTGAAACTATTCGCATAATTTAGATTTCAAGTTTTTTTGGAATATTAACTTGTGTGTAATCTCTATGCAGATGGAATGTCCAGGTCATGAGATGTAATACCGGATCGCAGCCTCCGTTTCTACCGCAATGAGTTCGATGTCATATAGAAGACAGCAGTTACGTGGACACCGTACACACATGACTTGATAGGCACTCTATATCCATTATGTTTGGCAAGCATCGGCTTCTGGCGTGCGCAGCCGCCGATCATCTGCAACGATGTTATTCAGATACACGTGCCAGACCGTGTGCTTCACCAGTTCAGTTTGAGATAGCACATACCAGGCACGGTGAAGCAGACACCGAGACAGGATGGAGCGCTAGTTGGGGATGCTTGGCTCGTGAAGTATCAAATTTGGGTAGGTTGATGGTACGATCGGATACACCGCATAGCCGATAAGATACAGCCAGATATACCGATAGATCAGTACCTTTCCTGGTATTGGATGATTACCCGCAGATTCGTCATCACAGCCGCCCTTCCGCCCATCTCATACACTCCTCGAGAACCGATAAAGAGAGATTTTACAAGTTTATCAAACCTTTAAAACTAAAATCTTATTTTTATGAAATTCATTATTTTATTTACCATCAATATAGATCCATACCATTTACACGTTGGAAGATATAGCTGATGAGGGTATTAGTGGCACTAGAGACTAAGCGAACTGCTTTATGAACATTAAGTCCATGATCAGGAGTGTGATGACGAGGCACAAATTCACACGTCCACCAGTCGTGCCTGTACCACCCGTGCCTCCGCCATCCGTCCCTGCACCATCCGTGCCTCCACTAGTTGTGTTCGCACCTACCATTCCTATCAAGTATGCACGATATAGACGGAGACAACCGACGCCGTCTCAGCATCCCGATAAGTACGAGCATGGACCATCACAGCCAGAACCGTCTCAGCCGCCTGCAGCTGACGAAGCCAGACCATCACAGCCTCGACGTTCTGTAGCGAAGAGGACACCTGGGATGGTGCGACGATTTCGTTAGATTGTCATGAGTGTTCGTGTTGTATTGTATTGCGATGAATTCGTTATTTATTTTACATTATTTATTGTTTTCGGCTTATTGTTCTTCGCCGTTTGGCGTCGTATATTATGCGTGGATTGTGTCTCCGCCGTTTGGGCGTTGAGTCTCCACCATTTGGACTTTGAGTTAGCTCTGTCTGTGGATACTATTATTTTACTATGCTTATACATGGATTTTATTCAAAATTTACAAAAGATGTGCTATCCGATTTTTCCCGATTATTTCTTTACAAAACAACACTTTAATTCATTTAATTCAAACGTTGATTCTCTCACACAAACACATGCTCATACACGATATATTACACACATGGTACACCCATCCACAACATACACGAGAATGACGCAAACAAAATAGATAGAAAGAACAGTAATAACGCCACAATTCATTACTAAAATTTCAAAAATAAATCTACATTACTTAGCTCCGCAGCAACAGAATTAATCCGCTTAGTAATTGCATCAGTGGCCTCATCACCTAGCACGGTATCATTAGTGAGTTCGAGGTGGTTCAAAGTCCGACGGTGCACAAAGATGCGGTAAAGAGAGCTTGCGGAATACTCGATATTGCGACCTAAAAGAAGACCCATAGAATAAAAGAAGTGGAGACGACGATTTACTTCCCCATGGTGGTCATGAGTTATTTCTTCAGGGGGGATGGGAGTGCATCCAATACGGCTAAGTGCAAGAGCCGCAGGATTTCACGATCGATCTTCATCGGCCAGTTCATACCCCCTCGCAATCGATAGAGAATACCTTAGTAACCAGAGTAATCTATTATCATATATACAGATTTCACCACGGTACAAGAAATGCGCCTCTTAATTTTATCGATTGATGGCAATCCTGCATATGAAGATCCCGACATTGACAGAGTGAGGCAAAGAACTGGGAGGGAGAAAGACAGAATGTGATGGAGATGAGATATGAGAGAGTGTGAGAGAGCTCAGCACAGATAGTGAGATTCGTGACAGGGAGGAAAAGATTGAACTCTTAATATAATGAATACAATCATTCACGAGTATGTGCTTTTTTGAGCGTGGTTTGCAACTACGTCCCAGAAAAACACATAACCGTAAATGATTGTGATTCCTTTTGGAGCGCACCTTTAGACTGCACCATAGAAAAAAAACAGATCCATGGATGAGTAAGTTCCTTTTTAGGACGTGGATTGCAACTGTGCCCAAAAAACAAAGTCTTTACAATGGCAATGATTCATATTATTTTGCTTTTATTAATTTATATAGGACAGTATGAAACTGCGCCCATAGCATTTGTATGGGACGCAGTTTGAAACTGCGCCCCATACAAATGTAAAGGGCACAGTTGTTGTGTCCATATCAAATGGATGGGACGCAGTTTGAAACTGCGCCCCATACAAATGTAAAGGGCAAATGTATGGGACGCATTTTCAAACTGCACCCCATACAAATGCTATGGGCGCAGTTTCAAACTGCGCCCATAAAAAAATTATTTCACGACAGCGCTCAGCGGGCGTCGGCATGGCAAAAAGTGGTCTCTTTTTGCAGTTATTTTTAAAATGGTTTTTTTTATGATTATTATTTAAATTTGGTTTACTATCAAAAAATTGTCCAGCACATAAAGCTGTAGATTTTCCAATCGCATTGTGGTTGCAGAAGCCATAAGACTTAATTTCAGTCACCCATTTAATAAAGATCGAATCTTTTTACACATATAAAGACATTATTACCATTTTCTCTGCATCGAACATAAAATTTTGCGGCTAAAGTCAAAGGGATTGATTCATCAGGCACCATAGCAACAAATGCCAAAACATCAACAAACACAAGAGAGAGCGAGATTAAAGTAAATTGTTGAAATTTTGGGCCGACTCAAGAACATGAGGGAGGAAAGGAACCTGCTTGAAGAATAAGAGAAACCCTCGAAGCGCGATCGAGCGCGTGTTCCAATTGAGAGGGAATGACAACTGAGAGGACCCTAGGGTTTTTTGTCCGCTTCAAGCTGAGAGGACTGAGAGAGAGAGAGAGAGCGGCTTCCTCATAAATCGAGGCATCCAAATTTAACTTACTTTTTATTTTTTAACCCCTTTATTTGACATGTAAAATATTTTTATTGAAAGCTATAAATGAAATCATTTTTGTTGCATGAGTAACAAATGTTTATTCATTATCGTGTCATTTCATGAAAAAAAATCATAACATATACTCCACATAAAAAAAACATTTTAAGATGAGAAAAAAAAGTTGAAGATGTATGTAATGTCAAATGTGTTAAGAGTAAAGATTAAAAAGTTTTAATTAATGACATTAAATTAATTTACTTTCATGAATTGTTGAATTAGAATAATAATATGAAACTTAAAGAAGAAACAAACAATTTAGGCAAAATATGGTGCTTCAAAAGTGATATGTGATCGAAACATATCTTTGAAATTGAAAGCAAAATTCTCAAAGACGGTTACAAGACGATCATTACCATGGTTTAGAATGTTGAGTAATTAAAAAATTATACGTCTAAAAGAAGAGCGCGGCGAAAATGAGGAGATGGATGAATGGTGATACCTTAAAAGACAGAAATAGATACATTTGTAACAAATTATATGTCGCTTCCAGATAAGAGTAGAACATATTGAAATTGTTTGTACATGTACAACGGAAAATAATAAATGCCCTACTCAAAATAAGTGATTTGTAGTTAATGGTGTATCAAGTGCTACGAGCGGTCCTAACTGAACATTTATATAAGCAAGCTAATTGTTAATTAACCAAGGAAATGTGGTTAAATAAAGTGGACGAAGAAAAGGATTTATATAACCAACCCAAAGAACTTGGAATAAGAACTTTCCGTTTTCTGCATATTAAAATTCAAATAGTATATAGGGTAAATTATATTGACCAACTACCAACTTTCTCCGTTTTTTATATAGCTATTATGAACTAGATTACATATAACCATCAAGCAAGAACTTTGTTCTTATGAAAATACAGTAAAACCTCTATACAGTAATATCCTTGGGACCGGGGAAAAATATTACTATAGGGGGGTTATTCTTAAGTAGAGTTTTATATATAAAAATTAGATTTTTTTTTGAAAAAATAGTAGTCAAAATTCTTAGACCTTCAAAATTCATATAGACCTTCAAACTTATTAACAAGTCAAAATTCTTAGACCTTCAAAATTCATATAGACCTTCAAACTTATTAACAAGTCAAAGTACTTTATGTCATCTTAAGTTCAATTGTGTAGTTAAGTAATTTATGTCATCTTAAGTTCAATTGTAATAGCCAAGTAATTTTATGTATTTTTTATATATATAAAAAATTATTTAAAATTTAATGCCAATTTATTACTATATAGAGGTAAATTAGTACAGGCGGGACTTGGAAAAAGTATGGAATATCACACTGTGGAGGTTATTCTTATTTATAACTGGTCCCGAGTCGGGACCGGGACTTTTTATCACTATAGGGAGGTTATTCCTATATAGAGTATTCCTATACGGAGGTTTTACTGTACTATGCACATTTAAAAACAGTTAGTTACTGTAAAAATCATAGACTATCAAAAGATCGCCGTATCCTTATTTTAAAGGATAAATGGCATATAAATACTCAATGTTTCACCTAAGCAGCAGATGAATACATACATTTTTAAATGGGGTGCTTTAATACCTAAAGCTTTTCTTTTAGGAACTTTACTGTCTACCTGTTCTCTAAAAATGCATAAATTCTCTTTCAGATCTTTATGTACTTCTCACGTGACATTTTTAGATTTTTCTTTGGTTTTGAAAATCCAAAGAGAAATCACACATTTCCAAAGTATGGATAGGCAGCAAAGTGCAAAAAAGCAAAATCTAAGGTATTGAAATGCCATATTTTGAGACATGGGTATTTATTCGCTGTTTTGTTGAAACATTGGGTATTTATATACCATTTAGTCTATTTTAAACCGTATATTTTCCTTAAAACTCATCTTCATGATCAGCTGTCATTATTTTTAAATCTTCTCTTTCTAAATAAAACTTGATTGCTTTCCAACCCAAAAATTAAGGCAAACGAAAAGACATAATCTATTCTTAAAGAAGGTTCAAAGATCAATCAATGATATATATTGGTGATGATGCTCAATATCGATGATCTCCCAGATCATGACACGTGGCAGATGACGTGTCCCAGAACTCACAAAAAAGGATCCACGGGGGCCGACCAGACCACTCATGTGCCCGTCCTACAAGCAAATGCCGGCTCACCTCCGAGCCCCTGAACAACTGGTCTCCTCGGCCTACCAGCTCGTCTCCGGGCTACCACAGAACCAAGATACCTCGGCTCTCCCGCTCGTCCGCGAGCTCTCCCGCCGAGGTCATCTTCCTCAATCTCATCGACCGACCAACGGCACCGCTTACAGGCGCAACCGCCATCCCGCGAATCTCGCCATGCGTGAGATATCCGTCGGCCACATCCCACGTTCCACGTCATCACGATCCCCCATTAACGAGCCTGTCTCGCCATTAATGGGAGATCCCGCTCATCACGCGGACGTGACGTCGGGAGCGTAACTGCCGGCGTGATTCTCGCGCCTGCCCTGCCTGCTGACACCGCTATATAAACCCCTTCTTCAGACGGTTTAAGTAAGTCATTTTTACTCGACTAAGCCGTTACTCTGCTCGGATCTCCAGTCTAACTTGACCGTCGGAGGGTCCTCGGTGGTACAACCACCCCGGGACATTCTTGCAGGTAGCTCAGCAACCACAACCTCAAACCCATTGAGATCCACATGCTTCAGGAGCGACAGCCTTCAGATCCAATCCCAGCCACCCATCGCCGCCATTAGCAGATCAACGGAAGGTAACATCTCGGCGCGATCCCAGGTCGCGTCAGCTGGCGCCATCTGTGGGAACTCCTTGATTCCACAAAAACAAAAATTCATTTTCCGATCTCAATCCAATGGCGAGCGATCATCACGAAGATCCAAGCACTAGCCGCCGCCTCCCCATCAACGGAGGCGCGAACAAACCTCCTCCGCCGAATGCCATTGACGCCCTCGCCGGCCGGATAGACCGACTCGTGTCCGTCATGGAGGCGCTCATCCGCGTCCAAACGGTAGGGCAAGATCCCTAGGTTGCCGCTCCCCCGCCTTGGGACCGGGACCCCTACTGGGGAAGAGAAGACTCCGTCCACGTCGGCACTACCGACCACCGCGTCGCTACCTCCCACGGCCGCAGATATCCCGGGCCAATACATTCTGAGGCCCACTGGGCGCCTCACAGTTCAACGCCGAGGTCCGTCACCAGAGCGCCTCGTCCCGAGATCCTTCACGCATCTGTCTCTCCCGAGGAGATGTCTGTCGGCTCGCCTGTTACCATGCCTGACCGACACCCCCTCCCTCGACGGGGTCACGCGAACGAGACTTACCACGGCGGCTCGAAGACTACCTCGCCGGGGGATCTAATGAACCTCATTGAGAGGAACCGGGGCTGAGGCCAGACGCAGGCCTCCAACAGCAAAGGCCTGGGATCAGAATGTGCCGAGTCGTCGGGGTACCACGGCCGACTCGACGCCCTCGAGAAGAAGATCGAGGGTCTGCACCGGGAGGGTCACCGTTCGAGCGACGGGGCTAATTACGCCGCCGACTCGCTCACCAAACCATTCACCGAGGAGCTGCTCGATGTCCACGTCTCCTCTCGCAACAAGCCTCCAAAGGTCTCACTCTTCGACGGCAAGTCTGACCTGAAGGACCACTTGAATGTGTTCACCGCAGGGTTGAGCTTCTAAGACAACTCTGACACCGCCCAGTACCGGGCTTTCCTGGCCACTCTCATCTGCTCCGGACGAGACTGGTTTCGAGGACTCGAGCCGCGCTCGATCTTAACTTTCGACGAGCTGGCCATCCAATTCCTCGGCCATTTCGTCGAGAACAGGCGGCAAAAAAGCACCGTCGACCACCTCTTCACGATTAAGAGCGGGGACAAAGAGACGTTCAAAGAATACGTCATCCGCTTCTACAACGTCCTTCTCGAAGTCCCCGAGCACCGGGGCGAGACAGTCATCATAGCACTAAGGTCTGGTCTTAGGCACAAGGAGTGGTTACACTCTTTGCACTAGTGCAACCTAAGACTATGGCCGAGGTAAAGGCCTGGACCGAGCGCGAGGTCCAGCTCGAATCCGAGGTAAGCGCAAATCTCCCCCGGGCAGAGCAAACCGACCAAAAGAAGAGGGCAGGCGAAGAGAGAAGGGAACCTGAACGGCAAAAGCCCTATCTCCCAAAGTTCCAGGAGTACACACCGCTAAATGTCTCCCAGGCAGTGCTGCTGGAAGAGGCTAAGGGTGAGGGGTTCTTCAAGCTCCCCCCGATCCCGCGAATGGCTTCAAAGCTAACCCGGGCCCCCTACTGCGGGTTATACAGGTCGCTAGGCCACTCCACGGAGAGTTGTAAACAGCTCCGAGACTACATCAAGGAGCTCATCCGTTCAGGGCACCTAGCAGCGTACCTGAGGTACAAGCGGCAAGCAGACCGCGAATAGGAGCAGCTTCCTCCTCCAGCCGAGCTGACCATCGGCCAAATCATGGTAGTGTCAACGGAGGATACGTTTGTTACCTGTCACGCCCCGCTTCCCAGAGTACGCAAGATTGAGCACGTGACATAGCCAACCATGCTACCTGTGGGTAGGAAGTATCCATCCACAGTCACATTACGGCTGTAGAGATATCAAGAACAAGATAAATAAACTATCTAACACATGTCCAAATCCATAATAACCAGAGTCAATGATAAATAAGTGCGGAAGCAAATGATCCAATGCAATAATAGAAAGGTACGTCCCGTAATGCGGGATCACACCTGGAAATAAAATGCAATAAATGAACTAACCACTACAGAACTCACAAATCAGCCTGTTGGCTAAAGTACTCCTGCTCAGTCGTCGACAGTGGTAAAGAATCTGGGCCATGCAAAACCCAGACGTCAGCGCGTCATGTCAACCAACAATATAATATAAACATGGTAATAAGCAATGCAGGTATGAACATGAATAAAGCAGTACTAAGAAATAACAGCGCAGGGTAATGTGCAGTGGTAACTAAACTGTCCTATCAGGTTTCTACTCTATAGTCTTTGAAATCAATTGATGAATCGTCGATGTAACCCAATAGTATCCCGTACATACCCGGGACCACGGCCACAATATTCTCGGCGGCAGCCGAGACATGCCGTTAGGCACAGAATAGGAAGGTGTTAGTATCCCGTACATACCCGGGACCACGGCCACAATATTCTCGGCTGAAACCGAGACATGCCGTTAGGCACAGAATGGGAAAGTGTACACTCGGTATTACCCCGTACATACCCGGGATCACGGCCACAATATTCTCGGCTGAAACCGAGACATGCCATTAGGCACAGAATAGGAATGTGTACACTCGAACGGTAGTGAACTGTCGAGTTACAAGTCAGGTTCATCTTTGATTTCCCCATACCCCCAAGCTATGTATGTCAGGTCAGGTATTCAGTAGTCAAGGACTAATGCCAACACAAAATCCGGTAAGAGTAGGTCTGTCTGGATAGACAGCAGGAATGGTCAGGTTTGTTGGCATTAGGCATGAGATCAGGTAACAGGTAAAGCCATGGTACATCAGGTCAACCAGGTAATGTATAAAGGTGTCATGTCATGTCAAGAGTGTACGGTACCATGTCATGTCAAGTAGGAAGTGTAACAGGTCATGTCAGGAAGCACAAGATGTCATGTGGGTGCTCATAATCAAACTAACATAAACATGTGTATAAATAAACAAGCATGAGTACTATCAGAACAATAACTGGAACATGTAATATGATATGCCAATAGATATAATTTCAAGGATATGGATGCACAGTTATCGATTAGGGTTACATTTATAGTTCCAATATTAATTAGGATACAATTTATTAAACATGGAGTGTTAATATCACATTATTATGTAGTGATGTGATCTATGGATGCAATTATATGTATCTTAAATGCGATGGATGCAAACGGGTATCCGAAAAGTTATAAAACTATAAAATGGTAATGTGGGATGTACAACTAAACAATATGTGATATAATAATATTAATATGGATAGCATATTCAAAGCGATTAGTAACTGTAAAAGATGTATTGATTAACCATGCACAAGAAGGTTCCGTTCAGAAATTTAGCGTCACCCTAATTTGTAAAATAGCTTAAAAATAACAAATGTTCTCCAAAAGAGACGTATCTTATACCAAAACAAAGATAATTCAATAAGGTTTTCAGTTTTATAAGTATAAGCATCTCAGGTTATCCCTACAAAAAGTTATGAATATTCAAAGTTGAAAGTTTGCTGCTGGAATTTCCCTGGACAGCAGTTTAGAGACATGTTCATTTGCATTTTTCGTTAATTAAACAATTTATTTTGCAAGTAAATATTTCATAGAGTTATAGTATTATGAATTAGCTTCGTAATGAACTAAAGAACGTATCCTAATGATTTTTCTATGATTTATAATGAATTTTATAAGATAAGGTGTACAGTAAATTTCAGATTTGTCATATCCGATTTTTCAACGACATTTCATATGTAAACTATAAGATTTTCAAATGTATAATATTATAAAATGAAGATTATAAAATTATATAGTATGTAGCAAGATTAACTTGCCTCGATGGGTCGCGAATCGGGAAAACGGAACGTTAACCGTCGGCGGGGAAAACTCGCGACGGCGCACGGTTCACGGAATGAACCCAAACGACGAACAAAGGAACCACACGGGTCGGGGTATCTCGCTGGAACGTCGAGAAACGTCACCGGCACGACGGAATTCCGGTAACAAAAGAACAGTTAAAAGAAATGAGAAACGAGACATGAAGCAAGAAGAGAAAAATGATAAAGAGAAGTACGAGAGAATATATAAGGGGTAGAGAGAGAGAGAAAGTGGAGAGAGAGAGAAGAAGGAGAGAGAGAAAGTAGGGACCACGGGGTTAAAGGGGAGGTTGCGATTGGCTGAGAGAACAAATTGAGAAGGATATAAAAGATTGTAAAAATATTATATGGTTAACTTAAAGATTTAAAAGATAGGTAATGAACAGTAAGATATCAGATTAGTTAGAAAAATATATGCAAAGGTTTTAATAATATTAAAAATTTGGGATTTTGGCGCCAAATGAAACATTTCCAAATTGCGCCCGGGTTGGGTCCAAAAATTCGAAATTCAAATAATAGGATTTTAAGCGGGTTCCAAATTTTAAAATGAAATGTTTTATGATTAAAAAGCATACTCTCAAAACGGACACACGTGCGTGCACGTAGCCATCCAAACTTGCCCGTTTTACTGAACGGGACGAGAACACAATGCACGGACGCCACCACGAGACTAGGGGTGTCAAGTAGGCCAAGATGAATATTTTCAATTTTATTTTAGATGCTAAAATTTGTTATATGTAGAAATGACTTTACCGGGTAAATTTTACAGTAAGCAACAAACAAGCAAATTAAATGAAATGAGTACCACATTATGCTCAAACAGTAACTGAAAATAGTAGCATTGGGCTCGGGTGTTACATTATACCCAACTACAAAAAGAATTTCGTCCTCGAAATTCCAAGAATACAAAGATAGATAACTACAAGAAAAGGTGAGGAAACTTCTGCCGGATTTCATCTTCTCGTTCCCAAGTGGATTCTCCATGCGATCGATTACCCCAAGAAACTAGCACAAGAAGGGTAACCTTGTTCTTAAGAACCTTTTCTCTTCGATCCTTGATTTCAACTGGTCGCTCTTCAAAAGTTAGGTCCTCCCGTACGGTCAACTCCGAATGATCCAATACGTGGGTTTCATCTCGAACATACCTCCGTAGTTGAGATACACGAACCACATCGTGCACACCTGCCAAGGACTGTGGTAACGCCAAACGGTACGCTACCTCTCCAACACGCTCCAATATCTCGAAGGGTCCAACGAATCGAGAACCAAGCTTTCCCCGACTCCCAAAGCGAATCACCCCTCTAGTCGGTGATATCTTCAAGAATACCAAATCACCCACGGTGAACTCCAGAGGTCTTCTTGACGTATCTGCCCAACTCTTCTGTCGGTCTTGTGCTGCCTTCATATGATTTCTGATAGGGTTAACCTTCTCAACTGTCTGCACAACCAAATCTGGTCCCAATAATCTTCGTTCACCGACATCGTCCCAACAAACAGGTGAACGGCATTTACGACCATATAAAGCTTCAAATGGAGCCATCTGAATAGTTGCCTGAAAACTGTTGTTGTAAGACAACTCCACCAAAAGTAGATGATCCTCCCAAGACCCCTTGAAGTCCAACCTGCATGTTCTCAACGTATCCTCAAGAGTTTGGATCGTTCTCTCCGACTGACCATCAGTTTGAGGATGATAAGCTGTGCTAAACTTCAATCGAGTCCCCAAACTTTCCTGTAAACTCCTCCAGAAGTGTGATAAGAACCGAGTGTCCCGATCGGATACGATGCTCACCGGTACTCCATGCAATCTTATGATCTCCTGCATGTACCGCTCTGCCAAAGTCTCTATTGATTGACCAACCCGAAAAGGAATAAAGTGAGCTGCCTTGGTCAACCGATCAACAATCACCCTTACTGCATTGTTGCCTTTTGGACTCCGCGGTAAAGCCGTCACGAAATCCATGGTTATATGTTCCCACTTCCACTGAGGAATCGGAAATGGTTGCAATAAACCAGCAACCATTTGGTGTTCAGCCTTGACTTGCTGACATACCAAGCACTTAGCCACGAAGCGAGCAATCTCCCGTTTCATGCCTTCCCACCAGAAATGCTGTCGAATATCTTGGTACATCTTTGTCCCTCCTGGATGTACAGAGTAAACTGAATTGTGTGCCTCCTTCATAAGCTCTTCACGCACATCCCCTTTTGGCACACACACACGGCTACCATACCTCAACGAACCATCTTCGTGGATCAATAAATCTGTTCGTAGTCCGGCTTCAACCTGCTCTCGAAACTTTTGTAGTCTAGGATCCTGCGATTGTGCTGTTTTAATCTTCTCAACTAAGGACGACTGTACTTGCAACTGCATCGACTGTCCCGTAGCATGTGGTAGCACAACCTCCAAGTCAAATCTCCGAAAATCCGCAATGATCTCCCTTTGTACGGTCAATACCTGAATTGCTGGTAACCGACTTAGCGCATCTGGCACGACGTTAACTTTTCCCGGATGGTACTTAAGATCAAAGTCGTAGTCGGCCGTCAGCTCCAACCATCTGCGTTGCCTCATGTTCAACTCCTTCTGCGTGAACACGTACTTCAAGCTCTTATGATCTGTAAAAACTTCGACTCTTACGCCCAAAAGGTAGTGTCTCCAAATCTTCAAAGTGAAAATCACAGCCGCAAGCTCCAAGTCATGAGTTGGATAATTCTTCTCATGGGTCTTCAGTTGTCTTGATGCGTATGCTACGACCTTCCCATGCTGCATCAAAACACATCCCAATTCTTTCCCAGATGCGTCGCTATGAATCATCAGTCCTCCGGAATTGTCTGGTACGGTCAGGATAGGGGCGGTTATCAACTTCTGCTTCAACGTCTCAAAGCCAACGCACACTTATCCGTCCATACAAAAGGTACCTCCTTACGCATAAGCTTGGTCAGCGGTTCTGCCAAACGAGCAAAGTTCTCCACAAATCTCCTGTAGTATCCGGCTAATCCAAGAAAACTTCTTATCTCAGCTACATTCCTTGGAATAGGCCAATCTCGAACTGCTGCAATCTTTTCGGGATGGACGGCGATTCCATCACCCGACACGACATGTCCCAGAAATTTCACTTCTTCCAGCCAGAATTCGCACTACTCATCTTCGCATAAAGCTTCTCCTGTCTCAACATCTGCAGGACCTAATGATATCCGGATCGCAAATCCAGTTTCGAGAATACTCTCGCGCCACTAAGCTGCTCAAAAGTCCTCCAATGCGAGGGATCGGGTACTTGTTCTTAATAGTCGCCCGGTTCAATTCTCGATAATCAATGCACATCCTTCTCGTGCCATCCTTCTTCTTTACTAAAAGAACTGGAGCTCCCAAGGCGAGTTGCTGCTTCGAATCCAACCCTTCTCAAGTAATTCACCAACTTGCTTCTTAACTCCTTCCAATTTCACTGGTGCCATTGGATAGTAAGCTTTAGACACTGGCGCTGCACCAGGACTAAGGTCAATCGTGAACTCCACGTCTCGCTTCGGCGGTAAGCCCGATATATCTTCAAACACGTCCATAGAATCACGAACAACAGCTGGCTCTTTACTTTCATCACTTCCATTGATGCAAGAACATTGTTTGTCGGCCTAGCCCTAAACTCGACCGGCCCGACAGAACTGCTTCCTTACCGCAACTGCTGTCTGCTGTAAACTCCCAATTTTCCTGATATGCTCTGCTGTTCTCGAGCTGCCGTAAGAACCTGTGAGAAAGTGGTCAAACCCAGGGAGACGGTTTGCCTTTGGATGTCCACATCCAAGCTGCGCATGGACCTTCGTGCCCTGTCTGCATCGTTGGCGACTAAAGGTCCAGCGAAACTGCTGAGTCTCGTCCACTCTGCTGCATGCACGTCCACGGGTGCTCCATTCTGCCTCAGCCCAATAAATTTCTCTTCCATTTCCTCCCGTGCAGTCCGCGGAAAGAACTTCTCCAGGAAACTCTTAGAGAAATCCGCCTAACTGCTTGGCTTGGGCAAACGGTTCTCCTCCACAAGCCACCACTCTCGGCGTAATCCACTAGTTGAATGCGCACCACATCAACTCCTTTGTCCTCTGGAATCTGTGCCGCAATCAGCGAATTCTCCGTGCTGACTAGCCACTGCTCGGCTGGCATGGCTCCTCCAAACCAGTGAAAGTAGTAGGACCCACACGTCTGAACTCTGCCACGGTCCCTACTCGGTCAACTGGTCTAGTTTCAATCTTGTTCACAGACTGCTGAACGATCTGCAAACCTTCTTGAAACGAGTCCGCTTGCTGCTGGATCAGCTCGGGCTGTTTCTTTGATTTCCAGCATTCCTCTTATCACTCCAAGCATGGCGGCTCCGTTCATACGCCTCTGGTACGTCTTCAACTTCTTACCTGTCATAATCCTGAACTCAAAACACCCAATATTAGCATGATGATAGATTCTGAATATGGATCAAGGCTAGAACTCCAAGATACTTAAATAGAGTACCGCATTGTAGCTATGCCGCGGTATCATAGCCGCAATTACTTAACTCCACCCAAGTCGCCTAAGTCCTAGGGATAACAAGAAATTAGGTTTTCGAGTTGACAATGCAAAGTAAGTTTGCATGTCGACATGATCCGGAAGAATGATTCAAGGATGGTAAAACGGTCAAGGTGGCAGGACATGTTTCCTAATCACGGGTATTATGATTCGTGTATCGGGTGCAATACCCAACTACAAAGAATCAACCCAATTAACCTATGTCTCTGATACCAAAAGAACCATGTCACGCCCCGCTTCCCAGAGTACGCAAGATTGAGCACGTGACATAGCCAACCATGCTACCTGTGGGTAGGAAGTATCCATCCACAGTCACATTACGGCTGTAGAGATATCAAGAACAAGATAAATAAACTATCTAACACATGTCCAAATCCATAATAACCAGAGTCAATGATAAATAAGTGCGGAAGCAAATGATCCAATGCAATAATAGAAAGGTACGTCCCGTAATGCGGGATCACACCTGGAAATAAAATGCAATAAATGAACTAACCACTACAGAACTCACAAATCAGCCTGTTGGCTGAAGTACTCCTGCTCAGTCGTCGACAGTGGTAAAGAATCTGGGCCATGCAAAACCCAGACGTCAGCGCGTCATGTCAACCAACAATATAATATGAACATGGTAATAAGCAATGCAGGTATGAACATGAATAAAGCAGTACTAAGAAATAACAGTGCAGGGTAATGTGCAGTGGTAACTAAACTGTCCTATCAGGTTTCTACTCTATAGTCTTTGAAATCAATTGATGAATCGTCGATGTAACCCAATAGTATCCCGTACATACCCGGGACCACGGCCACAATATTCTCGGCGGCAGCCGAGACATGCCGTTAGGCACAGAATAGGAAGGTGTTAGTATCCCGTACATACCCGGGACCACGGCCATAATATTCTCGGCTGAAACCGAGACATGCCGTTAGGCACAGAATGGGAAAGTGTACACTCGGTATTACCCCGTACATACCCGGGATCACGGCCACAATATTCTCGGCTGAAACCGAGACATGCCGTTAGGCACAGAATAGGAATGTGTACACTCGAACGGTAGTGAACTGTCGAGTTACAAGTCAGGTTCATCTTTGATTTCCCCATACCCCCAAGCTATGTATGTCAGGTCAGGTATTCAGTAGTCAAGGACTAATGCCAACACAAAATCCGGTAAGAGTAGGTCTGTCTGGATAGACAGCAGGAATGGTCAGGTTTGTTGGCATTAGGCATGAGATCAGGTAACAGGTAAAGCCATGGTACATCAGGTCAACCAGGTAATGTATAAAGGTGTCATGTCATGTCAAGAGTGTACGGTACCATGTCATGTCAAGTAGGAAGTGTAACAGGTCATGTCAAGAAGCACAAGATGTCATGTGGGTGCTCATAATCAAACTAACATAAACATGTGTATAAATAAACAAGCATGAGTACTATCAGAACAATAACTGGAACATGTAATATGATATGCCAATAGATATAATTTCAAGGATATGGATGCACAGTTATCGATTAGGGTTACATTTATAGTTCCAATATTAATTAGGATACAATTTATTAAACATGGAGTGTTAATATCACATTATTATGTAGTGATGTGATCTATGGATGCAATTATATGTATCTTAAATGCGATGGATGCAAACGGGTATCCGAAAAGTTATAAAAATATAAAATGGTAATGTGGGATGTACAACTAAACAATATGTGATATAATAATATTAATATGGATAGCATATTCAAAGCGATTAGTAACTGTAAAAGATGTATTGATTAACCATGCACAAGAAGGTTCCGTTCAGAAATTTAGCGTCACCCTAATTTGTAAAATAGCTTAAAAATAACAAATGTTCTCCAAAAGAGACGTATCTTATACCAAAACAAAGATAATTCAATAAGGTTTTCAGTTTTATAAGTATAAGCATCTCAGGTTATCCCTACAAAAAGTTATGAATATTCAAAGTTGAAAGTTTGCTGCTGGAATTTCCCTGGACAGCAGTTTAGAGACGTGTTCATTTGCATTTTTCGTTAATTAAACAATTTATTTTGCAAGTAAATATTTCATAGAGTTATAGTATTCTGAATTAGCTTCGTAACGAACTAAAGAACGTATCCTAATGATATTTCTATGATTTATAATGAATTTTATAAGATAAGGTGTACAGTAAATTTCAGATTTGTCATATCCGATTTTTCAACGACATTTCATATGTAAACTATAAGATTTTCAAATGTATAATATTATAAAATGAAGATTATAAAATTATATAGCATGTAGCAAGATTAACTTGCCTCGATGGGTCGCGAATCGGGAAAACGGGACGTTAACCGTCGGCGGAGAAAACTCGCGACGGCGCACGGTTCACGGAATGAACCCAAACGACGAACAAAGGAACCACACGGGTCGGGGTATCTCGCTGGAACGTCGAGAAACGTCACCGGCACGACGGAATTCCGGTAACAAAAGAACAGTTAAAAGAAATGAGAAACGAGACATGAAGCAAGAAGAGAAAAATGATAAAGAGAAGTACGAGAGAATATATAAGGGGTAGAGAGAGAGAGAAAGTGGAGAGAGAGAGAAGAAGGAGAGAGAGAAAGTAGGGACCACGGGGTTAAAGGGGAGGTTGCGATTGGCTGAGAGAACAAATTGAGAAGGATATAAAAGATTGTAAAAATATTATATGGTTAACTTAAAGATTTAAAAGATAGGTAATGAACAGTAAGATATCAGATTAGTTAGAAAAATATATGCGAAGGTTTTAATAATATTAAAAATTTGGGATTTTGGCGCCAAATGAAACATTTCCAAATTGCGCCCGGGTTGGGTCCAAAAATTCGAAATTCAAATAATAGGATTTTAAGCGGGTTCCAAATTTTAAAATGAAATGTTTTATGATTAAAAAGCATACTCTCAAAACGGACACACGTGCGTGCATGTAGCCATCCAAACTTGCCCGTTTTACTGAACGGGACGAGAACACAATGCACGGACGCTACCACGAGGCTAGGGGTGTCAAGTAGGCCAAGATGAATATTTTCAATTTTATTTTAGATGCTAAAATTTGTTATATGTAGAAATGACTTTGCCGGGTAAATTTTACAGTAAGCAACAAACAAGCAAATTAAATGAAATGAGTACCACATTATGCTCAAACAGTAACTGAAAATAGTAGCATTGGGCTCGGGTGTTACATTACCCATGAAGCTCGGTACCCTATGCCGGGCATAGATGCCAACAGACATCCGGGGGGTCAAGCCGCATGAATAAGAATATCTACTAGCATGTATTTTCTTTTCAGAGCAATGTACATCTTTCTTGAGATCTTTTGTTTATATAATAAAGGGATCAATAAAGTATTGCAGAAAAGAAAAAGAATCTTACTCATTCAAGAGGTATTATAGGCTCCTCAGCCGTAAAAAAATATATATTACAACAGTGGGGGAATGGAGTACAGAGAGCACTATTCGTGGTACTTTAAGGATATTTCCGCCAGCCGAGCCCTCGCGATGTCTAACCTCTCCCTTCGATGACCCTCGCCAGCGTCGGCATCAAGCCTCAAGTGGTAGCACTCAAGGACGAGCGCCTCCGAGCGATTTAGCCAGCTCGCAGAGATCAGGCTGAAACGCCTCAGAGACCTCAGCATGCTAATGGTCCCGTCTTTCAGCTGCTCGAATAAGGGGTTGCAGAGCCCCGACGACGCCCTCCAGATGGAGTACATCAACACCTGAAGTAAGGAGGAGCGCCGGGGGAGCAATCAAGTGAAATGATCCTCGATCCGGCCTATCACCAACTGCACCGTGTTATCAGTGCAGTACTGATCGTCGAGATACATATCCTCGAAGCTTATGATATCGGGGATGGTGAAAGGGAAGTCCTCCATTCTTGCGTTTTAGGTGTGAGGAAGGGAGTCATCAACAATCTCTCCATTTTATAGCCCACAATGCCCCCAGAGTTCAATGGTCGCTAGCAACTGTGCCGCCACGCGGTAGACATCGCGCCGCTCGATGCGAAATCGAAACGATGCGGCTTTGGCGCTTCACCTCCTCCACACGTTCATGGCACGTGTCACTCACGACTGTCCATCTTCCCAAAGCCTTCACGAAAGGGCAGCCCTGCAGCTACCCTGCTCGTGTAAGTCCATGTCACACCACACAAGCTTGCGGGGAGGCGGAATATATGAAAAACGATCATCAAAACTTCGTAACACAGACTTAAGCATACGGATCGTATCTAAACCATTACTAGCATACTATGAGAGGTTTAACTACTCGAATTCGAAGTTATACCTCACGTTACTTGTCTTTCGGGTCTTCATTGCTGTCCTCCACTCCTCGTAGGATCTTTGGAATGTCGGCACCTCAACGGCCTCCTCGAGTCAAAGACGATCCACCCGAGAGCTTCTATTCCAAGCTTCACCTCTAATCTTGAGGTAACTAGGTTTCTTTAGTTGCTAATCAAAGGCACCTAGGTGATATAGAGAATGGTTATGGATTAATTAGTCTATCTAATTCTTGATCTCAACACATGAGTGGTAGGATTAGGGTTTAAAGAGAGTGAGCTTGAGGAGAGAGAAGATGAGTATGAATCAATAATGAAAAAGCTTCTCACTTCTAATATATTATGAAGCATAAGAAAAACAAATAAATAAATCTAAAATGATTTATCATCATACTTCATTAAATATATGCAATGAATCATCAAGTGAGTCATTAAGCAATAAATGCTTCATTAACTCACTTGAATGATTCATCTAAATGAGTCACAAATGCATTTAATGTAAATGTCACCTAAACCCACAAGTCACCATGCTTCTAGAAGCTTCCCGTCTAATTACGAGAACGCTCCTCCTATCCGTGAAAACACGGAAAAACTTTAGACTGTATAAATCCAATATCCGATACTAGAATCCGGCTTAAACCAAAGCCGGCTAGTAAAAACTGTCCGAACGTCGTACGTGCGTTTAAACACGTATGCGTCCGAACCCTTGTTGTAAAACCATACGACCTCTATATCGTTTCGCCTGGAGCAGGGAAACTATCTGTGTGGGACTCTAAAGACTCGACACTACGCTGGCAGTGGGTTTAACCACAGACCGCAAGCGGCACTATCTGTACGTAACGGTCCGCAGGTAGATGTCAATAAGAAGGCCGATGAGGAAACCCATCCGAACTCCTTCCGAGCCTGATGTGACAATCTCCGTACAGTCCGGTCTGTTCATCTAGGATTATCGCATATCGGGCCTAGGTGGCGGCAAGCGTCAGTTCCTAATAGCGGTATAAGTTGTGTCGGAGCGTAGTCCATTACACCTTGAAAAACTACTGGAACCTACCATTAAATCTCGCTTGCCCTGGACATGGACTTTGAGTAATGGCTCTCTGACACAGCGTGATATCAACTCCCAATACCGGGAGAGACTAATCCTATTTAACCGCCACTGCCTCTAAGTGCTTCAGAACTGCACCCAACTGCTACCTGTTTGCACAACTCCTTTGAGCCGTGGTAGGGTAGCAATCTAAGAACAGTGGGAACACGCTCGAGGCGAAGCAGCAGTGTCAAGTCTGCGGACTATGCTGTAGTCATGTCACCTGGGAACTGTTAACCGACGACAGGTATAATACCAACCAACAGTTCCTTTGCGAGTCATGTCCGGTGTACCTATAACCCAACGAGCACCTGCATACTATCTCCAGTACGACGTACTGATGGCTGTGGGACAGACCATCTCCCTAGCTGGGATGAGAAGCATACACACTAGTCTACTCCGGAGTATCGATGCCCTGTCTCGATAATCCTGTGACTAGGGACAAGTATAGGATGTTGCTTATAGACTACCCAGCCCCCACTAGTGTAACTGCCATCACAACGTTGGTAATCAAGCAAAGATCCTAAAGGCTCTACTAATATGTATAAGCGATACGTTACAAGAAACATATGCACATATTAAAGTAGACAAAACCAAGTACCATACTACCATGTTTAGCAAGACTGTTATATAACTGTGAATATCCCAAGCTTCCATTAAGTAATATACAAGCTAGTATGATACAATAATGGCCCCTAGGGCATATACGCTAACAGCTCGGCTATCCCTGGCCGGTAGCTTGCCTACATCACAACACCAGGGATCTAATGTAGGGTTAGCTTAGCACCTTAGCAAGGTTTTGACAAGCATCAAACATGCTATATTAAAAATTTTGGGGTGCTAAACAAACCAACCAAGTAATCGAACTAGAGAATTAGGGTTAAGTTTGCATGTAAACAACTTTACATCTAAGTGATAAGGATTACAACCTTTGTATTCCGTTCCTTCACTTCAAAAGCTCCGAGTAGTGGTTCTTTCGCTGCGGTCCATGAACCCCCAGACTCTAGAGAGACTCCACACGATGTATGATGCATCTTGCTTGAAGTCTTCAAAATCCAAGATGATCTACTTCGAGGAAACACGAACTCAAGCTATGACTTCACTTATATGGAATTAGTGAAGCCAACACACTAATCTATATGGCTAGTATAGAAGAGAATGATGAAGTAGGAATTTTGCTCACTTTAGAATTTAATCTCTCACTATTTTTCTTCTTGATCTCAAAGTCAAGAGAGCTCAAAAGAGATGAGGAAAAAGATGATGAATGAATGATTGTATGTTGGTTAGAAATGCAACCATTGATTAAGTATATCATGATTAACCCATGTAGAGTAAAGGTAAGGTTGATAAATATCTTAAGCTAGATAAAAAGAATGGACAAAGTCAAAGAAGTCTATAAGCTTTTACAAGCTTTCACCAAAATATCAACCATGACAAATATCCACAATATTTGAATTACTTAATGGTAAATATAAACCCTAACATTAAGCCTAGCATGGTTTAAGTCTCATACACTCTAGTTGCATGTATAACCCAACATGTCACAATATTATATATCACATATACAATATTTATGTAACAATAGAAAACAATACAATAAACATATATCACATATATGTTAAATGTATTATAAGTGAGAATAATAAATACTTAAGCGAGGATATAATATGTATCATTTCATCGAATCAACACTTGATCCGATAACCCTGCTATATCACATATAATCGGCCGATATCACATATCGCGATAATAAAATACGGTATCGCATACGCGTATCAATCTCGATCCCACACATATCACATATGTGCTCCTACTCTGTTTCGCCTGAGGCAGGAAACCTCTATGTTGGACTCTAAAGACTCGACAATACGCCGGCAATAGGTGATGATCATATCAAACACCCACAAGCTGCAAGCGGTCAGCTAAACGTAATAACCACTTGGGTGTTGAGCGGCCAGAAGATCAACAAGCAAGTATGTATATACTCCTGCAAATCCAATCAGTAACACTACCGTACAATCCGGTCTCTTCGTCTGATATGCCGCATATACAGTCTAGGGGTGGTAAACGTCAGACCCCAGTAACCGATAAGTCGTGTCGATGTGAGGCTCATAACGGGTCGAGAAACTATTGATAACACTTACCAGTATTGTTTCCCCCAATCAGAGCAAAGCTCTGTTCAAAATTCAAATTTTGAAATGAAGCAACGCTTCATAGCAGCGCCAAGTGTGTTGCGCCCTAAACAGCGCACTACGTGCAAAGCATGTGTGCACTAGTGTTAAGAGCGCTGCACTATAAGCAGCGCACCACGTGCAAAGCACGTGTGCGCTAAAGCTAAGTGCGCTGCACTATAACCAGCGCACCACGTGCAAAGCACGTAAGCGCTAGCGCCGAAAGCATCTCGTTCTCGCAAAAGCTAGCTGCGCCTATTTTATACCAGTTTCGATTTTAACAGCGCACATGCATACATTAAGAGAAGAATAGGAATTAAAAGGGAGCACTTGGCGGTTAATGACAAAAAGTAGAAAACATTTAATTAAACATTTATTTTACACGAAATAGATCGCCAAATATGGGATCGAAAGTACAGGGATTTATAAACATATAGATAAAATTATCTAGTTCCCTCTCTGTCTTTTCTACCATGTCAAAGCGACAATCTTCGCGAGGAGTAGATTCCCATCGGTTAGCACCGCATTCACCAGCGAAAGTAGAAATGACGGCCCGATAAGCCCGTATTTGGCTCAGCAACTGAACAGATCAATCCCTCAAAGCTTTGGTAATCAAATGCGCCTCACGGAAACACTCGATCTTGTCTTCTGCGGCGCTGAGCATCGCCGAGGTCATCTCCGCCGGAGGAGGGGGTATCATCGAGCACGGACAAAAGGATCATCCGGAGCTAGATAAAACCGACGGGGAGAGGAGATCCTACACGAGTCAAGAGCTCGTGCCGCGCTGCGTCACATTGGTCATCCGTTAAAGTAGGATTTACCAAGCGCGTAGCGAAACGAGGAACGATGTCCTTAATAGGCACCTCCCACGGCTGCCAGCGAGCATGGGGACGATTACAGGCCATAACTCTTCTTCAACAAGAATGATTCTCTAAAAAGGTAAGAGAGAAGAGAAGCACTGCTTCAGATTATAAATGAAGGACATTTAAGTCTAGGTACAGAAAATGCAGTGCATGATGGAACTATTTCCAAGATCTGGAAAAGGGAAAGTTTGACTCGGAAAAGACACATTCAGCGTGAAGCAACGCTTTATAGCAGCGCCAGCGCTGAGAGTTAAAGACTCTAATGCAGCACGCCACGTGCAAAGCACGTGTGCGCTAGCGCTAGGTGCGCTGCGCTCTAAGCAGGGCATCACGTGCAAAGCACGGGCGCGCTAGCGCTAGGTGCGCTGCGCTCTAAGCAGCGCATCACGTGCAAAGCACGGGCGCGCTAGCGCTAGGTGCGCTGCGCTCTAAGCAGCGCACCGTGTGCAAATTACGGGTGCGCTAGCGCTGAAACTAAAAGCTCCCCACCGTCAGATCAAAGATCCAATAATAATGATAAACCATCAGAATTAAATTCTGTTAAGGAAAGATTCCTCAAAATCTTTCCAAACAATAAGATTATGCTCTGTAAATCAGAGCACCATTGGATCAATAATCCAATGGTGATTAAAAATCACCAAAAGTACAGAATAAATTCTGTATAAAAAGATTTCCCAATCTTGTTAAAAACAAGAAGATTGTCTTCTGTAAATCAGAAACCCTTGGATCAAAGATCCAACGGTGGGGAAATCCCCAAATCAATTGGAGAAAAGATCTCCTTAACTGATTGAACAAATCAGCTTGCTCTATATAAAGGCCCTAAAACTTCAAGTCTCGGGGATACAGAAAGATAGAGAAAAAAACCCATAAGTTTTGAGAGATCTCAGAAAGAAGAGCCAAACTCTCAGAAAAAGAAGAGTTTCTTCAAGATAAAAAAAATGATGAACAAAGAGATGAAATCATCTCATAATTGAAAAGAAGAATTCACTTCTTTAAAGATCATAGATCTACAAGACCAAAGTCTTTCAAAAAGAGATCAAAAGACCTCATTCTAAAACAAGAAGAAGAATATAATTCTTCTCACAGATCATAGATCTATAAGACTAAGGTCTTTCTCAAGGAGATCATAGTATCTCATTACAAGAGGGGGGAGAATAATTCAATTCTCTTATGATCACAGATCCATAAAGGTAAAGCCTTTCATTAACATAAGAGATTGAAATATCTCCTACAAAGTAAGAACTTTGTTCTTAAAACCTTGAGACAAAGTCTCTTATAAAAAGAGAATTTAATTCTCAGAGCACAAACCGATCTAAGTTGCATAAAAGAAGAGCCTCAGCGCTCCACATCTAGCGCAAGGCGCTGCAGAGCCTTGGCGCTCTTAATTTTGCAGAGCCTTAGCGCTCCAAACATAGCGCACTGCGCTCGTTATCTGGCGCTCAGCGCCAAGCGCGCCACGTGCTCCTCGTGTGCACTACTTAAAAGAAGCATCTCAACGCTCCTGATCTGGCGCTCAGCGCCGAGCGCACCACGTGCTCCTCACGTGTGCACCACTGAACTAATAGCGCTTTGCACTCATAAATCAGCGCAATGCGCTCATAGACTGGCGCTCAGCGCCAAGCGCACCACTGTCCCTCACGTGTGCGCTACTCGGCAGAAGTGCACTGCACTCTTTGATTGGCGCCAAGCGCACCATGTGCTGCGCTGATAGAACATAAATTGTTCTTTAATAAGCCCCAGAGCTATGATGAATGCTCAGCATTCAATAAAAGACAAAAATACCGTCAGAATCCAAATCAATACTCAGCATTGTCAAATGTTTAAACATTTTAACTGAGTGGGCCGAGCCCAAATTGGCTATAAACCCCTCATTCAGATTAATTGAGTCCATATGCTCATAAATCTTTTAACAGATCTTAGTCCCAAATTGGACTACAGATCTTTCAACCAAAATTGGTTCAAGGGTACATCTCTTTAGTCTTCTGATATTTATCGTTGTAATACTTCAACGTTTTCAAAGAGGTGACGGGTCCCGACAACCATACATTCCATAGACTATGACGTCTTTAAACTGGACCGTGGGGTCCTTAAACCCATGGACTATGATGTCCTTAACCTCGGACTATGGGGTCCTTAAGCCTACGGACTATGATGTCCTTAACCTTGGACTGCATTAACCTTAAACTAATTATGGACCGCAAAGTCCCTAAACTAAACAATAGAGTCCAAATGCTCTTTTGTTGGATTTAAATGATCCCGTTAAGTTGATCTTAGTCTAAAATTATATTAATGTATTCTTAACAAACGTTTAAGTTGATCTTAGTCTTAAATGAGACTACGTATCCTTAAACCCAACCCCACACCCAAATCTAAGAAAATACGGATTTGGACTAATCCACGCCCTACGGGCGACAACATAAATTAGTCTCCGTATACAATCCACGGGCAACCAAAAATAAAACAAACACCCACGACACCATCTGGAGAAGGAGAAAGGTGTTACCGCGATGCGGTAGCGTAATTAACTACAGGGGCTTGCGCCTGCAGGGAAGAGCGTCCCTGCAATAAAAAAACCCTTCAAATGAGAGGGAATCTGACGAAGTCTGATACATCGGCCGCATCCGTCTAAACCTTCGATACACGGTGTCATAAATCTGATGAAGTTTTGCACGTTCTCATAAACGTGGTAAGGTGGAAATCAAAGCACAGTGGGAATCACACAAGACTCTATGACGATCTCGGGTCTACAGACTAACCTGTACCGGTGTCACCAGAGAACTGCTATTTGACGATAGGTATAATACCAACAAGGAGTTCTCGGCGAGTCCGTTCAGTGTACCCAGTCTCTACTGAGCACCCATACACCATCTTTGATGTCAAACACCGATGGATATGGGATCATCCATCGCCCATCATATAGGTGAAGATGCGTATACGCTAGTCTACCCTGGAGTATCGATGCCCTGTCTCGATACACCCTCGACTAGGAACAGTTATAGGATGTACTTGTGAACTACCCTGGCCCTACTAATATGATCTACATCATAGTCCTAGTAGTCAAGTATATATCCTAAAGGCTTTATCAACATGTGAGAGCAAGACAGTAACCCAATACAAGTCAACATGTTAAGACAAAGTGAAACCAGATAGCATACTATCATATCGAGCAAGAAAGTCCTTTCTATATATATCCAAGCATCCACTATAATATACATTATATATACAACAGTGGCCTCTAGGGCATATACATAACCAACAATCTCTTACTTGTATTAAGGCCAGCTGTTGTAGTCTCCCATATCTAATATCCCGAAAAGTCTCTCAAACTATATCTGGGGAATGGCCTTCGTGAATGGATCCGCAGTGTTATCCTTTCTGTCTACTCTCCTGATCCCGATCTCTCGGCGATCAACAATCTCCCAGATCAGGTGATACCGCCTTAGAATATGCCTGGATCTCTGATGGGACCTGGGTTCCTTGGCCAAAACCACAGCTCCATTGTTATCACAATACAAAGGTATTGGATGCTCAATAGATGGAACCACTCCAAGTTCAGTTATGAACTTCTTCATCCAGGCAGCCTCTTTGGCAGCATCGTTAGTAGCGATGTATTCAGTCTCCATCGTTATGTCTGCCACGGTTTCCTGTTTGGAACTCTTCCAACAAACCGCCCCTCCATTGAGTGTAAATACAAATCCCGAGTGCGACTTAGAGTCGTCCTTATCACTTTGGAAGCTCGAATCGGTAAAGGACTCCACCTGGAGTTCTCCGTTACCATACACCAAGAACATCTCTTTAGTCCTTCTCAAGTAATTGAGAATGTTTTTCGCAGTTATCCAGTGACTCTCTCCTGGATCTGCTTGATACCTACTCACTATACTTAGTGAGTATGCTACATCGGGTCTGGTACATAATATCGCGTACATGATAGAGTCTACTGCCGAAGCATAAGGTATCCCTTGGATGCGAGCTCTCTCCAAATCAGTCTTAGGAGACATCTCTTTGGAGAGAGTGAGTTCAGAGATCGTGGGTAAATTCCCACGCTTGGATTCTTCCATACTAAATCTCTTTAGTATGCTGTCAATGTACCTGGATTGGGACAATCCCAATATCCATTTAGATCTATCTCTATAGATCTTAATCCCCAAGATGCAGGAGGTATCACCTAGATCTTTCATTGAGAATCTTTGTGATAAGAAGAGCTTGACCGAGTGCAGCATAGGAACATCATTTCCTATCAAGAATATGTCATCCACGTACAATACGAGGAAGACAACCTTACTTTCTGCCACCTTCTTATATATACAAGGTTCATTTATGTTTTTGATGAAATTAAACTCTTTGACTACAACATCAAATCAGATGTTCCAATTCCGCGATGCCTGCTTTAACCCATAGATGAATTTAAGCAGTTTACACACCTTTCCGCTGCTCCCACTGTCTACGAAGCCCTCTGTCTGAGTCATGTACACCCACTCCTCTAAATCACCATTTAGAAAGGCGGTCTTAACATCCATTTGACAGATTTCGTAGTCATGGTATGTAGCAATGGCAAGTAAAATCTGGATGGACTTAAGCATAGCCACTGGAGAAAAGGTTTCGTCATAATATATGCACTGGAGACAGCTGCAGACCTGTTGAATATGGTTCTCACCAAATCTGTGCCTACCACTCCATATGAGATATGGAAAGGAAAGAGACCATATCTTAATTATGTTAAAATATGGGGTTGTCTGGCATATATGAAAATACAAAATCTGCACAACCTCGAAGCAAGGTCGGTTATGTATAAGTTTATTGGATATCCCAAGGATTCGCAAGGGTATATCTTCTACCACTTCGTGGAACAAAAAATGTTTATTTCTCGACATGCCACCTTCTTAGAAAAAGGGTTTTCTTATGAAACAAGATAGTGGCAATACGGTAGAACAGGAAGAAGTTCCAGCAGCACAAGCTACAACTGACGATTTAGTAGAACCATAGGATTCGATAGCTCCCAACGAACCCCATCCTCTTCGCCGATCTAGTAGGATTCCTCATCCACCTGAGAGATACTATGGTTTTCTTATTGATGGTGGAAGTGAGGATTGCATCATAGAAGATGATAACCTGACTAGCTTCGAGCAGGCTATCACGAGTGGGAACTCTGTGAAATGGTTGAATGCAATGCGATCTGAGATGGAATCCATGTACACCAATAAAGTATGGACTTTGGAAGTTGCTCCTGAAGGGATAAAACCCATTAGGAGCAAATGATCTTTAAGAAGAAACTTGGTGTAGATGGAAAAGTTGAGACTTTCAAAGCTAGACTTGTTGCAAAGGGTTTTCGTCAACGACCACCTCAAAAGGAAATAGGTAACTCAGCAGTGCTCATCATAGACCATATCTAATAGGGTGCGATTCCTCCATTCTGATACACCGTTGTACTGTGGTGTATACGAAGGAGTAGGCTGAGAGAGAATCCCATTCACTTTTAGATAATCCATGAACCCATTGCTCAAATATTCTCCTCCTCGATCAGATCGAAGGATCTTAATACTTTTACCCGTTTGGTTCTCTACTTCGTTCTTATATTCTTTGAATTTTTCAAAAACTTCAGACTTGTGTTTCAACAAGAACACACATCCGTATATTGAGAGATTGTCGGTAAATGTAATGAAGTACAAGGAATCATTCCTGGCATGTGTAGACATGGGACTGCATACATCACTATGTATCAGTCCTAAGAGTTCCGTAACTCTTTCTTCGTGTCCACTAAATGGAGTTTTGGTCATCTTGCCTCTAAGACATGAATGACAAGTTTTATAAGATGATAATTCGAACGTATTCAAATATCCATCTTTATGTAATTTAGCTAGTCGTGTCGCATTTATATGACCTAGTCTACAATACCACAAGAAGGATTCATTCATTTCTGAACCTTTTCTCTTGTGTGTGTTTTGTATATTAAGAACCGTGGTTTGATTTAGAATGTATATGCCATTATGTAACGAGCCTGATCCAATCGACTTTTGATTCAGGAAGATGTTCATAACATTATCTTGTACTACAAAACTATATCCTTCTTTACTCAATAAAGAAACTGATATAAGATTGTATATCAGGGTCGGAATGTAATAGCATTTGTTCAGAATCAATGTATTACCATTTGGTAATACAAGGTGATATTCGCCAACTGGTTTGGCTGCAACATTTGCGCCATCCCCTACTGTTACGGAATGATCACCTATTCCCAGTTCTCTACCTTTCCTTAGCCCATGCAACATATTGCATCTGTGGGATCCTGATCCGGTATCTAATGCTCAGGACGTAGAGTGAACTGAGAAACAGTTCTCGATAACTAACACACCCGAAGAAGATGCATCATGATGCTTATTCTTCGTCTGGGCGGCATATGAATTCTGGCATTTCCCTATTTCCTGCTCAGTCTTATAACATTTATAAGAAAGAACGGAACCAACGTTCCCCTGCTCAGTATAAACAAGCGGATTCGGTCAATACATCAATGTTATTATCTTGATTAAGGCGTGACATGGTCGCTACCTGGAGAGAGAGAGAGAGAAGCAAACACTTTAGCGTATGCTCTTGCAAAATTAGATTGGTTATTATCTTATCTAATCAGAATGGCTCCCACTGTTTTTATCAAATCTTCCTTCAAAAAACCCTAAAAAGGAAAGACTAGCCAGGATTAATTACAGTCTACAACTTCGCTAACCATTCAGCCAGGCCAGTGCCGGTACTTTGAGAGAGGTTCCCCGTGCTTTTGCACGGACCTAATTAAGATAAACCTTATTTTCCCTTAGGGGCAGCCCCATTAACACCTTTCTAAACACTTAATGGGTTAGCTAATTGTAAGGTGCAAAACTCTTCTAGGAGCAACTCTTGCTCGCAGCGGGTATCGGGATCCAACTATCTCATAGAAGGATGCAATCTCATTGCAAATTTCAACACTTGAAATTCCCGATATATTTTTTACCCCTAGCGTACTATGACCTTGACGCATGCCAAACAATCCATAGTCCGCTAGTCAAGTTCAACCCGTGCATTCCTGATTGAATTAAACCCACCCGTACGACCCTTGACGCATGACAAACAACGCCGTACGAATACCCTAATCCAATCGCATCTCATGCTACAGATAAGTACTAATCAGCTATCGTACACTATGCCTTGACACATGCCAAACTACCGTAGCACGAATTCTAAATAATATTTATCTGAAATGACAGAGGGCTATGCAAGGTTTTTTATGAAAACCATGAGCATAATGAACTTGATATCGATTGTAGAAACAAGTGATTTTGAAAAGGTGTGTTTTTGAGGATTTTACTAGTATCGCTAAAGAGATCACTTCCGGTGAAGGGATCTCGGCTCTTTCCTTACCGAATAAGGTGTTGGATATTCTACAAGGAATACCGCCATTCAAAGCAAGAACTATAGAAGCAATCAAAAACATAACCGGGTGGGTTGTAGCATTTGCTAGTTTTGCTAAAGAGGTCACTCCCGGTGAAGGGATCTCGGCTCTTTCCTTATCGAATAAGGTGCTGAATATTCTACAAGGAATACCGCTATGCAAAGCAAAAACTAGAGCCACCCTTTTTTGAAAATTTGATTCTACAATATCCTTTAGGTTTCTTTTCTTTTCATTAATCTCATTAATGAATTCCCATCATTTATGTTTCCTAAGTATCACAGAAGAAACGAAAGCAGTAATATTTATATATCATATATATATATAGTATAAGCATTCATCTCACGCATATAAAATGATCACATCACAGTATATCAGCAGCAGAAGATAACATATGAAATATTGGATATACTAGGAGGTCCATATTTTATTTTGAACCTGTATAAAACACGGATTCTACGGTCGCGATGAATAACCAAACATACAACCCTAGACCCCTACGAGAGCGGCAAGTAACCCTCCCAATTCTAGAGTTAGGAGACCCGGTCTCGACTTCTCGAGATGGTCTCCCACTGGACCCCAGAACCCAGTTACTTATGCTCCCTTCTTGGGTCTATCCTAATACGGAAAAGTAAATAATATACAATGGTGACATCATCCTCAACCCGGAAGTGTCCCAATAAAAGAATATTATATACAATGAATTTTACATGAATGAAAATAAAAACTCTCATCTCACATAAAACCCCCGGCTATTCAAGACACGACTGTTCCCCGCTGAAACATGGAGACGCGACCGCGCAGGTCCGTCTTGCCTGAATTTCGGGGCAGATGCTAATTGGTGCTATCCGTCCACCTCTCCGAAGATGCCAAGTTGATTTATGGCACCGTGTATCGAAGGTTTAAACGGATGCGGCCGAGATAGCAGACTTCGTCAGATTCCCCCTCGTTTGAGGGGGTTTTGATTGTGGGGACGCTCTTCTCTGCAGGCGCAAGCCCCTGCAGTTAATTATGCTACCGCATCGCGGTAACCACTTTCTCCTTCTCCAGATGGTCACTTCGTGTCGTGGGTGTTTGTTTTGTTTGTGGTTGCCCGTGGATTGTATACGAAGACTAATTTATGTTGTCGCCCGTAGGACGTGAATTGGTCCAAATTCGTATCTTCTTAGATTTAGGTTTGGGGGTTGGGTTTAAAGATACGTTAGCCTCATTTGAGACTAAGATCAACTTAAACGTTTGTTAAGGATATGTTAGTCTAATTTCTAGACTAAGATCAACTTAACAGGATCATTTAGATCCAACAAGAAAGCAATTGGGCTCTATCGTTTAGTTTAGGGACATTACGGTCGATTACCAGTTTAAGGACATGGTGGTCCAATGTTAGTTTAAGGACATTACGGTCCAGGTTAAGGACATCGTAGTCCATGGGTTTAAAGGGACCCTACAGTCCGAGTTTAAAGATATCGTAGTCCATGAGTTTAAGGACCCCACAGTCCGAGGTTAAGGACATCGTAGTCCATGAGTTTAAGGACCCTGCAGTCCGTAGTTTAAAGACGTCATAGTCTATAAAGTTTAAGGACATCATAGTCCATGAGTTTAAGGACCCCACAGTCCGTGAAATGTGTGGTTGTCGGGACCCATCTCCTCTCTGAAGACGTTGAAGGATTACAACGACAAATATCAGAGGAGTAAAGAGATGTACCCTTGAACCGGTGTGAATTGGATGAAAGATCTATGGTCCGATTTGGAACTAAGATCTGTTAAATATTCATGAGCAGGTGGGCTCAATTAAATATAAGTTGAGGACTTATGGCCAATATTGGGCTAAATCCAATAAACATTTAAACATTTTGTTTATTCTGACTATTGATCCTTTATTTGGGCTTGGCCCTTTTAATAGTGCTGAGTATTAGATCTTGACACTTTTATTCTTTTGTATTGAATGCAGAGCATTCACCAGAACAATTTATGTTCTGTCAGCGCAACCTATGGTGCGCTAGGCGCCGATCAAAAGTGCAGTGCGCTTCTGCCACATGGCGCGCATGTAAGGGACACATGTTATGTTCTGTGCTATGCGCCAGTTTATGAGCGTTGAGCGCTAATTTATGAGCGCATTGCGCTATCAATTTAGTGGCGCAGCCGTGAGTGACACGTGGCACGCTTGGCGCTGAGCGCCAGCCCATGAGCGCGGTGCGCTATTTCAGAAGCGCAAAGCACAAGTTGCATACGTGGTTGACACGTGGCGCATTTTGGTGGTGAGCACCGGTCCAGAGAGCGCAAAAGCGCTGTTCAAGAGCGCAAGGCGCATTTCAATAGCGCAAAGCGCATTTCAATAACGCAAATCGCATTTGATCAATTTTTATGATCTGTGAACAAATTTATGTTCTTTTTAGAAGAGACTTTGTCTTAAGATTCAAGAACAACAGTTCTTATTTTCGAAAGGCTTGGCTTTATAGATCAATGATCTGTGTGAAGAATATGTTCTTCTTTTATTATGTGATGAGATCTTTTGATCTTTTTTATGAAAGACCTTGGTCTTTGTAGATCTATGATCTGTGAATGAAGTAAGTACTTCTTTGTTTTTATGATGAGATCTTTTGACCTCTTTATAAAAGACCTTGGTCTTTGTAGATCTATGATCTTTTAAGAAGACAATTCTTCTTTTTATGAGATGATTTCATCTCTGTGTTCATCGTTCATGATCTTTACCATGAAGAAATAATCTTCTTTCAAGTGCCTGCTCTTCTTTCTTTGAATTTCTCAAAGTTTATAGGGGTTTTTTCTCTCTATCAGACTTAAGTCTTGGGGCCTTTATATAGGGCAATTTGATTTGTTGAATCAGTTAAGGAGATCTTTCTCTGATTAATTTGGGGATGTTTCCCCACCGTTGGATCTTTGATCCTAGGGCTTCTGTTTTACAGAAGGCAATCTTCTTATTTTTAACAAGATTGGGAAAATCTTTCCATAACAGAATTTTAATTCTGATTAATTAATAATTTATCATTATTATTAGATCTTTTGATCTATCGGTGGGGAATTTTATAATTCCAGCGCTGGCGCACCCGTGCTTTGCACGTGGTGCGCTACTCAGAGCACAGCGCACTTTGCGCTAGCGCACCTACGTTTGACACGTGGTGAGCTGCTCAGAGCGCAGCGCAGCCTGTGTTAGCGCATCCGTGTTTGACACGTAGCGCGCAGCGCGCTTAGCACTGGATCTGAAGCGTTGCTTCAATTTTTGAATTTTAAATTTCAAAACAGAGTTTTGCTCTGATTAGGGAAAACGGAAGCGTCGCTTCATTCCAAATCTCGGAATTTGAACAGAGTTTTGCTCTGATTGGGGTAACAAATGCCCCTACCGTTGCGCTTACGTGGCCCATACGTGAGTGCGACGGTGGTAGCATCTCAGTCGTTGAATCAACTTTTGGAAGTTGAAACGACTCTCAATACCTATAAATAGGGCCTTTGGCCCTCTGCGATGACCATTGTTCATCTCCTTCTTGTTTTCTGAGATTCTCCCACAGAGCATAGCTCTCTTGTTTAAGGACTTTTTTAAGAGCCAAAACTCTGTTAGAACTTAGGTAAAGTTTAAAACTTTCAATAAATTAGGGTTTTACCCATTAACAGAGCCTTGCTCTCTATGGATCTTTGATCTAAAGAAAATCTTTTTAGGGATTCAATAATAGAGCTTTGCTCTCTTGAATCATGTTGATTTGTTAGTCTTTGATGAAGAACTCTTAAGAGTTTGTTCATGGATCTTGAAGATCCCAGATTTTTTTTTAATTCATAAAAAATTAATCTTAGTTAATTCTTTTCTGATGGAATTTTCCATCATCATTACAGAGTCGGGCTCTTGAGGAATTTTATTCCTTCATGATCAGATTTTGACAAGTGTCACTCTGTCATAGAGCATTGCTCTCAAAGAGAGATTTTCTCCTTGACCCGAGGGGTTGTTTATTGAATGAGATCCCCTTCTTTTAGAATCTCTCACAAATTCAAATTTGTTAGATGTCATAATTAGAATTTGTTTTCTCCATGGGGATATCAAGAGTCGATTAAATCCCTCTGCCTTTTTTCCTCATTACTAATCTCTTAATGATGTTTCTTTTCAGGCACTATGATTGTTCATTTATACAGTCTGAACGAGTTCATTACTTATGAGGATATTCGCGTACATGGCCGTTGCCAAAACCAAGAGTTTACAGATACCCAATGTGCGGAGATTATGGGTCGTCTGTATGCACGCGTCGGTTGGCTACTTCCTCGCCGTTCCGCTCTCTTAAAAATCGTAGTGGGAGCAATTTGGAGAGCACTTCCGGGGTTTCATGAGGCCATGCCGCTTAATGCGCTGGATGATACTGAAGACAAGGTGCATTCAGTGTACCTGTCGGGGCTGATCTCGAAGAAGCGGCGAGATAACCTCATTGATATTCTGCATCAAACTTTTCAACAGACGACGATAATCGCTTTTTATTAAAGGGGGGACATTGCCGTGGATCTCGACACTCGTGAGCGTGAGAGGATGCATACGAGAATGGTCAGAAAGGCCAGAAAGATTCTAGACGGCCTTACTTTTGAATTCCTCAATCCATGCCCTGGATCTGAGGTTTTACCATTGCAATCATCTTGATGATGTTTTCTTTTACTGCTTTCATGATTGTAAAAACCTTTTGAAGTATGAATGGCAATTTTCTCATTTCAGCGTATTTTATTTTATGTACTAAATCTTTTGCACATGCATGGACTGGTATGCTTCGAACGCTTAATCAAATGCGAATCAAATGTTATCCTTGTTTCCTTCTTCTCTTTTCTTTGTTATCAGCATGTCACCTTAGTAAACACAGCCGGCAGATGATAGAGCGAGCATCTTGTCTTGGCTTCTTCGAGGGGTAGTGATGGCTTAGGAGGCAGATTCAGATCTGTTACCTAAGACTTTTCAACTTTATGAGCCGTGAGGGTCTCATAAAGACTTTTCTCTCTACGAGTCGAGAGGATCTCATAGGTGTATTTTCTTCTTGGGAATCGTGAGGATTCCTAAGCGCGTTTTCCCTTATAAGTCATAAGAATCTTATAAGAGAGTTTTCTTCCTTATGAATTGAGAGGACCCACAAGAGTTCAATGAGATTGACGTTATCCGCATTTCACGGCATCATTAGGCGATGCATTTCCGAGACGGGGTCATGTGGATGACGCATTTCCGTGACGGGGTTATGTAGATGACGTATTTCCGAGACGGGGTCATGTTGATGTTGTATTTCCGAGACGGGGTCATGTGGATGACGTATTTTCGAGACGGGGTCATTTTGATGACGTATTTCCGAGACGGGGTCATGTGGATGACGTATTTCCATGACGGGGTCATGTGAATGACGTATTTCCGAGACGGGGTCACGTGGATGACGTATTTTCGAGACGGGGTCATATGGATGACGTATTTCCGAGACGGGGTCATGTGGATGACGTATTTCCGAGACGGGGTCATGTGGATGACGTATTTCTGAGTCGGGGTCATGTGGATGACGTATTTCCGCGACGGGGTCATGTGGATGACGTATTTCCGAAACGGGGTCATATGGATGACATATTTCCGCGACGGGGTCATTTTGATGACGTATTTCCGAGACGGGGTCATGTGGATGACGTATTTCCGAGACGGGGTCATATGGATGACGTATTTCCGAGACGGGGTCATATGGATGCCGTATTTCCGCGATGGGGTCATGCGGATGACGTATTTCCGAGACGGGGTCATGCGGATGATGTATTTCCGAAACGGGGTCATGTAGATGACGTATTTCCGAGACGGGGTCATGTTGATGACGTATTTCTACGACGAGGTCATATGGATGATGTATTTCCGAAACGGGGTCATGTAGATGACGTATTTCCGAGACGGAGTCATGTGGATGACGTATTTCCGCGACGGGGTCATTTGGATGACGTATTTCCGAGACGGGGTCATGTGGATGACGTATTTCCGCGACGGGGCCATTTGGATGACGTATTTCCGAGACGGGATCATGTGGATGACGTATTTCCGAGACAGGGTCATTTGGATGATGTGTTTCCGAGACGGGGTCATGTGGATGATGTATTTCCATGACGGGGTCATGTGGATGGCGTATTTCTGTGACGGGGTCATGTGGATGACGTATTTCCAAGACGGGGTCATGTGGATGACGTATTTCCGAGACGGGGTCATATGGATGACGTATTTCCGAGACGGGGCCATGTGGATGACGTATTTCCGAGACGGGGTCATGTGGATGACGTATTTCCGAAACCGAGACGAGGTCATGTGGATGACGTACTTCCACGACGGGGTCATGTGGATGACGTATTTCCGTGACGGGGTCATGTGGATGACGTTGCGTCTGTTGTAATGAGACAAATATCGAAGCGGTCTCCAGGTTGTCTCGGAACCATCGAGATTTGGAGTAGGGGCTTTGCTGTAGCTCCAAGGTTGATTGCAGTATTTGAATCCTGCTGGAATAGGGAGGAACGCTGTTGATGATCTCTAGGCTATCCCTGAATCGTCGAGATTTGGCTTCGTTTTCTGATGGAGCCTGGGGAGGGAAGGTATGATTCCTTCTTTGTTTGCGCCCCTGGATCGTATACAGGGATTGATGTGATGTCACCTGTAGGGCAAAAAGTTTCATTTTATTTTTTTCTTTCCGCGATGCTCTATCATTTCAGCTTTTATATCGCGAAGGTCACGATTGCCCAATCATTTCGGCTATTTTTCGCGGTGCCCAATCATTTCGGCTATTTATTTTATTTTTACTCGCTGCTTTTTATTGCGAGTTGCCCAATCATTTTGGCTATTTTCCATGCATACATTTTTTTTACTTGCTGATTTTGTTGCAAGTTGCCCCATCATTTCGGCTATTCCGTATGCATGTGTGGCTTACTAGCTTTTCGCTGCACGCCTGGAATTAGACACCGATCTCGGCATCAGCACCGCTACAACTGGGATATTGCCAGGAGCGAATCATCTTTTGCCTCGTTCAATGTCGAACAAAGGTGGCTTAGCGAACAGGGTTAGGATCTTGTTGACTAAGGCTTTTGACTTCATGAGCCGTAAGGGTCTCATAAAGGTATTTCTCCCTACGAGTTGTGAGGATCTCGTAGGTGCGTTGTCTCCTAAGGAATCATGAGGACTCTTAAGTGCATGTTCTCTTAGAAGTCGTAAGGATCTTACAAGAGTGTTTTCTCCTTATAAGTCGAGAGGACTCACAAGGGTTGTTCACCGTGTAGACATATCCCTAGTCACGGATGGGACTTTGTTAGGGAAATATTTTTTTGCGCCCGTGGATTGTATACAAGGGTCGATATTTAGTCGCTTGTAGGGCGGTGTTGGAGGTTGTGGTGGTTGTTTAAGAACAGATTCAGATCCCTGTAGGTTAAGACTTTTGAATCTTATGAGCCATAGGGTTCTCCTTACGAGTCGTGGGGATCTCGCAAGTGTAATTTCTCCTTAGGAATCGTGGGGATCCCTAAGTGTATTGCTCCCTTATGAGTCGTAAGGATCTCATGCAGTTGGTTTCTCCTCACAAGGTCGAGATGACCCTGCAAGTGTCTTTTAACGAGATTGCTCCCTTTCGGGGTTTCACAAAACTCGCCGGTAGCCCTGCTGTTTTTACTCACGGAGCCCTCTCGGGTTTTCATCCGTGCCCTTTTCGCTTATGGACATACCGATTTTTCTTTTTCTTTCTTTCTTCTTGTTTTTTTATTCTTTTCTCTTTCTTTTTTATACCAGCCTTGGGATGCTGCGGTTTACAGTAGTTTATCGACGTCTCGGTCAACAGCGAGTTTTAAGACATAGTGGTCCATCGTTAGTTTAAGGACATTTCGGCCCGTTGTTAGTGTAAGGACGTTTCGGTCCGTCTTTAGTTTAAAGACGTTTCAGTCCACTGTTAGTTTTAAGGACGTTTCGGTCCGTCTTTAGTTTAAGGACATTTCGGTCCACTATTAGTTTAAGGATATTTTGGTCCGCTGTTAGTTTAAGGACGTTTCGGTCCGCTATTAGTTTAAGGACGTTTCAGTCCATTAGGCGGCTACTACTTGTAGAGTTTGGGCTTAGGAAGATAGCGAGCGGACATAGTCGTCGTCATCTATCATTGACCTAGGTTGTGACTCGTCAGGCGTAGTACTTTTTCAGGAACGACCGTTTATTGGCCTGAAAGGTCTTTCGCCATGCATGTCCATGAGTAGGTAAGTTCCACCCTGGTAGACTTTGTCTATGATATACGGGCCTTCATAATTCGGCTCGAATTTCCCCGCCTGGCGCGATTGGGGATCATAGGTCTTTTGACAACTAGCACTAGTTCGCCTTGGTGGAATGTTCTCGGCCTAGTCAATCTTTCATATGAACGTGTCATTTTTGCTTTATAAGCCTCCAGATTTTGTTCCGCCATGAGCCGAGTTTCATCAAGGGCATCGAGCTCTTCAAGTCAAAGATGAGCATTCTCTTCGTCCGTTAGCTCGTAGTGAACTGCCACTCGTAGAGAGGGTAGCTCTATCTCGAGGGGGAGTACTGCCTCTGTACCGAATACCAACGCGTACGGCGTTGTGTTAGTGGCCGTTTTGAACGTAGTTCGATACGCCCAGAGAGCTTCATGCAGTCTCTCATGTCAGTCCTTCTTATTTCGAGACACCGTCTTTTTCACGATCTTCGTCAGGGTCTTGTTGAAAGCCTCAGCCAGACCGTTAGCTTGGGGATTATAGACTGAGGAGTATCTCCAGTATATGTTATGCTGTTGTGCGAAGCAGCTGATCTTGTGGCTTTTGTAGGCTTGCTTATTATCGGAGATAATCCGTTGTGGAGTTCCAAACCGATAAATGACGTGCGTCTTGAGGAAATAAAGGATATTCTCCGTCTTTACTTCCCTCGGCGGTACTGCTTCTGCCTACTTGGAGAATTAATCAGTTGTCACCAAAATGAATCGATATCCTCTGGACGATGGTGGCTCGATGGGGCCGATTATGTCAGTTCCCCACATTTCGAATTGCCAGCTAGCCACCGTTGGATGCGGTGCATTTGGATGCTGATGGATAAAGTCTCCGTGAATTTGGCATGAGTGGCAGCTTCGCGTATTCGAGGCAATCCTGGATCATCGTGGGTGTTCCCCGCCGAATATAGAGACACGACCGCATAGGTCCGTCTTGCCTGAAATTCGAGGCATATGCTAATTGGTGCTATCCGTCCACCTCTCTGAAGATGTCAAGTTGATTTATGGCACCATGTATCGAAGGTGTAAACGGATGCGGCCGATATAGCAGACTTCGTCAGATTCCCCATCGTTTGAGGGGTTTTTGATTGTGGGGACGCTCTTCCCTGTAGGCGCAAGCCCCCGCAGTTAATTACGCTACCGTATCGCGGTAACAACTTTCTCCTTCTCTATATAGTCACTTCGTATCATGGGTGTTTGTTTTGTGTTTGGCTGCCCGTGGATTGTATACGGAGACTAATTTATGTTGTCGCCCGTAGGGCGTGGACTAGTCTAATGCCGTATCTTTCTTAAAATTGGGTTTGGGGGTTTGGGTTTAAGGATACGTTAGCCTCATTTGAGACTAAGATCAACTTAAACGTTTGTTAAGAATACGTTAGTCTAATTTTAAACTAAGGTCAACTTAACGGGATCGTTTAGATCCGACAAGAGAGAAATTAGACTCTATTGTTTAGTTTAGTGACATTGCGGTCGATAATTAGTTTAAGGACATTACAGCCCATCGTTAGTTTAGGGACATCTCAGTCCAATGTTAGTTTAAAGACATCACGGTCGAGGTTATAGACATCATAGTCCGTAGGTTTAAGGACCCCACAATCCAATGTTAGTTTAAAGACATCACGGTCGAGATTAAGGACATCATAGTCCGTGGATTTAAGGATTCCACAGTCCGATGTTAGTTTAAAGACATTAAGGACATCATAGTCCGTGGATTTAAGGACTCCACAGTTTGATGTTAGTTTAAAGACATCACGGTCGAGGTTAAGGACATCATAGTCCATGGATTTAAATACTCCACAGTCCGATGTTGGTTTAAAGACATCACGGTCGATATTAAAGACATCATAGTCCGTGGATTTAAGGACCCCACGGTCCGATATTTAGTTTAAAGACATCACGGTCGAGGTTAAGGACATCATAGTCCATGGGTTTAAGGACTCCACAGTCCGATATTATGTGTTGTTGTCGGGACCCGTCACCTTTTTGAAGACGTTGAGGAATTACAACGACAAATATCAAAGAAGTGAAGAGATGTACCCTTAAACCAAGGTGGATTGGTTGAAAGAGCAGATGTGCTCAGTTCAAAATAAGTTGAGGACTTATGGTCAAAATCGGGCTAAGTCCAATTAAAAAAATGTTTAACATTTTATTTTTCGTTCTGGCTATTAAGCCTATATTTGGGCTCAGCCCTTTTAATAATGGTAGGCATTAGGCTCTGACATTTTTGTCTTGTATTAGAAACAAAGTTTGTTCTGACAGTGTGCCATGTGGCGCGCCAAGCACGTTGCGCCGGTCAAAGAGCGTATTGCGCTTCTATCGGGTAGCGCACACGAAAAGGACACGTGTCGTGCTTAGCGCTAAGCGCTAGTTTGTTAGCGCATTGCGCTTTTAATTTATGAGCGCATTGCGCTAGTCTGTTGGCGCACCAGTGAGTGACACGTGGGGCGCTTGGCGCTAAGCGCCAGCTCATGAGCGCAATGCTCTGTTTTAGAAGCGCAAAACGCAGATTGTGTTTCTGGTTGACACGTGGCAAGTTTTGGCGCTGAGCGCCGGTCCAATGAGCGCAATGGCGCAATTCATGAGTGTAAGGCACTTTTCAATAGCGCAAAGCGCATTTGATCAATTTTAAGATCAAATAACAAATTTATGTTCTTCAAAGGAGGCTTTGCCTCAAGATCCAAGGACAAAAGTTCTTGTTTTGATAAAAGACTCTGCTTTTATAGATCAAAAGATCTGTGAATGAAGTATTTTACTTCTTTTGGTCTTTTTATGATTAGATCTTTTTGATCTTTTCTTTTTTATTAAAGACCTTGGTCTTTTTCTTAGATCTCTGATCTTTTTAGAAGATGGTTCTTCTTTTTACGAGATGGTTTCATCTCTATTATTCAAGAACATAATTCTTTTTACCTTGAAGATGAAGAAAAACCTTCTTCTTTCTGAGAGTTTTCTCTTCTTTTGCAGAGGGCTTTTCTCTCTCCTTTTCTGTCTTCTCTCCCTTCTGTATTCTCTAACTCCTAGACTTGAAGTCTAGGGTCCTTTATATAGGGCCAAATGATTTGTTAAATCAGTTTTAAGAAATTTTTCTCTGATTGATTTGGGAATATTTCCCACCATTGGATCTTTGACCCTAAGGCTTCTGTTTTACAGAAGATAATCTTCTTGTTTTAATAAGATTGAAAAATCTTTCCATAACAGAACTTTAGTTCTAATTAATTAATAATTTATTATTAGTAGATCTTTTGATCTGACGGTGGGGGAATTTTTAATTCCAGCGCCGGCGTACCTTATGCTAGCGCACCTACGTTCGACACGTGGCGTGCAGCGCAGCGCAACTGCGCTAGCGCACCCGTGTTTGACACATGGTGCGCAGCGCAACTGCGCTAGCACACCCGTGTTTGACATGTAGCGCGCAGTGCAGAGTGCTGGATCTGAAGCGTTGCTTAAACTTTTAAATTTTGAATTTTGAAACAGAGCTTTGCTCTGATTAGGGTGCGCTGCCTAGGGCGCAGCGCTCCTGGCGCTGGCGTGTTTGGTTTTGACACGCAGCGCGCAGGATCTGAAGCGTTGCTTCAATTTTTGAATTTTGAAATTCAAAGCAGAGCTTTGCTCTGATTGGGAGAAACAAATGCCCCCCCACCGTTGCGCTCATGTGACACACACGTGAGTGCAGCAGTAGCAACATCTGAGCCTTTGGATCAACTCAAAAGTTGAGGAGACGGTTCAGTGCCTATAAATAGGACCTTTGGTCCTCAGATGATTACCATATTTTTCTTAAGAATTTTTATTCAGAGCCTTGCTCTTCTGTTCAAGAACTTTCAAGAGTTAGAACTCTACCAAACTTAGATAAAATTAAATTAATTTTAATAAATTAGGGTTTTTACCCATTAACAGAGCCTTGCTCTTCATTGGTATTTGATCTAAAGAAAACCCTTCTAGGGTTTCATTAATAGAGCCTTGCTCTCATGACCCATAGATCTAAACAGATCTTTTCTTGGGGTTTCTTATCCCATGCATCAGAGCTCTGCTCTTTTGATAATATGTAGATCTTTTGATCTTTTGATGAAGAACTCTTAAGAGTTTTTCATGGATCTTTAAGATCCCAGAATATTAATTCTCAAGAATTAATTATAATTAATTTTTGATGGATTTTCCATCATCATTATAGAGCTAGGCACTTTAAGGAATTTTATTCCTTCATGACCAGAGTTTGAAAAGTGTCACTCTGTTAGAGAGCTTTGCTCTCAAATGGAGATTTTCTTCTTTTCTCGAGAGATTTCTCATTCAATGAGAATATTCCTTGAGGATTTCCTCATTAATTGCAATGATGAGGCCGTTTTATTAATTGATGCATTGTCATCTGGATTTTGTGAGTCCACCTTTGGTCCCCTTTCCACTGCATTACAGTGTGGTACAAATTTTAAAGTGTCGAGCGTCAGAATTTTAAGATTAAATTATAGTACTGATAATTGAATTCTGTTCTTTCTCGTAGGCGACATGTCTTCCGATCTTTCTTTCCCGTTTTTCCGTTCAGAGGGAGGATTCCCTGAGACACCTGTGGACCGAGAGGTTCTCGCGCTTATCAAAGACTATGACCCGGAACACAAAAACCTTCACTTGTGGGTAGGTGGTACGACCAGATAATCAGAGGTCATCGAAGCTTCTCTTGTGCGACGCCGTCGGATCCGATCTCATCGATTTCGTATGCGGATGCACCCCCGGTGATTTGTGCTATAGAGGTTGTCAATTGGACTTCGGAGGGTCTTCTTCAACCTTCGATTGCCGCCATATCCATGCAGCTGCCGGCGGCTTTGGATACTTGGGGCGGCGCATATGCCAGGGCGAGTCGCGCCCTTAGAGACAACCTTATAATATCGGGTTGACTCCTCGACATTCGGTTGGGTATTTGCAGTGGGCCAGGTACATTTTGTGGGCGAAGAAAACGCAACTGCTGAAGTTCGGCCTATATCCCGCGGTTTACGCTTCATTGTTCCAATATTCTGTTCCTCCGACATGGTGGATTAAGGCGTTCTTGGAGTAATGGAACATCCCAACCCACACCTTTCTTCTACTGGGCAGAGAAGTCTTAATCTCCTTAGAAGAATTTGCTGAGATTTCCGGTTTGCCGGTTAGGAGGAGCACTATGAGGAGCTGCTTCCTCGGGACGAATACGTTTCTCTACCAAGCCAGTGGTAATGGGCCTAACACCGGAGAACACCATCCAGCACCAGTTTCCTAATCTGATAAAGGTGCTTAATATGTACGAGAGTCTTTTCTTGGAATCCGGAGGCCGGGGGGTCAGTTTTGCAGACTTCATTGCCTGGTTTCTTCGTCCGGAGATTCTATCGCAACGAGGCGAAAAATTTTCCAAGCTCGACGATCCCTTCGGCTTTGACTTGGACCGTCGACCAGTATTGGAAGATGATCAGAAGGGCTTTTATCTTCACGATGCCGCGATCATCCCTCTGTTAGAAATCGCTGCTCCGGGCATTGACGAGGAGACTTTCTTTCTCGGGTTTCTCGGGGTATGGTTGTGTTGGTTCGCGGTCCCTATACACCCTCGCTATATGAGGCCGTCCGTCTTCTACCTAGCATATCGAATGGTGGCCGGAATACAAGTGGCCATTGGGATTGCCGGGCTGGCCCACCTGTACCATGGTCTTAGCGTGGCGGCGGATACAACTGAACTGGGGGTGCAAGCTGCCAATGTCCCGATGCACTACTTTACTTTATGGATGGAAATGCACGTGCTCGGGGCATTTGGTATTCATAAAAGACCCTCGTTTTACGAGAAATGCAAGCTCTCATGAATTATGCGACTGGTTGACGCGTCTATCGTGAATCCGTCTCAGCGGGAAGCTAGGAGCTTGCTTCTTCGTCCGCGCACGGTCGGGGCTGGTATGTCTTTCACGAACAAAGTCCTGACAATCGGCCAGGAAACTTCTAAGACGGTGCTGGCATTGCGCGACAATTTTAAGGACGGGGCCTCCGTGTTGAAAGCCCGGGAGATTCTACATCTATACTCCATCAGGCCGGGCTTCCTCGTATTCAGGAAAAATGATGCGGCGCTTTTTATGAGATACAACCCCTATCATTTTGCCCCAGCAGCTGAGTTATAACTAGGGGGTTCCACTGGAGGCGTTTTTGGAAGAACCAGCTGCCATCAGAGAGGGAATACGGGGTACGTTACATCACTTTATGCGCTTGAATACGGGCTCCCACTTCTTTATTAGCGAACCAAGTTGCATCCCGAGGGTCCTTAACGTATACGGGGCCTGGTATCAACACACGATGGGTGCTGTCATTAGGGAAGAGAGGCGATTGCTACTCAATCGCAAGAGTGCGCCCTCTACCAGTGATCGCAACATCCCTTTAAGGAGACGGATCGCTGTGCCCCCTCCGCTAAGAGAGGCTGCTGCAGCTGAGCCTCCCCGTGTGCTAAGCCCCACGCGTGGATTGCCCCGTGATCCTGTGGACGTGCCATCGGCGCCCCATGCTCCCGTGGAGACGGTAACCATAGCTTCACCCGAATCTGGCGTGGGCTCGGATATCGGGACTCGCCGTCCCAAAGTGCCTATGAAACGCAAGCTGATGCTGGCTGCGACCGGGGCTCGCTTACAGAAGAAGAAAAAGAAGTCGCTCTTCTCCGTCGATGTCGTATTTGGTCAGGAGCCTCATGCTCCCTATAGTGAAGGCTTGAGCAAGCATGGGACAAATGAGGGCTTATTCATGCCGCCAGATGATACAGATCTGGCGGCTGCCATCGCAGCTTCCGAGCGATTGGCAAGATGCGAAGAAGGGTTGGCCAACCTCGCGCGATCAGGTAATCATTAGTTGTATTTTTCGCCATTGCATCATACTTCTATCATTGTTTTTTGACTAACGGTTTTCCTTTTTTAATAGGCATTTCTACCGAAGAAGCTCTCGCTGCTTCTCTCAAGACTTTTGAGGAAGAGGAACGACTTCGAGCATCCTTAAGCCTTGGTACATTTCGGTTCGCCATATTTTTGCTTCCGTTTCTTAGGAGTAATCTGACACTTTCTTTGTCTTATCGCAGGGACCACAATGCCTATCCCGCAAGCTAATGCGGAAATTCTCCCCGGGCCAGCTACCGAAGTCCCGACCTCTTCGGCACTGCCGCAAGAGACCTTACTTAAAAAACCGATGACGGAAGCCTTGACGGCTCCAGAGGTAACCCTGCATGCGTCATGTTTCCCCCAATCAGAGCAAAGCTCTGTTTTGAATTTTAAAATTCAAAAATTGAAGCAACACTTCAGATCCTGTACGCTGTGAGCTGCGCGCCACGTGTCAAAAGCAGACACACCAGCGCCAGGAGCGTTGTGCCCTAAGCAGCGCACCCCCAATCAGAGCAAAGCTCTGTTTCAAAATTCAAAATTTAAAAGTTGAAGCAACGCTTCAGATCCAGCGCTCTGCGCTGCGCGCCACGTGTCAAACACAGGTGCGCTAGCGCAGGTGCGCTGCGCTCCACGCTGCGTGCCACATGTCAAGCACGGGTGTGCTAGCGGAGCTGCGCTGCGCTCCGCGTTACGCGCCACGTCTCAAGCACGGGTGCGCTAGCGTAGCTGCACTGCGCTCCGCGCCGCTTATCGAACGTAGGTGTGCCAGCGCTGGAATTAAAAAAATTTCCCACTGTTAGATCAAAAGATTTAATAATAATAAATTATTAATTAATCAGAATTAAAATTCTGTTATGGAAAGATCTTTCCAACCTATTAAAATAAGAAAATTATCTTCTTCAAAGCAGAAGCCCTAGGATCAAAAATCCAACGGTGGGAAATATTCCCAAATCAATCAGAGAAAGATCTCTCAAAACTGATTTAACAAATCATTTGGCCTTATATAAAGGACCCTAGACTTCAAGCCTAAGTGGGAGAGAATACAGAAAAGAGAGAGAGAAACCCTCTGCAAACTTTGAGAGAAAAGAAGAGTAAGCTCTTAGAAAAATGAAGATTTTTCTACATTTTCAAGGTAAAGAACTATGTTCTTGAATAACAGAGATGAAATCATCTCATTAAAAAAGAAGAACCCTCTTCTAAAAAGATCATAGATTTGAAAAAAGACCAAGATCTTTGATAAAAAGAAAAGATCAAAACATCTAATCATAAAAAAATAAAAGAAGTTTTTACTTCATTCACAGATCTTTGATCAATAAAGGCAGAGCCCTTTTATAAATCAAGAATTTTTGTTCTTGGATCTTGAGGCAAAGCCTCCTTAGAAGATTATAAAAGTTGTTCTGTGATCTTAAAATTGATCAGAAGCATTTTGCGCTATTGAAAAGTGCCTTACACTCATGAATTGCGCCCTTGCGCTTATTGGACTGAACTTGCCACGTGTCAACCATAGACACCACTTGCGCTTTGCGCTTTTAAAACAGAGTGCTGTGCTCATAGACTGGCCCCAAGCGCACCACGTCGCTCACTGGCGCGCTAGCGCAAAGCACTCATAAATGGAAAGCGCAAATGTGCTAATGAACCAACGCTTAGCACTGAGCGCGACACGTGTCAACTTCGCGTGCGCTAGCGCAATGCGCTCTTTAATTAGCGCAAAGCGCCTGACGCGCCATGTGGCGCATTGTCAGAACGTGCTCTGTTCTGATAAAGACAAAATGACAGAGCCCAATGCTTAGCATTATTAAAAAGGGCCGAGCCCAAATAAAGGCTTAATAGCCAGAACAAAAATAAAATGTTAAAACATTTTAATTGGACTTAGCCCAATTCTGGCCATAAATCCTCAACTTATTTTGAATTGAGCACATCTGCTCTTTCAACCAAATTATCTCGGTTCAAGGGTACATATTTTCACTCCTTTGATATTTGTCGTTGTAATTACTCAATGTCTTCAAAGAGGTGACGGGTCCCGACAACCACACATTTTACGGACTGTGGGGTGCTTAAACTTATGGACTATGATGTCCTTAATCTCGACCGTGATGTCTTAAAACTAATATCGGACTGTGGGGTCCTTAAACTCATGAATTATGATGTCCTTAATCTCGATCATGATGTCTTAAAACTAACGTCGGACTGTGGAGTCCTTAAATCCACGGACTATGATGTCCTTAACCTCGACCGTGATGTCTTAAAACTAACACCGGACTGTGAGGTCCTTAAACTAACGGACTATGATGTCCTTAATCTCGACCGCAATGTCTTTAAACTAACAATGGATCGTAATGTCCTTAAACTAATTATCGACCGCAATCTCTTTAAACTAAACAATAGAGCCCAATTGCTCTCATGTCGGATCTAAACGATCCCGTTAAATCGATCTTAGTCTAGAGTTAGACTAACGTGTCCTTAACAAACGTTTAAATTGATCTTAGTCTCAAATGAGGCTAACGAATCCTTAAACCCAAACCCCCAAACCCAAATCTAAGAAAGATACGGATTTGGACTAGTCCACGCCCTACGGGCGACAACATAACTTAGTCTCCGTATACAATCCACGGGCAACCAAATACAAAACAAACACCCACGACACGAAGTGACCGTATGGAGAAGGAGAAAGTTGTTACCGCAATACGGTAGCGTAATTAACTGCAGGGGCTTGCGCCTGCAGGGAAGAGCGTCCCCACAATCAAAACCCCCTCAAATAAGGGGGAATCTGACGAAGTCTGTTACATTGTCCGCATCTGTTTAAATTTTCGATACATGGTGCCATAAATCAACTTGGTATTTGATCGCACGCTTTTGGCGTGTCGGATGTTCAAAGAATTAAAGTGTAACCGCGATCAGGACGGTGTCGCTATGCAGCTAGCCGGTTGAGCACGGGTCGGTCCACAGGGAGATGGTGGTATCTTACCTTCTTGTCTTAGACGAGTCAATAAAGAATCTGTATGTTTGTTTGATCTAACCTATGTGTTTATTTGCAAGTATAAAGTTGTTAAGAAGAAAATACGAGATTGTAAGCTAAAGAAATCCGTACTCAAAACCTTTGAGCCGAGTCTTGACCAATTGAAGCTCGAGCAATCGGCAACAACGTGGATTAGGGGATTTAAGCGCGGTATTCGTGGAATCCGGCTTATTTACCCTTGTCCTTCCGTTCTTGTCTCTTGCTTTCGCCTCCGGCCAAACCGAACGCAACCGGTCGCGGTTAGGAGTCACCGTGACCTTGTCAGGGTACGGTGCCTAACGGAGCGCTTGCGTATGGTCTGGGTGGAGTTCAATGGAAAATAACGGGAAAAGGAAAAGAGCAAAGAAATGTTAACTTACAATATCATATGGATTCTTAACAACAACAATAATTACAACATTCACAAAATGAACAAAAGAGAACAAAAAGAAAAGAACAAAGAAAAGAATACAAGTAATTAAGTGCATGAATATAAATTGCAAGTAATTAAAGTGCATGGAAATAAATTGCAAGTAATAAAAAGCGATAAAAAGAACACAAAACTAGGACTCAAGACAAGCATGTGATCAATAGCCAACCCTTAAACTTGCAAGCTCAATGAAGAGGTTGCAAGATCAAGGGAAGGGTAGAGAACGCATGTGAAATGAAGTGCTAATTTCATGAAAGAATACGACCCTTGAGATCAATAACTAACCCTTAACCATTCAAGCTCAATAAAGAGGTTGAATGATCAAGAGAAAGCAAGAATCTCAAGGGGAAGAAGAAACACAAGAGAATGATACAAAACCCTCATCTTCATTAATCTCCCACTCAAAAAGCTCTCACTACAATTTTCATGGAAAAAGAATGAAGAAGAAGAAGAAAAACTACAAAAAACTACAAAAGAGTGGACACAAAATTGGACCTTTGGCTTGGCTCAGATCTGCTGTATTTATAGGCTGGAGAATGGAAATCTAGGGCAACCACCAGACCACATGGGAAGTTACAAAAAAGCCCCTAAAAGATGACACTCTGAATCCACAGTACGGCCGCGTTTCCGCGGCCAATACCCCCTATTGGCCGCGGATCCGCGGCCGTCTTGATGATTTGGGTCTTCGTCCTTTGGGTGCTTCCCTGGTTTGGCTTGTTATTCAGTGTGGTATGGTTCTTTTCACAGAAACTCATCACAATATTTCCAGAATTCTAGCACAACAAAAAGGTGATGTGATGTGGATCTTTTGCCATGATTTTCTCGAGCTCCGTGTAGATTTCTTGGATTTGGTGTTGCCATTGTGCTTTGTGCATGACATGACAATTGATTTGCCATCTTGTCTTCTTAAACCGGTATGTGGCAACACACGGATAGAGAGCGGAGGCCGTGTTTTATCAGTTGTTGGCAGTAATCCAGAATTTGTCGTACTTTTCATGGATTTCACTGTTCAGAGCCGAGAATCTGTATTCTGCAAATATGTAGCAAACACTGATCAAAAGCACCTACCTATAAACACACGAGCGTAAGAATGGACGGTATAAAATGCAGTATTCTGGTATGAACAAATACCCCCAAACTTAACTTTTGCTCGTCCCGAGCAAAACCAATTATTCACAAAATTAAAAACCTAACCGCACTTTCGCAGGGAACGCGATTGCACTGAGCTCGTGCAACAAGCCGTTAAACCTCTAGGTGTCCCTAGTAGGAGGAGTGTTGTCTCCTGAGGGTTTTCAGCGGATACTACCCACAAAATCCGGTCAAGTTGGTTTTGTAAAATAACTAAGATTCAAACCCTAAAGTTTTGTTTCAGAAAATAACAATTCTATAATCCTAAGTCTAGACTATCGAACCTTTATTTTTCACACCTCGCTTCTTATTTAACTACAGATTTTATATGTCTTTACGTGCAGTGCAATTAGTGTCGTTAAGTTCCAGAAGGATCGATTAAAGTTATCATGTCGCACAATAAAGCCCAGATAACAATTTTAAAAGGATCACATAAGTTTTATAAAGACTTAAGCATTTTTCAAGTTTCGTTTTCCAGTAAGGTTTCAACTTCAGAATTTCTATCTTCCTTAACAGGAAACTAAGTCGTATTTTTCACTCCACCTTTTTCTTGTTTTCATTTCATACACACCTCTGTGAACGTGCAATAGTCTTTATCATAGAATAAAACCTTCATATCTCCGTTAAATTTTTTTTATAAAAGTCTGTCTTTTATCAAGATTATTCTCACACAAAGAACCGTTAGGAATTTTAACTCGGAGAGAACACTTGCTTGACCTTGTTTTAAAACTGGACTTTCTAGGCTTCTTAGCGAGCTTTGGGCCAATGCACCCAAACCAGTTGGTTTTAGGGCATTAGGTGTAGAAACACCCCAGCGGACTTAATTACTCAAGTTACCTAGGTCCAAAAACAAAAGACAGTTTGACGTGAAAATCAGATGATTTAATACGAACGGAGATATAACCAGCAGTTCAATTATTTTTTTGGATAAAAGACGTGTTTAGTGGGTTTGGTGTGTAATCATTCCAATCAAGTTTCCGATGGGTTATTTTTCAGACTTAGCTCCAATTACGGTATCAATAACATTCCTTCATATTCGCTTTACTTCATAAACTATTCTTGACATTACTTATTTCAGAACAAACCTATTTGATCCTCAGAAAATCATTTATCTGTTTAAAAGTTTAAACATGAAAGACATGTCATCTAATTCCCAAAATTCATGACACGTGTAGTGTGATGTAAAGACGTATATCAGCTATAGTTAACTTCAAAGGAGAGTTATCTTTCAGATTTTCAAAATCTAAACATAAGATTTAGTTATTCCTATTTTTTCAAACAAAAACCGTCGAATGTTGAATCAGAGTTCTTCCACAATCTATCTTGACAAAAAAGTTTTTATATTTTTAGAAAATTTTCAGATTTTTATGGATTTTATGGATTTAATATGCAGATGCAAAATATACATATGAATGCGAAGGAAGAAAGCTTACCGAGCACACCCCCAAACTTAAACTTGACAGTGCCCTCACTGTCAGGCTATACCAAGAGGGTTAAAATTGCCGGCGCTTCCTAGAAACAAATTATATACAAAACAAAAAGGAAAACAAAAATATATACAAAAAAAGTGTCCCCCCCCAAACTTAAGTAAAACAGTGTTTCCACTGTTAAGCGTTGAAATTCAGGATTTAGGGGGGAAAGAACAGTATCGGCTATACAAGGCCTTACACAGGCCAAAAGTGAGCACCAACCATTCAAAGATTTTATCGCTATAATGTACCGGTTGGTGGAAAAAGGCGTAGAGGAAAGAGATGGAGAATACGCGAGACCATATGCGGAGAGAAGCGGGATATGGTCTCGGTATATGAGAGGAAGAAGAATGGCGGACGGGAAAAAGAAGTGGAATACGAACTTGAGGGTGCAAGTGGAGTAAATAGATTAGCACAATTTAGGATGACCGATGTGTGAAAAGCGATTGTGCTAATATATTTACTCGTCGAGAAATGGGGTCAAATCCCTCAAGATTCGTGAGAAACCATGGGTACGCCGAACTTGGTAAACCAGACATATGAAATGTAAGTGATACGGGTTCTTGCAAGGTCGGAACGATGGAAAGGATGGAGGGAAGTGGTTGAGGAAGGGTATCGGTTAAGGTTTCGGGAGGGTGTACACAGTCAATGAAAGGAAAAGGATGAATTGGAAAATCCGACTCATCAATTAAAACTGGTTCATCCTCAACACTATCCTCAATATTCTCCTCAAAATTTATCTCATCCATGCCTTTATCATCCATATCAAGACGCATATGAAGTTCGGGAAAAACAGTTAAAGACTCGGGATGATTATTTGAAGAGACAAACTCAGCCAAATCTACGGGTTCATCATCCAAAATATCCCCAGCGTCAATATCCTCAATCAAGTGAAAATCAATATTCTCAGACACCTCATCAAAAGCATGGATATTAATCAATTCAGGTTCTAAGATGGAGGTGTAGAGGTCAAAAGGATTGTTTGTGGTTTCACTTGGCAAGGTCCCTTCACAATCTGGCAAATCAAACCCTACAAAGTCGCACAACTCATTAAACATTCTATCTTCAATTGATAATTCAGTTGGGACACTTGATAGACTTTCAACACAGGAGTTGTGGGATTCAATTTGAAACGGGTAGGTTTGATTTGGAAGGGGGTACAGCTCACTCTCTCCACTCAAATTCACAGCCTGTCCGACCGCCTTTTCATACATTGGAAAGTTTGGAGCTAGTTGGAAACTAGCTACCGGGTCAGTAGGTTGTATGAGAGCGGCCATGGACGCATTCAAATCCATCATCTGTTGGCTTGACGTTACCCTAAAGTCTTCCAACGACTGTTCCAGACTAGACATGGGTTATGAAGGGGTTTCAGTAAAAGATTCAAAGTTGTTTGGATTCTGAAAATTCCCAAAAGGCTGTGTAGAAGCAATGTCTAGGGAAGGTGCAAAAGTAGGGTAGGATTGGTAGGAATTGAATGGTTGGACAGGAGCAGGATCAACATTTGGATAGGAAGGTGAATGGAATTGTTGATCCCAAGAATTTGAAGTGGTGAAAGGAGTGAAAGATCGGCTACGGGATTGTTCAATACGTTCAGCGATGGACAAAGGACGACTTGCAAAAGGGGTATCAACATAAGCGGGTGCGGGAGGTTGAAAAGGTTGATACGAAGTGGAATGAGGAGTGCAAGTGTTTGTCCTAGACGCTGCTATGCGATCTTTCAGTGAAACTTTGGGCATGGAGGGGTCATTCGATGTTCGGCCAAAGCAAGAACCGTAAGAAGTAATGTCTGGTTGTGGGTACCAAAGTTCGGCAAGAGTTTTTCGAGGTGGGGTACCCATGATATGAAGAGAGAGAAGGAAAGGTAGAGAAAAGGAGGGGAAAAAGAATGTGATTTTATTTTATTTTTTTTTAGTTTATATATTAACAAAAGAATAAAAAACAATATTGACAAAAACAATCACGACATAAAAATACCACACACCTAATCGTTCTAGGGTTCACCTAGGTCAACTAGACCTGCTCCAGAACTTGATTGTCGAAGTAAAACTGTGTCGAGAAACAGGCTCAAGATACACTGATCACGAGGCCAGGTAAGTGCAGAGATAAGGGGAGGTTTTCCAACGCTTTCGCGAAGTTCCTTAATTAAATAACCCTTTCTCTTTTGGCGGTTTCGCCGTTAACACTTTCCTAGACACCCCGTAAACAATATACCGTTAAGCAAGGTTCTAAACACAGTTAACTTCTCCTAGTGAGCGCGGAGTCCTTAAGGCTTAAAGTCTAGTTTCTTTTAAATTTTGTGCGGGTAAACGTTATGCTCAAGTTCGTGATTTGTGGGCCACGGAAAAGGTGATGAAATCCTTTACCGTATGTTGTGGGGTTCGCTTGCCCTTAAGTCCGTATTAATGTATGCAATGTGCAATTCAATAAAAATTCTATAAAGAATAAAACAATCGTTTTTTAGTTTAAGCGCGGCGCTGCAACAAATACGGGTTAGTCAATTTTTGGTGTTTGTTAGCGAACTTGCAAAGAATCCTGCAAAGAATAGTATATTGGACGCGTCGGATTTGAGAAGAAGGTGTTAGTAAAGTACGTACTGTTAAGTTTTTGGGTTAGGAAACCCCCGTTGAATCAAATCTGGTAAGCTTGAAAAGTTCGCTTGCGCGGGTCAAACTACCCGGATCTTTGGCACTGTACTTTGCAATCACCTTAGCCTTGAATGTACACTTTGCTCCCCACAATCGCAGTTTGCAAATCTGCAAAAAATCTGCACTCTTGCCCACAAAAATGATCAAAAACGACAAAAAGAATTTTTTTTTATTTTTATTTTATATACAAAAAGAATATTAACCCGAATAACAAGAAAGAAAATACGCTACCGTCTCCTCGGCAACGGCGCCATTTGATCGCACGCTTTTGGCGTGTCGGATGTTCAAAGAATTAAAGTGTAACCGCGATCAGGACGGTGTCGCTATGCAGCTAGCCGGTTGAGCACGGGTCGGTCCACAGGGAGATGGTGGTATCTTACCTTCTTGTCTTAGACGAGTCAATAAAGAATCTGTATGTTTGTTTGATCTAACCTATGTGTTTATTTGCAAGTATAAAGTTGTTAAGAAGAAAATACGAGATTGTAAGCTAAAGAAATCCATACTCAAAACCTTTGAGCCGAGTCTTGACCAATTGAAGCTCGAGCAATCGGCAACAACGTGGATTAGGGGATTTAAGCGCGGTATTCGTGGAATCCGGCTTATTTACCCTTGTCCTTCCGTTCTTGTCTCTTGCTTTCGCCTCCGGCCAAACCGAACGCAACCGATCGCGGTTAAGAGTCACCGTTACCTTGTCAGGGTACGGTGCCTAACGGAGCGTTTGCGTATGGTCTGGGCGGAGTTCAATGGAAAATAACGGGAAAAGGAAAAGAGCAAAGAAATGTTAACTTACAATATCATATGGATTCTTAACAACAACAATAATTACAACATTCACAAAATGAACAAAAGAGAACAAAAAGAAAAGAACAAAGAAAAGAATACAAGTAATTAAGTGCATGAATATAAATTGCAAGTAATTAAAGTGCATGGAAATAAATTGCAAGTAATAAAAAGCGATAAAAAGAACACGAAACTAGGACTCAAGACAAGCATGTGATCAATAGCCAACCCTTAAACTTGCAAGCTCAATGAAGAGGTTGCAAGATCAAGGGAAGGGTAGAGAACGCATGTGAAATGAAGTGCTAATTCCATGAAAGAATACGACCCTTGAGATCAATAACTAATCCTTAACCATTCAAGCTCAATAAAGAGGTTGAATGATCAAGAGAAAGCAAGAATCTCAAGGGGAAGAAGAAACACAAGAGAATGATACAAAACCCTCATCTTCATTAATCTCCCACTCAAAAAGCTCTCACTACAATTTTCATGGAAAAAGAATGAAGAAGAAGAAGAAAAACTACAAAAAACTACAAAAGAGTGGACACAAAATTGGACCCTTGGCTTGGCTCAGATCTGCTGTATTTATAGGCTGGAGAATGGAAATCTAGGGCAACCACCAGACCACATGGGAAGTTACAAAAAAGCCCCTAAAAGATGACACTCTGAATCCACAGTACGGCCGCGTTTCCGCGGCCAATACCCCCTATTGGCCGCGGATCCGCGGCCGTCTTGATGATTTGGGTCTTCGTCCTTTGGGTGCTTCCCTGGTTTGGCTTGTTATTCAGTGTGGTATGGTTCTTTTCACAGAAACTCATCACAATATTTCCAGAATTCTAGCACAACAAAAAGGTGATGTGATGTGGATCTTTTGCCATGATTTTCTCGAGCTCCGTGTAGATTTCTTGGATTTTGTGTTGCCATTGTGCTTTGTGCATGACATGACAATTGATTTGCCATCTTGTCTTCTTAAACCGGTATGTGGCAACACACGGATAGAGAGCGGAGGCCGTGTTTTATCAGTTGTTGGCAGTAATCCAGAATTTGTCGTACTTTTCATGGATTTCACTGTTCAGAGCCGAGAATCTGTATTCTGCAAATATGTAGCAAACACTGATCAAAAGCACCTACCTATAAACACACGAGCGTAAGAATGGACGGTATAAAATGCAGTATTCTGGTATGAACAGTATTTTCGGAAAGGTGGATGGATAGCACCAATTAGCATCTGCCCCGAAATTTAGGCGAGATGGACCTGCGCGGTCCCGTTACCGTGTTTCGGAGGGGAACACGGACGACGACGTCTTGTTGAAGGAGGCTTCTAAATGGTCTGTTTTGACGGCTCGGGAGGAAAAGTAGCGCCAGAGGCGCGCAGCAAGAGAGCGTAGTGCTGCTTTAGCTGCGGGAGCGGGTTCAAGCGTCGCTACCCCTGCTGCTACTCCTTCAGAGGAGTCTCCGGTTGCCTTGTCTACTGCTTACAGACGAGCGGCACGTGCGGCTCGGGAAGCAGACGGTAACTCAACTCCAAGTAATGTGCCGTGAGGTTCCATTGTCAAATTTTGAATTATCAATTCTCATATATCTTATCTTTGCAGAGCCGAGTCTTCCTAAAGAAGTGGCGGCGACCACCGAGCCTGAGGGAGCGGTGGAGGAGGTAGCTGCTATTCCCGAACTCGGGGTGGTGGCAGGCGATGTGGTCGCAATTGTCGGGCTCGAGGTAGTGGCCGACGAGACGGCTACCACGGCCGCGCCTAAAGCAGCGGTGGATGAGATAGCTGCAATTACTGAGCCCGAGGTGGTGGCAAGCGAAACGGGTGCAATAGCTGGGTCCGATGTGGCCGCTCTTTCTCACGAGTCGGGCACCGCTCCGATCATCGCTTTTCCTGCCTACAGTTCTTTATCATCTCTTTGCGTCGCAAGCGTGACGACGGCTCTTGTAGAGTCATGGGATGAGGTGACGGGAGGTGAGGCCACCCCGATGGAGGAGGGAGACGCCGTTGTTGAATTAAGTGACGCCCTCGTCATGGCTCCGGCTGGCGACTCATCAGGTGGATTTTAGGTTACCGCCATTCTTTTTATTCTGCAATCCTTCCTAACAAGGTTTATCTTGTTTCTAATGCAGGTGCGGCTAGTGCTAATGTCGAGCTACTTGAGACAGCGCCGTCAGTTACCGCCCTGACGATGACCACCTCTCTACCTTCTCTCGTACCGTCGCAGATGCTGGAAGGTATGGATTTGTGACCCATCAGTCTTGTCTCTCGGCTGTATAATTCATGTACTGACATTACGTTATCGCGTTTTTGCAGGAGTCCTTTTTGACCACCTGTACCAGGTGCTGCATCCCCACTTCTCCTTCCCGTCGGAGATTGTTTCATCCAGTGGCGTTGGTGAATACAGCTTTCAATTAATGCTCTTTCTTTTATCGATAATGAAATTATTTCTGATTCTTCTTTGCCTTGATTGTAGTGTTACAGATTGAAGGAGGAGATGAGAGATCAGTTGCGTCACTGGTCCTCCCGGCTTTGCCACCTGCTGCAGCTGTATAGTAAATTCCATTGTTCATGAATCTCTCATGTTTTTTGATCCGTCATCTGATTGTGATTTGTTTTGCACGGTCGCTTCGACTCCGGCCTCTTTCGAATCTCGCATTATGATGTCGGCAGGCCCCTTCTCCAGACGTCCATCATCATGTAAGTCCACGTTGCCAACCTCGGTTCTTGCGGGGAGGCGGAAACGGTAAAAAAATCAAATTTTTAGCGCACTAGGCAACATGGACTAACAGAAGTCGGGATCTTTTCTAAACTAAACTAGCTACCAAGCTAAAGAGAGTTAGCTACTCGGAAATGATGTTATACCTAACTTGAACTCCTTCTTCTTAAAACCTTTGTAGAGGTAGGATGGTGCTTTCCTCGTCGCCTTCTTCCGTCAAAGATGGATCCACCTGAGGGTTCAACCTTCGGGCTCCTTTCTCGAACTTTGAGAGGACTAAGGTCTTTGGCTTGCTAGACCTCTAACCCTAGAGTGAGTAGAGAGTGGTTTAGGGTATTTTTATCTCAAGGAGAGGTTTCTCAACACATGAGAGTGAATCTCCTTGAACTAGAGGAGGAGGAAGAAGAAGAGAGGAGAGAGAATTGTTATGATAGAATGAAGTAACTTTTTTACAACCATAACAATATGAAAATGAATTATCAAATTAATAAAATTAATCTAAATGAAAAAGTTGATGGAAGGTTTGATAAGACTAATATCATTACAAACATTAAATGGTTTTGCTAGAATCAAAGAGCATCTTTGATATATAATGATGATAGTCAAAGTTTCAACCATGGTCAACAAGTCAACCTTGGTCAACAAGTCAACAAACCCAACCATGACACAATTTCATTTAATTAATATTATTAATTGATATATCACAAATTCATTAGGATTTGGAAAAAGACGACTGTCAACTGTGCATACACACCCGTTCCGAAACCCTAATGAAAATTCTCTTCCTCCGCCTCAATCAACTGTGCATACACATCCTCATTCTTGTTCCGAGGAACATGAATACTATGAGATAAAACTAACCCCAAAACATATACTAGTATCTGGCTCAAACCAGAGCCCGCTAGTAATATCCGTCCGGACTCCAAACGTGCACAAGTGCACGGATGAGAACGAACCCTGTCGCAAAACCATGCGACCTCTACTCTGTTTTGCCCAAAGGCGAATAGCCCTCTGTGTGGGAATCTAAAGACTCGACACTACGCTGGCAGTGGGTTTAACCACAGACCGCAAGCGGCACTAGCTGTGCGTAACGGTCCCCAGCTAGATGCCGATAAGAAGACTGACGAGGTGAACCCCATCTGAACTCCTACTGAGTCTGAATATGACAGTCTCCGTACAGTCCGGTCTGTTCGTCTGATACATCGCATGGCGGGCATAGGGGGCGGTAAACGTCAGTCCCCTAATAGCGGTACAAGTCGTGTCGGAGTGAAGCCCAAAACATCCTGAGATAACACTGGAAGCCTACCAGTATATCTCGCTTGCCCTGGCCAGGGACTACTCGTGTAATGGCTCTCCTAGACACAGCGCGATGTCAACCCCCAATACTGGGAGAGACGAATCCTGTTTAACCGTCACTGCCTCCAAGTGTTTCGGGACTGCACCCAACCACTACCTGTTTGCACGACTCCTTTGAGCCGTGGTAGGGTAGTAATCAAAGTGCAGTGGGAACACACTCGAGGCGAAGTGCCAGTGTCAAGTCAGCGGACTAAGCTGTACTCATGTCACCTGGGAACTGATAACTGACGATAGGTATAAAACCAACTAGTCAGTTCCCGATGAGTCCTGTCTAGTGTACTCGTAACCTAACGAGCACCCGCATACTATCTCAAGTACGACGTACTGACGGCTGTGGGACATACCGTCTCCCACACTGGGATGAGAAGCGTATGCGCTAGTCTACTTCGGAGTATCGATGCCCTGTCTCGATAGTCCTGCGACTAAGGACCTGCATAAGGATGTGCTTATAGATTACCTAGCCCCCACTAGTGTGACTGCCATCACAACGCTGGTAATCAAGCAAAGATCCTAAGGTCTCCACTAATGTGTATAGGTGATATACCAAAATAAACACATGTACACATTGAAGTAGAAACAAACCAAGTAGCATACTACTATTTTGAGCAAGATTGTATATACAAGGTGAATATCCCAAGCTTCCAGTAAGTAATATACAAACCAGTATGATACAGTAATGGCCTCTAGGGCATATACACTAACAATCTCCCACTTGCACTAAGGCCATGTACTGGCGTATCGAAGACCTATCATCTCGATCAGCCGCTCGAACTGAGTCTGGGGCAAGGCCTTGGTGAATGGATCTGCAGTGTTTTCTTCTGAAGCAACCCTCCGAACCTCGATCTCCTGGCGATCCACGATCTCCCTGATCAGGTGATATCGCCTTAAGATGTGTCTGGATTTCTGATGGGACCTGGGTTCCTTCGCTAAAGCTATAGCCCCGTTGTTGTCGCAATACAGAGGTATTGGATCAACAATGGACGGAATCACCTGAAGTTCTTTCAAGAACTTCCTCATCCCGACGGCTTCTTTTGCGGCATCAGAGCAGCGATGTATTCCTCTTCCATAGTCGAGTCTGCAACGGTTTTCTGTTTGGAACTCTTCCAACACACCGCCCCTCCATTGAGGGTGAAGACAAAACCCGACATGGACTTGGAATCATCCGTGTCACTCTGGAAGCTGGAGTCAGCAAAGGCCTCGATCTGGAGGCCTTTTCCGCCATACACCAAGAACATCTCCTTAGTCCTTCTCAGGTACTTGAGAATGTTCTTTACCGCTATCCAGTGTTTCTTCCCAGGGTTTGACTGATACCGGCTTACCACACTCAGTGCATAAGCTACATCCGGTCTGGTACACAACATCGCATACATTATAGAGCCTACCGCAGAAGCGTAGGTTATAATAGACATGCGATCCCTCTCCAAATCAGTCTTGGGAGACATCTCTTTAGAGAGGGTGATCCCGTGACAAGCCGGTAGGTAACCGCGCTTGGAATCTTCCATACTGAATCTTTTCAGTATGGTGTTGATGTACCTGGACTGTGAAAGTCCTAATATCCTCTTGGATCTATCACGATGGATCCGGATCCCCAGGATGTATGAGGCATCACCCAGGTCTTTCATGGAGAACCTGTGCGACAAGAACCCCTTGACAGATTGTAGCATAGGAATGTCATTTCCTATTAAAAGAATGTCATCCACGTATAAAACGAGGAATACTACAGTTCTCGCTACAAATCTACTATAGATGTATGGTTCATCTGGATTTTTGATAAAGCCAAATTCTTTGACCGTCTCATCAAAACAGATGTTCCAACTCCGCGATGCCTGCTTTAGTCCATAGATGGACTTAAGCAACTTGCACACATTTCCGCTGCTCCCACTCTGAATGAAACTCTCTGGCTGGTCCATATAGACACACTCCTTTAAATTTCCATTTAGAAAAGCGGTTTTTACGTCCATCTGCCAAATCTCATAATCGTGGAAGGCAGCAATGGCAAGAAGGATCCGAATGGATTTCAGCATAGCCACTGGAGAAAAGGTTTCGTCATAGTCCAAACCAGGTCTTTGACGAAAACCCTTTGCAACAAGTCTAGCTTTATAGGTCTCAACCTGTCCATCTACACTAATCTTCCTTTTGAAGATCCACTTGCATCCTACGGGTTTTACCCCGTCTGGAGCAATGCCCAACGTCCATACTTTGTTGGTGTACATGGACTCCATTTCGGTCCGCATTGCATCCAGCCATTTTACCGAGTCAACGCTCTGAACGGCCTGCTGGAAGCTAGTAGGCTCATCATAATCTATGATGCAATCCTCTTTATCCCCGTCTATGAGAAAACCGTAGTATCTCTCGGGCGGATGAGACTGCCTACTACTCCTGCGGAGCGGTGTAGGAATGTCCTGTTCTTTTGAACCCTCTGGTTCCACTAAGCTTTCAGTAATAGTCTGTGGCTCTGGAATTTCTTCCAGTTTTACTGCGCTCCCACTAATTTCCTTTTCCAAGAACTGGTGTTCTAGAAAGTGGGCATTACGAGAAACAAGGACTTTTTGTTCTTCTGCGTGGTAGAAAAGACACCTCCTGGTGTTCTTTGGGTATCCCACAAACTTGCACAGTACTGAGCGTGCCTCGAGTTTGTCAGCATGCTGCTTTTTGATAAAAGCTGGACATCCCCAGATTTTCAGATATTGAAGATAGGGTTTCTTCCCACTCCATAACTCATATGGTGTGGTAGGCACAGTCTTAGTGGGAACTCGGTTCAAAAGGTATGCGGCTGATTCTAGCGCATATCCCCAGAATGATCGCGGTAACTCAGCGTTACTCATCATGGACCGCACCATATCCAATAGGGTGCGGTTCCGTCTCTCCGATACACCGTTATGTTGCGAAGTGTATGGAGGAGTAAGCTGAGAGAGAATTCCATTCTCTTTTAAATAGTCCAGGAACTCGGCACTCAAGTATTCACCACCTCGATCCGATCTTAGAATCTTGATACTTTTGCCGGTTTGTTTTTCTACTTCATTCTTATATTCCTGGAATTTTCCAAAGGCTTCGGATTTATGTTTCATTAAGAAGACATGTCCGAACCTTGAAAAATCATCCGTAAAAGTAATGAAGTAAGAAAAATCGCTTCGTGCATGTGTAGACATTGGACCGCACACGTCGCTGTGTACGAGTCCCAAGAGCTCGCTCGCTCTTACTCCGTGTCCAGTGAACGGAGTCTTTGTCATCTTTCCTTTGAGACAGGATTGACAAGTGGCATACGATTGATATTCGAACGAATTCAAATATCCTTCTGTATGTAACTTCGTCAATCTTCTCTCATTGATGTGACCCAGTCTACAATGCCATAAGAAAGCCTGATTGATTTCTGGAGACTTTTTTTTTTGTGTATTCTGGACATTGAAAATCTGTGGTTGGTTTAATATGTATATACCATTGCTCAATATACCTGACCCAATCAGAACTTGATTAAGGTGAATGTTTACAACATTGCTTATAAGCGCAAATTCATAACCTTCTTTAGAAACCAAAGATACAGAAATGATATTACAAGTTGCGTTGGGTACAAAATAGCAATTACGCAAAACCAAAACATGCCCATCTGACATTCCCAGGTGATAGTCCCCAACGGCTTTAGCATCCATGCTAGCTCCGTTTGCAACTTTGAGGGTCATGTCACCTGCCTTCAAAACCCTACGGTTTCTCAACGCCTGCAAAGAATTACAGATATGAGATCCTGATCCGGTATCCAATACCCAGGAAGTAGAGTTTATCGAAAGACAGTTTTCAATAACATACACACCTGAAGCTGAAGCCGCAACCTACTTCAGTTCCTGTGTCCTGGCCTTCCAAGCCCTGCAATCTTTTTTCCAGTGTCCACTCTTATTACAATAGAAGCATTCTTCTTTATCCACAAGCTTCCCCGCTATCTTTGTTGCTTTTGCCTTTCCCTTCGTATCCACTTTACTAACACCGCCCCTTGGTTTGGCGGGGGCTTTCTTCTTCTTTCCCTTGGCTTTCGCCTTGGACCTAGAAGAAGAAGATCCTCCTACAAACAAAGTGGATATTTCCCTACCTTTCTGTAGGGTGCCCTCTGCGCTTCTCAGCATGTTGAGGAGTTCTGAAAGTTCAACTTCTTTTTCTCGTAAGTTGAAGTTCAGTATAAACTGGGCGTAAGTGGAAGGAAGGGACTGGAGAATCAAGTCCGTATAGAGCTCACTCTCCAACGTGGTCCCAAGTTTCCCGAGCTCCTCAATGTAGCCAATCATCTTAAGCACGTGTTCCGCTACCGATGATCCGACGGCCAATCTTGCCGAAAATAACTTCTTCGACATTTCGTATCTTGCGATACGAGACTGCTCTCCATACAGTTCTTTTGTATGGAGAAATATGGATTCCAGGTCCATATTCTCGTGCCTCCTCTGATGTTCGTTGTCCATAGAGGCAAGCACGAGGCACTTGGCCTTCGCGCAATCAATCTCCCAAATCTTACGGATTTCCTTATCCGCGAAGCTGGAGGTGGGACCTGGGACAGGGGGAGCTTTGGTGGTAAGAAGATACCCCAGCTTGTCGTAAGTGATTGCCATTTTGACATTCCTGAGCCAATCTTTGTAGTTTGGCCCTGTCAGTATGTTTTTATCTAGAAGTAACTTAAGTCCAGTCATGTCGATTGGTCGCTGCAATTAGGAGAGAGAGAAGAAACACTCAGCACGATGCTCTTGCAAGTTTAGAATGGTTTTTAGTTTGTCTAAACAGGATGGCTCCCACTGTCTCTCGAATCCCTCCTCAAACCATAAAGGAAGAATTAGTCGGGATCAATCCCACCGCACAATTCTTGCTTAACCGTTCAGCCAGGCCAGTGTCGGTACTTCGAGGGAGGTTTTCCAATGCTTTCGCGAAGTTCCTTAATTTAAGAACCTCTTTTCCCTGGGGGCATAGCCCCGCTAACACCTTTCTAGACACCTACTAGGTTTATAGCATTGATCGTTTAGTGAGAAATTTCCCGAGGAGTAGCATATACTCACAGTAGGATCGGGATCCAAATATCATCGCGTGACGAAACTGAAGGAATCCTACCAGAATCATCACACTCCAAATGGTATGCAACTCTAGCAAGTTTCAGTACTTATGAAACTCCCGATGTGATTTTTGCCCCATGCTTTTATGACCTTGGCGTGAGGTCAAAATGTCATAAGTCACATGTCAAGTTCTTCCCATCATTATCCCGGTTGATTTGAACCCACCCGTACCTATCCTTGACGTAGGCCAAAATGGCAGTACGGATGTCCCAAAACAACGCATTCTATCTATGCAACAGATAAATATCCGGTAGCTACCAATCACTATGCCTTGGCGTGATGTCAAAATACATAGCTTGAATACTACCGAATATTTAACTGAAATGATGGAGGGCTATGAATGGTTTTGGCTAAACCGTGAACGTAGTGAACTTGATATAATCGATGGAACGAGATAGCTTTTAAAAGGAGTGGCTCAAGCTCCGCATTTAAAAGTTAGTTTTGAAAAGAATCGAGTGGTTTTTCGAAAGTGTTCCAACGACTTTTGCTTGGTTTATTATCTTGCATTAGTTCTTTTAATGCGTGATATTTTTGCATTAGTTCATTTAATGCGTCCCATCATTTAATCCTACCATTGCAGAAAACAACCAAAATATGATGTACGCTTATGCCATTCGCATTCGCTACGGGGCCTCGTCATCACCCGTTAGGTTACTTAACTAACGACAGAGCGGGGGCTGGGCTAGCGCGGCTGTAAAACATAAGCAACGCCTAAATAGTTATTATATATAAATATATAGCAATGATAGACATTACAGATCACAGATGAATACATTGGATATACTAGGAATCCGCAATCCGTTCGAGCCTGCAACGAAAAGCGGATTACACGGTCGTGGTGAATAGCCAAAACCCCACCCAAGACCCCTACGGGTGCGGCAAACTACCCGCCAAGTACCCGAAGTGGAGCAACCTCCCTCAACACCGTGAGTAGGCCATTCGACACTTCGAGATACCCGGTAGTTTGTGCACCCCCTCCATGGGTCTATCCTAGGAGCAAAAACAGTAAAAAGAAATTATACAATGACGGCTACAACCCCGACCCGGTTGTGCGGCCATACAATAATATTACATCAATTTACATATTACATGAATGAAAGAAAAAGAAACACTCATCTCACATCCACCCCGGCTATTCACCCGCGACAGTCCAACGTATTCATATACACATACCATCATCAAACACAGATCACAGATATGTATAACCCCCACTAATCGACATATAGCGATTAGCCGACGTTCAATACATATAAACATCACAGATATAACCGATTAGTCAAAGTATAGTGAAGTTCGATCAAAAATACGGATTTATAGGCCCCCAAAAACAAATTTCTTTTCTGGAAAACCTGGGCACAAATAAACCATCTTAAAAATCCCAAAACCCTACCAGAAGAACACTGCACCAAACCCGGTCCAGAACAGAAGCAAAACGGCCGCGGTTCCGCGGCAATGGGCATGGTTTTGCCGTGGAACCGCCGCGATTTGATGGGTTCACTCGACCGTTTTTTGTAGGTGTCATCACAAAACCCTGAGCCGATTTTTGGAGTAAAACTTTTTATTTTTAGAGCAGAAAAAATATTAACAGAAACTTAGGGTTTTTGCATGTCGTAGTTTTTGTGATTTTTCCGATCGAACTTCTATACACTTTACTACCTAGCTAGTTTAAGTTTAGTTAGGCTCTGATACCACTGTAAGTCCACGTTGCCAACCCCGGTTCTTGCGGGGAGGCGGAAACGGTAAAAAAATCAAATTTTTAGCGCACTAGGCACCATGGACTAACAAAAGTCGGGATCTTTTCTAAACTAAACTAGCTACCAAGCTAAAGAGAGTTAGCTACTCGGAAAAGATGTTATACCTAACTTGAACTCCTTCTTCTTAAAACCTTTGTAGAGGTAGGATGGTGCTTTCCTCGTCGCCTTCTTCCGTCAAAGATGGATCCACGTAAGGGTTCAACCTTCGGGCTCCTTTCTCGAACTTTGAGAGAACTAAGGTCTTTGGCTTGCTAGACCTCTAACCCTAGAGTGAGTAGAGAGTGGTTTAGGGTATTTTTATCTCAAGGAGAGATTTCTCAACACATGAGAGTGAATCTCCTTGAACTAGAGGAGGAGGAAGAAGAAGAGAGGAGAGAGAATTGTTATGATAGAATGAAGTAACTTTTTTACAACCATAACAATATGAAAATGAATTATCAAATTAATAAAATTAATCTAAATGAAAAAGTTGATGGAAGGTTTGATAAGACTAATATCATTACAAACATTAAATGGTTTTGCTAGAATCAAAGAGCATCTTTGATATGTAATGATAATAGTCAAAGTTTCAACCATGGTCAACAAGTCAACCTTGGTCAACAAGTCAACAAACCCAACCATGACACAATTTCATTTAATTAATATTATTAATTGATATATCACAAATTCATTAGGGTTTGGAAAAAGACGACTGTCAACTGTGTATACACACCCGTTCCGAAACCCTAATGAAAAACCTCTTCCTCCGCCTCAATCAACTGTGCATACACACCCGCATTCTTGTTCCGAGGAATATGAATACTATGAGATAAAACTAACCCCAAAACATATACTAGTATCTGGCTCAAACCAGAGCCCGCTAGTAATATCCGTTCGGACTCCAAACGTGCACAAGTGCGCGGATGAGAACGAACCCTGTCGCAAAACCATGCGACCTCTACTCTGTTTTTCCCAAAGGCGAATAGCCCTTTGTGTGAGACTCTAAAGACTCGACACTACGCTGGCAATGGGTTTAACCACAGACCGCAAGCGGCACTAGCTGTGCGTAACGGTCCCCAGCTAGATGCCGATAAGAAGACTGACGAGGTGAACCCCATCTGAACTCCTACTGAGTCTGAATGTGACAGTCTCCGTACAGTCCGGTCTGTTCGTCTGATACATCGCATGGCGGGCCTAGGGGGCGGTAAACGTCAGTCCCCTAATAGCGGTACAAGTCGTGTCGGAGTGAAGCCCAAAACACCCTGAGATAACACTGGAAGCCTACCAGTATATCTCGCTTGCCTTGGCCAGGGACTACTCGTGTAATGGCTCTCCTAGACACAGCGCGATGTCAACCCCCAATACTGGGAGAGACGAATCCTGTCTAACCGTCACTGCCTCCAAGTGCTTCGGGACTGCACCCAACCACTACCTGTTTGCACGACTCCTTTGAGCCGTGGTAGGGTAGTAATCAAAGTGCAGTGGGAACACACTCGAGGCGAAGTGCCAGTGTCAAGTCAGCGGACTAAGCTGTACTCATGTCACCTGGGAACTGATAACTGACGATAGGTATAAAACCAACTAGTCAGTTCCCGATGAGTCCTGTCCAGTGTACTCGTAACCTAACGAGCACCCACATACTATCTCAAGTACGACGTACTGACGGCTGTGGGACATACCGTCTCCCACACTGGGATGAGAAGCGTATGCGCTAGTCTACTTCGGAGTATCGATGCCCTGTCTCGATAGTCCTGCGACTAGGGACCTGCATAAGGATGTGCTTATAGATTACCTAGCCCCCACTAGTGTGACTGCCATCACAACGCTGGTAATCAAGTAAAGATCCTAAGGGCTCCACTAATGTGTATAGGTGATATACCAAAATAAACACATGTACACATTGAAGTAGAAACAAACCAAGTAGCATACTACTATTTTGAGTAAGATCGTATATACAAGGTGAATATCCCAAGCTTCCATTAAGTAATATACAAACCAGTATGATACAGTAATGGACTCTAGGACATATACACTAACACATCAAAGGGTGCTGTGACGAGTTTGCGCATGTTGAGCGAATACATCGAGGAGCTTGACGCAGAGGCTCCTACATCTGCAGTAGATTTTTCTACCGAGGTCAATCCAATGCTGGCGACGCTTTTGAACTTTCATAATGAAGGCGTCGTCGAGTCTTGGGTTAATCACTACAGGGAAACTGAAGCTAGACTGCATGAGCTCGAGGTTGGACGTCCTGCTCCAGAAGTCCTGACTATGAACGCTCGGCGGGTTGCGTGGGTTGAGCAGAGCACTCCCTACTTCCGTCATCTTGAACAAGAGGCGGCTTTAAAACTTAAGGAGTGCAGAGAGACTTCGAGCGAATCTGCCTGACTGCATGCTCAGGTTGATGCAAATGCTGCACAGTTGTAACAACTCCAATTTTGTATACCAAAAATTTGCTTTAAATATAGTGTACACTTGGAGTATTGATGTTGCTGGAAACAATTTAAGTATCTATTTCCTTACAATAATTACAAGAAAGAGCTTGTAGCTCATTGGTAATACCTTGCACTGCTGAACCAAGCCACCAGAGTTCGAATCCCATGTCCCACATATTTTTTATTATCTTTTTGCTTAAAATTTTTGTGAAGTCAAACGGTCAAACAGCCATAACTCACAATTTATTGCAAATTATAAAAAATAAAGTGTACCAAAATCTCCCCCAGACCAAACCCTACCCATCAAGACACGACTCGGCCCTGACTCGGCTGAATTGGCCGGCGACTCGGCTGAATCAGCCGACGCTGCCGGCCGGACTTGGCCGGTCAGCCGAGTCGTCAACACGAAAAAGTTTCGTGTTGACTTGGTCAACCCCCCTGCATGGTCTATTTTTCCAGTACTGTTACCCATTTTTCATTAAACCTGTTTTAAGTCCAAAATTAATAAATTTTTAATGAATTTTATATTTTTTAAAAATATTTTTTTAATCCTAACCCAAACCCTAGCCTAGCCCTATATAAAGACCCCTACCTTCTACCATTTCATCTCACCACTCTAAGTCCACTCTCCCAAATTCTTGAGAACTCGGTACAAAGAGCGAGAAGCGAAGCGCTGCCGAAACCGACGACGGATTCCGGCGACCGGATTAGAACCTTCGCGACGTTTTCAACGCATCGACAACCACCACCTTCTTTAGCATCCTTAGCTTGTCCAAACCCGTAAGTCCCATCTCTTCTATCTCTCTTTTCCTTAATGTAAAAATACGACTTTTTATAACCCGACGGAAATCGGAATAAACCGATTTCCGATTCGTTTTTCTGCAAATTTCCACTTATCATTTAATACATAATACCTACCTATATTCATGTTGACTATTAATCACCCATAAACCTATTTAATGAAAATTTCTCACATGAAATGATAACTTCTTTGAAAAACCATATTCTTTTCATAAAAATACCATGAAGTTCATTTTTCTTAGTTTAATCAATTCCCTCACTCCTAAATAGGTTTATCTTGATCACTAAACTTGTAGAAACCAATTTGAATGAATTTTCACACATGAAATGATAACGTTTTCGAATACCGTATTCTTGCGCTATAATACCTTTAAGTTTAATATGTCATGTTTTACCTTTAAACTTCATCAAAACTTAAAATAATTCAGGAGGTAATGACCTACCTCTACACACACACAAATATAACCCTAATCGATATATGTCAAAACATAGAATACGAAATTACAGGATTTTTCACTAAAATACCATATTCTTTATAACCTTTTCTTGAAAGCTTTAAATTGTTTAAAATTCTAAATAAAATGAAAGCACGATTGGTCATGGACATCGATCGTTTATCTAAACTGTCTTGTGGTGTCTAGACAAGTGTGTCGAAGGCAAGTTGTTACTTAATTAGGGCCACTACTTGTAGTGGAGAGCCTCTTACTTACCTGGCACTTACCTGGCCGCAATTGACGGTGAAGAGGCGATTTGAGGCTTCTAATGACTCATCGTTTAGGCCTTAGAAATAGGCTAGTTGGCTTAGGAAACCCTAATAATTAAAATACGGAAAAACTATACTCTTTTGCAAATAAATATCTTATATTTATAAAACCGTTTTCCTAAATGAAAAGTATTTATAAAACCTAAGCAAAGTGCCACTACAACCCACCTTTGGGGAACCTGTTAGGGATAGTACGGTTCATCGTGCACTCGCAGGCTAGTAGTGCGAGATTCAGACCTCCGCAAGGAGCATTCGGTCTCGAAAGGTTTAAAATACGACATTTAAGAAAAATGAGATTTTTTGAAAAATAAAATATTCATTTAAAAATTATCCAAGTGTTTATATATATATAATTATCATTTAAACACCTATTTTGTTATAATATAAAGTTTCCACTTTTTCCTAAAATTCCAAGATTAAAAGTTACATTAAAATATCATGAATTTCAAATAAACAATTAATACTTTTATTAGGATATATTCACTAGAATAACACAAATAAAATTCACATTCAATATAACAATAAAGACGATTATTAAATACTTGAGGTGTATTTTGAAAACTATACAAAAGTACTTTTTACATAAAACCCCCTCAAGTTTCACAAATTACAATAAGGCCCCTAACTAATATTGAACTTCAAATTATCTTTCTTTTAGTCTGACTCGGGTTAGACTCTGACTATTTCTGACTTGAATATGACTCAAGTCAATTTATATTCTTTTATATTCCAATACAATTTGAATACATGAATCCCTGAATCCAGTTAACAATATAATCATTTTGACTGAATCAAACCATGATATTCATCCATTATCCTGATATTCCATTTACCTGATTATACAGTTACAACATGTTTACTGATATCATGGTTTTGGTCAGTCACCCAACTTACATATTTCAATACAACAATACTGTTAAAACACTATGGGGTTTAAAGGGGTAGATTGGTACGGAAGGTGTTAAAGGTGGCACGAGGTGGTCAGAATAAGACACCTAACCTGAATCCTATTGCTGTTGTACCGTGGCATAACGGTTCCTTATACTTTCCTTTTGCCCTGATCTCTAGCATATAGAGATCCCCCTCGTATACACTGGCATCCTTCTGTACCAAGTTATAAACAACAGCGTTAAACTATGTTCCATAATATTCAACAATGTAATACTTTAGAAAATACTGTTATTCTGTCATTCTCATTCTTCTTTATCTTGGGACTTACCGAGCGACCTGTTCGCTGACGACATTCTATTTCCTTCTTCTTTGAATGTCGTCAGGTGCGTCGGACCAAGCTGAGATCGAGCCCACCGGTGAAGATTTGGAGCAGTTCCAGAAAGACCCAGAGCTCTAGATATTGTACCTTGTTCTTTCCAGTATTTCCATTTATTGTTATGCCACTGTTTAGGCATTGCTTTTCATTTCAGATGTATTTTCATTCCATGCATTGTATAAAGAATGTTATTAATAAAAGTTGCTGTTACTTCTATATCTTTCGTCTTTTGTGATTTACTTTATATTGCTTAGCTACGCTTAGCGTATGTACTTCTGAGTACATACATAGCGGACCTTGTCGCGTTCACTTCGCCGTACACCGGGAAGCGGGACGTGACAGGTTTTGTTGATGGCCCATGCAGGTCAGAGCTGTATGAATCCCTGTTATGCAGTTTTGGTCTGCGTGAACAACCTAAGCAATATAACACAAGAAGCAGCAACTAAAACATTCTTTACATTTCATGTTATTTGAATTTTGCAAATCTCTATTCCTTGAATCTTATCATTTCATGTATTTGAATCTGTCCTAATTTTTCTTCAGGATTATGGATTCCCCGAACAACACCAGCACCAACGTCAACAACACCCCTCCAGCACTACCTCTCACACCAGTTGTCCTAGCACCACCCACTGAGCAAACAATGCTATTTGATGCGATCCGCAGTCTTCTCGAGGGACAGCAACAACTTTTGAGTCGTCCTGAGACAGATGCACCGGGAATTAAGCAATTCAGAGCTTTGCACCCAAAGCAATTCTCGGGTAAAGGAAGCCCTCTCAAAGCAGAAGAATGGGCACAAAGCATCGAAGACGATCTGGCAGCAACTCAAGTGCCAGATAACGCTTGGGTCCGTGTAGTGAAACTACAGCTCACGGATAATGGTCGCAATTGGTGGAAGGCGGAAGAAACCCGTCTGGTACAGCCGATTGAATGGAAGACATTTCGCGAGAAGTTCGACGCGAAATATTTCCCTGTGACTGCCAGGTTCGCTATGGAGCAGCAGTTTATTCATCTACAGCAAGGATCAATGTGGGAGAAATCGGTAGATGAATACGATACTGAGTTCACTATGTTGAGCCGGTAAGATATGTCACAATAGTTCAATTTTCAAATATCACATACTACACAGCTAACACAAACTTTAAACAGATTCACGGCACATCTGATACCGACGGACGAGATCAGAGCCCGTCGTTTTCAGCAAGGTTTGGACACAGAGATTAAGGCTGCTCTAGCCACAGGGAAGTTTTTGTCTTATGAGGAAGCCCTAGAAGCTGCCCGCAGTTATGAGGCAGTGATAAAAGAGAGGGGCAGACCTCAGTCTGCAGGAGTCAAGCGCCCTGCCAACCAGATGGCAGGTGGAGCCACGTCCAGACCACCTTTCGTGCCAAGGCGACCCGGAGTACCAACTCATCGTCCTAGCCCAGCCTTTTGCACTTACTGCAAGAGAACTGGACATATGATGAAGGACTGCCGTCGAGCCAATCGCCTCTGCTTAGTTTGCGGTTCAGCCACTCATGATATTGGATCTTGTCCCCAAAGACAGAACTCAGTTGCTGCACCCAGGCCAGCAAATACTTATCAGCAGCGACCAGCTCTTCAGGCACCTGCTCCCAGACTTGCACTGCCTGCACCACCTAGGGGACCACAAGCTGCACCACCTCCTCGACAGTTCCATCAAGCTCAAAGGAACGTTCCGAGGAATGCTCCTCAGACCAGAAGGAATGTGCCGAAGTGCCAGGCTTTCATGATGTCTGTGGAAGAAGCTGAGGCCACTGGCCAAGTCATTACTGGTAAACTTTCTTTCTCAAACTTATCTTTTAGTTTTGGTTACCTGTACACTTTCCCTATACCTAAAACTTATCCCATATACCTTAGGTACAATCCCAGTAGCTTCACTACCTGCACTTGCACTGTTTGATACTGGAGCATCCCACTGCTTTATGTCGTAACGGTTTGTTCGAACCCATGCGATTCCAGTCTCACCGCTTATATCCAGCTGGAACGTCAGTTCTGGAAATGGTGTTCTAAAGGCAACTATGGGATACAACATGTGTCCAGTCGTCGTCTGCAGTCGAGAGTTTTACGCTGACTTCAAGGTACTGGACATACCAAACTTCGATGTGGTTCTAGGAATGGACTGGCTTGGAACCTTTTATGCTACCATCGACTGTCGTCAAAGGAGGGTAATATTTGAGATTCCAGATCATCCGGTCTTCTATTTTAAGAGTGGAGATCGCACCCTGGAGCCAAGTACTTACAAAGAAAAGCCAAGGGAAGCAGTAGTTGCAGCAGCTCAGGCAGAGGAACAATCAAGACCGGAGGTAGTTCGAGAGTTCGATGATGTATTCCCTGACGATATATCTGGTTTGCCTCCTGATCGAGCTCTTGAATTCAGTATTGACTTAGTATCAGGTGCACAACCAGTGATCAAAGCACCGTATAGACTAAGTCCGGAAGGATTGAAGGAAGTACGAACACAGTTGGACGAATTACTGGCGAAAGGATGGATTCGTCCCAGCACTTCAAGTTGGGGAGCACCGGTACTATTGGTAAAGAAGAAGGAAGGTTCATACAGAATGTGCATCGACTACAGGGCCTTGAACGAAGTTACTATAAAGAATAAGTATCCACTCCCGCGCATCGATGATTTATTCGATCATCTAAGTGGATCTTGCGTATTCTCTAAACTAGATCTTCGTTCAGGTTATCATCAAGTGAAGGTCAAGGAAGCTGATATTCACAAAACAGCTTTCAAAACTCGCTATGGACATTACGAATTTCTAGTAATGCCATTTGGAGTGACTAATGCACCAGCAATCTTCATGAACCTTATGAACCAAGTCTTCCGGGAGTATTTAAACAGGTTCGTTGTCATCTTCATCGACGACATCCTGGTATATTCTAAGAACCGGAAAGAGCATGCAGAGCACTTACGAATTGTCCTGGAAACTCTACGACAACATAAGCTTTATGCCAAATACAGCAAGTGCGAGTTTTGGCTAAAACAAGTTGGTTTTCTTGGACACATCGTATCAGGAGAAGGGATTTTTGTGGATCCAGCAAAAGTTTCAGCAGTCAGCGAATATCCTACACCAAAATCAGTGAAGGATATTCGGAATTTCTTGGGCTTAGCTGGATATTACCGAAGATTCATTGAAGGCTTTTCGAAGATAGCAACACCCCTGACCAAGCTCACACGAAAAGATGAAGAATTTGTATGGTCAGAAGCATGCGAGCAAGCTTTCGTAGAACTCAAGTCAAGACTGACATCTGCACCTATTCTCGTCATACCGGATCAATCTGGAGGATTCGAAGTGCATTGCGATGCATCCGGTAAGGGATTAGGATGTGTTCTACATCAGCACGGTAAGGTTGTGGCTTATGCTTCAAGACAACTGAAGACTCATGAGCGCAATTATCCGACGCATGATCTGGAGTTGGCAGCCGTCATTTTTGCTCTCAAGATTTGGTGCCACTACTTACTTGGTGAACGAGTGAACATTTACACAGATCACAAGAGTCTGAAGTATGTGTTTACTCAGAAAGAGTTGAATATGCGACAGAGAAGATGGTTAGAACTTATGGCGGACTTTGACATCAATTTGCAATATCATCCAGGAAAGGTGAACGTAGTACCTGATACTCTCAGTCGCCAACCATTAGCAATGAATCTCACCGTCCAGTGGAAGCTTCAGCAAGACCTACATCAGATGGAGATCGAACTAGTCATGCCAGGTGATGTTTCAAATTAGATGAATTTACAAGTTCAATCAACCATTGTCAATCAGATCAAAGCAGCTCAAGCCAGCGATGCTAAGTTGCAAAAGATCAGAGAACAAGTGGAGAATGGACTCAGAACAGATTTCATCATCCATGAAGACGGATCTTTGAGATACGGCAGCAGATTGTGTGTACCAAAAGGTCCTGTTCGGGAAGAGTTAATGAAAGAAGCTCACAGCTCTCCCTATTCAGTACATCCTGGAGGTACCAAAATGTACAAGGATCTACGTCAGAATTATTGGTGGCATGGAATGAAGCGTGAAGTAGCCAGAAGCGTCGCAAAATGCTTGGTGTGTCAGCAAGTAAAGGCTGAACATCACAGGAATGCTGGATTACTTCAACCGTTACCAATTCCAGAATGGAAGTGGCAGCACATCACGATGGACTTTGTAACTGCTCTTCCTCGCAGCACAAAGGGTAACGATGCGATATGGGTCATTGTGGATTGATTCACAAAGTCGGCTCACTTCATCCTATTTCGAGTTGGCCAATCAACTGAGACATTAGCGAAGAAGTACATGGAGGTAATAATCTAAATTAGATTTAAAAACTCTTCATAATGTACTATCTCTGATACCCATGAACTCATACAGGAAATTGTGAGACTTCATGGAGTACCGGTCTGCATTGTCTCCGATCGTGACACCAGGTTCCGATCGCAATTTTGGCAGAGTCTGCAAGCTAGCTTGGGAACAAGTCTGAACTTCAGCACGGCTTATCATCCACAAATAGATGGTCAGTCGAAACGAACTATTTAGATCTTGGAGGATATGCTCAGAGCATGTATGCTCGACTTGAAAGGATCGTGGGAAGATCACCTGCATCTTGTGGAGTTTGCGTACAACAACAGCTACCAAGCAAGCATAGGAATGGCACCTTTTGCAGCATTATATGGAAGGAAGTGTCGATCGCCATTAAGTTGGGACGATATCGAAGATAGAGAACTCCTTGGACCAGAGATGATAGTAGCGACCATTGATGTGGTTCGTACTATCAGGGAAAGAATGCGCATAGCCCAAGATAGACAGAAACATTGGGCTGATGCGAAGAGGCGACACATGGAGTTCCAGTCAGGAGATCATGTATTCCTGAAAATCTCTCCGAACCGCGGAGTGATCAGATTTGGAAGACAGGGAAAGTTGAGTCCGAGATACATTGGACCGTTCGATATACTCGAACGAGTCGGTGAAGTGGCATACCGATTAGCGCTTCCACCCTCATTGGAAGGAGTGCATAACGTGTTCCACATATCTCAACTCAGAAGGTATGTAAGTGACCCCAGCCATGTACTTGATCATTCCGAGCTCACGATACAGCCTGATTTGTCTTGTGAGCAACAACCTGTGGAGATCCTGGACAGGAAAGTGAAGACACTTCGGAACAAAGAAGTTAATTTAGTCCGGGTAATGTGGAGGAAAGACACTCCAGGAGAATCCACGTGGGAAAGAGAGGATGAGATGCGTGCAAGATATCCGCACCTTTTTGTAAACTAGTCCTTAAATAAAAGTTGTAAATTTCGAGGACGAAATTTTTGTAAGGAGGGTAGATTGTAACAACTTCAATTTTGTATACCAAAAATTTGCTTTAAATATAGTGTACACTTGGAGTATTGATGTTGCTGGAAACAATTTAAGTATCTATTTCCTTACAATAATTACAAGAAAGAGTTTGTAGCTCATTGATAATACCTTGCACTGCTGAACCAAGCCACCAGAGTTCGAATCCCATGCCCCACATATTTTTTATTATCTTTTTGCTTTAAATTTTTGTGAAGTCAAACGGTCAAACAGCCATAAGTCATAATTTATTGCAAATTATAAAAAATAAAGTGTACCAAAATCTTCCCCAGACCAAACCCTACCCATCAAGACCCAACTCGGCCCTGACTCAGCCGAATCGGCCGGCGCCGCCGGCCGGACTCGGCCGGTCGGCCGAGTCGTCAACACGAAAAAGTTTCGTGTTGACTTGGTCAACCCCCTGCATGGTCTATTTTTCCAGTACTGTTACCCATTTTTCATTAAACCTCTTTTAAGTCCAAAATTAATGAATTTTTAATGAATTTTATATATTTTTAAAATATTTTTTTAATCCTAACCCTAACCCTAGCCTAGCCCTATATAAAGACCCCTACCCTCTACCATTTCACCTCACCACTCTAAGTCCACTCTCCCAAATTCTTGAGAACTCGGTACAAAGAGCGAGAAGCGAAGCGCTGCCGAAACCGACGACGGATTCCGGCGACCGGATTAGAACCTTCACGACGTTTTCAACGCATCGACAATCACCACCTTCTTTAGCATCCTTAGCTTGTCCAAACCCGTAAGTCCCATCTCTTCTATCTCTCTTTTCCTTAATGTAAAAATACGACTTTTTGGAACCCGACGGAAATCGGAATAAACCGATTCCGATTCGTTTTTCTGCAAATTTCCACTTGTCACTTAATACATAATACCTACCTATATTCATGTTGACTATTAATCACCAATAAACCAATTTAATGAAACTTTCTCACATGAAATGATAACTTCTTTGCAAAACCGTATTCTTTTCATAAAAATACCATGAAGTTCATTTTTCTTAGTTTAATCAATTCCCTCACTCCTAAATAGGTTTATCTTGATCACTAAACTTGTAGAAACCAATTTGAATGAATTTTCACACATGAAATGATAACGTTTTCGAATACCGTATTCTTGCGCTATAATACCTTTAAGTTTAATATGTCATGTTTTACCTTTAAACTTTATCAAAATTTAAAATAATTCACGAGGTAATGACCTATCTCTACACACACACAAATATAACCCTAATCAATATATGTCAAAACATAGAATACGAAATTACAGGATTTTTCACTAAAATATCATATTCTTTATAAACTTTTCTTGAAAGCTTTAAATTGTTTAAAATTCTAAATAAAATGAAAGCACGATTGGTCATGGACATCGATCGTTTATCTAAACTGTCTTGTGGTGTCTAGACAAGTGTGTCGAAGGCAAGTGGTTACTTAATTAGGGCCACTACTTGTAGTGGAGAGCCTCCCACTTACCTGGCACTTACCTGACCGCAATTGACGGTGAAGAGGCGATTTGAGGCTTCTAATGACTCATCGTTTAGACCTTAGAAATATGCTAGTTGGCTTAGGAAACCCTAATAATTAAAATACGGAAAAACTATACTCTTTTGCAAATAAATAGCTTATATTTATAAAACCGTTTTCCTAAATGAAAAGTATTTATAAAACCTAAGCAAAGTGCCGCTACAACCCACCTTTGGGGAACCTGTTAGGGATAGTACGGTTCATCGTGCACCCGCAGGCTAGTAGTGCGAGATTCAGACCTCCGCAAGGAGCATTCGGTCTCGAAAGGTTTAAAATACGACATTTAAGAAAAATGAGATTTTTTGAAAAATAAAATATTCATTTAAAAATTATCCAAGTGTTTATATATATATAATTATCATTTAAACACCTATTTTGTTATAATATAAAATTTCCACTTTTCCTAAAATTCCAAGATTAAAAGTTACATTAAAATACCATGAATTTCAAATAAACAATTAATACTTTTATTAGGATATATTCACTAGAATAACACAAATAAAATTCACATTCAATATAACAATAAAGACGATTATTAAATACTTGAGGTGTATTTTGAAAACTATACAAAAGTACTTTTTACATAAAACCCCCTCAAGTTTCACAAATTACAATAAGGCCCCTAACTAATATTGAACTTCAAATTATCTTTCTTTTAGTCTAACTCGGGTTAGAGTCTGACTATTTCTGACTTGAATATGACTCAAGTCAATCTATATTCTTTTATATTCCAATACAATTTGAATACATGAATCCCTGAATCCAGTTAACAATATAATCATTTTGACTGAATCAAATCATGAATATTCATCCATTATCCTGATATTCCATTTACCTGATTATACAGTTACAACATATATACTGATATCATGGTTTTGATCAGTCACCCAACTTACATATTTCAATACAACAATACTGTTAAAACACTACGGGGTTTAAAGGGGTAGATTGGTACGGAAGGTGTTAAAGGTGGCACGAGGTGGTCAGATTAAGACACCTAACCTGAATCCTATTGCTGTTGTACCATGGCATAACGGTTCCTTGTACTTTCCTTTTGCCCTGATCTCTAGCATATAGAGATCCCCCTCGTATACACTGGCATCCTTCTGTACCAAGCTACAAACAATAGCGTTAAACCATGTTCCATAATATTCAACAATGTAATACTTTAGAAAATACTGTTACTCTGTCATTCTCATTCTTCTTTATCTTGGGACTTACCGAGCGACCTGTTCGCCGACGACATTCTATTTCCTTCTTCTTTTAATGTCGTCAGGTGCGTTGGACCAAGCTGAGATCGAGCCCACCGGTGAAGATTTGGAGCAGTTCCAGGAAGACCCAGAGCTCTAAATATTGTACCTTGTTCTTTCCAGTATTTCCATTTATTGTTATGCCACTGTTTAGGCATTGCTTTTCATTTCAGATGTATTTTCATTCCATGCATTGTACAAAGAATGTTATTAATAAAAGTTGTTGTTATTTCTATATATTTCGTCTCTTGTGATTTACTTTATATTGCTTAGCTACGCTTAGCGTATGTACTTCTGAGTACATACGTAGCGGACCTTGTCGCGTTCACTTCGCCGTACACTGGGAAGCGGGGCGTGACAACAGTTGAAAGTTATCTTTGAAGGCCTTCTGCGATGCATCTCTGACTGGTTAACACTGAGGCGGCAGCTTGACGTCGTCGAGCGGGATGCACAAAATCGCGAGGCAGCTCAGCAGGCAGTCGAGGAGCAGCTTTCATCTTATTCGCAGCAACGAGTTCAGGTTGAAGCAGAGTTGGCCGCGACAGCTGACCATGACGAGAGGCTGAGGGGAGTGCGTGAGCAATTGATTGGCCTACTTAAGACGCTTCCCTCCCAATAGTTGCTTCTGCGTCATTTGTAAATTTTGAATAAAATGTATTCATTTTTTTATTCTTTCATATGATGTATTTTGTACCCAATTGCATACATGAATAAAAGATACATTTTTTCGCAATGTATTGTGTCATCTTTCTGCTTACTTCTTTCTTTTGTTATCAGTATGTCATCTTAGCAAACATAGCCGGCAGATAACATGGTGAGCATCTTGTTTTGGCTTCTTCGAGGGGTAGTGATGGCTTAGGAAGCAGGTTCAGATCTGTTACCTAAGACTTTTCAACTTCATAAGCCGTGTCTTATAAAGACTTTTCTCCCTACGAGTCGTGAGGATCTCGTAGGTGTATTTTCTCCTTAGGGGTCGTGGGGATCCCCAAGCGCGTTTTCTCTTGAGAGTCATAAGAATCTCACAAGAGAATTTTGTTGGATATATGTATGCCCTAGAGGCCATTATGTGATAGTGGATGTATCTATACATGTATATATATTCAGTATGCATTCTTGCTCGACATGATAGTATGCTATCTGGTTCTTCTTTATCTGACATGTTGATTTGATCATGCTTTTTATTCATTCATACATGCTGATAAAGCCCTGAGGATATTGGCTTGACTGCTCTGATTATGATGGAGATCATACTAGTGGGACATCTGTAGTCTATAAACATATCCTGGAAAGTCCCCGGTTGTAGGTATATCGAGACGGGGCATTGATATACCAGAGTAGACTAGCGTATATGATACTAGACCCATACGATGGGCGATGGATGTTCCCACATTCATCGATGTTTGACATCAAGATCATATACGGGTGCTCAGTGCTGACTGGGTACACCGGACGGACTCACCGAGAACTCTTATATGGAATTATATCTATCGTCGGATAGCAGTTCTCAGGTGACACTGGTACAGGTTAGTCTGTAGACCCAAGATCGTCATAGAGTCTTATGTATTCTCCCACTGTACTTTGATTGCCACCCTACCACGACTCTACTGAGTCGTGCAAACAGGTGGCCGTTGGGTACAGTCCCGAGACACACGAAGGCGATGAGCGATAGGAGGGGTTTCGTCTCTTCCAGTATTGGGAGTTGATGCTGTGCTGTGCCCGACTGGTTATATCAGTAAGTCCCTGGCCAGGGCTGCTGAGATTTACTGATAAGTGTTATCAGTAGTTTCTCGATCTGTTATAGACCATTCACCGGCACGACTTATTGAGTTATTGGGGTCGACGTGACCATCCCTAGGCTCGATATGCAGTATATCTGACGAAGAGACCGGACTGTACGGTAGTGTTGCCGGTTGGCTCGACGGGAGTTGTAGCAGGTTCGCTTGTTTTCTTCTGATCGCTCAATACCTGGGTGGCCGTTACGTTTAGCTGACCGCTTGCGGCTTGGGGGTACTTGATATGATCATCACCCTCTGCCGGCGTATTGACGAGTCTTAGAATCCCACACAGGAGTTACCTAGTCCAGGCGAAACGTTGTGGTGCGCGTATGCGATATGCGCATGGACCCGATTAAGATGCGCGTATATGATACCGTACATTGATCGGGCGGCTTGCTTTTGGTAGGGTTATATGTGATATGGCCGGATTGATAAATCAAGTGTTGATTTATCATTTAACCATTAGTTTTCTCACTTAAAACCTTTTCTTGGATGATGGATGTGTGCATGCATGTATGTTTTTCTTTCTTTAGTTTCATGCACATATGGATGTGCATACATACATACATACATACATACATACACCCATCTATCATGGTTGTTTATATATGGAATAAGATGGCAATATAAGACTCACACCATGGTTGAATATATGGATTATTATTTGATTTATTGTTTAAAACAAAATAGAAAAGATAAGGATAATTCTTGCTTACTTCTACATTCTTCTTTAAACCTAACCATTCTCACCTACCTCTAACCTTGAGTTTATGTGAGATGAGAGTTTTATATTTTCATTCATGTAAATTCAAATGTAATGTAATATTCTTTTATTTGGGGCACTTCCGGGTTGAGCTTGTTGCCACCAGTGTTGTATATTATTTACTTTTCCGCATTAGGATGGACCCAAGGAGGGGAGCACAGGTGACCGGGTTCTGGGGTTCAGTGGGAGGCCATCTCGAGGAGTCGAGACCGGGTCACCTAAACTCCAGAATTGGTAGGGTCACTTGCCGCTCTCGTAGGGGTCCAGGGTGTGGGCTTGGCTATTCATCGCGACTGTGGAATCCGTATTTTCTATTCTGGCTAAATACTAAATACGGACGTCCTAGTATATCCCACGTTATATCTATATTTCTGCTGCCTGTGTTCTGTGATATCTGAGACGAATGACATATTATATATATGATATATAGTAGACGTTGCTTATGTTTTACACCCGCGCTAGTCCCGTCCCGGTATGCCGTTAGTTAAGTAACCTAACGGTGCATAACGGAACATTGCGGCGAATGCGGATGACATAAGCGTACGTGTTATTTTCGTTTCTTTTCTGTGATTGGCTTAAGGACTTAAATGATGGGATTACATTAATGTGATTAATGTAAAGAAAATAAACCTAAAAAGATGTTGTAGAATCGGATTTGAAAAACCACTCGGCTATTTATGAAAAATCTATATTTCAAAACTGCGGAGCTTAAGCCACTCCTTTTGAAAACCATTTGATTCTACAACGATATCAAGTTCAAAGCGTTAAAGATTTTCTTAAAAATCATCCGCAACCCTCCGTCATTTTAGGAAGTAGAGTACTTAGTATTCGTGCTACGTTTGTTGACTATAGTTAAGGCGTAGTGTACGGTAGCTAAGTGATGTCTTCCTACATTGCATATGATGCAGATTAATTAGGACATTCTTATGACTTTGTTGACCTTAGTTAAGGGTCATATGAGTGGGTCTAATTAATCAAGAAATGACGGGTAGAACTTGACTGGTACTTATGATTTGTTGACCTTAGTTAAGGTCATAAGTACTAGGGGTAAAAACCACATCGGGAATTTCAATAGTTGAAATTTGCAATGAGATTGCATACCTTCCATGTGATGGTTGGATCCCGATCCCACTGTGGGCAATAGTTGCTCCTAGGAGAGTTTTACAGTTTACAATTAGCTAACTCATTAGGTGTCTAGAAAGGTGTTAACGGGGCTCCGCCTCTGGGAAAATGAGGTTTACTCTAATTAGGTCCGTGCGAAAGCATGGGGAACCTCCCTCAAGTACCGACACTGGCCTGGCTAAACGGTTAGCGAAGTTGTAGACTGTAATTAATCCTGGCTAGTTTTTCTTTTTAAGGTTTGAAAGAAAAACTCGATAAAAGCAGTGGGAAACATCGATTAGACAAGATAATAACCAATCTGATCTATGCAAGAGCTTTCGCTGAGTGTAATCTTTTCTCTCTCTTAATGGCAGATACCCATGACTGGACTCAAGCTTCTACTAGATAAAAACAAACTGAATGGGACCAACTATAAAGACTGGCTGAGAAATCTGAAAATCGCCTTGACTTATGATAAAGTATCATATGTCCTCACGGCTTCAGCCCCGCCCGTCCCTGGTCCAAAATCCTCAGTTACGGACATTAAAGTCCGCAAGATATGGGACGCTGACTGTGCCACGGCCAAATGCCTCGCGCTTGCATTGATGGACAACACACATCAAAAGCAGCACGAGGACATGGACATTCAAGGTATATTGCTCCATACAAAGGAGTTGTACGGGGATCAATCCCGCGTATTACGATACGAAGCATCAAAGAAATTGTTTCAGATGCGAATGGCCCCTGGCACACCAGTAGGAGACCATGTTCTGAAGATGATAGCTCTTATAGAAGAGCTTGAGGACCTTGGATGGACGATGGACAATGAACAATATATAGATATTATTCTGCAGTCCCTCCCCTCCACCTTTGCTCAGTTCATAGTGAACTTCAACATGCATGGCATGGAGAAGGAACTCCCTGAACTCCTTAATATGTTAAGGAGTGCAGAGAGCACTATGAAGTTAGCAAAAACTCCCGTTATGACTATTGGACAGTCTTCCTCTTCTCGCCCGAAAGCTAAGGCCAAGGGAAAGAAAAAGAAGAAACCCACTAATCCTAAGGGCGGAGTTAAAAAGGTGAAGGGAAAGGGAAAGTCCAAGGCTGGAGACTCGGGGAAGGGCGAATGTTTTCATTGCCACAAGACAGGACATTGGAAGCGCAATTGCACAGAGTACTTAAGTCTCAAGAAGAAGCATGGTGATGCTTCTGCTTCAGGTGTGTTTGTGACAGAAAACTGTTTTTCAATAAACTCTGCTTCCTGGGTATTGGATACCGGTTCAGGTTCTCACATTTGCAATTCTATGCAGGGACTGAGAAATAGCAAAGTTTTGAAGACAGATGACCATACTCGCCGCGTTGGAAATAGTTCCAATGTACATACAGTCGCAGTGGGAGAGTATCACTTGGGGTTGCCATCTGGATGTATTTTGGTTTTGAATCCATGTTATTTTGTACCAAGTATGCTATGTAATATAATATCCGTTTCTTTGTTGGACAATGAAAGATATAATTTTGTATTGCAGAACAATGTTATGAACATTCACCTGAATCAAATGTTGGTTGGGTATGGTACGCTTAACAACGGAATATATGTCCTAAATCAGCACACAGTTTTCAGTATACAACACACTAATAAAAGAAAACTTTCAGAATTAAATGAAGCTTTTCTTTGGCACTGTAGACTTGGTCATATTAATGAAACAAGACTAAACAAGTTACACAAAGATGGATATTTAAATTCTTTTGAATATAAATCTTATGCGACTTGCCAGTCTTGTATCAAGGGTAAAATGACCAAAACTCCATTTACCGGACACGGAGAAAGAGCTACTCAGCTCCTGGGCCTCATACATAGTGATGTATGTGGGCCAATGTCTACACAGGCTAGAGGCGGTTTTTCATACTTCATTACATTCACTGATGATTTCTCAAGATTCGGTCATATATTTTTATTAAAACACAAGTCCGAAGCTTTCGAGAAATTCATTGAATATAAACAAGAAGTAGAAAAACAAACCGGCTTGAGTATCAAGATGCTTCGATCAGATCGAGGTGGTGAGTATCTCAGTACAGAATTTGCACACTTCCTAAAAGAGAATGGGATTCAGGTGTAAGGAGGAGTGAGCTGAGAGAGAATCCCATTCTAGTCCATATGGGCCAATTTGTCGATTAAAGCTTGGAACGTGGTCGGTTTGAAGAACATCATAAACTATGAAATAGTTGCATGAGGGTCTAGGGTGCCCACGAACAAGCCCACCGCTGGTGCTTCTTCGATGCGCTGTTCGCATTTTGACCACAGGTTCTGCCACCGGATTGCATATTGCACCCATGTCTCTCCCGGCTTCACTCTGGCGTTGATCAGTGCTGTTATTGCGGTGCGGTCACTGGCACTGGCGAATCGCTGGGTGAACAACAACTCTATTTCTGCGAAAGTTTTGACGGAGTCGTTTGGGAGTTCGGAGTACCACTCAAATGCTGTCTCTGACAGGCTGCCGACGAATTGGCGGAGCAAAAGCTTATCATCGCCACCGGTGTTGCCACAAAGAGCCCTGAGTTGAGCGGCATGCTGGTGAGGATTGCTCGTCCCCTTGTACACATGGAATTTGGAGATTGTGTATCACGGCGGGTATTTTATCTAGTCATACCAGCTTGGATATGGTCGTCCAATTTTGACGATTTGGCCTGCCGCTTCATTTGCCTGATGAGCTCGTATTTGCTGAGCTATATAGTCATCCAGTGCGGCTTTGGAAATGGTTTCCTCCTTGGCTGCTTATAGAGCCGGCAGAGGATTCGATGTTTCTACTCTGTCATTTTCAATTATTACTGGAGGATTTTTGCCTGGGGGATCCGGCTGGATCATCATGCCCACCATATCTTGGAACAGAAGGGCCATTTGCTTTATATTGGCTGCTTGTTCCGCAACCTCTTTGTCTTTCTTTTCGAGCATTCTCCGAAGGAATTCGGCATCAGTTTCTTGCTCGTGGCGTTGCCCGGAGGATGCCTCTGGGCTTGCTTTCAGTCCTGTGAGCGTGGCCATCGCAGTCATCATCTCCTGAAGCTTTTGGTGCTGCTCTTAGGCTTTTGTCACGGATCGCGTAAGTGATCGATGACCTGTGGAGATACGGCTATCCTCTTTTCTGGATGCCATATAAACGGTATGCACCACCATACCCCCAGACTTGGGGCGTTTAGGCTCAGCGCCCTTGACATTTGTCGTAGGCATGGGGATTTTCTCCGACCTTCTCCTCTTATGAGCGGTCGAAGTTGAGGGGGCCGTTGCAGTGGACACCCAAGTAGTCGTCGTCTTTTGTGGCTTAACAGGACGGTTTTCTTCCTGTCGGACCTTTAACTTCTTCTACCGGTGGGGGTAGTCTTGATCAACTACCGACTCTCGGACTTATCGCCGGATCTTGTAAAGTTTAGAAGACATTCGTTGAGGGGATTGTTCCGGCTTCATTTCTGTGACAGTTTCCACCGGCGGCGGAGATCTTTTCAGTATTGCGGTAGGCGAGTTCCTGCGCACCTTGTTCAGCAGCTCAAAGCCGTTCCCGATTGGAACGACAGCATTAACTTCCACCGTTGGAGCTGGTGGAGTTAGTTCAGAGGGGGAGTTGCCTCCAGCCTTCCTTACTCGGCTCGAGTGACGACGTCGAGCGTGTCGAGCTGATGGAGTCGGTTCGGTGGTGGGGATGGCTTTGTCTTGCACCCTGTCCAGGTAAGGGGCTGCTGCTGGCGTCAGCCTGTTGAAGACTGACGTCCGTCGAGACGCAGTATCCAATCGGTCGAAAACAGACTTCTGAGCAGAGACAGGAACCGTAGTGGAAACCGAAACAGCCAGTCTTGTAAAAATTGACCCTTTGGTTGGAGAAGCTACATTGACGACTTCGGGAGTATGGTTGGTCACTCTTTTCGGAATAACCTTTTTCTTAAGGTGCAGGCTTCATCATGGGCCCACCTGAACTTTGGCCCCATCTGGAAAAGACCGAGGCGCCGGTGTTGGACGACCCGTTGAGAGGGGCCGCAGTAGCTGTAAGCTGATCAAAGACCGACTTCTTGGAAGCTTCCGGTGTTAGCACAAGAGCGGTGAAGCTCGTTGGCGGGAGCATGGTTCGGAAAAACGATCCTGTGGTGGCTTGAGTGACTTGTTCCACCAGCATTGTGAACAGGGAGGCTGCTTGAGGCCCGTAGGCTACGCCTCCAGATGAGGCGGAGCGCGAGTTGCAGCTGCAGTTGGAGCACTTTGTGCAAGTAGATGCCATTGCTGTTTCGCTTTCTTGACCAAGAAAACGCCAAATCTTAGTACCTCGAAACCCAAGGGCAACCATTAGCAAACCGCGATTGGTTCGTGAACATGACACATGAAGTGTGGAGTGGAAGAGGAAAAGGTCCCACCGGGCGTGCCAGAATCTGTTCCCTGCCGAATACAGAGACGCGACCGTGTAGGTCCGTCTTGCCTGAAATTCGGGGCAGATGCTAATTGGTGCTATCCGTCCACCTCTCCGAAAATGCCAAGTTGATTTATGGCACCATATATCGAAGGTTTAAACGGATGACGCCGATGTAGCAGACTTCATCAGATTCCCCCTCGTTTGAGGGTTTTTTTTATTGTGGGGACGCTCTTCTCTGCAGGCGCAAGCCCCTACAGTTAATTACTCTACCGTATCGCGGTAACAATTTTCTCCTTCTCTATATAGTCACTTTGTGCCGTGGGTGTTTGTTTTGTGTTTGGTTGCCCATGGATTGTATACGGAGACTAATTTATGTTGTCACTCGTAGGGCATGGATTAGTCCAAATCCGTATCTTTCTTAGATTTGGGTTTCGGGGTTTGGGTTTAAGGATACGTTAGCCTCATTTGAGACTAAGATCAACTTAAACGTTTATTAAGGATACGTTAGTCTAATTTTAGACTAAGATTAACTTAACGGGATCGTTTAGTTCCGACAAGAGAGCAATTGGACTCTATTGTTTAGTTTAGTGATATTGCGGTCGATAATTAGTTTAATGGCATTACGGTCCATCGTTAGTTTATGAACATCTCAGTCCAATGTTAGTTTAAAGATATCACGGTCGAGGTTAAGGATATCATAGTCCGTGGGTTTAAGGACCCCACCGTCCAATATTAGTTTAAAGACATCACGGTCGAGGTTAAGGACATCATATTCCATGGATTTAAGGACTCCACAGTCCGATGTTAGTTTAAAGACATCACGGTCGAGGTTAAGGACATCATAGTCCGTGGATTTAAGGACTCCACAGTCCGATGTTAGTTTAAAGACATCACGTTCGAGGTTAAGGACATCATAGTCCGTGGATTTAAGGACTCCACAGTTCGATATTAGCTTAAAGACATCACGGTCGAGGTTAAGGATATCATAGTCAGTGGATTTAAGGACCCCACAGTCCGTGGGTTTAAGGACTCCACAGTCTGATGTTATGTGTGGTTGTCGGGACCCGTCACCTTTTTGAAGACGTTGAGGAATTACAACGACAAATATCAAAGGAGTGAAGAGATGTACCCTTGAACCAAGATGAATTAGTTGAAAGAGCAGATGTGCTCTGTTCAACATAAGTTAAGGACTTATGGCCAGAATTGGCCTAAGTCCAATTAAAAAAATGTTTAACATTTTATTTTTCGTTCTGGTTATTAAGCCTTTATTTGGGCTCAGCCCTTTTAATAATGCTAGGTATTGGGCTTTAACATTTTTGTCTTGTATCAGAAGCAAAGTTTGTTCTGACAGTGCGCCACGTGGCGCGCCAGGCGCGTTGCGCCGGTCAAAGAGCGCATTGCGCTTCTGTCGGGTAGCGCACACGAAGATGACACGTGTCGTGCTTAGCGCTAAGCGCTAGTTTGTTAGCGCATTGCGCTTTTAATTTATGAGCGCATTGCACTAGTCTGTTGGTGCACCAGTGAGTGACACGTGGCGCGCTTGGCGCTAAGCGCCATCCCATGAGTGCAATGCTATGTTTTAAAAGCGCAAAACGCAGATTGTGTCTCTGGTTAACACATGGCAAGTTTTGGCGCTGAGCGCCGGTCCAATGAGCGTAAAGGCATAATTCATGAGTGCAAGGCACTTTTCAATAGCGCAAAACGCATTTGATCAATTTTAAGATCAAAGAACAAATTTTTGTTCTTCAAAGGAGGTTTGCCTCAAGATCCAAGGACAAAAGTTCTTGTTTTGATAAAAGGCTCTGCCTTTATAGATCAAAAGATCTGTGAATGAAGTATTTTACTTCTTTTGGTCATTTTATGATTAGATCTTTTTGATCTTTTCTTTTTTTATTAAAGACCTTGGTCTTTTTCTTAGATCTCTAATCTTTTTAGAAGATGGTTCTTCTTTTTACGAGATGGTTTCATCTCTATTATTCAAGAACATAGTTCTTTTTACCTTGAAAATGAAGAAAAACCTTCTTTTTTCTAAGAGTTTTCTCTTCTTTTGCAGAGAGATTTTCTCTCCTTTTCTGTCTTCTCTCCCTTCTATATTCTCTAACTCCTAGACTTGAAGTCTAGGGTCCTTTATATAGGGCCAAATGATTTGTTAAATCAGTTTTAAGAAATTTTTCTCTGATTGATTTGGGAATATTTCCCACCATTGGATCTTTGATCCTAAATATTCTGTTTTACAGAAGATAATCTTCTTATTTTAATAAGATTGAAAAATCTTTGCATAACAGAACTTTAGTTCTAATTAATTAATAATTTATTATTAGTAGATCTTTTGATCTGACAGTGGGGGAATTTTTAATTCCAGCGCTGGCGCACCTACGTTTGACACGTGGCGCGCAGCGCAACCGCGCTAGCGCACCCGTGTTTGACACGTGGCGCAAGCACAATTGCGCTAGCGCACCCGTGTTAGACACGTGGCGCGCAGCACAACTGCGCTAGCGCACCCGTGTTTGACACGTGGCGCGCAGCGCAGAGCGCTGGATCTGAAGCGTTGCTTCAACTTTTAAATTTTGAATTTTGAAACAGAGCTTTGCTCTGATTGCGGTGCTCTGCCTAAGGCGCAGCGCTCCTGGCGCTGGCGTGTCTGCTTTTGACACGTAGCGCGCAACGCGCAGGATCTGAAGCGTTGCTTCAATTTTTGAATTTTGAAATTCAAAACAGAACTTTGCTCTGATTGGGGGAAACAGTGGGCCAATAGTAGCCCATCCTTTTAATCTTCAGCTTCATTTTTGGCCCGGCTTGATGAGACCCGCAGAGTCCGTCATGAATTTCTTGGACGACTCTTTTTGCTTCTTCCGGTCCCAGGCATCTTATCCATAAAGAGTTAAATGATCTCTTATATAGAGTGTTATTAACAAAGGCGAAGGATAGATCTCGTTTCATGAGCTGATGTCTTGAGGACGCATCTTCAGGTGTTCGACGGGATTTGAAGTATTCTATAAAGACTTCTCTCCAATCCTTAGCCTTTTCTTAGTCTTTTATTTGTAGGGTCATTTGCTCGATCGCTCCCTTTTCTTCGGACAACTCCGGAGATATTTCTGCCGGTGCAAGAACCCTACGGTTTTGCACAACAATCCTTACGTCATCGAGGTTCTCGTCAGCCAATTCTTTAGCGAGTTTGGCCAATGCATCCGCTTTGCTATTTTCCGCACGCGGTATGCTTTCCAGAGTGTAAGAAGGAATTTGAGTCAGTAGTTGCTGCACCCTCTCGCGGTACTTTACCAACTCAGGCTTGCATGTCTGATAGTTGCCGTTTACTTGACTGACGATCAGTTGGGAGTCTCTGTATATGAAGAGGTTTTCAATTCCCATGTCGATAGCGATCTCGAGACCTGCTTTCAAAGCTTCATATTCGGTCTCATTGTTCGTTCTCGGCTCTGTTAAGGAGAAGGCGAAGCGCATTATCCCTCCCTGTGGAGTCACGAAGATGAGGCCTACCCCTGATTTGATTATGGGGGTGCTTTGTTTGCACTTCTTCATGGAAGACGCTCCATCAAAATAAAGTTCCCACCGGGTATCATTCTCGTCGATCGTGTCAAACGCATGCTCGTCCGGCAATTTGCAGTTCAAAGGAGAATCGGCGGGTATCGGGTCCTCAGCGAGGAAGTCGGCGATGGCCTGGCCTTTCACTGCCTTGAGAGGACGATAAGTTATCGAGAACTCCATCAAGAGGAGGGCCCATTTAGCGAGCCATTCTGTTAATATGGCCTTTGACATCAAATATTTGAGGGGATCCACCTTTGATATGAGAAGGACCTCATGTGCCAATGCATTGTGTCTGAGCTTCGTTATTGCGAAGATCAACGCCACGCAGTGTTTTTCAATGAGAGAGTAATTGCATTCTGCCCCCAGGAGAACTTGACTTAAATAGTATATGGCTCTCTCCTTTCCTTGGTCATTCTCTTGTGCCCATAATGCGTCTAAGGAACCTTCAAGGGCGGTTATATGCAGAATGAGAGGCTTTCCTTTGACTGGAGCGGCTAGCACTGGAGGATTTTATAGGCATTGTTTGATTTCGTCCAGTGCGCTTTGGCATTTATGATCCCAGACAAACGGGGTTCCCTTCTTCATCAGGTGGCTGTAAGGACGGCACTTGCCTGAGAGATTGGCTATGAATCGCCGGATATACGCGAGCTTCCCTTGGAGAGACCGCAGCTGCTTGAGAGTCCCTGGCTGAGGCATTTCCATGATCGCCTTGATCTTCGATGGATCTATCTCGATGCCTCAGTGTCGGACGATGAATCCTAGGAATTTGCCCGAGGAAACTCCGAACGCGCATTTGAGAGAATTCATATTTAAGTTGTATTTCCGAAGACGTTGAAACACGATCTTCAGATGCTCTAGATGTTCCTCGTATGATTTGCTTTTAACTACAAGGTCGTCGATATAGCATTCGACGATTTCATGTATGAGGTCATCGAAAATTTTCGTCATGGCCCTCTGATAGCTGGCACCGGTGTTCTTTAGACCAAAAGGCATCACCTTGTAGCAGAATATGCCCAAAGGGGTCCGAAAAGCGGTGTGCTTCTGGTTCTCGGGATGCATCTTTATCTGATTATATCCTGATAAGCCGTCCATGAAGGAGAAAACTTCATGAGTGGACGTATTGTCTATCATCAGCTCGATGACTGGTACTGGGAAGTCATCTTTCGGGCAGGCTTTATTGAGATCCCGAAAGTCCACACATATGCTCACCGTCCTATTCTTCTTTATCACTGGGACGATGTTGGCGATCCAGTCAGGATATTGAACCTCTTGGATGAAACCGGAGTCGATTAGCTTCTTGACTTCGGCGTTGATGCCCATCTCAAGCTCAAGCCGCATCCTTCTCGGCGCTTGTTTGATCGGCTTGACGTCCGGGAATATCGCCAATTTGTGTACAACAATCTCTAGATCTAGTCCTGGCATCTCGGAATAGTTCCATGCGAAGCAATTTTTATACTGCATGAGCACGTCCTTTAGCATAGCCACCCTTTCTTCAGACAACAGCTCACTGACAAACGTCGGCCGCGGGTCCCTTGCTGTCTCCAAATCAATTTTCTTAAGGTTATCTGCAGTAGTATGTATTCCATCTTCCAGCTCTTTTGGCGCCGGTGGAAACTCTGAGATTACCTCGTCATTATCGTTTTCGAAGCACCAGGGGAGATCATCTATATTCTCGGGCTCTTCTTCTGACAGCGTTATCATATGATAAGTATGGGATCGCTTCTAAGACCGATGTCGATCTGTTTCTACTCTCGCGACTTTGGGTTCATGCTTCTGTGGCGGGGTTACCCTCCAGCTGCTGGATAGAGTGAACCTGCCTTACTGATACTAGTCTTCTACCCAGTCTTTAAATATGAAACAGTCTTCGAGAGGATGTCCTATTGCCCTGTGATAGGAGCAAAAGTCCAGGTGAGAGACTTCGCCTGCTTGCTTGGGGTGCTTGGACTCTGGGAGGATAATCATTTGATGTTTTATGACAAGGTCGAATATCTTCCTTGTCTTGTCTTGGGGAAAAGAATATGCTTGACCCATCTTTTTTATAAGAGACGAATCCGGACTGCTCGATTCCCGATCGCGTGGTTTCTTGGACCCGCTTTGTCACTGTCGAACGCCTTTCCCGTTCTTTGGTTTATTTCTACCTCGGCGTCGGGCCTTTTGTACAACGGGCTGACAAGGAGGGGCATTCTCATTTTTCACATCATGTTGAAGGAGGCGTTGCGTCCTGGATTTCTCATAGATGGTCATTTCGCGGTTATGATCATCTTGAACCTTTTAACTTGCTTCCCTTATAAGTTTGTCCATTTGTTCTTCGAACGACGGATTGGGCATTTTCACGGCGGGAGCTCTTTCTGGTTCAGGGTTAGCATCTTTCCATAGAACATTTCCCTCTTCATCAAAGTCATGTATGACGTAGCAGTCGCGGAGTAACTCCCGTTTCTTGGATTGAAAATACCCAAGCCTGGTCGTTTCCATTCTTCCGTTGGGCAACTTTCGTTGAGTTCCAGGAACGTTCCAGATCCTGTTATAGAATCGTGCTTGTCGCGCAGTTTGTTTAAGGGGTACACCTTGGCGTCTCAAGAGTCTCTTCAGTCCGTCTGTGTAATATCTGGACAAACTGATGGGCTGGAGCCTGTCAAGTGTAGAATCTGCGCCATGCCAGATTTCTTTCTCCACTTTGGATTCCCCGGATCAGTAGAATAGGTTCGCTTTTTCACCTTTTCGCATGGAAGGGACATAGAATGTCTGCAGTTCTTCCACACTGTAGGTATCAAGCGCGTCTAGTTCTTTATGATGCTTTGGCGGAACCATGGCAACTTGCAAACTTCAATCTTCATCAGTGAAGGTTTGTATTGATGGCCGAGCGGAGAATACGACATTAACCTCATCTTCCGAGTCACTGCCGAAGATCAACATAGGAGCAGACGGTCCCGGCTTGTTGTACTGGGGTGGTCCTGAGTAAACTATCTCTTCTTCCTCCTCGGTATCACTCCCGAAGACTGGAATAGTGGTGATAGCTTTATTCTTGGGTTTGTGACATCTTTCCGTGTCCTTAAAGTCTGGTAAGAAGTATTTTACATCTTCGTACTTGCGGACTTCATTCACGGAGAATGGGTTTAGCTCTCCTGTCACAGTATACTCGAGAACATCCTTGAAATACTTCATACACTGATGTTGTGTAGAAGGGATGATGTTATACTCATGTAACCAGGGCCGGCCGAGCAAAGCGTTATAGCAAGTCTTGGCGTCAATGACGTGGAACATGATATCCATGACGAGCAGCCCAAAGTGTAATGTCAGTATCACAGACCCAAGCGTCCGTGACGGCTGAGAGTCGAACCCGGAGATAGTGATTTTATCGCGAGCGAGGTGTTGGACACTCATGCAGATCCCCTTTAGCACCCTTACGTTAAGGAGGTTGACAGAGGACCCGTTGTCGACCAAAATTTTACTTATCTTGATATCATGACAGTATCCAGAGACATATAGGGGACGGTTGTGCTTGCATGTCCAAAGGAGGAGATCCTCATCGCCGAAGGTGATATCGGCTGTGTGTACTTCTTCCAGCTCGTCCTTCATCTTTTTTTCGGCGAGGAAAGCTTGGAATTGCTCAGACTCTTGTAAGGCCTTGATCAGAGAATCTCTTGCCACCTTGGATAGCAGAAGGGCATCGAGAATACTGAGCTGCGAGGGTATCTTCCTCAAGTGTGCGAGAACGTTGTAGTCCACCTTACTTTTCTTTGGCGGGTCCTTGGCTGTTAGCTTTTCGATGGCTTGGTCATCAAGGATGATATCTTCAGGGACTTTTTCTTTTCCCTTATCTTTTCTATTTGACCCACTGTTCGAGGGCCTAAGATTCTTTTCGGGCAGCGTACGATTGCGCAGCTGAATATTTTCACAGGTCTTCGGTTCTTCCTCTTTTCTCAAGGTGGACTCTTTAAAGAGAGGGCCAAGAGTCATTTCTTCGTCAGAGTCGCTTCCGAAGGTGAGGACTTGCGATTCCCCGGCGTTGACCATGCGACAGTTACCGGTAGTTCTTTTGTGCTCCTCGGTCGTACTTCTTTGCTCCAGACGAGTTTTGCGTTTCATCCGCTTGAAATGTTGCCGGTGAGCAACATATCCCTGCCACCATCTTTTAAAAGCGTTTTACTCTTCGGTGGGGTGCACAATCTTTCGATGATATAAGCAGTAGCTAGGATGCGTTTCTGCTTCACAAAGAATGTTTCCTTCGAAGGGTGGCAGCTTCATTCCCATTGATATGGCTTTAGAGAACCTCTTCCTTGTCTTGAACCTGTTTTTATTTGCGACGGATGTACTTTGATCTGGCGGGAGTGTTTCAATCCTTTCGTCCAGTCGTCAGCGTTTGGCCTTTTCAAATATGGCCATTTCACGCTCTCGAACAGCTTTTCTTTTAAGAAGAGCTTCATTCAGGAATGCATCAATCATTTCGTCTGACGGTTCTAGAAGTTCCGGTTTAGGATTTGCCCCTAGTTTCTCGGTGCAAGGAGCTTCTTCATCATCTATCGACGAGTGAGAGATCACATGGCAGCTTGCCATATAATCTTCAGGCTCATCCGACGAGTCTTCTCCATTATCGTCATCTCCGTCCTCAAGGACGTGACGGAGAAACTCTTGAAGTGTGACTGGAGTCCGCGCCTTCTGGTTATATTCTTCCAGCGCGTCAATCTGCTTTTGCAGGTCCGTGCGCCTGTCACCAGGCTTCACGAGCTTCTTGGACTTCTTCTTTTTCTTCGAATATTTTAACGGCTAGGTGTGAGTGCTTTGGCTATCACCACCGATTTTTGGAGTTGGGTGCGATTTCAGCATTCCTTCTATGATCTCGGGTTCCAGTGGGTTCTTCCACCTAATTGCCGGACATGTGTGTAGATCCTTCAGCATTCTTTTCGTCTTGGCTGAAAGAGTAACCTCCCATGGAGCTTCTTCTATGAAAGAGCATGATGCCCGCGGTGTATCCGTTTTCTTGGGAGTGTGTGGACGAGGCGGGTTCACCTTCCAATTCTTAGATAATACGAATTTGCCCTGCTGGTATTGATCTTCTATCCAGCTTTTGAAGATGTAACAATCCTCGATCGGATGGCCCAACATTCGGTGATAAGGGTAATAGTTAGGATTGCTAATTTCGCCTGGTTGCACTGGGCGTCTTGGCTCCGGTAGAGCGATGAGCCTGTTGCGCAGTGCAAGCTCGAATAACCTCTTCGTCTTATCTCGAGAGAACGAGTAAGGACATCTCATTTTATCTTCGAGAGATCGAGTTCTATTATTTTGGCGATCCACTGGTCTTAGACCACTGGGCTACTGTTGAGCATTGGCGACGACGATCGCTTTCCCCTTTCCCTTCTCGTTCTGAGGCTCCGGCTTTGGAGGAGACGGTCGATGACCCATTTGGTCCATTTGGGCCAGTTTGTCGATCAAGGCCTGGAAAGTAGTCGGTTTGAAGAACATCATGAATTGGGAAATGGTTGCATGAGGGTCCAGAGTGCCTACAAACATGGCCACCGCCGGTGCTTCGATGCGCTGTTCGCATTTCGACCCCATCGTATTGCGTATTGAACCCATGTCTCTCCAAGTTTCACCCTGGCATTGATCAATGCTGTTATTAGGGTGCGTTCACTAGCACTCGCAAATCGCTGGGTGAATAATAGCTCCATTTCTGCGAAAGTCTTGACGGAGTCGTTTGGAAGTTCAGAGTACCATTCGAATGCCGTCTCCGACAAGCTGCCAACAAACTGACGGAGCAAAATTTTATCATCACCCCCGGTATTGCCGCAAAGAGCCCTGAACTGGGTGACATGCTGGTGGGGATTGCCCGTCCCTTTGTATACATGAAATTTAGGGATTGTGTATCTCGGTGGGTACTTTATTTGATCATACGAGCCTGGATATGGTCGCCCAGTTTTAACGACTTGGCCGGCCGTTTCATTTGCCTGGTGAGCTCGTATTTGCTGAGCAATATAGTCATCCAGAGCGGCCTTGGAAATGGTTTCCTATTTGGCTGCTGAAAGAGCCGGAGGAGGGTTCGACGTCTCCCCTCTGTCGTCTTCAATGATGATCGGAGGGTCTTCAGTTGAAGGTTCCGGCTGTAACATCATCCCGACCGTATCTTGGAAGAGAAGCACCATTCGTTTTATATTAGCCGCTTACTCTGCTGCTTCCCTGAGTTCCTAGTTCTTCAGTTCAGCGCGGAGTAGAGCAGTTTGGTAGCTCGCAAGGCTCATAATCTTGAGGTCACGGGTTCAAATCTTGTCTCCGCAACATTTTTTTTTGACAACTCTGCGGAGGAAGTCAGCATCAGTTTCTTGTTTATGACACTGTTCTGATGACGCCTCCGGGCTTTCTTTTGGCCCGGTGAGTGCGGCCATTTGCGTCAGCATTTCCTGAAGCTTTTGTTGCTTCTCCTGGGCTTTTGTCACGAATCGGGTGAGCGGTCGGTGACCTGTAGAAGCGCGGCTTTCCTCTCTTCCGGAAGCCATATAAATAGTATGCACCATCATGCCCCTAGACTTGGGGCGTTTGGGCTCAGCGTCTTTGCGGTTTGCTGCATTTACAGGGGCTTTCTCCGGCCTCCTTCTTTTTTGAGTGGTTGACGTTGAGGGGGCCGTTGCAGCGGGCACTGTCACGACCCGCAGAGTACGGAACGTGACCGGCACTTAAGTTACGAAACGTTTTAAGGCGTCCGTAAAATAAGTAAGCCGAAGCCCAGAAATCAAAACCCAATTAAGAATTAGAGTGAAGGAAAACCATTTTTCTTTAAAGCACTTTGTTTCATTAAGTCAAATCAAGTCTCTTTTTATGAAAAACAACTTCCTTTTCCCAAATTTCCGGCAAAATCTCCTTGTAAAAATAGTCCCCCAACGGGTACAAATAGGAATACAAGTGAATAACAGGAATATGACATCCCCAAGCGGGAGCTAGCTCTTCGCTTCAAGGCGGTCACAAATCCCACACAATGTAAACTACAATGTGCATAAGTAAGCATGAAAGCACAAGAAATAACATGTCGACTCAAGTGAGCTCGACCATAAATAACATAAAGTCCACCAGTCTCACAACCTCACCTCTAGGTCAATATACAGTAATCCAAATAAAACTAGTACAGCTGAAATAATAGCAGATGGAGTACTCTAGATATAATGAAAATATAAAGTGGTACAAAATGATAACAACCCACCTAAGAGCAAAAGCCTCGAGTCCAGGAAAAAAAAGCAAAAGAGGCAAAAGTGTCCGCCGCTACAGGGATGACAGAACGGACCTGCAGAAAAGCTGTGGCACAACGGGGGTGAGCTGCCAGCTCGTGAGTAATAAATAATATCTACAAAGGCTATCGCATGCATGCACACAAGTATCCTAGCATCTTTAAAACAGGTATGGCTATATGTACTAGCAGGTATGTATGCATCATCAGTGTACTAACAAGTATGTATGTCATATGGATGTACTAACAGGCATGTATGCCATATGAATATACTAACATGTATGTATGCTATATGAGTCAACTCAAGATCTCAACATGTAAGTACAAGAACTATTCTTTCTTTGTTTTTGAAACTCTTTTCAAATATCAGCATAATATCCATGAAATCAACAAAATTCGTGTCCAGCAACGACACCTCAAAACTGTCTCAATCTCATATATCCATGTCAAGTATCTCTAGCCTCAGCCATCCGGCTAATCCATCCCAAATATCCATATCTCAATCTAGCGGCCACGGTCGGTATCCTCTGGATATCCGCCGTGCCAAATGAAATCACCGGTAGGTAATCCGTCCCCTACCAGGCTCAACGCCATCTCCTGCGATCTTCTTTCCCTGAGGTACCTTACCGGGCCCACCATGTACCCGAGACGGTTCATCCACCTCCTCGAAACGGATCTCGAAAACCACAGCAAACTCATGGTGGACGACACTTTACATCACTAGAAAACCGCAACTTTTATATTTTAAAAGATTATAAGTTTGAAATCTTGCGGCTCCCCCCCGAAATCCAGAAATATCATAAATCTCATGAAATCATCATGGATGCATATGTCAATGATAATGAATGCATATGGTATCAATTTGCAATGTATGATTTATACTAGGCATGGAAAAATGATATAATGATATATATGCACGGGAATAGCAATTCTTATGATTTCATTTTAAATATTTATTGCAATAGCACATGTCTAAGCAATTAACATGTTTCATATTTATAGTTATCTAGTGTCGTGGCATAGCAATTACCAGGGTGTGTGTATACATGAATAGTGCTCGTGCTGCATATAAAAACCTGGTACTGGTGCATGTGTCCTACAGAATGAGTTTGCGCATAGGGGTACAACATATAGATCCTAACTGCAGCAATTATCATGCAAGTATTATTATTCCTCATGTCACAAGTAAATGTTAAAGTTTACTATTTTCAAGTTTACTAAATCTATCGGGCGACTTACGCCATCCAAATGATCGTCCCCCATAGATGTTAAATCTACTCACCCGTGATCCTGCGCTAGGTGTGTTCGACCACCTGCTTCTCTTTCTCCGCTGCGCACGAAGTTTCCGCCGGCGAACCTAGAATTTACAAAAGTCACCATATAAGGAAAAATCCTGCAAAACATGATATATCGATAAAAGGGATACGCGTGCGTGAAACTAAACACGCGTGCACATGACACGTCGCGACGCGCGCAAACCCACCAGAACCTACTCCGATGCACTGTGTCGCGCAGCGCGTCACAGAACCACGCGTATCATGCGCATGTCACACAAGTTTTAAAATATCGAAAACACGTTTATAGCTCCAGATTTTGCCTCTGTACCCAACTTAAAAAGTTACAGATACCAACAGACTAAGCTACCCAGCAGAGCCCCACACCCAAAATCCCAACACCCCACCTCCTGTTCTGGCCGCAAATTGCGGCCAGATCGATTAAATCGGCGGCCAGAAAGGGGAGAGGGGCCCCCGTATTTTGTGTGTGTGTTTCTGCTAAACTCACCATACTACAGTTTTCCCAATTTTATCCTGAAGGGCTCGAGTCAACAACAGATTTTACAGAGGCTAAAAAATTGCTAAAATTGCTAAATTATGCCAAGTCGGATAAATCGGGTAATTGTGTGAAATCTGGAACCAAACTTGGGTGATCTAGTCTCAACAGCACCCTATAAGGCTACTCTAACCATCACAACCATTACTTTGCCAAAATTCCCCTAAATTACCCAAAATTACCACTTAAACATACAATAAACACTAAATTAAGCTAGATAACCATAACTTTAGCAATTAGGAGTCGGGTTAAGGGGTTATACCTCTAGAGACCCTAGATGAAGGAGAAGAGAAGAAGTAGGAGGGTGTGTACTGCTGCTACAGCTCCTGGTGCTGCAAACTTGGGCTGGAATGAGCTGATCTGTAACTTGCTGTAACATGCAGAAGCTGCTGCTGTTGTTTCAGTTTTGGTGTGGTGTAGTATTTTTTTATGTTGCTGTTGTAGCAGTAGCAGCAGCAGGAGCAGTAGTATAGTTGTGGGAAGGGTTGTGTGTTTGTAGGGGAAGGGTTATGTAAGAAGTGGGGCTGTTTGTAGCAGCTGTTGTTGCTGATTCAGGATGTTTTGGTGGCTGAAATGATGATATTTGGGCTGATGTGAGTGTGTGAGTGAGAGAGAGATGTGAGGGGGTGAAAGATAATGTGAGGAGACATGCAAAAAGGTTTGAGGAGATGGATGGTGACCCAACCTAGGAGCCACCATTCTCTCTCTCTCATTTAATGTTTACAAGACACCCATCAAATCCCTTCTCAAGTCAACCCTAATCCCTAATCACCCTTAATTACACTAATTAGCTCATAAACAATTCAATTATCTTAACCAAAGGCCTAACCCACCATGGTTGGCTAAACATGATTAACCCACCATGCACACCCAAACTTGGTAACCCTAGGCTTAACCCTAGTTAACATGCACAAGGGTGTGCGGTCGAGATAAAATTCTACAAAAATAACCATAAAACCAGATAAATTATTAGAAACCCGTTTTGGTAAACTTTTTTACCAAAACCCCACATTAACACCCAATTACTACTAAACACAGACTCAGGTGTTACAGTCTTCCCCCATAAGAAAATTCATCCCCGAATTTTAAAACTGCAACTACGCGTACCTTCAAAAAGATGAGGGAATTTCTTCTGCATCTCTCCCTCGGCCTCCCAAGTGATCTCCTCACTATTCGGGCTGTGCCAAAGAACCTTCACAGACGGCAGGACCTTTGATCGAAGTTTCTTCACCTGCCGATGTAATATCTCAACTGGCTGCGCGGTGAACGAAAGGTCGGGCTCAAGCTGAACGGTCTAATGTTGAATCGTGTGGGAAGGGTCATGAAGATATCTGCGTAGTATCGACACATGGAAGACGGGGTGAACATCTGAAAAGCTGGGTGGAAGAGCCAAACGATATGCAACAGCGCCGACAAGCTCGAAGATCTCGAAGGGACCCACGAATCTAGGGCTAAGCTTTCTCTTTCGCCCAAATCGCATCACGCCCTTCATCGGAGAGACCCTCAGAAAAACATGATCGCTAACTGCAAACTCTTATCTACGATGGCGCCTGTCTGCATACGATTTCTGCCTGCTCTGAGCTGCTCTCATCCGATCTCGAATCAACTGTACTTTCTCGGTCGTCTCCTGCATGATCTGCGGCCCAAAAATACTGCTCTCGCTCAGCTCAGTCCAACAGACGGGCGATCTGCATTTCCTCCCATACAAGGCCTCGAAAGGTGCCATCTGAATAGTATCTTGGAAGCTGTTGTTGTAGGAGAACTCCACTAAATGTAAATGACGATCCCAGCTACCGCCAAAGTCCAAAATGCATGCTCTGAGATGTCCTCGAGAGTCTGAATAGTCCGCTCTGACTGTCCGTCGGTCTGCGGATGAAATGCTGTGCTGAAGCTCAAACGGGTGCCCAAAGCCTCCTGAAGTCTCTGCCATAGTCGGTTGGTAAACTGGGTGCCTCAATCTGATACTATACAAGTCGGTACGCCATGTAACCGCACGATCTCGTCGATGTAAATCTGGGCACACTGAGCAAAACTGAAAGTGGTCTTCACTGGCAGGAAGTGAGCCGCTTTCGTCAATCGATCCACGATCACCCAAATGGAGTCGTACTCTCGACTGGTCCTGGGTGGACCCACAATGAAGTCCATCAAAATCTGCTCCCATTTCCACTCCGGAATGGGCAAGGGCTGCAACTCTCCTACTGGCCTCTAGTGCTCGGCCTTGACTTGCTGACAAGTCAGGCATCTCGATACGAAGTCAGTGACATCACTCTTCATCCCGTCCCACCAATAGACATCTCTCAAATCGCGGTACATCTTGGTGGAGCCCGGATGAACGCTATATGTAGATTTATGCGCCTCTTCAAGAATCTCGCGTCGCGGTCCCTCCGAATCCGGTACGCACAATCGAGTCCCAAATCGCAGTACTCCCTGATCGTCGATCACGAACTCGGAACTTCTGCCCTGCCTAATCTGCTCCATGATCTCTGAAAAGCAGTCATCACTGGGTTGTGCCTCTCCAATGCGGTCAAGTAACTGCGGACGTGCACGAACATGCACAAGCTGTCCCCCTGTTGGAGTAAACTCGAACTTAACTCAGCTGTCGCATAAAATATGCCAATCTGCTGACGACTGCCTCTGCACTGCGCGCAACCAAGATAGACTACCCCCGGGCCTCCTGCTCAAAGCATCCGCCACTACATTCGCCTTGCCCGGGTGGTACAAGATCTCACAGTCATAGTCTTTCACCAGCTCTATCCAACGACGCTGTCTCAGATTCAGGTCTCGCTGCTGAAATATATATTTTAAGCCCTTGTGGTCAGTGAATATCTGGCACGACTCGCCGTATAGGTAATGTCGCCAGATCTTAAGTGCAAAGACCACTGCAGCCATCTCCAAATCGTGAGTGGGGTAGTTCTGTTCATATCTCCTCAATTGCCGCGAAGCATACGTGATCACCCTGTCATGCTGCATCAATACGCATCCCAGCCCCACCCGTGAAGCGTCACAATAAACCACGAATCCGCCTGATCCTGAGGGTAAAGATAGAACCGGTGCCGTAGTCAAACAAGTCCGTAGCTGCTGAAAAATATGCTCGCACTCTTCCGACCAAACGAAAGGAACTCCCTTCCGGGTCAAACCGGTCAAAGGTGCAGCAATACGGGAGAAATCCTGAACGAATCGCCTGTAGTAGCCAGCCAGGCCTAGAAAACTACGGATCTCCGTAACCGATGTCGGTCTGGGCCACTGCTGAACAACCTCAATCTTCTTCGGGTCCACACATATGCCATCTCTCATAATCACGTGACCCAAGAAACCAACGCTGTCCAACCAGAATGCACACTTGGAAAATTTTGCGAAAAGCTGGTGCTCCTTCAAAGTCTGCAAAGTAATCCGCAAATGCTGCTCGTGCTCCTCTCGGCTCCGAGAATACACCAAAATATCGTCAATGAACACTATGATGAACAAGTCGAGATACGGCCTGAATACGCGGTTCATCAAATCCATGAATGCTACTGGGGCGTTGGTGAGTCCGAACGACATTACCAGAAACTCATAGTGGCCAGAGCTTGTACAGAAAGCTGTCTTCGGAATATATCATCCTTTCGGACTCGCAGCTGATGGTAACATGATCGCAAGTCGATCCTCGAAAAATAACCCGCACCCTGAAGCTGATCGAACAAATCATCAATGCACGGCAACGGATATCTGTTCCGCACGGTAACCTTGTTCAGCTGGCGGTAATCGATACATAAGCGCAAACTTCCGTCCTTCTTCTTGACAAACAGGACCGGAGCACTCCATGGAGAAATACTGGGTCGAATAAGTCCCTTATCTAACAAATCTTGCAGCTGAACCTTCAATTCTCTAAGCTCCGTTGGGGCCATCCGATAAGGCGGTATAGAAATAGGCCCCGAGCCGGGAATCAAATCAATACAGAACTCGACATCGCGCTCAGGCGGCAGTCCTGGCAGCTCATCAGGGAAAACATCGGGGAACTCGCATACAATCGGAACCTGGTCTAATGGAATATCTGTAGCTCTAGTATCGCAAACATAGGTTAGAAATCCCCGACATCCCTTCCTCAACAGCTGATTAGCGCGAAGAGAAGAAATCAATATGTGAGGGGCGGCACCACGGCCCCCCTGCACAACAAAAGCCGACTCGCCGGGAAAACAAAATCTAACTGTCTTCTCATGGCAGTCCACCGATGCATAGCACGTGGCTAACCAATCCATGCCCAAAAGAACGTCGAAGTCCAACATCTCAAGAAGGATCAGGACAACAGGTAGCTCTCGCTCACCAATATGGGCGGTACAGGATCGAAACACGTACTTAGCAACAAATGACTCCCCCACAGGAGTGGTCACAACAAGCGGCTGATAAAGCAAACCGGACTCTCTACCCAAACTCGGCACGAAGTGTGTGGAAACGTATGAGTGCGTGGATCCGGGATCAAACAACACATGAGCATCAACAGAACATACTGATAGGGTACCTTTCACGACGGCATTGGATGCCTGCGCATCCTGCGGTGTCAACCCAAATACTCGGGCCTGACCTCCACCAATAGCGGGCTGACCTCGGCCTCGGCCTCTGCCTCCTCGTCCTCTCTGGATCGGTCCACCGCGTCCATGTCCTCTGGCTGCACCTAACTGGCATGGAGCATCGCCTATGGTAGGAAGTAGAGCTCTCTGAGGAGGGGGCGGTGATGGTGGTAGGGTCACATGCGGAACTGTCGCCGCTCCCTGTCGTCTCGCCGGGCAGTCTCTGATACGATAGTGCAGACTCCCGCACCCAAAACATCCTGGCGACGCCTGCTATCCCTGTGGATACGAACCATACAGCTAACCGCGTCCAAACCCTCTACCAGCCCTATCTCTCGGAAAAAATCTGGCATGCTGCCTCTGATCTGGCGTGCCGGTACGAATTCTTTTCGGCCCGGGAACGGCCGAAGTCGCTGAAATACGTGCCACCATCTGCAATGCCGTATCCATAGCCGCTGAATAGGTATCAAAGTGCTAGGCGCCAATGGCAAGAAATAGCTGGGCATCCAGTCCCTATATGAACCTCTTCACCCTTTTCACTTCGGTATCCACCAGATACGGAGCATATCAGGACAACTGTGTAAATTGGACGTCATACTCAGACACCGTCATCCCTGGTGTCTTGATCAAGGCCTCAAAACTATGAGCTCTGGCGTCACGAACGCTCTCCGGAAGAAAACGGGCTAGAAAGGCTGCTGTGAACTCGGTCCAGGTCATGGGCGGTAGACCTGCAGCTCGACCTCTCAAAACTGACTCCCACCATATCTGCGCGAGACCTTCTAGTCGGAAACTCGCAAGCTCTACTCAGCGATCATCAGAACATCTCAGCGAACGGCAGATCCTGGCCAAACTGTCAAGGAACGTCTGCGGGTCCTCTGCTGCATCGGTACCCGTGAAGACTGGAGGTCTCAGCCTCATGAACTCCTGTAGCGAAATCGGGATGGCCACGGTGGTAGTAGTAGGAGCAGGTATCATAGTAGTCTGGGATGTAGTGGGTACGTCTTCCGGCCTCGGTGCACGACTGGCCGCAACTAAGGATCCCACCATCTGACGTAGCTCCTGCATGCTCCCCATCATCTGTTGCAGCTCCTCCATACCGGACTCAAGCCTATCCATACGGCCTGGGGAAGGCGGATCAGTCTGTCCCTGCGGCATAGGCATACCACCCTGCTCAGTCCTAGTCTTGGACGAGCCAGCTCGAATCTAGTCTCGGGCGGCAACCCTCTGCGCTCTGGTAGCCCTCTGCGGCATAGTGACTGGTAAAGGAAACAGGAAATTAAGAACGGTGCAATAGAATCGTAGGATACACGGAATTGAAAAAGAAGTTTCAAGCAAGTATATCCTAAAGTCACTTAGGCGGAGTACCGTATCGTAAGTATGCCGCGGACATACGCACGCTACGCTACCCTGCTTAAATCACTTACTCCATCTATTAAGGATCATCCTACACTCGGAAAGGTGAAACCTATCGCTCTAATACCAACTTTGTCACGACCCGCAGAGTACGGAACGTGACCGGCACGTAAGTTACGAAACGTCTCAAGGCGTCCGTAAACTAAGTAAGCCGAAGCCCAGAAATCAAAACCCAATTAAGAATTAGAGTGAAGGAAAACCATTTTTATTTAAAGCACTTTGTTTCATTAAGTCATATCAAGTCTCTTTTTTATGAAAAACAACTTCCTTTTCCTAAATTTCCGGCAAAATCTCCTTGTAAAAATAGTCCCCCAACGGGTACAAATAGGAATATAAGTGAATAACAGGAATATGGCATCCCCAAGCGGGAGCTAGCTCTTCACAAATCCCACGCAATGTAAACTACAATGTGCATAAGTAAGCATGAAAGCACAAGAAATAACATATCGACTCAAGTGAGCTCGACCACAAATAACATAAAGTCCACCAGTCTCACAACCTCACCTCTAGGTCAATATACAGTAATCCAAATAAAACTGGTATAACTGAAATAATAGCAGATGGAGTACTCTAGATACAATGAAAATATAAGGTGGTACAAAATGATAACTGTAGGGTTCCTGGGCATACACAAGAGGTTCTACAACTGATCAAACATGTCCAATTCTAAATTTTTCTATGTGCCAAAGAACCCTAAACTAGATCGTTAACTAGAGGATAGGCGAAAGAATACAAGTTAACAACTTTAACTGAAAGGAAAGTGACTACAACCTTTGTAGATCCGGTCCTCCACTTCTCTAGCTCCGTGTTGACGTCCCTCCGCTGCGATCATCGGATCCTGGACTCTGGCGATGGTTTTGTCGGAGAAATGATCGGGCTAGGTCGTCGACTTCGATGCCGAAGATGATCTACGTCGAGGAAACTCAAGATCAAGCTCCATCTTTACTTGGTCATAGAACTTGTGAAAATAACACACTCTACTACATGGCAAGTGGTAAAGGATGAAAAAATAGGAAGTGGGTTCACTTTGGATTTGGATTTCTCACTCTTTTTCTCATGGCACCATTGAAGGTAGCAAGGTTTCTTCTTCTTGAAAAAGAAGAAGAAGAAAGAATATGATGATAATAATAAAATCAATTGATGAATAATAATAAATCAAGTGATCTTATCATAATGCAACCTTGGGTTAGTTTAACAAGTGTAGAGACTAAACTAGGGTTTAGGTGAATGGTTAGGTTAAGGAGAGAAACAAGATGGTCAAAGCTTTTCAAAGCTTCAACTAAAAACCAAAATTAGCCACCAATTCATTTCTTGCCCAAAAATGAATAAAGAAAATAAGTAAAGATAACAAAACCCTAACCATTAACCTAAACATGGTTTAAATCAAACATACACCCAAGTTTGCATGTATCATCAAACATGATACAAACTAGTGTACAAAACTATATCATATATACAATGTGCACATCAAGTGAGAAAATCCATCTTTAAGTGAACCAATACTAGTTAATGCAAAGTAATATATCAAATATATAATTATACATTAAATCATTAAATCAACACTTGATTTAATGATCCGGTCATACTGCATATAACCGACTAATATCAAGTGTATCAATGAATCGAATCAACACTTGATTCGATAACCCGGCTATATCTTATATAACCGTCCAATGATACAAATCGCGAGAATAGAATACAGTATCACATACTGGCATTATTCTCGGTCCCACACATATCTCATATGCGCTCCTATTTCGTTTTGCTTGAGCCAGAGAACCTCTGTGTAGGACTCTAAAGACTCGTCAATACGCCGGCAGTAGGTGATGATCATATCAAACACCCACAAGCCGCAAGCGGTCTACTAAACGTAATGGCCACCCGGGTATTGAGCGATCAGAAGATCAACGAGCAAGCCCGTTCATATTCCTGTGAATCCAACCAGTAGCACTTACCGTACAGTCCGGTCTGTTCGTCTGATATGTCGCATATCTCGTCTAGGGGTGGTAAATGTCAGACCCCAATAGCTTGATAAGTCATGCCGACGTGAGATCCATAACAATCGTGAAACTACCGATAACTCTTACCAGTATATCACTGCAACCCTGGTCAGGGATTTCCAGTTATGGCCAGTCGTGCATAGCGCAACATCAACCCCCAATACCGGGAGAGACGAATCCCCTTCTATCGCTCATTGCCTCCATGTGAATCGGGACTGTACCCAAAAACCACCTGTTTGTACGACTCAGTAGAGCCGTGGTAGGGTGGAAATCAAAGCACAGTGGGAGACACACAAGACTCTATGACGATCTCGGGTCAACAGACTAAGCTGTACCAGTGTCACCAGAGAACTGCCATCTGACGTGAGGTATAATACCATCTGGGAGTTCTCGGCGAGTCCGTTCAGTGTACCTAGTCTCCACTGAGCACCCGCATACCATCTCTGATGTCAAACACCAATGGATATGGGATCATCCATCGTCCATCACATGGGTCGAGAAGATATACGCTAGTCTACTCTGGAATATCGATACCCCATCTCGATATTCCCACGACTAGGAACATTGAAGGATGTACTCATGGACTACCCAGGCCCCACTAGTATGATCTACTTCATAGTCCTGGAAGTTGAGTACACATCCTAAGGGCTTTATCAATATGTAACAGAGAGACTGAAAGTATACATGTTAAGATAAAGAGCAACCAGATAGCGTACTATCATGTCGAGCAAGAAAGTCCAACCTATATATGTCCCAGCATCCACTACAATATACATCCAATGTACAGTAATGGCCTCTAGGGCATACATATAACTAACAATAACAACCCACCTAAGAGCAAAAGTCTCGAGTCCAAGCAAAAAGAGTAAAAGAGGCAAAAGTGTCCGTCGCTACAGTGCTGACGGAACGGACCTGCAGAAAAGCTGTTGCACAACGGGGGTGAGTTGCCAGCTCGTGAGTAATAAATAACATCTACAAAAGCTATCGCATGCATGCACACAAGTATCCTAGCATCTCTAAAATAGGTATGGCTATATGTACTAGCAGGTATGTATGCATCATCAGTGTACTAACAAGTATGTATGTCACATGGATGTACTAACAGGCATGTATGCCACATGAATATACTAACATGTATGTATGCTATATGAGTCAACTCAAGATCTCAACATGTAAGTACAAGAACTATTCTTTCTTTGTTTTTGAAACTCTTTTCAAATATCAGCATAATATCCATGAAATCAACAAAATCCGTGTCCAGCAACGACACCTCAAAACTGTCTCAATCTCATATATCCATGTCAAGATCTCTGGTCTCAGCCATCCGGCTGATCCATCCCAAATATCCATATCTCAATCTAGCGGCCACGGTCGGTATCCTCTGGATATCCGCCGTGCCAAATGAAGTCACCGGTAGGTAATCCGTCCCCTGCCAGGCTAAACGCCATCTCCTGCGATCTTCTTGCCCCGGGGTACCTTACCGGGCCCACCATGTACCCGAGACGGTTCATCCACCTCCTCGAAACGGGTCTCGAAAACCACAGCAAACTCATGGTGGACGATACTTTACATCACTAGAAAACCGCAACTTTTATATTTTAAAAGATTATAAGTTTGAAATCTTGCGGTTCCCCCCCCCCGAAATCCAGAAATATCAAAAATCTCGTGAAATCATCATGGCTGCATATGTCAATGATAATGAATGCATATGGTATCAATTTGCAATGTATGATTTATACTAGGCATGAGCAAATGATATAATGATATATATGCACGGGAATAGCAATTCTTATGATTTCATTTTAAATATTTATTGCAATAGCACAGGTCTAAGCAATTAACATGTTTCATATTTATAGTTATCTAGTGTCGTGATATGGCAATTACCAGGGTGTGTGTGTACACATGAATAGTGCTCGTGCTGCATATAAAAACCTGGTACTGATGCATGTGTCCTACAGAATGAGTTTGCGCATAGGGGTACAACATATAGATCCTAACTGCAGCAATTATCATGCAAGTATTATTATTCCTCATGTCATAAGTAAATGTTAAAGTTTACTATTTTCAACTTTACTAAATCTATCGGGCGACTTGCGCCATCCAAACGATCATCCCCCGCAGATATTAAATCTACTCACCCGTGATCCCGCGCTAGGTGTATCCGACCACCTGCTTCCCTTTCTCCGCTGCGCACGAAGTTTCCACCGACGAACCTAGAATTTACAAAAGTCACCATATAAGGAAAAATCCTGCAAAACATGATATATCGATAAAAGGGATACGCGTGCGTGAAACTAAACTCGCGTACACACGACACGTCGCGACGCGCGCAAACCCACCAGAACCTACTCCGACGCGTTGCGTCACGCAGCGCGCCACAGAACCACGCGTATCACACGCGTGTCGCACAAGTTTTAAAACATCGAAAACACGTTTATAGCTCCAGATTTTGCCTCTGGGCCCAGCTTAAAAAGTTATAGATACCAACAGACTAAGCTACCCAGCAGAGCCCCACACCTAAAATCCCAACACCCCACCTCCTGTTCTGGCCGCAAATTGCGGCCAGATCGATTAAATCGGCGGCCAGAAAGGGGAGAGGGACCCCCGTGTTTTGTGTGTGTGTTTCTGCTAAACTCACCATACCACAGTTTTCCCAATTTTATCCTGAAGGGCTCGGGTCAACAACAGATTTTACAGAGGCTAAAAAGTCGCTAAAATTGCTAAATTACGCCAAGTCGGATAAATCGGGTAATTGTGTGAAATCTGAAACCAAACTTGGGTGATCTAGTCTCAACAGCACCCTATAAGGTTACTCTAACCATCACAACCATTACTTTGCCAAAATTCCCCTAAATTACCCAAAATTACCACTTAAACATACAATAAACACTAAATTAAGCTAGATAACCATAACTTTAGTAATTAGGAGTCGGGTTAAGGGGTTATACCTCAAGAGACCCTAGATGAAGGAGAAGAGAAGAAGTAGGAGGGTGTGTGCTGCTGCTACAGCTCCTGGTGCTGCAAACTTAGGCTGGAATGAGCTGATCTGTAACTTGCTGTAACATGCAGAAGCTGCTGCTGTTGTTTCAGTTTTGGTGTGGTGTAGTATTTTTTGTGTTGCTGTTGTAGCAGCAGCAGCAGCAGGAGCGGTAGTATAGTTGTGGGAAGGGTTGTGTGTTTGTGGGGGAAGGGTTATGTAAGAAGTGGGGCTATTTGTAGCAGCTGTTGTTGCTGATTCAGGATGTTTTGGTGGCTGAAATGATGATATTTGGGCTGGTGTGAGTGTGTGAGTGAGAGAGAGAGATGTGAGGGGTGAAAGATAATGTGAGGAGACATGCAAAAAGGTTTGAGGAGATGGATGGTGACCCAACCTAGGAGCTACCATTCTCTCTCTCATTTAATGTTTACAAGACACCCATCAAATCCCTTCTCAAGTCAACCCTAATCCCTAATCACCCTTAATTACACTAATTAGCTCATAAACAACTCAATTATCTTAACCAAAGGCCTAACCCACCATGGTTGGCTAAACATGGTCAACCCTCCATGTACACCCAAACTTGGTAACCCTAGGCTTAACCCTAGTTAACGTGCATAAGTGTGTGCGGTCGAGATAAAATTCTACAAAAATAATCATAAAACCAGATAAATTATTAGAAACCCGTTTTGGTAAACTTTTTTACCAAAACCCCACATTAACACCCAATTACTACTAAACACAGACTCAGGTGTTACAGGCACCCAGGTGGTTGTCGTCCTTTATGGCTTGACAGGACGGTTCTCTTTCTGTTGAACCTTAACCTTTTTCTGTCTACGAAGGTAATCTTGATCAATCACCAACTCCTGAACCTGTCGCCAGACTTTGTAAACTTTGGAGGACAGCCGCTAAGCGGGCTGCTCCGGCCTTGTTTCTGTAACATTCTCCACCTGTGGAGGAGATCTTTTCAGTACGGCGGTAGGAGAGTTCCTGCGCACCTTGTTCAGCAATTCAAAACTGTTCCCGGTTGGAACACCAGTATTGACTTCCATCGTTGGGGCTGGTGGAGTTAGCCCACAGGGGGAGTTGCCCCCGGCCTTTCTTACTCGACGCCAGTGGCGACGTCGAGCGTGTCGAGCCGTTGGGATTGTTTTAGCTTTAGGGGTGACTTCGTCATGCCCCCTGTTCTGGTGAGGTGCTGTTGGTACCAGCCTCTTGAAGACTGGCGTCCGTCGAGCGGCAGTATCCAATCTGTCAAAGATAGACTTTTGAGCAGGAACGGGAGTCGGAGTGGCCAGCCTCGTAAAAACTAATCCTTTGACGGGGGAGGCTCCTTTAGTGGCCTCGAGAGCAGGAATGGCTATCCGCTTTGGGATGGCCGCTTCAGGTATCATGGGCTTCTTGACAGGCCCATTGGAGTTCAGGATCAGCCTGTCGAAGACTAAAGCTGTTTGCTTGACATCGGACGACCCGTTGAGAGGGGCCATGGTAGTAGTGAGCCGATCAAAGACCGACTTATTTTGCGCTTCTTGCGGCAGCGGGGTATTAATGTTCACTGGCGAGAGCATGGTCCCAAAGAACAATCCGGCGGTAGCCTGCATCACCTGCTCTATCGGCATTGTGAACAGGGAGGCCGCCTGAGGTCCGTAAGCTATGCCTCCAGATGAGGTGGAACGCGAGTTGCAATTGCAGCTGGAACACTTTGTGCAAGTAGACGCCATTGATATTTCGTTTTCTGCGCCAAGAAAGAAACCAAACCTTAGTACCTCGAACCCCAGGGCAACCATATCAAACCACGATTCATTCGCGAACACGACACATGAAGTGTGGAGTGGAAAGAGGAAAAGGTCCCACCGGGCGTGCCAGAATCTGTTCCCCGCCGAAACATGGAGACCCGACCGCGTAGGTCCATCTTGCCTGAATTTTGGGGCAGATGCTAATTGGTGCTATCCGTCCACCTCTCCGAAGATGCCAAGTTGATTTATGGCACCGTGTATCGGAGGTTTAAACGGATGCGGCCGATATAGCAGACTTCGTCAGATTCCCCCTCGTTTGAGAGGTTTTTGATTGTGGGGACGCTCTTCCCCGCAGGCGCAAACCTCTGCAGTTAATTACGGTACCGCATCGCAGTAACCACTTTCTCTTTCTCCAGATGGTCACTTCGTGTCGTGGGTGTTTATTTTGTTTGTGGTTGCCCGTGGATTGTATACGGAGACTAATTTATGTTGTCGCCCGTAGGACGTAGATTGATCCAAATCTGTATCTTCTTAGATTTGGGTTTGGGGGTTGGGATTAAGGATACGTTAGCCTCATTTGAGACTAAGATCAATTTAAACGTATGTTAAGGATACGTTAGTCTAATTTCTAGACTAAGATCAACTTAACAGGATCATTTAGATCCAACAAGAAAGCAATTGGGCTCTATCGTTTAGTTTAGGGACATTGCGGTCGATTACCAGTTTAAGGACATGGTGGTCCAATGTTAGTTTAAGGACATTATGGTCCAGGTTAAGGATATCGTAGTCTGTGGGTTTAAAGGGACCCCACAATCCGAGGTTAAGGATATCGTAGTCCATGAGTTTAAGGACCCCACAGTCTGAGGTTAAGGACATCGTAGTCCATGAGTTTAAGGACCCCACAGTCCGTAGTTTAAAGAAGTCATAGTCTATAAAGTTTAAGGACGTCATAGTCCATGAGTTTAAGGACCCCACAGTCTGTGAAATGTGTGGTTATCGGGACCTATCACCTCTCTGAAGATGTTGAAGGATTACAACGACAAATATCAGAGGAGTAAAGAGATGTACCCTTGAATCGGTGTGAATTGGTTGAAAGATCTATGGTCCGATTTGGAACTAAGATATGTTAAATATTCATGAGCAGACGGGCTTAATTAAGTATAAGCTGAGAACTTATGGCCAATATTGGGCTAAATCCAATAAACATTTAAACATTTTGTTTATTCTGACTATTGAGCCTTTATTTGGGCTTGGCCCTTTTAATAATGCTAAGTATTAGATCTTGACACTTTTATTGTCTTGTATTGAATGCAAAGCATTCATCAGAACAATTTATGTTTTGTCAGTGCAACCTAGGCGCTTTGCCCCGATCAAAAGTGCAGTGCGCTTCTACCACGTGGCGCGCATGTAAGGGACACGTGTCATGTTCTGCGCTATGCGCCAGTTTATGAGCATTGAGCACTAATTTAAGAACTGCGAATAAAGAAAACTCTGAAGAAATTTCAGAAGAAGAAAAGGTAAAAAACCTTCATAAAATAGAAGAATTTTTTCTAATAGATCATTGATCTAAGAACAAGATCAATGATCTTCACATAATAAACAGTGTTTTGCACTTTTTTATGAACCACTGGTTCTTTAAAACAAGAAAAAACAAGAGAGAACTTGTTTTCTTTGATTTAAATTAGATCAAGAAATCAAACAGTGCTTTGCACTTTGTCATGAACCATTGGTTCTAAAGAGATTCTTAAATTATAGTGCTTTGCACTTGTAAACTGCGCTGTTGCGCTCATGGATTGGCGCAACGTATCAGCATCTGAACCATCTGCGCTATGCGCTTTTGAAATAGAGCCTTGCTCTCTAGAATTGGCGCAACTCATCAGAGCGCGCCACGTGTCAGCAGCGCATGCGCAGCACATTGGCGCAGCGCACTGCGCTTGCGTGACACGTGTCATCACCACAAGCGCTTGCGCTCTCTGACTGGCGCAAAGCGCCTGACAAATACAATGCATTTCTTAAAGGGCCAGGCCCAAATAAAAAAAAACCTAGTAGGCCTAATTAAACTGCAATGCAATAAAAAGGGCAGAGCCCAAACAAAATTGATGCTCTGGATCGTTCATAAATGGGCAGAGCCCAGACAAAATAATAAAAATGCTATGCATTTTTAAGGGCAGAGCCCAAACAAAGTAGATGCTCTGCATCATTTATAAAAGGGGCAGAGCCCAAACAAAGAAGATAATGCAGTGCATTACTTAAAAGGGGCAAAGCCCTAGTACGGGTCTAATAGGCTAAAGATAAAAGAATATTGAAACTGGACTTAGCCCAATCGTGGCCGTAAGTCCTCAAATTAAATTGACTGAGCACGGCTGCTCTCTAAATCAATTTACATCCGGTTCGAGGGTACATCTCCGAACTCCTCTGACACCTATCGTTGTAATTTCTCAACGACGTCAGAGAGGTGATGGGTCCCAACGACCACACATCAATATGGACTGCGGGATCCTTAACCTCGTGGACCGAGACGTCCTTAAACTAATATTGGACCGAGACGTCCTTAAACTAATATTGGACCGAAACGTCCTTAAACTAACAATGGACCACTACGTCCCTAAACTGGCAATGGACTGAGATGTCCTTAAATTAATATCGGACCGAGATGTCCTTAAACTAATATTGGACCGAAACGTCCTTAAACTAATGATGGACCACTACGTCCCTAAACTGGCAATGGACCGAGACGTCCTTCAACTAATATTGGACCGAAACGTCCTTAAACTAATATTCGTCCCTAAATGGGAACGACGGACCGAAACGTCCCTAAACTAATATTGGACCGAAACGTCCTTAAACTAATAATGGACCACCACGTCCCTAAACTGGCAACAGACCACCATGTCCCTAAACTAGAACATGGACCACTACGCTCCTAAACTGGAACAATAGAGCCTCCAAATGCTCTTTTGCCGGATCTAAACGGTCCCGTTTAAGTTGATCTTAGCCCCAAACACGGCTAGCGGATCCTTAAACATTCAAATGAACTATAAAACTCCAAATCAATTTTGGTTCAAGGGTACATCTCTAAACTCCTCTGACACCTATCGTTGTAATCCTTCAACGACGTCAGAGAAGTGATGGGTCCCGACGACCATATATTAAACGGATCACCATGTTAAGTTGATCTTAGTCTCAAATAGGACTAACGCATCTTTAACGAACGTTTATGTTGATCTTAGCCTCAACATGGCTAATGTATCCTTAAACCAAAACCCAAAACCCAAATCTAAGTAAATACAGATTTGGACTAATCCACGTCCTACGGGCGACGGCATTACTCAGTCTCCGTATACAATCTACGGGTAACCACAAACAAAACAAACCCACACGACACGAAGTGAAATTCTGGAGAAGGAGAAAGTTGTTACCGCGACGCGGTAGCGTAATTAACTGCAGAGGCTTGCACCTGCAGAGAAGAGCGTCCCCACAATCAAAAACCCCTCACCATGAGGGGGAATCTGACGAAGTCTGCTAAATCGGCCGCATCCGTCCAAACCTCCGATACACGGTGTCATAAATCAACTTGGCATCTTCGGAGAGGTGGACGGATAAAACCAAATTGCATCTGCCCCGAATCTCAGGCAAGACGTCCTAATGTCTCAGCCGCCATTCAGAGGGGAACAGATTCTGGCACGCCCGGTGGGACCTTTTCCTCTTTCCGCTCCACACTTCGTGTGTCGTCTTCGCTAACCAATCGCGGTTTGTTAACGGTTGCCTTTGGATTTTCAAGTTGCTAAGATTTGGTCTTTTGTCTGGCGCAGAACCCAAGCATCCATGGCCTCTAACTGCACCAAGTGCTCGAAGTGCCACTGCAATGGACGCTCCACCTCACCCAGAGGTGTAGCATATGGGCCCCAAGCGGCCTCCTTCCTCGCTCTGCCGGTAGAACATGTAACCCAGGCCACCGCCGGCCTATTTTTCGGGACCATGATCCCACCTTCAAGCTTCTCTATGTCAATACCTGCACCGGAAGTGAACAAGAAGTCGGTCTTCGACCGACTCACTGCTACGACAACCCCTGTCAACGGGTTGTCCAGTACCAAGCCAACAGCTTCTGTCTTTGCGAGGCTGGATCAAAACTTCGAAGGGCCCGTCAAGAAGCCTGTGAACTCTAAAATGGCTGTCCCAAGGAGGGCAACAGCCACTGCTCCAGAAGTCGTTAAGGTGGCTTCTCCCGTCAAAGAGTCGGTCTTTTCAAAGCTGACTGTTCCCACTTTGGCCCCTACACGAGGATCTGTCTTCGACAGGTTGAATATCACCCCTTAAAGAAAAACCTGAGTCTTTAAGAGGTTAACACCAGCAGCGCCTCAACCGGACAAGGGGCAAAAAGAAGACGTCTCTATCTCCGAGCCAGTCCCAACGGCTCGTCATGCTCGACGTCGCCATTGGCGACGAGTGAGGAAGGCAGGGGGCAACTCCCCCTCAGGGCTAACTCCACCTGCACTAGTGGTGGAAGTCAACGTTGCTGTTCCAACTGGGAACAGCTTCGAACTGTTAAGGAGGGTACGTAAGAACTCTCCAATCGCTACATTGAAAAGATCTCCTCCACCTATGGAGAGAGTTCCGGAAACAAAGCAGGAACAGCCCCCTCAACGGCTGTCTTCAAAAATATACAAGGTTTGGCGGAGGGTTCAAGACTCCGTGATTGACCCGGACCACTCTCGTCAACAGAAAAAAGTGAAGGTGGAAAAAGGAAAAGACCGTCCTATTAAACAGCAAAAGACAACAATCACTAGGATGCCCACTGCAACAGCCCCTTCAACTTCAACGGCCCACAAAAGAAGGAGGCCAGAGAAAATCCCCGCGTCAGTGGCAAATATTAAAAATGATGAACCTAAACGCCCTAAGTCTGGGGGCATAACAGTTCATACAGTATACATAGCGTCAGGAAAGGAGGACAGCCGTGCATCCACGGGTCATAGACCGCTTACACGGTCAGTGACCAAGGCTCAGGAGCAACAGCAAAAGCTCCAAGAGATGATGAACGCAATGGCCGCACTTACTGGGCCAAAAGAAACCCCTGAAACCTCCTCAGATGAATGTCAAGAACAAGAAACTGACGCTGAATTCCTTCGTCGCGTACTGGAGAAGAAGGATAAAGAGGCTGCAGAACAAGCAGCCAGCATAAAGAAAATGGCCTTCCTGTTCCTGGACATGGTGGGTATGATGATTCAACAAGATCCACCTGCTGAAGATCCCCCGATCATCCTTGAAGATGATAGGGGAGAAACGTCGAATCCTCCTCCAGCTCTGTTAACAGCCAAGGAGGAGGCAATCTCCAAAGCCGACCTGGACGAATATATAGCTCAGCAGATCCGGGTCCATCAAGCGATCGAAGCAGCGGATCAGGTCGTAAAAACAGGGCGACCGTATCCGGGCTGGTACGACCAGATTAAGTACCCGCCAGGTTATAAGATACCAAAATTTCATGTGTATAAGGGGACTGGCAATCCCCACCAGCATGTCACCTAGTTCAGGGCGCTTTGCGGTAACACTGGCGGGGATGATAAATTGCTGCTCCATCAGTTCGTTGGTAGCTTGTCAGATACAGCGTTCGAATGGTATTCCGAGCTCCCGAACGACTCTATCAAGACCTTTGCTGAGATGGAGCTGCTGTTTACCCAACGATTCGCGAGTGCCAGCGAGCGCACCCCGATAACGGCATTGATTAATGCCAGGGTGAAGCCGGGTGAGACATGGGTCCAATATGCTATACGGTGGCGTAATTTATGATCAAAATGCGAGCAGCGCATAGAAGAAGCTCCTGCGGTGGGAATGTTTGTGGGAACCCTCGATCCGCAAGCAACCATTTCGCAATTTATGATGTTCTTGAAGCCGACCACCTTCCTGGCACTAATCGACAAGCTGGCGTAAATGGATCAAATGGGCCATAAACCTCCTCTTCCAAAGCCGGACTCCCGAAATGAGAAGGGAATAGGGAAAGCAATCGTTGTCGCTAATGCTCAGCAACAGCCGAACAACCCAAAGCCGGTCGTTCGTCAAAATAATATGCGCCTGTACGTACCCTTTGAGGATAGGATGGGACGTCCTTACTCGTTTCCCCGAGACAAAACAAGAAGGTTATTCGAGCTGGCGTTGCACAACCGACTTATAAATCTGCCGGATCCAAACCGTCCGTCACAACTAAGTGACGTCAATGAGCCCAACTACTGTCCTTATCATCAAGTACTGGGTCTTCTAATCGAGGATTGCTACGTATTCAAAAATTAGCTTGAAGATCAGTACTGACAGGGCAAATTCGCATTGTCCGACAAATGGAAGGTGAATCCACCGCAGCCCTACACTTCTAAGGGAATGAATACGCCGGGGGCAACATGCGCTGTCGTTGAAGAAGCTCCTTGGGAGGTTGTATTATCAGCCAAGACGAAGAGGATGCTAAATGATCTTCAAACATGCCCAGCGATCAAGTAGAAGAACCCGTTGGAGCCGCAGATCATTGAAGGAATGTTGAAGCCTTGTCCAACTCAAAAGATCGATGGAAGTGGCCCAAACATTCACAACCAGCCGTCGAAATCTTCAAAGAAGAAGAAGAAGAAGTCGAAGAAGCCCGTGAAGCCTGGCGATAAGCGCACGGACTTGCAAAAACAAATTGACGCACTGGAAGAATACAACCAAAAGGCACGGACTCCCGTTACATTCCAAGAATTCCTCAATCACGTCTTTCAAGAGGAAGATGAGGGAGAAAGTTCATCTGATGAATCTGAAGGATACGTAGCGAGTTGTCATATGATTTCCCATTCGTTCATGGACGATGAAGAGACTCCTTGTATTGAAACGCTGGGGGCAGATCCTGAACCAAAAATTCCGGAGCCATCGGATGAAATAATTGACGCATTCCTCAATGAAGCTTTCTTAAAAAGCAAAGATGATCGGGAGCGCGAGGCGATTATATTCGAAAGGGCCAAGCGCCAGCGCCTTGACGAAAGAATTAAGATACTCCCGCTGGAGCAAAGTACACTCACGGCGGATAAAATCAAATTCAAGATAAGGAAGAGGTTTGCTAAAGCCGTCTCAATGGGTATGAAGCTACCATCCTCTGAGGGAAGCGTTACTGGTGAAGTGGAAAGCCACCCCTCCTATTGCTTGTATCATCGGAAGATTTCGCACCCCACTGAAGAGTGCAAAGCTTTCGATAAATTGTGGCAAGGATATGTTGCTCACCGGCAGCAGTTTAAGCGGGAAAAGCGCAAGACTCGTCGAGAGCAGAACAGAACGACCAAAGGGCTTAACAGAACTACCGGTGATTGTTGCATAGTTGACGCCGGGGAATCACAAATGCTTACATTCAGGAGCGATTCTGATGAGGAGCTGGAGCTTGGCCCTCTCTTCAAGGAATCCACTTCGGGAAAAGAAGAAGAACCGAAGGTTTGCGAAAATATTCAGCTGCGAAATGGACGCTACCTGAAAAGAATCTCGGACCCTCAAACAATAAAGATGAAGGGAAAGAGAAGGTCTCTGAGAATATTGCCCTAGACGACCAAGTTGCGGAGGAGCTAACTGCCAAGAACCCGCCGAAAAGAAATAAGGTGGATTACAACGTCTTAGCGCATCTGAGGAAGCTACCCTCGCAGCTCAGCATTCTTGATGCCCTGTTACTATCAAAAGAAGCGAGAGATTCGTTGATTAAGGCACTACAGGACCCATACCAGTTCCAAGCCTTCCTGGCCGAAGAAAAGATGAAGGATGAATTGGAATTGGTGCACACAGTCGATATGGCTTTTGGCGATGAAGACCTTCTCCTCGGGACGTGCGAACACAATCATCCCCTTTATGTCTCAGGATACTGCCATGACATAAAGATAAGTAAAATCTTAGTCGATAACGGATCATCTGTTAATCTACTCAATGTGCGGGTGTTAAAGGAAATCTGCATGAGTGTCCAACACCTAGCCCGAGACAAGATCATCATCTCCGGATTCGACTCCCAATCATCAAAAACTCTTGGATCTGTGATACTGACGCTACGCTTCGGGCTGCTTTTCACAGACATTAAATTCCATGTCATAGATGCTAAGACATGCTACAATGCTCTGCTCGACCGACCATGGTTACACGAGTACAATGTCATCCCTTCTACACAGCATCAGTGTATGAAATATTGCAGGGATAGTCTCGAGTACACCGTGGCAGGAGAATTGAATCCGTTTTCCGTAAACGAAGTTCGCAAATATGAAGATGCCAAATACTTCTTACCGAGTTTCGAAGACATGGAAAGGTGTCACAAGACGGAGAACAAAACTAACGCTACCATCCCTGTCTTCGGCAGTGATACCGAGGAGGAAAAGGAGATAGTTTATTCGGGTCCGCCCCAATACACCAAGCCAGGGCCATCCGCTCCTACATTGATCTTTGGTAGTGATTCAGAGGATGAAGTCCATGCTGTATTCTCTGCTCGACCTTCAGTACAAGCTTCCGCTGATGAAGAGCAAAGCATGCAAGTCGCTATGGTGCCGCTTAAACATTATAAAGAACTGGATGCACTCGATACCGACAGTGTAGAGGAGCTGCAGACATTCTATGTCCTGCCCATGCGAGAAGGCGAGAAGGCAATTCTATTCTACCGCTCTGAAGAAAACAAAGTGGAGAAAGAAATCTGGCACGGTGCAGATCCTACGCTAGACAGGCTTCAACCCATCCGTCTACCCAGATATTATACAGAAGGCTTAAAGAGACTGTTGAAGCACCAAGGGATACCCTTCAAACAGACCGTTAGAAAGGCCAAATTCTATGACAGGGTCTGGAACGTCCCCGGAACTCAGCACAAGCTGCCTAATGGGAGGATGGAGACGATCGGGCTCGGATACATTCGCTCCAAGAAACGACAGCTGCTCCGCGATTGTTACGTCGTGCATGACTTCAATGAAGAAACAGATGCTCAACGGGAGGACGCTAATCCTGGGCCAGTAAAAGTTTTCGATGCAAAAGTACCCAGTCCGTCGTTTGAAGAACAAATGGATAGGCTTATAAGGTAAGCTGGTCAAAAAGTCCGAGATGATCACAATCGTGAAATGGCAATCTACGAGAGAGCCAAAACGCAACACCTCCTTCAGCAGGCCGTCAAAGATGAAAGTGCCGCCACCTGTCAACCTGTTATAAAAAAGGCTCGATGCAGAGGCAGAAACAAGTCGAAAGGCCAAAAAGGCGCTCATCAGCAACAAAGTGGGGCTAAGAATCCACGCAAGCGGGAGTCGAGCATTATTGATCTGTCCCTCATGAAGAAAATGGGTCGAGCGTACTCGTTTCCTCGGGACAAGACGAAGAAGATACTTGATCTTGCTCTAAAACATCAGATGCTTACACTGCCGGAGTCCAAGCACCCCGAGCAAGCAGGCGAAGTCTCTAACCCAAATTATTGCTCCTACCATCGAGTAATAAGGCATCCTCTCGAAGACTGCTTCACCTTCAAGAATTGGGTTGAAGATCAGTATCAGCTTGGCAAGTTCGCTCTGTCTGACAACTGGAGGATAACGCCGCCACAGAAGCACGAACCCAAAGCCACAAGAACAGAGCCAACTCCACATTGGGATTGGAAGCGGATTTGCACTTGTCACATGACAACAATATTAAAAGAAGAGCCCGAAAACATGGACAGCCTTCCTTGGTGCTTCGAGAACAGCAATGATGAGGTGATCTCAGAATTTCCGCCAGCTCCAAAAGAACTGGAGGATGGAATACATGCCACTACAGATAATCTCAAGAAAATTGAGTTGGGGACGGCAAACGATCTGCGACCAACGTTTGTCAGCGAGCTGCTATCTGAAGAGAGGGTGGCGACGTTGAAAGACGTCCTTGTATAGCATAAAGATTGCTTCGCATGGAACTATTCCGAAATGCCGGGATTAGATCCAGAAGTTGCTGTACATAAATTGGCGATATCCCCGGACGTCAAGCCAGTTAAACAGGCGCCGAGAAGAATGCGGCTCGAGCTTGAAATGAGCATCAATGCTGAGGTCAAGAAGCTGATCGACTCTGGCTTTATCCAGGAAGTTCAATACCCTGAATGGATCGCCAATATCGTCCCGGTGATGAAGAAAAATAGGACGGTGCGCATATGCGTGGATTTTCGGGATTTCAATAAGGCCTGCCCGAAGGATGATTTCCCGGTACCATTCACCGAACTGATGATAGACAATACGTCCACTCATGAGGTTTTCTCCTTCATGGAGGGCTCATCAGGGTATAATCAGATAAAGATGCATCCTGAAGACTAGAAACATACGGCTTTCCGGACTCCTTTGGGAATATTTTGTTACAAGGTAATGCCCTTCGGTCTAAAGAATGCTGGCGCCACCTATCAGAGAGCCATGACGAAGATTTTCGATGACCTTATACATGAAATCGTCGAGTGCTATATCGACGACCTCGTGGTTAAGAGCAAATCATACGAGGAACATCTCGAGCATCTAAAGACTGTATTTCGACGCCTTCGACAATACAACTTGAAGATGAACCCTCTTAAGTGTGCATTCGGAGTTTCTTCGGGCAAATTCCTGGGATTCATCATCCGACACCGAAGTATCGAGATAGATTCGTCCAAGATTAAGGCGATTATGGAAATACCTCCGCCGAGAACTCTCAAACAGCTGCGGTCTCTCCAAGGAAAGCTCGCATATATTCGGCGATTTATATCCAACCTCTTTGGCAAGTGCCGCCCTTACAGTCACCTGATGAAGAAGGGAACTCCATTCGTTTGGGATCACAAATGCCAACGCGCACTGGACGAGATCAAGCAGTACCTGCAGAACCCTCCAGTGTTGGCTGCTCCGGTTAAGGGAAAGCCTCTCATTCTTTATACAACCGCCCTCGAAGGTTCTTTAGGCGCATTATGGGCACAAGAGAATGGCCAGGGAAAAGAAAGAGCGCTCTACTACTTAAGTCGAGTTCTTCTGGGGGCAGAAAGCAACTATTCTCCCATTGAAAAACACTGCCTGGCGTTGATCTTTGCAATAACAAAACTCCGGCACTATGCGTTGGCGCATGAAGTCTGTCTCATCTCGAAGGTGGACCCTCTCAAATATTTGATGTCGAAGGCCATACTGACAGGTCGACTCGCTAAATGGGCTCTGCTCTTGATGGAGTTTTCGATAACTTATCAACCTCTTAAGGCAGTGAAAGGCCAGGCCATCGCCGACTTCCTTGCTGAGCACCCGATACCTGCCGATTCTCCTCTGAATTGCGATTTTCCAGACGAACATGCGTTTGACTCGATCGACAGTGGTGATACCCGATGGGAGCTTTATTTCGATAGAGCATCCTCCATAAAAAAGCGCAAACAAAGTAGGCCAATGATCAAATCGGGGATAGGCCTCATCTTCGTGACCCCATAAGGAGGAATAATGCGCTTCGCTTTCTCCTTAACAGAGCCGAAGACGAACAACGAAGCCGAATACGAAGCTTTGATAGCAGGCCTCGAGATCGCCATCGACATGGGAATTGAAAGCCTCCTCATATACGGAGATTCTCAACTGGTCGTTAGTCAAGTAAACGGCGAATACCAAACGTGCAAACCAGAGTTGGTGAAGTACGGTGAAAAGGTGCAACAACCATTGACCCAAATTCCCTCCTATACTTTAGAAAGCATACCACGCGCGGAAAATAGCAAAGCGGACGCGTTAGCTAAGCTCGCTAAAGAACTGGCTGACGAGAACCTCGATGACGTCAAAATCGTGGTACAAAGCCGTCGAGTGCTCGCCCCAACAGAAATATCTCTGGAATCATCCGAAGAAAAGGGAGTGACTGAACAGACGACCTTACAAATAAAAGACCGTGAGAAGGCTGAGGATTGGAGGGAAGTCTTTATAGACTACTTTAAGTCCCACCGAATGCCCGAAGATGCGTCCGCAAGATATCAGCTCATGAAACGAGCTCTGTCTTTCGCCTTCGTCAATGATACTCTGTACAAGAGGTCATTCGATTCTCTGTGGCTGAGATGCTTAGGACATGACGAAGCAGAAAGAGTCGTTCAGGAAGTTCATGATGGAATCTGTGGTTCTTACCAAGCAGGCCCAAAGATGAAGTTGAAGATCAAACGGATGGGCTACTACTGGCCCACGATGATTCAGGATTGCCTTGAATATGCGAAGCAATGTCACCCATACCAAATTCATGGGGACTTCATCCATCAGCATCCAAATCCACTACATCCAATGGTGGCTAGCTGGCCATTCGAAATGTGGGGAACTGACATAGTCGGCCCCATCGAACCAGCATCGTCTAGAGGACATCATTTCATCCTGGCGACTACTGATTACTTCTCCAAATAGGCAGAAGCAGTACCGTTGAGGGAAGTGAAGACGGAGAATATCCTCCATTTCTTCAAGACGCACGTCATATATCGGTTTGGAACCCCGAGATGGATCATCTCCGATAACGAGCCAACCTACCGAAGCCATAAAATCAGCCACTTCGCGCAGCAGCATAATATAGACTGGAGATATTCCTCAGTCTATAATCCGCGAGCTAATGGTCTAGCCGAAGCCTTCAATAAAACCTTGACAAAGATCATGAAGAAAATGGTGTCCCGAAATAAGAAGGACTGGCACGAGAGACTGCAAGAAGCTCTTTGGGCGTATCGAACCACATTCAAGACAGCCACGAACACAACGCCATACGCGTTAGTATTTGATACTGAGGAAGTACTCCCCCTCGAGATAGAGTTACCCTCTCTGCGAGTGGCAGTCCATTATGAGCTGACGGATGAAGAAAATGCTCACCTTCAGTTTGAAGAGCTTGACGCCCTTGATGAAACCCGGCTCATAGCGCAACAAAATCTAGAAGCTTACAAAGCGAAGATGACGCGCTCATATGAAAGACTGACCCGGCCAAGGACGTTCCGCCAAGGCGAACTCGTGCTAGTGGTCAAAAGGCCTATGATCCCCAATCACGCCAAGCGGGGAAAATTCGAGCCAAACTATGAAGGCCCGTACATCATAGATAAGGTCTACCAGGGTGGGGCCTATCTACTCATGGATATGCACGGTGAAAGGTCTTTCAGGCCAATAAACGGTCGCTTCCTAAAGAAATACTACGCTTAATGAGCCACAGCCTAGGTCAATGATAGATGATGACGGCTATGTCCTCTCGCTATCTTCCTAAGCTCAAACTTTATAAGCAATAGCCAGCCTTCTCAATAGCGGACCGAAACGTCCTTAAACTACCACCGCAGCATCCTTAGGCTGACGAGATGAATAAAAAAATTAAATAAAAAAAATATAATAAAAAAAACGGTATGTCCATAAGCAAGAAGGGCACGGATGAAAATCCGAAAGGGCTCCATGAGTAAAAACAGCAGGGCTCCCGGCGAGTGTTCATGAAAACCCGAAAGGGCACGACCTTGTAAAAAAAAAGAAGAAGAAAATAAAAAGAATAAAAAAAACGGTATGTCCATAAGAAAAATGGGCACGGATGAAAACCTGAAAGGACTCCATGAGTAAAAACAGCAGGACTACCGGCGAGTGTTTGTGAAAACCCGAAAGGGCGCAACCTCGTTAAAAGACACTTATAGGGCCCTTTCGATCTTGTAAGGAGAAACTGTAAGTCCACGTTGCGACCCCCGGTTCTTACGGGGAGGCGGAAACGGTATAAAAATCAAATTTTTAGCGCATGGGGCAACATGGACTAACAAAGTCGGGATCTTTTCCTAAACTAAAGCTAGCAAACAAGCTAAAGAGAGTTAGCTACTCGGAAAGATGGTTATATCTAAACTTGAACTCCTTCTTCTTCAAACTTTGTAGAGGTTGATGGTTCTCTTCTCGTCGCCTTCTTCCGTCGAAGATGGATCCACCTGAGGGTTCAACCTTCGGGCTCCTTCTCGAACTTTGAGTGAACTAGAATCTCCGGCTTGCTAAACCCTTGATCCTAGAGTGAGTAGAGAGTGTCTAAGGGGTGCTTTTCTTTTAAGGAGAGGGATTCTCAACACATGAGAAGGATTCTCCTTTGGCTAGAGGAAGAAGAAGATGAAGTGAGGAGAGAGAAGCTAAATGATAGAATGAGCTTTCTATTTCCTTTTTGCAACCATATTAAAAGAAAAAGAATTATCTAATTAGTAATAATAATTCAAATGAGAATAGTTGATGGTTGTTTTGGAATGACCACTATCATACTTCATTAAATGAATGTTGGCAAGAATCAAGGAGCATCCTTGCAAAATAATGATGATGGTCAAACTTTCAACCATGGTCAACAAGTCAACCATGGTCAACAAGTCAACAAAACCAACCATAACATAATTTCATTTAATTACTATTATTAATAGATATCTCACTAATTCATTAGGGTTTGGAAAAAAGACGACTGTCAACTGTGCATGCGCACCCGTTCCGAAACCCTAATGAAAAACCTCTTCTTCCGCCTCAAACAACTGTGCATACACACCTGTATTCTCGTTCCGAGGAACAAGAATACCGAGAGATAAAAGCAACCCCAAAACATATACCAGTATCCGGCTCAAACCAGAGCCCGCTGGCAATATCCGTCCGTACTCCAAACTTGCACAAGTGCGCGGATGAGAACGAACCCTGTCGCAAAACCATGCGACCTCTACTCTGTTTTGCCCAGAGGCGAATACCCTCTGTGTGGGACTCTAAAGACTCGACACTACGCTGGCAGTGGGTTTAACCACAGACCGCAAGCGGCACTAGCTGTGCGTAACGGTCCCCAGGTAGTCGCCGACAAGAAGGCTGACGAGGTGAACCCCATCTGAACTCCTACTGAGTCTGAATGTGACATTCTCCGTACAGTCCGGTCTGTTCGTCTGATACATCGCATGTCGGGCCTAGGGGGCGGTAAAACGTCAGTCCCCCAATAGCGGTACAAGTCGTGTCGGAGCGAAGCCCAAAACACCCTGAGATAACACTGGAAGCCTACCAGTATATCTCGCTTGCCCTGGCCAGGGACTACTCGTGTAATGGCTCTCCTAGACACAGCGCGATGTCAACCCCCAATACCGGGAGAGACGAATCCTGTCTAACCGTCACTGCCTCCAAGTGCTTCGGGACTGCACCCAACCACTACCTGTTTGCACGACTCCTTTGAGCCGTGGTAGGGTAGTAGTCAAAGTACAGTGGGAACACACTCGAGGCGAAGTGCCAGTGTCAAGTCAGCGGACTAAGCTGTACTCATGTCACCTGGGAACTGATAACTGACGATAGGTATAATACCAACCTGTCAGTTCCCGACGAGTCCTGTCCAGTGTACTCGTAACCCAACGAGCACCCGTATACTATCTCCAGTACGACGTACTGATGGCTGTGGGACAGACCATCTCCCACACTGGGATGAGAAGCGCATACGCCAGTCTACTCCGGAGTATCGATGCCCTGTCTCAATAGTCCTGCGACTAGGGACCTGTATAAGGATGTGCTTATAGACTACCCAGCCCCCACTAGTGTGACTGCCATCACAACGCTGGTAATCAAGCAAAGATCCTAAGGGCTCCACTAATGCGTATAGGTGATATCGCAAAATAAACACATGTACACATTGAAGTAGAAACAAACCAAGTAGCATACTACTATATTGAGCAAGATTGTTTATACAAGGTGAATATCCCAAGCTTCCATTAAGTAATATACAAACTAGTATGATACAGTAATGGCCTCCAGGGCATATACACTAACAGAAACTACCCGCGTGAGATCCTTACGACTCACAAGGGAACAAAAGACTTAGGAATTCTCACGATTCCTAAGGAGAAAATACACTTGCAAGATCCTCACGACTCGTAAGAAGAACTTTCTTATGGGACCCTCACAGCTCATAAGATTTGAAAGTCTTAAGTTACAGAGACCTAAACCTGTGCTTAAGCAAACCCCCCCAACTTTAGATATTGCCCTACAAGTGGTCCAATATTGGCTCTTGTATACAATCCACAGGCGCGAATAAATATTTCCCAAACCGAGTCCCATCCGAGACTAGGGATATGTTCGCATGGCAAACAACCCCTGTAAATCCTCTCGATTTACAAGAAAAAAACCCTCCTGTAGGATCCTTACGACTTACAGAGGAACAAACACTTAGGAATTCTCACGATTCCTAAGGAGAAAATATACCTACAAGATCCTCACGACCTGTAGGGAGAAATACCTTTGTGAGACCTTTACGGCTCATGAAGTCAAAAGCCTTAGTCGACAGGACCCTAACCCTGGTCGCTAAGCCTCCTTTGTTCGACAACGACAAAAGTAAATGATGATTCGCTCCTGGCAATATCCCAGTTGTAGCGGTGCTGATGCCGAAATCGGTGTCCAATTTCAGGTTTACGGCGAAAAGCCAGTAGGCCGCACATGCATACGAAATAAACAGCCGAAATGATGGGGTAACTTGCAACAAAAAGCAGCAAGTAGAATGTATGCATGCAAAATAGCCGAAATGATGGGGCAACTCGCAATAAAAAACAGCGAGTAAAAATGAAATAAACAGCCGAAATGATGGGGCAACTCGCAATAAAAAACAGCGAGTAAAAACGAAATAAACAGCCGAAATGATTGGGCACCGAGAAAAATGGCCGAAATGATTGGGCAATCGCGACCTTCGTGATATAAAAGCTGAAATGATAGAGCATCACGGAAATAAAAAAAAGATGATGATAAAACGTTGGCCCTACAGTTAAGATCACATCGATCCCTGTACACAATCCAAGGGCGTAAACGAAGAGGGAACCATACTTTCCCAACAGGCTCCGCCAGAAAACGAAGCCAGATTTCAACGATTCATCCCAACTCCGAAGAAACCAGTGTCTTCGACAAATTCCTCAACTCAGGAAAACAAACAATCCTTGACGAGAGCCTCCTGATTCGCGTCGACTCGCAGAGCAACCAGTGTCTTCATGGGAAATTCTCGACTCGTTTCAACACCAGGGAAACAAATAATCCTTGGCAAATACCTCAACTCAGGGAAACAAACAATCCTTGACGAGAGTCTCCTGATTCGCGTCGACTCGCAGAGCAACCAGTGTCTCCGTGGGAAATTCTCGACTCGTTTCAACACCAGGGAAACAAATAACCCTTGGTAAATACCTCAACTCAGGGAAACAAACAATCCTTGACGAGAGCCTCCTGATTCGTGTCGATTCGCAGAGAAGCTAGTGTCTCCGTGGGAAATTCTCGACTCGTTTCAACACCAGGGAAACAAATAATCCTTGGTAAATTCCTCAACTCAGGGAAACAAACAATCCTTGATGAGAGCCTCCTGATGCGGGTCGACTCGCAGAGCAACCAGTGTCTCCGTGGGAAATTCTCGACTCGTTTCAACACCAGGGAAACAAATAATCCTTGGTAAATACCTCAACTCAGGGAAACAAACAATCCTTGACGAGAGCCTCCTGATTCGCGTCGACTCGCAGAGCAACCAGTGTCTCCGTGGGAAATTCTCGACTCGTTTCAACACCAGGGAAACAAATAATCCTTGGTAAATTCCTCAACTTAGGGAAACAAATAATCCTTGATGAGAGCCTCCTGATGCGGGTCGACTCGCAGAGCAACCAGTGTCTCCGTGGGAAATTCTCGACTCGTTTCAACACCAGGGAAACAAATAATCCTTGGTAAATACCTCAACTCAGGGAAACAAACAATCCTTGACGAGAGCCTCCTGATTCGCGTCGACTCGCAGAGCAACCAGTGTCTCCATGGGAAATTCTCGACTCGTTTCAACACCAGGGAAACAAATAATCCTTGGTAAATACCTCAACTTAGGGAAACAAACAATCCTTGACGAGAGCCTCCTGAATCGCGTCGACTCGCAGAGAAGCCAGTGTCTCCATGGGAAATTCTCGACTCGTTTCAACACCAGGGAAACAAATAATCCTTGGTAAATTCCTCAACTCAGGGAAACAAACAATCCTTGACGAGAGCCTCCTGATGCGCGTCGACTCGCAGAGCAACCAGTGTCTCCGTGGGAAATTCTTGACTCGTTTCAACACCAGGGAAACAAATAATCCTTGGTAAATACCTCAACTCAGGGAAAAAACAATCCTTGACGAGAGCCTCCTGATTCGCGTCGACTCGCAGAGAAGCCAGTGTCTCCATGGGAAATTCTCGACTCGTTTCAACACCAGGGAAACAAATAATCCTTGGTAAATTCCTCAACTCAGGAAAACAAACAATCCTTGACGAGAGCCTCCTGATGCGCGTCGACTCGCAGAGCAACCAGTGTCTCCGTGGGAAATTCTCGACTCGTTTCAACACCAGGGAAAAAAATAATCCTTGGTAAATTCTTTAACTCAGGGAAACAAACAATCCTTGACGAGAGCCTACTGATTCGTGTCGATTCGTAGAGAAGCCAGTGTCTCCGTGGGAAATTCTCGACTCGTTTCAACACCAGGTAAACAAATAATCCTTGGAAAATAGCTCAACTCAGGGAAACAAACAATCCTTGACGAGAGCCTCCTGATTCGCGTCGACTCGCAGAGAAGCCAGTGTCTCCGTGGGAAATTCTCGACTCGTTTCAACACCAGGGAAACAAATAATCCTTGGTAAATTCCTCAACTCAGGGAAACAAACAATCCTTGACGAGAGCCTCCTGATGCGCGTCGACTCGCAGAGCAACCAGTGTCTCCGTGGGAAATTCTCGACTCGTTTCAACACCAGGGAAACAAATAATCCTTGGTAAATTCCTCAACTCAGGGAAACAAACAATCCTTGATGAGAGTCTCCTGATTCGCGTCGACTCGCAGAGCAACCAGTGTCTCCGTGGGAAATTCTCGACTCGTTTCAACACCAGGAAAATAAATAATCCTTGGCACCAAGGAAAAAATAATCCTTGGTAAATTCCTCAACTCAGGGAAACTAGCGTTCTTGATGAGAGCCCCCTGATTCGCGTCGGCTCGCAGAGAAACCAATGTCTCCGCGGGAAATTCCCGATTTGTCTCAACTTGCAAGATGAAGCCTCGGGCAGCAGGGATTAAAAAAAAACTTGCTTCCTGAATAATGGGACCCTGCAAGTCGATCTAAAATGGTTTCTTGCATACTATTCACGGGTCTCACTCTCCAAAGTCGAGTTTCGACAAGGAGGGAAACAACCGCTTACAGGTCCTCTCGACTCGTAAGAGGGAAGAATTCTCTTATAGGATCCTTATGACTTATAAGCGAAAACCACACTTAGGAATCCTCACGATTCCTAAGTAGAAAACCCACCTACGAGATCCTCTCGATCCGTAGGGAGAAAAGTCTCTATGAGACCCTCACGGCTCATAGAGTTGAAAAGTCTTAGGTGGCAAATCTGAACCTGCGGCCTAAGCCATCACTATCTCGTGAAGAAATTAAGATGCTTACTCTATTACCTGCTAATTGTGACAGCATGCTGATAATAAGAGAAGACAGAGAGCCAAAGAGTATACAAGACATTGCAAAAAAATATGTATCTTTATTGACTTTAATCAAATACAGGGTGAATCGTACAAAAGAACAAAGAATGGATACATGTTATTCAAAAAAAGAAAAGAAAATTTTTACAAGTTTGCTGGTACAAAAGGCAGCTATTTGGAAGGAAGCGCCTTGCATAGTCCAATTAATTGTTCATGCACTTCCTTCCACGCCTTCTGCTGATCTGCTACCACCGCCATCTCTACATCCACCTGGGCCCTTTACTGCAAGAGAGATGCGAGCTGCTCCCTAACGGCCTGCTGAGTGGCTTCGCGGCCTTGGGCATTACGCTCTGGCAACGTCAAGTGCCCGCTTCAGTTTTAGCCCATTTGAGATGCGCTCCAGAAGGCCCTTGAAGACGGCCTTTACCTCAGCGGCGTTCGCCTCAACTTCAGTACGTAGGCGAGCAGTTTCGCTTGAAGATTCCTGGCACTCCTTCAGCCTCAAAGCTGCTTCTTGTTCCAAATGGTGGAAATGAGAAGTGCTTTGCTCGAGCCACGCTTCCCGTTGAGTACTCACGGCCAAAACCTCGGGGGCGGGACGTGTCGACTCCAGCTGATGAAGGCGAGCCTCAATCTCCCGACAGTGATTAACCCCAAGATGCGACGATGCCCTCATCATGGAAATTAGTAAATATCACCAGCATCGGGTTAACCGTCGTAGCAAAATCCGGAGCGGACGTAGGTGTCACGCCCCACTTCCCAGAGTACGCAAGATTGGGCACGTGACATAGCCAACCATGCTACCTGTGGGTAGGAAGTATCCATCCACAGTCACATTACGGTTGTAAGGATATCAAGAACAAGATAATAAGCTAATCTAATACATGTCCAAATCCATAATAACAAGAATCAATAAACAATAAGTGCGGAAGCTAATGATCCAAAACAATGAATAAACAATACGTCCCATAAAGCGGGCTCACATCTGGAAATGAAATGAAAACAAATAAACTAAACCCTAAAGAACTCACAGTTCAGCCTGCTGGCTGAAGTACTCCTGCTCGGTCGTCGACAGTGGTACGGAATCTGGGCCATGCAAAACCCAGACGTCAGCGCGTCATGACATCAAGTATATAATGTAAACATGATAATAAGCAATGCAAGTATGAACATGAATAAAGCAGTAATAAGAAATAACAGAGCAGGGTAATGTGCAATGGTGACTAAACTGTCCTATCAGATTTCTACTCTATAGTCTTTGAAACCAATTGATGAATCGTCGATGTAACTCAATAGTATCCCGTGCATGCCCGGGACCACGGTCATGATCCTCGGGGCTGAATCCGAGACGTGCCGCTAAGCAGTAAAAGGTAGTAGGATAGATGAGTGATGTCAGCATCAACACTCCGGAGCTGGCCAAGCCCGTAAGACTGATCAGAACAAGTATCGAACTGTTGAGTTACAAGTCGGTTTCACCTTTGATTTCCCCATACCCCCAAGCTATGTATGTCAGGTCAGGTATTCAGTAGTCAAGGACTAATGCCAACACAAGGTCGAGTAAAAGTAGGTCTGTCTGGATAGACAGCGGGAATGGTCAGGTTTGTCGGCATTAGGCATGAGATCAGGTAACAGGTCAGGTAATGTATAAAGGTGTCATGTCATATCAAGAGTGTACGGTACCATATCATGTCAAGTAGGAAGTGTAACAGGTCATGTCAGGAAGCACAAGATGTCATGTGGGTGCTCATAATCAAACTATCATAAACATGTGTATAAATAAACAAGCATGAGTACTATTAGAACAATAAACTGGAACATGTAATATGATAGGCAAATAGATATAATTTCAAGGATATGGATGCACAGTTATTGATTAGGGTTACATTTATAGTTCCAATATTAATTAGGATACAATTTATTAAACATGGAGTATTAATATCACATTATTATGTAGTAATGTGATCTATGGATGCAATTATATTTATCTTAAATGCGATGGATGCAAACGGGTATCCGAAGAGTTATAAAACTATAAAATGGTAGTGTGGGATGTACAACTAAGCAATATGTGATATAAATATTTATATAATAATATTAATATGGATAGCATATTCAAAGCGATTAGTAACTATAAAAGCTGTATTGATTAACCATGCACAAGAAGGTTCCGTTCAGAAATTCAGCGTCACCCTAATTTGTAAAATAGCTTAAAAATAACAAACGTTCTCCAAAAGAGACGTGTCTTATACCAAAACAAAGATAATTCAATAAGGTTTTCAGTTTTATAAGTATAAGCATCTCAAGTTATCCCTACAAAAAGTTATGAATATTCAAAGTTGAAAGTTTGCTGCTGGAATTTCCCTGGACAGCAGTTTAGAGACGTGTTCATTTGCATTTTACGTTAATTAAACAATTTATTTTGTAAGTAAATATTTCATAGAGTTATAGTATTCTGAATTAGCTTCGTAACGAACTAAAGAACGTATCCTAATGATTTTTCTATGATTTATAATGAATTTTATAAGATAAGGTGTACAGTAAATTTCAGATTTGTCATATCCGATTTTTCAACGACATTTCATATGTAAACTATAAGATTTTCAAATGTATAATATTATAAAATGAAGATTATAAAAGTATATAGCATGTAGCAAGATTAACTTGCCTCGATGGGTCGCGAATCGGGAAAACGGAACGTTAACCGTCGGCGGGGAAAACTCGCGACGGCGCACGGTTCACGGAATGAACCCAAACGACGAACAAAGGAACCACACGGGTCGGGGTATCTCGCTGGAACGTCGAGAAACGTCACCGGCACGACGGAATTCCAGCAACAAAAGAACAGTTAAAAGAAATGAGAAACGAGACATGAAGCAAGAAGAGAAAAATGATAAAGAGAAGTACGAGAGAATATATGAGGGAGGGAGAGAGAGGAAAAAGTGGAGAGAGAGAGAGAGAGAAAGTGGGGCCCACGGGGTTAAAGGGGAGGTTGCGATTGGCTAAGAGAATAAATTAAGAAGGATATAAAGATTGTAAAAATATTATATGGTTAACTTAAAGATTTAAAAGATAGGTAATGAACAGTAAGATATCAGGTTAGTTAGAAAAATATATGCGATGGTTTTAATAATATTAAAATTTAGGATTTTGGCGCCAAATAAAACATTTTCAAATTGCGCCCGGGTTGGGTCCAAAAATTCGAAATTCAAATAATAGGATTTTAGGCGGGTTCCAAATTTTTAAAATGAAATGTTTTATGATTAAAAAGCATACTCCCAAAACAGACACACGCACGTGCACGTAGCCATCCAAACTCGCCCGTTTCACTGAACGGGACGAGAATACAATGCACGGACGCTACCACGAGGCTAAGGGTGTCAAGTAGGCCAAGAAGAATATTTTCAATTTTATTTTGGGTGCTAAAATTTGTTATATGCAGAATGACTTAGCCGGTTAAAATTGTGCAATAAGAACCAAACAAGCAAGATAAATGAAATGAGCAATGCCAAACACTCAACCAGTAACAGAAATAGTATTATTGGGCTCGGGTGTTACATCATACCCAACTACAAAAAGAATTTCGTCCTCGAAATTCCAAGAATTCAAGATAGATAACTACAGGAAAAGGTGAGGAAACTTCTGCCGGATCTCGTCTTCTCGCTCCCAAGTGGATTCTCCATGCGATCGATTACCCAAGAGACTGGCACTAGGGGGATAACCTTGTTCTTAAGAACCTTTTCTCTTCGATCCTTGATTTCAACTGGTCGCTCCTCAAAAGTCAAGTCTTCTCGTACTGTTAGCTCCGAATGATCCAAAACGTGTGTTTCATCTCGAACATACTTACGGAGTTGAGATACGTGAAACATATCATGCACATTTGCCAAGGACTGTGGTAACGCCAAACGATATGCTACCTCACCAACACGCTCCACGATCTCAAGGGTCCAACGAACCGAGGACTGAGCTTTCCTCGCCTTCCAAAACGAATCACCCCTCTAGTCGGTGATATCTTCAAGAATACCAAATTACCCACGGTGAATTCTAGAGGTCTTCTCGATGTGTCAGCCCAACTCTTCTGTCTGTCTTGTGCTGCCTTCATATGATTTCTGATAGTGTTAACCTTCTCAACTGTCTGCATCACCAAATCTGGTCCCAACAATTTTCGTTCACCGACATCATCCCAACAAATAGGTGAACGATATTTACGACCATACAAAGCTTCAAACGGAGCCATCTGGGTAGTTGCCTGAAAACTGTTGTTGTAAGAAAACTCCACCAAGTGTAGATGATCCTCCCACGAACCCTTGAAGTCCAACATGCATGCTCTCAACATATCATCAAGAGTTTGGATCGTTCTCATCCGACTGACCATCAGTTTGAGGATGATAAGCTGTGCTAAACTTCAATCGCGTCCCAAACTTTCCTGTAAACTCCTCCAGAAGTGTGATAAGAACCGAGTGTCCCGATCGGACACGATGCTCACCGGTACTCCATGCAATCTTATGATCTCCTGCATGTACCGCTCTGCCAAAGTCTCTATTGATTGACCAACCCGAAAAGGAATAAAGTGAGCTGCCTTGGTCAACCGATCAACAATCACCCATACTGCATTGTTGCCTTTTGGACTCCGCGGTAAAGCCGTCACGAAATCCATGGTTATATGTTCCCACTTCCACTGAGGAATCGGAAATGGTTGCAATAAACCAGCAACCATTTGGTGTTCAGCCTTGACTTGCTGACATACCAAGCACTTAGCCACGAAGCGAGCAATCTCCCGTTTCATGCCTTCCCACCAGAAATGCTGTCGAATATCTTGGTACATCTTTGTCCCTCCTGGATGTACAGAGTAAACTGAATTGTGTGCCTCCATTCATAAGCTCTTCACGCACATCCCCTTTTGGCCCACACACACGGCTACCATACCTCAACGAACCATCTTCGTGGATCAATAAATCTGTTCGTAGTCCGGCTTCAACCTGCTCTCGAAACCTTTGCAGTCTAGGATCCTGCGATTGTGTCGCTTTAATCTTCTCAACTAAGGACGACTGTACTTGCAACTGCATCAACTGTCCTGTAGCATGGGGTAGCACAACCTCCAAGTCGAATCTCCGAAAATCCGAAATGATCTCTCTCTGTGCAGTCAATACCTGAATTGCCGGTAACCGACTTAGCGCATCTGGCACGACGTTAACTTTTCCCGGATGGTACTTAAGATCAAGGTCGTAGTCGGCCATCAGCTCCAACCATCTGCGTTGCCTCATGTTCAATTCCTTCTGAGTGAACACATATTTCAAACTCTTGTGATCCGTAAAGACTTCAACTCTCTCGCCCAGAAGGTAGTGTTTCCAAATCTTCAGGGCGAAGATCACGGCTGCAAGCTCTAAGTCATGAGTCGGATAGTTCTTCTCATGAGTCTTCTGTTGTCTCGATGCGTAAGCGACGACTTTCCCATTCTGCATTAAAACACATCCCAATCCTTTTCCAGATGCGTCGCTGTGAATCACCAGTCCTCGTGAATCATCCGGTACGGTTAGGATAGGGGCGGTTATCAACTTCTGCTTCAACATCTCAAAGGCCAATGCATATCCATCCGTCCAAACAAACGGTACCTCCTTTCGTGTGAGCTTGGTTAACGGCTCAGCTACGCGAGCGAAGTTCTCCACAAATCTTCTGTAGTATCCGGCGAGTCCAAGAAAACTCCTTATCTCTGCAACATTCTTTGGAATAGGCCAGTCTCGAACTGCTGCAATCTTTTCGGGATCGACGGCGATTCCATCGCCCGACACGACATGCCCCAGAAACTTCACTTCTTCCAGCCAGAATTCACACTTACTCATCTTCGCAAATAATTTCTCTTGTCTCAGCGTTTGCGGTGCGATCCTTAAGTGCTCAGCATGCTCCTCCGGACTCCTCGAGTACACCAGAATATCGTCAATGAATACCACAATAAACTGGTCCAAGAACGGTGAAAAGATCCTGTTCATAAAATCCATGAATATTGCCGGCGCATTAGTCACTCCGAAGGGCGTCACTAGATACTCGAAATGTCCATATCGAGTTCGAAACGCCGTCTTGCAAATGCCTTCTGCTTTCACTCGGACCTGATGATATCCCGATCGCAAATCCAATTTCGAGAACACCCTCGCGCCACTAAGCTGCTCAAAAAGCTCTCCAATGCGAGGGATCGGGTACTTGTTCTTAATAGTCACCCGGTTCAATTCTCGATAATCCATGCATATCCTTCTCATGCCATCCTTCTTCTTTACTAAAAGAACTGGAGCTCCCCAAGGTGAGTTGCTGCTTCGAATCCATCCCTTCTCGAGTAATTCACCAACTTGTTTCTTAACTTCTTCCAATTCCACCGGTGCCATCGGATAATAAGATTTTGATACTGGCGCTGCACCAGGAATAAGGTCAATCGCGAACTCCACATCTCGCTTTGGCGGTAAGCCCGAAATATCTGCAAACACATCCATAAAGTCGCGAACAACTGCCGGCTCTTCATTACTATTCACTTCCATAGTCGCAAGAACACTGTTTGTCGGCCTAGCCCTAAACTCGACTGGCCCGACAGAACTGCTTCCTTACCGCAACTGCTGTCTGCATCGTTGGCCGCGAAAGGTCCAGCGAGACTACTGAGTCTCGTCCACTCCGCTGCATGCACGTCCATGGTTGCTCCATTCTGCCTTAGTCCGATAAATTTCTTCCCTTTCCTCCGCGCAGTCTGCGGGAAGAACTTCTCTAGGGGGTTCTTAGAAAAACTTCGCCCAACTGATCGGCTTGGGCAAGCGGGTCTCCTCCACAAGCCGTCACTCTCGGGCGTAATCCACTAACTGAATGCGCACCACATCAACTCCTTTGTCCTCTGGAATCTGTGTCGCAATCAGCAAATTCTCCGTGTCGCTAGCCACGGCTCGGCTGGCAACGGCTCCTCTAGAAAAGTGAAAGTAGACGGATCCAAAAGTCTGAAATCTGCTACGGTCCTTACTCGGTCAACTGGTCTAGTTCCAACATCGTTTACAGACTGCTGAACGATCTGCAAACCTTCCTGAAACAAGTCCGCTTGCTGCTGGATCAGCTCGGTCTGTTTCTTTGATTTCCAGCATTTCTCTTATCACTCCAAGCATGGCGGCTTCATTCACACGCCTCTGGTACGTCTTCAACTTCTTACCTGTCATAATCCTGAACTCAAAACACCCAACATTAGCATGATGATAGATTCTGAATGTGGATCAAGGCTAGAACTCCAAGATACTTAAATAGAGTACCACATTGTAGCTATGCCGCGGTATCATAGCCGCAATTACTTAACTCCACCCAAGTCGCCTAAGTCCTAGAGATAACAAGAAGTTAGGTTTTCGAGTTGACAATGCAAAGTAAGTTTGCATGTCGACATGATCCGGAAGAATGATTCAAGGATGGTAAAACGGTCGAAGTGGCAGGACATGTTTCCTAATCATGGGTATCCTGATTCGTATATCGGGTGCAATACCCAACTACAAAGAATCAACCCAATTAACCTATGGCTCTGATACCAAAAGAATCATGTCACGCCCCGCTTCCCAGAGTACGCAAGATTGGGCACGTGACATAGCCAACCATGCTACCTGTGGGTAGAAAGTATCCATCCACAGTCACATTACGGTTGTAAGGATATCAAGAACAAGATAATAAGCTAATCTAATACATGTCCAAATCCATAATAACAAGAATCAATAAACAATAAGTGCGGAAGCTAATGATCCAAAACAATGAATAAACAATACGTCCCATAAAGCGGGCTCACATCTGGAAATGAAATGAAAATAAATAAACTAAACCCTAAAGAACTCACAGTTCAGCCTGCTGGCTGAAGTACTCCTGCTCGGTCGTCGACAGTGGTACGGAATCTGGGCCATGCAAAACCCAGACGTCAGCGCGTCATGACATCAAGTATATAATGTAAACATGATAATAAGCAATGCAAGTATGAACATGAATAAAGCAGTAATAAGAAATAACATAGCAGGGTAATGTGCAATGGTGACTAAACTGTCCTATCAGATTTCTACTCTATAGTCTTTGAAACCAATTGATGAATCGTCGATGTAACTCAATAGTATCCCGTGCATGCCCGGGACCACGGTCATGATCCTCGGGGCTGAATCCGAGACGTGCCGCTAAGCAGTAAAAGGTAGTAGGATAGATGAGTGATGTCAGCATCAACACTCCGGAGCTGGCCAAGCCCGTAAGACTGATCAGAACAAGTATCGAACTGTTGAGTTACAAGTCGGTTTCACCTTTGATTTCCCCATACCCCCAAGCTATGTATGTGTTGGAGATAGTGCCCTCAGAGTCAATTATTGGATCACAGGCACGTGATTGCAATGATTGAGGGAGGACCTATCCCGGTGGGACAGTCTTACTCGAGATGATAGTATGCTATCTGGTTTATCTTTATCATCGTGTACTGCTTTAGGTGACTTGACATGTCGCTATTACACGTTGATAGAGCCCCTAGGATTCTTGCTTGACGACCAGCAGTATGATGGCGATCATATACGTGGGAGCTGGGGTCTATAAGCACATCCTTAAAAGGTCCCTAGTCGTAGGAGTTTCGAGACAGGGTATCGATACTCCATTAGTAGACTAGTGTATACAGTCGAGACCCCGACGAGGGGCGGTGGCCGGTCTCACAAGCCACTGGTGTCAGTTGGTTCACCTAAGATGTATACAGGTGCTCATTGGGTTATGAGTACACCGGACAGGACTCGCCGGGAACCTGCTAGTTGGATTTATACCAGACGTCAGATAGCAGTTCCCAGGTGACATGTGTACAGGTTAGTTCATCGACCTGATATCGTCATTTGTCTCGTGTGAGTTCCCACTGTGCTTTGATTACCACCCTACCACGGCTCAAAGGAGTCGTGCAAACAGGTTTTAGTTGGGTACAGTCCCGAGCCACATGGAGGCAGTGAGCGGATCTGCAGGGGTTCGTCTCTCCCGGTATTAGGGGTGAGGTCGCGCTGTGTCTAGGAGAGCCATTACGCAAAGCCCTCGGCCGAGGCAGGAGATTTACTGGTAGGTATTCCAGTAGTATCTCAGGGCGTTCTGGGCTACGCTCCGACACGACTTGTACCGCCTTTGGGGGGCTGACTTTTACCAACCTCCTAGGCCCGCCATGCGATACTCATAGACGAACGGACCGGACTGTACGGATATTGTCACTGACAGGCTCAGTTGGGTGTCGGGGTGAGCTTCCTCATCGACGTCCATTTTGGTCAATAGCTGGTGGCCCGTCACGTATTGGCTTATACCTCTGACGTGCTAGTGGTTAAATCCACAACCATAGTATTGACGAGTCTTTAGAGTCCACCACACTTTCAGTTACTCAGCTTTCGGGCGAAACGCTGTAGAGGCCGTATGGAGATATGGCAGGGTCCGATCAGATACGTGCGGTACTGCACGGATCAGGATCGGACAGTTTTGTACTAGTTGCCGTATAGTTATATGGCAGGGTTCGATCAGATACGTGCGGTATTGCACGGATCAGGATCGAACGGATTTTACTAGCCGGCTTTGGCTTAAGCCGGTCCTAGTCTAGTACAGTGTAGATTTTGTCTCATTGCATTTGTATCCGGACGGAATACAGATGCGGGTGTGTATGCACAGTATAGGGGTTTTCCTGTAATTTATTACGGGACCAGTTTTCTGGAATTGCCAGTTTGCATTCCGTTCCGGCCGGTTTTCCTTTGTTCTTTTCCGGCCGGACTTTTCCGATGGAGGGGGTTATTTGCAGTTTTGCAAATAACACTTTGTGGGGGGGTTTCTTGCAAAAGTATTTATTATGATATCTTTCAACCATGCTTTCTTTGTGTGATTGAAAGGGTATGGGTTTGATTTGATATGAGTATGGTTGATGTTTTGTTGACCTTGGATGTGGTCACCTCCTTCTTGATCCTACACTCACCTCCCTTGTATAGGTTTTTCCTCCACCATTCTCATGATAGATACTTAGCCGGCCACATTTGATGATGGATGATGGTTCATTTTCATTTTGATGAGGCACTTCTTGGGCATGTCGAGTTGCCGGCTTCATGCTCGAGTTGCCTCGGTATTGAGGCGGGAGCCCGTAAAAGAAGAAGGCGATGTGGTGCCCTTTCCGGCGAGGAGGCGACGATGTGGAGCAAAGACTTTCCGCGGGAGATCGGGATGATGAAGAGAAGACCGGAGGACTCGGATCACTCGGTATACTTCTCACTCCATCTCTAGTTAGCTAGTATAGGTTAATGGTAAACGATCCGGGTTATTGTCCGCGGTAGCGCCAGTTTCCGAGCAAGGAAAAAATTTTGATTCCGCATTTTGGCCTCGAGTACGAGGCCGGGGCGCTGCCGTGGCGCAACATGGTATCAGAGCCACGCCATTAACCTTATCTAGCTTGTTCTAATGCGTTTTACTTATCCGATCGACCAAAATCTCAAAAACCGTATTTTAGTTCACATCAGTTTCTGTTGAAATTTTTTGGTGTCTAAAAATTTTTCAGGTGATCTCAGAAAGATGTGCAGGGAGTTATAAGAACTCTGGAGAAAAACGATACAGTGATCCCATAGTGATAGCGCGGAAGCGCGGCAATACCTTCACTTCTGCCGCTCTTCCGCGGCAAGATGGTGGGCCCACTTTATAATTTTTCTTCAGTTGCTTTCTGGGATAGAAATAGGGCTTTTGGGATATTAATATTGGGCCATTTATTTCTGTGAATGCTACAGTTTTCATTTGGGGCCCGCTTGTTAATTATTTGATCGATCGGATATTTTTTAAACACATTATTTCACAGTATTTACATTATATCTGCGACCGTGAATGTCACTCGATCGGTAAATCCGGTCTGACTGCTATAGCCCGGTTAGACGGATTTGCGAACGTGATTTTCACGTTGATGTTCTATGTTTATGCTGTGATGTTGCGGATCGGTCGTGGGGGATAGCCTGGATGCAATGCTAGTACAGTTTTGTTGTATTATGTACATTTGATATTGCGGGGCGAGCGTCCGACATGTGGACTGCCGTCACTGCCTGTTTGTATTATTCTTTTGGGGCACGACCTGGTTGCGGTCGATGTACCCGGTGTATGTATATTTTACTTTCTGTACTAGGGTTACCCCGCGGTGGGGTGCACGGATAGCCGGGTTCTGGAGGGCAACGGGCCCGCATCTCAGGGCATTGAGACGGAGGGGGCTTCAGTCCAGGATTGGCGGGCTATTCGCCGCACTCGTAGGGGGTACAGGTTGACCCAGGAGGGGTGCCCAAGTTACCGGATTCCGTGAAGTGCTGGGTGGTCCATTCACGGTACTGAAGGGGGCTGCCTCGCTTCAGGTTTTGGCGGGTGACTTGCCGCGCCCGTAGGGGTCTAGGATTTCATTGCACAGGCTATCCACACGACCAGGGAAACGTCGGGTTTCAGCAGCGGCTCTGTGAAACCCGGGGTTTCCAGATATCTGTATTGTTCTGTGATGCTGTACATTTCTGTGATGTTGCATTTTATTCACGCCTTGAGCGAAATACTATATATTGGTATATATATTAGTAGATGTTGTATATGTTTTACATCCGCGCTAGTCCAGTCCCCGCTCTGCCGTTAGTTAGCTAACCTAACGGGTGATGACGGGACCCAGTGGCGAATGCGGATGACATATACGTACGTCAGTATATTTTCTTTCTATGTGGTGTGATCAATTGATGGGACTGCATTGATTCGGATCAATGCAAGTTTAAACAAACCTATTCTAATGTTGTTGGAACACTTTTTCAAAAAGCTGTTATTGCAAGGACGTTCTCTTTTGTTTTGCATAGTGGTATTCATTTGGAATATCCTGCTCCTCAGTCGACGAGGCAAGGGCCGAGATCCCTTCACCGGGAGTGACCCCTTGGACAGAAGTTTGCGTCAGGGCATTAACTTCACTATAGCCGATTACTTTTGCTTTGCATCGTGGTATTCAGTTGGAATATCCTGCACCTCATTCTACGGGGAAAGAGCCGAGATCCCTTCACCGGGAGTGACCTCTTTAGTAAAGGTTTTCGTCACTATATTTTCTAAAAAGTTATGCAGTTCCTTCAACGATATCAAGTTCATTACGTTAAAGGTTTTCGCCAAAAACCAGCCGTAGCCCTCCGTCATTTCTTACAAGTATTACTTAGTATTCGTGCTGCGTTTGTTGACTGTGTCAAGGCGTAGTGTGCGGTAGCTAAGTAGTGTTTGTTTGCAGCATATTAATGGGATTGGTTAGGACAGTCGTGCGGCCTTGTTGACTGTGTCAAGGGCTCGTACGGGTGGGTTTAATGCAATCCAGGATAATGACGGGCTGAACTTGACTAGGACTCTTTGATTTGTTGACTGTGTCAAGGTCACTTGGGTCCTAGGGGTAAAAATCACATCGGGAGTTTCAAAAGAACTGAAACTTGCCAGGTATGCGCATACCTTCTGGAGTGTGGTGACGTGAGTGGATTCCGTCACGTTATCATGCGATGATAGTTGGATCCCGATTCCCACTGATGAGTTGGTTTACTCCTCGGGTGATCCCGACTAATTCTTCTTTCAGGTTTGGAGGAGAATTTGAGGTACAGTGGGAGGTTTCCTGATTAGATAAATTGGTAACCATTCTGATCTAGGTTAGAGTGCACGCTGAGTGTTTCTTTTCTCTCTCTCTGGCAGCGACCATTGACTCGACCCTGGACTTTGACTCAGTGACCAAGTTGACCGAACCTTCTTAACACTGGCTTTTGGATTGTCAGAGTTGCAGACCTCATTGCCACTCCTACTTTTACCCTCTTCTCCAGGACACCCCGTATTACTACGAACGTCCACTTCCATTGGACAAAACCATCGTATGGTTAGATACGAACTCGAAGGACTTCGAGGATGGTTTCTGGTTCTGGAGAAAACGGATAGGATTATTCAGTTGTCTTTTCTTTTCACCTTCTCTCAGGTTGCGAGTACTCCTTGGTTTAGGAGTAGTACACCTATTACGCAAATTGGATAGTCTTCTTCCAAACCATAGGCTGGTGCCGACCGGTAGGGAATGAAGAAAACCAGTTAGCCTAAAACGGTGTACAGAAGGTATTAAGTTCAGACAAAGCAAGGGATTAGTAAGAGGGCAAAGTAAATTGCGACTGATATTCACGACCAAACCAAGTATTTCTTCGCCAATCCTAAATCACCTTTGTATTTCTCCAGGACACTCCGTATCACTACGAAGATCCCATTTTATTGGATACTCCATCGTATGGTTATATACGAACTCGAAAGGAACTAGTTCCAGTTCGGGGATGGATTCTGGTTCAGGAGAAATAGGAATAAAGTACATTCAGTTGTCTTTTATCTTCACCTTCTCTCGCTTTGCGAGTGCTCCTAAGATTAGGACAGTACACCTTTTATGCTTATTGGATAGTCTTCTTCCAAACCATAGGCTGGTGCCGAACGGTAGGGAAGGAAGAAAACCATTTGGCCTAAGGGGGTGTGCAGACGGTAATGACTAAAGACATATAAAGGGATTTGGACAGATGACAAAGAGATATACGGTTACAGTTGTGAATCTGGATAATGGAAGAGGCATTACTAGGAATACCAGGATACCCCGACGAAACATTTCAATGTTTCAGTTTCACTGTGTACTGTTAATAGAAAACTGATTTCCCGATTATACACTTACTCCAGGGTATGTATTTACCAGGTTGGATTCTCACATCTGTATGGTTTTACAGATGATGAGTGGGAGTAAGTTATTGGGAATTGGGTGATCATCCTCATTATATCGGGATTCGTTGTAATCGGTGATATTTGAGGAGATCACCTAGGCTGTTTGCCGGTCGGCAAATATTTGGTTTTGAATATCCGCTGTTGTGCACCAATTTCAAATTGATATATCTGTACGTCTATTTTTATAGAGTGAGATATACTTTTTGATATTATGTCGATGACATTTACCTATATCAGTGGATGGTTAGGTAAGGAGCATTAAACAGCGGTGTAATTCTTCTTAACTATAAGTACAGTTTTCAACCTACGACGCACAGTGAAAGAGTTGTTAGACTCAGCGGACTTATACAGAGTATTGTATGTTGTCCAGTGTCCATTAGGACAGAGGGGTTGGTGCTCGTACTATATTCGGTTTACTTATGACTTCTCTAGATTTTAGACAGCTGTTTCGTGGAAACACAGGGTCTAAGTTTTGAGGAGTTATAGGTATTTGAATAGAGTAGAGAACCAGGTGTAGCAAGTATCGGGATTCTTCAAGGTGATCGAAGATGTAGATACTTATGTATAGTATTCAGTTGATAGTAATGAGAACTTGCTTCTCTTTCAGGTTACTCATAATTGGAAGCATTCCTAAGTTGAGTAACGCTGATCGGCCTCCTTCCATTTAGTTGACATGCACTGGAGATAGTTGCATGATTTGAATCTGGTTCAATTGAATCAGTGCCTCTGGTTCTATATTGGATATAGAACAGTTCATATCTTAACGATGTTAAGGTACGGGGAGTTGTCCAGCTTATGATTAAAACCAGACACTGGACAACTCAAGGCACGTTTCTGTAATGGCTGTTTGTGGGTTGACCCAGGCTATGACGAGGGTTGATTTTCTACCATCTGGATGAACAGTAGAAATATTGTTCTAGACTCGCCACAGTTTTATTAAAAATGGATTTTTTTCAAAAACAGCAGTGGGAGTATGGTAGAACTGGAAGCGATTCCAGAACCGCAAACGATTACTGAAGATTTGATAAGGAACATAAAGATTCGATCTGATTTGACATTCCATTGGCCACTCCGCAGATAAGGTAGGTAACTTCAGGCACCCGAGAGGTACTCCGGTAGACTCAAGGACGGTGACAGGAAAGTTCTTGTTTACCCACACTTGCCATTGTTGTTGTTCCAGGCTGCGAGACCCGGCAGGAGGATGAGTATAGCGTCGTTCTAAACTAGCTTTAGAAGTGCACGTCTATATGACTCTGCCAGAGGGTTGTCGTAGTCAGTGGGAGTAGCGGAAGCATTGGTGGACATCAGGCTTATGTCTATTTATAGACTAAAGCAGATGTAGCGGAGATAGATCATCTATTTTTGATGTGACAGTCATAGGTTTGACGTCATCAGAATAGGGGATGGATCTGTTGAGAAGGTAGTAGGAAGTGATATTCCTATACTCCGATCGGTTATACTTTGGTCGTCACACAGTGGTTTCTCCATAAGGGACTTGGATATTATATCAGACATACTGGTTACTAGATCTATGGTTTTAGATCTAGATTTGGGTGGTTTCCCAATCTGGGTACCTTGACAGCATTCTATGAGTATTTAGAATGGTCGACTCCTGGCACGGTAGTATACCTGCAGGTAATGGAGTCACCCTCTCTAAAGGTGTCTTACAGACTAAAGAGGAGAGGGATACGCATGATTGACAGATCACTTGCTTAGGCAATTGAGTCAATCATGAGATGTCAAGTACCACACCAGATGTTGTTCTTGCACTAGATGCAATAAGTTGATATTGATCCAATCCTGGAGGAACAGTCGGAAGCAGTTTTAGAACATAAGTGAATGTTCTAGGGATATGATAACGGCTGCCTCCTTTAGGAGACGGTTATCACTCCGGGCTTCCAAGGTGACATGGACGACAAGGAGGTTGTCAGAGTTATAGTTCTCCCTCTAACGAGGGGCAGTATTTTGGACAGGTGGTCCAAGGCAATACTGAGGGAGGCATGGCGCGGGATACTGATTAGTTTCAGTTGATGATACAGTCTAAGAAGTTTGGATTTGGAGTTCATTTATGAGCTAGGTCCCATCAGACATCCAGACATATTCTAAGACAGGTATTGCTCATTTCGGGAGATGGCTTTCTCCGCGAACTTGAGATATAGAGAGACATAGAAAGAAACATCACAGCGGATCCACTCACTGAGGCTATTCCTCGAACGCAATAGTTTCGCAAACGAGTTTTGTGAGACTGACTAGTAGAGGAGTTGGGTGTTCGGTATCACACGGGCTGTGAGTATGCGACATCGCAATAATTAGCCTTGAGTGCAAGTGGGAGATTGTTGGAGATAGTGCCCTCAGAGTCAATTATTGGATCACAGGCACGTGATTGCAATGATTGAGGGAGGACCTATCCCGGTGGGACAGTCTTACTCGAGATGATAGTATGCTATCTGGTTTATCTTTATCATCGTGTACTGCTTTAGGTGACTTGACATGTCGCTATTACACGTTGATAGAGCCCCTAGGATTCTTGCTTGACGACCAGCAGTATGATGGCGATCATATACGTGGGAGCTGGGGTCTATAAGCACATCCTTAAAAGGTCCCTAGTCGTAGGAGTTTCGAGACAGGGTATCGATACTCCATTAGTAGACTAGTGTATACAGTCGAGACCCCGACGAGGGGCGGTGGCCGGTCTCACAAGCCACTGGTGTCAGTTGGTTCACCTAAGATGTATACAGGTGCTCATTGGGTTATGAGTACACCGGACAGGACTCGCCGGGAACCTGCTAGTTGGATTTATACCAGACGTCAGATAGCAGTTCCCAGGTGACATGTGTACAGGTTAGTTCATCGACCTGAGATCGTCATTTGTCTCGTGTGAGTTCCCACTGTGCTTTGATTACTACCCTACCACGGCTCAAAGGAGTCGTGCAAACAGGTTTTAGTTGGGTACAGTCCCGAGCCACATGGAGGCAGTGAGCGGATCTGCAGGGGTTCGTCTCTCCCGGTATTGGGGGTGAGGTCGCGCTGTGTCTAGGAGAGCCATTACGCAAAGCCCTCGGCCGAGGCAGGAGATTTACTGGTAGGTATTCCAGTAGTATCTCAGGGCGTTCTGGGCTACGCTCCGACACGACTTGTACCGCCTTTGGGGGTCTGACTTTTACCAACCTCCTAGGCCCGCCATGCGATACTCATAGACGAACGGACCGGACTGTACGGATATTGTCACTGACAGGCTCAGTTGGGTGTCGGGGTGAGCTTCCTCATCGACGTCCATTTTGGTCAATAGCTGGTGGCCCGTCACGTATTGGCTTATACCTCTGACGTGCTAGTGGTTAAATCCACAACCATAGTATTGACGAGTCTTTAGAGTCCACCACACTTTCAGTTACTCAGCTTTCGGGCGAAACGCTGTAGAGGCCGTATGGAGATATGGCAGGGTCCGATCAGATACGTGCGGTACTGCACGGATCAGGATCGGACAGTTTTGTACTAGTTGCCGTATAGTTATATGGCAGGGTTCGATCAGATACGTGCGGTATTGCACGGATCAGGATCGAACGGATTTTACTAGCCGGCTTTGGCTTAAGCCGGTCCTAGTCTAGTACAGTGTAGATTTTGTCTCATTGCATTTGTATCCGGACGGAATACAGATGCGGGTGTGTATGCACAGTATAGGGGTTTTCCTGTAATTTATTACGGGACCAGTTTTCTGGAATTGCCAGTTTGCATTCCGTTCCGGCCGGTTTTCCTTTGTTCTTTTCCGGCCGGACTTTTCCGATGGAGGGGGTTATTTGCAGTTTTGCAAATAACACTTTGTGGGGGGGTTTCTTGCAAAAGTATTTATTATGATATCTTTCAACCATGCTTTCTTTGTGTGATTGAAAGGGTATGGGTTTGATTTGATATGAGTATGGTTGATGTTTTGTTGACCTTGGATGTGGTCACCTCCTTCTTGATCCTACACTCACCTCCCTTGTATAGGTTTTTCCTCCACCATTCTCATGATAGATACTTAGCCGGCCACATTTGATGATGGATGATGGTTCATTTTCATTTTGATGAGGCACTTCTTGGGCATGTCGAGTTGCCGGCTTCATGCTCGAGTTGCCTCGGTATTGAGGCGGGAGCCCGTAAAAGAAGAAGGCGATGTGGTGCCCTTTCCGGCGAGGAGGCGACGATGTGGAGCAAAGACTTTCCGCGGGAGATCGGGATGATGAAGAGAAGACCGGAGGACTCGGATCACTCGGTATACTTCTCACTCCATCTCTAGTTAGCTAGTATAGGTTAATGGTAAACGATCCGGGTTATTGTCCGCGGTAGCGCCGGTTTCCGAGCAAGGAAAAAATTTTGATTCCGCATTTTGGCCTCGAGTACGAGGCCGGGGCGCTGCCGTGGCGCAACAGTATGTCAGGTCAGGTATTCAGTAGTCAAGGACTAATGCCAACACAAGGTCGAGTAAAAGTAGGTCTGTCTGGATAGACAGCGGGAATGGTCAGGTTTGTCGGCATTAGGCATGAGATCAGGTAACAGGTCAGGTAATGTATAAAGGTGTCATGTCATGTCAAGAGTGTACGGTACCATATCATGTCAAGTAGGAAGTGTAACAGGTCATGTCAGGAAGCACAAGATGTCATGTGGGTGCTCATAATCAAACTATCATAAACATGTGTATAAATAAACAAGCATGAGTACTATTAGAACAATAAACTGGAACATGTAATATGATAGGCAAATAGATATAATTTCAAGGATATGGATGCACAGTTATTGATTAGGGTTACATTTATAGTTCCAATATTAATTAGGATGCAATTTATTAAACATGGAGTATTAATATCACATTATTATGTAGTAATGTGATCTATGGATGCAATTATATTTATCTTAAATGCGATGGATGCAAACGGGTATCCGAAGAGTTATAAAACTATAAAATGGTAGTGTGGGATGTACAACTAAGCAATATGTGATATAAATATTTATATAATAATATTAATATGGATAGCATATTCAAAGCGATTAGTAACTATAAAAGCTGTATTGATTAACCATGCACAAGAAGGTTCCGTTCAGAAATTCAGCGTCACCCTAATTTGTAAAATAGCTTAAAAATAACAAACGTTCTCCAAAAGAGACGTGTCTTATACCAAAACAAAGATAATTCAATAAGGTTTTCAGTTTTATAAGTATAAGCATCTCAGGTTATCCCTACAAAAAGTTATGAATATTCAAAGTTGAAAGTTTGCTGCTGGAATTTCCCTGGACAGCAGTTTAGAGACGTGTTCATTTGCATTTTACGTTAATTAAACAATTTATTTTGTAAGTAAATATTTCATAGAGTTATAGTATTCTGAATTAGCTTCGTAACGAACTAAAGAACGTATCCTAATGATTTTTCTATGATTTATAATGAATTTTATAAGATAAGGTGTACAGTAAATTTCAGATTTGTCATATCCGATTTTTCAACGACATTTCATATGTAAACTATAAGATTTTCAAATGTATAATATTATAAAATGAAGATTATAAAAGTATATAGCATGTAGCAAGATTAACTTGCCTCGATGGGTCGCGAATCGGGAAAACGGAACGTTAACCGTCGGCGGGGAAAACTCGCGACGGCGCACGGTTCACGGAATGAACCCAAACGACGAACAAAGGAACCACACGGGTCGGGGTATCTCGCTGGAACGTCGAGAAACGTCACCGGCACGACGGAATTCCAGCAACAAAAGAACAGTTAAAAGAAATGAGAAACGAGACATGAAACAAGAAGAGAAAAATGATAAAGAGAAGTACGAGAGAATATATGAGGGAGGGAGAGAGAGGAAAAAGTGGAGAGAGAGAGAGAGAGAGAAAGTGGGGCCCACGGGGTTAAAGGGGAGGTTGCGATTGGCTGAGAGAATAAATTAAGAAGGATATAAAGATTGTAAAAATATTATATGGTTAACTTAAAGATTTAAAAGATAGGTAATGAACAGTAAGATATCAGGTTAGTTAGAAAAATATATGCGATGGTTTTAATAATATTAAAATTTAGGATTTTGGCGCCAAATAAAACATTTCCAAATTGCGCCCGGGTTGGGTCCAAAAATTCGAAATTCAAATAATAGGATTTTAGGCGGGTTCCAAATTTTTAAAATGAAATGTTTTATGATTAAAAAGCATACTCCCAAAACAGACACACGCACGTGCACGTAGCCATCCAAACTCGCCCGTTTCACTGAACGGGACGAGAATACAATGCACGGACGCTACCACGAGGCTAAGGGTGTCAAGTAGGCCAAGAAGAATATTTTCAATTTTATTTTGGGTGCTAAAATTTGTTATATGCAGAATGACTTAGCCGGTTAAAATTGTGCAATAAGAACCAAACAAGCAAGATAAATGAAATGAGCAATGCCAAACACTCAACCAGTAACAGAAATAGTATTATTGGGCTCGGGTGTTACAGTAGGAGTCTCGACGTCGAGTTCCTCGATATGGTCGCTCAATATGCGCAGACTATTCGCCGCACCTTTCGAGGATGGACGTCTCTGACAAGGGCCTGCCGGCATTATAATATGAGACTCAAAAGGCGCTAAGGCCGGAACGACAGCTAAAAAGACAAAATGCGATTAGATGACGATTCAATAGATGTGGGAAAAGTCATTGATAAGATAGTTTACTATACCAGTCGAAGCAGATGACAAGGCCGGAAGAGCCGGTGGTGTGGTCGAACTTTCATCCCCTCCTTCGATTTGTAGCACTGCAGTCGAGAAAAAAAAGTTAGAAGTAATTCCATCAATGAAAAAGAAAGATATCAATGGAAACCATACTCACCGGCGCTACCAGAGGGAGAAGCGAGTTCAGATGGGAAGGAGAAGTGTGGGAGTAACACTTGATATAGATGATCAAAGAGCACTCCTGAAAAGACATAACAGTACGATTTTAGTACACAAATTATACGTCTGAAGGATAAGATTAATAAATTACCTATACCTTCCAACATCTTCGATGATATGAGAGAGGGTGGAGAGGTGACCACCGCCAAGGCAGTCGTTGAAGGCGCTCCCACGAGCAGTGGGGCATCGGCACTGACTGCACCTGCGTTATGAAAAAAGATGAACTTGTCAGAAAGGATTGTAAAGTAAAGAAAAACAACAACTTGGGATTTACCTGATGAGCTCCCGGCTGAAACGGAGGCGACTCTCTCCTCCATCGACATGAGGCCACCGCCCGTAGCCTCATCACCCGACTCGATGGGGACCGTCGTCGTGCTCGCGCGGCCAGGAGACGGCAGAAGATCGTAGGCAAGGAGGGCAATGATCGGAGCATTGCCGGACTCTTGAGAAAGAGCAGTTGACTCTTCCCCAAGAGTCGTGCTCATTTCACCCGCTACTGCTTCAGGCTCAGCAATCTCCATCGGCTCATCCGCCATCACCATGAGGTCGCCGGCCTCAAGCACCTCGTCCGCCACCACTCTGGGCTCAGTTACGATGAGCATTTCATCTGCCGCCACTTCAGGCTCGGCATCAATGACCTTCTCGGCTACAGAACCCTCAACCTCCATCTCAGGCTTCGAAGCTTCAGCGACGTTTCCCACCGTCGGTTCGGGTTCGGCAGGTGTCGCCTCCTCTGTTTTCCTGGGTTCGACGGTCTCCGCCTCCTCCTCGGTCGGATTTGGCCCTGCAAGATAAAATATTTAAGAACCGTTGGCATTGTAATTCTCACAATAAGAATTCTGAAAGAAATGTTACCTGAAGTGGACTTATCATTTGCGCTTCGAGCGGTGCGCGCCACTTGTCTACGAGCAGTGGATAGGACGACGAGGGCCTCTTCGGAGGGAGTATCAGCCCGAGGGACGGTGCTTGGGCCCGCTCCCGTAGCCAAAGCAGCCCGGCGCGCCTTCGCCTAACGCCTCAGCCGTTTCCTTTCCTCCCGGGCCGTTGAAACGGACCTTACCAGAGCCTCTTTCATTGAGGCATCCTCGTCTGTATACAGGGATGCCTCCAAATTCTTCAAGGCATCCCTCGTCGACTTGTCGAGTCGAGGCTCTTGCAGCAGCCCCGACGAGACCGGAACTCCAGTAACAGGTTCGGGGAGGATCCCCTCATCGACTAGTATAACCCCTATAAAGAAACAAAGGAAGAAAGTTAGGCTGACCATCGAAAAAGATAACGAAATTTGTTTTAAAAAAGGGGGTGGGACATACCGGCACCCGCTAAAGTGCGTTTCTCCTCCTTCTTTTGGAAGGTTTTCAAAGAGGCAGCAATAGCTTTTTCGGTAGAGACACCTGTTGAAAATGGGAGGAAAGTATTAGTTAAAAATAATGATAAAAAAATGCGATAAAATGACGAATAAAGCGGCTAATGGTTACCTGACTTAGCGAGTTTACTTAACACCGCTTCGAGCCTCGCTGATCGCTCCGAAGCTGCAATGGCGGCCGCCAAATCGGTATCTGCAGGGTCTACCAAGAAGCCCTTATTGCTGCTATATTCACTTATTCCTTCGGTGAGAGGGGCCTCAGGCTCTAAACTGAGGATAACGTCGAGGGAAAAGATCGACTTCTTCTTCTTCTGCCTGCCAACCCTAGGTGCACGCGGGATCGATTTGCGCTTGGCAGGTATCTTAGGGCGGCGAGTCCTGATGTCCGCACCCACGCCAGACTCCGGCGAGGCAACAACCACTGTCTCCACTGGAGCACAGGGTGCTGGAGGCGCATCTGCAATATCGGGGAGCGGCAACCCGTGCGGAGGACTTTGCGTACGCGGTGGCCCAACTCTGTCATCTTTCAACGGAGGCACTACCGGGGTCCTCGGCACCAGAGGAGCTTTGCGGTCGCTGCCAGGAGGTGCACCCTTACGGTCGACCAACACCCGCCTCTCCTCCTTTATAACGGCTCCCGTGGAATGATTGTACCACTCTTTGTATACATTAAGGAGTCGTGGAGCGTAGGCCGGCGCACTGATAAAAAAATGGGAACCCGTGTTCAAGAGCATGAAATGATGCAGTGCGTTCTCCATCCCTTCTTCAGTGGTAGCGGGTTCCAGCAGGAAAGCTTCCAAGGGGATCCCTTGATCGTAGCCCAGTTGTTGGGCGAAACGATGCGGGTTATATTTCATGAAAATCGCCGCACCGTTCTGCCTGAAGACCAAGAAGCCCGGTCTAATAGAATATAAGTGAAGGGTCTCCCGGGCCGTCAAAACTGAAGCTCCATCCTTAAAGAAGTCTTGTAATGGTCGCACCGCGGTGGTAGACGCCTTTCCAATGGTCAATACCTTGTCGATAAAAGACATCCCGGCTCCAACGGTGTGAGGGCGAAGTAGTAAACCTCTGGCGTTCCGTGGTGATGGGGTCACAATTGACGCGCCGATCTGCTGTATAATGCGAGGGAAACCGCACTTGTCGAAAAACGAGGGCCTTTTATGCATGCCGAAGACACCCGCTGTGTGTAGCTCGAGCCACGATACAAAGTAGTGCATTGGGAAGACCATGTGCAGTACCCCAGGCTCATTAGAATCCGCTACTCGACTGAGGCCATGATATAAGTGTGCCAAGCCGGCGATCCCAACGGCCACCTTTACCCCAATAGTCATCCGGTGGGCTGGGTAAAAAACAGAGGGCCGCATGCGGTGAGAGTGCATTGGAATCGCAAACCAACTTAACCATAACCCGAGAAATCCTAAGAAAAAGGCCTTCTCATCCATTCCAGGGGCCGCAATTTCTGCAAAAGACATAGTCGGGAAGTCTGGAAGGAAAAAACCCTTTTGACCTATCTCCTTCTCCGACAGGTTATCCACACCTAGACCGAAAGGGTCATCCAGGGTAGCGAACTTGGCAGCCTCTGATGAGAGGACGCTTGGACGAAGAAAGCGAGCAATGAAATCCTCAAAATTAACTCCTCGACTCCCATGTTCGATGAAAAGGGACTCATATATGTTCAACACTTTAATCAAGCTTAGGAACTGGTGTTGAACAGCATTCTCCGGTGTGAGCCCCCTTACCATCGGCTTAGCACCAAAGACGTACTCATCTGTCGGGAGCAACTCCTCATAATGTTCCCCCATGACTGGTAAACCGGATACCTCCGTGAACTCCTCCAGAGAGATTGACACTTCCCGATCCATGGCAAGGAAAGTGTGGGTAGGAATGTTCCACTGCTCCAAGAAAGCCTTGAACCACCAGGTGGGGAGCGTGGGATACTGGAAGAGAGAGACGTAGACCGCGGTGTACAATCCTAACCTTATCAACTGCGACTTCTTCGTCGACAGGATATACCGGGCCATGGCAGATAGCCGATCAGATGGCGGGGGATCAGACCAATGTTATATGATTGCCCCCAGGGTCTCGCCTCGCATAACAGATACGGCATCCTAGGATATCCAAGACCATAGGACGTTGGACCGGAACCGCATCCATAGCGGGATGAAGAAAGCCCTTCGCGGTCCAGTCCACCATCTCCACGGCATACTGCACCGAGGGTGGGGTAGCATAGTGAATCGTCGTGATGGGTTCTGACGGCACTGCGCACGTGAAGCTCCGTCGACCCATGATGATCTGATTATACCACGACCCCCAAAGGTGGAGACTCTTGTATTCCGGGTCATGGTCCTTAATCATGGCTAGAACTTCACGGTCCAAGGGCGCTTCAGGAAAACCTTCCTCTGAGCGGGCGAGCGGGAACGAGGTATCGAGAGACATGGTCACTGCAAAGAAACAAGAAATAGCCGTTAGTGCTGCAATTCCAACGCTTGGCGTTTAAAAAATTTCATTTAACTGAATTTAAAAATTAATTGAATTAAAATTAATCACGCCACACTGCAGTGCAGTGGGTAGGGGACCAAATAGGGGCCCACAAAATCTGGATGAAAATGCCTCATTTAAAAGACAGCCCCATCATTGGGTGAGACTGTCAGTTAAAGAAAATATCCCCAAGAGAATATTCTCATCAGTGGGGAATTCCTAGAGACAAGGAGAAAATCTCCTCTTTCAGAGCAAAGCTCTGTCACAGAATGACACTTGTCAAATTCTGGTCTCAAAAGGGATAAAATTCCTTAAAAAGAGCTTAGCTCTGTAAGGGTAATAAAAAAATCCATCAAGAAAATTTTTAACTCTCAAAGAAATTTAAAATTAAAATTTGTGGGTCTTGAAAATCCAAGAAAAAACTCTTAAGAGTTCATTATCAGAAGATCCAAGGATCCATATCCTGTCAATGAGCAAAGCTCTATTCATGGGTTAAGAAACCCTAAAACAAATTTTTGAGCAAAGCTCTGTTCATGAAACCCCAATGGGGATTTTTCTAGATCAAAAGATCTTTGAGAGCAAACTTTGTTGGGAATTCTTAGATCAAAAGATCTTTGAGAGCAAAACTCTGTTGGGATTTTTTAGATCAAAAGATCTGTGAGAGCAAAGCTCTTTTGGTTAAGATTAATTTAAGTTAATTTGATTTAAATTAATTTTACCTAAAGTTTCTAACTTTGAAAATGAGCAAAGCTCTGAAGTTCTTAAGCAAGAGCAAAGCTCTGTTGAAATCAAAAATCTTGAAAAAAAGGTGAAGATTTTTTTCAAGGGCCAGAGGTCCTATTTATAAGGCGCTTGCGCCCCTTCAGCTCACCACTTGATCTAACGGTCAGGAGCTTACCACCGCTGCACTCACGTGCACGCTACATGAGCGCAACGGTGGGGGGGCATTTGTTTCCCCCAATCAGAGCAAAGCTCTGTTGGAAATTCAAAATTCAAATTTTGAAGCAACGCTTCAAATTCCGGGCGCAACGCGCCACGTGTCAGGCGCTGATACGTCAGCGCAGCGCCTAAGGCAGCACGCCCAATCAGAGCAAAGTTCTGTTAAAGGAAGCAACGCTTCAGCTGCGCAAGCGCTGCGCTGCGCGACACGTGTCAGCGCAATAGCGCTGCGCGACACGTGTCAGCGCAGTTGCGCTACGCTGTGCTCTGCGTGACACGTATCACGCGCTGGGGCATTTGCGCCAAACAGAATGAAGATTTTAGAGAGATCTTTCTGTTCTTGTTAAAACAAGAAGATTTTCTTCTGTAAAACAGAAGCTCTTGGATCAAAGATCCAACGGTGGGGAAAATTCCCCAAATCACTCAGAGAAAGATCTCTTTAACAAATTTAACTAATTTATGGGCACTATAAAAGGGACCTTAGGCCTCAATTCAAAGCATCAACATTTGTGAGAAACCAAGAACTGCGATTAAAGAAAACTCTGAAGAAATTTCAGAAGAAGAAAAGGTAAAAAACGTTCATAAAATAGAAGAATTTCTTCTAATAGATCATTGATCTAAGAACAAGATCAATGATCTTCACATAATAAACAGTGCTTTGCACTTTTTTATGAACCACTGGTTCTTTAAAACAAGAAAAAACAAGAGAGAACTTGTTTTCTTTGATCTAAATTAGATCAAGAAATCAAACAGTGCTTTGCACTTTGTCATGAACCATTGGTTCTAAAGAAATTCTTAAATTATAGTGCTTTGCACTTGCAAACTGCGTTGTTGCACTCCTGGATTGGCGCAACGTGTCAGCATCTGAACCATCTGCGCTATGTGCTTTTGAAATAGAGCCTTGCTCTCTAGAATTGGCGCACCTCATCAGAGCGCGCCACGTGTCAGCAGCGCATGCGCAGCGCATTGGCGCAGCGCACTGCGCTTGCGTGACACGTGTTGTCACCACAAGCGCTTGCGTTCTCTGACTGGCGCAAAGCGCCTGACAAATGCAATGCATTTCTTAAAGGGCCAGGCCAAAAAAAAAAAGACCTAGTAAGCCTAATTAAACTGCAATGCAATAAAAAGGGTAGAGCCCAAACAAAATTGATGCTCTGCATCGTTCATAAAAGGGCAGAGCCCAGACAAAATAATAAAAATGCTTTGCATTTTAAAGGGCAGAGCCCAAACAAAGTAGATGCTCTGCATCATTTATAAAAAGGGCAGAGCCCAAACAAAGAAGATAATGCAGTGGATTACTTAAAAGGGGCAAAGCCCTAGTATGAGTTTAATAGGCCAAAGATAAAAGAATATTGAAACTGGACTTAGCCCAATCGTGGCCGTAAGTGTTAGTTGTATGTATGTCCTAGAGGCCAGTATTGTACAGATGATGTATATTATATTGGATGCTTGGACATATATAGAGATGACTTTCTTGCTCGATATGATAGTATGCTATCTGGTTACTCTTTATCTTAACATGTATACTAATCTCTTTATATTGTCTTATAGTTACATGTTGGTAAAGCCCTTAGGATGTGTACTTGACTACCTGGACTATGATGCGGATCATACTAGTGGGGACATGGTAGTCCATAAGTACATCCTTCAAGGTCCCTAGTCGTAGGTGTATCGAGACGGGGCATCGATATACCAATGTAGACTAGCGTATACGCTTCTCGACCCATGAGATGGGAAATGGATGATCCCATATCCATTGGTGTTTGACATCAGAAATGATATATGGGTGCTCAGTGGAGACTGGGTACACTGGACGGACTCGCCGAGAACTCCCAGATGGTATTATACCTCACGTCAGATGGCAGTTCTTAGGTGACACTTGTACAGGTTAGTCTGTAGACCCGAGATCGTCATAGAGTCTTGTGTGATTCCCACTGTACTTTGATTTCCACCTTACCACGTCCATGAGGACGTGTAAAACGGTGGTTTTTTGGGTACAGTGCCGAGTCACATGGAGGCAATGAGCGATAGGAGGGGTTTCGTCTCTCCCGGTATTGGGGGTTGATGTTGCGCTGTGCTCGATTGGCCGTAACAGGGAAGTCCCTGGCCAAGGCTGATTGGAGATTTGCTGGTAAGTGTTACCAGTAGTTTCTCGACCCGTTATGAACCTCATATCGGCATGACTTATCGGTTATTGGGGTCTGACGTTTACCACCCCTAGACTTGATATGCGACATATCAGACGAGGAGACCGGACTGTACGGGAAGTGTTGCCGGTTGGCTCGACGGGAGTTGTAGCAGATTCGCTTGTTCTCTTCTGATCGCTCAATACCCGGGTGGCCGTTACGTTTAGCTGACCGCTTGCGGCTTGGGGGTACTTGATATGATCAACACCCACTACCGGCGTATTGACGAGTCTTAGAGTCCCACAATGGAGTTTCCTGGTCCAGGCGAAACGTTGTGATGCGCGTATGCGATATGCGCATGGACCCGATTAAAATGCGCGTATATGATACCGTGTATTAATCGGGCGGCTTGCTTTTGATGGGGTCATATGTGATATGACCGGATTAATAAATCAAGTGTTGATTTATTAATTAACCATTAGTTTCTCACTTGAAATCCTTTCTTGAGCATAGTCACATAATTCGCGAATTATTCGCCGAATTTGCGAATAATTTACGAATTTTTGATCAGACGAATTAATCTCCGAATTAATCGCCATTGCCGAATTGGCCGAATAATTCGTGAATTATTCCCGAATTATGTGAAAAAACAGCGAATAATTCAAAAAACATCAAATAATTCACAAAATCAAAACCCAGCGTCTCATATATTAATTTATTGCTCAAAATCCTTCCCGAACATTTCCCGAACACTTACCGAATTTTTCCCAAATACCTACCGATTTTTTCCGAATAGTTCTCCGAATCCGAATTTTCGACCTCGCCGAGTTATTCCCGAACGACGAATTTGTGACTAAGTTCTTGAGTTAGTTGGATGTATGCATGCATGTATGCCTTCTTTTTTATTCATGCACATATAGTTGTACATATACACATACATGCATCATCCTTCATGGTTGCTTATACATGGAATATGATGGCAATATAAGACTCACACCATGGTTTTAATATGGATTATTATTGTATTTATACTAAAACATAAAAGGAAAGAAAAAGGGTTCATTATCGATTTGCTTCTACACTCTTCTTTTGACCTAACCATTCTCACCCACCTTTTAACCTTAGGTAAAGTTTCCTTTTGTGTTTTAACTCAAGTTCAATAATGAATTCATTGTTTAAACTATGGTTTGAGATGAGAACAAGAAAATATATAAACATATATTTTCATTTTTCTTCATTAGAGTTATTCTTTTCACTCTTGAAAAAGATATTGTCATCATTTTCTTCTTCTTCTCTCATTTTGCTCTCTAACTTTTTGTAGTGAGCAATATACTCATCAAGATTGGATTTTGAAGTGAGAATAAGAACCACAACATGATTCTACACAAGTATAGCCAACTTGTTTAGAGTGTTATCTTCATTTCTTCTTTGGAAAAGTGAAGTTGCAAGTTTGGACTAGGAGCTTCAGGTGGATCGTCGTGGACACTAGGAGACTTCAAGTGAACTTTCCTCCAACCCTCAAGTGGCCAAGGAGTCTAGCGTAGGGAGCTACAAAGGTTGTACTCTCAAAAACCCTAGCATTTCTTTCATATGATGATGTGAAAAATTTGAAACCCTAATTTTTCTAGGAACGATTCTATGTTCGTTAACTTAGCACCCTAAAAATTCATTCTTTGGTTCATGTGATACTTCCAAACCCTTCATGAGGTGCTAGGCTAACCCAACATTGGTATCAGAGCCGACCTAGAACCTTAGGCGACACTTTTACGATGTTAAAACTCCGATCGAACCGGAAAATACGGATTTTGAGTGCTCTCTGGATATTTTTTAAAAATTGTTGTTTTTCAGAATTAAAAATATGTAAAAAATTCAGCAGGAAAATATAAGAATTACGGTGTAAAAATGATGCGATGAACAGTTAATATTGCCGCGGAAACGCGGCCTAAGCTTGCTTATGCCGCGGTTCCGCGGCCGTACAAATCGATCACTGCATCAATTTTAAACTGTAATGTTGTGTTCTGCTTGTATATTTTTTAGGGTATTTTTAATCTGAATTTAGTGCTGAAAATTCTGGAGATGGTTTTGCACTCGACGATTCGATCGGAATTTTGATTTCGTGACTTTTCCGGGTAAATTAGAAAGTATTGAAGTGTTTGAACGAGTATCATTTGCTCACTTTTCATGGGGTTTAAATATTTTGGAGATACGTGCAAGTTTTGTGGTGGTCCCTCTAGAAGACAACAAATCTTAACTCGATTATGTGACCGTCTTGAACTGCCCTTTGAACCTTAGGGTTTGGGGCAGTACGGCGTGCCACATGTGAGGCGTTACGGCTGGACCGCTACTACTGTGCCACACTCCGGTTTTTGAACTCCGCTCAAGTGTTGAGCTTTAGTGAATCTTGGGTATTTGATCGTTCGTTCGAAAATTTTAATACTGTCTAATTATCTGGAATGTGATGCAATGTGTGGAATTCATATTATAAGACATGAAATACGAGGTATGTGATACTTCGCATTTATGATGTCTAAAGAGAATGTGGATTCTAGATATTGCAGTTTTACACTTTCTTTTCTGTGACCATAAGTGTAGTATGTAGTGGTATTGCCGACTGTCGTTGCTATACGTCGACGACAATCGGTGTATGCATACTTACTTATATTGATGATATGAGATATTATGTGTTGCTGAGATATGATGTGCAGGATTGTCGCGATTGAATAGCCGGGGGGTTTTATGTGAGATGAGAGTTTTATATTTTCATTCATGTAAATTCAAATGTAATGTAATATTCTTTTATTTGGGGCACTTCCGGGTTGAGGTCGATGCCACCTGTGTTGTATATTATTTACTTTTCCGCATTAGGATGGACCCAAGGAGGGGAGCATGGGTGACCGGGTTCTGGGGTTCAGTGGGAGGCCATCTCGAGGAGTCGAGACCGGGTCTCCTAAACTCCAGAATTGGTAGGGTCGCTTGCCGCTCTCGTAGGGGTCCAGGGTGTGGGCTTGGCTATTCATCGCGGCGGTGGAATCCGTATTTTCTATTTTGGCTAAGTACTAAATACGGACGTCCTAGCATATCCCACATTATATCTATGTTTCTGCTGCGATATCTGTGATGTGATCATTTGATATTTTGTGATGGATACAATATATAATATATATGTTATATTATATAGGCGTTACTTATGTTTTACACCCGCACTAGCCCTGCCCCGCTCTGTCGTTAGTTACCTAATCTAACGGTGCACGAGGGGACATCGAGGCAAATGCGGATGGCATAAGTATACATCGTATTTATCTGTGATGTTTAGGTGACTTAAATGATGGGACTTCATTAATGTGATTAATGAAAGAAAAGAAACCTAATAGATGTTGTAGAATCAAATTTTTTAAAATAAAAAGGGTAGCTACAGTTTTGCTTTGCATAGCGGTATATATGATATACCCTGCACCTTATTCGATGAGGAAAGGGCCGAGATCCCTTCACCGGGAGTGACCCCTTTAGCAATAACTGGCAGATGCTACACACTCGGTTTGTCTTTTGATTGCTTCTATAGTTTCTGCTTTGCACGGTGATATATATGATATATCCCGCACCTCATTCGACGAGGAAAGGGCCGACGATCCCTTCACCGGGAGTGACCCCTTTAGCAAAACTGGAAAAGCCTCAAAATCACTCCATTTCAAAACTTCACTTGATTCTACAACGATATCAAGTTCACTACGCAATAGGTTTTCAGAAAAACCTGTCGTAGCCCTCCGTCATTTCAGATAAGGACTGTTTAATATTCGTGCTGCGTTTGTTGGCCTTTGTCAAGGCGTAGTGTGCGGTAGCTGAATAGTGCTTATCTGCTTATGCATGTGATGCAGATTGTTTCAGGGTAGTCGTACGACCTTGTTGGCCTTTGTCAAGAGTCGTGCGGGTGGGTTTGATTCAATCAAGAAATGACGAGTCGAACTTGACTAGCATCCTATGATTTGTTGGCCTTTGTCAAGGTCATAGGACGCTAGGGGCAAAATATTATCGGGAATTTCAAGTGTTGAAATTTGCAATGAGATTGCATACCTTCTATGAGATAGTTGGATCCTGATACCCACTGCGAGTAATTGTTACTCTTGGGAGAGTTTTACACAGGACAATTAGCCGATCAAGTAGGTGTCTAGAAAGGTGTCAACGGGGTTACGCCTCTGGGAAAACGAGGTTTACTTTAATTAGGTCCGTGCGAAAGCACGGGGAACCTCCCTCAAACTACCGACACTGGCCTGGCCGAAAGATCGACGAAGTTGTAAGGTGTAATTAATCTCGGCTAGTCTTTCCTTTTAGGGTTTGAAGGAAGATTTGATAAAAAAACAGTGGGAGCGATCCTGATTAGATAAGATAATAACCAATCTGATCTTACAAGAGCATACGCTAAAGTGTTTTCTTCTCTCTCTCTCCAGGTAGCGACCATGTCATGTCCTAATCAAGATAATAATATGGATGTATTGACCGAACCCGCATGTTATACTATGCTGCGGAACGTTGGTTCCGTTCTTTCTTATAAGAGTTATAGGACTGAACATGACATAGGAGAATACCAGGATTCCTATGCCACCCGAATGAAGAAAGTACATGTTGATGCATTTTCTTCGGGTGTGTTCGTTACAGAGAACTGTTTCTCCATTTGCCCTACGTCCTGGGTATTAGATACCGGGTCAGGATCCCATATATGTAATCAGTTACATGGGCTTAGGAAAGGTAGAGAACTTGGAGAAGGTGATAAAGACATAAGAGTTGGAAATGGTGCAATTGTTGCAGCTAAGACTGTCGGGGAATATCACCTTGCATTACCAACTGGTAATACATTGATTCTGAACGAATGCTATTACATGCCGAACCTGATATGCAACATTATATCGGTTTCTTTACTGAGTAAAGAGGGATATAATTTTGCATTACAGGATAATGTTATAAACATTTTCCGTAACCAAAAGTTGGTTGGATCAGGCACGTTGTGCAAAGGCATTTATGTTCTAAATCAATCAACAGTTCTAAGTATAACAAACACACAAAAGAGGAAGAGTTTAGAACTGAACGAATTCTTCTTATGGCATTGTAGACTAGGTCACATCAATGCGACACGACTAGCTAAGTTGCATAAAAATGGATATTTGAATCCGTTTGAATTATCTTCTTATGACACTTGCCAGTCATGTCTCAAAGGCAAGATGACCAAAACTCCGTTTACGGGACACGGAGAAAGAGTTGCCAAACTCTTAGGACTAATACATAGTGATGTATGCGGTCCCATGTCTACACATGCCAGGGATGGTTCTTCGTACTTCATTACATTCACTGACGATCTCTCTAGATTCGGATATGTGTTCCTGATGAAACACAAATCAGAAGCTTTTAAGAAATTTAGAGAATATAAACAAGAAGTCAAAAACCAAACCGGAAAAAATATTAAAATCCTTCGATCTGATCGAGAAGGTGAATACTTGAGCAATGAATTCCTGGACTTTCTAAAAGAGAATGGGATTCTCTCTGAGCTGACTCCTCCATATACACCACAGCACAACGGTGTATCGGAACGGAGGATCCGCACCCTATTAGATATGGTGCGCTCTATGATGAGCACAGCTGAGTTACCTATTTCCTTCTGGGGATATGCGCTGGAAACAGCTGCATACCTATTGAATCAAGTTCCAACTAAATCTGTACCTACCACACCATATGAGATATGGAGTGGGAAGAGACTATGTCTTAAACGAGTTAAGATATGGGGTTGTCCGGCCTATGTTAAGAGGCAAAATCCGGACAAACTCGAGGCGCGGTCAGTTCTATGCAAGTTTGTGGGATATCCCAAACTTCACATGGATATCTTTTCTACCATGTAGAGGAACAAAAAGTGTTTGTTTCTCGACATGCTACCTTTTTGGAAAAGGAATTTCTTGCAAAAGAAATTAGTGGCAACAAGGTAGAACTGGAAGAAATTCCGGCTACACAAACTCAAACTGAAGATTTAGTGGAACCAGAGGATTCAGTAGCTCCCAACGAACCTCACCCTTTCCGCCGATCTAGTAGGGTTCCTCGCCAACCTGAGAGATACTACGGTTTTCTTATGGATGGTGGGAGCGAGGATTGCATCATGGAGGATGATGACCCAACTAATTTCGAGCAGGCCATCACGAGTAAAGACTCAGTGAAATGGCTGGATGCAATGCGGTCCGAGATGGAATCCATGTACACCAACAAAGTGTGGACTTTGGAAGTTACTCCTGAGGGGGTAAAACCCATTGGGAGCAAGTGGATCTTCAAGAAAAAACTTAGCGTAGATAGGAAAGTGGAGACTTTCAAAGCTAGACTTGTTGCAAAGGGTTTTTGTCAAAGACCAGGTGTGGACTATGACGAAACATTTTCTCCAGTGGCTATGCTTAAATCCATCCGGATCATGCTTGCCATCGCTGCATATCATGACTACGAAATCTGGCAAATAGATGTTAAGACCGCCTTTCTAAATGGTGATTTAGAAGAGTGCGTGTACATGACTCAGCCAGAGGGTTTCGTAGATAGTGGGAGCAGCGGAAAGGTGTGCAAGCTGCTTAAATCCATTTATGGATTAAAGCAAGTATCGCGGAGTTGGAACATCTGCTTTGACGTCGTTATTAAAGAGTTTGATTTCGTCAAGAACGTAGATGAACCTTGTATCTACAAGAAGGTGGCAGAGAGTAAGGTTGTCTTCCTCGTATTGTACGTGGACGACATACTCTTGGTAGGAAATGACATTCCTATGCTGCAATCGGTCAAGCTCTTCTTATCACAAAGATTCTCAATGAAAGATCTTGGTGATGCCTCCTGCATATTGGGAATCAGGATCTATAGAGATAGATCCAAACGGATATTGGGATTGACCCAATCCAGGTACATTGACACCATACTAAAGAGGTTTAGTATGGAAGAATCCAAGCGTGGGAACTTACCCACGATCTCTGGAGTCACTCTCTCCAAAGAGATATCTCCCAAGACTGATTTGGAGAGAGCTCGCATGCAAGGGATACCCTATGCTTCGGCTGTAGGCTCTATCATGTACGCGATGCTATGTACCAGACCCGATGTAGCATACTCACTAAGTGTAGTGAGTAGGTATCAAGCTGATCCTGGAGAGAGTCCTTTCTTGAGTTAGTTGGATGTATGCATGCATGTATGCCTTCTTTTTGATTCAGGCACATATGGTTGTACATATACACATACATACATGCATCATCCTTCATGATTGCTTATACATGGAATATGATGGCAATATAAGACTCACACCATGGTTTTAATATGGATTATTATTGTATTTATACTAAAACATAAAAGGAAAGAAAAAGGGTTCATTATCAATTTGCTTCTACACTCTTCTTTTGACCTAACCATTCTCACCCACCTTTTAACCTTAGGTAAAGTTTCCTTTTGTATTTTAACTCAAGTTCAATAATGAATTCATTGTTTAAACCATGGTTTGAGATGAGAACAAGAAAATATATAAACATATATTTTCATTTTTCTTCATTAGAGTTATTCTTTTCACTCTTGAAAAAGATATTACCATCATCTTCTTCTTCCTCTCTCATTTTGCTCTCTAGCTTTTTGTAGTGAGCAATATACTCATCAAGATTGGATTTTGAAGTGAGAATAAGAACCACAACATCATTCTACACAAGTATAGCCAACTTGTTTAGAGTGTTATCTTCATTTCTTCTTTGGAAAAATGAAGTTGCAAGCTTGGACTAGGAGCTTCGGGTGGATCGTCATGGACACTAGGAGACTTCAAGTGAACCTTCCTCCAACCCTCAAGTGGCCAAGGAGTCTAGCGTAGTGAGCTACAAAGGTTGTACTCTCAAAAACCCTAGCATTTCTTTCATATGATGATGTGAAAAATTTGAAACCCTAATTTTTCTAGGAACGATTCTATGTTCGTTAACTTAGCACCCTAAAAATTCATTCTTTGGTTCATGTGATGCTTCCAAACCCTTCATGAGGTGCTAGGCTAACCCAACAGTATGTCCTCAAATTAAATTGACTGAGCACGATTGCTCTCTAAATCAATTTATATCCGGTTCGAGAGTACATCTCCGAACTCCTCTGACACCTATCGTTGTAATTCCTCAACGACGTCAGAGTGGTGACGGGTCCCAACGACCACACATTAATATGGACTGCGGGGTCCTTAAACTCGTGGACCGAGACGTCTTTAAACTAATATCGGACCGAGATGTCCTTAAACTAATATTGGACCGAAACGTCTTTAAACTAACAATGGACCACTACGTCTTTAAACTGGCAATGGACCGAGACGTCCTTAAACTAATATCGGACCGAGACGTCCTTAAACTAATATTGGACCGAAACGTCCTTCAACTAATAATGGACCACTACGTCCCTAAACTGGCAATGGACCGAGACGTCCTTAAACTAATATTGGACCGAAACGTCCTTAAACTAATATTCGTCCTTAAATGGGAACGACGGACCGAAACGTCCCTAAACTGATATTGGACCGAAACGTCCTTAAACTAATAATGGGCCACCACGTCCCTAAACTGGCAACAGACCACCGTGTCCCTAAACTGCAACATGGACCACTACGTCCCTAAACTGGAACAATAGAGCCTCCAAATGCTCTTTTGCCGGATCTAAACGGTCCCGTTTAAGTTGATCTTAGCCCCAAACACGGCTAACGTATCCTTAAACATTCAAATGAACTATAAAACTCCAAATCAATTTTAGTTCAAGGGTACATCTCTGAACTCCTCTGACACCTATCGTTGTAATCCTTCAACGACGTCAGAGAGGTGATGGGTCCCGACGGCCATATATTAAACGGATCACCACGTTAAGTTGATCTTAGTCTCAAATAGAACTAACGCATCCTTAACAAACGTTTAAGTTGATCTTAGCCTCAACACGGCCAACGTATCCTTAAACCAAAACCCAAAACCCAAATCTAAGTAAATACTGATTTGGACTAATCCACGTCCTACGGGCGACGGCATTACTCAGTCTCCATATACAATCCACGGGCAACCACAAACAAAACAAACCCACGCGACACGAAGTGAAATTCTGGAGAAGGAGAAAGTTGTTACCGCGACGTAGTAGCGTAATTAACTGCAAGGGCTTGCGCCTGCAGGGAAGAGCGTCCCCACAATCAAAAACCCCTCACCATGAGGGGGAATCTGACGAAGTCTGCTAAATCGGCCGCATCCATCCAAACCTCCGATACACGGTGTCATAAATCAACTTGGCATCTTCGAGAGGTGGACGGATAAAACCAAATAGCATCTGCCCCGAATCTCAGGCAAGACGTCCAAATGTCTCGGCCGCCATTCGGAGGGGAACACACGTGGTGCGCTGCTCAGAGCGCAGCGCACTTTGCGTTAACGCACCTACGTTTGACACGTGGTGCGCTGCTCAGAGCGCAGCGTAGCCTGTGCTAGCGCACCCGTGTTTGACACGTGGCGCGCAGCGCGCCCAGCGCTGGCGCACTCATGATGCGCTGCCTAGGATGCAACACACCTGGCAGTAGCTCATCCGTGTTTGACACGTGGCGCGCAGCGCGCTTAGCGCTGGATCTGAAACGTTGCTTCAATTTTTGAATTTTAAATTTCAAAACAGAGCTTTACTCTGATTAGGGGAAACAGAAGCATCGCTTCATTCCAAATCTCGGAATTTGAACAGAGCTTTGCTCTGATTGGGGAATCAATAACGATCCAATATAACATATAACAGCAACACATAATCATCACAGATAACTAGGCGAAGTTAGACAATTCGATCGATTCAACGAATTCCTAAAATTTCCCAGAGAGCTCAACACTTGAGCACAGTTAAAGTTAACCAGAGACATACCACAGTTCCTACGGACCTACAGCTGAAAGGCCCGATCCAAGCCTCTTAAGTGGCGTCGCGGATCCGCCGTCAAAACCATGTTTTGGCCGCGGATCCATGGTCACTTAGATGAGTTAGGGTTTCATTCTTCAGGTGTGTCCATAGGATTCCCTGCATGATTTTCTGAATATTTTAACATGAAAAATTTCAACTTTTTGAAAAAATTCCAGAAAGGGGGTCCAAATCGGGTTTTCGGAGTTCGATCGGAATTCTAACTTCGTCTAGACAACGCCTAATGCTCTAACTTGGCTCTGATACCACTGTAGAGTTAGCTTAGCACCTTAGCAAGGTTTTGGCAAGCATCAAATATGCTATATTAAAAATTTTAGGGTGCTAAACAAACCAACCAAGTAATCGAACTAAAGAATTAGGGTTAAGTTTACATGTAAACAACTTTACATCTAAATGATAGGGATTACAACCATTGTAGTCCGTTCCTTCACTTCAAAAGCTCCGAGTAGTGGTCCCTTCACTGCGATCCATGAACCCCCGGACTCTAGAGAGGCTCCACACGATGTATGATGCATCTTGCTTGAAGGCTTCGAAATCCAAGACGGTCTACTTCGAGGAAACACGAACTCAAGCTTTGACTTCACTTATATGGAATTAGTGAAGCCAACACACTAATCTATATGGCTAGTATAAAAGAGGATGATGAAGTAGGAATTTTGCTCACTTTAGAATTTAATCTCTCACTATTTTTCTTCTTGATCTCAAAGTCAAGAGAGCTCAAAAGAGATGAGGAAGAAGAAGATGAATAAATGATTTTGTTGGTTAGAAATACAACCATGGGTTAAGTATATCATGATTAACCCATGTAGAGACTTAACGATTAGCTATGGTTAAAGGTAAGCTTGATAAATATCTTAAGCTAGACAAAAAGAGTGGACAAAGTCAAAGAAGTCTACAAGCTTCTACAAGCTTTCACCAAAATATCAACCATGAAAAATATCCACAATATTTGAATTACTTAATGATAAATATAAACCCTAATATTAACCCTAGCATGGTTTAAGTCTCATACACTCTAGTTACAAGTATAACCCAACATGTCACAATATTATATATCCCATATATAATATTTATGTAACAATAGAAAACAATACAATAAACATATATCGCATATATGTTAAATGTATTATAAGTGAGAATAATAAATACTTAAGTGAGCATATAATATGTATCATTTCATCAAATCAACATTTGATCCGATAACCCGGCTATATCACATATAACCGGTCGATATCACATATCACGATAATAGAATACGGTATCGCATACGCGTATCAATCTCGATCCCGCACATATCACATATGTGCTCCTACTCCGTTTTTCCTGAGCCAGAAAACCTTTATGTAGGACTCTGAAGACTCGTCAATATGCCGGCAGTAGGTGATGATCATATCAAACACCCATAAGCTGCAAGAGGTCAGCTAAACGTAACAGCCACCTGGGTATTAAGCGACCAGAAGATCAACAAGTAAGCATGTACATACTCCTGCAAATCCAATCAGTAACATTACCGTACAGTCCAGTCTCTTCGTCTGATATATCGCATATACAGTTTAGGGGTGGTAAACGTCAGACACCAGTAACCGATAAGTCGTGTCGATGTGAGGCTCATAACGAGTCGAGAAACTACTGATAACACTTCCCAGTATATCTCCATTTCATCCCTGGCCAGGGACTTCCAGTTATAGCCAATAGAACACAGCGTAACATCAACCCCCAATAGCGGGAGAGACGAAACCCCTCCTATCGCTCATTGCCTCCATGTGATTCGGGACTGTACCCAAAAGTCACCGTTTTGCACGTTCTCATGAACGTGGTAAGTGGAAATCAAAACACAGTAGGAATCACACAAGACTCTATGACGATCTCGGATCTACAGACTAACCTGTACAAGTATCACCAGAGAACCACTATCTGACGATAGGTATAATACCAATAAGGAGTTCTCGGCGAGTCCGTTCAGTATACTCAGTCTCTACTGAGCACCCATACACCATCTTTGATGTCAAACACCGATGGATATGGGATCATCCATCGCCCATTATATGGGTCAAGATGCATATACGCTAGTCTACCCTGAAGTATCGATGCCCTGTCTCGATACACCCTCGACTAGGAACAGTTATAGGATGTACTTGTGGACTACCCTGGCCCCACTAGTATGATCTACATCATATTCCTAGAAGTCAAGTACATATCCTAAGGGCTTTATCAACATGTGAGATCAATGTTAGTGTATATGCCCTAGAGGCCATTACTGTATCATACTAGTATGTATATTATTTAATGGAAGCTTGGGATATTCACCTTGTAATTGACAATCTTGCTCAAAATGGTAGTATGCTACTTGGTTTGTTTCTACTTCAAATGTGTACATGTGTTTATCACCTATACGCATTAGTGGAGCCCTTAGGATCTTTGCTTGATTACCAGCGTTGTGATGGCAGTCACACTCGTGGGGGCTGGGTGATCCATAAGCACATCCTTATACAGGTCCCTAGTCGAAGGACTATTGAGACAGGGTATCGATACTCCGGAGTAGACTAGCGTATGCGCTTCTCATCCCAGCAGGGGAGACGGTCTGTCCCACAGCCGTCAGTACGTCGTACTTGAGATAGTATGCGGGTGCTCGTTAGGTTACGAGTACACTGGACAGGACTTGTCGGGAACTGATTGGTTGGTATTATACCTATCGTCGGTTATCAGTTCCCAGGTGACATGAGTACAGCTTAGTCCGCTGACTTGACACTGTCACTTCGTCTCGAGTGTGTTCCCACTGTACTTTGATTACTACCCTACCACGACTCAAAGGAGTCGTGCAAACAGATAGTAGTTGGGTGCAGTCCCGAAGCACTTGGAGGCAGTGACGGTTAGACAGGATTCGTCTCTCCCGGTATTGGGGGTTGACATCGCGCTGTGTCTAGGAGAGCCATTACACGAGTAGTCCCTGGCCAGGGCAAGCGAGATATACTGGTAGGCTTCCAGTGTTATCTCAGGGTGTTTTGGGCTTCACTCCGACACGACTTGTACCGCTATTAGGGGACTGACGTTTACCGCCCCCTAGGCCCGCCATGCGATGTATCAGACGAACAGACCGGACTGTATGGAGATTATCACATTCAGGCTCAATAGGAGTTCAGATAGGTTTCACCTCGTCAGTCTTCTTGTTGGCATCTACCTGGGGGCCGTTACGCACAGCTAGTGCCGCTTGTGGTCTGTGGTTAAACCCACTGCCAGCGTAGTGTCGAGTATTTAGAGTCCCACACAGAAAGCTATTCGCCTTCAGGCAAAAGAGTAGAGGTCGCATGGTTTTGCGACAGGTCGCATGGTTTTGCGACAGGGTTCGGTCACATCCGTGCACTTGTGCACGTTTAGTGTCCGGACAGTTAACATTAGCGGGCTTTGGTTTAAGCCAGATCCTAGTGTACGTTTTGGGATTGGTTTTTTTATCTCATATGTATTCGTGTTCCTCGGAACGCGGATGCGGGTGTGTATGCACAGTTGACAGAGAGACAGAGGCAGAGAATTCTCATTAGGGTTGTTGACTGTTGACTGTTGACTATTGAATTTTTGCTAATCCCTAATGAGAATATGAAACATAATTAGCAATAATATTAATTAAGTATTATAGTGACATGGTTGTTGAGGGGTTGACTTTGTTGACTTGTTGAATTTGTTGACCGGTTGACTAGGTTGGACTAGTTGACCATCATCATCACAATGGTTGTCATTTTCATGCAAAGACTTTTGCTTGCTTGTTGTGGTTTGCAAAATGAGTGCATGGAAATGATATTGCCTTTGACATGATATGAACCATCACATAATACTTGATTAACATTATGGCTCATGATGCTTTTGGATTATGAGAGGGTGTATGACAAAAGAGAGGCTCATTCTTTCATTGTCTTTCTCTCTCTTGGTTTTGAGCTCTCTCTTTCTCTTGCTCTCACCCTCTTCCTCTTGCTCTCTCTCTCTCTCTTGTCTATGGTTCACTTGTCTCATGTGTTGAGAAGCAAGAACCATAGAGAAAATCCCAACACACTCTCCTCTACTCACTCTAGTTCGCAAGGTTTAGCAAACCAAGTGAACTAGTTTCTTCAAAGTTCGAAGAAGAAACCAAAGGTAGAAGCTTTCGGGTGGATCGATCTTCGGCGCAAGGAGACGACGGGGTGAAGACGATCCGCACACCATCAAGAGATGAAGACGAAGGAGTTCAAGAAAGAAAGGTATAACCCCCTAACCGAGTAGTTAACAACTCGTAGTTAGGTTGTTAGGTAGATAGTTTAACAAAGATCCGTTTTGAGTCCATGTTACCGCCTCTAGAAAATTGTTTTTCATCAAATTCCGCAAGCCCGTAAGTACCGGGAGAGGTAGCATGGACTTACAAGCAAGACAGTAACCCAATACAAGTCAACATGTTAAGACAAAGTGAAACCGGATAGCATACTATCATGTCGAGTAAGAAAGTCCTCTGTATATATATCTAAGCATCCACTATAATATATATCATATGTACAACAATGGCCTCTAGGGCATATACATAACTAACATCTAAGCCTTCACTAAGTGGCAACCGAGCAGCTTCACTGCTTGGTTCATCCTTGGCAGGCCTCCCATGGCCCCTCCAGCGCCAAGGACCTAAGCCCTCATCAAGAGGCAGCCCTGCAGCTCCCTGCTCGGCTATCCATGGCTGGTAGTTTCCCTACTCCACAACGCCAGGGATCGAAGCCCTCACCAAGAGGCAACCCTGCAGCTCCCTGCTCGGCTATCCCTGGCTGGTAGCTTGCCTACCCCACAACGCCAGGGATCGAAGCCCTCACCAAGAGGCAGCCCTGTAGCTACCCTACTCGGCTATCCCTGGCTGGTAGCTTCCCTACCCCACAGCGCCAAGGAACAAAGCCCCTCACCAAGAGGCAGCCCTGCCCTGCTCGGCTATCCCTGACTGGTAGCTTCCCTATCCCACAACGCCAGGAATCGAAGCCCTCACCAAGAGGCAGCCCTGCAGCTCCCTGCTCGGCTATCCCTGGCTGGTAGCTTACCTATCCCGCAACGCCATGGATCGAAGTCCTCACCAAGAGGCAGCCCTGCAGCTACCTGCTCGGCTATCCCTGGCTGGTAGCTTCCCTACCCCACAACGCCAGGGATCAAAGCCCTCGCCAAGAGGCACTAGGCAGCAACGTTGCTCGGCCATCCTTAAGGACAAAAAGCCCTCACCAAGAGGCACCTGGCAGTAACCCTGCTCGGCCATCCTTAGTAGACCACTTACGGCCCCTCCCGCGCTAAGGATGAAAAGCCCTCGAAAGAGGCAACCGGGCCCGCCCTTGCTCGGTTATCCCTGGCTGGTAGCTCCCTACCCCCAACAAATCAGGGATCAAAGCCTTAGCTAAAAGGCAACCGGGGCCGCCCTTGCTCGGTTATCCGTGGCTGGTAGCTCCCTACCAAACTAGGGATCAAAGCCCTCGCCAAGAGGGACCGGGCAGTAACCCTGCTCGGCCCATCCTTAAGGATCAAAGCCCTCGCAAGAGGTAACCGGGCCCGCCCTTGCTCAGTTATCCCCGGCTGGTAGCTCCCTACCCCAACAAACCAGAGATCAAAGCCCTCGCCAAGAGGCACCGAGCAGCAACCCCGCTCGGCCCCGTCCTTAATAGACCACTCATGCCCCTCCCCCCCGCCCCGCCGCCGCCGCGCTAAGGATCTAAGCCCTCACCAAGAGGCACCGGGCAGTAACCCTGCTCGGCCAGTCCTTAAGGATCAAAAGCCCTCGCAAGAGGCAACTGGGCCCACCCTTGCTCGGTTATCCCTGGCCGGTAGGTCCCTACCCCAACACGCCAGGGATCAAAGCCCTCGCCAAGAGGCACCGAGCAGCTACCCTGCTCGGCACCGTCCTCAGTAGGCCCCTTACGGCCCCTCCCGCGCTAAGGATCAAAAGCCCTCGAAAGAGGCAACCGGGCCTGCCCTTGCTCGGTTATCCCTGTTTGGTAGCTCCCTACCCCAACACACCAGGGATCAAATCCCTCGCCAAGAAGCACCGAGCAGCTACCCTGCTCAGCCATCCCCCGCTGGAAATTCAATACCTTAAAACTCCAGGGATCGAATCCCTCGCTTAAAGGCTCCAGGCAGCTACCCTGCTCGGTTGATCGTCAAGATGCCTCTCCAAGCTTCCCATGCTAAGGAACATGACCTCACCAAGAGGCATCCAGTTCTACGTCTAAGCAATCTCCACCTCGACTTCGGGGCCATGGAGATACCGTCTTCGCACCGGTCTTTGCACACTCGGCAAACGAACAGATTCAACTCGATGTGTGATCGCTAGACAAAAAACCGACATGAAACGAAGGCAGTGCTGCGCAAATACGAGTGCTTACCGACAAAGGAAAATACGAGCACAAACACTACTGCAAAAACAAAAATCTTTATTCATAAAGTCAAAGCTTTTACAAGGGTACTGTGGGCTACCCAGCCTTACAAAAATGCCCGAAGGCCTATAAAATACCCGACGCAACAAAAAAGAAGAAAAAACATAAAGACAAGGGCCTTCAGACCTCAGGGCCGCGCGTAACCTCGGGAAGCTCAGCGCCCACCATAGGAGCCTCGGCGCCACCCTCGTCGGGTATCTCCCCGGGGCTGTCCTCCTGCTCGTCATCCCCTCGGGGATATTCGGCTCGGAGCTCTACGTCAGTGAACTCCGGCATCCGAGCCTTGATGGCGTCAAGGGCCTCATGCCAGATGGTAGTGGTGGCCGAGGCCAGGATGGTGTAGAACTGTTCCGACTTTTGGAAGTTCTCCACCGCCTTCACCGCTCTAAGGTCGACTCGCTTCGCCGCCTCTACCGCAGCCTCTAACTCCTTCCGGTGGGCGCTCGCTGACTTCTTCATCGTGCCGACGAGCACCTTAGAGTCCTGAAGCTTGGCCTCGGCGGCCTGGACGGGCTCGCGGAACCTGGCGACCTCCTGCTTCAAGACCGCCACCTACTGCTTCACGGCGGCCGCCTCCTGCTTCCCGGCCGCCACCTCGCCCTCAAGGGCAGCGACCCTCGCCATTGCTGCCTCTAGCTCCCGCTTCAAGCTCTCCCCCAGTGAGGAGAGCTCGCCCGCGACTCGCATCGCTGGGGCTATCTCCTCCTCCTCCATCCGAACGACGAGAGCGACGTGCTGGAGGACCTGAAGAAATCAGAGGGGGGTCAGAAAGAAAAAGGAGCACCAAATCTCGCAAATGATGAGACGCTGGGTGAAGAATAGAGTGAGGTACGAGCACAAACCTGCACGACCTCTTGGGCGATGGACGCCATTTGTGCCTTCAGGTCGCCCCAAGGACCTTGCCCCCGGCCGACCTCTCCATGTTGGACAGCAAGCTGTCAGCGACAGAGAGCCCCGAGGGCACCTCAAAGCGAAGCTCCCCCTCGTCCACCAAGATCGGGGAGGCCGGGGTCCGCGGGACTGCACGGGGGAACCTCTTGAGGGCTGACGGCGGAGGGCTGGTCTCTACCTCCGAAACCGGGGCCTCCTGCCTCCGAACCCGCTTTCGGCTCAGCGCCTTGCCGGGCTCCGGGCGCGATTTGTGCTTGATCCCTGGGGTAGGACAGCTGCTGGGGGAGCCGGGATCGACGTCTGACGAGAAAAGCTGACCCCTCCAGCCTTCGACCCCTTCTTCGGCTTGCACATGGCCGCTCGAAGGTAGTTCAGGTCCATGGGTTTTGCACAAGGCAAGGTACAATGAAGTTAGCAACACAAGCAAAAATGAAAATAAACGCAAGCCTAACAGAACGCCTACGAGCTCCTAACTTACCGGTGAACTGGGCTGGGCTGAGCCCGGACCAACTAAGGGCCCGCTCAGAAAGCAGCACGTCAGCCCGAGGAATGAGCTCCCACTCCGCCACTCGCACAGCGTCGGGGTCATTGGACGGGCTTCCCTGCCGGCACCTATCCTTAGACCACTAGGTGGGCACGGGCCAGTCCCCACCTTCCGGAGGCCGAACGAAGAAAAACTTATTCTTCCAATCGTGGATGGAAGTAGGCAGGGCGACGACACCCGACCCGGGTGCACTCCCCGGTCGTTTCCTAAAAGAGAGATAAATCCACCTCGGGTCGCCCGCGCAGGTGCCGGGTGGCCTTTGTAAACTAGAGAGGAGGCGAGGATGGACAAACTAAAAGGAATCATCTGCAACTTCAGGTGGACCAGGAACCCAAGGAGAATCCTCCATGAATTCGGCACTAGCTGGCCCATAGCTAGCCCAAAGTAATTCAGCGCCCTAACAATCTCGGGAGAGAAGGACAGGCGCATTCGAGCCCAAAACGACTCCAGATACAAGTCAATCTCTTTACCCCGTACCTGATCCGCCCTCTCTCCTTCCTCGGCCAAACGTAGAGTGTAACCGGACGGGATATGGAAACGAGCCCGAGCGGTGGCAAACTCGTTCTTGTACCTTACCAAGGATGGCACGCCAGGGGCGTCCACCACCTCCGCTCTGGGATCCGCCCCTGACACGCGACCCCGGGAAGAAAATCTGACCCTAACTCCCCGGGAAGGCTCCGACTCGGCGGAGGGACCCCTAGAATCTACCCTGACGACATCTACAGACCCCTCAAAGGAAGACATCTAACCTGATGGAGAAGTCATCGGAAACGCAGAAATTCGACCTAAAAGGATAGCGCCGAGCTTACAAGATCTAAAACGAGGAAAATATGAAGAGAGATGGGCCCTGAAGCGGCCCCCACCTCTATTTATAGCCACCGGCGTCCACATCCCACGGCGACAGTCGACTCCCGCCAAAACAACTCTTCGCATTCGACAAACATGATCGCTCCACCTGTCGTACGCACATTGGCCAGATCCCATCAGACGCCAGAGGTCTGTGGCCAATCACGTCAGCCAACCAGCACCCGGCATGTGGTCTGTCGCTTCAGCAAAAGTACGCGCGATCCGGCACACCCTCTTTAATGCAGAGATCTCTCTCTGATTCACTAACATCATCCAGAAAATACAACAGATTACTCAGGGGCACGCCTGACGATATCTTCGAAAAGAAGCTCACACCGGATGACCCGGCAGACCACTCTTGACCCGATCCGTCAGCTGATCGGGATGAGAGTGGGGGGCTAATGATGATGCTCGATATCGGTGATCTCCCAGATCATGACACGTGGCAGATGACGTGTCCCAAGGCTCACATGAAAGGATCCACAGGGGTCGACCAGACCACTCCTGTGCCCGTTCTACAAGCAAACACTGGCCCACCTCCGAGCCCCTGCACAACTGGTCTCCTCGGCCTACCAACTCGTCTCCGGGCTACCACAGAACCAAGATACCTCGGCTCTTCTGCTCGTCCGCGAGCTCTCCCGCCGAGGTCATCTTCCTCGGTCTCATCGACCGACCAACGGCACCGCTCACAGGCGCAACCGCCATCTCTCGAATCTCGCCATGCGCAAGATATCCGCCGACCACATCCTACGTTCCACGCCATCATGATCCCCCATTAACGAGCTTGTCTCGCCATTAATGGGAGATCCCGCTCATCACGCAGACGTGACGTTGAGAGCGTAACTGCCGGCATGATTCTCGCGCATGCCCTGCCCGCTTCCACCGCTATATAAACCCCTTTTTCAGACGGTTCAAGTAAACCATTTTTATTCTACTAAGCCGTTACTCTGCTCGGATCTCCAGTCTAACTTGACCGTCGGAGGGTCCTCGGCCCTTGAAGAGGAGGGAAAAGAAATAGAAGCAATGATTGCGGCGTTGGATATGTTAGAACCGGTTTATGAAGGAGAGGTCGAGCAGGAGACTGTTGTTCCATATGTTTGGAAGAGTTTGATCATAAGAAGTTGGCTGATTTGGATCAAACGCCTTGTTCTCACGTTTTCCATTCCGACTGCATCGAGGGGTGGTTGAAGCAAAGTCGAATGTGCCCTCTGTGTCGATCCCTGCTGTGCCGCGTTATTGATTGAGTCATGTTATTTGTATTTTAGATGAAACCAATTTATTATGTTTGGGAAATTTATTTCTTTTTCATATCTGATTTTATTGTTTGCTTTTTTCTAAGGGAACGAGATCAATATATTGTCATATTCACCGAAGATTATTAAGACAATAATTTTAATATTGTATAAATAGACAATACAGTAGATTCAGTTATTATTTTCCTCAAAAAAGTAGATGCAATTATATTAGTAAAATTATTCAGGTCCGTTGCTAGATAAAACAAGCTCTTCTGTAAGGATTAGTCATCTGTCAAGTGTTTGTAGCTTCACTTGATGCACCCTTTAGGACTACATGAACCCTAAATCTCCTTTACCTATTCCTTGTGCTTCCCTTTAAAAAATTAAGCATTGAGAAGTTGAGAAGTTGATAATTTTGATTTTTTTTTTCTTCGAACCATTGTCTTTCATACAAAATTTTAAGCATGTGTGGAAAGACGGAGAGAGGAAATAGAGAGAAGGAAGCAGTTATTTTTATTTTTGTCTTTACTTTTCGGCTAGAAAAAAATATTGTTAGTCACCTTTGAAAAGAAAAGAGAGACGGACTTGGATAGAACACCATGTTCACATGTCTTTGAACCATTGTGCATACATCTTGAAGTGGTCTAACCAAACTCAAGTATGCCCATTGCATCAATTTGAGATATGCTGCTATGGATTATATAAATCATTATATATTTATATTGCAAATAATTATAACCGTAATTTGATTTTAATCCCGCCATGGAGGATAAAAGTATAACAGAATGATAAGTCAGAGAAAAGCACAGTATTCATTAAACATGCCAAAATTCAATGATTTATTGCCAATATTCTTATGTTTCTTACATGAGGCGAAATATCTATTATAGTTAATTCCGTGATGAACCAAAAACGACCAATTCGGTATCTAAAATGCAATTTTATTATACCTGTGAATTTACTGATGTCCAATGAACAAATTATCAGTTCACCTTTGGCTCTAATAGGCACCAATATTTTGTCCTGACTACCACTTCGGGAATGTTGAACATAATGTATGTAGGAATTATTTTCAGTTGAAATTCTGGCTTTTTGACTTACATAAGTGAATTAAGGTTGACCCACTTAATCCTAGTGCTATTGAGTCTATCAATTGACAGTTTTTTGTCAAATGACTAGTTGTCTCGGATATTATTAGGACTGGTTTGCATGGATTGACAGTCATTTGCACAAGCTATCAAATATCAATCAACCTCTTTATTTTGTTGAACACAAGCACAATATCAATGAAGCTAATATGAGATGCAGCTCATTTCAGAGCTATTATCAGCATTAATAGAGCATCATCCATGATTTTTACCATCAATTGTTCTGATGGTGCTCTTATTGAAGTCAAATCGGCAAAATCATGACCAGGATGTGGTGCTGACGCTCTTAGAAGTAAGTTGCGCTTTTGGAAGAAAATATGTATAATTCTTGTAAAGTGTAATTGTAGTAAAATTTCAGTTTTCTCCAAAATGAGACAGTGGAAGGTACACTTAAGATACGTTCCGTTTCTCACTTTACCTCTATTCGGATAGACCAAATTGAATTCCTCTCCTACGTTTTGAGATCAGAAATAGCTTATTATGGTTGCATCCTCTAATCTGATCATTTGCAAGTTGTGCTATTTCTCTCAAATCATATGCTTAAATATCAGTTTCTTTCAATCCTTACTCTACTGTCCCCGTAAAGCATTGATCAACAAAAAGGATTTCTTTTAAAATGCATGGTAGTATCACAAATGCTATACTTTTATAAGAAAGTAAAGTTTGATGGATGCTTTGAGAAAGATACTTTGTCTGCCCAAATTCAATTTTCGCAACTCCTTTCTATTTTACCAGTGAAAGAATGCGGGTTTATATGAGAATCAAAAACAGTCTATTTTACGAGTACGATAATAATAACGAATCAAACATTGCGCAGACAGCAGATACATTGTCTCTTTTAGTAATCGTCGTCGTCACCGTCGTCGTCGTCCACTTGTTAAGGCCCCACGCATATGCAACTATGCAAGTTGAAGAAAACTTAATAATCTGATCTATTATCATAGGATATGTTGTGGTACCCACTGAATTGAACAGAATTGTTTACAGTTGGGAGTCAAAGATACATCCAAAGCAATGACTTAATCAAAACACTTCCCTGTTGTGAAAATGGATTTCATTAAGAATAGATAAACACATATACATATAATAAACTGTTTCTAGTTTCCAAACTGCCAAGAATTATTTTATGAGCGAAAAAGAAAGGCCGGCATCTAATATAATATACGAGACAGCATGCATCATCTTAGCACTATGAATATAAGTATAGAGTGCCAGGACCAATCAAGTAAACAAGAACAACCAAACCAAATTGATAGAAGATATTTAAAGACCACTGCCGACCCAAGAATTCATATTATTAAAAGAAAATGAAAATTGAGAAAATGGCCCTCAGAGAGGTCTTATGATGGCAAAGAATTATTAGTGTAGATGATGCCTGAGAATTGGGATAAATATTCAGGAGTGTCATTGGTTGTTTTCATCATCATTGGATTATAAAAACTAAGGTAGTCAAGTATCTGCTAGAGATATAACATATTAGTTATACTACTAATTAGGAAAATCAAATAATTTAGATGAGCATATGAATAGTAGCATATGTCATGGTGTGCCCTACATTTGCAATCATTAAAATTTGCAAGAAAAAGATGTAAGAATTTGGCCTCATATAGAAAGTGATGGCAAATCATCCTGAATTGACTATAATATCACTCATTTGACCAGAGATGCATCCACAATAGCTGACTGATAAAAAAAATATGAAGCCAAATTAATCTAATTAAATGTCTTGTGTTTGCATAAATTGTTTAAGAATATATTACTAAACAAAACATTAAGACAAGTATCGCACAAATTAATTGCTTTAAAATATGTCTTACTAAGGGTATATTACATATAATTAACAACGTTAAAGTTTCTCAGTATTTTACAAAACACCATTGAACTTTACAAAATGGTGTCGTGTATTATGCAAACTTCTGGATGATGACTAATGTAATCTTGAAACAAGCTGTAAGCATTCAAGGGTGCTTATTGTAATATATAAAGTTTAAGGGCATTCTACAGGAAAAGGAAATGGTCAATGGTGTTTTATGTAATTTATCCTATAAATTACGAAATGTATAGTGACAGCAAGTTTGTGGCCTCACACTCAGGATGATACATTCCGTTTCGTGAGGAAGATGTAAAATTTACCCCATTATTTATTGAACAAAGATTTTGCATAGTGAGCAGCCGAATGCATACTGAGATTCATCATGAACTTAGGCCTCATTTGGAAATAGGGTTTAGGGATCCGAAACCCCGGGTTCGTGAGGTTTGGATGCCAGCCTCCAAATAGTGAAATTGTGACTCGTTTAGCAACCAAAATAGTGTTTCCCAAACTGCAATTTCAAAAAGCTTCAAGTGCTCAAAACCCCATATTCCTAAACCCCAAAAAGAGTAGAGTTTCACAACGATTCGTGTCGTCTCTCTTTATTCTCTCTTCTGCACTTTAAAAAAAGTTGGTTGAACAAATCTTAGTAACATAAATTAGGCATATTTACTAAAAACTCCCAACAGGATTGAGTCATTTTAACAATACTACCATTACCTTTAAAACTATCAAGAAACTACCATGAGTTAACAGTTCAAGTTAGGTGTTAAATTTCGCAATAAAAGAGCATTTTGCCTTTCTCATAAAACAAATAGTTAATTATTAATTATATTAATAATATTTTTATATAATTATTGATTATTAATTAAATAGATTAGGGTTTTTTTGGGGGCCCGAGGGGAGGATCGAAGATCGGGGGCTGAAGGGAGGGGGCGAGGTCGGGGATGGAGGGAGGGGAGGGCTGGTGGTGGTGGTGGTGATTGTGGTGGTGGTGATTTTTGGGGGCTGGAGGGAGGGAACGGAGTTGGGGTCGGGAAAGGGTAGGGGAGGGAGGGGAGGGCAGGAAGGGGGCCGGAGTGGGGAATGGGAATGGGGAGGATGCCAACACGGGAGGATATGATGATGGTGGTGGAGTGAATAAGATGAGGAAGAAGAAGAAGATGGTGGTGTTGTGGATGATGATGATGTTGATGATGGTGATCGTGATGATGGTGATGGGTTGAAGAAGAATAGGAGGAAGACGGTGGTGGTGGTGATGGTGGTGTTGACAATGGTGGTGATGATGGTGGTGGCAGTAGGAAGAGGAGGTAGTGGCGATGGTGATGGTGGTGGTGTTGACAATGGTGGTGTTGATGGTGGTGGCAGTAGGAAGAGGAGGTAGCGGCGATGGTGTTGATGGTGGTAGTGGCGGCGGCAGTGTTGTTGATGATGGCGGCGGCGGTGATGGCCGGGAAGGAAGAGCAAATGAGGTTTTTTTTTGTGTGTTCTTTTTTAAAAATTGATGACGTGGAGCAGACGGTGTTGACGTGGCACCGTTAACTTTGGTAGTTTCTTGATAGTTTTAAAGGAAAGGATAGTTTTGTTAAAATGTCCCAGACCTCTCGGGAATTTTTAGTAAATAAGCCCATAAATTATGTTTCCAAAATCCTAAACTATATGAAACCCCAATTTTACGAAATCACGGTCCTGCAAACCGTGTTTTCGCTTTAATTTAAACGAAACCGTGACAAACTAGGTCTCAATGTGAGCAAGTTACTCCAATCAAGCGACATTACAAACCCATCCTCTCCACACAGGCAAACCAACAAACACATTAAAGGCATATCACTAACCAACCCAAACACACGTCAACGCAAACAAAAACCACAAAAATAACAAAATAGGCAACTCCTAAACAAACAAGAACAAGACTTCCAGGGTAAAAAGAAACTCACTATCAGGACCACCAAGCTCAGCAACGGCATCGACGAATCGGTCATGGAGCTCCGATGTCCAGCGGAGGCGAGGCTTGGGATCTGAGGTCATCACAAGCCTCTCATCAACCTCAGCTTCATTACAGCTGTACATTTCCAAAGCCAAAATAGTAATAAGAAGAAGAAGAAGAAGAAGAAGAAGAAATGGGTGTTCTTCTTTTTCTTCTTTTTTGTTGTGAAATGTGGGGATTGGTATTTTTTTTGTTAAAGGGGGAAAATTGAGTTGTTGAGGGTTTTGAGTTGATTAGTTTATTTGTAGGGGAAATTTCTTCTTCTACTACCAGTAATATATGCATAGGCTTCATATTTTTAGGAGGGAATGAGGGGCATAAATGGGAAATGAAGGATAGGGACAAGGAGAAGAGGACAAAGAGGGTGGCAGACAGAAATATCAGTACAGAGAGACTTGCAGCGGATTATTGATTGGTTAAGCCTTGGGTTTAGGCCTAGTTTGCTTTTAAAAAATTTAGATAATGACAAAAATGCAGTCAAAAATGCTTCACTTCCTGCTCGAAAAGCAAGAAAACACCTTTCACTTTAAGAACTTGCAACATTTACCACATAAATCTTAGAGATTAATGGGACTGCCGTCATCTGAAAAAAACAAGAAGGTAAGGTTGGGGGCAGGGTTAAGTTGGACGGGCCGTATCTGTTGAGGCTGGGTCATGCAGCCGCAGCCACCAGACTGCGGTGGACCTCATACTCATTTTTCTTTATATCTTAACATGTTGGTTTTTTTATTAATAATACTTCTATATACCGAATTGTTCTTATGTACTGAATAAGAAAAAGAATTTTAGGCAAGGATGCAAGGCGTTTTAGAAAAAACACATTTAAAACACAACCATATTAAATTTGTAGAGCAGAGCACACATTTTCTTAATGCCTTTTAGCGAAAAGAAAAACAAAATCTTGACATCAAAACCGACCATAGTTTTGCTGAGTGTAAAACCACAACACACAAAAACCAAAGTTATCATACAAAGCATATGAATCTTTAGCTCTCTCTTTGCTTTTCTCTCTCTTATGTTTCCAAATTCTAAAAGTAGAATTGTGTTTTGCATACATACGCTACCACCAAATTTCATTCTTGTTAGACTTAAGACGCATGGCGATGCCAAATTTCATTCTTGTTTGAATTTAGACTCATGATATGCCTATTTTATATGAAACTTTTTGTCTAGATAGTGACCTTTAGGCCGCGCAGAGTGTCCCGGTCGAGACTATAATAGCCGATAGGGAAAGACCTACGGATTGATGACTAGGACAGTTTCCCCTAGTTTTCTGAAAGGCAAACACCGAAATGAGAGGGTCACCGGGCAAGTACTCTGACAATTGGCCGAGCGAATATATCAACATCAAAATAGATCTGTTGTGCGAAGAGTGCGTTATGAACCGTGGCCGTCTGCCTGGTGAGGAAGGCTCCTCCATTGTGAGTAAGCAGGAAACCCGACTCTACGAACCTGAGGAAGCACAGCTTCTATAGGGGTGTTAAGACCGGAGCTTTTTGTGGTGCTAGCAAAAATGCCACTTCCGCTCGGATCGAGGTTGCCACTTAGCCCTAAGACGGATCAAAGAAGAGTGAGGAACCCCTCGTTGGTTTTTGGAATTCAACATCAAGAAGTGTTTCCACACCATCAACCAACATCGATTCATCTCAATCTTTAAGGAAGAGATCGACGATCCCAAGTTCTTTTACTCCACTCAAAAACTGTTTTCTACCGGACGACTCGTAAGAGATGAAACACAAGCAAGATTTGAAACACGGACATCAAAATACTTTACCACCATGCTATGGTAGCACTCACTTTATATGAATTTTATCAATAAACATACTTCAAACTATGATAAGCCCAACATAATTTTGCTAGCTTGTTTGGCAAGCAAATTTACATAATAGTATAATAGTTCCTACACGAACTTGAATCCGAAACGCAATAACATGATTCATATGTAACCTACTTGTAAATATACCCTCATAATTTCTAAAATAACTCGTAATTTGGCTATTGATTATTAGTTACTACACCAATACAGCATCTTATACCTCGTCCAAATTATATTTTAAGAAAAATGACAGCCAGTTACCATTGGCCGCATGTGCACCTGTTCATGTCAATAGAATTTCAGGCAGAAAGAAGGCTTGTGTGTGTGGGTTGGGTTGGGTTGGGGGGGGGGGGGGGTTGGGGTTTGAAGAATAAGTTGTGATGACTATATACATTCACTATCATTTCAAGTCCTGGTAGATTACAACAGTTACATGATCAATAATTACATAAGGATAAAGTTAAAAGCTTCAGCAGCCAGCCAGCCAGCCACCAACCCAAAAGATTTCCATTGCCAAAACTAGCACGATAAACCTATCTTCAGATGCCAACAAATCAAACAGAAAACTAGCTGCCAAAAAAATCATTTGGACTTGTATATATCAAAAAGATACCAAGGGATTGCGCTTTTCATATATTGAATAGGTATTTGAGGTCTTCCATTGTAAGCTTTCTAGAATGGCCACCGGTTTGGTCTTCTCCGTAAGCAGATGAGACCATCTTTCTCTTCTCCTCCTGCAACATGTGTTATTACAGCTTCAATCGATAGATGCATTGTGATAAACTAGTATTTTGGCACATGCTGTTTCAAGAACCATTTTAATTTAAAAAAATTAATCTATTGGGTTGTGTGCAAACTTAACATTTCACAACCCCCTTCATCTGAGCCTTAGCCACTGGAAATGCCTCCAACTGACTGAATCTCCCTCATAGCTGAAGACTAAATTATGTACACTAAACTACCGTTAACCACGAGTGTTTTCCACTAAATCGTTACCTCGAATGTAGCACTTATGGGAGTATATTGTAACCAAAAAAAGTAGTTTACAGAAAAATACTTCTAGTTAGGGGTAGTTTTGTGTAATTTAGCCTACATTTTGAAACCAAAAATCTTGAAACCTAGTTCTCTGGTATCATGTCCAAAGGCTCAAAACGACTTCACCTAAGAGCTTTGAGTGACCAACAATGTATATCAAGCTAGCATACCACTCTACCTTACGCATGTCCAGGCACAGAATATTGGAATACTTGGAAAACATCAATTATATATTGAGTTCATTTCCAAAATCTTATAGAAGTAGTTTAGATGGAAATTCTACTAAAAAAACTTACTTGCAAGGTAGTAGATTGATAAAGTTTTGAAGAACATGCCACATGGTATCCAAAGAAACTGCCATGCAACATTCCAATGGATAGATACCTCAGAAACCCAGACAGCAAAACTACTGAAGGAGTGTGTTGTATAAAACTAAAGATAATGAGAACTTCATACTAAATAGTAGAACTTCATACATATGCTGCTGCAATACATCCAGGCTCCCTATTGAAGGCATGAATAGGTTGCCTTTAATTATCAATGTAGTATACAAGAAACGAGTTCCGTGTCTCACAGGTGCCAATCGCATCTTGATAGGCAATGGCGATGGTTTTTGCATTTACAATAGATAATTTGCTAATATTGATTTTTCAGCATAGCTGCTTTGCTTTAGACTGGATCACATAGCAACCGCTCTACCCATGCAGACGAAGAAAGGAGCATTTATTCTTTATGATTTCAAGCTCAAGAAAGCAGTTATGTTTAGTATGTTTCCAGCAACAACTGAGCCTTTCATCCCAAGCATATAGGACAGGCTACATGAACCAACCTAAGAATCACGCCGAATAGAGCACATGAATCCCCGCCTCCACTCGCTCCTATCGAACAATATACTTTCATTAAAACCTTTCACATCCATATCTTTTTGTATCGCCTCCATCCACGTTTTCTTCGGTCTCCCTTTCGCTCGATTGACATGGCCTAAATCGAGAATATCCATTCATCGAACCGGTGCTTCCGTAGGTCTGCACCGCACATGGCCAAACAATCGTAGACGGTTTTCCCACCTCTTCTCCTCCATTTTCTCCTCCACGGATGCTACACTAACTTTTGCACGAATATCCTCATTTCGCACCTTGTCATTTCTAATGTTACCACATATCCAACGACGCATGTGCATTTCCACTACATGCACCATCATGTTTCTTAGGAGCCCAGCATTCCGTACCATATAATAAGGCAATCCGAACAGCACTTTGATAAAACTTCTCTTTCCACCTTAACGGAAAGTTATAATCGTGCAAAATCCCTATTGCACTCCTCCATTTCAACCAACTAGCCTGAATCTTCTCGGGTTCACATCGCTTTCGATCTCTCCAACCTTTTGGATGATGGAACCTAGATATCTAAACTGATCGCTCGGTGATATCTCTTGCCCATCATTATCATCTCTCTCGACTTCTCTATTAGAACTCCATTTCACGTTGGTTTTAAGGGATGTTTTTTCCCCTTTTTTTGTAAGTGAATACCTTTAAATGTAGCATTTTAGGAGATCTTTAATATATTGTAGTTTAATAGAACAGCGACAATAGTAAGGGAATTTTAGTGTAAAATTTAGACTTTATTATTTATTGAACAGATAAAACCACTCTTCAGAAGGAAGAGGGCTCAACAAAATTAAAATCACCTGAAGGGCTAGTATGCGATCTTCCACTGTATCTTTGATAGTTATACGCGAGACAGTAACAGGACGAGTCTGTCCTATTCGATGTGTTCGGTCAACAGCTTGGTCTTCGGCCATTGGATTCCACCAGAGATCAAGAAGAATAACATGACAAGCCGCAACCATATTCAACCCAAGATTTCCCGCTTTTAGCGACATTAGCATCACTATGATCTGAAATAGATACCAAATCATCATTTTCAGTGAAATGCAAACAAGAAATTATATAGAGCAACATACCTTCACATTTAGGATATTGTTGTCCACTACTTAACGTTCAAATAATTTACAGGAAATTACCTCCCTTGCTGGCATATTAGGATAAAAACCATCACTTTGATTCCTGTTTAGCGTCTGCTAACTTTTTCTACTTGTCGGTTTTTTCCCCCGAAATACCCCTCGTTATAAGCATCATCTACGAGTAGTCATCGAAGTAATGCATGAAAGAATGATAGAAACTTGGGGGTATTTAAGGAATAAAATTTACACAAGAAATTAGACGGGGGTTAAAATGGGGGTAAATTGTAGGTTTCTAAAGTAGAGGATGATATACTGCTTTACGAGTAAAAGGGAGGGTTGCTAATATATCCAAAGAAGTATTTTTGTAAAAAAACAAATTAGGCACCTCTGGATCAGAGTTGAATTCCATCACGGCATTGTCTCTTGAAGCAAGGGTCATCGACCCATCCAGTCTTCGATACTGAATAAGCGATCGATTCAAAGCATCCTCTAGTATATCCAGCATGCCATTCCACTGAGAGAACACGATAGCCTTAACAGGAATTTCTGGATTCGGCCATTTTTTTGAACCTAAATCATACTCTGGACTACAGAGTGAGATCAAGATTTCAAGCGCCGCCTTGATTTTGGAAGAAGCATAACCACTTTGAAATAATGAAGGTTCTTCATTATGTGTAGATCCACTTGATGAAGCTTTGTTATCGAGTTGGTCGGATATACAACTTTGCAGCGTCACCCGTGAGAAAACTGATTCTTTACCTAGCGTCTCTTTACAGGCAGATGCAGGGCATTGATTATCGTCTCCAGTTAAACGTTCTGATACACACTGGTAGCAGAATACATGACCACACATTGTGACAACTGCATTTTCGGGCGGATCCTGCCAAAAAGGGGGGAAAGGGGGGGGGGGGGGGGGTTATGCTTTAGGAACTACGAGATAGTGGTCATTCTTGATATGATAATGATGCTATAGCGACTCCAGGAGATATTTAATGAAGGTGGTTCCTCTAGCCAAGTTCAAGCTTTTGCTTAAGCTTGATCAGTGTCCTTGATGATGCCATATGACGCACTGGACAAGACTTGAAATGATCAAGATGGGGATGACTTGGTGTGTGTGCATATGACCTTTGAGTCATTTGATTAAACATGCAAGCATAGCAGGAGCCAACTGACTTGAGAGGTCTTTGGGGAGCTATTCAATTATAAGGCATTTTTTTGTATCTTTGGACTCTCTCCATGGCAAATTGTTCCCTTAGGCTTTGACCATGGAGTATGCTGGGTTTGGCTTAACCAGCCAAACCGCATACAATTTATATCTTATTTTCTCTTATTGTGTGTAGCTTGTGCTTGTTGTTAAGTGTTGTCAATCGCTGTTTTGTTACATCTTTTCAAAATACCAATGGTTGGGACTCTGCTACAAGGTATGCAATATATTGCCGAGTCAAGTTGGGAAACACCTTGTTGGGTTCGTAATGGAAGCCACTTTGATTTTCGTTTAATCAGCAAATTAAGCTAATTTGGCGCTTAAGTGGATTGATTTGCTTTACTATCGCAAAAGGTTGATATGATAAGTTTTGTCTCCCTGTAACAAAAAAAACTCATCCTGAATTCAATTAAATATCCAAATCTATCATTTTCCTCATTGGAGAACCTTATCTTTTCATCCCCAACTAAACCTACCTAGTCGGCACCTGGGAGGCTAGGTACTAGTTGGTACCCCAGTTGCCCAACACTGCCTAGCATTTTTTACAACCCAAGCTAGTAGACTTTCATGTAAGATTATGCAGCCAAGGAATAATCTTCTGAATTCCCATAGGCTAGGAATTAGGCAATATGGTATGATTATTTATTGGAAAAAAATTAATCTATGAGATACCCCACCCACCCACCCAACATCGCCTAGCGCTTTTTACAACCCATGCCAGAAGACTTCCATAATAGTGTAAGATTATGCAACCAACAAATAATTTTCTGAATTCCCATAGGCAAGGGAAGAGGCAAGGTAGTATGATGCATTATAGGAAAACAAATTAATCTATGAGATAGCAGAAGGCTGAGGGCTTGAGAGTGATAGGATCACATCCCTTAAGTACCCAAAAAAGAACTATCCATAAAGGTCAAGCAACACCAATCTATTGCTTGGGAAGAAAAATTAATGATAATTGGATCTTCATTCTGCACATAGAATGAAACATCTAATAGACTTATACATGGAAAAAGATGCAAGTATATAGCTACAAACTTCTAGTTTTAACATGGTGACTCGCTTCTCAGCATGAAAAGCCACGATAATTAATTTAGTTTTGATAAAAATTCACAGGAGCAGACAAAGAACTAAACAGTTCACAACAAAAGCTAATTGATAGGAAAAGTAGGACAAATTTGAGGTACAATATCACTTACATTGCATACATGACAAATTGCAAAAGACACTTCCAATTGACGTAGTAAATTCAATAGCATGTCCTTCGGGAGTTGCCTTGCCATTTCTAATGAGCCTTTTCCAACACTATCAGAATTATATCCTTTTACCAGAACCGGATGATCGCAAGCTTGTCTGAGACGCAAAAGCATCAACAATATACTCGCATAGTTTTGCTTTACAGTCCCAGCAGCAGCATATCTCTGCACTCAGATATTGCAATATTAAACACATTAAGACTGGGTTAACACACACACACACACACACACACACACACACACATATGGAATTATGTTAACTCTAAAGCCTGTGTATGGTTTGAAAAAAACTGAAGGAAAGGAAAAGAAGATGAAATGGAATAAATGTTTCTTCCTGAAGGATCAGTATTGAATCCTTATAATTTATTCTCTTTCCCATCACTTTCTTTCAATCCGAACATAGCCTAGGGATTTCAGATTTTTCACACATCTCCAATATTAGAATTGATGTTTATTCTTCAGTTGGGGACATAAAAATTTAGAAATAAATGCCATGAAATTGAAATAGGACTTTGGAGGGCCAAAATACTTGTTTCGCCGTAAAATTTGGCTGTTAGAAATCCCTTATTCTTAAATATGCTGAAAGTTTGAGTGAAGTGAAAGTAACATAGGGAATATGCTCATGTATTTTCCAAGGTGAGGGTCAAAATCCCTTCTCATGCATGAATTTGGATTTTTAAATCTATTAATCTGAAAGTAATCATAAAATTATAATCTAAATTTAGTCTAATCATGTGTACTAGAGAACAAAGTTGATTTTCACCCTTATTAGGAACCGATTACCAACTGAAACAGGAAATGTATGAAAATTACTTGCATAAATCTCTCTTAAATCTTAAAATATCAACAGATACAGGAACGCTCTACTGTAATCCAATCAAACCAATATACAGAATAAAAAAAACTTCTTCAAAGTTCAGGATTGCCCAAGCCCATTTGATCAACAAACCCTCCATGGCTTGAACAGCCTAAATAATAGTGAAATGTATTGAAAATAATTTAGTTAATAAGCACCTTGAATAGTTTACGTGAATCTGCTTCTAGCCTCTTATAGAAAGAACGCTCTTCGGGAGAAAAATCCCCCCTTTTCAAGCAAACTGTTTTTGGAGGTAATTTCACAATCGGCACTCCATTGATAAGTGTACCTATCCCAACATAGCAAGAGGTAAATTAAGACTTATAGGACAAACATGACGAAGTATGCAAATTATTAGCTCAGTGCATGTAAGAAAAGTTGCAAACCGAGACATGCATATAATAGGCAAAATAAACTAGCGGGGATACTTTGAATCTGAAAACATTCCTAGCACATCGAACAAAAATGTTTCCAAAATAATTCATGCAAATATGTCTGAGTGTATGGGGAAAATGAAAAATTAAGGATAACTTGTGATCAGCTAAGTTTAGCACCCATGAGACTAATACATATCTAGGGTAGATTTTATAAAGCACCATTGAAGTTTCAGGATTTTTGAGATAGCGCCATTGAACTCAAAAAATGCCATGAACCCCCTTGAATTGGCAATGGTGTATAAAGGAGTTAATTTCGTCAACTCGTTTAAGACACAAGTGGACCGAATAACCCCAAAATGACCTTGTATGTGGACTGGATAGCCCTAAAATGATCCGAATATGGCATTTGTTGACGAAAATACCCTCCAAGGGGGGTTCATGACATTTTAAAGTTCGGTGGTGATATTTCTAAACCTCTGAAAGTTCGATGGTGCTTTATGAAACTTACCCTGCATATCTACTGAAGCAGTTTATAACAAATCAACAATAGAAGAAAAAAAAGTAATATACAACTGACAATATCCGTTCACTAAGAAAGTGTGGCTCTTGCTTAAACAGATTTTTTAATTATAAGGGTTGGAACCATGCAGGGCCTTCCCCTTCCCTTGAGTTGATCTCCTCTAAACTCATAGTCACAATTCTCATACCCTACCAACTCACCTGTGGCCTACCCTTAGGAAATATAACAGTTTTAAACTAAATAAAACTTAGAAACTAAACTAAGAAATGGTTAACATAATAGAGTATTGAACGTTGATCAATAAAAGGCTGTAGAATCATTTTCAGATAATTCTTTCCCAAAAATAGGATCAGACAAGAGGTAACAATCTTAAGTCAACTAAAAGATTGCGCAGATTTTGTAAGTGGCTGTAGTTTTGGTTACGCCTTCTAACTTGGTTCCAACTTACTAAAGAAGGAGATGATGTCCACGACAGGTATGCAATAAGACCTAAAGAGAAGTTGCAGATAGGAAAAATAATCTTATTGAAAAAGTGTTCCATCACTAAAGTATCTATAATTCATATAACAAGAACCTCCAGCATGCAATCTCAAGAGTATCCGACTATTACATTATAATGACAACTATATTCAAATCAAGGGAGCAGAAAGAAGAGACTAATGAGATTGAGATGGATATCAACGATTGAACAATGAATACACAAAACTTATATTCCATAATCGACAGCAAAAAGGTCAAATCAAAAGTATAGGCAGAAGGCCAAGAGCCTAGTCATGCAAAGATCCAAGCAGTGTATTATGTATCATCATGCTGTAGTTGAATTTTGATATTTCAAATTATAAGAATTGATGTTTTTGAAAAGTATGGATGTTTTATGGATTATATCTTTTCTATAAGTTCTTATAAAGATAATAAAATAATACCAACCTTTTGTGCGCCGCAGCATTACAGTCCTGAGAACTGCCTGAAGCTTTTTATATCCATAGCTTGAATCTTTAGAAATCGGGGCTTTTATCAAGTTACAAAAGGAGCTATAAACAGAATAAGGATCGTATTTAAGAAACCGAAAGTAACTGTATAGATCATCAACTGAATTCTGCACAGGCGTTCCCGATAAGCACCACCTCCTTTTAGCTCGTAGTCCGCTACAAGCATTAGCAACTAGAGTTCTGTGATTCTTTATCGTTTGTGCTTCATCTAATATCACCCTAAACCATCTAACTCTAGCAAGTGGGCCACTATCGTAGTCAAAATGTGAATCCCTCTGCCTTTTCGCCTTTTTCTTTCCCCTGCGCCGATTATCTAAATTTCTTTGTTCTCCATCATCAGAAGCAGGAAAGGACTGTATTGGTACTTCATTGGTTACAAGAGAATATGTAGTGATGACAACATCATATTTTGTGAGGTCATAAGGGTCTCTTGTCCTCGTGCCGCCATGATATATTAAAACTTTAAGCTTAGCATCGGTAGTAACTTTTTCGTCTAGCTCGCGGGCCCACTGTCGAACAACAGTAGCCGGGCAAACGACAAGTGTCCCTGCTGCAGGCCTCGGGTTACTAGATGAGTGCATTGATGTAGAGCGGGAGCAGGCCCGCTTTCTTCTACAACCAATTTCTCCAAGATTTTCTTCTTTATCCTCGTTAACTGCAGTTTCGTCATCGTCGTCTCCGTCTAAATTTAACGCTTCAGATTTTGACTGCTGTGAATTATTAGAGGTGAATTTGGTTTGTAGAGTCCTCTGCTTTTGTATAAGAGCAATCATTGATATTGTCTTGCCAAGACCCTGTTAAAGAAAACAAATTGCTCAACCTTCAAAATATGTTGTATACTAAGGAGGCAGCATATTCTTCCAGGGACAGAAAATTCATATAGATTGCCAGAAACAGAGACGGATCAAGGGGAAGAAGCAGGGGCCCAGGGGCTCTCAACATTTCCGAGAAATCCTATATAGACTAGTATATTAAGCTTTGGATTATTACACAGATTGCTGTAAAGGTAAAAATCAATATAATATGCCAAACTTTCAAATTAGTCCATTGGTCGAGGCTTTGTGGTGTGACCTTAAAGGTCTTGGGTTCAGGTCCTTATAGCTACATTTTATTTTGCAGGCCACATATTTGGTACATTTACAAGATAATAACCCTAGCATTTTCATATTTGTAAGCAACCCTTATTTTCTTTTTATTATTTATAATCCCTCAAAAACTTTTATATTTTACCAATTGGTGTGATGCGTACATTTTTAGGATTTCTTTCGCTTTGATAGATGCATGCTTTTCATTTCAACTAAAAATATTACATTACACGAGGAAAAGCAATAAACAAAAGAGAATAATCTTGCATATAATAAGCTATTAAAATATTATTTAGTATATGCTTTAGATCTGATTAAATCCTTATTCATCGAAGCAATATTTAATTTCTAAAAATGCAAATTAAATTTATGTAGCTTCTTCAAATTTAGTCCTTTATAATTTCATCGTTATTGTAATGATAGAAAAAGATAAGTACATGGATATATAATGAATTTTTTATTACTTTTTAATATATGAGCATATTTTCATATTAAAGAATTTGTTTCCCAGCCCACCCAAAAGAAATTTTCTGGCTCCATCCCTAGACAGAAAAATTCTCTCTTTAGAGGCTGATGAAGTAGCAAATAGCCAATCTTAGTTCCTCTTTTAATTCCTCTCATGTAAATATGGAAACATTCTATTTTTCGATAATTATTTGACTTGGGCTAATTCTTTAGCCCTGCATTTCGTTCAACAATTAAAACCTTCAAAATATGTTAAACACAAAGTAAAATGCTACAATAGCAATGGGATCTAACCTGATCATCTGCAAGAATTCCACCTGCACAATGAACACTCTTCTCTTTTTGAGCCATCCATGCTAGGGCTACTTTCTATGTAACGAAATGGTCTCAGGAAAATTTAATGAATTAAAATAGTTGGGGAAAGAAACTAACATCTGGATACACTTGGTAGTCATATGTACCTGGTGCATCATAAGAGAAACAGTTAAAAGTCCCTCAGGGAGATCATCTTCTAATTTTGGCTGACCCAGATCCTGCAAAATTCATAAATAAGAGTACCAAATTAAGCATATCATTAGTATAGTTTATAAAAATATGATAAAAAGGAAAAGGAAAAAACTTATATTAAACCAAAAATAAATCCTGTGTTCGTTTAGTAAGCCAATTGATTATACATCTGAATGTAGGGAAGCTATAAGTTAAACATGTTTGATATCCAAAAACAATTGTCCACTTGATAGCATACAATACAAAAGCCATCTGAAATAGTAATTAAACACAAGCACCTTGAGAAAATACCTGCAATGCCTCTTCATATATTGCTCTCTCATCACACTCGTCGAGACTCTGCTCCCCTAGGCCTGAACTTTTACCAGCATCTCTAAAACCAACCAGCTGAGGATTATCAACATATCTCCCATTCATCAATGATGATGGCAAGGTCCTATGTGCACCAGCACTCTTTTTTAATAGAACATCTGCCAGTTGGAAAAGGTCAAAATAATAAAACATACAGTTTCCTGCCTATCAATTTTTCACATAAAAAATATATTAACTACTTTGGTTCTAGATTGACTGATGATGCATTGGATGATGAAGGTAACCTGCATGCAGCATAAGCTGCAATTTTTATTTTTAATTTTTACAGACAGAAGATTTCGCGAAAAAAGTAAGACTATAAGCCTTAGTCTTGGCATGCCTTGAATCTTTTCGTTCAGTGATAACTTATAATTACCATTCAATGATGATGAAAGTGGAACCCTATGTTAAAGTATGACTATGATCCTTAGTCTTGGCATGCCTTGAATTTGAATCTTTTCGCTCAGTGATAACTTATAATTACCATTCAATGATGACGAAAGTGGAACCCTATGTTTATCATCAATTTCATACTCATAAACCACTTGTTTTTCTCTTTGTATCCTCCACAAAAATCTTAGGATCAAAGTAATTGACTTTTATAGAATCAACTATTATTCCATTCTCCAACAAAGTTACAAAATGATCACCACCTTTGTACAACAGGACTTTTGATGCAGTTTTACACAATATTTTCTGAGAAGGTTTAAGATTTATTTTTTTGATGTACTTGGCCAATTTGTTATTGTCAATAACTACCTTACACAATCGCTTAAGCTGATGGTTTGTAGATTAACTATGTATATAAAGCTAATAAACTATTAACATGCGCCTCACATAGCTCTTTGGTCCATGTGTAAATTGTTGATGACAAGCCTTGAACGTAGGATTTTTTAAAACCAACCTGGTGCTCTCATATGTCGTCAAAAAAAGAAAGAAAAAAACCGGTGCTCTCATACCACGTTAAATCGCTTGCTTAAGCAGATGGGTTTTGGATTAACAATCTCTACTATTTTAACTCACAAAACAAGGGGTTCTCAAATTGGAAAAAATCCCAATCCGATTATTAGCATGACACGTATTGAAAAAAAATACCTTACAATTTTGATAAAAATGACATTTATAAATTTGCATCTCTAACTATTCAAATCTTGTTAAATCTTCTTAAATCTTACAATTCTATATAATTAATTTTAATATATTTAACTTGAAAAAAATTCTCAACTCTTTTTGAACATCAAACATATCTGTACATGCATCGCAAATGCAAAAATACTATTGTATATAAAGCTAATTAACACTTAACAGTTATGGATCTTACTTTCATAATAACCGATGTTACCTTGATTCATTTCATATACGCTAGTCGGTTTCACTTGTCTAGGTTCTTTCTGCTTATTAAAAACAGGCCCTCCGTGGGATTTTGTGCTATTCCCTGAATAAGGTTTCGAAGGGGATGACTGCAAATATGATGGAAGGGTCCTTCTTTGAGTGTGCTGAGATTAAAAATTTTGAATCAGCTCAAAACAAACTAAATATAGCGCCCGATTAAAAGTTAGTCCAGAATATTACCTCCCCATCTCCATGTAATTGTCGATTATCAGTAGCGTCTTCATAAAACATACGGCTAGTTCCTTCACTTCCGTTTCTTCTGCTGCTATCTTCGAAATTTACATTATTATTATAAGTGAGATAGTTCTGAAAGTTCATTTCTGAAGTAGTGGTACCAATATCAGATGAACTGTCTGAATCGGACCATCTAAAATCATCGCTTTCTGAAGAATCAACTTTTACAATGTCCATATCCAACGGAACTAAAAATTTTGAAGTTGGTTTGAAATAAAATTATACCCAACTTATCTCCAAACCTGCAGATAAGAAGAAGAAGAAAACTAGTTGAAATATATTAGCACCACGGCTTCATTGCAAATCTACAAACATTAAATTTTCTCATTATATATATATCTTACAATTCTAGACAGAGCACTGAAAAGTCTCCTTCAGATACTTTTGCTCAGAAAACTGCAGCTTTCATGATTGTCATCAAGGGAATTAACAAGGTATGCATGATCATTGATCAATAAAATAAAGCAGAAACAATTGACAATTTGCACACCAACGAGAATAACCAAAAGTTTGCAAAAAAGTTTTAAAATACATTTGCAAGAGTAATATCAATCAACTAGAAATGCCCAGTTCAATTAGTCATTGGTCCTCAGCAAAAATTTTAAAGCATGACCAATGTTATAAAACACGTATTTGTTCACTATTCATTCGGGAGGTGTTTAGTATTTAATCGGATTATTCGGTGATTAAATGTTTTATATGGATTATACGCCACATATATTTTATATTATTTAGGTATATATATTATATATATAATTATGATAAATATATAGGATTATAGATATTGAAAATTTGAAATACACCGGTGGCTTATGGAAAGACGTCCGAATAAAATTGGAAGATTGTGGGTTCGAATTTCACCGGGTATGCATTCTTGTCGATGAAATTTTTTGAAACACGATATATAACGTTCGCTATGCAACAAAAAATAGCTCATACCAAAAGACAAATTACACCGCAATGCAACATGAAACCCCGTAAACATAAGAAAACACTAGAGCATACATGCTAAAGCCTAAAAGATAACACCAAAATAACATATAAATGTCTTATGTCACTACTCACTGTCACATAAACATAAGCAAACACAAAAGACCTGCGGGCTACAAATAACTTCAAAATCAACAAAATATCAAATCGTATAATCACTGTTTAAAATTAGATAAACATCGTTTAAACACTGTTAAAATTGGATAAACACCGTATAATCACCGTTTAAACCGTATAATCACCGTGTAAATGTTTTGACCGCATAATTGCCGTTTAATGACTTCACTATTCGTTTTGTCACCGTTTACGTTTAAACAGCCATTTAAACCATTCTTTTGAACATTTAGCATGACAACCAACTGAGTTTATGATGTAAGATAACCAAACTTCAATTCATTGGTTCTCTGCGCGAATCACAATAAACCCGCTAGTGAACCCAAACTACTATATTTCAAATCAATGCACATTTTCCTTGCAGATCCTTCGACGGCATTTGTATTCGTCATATTTGCATACATGTCAAGTTTTCTTACATTCTGCAAATACATGCTCTTTTGTATCCAGTCTCAAAAATCCCTACCATTTTGCTTCATAACTTTCCCCCATAATACTACCCTTGAAAGGGTAATTGTGCTAAGCATGATATTTACAACACCACCACCACCTCCTGAGCCTGTTATCCCAAGCATATGGGATAAGCTACATGAACCAACATGAGAATCACGATGGGTCTAGCACATGAATCCTCCGCCTCCACTCACTCCTATCAAACAATATACTTTCATTGAGGCCTTTGGCAACCATATCTTTTTGTATCTCTTCCATCCACGTTTTCTTCGGTCTCCATTTCGCCCTTTTGATATTGTCTATATTGAGAGTATCTATTTATCGAACCGGTACTTTCATAGGTCTGCGCTGCACATGACCAAACCATCTTAGCAGGTTTTTCCGCATCTCCTCCACAGGTGCTATACCAACTTTTGCACGAATATCCTCATTTCATACCTTATCTTCTCTAATGTTACCACGCATCCAACGAAGCATGTACATCTCCACTACGTGCATCTTCTGTGTATAATGCTTCTTAGAATCCCAGCATTCTGTACCATATAATAAGGCAGTCCGAATAGTGCTCCGATAAAACTTCCTGGATCATTTGGTTGAAATCGCTATCGATCTCCCCATTCCTTTGGATGATGGAACATATGTTTCTAAACAGATCGCTCGATGATATCTCTTGTCCGTCCAGTATTATACCATTGTGGTCTCAAGTCTCGACTTCTCTGTTTGCTAAATTTGCATTACATATATGTGTCTTGGACCTGCACAATCTGAATCCGAACCCCCGAAATTCTAACATTTGCATTCATAACTCCAATTTGGCATTAACTCATGCTTTCATCTCATTTACCAAAACAATATCATCGGCGAATAACATACACCAAGGTACCTTGTCCTGGATAGTTCTAGTAAGCTTATCCATCACGATGTACCGCGTCGCTGAGTAGGGGACGCCCCAACGATATTCTTATTATGGTTCATGTCATAGAATGTGACAAAGTTTTACGTTGGCCATCACAAACCTACCACAACTTTCCCCCTTTCTCATTCGAACTTAGGACCGGCAATGGTGGGTTTTGTGCTAAGCATGATATTGTGAAGCCAAAAAAAATTCAGACATTTATATTTTTTTCCTATAAAGGACGTCCAATCATGTCCATGAGACTAACGCAGAAGAAGTAAGAAACTAGTTAGCATACATTATTCAAGGGATTTGATTTGAGAAATATTAGGAGAGTGAATAATGATGTATTGGGTCGCCAATGCAACACTAATTTTGCTATACACAGATATATAGGCATATGTTTCATACATTTTATAAGCTAGCGGCAACACCTAATCTCATGCTCGTGTAGCCAATTTCCTATTGCAGTTGATTTAGTGGTTGTGACTTTACAACGGTATCAGGGCCAACCATGTTTATATCTCATTGTGGAGGGACTGGGCAACTCTGCTATTATTAGATCCTGGCAACACATCATAGATCGAAAAAACAAACACATAGGCTTCTTTTTTACCCACTCACTTGCCGGTTGGATCTAATAGTTCCTACTAACAGAGGGGTGATAATAGTAGGCACTCTGAATCCAGTTGGGGGCACATTTAAAGAGGGGATTTAAAAAGAACTATTGTATGAAATCCAAGTTTTGTGCCACAAAAAGAGCGCTCAATTTGCAGGGAGTATTAGAGATTAGAATCTCAATCCCTCAATTTGCAAGGGAAATGACGGGGGCTTTGTCTACTTTGATCGAAGCTAATCTAACACATAAGGGCAATTTTTTATAGTAAACCAAATTTAAATAATAATTATAAAAAAAACCACTTTAAAAAATAATTAAAAAAAGAGATCACTTTTTACCTCATAGGCGCCACCACGTCAGCGCCAGCTCAGGCGTGTAATAAAAAAAATTGTATGGTCGCAGTTTAAAACTGCATCCATAGCATTTGTATGGGACGCAGTTTGAAACTACGCCCCATACATTTGTTATGGACGCAGCAACATTGCCTTTTACAGGGCGCAGTTTGAAACCACACCCTATACAAATGTTATGGCGCAGCAACTGCGCCCTTTACATTTATAAACTGCACCCCATACAAATGTTATGGGCACAGTTTGAAAATGTGCCTCATACAAATGTATTGGACGATGCACCCATTACAAATGTTATGGGCGCATTTCAAACTGCGCCTATAACAAATATTATGGACGCATTTTGAAACTGCGCCCCTAAAAATTTTAATAAAAAATAATGGGGGGCACTTTGAAAGTATGCTCATTCTCTCATTTAACCCGACACCACTTTTCTCTTTCCTCACTTCACTCTCATCTCTCTCTGGTACTCAATCTCTCTCTGCTCTCTCCCGATCTCGAGATCTTTCTCTCTGCTCTCTCCCTCTCTCTATCTCTCTTCCCCCACCCATCTCCTCCTCCGACCTCCCCTACCTCTTCCGACCTTCCCTCAACCTCTTCTGTCTTCTCTCTCATCTCTCCCTCTATCTCTCTCTCATCTTTCTCGCTCGCTCAGATTTCTCAATTTCACGGTCTCTCGCTTGTGCAGATTTAGTTGGAAATTCACGGACGAACAATAGCCTTCATTCTCGCCATCATCATCACCACTGTGAGCATCTCGAAGGTTAGCTAAACCCTAATTTTATTTTAAAATAATTTTAAAAATTTTGGTTAAAATTTCGTATTAGGGGTTTTCCCCGATTTTACTTATGACGAATCAATGAATAGGATACAAGTTCTTACAACTTGTTACATGCTATAAATATAAATTTTATTGTATTATAATGTAATTAGTTGAGTATAATTATGAAGATAAATAAGTAGATTATTTGATAAGAACTCGCAAAATGTGTCAATATTTCTGGCAGATGGAAAAATGACGGATAATTATATCCATCTAATTTGTTATTTCGGTGGCCAATTAGTGATTGGAAAAAATAATATTCCTGAATATGTCGGTGGAAAAACTAAGATGACTAAAGTCAAGAATTCTATCATATACAACGAGTTGTGCCAAGTAGTGTACAAAACTACCAAAATCAATCCGTTGGAGTTCAATATCTTCTTAATATGCAAATGGCCGACGGAGCATGAATATACCGCCATTGAAGTATCCGATGATGAGGATACACAAGTCATGCTTGCATCGGAATCGAAATCGATCGAGCTGTTTGTGAAGTTGATATTGACGTCCGCTCAACTGTCCGAAACTTTTTCTGAAGTGTCTGATCCTTCTTTTCGAGCATCCGAGCAATACCCGCAAAGAGAAATAACACGCATGCTCAATATGAATGCTGATTCTACCGGATTTATGTCTCCTACCAATGATAAACAGTATATAGATCAAAGTTATGTAGACGAAGGCACATCAAGCAGGACGCAAGTGAATTAGCAGTTTACGAAATAAGTATTATGTTGCATATCTTTATACCGCATATACATTTAGCGGATCACTATTTATTGATAGTAGAGGTATGCTATAGTTACTAAGTATTCATAAATTTATGTGCAGTTCGCCCGGTTATAATTGCATGTCACCGCCAAGTTTTGGGTTTAATTGCATGCTAGCGCCAAAATTCGGCTTAAATATTATTCCCTAAAATACCAAGCACATGCAATCATACAATACGGAATACAATACGGGTGTAACACCCAAGTTCAGTTATACCATATTCTCTTTGATTATTTTCCTGTGGCTATTTCTTGGTGTTATTTGTTTTGGGTGCGGATAGTGTTTTGGTATCTGTTTTTAGTATCCGACCCGACCCGCATGCTTAAAACCCGTCTTGGTTCTTGTTCACGTTTTAGCCCTGCTGGTTTTGAGGATCCATGCTCGCATATAATCTGTTTACATGCATCGTATATCTGGCATTTGCATTTTTTTAATATTACATTTATAATCAAATAATATGTTTTAAAAATATCTAGCATGGCCTGCATCATACCCCTAACCCTATGGTAGCATCCGTGTATCTTGTTCTCGTTCCGTTCAGTAAAACAGACCCGTTTGGATAGCTACGTGCACACTGCATGTATCCGTTCTTGGGGGTATGCATTTTCGTTACCCGGATATCATATTTTAGTTTTGGTTGACATGTATATTAACCGTATTTTCAAACCATAATTTTAGACCCGACCCGGGCGTCTTTTGGACTATTTTGTATTTAGCCTAAAACTCAAATTTTATTAATATTATATTCTTACTATTCTAACAGTAAAAAATCTATACCTTTTAACTGTTATATATATATATATATATATATATTATACGTTTATATTTTTTTAACATAAAAATATTTTAAAAGATCTTTTCAAATCCAAATCCTAACTCTCAAACACACGTCTTCTCTCTCTCTCCTCTGTATATATATTTATATATATATATATATATATATATTTTTTTTATTCCTTAACCCATACCTCACACGTCTTCTCTCCCCCTCCTCGTTCTCGTTTTCCCGCCGCTCGCGAACCCTAACCCTAGCCTTCACCCTCGAACTCGCCTCGCGGTCGCCGCTCCACAGTCGACCTCGTCTCCACCTTCTCCATCTTCTCTCTCCTGCACAACCGACTCCCGATGACAAACCCAAGAACCCGCCGCGACGAATTCAAGAACCCCATCGTCTCATCGTCGCCTCGCCATCGACCTCGCCCTCCCGTCGCCGTCACGACCACCATCCCTTTCTCCTCTTTTCTTTCCCGACTCCGAAACCATCAGCCTCGACCAACCCACTGCAACCATCACCGCACGACCCAACGTCAGAACCCTGCATACCTCGCCGCCGACGATCCCTCGTCGTCACCCTTCACCGCCACCGACCTTCTCAACCCTTTCTGACCTCAGCTCCACCACCACCTCTCCCCTGCAAACTCCCCGTCGCAACAACCCATCACCCGAGCTTTAACCCTGCAACTCGCGCCTGCCCCCTCGACGGAGCTCCGACCTCGTTGTCGTCTCCACATCGCCCTCGTCATCCCTTCTCTCCAACCCGACACCACCCTAACTCTGAACTCCTTTTCTCTTCCATGCACAGAACCTGACCCTGACATCAAGAAACCCCACTGCCTTCGCCGTGAAACCTCGCCGTTGTCGACTCCACCCCGTCACCAACTCCACCCTCTTTTCTCCCTCTCACCTATCTTCTCTCCCCACAACTCCTCTCGCTGACGAACCCAACCTCGTCGCCCTCGCGTCTGTCCTCACGTCGCCGCCTCACCTTCACCTCCGTCCCCTCTCACCGTCAACTTCCTCTCCTCGACCTCCTCACCACGATCCATCTCCCCGCTCGTCTCCGTCCACGACCCGACCAACCCACTGCAGCAAACCCGAGAACCCTGGCCTGCCCCTCACCGCCAATCGCCTCCACCGCTCGTCTCCGCCTCCTTCTCTTCTCCCTCTTCCTCACCACCTCCGACTCATGACACCACCGCCACCATCATCAACTTCAGACCCCGACCTCTTCTCATCCCTGCACACCAGAACCCACACCTTGTCGTCGCCTTCGCCGCCGGTGACCCTCGTCATCACCCTCACCTCTCCTTCCTCTCCTCTCCCTTCTCGCCAACCCAACACCAGAGCCTCTTTCCCCAGCACAAAACCCCGATCCCCGACTTCAAGAACCGTGATCCACTCCCCTCGCCAGCAAGCCCAGATCGCCGGAGCCGAGCCCAGGTCCATCGAGGTTTCTAACCGTGTTCCCTACCATCAAGTTTGGAGTTTGCATTTCCACCGTCGCGTTTTCCCGTCTCCGAGGCAAGTACTCTTGCTTTACTTTTAGTCGATGTACATCGGCATTCCTTTGTATGTATATGTATATATTCTTTTACTGCACTGCTAGAATAGAAAGTAAATATTAGTACTTAATGTTTTCATATCGTTAGAAAGATATAGACTCGTATTCAACCAATTGATAATCAGAAAACTAGATTAAGTATGGTTTTGCTATGAGATCTATTTAATTACGAAACAGGTTTTAAAGTTGTTAATCTAAGTTATACATGTACCTTACTAGCCAACTTACGATGATTATATCCATGTTTAGATTAACGGTAAAGATATCACCCATGATTAATACCAGCTTGTACATCACTTTCATGCAGTTACCAGTACCAGATGACAATTACTTTCGACATGTCTTAACTATTCATTACTCTAGTTCATTTTACTAAGACGAGACCCCTAATTAGAATGCTGAACTACATGACATGACACACCACTATTTACCAGTTTCATTTCTATTCAATTACCATGCCACAATTCCTGTCTTTTCAGCATTCTTAATTAGTGCTCTAGTCATTACCATAGTAGCTATAAATACGCGGGTGCTGGGGTAGTTTGAGTGTGCGTCGTACAACAGGATCTCAGGAGTCCCGTGCCGGCAGCTCGTACCGGGCTATATCGGTCTCATGTTTACAGCTCGTACCGGGCTATATCGGTCTCATATTTACAGCTCGTACTGGGCTATATCGGTTTCATGTTCATTCCACAGTTGGGCCCGTGTTTCCTAGCCCCTGGGGCACCACTCTTGGATTAGGAATACTCCTGCAGAGGTTGACGCGCACACTCGAGCTTACGAGAGGATAGTTTAACTTTTAGTGACCAGTTAGGTTATGACTTGATCTCTTACATATTTGTTTCATAGTATCCATGTATTTATTTATATATCTGCTTTGCTTGCGCACACGGGCTTCACTACATTCATATATTCATGTTATCATACCACACATACACTTTATACGTTGAGTACTTGCTGGGATGTTCTGACATCCCTGAGATTTGCCACCTCAGGTTTAGTGACAGATTTTAGGATGAGCAGGACCGCAGCGGCTACCAGGACTTTTGCCGAAGATCAGTAACCCGTAGGTTTATTTCTTTTCTGTTAGTATTTAGCATGTGCACAACTTTTGTATCTTTCAAATGTTGTTTTCTTTTCGAACATATTGTATCGGATCTTTTTGCATCAATTATCTAGTGGACCCATTTTTAGTATTTCTTGTGGTTTCATTGCAGCATGATTATCAGTATTATTTCTTTTGGTATTGGATTTTATTTTTGACAGGTTAATCTAGACAGCCTTATGTGACTATGAAAGGATCTTTCCTTACCGTAGGTAGCACGGCTGGCCTTCGTCGCTCTCTGTATTCCGTATTTTGGGAAGCGGGGCGTGACAAGATTTTGTTGGTATCAGAGCTCAGGCTGACATCAAAGTTAGTCTTGGTTCTACCGACCTTTTAGGTTAGAATCACACGTATAGGTTCTCCCCAGTGTGTCATGCTGCATATTCCTTTGACTCTGGTTGTAGGATTCGGGCGGCTGAGATAGAATTACGATATTGTACCCATGTACCGCGGCATGGTTACAATGCGTCATTCTTTTTGAGTAACTTAGAGTTCTATTCTTGATTTGTTTTCACTGAGTTGATTTTCTTGCACACGCCAATTTCTCGAGCCAAGACCGTGACTCTTCATACCCTCACTTGTTTCCTTGATCCTTTATTTTTCATACCCATCTATTTTTTTTTATCCTTGTAATTAGTTCGCGACCTTATATTTTCGTTCTTCAAATTTCGAGAGCAAAATTTCTTGTAAGGTGGCTAGAATGTAACACCCTAGTTCAGTTATACCATATTCTCTTTGATTATTTTCCTGTGGCTATTTCTTGGTGTTATTTGTTTTGGGTGCGGATAGTGTTTTGGTATCTGTTTTTAGTATCCAATCCGACCCGCATGCTTGAAACCCGTCTTGGTTCTTGTTCACGTTTTAGCCCTGCTGGTTTTGAGGATCCATGCTCGCATATATTCTGTTTACATGCATCGTATATCTGGCATCTGCATTTTTTTAATATTACATTTATAATCAAATAATATATTTTAAAAATATCTAGCATGGCCTGCATCATACCCCTAACCCGTGGTAGCATCCGTGTATCTTGTTCTCGTTCCGTTCAGTGAAACGGACCCGTTTGGATAGCTACGTGCACACTGCATATATCCGTTCTTGGGAGTATGCATTTTCGTTACCCGGATATCATATTTTAGTTTTGGTTGACACGTATATTAATCGTATTTTCAAACCATAATTCTAGACCCGACCTGGGCATCTTTTGGACTATTTTGTATTTAGCCTAAAACTCAAATTTTATTAATATTATATTCTTACTATTCTAACAGTAAAAAATCTATACCTTTTAACTGTTATATATATATATATATATACATATATATATATATTATACGTTTATATTTTTTTAACATAAAAATATTTTAAAAGATCTTTTCAAATCCAAATCCTAACTCTCAAACACACGTCTTCTCTCTCTCACATCTGTGTATGTATATATATATATATATATTTATTCCTTAACCCATACCTCACACGTCTTCTCTCTCCCTCCTTGTTCTCGTTTTCCCGCCGCTAGTGAACCCTAACCCTGACCTTCACCCTCGAACTCGCCTCGCGGTCGCCGCTCCACAGTCGACCTCGCCTCCACCTTCTCCATCTTCTCTCCCCTGCACAACCCACTCCCGACAACAAACCCAAGAACGCACCGCGACGAACTCAAGAACCCCATCGTCTCATCGTCGCATCGCCGTCGCCGTCACGACCACCATCCCTTTCTCCTCTCTCTTCTTTCCCGACTCCGAAACCATCAGCCTCGACCAACCCACTGCAACCATCACCGCACGACCCAACGTCAGAACCCTGCATACCTCGCCGTCGACGATCCCTCGTCGTCACCCTTCACCGCCGCCGACCTTCTCAACCCTTTCTGACCTCGGCTCCACCACCACCTCTCCGCTGCAAACTCCCCGTCGCAACAACCCATCGCCCGAGCTTTAACCCTGCAACTCGCGCCTGCCCCCTCGACGGAGCTCCGACCTCGTTGTCGTCTCCACATCGCCCCCGTCATCCCTTCTCTCCAACCCGACACCACCCTAACCCTGAGCTCCTTTTCTCTTCCATGGGCAGAACCTGACCCCGACATCAAGAAACCCCACTGCCTTCGCCGTGAAACCTCGTCGTTGTCGACTCCACCCCATCACCAACTCCACCCTCTCTTCTCCCTCTCACCTATCTCCTCTCCCCACGACTCCTCTCGCCGACGAACCCAACCTCGTCGCCCTTGCGTCTGTCCTCACGTCGCCGCCTCACCTTCACCTCCGTCCCCTCTCACCGTCAACTTCCTCTCCTCGGCCTCCTCACCATGACCCATCTCCCCGCACGTCTCCGTCCACGACCCGACCAACCCACTGCAGCAAACCCGAGAACCCTCGCCTGCCCATCACCGCCAATCGCCTCCACCGCTCGTCTCCACCTCCTTCTCCTCCCTCTTCTTCACCACCTCCGACTCATGACACCACCGCCACCATCATCAACTGCAGACCCCGACCTCTTCTCATCCCTGCACACCTCGCCGTCACCTTCGCCGCCGGTGACCCTCGTCATCACCCTCACCTCTCCTTCCTCTCCTCTCCCTTCCCTTCTAGCCAACCCAACACCAGAGCCTCTTTCCCCAGCACAAAACCCCGATCCCTGACTTCAAGAACCGTGATCCACTCCCCTCGCCAGCAAGCCTAGATCGCCAGAGCCGAGCCCAAGTCCATCGAGGTTTCTAACCGTGTTCTCTAACATCAAGTTTGGAGTTTGCATTTCCACTGTCGCGTTTTCCCGTCTCCGAGGCAAGTACTCTTGCTTTACTTTGGTCGATGTACATCGGCATTCCTTTGTGTGTATATGTATATATTCTTTTCCTACACTGCTAGAATAGAAAGTAAATATTAGTACTTGATGTTTTCATATCGTTAGAAAGATATAGACTCGTATTCAACCAATTGATAATCAGAAAACTAGATTAAGTATGGTTTTGCTATGAGATCTATTTAATTACGAAAAAGGTTTGAAAGTTATTAATCTAACTTATACATGTACCTTACTAGCCAGCTTACGATTATTATATCCATGTTTAGATTAACGGTAAAGATATCACCCATGATTAATACCAGCTTGTACATCACTTTCATGCAGTTACCAGTACCAGATGACAATTACTTTCGACATGTCTTAACTATTCATTACTCTAGTTCATTTTACTAAGACGAGACCCCTAATTAGAATGCTGAACTACATGACATGACACCTCTATTTACCAGTTTCATTTATATTCAATTACCATACCACAATTCCAGTCTTTTCAGCATTCTTAATTAGTGCTCTAGTCATTACCATAGTAGCTATAAATACGCGGGTGTTGGGATGGTTTGAGTGTGCGTCGTACAACAGAATCTCAGGATTCCCATGCCGGCAGCTCGTACCGGGCTATATCGGTCTCATGTTTACAGCTCGTACTGGGCTATATCGGTCTCATGTTCATTCCACAGTTGGGCACGTGTTTCCTAGCCCGTGGGGCACCACTCTTGGGTTAGAAATACTCCTGCAGAGCTTGACGCACACACTCGAGCTTACGATAGGATAGTTTACCTTTTAGTGACAGTTAAGTTATGACTTGATCTCTTACATGTTTGTTTCATAGTATCCATGTATTTATTTATATATCTATTTTGCTTGCGCACACGGGCTTCATTCATATATTCATGTTATCATACCACACATATACTTTATACGTTGAGTACTTGCTGGGATGTTCTGACATCTCTGAGATTTGCCACCTCAGATTTAGTGACAGATTTTCAGGATGAGCAGGACCGCAGCGGCTACCAGGACTTTTGCCGAAGATCAGTAACACGTAGATTTATTTATTTTCTGTTAGTATTTAGCATGTGCGCCTTTCTGGGACATTAGGACTTTTGTATCTTTCAGATGTTTTCTTTTCGAACCTATTGTATCGGATCTTTTTGCATCAATTATCTAGTGGACCCATTTTTAGTATTTCTTGTGGTTTCATTGCAGCATGATTATCAGTATTATTTCTTTTGATATTGGATTTTATGTTTGACAGGTTAATCTAGACAGCCTTATGTGACTATGGAAGGATCTTTCCTTACCGTAGGTAGCACGGCTGGCCTACGTCGCTCTCCGTATTCCGTATTTTGGGGAGCGAGACGTGACAACGGGAAAGACCGTTTGCAAATGATAGGTCGGGATTTCGTCGGTATGAGACCGGAACATCAAGTACCATGCAAGTCCTCAATATTGTTTCCGCACATCCAACCGATATACCTGCTACGGATTCAGCGGAGTTGGAGTATAATGGAGATGAAAGTGATGATGTTAATGATGAGGACAAGATTCAAGCACAAGATAGCATGCAAATTGTCCTTACTGATGAGAATGATAGACAGTGGATTACTAATTCATGTGTTAATAATGACTTCGTTGAGTTTGAAAATCCACTTGCCGATAACATGACAGATACTCACATGTTATCTACATCGGTAATGAAGAATATCAACTTTCATGTGGATAGGCTTTCGGCAGTCGAAATTGAAAGTGGGTTGAAGGTCGGCGATTTGTTCGAGAATAAGGAGAAATTAATTCAGGCCGTCGGCATTTAGTCAATTAAACACGGAGTTTCTTTTAAACCAATCAAGACTAACACGACCAAGTACACCGTCGTTTGTAAAACAGACGTGAACTGCCCGTAGAGGCTTCATGCATATATCTCAAAGAAATCACCGACAGGATTCTGGCAGATAAAGAAGTATGCGGGTAATCATATGTGTAAATCCTGTAGTAAATTCAAATCATAAACAGGCCACTTCTATATTCATATGTAACAAGATATTGCCTTTTGTGAAAGCGGATGTCGATTTGACCCCCAAAACGATTCAAGTGCTTATAAAAGATATATTATTCATTGAAATAAATTATATGAAGGCATGGAATGTGCTGAACAAGGCATTGTCTAAAATATACGGAGATTGGGAAGATTCGTATAAACACTTGCCACGACATCTTGTGGCCATCAAATCTATTACTCCCGGGACTGTCTTTAAGATAACAACCGACGCTTCAATATCAGAAAGAATGGGATATTTTACCAGTGCATTTCGGGTATTTGGACCGGCCATTGATGGTTTCGCTTATTGTCGTCCCGTTCTCAGTATTGATGGGACCCACTTATACAGCAGATACAAAGTAACTTTGCTCATTGCTGCCGATGCCGATGCAAATGATGGCCTTTATCCTTTGGTATATGCTGTAGTTGGAGGTGAAACCACTAAAAATTGGGAGTAGTTCATTACTTGCATTCATTTTTACATTCAATCCGTTCAGAGATGGCACATTACCTTCATATCTGACCGGATGACAGGGATCCCGGCCGCACTTCGAAGATCATGGGCAGAACCTCATAGTCATCGTTATTGTATGCGACATATCTGAACCAACTTCTCAACTGCTGGATTTAGTGGCAAAATCTTGCAGAGTTTGTTCTCTCAAATTGCATGTGCACAAGATGACCTGACCTATACAGAGCTGAGAGAGGAACTTAAACGTATATGTCCAAGAACAGATGCTTGGATTGAAAGTAGTCTAAAAATGAAGAAAAAAGATGGGTTCTTTCGAAAGATGGTGGTAGGCGATTTTACATATGACTACGAATGCTTCAGAAAGTTTTAACGGGGTCTTAAAAGGATCTCGATCTTTACCTATTCAAATCTTAACATGACGGACTTTTTACAGGACGAACAAATACTTCTTTGCACGACGTCAGGAGGGACAAGAGTGGACGTCAAAGTTACGTCCTAAGTTCGAACAATTAATAACAAAAAGGGCTACTGGGGCATTCTTGGATCGTGAGATTCAACCAGTCCGAATGGCAGGTGACTAACAAAAATGGAAAAAAATTACGGCGTAATCATCGATGGTAGGAACTGCAGTTGTACGTGCAATATTCCTAAGTTGCAAAAGTTGCCTTGTTCATATGTAATTTCAGCATGCACACGAGCAGAGGATGGGGAGAACATTGCACATCACGATCTTGTTTCGGAGTGGTATCTTGTCCCCAAATATAAAGCTGCTTATGCCTCGTTGTTCCATCCTGTACCCGATAACCGATATTGGGAGGTATACAACGGTCCAATGATATTACCGTCTATCGGTAGGAGACAAACAGAACGACCACGTTCTACTCGTATCAAAGGTGTTATGGATGATTCACGAGAAGAAACGTAAGCAAAATAGATGCAGCATCTGCAATGAGTATGGTCATAACAAGGCATGATGCAAAAATCCTCCAGCCCCACGTCACCATTGGTAATCTCTATCTATATTTTGAAATACGCACACATGCATATACACACACATCCAAACACAAAAAACATACATCCACACACATACACGCACACATGTTCTTTGTTATACATGCTCATTTTTTCAAAGATAATATAACTCGACTTTTTTCATTGTGCAGATATACATATGAATTCTGGACCTATATATACGAGTGTTCTGCATTTGCAGGTCAACCAACGCCGCAGTAGTACAGATAAAACTTTGTAATTTTATTTTCTTTAATTACATATGCTATTTATATGTTACTGATATAAATCCTCTTTTTGTAATTGGCAGAGTGGTCAGGTGATTATATTCGTTGACCACTCAATCCAGAGCAGCCGGATCCCAGCTGAAGATGCCCGTGTGCAGGCTGAGCTGCAACGAGCAGGCTTTCATTTTCTATCCAGATTAGATTATATACGTCTGGATGGAGGCTTGTTTACGACTATGGTAAATAGATGGAGACCAGAGACCTGCACATTTCATTTTAGAGTTGGTGAGATGACTATCATCCTTCAGAACATCGTTGTGCTGCTTGGTCTGCCTATAAACGGAGAGATGGTTGCTTGGAGTACGGCCACGATTGGTCAGACTTGTGTCCCAGTTTGTTGGGTAGGATTCCGCCTATTCGGAAGAGGAGAGGCAGTAGCATCCACTTGAGTTGGCTGCGGGAGGCACTTATTATTGAGCCTGCCATGGATGCTACCCCTGCGGCGATCGAGCAGCACGCACGAGCCTACATTTTACATCAGATTGGGATTCGTTTGTTCCCGTATAGGAGCAAAAGCAGAGTTAGTCTTGCATGGCTGCCTCTTTTAGCTGATCTCGACCAGTGTGCCAGTTTATCGTGGGGGTTCCAGTTCTGTCGTTCCTCTACAGCGAGCTGAGGATGGCTGCATTAATAGAGCAGAAGAGTTTTGGGGGCTGTTTGACGCTTCTTCAAGTATATAATATTTAAAACCGCATTCTACTAATTTTGCGTAATTAAATTGATATTCAACATAAAACGTTATTCTACCATATTGTATTTCAGATATGGTCATGGACATATCTTTCTATTGGTTGCCCGACCATTGCGACACGGTTCGTTTTAGATAGCCAAAGGCCATATGGATGCCAGTAAGTAATTGAAACTATACGCATATTTTAGATTTCAAGTTTTTTTGGAATATTAACTTGTGTGTAATCTCTATGCAGGTGGAATGTCCAGATCATGAGATGTAATACCGGATCGCAGCCTCCGCTTCTACCGCAATGAGTTCGATGTCATAGAGAAGGCAGCAGTTACGTGGACACCATACACACATGACTTGATAGGCACTCTATATCCATTATGTTTGGCAGGCGCCGGCTTCTGGCGTGCGCAGACGCCGATCATCTGCAACGATGTTATTCAGAAACACGTGCCAAACCGTGTGCTTCACCAGTTCGGTTTGAGATAGCACATACCAGGCACGGTGGAGCAGACACCGCGACAGGATGGAGCGCTAGTTGGGGATGCTTGGCTCGTGAAGTATCAAATTTGGGTAAGTCAATGGTACGATTGGGTACACCGCATAGCCGATAAAATACAGCCAGATATACCGATAGATCGGTACCTTTCCTGGTATTGGATGATTACCCGCAGATTCGTCATCATAGCCGCCCTTCCGCCCATCTCATATACGCCTCGAGGACCGATAAATGGAGATTTTGTAAGTTTATCAATCCTTTAAAACTAAAATCTTGTTTTTATGAAATTCATTATTTTATTTACCATTTTTTATGAAATTCATTATTTTATTTACCATCAATATAGATCCATACCATTTACGCGTTGAAAGATATAGCTGATGAGGGTATTAGTAGCACCAGAGACTAAGCGAGCTGCTTTATGAACATTAAGTCCCTAATCAGGAGTGTGATGACGAGGCACAAATTCACGCGTCCACCGGTCGTGCCTGTACCACCAGTGCCTCCGCCATCCGTCCCTGCACCACCCGTGCCTCCACTAGCAGTGTCCGCACCTACCATTCCTATCACGTATGCACGATATAGACGGAGACAGCCGACGCCGTCTCAGCATCCCGATGAGTACGAGCATGGACCATCACAGTCAGAACCGTCTCAGCCGTCTGCTGCTGACGAAGCCAAACCATCACAGCCTCGACGTTCTGTAGTGAAGCGGACACCTGGGATGGTGCGACGATTTCGTTAGATTGTCGTGAGTGTTCGTGTTGTATTGTGTTGTGATGAATTCGTTATTTATTTTACATTATTTATTGTTTTCAGCTTATTGTTCTTCGCCGTTTTGGCGTCGTATATTATGCGTGGATTGTGTCTCCGCCGTTTGGGCGTTGAGTCTTCACCGTTTGGGTGTTGAGTTAGCTCTGTCTGTGGATACTATTATTTTACTATGCTTATACATGAATTTTATTCAAAATTTACAAAAGATGTGCTATCCGATTTTTCCCGATTATTTCTTTACAAAACAACATTTTAATTCATTTAATTCAAACGTTTATTCTCTCACACAAACACATGCTCATATACGATATATTACACATATGGTACACCCATCCACAACATACACGAGAATGACGCAAACAAAATAGATAGAAAGAACAGTAATAACGCCATAAATCATTACTAAAATTTCAAAAATAAATCTACATTACTTAGCTCCGCAGCAACAGAATTAATCCGCTATGTAATTGCATCAATGGCTTCATCACCTAGCACGGTATCATGAGTGAGTTTGAGGTGGTTCAAAGTCCGACGGTGCATAAAGATGCGGTAAAGAGAGCTTGCGGAATACTCGATATTGCAACCTAAAAGAAGACCCATAGAATGAAAGAAGTAGAGACGACGATTTACTTCCCCATAGTGGTCATGGGTTACTTCTTCAGGGGGGACGGGAGTGCATCCAATACGGCTAAGTGCAAGAGCCGCAGGATTTCACGATCGATCTTCATCGGCCAGTTCATACCCTCTCGTAATCGATAGAGCAGAGTAATCTATTATCGTATATACAGATTTCACCACGGTGTAAAGAATGCACCTCTTAATTTCATCGATTGATGGCAATCCTGCAGATGAAGATCCCGACATTGACAGAGTGAGGCTAAGAACTGAGAGGGAGAAAGACAGAATGTGATGGCGATGAGATCTGAGAGAGTGTGAGAGAGCTCAGCACAGATAGTGAGATTCGAGATAGAGAGAAAGAGATTGAACTCTTAATATAATGAATACAATCATTCACGAGTATGTGTTTTTTTTGGCACGGTTTGCAACTGCGTCCCAGAAAAACACATACCCGTGAATGATTGTGATTCCTTTTGGAGCGCACATTTAAAATGCACCATAGAAAAAACACAGACTCATGGATGAGTAAGTTCCTTTTTAGGACGCGGATTGCAACTGTGCCCAAAAAAACAAAGTCCTTACAATGGCAATGATTCATATTATTTTGCTTTTATTAATTTATATAGGACGCAATATGAAACTGCGCCCATAGCATTTATATGGGACGCAGTTTGAAACTGTGCCCCATACAAATGTAAAGGGCACAGTTGTTGTGTCCATATCAAATGGATGGAACGCGGTTTGAAACTGAGCCTCATACAAATGTATGGGACGCATTTTCAAACTGCACCCCATACAAATGCTATGGGCGCACTTTGAAACTGCGCCCATGAAAAAAGTTATTTCATGACAGCGCTCAGCGGGTGTCGGCGTGGCAAAAAATGGTCTCTTTTTGCAGTTATTTTTAAAATGGTCTTTTTTATGATTATTATTTAAATTTGGTTTACTATCAAAAATTGTCCAACACATAAAGCTGTAGATTTTCCAATCGCATTGTGGTTGCAGAAGCCATAAGACTTAATTTCAGTCACCCATTTAATAAAGATCGAATCTTTTTACACAAATAAAGACATTATTACCATTTTCTCTGCATCGAACATAAAATTTTGCGGCTAAAGTCAAAGGGATTGATTCATCAGGCACCATAGCAACAAATGCCAAAACATCAACAAACACAAGAGAGAGCGAGATTAAAGTAAATTGTTGAAATTTTGGGCCGAATCAAGAACATGAGGGAGGAAAGGAACCTGCTTGAAGAATAAGAGAAACCCTCGAAGCGCGATCGAGCGCGTGTTCCAATTGAGAGGGAATGACAACTGAGACGACCCTAGGGTTTTTTGTCCGCTTCAAGCTGAGAGGACTGAGAGAGAGAGAGCGGCTTCCTCATAAATCGAGGCATCCAAATTTAACTTACTTTTTCTTTTTTAACCCCTTTATTTGACATGTAAGATATTTTTATTGAAAGCTATAAATGAAATCATTTTTGTTGCATGAGTAACAAATGTTTATTCATCATCGTGTCATTTCATGAAAAAAAATCAAAACATATACTCCACATAAAAAGACATTTTAAGATGAGAGAAAAATGTTGAAGATGTATGTAATGTCAAATGTATTAAGAGTAAAGATTAAAAAGTTTTAATTAATGACATTAAATTAATTTACTTTCATGAATTGTTGAATTAGAATAATAATATGAAACTTTAAAGTAGAAACAAACAATTTAGGCAAATTATAGTGCTTCAAAATTGATATGCGATCGTAACATACCTTTGAAATTGAAAGCAAAATTCTCCAAGACGGTTACAAGACGATCATTACCATGGTTTAGAATGTTGAGTAATTAAAAATTATACGTCTAATAAATGAGCGCGGCGAAAATGAGGAGATGGATGAATGGTGATACCTTAAAAGACAGAAATAGATACATTTGTAACAAATTATATGTCGCTTCCAGATAAGAGTATAACATATTGAAATTGTTTGTACGTGTACAACGGAAAATAATAAACGCCCTACTCAAAATAAGTGATTTGTAGTTAACGGTGTATCAAGTGCTACGAGCAGGCCTAATTGAACATTTATAGAAGCAAGCTAATTGTTAAATTAACCAAGGAAATGTGGTTAAATAGAGTGTGATGATGCTCGATATCGGTGATCTCCCAGATCATGACATGTGGCAGATGACGTGTTCCGAGGCTCACGAGAAAGGACCTACAGTGGCCGACCAGACCACTCCTGTGCCCGTCCTACAAGCAAACACTGGCTCACCTCCGAGCCCCTGCACAATTGGCCTCCTCGGCCTCACAGCTCGTCTCCGGGCTACCGCAGAACCAAGATACCTCGGCTCTCCCGCTCGTCCGCAAGCTCTCCCTTCGAAGTCATCTTCCTCGGTCTTATCGACCGACCAACGGCATCGCTCACAGGCACAACCGCCATCCCGCGAATCTCGCCATGCGCGAGATATCCGCCGGCCACATCCCACGTTCCACGCCATCATGATCCCCCATTAACGAGCCTGTCTCGCCATTAATGGGAGGTCCCGCTCATCACGCGGGCGTGACGTTGGGAGCGTAACTGCCGGCGTGATTCTCGCACCTGCCTGCTGCCACCGCTATATAAACCCCTCTTCCAGACGGTTCAAGTAAGCCATTTTTACTCCACTAAGCCGTTACTCTGCTCGGATCTCTAGTCTAATTTGACCGTCGGAGGGTCCTCGGTGGCACAACCACCTCGGGACTTCCTTGCAGGTAGCTCGGCAACCACAACCTCAAACCCATTGAAATTCACACGCTTCAGGAGCGATAGCCTCCAGATCCAATCTCAGCCACCCATCGCCGCCATCAGCAGATCAACGGAAGGTAACATCTCGGCGCGATCCAGGTTGCGTCAGCTAGAGCCGTCTATGGGAAACTTCTTGATTCCACAAAAACAAAAGTTCGCCTTCCGATCTCAACCCAATGGCGAGCGATCATCACGAAGACCCTGTTCCCTCGTAAAATATAAAGAAAAACCCCAATGGGTCATCATGTGTCCACACGCGACCGGGGGTCACGTGCCAACACGTGATGGGTTCGTGAGGACTCTAAAATAATAAGAATTGAATTCTAATCAAACGGGGTCACGTGTCCACACGTGATGGGCCTTTAAAACCCACCGAATGGAATTAAAAAGTATAATAAAACAGCAAGAAAAAACCCCAATGGGGCATCACGTGCCCACACGTGACCAGGGGTCACGTGCCGACACGTGATGAGTTCTCGAGTTCTTTAGAATAATAAAATTAAATTCTGGTTGAATGCTTAATCAGCAGGGTCACGTGCCAACACGTGATAGGATCTTAAACCCTATGAAACAATAGAATTAAATTCTAATTTGAATGCTTTAACAAATGGGGTCACGTGTCAACACGTGATAAACTCCTAAACCATCTGAACTAATAGAATTAAATTCTAATTAAGAGAGAATCAAAAACCCTAATTGGAAAAATAGTTCTATAGATCTTTCCAAACCAAAAAAATTGCGCTCTGTAAAGTAGAGCACCGTTAGATTAAAAATCCAGTAGTGATTAAAAATCACCAATTTGTAGAAAGATTCTACACAAGGAAATATTTTCCTAAAATCTACCAGGAACAATAAAATATCTTTTGGATTTAAAATCCAATGGTGAATAAAATTCACCGAATGATCTAAAAGATCATGTTGGTTGCAAAATCAATCAAGATCTTTTAATGAAAGATTAACTAAACAAACCGATTCTTTTCTTTCTCCTATAAATAGGAGCCAAGGGGGAAGAAAAAGGGAGATACAACAATATAGAGAGAATACAAAAGAAAAAAGAATTTAATTCTCTAGAGAGAAAAAAGGTCTCTTCAGAAAAGAAAGAAACCCTAGGTAAGAGAGGGAAAGAGATCGTCCTATAAACTCCCACAAAATAAAAAGAGAATTTAATTCTCAAACTAAAAATTTAACTCTTCTGAATAAGAACTTGGTTCTTCCTTTGGTTGAAGGTCTGCAGATGCAGATCTTCCCATAAGTTGAGAATTTAATTCTCATCGGGGAGATTTTGCCATGCAGATCTAAAAGCTAAGAGAAGACCTAAATTCAGAGAATTATATTCTCCCACAAAATACATAGGAATTTAATTCCTCTAAATAAAATTAGGGTTTATCCCTATAAAAGAATTTAATTCTTTCAAATACATAGGAATTTAATTTCTCTAAATAAAATTAGGGTTTAACCCTATACAAGAATTTAATTCTTAAACAAGAGACTTAGACTTTCCATGCACGTAAAAAGATCAAGTACCTAACATGATCACGTGGTAACACGTGGCCCTTGTAAGTCCACGTTGCGACCCCCGGTGCTTACGGGGAGGCGGAAACGGTATAAAAAACAAATTTTTATCGCAAGAGGCAACATGGACTAAACAAGGTCAGGATCGTGTCTAAACTAAACTAGCAAACATACAAAGGAGCGTTAGCTACTCGGATGAAGAGTTATACCTAAACTTGAACTCCTTCTTCTTTAAACTTTGTAGAGGTTGATGGTTCTCTTCTCGTCGCCTTCTTCCGTCGAAGATGGATCCACCTGAGGGTTCAACCTTCGGGCTCTTTCTCGAATTTTGAGTGAACTAGAATCTCCGGCTTGCTAAACCCTTGATCCTAGAGTGAGTAGAGAATGTCTAAGGGGTGCTTTTCTTTTAAGGAGAGGGATTCTCAACACATGAGAAGGATTCTCCTTTGGCTAGAGGAAGAAGAAGAAGAAGTGAGGAGAGAGAATGATTATGAAAGAATGAGCTATCTTTTTCTTTTTGCAACCATATCAAAAAGAAAAAGAATTATCTAAATAATAATAATTCAAAATGAGAATAGTTGATGGTAGTTTTGGAATGACCACTATCATGCTTCATTAAATGAATGTAAGCATGAATCAAGGAGTATCTTTGCAAAGCATGATGGTGGTCAACATTCAACCATGGTCAACAAGTCAACCATGGTCAACAAGTCAACAAAATCAACCATAACATAATTCTCATTTAATTACTATTATTAATTGATAATCCATAAATCCATTAGGGTTTGGAAAATGATGACTGTCAACTGTGCATACGCACCCGTTCCGAAACCCTAATGAAATACCTCATCCTCCGCCTCAAGCAACTGTGCATACACACCTGCATTCTCGTTCCGAGGAACAAGAATACCGAGATATAAAAGCAACCCCAAAACATATACCAGTATCTGGCTCAAACCAGAGCCTGCCAGTATAATCCGTCCGGACTCCAAACGTGCACAAGTGCGCGGATGAGAACGAACCCTGCCGCAAAACCATGCGACCTCTACTCTGTTTTGCCCAAAGGCGAATACCCTCTGTGTGGGACTCTAAAGACTCGACACTACGCTGGCAGTGGGTTTAACCACAGACCGCAAGCGGCACTAGCTGTGCGTAACGGTCCCCAGGTAGATGCCGACAAGAAGGCTGACGAGGTGAACCCCATCTGAACTCCTACTGAGTCTGAATGTGACATTCTCCATACAGTCCGGTCTGTTCGTCTGATACATCGCATGTCGGGCCTAGGGGGCGGTAGAACGTCAGTCCCCCAAAAGCGGTACAAGTCGTGTCGGAGTGAAGCCCAAAACACCCTGAGATAACACTGGAAGCCTACCAGTATATCTCGCTTGCCCTGGCCAGGGACTACTCGTGTAATGGCTCTCCTAGACACAGCGCGATGTCAACCCCCAATACCGGGAGAGACGAATCCTGTCTAACCGTCACTGCCTCCAAGTGCTTCGGGACTGCACCCAACCACTACCTGTTTGCACGACTCCTTTGAGCCGTGGTAGGGTAGTGATCAAAATGTAGTGGGAACACACTCGAGGCGAAGTGCCAGTATCAAGTCAGCGGACTAAGCTGTACTCATGTCACCTGGGAACTGATAACTGACGATAGGTATAATACCAACCTTTCAGTTCCCGACGAGTCCTGTCCAGTGTACCCGTAACCTAACGAGCACCCGTATACTATCTCCAGTACGACGTACTGATGGCTGTGGGACAGACCATCTCCCACACTGGGATGAGAAGCGCATACGCTAGTCTACTCCGGAGTATCGTTGCCCTGTCTCGATAGTCCTGCGACTAGGGACCTGTATAAGGATGTGCTTATAGATTACCCCGCCCCCACTAGTGTGACTGCCATCACAACGCTGGTAATCAAGCAAAGATCCTAAGGGCTCCACTAATGCGTATAGGTGATATCGTAAAATAAACACATGTACACATTGAAGTAGAAACAAACCAAGTAGCATACTACTATATTGAGCAAGATTGTTTATACAAGGTGAATATCCCAAGCTTCCATTAAGTAATATACAAACTAGTATGATACAGTAATGGCCTCTAGGGCATATACACTAACAATCTCCCACTTGCACTAAGGCCATGTACTGGCGTATCGAAGACCTATCATCTCGATCAGCCGCTCGAATTGAGTCTGGGGTAGGGCCTTGGTGAATGGATCTGCAGTGTTTTCTTCTGAAGCAACCCTCCGAACCTCGATCTCCTTGCGATCCACGATCTCCCTGATCAGGTGATACCGCCTCAAGATGTGCCTGGATCTCTGATGGGACCTGGGTTCCTTTGCTAAAGCTATAGCCCCGTTGTTGTCGCAATACAGAGGTACTGGGTCAACAATGGACGGAACCACCTGAAGTTCTTTTAAGAACTTCCTTATCCAGACAGCTTCTTTTGCGGCATCAGATGCAGCGATGTATTCCGCTTCCATAGTCGAGTCTGCTACGGTTTCCTGTTTGGAACTCTTCCAACACACCGCCCCTCCGTTGAGGGTAAAGACAAAACCCGACATGGACTTGGAATCATCCTTGTCACTCTGGAAGCTGGAGTCAGCAAAGGCCTCGATCTGGAGGTCTTTTCCGCCATACACCAAGAACATCTCCTTAGTCCTTCTCAGGTACTTGAGAATGTTCTTTACTGCTATCCAGTGTTTCTCCCCAGGGTTTGACTGATACCTGCTTACCACACTCAGTGCATAAGCTACATCCGGTCTGGTACACAACATCGCATACATTATAGAGCCTACCGCAGAAGCGTAAGGTATAATAGACATGCGATCCCTTTCCAAATCAGTCTTGGGAGACATCTCTTTAGAGAGGGTGATCCCGTGACAAGCCGGTAGGTTACCGCGCTTGGAATCTTCCATACTGAATCTTTTCAGTACGGTGTCGATGTACCTGGACTGTGAAAGTCCTAATATCCTCTTGGATCTATCACGATGGATCCGGATCCCCAGGATGTATGAGGCATCACCCAGGTCTTTCATGGAGAACCTGTGTGACAAGAAACCCTTGACAGATTGTAGCATAGGAATGTTATTTCCTATTAAGAGAATGTCATCCACGTATAAAACAAGGAATACTACAGTTCTCGCTACAAATCTACTATAGATGCATGGTTCATCTGGATTTTTGATAAAGTCAAATTCCTTGACCGTCTCATCAAAACAGATGTTCCAACTCCACGATGCCTGCTTTAGTCCATAGATGGACTTAAGCAACTTGCACACCTTTCCGCTGCTCCCACTCTGAATGAAACCCTCTGGCTGATCCATATAGACACACTCCTCTAAATTTCCATTTAGAAAAGCGGTTTTTACGTCCATCTGCCAAATCTCATAATCGTGGAAGGCAGCAATGGCAAGAAGGATCCGAATGGATTTCAGTATAGCCACTGGAGAAAAAGTTTCGTCATAGTCCAAGCCAGGTCTTTGACGGAAACTCTTTGCTACAAGTCTAGCTTTATAGGTCTCAACCTGTCCATCTACACCAATCTTCCTTTTGAAGATCCACTTGCATCCTACGGGTTTTACCCCGTCTGGAGCAATGTCCAACGTCCATACTTTGTTGGTGTACATGGACTCCATTTCGGTCCGCATTGCATCCAGCCATTTTACCGAGTCAACGCTCTGAACGGCCTGCTGGAAGCTAGTAGGCTCATCATAATCTATGATGCAATCCTCTCTATCCCCGTCTATGAGAAAACCGTAGTATCTCTCGGGCGGATGAGACTGCCTACTACTCCTGCGGAGCGGCGTAGGAATGTCCTGTTCATTTGAACCCTCTGGTTCCACTAAGCTTTCAGTAATAGTCTGTGGTTCTGGAATTTCTTCCAGTTCTACTGCGCTCCCACTTAATTCTTTTTCTAAGAACTGGTGTTCTAGAAAGTGGGCATGACGAGAAACAAGAACTTTTTGTTCCTCTTCGTAGTAGAAGAGATATCCCTTGGAATTCTTTGGATATCCCACAAACTTACACAGTACTGAGCGCGCCTCGAGCTTGTCCGCATGCTGCTTTTTAACAAAAGCTGGACTTCCCCAAGTCTTAATGTGACTGAGATGGGGTCTCTTCCCACACCACATCTCATATGGTGTAGTAGGCACAGTCTTAGTAGGAACCCGGTTCAAAAGGTACGCAGCTGATTCTAGCGCATACCCCCAGAATGATCGCGGTAACTCAGCGTTACTCATCATGGACCGTACCATATCCAATAGGGTTCGGTTCCGTCTCTCCGATACACCGTTGTGTTGCGGAGTGTATGGAGGAGTAAGCTGAGAGAGAATCCCGTTCTCTTTTAAATAATTCAGGAACTCGGCACTTAAGTATTCTCCACCTCGATCCGATCTTAGAATCTTGATACTTTTGCCGGTTTGTTTTTCTACTTCATTCTTATATTCCTGGAATTTTTCAAAAGCTTCGGACTTATGTTTCATTAAGAAGACATAACCGTATCTTGAAAAATCATCCGTAAAAGTAATGAAGTAAGAATAACCGCTTCGCGCATGTGTAGACATTGGACCGCACACGTCGCTGTGTACGAGTCCTAAGAGCTCGCTCGCTCTTACTCCGTGTCCAGTGAACGGAGTCTTTGTCATCTTTCCTTTGAGACAGGATTGACAAGTGGCATACGATTGATATTCGAACGGATCCAAATATCCTTCTGTATGTAACTTAGTCAACCTTCTCTCATTGATGTGACCCAGTCTACAATGCCATAAGAAAGTCTGATTGATATCTGGAGACTTTCTTTTGTGTGTATTCTGGACATTGAAAATCTGTGGTTGGTTTAATACGTATATACCATTGCTTAGTGTACCTGACCCAATCAGAACTTGATTAAGGTGAATGTTTACAACATTACTTACAAACGCAAATTCATAACCTTCTTTAGAAACCAAAGATACAGAAATGATATTACAAGTTGCGTTGGGTACAAAAAAGCAATTACGCAAAACCAAAACATGCCCATCTGACATTCCCAGGTGATAGTCCCCTACGGCTTTAGCATCCATGCTAGCTCCGTTCGCAACTCTGAGGGTCATGTCACCTGCCTTCAAAACTCTACGGTTTCTCAACGCCTGCAAAGAATTACAGATATGAGATCCTGATCCGGTATCCAATACCCAGGAAGTAGAGTTTATAGAAAGACAGTTTTCAATAACATACACACCTGAAGCTGAAGCCGCAACCTGCTTCAATTCCTGTGTCCTGGCCTTCCAAGCCCTGCAATCCTTTTTCCAGTGTCCACTCTTATGACAATAGAAGCATTCTTCCTTTCCAACAAGCTTCCTCGCAATCTTTATTGCCTTTTCCTGTCCCTTCGTACCCACTTTACTAACACCGCCTCTTGGTTTGGCGGGGGCTTTCTTCCTCTTTCCCTTGGCTTTCGCCTTGGACCTAGAGGAAGAAGATCCTCCTACAAACAAAGCGGGTGTTTCCCTACCCTTCTTTAGGGTGCCCTCTGCGCTCCTCAGCAGGTTGAGGAATTCTGAAAGTTCAACTTCCTTTTCTTGCAAGTTGAAATTCAGTATGAACTGGGCGTAAGTGGATGGAAGGGACTGGAGAATTAAATCTGTATAGAGTTCACTGTCCAACGTGGTCCCAAGTTCCGCGAGCTCCTCAGTGTAGCCAATATCTTAAGCACGTGGTCCGCTACCGATGATCCGACGGCCAACTTTGTCGAAAATAACTTCTTCGACACTTCGTATCTTGCGATACGAGACTGCTCTCCATACAGTTCTTTTGTATGGAGAAATATGGACTCGAGGTCCATATTCTCATGCCTCCTCTGATGTTCGTTGTCCATAGAGGCAAGCACGAGGCACCTGGCCTTCGCGCAATCAATCTCCCAAGTCTTACGGATTTCCTTATCCGCGACGCTGGAGGTGGGACCTGGGACGGGGGGAGCTTCGGTGGTAAGAAGATACCCCAGCTTGTCGTAAGTGATTGCCAATTTGACATTCCTGAGCCAATCTTTGTAGTTTGGCCATGTCAGTATGTTTTTATCTAGAAGTAACTTAAGTCCAGTCATTTCGAATTTGGTCGCTGCAGGGGGGAGAGAAGAAACACTTTAGCACGATGCTCTTGCAAGTTTAGAATGGTTTTTAATTTGTCTAAACAGGATGGCTCCCACTGTCTCTCGAATCCCTCCTCAAACCACAAAGGAAGAATTAGCCGGGATCAATCCCACCGTACAATACTTGCTTAACCGTTCAGCCAGACCAGTGTCGGTACTTCGAGGGAGGTTTTCCAACGCTTTCGCGAAGTTCCTTAATTTAATAACCTCTTTTCCCTGGGGGCGTAGCCCCGCTAACACCTTTCTAGGCACCTACTAGGTTTATAGCATTGATCGTTTAGTGAGAAATTTCCCGAGGAGTAGCATATACTCACAGTAGGATCGGGATCCAAATATCATCGCGTGACGAAAATGAAGGAATCCTACCATAATCATCACACTCCAAATGGTATGCAAATCTAGCAAGTTTCAGTACTTATGAAACTCCCGATGTGGATTTTTGCTCCATGCTCTTATGACCTTGACTTTGGCCAAAATATCATAAGTCACATGTCAAGTTCTACCCGTCACTTTCCAGGTTAATTTGGATCCATCCGTACATACCCTTGACTTTGGCCAAAATGGCAGCACGACTGTCCCAAACCAACGCATCTATCTATGCTACACATGAACACCCAATAGCTACCAATCACTGTGCCTTGACTTTGGCCAAAATACACAGCTTGAATACTATTGCCTATTCATGCGAAACGACGGAGGGCTACGAATGGTTTTGGTAAAACCGTGAACGTAGTGAACTTGATATAATCGATGGAACGAGATAGCTTTTAGAAGGAGTGGCTCAAGCTCCGCATTTAAAAGTTAGTTTTGAAAAGAACCGAGTGGTTTTTCGAAAGTGTTCCAACGACTTTAACTTGGTTTATTATCTTGCATTAGTTCTTTTAATGCGTGATATTCTTGCATTAGTTCTTTTAATGCGTCCCATCATTTAATCCTACCATTGCAGAAAACAACCAAAATATGACGTACGCTTATGCCATTCGCATTCGCCACGGGGTCCCGTCATCACTCGTTAGGTTACTTAACTAACGACAGAGCGGGGGCTGGGCTAGCGCGGCTGTAAAACATAAGCAACGCCTAAATAGAAAGCAATGATAGACATTACAGATCACAGATGAATACATTGGATATACTAGCAATCCGCAATCCTTTCGAGCCTGCAACGAAAAGCGGATTACACGGTCGCGGTGAATAGCAAATACCCCACCTAAGACCCCTACGGGTGCGGCAAACTACCCGCCAAGTACTCGGCAGTTTGTGCACCCCTCCATGGGTCTATCCTAGGAGCAAAAACAGTAAAAAGAATTATACAATGACGGCTACAACCCCGACCCGGTTGTGCGGCCAAACAAATAATAATATTACATCAATTTATATTTACAATGAATGAAAGAAAAACAAAAGCTCATCTCACATCCACCCCGGCTATTCACCCGCGACAGTCCAACACATTCATATACACAATCCAATATCAAACACAGATCATGTATAACCCCGACTAATCGACTTATAGCGATTAGCCGACGTTCAATACATGTAAACATCACAGATATAACCACCATAGTCAAAGTGCAGTGAAGTTCGGAAAAATACGGAATTATAGGACCCCAAAAGTAAATTTCAGTTCTGGAAAATCTAGGCACATATAATATATCTTAAAAATCCCAAAACCAACACAGAGACACACTGCACGAAAAACGATGACGAGAGGACAACAAACGGCGGCGGTTCCGCGGCAAATGCCTACCTCATGCCGCGGAACCGCGGCGGTTTGAATGAATCATGGGATCGTTTTTCTTGGGTGTTCACACAAAACCCTGAGCCGAATTTAGGTGTATAACAAATCTCGTTTTGACCAGAAAAAATTTTAACAGAAACTTAGGGTTTTGGTTTTTCCGGTTTTGCGATTTTTCGTTTCCGAACTTCGTTACACTTCACTACTTAGCTAGTTTAAGTTTAGTTAGGCTCTGATACCACTGTAAGTCCACGTTGCGACCCCCGGTGCTTACGGGGAGGCGGAAACGGTATAAAAAACAAATTTTTATCGCAAGAGGCAACATGGACTAAACAAGGTCGGGATCGTGTCTAAACTAAACTAGCAAACATACAAAGGAGCGTTAGCTACTCGGATGAAGAGTTATACCTAAACTTGAACTCCTTCTTCTTTAAACTTTGTAGAGGTTGATGGTTCTCTTCTCGTCGCCTTCTTCCGTCGAAGATGGATCCACCTGAGGGTTCAACCTTCGGGCTCTTTCTCGAACTTTGAGTGAACTAGAATCTCCGGCTTGCTAAACCCTTGATCCTAGAGTGAGTAGAGAATGTCTAAGGGGTGCTTTTCTTTTAAGGAGAGGGATTCTCAACACATGAGAAGGATTCTCCTTTGGCTAGAGGAAGAAGAAGAAGAAGTGAGGAGAGAGAATGATTATGAAAGAATGAGCTATCTTTTTCTTTTTGCAACCATATCAAAAAGAAAAAGAATTATCTAAATAATAATAATTCAAAATGAGAATAGTTAATGGTAGTTTTGGAATGACCACTATCATGCTTCATTAAATGAATGTAAGCATGAATCAAGGAGTATCTTTGCAAAGCATGATGGTGGTCAACATTCAACCATGGTCAACAAGTCAACCATGGTCAACAAGTCAACAAAATCAACCATAACATAATTCTCATTTAATTACTATTATTAATTGATAATCCATAAATCCATTAGGGTTTGGAAAATGATGACTGTCAACTGTGCATACGCACCCGTTCCGAAACCCTAATGAAATACCTCATCCTCCGCCTCAAGCAACTGTGCATACACACCTGCATTCTCGTTCCGAGGAACAAGAATACCGAGATATAAAAGCAACCCCAAAACATATACCAGTATCTGGCTCAAACCAGAGCCTGCCAGTATAATCCGTCCGGACTCCAAACGTGCACAAGTGCGCGGATGAGAACGAACCCTGCCGCAAAACCATGCGACCTCTACTCTGTTTTGCCCAAAGGCGAATACCCTCTGTGTGGGACTCTAAAGACTCGACACTACGCTGGCAGTGGGTTTAACCACAGACCGCAAGCGGCACTAGCTGTGCGTAACGGTCCCCAGGTAGATGCCGACAAGAAGGCTGACGAGGTGAACCCCATCTGAACTCCTACTGAGTCTGAATGTGACATTCTCCATACAGTCCGGTCTGTTCGTCTGATACATCGCATGTCGGGCCTAGGGGGCGGTAGAACGTCAGTCCCCCAAAAGCGGTACAAGTCGTGTCGGAGTGAAGCCCAAAACACCCTGAGATAACACTGGAAGCCTACCAGTATATCTCGCTTGCCCTGGCCAGGGACTACTCGTGTAATGGCTCTCCTAGACACAACGCGATGTCAACCCCCAATACCGGGAGAGACGAATCCTGTCTAACCGTCACTGCCTCCAAGTGCTTCGGGACTGCACCCAACCACTACCTGTTTGCACGACTCCTTTGAGCCGTGGTAGGGTAGTGATCAAAATGTAGTGGGAACACACTCGAGGCGAAGTGCCAGTATCAAGTCAGCGGACTAAGCTGTACTCATGTCACCTGGGAACTGATAACTGACGATAGGTATAATACCAACCTTTCAGTTCCCGACGAGTCCTGTCCAGTGTACCCGTAACCTAACTAGCACCCGTATACTATCTCCAGTACGACGTACTGATGGCTGTGGGACAGACCATCTCCCACACTGGGATGAGAAGCGCATACGCTAGTCTACTCCGGAGTATCGATGCCCTGTCTCGATAGTCCTGCGACTAGGGACCTGTATAAGGATGTGCTTATAGATTACCCAGCCCCCACTAGTGTGACTGCCATCATAACGCTGGTAATCAAGCAAAGATCCTAAGGGCTCCACTAATGCGTATAGGTGATATCGTAAAATAAACACATGTACACATTGAAGTAGAAACAAACCAAGTAGCATACTACTATATTGAGCAAGATTGTTTATACAAGGTGAATATCCCAAGCTTCCATTAAGTAATATACAAACTAGTATGATACAGTAATGGCCTCTAGGGCATATACACTAACAGCCCTCCCCTCAATGGTCAAAAAAGAATGAATGAGATGGGGTCACGTCCTCCCACATGCCCCTTGGATAAATCCCTCAAAAAAATATAACAAAGCCAAGCCAGAACAGATTTTGGGCGCCTTCATGTGTCCCCACGTGACCCCTAGCAAACCCTTTTAATATCCAGTGCATAGGTACCTATCACGTGCCCACACGTGATCGCCATGAAAATTAAGTGTTTAACACTTATTTGAATATTTTGAGAATAAAATAAAGGAAGCTTGGCCCAATCCTAGGTCGCCTCACGTGTCCTCACGTGAGCGCTTCATATTTTTTTAGTGTTTAACACTATTTCAAGCACTTCATCCCTAGTGTTTAACACTATTTTAAATGCATCACGTGGGAACACGTGATTGCCAAATATGTGCTAGTGTTTAAACACTATATTCAAATCAGTCTTAGCCCAAATTAGCTAAGTCTTCCAGAGGTAAGACTCCCCTCTGACTGAACCTCAAATACACTGTTGTCTTCCAAAATTGGCCATCTCATATGGCATACGAGTACTCGGCACTCAATAAAAGACAAAAATATTGTCAGAACCCAGACCCATGCTTAGCATTGCTAAGTAAAGGGGGGCTGAGCCCAGACAAATGTTTAGTAGCCCAGATAAATGTTCAGTAGCCCAAACAAATTTCCAACATTTTTTCTCAATTCAGATTTAACTGAGCACATGTGCTCATAATCTAATTAATTGATCTTAGTCTCAAATTGAACTACAGATCTCCTAACCTACAACGGTTCAAGGGTACATCTCTTCATTCCTATGATATGTGTCGTTATAATTCTTCAACGTCTTCAGGGAGGTGATGGGTCCCGACAACCAGCAAATCTTACAGACTATGATGTCTCTAAACTGGACTGTGAGGTCCTTAAACTCATGGACTATGATGTCCTTAACCTTATGGACCGTGATGTCCCTAAACTAAACCCTACAGACTATGATGTCTTTAAACTGGACTGTGAGGTCCTTAAGCTCATGGACTATGATGTCCTTAACCTTCACAGACTATGATGTTTTTAAACTGGACCGAGATGTCCTTAAACTAACATTGGACCGTAATGTCCTTAAACTAATGGACCGCAATGTCCTAAACTAAACAATAGAGCCCAAATGCTCTTTTGTTGGATCTAAATGATCCTGTTAAGTTGATCTTAGTCTAAAATTAGACTAACGTATCCTTAACAAATCGTTAAGTTGATCTTAGTCTAAAATTAAACAAACGTATCCTTAACAAACGTTTAAGTTGATCTTAGTCTCAAATGAGACTAACGCATCCTTAAACCCAACCCCAAACCCAAATCTAAGAAAATACGGATTTGGACTAATCCACGCCCTACGGGTGACAACATAAATTAGTCTCCGTATACAATCCATTGACAACCAAAAACAAAACAAACACCCACGACACGAATTGACCATCTGGAAAAGGAGAAAGTGGTTACCGCGATGCGGTAGCGTAATTAACTGCGGGGGCTTACGCCTGCAGGGAAGAGCATCCCCACAATCAAAAACCCCTCAACGTGGGGGAATCTGACGAAATCTGCTATATCGGTCGCATCCGTCTAAACCTTCGATACACGGTGTCATAAATCAACTTGGTATCTTCGGAGTGGTGGACGGATAGCACCAAATAGCATCTGCCCTCGAAATTCAGGCGGGACGTCCCAATGTCCCGGTCGCGTCTTTCGGCAGAGAACAGATTCTGGCACGCCCGATGAGACCTTTTCCTCTTTCCACTCCACACTTCGTGTGTCGTGTTTCACGAATAAGTCGCGGTTTAACATGGTTGCTTTTGGATTTGAAGTACTAAGATTTGGTATCTTGCTCCGTGCAGAAAAACAAAAGATCAAATGGCTTTTAACTGCACAAGCTGCAACAACGGCAATAACTCTCACTCCGTCCCCGTAGGAGGAGTGACCTACGGGCCTCAGGAGGCCTCCGTTTTCATAATGCCGGTGGAACAAGTAACCCAAGCCACCACATGGTTATTCTTTGAGACCATACTCCCACCCATAAGCTTCAACACACCACTGCCATCACAAGAAGCTCCAAAGAAGTCGGTCTTTGATCGGCTTGCAACTACTGCGGCCCCTCTCAACGGGTCGTCCAAGTCCACTGCCTCAGTTTTCAACAGACTGGGCCGAAGCTCAGATGGGCCCATGAAGAAGCCCATAATTCCTGAAGAGGTTATCCCAAAGCGGATAGCCATTCCTACTTCTAAAGTCACCAAGGCGGCTTCTCTTGCTAAGGGGTCGGTTTTCACAAGATTGGCCGTTTCAGCTCCCGTTCCAGACAAAGTCATGAAGGCCGTTTCCCCTATTCGAAATTCGGCCTTCGCAAGACTGACCACCCCCTCTCAACGGGTGTCAGTCTTCGACAGGCTACTACCAATAACAGTCTCTCCTCAAAGCAGGGGGCATGTGTAAGTCCACGTTACCGTCCCCGGTTCTTGCGGGGAGGCGGAAACGGTATGAAAATCAAATTTTTAGCGCAAAGGGCAACATGGACTATCAAAGTCGGGATCTTTTCTAAACTAAACTAGCTATCAAGCTAAAGAGAGTTAGCTACTCGGATAAAAGGTTATACCTAACTTGAACTCCATCTTCTTGAAACCTTTGTAGGGTTTGATGGTGCTTTCCTCGTCGCCTTCTTCCGTCAAAGATGGATCCACCTGAGGGTTCGACCTTCGGGCTCCTTTCTCGAACTTTGAGAGAACTAGGATCTTTGGCTTGCTAAACCTCTAACCCTAGAGTGAGTAGAGAGTGGCTTTGGGGTGTTTTTATCTCAAGGAGAGGGATTCTCAACACATGAGAAGGGATCTCCTTGAACTAGAGGAGGAAGAAGAAGAAGTGAGGAGAGAGAAGTGTTATGATAGAATGAGCTATTCTTTTCATTTTACAACCATAACTAAAATGAAAAGAATTATCAAATTAACAATAATAATAAAAATGAAATAGTTGATGGATGGTTTGGAATGACCACTATCATCACATTCATTAAATGAATTTTGCGAGAATCAAAGAGCATCTTTGATATGTAATGATGATGGTCAAACTTTGTCAACCTTGGTCAACAAGTCAACAAAACCAACCATGACACAATTTCATTTAATTAATATTATTAATTGATATATCATAAATTCATTAGGGTTTGGAAAAAGACGACTGTCAACTGTGCATACGCACCTGTTCCGAAACCCTAATGAAAAACCTCTTCCTCCGCCTCAATCAACTGTGCATACACACCCGCATTCTTGTTCCGAGGAACATGAATACAATGAGATAAAATCAACCCCAAAACATATACCAGTATCTGGCTCAAACCAGAGCCAGCTAGTAATATCTGTCCGGACTCCAAACGTGCACAAGTGCGCGGATGAGAACGAACCCTGTCGCAAAACCATGCGACCTCTACTCTGTTTTGCCCAGAGGCGAATAGCCCTCTGTGTCGGACTCTAAAGACTCGACACTACGCTGGCAGTGGGTTTAACCACAGATCGCAAGCGGCACAAGCTGTGCGTAACGATCCCCAGGTAGATGTCGATAAGAAGACTGATGAGGTGAACCCCATCTGAACTCCCACTGAGTCTGAATGTGACAGTCTCCGTACAGTCCGGTCTGTTCGTCTGATACATCGCATGTCGGGCCTAGGGGGCGGTAAACGTCAGTCCCCTAATAGCGGTACAAGTCGTGTCGGAGTGAAGCCCAAAACACCCTGAGATAACACTGGAAGCCTACCAGTATATCTCGCTTGCCCTGACCAGGGACTACTCGTGTAATGGCTCTCCTAGACACAGCGCGATGTCAACCCCCAATACCGGGAGAGACGAATCCTGTCTAACCGTCACTGCCTCCAAGTGCTTCGGGACTGCACCCAACCACTACCTGTTTGCACGACTCCTTTGAGCCGTGGTAGGGTAGTGATCAAAGTGCAGTGGGAACACACTCGAGGCGAAGTGCCAGTGTCAAGTCAGCGGACTAAGCTGTACTCATGTCACCAGGGAACTGATAACTCACGATAAGTATAATACCAACTTGTCAGTTCCCGACGAGTCCTGTCCAGTGTACTCGTAACCTAACGAGCACCCGCATACTATCTCAAGTACGACGTACTGACGGCTGTGGGACAGACCGTCTCCCACACTGGGATGAGAAGCGCATGCGCCCGTCTACTCCGGAGTATCGATGCCCTGTCTCGATAGTCCTGTGACTAGGGACCTGTATAAGGATGTGCTTATAGATTACCCAGCCCCCACTAGTGTGACTGCCATCACAACGCTGGTAATCAAGCAAAGATCCTAAGGGCTCCACTAATGCGTATAAGTGATATGATAAAATAAACACATGTACACATTGAAGTAGAAACAAACCAAGTAGCATACTACTATTTTGAGCAAGATTGTATATACAAGGTGAATATCCCAAGCTTCCATTAAGTAATATACAAACCAGTATGATACAGTAATGGCCTCTAGGGCATATACACTAACAATCTCCCACTTGCACTAAGGCCATGTACTGGCGTATCGAAGACCTATCATCTCGATCAGCCGTTCGAACTGTGTCTAGGATAGGGCCTTGGTGAATGGATATGCAGTGTTTTCTTCTGAAGCAACCCTCCGAACCTCGATCTCCATGCGATCCACGATCTCTCTGATCAGGTGATACCGCCTCAAGATGTGTCTGGATCTCTGATGGGACCTGGGTTCCTTCGCTAAAGCTATAGCCCCGTTGTTGTCACAATACAGAGGTATTGGGTCAACAATGGACGGAACCACCTGAAGTTCTTTCAAGAACTTCCTCATCCAGACAGCTTCTTTTGCGGCATCAGATGAAGCGATGTATTCCGCTTCCATCGTCGAGTCTGCAACGGTTTCCTGTTTGGAACTCTTCCAACACACCGTCCCTCCATTGAGGGTAAAGACAAAACCCGACATGGACTTGGAATCATCCTTGTCACTCTGGAAGCTGGAGTCAGCAAAGGCCTCGATCTGGAGGTCTTTTCCGCCATACACCAAGAACATCTCCTTAGTCCTTCTCAGGTACTTGAGAATGTTCTTTACTGCTATCCAGTGTTTCTCCCCAGGGTTTGAATGATACCGGCTTACCACACTTAGTGCATAAGCTACATCCGGTCTGGTACACAACATCGCATACATTATAGAGCCTACCGCAGAAGCGTAGGGTATAATAGACATGCGATCCCTCTCTAAATCAGTCTTGGGAGACATCTCTTTAGAGAGGGTGATCCCGTGACAAGCCGGTAGGTTACCGCGCTTGGAATCTTCCATACTGAATCTCTTTAGTATAGTGTCGATGTACCTGGACTGTGAAAGTCCTAATATCCTCTTGGATCTATCACGATGGATCCGGATCCCCAGGATGTATGAGGCATCACCCAGGTCTTTCATGGAGAACCTGTGTGACAAGAATCCCTTGACAGATTGTAGCATAGGAATGTCATTTCCTATTAAGAGAATGTCATCCACGTATAAAACGAGGAATACTACAGTTCTCGCTACAAATCTACTATAGATGCATGGTTCATCTGGATTTTTGATAAAGCCAAATTCCTTGACCGTCTCATCAAAACAGATGTTCCAACTCCGCGATGCCTGCTTTAGTCCATAAATGGACTTAAGCAACTTGCACACCTTTCCGCTGCTCCCACTCTGAATGAAACCCTCTGGCTGGTCCATATAGACACACTCCTCTAAATTTCCATTTAGAAAAGCGGTTTTTACGTCCATCTGCCAAATCTCATAATCGTGGAAGGCAGCAATGGCAAGAAGGATCCGGATGGATTTCAGCATAGCCACTGGAGAAAAGGTTTCGTCATAGTCCAAACCAGGTCTTTGACGAAAACCCTTTGCAACAAGTCTAGCTTTATAGGTCTCAACCTGTCCATCTACACCAATCTTCCTTTTGAAGATCCACTTGCATCCTACGGGTTTTACCCCGTCTGGAGCAATGTCCAACGTCCATACTTTGTTGGTGTACATGGACTCCATTTCGGTCCGCATTGCATCCAGCCATTTTACCGAGTCAATGCTCTGAACGGCCTGTTGGAAGCTAGTAGGCTCATCATAATCTATGATGCAATCATCTCTATCCCCGTCTATGAGAAAACCGTAGTATCTCTCGGGTGGATGAGACTGCCTACTACTCCTGCGGAGCGGCGTAGGAATGTCCTGTTCTTTTGAACCCTCTGGTTCCACTAAGCTTTCAGCAATAGTCTGTGGTTCTGGAATTTCTTCCAGTTCTACTGCGCTCCCACTTATTTCCTTTTCTAAGAACTGGTGTTCTAGAAAGTGGGCATTACGGGAAACAAGAACTTTTTGTTCCTCTGCGTAGTAGAAAAGATACCCCCTGGTGTTCTTTGGGTATCCCACAAACTTGCACAGTACTGAACGTGCCTCGAGTTTGTCCGCATGCTGCTTTTTGACAAAAGCTGAACATCCCCAGATCTTCAGATATTGAAGATAGGGTTTCTTCCCACTCCATAGCTCATATGGTGTGGTAGGCACAGTCTTAGTGGGAACTCGGTTCAAAAGGTATGCGGCTGATTCTAGCGCATATCCCCAGAATGATCGCGGTAACTTAGCGTTACTCATCATGGACCGTACCATATCCAATAGGGTGCGGTTCCGTCTCTCCGATACACCGTTATGTTGCGGAGTGTATGGAGGAGTAAGTTGAGAGAGAATTCCATTCTCTTTTAAATAGTCCAGGAACTCGGCACTCAAGTATTCACCACCTCGATCCGATCTTAGAATCTTGATACTTTTGCCGGTTTGTTTTTCTACCTCATTTTTATATTCCTGGAATTTTCCAAAGGTTTCGGATTTATGTTTCATTAAGAAGACATGTCCGAACCTTGAAAAATCATCCGTAAAAGTAATGAAGTAAGAAAAACCGCTTCGCGCATGTGTAGACATTGGACCGCACACGTCGCTGTGTACGAGTCCCAAGAGCTCGCTCGCTCTTACTCCGTGTCCAGTGAACGGAGTCTTTGTCATTTTTCCTTTGAGACAGGATTGACAAGTGGCATATGATTGATATTCGAACGGATTCAAATATCCTTCTTTATGTAACTTAGTCAACCTTCTCTCATTGATGTGACCCAGTCTACAATGCCATAAGAAAGCCTGATTTATATCTGGAGACTTTCTTTTGTGTGTATTCTGGACATTGAAAATCTGTGGTTGGTTTAATACGTATATACCATTGCTTAGTGTACCTGACCCAATCAGAACTTGATTAAGGTGAATGTTTACAACATTACTTACAAACGCAAATTCATAACCTTCTTTAGAAACCAAAGATACAGAAATGATATTACAAGTTGCGTTATGTACAAAAAAGCAATTACGTAAAACCAAAACATGTCCATCCGACATTCCCAGGTGATAGTCCCCCACGGCTTTAGCATCCATGCTAGCTCCGTTCGCAACTCTGAGGGTCATATCACCTGCCTTCAAAACCCTACGGTTTCTCAACGCTTGCAAAGAATTACAGATATGAGATCCTGATCCGGTATCCAATACCCAGGAAGTAGAGTTTATCGAAAGACAGTTTTCAATAACATACACACCTGAAGCTGAAGCCGCAACCTGCTTCAGTTCCTGTGTCCTGGCTTTCCAAGCCCTGCAATTTTTCTTCCAGTGTCCACTTTTATGACAATAGAAGCATTCTTCTTTACCCACAAGCTTCCCCGCTATCTTTGTTGCCTTTGCCTTTCCCTTCGTATCCACTTTACTAACACCGCCCCTTGGTTTGGCGGGGGCTTTCTTCTTCTTTCCCTTGGCTTTCGTCTTGGACCTAGAAGAAGAAGATCCTCCTACAAACAAAGTGGGTGTTTCCCTACCTTCTGTAGGGTGCCCTCTGCGCTCCTCAGCATGTTGAGGAGTTCTGAAAGTTCAACTTCTTTTTCTTGTAAGTTGAAGTTCAGTATAAACTGGGCGTAAGTGGAAGGAAGGGACTGGAGAATCAAGTCCGTATAGAGCTCACTCTCCAACGTGGTCCCAAGTTCTGCGAGCTCCTCAATGTAGCCAATCATCTTAAGCACGTGTTCCGCTACCGATGATCCGACGGCCAATCTTGCCGAAAATAACTTTTTCGATATTTCGTATCTTGCGATACGAGACTGCTCTCCATACAGTTCTTTTGTATGGAGAAATATGGATTCTAGGTCCATATTCTCGTGCCTCCTCTGATGTTCGTTGTCCATAGAGGCAAGCACGAGGCACTTGGACTTCGCGCAATCAATCTCCCAAGTCTTACGGATTTCCTTATCCGCGACGCTGGAGGTGGGACCTGGGACGGGGGGAGCTTTGGTGGTAAGAAGATACCCCAGCTTGTCGTAAGTGATTGCCATCTTGACATTCCTGAGCCAATCTTTGTAGTTTGGCCCTGTCAGTATGTTTTTATCTAGAAGTAACTTAAGTCCAGTCATGTTGATTGGTCGCTGCAATTAGGAGAGAGAAGAAACACTCAGCACGATGCTCTTGCAAGTTTAGAATGGTTTTTAATTTGTCTAAACAGGATGGCTCCCACTGTCTCTCGAATCCCTCCTCAAACCATAAAGGAAGAATTAGTCGGGATCAATCCCACCGCACAATACTTGTTTAACCGTTCAGCCAGGCCAGTGTCGGTACTTCGAGGGAGGTTTTCCAACGCTTTCGCGAAGTTTCTTAATTTAAGAACCTCTTTTCCCTGGGGGCGTAGCCCCGCTAACACCTTTCTAGACACCTACTAGGTTTATAGCATTGATCGTTTAGTGAAAAATTTCCCGAGGAGTAGCATATACTCACAGTAGGATAGGAATCCAAATATCATTGCGTGACGAAAATGAAGGAATCCTACCATAATCATCACACTCCAAATGGTATGCAAATTTAGCAAGTTTCAGTGCTTATGAAACTCCCGATGTGGATTTTTGCCCCATGTTCTTATGACCTTGGCGTGAGGTCAAAATGTCATAAGTCACATGTCAAGTTCTACCCATCATTATCCCTGTTGATTTGAACCCACCCGTATCTACCCTTGACGTAGGCCAAAATGGCAGTACGGCTGTCCCAAAACAACGTATTCTATCTATGCAACAGATAAATATCTGGTAGCTACCAATCACTATGCCTTGGCGTGAGGTCAAAATACATAGCTTGAATACTACCGAATATTTAGCTGAAATGATGGAGGGCTACGAATGGTTTTGGCTAAACCGTGAACGTAGTGAACTTGATATAATCGATGGAACGAGATAGGTTTTAAAAGAAGTGGCTCAAGCTCCGCATTTAAAAGTTAGTTTTGAAAAGAACCGAGTGGTTTTTCGAAAGTGTTCCAACGACTTTAGCTTGATTTATTATCTTGCATTAGTTCTTTTAATGCGTGATATTCTTGCATTAGTTCTTTTAATGCGTCCCATCATTTAATCCTACCATTGCAGAAAACAACCAAAATATGACGTATGCTTATGCCATTCGCATTCGCCACAGGGTCCCGTCATCACCCGTTAGGTTACTTAACTAACGACAGAGCGGGGGCAGGGCTAGCGCGGCTGTAAAACATAAGCAACGCCTAAATTGTTATAAATATATAGCAATGATAGACATTACAGATCACAGATGAATACATTGGATATACTAGGAATCCGCAATCCTTTCGAGCCTACAACGAAAAGAGGATTACACGGTCGCGGTGAATAGCCAAAACCCCACCCAAGACCCCTACGGGTGCGGCAAACTACCCGCCAAGTACCCCGAAGTGGAGCAACCTCCCTCATCGCCGTGAGTAGGCCACTCGGCACTTCGAGATACCCGGTAGTTTGTGCACCCCTCCATGGGTCTATCCTAGGAGCAAAAACAGTAAAAAGAATTATACAATGACGGCTACAACCCCGACCCGGTTGTGCGGCCATACAAATAATAATATTACATCAATTTACATTTTACATGAATGAAAGAAAAAGAAACACTCATCTCACATCCACCCCGGCTATTCACCCGTGACAGTCCAACGCATTCATATACACAAACCATCATCAAACACAGATCACAGATATGTATAACCCCGACTAATCGATATATAGCGATTAGCCGACGTTCAATACATATAAACATCACAGATATAACCAATATAGTCAAAGTGTAGTGAAGTTCGATAAAAAAATACGGATTTATAGGCCCCCAAAAACAAATTTCTTTTCTGGAAAACCCGGGCACAAATAAACCATCTGAAAAATCCCAAAACCATACCAGAAGAACACTGCACAAAACCCGATCACGAGAGGAGCCTAAAAGGCGGCGGTTCCGCGGCAAATGCATACCTATTGCCGCGGAACCGCGGCGGTTTGAGGGAATCAGGGGATCGTTTTTGGTGGGTGTTCTCACAAAACCCTGAGCCGATTTTAGGAGTAAAACTTTTTCATTTTAGAGCACAAAAAATTTCAACAGAAAGTTAGGGTTTTGTTTCTCCGGTTTTTTGCGATTTTTCCGTTCGAACTTCTATACACTTTACTACTAAGCTAGTTTAAGTTTAGTTAGGCTCTGATACCACTGTAAGTCCACGTTGCCGTCCCCGGTTCTTGCGGGGAGGCGGAAACGGTATGAAAATCAAATTTTTAGCGCAAAGGGCAACATGGACTATCAAAGTCGGGATCTTTTCTAAACTAAACTAGCTATTAAGCTAAAGAGAGTTAGCTACTCGGATAAAAGGTTATACCTAACTTGAACTCCTTCTTCTTGAAACCTTTGTAGGGTTTGATGGTGCTTTCCTCGTCGCCTTCTTCCGTCAAAGATGGATCCACCTGAGGGTTCGACCTTCGGGCTCCTTTCTCGAACTTTGAGAGAACTAGGATCTTTGGCTTGCTAAACCTCTAACCCTAGAGTGAGTAGAGAGTGGCTTTGGGGTGTTTTTATCTCAAGGAGAGGGATTCTCAACACATGAGAAGGGATCTCCTTGAACTAGAGGAGGAAGAAGAAGAAGTGAGGAGAGAGAAGTGTTATGATAGAATGAGCTATTCTTTTCATTTTACAACCATAACTAAAATGAAAAGAATTATCAAATTAACAATAATAATAAAAATGAAATAGTTGATGGATGGTTTGGAATGACCACTATCATCACATTCATTAAATGAATTTTGCTAGAATCAAAGAGCATCTTTGATATGTAATGATGATGGTCAAACTTTCAACCATGGTTAACAAGTCAACCTTGGTCAACAAGTCAACAAAACCAACCATGACACAATTTCATTTAATTAATACTATTAATTGATATATCATAAATTCATTAGGGTTTGGAAAAAGACGACTGTCAACTGTGCATACGCACCTGTTCCGAAACCCTAATGAAAAACCTCTTCCTCCGCCTCAATCAATTGTGCATACACACCCGTATTCTTGTTCCGAGGAACATGAATACAATGAGATAAAATCAACCCCAAAACATATACCAGTATCTAGCTCAAACCAGAGCCAGCTAGTAATATCTGTCCGGACTCCAAACGTGCACAAGTGCGCGGATGAGAACGAACCCTGTCGCAAAACCATGCGACCTCTACTCTGTTTTTCCCAGAGGCGGATAGCCCTCTGTGTCGGACTCTAAAGACTCGACACGACGCTGGCAGTGGGTTTAACCACAGATCGCAAGCGGCACTAGCTGTGCGTAACGATCCCCAGGTAGATGTCGATAAGAAGACTGATGAGGTGAACCCCATCTGAACTCCCACTGAATCTGAATGTGACAGTCTCCGTACAGTCCGGTCTGTTCGTCTGATACATCATATGTCGGGCCTAGGGGGCGGTAAACGTCAGTCCCCTAATAGCGGTACAAGTCGTGTCGGAGTGAAGCCCAAAACACCCTGAGATAACACTGGAAGCCTACCAGTATATCTCGCTTGCCCTGGCCAGGGACTACTCGTGTAATGGCTCTCCTAGACACAGCGCGATGTCAACCCCCAATACCGGGAGAGACGAATCCTGTCTAACCGTCACTGCCTCCAAGTGCTTCGGGACTGCACCCAACCACTGCCTGTTTGCACGACTCCTTTGAGCCGTGGTAGGGTAGTGATCAAAGTGCAGTGGGAACACACTCGAGGCGAAGTGCCAGTGTCAAGTCAGTGGACTAAGCTGTACTCATGTCACCTGGGAACTGATAACTCACGATAGGTATAATACCAACTTGTCAGTTTTCGACGAGTCCTGTCCAGTGTACTCGTAACCTAACGAGCACCCGCATACTATCTCAAGTACGACGTACTGACGGCTGTGGGACAGACCGTCTCCCACACTGGGATGAGAAGCGCATGCGCCAGTCTACTCCGGAGTATCGATGCCCTGTCTCGATAGTCCTGCGACTAGGGACCTGTATAAGGATGTGCTTATAGATTACCCAGCCCCCACTAGTGTGACTGCCATCACAATGCTGGTAATCAAGCAAAGATCCTAAGGGCTCCACTAATGCGTATAAGTGATATGATAAAATAAACACATGTACACATTGAAGTAGAAACAAACCAAGTAGCATACTACTATTTTGAGCAAGATTGTATATACAAGGTGAATATCCCAATCTTCCATTAAGTAATATACAAACCAGTATGATACAGTAATGGCCTCTAGGGCATATACACTAACAGCATGAAGAAGCTCATCCAACAGCGGAGATGATCCCGGCCGCCCGACATGCTCGACGTCGCCACTGGCACCGAGTGAGAAAAGCTGGGGGCAGTTCACCCTCTAGACTAACTCCGCCAGCTCCAACTGTGGAAGTCGATACCACTGTTCCAACTGGGAACAACTTTGAACCACTAAGGAAGGTCCGCAAGAACTCTCCAACGGCTATGCTGAAAATATCTCCTCCACCTATGGAGAACACTATAAAGGTGAAGCCGGAGCAGCCCCCTCAGCGGCTGTCCTCCAAAATTTACAGGGTCTGGCGACAGGTCCAAGACTCCGTGATTGATCAAGACTACCCCCACCGACAGGAACAGATGAAAGCGCGGCGAGAAGAGGACTATCCTGTCAAGCCACAGAAGGTGTCATCTGTTTGGGTACCCGCTGCAACGGCTCCCTCAACTTCGACCGCCCATAAGAGGAGAAGGCCGGAGAAAATTCCCGTGTCTGCGACAAATGTCAAAGGCACTGAGCCTAAACGCCTTAAGTCTGGGGGCATGGTGGTCCATACCGTCTATATGGCATCCGGAAAAGAGGATAGCCGTATTTTCACAGGTCATCGACCGCTTACGCGATCAGTGACTAAGGCTCAGGAGCAGCAGTAACAAAAGCTCCAAGAGAAGCTAACAGCTATGGCCGCACTCACGGGACCAAAAGCAAGCCCGGAGACATCTTCGGAGCAACGTCATGAGCAGGAAACTGATGCCGAATTCCTTCGGAGAATGCTTGAGAAGAAGGAAAAAGTGGCTGCGGAACAAGCGGCCAATATAAAACAAATGGCCCTTTTATTCCAAGATATGGTGGGCCTGATGATCCAGCTGGACCCTCCAGCCGAAAATCCTCCGGTAATAATCGAAGATGATAGAGGAGAGACATCAAATCCTCTGCTGGCTCTGTCAGCAGCCAAGGAGGAGACCATCTCCAAAGCCATGCTCGATGATTATATAGCTCAGAAAATACGAGCTCATCAGGCGAGCGAAGCGGCCGGGCAGATTGTTAAGATTAGACGACCTTATCCGGATTGGTATGACCAAATAAAGTACCCACCAGGATACACAATTCCTAAATTCCATGTGTACAAGGGGACAGGCAATCCCCATCAACATGTCGCTCAGTTCAGGGCTCTCTACGGCAACACTAGAGGGGATGATAATCGCCAATTCGTCGGCAGTTTGGCGGAAACGGCCTTTGAGTGGTATTCGGAGCTTCCCAACGACTCCGTCAAAACTTTTACGGAGATGGAATTGCTGTTCACCCTACGTTTCGTAAGCGTTAGCGAGCGCACCCCGATCACCGCGTTAATTAATGCCAGAGTGAAGCCAGGCGAAACATGGGTGCAGTATGCGATACGGCGGCGGAATCTATGGTTGAAGTGCGAACAGCGCATCGAAGAAGCACCTGCAGTGGGCATGTTCGTGGGAACCATCGATCCACAGGCGACCATTTCCCAATTCATGATGTTCTTCAAGCCAACTACTTTTCAGGCCCTGATTGACAAACTGGCCCAAATGGATCGGATGGGTCATAGACCCTCTTCTTCAAAGTTGGAATCTCGAAACGAGAAAGGAAAAGGGAAAGCGACTTTCGTCGCCAATACTCAGCAGCAGCCCAGTAGTCCAAAACTAATTGATCGCCAAGATGAGAGACGGCGATTCTTTAATGAGAAAATGAAGCGCCCTTATTCGTTTTCCCTGGATAAAACGAGGAGACTGTTCGAGCTGGCGGTGCGCAACAAGCTCATCAACTTGCCGGATCCAAAATGCCTATTGCAACCCGGTGAGGCTAATAATCCCAATTATTGCCCCTATCACCGAGCGATAGGCCATCCAATCGAAAATTGCTTCGTCTTCAAAGGGTGGATTGAGAACCAATACCAACAGGGCAAATTCACACTGTCCGAGAATTGGAAACCCGCCCCAGCCGCACGCTCAGAAAGACGGACACACCGGGGGCATCATGCTCTTTTGTAGAAGAAGCTCCATGGGAGGTCGTTGTTTCAGCCAAAACGAAAAGAATGCTGAAAGATCTCTAAGCATGCCCGGCGATCAAATGGAAAAGTCCGCTAGAACCCGAAGTCATCAAGGGAATGCTGAAGCCGCGCCTGACGCCAAAAATTGGTGGGGATGGTCAAAACGCCCATACCCAACCGTCAAAGTCTTCGAAGAGGAAGAAGAAGACGAGAAAGCCCGTGAAGCTTGGTGACAAGCACACGGACCTGCAGAAATATATTATGTAACAACCCCAAAATCTTTATACATTTGTATTATCCTTCTTCAATAATATACCGTATTTATTTGTACTTGGTATTTTCCGTTTTCTCTTAAATTTATCATTATTTTATTCCTCAATCTATTATGTATATTTTTCTAGGTACAATTTCTTTTTCTTATATTTAAGTTTTTAACTTCTCATTCTTATTTTTCCTTTCATAAATATTTAACCCAAATCCATTATTCTTATTCTCTACAGCCCATCTAAAAAGCCCACTTTCTTTTTAAGCAACATCATATATTTAATTCTAATTAAATATATGCATGAACAAACTTGTAGCTCATTGGTTAAGTCTTTGCATTGTTATTTTATAAGTCACATGTTCAGATCCCCATTCTTGCAATTATTTTTTATCATTTTTTATTCTTCTCATAACCTACAAATGAGACCTTTCATTTCCAAAATGAATGGCGACCTTTCATTTCTTTTTTAATTCTCATATTGAATGCATATATTATTATACATAATTCACCATTACACCATCTTTATTGTCCTCCTCTATCTTTTCCTTCCTCACATTTTTCTATCCCCTACTTCTCCCTCTTCACCTAGAGTCCAAGAAGAAGAACATGAAGAAGTCTTCAAGAACATGAAGAAGTCTTCAAGAAGGTCTCGCTAGTAACGCGAGGCTATCGGCGGATAGACAAGCCCGGTGACAATACCGGCTTGTGCATGTAAGTCCCTTCTCCCTCCCTCCCTCCATCTCTTTATTCTTCTCTTTTCATATCTCGTGAACCCGTTTTTATCCATATCGTAATCCTTAAGAGAAAAATAAACATAAACATATACATATATATAAGTCTAGATACATATGGTTATATATGATTTAATAATATCTTATTATATCTTGTTCAAATTAAAGTGTTTTCAATTCTTTGTTCATGACTATAAATGTTTATTATGAGTAGTGAGAACATAGATTTCATGCCACAATATATTTACGATATCTCATGGAATCGGTTTGGTTATTAAAAGAAAAGATGAAGCTTGCCTGAAAATTCTAGTTAATCTTTTTGCCGATTTTAGTATACATATCAATACCTTTAGTTTTAAAATAATTTTTATAAATTAATTTTTTAATTCTGAAAATTTCATGAAATTTACATATGATAGAATATATTATTTTGTACACGCTGTAAAAATTTTAGATCGATCCGCATAACGGTTTAGGAATTACATCGTATTTATTCACTGATCGTAAAACAGAAAACTGCAGTTATCGGTCAACTTCTAAGATACATAACTTGGTATAAAGTTATCCAAATTGAGCAAATTCAGGTGTTTTTGATATCTACATCGAAATATATAGATTTTATTAGTTTTAAGTTTTTACTGAAAACCGACGTAAAATATAGAAAACCGCGTTACAATATTAAATGACGGATCTGGACAGAATCAGTTCTGATTCGCACACTGTTTTTAAATTGGACATAACTCGAACACCCGATGTCCGTTTGTGACAAAATTTAGATGTGTAGATGCACCATTGATAGAACTATAATTTTCTGTATATTATATTACTTAGGAATGCATGAAACAACCTGATATAGGCTTTGCAATAGAATATATAGTTGCTATCCAGAAATCTGAATTTCTGTTTTAAATGCTGATATTAAAATGATCATAACTAGAGTTTCAGAAATCCAAATCATGTGAATCTTGGTGTTTTCGATAAGTTCATCGAAATACCTACAATTTTATAATACTTTTCATAACCTGAAAACCGATAGAAATTAACTCAAACTGCGTTTTAAAAATATGTGACGGTGCCGAATAGATTCTGATCTGTTTTGCGCGACGTTACGAAAACAGATATATCTCCCAAACCGGTAGTCGTATTCAGGTGAAACTGGAACTCACGCATGAAAAAAACTTAGAGACATTTTTTTTATTTTCCGTATTCGTTCGACTTGATTAATTAGTCGTACATAATATTTCTTTATAGCATTGTTTTCGGTAGTTACTTGTATAATATACTTGACTCATTTCATACTATTCGAACATGTATACATATTTATCTTGATCATTAAATTGTTGTATGTACATAAATACGATAATTAAATATTTGAGTTGTATCTTGAAAACTATACAATATTACTTTTTACAATAAACCCCCTCAAGTTTTATAAATTACAATAAGGCCCCTAACAAATATAGAACTTCAAATTATCTTCTTTTAGTCTGACTCGGGTTAGAGTCTGACTATTTCTGACTTGAATATGAATCAAGTCAATCTATATTCTTTATATTCCAACTCAAGATGAACACATGAATCCATGAATACAATCATCAATTTACACAACTTGACTGAACCGAACCATGGATATTCCATTTACATGTTTCCCAGTATTTCATTTACATGACTCTACGGTTATAACCGTTTCCTGATATCATGGTTTCGGTCAGTCAGTTAATCAATCATGCAATCAATGCAATTTTACAAGATAACAATACAAACAAGACAACGCGGGGTTTAAGGGGTAGATTGGTACGGAAGATGTCAAAGGTGGCACGAGATGGTCAGATTAATACACCTAACCTGAATCCCATTGCTGTTGTACCGTAGCATAACGGTTCCTTGTACTACACGTGCCTTAGTCTCTGGCAAGTGAGACTCCCCTCGTATACACTGGTATTCTTCTGTACCAAGCTACAAACAACAGCGTTACATAACATTACAACAATAGTTTACACTGTAAAAATGTATCTTCTTATTCTGTCTTCTCTACTTCCCTCTTACCTTTGGGACTTACCGAGCGATCTGTTCGCTGACGACATTCTGTTCTCTCTTCTTTGAATGTCGTCTGGGGACTTGGACCCGGCAGAAGTAGAGCCAACAAAAGAAGACTTGGAGCAATTTGCCGACGACCCAGCAGTATAATTTCATTGTACACTTTTCTTTTTAGTACTTTCCTTTTCCTGTTATGCCACTGTTTAGGCATCTTTATTTCAGATGTATTTTCCTTTCCATGTATTGTACAAAGAATGTTAATAAATAAAAGTTGTTGTTCTTTTTATACTCTTGTCTCTTGTGTATTTATATTGCTTAGCTACGCTTAGCGTATGTACTTCTGAGTACATACGTAGCAGGCCTCGTCGCGTCCACTTCGCCGTACACTGGGAAGCGGGGCGTGACATATTAACGCGCTGGAAGAATATAACCAGAAAGCGCGGACCCCAGTCACACTCCAAGAGTTTCTCAACCACATCCTTGACGACGGAAATGATGAAGGAAAAGACTCGTCGAATAAACCTGAGGATCATGTGGCAAGCTGCCATGTGATCTCTCACTTGTCGATAAGATGGTGAAGAAGCTCCTGACGCAGAGAAACTGAGGGCAGATCCCGAATCGGAGCTCTTAGGACCGTCAGACGAGATGATTGATGCATTTCTGAACGAAGCCCTTCTGAAAAGCAAGGCTGATCGAGAGCGCGAAACGGTCATATTTGGAAAAGCTAAGCGCCGGCGACTGAACGGAAAGATTGAAGCACCCCAACCAGATAGGAGCACTTCGCCCGCCAGCAAAAGCAGATTCAAGACAAGGAAAATGTTCGCTAAAGCCATATCAATGGGAATGAAGCTACCACCCTCCGAAAGAAACACTTCTGATTAGATACACCTTAATGAAGTGGATGTGCATCCTAATTACTGTTTATATCATCGAAGGATTGCGCACCCCACCGAAAAGTGCAACGCCTTTAAAAATTGGTGGCAAGATTATGTCGCTCACAGGCAACACTTCAAGAGGATGGAGCGTGAAACTCGTCGACGGCAAAAAATGCGACAGACGAACGAGGAAGAGCTGCCGGCAACTGTCACATGGTTGATAGCAAGGGATCGCAAGTTCCTACCTTCGGGAGTGATTCTGATGAAGAAATACCCCTTGGCCCTCTCTTCAAGGAATCTACCTCCGAAGCAGAAGAAATGAAGACATGCGAGAACATCCAGCTGCGTAATCGCACATTACCTGAAAATAATCTCGGACCCGCAAACAAGGGATCGAACAAAAAAGGATAAAGGGAAGGAAAAAGTCCCTGAGGATATTGCCCTCGACGATTGAGTCGTCGAAGAGCTGGCAGCCAAGGACTCGCCCAAGAAAAGCAAGGTGGATTATAACATTCTAGCACACCTGAGAAAGATTCCTTCGCAGTTGAGCTTTCTCGATGCCCTTCTGCTATCTAAAGAGGCGCGAGATTCCCTAATCAAAGCGCTACAAGACCCCGGACAGTTTCAAGCTTTCCTCGCCGAAGAAAAGGTGAAGGACGAGTTGGAGGAAGTGCACACTGCTGACATCACTTTCGGCGATGAGGACCTCCTCCTCGGGACGTGCGAGTATAACCGTCCGCTATATGTCGCCGGGTACTGTCATAACATCAAGATAGGCAAAATCCTAGTCGACAATGGATCCTCCGTTAACCTTCTCAATATGAGGGTGTTAAAAGAAATCTGCATAAGCGTCCAGCACCTCGCTCGGGATAAAATCACTATCTCCGGATTTGACTCCCAGTCATCACGGACGCTCGGGTCTGTGATACCGACGTTACGCTTTGGGCTGCTCGTCACTGATATCAAGTTCCACGTCATTGACGCCAAGACTTGCTACAACGCTTGCTCGGCCGGCCTTAGTTACATGAGTACAATATTATCCCTTCTACACAATATCAGTGTATGAAGTACTTCAAAGATGGTCTCGAGTACACTGTGACGGGGGAACTAAACCCATTCTCCATGAACGAAATCCGCAAATATGAAGATACCAAGTACTTCCTGCCAGACTTTGAAGACACGGGAAGATGCCATAAGCCAGAAAATGAACAAAAAGCTATCACCACCATTCTGATCTTCGGGAGCGATACCGAGGAGGACGAAGAGATAGTCTATTCCGGGCTGCCCCAATACACCAAGCCGGGACCATCCACCCCTATGTTGGTCTTCAGCAGTGATTCTGAAGACGAAATCAATGCAGTATTCTCTGCTCGGCCGTCAATACAAGCCTTCGCTGGCGATGATCGAAGTTTGCAAATTGCTATGGTTCCGCAAGAGCATTACAAAGAGCTCGACGCACTTGATACCTATAGTGTGCAGGAACTGCAGACGTTCTACGTCCCTCCCAGACGAAGAGATGAAAAGGCGATCCTCTTTTATCAATCTACGGAAACCAAAGTGGAGAAAGAAATCTGGCATGGTGCCGATTCGACACTTGACAGACTTCAGCCCATCCGACTGCCCAGATACTACACAGAAGGATTGAAGAGGCTATTGAGGCGCCAAAGCGTACCCCTTAAGCAGACCACGCGACAAGCTCAGTTCTACAATATGATCTGGAACGTCCCCGGAACTCAGCGAAAATTGCCCACCGGGAGAATGGAAACGATCGAGCTTGGATATATTCAATCCAAGAAATGGGAGCGAGTCCATGGCAGCTACGTCATACATGACTTCGATGAAGAAGGAGATGTTCTGTTAAAAGACGCTAACCCTGAACCAAAACGAGGTCCCGCCATGAAAATACCAAGTCCGTCGTTTGAAGAACAGATGGACAAGCTAATAAGGGAAGCGGGTCAAAAAGTCCGGGATGATCATAACCGTGAAATGGCCATCTACAAGAAAGCCAGGACGCAACGCCTCTTTCAACAGGCTACAGATGACGATGATGCCCTTCGTTGCCAGTTTGTCATACAGAAGACCTGACGTTAAAACAAAAACAAACTGAAGAACGGAAAAAACGTTCGACAGCAACGAAGCGGATCCAAGAAGTCACGCGATCGAAAATCGAGCAGCCGAGATCCGTCTCTTATAAAGAAGATGGGTCGAGCATATTCTTTTCCCCAAGAAAAGATAAAGAAAATCTTCGACCTCGTCGTGGAACATCAGATGATTACGCTCCCGGAGTCCAAGCACCCCGATCGAGCAAATGAGGTTCATCACCCAGACTATTGCTCCTATCACCGAGCGATAGGACATCCTATTGAAGACTGCTTCATCTTCAAAGACTGGGTTGAAGGCCAGTATCAACTCGGCAGATTCGCTCTATCCAACAGTTGGAGGGTAAGCCCGCCACAGAAGCATGAATCAAAAGCCACTTATGCGATGAGAGTAGAACCAGATCAACATCGGTCTTGGGAACAATCTCATACCTGTCATGTAATAACGTTGACAGAAGAAGAAGTGCTCAAGAATATGGATGACCCCTCCAGGTGCTTCGAAAACGAGGATGATGAAGTGATCTCAGAGTTTCCACCGGCACCAAAAGAGCTGGAAGATGGGATACATACTACTGCAGATAACCTTAGAAAAATTGACTTGGGGACAACAAACGACCCGCAGCCTACGTTCGTCAGCGAGTTGCTGTCTGAAGAAAAGGTGGCTACGCTAAAAGACGTGCTCATGCAATATAAAGACTGTTTCGCATGGAACTACTCCGAAATGCCGGGACTAGATCCAGAGGTAGCTATGCACAAATTGGCGATATTTCCGGACATCAAGCCAATCAAACAAGTACCAAGAAGGATGCGGCTCGAACTTGAAATGAGCATTAACGCCGAGGTCAAAAAGCTAATCGACTCCGGCTTCATCCAAGAGGTTCAGTATCCCGATTGGATCGCCAACATTGTCCCAGTCATGAAGAAGAATGGGACGGTGCGCATCTGCGTAGAATTTCGGGATCTCAACAAAGCTTGTCCTAAGGATGACTTTCCCATACCGGTCACCGAGCTGATGATAGACAACACGTCCACTCATGAGGTCTTCTCCTTCATGGACGGCTCATCAGGGTATAATCAAATAAAGATGTATCCGAAGACCAGAAGCATACCTCTTTCCGGACTCCTCTGAGCATATTCTGCTACAAAGTGACGCCTTTCGGTCTAAAGAACGTAGGCGCCACCTATCAGAGGGCCATGACGAAGATCTTTGATGACCTTATACATGAGATTGTCGAATGCTATATTGACGACCTCGTGGTAAAAAGCAAATCGCACGAAGAGCATTGGTAACATCTAAAAATATATTCCAACGTCTTCGGAAATACAATTTAAAGATGAACCCTCTGAAATGTGCATTCGGAGTCTCCTCAGGTAAATTCCTAGGATTCATTGTATAACATCGAGGCATCAAAATCGACCCGTCAAAGATCAAGGCGATTATGGAAATGCCATCCCTATGAACTTTGAAACAACTGCGGTCTCTCCAAGGAAAGCTCGCATATATCCGACAGTTCATAGCTAACCTCTCCGGCAAGTGTCGCCCCTACAGTCACTTGATGAAGAAGGGAACCCCGTTCGTCTGGGATCGTAAATGCCAAAGCGCACTGGACGAAATCAAGCAATACCTACAGAATCCTCTGGTGCCGACCGCTCCAGTCAAGGGAAAGCCCCTTATTCTGTATACAGCTGCCCTTGATGGTTCCTTAGGCGCGCTATGGGCACAAGAGAATGACCAAGGGAAGGAGAGAGCCCTCTACTATTTGAGTTGAGTTCTCCTGGGGGCAGAAAACAATTAATCCCCCATTGAAAAACACTGCCTGGCATTGATCTTCGTGATAACGAAGCTCAGACACTATGCTTTGGTACATGAGATTCATCTCATATCAAAAGTGGATCCTCTCAAGTATTTGATGTCAAGAGCCATACTAACGGGACGACTCGCTAAATAGGCCCTACTCTTAATGGAATTCTCGATAACATATCGTCCTCTCAAGGCAGTGAAAGGCCAGGCCATCGCCGACTTCCTCACTGAGCATCCGATACCTGCCGAATCACCTTTAAATTGTGAATTACCAGACGAGCACGCGTTTGACACAATCGACAGGGAGAGAGGAGAGAACGATACCCAATGGGAACTCTACTTCGATGGAGCGTCTTCCATGAAGAAGCGAAAGCACAGCTTCCCCATAATCAAATCTGCGGTAGGCCTCATCTTCGTGACTCCACAAAGAGGGATAATGCGCTTCGCCTTTTCCTTAACAGAGCCGAAGACAAACAACGAAGCTGAATACGAAGCTTTGATAGCAGGTCTTGAGATCACTGTCGACGTGGGAATCGAAAACCTCCTCATATACGGAGACTCCCAACTGGTCGATAGTCAAGTAAACGGCGTCTATCAAACGTGCAAACCAGAGTTGGTAAGGTACGGTGAAAGGGTGCAGCAACTGCTGACTCAAATCCCTTCCTACGCCCTGGAAAGCATACCGCGCGCAGAAAATAGCAAGGTGGATGCGTTAGCCAAACTCTCTAAAGAACTGACTGACGAAAACCTCGATGATGTGAGGACCGTTGTGCAAAACCGTCGGGTTCTTGCAACTGCAGAAATATCTCCGGAGTCGTCTGAAGAGAAAAAAGCGACCAAAAAGACAGCCCTACAAATAAAAGACCAGGAAAAGACTGAGGATTGGAGAGAAGTCTTTATAAACTATTTCAAATCCTATCGAACACCCGAAGATGCATCCTCAAGACATCAGCTCATGAAACGAGCTCTATCCTTCGCCTTCGTCAATGACACTCTATATAAGAGATCATTCGATTCCCTATGGCTAAGATGCCTGGGACCTGAAGAAGTAAGGAGAGTCGTCAAAGAAACTAACGACGGACTCTGCGGTTCTCATCAAGCCGGGCCAAAGATGAAGCTGAAGATCAAAAGGATGGGCTACTATTGGCCCACGATGATCCAGGACTGCCTTGAATACGCAAAGCAGTGCCACTCATGCCAAATTCATGGGGAATTTATCTACCAGGATCCAAATCCGCTACATCCAACAGTGACTAGCTGGCCGTTCGAAATGTGGGGAACTGATATAATCGGGCCCATTGAACCAGCATCGTCCAGAGGATATCGATTCATATTGGCAACAACCGATTACTTCTCCAAGTGGGCAGAAGCGATACCGCTGAGAGAAGTGAAGACGGAGAACATCCTCCATTTCTTCAAGACATGCGTCATCTATCGGTTCGGCACTCCGCGACGGATTATCTCCGATAACGGGCCAGCTTACAGAAGCCACAAGATTAGCCGCTTCGTACAACAGCATAATATAGACTGGAGATACTCTTCGGTCTATAATCCCCGAGCTAGCGGTCTAGCTGAGGCTTTCAACAAGACCTTGACGAAGATCGTGAAAAAGACGGTGTCCAAAATTAATAAGGACTGGCACGAGAGACTGCATGAAGCTCTCTGGGCGTATCGAACTACGTTCAAAACGGCCACAAACACAACGCCGTATGCATTGGTATTCGTCACAGAAGCGGTACTCCCCCTTGAGATAGAATTACCCTCTCTACGAGTGGCGGTTCACTACGAGCTAACCGACAAAGAAAATGCTCACTTTCGGCTTGAAGAGCTCGACGCCCTTGATGAAACCCGGCTCATGGCGCAACAAAACCTGGAGGCTTACAAAGCAAAGATGACGCGCTCATACGAGAGATTGACTAGGCCGAGAACATTCCGCCAAGGCGAACTCGTGCTAGTGGTCAAGAGACCTATGATCCCCAATCGTGCCAAACGGGGGAAATTCGAGCCGAACTACGAGGGCCCGTATATCATAGATAAAGTCTACCAAGGTGGGGATTACCTGCTCATGGATATGCATGGCGAAAGACCCTTCAGGCCAATAAACGGCCGGTTCCTAAAAAAATACTACGCCTGATGAGTCACGGCCTAAGTCAACGATAGATGACGACGCCTATGTCCGCTCGCTATCTTCCCAAGCCCAAACTCTATAAGTAGTATCCAGCGAAACCGTTGTCTCCAAAATGGCAACAATGGACCGAAACGTCCCTAAACTAATAATGGACCGCAATGTCCTGAAACTAACTACTGACTGAAACGTCTATAAACCACTACAAACCGCAGCATCTCAAGGCTGACACAAAAAAATATATATATATAAAAAAAATTTAAAAAAGAAAGAAAACGGTATGTCCATAAGCGAGATGGGCACGGATGAAAACCCGAAAGGGCTCCGTGAGTAAAAACAGCAGGGCTACCGGCGAGTTTTGTGAAAACCCGAAATGGCGCAATCTCGTTAAAAGACACTTGCAAGGTCCTCTCGACCTGGTGAGGAGAAAATACCTGCGTGAGATCCTTACGACTCACAAGGGAGCGACACACTTAAGGATCTCCACGATTCTTAAGGAGAAATTATACTTACGAGATCCTCACGACTCGTAAGGAGAATTCCTCTTTGAGACCCTCATGGCTCATAGGATTCAAAAGCCTTAAGCTACAGGGATCTGAACCTGTTCTTAAGCCATCACAACCCACAGACTGCCCTACAAGCGTTTCAATATTGACCCTTGTATACAATCCACGGGCACGAATAAACATTTCCCTAACAAAGTCCCACCAGCGACTAGGGATATGCTCACATGGTGAACGACCCTTGTAAGTCCTCTCGACTTATAAGAAGAAAACACTCTTGTAAGCTTCTTACGACTTATAAGAGAACACACACTTAGGAATCCTCACGATTCCTAAGGAGAAAATGCACCTACGAAATCCTCATGACTCGTAGTGAGAAATACTTTTATGAGACCCTTACGGCTCATGAAGTCAAAAGCCTTAGTCGACAGGATCCTAACCCTGTTTGTTAAGCCATCTTTGTTTAAATCGACAACGGCAAATGATGATTCGCTCCTGACAATATCCTAGTTGTAGCGATGCTGATGCCTACATCGGTATCAAATTCTAAGTCCTTTTACGGCAAATGATGATTCGCTTCTGGCAATATTCCAGTCGTAGCGATGCTGATGCTGAGATGGGCATCAGATTCCAAACTCAATATTCGTGATAAAAAATCAGCGAGCCAAAAATGCATATGAAATAGCCGAAATGATGGGGCAACTTGCAACAAAGTCAGCAAGTAAAAATATATATGCATATAAAAATAGTCGAAATGATTGGGCACCGTGAAAAAATAGCCGAAATGATTGGGCAATTGCGACTTTCGCGATATAAAAAGCTGAAATGATATAGCATCGCGGAAAGAAATAAAAAATGAAATGAAATGAAACTTTTTGCCCTACAGATGAGATCACATCGATCCCTGCATACAATCCAGGGTCACAAACAAAGAGAGGATCATATCATCCCACCAGGCTCCGTCAGAAAGAGAGCCAAGTCTCGATGGCAACATCTGCATCTCGAGAGAACAACAACAGCATTCCTCCTCATTTCAGCAGAGTTCGGGCGCGACAATCAACCTTGGAGCCATGGCAAAATCCCTATTCCAAATCTCGACGGTTCACAGATAGCCTAGAGATCACCAACAGTGTTCCTCCTTATTCCAGCAGGATCCAGACGCGACAATCAACCTTGGAGTCATGGCAAAGTCCCTGTTCCAAACCTCGACGGTTCACAGACAACCGAGAGAGCAAATCCTGGTCCCGTAGAATACGGCTAAAGTCAATCCTGACCCCGTGGGAAATAACCAGAGCAAATCCTGGTCACGTAGAACACGACTAAAGTCAATCCTGACCCCGTGGGAAACGGGCAGAGCAAATCCTGGTCGTAGAACACGTCTAAAGTCAATCTTGACCTCGTGGGAAACGGCCAGAGCAAATCCTGGTCACGTAGAACACGGTTAAAGTCAATCTTGACCCCGTGGGAAACAGCCAGAGCAAATCCTGGTCACGTAGAACATGGTTAAAGTCAATCTTGACCCCGTGGGAAACAGTTAGAGCAAATCCTGGTCACGTAGAACACGGCCAAAGTCAATCTTGACCCTGTGGGAAACTGCTAGAGCAAATCCTGGTCACATAGAACACGGCTTAAATCAATCCTGACCCCGTGGGAAACTGCCAGAGCAAATCCTGGTCCCGTAGAACACGGCTAAAGTCAATCCTGACCTCGTGGGAAACGGCCAGAGCAAATCCTGGTCACGTAGAACACGGCTAAAGTCAATCCTGACCCCGTAGGAAACGGCCAGAGCAAATCCTGGTCACGTAGAATACGGTTAAAGTCAATCTTGATCCCGTGGGAAACAGCCAGAGCAAATCCCGGCCAAAGTCAATCTTGACCCGTGGGAAACAGCCAGAGAAAATCATGGTCACGTAGAACACGGCCAAAGTCAATTCTGACCCCGTGGGAAACTGCCAGAGCAAATCCTGGTCACGTAGAACACGGCCAAAGTCAATCCTGACCCCGTGGGGAACTGCCAAAGCAAATCCTGGTCACGTAGAACACGGCTAAAGTCAATCCTGACCTCGTGGGAAACTGCCAGAGCAAATCCTGGTCACGTGAAACACGGCTAATATCAATCCTGACCCCGTGGGAAACTGCCAGAGCAAATCCTGGTCACGTGGAACACGGCCAAAGTCAATCCTGACCCTGTGGGAAACTGCCAGAGCAAATCCTGGTCACGTAGAACACGGCTAAAGTCAATCCTGACCCCGTGGGAAACAGCCAGAGCAAATCCTGGTCACGTAGAACACGGCCAAAGTCAATCCTGACCCCGTGGAAAACTGCCAGAGCAAATCCTGGTCACGTAGAACACGGCCAAAGTCAATCCTGACCCCGTGGGAAACAGCCAGAGCAAATCCTGGTCATGTAGAACACGGCCAAAGTCAATCCTGGCCCCGTAGGAAACAGCCAGAGCAAACCCTCGACCTCCCCGCCAAAAGCAATGCTTTGACTCGAGAGCAGGTTAACTCATCAATCACTTACGAGTCCTCACGACTTGTAAGGAGAAAATTCTCTTGTGAGATCCTTACGACTCTCAGGAGAAAACGCATTTAGGAATCCTCACGATTCCTAAGGAGAAACCACACCTGCGAGATCCTCTCGACTCATAGGGCGAAAAGCCTTTATGAGACCCTCACGGCTCATAAAGTTGAAAAGTCTTAGGTGGCAGATCCTAACCCTATCTCCCAAGCCATCATTGCCTTACAGAGAAGTCAAGGTAGATTTTCTACAGGCCACACTCTCCTATGTCGAACATCGACAAAGAGGGAAACAACCACTTACGGGTCCTCTCGACTTATAGGCGGGAAAATTCTCTTGTGAGATCTTTACGACTCTCAAGAGAAAACCAACTTAGGAATTCTCACGATTCCTAAGGAGAAAATACACCTACGAGATCCTCTCGACTCGTAGGGAGAAAAATCTTTTTGAGATCCTCACGACTCATAAAGTTGGAAAGTCTTAGGCAGTAGACCTGAACCTGCTTCCTAAGCTATCGATACCCTACAAGAAGGTTAGGATGAAATATTCTCTACGCTTGCCAGAGTAACATAGCGACAATACAGCAAAGAGGAAAAATGACGGAGGGAAACAAGAAAAATATGTCTTTTATTCATGAATCAAAATGAATACAAATTACAATCTATGAAAAACAAAAAAAATACTCTCATTCAGGAGTATGTACAAAAGAAGAATAAAAAGAAAAATATACAATTTTTCAAGCCGGCGGACGATTTAACAGATTTGTCAATTCATCCTTTTTCCACTGGGCCTCGGCTTCATAATTTGTTATCATTACGAGACAGGCCTCCGCTTGAGACTGTTGGGCCTGGTACGAGGCAAGCCGACTTTCAAGCTCCCGTTCGGTGACTTTGTGGGCTTCAACCATCTCGCGGGTAAAAATGACAGCTTTATCAATAGCTACCACCTCCCTAATAGTTTCTTGAAGCACCCGCCAGAGTTCATACGCACGAGTGGTCTTGGCCGTAAGTTCAGCTTGAAGTTCCCCCAGCGCATTTGAAGCCAGCTTCCTCTCTGAAAATTTTCGGCTGAGCCTCTTCTCGCATGACAGCATATGTGGCGCACCATTCAATCAGCCCCCGCAAGCTCGCCTTTGCAGCCACAACCTTTGAAAGAAGGCGCGTACATTCAAGACAATGCAAACAAGACTCCACCCGACGACAAAACTCAACCCAAACTTGCACCAATGTTTCACTATGGTAAGCAGCAAGAAAGGGGAGAGAATTGTTGGTTTCGGCGGCAAATTTTTCGGCTGTGATCAAGCTACCAGCACGAAGGTCTTCGGTCAGAGCTGACAAAGAGTGAAGGCTTAGCTTTACCATCCGTTCAGAGGCACGTAAAGCATAGGGGCCAGGCGGCATGACGATGCGAGATTCCAGCGTAGTAAGAACTGACAAAGCTGTTAAGATTTATAAATAATCAGCGAGACTTGCAAGCGAAGAGCAGATGGAACAACGTCGAAACTTTACTTACCCACAGTCATGCAAGAAGGGTCTAAGAGATCCCCAGGCCCGTCAAGGATCTCAACTTCGTCGTCAGCTTCCAGAACTACAGAAGACATTAGCATTGTTAATACGAAATAAAAATAATGCCATGAAGAAGGTAAATAACACTAACCTTGCCCGGAAGAGAGGACAATGCGTTGAGGGGATATTGCCTGCGGAGCGGCCATCTCTAGCAAACGCTGAAAGGATTTTCGAGGAGACAGATCAGTGATAGACGCCGCCAACCCGCGTAATTCTGAAAAGACAGAAAGGTTCAGATGATAGAGAGATTATTAAAATAAAATATAGAAGGCTACCTTCGATGCTCCTCCCGCTTTGAACAGGAGGGATAGCCGCTTCGGCAGCTTCCTCCGTACCTTCAGGCACATCATCGGGGATACGGGCCGGTATAACAGCTTCTAATTGAAGAGCAGCGGCCACTGCTGCAGGCTCCAATGAAAGGATGGTGGCCTCGACTACCTGTTCTACAGTCTCCGGGCCGTCGCCAGAAAGATCCATTGAATTTGGGGCCAATGAAGATGACTCTTCCGGGAGAGCAAGCATCGGGAGAACGGAAACCACCAATGGGAACTCCGTAGCGGGAAGAACATCTGTATCGACCCCCTCCACACTTACTGGTGTCTCATCGGGGATATTTATAGAATCCATAGTCAAGGCGTGACTCGAACTTAGATTCTCTGCCATTGCCGAAGTCCCTGCAAAGTTTTCACGAAGATAATGATATATATATATATATATATATATATATAAGCAGTGCAAAATACTACAAAAAGATGTATAAGTATACCAATGCGCCAAGGAGCTTCTAGTATGGCTTTTTCAAGCCGGCGTTCCTTCTCAAGAATTTGTGCTCGCCGGGGTTCGAGGGTAGACTCGTGGCCACCAATCCACAACGACAGCTCATCTTCGGCATCGGCCGAGATAGGCCGCTTAAGGGCTATCTTGCCTCTCTCTTCCAAAGGACCTATAAATGTCTGCCGTATCGATGGAGGATCTTCGTAGAAGATGACGGTAGGATAAGGCCTCTTCGGGACCCTCACATTTTCAGTTTCATCCTGGGAGCGTCTTATAGCCTCAGCCAATTGTGCGGCTTCCTCGGCAGATGAACCTGGAAAAAGAAGACCACCATCCAGCTCTTGCACAGCTATTGGTTCATCTTGAAAGATAGGCTTGGATTCCACTAAAAAGTCGAGCAGATTGGTGACCGTCTTCTTTCGCCTCTTTGACCTAGAGCTAACACCAGAAGACGATCGCTTCTTTCCCCTCGGTGCTTTGGTGCGACGTTGACCCACTTCGCCTTCAGTATCCTCTCTCGGCGGTGATACCGATGATGACACTGCCATCGCTGACGCCGCAGCTGATGAAACTGTTACCGGCGTCTTATCAGAAGCCCTCGCTTGAGCTCTAGTGCGCATCGGCAGCCCAACAGTAGGAGGAGTCAGGTCCGCGTCCACCGTTTCAAGAATAAGTAAGGCGCCGGTCCCCCTCAAGGGAGGGCGAACCATTACCCGCGGTCGCGGTGGGATTCCCGTAGCCTGGAGCGGGGCGGGAGCCCTGAGCCCAAAAAGTATCCTCCTCTCCTCAGCAATGAGTGGACTAACCCGGTGGTGATACCAACCCGTGAAAGCCCCCATGCACCTCGGAATGTAGTCGGCCTCGGAGATCATGAAATGAGAACCGGTGTTCAGCCTCATGAAATGGTGGGCGGCGTCACGAACAGCTTCCAAAGAAGACCTAGGCTCCACCATGAATGCTTTAAAGGGAACACCCTGGTCATAACCCAATTGCCGGGCGAAGTGGTGCGGATTATACCGCATAAAAAGAACCGCATCATTTCGGCGGAACACCAGATAACCTGGCCTAATCGAGTATAAGTGCATGGCTTCCTTGGGCTTCAAGGATGGTGCTCTCTCTTTCGATAAATCAAACAACTGTTGAACAGGTCCCGAGGGAGCAGAGAGGATTCGATCATTAAATACCATTATGTCTTCGTTGGCATACGGATTGAGCAGCATACGAAGAGCCCCTAATTGAGTTGGGTCAGGAGCAGAAGTGTCCACCAACCTCATGAGCCGCGGAAAGGTATAAGCATCATAAAAGCTGGGTCTCTGGTGCGCTGCAAATGCCCCTAGCACATGCATCTCAATCCATGACGTAAAATAATGAAGAGAGAAACTCACTACGTTCATGCCTGGGGTTGAAGTATTGGCTGCAGTTCTTAGCCCATGGTACAAATGCGATAGCCCTGCAATGCCCTGATTAATCCAAAAAAATTTTGTAGTTTACCGTAATCAGAAACGACGTCGCTTCGCAGCTAGCCGGTGAATACGGGTCGATCCGCAGGGATGTGTGAGTTTCTGTTTTTGTGTTATAACGAGTTGATTCAAATTGTTGTTTGGTTTTTGTCGATTGAATTTAAGACGAACTTATGTGATATGAAAGAACTCGTTAAGGTTAGGTCGAAGGTAGGGGTGTTGAGATCAATGTTTTCACCTCTTTCAATGCTGTTGATTTAAGCTTTTTAGAAAAATCACAACAATTATTAGCAAAGGGGATTAGGATGATCGGGAAGAAACAAAGTTTCTTCCTCTAGATCCTTGTCCATCCTTTCCTATTAATTGCTGTGATCTTCATGGACGTCATATATGTCCGGCCTTTTATACTACGGTTCACCTTTTACCTTGAAGGTAGGGTGCCGTAGGGGGTGGATCATACATGCGTGCATGAAGATTTCGTTTTAAAAATATGTTGGCATTGAAAGAGGTGAGAGACATCCATCTCTCACTCCCTCTCTTGTTCCTAACCCTAACGAGCGAGGATTTTACTCGCTCATTAGGGAGTTATTTGAAAGTGACATTTTTTTATGTTTATGTTTTCAAGGGTAATTACTTACTGCAGATTAAAGAGGATTACACTGGTTAAACTAAAGCGACAATCAGATAACTAGGGCAAGTAAAAGATTATACTAAGGCAGGAATTAAATAAAACTAAAAACTTACAAGATGATGCTCTTGATCTCTCAACAGGTCTGAATTTTTATTGATTGATAAGAGGCATGCCATTTTACAGATCTTGAGTACAATTTATAAGCAACTAGTGAAGCTAGGGTTACAGACTCTCGTAGACATGAAATTACAGATTTGCCCCCTAAAAATCCCAATATATGAAACGACACACCGACACAAGAAGTCGGTGCCGACACCGGCACCATATGGCCGCGGTTCCGCGGCAAAGACATGCCTTTGGCCGCGGTTCCGCGGCTCTTTGGTGGGCTTGGCTCACCAACTTTCTGTGATTGGTTTGTCTTCTCTTGGGCTTCCTATTTTCATTATTCTTTTCTCTGTTGGGCTTCTTAGTATTCTCCAGATCCTTAGTGAAACTTGTAAGGATCTTTTGACCGTTTCACTTGTTTTTTCGTCTCGGCTTGAGTAAGATCCGTGTGCTGGTTGGTCAAAAGTCCATTTCCTGTATCATCTTTGTCTTTTTCACTGTATTTGCTCCGAAATCCTGTATCCTGTATCATGCAACAAACGAGCGTCAAAAGTACCTGTTTACTTATAAAATGCATAAAAGTGGGGCGTATGAATTGCAATATTATAATGTGAACAAATACCCCTAAACTTGCCTTTTGCTCATCCTCGAGCAAACTTATTATTTTATTCTAACCTAGCCACACTTTCGCAGGGAAACGCGATTGCACTGAGCACGTGCAACAAGCCGTTAAACCTCTAGATGTCCCTAGTAGGAGGAGTGTTGTCTCCTGAGGGTTTTCAGCGGATTACACCCACAAAATCCTATCAACTTGGTTTTTTTCGACTTTTGTTTTCCAATTAGGTTTTCTAACAAGGAATTCTATTATCGTCGACCCGCAAATTATCCACCCATATTCTTCACACTTCCTTATTATGTAACTTAAGATTGTACATGTTCTATAGAATTACTTAGAATTCAGCATTTCTTAAGTCTTTCTTCTAGAGTTTTATCTCCACTTAGGAATTTCTATCAACTCTATTAAAGATACAAATTTTATTTTTCATTCCTTTCTCTTATCTAAACTCTAATCACATATCCCCACGTGTGTGTAATTTTTACCCCTACACTTGGAAATTCAAATCAAGCAATCGTACTCTCGTCCATTGTCCAAAGCACTTAACTTTCGCTTACACATCCTTCATGCGACCGTTAATACTTCTTGAGGTACCAACAGCCGATTACAAGATGCGTTAGGCCTTTAAAGCGTATTTCCTAGTTTTGCAACACCCAAGACTTTTAGCAGTGACTCCCAAACCAGTTGGTCTAAGGCACTAGGTGATGAAGCACCCTTGCTAATTAATTTTCTAGCCCTAAGTAATCACAAAAACCAGTGTCCATTTTTTTTATTCACCCCCTTTTTTTTATTTTTGTTCTTTTTTTCATTGTGCTAAGGACTTTAGACAAGAGTAATTCAAGGTCTCTTCTACTAATCCAAGTTTCAAGATGCATGATTGTGCATTTTGTAGGGTACATGTTTTCAGAATCTAAACTCAAGCTAGGAACTATCTTTCGAACTTATACTTTAATAAGAACATTAATACTTTTCCCTCGTTTTGGCTTAACCCACGAAGTGAACCCAAAATTTGCCTATTCCTAAATAACCTACAAAGACATACACTTTCTACTGTTAAACTTTAAGCAAGGTTATTTTTAGGGTTTTTAATTTACCAAGTCTAAGATCTAGTTTTTCCTAGCTAGTTAACCTTTTTATCAACTCAAGTCAATTAACCAAAATTGAATACAATAATTTTTATAATTTTTGAAATTTTCTCAATTTTTATGGGATTTTCAGTTTTCTAATTTTTTTATTTTTCAATATTTTTTAAATTTTTATGATTTTTATATAAAAATGCAATGCAGAAATTAAATATGCAAAAGGAAAACAAAGATATATACAATATGCAATGTGAAGGATAACTATATACATCACCCTCTAATACCCCCAAACTTGAGCAAAGCAGTGCCCTCACTGCCCGGCCCCACGTCGCGCTCGTGAGCGTGAACGTGATCTTTCCCCTCTAGCCAAAAGTGTTTGGATCCCCCGCTCAATTTCCGTCAACCGACGGTCGTGCTCTCGTGCAGTTGCCCGAAACTCATCTCTCAAAGAGTCTATTCTTTGTAGGGTTCCTAGGCACCCTAATGAGGTCACACAAGGCATCGAATATGCCATATTAAAATTTTAACGGTGCCGAGAGACCCGACTACGGATCGATTGCTAGATGTTTAGGCGAAACTAAAAGCTAGTTAACAGTTAACTACTGGGATACGGAAATTACAACCTTTGTAGATCCGGATATCCACCTCCTCGGCTCCGCAAGGGCGTCCTCTCGCTGTCCATCTTGAAGCTTGAACTCTCGTGACGGCTTCATCGGAGAAACGTGCGGAATAGCTCGTCGGCTTCGTGTCAAAGACGATCTACGTCGAGGTTGCACAAACTCAAGCTCCGACTTCACAAACTTGTGAAACTTGTGAAGTAAACACCCAAAACAACTTGGCAAGAGGTAGAGGGTGAAGAAATAGGAGGTGGGTTCACTTTAGAATTGGATTTTGCTCACTAAAACTCAAGTTGCCATTAATGGCATCAAGGTTGCTCACTTGAAGAAGAAGAAGATGATGAGCTAGTTATGATAAGTTGTGATATATAAAAAAATAGAAAATCAAATACTTATCATAACTAAACTAGGGTTAAGTGTAGAGAATAAACCATGGTCACTTTTGATGGGTTAGGGTTAAGCATGAAGATAAGGATGGTTAGCAAAGTCAAAGCTTCATGAAGCTTCAACTTAAAACAAAAAGAGCCACCATTCTTATCTTAATTTATTTCAAATAAATAAACAAATAAATAAATAAACAAATATGCAAAACCCTAATTATCAATTAACCATGGATTAATTCTATAAACTTAACTAATGATCAAGTATCATCAAACATGATACAAAAAGTGCACAAAAGTATATCACATATACAATGTGCAATCCAAGTGAGAAAAATCCGTTTAAAGTGAACCAATACTAGTTAATGCAATGCAATATATCAAATATATAATTATGCATTAAATCATTAAATCAACATTTGATTCAATGATCCGGTCATGTCGCACATAACCGACTAGTATTCAATGCATCGATTTATCGAATCAATGATTCGATAACTAGGTCATATTGAATATAACCAATCGAAACATATATCGCGAGAATGAAATGCGGTATCACATACACGCATTATCCTCGGTCCCGCACATATCTCATATGCGCTCCTATTTCGTTTCGCTTGAGCCAGGAAACCTCTGTGTAGGACTCTAAAGACTCGTCAATACGCCGGTAGCAGATGATGATCATATCAAGCACCCACAAGCCGCAAGCGGTCTGCTAAACGTAACGGCCACCCGGGTATTGAGCGATCAGAAGATCGACGAGCTAGCCCGCTCACACTCCTGCGAATCCGACCAGTAACACTTACCATACAGTCAAGTCTCTTCGTCTGATACGTCGCATATCAAGTCTAGGGGTGGTATACGTCAGACCCCAATAACCCGATAAGTCGTGCTGATGTGACGCTCGTAACGGGTCGAGAAACTATTGGTAACACTTACCAGCAAATCTCTGAACAGCCCTGGCCAGGGACTTCCCTGTTACGGCCAATCGAGCACTGTGCAACATCAACTCCCAATACCGGGAGAGACGAAACCCCTCCTATCGCTCATTGCCTCCATGTGATTCGGGACTGTACCCAAAGACCACCGTTTTGCACGCCCTCATGGACGTGGTAAGGTGGAGATCAAAGCACAGTGGGAATCACACAAGACTCTATGACGATCTCGGGTCTACAGACTAACCTGTACAAGTGTCACCTGAGAACTGCCATCTGACGTGAGGTATAATACCATCTGGGAGTTCTCGGCGAGTCCGTCCAGTGTACCCAGTGACCACTGAGCACCCGTACACCATCTCTGATGTCAAACACCAATGGATATGGGATCATCCATCGCCCATCACATGGGTCGAGAAGCGTATACGCTAGTCTACTCTGGTATATCGATGCCCCGTCTCGATACACCCACGACTAGGGACTTTGAAGGATGTACTTATGGACTACCATGTCCCCACTAGTATGATCTGCATCATAGTCCATGTAGTCAAGTACAAATCCTAAGGGCTTTACCAACATGTAACTATAAGACAGTATAAAGAGACTAGTGTACATGTTAAGATAAATGGCAACCAGATAGCATACTATCATGTCGAGCAAGAAAGTCATCTCTATATATGTCCAAGCATCCAATATAATATACATAATCTGTACAATACTGGCCTCTAGGGCATACATACAACTAACAATCTCCCACTTGCACTAGGGCCAGCTGCTGTAGTATCTCATACCGAGCATCCCGAAGAGTCTCTCAAACTGTATCTGGGGAATGGCCTTCGTGAGTGGATCCGCCGTGTTGTTCTTCGTGTCAACTCTCCTGACCTCGATCTCCCGGCGATCAACTATCTTCCGGATCAGGTGATACCGCCTCAGAATATGCCTGGATCGCTGATGGGACCTGGGTTCCTTGGCCAAAGCCACCGCTCCATTGTTATCGCAATACAAAGGTATTGGATGCTCAATGGATGGAACCACTCCAAGTTCAGTAATGAACTTCTTGACCCAGACAGCTTCTTTAGCAGCATCGTTGGCAGCGATGTATTCAGCCTCCATTGTCGAGTCTGCCACGGTTTCCTGCTTGGAACTCTTCCAGCTAACCGCCCCTCCGTAAAGGGTAAAGACAAAGCCCGACTGCGACTTAGAGTCGTTCTTATCACTCTGGAAGCTCGAATCGGTAAAGGACTCCACTTGGAGTTCTCCGTTACCATACACCAAGAACATATCTCTAGTCCTTCGCAAGTACTTGAGAATGCTCTTCACAGCTGTCCAGTGACTCTCTCCAGGATCAGCTTGATACCTGCTCACTACACTTAGTGAGTATGCTACATCGGGTCTGGTACATAGCATCGCATACATGATAGAGCCTACTGCCGAAGCATAGGGTATCCCTTGCATGCGAGCTCTCTCCAAATCAGTCTTGGGAGACATCTCTTTGGAGAGAGTGACTCCAGAGATCGTGGGCATATTCCCACGCTTGGACTCTTCCATACTAAACCTCTTTAGTATGGTGTCAATGTACCTGGATTGGGACAATCCCAAAATCCGTTTGGATCTATCTCTATAGATCCTAATTCCCAATATGCAGGAGGCATCACCAAGATCTTTCATTGAGAATCTTTGTGATAAGAAGAGCTTGACCGATTGCAGCATAGGAATATCATTTCCTATCAAGAGTATGTCGTCCACGTACAATACGAGGAAGACAACCTTACTCTCTGCCACCTTCTTGTAGATACAAGGTTCATCTGGATTTTTGACGAAATCAAACTCTTTGATAACGACGTCAAAGCAGATGTTCCAACTCCGCGATGCTTGCTTTAATCCATAAATGGATTTAAGCAGCTTGCACACCTTCCCGCTGCTCCCACTGTCTACGAAGCCCTCTGGCTGAGTCATGTACACGCACTCTTCTAAATCACCATTTAGAAAGGCGGTCTTAACATCCATTTGCCAGATTTCGTAATCATGATAAGCAGCGATGGCAAGCATGATCCGGATGGATTTAAGCATAGCTACTGGAGAAAAGGTCTCGTCATAGTCCACACCTGGTCTTTGACGAAAACCCTTTGCTACAAGTCTAGCTTTGAAAGTCTCCACTTTCCCATCTACACCAAGTTTCTTCTTGAAGATCCACTTGCTCCCAATGGGTTTTACCCCTTCAGGAGCAACTTCCAAAGTCCATACTTTGTTGGTGTACATGGAATCCATCTCGGACCACATAGCATCCAGCCATTTCACTGAGTCCCCACTCGTGATGGCCTGCTCGAAGCTAGTTGGGTCATCATCCTCCATGATGCAATCCTCACTACCACCATCAATGAGAAAACCATAGTATCTCTCAGGTGGACGAGAAACCCTTCTAGATCGGCGGAGAGGCTGGGGTTGGTCGGGTACTACCGAATCTTCTGGTTCCACTAAATCTTCAGTTACGGTTTGTGTATCTGGAACCTCTTCCAGCTCTACCACTTTGCCACTAATTTCTTTTTCAAGGAATTCCTTTTCTAAAAAGGTGGCATGTTGAGCAACAAACACTTTTTGTTCCTCACTGTGGTAGAAAAAATACCCATAAGAATTCTTTGGATATCCCACAAACTTGCAGAGAACTGACCGTGCCTCGAGCTTGTCTGGATTTTGTCTTTTGACATAGGCCGGACAACCCCATATCTTAACTCGTTTAAAATATGGTCTCTTCCCACTCCATATCTCATATGGTGTGGTAGGTACAGATTTAGATGGAACTTGATTCAATAGGTATGCTGCTGTCTCCAGCGCATAACCCCAGAAGGAAATAGGTAACTCAGCTGTGCTCATCATAGAGCGCACCATATCTAATAGGGTGCGGTTTCTCCGTTCAGATACACCGTTGTGCTGTGGTGTATAAGGAGGAGTCAGCTGAGAGAGAATCCCATTCTCTTTTAGGAAGTCCAGGAATTCATTGCTTAAGTATTCTCCTCCTCGATCAGATCGAAGGATTTTAATACTTTTTCCGGTTTGGTTCTCAACTTCTTGTTTATATTCCCTAAATTTCTCAAAAGCTTCCGATTTGTGTTTCATAAGGAACACATACCCGAACCTAGAGAGATCGTCAGTGAATGTAATGAAGTATGAAGAACCATCCCTGGCATGTGTAGACATGGGACCGCATACATCACTATGTATTAGTCCTAAGAGTTCGGTAACTCTTTCTCCGTGTCCCGTAAACGGAGTCTTGGTCATCTTGCCTTTGAGACATGACTGGCAAGTGTCATAAGATGAAAATTCAAACGGATTTAAATATCCATCTTTATGCAACTTAGCTAGTCGTGTCGCATTGATGTGACCCAGTCTACAATGCCACAAGAAGGATTCATTGAGTTCAGAACTCTTCCTCTTGTGTGTGTTTGTTATGCTCAGAACTGTTGATTGATTTAGAACATAAATGCCATTGCATAACGTGCCTGATCCAACCAACTTTTGGTTACGGAAAATGTTCATAACATTGTCCTGTAATACAAAATTATATCCCTCTTTACTTAATAAAGAAACCGATATAATGTTGCATATCAGGTTCGGCATGTAATAGCATTCGTTCAGAACCAATGTATTACCAGTTGGTAATACAAGGTGATATTCCCCGACAGTCTTGGCTGCAACAATTGCACCATTTCCTACTCTTATGTCTTTATCACCTTCTCCAAGTTCTCTACCTTTCCTAAGCCCATGTAACTGATTACATATATGGGATCCTGACCCGGTATCCAATACCCAGGACGTAGAGCAAATGGAGAAACAGTTCTCAGTAACGAACACACCCGAAGAAAATGCATCATCATGTACTTTCTTCATTCGGGTGGCATGGGAATCCTGGTATTCCCCTATATCCTGTTCAGTCCTATAACTCTTATAGGAAAGAACGGAACCAACGTTCCCCAGCACAGTATAACATGCGGGTTCGGTCAATACATCCATATTATTATCTTTATTAGGGCATGAAATGGTCGCTACCTGGAGAGAGAGAGAAGAAAACACTTTAGCGTATGCTCGTGCAAGATCAGATTGGTTATTATCTTATCTAATCAGGATGGCTCCCACTGCTTTTTATCAAATCTTCCTCCAAACCCTAAAAGGAAAGACTAGCCGGGATTAATTACACACTACAAGTTCGCCAATCTTTCAGCCAGGCCAGTGTCGGTACTTTGAGGGAGGTCCCCCGTGCTTTCGCACGAACCTAATTAATGTAAACCTCGTTTTCCCAGAGGCGTAACCTCGTTAACACCTTTCTAGACACCTACTTGATCGGCTAATTGCAATGTGTAAAACTCTCCCAGGAGTAACTCTTACTCGCAGTGGGTATTGGGATCCAACTATCTCATAGAAGGTATGCAATCTCATTGCAAATTTCAACACTTGAAATTCCCGATAATATTTTGCCCCGAACGATCTATGACCTTGACAAGGTCAACAAACCATAGACCGCAAGTCAAGTTCAACCCGTCATTTCTTGATTGAATCAAACCCACCCGCACGACCCTTGACAAGGTCAACAAGGCCGTACGACTACCCTAACTCAATCTGCATCATATGCATAAGCAGATAAATACTGGTTAGCTACCGCACACTGCGCCTTGACAAGGTCAACAAACGCAGCACGAATACTAAACAGGACTTATCTGAAATGACGGAGGGCTACGCTAGGTTTTTCTGAAAACCTATTGCGTAATGAACTTGATATCGTTGTAGAATCAAATGTAGTTTTAAAATGGAGTGATTTTGAGGCTTTTCTGGTTTTGCTAAAGGAGTCACTCCCGGTGAAGGGATCTCGGTCCTTTCCTCGTCGAATGAGGTGCGGGATATATCATATATATCGCTGTGCAAAGCAAAAACTTAAAAGCAATCAAAAGCAAACCGAGTGTGTAGCATCTGCCAGTTATTGCTAAAGGAGTCACTCCCGGTGAAGAGATCTCGGTCCTTTCCTCATCGAATAAGGTGCAGGGCATATCACATATACCGCTATGCAAAGCAAGAACTGTAGCTACCTGTTTTATTTTAAAATTCGATTCTACAACATCTTAGGTTTCTTATCTTTCATTAATCACATTAATGAAGTCCCATCATTTAAATACCTAAACATCACAGATAGATATGACGTACACTTATGCCATCCGCATTCGTCTCGATGTCCCCTCGTGCACCGTTAGGTTAGGTAACTAACGACAGAGCAGGGCAGGGCTAGCGCGGGTGTAAAACATAAGTAACGTCTATATAATATATCATATATACTATATACTATATCCATCACAGAATCACATCACAGATATCGCAGCAGAATAAACATATGAAATATTGGATATACTAGGACGTCCGTGTTTTCAATACGAGCCAGTATAAAACACGGATTCCACGGTCGTGATGAATAGCCAATCCCACACCCCTAGACCCCTACGAGAGCGGCAAGCAACCCTGCCAATTCTAGGGTTAGGAGACCCGGACTCGACTCCTCGAGTTGGTCTCCCACTGGACCCCAGAACCCGGTTACTTGTGCTCCCCTCCTTGGGTCTATCCTAATGCGGAAAAGTAAATAATATACAAAGGGTGACAACTTCCGCTACCTGGAAGTGCCCCAAATAAAAGAATATTACATACAAGTTTTTACATGAATGAAAATGAAAAACACTCATCTCACATAAAAACCCCCGGCTATTCGAACACGACGATCCAATATAACATATCCAGCAACACATAACATCACATGTCATCAACGTAAGTAAGTATGCATACCCCAATTGTCGTTGACGTATAGCAACGAAACCGGCGATATGAACATACTACACTTACGGTCACAGAAAAAAAAGTGTAAAACTACAACAATTGGAATCCGCAACCTCTTTAGACATCACATGCCTAACAGTTATAAACCCCGCATTTTAGTCCCATCATCGAAAACTCTTTTCGATATCTTGTGAAACTAAACTGCTAGATCTATAACATTCATCCAGTTATCTCATAACTGTTTGTGAATTCCAATTATTGTATCCAATTCCGGATAAATAGAATATATTAAACTTTCCGATCGAACATTCGAACACCCAAGTTTTCCCGACACCGATCAACACATGAAATAGGTTCAAAGACATTCACTTCATGCCTCAGTACCAACGGTCCAGCCGTAGAAGGGTCAAGCCAACGCCTCACATGTGGCACGCCGTACTGCCCCAAACCCGAAGGTTCAAAGGGCAGTTCAAGACGGTCACATAATCGAGTTAAGGTTTGTGTCTTCTAGAGGGACCATCGCGTTACTTGCACTACTCAGAACGTCTTTTAACCACAGAAAAATCCAACACTTGGAATTATTCCGGCAGGGGAAAACTTGGGTATTTGTATCCGGTCGAACTCTTTAACATATTCTACAGTTATCTGGAAAAACACTTAGACAAAATTTGATATTCCGATCGAAATCATCGATTCCCAATATAACTCCAGAGCACTCAACCCTTAAATAAATTTAAAAATACCCAGAAAACTCACCAGAATTTATCAGGTATTACTGTGCAAAAATAGTGGGATGATGTCACCATGTGGCCGCGGAAGAGCGGCAGAAGGCATGCTTCTGCCGCGCTTCCGCGGCACAATGAACAGTTCAGGGAAGCGTTTTACACAGTAATGCTCAGAATTCTATGCTGAATTTTTTAGACATTTTTAATATCAAAAATTCCCAGATTTATGAAAATGTCCAGAGAGCTCTAAAATTCTAGGGTTTCGGGTTGTTTCGGACTTCAAACTCCGTCTAGATTTCGCCTAAGGCTCTAGCTAGGCTCTGATACCACTGTAGGGTTCCTAGGCACCCTAATGAGGTCACACAAGGCATCGAATATGCCATATTAAAATTTTAACGGTGCCGAGAGACCCGACTACGGATCGATTGCTAGATGTTTAGGCGAAACTAAAAGCTAGTTAACAGTTAACTACTGGGATACGGAAATTACAACCTTTGTAGATCCGGATATCCACCTCCTCGGCTCCGCAAGGGCGTCCTCTCGCTGTCCATCTTGAAGCTTGAACTCTCGTGACGGCTTCATCGGAGAAACGTGCGGAATAGCTCGTCGGCTTCGTGTCAAAGACGATCTACGTCGAGGTTGCACAAACTCAAGCTCCGACTTCACAAACTTGTGAAACTTGTGAAGTAAACACCCAAAACAACTTGGCAAGAGGTAGAGGGTGAAGAAATAGGAGGTGGGTTCACTTTAGAATTGGATTTTGCTCACTAAAACTCAAGTTGCCATTAATGGCATCAAGGTTGCTCACTTGAAGAAGAAGAAGATGATGAGCTAGTTATGATAAGTTGTGATATATAAAAAAATAGAAAATCAAATACTTATCATAACTAAACTAGGGTTAAGTGTAGAGAATAAACCATGGTCACTTTTGATGGGTTAGGGTTAAGCATGAAGATAAGGATGGTTAGCAAAGTCAAAGCTTCATGAAGCTTCAACTTAAAACAAAAAGAGCCACCATTCTTATCTTAATTTATTTCAAATAAATAAACAAATAAATAAATAAACAAATATGCAAAACCCTAATTATCAATTAACCATGGATTAATTCTATAAACTTAACTAATGATCAAGTATCATCAAACATGATACAAAAAGTGCACAAAAGTATATCACATATACAATGTGCAATCCAAGTGAGAAAAATCCGTTTAAAGTGAACCAATACTAGTTAATGCAATGCAATATATCAAATATATAATTATGCATTAAATCATTAAATCAACATTTGATTCAATGATCCGGTCATGTCGCACATAACCGACTAGTATTCAATGCATCGATTTATCGAATCAATGATTCGATAACTAGGTCATATTGAATATAACCAATCGAAACATATATCGCGAGAATGAAATGCGGTATCACATACACGCATTATCCTCGGTCCCGCACATATCTCATATGTGCTCCTATTTCGTTTCGCTTGAGCCAGGAAACCTCTGTGTAGGACTCTAAAGACTCGTCAATACGCCGGTACCAGATGATGATCATATCAAGCACCCACAAGCCGCAAGCGGTCTGCTAAACGTAACGGCCACCCGGGTATTGAGCGATCAGAAGATCGACGAGCTAGCCCGCTCACACTCCTGCGAATCCGACCAGTAACACTTACCATACAGTCAAGTCTCTTCGTCTGATACGTCGCATATCAAGTCTAGGGGTGGTATACGTCAGACCCCAATAACCCGATAAGTCGTGCTGATGTGAGGCTCGTAACGGGTCGAGAAACTACTGGTAACACTTACCAGCAAATCTCTGAACAGCCCTGGCCAGGGACTTCCCTGTTATGGCCAATCGAGCACTGTGCAACATCAACTCCCAATACCGGGAGAGACGAAACCCCTCCTATCGCTCATTGCCTCCATGTGATTCGGGACTGTACCCAAAGACCACCGTTTTGCACGCCCTCATGGACGTGGTAAGGTGGAGATCAAAGCACAGTGGGAATCACACAAGACTCTATGACGATCTCGGGTCTACAGACTAACCTGTACAAGTGTCACCTGAGAACTGCCATCTGACGTGAGGTATAATACCATCTGGGAGTTCTCGGCGAGTCCGTCCAGTGTACCCAGTGACCACTGAGCACCCGTACACCATCTCTGATGTCAAACACCAATGGATATGGGATCATCCATCGCCCATCACATAGGTCGAGAAGCGTATACGCTAGTCTACTCTGGTATATCGATGCCCCGTCTCGATACACCCATGACTAGGGACTTTGAAGGATGTACTTATGGACTACCATGTCCCCACTAGTATGATCTGCATCATAGTCCATGTAGTCAAGTACAAATCCTAAGGGCTTTACCAACATGTAACTATAAGACAGTATAAAGAGACTAGTGTACATGTTAAGATAAATGGCAACCAGATAGCATACTATCATGTCGAGCAAGAAAGTCATCTCTATATATGTCCAAGCATCCAATATAATATACATAATCTGTACAATACTGGCCTCTAGGGCATACATACAACTAACATTCTTCTCACCGTTCTTCGCATTAATCGCGCATGCTCCTGGGGAGTTAGCTCTTCCCCACTCGAAGTCGAGCTCGAGCTAGGGTGTGTGCAGGTACATTCTCTGCCGGTTCTGTTCGTGTCCAAATATCCGTGAGTCTAGAGTAGGACGACGAAACGCCCTCTAACAGTGGTCGAACCGGGACATCGTCTATCATAATTGAGTCAAATTCCTCGGCTGGGAGGAAATAACGGCAGAGTTGGGTAACGAGCATGGGACATGGATATACACTCCCTCGTTTCCCCGTACCTATAGATTAAAGCAAAACCGTGCACATGTCGAACCTAGGATTTTTCGTCATTAAAGTGTGGACGACATGTAATGATGGGGTGAAAAAGGTCGTGTTGTGAGAACTTCCAAAAATATTGTTTTGTGCCCACCGGCACACAGTTAAAACATTTGCGAAAAGGGTCCGTGCTTGGATCCCCTTACGCGGTTCTCGTGCACAGTCATTACCCATTAATGGCATATAATCTTCAAAGCGAAGTGGGTGTTCATGTGCAGGTACACGTGGTATGAGTGTAACCTCGTGTATCATGTCCCTATCGATGCGATTTTCACGGTTTCCCCAATTCAGTTTAATGTACCCTAAGTTGTCTAGGCTATTGTCTTCCATGGATTCGTAAAATAGAGCAACTAGGTTTGGTAAAGCAAATGCAGATGCATGATTATAGAGGAGGAAATTCCAGCCCCTTTGTGCGATTTCGTATGGGAAATATGTACCGTAAATCTCGTGTGCGAAAACAGGGGAAAAATCCCTTTCATACTGCATTTTATGTGCCATTACAATTTTACAGTAAAGAATTTATGCAGTAACAGAGAGTAAGGGATCAGATTTACCTCCCCTGAAAAATTCAGGGGGTGAAGACACAAGTCAGCGGCGGTTGCGCGGCGGGGAGCGGCAACGGCGGCGTATCCGCGGCGATCTGGTGGCGGCACGGCAAGATTCTTCTGCAGCGGGTAGGGGGCGACGGCTAGGGTTTGATGAGATGAAAAGTTTTTAGGGTAAACACACAGGGGGCTCGGTTCCTTTAAATAGGGGATGAGAGGGTGATTTGCACAAAACACCCTCTAAAACGAGGGTTTTATTTGTAAAAACAGCTCTTAATCTGCAAATTTGCAATTAGGTCCAAAAATTATTTTTATATATATATATATTTTTTTATTTTGTTTATTTATTTATTTTTTATAGTATTTTGGAAATATATACAAATAATATACACACCCCCAAACTTATTTGAAATAGTGTCTTCGGGAAACGAAATTTGGGGGTGAAAGCGGAGGAAGATCAATCAGTGTAAATTGGCTCCTGCAAAAACATGAGCTCCTCCGAAGGATCCGCTGTGAAGAACGGTTTCAGTCGATGCCCATTTACCTTGAATAAGGTACCGTCTTCAGGGTTCTCAAGATCGACCGCACCGTGCGGATAAACGGTGCGGACTACAAAAGGTCCTCTCCATCTGGACCGAAGCTTCCCGGGATGAAAATGTAACCGAGTGTCATAAAGTAGAACCTGTTGACCAGGTTCAAAAGTTTTTCGCAAAAGGTGTTTATCGTGGAACACCTTGGCTCGGTTTTTAGCAGTTATGGCATTATCATATGCCTCATCCCTCAACTCCTCCAACTCATTCAATTGCAGCTTTCTGTTGCTGCCCGCATCTCCTAAAGACAAATTCAGCTCTTTGATAGCCCAAAATGCTTTATGCTCGATCTCCACTGGGAGGTGGCAAGCCTTCCCGTACACAAGCCGGTATGGAGACATACCAAGATCGGTCTTATATGCAGTACGGAAAGCCCATAGTGCATCTATCAGTTTAAGTGACCAATCCTTACGGTTTTTGGAAACCGTTTTCTCCAAAATTTGCTTTATTTGCCGATTTGAAACCTCAGCTTGCCCACATGTTTGGGGGTGATATGGCGTTGACAATTTGTGGGTGATAGAGTATTTACGCATTAAGGACTCGAAAGTCCTATTGCAGAAGTGAGAACCATTATCACTTATTATCGCCCGAGGGTGCCCGAATCGAGAAAATATGTGTTCTTTAAGGAATCGAACGACAACTTTATTATCGTTCGTTCGGCTGGGCACAGCCTCGACCCACTTAGAAACGTAGTCAACCGCCAACAGAATATACACATTTCCAAAAGAGTTAGGAAATGGTCCCATGAAATCTATACCCCAAACATCAAAAATGTCCACTACCAAAATGGGTTGGAGTGGCATTTCGTTTCTCCGCGAAATCCGGCCCAAGTGTTGGCACCGGGAGCAAGTTTTGCAGTATTCAAATGCATCCTTGAAGAGTCGTGGCCAATAGAAACCACACTGCAAAACTTTCTCGGCTGTCTTCTTTGGGCCAAAGTGCCCGCCACATGCTTGATCGTGGCAGAAAGACAGCACGCTCTTGACTTCACTCTCGGGCACACACCGACGAATGATTTGGTCGGAACAGTATTTAAAAAGATAGGGTTCATCCCAGTAAAAATGCTTTACTTGGGACAAAAATCGAAGCTTATCCTGTTTCGACCAATCATTAGGAATCAGGCCGGTGGCTAAATAGTTTACAATATCGGCGAACCATGGTTCGCAAGAAATGGTCAAGATTTGCTCGTCGGGAAAAACGTCAGTGATTGGAAGATCGAGCGTGGGCGAAGAAGGAAGTCGTGATAGGTGATCAGCTACTACGTTTTCACATCCCTTTTTGTCCTTAATGACAATGTCAAACTCTTGCAATAAAAGGATCCAACGTATTAGCCTTGACTTAGCATCCTTCTTCACAAAAAGGTGGCGAAGAGCCGAGTGATCAGTATAAACAACGACTGGAGAGCCGATTAAATAAGGCCGAAATTTTTCGAGTGCAAACACTACAGCTAAAAATTCTTTCTTTGTTGTTGTGTAATTAAGTTGGGCTTCATTTAGTGTTCGGCTAGCATAATAAATCACGTGCGGCATCTTATTAATGTGCTGTCCAAGAACAGCGCCAATAGCAAAGTCTGATGCGTCGCACATGATTTCAAAAGGGTGCGTCCAGTCAGGAGATGAGAGGATGGGCGCAGTGATGAGTGAATGTTTTAAAGACTCGAATGCTTCAGTGCACGTGGAGTCGAAAGCGAAGGTCGTGTCCTTGGCCAGTAAGAGAGTCAAGGGTCTAGCAATCTTGCTAAAGTCCTTGATAAACCGTCTGTAGAAACCGGCGTGGCCAAGGAAGGCTCTAATATCTTTGACGCATTTTGGGGGAGGTAGGTTAGAAATCACTTCGATTTTAGCCCTGTCAACCTCGATGCCGTTTTGCGAGATGACATGTCCTAAGACGATGCCCTCTCGCACCATGAAATGGCACTTCTCCCAATTCAATGTTAGGTTCTTATCCCTGCAGCGGGTAAGAACAGCATCAAGATGGCGTAGACACTCGTCGAAGGAGTCGCCAAAGATGGAGAAATCATCCATAAAAATCTCCAAGAACTTTTCAACCATGTCTGAAAAGATCCCCATCATACACCGCTGAAATGTAGCGGGCGCGTTGCATAACCCAAAGGGCATGCGACGATAAGCAAAAGTGCCAAAGGGACAAGTGAATGTTGTCTTGTCTTGATCCTCTTTGGCGATGGGGACTTGATTGTAACCGGAATAGCCATCGAGAAAGCAATAGAACTCGTGCCCCGCCAATCGCTCGAGCATTTGGTCAATGAAAGGTAAAGGAAAGTGGTCTTTCCTTGTTGCGGCATTGAGTTTCCTATAGTCTATGCATACTCGCCACCCAGTTTGGGTGCGAGTGGGAATCAACTCATTTGCCTCATTGGTGATGACCGTGCCCGATTTCTTTGGCACGACGTGGATTGGGCTCACCCATTGGCTATCCGAGATAGGGTAAATGATACCGCTATCCAGACACTTGACAATTTCCTTCTTAACAGCCTCTTTCATGATGGGGTTGAGGCGCCTTTGTGGATCTCGTGCTGGCTTGGCATCATCCATTAAGTGTATATGATGTTCGACTATGAGGGGACTAATCCCCTTAATGTCCGCCATAGACCAGCCGAAAGCTTGCCGATTATTATGTAAGACCATTAAAAGAGCCTTCTCTTGCTCAAGAGCTAGAGAGGCTGATATAATGACAGGTAAGGTCTCATTATCACCTAGATAAGCATATTTTAGGTGTGTCGGCAAAAGCTTTAATTCGAGTTTAGGAGGTGAAACAATAGATGGTAACAATGGGGTAGTTGTTTCAAACTCGAATGATTCCATCAAAGGTTCGAACCGAGTGTATGCAACAGTGTCGGATGGTTCAACTAACTCATCCGAAAAAGCAAAAGACTCTAATTCAGGTGATGAGTCTTCAAAGTCATCGACGAATGTAAAACACTCAAGATCATTATCCGTGGTGAAAGCTGCGTCGGATTCTAGGAGGAACGCACCAGTGGCGTTAACATTACTGTGATCGAATAAAAAATTCTCGAATTCACAGTCCTCCTCCGCCATCTCATTGATCGAGCAAACATCGAGTACGCTAGCATTGGGCTCAGCAGGCTGACTTCCTAACTTGAAAATATTGAGCTCAATTGTCATATTGCCGAAAGATAGGTTCATTGAACCATTACGACAATTGATCACTGCGTTGGAAGTAGCCAGAAATGGTCGACCAAGTATTACCGGAATTTGGTTCCGGGGGTTAGCAACAGGTTGTGTGTCCATCACAATAAAGTCAACGGGGAAAATGAAATCCCCTACTCTTATTAACACATCCTCCAGCTCTCCCCTAGGATGCGTTATCGACCGGTCAGCCATTTGGAGAGTACAGTGAGTGGGCTTAAGCTCTCCAACGCCCAATTGCTCGTACACAGAATAGGGTAGCAAATTGACGCTCGCGCCAAGATCTAATAGTGCTCTATTTATGTTCTTGTCCCCAATTGTTATCGAAATGGTAGGACACCCGGGGTCCTTTTGTTTTGGGGGAAGGAAATTTACAAGAGCATCACTAACAGCACTAGCCACAAAAACTTTCTTTGGCACTTGCGACTTCCTCTTTTTGGTGCACAAGTCCTTTAAAATTTTGGCATATGAAGGAACTTGCTGAATTGCATCCAAAAGAGGGATATTTATGCTAACCTGTTTGAACAACTCGACAATCTTCTCCATTTGAGGAGTTGGTTTATTGGATCTCAATCGATTAGGAAAAGGAATATTTTGAAAGGTGGTTGAGTCCAATTTTTGCGGATCAGATTGTCGAGTTGGAACGGCACCCCGTGTAGATGTGTTCGTGTTGTGAGAAATGGGTCCGTTCGAGCTAGAAGGGGTAGAGCCATGTGAAGGGTGGAGAATAGGCTCTAAGGAAGAAGATGATGAAGGTGAAGATGATGAAGAAGTCCTACCGGCAGGGGTGTCATTGTTAATGCCCATATTGTTTCGCAACACTTTCCCCGATCTCAACGTGGTCACGGCATTCACGTTATGATTTTGCTGGTGGTGTGCAGCATGTGCGTGACCGGGGTTGGGCAGAGGTTGAGACGGGAGTTTTCCTTTTTCGCGCTCGCTCAAAGCTGCATTGAGTTGTGCAATTTGTGCCTCAATAGATTTGATGCTTTGATCGTGTGAGGCACTATTTTGCACTAAAGATTGAATAGAAGTCTCAAGTCTTGCTGTAGACTGTGTAGATTGCTTAAGGAACGCATCTAGACTTCTTTCGAGCGAGCTAACTGTTAGTTATATGTATGCCCTAGAGGCCATTACTATACATAGGATGTATATTGTAGTGGATGCTGGGACATATATAGGGAGGACTTTCTTGCTCGACATGATAGTATGCTATCTGGTTGCTCTTTACCTTAACGTGTATACTGATTGTCTCTCTGTTACATGTTGGTAAAGCCCTTAGGATCTGTACTTGACTACCTGGACTATGATGCGGATCATACTAGTGGGGACATGGTAGTCTATAAGTACATCCTTCACAGTCCCTAGTCGAGGGTGTATCGAGACGGGGCATCGATATACCAGAGTAGACTAGCGTGTACCTTCTCGACCCATACAGATGGGCGATGGATGATCCCATATCCATCGGTGTTTGACATCAGAGATGATATACGGGTGCTCAGTAGAGACTGGGTACACTGGACGGACTCGCCGAGAACTCCCAGATGGTATTATACCTCACGTCAGATGGCAGTTCTCTGGTGACACTGGTACAGAGTAGTCTGTTGACCCGAGATCGTCATAGAGTCTTGTGTGATTCCCACTGTGCTTTGATTTCCATCTTACCACGTCCAAGAGGGCGTGCAAAACGGTGGTTTTTGGGTACAGTCCCGAGTCACATGGAGGCAATGAGCGATAGGAGGGGATTCGTCTCTCCCGGTATATGGGGGTTGATGTTGCGCTGTGTTCGATTGGCTATAACAGGAAATCCCTAGCCAGGGTTGCTGAGATTTACTAGTAAGTGTTACCAGTAGTTTCTCGAACAGTTATAGACCTCATATCGACACGACTTATTGAGCTATTGGGGTCTGACGTATACCACCCCTAGGCGAGATATGCGACAGATCAGACGATCAGACCGGACTGTACGGTAGTGTTACTGGTCGGATTCACTGGAGTGTGAGCGGGCTTGCTCGTCGATCTTCAGATCGCTCAATACCCGGGTGGCCGTTACGTTTAGCAGACCGCTTGCGGCTTGTGGATGCTTGATATGATCATCATCTGCTGCCGGCGTATTGACGAGTCTTTAGAGTCCTACACAGAGGTTTCCTGGCTCAAGCGAAACGAAATAGGAGCGCATATGAGATATGTGCGGGACCGAGAATAATACTGTATGCGATACTGTATTCGATTCTCGCGATGTGACATCGATCGGTTATATGCGATATAGCCGGGTTATCGGATCAAGTGTTGATTCGATAAGATGTTACTAATGATACCCGTCGGTTATGTGCGTCATGACCGGGTCGTTAAATCAAGTGTTGATTTAATGATTTAATGCATAATTATATATTTGATATATTACTTTGCATTAACTAGTATCGGTTCACTTTGAATGGATTTTCTCACTCGGGTGTGCGCATTACATATGCGATATGATTTTTGTGCACTTGATTGTATCATGTTTGATGATACATATCTTTTTGTTAAGTGTAATGAATTAAACCTAGGTTAAATAAATGATTAGGGTTTTCTTTTATTCATTCATTTATATTTTCATTTGTATTTAAAAGATAAATGAGAAAAGGAAAAGAAGTCAAAAATGGTGGCTATTTTTGTTTTCAACTTGAAGCTTCATGAAGCTTTCTTCATGTCACCATTTTTGTCTCATCTCCTTTACCCTAACCATTCTTTAACCTTGGTCAATTCTCTACACTTAACTTGGGTTAAAATTATGATAAGAATAAAATTATTATTCTTTTTATAAGAACTCATCATCTTCTTGCTTTCTTCTTCTTCTTCACTTCATGAAGAAAACCTCCACTACATCAATGGTGGATTGATGATTAGAGTGAGAAATCCAATTCTAAAGTCTACCCACTTCCTATTTCTTCATCCTCTACTTCTTGCCAAGTAGTAGAATGTGTTTCCTTCACAACTTTTCAAGGTTTGGTGAAGGTGGAGCTTGATTCATCGATGCCTCGACGTAGATCATCTTCGGCATGGACATCGACGACCTAGCTTGCCCATTCTCCGACGAAGCCGACTCTAGAGCCCGGATTTGATTTGGACAGCGGAGACGACCTCGTTGCGGAGCCGTGGAGGTGGTGGACCGGATCTACAAAGGTTGTATTTCCGTATTCATTTAGTTAACTGTTAACTAGTTCTTGTTCGCCTAGATATCTAGCAAACGATCCGTTGTTTAGGGTTTGTAGGCACCATAATTTTTGAAATTGCCATGGTTGATGACTTGGGAGACCTCACTAGAGTGCCTAGGAACCCTGCAGTGGTATCAGAGCCTAGCTAGAGCCTTAGGCGAAGTCCAGACGGAAATTGAAGTCCGAACGAACCCGAAACCCCGATTCAAAGTTGCTCTCTGTACATTTTTTAAAAACAGGGAATTTTCAGTATTAAAAATATTCAGAGAAACATGCAGGAATATCTAAGAGTTACTGTGAAGACGTAAGCCCTAATTCCCTTAAAGCGCCGCGCTTCCGCGGCACGAGCCTGGCTTGTGCCGCGCAAGCGCGGCGGTTTTGTCGTGTTGTGAGGTCTTGACAGCACAGTAACTCCTATTTAACATTTCTGGTATTCCTGGATATTTTTAATATATTTTCAAGAGTTGAATTTTTCTGAGTTGATTTGGGGCTTCGGTATTTCGATCGGGGTATCAAATTTTGTCTGTGTGGCTTTCCGGATAAATTTTAGAATATGTTAAAAAGTTCGACCGGATATAAATACCCAACTTTTCCCCTGTCGGGAAATTTCCAAGTGTTGGATTTTTCCGTAGTTTAACGACGTTCTAAGTAGTGCAAGTAACGCGATGGTCCCTCTAGAAGACACAAACCTTAACTCGATTATGTGACCGTCTTGAACTGCCCTTTGAACCTTCGGGTTTGGGGCAGTACGGCGTGCCACATGTGAGGCGTTGGCTTGACCCTTCTACGGCTGGATCGTTGGTACTGAGGCACGAACGGAATGTTGTTAGACTTGTTTCATGTGTTGATCTGTATCGGGAAAACTTGGGTGTTCGATTGTTCGATCGAAAAGTTTAACATTTACTGTTTATCTGGAATGGGATACAATAATTGGAATTCACAATAAGTTATGAGATAACTAAATGAATGTTATAAACATAGCAGTTTAGTCTCACTTGATCGGTTGCCACGGAATTTTGATGTGATCAAAAGTCCGTTGCAATCACGTAGCGTACGCGGATACTCGCCGGGTAAACTTAATAGACAGCCTCACTCCATAGCCCCGACCAAGTGACTGTAGGAGAACCCCGTCGCCGAAAGCATCCCTCCGGGTGCTCGCGGTAGCGGTGTTCCGCCTTGGTGCACTTCGTCGCCGGTATCGGGGGTGCGGCCGCCTACTTAAGTTTGCGACGAGCATTCGATCAGGCTGTCGGGAATCTTGTTGAATTGCCCGACTTGATATTGAAAAGAGTTTTCGATTTTGAGACTAAAATGCGGGGTTTATAATTGTTAGGCATGCGATGTCTAAGTAATTCATTTGGTCAGGCATGCGATGTCTGAAGAGATTGCGGATTCCAACTGTTGTAGTTTTACACTTTCTTTTCTGTGACCGTAAGTGTAATATGTGATATCGCCGGTTTCGTTGCTATATGTCAACGACAATTGGGATGGACATATTTACTTACGTTGATGACATGTGATGTTATGTGTTGCTGGATATGTTATATTGGATCGTCGTGTTTGAATAGCCGGGGGTTTTTATGTGAGATGAGTGTTTTTCATTTTCATTCATGTAAAAACTTGTATGTAATATTCTTTTATTTGGGGCGCTTCCAGGTTGCGGGAGTTGTCACCTGTTGTATATTATTTACTTTTCCGCACTAGGATAGACCCAAGGAGGAGGGCACAAGTAACCGGGTTCTGGGGTCCAGTGGGAGACCAACTCGAGGAGTCGAGTCCGGGTCTCCTAACTCTAGAATTGGTAGGGTTGCTTGCCGCTCTCGTAGGGGTCTAGGGGTGTGGGTTTGGCTATTCATCACGACCGTGGAATCCGTGTTTTATACTGGCTCGTATTGAAAACACGGACGTCCTAGTATATCCAATATTTCATATGATTCTTCTGCTGCGATATCTGTGATGAGATCATGTGATGTTTCTGTGATGGATATAGTATATAGTATATATGATATATTATATAGACGTTACTTATGTTTTACACCCGCGCTAGCCCTGCCCCGCTCTGCCGTTAGTTACCTAACCTAACGGTGCACGAGGGGACATCGAGGCGAATGCGGATGGCATAAGTGTACGTCATATCTATCTGTGATGTTTAGGTACACTTTAATGATGGGACTTCATTAATGTGATTAATGAAATTAAAAGAAACCTAAGATGTTGTAGAATCGAATTTCAAAATTAAAACAGGTAGCTACAGTTCTTGCTTTGCACAGAGGTATATGTGATATATCCTGCACCTTATTCGATGAGGAAAGGACCGAGATCCCTTCACCGGGAGTGACTCCTTTAGCAATAACTGGCAGATGCTACACACTCGGTTTGTCTTTTGATTGCTTTTAAGTGTTTTTGCTTTGCACAGTGATATATATGATATATCCCGCACCTCATTCGACGAGGAAAGGACCGACGATCCCTTCACCGGGAGTGACTCCTTTAGCAAAACTAGAAAAGCCTCAAAAACACTCCATTTCAAAATTCATTCGATCCTACAACGATATCAAGTTCATTACGCAATAGGTTTTCAGAAAAACCTGTCGTAGCCCTCCGTCATTTCAGATACGTACTAGTTAGTATTCGTGCTGCGGTTGTTTGGCCTCCGTCAAGGCGTAGTGTACGGTAGCTAACTAGTGCTTATCTGCTAGCATATGATGCGATTGGATTAGGGTATTCGTACGGCGTTGTTTGGCCTCCGTCAAGGGTCGTGCGGGTGGGTTTAATTCAATCAGGAAATGACGGGTTGAACTTGACTAGCGGACTATGGGTTGTTTGGCCTCCGTCAAGGTCATAGCGAGCTAGGGGCAAAATATTATCGGGAATTTCAAGTGTTGAGATTTGCAATGAGATTGCATACCTTCTATGAGATAGTTGGATCCCGATACCCGCTGCGAGTAAGTGTTACTCCTGGGAGAGTTTTATACATTACAATTAGCCGATCAAGTAGGTGTCTAGAAAGGTGTCAACGAGGTTACGCCTCTGGGAAAACGAGGTTTACATTAATTAGGTTCGTGCGAAAGCACGGGGGACCTCCCTCAAAGTACCGACACTGGCCTGGCTGAAAGATTGGCGAACTTGTAGTGTGTAATTAATCCCGGCTAGTCTTTCCTTTTAGGGTTTGAAGGAAGATTTGATAAAAAGCAGTGGGAGCCATCCTGATTAGATAAAATAATAACCAATCTATTCTTGACAGAGCGCACGCTGAGTGTTTTCTTCTCTCTCTCTCCTGGTAGCGACCATATCACGCCTTAATCAAGATAATAATACGGATCATTGACCGAACCCGCTTGTTATACTGAGCTGGGGAACGTTGGTCCCGCTCCAACTTATAAGTGTTATAAGACAGAGCAGGAAATTGGGGATTACCAGAATTCCCGTGCCGCCCAAACGAAGAGAGTGCATACTGATGCATCATCTTCGGGTGTGTTCATTATACAGAACTGTTTCTCAGTATCCTTTACGTCCTGGGTATGTGATACCAGATCAGGATCCCAGATATGTAATCTGTTACATAGGGCTACAGATAGGTAGAGAACTGAGAACGGGTGATAAGTTTCATGAGGCAGAAAACGGGGCAAGAGTTGCAGCCAAGTCTGTCGGTCACTGTCACCCTGTATTACAATACATTGATTCTGAACGAATGTTGTTAGATACCGAACCTGATATACCAAATCATATCACTCTCTTTGTTAGAAAAGAAAGGATATAATTTTGTATTGTTGGATAATGTTTTGAACATTTCCTATATCAAAAGTTGATCGGATCAGGCACGTTATCTAAAAGCATTGATGTTCTAAATCAAACTACAGTTCTTTAGTATACAGAACATACACAAGAGGAAGAGTTCAGAAATGAACGAATCCTTCTTGAGGTATTGTAGACTAGGTCATATCAATGCGACCAGACTGGCTGAGTTACATTTAGATGCATATTTAAATCAGTTTGAATTTACATCTTGTGAAACTCGCCAGTCATGTCACAAAGATAAGATGACCACAGCTCCGTTTACTGGAAACAGAGAAAGAGTTAGTAAACTCTTGGGATGATACATGTTGATGTATGTTAGGTCCCCTGTCTACAAATGCCAGGACTGGTTCTTTATACTTCATTACGTTCTCTGATGATCTTTCGAGTTTCAGACCTATGTTCCTGTTGAAACACAAGTCCGAACCTTTTGAGATATTCACAGAATATAAGTTAGAAGTAGAGAACCAAAATACGGGTATAAGTATTATGTCCTTTGATGTGATCAAGGAGGAGAATACTTGAGCACGGAATTCCTGGATTATTCTAAAGGAGAATGAGATTCTCTCTCAGCATTACTCCTCCAAATACACCATAGCACGATGGTATATCGGGGCGGAGCAATCACACCCTATATGATATGGTGTGCTCTATGATGAGTACTACTGAGTTACCTATTTCCTTTAGGGAGTTATGCACTTGAGAAGCTGCATACCTATTGAATAAGGTTCAAATCAAATCAGTTGCCTACCACTTCATATGTGATATGATAAGGGAAGAGCCCATCTCTTAAGTTAGTTAAGAATTTAGGGTTGTCTGGCCTATGTCTAAAAGCAAAATCCGGACAAGCTCGAGGCAAGGTCTGTTATGTAGAACTGGAAAGGTTCCAGCTATACTAAATACAGCAGATGATTTGATAAAACCAAAGGATTCAGTAGATACCAACGAACCTCAGCCTCTCCGCCGATCTAGTAGGGTTCCTCACCCACCTGAGAGATACTTCTGTTTCTCTATGACAGTGGGAGCGAGGATTGCATCATGAGATGATGACCCAACTAGTTTCGAGCTGGCCATCAGGAGTGGGACTCTGTAAGAATGGCTGGATGCTTAGTGATCTGAGATGGAATCCTTATACACCAGCAAAGTATGGACTTTAGCTGCAAGATCTGAAGGGTTAAATCCCCATCAGGAGCAAGTATATCTTGAGAAGATTACTTGGTGTACATGGAAGAGTTGAGACTTTCAAAGCTAGACTTGTTAAAGGTTTGCATCATTGACCAGGCGTGGATCATGATGATACCTTTTCAAGTGACTATGCTTAAGTCCATCCAGATCCTACTTACCACGGCTACATACCATGACTACGATATCTGGTGGTTGGGTGTCTTGACTGCTTTTCTAAATGATGATTTAGAAGAGTGCGTCTGTAAGTACACAGCCAGAGGGCTTCGTAGACAGTGGGAGCAGCGGAAACGTGTGCAAGATGCTTTATAGGATAAAGCAGGCATCGCGGAGTTGGAACGTCTGTTTTGATGAAGTAGTCAAAGAGTTTGACATCATCAAAATGGTAGATGAACCTTGTATAAACAAAAAGGTAGTAGGGAGTATGGTGACGATCCTCGTAGAGTACGTGGATGACATACTCTTGATAGGGAAGGAGTTTCCTATGCTATGCTCGATCAATCTCCGCTTATCACAATGATTCTCCACTTAGGATCAAAGTGATACCTACTAAATCCTGGATTTTGGATCTATAAGATAGATCTAAATGGATGTTAGGATACTCACTAGATGTAGTGAGATGGTGTCAATCGATCCTGAGGAGAATCACTGGAAGTGTTCCAGGGTGATAAAGACGACTGAGTGTCAGTCGCAGGCATTGTCTTTACCCTCAGTAGAGGGACGGTATGTTGGAAGAGTTCTAAACTAGATACCGTGACATACTAGACGATAAAGGCTGGATACATCGCTACTTAAGATGCTACCAAAGAGGCTGTTTGGATGTATAATGGTTCATGAGATGAACTATGTTCCTCCCATTGTGTGACAATGGAGTTGTGGCTTATACCAAGGAACGCCGGTCCCATCAGTGATCCAGACATATTCTAAGGCAGCATCGCCTGATCATGGAGATGATTGATCTCCAGGGTGATCGAGGTTTGGAGAGTAGACTCAGAAGACAACACAGCGGATCCACTCACAAAGGCCTGTTCCCAGAGAGAGACTTTTATGGGATGGTTGAGTATGAGATACTTCAAACCACTGCTACAGATGGCCCTAGTGCAAGTGGGAGATTGTTAGTTATATGTATGCCCTAGAGGCCATTACTATACATAGGATGTATATTGTAGTGGATGCTGGGACATATATAGGGAGGACTTTCTTGCTCGACATGATAGTATGCTATCTGGTTGCTCTTTACCTTAACGTGTATACTGATTGTCTCTCTGTTACATGTTGGTAAAGCCCTTAGGATCTGTACTTGACTACCTGGACTATGATGCGGATCATACTAGTGGGGACATGGTAGTCTATAAGTACATCCTTCACAGTCCCTAGTCGAGGGTGTATCGAGACGGGGCATCGATATACCAGAGTAGACTAGCGTGTACCTTCTCGACCCATACAGATGGGCGATGGATGATCCCATATCCATCGGTGTTTGACATCAGAGATGATATACGGGTGCTCAGTAGAGACTGGGTACACTGGACGGACTCGCCGAGAACTCCCAGATGGTATTATACCTCACGTCAGATGGCAGTTCTCTGGTGACACTGGTACAGAGTAGTCTGTTGACCCGAGATCGTCATAGAGTCTTGTGTGATTCCCACTGTGCTTTGATTTCCATCTTACCACGTCCAAGAGGGCGTGCAAAACGGTGGTTTTTGGGTACAGTCCCGAGTCACATGGAGGCAATGAGCGATAGGAGGGGATTCGTCTCTCCCGGTATATGGGGGTTGATGTTGCGCTGTGTTCGATTGGCTATAACAGGAAATCCCTGGCCAGGGTTGCTGAGATTTACTGGTAAGTGTTACCAGTAGTTTCTCGAACAGTTATAGACCTCATATCGACACGACTTATTGAGCTATTGGGGTCTGACGTATACCACCCCTAGGCGAGATATGCGACAGATCAGACGATCAGACCGGACTGTACGGTAGTGTTACTGGTCGGATTCACTGGAGTGTGAGCGGGCTTGCTCGTCGATCTTCAGATCGCTCAATACCCGGGTGGCCGTTACGTTTAGCAGACCGCTTGCGGCTTGTGGATGCTTGATATGATCATCATCTGCTGCCGGCGTATTGACGAGTCTTTAGAGTCCTACACAGAGGTTTCCTGGCTCAAGCGAAACGAAATAGGAGCGCATATGAGATATGTGCGGGACCGAGAATAATACTGTATGCGATACTGTATTCGATTCTCGCGATGTGACATCGATCGGTTATATGCGATATAGCCGGGTTATCGGATCAAGTGTTGATTCGATAAGATGTTACTAATGATACCCGTCGGTTATGTGCGTCATGACCGGGTCGTTAAATCAAGTGTTGATTTAATGATTTAATGCATAATTATATATTTGATATATTACTTTGCATTAACTAGTATCGGTTCACTTTGAATGGATTTTCTCACTCGGGTGTGCGCATTACATATGCGATATGATTTTTGTGCACTTGATTGTATCATGTTTGATGATACATATCTTTTTGTTAAGTGTAATGAATTAAACCTAGGTTAAATAAATGATTAGGATTTTCTTTTATTCATTCATTTATATTTTCATTTGTATTTAAAAGATAAATGAGAAAAGGAAAAGAAGTCAAAAATGGTGGCTATTTTTGTTTTCAACTTGAAGCTTCATGAAGCTTTCTTCATGTCACCATTTTTGTCTCATCTCCTTTACCCTAACCATTCTTTAACCTTGGTCAATTCTCTACACTTAACTTGGGTTAAAATTATGATAAGAATAAAATTATTATTCTTTTTATAAGAACTCATCATCTTCTTGCTTTCTTCTTCTTCTTCACTTCATGAAGAAAACCTCCACTACATCAATGGTGGATTGATGATTAGAGTGAGAAATCCAATTCTAAAGTCTACCCACTTCCTATTTCTTCATCCTCTACTTCTTGCCAAGTAGTAGAATGTGTTTCCTTCACAACTTTTCAAGGTTTGGTGAAGGTGGAGCTTGATTCATCGATGCCTCGACGTAGATCATCTTCGGCATGGACATCGACGACCTAGCTTGCCCATTCTCCGACGAAGCCGACTCTAGAGCCCGGATTTGATTTGGACAGCGGAGACGACCTCGTTGCGGAGCCGTGGAGGTGGTGGACCGGATCTACAAAGGTTGTATTTCCGTATTCATTTAGTTAACTGTTAACTAGTTCTTGTTCGCCTAGATATCTAGCAAACGATCCGTTGTTTAGGGTTTGTAGGCACCATAATTTTTGAAATTGCCATGGTTGATGGCTTGGGAGACCTCACTAGAGTGCCTAGGAACCCTGCACTAACCTTATCATTATTAGGTTGAACATAATTGTTTGGCTGGTAAGCATTGTTCGGCACAAAATTGTTCACCTGATTAGGGTAAGGTTGTTGAAATTGTTGCGGTTGATATTGAGTTTGCGAGGGTGCTTGTTGTTGTTGTGGAGGAGGAGGTCTTTGAAAATTATTATTATTTCCTTGGAATTGTTGATTTTGGTTCCAAGCGAAATTTGGGTGACTCCTCCACCCCGGATTATACGTTGAAGAGTACGGATCGTTTCTTTGTTGTTGCTGAAATGCAGCATTGACTTGATCCTATCCTTGTGTAGATGCATTATAAGGACACTCTTCGGTCAGGTGCGATGGATCCGCACAACAAGCACAGACAGTTCGTGGAGGCATAGCAGGGGCAGGAGAAGACGATGAGATTTTGGTCTCGATCGCTTCTAACTTTTTCGTAAGAGCGGCCATCTCGGCCTTCATGGCAATCGACATCTCTACTTGATGTATGCCTGCCCTAGATTGACCACTAGAAGATGATGTGGTCTTGGTACTCTCCCACTGTATTGTCTGCTCACTAAGATCCTCGAGAAACTGCCATGCTTCATCACTAGACTTAGAGAGAAAATGACCTTGACAGATTGTTTCTAGCAACTGCTTCGTTGCCGAGTTCAATCCCTCGTATAATGTTTGGCAAAGTTGCCAACTTTCTATCCCATGATGAGGGCATTGAACTAGTAGGTCCTTGAATCTCTCGAAGCACTTCCAAAATGGCTCGGAAGGAAGTTATGAGAATTGAATTATTTCATTTCGGATTCTGGCAGTTTTGTGGTGAGGATAAAACTTTTTTAGAAAAGCTTTCACAAACTCATCCCAATTCCTAATAGAATGTGATGCGGTGCTATATAGCCACTTCTCGGCTAGGTCACATAAGGTGAAAGGAATGACCCTTAGCCTTATAGCGTCATCACTCAATTGGGTCGTTTTCATCATAGCGCACACATTTTGGAACTTATTAATAAAGATATATGCGTCTTCAGTTTCCAAACCATGAAATTTCGGCAGCATATTGATGAAATGTGGTTTAATCTCAAAATTGTCCCCATTTGCCGGTGGGGGTGAAAGACAGGTGGGTAAAGAAGTGCGGATGGGGTAAAAGAGGTCCTGGAGCGCAACTCGTGCGGGCGCTTCAACAGGCGGCTGGTTCGGGTCATTCGCACCTAACGGAGGTGGAATTCTTCCCGTCGGTAAGGTATTGTTGGGGTTGAATCCCGACATACCTTCGGTGAAAGAAGTTGAAGGTGAAGGTGAGAAAGTGGACGGATTTTCGACTTCGGTGTCGAAAGGTTCGTTGGTCGGTACCAACGAAACGCGGACTAATCGGGCGTCTGTATCCCTAGTCCAAAGTGACATACACTAAAGGGGATAGTGCCGGGGAATACGGGTCGATCCGCAGGGATGTGTGAGTTTCTGTTTTTGTGTTATAACGAGTTGATTCAAATTGTTGTTTGGTTTTTGTCGATTGAATTTAAGACGAACTTATGTGATATGAAAGAACTCGTTAAGGTTAGGTCGAAGGTAGGGGTGTTGAGATCAATGTTTTCACCTCTTTCAATGCCGTTGATTTAAGCTTTTTAGAAAAATCACAACAATTATTAGCAAAGGGGATTAGGATGATCGGGAAGAAACAAAGTTTCTTCCTCTAGATCCTTGTCCGTCCTTTCCCATTAATTGCTGTGATCTTCATGGACGTCATATATGTCCGGCCTTTTATACTACGGTTCACCTTTTACCTTGAAGGTAGGGTGCCGTAGGGGGCGGATCATACATGCGTGCATGAAGATTTCGTTTTAAAAATATGTTGGCATTGGAAGAGATGAGAGACATCCATCTCTCACTCCCTCTCTTGTTCCTAACCCTAACGAGCGAGGATTTTACTCGCTCATTAGGGAGTTATTTGAAAGTGACATTTTTTTATGTTTATATTTTCAAGGGTAATTACTTACTGCAGATTAAAGGGGATTACACTGGTTAAACTAAAGCGACAATCAGATAACTAGGGCAAGTAAAAGATTATACTAAGGCAGGAATTAAATAAAACTAAAAACTTACAAGATGATGCTCTTGATCTCTCAACAGGTCTGAATTTTTATTGATTGATAAGAGGCATGCCATTTTACAGATCTTGAGTACAATTTATAAGCAACTAGTGAAGCTAGGGTTACAGACTCTCGTAGATATGAAATTACAGATTTGCCCCCTAAAAATCCCAACATATGAAACGACACACCGACACAAGAAGTCGGTGCCAACACGGGCACCATATGGCCGCGGTTCCGCGGCAAAGACATGCCTTTGGCCGCGGTTCCGCGGCTCTTTGGTGAGCTTGGCTCACCAACTTTCTGTGATTGGTTTGTCTTCTCTTGGGCTTCCTATTTTCATTGTTCTTTTCTCTGTTGGGCTTCTTAGTATTCTCCAGATCCTTAGTGAAACTTGTAAGGATCTTTTGACCGTTTCACTTGTTTTTTCGTCTCGTCTTGAGTAAGATCCGTGTGCTGGTTGGTCAAAAGTCCATTTCCTGTATCATCTTTGTCTTTTTCACTGTATTTGCTCCGAGATCCTGTATCCTGTATCATGCAACAAACGAGCGTCAAAAGTACCTGTTTACTTATAAAATGCATAAAAGTGGGGCGAATGAATTGCAATATTATAATGTGAACATGCCCACAGCTAGTCGCGTCCCTTCGGCAATGCGATGAGCAGGGTAAATGACCGAGGCTCTCATGAATCGATGGTGCGTTGAAACAACAAACCAACTGAGCCAAACGCTGATAAAACTGACAAAGAAAGTTTCTTCATCCATGCCAGGAATTGCGATCAACTCGAAAGATATAGCCGACAAGATTGGAATGTAGAACTGTGGCAAATCCTCTTCTCTAGCCGATAGCTTATTTAAACCAAACCCGAAGGGGTCATTAATATTCACGAACTTTGGAGCCGCCTTTGATAAAACGTCTCCATGAAGAAAGCAGGCGATAAAGATTTTAAAAGTGACGCCCCGTTCCTCTGACTCTGTGAACATCTTCTCAAAAATACCCAGGGTCTTGATTAGACTCGGGTACTTATGGCGGACGGCATTTTCAGTAGACAAGCCGTCAAGCGTAGCGAGCACAGCCTCGAAGACATACTCATCGAAGGGCAACAATTCTTCGTAAGGCGCTCCCCTGATCGGTAAACCCGAGATCTTGCGAAACTCTTCCAAAGAAATCGAAACTTCGCGGTCCCTTAACAAGAAAGTGTTGGTGGGAAGATTCCATTGATTAAGGAAAGTTTTAACCCACCATACATGAGGAGACTGATAATGGAAGAGAGACGGGTACATCGCTTGGTAGAGCCCGACCTTCTGCAGTCGCGCACGATGGACGGACAGGATGTAACAAGCCAAGAGAAGATAGCTCGTGGGATGGCGAGGGGTAAGCCCTATCTTGTAGACTTGTCCCCAGGGCTGGGCTTCGCCTTGGCAAATACGACGCCCCAAGATATCTATGGCCGACACAGGTTGGTTTGGTATCCCAATTGTCGACGGCTCGAGCCGGCCTGTAGGAGTCCAATCCGCCACCTCTACAGCAAAAGCAGTCTGCGGACGGTCCATCGGCAAGAACGGGCGGAGAGGTTCTGTTGGCACCTCGCAAAGAAAGCTTCGGCAGCCGCGGATGATATGCCCATACCAGCTTCCCCATAAAAGTAAGTTGGTGCAATCAGGATCATGAGCCCTGATCATTGCCATCGCTTCTTCGTCCGACGACGATTGAGGAAAAGCCGCCTCCGAGCAAGTAAAGGGAAAGTATGGAAAAGAAGCCATTGTTCCTGAAATAAAGGAAGGGAAAACTGTTAGTAAAGCCCATACATGTATAAATATATATATATATATATATATATATATATATATATATATATATAGACAATGGAAGAAAACGACAAGCCACTTATTTCATGAGACCATTGGTTGCAAAACACATGGACCCCACAAAATCAATATGGAGGCTCACTAATGATGAGGCAGGGTAATCATTATGAGAACAAAACGAAGATTCTCAATTAAATTCAAATAACTCTACACATTCCCCCAAGGAGAAAACCCATTGCAAAAACTCTGTGCAAATCAAGAAGGATCTATCCTAAACTATTTTTGCAAAACAACTCAGGATAAAAAAAAATCCCAAGAAGTCTTCTTTTAAGAACTAAGTTCTCTAGAGGATTAAAATTCCTTTTGAATAGGGGAATTAAATTCCAAGAAAATTTTCAGAGCCAAGCTCTTTGAAATGGAATTAAATTCCACAGGGAAAACAAGTACAATCGTCAAAACCCTAAGAACCGGAAAATTGCCAACATTTGGGGTTTGTTACCTAAAGATCGAGCGTTCTTAGAACATCAGAAAGATGAGTTTTTATATATATATAGGGAAAAACCCTTGGTGTGAATTTAAAATCCAAAGAGAATTGTTATAAAAGTTCTTCGATCGTTCAAAACCATTACCGGAAGAAAAGATTCTTTCTTGGACAGAGTTAAACTTTGAAATTATTGGAACAGAGAACTGGGCTCTGAGGAAGAGAATTAAATTCTCCAAGGAAAATGAACAAGGAAGAAAATGAAAGAGTAGAGGCTCTTCTGAAAAGACCCTTGCATTTATAGGATGTGATGGGAAACGGTTCATCTGCTTCCTTCCCGAGGCAAATCCAACGGTCACAAAGATGACAGCGTTGCACTCACGTGCAAACACGTGAGAACAACGCTGTGGGGGTATTTGTTTCCTAGTAAAATACAAGGAAAAACTCCAATGGGGCATCACGTGTGTTGGGGTAAAAATTTACACCCCGGTTGACCGAGTCAAAGTCAAGGTCAACCCCCAAGCTAGGTGGGCCTAAGCCCAGGTCAAGTAGGCCCAAGCCCAAGTCGAGCCCGCGGCCAGCCTCCCCATGCCAACAACAAAATCATGTAATAAATAACTTTTATGTAATTTTTTTATATATGAATGTATGCAAAATGGGCATAAAGCCAATATTTTGTAAGCCCATGGCTTATGTACAAAAATGAAATGGCACATGAGCCATGGGATAGGCAAAGTGCCATTTTGTGAAGCCCAAGGGGCTATATGTAAATATGTAAGCCTATAAAAGACAACATGATGATGAATAAAGTAATACTTTTGCAATTCTCTCAAAAAACCTAGGGTTTGTACATTTTCCCTTTTCTGAAGATTTCAAACCTTTTTCTTTCCTTTGAATTAAATCAAGAGTTTTACTCTTCCTTTTCCCAAACTAAATAGTTTTTCACCACAAAACCCATAAAGGGGAACTCAGATCTCCCATTAGATTTCAAAACGAAGAGATTTTTAAAATCCCACATCTCTTGATCTTCAAGATCCAGCCAACAGAAGAGGAAGAAGAAGAACCCCCTTTATCAACCCAAAACATCTTAGGAGTTCAACTCCACCCTATTTTCTCTTTAGAGAATTTCTGGGGCTAAAAGCCCTTTTTTTCTCGCCGGCGCCCAAGCGCTCAAATGCCGAGCGCCTACGTGCCGACACGTGGCGCGCTAGCGCCCTAGCGCAAAGCGCCCACGCGACGACATGGCGCGCTTGCGCTCCAGCGCCCTGCGCTCCAGCGCCCTGCGCTCCAGCGCCCTGCGCTCGGGCGCAAAGCGCTCACGTGCCGACACGCTGCGCGCTTGCGCTCCAGCGCCCTGCGCTCGGGCGCAAAGCGCCCACGTGCCGACACGCGACGCGCCTGCGCTCAAGCGCAAAGCGCCCACGTGCCGACATATGGCGCGCTTGCGCCTGAGCGCACAGCACCTAGCGCACAGCGCTCAAGGCGCTGGCCTCACGCATCTTTTGGATGCCTTTCCCTTTTATATATATATATATATATATACACATATATATATGTATATATACATATGTATACATATATACACACACACATATACTTCACGACACTGTCTCTGTTAGAAAAGAATTTCTAACGGGGCGCTGCCCCGCACCCGCAAGGGGGCTGCTAGCCCCCTTGACCCCCAGCCCGCTATCCGGGTAGCGGGACCCCCGTAAAAACTCTGCGTGGCTCCCGATATATCCAAACCCCCCTTCCAAAACAACACACACGTATACTGCACATTGAGTTCGCATGACCAGTTTAACCCGTTAATCGGAGGTTCTCTCGCCCCAAAGGCGAGGGGTAATTAACGGCAGCTTAGCCCGCGGCTGCCGGAGATTCGGATCCCCACAATCAATAAACCCCCGCCTACCCTAGGCAGGGGGAATCTGTAGCACGCTTGACAAGCGCGCGCGTATTCCCATCTCAATGGGGTGACGAAAAACACCCTACAGATTCTGGCACGTCCGGTGGGACCTATATCTCCTCCCATATTTCGGGTTAAGTGTTCATGCAAACTCAATCAATGTACATATCTGTATTTATACTAAAATAATGCTTTTTCATGCAGGTCTTCAAGCAATCACCTTTCAGCAATGTCTCCAAAGATGAACTCAGCTCCCATCTTCTACACAATGAAGATGGACGCCAGGACGGTCCTCCCGGCCCGTCTCGGGCGACAATGGGAGGAGCCGCCGCTACCATTCGGCTCCATCCTGTTCGTGTCAACTAACGCCATCCCGGCTCCTCAAGCTCCGGTGACAGACAAACCGGTCTCGAAAGGCAAGAGGCCAAATGTGGTGGTCTCGAAGGCGCCCCAACTCAAACGCAAGTCGGTGTATGAATGACTTTCCTTGGCCCCAGCTGGGGGCAAGGCCATCGACACCAACAAAGCTACAACGCATCTCGAGCAAGCTCTGGCCGTGCCCCTAACAACTGCTCAATCGGGTGTCTTCTCTAAGCTCCCCGCTGACCGACTCACAATGGCTTCCCGGATAACGGATGCCCGCCAAGCCCTCAAAATCAAGAAGCTAAGGCAGAAAAGGCTCAGATACAGAACCAACAAAAGGGCTAGGGCTCATACTAGGCTGAGCTTCATGGGGCTCCAAGAACAGGGTTATCCCGCCAAAGATAAAGAGACGACTGGATACGCGGTCCACACTGTCTATATGGTCGGACATGAAGGAACTAACCCTCCTATGCTTCACAGCCAGGGTGATGATGCGGTGGACGCTACCCAACATCAACTTAGTCTAAATGACGAAGAGCTCGCTCTGGCCGATAAGCCAAAAGAGCCCGTGATTCCTGCGGAATTAAGCTCAGGTAATAAAGATGACCCGGTTGTCATAGCCGAAACTACAGAACAAGCATTATTCCGATGGCTTCAAGGGCAGCTTCAGGACAGGGATGAGAAGTTAGCCAGGGTACAGTCCAAGGTCGATGAATTGGCAAACGTCGCGGCAAATCTCGTGACCCAAGTCTCCCTATTGCAATTACAACAAAATCAAATTTTGGTTCATGAGACAGGGATTGATACCCGGAGGCAGCCAACTGGCACCCCCTTCAACCTAAGAGCGGAGCGCCTTTGCGAAAAACGGCCGCGATCAGCCTCCAGTCCCTCCGATACATACACCGGAGGAGAATCGCCTCTGAAAGAGAAGCTGGAAAAAGTCTATTCCTTCAAAAGGGACAAAGTCCACAAGATATTCAGGGACGCCCTAAGAAACGGTCTACAACTGCCAGAATCAAAGAGACCGCAAGAAGCGAATATGACCGACGACCCAGAATATTGCCCCTATCACAGGGTGATAGGTCATGCCATTGAGGACTGCTTCGTCTTCAAAGATTGGGTCGAAAGGCAATACAAGACGGGAGAGATAGAACTGTCTAAAGGCGTGTTGGCGAACAGTCAACCTACGACCGCCGATTCCATACAAATGGAGACCGAAGCCTTTCGGGAACCCAATCCTCCCAGGCATGTGCCACTATCTGAAAAGGGCGAACCAAAGACTGATCGGCCTCAAGAACCAGCATCAGTAAGGACACCTACTCTAATGGAGAGAAAGAAGAAGGTGTACTCCTTCAGGAGGGAGGATGTCCGCAATATATTCGAGGAAGCCTTGAACAACGGTCTACAACTGCCTGTTCCAAAGAGGCCACATGAAATGAACATGACCAACAGTCCCATATACTGCCCATATCATAGAATGGTGAGTCATACCATAGAGGACTACTATATTTTCAAAGATTAGGCAGAGGACCAATATAAGCTTAGAAAAACCTCACAATCCTCGGATGTATCGGCAAGCCATAGAGCTAGGTCATCAACACAGCTCCGCCAAGATCAAAGTTCAAGGAGCTGGGATAAGCAAAAAGGACCACTATGTCGTTAAACTGGGAATGATTGACCACTAAGTCGTTAAACTGGAAGCAGAGGACCACCACGTTGTTAAACTGGGAATGATAGACCTCTAAGTCTTTAAACTGGGAACCGCAGACCACCAAGTTTTTAAACTGGGAATAATCGACCTCTAGGTCGTTAAAACTGGGAATGTAAAAAAAATATATATATGTAAATAAACAAAAAAATGTGTGTAAATAAAAGTAAAATAAAGAAAAGCCGAAATGATGGGGCAACTCGCAATAAAAATCAGCGAGCAAAATAAAGATGAAAAATAAAGCCGAAATGATGGGGCAACCGTGAATAAAAGCCGAAATGATAGGGCAATCGCGATCTTCGCGATAAGAAAAGCTGAAATGATAGAGCAATCGCGGTAAAAAAAATACAAAAAAACAAAAACAAAAAAAAACACAAAAAAAAATCCAAATTTTCAAAATTCCCTCGGCCCTACGGTTAGTCCCCAACTTGACTACCGTATACAATCCACGGGCTCAAATAATTCTCATCACGCCCATACCCCACCACAATCACCAGTTACGCGACTGGTCTCCGCCTTTGGAATTATGCTCCATTGAGAAGACCCACTCATGCGTCCTCACGATACATGAGGAGAACAAACCTTTGTGGGATCCTTACGACTCACAAAGGAAAAACACACTTAGGAGTCCTCACGACTCCTAAGGAGAAAATACACCTGCAGGATCCTTACGACTCGCAGGGAGAAAATGCTTTTATGGGACCCTCACAGCCCATAAAATTGAAAAGCCTTAGGTGATAAGGACCTAAAACCTGTCTCCTAAGCCATCGCTCCCTAACAGGAAAAGGCAAATGATGAATTGCTCCTGGCACCTCTGCTTCAGTGTTAGTAACGCTGATGCCGGCCCCTACCCCAAAATTCCAAGCTCGCTATCCGTAGACCTCCAAGTCGTTAAACTGGAAACAGATGACCTCCAAGTCGTTAAACTAGAAACAGATGACCTCTACGTCGTTAAACTGGAAACAGTAGACCTCTACGTATTTAAACTGGAAACAGATGACCTCTACGTCGTTAAACTGGAAACAGAATACCTCTAAGTCGTTAAACTGGAAACAGATGACCTCTAAGTCGTTAAACTGGAAACAGTAGACCTCTAAGTCTTTAAACTGGAAATAGATGACCACTAAGTCGTTAAACTGGAAAAAGATGACCTCTAAGTCGTTAAACTGGAAACAGTAGACCTCTATGTCTTTAAACTGGAAATAGATGACCACTAAGTCGTTAAACTGGAAAAAGATGATCTCTAAGTCGTTAAACTGGAGACAGTAGACCTCTAAGTAGTTAAACTAGAAACAGAGGACCACCACGTCGTTAAACTGGAAACAGATGACCGCTAAGTCGTTAAACTGGGCACAATAGACCCCTAAGTCTTTAAACTGAAAACAGATGACCTCTAAGTCGTTAAACTGGAAACAGTCGACCTTTAAGTCATTAAACTGGGAATGAGGGAGACCCACTCATGTATTCTCATGATACATGAGGAGAACAAACCTTTGTGGGATCTTTACGACTCATAAAGGAAAAACACACTTAGGAGTTCTCACGACTTCTAAGGAGAAAATACACCTGCGGGATCCTTACGACCCGCAGGGAGAAAATGCTTTTATGGGACCCTCACGGCTCATAAAATTGAAAAGCCTTAGGTGATAGGGATCCAAACCTGTCTCCTAAGCCATCGCTCCCGAATCCCTAAGTGGCGAATGATGAGTCGCTTCTGGTACCATATTCCAGTGCAGCGATGCAGACGCCAACCAAATTTCAAATCCCAAAATGGTGAATGATGAGTCGCTCCTAGTACCATATTCCAGTGCAGCGATGCAGATGCCAACAAAGTCCCGAAATGTTTCCGGCCCTACGGTCTGGATCATTCATCCTGCAAAACCGTATACAATCCACGGGCGCAAAAAAACCCCAATCTCTCCCAAGTTCTACCGGTGAGACCACATTCAAAGTCCCACCAAAATAAAGAAAAAATAAATAAAAAAATATAAAATAAAAAAAATGGTATGTCCACAAGCAAAATGGGCACGGATGAAAACCTAAAAAAGCTCTGTGAGTAAAAACAACAGGACTGCCGGTGAGTTTTTGAAAACCCGAAAGGGCGCGAACTCGTAAAAAAGAGATGAAATGCACTCGCAAAGTCCTCTCGACTTTGTGAGGAGAAAATTCCCGCGTGAGATCCTTACGACTCACAAAGGAGCAACACACTTGGGAGTCCTCACGACTCCTAAGGAGAAAATACACCTACGGGATCCTTACGACCCGTAGGGAGAAAATGCTTTGTGAGACCCTTATGGCTCACAAAATTGAAAAGCCTTAGGTGATAGGGATCTAAACCTGTCTCCTAAGCCACCAATTTCCAAATCCTCCCGGGGCAAATGATGAGTTGCTCCTGGCATTATTCCAGTGCAGCAATGCAGATGCCAAACAAGAAAATCAATCCCCAAATCCTCTCATGGAAAATGATGATTCGCTCTTGGTACCATATTCCAGTATAGCGATGCTGATGTCAATCCAAATCACAATTAACAAGTCAACTTCAACTCCGACACTGCAGAAAGCGGAGCAAGTCAGAATCCAATCTCGACACCGCAAGAAGTGGAGCAAGTCAAGTTCACCCCTGACACTGCAAGAAGCAGAGCAAGTCAAATCAGGATTCCTACAAAGTAGGAACCAGATCGCTTTGGGCCAGGGAAACATCTACCACGGACACTCTGTCTCGGAGACGCGTCAAGCGTCGACCGTCCAGGTCGTAAAAAGGGCAGTGCAGGCTCCCCACAAATCGGGAACCCAAATCGCTCCGGATCAGAGCGTCGACCGTCCATGTCGCAAAAACGGTAGTGCAGGCTCCCCACAAATCGGGAACCCAAATCGCTCCGGATCAGAGCGTCGACCGTCTATGTCGCAAAAAGGGCAGTGCAGGCTCCCCACAAATCGGGAACCCAAATCGCTCCGGATTAGAGCGTCGACCGTCCAGGTCGTAAAAAGGGCAGTGCAAGCTCCCCACAAATCGGGAACCCAAATCGCTCCGGATCAGAGCATCGACTGTCCAAGTCGCAAAAACGGCAGTGCAGGCTCCCCACAAATCGGGAACCCAAATCGCTCCGGATCAGAGCGTCGACCGTCCAAGTCGCAAAAACGGCAGTGCAGGCTCCCACAAATCGGGAACCCAAATCGCTCTGGGTCAGAGCGTCGACCGTCTATATCGCAAAAAGGGCAGTGCAGGCTCCCACAAATCGGGAACCCAAATCGCTCTGGGTCAGAGCGTCGACCGTCTATGCCGCAAAAAGTGCAGTGCAGGCTCCCCACAAATCGGGAACCCAAATCGCTCCGGATCAGAGCGTCGACCGTCTATGTCGCAAAAAGGGCAGTGCAGGCTCCCCACAAATCGGGAATCCAAATCGCTCCGGATCAGAGCGTCGACCATCCAAGTCGTAAAAACGGCAGTGCAGGCTCCCCACAAATCGGGAACCGAAATCGCTCCGGGTCAGAGCGTCGACCGTCTATGTCGCAAAAAGGACAGTACAGGCTCCCACAAATCGGGAACCCAAAATGCTCCGGGTCAGAGCGTCGACCGTCCAGGTCGTAAAAAGGGCAGTGCAGGCTCCCCACAAATCGGGAACCCAAATCGCTCCGGATCAGAGCGTCGACCGTCCATGTCGAAAAACGGCAGTGCAGGCTCTCCACAAATCGGGAACCCAAATCGCTCCGGATCAGAGCGTCGACGGAACCCAAATCGCTCCGGATCAGAGCGTCGACCGTCTATGTCGCAAAAAGGGCAGTGCAGGCTCCCACAAATCGGGAACCCAAATCGCTCCGGGTCAGAGCGTCGACCGTCTATGTCGCAAAAAGGGCAGTTCAAGCTCCCCACAAATCGGGAACCCAAATCGCTCCGGGTCAGAGCGTCGACCGTCCAGGTCGTAAAAAGGGCAGTTCAAGCTCCCCACAAATTGGGAACCCAAATCGCTCCGGGTCAGAGCGTCGACCGTCCAGTTCGTAAAAAGGGCAGTGCAGGCTCCCACAAATCGGGAACCCAAATTACTCCGGGTCAGAGCATCAACCGTCCAGGTCGTAAAAAGGGCAGTGCAGGCTCCCCACAAATCGGGAACCCAAATCGTTCCGGATCAGAGCGTCGACCGTCTATGTCGCAAAAAGGGCAGTGCAGGCTCCCACAAATCGGGAACCCAAATCACTCCGGGTCAGAGCGTCGACCGTCCAGATCGTAAAAAGGGCAGTGCAGGCTCCCCACAAATCGGGAACCCAAATCGCTCCGGATCAGAGCGTCGACCGTCTATGTCGCAAAAAGGGCAGTGCAGGCTCCCACAAATCGGGAACCCAAATCGCTCCGGGTCAGAGCGTCGACCGTCCAGGTAGTAAAAAGGGCAGTGCAGGCTCCCCACAAATCGGGAACCCAAATCGCTCCGGGTCAGAGCATCGACCGTCTATGTCGCAAAAAGGGCAGTGCAGGCTCCCCACAAATCGGGAACCCAAATCGCTCCGGATCAGAGCGTCGACCGTCTATGTCGCAAAAAGGGCAGTGCAGGCTCCCCACAAATCGGGAACCCAAATCGCTCCGGATCAGAGCGTCGACCGTCCAGGTCGTAAAAAGGGCAGTGCAGGCTCCTCACAAATCGGGAACCCAAATCGCTCCGGATCAGAGCGTCGACCGTCCAGGTCGTAAAAAGGGCAGTGCAGGCTCCTCACAAATCGGGAACCCAAATCGCTCCGTATCAGAGCGTCGTAAAAAGAACAGTCGCAAAAACGGCTGTTCCTCTCCGAACGGCGGCTCGACGGCGGACGTCTTGCCTGAGGTTCGGGGCAGATGCTAATTGGTGCTATCCGTCTACCTTTCCGAAAATGCCAAGTTGATTTATGGCACCGTATATCGAAGGTTTAAACGGATGCGTCCGATGTAGCAGACTTCGTCAGATTCCCCCTCGCTTGAGGGGTTTTTGATTGTGGGGACGCTCTTCCCTGCAGGCGTAAGCCCCTGCAGTTAATTACGCTACCGCACTGCGGTAACCACTTTCTCCTTCTCCAAATGGTCACTTTGTGTCGTGTATGTTTGTTTTGTGTTTAGTTGCCTGTGGATTGTATACAGAGACTGAGTTATGTCGTCGCCCATAGGGCGTGGACTAGTCCAAATCCGTATTATCTTAGATTTGGGTTTGGGGGTTTGGGTTTAAGGATACGTTAGCCTCGTTTGAGACTAAGATCAACTTAAACGTTTGTTAAGGACATGTTAGTCTAGTTTTTAGACTAAGATCGACTTAACGGGATCATTTAGATCCAACAATAGAGCAATTAAGGGAGCCATGTTGTTTAGTTTAGTGACGTTGCGGTCAATAGGTAGTTTAAGGACATTGCGGTCCGATGTTAGTTTTAAGACGTTGCGGTCAAGGTTAAGGACGTCATAGTCCATGGATTTAAGGACTCCTCAGTCCAAAGTTAATTTTAAGATATCTCGGTCAAGGTTAAGGACGTCATAGTCCATGGATTTAAGGACTCCACAGTCCATTGTTAGTTTTAAGACATCTCGGTCAAGGTTAAGGACGTCATAGTCCATGGGTTTAAGGACCCCACAGTCCGTTGTTAGTTTTAAGACATCTCAGTCAAGGTTAAGGACGTCATAGTCCATTGTTAGTTTTAAGACATTCCGGTCAAGGTTAAGGACGTCATAGTCCGTTGTTAGTTTTAAGACATTCCGGTCAAGGTTAAGGACCTCATAGTCCATGAGTTTAAGGACCCCACAGTCCGTATCAATGTGTGGTCATCGAGACCCGTCACCTCTTTGAAGACGTCGAGGGATTACAACGCCAAGTATCAAAGGAGTGAAGAGATGTACCCTTAAACCAAGGTAGATTAAATAATCTTTGGTCCAGCTTGGGACCAGGACCAATTAATTATGTTATGAGCCCATCAGCCCAGTTAAGTTTGAATTGAGGACTTATGGCCATCTTGGGCTAAGTCCAATTATGTTTAGAATATTGGCTTCCTATTGGTCCATTGAAGGAGAGCCTTTGCCTCTGGCCATTTAGCCAATTGGGCTAAAGTTAGTGTTAAACACTAAAGATCAGCAGTGTTGAACACTGGGAACAAGTTAGTGTTTTAACACTAAAAGACAGTTGGTGTTAAACACCAGCAACAGGGGGTTCAAATTAGTGTTAAACACTAGAGCAAATCAGTGTCAAACACTAGCAACAGAGATCTCAAATTAGTGTTAAACACTAAGAATAACCAGTGTTAAACACTGGTGACAGAGATTTTAATTTAGTGTTGAAAGCTAAGGTAGTTAATATTAAGCTCTGTTAACGGGGGTTTAATTTAGTGTTGAACACTAAGAAATTCAGTGTTTAAACACTGCAAATAAAGTTCTTAAATTAGTGTTGAACACTAAGGCCAAACAGTGTTAAACACTGGATTCAGAGGTTCCAATTTAGTGTTAAACCCTGAGGCAAGAGGGGTCACGTGGTAGCACGCGAGGGCGCCCTCCCTTCATTCGTTCTGCTGAGGATATTGCATATTTTCGAGTATCACGTGCCATCACGTGGTGGGCATTTAAATGCTTGTATGTTAAAGCTTCCGCCAAGGGTCACGTGGGTCACGTGAGGCATTGCCTCAAAGGCCCTTCTCTGTGGATCTTTTCGGGGGTCACGTGGTAGCACGTGACCCTGCCTCTTTGTATTTTTTTTTAAAAGATCTTTTAATCTCTTTAAGAATTAAATTCTTCGCAGGGTTGAACCCTAACAATAAACTTTAGAGGAATTAAATTCCTATTTCCTTCTGAAGATTTATATTCTGGGATAGAGTTGAACTCTGAATTTTCTGTAGGAATTAAATTCCTCATATATGTGAAGAAACTGAATCCTATCATAGGGTTAAACCCTAATAAAAGCTTTAAAGGAATTAAATTCCCACTCTCTTTTAGAGAATTATTCTGAGGAATGAGATTCTGTCATAGGGTGAAACCCTAATTTCTTCTTTCTTAAAGGAATTAAGTTCCTGTTATTTTGACAGAACTAAGTTCTTAACTAGGGTTAAACCCTGATTCTGTTCATTCTGAAGGAATTAAATTCCTATAACATAGGGTCAAACCCTAATTTTATCTTAAAGGAATTAAATTCCTATAATTTTGTGAGAATTAAATTCTCAAACTTCCATTCTCTCTCTATGCTATGGATCTGCATAGCAGGATCTCAACCCAATAAAAATTAAATTCTCAATTCAAGGGGTGATGTGCACTTTGCAGATCCTCTACTAAAGAGAGAACTATGTTCTTCTTTTTAAGAGTTAAACTCTTTTGAGAATTAAATTCTCTTTTAAGGGCCTTCCCTTTCTTACCTAGGATTTTCTTCTGCAGAAGATCAAATTCTTCCAGAGTCTCAAGGCTCTATATTTCTCTTTTTCTATCTCCCTTTTTCTCTCTTTTTTTCCTCTGTGTCTCTCTTGGCTCCTATTTATAGGAGAAGAAGCAGAATCAATTAGTTTTGATGAATCTTTTATTGAGAGATTTGATTTGTATTCACCATTCGTTTGGACCTTTGGATTATTAAGTGAATTTTATTCACCATTGGATTTTAAATCCAAAGATTTTCCTTTGTTATTTCGATTAGATTTTAAGGGGAAATCTTTCCAAGTTCAAGATTTTTCCATAGATAGGTGATATTTAATCACCTTTAAATCTTTAGTTCAATCGGTTCCAAATAATTATTTTCCTTTGGAAAGATTTGAATGATCTCTTCAGAATTTGATTCTGTTAAATAAACAGGCTCTGAAAGCCGGTCACGTGTGGCCACGTGACCCATGGTCACGTGTAGGCATGTGACCCCCTGGAACGAGCTTTCTTCTTCTTTTTGCGCTCTGTCTTCTGGCCGCTGCTTAGCCGTCACGTGCCACCACCTGACCCTTGGTCACGTGTGAGCACGTGACCCTCGTCTGGAGCCTTTTTCTTGATTTAATCAGAGAATGAGTCCGCTGCTTTCAAATGTCACGTGCCAACACGTGACTGCTGGTCATGTGCTAGCACGTGATGCCTCTTTCGTAAGCTTTCCTGATTTTAAATCAGGAAACAAATTCCCCCACAGCGTTGTTCTCACGTATTTGCACGTGAGTGCAACGCTGTCACTTTTTGTGACCGTTGGATTCCTCTAGGGATTTGGGGAGATGAAGCGTTTCCATCACCTCCTATAAATATTGGGGTCATTTCAGAGACGCCTCCACCTTGCCTGTCTTCCTCCTTTGAGAACTTTTTCCTTTGAGAATTTAATTCTCGTTTCTAGAGCTTAGTTCTCTGCTTTGAACTCTTCAGAGTTTAACTCTGTTCAAGTGACCCCCTTTTTCTCTCAAGTAATGGTGATTAAGGCACCTTCACTTTGACAGAATTCTCTGGATTTTAAATCCGTGTCAAGGGTTTCACTCTTTTACTATGAACCCATTTTTTCTTCAAGTTTTTTTTTCCACAAGAACAGAAAACTATCTAACCTTCAAACTGTAGATCTCTTAGGGCTTAGACGATGATCCATAGAGTTTAACTCCGTTCACAGAAAAAATGCTATTGGGAATTTAATTCCCTTTTCTTAATTAGGAATTTAATTCCTATGAAGAACTTGGTTTCTTCACATGGAGGCTTCTTAGGGTCTCTAGGCCCGAGGTCGACCTTCTGCAATTAATGGAACAGAAGCTTTGTAATAATTCTCATGATTTTTATTTCAGGTATCATGGATGCCCATTTGTATAGTCTTGACGAAATCATTTCCTACGGGAACATTCGTGCATTGGGTCGCAGTCAGAATCAGGAGTTCACCAACGCTCAATGCGCCGAGATCATGAGCCGCTTCGGCGAGTACAACCATCGGCTACTCCCCCGTCGCTCTTCTCTTCTGAGACTGATCGTGCTGGCTATCTGGGAGGCACTCCCTCTCTTTTGTACCGGCGTACCGCTCAGGGCCTTGGACACTGCTAAGGATAAGGTACATTCGGTGTACTTGATGAGCTTGATTTCAAAGAGGAGGCGAGATCGTCTCATTGATCTCTTGCACCAGGACTTTCAGCAGTCAGCCATACTTCCTACCTATCGGAGGGTAGAGGACATCCGTGAGGACCCCGACGCTTGCGACCGTGAGAGGAAACATACCCGGATGGTTCGAAGTGCCTGGAAGATCTTGGATAATGTCAAGTTTGAGTTTCTCAATCCATGCCCCGCATCCGAGGTCTTGCCATTGTAAACGTGTTTCTTTTTATTTTGTATGACCTTCTTGAAGTATGAATGATAAGTTTTATTATGTCTTTGTATGTTTGCATGCCTTTCTGTGGGGTTTTATCATTTTATTATTGTTGTTGCTGATGCTTTTAATATGCATGGTGCTATTCTATTTTTTAGTGCACGTCAAGTTTGGGGCTCACGTGCAGTGGGGTTTTATCATTTTATTATTGTTGTTGCTGATGCTTTTAATATGCATGGTGCTATTCTATTTTTTAGTGCACGTCAAGTTTGGGGCTCACGTGTTCTGCACGTGGGGTCCTTTGATGGGACTGTTTAAAATTTTTCCATGCCATATTTTTAGTGCACAATATCAGATGCAGAAAAGGAGCCTTGGAAATAGTTCCATCCCCCTGATTTTCAATGCCTTTCCTTTTTTGGGCCTTGGAAATAGCTTCATCATGCAAGATTTTCCGCGCTCAACACTTAATGCATCTCTTTATATCTGAGGCTTTAGCCTTCTTTTCCCTTCACAGAGAGTTTTTTTTGGGTATAATTTGTCTTGAGAAACAATCGAGCGCCATGGCCTGCAATCGCCCTCATGCTCATCGACAGGCATGGGAAGTTCCTATCGAGGAGATGATCCCCCGCTTTGCTACCCGATTGGTGGATCCACTCCTTACCGATGACGAATGTGACTCAGCGATGTATGAACTCTCAATCCGTAGGGGGTCCCCCTCCCGATGGGGTCCCTCTGGCTCCGGATGATTCTCACGGCCGTGCTTGCCGACATCCCTCCTCACCCGGCAGAGATGACCCTGGCGATGCTTGACGCGGCTGAAGAAAAGCTCGAGGGCTTTCACGAAGCGTGCCTAATTACTCACCTGCTGAGCCAGATAAAGGCCCGGCGAGCTATTATGTCTGCTTTCGCGGACGAACATGGCGCCAATCGATGGGGAGTGACTCCTCGCGAGAACCGTCGTTTTGATGTGCTGGAGAAAGCAGAGAGGGAGATGGAGAATTTTGTTCTCTGTTTTGTTAACCCTTGTGCTATTGATCCCGTGTTTGGTGACCTTTTCCCTCTAGCGTAGCATATTTAAATTAGTCCTTTTTTTGTATGCTTTATGCTGAGCTTTCATGTAGGCTCGGTGCTCGTACGTATGTCTTCGCTTGCATAAATAAACTTTGTGTTCTCCTTACCGTATGTATGTTTTCGCTTGCATAAATAGACTTTGTGTTCTCCTTATAAGAGCTTTCTTTAATTATCAACACTATCATCATGTCGCATGCACATTAAAGCCCCGAATATTATTTCCTTTTTGGACGTTCATATAATTACGAACGCATGCTCGTCGGAAATTTTCTCGTTGCTTTTCATACCAGGTAATGTGAGCACGTTTTAAGTCAATTATTGCTGTCGACTGGACGCCCGTTTATACGGTTTTGAGCGTGTGTGTCCCGTTTCCAAGGTTGCGGTCGCGAAAGTGAGCTTACGTGGCCTGATAGGGCGACACGTGGCGAACATATTGTCGTGCGAGAAAAGGGTTCGGCCGTAACTTCTCGGAGAGGGAGCTGGCTTCTAAAGCGCTGAGCGAGCTTCAGGCGAGCTTTACTGCCAAGGCCAACAAAGCGTATGAACTCTGGCGGGTGCTTCAAGAGTCTATCAGGGAGGTGGTGTTCATACCATAATATTGCATTATTATATTCCCCATTCTTATTCTTTTTATAAATAAACAGGTGCTTTTGACGCATGTCTGCTACATATTACAGGTTACAGGTTCTTGGAGCGAAAACAGTGAAGACGATGAAAAGACGATGCAAAAGTTGACTTTGACCAACAAACAGAAGACTCTTGATCAAGCCTACATCAAAAATAAAATTCACAAAGTACAAGGCAATGCAAGGTCCAAGATTACAAAGTGAACGGTTAAAAGTCCACCGCAATTATTCACTGGAGATCTGGAAGAAATAGAAAAGCCAAATTGAATAAAGATCCAAAGAAATAAAAAGCCCAAGAAGCCCAGAATCAGTTCCAAAATTTCCAGACATAAAATTTTACCAAAACTTGGAAGTCTACTTTGACTAGGTCTTCCTAAGGATATTTTGGTAAATGTAGACATGCAAATCAATTGTAACCTAGGGTTTCTATCTCCTATAAATAGAAGCCCAAATCATTGTATTCTTTTCATGCCTCCCTTCATTAATAAATTTCAGCATTCTTTTGGAGAGCATCATTTTTTGTAAGTTCTTTATTTTCTGCTCTAGGTTAATTTTCTATTCTTGCCCTAGATAAATTTAATTCCTTGCCCTAGTTAATTTTTTATTCTCTGCCCTAGGTAAATGTATTTTAATTCCCTAATGAGCAAGTAGTCTCCTCGCTTGTTAGGGTTAGGAATAGGGAAGGATTTGAGAGATGAAGATCTCTCATCTCTTTTCTTTGCCAATCTTTTATGAACATTAGAACTCCATGCATACCTTCTTATTCCGCTCCCTACGGCACTCTACCCTCGAGGTAACGGTGATCTGTAGTCTAAAGGCCCGGATTTTAAGGTTTTCCATGGAGGTTAGGGTAAAGATTAAGAAAGGAAGGACAAGGATCTAGAGGAAGAATCATCTTCCCAATCATCCTAATTCCCTTTATTAATATTTACTATAACACTAATATGATATATTTAATTAAAGGCATTGGAAAGAGGTGTAGATTTTTGTTTACCAAATTTTCCCTAAACCTTATCCTAGCAAGTTTCTAATCCAAGTATAACACAACTTCAATTTTTAGATTTAATAATCAATCCGAACACCCTTCGGAATTAACTCGTTAGCGCGATTAGGAGATTCACAACATCCCTGTGGACCGACCCGTACTCACCGGCTAGCTTCATGCGACGCCGTTCTTGATTGCGGTTATAGATAGTTTTTGAGAAAAATCAAATGGCACCGTTGCCGGGGATGGCGTAGTATTTCCTTTTTGCAATTTCGGGTTAATCAAAATTAAAAAAATCATAAAAATCTGAAAAATCAAGAAAAATATAAAAAAATATATCATCTGTTATTTTTGGAAAGGGTATTCTTGTGATAATTTTTTGCAGGATCTACAAAGAAATTCAGATCTGGAAATCTACAGTGTTAGAACAGCAAATATCAAATCCGAACAAACAGAGCAATATCACAATAGACAACAGAAGAAATTTAGAGGACTGAGTCAACAAGAAGAATCGCGGCGATCTGTTTCAAAAAAAAAAAAACCTCCCGAGCCGACCAACCCGCGGCAGAACCGCGGTCGAAGGAGGGTTATGGCGGCGGATCCGCGGCCGTTTGGTCGGTTCAGTTCGCCAGATTTGCTCTGCGGTTCAGTAAAAAAAAAAAAAACATCTTCAGATTTCCGCCATTGTAAATCTCTGTGAGTTTTCTCTCCTCCTCTGCAAATCTTGATATATTTTCTGTAAATTTGCCTGCAGGATTTCTTTGCGCTTTAAAAATATTCCTTTCCAAATAACAAATCTTATGCAGGATTCGTTGCGCTATGCTTAAAATAATAATTGATTGCAAGTGATCTTTTCTGATTTGCATATCCTTAATCTTTTTGCTAAAAATATCTTTCCAAATAAAGAGCAAGAGAAAAAAGGAAAGTTTTAATTAGAAAACTTGCAAATTTTGAAATTCACACAAAAAAAGATTTGATTGCAAGTGATTTTTCTGTTTTGCATATCTTTAAAACTGACTTTAAGGGGCTTTTGACCAATTCAAATTGGGTGGAGATTTCATCACCCTTCTTAGGACCCCAGAAATCACATAAGGCATTTGCATTGACCATATCTTAATTAAAAAATACTAGACTCAGCCCTAAGGACATCGCGCTCAATAGGACAGAGGACTAGTATAGGCATCAGCCGTTTATCCTAACTTGTCTTTGCGGTGACTAGGCAAGTGTGTCAAAGGCTAGTGGTTTTTAATTAGGCCCACAGTGTGGTTCCTTCCCACTTACCTGGCACTTACCTAGCCGCAATTGGCGGTGAAGAGACGGTTTGAGCTCCTATTTCTAGCCCTTTGGAACAGTTAGGAGCTGTCTAGCTGACCTAGGTGACCCTAGATCTAGGTCTGATTGTGCATTTCTGGTTGATTACATTTGTGTCTAAGCCCTTTATCGAAATTTTTTTTTCTGCAAACAGTCTCAAATAAAGAGAAAAAGAAAAAAGGAAATTTAAAAAAAAAAAAAAAACTTGCAACTTTTGTCGCTGAGAAATCCTTGCACCATCTACCTTCTTCATCTTTTCTTTCTTCTATCATGGGTACCCCACATAATAAATCACTTGCCGAACTTTGGTATCCCGAACCTAACTTTGCGTCATACGTCAATTTGTTCGGTCAATTTAAAGACGATCCTTCCTTACTTAAAATATCTTTGAAAGATCAAATAGAAGCGTCTAGGAGAAACAGTTTGACTTTTCAACCCACTTTGTGTCAACCAAGTCAATCTTTACCACTTCCACATGTGGATACCACTTTTTCAAGTCCTTCTGTCACTCCTAAGCCGATGTCCATTGCTGAGCATATTGCTCAATCTCGCAGCCGATCTTTCACCCCTCTCCACTCATCTAGTTCTAGGGGCCCGCACGATTATTCACCTTTTCATCCATATGTTGACCTTACTCCTGTCCAACCACCCACTTCCTACCAGTCCTACCCGACCTTACCACCTTCACTAGACACTGCTTCGATACAGCCTGTTGGGAGTTTTGCATACCCACACGATTTCGAATCTTTTACCGAAACCCCCTTACCATCCAAGTCTAGCTTGGAAGAGACGTTGGAGGCGTATATCGCGGCAACAAATAAAATGGTTAGGAATGTGGAAGCGTCCGTAGCCGCCCTTATGCAACCTGCTGAACCGGTAACTAGTTTCCCGCCAGCCCTAAATTTTTCAATGTATGAGGAGGCGGTTGGACAGAATGAGAATGTGAGAGGATTTCCAAATCAAACTTACCCTTACCCAATTGAAGCCCACAACTCCAGTTTTCCATCGAATGTCCTAAATGATACACAAGTTCAAAATAAAAACGAGTTGTGCGACTTTGTAGTGTTTGATTTGCCAAATTGTGAAGAACCCCTTTCGAGTGAAACCACACCTAATCCTTTCGATCTTTACACCTCCCATCTAGAACCTAAATCGATAAATATCCATGCTTTTGATGAGGTGTCTAAGAAAATTGATTTTCACTTGATTGAGGATATAGACGCCGGGAATATTTCGGATGATGAACATGCCGATTTAATTGAAATTTTATGTTCAAATCATCATCCCGAGTTATTAAATGTTTCTCCCGAACTTCATATGCGTCTTGATTTTGATGATATTGGCATGGATAAGCAAACTTTTGAAGATAATATTGAGGAGAATTATGAGGATAATATTGAGGAGAGTAGTGAGGATCATATTGAGGTTGAACCATTTTTCTTTGATGTGTCGGATTTTCCAATTCATCCTCTTGAACCTTTACCTAAATCACCCTCCCTTTTTTCCATCGTTCCGACCACTCCTCATTTCACGCTTGACGACTGTGAGCTTGAAAACTTTTCCTTTGAATCTGACACAGTTCTCACAGCCGATGACACGTACGAGTGTTTCACTTTTTCGGACGATGTTGAAGTCTCACCGCCCGAGTTTGAGTCCTTTGCATTTTCAGATGAGTTAGTTAATCCATCAGACTCGGTTGCTGACAGTCGTTTCGAACCATTGATGGAATCTTTCCAGTTCGACACAGTTTACTACCGTGAGAATGAGACTATCCCTAATTCATTCCCTTTCGTCTTTCTCATTGTTCCGACCGAGCAAGTGACCGTTACGCTTTCATCTCAAATACCAAGTTCGGCGTACCCATGTTTTCTTGCGAATCTTGAGGGATTTGATCCCATTTCTCGACAGGTTGATAGGTTAGCGCAATCGCTTTTAACACATCGGTCATCACAAATTGCGCTAATTTATTCACTCAATTTACACCCTCAAGATCGTACTCCACTTCTTTCTTCTTTTCGCCATTCTTCTCCTCCACCGAGACCATATTCTGCCATTCTTCTTTCCACACGGTCTCATGTGTTTCTCATTTCTTTCATCCACACCCCATTCTTGCACCGACTATACCTTTACCATGATAAGATTTTTGAATGGTTGGTGCTAACCTTTGGCTTGTGTAAGGCCAAGCTTAAGTTTGGGGGGAATCTTGTTGTATATATGTATATATATTTTTGTTTTCTTTTTCTATAAAAAAATAAACAAAAAAATTTCAAAACAATAAAATAAAAAAAATTGTAAATAAATAAACAGGGGAGTATCGGTATTTTGACCCTCTTGGTTTAGCATGACAGTGAGGACACTGTCAAGTTCAAGTTTGGGGGTATACTCGGTACGTCTTCTTCCTTCGCATTCATTTGTACATATTTTTGCATTTGCATATTTATTTGAAAAACCATAAAAATTGGAAAATTTCGAAAATTATAAAAATCAATGTATTCAATTTTGGCCGTATTTGACTTGAGTTTGATAAACAGGTTAACTGGCTAGGAACAACTAGATCTTAGACTTCGTAAATTAAAAACCCTAAAAATAGCCTTCCTTAAAGTTTAGCGGTAGAAAGTATATGTCTTTGTAATTTATTTAGAAATAGGCAAATTTTGGGTTCGCTTCTTGGGCTAAGTCGAAACAAAGGAAAAGTATTGATATTCTTATTAGAGTATAAGTTTGAAAAATAGTTCCTAGCTTAAGTCTAGATTCTGAAAATATATACCCTACAATCTGCACAATCACGCACCTTGAAACTTGGAATAGTAGAGGAGACCTTGAAATGCTCTTGTCTAAAGTCCTTAGTACAAAGAAAATAAAAGAAAAAAAGAGTGAATAAAGAAAAGAAAAAATGAACACTGGTTTTTGTGATTACTTAAGGCTGTAAAAATAGAAAAATATTTAGCGAGGGTGCTTCATCACCTAGTGCCTTAGACTAATTGGTTTGGGAGTCACTGCTAAAAGCCTTGGGTGTTGCAAGACTAGAAAGTATGCTTTAAAGTGCTAACGCGTCTTGTAATCGGTTGTTGGTACCTCAAGAAGTATTAGCGGTCGCATGAAGGATGTGTAAGCAAAATTCAGTTAAAAATTCACCAATTAATAAGTGCTTTGGACAACGGACAAGGGTATGATTGCTTGATTTGAATTTCCAAGTGTAGGGGTGATCTTTACACACACGTAGGGGTATGTGATTGGGATTTAGATGAGAGAAAGGAGTGAAGAATAGAACTTATATCTTTAGTAAAGTTGATAAAAATTCCTAAGTGGAGATGGAACTTTAGAAGGAAAACTTAAGAGATGCCGAAAGCTAAGTAGGTCTACATAACATATATAATCTTAAGTTAGATGATAGGGAAATATGAAGAATATGGGTGGATAATTTGCGGGTCGATGATAATAGAATTCTTAGTTAGAAAACCTAATTGGAGAACAAAAGTCAATGGGCCGAATTGATAGGATTTTGTGGGTGTAATCCGCTGAAAACCCTCAGGAGACAACACTCCTCCTACTAGGGACACCTAGAGGTTTAACGGCTTGTTGCACGTGCTCAGTGCAATCGCGTTTCTCTGCGAAAGTGCGGTTAGGATTTTAGTGAATAAAAAATAAGTTTGCTCAAGGAAGAGCAAAAGATAAGTTTGGGGGTATTTGTTCATACCATAATATTGCATTATTATATTCCCCATTCTTATTCTTTTTATAAATAAACATGTGCTTTTGACGCATGTCTGCTACATATTACAGGTTACAGGTTCTTGGAGCGAAAACAGTGAAAACGATGAAAAGACGATGCAAAAGTTGACTTTGACCAACAAACAGAAGACTCTTGATCAAGCCTACATCAAAAATAAAATTCACAAAGTACATGGCAATGCAAGGTCCAAGATTACAAAGTGAACGGTTAAAAGTTCACCGCAATTATTCACTGGAGATCTGGAAGAAATAGAAAAGCCAAATTGAATAAAGATCTAAAGAAATAAAAAGCCCAAGAAGCCCAGAATCAGTTCCAAAATTTCCAAACATAAATTTTTACCAAAGCTTGGAAGTCTACTTTGACTAGGTCTTCCTAAGGATATTTTGGTAAATGTAGACATGCGAATCGATTGTAACCTAGGGTTTCTATCTCCTATAAATAGAAGCCCAAATCACTGTATTCTTTTCATGCCTCCCTTCATTAATAAATTTCAGCATTCTTTTGGAGAGCATCATTTTTTGTAAGTTCTTTATTTTCTGCTCTAGGTTAATTTTCTATTCTTGCCCTAGATAAATTTAATTCCTTGCCCTAGTTAATCTTTTATTCTCTGCCCTAGGTAAATGTATTTTAATTCCCTAATGAGCGAGTAGTCTCCTCGCTTGTTAGGGTTAGGAATAGGGAAGGCTTTGAGAGATGAAGATCTCTCATCTCTTTTCTTTGCCAATCTTTTATGAACATTAGAACTCCATGCATACCTTCTTATTCCGCTCCCTACGGCACTCTACCCTCGAGGTAACGGTGATCTATAGTCTAAAGGCCCGGATTTTAAGGTTTTACATGGAGGTTAGGGTAAAGATTAAGAAAGGAAGGACAAGGATCTAGAGAAAGAATCATCTTCCCAATCATCCTAATCCCCTTTATTAATATTTACTATAACACTAATATGATATATTTAATTAAAGGCATTGGAAAGAGGTGTAGATCTTTGTTTACCAAATTTTCCCTAAACCTTATCCTAGCAAGTTTCTAATCCTAGTATAACACAACTTCAATTTTTAGATTTAATAATCAATCCGAACACCCTTCGGAATTAACTCGTTAGCGCGATTAGGAGATTCACAACATCCTTGTGGACCGACCCGTACTCACCGGCTAGCTTCATGCGACGCCGTTCTTGATTGCGGTTATAGATAGTTTTTGAGAAAAATCAGGTGGTGACTCTTGATAAAGCTGCTACGTTCACTCGTGAGAGGGTCGAGGCTCATAAGGCCACCGAGAAAGAGCTTGAAGGCCGACTTGCTTCGTATCAGGCCCAGCAGGCTCAGGCGGAGGCCCGTCTTTTGGCGATCTTAAATCATGAGGCCGTGGCCCATCAAAAGCAGGATGAGCTGACCAAGCTGCTAAATCACCCGCCGGCTTGAAACATTTGTATCTTTTCCTTTTTCTTTTTTTTGTACATACTCATGGATGAGAGTATCTTCTTTTTGTTGCTTCATGAATTGTACCTTGTATCCATTTTGGCTTATGAATAAAAGATACACTTTCTTCTCAATGGCGTGTCTCTTTTCATTAAATGCGTTTGCGGACAATTTATCTTGATCTCCTTGCAGGGCAGCGATGGCTTAGGATTCAGGGTTAAGATCTGCTTCCTAAGACTTTTGCGCTTTATGAGCCACGAGGGTCTCATAAAGAGTTTTTCTCCCTACAGGTCGAGAGGATCCCATAGGTGTAAGTCCTTCTTAAGAATCGTGAGGATTCCTAAGCGGGTTTTTCCCTTGAGAGTCGTAAGGATCTCGCAAGAGAGTTTTCTTCCTTGCAGGTCGTGAGGACCTGCAAGTGCTGGATGTGGTCGTCCTTATCCGTGTTTCACGGGGTCAGGGGTCGCTCAAGGTATCATAGTTTAAATACGTCACGGTCAAGGTTAAGGACCTCATAGTCCGTGGATTTAAGGACTCCACAGTCCGATGTTAGTTTTAAGACATCACGGTCAAGGTTAAGGACGTCATAGTCTGTGGATTTAAGGACTCCACAGTCCGATGTTAGTTTTAAGACATCACGGTCAAGGTTAAGGATCTAATCCCATTTGCTCCCCTAGCTTTCGTCTCTCAGTGTCAGTGTCGGCCCAGCAGAGTGCTTTCGTCATAGTCCGTGGATTTAAGAACTCCACAGTCCGATGTTAGTTTTAAGACATCACGGTCAAGGTTAAGGACGTTATAGTCCGAGGATTTAAGGACTCCACAGTCCGATGTTTGGTTGCGGGGACCCGTCACCTCTTTGAAGACGTTGAGGAATTACAGCGCCAGGTATCAAAGGAGTGAAGAGATGTACCCTTAAACCGAGGTGGCACCAATATAGAATCAGGTTGGTTGATTGTTAGTTTTAAGACATCACGGTCAAGGTTAAGGACATCATAGTCCGTGGATTTTAAGGACTCCACAGTCCGGTGTTTGCTCTGGATGCTTCACACGGGTTCACTGTCGTGCTTGGCGAGGACCAGGCTCCGCTCTGGGCATTTTCCGCGGGGTCAAAGAGTGACATTATCCGCGTTCCACGTAACCAGGAATTTTGCACTAGATGCTTCACACGGGTTCACTGCCGTGCTCGGTGAGGACTAGGCTCCGCTTTGGATGCTTCACATGGGTTCACTGCCGTGCTCTGCGAGGACCAGGATCCGCTCTGGACGCTTTCCACGGGGTCAAAGAGTGACGTTATCCGCGTTCTAACCAGGAATTTTGCGCTAGATGCTTCACACGGGTTTACTGCCGTATTCGGCGAGGACTAGGCTCCGCTTTGGATGCTTCACATGGGTTCACTGCCGTGCTCTGCGAGGACCAGGATCCGCTCTGGACGTTTTCCACGGGGTCAAAGAGTGACGTTATCCGCGTTCCACGTAACCAGGAATTTTGCGCTAGATGCTTCACACGGGTTTACTGCCGTGTTCGGCGAGGACTAGGCTCCGCTCTGGATGCTTCACACGGGTTCACTGCCGTGCTTTACGAGGACCAGGATCCGCTCTGGACGTTTTCCACGGGGTCAAAGAGTGACGTTATCCGCGTTCCACGTAACCAGGAATTTTGCTGATTGTATCCGCATTTCATGGAATGGAGGTTTGACTGTTGGTGATATGTGTATCGCCGAGCCATGGAACTGGGGGGGTTGCCGCTGTTCCGCTTTGCTTGAAGTTGTGTCCGTTGTTACGCGACGAGTGTTGGGATGATCTCTAGGTCGCTTGCGGCCCGTCGAGATTTGACTCCTTTCTTTGATGAAACCTGGGGGACATGTGATCACTTCTTTTTTTACGCCCTTGGATTGTATACAGGGAGTGATGGAACATCACCTGTAGGGCATAAATTAAAACTTTTTTTTATTGCTTTTTCCGCGATGCTCTATCATTTCAGCTTTTATATCGCGAAAGTCGCGATTGCCCTATCATTTCGGCTATTTTTCGCGGTGCCCAATCATTTCGGCTATTTATTTCATTTTTACTCGCTGTTTTTTATTGCGAGTTGCCCCATCATTTCGGCTATTTTTCATGCATACATTTTTACTTGCTGTTTTTTATTGCAAGCTGCCCTATCATTTCGGCTGTTTCGTATGCACGTGCGGCCTACTGGCTTTTCGCCATAAACCTGAAATTAGACACCGATTTCGGCATCAGCACCGCTACAACTGGGATATGTCCAGGAGCGAATCATCATCTGCCTCTGTCGATGTTGAACAAAGGTGGCTTAGCAAACAGGGTTAGGGTCCTGTCGACTAAGGCTTTTGACTTCATGAGTCGTAAGGGTCTCACAAAGGTATTTCTCCCTACAAGTCGTGAGGATCTTGTAGGTGTATTTTCTCCCTAGGAGTCGTGAGGATTCCTAAGTGTATGTTCCTCTGTAAGTCGTAAGGATCCTACAAGAGGGTTTTCTCCTTATAAGCCGAGAGGACTTATAAGGGTTGTTCACCATATGGACATACCCCTAGTCACGGGTGAGACTTTGCTGGGGAAATGTTTATTTGCGCCCGTGAATTGTATACAAGGGCCAATATTGGACCACTTGTAGGGCATTGTTGAGGGTTGTGGGGGATTTTTCTTAACCACAGGTTTAGGTCTCTGTGACTTAAGACTTTCAAGTCTTATGAGCCGTGAGGGTCCTATAAGAGAGTTCTCCTTACGAGTCGTGAGAATCTCGCAAGTGTATTTTCTCCTTAGAAATCGTGGGGATCCCTAAGTGTGTCACTCCCTTATGAGTCGTAAGGATCCCACGCGGGTGGTTTCTCCTTACAAGGTCGAGAGGATCTTGTAAGTGTCTTTTAACGAAGTTGCGCCCTTTCGGGTTTTCACAAACACTCGCCAGTAGTCCTGTTGTTTTTACTCACAGAGCCCTCTCGGGTTTTCATCCGTGCCCATTTTGCTTATGGACATACCGTTTTTTTATTCTTTTTCTCTTTTTTTTTTACAAGGTCGCGCCCTTTCGGGTTTTCATGAACACTCGCCGGAAGCCCTGCTGTTTTTACTCACGGAGCCCTTTCGGGTTTTCATCCGTGCCCATTTTGCTTATGGACATACCGTTTTTATTTTTTTTATTTTTTTATTTATATACTTTTTTTCTTTTTTTCTTTTTTTTATTCATCTCATCAGCCTAAGGATACTGCGGTAGTAGTTTTAAGGACATTTCGGTCCGTCGTTAGTTTAAGGACGTTTCGGTCCGTCGTTAGTTTAAGGACGTTTCGGTCCGTCGTTAGTTTAAGGACGTTTCGGTCCGTCATTGAGAGGGCCAGCTACTACTTATAGAGCTTGAGCTTAGGAAGATAGCGAGCGGACATAGTCGTCGTCATCTATCATTGACCTAGGCTGTGGCTCATTAAGCGTAGTATTTCTTTAGGAAGCGGTCGTTTATCGGCCTGAAATGCCTTTCACCGTGCATATCCATGAGTAGATAGGCTCCACCCTGGTAGACCTTGTCTATGATGTACGGGCCTTCATAGTTCGGCTCGAATTTTCCCCGCTTGGCGCGATTGGGGATCATAGGCCTTTTGACCACTAGCACGAGTTCGCCTTGGCGGAATGTCCTCGGCCTGGTCAATCTTTCATACGAGCGTGTCATTTTTGCTTTGTAAGCCTCCAAGTTTTGTTGTGCTACGAGCCGTGTTTCATCAAGGGCATCAAGCTCTTCTAGCCGAAGGTAAGCATTTTCTTCGCTCGTCAACTCGCAGTGGACTGCCACTCGTAGAGAAGGTAGCTCTATCTCGAGGGGGAGTACTGCTTCCGTACCGAATACCAATGCGTATGGCGTCGTGTTCGTAGCCGTCTTGAACGTAGTTCGATATGCCCAGAGAGCTTCTTGCAGTCTCTCGTGCCAGTCCTTCTTATTTCGGGACACCGTCTTTTTTATGATCTTTGTCAAGGTCTTATTGAAGGCCTCGGCCAGACCGTTAGCTCGTGGATTATAAACTGAAGAGTATCTCCAGTCTATATTATGCTGTTGCGCGAAGCGGCTAATCTTATGGCTTCTGTAGGCTGGCCCGTTATCGGAGATAATCCGCCGTGGAGTTCCAAACTGATAAATGACGTGCGTCTTGAAAAAGTGGAGGATATTCTCCGTCTTCACTTCCTTCAACGGTACTGCTTCCGCCCATTTGGAGAAGTAATCAGTCGTTGCCAGGATGAAACGATGTTCTCTAGACGATGCCGGTTCGATGGGACCGACTATGTTAGTTCCCCACATCTCGAACGGCCAGCTGGCCACCGTTGGATGTAGCGGATTCGAATGCTGGTGGATGAAATCCCCGTGGATTTGGCATGAGTGGCATTGCTTCGCATATTTGAGGCAGTCCTGGATCATCATGGGCCAGTAGTAACCCATCCGTTTAATTTTTAACTTCATCTTCGGGCCTGCTTGATGAGAACCACAGATTCCGTGATGAACTTCCTGAACGACTCTTTCTGCTTCGTCAGGTCCTAAACATCTCAGCCACAGGGAATCAAACGTCCTCTTATACAGAGTATCATTGACGAAAGCGAAAGATAGAGCTCGTTTCATGAGCTGATGTCTTGAGGACGCTTCTTCGGGCATTCGGTGGGACTTAAAGTAGTCTATGAAGACTTCCCTCCAGTCCTCAGCCTTCTCACGGTCTTTTATTTGTAGGGTCGTCTGCTCAGACGCTCCCTTTTCTTCGTATGATTCCGGGGATATTTCTGCTGGGGCGAGCACTCGACGGCTTTGTACTATGATTTTAACGTCATCGAGGTTCTCGTCAGCCAATTCTTTAGCGAGCTTAGCTAATGCGTCCGCTTTGCTGTTTTCCGCGCGTGGTATGCTTTCCAAAGTATAGGAGGGAATTTGGGTCAACAGTTGTTGCACCTTTTCGCCGTACTTCACCAACTCCGGTTTGCACGTTTGGTAGTCACCATTTACTTGACTGACGACCAGTTGAGAATCCCCGTATATAAGGAGGTCTTCAATTCCCATGTCAATGGCGATCTCGAGGCCCACTATCAAAGTTTCGTATTCGGCTTCATTGTTCGTCCTTGATTCCGTTAAGGAGAAAGCAAAGCGCATTATCCCTCCTCGTGGGGTCACGAAGATAAGGCCTACTCCCGACTTGACTGTAGGGGTACTTTGTTTGCGCTTTTTCATGGAAGATGCTCCATCGAAATAAAGTTCCCATTGGGTATCACCACCGTCGACCGTGTCAAATGCATGTTCGTCCGGCAAATCGCAATTTAGAGGAGAATCGGCAGGTACTGGATGCTCAGTAAGGAAGTCGGCAATGGCTTGGCCTTTCACTGCCTTAAGAGGCTGATAGGTTATTAAAAACTCCATCAGGAGTAAGGCCCATTTAGCGAGTCTCCCCGTCAATATGGCCTTCGACATTAGATATTTTAGGGGGTCCGCCTTTGATATAAGACGTACTTCATGCGCTAACGCATAATGCCTGAGCTTTGTTATTATAAAGATCAATGCCAGGCAGTGTTTTTCAATGGGAGAATAGTTGCTTTCTGCCCCCAGAAGAACTCGACTTAAGTAGTAGAGTGCTCTTTCTTTCCCCTGGTCATTCTCTTGTGCCCATAATGCGCCTAAGGAATTCTCAAGGGCTGTTGTATAAAGAATAAGGGGCTTTCCCTTGACTGGAGCAGCTAACACCGGCGGGTTCTGCAGGTACTGCTTGATCTCATCTAGCGCGCCCTGGCATTTTTAGTCCCAGACGAACGGGTTTCCCTTCTTCATCAGGTGACTGTAAGGACGGCACTTGCCTGACGGGTTGGCGATAAACCGCCGGATATACGCGAGCTTCCCCTGGAGAGACCGCAGCTGTTTGAGAGTCCTTGGGGATGGCATTTCCATGATCGCCTTGATCTTGGATGGATCTATTTCAATACCTCAGTGTCGGATGATGAATCCTAGGAATTTACCCGAGGAGACTCCGAACGCACATTTGAGGGGATTCATCTTCAAATTATATTGCCGAAGGCGTTGAAACACGGTCTTCAGATGCTCTAAATGCTCTTCGTATGACATGCTCTTCACTATGAGGTCATCGATATAGCACTCGACGATTTCATGTATGAGATCATCGAAGATCTTTGTCATGGCCCTTTAATAGGTGGCACCGGCGTTCTTTAAACCGAAGGGCATCACCTTGTAGCAGAATATACCCAAAAGAGTCCTGAAGGCGGTGTGCTTCTGGTCTCCGGGATGCATCTTTATCTGATTGTACCCTGATGAACCGTCCATAAAGGAGAAAACCTCGTGAGTGGACGTGTTATCTATCATTAGCTCGGTTACCGGTATTGGGAAATCGTCCTTCGGGCAGGCTTTATTGAGATCCCTGAAATCCACGCATATGCGCACCGTCCCATTTTTCTTCATTACCGGGACGATGTTGGCGATCCAGTCAGGATATTGGACTTCTTGGATAAATCCAGAATCGATCAGCTTCTTGACTTCGGCGTTGATGCTCATCTCAAGCTCGAGCCGCATCCTTCTCGGCGCCTGCTTGACTGGCTTGATATCCGGGGATATTGCTAATTTATGTACCGCAATCTCTGGATCTAATCCTGGCATCTCGGAATAGTTCCACGCGAAGCAATCTCTATACTGTAGAAGCACGTCTTTTAGCGCCTCCACCCTTTCCTCAGATAGCAGTTCGCTGACGAATGTCGGTCGCGGATCGTCTGCCGATCCCAACTCAATCTTCTTGAGGTTATCTGCAGTAGTATGTATGCCATCTTCCAGTTCTTTCGGAGCCGGTGGAAATTCTGAGATTACCTCATTGTCATTGTTTTCGAAGCACCAAGGGAGCTCATCTATGTCTTCGGGCTCTTCTTTTAATATTGTAATCATGTAACAGGTGCGAATCCGCTTCCAAAATTGATGTGGATCTGGTTCTGCTCTTGCGGCTTTGGGTTCGTGCTTTTGTGGCGGCGTTACCCTCCAGCTGCTGGATAAAGCAAATCTGCCTTGCTGGTACTGGTCTTCGACCCAGTTCTTGAAGGTGAAGCAGTCTTCGATAGGGTGTCCTATGGCTCGGTGATAAGAGCAATAACCCGGATAAGAAACTTTGTTAGCTTGCTCAGGATGCTTAGATTCTGGAAGTGCGATCGTTTGATGTTTTATAGCGAGCTCGAGTAACTTCTTCGCCTTGTCTCGGGGGAAGGAATACGCTCGACTCATCTTCTTCATGAGGGACAAATCCGGGCCGCGCAATACCCGATCACATAACTCTCTAATCCTGCATCGTTGTTGTCGGCTCCTCTTTCCGCTTCTTTATTTACTTCTGCCTCTGCGTCGGGCCTTTGGTACAACAGGTTGACAGGGAGGAGCATCTTTGTCTTTTGCAGCCTGTTGAAACAAACGTTGCGTCCTGGCCTTCTCGTAGATGGCCATCTCGCAGTTGTGGTCTTCCCGAGCCTTTTGACCTGCTTTCCTGATAAGCTTGTCCACTTGTTCTTCAAATGACAGACTCGACACTTCACTCGCGGGATCCAGTTTTGACGAGGGGTTAGCATTGCCCGACAGGGTGTCCTCCTCCTCATCGAAGTTATATATGGCGTAGCTGCCGTGGACTCGCTCCCGTTTCCCGGATCTCACATATCTTAGCCCAAGCGTTTCCATTCTCCCATTGGGCAATTTGCGCTGAGTCCCAGGGACATCCCAAATTCTGTTGTAGAATCGAGCTTGTCGAACAGTCTGTTTTAAGGGTACCCATTGGCGCTTCAATAGCCTCTTTAGTCCGTTTGTGTAATATCTGGGCAAACGGATGGGTTGGAGTCTGTCGAGTGTAGAATCCGCGCCATGCCAGATCTCTTTCTCTACTCTCGTTTCCGAGGACCGATAGAATAGGATCACCTTCTCACCCGTTCGCCTGGGAGGGACGTGAAACGTCTGCAGGTCCTGCACATTGTAAGCTTGAAGTGCGTCGAGATCCTTGTAGTGTTTCCGCGGCACCATGGTGATTTGCAAACTCTGATCATCGCTAGGGTATGCTTGTATTGACGGACGACTGGAGAACACGGCATTAACCTCATCTTCCGAGTCACTTCCGAAGATCAACATGGGGGCGAACGTTCCCGGGTTGTTGCGTTGAGACGGCCCAGCATAAACTATCTCTTCTTCTTTTTCGGTATCGCTCCCGAAAACAGGGATGGTGGCGGCGACTTTGTTCTCCGGCTTGCGACTCTTTTCTGTATCCTCGAAGTCTGGCAAAAAGTATTTTGCATCTTCGTACTTGCGGACTTCGTTCACGGAGAATGGGTTCAGCTCACCTGTTACGGTATACTCGAAAACATCCTTAAAGTACTTCATACACTGATGTTGTGTAGAAGGGATGATGTTGTACTCGTGTAACCAAGGACGACCGAGCAAGGCGTTGTAGCAGGTCTTGGCGTCAATGACGTGAAACTTGATGTCCGTGACGAGCAGTCCGAAGCGTAATGTTAGTATTACAGATCCGAGAGTCCGTGATGTCTGGGAGTCAAAACTGGAGATGGTAATTTTGTCACGAGCGAGGTGCTGTACAATCATGCAGATTTCCTTCAACACCCGAACATTAAGGAGATTGACGGAGGATCCATTATCCACCAGGATCTTGCCTATCTTGATATCATGGCAGTATCCAGAAACATATAGGGGACGGTTGTGGTCGCACGTCCCGAGGAGGAGGTCTTCGTCACCGAAAGTGATGTCGGCCGTATGCACTTCTTCCAGTTCATTCTTCATCCTTTCTTCGGCGAGGAAGGCTTGGAATTGCTCGGGTTCTTGTAATGCCTTGATTAATGAATCTCGCGCTTCTTTCGATAATAGGAGGGAATCGAGAATGCTGGGCTAAGAAGGTAGCTTCCTTAGGTGCGCTAGGATGTTGTAGTCCACCTTACCCTTCCTGGGAGGGTCCTTGGCAGTCAGCTCTTTCATGACTTGGTCATCTAAGGCGATATCCCCAGTGACCTACTCCTTTCCCTTATCTTTTCTATTTGCGGGCCCGAGATTCTTTTCCGGGAGCGTGCGATTGCGTAGCTGAATGTTTTTGCAGGCCTCTGGTTCTTCCTCTTTTCCTAAAACGGATTCTTTAAAGAGAGGGCCCAGAACCATTTCCTCATCAGAGTCGCTCCCAAAGGTGAGAACTTGTGATCCTCCGGCGTCGACCACATAACAGCTGCCGGTAGTTCTTTTGTGCCTGTCGGTTGTACTTCTTTGCTCCCGACGAGTTCTGTGTTTCATGCGCTTAAAATGTTGCCGGTGAGCAACATATCCCTGCCACCATATCCTAAAGGCGTCACACTCCTCCGTAGGGTGTGAAATTTTCCGATGATATGAGCAATAATTAGGGTGCCTCTCCACCCCATCGAACGCGTTCTCTTCCGAAGGTGGTAGCTTCATCCCTACTGACATGGCTTTGGCGAACCTCTTCCTCGTCTTGTACTTGTTTTTATTCGTATCAGATGTCTTTTAATCTGGCGGAAGTGTTTCGACTCTTTCGTTCGGTCGCTTGCGTTTGGCTCCTTCCGATGCAGCCATCTCACGCTCCTGATCGGCTTTACTCTTCAAACGAATCTCGTCTAGAAAGGCGTCGATCATTTTATCTGTTGGCCATACAAGTTCTGGCTCAGGCTGTGCCCCCAGTTTCTCAGTGCCAGGAGTTTTCTCATCTTCCGAGTGGGAAATCATATGACAACTTGCAACATATCCCTTGGATTCATCTGATGAGCTCTCTCCATCATCTTCCTCCTGAAAGACGTGGTTAAAGAACTCTTGCAGTGTGACGGGATTCCGCGCCTTTTGATTGTACTCCTCCAGCGCATCAATCTGTTTCTGCAAATCCGTGCGCTTGTCTCCAGGCTTCACGGACTTCCTGGACTTCTTCTTCTTTTTCTTCGAAGATTTTGACGGTTGGGTGTGAGTACTTGGGCTATCACCACCGATTTTTATAGTTGGACGTGGCTTCAGCATCTCTTAGATAATTTGAGGTTCAAGCGGGTTCTTCCACTCGACCGCCGGGCACGCATGAAGGTCACTCAGCATCCTTTTGGTTTTAACTGATAGCACGACCTCCCATGGAGCTTCTTCAATAAAGGAACAGGTTGCCCCCGGTGTATCTGCTTTCTTAAAAGCATGCGGCTGTGGCGGGTTCACCTTCCATTTTTCGGACAGCGCAAACTTTCCCTGGAGGTATTGATCTTCAATCCATCCTTTGAAAACGAAGCAATCCTCAATCGGATGGCTTACCGTTTGATGGTAAGGGCAATAGTTGGGGTTATTCACCTCAGTGGGTTGTGGCGGTCGCCTTGGATTTGGCAAGTTTATAAGCCTGTTGCGTACTGCCAGCTCGAATAACCGTTTCGTCTTATCCCGTGGGAATGAGTAGGGATGCTTCATCTTCTCATTATAATACCGTCGTCTTTCTTCCAGCTGATCCGCCAGCTTTGGGTTACTGGGCTGCTGCTGAGCGTTCGCAACGAAGGTTGCCTTCCCTTTACCCTTGTCATTCCGGGATTCTGGCTTCGGGGGAGACGGTCTGTGACCCATCTGGTCCATCTGGGCCAACTTGTCGATCAAAGCCTGAAACGTGGTCGGCTTAAAGAACATCATGAACTGGGAGATAATTGCATGAGGGTCTAGAGTTCCCACAAACATTCCCACCGCAGGAGCTTCTTCTATACGCTGCTCGCATTTTGACCATAAGTTACGCCACCGTATAGCATATTGGACCTATGTTTCGCCCGGCTTTACCCTGGCATTGATCAATGCCGTTATCGGGGTACGCTTGCTGGCACTCGCGAAGCGTGGGTAAACAACAATTCCATCTTTACGAAGGTCTTGATAGAGTCGTTCGGGAGCTCAGAGTACCACTCGAACGCCGTATCTGATAAACTTCCAACAAACTGGCGAAGCAAAAGCTTGTCATCACCGCCGGTGTTGCCGCAGAGTGCCCTGAACTGGGCAACATGCTGGTGAGGATTGCCCGTTCCCTTGTAAACATGGAACTTGGGAATTGTGTAACCCGGCGGGTACTTGATTTGGTCGTACCAGCTTGGATATGGCCGCCCCGTTTTTACGACCTGGCCGGCTGCTTCAGTCGCATGATGAACCCGTATTTGCTGGGCTATGTACTCGTCCAAATCAGTTTTAGAGATTGTATCCTCTTTAGCCGTTGACAAAGCCGGCGGGGGATTTGATGTCTCTCCCCTATCGTCTCCGAGGACGATCGGGGGCTCTTCAGCCGGAGGATCTTGTTGTATCATCATCCCTATCATATCTTAGAAGAGAAGGCCCATACGCTGTATGTTGGCTGCTTGTTCAGCAGCCTCTTTGTCCTTCTTCTCCAATATTCGGTGAAGGAATTCGGCGTTGGTTTCTTCCTCCTGGCGTTCATCCGAGGACGTTTCTGGGTTTTCTTTTGGCCTGGTAAGTGCGGCCATAGCATTCATCATCTCTTGAAGCTTCTGTTGCTGCTCCTGCGCCTTGGTCACTGACCGTGTAAGCGGTCTATGACCTGTAGACGCACAGCTGTCTTCCTTTCCTGACGCCATGTATACGGTATGGACCATCATGCCCCCAGACTTAGGGCGTCTGGGCTTAGTGCCTTTAGCTCTCATTGCAGGCTGGGGGATCTTCTCTGGCTTCCTCTTTTTATGAGCAGTGGAAATTGAAGAGGCCGTTGAGGTGGGCACCCAGACAGGTTTTCGTGGCTTAGCCTGGCGACTAACTTCCTGTTGGATTTTCAGCTTCTTGTGCTGGCGGGAGAAATTTGGATCGATCACCGAATCTCGGGTCTGCCGCCAGACTTTATAGATTCGGGAGGACAGCCGTTGAGGAGATTGGAACTGTTCTGGCTTCACTTCTATAGCCCTTTTCAGCGGAGGGGGAGACCTCTTTAGCACCGCGATAGGAGAATTCCTACGCACCTTATTTAGCATCTCAAAACTGTTCCCAGTTGGAACAGCAGCATTAACTTCTGTCGTCGGGGCTGGAGGAGTTAGCCCAGAAGGGGAGTTGCTTCCGGCCTTTCTCACTCGATGCCAGTAACGACGTCGAGCGTGTCGTGCTGATGGCATCGGCTCGATGATGGCGATAGCCTCGTCTTGCCCCCTGTGTATGTGGGGGGTCACTGCTGGTGTCAGCCTATTAAAGACTGATGTCCTTTGGGTAGCAGAAGCGGGAGCTGGAACAGTCAATCTTGTAAAGACCGACTTTTTGGCAGGGGAAGCCGCCTTGACGACTTCAGGAGCAGGACTGGTTATTTTCTCAGGAGCAGCCTTCTCTAGGATTGCAGGCCCCATTGCGGTTTCACAGGAGCTCTGGCCTAGTCTGGAGAAGACCGAGGCGCTGGTGTTGGGCGACCCGTTGAGAGGGGCCGCAGCAGGGGCAAGCCGATCAAAGACCGACTTCTTGGGAGCTTCCGTTGTCAGCACAGGAGCGGTGAAGCTTGTTGGCGGGAGCATGGTCGCAAAAAACAATCCTGTGGTAGCTTGAGTGACCTGTTCCACGGGGATTGTGAACAGCGAAGCAGCTTGGGGTCCGTAGGCTATACCTCCTGGCGAGGCAGAGCGTTAGTTGCAATTGCAGTTGGAGCATGTCGCACAAGTGGAAGCCATTGATTCTTTGCTTTCTGCAATAAGCAAGACGCCGAATCTTAGTACCTTGAAACCCTAGGGCAACTATTAGCAAACCGTGTTTGGTTTGCGAACACGACACACAAAGTGTGGAGTGGAAAGAGGAAAAGGTCCCACCGGGCGTGCCAGAATCTGTTCCCCTCCGAACGGCGGCTCGACGGCGGACGTCTCGCCTGAGGTTCGGGGCAGATGCTAATTGGTGCTATCCGTCTACCTCTCCGAAAATGCCAAGTTGATTTATGGCACCGTATATCGAAGGTTTAAACGGATGCGTCCGATGTAGCAGACTTCGTCAGATTCCCCCTCGCTTGAGGGGTTTTTGATTGTGGGGACGCTCTTCCCTGCAGGCGCAAGCCCCTGCAATTAATTACGCTACCGCACTGTGGTAACCACTTTCTCTTTCTCCAAATGGTCACTTTGTGTCGTGTGTGTTTGTTTTGTGTTTAGTTGCCCGTGGATTGTATACGAAGACTGAGTTATGTCGTCGCCCATAGGGCGTGGACTAGTCCAAATCCGTATTATCTTAGATTTGGGTTTGGGGGTTTGGGTTTAAGGATACGTTAGCCTCGTTTGAGACTAAGATCGACTTAAACGTTTGTTAAGGACACGTTAGTCTAGTTTTTAGACTAAGATCGACTTAACGGGATCGTTTAGATCCAACAATAGAGCAATTAAGGGAGCCCTGTTGTTTAGTTTAGTGACGTTGCGGTCAATAGGTAGTTTAAGGACATTGCAGTCCGATGTTAGTTTTAAGACGTTGCGGTCAAGGTTAAGGACGTCATAGTCCATGGATTTAAGGACTCCACAGTCCAAAGTTAGTTTTAAGACATCTCGGTCAAGGTTAAGGACGTCATAGTCCATGGATTTAAGGACTCCACAGTTCATTGTTAGTTTTAAGACATTCCGGTCAAGGTTAAGGACGTCATAGTCCGTTGTTAGTTTTAAGACATTCCGGTCAAGGTTAAGGACCTCATAGTCCATGAGTTTAAGGACCCCACAGTCCGTATCAATGTGTGGTCATCGGGACCCGTCACCTCTTTGAAGACGTCGAGAGATTACAACGCCAAGTATCAAAGGAGTGAAAAGATGTACCCTTAAACCAAGGTAGATTAAACAGTCTTTGGTCCAGCTTGGGACCAGGACCAATTAATTATGTTATGAGCCCATCAGCCCAGTTAAGTTTGAATTGAGGACTTTTGGTCATCTTGGGCTAAGTCCAATCATGTTTGGAATATTGGCTTCCTATTGGTCCATTGAAGGAGAGCCTTTGCCTGTGGCCATTTAGCCAATTGGGATAAAGTTAGTGTTAAACACTAAAGATCAGCAGTGTTGAACACTGGGAACAAGTTAGTGTTTTAACACTAAAAGACAGTTGGTGTTAAACACCAGCAACAGGGGGTTCAAATTAGTGTTAAACACTAGAGCAAATCAGTGTCAAACACTAGCAACAGAGATCTCAAATTAGTGTTAAACACTAAGAATAACTAGTGTTAAACACTGGTGACAGAGATTTTAATTTAGTGTTGAACGCTAAGGTAGTTAATATTAAGCTCTGTTAACAGGGGTTTAATTTAGTGTTGAACACTAAGAAATTCAGTGTTTAAACACTGCAAATAAAGTTCTTTAATTAGTGTTGAACACTAAGGCCAAACAGTGTTAAACACTGGATTCAGAGGTTCCAATTTAGTGTTAAACCCTAGGGCAAGAGGGGTCACGTGGTAGCACGCGGGGGCGCCCTCCCTTCATTTGTTCTGCTGAGGATATTGCATATTTTAGAGCATCACGTGCCATCACGTAGTGGGCATTTAAATGCTTGTATGTTAAAGCTTCCGCCAAGGGTCACGTGGGTCACGTGAGGCATTGCCTCAAAGGCCCTTCTCTGTGGATCTTTACGGGGGTTACGTGGTAGCACGTGACCCTGCCTCTTTGTATTTTTTTTTAAAAGATCTTTTAATCTCTTTAAGAATTAAATTCTTCGCAGGGTTGAACCCTAACAATAAACTTTAGAGGAATTAAATTCCTATTTCCTTCTGAAGATTTATATTCTGGGATAGAATTGAACTATGAATTTTCTGTAGGAATTAAATTCCTCATATATGTGAAGAAACTGAATCCTATCATAGGGTTAAACCCTAATAAAAGCTTTAAAGGAATTAAATTCCCACTCTCTTTTAGAGAATTATTCTGAGAAATGAGATTCTGTCATAGGGTGAAACCCTAATTTCTTCTTTCTTAAGGGAATTAAGTTCCTGTTATTTTGACAGAACTAAGTTCTTAACTAGGGTTAAACCCTGATTCTGTTCATTCTGAAGGAATTAAATTCCTATAACATAGAGTCAAACCCTAATTTTATCTTAAAGGAATTAAATTCCTATAATTTTGTGAGAATTAAATTCTCAAACTTCCATTCCCTCTCTATGCTTTGGATCTGCATGGCAGGATTTCAACCCAATGAGAATTAAATTCTCAATTCAAGGGGTGATGTGCACTTTGCAGATCCTCCACTAAAGAGAGAACTATGTTCTTCTTTTTAAGAGTTAAACTCTTTTGAGAATTAAATTCTCTTTTAAGGGCCTTCCCTTTCTTACCTAGGATTTTCTTCTGCAGAAGATCAAATTCTTCCAGAGTCTCAAGGCTCTATATTTCTCTTTTTCTATCTCCCTTTTTCTCTCTTTTTTTCCTCTGTGTCTCTCTTGGCTCCTATTTATAGGAGAAGAAGCAGAATCAATTAGTTTTGATGAATCTTTTATTGAGAGATTTGATTTGTATTCACCATTCGTTTGGACCTTTGGATTATTAGGTGAATTTTATTCACCATTGGATTTTAAATCCAAAGATTTTCCTTTGTTATTTCGATTAGATTTTAAGGGGAAATCTTTCCAAGTTCAAGATTTTTCCATAGATAGGTGATATTTAATCACCTTTAAATCTTTAGTTCAATCGGTTCCAAATAATCATTTTCCTTTGGAAAGATTTGAATGATCTCTTCAGAATTTGATTCTGTTAAATAAACAAGCTTTGAAAGCCGGTCACGTGTGGCCACGTGACCCTTGGTCACGTGTAGGCACGTGACCCCCTGGAACGAGCTTTCTTTTTCTTTTTGCGCTCTGTCTTATGGCCTCTGCTTAGCCGTCATGTGCCACCACGTGACCCCTGGTCACGTGTGAGCATGTGACCCTCATCTGGAGCCTTTTTCTTGATTTAATCAGAGAATGAGTCCGCTGCTTTCAAATGTCACGCGCCAACACGTGACTGCTGGTCACGTGCTAGCACGTAATGCCTCTTTCGTAAGCTTTCCTGATTTTAAATCAGGAAACAACGGCAGTGCAGGCTCCCCGCAAATCGGGAACCCAAATCGCTCCGGATCAGAGCGTTGACCGTCCAAGTCGCAAAAACGGCAGTGCAGGCTCCCCACAAATCGGGAACACCCTGTCGCAAAAAGGGCAGTGCAGGCTCCCACAAATCGGGAACCCAAATCGCTCTGGGTCAGAGCATCGACCGTTCAAGTCGCAAAAACGGCAGTGCAGGCTCCCCACAAATCGGGAACCCAAATCGCTCCGGGTCAGAGCGTCGACCGTCTATGTCGCAAAAAGGGCAGTGCAGGCTCCCACAAATCGAGAACCCAAATCGCTCCGGGTCAGAGCGTCGACCGTCTATGTCGCAAAAAGGGCAGTGCAGGCTCCCATAAATCAGGAACCCAAATCGCTCCGGGTCAGAGCGTCGACCGTCTATGTCGCAAAATGGGCAGTGCAGGCTCCCCACAAATCGGGAACCCAAATCGCTCCGGATCGGAGCGTCGACCCCCTATGTTGCAAAAAGGGCAGTGCAGGTTTCCTACAAAGCAGGAACCAGGTCACCCCGTGCCGGGGAAACGTCAAGCAGACACTCCGTGCTAGGGACACGTCAACAAGTGACACTCTGCATCGGGGAAACGTCCAACACAGACACTCCGCATCAGGGAAACGTCCGACAACGACACTCCGTGCCGGGAACACGTCGACCAGCAGACACTCCGTCTCGGGGATACGTCAACCAGCCGACACTCTATACCGGGGGCACGTTTACCAAGTTACTCTGGGCCGGAGAAACGTCTACCACAGACACTCCATCTCAGAGACGCGTCAAGCATCGACCGTCCATGTCGTAAAAAGGGCAGTGCATCCCAAAAAGCGGGAACCAAAGCAAGTCGCCTCCACGCAAAAGAAGATCCATCAATTTCATGCACACGACCCACATGTGCGGTGTGCATTCATTGATGGGGGGCAATTTGTTGGGGTAAAAATTTACACCCCGGTTGACCGAGTCAAAGTCAAGGTCAACCCCCAAGCTAGGTGGGCCCAAGGCCAGGTCAAGCGGGCCCATGCCCAAGTCGAGCCCGCGGCCAGCCTCCCCATGCCAACAACAAAATCATGTAATAAATAACTTTTATGTAATTTTTTATACATGAATGTATACAAAATGGGCATAAAGCCAATATTTTGTAAGCTCATGGCTTATGTGCAAAAATGAAATAACACATGAGCCATGGGATAGGCAAAGTGCCATTTTGTGAAGCCCAAGGGGCTATATGTAAATATGCAAGCCTATAAAAGGCAACATGATGATGAATAAAGTAATACTTTTGCCATTCTCTCAAAAAACCTAGGGTTTGTACATTTTCCCTTTTCTGAAAATTTCAAACCTTCTTCTTTCCTTTGAATTAAATCAAGAGTTTTACTCTTCTTTTCCCAAACTAAATAGTTTTTCACCACAAAACCCATAAAGGGGAACTCAGATCTCCCATTAGATCTCAAAAAGAAGAGATTTTTAAAATCCCACATCTCTTGATCTTCAAGATCCAGCCAACAGAAGAGGAAGAAGAAGAACCCCCTTTATCAACCCAAAACATCTCAGAAGTTCAACTCCCCCCTATTTTCTCTTTAAAGAATTTCTGGGGCTAAAAGCCCTCTTTTTCTCACCGGCGCCCAAGCGCTCAAACGCCGAGTGCCTACGTGCCGACACGTGGCACGCTAGCGCCCGAGCGCAAAGCGCCCACGCGACGACACGCGGCACGCTTGGCCCTGCGCTCGGGCGCAAAGCGCCCACGTGCCGACACGCGGCGCGCTTGCGCTCCAGCGCCCTGCGCTCGGGCGCAAAGCGCCCACGTGCCGACACGCGGCGCGCTTGCGCCTGAGCGCATAGCGCTCAAGGCGCTGGCCTCACGCATCCTTTGGATGCATATACATATATATATATATGTATATATACATATGTATACATATATACACACACATACTTCACGACACTGTCCCTGTTAGAAAAAAATTTCTAACGGGGCGCTGCCCCGCACCCCGCAAGGGGGCCGCTATCCTCCTTGACCCCAGCCCGCTATCCGGGTAGCGGGACCCCCGTAAAAACTCTGCATGGCTCCCGATATATCCAAACCTCCTTCCAAAACAACTAACACGTATACTGCACATTGAGTTCGCATGACCAGTTTAACCCGTTAATCGGAGGTTCTCTCGCCCCAAAGGCGAGAGGTAATTAACGGCAGCTTAGTCCGCGGCTGTCGGAGATTCGGATCCCCACAATCAATAAACCCCCGCCTATCCTAGGCAGGGGGAATCTGTAGCACGCCTGACAAGCGCGCGCGTATTCCCATCTCAATGGGGTGACAAAAAACACCCTACAACGTGCCCATACGTAACCGGGGGTCACGTGCCAACACGTGATGGGTTCCTGATGACTCTGAAATAATAAGAATTGAATCCTAATCATATGGGGTCACGTGTCCACACATGATGGGCCTTTAAAACCCACCGAATGGAATTAAAAGGTATAATAAAACAACAAGAAAACCCCCCAATGGGGCATCACGTGCCCACACGTGACCAGGGGTCACGTGCCGATACGTGATGAGTTCCCGAGTTCTTTAGAATAATAAAATTAAATTCTGGTTCAATGCTTAATCAGTAGGATCATGTGCCAACACGTGATAGGCTTTTAAACCCTCTAAAACAATAGAATTAAATTCTAATTTGAATGCTTTAACAAATGGGGTCACGTGTCAACACGTGATAAACTCCTAAACCATTTGATCTAATAGAATTAAATTCTAATTAAGAGGGAATCAAAAACCCTAATTGGAAAAATATTTCTATAGATCTTTCCAAACAAAAAAGATTGCGTACTGTAAATTGGAGCACCGTTGGATTAAAAATCCAATGGTGATTAAAAATCACCAATTTGTAGAAAGATTCTACACAAGGAAATATTTTCCTAAAATCTGCCAGGAACAACAAATAAAATATCTTTTGGATTTAAAATCCAATGGTGAATAAAATTCACCGAGTGATCTAAAAGATCATGTTGGTTGCAAAATCAATCAAAATCTTTCAATGAAAGATTAACTAAACAAACTGATTCTTTTCTTTCTTCTATAAATAGGAGCCAAGGGGGAATAAAAAAGGGAGATACAACAACAGATAGAGAATACAAAAGAAAAGAGAATTTAGTTCTCCAGAGAGAAAAGAAGGTCTCTTCAGAAAAGAAAGAAACCCTAAGTAAGAGAGGGAAAGAGATCAACCTATAAGCTCCCACAAAATAAAAAGAGAATTTAATTCTCAAACTAAGAGTTTAACTCTTCTAAATAAGAACTTAGTTCTTCTTTTGGTTGAAGGTCTGCAGAAGCAGATCTCCCCATAAGTTGAGAATTTAATTCTCATCGGGGAGATTTTGCCATGCAGATCTAAAAGCTAAGAGAAGACCTAAGTTCAGAGAATTATATTCTCCCACAAAATACATAGGAATTTAATTTCTCTAAATAAAATTAGGGTTCAGCCCTATAAAAGAATTTAATTCTTCCAAATACATAGGAATTTAATTCCTCTAAATAAAATTAGGGTTTAACCCTATTAAAGAATTTAATTCTTAAATAAGGGACTTAGACTTTTCATGCACGTAAAAAGATCAAGTACCTAACATGAGCACGTGGTAACACGTGACCCTCCTTTCAATGGTCAAAAAAGAATGAATGAGATGGGGTCACATGCTCCCACGCGTCCCTTGGATAAATCCCTCAAAATAAAGAGAACAAAGCCAAGTCAGGACAGATTTTGGGCGCCCTCACGTGTCTCCACGTGACCCCTAGCAAACCCTTTTAATATCCAGTGCATAGGTACCCATCGCGTGCCCACACGTGATCGCCATGAAGATTAAGTGTTTAACACTTATTTGAATATTCTGAGAATAAAATAAACGAAGCTTGGCCCAATCCTAGGGCGCCTCACGTGTCCTCACGTGAGCGCTTCATATTTTTTTTAGTGTTTAACACTATTTTAAGCGCTTCATCCCTAGTGTTTAAAACTATTTTAAATGCATCACGTGGGGACACGTGATCGCCAAATATGTGCTACTGTTTAAACACTATATTCAAACCAGTCTTAGCCCAAATTAGCTAAGTCTTCCAGAGGCAAGACTCCCCTCTGACTGAACCTTAAATATACTCTTATCTTCCAAAATTGACCACCTCATATAGCATACGAGTGCTCGGCACTCAATAAAAGACAAAAATATTGTCAGAACCCAGACCCATGCTTAGCATTGCTAAGTAAAGAGGGGCTGAGCCCAGACAAATGTTCAGCAGCCCAAACAAATGTCCAACATTTTTCCTCAATTCAGATTTAACTGAGCCCATGTGCTCATAATCTAATTAATTGATCTTAGTCTCAAATTGGACTACAGATCTTCCAACCCACATCGGTTCAAGGGTACATCTCTTCATTCCTTTGATATGTGTCGTTGTAATTCTTCAACGTCTTCAGAGAGGTGACGGGTCCCGACAACCAGCAAATCTTACAGACTATGATGTCTCTAAACTGGACTGTGAAGTCCTTAAACTCATGGACTATGATGTCCTTAACCTTATGGACCGTGATGTCCCTAAACTAAACCCTACAGATTATGATGTCTCTAAACTGGACTGTGAGGTCCTTAAGCTCATGGACTATGATGTCCTTAACCTTCACAGACCATGATGTCTTTAAACTGGACCGAGATGTACTTAAACTAACATTGGACCGTAATGTCCTTAAACTAATGGACCGCAATGTCCCTAAACTAAACAATAGAGCCCAAATGCTCTTTTGTTGGATCTAAATGATCCTGTTAAGTTGATCTTAGTCTAAAATTAGACTAACGTATTCTTAACAAATCGTTAAGTTGATATTAGTCTGAAATTATACTAACGTATCCTTAACAAACGTTTAAGTTGATCTTAGTCTCAAATGAGACTAACGCATCCTTAAACCCAACCCCAAACCCAAATCTAAGAAAATACGGATTTGGATTAATGCACGCCCTACGGGCGACACCATAAATTAGTCTCTGTATACAATCCACGGGCAACCAAAAACAAAACAAACACCCACGACACGAAATGACCATCTGGAGAAGGAGAAAGTGGTTACCGCGATGCGGTAGCGTAATTAACTGTAGGGGCTTGCGCCTGAAAGAGCGTCCCCACAATCAAAAACCCCTCAACGAGGGGGAATCTGACGAAGTCTGCTACATCGGTCGCATTCGTCTAAACCTTCGATACACGGTGTTATAAATCAACTTGGCATCTTCGGAGAGGTGGACGGATAGCACCAAATAGTATCTGCCCTTGAAATTCAGGCGGGACGTCCCAATGTTCCGGTCGCGTCTTTCGGCGGAGAACAAACCCAAGCACCAGCCGCCGCTTCACCCTCAACGGAGGTGCGGACGAACCTCCTCCGTCGAATGCCATCAACACCCTCGCCGGCCGGATAGACCGACTCGCGTCTATTATGGAGGCACCGATTCGCGTCCAAATGGCGGGGCAAGGTCACCAAGTCGCTGCTCCCCCACCTCAGGACCAGGACCCCTACAGGGGAGAGAAGACTCAGTTCGCGTCGGCACTGCCGACCGTCGCCTCACTGTTTCTGACAACCGCGGGTTCCCCGGACCGACGTACTCAACAACCCGGTGGGCACCGCTCCGTTTGGCTCCGAGGTTCTACGCTAGAGAGTTTCGCCCCGAGTCTCGTCGCACCCCTGTCCCTCCCGAGGCAGTGGCGGTCAGCTCACCTATTTACAGGCATGACCGACACCCCCTCTTTCGACGGGGTCGCATACGCGAGACTCTCCATGGCAGCTCAAGAACAACCCCACCGGAGGGCGAAAGGGACCTCACCAAAAGGAACAGAGGCTCATCAAAAATCATGGTCATGACAGCCGGGGGTACGTCGAGTACATACAAGACTCAGCACCCCGCGCCAACCGCAGAAGCCGACAGCCGTCCGAGGAAGAAGTCGAGGGAGACCGAGCCGATCACTTTTGACGACGGGGACTTTCACGGCATATCCTTGCCCTACAACGACCCCCTGGTGATCACAGCTCGGGTCCATCAGTACGAAGTGCACAAAATCCTGGTCGACTTGGGAAGCTCGGCAAACATTCTCTTCCATGATTGCTTCCTACGTATGGGGCTCACAGCGGCAAACCTGAGGCCGACCTCCCACGTTCTCTCAGGATTCACCAATCACTCCATCCCGGCGGAAGGGGTAATCGCTCTATAGTTCAACGTCGGAAAGGCCGGCCGTACGCGGACTTTGCCGGTGGAATTCATCGTAGCGAGAATTCCATCGGCCTACAACATCCTCCTCGGCCGTCCCACGCTGAACTCCCTCCGGGCCCAGATATCGACCTATCACCTGGCGATGAAGTTCCCCCTCGACCAGGGCGGGATAGGTCGGGTCTATGGAGACCAGTGAATTGCAAAGGTTTGCTTCACCACAACATCTTCATCGGAGAGACCGTTCGACGATGCCGAAGGTGAGGGTGACATCAGGGGTTCTCTAGACATTCGAGACGAGCAAACCGAGGTCCGAGGGACCCCGGTGGAGCCTCTGACAGAAGTCCCCCTCGTAGAAGGGGACGACGAAAAACTCGTTCAGATCGGGTCGCTTCTGACAGGAACTCAACGAGATGACCTGGTCCATTTCCTCATAAACAACTCCGACGTATTTGCCTGGGCACCTACTGACATGCCTGGGATCGACCCCAAAATTATATCTCACAAGCTCGGGGTTGATCCTACGGCCCGACCCGTCAGACAGAAAAAACGAAGCTTCACCCAGGTCAAACAGAAGGCTATCGAGGACGAGGTAGATCGACTCCTCGCCGCCAACTTCATTCGAGACGTGCCCTATTCGGAGTGGCTAGCAAACGCAGTCCTGGTCAAGAAATCAAGCGGGAAGTGGCGCATGTGCGTCGAATTCACCGACCTTAATAAGGCCTACCCTAAAGACAACTATCCCCTACCTCGGATAGATCAGCTCATCGATAGCTCGGCAGGCCACGAGCTGTTGAGCTTCATGGATGCCTTCTCCGGCTACAATCAGATCCGTATGAATCCGGCAGACAAAGATCTTACCGCATTCACAACGGACCGGGGGTATACTGCTACAAGATGATGCCCTTCGGCCTCAAGAACGCCGGGGCTACATACCAACGGTTGGTCAACCGCATGTTCAAGCCACAGATCGGCAGGAACATGGAAGTTTACGTCAACGACATGCTCGTCAAATCAGTCTCGTTGACCGACCACGCCAAGGACCTATGCGAGGCCTTCGAGGTACTTCGCAAGTTCAAGATGAAGCTGAACCCCGCCAAGTGCGCATTCGGGGTCACCGGAGGAAAGTTCCTCAGTTTCATGGTCACCCACCGTGGGATCGAGGCCAACCTGGAAAAAATCGACGCCATCCTCAACATGACCGCGCCCAAGGCCAACGTCAAGATCATGCGACTAACATGGCGGGTGGCCGCTCTGAGCCGCTTCATGTCGAGGTATGGGGAAAAGTGCCTCCCGTTCTTCAAAGCTCTAAGGAAAATTTCGAGGTTCGAGTGGTCAGAAGAGTGCCAGACCTGTAGGGTTTCCTTAGCACCTTGCCTAGGGTTTTTGCAAGTATCACACATGCCATATTAAAAATTTAGGAGGTGCTAAAGAAACTAACCTAGGAATCGAACTAGAATAATTAGGGTAACAAGTTGTAGTAACTCATACTAGCTAGTGTCTAACACTAAGTGGGAAGAAATACAACCTTTGTAGACCTCCTTTGCAACTCCTTGGATCTCTTAGAGTTTGAACCGGCTTGCTAAAGCTCCTTCTACGTCCACGACGATCCACCCGGAGTACTTTTGCTCAAAGCTCCTTACTCCATTTGATCACAATGAAGATGAAGCAAACAATCTACACCAATGGGCTAGACAAGTGTAGAATGATGATATGGTTTTGTTCTCACTTAAAAACCCTTTCTTTCTTTTAACCTCACTCACTTTGGAAACTCAAGAAAGAGCTAGAGAGAGGAAGAAGAAGATGGCAACCTTGAGCTCATTTTCTTTTGGATGAAGATAATGATAATAATAAGAAGAGAAAGATAAATATCATAGATAAATATCTCATCTCAAACTATGGTTAATAAATATCTAGATATTTTAGAATGAGAGTTAAATAACAAATGAAATGAAACTATGGTTCAAATTAGGTCAAGTGAAGAATAGTCAACTATGATTTAAAATCATTTTTCTTTTTCTCATTCTAATAAATATAAAGATATTTATATTCCATGTGAGTCTTGTATTTCCATCTTCCATGTATCATCAACCATGATACAAATGCATGTATGTATGTGTGTATGCACATCAACATGTAAATATATATATATATATCTATGCATACATCATAAAGAAAATGTTTATATAAATGAGATAAAAGTCAATATTAAATCAACACTTGATTTAATAAACCGGTCATATCTCATATGACCTGACCAATAGAACCCGATTAAAACACGGTATCATATACACGTATTCAATCGAGCTCCCGCGCATATCTCATATGCATACCACATCGTTTCGCCTGAGCCAGGAAACTCCTGTATGGGACTCTAAGACTCGTCAATACGCCGGCAGTAGGTGATGATCACATCAAACACCCACAACCCGCAAGCGGTCAGCTAAACGTAACGGTCACCCGGATATTGAGCGATCAGAAGAAGAACAAGCGAACCTATCAAAACTCCCGTCGAGCCAACTGGCAACACTTACCGTACAGTCCGGTCTCTTCGTAAGATATGCTGCATATTGAGTCTAGGGATGGTATCGTCGACCCCAATAACTCAATAAGTCATGCCGGTATTTGGTCTATAACAGATCGAGAAGCTACTGATAACACTTATCATTAAATCTCAGCAGCCCAGGGACTTCCTGTTATAGCCAATCGTGCATAGCGCAATATCAATCCCCAATACCGGGAGAGACGAAACCTCTCCTATCGCTCATCGCCTCCATGTGCCTCGGGACTGTACCCAAAATCCACCTGTTTGCACGACTCAGTAGAGCCGTGGTAGGGTGGAGATCAAAGTACAGTGGGAGGACACACAAGACTCTATGACGATCTTGGGTCTACAGACTAACCTATACTAGTGTCACCTGAGAACTGCTATCCGACGTGAGATACAATACCACATAGGAGTTCTCGGCAAGTCCGTTCAGTGTACCCAGTCTCATCGAGCACCCGTATACAATCTTTGGTGTCATCACACCAGACGGATATGGGATCATCCATCGCCCATCATATGGGACAAGAATGGTATACGCTAGTCTACTCTGGAGTATCGATGCCCCGTCTCGATACACCCACGACTGGGAACATTTCAAGGATATGCTTATAAACTACATGTGTCTCACTAGTATGATCCACATCATAATCGCAGTAGTTAAGCAAATATCCTATGGGCTTTATCAACATGTACCAAAAGAGTAAAAGCATGATCAAGTGAACATGTCATGATAAAGAATAACCAGATAGCATACTATCATGTCGAGCAAGACTGTCCTCTGAATATATATATTTATATACACATCACTACATACACTATCATATAATGGCCTGTAGGGCATACATATATCCAACAAGACCGCCTTCGACCAGTTAAAGAGGCACCTGTTCCCGCCAAAAATTTCTGCGCAAAAGAGTCCAAGGTATCAAATGGCAGCGATACGCTTAAGAAAATGCGAACCAGTAACTTCCGGCCTGTATTTTGATAAACTACCCAATGAGAAACTGTTAAATTATGATGGTATTGAAAGTATCTCGAAAAAACCTTCGATTTGATATATTATGGACCTCATAATTCATCCGGGATCAAAAGTTATGGGCAAATGTCTATGCACATGTGATCTAAGGAAAAAGACGCGAACCGGTATTTTCCGAGCTGTATTTTGACAAACTCCAGAATGAGAAATGGCTAAATTCTGATGATATTGAAAGCATCTTGAAAAGTCCTTCGATTTGATATATTATGGGCCTCATAATTCATCCGGGATCAAAAGTTATGGGCAAATGTCTATGCACATCTGATCTAAGGAAAAAGATACGAACCAGTATTTTCCGAGTTGTATTTTGACAAACTCCGGAACGAGAAATGGCTAAATTCTGATGATATTGAAAGCATCTCGAAAAGACCTTCGATTTGATATATTATGGGCCTCATAATTCATCCGAGATCAAAAGTTATGAGCAAATGTGTTATGCACGTGTAATCTAAAGTAATGCTCTACTACATGGGGAATGCATTTTTTAGTCCCACATCGGGAAAAGGAGAGATGACTTCTCTACAACTCCCATATAAATAAGAGGGGATACCTCTTAGAAAGGGTGGAGTTCAATCCTCAAAAGGATTCAATTCTCAAAGGAGCTTAGTTCTCCAAAGGAGCTTGGTTCTCTAAGATAGGAGCATGCTCCTCCATAATGCGCATATGCGCAAGCGCCATGTGCGCTACGTACAACGCACGTGTGCCCGCCATGCGGCACCACGTGCAACGCACGTGCGCACCACATGAGAACAATTAATAATATTAAAAGGAGCTTGTTCTCCAAATATAGAAGCTCTGCTTCTCCTCATAATGCGCATGTGCGCTACGTACAACGCACGTGTGCTCGCCACGCGCGCACCATGTGCAACGCACGTGCGCACCACATGAGAACATTTAATAATATTAAAAGGAGCTTGTTCTCCATACATAGAAGCTCTGCTTCTCCTCATAATGCGCATGTGCGCTACGTGCAACGCACGTGTGCTCGCCATGCGGCACCACGTGCAACGCACGTGCGCACCACATGAGAACATCTAATAATATTAAAAGAAGCTTGTTCTCCATATATAGAAGCACTGCTTCTCCTCATAATGCGCATGTGCGCTACGTGCAACGCACGTGTGCTCGCCATGGGCGCACCACGTGCAACGCACGTGCGCACCACATGAGAACATTTAATAATATTAAAAGGAGCTTGTTCTCCATATATAGAAGCTCTGCTTCTCCTCATAATGCGCATGTGCGCTACATGCAACGCACGTGTGCTCGCCACGCGCGCACCACGTGCAACACACGTGCGCACCACCTGAGAACATTTAATAATATTAAAAGGAGCTTGTTCTCCATATATAGAAGCTCTGCTTCTCCTTATAATGTGCATGTGCGCTACGTGCAAATATGAGCGCCCAACACGTGCGACGCACGTGCGCCCAACACGTGCGATGCACGTGCGCCCAACACGTGCGACGCACGTGCGCCCAACACCTGCGACACACGTGCGCAAACGCAAAGAAGCCTTTTTCAGCAGCGAGAAGCTTAAGCTCCAGCCTGTTTTTCCCCCTAACGATTGAGACATGGTTCAAAGGGTACATCCCTCCACACCTTCGACATATGGCACTGTAATTTCTCAGTGTTGTCGGAGAGATGGTGGGTCCCAACGACCAATGATCCTTCTTTCTAAAATTAAAAAAAAGAGAAGAAGAGGGAACATTAACAAAGAAACAGGGAAAGAATTCAGAGAACTCCTAAAAGGAAAGTTTGAGAAGAAATCAAAAAGAAAAAAAGGTAAACTTTTGAAAAGAAGAATCTCTTCTGAAAAGATCAATGATCTAAGAACAAGATCAAAATCTTAAAATAAAAAGAAAAGATCAAATAATAAGAATAAAATAAGAAGTAATATACTTCTTTGTTAGATCATTTGATCTACACAAAGGCATTGCCTTTTGATGAACCACTGGTTCTGGAATCTTAAAAAGATTCTTTTCTTGAATCCAAAATTAGATCAAGATATTAAAACAGTGCCTTGCACTTGTAAATCTGTACTGTCGCGCTCTTGGGTTGGCGCAAGCCACCTGAAAGCGCCACGTGTCACCTCCATATGCGCTTACGCTCATTAATTAGCACAAAAGGTCTAACAGGCCAAATTAAATGCAATGCATTATTTTAAAGAAGGGCAGAGTCCAAACAGATGCTCTGCATCATTTATAAAGGGACAAAGCCCAAATCAGAAAGGCCTAGCAGGCCAAAATAAAATGCAGTGCATTATTAAATAGGGGCAAAGCCCTAGCACAGGCCTAATAGGCCAAAGATAAAAAACGTTGAATATTCTCAACTGGACTTAGCCCAATCATGGCCGTAAGTCCTCAAATTAAATTGACTGAGCAAGACTGCTCTCCTAAATCAATTTACATCCGGTTTAAGGGTACATCTCCGAACTCCTCTGACACCTATCGTTGTAATCCTTCAACGACGTCAGAGAGGCGACGGGTCCCGACAACCATACATCAACACGGACTGTGGGGTCCTTAAACTCATGGACTCACGCGTCCTTAAACTAAAACACGGACTATGGGGTCCTTAAACCCGCGGACTTATGCGTCCTTAAACCACCTATGGACCACCATGTCCTTAAACTGAAATATGGACCGCAATGTCCTTAAACTACCAATGGACCGCAATGTCCCTAAACTACCTATGGACCACTACGTCCCTAAACTGGAACAATAGAGCTCCCAAATGCTCTTTTATCGGATCTAAACGATCCCGTTTAAGTTGATCTTAGCCTCAAATATGGCTAACGTATCCTTAAACGTTCAAACAGACTTTAGTCCCAAATTGGACTATAAGACCCCCAATCAACTTTGGTTCAAGGGTACATCTCCGAACTCCTCTGACACATGTCGTTGTAATCCTTCAACGTCGTCAGAGAGGTGACGGGTCCCGACGGCCATATATTAAATGGACCACTACGTCCTTAAACTGGAAATGGATCTAGACGATCCCGTTAAGTTGATCTTAGTCTCAAATCGGACTAACGTATCCTTAACGAACGTTTAAGTTGATCTTAGTCTCAAATGCGGCTAACGTATCCTTAAACTAAAAACATCAAACCCAAATCTAAGTAAATACGGATTTGGACTAATCCACGTCCTACGGGCGACGGCATTACTCAGTCTCCATATACAATCCACGGGCAACCACAAACAAAACAAACACCCACGACATGAAGTGAAATTCTGGAGAAGGAGAAAGTTGTTACCGCGATGCGGCAGCGTAATTAACTGCAGGGGCTTGCGCCTGCAGGGAAGAGCGTCCCCACAATCAAAAACCCCTCAAGCGAGGGGGAATCTGACGAAGTCTGCTATATCGGCCGCATCCGTCTAAACCTTCGATACACAGTGCCATAAATCAACTTGGCATCTTCGGAGAGGTAGACGGATAAAACCATATAGCATCTGCCCTGAATCTCAGGCTAGACGTCCTCACGTCGCCGCCGTCTTTCGGAGGAGAACAGATTCTGGCACGCCCGGTGGGACCTTTTCCTCTTTCCACTCCACACTTCGTGTGTCGTCTTCGCGAACTAATCGCGGTTTTCTAACGGCTGCCTTTAGATTTCAAGTTACTAAGATTTGGTCTTTTACCTGGCGCAGAACTCAAGCATCAATGGCTTCTAACTGCACGAACTGCTCGAAGTGCCACTGCAACGGACGCTCCACCTCACCTGGAGGTGTAGCATATGGGCTTCAAGCGGCCTCCTTCCTCGCTCTGCCGGTAGAACAGGTGACCCAGGCCACCACCGGCCTGTTTTTCGGGACCATGATCCCACCTGCAACCTTCTCTATGCCAATACCTCCACCAGAAGCGAACAAGAAGTCGGTCTTCGACCGGCTCACTGCTACGACGGCCCCTGTCAACGGCTCGTCCACTACCAAACCAACAGCCTCCGTCTTCGACAGGCTAGATCAGAACTCTGAGAGGCCCGCTAGGAAGCCCATGAACTCTAAGGTGACTGTACCAAGGAAGGCAATAGCCGCTGCTCCAGAAGTCGTCAAGGCGGCTTCCTCTGTCAAAGAGTCAGTCTTTTCAAGACTGACTATTCCTGCTCCTGCCCCTGCTCGAGGATCTGTCTTCGACAGGTTGAATATCACCCCTCAAAGGACAACCTCAGTCTTTGAGAGGTTAACACCAGCGGCGCCTCATTCAGACAGGGGCAAAAAGAAGCTGTCTCTATCTCCGAGCCAGTCCCAACGGCTCGTCATGCTCGACGTCGCCATTGGCGACGAGTAAGGAAGGCAGGGGGCAACTCCCCCTCAGGGCTAACTCCACCTGCTCCAGTGGTAGAGGTCAACGCTGCTGTTCCAACGGGGAACAGCTTTGAACTGTTGAGGAGGGTACGTAAGAACTCTCCAACTGCTACATTAAAAAGATCTCCTCCGCCCGCGGAGAGAGTTCCGGAAATGAAGCAAGAACAGCCCCCTCAACGGCTGTCCTAAAAAATTTATAAAGTTTGGCGGAGGGTTCAAGACTCTGTAATTGACCCAGATCGCTCTCGTCAACGGAAAAAGGCGAAGGTGCAAGAAGAAAAGGACCGTCCCATTAAACAACGGAGGACAACAATCGCTAGGGTGCCCACTGCAACGGCCCCCTCCACTTCAACGGCCCACAAAAGAAGGAGGCCGGAGAAAATCGCCGCGCCCGCGACAAGTGCCAAAGGTGGTGAACCTAAACACCCTAAGACTGGGGGCATAATAGTTCATACAGTATACATGGCATCGAGAAAGGAGGATAGCCGTGGATCCATGGGTCATAGACCGCTTACACGGTCAGTGACCAAGGCTCAGGAGAAACAGCAAAAGCTCCAGGAGATGATGACCGTGATGGCCGCACTCACTGGGCCAAAAGAAACCCCTGAAACGTCCTCGGATGAACGTCAGGAACAAGAAACTGACGCCGAATTCCTTCGTCGCATATTGGAGAAGAAGGATAAAGAAGCTGCAGAACAAGCAGCCAGCATAAAGAAAATGGCCCTCCTGTTCCAGGACATGGTGGGTATGATGATTCAACAAGATCCACCAGCTGAAGATCCCCCGATCATCCTTGAAGATGATAGGGGAGAAACGTCGAATCCTCCTCCGGCTCTGTCAACAGCCAAGGAGGAGGCAATCTCCAAAGCTGACTTGGATGAGTACATAGCCCAACAGATCCGGGTTCATCAAGCGACTGAAGCAGCAGGACAGGTCGTAAAAATGGGGCGACCGTATCCAGGCTGGTACGACCAAATCAGGTACCCGCCAGGTTATACGATACCAAAATTCCATGTATATAAGGGGACTGGCAATCCCCACCAGCATGTTGCCCAGTTCAGGACGCTTTGCAGCAACACTGGCGGTGATGATAAATTGTTGCTCCGCCAATTCGTTGGTAGCTTATCGGATACAGCGTTCGAGTGGTATTCCGAGCTTCCGAACGACTCTATCAAGACCTTTGCTGAGATGGAACTGCTGTTTACCCAGCGTTTCGCGAGTGCCAGCGAGCGTACCCCGATAACGGCATTGATCAATGCCAGGATAAAGCCGGGCGAGACGTGGGTCCAATATGCTATACGGTGGCGTAATTTATGGTCAAAATGCGAGCAGCGCATAGAAGAAGCTCCTGCAGTAGGAATGTTTGTGGGAACCCTCGATCCGCAAGCAACCATCTCGCAATTTATGATGTTCTTCAAGCCGACCACCTTCCAAGCACTAATCGACAAGCTGGCGCAAATGGATCAGATGGGCCATAAACCTCCTCTTCCAAAGCTGGATTCCCGAAATGAGAAGGGAAAGGGGAAAGCGATCGTTGTCGCTAATGCTCAACAGCAACCGAACAACTCGAAGCCGGTCGTTCGTCAAAATAATATGCGCCCGTACGTAGCCCTTGAGGAGAGGATGGGACGTCCTTACTCGTTTCCCCGAGATAAAACGAGAAGGTTATTCGAGCTGGCGTTGCGCAACCGACTCATAAATCTGCCGGATCCAAAACGTCCGTCGCAACCAAGTGATGTCAATGAGCCCAACTACTATCCTTATCATCGAGTACTGGGTCATCCGATCGAGGATTGCTACGTCTTCAAAAATTGGCTTGAAGACCAGTACCGACATGGCAAGTTCGCATTGTCTGACAAATGGAAGGTGAATCCACCGCAGCCCCACACCTCTAAGGGAGTGAATACGCCGGGGGCAACATGCTCTGTCGTTGAAGAAGCTCCTTGGGAGGTTGTATTATCAGCCAAGACAAAGAGTATGCTGAACGACCTTCAAACATGCCTAGCGATTAAGTGGAAGAACCCGTTAAAGCCGTAGATCATTGAAGAGATGTTGAAGCCTCGTCTAACTCAAAAGATCAATAGAGGTGGCCCAAGCATTCACAACCAGCCGTCGAAATCTTCAAAGAAGAAGAAAAAGAAGTCGAAGAAGCCCATGAAGCTTGGCGACAAGCGCACGGACTTGCAAAAACAAATTGACGCGCTGGAGGAATACAACCAGAAGGCACGAACTCCCATTACATTCCAAGAATTCCTCAATCACGTCTTTCAAGAGGAAGATGAGGGAGAAAGTTCATCTGATGAATCTGAGGAATACGTGGCGAGCTGTCATATGATTTCTCATTCGCTCGCGAACAATGAGGAGACTCCTTGTACTGAAAAGTTGGGAGCAGATCCTGAACCAAAAATTTCGGGGCCATCGGATGAAGTAATTGACGCATTCTTTAATGAAGCTCTCTTAAAAAGTAAAGCTGATCGGGAGCGCGAGGCGGTTATATTTGAAAAGGCCAAACGCCAACGCCTTGACGAAAAAATTGAGATACTCCCGCTGGAGCAAAGCACACCCATTGCGGATAAAATCAAATTCAAGATGAGGAAGAGATTTGCTAAAGCCATGTCAATGGGTATGAAACTACCATCCTCTGAGGGAAACGTTACTGGCGAAGCGGAAATGCACCTCTCCTATTGTTTGTATTATCGGAAGATTTCGCATCCCACTGAAGAGTGCAAAGCTTTCGATAGATGGTGGCAAGGATATGCTGCTCACCGGCAGCAGTTTAAGCGGGAAAAGCGCAAGACCCGCCGAGAGCAAAACGGTACGACCGAAAGGCTTAACAGAACCACCGGCAATTATCGCATGGTCAACGCCGGAGGATCACAAGTACTCACATTCGGGAGCGATTCTGATGAGGAGTTGGAGCTTGGCCCCCTCTTTAAAGAGCCCACTTCGGGAAAAGAAGAAGAGCCGAAGATTTGTGAAAATATCCGGCTGCGTAATCGCACGTTGCCCGAAAAGAATCTCGGACCCCCAAACAAAAAAGATAAAGGGAAAGAAAAGGTCTCTGAGGACATCACCCTAGATGACCAAGTCGTGGAAAAGCTAACTGCCAAAGACCCGCCGAAGAAAAATAAGATGGATTACAACGTCTTAGCGCATCTGAGGAAGCTACCCTCGCAGCTCAGCATTCTTGATGCCCTTTTGTTATCAAAGGAGGCGAGAGATTCGTTAATCAAGGCACTATAAGATCCAAGCAGTCCCAAGCTTTCCTGGCCGAAGAAAAAATGAAGGATGAATTAGAGGAAGTGCACACGGCCGATGTCACTTTTGGCGATGAAGACCTTCTCCTTGGGACGTGCGAACACAATCGCCCCCTCTATGTCTCTGGATACTGCCATAATATAAAGATAGGCAAAATCCTGATCGATAACGGATCGTCTGTTAATCTCCTTAATGTGCGGGTGTTGAAGGAAACCTGCATGAGCGTCCAGCACCTTACTCGGGACAAGATCACCATCTTCGGGTTCGACTCCCAATCATCAAAGACTCTTGGATCTGTGATACTGACGCTACGCTTTGGGCTGCTCGTCACGGACATTAAATTCCACGTCATAGATGCTAAGACATGCTACAACGCTCTACTCGGCCGGCCATGGTTATACGAGTACAACATCATCCCTTCTACACAGCATCAGTGTATGAAATATTTTAGGGATGGTCTCGAGTATACCATAACAGGAGAACTGAATCCATTTTCCGTAAACGAAGTTCACAAATATGAAGATGTCAAATACTTCTTGCCGAATTTCGAAGACACGGAAAGGTGTCGCAAGCCGGAGAACAAAACTAACGCAACCATCCCTGTCTTCGGCAGTGATACCGAGGAAGAGGAGGAGATAGTTTATTCAGGTCCCCCCCAATACACCAAGCCGGGACCATCCGCTCCTATGTTGATCTTTGGTAGTGATTCGGAGGATGAGGTCCATGCTGTATTCCCTGCTCGACCTTCAATACGAGCTTCCGCTGATGAAGAGCAAAGTCTACAAGTCGCTATGGTGCCGCTTAAACATTATAAAGAACTGGATGCGCTCGGTACCGACAATTTAGAAGAGCTGCAGACGTTCTATATAGGCGAGAAGGCGAGAAGGCAATTCTATTCTACCATTCTGAAGAAAATAAAGTGGAGAAGGAAATCTGGCACGGGGCGAATCCTACGCTGGACAGGCTTCAACCCATCCGTCTACCCAGTATTATACAGAAGGCCTGAAGAGGCTGCTGAAGCGCCAGGGGATATCCTTCAAGCAGACCGTTCGAAAAGCCAAGTTCTATGACAAAGTCTGGAACATTCCCGGGACTCAACGCAAACTGCCTAATGGGAGAATGGAAACAAAAGGGCTTGGATACATCCAGTCAAAGAAACGAGAGTTACTACACGGCTGCTACGTCGTGTATGACTTCGATGAAGAAGCGGGTGCTCAATGGGAGGACGCTAATCCTGAACCAGTAAAAGTTCCAGATGCAAAAGTGCCCAGTCCGTCGTTCGAAGAACAAATGGACAAACTTATAAGGGAAGCTGGTCAAAAAGTCCGAGACGACCATAACCGCGAAATGGCTATCTACGAGAAAGCCAAAACGCAACGCCTCTTCCAACGGGCCGTGAAAGATGAAAATGCCGCTCCTTGTCAACCTGTTATAAAGAAGGCTCGATGCAGAGGCAGAAACAAGTCGAAACGCGAAAAAGACGCTCAACAGCAACGAAGCGGGGCTAAGAGGCCACTCAAGCGAAAATCGAATGGTTCCAATCTATCCCTTATGAGAAAAATGGGTCGAGCATACTCTTTTCCTCGAGACAAGACCAAGAAAATACTTGACCTCGCTCTAAAACATCAAATACTTATACTGCCGGAGTCTAAACACCCTGAACAAGCAGGCGAGGTCTCATACCCAGACTATTTCTTTTATCACCGAGTGGTAGGGCGTCCTCTCGAAGACTGCTTCACTTTCAAGAATTGGGTCGAAGATCAGTATCAGTTTGGCAAGTTCGCTCTGTCCGACAAATGGAAGGTAGCGCCACCACAGAAGCACGAACCCAAGGCCACGAAAGAAAAACCAGTTCCACATTGGGATTGGAAGCGAATTCGTACTTGTCACGTGATAACAATATTAAAAGAAGAGCCCGAGAACATGGATGACCTTCCCAGGTGCTTCGAAAATAGCAACGATGAGGTTATCTCAGAGTTTCCACCAGCGCCGAAAGAGCTGGAAGATGGAATCCATACCACGGCGGATAACCTCAAGAAAATTGAGTTGGGGACGGCGAATGACCCGCGACCGACATTCATTAGTGAGCTGCTGTCTGAAGAGAAGGTGGCTTTATTAAAAGACCTGCTTATGCAGCACAGAGATTGCTTCGCATGGAACTATTCCGAAATGCCGGGACTAGATCCAGAAATTGCTGTGCATAAATTGGCGATATCCCCGGACGTCAAGCCAGTCAAACAGGCGCCGAGAAGAATGCGGCTGGAGCTTGAGATGAGCATCAACGCCGAGGTCAAGAAGCTGATCGACTCTGGCTTTATTCAGGAGGTTCACTATCCGGAATGGATCGCCAACATCGTCCCGGTGATGAAGAAAAATGGGACAGTGCGCATATGCGTAGACTTCGGGGATCTCAATAAAGCCTGCCCGAAGGACGATTTCCCAGGGCCAGTCACCGAACTGATGATAGACAATACGTCTACTCATGAGGTTTTCTCCTTCGTGGATGGCTCATCAGGGTATAATCAAATAAAAATGCACCCCGAAGACCAGAAGCACACCGCTTTTCGGACTCCTTTGGGAATATTCTGTTATAAAGTAATGCCCTTCGGATTAAAGAACGCCGGTGCCACCTACCAGAGGGCCATGACGAAGATCTTCGATGACCTCATACACTAAATCGTCGAATGCTATATCGACGATCTCATGGTTAAAAGCAAATCATACGAGGAGCATCTTAAGCATCTGAAGACCGTATTTCAACGCCTTCGACAATACAACTTGAAGATAAACCCTCTCAAGTGTGCATTCGGGGTTTCCTCAGGCAAATTCCTAGGATTCGTCGTCCGACACCGGGGCATTGAGATAGATCTGTCAAAGATCAAGGCGATCATGGAAATGCCTCCGCCAAGGACTCTTAAGTAGCTGCGATCTCTCCAAAGGAAGCTCGCATATATACGGCGATTTATAGCCAACCTTTCGGGCAAGTGTCGTCCTTACAGTCACCTGATGAAGAAGGGAATTCCATTCGTCTGGGATCAAAAATGCCAGGGCACGCTGGACGAGATTAAACAGTACCTGCAGAACCCGCCAGTGTTGGCTGCTCCGGTTAAGGGAAAGCCTCTCATTCTTTACACAACCGCCCTCGAAGGTTCCTTAGGCGCATTATGGGCACAAGAGAACGATCAAGGGAAGAAGAGAGCTCTTTATTACTTAAGTCGAGTTCTACTGGGGACAGAAAGCAACTACTCCCCTATTGAAAAACACTGCCTGGCGTTGATCTTTGCGATAACAAAGCTCAGGCACTATACGTTGGCGCATGAGGTCCGTCTCATTTCAAAGGTGGACCCTCTTAAATATTTAATGTCAAAGGCCATATTGACGGGACGACTCGCTAAATGGGCTCTGCTCTTCATGGAATTCTCGATAACATATCAGCCTCTCAAGGCAGTAAAAGGCCAGGCCATCGCCGATTTCCTCGCTGAGCATCCGATCGCCGCCGATTCTCCTCTAAATTGCGATTTGCCAGACGAACATGCGTTTGACGCGATCGACGGTGGTGATATCCGATGGGAGCTTTATTTCGATGGAGCATCTTCTGTAAAGAAGCGCAAACAAAGTGCCCCCATAATCAAATCGGGGGTAGGACTCATCTTTGTAACTCCACAAGGAGGGATAATGCGCTTTACTTTCTCCCTAACAGAGTCGAGGACAAACAATGAAGCCGAATACGAAGCTTTGATAGCAAGCCTCGAGATCGCCATCGACATGGGAATTGAAAACCTCCTCATATACGGAGATTCTCAACTGGTCGTTAGTCAAGTAAACGGCGACTACCAAACGTGCAAACCGGAGTTGGTGAAGTACGGTGAAAAGGTGCAACAACTGTTGACCCAAATTCCCTCCTATACGTTGGAAAGCATACCGCGCGCGGAAAACAGTAAAGCAGACGCGTTGGCCAAACTTGCTAAAGAACTGGCTGACGAGAACCTCGATGAAGTTAGAATCGTGGTACAAAGCCGTCGGGTGCTTGCCCCAACAGAAATATCTCCGGAATCATCCGAAGAGAAGGGGCGAATGAACAGACGACCTTGCAAATAAAAGACTGGGAAAAGGCTGAGGATTGGAGGCAAGTCTTCATAGACTACTTTAAGTCCCACTGAATGCCTGAAGAAGCGTCCACAAGACATCAGCTCATGAAACGAGCTCTGTCTTTCGCCTTCGTCAATTATACTCTATACAAGAGGTCATTCGATTCTCTGTGGCTGAGATGCTTAGGACCTGACGAAGCAGAAAGATTCATTCCGGAAGTTCATGACGGAATCTGTGGTTCTCACCAAGCGGGCCCGAAGATGAAGTTGAAGATCAAACGGATGGGATACTACTGGCCCACGATGATTCAGGATTGCCTCGAATATGCGAAGCAATGCCACTCATGCCAAATCCATGGGGACTTCATCTACCAACATCCAAATCCACTCCATCCAACAGTGGCTAGCTGGCCATTCGAAATGTGGGGAACTGACATAGTCGGCCCCATCGAACCAGCATCGTCCAGGGGACATCGTTTCATCCTGGCGACGACCGACTACTTCTCAAAATGGGCAGAAGAAGTACCGTTGAGGAAAGTGAAGACGGAAAATATCCTCCATTTCTTCAAGACGCACGTCATATATCGGTTTGGAACTCCACGACGGATCATCTCCGATAACGGGCCAGCCTACAGAAACCACAAGATCAGTCGCTTCGCGCAACAGCATAACATAGACTGGAGATATTCCTCGGTTTATAATCCACGAGCTAATGGTCTAGCCGAGGCCTTCAACAAGACCCTGACGAAGATCATGAAAAAGACGGTGTCCCGAAATAAGAAGGACTGGCACGAGAGACTGCAAGAAGCTCTCTAGGCATATCGAACTACGTTCAAGACAACCACGAACACAACGCCGTACGCGTTGGTATTCGGTACGGAAGCAGTACTCCCCCTCGAGATAGAGCTACCCTCTCTACGAGTGGCAGTCCACTACGAGCTGACGGACGAAGAAAATACTCACCTTCGGCTTGAGGAGCTTGATGCCCTTGATGAGACCCGGCTCATAGCGCAACAAAACCTGGAGGCTTATAAAGCAAAGATGACGCGTTCATATGAAAGATTGACCCAGCCGAGGACATTCCGCCAAGGCGAACTTGTGCTAGTGGTCAAAAGGCCTATGATCCCCAATTGCGCCAAGCGGGAAAAATTCGAGCCAAACTATGAAGGCCCATACATCATAGACAAAGTCTACCAGGGTGGAGCCTATCTACTCATGGATATGCACGGCGAAAGGCCTTTCAGGCCAATAAACGGTAGATTCCTAAAGAAATACTACGCTTAATGAGCCACAGCCTAGGTCAATGATAGATGACGACGACTATGTCCGCTCGCTTTCTTCCTAAGCTCAAACTTTATAAGTAGTAGCCAGCCGTTTCTTGGACGGACCGAAACGTCCTTAAACTAATGGCGGACCGAAACGTTCTTAAACTAATGACGGACCAAAACGTCCTTAAACTAATACCGCAGCATCCGTAAGCTGACAAGATTAAAAAAAAAAGAAAAATATAATAAATAAAAATGGTATGTCCATAAGCAAAAAGGGCACGGATGAAAACCCGAAAGGGCTCCGTGAGTAAAAACAGCAGGGCTACCAGCGAGTGTTCGTGAAAACCCGAAAGGGCGCGACCTCGTTTAAAAAAAATGGAGAGAAGAAAATAAAAAGAATAAAAAAAAACGGTATGTCCATAAGCGAAATGGGCACGGATGAAAACCCGAAAGGGCTCCGTGAGTAAAAACAGCAGGACTACCGGCGAGTGTTTGTGAAAACCCGAAAGAGCGCAACCTCGTTAAAAGACACTTATAGGGTCCTCTCGACCTTGTAAGGAGAAACCACCCGCGTGAGAGCCTTACGACTCACAAGGGAGCAATACACTTGCGAGATCCTCACGACTCGTAAGGAGAACTCTCTTATGAGACCCTCACGGCTCATAAGATTTGAAAGTCTTAAGTTACAGAGACCTAAACCAGTGCTTAAGCAACCCCTACAACTTTCGATATTGCCCTACAAGTGGTCCAATACTGGCTCTTGTATACAATCCAATGGCGCGAATAAACATTTCCCTAACTAAGTCCCATCCGAGACTGGGGGATATGTTCGCATGGTGAACAACCCTTGTAAATCCTCTCGATTTACAAGGAGAAAACCCTCCTGTAGGATCCTTACGACTTACAGAGGAACAAACACTTAGGAATCCTCACGATTCCTAAGGAGAAAATACACCTACAAGATCCTCACGACTTGTAGGGAGAAATACCTTTGTGAGACCCTTACGGCTCATGAAGTCAAAAGCCTTAGTCGACAGGACCTTAACCCTGTTCGCTAAGCCACCCTTATTCGACATCGACAGAGGCAGATGATGATTCGCTCCTAACAATATCCCAGTTGTAGCGGTGCTGATGCCGAAATCGGTGTTTAATTTCAGGTTTACGGCGAAAAGCCAGTAGGCCGCACATGCATACGAAATAGCCGAAATGATAGGGCAACTTGCAATAAGAAGCAGCAAGTAAAAATGTATGCATGCAAAATAAGCCGAAATGATTGGGCAACTCGCAATAAAAAGCAGCGAGTAAAAATAAAATAAACAGCCGAAATGATTGGGCATCGCGAAAAATAGCCGAAATGATTGGACAATCGCGACCTTCGCGATATAAAAACTGAAATGATAGAGCATCATGGAAATAAAACAAAAAAAAGAAATGATAAAACTTTGGCCCTACAGTTGAGATCACATCGATCCCTGTATACAATCCAAGGGCACAAACAAAGAGGGAACCATACTTTCCCAACAGGCTCCGCCAGAAAACGAAGTCAAATCTTGACGGTTCATCCTAACTCCGAAGAAACCAGTGTCTTCGGCAAATCCTTCGACTCGAGGAAACAAGTGTCCTTGACGAAAAAAATCCTGATTTGCATCGACTCGCAGAGCAACCAGTGTCTCCGTGGGAAATTCTCGATTCGTTTCAACACCAGGGAAACAAATAATCCTTGGCAAATACCTCAATTCAGGGAAACTAGCGTCCTTGATGAGAGCCTCCTCATTCGCGTCGACTCGCAGTGCAACCAGTGTCTCCGTGGGAAATTCTCGATTCGTTTCAACACCAGGGAAACAAATAATCCTTGGCAAATACCTCAACTCAGGAAAACCAGCGTCCTTGACGAGAGCCTCCTCATTCGCGTCGACTCGCAGTGCAACCAGTGTCTCCGTGGGAAATTCTCGATTCGTTTCAACACCAGGGAAACAAATAATCCTTGGCAAATACCTCAACTCAGGAAAACCAGCGTCCTTGACGAGAGCCTCCTGATTCGCATCGACTCGCAGAGCAACCAGTGTCTCCGTGGGAAATTCTCGATTCGTTTCAACACCAGGGAAACAAATAATCCTTGGCAAATACCTCAATTCAGGGAAACTAGCGTCCTTGATGAGAGCCTCCTGATTCGCGTCGACTCGCAGAGCAGCCAGTGTCTCCGTGGGAAATTCTCGATTCGTTTCAACACCAGGGAAACAAATAATCCTTGGCAAATACCTCAACTCGGGGAAACCATCGTCCTTGATGAGAGCCTCCTGATTCGCGTCGACTCGCAGAGCAGCCAGTGTCTCCGTGGGAAATTCTCGATTCGTTTCAACACCAAGGAAACAAATAATCCTTAGCAAATACCTCAATTCAGGGAAACAAACATCCTTGATGAGAGCCTCCTGATTCGCATCGACTCGTAGAGTAGCCAGTGTCTCCGTGGGAAATTCTCGATTTGTTTCAACACCAAGGAAACAAATAATCCTTGGCAAATACCTCAATTCAGGGAAACCAGCGTCCTTGATGAGAGCCTCCTGATTGGCGTCGACTCGCAGAGCAACCAGTGTCTCCGTGGGAAATTCTCGATTCGTTTCAACACCAAGGAAACAAATAATCCTTGGCAAATACCTCAATTCAGGGAAACAAACATCCTTGATGAGAACCTCCTGATTCGCGTCGACTCGCAGAGAAACCAGTGTCTCCGCGGGAAATTCTCGATTCGTTTCAACACCAGGGAAACAATTAATCCTTGGCAAATACCTCAACTCAGGGAAACCAGCATCCTTGATGAGAGCCTCCCGATTCGCGTCGACTCGCAGAGAAACCAGTGTCTCCGCGGAAAATTCTCGATTCGTTTCAACACCAGGAAAACAAATAATCCTTGGCAAATACCTCAACTCAGGGAAACTAGCATCCTTGATGAGAGCCTCCTGATTCGCGTCGACTCGCAGAGAACCCAGTGTCTCTGCGGGAAATTCTTGATTCGTTTCAACACCAGGGAAACAAATAATCCTTGGCAAATACCTCAACTCAGGGAAACCAGCATCCTTGATGAGAGCCTCCTGATTAGCGTCGACTCGCAGAGAAACCAGTGTCTCCGTGGGAAATTCTCGATTCGTTTCAACACCAGGAAAACAAATAATCCTTGGCAAATACCTCAATTCAAGGAAACTAGCGTCCTTGATGAGAGCCTCCTGATTCGCGTTGACTCGCAGAGAAACCAGTGTCTCCGCGGGAAATTCTCGATTCGTTTCAACACCAGGGAAACAAATAATACTTGGCAAATACCTCAACTCAGGGAAACCAGCATCCTTGATGAGAGCCTCCTGATTCGCGTCGACTCGCAGAGCAACCAGTGTCTCCGTGGGAAATTCTTGATTCGTTTCAACACCAGGGAAACAAATAATCCTTGGCAAATATCTCAACTCAGGGAAACCAGCATCCTTGATGAGAGCCTCCTGATTCGCGTCGACTCGCAGAGAAACCAGTGTCTCCGCGAGAAATTCTCGATTCGTTTCAACACCAGGGAAACAAATAATCCTTGGCACCAGGGAAACAAATAATCCTTGGCAAATATCTCAATTTAGGGAAACCAGCATCCTTGATGAGAGCCTCGTGATTCGCGTCGACTCGCAGAGCAACCAGTGTCTCCATGGGAAATTCTCGATTCGTTTCAACACCAGGGAAACAAATAATCCTTGGCAAATACCTCAATTCAGGGAAACTAGCGTCCTTGATGAGAGCCTCCTGATTCGCGTCGACTCGCAGAGAAACCAGTGTCTCCGTGGGAAATTCTCGATTTGTTTCAACACCAGGGAAATAAATAATGCTTGGCAAATACCTCAATTCAGGGAAACCAGCGTCCTTGATGACAGCCTCCTGATTTGCGTCGACTCGCAGAGAATCCATTGTCTCCGTGGGAAATTCTCGATTCGTTTCAACACCAGGGAAACAAATAATCCTTGGCAAATACCTCAATTCAGGGAAACCAGCGTCCTTGATGAGAGCCTCCTGATTCGCGTCGACTCGCAGAGAAACCAGTGTCCCCGTGGGAAATTCTCGATTCGTTTCAACACCAGGGAAACAAATAATCCTTGGCAAATACCTCAATTTAGGGAAACCAGCGTCCTTGATGAGAGCCTCCTGATTCACGCCGACTTGCAGAGAAACCAGTGTCTCCGTGGGAAATTCTCGATTCGTTTCAACACCAGAGAAACAAATAATCCTAGGCAAATACCTCAATTCAGGGAAACCAGCATCCTTGATGAGAGCCTCCTGATTCGCGTCGACTCGCAGAGAAACCAGTGTCTCCGCGGGAAATTCTCGATTCGTTTCAACACTTGGGAAACAAATAATCCTTGGCAAATACCTCAATTCAGGGAAACTAGCGTCCTTGATGAGAGCCTCCTGATTCGCATCGGCTCGCAGAGAAACCAGTGTCTCCGCGGGAAATTCTCGATTCGTTTCAATACCAGGGAAATAAATAATCCTTGGAAAATACCTCAATTCAGGGAAATTAGCGTCCTTGATGAGAGCCTCCTGATTCGCGTCGACTCGCAGAGAAACCAGTGTCTCCGTGGGAAATTCTCGATTTGTTTCAACACCAGGGAAATAAATAATGCTTGGCAAATACCTCAATTCAGGGAAACCAGCGTCCTTGATGACAGCCTCCTGATTTGCGTCGACTCGCAGAGAATCCATTGTCTCCGTGGGAAATTCTCGATTCGTTTCAACACCAGGGAAACAAATAATCCTTGGCAAATACCTCAATTCAGGGAAACCAGCGTCCTTGATGAGAGCCTCCTGATTCGCGTCGACTCGCAGAGAAACCAGTGTCCCCGTGGGAAATTCTCGATTCGTTTCAACACCAGGGAAACAAATAATCCTTGGCAAATACCTCAATTTAGGGAAACCAGCGTCCTTGATGAGAGCCTCCTGATTCACGCCGACTTGCAGAGAAACCAGTGTCTCCGTGGGAAATTCTCGATTCGTTTCAACACCAGAGAAACAAATAATCCTAGGCAAATACCTCAATTCAGGGAAACCAGCATCCTTGATGAGAGCCTCCTGATTCGCGTCGACTCGCAGAGAAACCAGTGTCTCCGCGGGAAATTCTCGATTCGTTTCAACACTTGGGAAACAAATAATCCTTGGCAAATACCTCAATTCAGGGAAACTAGCGTCCTTGATGAGAGCCTCCTGATTCGCATCGGCTCGCAGAGAAACCAGTGTCTCCGCGGGAAATTCTCGATTCGTTTCAATACCAGGGAAATAAATAATCCTTGGAAAATACCTCAATTCAGGGAAATTAGCGTCCTTGATGAGAGCCTCCTGATTCGCGTCTGCTAGCAGAGAAACCAGTGTCTCCGCGGGAAATTCCCGATCCGTCTCAACTTGCAAGATGAAGCCTCAGGCAGCAGGGATTAAAAAACTTGCTTCCTGAACAATGGGACCCTGCAAGTCGGTCTAAAACGGTCTCTTGCATACTATTCACGGGTCTCACTCTCCAAAGTCGAGTTTCGATAAGGAGGGAAACAACCACTTACAAGTCCTCTCGACTTGTAAGGGAGAAAATTCTCTTATAAGATCCTTACGACTTATAAGAGAAAACGCACTTAGGGATTCTCACGATTCCTAAGGAGAAAATATACCTACAAGATCCTCTCGATCCGTAGGGAGAAAAGTCTTTATGAGACCCTCACGGCTCATAAACTTGAAAAGTCTTAGGTGGCAGATCCTACTCCTGTCTTCTAAGCCATTACTGTCCTACAAAGAGATTAAGATGGACCATCTATGAGCCACACTTGCTAAAACTACATGCCACTGAAATGGAGAAGTTACTCATGAGCATATAAACTACTTCACACCAGAGTAAAACATAAAGAAATAGAAGGGTGCGGCTCATGGAATTGAGAGTTTAGAACTATATCTTTTAAGAGTCGAGATTTGAGTCAATGATAAATGACGACGCTCGTGTCCGCTCGTTATCTTCTCAGATCAAGATTCTGAAAGTTATATACCAACCCGAAACTGGTCATACGCTATGCATTACTCTGCACTACTTCACCCACATATATACTTACGTGGGCAAAGTAGTGGGGGCATTTGTTCCCGCCAAAAATTTCTGCGCAAAAGAGTCCAAGGTATCAAATGGCAGCAATACGCTTAAGAAAATGCGAACCAGTATCTTCCGGCCTATATTTTGATAAACTCCCTAATGAGGAACTGTTAAATTATGATGGTATTGAAAGTATCTCGAAAAGACCTTCGATTTGATATATTATGGGCCTCATAATTCATCCGGGATCAAAAGTTATGGGCAAATGTCTATGCACATGTGATCTAAGGAAAAAGATGCGAACCGGTATTTTCCGAGCTGTATTTTGACAAACTCCGGAATGAGAAATGGTTAAATTTTGATGATATTGAAAGCATTTTGAAAAGTCCTTCGATTTGATATATTATGGGCCTCATAATTCATTCGGGATCAAAAGTTATGGGCAAATGTCTATGCATATGTGATCTAAGGAAAAAGATGCGAACCAGTATTTTCCGAGCTGTATTTTGATAAACTTCGGAACGAGAAATGGCTAAATTCTGATGATATTGAAAGCATCTCAAAAATACCTTCGATTTGATATATTATGAGCCTCATAATTCATCCGAGATCAAAAGTTATGAGCAAATGTGTTATGCACGTGTAATCTAAAGTAATGCTCTATTACATGGGGAATGCATTTTTTAGTCCCACATCGGGAAAAAGAGAGATGGTTTCTCTATAACTCCCATATAAATAAGAGGGGATACCTCTTAGAAAGGGTGGAGTTCAATCCTCAAAAGGATTCAATTCCCAAAGGAGCTTAGTTTTCCAAAGGAGCTTGGTTCTCCAAGATAGGAGCATGCTCCTCCATAATGCGCGAGCACATGTGCGCTACGTGCAACGCATGTGTGCCCGCCATGCGGCACCACGTGCAACGCACGTGCGCATCATATGAGAACATTTAATAATATTAAAAGGAGCTTGTTCTCCAAATATAGAAGCTCTGCTTCTCCTCATAATGCGCATGTGCGCTACGTGCAACGCACGTGTGCTCGCTACGCGTGCACCACGTGCAACGTGCAACGCACGTGCGCACCACATGAGAACATTTAATAATATTAAAAGAAGCTTGTTCTCCATATATAGAAACTCTGCTTCTCCTCATAATGCGCATGTGCGCTACGTGCAACGCACGTGTGCTCGCCATGCGGCACCACGTGCAACGCACGTGCGCACCACATGAGAACATTTAATAATATTAAAAGGAGCTTGTTCTCCATATATAGAAGCTCTGCTTCTCCTCATAATGCGCATGTGCGCTACATGCAACGCACGTGTGCTCGCCACGCGCGCACCACGTGCAACACACGTGCGCACCACCTGAGAACATTTAATAATATTAAAAGGAGCTTGTTCTCCATATATAGAAGCTCTACTTCTCCTCATAATGCGCATGTGTGTTACGTGCAAATATGAGCGCCCAACACGTGCGACGCACGTGCGCCCAACACGTGCGACGCACGTGCGCGAACGCAAAGAAGCCTTTTTCAGCAGCGAGAAGCTTAAGCTCCAACCTGTTTTCCCCCCTAACGATTGAGACATGGTTCAAAGGGTACATCCCTCCACACCTTCGATATATGGCACTGTAATCTCTCAGTGTCGTCGGAGAGGTGGTGGGTCCCAACGACCAATGATTCTTCTTTCTAAAATAAAAAAAAAGAGAAGAAAAGAGAACATTGACAAAGAAACAGGGAAAGAATTCAGAGAACTCCTAAAAAGAAAGTTTGAGAAGAAATCAGAAAGAAAAGAAGGTAAACTTTTGAAAAGAAGAATTTCTTCTGAAAAGATCAATGATCTAAGAACAAGATCAAGATCTTAAAATAAAAAGAAAAGATCAAATAATAAGAATAAAATAAGAAGTAATATACTTCTTTGTTAGATCATTTAATCTACACAAAGGCATTGCCTTTTGATGAACCACTGGTTCTAGAATCTTAAAAAGATTCTTTTCTTGAATCCAAAATTGGATCAAGATATTAAAACAGTGCCTTGCACTTGTAAATCTGTACTGTTGCGCTCTTGGGTTGGCGCAAGCCACCAGAGAGCGCCATGTGTCATCTCCACATGCGCTTACGCTCATTAATTAGCGCAAAAGGCCAACAGGCCAAATTAAATACAATGCATTATTTTAAAGAAGGGCAGAGTCCAAACAGATGCTCTACATCATTTATAAAGGGACAGAGCCCAAATCAGAAAGGCCTAGCAGGCCAAAATAAAATGCAGTGCATTATTAAACAGGGGCAAAGCCCTAGCACAAGCCTAATAGGCCAAAGATAAAAAACGTTGAATATTCTCAACTGGACTTAGCCCAATCATGGCCGTAAGTCCTCAAATTAAATTGACTGAGCAAGACTGCTCTCCTAAATCAATTTACATCCGATTCAAGGGTACATCTCCGAACTCCTCTGACACCTATCGTTGTAATCCTTCAACGACGTCAGAGAGGTGACGGGTCCCGACAACCATACATCAACACGGACTGTGGGGTCCTTAAACTCATGGACTCACGCGTCCTTAAACTAAAACACGGACTGTGGGGTCCTTAAACCCGTGGACTTATGCGTCCTTAAACTACCTATGGACCACCATGTCCCTAAACTGGAATATGGACCGCAATATCCTTAAACTACCAATGGACCGCAATGTCCCTAAACTACCTATGGACCACTACGTCCCTAAACTGGAACAATAGAGCTCCTAAATGCCCTTTTATGACGGGTCCCGACGGCCATATATTAAATGGACCACTACGTCCTTAAACTGGAAATGGATCTAGATGATCCCGTTAAGTTGATCTTAGTCTCAAATCGGACTAACGTATCCTTAACGAACGTTTAAGTTGATCTTAGTCTCAAATGCGGCTAACGTATCCTTAAACTAAAAACACCAAACCCAAATCTAAGTAAATACGGATTTGGACTAATCCACGTCCTACGGGCGACGGCATTACTCAGTCTCCGTATACAATCCACTGGCAACCACAAACAAAACAAACACCCACGACATGAAGTGAAATTCTGGAGAAGGAGAAAATTGTTACCGCGATGCGATAGCGTAATTAACTGCAGGGGCTTGCGCCTGCAGGGAAGAGCGTCCCCACAATCAAAAACCCCTCAAACGAGGGGGAATCTGACAAAGTCTGCTACATCGGCCGTATCCGTCTAAACCTCCGATACACGGTGCCATAAATCAACTTGGCATCTTCGGAGAGGTAGACGGATAAAACCATATAGCATCTGCCCCGAATCTCAGGCTAGACGTCCTCACGTCGTCGCCGTCTTTCGGAGGGGAACAGATTCTAACTTTGATTTAGTTTAATTTAGATTAATTTTACCTAAAATTTCTAACTTTGGAAATGAGCAAAACTCTGAAGTTCTTAAGCAAGAGCAAAGCTCTGTTGAAATCAAAATTTTAAAAAAGATGATGAAGATTTTTTAAGGGCCATAGGTCCTATTTATAAGGCGCTTGCACCCCCTCAGCTCACCCCTTGATCCAACGGTCAGGAGCTTGCCACCGCTGCACTCACGTGCACGCCACGTGAGCGCAACGGTGGGGGGGCATTTGTTTCCCCCAATCAGAGCAAAGCTCTGTTGGAAATTCAAAATTCAAATTTTGAAGCAACGCTTCAAATCCCGGGCGCAACGCACCACGTGTCAGGCGCTGATACGTCAGCGCAGCGCTCAAGAAGACGCGCCCAATCAGAGCAAAACTCTATTAAAAAACAAAAGGAATCAACGCTTCAGTTGCGCAAGCACTGCGCTGCGCGACACGTGTCAGCGCAGATGCGCTAGCGCAGTTGCGCTGCGCGACACGTGTCAGCGCAGATGCGCTAGCGCAGTTGCGTTGCGCTGTGTGCTGCTTGACACGTGTCACGCGTTGGGGCATTTGCGCCAAACAAAATTAAAATTTTAAAGAAATCTTTCTGTTCTTATTAAAACAAGAAGATTTTCTTCTGTAAAACAGAGGCCCTTGGATCAAAGATCCAACGGTGGGGAAAATTCCCCAAATCACTTAGAGAAAGATCTCTTTAATAAATTTAACTAATTTATGGGCACTATAAAAAGGACCCTAGACCTCAATTCAAAGGGATCAACATTTTGTGAGAAATCAAAAATTTCAAATAGAGAGAACTCTGAAGAAATCTCAAGAAGAAAAAAGGTAAAAACCTTTAAAATAGAAGAATTTCTTCTAATAGATCATTGATCTAAGAACAAGATCAATGATCTTCAATAAAAAAACAAATAAAAATAGTGCTTTGCACTTTTTTATGAACCTCGGGTTCTCTGAAATAAGAAAAACAAGAGGAACTTGTTTTCTTTGATCTAAATCAGATCGAGAAAACAAAAAGTGCTTTGCATTTCTTTTATGAATCTTTGGTTCTGGAATCTAAAAGATTCGCAAGTTAATAGTGCCTTGCACTTGTAAATCTGCACTGTTGCGCTCTTGGGTTGGCGCAAACCACCAGAGAATGCCACGTGTCAGCATCTGAACTACTTGCGCTATGCGCTTTAAGATAGAGCTTTGCTCTCTGAAATTGGCGCAACTCACCAGAGCGCGCCACGTGTCAGCAGCGCAAGCGTAGCGCACCAGCGCAGCGCACTGCGCTTGCATGACACGTGTCATCACCACAAGCGCTTGCACTCTTTGATTGGCGCAAAGTGCCTGAAAAATGCAATGCATTTCTTTTGTTAAAGGGTCAGGCCCAAGTCAAAAAGACCTAGCAGGCCAAAATAAATTGCAAAGCAATAAAAGGGCAGAGCCCAAATAAAATCGATGCTCTGTATCACTTATAAATGAGCAGAGCCCAAAACAAATTGATGCTCTGCATCCTTTCTGGGCAGAGCCCAGACAAAAATAAAAAGCAATGCAATGCATTATTTAAATGTGGGCAAAGCCCTAGCACAGGTCTAATAGACCAAAAATAAATAAAAACGTTGAATATTTTTCAACTGGACTTAGCCCAATCATGGCCGTAAGTCCTCAAATAAAATCGACTGAGCACAGCTGCTCTCTCTTAAATCAATTCACGACCGGTTCGAGGGTACATCTCCGAACTCCTTTGACTCCTATCGTTGTAATCCTTCAACGATGTCAGAGAGGTGACGGGTCCCGACAACCACACATCAACACGGACTGTGGGGTCCTTAAACTCATGGACTTAAGCGTCCTTAAACTAAAAGACGGATTGTGGGATCCTTAAACCCGCGGACTTATGCGTCCTTAAACTAAAACACGGACTGTGGGGTCCTTAAACCCACGGACTTAAGCGTCCTTAAACTACCTATGGACCACCATGTCCCTAAACTGGCGCTGGACCGCAATGTTCTTAAACTACCAATGGACCGCAATGTCCCTAAACTACCTATGGACCACTACGTCCCTAAACTGGAACAATAGAGCCCCCAAACACTCTTTTGTTGGATCTAAACGATCATGTTAAGTTGATCTTAGTCTCAAATTGGACTAACGTATCCTTAACAAATGTTTAAGTTGATCTTAGACTCAAATATGGCTAACGTATCCTTAACCTGAAAACACCAAACCCAAATCTAAGTAAATACAGATTTGGACTAATCCACGTCCTACGGGCGACGGCATTACTCAGTCTCCGTATACAATCCACGGGCAACCACAAACAAAACAAACACCCACGACACGAAGTGAAATTCTGGAAAAGGAGAAAGTTGTTACCGCGATGCGGTAACGTAATTAACTGCAGGGGCTTGCGCCTGCAGGGAAGAGCGTCCCCACAATCAAAAACCCCTCAAGAGAGAGGGAATCTGACGAAGTCTGCTACATCGGCTGCATCCGTCTAAACCTCCGATACATGGTGCCATAAATCAACTTGGCATCTTCGGAGAGGTAGACGGATAAAACCATATAGCATCTGCCCCGAATCTCAGGTAAGACGTCCTCACGTCGTCGCCGTCTTTCGGAGGGGAACAGCACCTTGCGATACCGCCGTTGCTCACCCGACCGATCGAAGGGGACGAGCTATCGCTGTATTTGGCGGTATCCAACCAAGCGGCAGGCTCAGTGCTCGTCCGGGAGGTCGACGGAGTGTAGAGGCCGGTATACTACGTGAGCCACGTCTTCAAAGATGCAGAGACGAGGTATCCGGCCATAGAGAAGATCGTCTTGGCCCTCATTGTGGCCTCAAGGAGGCTACGACACTATTTCCAAGCGCACACTATCCTCGTTCTCACCGAGCGCCTGCTGGGGGCTATCCCCGCCTCACCTGAATCCTCGAGCCGCCTAGAGAAATGGAGGTGGGAGCTGTCCTAGTTTGACATAAAATACCGCCTGAGGCAGGCCATCAAAGAACAAGCCCCGGTCGACTTTATCGTCGAGTGCACCATCCCCAGCAAGGAACAAGAGCCCGCACCGACCCTCGCGGATCAACACCCGATCGTGGGGAGACCCAACTCGGTCCCTGAGTGGGTCATCTATGTCGACGGGTCCTCAACCGAGGAAGGCTGTGGCGCCGGCCTTATCATTCGGGGCCCAAACGAGGCAGAAATGGAATATTCCCTAAAGCTCGGATTCAAGGCTTCAAAAAACGCGGCAGAGTATGAAGCCCTGCTGGCTGAACTTCGCATGGCCTTCGGGCTGGGGCTGAAGACAATTCGAATCCGCAGTGACTCAGCCCTAGTCGTTGGCCAAGTGACCGGCCACTTCGAGGCCCGGGAACCCCTAATGGTGAAATATCTGGCCGGGGTAAGAAAACTTCGGAAGAACTTCGACGAAGTCCAGATAGAACAAATACCTAGACAGCTCAATGCCCAAGCCGACGCCCTGAGCAAGCTGGCCTCATCCTACTCGGCAAACAACAAGCGGTCAATCTTTTTCGAAACCTTGCCACGGCCCAGCGTGGAAGACGGGACGATAGTACTCCATGTGTACACAGCGCAGGAAGACGACAAAAACTGGAGGAAGCCTCTTATGGAATTCCTAAGGGATGGAGCGCTCCCAGAAGATCGGGGAGCCGCTAGCCACCTCCGGGCCAAAGCCCGTCACTTCGTCTGGAGCAATGGGAACCTTTACAAGAAATCCTTCACTCAGCCCCTGCTCCGGTGTGTCGACCCCTACGAAGATGACTACGTCCTCCGTGAAATCCATGAAGGGGTCGGCGGCGCACACCAAGGGGCCCGAACCTTAATCCAGAAGGCATTGCTCCAGGGGTACTACTGGCTAACTATTCACGAGGATGCCCAGAGGCTTGTCAGGAGATGCAAAAGCTGCCAACTCCATGGAAGCATGCCTCGCCTCCCGGCCACCGAGCTGACCGCGCTGACCTCCCCATGGTCGTTCACCGAGTGGGGATTGGACATGATAGGCCAGTTCCCTACCGGCACGGGTGGGCACAAATATGTTCTCGTCGCGGTAGATTACTTCATGAAGTGGATCGAGGCCATCCCCATCAGAAAACCGGACGCCGCCACGACCATCAAGTTCCTGCAGAACAACCTGATACTCCGGTTCGGCATCCCGAGGTGTATCATCACCGACCACGGGACGAACTTCGAGAACGAGAAGGTAAAGGATTTCTGCAACGAGTATCATATCCTCATGAAGTTCACCGCGGTCGCACAACCCCAATGCAACGGGCAGGCCGAGGTCGCCAACCGGGACGTCCTCAGGGATCTCCGGACCCGCTTGGAGGGACGCCAAGGCAGTTGGGTCGAGGAATTACTCCGGGTCTTATGGGCCCTGCGCACGTCAAAGAAGACCCCCACCGGGGAAACCCCTTTCAACCTATGCTACGGGACTGAGGCGATGGTCCCGGCGAAAATCGGGCTACCCAGTCGCCGGGTCGAACACTTCAACGACGAAGCAAATACCACGGCACTGCGGACCAACCTGGACATCCTGTTGGAGAAACGGGACCGGGCTCAAATCAGGGCTGCCGCCTATCAGCAACAAACTGCCCGATACTACAACGCAAGGGTCAAGCGTCGCTCCTTAAAGATCGGAGACCTGGTCCTATGGCGAAACGAGTTCGTCGATCAAGGCAGGCTGCATAAGTTCTCCCTGAAATGGGACGGTCCTTTCCTCGTCTCCGAAGTACTTCCCGGTGGAGCCTACCGCTTACAGGACGCGGACGGTCGCAAGTTTCCACGGCCTTATAATGCTGAGAATCTTAAGCTGTACCAATGAAACGGATACCTACGAGTGTGTACCTCTCCTTTCTCAAGGGTAATGTAAATTTTTCTAAAAAGTTCTTTCTACTTAAATAATAAGAGGGGAATGCCAGAGCATTGCAAAAAGGGGAATCTTATTAATTCAAAAGGGTACTTTGGGCTCCTCAGCCTTACAAAGAGGGGGGGTTACAAAAGAGATGGAACGGGATCGAGGAAGTACTCCTGGTGATACTCAGAGTAGATCTCCGTCAACCAGGCCCTAGCCGCTGCAGCCCGCTCCTGCCGACGCTGCATACGGACCCGGGACGCCACGGAAGCGCCCGACTCACCGCCCGCTGAGCCTTGACCCACGATGTACCTCATCTTGAAGCATTCAAGAATCAGAAGCAAGGATCGGTTGTGCCTGTCCTTCGAGATGAGGCCGAACAGGAAGATCGAATGCACCTTGTCAAGCGCCTTGTCCAGAAGCTCCTCGGTGAAGGGGTTGTCCAACCCCGAGGACCTCCTCCAGATCACGTACATCAGGAGCTAGAGCAAGGACGACCGCCGAGGGAGGAGACGGCCGAAGTGATCCTCGAGGCGCCGAACCACTCCCCGGCACCCCTCCTCGGACAGAGATTGGTCGTACAAGGAGACATCACCAAGGGTGATAATCTCTTCGATCAAATACATGCGCCCAATCATCTCGAAAGTAAGCGGTGCCAAAGGAACTGCCATCTCCTTCCCTACTTATAGCTTCAAGCAGAATCTTCAAGGACCCAGATTCTCGGGCATGCCAGCGCGATTCTTAGGAATCGCAGCAACTACCCCAATGCCACGCCACCACGTGGCGAAACTGGCACGACATTCCAAAATGCTTCGCGTTCCCTATGCGATCGCGACACATGTCACTCACGACTGTCCATCTTCCCAAAGCCCTCACCAAGAGGCAGCCTTGCAGCTCCTTGCTCGGCTATCCCTGGCTGGTAGCTTCCCTACCCCACAACGCCAGGGATCGAAGCCTTCACCAAGAGGCAGCCCTGCAGCTACCCTGCTCGGCTATCCTTGGCCGGTAGCTTCCCTACCCCACAACACCAGGGATCAAAGCCCTCGCCAAGAGGCACCGGGCAGCAACCCTGCTCGGCCATCCTTAGTAGCCACTTACGGCTCCTCCCACGCTAAGGATGAAAAGCCCTCGAAAGAGGAACCGGGCCCACCCTTGCTCGGTTATCCCTGGCTAGTAGCTCCCTACCCCAATAAACCAGGGATCAAAGCCCTCGCCAAGAGGCAACCGGGCCCGCCCTTGCTCGGTTATCCCTGGCTGGTAGCTCCCTACCAAACCAGAGATCAAAGCCCTCGCCATGAGGCACCGGGCAGTAACCCTGCTCGGCCCGTCCTTAAGGATCAAAGTCCTCGCCAAGAGGCACCGAGCAGCTACCCTGATCGGTCCCATCCTTAATAGTCCACTCACGGCCCCTCTCGCTCTAAGGATCAAAGCCCTCGCCAAGAGGCACCGAGCAGCTACCCTGCTCGGCCCCATCCTTAGTAGGCCACTCACGGCCCCTCTCGCGCTAAGGATCGAAGCCCTCGCTAAGAGGCACCGAGCAGCTACCCTGCTCGGCCCCATCCTTAGTAGGCCACTCACGGCCTCTCCCACGCTAAGGATCGAAGCTCTCGCCAAGAGGCACCGAGCAGCTACCCTGCTCAGCCCCGTCCTTAGTAGGCCACTCACGGACCCTCCCGCGCTAAGGATCAAAAGCCCTCGAAAGAGGCAACCGGGCCCACCCTTGCTCGGTTATTCCTGGCTGGTTGCTCCCTACCCCAACACACCAGGGATCAAAAGCCCTCGCCAAGAGACACCGAGCAGCTACCCTGCTCAGTCAATCACCAGCATACCTCTCCAAGCTTCCCACGCTAAGGAACATGACCTCACCAAGAGGCATTCGGTTCTACGTCTAAGCAATCTCCACCTCGACTTCGGAGCCATGGAGATACCGTCTTCGCGCCGATCTTTGTTTCAACTCGATGTGTGATCGCTAGACAGAGAACCGACATAAAGCGAAGGCAGTGCTGCGCAAATACGAGCGCTTACCGACAAAGGAAAATATGAGCACAAACACTATTGCAAAAACAAAAATCTTTATTCACAAAGTCAAAGCTTTTGCAAGGGTACCGTGGGCTCCCCAGCCTTACAAAAATGCCCGAAAGCCTTACAAAATGCCCGGAGGCTTACAAAAGAGAGAGGAGGAAAAGCAAAAAAAAAATAACAAAAAGGGGTTTAGCCACAGGCCCCGCCTAAAAGTCGCCTCCCTCATCACTATCGGCTGGAGGAATGACCACCGAAAGTGGGACCCGAGCACGGAGCTCACCGTCGGCAAACTCCGGAAACTGCTTCTTGACGGCGTCAGGAGCTTTGTTCCATGCGATGGCGGAGGTCTTGCCGAGGACGACGTAGAACTGGTCCGACTCTTTGTAATCAGCCACGGGCTTTCTAGCCCGAGTCTCGGCGACCTCCGCCGCCTGAAGCACCGCCTCGGCATCCCGCCTGCTGGCATCTCTCGCCCACTTCATGGCTGCAAAGCGATTGGCCAGTTCCATCAACTTCGCCTCGACAACTCGGTGGGACTCACTTAGGCAGCGATAAGACTCCCGGCACTTCGAGACGGCGAGCTCCGTGGCGGCCAATCGGGCTTCAAGGACAGCCATCCTCTCCTTCTCCAGATGCAGCTCGAGTCGCAGATTCTCGGCCTCCGAAGAAGACTCTTTTGCTGACCTCACAGCATGGAAGGCCCCCTCGGCCTCCATACGAGTAACGAGGGCGCAATGCTGAAGGACTTGGCGAAAAACGACAGAGAGACTTAGGGACACTCGGACTAAAGAAGAGGGTGCTTAAGACGACACATGAGGGAGTACATACCCGAACCGCTTCCTGTGCGATAGCCGCCATTTGGGCCCTGAGGGTCCCCCGAGGCATCTGGCCCCCGACCGACTCCTCCATACCGGCAAGAAGGATGGCAGCGACGGAAAGCCCCGACGGGACCACGAAGTGGGCGTTCCCCTCCTGCACGGGAACCCCCGCAGGAATCTCTGACGGTAGCACATGGGAGACTGTCCTCTTCCTGTTAAGGGGAACCCCATCTTCGTCCTCTCCTGTATCCCTCGTCTGGGGCTCGGGGACCCGTGGACGCCTTTGGCCTCTGCCGGGGCAATCATCGGGAGCTCGTGACGAGACTGATGGCTCCGCCATCGGCGGCACATTTGGTGCGGGACTCGGTTCAGCCGGAAGCACGGCCGCACCGGGGCCCCCCTCCGGGACTGAGTACCGGAGGCACCAAGAGTCCCGGATCGATCCATTGGTCCTGCCAAAGGGAGAAGCAGGCTCAACTCAGAAGGAGAAGTAGGAGAAAGGAAAAGAAGACATCTAACCTGATGGAGAAGTACTCGGCAACGCAGAAATCCGACCTTAGGGGAGAGCGCCGAGCTTACAAGATCAAGAACGAGGAAATTATGAAGAGAGATGGGCCCTGAAGCGGACCCCGCCTCTATTTATAGCCACCGGCGTCCTCATCCCACGTCGACAGTCGACTCCCGCCAAAACAACTCTTCGCATTCGACGACCACGATCGCTCCACCTGTCGCACGCACATTGGCCGCATCCCATCAGACGCAAGAGGTATGCGACCCGTCGCGTCATCCAACCAGCACCCGACATATGGTCTGTCGCTTCAGCAAAAGTACGCGCGATCCGGCGCACCCTCTTTAATGCAGAGATCTCTCCCTGATTCGCTGACATCATCTAGAAAATATAACGGATTACCCGGGGACACGCCTGACGATATCTTCGGAAGGAAGCTCACCTCGGGTGACCCGGCAGACCACTCTCGACCCGACCCATCAGCTGCTCGGGACGAGAGTGGGGGGCTAATGATGATGCTCGATATCGGTGATCTCCCAGATCATGACACGTGGCAGATGACGTGTCCCGAGGCTCAAGAGAAAGGACCTATAGTGGCCGACCGGACCACTCATGTGCCCGTCCTACAAGCAAACACTGGCTCACCTCCGAGCCCCTGCACAATTGGCCTCCTCGGCCTCACAGCTCGTCTCCGGGCTACCGCAGAACCAACATACATCGGCTCTCCCACTCGTCCGTGAGCTCTCCCGCCGAGGTCATCTTCTTCGGTCTCATCGACCGACCAACGACACCGCTCACAGGCGCAACCGCCATCCCGCGAATCTCTCCATGCGTGAGATATCCGCCGGCCACATCCCACGTTCCACGCCATCACGATCCCCCATTAACGAGCCTGTCTCGCCATTAATAGGAGGTCCCGCTCATCACGCGGGCGTGACGTCGGGAGCGTAACTGCCGGCATAATTCTCGCACCTGCCTGCTGCCAGCGCTATATAACCCCCTCTTCCAGACGGTTCAAGTAAGCCATTTTTACTCCACTAAGCCGTTACTCTGCTCGGATCTCTAGTCTAACTTGACCGTCGGAGAGTCCTCGGTGGTACAACCACCTCGGGACTTCCTTGCAGGTAGCGCGGCAACCACAACCTCAAACCCATTGAGATCCACACGCTTCAGGAGCGACAGCCTCCAGATCCAATCTCAGCCATCCATCGCCGCCATCAGCAGATCAACGAAAGGTAACATCTCGGCACGATCCAGGTCGCGTCAGAGTGGAACGAAGAAAAGGATTTATATAACCAACCCCAAAGAACTTGGAATAAGAACTTTTTGTTTTTTGCATATTGAAATTCAAACAGTATATAGGGTAAATTATATTGACCAACTAAGAGCTTTCTCCGTTTTTTATATGGCTATTATGAACTAGATTACATATAACCATCAAGCAAGAACTTTGTTCGTACGAAAATACTATGCACATTTAAAAACAGTTACTGTAAAAATCGTAGACTATCAAAAGACCATTGTATCCTTATTTTAAAGGACAAATGGCATATAAATACTCAATGTTTCACCTAAGTAGCAGATGAATACATACATTTTTAAATGGGGTCTTTAATACCTAAAACTTTTCTTTTAGGAACTTTACTGTCTACCCGTTCTCTAAATATGCATAAATTCGCTTCCAGATCTTTATGTACTTCTCAGGTGACATTTTTAGATTTTTCTTTGGTTTTGAAAATCTAAAGAGAAATCACACATATCTAAAGTATGGATAGGCAGCAAAGTGAAAAAAAAGCAAAATCTTGGGCATTGAAATGCCATATTTTGAGACATAGGTATTTATGCGCTGTTTGGTTGAAACATTGGGTATTGATGTACCATTTAGTCTATTTTAAACCGTATATTTTCCTTAAAACTCATCTTCATGATCAGCTCTCTTTATTTTTAAATCTTTTCTTTCTAAATAAAACTTGATTGCTTTCCGGCCCAAAAATTAAGGTAATCGAAAAGACATAATCCATTCTTAAAGAAGGTTCAAAGATCAATCAAAGATATATATTGGTGATATGGCGGTTTCTTGATTTATAAGCAAAGTTTTCGGTGTAATATAAGATGAATGATAGTTTCATGGCATAACAGATGATCTTTAATAGGTATTTAAATTTAACTTATAAAGTTCATGGCATTTAACTTAAAAATGTTGATAGTTCATGGTATATTGGTGTGATTTATCTCAGCATATTTATTTTTGCACTTTATTGCTATCTCTGTTATTATGTTTAGAATATTTGGAAGGATGAATGGGCTCGTGGTGCTCTCATATTTAACTTGAATTAAATATGAAAAAACTATTTAAAAAATGCTTGGATTCTAAGATGGACATATTTATGATAAGAGAAAATCTCCATCAATAACCATAAAAGCAAAAAAATTAGTTTTAAATAAAATTATTTAATCAAAAACTTCAATAGTTATAACAAACCATGTTCATCAACAAACTCAAAATATAAAAGATACCCAACACATATAATCAAAAATATTGAAAGATTCTTAACTTAGCCTTTAGAAATCTTTCAAATTAATTAAAATAATAAATATACAACAAATTAATTAAACTAATAAAAAATGGATATATTTAAATAACAGCTGCACAATTCTATTTATTTTTTGATATCTCAGTAATTAATCACGAGCATCGGACATATCAAAAGGCTATCCTATTTGGCTTAAAGTGTTTCATGAAAAGCTATCTTTTGAAACAAACTATTTTTCTATTTTGTCAAAATTAATTATTTCATTTTTGTTTTAACTAAAATAAACGAAGGACAGTTCAAATTGAAAATTTCAATTAATTTGGGGTTAAACATGACTAGGGTTCTGCACATGGTATCAATGCACTTGCATATACGTAAGCATTATTAACCCAGACAAAAAGATTTAATTATATTTTTAAAACAAATATAGTTCAGACAATAAAGGTTTTTTTTTTTTTAAAAGTAGCTCAAAAAATAAATATGGGTCTGTAAACATTGTTTTTGAAAAATTCGAGAAATTTTCTCCCATATGTCATCCTAAAAATCAAATCCACAATAAAAATTTTATTTGGATTTTTTTTGGAAAAAGTATTATTATAAGATTAATTAGCAAAATCGGTCCTTATCGTTGTCACGCCAGATTATAATGATCTAAACATGAAAATATGTTTTTTTTTTGTTATTGCTAATTGAATCCTGGGTTTCCAACCCTGGTTTTAAGCCCTCTCGCATAATTTGGATCCCTTGTTTCCATCTTTTTTTTGTTTCTCCTTATTTATTTTATATCAGATTCGATATTTACATTTATTTTTTGATACCTTATTAAACTTAATCACATATATGGCACGTGCCAAAAAGATAGTATTTCTACTCCTATTCTACAAATCAAGGAAAAGGGTGAGCATAAGGGTATATAAAAGAGGGATGCCCCTCAAGTTCATAATCATCTACAATTATCTAAAAGTTCTGCTCTCTCTAGTTTCATTATACTTCTCTTTAGTTTCTTCTCTCTCATCTAGTTTCTCTCTTTTTCTCTCTTTGCATTCAAAATAATGCCCTCCTCTCTTGGCTCCTCTCCATCTCAAAATACGAATGAACCCCTTGTCATGGAAACGACAATGGAATATCCTGACATAATGACAATCAACGTAAGATCGGAACAGACAGAGAGATCGGATAATGCATTATTCTTTATTTATTTCATGGAGCAAATGCAACAAATCCAGATTCCTATCAACCCTCGGTTATTTTCCGGCGTCATGCAATTTCAGTATGTCACGGACATAATATCATCTTTTATCCACATTAATGCTCCTGAATTCTTTGAATACGCCCAATTCTGGCTCTCTTGTTTCTGTGGTGAAGCCGTCGATAGATACCATGGCTATGGTGCCCGCTTTCATGTTTATGTTCAGGCGTCGCCTGCCCTTGGAGAGGAGGGAAAAGAAATAGAAGCAATGATTGAGGCGTTGGATATGTTAGAACCGGTTTCTGAAGGAGAGGTCGAGCAGGAAGACCGTTGTTCCATATGTTTGGAAGAGTTTGATCATAAGAAGTTGGCTGATTTGGACCAAACGCCTTGTTCTCATGTTTTCCATTCCGAATGCATCGAGGAGTGGTTGAATCAAAGTCGAATGTGCCCTCTGTGTCGATCCCTGCTGAGCCCCGGTATTGATTGAGTCATGTTATTTGTATTTTAGACGAAACCAATTTATTATGTTTGGGAAATTTATTTCTTTTTCATATCTGAATTTATTGTTTGCTTTTTTCTAAGGGAACGAGATCAATATATTGTCATATTCACCGATGATTATTATGACAATAATTTTAATATTCTATAAATAGACAATACAGTAGATGCAGTTATTATTTTCCTCAAAATGGTAGATGCAATTATTTTAGTAAAATTATTCAGGTCCGTTGCTAGATAAAACAAGCTCTTCTGTAAGGATTAGTCATCTGTCAAGTGTTTGTAGCTTCACTTGATGCAACCCTTTAGGATTACATGAACCCTAAATCTCCTTTACCTATTCCTTGTGCTTCCCTTTAAAAAATTAAGCGTTGAGAAGTTGATAATTTTGATTTTTTTTTTCTTCGAACGATTGTCTTTCATACAAAATTTTAAGCATGTGTGATACACGTGGAAAGACGGAGAGAGGAAATAAAGAGAAGGAAGCAGTTATTTTTATTTTTGTCTTTACTTTTCGGCTAGAAAAAAATATTGTTAGTCACCTTTGAAAAGAAAAGAGAGACGGACTTGGGTAGAACACCATGTTCACATGTCTTTGAACCATTGTGCATACATCTTGAAGTGGTGTAACCAAACTCAAGTCTGCTCGCTGCGTCGATTTGAGATATGTAGCTATGGCTTATATATTTATATTGCAAATAATTAAAATTGTAATTTGATTTTAATCCCGCCAGGGAGGGTAAAAGTATTAGCTATTTTACTATATATGTTTATATTGCAAATAATTATAACCCTAATTTGATTTTAATCCCGCCATGAAGGGTAAAGGTATTAGCTATTTTACTAAATATAGCAAGTTCGTTCCCTGTTAGAATTAAAATCGTTGCTTTTAATTGTTTATTTTAGTTTTATAATTAACTTTGTTAATGTGTTGAATTTTAAATTATATAGTGTAATGTTCAATGACCAAACATAGAAATTATGATATAAGAAATAGGAACACCAAAAATGCCCCATCATTTATAATCCTCAAAGAGTAATTTGGTTTTTCCTTTTGTGAAGGTTTACAATAAAATACGGTATAATCATCTCTAGAGCAAGCCGAGTAAATATGAGAATGCCTATGAATAATTGAAATATACGATGGTTTATAATATAAAATTTAATAAATTATTGTTAGAAATGAATACATCATCTTCTCAGCCTCAGTTGGCCAGATACAAGAATACACATTACAAATTCAATATATATATATATAAGGAGAATATAAAAACTCATGAAAGAAAATTCTCATGCTGACTTGAATCATCCCAAACATTTTGCATTTGGGGTAACTTTGCACACCTCAACATCAAAACCACAATCCATAAGAATCAACATCCAAGCTCTTTGTTGCTCCGATAATCGATCTCTCGGGCCTTTAACTTCTACTAATTTTGCTTCACCCCCATCTCTATCTCCGCCATTGAATCGCCACAATAATAAATCAGGCATTCCGCTCGACCAATTACGGAGATCAAAGGCTAGGTGGCGGCATATGGAAGCTAGGCAGTTTCCTCCGATGCATGAGATGATGGCTCGAAGATCCAATAAGGTGTGCCGGTCCCAGTTCACACCGTGGCAGGCGGTCCCTACATGCGAGTCCCATGAAATTACTAAGATCTCCTCGGCTAATCCTTGCTGGATTTTTTGTAACTGCTCTTCTATTAGGGTTTTTCGAGCAATGTAGAAGTCATCGGTAAGGAGGTCTAGTGGAGCAGTCTACAATAAATAACAAGTGTGATTATGATTTTAAGACAAAAAAATGTTGATACAAAAAATTCAATAGATTTTTTTTTATAAAAAAAATTGCCGGATATCAAGAGTAAAATTTAAAATGGAGGTATATGTTATTTAACTGGAGCTTCTTATATTCGCGCAGCTTTAACTTCGTTTAAAAATTAACTTTAGGCCATATTTAGCTTTGGAATAACATAGTTATGTATTGGTTAAAGTGCAGGAAACTCAACTTATAAAATCTGCAGCTTACCCCCAAAAACCAAAATGGTGTTATCTTCATCCAATTGAAAACGCTCTTCAGTCATTCCTACTTGACTAGCCCAGCTACTTTCTTTTCTTCTTCTTTCCCAAATTCATACTCTCTTGAATATACATGCTCTGTTGGAGGAGTGGAGAGAATAGGAAGGAGGCGGCAAGTTAAAATTAAAGTGGAGATTTGGGGATGAATGGAGGGAAAGAATCATGGAGGGAAAGAAATTAGGGAAGAAAAGGAGGAAAAGAGATTTGAGGGAAGAAAGGCTAGAAGGGCAGTTTCAGAAAATAATAATAATAATAATAATAATAATAATAATAATAATAATAATAATAATAATAATAATAATAATAAGTCGCCTGCAAGGCGCATGACACCAAGAAACGAACGGAGTTAGATTTGCCGGTAAATTCCAGGTTTTCAAGTTCAAGGGGGTTCATGATTTTCGAGCAAACCTACCGGTGTGAGGTGGTTTTTTTTTTCTTCTTTTCTTTCCTTTTTTCTTTTCTTTTTCTTTTCTTTTTTTGTTGGGTTTGCAACGCTCTACATCCACTTGACAGACAAGTCCACTTACTGTTCATGTTGTTTGACTTTAGATTTGTCATACCTTTTCATATCTTTTGATATTGAGTTTACATAAAAGAGAACGGATTGGAGTTGAGATAATTCCGGTAATCTCATTTTTGACTAAGATACCTCTAGGTATATAAACCCAAAACCAAAGCCAAAAGTGGCGGGGATAATAATATTGGAGTTAAATAAACTTTGAGTTATCCTACCTCCAAAGACAAATAGGGCACTGATGTGTTGTTTGAGGTTGAAGCTATCTTAATTCCAATTTCCAAAAATCGCTGTTTTCTTTAACCTTTGTTCGATACTTGGATTTAAGATAAATGATTTTTTTTAGCACTGGAGATAAATGAAGTTGGAATAGACTTTAAATAACCCCAGCTAGCTCAACTTCTGAGTAGAGATAGCTGAAGATATCCAAAATCTATTTTAATCTCACTCATCTTAAATCCAGCAAGTGCTAAAGAAAACAACATTTTTGGAATAACTTCAAACTCAAACAACACGATGATGCCCTTATCTCAACTCAGAAGTAAAAGTCATACAGATCACAAGATTGGAGGGAAAGTTTCCGCAACTCTACAAAACCATAGTTATTACATACCTGAAATCTGGAGCGGAAGACATCTGGAACATCGGAGAATATGACATCCCACATGAGAATCCCGAAGACGGTCATCCAAACGCCGCTTTCGGAATGGACACCTTGCCATTCGCCTCCCTCTTCGGCGTAGTATTGAAGAGCCAACTGCTCGACTCCACACAGCTCGCCATCGTAACCATAAAATAAGTTCTTTGATCCGATTTCGATGGTCAAAGGACGCCCTTTGATACCAACCTATTTAGAATAAGCCATTGAAACATCGTAGTAGTCAGCATATGATTTGGTCCCTCAACTTCCCCTGCATAGTAGGGTATCATACCCACTTTTCGACAACTACAATATTTTTGCTCCCTACTTTAATAACCTGTTGTCTTTAACAGCTCTACATTTTTTGATGGTTAATTACATAAACCTACTTTACCCTGTATAGCGCTTGTACTCTCTTAAGTGATTTGTAAGCGCAAAATTCTCTCTGCTCATCAATCAATGCCCTTAAAAACACTTACATTTAACTTTAAACAACTCAAAAGATTATATAATTCAACTCTAGAACTAAATTGTGCTAATAAATCATTTGAGGGGCATAGGTGCTATACCGGGTAAGCTGTAGGACATTATGTCATTATCTTTTTTAATGCCAAAAACACCCTCAACGAGAGTAATAAATATGCCATGTATGGGGCATAAAATCAAGAGTGTTTGGGCAATAAAAAATTTATACTTGCTAAATAGGGGATAAAGAAAGGAATTTGAAAAGATATTGCATCTTCCTGTATCGACATATATGAGGGAGGTTTATTACAGTTTAGCCAAAGGGGGAAAAGGAAAAAAATCAATTAATTCTCCAACATGCAAAATAATAAGCTCAAAGCTGCAAAGTAAGAGGAGAGGAATTAGGAAACAAACTTCTTTGATTGTTCTCTTGACGGAATTAGCATAACTTGGGGTCTTCCATCGTCTTGGTGGTTTGCCCAACCGTAGAACTCTCCTCTGAAGTGCCATTCTTGAGCCAGCACGTACCCAGGAATCTAAAACCCCTTCTTCTGCAATAGATAGGCTCTCATTAACACGACCTATATGCTCCAAATCAACAGACAGCCTCAGGCTCCAATAACCTCGTTTACTGTTTTTGGTCATTTTGCTAAGCAGTTCCCTTAGAAGCCTTATCGCATCTTCATACCTGAAAATATATGCCTGGTTAGATATCACATCTTCAGTAGCTCCCCTCCCATAAGTGCTTCCTTAAGAGTATTTTAGAGATTCCTTAAGAGCGTTTTAGAAGGAGAAACTCCACCAAAACTAAAGTTTAAGGGAGTCTACTGCAGAAAAACACTAAGGTAGTTTAGTGAATAGCAAAGTAATTAAGGGTTTTAATGATGAAATGTAGTCAGGAACAATGAATCATAATAATTGTTTACATATGTTTTGGTTGTCCGTCTGCCTAAATTTGTGTTCATATATTGTCACTAGCATTAGGCTTGTGCAGAGACAAATCTAAACTAATAGCAACTGACTCTTTCTTTTGTCTTTGATTATGGATGATGATACTTACAATTTTCCTCGTACTTTAATTAAAAATTCCTGATGAATGATGATAGCTTGAAGTTTCAAATTAAGAAATTAAATAGCATAAGCTTTTGAAGGCTCGTTATACCGTACACACACCATTCTATTGCTATCTAGAGATAATTAACGTCGCCTTCGGACTGTTGATATCTTATAAATTTCCATGATATTACTTATATATATTAAATAATCATTGCATATAGTTAAGAAAGATTTTTAAATCATACATGCTAGTTATCAATTATTTTTTAAAAAATATGTATATCTGCTGGTATACTGATCTATGCAAATAGTGTTGAAAAGTGGTATATCAGTTTATATCAATTGTATCAATATTTTACTAACACCATACATTATCTCAAATAATTTTTATGGACTTATAATTTATTTAATTAAAATGATATGTTTACACATAAGTATTTTATACAAAAAAGCTATGATAGCCTAAACTTTAGACATTCATTCTCCAACCTCCTATCAATTTTATCTATAATGTACTAAGGCCATATATAATCTCCAATTCACTTTTAAGGATTTGTAGTTTATTTTATTGGCTTCTATGTTTTCTCATATAATTGGCTTTACAATTTTATATGGAAAATAATTATGATAGGCTAAACTATAGTCATTCATTCTTGCTAAAATAGAACTTTGTTATAATGAAACCAAGGATGTATGGATGAGCTAGAGTGGGATCCCCATTCTTTTGAAATGCCAGGCCCAACTTAAGTGTGTTTCTTTCTCAAAGAATGAGAGATAGATAGAGAGCTAGGGGAAGAGAAGGGGGGGGGGGGGGGGAGGGTGACATGGACATCGTTTGGATGTAATATAAATTAAAAAAATTATCTCCTTCATCTTGACTTTTCCTCGAAAAAAGGAGAGGACCAACTCACCCAGTATGAGTTCTAGTTATAATAGTAAAGATTGTCTTGATAATTCTAAATTCATTGCTAGAGTGTCATCCGATTCTTACCATAGTTCACTAAAGCAATGGTGCTAGCAAACAACATATTCTAAGGTTTCACATTCACCAATCTCAACAAAAATAGTCCGTTACTGATGCAGAAATGCAAATGACATCATGTTGAGGTGGTGTAAGGACCTCAAACTAACTAGATATATGTTTTTTCAAGTCCAACACCGATCTACATTTAACTATGAGCGCTCTCAGTTAACTACCTTAAAGTTTTTTCAGTAACCCTATAAAGTGATACATTTAAGGGTATTTAACGAAAGAAAATTTCCTTAAAAACCAATGTTTAAGGGAGTTCACTGTGTTAGAGATAATATTAGATTGCTAGAGATAATATTAGATAAAGTAGTTGGGCTTTGATATTAGATTAATATCTGTATCCGTAAACTCTAGTATAAATATATATGTATTTCTCCATTAATTAGCTAATAAAATTATTAGATATTCCCTCAAATCTCTTGTCATGGTAACAGAGCAAGGTAAGCCTGGTGGAAGGATGGTGGGCACAAATCCCACGGGTCCCTGGATCGAAACCTTGCTCCGATACCATGACAAGAGATTTGAGGGAAAATCTAATAATTTTATTAGCTAATTAATGGAGAAATACATATATATTTATACTAGAGTTTACGGATACGAATCTAATAAAAAAGCCCAACTACTTTATCTAATATTATCTCTAACAATCTAATATTATCTCTAACACACTGCAATTAAAGCTTTAACATAGTTATCTGGAAAAAAAACAATCATAGTTAAGGGAAATTACATGAAATTTAGTCTTTCGTTCTAATAGTGACTTGTTTTTCTCTCTAGGAATAACTTTCCAAGCTGAACCTAGTGAGTTCAACTTCAATACTCTCAAGTGTCCAAACAAAAAGTTTCAGATAACTCACCCCCTTACCTGCGTTCACGTTCAAAAACAGAAACACCCAAGGAAATCACTTTCGAGTAAACCCATGAAGCTGAGAACCGTGAGAAAAATGCCGGAGGAGAATCACTTCTCAAAGACTGAACTTCTTCCTTCAAACTAGTTTGCATGCGATCAATAGATACGTCGATACATTTAATCACCATTTCCATATTATTATCATCCAGAGATTCATCCATTATTTGTGCCACTTCAACAGCCTGTGATAGTCAAGTAGCATAAGCAAAAAGAGCATAATATAAATCTTATCGTCTTCGTCCTAATTTAGGCATCTCTTACCTAACTGGGGTAGGCTATAGAGCATTAGGCTCCAAATCAGCCAATCATAAAATTTTGTCTTATCTTTTAGGCAAAATTACACTGAATTGCCCTTAACCATGATGAATTTTCAGTCAACTTCCATGAAAGTTTTTTCATTCCTAAAGTGATATATTTAAGGGTATTTAATGAAAATAAACTCTTAACACAAAAGTTTAGAGTTTTTGTATTAAAAAACATTAAGGTAGATTAGTGAAATTCTCATAGTTAAGGGTAATGTTTTAGAAATGACGATGATAATTACAACAAAAATTATCACCAAGGAAATGCTGAAAAATATGGTCTTGTCAACATCTTGGTCAGAAACTTACCTTATTGGTCATGCAAATTAAGGTCTATCAACCAGAATCAGCATTATATTTTTCCCAAATAAAGATTCAAACAGAAATGAAAAGACAAATGTAGCTTAAATGACCAAAAATTATACTCAATTTTCACAAAACTACCAAAATCTCTATAAATTACAAGTAACAAAAACTTATTATGTTTTTAATTAAACTACCATAACAGTGTTTTACATATTTTGCTGACACCATTATGCTAGTTTAGTAAAACACATAATTCACTACAAAAGGTACAGCTAGTATGAACTTTTTGGTAGTTTTTTTTTCTAATTTACAAAGTGTTTTGGTAGTTTAGCGAAAAATAGGTATAGTCTCTGGTAGTTTAGTGAAATCATGATACACGAAGAAAGAAACAGGAGAAACTAACCTCTTCATATTCAACAAATTCATCACGACACTGATAGATTGGGTGTTGAATATTACATGTATAGACAGGGAACTTAATCAGCCCAAGATCGCTAAGCAGAAAAGCCGAAAGATCTTGTTCACCATTGAGAAAAAATAGTCTCTACAGAAAACCAAAAGAATTGACCAGGAATTTAAAGCATGTTTTCTTGTATAAATAAAATTTGGAAACGATCTTTCGTTTTTTGGATAAGGGACACAAATTATATCACCTGAACACGCCAGAGCAGTGTATCAGCGATAGAAGAAATCTTTATACAGCTTCCAACCCGTTCCAATACCATTTCTGGAAGAAGCCGGCTGCACATTAAGTATGATATTTAAAAATTGTGTATTATAAGGGTTAGTTAAAAGTTAAATAGTGCTGAAGATACCAAGTTCCATCTTCATATGCAGCAAAGAGGAAGTCAATAAGGTCCTGTCGACGAGAACAACTGATTGCCTTCTGCAGATTCAATATAATGGGAGAAAATTAATAAACTTAGAACTTCAGAGGCCTAGTTGAAAACAGATAGCAGTGTAGGAAAATTGAAACAGTACAAATATCATCTCTACTCTTACAATGCAAACTCCAAGGGTGAAGATCATGTCATCAAATGATGGCCTATCTCTTCTAAAAAAGGGAATATAAAAAAGAGAGAGAAATCCCCAATGAATTCTTCAATTTCAAGCTACCCACATCATCACTTTCAAAATTCTACATATCCCTCCCTCTTATTTTTCAAAACAATCCACATCTTCTTTCTTATTTACAATTTTAAATAGACTCTTTTAATTTCAACCATCCTATTTCCCCACACCCCTCCCCCTCCCCCTCTCACGCACACAAAACATTGTATAAAAATAATTATTTTCTTCACGTGCATCACACGTACAAAAATCTAGTTAAACCAAATGATAAGACGGGTTCCATTCTCACTAAATATATATGAAAAATCATCCACAATACAATTCTGCTGGTCTTATTACACTGACTGGTAAGTTGTATGTCTACCACACAACACTGCATATCAGACCTTGTGAATCATTTGTTGATTCATGTTGTAAAAATAACATAGCAAGTGACTCAAAGTGAAAATTAATTAAGCCACAAATGCTTGAAATATGTCAGACCCGTATCTGTCCACACATTATCTCATACTGTGTGGTCATCAGAAGTCTATTTAAATGTAGGAGCATTAACTGTGGCAGCAACCAAATTTAGGAGGAGCCATCCAAAATGCTCCAGGCAATAGAAAAAACATCTATACCATGATAGGCTATGAAAATGTCATTCTTAGATGCACAAACAGACTAATAGAAGATTGTCAAAAAAATAATCTAGATATGTTTAGATGCATGTATTGCATATTGAGATGAAAGAAAAATAGGATATGGTTGTCCTAATGCTGTTAGATTTGGTAAAGAGGCAAGGTAGAGAAATTGTTACCACATATTGAACACATATTCAAGCCCCATCATTAGCCGAGCAATTAACTTGGAACAATTCTTTAAACAAAGGAAAATTTCAATGCTTAGACTAATTGGTCAATTACTACAGGAACACAACAAGCAAATCAAGTACACAAATCTACAACACCTCAATGCAATGGAAAATTTGACATGGAATTGTTGGCTTCAAATTAAAATATTGGAAACTAAAAAAGATGCATCAGTTGCTCACTACCTCATAGTTCTAAATTCTAACTTTTATGAATTTGCAGGTCTGATTACATTTGAGTGAATGGTGTACCCGAATCATTGACTTTTGACCTTTTTTTCTTTTTTGGGGTGGGGGTGGGGGTTCTATTTTCCGATAGTTTGATGTGCTAATTAAGTATTGGAAGGGGAATTTGACCAAAATTGATATGATTGCATACCAGAGTTGATGTATAATATGGGTTCTCAGAATATTATCTTTCTCACACACTCAACACCGTCACGAAATATAAATGCTTATTTTCATGAGGTGAAGGTGCAACTAGAAGATAAACATAATAGAAAGAGAGCATAAATAAACCTTCTGTAAATAATATTATACTATTACCTTTCAAATACACAAAGCAATCAAGAAAATGAAACATGCACATGACTTCCAAATGTCCCACAGTTGGTAATTTTGAAAATAACCTTCAATAGCACTATAAAAAGCTACCTTATAACGCTCAACATCTGAAATTTCTCTCATCTCGATGACAGTCAAAATCTCAAGAATCTCTTTCATGTTACATCTGGAAATATCCTCACTGGAACTAAATGAGTAGATGAAACCAGCCACTGTTCAGAATAAGAATATCAGAGTCAACGATAAAGGGGCAAGTCTCAGCATTAAATCATAGAGAAGTTGAAAATAAAATAAAATTAAAAGGTTGCTCATTATTACATCGTAATTCTTCAATGGCTTGTTGTAAATTTACTATCTCTGGGTAAGAAATGTTGGATGTTCGAAACCATGGCCCTGCATTAAAACATAAACTTGCCAATTAATCTCAAAGTATAACAGATGATGATGCTGTGTTAAAAGAAAGCAGCTGATCTGATGGTTATCAATTTCCAAATGCATGTATGCACATGTAGAACACATCGTTGTGATGCATGAAATTTATTGACTTTGACCACGAGGAAACTAGTTAGACAATGTTTATAATACACATCAACTAACATAAGTCAAATAACAGGAAAGACAAGTACTTGATATCCTTTCAAAAAAATAAACCAAGAATAAAGCTCCTTAGACAGCAATTCCCCGCTTATTCTCCATAACTTCTCTCCCCAAACAATCAAACCAGAGTCACTCCCCGGAGGAAAGGGTGTCATTGCCTTAGCCAATGGACCAAACAACTAAAAAGTATTTTGTTTATTATTTGCTATATATTGAAAAAGAAAATATCCAAATTTTTCGAGAGAGAAAGTAAGCAACTCATAAGAGTTTCGTGTTTTTGTAATCATATAATGTGTAGCATTTGTAAACATCAAGAACAGAAAGATACCTTTTCTAGTATAGAGTCGAATAAAAAGTCTCTGTGCGTCATTGCTTAATGAGTCGAAAGATTCTGCCTTCACATAATACGAGTTAAGAAATCATTTAAATGAAGATAATCCAGGATAGGAGCACAAATACAGACACAGAAAGCAAAAGTATACCTAAAAGCAATTTTTCATTGCTCGTAAAAAGGTGGGTATGATTGCTAACAACATTGTCAACCATTATACGGAAATTTTGTTGATATTTTTTCATGCTAGGAGGATTTGTTTTCGCATTTTTAGTTACACATTGAACATTTTGCCATAAGAAATCAAAACTTTGGCGGTCATCAAATCCAACTGCACCAAAGGCCAACATTCTCTCACAAACAACTCGAATAGGAACAACATCAAGAGGATGTTGAGGGAGAGAGACAACAGATCCCTGCAGATAATTCAACGAGTAGATGGTAAAGATATTTAACATAAAAAGGATAAAGTTTTGGCACAAACAATTGGAGCTGAAAGTTTGATAAAAATCTATACAACTTTTGTAATGCAAAAACTTCAGAGAAAGGAGAAAAAAGAAAGAAAAATATAAATAACAGGTTCCAGTCAAACATTGAGATTTCAGTCTTAGTGAGATAAGTTGGAATTGATTTTGAGAGTATCAATGGCAAGATACATAAATATATAAATATATCTGTATTATGGTGCTTTGTTCCCTCAAGACCCTAGAGGAAAAAGAACAAATAATATAAATAACAGATTCTAGTCTGCCACGAAGATTTCAGTTTTAGAGAGATAGGAAGAATTGATCTTAAAAGTATACGCGGCATGGTTATGGTGTATTGTTCCCACTAAACCCAAGTCCGTACAGAAAAAAGTATTACGATGTATGAAAGAGCACCTGGTTCGAATCTCACTAGTTATACTACTAATTCTGCATGGCATGCTTATCAAAAGGAATAACGATAAGATCTGAGAACATATGGTCTACCTCACATTTTAAATGGTGGTTATCAATTAGAGGAGACAGAAACTTTGCTAATTCCCGAGGTAAATATCCAAGCATCTGTCCAGATCCTGAATCTGCAGAAAGCACCTAACCCGAAAGAAATTAATCTTTGTTTATAATTAAATAACAAAAATATGAAAGGGAAAAACTAAAAGGCAAAAAAAACCTTGATAGCGTTTTTATCCTTTGCATTTTGAGGGTCCCTCAAAAGAGACAATCCAACACCTTGTTGTAGCTCTCCGTTGTCATGAAACTTACGCCCCACAACAAAGGTTTCGATTACCGGTAAAAAGTTAGCATCTTCAACTCCACATGCATCATCCTTAGGCATCTTGCAATTGACAGCATCTTCGATTACTTTACTTACCATTTGGGCATTGGTACATTTTGTTGAGTTGCTCATATGTTTCTCTGGTGTATTTGATGCAAAGTGACTTTGCTTGTTATTCTTAAATGAGCAGCTTTTAAATGTGCTTGATTCTTTGTCACCAATCAATACACCTTTCCCTTCAGGCACTCTAGGATTATCTAAGACGCCCAAAGAAGTTTTATTACCAGATATTGGAGAAAAGTTTAATTGAAGAAGGGTGCGTTGGATCAACTTTCGTTTGGTTCCCTTTGTTAGGCATTTGTCTGCAAATTATCGATAAAACCAAAGGATTTATATCTCTGAGAAAGAAAAATTGTCACCCTACAAACAATTCAGGTGAATTAGTTATAATCAAATGAGATAAGGAAAAAAATACAGTAGAGGTTACAGATAGTTAATTATCACTACCAAATGCAAAATATGGTTCCTTTCGTTCTTTAGTTCTCCCTAGTTATACTTTTACACTTTTCCATAAAAATAGTTTTATCCAAAGGTGCCCTTATATCGATAGGCTTCAACTTCAACAAACGAGTAGTCTATGAGTCTAACTTTCTAACAAAAACCTTAAACAAGTTGTACAACTTCAACCTGCTGAAAAATTACCCGGTCTCCATCAACCCATTCAATAATATTTTCAGGGATGGCAGGTGTGAGACATGAAGAACCAAGGGACTAAGAATTTCTTATTCTATATCTTTGCAGCTAGTTCTAACTAATCTTGAGGAGTTTAATACATTTGTTAATTTGAATCTCTGATATTCAGGAATTTTGGTTCTCCGAGCCATAGATATCCAGATTGTTCCTAGATATTCTTACTTGTTTGTCGCACAAAAACCTAATTAAAAGTCCGATAGAAGTTACTTTGCTAAAGGAAAAGCTTTTATTGTAGCTAAATACCCCTAGACTTCATCATGCCTAGACTAGAAAACAACAACAACACCCAACTGATACTAATTTAACATGAATGCTAAATCTGTGCATACATCGATCATAATATTCAAATGGTGTGCTTACTAAATAAAAATACCTGCGGATTTTCTAATGGACATCAACTCTAAGACGACCCATGTCGATTGATTGGAGCGTTGTGTGAATCTCATGTCTTAACTAACAGGATCAAGTTAGGTTTCCATGGGTGTCATGCCATAATGTCAATAACTGAATTAATAGTATCTATCGCATAAATTGAATCCTCGTTTCTAAAATCATAAAAGTAAAAATTGCACGACTAGCCCAAAATCACAACAGATGTACAGAATAACGCAAAAAAGGAGGCATCTTCGAGGAGAAAGAGATCATACCAAGATGGGAGTTGACTATGTGATCGGTCCCTCGAATAGACTCTCCACAAACAGGGCACGAGACCCATTCAGAACTGCGATCGTCTCCATTCCCTTCTTGTTTGGTGGAAACCCTAGGTTCTTTGCAATCGCTCGAGCTCGATGGCGCTTCTTCTTTCTAATTGGTAAAATTGATCATTGCAGAGAGAGAAATCGCGCGCGCGCGCGCGCGCGCGAGAGAGAGAGAGAGAGAGAGAGAGAGAGAGAGAGAGATTAGGGTTTACCTTGAGGTGATGAGAGAGTTGAGACGAGGGAGTCCTCTTCCTCTTTCCAATGAGCCTGATGAGGCTCTCGCGCCCTGCGAGCATTTCACATACAGTCGATCAAAAAGACGCCTCCGCTTAATTGGCTCCTGTTTCGCCTTCAATTTATGGGAGAACCTTTAGGACTTTTTGTAATTATCCCTTCATGGTTTCGTTTTTGGCAAATGTTTTCCAAGGATGCAATAAGAGCTCAGTTCCGTGTTTACGCTGATATATCCCTTGAGATTACAGGTGCTATACATGATAAACTAAGGGGGTTTGTGCAATTAACCCTAGGATAAATTTCCTACAAAGTAGAATTTATAGAATCTAATACAATGATGGAGGTCGGAATCTCCCTCAAATATTGTCCTCTGTCGATCTTGAGGTCAGCCGTGTCGAACGGTTGAAATTTGGTATGAGGATTGAGCGTGTAGGCCTCAATGGGTTATTGGTTGCCGTTGGCACCGAACCACCTGCAAGGGAAGCCCCGGGACGGAAAATCACCGTATGACTCTCCGACGATTAAATAAGTACCGAGAAGTAATTTGGCAGAGTAGTGGTGTATTGGAATTGAGTTCGACGTGCCTGAGTCGTTTGGAAGAGGGGTTTATATAGCGGTCGCCTGAAACGAGCCGACGCAAGATTTTCGCCGTCCGTTACGCCCCTGCGTCACGTTCGTGTTGATGGCGGGATATGTCCATAAATGACGAGATACGCTAGCGTGGGAGACGGGACGTGGAGCGGTGGAGATCCCGTTGTGGCGAGATACACAGGGACGCTCGGACTCCGTGCTTCCGATCAAACAGGGACGCTGAGGAATCCCAGCCATAAGATAGCCCGGAGACCAGCAAGTAAGCTGAGGAGTCTCAACTATAGAAAAGCTTGAAGATGAGCCATTGGCTTGCTGGCAGCCGAAAGGGAAAGATACTCCGGGGAGGTCTTTTTAGAAGGTCTGGTGCAGCCTCGAAGGTTTGGCGCCGAGAAACGTCCTGATTGCGTCATATTTATTCCAGCTCCGTAGCCCCCAGAAATCTAGTGGGTTTGCGTGGATGGCACGTCACCTGCCGCGTGTCGTGATCTGGGGAATTCCTACTTATGGGTATCATCATTAGCCCCCCACTCTCGTTCCGACCTATTTGTTGGCTGGGCTGAAAGTGGCTATCATCCCAGTCTTCAATAATTCAGTTCGACGCCGAGGATTCTTTGTAATGGGTTGTCTGAGGATGATGCGACATTTGGCGACTATGCTTCTCCGATTCCTGAATCCATATGGCGACCCACGAAGCGCCTTAATTTCCGTGCATATCTTTGGTGACGTCAGCGGATCGGCGAAATGGTTGCGCCTTAAAGAAGACGCCGCTTCGCTCGCTCGGTTTGTTGCCCTTCGCGCCACATGTTCGCCGTAGGGTGGCGGGATGCGAGGGGTCGTCAGTTGAATCCGAGTGAGAGGAGGTGTCCAATGGTCAATCGCCACGTGGAGTCCTCATGGCCGTTGGGTGCGACACTTCATTTCGGCGGAAACGGATTTGGGTCGTTGGATGTTTTTTTGTTGAGTGTATATGTCACGCCCCGCTTCTCAAAATACGGAATACGAGGGATTGACAAGGCCAGCCATACTCCTACGGTTAAGGAAATGTCCTGCCGTAGTCACACTTCGGCTTCTAGCTTTACGTGGTAATCAGTAAATAATGCGCAGGTAATGAGAAATGCAGTAACTGAATCAAAACAAGTACAAGGAACTGACTTGATGGAAGTAAAAAGAGTGTAGCTCAGGATAGCTGATCAAGATGTCCACGATGTACGTCTGGTCCTGGTCCCGGCTAGATCCACTCCTCACACTGAGCATACATACTCAGGTCGTCAGAGCGACACAATAGCAATATAAATATATAGATGCAAGTGGCAACTCGAACAGTGATAATAGATATATATAACAGTAAATCAAGACGGTAAAGATATGAACATGCAGCAACCGATGAAGTGTCCAATAGATCAGGTGAACGGTAAAGCAGTAAAATAGTATGCCAGGAATGTCAACACAGTAAGTAATGTATATCAATGTCATTATCCATATCAGCTCTAAGTCTCACTGTACCAGTCGCTAAGCCTATCGTCAGTCCAAGTGTGAGAGTCAACCACTCGCGAGTGTTCTCCACCCAAGGGTAGTACCCAAGGGCAAGGGACCACGGGCCCAAAATATAACTCACGGTAATAATCATGTACCCTGTAAATCTCCATATATCTTCATATATATAAGCCGGCATGGGACTCCCGAGATTCTGTTGAACTCACACTCATACTACCCCACATCCCGTGGTCTACATCAAACGCCAACCATAACCTCAAATACCGGTCGGTCCATGACAAGTCTGCTCGAGAACTGGAGACAGGATCTCCATCAAGCACGTCCCGACTAATACCCAAGATAAATGGCAGTGTCCGGTGCCTTATCTGTGACACCCATGCGAGAGCTTCCATAAGTGTCTCATACCACTTATAGTCACACTTACACGCGTCCCACAGACGTCGACAATGCAATAGAATAATAGGGTTCACTGATTGTGTACAAGTACGTGTCGCTTTCACTTATCCACTCATGCACGAACACTAACGTACTTGCCACAATCATCACTAATACCTAACACTGGGTAATGCACATTATCACTAGGTTATCAATGCAGTGACATATGTATGATATGATGAGAAAACAGTATGTAAAACATGATTAAGATGTCGTAAATCAGTATTCTACCACTTGCATAATTTATCATAAATAATATATGTCAAAATTTAGCGAAGCAATGAACAGGGGATAAGTAGTATATTTGATTATCTATCCAAGTAATTTAGTTTCACGTCAATCGAGTTTCAGGATTACTAGATATGGCCATTTCATTTTAAGCGTTCACGGTTGGAAATCCGGTTTCAAAATCGGAAGTCCGTTTCGCAACGCATTTTAACCCCAGTAAGGATCAGAATTTAGCGACGCTATAGTTGAATGAAATCTAGGGTTTCCAATAAGGTTTTCAACTCAATAGACGGATCCTCAATCGTGTCTGTACGTCAGGAGTTATACACTGTTCAATACTAGTATGTCAATTCTGATTCTGCTGGGACTGTTATACGTCACCATCTTTTAAATTACAGATTAAATAGCAAACGATGATAAAACAGAATGAAACTACTTGTGTTATCTAGATAACAGTTTCACCTTTAATAAACTGCAAAGTTCCGCAACATACGAGTTCAGGAAAACAGGTGGCACACATTATGGAACAGTAAACAGTAACCAGAGTCGCTTTGGACTGCAGTCTAGAGTCGCACTCCGATTCAAATATTGTCACAATTTAAGTACAGAAACCATTAGAAACTTGCATAGGGTTATAGTTCGTCGAGTCGGCTTCGATTTAAGCCCTTGAATGCATCATTCCAGTATGTACATAATTTATGGTAATTTTAACGATTTTCAGATACGAGAAAGTTCCAGTTTTACAGGTATAATTGGGGGTAATCGTTTTAGTCATTAACGGTCATATTTTCCAGTGAAATTTGTACCAGGTATTCATCACTACTTGGGCCAACATAAACAATCCAGTTCCGTCAAATTAGGTGAGTATTTTCATTGGGATCATGCATCGAACAGGTATATCGTTTAATTTTATCGGGAATTGTAAATTCATAACTTATACTTTTGAATTTGTAACGCGAGTAGATTAGCATGTAAGCAAGTATTCGAACTTGCCTGGAAACGATGTGTCGATGGTGCCGCAGTGATGATGACTGTGATGGCATGCACGAGCACGACACACACGGGCAACAACGACAAGGTTTGGCCTCGGCTCGAGCTTAGCTTGACGGCTCTGTGCAGTGGTTGTTTGCGTGTGCGACGGAGAGGGGCTTCGTGCTTAAGGGTTCGTTGGCAGCAGCCTAGTGCTCCGGCGTTGGCTCAGCAGTGACACGACGACGACGAGACGGTGGTGATCGTCGGCAATGAGGGCAGCAGACAACGCAACGAGCCCGGATGCAGGGTCTCAGCTTGAACTTGCAACTATGGAGGTTGTAGATGGTGAGCTCGTCAGCAACGAGGTCGGTAGTGAGGCGGTGGCCAGAGGTTGGAGGTTGGGGGAGTTGGTGGGGGTGTTTGTGGTGGTGGTGGTTGATTGAAAGAGGGAGAGACAGATGAGATTTAGAGAGAGAGAGAGAGAGTTAGACAGAGAGAGAGAGAGAGGGTGTTAGACAGAGAGAGATGTATAGAGAGAAAAGGAAACAGAGAGAGAGAGGTGTAGAGAGAGAAAGGGACTCAAGGCGAGGAGAGGTCGAGGGGGTTGGGTGTGCAGGGGTCGTCGAGATGGGTGCAGGGGAGTCGAGCTCGGAGCTCCGGTGATGGAGAGGGGAGAGCGAGGGAGGTGCGAGAAGAGAGGGTGATGCCGGCGATGGTGGCGGTGAGCGAGGCGTCGGTGTGGTGTGGGTCGAGTGAGCGGGAGTGGGAAGAGGGGAGGCAGCGGCTGTTAGGGTGTTGAGGTGATGAGGGAGGAGGTTAGGGTGATTCGTCGTCGTCGACGAAGGTGGTTGGACGGCGGAGGTAGTGGGTTTTGGGTGAGTTTTGAGAGAGGGAGCGGAAGCGAGGAAAAGGAGAAGTTGAAGCGTGAGGGTGTGAGGGAAAGAGAAAAAGTGACGAGGGAAGGACGTCGAGTGGACCGCGAGGGGGTGCGCGTCGTGGGGTAACGGCAAGGCGTGGGCGCGAGGTGCGGCGGAGAGAACGGATCGAGGGAACAGGAGCGGGAAATCTGGAGAGAGCCGTTGGGAGAAGAAGGTAGGGTGTGGGCCGGGTCGGGTTGAAGCGGCGGGTGCAGGGATGAGGAGAATGGCCGGGCCGAGGGTTTAAATTTAAATCTTATTTTATTTTTAACGTGGGCTGAGGAAATGGGAAGGGCCGGGCTAAAGTTTAAAAAGGAAATTAATTTAAATAAAAGGAATGGGCTGGGTTTTAGGAAATAATCAAAAATGAAATGGAGTTCTGGGCCGGAATAGAGGTTTATATAAATGGGAAAAGAAAATGAGGAATTGGGATTAGGGTTTGAGAAAAGAGAGGGGGAAAATAAAATGGATTGGGAGTTTTAAAATATTTAAAATAGTTTATAGATATAAATAAATAAATTTGTAATTAACCCTTTTTATAAAAATATGGATATTGGTGTATAAAAGAACTGGGTATTACAGTATAAATAGGGGAGGCCATCCCTTGGCAGACATTTTGCCCTAGTCGTTTCCTGCCATCTGAAGATTGCCCGACGCACCTTTACCTAGGTCGGACCTTCAGCCAAAAAGCCATCTTCGGCCAATCCTTCCTTGAATCAGGTTAGATTTCTTCTTCCAAAGTATCCATTGATATAGTTGGGGTCAAGTCGGGCAATGATGCTTCATCTTCTGAAGCCGAGTCCAGTAGGTCTTCCTCCTCCTCGGCTTGCGATAGCCGAGGAACTTCTTCTTCCTCTTCCTGTTCCTCTTCGTCTTTCGTGTTGGGCTCACCCCCGAGGGAGGGCGACGCCCTTGTCCTTCGTCGTTGGGCGGCGAAAAGGGCCCCTAAGGTGCACTTCGAAAATTACCATGATGCACTGTCACGCCCCGCTTCCCAGAGTACGCAAGATTGGGCACGTGACATAGCCAACCATGCTACCTGTGGGTAGGAAGTATCCATTCACAGTCACATTACGGCTGTAGAGATATCAAGAACAAAATAAAACTATCTAAAAACATGTCCACAATCCAGAATAACAAGAGCCAATGATAAATAAATGCGGAAGCAAATGATCCAATACAATATCTGAAAGGTATGTCCCATAATGCGGGCTCACATCAGAAAATAAATGCAGGAAATAAAACTAACTACTACTGGACTCACAACTCAGCCTGCTGGCTGAAATACTCCTGCCCGGACAGCGACAGTGGTAGAGAATCTGGGCCATGCAAAACCCAGACGTCAGCGCGTCAAGTCAACAAGTAATATAATATGAACAGTGTAATAGGCAATGCAGAACTAAACATGAATAAAGCAACAATGTGAAACAAGCGGTGCAGGGTAATGTGCAGTGGGTAACTAAACTGTTCTATCGGGTTTCCTAGTCTAAAGTCTTTGAAATCAATTTGATGAATCGTCGATATAACTCAATAGTATCCCGTACATACCCGGGATCACGGCCACAATATTCTCGGCCGAAACCGAGACATGCCGCTAGGCACAAAACAGGAATGTGTACACTCGGTAGTAACCCGTACATACCCGGGACCACGGCCACAATATTCTCGGCTGCAGCCGAGACATGCCGCTAGGCACAAAACAGGAATGTGTACACTCGAACAGGTGGTGAACTGTCGAGTTACAAGTCAGGTTCACCTTTGATTTCCCCATACCCCCAAGTTATATGTGTCAGGTCAGGTATTCAGTAGTCAAGAACTAATGCCAACACAGGATCAGGTAACAGTAGGTTTGTCTGGATAGACAACAAGATTGGTCCATGAGGACTCCATGTCAGGTTTGTTGGCATTAGGCATGAGATCAGGTAACAGGTCAGGTCATGGTACATCAGGTCAAGTCAAAAGTAAACGGTACCATGTCAGGTGCATCATGTAGCAATGTTAAGTCAAGGTACGAACACATCGTGGGTGTGCTCACAAACAGATATATAATCGAACAGGGTAATAACAGCAGGAAATAAGCAATGAGTTAAACAACAATCAACAGTTTCATTCAATCACAAGAGTGCAGTAATACAGTGCAGCCGTTTTATTATATTAACAGGTTTTGAGCACCGTTAGCGGTGCAATAGTTAAATGATGATGCGATACAGTTATATCAAGCCTTTGATTACGAATGTCCGAATATAATGAAACTACATGTGTAAAGGCTATCATCTATTAAACAGTAAAATGTGATTAACAGGTAAACTTAGTTATATGGTTTAAAGTGGCAAACTGTAATTTAGCCGGTTATGCATATTTGATAACCTAAACTGGCAATAAAGCATCATAGCAGTGAATCGAATGCAATCTATTATGTACAGGTTTATCAGGAAATAATTTATTTGACATGAAGCAAGGTATGTAAGGTGATTTGCTAAATGATATGTCATTAAACCACACATGAATGTTAAAGCAAGTTATAAAGTGGTAATAGCATGTAGCAAGTATCGAATACTTGGCTCGACGAAACGACGAACACGAAAACGGAACGTAACGTCGGCGGGGAAACACGCGACGGACGCACGGTTCACGGATTGAACCCAAACGACGAACCAAGGGACCTCACGGGTCAGAGCACTCCGCTGGATCGTCAGGACATGTCACCGGCACGGCCGGATTCCGGCGAACAGCGACAACAACAAACGGAAAAATTAATGCACGGCCAAGGGATAAACCGGAGGGAAAATGGAAGGAGGAAGGGGAGAGAGGGCTTACTGGTGTTGCAGAAGGCGTGACAGCGATGGGGTCGACGGTGGTGGGGCGCCGGCGAGGAGGTTGCAGGCGATGGGCTAGGGCTAGGTCGCTGGTTTCTCGCGATGGGTTATATTTCGTGAAGAAGAAAAGATGAAGGGGGGGATTTTATATATATATAGGGGGGAGAGAGAGAGGGTTAGAGAGAGAGAGAGATATAGAAAGGTAGAGAGAGAGGGATACGTTAGAGAGAGAGAGAGAGAGAAAGAGAGAGAGAGAGAGCCGTTGGAGGGGGCCTACGGGGAAAAGAAAGAGCCTTGATTGGCCAGGGGAGAGATTCGTGGGTTTTAAGAATATTTAAAAGATTTTTAAATATTAAATTAACAGTAAGATTACGAATATATTATAGTTTTGATTATTTTATTAATTTGGAATTTTGGCGCTGAATGAAACATTTCCAAATCGCGCCTGAATTGGGTCCAAAAATTCGAAATTTAAATAATAGGATTTTAAGCGGGTTCCAAATTTTAAAATGAGGTGTTTTATGATTAAAAAGCATACCCCCAAGTCGGACACCTGTACACGCGCGTAGCCGTCCAAACTCGCCCGTTTCACCGAACGGGACGAGAACACGATACACGGACGCTACCACGAGGCTAGGGGTGTCAAGTAGGCCAAGATAGATATTTTTAATTTTATTTTAGGTGCTAAAATTTGTTATATGCAGAAATGACCTTTCCGGGTAAAATTTTACAGTAAGTGACAAACAGGCAGGCTAAATGAAATGAGTACTACATCAATGCTCAAACAGTAACTGAAAATAGTAGTATTGGGCTCGGGTGTTACATGCACCCACGATGTTGAATCGCATGGACGGGCTTTCTGATATCCGAGCTCGTTTCCATATTCCCCCTGACTATTCGCCTCGTCTGGACAGGGAGGGTGAGCGGGCAGACCAGGTGCAGGGCAATGAGATTGCTCTGTACCTGAAAGCATTATGGGTAGGGATGCGTCTGCCCTTCTCGTCCGAAATTTGCGTCGTACTCCATTGCTTCCATCTTGCTCCGGGCCAGCTAGCGCCGAACTCGTGGAGGATCCTCCTCAGGTTTCTGGTCCGGCTGAAAATTGATCGGATCCCTTTCGGCTTGAGTCTTCTCCGCTCCTTTCATTATTATAAAAATCATCCCGGTACCAGCAAGGACAAACCGAGCTGGGTGTACCTTTCTTTCAAAAAACATAAGGGTATGACGGCCGGGTCTGGGATAGTGGTTATCCCTTCTTCCATCCATGAATGCAAGGAGAAATTTGTCTTCGCCGGGCCTCTAGAAGGAGAAGATTGTCCCGTGCTCACCAAGTGGTATAGGGCCAATTGCCCTAGGGTCAAACAGTCGAGTGCCCCAGAGGCGAAGGTGGTGCACAGTGGGAACCAATCCAGCGGGCCGATATCCTGCTTTCCGAGTAGGCTTTGAGCTGGGCAGGACTCAGTCCCGCGCGCTTCGGAGGTAAATTAAGAGTTCGCCGATCAATTTAGACTTAGCATAATTCTAGCATAATTTTGCTGTTTCAGTTGCTGACCCCCTCCTTTTTTTCCTTATGTATATTCCGCAGAGCCAATGTATGACTTGAAGATCATGGCTGCCATAGCCGCCAAGATGCAGGAGAGGAACGGCGGTAGCGCTAGCTCATCCAGACCCGCACCGAGCATGGTTTTTCGGCAAGCCCCTTCCGTCAGGGTCCCCGTAGCCCTTCCCGTCCCGGGCAGTAGCATGCCAGGGATGCAGCGCCTCAGGCGAGAACAGAGGTGTCGTCCTCTGCCGATTCTCCGCTCAAGAGACAGAAAAGAGTGGTTTCCCGGCCACCCCAACCGGGATACAGGTGCAGGAGGCAACTTCTACATCGATGTGCCTTCAGGATTTTCTATGGCTGACTGTTTACTAGCGGACATGAAGAAGGCGACAGGGGCTAAGATTCTCCGAGGCACCCTAAAGGCCCAAGTGGTGGCGATAGCTCAGGAGCCCGTTTAGGTTGGTAACTTTTTCAAAATTTCTCCAAGTGTTTTCCCTCTATTTATCTCCTAAAATGGTTCGTATTTTCTGCAGGTCCTCCAGCATTGCGCCTTTCTTGCCGCTATGGAGGCCGAAGAGGTGGCCCCGGCGATAAAGAAGGCCGGTGAATCTTTCTCGCGCGAGGAAGAGCTCTTCGCCCAGCTGAAACAAGCGGAGGATAAGACGACTTCCCTAGACTCGAGGTTGGTTGTGGAGGGTCTGACGGTCGCCAAACTGAAGGAGTCTCATCAGCTCCTGACCGAATCCAACCAGGCTATTTAGGCCAAGATGGAGGAGGTCAACGGGCTCTATGACGCCATGAAGAAGCAGAGGGACTCATTCAAAAGGAATGCCCGAATGGCCCACGAGGCGGCGAAGCATGCCGAGGGCGGGATGGAAAAAGCTGTGGAGGAGTACAAGACGTCCGACCAATTCTACGTCGACCTTGCCGACTATGCGGCCATCGGGTGGCATAACGCCCTCAACGCCTTTAAGGATGCTATGCCTGGGTTCGACGATCAGGAGCTTCACGCAAGGTATCCCCTTGCCGAGGAAGTGCCCCAAGGAAGCATCACCGAGCCGGCAGGAGAAGGCGAGGTGGCGAGCAGAAGCACCGAGCCAGAGGCCGCAATCGACGCTCCTGGCGGAAGTGCCGAATAGGGGGAAGTGGCGGCCAAGAAGGCGGCTTGAGCCCCCCTTTTGTTATTATATTTTTGTAAGCATCCAGGCATCTTGTAAGGCTGGGGAGCCCATAATACCTTGTACATAACTCGGAATATCAATAAAGTATTTTTTGCTCGCCTATGCAATGTTTTTACTCTTGCAAGTGTAGATAGGTCGGAGTCCCGCGAACGACAAGTATACATAGTGTCGGAGAGACGATAGGCCGGTGTCCAGTGAACGCCAAATATACATAGAGTCGGGGAGACGAGCGAGCGTAACATACGAACAAACAATCGCCAAGTGCAGGTACATCGGCGTCCCTACTCACCCCGAAGTCGAGGTGACGAGCGAGTATGACATACGAACGAACGAACGCCAAGTACAAGTAGATCGGCGTCCCTCCTCACCCCGGAGTTGAAGTGATGAGCGAGCACAATAGATGAACGAACGAACGCCAAGTATAAGTAGATCGACGTCTTTCCTCACCCCGGAGTCGAGGTGACAAGCGAGCGCAACATACGAATGAAAAAACGCCAAGTACGAGTAGATCGATGTCTCCTGGACTCGGCCGTGGATGAGTCGAGCAGGAAACTACTCGGCCGCTTCGCGATGAGGGCTTTGGATCCGCAGCGTAGCCGGACAGGAAGCTTCCCCCTGCGGATGAGCCGAGCAGGAAACTACTCGGCCGCCTCACGACGAGGGCTTTGGATCCGCAGCGTAGCCGGACAGGAAGTTGCCCCCCGTGGATGAGCCGAGCAGAAAACTACTCGGCCGCCTCGCGACGAGGGCTTTGGATCCGCAGCGTGGCCGGGCAGGATGCTGCCTCCCGCGGATGAGCCGAGTAGGAAACTACTCAGCCAGCGAGGGTTTCCATATCTTGGCCTCCTTGATTCTCAGGATTTCTTGGAGATGTCGTTCAACCTTCTTTGACCCGCATGGGAGGGAGTAGGCCAGTAACCGGACGCCACATGGCCACGCCTTATCGGGAAGATGCGATACTCCGTGATTTATGCTGCGGCGTGGGAAGATGTCACGCCCCGCTTCCCAGGGTGCACTAAGATCGGCACGTGACAGAGCCAACCATGCTACCTGTGGATAGGAAACATCCCTCCACAGTCACATTACGGCTGTCTATAAGATATCAAGAACAGGAAAGTAAAATAAACTATCTAGTACATGTCTATGCAAGAATAAACGAGTCAAGAAATAATATGTGGAAGCAATAAATCCAATAAACGGTAACATCTGGAAAGTACGGAAATAACTAAACCAATTGGATACTAACAGGATCCTCACTGCTCGGCCTGACGGCGGAAAATACTCCTGCTCAGCCTGCGACAAAGGTAGAGGATCTGGGACATGCAAAACCCAGATGTCAGTGCGTCATAATATCAACAATAATATAAACAGGGAGTAACAGGAATGCATGCATGAATTATAAAAGGTACATGAATGTAATAAGTGAGCAGGGATATATAACGGTGAAGTGTAACAGTATATGTGAAGTGCAGCGGGGAAACTAAACTTTGCTACTGGGTTAACTACTCTCAAGTTCGTGAAATCAATTTAATGAATCATCGATGCAACTCAATAGTATCCCGTGCATTCCCGGGACCACGGTCCAGATTCTCAGGCTGAAACCGAGACATGCCGCTAGGCACTAAACATGAAACATGTACAGATGAATGATGTCAGCATGATCATCCCAGGGCTGGCCTAGCCCCTAAAACTGATCAGTATAAGTATCGAACTGTCGAGTTACAAGTCAGGTTTCATCATTGATTTCCCCATACCCCCATGTTATATGTTCAAGTCAGGTATTGATAAATCTGAGACTAATGCCAATACAGGATCAAGCAGGAACATGTTTGTCTATACAGACAACAGGATATGTCCATCGGGACAACATGTCAGGATTGTCAGCATTAGAAACAGGATCAGGTAACATGTCAAGTAATGATATATCAGGTCATGTCAGGTAGTGTACATATATTAAGTCATGTCAAGTAGTGGTGTATCAGGTCATGTCAAGTAGTGCATAGGTAACAAGCGGGTGCTCATAATCAAACTGTAGCAAATATTGAATCAGGGTGAAAGTACGGATGTACAATAAGAGCATGGATGCACAAATATCGATCAGGGGTCACATCATGACTAAGTAGGATGCACAATTATCAAGCATGGTGCACTAATACAACAGTAACATGAAATAATATGGTCTCGGCGTGCAACTAGATATGTAATAAACCGTACGGATACAGACGGATACTATAAAACTGTAAATCGGTAAAATTTGCTGAATATTAAAACACAAGCACTATTATTTATTAAATAGATATTGATATAATAATATTAACAAACTATATTTTGTATAACATTATAAAATGCAGATTATAAACTAATTAAAGATAATAATAAGAAATATTACGACGATATATATTTTAAATGATATGGATACAAACGGGTATCCGAAAACGGTAAAACTTTAATATGGATTTACAGTGCAATCAACATGTGATATTTTTATTCATATGGATGCAAAATAAGATACATAGCATGTAGCAAGATGAATTAGCATGCGACTAGATATGTAAATAGTGATATGGATGCATACGGATGTCCGAAGACAGTAAAATTGTAAAATGGTAATGTGGGATGCATAACTAAACATTATGTGATGTTATTATTCAAATGGGTGCAATATATTTCGTATCTTGTTATATGCAAATTTATCTTGTTATATGATAACATTATGTGATGTTATATGCAATATATATAAATATATATACGTTTATAAATATATTAGAATATAATATTGGTTAAATTTGAGATTTTGGTTAATACAAAAATAGTCTAAAACACGCCCGGCTCGGGTCTAAAATTACAGTTTGAAAATACGGATAATGTACGTATAAACTAAAACCAAAATATGATATCCGGGTAACGAAAATGCATACCCCCAAGAACGGATGCACGTAGCGTGCACGTGGCTATCCAAACAAGTCCGTTTCACTGAACGGGACGAGAACAAGATGCGCGGATGCTACCACAGGGTTAGGGGTATCATGCAGGCCATGCAATGTATTTTTAAAATATTTTATGTGACTTAAATGTTATATTAAAATGCAGATACCAGGTAAAATGCTAGTATGCAAATGAAAGTGCACGAGTCCACGTATCAAGTCAGGATAAATCATAAACATGAATCAAGACTGGTTTCAAGCATGCGGGTCGGGTCGGATGCAAATACAGATTTCAAATATACTCTTCGCATCCAAAACACAGTAAATCAGGAAAATACCATAAATAAAGAAATATATGAACTAGAACTTGTATAAATGAACTAGGGTGTTACAGAAGATCTCGGTCGTTGGAAAGACTTTTGTTGAGGCTATAAATAGTGAAGGTATGCCCTCCCTCAGGCACCCACGTTGATTTCCTTCTAGCCGTTTCGTCTCTTCCTAATGACGGGCCGCGCGTACACCATCCGAGACATCATATCTCGAGACGACGTATATTTCTATGGACTTGATCATTCTAAGGCGACGTAGGAGACCATGATAGATCGTCTGGAGGGTCACTGTGGGCGTCTACTACCCCGTCGATCCCCTCTCCTGCAGGTGCTTATCTACGCTATATGAAGATCTTCCCCGGGTCTTGTCACGCCCCGCTTCCCGGTATACGGGCAGAGGGCGCGACTGGCCGCTACGTATTTACTCTGAAGTAAATACGCTAAGCGTATCTAAGCAATATAAAGGAAAATGCATAAGAGACAAAATAATGAACAACAACTTTATTTATTAACATTGTTTTGTATAATGCATGGAAAAGTAAATATATCTGAATGAAAGCAATGCCTAAATAGTGGCATAACAGAAATGGAAAGTACTGAAATGAAATGTTTACAAGTGTAACTACAGCTCGGGATCTTCAATAAACTGGTCCAAGTCTTCATTGCTAGGCTCGATCTCTGGAAGGTCCGAATCACCTAACGACATTCAAAGAAGAAGAAAGAGAATGTCGTCAGCGATCAAATTGCTCGGTAAGTCCCAAAGATAAGGGAGAAATAGAATAGCCAGAGAGAGAGTGTGTGTGTAACTTTTAAAGTGGTATTATATTTTTATAATGTTGTATTTAATGTTAACGCTGTTGTTTGTAGCTTGGTACAGAAGGATGCCAGTGTATACGAGAGGAGTCTCACTTGCCCCGGAGACTAAGGTATCAGGAACTCAAGGAACCGTTTATACCACGGTACAACAGTAATGGAATACAGGTTAGGTGTCATATGGTTGCAGTCTCGTGCCACTTCTAACACCTTCCGTACCAATCTACCCCTTAAACCCCGCGATGTCTTGATCGTATTGTTTGAATTGTATTGCAACTTGTATTGTCTTGTAATATACATTGTATAATTAGATGACTTGCCGAAACCATGATATCAGTAAATGGATATAACTGGAGAATCATGGATGTAACTGGAGAATCATGTAAATGGAAGTATATCCATGGTTCGGTTCAGTCGATATAGATTGAATATTTTGAATATATGGATTCATGTTGAATTGTAGTATTGTATATTGTACTTGAATCATATTCAAGTCAGATTATTATAATGAGACCCAGTCTGAGCCAGAACAATTAGAAAAGAAATTGAAATCCTGAATTAAGTTTTGATGTTATCGGTAACCGCTGCACATGGGCGGCAGGATTTGTGTCTTTTTCAAAGACGATTACCGTGTTGATAACACCGTTTGTTAAGTTGTCTACCTTAAATAGGCAAGCGCCCATATCTCCGGCTCTCTGAGGCTCAAGAGACTGGTCCCGCTTAAACCTATGTTTATTAGGGTCCTTATTGTAATTTAGTATAACTTGAGAGGTTTTATGTAAAACTAATTTTGTATAGTTTTCAAAATACAACTCAAGTATTTAATTATCGTCTTTATATACATACAACAATTTAATGATCAAGATAAATATGTATACATGTTCGAATAGCATGAAATGAGTCAAGTATATTAATCGAGTAACTACCATAAACAATGCTGTAAAGAAATATTATGTACGACTAATTAATCAAGTCGAACGAATGCGGAATATAAACAGAAATATGGAGTGTTTTTCACGTGTGAGTTCCAGTTTCACATAAATACGACTGCCGGTTTGGGAGGTATATCTGTTTTCGTATCGTCCCACAAAACAGATCAGAATCTATTCGGCACCGTCACATATTTTTAAAATATAGTTTCGGTCAATTTCCATCAGGTTTCTGTTCATATCATAATTTTGCATTCTTTTAGACCCCATTCTTATGCATTTTACAAATAAACAGGTGCTTTTGACCCATGTCTGCTACATAGTTACAGGTTACAGGTTCTCGGAACAAAAAACAGTGAAAAATACAGAAGACGATACAAAAGTGAGACTACGACCAACAAAGGGAAGAATCTTGATCAAGCCTATAGTTGGAGAATAAACGAAGATCAGTTCACAAAGAACAAGGCAGCGCAAGGTTCAAGACTTCGACACGAAACGAATGGTAAAAATCCACTACATTACTCACTGTGGAGATCTGGAAGAGAAATAGAAGATATTATGAAGAACCAACCAAAGAAATAGGAAGACAAAGAGAAGAAGAACCAGCACAGAAAAAACTGAACTAACAAGCTCACTGTTTGGCCGCGGAACCGCGGCCAAACCTGGCCTATGGCCGTGCTTCCGCGGCCGTGTATTGCCCGTAATGATGGAAAAAAGTTATGGTAATTGGCGGCGCGTTGAATAGTCTTCCTAGGGGTATATTTGTAAAAGCAAAAGCATACATGCGGCGATTGTAAACCTAGGGTTTTCTATGTGCTATAGATAGAGACCCAAAAACTTGTTTTAGGTCATGCCTCTTTTCATTGAATAAAATTCAGAGTTCTTTTCAAGTTTTGGAGAGCATCAATTTGTAAGTAGTTCTTTTTTATTTGCCCTAGTTATTAGTTTTTAATTTATGCCCTAGATAAAATTCTTATTTGCCTTAGTTTAATCTAGATTAGAATTTTTATTAATCTGCAGTAGTTAATTAATCTCTTAACTCTAAAACCAAAATAAAAATTATGACTTTTGTAGATCTCTCAATGAGCGAGTAGTTTTCTCGCTTGTTAGGGTTAGGATTATGGAAGGGTTTGAGAGATGCGAATCTCTCACCCCTTTCTTGCCCATCACATGTTATTAATTAGGACTCCATGCATACATACATATTCCGCTCCCTACGGCACCCTACCCACGAGATAACGGTGATACCGTAGTATAAAAGACCGGATATGCATATTTTCCATGGAGGTTAGGGTAAGGATTAAGAAAGGACGGAAAAGGACCTAGAGAAAGAAACATCGTTCTTCCCGATCGTCCTAATTCCCTTTATTAATAATTACCATAACACCTAAAAAGATCTAATTTAGGGCATTGAAAGAGGTGGGAAATTTTATTTTACCAAACTTAACCTAAACCTAACCCTAGCAATATTTCTAATCCTAGTCCAAGTCAATTTAGTTTTTAGTGATAAAGATCCAAACACCATTTGGAATTAACTCGTTAGAACAATTAGGAAATACACAACATCCATGTGGACCGACCCGTATTCACCGGCTAGCTACCAAGTGACGCCGTTTTTGATTGCGGTTATTAAATATTTTTGATCTAAAATCTGACTAAAATCAGTTTCAGGTTAAGAAAATTATTAGAAAATTGTAGGTCTTTCGATATACTTATCTAAAACACTAAGATTACACGATTTTGATTTCTGAAACTCTAGTTATGATCATTTTAATATCAACGTTTAAAACAGAAATTCAGATTTCTGGACAACAACTATATGTTATATTGCAAAGTCTATATCGGGTTGTTTCATGCATTGCTAAGTAATATAAAATACAGAAAATTATAGCTTTATCAATTATGCATCTACACATCTAAATGTTGTCACAAACGGACATCGGGTGTTCGAGTTATGTCCTATTTAAAAATAGTGTACGAATCAGGACAGATTCTTTCCAGATCTGTCACTTAATATTGTAACACAGTTTTCTATATTTTACGTCGGTTTTCAGTAAAAATATAAAACAAATAAAATCTAGATATTTTGATGTAGATATTCGAAATATCTGAAAACACTTAATTTGGATTAAATATTATAGAGTTATGGCCTTTCGAAGAAGACCCTTATTGGCAGTTTTCTAGTTTTAAAAACAGTGAATAAAAATTACGTAACTTCTAAACCGTTATTCGGTTTGATATGAAATTTTTACCGTAAACCTGAAATTCTATCTATTATTTATCCTAATTTTCCTAGTATTTTCAGATGTGAAAATTAATTTTTAAAAATTATTTTAAAGATAAAAGTATTGATATGTCATATGTGAGAATGAGGAAATCATGGTATTTATTCGTAACTTTATTTATTTTTTTTACAAATTTAAATAGAGTAATTTAAAATACAATAACAAACGATGTAATCATAATCGATCACTATGAAATCTTAACATATGGATTGAGAGTAATGAAAAAGACTTTACAAACATATATGTGTGTATGTTTGTGTGTGTTCATTATTTATATATGTATCCATTTAATTAATTATTTAGGGACTATGATATGAAAAGAGAAGTTTTTCATGTCAATATAAAAAAATTAAGAGAAAGAGAAAGAGACGGAGGGATGGAAAGAGAGAAGGGACTTACATACACAAGCCGGTATTGTCACCGGGCTTGTCTATCCGTCGATAGCCTCGCGTTACTAGCGAGATCTCCTTGAGAATTTCTTCATGTTCTTCGGGGAATTTAGATGAAAAAGGATATGTGAAATGATAGAAATGTGTGATAATGAAAAGAAAGAGTAGCGAGATATAAAAAAGTTTATGGCCACTATAATTCTAATAAATCATGGCTCATAACCATTCTAATTATTTTGGGAGTTAAAAAGAAGATGAAATGAAAGGTCTCATTTGTATGTTATGAGAAGAATAAAAAATTGATAAAAAAAATAATTGCAAGAATGGAGATTTGAACATATGATTTATGGAATAACAATGTAAGGACTTAACCAATGAGCTACAAGATTGTTCATGCACATATTTAATTAGAATTAAATATATGCTGTTGCTTGAAAAGAAAGTGGGCTTTTGGGCTCATATTTTTATAAAAGAAAATGAAAATGATATTAGATTTGAGTTATGGGCTGGGTCATGTCTTACATTTAATTTTGAATAGGTTAAGATTTAGTTTAAAGAAATGGGTTTGGGAAAAAATAGATGGAATAATAAAATAATATATCTAATAGAAAACAAAAAATACTAAGAATAAATAAATACAATATTTTACTAAAGAAAGAAAACTCGAAGGTATAGTAATATTAGGGTCGTTGCATGTCTTTACAAGGCCCTGTCCCCGCAGGCAATGGAGGAGGCGTTCGACAAGATGCACACGGCCTATGAACTGGGTCTGATCTCGAAGAGCAGGCGGGATCGCTCAACAAATACTCTTCTCGAATGTTTCCAGCAAAGGTTGATTATGATATCGTGTTCGGCGGCGGGGGCCCCCGGCGAATTCTTAGCTTCTCGGGTCCATAGAAACCGACAGAGGGAGCGGGCGGAGGCCGTTGGGCTCGGCTGGAGGAACTCTCCTTCGAGTATCATCGTCAATGTTTTTTTAATCCACTTCCCCCTTTACTGTAATAGTTAGGGACTATGTGCTTTTTCCTTTGCTCTGTAAGGTTGAGGAGCCAAGAATACCTCCTAATAAATTCTTAATAATTTTTCTTTAGCTTAAAGACCTTTCTTTGCCTGTGATTACAGAACATCGATCCTCTTTGTTTGCTTTTCGAAGCGTAGGTGGACTAGCGCTTTTCCTCTACCTCTTACATCGGAGCCGAGGTAGGGAGGACAGAGCTAGATTTAGGTCGGCTGCTCTTTGAGCGCGCCTGGGCACTTGTCCTGCGACACCTTCATTGCTTCTGAGACGGGCTAAAGAAAGCCCATGGCCGGATGCTATAGGGTCCGTATTTTGTCGAGCAGGAGAGTACTCGTTTTGAATGAGTGCGGCGGATAGGAGACTATCCGTCGGCCTCAGAGCGGAGCAGGAATCTACTCGCGTGAGAGCTTAGCTTAGAAACTTTAGTTGACACAAAAAGGAATTTTATTACTCGAAAGGGTACAAGTTTATTTGTACAACTTAAGCTTTTCGGCGTTATATGGCCGAGGAAAATCATGCCCCCAGGAATCTTGAAGACGGTAGGCTCTGCCGGGCAATGTTTCTATCACAAGGAATGGCCCGTCCCACTTTGGGAAAAACTTATGTAGCTTCCCTTCGTCTTCAAATTCGTTTCGACGTAAGACTAAGTTTCCTGTCTTGAAAGCTCGATATTTAACCCGGGCGTTGTAGTATCGGACGGTCTGCTGTTGATACGCAGCCATCCTGGTTTGCGCCCGATCTCTTTTCTCCAATAAGATGTCTAGGTTGCTTCGAAGCTCTAAGATATTAGCCTCGTCGTCGAAGTGCTCGACTCGATAACTGGGCAAGCCGATTTCCGTGGGGACCATTGTCTCGGTGCCGTAACAGAGGCTAAACGGGGATTCCCCCATAGGTGTTTTTCTCGACATTCGCAATGCCCACAGTACCCGAGGCAGTTTCTCGACCCAGCTGCCCCGTCTTCCCTCCAGGCAGGCTCTTAGCCCCCGGATGACGCCTCGGTTTGCTATTTTGGCTTGCCCGTTGCATTAGGGATGCGCGACCGTGGACAACTTCATCAATATGTGATAGTCATTGCAAAATTCTCTGACTTTGTCAATTTCGAAGCTGGTTCTGTGGTCAGTGATGATGCATCTCGGAATTCCAAAGCAGGAGATTATATTATTTTGCAGGAATTTTATCGTAGAGGCGGCATCCGGTTTCCTGATCGGTATGGTTTCTATCCATTTTGTAAAGTAATCCACGACGACAATGATGTATTTGTATCCACCCGTGCCGGCGGGGAGTTAGCCAACCATACCTATTCTCCATTGCGCAAATGGCCAAGGGGAACTTAGTGGTGTTAATTTGGTAGCGGGTAGCCGAGAGATGCTGCCAAAAAGTTGGCAGATCCTGCACCTTCTGACCATTTTTCCCGCGTCTTGGTGTATTGTCGGCCAGTAATACCCTTACAACAGTGTCTTTTGAACTAGACTGCGGGCCCTTTGGTGTGCCCTCCGACTCCTTCATGTATCTCTCGGAGGACATAATTTGCTTCATCGGGATTGAAGCTTCAGAGTAGAGGTTGGGTGTATGACATTTTGTACAGGTTTTCTTTACTCCACACGAAGTGGCGAGCTTTCGTACGGAACCGGCGTGCCTTGACCCGATCCTCAGGGAGTACTTCGTCCTTAAGGAATTCTACAATGGGTTTTCTCTAATCCGGGATATCCCCTTGAGTAGTGTAGATTCGATGTATTACTTCTCCATCTTCCACGCTGGGTCGTTGCAGGACTTTGAAGTGGATATTTCTTTTGTGATTGGCCGAGTAAGAGGAAGCGGGTTTGCTTAGCGCGTCGGTCTCGGCGTTCATGCTCCTGGGAATCTGTTCTACCTGGACCTTTTCGAAATTTCTCCGAAGTCTTTTTACCTCTGTTAGGTATTTCATCATCAGGGGTTCCCGGGCTTCAAGATGTCCGGTCACCTGGCTAACGATTAGCGCGGAGTCACTACGAATCCTGATTGTCTTTAGCCTCTACCCCGGAGGTGATTCGTAGCCTGGTTAATAAGGCATCGTATTCTACTACGTTGTTCGACGCCTTAAAGCAAAGTCTTAAAGAGTACTCCATCTCTGCCTCATTCAGACCACGTATGATTAACCCGACCTCACTCCTTTCCTCTGTGGAAGAGCCGTCCACATAGAGTACCTAGTCCGAAACCGGGCCGAGCGTCTCCTCGACTAAGGGCCATGGATTAGGGCCCCGTGCTGGTGCTCCTTCCTTAATGGGAATGGTGCATTTAGCCACGAAATCGGTTAGGCCTGTGCTTTGATATCTTATCTTGGTCGGTACTTGGTGTCGAATTGGGACAACTTCTATCTCTATTTCTCTAAGTGGCCCGACGATTCGGGGGAACCGAGGATATTCCCCAAGGGTCATTCGGTGAGAATGATGATTGTGTGAGCTTGGAAACAGTGCCGCAACTTCCTGGAGGTGACGACGAGCTCGAGAACTATTTTTTCTATGGCCGGGTATCTGATTTCTACGTCCTTGAAAACGTGGCTGACATAGTAGACCGGTTTTTGTATTCCTTCGAATTCTCTGATGAGTACAGAGCCGGCAGTCTGTTCGGAGACGGCTAGATATAGTGACAGCTCGTCCCCCTCAACTGGTCGGGTGAGAAGCCGGGGGGGGTCGCCAGGTGTGCCTTGAGCTGCTCGAAAGTGATTTGGCACTCCTGGGACCATTCGAATCTGGGGATCTTCCTTAAGGCTTTAAAGAAAGACGAACACTTTTCTCCGGATCTGGACATGAAGCGACTCAAAACAGCCACCCTACCTGTGAGTCGCATGATATCAACATTGTTCCTGGGTGCCGCCATGTCGATGATGGCTCTAATTTTCTCCGGGTTTGCTTCGATTCCTCGGTGGGTGACCATGAATCCAAGAAATTTCCCGCTTGTGACGCCGAACGCGCATTTGCCTGGATTCAGCTTCATCTTGTACTTTTGCAGGACGTCAAATGTCTCGCCGAGGTTTATGGTGTGTTCGGCTGATAGGGTGGACTTCACGAGCATGTCGTCGATGTAGACTTCCATATTTCTCCTAATTTGTGGCTTGAACAGCTTGTTGACCAGCCGCTGGTATGTTGCCTGACATTTTTGAGGCCGAAGGGCATTACCCTGTAGTAGTAGACTCCTCGATCGGTGGTGAAGACAATTAGCTCTTCATCAACCGGATTCATCCAGATTTGATTATAACCGGAGAAGGCGTCCATGAAGCTTAGTAGATCGTGACCGGCCGAGCTGTCTATTAACTGATCGATTCGAGAGAGTAGGTAGTTGTCTTTGGGGCAGGCCTTGTTTAGATCGGTGAAATCGACGCACATGCACCATTTCCCGTTTGCCTTCTTGACCATGACCACGTTTGCTAGCCAATCCGAGTAGTCCAGGTTCCTGATGAAGTCGGCCGCGAGCAGTCGGTCTACTTCCTCCTCTATCGCTTTCTGCTTCATTGGCACGAAGCTTTTTTTTCTTTTGTCGGACTGGCCGGGCTTTCGAGTCGACCCCGAGCTTGTTGGAGATCACCTTAGGGTCGATCCCGGGCATGTCCTAGGGTCCAGGTAAACACATCGGAGTTATTCCGGAGGAACTGGATCAGGTCATCCCGAGCGCCCACTGTCAAGAGTGAGCCGATCTGGACAGTTCGGCCGTTGTCTCCCTCCCTGAGAGGAACTTCTACCAAAGACTCCACCAGGGCACCTCGAATCTCTTTTTGGTCATCGTCGCGTGTATCCAGAGACTCCTGAGGATCATATACGTCTTCGAAATTGTCAACCTCTTTCTCCCCGGGATACGTTGAGGCGAAACAGACCCTGGCGGTTTGCTGGTCACCATAGGCCCCGCCTATTCCTCCCATTGTCCAGAGGGAACTTGAGCACGAGGTGATAGGTCGAGACCTGAGCCTGGAAGGCGTTTAGGATTGGGCGACCTAAGAGGATGTTATAGGACGACGGGATCTTGGCAACGAGGAAATTCACCGGTATGGTTCACTTTCTTCCTGCTTCCCCAATGTTGAGAGGGATGGTGATCGATCCCATGGCCAAGACGGAATGGTTTGTAAACCCGGAGAGGACGTGGGAGGTCGGTTAGAGGTTGGACAGATTTAATCCCATACGCTAGAAACAGTCGTAAAACAGGATATCCGCCGAGCTCCCTGAGTCGATCAACATTCTTCGAACCTCGTATCGGTTTACCCTGACTGCTATCACGAGGGGATCATTGTGCGGGAGTGATATGTCGTGAAGTTCTTCGTCGGTGAAGGTGATTGGATCGTCTTTCTTGCACTTCTTGTGGGGCGGATCATTTAAGGTTATGACCGGCCTGGAGCGGCGGGTGCCCTCGTTGCTTGGAACCGAACCTGCAGAGATGACCATGATCTGCCCGACCGTCAATTCTCCTGGACGGGGTTGGTTTGTTTGCTCCCGATCTTCCTGGCGTTTGTCTCGCAGGTACTTCGCTAGGTGACCGGAGCGAATCCGCTCCTCAATATAGTCACGGAGTTGTTTGCAGCTCTCGGTCGGGTGCCCCTTCGACCGATGGTAGGCGCAGTACGGACCGCGGAGTCGCTTGCCCAGCCTTTAAGTAGCTAGCAGGAGTTTGAAAAACTTCTAGCCCTTAGCTTCCTCTAGTAGCTCGGTCTGGGAGGCATCAGGGGAGTGTACTCATGAAACCTCGGAGAATAAGGTTTTGGACGTTCGACCTTCTTTTTCTCCTCTGTCCCATTTCTTTCGGTCCGTTCGGTCGCCGCAGGGCAATTTGGCGTTTACCTCCAACTCGAGTTGGATTTCTCGCTCGGTCCAGGCCTTTACTTCGGCCATGGTCTTAGGTTGCGCCAATGCAAAAGAGCAGAGCCACTCTTTGTGCCTAAGACCTGACCTCAAGGCGGTGATAACCATTTCGTCGCGGTGCTCGGGAACTTCTATGAGGGCATTATAGAAGCGGGTGACGTAACCCTTGAAGAATTCCCCGTCTTCACTCTTGATGGTAAACAGGTAGTCGACCGTCCTTTCCTGTCGCCGGTTACCGACGAAATGACCGAGGAATTGAGTCGCCAGCTCATCAAAGGTCGAGATTGAGTGTGGCGCAAGTCCACAGAATCAATGCCGGCCGGCCCGGATGAGGGTGGTGGGAAAGGTTCGGCACCGAGCTGCATCTGAGTTGTCTTGGAAGCTCATGCCCGCTGTAAACGCGTCCAAGTGGTCTTTCGGGTCAGATTTCCCGTCGAAGAGGGCCACTTTGGGCGGTTTGTTCCTGGACGAGACCCACTCACCTAGTAGCTGCTCTGTAAAGAGCCTCGTGAGAGAATCTGCGGAGTAGTTTGCCATCCCTCTGGCCAAACGGCAGCGTGTCGCATGTCTTCGATTTTCTTCTCAAGGGCTTCGATTCGCTGATGGTACCCCGAGGATTCTCCGCTCTCGGAGTGCCTGCTGTCTCTGCTTTGGGTTTGCGTGATGGAGCGGTTTCGGCTTCACTCTATCACATTCCTTAGGTCCTCGGGGGGAACCCTTCGTGATCGGTCCCGAAGTAAGCCGCGTGCGCGGTCTCGATGGATGCGGGGACATCGATCTCCCCTGGAATCAGGCGACTTGACCGACGTCTCCTCAGGGGGCGAGAGAACGCGGCGGCCGTTGAAGCGACGACCTGGTCTCTCCTGAGATCTCGGTGTCGAACTATCCGACGCCCAACGAGTCATGTAATCATTCCTCGTATGGGGGTCGTGACTGCCGGAATCGGCACGCCGGTGTTCGGTGACATCGAGAAAGGCATGAGTAAGGTCGAGAGCCTGAATGCGCCCCTTCGTCGTCCCATGCACGCCGTTGTTCCAGGAAGTGGGGACAGCGGTTTGGCGGGAATGGCCGGCCATTTGAACACGAGCGAGCGCGTCCATTATCGCCGTGAGCTTATCGATCTGCGCTGATAAGGCGTTGATGACGTTGGGAGGTGGAGTAGGACTGATCCCGCCTCCGTTGTGGAGGGCGGAGTGGCTCGTGCTGGGATCTCCATGATGAAGATCGCCGGCCATTGTATTGAGGGCGGAAGATCAACTTTCTTGGATAGGAAAAGAGGGAATTTCCTACAGACGGCGCCAACTGATGGAGGTCGGAATCTCCCTCAGATGTTGTCCTCCGTCGATCTTGGGGCCAGCCGTGTCGAACGGTTGAGATTTAGTATAGGGATTGAGCATGTAGGTCTCAATGGATTGTTGGTTGTCGTTGGCACCGAGCCACCTGCAAGGGAAGCCTCGGGATGGGAAACCACCGTAGGACCCTCCGACTATCAAGTAAGTACCGAGGAGTAACTGGGCAGAGTAGCGATGTATTGGAAACGAGTTCGACGTACCCGAGTCATCTGGAAGAGGGGTTTATATAGCGGTCGCCTGGAGCGAGCCGACGCGAGAATCTCGCCGTCCGTTACGCTCATACGTCACGTTCGCGTTGATGGCGGCATACGCCCACAAATAGCGAGATACGCTAACGTGGGAGGCGGGACATGGAGCAACGGAGATCTCGCTGTGGCAAGATACACGGGGACGCTCGGGCTCCGTGCTCCTGGGCAAACATGGACGCTGAGGAGTCCCGGCTATAGGATAGCTCGGAGACGAGAAAGTGAGCTGAGGAGTTTTAGCTATAGGATAGTTCGGAGACGAGCTATTGGCTGGCGGTCAGCCGAAAGAGGAAGGTATTCCGGGAAGGTCTTAGAAGGTCTGGTGTAGCCTTGAAGGTGTGGCGCCGAGGAACGTCCCATTGCGTCATATTTATTCCAGTTCCGTAACCTCCAGGAATCTAGCGGGTTTGCATGGATGGCACGTCACCTGCCACGTATCATGATTTGGGAAATTCCTACTTACGGATATCATCATGCGCCACAGAATGAAATTTCCTCCTATGACGTCCAGAAAAAGGTCGAACACCCCTATCGTGCAAGATGTGAATACATCGAATTTGATGTGAATCCAATACCTTTTCACCGTTAATTTTGTAATATAAACACATTAAAAATGCTACAATATCGGAAAAACCGTTAATTTTACACCCACTACAACAACGGTGAAAGGATGTTAGATTCATATCAAATTTAGTTTCCACATCATGCATGATGAAGATGTTGGATGTCGATAGTCAAAAAATTTGGAGTGTTGAGTTTGTTCGACGCTACAAGGGGAAATTTCCCTGTGGCACTGAGATTTTGTTTTCTCATATTCTCAAAGCAACATAATACTTCTCAAAACACAACGCGATAATAATCATGGGGGAAATTACCTACAAGTTTCGAACGAAAAAAGAAAAAAATAACTGATGAATCAAGCCCATCAAATTGTATACAGAAATTATACAACATATTCGATAAAATACTAGCACTAGTTACCATATGGGACCTTAAAATCTCGTATTATGTTTGATCGAGCACAAGCGTTTTCAGCATTTACAAAGATAATGATACTGGTTTTCGCATAAAAATACATCTTATAAGTATGATAAAACACATTGTTTACTACATAAAAACATGAGAATGACATGGATACAACTCCTCTTGAAGAGCACAGTAACAATTGCCCAGGGCTAATGTTGCGGAGTATCTACACGTCTCTGTAGGAAAAACGATCCGATTAGAACAGCGATCCCTGATATCGCAATTGTAAGGAGTACCCTCTTTTGGGGCGAATCACGTGCTGGCCTAGGCCTTCTATAAGCACCTTCTTCTCTCACTGATGTTCTAACATCCCTATAAAAATTTTCAAAAAATTATATAAATAAATAAAAAAGATTGTTGTCATTCAATTAGTTACTTAATAATGGAACATGAAAAATCGGCTTAATTTCCACTAGACTATCAAAAACTATATTTGTCCTTTACTAAGCTACCATAAAGATTGTAAATTACAAGAGTTACCAGAAATATTCATATTAAAAATACCTGTTCTCCATTGAACTGGCATAACGCTGTTAACAACATATATAATTACACTCAATTTAACAAGTTTTTCATAGTTCAGTGAAATCGAGCCAAACCAAACAATTCTCATTATAGAAGTAAAGTGGTCATATATTGACAGGACATTCAGCAATCAAAGAACTCAAATTCCAGTAATAATAGTCAAAGTTAAATCTCTACATTATATTTGAAAATATAGCACCAATCAAAGTCTTTTGTTTAATGGACTGAGACTATTCCAAATTTCCACTGAAATCTATAATGTTAATTACTCTTAGTAGTAAGTATTAATAAATTCAAACTTTTTGTTAAGTCAAGGGCACATAGGCAATTTCAATTTATGGATCTTATTTGTGGGGAACATGTTCTATTACGATTTGTCTTTATATGACTTGAGAGTTGAACATAATTCTCTATGCATATTAATCATTTTTCTTCCGCTCTAGAAGAATTTGGAGGATGATGACAAGACATTTACGAGCGAGGATTATGGTTGACTCAACTCTTATCCATAGTTTTCCATTCTTCTTCTTTTTCCCTGATCTGGAATTTTGCACATTTAAAAAAGTATGGGTCGATGACAGATTGTAAAATTGTTAAACAGGAATCTCGTTTCCTAGATGAGAAAGTTGGACGGAAAGGGTCTTTAGATGATGATGATGTTTGTTCTCATTAGTTTTCTTCTGCTTCTGTGGTTTAGGTTTCATGCTCCCTCTTCAGCTTTTCGTAAACCAAAATTTGCATCTAAACAAAATTTTAGGTCCACGAACAATGAACAATGAGTCATGTTGTAGTTAAAAAGCACAGTTTAATCACCTTGACGTTTCGGCGGTGTCATTTGAATTGCTATGAAATTGGATTTCATGGTTTTCTCTTTCGCGCAGCCTAATATACTTATTACAAAGTTGACACAATTCCGTCCGATTTCCACATGTTTCCTGGAAACGCAAAAAGGCCAAATTTTCGCATCAACATGTGAAAAGAAAATTTAGATGTTGATGAACATTCTACAATAAGTATTAAGTTATATAACCTGATGCTTAAAAAGATCAACTGCAGGCAATGGGAACTCGCAATAGTCACAAGTAATGATCCTTTGGGGGCATTTCTCGCCTTTATGAAGAGACCAGACTTCACGTTCCACTATTTCATTGCATTGTGAACATTCTATCTGTTTGCATTAGAATACAAAAGGCATCATGAAATAGAAAAATGGCCTTACTATTGTAACAAATAAAATCACATGCCAATGGATATGCTAAGGTCATGCAAGCAACTAACATATAGATACTTATTCTGGTCATCTAGCAACTAACATATAGATACTTATTCTGGTCATCTGGTGCTATACACTTAATTTTCATGGGAATTCTAGAAATTAAAACAAATAATTTAAACCAGCAACATGGTAGCTTCTTACCGAGTTAAAACGAAATATCCCCATGAAGAAGCATAAAACTTGATGAGTGGCACAATAGATTTTATACTATAAGAAAAACAAAATTAAAATATACAAATAGCAGAACTTTAAGAAGATTTACAATAAAAAACACCATTGATCAACAAATGAAACACACTTTTGTCCAGGTTTTAAGTGGGTGAATGAGTTATTTTCCATATCCTTCCACTTGTAAGAAGGATGGAAGAATACTCAATAGAACCTGCATGCTTTCACTGTTAACTGAATAGTAAACTGCAACAACCAGTGGCAGGGTTAGAGGGGGCACCACATGTAGCAAGGTTCATTGAAAATTCCAAGTGCGTATTATACAAAGTTATTTTAATTGAATATGTCGGGCCCCGGTCCTTGCTCATGGCACAAAGTGCCACGCCAAGGGACAGGGGCCACCTCTTGAATCCGTGGGACATACTCTAGAACAATGGGATCAGGTCCTTGAAACACAAGGCGAAAAAGGACGGAACTGTATTATAAATGTAATAATACCACCCTTGAAGACGGAGGAGCCTTTTGGATGAACCGACACTCCGGAGTTTGAAGAACTCCGTAGTTAAGCGTGCTCGGGCTAGGAAAATCCTAGGATGGGTGACCTCTTGGGAGTGATCCCTTCTCGAGTCCGATTCGCTCTAAAACAACAAAAACTGTGTGGCTTCGGTTAGAGCGGACAATACCATCCGTACTGAAACGTGACAGAATATATATAATATAATTGTAAATTGGTTTAATAATAAATGAAAAAAATATTGTTTGCAATAACAATTTTGGAAGACTTTATTTCTTAAACTACAACATACAAAATACGCTTTTGGTGAAACCAAGACAAACTAGTTATAAGCTAATGTGGTGCATGCGTATATATACATATATTTGGAGTTGTGCGTGAAGAATGATTGCAAAGTGTAAATTTATATTAGAGAAATTAAATAGCAATGTTGTAGATATGAAACACTTGAAGATATAAAAATTTTCTTATTTCTTTTTATTTCTTTCTTCACACAGAGAAAAGAAAAACATATTAATTCACCAAGTTTCGGTTATAATAGTACTGATGATCTATGAATCAAGATTTTATTTAAGGGAAAAATGAGTCTAGCTCCTTGGGTCCTAACAACAACTGGTTTAGGCCCTTGGGGTCTAAAAAATTATAAAACTCTTCAATACTTAAATTTTAACTTTATAGGTCCCTACAATATGCAATACTTATTGTACATGTGTATTACGAAAATACCCAAACCAACCTCTTTCTTCTCTCATCCATTTTTATTATAAAACCTAGCAACTTAATTTTCTCCTTTTTATTATAAAACCTAGCAACTTAATTTTCTCCCCCCACTTCTCTCCATGACATCTTTTTCAAAACTCCATCAAACTCAAAACCTATCAAATGGGTTTTCAGATTGAAGAAGTTATGGAGGAGATGAGGAAGGAGAAGTTGATGAAAAGAAATGAGTTTGGATTTGATTGGTTTTAAAGTAGAATATAAGAAAGAAACAGATGATGGGTAAAAACGATTTGTTGGGTTTGATGGGCAAGAGGAAGATGAGGGCGTAAGAAAAAGAGACAAGAGGAATGAGCTTTGGACTTGATGAGTAGGAAGAAGGACAAAGAGGTAAGAGAATGAGCTTTGAGCTTGATGGCACTAAAGCAGAAAGATGACAGCAAATGAGTTTTGTTTGGATGGTACGTTGAAGATAGACATCGGAAAAACGATAAATTTGTTTGGACTTTGATGAAGTTAAGTGGATTTTCAGGAAAAAATCGGTTCATGGATATTAAATTTAAATGTTCACGAACAAAGGGACGTGATTATATATTTATTTATATAAGTGCACAAATGGGCTTTCAACATAAGACGAGCTCCATCCAATAAGATTCAAGTCTTGTTGAGATTTGACACATCTTATGTTTGATACACATGCACTTCTCATAGTTTTTCCAATATGGGATTATGTTATCCACATATCTTAACACTCCCCAAGTGCAATGTGGTGGTCACGTGGAAAGTACATCCACACTCTTTGAGGCCAATCAGATCTCTAAAAAGTGCACGACAATACACGTAAAGCCCAATCGGTCATCTCTACGGTGCAAACACACGTAGAACCCAATCGGTTATCTCTACGGTGCAATTAAAGTACTCAAATCCACTAGTGACTAAACCAAGCTATGATACTATGATATTATGTAAAACTCGGTTTGGGCTCACAACACATAAGCTCACACATGAATGCACATGGGATTTTAATATAATAGGACTTCATCCAAAAGACTCAAGCCTTATGGAGGTTTATCCCAACTTATATTTTATACCCATATGCATCGTACAATTTTTCCAATATGAGACTATATTAACTACATTCTCAACACTCTCTCTTACGTGCAAACGTGCATGTACAATGAGGACTTCACGTATGAGGGCTCAAACCTTGCATTGCAACGTGGACAAACAAACACCCGAGCCCTGATACCATGTAAAACTTGGTTTAGGCCCACAACACATGAGCTCACACATGGATGCACATGGGCTTTTAATATAATGTGATTCCATCCAAAAGACTCGTGCTTTATGAAGATTTATCTCAGTTTATATTTTACATCCATATGCATCCCACAATTTTCCCGATGTGGAACTATGTAAATCACATTCTCAACAATGGATACAGCTAGTCAAGAATACAGCTGTGAAAAGTTATAGCTCTGTTTAATGTCACGGTAAGATAATTTAATATGGAAAAGTTATAATAAACCATGGAACAACTAAAAATTATATTGCATAAATACATGGTACTGTCTGCAGCTAAAAAGATCCTAAATGTACCTTTATGATGAGGCGTAAAGTTTGAAGGGCGGACAAAATAGCTAATGTGTATGAAGACTTATGCAATAGAATTTTTTAAGTTGGGGAAAATTTAGAAATTTTTTTGAGCAGGTAACCTTGTTGCTTTTGGGCCCCAGGGGCCAAAACTCATTTTCACCTTTATAATTTTTATTACCTTCTCATTTTTCAATTAAGACCCAGCTTTTCAATTCACAAAAGTACACAATAAGGTTTAATACTAAAGTAAAACAAAAATGAAATCATGTCAATAGTGGAAATTGAATCCATGACCTCTTACTTGAAAATATCCCATACAACCACCTAAGCAATAGTTTCATTATGTTGTATTATGAACACAATAATATATATATATACACACATAGGAAAAAGTGTTCTAAAGCGACACTCGGTACTCTAAATATCGCCGACATATCTCTTATATGAGCCGATATATCGGTTTTGGAGAGAAAACGATACGATTATTGAATTAATATTTTTTTTTGTAGTTTTAGGTAAATATCGGATGATGTATCATAGTATCGCCCGATATATTGGATCCGATAAATATGTCCAAATATCGCAATATTTTATAAATTTTGTTTGAGTTGTTGGTATGCAAGTAAGACTAATAAACCCTACTTGACCTGTTATAAAAGATAAATTATGATCAAAACTAATGAAAAAAGCCCAAATCAAGCTTTAATTTTATTTCTCTGTGGGACTGGGAAAAATCCTAGATCTGGGGTTTTGAAGCACTTCCCTCTCTGTCACCAAAGCTCCTCCCTCTCCGCTGCCTTTCCATCACTAAAGCACCTTGCTCTCCATCAGCTCTCCGTCAACCAAGATCATCCTTCTGCGTCGTCGAAGCTCGTCCCTCTTCATTGTCAAAACGATCTCTATCGTTCAAATATGCAAGTCTTTCTCAGTCTTATTATTTTTGATAGACAAATTTCTCAGAGAATGAGAAATTTAGTCATTAACTTCATAAGAACTCAGGTCTAAATTTCTACAGATTCATATCCTGAATTGTGGGCTAAACTTTTTAGAGACTTAACCATGAGTTTCTTAGAAATTCGGAGTTAAATATCTAAAAAATTCTAAGCCGAATATCTAAAAAATTCAGCCCTAAATTTAAGAAATTCATGGTTGAATTTTCAGAGAAGTTCATGACCGAATTAGAAATTCAATTCATTTGAGAACGCTAAAAAATTCTGCAACATTCAAGAAATTCAAGTAGGATTCGAACCTACGACCGTACGACCAATCATTATATATGACCGCTTTACCACTGAACTATTGAGGAAAATCTCATCTAAAAGACCCAACTTCATATTGAATCTTATTTATGATATTTATGATACAAGAAATATTTTTATAAAATATCTCCTGATATATTACGATATCCGCTGTCCGATATGAAAATCTTCAGGCCGATACGATACCGATATCTAGAACATTGGCGACACCTTAGAGGATATAACCCAAGGAGTTGTCTACATGACACTTCATGAGAGGCCCTATCTTATAAATAAATAATAATGTAATTAATAAGGGCCCATGCATTGTGGATTAAAGAAATTTACAAAATGAATTGACTCCTTAGTTTGCATCCTAAGGAGTCATCTTAGGGCCACTTGACCCATTAAATATAATATAACTGTAGTTAGGAGTTAGAAATCTTGTTCAAGCTTTCCTTTTTCCAAATTTACCCCACCTTTTACTTTAATGCCTACTGCATCCTGAAGCAATTATTCATAGCTTTAATGGTTTCTATTTTGCCCCTATCTTTTTCTATAACCCCAATTTTATACTCAGCTTGATGTGACTCCCATCTCGGTCATGATGAGGCGTCGAAGCTCCTGGAACCAAAAAAGATAATGGGTATAAATCCAAGTATTCCTATTTTTCCTCTCCATTTTATTTTCCCTGCATGTGGAAGCTCTGGGAACCAAAAAAGAGAAATAAAATTGCAAAAAAGAAGATAATAGGTATAAAAGCTGGGATCCAAGCATTTCCATCTTTCCTCTCCGTTTTATTCTTTCTATGCTTTCCATTTGATTTCTGGTTACAAGAATATACTGAATCAAAGTCCATTCTTTCTTGTTCCTTCTTTTCCAGCTTTTCTCCTGATTCATTTTGGATCTCAATTTATATAAAGCGTTGATTCATGCCACAAATTCGAGGGACTTTAGTTGGATCTCTTGCACTCGAAATTGATAAAGATCAATTTACTTTTTCTAAAATCTAAGCAAGTTTCTTCCATTTTCTTCATGGATCTACGGAAAAACAGAAATGAATAAAATTTGATTGGGATCAAAGGTGGCGGTACATGTTTTTTCCTTCAAGTGGGTGTGGGATCAATTGGTATAGCTTCATGATTTATCTTTTATTAAGGTGATTTGTTACCGTTTTCGTTTAATTTTCTCTATGAAAAAAAGGCTAATTTCAATTTCTAGGTCTAATTTCCAATTTTGTCGATTGGGTATTTCAAGACCGGATGGTAGATTTCGGGAGATCTACAATTTCATGAAATGAAATCGAGCAATAAATCTTCATTTTAGGTTTTGTATCTATGTAGTTGTTTTAATGTTGTAAAGTTGAACTCGTCCAAAATGGTTGTGGGAAATTATATGTTCATTATGATAGCACGGCAATGTTAGATGGTTTGCCTGACAGCAGGCTCCCATTGCAGCCACACCACTGAGCACAAGAGAGCAAGAGCGGATACATGTTTTACCTTGATTCCTTCATCGAAATAAAAGATATTTCGAAGCCACTTATACCACTATTATAACTATTACCATGTATTGATTTTCGCTATGGTGGATTTCATAATGAATTTTTTTGATTTTTTCCCCTAAGTTGCATTCGGGTTTCCTTTGATGCCAGACATGAAGATTAGTTCTTCTATATTAATAATGTAATCATGGTGCAAGGGTTTTTTATTCTCCTTTTCTACAATTGTTCTTGCTCGAAGTTATTTGGCATCAAATTAATTCTTCTTCATAACCTCGAATAATTTATATCCATCTTATTTCCATCTTTAGAACAGCAGGTGTGCTGAACATCTTTGCCTTCACTATTAGGTCATTGTCTATGAAGCACGGATACGGACACGAGACACGGCAAAATTGTAAAATAATGAACACGGGGACACGGCTATATTATTTTTATAATATATTAAATTATATATAGTTGAAAAGATATAATGCACTACAAGAGGAAACATATACTAGTTTATCATTAAAAGCACAAGAAAAATAAAATTAATGTTATAAATTTTATTCAAAATCATAAGTTCTTTTAAGCACAAACACACATATATAAAATTAAAAGCAAAACACATAAAAAACAATCCATAAGTGTCTGACACATCCAATATGGATGGGCACGGCTCATGCGTGTCTGCAACATGTCGGGCGGAGTGTCCCCGTGTCCGATATGTGTCGGACACGGATACGACGAGCAAGTAAAAGTGTCCGTGCTTCATAGGCCATTGTCAAATTTTTATATTGCTTGATATATGAAACTACCACTGATTTATTTACACGATTTATGTATGAATAAATCTCCTTCAGAACTCTCTAATTATTTATATGCACTCAATAGTTTTATCTGAAACCATCATTATTTAACTTGCAAATTTAAATGAAAAAATTATTGGAAAAAACGAGTCACTATAAATGTATATGATTCTGAATGTTTATGTGTTGCCTTTTATAAATCCATTTATTCTGAGATGGTGCTTATGATTTCTCTACTTTTGTAAGACATGTGGACATATGAGTTAGTTCCGGTAGCATGATGCTTTTAAGCACTAAATTTTTTTAATGTATTTTATGTTCCTTCTTTTGCATTCCTGTCTACGGCTCACCATATGCATATTTTTCTTGCAGCAATGATTTCCCTTTTTGGACAACCTCAAATTTAGGTTCAAGACCGAACCATTCTCATAAGTAGTTGGTTTTTCCTGTTTATTTGTTTGCGGTTTCTTTTTTCCCAATTTATGTGGAGGGAATCGATGATCATCAATAGAAGAACAAAACTTATATAAGCCTCAGGCAAAGGCAGCTATTGTGGTGAGCTCATAAGGCGAATATATGATCGAATATTTTGTTGAAGACCACTTTTTTTATGCTTTACAGATTTTAGTTATAAATTTTAAGGTTTTCTAAAATTTGGGTATTGACAATTTTAACAAATGTGTCAATATGTGTAATATTTCTTTTGTGAAACGCGGAACTATATTTAGTAAATTTCTCGATTTTATAATTTTCATTTAGCTCGCTGCTAAACCAAACTTCTCATGCATGGCACAGGAACACCTTAGTGTGTATAAAAATGGGGCCGGGGTGGGGCCTCCATTTAACTTAAACGAAGGAGCCACCCCTTCTGATCTACCTTCATTTGGCGTGAATGTTCACTGCCAACTAGGTGTGAACAGCCACAACCACATTAACCCTATATATATATATATATATATATATATATATATATATATATATATGGTAGGCTAATTTACTCCCATGGCATAACCAGTATGCATGTGGACAATTATTCCCTTTGCCCTTCATAAATGGATAAAGCAAGGATGGTTTTTGTTATTTTTAAGGAGAGAGAAGGTAAAAAATCTTATAATTAATGAGATAATTGATTAATACATGGAGAGAAAATCTGTAAGGATTTTTTATAAGATTCTCCACTCTCCTTGAAAATGACAAAAACTACCCTTACTTTATTCATTCATGAAGAGCGAATGGAGTAATTACCAAACAGGGCATAACTAAGCTGGTTATGCCCTGTGAGTAAATTAACTTTACCCATATATATATTTGCATTAATAACTCAATGCAGGGAGTTCTATTTCTGGATAATCTTGGCAGGGTCCGCCCCTGGGCAACAACCAAAAATGGATAGTTCAAATAACAATTACTATACAATTCAACTGCGCTATTCGATTTGTGGACAGGAAACCTAAAGGTATAACCATAGGTAATTGTATTTATGTGATGATCACAAACTACCTTGCTGCGTTTAGCAGCTTACTCTTTTCAAATATTTAATTAAATGGAGAGATAATTTGATTAAAGACATGAAAAGGAAAGTTTAGTATACATACAAGATTTAGACACCCTAAAATAAAACTACATGATATTAAATGAGTCCATACCGGAGCATGAATTTCACTATAATGCTCGTCTGCATACTTTTTTGGAACCATTTCTCCACAAATTGTACACTTTTGAAGATTGCGGGAACAATGTGCAAAATGCAGGTCAATGTTTGAAGTAGGAATTTCTCTCTCGCTACATGCAAAAAAGGTCATCAATTGCATTAGTTTAGCTCAACCACAACAAAAATATATAGGAAGAGATGAATGTTTAGGAAAAGAGATACTGACATGAATAACATCGTCTATAATATAGAGAAAAGGCATAAATATTGTCACGAAAAGATTAAGCTACTGGTCGATTCTGGTTCAAACATGTGGAAAATCAATTGAGTAGTTTTAAATGACTATTCCAAATGTGATTACTCTAATAGTATTTGTCAAAATCATACCTAATTTGCAGCAATTAATATCTTGAGTCTTCTAAGACACGATTAGAGAACCAAACAAACACTATAAGATGTTCTAAGTGTCGACCAAGTAGGGGGGAAATGCCTATTGTGATGATCAGAAAAGAAAATGTCTCAACGTTTTTCGTAAATAGTGAAACAAATAATTCCACACATATAGAGAAAATATCATCCAAATCAATATCTGTTTAGTTAGACTAACGTGTTTATCATATTCCGAAATTTCCAAAAAATAGGAATTAGCATGAGCAATGAGCATATATAAGCATACTTCAGATTGTCAGATTATGGAAATTCATATATGATAAACCCAAGGAGAAAAAGTAGCTGCCAGTTGTTTCACCTAAACTGATCAACAACAATGAATATTAAAATAAAAGACAGGTAAATAATTCCACCAAACTTTCAGCGTGATGCCTCAGGAGGCTACAATCCAAGGACCTAAAATGCACAATGTGACAGTACGTGAAACAAAAAGGGGAAAGTTATGCCACTAGGATATTAATAATAGTTATTTTCAAATACTTAGAACAACTATTTTTCATATTATGCAATGAGAATGTCTTAGTTGTAAATGTAATTGTTGATTGACTTGATTGTGAAATAGTTGTCTGAAATGCAAAAGGTTATGTTTGAATTAAAATGCACTGGATATATATACCTATGCCGTAGTTGTTCTTCGGAATGCCAAAGCTACCAATTTGAAATGGAACAGTTCCACTTTTCGAATCGAAGGTTCCAAAACGAAATAAGTTGGATTTGGATTGTTTTCTAGAAACTTAGCTGAGCTATGGAATTTCCTCCTATTTCCTCAAAATACTAGTTAGAAATTGTTTTGGAATTTAGTGGAAGTGTAAATCTTCTATTTTCACTTTGGGATGGGTGCATATGAGGTTTTAAGATCCACTGTTCTAGCCAGAGGAACGCTTCAAAATGTAGCGGCCACCATAACCCTAATAGGGTGCCACATGCTCTTGTGACACTTGGCTCGTGAACTTATAGCTGGTACTAGCTCTGATACCAGTGTTATCTCCCCTGGTGAGGGCACGTTTAACTATGGAATTTTTGCATTTTTTTTCTCAATACCTAAAATTAATTTCTAAAGTTCATTAGAACAATCATATATCATTTATCTCATATTTTTCACCTTGGGGATTTTACAATATATATTTCGTATATGTCATTGATACTTCGCTATAATTAAACTAGGAAAGAGTTTGTGTTGAACGAAACGTTCCCAAATTCTACAAAATGTGCAATTTTGAATAATCGCGACGCCTATTCATCTACTAAACATACAAACTCAAACTTTTATCACATAAATATATATATCCTTGCAATCTAAGCATTCAATCCATCATCACTTCCAAAAATTACAAAAAAAATAGAAAATTGATAGAAAATTACCAGTGTGAGCATAGGGTTTTGGTCAATTTTGAAGGGATCGCCATGAAATCTCAGCGATAAGAAAAAACGATCGCCTCACTAAAATCCCAAAAAAAGATTTGAAAAAAATTAGCATGAGTAGTAGAAGTAAAGAATCAAAAAGAACATAAATTGACGAGAGAAACCAACGTTAGGGATCGAAGAAGAGGAGGAGATTGCTTCGATTTCGTGAAGTGTAAAAATTGGAATTTTTTGGGGGAGGAACCTGACCTAAAAGTTTGGGTCTTCGCTGTTTGGAAAACAACTTACACCTACTTCCTGCGAAAGCCACGCTATCATATTTAATACCCCTGCAGTTTGGGCTGTCCTTTTTGGGCTCCATTTGGGCCACTTATTACATCTTCTAGTTATTTTCTTGCCTAAAAATTTCACCATTCCATAAGTTATCAGCAACAATTATGAGATAAATACCATGAACTTTGTAAGTAACATGTAAATGCAGTTCAGGACACCTGATGGTTACACCGAAGTACTATGCATCCTTAATCTTTCAGAAGCAATTACTGTAAAAGTAAGATGCTATCAACTGACAATCGTATCCCCGTTTAATGGTGTATCTTCATTACAAACTCATTTATGCTTCTCCTCTCCTTTAATTCTTCGCAGTTAATACAATTTGATTGCTTTAAGGTATGAAGAAAAAGAGAAAAATCGGGTTTGGAAGAAATTACAAGGTTAAATCGGTCACTTGTTGATTACATGACGGTTTACATAGGATAAAATACGTGGTATTTTCCTGCAACAATTAGTGATAGTTCATGATATTTAGTAGTAATTTATAAAGCTAATGGTAACAAACCCAAAAATGCTGATAGTATATGGTATTCTACCCCATTTTGACTATCTATCTATCTATCTATCTATAATGTATAGCATAATATCTATTTAAAAGCCATATGAGAGCATGATCTAAGGACTATTCTCAATTCTATTTTGTTTGTATGTATAAAAATTAGTACAGTTCCAAACTTTCTATAAAAATCTAAATTAATCTCATTCTAAGCTAATTTGCATGTGAAAAAATTAGGTTAGGTCTCCAACTTTTTATAAAATGTAAACTAATCTCGTTCGAAGCTCATATCAACATAGAAATAATATTCACCAAAATTAGGACTCGTCTGTAATTTTCTTCAAAATTTAAATCGACCCATTCTCGGCCCATCCCTGTATATGAATAATATTAATTGGATAGAAAATAACTGTGGGTCCTTTGATATTTTAGTAATACTTTTTAGCATATTGAAAACCTAGATTTATTTTTTCCTTTTGTTCTGTTTTTTCTCTTTCAATCTTTTCACTTGCAAGTTTTTGCACGGCAACAAAATCGAAAATTACGCAATAAGAATTTATTTGAACAATAATGATTGTACGTATAGATGATAATGATTGTACTTGATAAAAATTTTGTTTCGAAGAAAATTACTGCACAGATAATAGATTCCAAACGAACAGACAAAAAAATATTTGAAGCGCAAAAAAAAATTCAGCTATGTCACTCACAAAACATGTCCAATAAGAAAAGCAATAAGAAAAGCAATGTCCTAACTTTGATTTTTTATATTACAATCAACACACATAATGATTGTAAAGGTAAATAACGGAAAAAGAAAAGAAAGCGATATTTTAGATTTTTGAAACTTTTATGATTTTCATGTGCTCTATCATGCAAAATATTGAAAAAGTGAAGAAAATAATTTTTACTTTTGAGAATTCTATAAATTTTGCATTTTTCATTGTTATTGTCGCACCCCGCTTCCCAATATACTCAAATACGGGAACGTAAGAAAACCAACTATGATACCTACGGTAAGTAAATATCTTTCCATAGTCACATTACGGCTGTCAATCAGTAATCAAGAACAATATAATCATAAATTTATCTATCACATGTCCAATAATCATAAGAAATAATAACAGGAAACAATAGAGAAAACAATAACAATCCGAAGAACTAAAGGAAATAATAACTGATAGTTGTCCCTTATGAGATTATAACGATAAAACCGACAAGTTCAATACTAGAAAAGAGCCTAAAGCATCAATACAACTAAATCAGTGAACTGCACTTCACTGCTCGACAATCCTGTCGAAATACACACGATCCTCCTGTGCTAAAGTCAAAGGATCTGGGCCATGCAATACCCAAACGTCTGTGCATCATAAATATCATAATGATATTAATATGAACAAAAGATGATATGCAAGAACGAGATGCCATGAGTATAAACAATAAGCGATAACAGTACATGTGATGCAACAAATAAGATATCAGTATCAACCATATCATGTGTATTTTAAGGGTTCATGTCGCTATGCTATCTATCCTAAAGGTATTTGAAACCAATTAATGTAATCTTCGACATAACTCAATAGTACCCCTGCATTCTCGGGACCACGGTTATGATTCTCAGGGCTGAATCCGAGACGTGCTGCTAGGCGGTAAAACAATGTCATGTATAAATTAATGATGTTTGCACCATCACTCTATAGCCCGAAGCTTGTATCGACTGATCAGCCTCTAACAGTCAATAACTGTTGAGTTACAAGTCGGGTTTCATTCTTGATTTCCCCATTTTCCTTAGGTTTTCATGTTCATGTCAAATATAGGAGTAGTAACTACCTAATGCCAACACAGGAACAAGCATGTACATGTTACGTCTATCAGGACAACATGTCTGATCAATCAAGTCAATGTCAGGATTGTTGGTATTGGTAAACATTACATGACAACTATGTACTGACATGATAACGATGACAGCAGTGATATATTTCATAAATCGGTATACAAGTATGTCAGGGATAACGTAATCATATCATTACAAGATCAAGATAATAATATTAACAAGGATAGCATATTCAATCCGATTACTAACAATAAAAGTGATGTTGATTAACTATGCACAAGAAAGTTCCGTTCAGAAATTCAGCATCACCCTGATTTGTAAAATAACTTAAAAATAACAAACATTCTCCAAAAGTGACGTGACATATACAAAACAAAGATAATTCAATAAGGTTTTCATTTTTATAAGTTAAAACATTTCAGGTTGTTCCTCTAAAAAGTTATGAACGTTCGAAATTGAAAATTTGCTGCTGGAATTTCTCTGGACGGCAGTTCAGATGTACTTTCATTTACGTTTTACTTTATTTAAACAATTTATTTTGCAAGTAAATATTTCACAGGGTTGCAGTATTCTAAGTTAACTTTGTAACAAACTAAAGAACATATGCTAATGATTTTTCTACGATTTATAATGAATTTTATAAGGTAAGATGTACAATAAATTCCAGATTTGTCATATCCGCTTGGCGACGACGTCTCATGTGTAAACTATAATATTTTCAAACTATATTTTGCAACAGCGATTATTATATCTAAGATAAACTAATGATCATAATATGAGTTTCAACAAGAGTTTCATTATTATGTACACTATATCCCGAAAAGTCTTGGGCTTAGTTTTAGGTTGCAACAGTTACCAAAACGGGTTATATATATATATATATATATATATATATATATATTCAAATATTAAACTGTAGACAATATTAGTTAACAATTTGCAACAATCAAAATCTATCAAACTAACATTATTAATTAAGCATGATTATTCTCTTAAGCATGTACTAATTTTAACCGTTATAGATAAGTAATATTATGATGACTGTAATTGTCGTCGTAGCTAGCATGTATGAACAAGAATTAGATACTTGCTTCAGAGACGACGAAGACAAGGAAGATGGCTGCGATTTGGTGTTGGGTCGACGGTGAGGTGCTAGGGTTATGAGATCTCGGGTTGGGTTCAACTTGGGTTGCTCGGTGTCAGGGAGATGGGATCGAAGAAGATGGTTGAACGAGATGGGTTGTTTAAATAATATATAAAGATAGATAGATAAATTTCTAATGGGGGAGAGAGAGAGAGAGGAGAAGATTAATAATATATATAGGCTTGAATGCAAAATTCCATAAAGCCCCCTTCCCAATATTTGTTTTGAAAGATCATATAAAGATTCCAATAACTTATTATATCTTTCCTTTAAAACTATCATACTAATATTATTATTTGTTACCTTCCAATATTTAAAATATATATTGTATGAATAATAAAATAAGATATCACTAGATTAGAAAACAAATATTAAATGCTAATTATCATCTATTTAACAAACTAGATAACCATAATATATTCTATAAAAACATTAAACTCCAGATAATAAAATAATAGGGTTACATGCAAGCGAGTCAGGTACAAATATGATAATCATGGATACCCATCCAAATACCAATCATAACCCAAACAATAATTAGAAAAAGTCCAATATTCTATTTAATTAAAAAAAACATACGATCATGATAGGGTGTTACATTATACCCAACACAAAATATCCCGTCCTCGAAATTTACGAAAACAGGAAAGAACATAACAAGAAAAGGACAAGAAACAACCAATCTCATGCTCATGGTAGACTGAAACTAACAATACTAAGGAAAGGACAAGAATAAAGAAACTCGGATTCATGGAACCAAGTTCGGGAAAACATGTACGTAAAGTAATGTGAAAAACGTGTCGTGTGTGGAAAAGAATACTTAAAGCTAATCGTGCAGATAGTAACGATGCATAAAACAAGGTGGTGTTAAGTCGAATATTAATAATCAAGTTAGGATAGAGGCAAATTGAAGGTCAATCTGGAGGTCAAGTCATCTCGTGTATCAATTTAGGAGTTAAATTAGGTCAAACAAGTTATGTATTGATGAAATTGACTGATGGATATTCTCGTATCTCCGGGATATCCCATAACTAGTTGGAAGCCATATAGCATGAATCAGCTTAGTAGCATGAACATTCTCGAAAAGTGTCCCATGATTATGATGGAGTTTTGTTTAGCGTGAATGTTACCCAAGCGTGCAGGTAAAATAGCTGGGTACCATATCTTAATCAATACAGATGAGTGACGCCATAAGTCAGATACATATAGATGAAATAATGTCATAAGTCAGATACATGCATGCCATAACACGGATACCCCAATTGATCCATGTTCAAGTACAGCGTAATGATGTTAGAAGTCAGATACATAAGATACACTTTTGACTAGAATACAGATGCCCACTCGACCATAATTCAGATGTCTCATTTTGACCATAATTCAGATGTCCTCTTTGACCATAATACAGATGTCTTACTTAACCATAATTCAGATGTTCTCTTTGACCATAATACAGATATCATGCTTAGACCAGAACAAATATCACGCTTAGACCAGAATACAGATATCAGGATGTCCAAAAAATTCAAGCGATTTATCAGGGAGATATGCATGCACCAATCTATACTAAACTAATCATGATATGCTATATCGATCTAAACCATGGTAGTGAATGGAATGAAACCAAACGAGTACGGTAACAAAGAGAATCAAACCATGCCAAGCTATCAATTTTTGGCAAGTAAGTGCCACACAAACTCCCAGTCTCCGGCATATGCTTCTCTGTTAATGCTTACCGAATGCAACAAGCATGCCGAACTATGTGTCCCCTTCATAACTTCGTCACGAATTTCTCGTTTTGGAACACACATGTGTTTCCCATACCATAAGGACCCAGCTCCTTGAATCAACAAATATGGTCCATGATTTGTGTAGGGTTACTAGGCACTCAAATAAGGTTCTACAAGGCATCAACCATGCCCGATTTAAATTTTAGCCGTGCCGAACAACCCTAACCAAGATCTTTAAACTAGAAATTAGGCGAAAACAAAGCATGTTAAACACTTTAACATCTAAGAGTTTGGGATTACAACCTTTGTAGTCCGGTCCTTCGTTTCATAAGCTCCGTGTTGAGGTCCCTTCGCTGCGATCATCAAGAATTCGAACTCTAGAGAGGTTCCATGAAGAGAAAGATGTATGCTTGCTTCCGATCTTCGATAACAAAGATGATCTACCTTGAAGTTTCATTAACACAAGCTCTCACTTATAAATGAAGTGAACACCTTAATCTAAATGGCTAGGATAGATTAGGATGATGAAGTAGGATTTTAGCTCTCATTTGTTTTCTTAATCTCACTCAAAATCATCACTAATGAAAAAGCTAGTGAGCTTTTCCATGAAAGAAGAAGGAAGAAGAAGAAACATTCTCTTTGTGATGAATAATGAATTGTAGCGAGGTTAGAAATGCAACCATGGGTTAAGTATGATAACTTAACCCATGTAGAGAATGAACCATGGTCAAGGGTTGAGTTGGGTTAACAAATATCATAACTAAATATCTTTACAAAATATCTTTGCAAAAACAAAAAGCAAAACTTCTAGAAACTTCTAGAAAAGCTTAACCCAAATCAAACCCTAACCATGTTTAATCTCCACTGAACATGTTGCATTAATAACCCAAACATGTTATAATATTATATATCACATATACAATATTTATTGTAACAAAATAAAATAATACAATTAACATATATCGCATATATATCAATGTATTACCCGAGTGAGAAAAAGAATCTTTTAGTGAGCTTATATTAGTTAATGTAACTTAATATATCAAATATATAATTATACATTAAATTATCGAATCAACACTTGATCCGATAATCCGGCTATTTCATAAATAACCGACTAATATAATATGTATCAGTTCATCGAATCAACACTTGATCCGATGACCCGGCTATATCTCATATACCCGGCCGATATCTCATATCGTGAGAATCTAATACGGTATCACATACACGTATTGTTCTCGTTCCCGCACATATCATATACGTGCTCCTACTCCGTTTTGCCTGAGCCAAGAAACCTCTGTGTAGGACTCTAAAGAATCGTCAATACGCCGGCAGTAGGTGATGATCATATCAAACACCCACAAGTTGCAAGCGGTCAGCTAAACGTAACAGCCACCCAGGTATTGAGCGATCAGAAGATCAACAAGCAAGCCTGTACATTCTCCTGCGAATCCAATCAGTAACACTCCCGTACAGTCCGGTCTCTTCGTCTGATATGTCGCATATCTCGCCTAGGGGTGGAAAACGTCAGACCCCAGTAGCTTGATAAGTCGTGTCGATATGAGGTCTATAACAGTTCGAGAAACTACTGATAACACTTACCAGTAAATCTCAACAACCCTGACCAGGGATTTCCAGTTATAGCCAATCGAACACAGCGCAACATCAACTCCCTATACCGGGAGAGACGAATACCCTCCTATCGCTCATTGCCTCCATGTGATTCGGGACTGTACCCAAAAGCCACCTTTTTGCACGCCCTCTTGGACGTGGTATGATGGAAATCAAAGCACAGTGGGAATCACACAAGACTCTATGACGATCTCGGGTCTACAGACTAACCTATACCAGTGTCACCAGAGAACTGCCATCTGACATGAGGTATAATACCATCCGGGAGTTCTCGGCGAGTCCGTCCAGTGTACCCAGTCTCTACTGAGCACCCGCACACCATCCTTGATGTCAAACACCGATGGATATAGGATCATCCATCGTCCATCATATGGGTCAAGATGCGTATACGCTAGTCTACTCTGGTGTATCGATGCCCTGTCTCGATACACCCTCGACTAGGAACAGTTATAGGATATACTCGTCGACTACCGTGGCCCCACTTGTATGATCTCATCATAATCCCAGTAGTCGAGTACATATCCTAAGGGCTTTATCAATATGTAACATAGAGACAATCAGAGTACATGTTAAGATAAAGAGCAACCAGATAGCGTACTATCATGTCGAGCAAGAAAGTCCTCCCTATATATTTCCAAGCATCCACTACAATATACATCGTATGTACAGTAATGGCCTCTAGGGTATACATATAACTAATAATCTCCCACTTGCACTAGGGCCATCTGTTGTGGTATCACATACCCAACAATTAGCTGTGGTTGAAGTATCTCATACTCAACCATCCCATAAAAGTCTCTACTGGGAAAAAGGCCTTTGTGAGTGGATCCGCGTTGTTGTCCTCTGTGTATACTCTCCTAACCTCGATCTCCATGGAGATCAACTATCTCCATGATCAGGTGATACTGCCTAAAGAATTATATCCGGATTTCTGATGGGATGGGGGTTCCTTGGCATAAGCCATAACTCCATTGTCACACAATGGTAGGAACGAAGTTCATCTCATGAACTTATATATATCCAGACTGCCTCTTTGGTAGCATCCTTGGTAACGATGTATCTTGCCTTTAATCGTCTAGTAAGTCACGGTATATGGCTTGGAACTCTTCCAACATACCGTCCCTCCACTGAGGGTAAAGACAATGCCTGCAACTGACATTCAGTCGATCTTACCACCCTGGAACCATTCCAGTGATTCTCCCCAGGATCGATTGATACCATCTCACTACAACTAGTGAGTATCATAACATCCAATTAGATCTATCTCATAGATCCAAAAACCCAGGATTTAGGAGGTATCATCTTGATCCTATATGGAGAATCCTTATGATAAGCGGAGATTGACCGAGCGCAGCATAGGAAACTCCTTCCCTATCAAGAGTATGTCATCCATGTACTCTACGAGGATCACCACCATACTCTCTACTACCTTTTTGTATATACAAGGTTCATCTACCATTTTGATGAAGTCAAACTCTTTGACTATCACATTAAAACGGATGTTCCAACTCCGCGATGCCTGCTTTATCAACATAAAACAACTTGCACACGTTTCCACTGCTCCCACTGTCTACGAAGCCCTTTGGCTGTGTAGTTATAGACGCTCTCTTTCAAAACATCATTTAGAAAAGCAGTCATGACACCCAACCACCAGATATCGTAGTCATGGTATGTAGCAGTGGCAAGTAGGATCTGGATGGACTTAAGCATAGCTTTGAAAGTCTTAACTTTTCCATGTACACCAAGTAATCTTCTCAAGGTATACTTGGTCCTGATGGGGATTTAACCCTTCAGATAAAGCAACCAAAGTCCATACTTTGTTGGTGTATAATGATTCCATCTCAGATCGCTAAGCATCCAGTCATTCTTACAGAGTCCCATTCCTGATGGCCAGCTCGAAACTAGTTGGGTCATCATCTCATGATGCAATCCTCGCTCCCACTGTCATAGAGAAACCGAAGTATCTCTCAGGTGGGTGAGGAACCCTACAAGATCGGCGGAGAGGCTGAGGTTCGTTGGAAACTACTGAATCCTTTGGTTCAACCAAATCATCAGCTGCAGTTTTGTATAGCTGGAACTCTTTCCAGTTCTACCTCATGACCACTAATTTCTTCACAAGAAATTCCCTTTCACAAAGGTGGCATATTGAGAAACAAAACATCTTTTGTTCCTCGGTTAGGTAGAAGATATTCCCTTGCAAATGCTTGGGATATCCAACAAACTTCTACAGAATTGACTTTGACTCGAGCTTGTCCGGATTATGCTTTTAGACATAGGCCGGACAACCCCAAATCTTAACAAACTTAAGATATGGGCTCTTCCCATTCCATATCACATATGAAGTGGTAGGCAACTGATTTGATTTGAACCCTATTCAATAGGTATGCAACTTCTCAAGTGCATAACTCCCAAAAGGAAATAGGAAACTCAGTAGTACTCATCATAGAGCGCACCATATCTAATAGGGTGAGATTGCTCCGCCCCGATATACCATCGTGGTATGGTGTATACGGAGGAGTAATGCTGAGAGAGAATCTCATTCTCCTTTAGAATAGTCCAGGATTTCCTTGCTCAAGTATTCTCCTCCTTGATCTCATCAAAGGACATAATACTTATACCCGTTTTTGGTTCTCTACTTCTAACTTATATTCTGTGAATATCTCAAAAGTTTCGGACTTGTGTTTCAACAGGAACATATGTCTGAATCTTGAGAGATCATCAGAGAATGTAATGAAGTATAAAGAACCGGTCTTGGCATGTGTAGACAGGGGACCTTACATACATCATCATGTATCAATCCCAAGAGTTCACTAACTCTTTCTCTGTTTCCAATAAACAGATCTATGGTCATCTTATCTTTGTGACATGACCGGCAAGTTTCACAAGATGTAAATTCAAACTAATTTAAATATGCATCTAAATGTAACTTCAGCTAGTCGGGCCACATTGATATGACCTAGTCTACAATACCTCAAGAAGGATTTGTTCATTTCTGAACTCTTTCTCTTGTGTGTGTTCTGTATACTAAGAACTGTAGTTTGATTTAGAACGTCTATGCTTTTAGATAACGTGTTTGAACCGATCAACTCTTGATATAGGAAATGTTCAAAACATTATCCAACAATACAAAATTATATCCTTATTTACTAATAAAGAGACTGATATGATGTTGTATCTCAGGTTTGATATCTAATAACATTTGTTCAGAATCAATGTATTCTAGTAATACAGGGTGATAACTACCAACAGACTTGGCTGCAACACTTGCACCGTTTCTATCTCATGAAACTTATCACCCGTTCTCAGTTCTCTACCTATCTGTATCCCATGTAACATATTACATTTGCAGGATCCTGATCCGGTATCTCATACCCATGATGTAAAGGATACTGAGAAACAGTTCTCTGTAATGAACACACTCGAAGAAGATGCATCAACATGCACTTTCTTCGTTTGGGTGGCACGGGAATTCTGGTAATCCCCTATTTCCTGCTCTGTTTTATAACAATTATAAGTTGGAGTGGGACCAACGTTCTCCAGTACAGTATAACAAGCGGGTTCGGTCAATACATCCGTATTATTATCTTGATTAAGGCGTGATATGGTCGCTACTGAAGAGAGAAAGAAGAAAACACTCAGCGTATGCTCTTGAAAGATTAGATTGGTTATCTAATATATCTAATCAGGATGTCTCCTACTGTTTTAGTCAAATCTTCCTTCAAACCCAAAAAGGAAAGAATAGCCGGGATTAATTACACCCTACAAGTTCGCCAATCTTTCAGCCAGGCCGGTGCCGGTACTTTGAGGGAGGTTCCCCGTGCTTTCGCACGGACCTAATTAAAGTAAACCTCGTTTTCCCAAGGGCGTAACCCCGCTGACACCTTTCTAGACACCTACTTGATCGGCTAATTGTAATGTGTAAAACTCTCCCAGGAGTAACTCTTACTCGCAGCGGGTATCGGGATCCAACTATCTTATAGAAGGTATGCAATCTCATTGCAAATTTCAACACTTGAAATTCCCAATAATATTTTACCCCTAGCGTCCTATGACCTTGACGCAGGCCAACAAACCATAGTTCGCTAGTCAAGTTCAACCCGTCATTTCCCGATTGAATTAAACCCACCCGCACGACCCTTGATGCAGGCCAACAAAGTCGCACGACTACCCTAACTCAATCTGCATCATATGCATAAGCAGATAAATACTAGTCAGCTACCGCACACTACGCCTTAACGGAGGCCAACAAACGCAGCACGAATACTAACTATTACTTATCTGAAATGACGGAGGGCTACGACAGGTTTTTAAGAAAACCCTTTGCGTAATGAACTTGATATCGTTGTAGAATCGAGTGATTTTTAATGGAATGTTTTTGAGGCTTTTCTAGTTTTGCTAAAGAGGTCACTCCTGGTGAAGGGATCGTCGGCTCTTTCCTCATCGAATAAGGTGCAGGATATTTCACAAATATCACTATGCAAAGCAAAAACTATAGAAGCAATCAAAAGACAAACCGAGTATGCAGTATCTGCTAATTTCGCTAAAGAGGTCACTCCCGGTGAAGGGATCTCGGCTCTTTCCTTATCGAATAAGGTGCTGGATGTTCTACAAGGAACACCGCTATGCAAACCAAGAACTAGAGTTACCAGTTTTTAAACAAGTTTCTACAACATCTTTAGGTTTCTTTTATTTCATTAATCTCATTAATGAAGTCTCACTTTAATTATGCTTCACAAGCATCAGATATGAAATGAAATCAACAATATATAATATATATCTCATATATATAATATAAACATTCGTCTCAGGCAGTAATATGATCTCATCACAGAACATTGCAGCAGAAGAATACATATAAAATATTGGATATACTAGGACGTCCGCGTTTTTGATACGAGCCTGTATAAAACACGGATTCCACGGTCGCGATGAATAGCCAAACCCACATCCCTAGACCCCTACGAGAGCGGCAAGTAAGCCTGCCAATTCTAGGGTTAGGAGACCCGGTATCGACTCCTCGAGATGGTCTCCCACTGGACCCTAGAACCCGGTTACTTGTGCTCCCTGCCTTGGGTCTACCTAATGCGGAAAAGTAAATAACATACAATGGTGACATCATCCTCAGCCCGGAAGTGCCCCAATAAAAGAATATTATATACAAATGAATTTTACATGAATGAAACAGAAAAACTCTCATCTCACATAAAACCCCCGGCTATTCAGAACACGACGATCTAATATAACATATTACAGCAACACATAATATCTCATATCATCAACGTAAGTAAGTATGCATACACCGATTGTCGTTGATGTATAGCAACGAAAACCGGCGATATAACTACATACTACACTTACGGTCCCAGAAAAGAAAGTGTAAAACTACAACAGTTGGAATCCGCAACCTCCTTAGACATCGCATGTCTAATCAAATGAATTCCTTAGACATCACATGCCTAACAATTATAAACCCCGCATTTTAGTCTCTATATCGAAAACACTTTTCAATATCTAGTCGGGCAATTCAACAAGATTCCTGATATTTTGATCGAATGCTCGTCACAAACTTTAATAGACGGCCGCACCCCCGATGCCGTCGACGAAGTGCACTAAGGCGGAACACCGCTGCCACGAGCACCCAAACGGATGCTTTTGGCGACGAGGTTCTCCTACAGTCACTTGGTCGGGGCTATGGGGCGTGGCTGTCTATTAAGTTTACCCGGCGAGTATCCGCGTACGCTATGTGATTGCGACGGACTTTTGATCACATCAAAATTCCATGGCAACCGATCATCTAAGACTGAACTGCTAGATTTATAACATTCAAATTAGTTATCTCATAACTACATGTGGATTCCAAATATTGTATCACATTCCAAATAAATAGACAATGTTAAACTTTCCGATCGAATAAACAAACACCCAAGATTTCCCAAATAGTTCTCAACATTTGAAATTAGTTTAAAAACATCCATCACATGCCACAGTACCAATGGTCCAGCCGTAGAAGGGTCAAGCCAACGCCTCACATGTGGCACGCCGTACTGCCCCAAACCCTAAGGTTTGGAGGCGGTTCAGACGGTCACATAATCGAGTTAAGGTTTGTTGTCTTCTAAAGGGTCCACCGCGTTACTTGCACGACTTAGAACGTTCTTAAACTACGGAAAAATCCAACACTTGGAAATTTTCCAGCAGGGAAAAAAATGAGTTATTGATATCCGTTCGAACTTTTTAACACGTTCTAAAAATTACCCGGACAAACTAAACGAAGTTATACTTTCTGATCGAATCAACGAGCTCCCAATACAACCCAGAAAACTCAACACTTGAGTAAAATTAAAAATTCCCACAAGAATCAGGAAGTGCCTACGGATGTTACTGTGCAAACAGAAAACAAAAAGTCCACTGTACGGTCGCGGATCCGCCGCGCAAGCCATGTCATCGCCGCGGTTCCGCGGCCCTTTAATGGTATTAATTATTCGTTTTGCACAGTAATTCCTAAAATACCCTGCTTAATTTTCTGAGTATTTTTAATGCAGAAAAAATCAACTTTTGAAATTTTTTCCAGAAACTAGGTTTTATCGGGTATTCGGAATTCGATCGAACTTTAAACTTCGCCTAGACTTCGCCTAAAGCTCTAGCTTGGCTCTGATACCACTGTAGGGTTACTAGGCACTCAAATAAGGTTCTACAAGGCATCAACCATGCCCGATTTAAATTTTAGCCGTGCCGAACAACCCTAACCAAGATCTTTAAACTAGAGATTAGGCGAAAACAAAGCATGTTAAACACTTTAACATCTAAGAGTTTGGGATTACAACCTTTGTAGTCCGGTCCTTCACTTCAGAAGCTCCGTGTTGAGGTCCCTTCGCTGCGATCATCAAGAATCCGGACTCTAGAGAGGTTCCACGAAGAGAAAGATGCATGCTTGCTTCCGATCTTCGATAACAATGATGATCTACCTTGAAGTTTCATTAACACAAGCTCTCACTTATAGATGAAGTGAACACCCTAATCTAAATAGCTAGGATAGATTAGGATGATGAAGTAGGATTTTAGCTCTCATTTGTTTTCTTAATCTCACTCAAAATCATCACTAATGAAAAAGCTAGTGAGCTTTTCCATGAAAGAAGAAGGAAGAAGAAGAAACATTCTCTTTGTGATGAATAATGAATTGTAGTGAGGTTAGAAATGCAACCATGGGTTAAGTATGATAACTTAACCCATGTAGAGAATGAACCATGGTCAAGGGTTGAGTTGGGTTAACAAATATCATAACTAAATATCTTTACAAAATATCTTTGCAAAAACAAAAAGCAAAACTTCTAGAAACTTCTAGAAAAGCTTAACCCAAATCAAACCCTAACCATGTTTAATCTCCACTGAACATGTTGCATTAATAACCCAAACATGTTATAATATTATATATCACATATACAATATTTATTGTAACAAAATAAAATAATACAATTAACATATATCGCATATATATCAATGTATTACCCGAGTGAGAAAAAGAATCTTTTAGTGAGCTTATATTAGTTAATGTAACTTAATATATCAAATATATAATTATACATTAAATTATCGAATCAACACTTGATCCGATAATCCGGCTATTTCATAAATAACCGACTAATATAATATGTATCAGTTCATCGAATCAACACTTGATCCGATGACCCGGCTATATCTCATATACCCGGCCGATATCTCATATCGTGAGAATCTAATACGGTATCACATACACGTATTGTTCTCGTTCCCGCACATATCATATACGTGCTCCTACTCCGTTTTGCCTGAGCCAAGAAACCTCTGTGTAGGACTCTAAAGAATTGTCAATACGCCGGCAGTAGGTGATGATCATATCAAACACCCACAAGTTGCAAGCGGTCAGCTAAACGTAACAGCCACCCAGGTATTGAGCGATCAGAAGATCAACAAGCAAGCCTGTACATTCTCCTGCGAATCCAATCAGTAACACTCCCGTACAGTCCGGTCTCTTCGTCTGATATGTCGCATATCTCGCCTAGGGGTGGAAAACGTCAGACCCCAGTAGCTTGATAAGTCGTGTCGATATGAGGTCTATAACAGTTAGAGAAACTACTGATAACACTTACCAGTAAATCTCAAAAACCCTGGCCAGGGATTTCCAGTTATAGCCAATCGAACACAGCGCAACATCAACTCCCTATACCGGGAGAGACGAATCCCCTCCTATTGCTCATTGCCTCCATGTGATTCGGGACTGTACCCAAAAGCCACCTTTTTGCATGCCCTCTTGGACGTGGTATGATGGAAATCAAAGCACAGTGGGAATCACACAAGACTCTATGACGATCTCGGGTCTACAGACTAACCTATACCAGTGTCACCAGAGAACTGCCATCTGACGTGAGGTATAATACCATCCGGGAGTTCTCGGCGAGTCTGTCCAGTGTACCCAGTCTCTACTGAGCACCCACACACCATCCTTGATGTCAAACACCGATGGATATGGGATCATCCATCGCCCATCATATGGGTCAAGATGCGTATACGCTAGTCTACTCTGGTGTCTCGATGCCCTGTCTCGATACACCCTTGACTAGGAACAGTTATAGGATGTACTCGTCGACTACCGTGGCCCCACTTGTATGATCTCATCATAGTCCCAGTAGTCGAGTACATTTCCTAAGGGCTTTATCAACATGTAATATAGAGACAATCAGAGTACATGTTAAGATAAAGAGCTACCAGATAGCGTACTATCATGTCGAGCAAGAAAGTCCTCCCTATATATGTCCAAGCATCCACTACAATATACATCGTATGTACAGTAATGGCCTCTAGGGCATACATATAACTAACAATTTTTGGGTCATGGGCCTACCACGCTTCCGCCGCGCTACTCTGATAAGTTTAGGCAGGTTACGAACAGACCGGACTGTACATAGATTGTCACATTCAGGCTCAGTAGGAGTTCGGATGGGTTTTCCTCATCGGCCCCTCTCCCGGGAAGGAGCGGGAGAAGAAAAGTTCAATTGAGTATACTACGCTCGAGGAGCCTTGATGTGATCTAACAATGATGACTATACTTATAGTCACTTTAACTCCCTGAAGAATTTGGTAAAACTAATTCCAACTCAAGTCTCCAATAATCAGTTATCAGCTCGTCTTGTAACGTCAATATCATTCCGGCTACGTCAATATCATTCCGGCTAGCAACCGACTTCAACATCCGGTACTATACCTTCCTGTCCGGATGATACTTCTAAATACAGGTTATAGCCAGTCACTAGATCCAATTCCTTCCCCGTGAACACGTACTTTTAAGTTTTTACGATCGATGGATGTCTCGACCTTCTCGCCTAAGGAGTAGTGTCTTCATACCTCCAATGCGAATATCACCGTAACTAATTTCTGAGTAATGTGTCGGCAATTGTCACGCCCCATTTCCCAGTAAACGGAAATGGTGATGTGGCAAGCCCGCAATGTATTAACTATGAAAATACGTTAAACGTAAGTAAGCAATATAATAAGGTGTAAGAATAATAAGAGTAATAAAATGAAATAACAACTTTATTTACATTCAAATTTCAAATACAACTGTCGGAAATAAAAAGATACAATAATTTAAACAAATGCCTAAACATTTGCATACAGAAAGTAAATGCAGAAAGGAGCTAGTAGTCAAGCTGGGTAGCGAACCGGTTCAAGTCCTCCTGGTTCGGCTTTATCTTCTCAGAGTCTGGTCTCCCTGACTAACATTCCAAGAAAAAGAAATAGAGAGAAATGTCGTCAGCGAACTAGCACTCGGTAAGTCCCCAAAAGAAATAAGTAAATGTGACTGAAAAGTGTATAAAGTTAATAAAAACCAAGTGAATATGAACAGGTAAGCTTGTATATGAGAGCATCTAAACATGTTCATTTACAGGTATAAGATAGCTATTCTAATGTGGTTGTTTGTAATTTGATAAAGAATGTATTCATGTATACGAGAGGAGTCCAACTTATGTACCCCGTGGACTATGGTAACATGTAGTACAAGGTCTCGTCATAACCCATGGGACAACGACACGTGAATTCATGTAGCTGTCTTTTAAAGTGACCTCTCGTGCCACGATATACATTTCATACCAATCTACCCCTTATCCCCGCGTATTGTAGTGTACAGTTCAAGTTTACATGTCTTGGCCGAATCCATGAATATAAGAGTATAAGTTCATGTTTAAATTATAATCATGTGCACAGGTATTCATGTCAAGTTCATATCAAGTTATATTCATGATTCGATCAAGTGAAGTCAAGTATTCAAGTTCAAGTTTGGATGTTCAAATTCAGATATTCAAAGTCAAGATCAAGTGTTCAAGTTTGGCTTTGAGTTGGATTCGAGTTTGAGTTTACAACAAGTTATGAATGGGTTTATCTTTTGAAATTCTTAAGTTCGGGAATAATCGGACAACCGCTGCACATGGACGGCAGGATTTGTGTCTTTTTCCAAAATAATTGCCATCGATAACTCCGTTAATTTGCAGTGCTGTCTAATCTGAATAGGCAAGCACTTACTTCCTCTAGCTCCCTAGGGCTCAAGAGAAATGATACCATTTAAACCTATATTAATTTAGAGTCCTTAAAAAGTTATTCTTGTTGTTTACATTGTATTTACATTATTTACATTTCTCGAGGAGGTTTTATTAAAAATGTTTTAATATTGTTTTAAAAATAAATCTCGAGGATGGTTTATAATATTAAGAGTTTTTATAAAAATGTATTTTAGTTTTAGTGGTATTTTAACGATGAAACCTAGTTTTAAAAAAAAGTTTATGGTAGTTTTGTGAAAACTATACTTTTTGGATACCTGGTATTTTTGTGTAATTTTAATTTTTCATTTTAAAAATATGGTTTTTTTACAATTTGCTTTCATTGAAAAGATGAATTCATGACTTTTATAATTTTCCAACATTTTAATTTGTTTTAAAAAAATTGTATTTTCCTTTCGAGACCGCGCTCTGTGAAGAGTTTCGGATCTCACTCACTGAATCCAAGATGTGCAATAATCCACACCATCATAACGGGTTACCCTAAAAAGGGTTGTGAGGTAAAAACATGCAAAGGAAAAGGATTAGATATTTCTATTTAAACTCGAGAGTATTTTAATAAAAAAACTCTTAACTTTAGAATTACTAACTTATTTTATTTACAGAACATTTCAGCACTTGTAATTAAACCTAGTCATTAATGTTTTTTTTAAAAAAATTACCATATAACATCATCTTAATATTTCTAAATAAAGGGCATGTATCTATTCTTATAGAACCCATTAACAACCTTTATTAGTGAGATTCTGCAATTTTTTTTCCTGTTCATAGGGTTTTTTATCATTGGTTAATTAAACCATCTGTAATACGGGTTCAAGTTTATCATCCCAAGCTTAGTCGAGTATTCAAAATGTAGGCATCATATCATATTCAATCTTGAATGAGAATAAAATAGCTAGATGTTTGTTATGTTGTGCTATAAGCATTCATGTTGGTTATAGTGTCCTCAAGACAATTGTTGTAATCGCAGGCAGGTGATTATGATGATTGAGTGATGACCTATATGGATAGAATAATTTTACTCAAGATGATAGTATAATATCTGGTTTGTCTCCATCATCATGTTCATGCATTATGTAGTATTAAGATCACTATTACATGTTGATAGAGCCCATAGGATTCTTGCTTGACTACTAGCATTATGATGGCGATCGTGGGAGCTGGATGGTCCATAAGCACATCCTTAAATGTCCCTAGTCCAGAGAGTATCGAGACTGGGCATCGATACTCCAGAGTAGACTAGTGTATACTTTTCGAGATCGTAACGAGGGGCGATGGCCAGTCTCACAAGCTATTGGTGTCAGTTAATCACCTAAGATAATATATATGTGCTCATTGGGTTATGAGTTACACTGGACGGACTCGCCGGGAACATGGTAGATGGTATTATATCTATTGTTAGATAGCGGTTCTCAGGTGATATGAGCACAGTGTTCCCGCCAAATTTTTTGGCCCATAGCTTGTTGTTCTTTGATAAAACTAAAGGAAAGCCCCATGTGTTAAACATGTGTGTTATCACATGCAAAGTATGTAGGTGCCTTTTCGGCTAGAATTAAATCGTATGTTGGTTCTGCAGAGCCTCACATAATATCCACGTGAGCGCTAGTGCCTGCTGCTTTGCAGCGCCTCACATGATATCCACGTGAGCGCTAGCACCAGCTTCTTGGCAGCGCCTCACGAGATATTCACGTGAAGTGCTATAAGCTAATAGCTCACGTGCAAAGCGTTCTTTCTGATAAAATTGAATTCTATGTAGAATTAAATTCTATAAGGGAGAAAATATCTTCCTGATCTTTTTAAACAAGAAAGATATTCTCTGTTAAACAGAGAGCTGATAGAAAAAAATCCAATGGTCATCAAAAGTTAGAATTAAATTCTATATTTCCCTGATCTTTCTCAAATTAGAAAGATTTTTTCTGTTAAATAGAGAGCCGATGGATTAAAGATCCAACGATGATTATAAAATCACCAATCGATCATCTGATAGAATAAAATTTTATCTTACGAAAATATTTTGCTAATCTTATTAAAACAAATAAGAAATCTTCTCTATAAAACAGAGAGCTTTTGGATTAAAAATCCAACGGTGAATAAATTCCCTAGTCCATCTAAAAGATGAATTTGATTGATTATAAAATCAATTATGATCTCTCAACGAGAGATTTTCTCAACAAATTGATTTTTCTCTTCTTCTATAAATAAGAGCAAAGAGATTAATCAAAAGGAGGGGAGTCGACCACCCTATAAGTTCCTGTTAAAAAAATACAGAAGGCCCTCAAAACAACAGAGAATTTAATTCTCTCAAAGAAGAAGATCTCCCTCCTATCAAAACCCTAGGTAAAGAAAAAAAAATAGAGATCAATCCTTTACCTATCATACTATATCTAAGGGTTTAACCCTTTAAAAGAATTTAGTTCTTTTTCTGGATCTGAGATCCACAAGACAAGTCTCGCACAAGTTGAGAATTTAATTCTCATCAGGAAGATCTTGTTCTTGAGAATCAAAAATTCAGAGAAGAACAAGATTGAATAGAAAGAAGATAGGGTCCATAATACTTCAGGAATTTAGTTCCTTTCTTTAAGAACTCTATCTAAAATCCTTAAAATAATGATCTTGGTAATCCTTAATGGTCAAAACACTACTAACAGAGGTTTAACCTCTATGAAAACATGAACAGGAGAACATGGATAAAAGAACATGGAGAATATGTAGTCCAGGAACTTAGTTTCTTCAAATCAAGAACTTAGTTCTCAAAAGAACCTGATCCAAGATACTCAAAATAGTGATCTTGGTGATCGTTAATGTCAAAATGCTATTAACAGAGTTTTAAGTTCTCTAACAATATCAACAGAGATTAAATCTCCAAAAAAACAGCTCCTCACGTGAAAAGCACGTGATCCCCCAAGGCTAAAAGCTCAGTGCCTCACGTGAAACACACGTGAGCCCCAGAAAAAGTTAGTGCTTAGCACTACTGGAGCACCTCACGTGAAAACACTGGGCATCGAGTTACATAGCGCCTCATGTGATATTCACGTGAGCACTACGTAATTGAGTGCTTAGCACTGCTGGGTGGTATAGAAACCCAGTCTTAGTCCAAATTGGCTAAGTCTGTGAAGCTTGTACTTCCTCTTTGATTTTAAATCAACCGAGCCCACATGCTCGTGATTTCCAAACCGATCTTAGTCTCAAACATAACTAATGATCTCTCATCGATGATATCCAAAATGATATTCATCCCATATCTCCTAAGTTAATCTTAGTCTCAAATATGACTAGCGATTCTTAGGTCCACCATGATGTTTTCCCTCAAGTACGAGATTTGGTTCAAGGGTACATCTCTTCACACCTCTGATATATGTCGTTGTAATTCCTCAATATCTTCAGAGAGGTGGCGAGTCTCAACAACCAACAACAACTTCTCGTCCCAACTTGATGTAAGATATGAAAGTTCATCAAGATAGGGAATGATACATCCCACATTTGTGCACTTTCACATCGATGTGCACACCTCAAATTGAATCGCACCCTAAATTGGGCGCATCCCATACCACCATTGTTCACTCCGCCACGTAACAAATACATGTGCACGCAAGATGAATGTTGGACCGAGATGTCCTTAAACTAATATTCGCCCAACCACGGCGATAATAGACCTAGATGTCTTTAAACTAACATTCGTCCCAAACACGACGATAATAGATCGCGATGTCCTTACACTAATATGTTTTGCCCTACGGACTGTCTCCATATTGACTACCGTATATTATCCATGAGATATTCATATACGATCTAATGTTCAGTTGAGCTCATGCTCATTTGTTCATAATTTGATGTTAGTCTCAAATATGACTAATGATCTTTAGATCAAAACCCAAATATATCGTGAAAGGATGGACCTCATTTATATGAGATTTACGTCCTAAGTTCATTCCCGTTGGCAAACTAAGCTACCAACATGGACCCCATCAAGCAAATCCTTAACCCAAACCCAAATCTAAAATATACGGATTTGGACTAATCCGCGCCCTACGGACGACGACATAAACTAGTCTCCGTATACAATCCACGGGCAAGCTTAACAAACAAAATGGCACATGATACGAAGTGGACTACTGGAGCAGAAGAAAGTGGTTATCACAATGCGGTAATGTAATTAACTACAGGGGCTTGCGCCTACTGGGAAGAGCGTCCCCACAATAAAAAAACCCCCTCACAAATGAGGGGGAATCTGATAAAGTCTGCTACATCGGTCGCATTTAACCAAACCTCCGATATACAGTGCCATAAATCAATTTGGTATCTTCGGAGAGGTAGGTGGATATGTCCGAATAGTATCTGCCCCCAAAAGCAGGCCAGACGTCCTCAGCGTCTCAGTCCGGTCTTCGGCGGTAAACAGATTCTGGTACGCCCGGTGGGACCTCTTCCTCTTTCCACTCCACACTTCACGTGTCATGTTTTTTTGCCATCAAATAATCGCGGTATATATGTTTGTAGTTGTCCTTGGGTGATGGGATACTGAAGCTGGTGTTTCATCTCTATGCAGAATGGCGTTTGCTTCCACTTTCCGCAACTCAGGCTCTATCACATCTGATGGAGTCAAGTATAGGCTATTTGCAGCCTTAAATCTCCGCAATCCAGCTCTTCAAGAAATGAAGGGGCTTCTTTTTGGGTTTATGCTCGCACTTCCTACCCTCGGCGCCTCAAGGCCGAAGGAGGGAGCCCAGAAGAAGTCTGTCTTCCACAGGCTAACTCCTCAAGCTCCAGTTTTGCCGACAACATCAGTCTTCATACGAATGGCACCAGCTGATGACCAAGGTCAACACAGGGGGCATAATATTCAAGCTCTCAAAGAAAACAGGAGGCGGGCTCAGCAAAATCCTGAGGTTAATCAAATTCCGGCCGTAAGAAATGGTCGACGTTGATATCGGCGTCATACAAAACAAGCTGGGGGCAGTTCTCCATTCGTGTTAACTCTACCCGCTTCAACTCCAATGGTGAATGCTGTTGTTCCAACCGGGAACAGTTTTGAACTGTTGTAAAGGGCGGACAAAATTCCCCCACTAAAGCACTCAAAAGGTCTCCTCAGCCCATGAAGATCCAAGGAGAACAGAAGCTAGTTCACTCTCTGAGGAATCTCTCCTCATCTATATATAAGGTGTGGAAGCAGGTGAATGACCCAGTCATCAACCGCGGCTCTTCCCCTAAATGTCAACCAAATTTCGACGAATCCCCTTTCAAATACAAGGGGACTTATCCCAAGGCAGGTCCTGATACGATGGCTCCTCCCAAAATAGCTTCTCACAAAAAAGAGAGGCCAAATAAAACTCAAGTGCCTGAAGCAAGTTCCAAAGGCCAAGACTCTAAACGCCCCAAGCCTAGGGGCATGGTAGTTCACACAGTCCATGTGGTGAACCAGAGACGAAGGTCGTGCTTCTACTAGTCACAGGCCGCATACTCGGTCTTTGACAAAAGTACAGCAACAACATGAAAAGTTGCGGGAGATGCTTGCTCAAGCGGCGACACTTGCTAGTCCACCACCTAAGGCAAACCCCGAAGACGCACCTGAAGAAAGGACATGGCAGGGGTCAGATATTAATTTCCTGAAGCGCTCTCAATAAGAGAGATGAAGAGGCGGCAGAGATGTCCGCTAAAATGAACCAAATGGCCCTTCTAATCCAGAACAAGGCTGGAATGATGGTCCAATCGAAACCACTGGCAGATAAACTGCCAGTAGTCGCTTTTAAAGACAAAGGTGACATTTTAAATCCTCTGCAAGCCTCACGAACGACCAAGAAGGAAATGATTCTAAAAGGAAAGATGGAGGCTTATGTTGCTCAGTAAGTTAAAGCTCACTATGTCCGTGAAGCCGCAAATAGGTCAATCAAGACTGGTCGACCGTATCCGGCGTGCTATGATCAAGTATAGTACCTGCCAGAATATATACTTCCAACGTCCCTTATGTACAAAGGGACCGGAAATCCTTGCCAGCACATCGCGTGATTTAAATCTATGTGCGGCAACACTGGAGGAAATGATATACAACTCTTTCGACAGTTCGTCAGCAGTTTAGCGGGCACTGCGTTCGAATGGTACGCGGAACTGTCAAATGACTCCGTGAATACCTTCGACGAGATGGAGATGATTTTCTGTCAGAGATTCACTAGTGTGAATAAACACACTACCGTAACGCATTTGTCAATGAAAGGGTTAGACTAAATGAGACTTGGGTTCAATATGCTACCCGATGGTGAAATCTCTGGTCAAAATGTGAGCAACGCATCGACGAAGCTCCAGCCATGTGAATATTCATAGCCACCCTTGACTCAAATTCAAAGGTGTTCCCATATATGGCCCTCTTCAAGCCGACGACCTTTCAAGAGCTCATAGATAAAATGGCTCGATTGGATCAGATGGGTTAAAACCTTTCCTCTTCCGATGAAGATGTATGAAAAGCAAAGGCAAGATGACGTTTGTCGCTAACACTCAATAAAGAATGAGCGACTCTGAAGCAACCTGTCGCCAAAATAGTGACAGCACTGGTTTTACCCTTTGAAAGATTGGGACGCGAATACTCGCTCCCTCGGGATATATGTAGGGGCATATTGCTTCCCGACGGAATAATCTTTACGCTAGATAGCCCTTTTTAAAAAAAACAGAAATGATATTAAGGGACCTACAAATGGGTTCTATAATCAAGTGAAATATCCCGCTTGAACCAAATAACCATGGGAGGGAGGTGAAATCCATGTCCCACTCCGAATCAGACGATGAAGGGAAACTCCCCCAATTCAAGTTCATTCTTCCAAGGAAGAAGAAGACACGGCAGAAAGAATGACGTGATATCTCATTCTTTTGTATATCAAGAAAATACTCCATCAGTATCAGAAAGTGACATTGATGAGCAGGGGGCAGGTGCCGTGTAAAATGCCCGGTATTTCCCAAAAAACAACCTGATTGCTGTGATGGTAAAATAAGCAGTCCATGTAACGACTCTGAAATCCCTGTATAGAATTATTTGTTTAAATGTATAGAAAAGGGTATTTCAGCCAGTGTAGGAGTTATAAGTTATTTCTGTTTAATAAAAGAAAGAAGCAACTTGTAGCTTATTGGTAAAGGCTCTACACTGCTGTGACGTAGCCTGTGTGTTTGAATCTCATCAATCCCAAATTATTTTTATATTTTTCCTTTTAACTTTTCGGAAGCCCAAGAGTTGCACGTGCAATACACGGAGAAACGAAAAGTTTCAGAAAAATAAAACGGGATAAATCAGGAGTAAACACAGAGTTAAACACGTGGCATGAATTTTGAGGAAAATCATCAAAATCCGACCGCCCATTTCTTCACTTTGGCCGCTACTGACGGTCTAAAATGCTCCATTTGCCTCCGTGCTTTGCACACACGTCTTTTCAGCTCCCCTCTACTCCCCTATACTGTTTGATTTCCCTGCAATTAAACAGAGACTATTCAATTCATCATTTAACTTCAATTTTAATTCTTTTAATTCAATTTTTAATTCTTATACCCTAAATTTTTTACTATAAATACCACCCCATCTCCTAGATCACTCCCATTCTGAAATTTCTATCAAAATTCTCTCAAACTCTTTAAGTACCAAGTGGAGTTAAGCACCGAATTCAAATAGCAAGCCAAGTTCGATGACCGAAGCCTTTCCGACGAAACCACAACCCCTGAAGGCTTCCCCTCTCTCTTGTTAACAATCTAAACTAATAAATCCCTTCTCTCTCTATTTCTTTTCATCTTAAACCGCCTTCTAAAAGCACATCGACAAAGTGGAGTTAGCTTCGATATAATTTTGTTTTTAACATTTGTAATCCACTTGATAAGCAAATTAGGTCAAACTAACATCCCAACACCACTCTTAACATTATTTACATCTTTTAGCTTTTAGTTTAATAAAATGTTCTATGTGAAATAATCATAAAATGAAGTTTTCAGAAAAACACCATGAATTTTAGTATAACCATTATTTCGATAATCATTATATATACCTTTAAGAAAATTTCACGGGGTAACGACCTACCCTACACGCAGACTATTGTTTCATAGCACGATGTCTATATATATGGTTAATTCAAAGAATATGTTTTACATTAAAATACCAATTTTTTTTCAAAAAGGGTTTCTTTTAATCGATATTTTTAAATTCTTGGCGATTGCGCCTCTACCACCCTCGCTAGGGGACCCGCTAATGGATGGTGTGGATTTTCACACATCTTGAGGATAGTAGAGCGAGATGCAGAACTCCTCACGGAGTATTCGGTCTCGAAAGGTAATAAAAATACGTTTTAAAAAAAAATACGACTTTTCTAAATAAAACTAAACTTTGGAAAATGATATAAAACTATGAATCTGTATTTTCAATAAAAATAATTATGAATCCATATTTTTAAAATGAAAGATTAGAATTTTAATAAAATACCAATAAGTTTCCAAAATTAGTAGTTTTCATAAAAGTACCATAAACTTTTAAAAACTAGGTTTTATCACTAAAATATCACAACAATTAAAATACATGTTCATGAAAACCCTAAATATTATAAATCGCCCTCGAGATTTATTTTTTTAAACAATATTAAAGTATTTTTCACAAAACCCCCTCGAGAAATGCAAATAATGTAAATACAATGTAAACAACAATAATAAATATTTAAGGACTCTAGATTAATATAGGCTTAAGCGGTATCATCTCTCTTGAGTCCCAGAGAGCCGGAGAAATTGAGTACTTGCTTATTCAGATTAGACAACTTAACGGAGTTATTAATGACAATTGTCTTGAAAAAAGACACAAATCCTGCCATCAATGTGCAGCAGTTGCCGATTTCTCCCGAATATAAGATCTTTAACAGTTAAATCAATTCATATCAAAAAGACTATAAACCGAATCTAAACTTGAACTTGAACTCGAATCCAAACTTGAACATGAACTCGAACCCAGTCTACTTGAACTAACTTGACTCGAGCCAAAATTGTAATTGACATGACTCGCAGTTTACTCGACTCACTCGATTTCATTCTACACCTTCTGCAATTTATGGTTTTGATCAAGACATATTATAATCAATCAATCAATTTAATTAAGTATATTATATAGTTATAGACTATTTATACTCGGGGCGCTTGGGATAGTTTCTTGTGTGAATCCAACGGAGCTTTAGGAGTCCCGTATTAACTTTTCTTTTATTTTACTCGAATATCAGTAGGGTCGACTCCTCCACAGCATAGAGCCCCGATGCTAACACATGAAATGGAGCCGTGTTTCCTTACTCCTAGGGCCCCACTCTTGAGCTCGTGAATACTTCTACGGTTGCGTTGTCATTCACACTTGGAACTTAACGTTAACATAGTGACCATTTAGAGACCTATAATATATATATCAATGAATCATATACTTTTACTCGTCATATATATTCTACACCTGTCATTTTTACTATTGCTACATCCTTGGGGCTTATCGAGCGCTAGTTCGTTGACGGGCATTCCATCCACTTTTGTTTTCTTGGAATGTTCGTCAGATACGGTCTAGTCGGAGGAAGTAGAGGGTACAGAGGAGGACTACAACCAGATTTCTACTCAGAATTAGCTTAGCTTCATTTTTTTCTTCCAGCGTATGTATGCCACATGTTTAGGCATTTTATTTTATTGTATTTACTTTTCAGTTGAAACTCATGTACCTGTAAATATTTGAAGTTGAATGTAAATAAAGATATTTGTTGAAAATTTTACAGTCTCCATTTATTATTGCATTGTGTATTATTATTTCAATACGCTTAGTATATTTATTTAGAGAATGACCTTTTCTGGATAAATATGCCGCGTGCATGCCACGTCATCGTTTCCGTCTACTGGGAAGTGGGGTGTGACAGTCCAAGAGGGTGAATATAGCCTAAGGCGTAAAGTGTCCATGCATACAAAGGACGACAATAGCTCCTCGGCAAGCAAGCGTTGGAAGAAATGAGTTATGCAACCCCAACCAAATGATAACAATGGACCGAAATGTTTCTAAACTAGAGCGTCGCCCCAAATATGGCGATCTGGACCAAAACGTCCCTAAACTAGTGCGTCGCTTCAAACACGGCGCGTCGCCTAAAAATGGTGATACTGGACCGAAATGTCCCTAAACTAGAGCGTCGCCCCAAACACGACGATATTGGACCGAAATGTCCCTAAACTAGTGCATCGTCCTAAACATGGTGACATTGGACCGAAACGTTCTTAAACTAATATTCATCCCAAACATGGGAATAATGAACCGAAAAGTTCTTAAACTAATATTCATCCCAAACATGGGAATAATGGATCGGAACGTCCTTAAACTAATACCCGCCCCAAACACGGTGATAATAGACTGAGAAGTCTCTAAACTAGCGCGTCGTCCCAAATACGGCGATGTGCTCTCTTGAGATCTATATTGCAATCGATGTCCCAACGGCGAATATTGCAACTCAAGTCCTAATGGCGAATATTACAACTCAAGTCCTATCGACTACACAGCTACTCCAGCGATGAAGCCACCCCCAAATCCCATCGGCAAAGAGATGGGTCACTCGCGGCGAAACTACTTTCGAGAGTTCCATCATTCGCAAAAAAAACGGTATGTTCATGAGTGAAATGGACATGGATGAAAACCTGAAAGGGCGCCGTGAGTAGAAACAGCAGGACTATCGGCGGACTTATGAAAATCTGGAAGGGCGCAAACTTATTTTAAAAAAAGAAAAAAAACAAAAAAATGGTATGTCCATAAGCAAATGGGCATGGATGAAAACCTGAATGGGCGCTGTGAGTAAAAACAGCAGGACTACCGGCGAGCTTTTGAAAACCCGAAAAGACGCAATCTCGTGAAAATAAAAAAATATACACTTACAGAGTCCTTTTGACCTTGTGAGGAGAAAATACCTGCGTGAGATCCTTACGACTCACAAAGGAACAATACACTTAGGAATTCCCATGATTCCTAAGAAGAAATTACACTTGCGAGATCCCCATGACTTGTAAGCATAGTCACAAATTCGTCGTTCGGGTATAATTCGGCGAGGTCGAAAATTCGGATTCAGAGAACTATTCGGAAAAAATCGGCAGGTATTCGGGAAAGATTCGGTAAGTGTTCGGGAAGGATTTCGAGCAAGAAATTAATATATGAGACGCTAGATTTTGATTTTGTGAATTATTTACTGTTTTTTGAATTATTCGCTGTTTTTTCACATAATTCGGGAATAATTCGCGAATAATTCGTGAATTATTCGGCTCGCCGATTAAGTCGGCGATTAAGTCGGCTGATAAAAAATTCGTGAATTATTCGCGAATTCGGCCAATAATGCGCGAATTATCTGACTATGCTTGTAAGGAGAATTCCCCCTATGAGATCCTCATGGCTCATAGGATTCAAAAGCCTTAGGTTATAGGAATCTAAACATGTTTTTAAGCCGTCATATCCACCAAGTTGTTCTACAAGTTGTTTGATACCAATTTTTGTATACAATCCATGGGCACCAATAAATTATGTTCTAACCGAGTTCTACCAATGGCGAGAAAGATCCCCATACGGAGAACGACACTTGTAAGTCCTTTCGACTTACAAGGAGAAATGCTCTTATAAGATCCTTACGACTTACAAGGGAAAATACCACTTAGGAGTCTTCACGACTTCTAAGGAGAACATACACCTATGAGATCCTCTCTACTCGTAGGGAGAAATATCTTTATGAGACCCTTACGGCTCATGAAGTCAAAAGCCTTAGTCGACAGGATTCTAACCCTGTTTTCTGAGCCATCTTTGTCCAAATCAATAAAGACAAATGATGATTCACTTCTGGCAATATCCAGTTGTAGCAATACTGATGCCTAAACATGCATCAAACTCCAAGTCCTTTCACGGCAAATGATGATTCGCTCCTGGCAATATTCCAGTCGTAGCGATACTGATGCCAAAATTGGTATCAGGACCCAAGTCTCCGACTCGCAACAAAATCAGCGAGTAAAAAAATGCATATAAAATAGCCAAAATGATGGGGCAACACGCAATAAAAATCAGCGAGCAAAAAAATATGCATATGAAAACAACTGAAATATTTGGGCAACTCACAATAAAAAGTAGCGAGTAAAAATAAAAAAAAAATTAGCCGAAATGATTGGGCACCGCGGATAAAAAGCCGGAATGATTAGGCAATCGCGATTTTCGCAATATGAAAAGATGAAAAGATAGAGCATTGCAGAAATAAAAAATAAAATAAAATAAAATTTCTTCTGCTCTGCAGGTAGATCCACACCGACCCCCGTATACAATTCATAAGCACAAATGAAAGAAAGGGAAGCATATTTTCCCACCAGGCTCCATCAAAGGGAGAGCCAGATCTCGACGATAACATCTACATCCTAGAGATCTGCTCGACGTTCCTTCTCGGTGCAGATGCAACGACAACAAAGACCTAAGGGTCAAATATAAGCGGAGCAATGGCAAAATCCTAGCTCCAAATCTCAATGGCGATAGCTACAGCCTAGAGGTCATCCCGACGTTCTTCTCATTCTAGCAGGATAGATGCAACGTCATTAAAGACCCAAGGGTTAATTAAAAGTAGAGTGATGGCAAAATCCTAGCTCAAGATCTCAACGACAATATCTACAGCCTAGAGATCAGCTCGACTTTTTTCTCATTCCAACAGGGTGCAGATGCGACGTCAACAAGGACCTAAGGGCTAAACAAAAGTGGAGCAATGCCATATTCCTAGCTCCAGATCTCAATTGCACATCTACAGCCTAAAGTTCAATTTGACGTCTCTCTTACTTCAGCAGAGTACAGACGTGATATCGATAAGGCTCCAAAGAGCCAAATCAAAGTAGAGCAATGGAAAAATCCTAGCTTCAGCCCGACGTTCCGTCTTAGTGCAGACACGACGTCAACAAAGACCCAAGGGTTGAACAAAAGAGGAGTGATGGAAAAATCCTAATTTCAGCTCGATGTGCTTCTCATGCCAGCAGGATGCATACACAACGTCAACAAGGACCCAATGGTCAAATAAAAAAGGAGTGATGGAAAATCCTAACTCTAACTCGACGTGCTTCTCATGCCAGCAGGATGTAGACGCAACATAAATAAGGACCCAAAGGTCAAATCAAAGTGGAGTAATGGCAAAATCCTAACTTCAGCTCGACATGCTTCTCATGCCAGCAGGTTGCAGACGCAACGTCAATAAGGACCCAAGGGTCAAATAAAAGTGGAGCGATGGCATATTTCTAGCTGCAGATCTTGATGGAGACATCGACATCCTAGAGAATGACTCGACGTTCTTCTCATGCCAGTAGGATGCAGATGCAACGCCAACAAAAACCCAAGGGTCGAACAAAAGCGGAGTCACGGTGTTCATCACAGAAAACTGCATTTTAATACCACTCATTCATTATCTATTTTGTTATATATCGGTACTATTAACCAGTGTCTTCTCAATAAATACAGATTACAGGTATTCATGACAAAATACTGGAAAACATACTCAAAATCACGGATATGACAGTTGTGAGCCGACACTGCAATCAGAACAGAAAAACGATCGTTATCCAAAGAGCTCTTTCGCAAATAAACATATGTACACATGTTTGGTCCAACACAATACAAGTGTGCACATAGCTCTTTGGTTCTTGGACCTAGGTGGGGCTGCTCATGGCACAAGTGGACACAAGTGGGTGTGATGTGTGATAAATTCAAAAAGTTGTGATGTGAAAGAAAGTGCAAGTTTCCCTACAATTCTACTGAACATAAACCAGGGCTTTATAATAATATCAAACAATACCAGTAGACTTGTTGAGTGCACTCGAGACCACCATACCAAAACGAGCCACTTTGCCCAAGTTTGGACTGGCGAAACCCCCCATGACCGGCACCACTGGGTCCTGTAGCTCCAAATGTCTCCATTTTTCTTATGGTCATTTATTAGGGTCACATCAGTCCATCTATATTGTTTATTTATTCTGGAGTTGAGACTATAAATACCAGAACAGATATTGAGCAAAGGGCCATATGTATATTCCATAGTTTTCTTTTGTTTTTGGTTTAGCTTGAGAGTTGTGTGAGCTTAACTTGGTTTTCTTCTTCTTCTTCTTCTCTCTTGGAGCTTTCTTTTGAGAGCTTCATTATGGAGGTTGAACAAGTAACCAATATCTTGTACCTCAACTTATTCAAGTGTTAATACAATTGCTTTCTTTTTGTTTTGTTTATTTGCTTCTTTTGTTATTTGCTTTTCTTTTTATCATGCTTAGCTAATCTTTTGGTTGTGGTTATGGTGAGAATGTGAGATGAATGACTTTGCCTTCCTCCTCTTCTTGTTAATGTTTAATATGTTATAATGTGACTCTAAACTTAGTATTGCAACTTGGATTGGTTTGATAAGGTATGTTGATTCCCGTTCAGTCGAAAATACTGCATATTTGATATAACATTTTCCTTACTTTTCTTAGATATTTAAATGCGTTTATTATAAATATGAAACACATGAGGGTTTATCTGTAAAATATTTATTTTCATATGTTTATATATTATAATTAATATTATGAAGGAAAATGTATGCATATAATATTTATATAATATTTTGATAATTTAAATATGCATATCATATCAAATATCCTTAACCAATATTCTTAAAATATAATATCGTATCAAATGGTTAGGATAATATCTCAAAAATACCAAATATTACTAACATTATTCATTGAGATATTGTGCAAGGTTTAGTTCAGGTCAGGAGATCGAGATATTGAGATATCGGGAATAAAAAATCTACCGATGAAGTTAGATAAAATCGAAGAATCAATACTAGAAGAGACTCAGGAAATATTTTCAAGTTCCAGACATAAGCTAAATCTCCATGTGTCATAAGAATAAAGCCCCAGAAATTTGCAGCCAAGATCCCACCAAACAGCCGCGGATCCGTGGCCAAACCATAAAATATGCGGCGGATCCGCGGCTGATTCACCGAGTCAGGAGTTGGGATTTGCTACAACTAACCCTTATTCTAGAGCTCTTTAGTTTCTGGCTTTGGGGCTATATAAAGGACCGAGGGATAAACCAAGAAATCATCAAACCGACGAGATCACAAAGTCCAAGATGACTCAAGAATCCAGGTTGATCATCAGCTGTTCATCTACCTCCTTAAGAAGAGATCGAGAAGCAAACTAGAGTTTTTGCAATAACTTTCTAAAGGAACAAAATGTAATTGATCAAGTTAATTAATAAAGGTAGTTGTTTTATTCTTACTGCATTTTATTTCTTTATTTATTTCATGATCTCTATCCGTTCTTTTATCTCCATCATGCGCGAGTAATTCTTCGCTTGATAGGGTTCGTAGGATTAGGGTAGATCAATGGATGAAAAAAATCCTTTAACTCTTTTTACGTCCTATAAAGTTTATAAAGTTTATCAAAAAAAAATAGTTAACATCCTAATCGGGTGCGCTATCAATTCATTGATAGTCATGACCACGATTTCAGATTAGATTAAAAATTGATTTAGTAAAGGATAGACATGAACGGAGATCTATGTAAAAATAAGGGTTAAGAGTGGGAACCCTATTCCCTCCAAAAACCCTAATCTACATGCATCTCTGTCGATCTAGTTTTAAATCTATTAAAGGATAAAAGGAGTAATCTTTAATTAATCATCCATGACTACTAAATCTTAACGAACCCTACAAGCCCTCTTCTCATATAAAATCTACATCCGTCTTTAAACTAGATCTATATTCTACATCCGTGTTTAACGTAGATCTAGATTCTATAACTATTCTTCACTACTTCTTCCTCTTTCTAATCAACACGTCTAAAGAAAAATTACAAGATTCCACATATCCCTGAGGACGACCAGTACTCATTTCGGTCTAGCTACACACGACACCGTTATTGATTGCGGTTATTCTACAAACACTTTTTAGAAATCAATCAAATGGCGCCGTTGCCGGGGATACGTGCGTAATTTTTTTTATTCTTACTATTCGTGTTGAATTCTTATTCGATCCATATTATAAATAAAACAAAACAGTAAATTGTGTATTTAATGATTAGTGTGCGATTTTTGCAAGGGAATCTGAAGACAATAGAACGAGGAAACAAAGATTCAAAGACATTCAGAGAGGACAATAGGAGCAAAGGAGGCCACAACACAAAATTTTTTCAAGCGATCTCTTAAATCCGCGGCGGAACCGCGGCATGAAGTGCGCTTTGGCGGCGGAACCGCGGCCGAGTTGGGGATCTAGGGCTTCATTTTTCTCTGGTTACTTCCTCTATACGTTCTCTCTCCTCTGAAAAATCCAATAATATATTTTTCTGCAGAATTCTTTGCAAAATATCGTCGCTAAAAAAAAAATCTTTTTTCGTGTTTTGTAATTGGTTTGTGCATATTTTAATACGGACATTAAGGGGCAAAGACCAAATTCAGATTAGGTGGGGATTTCATCACCCTTCCTAGGCCCCACAAATCACAAAACGAGCATCCGCATCACCCTACATTAATTAAAAAATATCTAGACCAAGACTCTAAGGACTGTCGCGCTCAATAAGGACAGAGGAAGGTTGTGGGTAATCTATCGCTTATCCGCATTTCTTTTGTGGTGTCTAGGCAAGTGTGTCTAGGTAAGTGGTTACTTAATTAGGCCCTCTATTTTCGGTGATTCGTATAGCGGATACCTCCCACTTACCTGGCACTTACCTGGCCACAAGAGCGATAAAAAGGTGGTAGAGGATTAATCCTGCGGCTTGTCCTTTGGAAGTCTAGGAGCGGTCTAGAGACTTGACCTAGGTAACCTTAGTTCTAGGGTTGATTGTGCATTTTTGTGTGATTTTTCTCACGTCCGACACTTTTCAAAACAAACCAATTTTAAATCACACACACGCTGCCACTTGTGCTAAACCTGCTTAGTGCATGCTCGGCTGGACACGGGATTCTAGTGCCCGTCTTGTCCGCGTTCCTGCTATCGACTCCAAAGTTGGTACTTCTTCATCTTCTTTTTCCCCTCCACCCACCACATCGACCAAGATGGATAGTTCTCCATTAGATTATAACAGCATCTTGCCACCACCCGTCGGTGCGCAGAATCCACCGCGCATTTCTCTCCAAAAGAGATGCTATCCTATATGCGGTCCCCTTCCTACCTGTTTATCTATTCCACTAGCCAATGGGGATAATTTTGAAATTAAACCCCACTTCATCAACCTGTTGCCCAAATTTCACGGGCTTGAGTTTGAAGACGCATATGTTTTTATCACTAAATTCGAAAACGTATGCACAATGATGGGTACATTTCAAATTTAGTGGATGCTATGCGCTTGCGTCTTCTCCCTTTCACTTTGTGCGATTTAGCAGAAAAATGGTTTTATAACACTGCCACAAACTCTATTACCAATTGGGATGAATTCGTGATAGTATTCCTTAAGAAATTTTACCCCAATCATAAGACCGCCCGTGTTCGGAGTGAAATCAACCACTTACCCAGCTTCCCAGCTTCCCAATGAACCATTTTAGAAGTGCTTTGAACGGTTTAAGGATCTGCTTGTCCAATGTCCTCATCATGGAATACATAGATGGGATCTGTGTCGAATTATATATGAGAGCATTACTCCAGCGACAAAGCAGATGCTTGAAACCATGTGTCAATGCAATTTCATGTCCAAAGACGATGGTGAAGCTTGGAAATTTCTGGAAGATCTCGCCGAACACACTTTGCAGTGGAAAAGCGTTAGACCATCATCTAGGGGAGGTATCCATCAACTCGATGTTTTCATCGCAGTAAAAACCGAAATTACAGCAATGCAAAAGAAATTCGACGCTATGGAGAACAAATTCTCATCAATCTCCTTAAACCATGTTACGCTTCCCAAGACCGTGTATGGTTGCTGTTCCGATCCATCATATCTGATGGAATAATGTCCTTTAAATGCATCGTTTCAAGGTCAAGAACACACTAATGCTACTTTTCAGCAGCGACCTAGAAACGGTCCTTATTTTTCCACGTACAATCAGGGATGGAGGAATCATCCGAATTTTGCTTAGAACCAAAACCAAATCCAAAATCAAAACCAGTTCCAAAGCAATTATCAAAGACCTTCTCCACAGCAGCAGCAACCACACCCACAGAGTCAGCACCCCTTTCAATCGCAATCTTTTCAAAATCCGGCCAACAATTCTACACCTTATAACAATTCTTTCCAAACGGCCGGGAACGAAAACTCATCTGCACTCGAACGAAGCATGTATATGTTTATTAAACATTCCATGCAATCGACGGATGAAATAAAGTCTTCTATCCGATCATTAACATAGACCACCACCTCCCATGGTGCAAGTATAAAATCGATAGAAGCACAAATTGCATAAATAAATGCCGCGATGAGTGCGAGAGAAAAAGAGAAACTTCCATCTCAACCCCTACCGAATCCTGGCCTCTCACAAAGTTATAATGTGAGTGCCGTTACTACGTTGAGATCAGGAAGAGCGCTGAACAATCAAATGGGTGAACAGATTGATGATAAGGAATCAATTGAAACCCCGGCTTCCACTTCTTGCCCTAATTCGTCTAGTCTCCCACCTTCTTCCGAGCCTATTCTCCGTTTTCCCCAAGGTTCGAACCCTTCGATCACTTCCTTAAGTCAACTTAAAACAATCCCTACTCCAATTCTGGGATCGATTCCATCCCCACAAACTTCTCCACAAATGTTGGACTCAAAACTTATTGATAAAGCTCCATTTCCAAACAGGTTGAGGGCCAACAAACCTAACGCACAAATGGAGAAGATTGTAGAAATGTTTAAGCAAGTTAACATAAATATCTCTCTCCTAGATGCTATTCAACAAGTCCCGTCTTATGCAAAAATCCTGAAGGACTTGTGTACTAGGAAGAGAAAAACTCAAGTGCCGAGAAAGGTATTCATGACAAGTAACGTGAGCACAGCTTTTACCCAACAATTGCCTAAGAAACGTAAGGACCTCGGTTGTCCTACAATATCTATAACTATTGGGGGTAAAAACATCAATCGTGCTCTACTTGAACTCAGCGCTAGTGTTAACTTGCTTCCATATTCCGTCTATGAGCAACTAGGTATAGGAGAGTTGAAACCTGCCCACTGCGCTCTCCAGATGGCAGACCGATCTATTGCCTAATCTAGGGGTGATCTTGAGGATGTGTTAATCAAAGTCGGGGAATTCATATTCCCTATGGACTTTATTGTTTTAGATACACAGCCTGTGGCGAACCCACGCAACCAAATACCGGTGACACTCGGTCGACCTTTCTTAGCAACTTCCAACGCTGTCATTAATTGTTGTAACGGTTCTATGAACTTATCCTTCGGAAAGATGAAAATTGAGCTTAATATTTACAAGCTAGGAAGTCAACCATCTGGACCTTCTGCTTATTTAATCGATGTCTGCTCTATCAACGAGATAGCTTCCGACAGCTGGGAAGCTGAAGTACTTTGCTATGATGATCTCGACAACACTAGTGCGACATTGTTTGATCTGGCAAATTATTATAGTGAGAATATCTTCGATGAGTCCATCCCAAAGTCAGTAGCGCTTTCCGAGTCAATATCCTACGCAAGTTATGGACCTCTTAGGGAGTCCGAGTATCATTCCCTTACCCCACCTTCTATCGTCTCTTGGCCGACACTAGATCTCAAACCGCTACCTTCTCATCTTAAATATGCATATTTAGGAGAGAATGCGTCTTTGCCTGTGATCATATCCGCTTCTCTAGTTTTAGAGCAAGAGAACCCACTTTTGGCGGTATTGAGATTAAATCGGTAAGCATTTGGTTGGACAATGGCTGACATCAAAGGGATTAGTCCCTTAATTGTTGAACATTATATACATCTGATGGATGAAGCCAAACCAACTCGAGACCCACAAAGACGGTTAAATCCCGTTATGAAGGAGGCAGTAAAGAAAGAAATCGTCAAGTGTCTAGATAGTGGTATAATTTACCCAATATCTGATAGCCAATGGGTAAGTCCTATTCATGTGGTCCCTAAAAAGTCTGGCATCACGGTCATAATTAATGAGGCTAATGAGTTGATCCAAAGACGCACTGAAACTGGATGGCGCGTATGTATTGATTACAGAAAACTCAATGCCGCAACGAGAAAAGATCACTTCCCTCTACCTTTTATTGACCAGATGTTAGAACGATTAGCTGGACATGAATACTATTGTTTCTTGGACGGATACTCTGGCTATAATCAGGTCCCCATCGCCGAAAAGGATCAAGATAAAACGACATTTACATGTCCTTTCGATACTTTTGCTTACAGACGCATGCCCTTTGGGTTATGCAACGCTCCCGCTACATTTCAACGGTGTATGATGGGGATATTTTCAGACATGGTTGAGAATTTTCTGGAGATATTTATGGACAATTTCTCCATATTTGGGGAATCCTTTGAGGAATGCATATGTTATCTTGACGCGGTTCTTACCCGCTGTAAGGATAAGAACTTAACTTTGAATTGGGAAAAATGTAATTTCATGGTCCAAGAAGGTATTGTTCTTGGACATATCATTTCATGAAAAGGCATTGAGGTTGAAAGAGATAGAATTGATGTCATCCATAACCTTCCTCCCCTCAAATGCGTCAAAGATATACGATCTTTTCTTGGTCATGCAGGATTTTATAGGAGATTCATTAAGGACTTTAGCAAATTTGCTAGACCCTTAACTCTTCTCTTGGCCAAAGATACAAAATTTCACTTCAATTTCGATTGTGAGGCTGCTTTTGAATCACTTAAAAGATCTCTCACTACAGCCCCCGTTCTATCATCTCCGGATTGGAACCACCCGTTCGAGCTTATGTATGATGCATCAGATTTTGGTGCAGTCTTAGGACAACACATTGATAAGATGTTGTTGGGGTAAAAATTTGCACTCTGGTTGACCGAGTCAAAGTCAAGGTCAACCCCCAAGCTAGGTGGGCCCAAGCCCAGGTCAAGCCCCATGCCCAAGTCGAGCCCGCAGCCAGCTTCCCTCATGCCAACAACAAAATCATGTAATAAATAATTTTTATGTAATTTTTTATACATGAATGTATGCAAAATGGACATAAAGCCAATATTTTGTAAGCCCATGGCTTATGTGCAAAAATGAAATGGCACATGAGCCATGGGATAGGCAAAATGCCATTTTGTGAAGCCCAAGGGGCTATATATAAATATGTAAGCCTATAAAAGGCAACATGATGATGAATAAATAAACACTTTTCATTCTCCCAAAAAAACTAGGGTTTGTGCCTCCACTCTCTCCTTTTCAAGTTCTTCCTCTTTCTTTTCATTTTCCAAATAAATCAAGAGCTTAGCTCTCTTTTTTCTAAAAACTAAATAAAGTTTTACCAAAAACCCATCTCCCAAAACTCCATCAAGAGAAGAAAAATGGTCTCTTTTTTTATCATCAAAGATCTAGATCTTGGAGTTTCAAGAGAACCCATTTTGGGTTTCTTCTCAAAGGAGAAAGGAGAAAATATTTTGGAGTTCAACTCCACAAATAAAAATATTTTGGAGTTCAACTCCACAAATAAAATTCTCTTGGAGTTTAACTCCACTATAGAAAATCTTTTGGAGCTCAACTCCACAAATAAAATTCTTTTAGAGTTCAACTCCACAAATAAAATTCTTTTGGAGTTTAACTCCACTACAGAAATTCTTTTGGAGTTTAACTCCACAGTAAAAATCCTTTTTTGGGGGAGTTTAACTCCACATTATATTTTTTTTAGCCATATAAAATTCTTTTGGAGTTGAACTCCACGTTAAAAAAAAAAACTAAAAAAAAAAGTGGGTCGCATGCAAAGCATGTGACGGGTCACATGCTAAGCATGTGACGGCCCCCTCACATGCTGAGCATGTGACGGGTCACATGTTTAGCATGTGACGGCCCCCCTTCCCACATGCTGAGCATGTGACGGGTCACATGTTGAGCATGTGATGGCCCCCATTTCTTTTCTTTTCTTTTCTTCTTTTCTTCCTTCTTTTCTTTATTTAATTCTTTATTTATTTAAAAAAAAATTAAATAAATAAAAATAAATTATAAATAATTTTTTAAAATTAAAAAAAATAATAATAAATTTTTAAAAATTAAAAAAAATCTCTAAATATTTATTTACTTATTTATTTTTGTTTTTATATATAGAATATATATATATGTATATATATATCTTTTTTTTACAAGTGGAACAAAACCAAAAAAAATACACACACACCAACGCACTGCATATTGAGTTCGCATGACCAGTTTAACCCGTCAATCGGAGGTTCCTTCTCTCCAAATGCGAGGGGTAATTAACGGCAGCTTAGTCCACGGCTGCCGGAGATTTGGATTCCCACAATCAATAAACCCCAGCCTACCCTAGGCAGGGGGAATCTGTAATGCGCCTGACAAGCGCGCGCGTATTCCCATCTCAATGGGGGTGACGAAAAACACCCTACAGATTCTGGCACGGCCGGTGGGACCAATCTCTCCTCCCATATTTCGGGTTAAGCGTTCATACGAACTCAATCAATATACATATCTATATTTATACTAAAATAATGTTATTTCATGCAGGTTTTCAAGCAATTACTTCTCAACAATGTCTCCAAGGACAAGCTCAGCTCTCGACACAGCTCCCATCTCTTACACGATGAAGATGGACGCCAGGACGGTCCTTCTGGCCAGTCTCGGGCGACAATGGGAGGAGCCGCCGCTACCATTCGGCTCTATCATGTTCGTGTCAATTAATGCCATCCCAGCTCCTCGAGCCCCGGAAGCAGACAAACCGGTCTCGAAAGGCAAGAGGCCAAATGTGGTGGTCTCGAAGGCGCCCCAAATAAAACGCAAGTCGGTATCTGAACGACTTTCCTTGGCCCCAGCCGGGGGCAAGGCCATCAATACCAACAAAGCAACAGGGCCTCTCGAGCAAGCTTCGACGGTGCCCCTGACAACCGCTCGATCGGGTGTTTTCTCTAAGCTCCCCGCTAATCGACTCACGGTGGCTTCCCAGGAAATGGATGCCCGCCGAGCCCTTAAAATTGAAAAGATAAGGCAGAAAAGGCTCAGATATAGAGCCAACAAAAGGGCTAGGGCTCCTGCTAGGCTGAACCTCATGAGGTTCGAAGAACAGGGTTACCCCGCCGAAGATGGGGAAATGGCTGGGTATGTGGTCCACACTGTCTACATGGTAGGCACGCGCAGCAAGAGTAATGACGGGGCCACCACATCTCAAATCCAATCTGGCTTGAATGTGGTTGCCGCTTCCCAAGAACAGCCACCCCCGCTGGGTGATGAAAACCTTCTCGATGAGGATGATAGGCGGAAAGACCCTTCGGTCCATGAGGAGTCGGGCTCGGAAAGCGAAGAAGAGACGACTTTCCGCCCCAGGACCGCGGAGCAAGAGCTGCTTCAAGAGCTCCGAAAGCAGCTCAGAAACAAAGACAAGGAGATGGCCAAGCTCTACTCAAAAATTGACGACTTGACAAATGTCGTCCTGCAGCTCACGGCCCAACTTGCCTCCCAGCCGCCCAATCAGGCGCATGGCTCTCATGAACCGGGAAGCGGTGTCCCGAGACAGTCGACGCCTATTCCCTCAAATCCAAAGGTGGGCGGACCGCATGAAGACCATTCGCATCCTATCACGGGAAATGTCTTGGCGGCCGATGAAGGCAACCCGCTAACTCAAGATCAAATCATGGATTTGGTTGCCAACAAAGTCAAAACGTTGGTAGCTGAAGCCGAAGAGCAAAAAGATGCCAGCAGTAGCGGGAGACCATATCCTGCTCGGTACGATCTTGTTGAGTTTCCCACTGGCTATGTCGTCCCCAAATTTGAAAGGTTCGATGGGATGGGAAATGCGAACCAGCATATTTCCCAGTTTAAAACATCATGCGCAAATACTGGGGGCAATGATGCGCTCCTTCTCCGTCAGTTTGTTAATAGCTTGACGGATGTTGCTTTCGATTGGTATGCAAGCATACCAGATGACTCGATCACGACGTTCGCTCAAATAGAATCCATGTTCAAACAAAGGTTCATGAGTGTCAGCGATAAAATCACCATTGCCGACCTCGTAAGGACAGAGCCAAAGAACAACGAAAGCAACATGGATTTTATAATCCGATGGCGCAATCTCTCTGTCAAATGTGAACCGCCGTTGGAGCAAGACCAATCCGTCAGTCTTCTTATAGAAAATCTGAAGGACTGGATGAAGCCTTTCCTGTGCACTGCAGGCCTTAAAACATTTCAAGAGCTGACCAAAAAGGTCCAAACATTGGAACGCTCAAAGCCCGAGTCCACTCAGGATCTTCAGTTCACAAACAGACCGAAACCTTGGAGGGACGACAACCGAAAGGGCGGAAGTTCTAACAACACCGATTCTCTAAATAAGCAGAGAGTGGGCGGAGCAAAAACTAACAAATCTCGAAAGCCAACTTTGGAGGAAAGAAGAAATAAGGTCTATTCATTCCGAAGGGACAAGGTCCCCAAAATTTTTAAAGATGCTCTGAAGAATGGCCTGCGGCTACCAGAACCAAAAAGGCTAAGTGAAGCGAACAGGACTGATCATCCTAACTTTTGCCCATACCACCGAGTGCTGGGGCACACTATTGAAGACTGTTGCATCTTCAAGGATTGGGTCGAGAAACAATATAAGGCAGGAGAAATATCATTATCCCCTGGCGTGTTAATAAACAATCAAGCTGCGACCGCCAATTTCATACAAACGGGGACCGAAGTCCTTCAGAGACGTGATTCTCTCAGACATCTGCCTTTCTCTAAAAAGAGCGGACCAAGGCAACAAGCTAAGAGCCAAGCGAGCCACATTGCCAATGAAGAAGCAATAGACGGGTACACAACCCATACGGTTTACATGATGGAGCTCAGAGGAGCAAGTCCTCCTATGCCTTATAACCGTGACAATGACGTGGTTGTCGCCATACAATATCGGCCCGATCCAAATGATGAAGAGCTCGCCCATGCCATTGAACCAAAGGAACCCGTGGTTCATGCGGAATCAAGTTCAGGTGGTAGGGATGACCCCGTTGTCATACCTGGAACTGTAGAACAAGCATTATTCCAATGGCTTCAAAGGCAACTTCAGGACAGAGATGAGGAGATGGCCAAGGTCCATTCTAAAGTCGATGAGCTGGCAAATGTCGTGACGGATCTCATGACCCAAGTCGCCCAATTGCAATTACAGCAAAATCAAATTTTGGTTCGTGAGCTGGGGTTTGATATCCGGAAGCAGCCGACCGATGCTCCCTTCAACCTAAGAGCGGAACACCTTTGTGAAAAATGGACGCGATCAGCCTCCAGTCCCTCCGATGCGTACACTGAACGGGGTAAGCGGACAGTAGGAGAACTAAAGACTGGTCGTCCTCGGGGTCCAGCATCAGTAAGGGCACCTATTCCAATGGAGAGAAAGAAGAAAGTATACTCCTTTAGGAGGGATAAAGTCCGCGAAATATTCATGGACGCCTTGAACAACGGTCTTCAACTGCCTACTCCAAAGAGGCCACAGGAGATGAACATGACCGGCAATCCCATATACTGCCCATATCATAGAATGGTGAGCCATACCATTGAAGACTGCTATGTTTTCAAAGATTGGGTGGAGAACCAATACAAACTCAGGAAAGCCTCACAGTCGTTAGATGTACCGACGAGCCACAGAGCTACGGTAGTCAACACAGCCCCGCCAAGATCAAAGTTTGAGGAGCTGGGATAAGTACACCACAGACTACCAAGTCTTTGAACTGGGAATAAATGACCGCCACGTCGTTAAACTGGGAACAATCGACCACCACGTCATTAAACTGGGAACAGTCAACCACCACGTCGTTAAACTGGGAATGTAAAAAAATATTGTTCCCGCCAAAAATTTCTGCGCAAAAGAGTCCAAGGTATCAAATGGCAGCGATACGCTTAAGGAAATACGAACCAGTATCTTCCGGGCTATTTTTTGACAAACTCCCGAAGGAGAAACGGATAAATTCTGATTGTATTGAAAGCGTCTCGAAAAACCCTTCGATTTGATATATTATGGGCTTCATAATTCATCCGGGATCAAAAGTTATGAGGCATTATGTGTTCACACGTGATGGGCTTTTAAGAATCCGCTGGAGGAGTTAGAAGATATAATAAAAACTTAGAAAAGACCCCAATGGGGCATCACGTGCTCACACGTGACCATGGGCCACGTGCAGACACGTGATGGGCTCTTAAGGCCTCTAAAATAATGAATAGAATTAAATTCTAAAATCTGTTCCCTGATTAAAAATCAGAAGTTATCTCAATGAAATATCACGTGCTCACACGTGACCAATGGTCACGTGTTGACACGTGATGGTTAAAACAACAATATGAACAAGCGACTGTTAAAGGAACCAATTTCGGGGTTACGTGCTCACACGTGACCAAGGGTCACGTGCCAGCACGTGACAGGCTTTGAAAGCCTTACAGATTAGTAGAATTAAAATTCTAAATTTCTCTAAAAATCTTTCGAAATAGAATTAAAATTCTAAAAGCTTCTAAATCTTTCCAAATGGAAAAGGATTATGGGAACCGTTGGATTAAAGATCCAAAGATGATTAAAAATCATCAATTTATGGAAAAATCTTGGACAAGGAAAGATTTCCCTGAAAATCTCACCAGAATAACAAATAGAATATCTTTTGGATTTAAAATCCACGGTGAATAAAATTCACTGAATGATCTAAAGGCCCAGATTAATGATAAATATAAATCAAATCTCTCAACGATCAAATCAAATCTTTCAATGAGAGATTTGCTAAACAAATTGATTCTTTTCCTTCTCCTATAAATAGGAGCCAAGAAGAGAAGAGAAGGCATAAACATTTCTTGAAAAAAAAAATCAAGAGCTTCAAACAGAGAGAACTCTGAGAAAAATTTCAAGAAGAAGGTAAAAACCTTCACGAGAGAAAAGAAATCTCTTTTGATAAATCATTGATCAATGATCTTCACATAATAAATAGTGCTTTGCACTCGTATGAACCACTGGTCTTTAAAACAAAAAAGAAAATAAAAATAAATAAAAATAGTGCTTTGCACTCGTATGAACCACTGGTTCTTTAAAACAAAGAAGAAAATAAAAATAAATAAAAATAGTGCTTTGCACTCGTATGAACCACTGGTTCTTTAAAACAAAAAAAAATAAAATAAAAAAATAGTGCTTTGCACTTTTATGAACCTCTGGTTCTTGAAATAAAGAGAAAAACTCATTTTTCTTTGATCCTAATTAGATCAAAGAAAACAAATTGTGCTTTGCACTTCTGTTCTGGAATCTAAAAAGATTCTTAGTGCTTTGCACTTCCAAACTGCGCTGTTGCGCTCCTGAGAGAACGCCACGTGTTAGCTGCAGAACAGCTTGCGCTACGCGCCTTGAAATAGAGCTTTGCTCTCTGGAACTGGCGCAACTCACCAGAGCGCGCCACGTGTCAGCTGCAGAACAACTTGCGCTACGCGCCTTGAAATAGAGCTTTGCTCTCTGGAACTGGCGCAACTCACCAGAGCGCGCCACGTGTCAGCTGCAGAACAACTTGCGCTACGCGTCTTGAAATAGAGCTTCGCTCTCTGGAACTGGCGCACCTCACCAGAGCGCGCCACGTGTCAGCTGCAGAACAACTTGCGCTACGCGCCTTGAAATAGAGCTTCGCTCTCTGGAACTGGCGCAACTCACCAGAGCGCGCCACGTGTCGGCTGCAGAACAACTTGCGCTACGCGCCTTGAAATAGAGCTTCGCTCTCCGGAACGGGCGCAACTCACCAGAGCGCGCCACGTGTCAGCAGCGCAACAACACAGCGCACTAGCGCAGCGCACTGCGCTGTTGCGCTTGCGCTCACCAGAGCATGACACGTGTCCTCACCATAAGCGCTTGCGCTCAGTGATTGGCGCAAAGCGCCTGACAAATGCAATGCATTTTACTGAAGGGCCAGGCCCAAATCAGAGGGGCCTAGTAGGCCAAATTAAATTGCAATACAATAAAAAGGGGCAGAGCCCAAAACAAATTGATGCTTTGCATCCTTTCTGGGCAAAGCCCAAATAAAAATAAAAAGAAATGCAATGCAAAAGCAAATAAAATGTTGGACATTTTCAACTAGACTTAGCCCAATCATGGCCATAAGTCCTTAAATTAAATTGACTGAGCAAAATGGCTCTCCTAAATCAATCTACATCCGGTTCGAGGGTACATCTCCGAACTCCTTTGACATCTATCGTTGTAATTCCTCAACGACGTCAAAGAGGTGACGGGTCCCAACGACCACACATCGCTATGGACTGCGGGGTCCTTAAACTCGTGGACCGAGACGTCCTTAAACTAATATCGGACCGAGACGTCCTTAAACTAATATTGGACCGAGACGTCCTTAAACTAATGATGGACCACTACGTCCCTAAACTGGCATCGGACCGAAATGTCCCTAAACTAATGATGGACCACCACGTCCCTAAACTGGCGATGGACCGAAATGTCCTTAAACTAATAATGGACCACTACGTCCCTAAACTGGCATCGGACCGAAACGTCCCTAAACTAATAATGGACCACTACGTCCTTAAACTGGTATCGGACCGAGACGTCCCTAAACTAATAATGGACCACTACGTCCCTAAACTGGAACAATAGAGCCAATTGCTCTTTTGCCGGATCTAAACGATCCCGTTTAAGTTGATCTTAGCCCCAAACACGGCTAACGTATCCTTAAACACTTAAATGGACTATAAAACCCTCAATCAGCTTTGGTTCAAGGGTACATCTCCGAGCTCCTCTGACACCTATCGTTGTAATCCTTCAACGATGTTAGAGAGGTGATGAGTCCCGATGGCCATAAATTAAATGAATCACCACGTCAGGTTGATCTTAGTCCAAAACAGGACTAACGTATCCTTGACGAATGTTTAAGTTGATCTTAGTCGCAACGCGACTAATGTATCCTTAAACTAAAAACACCAAACCCAAATCTAAGTAAATACGGATTTGGACTAATCCACGTCCTACGGGCGACGGTATTACTCAGTCTCCGTATACAATCCACGGGCAACCACAAACAAAACAAACACCCACGACACGAAGTGAAATTCTGGAGAAGGAGAAAGTTGTTACCGCGATGCGGTAGCGTAATTAACTGCAGGGGCTTGCGCCTGCAGGGAAGAGCGTCCCCACAATCAAAAACCCCTCAAGCGAGGGGGAATCTGACAAAGTCTGCTACATCGGCCGCATCCGTCTAAACCTCCGATACACGGTGCCATAAATCAACTTGGCATCTTCGGAGAGGTAGACGGATAAAACCAAATAGCATCTGCCCCGAATCTCAGCGCCAGGACTTCGCAGTCTTGTGCGCCGCCGTTCGGAGGGGAACAGATTCTGGCACGCCTGGTGGGACCTCTTCCTCTTTCCACTCCACACTTCGTGTGTCGTGTTCGCGAACAAATCGCGGTTTGCTGTGATTGCCTGTGGATTCAAGGTACTAAGATTTGGTGTCTTGCTTTATGCAGAAAACAGAAAATCGATGGCTTCGAACTGCACCGCCCGCAGCGATAACTCTCGCTCCGTCATTGCTGGAGGAGTGACTTATGGGCCCCAAGCGGCCTCCCTTTTCAAAATGCCGGTGGAGCAGATGGCTCAAGCCACCACTGGACTATTTTTTGGGACCATGCTCCCACCAATGAGCTTCAACGCCCCAATGACATTGCAAGAAGCTCCAAAGAAGTCGGTCTTCGATCGACTTACCACTGCCGCGACCCCTCTCAACGGGTCGTCCAACTCCACTGCTTCAGTTTTTAATGGACTAGGCCAGAGCTCTAACAGGCTCATGAAGAAGCCTGCCATACCAGAAGGCGTTATCCCGAAACAGATAGCCATTCCAACTCCCGTTCCTGGCAAAATCACCAAGGTTGCTCCCCATATTCAGAAGTCCGCTTCTGACAAGTTGGCCGTCCCCGTTCAACGGACGTCGATCTTTAAAAAGCTGGTACCAGTATATTCTGACCAACACAGGGGGCATGAGGAGGTCGCCCCTATAGCTGAAACAACTCCATCAGCACGACATGCCCGACGTCGCTACTGGCGCCGAGTGAGGAAGGCTGGGGGCAACTCCTCCTCTGGACTTACTCCTCTAGCTCCGATGGTGAGGATCGACACTGCTGTTCCAACCAGGAACAGCTTTGAGTTGCTGAACTCGGTGCGCAGAAACTCTCCTATTGCGGTGCTAAAGCGAACTCCTTCACCTGTGGAGAATACTCAAGAGAAGAAGTTAGAGCAGCCCCCTCAACGGCTATCCTCTAAAATTTACAAGGTCTGGCGACAGGTCCAGGAGTCAGTGATTAATGAAAACTATCTTCATCGACAGAAAAAGACAGAGGTTCGGCAAAAGAAAGATTACTCTGTCAAGCCAGAAGAAGCAACGGCTACTCGGGTGTCTGCTGCAGCGACACCCTCAACTCCAGTCACTCAAAAGAAAAGGAGGCCATAAAAAGCCCCTGTGAATAAGGCACACCATAAAAGCGCTGGACACAAACGCCCCAAGTCCGGGGGCATGGTAGTGCACACAGTTTATATGGCTTCCGGGAAGGAGGAAAGCCGCACCTCTACGGTCCACCGACCGCTCACCCGATCCGTGACGAAAGCCCAGGAGCAACAACAAAAGCTTCAGGAAATGATGACTACAATGGCTGCACTCACTGAGCCAAAAGAAAGCTCTGAAACGTCTTCGGATGAGCGTCAAGAACAAGAAACCGACGCTGACTTTTTACGCAGAGTCCTCAAAAAGAGGGACAAAGAAGCTGCAGAGCAAGCGGCTAATATAAAACAGATGGCGCTCCTCTTCCAAGATATGGTAGGGATGATGTTACAGCCGGAACCTCCTGCTGAAGATCCTCCGATCGTCCTTGAAGACGACAGGGGAGAAACGTCAAATCCTCCGCCGGCTCTGTCAACAGCCAAGAAGGAGGCAATCTCCAAAGTTGACCTAGACGAATATATAGCTCAGCAGATCCGGGTTCATCAGGCGAATGAAGCGGCTGGGCAAATTGTTAGAACCGGACGACCGTATCCGAGCTGGTATGACCAAATCAGTTACCCGCCAGGATATACGATCCCTAAATTCCACGTATATAAAGGGACAGGGAATCCGCATCAGCATGTCGCTCAATTCAGGGCCTTATGCGGCAATACTGGAGGAAATGACAAATTGTTGCTACGTCAATTCGTCGGCAGCTTAGCAGAAACAGCCTTTGAATGGTATTCGGAGCTGCCTAACGACTCTGTCAAAACATTTGCAGAGATGGAACTGCTGTTTACGCAAAGATTCGCGAGTGCTAGTGAACGCACCCCGATAACAGCACTAATAAATGCCAGGATAAGGCCAAGCGAAACGTGGGTTCAATACGCAACACGATGGCGGAACCTATGGTCGAAATGCGAACAACGCATAGAAGAGGCACCTGCGGTAGGCATGTTTGTGGGCACTCTCGATCCGCAGGCGACCATCTCACAATTCATGATGTTCTTCAGGCCGACCACCTTCCAGGCCTTGATTGACAAATTAGCCCAAATGGACCAGATGGGCCATAGACCGTCTCCTCCAAAATCAGATTCCCGAGATGAGAAAGGAAAAGGGAAAGCGATCGTCGTCGCCAATGCTCAACAACAGTCGAGCAACTCAAAGCCGGTCGTTCGCCAAAACAACGCGCGTCCACGCCCATCCCTCGAAGAGAGGCTAGGACGTTCTTACTCGTTTCCTCAGAATAAAACGAGAAGACTGTTTGAGCTGGCAGTGCGTAACAGACTCATCAATCTGCCGAGTCCAAAGCGTCTGTCGCAGCCAGGCGATCTTAATAATCCCAATTATTGCCCTTACCACCAAACGGTAAGTCACCCGATTGAGGATTGTTTCGTCTTTAAGGGATGGATCGAGGATCAATACCTACAAGGCAAGTTCGCGTTGTCTGAAAGCTGGAAGGTGAACCCACCACAGTCGCATACTCCAAAGAAGACAAACACGCCGGGGGCAACTTGTCATGTGATCTCTCACTCATTGGCAGATAATAAAGAGGCTCCTTGCGCCGAGAAAACGAGGGTGGACCCTGAAACAGAAATTCCGCAGCCGTCAGACGAGTTGATCGATGCCTTCCTAAATGCAATTCGTCTGAAAGCAAAAGCCAATCAAGAGCATGAAATGGCCATACTGGAAAGAGCCAAGGCATTCCCGTCAAATCAAAAGCCATACACTGCGGGTAAAAACAAATTCAAGACGAGGAAAAGGTTCGCCAAAGCTCTGTCAGTAGGAATGAAGCTACCGCCCTCTGAAGAAAATACTCTCGCTGAGGCAGAGATGCACCCTAACTTCTGTTTATATCATCAGAAGATCATACATCCTACCGAAGACTGCGAATCCTTTAACTGTTGGTGGCAAGGGTATGTCGCTCAAAAGCAACACTTCGACGGGACAAAGTGTGAAGCTTGTAGACATCGGAAAAATGCGATATATGAGCGCAAAAGAGTCGCCGACGATTGCCATATAGCCGACTCTAAGGTATCGCAAATTATCACCTTTGGTAGAAACTCTGACGAAGAAGCTATCCCCAACTCTTCCCTCGGGGAATCTATTTCAAAAATAAAGGAATTGAGAAGCTACGAGAACGTTCAGCCATGCAATCGCATGCTACTCGGAAAAAGTCCCGGCCCCGCAAACAACGGAGCGAACAAAAAAGATAAAAGAAAAGGAAAAAAGGCCCTCGTCACCAGCGCTCAACAACAATCAGGTGACCCTAGACCGGTTGCTTGCCAAAGCAACAAGCAGCAACCCCTCCAGGAAAAGTTGAGACGTCCTTACTCGTTTCCGCAAGATAAAACAAGGGGACTGTTCGAGCTGGCAGTGTGCGACAGACTCATCAATCTGCCGGGTCCAAAACGTCCGTTGCAGCCAGGCGATATTAATAATCCCAATTATTGCCCTTACCACCAAACAGTAGGTCACCTGATCGAAGACTGCTACGTCTTCAAAAACTGGGTTGAAGACCAATACCAACATGGCAAGTTTGCGCTGTCTGAAAACTGGAAGGTGAGTCCGTCGCAACCGCACGCTCCGAAAAAGACGGATACGCCGGGGGCATCATGCTCATTCATGGGGAAGGACCCACATACCGAAAAGTCAGTAAACTAGAAATTCTCCTCAAATACGGAGACGCCAGACCGAAAAGTCAATAAACTAGATATTCGCCTCAAATACGGCGACAACGGACCGAAACGTCCTTAAACTAACAACGGACCGAGATGTCCTTAAACTAATGATGGACCGCAATGTCCTAAAACTTGCAAATGACCGAAATGTTTTTAAACTACTACCGCAGCATTCTCAGGCTGACGAGAATATGAAAAAAAAAAAACGGTATGTCCACAAGCAAAATGGGCACGGATGAAAACCCGAAAGGGCTCCGTGAGTAAAAACAGCAGGACTACCGGCGAGTGTTCGTGAAAACCCGAAAGTGCGCGACCTCGTCAACAAAAAAAAAAAAAACAAAAAAAAACAAAAAAAAAACGGTATGTCCATAAGCAAAACGGGCATGGAGGAAAACCCGAAAGGGCTCCGTGAGTAAAAACAGCAGGGCTACCGGCGAGTGTTCGTGAAAACCCGAAAGGGCGCGACCTCGTAAAAAAAATTTAAAAAAAAAAAATAAATAAATAAATAAAAAGAATAAAAAAAAACGGTATGTCCATAAGCAAAATGGGCACGGATGAAAACCTGAAAGAGCTCCGTGAGTAAAAACAGCAGGGCTACCGGCGAGTGTTTGTGAAAACCTGAAAGGGCGCAACCTCGTTAAAGAAACACTTATAGGGTCCTCTCGATCCTGTAAGGAGAAACCACCTGCGCGAGATCCTTACGACTCACAAAGGAACAACACACTTAGGAATCCCTACGATTCCTAAGGAGAAAATACACTTGCGAGATCCTCACGACTCGTAAGGAGAACGCTCTTATGGGACCCTTACGGCTCATAAGATTTGAAAGTCTTAAGTTGCAGAAACCTTAACCTGTTCTTAAGCAGCCCCCACAACCTTCGATATTGCCCTACAAGCGGCTCATAATGACCCTTGTATACAATCCACGGGCGCGAATAAACATTTCCCTAACAAAGTCCCATCCGTAACTAGGGATATGCTTGTACAGCAAACGACACTTGTAAGTCCTCTCGACTTATAAGGAGAAAACCCTTTTGTAAGATCCTTACGACTTACAAGAGAACATGCACTTAGGAATCCTCACGATTCCCAAGGAGAAAACACAACTACAAGATCCTCACGACTTGTAGGAAGAAGTACCTTTGTGAGACCCTTACGGCTCATGAAGTCAAAAGCCTTAGCCGACAGGACCCTTAACCCTGTTCACTAAGCCACCTTTGTTTAACATCGAAAAAGGCAAGTGATGATTCGCTCCTGGAAATATCCCAGTTATAGCGATGCTGATGCCTAAACCGGTATCAAATTCTAAGCCCTTTCAAGGCAAATGATGATTCGCTCCTGGCAATATCCTAGTTGCAGCGATCCTGATGCCTAAACCGGTATCAAATTCCAAGTCCTTTCAAGGCAAATGATGATTCGCTCCTGGAAATATTCCGGTCGCAGCGATGTTGATGCCAAGATCGGTATCAGATCCCAAATCCCCTACTCGCAAAAAAAAAAAAAAAATGCATACGAAATAGCCGAAATGATGGGGCAACTTGCAAACAAAATCAGCAAGTAAAAATGTATGCATGCAAAATAGCCGAAATGATTGGGCAACTCGCAATAAAAAACAGCGAGTAAAAATAAAATAAATAGCCAAAATGATTAGGCAACTCGCAATAAAAAGCAGCGAGTAAAAAGAAAAAATAGCCGAAATGATTGGGCACCGCGAAAAATAGCCGAAATGATTGGGCAATCGCGACCTTCGCGATATAAAAGCTGAAATGATAGAGCATCGCGGAAAGAATAAAAAAAATGAAAGAATGAAACTTTTTGCCCTACAGGTGAAATCGCATCGATCCCTGTATACAATTCATGGGCACAGATAAAGAGGGAACCATGCCTTCCCAACAGGCTCCATCAGAAAGCGAAGCCAAATCTCGACGGTTCATAGACAACCTAGAGACCATCTCGACATTTGTCGCAATATTACAGACACGATGTCAACAAATGAAGCAAACGAAGATCTCGAGCTTCAGCGTCTCGACGTCAACATCGACAACTTAGAGATCACCAACGGTGTGCCTCCTCATTCCAGCAGGACATAGATATTACACCATCAAGCGGGGCGATGGCAAAATCCCAGCTTCACTTCAGCATTCGTCTCGATACAGTAGACGCAATGTCAACAACAGCGTTCCTCCGCAGTCCAGCTGGAGGCAGATGCAACGTCAACAAAAGACCTCACGGTCGAAACAAAGCGGAGCGATGGCAAAATCCCAACTCCACCTTAGCATTCGTCTCGTTACAGCAGACGCAATGTCAACAACAGCGTTCTTCCTCCAGCAGGGATCCAGACATGACAAAGCAAATGAAGCGAAGGCCACATTCCTAGCTTCAACGTCTTTACGGTAACTCACATAAAACCGGAAAGACAATTGGAGATCATCTCGCACCAGCACAGAATGGTCACCACCTCGACGTCCGTCTCAATACAGCAGACGAGATGTCACCCCAACGTTCGTCTCGACACAGCAGACGCAACGTCATCAAACGAATGGAGCCACGACAAAATTCCTAGTTCCAAACCTCGACGTCCGTCTCGATACAGCAGACGAGGTGTTACCCCAACGCTCGTCTCGACACAGCAGACGCAACGTCATCAAACGAATGGAGCCACGGCAAAATCCCTAGTTCCAAACCTCGGCGCTTCACCAGTAACCTAGAGACAACCATGACATTCGTCTCGATACAGAGGACGCAATGCCAGCAAACGAAGCGAAGGCTAAATTCCTAGCTTCAGGGTCTTAATGGCAAGTCATATAAAATCGGAAAGACAATCGGAGATCATCTCGCACCAGTGTGGAGTGGTCACCACTTCGACGTCCGTCTCGATACAGCAGACGAGATGTCACCCCAACGTTCGTCTCGACACAGCAGACGTAACGTCATCAAACAAACGGAGCCACGGCAAAATCCCTAGTTCCCACCGCAACATTCGTCTCGATACAGCAGACGCAATGCCAGCAAACGAAGCAAAGGCCAAATTCCTAGCTTCAGGGTCTTAACGGCAACTCATATAAAGCCCGAAAGACTATCGGAGATCATCCCCACACCAGCGCGGAGTGGTTATGACTCATCGGGGCTCTCCAAAATGAGCCTAACCTCAAGTAAAAAGCGGCATGGCAAATTCCTAGCGCTTGCTCTTCTGACGGTCAAACTGCCAAGGAGGATTGCTTGAAGACGTCTTGTCCATCCCCCGAAGGGATCAGAGACACGGCAGTCGCAGGGCTACTCGAACAGCACGATTGCTTATCGAGGACTATATCAGCTTATGCGACGGTACGATGGCCAAAACCCTAAGTACCACCAACCTTAACGGGCTTCTGTCGTAAAGAGCAGAGGTTAAATGCGACGTTAAGATGTTCTTGCGAGATCTGCTCGATCCGTTTCGACTCGTGAGGAAATTGATGTCTTTGCGAGATTTTCTCGATTCGTCTCGACTCGTGAGATAAAGCCTTAGGCAGTAGGGATTAAAAAACCTGTTTCCTAAGCACTGGGACCCTGCAAGTCGGCCCAAAACGGTCTCTTGCATACTATCCACGGGTCACACTCTCCAAAGTCGAATCTCGATAAGGAGGGAAACAACCGCTTACGGGTCCTCTCGACTCGTAAGAGGGAAAACTCTCTTATAGGATCCTTACGACTTATAAGAGAAAACACACTTAGGAATCCTCACGATTCCCAAGGAGAAAATACACCTACGAGATCCTCACGACTCGTAGGGAGAAAAGTCTTTATGAGACCCTCACGGCACGTAAAGTTGAAAAGCCTTAGGTGGCAGATCCTACCCCTGTCTCCTAAGCCATCACTGCCGTGCAAAGAAGTCAAGATGGGCCGACCATCTATGGGCCACACTTGCCAAAGCTACATGCCACTGAAATGGAGAACTTACTCATAAGCGTATGAACTACTCCACGCCAGGGTGAGACAAAAAAAGAAATAGAAGGATGCGGCTCATCGAGTTAAGGGTCGAAACTATATCCCTTAAGAGTTGAGATTTGAGTCAATGATAAATGACGACGCTTGTGTCCGCTCGTTATCTTCTCAGATCAAGATTCTGAAAGTGATACATCAACCCAAAACTGGTCATACGCCATGCATAACTCTGCATAACTCTGCACTACTTCACCCACGTACATACATACGTGGGCAAAGTAGTGGGGGGCATTTGTTCCCGCCAAAAATTTCTGCGCAAAAGAGTCCAAGGTATCAAATGGCAGCGATACGCTTAAGGAAATACGAACCAGTATCTTCCGGGCTGTTTTTTGACAAACTCCCGAAGGAGAAACGGATAAATTCTGATTGTATTGAAAGCGTCTCGAAAAACCCTTCGATTTGATATATTATGGGCTTCATAATTCATCCGGGATCAAAAGTTATGAGGCATTATGTGTTCACACGTGATGGGCTTTTAAGAATCCGCTGGAGGAGTTAGAAGATATAATAAAAACTTAGAAAAGACCCCAATGGGGCATCACGTGCTCACACGTGACCATGGGCCACGTGCAGACACGTGATGGGCTCTTAAGGCCTCTAAAATAATGAATAGAATTAAATTCTAAAATCTGTTCCCTGATTAAAAATCAGAAGTTATCTCAATGAAATATCACGTGCTCACACGTGACCAATGGTCACGTGTTGACACGTGATGGTTAAAACAACAATATGAACAAGCGACTGTTAAAGGAACCAATTTCGGGGTTACGTGCTCACACGTGACCAAGGGTCACGTGCCAGCACGTGACAGGCTTTGAAAGCCTTACAGATTAGTAGAATTAAAATTCTAAATTTCTCTAAAAATCTTTCGAAATAGAATTAAAATTCTAAAAGCTTCTAAATCTTTCCAAATGGAAAAGGATTATGGGAACCGTTGGATTAAAGATCCAAAGATGATTAAAAATCATCAATTTATGGAAAAATCTTGGACAAGGAAAGATTTCCCTGAAAATCTCACCAGAATAACAAATAGAATATCTTTTGGATTTAAAATCCACGGTGAATAAAATTCACTGAATGATCTAAAGGCCCAGATTAATGATAAATATAAATCAAATCTCTCAACGATCAAATCAAATCTTTCAATGAGAGATTTGCTAAACAAATTGATTCTTTTCCTTCTCCTATAAATAGGAGCCAAGAAGAGAAGAGAAGGCATAAACATTTCTTGAAAAAAAAAATCAAGAGCTTCAAACAGAGAGAACTCTGAGAAAAATTTCAAGAAGAAGGTAAAAACCTTCACGAGAGAAAAGAAATCTCTTTTGATAAATCATTGATCAATGATCTTCACATAATAAATAGTGCTTTGCACTCGTATGAACCACTGGTCTTTAAAACAAAAAAGAAAATAAAAATAAATAAAAATAGTGCTTTGCACTCGTATGAACCACTGGTTCTTTAAAACAAAGAAGAAAATAAAAATAAATAAAAATAGTGCTTTGCACTCGTATGAACCACTGGTTCTTTAAAACAAAAAAAAATAAAATAAAAAAATAGTGCTTTGCACTTTTATGAACCTCTGGTTCTTGAAATAAAGAGAAAAACTCATTTTTCTTTGATCCTAATTAGATCAAAGAAAACAAATTGTGCTTTGCACTTCTGTTCTGGAATCTAAAAAGATTCTTAGTGCTTTGCACTTCCAAACTGCGCTGTTGCGCTCCTGAGAGAACGCCACGTGTTAGCTGCAGAACAGCTTGCGCTACGCGCCTTGAAATAGAGCTTTGCTCTCTGGAACTGGCGCAACTCACCAGAGCGCGCCACGTGTCAGCTGCAGAACAACTTGCGCTACGCGCCTTGAAATAGAGCTTTGCTCTCTGGAACTGGCGCAACTCACCAGAGCGCGCCACGTGTCAGCTGCAGAACAACTTGCGCTACGCGTCTTGAAATAGAGCTTCGCTCTCTGGAACTGGCGCAACTCACCAGAGCGCGCCACGTGTCAGCTGCAGAACAACTTGCGCTACGCGCCTTGAAATAGAGCTTCGCTCTCTGGAACTGGCGCAACTCACCAGAGCGCGCCACGTGTCAGCTGCAGAACAATTTGCGCTACGCGCCTTGAAATAGAGCTTCGCTCTCCGGAACGGGCGCAACTCACCAGAGCGCGCCACGTGTCAGCAGCGCAACAGCACAGCGCACTAGCGCAGCGCACTGCGCTGTTGCGCTTGCGCTCACCAGAGCATGACACGTGTCCTCACCATAAGCGCTTGCGCTCAGTGATTGGCGCAAAGCGCCTGACAAATGCAATGCATTTTACTGAAGGGCCAGGCCCAAATCAGAGGGGCCTAGTAGGCCAAATTAAATTGCAATACAATAAAAAGGGGCAGAGCCCAAAACAAATTGATGCTTTGCATCCTTTCTGGGCAAAGCCCAAATAAAAATAAAAAGAAATGCAATGCAAAAGCAAATAAAATGTTGGACATTTTCAACTAGACTTAGCCCAATCGTGGCCATAAGTCCTTAAATTAAATTGACTGAGCAAAATGGCTCTCCTAAATCAATCTACATCCGGTTCGAGGGTACATCTCCGAACTCCTTTGACATCTATCGTTGTAATTCCTCAACGACGTCAAAGAGGTGACGGGTCCCAACGACCACACATCGCTATGGACTGCGGGGTCCTTAAACTCGTGGACCGAGACGTCCTTAAACTAATATCGGACCGAGACGTCCTTAAACTAATATTGGACCGAGACGTCCTTAAACTAATGATGGACCACTACGTCCCTAAACTGGCATCGGACCGAAATGTCCCTAAACTAATGATGGACCACCACGTCCCTAAACTGGCGATGGACCGAAATGTCCTTAAACTAATAATGGACCACTACGTCCCTAAACTGGCATCGGACCGAAACGTCCCTAAACTAATAATGGACCACTACGTCCTTAAACTGGTATCGGACCGAGACGTCCCTAAACTAATAATGGACCACTACGTCCCTAAACTGGAACAATAGAGCCAATTGCTATTTTGCCGGATCTAAACGATCCCGTTTAAGTTGATCTTAGCCCCAAACACGGCTAACGTATCCTTAAACACTTAAATGGACTATAAAACCCTCAATCAGCTTTGGTTCAAGGGTACATCTCCGAGCTCCTCTGACACCTATCGTTGTAATCCTTCAACGATGTTAGAGAGGTGATGAGTCCCGATGGCCATAAATTAAATGAATCACCACGTCAGGTTGATCTTAGTCCAAAACAGGACTAACGTATCCTTGACGAATGTTTAAGTTGATCTTAGTCGCAACGCGACTAATGTATCCTTAAACTAAAAACACCAAACCCAAATCTAAGTAAATACGGATTTGGACTAATCCACGTCCTACGGGCGACGGTATTACTCAGTCTCCGTATACAATCCACGGGCAACCACAAACAAAACAAACACCCACGACACGAAGTGAAATTCTGGAGAAGGAGAAAGTTGTTACCGCGATGCGGTAGCGTAATTAACTGCAGGGGCTTGCGCCTGCAGGGAAGAGCGTCCCCACAATCAAAAACCCCTCAAGCGAGGGGGAATCTGACAAAGTCTGCTACATCGGCCGCATCCGTCTAACCTCCGATACACGGTGCCATAAATCAACTTGGCATCTTCGGAGAGGTAGACGGATAAAACCAAATAGCATCTGCCCCGAATCTCAGCGCCAGGACTTCGCAGTCTTGTGCGCCGCCGTTCGGAGGGGAACAAATATATGTATATATATGTAAATAAACAAAAAAATGTGTAAATAAAAGAAAAATAAAGAAAAGCCGAAATGATGGAGCAACTCGCAATAAAAATCAGCGAGTAAAATAAAGATGAAAATAAAGCCGAAATGATGGGGCAACCGCGAATAAAAGCCGAAATGATAGGGCAATCGCAATCTTCGCGATAAGAAAAGCTGAAATGATAGAGCAGTCGCGGTAAAAAAAAGAGGCGAATGATGAGTCGCTCCTGGTACCATATTCCAGTGCAGCGATGCAGACGCTGACAAAAATTCAAATTTCCAAAATTCTCCCGGCCCTACGGTTAGTCCCCAAATTGACTACCGTATACAATCCACGGGCTCAAATAATTCTCATCATACCTATGCCCCACCGCAACCACCAGTTATGCGGCTGGTCTACGCCTTTGGAATTATGCTCCATTGAGAAGACCCACTCATGTGTCCTCACGATACATGAGAGAGAACAAACCTTTGTGGGATCCTTACGACTCATAAAGGAAAAAACACACTTAGGAGTCCTCACGACTCCTAAGGAGAAAATACACCTGCGGGATCCTTACGACTCGTAGGGAGAAAATGCTTTTTTGGGACCCTTACGGCCCATAAAATTGAAAAGTCTTAGATGATAGGGATCTGAACCTGTCTCCTAAGCCATCGCTTTCCAAATCCCCAAGTGGCGAATGATGAGTCGCTCCTGGTATCATATTCCAGTGCAGCGATGCAGACGCTAATCAAATTCCAAATCCCAATCCTCAAGTGGCGAATGATGAGTCGCTCCTGGTACCATATTCCAGTGCAGCGATGCAGACTCCAACCAAATTCCAAATTCCAATTCCCAAGTGGCGAATGATGAGTCGCTCCTGGTACCATATTCCAGTGCAGCGATGCAGACACCAACCAAGTTCCAAATCCCATACCCCAACGGTGAATGATGAGTCGCTCCTGGTACCATATTTCAGTGCAGCGATGCAGACGCCAACAAAGCCCCAAATTTTTTTTCGGCCCTACGGTCTGGATCATACATCCTGCAAAACCGTATACAATCCACGGGCGTAAAACGATCCAAATCTCTCCCATGTCCTACCGGTGAGACTACTTTTAAAGTCCCACCAGCGCAAAAAAAAAAAAAACAAAAAAAAACGGTTTGTCCACAAGCAAAACGGGCACGGATGAAAACCCGAAAGGGCTCCGTGAGTAAAAACAGCAGGACTGCCGGCGAGTTTGTGAAAACCTGAAAGGACGCGAACTCGTAAAAAAGAGATGAAATGCACTCGCAAAGTCCTCTCGACTTTGTGAGGAGAAAATTCCCGCGTGAGATCCTTACGACTCACAAAGGAGCAACACACTTGGGAGTCCCCACGACTCCTAAGGAGAAAATACACCTACGAGATCCTTTCGACTCGGAGGGAGAAAATGCTTTTATGGGACCCTTACGGCCCATAAAATTGAAAGGCCTTAGGTGACAGGGATCTAAACCTGTCTCCTAAGCCACCAATTCCCAAATCCTCTCATGGCAAATGATGAGTTGCTCCTGGCATTATTCCAGTGCAGCAATGCAGATGCCAAACAAAAACCAATTCCCAAATCCTCCCGGGGCAAATGATGAGTTGCTCCTGGCATTATTCCAGTGCAGCAATGCAGATGCCAAACAAAAACCAATTCCCAAATCCTCCCGGGGCAAATGATGAGTTGCTCCTGGCATTATTCCAGTGCAGCAATGCAGATCCCAAACAAAAAAAACCGATTCCCAAATCCTCTCATGACAAATGATGATTAGCTTCTGGTACCATATTCCAGTATAGCGATGCTGATGTCAACTCAAATCAAACAAATCAAATCAACCAATTCCAATATCGACCTCTGCGTCGGACAACAGACACTCCGTCTCGGGGATACGTCAACCAGCCGATACTCTGCCTCGGGGAAACGTCAAGCAGACACTCCGTGCCGGGGGCATATCGACAACAGATACTCCGCCTCGGGGAAACGTCAAGCAGACACTCCGTGCCGGGGGCACATCGACAACAGACACTCCGTACCGGGGAAACGTCAACCAACGACACTCTGCATCGGGGAAACGTCCAACACAGACACTCCGTATCAGGGAAACGTCCGACAGCGACACTCCGTGCCGGGGAAACGTCAAGCAGACACTCCGAACCATAGGGAAACGTCAACCAGCGACACTCTGCATCGGGGAAACGTCCAACACAGACACTCTGCATCGGGGAAACGTCCAACACAGACACTCCGCATCTGGAAAACGTCAACCAGCGACACTCTGTATCGGGGAAACGTCCAACACAGACACTCCGCATCAGGGAAACGTCCGACAGCGACACTCCGTGCCGGGGAAACGTCAAGCAGACACTCCGAACCATAGGGAAACGTCAACCAGCGACACTCTGCATCGGGGAAACGTCCGACACAGACACTCCGCATCAGGGAAACGTCCGACAACGACACTCCGTGCCGGGGAAACGTCAAGCAGACACTCCGTGCCGGGGACACGTCAACAAGCGACACTCTGCATCGGGGAAATGTCCAACATAGACACTCCGCATCAGGGAAACGTCCAACAACGACACTCCGGCTCGGGGAAACGTCGACCAGCGACACTCCGTGCCGGGGACACGTTTACCAAATCGCTCCGGATCAGAGCGTCGACCGTCCATGTCGCAAAACGGGCAGTGTAGGCTCTCCACAAATCGGGAACCAAATCGCTTCGGATCAGAGCGTCGACCGTCCATGTCGCAAAAAGGGCAGTGCAGGCTTCCTACAAAGCAGGAACCAGATCGCTCCGGGACAGGGAAACGTCTACCCACGGACACTCCGTCTCGGAGACGCGTCAAGCGCCGACCGTCCACGTCGTAAAAAGGGCAGTGCATCCCAAAAAGTGGGGACCAAAGCAAGTCGCCTCCACGCAAAAAAAGATCCATCAATTTCATGCACACGACCCACATGTGCGGTGTGCATTCATTGATGGGGGCAATTTGTTGGGGTAAAAATTTGCACCCCCGGTTGACCGAGTCAAAGTCAAGGTCAACCCCCAAGTTAGGTGGGCCCAAGCCTAGGTCAAGCCCCATGCCCAAGTTGAGCCCGCAGCCAGCCTCCCTCATGCCAACAACAAAATCATGTAATAAATAATTTTTATGTAATTTTTTATACATGAATGTATGCAAAATGGGCATAAAGTCAATATTTTGTAAGCCCATGGCTTATGTGCAAAAATGAAATGGCAGATGAGCCATGGTATAAGCAAAATGCCATTTTGTGAAGCCCAATGGGCTATATGTAAATATGTAAGCCTATAAAAGGCAACATGATGATGAATAAATAAACACTTTTCATTTTCCCAAAAAAACTAGGGTTTGTGCCTCCACTCTCTCTTTTTCAAGTTCTTCATCTTTCTTTTCATTTTCCAAATAAATCAAGAGCTTAGCTATCTTTTTTTTAAAAACTAAATAAAGTTTTACCAAAAACCCATCTCCCAAAACTCCATCAAGAGAAGAAAAAGGGTCTCTTTTTTTATCATCCAAGATCTAGATCTTGAGTTTCAAGAGAACCCATTTTGGGTTTCTTCTCAAAGGAGAAAGGAGAAAATCTTTTGGAGTTCAACTCCACAAATAAAAATCTTTTGGAGTTCAACTCCACAAATAAAATTCTCTTGGAGTTTAACTCCACTACAGAAAATCTTTTGGAGCTCAACTCCACAAATAAAATTCTTTGGAGTTCAACTCCACAAATAAAATTCTTTTGGAGTTTAACTCCACTACAGAATTTCTTTTGGAGTTTAACTCCACAGTAAAAATCCTTTTCTGGGGGAGTTTAACTCCACATTATATATATTTTTTTAGCCATATAAAATTCTTTTGGAGTTGAACTCCACGTTAAAAAAAAAAAACTAAAAAAAAAAAGTGGGTATGTGACGGGCGTCACATGCTAAGCATGTGACGGGGGTCATATGCTCAGCATGTGACGGCCCCCCTTCTCACATGCTGAGCATGTGAAGGGTCACATGCTGAGCATGTGATGGCCCCCATTTCTTTTCTTTTCTTTTTTTCTTCCTTCTTCTTTTTTATTAATTCTTTATTTATTTAAAAAATATATTAAATAAATATTAAATAAATAAAAATAAATTATAAATAATATTTTAAAATTAAAAAAATAATAATAAATTTTTAAAAATTAAAAAAAATCTCTAAATATTTATTTACTTATTTATTTTTGTTTTTATATATAGAATATATATATATATATATATATATATATATATATATATATATATATATATATATATATATGTATATATATCTTTTTTTTACAAGTGGAACAAAACCAAAAAAAATACACACACACACCAACGCACTGCATATTGAGTTCGCATGACCAGCTTAACCCGTCAATCGGAGGTTCCTTCTCTCCAAATGCGAGGGGTAATTAACGGTAGCTTAGTCCGCGGCTGCCGGAGATTCGGATCCCCACAATTAATAAACCCCAGCCTACCCTAGGCAGGGGGAATCTGTAATGCGCCTGACAAGCGCGCGCGTATTCCCATCTCAATGGGGGTGACGAAAAACACCCTACAGATGCCACATGTAATTTACTATGCAAGTAGGACCTTGAACGATACACAAATTAATTACACAACTACCGAGAAAGAACTCTTGGCAGTTGTATTTGCATTAGAAAATTCAGGCTTTACTTGACTGGCTAGCCAATAGTGGTTTACACCGATCACTCTGCCCTACGACACCTTTTATCGAAAAAGGATGCTAAGGCCAGGCTAATACGTTAGATCCTGTTATTATAAGAATTTGATCTTGTCATACGAGACAAGAGTGGATGTGAAAACGTTGTAGCCGACCATTTTTCATGCATCAATTCTTCACCAACGTTGACCGTGCCAATAAACGACTCCTTTCCTGACGAACAGCTCTTGACCGTATCCTGCGAACCTTGGTTCATAGATATTGTGAATTATCTAGCGACGGGACTTATTTCTATCGATTGGTCGAAACAAGACAATCTTCAATTTCTATCCCAAGTAAAACACTTTTACTGGGATGAACCTTATTTGTTTAAGTATTGTTCCGATCAAATTATTCGCAGTTGTGTCCTTAACGATGAATTCAAGAGTGTATTGTCTTTTTGTCATGATCAGGCATGTGGCGGTCATTTTGGTCCACGTAAAATGGCAGAAAAAGTTTTGCAATGTGGTTTTTATTGGCCAACATTATTTAAAGATGCTTATGATCATTGCAAAACTTGTCATCGGTGTCAACACATGGGTCGGATTTCATGAAGAAATGAGATGCCGCTCCAACCTATATTGGTTGTGGAGATTTGGGGTATTGATTTTATGGGCCCTTTTCCCAATTCTTTTGGGAATTTATATATCTTGTTAGCGGTTGATTATGTCTCAAAATGGGTGGAAGCAATACCGTGTCGCACTAATGACAACAAGGTTGTTATTAAGTTCCTTAAAGAAAATATCTTTTCGTGATTTGGACACCCTCGCGCTATAATTAGCGACAACAGGATACATTTCTATAATCGGTCTTTCGAGAGTTTGATGCGGAATTATTCAATCAACCACAAACTTTCTATGCCCTATCATCCCCAAACGAGCGGGCAAGCTGAGATTTCCAATAGGCAGGTCAAACAAATTTTGGAGAAGACGGTTTCTAAAAACCATAAGGATTGGTGATTCGTATGTGTCAAAGATATTTCTAAACCGCAATCAAGAACGGCGTCGCTTGGTAGCTAGCCGGTGAGTACGGGTCGGTCCACAGGGATTTTGTGAATTTCCTCTATTGTTCTTACGAGTTAATTCCGATGGGAGTCGGATTGATTAAATCTAAAAACTAAATCTATCTATACTAAATCTATCTAGATCTAAGTCTTGCTAGGGTTAGGTCTATGGTAGGTTTGGAAATGTAAATAAATCTCAACGCTTTTTATACCCAAATTAGGATCTATGAGGTGTTATGGTAATTATTAATAAAGGGGATTAGATCCATTCGGGAAGGTGTTTCTTCCTCTAGGTTCTTGTCCTTCCTTTATCAATCCTTATCCTAACCTCCATGGAAAACACGCGCAACCGGGCCTTTATACTACGGTATCACTGCTACCTCGAGGGGTAGGGTGCCGTAGGGAGCGGTGTGTGCATGTATGCATGAAGTTCTATAATTATATGTGATGGGCAAGAAAGGGGTGAGAGATCTCATCTCTCAAAAGCCTTCCCCAAAGCTAACCCTAACAAGCGAGGAGACTACTCGCTCATTAGGGAATTGAAGAACATGCTATTTATCTATCTAGGGCAAGAAATTAAAGATCTAAACTAGGGCAATTAAATAAAACTACTTACTTTACAGATGGCTCTCTCCAAACATTTACACAGGGTTGTCAGATCTGAATAGATGAAATGAAAAGAGGCATCGATGCTCTCCAAAAAGATTTCTGAATTTTATTAATGAAAGGAGGCATACCTCAAAAGAGGTATTAGGGCTTCTATTTATAGATTCATAGAAAATCTTAGGTTTACAATTGCCGCATGTCTGCTATTACAAAAATACCCTCTAAGAAACCCAAAAATTGCACCGACGCACCGACACGATTTTTCTGCACCGACACGGGCGCACTATGGCCGCGGATCCGCGGCCAAGAGCATGGTTCGGCCGCGGAACCGCGGCCGTATGGAGGCTTCTGGGCTGGAAACTTCAAGGGTTGGTTCTGGTTGTAGTTTAATCTTTATTTCTTCACTTTGTTTCACATTTTGACTTCTAGTTCTCTTCCAGATCTCCACAGCGAATAATTGTAGTGGATTTTTACCGTTGCTTCGTGACGAAGTCTTGAACCTTGCACTGCCTTGTACTTTGTGAACTGATCTTCATGTAGGCTTGATCAGGGTTCTCCCATTTGTCGGTCTTAGTCTCACTTTTGTATTATCTTTTCATCAATTTCACTGTTTTGATCTGAGAACCTGTAACCTGCAACTAAGTAGCAGACATGGATCAAAAGCACCTGTTTATTTGTAAAATGACTAGGCATGGGGAATATAATAATGCAATATTATGTTATGAACAATTGGTCAACCAAATTGACGGATGCTCTTTTGCGCATTTCGTACCGCTTATAAGACCGATCTTGGTATGTCTCCATACTGCTTAGTGTTTGGAAAGGCTTGCCACCTTCCTGTCGAGATCGAACATAAAGCAATGTGGGCTATTAAAGAGCTTAACTTCGATTTTGATCAAGCTAGCAGTTATCAAAAACTGTAATTAAATGAGCTAAGCGAACTCCGTGATGAAGCTTACGATAATGCGGTTATAGTAAAGAATCGGACTAAAGTGTTCCACGATAAAAACCTTTTTAGAAAAACCTTCACACCGGGACAACAAGTCTTTATTTACGATTCCCGTCTCCATCTTCATCCGGGTAAGCTAAAATCTCGTTGGAAAGGACCTTTTATGGTGCGGTATGTATATCCGCACGGGGCAGTAGAAGTTGAAAATGTTAAAAACGGTTCAATTTTAGAGTATACGAGCATAGATTGAAACCGTATTTTTCTGCTGACCCAGCGGAGGAGCTCCTGTTTTTATAGGAGCCGCTTTATCATAACTGAATTTCCTCCACCTCACTTCCATGTTTCGGTAACATTTTCTCATTTTAAGAATGGAGGTGAGTGAAAAAAAACTTAACTGAATATCTGTGCATGCCAAAGTACAAGTTTGGGGGTAGTTTTCATTTGACTATTATTTTACCCCTCTTAATTTCTCTCCCAAGTCTACAGGTCTATGCATTCAAAGATGACATCAGTGAGGACACTGCTGAAAACAGGTTTGGGGGGGGGGGGAGGGAGAGGTTTGTATTCACTAAATTATCATTTGGCACTATACAATTTTTTTTGATAATAAAAGAGTAGAAAGTGAAAAATTACATATGAAAGATAGGAAAGTTTAAGAAAAGCAAGAAAATTAGATGTTTTTTAAACAAAACTAGTAATAAGTAGTTATGAGCCGTTGTCCCAAGGGTTAGTAAGATGAAGGAAATTACTAATCTGAGGAAAAAAATAAGTCTGAAAAATAGTCCTTATTCTTGAGGCCAAACATCTGAATGTTGATACCTTACTATACGCACTTGCACATATCTTGAAACTTGGGATAGTAGAGGATACCTTGAAATGCTCTTGTCTAAAAGACTTACTATGAATATATATATGTATGTATGTATGTATGTATAAGTGGTGGAGAAAAAAAATGAACACTGGTTTTTGTAATTACCAATGGAGCATAAAAAAATATAGCGAGGGTGCTTTATCATCTAGTGCCTTAGACCAACTGGTTTGTGAGCCATTGCTAAGCCTTAGGTGTTGCAAAATGAGAAAATTACGCTTAAATGCACAAGCACATTTTGTAATCGGTCGGTTAGTACCTCAAGAAGTATTAACGGTACCATGAAGAATGTGTGAGCAATTTTTTCGAAAATATTCACCAACTATAAAGTACTTTGGAAGATGGATAAGAGTATGATAGCTTGAATCGAATTCTCTAAGTGTAGGGATGTCTTTTACACACACGTAGGGGTATATGATCAATATTTGGAAGAAAGATAGGGAGGAAGACTAAAGGCGATATTTTATTGAGGGATGATGTGATTTCTAACATTTTTTCATGACCATTAAGATAGGGCACATAGCAACTGAAAAGCTGGTATAGTTGGAAACTCTTCTTTTCAAGTTATTTCTTTTATAGTTCTTATTTTTATATGTAATTGTCACCATCTTTCTTTTATTATAGGATTTTATGGGTGTAATCCGATGAAAACCCTCAGGAGACAACACTCCTCATACTAGGGACACCTAGAGATTTAACGGCTTGTTGCACGTGCTCAGTGCAATTGTGTTGCCTACGAAAGTGTGCTACTTAGGTTTTTCTTTTTTTTTTTCTCCCTCTCTTGAATAAGTAGTTTGCTCGGGACGATCAAAGTTATGTTTGGGGGTATTTGTTCAGTCGAAAATACTGCATATTTGATATAACATTTTCCTTACTTTTCTTAGATATTTAAAGGTGTTTATTATAAATATGAAACATATGAGAGTTTATTTGCAAAACATCTATTTTCATATGTTTATATATTATAATTAATATTATGAAGGAAAATGTATGCATATAATATTTATATAATATTTTGATAATTTAAATATGAATATCATATCAAATATCCTTAACCAATATTCTTAAAATATAATATCGTATCAAATGGTTAGGATAATATATTAAAATTACCAAATATTACTAACATTATTCATTGAGATATTGTACGAGGTTTAGTTCAGGTTAGGAGATCGAGATGTTGAGATATCGGGAATCAGAAATCTACCAATGAAGTTAGATAAAATCGAAGAATCAATACTGGCAGAGACTCAGGAAATATTTTCAGGTTCCAGACATCAGCTAAATCTCCATGTGTCACAAGAATAAAGCCCCAGAAATTTGCAGCCAAGATCCCACCAAACAGTCGCTGATCCGCGGCCAAACCATAAAATATACGGCGGATCCGCGGCTGATTCACTAAGTCAGGAGTTGGGATTTTCAGGTTGGATTTGCTACAACCAACCCTTATTCTGGGGATCTTTAGTTTCTGGTTTTGGGGATATATAAAGGACCGAGGGCTAAACTTAGAAATCATCAAACCGACGAGATCACGAAGTCTAAGACGACTCAAGAATCCAGGTTGATTATCAGCTGTTCATCTACCTCCTTAAGAAGAGATCGAGAAGCAAACTAGGGTTTTTGTAATCACTTTCTAAAGGAACAAAGTGTAATTGATCAAGTTGATTAATAAAGGTAGTTGTTTTATTCTTACTGCATTTTATTTTCTTTATTTACATCATGATCTCTATCCGTTCTTTTATCTCCATCATGCGCGAGTAATTCTCCGCTTGATAGGGTTCGTAGGATTATGGTAGATCAATGGATGAAAAAATCCTTTAACTCCTTTTACGTCCTATAAAGTTTATAAACTTTATCAAAAGAATAGTTAACATCCTAATCGGGTGCGCTATCAATTCATTGATAGTCACGACCACGATTTGAGATTAGATTAACAATTGTTTTGGTAAAGACTAGACATGAAGGAGATCCATATAAAGATAAGGGTTAAGAGTGGGAACCCTATTCCCTCCAAACACCTCAATCTACATGTTAGTTATATATATGCCCTAGAGGCCATTACTGTACATGGGATGCATATTGTAGTGGATGCTTGGACAAATATAGGGAGGACTTTCTTGCTCAATTTGATAATATGCTATCTGGTTGCTCTTTATCTTAACATATACACTTATTATCTCTCTATTACATGTTGATAAAGCCCTTAGGATGTGTACTTGACTACCAGGACTATGATGGAGATCATACTAATAGGGCCAAGGGTAGTCTACAAGTACACCCTATAATTGTTCCTAGTCGAGGGAGTATCGAGACAGTGCATCGATACTCCAGAGTAGACTAGCGTATATGCTTCTCGACCCATGTGATGGGCGATGGATGATCCCACATCCATTGGTGTTTGACATCAGAGAAGGTATACGGGTGCTCAGTGGAGACTGGGTACACTGAACAGACTCGCCGAGAACTCCTAGATGGTATTATACCTATCATCGGATAGCAGTTCTCTGGTGACACCGGTACAGGTTAGTCTGTAGACCCGAGATCGTCATAGAGTCTTGTGTGATTCCCACTGTGCTTTGATTTCCACCATACCACGGTCAAGAGATCGTGCAAAAATGTGGTTTTTATGTACAATCCCGAGTCACATGGAGGCAATGAGCGATAGGAAGGGTTTCGTCTCTCCCGGTATTGGGAGTTGATGTTGCGCTATGCTCAATTGGCCATAACAGGAAATCCCTGGCCAGGGTTGCTGAGATCTACTGGTAAGTGTTATCAGTAGTTTCTCGAACCGTTATGGACCTTGCATCGGCATGACTTATCAGGCTATTGGGGTCTGACGTTATACCACCCCCAGGCTATGATATGCGACATATCAGACGAAGAGACCGGAGTGTACGGTAGTGTTACTGATTGGATTCGCAGGAGTACGAGCTGGCTTGCTTGTTGATATCCTGATCGCTCAATACCCAGGTGGCCGTTGCGTTTGGCAGACCACTTGCGGCTTGTGGATATTTGATATGATCATCACCTACTGCCGGCGTATTGACGAGTCTTTAGAGTCCTACACAGAGGTTTCTTGGCTCAAGCGAAATGGAGTAGGAGCACATATCAGACGAAGAGATCGGACAATATGTTATGTGCGGGAACGAGATTAATGCGATATGTGCGGGACTGAGATTAATGCGATATGTGATACCGCATTCTATTCTCGCGACTTGTGACATTGGTCGGTTATATGTGATATAGCCAGGTTATCGGATCAAGTGTTGATTCGATAAGTTGTTGCATTTGATATTAGTCTATTATACACACTATAGCCGGATTATTAATCAAGTGTTGATTTAATAATTTAATGTAGAATTATATATTTGATATATTAAATTACATTAACTAATATTAGCTCACTTAAAGCTTTTCTTTTTTTCACATTTGATACACTTAACATATATGTGATAGATGTTAATTGTTTTCTTTGCACACAAAATATATATGTGATATATATTGTTGTGTCATGCTAGGTTACACATGCAACATGTTAGTATGAGACTCACACCATGCTAGGTTAAAGTTAGGGTTTTATTTGTTTTAAGTAATTCAAACACTTGGATAATGAGTCATGGTTCAAAGCTTGTAGAAGCTTGTAGGTTTCATTGACCAAGTCCACTTGTTTGTCTAGCTTAAGATATTTGTTAACCCAACCCTTAACTCATAGCTATAGTTTAGTCTCTATAAGGGTTAAGCATGACATTAACTCACCATGGTTGCATTTCTAACCTCACATGAATTATTCATTCATCATTTCATCATTTTCATCTTCATCTTCCTCTTGAAAGCTAACTAGATTTTGATCAAGTGATGGAATTGAGTGAGAAAATGAAAACTAAAATGAGCAAAATTCCTACTTCATCATCCTCTACTACTTGCTATTTAGTATTGGGTGTTTGCTTCACTAATTCCACAATTAGTGAAGGGGTAGCTTGGGTTAGTGTCTCCTCGACGTAGATCATCTTCGGCCTCGAAGACTTCGATGCAAACTTATTCGTTTCTTCATGGGAGCCTCTCTAGAGTCCGGAAGTTCATGATCGCAGCGAAGGGACTACTACACGGAGCTATTGAAGTGAAGGACCGGTCTACAAAGGTTGTATTCCTTGTTCACTTTAGATGTAAAGTGTTTGCATAATGTTTCGTCGGATTTTCTAGTATCGATTCAAGGGTTAGGGTTACCTAGAACGACAAAAATTTAAATATGGCATGGACGATGCCTCCTAAAAACTTGCTGCCGTGCTAGGCAACCCTACACTACATGCATCTCTGTCGATCTAGTTTTAAATGTATTAAAGGATAAAAGGAGTAATCTTTAATTAATCATCCATGACTACTAAATCTTAACGAACCCTACAAGCCCTCTTCTCATATAAAATCTACACCCGTCTTTAAACTAGATCTATATTCTACATCTGTATTTAACATAGATCTAGATTCTATAACTATTCTTCACTATTATCTATTCTTCTTCCTCTTCCTAATCAACACGTCTAAAGAAAAATTAAAAGATTCCACATATCCCTGAGAACGACCCGTACTCATCTCGGTCTAGCTACACACGACACTGTTATTGATTGCGGTTATTCTACAAACACATTTTAGAAATCAATCAATGGTTACTTTGTAATCTCATCACATACCATGTTCTCTCCACAAACCCCATCTTGCAAGCCTACTGTTAGAATCAATTTAGTGTTGAGGTTGCTAGGTTTAGATATGGTATTTTGTGATCAAGTGACTTGACAAATCTCTTGGTTTCATATACCATATACTATCACAAACACTTAGCAAACTTAACACTAAAACTGCTCTCACTCACTAATTTGTGTTTTTGATATTGCGGTATGCTTGCTAACCCTTGTGCTTAGTGTTGATACCTCAATTTTGGACATACAAACGATAAGAGAACAAAACGGACTCGTTTCGTGTTTTGCGGCGAAATCCAATAACTTGATGATTTGTGCTTCACAACCGTCTTAACAAGTCATACTTCACGTCCGGATCAACACAAGGACGGACAACTCATGATCAAGGGAGCGTCAAAGGAATCGCCACACTTCAACCATCAGAGCCAAAGCCACGACCATCTTTTCTTTCTTTTCTTGTTTTCATATTTTATTTTTTTTAGTGACAACCAAACCTATTCCTTATTTGTTGAACTTTAAGCAACAAAACCTAATCTCCAATTCCCTGCGGATTGACCCATACTTACCGGTTCGCTACAATACGCCGTGCACTTGCAGTTTATAAATTTTAAAACGAGGCTGAGCTCGCGTGCGCAACTATTTCTCAAAACGATCTCAATTTCCAAAACATGCACGTTTGCGCGCGCGGGTAAAGTCCCAACAAGTTTTTAGCGCTGTTGCCGGCGAGTTGGTAGTTATTAGGTATTGTTATTTCTGGTTCGTACTAACAAACTAACTATTAACTCAAAATTTTCCCCAAAACTAACAAAACACACATTATTCTAACTTTGCTCTCTGTTGTTGCAACCTGCTATCACCTTGTAATTAAACTAAAAAATCAAAGTATACAAGAAGAATACTAATATAGCCTAGAGAATCCACCCAAAATTTGAGCACCCAAGCTTTCAACTTGGCCGGCGAAATTTGACAAAAACCCGATTTCGCCGGGTCCCTTTAGGTGTTTTGGAATTTTTTCTTCTGTGGTGTTCCAGTGCATTGTTAGTATTCTAGTGGCATTGTTTGATTTTTATAATTTTGTGTGTACAGGAATTGGGGCATATATATCGCTTTTGGCACTAAATATCGTATTTTCCGACATTTGCAGATTTTCACGGAATTACGACCAACGATAGTGCGGAGCAAGCTTCAAATTCCAGTGCAAGACGTTAGTGAAGTATAGTGCCAAAGATTCGGGTAATTTGACCCGCGCAAGCGAACATTCAAATACCCGTAATCACTTTAAAGGGGTTTCTAAACCCGAAAATCCCATTGGTACGTAATTTTCTAAACCTTCGCTCAAATCCGACGCATTCCAATATTCTATCTTCTGTAGGATTCTTCGCACAAACTTGCAACCAATTGCACAGAGAACTAATCCGTATTTGTTGCAGTGCTTAAACTTAAACCAAAAAAGAATTGCTTGATTGATTGATTTCTTAAATTCTTTTATTGAATTATGCATTTGCATCTTAATACGGATATTAAGGGCACGAAACCAAAACAAGATACAGTAAAGGATTTCATCACCTTTCTCCGTAGCCCACAAATCATAAAACTGCATTCTTTCATACCCCCAGTAATTTTAAAATCAACTAGAACTTTGACTTTAAGGACTTCGCGCTCATTAGGAGAAGTTAACTATGTTTAGAACACTACTTAACGGTATATTGTTCACAGGGTGTCTAGGCAAGTGTTCATGAGAAAGGGTTATTCTAATTAAGGAATTTCGTGAAAGCGTTGGATAACTTCCCCTTATCTCTGCACTTACCTGGTTTTGTGATTTGTATATCTTGAGCCCGTTTCTCGACACAGTTTTACTTCGACAATCAGGTTCCTGAGTAGGTCTAGTTGACTTAGCATAACATAGACTGCTAGGGGTGTGATATTCTTTGTTTTTATGATTTTTGTGAATTCTTGTTGATATGGGTGATATACAGTTTGATTCGATTTTTCACGATTCTTATTCTTTTGTTTATACTCAGTCCCAATTCGTTTGTTCAAATTACCACAATTCTTTCCACATTCATGAAAACTGTCCTTTCTTAGGGAGTGACCAACCGTCCCAGAGTTTTGCAAACGGTCACCCACCTAACACTCTTGAACCCAGCCCCACTTCAAACCTAGATCAAATGATTGAAAATTTAGAGAAAGAGGTCGACAGGATGACTGCTTTAGCATCACCGCCATCACAACCTTCCTTACCTGAAACAACTGACACTTCATTAGGGTATGATAGTGAGATGGATGCTAGGTTGACCGCTTTAGAGAAAAGTATTGAAGTGATGACTACAGTTGAGAATCACACAGCTTCGACGCTATCCCTGTTTATACAATAATCTGAGCAATTGTTTCTTGCTCAAGCTCAATCATTGGCTAGAATCGAGGAACAAGTGAAACATTTAGCTGTGAGGATTCTAGGGAGTGAACACTGTCAATCGAAACCCAATAACGTCAATGTCTGTCATCTAGGAAGTCACCTGAGTGAGATAAATGATCAAACAAATTTTGTTGATTTCATAGATGATGATACAATTGAATTGACCGAGTGTTATCAGGACACACAAGAAAACCCTCTGAGTCAATCTAACACTAGCCTTCAGGTACATATTGAGCCTCCTGTCACTTATAATCTTGAGGTTGAGTTAACCGATATCCTACTTGAAGAGGAAATTCTTGCACCGACTGATTGTTGCACTCCAATTTTAGAAGAGGGAGCTTGTGATTTTAATGGGTACCTACCCATTTGTGAATGTGATGAGGGAGAAATAGTATTGGGAATAGTGAGCTGTAGCAATGAGAATAGAATTGTGGAGGATCATAGGGAGGAAGACAGCCTTGAGAAAAAGTCTTTCATGCAGAGTTTTGAGGAGATATTTGCTGATGAACTTGATATTATTTCTGAGTTTGAGTTAGGATCAATTTGGGAATATCCTAAGAACATTTCTTTTGCTGAACTTTTTGAGGATGAACTCCAGTTTTTGAACGAATCTGACCTTGGAACTCAACACATACTTCTTGAACATTCAATTCATTCGGGCAACAATTCTTTGACCTCTTCAAAACTTCATCTTCACCTTCAACGTCTTCCGATCCCAACTTTCACACACCCATGCCCTTCACTAACAACTAACATATACATATACATTTGCTTTTTTTTTTATATACATTTTCTTTTACCGGCCCTTGCATTATATAGACACAATTTTTAAATGGCTGGTATTAATTTCTGAACTAACTCAATCTTTTAACTTGTATATGCTGTAATTAGTCTTAGTTTTTTTTTCTTTTTCTTTGAATAAAATTCCCACCCTGATGTCTAAGTCTAGCTACCGGAGATGGGGGCAACGATGAGGACATCGTAAAACTCAGGTTTGGGGGTGAGCACTGCGTTTATTTTTCTACATCATGTATATATTCTGCATTGCATACATATTAAAAAACCCATAAAAATTGAATTTTTTTTCCAAAAACACAAAAACTTTTTTCGTCATGTTAGTTAGCGGGGGAACTTAGAATCGAACTCTGACGGTTCAGTTGATAAGATAGAAACAACTAAATCTTTTTCGAGAGATTGAAAACCCGAAAGATAGCCCTCCTTTGAGTTTAACCGTAGCCGATATACGTCTTTTATATCACTTTACACGTGTCATATGTTTTTGAGAATTAGATGAATATCCGACATGTCTCAAACTTTTTGAAAATTGATAAATATCTTTAGAATCAAACATGTTTGTTCTGAATTAAGTAATATCAAGAATAGTTCACAAGGTGAAGTGAATATGATGGATATTATTGAGATTTTAATAGAAGCTAAAAGTCTGAAAAATAACCCATCTGGAACCTTGTTGGAGTGATTACACACCTTATCCACATGAACACGTTTGCACCGCTTTCAGAATATTTTAATGAAACAAAATGAGTCTTTTGTTTTGTGGCCATGGTAACTTGGGTAATTAAGTCCTTGGGGTGTCTCCACACTTAATGTCCTAAAACCATCTGGTTTGGGAGTCATTGACCCAAAGTTCGCTAAGTTTCCAATCGCTAAATAAAACAAGCTAAGCAAGTGTTCTCTCCGAGTTAAAAGTCCTCACGGTTCTTTGTGGGAGAATAATTTTGGCGAAGCCTAGTTTTCTATTATAAAACAGTGTTTTAGCGGAGACTTGAAGGTTTATATTTATAAAGACGTTTTTGCACGATCACGAAGGGTGTGTATAAACAATAACAGGTAAAAGGTAGGAGTGAAAAATAAGACTTGGTTCTCTGTTAAAAATGATATAAATTCTGATTTGAAACTTAACTAGAGAACAGAACTTGAGAAAATCTTAAGTCTGTTCAAAACTCGTATGATCTTTAAGAAGTCTATCTTGGTCCGTATTTATGACATGATGACCCTAATCAGGTTCATAAAATTTTATGGACATTATTTGCACAACCACATAAAAACGTGTATTAGCTTATGTTAAATAAATTGTGAGGAGTGAAAAATAAGGATTTGACATTTCTAATTAGGATGATAGAACTTCTAGCTTTTATTCTTAACCTTAAGATTAGAATCAACAGTTTCTTCACGACGCTAACTTGACTGGATTTTGTGGGTGTAATCCGCTGAAAACCCTCAAGAGACAACACTCTTCCTACTAGGGACACCTAGAGGTTTAACGGCTTGTTGCATGTGCTCAGTGCAATCTCGTTCCCTGCGAAAGTGAGGTTAGGATTTTCTTTTGCTCGGGATGAGCAAAAGATAAGTTTGGGGGTATTTGTTCATCACAAAAAACTGCATTTTAATACCACTCATTCATTATCTATTTTGTTATATATCAGTACTATTAACCAGTGTCTTCTCAGTAAATACAGATTATAGGTATTCGTGACAAAATATTGGAAAACATACTCAAAATTACGGATATGACAGTTGTGAGCCGACACTGCAATCAGAACAGAAAACCGATCGTTATCCAAAGAGCTCTTTTGCAAATAAACATGTATACATATGTTTGGTCCAACACAATATAATTGTGCACATAGCTTTTTGGTTCTTGGACCTAGGTGGGGCTGCTCATGGCACAAGTGGGCATAAGTGGGTGTGATGTGTGATAAATGCAAAAAGTTGTGATATGAAAGAAAGTGCAAGTTTCCCTCCAATTCTAATGAACATAAACCAGGGCTTTATAATAATATCAAACAATACCAGTAGACTTGTTGAGTGCACTCGAGACCACCACACCAAAATGATCCACTTTGCCCAAGTTTGGACCGGCGAAACCCCCCTATGACCGGCATCACCGGGTCCCCTAGCTCCAAATGCCTCCATTTTTCTTATGGTCATTTATTAGGGTCACATCAGTCCATCTATATTGTTTATTTATTCTGGAGTTGAGCCTATAAATACCAGAACAGATATTGAGCAAAGGGCCATATGTATATTCCATAGTTTTCTTTTGTTTTTGGTTTAGCTTGAGAGTTGTGTGAGCCTAACTTGGTTTCCTCTTCTTCTTCTCTCTTGGAGCTTTCTTTTGAGAGTTTTATTATGGAGGTTGAACAAGTAACCAATATCTTGTACCTCAACTTATTCAGGTGTTAATACAATTGCTTTCTTTTTGTTTTGTTTATTTGCTTCTTTTGTTATTTGCTTTTTTTTTTTATCATGCTTAGCTAATCTTTTGATTATGGTTATGGTGAGGATGTGAGATGAATGGTTTTGCCTTCCTTCTCTTCTTGTTAATGTTTAATGTGTTATAATGTGACTCTAAACTTAGTATTGCAACTTGGATTAGTTTGATTGTATGTTGATTCCATGGTTACTTTGTAACCTCATCACATACCATATTCTCTCCACAAACCCCATCTTGTAAGCCTAAGATTAGAATCAATTTAGTGTTGAGGTTGCTAGGTTTAGATATGGTATTTTGTGATCAAGTGACTTGACAAATCTCTTGGTTTCATATACCATATACTATCACAAACACTTAGCAAACTTAACACTAAAACTATTTGTTCTCACTCACTAATTTGTGTTTTTGATGTTGCGGTATGCTTGCTAACCCTTGTGCTTAGTGTTGATACCTCAAGCTTGGACATACAAACGGTAAGTGAACAAAACGACTCGTTTCGTATTTTGCGTCGAAATCCGATAACATGATGATTTGTGCTTCGCAACCGCCTTGAAAAGCCGCGCTTCACGTCGAGATCGACACAAGGACGGATAACTCATGATTAAGGGAGCGTCAAAGAAATCGCCACACTTCAACCATCTGAGCCAAAGCCATGACCATCTTTTCTTTCTTTTCTTGTTTTTGTATTTTATTTTTTTAGTGACAACCAAACCCATTCCTTATTTGTTGAACCTTAAGCAACAAAACCTAATCTACAATTCCCTGTGGATCGACCCGTACTTGCCGGCTCGCTACAACGCGCCGTGCACTTGCGGTTTATAAACTTTAAAACGAGTCCGAGCTCGCGTGCACAACTATTTCTCAAAACGATCTTAATTTCCAAAAGATGCATGTTTGCGCGCGCGGGTAAAGTCCTAACAAGTTTTTGGCGCTGTTGCCGGAGAGTTGGTAGTCATTAGGTATTGTTATTTCTGGTTCGTACTAACAAATTAACTATTAACTCAAAATTTTTCCCAAAACTAACAAAACACACATTTTTCTAACTTTGCTCTCTGTTATTGCAACCTGCTATCACCTTGTAATTAAACTGAAAAATCAAAGTATACCAGAAAATACTAATATAGCCTAGAGAATCCACCCAAAATTTGAGCACCCAAGCTTTCAACTTGGCCGGGGAAATTTGACAAAAACCCGATTTCGCCCGGTCCTTCTAGGTGTTTTGGAATTTTTTCCTCTGTGGTGTCTCCAGTGCATTGTTAGTATTCTAGTGGCATTGTTTGATTTTTATAATTTTGTGTGTACAGGAATTGGGGCATATATATCGCTTTTGACACTAAATATTGTATTTTCCGACATTTGCAAATTTTCACGGAATTACGACCAGCGATCGTGCAGAGCAAGCTTCAAATTCCAATGCAAGCCTATATAAAGGATCTGAGACTTCAAGTCTGAAGGGGGTCAATATAAAAAGGAAGAGACCACCCTAAAAACTTCTGTAAAAAAATACAGAAGTCTCTCTAAAAGGTTCGACAAAACAACAGAGAATTTAATTCTCAATAAAAAAAGAAAAAAATCTTCCTCCTCAAAACCCTAGGTAAAGAAAAAACAAAGATCAAAATATCTTCTTTACTTATCTAAGGGTTTAACCCTTCTCAAGAACTTAGTTCTTTGTCTGGATCTGATATCCACAAGACTAGTTTCCCACAAGTTGAGAATTTAATTCTTATCGGGAATATCTTGTTCTTGAGAATAAAAAATTCATGGGAGAACATGGATGTAATAATATGAAGAAGATGGAGTCCATAATACTCCAGGAACTTAGTTCCTTTAAATCAAGAACTTAGTTCTTTAAGAACATGATCAAAGATCCTCAAAATAGTGATCTCGGTAATCGTTAATGGTCAAAATACCATTAATAGAGATTTAACCTCTATGAAAATATGAACATGGAGAACATGGAGTCCATAATATTCCAGGAACTTCGTTTTTTCAAATCAAGAACTTAGTTCTTACAGAACCAGATCCCATATCTTCAAAATAGTGATCTTGGTGATCGTTAATGGTCAAAATACCATTAACAGAGATTTAAGTTTTCTAAAAATATCAACAAAGATTAAATCTCCAAAGAACTTAGCGCCTCACGTAAAACACACGTGAGCGCCCAAAACTTAGCGCCTCACATGAAACACGCGTGAGCGCTTAAAAGAAGCTAAATGATTCAGCGCCCAAAGTTCAGGGCCTCATGAGAAAAACACGTGAGTGCCCAAAAAGATTAGTGCTTAGCACTATTGCAGCGCCTCACATGAAACACACGTGAGCGCTAGAGAAAAATTAGCACTTAGCACTATTATAGCGCCTCACGTGTTATACACGTGAGTGCCATATATACCTGAGTGCTTAGCACTGCTGGGTGTTACAGAAACCCAATTTTAGCCTAAATCGGCTAAGTATATGTTCGTGATATCCAAACTGATATCCAAACTGATCTTAGTCCCATACATGACTAACAATCTTCATTCTATACCTTCTAAGTTAATATTAGTCTCAAACAAGACCAATGATTCTTGGATGATCCACCACGATTCTTTCCCTCAAATATGGGATTTGGTTTAAGGGTACATCTCTTCTCACCTCTGATATATGTCGTTGTAATTCCTCGACATTTTCAGAAAGGTGGTGGGTCTAAATAACCAACAACTTCACTTCCTTTGTACCCAAACTGGGAATGTTGGACCGAAATGTCCGTAAACTAATATTCGTCCCAAACAGGAAACGTTGGACCGAAATGTCCTTAAAACTAATATTCCCCCCAAACACGGTGATAATGGACCGTGATGTTCTTAAACTAATATAATTGAACCCATATGCTCATTTGTTTCTAAGTTGATCTTAGTCTCAAATATGACTAACGATCCTTAGATCAAACCTAAATATTCCGTGAATGGTTGTACCTTAGAAATGTGAGAAGTACGTTCTAAATTCATTCCCGTTGGCAAACCAAGCTACCAACATGGACCCCGTCAAGCAAATCCTTAACCCAAACCCAAATCTAAAATATACGGATTTGGACTAATCCACGCCCTATGGGCGACAACATAAACTAGTCTCGACATAAACTAGTCTCCGTATACAATCCATAGGCAACATTAACAAACAAAATAACACACGATACGAAGCAAACTACTAGAGCAGGAGAAAGTGGTTATCGCAATGCGATAACGTAATTAACTGCAAGGGATTGCGCCTGCAGGGAAGCGCGTCCCCACAATCAAAACCCCCTCATAAACGAGGGGAAACCTGATGAAGTCTGCTACATCGGTCGCATCTATCCAAACCTCCGATATACGGTGCCATAAATCAACTTGGTATCTTCAGAGAGGTGGGTGGATATGTCCAAATAGCATCTTCCCCCAAAAGCAGGCCAGACTTCCTCCACATCTCGGTCCGGTCTTCAGCGGTAAATATACATGTTAGTATGTCGACTTGAGATCTTCATTTGTCTCGTGTGAGTTTCCACTGTACTTTGATTACTACCCTACCACGGCTCAAAGGAGTCATGCAAACAAGTTTTAGTTAGGTATAGTCCCGAATCACATGAAAGCAGTGGGCGGATTGTCGGAGATCCGTCTCTCCCGGTATTGGGGGTAGATGTCATGCTGTGTACGGATGGCCATCACCAGAAATCCTTGGCCAAGGTGGTCGAGAATTACTGATTTATATCAGTAGTTTCTCGGTGGGTGATGGGCTTCACACAGACACAAAATATCGCGTTATTAGTGTAAGTTGATGTTACGCAGCCCACGGGTTCGCGGGGAGGCGGAATATGTAAAAAACGATTTTTACGGGCTTCGTAACACCGACTTGAACTCCAGGATCGATACTAAACCCTAACTAGCAAACTACTATGAGGTAAATTACATGAATAGAATGTTATACCTCATGATTTCAAGTCCTTCGAGTCTTCTTGTCGCTGTCCTTGTCCTCGTCACAAGCTATAAGGATCGTAACGGATTGGCGCTTCCTCGTCGGATTTCTCGAGTCAAAGACGGTCCACTCGAGAGTCTATAGTCCGGGCTCTAACCTCAAATCCGAGGAAACTAGGGCACCTAGTTCGCTACACTAGATGACTTAGGTGATGTAAAGAGTATAGATGGATTGGTATGTCTCTCATAGCCTTAGCATTCTCAACACATGAGACATGAAAGGCTAGAGGTAGAAGAAGATCAACTTGAGAAAAAAGCTAGTGAAGTATTTGCATAGCAAAGAGAATGAATTCTCTTGTGTAAATCTGAACCATCCTCTATTTTCCATAGAATAAAACCTCATGAATAATCAAGTATGGTTCATATTTCAACTTAGTGAGTCATGGCTTGAAAACCCTCCATGTGTCACCAAGAGCCATGCTCCAAATTATGCAAAATCCACATCATTTCCTCCACCCTTTAATGCATTAAACATTTAACCTAAAATGTTTAATACATAATATGAGGTGTCTTCTTCTAGAAGCATCTTTGAACAAATTACAAAAATGCCCCTCATCCGTATATACATACCCATATCCGTATTCCGAAAAATATGAATACAAAAAAGACAAAAATAATCCATCAGTATAATACTAGGATCCGGCTTAAACCAAAGCCCACTATTATTATCTGTCCGAATCATCATCCATGCACAAGTACACGTACGTGATCGAATCCTATCGTAAAACCATACGACCTCTACATCTTTTGTCCGATGCAGGGAAACCCTCTATGTGGGACTCTAAAAACTCGACACTACGCTGGCAGTGAGTTTAACCACAAGCCGCAAGCGGTACTAGCTGCACGTAACGGCTATCCAGGTATCCGTCGATAAGAAGGCCGATGAGAAAAACTCATCCGAACTCCTACTGAGCCTGTCTGTGACAATCTTCGTACAGTCCAGTCTGTTCGTCTAAGAGTATCGCATATCGGGCCTAGGGGCGGAAATCGTCAGACCCCTAATAGTGCAATAAGTCTTGTCGGAGTGTAACCCAAAACACTCTGAGAAACTAATGGAGTACCTACCAGTAAATCTTCCTTGCCTTGGCCAAGGACTTTATGTAATGGCCTTCCGAACACAGCGCTATATTAACCCCCAATACCGGGAGAAACGAATCCTATCTAACCGCTACTGCCTCTAAGTGCTCGGGACTGCACCCAACTACTACCTGTTTGCATGACTTCTTTGAGCCATGGTAAGGTAGTAATCTAAGAACAGTAGGAACATATTCGAGGCGAAGTAGCAGTGTCAAGTTGACGGACTAAGCTGTACTCATGTCACCTGGGAACTACTACCCGATGATTGGTATAATACCCACCAGCAGCTTCCAATGAGTTCTTTCCAGTGTACTCATAACCCAATAAGCACCTGCATACTATCTCCAGTATGACGTACTAATGGATGTGAGACAGACTATCTCCCCTGCTGGGATGAGAAGCGTATACACTAGTTTACTCTGGAGTATCAATACCCCATCTCAATAATCCAACGACTAGGGACCTGTATAAGGATGTGCTTATAGACTACCCAGCCCCCACTAGTGTGACTGCCATCACAACGCTGGTAATCAAGCAAAGATCCTAAGGGCTCTACCAATATGTATAGCGATATGCTAAAAAAAACACATTCACATATTGAGGTAGAAACAAACCAGGTAGCATACTACCATTTTGATCAAGACTGTTAATACGACTGTGAATATCCCAAGCTTCCATTAAGTAATATACAAACCGGTATGATACAATAATGGCCTCTAGGGCATATATCACTAACAATTAGGGGTCTGACTTTATCTGCCCCTTAGACCCGATATGTGATACTCTTAGACAAACAGAATGGACTGTACGGAGATTGTCACAGACATGCTCAGCAGGGGTATGGATAAATTTGCTCGTCGATCTTCTTTTCGCTCAATATCTAGGTAGCCGTTACATACAGGTAGTGCTGTTGACGTGCTTGTGGTTAAAACCATTATCAGCGTATTGACGAGTGTTTAGACTCCCACATAGAGCGTTTTCTCGGTTCAGGCGATACGATGTAGATGACGTATGTTGGTACATACAGGTGTCCGATTAAATATGTGTACAGGCCACACGGACTTTAATCAGACGGTTGATAATACTAGCGGCTTAGGATTAAGCCAGATTATTAAATCAAGTTTTGATATAATAATTTATATATATATTTAATATATGTATTCTAGTATTATTGTTCACTATTCATTTTCTCTCTTGGCTATTAGTATTTTATGCGAATACACATATATGTATTTCAATATATATATCGGGTTGTATTTCGTATTTCTACGGAATATTTTCTAGAAGATGGACACCTCAATATATGATTTTCTTTTATGGAAATCATTTGCAAATGAGGTGGAGGGTGAGGTGGTAAGAGCATGGTTGCAGGTATGTAGAGAGGGACGGAGCTTTAATTGTTTATTGTAAAATGTTATGATATTTTGTATGGTTGCAATATTATTGATAAGCCATTCTTTTCTACATGCTATTCTCTTCATACATTCATTCTCTCATTCTTTCTTGAGTTACTGATGGCCACTTCTTCACTTCCTCCTCTTTCTTCTTTAGTTGCTCACTTGAGCTTAAGAATTGAGAGAAAAAATAGCGGAATATTCCTGTATCACCACTCTCCATTTCTAGCGAGCTTGAAGCGTCGATTGCTTCACTAGGTGAAGCTGGGGCTTGAATCATTTCTCCCAGGTGGATCATCTTCGACGAAGGAGAACCGGCTCGCAAGCACGATCCGGAGCAAATGAAGAAAGCTTGAGGATGTGAGTATTCTACACATAGTAGATTAGTTTAGCTCACTAGGTTTTTTTAGCAAGTTCTAGTTCTTTAGTTCAATTCATAGTTTTGGAACTTTAGCAAAATAGAAATTTTTGAAATCCATGTTGCCATCTTGCAAAATTAGTTTGCTAGTGTGTCTAAGTTCTCAGCAGTGGTATTAAAGCCAGGCTAAAGGCTAGACTTGTTTGCAATAATTTAAAGTTTCGATCGACGGAATTTTCCGAATCACATTTTCAAAATAGTGCTTGCTGTTCGAATTTCAAAGTTGTTCAAAAAAAATTTCAGGATGCATTAAAATTATGCACAGGCGAAATTAGAGCTAGGAAAAAAATTTGGGTACCTAAGTCCAAAATTCGATCGCTGATCTGCTGTCAAATGCGTCTTTTGGCCGCTGATCTGCGGCCCAATTTTGGTTACAATGCCCTAAATTTTTTCTGGGGCTCTAGTTCATGGAAATGTGAATTTTGGAATACTTTGTTTTGGTCCAGATTTGTTTGTGTACTGGTTTGTACCTGGGGCCAATACGGAAAGTTTTAATCGATCAAAATTTTAAATTCGTGTTTTTCTATGCATTTGTTTCTATGACCGTGAATATCACAGCGCAGTATAATTTGACTGGTTGTTATATGTACAATCAGACGTGTTTACGAACATGATATTTGCGTTGATGTTCTGTGTTGCTCTGTTGATTGTGGTTTTGTTGGATTTATCGTGATGGATAGACCGGTGTACGTAGTATTAAATGCAGTTGTCTATGATGTAATGTATATTCATATTGCATGGCGATCATCCGACATTTGGACTGCCGTTATCGCGGCTTGTATTATTCTTTAGGGCATATCCAGGTTGCGGACGTAGTCACCGTTGTATATTCATTTTTTTCATAACATGCACTAAGATTACCCCACGGTGGAGTGCTCGAGTAGCCGGGTTCTAGAAGGCAACGGGCCTTCATCTCATGGTGTTGAGACCGGGATGCCTTACTCTAGAATTGGCGGGCTATTCGCCGCACTCGTAGGGGGTATAGCTTTGACCCGTGGAGGGATGCCCAAGTCACCGGATTTTGGAAGTTCTGGATAGCCCACTCACTTCTGGGATTGGCGGATGGCTTGCCACACTCGTAGGAATCTAGGATATGATACTACGGGCTGTTCACACGACCGGGAAAATTGCATTTCATATTTGGCTCCATTGAAATGTACTTTTCCTAAATTATCCTCATTTCCATACCGTGTTTGGTTCTGTGCTTCTGCTGTGTTGCTTCTGTGATGTTACTTGATATCATGAGACGGATATATATATATATATATATTATATATATCTAGTAGATGCTATATATGTTTTGCATCCGCGCTAGTCCTGTCTCCGTCCGCCGTAAGTTAAGTAACCTTACAGTGAAGACCCGGGACCCTGTGGAAAATGCGGATGGCATATATGTGTGTGCTTATTTTTGTTTCTTTCTGGCATGATATAATTAATTGATGGGACTGCATTAGTTCTAATTAATGCAAGGAAAACAAACCTATATGATGCTGTCCGAACCAAATTTGAAATTTATAGGCATTTACTTTTGCTTTGCGTCGAGGTATTCCGTCAGGAATATCTTGCACCTCATTCGATAAGGAATGAGTCTAGATCCCTTCACAGGGAATGATTTCTTTGGCAAAAGTTTACGTAACTATAAACTACTCGGTTTTTTTCAAAACCATCGGTTTTCTACAAAACCACTCATTTTAAAAATGCGGAGCCTAAACCACTCCTTTTCAAAACTGCTCGGGTTCCTTCAAAGATATCAAGTTCATTACGTTAAGGGTTTTTTGCCAAAAAAACAGTCGTAGCCCTCCGTCCTTTCCTACAGTAGTACTTAGTATTCGTGCGGCGTTTGTTGACCGTGTCAAGGAGTAGTGTGCGGTAGCTAAGTGGTGCTTGTTTGTAGCATATAGATGCGGTTAGTTAGAACAGTCGTGCGTCCTTGTTGACTGTGTCAAGGGCTCGTGCTGGTGGGTTTAATGCAATCAAGATAATGACGGATTGAACTTGACTGGGACCTTTTGATTTGTTGACTGTGTCAAGGTCACTTGGGTCCTAGGAGCAAAAACCATATCGGGAGTTTCAAATATAAGGGAAACTTACCAAGTATACACATACCTTCTGGAGTGTATTAACTTGAGTGGCTTCCATCAAGTTATCACGCGATGATAGTTGGGTCCCGATTCTCATTGATGAATAAGTGTTACTCATCGGGTAATTTTCAGACGATCCCGATTAGTTCTCCTTTTAGGGGTTGAAGGAGAAATTCGAGAAAACAGTAGGAGCCATCCTGATTAGATGAAGTGATTAACCAATCTAATTTAGGTTAGAATGCACGCTGAGTGTTTCTTTTCTCTCTCTCTCTTTAGCAGCGACCATGACTTGACCTTAAACTAAAACTCATAAACCAAGTTAGCTGAACCTTTTTACATACTTTGGTTTTGGATTGTCATGATTCATGACAAAGTCGCATATATCCCTGCCACTCCTACTTCCCCTTTGCATTTCTCCAGAACACTTCGTATCACTATGAATATCCATATTGCTTTGGTATGCCATCGTATAGTTACATACGAACTTGAAGAATCTTGTTTCAGTTCAAGGATAGATTCCGGTTCTGGAGAAATTGAATAGAATTATTCGGTTGTCTTTTCTCTTTACCTTCTCTCGGGTTGCGAGGGCTTCTAGTATTAGGAGAGTACACCTATTACGCTTATTGGATAATATTCTTCCAAAACTTAGGCAGGTGCCGAAAGGTAGGAAAGGAAGAAAACCAATTAGCCTAAATATGATGTACAGAAGGTAAGATGTAAAGCCATATAAAGGGATTGGAGTGAGGGCAAGAAAATTAAGACTACTGTCATGAATCTGGATAGTGGAAGAGGTATTACTAGGAATACCCGGCCAACCCCTTTGAAACATTTTCATGTTTCAGTTTTACTGTGCGGTGTTAATTGAAAACTGCTTTCCTAATTAGATTCTGACTCCACGGTATGTATTTATCAGACTTGATTCTTACATCTATATGGCGTTATAGATACTGAGTGGGAGTAGAATATTAGGAATTAGGTGATTAGATTCTAAATATCAGAATTCTTTGTAATTAGTGATATTTGAGAAAATCACCTGTGTTTTGCCTAACGACAAATATTTGGTTTTGAATATCCATTGTTATGCACCAATTTCAAATTGATATATCTGTACGTTTATTTTATAAAGTGAAATAACTTTTTAAAATTATGTTTATGTCATTTACCTTTATCAGTTGGTGATTAGGTAAGGTGCATTCAATAACGGTGTAATCAATGTTTAAAATAGCTCGCTACGTAGCTCGCTATTTTGCGTTATATAGCGTAGCTTAGTCTATTAGCTACGTAGTTTTGGAAAAAAGCATAAATACAAAATAGCTTACGTTTTTTCTTCAAATAGCTTATGTTTTTAACAAATAGTATACGCTACACTATACGTACGCTATTTTCATATAAAATTTTCTATTGAAGTTTTTAAGATTTTAGTATCTAATCCTATACTACATGAAGATGGTCTCTGTTTCCCCCAATCAGAGCAAAGCTCTGTTCAAAATTCAAATTTTAAAATAAGGCAACGTTTCAGATCCAGCGCCCAGTGCACTGCGCCCTAGGCAGTGCACCACGTGCAAAGCACCTATGCGCTAGCGCCGGGTGCGCTGCGCTCTGAACGGCGCACCACGTGCAAAGCACGTGTGCGCTAGCGGCAGGTGCGCTGCGCTCTGAGCAGCGCACCACGTGCAAAGCACGTGTGCGCTAGCGCTGAACTAAAAGCTCCCCACCGTCAGATCAAAGATCTAATAATAAATGATAAATCATTAATTGATTAGAATTAAATTGTATTAAGGAAAGATTTCTCAAATTTTTTCCAAACAACAAAATTGTGCTCTGTAAATCAGAGCACCGTTGGATCAATGATCCAATGGTGATTAAAAAATCACCAAAATACAGAATAAATTCTGTTTGGAAAGATTTTCCAATCTTGTTAAAAAAAAGAGATTGCCTTCTGTAAAACAGAAGCCCTAGGATCAAAGATCCAACGGTGAGGAAACATCCCCAAATCAATCAGTGAAAGATCTCTTTAACTGATTCAACAAATCAGCTTGCCCTATATAAAGGCCCCAAGACTTCAAGTCTTGCATAGAAAACCCCCTCCATAAACTTGGAGAAACTCAAAGATAAAGAGCAAGCTCTTGCAAGAAGATTTTTCTTCAAGGTAAAAATGATAATGATGAACATAGAGATGAATCATCTCATAAAAAGAAGAATTCATTTCTTTAAAGAGATCATAGATCTACAAGACAAAAAGTCTTTCACAAAGAGATCAAAAGATCTCACCATATTAAAAGAAGAACATAATTCTTCTCACAGATCATGGATCTATAAAGGCAAAGCCTTTCATCAACTTAAGAGATTGGAAATATCTCCTGCAAAAATAAGAACAGTTGTTCTTAGATCTTGAGACAAAGTCTCTTTTAAAAGAACATAAATTTGTTTCCCAGATCATAAAATTGATCAAATGCGCTTTGCTCTCTTGAACTGTGCTTCTGCGCTCTCGGGACTGGCGCTCAGCGCCAAATGCGCCACGTGTCAATCACGTATACGCCAATTAACAACTTGCGCTTTGCGCTTCTGAAATAGCGCACTGCGCTCATGGGCTGGCGCTTAGCGCCAAGCGCACCACGTGTCACTCACGTGTGCGCCATTAAACTAAAAGCACAATGCGCTCATGGTTTAGCGCTCAGCGCTCATAAAATGGCATCATGCGCTCATCATCTGACACCTAGTGCTGAGTGCGACACATGTCTCTTACATGTGCGCTACTTGGCAGAAGCGCGCTGCGCTTTTTGATTGGCGCAAAGCGTCTAGCGCGCCACGTGTTGTGCTGACAGAACATAAATTGTTCTTTAATAAGCCCAGAGCTCTGATGAATGCTCAGCATTCAATAAAGGACAAAGACATTGTCAAGATGTAAATCAATACTCAGCATTGTTAAAAGGGCCAAGCCCAAATAAAGGCTCAACAGCCCAAAATAAAATGTTAAACATTTTAACCTGATTGGACTTAGCATAAGATTGGCCATAAGTCCTCAACTCATATTAGTTGAGCCCATCTGCTCATAAGTATGTTAACAGATCTTAGTCCCAAATTGGACTACAGATCTTTTAACCAACTCACGTCGGTTCGAGGGTATATCTCTTTACTCCTATGATATTTGTCATTGTAATCCTTCAATGTCTTCAGAGAGGTGACAGGTCCCGACAACCAAACATTCTATGGACTGTGGGGTCCTTTAAAACTCACGGACTATGATGTCCTTAACCTTGACTGTGAGGTCTTTAAACTCACGGACTATGATGTCCTTAACCTTGACTGTGAGGTCTTTAAACTCACGGACTATGATGTCCTTAACCTGGATCGAGATGTCCTTAAACTAACATTGGACCGTAATGTCCCTAAACTAATCGACCGCAATGTCCTTAAACTAAACAACAGAGCCCAAATGCTCTTTTGTTGGATCTAAATGATCCCGTTAAGTTGATCTTAGTCTAAAAATGAGATTAACGTATCCTTAACAAACGTTTAAGTTGATCTTAGTCTCAAATGAGGCTAACGTATCCTTAAACCCAACCCCCAAACCCAAATCTAAGAAGATACAGATTTGGACTAATCCACGCCCTACGGGCGACAATATAAATTAGTCTCCGTATACAATCCACGGGCAACCAAAAACAAAACAAACACCCATGACACGAAGTGACCATACGGAGAAGGAGAAAGTGGTTACCGCGATATGGTAGCGTAATTAACTGCAGGGGCTTACGCCTGCAGGGAAGAGCGTCCCCACAATCAAAAAACCCCTCAACGAGGGGGAATCTGATGAAGTCTGCTACATCGGCCGCATCCGTTTAAACCTTCGATACATGGTGTCATAAATCAACTTGGCATCTTCGGAGAGGTGGACGGATAGCACCAATTAGCATCAGCCCCGAATTCAGGAAAGACGGACCTGCGCGGTCCCATCTCCGTGTTTCGGCGGGGAACAGATTCTTGCACGCCCGGTGAGACCTTTTCCTCTTTCCACTCCACACTTCGTGTGTCGTGTTCGCGAACGAATCGCGGTTTGATATGGTTGCCCTTGGGTTCGAGGTACTATGATTTGGTGTCTTGCTCCGTGCAGAAAACAGAAGATCAATGGATTCAACCTGCACTAACTGCAACTGCAACTCCCGCTCCGCCCCATCCGGGGGTGTAACCTACGGCCCCCAAGCGGCCTCCCTTTTCACAATGCCGGTAGAGAAGGTAACGCAGGCTACCACCGGGTTGTTCTTCGGGACCATGCTCCCTCCAGTGAGCGTTAACATCCCGCTTCCGCAAGAAGCGCAGAAGAAGTCGGTATTTGATCGGCTCATACCACCACGGCCTATCTCAACGGGTCATCCAATGCCAAGCCGACAGCATCAGTCTTCGATAGGCTGAGCCCGAACTCCAATGGGCCCGTCAAGAAGCCCATGATACCTGAAGCGGCCATCCCAAAACGGATAGCCATTCCTGCTCTCGAGGTCACTAAAGAAGCTTCTCCCATCAAAGGATCAGTCTTTACAAGGCTTGCCACTCCGGCTCCCGTTCCTGCCCAGAGGTCTGTCTTTTACAGATTGGATACTGCTGCTCAACGGACGTCGGTCTTCAAGAGGCTGGTACCAGCAGTGCCTGACCAGAATAGGGGAATTGACAAAGCCATCTCCATAGCTGAACCAACTCCATCCGCATGACATGCTCGCCGTCGTCACTGGCACCGAGTAAGGAAGGCTGGGGGCAACTCCCCCTCTGGGCTAACTCCACCAGCTCCCATGGTGGAAATCAATGCTGCTGTTCCAACTGGAAACAACTTTGAACTGCTTAGGAGGGTTCACAAGAACTCTCCGACCGCCGTGCTGAAGAGATCTCCTCCACCTATGGAGATTACTACAGAAAAGAAGCTGGAGCAGCCCCCTCAGCGGCTGTCCTCCAAAATTTATAAAGTCTGGCGACAGGTCCAGGAATCGGTGATTAATCAGGACTATTCTCACCGGCCAAAGAAACTCAAAGCTCAGCAAGAGAAGAGCCATCTCGTGGTACCATAGAAGACGTCATCTGTCTGGGCACCCGCTGCAACAGCCCCCTCGACGTCAACCGCTCACAAGAGAAGGAGGCCAGAAAAGGCCCCCGTGTCCGCAATGAACCGCAAAGACGTTGAACCTAAACGCCCCAAATCTGGGGGCATGATGGTGCATACCGTTTATATGGCTTCCGGAAAAGAGGAAAGCCATGCTTCCATGGTTCATCGACCGCTTACCCGATCGATAACGAAGGCCCAGGAACAACAGCAGCAGAAACTTCAGGAGATGCTGACTGCAATGGACACACTCACTGGGCCGAAAGAAAATACAGAGACCTCAGAGCAGCGTCGGGAACAAGAAACTGATACTGAATTCCTCCGAAGAATGCTCGAGAGGAAAGAAAAAGAGGCCGTGGAACAGGCAGCCAACATCAAATGAATGGCTTTTTTGTTCCAAGACATGGCTGGGATGATATTACAGCCGGAACCTCCAGTTGAAGACCCCCCGATCATCATTGAAGTCGACAGAGGGGAGACATCGAACCCCCCTCCGGCTCTTTCAGCAGCCAAAGAAGAGACAATCTCTAAGACCGCCTTGGATGACTACATCGCTCAGCAAATACGAGCTCACCAGGTGAATGAAGCGGCCTGCCAAATTGTTAAAACCGGGCGACCATATCCAGGCTGGTATGACCAAATAAGGTACCCGCCGGGATATACGATCCTTAAATTTCATGTATATAAAGGGACGAGGAATCCACATCAGCATGTCGCTCAATTCAGAGCATTGTGCGGCAACACCGGAGGTGATGATAAACTTTTACTCCGTCAGTTTGTTGGTAGCTTGTCGGAGACGGCATTCGAGTGGTATTCTTAACTTCCAAACGACTCTGTCAAGACGTTTGCGGAGATGGAACTGCTGTTTACGCAGAGATTTGTGAGCGCTAGCGAGCGTACCCCGATTACCGCATTAATTAACGCCCGGGTGAAACCAGGTGAGACTTGGGTACAATACGCAATACGGTGGCGGAATTTGTGGTCGAAATGTGAGCAGCGCATCGAAGAAGCACCGGCGGTGGGCATGTTCGTGGGCACTCTTGACCTTCAAGCGACCATCTCGCAATTTATGATGTTCTTCAAACCGACCACGTTCCAGGCCTTGACCGACAAACTGGCCCAAATAGACCAGATGGGTCATAGACCGTCTCCTTCAAAGACGGAGCCGCGGAACGAAAAGGGTAAAGGGAAGGCGACCTTCGTCGCGAATACTCAACAGCAGCGGATAGCCTAGAGGAAAGACGGCGATACTATAATGAGAAAATGAAACGCCCTTATTCGTTCCCCCGGGATAAAATGAGGAGATTGTTTGAGCTGGCGGTGCGCAACAGACTCATCAATTTGCCGAATCCAAAATGACCGTTGCAACCTGGTGAGGCTAATAGTCCCAATTATTGCCCCTACCATCAAATGGTAAGCCATCCAATTGAAGATTGCTTCGTCTTTAAAGGCTGGATCGAAGACCAATACCAACAGGGCAACTTTGCGTTGTCCGAGAATTGGAAAGTAAACCCGCCGCAGCCACACACTCCCAAGAAGACGGACACACCGGGGGCATCATGCTCCTTCATAGAAGAAGCTCCATGGGAGGTCGCTCTTTCAGACTAAACTAAAAGAATGCTGAAGGATCTCCAAACATGTCCGGTAATCAGGTGGAAGAATCCACTGGAACCCGAGATCAACGAGGGAATGCTAAAGCCACGCCCAACTTTAAAAATTGGCGGTGATAGCCAAAGCGCTCACACCCAGCTGTCAAAGTCTTCGAAAAAGAAGAAGAAATCCAAGAAGCCCGTGAAGCCTGGTGACAAGCGCACAGACCTGCAAAAACAGATTGACGCGTTGGAAGAATATAATCAAAAAGCGCGGACTCCAGTCACACTCCAAGAATTTCTCAGCCATGTCCTTGAGGACGGAGATGATGACAATGGAGAAGACTCGTCAGATGAATTTGAAGGTTATGTAACAAGCTGCCATGCGATCTCTCACTCGTCGATAGACAATGAAGAAGCTCCTTACACAGAGAAACTGGGGGCAGATCCTAAGCCAGACCTTCTAGGGCCATCAGAAGAAATGATTGATGCATTCCTGGACGAGGCTCTTCTTAAAAGCAAAGCTGCTCGAGAGCGTGAGATGACCATATTTGAAAAAGCCAAACGCCGGCGATTGGACGAAAGGGTTGAAACACTCCTACCAGATCAAAGTACATCCACCGCAAATAAAAGCAGGTTCAAGACGAGGAAGAGGTTCGCCAAAGCCATATCGATGGGAATGAAGCTGCCACCCTCCGAAGGAAACGCTCTTGGTGAAATGGAAACACATCCTAGTTACTGCTTATATCATCGAAAGATTGCGCATCCCACCGAAGAGTGCAACGCTTTTAAAAAATGGTGGCAGGGATATGTTTCTCACCGGAAACATTTCAAGCGGATGAAACGCAAAACTCGTCGGGAGCAAAGAAATACGACCGAGGAGCGTAAAAGAACTGCCAGCAACTGCCATATGGTTGACTATGGGGGATCGCAAGTTCTCACCTTTGGGAGCGATTCTGATGAAGAAATAGCTCTTGGCCCTCTCTTCAAAGAATCCACCTCGGGAAAAGAGGAAGAACCGAAGAGCTGCGAGAACATTCAGCTGCGTAATTGCACATTACCTGAAAAGAATCTCGGACCTGCAAATAAGGGCTCGAACAAAAAGGATAAGGGGAAAGAAAATGTCCCTGAGGATATCGCCCTTGATGATCAAGTCGTCGAAGAGCTGGCAGCCAAGGAGCCGCCCAAGAAAAGTAAGGTGGACTATAACGTTCTGGCACACTTGAGGAAGCTACCTTCGCAGCTCAGTATTCTCGATGCCCTCTTGTTATCAAAAGAAGCAAGAGATTCTTTGATCAAGGCACTGCAAGAGCCCGAGCAATTCCAAGCTTTCCTTGCCGAAGAAAAGATGAAGGATGAGCTGGAAGAAGTACACACGGTCGATATCACCTTCGGCGATGAAGATCTCCTCATCGGGACGTGTGAGCATAACCGTCCTCTGTATGTCTCCGGGTACTGTCATGATATCAAGATAGGCAAAATATTTGTTGACAATGGGTCCTCCGTCAATCTCCTTAATGTAAGAGTGTTGAAAGAAATCTGCATGAGCGTTCAGAACCTCGCTCGTGATAAAATCACCATTTCCGGGTTTGACTCCCAGTCATCACAGACGCTTGGGTATGTAATATTGACACTACGTTTTAGGCTGCTCGTCACGGACATCAAGTTCCACGTCATTGACGCTAAGACCTGCTATAACGCTTTGCTCGGCCGGCCTTGGTTACACGAGTACAACATCATCCCTTCTACACAACATCAGTGTATGAAGCATTTCAAGGATGGTCTCGAGTACACTGTGACGGGGGAGTTGAACCCATTTTCCGTGAATGAAGTCCGAAAGTACGAAGATGCAAAATACTTCTTACCGAATTTTGAGGACATGGAAAGTTGTCACAAACCAAAGAACAAAGCTATCACCACTATTCCGGTCTTCGGGAGTGACACCGAGGAAGAAGAAGAGATAGTTTATTCAGGGCCGCCCCAATGCAACGAGCCAGGACCGTCCACCCTTATGTTGATCTTCGGCAGTGACTCGAAAGATGAAGTCAATACCGTATTTTCTGCTCGGCCGTCAATACAAGCCTTCGCTGGCGATAATCAGAGTTTGCAAATCGCCATGGTTTCGCAGGAGCATTACAAATATCTCGATGCACTTAATGCCTATAGTGTGCAGGAACTGCGGACATTCTACGTCCCTCCCAGGCGAAAGGGTGAAAAGGCGATCCTATTCTACCGATCCGGGGAAACCAAAGTGGAGAAAGAAATTTGGCATGGCGCGGATTCTACACTTGGCAGGCTCCGGCCCATCCGTTTGCCCAGATATTACACTGACGGACTAAAGAGACTCTTGAGACGCCAAGGTGTACCCCTTAAGCAAACTGCTGGACAAGCATGGTTCTGTAACAGGATCTGGAACTTTTCCGGAACTCAACGAAAGTTGCCCAACGGGAGAATGGAAACAATCGGGCTTGGATATGTTCGATCCAAGAAACGGGAACTATTCCGCGACTGCCACGTCATACATGACTTTGACGAAGAAGGAGATGCTCTGTGGGAAGATGCTAACCCTGAACCAGAACAAGCTCCCGTCGTGAAAATACCAAGTCCGTTGTTCGAAGAATAGATGAACAAGCTTATAAGGGAAGTGGGTCAAAAGGTTCAAGACGATTATAATCGCGAAATGGCCATCTATGAGAAATCTAGAATGCAGCGCTTCCTTCAGCAGGTTGCGAAAAATGAAAATGCTCTTCCATGTCAACCTGTCATACAAAAGGCCCGATGCAGAGGCAAAAATAAATCAAAGAGCGGGAAAGGCATTCGACAGCGACAAAGCGGGACCAAGAAGCCACGTGATCGGGAATCGAGCAACCAGGATTCGTCTCTTATAAAGAAGATGGGTCGAGCGTATTCTTTTCCCCAAGATAAGAAAAAGAAGATACTTGATCTTGCTATAAAACATCAAATTATTATCCTACCGGAGTCCAAGCACCCCGAGCAAGCAGGCGAAGTCTCTCACCCGGACTATTGCTCCTATCACAGGGCAATAGGACATCCTCTCGAAGACTGCTTCATATTCAAAGACTGGATAGAAGACCAGTATCAGCAAGGCAGGTTCGCTCTATCTAGCAGCTGGAGGGTAACTTCGCCACAGAAGCATAAACCAAAAGCCGCGCCTGCAGCGAGAATGGAACCAGATCAATATCGGTCTTGGAAGCGATCTCGTACCTACCACGTGATAACGCTGTTAGAAGAAGAGCTCGAGAATATGGATGACCTACCCTGGTGCTTCAAAAACGATGATGGCGAAGTGATCTCAGAGTTTCCACCGGCGCTAAAAGAGCTGGAAGATGGAATACATAGTACTGCAGATAACCTCAAGAAAATTAATTTGGGAACGACAAGTGATCCGCGGTCGACATTTGTTAGTGAGCTGTTGTCTGAAGAAAGGGTGGCTACGCTTAAGGACGTGCTCATGCAGCATAGAGATTGCTTCGCATGGAACTATTCAGAGATGCCGGGACTCGATCCAGAGATTGTTGTCCACAGATTGACGAGAAGAATGCGGCTCGAGCTTGAAATGAGCATCAACGCCGAGGTCAAGAAGCTAATCGACTCCGGCTTCATCCAAGAGGTTCAATATCCTGACTGGATCGCCAACATCATCCCGGTGATGAAGAAAAATGGGACGGTGCGCATATGTGTGGACTTTCGGGATCTCAATAAAGCCTGCCCGAAGGACGACTTCCCAGTACCGGTCACCGAGCTGATGATAGATAACATATCCACTCACGAAGTCTTCTCCTTCATGGACGGCTCATCATGATACAATCAGATAAAGATGCATCCTGAGGACCAGAAGCATACTACTTTTTGGACCCCTTTGGGCATATTCTGTTACAAGGTGATGCCTTTTGGTTTAAAGAACACTGGTGCTACCTATCAGAGGGCCATGACGAAGATTTTCGACGACCTCATACATGAAATCGTTGAATGCTATATTGACGATCTTGTGGTGAAAAGCAAATCATACGAGGAACATCTAGAGCATCTGAATATCGTATTTCAACGCCTTCGGCAATACAACTTAAAGATGAACCCTCTCAAATGCGCGTTCGGAGTTTCCTCAGGAAAATTCTTAGGATTCATCTTCCGACACCGAGATATCGAAATAGACCCGTCGAAGATCAAGGCGATCATGGAAATGCCACTGCCAAGGACTCTCAAGCAACTACGGTCTCTTCAAGGAAAGCTCGCATATATCCGGCGATTTATAGCTAATCTTTCGTGAAAGTGCCGCCCCTACAGTCACTTGATGAAGAAAGGAACCCCTTTCGTCTGGGATCATAAATGCCAAAGCGCATTGGACGAAATCAAGCAATAACTGCAGAATCCGCCAGTACTGGCCGCTCCCGTTAAAGGAAAACCTCTCGTCCTATACACAACAGCCCCCGAAGGTTCTATCGGCGCGCTGTGGGCACAAAAGAACGACCAAGGGAAAGAAAGAGCTCTCTACTATCTGAGTCGAGTTCTACTGGGGGAAGAAAGCAACTACTCCCCAATCGAAAAACACTGCCTGGCGTTGATCATCGCGATAACGAAGCTCAGACACTATGCGTTAGCACATGAGGTCCATCTCACATCAAAAGTGGATCCTCTCAAATATTTGATGTCGAAGGCCATATTAGCAGGACGGCTCGCTAAATGGGCCCTCCTCTTGATGGAGTTCTTGATAACTTATCGTCCTCTTAAGGCAGTGAAAGGCCAGGCCATCGCCGACTTCCTCGCTGAGCATCCGATACCTGCCGACTCTCCCTTGAACTGCGAATTTCCAGACGAACACGCGTCTGACACGATTGCCGGGGAGAAAAAGGAAAATGATACCCGATGGGAACTCTATTTTGATGGGGCATCTTCCATGAAGAGGCGCAAACAAAGCATCCCCATAATCAAATCAGGGGTAGGCCTCATCTTCGTGACTCCACAAGGAGGGATAATGCGCTTTGCCTTCTCCTTAACAGAGCCGAGGACGAACAACGAAGCCGAATATGAAGCTTTGATAGCAGGTCTTGAGATTGCCATCGACATGGGAATTGAAAACCTCCTCATATACGGAGACTCCCAGCTGGTCGTTAGTCAAGTAAACGGCGACTATCAAACGTGCAAACCAGAGCTAGTGAAATACGGCGAGAGAGTGCAACAACTGTTGACTCAAATTCCTTCCTACGCCCTGGAAAGCATACCGCGTGCAGAAAATAGCAAGGCGGATGCATTAGCCAAGCTCGCTAAAGAACTGGCTAACGAAAACCTCGATGACGTGAGGATCGTTGTGCAAAGCCGTCGGGTTGTTGCACCGGCAGAAATATCTCCGGAGTTGTCCGAGGAAAAGGGAGCGACCGAGCAAACGACTCTGCAAATAAAAGACCAGGAAAAGGCTAAGGATTGGAGAGAAGTTTTTATAGACTACTTCAAATCCCGTCGAACACCTTAAGATGCATCCTCGAGACGTCAGCTCATGAAACGAGCTCTTTCTTTTGCATTCGTCAATGATACTCTGTATAAGAGATCGTTTGACTCTCTGTGGCTAAGATGCCTGGGACCTGAAGAGGCAGAGAGAGTCGTCCAAGAAACTCACGATGGACTATGCGGTTCTCACCAAGCCGGCCTGAAGATGAAGCTGAAAATCAAAAGGATGGGTTACTACTGGCACACGATGATCCAGGACTGCCTCGAATACGCGAAGCAATGCCACTCGTGCCAGATTCACGGGGACTTTATCCATCAGCATCCAAATCCACTACATCCAACGGTAGCTAGCTGGCTGTTCGAAATGTGGGGAACGGACATAATCGGTCCCATCAAACCAGCATCGTCCAGAGGACATCGATTCATTTTGGTGACAACTGATTACTTCTTCAAATGGGAAGAAGCAGTACCGCTGAGGGAAGTGAAGACGGAGAATATACTCCATTTCTTCAAGACACACGTCATTTATCGGTTTGGCACTCCGCGACGGATCATCTCCGATAACGGGCCAGCCTATAGAAGCCACAAGATCAGCCGCTTCGCACAACCGCATAACATAGACTGGAGGTACTCTTCGGTCTATAACCCCCGAGCTAACGGTCTAGCTGAAGCATTCAACAAGACCTTGACGAAGATCGTGAAAAAGACGGTGTCTCGAAATAAGAAGGACTGGCATGAGAGACTACATGAAGCACTCTGGGCGTATCGAACTACGTTTAAAACGGCCACGAACACAACGCCGTGCGCGTTGGTATTCGGTACAGAAGCGGTACTCCCCCTTGAGATAGAGTTACCCTCGCTACGAGTGGAGGTTCGCTACGAGCTAACAGACGAAGAAAATGCTCACCTTCGGCTGGAGGAGCTCGATGCCCTTGATGAAACCCGGCTCATAGCGCAACAAAATCTGGAGGCTTATAAAGCAAAGATGACACGCTCATATGAGAGATTGACCAGGCCGAGAACGTTCCGTCAAGGCGAACTCGTGCTAGTGGTTAAAAGACCTATGGTCCCCAATCGCGCCAAGCGGGAGAAATTTGAGCCGAACTATGAAGGCCGTATATCATAGATAAAGTTTACCAGGGTAGAGCTTACTTACTCATGGACATGCATGGTGAAAGACCTTTTAGGCCAATAAACGGTCGCTTCCTAAAGAAAAACTACGCCTAACGAGTCACGGCCTAGGTCAACGATAGATGATGACGCCTATGTCCGCTCGCTATCTTCCTAAGCCCAAACTCTATAAGTAGTAGCCGGTTTTCGGACTGAAACATCCTTAAACTAACATCGGACCGAAACGTCCTTAAACTAACGATGGACCACTATGTCCTAAAACTAGCTGTTGATCGAGACGTCGATAAACTACTGTGGATCGCAGCATCCCAAGGCTGACGCAAAAAAATAGAAATAATAAAAAAAAGAGAGAAAAAGAAAACGGTATATCTATAAGCAAAATGGGCACGGATGAAAACCCGAAAGGGCTCCGTGAGTAAAAACAGCAGGGCTACCGGCGAGATTTTGTGAAAACCCGAAAGGGCGCAACCTCGTTAAAAGACACTTGCAAGGTCCTCTCGACCTTGTGAGGAGAATCCACCTGCGTGAGATCCTTACGACTCACAAAGGAGCAACACACTTAGGGATCCCCACGATCCCTAAGGAGAAATTACACCTACGAGATCATCACGACTCATAAGAAGAACTCTCTTATGAGACCCTCACTGCTCATAAGATTCAAAAGTCTTAAGCTACAGGGATCTGAACCTGTTCTTAAGCGGCCACCACAACCTCCAATGCTGTCCTACAAGCGGCTCAATGCTGACCCTTATATACAATCCACTGGCGCGAATAAACATTTCCCTAACAAAGTCCCATCCGTGACTAGGGATATGTTTGCACAGTGAACAGCCCTTGTAAGTCCTCTCGACTTAGAAGGAGAAAATACTCTTATAAGATCCTTACGACTTACGAGAAGCATACACTTAGGAGTCCTCACGATTCCTAAGGAAAAAACGCACCTACGAGATCCTCACGACTCGCAGGGAGAAATACCTTTATGAGACTCTTACGGCTCATGAAGTCAAAAGCCTTAGTCGACAGGATCCTAACCCTGTTCGCTAAGCCACCTTTGTTCGACATCGACAGAGGCAAATGATGATTCGCACTTAGCAATATCCCAGTTGTAGCGGTGCTGATGCCAAAATCGGTGTCTAATTCCAAGCTTGCAGCGAAAAGCCAGCGAGCCACACATGCATACGAAATAGCCGAAATGATGGGGCAACTTGCAACAAAATCAGCAAATAAAAATGTATGCATACAAAAAATAGCCGAAATGATTGGGCAACTAGCAATAAAAAGCAGCGAGTAAAAATAAAACAAATAGCCAAAATGATTGGGCACCACGACAAATAGCCGAAATGATTGGGCAATCGCGACCTTCGCAATATAAAGCTGAAATGATAGAGCATCGCGGAAAGAAATAAAAAAAATGAAATTTATGCCCTACAGGTGATATCACATCAATCCCTATATACAATCCAGGGGCACAAACAAAGAGAAAATCACACCTTCCCTCCCCAGGCTCCATCAGAAGAAGAAGCCAAACCTCAACGGTGCACAGATAGCCTGGAGAACATCTCAACATTCGTCTCATTACAACAGACGCAACATCAAGCAAAACGGAACCGCGACAATTCCTAGTTCCATGACTCGGCGGAGCACAGATGACCGAGAGTCAAACCCGACTCCGTGAAACGCGGATAAAGTCAACCCTTCCTGGTCATGTGGAACACAGCTTATGTCAATCTTGACCCCGTGGGAAACGTCCAGAGAGGAGCCTGGTCCTCGCAGAACACGGCTATGACCCCGTGGGAAGCATCCAGAGCAAATTTCTGGTCACGTGGAACACGGCCTATGTCAATCTTGACCCCGTGGGAAACGTCCAGAGCGGAGCCTGGTCTTCGCAGAACACGGCTATGACCCCGTGGGAAGCATCCAGAGCAAATTCCTGGTCACGCGGAATGTAGCTTATGTCAATCCTGACCCCGTGGGAAACGTCCAGAGCGGATCCTGGTCCTCGCAGAACACGGCTATGACTTCGTGGGAAGCATCCAGAGTGGAGCCTGGTCCTCACAGAACACGGCTATGACCCCGTGGGAAGCATCCAGAGCAAACTCCTGGTCACGTGGAACGCGACTTATGTCAATCCTGACCCCATGGGAAATGTCCAGAGCGGAGCCTGGTCCTCGCAGAACACGGCTATGACCCTGTGGGAAGCATCCAGAGCAAATTCCTGGTTACGTGGATTGCGGCCTATGTCAATCCTGACCCCGTGGAAAACTTCCAGAGCGGAGCCTGGTCCTCGCAGAACATGGCTATGACCCCGTGGGAAGTATCCAGAGCAAATTCCTGGTTATGTGGAACGCGGCCTATGTCAATCCTGACCCCGTGGGAAACGTCCAGAGCGGAGCCTGGTCCTCCCATAACACGGATATGACCCCGTGGGAAGCATCCAGAGCAAATTCCTGGTCACGTGGAACGCGGCTTATGTCAATCCTGACCCCGTGGGAAACGTCCAGCGTGGATCCTGGTCCTCGCAGAACACGGCTATGACCCCATGGGAAGCATCCAGAGTGGAGCCTGGTCCTCCCAGAACACGGCCATGACCCCGTGGAAAGCATCCAGAGCGAATTCCTGGTCACGTGGAACGCGGCTTATGTCAATCCTGACCCCGTGGGAAACGTCCAGAGTGGAGCCTGGTCCTCGCAGATCACGGCTATGACCCCGTGGGAAGTATCCAGAGCAAATTCCTGGTTACGTGGAATGCGGCCTATGTCAATCTTGACCCCGTAGGAAACGTCCATAGCGGAGCCTGATCCTCGCAGAACACGGCTATGACCCCGTGGGAAGCATCCAGAGCAAATTCCTGGTCACGTGGAACGCGGCTTATGTCAATCCTGACCCCGTGGGAAACGTCCAGAGCGGAGCCTGGTCCTCGCAGAACACGGCTATGACCCCGTGGGAAGCATCCAGAGCAAATTCCCGGTCACGTGGAACGCGGCTTATGTCAATCCTGACCCCGTGGGAAACGTCCAGAGCGGATCCTGGTCCTCGCAGAACACGGCTATGACCCCGTGGGAAGCATCCAGAGTGGAGCCTGGTCCTCGCAGAACACGGCTATGACCCTGTGGGAAGCATCCAGAGCAAATCCCTGGTCACGTGGAATGCGGCTTATGTCAATCCTGACCCCATGGAAAACGTCCAGAGCGGAGCCTGGTCCTCTCAGAACACGGCTATGACCCCGTGGGGAAGCATTCAGAGCAAATTCCTGGTTACGTGGAACGCGGCCTATGTCAATCCTGACCTTGTGGGAAACGTCCAGAGCGGAGCCTGGTCCTCCCAGAACACGGCTATGACCCTGTGGGAAGCATCCAGAGCAAATCCTGGTCCCGTGGAAAACGTCTAAAGTCAATTTTGACCCCGTGGGAAATGCCCAGAGCAACTCCTGACTCCGCGAAGTACGGATAATGGCAATACCATCAATCACTTACAGGTCCTCTCGACCCGTAGGGAAGAAAACTCTCTTGTAATATCCTTACGACTTAAAAGAGAAAACGCGCTTAGGAATCCTCACGATTCCTAAGGAGAAAATACACCTACGAGATCCTCTTGACTCGCAGGGAGAAAAGTCTTCATGAGACCCTCACGGCTGATGAAATTGAAAAGTCTTAGGCAGCAGATCTGAACCTGCTTTCTAAGCCATCACTACCTCTCGAAGAATTTAAAACGGGATACTCTCTCTATCATCTGCAGGCTATGCTTACTAAAGTGATATGTTGATAACAAAGAAAAGAAGAAAGCAAAGAGATGACACAAGACATTACGAAAGAAATGTATTTTTTATTCATAAATTCAATTGGGTACAAAATACATCTTATGAAAGAATAAAAAATGGATACATTTTATTCGAAATTACAAATGGTACAAAAAACGATCATTGAGAGGGAAGCGTTTTCAATAGTCCAATCAGCCGCTCGCGCACTTCCCTCAGCCCCTTTTCTTGGTCAGCTGCCGTGGCCAACTCTGCTTCGACTTGGGAACGTTGCTGCAAGTAGGATGAAAGTTGCTCTTCGACGGCCCGCTGAGCTGCCCCACGATTCTGTGCATCTCGCTTGATGAGGTCAAGCTTCTGCTTTAGCGTTAGCCCATCGGAAATACATCGTAGAAGGCCCTCAAAGATAGTCTTTAACTGCACAGCATTGGCATCAGCCTGAGCATGCAGTCGAGCAGAGTCGCTTGAAATCTCTTCACACTCCTTACGCTTTAAGGCCGCTTCTTGTTCAAGATGGCGGAAGTAGGGAATGCTTTGCTCAACCCACGCAACCCGTTGAGAGTTCACAGCCAGGTTTTCAGGAGCAGGACGTCCGAATTCGAGCTCATGCAGACATGCCTCAATTTCCCTGCAGTGATTAACCCAAGACTCAATGACGCCCTCACTATGAAAGTTTACGAGCGTCGCCAGCATAGGATTAACCTCCGCGGAAAAATCTGCAGCGAATGTGGGAACCTCCACGTCAAGCTCCTCGATGTAGTCGCTCAACATGCGCAGACTATTCACAGCGCCTTTGGATGATGAACGTCGAGAAAAGGGGCCTACTGGCATTACGACTCGAGATTCGAACGGAGCTGAAGTCGGTATCACTGCTGCAAAATAAATCACAGTCAAGTAACGGTTCAAGAAATAAAGAAGGTTCATGAACAACGGAGTTTACTATACCGGCTGCATCAAGTGGCAAGACCGGGAGTACCGGCGGTGCAACCGTTCTTTCGTCTCCTCCTTCGATCTATAGTGCTGCAATCAAACAAAAGAAGAATTAGAAATGATTTGGCTGCCCGTAAAAGAAAAGACATTAGCTGAAGGCTGTACTCACCAGCGCCACTAGATGATGCAATCTCTGACTGAAAAGAGAAGTGTGGGTGTAGCACCTGATACAGGTGATAAAAAAGGACTCATGCAAGGATGCAGTAATGCAATGTCAGTACATAAAGTATATAGCCTACAATGAAACTGATGGGTCACAAATCCGCACCTTCCAGCATTTGAGATGATACGAGAGAAGATAGGAGAGCGGTCACCGTCAAAGCAGCAACTGGAGACACTTCTCCGGGTGGCATAACCCCAACGCTCATCACACCTGCATTAGAAATAAGAGAAACATTGTCGAAAGAAATTGAAAGGGATTGCAGAATAAAGAGGAAAGCGATGACCAAAAATCTACCTGGTGAGTCGCTAGTCGAGACCCCGACAAGGGTATCACTGGATGCAGCGAATGCTCCACCCTCCTCCATCGGAACGGTCTCACCACCCGTAGCCTCATCTTCCGATTCCACGAGAATCATCATGACACTCGCAGTGCCCGGCAACTACAAGGAGCCGTAAGGGGAAAGAGCGACGATTGGAGCAGTGCCCGACTTTTAAGAAAGAGTGGCTACCTCGGGCTCGGCGATTGTAGCCATCTCACCTATGGCTACCTCGGGCTCGGCGATTGTAGCCATTTCACCCACGGCTACCTCGGGCTCGGTGATTGTGGCTGTCTCACCTGCCGCTACCTCAGGCTCGGTGGTTGCCGCCACGTCACCTACCACTTCCTCGGCAAAACTCGGTCCTGCAAGATAGGATGTATGAGAACCTGAGAATTAAAACTTTGACAAAAGAACCCAATGATATGTTACCTTGGGTTGGTTTTTCGATTGCCTCCCGATCCGCACGAGCTGCCTGTCTATGCGCGGTAGAAAAGGCAGCTGAAGCATCTTCTGAAGGAGTAAGAGCAGGGGTAACAGCGCTTGGACCTGCACCTGCATCCAAGGCGGCGGTACGCTCCCTTGCTGCGCGCACTTTGTGCTTCTTTTCCGCTCGGTCCGTGAGAGCGGATCTTCTAGAAGCCTCCATCAATAGGACGTCATCATCCACGCCAAGGGTTACCTCTGGAGCCGTTATGGCATCCGTCATCGGTTGCTTAAGTGAAGCTTCTTTCGGCAATACCGGCGGAGCTGAGACTTCGATAACCGACTTGGAAAACGTCTCCGCACTGCCCTGCAAAGTCAGTGTCACGCCTGGAATAACCTGAGTAGAGATAGTTCCTGTAATAAAATGAAAAGGAAGGGTCAGATTATCCATAAGAAACGGGAGTGGAGAAGCAGTGAACCGAAATATACCGATGCCTAAGGATGCTCGAAGTCTTTCCTTTTCCTCAAAAGTCTTGAGAGAAGCTGCGAGAGCTTCTTCGGTGGAAATGCCTGTTAAAAAAGAAAAGAGAGAAAAAGTGTCAGTCAAAACATGATGATAAAAATATGATGCAATGACGAAAGATATAGCTGATGGTTACCTGATCGCGCGAGGATAGCCAGTCCCGCTTCATGGCTTGCCAATTGCTCAGAAGCTGCAATGGCAGCCGCCAGATCAGTATCATCTGGCGGCATGAATAGACCCTCATTTGTCCCATACTCGCTCAGGCCCTCGCCATAAGGAGCGTGAGGCTCCTGGCCGAGTACAACGTCGATAGAAAGGATCGACTTTTCTTCTTCTTCTGCGAGCGAGCTCCGGTCGCAGCTAGTACAAGCTTACGCTTGCTAGGCACCATAGGGTGACGAGTCCCGATATCTGAACCCACGCCAGAATCGGGGGAAGCTACAGTCACCTTTTTTACAGGAGCCCGAGGTATCGGTAGCTCTGGCCTGTCATGCGGGACTTCGATCACGGCAGCTTCTCTTAAGGGAGGCGAGATAATGCTCCGTCGCTTCAGAGGGACGTTTCGATCACCAGCAGGGGGTGAACCTTTGAGATCGAGCAGCAGTCGCTTCTCCTTCCTGATGACGGCGCCCATTGAATGCTGGTACCACGCCACGTACACATTAAAAGCCTTTGGGACACAGCTCGGTTCGCTGATAAAGAAGTTGGATCCCGTGTTCATGCGCATGAAATGATGCAGCGCGTTTCGCATTCCCTCTTCGGTGGCAGCAGGTTCTAGCAAGAAAGCCTCCAGCGGGGCTCCCTGATTATAGCTCAATTGTTGGGCGAAACGATGCGGATTTTATCTCATGAATAACGTCGCATCATTTTGCCTAAACACTAGAAAGCCCGGTCTGATAGAATATAAATGGAGGATTTCCCGAGCTTTCAAAACAGAGGCTCCATCTTTAAAAATGTCCCGCAATGGCTGCACCGTTGCTGCGGACTCTTTGCCGATGGTCAAAATCTTGTCGGTGAAGGTCATGCTATCTCCAACCGTGCGAGGACGAAGGAGCAAACCTCTAGCTTCCCGCGGTGACGGATTTACAATAGATGCGCCGACTAATTGCATAATCCGGGGGAAGCCGCACCTGTCATAAAATGAAGGCCTTTTATGGATACCAAAAACACCAAGTGCATGTAGCTCGAGCCATGACATGAAGTAATGTATTGATAAGTTCACATGCTGCACTCCGGGTTCAGTAGTATCCGCCGCTTGACTAAGGCCGTAATACAAATGAGCTAAACCGGCGATCCCGACAGCCACTTTCACCCCAATAATCATTCGGTGAGCCGGATAGAAGACAGACGGCCTCATACGGCGAAGGTGCATTGGGAGCGCAAACCAGCTCAGCCATAGCCCAAGAAACCCCAGAAAGAACGTTTCCTCATCAATCCCAGGGACTGTGACCTCCGCGAAAGAAACAACTGGAGTGTTGGGAAGGAAGAAGCTCTTCTGATCTGCCTCCGCCGTTGGCAGGTTGTTTAAACTTAAGCCGAAAGGGTCGTCAAGCGTGGCGAATTTAGCAGCCTCCTTTGAGAGGACCTCCGGATGAAGAAAACGAGCGATGAAATCCTCAAAATTAACCCCGCGGCTCCCAGATTCGAGGAAAATGCCCTCATAAATATTCAACACTTTGATCAAACTAGGAAATTGGTGTTGAATGGCGCTCTCCGAGGTAAGGACGGTCATCACTGGCTTGGCACCAAAAACATATTCATCTGTAGGAAGCAGTTCCTCATAATGCTCCCCCATAACCGGTAATCCAGAAATTTCTGCAAATTCTTCTAAGGAGATCGATACTTCTCGGTCCAGCAAAAGGAAGGTATGGGTAGGAATATTCCACTGCTCCAGAAAGGCCTTAACCCACCAGGCGGAAGCGTAGGATACTGGAAGAGAGAAGCATAAATTGCGGGATACAACCCAAGCCTTAGAAATTGTGACTTCTTCGTCGACAAAATATAACGAGCCCATTGCAGATAATCAGTCGGATGACGAGGAATTAGGCCAATCATATATGGTTGTCCCTACGGTCGCGCCTCGCCTTGACAAATATGTCGCCCCAGGGTATCCAAAGCCATTGGAGGCTGAATGGGTATTGAAGCCATAGCAGGCTGAAGAAGACCTCCCGAAGTCTAGTTGACTTCTTCCACGGTATAGTTCACCGGGGGTGGGTCGGCGTAATGGATCGCCATGATGGGCTCTGAGGGTACCGCGCACGAAAATCTTTGCCGACCCTTAATAATCTGATTATACCATGTCCCCCAAAGGTGAAGATTCTTATGTTCCGAGTCATGATCTTTGATTAAAGATAGGACTTCCCGGTCTACAGGCGCTCCAGGGAAACCTCCTTCTGAACGAACAAACGGGAAAAAGGGATCGAAAGACATGTCGCCTGCGCAAAAAAGGACAAAAGTCAACTGTCAGTGCCATAATTTAATTTAAATTATGACACTTGGTACTTTAGAATTTGTACCACACTGCAATGCAGTGGAGAGGGACCAAAGGGGGCCCACAAAATCTAGATGAAATTCATCATTAATAAAACAGCCTCATCATTTGATGAGGCTATCATTAAGTGAGGAAATCCTCAAAAGAAATTCTCATTAAATGAGAGATCTCTCGGTCAGAGGAGTAAATCTCCCTTTGAGAGCAATACTCTGTGACAGAGTGACACTTGTCAAACTCTAATCATGAAGGAATAAAATTCCTCAAGAGCCTTGCTCTGAAAAGAAAATAATGATGAAATAATCCATCAGAAATTTTTTTTTATGAATTAAAAATTCTGAGATCTTCAAGATCCATGAATAAACTCTTAAGAGTTCTTCATAAGAGATTATCAAATCTACATGATTATCAAAGGAGCAAAGCTCTGTTGATGGGTTAAGAAACCCTCAAAAAGATCTCTTTAGATCTATAATTCCAAGAGAGCAAAGCTCTATTAATGAAACCCTAAAAGGATTTTCTTTAGATCAAAGATCTATGGAGAGCAAGGCTCTATTAATGGGTGAAACCCTAGATTCTTAAATAATCTTTTAAAAGATTTAATTTTTACCTAGATTTTAGCAGAGTTTTGACTCTTGAAAAGTTCTTAAGCAGAAAAGCCATGCTCTGAATAAAAATTCTCAAAGGAAGAAGATGAACAGAATCATCTAAAGGGCCAAGGGTCCTATTTATAGGCATATATAGCCGTTTCAACTTCTGAGTTGATCCAACGGCAGAGATTTTGCCACCGCTGCACTCACGTGTGGGCCACGTGAGCGCAACGGGGGGGGGGGGCATTTGTTTCCCCCAATCAGAGCAAAACTCTGTTCAAAATTAAAATTTTAAAATAAAGCAACGCTTCAGATCCAGCGCCCAGTGCACTGCGCCCTAGGAAGCGCACCACGTGCAAAGCACGCATGCGCTAGCGCTAAGTGCGCTGCGTTCTGAACGGCGCACCACGTGCAAAGCACGTGTGCGCTAGCGCCAGGTGCGCTGCGCTCTGAGAAGCGCACTACGTGCAAAAGCACGTGTGCGCCAGCGCCAGGTGCGCTGCGCTCTGAGCAGCGCACCACGTGCAAAGCACGTGTGCGCTAGCGCTAAGTGCGCTGCGCTCTAAGCAGCGTACCACGTGCAAAGCACGGGTGCGCTAGCGCTGGAACTAAAATGTAACAACCGAGTTCAATTATACCAATTTCTGTTGCTGTATGTATTGTTTTGTGGTGTTTATTTCATTTACCGTGTTTGGTTGCGAATGGTAGTTACTTATATTCGACCCGCTTGCTTGAGCTTGTTGTTTCATAATTGTGGAATACCCTAACATCACATATTTTTGCATATAACAATTTAAGTCACTTAAAATAATTTAAAAATACATGACGTGGCCTGCATGGTACCCCTAACCCTGTAGTAGCGTCCTTGCATCGTGTTCTCGTCCCGTTCAGTGAAACGGACGTGTTTGGATGGCTACGCGCACGTACGTGCGTCCGTTCTTGGGGGTATGCATTTCTGTTAAATAATCCTTCATTTTAATTTTTGGAACTTGCTAATAATTTTCATATTTCAAATCCAAAATTTTGGACCCGACCCGGGCGCTTTTCTGAATTATTTTGCATCCCGCCAAATTCTAATTATTTAAATATTTTTAAAATTCATTAACCTATTTCATCAGCTAAGATTTTTTGGTAAGTTAACAGAAGAGAATATTTTTTTAGCAATGGAAATCTTTTCCCTATTTTCTTCAGCAAATGAAATCATTCTTTAAAATATTAAAAATCTTTTATAATTTTTCCTAAACCTTTTTCTAACCCCCGCGAGCCAATCACATTTCTTTGTTTTGTGCCGGGCCCACACTTCTCTCTCTATCTCCCCCCTCGCTGTCTCTCTCTCTCGCCCTTCTCTCTCTCTCTCTCTCCTCTCTATTCTCTCTTTATCTCTCTGCGCTAAAATCCAAATCCCTCACTCCTCACTGTTCCTTCCTCTCTCTCACTCCTCTCAATCTCCCTTCTCTCTCTTTTCGATTCTCTCTCTCTCTCTTCAGTATCTCTCTCTCTCTCCCCTCCTTATATATCTTTCTTTCCTCTTTCGTTCGTTTAAAGACGAAACCCATCGCCATTTAAACCCTAGCCGCCGTCTCCCCTCACGCCGTCGCCGACAGCCGACGACAAGACTCCCGTCTTCGTCGTCTCCTCACCCTCATTACCTTCTCTCCCATCTCTTTCCTTCCGAGCCTACATGCCTCCCGACCCAGGCCCGTGCACCCCCTGCACACACTTGCACCACCGGGGTGATCGCCGCCGGTGGCCTTGTCCCCGTGTCCTTGGCCCTCGTGCACCTCAGTAAGCACTGCTCCCTCTCCTCTCCTTCTTCCTCCTTCCTTCTCTTTTTTCCCTTCATTTTTCTGTTCTGTGTCAAGTTCTTAACCGCCGGTGGCCTCTGCAGGTTTCTCGCCGGAGCTCCGTCGACGCCGTCGATCCTTACGACCCCTCTACAGACCATTGTGAGCCTCCTCTCCTCCATCCTCCTTCTCTTCTTCTCTTCTTTTCTTCTTTTCTTCATGCAATTCTTTTATTCTTATTTTAGTGTTCACTGTTTTCTGTGATCGCCGGAATCCGGCTACGACGTCGACGATCCCGGCAACCCAGCGAGGATATCTGACCCGTGTGATCCCTTTGTGCGTGATTTGGGTTCATTCCGTGTACCGTGTGCGCGTCGCGTCTTTTCCCGCCGACGCGTGACATTCCGTTTACCGCTTCGCGATCCGTCGAGGCAAGTGAAACTTGCTACATGCTATCTTATGAGTTTATAACTATTTATTGAATATTAAACTTATAGATTGAATCCAAAGTTACCTATTCCAATTTAACAGTTCGGTGTTCTGTTTACATCTTTTAGATTCAGAACTTGAAACCTACCCGTTGCATTTAGTTTACTAAATCTAGTAACCACATTTATATTATTAATCAAATAATAACTATTTACATAGTCTATGACACCCTTTCTATAGTTTTACTCTATTAGACACTCGTGTGCATCTTTAACCTGTTTTAGTTATAATTGCATCCATTGAACATATTATACATATCATTGCATCTCTAGATTACTTAATACATATTAACATGATTTTAACATCCATATTTGTCATACCGTATTCATGTAATGTTGAAACTATCCCTTAAACCCAAACTGATAACTATGCATCTACATACCTAAATCTGTACCTGATTGCATTTCACGTTACAAATTCCAGCTTGTTGATTTTATTAGTGCACATGCTTGTTCTGTATACCCATGATTATGCTAGTTTGATTGTGAGTACCCACATGATATCTTGTACCCCTGACATGACTTGTTACACCTACTACCTGACCCGACATGGTACCGTGCACCTCTTAACATGTCATGACATCTTTATATATTACCTGGCTTGACCTGATATACCGTGGTCTTACCTGTTACCTGATCTTGTGTCTAATGCCAACAAACCTGACCTGTTGTCCTTACGGACCGTTCCTGTTGTCTATCCAGACAAACCTGTACTTGCCTGATCTTGTGTTGGCATTAGCTCCAGATTATTCAATACCTGACTTGAATACATATAACTTGGGGGTATGGGGAAATCAATGATGAAACCTGACTTATAACTCGACAGTTGCTTGCTTATACTGATCAGTTTTAGAGGCCAGGCCAGCCTCGGGATGCTGCTGCTGACATCGTTCGTCTTTACATATTCCTGTTTTAGTGCCTAGCGGCACGTCTCGGTTTCAGCCCGAGAGTCTTAGACCGTGGTCCCGGACATGCACGGGATACTATTGAGTTACATTGATGATTCATCAAATTGATTTCAAAGACTTGAGACTATTCAACCCAATAGACCAGTTTGGATTACTCACTGCACACTACCTTTCACTGCCCTGATTTATATTGCTGTTACACCCGCTTTACCATTTATGTTTATATTCGCATGTCTTGCTACCTTGTTTATATATTATTGCTTGATGTTATGACGCGCTGACGTCTGGGTTTTGCATGGCCCAGATTCCGTACCTTTGCTGCAGTCCGAGCAGGAGTACTTCAGCCAGCAGGCTGAGCAGTGAGGACTCAGTAGTAGTTAGTTCCTTTACTTTTCAGCATTTTATACCTGATGTGAGCCCGCATTATGGGACATACATTCCAGTTATTCTTGTATTGGATCTTTTGCTTCCGCACTATTTATTCTTGACTCATTTTATTTTGGCTTATGGACATGTGCTAGCTAGTTTTATTTTTGTTCTTGATATCTATACAGCCGTAATGTGACTGTGGAAGGATAATTCCTATCCACAGGTAGCATGGTTGGCTATGTCACGTGCCTACCTTAGCGTACTCTGGGAAGCGGGGCGTGACATAAAAGCTCCCCACCGTCAGATCAAAGATCTAATAATAAATGATAAATCATTAATTGATCAGAATTAAATTCTATTAAGGAAAGATTTCTCAAAATTTTTCCAAATAACAAAATTGTGCTCTGTAAATCAGAGCACAGTTGGATCAATGATCCAATGGTGATTAAAAAATCACCAAAATACAGAATAAATTCTGTTTGGAAAGATTTTCCAATCTTGTTAAAAACAAGAAGATCGCCTTTTGTAAAACAGAAGCCCTAGGATCAAAAGAACCAACGGTGGAGAAACATCCCCAAATCAATCAGAGAAAGATCTCTTTAACTGATTCAACAAATCAGCCTGCTCTATATAAAGGCCCTAAGACTTCAAGTCTTGCATAGAAACCCCCCCCATAAACTTGGAGAAACTCAAAGATAAAGAGCAAGCTCTTGCAAGAAGATTTTTCTTCAAGGTAAAAATGATAATGATGAATATAGAGATGAAATCATCTCATAAAAAGAAGAATTCATTTCTTTAAAGAGATCATAGATCTACAAGACAAAAAGTCTTTCACAAAGAGATCAAAAGATCTCACCATAATAAAAGAAGAACACATTTCTTCTCACAGATCATGGATCTATAAAGGCAAAGCCTTTCATCAACTAAGAGATTGGAAATATCTCCTGCAAAAATAAGAATAGTTGTTCTTAGATCTTGAGACAAAGTCTCTTTTAAAAGAACATAAATTTGTTTCCCAGATCATAAAATTGATCAGATGCGTATTGCGCTCTTGAACTGCGCTTCTGCGCTCTCGGGACTGGCGCTCAGCGCCAAATGCGCCACGTGTCAATCACGTATACGCCAATTAACAACTTGCGCTTTGCGCTTCTGAAATAGCGCATTGCGCTCATGGGCTGGCGCTCAGCGCCAAGCGCACCACGTGTCACTCACGTATGCACCATTAAACCGAAAGCGCAATGCGCTCATGGATTAGCGCTCAGCGCTCATAAACTGGCATCATGCGCTCATCATCTGACGCCTAGCGCTGAGTGCGACATGTGTCCCTACATGTGCGCTACTTAGCAGAAGCGCACTGCGCTTTTTTATTGGCGCAAAGCGCCTAGCGCGCCACGTGTTGCGCTGACAGAACATAAATTGTTTTTTAATAAGCCCAGAGCTCTGATGAATGCTCAGCATTCAATAAAGGACAAAGACATTTTCAAGATATAAATCAATGCTCAGCATTTTTAAAAGGGCTAAGCCCAAATAAAGGCTCAACGGCCCAAAATAAAATGTTAAACATTTTAACCTGATTGGACTTAGCCCAAGATTGGCCATAAGTCCTCAACTCATATTAATTGAGCCCATCTGCTCATATGTATGTTAACAGGTCTTAGTCCGAAATTGGACTACAGATCTTTCAACCAACTCACGTCGGTTCGAGGGTACATCTCTTTACTCCTCTGATATTTGTCGTTGTAATCCTTCAACATTTTCAGAGAGGTGACGGGTCCCGACAACCAAACATTCTATGGACTGTGGGGTCCTTTAAAACTCACGGACTATGATGCCTTAACCTTGACTGTGAGGTCTTTAAACTCACGAACTATGATGTCCTTAACCTTGATTGTGATGTCTTTAAACTCACGGACTATGATATCCTTAACCTGGACCGAGATGTCCTTAAACTAACATTGGACCGTAATGTCCCTAAACTAATCGACCGCAATGTCCCTAAACTAAACAACAGAGCCCAAATGCTCTTTTGTTGGATCTAAATGATCTCGTTAAGTTGATCTTAGTCTAAAAATGAGACTAACATATCCTTAACAAACGTTTAAGTTGATCTTAGTCTCAAATGAGGCTAACGTATCCTTAAACCCAACCCCCAAACCCAAATCTAAGAAGATACGGATTTGGACTAATCCACGCCCTACGGGCGACAACATAAATTGGTCTCCGTATACAATCCACGGGAAACCAAAAACAAAATAAACACCCTCGACTCGAAGTGACCATCTGGAGAAAGAGAAAGTGGTTACCGCGATGCGGTAGCGTAATTAACTGCAGGGGCTTGCGCCTGCAGGGAAGAGCATCCCCACAATCAAAAACCCCCTCAACAAGGGCGAATCTGACGAAGTCTGCTATATTGGCCGCATCCATTTAAACCTTCGATACATGGTGTCATAAATCAACTTGGCATCTTCGGAGAGGCGGACGGATAGTACCAATTAGCATCTTCCCCGAATTCAGGCAAGACGGACCTGCGCGGTCCCGTCTCCATGTTTCGGCGGGGAACAGTCTCATTAAAATTCTAAGCTCTCAATTTGAAATCATATTTAGTTGCCATGTTTCTCAAATAGAGATTATTTAATTGATTTTCGATAGGTTTAATACTGGTATGAATTATATATATGAACTTAAGGATTGAAAATTTTGAAAATATTGTTTTTTCTGGAGAATTTTGGGGAGCAGAGAAATTGCAACTACAAAATATATTGTTATATTATTTATTGTTCTATGTTTTTAAGCTAATTTTATATCTTTATAATAATATAATTAATTATAAATGAGATGATCATAGTAATAATCAATAATTCATATATCTTACGCTATGCACAACGCTTTTTGCGCTTTTTGCTATTTAGTAGTGGAACGTTATGCTACACGCTATCGCTATTTTGAATACTGGGTGTAATTCTTCTCAACCATAACATAGTTTTCAACCTACGACGCACAAAGTTTGAGTTATTAAACTCAGAGGACTTATACAAAGTATTGTATGTTGTCTGATATCCATTAGGACAAGGGGTTGGTACTCGTACTATATTCCGTTTACTTATGGCTTCTCTGGTTTTAGACACGGATTTCGTTTAAATATAAGGTCCAAATTTTGAGAAGTTATAGGTATAAGAATAAAGTAGAGAACCATACGTTGCAAGTATCAGGATTTTTCGAGGTGATCGAAGATGCAGATAATTATGCTAGGTATTCCGTCGTAAGTAATATATTTGAGAATTTGCTTCTCTCTCAGGTTACTCATCCGTGGGTGCGCTCCTTGATATGTAATGCTACATGGCCTTCTTCCATTTAGTCGACATGCACTGGAAACTGCTGCATGATTTTTTAATCTGGTTCAAATTAAATTAGTGGCTTTGTTTCTATATTAGATATATAATGGATTCATATCTTAACGATGTTAAGGTATATGGAGTAGTCCGACTTATGCTTAAAAGCAGAATCCGGATAAACTCAAAGCACGTTTCAGTAATGGCAGTTTGTGAGTTATCCCGGGCTTTGACGAGAATTAACATTCTACCATTTGGAGGATAAGTAGTTATATTGTTATTGACTTGCCACCTTTTTAGTAAAATGAATTCTTTCCAGAAAACATTAGTGGGAGTATGGTAGAACTGGAAGTGATTCCAGAACCACAAACGGTTACTGAAAATTTAGTAGAACCTAAGGATTCAATTGGATTCAACAATCCATTAGCCACTCCACATATATGGTGGGTAAGCTTAGCCACCCGAGAGGTACTTCGGTCTCCTTAAAGACGGTGACAGGGAGGTTTTGATGACCCAAGCTTACCATTACTGTTGTCTTAGACTATGAGATCTGGCAGGTGGATGACTATAATATCGTTCTAAATTAGTTTTAGAAGTGCATGTATATATGACTCTGCCAGAAGGTTGTTGTAGTCAGTAAGAGAAGCGGAAGCGTGGTGGGCCAGTAGCTTATATCTATAGACCAGAGCAAGTATAGCGGAGATAGATCATTTATTTTTGATGTGACATTCATAGAGTTTGTCAAGCCCCGCTTCCCGGTATACGGCGAAGGGGACGCGACTGGTCCGCTACGTATTTACTCAGAAGCAAATACGCTAAGCATAACTAAGCAACATAAAAGTAAATACACAAGAGACAAGAGATATAAACTGAACATCAACTTTATTTATTAACATTCTTTTGTACAATGCATGAAAAGTAAATACAAATGAAACAAAAGCGATGCCTAAACAATGGTATAACATGAATGAAAGTACTGAATGGAAAATGTACAATGTCTAGAGCTCGAGGTCTTCACAGAACTGGTCCAAGTCTTCAGCAGTGGGCTTGTTCTCTGATGGGTCCAAACCACCTGACGACATTCAAAGAAGAAAGAAATAGAATATCGTCAGCGAACAGGTCGCTCGGTATGTCCCAAAGATAAGGGAGAAATAGACAGAGAGTAGGAGAGAGAGAGAGTAGCTTTTAATGTTGTATTATATTGTTGTAATGTTGTATTAACGCTGTTGTTTGTAGCTTGGTACAGAAGAATGCCAGTGTATACGAGAGGGGTCTCTATATGCTAGAGACCAGGGCAAACGGAATATAGAGTACAAGACTCCGTCAGAAGGCCCGGAACAACGGCAATTGGATTCATGTTAGGTGTCTTTAGTCTTACCGTCTCGTGCCACTTTTAACACCTTCCGTACCAATCTACCCCTTAAACCCCGTAGTGTTTTGATTGTATTGTTTGTCTTGTAAATTATATTGATTGTATAATTGGTTGACTGACCGAAATCATGATATCAGTAAACGGATGCAACCGTAGAATCATGTAAATAGAATAACTGGAGAACTATGTAAATGGAATGTATATCCATGGTTTGGTTCAGTCAAGTTGTATAGATTGATAATTGGATTCATGAAATCATATGGAATTGTAATATTGAAGATTTGTAGATTGAAGATTGTAGATTATAGATTGTACTTGAATCATATTCAAGTCAGATATAATCAGACTCAAACCCAAGTCAGACAATTAGAAATGTAAATCGAAGTCTTGATTATTTCTTAAACCTATATTTACTAGGATTCTTAGGGTAATTTATAGAACTTGAGGGGGTTTTCTGTAAAAATACTTTTATATACTTTTCAAAATACACCTCAAGTATTCATTATTCGTCTTTTAGAGTTGTAATGAAGGTGGATTTTATATTGTGATATTTCTAGTGAAAATATCCTAATTTCATAAATAAAGGTATTTATTTGTAAAATTGATTTATTCGGAACTCATAGTATTTTAGTGTAAAATTTATTCTTGTGATTTTTAGGAAAAGGGTGGAATATTTATATTATAAAAAAATAGATATTTTAATGATAAATATACATATATTTATACAAAAATAATTTTAATAAATATTTTATATTCGAAAAATCTCATTTTCTTAAGATGTCGTATTTTAAATCTTTCGAGACCGAATGCTCCTTGCAGAGGTCTGAATCTCGCACTACTAAGCTCGAGGATGTGCGATAATCCGCACCATCCCAAACGGGTTCCCCAAACTGGGTTGTAGCGGCGCTTTGCAAAGATTGTAAAATACTAAATCCTTTAGAAAACGGTTTTATAAAGTAAATGGTATTTATTGGTAAAAATGTCAATTCTCCGTTTTTTAGGTTCTAGGGTTTCCTAAGTCAACTAGACTATTTCTATATGGTCTAAACGATAAGTCGTGAGATGCCTCAAATCGTCTCTTCACCGCCAATTGTGGCCAGGTAAGTACAAATGAGGAAATGAGGGATCCGCTCACGAATCACTGTGAGACGGGCCTTTTAAAGTTACCTTTCTCACTTGCCTAGCCTAGACACCACAAAGTCAGGTTTAGATAAACGACCGATGTCCACAACTTATCGTATTTTCATAATAAGATGTATTTATTTAAAAGTGTATCGACTCTAACTCTGTTAGAAATAGTTTTATTAAGTGTATGGTATTTAAATGTAAATGCTTGTTTTCTCGTATTCTAAGGTTTCAATGGTATCGTGTTAGGTTGTATGTAAGTGTGTGTGGAGGTAGGTCATTACCTCGTGATGTACTTTAAATATATAGCAAGTTTGATGGGGCTAATGAAGGATTGAAACAATGTGGTATTTAAGTGAAAAATACGATAATTTGAGAAAGCTATCATTTCATGTGATGAAACTTGTTCAAATTGCTTAATTAGTGTTTAATAATCAACATGAGGAAGTTTAAGAATGATTGTATTAGTGAGAAGTGGAATTTTATAGAAAACCGAATCGGAAATCGGATTTGTTCCGATTTCGTCGGGTTTTTTAATTTCGTTTTTTTTTATTGAATAGGGAAGAGAGATATAAAGGCACTTACGGGTTTTCGATTACACTAGAGAGTGAGAGGGAACTAGAGAGATCGCCGATGTTGCGTCGTCGCCGGTAGTTCCTAAGACGTTCGCCGGAAGTTCTGCCGGAATTTCGTCGGAGCTTCGCCTCGAGCTTGTTTTCAAAGTACACGACTCTTGGAAATTTTTTTGAGAGAGTGGTCTCAGGATTTTAGGGTGAGAGGGTAGAGGGTACGGGGTGTATTTATAGGGTAGGCTAGGGGTAGGGTAGGTGAAGGGTTTTTAAATAAAAAAAATTGTAAAAAGTGTGAAAAATCATTAAAAATGGTTTAAATGGGGCATAAATCATTCTCTGGAACCGATCCATTAATTTAGAGTGTGCAGGGGGTTAGAGAAGACGAAGAGACACGTTTTTGGTGTTGGGGACTCGGCCGTCCGGCGGAGTCCGGCTGATCCGCCGGCCGACTCGGCCGAGTTAGGCCGAGTCGGGGGTCGAGGAGGTGGGGGGTCGCCGGGGTAAGACACTGGTATTTTTAGATTTTTAGGTTCAGTTCAAATTTTGGGAGTTATGGTGTGTGGACTGTTGGGTTTCCAAAGAATTTAAAACAAAATAAATAAAAATAATAATGTGGGGCATGGGATTTGAACTCTGGTGGCTTGGTTCAGCAGTGCAAGGTATTACCAATGAGCTACAAGCTCCTTCTTGTAATTAAATTGCTAATTAATTACTTAAGTCTTGTGCTCAGGCAATAAATACCCCTTTAAGGATTTTGAAAAATAAACAATTTAAAAATTTGTATGGAAAAAGTGTATAAGAAAATTAGGGTTGTTACAGAGTTTGAATTCATCGGAACAACAGGTGGACCTAGTAAGAAGTTAGCAGGGAGTGATGTCTTTGTATTTGGATGACGTACTCCTTGATAGGACATGATGTTCCTATATTACAATCGGCTATACTGTGGTTGTCACAAGGTATTTCTCCACATTGGATCTGGACAAAATATCAGGGATTCTGGTGACTAGATCTATGGTTTTAGATCTAGATTTGGGAAGTACTTTGACAGTATTCTAAAGTGTTTTAGAATGGACGACTTCTGGCGTGGTGGTGTACCCGCAGGTGATGGAGTGACCCTCTCTAAAGAGATGTCGTCTAAACTGATGAGGAAAGGGATTTGCATGATTGACATATCACTTGCTTAGGCAATTGAGTCAATCATGAGATGTCAAGTACCACACCAGATATTGATTTTGCACTAGCTGCAATAAATATATATTAATCCAATCTTGGAGAAACATTGGGAAGCAGTTATGAACATAACAGGATGTTCTTGGTATATGGTAACGGCAGGCTCCTTCAAGAAGGCGGTTATCATTTCAGTCTTTCAAGGTGACCTGGATGACAGAATGACTGTCAGAGTTAAAATTTGCCCTCTGATAAGGGGCAGTATATTGGACAAGGGGGTCTAAGCGGATACTGAGGAAGGCATGGCGCAGGATACTGATTAAATTCAGTGGAAGATACAGTCTCAGAAGTTTATTGGATTTGGAGTTCATTTATAAACTTGGTCCCATCAGATATCCAGACAAATTCTAAGACATGCATCGCTCATTTCGGAAGACAGTCTTTCTCCACGTAATTAAGATATAGAGGATAAAGATAAAAGCATTGGAGCGGATCCACTCACTGAGGCTATTTCTCGAACGCGATAGTTTCGCAAACAAGTTTTGCAAGACTGATTAGTAGAGAAGTTGGGTGTTTGGTATCACACGGGCTATGAGTATGTGACACCGCAATAATTAGCCTTAAGTGTAAGTGGAAGATTGCTGGCTATAATTCCTTCAACGCAATTATTATAATCGAAGGAGTAAAACAATTTTACTCGAGATGATAATATGTTATCTGGTTTGACTCTATCATTATGTACACGCATTATGTGGTATTACAGATCACTATTACATGTTGATAGAGCCCATAGGATTTTTGCTTGATTACCAGCATTATGATGGCGATCATATATGTGGGAGCTGGGTGGTCTACAAGCACATCCTTAAATGTCCCTAGTCGAAGGAGTATCGAGATTGGGCATCGATACTCCAGAGTAGACTAGTGTATACTTTTCGAGACCCCGACGTGGGACGGTGTCCAGTCTCACAAGCTATTGGTGTCAGTTAGTCACCTAAGATAGTATACATGTGCTCATTGGGTTATGAGTTACACTGGACGGACTCACCGGGAATATGCTAGATGGTACTATACCTATTTTAAGATAGCAGTTCTCAGGTGACATGAGTACAGGTTAGTCTGTCGACCTTAGATCGTCATTTGTCTCTTGTAAGTTCCTACTGTGCTTTGATTACTACTTTACCACAGCTCAAAGGAGTCACGCAAACAGGTTTTAGTTGGGTACTGTCCCGAGGCACATGGAGACAGTGAGAGGATCGTCGGGGATTCGTCTCTTACTGTATTAGGGGTGATGTTGCGCTGTGAACGGATGGCCATCATCAGAAATCCTTGGCCAAGGTGGATGAGAATTACTGATTTGGATCAGTAGTTTCTCAGTGGGTGATGGGATTCACATCGACACGAAATATCGCGTTATTAGGGGTCTGACTTTATCCATCCCTTATATCTGATATGCGATACTCTTAGACGAACGGACCGGGCTGTACGGAGATTGTCACAGAAAGGCTCAGTAGGGGTACTGATAAGTTTGCTCGCCGGTCTTCCTTTCGCTCAATATCTGGGTAGCCTTTACGTACATCTAGTGCCGCTGACGTGCTTGTGATTAAACCCACTGCCAGTGTATTGACGAGTCTTTAGAGTCACAGAAAGAGGGTTTTCCCAGTTCAGACGATATGATATAGATGACGTATGTTGGTACATACAGGTGTCCCATTAAATATGTGTACAGGCTACACAGACTTTAATCGGACGGTTGATAATACGAGCGGCTTAGGATTAAGCCAGATTATTAAATCAAGTTTTGATTTAATAATATATATGTATATATTTTTAATATATGTATTCTAGTATTATTGTTCACTATTCATTTTCTCTCTTGGCTATTCGTATTTTTATACGAATACACATATATGTATTTCGATACGTATATCGGGTTGTATTCCGTATTTCTATAGAATATCTTCTAGAAGATGGACACCTCATTATATGATTTTCTTTAATGGAAATCATTGGTAAATGAGGTGGATGGTGAGGTTGCATGGGTACGGTTGGAGGGATGTAGAGAGGAATGGGGCTTTAATTTTTTATTATAAAATGTTATGATACTTTGTATGGTTGCAATATTATTGATAAGCCATTCTTTTTTACGTGCTATTCTCTTCATACATTCATTCTCTCATTCTTTCGTGAGTTGCTTATGGCTACTTCTTCACCTCCTCCTCCTCTTTCTTTAGTTGCTCACTTGAGCTTAAGAATTGAGAGAAAAAGATAGTGGAATATTCCTACATCCACACTCTCCATTCCTAGCGAGCATGGAGCGTCGGTTGCTTCACTAGGTGAAGCTGGAGCTTGAATTGTTTCTCTCAGGTAGATTATCTTCGACGAAGGAGGACCGGCTTGAAGGCGTGATCCGGAGCAAATGAAGAAAGCTTGAGGATGCGTGTATTCAACACATAGTAGATTAGTTTAGCTCACTAGGTTTTTGTTAGCAAGTCCTAGCTCTTTAGTTCGATTCATGGTTTTGGAATTTTAGCAAACTAGAAATTTTTGAAATCCATATTTCCATCTTGCAAAATTAGTTTGTTAGTGTGCCTAAGTTCCCAGCAATTCAATCTCTCCATTTCGGGTAGATCCTTCCCAATTCCAAAATGATATTCTTTACATGTATGTATAATTTGTTGAGTATGTTTAAATCTAACTATCATTGTAGGGTCATTTATTAGAAGGAATTTTTTTATAAGAACAAGCTTTTAATCAACAAGATATCATAGAGGCAGTAGGAACCTACGCATGATTTAAATAAGAAAAAGAAGGGGACTTACTCGAGGTTAGAACGACGGAATCGATAGAAATTCTTCTTAGGGGCATCTTATCGAACAACATGCAAGAGTTATCAGGGCGAGAAGAACGGCAGCATCGAAGTCGCGATCATTGATCTATCCGTGCATGTGCAGCAGAAGAGCTCGATGTGGTTGATGTCGACGGCGATCTCGTGGTCAGGGGCATGAGCGAGGCACGCAACGGCGGCGCAGGCGATGCGGGGAAGGAGCCACCCCTTGTAGGATCCGAAGGCACAGGTGAGGCGACAGTGATGAGATTGGTGGTGACGATGCTTGGGTGTTGGGTTTTGTGAAGGGGATCTCGGACATGGGTGAGATGAGGAAGGAGAAGAAAGAGGAAGTTGAGGGTGTGTGAGAGAGACTTAGAGATTAAATAGCAAAAGAAAGAAGAAAGAGAGGAATTTATGAGATAGGGGGAGGGAGAGTGGGGTCGGCCATGGGAGGGAAGAGACGAATAATGGAATTAAATATGGGTTTAATTGAATGTAGGGGTTTAATATGGGGTTAGGAGTTAAAAGGAATACGGGAAATTGAACAGTGGGGGAGGTTTCATTTAGAATGAAGTTAAAAGGAATGGAGAAGGGAAAAGATGGGCCGGCTGGGCATCATGGGAAAAAAACGTGAGAAATCGATAAGTGATTTTGGGTTATGAGTTTTGTTTAAAAAGGGAATTTGTTTTGGTTTGAGGGTTTGGGTTTGGGCTTGGGTTAATTAATAAAATAAAATGAGAATGATAAGGAAATCCGGGTCTTGAAAAATAATATGATAATAAAAATAGATGGAGTGATAAACTAATAAAATAATATATTTAATAGAAAATATACGAAAATACTAAAAATAAATAAATAAGGTATTTTATTAAAGAAAGAAAATATGAAAGTATAGGAATTTTGGGTTCGTTACATTCTATCCTCCTTAAAAATAATTTCGTTCTCAAAATTACTCAAAAGGATGTAGTAACAGGACAAGGAAAAGAGTTAGGACAACACAATAGCCTTTCTTCATCTTGCTCCCTCAGGCGGTTCAATAAGAAGGTATGACACTGAAGTAAATCGTGATAAGACAAACAGAAGGACAAGAAGTTTCAAAAATAGGAATAGATGTTATGATAATCAAGAGTAGTTTCCAAGAATACCGCGAGCAAGAAAATAGGATTTGTATTAGTACAAAGATAAAGAATGAAAATTGAATTTAAAATCAGGAAATGATTTAAGTTAATTAGGAATATAAGATTTGATAATCAAGAATAAGGATATGTGGTAACATAGCTGAATCAAGAGGAAAGTGAATCAAAGACTGAACTCTAAGTCACTCAACTAGAGTACCGCATTGTAACTATACTGTAGTTCATAATTACAATCACATAATTCTATTTAAATCAACCAAATCCTACTATCAGAGTCAATGGGATAAGATTTGAAGAATAACCATAAGGAATCAAAAAGATAAGATCAAATGGAGTTGAAGAGTTTACAGTTCTATTCTCTTCACGCAAGACATGATTATCGAGGAAAACAAGAAATGATTCAAAGGGATGAAATCACGGTGTAGACGTTACAACAATTCTTCTCCAATGCCTTCAACTGTTTGACGCATAGGCCATCACCAGTTCTTACTGCCTCAATGCATTTCCCAAAACCTTTATGTATACTATCTTTACAAAACCGTTTAGCGCAGTTAGAACAGGAGCGGTCGTTAACATATATTTCAACGAGTCGAAAACTTACGCACACTTCTCAGACCAGCCAACTGGTCATCTTTTCTAGTCAACTTGGTCAACGACACCGGTATCTATGCGAAATCTTACACGACTCTTCGATATTAACTAGAGAGTCCAACTTATGTCTATTCGATGTTCCCTCGAACTCTTTCAATCTCAGGTTGCCGCATTCCTTCCGGGTCTACTGCGATCTTATCTCCCGATATGTTATCACCCAAGCACTTAACTTCATCGATTCAAAACGCGTATTTGCCCAACTTGGCATACTGTTTCTCTTGCCATTGGACTTTAATAGAATCGAAAAAAGTAATCAGACATAGGTTTGGAAATAATTGAATAGAGGGAAAAACAAAGTAGTACAATAAAATCAAGAAATGGATCAAGAGTGGGACTCTCAATTACTTAAGCAGAGTATCACATTGTAATCATGCCGTGGTACATGATTATAATCACATAACTCCATCTAAGTCACCAAACCCTACTATCAGAGTCAATAGAATACATTTTAAGAAAACAACACGGAATCAAGAAGATTATAGGATACGATCAACGGTGATGAAAGGTTCGCAATTTCGTTTTCCTTCCGTCAAGATACGATCGTCAGAAAGGTAGGAGGTATTCAAGGATGAACACGTAGTGTAATCATTACCATCTAGCTCTACAGTCTATGTTAAAAGTTTATCTAGAGGTTTAACCAACGAACTAGGAAAACAAAATAATGGGATGCTATGGAAAAAAATAAAGCTAATGTTAGAAAACTTACAAACGAATAGGATATCTGAACTACATCCTCCGAAGCCTCACCTCTTAACTGATATCTTGACGGACAGGCGTCGATCTGGTGATCAGTAGCTCCACAACCGAAACACTGTCCCTTCTCTTTCCGACAAAACCTCCGAGTTTGGCCTGGTTGCCGGCAATAATTACAAACCACTACCTTCTTCATAGCCGGAACTAGAACAAAAGGCCGTTTCATAGGAACTACTATCTATCTCCAGACAGGAATGCCTCCACGCACATGGTCTCTAGTTCGTGCCTGAACTGCCCGACGTGCAAGAACAATCTGCTGATGAGTACTTTTCTCTCTTTTCGTAAGCCTCTGCTGTTCTCTTGCTGCCATAAGAACTTGAGAAAATGTAGTCAATCCCAATGAAATAATGTGCCGCTAGATTTCCATACCGAGACTCCGCAGAAAACGTCTTGTTCTGTCAGCCTCATTAGCCACTAATGGCCCTGCAAATCGACTGAGTCGATTCTACTCCGCTACGTGTACGTCTACTAGCCCACCATTCTTCTTCAAACCAATAAATTTCTCTTCCATCTTCTCTCTAGCAGACCGAGGGAAAAACTTTTCTAAGAAACTCTGGGTGAATGTCGCCAAACTGGTTGGTTTCATTAAACAAATCTCCTCGACGAGCCATCATTCTCGAGCATAGTCGACTAGCTGGATACGTATTACATCCACTCTCTTCTAATCGGGAATCTGAGCAGCGATCAATAAGTTCTCGATATTTATGATCTACTGCTTAGCCTGAAGCGGATTCTCTATTCCCGTGAAAGTTGTTAGACTCAGCTTCTTGAAATCAGCAACTGTGCTCTCACATGGACCCTGCATGGGAACAGATGTGCTCTCAATGGCAGTAATAGCCATCTGTTGGGCCATCCTCAAGCCCTCCTGAAATGTTTCAGTCTATTGCTGGTTCAAATCTGTCTGGCGCTGCTGATTCTCCAACATCCTGTGTATGGCTACAAGGAGTGCATCGTTGTCGGTCGGTGTCGCGGCTTGATTCCTTCTTGCCACTGTTCTTAAGTCAAACAAGAATGATGAGGATTAGTAGCAGAAACAGAATTCAATGAGGATAAGGATTCACGGATTAAATAACAAGGCAATGATGTGGCAAGACATGTTACTATAGATTAAGGGATTTAATTTCAATATATTGGGTCCAATACCTAACTACAAAAAGAACCTAAGCCCAATCTAACCTAAACCTAGGATCTAATACCAACAAAACCTTTTTATTCCCCATTTCCCAATATACTCAAATACGGGAACGTAACAAAACCAACCATGCGATCTACGGTAAGGAAATATCCTTTCATAGTCACATTACAACAGTCAATCAGTAATCAAGAACAATATAATCACAAATCTATCTATCACATGTCCAATAGCCACAAGCAATAATAACAGGAAATAATAGAGGAAGCAATACCAATCCGAAGAACTAAAGGAAATAATAACTGATAGTTGTCCCTTATGAGATTACAACGATAAAACCGACAGGTTCAATACTATAAAGGATCCTAAAGCATCAATAAAACTAAATCAGTGAACCGCTCTTCATTGCTCGACAATCCTGTCGAAATACTCATGATCATCCTGTGCTAAAATCAAAGGATCTGGGCCATGCAAAACCCAGACGTCAGTACGTCATAAATATCATAATAATAATATGAACAAAAGGTGATATAGTATGCCATGTGCAAGAACGGGATGTCATGAGTATAAACAATAAGCGATAACAATACATGTGATGCAACAAGAAAGATATCAGTATCAACCATATCATGTGTATCCTAAGAGTTCATGTCGTTATGTTATCTATCTTAAAGGTATTTGAAACCAATCAATATAATTCTTGATGTTACTCAATAGTATTTCGTGCGTGCCCGGGACCACGGTCATGATTCTCGGGGCTGAATCTGAGACGTGCCACTAGACAGTAAAATAATGTCATGTATAAATGAATGATGTCAGCATCATCATTCCAGAGCCCGAAACTCGTATCGACTGATCAGTCTTTAGCAATCAATAAATGTTGAGTTATAAATCGGGTTTCATTCTTAATTTTCCCATTCCCCCCAGGTTTTCACGTTCATGTCAAATATATGAGTAGTATCTACCTAATGCCAATACAGGAACAACCATGTACATGTAATTACTTCCATCAGGACAACAAGTCTGGTCAATCAAGTCAATATTAGGATTGTTGGCATTGGTAAACATTACATGACAAGTATGTACTGGTATGATAACGATGATATCAGTGATATATGCCATAAATCGATATACAAGTATGTCTGGGATAATGTAATCATACCATATACAAGATCAAGATAATTTTATTAATAAGGATATCATATTCAATCTAATTAATAACAATAAAAGTGGTGTTGATTAACCATGTACAAGAAAGCTCCGTTCAGAAATTCAGCATCACCATGATTTGTAAAATAGCTTAAAAATAACAAACGTTCACCAAAAGGGATGTGGCATATACAAAAATAAAGCTAATTCAATAAGGTTTTCATTTTTATAAGTTAAACCATCTCAGGTTGTTTCTCTAAAAAGTTATGAATGTTTGAAGTTGAAAATTTGCTGCTAGAATTTTTCAGGACAGTAGTTCAGAAGTCCTTTATTTGCAGTTTACGTTATTTAAAAAAATTATTTTGCAACTAAATATTTCATAAGGTTACAGTATAGGTTCATAATGAACTAAATAACATGTGCTAACAATTTTTCTATGATTTATAATGAATTTTATAAGGTAAGGTGTATAGTAAATTCCAGATTTGTCATATCCGCTTGGCGACGACATTTCATGTATAAATTATAATATTTTCAAAGTATATTTTGCAACAACGATTGTTTACCAATGAAAACAGAGATGAACTAGGATTTATCATCTTACCTGAATTTAAGGGCAGATACTATTTGGACATATTCATCCACCTCTCTGAAGATACCAAATTGATTTATGGCACCGTATATCGGAGGTTTGGATATATGCGACCGATGTAGCAGACTTTATCAGATTTCCCTCATTTGTGAGATGCTTTTTTTTGTGGGGACACTCTTCCCTGCAGGCACAAGCCCCTGCAGTTAATTACGTTATCGCATTGCGATAACAACTTTCTCCTGCTCTGGTAGGTCACCTCATGTCATGTTATATTTTATTTATTTTGGTTGCCCGTGGATTTTATATGGAGCCTAATTTATGTCGCCGCCCATAGGGCACAAATCAGTCTAAATCCGTATATTAAATTTGGATTTGAACTTAGAACGCAAATCTTATATGAACGAGGTTCATAAGTTCGAGATATGTCATCTGAGGATCGTCAGTCATTTTCAAGAATAAGATCAACTCAGGACTATATAGTTAAGGCTCGTTCATCCTATTTTGGATTAAGATCAACTTAACCAACAAGATTAAAGACCTTTAGTCATCTTTGAGACTAAGGTCACTTGTGTCTATTGATATTTTGATCAACAGAAGCTTCATCATTTAATTAAACTTTGTTTAAGTGATTAAATGATGTTTTATGGTACAAGTGCGCAGGTATATGTAAAGTACATGCCTATTTATTTCATTTGAAAAGGGTGCGCACATGCGTTGCACGTGGTTGCGCATTGTTTTATTTTAAGGATATTGCGCACGTGTGTATCACATGACGCGCATACCTTCATAGGCATTTTTTTCCAACCGCACACATGTGGATATCACGTGATGCACATGCCTCCATAGGCGGCTTTCATCAAGTGCGCACACATGGATATCCCATGATACGCATGCCTTCAAAGGCCATTTTTATCAAGTGCGCACACGTGGATATCACGTGATGTGCATGCCTTCAGTGGAAATTTTTATTAAGTATACACGTGAGTATCACGTGGTGTATACATCCCCAAGGCATTATTTTCCCAAGAGTAGCAATCTTTTCCATTTAGCGCGCACTGATTTGGGTGCGCACCTGTTTTTATCAAAAAGCACCAGCTTTCATCAAGAAGTCATGGCTTCTCCTGAAGTGTCTGTCGCTTTACTTTTCAGGAGTGGGGATCCAAGAGGTTGGTCATCCAACCAAAGAAGGAACTGAGAACTATACACCAAAAGTGAGGGAGATTGAGAATCATTTTCGTTTTCTTCTTCTCTGATTTGCAGAGAAGTGAAAACCTCGGTTTTCATCTGTTTTTTGGTGCGCATCTTTTTTTTTTTAAGAATGAAGGACGGGTCCTAAGATCATTTGATCTCTGTTAATAGTGAATCGATAGATTCAAAAAGAAGCAAAGGCTTTTGTATAAAAGCGAAAACTTTCTAATGAAAAAAGAGAAGTTTACTCTTCATTTCTACCTTGCGTATTTTCTTTGATGACGGAGAAATCTTGAAATATTTTCAAGCTTATGGAAAGTTTTCCTGTCTCGGTTTCTTCATATGAGGCTCCTATTTATAGGAGAGAAGAAATTAGGGTTTGTTTGGTTTGTTTTAGTTTGTTTTGATCTCAATCTAATTTTAGATTGATTTAAAAAAATTAATTGATTTATATCAATTAAGAGTGACATGCGCACCATTGGATCCACAGATCTTTTGGTTAAGATATTTAACCAACAAAATATTTTACTGTTAATTAAATATTTAATTGCTTATTAATAAAGATTTATTTCCTTTTCAATAAGCGTATGTTTTCACGGAATGCGCATGCATCTGCACTTGTTGTTGATTGAGTGCGCATTGAGCCCGTGCATTGCACGCGCATATGTGCCCTTATCATAAGCGCACTTATTGCATATGCGCTCGTGTCATATGACTTTGTCATCAAATATGCGCGCACACTTGTTCTTTCGCATGTTTTCGAAGTGACAAACAAGTGTCGAGGTATGATTCATTGGTTCTGTCTCGGGACTTTCCAGAATGCGAACCGTCTTTTCAGACCCTATAAATATGTGTCTTTTTCTTCACTCCTTTTAGAGCTGTACTTTTCTTAAGATCTTGTTTTCCACTAGAAGCCGTTTCTTCCTTACTAATTTGGTAAGTGTGTTTGCGCACCTCTGCCTTGAGTTGCGCATCCTCTTTTAGTTTGCGCTTTTGATTTAACTTGCACACCCTTTGGGATAGGCATTTGATTTATCTTGCGCAACCAAAGGTTTCGCACTTAACTTAAAATAAACCATAAAAGTTTCTTTTACTTTAAGGATGCCACTTAAATTTGACCTTAATCAACATTTAATTTTGAAGTTGGATATTTTTAGTTCATCCTTTTAGTGAACCGATGCTTTTCCAGTTTTTTTCTTTCAGGTGTAATGGCCAGCCTTCTTTATATGATTAGGGAGATTGTTTCCCATGCTGACATCCGCTTTTATGAGCTGGTTTTTACTGACGCTCAGTGTGAAGACGTGCTTCGTCGTTATAAGGCTCACAGTGGGCAAAAACTTCATCGATGCTTCACTTTGTTCCAACTGATATTTCAAGCCATCCATAATACCATTGCTGGGGTTATGGATGTAATACCTCTCTCCGCTCTTGATCAAGCCGCGGATAAGGTGCATTCAGTTTTCCTGACGGGGTTTATCTCCAAAGGGTTGAGAGACCGTGCAACCGCCCTTCTGCATGTAATCTTCCAACAGCGGACGATCTTGTCCGCACATGATAGAGGTGAACAAACAAGCATAACGATGGAGGATAAGCCTTTTGAGTGTATATCGGAGTCTGTTTATGACTTCATTTATCCTTATAACTCAGTCAATCTATTGCCGCTCTGAACTTTCAGACGATGTAACAGCCTTTGCTTTTATTTGTCTTTTACTTTTCAGTATTAGTCTGTAATCCTCATTTTTGACATATTAATGAAAAGCCTTTTTTCTTTTACACTCGCACTTCTTTTTTATATGTGTCGTGCATTAGCCTTCATGTGTGCATGTGTATAGGTGCATAAATCGATCGAACCAATTTTATCATATGTGCTTGTACATAGTTGCGCAAGTCGATCGAACCATTTTTTATCATGTGCACTTGTATACAGTTGCACAAGTCGAATCAATTTCATGATGTGTGCTTGTATATAGGTGTGCAAGTTAATCGAATCAATTTCATTATGTGCGCTCTTGACACCTGGTGTGCACTTGAACAGGTCCGACCAAATTCCCCCATCGATCGCGCGCACATGGCCTGCATGTGGGTGCAATCGGTATTGAACTTTGAACCATCGGATCTGTCTCGAGATTTGCTGAAGGTGAACTGACTTTTGTCCTCCTATAAAAGGGGCGCACCCTTTCTTCGAAGTGCATCATTTTTACTTGTACTTGCGCACATTAAGAACTGCTCATTTTTGCGCACTTGTCTCTTTAGTGCTTACACACTTGTTCGAAACTTTTGCTTCCTTTTAGAAGCCTTTGCTTCTCTACACTTCAAGCGGTAAGTGCATTGCGCACTTCTGTTCTTGACCCACTCACATAGTGCGGAATTATGAAATGCACACTTTTCTGTAACTTGTTGGCTGCGCACTTTGAACGTGCAATCATGGACAACTTTGACCTAGGACTTAGTCTGGATACCTTAAAATAACTCAAATAGTTTGTTTAGGACTTTGAAGAAACTTAAACACTTTAGTCTAAGTGCTTTTAAAGAAACTTTGCCCAAGAATTCCTGTGGAGTTTCTTAACTTTGTAGTTAAGACTCCCACTGTTCAGGATGCTTCACAATTGCTATTTTAACACTACCCTCTTTCTTTTGCCTTTCAGGTAGAATGGTATATCCGTCAGACTTCGGTTATGAGTGTCAGGAAAACTTATGCCCGGATAAGGCGACAGACTCAGAGATCTTTCGAATGATATGTGCTTACGATGCTCTGCAGCAAAGTCTACATCTATGGGTTAGATGGTATAACCAAATAGTCCAAAGCCGGGCTAGCTTTCAACATGAAGCGCCCTCCGATCCTTTGGGGCCTATCCAATAAACAGAGCTTCCGCAAACTGCTTTCACGGCGAAGGTGGAAGATTGGAAAATTTATAACAGGTTGCGGCCGTCCTTAAAGGGAGTAACGACACCAAAACCAATAGATCTTTTGGGCCGTCGGATGAGCCAGGACGAGACTAGGCTATGGGGAATACCTTATAATGTGGTTATGATCACGAAATATTTGACCGGCTACTTCGGCTGCGCCAGGTTTATCCTGTCAACGGAGAGGACTTTGCTAGAGCGCATTGGGCTTTACGGAGCAGTTTATGCTTCGTTGTTTGAGTACCCTAAGACTGGACCCTGGTGGGTGAAGTCTTTATCCTAATAGTGGAATGTGCAGACAAGCACCATTATGATGTCTAATAGGGAGGCATCAATCTCTCGTCAAATCATTGGCAGCCTTGCCCGCGGCAAAGACAAATTCGTCACGGGGAACTACCTCCTCGTATTGTTCACCCATGATTGGCAGCCCGGATATATGTTGGAATTCCAACAAAGAGATTGATGCCTCCCTATTAGACATCATAATGGTGCTTGTCTGCACATTCCACTATTAGGATAAAGACTTCACCCACCAGGGTCCAGTCTTAGGGTACTCAAACAATGAAGCATAAACTGCTCCGTAAAGCCCAATGCGCTCTAGCAGTTGGAATTCCAACATATATCCGGGCTGCCAATCATGGGTGAACAATACGAGGAGGTAGTTCCCCGTGACGAATTTGTCTTTGCCGCGGGCAAGGCTGCCAAAGATTTGACGAGTGATAACGCGATAGCTTTCCTATGACCGGGCCTTAGGAAGGTGCTAACCATTTTGAGGAGATTTACAAAGCGTCCAGAGGAGAAGGCGTTACTTTTGAGGCCTTCATTGCTAGATTCGTACACCCGCATATGCTTAGGGCTGATATTGATAGGCACGTTGACATGAGAAATCCTTTTAGCTTGCGCAGGCAGGGGAACGATCCCGCAACGATGGAGGAATACTTTCCTGCTAGTGCATCCCCTTATGAGTTTAAGGACGTTGCTGCTATGGGGATCGACTAGAACTCCGTTTTTATTGCTTTCATAGGCATATGGCTGAGTTGGTTCGCACTCCCTGTTCATCCAAGACTGATGCGGGCCTCCATTTTCTACCCTGCCGATCGCATAGCTTCTGGTGCAAGCTTAGCCATCGGTATCGCCGGGCTATCATTCCTATATTAGGGTCTCACCGAACTAGCCACCTCGGATGACCCAGGAGAGGAGCGTATGTATATGCTACTGCACTATTTCGGCGCATGGATCCATCTGCATGTGAACGGGGCATATAGTGAGCGTGTGAAACCGATGTTTTTTGACACGGGTTCAAGTTCACACCAGAATATTGCATTTAATACCACTCATTCTTATGCACATTTGTATATGTAACGACTCTATTTTAATGTACAGAATTTTTTTAAAAGTTAATGTACAAATGGAGTATTTGCAACCATGTGTATGCTATAAGTATTTGATTTGTTTTTAAACAGCAAGAAAGCACTTGTAGCTCATTGGTAAAGCCTTGCACTGCTATGACATAGCCTCTGTGTTCGAATCCCATCGGCCACATATTATTTTTGCTGATTTTTCTTTTAAACTTTTAGAAGCTCAAAAGTTTACACTTGCAATACACGTAAAATGAAAAGTCACTGAAAAATCAAACATGTGCAAAATACTATTAACTACGACTAGGATACGTGGCATTCATCCAAGACCCAACCCAACCCATTGGACCGACGAGATTAGGCTTGGTGCCGGCGCCGCCGGTCCCCCCGTAGCAAATGCTCAAATTTTTTTCCCTAGCACCCTTTGGCCTACCCCACTAACTCTAGTCTGTTTGATTTCCCTGCACATTTCCAGAGAATTAAAATGAGGCATTAATCCAAAATGTTAATGCATTTTAATTCCATTTTATAATACCCTAAACCCTAATTTTCCCTATAAATACCATTCTACACCATAGCCCTCCTCATTCAGAAATCCTTTGCTAAAACGCTCTAAATTTTCCAAGTCCAAGAAGTTGTACAAGTGGAGTTAGCTCAAGGTCAAGTTCCGGCGACGACTAGGGACAAATTCGGCGATCCCGTGACTCCACGATGCTTGCAAACCCATCCTCTACCTCCCCTCTCTTCTCAATCCGTAAGTTCCTTCTCCCCTCATCTCTTTCTATTAAAAAGACTTCTCTTTTCAAAACTCGTCGGAGGCGGAGTTAATCCGACTTTCGATTCTAATTTATTTAAAAACTCAATTTTTCTTAACCACAAATTAACCATCTCTTCATATCTTATTTAGCAACCATAAGACAATATGTAGAACAAGTTTCAATTCAAAATTATAATGTTATATAACTTTTAGTTCACTTTTCCGGTTAAATCCCATCAAGTTTACCTACAACATTATTTCTTCATTTTGCTCATATTAGCTTTAGAAAATTGCACAAGGTAATGACCTACCTCATCACAACACTAATCTCGACATAGCACGATGGCTTGAGAACGATATTTTTGTGGTTAAGACGAATTTTTACATTAAAATACCCTAAACTAATAAAACCCTATTTCTTTAAAATTGTTTTAATTAAATTCCATACAATTATGACCTTACAACCCATTTTGGGGAATTCTATTCGGTTGGTGCTGGTTATCGCACATCCATCGGACTAGTAGGGCGAGATGCATATCTCCTCATGGAGCATACGATCTCGATTGAATTTTTATTACAATTTCTAAGAAAACATGATTTCTATTAATAAATAAATTCTATTTTTAATAATTATATATATATATATATATATAAATATTATCAAAATATCTATTTTAAATATATAATATATTCCATGTTTTCTAATCAAAAGAAAAGAATCACAAAAGTTCATGAAAATACCATCAAGAATCAATACAAGTCAAATTACATGAAAATACCATATACTATTCAATTTAGGTTTATATCCACTAAAATATTTCATCTTTTAAATTTACATCCATGAAAATCCTAAATACGACAATTAAATACTTGAGGTGTATTTTGAAAATATATCAAAACTATTTTTCATAAAACCCCCTCAAGCTATATTAAATTACAATAAGGACCCTAGTAAATATAGGTTTAAGCGGGACCAGTTTTCTTGAGCCTTAGGGAGCCGGAGAATTTGGGTGCTTGCCTATTTAAGGCAGACAACTAAAACGGGGTTATCAATATGGTAATTGGCTTGGAAAAAGTCACAAATTCTGCCGTCCATGTGCAGCAGTTACCGATAACTCCAAAACTAATTCAGGACTTTAATTAATTTTAAATTATCTGACTCAGTCAGAGTCTCAGTCTAATCTGAAATCAATCTATCCTTGAATACAATTCAAGTATAACTCCAATTCAATATGAATCCATTTATACCAGAATACAATCTATATCAACATGAATTGATTTGATCGAACCATGGATATACATTTGACATTATTTACATGACTATCCGTTTATATCCTTTCCGTTTACATGAACTACTGATATTATGGTTTCGGCAAGTCTTACATCTATTAAACAAAACAATACATATCTATACAAAATACATTATGAGGTTTTAAAGGGGTAGACTGGTACGGAATGTGTTAAAAGTGGTACGAGACGGTCACTTTAATACACCTAACCTGAACATCCGTTGCCGTTGTCCTATGGGCTTTGACGGGACCTTGTGATCCATATACCATAGTCCACGGGGTAAGCTGGACTCCTCTCATATACACTATCATATTCTGTACCAAGCTACAAACAACTGCGTTAACATAACTGTCAACTTTATACCAGTTATAATCTCTTACCTGTCTATTCTCATTCTATATCTCTTTGGGACTTACCGAGCGATTGTTCGCCGACGACATTCCATTTCTCTTCTTTCTTTGGAATGTTGTCAGGGGGATCTGATTCTCCGGAGATCGAGCCCATCACAAACTACTTGGAGCAGTTCTCAGAAGACCCAGAGCTCTAGCCACTTGTATATACTTTACTTTCAATTCATGCCATTGTTTAGGCATTGCTTTTCAGTCTTGTATTTACATTTCCGGTTATATTGTAAAGGATGTTTAATAAATAAAAGTTGTTGTTCATTTACATCTCATATCTTACTTGTGTACGTTATTATATTGCTTATTTATGCTTAGCGTGTTTACTTCTGAGTAAATACGTCGCGTGACCCGTCATATCTCCTTACCGTACTCTGTGAAGCGGGGCGTGACAGGTTTTGTTGGTGGCCCATGCAAGTCAGTGCTGTATGGAATCCTACCATGCAAGTCAGTTCTACATGGAAACCTAAGCAATATAACACAAGAATTACAAGACTCAACAACTAAATATTATTTATATTTCATAATCTTTGAATCTATCCAAACCCTATTTTTCTTTCAAGGTTATGGATTCTTCCAACAACACAAGTACAAACGTCAACAACACACCACCGCCACCTCTTCCACTTATGCCTACCGTTGTAGCTCCGATCAACGAGCAGACGGTACTACTCGAGACAATTAAGAGCCTCCTGGAAGGACAGCATCAGCAGACTGCTATACTAATGAACCGTCCAGAAGCGGAAGCACCTGGAGTAAAGCAATTCCGGGTACTTCATCCGAAGCAATTTTCTGGAAAAGAGAGCCCCTTGGAAGCTGAAGAATGGGCTCAGTCGATCGAAGACGATCTAGCAGCAGCACAAGTGCCAGACATTGCTTGGGTATGGGTTGCGAAGCTGCAACTCACGGATAACGCCCGAGTATGGTGGAAGGCAGAAGAAAGTTTTCTTACCCAGCCGATCGAATTGAAGACTTTTCGCGGCATGTTCGACGTGAAGTATTTTCCAGAGATTGCCCGATTCGACATGGAGCAGAAATTCATCCACTTACAATAAGGCTCCATGTGGAGCAAATCAGTGTATGAGTATGATGCAGAGTTCACCATGTTGAGCAGGTAAGATATGTCTTAATGTTCTATTATCTAATATCACATACTACACAGCTAACACAAGACCGTAACAGGGTTGCGGCCCATCTCATACCGACTGATGAGATCAGGGCTAGACGATTTCAGCAGGGGTTGGACTAGGAAATCTAAGCTGCTCTAGATATAGGGGATTTCCCAACCCATGACCTAGCTTTAAAAGCTGCCTGTCGATACGAGGCAGTAGTAAAGAAGAAGGGCAGACCTCACTTTGCCGGTGTGAAGCACCCTGCCACTCAGATGGCAGGAAGAGCTTCTTCCAGGACACCTTTTGTACCTAGGAGACCGGGAGTACCTTTCAACCGGCCCAGTCCAGAATTTTGCTTTTATTGCAAAAGGAATGGACACCTGGAGAAGGATTGTAGGCGTGCTAATCGCCTCTGCTTAGTCTGTGGCTCATCCACACATGATATTAGGTCTTGTCCTCAAAGACTCAATAAGTATCAGGCACCCAGACTAGCAATCACCTATCTGCAGTGGCCAGCTATCCAGGCACCTACACCATGTCTTGCTCTCCCAGCTCCACCTCCTTGTGGACCAACTGCACCTCCTCCTCATCAGTTCCATCAAGCGCAAAAGAACCTACCTCAGGTACAGAGGAACGGACAGAAGAATGCTCCTCCAGCAAGGAGAAATGTACCTAGGCGACAGGCTTTCACAATGACTGTGGAAGAAGCTGAAGCCACCGGCTAAGCCATCACTTGTAACTTCCCATGTTTCAAATCTATTCAATACTTGTTTACATCCATATATCTTTTCCTAAACCTAAAACCTATCCCACATAACTTAGGTACGATCTTAGTAGCCTCACTACCTGCACTAGCACTCTTCGACATTGGAGTATCTCATTGCTTTATGTCGCAACGGTTCGTCCGAACTCATGCGATTCCAGTCACACCGCTCGTATCCAACTGGAATGTCAGTTCATAGCATTATAAAGGCGACAATGGGATACGACCTGTGTCCAGTTGTCGTCTGCAGCAGAGAATTCTTTGCTGACTTCAAGGTGCTGGACATACCGAATTTCGATTTAGTTTTGGGTATGGATTGGTTAGGAACATTCTATGCTACCTTCGACTGTCGTCAAAGGAGGTTAGTGTTCGAGATTCTAGAGCATCTGGTCTTTTAATTCAAAAGTGGATACCATACCCTGGAACCTAGCACCTACAAAGTAAAACCGAAGAAGGCAGTGATAGCAACTCTACAGGCAGGAGAGGACAAGGTAGAGGTAGTTCGAGAGTTTGATGATGTATTTCTTGAAGACATATCAGGTTTGTCTCCCGATCGAGCTCTTGAATTCAGAATTTATTTAGTACCCGGTGCACAACCGGTGATCAAAGCACCGTATCGGTTAAGTCCTGAAGGTTTGAAGGAGGTCCGTACTCAGCTGGACGAATTTTTGCAGAAAGGATGGATTCATCCTAGTACTTCAAGTTGGGGATCTCTAGTTTTACTTGTGAAGAAGAAGGAAGGTTCATACAGAATGTGCATTGATTATAGAGCTTTGAAAGAAGTCACGGTAATGAACAAGTATCCACTACCGCGAATCGAAGATCTGTTCGATCAGCTAAGTGGGTCTTGCGTTTTCTCAAAGTTAGATCTTCATTCGGGTTATCATTAGGTGAAGGTCAAAGAGTCTTATATTCCGAAGACAGTATTCAGGACTCGCTATGGACATTATGACTTTCTCGTGATGCCATTTGGAGTGACCAATGCACTTACCATATTCATGAACCTAATGAATCAAGTTTTCTGAGAGTACCTAGAGAGGTTCCTTTTTATATCATCGATGACATCCTGGTATATTCAAAGGATCGGAAAGAGCACGCTGAACATTTACGAATTGTCCTGGAGAGTTTGCGACAGCATCAACTCTATACCAAGTACAACAAGTGCGAGTTTTAGTTAAAACAAGTCGGATTTCTCGGACATATCGTTTCAGGTGAAGGAATCTCTGTAGATCCAGCTAAACTAGCAGCAGTAAGCGAATGGCCGACACTAAAGACAGTGAGGACATTCAAAGTTTTTTGGGATTAGCAGGATACTACCGAAGATTTATTGAAGGATTTTCGAAGATTGCAACATCCCTGACCAAGCTCACGCGTAAAGATGAAGAATTCATGTGGTCAGAAGCATGTGAACAAGCTTTCGTAGAACTCAAGTCAAGATTGACATCAAGACCTATTCTCGTAATACCAGACTAATCTGGAGGTTTCGTACTACATTGCGATGCATCCGGTAAGGGATTAGAATGCGTTCTACATCAGCATGGTAAAGTTGTAGCTTATGCATAAAGACAGCTGAAGGTTCATGAGCGCAACTATCTGATGCATGATCTGGAGTTGGCAGCCATTATCTTTACTCTCAAGATTTGGCGCCATTATTTTCTTGGAGAACGAGTAGATATCTACACAGACCACAAAAGTTTGAAGTATATGTTTACTCAGAAAGAGTTGAATATGCGGTAGAGAAGATGGTTAGAACTTATGGCGGACTTCAACATCAACCTACAATATCATCCAGGAAAGGTGAATGTAGTACCTAATGCACTTAGTCGCCAACCACTATCAATGAATCTTACCGCACAGTGGAAAATACAGCAAGATTTGCATCAGATGGAGATAGAAGTGGTCATGCCAGGTAACGCTTCAAGTTTGATGAACTTACAAGTCCAGTCTACAATTGTCAATCGGATCAAAGAAGCTCAAGTAAGTGATGCCAAGTTGCAAAAGATCAGAGAACAAGTAGAAATTGGACTTAGAACAAACTCCATCATCTATGAAGACGGATCTTTGAGATACAGCAGTAGATTGTGTGTACCACAAGGTCCTGTTCGGAAAGAGTGTATGAAAGAAGCTCACAGCTCTCCATACTCAGTACACTCATGTGGTACAAAGATGTATAAAGATCTATGCCAACATTACTGGTGGCATGGAATGAAGCGTGAAATAGCCAGAAGCGTCGCTAAATGTTTGGTGTGTAAGCAAGTGAAAGCTGAACATCATAGGACTGCTGGTTTACTTCAACCATTACCTATCCCATAATGGAAGTGGCAACATATTACCATGGATTTCGTGACTGCACTTCCTCCCAGTACGAAAGGTAACGATACTGTATGGGTTATTGTGGATCGACTCACAAAGTCGGCTCACTTTATTCTCTTTCGAGTTGGCCAATCTACCGAGACACCAGCAAAGAAATACATGGAGGTAATAATCTAAGTAATATTTAAACTCTTAATAGTGTACTATCTCTGCTACCTATGAACTCATGCAGGAGATCGTGAGATTACATGGAGTATCGGTTTGCATTGTCTTCGATCGTGACACCAGATTCCGATCGTAATTTTGGCAGAGCCTGCAAGCTAGCTTGGGAACAAGTCTGAACTTTAGCACAACTTATCATCCACAAACAGATGGTCAGTTTGAGCGAACGATTCAGAGCGTTGAAGATATGCTAAGAGCTTGTATGCTAGATTTCGGAGGATCGTGGGAAGATCACCTACATCTTGTGGAGTTTTCATACAACAACAGCTACCAAGCAAGTATTGGAATGACACCCTTTGCAACTCTATATGGAAGGAAGTGTCGATCACCATTAAGTTGGGAGGACATCGGAGATAGAGAACTCCTTGGACCTGAGATGATAGTAGAAACAATGGATGTAGTTCGCACTATCAGGGAAAGAATGCGCATAGCCTAAGACTGACAGAAGTACTGGGCTGATGCAAAACGCCGTCACTTGGAGTTCCAACCAGGAGATCATGTATTTCTAAAGATTTCACCAAACCGTGGAGTGATTCGCTTTAAAAGAAGGGGTAAGCTAAGTTTGAGATTCATTGGACCGTTCGACATACTCGAACGAGTTGGAGAAGTGGCTTATCGCTTGGTACTTCAACCCTCGTTGGAAGGAGTGCACAATATGTTCCACATATCCCAACTCAGAAGGTATGTGGGTGACCCCAGTCACATTCTTGATCACTCCGAGCTCACTGTACAGACGGACCTATCTTGTGAGCAACAACCCATTGAAATTCTAGACAGAAAGGTGAAGTCACTTCAGAACAAGGAAGTAAACTTGGTCCGGGTGATGTGGAGAAAAGACACACAGGGAGAGTCAACATGAGAAAGAGAAGACGACATGCGTGCAAGATACCCTCACTTATTTGTAAATTAGTCCTTAAATAATTATAAATTTCGAGCACGAAATTTTTGTAAGGAGGGTAGAATGTAACGACTTTGTTTTAATGTACAATTTTTTTTTAAAAGTTAATGTACAAATGGAGTATTTGCAACCCTGTGTATGCTATAAGTATTTGATTTGTTTTTAAACAGCAAGAAAGCACTTGTAGCTCATTGGTAAAGTCTTGCACTGCTATGACATAGCCCCTGTGTTCGAATCCCATCGATCACATATTATTTTTGCTGATTTTTCTTTTAAACTTTTAGAAGCTCAAAATTTTACACGTGCAATACACGTAAAATGAAAAGTCATTGAAAATCAAACATGTGTAAAATACTATTAACTACGACTAGGACACGTGGCATTCATCCAAGACCCAACCCATTGGACCGGCAAGATTGGGCTTGGGGCCGGCGCCGCCGGTCCCCCCGTAGCAAATGCTCAAATTTTTTCCCCTAGCACCCTTTGGCCTACCCCACTAACTCTAGTCTGTTTGATTTCCCTGCACATTTCCAGAGAATTAAAATGAGGCATTAATCCAAAATGTTAATGCATTTTAATTCCATTCATCAATATCCTAAACCCTAATTTTTCCTATAAATATCACCCTACACCATAGCCCTCCTCATTCAGAAATCCTTTGCTAAAACTCTCTAAATTTTCCAGGTCCAAGAAGTTATACAAGTGGAGTTACCTCAAGGTCAAGTTCCGGCGACGACTCGGGACAAATCCGGTGACCCCACGACTCCACGATGCTTACAAACCCATCCTCTACCCCCCTCTCTCTTCTGAATCTGTAAGTCCCCTCTTCCCTCCTCTCTTTCTATTAAAAAGACTTTTCTTTTCAAAACTCGTCGGAAGTGGAGTTAATCCGACTTCCGATTCTAATTTCTTTAAAAACTCAATTTTTCTTAATCACAAATTAACCATCTCTTCCTATCTTGTTTAGAAACCATAAGACAATATGTAGAACAGGTTTCAATTCAAAATTATAATGTTATACAAGTTTTAGTTCACTTTTACGGTTAAATCCCATCAAGTTTACCTAAAACATTATTTCTTCATTTTTCTCATATTACCTTTAGAAAATTGCACGAGGTAATGACCTACCTCATCACAACACTCATCTCGATATAGCACGATGGCTTGAGAATGATATTTTTGTGGCTAAGACGAATTTTTACATTAAAATACCCTAAACTAATAAAACCGTATTTCTTTAAAATTGTTTTAATTAAATTCCATACAATTATGTCCTTACAACCCATTTTGGGGAATCCAATTTGGTTGGTGCGGGTTATCGCACATCCATCGGACTAGTAGGGCGAGATGCAGACCTCCTTACGGAGCATACGATCTCGAGGGAATTTTTATCACAATTTCTAAGAAAACGTGATTTCTATTAATAAATAAATTCTACTTTTAATAATTATATATATATAAATATTATCAAAATATCTATTTTAAATATATAATATATTCCATGTTTTCTAATCAAAAGAAAAGAATCACAAAAGTTCATGAAAATAACATCAAGAATCAATACAAGTCAAATTACATGAAAATACCATATACTATTCAATTTAGGTTTATATCCACTAGAATATTTCATATTTTAAATTTACATCCATGAAAATCCTAAATACGATAATTAAATACTCGAGGTGTATTTTGAAAATATATCAAAACTATTTTTCATAAACCCCCCTCAAATTATTAAATTACAATAAGGACCCTAGTAAATATAGATTTAAGCGGGACTGGTTCTCTTGAGCCTCAGGGAGTCGGAGAATTCGGGTGCTTGCCTATTTAAGATAGACAACTAAAACAGGGTCATCACTATGGTAATTGGCTTGGAAAAATTCATAAATTTATCCGTCCATGTGCAGCAGTTACCGATAACTCCAAAACTGATTCAGGACTTCAATTCGTTTTAAAGTATCTGACCCAGTCAGAGTCTCAGTCTAATCTGAAATCAATCCATTCTTGAATACAATTCAAGTATAACTCCAATTCAATATGAATCCATTTATACCATAATACAATCTATATCAACATGAATTGATTTGACCGAACCATGGATATGCATTTGACATTGTTTATATGACTATTCGTTTATATCCTTTCCGTTTACATGAACTAATGATATCATGGTTTCGGAAAGTCTTACATCTATTAAACAAAGCAATACACATCAATACAAAATACATTATGGGGTTTTAATGAGGTAGACTGGTACGTAATGTGTTAAAAGTGGCACGGGACGGTCACTTTAATACACCTAACCTGAACATCCATTACCGTTGTCCATGGGTTTTGATGGGGCCTTGTAATCCGTATACTATAGTCCATGGGGTATGCTGGACTTCTCTCGTATACACTGGCATATTCTGTACCAAGCTATAAACAACCGCGTTAACATAACTATCAACTTTATACCAGTTATAATCTCTTACCTGTCTATTCTCATTCTACATCTCTTTAGGACTTACCGAGCGATTGTTCGCTAACGACATTCTTTTTCTCTTCTTTCTTTGGAATTTTGTCAGGAGGATCTGATTCTCTAGAGATCGAGCCCAGCACAGACGACTTGGAGCAGTTTCAGAAGACCCAGAGCTCTAGTCTCTTGTATATACTTTACTTTCAGTTCATTCCATTATTTAGGCATTGCTTTTCAGTCTTGTATTTACATTTCCAGTTGTATTATAAAGAATGTTTAATAAATAAAAGTTGTTGTTCATTTACATCTTATATCTTACTTGTGTACTTTACTATATTGTTTATTTAAGCTTAGCGTGTTTGCTTCTGAGTGAATACTTCGCGTGACCCGTCATGTTTCCTTACCGTACTTTGGGAAGCAGGGCGTGACAGTATATCAGTAGGTGATTTTTATCCATATTTGCTACATGATTACAGGTTACAGGTTCTCAGTCCAGAACAATGCAAATCATGCACAATTTCCAGAGTTATGAAAAAAATTAGAAAAACTGCCGAAAACTGATAAAATCCAGGTTCCAGTCATCCACACCTGTCAGGTGCCGCTTACCAGTACAAGGAACAAGTTCAAGCGATGGTCATTCGTGTCTGGGACAACCACAAAGCACGAGGGTGGCAGCACAAGGATCAAGGTAGCAACGTGGAGCTCGAGGGAGATGAAGACCAAAAGACAAAAATAGTTGCCATTTTGGACTGTTGTAAATGTGAGAATATTTTGGAATTATTTTGCAAATTTGAACATGTCAAACAGAAGAAGAAAGCAACACGATAAAGCACAAGAAAAATGGCGTGCCAATTCCACAAAATGAAAGCGGAAGAGCGAAATTTAGGCCATAATGGCGGCGGATCGGCGGCCTCATCATGACGTCTCGCAACGAAATTTTATGGGTGTTTTTGTAATTGTATATGGGCTCATAATATTGCCCTAGGGTTTCACTTCTCTTCATATATATACTCCAGATGTGTGCCAAACCGACCATGCATTACTTTCGTTAGGATTAGGGTTAGTTTAGTATAGTTTTCCTCTTCTTCATCATCTCTTCTCCATTGAAATGCGGTGGGAGCTTTTGAGTGGATCAAAAATGAAGATGAGAGTTTTTTTTTACCATGTACCTTTATTTTCTTGCATTATATTTTAATTCTTAGTATAACTTTTATTCCTTGTTTGTTAAAATAGTAGTTGGTCTTGTTATTCTTTTCTTCTCTTCTAATCTCTAATTTTAAGCCATGATACTCAATAGAGTCTCTTGCTTAGGTGATGACCCAAGCAGTTAGCTTGCCATTTTTTTTCTAATCATATTTTTCTATTCGGTCTTCTCTTCTTCTTGTTTTATTTTCTGTCATGCACCGCTTCCCAGTGTACGGAAGTGGTGACGTGACAAGCCCTCAACGTATTTACTAAGAAATAAATACGTTAAGCGTAATTAAGCAATATATGTATAAAATGCACAAGAATTGATAAGAGATATAAAATGAACATCAACTTTTATTAACATTCATCTTTACAATACAACTGCTTTGAAAAGGAAAGTACAATGATCTAAAGCAATGCCTAAACTGTGGCATATGAATTGAAAGTAAGTACAAGAAGCTAGAAGTCCGGCTGGGCAGTGAACTGATCCAAGTCCTCCTGGTTGGGCTCGATCTCCTGAGAGTCCGGTCTTTCTGACGAACATTCCAAAGAAAGAAATAGACATGAATGTTGTCAGCGAACAAGTGCTTGATAAGTCCCAAAAGAAAGAAAAGCATAGAACAAGTAATGTGAAAAGGAACTGGTAAGATGTACATGTATATGTTTGTTATACTAACGTAGTTGTTCATAACTTGGTACAAAAGGTATTTGTGTATACGAGAGAAGTCTATCTTACCCTGTGGACCATAGTAACATGTAGTACAAGGCCCCGTCAAAACCCATGGGACAACGACACGAGAGTTCATGTAGGTGTATTTTAGTGATCATCTCGTGCCATGCTATACATTCCGTATGAATCTACCCCTTTAACCCCGTAATGTATTGTATAGAGTTATAATTACAAGTCTTTCCGAAACCATGGTTACAAGTTGTTCAAGTAGTCAGGTTTAGGATGTAAGCTTGTAGTTATGTCAAGTTATAGCCATGGTTCGGTTAAGTCAAGTCTTGTATTCAGGTTTGATATTCAGGTTCATATTCAAGTATACATGTTAGAGTTTGGATTCATGTTTCAATTGGATTCTGATTGGAGTTTGATTTAGACTCAGACTTGAGTCAGACACTTATAACTGATTTAGATCCTGAGTTAGGTTCGGGAGTTATCGGTAACTGCTGCACATGGACAACGGGATTTGTGTCTTTTTCCAAGACAATTACCATTGATAACACTGTTAAGTTTTCTACCTTAAATAGGCAAGCACTCACTTTCTCCGGCTCCCTGAGGCTCAAGAGAATTGATCCCGCTTAAACCTATATTTACTCTAATCTTTAATATTATTTTATATAACTCGAGGGGGTTTTATGAAAAATATTTTTTATATAATTCAAAATAAATCTCAAGAAGTTATTTATATTATTTAGGGTTTTCATGGATGTGAATTTTAAGGATTTGAGGTATTTTAGTGATATTAACTTAGCTTGAATAGTTCATGGTATTTTACTGTAAAACTGGTCTTATATTAATATCTTGATGGTTGTTTAGTGAAACTTGTGAACTTTCATCTTTTAGAAAAAAATGTAAGTTTATTATATTTTGAAAAATAAATGGATTTGTAATATTTATATAGTTATTAAAAAAATTAAATTTTATTAAATTAGAAAATGTGTTTTTCTTAAAAACCGTATTTAAAAGCCTTTCGAGATCGAATGCTCCGTGAGGAGGTCTGCATCTCGCTCTACTAGTCCAAGGATGTGCGATAATCCGCACCATCCAATAGCGAGTTCCCTAAAAAGGGTTGTAGAGACATAATCACAAAAGGATTTAAAATACAATTCAAAAGAAAACCGATTTTTATAGTAAATGGTATTTTAATGTAATATATTATATTATCCACAAAAATACGTTCAAAGAGTATCATGTAATGGAACCATGTGTGTTTGTGAGGGGTAGGTCATTACCCCGTGAGGTTTTCTAAAGGTAAAATATTAACAATATACTAAAAGGTGATATGTAAAGTTCATGGTATTTTAATGTAAATGTTGATTTAAAGTTGTTTTGCATGATATTTTTGATTAAAATTTGGTTCTAAACATTGGTTATATGATTACAAATAAGGTGTAAGAATATGGATGAAAAATAAGTAAGAAAAAGTGGAATTTTAGAGGTTTAAAAGAAGATGTCGGTGTTAACTCCACTTCCGACATATTTTATGAAAATAGACTTTCATAGAAGAAGGAGAGAGATTGGAAGGGACTTGCAAGTGAAGTGGATTAAAGGAAGGTATAGGAAGAGGGGGTTGTCGTCGTGATGTCGCGGGGTCGCCGGAACTTGCTTTGATCCTCGCCGGAACTTGATTACTTGCTAACTCCTTTTCTACTCCTCTTGTACTTAGAAAACTCTGAGAATTTTGGCTATAATTTTCAGAATGAGGAAGGGCTAGGGCATGAGGTAGTATTTATAGTGTGGAATTAGAGTTTTGGAATTAAAAAGATGAATTAAAATGCATTAAAAGATGATAAATGGGGAATTGAGGGGTCTCTGTTTGATTGCAGAGCAATCAAACAGTGCAGGGGAGTCAGGGGTAGGGGAAAAGTCATGTGTGCAAAGCCCGGGCCTCATTGCCTACGGCGGGATCGCCGGCGCCGGCCCAATTGATGGTCTCACCGGTCTTTTGGTGAGGGGGAGCCGTCGGATTGAAGCCACGTGTTACTCTCTGTGTTAATACTCTTTTGTACATGTTTATTTCTTCAGACTTTTCATTTTTATGTTCATTGCACGTGTAAACTTTTGGGCTTCCAAAAAGTTTAAAAGAAAAATCAGAAAAAAATATAATGTGTCGATGGGATTCGAACATAGGGTCTACGTCATAGCAGTGCAAGACTTTACCAGTGAGTTACAAGCTACTTCTTGCCGTTCTTAAACAAAAATTAACTTATAAATTGTACTCATGCTTATAAAATTCTTTCTGTACTGAAAAATTTTGTATAGTAAATTCAGAGCCGTTACATTCTACCCTCCTTATAAAATTTCATCCTCGAAATTTACATTTACATAAGGACTAATTTACAAATAAGTGAGGATATCTTGCACGCATGTCATCTTCTCGTTCCCAAGTTGATTCTCCAGGCGAATCTTTTCTCCACATCACTTGGACCAAGTTTACTTCTTTGTTCCGTAGTGTCTTTACCTTTCTGTCCAGGATCTCAATGGCTTATTGCTCACAAATTAGGTCCGTCTGTACAGTTAGCTCGGAGTAATCAAGGATATGACTTGGGTCACTCACATATGTTCGGAGCTGGGATATGTGGAACACTTTGTGCACTCCTTCTAATGAGGGTGATAGTGCTAAACGATATGCCACTTCTCCGACTTATTCGAGTATGTCGAACGGTCCTATATGTCTGGGACTGAGCTTACCCCTCTTGCCAAAGCGGATTACTCCTCGGTTTGGAGAGATCTTTAAGAAAACGTGATCTCCAGGTTGGAACTCCAGGTGTCGGCGCTTTGCATCTGCCCAATGTTTCTGTCTGTCATGGGCTATGAGCATTCTTTCCCTGATCGTGTGAACTACGTCCACATTTGCTACGATCATCTCTGGTCCTAAGAGTTTATGATCTCCAACGTCGTCCCATCTTAGTAGTTAACGACACTTTCTTCCATAGAGAGCTGCAAATGGTGCCATTCCAATACTCGACTGATAGCTGTTGTTGTATGAAAACTCCACAAGATGTAGGTAATCTTCTCACAAGCCTCCGAAGTCTAACATACAAGCTCTTAGCGTGTCTTCCAGAATCTGAATTGTCTGCTTGTACTGTCCGTCCATTTGTGGATGGTAAATCGTGCTGAAGTTCAGACGCGTTCCTAGGCTAGCTTGCAGACTCTGCCAAAACTGTGATCGGAATCTGGTATCATGATCGGAGACGATGCAAACTGGTACTCCATGTGATCTCACGATCATCTGCATGAGTTCATGTGTATCAATATAGTATATTTTGAAGAGTTAAATCTTACTTTAAATTCATACTTACCTTCATGTACTTCTTTGTTAACATCTTGGTAGATTGGCCAACTCGAAAGGGAATAAAGTGAGCCGACTTGGTGAGTCGATCCACAATAACCTATACTGCGTCGTTACCCTTCGTGCTGCGAGGAAGGGCAGTCATGAAGTCCATGGTAATGTGCTGCCATTTCCATTCTGAGATTGGTAATGGCTGAAGTAGACCGGTAGTTTTGTAATGTTCAGCCTTTACTTGCTGACACACCAAATACTTGGCTACGCTTCTGGTTACTTCATGCTTCATTCAATTCCACCAGTAGTGTTACCGTAGTTCCTTATACATTTTGGTACCACCGGGGTGTACTGAGTACGGAGAGCTGTGAGTTTCTTTCATCAACTCTTCTCGAACTATGTCGCGTGGTACACACAATCTACTTCCATATCTCAAGAATCCGTCTTCGTGGATGATGAATTCTGTTCGAAGTCCACTTTCTACTTTTTCTCGGATCTTTTGCAGCTTAACATCAATTGCTTGAGCTGCTTTGATCTGATTGACAATAGTTGACTGTACTTGTAAGTTTATTAAATACGAAGCGTTACCTGGCACAACTACTTCGATTGCCAATCCGTGCAATTCTTGCTGTAGCTTCCACTGAACGGTGAGATTCATTGCTAATGGCTGGCAGCAGAGTGCATCAGGAACCACATTCACCTTCCCAGGATGATATTGTAGATTGATGTCGAAGTCCTCCATGAGTTCTAGCCACCTTCTCTGCCGCATATTCAATTCCTTCTGAGTAAATACATACTTCAGACTCTTATGGTCAGTGTATATATCCACTCTTTCTCCCAGAAGATAGTGGCGCTAAATCTTAAGTGCAAAGATAACGGCTGCCAACTCCAAGTCATGTGTTGGATAGTTGCGCTCATGAACTTTCAGCTGTCTTGATGCAAAAGCTATAAATTTTCCATGCTAGTGTAGAACACACCCTAATCTCTTACCGGACGCATCACAATGTACGACGAAACCTCCAGATTGATCCGGTATTACAAGGATATGAGCTGAAGTTAACTTCGACTTGAGTTCTAAAAAAGCTTGTTCATATGCTTCTGACCACACAAATGCTTCATGTTTACGTGTGAGCTTAGTCAGGGGTGCCGCAATCTTCGAGAAACCTTCAATGAATCTTCGGTAGTATCCTGCTAAACCCAAGAAATTTCGAATATCCTTCACCGTCTTTGGTGTCGGCCATTCGTTGACAGCTGATATCTTAGCTGGATCTACTAAGATTCCTTTACCTCAAATGATATGTCCGAGAAATCCGACTTGATCTACCCAAAATTCACACTTGCTGTACTTGGCATAGAGTTAATGCTATCGCAATGTCTCCAGGACAATCCGTAATTGCTCGGCGTGCTCTTTCCGATTCTTTGAATACACCAGGATGTCATCGATGAAAATAACAACAAACCTGTCTAAGTACTCTCGGAAAACTTGGTTCATCAGATTCATAAAGATGGTAGGTGCATTGGTCACTCCAAATGGCATCACGAGATATTCGTAATGACCATAGCGAGTCCTGAATGCTGTCTTTGGAATATCAGACTCTTTGACCTTCACTTGATGATAGCCCGAACGAAAATCTAGCTTTAAGAATACGCAAGACCCACTTAGCTGATCGAACAGATCATCGATGTGTGGTAGCGGATACTTGTTCTTTATCGTCACTTCATTTAGAGCTCGGTAATCTACACACATTCTGTATGAACCTTCTTTCTTCTTCACAAGAAAAACTGGAGATCCCCAACTTGAAGTATTGGGACGAATCTAACCTTTCTTCAGGAGTTCGTCCAACTGCGTACGGATCTCCTTTAATCCTTCTGGACTTAACCGATACGGAGCTTTGATCACCGGTTGCGCACCAGGTATTAAGTCAATGCTGAATTCAAGAGCTCGATCGGGAGGCAAACCTATTATATCTTCAGGAAATACATCCTCGAACTTTCGAACTACCTCTGGCTTTTCTTTTTCCGACGGTAGAGTACGCACTTCTGCATTCTTTGGCTTGGCATGGAAGATTTCTGGCTCCAAAGTTCTATCCCCACTCCTGAAGTAGAAGACTGGGTAATCTGGTATCTCAAATACTACCCTCCTTTGACGGTAGTCAATCGTAGTATAGAAAACTCCCAGCCTGTCCATCCCCAACACAATATCGAAATTTAGGATGTCCAGTACTTTGAAATTCGCGTAGAATTCTCGTCCGCAAACTACAATCGGACACTGATCAAATCCCATAGTTGCTTTCAATACTCTATTCCCAAAACTGACATTCTAACTTGAAATGAGTAGCTTCACGGGAATCACATGCGTTCTCACAAATCTTTGCGACATGAAACAGTGTGATGCTCCAGTGTCGAACAGTGCGAGTGCAGGAAGGGTGATTACTAGTATAATACCTAAGTTGTGTGAGGTTGGTTTTAGATACTGGAGAAATATAAGGGTATACAAGGATTGAAAAGACGTGAAAGGATTGGGAATTACCAGTGATAACTTGGCCAGTTGTTTCGGCTTCTTCAACTGTCATGGTGAAAGCCTGACGCATGGGTACATTCCTTTTTGCTGGAGGCACATTCCTCTGTCCTTGGGGTACGTTCCTCTGCCCTTGAGGAATGTTCCTCTGTGTCTGATGGAATTGACGAGGAGGCTGTGCAGGAGGTCCACGTGGAGGTGGTGCAGGTAGAGCAAGACGAGGTGCAGGAGCCTGAATGGCTGGCCGCTGCGGAACCGTGATCGTGGGTTTAGGTTATGGAGCTAGTTTGAGACGATATGAACAAGCTCCGATGGCATGGGTGGATGTGACACAAACAAAGCACAGGCCATTTGCACGCCTGCAGTCCTTCACCAAGTGTCCATTCTTCTTGCAGTAGAAGCAAAAGTCTGGACTGGGCCGGTTAAATGTTACTCCCGGTCTCCTGGGTGAAAATGTCGGCCTAAAAGAGGCTCCTCCTTCCATCTGAGTGGTAGAGCGTTTCACACTGGCAGTCTGAAGTCTGTCTTTCTCCTTCACTACTGCCTCATAGCGCCGGGCAGCCTTCAGAGCGAGATCATGGGTTGGGAAATCCCCTGTAGCTAGTGTGGCTTGGATTTCCGGGTCCAACCCTTACTGAAATCTTCATGCCCGGATCTCAGCAGTCGGGATGAGGTGTATCGAGAACCTGTTACGGTCTTGTGTTAGCAGTGTAATAAGTGAATTCAGAAAATTTAATATTGAGACATTATTTTACCTGCTAAGTATGGTAAACTCAGTATCGTATTCGTCCATGGACTTGCTCCACATTGAGCCTAGTTGCAAGTGGATGAACTGTTGTTCCATGTCGAAACGGGAAGTCTCAGAAAAGTATTTTGCATCGAACATATCGTGAAACGTCTTCCATTCAATCGGTTGGGCGAGTCGTCTTTCTTCAGCCTTCTACCAGACTCTGGCGTTATTTGTTAGTTGCAGCTTCACAACTCTCACCCAAGCAATCTCTGGCACTTGTGCTGCTGCCAGATCATCTTCGATAGACTGAGCCCATTCTTTCGCCTCCAGGGGGCTCTCTTTTCTAGAGAAATGTTTCGGGTGCAGTGCCCGGAATTGTTTGACTCCGATGCTTTAACTTCTGGACGGTGCATGAGGATAGCAGTCCGCTGCTGTTGACCCTCCAAGGGGCTAGTCTGCTGCTGTTGACCCTCCAAGAGGCTCTTGATCACTTCATGCTGTACCGTTTGCTCGTTGATGGGAGCTGCAATGGTGGGTGGTGGTGGTAGTGTAGGTGGTGGGGTGTTTCCATTGACGTTGGTACTCGTATTGTTGGGACAATTCATGACCTTGATAGAAAAAGAAAGGTTAGGATAGATCTAAGAAATTTGAAATGTAAAGAATGTATAGTTGCCGATTCTTATAATTTTTATAATATATTGCTTAGGATTCCATGCAGAACTGACCTGCATGGACCGCCAACAAAACCTGTCACGCCCCGCTTCCCAGTGCACGGAAGTAGTGACGTGACAAGCCCGCAACGTATTTACTAAGAAATAAATACGTTAAGCGTAATTAAGAAATATTTTTATAAAATGCACAAGAATTGACAAGAGATATAAAATGAACAGCAACTTTTATTAACATTCATCTTTACAATATAACTTCTTTGAAAAGGAAAATACAATGATATAAAGCATTGCCTAAACAGTGGCATATGAACTGAAAGTAAGTACAAGAAGCTAGAAGTCCGGCTGGGCAGTGAACTGATCCCAGTCCTTCTGGCTGGGCTCGATCTCCTAAGAGTCCAGTCCTTCTAACGAACATTCCGAAGAAAGAAATAGACATGAATGTTGTCAGCGAACAAGCGCTTGATAAGTCCCAAAAGAGAGAAAAGAATAGAACAAGTAATGTGAAAAGGAACTGTAAGATGTACATGTATATGTTTGTTATACTAACGTAGTTATTCATACCTTGGTACAGAAGGTATTTGTATATACGAGAGAAGTCCATCTTACCCCATGGACCATAGTAACATGTAGTATAAGGCCTCGTCAAAACCCACGGGACAACGGCACGAGAGTTCATGTAGGTGTCTTCTAGTGATCATCTCGTGCCACGCTATACATTCCGTGCGAATCTACCCCTTTAACCCCATAATGTATTGTATAAAGTTATATTTACAAGTCTTGCCGAAACCATGGTTACAAGTTGTTCAAGTAGTCAGGTTCATGATGTAAGCTTATAGTCATGTCAAGTTATAGCCATGGTTCGGTCAAGTCAAGTCTTGTATTCAGGTTTGATATTCAGGTTCACGTTCAAGTATACATGTTAGAGTTTGGATTCATGCTTGAATTGGATTCTGATTGGAGTTTGGATTCAAGTTTGATTTAGACTCAGACTTGAGTTAGACACTTATAACTGATTTAGATCCTGAGTTAGGTTCGGGAGTTATGAGTAACTGCTGCATATGGATGACAGGATTTGTGTCTTTTTCCAAGACAATTACCATTGATAACACCGTTAAGTTTTCTATCTTAAATAGGCAAGCACCCACTTTCTCCGGCTCCCTGAGGCTCAAGAGAATTGATCCTGCTTGAACCTATATTTACTAAAGTTCTTAATATTGTTTTATATAACTCGAGCGGGTTTTATGAAAAATATTTTTTTTATAATTCAAAATAAACCTCGAGAAGTTATTTATATTATTTAGGGTTTTCATGGATATGAATTTTAAGGATTTGAGATATTTTAGTGATATTAACTTAGCTTGAACAGGCCATGGTATTTTACTGTAAAACTTATTTTGTATCGATATCTTGATGGTATTTTAGTGAAACTTGTGAATTTTCATCTTTTAGAAAAAAATGTAAGTTTATTATATTTTGAAAAATAAATGGATTTGTAATATTTATATAGTTATTAAAAATTAAATTTTATTAAATTAGAAAATGCGTTTTTCTTAAAAACCGTATTTAAAAACATTTTGAGATCGAATGCTCCGTGAGTAGATCTGCATCTCGCTCTGCTAGCCCAAGGATGTGCGATAATCCACACTATCTAATAGCGGGTCCCCTAAAAAGGGTTGTAGAGGCATAATCGCGAAGAGATTTAAAATACAATTCAAAAGAAAACCGGTTTTTATACTAATGGTATTTTAATATAATATATTGTATTCGCCACAGAAATACGTTCAAAGAGTTTCGTGCTATGGAACCATGTGTGTTTGTGAGGGATAGGTCATTACCCCGTGAGTTTTTCTAAAGGTAAACTATTAATTACATACTAAAAGGTGATATGTAAAGTTCATGGTATTTTAATGTAAATGTTGATTTAAAGTTATTTTGCATGATATTTTTGATTAAAATTTGGTTCCAAACATTGGTTATATGATTACAAACAAGGTGTAAGAATATGGATGAAAAATATGTAAGAAAAAGTGTAATTTTAGAGGTTTAAAAGAAGATGTCGGTGTTAACTCCACTTCTGACATATTTTATGAAAAGAGACTTTCATAGAAGAAGGAGATGGATTGGAAGGGTCTTACAAGTGAAGTGGATTAAAAGAAGGTATAGGAAGAGGGGGTTGTCATCGCGACGTCGCGGGGTCGCTCGAACTTGCTTTAATCCTCGCCGAAACTTGATTACTTGGTAACTCCTCTTCTACTACTCTTGTACTTAGAAAACTTTGAGAATTTTGACTGTAATTTTAAGAATGAGGAAGGGCTAGGGCATGAGGTAGTATTTATAGTGTCTAATTAGGGTTTTGGAATTAAAAAGATGAATTAAATGCATTAAAAAATGATAAATGGGGAATTGAGGGGTCTCTATTTAATTGCAGGGGGGTCAGGGGTAGGGGAAAAGTCATGTGTGCAAAGCCCGGGCCTCATTGCCTACGGGGGGGCCGTCAGCACCGGCCCAATTGATGATCTCGTCGGTCATTTGGTAAGGGGGAGCCTTCGGATTGAAGCCACATGTTCTTTTCTGTGTTAATACTCTTTTGCACATGTTTATTTCTTCAGACTTTTTATTTTTATGCGCATTGCATGTGTAAACTTTTGAGCTTCCAAAAAATTTAAAAGAAAAATTAGAAAAAAAATATAATGTGTCTGATGGGATTCGAACACAGGGGCTACGTCACAGCAGTGCAATGCTTTACCAGTGAGCTACAAGCTACTTCTTGCCGTTCTTAAGCAAAAATTAACTTATAAATTGTACTCAGGCTTGTAAACTCCTTTCAGTATTGAAAAAATTTCTATAGTAAATTCAGAGTCATTACATTTTCTTTTTATATGTGAGTAGTTTACTCACTTGTTAGGGTTAAGAAAGGGTGGTATGAGGGATGGAAAAATCTCTTGTGTTTCTCTTCACCAGACAACTTGAAATCGAACCTAGACCAAACAAACACAACCCTCTTTTTTAGGCCGCGACCTAAGTCAAAAATTTCTTTTGGCATACTACAACGTGACATGTAGTTGTGACCTAATTGGAGACTTGTGTGTGTTTGGTTTAGGATTGGAAATAAGAGTATGGAACGGACGAAAAAGGGACACTAGGAATGGATTTAGCGTCGGAAAGCTTGCTTAAACTCGCAAATACCATTCTTATGTTCTCCTAATTCCCCTAACTTTCTATTATTCCAATATCATTTCAATGATGGCACAAGACAAGCACAAGATTAATTTCCAACTCTACTAACCAACCCTAACCCTAACAAGTTCTCTTTGAACATAAAAATACAAACACTTATGATTGCTCAAAAAAACCTGCACATTTTTACTTAACTTGTCTAAAATAAGAACGAAGCACTAACCATCTCCTAGTGGACGACCCGTACTCAACCGGCTAGCTACATGCGAAATCGTCTTGATTGCGGTAAATAGAACATATGGAACGCATAGCACAAACATACCACTCAAATGGCGTCGTTGCCTGGGAGGCGGTAACGTATTTCTTTCTTATTATTCGGGTTAATTTGTGTGTGTGTGTGTGTGTAAATTTCAAAACCCTATATATAAAAAAATCCTTAAGTATAATAAAAAAACCATCTTGTTATTTTTGATAATTCTTGTGCGAGTGTGCAGGGAAATCTGGAGCAAATTCAGTGAAAAAAATCAAGAAACAGAGGCTTCGATCCAGAAGAACAGAACGAAGGGAGTGCATAGAAAAAGTTTGAAGCTCCAATTCATCATTTAGGCGGCGGTTCCGCGGTCGAATACAAGGAAAGGACGGCGGTTTCGTGGCCAACTTTGTGCTTTTGAGCCCCAATTTTTTTTATACGTCTTCTCCTTCTCCAGATATATCTCTAAACTCCACTGAACTATGTTTTCTATAGATTTCTTTGCACAAACAACACTGATAAAATAAAAACAAGATTGTGTTGTTTAAATTTTGTTTGTTTATCGCTATGCATCAAATAAATACAGACATTAAGAGGCTATAACACCAACTCAGATTGGGTGGGGATTTCATCACCCTTCTTAAGACCCCAAAAATCACAAAAAGCATACGCATTATCTTGAGTTAATTAAAAAAAATATCTAGACCAAACCTTTAAAGACTTGTCGCGCTCATTTAGGATAAGTGAAGGTTGTGGGGAATCGGTCGTTTAAGTAAACCTGACTTTGTGGTGCCTAGGCTAGATAAGTGATGAGGTAATTTTAAAATGCCCGTCTCATGGTGATTCATGAGCGGAACCTCCTTACCTCACTTGTGCTTACCTGACCACAATTGGCAGTGAAGAGGCGATTAGTGGGTTATTCTGCAACTTGTCGTTTGGAAGTCTAGGAGCGGTCTAGTTGGACTTTGAAAACTCTAACTCTAGGTGTTGCTTGTGCATGTTGTTATTGTAATTATGATTGTTAGAAGTTTAGTCCTATAATTTAGTATTTTTCAAAAAAAATTCAAAAATCTAAAAAACTCTAAAAAATTTCAAAAATTTATAAAAATCCGCCCGCCTTCCACCTTCTCTACTTTTCACTCCTATTATGGATACCCCGAAACGACCTACTATTGCTAAACTTTGGTACTCTCAACCAGATATTTTGTCATACGGTTCTTGCTTTGGTAAAATTTCAAATGATCCATCCATGCTTAAAATTTCTTTGAAAGATCGGATAGACGCTTCTAAAAACACTAATAGGACACCACAATCCACTTCGTATCAACCGTCCACACCTTACGTTGATACCCCTTCTGAGAGTTATGTGGCGATTCTGAAACCGATGTCTATTGCTGAGCATATTGAACAATTTCGTAGCCGATTTTTCACTCTTTTCATCACTCCAAATTCTTTAGGACAACAATTACAATCATCTTCTTATCAAAATGTTGATCCTAATCATGTCCATTCTATGCATCCATTCAATTCCTATCAATCCCACCCGACGTTTACACCTTCGCTAGACATTGCTTCTGCACATCAATTTGGGAGTTTCACGTATCTAAATGGCTTCGAATCTTTTAATGAAATTCCTTCACAACCCATGTCTAATCTTGAAAGAATATTGGAAGAATTTCGAGTAGCTTCGTGCTGAAAAATTGAGAAATTGAATGACTCCATGGCTGCACTCATATAAGCTAACGAACCAGCAGCTAGTTCCCAACTAGCTCAAAATTTTACAATGTATGATGGGACTGTTCCCCTCCGAACGGCGGCCAAGACATGGACGTCTTGCCTGGGGTTCGGGGCAGATGCTATTTGGTTTTATCCGTCCATCTCTCCGAAAATGCCAAGTTGATTTATGGCACCCTGTATCGAAGGTTTAGACGGATGCGGCCGATGTAGCAGACTTCGTCAGATTCCCCCTCGCTTGAGGGGTTTTTGATTGCGGGGACGCTCTTCCCTGTAGGCGCAAGCCCCCGCAGTTAATTACGCTACCGCATCGCGGTAACAACTTTATCCTTCTCCAGAATTTCACTTCGTGTCGTGGGTGTTTGTTTTGTTTGTGGTTGCCCGTGGATTGTATACGGAGACTGATTTATGTTGTCGCCCGTAGGACGTGGATTAGTCCAAATCCGTATTTTCTTAGATTTGGGTTTGAGATTTTGGTTTGAGGATACGTTAGCCGTATTTGAGGCTAAGATCAACTCAAACGTTCGTTAAGGATACGTTAGTCCAGTTTGAGACTAAAATCAACTTAACGGGATCGTTTAGATCCGACAAAAGAGCGTTTGGGCTCTATTGTTCCAGTTTAGGGACATAGTGGTCCATTGAATATATGGCCGTCGGGACCCGTCACCTCTCTGACGACGTTGAAGGATTACAACGACGGATGTCAGAGGAGTTCAGAGATGTACCTTTGAACCAAGGTTGATTGGGTGATCCATAGTCCAATTAAGGACTATAGTCTGTTTGAAGGTTTAAGGATACGTTAGCCGTGTTTGAGGCTAAGATCAACTCAAACGGGGTCGTTTAGATCCGACAAGAGAGCATTTGAGGGCTCTATTGTTCCAGTTTAGGGACGTAGTGGTCCATTGCCAGTTTAGGGACATGGGTGTCCAGCATTCCCATTTTGGGGACGGATATCAGTTTAAGGACACGTTAGCCATAATTGAGGCTAAGATCAACTTAAACGTTTGTTAAGGATACGTTAGCCTAATCTCCAGACTAAGATCAACTTAACGGGATCGTTTGGATCCGGCAAGAGAGCAATTGGCTCTATTGTTCCAGTTTAGGGACATAGTGGTCCATGTTCCAGTTTAGGGACATGGGCGTCCATGGAATGTATGGCCGTCGGGACCCGTCACCTCTCTGACGACGTTGAAGGATTACAACGACATGTGTCAGAGGAGTTCAGAGATGTACCCTTGAACCAGGTGTAAATTGATTTAAGAGAGCAGCCGTGCTCAGTCAATTTAATTTGAGAACTTACGGCCATGATTGGGCTAAGTCCAGTTGAAGATGTTCAACATTTTCATTTGTCTTTGGCCTATTAGGCCTATGCTAGGGCTTTGCCCCTGTTTAATAATGCACTGCATTTTATTTTTGGCATGTAAGGCCTATTTGATTTGGGCTCTGTCCCCCTTTTTTATAATGCAGAGCATTTGTTTTGGTCCATTGGGCCTTTTAATTGGGCTCTGCCCTTTAATAATGCGCTGCATTAATTAGTCTGACAGAGTGCCATGTGGCTTGTCAGGCGCTTTGCGCCAATTGAGGAGCGCAAGGCGCAAGTCCATGGGGAGGTGACACGTGTCACGCTCTGGTGAGCGCAAGCGCAGTGCGCTGCGCTGTTGCGCTGCTGACACGTGGCGCGCTCTGGTGAGTTGCGCCAATTCATGAGAGCGGTGCTCTGTTTTTAGAAGCGTATAGAGCAGATCGTTATAGGGCTGACACGTGGCTCTCTCTGGTGGCTTGCGTCAACCCGAGAACGCAACAGTGCAGATTTTGCAAGTGCAAGGCACTGTTTTATTATTTTGATCAATTTTAGATCAAAGAAAACAAATTTTCTTGTTTTCAAAGAACCAGTGGTTCATCAAAAGGCAATGCCTTTATTATTATTATATATATATTTTTTATTGAAGATCTTTGATCTTGTTCTTAGATCAATGATCTTTTTAGAAGAAATTCTTCTTTATTCAGAGGTTTTTACCTTTTTCTTTCTCTGAGTTCTTTCTCAAAGTTTTCAGATGATTTCTCTCTTTTTCTCTCTGTGTTTCTGTGTTTCTCTCTTTTAGACTTGGGGTCTACGGGCCTTTATATAGTGCCAATAGATTTGTTGAATTAGTTAAAGAGATTTTTCTCTAAGTGATTTAGGGATTTTTCCCCATCGTTGGATCTTTGATCCAAGAGTTTCTGTTTTACAGAAGAGAATCTTATTGTTTTAATAAGATCAGAAATATCTTTCAGAATTTAATTCTGTTTGGCGCAAGCGCACCTGCGCTTGACACGTGTCGCGCAGCGCAGAGCGCAGCGCAACTGCGCTGACACGTGTCGCGCAGCGCAACTGCGCTGACGCAACTGCGCTGACACGTGTCGCGCAGTGCAGAGCGCAGCGCAACCGCGCTGACACGCGTCGCGCAGCGCAGTGCGCAGATTATCTGAAGCGCTGCTTTTTTTAATTAAGGTTTGAATTTTAAACAGAGCCTTGCTCTGATTGGGTGCGCTGCCTTGGGCGCTGCGCTCCCTGCGCTGGCATGTCTGATTTTGACACGTGGCGCTTTGCGCAGCGCAGGGGATCTGAAGCGTTGCTTCATTTATTTTAACTTTAATTTTCACTTCAATTTCAAAACAGAGCTTTGCTCTGATTGGGGGGAACAGAAGCGTTGCTTCGTTTCCCGCCTTGGAATTTGAACAGAGTTTTGCTCTGATTGGGGTAAACAAATGCCCCCCACCGTTGCGCTTACGTGGCCCCAAACGTGAGCGCAGCGGTGGCAGAATCCCAACCGTTGCGGCAACTTTTGGAAGTTGAAAGGGTTCTCAATGCCTATAAATAGGACCTTTGGTCCCTCAACAGATGATTATCATCTTCAAAATTTTACTTTCAGAACTCAGAGCCCTGATCTTTATTTTCAAGAACTCCAAGAGTTAAACTCTTAAAACTTTTAGGTGAAAATTTTAATTTAAATTAAATTAAATTAATTTAATTTTCATTGACAGAGCCTTGCTCTCAATAGATCCCTGATCTAAAGAAAACCCATTTAGGGTTTCACTTAGCAGAGTTTTGCTCTAAAGGGATCTAAAAAGAACTAAAGAAAACTCTATTAGAGTTCCATTAATAGAGTTCTGATCTTCTGAAAGGATTTTATTTATAATTTCTTGATTCATTAATGGAGCTTTGTTTCTTTTAAGTCATATAGCAGAACTCTTAAGAGTTGCTAATTTTGTTGATTTTCTTTTATAGGAGTGATGGACGCCCACATATACGATCTCGACGAGATCATCTCTTACGGGGAAATTCGCCGACTCGGCCGTTCTCAAAATAGAGAATTCACAAACGTGGAGTGTGCCGAGATCATGAGCCGCTTCGATGCATATAACGGTCAACTGCTTCCCCGGCGTTCCTCTCTCCTGAAGCTTATCGTGGGAGCCATCTGGGCAGCGCTTCCCTTATTCTGTACCGGTGTGCCGCTTAGGGTGTTGGATGCCGCCGAGGATAAGGTGCACTCGGTGTACCTGATGAACTTGATCTCGAAAAGACGACGAGACAATCTTGTCGATCTCCTACACCAGGCCTTCCAACAGTCCGCCATACTCGCTGCTTATTGGAGGGAGGAAGACATCAGTGGGGACCCCGACGCTCGTGCTCGTGAAAGAAAGCACACTAGGATGGTTCGCCAGGCTTGGAAAATCTTTGATAAGGTTACTTTCGAGTTCCTCAATCCATGCCCTGGGTCCGAGTTTATACCGTTATAAATATTTCAATAATGTTGTTATTTATTTCTTTATGATTGTAAAAGCCCTTTGCAATATGAATGGAAAATTTTTATTTCAGCTTGTCTTATTTCTCGTTCTGAGTCTTTTGCACACGCATGAATGGATGTGTCTCGAACGCTTGATCAAATGCAAATCGGATGTCCTTTCTGTCGCTTTCCTCTTTCTTTTATTATCAGTATACTGCTTTAGTAAACATGGTTGACGGATGACGGAGCGAGCATCCTGTCTTGGCTTCTTCAAGAGGTAGCGATGGCTTAGGCCGCAGGTTCAGATCTGCTGCCTAAGACTTTTCAACTTTATGAGCCGTGAGGGTCTCATAAAGACTTTTCTCCCTACGGATCGAGAGGATCTCATAGGTGTATTTTCTTCTTAGGAACCGTGAGGATTCCTAAGTGTGTTTTCTTTTATAAGTCGTAAGGATCTTATAAGAGAATTTTTCCTCTTACGAGTCGAGGGGACTCGTAAGCGGTTGTTTCCCTCCTTGTCGAGATTCGACTTTGGAGAGTGAGACCCGTGGTTAGTGTGCAAGAGACCGTTTTGGGCCGACTTGCAGGGTCCCAGTGCTTAGGAAACAGGTTTTTTTTTAATCCCCGCTACCTAAGGCTTTTCCTCACGAGTCGAGACGAATCGAGCATTTCTCGCAAAGACATCAATTTCCTCACGAGTCGAGACGAATCGAGCAGATCTCGCAAGCATATCCTGACGTCACAATTAACCTCTGCTCTTTACGACAGAGGTCCGTTAGGGTCTGTGGTACTTAGGGTTTTGGCCGTCGTACCGTCGCATTGGCTGATATGTTCCTCGATATGCAATCTTGCTGTTCGAGTAGCCTTGCGATTGTCGTGTCTCTGATCCCTTCGGGGGCTGGACAAGACGTCTTCAAGTAATCTTCCAGATAATCTTACTTGAGATTAGGCTCATTTTGGAGAGCCCCGATGAGTCATAACCACTCCGCGCTGATGTAGGATGATCTCCGATAGTCTCTCAGGCATTATATGACTTGCCGTCAAGACCCTGAAGCTAGGAATTTAGCCTTTGCTTCGTTTGCCGGCATTGCGTCCTCTATATCGAGACGAATGTCGCGGTTGTCTCTAGGTTGTTGGTGAACCGTCGAGGTTTGAAACTAGGGTCTTTGCCGTGGCTCCGCTGTTTGATGATGTTGCGTCTGCTGTCGAGACGAACGTCGAGGTGTTGACCATTCCGCACTGGCGTGAGATAATCTCCGGTTGTCTTTCTGGCTTTATATGACTTTCTGTTAAGACCTTGAAGCTAGGAATTTGGCCTTTACTTCGTTTGCTGGAATTGCGTCCTCTATATCGAGATGAATGTCACGGTTGTCTCTAGGTTGTTGGTGAACCGTCGAGGTTTGGAACTAGGGACTTCGCCGTGGCTCCTTTTGGTGGTGTTGCATCTGCTGTATCGAGACGAACGTAGAGGTGGTGATCACTCCGTGCTTGTGCGAGGTGATCTCTGATCGTCTTTCAGGCTTTATATGACTTGCCGTTAAGACCTTGAAGCTAGGAATTTGACCTTTGCTTCGTTTGCTTTGGCGTGTCCGAATCCTGTTGGGGGAAGGACGCTGTAGTGACATCTCGTCTGCTGTATTGAGACGAATGCCGAGGTGGAGATGGGATTTTGCCGTTACTCCGCTTGTTTGACCATGGGGTCCTTCGTTGACGTCGCATCTGCATCCTGCTGGACTGCGAAGTAATGTCGTTGTTGACATTGCGTCTGCTGTAACGAGGCGAATGTCGAGGTGGTCTCTAGGTTGTCGATGAACCGTCGAGTCTTGGAACTAGGGACTTTTCCATGGCTCCGTTGTTGGTGTTGCGTCCGTGCCCTGCTGGCATAAGGAGGAACGCTGTTGTTGGTCTTCTGGGATGCAAATGTGACCGTCGAGACTTGGCTCTCTTTCTGATGGAGCCTGGTGGGATGACATGGTTCCCTCTTTGTTTGTGCCCCTGGATTGTATACAGGGATTGCTGTGATATCGCCTGTAGGGCATGAATTTTGCTATATATATTTTTCATTTTATTTCTTTCCGCGATGCTCTATCATTTCAGTTTTTATATTGCGAAGGTCGCGATTGCCTAATCATTTCGGCTATTTTTCGCGGTGCCCAATCATTTCGGCTATTTATTTTATTTTCACTCGCTGCTTTTTATTGCGAGTTGCCCAATCATTTCGGCTATTTATTTTAGTTTCACTCGCTGCTTTTTATTGCGAGTTGCCCAATCATTTCGGCTATTTCGCATGCATACACATTTTTTACTTGCTGATTTTTTTATTTGCAAGTTGCCCCATCATTTCGGCTATTTCGTATGCATGTATGCTTCGCTGATTTTTTTATCGCGAGTGTGGAACTTGGAATCTGGTGCCAATCTCAGCATCAGCATCGCTACAACTGGAATATTGCCAGGAGCGAATCATCATTTGCCGTGGAAGGACTCGAAATTTGATACCGTTTTAGGCATCAGCATCGCTACAACTGGAATGTTTCCAGGAGAGAATCATCATTTGCCTCTGTCGATGTCGAACAAAGGTGGCTTAGCGGACAGGGTTAGGATCCCGTCGACTAAGGCTTTTGACTTCATGAGCCGTAAGGGTCTCACAAAGGTATTTCTCCCTACAAGTCGTGAGGATCTCGTAGGTGTGTTTTCTCCTTAGGGATCGTGAGGATTCCTAAGTGTATGTTCCCCTGTAAGTCGTAAGGATCCTACAAGAGGGTTTTCTCCTTGTAAGTCGAGAGGGCTTACAAGGGTTATTCATCATGCGAACATATCCCCAGTCACGGATGAGACTTGGTTAGGGAAATATTTATTCGCGCCCGTGGATTGTATACAAGGGTCAGTATTGAACCACTTATAGGGCAGTATCGAAAGTTGTGGGGGTTGCTTAAGCACAGGTTTAGGTCTCTGTAACTTAAGACTTTCGAATCTTATGAGCCGTGAGGGTCCCATAAGAGAGTTCTCCTTACGAGTCGTGAGGATCTCGCAAGTGTATTTTCTCCTTAGGAATCGTGGGGAACCCTAAGTGTGTTGCTCCCTTATGAGTCGTAAGGATCTCACGCGGGTGGTTTCTCCTTACAAGGTCGAGAGGACCCTGCAAGTGTCCTTTAACGAGGTTGCGCCCTTTCGGGTTTTCACAAACACTCGCCGGTAGCCCTGCTGTTTTTACTCACGGAACCCTTTCAGGTTTTCATCCGTGCCCATTTTACTTATGGACATACCGTTTTTTTTATATCCCTTTTTTAAAATTCTTTTTATTCTTTTTTCTAACGAGGTCGCGCCCTTTCGGGTTTTCACGAACACTCGCCGGTAGCCCTGCTGTTTTTACTCACGGAGCCCTTTCGGGTTTTCATCCGTGCCCATTTTGCTTATGGACATACCGTTTATTTTTAATTCTTTTTTTTTCACGTCAGCCTGAAGATGCTGCGGTAGTAGTTTAAAGACATTTCGGTCATTTGCAAGTTTTAGGACGTTGTGGTCCATCATTAGTTTAAGGACGTTTCGGTCCGCTGTTGCCGTAGTCGAGGCGAATCTCTAGTTTACTGACTTTTCGGTCTATGAGGCTTTCCCTATGAATGAGTATGATGCCCCCGGCGTATCCATCTTTCTCGGAGCGTGCGGTTGTGGCGGGCTCACCTTCCAGTTTTCGGAGATGACGAACTTGCCCTGTTGGTGTTGGTCTTCAACCCAGTTTTTGAAGACGTAGCAATCCTCGATCAGGTGACTTACCGTTTGGTGGTAAGGGCAATAATTGGGATCGTTGACATCGCCTGGCTGCAACGGACTTTTTGGACTCGGCAAATTGATGAGTCTGTCGCGCACTGCCAGCTCGAACAGTCTCCTTGTTTTATCTTGAGGAAACGAGTAAGGACGTCCTGGCCTCTCCTCGAGGGATATGCGTGGACGCATATTGTTTTGACGAACAACCGGTCTAGGGCCACTCGATTGTTGTTGAGTGTTGGCGAAGAAGGTCATTTTTTCCTTTCCTTTATCTTTTTTATTCGCTCCGAATATCGTGCAATTGAGCTGCTAAATGTTCTCGCAACTCCTCAATCTTTCAGAGATGGAATCCTTGAAGAGAGGGCCAAGGTCTACTTTTTCGTCGGAATCGCTCCCGAAGGTAAGAACTCGTGATCCCCCGGGCTCATCCTTACGACAATTGCCGGCAACTCTTTTATGCTCATCCAGCGTATTCTTCCGCTGTCTACGAGCTTCACGCTTTGTTCTGTTGACGTATTGCCTGTGGGCGACATACCCTTGCCACCAAAACTTAAAGGAGTCACAGTCTTCAGCAGGATGTGTGATCTTCTGATGATATAAGCAGAAGTTAGGATGCATCTCTACTCCACCGAGAGTGTTTTCTTCAGAGGGTGGTAGCTTCATCCCCATTGATATGGCTTTAGCGAACTTTTTCCTCGTCTTGAATTTGTTTTTATCCGCGGCGGATGTCTTTTGATTTGACGGGAGTGCCTCGACTCTTTCATCTAGTCGCCGGTGTTTAGCTCCTTCCAATATGGCCATCTCACGCTCTTGATTGGCTTTAACTTTCAGACGAATCTCATTCAGGAAGGTATCGATCATCTTGTCTGACGGCCACAGAAGTTCCGGCTTAGAATCCGCCCTCGTTTTCTCGGCACAAGGAGCCTCTTTATCGTTTATCAATGAGTGAGAGATCACGTGACAAGTTGCCCCCGATGCGTCCGTCATCTTTGGAGTGTGCGGCTGTGGTGGGTTTACCTTCCACTTTTCAGACAGCGCAAACTTGCCTTGTAGGTATTGGTCTTCAATCCAGTTTTTGAAGACGTAGGAATCCTCAATCGGATGACCCAACACTCGGTGGTAGGGATAGTAATTGGGATCATTGACGTCGTTTAGCTGCAACGGGCGTCTTGGATCTGGCAGATTGATGAGCCTGTTGCGCAGTGCCAGCTCGAACAGTCTTCTCGTTTTATTTTGAGGAAACGAGTAAGTACGTCCTAACTTCTCCTGAAGGGATACGCGTAGGCGCATATTGTTTCGACGGACAACCGGCTTCAAGTGGCTTGGCTGTTGTTGTGTATTGGCGACGACGATCGCTTTTCCTTTCCCCTTCTCATTTCGAGAGTCGGGTTTTGGAGGAGACGGTCCATGGCCCATCTGGTCCATTTGGGCTAATTTGTCGATCAAGGCCTGGAAAGTGGTCGGCCTGAAGAACATCATGAATTGCGAGATGGTCGCTTGAGGGTCAAGGGTACCCACGAACATGCCTACCACAGGTGCTTCTTCGATGCGTTGTTCGCATTTCGACCACAGATTCCGCCATCGTGTTGCGTATTGGACCCACATTTCGCCTGGCCTCATCCTAGCATTGATCAGTGCTGTTATCGGGGTGCGTCCACTAGCACTCACAAATCTTTGTGTAAACAGTAGCTCCATCTCCGCAAATGTTTTGACAGAGTCGTTAGGTAGCTCCGAATACTATTCAAAGGCTGTTTCTGCTAAGCTGCCGACGAATTAGCGAAGCAACAATTTATCATCGCCTCCAGTATTGCCGCATAAGGCCCTGAATTGAGCGACATGCTGATGTGGATTCCTCGTCCCTTTATATACATGGAACTTAGGGATCGTATATCCCGGCGGGTAACTGATTTGGTCATACCAGCTCGGATAGGGCCGTCCGGTTCTAACAATTTGCCTAGCCGCTTCACTCGCCTGATGAGCTCGTATTTGCTGAGCTATACAGTCATCCAGTGCGGCCTTGGAAATGGTTTCCTCCTTGGCTACTGACAGAGCCGGTGGAGGATTCGATGTTTGCCCTCTATCGTCTTCAATAATGATTGGAGGGTCATCAGCTGGAGGGTCCGGCTGTAACATCATCCCTACCATATCTTGGAAGAGGAGCGCCATTTGTTTTATGTTACCAGCTTGCTCTGCTGTTTCCCTGTCCTTCTTTTCTAGGATTCTGCGTAGGAAGTCAGTGTCAGTTTCTTGTTCATGACGCTGCTCTGATGATGCCTCCGAGCTTTCTTTTGGCCCGGTAAGTGCGGCCATCGCAGTCATCATCTCCTGAACCTTCTGCTGCTGTTCTTGAGCTTTCATCACGGATCGGGTGAGCGGTCGGTGACCCGTCGTAGCACGGCTGTCCTCTTTCCCGGATGCCATATAGACAGTGTGCACCACCATGCCCCCAGACTTGGGGCGTTTAGATTCAGTGCCTTTGCGATTTGCCAAAGACACAGGGATATTCTCTGGCCTCCTTCTTCTGTGAGCGGTCGAAGTTGAGGGGGCCGTCGTAGTGGGCACCCAAGTAGTTGTTGCTTTTTCTGACTTGACAGAGTAGTCTTTCTCTTGCTGAACCTTCATCTTTTTTTGTCGGCGGAAATAGTTCTGATCAATCACCGACTCTTGGACCTGTCGCCAGACCTTATAAATTTTAGAGGAAAGCCGTTGAGGGGGCTGTTTCAGCTTCTTCTCTGGAGTATTCTCCACAGGTAAAGGGGTTCTCTTTAGCACCGCAGTAGGAGAGTTTCTGCGCACCTTATTGAGAAATTCAAAGCTGTTCCCGGTCGGAACAGCATCATCGATCCCCACCGTTCGAGCTGGCGGAGTTATCCCGGATGGGGAGTTGCCCCCAGCCTTCCTCACTCGGCGCCAGTGGCGACGTCGATCGTGTCTTGCAGATGGAGTTGTTTCAGCTATAAGGGTGACTTTGTCATGCCCCTTGCTTTGAGGAGAGACTGTTATTGGTGCTAGCATGTCTAAGACTGACACCCGTTGAGAAGCAAGGTCTAATCCGTTAAAGACAGACCTCTGGGCAGGGGAAGCAACTTTTAGGACCTCTCCTGGAGCAGCAACCGGAATGGCCAGCCTTGTAAAAACTGACTTCTTAGAAGGAGGAGCCTTCCTAATGATTTCGTCCGCTTGAGCCGGGATGGCTATCCGCTTTGGGATGGCAGCTTCGGGTATCACGGGCTCGTAGACGTTCTGGCCCAGTCTGTTGGAAACTGAGGTATTGCAGTTGGGCGACCCGTTGAGAGGGGCCACGGCAGTAGCAAGCCGATCAAAGACCAACTTCTTTGGAGCTTCTTGCGATGTCATTGGGGCATTGAAGCTCATCGGTGGGAGCAGGGTCCTGAAGAATAGTCCAGCGGTGGCTTGAGTCACCTGCTCCACTGGCATTTTGAAAAGGGATGCCGCTTGGGGCCCATAAGTCACTCCTCCAGCAAGGACGGAGAGAGTGTTGCAGTTGCAGGCAGTGCAGTTTGAAGCCATTGATCTTCTGTTTTCTGCACGGAGCAAGACACCAAATCTAAGTACCTTGAATCCACAGGCAACCACAGCAAACCGCGATTTGTTCGCGAACACGACACACGAAGTGTGGAGTGGAAAGAGAAAAAGGTCCCACCGGGCGTGCCAGAATCTGTTCCCCACCGAACGGTGGCCAAGACATGGACGTCTTGCCTGGGGTTCGGGGCAGATGCTATTTGGTTTTATCCGTCCATCTCTCCGAAGATGCCAAGTTGATTTATGGCACCGTGTATCGAAGGTTTAGACGGATGCGGCCGATGTAGCAGACTTTGTCAGATCCCCCCTCGCTTGAGGGGTTTTTAATTGCGGGGACGCTCTTCCCTGCAGGCGCAAGCCCCTGCAGTTAATTATGCTACCGCATCGCGGTAACAACTTTATACTTCTCCAGAGTTTCACTTCGTGTCGTGGGTGTTTGGATTGTATACGGAGACTGATTTATGTTGTCGCCCGTAGGACGTGGATTAGTCCAAATCCGTATTTTCTTAGATTTGGGTTTGAGATTTTGGTTTGAAGATACGTTAGCCGTATTTAAGGCTAAGATCAACTCAAACGTTCGTTAAGGATATGTTAGTCCAGTTTAAGACTAAAATCAACTTAACGGGATCGTTTAGATTCGACAAAAGAGCGTTTGGGCTCTATTGTTCCAGTTTAGGGACATAGTGGTCCATTGAATGTATGGCCGTCGGGACCCGTCACCTCTCTGACGACGTTGAAGGATTACAACGATGGATGTCAGAGGAGTTCAGAGATGTACCCTTGAACCAAGGTTGATTGGGTGATCCATAGTCCAATTTGGGACTAAAGTCTGTTTGAAGGTTTAAGGATACGTTAGCCGTATTTGAGGCTAAAATCAACTCAAACGGGGTCGTTTAGATCCGACAAGAGAGCATTTGAGGGCTCTATTGTTCCAGTTTAGGGACGTAGTGGACCATTGCCAGTTTAGGGACATGGGGGTCCAGCATTCCCATTTTGGGGACGGATATTAGTTTAAGGACACGTTAGCCATATTTGAGGCTAAGATCAACTTAAACGTTTGTTAAGGATACGTTAGCCTAATCTCCAGACTAAGATCAACTTAACGGGATCGTTTGGATCCGGCAAGAGAGCAATTGGCTCTATTGTTCCAGTTTAGGGATATAGTGGTCCATGTTCCAGTTTAGGGACATGGGCGTCCATGGAATGTATGGCCGTCGGGACCCGTCACCTCTCTGACGACGTTGAAGGATTACAACGACAGGTGTCAGAGGAGTTAAGAGATGTACCCTTGAACCAGGTGTAAATTGATTTAAAAGAGCAGCCGTGCTCAGTCAATTTAATTTGAGGACTTACGGCCATGATTGGGCTAAGTCCAGTTGAAGATGTTCAACATTTTCATTTGTCTTTGGCCTATTAGGCCTATGCTAGGGCTTTGCCCCTGTTTAATAATGCACTGCATTTTATTTTTGGCCTGTAAGGCCTATTTGATTTGGGCTCTGTCCCCCTTTTTTATAATGCAGAGCATTTGTTTTGGTCCATTGGGCCTTTTAATTGGGCTCTGCTCTTTAATAATGCGCTGCATTAATTAGTCTGACAGAGTGCCACGTGGCTTGTCAGGCGCTTTGCGCCAATTGAGGAGCGCAAGGCGCAAGTCCATGGGGAGGTGACACGTGTCACGCTCTGGTGAGCGCAAGCGCAGTGCGCTGCGCTGTTGCGCTGCTGACACGTGGCGCGCTCTGGTGAGTTGCGCCAATTCATGAGAGCAGTGCTATGTTTTTAGAAGTGCATAGAGCAGATCATTATAGGGCTGACACGTGGCTCTCTCTGGTGGCTTGTGCTAACCCGAGAACGCAACAGTGCAGATTTTGCAAGTGCAAGGCACTGTTTTATTATTTTGATCAATTTTAGATCAAAGAAAACAAATTTTCTTGTTTTCAAAGAACCAGTGGTTCATCAAAAGGCAATGCCTTTATTATTATTATATTTTATTATTATTTTTATTGAAGATATTTGAACTTGTTCTTAGATCAATGATCTTTTTAGAAGAAATTCTTCTTTATTCAAAGGTTTTTACCTTTTTCATTCTCTGAGTTCTTTCTCAAAGTTTTCAGATGATTTCTCTCTTTTTCTCTCTGTGTTTTTGTGTTTCTCTCTTTTAGACTTGGGGTCTAGGGGCCTTTATATAGTGCCAATAGATTTGTTGAATTAGTTAAAGAGATCTTTCTCTGAGTGATTTAGGGATTTTTCCCTATCGTTGGACCTTTGATCCAAGGGCTTCTGTTTTACAGAAGAGAATCTTATTGTTTTAATAAGATCAGAAAGATCTTTCAGAATTTAATTCTGTTCGGCGCAAGCGCACCTGCGCTTGACACGTGTCGTGCAGCGCAGAGCGCAGTGCAACTGCGCTAGCACAACTGCACTGACACGTGTCGCGCAGCGCAGAGCGCAGCGCAACTGCGCTGACACGCGTCGTGCAGCGCAGAGCGCAGATTATCTGAAGCGTTGCTTCTTTAATTAAGGTTTGAATTTTAAACAGAGCTTTGCTCTGATTGGGTGCGCTACCTTGGGCGCTGCGCTCCCTGCGCTGGCGTGTCTGATTTTGACACGTGCTGCTTTGCGCAGCGCAGGGGATCTGATGCGTTGCTTCATTTATTTTAACTTTAATTTTCACTTCAATTTCAAAACAGAGCTTTGCTCTGATTGGGGGAAGCAGAAGCGTTGCTTCGTTTGCCGCCTTGGAATTTGAACAGAGCTTTGCTCTGATTGGGGTAAACAGAGACGATAGGAAAATTTGATAATTTGAGTAGTGAAAGTGAGCAATCCACCCTTCATAATCAAACTGACCAATTCCCAATTGAATTCCACAGCTCCAGTTTCAAAAATCTATCGAGTACACCAAATGATTCACCAATTGAGGATAACATATTTGATGAGTTGTGCGACTATGCAGTGTTTAATTTATCCGATTGTGAATGGTCCATTTCAAGTGAAACTAATGCCACTCTCTTTGATCTCTACATCTCTACTATAGAAAAACAACTTATTGAAAACCATACTTTTGATGAGGTGTCTAAGAAATTTAACTTTCATTTGATTGAGAATATCGACGCTGTGGATAACTTTGATGATGAACACACAGTCGTGGATGAGTTTTTCTCACCAATTCAACACTTTCCTTCAGATCTATGTGGGCATCATCCTGAACTATTAACTGTTTTTTCCGAACCCCATGTGCATCTGGATGTTATTGATGATGGTGAATGCACGAATGAGCTTAATTTTGAGGAGAATTTGGAGGATATCATTGAGGATGAGCCAGTTTTATTAGATGAGTTGGATTTCTAATTCATCATGCCCCTTCCATCGACTGTGAACTTCCTCCTGAACATTTAATCGACACCATTTCTCGATCACTTCACTCCACCTGTTCTATCGTTATCAAACTGCAAGACAACGTATCAACTTCATCTCTCATATCTGGTTTCCCGAGTTCAGTCGGCCCATATTTTCTTGCGAATCTTAAGAGGTTTGATCCATTTTCTCAAAGGATCGATAAATTAGTACAGTTAGAAAATCCCAGTTTCATATCGTTATAGATTGCACTAATTTATTCAATCAAATTTCAACCTCAAGTTCGTGCTCCATTTCTTTCTTCCCTCCGTTCATCTTCTCATCTACCAAGACCGTATCCCATTTCCGCCCACACACGGTCTCGTATATTCTTCATTTCTTTCCTCTACACGTTCTGTCTCCAACCATGGAATCATCACGATACAATTTTTGAATGGTTGGTATTAACATTTGGTCTATGTAAGGCCTTGTATAGATTGATGATGTTACCGCCCCCTAATACTGAACTTCAACGCTTAAACAGTGGAAATAATGTTTCACATAAGTTTGGGGGAAAATCTTTTTGTGTGTATATTTTGTTTCTTTTTTCCTGTAAAAAAAGGAACCGACAAAATTTTGGCCCCTCAACAATTTTAACCCTCTTTATGTGGCATGACAATGAGGGCACTGTCAAGTTTAAATTTGGAGGTGTGCTCAGTAAGCTTTCTATCTTTGCATTCATATGTATATTTTTCATTTGCATACTTATTTGAAAATCCATAAAAACCTGAATTTCTTTTCCAAAATATAAAAACTTTATCGTCAAGTTAGCTAGTAGGGTAAGTTAGATTTTATTCCGAAAAATTAATAGGTTAAAAATAACTAAATTCTAGGCTTAGGAACTGAAAATCCTAAAAATAACCCTCATTGAATTTAACCGTACTAAATATATGTCCTTGCAAATTTTTTTAGAAGTAATTAATTTTGAGTTCAGTTCTTGAGCTAAGTTAAGATGAAGGAAAAGTCTTGAAAGCTTTGTTGAAGGATAAGTTGAAAAATAGTTTCTATTCTTAAATCCAAATTCAGAAAGTATATACCCTACAAACTACACTTACACACACCTTGAAACTTGTGATAGTAGAGGATACCTAAAAATACTCTTGCCTGAAAGCCTAGTATGAAAGAAAAAAAGGTATTTGTAGCTAACCACCAAAAGAGCATCACTGAAAATATATCCGGTCTTAAAATAAAAAAAGAAAAAAATATATTGCAAAACCTGGAAACTGCTATTTACGTCTTAGTAAGCTCATGCATTCAGTAATCAGCTGATTAGTGCCTCAGGAAGGAGTAGTAGTCGCATGAAAGATGTGTGAGCAAATCCTCCCATCATTAATAAAAAGAAGTAGTACTGGGTATTAGGACAAGGTACTATAGCTTGAATTGAATTCTTGAGTGTAGGGGTGAAAATTTACACACGTAAAGGTCAACGATCAATGTTTGGTGGAGATATAGGAATGAAGAATAAGTCATATGTTTAAAAATTCCGGGTTAGAGACTGCACCTTAGAAGGAAAACTCAAGGGATACTGAGGTATTTATAAACTGACAAATGTTTAGGATCTTAGGTTGAATGAATAGGAGGTGTTAAAAATAAGAGATGGACATTGCTAATTTAGGATGATAGAGTTTCTAATTTAGATACTAAACAGTAGGATCAGAGTCAAGATTAACTTATGAACCAGCTTGATGGGATTTTGTGGGTAGTATCCGCTGAAAACCCTCAAGAGACAACACTCCTCCTACTGGGGACACCTAGAGATTTAACGGATTGTTGCACACGCTAAGTGCAATCATGATGCCTACGAAAGTGAGGTTAGGACTTTTTGAAAATAAAATGGTTTTGCTCGGGACGAGCAAAAGATTAGTTTGGGGGTATTTGTTCACACTAGAATATTGCATTTAATACAGCTCATTCTTATGAACATTTGTATATAGGTAGGTGCTTTTTATCCGTATTTGCTACATGATTACAGGTTACAGGTTCTCAGTCCCGAACAATGCAAATCACGCACAATCTCTACAGTTATGACATAATTCAGAACAACTGCCGAAAACAAATAAAATCCGGATTCTGGTTATCCACACCCGTCAAGTGCCGCTTACCAGTATAAGGGACAAGTTCTAGAGATAGTCATTCGTGTCTAAGATAAGTATAGAGCACGAGGATGGCAGCACAAGGATTAAGGTGGCAACGCGGAGCTCGAGGGAGATCAAGGCCAAAAGACAAAAATAGTTGCCATTTTGGACTGTTGTGAATCTCAGAATATTTTGAAACTATTTTGCAAATTTGAACCTGTCAAAAAGAAGAAGAAAGAAACACAAGAAAATACAAGAAAAACGGTGCGCCAATTCCATAAAATGACCATAGAAGGATGAAATTTAGGCCATAACGGCGGCGGATCCACGGCCTCATCATGACGTCTCGCGACGAAATTTCATAGGTGTTTTTTTAATTGTATATAGGCTCAGAATATTGCCTTAGGGTTTCACTTCTCTGCCTATATATACTGCGGATGTGTGCCAAACCAACCATTCTTTACTTTCCTTAGGATTAGGGTAGTTTAGTGTAGTTTTCCTCTTCTTCTTCATCTCTTCTCCATTGAAATATGGTGAGAGCTTTTGAGTGGATAAATAATGAAGATGAGAGTTTTCTTTTATCTTGTATTTTTATTTTTTTGCATTGTATTTTAATTCTTAGTATAACTTTTATTACTTGTTTGTTAAAATAGTTGTTGGTTTTATTGTTCTTCTTTTCTTTTATTCTAATCTCTATTTTTAAGCCATGATACTCAATGGAGTCTCTTACTTAAGTGAGGGCCCAAGTAGTTAGCTTGCTATTTTTTTCTAATCATATTCTTCTATTCATTCTTCTCTTCTTCTTGTTTTATTTTCTTTTCATGTGTGGGTAGTTTACTCACTTGTTAGGGTTGAGGAAGAGTAGTATGAAGGATGGAAAAATCCCTTGTGTTTCTCTTCACCAAACAACTTGAAATCGAAACTAGACCAAACAAACACAACCCTTTCTCTTAGGTGCTCTATAAGTGACATGTAGCCGCGACCTAAGTCAAGAATTCCTTTAGGCGTACTACAATATGACATGTAGTTGTGACTTAAGTGGAGACTTGTTGTGTGTGTTTGGTCTAGGGTTGGAAATAAGATTATGGAACAGACGGACAAGGGGCACTAGGAATGAATTTAGCATTGGAAAGCTTGCTTAAACTAGCAAATACCATTCCTATGTCCTCCTAATCCGCGTTACTTCCGATTATTCCAACATCATTTTAGTGATGGCACAAGACAAGCACAAGATTAATTCCTGACTCTACTAACCAAATCTAACCCTAACAAGTTCTCTTTGAACATAAAAATACAAACACTTAGGATAGCTCAAACACACTTGTACATTTTTACTTAACTCGTCTAAAATAAGAACGAATCACTAACCATCTCCCAGTGAACGACCCGTACTTAACCGGCTAGCTACATGCGAAACCATCTTGATTGCGGTAAATAGAACATATATAACGCATAGCACAAACCTACCAATCAGTTCATTTCCCATGGTAATGAAACTCGTCAGGGCTGCAGGGCTTAAACCGAACAGAGACATTCGCCGGCTGTGTCTTAACCCCTTCAATCTCTGAGAGCAGAGGCAAATTTATTTTGATGATTGGGTGCTCATAAGGTCTCACCATACCAGTCAACCTCTACTAGATGCATTAAAAGATGGTAATTTGAGCCTGTCAAATAGGGACATCGCCTATCTTTACTCGATCCTCTCAGGTTTCTTAGTATACCGGCGGAGTAACGATGTTGCCTATAGGCCATATATCCCCTACTGCTTCACCCGGCAATTTGGGTATGACCAAGACGTTCCGCTCCAAGCTTTTCATTGACATCCCGTTTTTATGAGGGAGTTGGAAAAGAACGCCATTCACCACTTCGTGAGGCTAAGCACCGGATCCCGCTTCGTGGTTCCTGATCCGAACCGCGTCCCTTGACTATTATCGGCCTTTCATCATGGTACTCATCATCCATGGCTGGGGTCATCGACCAAGAGAAGCATGTTTTCCTGGGTTGACGGAGTGCGATGAAGGCGTCAAAACCCAATTTTCCCTTAAGACCAAGGTCGACCATTCTTTCTTCCCTGCCACGGGAAGGGACACTGGCAGCTACTTCCACTGTCCGGGAATTCAGAACAGCTCGAGCTTTCGGAAGCATTTCGACAGAACTTTTTCCTGGTACCAGGAGAAGAGCGGCTGCTGGTAAAAAGTGAGCTCCATTGCTGATTGCTTCTGGACCTTCCGGCAGGTTACATCATAATGGCGGTGTTTCGCCTATTGACGATCATGTTCTTGCACTGGAAGCATAGTCATCTGTTGGGGCTGACATTGCGGGTGACTTACCGTCAAATTCAGAAATCAGGAAGCATCGGCCGAGGGTACCGTTAAGAAAGAAAAGGGTCTTTCCAATTGCCACTGGCTCCCGCAAGAGGCGAAAGGCTTCTTTTATGGTTGGCCTTGTATCTGGTCTGGAGACCCAAGATTCCCCGACCCAAAGCATTTCTGAATATGGGACGAATGTCGAAGTCATCTTCCAGAGTCATCTGTTGCGGAGGCTATCGACTTTTCGGCAGCCGTTGTAGAAACATTGGCAGAGGATGATGATGATGACCTTCAGGCGACGTTATCCGCCTCTGCACAACTTGCTGCAGAAGAAGCAGAGAAGACACGGGCGCTTGCGACAACTAGTATAACTCTTCTGTTTTTCTTCAAGTATTGTTATTATTTTTAAACAATATTGTGTGTTTAATTGTTTTCTCTCTCTCTCTTCTATAGCGTTATCCATTAAAGAAGTTATCCAAGTGTCCCTCGATTCATTCCGAGAAGAAGTACTCATGAGGCAATGAGCTACCCAGGGTTCCGGTGAGATCCGTTTTCCTGATGTTTTATATGTACGATGCACCATTTGTTTTGTACGCTTATCGATTTCTCTTTTCTGTGATTTTCTCAGCAGATGCTAGCGAACAATCATCTGGTATTCATAAATCAGATATCCCTACTCGAACAACTACCACGCCTTCATTGAGGTTGCTGACTTTTGATCACGGCCCTTCTCGACTGTCATGGGAAAGAGCACTTAAACAGCCGGTGTCCTCCACTCTCGATGCCGAACTTATTGACGACAAAGAGGTCTAACTGGTACATGCCCAAAGATCTCTTTAGACGGCTCAGGTGGAAGAAACACGCCGTTTCCGTGAAGAAGCCGTACTTCGGGCTTCTTCAGGTAAAAGAGTCTTTCTTTCTATTCATCCCAGTCCAAGTGATTATTTTATTAACCCCTTGGTGACTGTATCTACAGCTGGTGCTAGTTCTAGTAATCAAGATATTGCTGATACTTCTGAAGAAGGTGAGATCCCTTCAGCGGAGGTCCCTGTGCCATCTGTGGAACCAGCGAATGACGAACTGGTCAACCCTTACATGGATGAACTCGATTATTCGGGTTTTGATATGCACGATCCTGTTTCTCCTAAAGTCACAGCCTCTGTTAGTGGCTCGCAGGCATCTGACAAGGTCAACAGTGTGGCGATAGCGGCCGTTGACTCAAGAGCCTCGTCCCCTTTAGATTCTGTGAACCAATGTGGTTCTATCGAGGCAGGGGTTGAGGTTAGCAACGTTAAGGGAACGTCTGTAGCCCCAGTATCACTGACTTCTACAGGACTTGTTAGTATTTCATGCCGCCTTTACTTTATGCTCATTTTCATCTTTGCCAGATATATTTGCTGATGCGTTTTTTTGTTTCATGTATAAGCACGCCAACAACTTCATCATCTTCACCATCAAGAGCTGCCACCGTCATCATTCTTGATGTTTTATAACCCGGGAAGGCTGGCGTTATGACCATTTTTGCCTCTCTTGTCTTTTCTGCAATGACGACGGAAGGTACCTTTTTTAACAACTCCGTTATTATGTCGTCTATCTGATGTTTCAGTGATGGGTCTGATGGTATCCCAACTTGCCAGTGTTATTTTGGCAAGGCTAGGTCACAGCTCACCTTCCCGCCCAGTACTTGGGTCCAGCGTCAGTAAGCTTCATCTTTGGCCCGTTCTTTCCTGGTTCTTTTTCAAAGATTATCACTCACAATGAATTGCAATGCAATTCTGCAGCTTATAGACAATGATAGCGCAGGGGGACCTGCTGCACTTCCTAATTTGCCAGCTCCAGTAGCTTCGGTCCATTTTGAGTCTCAGGTCGCCATGCCCGCGAGGCCTTTTGCCCGACGCACGTCTCCGGTACTGGCAGCGAGCAGTTTACAGTCGCTAACGGCTCTCATCGCGGAACAGAATGCCGGCGTTTCATATTCCGCAAGAGAATTTGCTGAGGTAGTTGATCTCATGTTGGGCACTTTCAGCATCTATCATGAAGAATCCCTGGTTCGCACTTGGGTTGACTATTGTCGACAAGTAGAAACCTGTCTTCATGAGATCGCGTTTAACCGTCCCGTCGCCGAAGCACAATTTTCAAAGGATCGGCTTAACGAACGTGTCGAGCGATGCGTTGCTCTTATTGAGTCTGAGGAGCAGAGCCTAATCCAGAAAAAGTCAGAGGGCGAAGCAGCTTCCCGAGAACTTGGACGCTTAAGAAGGGAGCGAATAACTATTGCTAATAAAGTGTACACACTTCGCAGAGCACTTGCCCAAGCTATGGCCAGAGGACTGGCCTTGGATAATGAAGTTGCGACCATGGAACCGGTGGTGCAGAATGATGTCGTTGAGAATCATGTCATTGACAACAAGCTCGCTGTTCAGTCGAAAATATTGCACTTTTGATATAACATTTTCCTTACTTTTCTTAAATATTTAATCATATTTATTATAAATATAGAACATATGTGGTTTTATCTGCAAAGTTACTCTTTATCATATGTTTATATATTATAATTAACATTACGAAGGAAAATATATGCATATAATATTTATATAATATTTTTATTATGCATATCATATTAAATAATCTTAATCGAATTTCTTAAATATTTATTGCCATATAAAAGATTAAGATACTATCTCTAATTTAAGAAATATTACTAATATGATTCATGGAGATATTTTGCAGATTTAGCTCAGGTCGAAAGATCAAGATATTCGAGATACCAGGATCAAAATCTGCCAATAAAATTGTAGAATCAATACTGGTAGAGACTCAGGAAATATTTGAAGAATCTAGGCATTGAAGAAATCTCCACATGTCAACATGAGAGAGCACCTGAAATTTGGAACCCTGATCTCCCCAAACCGTCGCCCTTCCGCGGCCAATAGGCACAACTCGCGGCGGGTCCACGGCCATTTGATGGCCGTAGGATCTGAAAATTTTGGAGTTGGATCATGATTACATATCTTAACTTATGACATCTAGGGTTTCTGATTTAAGGGCTATATAAAGGACCGAGAGCAAAAGTTAGAAATCATCACCTTTAACATGAAGCAAATCACCGTTAAGAACAAGAGATGCACAACAGGTCCGCAATTCGACGTGATAGAGCGACGTGAATATCGACTGAGCATCTACTTCTTACGAGACAGAGATCGAGAGCAACTTCTTCTTATAATCTAAATTCGAAGGATATGTACTTGTAACGTTGATTAATAAAGATAGATCATTTGCTTAATTATTTCGCATTTACTTTCTGCATTTAAATTCTGTATTATGATTTCCTTCTCTATCCTTTCTTCTTCTATCTCAACCATGCGTGAGTAATTCTGCACTTGCCAGGGTTCATAGAATTAGGGTAGATCAATAGATGAAAAAAATATTATAGCTCCTTTTACATCTTATTAAGTTTATAAACTTTAGCAAAATAAATGTTCACATCCTTATCGGGCGCGCTATCAATTTATTGATAGTCTCGACCGCGATTTGAGATTAGATTAACAATTGTTTTGGTAAAGGCTAGACATAAATAGAGATCAATGCAAGGATAAGGGTTAAGAGTGGGGAAACCCTAGTTTCTTCCGAAAGAACCCTAATCCACATTCATCACTATCGATCTAGGTTTAAATCTATTAAAAGATAAAAAGAGTTATCTTTAATTAATCATCCATTACTACTAAATTCTATGAACCCCATAAGTCTCTTCTTCATAGATTCTACATCCGTATATCGTAGATCTACAACCAATCACCCCTTCTTTCAATAAACTCGTATAAAGTAAGATTAAAAGTTTCACGCATCCCTGCGGACGACCCGTACTCATCTTGGCTAGTTACTTGCGATGTCGTTATTGATTGCGGTTAACTTCACTTTACAAAACACTTTTTCACACCAATCACTCGCCGAACGCCGTCGTCAAAAGGTGGAGACTGAATCCCTGCTAGCCACTTTGGAGAATAGAGAGAAGGAATTTGAAGAGAGGAGAAGATATTTTGCTGACTTGCTAGGAGCTCCATCATCTTGATATACAAATATACATATTTTTTTGTACTCCTTCTTGCAGATTGTATCTTTTAACCACTTTGATTCATGAATAAAAGATATATTTTTTGTATTCGCATCTCTATGTCTCATAATTGTCCTGATCTGGCGCGGATTAGTTTATTTACTCATTTTGAAGTTTTTAGTATATTTACTCATTTCGAAGTTTTTAGTTTACCTTCCCCTTAGATTTATAAGCAAACTCGACCTAACGTTGAATATGGATAACCCCTCTCTTTTATGATAGTGGTCCGTTAGGTTTGTGGTACTAGATTAAGTCCATCGTACCGTCGCGTTGGCTGATATATTCTCGATATGCAATCCCTTGGGTTGTGGCTCGAGTATCCCCGCGTTTGTCGTGTCTCTGATCCCTTCTGAGGCTGGACATGACGTCTTCAAGTAATCTTCTTAGCTTGGAATATCTATATTACCGTCAGAAGATCAAGCGTTAGGTATTGCCATGGCTCTTTACTTGAGGTTAGACTTAATTTGATGCCCCGATGAGTCATAACCGTACCCTTCTGAGGTGGGATGACATCTAATAGTCTCTAAGCTTGCCGTCGAGAACTGAAGCTAGGAATATGCCATCACTTTACTTTTTCTTTGATGATGTCGCACTAATTCTTCGCTGAAGTAGGATAAACATCAATATGACCTATAGGGCGTATATATCATCATCGAGGTCTGGAGCTAGGATTTTGCCATCGCTCCATTTTTATTTGACCGTTGCGTTCACGCCCTGCTAGAATGAGGAGGAACGTTGAGATGATCTCCAGGCTGTAAATGTTGCCACCGAGATCTGGAGTTAGGATTTTGGCGTGACTCCACTTTTGTTCGACCTTTAGGTCCTTATTGACTTCGCATCTGCACCGAGAAGGAACATCGAACTGGAGATAGGATTTTTCCATTACTCCACTTTCGTTCGACCCTTGGGTCCTTGTTGACGTCGCATCTGCACAAAGAAGGAATGTCGGGCTGGAATTAAGATTTTGCCATTACTCCACTTTTGCTTTGGCTCCTTGGAGTTTTGTCGACACCCCGTCTGTATTTTGCTGGAGTAAGAGGGGCGTCTAAATAGTCTCTAGGCTGTAGACGTGCCATCAAGACTTGGTTCTTTTTTTGACGAAGTATGATGGGAAAATATGGTTCCCTTTCTTTCATTTGTGCCCATGGATTGTATACAAGAGTCAGTATGGACCTACTTGCAGACATACAAATTTTATTTTATTATTTTTTTATATTTCCACGATACTCTATCTTTACAGTTTTTTATATCGCGAAAGTCACGATTGCCCAATCATTTCGGTTATTTTTATTTTTACTCGCTACTTTTATCACGAGTTGCCCTATCATTTCGACTATTTCACATGTATATTTTTGCTCACTGATTTTTATTGAAGGTCGTCCCATCATTTCGGCTATTTCATATGCGGTTTTTTTGCTCGCTGATTTTGGTGCGAGTCGGGGACTTGGGTCCTGATCTCAATCTTGGCATCAATATCGCTACAACTGGGATATTGGCAGAAGTGTGTTGGGGTCAAAAATTACACCCCGGTTGACCAAGTCAAAATCAAAGTCAACTCCAAATCAAGTAGGACCAAGCCCCGATCAAGTGGGCTTATGCTCAAGTCGGACCCGAACATGAAGAGGCCGGCCTCCCTCATGCCAAGAAGAAAATTATGTAATAAATAAGTTTGATTTAATTTTCATGCATGAATGTAAAATAAATGGGCAAAAAACCCAAATTTTTGTAAAGCTCATGGCTCATGTGCAAAAAGAAGTAAGCACATGAGGCATGAGATGAGCGAAATGCCATTTGTAAAGCCCAAGGGGCTATGTGTAAATTTCTAAGCTTATATAAGGCAACATGATAATGAAATGAAGAACAATAATAGATTCCCCTAAAAAATATTAGGGTTCTGTGCCTCTTTCTCCTTCCTCAAGGTTCTAAACCTTCTTCTTTTTTTTGGAATTAAATCAAGAGTTTAACTCTTCTTTTCCAAAAAATAAATAGTTTTTCACCATAAAACTCTTGAAGGGGAGCTCGGATATCCTATCAAATCTCTAAAAGGGAAGATTTTTTAGTCTCACCCTCTTTTCTCTAAGATCCAGCCAACAGAAAGGAGGAAAAAGGAGACCCATCTCCAAAAATCCCATTTTGGAAAGATCCAAGGCTCAAGAGAAGATCCAGGGCTTAAGAGAGATGAAAGAGGTCCCCTTTTATCATCTCCGAAAATCTCTTGGGAGTTTAACTCCGAACAAGAATCTCTTCTTTAGGAGTTTAACTCCAAACCAATCTATAAGAAGCTCAACTTCGAGATCCAAATTCTCGAAGGAGTTAAACCCAAAAAATCCAGATCTTTTTGGAGTTTAACTCCACAAAAGACCATTTTTTTAGGAGTTTAACTCCAAAAGTCACTTGGGAGTTCAACTCCCAGTTCAGGGGCTAAGCCCCCTTTTTCCGGGGGCGTCTAGCGTCCACGTATAGGGTGCATGATCCGCTGGCGCCTACGCGCCATGCACGTGAACCGTTGGTGCCCAGTGCCCACGTGCAGGGTACATGACCCTCTAGCGTCCAGCACCCATACGCCAAGCACGTAAACTGCTGGCGCTCAGCGCCCATATGCAAGGCATGTGGCCCGCTGGCGCCCAGCGCCCGCATGCAGGGCACGTGGCCCGCTGGCGCGCACGTGGCCCGCTGGCGTGTCCTTATAACGCTCCTCACCCTTCTTTTTCCCTCACTCTACACATTCAAAACACGTCCCCCGTTAGAAAAAATTTCTAACAGGGTGCTGCCCCGCACCCCATAAGAGGGCTGCTAACCCCTTTGACCTCCCGCCCGCTATCCGGATAGCGGGACCTTCGTAACATCTGTGAGACCCTCGATACATCCTTCAAAACATAACACACACACAGCACATTGAGTTCGCATGACCTGTTTTACCCGTCAATCGGAGGTTCTCTCGCTCTAAAAGCGAGGGGTAATTAACGGTAGTTTAGTCCACAGCTGCCAGAGATTCAGATCATCACAATCAATAAACCCCAGCCTATCGTAGGAAGGGGTAATCTGTATATACCCGATAATCGACGCGTATTCCTATCTCAATGGGGTGACGAAAAACACCCTACAGGTTCTGGCATGCCTGATGCGACGTATCTTTCCTTCCATATTTCCGGTTAAACGTTCATGCGAACTCAATCAATATATACATCGATTATCTATATTGAAAATATTGCTCTTTCATCGATTATCTATATTGTATATAAGCACACAAAAAATTTGATAATGGAAGTTAGAAAGTGACAAATTACATTTGAAAGATAGGAATAGTTTAAGAAAAATAAGAAAGTTAGATGTTTTCTTAAACAAAACTAGTAATAAGTAGTTATGAGCTGTTGTCCCAAGGGTTAGTAAGATGAAGGAAATTGCTAATCTGAGGATAAAATTAAGTCAGAAAAATAGTCCTTATTCTTGACTCCAAACATTTGAACGTTGATACCCTTCTATACGCACTTACACGCACTTACACACATCTTGAAACATGGGATAGTAGAGGATACCTTGAAATGATCTTGTCTAAAAGCCTTAGTATATAATATATATATATATATATATATATATATAAGTGGTGGTGGAGAAAAAAAAATGAACACCAGTTTTGTATTTACCAAGGCAGCGTACAAAAATATAGCGAGGGTGCTTTATCACCTAGTGCCTTAGACCAACTGGTTTGGGAGCCACTGCTAAGCCTTAGGTGTTGCAAGACGAGGAATTACTCCTAAATGCGCGAGCACATTTTGTAATCGGTCGGTTAGTACCTCAAGAAGTATTAACGGTCGCATGAAGGATGTGTAAACAATTCCATCTAAAATATTCACCAAATATAAAGTACTTTGAAAGATGGACAAGAGTATGATAGCTTGAATTGAATTCTCTAAGTGTAGAGATGTATTTTACACACACGTAGGGATATATGATCAATGTTTGGAAGAAAGATAGGGAGGAAGACTAAAGGCGATGTTTTATTGAGGGATGATGTGGTTTCTAACATCTTTTCACGACCATTAAGATAGGGCTCGTAGCAACCGAAAAGCTGGTATAGTTGGAAACTCTTATTTTCAAGTTCTTTCTTTTATAAGTTCTTATCTTTGCATATAACTTTCACCATCTTTCTATTATTATAGGATTTTGTGGGTGTAATCCGCTGAAAACCCTCAGGAGACAACACTCCTCCTACTAGGGGCACCTAGAGGTTTAACGGCTTGTTGCACGTGCTCAGTGCAATCGTGTTGCCTACGAAAGTGTGCTACTTAGTTTTTTCTTTCTTTTTCTCCTTCTTTTGAAAAACTAGTTTGTTCGGGACGATCAAAGATAAGTTTGGGGGTATTTGTTCAGTTGATAAAACTGCACTTTTAATATGACATTTTCCTTACTATTTATATATAATAAAAGATGTTTATTATAAATATGACACATATAAGGGTTTATCCGTAAAAATACTATTTTCATGTGTTTATATTTTATAATTAACATTATAAAGGAAAATGGTAAGCATATAATATTCATATAATATTTGGACTATTTTAATATGAAATATCTTTGACCAATTCTCTTAAAGCTAAAATATCATGACAAATGGTTAAGATAATATCTCAATAAAAATAAATTCTACTAACATCATTTATTGAGATAATTGTGCAGGAATTATATCATGACTACAATCAAGGAAATCCGAGTTGGCGAGATCAAATCTGCCGAAGATATTCAAGTATGGTGAAGAATGGTTGTAAGTGCGTATAGTAGGGTATCAACGTTCAAATGTTTGGCGTCAAGAATAAGGACTATTTTTCAGACTTAATTTTATCCTCAGATTAGCAATTTGCTTCATCTTACTAACCCTTGGGACAACAGCTCATAACTACTTATTACTAGTTTTATTTAAGAAAACATCTAATTTTCTTATTTTTCTTAAATTATTCCTTACGAGATCCTCACAACTCGTAAGGAGAATTCTCCTTTGAGACCCTCACGGCTCACAGGGTTCAAAAGCCTTAAGCTACAGGGATCTAAACCTTTTCTTAAGCCATCACAATCTCCAATGCTGCCCTACAAGCGGTTCAATGCCGACCCTTGTATACAATCCACGGGCACGAATAAACATTTCCCTAACAGATTCCCACCAGCGACTAGGGATATGCTCACACGGTAAACGACCATTGTAAGTTCTCTCGACTTATAAGAAGAAAACACTCTTGTAAGATCCTTACGACTTATAAGAGAACACACACTTAGGAATCCTCACGATTCCTAAGGAGAAAACGCACCTAGGATATCCTCATGACTCGTAGGGAGAAACACCTTTATGAGACCCTTACGGCTCACGAAGTCAAAAGCTTTAGTCGACGGGATCCTAACCCTGTTTGCTAAGCCACCTTTATTCGACATCGACAGAGGCAAATGATGATTCACTCCTGGCAATGTCCCCGTGGTAGCGATGCTGATGCCTAAATCGGTATCAAATTCTAAGTCCTTTCATGGCAAATGATGATTCGCTCCTGAAAATATTCTAGTCGCAGCGATACTGATGCTAAGATTGGCACAGATTCCAAGTTCCATACTCGTGGCGAAAAGTCAACGAGCCAAAAATGCATATGAAATAGCCGAAATGATGGGGCAACTTGCAACAAAATCAGCAAGTAAAAAAAATATATATGCATACAAAATAGCCGAAATGGTTGGGCAACTCGCAATAAAAAGCAGCGAGTAAAAAAAATAAAAAATAGCCGAAATGATTGGGCAATCGCGATTTTCGTGATATAAAAAGCTGAAATGATAGAGCATCGCGGAAAGAATTAAAAAAATGAAAGAATAAAACTTTTTGCCCTACAGTTGAGATCATATCGATCCTTGTATACAATCTAGGAGCACAAACAAAGAAAGGAACCATATCGTCCCACCAGGCTTCATCGAAACGAAGCTAAATCTTGACGGTTCATAGACAATCTAGAGACAATCTCGACATTCGTCGCAATATTGCAGACGCAGTGTTAACAAATGAAACGAAGGAAGATCCCTAGCTTCAGGGTCTCGACGTCAACATCGACAACTTAGAGATCAACACCGGCGTTCTTCCTCCCTCCAATCGGATGCAGACACAACATCAACAAACGGAGCCACGGCAAAGTCCCCTAGTTCCAAATCTCGACGGTTCACAGACAGCCTAGAGACTACCCCGGAACCATGGCAAAGTCCCCTAGTTCCAAATCTCGACGGTTCACAGACAGCCTAGGGATCACCAACGGCGTTTCTCCTTACTCCAGCAGGATGCAGATGCGACGTCAACAAACGACCCCAGAGTCAAAACAACGGAACCATGGCAAAGTCCCCTAATTCCAAATCTCGACGGTTTACAGACAACCTAGAGATCACCAACGGCGTTTCTCCTTACTCCAGCAGGATGCAGATGCGACGTCAACAAACGACCCCAGGGTCAAAACAACGGAACCATGGCAAAGTCCCCTAGTTCCAAATCTCGACGGTTCACAGACAATCTAGAGATCACCAACGGCGTTTCTCCTCACTCCAACCAGATTCAGACGTGACGTCAACAACCGACCTCAGAGGCGCAACGAAACGGAGCCATGGCAAAGTCCCTAGTTCCAAATCTCAATAGCCACATCTACAGCCTGGAGACCAACAACGTTGTGCCTCCTCATTCCAGTAGGACACAGATGTTACACCATCAATTGGAACCACGACAAAGTCCCCAGTTCCAAGAATCTACGGTTCACAGACAACCCAGCGTCATCAAATGACCCCGTCTTGGATACACGTCAGCAAATGACCTCGTCACGGAAACACGTCAACCAATGACCTCCCCGCCGGATCAACGCTTCGTCTCGGAAACAAGTCAACCAACTCCGAGAAAATCAGTGTCCTTGGCAAAACCTTAATTTAGGGAAATCAGTGTCCTTGACGAGAGCACCTCGATTCGCGTCGGCCCGCAGAGAAATCAGTGTCTTTGCAGGAATACATCGATTCGTCTCAACTCCGAGGAAATCAGCGTCCTTGGCAAAAACCTCAATTCAGGGAAATCAGCATCCTTGACGAGAGCATCTCGATTCGCGTCGACCCGCAGAGAAATCAGCGTCTTTGCAGGAATACCTCAATTCGTTTCAACCCCAGGGAAATCAGTGTCCTTGGCAAAAACCTCGATTCAGGGAAATCGGCGTCCTTGAAGAGAGCATCTCGATTCGCGTCGACCCGCAGAGAAATCAGCGTCTTTGCAGGAATACCTCGATTCGTCTCAACCCCAGGGAAATCAGTATCCTTGGCAACCTTCTCGATTCAGGGAAATCAGCGTCCTTGACGAGAGCATCTCGATTCGCGTCGACCCGCAGAGAAATCAGCATCTTTGCAGGAAAATCTCGATTCGTCTCAACCCCAGGGAAATCAGTGTCTTTAGCAAAAACCTCGATTCAGGGAAATCAGCGTCCTTGACGAGAGCACCTCGATTCGCGTCGACCAGCAGAGAAATCAGCGTCTTTGCAGGAATACATCGATTCGTTTCAATTCCGAGGAAATCAGTGTCCTTGGCAAAAACCTCGATTCAGGGAAATCAGTGTCCTTGACGAGAGCACCTCGATTCGCGTCGGCCCGCAGAGAAATCGGTGTCTTTGCAGGAATACATCGATTCGTCTCAACTCCGAAGAAATCAGCGTCCTTGGCAAAAACTTCGATTCAGGGAAATCAGCGTCCTTGACGAGAGCATCTCGATTCGCGTCGACCCGTAGAGAAATCGGCGTCTTTGTAGGAATACCTCGATTCGTTTCAACTCCGAGGAAATCAGTGTCCTTATCAACCTCCTCGATTCAGGGAAATCGGCATCCTTAACGAGAGCATCTCGATTCGCGTCGACCCGCAGAGAAATCAGCGTCTTTGCAGGAATATCTCGATTCGTTTCAACCCCAGAGAAATCAGTGTCCTTGGCAAAAACCTCAATTCAGGGAAATCGGCGTCCTTGAAGAGAGCATCTCGATTCGCGTTGACCCGTAGAGAAATCAGCGTCTTTGCAGGAATACCTCGATTCGTCTCAACCCCAGGGAAATCAGTATCCTTGGCAAAAACCTCGATTCAGGGAAATAAGTGTCCTTGACGAGAGCATCTCGATTCGCGTCGACCCGCAGAGAAATCAGGGTCTTTGCAGAAATACATCGATTCGTTTCAACTCCGAGAAAATCAGTGTCCTTGGCAAAAACCTCGATTCAGGGAAATCAGTGTCCTTGACGAGAGCACCTTGATTCGCGTCGGCTCGCAGAGAAATCAGTGTCTTTGCAGGAATACATCGATTCATCTCAACTCCGAGGAAATCAGCGTCCTTGGCAAAAACCTCGATTCAGGGAAATCAGCGTATTTGACAAGAGCATCTCGATTCGCGTCGACCCGCAGAGAAATCAGCGTCTTTGCAGGAATACCTCGATTCGTTTCAACTCCAAGGAAATCAGTGTCCTTGGCAACCTCCTCGATTCAGGGAAATCAGCGTCCTTGACGGGAGCATCTCGATTCGTGTCAACCCGCAGAGAAATCAGCGTCTTTGCAGGAATACATCGATTCGTTTCAACTCCGAGGAAATCAGTGTCCTTGGCAAAAACCACGATTCAGGGAAATCAGTGACCTTGACGAGAGCACCTCGATTCGCGTCGGCCCGCAGAGAAATCAATGTCTTTACAGGAATACATCGATTCGTCTCAACTCCGAGGAAATCAGCGTCCTTGGCAAAAACCTCGATTCAGGGAAATCAACGTCCTTGACGAGAGCTTCTCGATTCGCGTTGACCCGCAAAGAAATCGGCGTCTTTGCAGGAATACCTCGATTCGTTTCAACTCCGAGGAAATCATTGTCCTTGGCAACCTCCTCGATTCAGGGAAATCAGCGTCCTTGACGAGAGCATCTTGATTCGTGTCGACCCGCAGAGAAATCAGCGTCTTTGCAGGAATACCTCGATTCGTCTCAACCCCAGGGAAATCAGTGTCCTTGGCAAAAACCTCGATTCAGGGAAATCGGCATTCTTGACGAGAGCACTTCGATTCGCGTCGGCCCGTAGAGAAATCAGTGTCTTTTCAGGAATACCTCGATTCGTTTTGACTCCATGGAAATCAGTGTCCTTGGCAAAAACCTCGATTCAGGGAAATTAGTGTCCTTGACGAGAACATCTCGATTCGCGCCGACCCGCAGAGAAATCAGTGTCTCTGCAGGAATATACGACGTCAGCAAAGCGGAGCCGCGACAAAGTTCCCAGTTCCATGACTCGGCGGTGCACAGACAAACCAAAGTCAACTCTCGACCTCCCAGTTGAAGCAATGCTTTAACTCGGGAGTAGGTCAACTCATCAACTACTTACGAGTCCTCTCGACTTGTAAGGAAGAAAATTCTTTTGTGAGATCCTTTCGACTCTCAAGAGAAAACACACTTAGGAACCCTCACGATTCCGAAGGAGAAAATACACCTACGAGATCCTCTCGACTCGTAGGGAGAAAAAATCTTTATGAGACCTTCACGGCTCATAAAGTTGAAAAGTCTTAGGCAGCAAATCTGAACCTGTTTCCTAAGCCATCGCTTCTTATCTCGATTCTGGGAAATCAGCGTCCTTGGCGAGAACCTCTCGATTCATTTTGACCCGCAAGGAAATCAGTGTCTTTGCGAGAATCTCTCGATTCGTCTCAACTTGCGGGGAAATTAGTGTCCCCACACATAAAGAAAATTCTCTTGTAGGATCCTTACGATTCTTAAGAGAAACGCACTTAGGAGTCCTCACGACTCCTAAGGAGAAAAGATACCTACGAGATCCTCACGATTCGTAGGGAGAAAAGCCTTTGTGAGACCCTCACGGCTCGTAAAGTTGGAAAGTCTTAGGCAACAGATCCTAACCCTGTTTTCTAAGCCATCGCTACCTTATATAGAGTTCAAGATGAACTGTTATCTACCATCTATGGGCCACACTTACCAAAGCTACATGCCACTGAAATTGAGAAGTTACTCATGAGCATATAAACTACTTCACGCCAGAGTAAAACATAAAGAAATAGAAGGGTGCGACTCATGGAGCTGAAGGTTTGGAACTATATCCCTTAAGAGTCGAGATTTGAGTCAAGGATAAATGACGACGCTTGTGTCCGCTCGTTATCTTCTCAGATCAAGATTCTGAAAATTATATACCAACCCAAAACTGGTCATACGCTATGAATTACTCTGCACTATTTCACCCACGTATATACTTACGTGGGCAAAATAGTGGGGGCATTTGTTCCCGCCAAAAAAATTTCTGCGCAAAAGAGCCCAAGGTATCTAATGGCCGCGATACGTTTAAGAAAATATGAACCAGTATTTTCCGGGCTATATTTTGACAAACTCCCGAATGTAAAATAGCTAAATTCTGATGGTATCTAAAGCATCTCGAAAAATCTTTCGATTTGATATATTATGGTCTTCATAATTCATCCGGGATCAAAAGTTATAAGCAAATATGCCATGCATGTGTAATCTAAGGAAGAAACTGCGAACCAGTATTTCCCGGGCTGCATTTTGACAAACTCCCGAATGTGAAACAGCTAAATTCTGATGGTATCGAAAGCGTCTCAAAAAGCCTTCGATTTGATATATTATGGGCCTCATAATTCATCCGGGATCAAAAGTTATAAGGTATCACGTGCTCACACGTGACCGGACATCACGTGCCCACACGTGACCGGGCATCACGTGCAGACACGTGACCATTTACAGGCAATGCCTGTAAGCACAGAATAAAATAAATAATTGGAAATAATTAATCAGTGGGGTCACGTGCCAACACGTGATGGGCCTTTAAACCCACTGAAAAGAATTAAAGGTATAATAAAATGACAAGGAAAACCCCCAATGGGGCATCACGTGCCAACACGTGACCAAGGGTCGCGTGCTGACACGTGATAATTTCTGAGTTCTTTAAAACAACAGAATTAAATTCTGGTCAAATACTTAATCAGGGGATCACGTGCCAACACGTGATGGGTTCATAAAGATCTATGAATTAATAGAATTAAATTCTAATTAAGAGGGAATAAAAAACCATAACTGGAAAAATATTTCTCTAAATCTTTCCAAACAAAAAAGATGGTGCTCTGTAAATGGAGCACCGTTGGATTAAAAATCCAATGGTGATTAAAAATCATCAGTTTATGGAAAGATTTCATACAAGGAAAGATTTCCCTGAATTTTGTCAGGAATAACAGATAAAAGATCTTTTGGATTAAAAATCCAATGGTGAATAAAATTCACTGAGTGATCTAAAAGATCATGTTGGTTACAAAATCAATTAAAATCTTTCAATGAAAAATTGACAAAACAAATTGATTCTTTTCTTTCTCCTATAAATAGGAGCCAAGAAGAGAAGAGAAGAGGATCTACATTTTTTGGAAAATATACAACAACAGAGAGAAAAAAGAAAGGAGAATTTAATTCTCAAGAGAGAAAAAGAAAATCTCTTCAAAAAAAAACCTATGTGAGAAAGGGAAAGAGATCTAAGTTTCATAAAATAAAAGAGAATTTAATTCTCAAATTTAAGAGTTTAACTCTTCTGAATAAGAACTTAGTTCTTCTTTTGGTTGAAGGTCTGCAGTAGCAGATCTCTCCACAAGTTGAGAATTTAATTCTTATCGGGAAAATTTTTCCATGCAGATCCAAAACTTAAAGGGAGAATTTGAGTTTAAGGAATTTAATTCCCCCAAATTCATAGGAATTTAATTCCACCAAACAGAACTAGGGTTTAACCCTATATGAGAATTTAATTCTCCTAAATTCATAGGAATTTAATTCCTCCAAACAGAACTAGGGTTTAACCCTATATGAGAATTTAATTCTCCCAAAGTCATAGGAATTTAATTTCTGTAAACAGAACTAGGGTTTAACCCTACAAAACAATTTAATTCTCAAACAAGAGATTTAAAACTCTCCATGCACGTAAAGAAATCAGTATCCAACCCGGTCACGTGGCAACACGTGACCCTCCCCCACAATGATCAAAAGAGAACGAATAAGACTAAGTCACGTGCCCTTACGTGACCCTTAAACAGACTCCTCAAAATAAGAAAGAACAAGTCTGGAGGCAATACCTCACGTGCTCCCACGTGACCCTCAAAATAAAGGGAACAAAGCCAAAGGCAGTACTGATTTTGGGCGCCCTCACGTGTCCTCACGTGACCCCTAATAAACACTTTAATAATCAATGCATGGGTACCCATCACGTGCCCATACGTGATGGCCGTTAAGATTAAGTGTTTAACACTTCTGTGAATATTCTGAGAACAAATAACAGAGGCAAGGCCCAATCATCAGGCGCCTCACGTGACCCCACGTGAGCGTGTCAGTATTAGTATTTAACACTACTTTAAGTGTTTTGTCTCTAGTGTTTAACACTGTTTTAAATACTTCATTCTTTTAGTGCTTAACACTAATTTTAAATGCATCACGTGGGAACACGTGATCGCCAAATATGTGCTAGTGTTTAACACTATATTCAAACTGGTCTTAGCCTAAATCGTCTGAGCCTTCCAGAGGCAAGACTCCCCTTCAACTAGACCTCAAAATTGGTCAGTTCATATGATATGCAAAGTAAAGTCCAAAGCCATAATGAATGGTTAGTGCTCTGCCAAAGACAAAATGTTGTCAGAGCCTCCAAACCCCTGTTTAGCATTGCTAAATAATAGGGGGCTGAACCCAGGAAAATATTCAACAGTCCAACAAAGGGCCAACATTTCAAACTTAATTGGACTTAGCCCAAGTTGGACATGAGTCCTCAATTCAGATTTAACTGAGCTAATGTGCTCACAATCTAATTAATTGATCTTAGTCCCAAATTGGACTACGGATTTCCCAATCAACTTTGGTTCAAGGGTACATCTCTTCACTCCTCTGATATTTGTCATTGTAATCCTTCAACGTCTTCAGAGAGGTGACGAGTCCCGATAAACAATCATTCCATGGACTGTGGGGTCCTTAAACTCATGGACTATGATGTCCTTAATCTCGGACTGTGGGGTCCCTTTAAACCCACGGACTATGATGTCCTTAACCTTGGACTGTGGGGTCCTTTAAACCCATGGACTATGATGTCCTTAACCTCGGACTGTGGGGTCCTTAAGCCCATGGACTATGATGCCCTTAACCTTTACAGACTATGACGTCTTTAAACTGGACCACCATGTCCTTAAACTGGTAATTGACCGCAAAGTCCCTAAACTAAAACAATAGAGCCCAAATGCTCTTTTGTTGGATCTAAATGATCTTGTTAGGTAGATCTTAGTCTAAAATTATACTAACGTATCCTTAACAAATGGTTAAGTTGACCTTAGTCTAAAATTAGACTAACGTGTCCATAACAAACTGTTAACTTGATCTTAGTCTAAAATTAGACTAACGTATCCTTAACAAACGTTTAAGTTGATCTTAGTCTCAAATGAGACTAAGGTATCCTTAAACCCAACCCCAAACCCAAATCTAAGAAAATACGGATTTGGACTAATCCACGCCCTACGGGCGACAACATAAATTAGTCTCCGTATACAATCCATGGGCAACCAAAAACAAAACAAACACCCACGATACGAAGTGACCATCTGGAGAAGGAGAAAGTTGTTACCGCGATGCGGTAGCGTAATTAACTGCAGGGGCTTGCGCCTGCAGGGAAGCGCGTTCCCATAATCAAAAACCCCTCAATTAGGGGGAATCTGATGAAGTCTGCTACATCGGCCGCATCTATTTAAACCTTGATACATGGTGTCATAAATCAACTTGGCATCTTCAGAGAGGTGGACGGATAGCACCAATTAGCCTCTGCCCCCAAATTCAGACAAGACGAACCAACGCGGTCGCGTCTCTGTGTTTCAGAGGAGAACCCTCCTGTGCAGAAATAATCGATGGCTTCTAGCTGCACCTCTTGCAACAGCAACTCCCGCTCCACCCCAACTGGAGGAGTGACTTTTGGGCCCAACGCGGCCTCCATTTTCTCAATGTCGGTAGGGCAAGTTATGCAAGCCACTATTGGATTGTTCTTTGGGATCATGCTCCCACCAGTGAATTTCGGTGCCTCAGTGCTGCAGGAGGAAGCTCCCAAGAGTTCGGTCTTCGATCAATTATCAACCACAACGGCCCCTCTCAATGGGCCATCCAAATCTGGTGTCTCGGTCTTCAACAGACTAAGCCAAAGCTCAAGCAGGCCCGCAAAGAGGCTCGTGACACCTGAAGGGGTTGCCCCAAAATGGATAGCCCTCTCAACTCCTCCTACAGGTGAAGTCGTCAAAGGTGCTTCCCTTACCAGATGGTCGGTCTTCAAAAGGCTGGCCGCTCCTCCCCAAACTCCAATCAGGACGTCGGTCTTCAACAGGCTGACACCACCAGCAGCCCCTTACCAAAGCCGGGGGCACGACGAAGTCGCTTCCAAAACAGAGGCGGTCCCTTCTGGAAGGCATGCTCGACGTCGCCACTGGCGCCGAGTGAGGAAAGCTAGGAGCAACTCCCCTCTGGACTTTCCCCACCAGCTCCAATGGTGGAAATTAACGCTGCTGTTCCAACCGAGAATAGCTTTGATCTGCTCAGGAGGGTACGCAAGAACTCTCCAATGGCGGTGCTAATGAAATCTCCCCCACCTGCAGAAGCCACAGTACAGGAAAAGCCGGAGCAGTCCCATCAGCAGCTCTCCTCCTAAATTCATCGGGTCTGGCGAAAAGTCCAGGACTCCGTGATTGACTAGAACTACTCTCGTCGATCGAAGAAATTGAAGGTTCGGCAAGAAAGAGACCATCCCTCCGTCATACAGCGAGGGACTTCTTTTACACAAGTTCCTGTTATAATGTCTCCTTCAACTTCAACCTCCCACAAAAGGACGAGGTCGGAGAAAATCCCACCGTCTGCGGCAAATTCCAAAGACGCTGAACCCAAACGCCCCAAGTCTGGGGGCATGATTGTACATACGGTCCACATGGCTTCCGGGAATGAAGAAAGCCGTGCTTCCGTAGGTCATCTACGCAAACTCGGTCGCTCACAAAAGCTCAGGAGCAACAAAAAAAGCTCCAGGAAATACTAACCAAAATGGCAGCACTCACCGGACAGAAAGAAAGTCTGGACACAGCAGCCGAACAACGCCAAGAGCAGGAGACCGATACAGAGTTCCTGCGAAGGGTGCTTGAAAGAAAAGACAAGGAGGCCGTGGAACAAGCTGCTAACATAATGCAGATGGCGCTTTTGTTCCAGTACATGGTTGGAATGATGATCCAGCCAGAACCCCCAGCCGAGGATCCGCCGATAATCATCGAGGATGACAGAGATGAAACATCAAACCCTCTTCCGGCTTTATCAACAGCCAAGGAGGAAAACGATCTTCAAGGCTGCTCTTGATGATTATATAGCTCAACAAATAAGAGCTCATCAAGCTAATGAAGAGGCTGGCCAAATTTTCAGAACCGGGCGGCCGTATCCAGGCTGGTATGACCAAATTAAATACCCGCAGGGATATACGATCTCCAAGTTCCATGTGTATAAAGGGACAGGCAACCTACACCAGCATGTCGCGCAATTCAAAGCTCTGTGTGGAAACACTGGAGGCGACGACAAACTGTTGTTCGCCAGTTCGTTGGCAGCCTGTCAGAAACGGCCTTTGAATGGTACTCAAAGCTCCCAAATGACTCCGTAAAGACATTCACAGAGATGGAACTACTGTTAACATAGTGGTTCGACAGTGCAAGCGAGCGCACCCCGATCATGGCGTTAATCAATTCCAAGGTAAGGCCAGGAGAAACCTGGGTCCAATACGCGATCCGGTGGCAGAACCTATGGTCAAAGTGCGAACAACGCATCGAAAAATCTCCCGTTGTGGGCATGTTCATCGGGACTTTTGATCCTCAAACGACCGTGTCCCAGTTCATGACATTCTTCAAGCCGACCACCTTCCAGGCCCTGATCGATAAACTGGCCTAAATGGATCAGATGGGCCACGAGCCTTCCTCTTTAAATAAGAACCCTCGAAATAACAAGGGTAAAAGGAAAGCGGCTTTCATTGCCAACACGCAACAACAACCGAGTAGCCAAAACCGGCTGTTCGCTAAAACAACGCGCGTCCGCGCTCATCCTTGGAGGAAAGACTAGGACGTGCTTACTCATTTCCCTGTGATAAGACGAGGAGACTCTTTGAGTTGGCAGTGTGTAACAAACTCATCACATTACCAGACCCACGGCGTCCACCGCATCCCGACGACGTCAACGACCCCAACAGCTACTTCTATCACAAAATGGTGAGCCACCCAATTGAAGATTGCTACGTCTTCAAGAACTGGGTCGATGACCAGTATTAACAGGGGAAATTCGCGCTGTCTGAGAACTGGAGGGTAAATCCGCCGCAGAAGCACACTCCTAAAAAGTTGGATGCGTATCACGCCCCGCTTCCCAATATACGGGCAGAGGACGCGACGAGGCTGCTACGTATTTACTCAGAAGTAAATACGCTAAGCGTAACTAAGCAATATAAAAGAAATATACATAAGAGACAAATGTAATGAAACAACAACTTTATTTATTAACATTCTTTTGTACAATGCATGGAAAAGTAAATACATCTGAATGAAAACAATGCCTAAAAATGGCATAACAGAAATGGAAAGTACTGAAATGAAATGTGTACAAGTGTAACTACAGCTTGGGATCTTCACTAAACCGCTCCAAGTCTTCAGTGCTAGGCTCGATCTCTGGAAGGTCCGAAACATCTGACGACATTTAAAGAAGAAAGAAAGAGAATGTCGTCAGCAAACAAATCGCTTGGTAAGTCCCAAAGATAAGGGATAAATAGAGCAGACAGAGAGAGAGAGAGAGTGTAACTTTTAAAGTTGTATTATATTATTATAAAGTTGTATTTAGTGTTAACGTTGTTGTTTGTAGCTTGGTACAGAAGGATGCCAGTGTATACGAGAGGAGTCTCACTTGCCTCGGAGACTAAGGTATCAGGAATAAGGAACCGTTGATGCTAAGGTACAACAGCAAAGGAATACAGGTTAGGTGTCTTATGGTTGCAGTCTCATGCCACTTCTAACACCTTCCGTACCAATCTACCACTTAAACCCCGTGATTTCTTGATTGTATTGTTTGTATTGTATTGCAACTTGTATTGTCTTGTAATATAGATTGTATAATTGGATGACTTGCCGAAACCATGATATCAGTATATGGATGTAACTGGAGAATCATGGATGTAACTGGAGGATCATGTAAATGGAAGTATATCCATGGCTCGGTTCAGTCAATATAGATTGAATTGATTGAATATATATGTATTCATGGATTCATATTGAATTTGTAGATTGTAGATTGTACCTGAATCATATTCAAGTTAGATTATTTATAATGAGACTCAGTCTGAGTCCGAACAATTAGAAAGAGAAATTGATGTCCTAAATTAGGTTTTGATGTTATCGGTAACCGCTGCATATGGGCGGCAGGCTTTGTGTCTTTTTCAAAGACGATTACCGTGTTGATAATACCGTTGTTAAGTTGTCTACCTTAAATAGGCAAACACCCACTTCTCCGGCTCTCTGAGGCTCAAGAGATTGATCCCGCTTAAACCTATATTTATTAGGGTCCTTAGGGTAATTTATAGAACTTTAGGGGGCTATATGTAAAAATACTTTTGTATAATTTTCAAAATACACCCCAAGTATTTAATTATCGTCTTTAGAGTTTTTCTTAGATGTAGATTTTATATATGTGACATTTCTAGTGAAAATAGCCTAATTTCATAATATAGGGTATTTAATTGTAATATTGAACGTGTATGGAATTTCATGGTATTTTCGTGTAAAGTGATTCTTTTAATTTAAAAAAGTTGGAATATTTATATTATATCAAAAATAAGTATTTTGATAATACATATATATTTATTTATATAAAAATTATACTTCTAAAAATCTCATTTTCTTAAGATATTTGTATTTTTAAATCTCTCGAGACCGAATGCTCCTTGCGGAGATCTGAATCTCGCACTACTAAGCCTAGGGATGTGCGATAATCCGCACCATCCCAGTCGGGTTCCCCAAAAATGGGTTGTAGCGGTACTTTGCAAAGATTTGTAAAAATACGTAATCTTATAGAAAACGGTTTTTATAAGTTAAAGGTAGTTTTGTGTAAAACGGTATTTCTCGAATCTATATTTCCTAAAATGTATTGTGCTATATTGCATATGAGTGTTGTGAAGAGATAGGTCATTATCTCGTGATCTAACTAAAGGTATAGCAAGATTTATGATGTTTTAAAGTCGAAACTATACTACATGGTATTTTACTGAAAAAGAGCGGTAAAAATTACAAAATGAAATATTTTGCTGTGAAATTTGTTCAACATGTTTTGTTAATGATTAATAGTCAAGATGTAAGAGTTTAATATGGTTTTGTTAAGGAAAATTGGACTTTATAAAGAAAGCCGAATCGGAAGTCGGATTTAACTCTGCTTCCATCGGGTTTTAGTAAAGAAGTTTTAAGAATAGATTAGAGAAGAGGGAGGTGGGACTTACTGGTTTAGAATCAAGAGAAGAGGGAGAGGAAGCGGTAGGAGGCGTCGGTGCATCGATTCGTCGCCGGGAGCTCCTCGAGTCGTCGTCGGAAGATCGCCGGAGTTTTTCCCTTCGCTAACTCCACTGGTACACAAAAAATCTATAGAGTTTTCTTGAGAGTTTGGACAAAATTGTAAGTGAGGGGGTGTGTTTAGGGGTGGTATTTATAGGGTAAAACTAGGGTTAGGGTAGGTGAAAGGGTGTGAAGAAAAAATGTATTAAATTGTATTAAAAATTGGATTTATTGAGATTTTAAAGGGCTCTGTTAAGGTGCAGGATTTTTAAAGTATACAGGGGTAATGGGGAGGCCAAGAGGCAGAACTTTCATGAAGACCAACTCGGGTTTTGACCGAGTTCGGCCGGCGGCGACGGGCCGAGTCGTGCGATCCGCTGGCCCGAGTCGACCGAGTCGCACCGAGTCAGGGGTCCACGTGTCTCTTGGCGATTTGTCTACCCCCCTGGGACAGTTTGTTTTACATGTGAAGTGGGGTTTTTTATGAGTTATGCACGTGCAGACCCTTAGGATTCTAACAGTTTAAAAGAAAACAATATTAAAAATAAATGTGGGTGATGGGATTTGAACTCTGGTGCTTTGGTTCAGCAGTGCAAGGTCCTACCAAAGAGTTACAAGCTCCTTCTTGCTATTAAAAAGCAAAACAAATTATAACTTGTGCTCAGGCAAAAATACCCCTTTCTGTATTTTTTTAAAAATTGTACAGAAAGTTGTACAGAAAGTTTAGGGTTGTTACAATGCGCCGAGGGCATCATGCTCACTCGTGGAAGAAACTCCATGGGAAGTCGTTCTTTCAGCAAAAAACAAAAGTCGTTTTTTCAACAAAAACCATAAGAATGCTGAAGGATCTACAGGCATGTCTAGCAGTCAGGTGGAAAAGCCCACTTGAACCTGAAATTATCGAAGGGATGGTAAAACCGCGTCCTGTACTGAAAGTTGTTGACAAAGGGCAAAATCCTCAAGTCGAGCCTTCAAAGTCTTCAAAGAAAAAGAAGAAGACCAAGAAGCTTGTGCAGCCTGCCGAGTATGATGATAAATGCACAAGCCTACAAAAGTACATTGACGCACTGGAGGAGTATAACCAGAAGGTACGGACACCGGTCACTCTCGAAGAGTTTCTCAAGCATATTCTTGAGAATGAAGATAGTGACAACGATGAGGAAAATGACTCATCAGAAGAAACCGAAGACTATGTAGCAAGTTGCCACATGGTCTCTCATTCGTCAGAAAACAACGCAGAGGAACTGGGGGCAGGATCGGCACTAAAATCCTCGGAACTGCCAGAAGACCCGATCGATAGGCTGTTAAATGAAGCTTTTCGAAAAGCAAAGTTGATCGAGAATGCGAAACAGCCATATACGAAAAGGCTAAGCGTCAACGTCAGGATGAAGAAGCTGCGGCGAGAACGAGTCGTAAAGTACTACAACCAAACCGAACCATACCTGCAAAAAATAAGAGCAGGATCAAGGCAGAGAAGCGGTTCGCCAAAGCCCTGACAAGAAGAATGAAGCCGCCACCTCTCGTAGGAAGCACTCTCGGGGCCATATGCCTCGACGGAAAGGATTCACATCCAAACTACTGCCTATATCATCGGAGGGTTACCCACTCCACCGAGGAATGCAGTGCCTTTAAAAAGTGGTGGTAAGGATACGTTGCCCATCGAAAACACTTCAAGAGGATGAAGCATGAAGCTCATGCTCGTTGACTGCAAAATAGTGCGACAAACGCGCATGAAGAAACGATTGGCAACTATCATATAATTGATACCAGTTCGGAAAGGGAAAAACCCTAAGTTCTTACCTTCAGGAGAGACTTTGAGGACAAAATACCCCTCAGCCCTCTCTTCAGAGACTCCACCTCCGAAAAAGAAATGGAGGAGAAGAACTGTGGGAACATTCAGCTACATAACCGCACGCTGCCTAAGAAGAACCTTGGACCTACAAACAAAGGTTCGAGCAAAAGAGATAAAGGGAAAGAAAAAATTCCTGAGGAAATTGCCCTTGACGAAACTCGCCTTATAACACAGCAAAATCTGGAGGATTATAAGGCAAGGATGATGTGGTCATACGAAAAATTGACCAGGCCGAGAACCTTTCGCCAAGATGAACTCGTCCTGGTCGTCAAAAGTCCCATGATCCCCAATCATGCAAAACGGGGGAAATTCGAGCCGAACTATGAAGGCACGTATATCATAGATAAAAGTCTACCAAGGTGGAGCCTACCTGCTCATGGATATATATAGAGAAAGACCCTTCAGGCCAATAAACGGCCAATTCCTTAAAAAATACTACGCCTGAAGAGTTACGACTTTGGTCAATGATAGATGACGACGCTTATGTCCGCTCGCTATCTTCCTCAGTCTTAACTCCGAAAGTAGTATACACAAAGCTCCTTTGCCTCAAAACGGCAACAAAAGACCGAAAAGTCTTTAAACTAATTACTCGCCTCAAACATGGCGGTATCGGACTGAGATGTCTCTAAACTAGAACCTTGCCTCAAACATGGAGATAAAGGACCGAGATGTCCCTAAACTAGAACTCCGCTTCAAACATGGCGATATCAGACCGAGATGTCCTTAAACTAACTATCCGCCTCAAACATGGCGATACAAGACCGAAAAGTTCTTAAACTAATTACTAGCCTCAAACATGGCGGTATCAGACTGAGATGTCCCTAAACTAGAATCTTGCCTCAAACATGGCAATAAAGGACCGAGATGTCCTTAAACTAGAACTCTGCCTCGAACATGGCGATATCGGACCGAGATGTGCTTAAACTAACTATACGCCTCAAAGATGGCGATAATGGACCGAAAAGTCCCCAAACTAAAATTTCGCCTCAAACATGGCGATAATGGAAAGGAACGTCCCTAAACTAGCGCATCGCCCCCAATACGGCGATACACTCCCTTGAGATCTATACTGCAATCAAAGTCTTAGTAGCAAAGATTGCAACTCAAGTCCCACTGGCTGCACAATTATTCCAGCAATGAAGCCACCCCTAATTTCCACCGACAAATTGATGGGCACCTGCGACGAAACTACTCTCGGGTATTCCATCGTTAAAAAAACGGTATGTCCACAAGCGAAATGGGCACAGATGAAAACCCGAAATGGCGCTGTGAGTAAAAACAGTAGGATTACCGGTGAGCATGCGAAAATACGGAAGGACGCAATCTCGTAAAAAACAGTATGTCCACAATCAAATTGGACACGGATGAAAACCCGAAAATGCATCGTGAGTAAAAACAGCAGGACTACCGACGAGCTTGTGAAAACCCGGAAGGGCGCAACCTTGTAAAAAAATAATAAAATAAAAAAATATACTTACGAGATCCTCACGACTTGTAAGGAGAATTCCCCCTATGAGACCCGCACGGCTCATAGGATTCAAAAGCCTTAAGCTACAGGGATCTGAACCTGTTCTTAAACTGTCATATCTCCCAAGTTGCCCTACAGGCGGTCCAATATTGACCCTTGTATACAATCCACGGGCATGAATAAATATTCCCTTACCAAGTTCTACCAATGGCGAGGAATGTCCCTATATGGTGAACAACACTTGTAAGTCCTCTCGACTTATAAGGAGAAAACACTATTGTAAGATCCTTACGACTTACAAGAGAAAACACACTTAGAAATCCTCACGACTCCTAAGGAGAAAATACACCTACGAGATCCTCTTGACTCGTATGGAGAAATACCGTTATGAGACCCTTATAGCTCATAAAGTCAAAAGCCTTAGTCGACGGGATCCTAACCCTGTTTACTAAGCCATCTTTGTTCAAATCGACAAAGGCAAATGATGATTCGCTCCTGGCAATATTCCAGTTGCAGCGATACTAATGTTAAGATTGGTATCAGATCTCAGATTCCTAACTCGTAATAAAACTCAGCAAAAGAATATGAAAAAGCCGAAATGTTTGGGCAATTTGCAACAAAAATCAGCGAGTAAAAATAAAAAATACATACCCAAAATGATTAGGCACCGTGATAAATACATAGCCGAAATGATTGGGCAATCGCAACTTTCGCGATATGAAAAGCTGAAAAGATAGAGCACCGCGGGAAAAATAAAAAATATACATATAAAATTTCCTCTGCCCTGCAAGTATGTCCATATTGACTCTTGTATACGATCCATGTGCATAAATAAAAGAAAGGAAATCATGTTTTCCCACTAGGCTCCGTCAAAGGGACAACCAAATCTCGACGGCAACATCTACAGCCTAGAGATCGGCTCGACGTTCTTCTCATTCCAACAGGGTGCAAACGTGACGTCAACAAAGCTCCAAGGAGCCAAATGAAATGAAACTGGAGTATTGGAAAAATCCTAGCTCCAAGTCTCGACGGTACATATACAACTTAGAGACTATCTCGGCATTCTTCTCATTCTAGCAGGATGCAGATGCAACTTCAAAAAAAGACCCAAGGGTCAAAGAGAAAATGGAGTAACGGCAAAATCCTAGCTCCAAGTCTCGACGGTACATATACTACCTAGGGGCTGTCCTGGCATTTCCCCCTCATTTCAGCAGTATGCGGATGCAACTATTAAATGAAATTCGAGCAATGGAAAATTCATAGTTTTGGACTTCAATTGCAATACATACAGCATAAAGGTCCTACAGATGTCTACCCTATTTCAGCAAAGAATCGGCGCAATATCGTCAAAACAAAAATGAAGTAACGACATATTCCCAGCTTCGGGTCTTGACCGCAACTCACATAAAGCCTAAAAGACCATCGGAGATCATTCCACCCCATAAGGGTGCGATTATGACTCATCGAGGCTCTAAATTAAGCCTAATCTCAGGTAAAAAGCATCATGGCAAATTCCTAACGCTTGCTCTTCCGACGGTAATATGACCTAAGGAGATTACTTGAAGACGTCTTGTCCAGCCCCCGAAAGGATCAGAGATATGACAGTCACGGGGATACTTGAACAACAGCTTAAAGACTGTATATCGAGGAATATATCAGCCAACGCGACGGTACCATGGACTAAAACCCTTTTACCACAAACCTAACGGACATCTGTTGTAAAAAGAACATGGGTTATCTGCATACAACGTTAGGACAAGTTTGCCTGTAAACTCAATGGAGGTAAACTAAAGATACTCCGAAATGAGTGAATAAACTACAAACTACGAAATGAGTACCTAAACTAAAGACTCTGAAATGAGTGAATAAACTACAAACTCCGAAATGAGTTAATAAACTAGATACTCCGAGACGAGTGAATAAACTAGTTAGCGCTAAATTAAGACATCAAACACAGAGGAGGGCATGCAAAAAAAATGTATATTCTTTATTCATGAATCAAAGTGTTTGAAAGATACAATTTAAAGAAAAAAGGGGGGAATACAATTTTAGCCGTTAAGAAGGCGGGGCTTTCAATAAATTTGCAACCCGTTCACTCTCTTCCCATAGCTCCTCCTCACACGCTACTATTGCAGCATCACTTCAACTCGGGCCCGTTGTTACAAGCACGATGAAAGCTTCTCGGCAATTTCCTTTTTGGCCACTTCACAATCTCGCATTTCCCGTGGAGTCGAGGTGCTGCCTCAGTGCCATGCCCTTAGAAACGCATTGCTGAAGATTGCCAAAAATAATTTGCAGCTGCGTGGCGTTTGTTTCAACCTGGGCGCGCAATTGGCCGGATTCGCCGAAAGCTGTTTCATGTTCCTTTTGCTTCAGGGCCAACTTCTGCTCGAAGTATTGAAGGGAAGCGACACTTTTCTCGATCCACGCGATCAGTTGAGCCTTCGAGTTTAATGCTTGAGGTGTAAGACGCTTATGCTCGATCTCATGGAGACAAGCCTCAATTCTCCTACAATAGTCAACCCAAACGCCGACGAAGTTTTCGTTGTGGAAAGTCACAAGCGTCGCCAACATAGGGTTGACCTCGCCCGCAAAGTCCGTGGCAGAAGTGAAAGCTTCAACGTTGAGGTCTTCGATAAACTCACTTAGCATCCGCCTGATATTTGCCGCACCCCTGGAGGACTGACGCTTAGCGAGCGGCCAAGCGGGCGTAGATATGCGAGACTCAAGAGGAGCCAAAGCCGGTGTAGCTGCTGTAGAATAAAGCACGCACAAAGAAGGGTCAGATTTCAACCTAAGAACTAAAAAGGACGATGATGAATGAGATCTAACATACCAGTAGTCGGAAGTGGCAAATTAGGAAGCTTGGGAGGCTTGGCTATTCCTTCATTCTTTCCCTCGAGCCGTAAGACTGTGGCCAACACGAGAAGAGTTTAGCAATAGAAAGATTACTCGTGAAAAGGCGAAATAAGAGATGAGGAATATACTAACCAACGCCCGAAGGATGAACGAATTCTGATTGGAAGGCAAAATGCGAGCTTAGCATTTGGCATAAGCGGTCAAAAAGCACTCCTGCAGGATTGCAACAATATATGGTAAAGAAATTAACCTAAGAAATAATATCTATATTAAAACAAGGAATTGGAAAATCTTTACCTTCCGTCATTAAACCTGAGAGAACTCGAGGGGGGCACAAAAGAGAGAGGAGGTACAGTAACAGTCGTGGCAGCGGCTGACGGTGATTTTTCAATTAGCACAACGCCGGGGTCTACCGATTCTATATTCGGAATAAAAGAAATATCACCAAGTATGTTTGGCAAGATTAAGAGCCCAAAAAAAATAACACAAGGAATACCTGATGGGGGAGAGACCATAGCAGTGTCTGGAGCGTCACTAACCGTGACAGTTTCCTCGGTTTCCACCATCACCGGGGAGATAGATTCAATGTCGACTTTTTCGTCCCTCGAATCAATGAGGACCGTCGTCATGCTCACATCACCTGCCGATGCCGGGGATTCATACGGGAGGAAGAGGCAGTTGGAGCAGCCCCTGATACGACAGGAAGGCCTGATGCCCCAGACTCTTCAAACGCGAACACTTCACCCGCTACGTTTTTGCTTAAACTCGGCCCTATCACATCATTCAAGAACAAATGTGTTATAATTCGAGGAAAATTACAGTAAGAGGGAACCTAAAAAAAAATAAACAAGTACTACTAGATTTCAACAAGAGAGCGTGTGTTGTTTTACCTTGAAGTAACCGCTCGGTCTCTTCGCGAGCCGCACGCGCAACATGCCTATGATTAGTGGATATGGCAAAAGGAATGTCTTCCATGGGAACGTCAGAAGGTCGGGCATCACTCGAACCCGCGCCCACGGCCAAGTTTGCCTGATGCTCTCTTACTACGTGCTTTTTGCGCTTCCTCTCAGCCTGGGCTGTACGAATAGATCTCCTTAGGACCTCCGGCAGGGGAACATCTTTGTCCAAATTAAGCTCGGCCTCTGGATCTGCTGTAACATCCATCATCGGCTGCTTTAGCGACACCTCCCATGGCAGCCCTGGAGCAACCTCAACAGTAGCCGGTGGCTCTGAAGGCTCCTCCGCACCACCACCTGAAGTCGACATTGTACTCGGAACAACACGAGTTGCGGTGGTTCCTGTAACAGAAAGAGGAAGGGAGTCAGGGTGTGAACGAAATGAATTAATCATGTAAATGCACCACGAAACAAATCATACCGAGACCCATGGAGCCGCGAAGCCTTTCCTCTTCCTCAAAAGTCTTGAGGGATGCCAAGAGAGCCTCTTCGGTGGAGATTCCTGTTAAGAAAAAAGCGTTAATAAAGAATAATAAATTCAAAAAAAAATGTGCATACCGAAGAATGTAAATGAAATATACCGAACGCCACAAGAGAAGCGAGCGCTGCTTGCTCATGGGCAAATCTCTCAGAAGCCTCAAAAGCGGCCTTAAGATCAGTGGAGGCATTCTCATCGATAGAAGCTCCGAACAGACCGTCATTGGTACCGTATTCGGACAGGCCTTCACTGTAAGGAGCATGAGGCTCCTGACCAAATACAATGTCGGCCAAGAATAACGACTTCTTCTTCTGCGAACCAGCGCCAACACCCGACGACAAAAGTTTTCGCTTAACGGGCTTCTTCAGACGGCGGGTTCCGATCTCCGAGCGAATACCCGACTCGGGGGATGCCATAGCCCCCACAGTCATAGGAGCATTTACATCCAGCCGCGGCTTATTTGTTTGGAAAGGCCCGCGGAACTACAGCCATGGCGCTCTTTCTTAAAGAAGGACGGACGATTACCCGTCGCTTCAGCGGGACCACGGGATTACTGGCCGGGACATAATCCTTATGGTCAAGAAGCATCTGCCTTTCCTCTTTGATAACGGAACCCGTGGCATGCTGGTACCAAGTAATAAAAGCATTCGAGGCCTTCGGGATATAGCTCGGCTCACTAATCAGGAAATGAGACCATGTATTTAGTTGCATGAAGTAATGCGCCGCGTTGCGAACGCTCTCCTCTGTAGAAACCAGGTCGATGAGGAACGCTTCAAGGGGAACGCCTTAATTATAACCGGATTGCTGGGAGAAACGATGTAGGTTATATCTCATAAACAACACTAAGGCGTTCTGTCTGAATATGGGGAAACCCGGCCTGATAGAATACAAACGAACGATCTCCCGGGCCCTCAATGCAGAAGCTCCATCTTTAAAGACATCATGGAGCAGCTGGATTACTTTGGAAGATTCCCTACCGATGGTCAGGACCTTGTCGATGAAGTTCATGCTATCCCCAACCATGGGCGGGCGAGGAAGTAATCGCCGAGCCTCTCTCTGTGTTGGGTCCGGAGTAGAAGGTCGACTAATTGCATAACCCGAGGAAAATTATTGTTAGGAATGTGTATGCCCTAAAGGCCATTATTGTATGATATAGTAGTGCTTGGACATATATATAGAGGAATTTCTTGCTCGAAATGATAGTATGCTATCTGGTTGCTCTTTATCTTAACATGTACACTTGTATTATTATATTATCTCTCTGATACATGTTGATAAAGCCCTTAGGATGTTAGCTTGACTACCAGGAATATGATGCAGATCATACTAGTGGGGCTTGTATAGTTCGCAAGCACATCCTTTAACCATTCCTAGTCGCGGGAATATCGAGACAGGGCATCGATATTCCAAAGTAGACTAGTGTATACATTTCTTGACCCTGTATGGGGGCGATGGTTGATCCCACAACCATTGGTTTTGACATCAAAGATTGTACATAGGTGCTCATTAGAGAATGGGTACGCCGAACAGGACTCGCCGAGAACTCATAGATGGTACCATACCTATCGTCAGATAGCGGTTCTCTGGTGACACTTATACAGGTTAGTCTGTCGACTTGAGATCGTCATAGAGTTTTGTGTGGTTCCCACTATGCTTTGATTTCCTCCCTACCACGGCTCAAAGGAGTCATGGAAACAGGTGGATTTTGGGTACAGTCCCGAGTTACATGGAGACAATGAGCGATAGGAGGGGTTTCGTCCCTCCCGGTATAGGGAGTTGATGTTGCGTTATACTCGATTGGCTATAACAGCAAGTCCCTGGCCAAGGCTTATGAGATTTATTGGTAAGTGTTATCAGTAGTTTCTCGAACGGTTACAGGCTACACATCGGCATGACTTATCAGGTTACTGGGGTCTGACAATTCCACCCTTAGACTCGATATGCGACATATCAGGTGAAGAGACCGGACTGTATGGTAAGTGTTGCTTATAGGCTTTGCGGGAGTTTGGACAAGCTTGCTTGTTGATCTTCTATTCGCTCAATACCTATGTAGCCGTTACGTCCAGCTAGTACCGCTGACGGCTTGTGGGTGACTGATGTGATCATTACCTACTGCTGGTGTATTAACGAGTCTTTAAAATCCCACACAAAGGTTTCCTAGCTCAAGCGAAACAAAGTAGGGCAGATATAGTGATAGGTGCGGGTGCTTGATTAAATACGAGTATGTGATACCGTATTCTAATCTCGCGATATTTGATATCGGTTAGGTTATATGTGATATAGCCGGATTGTTGAATCAAGTGTTGATTCAATAATATGTTATATGTATATATATTTGATATTGGCCGATTATATATGATATGACCGGATTATTGAATCAAGTGTTGATTTGATATAGTATATTGAATGTTGTAGGTTATATGTGATATGACCGGGTTATTGAATCAAGTGTTGATTCGATAATTTGATATACATATAAATGATATTAGTCGGTTATATATGATATAACCGGATTATTGAATCAATTGTTGATTTAATAATTTGATATATATTTATATTTGATATATTTATATATTAACTAATATTAAAGCACACTAATGATTTTCTTCTCTTGTTATATATATATATATATAATACTATTGTATCATGGTTGACGATATATAGAACTAGGATGTACGAGAATTACACAAGAGATGTGATGAGTTGGAAATGGATTAATTTATGAATTAATGGAAAATGAGAATGGGTCATTTTCTTAGAAGCTTGTGGAAGCTTTGAGAAGCCATGACTCACTCCATTCTCTTTGTTTTTATTCATAGATATTTCCACACCATCTCATCACTTCACCTCATGGCTCTCTCTCTCTCCTTCTAAGTTCATCCTCATCTTCTTCCTCTCTTGAATTTTCATGAGGTGAAAAAGAAAAAGAAGAAAATATTATGAGAAAAATTTCTACTTCATCAACCTACACTTTACTAGCCCTTTAGTATAGGTTGTTAGCTTCACTAATACTTTGATTAGTGAAGAATGAGCTTGAGTGAGAGAGACTTCAAGGCGGATCATCTTCGGCCTCGAAGACGACGTAGCAAGTTCGTTCCTTTATTCAAGTGGAGCTAAGAAGAGTTCTAGGGACTACTATTTGGAGGTTAGGGACTAATACTTGGAGCTATTGAAGTGAAGGACTTGGTCTACAAAGGTTGTAATCCTCTTCACTTAGTTTAAAAAGTGTATTCTTGCTAACAAAATCCTAATTCTCTAGTTCGATTCTTGTTTAGTGTAGCTTAGACCTCTAGATTTTTTAAAATTCCATACTTGATGCATGTGGAAACCAAGTATAGGTGCTAAGACACACTTTCAATTATATCCTTCATAAAATCTGGGCTATTTATGCACACCAAAAGCACCCAGCACATGCATCTCGATCCACGAGGTAAAGTAGTGCGATGGGAGATTTACGAGCTTCAAACCCGGCTGAGTGGTGTCGGCCGCTATACTCAGACCGTGATATAGGTGAGCCAGTCCTGCGACCCCGATAGCCATGCGTGTCCCGCGGTGATGCGATGAGCCGGATAATAGACAGATGGTCTCATATAGCGAGGGTGCATTGGAAGCGCAAACCAACTCAACCACAAGCCGATAAACCCTATGAAGAACGTCTCCTCATCGATGTCTGGAGTGGCAATATCTGCGAAGGGGACGACCGGAATATCCGGAATAAAGAATTTCTTTAAATCTGCCTCTGCAGTCGGCAGTTTGTCCAAACCAAATTCGAACGGATCATCGAGTTTGGCAAACTTCGCAGCTTGCTTTGATAGAGCCTTCGGACGATGAAAACGGGCAACAAAGTCCGTAAAGCTAACTCCATGCCCTTCGGACTCTAAGAATAAGCTCTCATATATGTTCAACACTTTGATCAAGCTTGGAAACTTGTGTCGAACAACATTTTCTGGGGTAAGACCCATAACAACTGATTCAGTGGCGAAGATGTACTCGTCAGGAGGACGTATCTCCTCATAATGATCTCTTCTGACGGGTAACCCGGATATTTCCACGAATTCCTCTAGCGAGATTGACACCTCCCGATTTGATAAGAGAAATGTGTGGGTTAGGATGTTCCATTGCTCCAGGAAGGATTTAACCCGCCACACATGAGGAGTGTAGTAATAAAAGAGGGACGCGTAGATCGCTGGATACATCCCGGTCTTCAATAGCAGTGACTTCTTAACCGACAAGATGTAACAAGCCCCCTGCAGATAACCAGCGGGATGACGGGGTGTCACTCCTATTGTATAGATCTAGCCCCAAGGACGCGCTTCTCCTTGGCATATGCGACGCCCTAGAATGTCTAGGGCCATTGGCGACTGCACTAGTATCAACGCCATAGAAGGTTGGAGACGACCATCCGAGGTCCAGTTGATCTTTTCCACCGTATAAGCGACCTGCGGAGGGTCGGCGTAGTGGATTGATGGGATCGGTTCTGACGGCACCGCACAAGTGAAGCTGCGTCGGCCCCGGATGATATAACTGTACCATGATCCCCACAGATGAAAAGACTTCTGCTCTGGGTCATAATCTCGGATTAGCGCGAAGAGTTCCCGATCCGTAGACGCATCAGCAAAAGCGCTTTCCAAACGGACATAAGGAAAGAAGGAGTCGGAAGCCATTGTAACGACTCCAAAATTCTTATATCTTTATTATTTTTAATAAAATACCGTACTTATTTGTTTAAGATATTTTCCATATATTTCGTTTTTTCCCCTTTTCTTCTTTTTCCTTTTCTCTTTCTTTCCTTGCAAGCCCATCCCAATATCCCAAAACAATCTAATTTCACCACTTTTTCCTACAGCCCAAAGTCAAAACCCATTTATTTTTAGTTAACCCAAAACCAAACCTTAACATATTTAATTTTGTTACACTAATGTTCAATTCCCATAACTCTCTCCCTTATTCCCCATGTTTCTCTATCTCTTTCCCTCCCTCATTGCAAAACCGTAGCCTCCTCATCTTCTTCAACTCTTCACATTCCTCCTGAAAAAAAAAACGCAGCCCTTTATATGGACCCTCACAGCCACCATCATCAACATCTCTTCACTTCCTCCTCCTGTTCTTCTTTCTCCTCCCACAACCGAGCAAGCACCTCCTCCCGACTTCGACATCATCTTCCTCTACCCCAAGTGCCAACCCGAGCCTCCCTAATCTTGCCCATTTAGCTCAAGGGTTGAGGAATGGACGAGCCTAGCATGATGAAGAGCCACATGTCCCCTACCGTTGCCTTGGTTGAAGGAGGATTCAAGATTCATGCGAAAATTTCCCATAGCATGTCTTGAAGCTTTTTTTATGAAATGATCCTTCAATGGTGACATGCTTCAAGCATGAGTACCCTCTTCAATGTATCCTTGAATGGTTCCAAGAAGCTCTTAATGTCCTATGTGTTGGCAGGCAATCGGCTTGAAGGATCCTACCAGCCAAGAACCGCTTGAGGCTGTAAAAAGGGAAAGGAGCATCAAGGTCAATCAAACCGCCTATTCGATGTGTTCCGGGCCAAGAACCAAGGCTACAAGGCCAGACCCGAATCTGCGTGAGTGTCAGGATCGTTTCCACACCTTCAGTTCTTCGTTCCGGCGGCATTTCAATTTTGCGCTCGTGGTGTTCAATGAAATGGCTTAATGAAAATTCCTGTCGTTTTCTAGCGATCTAACCACCTGTAAGTCCCTTCTCCCCCTCTCTTCTACTATCTTAAAAACTTTCAATTCTAAAACCCGACGGAAGCGGAGTTCACCCGATTTCCGATTCGGTTTTCTATAAAACTCTACTTTTCTTAATTAATAAAATTTCATACTATCACATAATGTTTAACAAACATTAAGAAACACTTTAAAACAAGTTTCGTCTCAAAATATTCTTTTATCCAATTTTTATTGTATTTTTATGGTAAAATACCACATACTTCATTTCCGACATAAAACAACATAAAACTTGTATTACCTTTAGATAACTCACGAGGTAACGACCTACCTCATCACAGCACACATCTTTGACATAGCATGATGAAGTTTTGGGAATATATTCATGGGATAATACGACATTACAAATAAATACCATCAACTTATAAAACCATTTCTTTAAAAAGTGTATTAAACAATTCCTTACAATTACGCCTCTACATCCCACTTTTGGGGACCCCGTTCAGGATGGTGCGGGTTATCGTACATCCTCGGGCCTAGTAGAGTGAGATGCAGACCTCCGAAAGGTGCATTCGATCTCGATGGAATTTTAATGCCTAGTAGAGCGAGATGCAGACCTCCGAAAGGTGTATTCGATCTCGATGGAATTTTAATGCATTTTTCTTTAAAAAATGAGATTTCTACAAGAAAATAAATAAAGATTATTTTCATTAAATATATATATATATATAATCAAAATATCTATTTTAATTATATTATATAAATATTCCAAGTTTTCTAAAGGAATCACCATTACATGAAAATACCATCCAAATACAAAACAATACTGATATTTCAATAAAATACCATATATTATGAAAATTATGTTCTACTCACTAGAAATTTCACTTTTATAAAATATACATCTATGAAAAACCTAAAGACGATAATTAAATACTTGAGGTGTATTTTGAAAATTATATCAAACTATTTTTACATAAAAATCCCTCAAGTTATACTAAATTACAATAAGGACCTTAGTAAACATAGGTTTAAGCGGGACCAGTTCTCTTAAGTCTCAGGGAGACGGAGAATATGGGTGCTTCCCTATTTAGGATAGACAATTTAACAAACGGTGTTATCAACATGGTAATTGTCTTGGAAAAAGACACAAATCCTGCCGTCCATGTGCAGCAGTTACCGATAACATAAAAAAAAAAACTAATTCAAAATTTCAAGTTCTTTTCAAAGTATCTGACTCAGACTGAGTTTCAATATAATCAATCTGACTTGAATGTGATTCAAGTATCAACTACAATATAACATGAATCTATGAATCCCTCTATTCAATCTATATCAATCTATATTGACCGAACCGAACCATGAATATACTCCGTCTACATGACTCTCCATTTATATCCATTCCATTTACCGATATCATGGTTTCGGCAAGTCATCCATCTATATAACAAAACCATACAATCAATACAAAAGACATCGCGGGGTTTATAAGGGGTAGATTGGTATGGAAGGTGTTAAAAGTAGCATGAGACTGTAAGCATAATACACCCAACCTGAATATCCATTGCCGTTGTACCGTGGCTGAACGGTTCCTTGTGCTCTGTATACTTTAGTCTCCGAAATAGTGGGACTCCTCTCGTATACACTGGCATTTTTTGTACCAAGCTACAAACAACAGCGTTAACAATATAATCAAACATTATAAGTTATATTCTTTTTTTGTCTATTCTATACCTACTCACCTTTGGGACTTACCGAGCGATTGTTCACTGACGACATTCCTTCATGTTTCTTTGGAATGTTGCCAGGTGATTCGGACTCATTGGAGATCGAGCCAAGCACTGAAGATTTGGAGCAGATACCATTTGACCCAGAGTTGTAGGCACTTGTACATATTTATTTCATTTCAGTTATGCCATTGTTTAGGCATCGCTTTCTATTCATGTACTTTCATTTCAGTTGTACTTGTAAAAGAATGTTTAATAAATAAAATTGATGTTCATTTGCATTCCTGTCTCTTGTGTACTTTACTTTATATTGCTTGGATATGCTTAGCGTATTTACTTCTGAGTAAATACGTAGCGGGCTCGTCACGTCCTCTTGCCATACACCGGGAAGCGGGGCGTGACAGCCATACTACCTGAAAAGAAAAATCCGAAGAGAGTTAGTTATCGGCGCAATGTAATTAACTACAACTAAGGGCCTTAACATCTGTACTCCACTGTGGCATATTAAAATCACTCCAGTCCAAGAAAAAAAGGGAGGACAGTGGGCCCTACAAAATCAGGGTGACGCCTTATCAATAATGAGACATGCACACATTGTGGGAATCCAAAAGGATTCTCATTACATGAGAAATCTCATTAAGTGGTGGAGTCCAAGACTCCCAATGTTCTTGAAGAACGTGTTCTACAACAGATCCAAATATGTAAAAAAATCTACAACAAAAACCCCAGAAAGAAAAGAGGGAAGAGAAATAAAATTCCCAAAAATTTTCAAAATTCCTAAGAGCTAAGTTCTGTCATATAAACCGGAATCAAATTCATCCGATGAGGGGATTAAATCCCAGAGATCTCCATGGGAAAGATACTGGAATTAAATTCCAGAGAACCCTTAAAAATTAGAGTTAATTATAGGGTAAAACCCAAAGATCTCTGAGACCTACGGTCTACCTAAATAAAGTTTTCTTAGATCTCTAAGAGATCATTTCAAGAAAAAGAGAGAAGCTCTGTTAATGGGTTAAAAACCCAAGAGAAAAAGTCTCTTTTAAGAGAAAATGGGTCATAATCCTTACCAATTTTCTTAAACAGAGTTAAACTCTAAGAATTTCTTTGGGCAGAGATCTAAGTTCTGAGAAGAGAATTAAATTCTCAAGGAAGAAGAAGGAGGATGACAAAACTGCAGTCATCTCAAGGGCCAAAGGCCCTATTTATAGAATGTGAAGGGACGGTTCAACTCCCTAGAAGATCCAACGGTGGAAAAAATGACATTTGTGCACCCACGTGTGAGGCACATGAGAACAATGGTGGGGGGATTTGTTTCCCTAATATTTAAACATATTAAAAGAGCAAAGCTCTGTTGAAATTTGTTGAGGCAGCGCCTCACGTGTTTCTCATAAGGGCGCCAGTGCCAATGTGCAAAGCACGGAAACACTGTTTGAATAAGAATTAAAATCTTATATGGCGCCGCACGTGCTCATCACGCGGACACTAATGTGCAAAGCACAGAAACGCTGTCTGAATAAGTATTAATATCTTATACGGCGCCACACGTGCTCATCACGCGGATGCCAATATGCAAAGCACCGAAACGTTCTTCGAGTAAAAATTAAATTCTTATATGGCGCCGCACGTGCTCATCACGCGGGCGCCAATGTGCAAAGCACAGGAGTACCCATCATAAGAATTAAATTCTTAAGTGGTGCCCACGTGCACAACACATGAGCGCCAGCGTCCAGGTATAATTAAATTCTACTCTCTATTAAAAAGAGCCGTTGGATCAAAGATCCAACGGAGATGATAAATCATCAAAATATAGAATTAAATTCTATTAGGAGAAAATATCTGCCGAATCTTTCTAAATAAGAAAGATACTCTCGATCAATGATCCAATAATAGAATAAAATTCTATTTTGGGAATATATTCTCTCAATCTTTCTAAACAAAAAAAAAGATTGCTCTCTGTAAAACAGAGAACCATTGGATTAAAAATCCGATGGTGATTAAAAAATCACTATTTTACAGAATAAATTCTGTATATAAGAAAATATTTCCCCAATCTTGTTAAAAACAAGAAAACATATTCTGTAAAACAGAAGTCCTTGGATCAAAGATCAAACTGTAGGTAAAATTCTCCAACTCAATTTTGAGACCAATTAAATCAATTGGAATCTCTCAATAAGAGATTTTCTCAAAATAAGTTAACAAACTTCTCTCCACTATATAAAGGACCCGAGACTTCAAGTCTCATATAGAGAAAACCCCATATAAGCTTATGCAAAAATACAGTGAGCTCCCAAAAAGAACAGAGAATTCAATTCTCAAAGAAGAAGACCTTCCTTCTCAAAACCCTAAGTAAAGAAAAGAGATCAAAATATCTCTATCACATCTAAGGGTTTAACCCTTTTTAAAGAACTTAGTTCTTTTTCTGGATCTGAGATCCACAAGATAAGTCTCATATAAGTTGAGAATTTAATTCTCATCGGGAAGATCTTGTTCTTGAAAATCAAATATTCAGGGAAGAACAAATTTAAAAAAGAAAATGGAGTCCATAATACTCCGGGAACTCAGTTCTTTCAAAACAAGAACTCGGTTCTTTAAAAACTCAACCTGAGATCCTCAAAAATAGTGATTTTGGTGAGCGTTAATGGTCAAAATACCATTGACAGAGATTTAACTTCTCTAAAAACATCGACAGAGATTAAATCTCGATAAAAAATAAACTAGCACTTCACGTGCTTCCCACGTAGGCACCCCTTTTAACAGCGCCTTGCGCCTCACGTGAAAAACATGCGGGCACCCAAAACAGAAGGCCATCGCTTCACATGAAACACACGTGAGCACTTAATAAAAGTTCTTAGCACTCTATATACAGCTGAAGACGGCTAAGTGCTTAGCACCGATTGGACAGCGTCCAGCGGCTCACGTGCTCCTCACGTGGGCACTACACAAAAAGTGCTTAGCACTTCATATGTAACCAAAACGGCTGAGTGCTTAGCACTGATTGGGCAGTGCTGTACGTGCACCTCATGTGGACGCCATAGAAATTGTTTAGCACTTCACAGTTAGTCGAAATGACTAAATTATTCAACATTTGTTGGGCAGAACCATGACTGAATACTTCACATGACTGTTTCCCTCAATCAGAGCAAGGCTCTATTCAAAATTCAAATTTTGAAATGATGCAACGCTTCAGGTGCATCGCCAAGTGCGCTACGCCCTAAGCAGCGCGCCACGTGCAAAGCACGAGTGCGTTAGCGCCGGGTGCGCTGCGCTCTAAGCAGCGCGCCACGTGAAAAGCACGTGTGCGCTAGCGCTGGGTGCGCTGCGCTCTAAGCAGCGCACCACGTGCAAAGCACGAGTGCGCTAGCGCCAAGTGCGCTGTGCTCTAAGCAGCGCACCACGTGCAAGCACGGATGCGCTAGCGCTCCACGTGCAAAGCACGGGTGCGCTAGCGCTGGAACTAAAAGCTCCCCACCGTCAGATCAAAGATCCAATAATAATGATAAATCATTAATTAATCAGAATTAAATTTTGTTAAGGAAAGATTCCTCAAAATCTTTCCAAACAACAAGATTGTGCTTTGTAAATCAGAGCACCGTTGGATCAATGATCCAATGGTGATTAAAAATCACCAAAATACAGAATAAATTCTGTATAGAAAGATTTCCTAATCTTGTTAAAAACAAGAAGATTGCCTTCTGTAAATCAGAAGCCCTTGGATCAAAGATCCAATGGTGGGGAATCCCTAAATCAATTGGAGAAAATATTTCCTTAACTGATTGAACAAATCAGCATGCCCTATATAAAGGCCCCCAGACTTCAAGTCTCAGGGATACAGAAAAAAGAGAGGAACACCCCCATAAGCTTTGAGAGATTTCAGAAAGACAAGCCGAGCTCTCAGGAAAAGAAGAGTTTCTTCAAGGTAAAAAATGAACAGAGAGATGAAATCATCTCATAATTAAAAAGAAGAATTCACTTCTTTAAAGATCGTAAATCTACAAGATCAAGGTCTTTCACAAAGAGATAAAAGGATCTCATCATAAAATAAAAAGAAGAACATAATTCTTCTCACAGATCATAGATTTATAAAATAAAGGGGGGGAGAATAATTCAATTCTCTTAAGGATCATAGATCCATAAAGGCAAAGCCTCTCATCAATACAAGAGATTGAAGCATCTCCTATAAAGTAAGAACTTTGTTCTTAAAACCTTGAGACCAAGTCTCTTATAAAAAGAGAATTTAATTCTCAGGACGCAAACCGATCTAAGTTGCATAAAAGAAGAGCCTCAGCGCTCCACATCTAGCGCAAAGCGCTGCAGAGCCTTGGCGCTCTTAATTTTGCAGAGCCTTAGCGCTCCAAACATAGCGCACTGCGCTCATTATCTGGCGCTCAGCGCCAAGCGTGCCACGTGCTCCTCACATGTGCGCTACTTAAAAGAAGCATCTCAGCGCTCCTGATCTGGCGCTCAGCGCCGAGTGCACCACGTGCTCCTCGCGTGTGCGCCACTGAACTAATAGCGCTTTGAGGTCATAAATCAGCGCAATGCGCTCATAGACTGGCGCTCAGCGCCAAGCGCACCATGTGTCCCTCACGTGTGCGCCACTCGGCAGAAGCGCACTGCGCTCTTTGATTGGCACAAAGCGCCAAGCGCACCATGCGCTGCGCTGATAGAACATAAATTGTTCTTTAATAAGCCCCAGAGCTATGATGAATGCTCAGCATTCAATAAAAGACAGAAATACTGTCAGAATTCAAGTCAATGCTCAGCATTGTTAAAAGGGCCAAGCCCAAATAAATGCTCAACAACCCAAAATAAATGTTAAACATTTTAACCTGATTGGACTTAGCCAAAAATTGGCAATAAGTCCTCAATTCAGATTAACTGAGCCCATATGCTCACAAATCTTTTGATCTTAGTCTCAAATTGGACTACAGATCTCTCAACCAAAATTGGTTCAAGGGTATATCTCTTTACTCCTCTGATATTTGTCGTTGTATTCCTTCAACGTCTTCAGAGAGGTGACAGGTCCCGACAACCATACATTTCATAGACTATGACGTCTTTAAACTGGACTGTGGGGTCCTTAAACCCATGGACTATGATGTCCTTAACCTCGGACTGTGGGTCCTTAAACCCATGGACTATGATGTCCTTAACCTTGGACTGTAGGGTCCTTAAGCCCATGGACTATGATGTCCTTAACCTTGGACCGTAATGTCCTTAAACTAATTGACCGCAATGTCCTTAAACTAATTGACCGCAATGTCCCTAAACTAAACAACAGGGCCCAAATGCTCTTTTCTTGGATCTAAATGATTCCGTTAAGTTGATCTTAGTCTAAAATTAGACTAATGTATTTTTAACAAACGTTTAAGTTGATCTTAGTCTTAAATGAGACTAACGTATCCTTAAACCCAACTCCAAACCCAAATCTAAGAAAATACGGATTTTGACTAATCCACACCCTACGGGCGACAACATAAATTAGTCTCCGTATACAATCCACGGGCAACCAAAAACAAAACAAACACCCACGACACGAAGTTACCATCTGGAGAAGGAGGAAGTGGTTACCGCGATGCGGTAGCGTAATTAACTGCAGGGGCTTGCGCCTGCAGGGAAGAGAATCTCCGCAATCAAAAACCCCTCAAATGAGGGGGAATCTGACGAAGTCTGCTACATCGGCCGCATCCGTCTAAACCTCCGATACACGGTGTCATAAATCAACTTGACATCTTCGGGGAGGTGGACGGATAGCACCAAATAGCATCTGCCCTCGAAATTCAGGCAAGATGGACTTACGTGATCGTGTCTCTGTTTTTCAGCGGATAACATATTCTGGCACGCCCGGTGGGACCTCTTCCTCTTTCCACTCCACCCTTCGTGTGTTGTGTTCGCGAACGCACGCGGTTTGATATGGTTGCCCTTGGATTCGAGATACTAAGATTTGGGGTCTTGCTCCATGCAGAAAACAGAAGATCAATGGCTTCAAACTGCACTAACTGCAATTGAAACTCTCGCTCCGTCCCGTCCGGAGAAGTGACTTATGGGCCCCAAGCGGCCTCCATCTTTGCTATGCCGGGGAACAGGTGACTCAGGCCACCACTGGACTGTTCTTCGGGACCATGCTCTCGCCAACGAGCTTCAGCGCTCTTATACCATCGCAAGAAGCTCCCAAGAAGTCGGCCTTTGATCGGCTTACCACTACCGCGGCCCCTCTCAACGGGTCGCCTAAATCCGACGCCTCAGTCTTTGACAGATTGGACCAAAGCTCATGTGGGCCCATGAAGAAGCCTGCGATACCAGAAAGGGTTATCCCAAAAAGGATAGCCATTCCTGCTCTCGAAGTCGTCAAAGCCGCTTCTCCTGCCAAAGGCTCGGTCTTCACAAGACTGACTGTTTCAGCGCCCGTTTCAGGCGAAATCGTCAAGCCTGCTTCACCTGCTCGGAAGTCTGCTTTCAATAGGCTGGTTATTCCCACTCAGCGGACATCAGTCTTCAATAAGCTGACAACGACAACTTCTGACCAACACAGGGGGCATGAGGAAGTCACTTCTACAGCTGAGATAATCCCAACGGCTCAACACGCTCGACGTCGCCACTGGCACCGAGTAAGGAAGGCTGGGGGCAACTCTCCTTCTGGACTGACTCCGCCGGCTCCAACGGTGGAAATCGATGCTACTGTTCCAACTGGGAACAGCTTTGAACCGCTAAGGAGAGTGCACAAAAACTCTCCCACTGCCATGCTGAAGAGATCTCCTCTACCCGTGGAGAACGCTACTAAGGTGAAGCTAGAGTAGCCCCTTCAGCGGCTGTCCTCTAAAATTTACAAAGTTTGGCGACAGGTTCAGGACTCGGTGATTGATCAAGATTACTCTCGCCGACAGAAAAAGGTGAAAGTTCGGCGAGAAGAGGACCATCATGTCAAGCCACAGAAGATGACAGCTACTTGGGTGACCACTGCAATGGCTCCCTCAACTTCGATCGCCCACAAGAGGAGAAAGCTGGAGAAAATCCCAGTGCCTGCGATGAACCGCAAGACCACTGAACCTAAACGCCCTAAGTCTGGGGGCATGGTGGTGCATATCGTCTATATGGCATCCGGAAAAGAGGATAGCCGTATCTCCACAGGCCATCGACCGCTTACGCGATCCGTAACAAAGTCCCAGGAGCAACAACAGAAGCTTCAGGAAATGCTAACGCAAATGGCCGCACTCACTGGGCCAAAAGAAAGCCCGGAAACGTCATCGGAGCAACGTCAAGAACAACCGATACTGAGTTCCTCCGCCGAATCCTCGAAAAGAAGGACAAAGAGGAAGCGGAACAAGCTACTAACATAAAACGAATGGCGTTCTTATTCCAAGACATGGTCAGGATGATGTTACAGCCGGATCCTCCAGTTGAAGATACTCTGATTATCCTCAAAGATGACCGAGCGCAGACATTAAACCCCCTTCCGGCTTGTTCAGCAGCCAAAGAGGAGACCATCTCAAAAGCTGCCCTGGATGATTATATAGCTCAACAAATACGGGCTCATCAAACAAATGAAGCAACTGGCCAAGTCGTCAGAACTGGGCGACCATATCCAGGATGGTACGATCAGATCAAGTATCCGCCGGGATACACGATCCTTAAGTTTCACATATACAAGTGGACAGGAAATCCCCATCAACATGTCGCTCAGTTCAGGGCTCTTTACGGCAACACTGGAGGCGATGACAAACTGTTACTTCGCCAATTCGTTGGTAGCTTGTCGGAGACAGCATTTGAGTGGTATTCGGAGCTTCCCAACGACTCCGTCAAAACTTTTGCAGAGATGGAGCTACTATTCACCCAGTGTTTCGCGAGTGCTAGTGAACGCACCCCAATAACGACATTGATCAATGCCAGGGTGAAGCCTGGAGAAACATGGGTCCAGTACGCAATACGGTGGTGGAATCTATGGTCGAAGTGCGAGTAGCGCATCGAAGAGGCGCCTGCAGTAGGCATGTTCGTGGGTACTCTTGACCCTCAGGTGACCATTTCCCAATTCATGATGTTTTTCAAGCCGACCACTTTCCAGGCCTTGATTGACAAGCTGGCCCAAATGGACCAGATGGGCCACAAGCCTTCCTCTTCGAAATCGGAGCCTCGAAACGAAAAAGGGAAGGGGAAAGCAACCTTCGTCGCCAATACTCAACAACAGCCGAGAAACTTAAAGCCGGTTGTTCGCCAAAACAACGTGCGTCCATGCCCATCCCTCGAGGAAAGACTGGGACGTCCTTACTCATTTTCTCGGGATAAAACGAGGAGACTGTTCGAGCTAGCAATGCGCAACAGACTCATCAATCTGCCGGATCCAAAACGTCCGTTGCAGCCAGGTGATGTCAACGATCCTAATTACTGTCATTACCACCAAGCAGTAAGCCATCCAATCGAAGATTGCTTCGTTTTCAAAGGCTGGATTGAGGACCAATACCAACAAGGCAAGTTCGCATTATCCGAAAACTGGAAGGTGGGCCCACCACAACCCCACGCCCCTAAAAAGGTGGACACGCCGGGGGCATCGTGCTCTTTTATAGAAGAAGCTCCATGGGAGGTCGCTCCTTCAGCCAAGACGAAAAGAATGCTGAAGGATCTTCACACATACCCGGCCATCAGGTGGAAAAGTCCGCTAGAGCCCGAGGTCATTGAAGGAATGCTGAAGCCGTGCCCAACGCCAAGAGTTGGTAGCAATAATCAAAACGCTCAGGCCCAGCCGTCAAAGTCTTCGAAGAAAAAGAAGAAGACCAAAAAGCCCGCGTAGTTTGACGACGAGCACACGGATCTGTAAAAGCATATTGACGCGCTGGAGGAATATAACCAAAAGACGCGGACCCCGGTCACACTCTAAGAATTTCTCAATAATATCCTTAAGAGTGGAGATAACGGCAATAACGGCGGGAATGACTCGTCAGAAGAATCTGAGGACTATGTGGCAAGTTGCCACATGGTCTCTCATTCGGCGTTAACTAACAAAGAAGTTCACTCGATGATAGAAGACAGCATAAAAGAGCTAGGGGCAGGATCGAAGCCAAAACCCTTGGAACCGTCTGACGAGATGATCGACTTGCTATTGAACGAAGACCGTCAGAAAAGCAAAGCCAATCGAAAGCACGAACTGGCTATATTCGAAAAAGCCAAACGTCGACGACTGAATGAAAAGGTCGAGGCACCCCAACCGAATCGAAGCATCCCTATCGTCAGCAAAAGCAAGCTTAAAGTAAGTAAACGATTCGCTAGAGCCTTGTCAATAGGAATGAAGTTGCCCTCTTTCAGAGGAAATTCTCCTGGAAGTATACATCTTGATGAAGCGGACATACATCCTAACTTCTGCTTATACCATCAGAGGATTGCACACCCTACTGAGGAGTGCATAGCCTTTAAAAACTGGTGGCAGGGATATGTTACCCACCGACAACACGTTCAACGAGTGAAGTGCAAGGCTGGTCGGGAACAGAAAAGCGCGATAGATGAGCGCAAAAGAGCCGCTGGCAACTGTCACATAGTCGACACCAAGGGATCGCAAGTTATCACCTTTGGAAGCGATTCTGACGAAGAAATCGCCCTCAGCCCTCTCTTCAAGGAATCCACCTCCGACACAAAAGATGCGAAGATTTGCGAGAAAATCTAGCTGTGTAATCGTACGTTGCCCGAAAAATCTCGGACCTATGACCGAAACGTCTTTAAACTACTACAGACCCGCGGCATCCCCAGGCTGACGTGGTAAAAAAAAGGTACGTCCATAAGCGAAATGGGCATGGATGAAAACCTGAAAGGGCTCCGTGAGTAAAAACAGCGAGACTACCGGCGAGTTTTGTGAAAAGCCGAAAGGGCGCAATCTCGTCAAAAGACACTTACAAGGTCCTCTCGACTCTGTAAGGAGAAACCACCCACGTGAGATCCTTAGGACTCACAAGGAAGCAACACACTTAGGAATCCCTACGATTCTTAAGGAGAAATTACACTTACGAGATCCTCACGACTCGTAAGGAGAACCCTCTTATGAGACCCTCGCGGCACATAGGATTCAAAAGCCTTAAGCTACAGGGACCTGAACCTGTTCTTAAGCTATCACAACCTCCAGCACTGCCCTACAAGCGGTTCAATATCGACCCTTGTATACAATCCACGGCCGCAAATAAATATTTCCCTAACAAAGTCCCACTGGTGACTAGCGATATGATCGCACGGTGAACAACCCTTGTAAGTCCTCTCGACTTATAAGAAGAAAATACTCTTGTAAGATCCTTACGACTTATAAGAGACCATACACTTAAGACTCCTCACGATTCTTAAGGAGAAAACGCACTTACGAGATCCTCACGACTCGTAGGGAGAAATACCTTTATGAGACCCTTACGGCTCATGAAGTTAAAAGCCTTAGTCAACAGGACCTTAACCCTGTTTGCTAAGCCACCTTTGTTCGACATCGACAGAGGCAAATGATGATTCGCTCCTGGCAATATCACAGATGTAGCGATGTTGATGCCTAAATCGGTATCAAATCCCAAATTCGCAGCGAAAAGCCAGCAATCCACAAATGCATATGAAATAGCCGAAATGATGGGGCAACTTGCAACAAAATCAGCAAGTAAAAATGTATGCATACAAAATAGCTGAAATAATTGGGCAATTCGCAATAAAAAGCAGCGAGTAAATAAAACAAATTGCCGAAATGATTGGGCACTGCAAAAAAATAGCCGAAATGATTGGGCAATAGCGACTTTCGCAATATAAAAGCTGAAATGATAGAGCATCGCGGAAAGAAAAATATATAAAATGAAACTTTTTGCCCTACAGGTGAGATCATATCGATCCCTGTATACAATCCAGGGGCACAAATGAAGAGGGAACCACACCTTCCCCCTAGGCTCCATCCAAAAGAGAGCCAAGTCTTGATGGTTCACAGACAACCTAGAGACCATCTCAACATTCGTCTCGTTACAGCAGACGCAACGTCAGCAAAACAGAGTGATGGCAAAATTCTAGCTCCACCTCAGCATTCGTCTCAATACAGCAGACGCAATGTTAACAACGACGTTCCTTCGCAGTCCAGTAGGATGCAGATGCAACGTTAATGCAAGACCTCATGGTCGAAACAAAGCGGAGTGACGGAAAAATCCCAGCTCCACCTCAGCATTCATCTCGTTACACCAGGCGCAATGTCAACAATGGCATTCCTTCGCAGTCCAACAGGATGCAGATGCAACGTCAACGAAAGACCTCATGGTTGAAACAAAGCGGAGTGATGGCAAAATCCCAGCTCCACCTCAGCATTCATCTCGTTACAGCAGACGCAATGTCATCCCAGGATCAAACAACGGAGCCACGGTAAAATCCCTAGTTCCAAACCTCGACGGTTCACCAACAACCTAGAAACAACCGCGACATTCGTCTCGATACAGCAGACGGAATGCCAGCAAATGAAGCAAAGGCCAAATTTCTAGCTTCGGGGTCTTGACGGTAACTCATATAAAACCTGAAAGACTATCGGAGATCATCCCACACCAACGTGGAGTGGTCACCACATCGACGTTCGTCTCGATACAGCAGACGAGATGTCACTACAGCGTCCTTCCTACAACAGGATTCGGACACGCCAAAACAAACGAAGCAAAGGCCAAATTCCTAGCTTCAGGGTCTTGACGGCAACTCATATAAAACCTGAAAGACTATCGGAGATCATTCCACACCAGCGCGGAGTGGTTATGACTCATCGGGGCTCCCCAAACTGAGCCTAACCTCAAGTAAAAAGCGGCATGGCAAAATTCCTGACGCTTGCTCTTCCGACTGTCAAACTGCGTAGGAAGATTGCTTGAAGACGTCTTGTCGAGCCCCCGAAGGGATCAGAGGCAAGACAGTCGCAAGGTTACTCGAACAACAAGATTGCCTATCGAGGAATACATCAGCCAACGTGACGGTGCGACGGGAAAAACCCTAGTACCACAGACCCTAACGGACCTCTGTCGTAAATAGCAGAGGTTAACTGTGACGTTAAGACATTCTTATGAGAACTTCTCGATTCGTCTCAACTCATGAGGAAATTAGTGTCTTTGCGAGAACTTCTCGATTCGTCTCGACTCGTAGGGAAAAGCCTTAGGTAATGGGGATAAGGACCTTTTTCCTAAGCACTGGGGCCCTGCAAGTCGGTCCAAAATGGACTCTTGCATTCTATTCACGGACCACACTCTCCAAGGTCGAATCTCGACAAGGAGGGAAACGACCACTTACGAGTCCTCTAGACTTGTAAGAGGGAAAATTCTCTTGTCAGATCCTTACGACTCTCAAGAGGAAGCACATTTAGGAATCCTCACGATTCCTAAGGAGAAAATACACCTGCGGGATCTTCTCGACCTGTAGGGAGAAAATTCTTTATGAGACCCTCACGGCTCATAAAATTGAAAAGTCTTAGGTAGCAGACCTGAACCTGTTTCCTAAGCCATCGCTATCTTACAAGGAGATTAAGATGAAATGTTCACTTACTATCTACAGGCCACACATACTAAAATCACACGACAATGACACAACAAAGAGAAGAAAGCAACAGTAGAACAAAAATGTGTATCTTTTATTCATAAATTCAATAGAGTACAAGTTGGATCATATGAAAGAATAAAAAAAATGGATACATGTTATTCAAAGATTACAAGCATTCAATCTATACAAATCAGCTACTGAGAAGAAAGCGTTTTCAATAAGTCAGCAAGCTGCTCTCGCACTCCTTTCAGTTCCTTCTCGTGTTTAGCCACCGCAGCCAGCTCCGCTTCAATTCGAGTCCTTTGCTGCAAGCATGATGAAATCTTCTCATCGATTTCCTGTTGGGCAGCTTCGCGGCTCTGCATAACCCGCAAAATAGAGTTGAGCTTCCGCCTCAATACAAGCCCGTCCGAGATATATTGCTGCAAGGTGTCAAAAGCAGCTCTCAGTAGCGCGGCGTTCGTTTTAACTTGGGCGCGCAGCCGGGCAGATTCATCCGAATCCTCCTCGCGCTCCTTCTGCCTCAAGGTCGCTTCTTGTTCGAAATGGCGGAGAAAGGACACGCTTTGTTCAACCCACGCAGCCCGCTAGGAGTTCAAAGCCTGAATCTCAGGAGCAGGACGCATAAGCTCAAGCTCATGCAGACAGGCCTCGATCTTCCTGCAGTAGTTAACCCAGGACTCAACGACACCTTCGTTATGGAAATTCACAAGCGTCACCAGCATTGGATTAACTTCGGCAGCAAAATCTACAGCAAATGTAGGGACCTCCGTGTCAAGCTCCTCGATATAATCGCTCAACATACGCAGACTGGTTACAGCGCCTTTTGAAGATAGACGTCTGAAAAAGGGCCCTGCCGGCATTATAACGCGAGACTCGAACGGAGCTGGAGTCGATGTGACCCAAATCACAATCAGATGTCATCTTAAGAAATAAAGAAAAAATACATGAACAAAAAGAGTCTATTATACCGGCTGCAACAAAGGGCAGAGCTGGAAGTTCCGGTGGCGCGATGATACCCTTGATCCCTCCTTCAATTTATAAGGCTACGAGCAGTGCAAAGAAGAATTAGCAATAACGTGACTGCCCGTTAAAAAAAAGACATCGGTTAAAAAAAATACTCACCGACACCAGCAGGCGGACTAATCTCTGACTAGAAGGAGAAGTGCGGGTTCAGCACTTGATACAGATGATCAAAGAGAACTCCTGCAAGATTACGATAATACATGGTCAGTATACGAAAGATGTTGTCCCCGATTTAAATTAGTCGCGAACCCATACCTTCCAGCATTTGAGAAGATATAAGAGAGGACGAGGGGGCAGCGACCGTCAAAGCGGCAACTGGTGGTGCTTCTTCAGGTATCGCAACCTCAGCGCTTGCCACACCTACATTCGAAAGGAAAAGAATGTCATCAGAAAGGATTGCAAAACGAAAAGAATGCAGCGACCCGAGACCTACCAGATAGGTCATCAGCCAGAACTGTGACGGGAGCATCGCCAACCATCACGACTTCTTCAATTTCATTTGCGGGGATGGTTTCGCAGCCCGTAGCTTCGTCCCCCGATTCCACGAGAGCTGTCGTGACACTCGCGATGCCAGGAGATGGCAGGGAACTGCAGGCGGAAAGAGTGGCAATTGGAGCAGTTCCGGACTCCTGGGAAAGAGTAGCCGCTTTGGGCTTAGTAGTTGCAGTCATCTCACCCGCTACCTCCTCACCAGGACTTGTCCCTGCAGGATAAGATATATGAGAATCTAAAGATTAAAGCTTTGACAAAAAGGCTCAGTGTTACGTTACCTTGGGTCGGCTTTTCAGTTGCTTCCCGAGCCGCACGTGCCGCCTGTCTGTGAGCGGTAGACAGGGTGCTCAGAGCACCCTCTGAAGAAGCAGGGACAAGGGAAGCAGCGCTCGAGCGTGCACCCACGGCCAAGGTAGAGTTGCATTCTTTTACTGCACGCCTCCTGCGCTTCTTTTCTGCCTGGGCAGTCAGAGCCGATCTTCTCAAGATCTCCGTCAAGGGGACATCATCGTCCACGGCAGTAGTTACCTCTGGAGCCGTTTTGGCGTCCGTCATCGGTTGCTTAAGGAAAGCTTCTTTCGGCAATACCGACAGAACTGGGACTTCGGTAGCCGGCCTTAGAAGCATCTCCGCACCGCCCTGCGAAGTCGGTACCACGCCTGGAATAACCTGAGTAGAGGTAGTCCCTGCGATAAGATGAAAAAGGGGTCAGATTACCCATAAGAAACGGGAGTGGAGACGTAATGTACCGAAATGTACCGATGCCTAAGGATGCTCGAAGCCTTTCCTCATCCTCAAAAGTCTTGAGGGAAGCCGCGAGAGCCTCTTCAGTGGAAATGCCTATTGAAGAAAAAGTGTTAGTCAAAATATGATAATAAAAATGTAATGCAATGACAAAAAAATACGGCTGAGGTTTACTTGACTGTGCAAAGATGACCAGGCCCGCTTTGTGGCTTTCTAATCGCTTGGAAGCTGCGATGGCAGCCTCCAGATCAGTATCATCCGGCTCTATAAATAGGCCTTCGTTGGTCCCATACTCGCTCAGGCCCTCGCTATAAGGAGCATGTGGCTCCTGGCCGAGTACAATATCGGCAGAGAGAATCGACTTCTTCTTCTTCTTCTGCGAGCGAGTACCGGTCGTCGCTAGCACAAGCTTACGCTTGGTAGGCACCACGGGATGACAAGTCCCGATATCTGAACCCACGCCAGACTCGGGAGACGCCACAGTCACCTCTTTCACAGGAGCATGGGGTATCGGTAGCTCAGTCCTATCACGCGGTACCACAGCCGCGGCAGCTTCCCTCAAAGGAGGATGAACGATGGTCCGTCGCTTTAGAGGAACGTCTGGATTTCCCGCCTGGGCGGTGGCTTTACGATCGAGCAATAATCTCTTCTCTTCTATGATAACGGCGCCTATCGTATGCTGGTACCATGCCATATATACATTCAGGGCTTTTGGAACGTAACCCGGCTCATTAATAAAGAAATTGGAGCCGGTGTTCAATCGCATAAAATGGTGCATTGCGTTCTGAATACCCTTTTCAGTCGCAGGTGGTTCTAACAGGAAGGCCTCAAGCGGGACGCCTTGATTGTAGCTTAACTGCTGGGCAAAACGATGCGGGTTGTACCTTATGAACAACGTCGCATCATTCTTCCTAAAGACAAGAAAGCCCGGCCTGATGGAGTATAGATGGAGAATTTCCTGAGCTTTCAAGACAGAGGCCCCGTCTTTAAAAATGTCCCGCAGTGGCTGCACCGTTGTTGCGGACTCTTTGCCGATAGTTAGAACCTTGTCAGTAAAGGTCATGCCATCTCCAACCGTGCGCGGACGAAAGAGCAAACCCCTAGCTTCCCGCGGTGTCGGATTTATAATGGATGCGTCAACTAGCCGCATGATCCGGGGGAAGCTACACCTGTCATAGAAGGAAGGCCCTTTATGGATACCGAAAACACCAAGTATATGTAGCTCGAGCCATGACATAAAGTAATGCATCGAGAAGTTCACATGCTGCACTTCTGGTTCAGTAGTATCCACCGCTTGGCTGAAACCGTAATACAAATGAGCTAACCCAGCGACCCCGACAGCCACTTTCACCCCAATAACCATTCGGTGAGCTGGGTAGAAGACAGACGGCCTCATACGGCGAGGGTGCATCGGAAGCGCAAACCAGCTCAGCCATAACCCGAGAAACCCCAAAAAGAACGTTTCCTCGTCGATCCCTGGAACTGCAAGCTCTACAAAAGAGACGACCGAGGTGTTGGGGAGGAAGAAACTCTTCTGATCTGCCTCCGCCGTTGGCAGGTTACCCAAACCTAAGCCGAAAGGGTCGTCAAGTTTGGCGAATTTTGCGGCCTCCTTCGAAAGGACTTCTGGGTGGAGAAAACGAGTGATGAAATCCGTGAAATTAACCTCACGGCTCCTAGATTCGAGGAAAAGGCCCTCATACATATTCAACACTTTAATCAAACTAGGAAATTGGTGTTGAATGGCGTTCTCTGGGGTAAGGCCTATCATCAATGACTTGGCACTAAAAACGTATTCATCCGTAGGAAGCAATTCCTCATAATGCTCCCCTATAACCAGTAAGCCAGAAACTTCTGCAAACTCCTCTAAAGAGATTGATACTTCTCGATCCAGCAGAAGGAAGGTGTGAGTCAGAATATTCCACTGCTCCAGAAAGGCCTTAACCCACCAAGCTGGAAGCGTAGAATACTGAAAAAGAGAAGCATAAATTGCGGGATACAACCCAAGCCTCAGCAGCTGCGACTTCTTCGCTGATAGAATATAGCGGGCCCATTGCAGATACCCAGCTGGATGACGAGGAGTTAGGACAATCATACATGGTTGTCCCACGGGCACGACTCGCCTTGACAAATACGTCGCCCCAGGGTATCCAAAACTATTGGAGGCTGAATGGGTATCGAAGCCATAGCAGGCTGAAGAAGACCTCCCGAAGTCCAGTTGACTTCTTCTACGGTATAGTTCATCGGGGGTTAGTCGGCGTAGTGGATCGCCATGATGGGCTCTGAGGGTACCGTGCACGAAAAGCTCTGCCGACCCTTAATGATTTGATTGTACCATGTTCCCCATAGATGAAGATTCTTATGTTCCGGGTCATGATCTCTGATCAATGCTAAGACATCCCTGTCCACAGGCGCTCCAGGGAATCCTCCCTCTGAACGAACAAATGGGAAAGAACTATCGAAAGACATATTACTTGCTCGAAATAGAACAAAAGTCAACCGTCAGTGCTATAATTTAAATTCCGACACTTGGTACTTTAAAATTCGTACCGCACTGCAATGCAGTGAAAATGGACCAAAGGGGACCCACATAATCCAGATGACATTGCATCATTAATAAAACGGCCTCATCATTTGATGAGGCTGTCAATTAAATGAGGAAATCTTCAATTGATTCTCATTCAATGAGAACCCCTCGGGCTAAGGAGTAAATCTCCCCTGGAGAGCAGTGCACTGTGATAGAGTGACATCTGTCAAACTCTAATGATGAAGGAATAAAAATTTCTCAAGAGCCTTGCTCTGGAAAAAAATGATGGAATAATCCATCAGAAAAATTGAAATCAATTTTTATATATGAATTAAAATTCTGAGATCTTCAAGATCTATGAACAAACTCTTAAGAGTTCTTCATAAGAGATTAACAAATCTCCATTATTCAAGAGAGCAAAACTCTGTTAACGGGTTAAGGAACCCCAAGAAAAAATCCCTTTAGATCTATGAGAGCAAAGCTCTGTGAATGAAACCCTAAAAGGGTTTTCTTTAGATCTAAGATTTATGAAGAGCAAAGCTCTGTTAATGGGTAAAACCCTAAAAACATTTTGAGATCTATGATCTGAAGAAGTGAAAAGCTCTATTGATAAGGTTCAAATATTACCAAAAATTTGGCAGAGTTTTGACTCTTGAAGGTTCTTAAAATGAAGAGCTATGCTCTGAAAGAGAATAAAAATTCTCAGAAGACAAAAATGAAGATGAACAGAAATCATCTCAAGGGCCAAAGGTCTTATTTATAGGCAATGAGACGTAGTTTCAAGTTCTGAGTTGATCCAAGGGCGCAGATGCTGCCACCGCTGCACTCACGTGTGGGCCACGTGAGCGCAACAGTGGGGGGACATTTGTTTCCCCCAATCAGAGCAAGGCTGTGTTCAAAATTCAAATTTTGAAATGAAGCAACGCTTCAGATGCAGTGCCAAGTGTGCTGCACCCTAAGCAGCGCACCGCGTGCAAAGCACGTGTGCGCTAGCGCCAAGTGCGTTGCGCTCTATGCAGCGCGCCACGTGCAAAGCACGGGTGCGCTAGCGCCAAGTGCGCTACGCTCTATGCAGCGCGCCACGTGCAAAGCATGGGTGCGCTAGCGTTGAGCTCCCCACCGTTAGATCAAAGATCCAATAATAATGATAAATCATTAATTAATCAGAATTAAAATCTGTTAAGGAATGATTCCTCAAAATCTTTCCAAACAACAAGATTGTGCTCTGTAAATCAGAGCACCGTTGGATCAATGATCCAATGGTGATTAAAAATCAGCAAAATACAGAATAAATTCTGTATGGAAAGATTTCCCAATCTTGTTAAAAACAAGAAGATTGCCTTCTGTAAATCAGAAGCCCTTGAATCGAAGATCCAATGGTGGGGAATCCCTAAATCAATTGGAGAAAAGATTCCCTTAACTGATTGAACAAATTAGCTTGCCCTATAAAGGCCCCCAGACTTCAAGTCTCAGGGATACAGAAAAAAAGAGAGGAACCCCCCAATAAGCTTTGAGAGATCTCAGAAAGAAGAGCTGAGCTCTCAGGAAAAGAAGAGTTTCTTCAAGGTAAAAAATGAACAGAGAGATGAAATCATCTCATAATTAAAAAGAAGAATTCACTTCTTTAAAGATCGTAGATCTACAAGACCAAGGTCTTTCACAAAGAGATAAAAGGATCTCAACATAAAATAAAAAGAAGAACATAATTCTTCTCATAGATCATAGATCTATAAAATAAGGGGGAATAATTCAATTCTCATAAGGATCATAGATCCATAAAGGCAAAGCCTTTCATCAATACAAGAGATTGAAGTATCTCCTATAAAGTAAGAACTTTGTTCTTAAAACATTGAGACAAAGTCTCTTATAAAAAGAGAATTTAATTCTCAGGGCTCAAACCGATTTAACTTGCATAAAAGAAGAGTCTCAACACTCCATATCTAGCGCAAAGCGCTGCAGAGCCTTGGCGCTCTTAATTTTGCAGAGCCTTAGCCTTCCAAATATAGCGCACTACGCTCATTATCTGGCGCTCAGCGCCAAGCGCGCCACGTGCTCCTCACGTGTGCGCTACATAAAAGAAGCATCTTAGCGCTTCTGATCTGGCGCTCAGCGCCGAGCGCACTACGTGCTCCTCACGTGTGTGCCACTGAACTAATAGCGCTTTGCGCTCATAAATCAGCACAATGCGCTCATAGACCGGCGCTTAGCGCCAAGCGCACCACGTGTCCCTCACGTGTGCGCTACTCGGCAGAAGCGCACTGCGCTCTTTGATTGGCACAAAGCACCAAGTGCACCATGTGCTGTGCTGATAGAACATAAATTGTTCTTTAATAAGCCCCAGAGCTATGATGAATGCTCAGCATTCAATAAAAAACAGAAATACTGTCAGAATTCAAGTCAATGCTCAGCATTGTTAAAAGGGCCAAGCCCAAATAAATGCTCAACAGCCCAAAATAAATGTTAAACATTTTAAGATGATTGGACTTAGCCCAAGATTGGCCATAAGTCCTCAATTCAGATTAACTGAGCCAATTTCGTCACCAATCTTTTGATCTTAGTCTCAAATTGGACTACAGATCTCTCAACCAAAATTGGTTCAAGGGTACATATCTTTACTCCTCTGATATTTGTCGTTGTAATCCTTCAACGTCTTCAGAGAGGTGACGGGTCCCGACAACCATACATTTCATAGACTATGACGTCTTTAAACTGGACTGTGAGGTCCTTAAACCTATGGACTATGATGTCCTTAACCTCGGACTGTGGGGTCCTTAAACCCATGGACTATGGTGTCCTTAACCTCGGACTGTGGGGTCCTTAAGCCCATGGACTATGATGTCCTTAACCTTGGACCGTAATGTCCTTAAACTAATCGACCGCAATGTCTCTAAACTAAATAACATGGCCCAAATGCTCTTTTGTTGGATCTAAACGATCCCGTTAAGTTGATCTTAGTCTATAATTAGACTAACGTATCCTTAACAAATGTTTAAGTTGATCTTAGTCTTAAATGAGACTAACGTATCCTTAAACCCAACCCCAAACCCAAATCTAAGAAAATACGGATTTGGACTAATCCATGCCCTACGGGAGACAACTTAAATTAGTCTCCGTATACAATCCACGGGCAACCAAAAACAAAACAAACACCCGCGACACGAAGTGACCATCTGGAGAAGGAGAAAGTAGTTACCGCGATGCGGTAGCGTAATCAACTGCAGGGGCTTGCGCCTGCAGGGAAGAGCGTCCCCACAATCAAAAACCCCTCAAATGAGGGGGAATCTGACGAAGTCTGCTACATCGGCCGCATCCGTCTAAACCTCCGATACACGGTGTCATAAATCAACTTGGCATCTTCGGAGAGGTGGATGGATAGCACCAAATAGTATCTGCCCTCGAAATTCAGGCAAGACGGACTTACGCGGTCGCGTCTCTGTGTTTCGGCGGAGAACAATGACATACATGCGGGCATCAAAGTTCAAATAAGTGCTTTGCACTTTTACATAAAAAGAAAAGGGCTACACAAAAAAGAGCCCAAATGAGTGCTCAACACTTTTGAATAAAAAAAACCCAAGTAGACTAAGCCCAAATTGGCTAAGTCTCCGAAGTTTTCTGGCAGTTGAGCCCAAATGCTCTTTTACTGGATCTTAAGTAAAAATGATCCTAAAATGTTGTTAAGTTGATTTTAGTCTCAAATAAAACTAACGCATCCTTAGCAAAAACAAGCTGAGCCGAAATGTTCACTTATAAATTTGAGTTGATCTTAATATCAAATTAGATTAACGGTCCTTAAATCAAACTGTTGGGGCCAAAATTTACACCCCGGTTGGCCAAGTCAGAATCAACATCCACCCCAAGCCAAACGGGCCCAAGCCCAGACCAAGTGGGCCCATGCCCAAGTCAAGCCAGAACATGAAGCGGCTGGCCTCCCCCATACCAAAAGAAAATTATGTAATAAATAAGTTTGATATAATTTTCATTCATGAATGTAAAATAAATAGACAAAATGCCAAATTTTTGTAAAGCCCAAGGCTCATATACAAAAAGAAATAAGCACATGAGGCATGGGATAAGCAAAATTCCATTTTGTAAAGCCCAAGGAGCTATGTGTAAATTTGAAAGTCTATATAAGACAACATAAGGATGAAATGAAAACATAGAATTCATTCCTCTCAAAATCTAGGGTTTCTGTGCCTCCTTCTCCTTCCTCAAGGTTCTAAACCTTCTTCCCCCTTTTGAATTAAATCAAGAGTTTAACTCTTCTTTTTCCAAAAAAAAAAAACAGTTTTTTACCATAAAACCTTTGAAGGGGAACTTACATCTCCCATCAAATCTCTGAAAGGCGAGATTTTTAAGTCTCACCCACTTTCCACCTAGATCTAGCCAACAGAGAGGAGGAAGAAGGAGACCCATCTCCAAAAATCCCACTTTAAGAAAAATCCAAGGCTCAAGAGAAGATCCAGGGCTTAAAGGAGAAGAAAGGGATCCCATTTGATCACCTCTGAAGATCTTTAGGAAGTTCAACTCCAAGACCCAAATTCTCAAAGTAGTTTAACTCCTAATCCAGATCTTTTAGGAGTTTAACTCCAAATCCAAATCTTTTGGAGTAATTCCACTCAAAATCCTTTGGGAGTTTAACTCCATAAAGATAAAAATCATCCCTTTTTCTAGGAGTTTCCAAAATATCTCGGAGTTTAACTTCTACGGCTAAGTCCCCCTCTTTCTTTTCTGTAGGCGCACAACGCTCCACGCCAACGCGCTTTGCACGTGAGGCGCTGGCGCCCAGCGCCCACACGTTTTGCACGTGAGGCGCTGGCACCCATCGCCCACGTGCTAAGCAAGTGAACCGCTGACGCCCAATGCCCACGTGCTTCGCACATGGTCTGCGGGCTCCTAGCGCCTACGCGCCATACCCGCGTCCTTAGGAAACTCCTCGCCCCTCTTTTTCCATGCACTCCACATTAAAAATATCGCCCCCGCATCCCAGTATACGGAGAAGTAGACGTGACGGGCCGTGACGTATTTACTCAGAAGTAAACGCGTTAAGCGTAAATAAGCAATATAAATGAATACACAAGAATGACAAGAGATGCAATAATAAACAACAACTTTTTATTAACATTCTTTCTTTACATTACAACTGATTTAAAAAGGAAATGTACAAAGTTGAAATCAATGCCTAAACGGTGGCATACAATGAAAAGAAATAAGTACAAGTAATCTAGAAGTCTATCTGGGCCTCAATCTGCTCCAAGCACTCCTGACTGGGCTCTGTCTCCTGAAAGTCGGGTTTTCCTGACGAACATTTCAAAGAAAGAAAGAAACAGGAATGTTATCGGCGAACTAGCGCTGGGTAAGTCCTAAAGATAAAGATGGAATATGCAAGTAAAGAGGAGAGAGCTGTAATATAAACAGGTATATATTTGCTATACCAACGTACTTATTTGAAGCTTGGTACAGAATGTATCAGTGTATATGAGAGGAGTCCAACTATCTCGTGGACTATGGTAGCATGTAAGTACAAGGCCCCGTCAAAATACATGGGACAACAGCACATGATGTTCATATAGGTGTCTTTTAGTGTCCATCATCCTGCCACTTTTAACGCATTTCGTACCAGTCTACCCCGTTAAACCCGTAATGCATGTTATATAGATTGTACTTATCAGACTTGCTGAGACCATGGATATAAGTTATTCATGTAAACAGTTTCAGGATGTATAAAGTAGTCATGTAATCAAGTCAAGTCATAGCCATGGTTTGGTCAAGTCAAGTCATGTTTGCATGTTTGGTATTGTTCTGGTATTCATGTTCAAGTTCAAGTATACAGGTTTGGTATATAGGATTCATGTTGATTTGGATTCATGTGTGAGTTGGATTCAGATTTAGACTTGGACTCGAACTTGAGTCAGACACTTTAAACAACTTTGGATCCTGAATTAAATTCGGGAGTTATCGGTAACTGCTGCACATGGACGGCAGGATTTGTGTTTTTTCGAAGACAATTACCATTGATAACACCGTTAAGTTTTTCTACCTTAAATAGGAAAGTACTCATTTTCTCCGGCTCCATGAGACTCAAGAGAATTGATCCCGCTTAAACCTAAATTTACTAGGGTCCTTAATATAATTTTTATATAACTCAAGGGGGTTTTATGAAAAATATTTTATATACTTTCAAAATAAACCTCGAGTAATTATTTAAATTATTTAGGGTTTCCATAATCTGTGAATTTTAAGAATGTGAAGTATCTTAGTGAATATTAACTTAACTTGAATAGTTCATGGTATTTTAGTGTAACTTGTCTTGTATTGATATTTAATGGTATTTTGGTGAAACTTGTCATGCTTTTATTTTCTAGAAAACATGGAATTTTTTTATTATAACTTGAAAATATGTGGTTTAATAATATTTACATAATTATTGAAAAATTAATTTTTATTATTAAATAGAAAAAATCTCGTTTTTCTTAAAAATCGTATTAAAATTCTTTCAAGACCGAATGCTCCGCGAGGAGGTCTGCATCTCACTCTACTGGCCCGAGGATGTACGATAATCTGCACCATCCAATTCCGGGTTCCCAAAAATGGGTTGTAGATGTATAATTGCAAAAAGTTTGATAATACAATTTAAAAAACGGGTTTTTATAGTTCATGGTGTTTAACTGAAATATTGTATTCGCCACGAAATTATGTTGCAAAGAGTATCGTGCTATGTCAATATGTGTGTATGTAAGGGGTAGGTCATTACCCCGTAAGGTTTTTTAAAGGTATGCTAAGAAAAATATTTTAAAGATGACGTATATAAAATTCATGGTATTTAAAAGTAAAAGTTTAATTAAAGTTATTTAACATGGATTTTTAGAGTGGAAATTGTTTCTAAATATTAGTTTAATGATTAACAAACAAGGTATAGAAATATGAATGAGTGATTCTTAGAAGAATTGTAGTTTCAAATATTTTAGAATCAATTGTCGGTATAACTCTATTTACCAATATGTTTTGAAAAAAAGAACTTTTATTGTAGAAAGAGAAGAACAGGGGTAGAACTTACTTGCTAGAAGGAAAGAGGTAAGGTAGAAAAAGATGTGGAAGTTTTTGTGGCGTCGTGGGGTCGCCGGAACTTGCGTAGATCCTCGCCGGAAGTCGACCACTTACTAACTCCACATGTACTCTTCTTGGACTTAGAAAATTTTGATAATTTTGACTAGAGATTTCAGAATAAGGAGGGGCTAGGGTATGAGCTTGTATTTATAGTGTGAAATTAGGGTTTTGGAATAGAAAGATTGAATTAAAATGTATTAAAAATTGGATTAAACGTGAAATTGAATTTTCTGTTAAATTGCAGAGAAAACAAATAGAACAGGGGTAATGGGGTAGGTCAAAGGGTTTTGTGTGAAAGACACGTGGACTTTTCCCCTACGGACGCCGGCCGTCGCCGGCCAAACTCCCAATCTCGCCGGTCCAATTTAGAAGATGGGCCTTAGGATTTGTGTCACGTGTCCTCGGCCGTGTACTGTTCATATCAGAATTCTGCATTATTATATTCCCCATTCTTAATTATATTGCAAATAAATAGGTGCTTTTGATCCATGTCTGCTGAATAGTTGCAGATTATAGGTTCTCGGAACAATACAGTGAAAATGATGAAAAAAACATCACAAAAGTGAGACTACGACCAACAAATAGAAGAATCTTTATGATGTCGCCTACAGTTAAGGAACAAATAAAGATCAATGAACAGTTCGATTGCACAACGTACGACGGCAGCACAAGATTCAAGACTTCAACACGAAGCAAACGGTAAGGTCCACAACATTTCTGCACTGTGGAAATCTGGAAGAAACTAGAAAAGATTCTAAAGAACCAGGTAAGAAAACAGAAGCAAATAGCAACATAAAGCAACCCAGAGAAAAAGAGACAGAGACCCCATCATATGGCTACGGATCCGCGGCCAAACATGGCTTATGGCCGCGGATCCGCGGCCGTGTTGAGCACGTGTCGGTACAGTTTGACGGTGGGTGTCGGTGCATTGACCAGGCTCTTCAGGGTAGTTTTGTAATTTTAGATATGGATCAGATGTAAACCCTAGGGTTTCTATTATCTATAAATAGGAAGCCTACGGCTCTTTTTAGAGCATGCCTCTTTTTATTTTCCTAGATTAAAATTTTCATCCCTTGTAATTGTCAAAGAGTGCATCAATAAAGTAAGTGTTCTTATCTTGAATTTCTTATCTAGCAATTTTATTTCTCTGCAAATTTTTTTATCTGCCGTAGTTAATTTCCGAAAGTAATTAGATTATTAAAACCATAAAAAAATAAATTCATTTGTTAATTCCCTAATGAGTGAGTAGTTCCTCACTTGTTAGGGTTAGGTTTGGGGAGGTTTGAGAGATGAAAATCTCTCACCCCTTTCTTTGCCCGTTCAATATTTTAAAGTAGAACTCTATGCAAACCATACACACACCGCTCACTACGGCACCCTATCTCACGAGGTAGCGGTGATTCCATAGTTAAAGACCGGTTGTGTTTGATTTCCATAGAGGTTAGGGATAAGAGTTAAGAAAGGACGGACAAGGACCAAAGGGAAGAAACCTAGTTTCTTCCCGGTCGTGCTAATCCCCTTTGTTAACTATTACCTTAACACCTAAAAGTTCTTAATTAGGGAAAAGAAAGCGGTGAGAATAATTGAATTTCCAAACTTATCTAATCCTAACCCTAGCAAGGTTTTAATCCAAATCAATTTCAACCTCAGTTTTTATAGAAAATCAAAACCTACCACAAATAGGAATTGACTCGTTAGAACAACTAGAAAATACACGTTTTCCCTGTGGACCGACCCGTACTCAACCGGCTAGCTACCAAGCGACACCGTTTTTGATTGAGGTTAATTCTTTGATTTCAAAACGCACGTACGCAAAACAACGCTCAATCAAATGGCGCCGTTGCCGGGAATAACGGTAGTTATTTTCTCTTTGTAATTTTGGGTTAGTTAAAATTTAAAAAAAAATCATAAAAACTGAAAAATATAAAAATATAAAAAAATTATCATCTTGTTATTTTTTGAAGGGTTTTCATGCGAACTGTGCAGTATCGGAAAGACGAATAGATTCAGATCTGGAAAAATCCAGTGCACAAAACAGCAAACAGCAGATCTGAACAAACAGAGGAGAACCACAGCAGATAACAGAAAGAATTTAGAGGCTTGATCCAACAGGCTGACCGCGGAACCGCCGCGCTTGCAAGCTTTTGGCCCCGGGATCCACGGCGCTTTGCTGACGTCAGCAAAGCAAATCCCTCTGTGAGTATTTCTTTTCCTCTCTTCTACCCTCTGTAGTCCTCTGAAAAATTTTCCTGCAGAGTTCTTTGCGCAAAACTTCTCTCCCTTCTCCAATAACTTGATTTTGTGCAGGATTCTTTGCACCGCAAATAAAAAAAATTTTGGCAAGTGTTTTAGATTTTTGTGTGTTTACTGCCTTGCATTTTTAAAACGGACTTGTAAGAGGCTATAACACCAATCCAGATTGGGTGGGAATTTCATTATCCTTCTTAGGACCCCAAAAAACACAAAAAGCATTTTGCATCAACCTTCGAGTTAATTAAAAAATATTAGACTCAGCCAATAAGGACTGTCGTGCTCATTAGGACAAAGGAAAAGTTGTAGGCATTGGTCATTTATCTAAACCAGACTTTGTGGTGCCTAGGCTAGACAAGTGGGAAAGGTAATTTTAAAAGGCCCGTCTCACGGTGATTCGTGAGCGGATCCCTCCTTTCTTTACTTGTGGTTATCTGGCCACAATTGGCGGTGAAGAGGCAATTTGAGGATCTCACAACTTGCCCTTTGGAACAGTTAGGAGAAATCTAGTTGACTTAGAAGACCCTAGCTCTAGGCTTGATTGTGCATATTGTGATTGCTTGAAAGTGTGTCTAAGCTCCTTATAAAAATCTTTTGCAAAAACTCCTTGTAAAAAAAAACCACAAAACAAATTTTTTACAAAAACTTGCCATTTTGTCCCTAGAAATCCACTGCACCCCACTTTCTCTCATTGACGTTTTCTTACCCCCACCTTCTTTTTTTACTTTTTGACTACACTACACCTCTTTAGTGTATGTCCAGTTGGACTAGGGACACTAGCGCCTGTTTAGTCCGTGTCTCGTTAGTGCCGACTGACGACGCTTCGGACTCCGAAATCGAAATTCCATCCACTTCTTTACCTTCATCTTCAAATTCATCATCTTCTAAGGAGATGTCGGGATTCAATCCTAACAACCCCTTACCTACGGGACTGATTCCACCTCCACTGGGTACGAATAACCCACCACACCCTCCTGTCGAAGCGCCCCAACGAATCGCGCTCCAGGATCTTTTCTATCCCATCCGCACCGCACTCCCCACTTGTCTTTCACTTCTACCGGCTAATGGGGATAGCTTTGAAATTAAACCCCACTTCATCAATATGTTGCCCAAATTTCACAGGCTGGAATCCGAAAATGCCTACATCTTCATTAACAAATTCCAGAATGTTTGCGCAATGATGAAGACCACACACCTTTCTGATGATGCTATAAGGCTACGTGTCATTCCATTCACTTTATGTGACCTAGCTGAAAAATGGTTATATAGCACAGCATCACACTCCATAAAAAAATTGGGAAGAGTTTGTTAAGGTTTTTCTAAAAAAGTCTTACCCACACCACAAGACCGCGAGAATTCGCAATGAAATTATTCAATTTTCCCAGCTTCTTTCCGAACCTTTTTGGAAGTGTTTTGAAAGATTTAAGGACCTACTTGTTCAGTGCCCTCACCACGGTATCAAATATTGGCAACTTTGCCAAACTTTATACAAAGGACTGAACCCAGCAACTAAGCAGTTGTTAGAAACCATCTGTCAAGGTCACTTTCTTACAAAATCAAGCGAGGAAGTTTGGCAATTTCTCGACGATCTTGTTGAACAAACACTTCAGTGGGAAAGCACTAAGACCACTTCATCTACTTCATCAGGTCAGTCTAGGACAGGCATACATCAACTTGATATGTCGATTGTAATGAAGGCCGAAATGGCTGCACTCACGAAAAAACTTGAAGCAATTAAGAGCAAATTCTCATCGCCTTCTCCTGCCCTTGCTTTACCCACACGCACTATTTGCACTTGTTGTTCGGATCCATCACATCTAACCGAAGAGTGTCCTTACAACCCACCTGTTCAAGGACAAGATCAAGTCAATGCTGCCTTTCAGCAAAGACAAAGAAATGATCCATACTCTTCAACTTATAATCCTGGTTGGAGGAGCCACCCAAATTTTGCTTGGAATCAACATCAACAACAATTCCAAAGCAATAATAACTTTCAAAGGTCTCCTCCACAACAACAAGCCCCTCAACAAACTCAATATAAGCAACCTTTCCAACCCCAACCTTACCAAAACCAAATGAACAATTTTGTACCAAACAACTCTTATCCACAAAAAAATTTTGTTCAGCCAAATAACGATAAGGTTTCCTCTTTAGAACGAAGTCTGGATGCGTTTTTAAAACAATCTATGCAATCCTCAGCCAGCATCCAATCGTCCATTCAGTCTTTGGTGCAACATACTGCTTCACATGATCAGAGCATCAAAACAATTGAAGCCCAAATTGCACAACTGAATGCTGCGTTAAGCGGGCGAGAAAAGGGTAAACTTCCATCTCAACCACTGCCAAATCCCGCTCACACACAAAATACATATGTTGCTCATGAACAACAAAATCATAATGTGAGTGTCGTGACTACATTGAGATCTGGAAAGGTATTGCACAGCAATGTTGGCGATAATGACACCCCGGCCGCCGCTTCTTCTTCTTCTTCTTCTTCTTCTTCTTCTTCTTCTTCATCTTCAGAGCTTGTTCTTCATTCTTCACAAGGCTCTACTTCTTCTAATTCGCATAGACCCACATCTCACTCCACGAAAACACCAACACTAGGATCCGTTCCAACTCCGCAATCTACTCCACAAACATTGGACTCAACAAATTTTCAAAATATTCCATTTCCAAACAGGTTGAGATCCAATAAACCTACTCCACAAATGGAGAAGATTGTGGAGTTATTCAAACAGGTTAGCATTAACATACCTCTCTTGGATGCAATCCAACAAGTCCCTTCTTACGCTAAAATCTTAAAGGACTTATGCACCAAGAAGAGGAAATTGCAGGTACCTAAGAAAGTGTTCTTGGCTAGTGCAGTAAGTAATGCACTTACCCAACCTTTATCCCAAAAACACAAGGACCCTGGCTGTCCTACAATTTCAATAACAATTGGGGATAAAAACATCAATCGAGCACTTTTAGATCTTGGTGCCGGTGTTAATTTTCTTCCCTATTCAGTATATGAACAATTAGGCGTTGGAGAGCTGAAACCCACACATTGTACCCTCCAAATGGCCGACCGATCCATCACCCATCCTAGGGGTGAGTTAGAGGATGTGTTAATTAAAGTAGGGGATTTCATTTTCCCCATTGATTTCAGTGTTATGGACACACAGCCTATAGCTAATCCCCGGAGTCAAATTCCGGTGATACTCGGTCGACGATTCCTTGCGACTTCTAATCCGGTGATCAATTGTCGAAATGGTTCGATGAACATATCTTTTGGAAATATGATAATTGAACTCAACATTTTTAAGTTGGGGAATCAGCCCTCCGAGCCTAATGCTAATATACTTGATGTTTGCTCGATCCAAGATATCACACATGAGGACTGTGAGCTCAAAAAATTTCTGTTCGATCACAGCAGTTTTGACGCCACTAGTGCGTACCTCATTGATTCTGATACAGCTTTTACACCCGATAACGATTACGAGTGTTTCACTTTTTTGGACGATTTTGAAGACTCACCACCCGAGTTTGAGTCCTTTGAATTTTCGGATGAGTTAGCTGAACCATTCGACTCGGTTGCTTACACTCGCTTTGAACCATTGTTGGAATCCTTCGAGTTCGAGACAGTTTCACCAATTTTACCTTCAATTGTTTCACCTCCAAAACTCGAACTCAAGCTATTGCCGTCTCACCTTAAATACACTTACTTAGGTGAGAATGAGACCCTTCCTGTTATCATATCGGCATCTCTAGCCCTCGAGCAAGAGAAAGCCCTTTTAATGGTCTTACAAAATAACCGGCAAGCTTTTGGCTGGACTATGGCGGACATCAAGGGGATTAGTCCCCTCATAGTTGAACATCATATACATATGATGGATGATGCCAAGCCAGTAAGGGATCCACAGAGACGCCTCAACCCCATAATGAAGGAGGCTGTTAAAAAGGAGATTGTAAAATGTCTTGATAGTGGTATCATTTACCCTATCTCTGATAGCCAGTGGATTAGTCCCATTCACGTTGTCCCAAAAAAATCGGGCATAACGGTCATAGCTAATGAGGCCAATGAGTTAATACTTACTCGCACCCAAACTGGGTGGCGAGTTTGCATTGACTATAAAAAACTCAATGCCTCGTCACGGAAAGACCACTTTCCATTACCTTTTATTGACCAAATGCTAGAACGATTGGCTGGGCATGAATTTTACTGCTTTTTGGATGGCTACTCCGGCTATAATCAAGTTCCCATCACCGAAAAGGATTAAGACAAGACCATATTTACTTGTCCTTTCGGTATATTCGCTTACCGTCGCATGCCCTTTGGGTTATGCAATGCACCCGCTACTTTCCAGCGGTGTATGATGGGTATCTTTTTAGACATGGTGGAAAAATTCTTGGAGATTTTTATGGATGATTTCTCTATTTTCGGCGACTCCTTTGATGAGTGTTTGCTACACTTAGACGCAGTTCTTACCCGTTGTAGGGATAAGAACCTCGCTTTAAATTGGGAGAAGTGCCACTTTATGGTACGAGAAAGTATTGTCTCAGGACATATCATCTCGCAAAATGGCATTGAGGTTGATAAAGCTAAAATTGAAGTCATTTCCAATCTTCCTCCTCCTAAGTGCGTCAAAGACATCTGAGCCTTCCTTGGCCATGCCGTTTTCTATAGACGGTTCATCAAGGATTTTAGCAAGATAGCTAGATCCTTGACTCTTTTGTTGGCCAAGGACACAACTTTTGATTTTGACTCAAGCTGCATGAAGGCATTTGAGTCATTAAAACACTCACTTATTTCTGCGCCCATTCTTTCATCTCCCGACTGGACGCATCCATTTGAAATTATGTGCGATACATCTGATTTCGCCATTGGTGCTATCCTTGGACAGCACATAAATAAGATGCCGCACGTAATTTATTACGCTAGCCGAACATTAAACGAGGCCCAATTGAATTATACAACAACTGAAAAAGAATTCTTAGCCGTTGTGTTTGCACTAGAAAAATTTAGGCCTTATTTAATCGGCTCTCCAGTCATTGTTTACATGGACCACTCAGCTCTTCGCCATCTTTTCATGAAGAAGGATGCTATATCTCAGCTAATACGTTGGATTCTCTTGCTATAAGAGTTTGACCTTGTCATAAGAGACAAGAGAGGCTGTGAAAACGTAGTCGCCGACCACCTTTCACGACTCCCTTCTTCGCCTACACTTCAAACTCCTATTATAGACGTTTTTCCAGATGAGCAGCTCTTAACCGTGTCATGCGAACCTTGGTTCGCTGATATCGTAAATTATTTGGCCACCGGACTGATACCAAACGATTGGACAGATTCCGATTCCTGTCCCAAGTAAAACATTTTTACTGGGATGAACTGTATCTCTTCAAGTACTGTTCCGACCAAATCATTCGTTGGTGTGTCCCCGACAGCGAGTTTAAGAGTATGTTGTCATTCTGCCACGATCAAGCGTGTGGCGGGCATTTTGGCCCTAAGAAGACAGCAGAAAAAATCTTGCAGTATGGCTTCTACTGGCCACGACTTTTTAAAGATGTATACGAATACTGCAAGACATGCTCCCGATGTCAACACTTGGTCCGGATATCTCGAAGAAATGAAATGCCGCTCCAACCAATTTTGGTTTTTGAAATTTTTGACGTTTGGGGGATAGACTTCATGGGACCATTTCCCAATTCCTTCGGGAACATGTATATTCTACTTGCTGTTGACTATATTTCCAAATGGGTCGAGGCTGTGCCCAGCCGAACTAATGACAACAAAGTTGTCGTTAGATTTCTCAAAGAAAATATTTTTTCTCGGTTTGGGCATCCTCACGCGATTATAAGTAATAATGGATCTCACTTTTGTAATAGGACTTTTGAGTCCTTAATGCGCAAATACTCCATTACTCACAAGCTGTCAACACCCTATCATCCCCAAACTTGTAGGCAAGCCGAGATGTCGAATTGGCAGATTAAACAGATATTGGAGAAAACGGTTTCCAAAAACCGTAAAGATTGGTCATCAGAACTGATTGATGCACTTTGGGCATTCCGTACTGCCTACAAGACCGATCTTGGCATGTCTCCATACAGGCTTGTTTATGGAAAGGCTTGCCACCTTCTTGTTGAAATAGAGCACAAGGCATTTTGGGCAATTAAAGAGTTGAACCTATCTTTGGGAGATGCGGGCAGCAATAGAAAGCTGCAATTGAATGAATTAGACGAGCTGCGAGATGAAACCTATGAGAACGCGGTAATTGTTAAAAACCGAATGAAGGTGTTCCACGATAAACACCTTATGCGCAAGACTTTCAAACCTGGTCAACAGGTTTTGCTTTACGATACTCGGTTACATTTCTATCCCGGCAAGCTCAAATCTCGATGGAAAGGGCCATTTATGATACGCACCGTATATCCGCACGGTGCGGTAGATCTAGAAAACCCGGAGGACGGTACACTGTTTAAAATAAACGGCCATCGACTTAAGCCGTTCCTCACTGTGGACCCTTCGGAGGAGCTCCTGTTTTTACAAGAGCCAATTTGTATTGACCGATCTTCCTCCATCTACCCCTAAATTTTTGCTCATCAGCCTAAACACTGTTTCAAACAAGTTTGGGGGTATGTATCATTTGTAATTTTATAAAAACAAAATAACATAAAAAAATTAAAAATTTGAAATAAAATTTTTTTTGGGTATTTTTGTAAATTTCCAGATTTAATAAAATAAAAATAAAATTTTTATTTGCGAATAATTTCCTCTTTTTGAGAGGGTTTTTTACAAATAACCAAACCACTCTCCCTTATAAATAAAACCCCGACCCTCTCTGTTTTACAAACCCTAAAATTTCATTTCTTCAAACTCTAGCCGCCGCTGCAATTTCTGCAGAACGATCCCTCCTAGCCGCCGCGCAACCGCCGCCGAAGGCCTGTTCCCGCCGCGCTTCCGCCGCGCCTCGGTGTCTTCACCCCCTGATTTTTTCAGAGGAGGTTCGATCTCTTAAATCCTTCTCTGTTAAATTTTTTAGATCTGTAAATTTTCTGTGATGGCTCCAAATATGCAGTTAGAGCGTGATTTCTCATAAATTTTTTCACACTCGATATATGGAAGTTATTTTGCTGATTTAATAATACGGAGGGGCTGGAATTTTTTAATATATAATCACCCAAATGGTTACGCCCTTCCAGATCTAGTCACTCGTTTTTACGAGTGCATGGAAGACGACTGCCTTGCACAATATGGCTTTATCAAATTAATGTGGGGCGATAGGGAGATAATTGTTGACAGAGACTTCATCCATGAAGTCACTTTGATCCCTAGGTTACCTGTACACGATCAACCCCTTCAGTTTGAAGATTACATGCCCTTAATGGGTAATGATTGCTTAAGGGAACCAAGAAAAGGAATACAAGCGAAAACCCTTTTCGCTAATGTTTTAACTGTATGCCGGTGGGCACAAAACAATATTTTTGGGAGTTCCCATAATACCACATTTTTCACCCCGTCACTTCATATCGTGCACACTCTAATGACTAAGAACCCTAGATTCGACATGTGCACGATTCTGCTTAACTCAATTGGTGCGGGCAAAAGGGCCGCGAACTACACATGCCCCATGTTAGTGACACAACTGTGTCGCCATTTCCTCCCTGTGGAGGAATTTGAATTTTACATGCATGGAGGTATACCCGTCAGGCCTCTCATTGAGGGCGTATCTACGTCCTATACACGCTTGACTGATATTTGGTCACGAACAGAACCAGCAGAACACGTGCCCGCCAGAACACCTAGCTCCAGCTCGACCGTGAGCGAGGAAGAGCTCACCCCCTTAGAACATGCATGTTTAATGAGAAGAGCTGTTAGGGGGATTGACGAGTCGAGGAGGATGATGAGGGAACATGATCGGCGTTTGATCGAAGTAGAGCAAGGGGTCCGAACCCTGCTAGCTAGGGAGGAGCGTTCCAGTTCACGCTCAAGTGGGCGGCGTGGGGCCGAACAGTGAGAGCACTGCTTTTGGTAAGTTTGGGGGAGGAGGTGATTGTAAATAGTTATCATTGCATTGCATATTTTTTTTAAAATTTTTGTATATATTTTTTCTCTTTATTTTGCATGTTTAATTCTGCATTGCATCTTTATAAGAAATTATAAAAATTGAAAAAAATGAAAAGAAAAAAAATATAAAAGAAAAACCATAAAAATTGAAAATTTTAAAAAATTATGAAAAATTGAAAAATTCAATTTTGACCATAATTGACTTAAGTTTTACAAGACGGTTAACTAGCTAGGAAAAACTAGATCCTAAACTTAGGAAATTAAAAACCCTAAAAATAACCTTTCTTAAAATTTAACGGTAGAAAATATATGTCCTTGTAATTTACTTAGAAATAGGCAAATTTTGAATTCACTTCTTGGGCTAAGTCAAAACAAGGGAGGAGTATTGAAATTTTTATTAAAGTGTATGTCTAAAAAATAATTCCGAACCGTAAATCTAAATTCTGAAAATATATACCCTACAACTTGCACAAACACGGACCTTGAAACTTGGAATAGTAGAGAATACCTTGAAATGCTCTTATCTAAAATCCTTAGTACGAAGGAAAATAAAATTATAAGTGTGAATAAAGAGATATAAAAAATGAACACTGGTTTTGTAATTACTTAAGGCTGCGTAAAATAAAAATATATAGCGAGGGTGCTTTATCACCTAGTGCCTTAGACCAACTGGTTTGGGAGTTACTGCTAAAGCCTTAGGTATTATAAGACGAGGAATTACGCCTTAATGCGCAAACACATTTTGTAATCGGTCGTTAGTACCTCAAGAAGTATTAACGGTCGCATGAAGGATGTGTGGGCAATTTCATCTAAAAATTCACCAACTAAAAGTGCTTTGGACGATGGACAAGAGTATAATAGCTTGATTTGAATTTCCAAGTGTAGGAGTGATACATACACACACGTAGGGGTATATGATTGGGGTTTGGATGAGAGATAGTAATGAAAAATAAGACTTATATCTTCAGTAGAGATGATAAAAACTCCTAAGTTGAGATGGAAGCTTAGAAGGAAAATTCAAAAGATGCTAAAAGCTAAGTAAATTTACAGAACATATACAATCTTAAGTTAAATGATAAGGAAGCGTGAAAAATATGGGTTGATAATTTCTGAGTTAAAGATAATAGAATTTCTTGCTAGAATACCGAATTGAAGAATGAAACTCAATAGGTTAAATTGATCGGATTTTGTGGGTAGTATCAGCTGAAAACCCTCAGGAGACAACACTCCTCTTATTAGGGACACCTAGAGGTCTAACAGTTTGTTGCACGAGCTCAGTGCAATCGCGATTCCCTGCGAAAATGAGGTTAGGTTTTTTCGAGAATAAACTAGTTTTGCTCGGGACGAGCAAAAGATAAGTTTGGGGGTATTTGTTCATATTAGAATTTTGCATTATTATATTCCTCATTCTTAATCATATTGCAAATAAATAGGTGCTTTTGATCCATGTCTGCTGAATAGTTGCAGGTTACAGGTTCTCGGAATAATACAGTAAAAATGATGAAAAAACACTACAAAAGTGAGGCTACGACCAACAAATAGAAGAATCTTTATGATGCCGCCTACAGTTAAGGAACAAATGAAGATCAATGAACAGTTCGATTGCATAACGTACGACGGCAGCACAAGATTCAAGACTTCAACACGAAGCGAACGGTAAAAGTCCACAACATTTCTGCACTGTGGAAATCTGGAAGAAACTAGAAAAAATTCTGAAGAACCAAGTAAAGAAAACATAAGCAAATAGCAACATGAAGCAACCCAGAGAAAAAGAGACAGAGACCCCATCAAATGGCCGCGGATCCGCGGCCGTGCTGAGCACGTGTCGGTGCAGTTTGACGGTGGGTGTCGGTACATTGACCAGGCTTCTCAGGGTAGTTTTGTAATTTTAGATATGGATCAGATGTAAACCCTAGGGTTTCTATTATCTATAAATAGGAAGCCTACAGCTCTTTTTGGAGCATGCCTCTTTTTATTTTCCTAGATTAAAATTTTCATTCGTTGTAATTGTCTAAGAGTGCATCAATAAAGTAAGTGTTTTTATCTTGAATTTCTTATCTAGCAATTTTATTTCTCTGCAAATTTTTTTATCTGCCGTAGTTAATTTCTGAAAGTAATTAGATTATTAAAACCATTAAAAAAATGAATTCATTTGTTAATTTCCTAATGAGTGAGTAGTTCCTCACTTGTTAGGGTTAGGTTTGGGGAGCTTTGAGAGATGAAAATCTCTCACCCCTTTCTTTGCCCGTTCAATATTTTAAAGTAGGAATCTATGCAAACCATACACACACCGCTCACTACGGCACCCTATCCCACGAGGTAGCGGTGATTCCATAGTTAAAGACCGGTTGTGTTTGATTTCCATAGAGGTTTGGGATAAGAGTTAAGAAAGGACGGATAAGGACCAAAGAGAAGAAACCTAGTTTCCTCCCGGTCGTGCTAATCCCCTTTATTAACTATTACCTTAACACCTAAAAGTTCTTAATTAGGGCAAAGAAAGCGGTGAGAATAATTGACTTTCCAAACTAACTTAATCCTAACTCTAGCAAGGTTTTAATCCAAATCAATTTCAACCTCAGTTTTTATAGAAAATCAAAACCTAGCACGAATAGAAATTGACTCGTTAGAACAACTAGAAAATACACGTTTTTCCTGTGGATCGACCCGTACTCAACTGGCTAGCTACCAAGCGACACCGTTCTTGATTGAGGTTAATTCTTTGATTTCAAAACGCACGTACGCAAAACAACGCTCAATCATGTACACAACATTTTACACATGTTTGATTTTCTATCTTTTCATTTTCTTATGTGCAGAGCACGTGTAAACTTTTGGGCTTCCAAAAGTTTAAAAGAAAAATTTAGAAAAATAATATGTGGCTGATGGGATTCGAATACAGGGGCTACGTCATAGCAGTGCAAGGCTTTACCGGTGAGCTACAAGTTGTTTCTTACTGTTCTTAAACAAATTAAATTTATAACTTGTACTCAGGCTTGCAAACTCTATTCTGTACATTAACTTGAAAATTTTCGTTCAGTAAAATCAGAGTCGTTACATTCTACACTCCTTACAAAAATTTCGTCCTCGAAATTTATATTTACATAAGGACTAGTTTACAAATAAGAAAGGGTATTTTGCACGCATATCGTCTTCTCTTTCCCACGTTAATTCTCCTGGCGAATTTTTTCTCCACATCACTCGGACCAAGTTTACTTCCTTGTTCTTCAGTGACTTTACCTTTCGGTTCAGGATTCAACGGGTTGCTGCTCACAAGATAGATCTGTCTGTACAGTGAGCTCGGAGTGATCAAGGATGTAGCTAGGGTCGCTCACATATGTTCGAAGCTGGGATATGTGGAACACGTTGTGCACTCCTTCCAATGAGGGTGGTAGTGCCAAATGATATGAAACTTCTCCGACTCGTTCGAGTATGTTGAACGGTCTTATGTATTTGAGACTGAGCTTACCCCTCTTACCAAAACGAATTACTCCTCGGTTTGGAGAGATCTTCAAGAACACATGATCTCCAGGTTGGAACTCCGGGTGACGGCGCTTTGCATCAGCCCAGTGCTTCTACCTGTCTTGGGCTATGTGCATTCTTTCCCTGATCGTGCGAACTACGTCCACAGTTGCCACGATCATCTCCGGTCCAAGGAGTTCACGATCTCCGATGTCGTCCCAACTTAGTGGTGAACGACACTTCGTTCCATAGAGCGCTGCAAATGGTGTCATTCCAATACACGCCAGGTAGCTGTTGTTGTATGAAAACTCCACAAGATGTAAGTGATCTTCCACGATCCTCCGAAGTCTAGCATACGAGCTCTTAGCATGTCTTCTAGAATCTGAATTGTTCTCTTAGACTATCCATCTGTTTGTGGATGGTAAGTTGTGCTGAAGTTCAGACTCGTTCCCAGGCTAGCTTGCAGACTCAACCAAAACTATGATCGGAATCTGGTGTCACAATCGAAGACGATGCAAACTGGTACTCCATGTAATCTCACAATCTCCTGCATGACTTCATGGGTATCAGAAATAGTATATCTTGAGGTTAAATCTTACATTAGATTCATGCCTATTTCCATGTACTTCTTTGCTAGCATCTCGGTAGATTGGCCAACTCGAAATGGGATGAAGTGAGCCGACTTGGTGAGTCGATCCATAATAACCCATACCGCATCGTTACCTTTCGTGCTACGAGGTGTTGGGGGTCAAAATTTGCACCCCGGTTGACCGAGTCAAAGTCAAGGTCAACCCCAAGCCAGGTAGGCCCAAGCCCAGGTCAAGCGGGCCCATGCCCAAGTCGAGCCCGCGGCCAGCCTCCTCCATGCCAAAATATAGATCATGTAATAAATAATTTTTATGTAATTTTTTATGCATGAATGTATGCAAAATGGGCATAAAGCCAAATTTTTTGTAAAGCCCATGGCTTATGTGCAAAAAGAAATGGCACATGAGCCATGAGATGGGCGAAATGCCATTTTGTAAAGCCCAAGGGGCTATATATAAATGTGTAAGCCTATATAAGGCAACATGATGATGAATAAAAGAAAAACTTTTTTCATTCCCTTCAAAATATAGGGCTTGTACCTCTTTCCCCTTTCTGAAGGTTCTAAACCTTCTTCTTTCTTTTGAATTAAATCAAGAGTTTTACTCTTCCTTTTCTAAAACTAAATAGTTTTTCATCACAAAACCCACAAAGGGGAGCTTAAATCTCCCATCAGATCTCAAAAAGAAAAGATTTTTAAAATCTCACATCTCTTGATCTTCAAGATCCTGCCAACAGAGGAGGAAGAAGGAAGCCCATCTCCGAAAACCCCATTTTGGGGAAGACCCAGGGCTCCAAAGAAGAACCCCTTTCATCAACTCCAAAACATCTTAGGAGTTTAACTCCACTCTAAATCCTCTTTTGGGATTTTAAATCCTATTTCTGGGACTAAAAGCCCCATTTTTCTCGCCGGCGCCCGAGCGCTTAAGCGCCCATCGCCCACGTGCCGGGCACATGGTGTGCTAGCGATCGTGCGCTCAAGCGCCCAGCGTCCACGTGCCGGACACATGGTGCGCTAGCGCTCGAGCGCCCACGTGCCGGGCACGTTTTGCGCTAGCGCTCGAGCTCCTGGCGCTTAAGCGCCCATCGCCCACATGCCGGGCACGTGGTGCGCTAGCGCTCGAGCGCTTGGCTGTTAAGCGCCCTGCGCCCACGTGCCGAGCACGTGGTACGCTGGCGCCTAAGCGCCCAGTGCTCGCGTGTTAGACATGCGAGACGTTGGCCCACACGCATCCTTTGGATGCCCCTTCCCTTTTTCATATATATATATATATATATATATATATATATATATGTATGTATGTATGTATGTACATACATACACACACACACACACACATACTGTACAACACCGTCCCTCTCAAAAAAATTTGGGCCGAGGCGCTGCCCCGCACCCCGTAAGGGGCTGCTAGCCCCCTTGACCCCCAGCCCGCTATTCGGGTAGCAGGACCCCCGTAAAAACACTGTGTGGCTCCCGATATATCCAAGCCCCCTCCAAAACAAAACACGCGTACACTGCACATTGAGTTCACATGACTAGATTAACCCGTCAATCGGAGGTTTCCTCATTCCAAAGGCGAGGGGTAATTAACGGCAGCTTAGTCCGCGGCTGCCGGAGATTCGGATCCCCACAATCAATAAACCCCGGCCTACCCTAGGCAGGAGGAATTTGTAGTACGCCTAACAAGCGCGTGCGTATTCCCATCTCAATAGGGTGACGAAAAACACGCTACAGATTCTGGCACGCCCGGTGGGACTTATCTCTCCTCCCATATTTCAGGTTAAACGTTCATGCGAACTCAATCAATATACATATCTATATTTATACTAAAATAATTCTCTTTCATGCAGATTTTCAAGCAATCACCTTTCAACGATGTCTCCGAAGATGAACTCAGCTCCCATCTCCTACACGATGAAGATGGACTCCATGACAGTCCTTCCGGCCAGTCTTGGGCGACAGTGGGAGGAGCCGCCGCTACCATTCGGTTCTATTCTGTTCGTGCCAGCGAACGCCGTCCCTGCTCTTTAAGCCCCAGTGATGGATAAACCAGCCTCAAAGGGAAAAAGGCCGAACGTCATGGTCGCGAGGGCATCTCAGCCCAAGCGCAAGTCCGTTTCCGAACGACTCTCCATGGCCCCGGCTGGGGGTAAGGCCATCAACACCAACAAAGCAACAGGGCATCCCGAGCAAGCTCCAGCGGTGCCCTTGACAATTGCTCGATCGGGTGTCTTCTCTAAGCTCCCCGCTAATCGACTCACGGTGGCTTCCCAAGGAAATGGATGCCCGCTAAGCCCTTAAAATTGAGAAGCTAAGGCAAAAAAGGCTCAGATATAGAGCCAACAAAAGGGCTATGGCTCCTGCTAGGCTGAACCTCATGAGGTTCGAAGAACAGGGTTACCCTGCCAAATATGAGGAAATGGATGGATATGTGGTCCATACTGTCTACATGGTGGGCACGCGCAGCAAGAGTAAGGACGGGGCCACCACATCTCAAATCCAATCTGGATTGAATGTGGTTGTCGTATCCCAAGAACAGCCGCCTCTGCTGGGTGATGAAAACCCTCTCGATGAGGATGATAGGCAGAATGACCCTTCGGTCCATGAGGAGTCGGGCTCGGAAAGCGAAGATGAGCCAATCTTCCGTCCCAAGAACGCGGAGCAGCAACTTCTCCAAGAGCTCCGAAAACAGCTCAGGAGCAAAGACAAGGAGATGGCTAAGCTCTACTCAAAAATTGACGACTTGACAAACGTTGTCTTACATATTTGACTGTTGATCTTTCATATATTTTCCGTACGGAGTTCATATATATAAGATATCACAACTTATACATGACACACCAATAAATTTGAAATCGGTATGATCATTCTTGACTTTAGATTTCGTGCCCACGCATTGTGCTGGGGCCATTGCGGTCTTTAACTTGCATGCTTTCACCCAACAACTTAAAAGATATTCTCTCATTGAAATACCTCAAAAGAACGTTTTTTCTTTTATAGAATACCTTGAAAAGTATCACTTTAAGGAAGCTTATTGTGATTAGGGAAACCTTAAGCTAGTTCAGTGGTAGTTAAAAGAATTTTAGGGTAATTTACCTTTATTTTTTGTAAGCTTCACCTCAAAGTTAAGGATCCTTAACGTGACTGAAATTATCTAAATTCCTATAGTCTTCATCGTTATAGCTCTAGTTATTTTTAAGAGCTATTATTCATAAACATGATATGCTAATACTAGAACATTTTTTGCTATATATCAAAAACGGGATTTTGATGAAAGTGGATTTTGGGTTTTCTATAGAAAAGAAAATCTTTATTTTATATGTAATATAAAAATTAATTTATAGATATAAATGGATGTGCGATTTTTAGTGGTCGACACATTTGGAACAGCCGATTCGTGCTTATTAAAAACATTTGGCTTAAAAAGATTTCAACTCAAATTAGAAATATCAGTATTCAAAGCCATTATCACATACTCGATATCTGGAATGGCTTTAAATTCAATTCTTTTACCGAGTTTTATGAGTGTATTAACTTTTAAAATAAAATTCCAAAATTTGACAACACAACCAGTTATAAACAAGTTCAATCAACATATTTTATCCCATTAATAATTGAACAGGTTCGAATCGAGCTGGCTATAATACGACCCGACCCGATTGCGGCCCGCTGTTTAACGAATACACATTCTAGGCTTCCAGCACCTTACTCTTTCTAAAACTTTTTCTAAGAGATACAATCTATTTATTTATAATCGCTTTTTTATATTTTCTAGAATATGGAAGTTTCCAGAATTCATAGCTTTTGCCCTTATAAATATTCGAGCAATAAATTCTCCAAGCCTTCCCCTGTTTCCCCCCAAATAAATTCACCCTCTCAATTTCGATCAATAACTAGGGCTTATTTTTAAAGTGATCCATCCTTTTCGAAGAGAGCGGAGATCATATCCTTCAAAAGCCCTAACTTTTTATTGAATCTGTTCCTTTTATCTCCGAATCTGTTGCGTTCTTTATGTTTTTTGTTTCGATTTTTCCTTCAATTAGATGGCGGATTTCCTGAACTGGAAGCGTGCTTACGTGGCAACCAAAGGGAGCGAGATCGCGATAGGGCGCTCGCGAGCAAGCACCAGGCCAAGGCGCGAGACGATGGCCTCACACCTGAGCAGCGACGCGAGAAGTACGATCTCGAATTTTGACACTTTTGAAGGGACCTTTTGTCTTTTTTTGCCCCTTTCTTTTCTTTTTTTTTTTGGATTTTGATTTAATTTAATATTTACTAGCCCTATGCACGTGCGCTGCACGTATCATCTTCATAACCATCAAAGCCTTAATTCTAAAAGTGGGTAAAATTAATGCATTTTTAAATTTAATGATACTAACGTGCAAAATGGAGAAGTTAATATCATATTTCTGTCAATGTAAATTTTGAAATAATTGAAACATAAATCATGAAAGAACATAACATTAGCTATTAAAATAAACAATTAAATTTCTAAAACTTTAAGAGTAATATGTACAAAAAATATGACTGAAAATATAAATCCTGTGATAAATTTAACATTGACACTATTATGACAATAACCATGTTGTTAAAACAATCATGTCAAAGTAAATTTTGATTAAAACAATTTGAATTAAACATATGCCATGTGACAATGTTTATATCAAATTTATACAGCATGTATGAGTCACATTATTCAGGTATAAAAATCATTTGGCTAAAATGAGAAATGTAATAATCATCTTTAAAACCATAAAACATGAAAGCTTTCTTTTTTATCTCAAGATACTTTTCCGCTTAAAACGTCCAAGCTTGCGTGGTGATTCTTCTTAACTATTACGGTCATTACTTGCTCTAATGTATTGCTGCAGATTTTTCTCTGTCTCATTGTCTGACATGCATCTCTACAAAAACAACAACAAAATACGATCTTTTAAATTCATTGTTTTTTAAAATATGATATCATATAGCATATGACAATGCAACACTCATTGTTTTTTAAAATATCATATGGTTAACACTTAATATCAAAGTTAGAAGCCATTAGAGAAAAAATACTGACATGTACTCATAATCTTACATTTAATGTTAAAAATTTACCTCATTTAGCTTTATTTTCTTCTACCCTTGCATGCTGTTGTTTGTACTCAAGCAATGCCAAAAAAAAATACTAAATGACCTAACAACAAAGTATCTAATTCAAAATGAGTAGGTATTAGTAAAGTTAGCTAAATAGAAGCTACAGGAAAGAAAAGGAATCTAAAATGCTTAGAAATGAGAATATATAAGTTATTTATACAGTTCATGACAAAATGATTTTAAATTTTTAGGGAAAATCATCAAACATTTAGTAAACAGTAAATTAAGATTAAATGGATAAGAAAATACCCTTTCCGTTGATTTGAACACCAGATCTTCCTCTTAGGATCTTTGCCAGAATTGCGGTACTTGTTCTAATGTATTGTTGCAGATTTTTCGCCGTCTCATTGTAAGCATTTACTCTTTTCTTCTCCCTTCGAGCAGGTTTATGTGGGGATTCATCGATACTGCAATACACTGGCAGATTTTTCTCTGCCTCATTGTAATCATTTGCTCTTTTTCTCTTTAATACTCGAATCATTTTTCTCTCCCTTCGAGCACGTTTATGTGGGGATTCATCGATACTGTAATACATTGGTTCATTCGTACTTGCATTGTCTGACATGTATCTCTACAAAAACAACAACAAAATACGATCTTTTAAATTCATTGTTTTTTAAAATATGATATCATATGGCATATGACAATGCAGCACTCATTGTTTTTTAAAATATCATATGGTTAACACTTAATATCAAAGTTAGAAGCCATTAGAGAAAAAATACTGACATGTACTCATAATCTTACATTTAATATTAAAAATTTACCTCATTTAGCTTTATTTTCTTCTTCCCTTGCATGTTGTTGTTTGTATTCGAGCAATGCCAAAAAAAAATACTAAATGACCTAACAACAAAGTATCTAATTCAAAATGAGTAGGTATTAGTAAAGTTAGCTAAATAGAAGCTACAGGCAAGAAAATGAATCTAAAATGCTTAGAAATGAGAATATATAAGTTATTTATACAGTTCATGACAAAATGATTTTAAATTTTTAGGGAAAATCATCAAACATTTTGTGAACAGTAAATTAAGATTAAATGGATAAGAAAATACCCTTTCCGTTGATTTGAACACCAGATCTTTGCCAGAGTTGCGGTACTTGGTCTAATGTATTGCTGCAGATTTTTCGCCGTCTCATTGTAAGCATTTACTCTTTTTCTCTCCCTTCGAGCAGGTTTATGTGGGGATTCATCGATACTGCAATACACTGGCAGATTTTTCTCTGCCTCATTGTAATCATTTGCTCTTTTTCTCTTCAATACTCGAATCATTTTTCTCTCCCTTCGAGCACGTTTATGTGGGGATTCATCGATACTGCAATACACTGGTTCGTTCGTACTTGCATTGTCTGACATGTATCTCTACAAAAACAACAACAAAATACGATCTTTTAAATTCATTGTTTTTTAAAATATGATATCATATGGCATATGACAATGCAGCACTCATTGTTTTTTAAAATATCATATGGTTAACACTTAATATCAAAGTTAAAAGGCATTAGAGAAAAAATAACCATCAATCATTTTGTGAAGAGTATAGATATATGTTTTCAAAAAGTTTCTCATAGAAGAGAGAAGATCTGAAATATCAAAATTTGGAAACAAATTATTAAAATTGCAAAAATTACAAAAATAGGACCAAAAATAATGTTTTGAGCTAAAAATGTATCAAATTTACCTGTGCTGCAATATTGCCTCTCAAACAATTGATGGTGCAAGCTCTATCAACAAAGGATCCATGAACCTGAAAGTCCCAGTCCTTGTATATTTGTTAAGGCCCCTGGGCTCAATACAAACTCCAGTCACACCATTTCCTGATATGCATATCCTTAACTCTTATTCAGGGTGAAAACCAATTTGTTCGGTCCTTCGTTCATAATGTACCCTTTCCATTGGCTGCGGCTGCTCATAACTTGGACTGCACCACCCTAAATTTGTGCAAATATAGACTTAGTAAACACTAAACACGTTGAATGAATGTTATCAGATCAGGCTAGATCAAGGCTGTGATATCGCTAATTGATTCATGACTTTCAGCATTCTCAAATTAATATATAGCATATGCTAGGTAAGTTGCAAATAAATACCATGAACTTCGATGCGGTTGATGTGGTGTTCAGAGTTGAGGATAATGGCAGTCCCACAGAATATAGTGAAGCACTAAGCAATTCGACTCTCTTTTATTTCACACTATCTTACGTTTGTTAGAATTTTGGCATTTGTAAATTGATGTGTGCATATTACCTGTATGATGACAAAACCAAGCATTTATATCAAACTTCTGGAATCGGCTATGTGAATCCTGTTTTTTATTAAGCTCGCCATTAACTCAGCGAAATCAACAACTAACATATCTTCTCTGATTGGCTCCGCCAATGTTCCAATAAAGCGCTGCATTTATCTGTTCAATTGGTTCTTTTACACATTAACTATCAATATACCACTCCTATCAACTGCTGCACTTAGAAATCCTTTGTTCACATGTCCAAACCATATTATGGTTCTGCCTCATTCTATATCCTTGAAGGGTACTACTTACCTTTAACACCCTTAGGATGCATTCATTTCTTATATTATCTACTGGAGTTCTACCATTCTCCATGTCACCATTCTAATTGTTCTAAATTTCTGATAGTTGTATTTATTTTTTAGGACTTATTTCTGAATTTTGTTCTCATAGAACAATATCTATCTTATTAACTTACATAAATTTTCTACAATTTCATAGTTATTTAACAATCACATAATACTTAGCATTTCTCCATTTTAACCATCCTGCTAATGCACATTATTCTCAATCTCACCATCATACTCTAAGTAACTAAAATGATCACTCCTAATCGTTTCTTGCTTATCAATCTCAAATGCACATTCATTCCTTCTCCCGTCGTTTTAAACTTACTGTTAATCTATTATGCTTATTTTTTTGTGAAAAGGAAGGGATACAACATAAATATTTTCCAGATGTTTATGCAGGGGCGAGGATTCCAATTCCGCTGATCCAAAGCCCAAGAAACCATCATCAAGAGGTATAAAATCCGTAAATAGAAAGCAAAGGTAAGGTACGAAGAGAAAAGACTGTTAGATCAAAATAGCACTGCAGCACAATTGTGCACGATGGATCGACTTAAGAAAAGGCCATACAGGTATAGTTTTAGGATTTTAAATGTCCATATTAGTTCTGATTTTGATTTTTTCCATGAGCAGAGTGAGGGTCATACTATATTTCAGAATTTTAAAGGTCATACATCATATAGTAAATGTAAAAATAGAATTGATTTCCCTTTGCAACATTTCTGTACAATTGTTGAATGTGTAAGTACTAATGAGACACCTTAACTAAATAGTCTAAATTATATGATAGCGATTAAATCAAAATACTATGTGCATTGAACACAATAAACATAGTGTAGAAATATACGCCTATCGTTATTACGATCTTTACATACAGAACTGAATTACAGTACACAATAAGCAATTGAACAAAATTCTGTGCAATTTTTATACTGAGTATTTTAACTTAATACACATGAAAGTAAGAATATAGATGTACATAATGATAAACTCTTACCATTACTGCAATCTCGATGCGCAACCCATGAGAACATCTTTATAGTCTATATTTTTTGTATGTGTTCCATGTTTTTTGGACAGTTTTCCATTTTTCACTAACACCTTTGTTGTCTTCATAGAAATTCCTCTTGATAAAGCAACATACAATTGTCCATGAGAAAATACATGGTCAGGGAGAAAGACACCAACATGTGGTATAGTTTGTCCTTGAGACTTATTAATTATCAATGCAAAACTCAATTTGACAGGAAATTGTTTTCTTTCAAATTTAAAAGGAAGCTAATATCCTCAGAAGGCTCTAGGGGAATGCGAGGAATAAAACATCTTGTACCAGAGAAACTTTCCGTAGCAATCTCTGCGTCGATAACATTCTTTTGAAAAGCTTTGCATATTAACCTTGTGCCATTACACAAACCTATTATAGGATCTATGTTCCTTAAAAGCATAATTGGTGCACCAACTTTCAATACCAACTTATGTGATGGAAGACCACTTGGTGCAATTGAATTGAGAAACTCTTGTTGGTAAAGGTTCCTTGTGTCATCTTTCACTTTATCATATGAATAATAAGTTACTCCATCTCCAGGAAACATTTCGATGATGTGGTCATTAAGTTTATCAACATATTCATTAATGGGAGTTACAATTGCTCGTTCCATAATATACTTTGTGTCATACGCATTACAATGCATCGTAGGAAAGATAACATCAAGAATTTTCGTTAGTGGGTCTTCACCTTCCCAATGCATAACCAACTCGTCCGGTAATTTAATAAAATCATTCTCAACAAACGGTTCATCTCCATCACCTATTCACAAAAGATATTGTGAAAAATCTGCATCCTCTCTTGCTCTCATGTTTTTCCTTAAATGTAGTATATCAATATAATTCCAAATATGTGACTTAACAATACATGCATCGATAATTTCCCCTTTGTACCATGCTGCACAACAGGTAATACTTGTCTAAAATCACCCCCAAAAACTACAACCTTACCTCCAAATGGCAAATCATTCCCCATTATATCTTTTAATGTCCTATCAAGTGCTTCAAAGGCATAACGATGAGACATAGTTGCTTCATCCCATACAATTGCATCAACTCTTTGTAACAGTTCTCCATGCGCAGATTACTTACTAATCATGCATGTTGAAGTAGATTCCAAGCGTATAGGAAGTTTGAACCTAGAATGTGCGGTGCGCCCACCCGGTATCATAGTGGAAGCTATGCCTGATGATGCAGATGCCAATATCATGTAACCTTTTTGTCGAAGGTGAGCTAATATAGCACGATATAAAAAAGTTTTCCCAGTTCCACCAGGACCATCAATAAAAAAAGTTTGCTCTTGCGTTGAATCACCGCATCAGTTATGACTGTAAATGCATGTAATTGATCCTTATTAAGTTTTTGAGATAATGTTAAATCTTCAAATGGAGTAGTTAATAACAATTCCTCTTGAACCAATCGTGGCATTCCAAGTGCTTCAACATTGTCATTGTTTGGTAAATCATAATCACCTGCACTTTTTCCAAATTGTGCTAAGAGTCGATTAAGATCATGAAGTAGCCGATTTGTAGTAACAATGTCGCAATTGGAACTTGAGGATGGATAATCTTCAGACATGTATGTTTGGAATTCATTCCATAGATGACGAACATTAACAGGTTCACAATGAACCAAAACTGTTACGAATAATCTTCTTAGCGCTGATGGCATATGAGAAAATGATGCTTCATGAAGGCATTCTCGAACACTATTATCACTCTCAAGCAACCCCAATATTTCAGCAGCTTGCTTAAAAGATGGATACTGAACACCATTCACCGTTAGTAAATGATCGAATGAAGTTGGTCCTCTTACATGATTTAATAGTAATCTCAAATGATAGCGTTCTCCCTCTTGAAGTGAAATTGCAATTATCCGCCCTATTACACGGTGTGAGCTTCTTCTTTTCACCCATATTTTCTCTGATTTAACCCACGCATAATGCTCAGGGAATTCACGAAATAAATATTTTCGAGCATCAGGATCTTCAGCATTGGTTTTGAAGAATTCAGTTAGCATGGTCCTTTGGGAACGATAATCTCCTATGACATCTATAACAGTCTTATGTGAATAATAATAAACCTGATGTTTGTTTGGCAAGTGTACTTGTAACGTGACAACAGTGTAAGTCGATGTACAACACCCCACGACTTGCGGGAAGGCGGAATAATGAAAAACGATCTTGTTCTTTGCTTAAACATCGACTAATCGGGAATCTTTGCATAAACAATAACTAACAACAAACATAGAAGTTAACAACTACTATGAAAAGTGATTATACCTAAAGATCCGAGTCCTTCGTCTTGTCGTTCTCCACGTCCTCTCCGGCCTTCTCTAAGTAGTAGAAGATCCACCCGAGAGCTTTACTACAAGCTTCACCCCAAACTAGAGGTAACTAGGTTTCTTAAATCGCTAATCTAAGCAACCTAGGTGATATAGAGAATGGTTAAGGATTAAGTAGTCTAATCTAATCCTTGTACTCAACACATGAGAGGGGAGGATTCGGGTTTGAAGAGAGAGAGCTTGAGGAGAGAGAAAGTGAGCAAGAGAATGAGATGAGATAATGATGTATCATAATATATATCAAGCATTATCATTTATCCAATAAAAGAAAATAAAGGATTTACAACCATGCTTGATAAATATCTAAGGGTGATTCATCTCCATGAGTCATTAAGCATTTATGATGCATTAATGACATGGATGAATCACTCATATGACTCACTAATCTCATTTAATGCATATGCCACCTTAACCCCCAAGACACCATCTTCTAGAAGCTTCTCGCGCAATTACGAGAACGCCCCTCCTATCCGTGAAAACACGGAAAAACTTTAGACTGTATAAATCCAATAACCGGATACTAAAAACTGGCTTAAACCAAAGCTGGCTAGTAAAAACTATCCGGATGTTGTACGTGCGTAAACACATGTATGCGTCCGAACCCTTGTCGTAAAACCATACGACCTCTATATCGTTTCGCCTGGAGTAGGGAAACTCTCTGTGTGGGACTCTAGAGACTCGACTGCTACGCTGGCAGTGGGTTTAACCACAGACCGCAAGCGGCACTAGCTGTACGTAACAGTCCCCAGGTAGATGTCGATAAGAAGGCCGATGAGGAAACCAATCCGAACTCCTACTGAGTCTGATGTGACAATCTCCGTACAGTCCGGTCTGTTCGTCTAAGACTATCGCATATCGGGCCTAGGGGGCGGCAAGCGTCAGTCCCCTAATAGCGGTATAAGTTGTTTCGGAGTGAAGCCCATTACACCCTGAGAAACTACTGGAACCTACCAGCAAATCTCGCTTTCCCTGGTTAGGGACTTTGCGTAATGGCTCTCTGACACAGCGCGATATCAACCCCCAATACCGGGAGAGACGAATCCTGTCTAACCACCACTGCCTCCAAGTGCTCGGGACTGCACCCAACTGCTACCTGTTTGCACGACTCCTTTGAGCCGTGGTAGGGTAACAATCTAAGAACAGTGGGACACACTCGAGGCGAAGTAGCAGTGTCAAGTCTGCGGACTATGCTGTACTCATGTCACCTGGGAACTGTTCACTGACGACTGGTATAAAACCAACCAACAGTTCCCTGTGAGTCCTGTCCGGTGTACCCGTAACCTAACGAGCACCTGCATACTATCTCCGGTACGATGTACTGACGGCTGTGGGATAGACCATCTCCCCAACTGGGATGAGAAGCGTACACACTAGTCTACTCCGGAGTATCGATGCCCTGTCTCGATAATCCAACGACTAGGGACCTGAATAAGGATGTGCTTGTAGACTACCCAGCCCCCACTAGTGTGACTGCCATCACAACGCTGGTAGTCAAGCAAGATCCTAAGAGCTCTATCAATACGTATACTCACATATTAAGACAGAAAAACCAAGTAGCATAGTACCATGTTTAGCAAGACTGTTATATACATGTGAATATCCCAAGCTTCCATTAAGTGTTAGTTATATGTATGCCCTAGAGGCCATTACTATACATAGGATGTATATTGTAGTGGATGCTGGGACATATATAGGGAGGACTTTCTTGCTCGACATGATAGTATGCTATCTGGTTGCTCTTTACCTTAACGTGTATGCTGATTGTTTCTCTGTTACATGTTGGTAAAGCCCTTAGGATGTGTACTTGACTACCTGGACTGTGATGCGGATCATACTAGTGGGGACATGGTAGTCCATAAGTACATCCTTCAAAGTCCCTAGTCGTGGGTGTATCGAGACGGGGCATCGATATACTAGAGTAGACTAGCGTGTACCTTCTCGACCCATACAGATGGGCGATGGATGATCCCATATCCATTGGTGTTTGACATCAGAGATGATATACGGGTGCTCAGTGGAGACTGGGTACACTGGACGGACTCGCCGAGAACTCCCAGATGGTATTATACCTTACGTCAGATGGCAGTTCTCTGGTGACACTGGTACAGAGTAGTCTGTTGACCCAAGATCGTCATAGAGTCTTGTGTGGTTCCCACTGTGCTTTGATTTCCATCTTACCACGTCCAAGAGGGCGTGCAAAACGGTGGTTTTTGGGTACAGTCCCGAATCACATGAAGGCAATGAGCGATAGGAGGGGATTCGTCTCTCCCGGTATAGGGAGTTGATGTTGCGCTGTGTTCGTTTGGCTATAACAGGAAATCCCTGGCCAGGGTTGCTGAGATTTACTGGTAAGTGTTACCAGTAGTTTCTCGAATGTTATAGACCTCATATCGACACGACTTATCGAGCTATTGGGGTCTGACGTTTACCACCCCTAGGCGAGATATGCGACATATCAGACGATCAGACCGGACTGTACGGTAAGTGTTACTGGTTGGATTCACAGGAGTGTGAGCGGGCTTGCTCGTCGATCTTCTGATCGCTCAATACCCGGGTAGCCGTTACGTTTAGCAGACCGCTTGCGGCTTGTGGGTGTTTGATATGATCATCACCTGCTGCCGGTGTATTGACGAGTCTTTAGAGTCCTACACAGAGGTTTCCTGGCTCAAGCGAAACGAAATACGAGCACATATGGGATATGTGCGGGACCGAGAATAATACGTGTATGTGATACCGTATTCCATTCTCGCGATAAATGTGTCGAATGGTTGTATGCGATATAACCTAGTTATCGAATCAAAGATTGATTCGATAAACCGATACATTGGATATTAGTCGGTTGTATGCGATATGACCGGATCGTTAAATCAAGTGTTGATTTAATGATTTAATGCATAGTTATATATTTGATATATTACTTTGCATCAACTAGTATTGGTTCACTTTAAGATGGATTTTCTCACTCAGATGTGCGCATTGCATATGCGATATGATTTTGTGCACTTGCTTGTATCATGTTTGATGATACATGCCTTTTGGTTAAGTGTAAAGAATTAAACCTTGGTTAATGAAATGGTTAGGGTTTACTTTTTCCTTATTCATTTTATTCATTTATTTATTCTTTTGGAAAAAGAAAAGCAAATGAGAAAATGGTGGCATGTTTTGTTTTATTCATGAAGTTTCATGAACACTTTGACTTTGTAACCATTTTGTCTCATGCTTAACCCTAACCATTCCACTTAACCCTAATCAATTCTCTACACTAAACCATGGTTCAATTATGATAAGTATTCTTTTTACTTTTCATTTTAATATTCTTATCATAACATTATTCTTCTTCTTCTTCATTTTCTTCAAGTGAAGAAAGCTTGCCTCCATCAATGGCAAGTGATGAAAAAGAGTGAGAAATCCAAATCTAAAGTGAACCCACCTCCTATTTCTTCATCCTCTACCTCTTGCCAAGTAGTAGAGTGTGTTTCCTTCACAAGTTTTCATGGCTTGGTGAAGGTGGAGCTTGATCTAGCGATGCCTCGACGTAGATCATCTTCGGCATGGACATCGACGACCTAGCTCGCCATTTCTCCGATGAAGCCGACGCTAGAGCCCGGGATTTGATTTGGACAGCGAGGGGACTTCGTTGCGGAGCTATGGAGGTGGAGCACCGGATCTACAAAGGTTGTATTTCCGTATTCTTGTAGTTAAGTGTTAACTAGTTTACTTTTCGCCTAAACTTCTAGCCAACGATCCGTAGTCGGGTTTCTCGGCACCTAGATTTTTGAAATTGGCATGGTTGATGCCTTGTGAGACCTCTTGAGAGTGCCTAGGAACCCTACATTAAGTAATATACAAACTAGTATGATACAATAATGGCCCCTAGGGCATATACACTAACAATCTCCCACTTGTACTAGGGCCGTGTATTGGCGTATCGAAGACCGATGATCTCGAGTATCCTCTCGAACTGAATCTGAGGTAGGGCCTTCGTGAATGGATCTGCAATGTTATCCTCTGTATTTACTCTCTTTACCTCGATCTCCCGGCGATCAACGATCTCCCTGATCAGGTGATACCGCCTTAAGATGTGTCTGGACTTCTGATGGGACCTGGGTTCCTTCGCTAAAGCTATAGCGCCGTTGTTGTCGTAATACAGAGGTATTGGACCAACACTGGTAGGAACTACCTGAAGTTCTGTGAGGAACTTCTTCATCCAGACAGCTTCTTTTGCGGCATCGCAAGCAACTATGTACTCCGCTTCCATCGTTGAGTCAGCAACGGTCTCCTGCTTGGAACTCTTCTAACAGACCGTCCCTCCATTGAGGGTAAAGACATAACCCGATATGGACTTGGAGTCATCCTTGTCACTCTGGAAGCCGGAGTCAGCAAAGGCCTCGATCTGGAGGTCTTTTCCGCCATACACCAAGAACATCTCCTTAGTCCTCCTCAGGTACTTGAGAATGTTCTTTACTGCTATCCAGTGATTCTTCCCTGGGTTTGCCTGATACCGGCTTACAACGCTCAATGCGTATGCTACATCTGGTCTGGTACATAATATCGCATACATTATAGAGCCTACCGCAGAAGCGTAGGGTATAATCGACATGCGATCCCTTTCCAAATCAGTCTTGGGAGACATCTCTTTGGAGAGGGTGATTCCGTGACAAGCCGGTAGGTTACCGCGCTTGGAATCTTCCATACTGAATCTTTTCAATATGGTGTCTATGTACCTGGACTGTGAAAGTCCCAACATCCTCTTTGATCTATCACGATAGATCTGGATCCCCAGAATGTAGGTGGCATCACCCAGGTCCTTCATGGAGAATTTCTGTGACATGAATCTTTTGACTGACTGTAGCATAGGAATATCATTTCCTATTAGGAGAATGTCATCCACGTACAAGACGAGGAATACAACAACTCTCCCTACAATCTTACTGTATATGCATGGTTCATCTGGATTCTTGATAAAGTCGAATTCTTTGACAGTATCATCAAAACAAATGTTCTAACTCCGCGATGCCTGCTTTAGTCCATAAATGGACTTAAGCAACTTGTACACTTTACCGCTGCTCCCACTCTGAATGAATCCCTCTGGCTGATCCATATAGACGCACTCTTCTAAATTTCCATTTAGAAAGGCCGTCTTTACGTCCATCTGCCAGATCTCATAATTGTGGAAGGCAGCAATGACAAGAAGGACCCGAATGGATTTGAGCATAGCCACTGGAGAAAAGGTTTCATTATAGTCCAAACCAGGTCTTTGACGAAAATCCTTTGCAACAAGTCTAGCCTTAAAGGTTTCAACCTGTCCATCTACACCAATCTTCTTTCTGAAGATCCACTTGCATCCTACGGGTTTTACCCCATCTGGAGCAATGTCCAAAATCCATACTTTGTTAGTGTACATGGACTCCATTTCGGTCCGCATTGCATCCAGCCATTTTACCGAGTCGCCGCTCTGAATGGCTTGCTGGAAGCTAGTAGGGTCATCATTATCAATGATGCAATCTTCTCGATCCCCGTCAATGAGAAAACCATAGTATCTCTCGGTCGGATGAGACTGCCTACTACTTCGGTGGATAGGCACTGGTACGTCCCTTTCTTCTGAAACTTCTGGTTCTACCAAACTTTCAGTAACAGTTTGTGGTTCTGGAATTTCTTCCAGTTCTACTGCGCTCCCACTCTTCTGATTTTCTAAAAATTCAGTTTCTAAGAAGTGGGCATGACGAGAAACAAAAACCTTTTGTTCCTCTGCGTAATAGAAGCAATATCCCATGGAGTTCTTTGGATATCCCACAAACTTACACTGTACTGAGCGTGCCTCGAGCTTGTCCGGATGCTGCTTTTTTACAAAAGCTGGACATCCCCATGTCTTCAGGTACTGAAGATGGGGTTTCTTCCCACTCCACATCTGATATGGCGTGGTAGGCACAGTTTTGGTTGGAACCTTGTTCAAAAGATATGCAGCTGATTCTAGTGCATAACCCCAGAAAGATCGCGGTAACTCATCCTTACTCATCATGGAACGAACCATATCCAATAGGGTTCGATTCCTCTTTTTCGATACACCGTTGTGTTGTGGTGTGTATGGAGGAGTAAGCTGAGAGAGAATTCCATTCTCTTTTAAGTAACCCAGGAACTCGGCACTTAAGTATTCACCATCTCGATCAGATCTCAGTGTCTTGATACTTTTGCCTGTTTGGTTTTCCATTTCATTCTTGTATTCCTGGAATTTCTCAAAGGCCTCGGATTTATGCTTTATCAAGAAGATATGTCCATACCTAGAGAAATCATCCGTAAAAGTAATGAAGTAGGAATAACCACCTTGAGCATGTGTAGACATTGTACCGCACACGTCACTGTGTACGAGTCCCAAGAGCTCGCTCGCTCTTACTCCGTGTCCAGTAAACGGAGTCTTTGTCATCTTTCCCATGAGACAAGATTCACAAGTAGCATAAGATTGATATTCGAACGGATTCAAATATTCTTCTCTATGTAACTTAGTTAATCGTGTTTCATTGATGTGACCTAGTCTACAATGCCATAAGAAAGCCTGATTTATTTCTGGAGACTTTCTTTTAAGTGTGTTCTGGACATTGAAAACCCGAGCTTGACTCAATACGTATATACCGTTATCTAATGTACCAGACCCAATCAGAACTTGATTTAGATGGATGTGAACTACATCGCTTACGAATGTAAAATCATATCCCTCCTTCGAAAGTAAGGACACTGATATGATATTACAAGTCAAACTAGGTATATACAAACAGTTACGTAGAATCAATATCTGCCCACTTGTCAAACCTAGGCAATATTCTCCCACGGATTCAGCGTCCACGCTCGTTCGATTTGCAACTCTGAGAGACAAATCACTACCCTTATAACTCTACGGTTTCTCAAAGCATGTAATGAATTACAGATATGAGATCCTGCTCCGGTATCTAGTATCCAGGAAGTAGAGTTAATTGACAAACAGTTCTCAATTACAAACACACTTGAGGCTGAAGCCACAACATGCTTCGTATCCTGGCTACAGGTTTCCAAAGCTTTGCAATCCTTCTGCCAATGCCCGTTCCAATAACAATAGGAATATCCCTCCTTACCAAGTCCCGAAACTTTTGCTCTTCCCTTTCCTCTTACTTTACTGACACCGTATATCGGCTTTATAGAGGTCTTCTTCTTTTCACCCTTTGCTTTCGCCCTGGATGTAGAAGAAGAAGGTCCCCCATTAAGCAGAGCTTGTGTCTCCCTGGTTTCTTTCAGGGTGTAAGTAGAGGGTAGGGACTGTGGAAATAAGTCAGCGTATGACCTGTTTCCCAACGTGGTCTCCAGGTCCTTGAGCTCATCAATATAGCTAGTCATTGTAAGGACGTCGTCCCCTACAGATGACCCGACAGCCAACCTCGCTTGAATTAATTCGTTCGAGGTCTCATATCTTGCGATATGAGATTGCTCTCCATATAAATCTTTGTAATGGAGAAAGATGGAAACTGAGTCCATCTTCTCGTGCTGCTTCTAGTATACACCATCATCTGAAGCCAACACGAGGCACTTGGCTTTCGCTTTATCCTTTTCCCTTGTCTGACGGATATCCATATCCGTGACGGTGGAAACTGGACCTGAGACGGCGGGATCTTGAGTAGTAATAGGGTGGTCCAGGTTGTCATAGGCAATGGACATCTGGACAGACCTTTGCCAGTCAAATAAGTTAGATTCAGTCAACTTGTTATCTAGATGTAACCTAGTCATGGTCACAAGGTCACTGCAATGAGAGAGAGAGAAGAAAACACTTTAGCATGATGCTTTTGCAAGTTTAGAGTGGTTTTTAGTTTATCTAAACTGGATGGCTCCCACTGTTTCTCGAATCCTTCCTCAAACCATAAAAGAAGAATTAGCCAGGACTATTCTCACCGTACAATACTTGCTTAACTGTTCAGCCAGGCCAGTGTCGATACTTCGAGGGAGGTTTTCCAACGCTTTCGCGAAGTTCCTTAATTAAGTAACCTCTTTTCTCTTGGGGCGTAGCCCCGCTGACACCTTTCTAGGCACCTACTTGGTTTATAGCATTGATCATTAAGTGACGAATCTCCTGATAAGTAGCATATACTCACAGTAGGATCGGGATCCAAATATCATCGTATGATAATGTTGAAGGAATCCTACCAACATTCATCAAACTCCAAATGGTATGCATCACTAGCAAGTTTCAGTTTCTTTAGAAACTCCCGATGTGGATTTTTGCCCCATGTTCTTATGACCTTGACGAAAACCAACAAATCATAAGTCACATGTCAAGTTCTGCCCATCATTATCTTGTTAATTTGAACCCACCCGTACATACCCTTGACGAAAGCCAACAAGGTAATACGACTGTCCCAAACCAACTCATCTATCTATGCAACAAATGAATACCCCAGTAGCTACCAAGCACTATGCCTTGACGAAAGCCAACAAACATAGCTTGAATACTACTGACCATCCATAAGAAATGACGGAGGGCTACGACTGGTTTTGGCGAAACCGTGAACGTAGTGAACTTGATATAATCGAAGGAACCTGATAGCTTTTTAAAAGGAGTGGTTAAAGCTCCGCAATTAAAAATATCTTCTGTTTTAAAAATAACCGAGTGGTTTCTTTTAAATTGTTCCAACGATTCAACTTTTGGTTTATTTTCTTTGCATTAATAATAATGCGTCCCATCATTAACCTATCATTGCAGAAAACAACGAAAATACAACGTCTTCTTATGCCATCCGCATTCGCCACTGGGTCCCGTCATCACCCGTTAGGTTACTTAACTAACGACAGAGCGGGGGCTGGGCTAGCGCGGGTGTAAAACATAAGTGACGTCTAAATAGCTATCATATATAGATATTGTACATTCGTCAGACGCAATAATAGGCATTCCAGATCTCAGATGAACAATATTGGATATACAAGCAATTCGTGTTTGCTTTGAGCCTACAACAAAAGACGGATTACACAGTTGTGATGAATAGCCATTACCCCACCCTAGACCCCTACGGGTATGGCAAACTACCCGCCAAGTACCCGAGGTGAAGCGGTCTCCCTCAACAAAGTGAGTAGGCCACTAAACACTTCAAAGTACCCGGTAGTTTGTGTACCCCACCTTGGGTCTATCCTAGGAGCAAAAACAGTAAAATGAAATAATACAACGGTGGCTACAACCGCAACCTGGATGTGCCCCGCAAAATAATATTACAACATATTACAATTATATTGAATGAATGAATATAACAACCCATTACAAACCCCGGCTAATCATCACAACAGTCCAATACAGTTCACATCCACAAACAGTAAAAACCATTACAGAAATATGCAACTCCCTGCCAACCGACATACTAGCAGTTAGGGGAGGTTTACGAACACATTATACAATCACAGATATAATCAAATTAGCAAACATCGTAAAATTTCGATCGAGAAAACACTTTAGATTCCGCTCCAAAACTTCTCTGTGCACCTGAGATCCTAGCAGAAAATAAAATATCCCAGAAATGTCATTATTAACACATAGGAGTTACTGAGAAATTTAGGCTGACTCGGGCCTAACTCGGCCGCGGATCTGCGGCGGATCGCATGGATCCGCCGCGGTTCCGCGGTGAGTTAGCCGAGTTATCTGCAGTGTCCCTATAATTTCCTGCTTGTTATTCTGCAGGTCCCTGAAAAATTTTTAGGGCCTGTTTTAAATTCGATAGAAACTGTGTTAAATCGATGACTTTTCCGGTTCTTTTTGCGTTCGAAATTCTTACGACTTTGCTAATGAGTTAATTATTGTTTAGTGAGGCTCTGATACCACTGTAAGTCGATGTACAACACCCCATGACTTGCGGGGAGGCGGAATAATGAAAAACGATCTTATTCTTTGCTTAAACATCGACTAACCGAGAATCTTTGCATAAACAATAACTAACAACAAACATAGAAGTTAACAACTACTATGAAAAGTGATTATACCTAAAGATCCGAATCCTTCGTCTTGTCGTTCTCCACGTCCTCTCCGGCCTTCTCTAAGTAGTAGAAGATCCACCCGAGAGCTTTACTACAAGCTTCACCCCAAACTAGAGGTAACTAGGTTTCTTAAATCGCTAATCTAAGCAACCTAGGTGATATAGAGAATGGTTAAGGATTAAGTAGTCTAATCTAATCCTTGTACTCAACACATGAGAGGGGAGAATTAGGGTTTGAAGAGAGAGAGCTTGAGGAGAGAGAAAGTGAGCAAGAGAATGAGATGAGATAATGATGTATCATAATATATATCAAGCATTATCATTTATCCAATAAAAGAAAATAAAGGATTTACAACCATGCTTGATAAATATCTAAGGGTGATTCATCTTCATGAGTCATTAAGCATTTATGATGCATTAATGATATGGATGAATCACTCATATGACTCACTAATCTCATTTAATGCATATGCCACCTTAACCCCCAAGTCACCATCTTCTAGAAGCTTCTCGCGCAATTACGAGAACGCCCCTCCTATCCGTGAAAACACGGAAAAACTTTAGACTGTATAAATCCAATAACTGGATACTAGAAACTGGCTTAAACCAAAGCCGGCTAGTAAAAACTGTCCGGATGTCGTATGTGCGTAAACACACGTATGCGTCCGAACCCTTGTCGTAAAACCATACGACCTCTATATCGTTTCGCCTGGAGTAGGGAAACTCTCTGTGTGGGACTCTAGAGACTCGACTACTACACTGGCAGTGGGTTTAACCACAGACCGCAAGCGGCACTAGCTGTACGTAACGGTCCCCATATAGATGTCGATAAGAAGACCGATGAGGAAACCCATCCGAACTCCTACTGAGTCTGATGTGACAATCTCCGTACAGTCCGGTCTGTTCGTCTAAGACTATCGCATATCGGGCCTAGGGGGCGGCAAGTGTCAGTCCCCTAATAGCGGTATAAGTCGTGTCGGAGCGAAGCCTATTACACCCTGAGAAACTACTGGAACCTACCAGCAAATCTCGCTTGGCCTGGCCAGGGACTTTGCGTAATGGCTCTCTGACACAGCGCGATATCAACCCCCAATACAGGGAGAGACGAATCCTGTCTAACCGCCACTGCCTCCAAGTGCTCGGGACTGCACCCAATTGCTACCTGTTTGCACGACTCTTTTGAGCCGTGGTAGGGTAGCAATCTAAGAACAGTGGGACACACTCGAGGCGAAGTAGCAGTGTCAAGTCTGCGGACTATGCTATACTCATGTCACCTGGGAACTGTTCACTGACGACCGGTATAAAACCAACCAACAGTTCCCTGTGAGTCCTGTCCGGTGTACCCATAACCTAACGAGCACCTGCATACTATCTCCAGTACGACGTACTGACGGCTGTGGGATAGACCATCTCCCCAACTGGGATGAGAAGCGTACACACTATTCTACTCCGGAGTATCGATACCCTGTCTCGATAATCCAACGACTAGGGACCTGAATAAGGATGTGCTTGTAGACTACCCAGCCCCCACTAGTGTGACTGCCATCACAACGCTGGTAGTCAAGCAAGATCCTAAGAGCTCTATCAATACGTATACTCACATATTAAGATAGAAAAACCAAGTAGCATAGTACCATGTTTAGCAAGACTGTTATATACATGTGAATATCCCAAACTTCCATTAAGTAATATACAAACTAGTATGATACAATAATGGCCCCTAGGGCATATACACTAACAAACAGAAGGATAAATTTGATTTTAAGTAAAATCATAAATTTTCCAGAATGCCTCTTGCGGACACACCCAGCGAGCATCAACAAAACGTGATATCTCATCATTATTTTCGCCAATTCGAACTTCAACACATACATGGTCCGGACCTTTGTACACGTATTTATAAAGGTATTTAACTGAAACAATACTTGAACATATTTCAACATTGATATGACAATTGTATTTTTTTAGCAACCACGGATTATAGGGAACCACCCATCTATGATCAACATTCCCATCATCATCTTCATGAAGATAAATTTGTCTCCCATCATCTCGTCTTCGGTAGATTGGATATGAATTTTCACCTTGGAGGGTTACTGGTTCAAACTGTTTAGGATAATTTTTCTTACATCTACCTTCTCTCATACATCGAGCATTTTGACGTATATTTCCACATGGACCATGTATCATATGCCGTAAGACAATATCATACAGTTCTGACTCCACTTCACGTATTGGAATTTCTGCTCTAACAACTTGATCAAAATCATCTGGAGAGTATAGCTTGTCGCTCTCATCAAGAATAACTAAGACATGTGCATGCGGCAATCCACGTTTTTGAAACTCTATGACATGTACATGGGCAACAACCTTTCCGAGAACACCAATTTCAAATATATCTTTTTTAAGTTCTTCCAATTTTGCACGGAATATTCTTGTGGTTAAATCTTGTCGGTCTTGAGGTAATTGCCCCGGCAAAAGTTCATCAGTAATCTCCTCCCACGATGGATTACATGTCATAGTAATAAATAGATCCGGCTTTCCATATTTTTGTACCAAAGCCATTGCATCTTGGTATCGTTTATACATATCTCGAGGACTACCAACATAAGATGCAGGTAAAATTATTCTCCTACCAACATTATCTACAACAAAAAAGAAATTAAATGTTAGATAGCATAATCTTTTTTTGACTAAACCGTGTGAAAGGATTATCATTGACACAATCTACCATGCTATCACCAAGTGTTTTATTAAATACCTCCATTCATCTCTCCTGCATTTAATGCATCTTGCAACCCCTGATACATCTCTGCCCTTATATCACTTTGGTGGTCTCGAATCCAGCGTAATCTTTGACTTGCAATTTTTACATAATTGTCAACCGTATATTGTTGCAGCAGTCGACCTCCAAGAAGAAGTAAAGATGTCCCATTATTTCGTATCTAAATAACATGTTTGACTATTAGTATGATAATAGTGCCAGTTAACATATTTATCAATAGTTAGACGGCAATGGAAGGTAAACTTTAGATGTAAATATGTATACTCTAATACCCATTAAAACATTTTTTTGTTAAACGAAATTATTATGTAGCATTAATTAAAAAAAACTATGTATCAATAGTTAGATGGTTGCGAAGGGTAAAATTCAGATGTAAATATGTACACTCTAGTATCCAGTAAAACATATTTCGGTTAAACGAAATTATTATGTACAACTAATAAAAAAAATATGCATCTTTTTTATTTGTGGAAGCAATGATCAACTCACCTGAAGCATATATGAGTAATATTCTCGGCAAGAAATCCTTTTTCCTTGATTGTTGTATCTTTCAAGGTTCCATCCATGAGTGCCATAAGGTAGTAAAAGAGGATATTGCAATGGATCGTAGTAACCGGTGGTGTCTGGCACATTAATGAGACGATTGGATTTTGTTTCTACTACTATCTCTCTTTCATTAATTTCATAAGGATTGTCACCTTCTACCCATATAGCTGCAACTTGAGAAGCAGATGGAAAATTGTATTGATGCTCATTTAATCCTCTTTCTTTTATAATTAACTTGCACTTTTTAATATCTGGTTGACGTGAAAATTGCCTTAGTACATGGACAAATGGATTATACTCGTCAAGAATTTTTTCCAGCTTCTCCAATAATTCTATACTCAGTGAATCATTCTTAAGCATTCTATTTTCAGTCTCATGATCCGTATCATAAATATACATTTGCATGTATCTTGGTCTGCCTTGTTTTGGAATCAGGCTTCCAATTTTATGATAAATGGCACCTTGAGCACGAAATGTATAAACTCCCATTGTCCCATTAGCCAACTCTTCATCTAATTTTACACCAATTGAGGTAAATGCAAATGCATGATTATATGAACGAATATGATGCCTAAAATGAATACCAAGCCCAGTTTGATCTTTAAAAATATCCATTAGCTCTCCAGGTGATGACATTAAAGGAAGGGAAATTTTTCCTTTCCGACAACAGAAGTCATTAGTTTCTCGATAGAATAATTTTGCACCGCAGTGGTTGCACAATCTTGGTCTTGGCAGTCGACAACACTTAAAGTTTGGATGATCAATGAAATTCTGAGCAACATTGTACTTTGCACCGCATTTATATCCCATATCCTCTCCCATTTCACCTACAACAACACAGTGTTCACTATCTTCTCCATATGGGATGGAACATTTGGTCAAATGGTTTTGATGTATCAATTGATCAAATGAATAGGTAGTTCTAACATAACCAGAATGACGAAGAATTTCTTCTAGCTCATTAATGCCTCCAATTTCTGTCATAGCAACGAAGAAAGAAAGGTCAGCCTACTCAATTGGTAAATCAAATTAGATAATATATATATACCTTCAACTGCTGGAACTTTTATAGGAATTTTTTGTGTTATATTACTCACTCCAGAAGAACTATTGTTGTTCCAATGAATGATATTGGGCACCTGTGGTTGTTGAACATCATTTTTTCCAAGCTTTGATATATCTTTGCGAGATTTCATTCGTTCTGCCAAACAATTATACTTTATTAGGTATCTTTTCTAAATAGACAAATAATAATCATCTATATATTCACTAATTCTTTAAAATTATAGGCACGGATTAAAACACATGGGCAGTTCTTAAGGTTAGGCTTCTCTAACCTGATTGTTGTTGTTTATACAACCATCTGCGATGATCATTTGAAACTGGTTTTTCTTCTGCGGACATTCTATGTAAACGCTCTCTTTGATATTGTCTTTGATGTGTTCTAAGACAATTTAATTGCTCCTGAGTCATATGAGCTCTTCTATTTTGTTGACGACATTGTCGGTCAACCTTAACTCCACAATGATCCAATTGACTTGCATGATCACATGACTTATCTTCAGTCTTTTGATTAGATTTTTGTCCTTCAAAGCGTCTACGACACTTTGCATTCAAGATTTCTTTTCGTCTTCTTCGCTTCTTAGATGGAGACTCTTCTACCATTGATGTCCCTTTATCATTATGAAAACATGAAAGCTTTCTTTTTGATCTCAAGATACTTTTCCTCTTTAAACGTGCAAGCTTGCGTGGTGATTCTTCTTTACTATTACGGTCATTACTTGCTCTAATGTATTGCTGCAGATTTTTCTCCGTCTCATTGAGCATTTACTCTTTTTCTCTTCAATACTAAAATCATTTTTCTCTCCCTTCGAGCATGTTTATGTGGGGATTCATCGATACTGCAATACACCGGCAGATTTTTCTCTGCCTCATTGTAATCATTTGCTCTTTTTCTCTTCAATACTAAAATCATTTATCTCTCCCTTCGAGCACGTTTATGTGGGGATTCATCGATACTGCAATACACTGGTTCATTCGTACTTGCATTGTCTGACATGCATCTCTACAAAAACAACAACAAAATACGATCTTTTAAATTCATTGTTTTTTAAAATATGATATCATATGTCATATGACAATGCATCACTCATTGTTTTTTAAAATATCATATGGTTAACACTTAATATCAAAGTTAGAAGCCATTAGAGAAAAAAATACTGACATGTACTCGTAATCTTACATTTAATATTAAAAATTTACCTCATTTAGCTTTATTTTCTTCTTCCCTTGCATGCTATTGTTTGTACTCGAGAAATGCCAAAAAAAATATTAAATGACCTAACAACAAAGTATCTAATTCAAAATGAGTAGGTATTAGTAAAGTTAGCTAAATAGAAGCTACAGGCAAGAAAATGAATCTAAAATGCTTAGAAATGAGAATATATAAGTTATTTATACAGTTCATGACAAAATGATTTTAAATTATTAGGGAAAATCATCAAACATTTTGTGAACAGTAAATTAAAGATTAAATGGATAAGAAAATACCCTTTTCGTTGATTTGATCACCAGATCTTCCTCTTAGGATCTTTGCCAGAGTTGCGGAATTGTCGGCGATGGACAGCCGAAAATTCGAAATCGTTAACCGGTTGATTTAGGAGCAATTTTTTTTCCTGAAAGAAGTAAATTGAGAGAAATTTTTATAGTAAGAAGACATCGGTAGAAGAGCGCTCCCAGGATTTGAGGGCAGACCTTGTAGGTGTGATGGTGGAGATTGCCGCGCCAGAAGAGATCTGCACCGGGGAGGTGAGGGTGGCGGTGATGGAGTCGCCGGCGGTAGGAGATGTCAGCTTCGGAGGGCCGACCGTGGTGATGGTGGTGGTGGTAGATCTGCGCTTGGGAGAGGGAAGGAGGTGGGTTTCACCTTTGAAGGTAGCGAGATGATCCACAGAGGGGATGGCCGCGGGTTTCGCCTTGGAGATGATCCACAGAGGGGATGGCGGTAGGGAGATCAGCCTCCGCCGGAGAATTTTAAAGGGAGTTAGAAATTTTGGTTGGGGACCGCGAATTTTGATTTTAGAGGTAAAAGAGCGCTCGCGATGGTTCTAGATCTGAGGAGAGATCTTTTCTCTAAGATCATCTATTTTCTTTTATTGATGACGTGGCGCTATATCCATGCAGAATTTTCCTCCTTTTTTCCTTCTTTTTAAAAAAATTAAGAGATATGGACCTCTAAATAAGGTATTTGCATTATAAAAGAGTATAGATTATCCTGCAGAGATGCGAAGGCGATGCTGGAGAAGATAGCAAAGAAAGCTGAGCAAGCAGGAAACGACTATTTAAAAAAATAAAAATAGTAATAAAGCGAGTATGAAGAAGCAAATAAATTAAAGGGGGACGCTGTTTGTGCAAGGTTTTTGGGGTTGGAGTGCTAATTGTTAATTTTGTGGGATGATTCTATAAAATCAGTCGACTTGATTTGGGGGTGAATATTGATTCTTATAATTTTTGGTTGGTCTTCTGTTTCCATGTGAGTAATGATTCTGTCTTGTGTTTACAAAAAACTTTAGTGTATTCCAGCTTTAGGATAAGAGATGACCATGGGAACCTTGGGTTTTTTTTAGATATTAAAATTAGTAAAATAATATAATTTAAATTATAATTATAAGAATGGGAAGAATGGGACGGTTTAGGTTGGTACGGGTAGAAGGCGGGTTTCAGGAACTCAGCACCATTAAATAAAAAGTGAAGGCGGGTTCTGAGAACCTGCTCACCCCACAGCTCCATCCCACCCTCACACATCCAATTCCATCCCAACCAAGCCTATCCCATCCCTCTATTGAGAGCGGGTTCTAGGAACCCGTCTCCTCCCTTTTAAGGAGTGGGCGGGTTTCTATAACCCATCTCCACTCCCTTTAAAGAGGGTGGGATCCTAAAGGAAAGGATGGGTTTCCAGAACCCGTCACAGGGGGTTTTCAGAACCCGTCCTAAAAAATTTAAAATTTAAAAATAAAATAATTATTAAATTAAAAAAATAATTTCATCTCTGCCACGAATACCAGCAAATCGGGTTCTAAGAACCTGTCTTTTAGTGTATGGCAAAGAGAGTGGTTTCCAAAAATCTGTCTTTCGGACAAATATTGGATAAGATTGACCCGCCTTCGGAGGATAAGATTGTTACTGTTACTGACATGGGGATACGAGTTGTTACTGTTTATATAGAAGGAATCCAATACTTGAATCATACTATAAATATGAGAATGAGCAACACTTCAGTAACCAAAAGCAAAGCAAACAAAATTTAGTTTCAAGTTCTGTCCCAAAATTTAGTGTCAAGTTTTGTCTTCTCATGAAAGAATTAAAGAAGATACGAAGAATATAACTGCAGTTGGTGTGGAGTTTCTAAGTGGTTATTAAAGGGCGAAAGATATAGGGGTAGAATGACTTGAAGTTTCTAAATGGTTACTAACGTAATTTCTTAATACTTGAAGTCCATCCCATTGCCAATCTAAACCCATGACACTCGTTGGAGAGGGTAATATAGTATGCCGCGGAAGCTCGAGGGAGGAAACGGGCCTATGTAGGGACTATGTAGGGACATGATCTTTTAGCCCTCTCAGAACTGCATTCAATTCAAAATTACGGACCGTGTGACATCTATTTTTTTAATATTATTGTATAACATTTAATTGATGTATGTGTCGTAACACAAATTTGTAGCACTGTAGTAGAAAATCAGTATGCTGTAGAAGCTATTTCAGTTGAAAACGAGTAAATTCAAGTGTTATTATTCGCTACTCAATTTACATCTTGCAATTTTAATGCTAGTTTATTGTAACTTAGCCTTAAACGAATATTGCAAAACGATCATACTAAAATTTAAATTGTACAAGTTTCCTTACAAGCGCAAATTGATTTTCCTTTCGTTGCTTATTCTTCACAATCTCGAAGGTCCCGTCCCTATTGACTGTCCTGGACATCTGGTCCTATAATGACCTGGTTGTTTGCATATGCTACATCTGCCATGCCTTTGCTGAGAATCAGCATTCATCGTCATTCGATCTCGACGCATCTTAGGTCTTTCGGGTCCTATATTTTTGTTCGGTGGTAATACAATCGGTGTTTGTCTGTTCCAGTATAATAGTGCCAATAGCTACTGTCTGGTATAGGATAAAATTTTGGATCGTATGTGTCTTAGTAATTGGAAACCGTATATTAACGTAAAACAAAATTGTAATGTGAGTTTTGCATGCTGCTCACAGCAGCAATTGCGTGGGCACACGGTAAATGTTGTTGCTGGAAAACACCGCATGTGTATGAAGAGAGCTCTTCGTCTCTAAAATTTACGGTATATTGATTCCCATTACTCCCCGTAACTTTAAACTCCGCTGTGTCAAACCTTTCAGATCTGTATTGTGATCTGCGCTCTCTTTTCCGAAATATATTTTCGTAATACACGGTGAGTGGAGTCTTTATCGGCAAAGACTTTTTCCTTCATTGCACAAAATAACTATTCACTCGGAAAAAGGTACGAATAATCAACCCTTGTATCGGTAAGTCTCTAACACCCTTAAGGACCCCGTCGAAGTTTTCAGACATATTAGTGGTCATTAGTAGATACTTGCATCCATTATCATGTACTTGTGTCCATATGCGTGTTGGATACTCGTCTAACCACGCTTTCGTTGCTTGACTCATCTCTCCAATTTTCGTTATGTACATGTCATGAACATTAGGGTTAGACGCTTCACCGGCTTTGTACATAAGCTTATGTAGATTTTTAAATTTTCTATCAAAATCATGTCTGAAGTACCTCAGGCAAAACCTATGTGGTGTCGTCGGAAATACAACTCTCATTGCAGCTAGTATTCTAAGATGTCTATCAGATATGATGCATAAATATGTTTTATCAATAACAGTTGGGATACTTTTGAGTTGACGAAAAACCATGACCGGGATGATGTATTTTCACCCTCGACAATAGAAAATCCCAACGAAAATATACCATTATTAGCATCAACACATGTGGCAATTAACATGCAATTTATGTACTTACCATATAGATAGGTCCCATCCACGCACAATACCGGCCGACAGTGTGTGAAACCAGTCGCGCAAAGAGCAAAACACTAGAATTTTTTTTGAAACCTGACACAGCCATCGACATCTGTTTCTGTGGTTTTTAATTGGTGTACGGACCCCGAATTTGATGCTTTCATGGCTTTCAGAAAAGGGACTAGCGAGTTGTATGAGATTTTCTAATCCCAAAATATCTTGCATAATACCTTTTTACGAGCATCCCCTGGCTTCATATACGAAATCTGAATTTTGTGCTCTCCACTTACGTAGAGCCGTATCTCTCGGGGAGTCATCGCCACATCTATATGGATAAGTGGCATGATAAGTGAGCTGTATCTTTCGGGGAGTCATCGCCACATATTCCTGGTCCGCCGCCTGCGCCTATGACAATAGAGGGAGACATGTGAGGAGGAGAGGTGGATCGTGATTGGAGGAAGCATCATCATCAATATTCACTGAGATGGGAAAACAGGCAGCGTAATATTGCCTTACAGCAAATAGGTGACCAAACACCCACTGACGCTACAGAAATATACCTATAATGGAATAAGCGTGTCACTGTAAGATATCTTTTCGCCCCCTCTAACGACTTTCCAAATGTCCAGCAGTATGAGCCTGGAGACCACGTGGAATGAGGAATAGTAAGTTAAATTTTTTAAATTAAATTAGTTTTTAACATCCGGCGGTATGAGTCAATAATTATATCTTACTTTTTATGTAACGACAGGCTCGTGGGTTGCATCATATACAATTATTGATACAAGATTCATATCCGACTGATGCCGGTCCAGATAGTCAGGCTTTATTTTCTACCGTAGACATACATTGATGGTATATTCTGTTCATATCATATGTTTCCACATTTATCGCCATTGCTAGAGCCGCAGCATGAGCTGGAACCAGAGCCGCAGCATGAGCCGGTACCAGAGCCGCAGCATGAGCCGGAACCAGAGCCGCGGGATTAGTGGTTCAGAGTACCATACGGTCAGCAGCAACCTTTGCATATTGAAAAAGCGCAACAACTGGTGCAACGAAAGTTTTGGGGGACAGGTTTTGCGTAACAACAGCAGTCTTAGGGGTCAGGTTTTGCACAACAACAACAGTCTTGGGTGACAGATTTTGCGCAGCCTTGGGGGCCAGGTTTTGTGCAACAGTAGCAGCATGAAACCGGGACAGGTTCTTCGCAATAACAACCCAGTTGAGAGACGGATTTTACGTCTTACATACAATTGTTGGGAGGCAGCACATATCCGACACCTGTCCCACATTTAGGATTTGCGGAACAACAGTCTGTCCAAGACGATACTGAAAATGAAGCAGAAGAGCACATGCCACCGCCACATACCCAAGACACGGGAGGGTCGTCCAGTTACCCCAAGCGACATAGGCTTATGTCAAGCCTCCTCGGGTTGGGAAAAGGAAAGGGAAAGCGTTAATTGTATATTTTTAATTTGGGTGTCAAAAATGTCCAATTCTTTTAATGGATTCATTTTGTTACTGGAGTGTATACAAGATTCATATTTATAGTATGATCTAAGTATTGAATTCCTTATATATAAACAGTAATAATACTTATCCCCACGTCAGTAACAATAACAACAATCTTATCCAATATTTGTGCGAGAACGGGTTTTTGGAATCCGCTCTAGGCCGGATTTTAGAACCCGATTTAATAAATTATTTTTTTGATTTAATAAATGTTTTATTTTAAATTTTAAATTGTAAATATTTTTATTTTTGAATCTTAATTTTTTTATAGGGCGGGTTCTGGGAACTCGTCCTCTCCTTTTTAAAGGAGAGGACGGGTTCCTAGAACCCGCCCTTACCTCCTTAAAGAGGACGGAGAACCCACCCTCTAAAAAGGAGAGGGCGGGTTCCCAGAACCCGTCCTGTTTAAGGGTGTAGGGGCGGGTTTTAGGAACCCGCCCTCTCTATGGAGGGTGGGAGGGTGGGTTCCTAGAACCCGCCTTCCATAGCGGGGGGGGATGAGAGGGATTGGGGGGTGGGGGTTGGTGTGTGAGTAGGGCGGGTTATGAGAACCCGCCCTTCACTTTCTAAAGATTTATAGCGGGTGCCTGGAATCCGCATTCTAATCGTACTCAATCTATACCGTCCTATTTTCATAATTATAATTTAAATTATAATTTTACTAATTTTAATATAACCATCCCATTTCGAAAAAATACCCTGGGAATTTTACCTAGTATTTTTATTTTTTAACTCAAAAAAAGGAGATTACTTGAACACAAATTCTAATTTGATTCCCAAGTTAAATCCAGGCATTAATTTAGGTTGACATTGAAACGTCATTTCTTGATAATAGAAAAGAGGCTGAGAGGGAGGAATCAATTCCTAGATCTATAGAAGCAAACACCAAAAATAAATAATCCAATCGGAACTCAAGCTAGGATTGACCCCTTCTGCATTAGTGTGCTTAGTATAACTTGATCATCATGTATAATATATCTCAGCAACCGCGGAGGATGTATAATATATATCAGAAGCCGTGGTAGATAGGTTATATAGTGGTTGTGACCGGCGATGACGATGATGGTGGAGATGGTGGAGAACTAAGATAGAGGTGATGAAGATAGTGGTAGCGGCGATGCTGATGAAGGGATGGGGGATGGCATAGTCGTGGTGTTGGATAGATGCCGTTTTAAGAAAGGAACCAATGATGCTCGATATCGGTGACTCCCCAGATCATGACACGTGGCAGATGACGTGTCCCAGAGTTTACAAGAAAGGATCAAGAACGGTACGTTGGAAGCATGCCCGAGCCTGCGATCCGAGGATGTTACCGACCTTCGGTAGCCTTCCAGACCACTCCCAGCTCGCCTCCGAGCTATCACAGAACTAAGATGCCTCGGCCTCCCGCTCATTCCCGAGCCTCCCGTCGAGCTTATCTTCCTCGGTCTCACTGACTGACCCACAACATCGATCATAGGCGCCTCCGCCACGGCTCCGCGAATCTCGCCAGGCGCGAGATATCCTCCGCCAATGATCCCGCGTTCCACGCCATCACGATCCCCCATTAACGAGCATATCTCGTCATTAATGGGGAATCCCGCCTATCACGCGGGCGTAACGCCAGGGGTGTAACGGCTGGCGTGAATCTCGCGCCCGCCTGCCCATTGAGACCACTATATAAACTCCTCTCACAAACGACTCAGATAAGCCAATTTGACCGCAATAGGCCGTTACTCTGCCAAAATACCCCGTCTAACTTGATCGTCGGAGGGTCCTCGGTGGCATAACCATCCCGGGACTTCCTTGCAGGTATCTCGGCCTCAACCATATAAAACCCATTGAGATCCACACGCTTAAGGAGGTAACCCTCTAACTCAATCTCAGTCATCCATCAGCGCTCGCTGCAGATCAAGAGAAGGTAACATCTGAAGAAGATCCAGAGATCTATCAGTTGGCGCCATCTGTAGGAACGCTAGTTCCACTCAACTAAAGTTCACCTTCCAATCTCAACTTCATGGCGAGCGATCACCGCGACGATCTAAGCGCTAGCCGTCGCCTTCCCCACAATGGAGGCGCAGATGAATCTCCTTTCCCGAACGCCATTCACGTTCTATCCGCTCGGATAGATCGGCTCGCGTCCGTCATGGATGCACTCGTCCGTGTCCAAATGGCTGGGCAAGCTCCCTAGGTCGCCGCTCCCCCACCTCGGGACCGGATCCCTACAGAGGGAAAGAAGACTCTGCCTGCGTCGGCACGACCGGACACCACCTTGCTGTCTCCGGCGTCCGCAGATCCCCTGGGCCAACGTATTCAATGACCCGCTGGACGTCGCACAGCTCAACACTGAGATCTTTCGTCAGAGCGCCTGGTCCCGATGCCCATCACGCCCCTGTCCCTCCCAAGGAGGTGTTGGTCAGCTCGCTTGCGCCCAGGCATGATCGGCACCCCCACCCTCGATGGGGTCGCGTGGACGGGACTCGCCACGGCAGCTCGAAGACGACCTCGCCAGGGGACCTAAGGAACCCCATCGATCGGAATCGGGGCCGTGGCCAGGCGTAGGTCTCCGGCAGCAGAGGCCAAAAATCAGAATGTGCAGAATCATTGGGATACCACGGCCGACTCGACACCCTCGAAAAGAAGATCGAAGGCATGCATCGGGAAAATCATCTTTCAAACGACAGGGCTAAATATGCCGCCGACTCGCTCATGAAGCCCTTCACCAAAGAGCTACTCGCCGTCCACGTCTCCTCTCGGAACAAGCCCCCGAAAGTCTCACTCTTCGACGGGAAGTCCGACCCGAAGGACCATTTGGACGCGTTCACAGCCGGGATGAACTTTCAGGACTGTTCCGACGCCGTACAATGCCGCGCTTTCCTCACCACTCTCATCCGCTCTGGACGAGACTGGTTCCGAGGACCCGCGCTACGCTCGATCTCTACCTTTGATGAGCTGGCCGCCCAATTCCTAGGCCACTTCGTCGGGAACAGACGGCAGAAACGGACCGTTGACCATCTCTTCACCATAAAGAGCGGGGACAAAAAATCCTTCAAACGATACGTCACCCGCTTCTACAACTCCCTCTTTGAGGTCCAAGAACACCGGGACGAGACGGTCATTACGACCCTTAGGTCGGGTCTTAGGCACAAGGAGTGGCTATGCTCATTTGCATTAGCGCAACCTAAGACCATGGCCGAGGTAAAGGCCTGGACCGAACGTGAGATCCAGCTCGAGTCCGAGATGAACGCAAATCTCCCCTGGACAGAGCAAGCTGATCAGAAGAAAAGGGCCAGGAAGGAGAAGAAGAAGATTGAGCGGCCAAAGCCCTACTCCCCGAAGTTTCAAGAGTACACCCCGCTCAACGTCTCCTAGACGGTACTGTTGGAGGAGGCTAAGAGTGAGAGGTTCTTCAAACTCCCCCCAGTCTCGAATAAGACGGCAAAGCGTACCTGGGGCCACTACTGCGTTTTCCACAGGTCGCATGGCCACTCCACCGAGAATTGCCAGCAACTTCGAGACTACATCGAGGAGTTAATCCACTCAGGGCACCTGGCAACGTACTTGCGAGACAAGCGGCAAGCCGATCGTAGACAAGAACACCAACCCCCTCCCGGCGAGTTGACAATCGGCCAAATCATGGTTGTGTCAGCGGGGGGGTATGACGGGTACCGACCAAACGCGCCACCCCTTAGCAGGAAGTGGCGCATGTGCGTCAACTTCACTGAGCTCAACAAGGCCTGCCCGAAAGACAACTATCCCCTCCCTTGGATAGATCAGCTCGTCGACAGCTCGGGAGGCCACGAGCTATTTAGCTTCATGGATGCCTTCCACGACCTTACAACGCCGAGAAGCTCAAGCTATACCTCTGAAAAGAATGTCTATGAATGTGTATTTCTTCTTTCACCAAAGCGATGTAAATTCTTCTAAGTTCTTTTTACTTAAGTAATAAGAAGGACACGATAGAGCATTGCAAAAAGGTGAATTTTATTTATTCAAAAGGTATTGTAGGCTCTTCAGCCTTACATTGCTTAAACAAAAAAAATTTACAGCAGCGGGGGAAGGGGGTGCAAGAAACATTACTCGTGGTACTCCGAACAAATTTCCGCCAGTCGAGCCCTTGCTGCCTCGAACTTCTGCCTCTGATAGTGTCCGCGAACCCTCGTGGCCACAGACGGGCCAGAAAGCTCTGCGGGCGGGCACCCATCGGCGAGATGCTTCAATTGGTAACACTCGAGAACAAGTGCCACCGATCGATCCCGCCGACTCATCGAGATCAGGCCGATACAACATAACGATCTCAGCTTGCCAACCGTCTCGTCCTTCAGTTGTTCGGACAAGGGGTTGCGCAGCCCCGGCGATGCCCTCCAGATCGAGTACATCGGCAGCTGGAGTAGGGGTGATCACCGGGGAAGCAGGCGGCTGGCATGGTCCTCGACGTGCCGGATCACCGCTTACAGCGTCTCCTCGTAGCACAGCTGGTCGTACAAGTATATGTTTTCGAAAGAAATGATCTCGGGGATGGAGAAAGGGAATTGATCCATTCTTACGTTTTGAAGATGGAGAAAGGAATGATCAACACGCCTCTCTGTTTTATAGCCCCACAGGGCCCCCAAGAGTCCAATATTCGCTTGTTTCTTCTAATACTATATCGCTACAGAGCGACGCGGCTCTTACGCTTCGCCTCCCCTCATGCGTTCATGACACGTGTCGCCCGCGACGGTCACTCTTCCCGATGTTCACACACCAGGGAAGGTCGAATAGAACCTCGCAAAACCGAGCAGCTACCCTGCTCGGTCCATCCTTGGCTGGTAATCTCTTATCCTACGACGCCAAGGATCAAAGCCATCATCAAGAGGCCACCGAGCAGCTACCCTGCTCGGTCCATCCTTAGCAGGCCTCTCAATGCCCTCCCACGCTAAGGATCAAAGCCCTCACCAAGAGGCCACTGGGCAGCAACCCTGCTCGGTCTATCCATGACTGGTAGTTCACTACCCACTGATGCCAAGGATCAAAGCCCTCACCAAGAGGCCACCGAGCAGCAACCCTGCTCGGTCCATCCATGGCTGGTAGTTCACTACCCACCGACCCCAAGGATCAAAGCCCTCGCCAAGAGGCCACCGGGCAGCAACCCTTCTCGGTCCATCTATGGATGGTAGTTTACTACCCACTGACGCCAAGGATCAAAGCCCTCACCAAGAGGCCATTGGGCAGCAACCCTGCTCGGTCCGTCCTTGGCTGGTAATCTCTTACTCCATGACGCCAAGAATTAAAGCCCTTATCAAGAGGCCACCGACCGCTACCCTGCTCGGTCCATCCTTGGTTGGTAATCTCTTACCCCATGACTCCAAGGATCAAAGCCCTCATCAAGAGGCCACCGAGCAGCTACCCTGCTCGGTCCATCCTTAGCAGGCCTCTCAATGCCTTCCCGCGCTAAGGATCAAAGCCCTCACCAAGAGGTCACCGGGCAGTAACCCTGCTAGGTCCATCCATGGCTGGTAGTTCATTACTCACCGACGCCAAGGATCAAAGCCCTCACCAAGAGGCCATCGGGCAGCAATCCCGCTCGATCTATCCATGGCCGGTAGTTCACTACCCACCGACGCTAAGGATCAAAGCCCTCATCAAGAGGCCACCGGGTAGCAACCCTGCCCGGTCCATCCATAGCTGGTAGTTCACTACCCACCGACGCCAAGGATCAAAGCCCTCGCCAAGAGGCCACCGGGTAGCAACCCTGCTCAGTCCATCTATGGCTGCTAGTTCACTACCTACCGACGCCAAGGATCAAAGCCCTCACCAAGAGGCCACCGGGCAGAAACCCTGCTCGGTCCATCTATGGCTGGTAGTTCGCCACCCACCGACGCCAAGGATCAAAGCCTTCACCAAGAGGCCACCAGGCAGAAACCCTGCTCGGTCCATCCATGGCTGGTAGTTCGCCACCCACCGACGCCAAGGATCAAAGCCCTCGCCAAGAGGCAACCGGGCAGCAACCCTGCTCGGTCCATCCATGGCTGGTAGTTCACTATCCACCGATGCCAAGGATCAAAGCCCTCATCAAGAGGCCACCGAGCAGCTACCTTTGCTCGGTCCTTCCTTGGCTAGTAATTTCTTACCCCACGACGCCAAGGATCAAAGCCTTCATCAAGAGGCCACCGGGCAGCTACCCCGTTCGGTCCGTCCATGGCTAGTAGTTCACTACCCACCGACGCCAAGGATCAAAGCCCTCATCAAAAGGCCACCGAGCAGCTACCCTGCTCGGTCCGTCCTTGGCTGGTAATCTCTTGCCCCATGACGCCAAGGATCAAAGCCCTCATTAAGAGGCCACCGAGCAGCTACCCTGCTCAACTTCCTACATGTCTTCACTAAGCGATCTCCACCTCGATTTCGGGGCCATGGAGATGCCGACCTTTCATCGGTGTTTGCACACTTGGAAAATGGTCGAATTCAACTCGACGTGCGATCGCTGGATGATAAACCAACCAAACATGAAAGCAGTACTGATTGAATGTGATTTAGCGTGCTTGCGCTTTCTAAAAGATAGATAAAAAATATTTGTAACTGCAATCAAGAACGGCGTCGCTTGAAGCTAGCCGGTGAGTACGGGTCGGTCCACAGGGATGTTGTGAATCTCCGATTCGCGCTAACGAGTTAATTCCGAAGGGTGTTCGGTTTTCTTATTAAATCTAAAATCTAAATTATTCTAGAAACTAAATTAATCTAGATCTATTCTTGCTAGGGTTAGCTTTAGCGTTGGTTTGGAAATGCACGTAAATCTCAACGCTTTCATACCCGAATGAAGATCTATGAGGAGTTATGGTAATTATCAATAAAGGGGATTAGATCCATTCGGGAAGGTGTTCCTTCCTCTAGGTTCTTGTCCTTCCTTTAGAGATCCTTACCCTAACCTCTATGGAAAACGCGCGCAACCGGGCCTTTACACTACGGTGTCATCGTTACCTCGAGGAGTAGGATGCCGTAGGGCACGGTGTGTGCGTGTATGCATGGAGTCCTATTGTAAATATTTGGTGGGTAAGAAAGGGATGAGAGATCTCATCTCTCAAAATTCTTCCCCAAAGCTAAACCCTAAACAAGTTCCTAGGGCATGAAATTAAATCTACCTAGGGCAAAGAATTAAAATCTATACTAGGGCGAGAAATTAAATCTACTTACAGATGCATCTGTCCAATCATCCATGCAGGGTTATCAGATCTGAATTTCTGAATGGAAAGGAAACACCGATGCTCTCCAAAAAGGATTTCTGAATTTTTATTATTAAAAGGAGGCATAGGGAGGCATAAAAAGAATACAATGATTTGGGCTTCTATTTATAAGACATAGAAATCCTAGGTTACAATTGATTCGCACGTCTGCATTTACCAAAATATCCTTAGGAAGACCTAGTCAAAGTAGACTCCAAGCTTTGGCGAAATTTTATGTCTGGAAATTTTGGAACTGATTCTGGGCTTCTTGGGCTATTTATTTCTTTGGATATTTATTCAATTTGGCTTCTCTATTTCTTCCAGATCTCCAGTGAACAATCGCAGTGGACTTTTAACCGTTTGCTTTGCAATCTTGGACCTTGCGTTGCCTTGTACTGATCTTTTGTGTAGACTTGATTAAGATCCTTCTATTTGTTGGTCAAAGTCCCTTTTTTGTGTCGTCTTTTGTCTTTTTCACTGTTTTCGCTCCAAGAACCTGTAACCTGTAATATGTAGCAGACATGCGTCAAAAGCACCTGTTTATTTATAAAAAGAATAAGAATGGGGAATATAATAATACAATATTATGGTGTGAACAAATACCCCCAAACTTATCTTTTGTTCGTCCTCGAGCAAACTTATTTTTTTATTCTCTACAAAAACCTAACCGCACTTTCGCAGGGAAACGCGATTGCACTGAGCTCGTGCAACAAGCCGTTAAACCTCTAGGTGTCCCTAGTAGGATGAGTGTTGTCTCCTGAGGGTTTTCAGCGGATTACACCCACAAAATCCTATCAATTCGGCCTTTTCGACTTTTGTTTTCCAATTAGGTTTTCTAACAAGGAATTCTATTATCGTCGACCCGCAAATTATCCACCCATATTCTTCACACTTCCTCATCATTTAACTTAAGATTATATATGTTATGTAGACCTACTTAGCTTTCGGCATTTCATAAGTTTTCCTTCTAGGGTTCCATCTCCACTTAGGAATTTTTATCAACTCTACTAAAGATACAAGTTTTATTCTTCACTCTTTTCTCTCATCTAAACTCCAATTACATACCCCCAAGTGTGTGTAAATATCACCCCTACACTTGGAAATTCAAATCAAGCAATCGCACTCTCGTCCATTGTCCAAAGCACTTATTAATTAGTGAATTTTTAATTGAATTTTGCTTACACATCCTTCATGCGACCGTTAATACTTCTTGAGGTACCAACGACCGATTACAAGATGCGTTAGCACTTTAAAGCGTACTTCCTAGTTTTGCAACACCCAAGGCTTTAGCAGTGACTCCCAAACCAGTTGGTCTAAGGCACTAGGTGATGAAGCACCCTCGCTAATTTTTTTTTCTATTTTTGCAGCCTTAAGTAATCACAGAAACCAGTGTCCATTTTTTTATTCTTTATTCACACTTGTATTTTTTTCTTTTATTTTCTTCGTACCAAGGACTTTAGACAAGAGTATTTCAAGGTCTCTTCTACTATTCCAAGTTTCAAGTTGCGTAATTGTGCAAATTGTAGGGTATACGTTTTCAGAATCTAGACTTAAGCTAGGAACTATTTTTCAACTTATACTCTAATAAGAACATTAATACTTTTCCTTTGTTTCGACTTAGCCCAAGAAGTGAACCCAAAATTTGCCTATTTCTAAATAAACTACAAAGGCATATACTTTCTACCGTTAAACTTTAAGGGAGGTTATTTTTAGGGTTTTTAATTTACTAAGTCTAAGATCTAGTTGTTCCTAGCCAGTTAACCTATTTGTCAAACTCAAGTCAAATATGGCCAAAATTGAATACAATTGTTTTTATAATTTTCTTTTAAATTTTTCAAATTTTTATGGGTTTTCAAATAAATATGCAAATGCAAAAATATGTACAAATGAATGCGAAGGAAGAAGACGTACCGAGCATACCCCCAAACTTGAACTTGACAGTATCCTCACTGTCATACTAAACCAAGAGGGTCAAAATGTCGGCACTCCCCTGTTTATTTATTTATAATTTTTTTTTAATGTTTTGATTTTTTTATTTATTTTTCTTATAGGAAAAGAAAACAAAAATATATATACATATATACACAAGGTTCCCCCCAAACTTAAGCTTGGCCTTACACAAGCCAAATGTTAGCACCAACCATTCAAAAATCTTATCGTGGTAATGGTATAGTTGGTGCAATAATGGGGTGTAGAAGGAAGAAATGAGAAACACGAGAGACCGTGTGGGAAGAAAGGTAGAATATGGTCTCGGTGGAGGAGAAGAATGGCGGAAAGGAGAAAGAAGTGGAGTACGATCTTGAGAGTGTAAATTGAGGGAATAAATTAGCGCAATTTATGATGACCGATGTGTGAAAACTGATTGTTCTAATCTATCAACTCGTCGTGAAATGGGATCAAATCTCTCAAGATTCGCAAGAAAACATGGGTACACCGGATTTGGTATAGGAGATGAAGGCGCAACGGTCACTTGTACGGTCGGAACAATAGGAATGACGAAAGGAAGTGAATTAGGAATAGTATCATTCTCACCGTAGTAAACTGTCTCGAACTTGAAAGATTCCATTAATAGTTCGAAACTACTGTAATCAACCGAGTCTGATGGTTCAACTAACTCATCTGAAAATGTAAAGAACTCAAACTCGGGCGGTGAGTCATCAACATCGTCCGAAAAAGTGAAACACTCGTAAGTGTTATCATCTGTGAGAACAGTATCAGATTCAAAGGAAAATGTTTCAAGCTCACAGTCTTCAAGCGGGGTCGGAACGATGGAAAAGAGGGAGGGTGATATAACAGTCAAAGGTTCAGGAGGATGAATTGGAAAATCAGACACATCAAACAAAAATGATTCAACCTCAATATTATTCTCAAAACTCTCCTCAATACTATCCTTATAATTCTCCTCAAAATTCAACTCATCCATGCCATTATCATCAAAATCCAGACGCATATGAAGTTCGGGAGAGACATCTAATAACTCGGGATGATGATTTGAACATAAAATTTCAATCAAATCGACAGGTTCATCATCCGAAATATTCCCGGCGTCTATATCCTCAATCAAGTGAAAATTAATTTCTTTAGACCCCTCATCAAAAGCATGGATATTTATCGATTTAGGTCTAGATGGGAGGTGTAAAAATCGAAAGGATTAGGTGCGGTTTCACTCGAAAGGGGTTCTTCATAATTTGGCAAATCAAACACTACAAAATCACACAACTCGTTTTTATTTTGAACTTGTGAATCATTTAGGACATTCGATGGAAAACTGGAGTTATGGGCTTCAATTGGGTAATGGTAGGTTTGATTTGGAAATCCTCTCTCATTCTCACTCTGTCCAACCGCCTCCTTATACATAGAAAAATTTGAAGCTAGCGGGAAACTAGCCACCGGTTCACTAGGTTGCATAAGGGCGGCCACAGACACTTCCACATTCCTAGTCATTTTGTTTGTTGCAGCGATATATGCCTCCAACGACTCTTCCAAACTAGACTTAGGTGGTAAGGGGGTTTCGGTAAAAGATTCGAAATCGTGTGGATATGCAAAACTCCCTAATGGCTGTATAGAAACAGTGTCTAGTGAAGGTGGGAAGGTCGGGTAGGACTGGTAGGAAGTGGGTAGTTGGACAGGGGTAGGGTCAACATGTGGATAAAAAGGTGAATAATCGTGCGGATCCCTAGTACTAGATGAGTGGAGATGGGTGAAAGATCGGCTGCGAGATTGAACAATATGCTCAGCAATGGACATCGGCCTAGGAGTGACAGAAGGACTTGAAGAAGTGGTATCAACATATGTAGGTGGTAAAGGTTGACTTGGTTGACACAAAGTGGGTTGAAAAGTCAAACTGTTTCTCCTAGACGCCTCTATTTGATCTTTCAAAGATATTTTTGGCAAGGAGGGATCGTCTTTAAATTGACCGAAAAAATTGACGTATGACGCAAAATTAGGTTCGGGATACCAAAGTTCGGCTAATGATTTATTGTGTGGGGTACCCATGTTAGAAGAAGGGGTGAAAAGAAGGAAGGTTTGTGGTGCAAGGATCTAATTGCGGCCAAAAAATTTTTGCAAGTTTCTAATAAAATTTGTCCTTTTGATTTTTATTCTTTTTCTCTTTATTTGGAAAAATTTTGTTGCAAAAAGATTTTAGAGAAAAGATATGCAACAACAAAATATTACTTGCAATCAATTTTATTTCAAGCGGGGCACAAAAATCCTGCACAAGATCGTTATTTGGAAGGGAATATATTTTTAAAGTGCACAAAATCTTGCAGGAATTTCCAGAAAAGATATATGGGGATTTGCAGAGGGGAGAATTAGAAATCAAACCGTGCAATAATTTTGCGATGAACAGTCAAAAAGGCCGCGGTTCCGCGGTTTTAGGCGCGTCATGGCCGCGTTTCCGCGGTTGTTCTGCTGGATCGGGTCCTGAAAAAAATTGTACGGCTCTGTGGTGGCAATCTACCTCTGTTCTGATGTACCCTTTTCTGATTTGCCTTCTGGAAATCTACAGATCCGTCTTTGTGTAGATCCTGCAAGATTCAAACAACAAAGTACCCTTTCCAAAAATAACAATTGATATATTTTTATAATTTTTGGATTTTTTAGATTTTTATGATTTTTTAATTTTAAGATTAACCCGAAATTGCGAAAAGGAAAGTTCTACGCCATCCCCGGCAACGGCGCCATTTGATTGAATGTGATTTAGCGTGCTTGCGCTTTCTAAAAGATAGATCAAAAATATTTATAACCGCAATCAAGAACGGCGTCGCTTGAAGCTAGCCGGTGAGTACGGGTCGGTCCACAGGGATGTTGTGAATCTCCGATTCGCGCTAACGAGTTAATTCCGAAGGGTGTTCGGTTTTCTTATTAAATCTAAAATCTAAATTATTCTAGAAACTAAATTAATCTAGATCTATTCTTGCTAGGGTTAGCTTTAGGGTTGGTTTGGAAATGCACGTAAATCTCAACGCTTTCATACTCGAATGAAGATCTATGAGGAGTTATGGTAATTATTAATAAAGGGGATTAGATCCATTCGGGAAGGTGTTCCTTCCTTTAGGTTCTTGTCCTTCCTTTAGAGATCCTTACCCTAACCTCCATGGAAAACGCGCGCAACCGGGCCTTTACACTACGGTGTCATCGTTACCTCGAGGGGTAGGATGCCGTAGGGCGCGGTGTGTGCGCGTATGCATGGAGTCCTATTGTAAATATTTGGTGGGTAAGAAAGGGATGAGAGATCTCATCTCTCAAAATCCTTCCCCAAGGCTAAACCCTAAACAAGTTCCTAGGGCATGAAATTAAATCTACCTAGGGCAAAGAAATAAAATCTACACTAGGGCGAGAAATTAAATCTACTTACAGATGCATCTCTCCAATCATCCATGCAGGGTTGTCAGATCTGAATTTCTGAATGGAAAGGAAACACCGATGCTCTCCAAAAAGGATTTCTGAATTTTTATTATTAAAAGGAGGCATAGGGAGGCATAAAAAGAATACAATGATTTGGGCTTCTATTTATAAGACATAAAAACCCTAGGTTACAATTGATTCGCACGTCTGCATTTACCAAAATATCCTTAGGAAGACCTAGTCAAAGTAGACTCCAAGCTTTGGTAAAATTTTATGTCTGGAAATTTTGGAACTGATTCTGGGCTTCTTGGGCTTTTTATTTCTTTGGATCTTTATTCAATTTGGCTTCTCTATTTCTTCCAGATCTCCAGTGAACAATTGCAGTGGACTTTTAACCGTTTGCTTTGCAATCTTGGACCTTGCGTTTGTACTGATCTTTTGTGTAGGCTTGATTAAGATCCTTCTATTTGTTGGTCAAAGTCCCTTTTCTGTGTCGTCTTTTGTCTTTTTCACTGTTTTCGCTCCAAGAACCTGTAACCTGTAATATGTAGCAGACATGCGTCAAAAGCACCTGTTTATTTATAAAAAGAATAAGAATGGGGAATATAATAATACAATATTATGGTGTGAACAAGTACCGCGCAAATAAAAATGTTTACCACAAACAAAGGGAAAATGCGTACGCAAAGAACACTACAAAAATATTTTTATCCATAAAGCCGGAAGTCTTTACAGAGGTATTATGGGCTCCCCAGCCTTACAAAAACGCCCGGAGGTTTACAAAATTTCAGCGCAAAAAGAAAAATAAGGGGGCGAGGAGGTTCGGGCCTCGGGGCTGAGGAGAGCCTCGATGAGCTCCGCGTCCACTACGACAACCGGGGTGGCATCTTGAAGGTCGGCGCCTACCGCAGGAGCCTCGGCGCCGGTGGCCGGGGCGACCGACTTCTCCCCAACGCTCCCACCAGGGTCCTCTCACCCTGCAGCGCTTCCGGAGGCATTCCCCTGCGCCTCATCCCTGAGGCGGTACTCACCCTGAAGCTCGCCGTCAGGAAACTCCGGCATCAGGGCCTTGACGGCGTCGAGGGCGTCGTGCCAAATGACGGCAGCGGTTCCAACGAGGTCGGTGTAGTGCCGGTCCGACTTCTTGTAGCTCTCCACCGCCTTCGATGCTCGGAGCTCGGCACGCCTCATTCCCTCCTTCGTCGCCTCGTTCTCCCTCCGGAGGGTGTTCGCCGTCAGGGTGGCGACAAGCACCCTGGAATCTTCCAAGTTGACCTCGGCGGCTCGGGCGGCCTCTCAGCACTTGGCGATCTCCCGATCCCCGGCCGCCACCTGGTCTTCGAGGGCAGTGACCCTCTCTATCGCCGTTTGCAGCTCCAGCCTTAAGATATTCTCCCGCGAGGAGAACTCCACTGTGGCCTGCATCGCCGGGGCGATTTCCTCGTCCTCCATGTTGATGATGAGGGTGACGTGCTGGAGGACCTGCAGAAAACAAAGGAGGGTCAAAAAGAGAAGGGGGCGCCCAATCTCACGAACAAAAATACTGAATGAAAACCTGAGTGAGGTGCGAACACTGACTTGCACGGCCTCCTGGGCTATGGCTGCCATCTGGGCCCGGAGGGTTCCCCGAGGGATTCTGCCCCCGGCCGATCTCTCCATATCCGAGAGCAGACTATCGGTGATAGAAAGCCCCGAGGGCACCTTAAAGCGAAACTCCCCTTCGTCCACGACGATCGAGGAAGCCGAGGAACGGGGTACCGTCCTATTGTACCTCTTGAGGAGAGACGCAGGAGAGCCCGTTTCGCCTCCTACCTCCAGAGCCCGGGGCTCCAGCTCCCGAACGCGTTTCCGGCTCGGCGCATGGCTGGACTCCGGGGCCCGGGGCGCGCTTGAGCGCCTAGATGGAGCGGTTTCCAGTGGAGCCGGAGCCGACGACGGGCGAGAAGGGCCGACGACGGGTGAGCCTTCTTCCCCTTCTTCTGTTTGACCAGGGCTGCCCGAAATTTTCCTAGGTCCATGGGTTCTGCATAAGAAAAAAGTACAAAGGAGTCAGGAATGCCAGAAAAAGTGAAAGAATACACAAGTCTAAACAGGTCGCCTGAAAACTCCTAACTTACCCGCGAACTGGGCGGGGCTGAGCCCGGCCAAACTGAGGGCCCGCTCAGACAGCAACACATCAGCCTGGGGGAGGGGCTCCCACTCTAACACCGCCACCGCGTTCGGATCATTCGACCGCCTCACCCATGGGCAGTTGGCCCTGTGCCACTGGATGGGCACAGGCTAATCCTTACCCTCGGGCGGTCCAACAAAAAAAAACTTCTTCTTCCATTCGTGAATGGAAGAAGGTACTATGACGACCCCCGACCCGGTAGCACCTCCCCGGTGTTTTCTAAAAGAGATGTATACCCAGCTTATCTCGCCCCTGCGAGTGCCGGGATGGTTTTTGTAGCGAGAGAAGAAACGAGAAGGCTCTGGCTGAAAGGGATTAGACGTAATTTCAACCGGACCAGAAACCCAAGGAGAATCCTCCAAGAGTTCGGCACTAATTGGCCCGGGGCTAACTCAAAACAATTTAACGTCGCACTCACCTCGGGGGAGAAGGGCAGGCGCATCCCGGCCCAAAAGGCTTCCAGGTACAAGGCAATCTCCTTGCCCTGTACCTGGTCTGCCCTCTCCCCCTCCTCGGCCATACGAAGCGAGTAGCCGGGAGGAATGTGGAAACGAGTCCGGATGGTGGCGAGTTCATCCGCATGCCTCGGCATGGATGACGCACCAAGAGCATCAATGACCTACGCTCTGGGGAACGCCCCCGTCGCACAACCCCGAGAAGCATGACTAACCCCAACTTCCCGGAGGGACACCGACTCAGACGAGGAAGAAGCAGAAGAGGAAGAAGAAGAAGAGGAAGCTACAAAGGACTCCCTAGACTCTTCCTGGACAATTTCTACAGACTCCTCGGTAGAAGACATCTAACCTGATCAAAGGGATGAGTCGTCGGAAGAGAAAACGCAAGGAATCCGACCTGAGGAGAAGAGCGCCGAACTAACATGACTAGAGATGAGGAGATTGTGATGAGGTATGGATCCTGATGGGGATCCCACCTCTATTTATAGCTGCCGGCGTACACATCCTACGGCTCCGATCGCCTCCCGCGAAGACAGCGCTTCGCAATTAACGGCCGACAACATTCCACTTGTCGCACTCACATTGGGCGCGTCCCATCGGGCGCGGGAACGCCTGCGGCCCGTCTCGTCAGCCAACTAGCACCAGACACGTGGGCTGGCGCATCGATGAACATACGCACAAACCGACGCTTCCTCTTTAATGCGAGATCTCTCCCCTGATCCGCTGATGTCATCAAGAAAATACGACTAATTGTCCGGGAATACGCACCGACGATATCTTCAAATAAGAGCTCACCCCGGGTGACCGGTTAGACCACTCTCGACCCGACCCAGGAACGGGTCAAGACGAGAGTGGGGGGCTAATGATGATGCTCGATATCGGTGACTCCCCAGATCATGACACGTGGCAGATGACGTGTCCCAGAGCTTACAAGAAAGGATCAAGAACGATACATTGGAAGCATGCCCGGGCCTGCGACCCAAGGATGTTACCGACCTTCGGTGGCCTTCCTGACCACCCCCAGCTCTCCTCCGAGCTATCACAGAACCAAGATGCCTCAGCCTCCCGCTCATTCCCGAGCCTCCCGCCGAGCTTATCTTCCTTGGTCTCATCGACTGACCCACAACACCGATCACAGGCGCCTCCGCCACGGCTCCGCGAATCTCGCCAGGCACGAGATATCCGCTGCTCATGATCCTGCGTTCCATGCCATCACGATCCTCCATTAACGAGCATATCTTGTCATTAATAGGGAATCCCGCCTATCACGCGGGCGTAACGTCAGGGGCGTAACGGCCAGCGTGAATCTCGCGCCCGTCTGCCCATTGCTGCCACTATATAAACCCCTCTCCCAGACAACTCATGTAAGACAATTTGACCCCAATAGGCCGTTACTCTGCCAAAATACCCCAACTAACTTGATCGTCGGAGGGTCCTCGATGGCACAACCACCCGGGACTTCTTTGCAGGTACCTCGGCCTCAACCACATAAAACCTATTGAGATCCACACGCTTCAGGAGGCAACCCTCCAACTCAATATCAGCTATCCATCAGCGCTCGCTGCAGATCAACGGAAGGTAACATCTGAAGGAGATCCAGAGATCCATCAGGAACAGATGTCGTGCTGTGCTGTTTATCGGGATTGTCTGCATTGCCTTGTCTGCATTGCCTCAAAGGCAAGGAAATTCTCAATGATATTAAAACCTATAAATCTAATACTACTGCGAAACCAGTGCCTTTGTTAAATAGTAAAACCCTATTGAACTCCATTATATTAATGCTTAGGTAGGGATGTCAAACTAAACCAGTAAAATTGACAAATATGCACAATAAGCTTCGAAATAGTGCGATCAACAGCGAAGAGGGAATAATAAAGAGGTCGGAAATTAGAACAAGTAATAATAAAGAGAGCAAGCAGAAATAAAATAAGATGTGTTTTTTAGGGTAAGAAATGATAAAGAGAGAAAAAAAATAAAGAAATCATGGAAAAAACTATAGGTACATTATAAAAAATCTCATGTTCTAATATCTTAAAAAATATTATAAGTAATGCATATATAAATATGTATACAAATCAATGTTTGGATTTAAAATAACTAGTATTTTGCACGTGCGATGCACGTGAGTATATTTTGAACAACATATATACTGAAGGCGTGTGTAAAAAAAATTATCTTAAATATTACATGAAAATTTTTAAAGATATTTTCTAAATTTAAACTAAATGAACACGGTTAGTTGTAATATTAGAATTGAAAATTTTATGGTTATGCAAAATAACAAAGATATAATTGCTTATGTATGAATTTATAAGGCGTATCTCTTTTGGGTTTTTGAGCATGAGAGAGAATGTGTAATAAATAGGATTATGAGTAATAGAAAGAGAGCAGTTGACTTTTCATTTTTAATTTTTGTCTTTTGTGGTGAATGAGCTGGACATCTCCACTTCTCAATTTTGGCTATTGGAATTTTGTTATTTTTTCTTATTTTTTATTTTGTTGATTTATGACATCATCGAGGGATTTCTAGTTATAATAGTAAACTAGTATTTTGCACATGCAATGCCTGTGTATATATTTATATTTGGAACAACGCATATATTGAAATATTGAAGGCGTGCATAAATTTTTCATCTTGGACACTACATGAAATTTTTAAAGATACTCATAGTTTTTCTAAATTTAAACTAAATGAATGTGGTTAGCGGTGATATTAGAATTGAGAAATTTATGGGTTATATAAAATAACAAAGATATAAGGGTTTATGTATAAATTTGTAAGGTATATATATCTTTTTAGGCTTTTGAGCACAGGAAAGAATATGTGATGAAAGAGATTACGAGAAAGAGAAAAAGAGTTGTTGATTTTTCATTTTCTTATTGTTTTCTTTTGTGGTGGATGAGATGGACATCTCCACTTCTCAATTTTAGCTATTGGAATTTTATCATTTTTTCTATTTTTTATTTTGTTAATTAATGACATCGTTTAGGGTCTTCTAGTTATAATAGTAAAAATATATCAAATTATATTTTTGGGTTTTTTTTCATAATTTTGGAACTTCGTAGGTTTAAAAATAAGTCATCATCCCAAACCGGATCAGGACCAATTTTCCTTATAATATATTAACCGATGTGTTTTGTCAATTCCACCCTTTCACTTAAATTACTACATTTATTGTTTAAAATACTATATTTTCTTATAAAATACTAAATTTATCTCAAAAATATATTTATGTTAAAATGCTACAAGTATAAGATAAATGTGGTTTTATAAAATAAATGTAGAATTTTAAATGGTAAATGCAGCAATTTATCTCAAAGGTCGGTATTGACATAACACATTAGCTAACAGTAATATATGGACAAAAACAAAGAAATCTATGAGGATATGGAGTTTTTGACAAGTTTACTCGGTTTAGGGACTAAACCCTGTTGATCTTAGGGACACAAAAACCTAAGCCCATTCCCCTTTTTTCTATAGGTTACAAATCTCTCTGAGATGCTACATTTAAGGGTAGTCAGTAGAAAATAGTGGGCTCTTTTCCGCTAGCCTCTCCGTACTTCAATATTTTTTTCTGTCCCCTACATACTTAGTATTTATCTGTAACCCCCAAACTTATAAGGTATTCCTGTTAACCCCTCATTTGACAAAAGAGCATCTTTTTAGAAAATTTTGTTAACATCGTTAGGGATTAACGACAATACATTGGAAGGGGACATATACTACCCCCAAAACCTATATTGTGTTGGGTTACACTAACGTCCTGGCCATCTATCGTGGCCGTTTGCGGAACAATTTTTTTCTGGTTTCAAAAACTTGGCGTTAGAATAACTCCTTACATCGGATCTACCATAAACCTAACTAGCAAATTAGGAGTGGCTATCTACTATGATAGAGATTCTCACCAAAAGATCCATGTCCTCCGGTCTTCTATTTTCTTCGTATGCTCCTAGTGGCCTCCATGATCGAGCTTGATCGTCCGTCTCCCTCCATCGAAGATGATCCACCCGAGGGTTGTGATCCATGGCTCTAGCTCCAAACTAAGTATCAAATGGAGCAACTAGAGAACTTGGATTGCTAATTTAAGAACTCTAGAATGTAGTCTAGGGTTCTAAGTGTGTTTCTATCTCACATCCTCTCTTGATTCTCAACTCATGAGAAGGTAGAGAGGAGGTTTAACTTGAAGGTGGAGGAGCTCAAGAACAAAGGAGAGGGAGCAAAGCAAATGGCGAACTCAAGAATGAAGCATAGCATGTGAGAGAAAAATCAATCACAATGTTTTGTAAAACTATTTCAATGAATAAAAAAGTATCAACCATATTTCAATAGTTGCCAAAAATGAATTAATAATTCATTTGTCAACTATTGAGGCATGGTCTTCATCATGCTCCTTCTACTTTATTTTACACCTCATTTCCATTTAAAAATAAATGAAAAAAGCCATGATGAGGTGTCCACCTTCTAGAATACTTTCCGTAAAAAATACGGATAACAGTCTACAGTATATATATACCTGCATTCGCATAAAAACACGAATACCCGACGAGATAGAATAACACAAAGAACATAATAATAGAATATACATATCGAAATATATATATGTAAATTATTAAATCAAAACCTGATTTAATAATCCGTCTCAAAACCTTAGGCCGGCTAGTATTATCAACTGTCCGATCGAAAGTCCGGTTACATAGTACCATCAATCAATCGGAACCCCGCACGTATCCAATACGACTACTATATCATTTCGCCTGAATCAGGGAAACTCTATGTGTGGGACTCTAAAGGCTCGACAGTACGCCGGCAATGAGTTACTGGATAAAACCAAAACTACAAGTACGTCAGCGGCACTAGCTGTACGTAACGGCTACCCGGGTACCTGTCGAAAAGGAAGGTCGACAAGCAAACTCATCTGGATCCCTACAGAGCCTATCTGTGACAATCTCCGTACAGTCCGGTCTCTTCGTATGAGAGTATCGCATACCGGGTCTAGGGGGTGGTAAACTTCAGACCTTAATAACCCAATAATTCGTGTTGATGCGGCTCAGGACCAATCCGGGAAATTACTGATCAACCTATCAGTAAATCCCAACTGCCTTGGCCTAGGTATTATGGTCTTAACCAATCGAACACAGTGCGATATCGACTCCCTATAACGGGAGAGACGAATCCCCAACAATCACTCACTGCCTCCATGTGGCTCGAGACTGTACCCAACCAAAGCTTGTTTGCACGACTTAGTAGAGCCATGGTAGGGTAGTGATCAAAGCACAGTAGGAAATCATACGAAACAAATGATGGTATCAGGTCTAAAGACTACCCTGTACTCATGTCACCTGAGAACTGCTATTTGATGATAGGTATAGTACCATTTATAAGTTCTCGGATAGTCCGTCCAATGTACCCACTCTCAGTGAGCACCTGTATACGATTTTAGGTGCAAAAGACTGTCACGCCCTGCTTCCTAGTATACGGAGAAAGAGACGTGACGAGGCCCGCGACGTATTTACTCAGAAGTAAACACGTTAACCATAAATAAGCAATATAAATGAATAACACAAGAATAACAAGAGATGTAAATAAACAATAACTTTTTATTGATTAACATTCTTTACATACAACTGAAAAGTAAGTACAATATTGGAAAGCGATGCCTAAAGAATAGCATATGAACTAAAAGTAAAGTAAATACAAGTAAATCTAGAACTATGTATCTTTAGTGAACTGCTCCAAATCTTCCTGACTGAGCTCGATTTCCTGAGAGTTGGGTTCTCCTGACAACATTCCAAAGAAAGAACAAATAGGAATGTCCTCAGCGAACAATCGCTCGGTAAGTACCAAAAGAGAGATAGATCAATTAAAAGGAATAATCTGGTAATTTATCCGTTTTTGTTTGTTATACTAACGTAGTTATTTGTAGCTTGGTACAGAATGTATCAGTGTATACGAGAGGAGTCCAACTTGCTCCGTAGACTAAGGCATATGGAGTACAAGGCCCCGTTAAACTCACGGGACAACGGCAAGGATATTCAGGTTAGGTGTATTATAGTGACCGTCTCATTTCACTTCTAGTACATTCCGTACCAATCTACCTCGTTAAAAACCCCGTAATGCATATTGTATTGTTGTAATGAGTTGTAATATAAGACTTGTCGAAACCATGTTATAAGTTGTTCATGTAAACGGTTCGGATGTAAACGGATAATTAAGTAGTCAAGTCAAGATATATCCATGACTCGGTCAATTAAAGTCATGTTGCATGTTCGTATTGTTCGGTATCCATGTTCAAGTTCAAGTGTTCTTGTTTGATACATTGGATTCGTGTTGAATTGGATATATGGTTGGATTCATGTTTGCATTGTATTCAGATTAGACTGAGACTCAGATTGAGTCAGGCACTTAAACAGATTTGAGTCCTGAATTAGGTTTAGGAGTTATCGGTAACTACTGCACATGGACGGCAGGATTTGTGACTTTTTTCAAGCTAATTACCATTGATAACCCCGTTTTAGTTTTCTACCTTAAATAGGCAAGCACCCACTTTCTCCTGCTCCCTGAGGCTCAAGAGAATTGGTCCCGCTTAAACCTATATTTACTAGAGTCCTTATTGTAATTTAAAATAACTTGAGGGGGTTTATGAAAAATATTTTTAGTATACCTTCAAAATAAACCTCAAGTATTTATTTATTATAGTTAGGGTTTTCATGGATGTGATTTTTAGAAGTGAGGTATTCTAATGAATAAATACCTAGCTTGAATAGTACATGGCATTTTAGTGTAAACTTGACTTGAATGGATTCTTGATGGTATTTTTATGAAACCTGTAATTCTTTTCTTTTGTTTAGAAAAACATGGAATTTATTATATATTTAAAATAAATGGTTTGATAATATTTATATATAATTATTAAAATTAAAATTTATTTATTAAATAGAAAATCACGTTTTTCTTAAAAATTGCATTAAAAATTCCATCGAGATCGTATGCTCCGTGAAGAGGTCTGCAACTCGTCCTACTACTCCGATGATGTGCGATACCTCGCACCAACCGAATCAGATTTCCCAAAAGTAGGTTGCAGAGCCACAATCGCAAGGAATTTAAATTACACAATTTAAAGAATACAGTTTTTTAATAGTTTATGGTATTTTGATGTAAAAGTCGTATTTTCCATAAAATTGTTGTTCAAGAGAAACGTGCTATGTCAAGATGCGTGTTTGTGAGAGGTAGGTCATTAGCTCGTGAGATTTTTCTAAAGGTAATATAAGCAAGAATGATTAAAATGATGTCATATGTAATTTCATGGTATTTAAGCATAAAACTTAATAAAAGTTGTTTTACATGGAGTTTAAATTGAAACTTGTTTCTAAAAATTGTTTAATGATTAACAAGCAAGATTTGATGATTTGGATGATTCGTTCTTAAGAAAAATTGCAATTTTAAAGAGAATAGAATTAAAGATCGGTATAACTCCACTTACCGATGTGATTTGAAAAAGTGAAGTTTTATAATAGAAAGAGAAGTATAGAGGTAGGAATTACAAGCTTAGAGAAGATAGGAGAGGTTTAGGAAAAGATTGGTGGTTTCGTGGAGTCGTGGAGTCGCCGGAATCGTCTTGAATTCTCACCGGAACTTGACCTAGTGCTAACACAACTTGTACTCTTCTTTGACTTGGAAAATTTTTAGAATTTTTGACAATAGATTTCAGAATGAAGAAGGCTAGGGTATGATGTTGTATTTATAGGGTAAAATTAGGGTTTTGAGAATGAAGAGAGAATTAAAAATATATTAAAATAGGATTAAAGAGGTGAATTAACACTCTCTGGATAAATGCAGGAAAATCAAACAGCATAGGAGTAGTGGGATAGGCCAAGGGGTTAGTTGGCAAAGCACGGGGGAGTTTTACCAACGAAGGCCCGTCGGCGCCGGCCCTAGAGGGGATCTCGTCGGTCCAATGTAGGGAGTTGGGGCTTGGATTTTGGCCACGTGTCCTCGGATGTATAAATACCTTTTTGCACATGTTTATTTTATCTGACTTTTCATTTTTATGTGTATTGCACGTGTAAATTTTTGGGCTTCCAAAAAAGTTTAAAAGAAAAATTATTAAAATTATATGTGGCTGATGGGATTCGAACACATGGGCTACGTCACAGCAGTGCATGGGCTTTACCAGTGAGTTCTTAAACAAAAACAAAATTTAAAGTATACCCAGGCTTGCAAACTCTATTCTGTACATTAACTTATAAAAAGAATTTGTACAATAAAAGCAGAGTCGTTATATTCTACCTTACTTAAAAAAAAATTCGTCCTCGAAATTTACAATTATATAAGAACTAATTTACAAATAAGAAAGGGTATCTTGCACGCATGTCGTCTTCTCTTTCCCACGTTGATTCTCCAGGTGAATCTTTTCTCCATATCACTCGAACCAAGTTTACTTCCTTGTTCCTAAGTGACTTTACCTTTCTATCCAGGATTTCAACGGGTTGTTGCTCAAAAGATAGATCTGTCTGTACAGTGAGCTCAGAGTGATCAAGAATGTGGCTGGGGTCGCTCACATATCTTTGAAGCTGGGATATGTGGAATATGTTGTGCACTCCTTCCAATGAGGGTGGAAGTGCTAAATGATATGCCACTTCTCCGACTCGTTCGAGTATGTCGAACGGTCCAATGTATCTCGGACTGAGCTTACCCTTCTTGCCAAAATGAATTACTCCACGGTTTGGAGAGATCTTTAAGAACACATGATCTTCCGGCTGGAACTCCGGCGCTTTGCATCAACCCAGTGCTTCTGTCGGTCTTGGATTATGCCCATTCTTTTCCTAATCGTGCGAACTACATCCATAGTTGCCGCGATCATCTCTGGTCCAAGGAGTGCCCTATCTCCGATGTCGTCCCAACTTAGTGATGATCGACACTTACTTCCATAGAGAGCTGCAAAGGGTGTCATTCCAATACTCGCTTGGTAGCTGTTGTTGTATGAGAACTCCACAAGATGTAGGTGATCTTCCCACGATCCTCCTGTTAGTTATGTATATGCCCTAGAGGCCATTGTTGTACATATGATGTATATTATAGTGGATGCTTGGATATATATAGAGAGGACTTTCTTACTCGATATGATAGTATGCTATCTGGTTTCACTTTGTCTAAACATGTTAACTTGTATTGGTTTACTGTCTTGCTCTCACATGTTGATAAAGCCCTTAGGATATGTACTCGACTACTAGGACTATGATGCAGATCATACTACTGGGGCCAGGGTAGTCCAAGAGTATATCCTATAACTATTCCTAGTCGAGGGTGTATCGAGACAGGGCATCGATACTCCAGAGTAGACTAGCGCGTACGCATCTTGAGCCATATGATGGGCGATGGATGATCCCATATCTATCGGTGTTTGGCATCAAAGATGGTGTACGGGTGCTCGGTGGAGACTGGGTATACTGAACGGACTCACCGAGAACTCCTAAATGGTATTATACCTATCGTCAGATAGCAGTTCTCTGGTGACACTGGTACAGGTTAGTCTGTAGACCCGAGATCTTCATAGAGTCTTGTGTGATTCCCCCTGTGCTTTGATTTCTACCTTACCACGTTCAAGAGAACGTGCAAAACGGTGGCTTTTGGGTACAGTCCCGAATCACATGGCGGCAATGAGCGATAGGAAGGGTTTCGTCTCCCCCGGTATTTGGGGTTGATGTTGCACAGTGTTCGATTGACTATAACTGAAAGTCCCTGGCCAGGGCTGATATGTAGATCTACTGGTAAGTGTTATCAGTAGTTTCTCGACCAGTTATGAGCCTCGCATCGACACGACTTATCGGTTACTGGGGTCTGACGTTTACCACCCCTAGACTGGATATGCGACATATCAGACGAAAAGACCGGACTGTACGGAAGTGTTACTGATTGGATTCACAGGAGCATGTGTAGGCTTGTTTGTTGATCTTCTGATCGCTTAACACCACGGTGGCTGTTACGTTTAGCTGACCGCTTGCAGCTTGTGGGTATTTGATATGATCATCACCTACTGCTGGCGTATTGACGAGTCTTTAGAGTCCTACACAGAAGTTTCCTGGCTCAGGCGAAACGGAGTAGGAGCACATATGTGATATGTGCGGGACCGAGATTAATACGATATGTGATACCGTATTCTATTCTCGCGATATGTGATATCGGCCGGTTATATATGATATAGCCGGGTTATCGGATCAAGTGTTGATTCGATAAAATGATACATATTATATTAGTCGGTTATGTGTAATATAGCCGGATTATTAAATCAAGTATTGATTTAATAATTTAATATAGAAGTATATATTAGATATATTAAATTACATTAACTAATATATGCTCACTTAAGTATTTCATTTTCTTACATTTGGATACATTTAACATATATGTGATATATGTTTAATGTATTCTTTTCTTATGTCACAAATTATATATATGTGTGATATATATTATTATGACATGCTTGGTTATACATGCAAATAGGGTGTATGAGACATACACCATGCTATTGATAATTGTGGGTTTATATTTATTTAAGGCAATTCAAAAATGAGGTGGATTTTGGACAAATGCATGAAGCTTGTGGAAGCTTGTGGATGCTTTGACAAAATCCACCATTTTTGTTTTACCTAAGATATTTATTAACCTAACCCTTATCAATTAACCTACGGTTTAGTCTCTACAAGAGTTAGTGAGCCATACTCTCACCCATGGTTGCATTTCTAATCTCATCACAATTCATTCTCACTTGAGCTTCTTCTTCTTCTTCTTCATTGATTTTGCTCTCTTGATTTTCTTCATGTGGTGAAAATTAGTGAGAATAAAAATACTAAGTGTGCAAAATTCCTACTTTATCATCCTCTTCTATACTATCCATATAGATTAGTGTGTTAGCTTCACTAATTCATAATTAGTGAAGAGTTAGCTTGGGTTTCTGATTCCTCAAGATAGATCATCTTGGATTGTGAAGACTACAAGTAAGGATGCCTCATTCACTTTATGGAGCCTTTCTAGAGTTTGAGAGCATGATGATCACAGCCAAAGGATCTCAACTCGGAGCTTTAGAAGTGAAGGAGAGGACTACAAAGGTTGTAATCCCTATCACTTAGAAGTAAAGTAGTTTATTTGTTGTTTCTAACCCTAATTCTCTAGTAAAGATCCTTTCTTAGGTTGTTTGGCACTTGAAAATTTTAAATACGGCATGTTTGATGCCTTGTAGAACCTTGTTCTAGTGCCTAAGAACCTTACACCTCCGAAGTCTAACATATATGCTTTTAGCATATCTTCAAGGATCTGAATCGTTCGCCAGACTGTCCATCTGTTTGTGGATGGTAAGCTGTGCTGAAATTCAGACTCGTTCCTAAGCTAGCTTGCAGACTCTGCCAAAACTGCGATCGGAATTTGGTGTCATGATCGGAGGCAATGCAAACTGTTACTCCATATAATCTCACGATCTCCTGCATGAGTTCATGGGTATCAGAGATAGTACACATTAAAGAGCTAAATCTTACTTAGATTCAGACTTACTTCCATGTACTTCTTTGCTAGTGTCTCGGTAGATTGGCCAACTCGAAATGGGATGAAGTGAGCCGACTTTATGAGTCGATCCACAATAACCCATACCGCATCGTTACCTTTCGTGCTACGAGGAAGAGTGTTCTCCGCCGAAAACGGGGAAGACAAATGGCTTGCCTGGATTTAGGGGCAGATGTTATTTGGATTTATCCGTCCACCTCTCCGAAAATGCCAAGTTGATTTATGGCACCGTGCATCGGAGGTTTGGACGGATGCGGCCGTTGTAGCAGATTTCGTCAGATTCCCCTTCGTTTGCGAGGGGTTTTTGATTGTGGGGACTCTCTTCCGTGCAGGCGCAAACCCCTGCAGTTAATTACATTACCGCATCACGGTAACCACTTTCTCCTGCTCCAGAAGTTCACTTCTTGTCGTGTGTGTTTGTTTTATTTTTGGTTGCCCGTGGATTGTATACGGAGACTAATTTATGTTGTCGGCTGTAGGGCGTGGATTAGTCTAAATCTGTATATTCTTAGATTTTGGTTTGGTTTGATTTAAGGCTCGTTAATCTCGTTTGAGATTAAAATCAACTTAAATGTTTGTTAAGAATACGTTAGTCCAATCTTGGACTAAGATCTACTTAACGAGGGTTTAGGATCATTTTGATCCGACAAAAAAGCATTTGAGCTCTATTGATTTAGTTTTAGGGACGTTTCAGTTCGTTGTTAGTTTGAGAATGTTTCGGTTCACAGCTAGTTTAAGGACATTGCGGTCCATTGGGATGTGCTCATGGGTTTGGGAATGCACCAAAGAGCAGTTGGTTGTTGGGACCCTCCACCTCTCTGAAGATATTGAAGAATTACAACGACATGTATCAGAGGTTTGGAGAGATATACCCTTGAACCGAATTCCAGATTGAAGGGAGAGATCATGGTGGAATGAACATCATTTTAGATACCATCTGTTAGGAGATCATTAGTCATCTTTGGAACTAAGCTCGATTTGGGGAGATCTAAGCATAGAAAGGCTCGGTTGATTGGCGGTCAAAAGGTTTATTGGCCTCAGGTGACTTGGCTAATTTGGGCCAAGGTTGGCCTCTCATAGTGTTAAACACTAATATCCGCTTGGCGCTCATGTGTTCCCACGTGAGGCTCTAAAGCAGTGTTAAACACTGAAATTTGGAGTGCTCATGTGCGGCACGTAAGGCGCCTGAGAATTGGGCACTGCTTCTTTGGGTTTATTCCCTTGTTCTTTTATAAGTGCTAAGCACTATTGGAGGTCACGTGGGATCATGTGAGGCGCCCCAAAAATGGGAACTGTCTTTGGTTTATTCCTTGTTTCCTTTTATAAGTGCTAAGCACTATTAGAGGGTCACGTGGGATTACGTGAGGCGCCCCAGAATAGGAACTGTCTTTGGTTTATTCTCTTTTTCCTTTTATACGTGCTAAGCACTATTTGAGGGTCACGTGGGATTACGTGACTCGATCTCAGTCGTTCCTTTTTGTTCCTCAGAGGTGCTCACGGGGGAACACGTGATCTATTGTTATAGCGTTGAATGATAATCATTTCTTTTATATGCATGGAGATCTTGATCTGAGTTTTGAGATTTTCAGGTCTCTTATTTTTAAAAGAATTAAATTCTTTTATAAGGTTAAATCCTAGTTTATCAGAGGAATTAAATTCCTGTATCACTTGGAAGAATTAAATTCTTCAAAACTTAGTTCCTTCCCATAAGTTTTGAGTCTGTATGACAGAATCTTCCCGATGAGAATTAAATTCTCAACTTGTGGGGAGATCTGCTTTTGCAGACCTCAACCAGACGAAGAACTAAGTTCTTTTTAGAAGAGTTAAACTCTTAAAATGGCGAAGAAGAGAAAATGATCTCTATGTCTTTCTTCTTAACTAGGATTTATTTTTCTAAAAGAGAGCTCTTCTTCTTTCTTTCTCTTCTTCTCAAATCTTATGGGGGGTCTCCTCTGTGCAAGACTTGAAGTCTTGGGTCCTTTATATAGTAGAAGAAAGTTTGTTGATTTAGTTAAAGAAATCTCTCATTGAGAGATTTTAATTGATCTGGAGATTTTATCCACGGTTGGATCTTTGATCCAACGACTTCTGTTTTACAGAAGATATTTTCTTGTTTTTTAACAAGAGTAAGGAAATTTTTCCCCATACAGAATTTTTCTGTAGATAGATGATTTTTAAATCACCATTGGATTTTTTAATCCAACGGTACTCTGTTTTACAGAGAGTAATCTTTCTTGTTTAGAAAAATTCAAGGAAATATTTTCCAAATAGAGTTTTGATATCTTTACTTAGAATTTAATTCTATTGGCTCAGAAGGTATTTGAGACCACTACGTGTAGCACGTGACCACACAGAGTTAAACTCATTTGCTTATGTGCAACAGCCCAAAGAGGGCATCACGTGCTGACACGTGAGCCATTTTGGCCTGTTATTTGTTTTAAAAAGCGCCTATATACTTTGTATATAGATGCTCACGTGTTTGCATGTGAGGCTCAATTTCAGGCTTAATAATTAAACGTAATGCCTATAATCTTTGTTCCAAGCCGCATCACGTGTGGGCACGTGATGCTCCATTAGGGGAATTTTTCCCGTCGCCTTTTCTCTCTTTTTTTTATAAGGGAACAAATGCCTCCTCGGCGTTGTTCTCCCGTGACTTGTACGTGAGTGCAACGCTGTCACCTTTATAGCCGTTGGATCTGTCTAGGGGAACAGGAAGATGAACCGCCCTCGTCACGTCTTACAAATGCAAGGGTCTTGTCTTTTGGAAGCCTCTATTCTTTCATCTTCTTTTTTCCTTGTCTTCTTTGAGAATTTAATTCTCTTCTTCAGAACTTAGTTCTCTGCCCATTGATATTTCAGAGTTAAACTCTGTCAGAAAAAAGAAACCTTTTTTTAAGGTAAAGATCTTGAACAACAAAGAAACCCTTTTCTTTAAAATTTTTTCTGGATTTTAAATCCACCATGGGGGCTATGATCTCTTCTGAAACCCATCTCTTAGAGATCCAAAGACATGATCTTTGAGTAGTAAACCTCAATGTCTTGGGCATTCCTCCTCTGATCCTTAAGGATTCATGGCGTTGTAATTTTATTTTTCGTTTCCTCATCATGGGGGTTTCTGGAATTTAATTCCACCGCATAAAAGGAATTTAATTCCTCATCAAAAGAGCCTGACTCTGAAGATCAAGAGGGCCCTTCGGGAATTTCATTCCCTGGTGCTTTTGAGAATATTTTCATAGGGTTTTTCCCTTACTTGCACAAATTTAAATTTGTTGGGTATTTTAACAGAACGTGTTTTCTCTATGAGAATGTCAAGAGTTGTTTGAACTCCCGTGTCTATTGTAAGTCTACGGTAGCGCCCCGGCCGTCTGTCCGAGGCCAAAATGCGGAAACAAAAACTTTTCTTTAACTTGAAAACCGGCGCTACCGCGGACTATAAAACCTGGATCGAACCATTAACCTACTACTAGTTAACTAGAGAAAGGGTAGAGAAGCTATACCGAGCGATCCGTGTCCTTCGGTCTTTGGCCACCATCCCAAGCTCCCCGCGGCAACTCCGGTCTTCATCTCCTCGTCGGAAAGGGACACCACATCTACGAGTCTTTTTACGGGCTCCCGCTTCATCCGAAGCAACTCGGGCACGAAGTGTGCTAGCCGACGTGTCCAAGGTGTTGTAGAGAATGTTTGTGATCACTTTGCCTCTTGCATCCATTGCTTGGATGGAGGTTGAAGGTGTTGTCATTAATGGAGAATGTAAGCTAGAAGAAGAAGAAGAGAAGGTTTTTTCTTATTTTCTTTTCTTGTGTTGGAATAATGAAAGTGAGTAATATGAGAGCTCACCCATGACCTTGGCTGCCCCTCTCTCTCCTTTCTCATCATTTCAACCCAAAAACATCATATAATGTGACATTAACACATAAAAAGAGACCATGAGTCACTAATGTGTTCATGTCACATTTAATGCATGTCATGATGAAATCTAGCTCACAATTTCCATTATCCAAACATCAATCCAAATGTTTGGTCCAACAAAAAGATCCGGCAACATCTAAAGTAAACTCGTGACGGATCACAAGGATACCCCTCAACTGTATATACATACCTGCATCCGCATTCCGACTGAATGCGAATGTGATAAGACTAAAGTAACCCAACAAATCTAATACTAGGATCTGGCTTAAACCAAAACCCACTAGTATGATCCGTCCGATCAAGATCCGTGCAATATCGCACGTATAAGATCGAACCCTGCCATATATCATACGGCCTCTACAACATTTCGCCCGAAACTTGAGAAACTGTCTGTGGGGGACTCTAAATACTCGTCAATACTTTGGCTGTGGATTTGAGGTATTAGCCGTACATAACGGGCTACCAGGTATTGACCAAAAAGGGACGTTGATGAGCGAACTCATCCTGACACCCTACTGAGCCTTTCAGTGACAATATCCGTACAGTCCGGTCCGTTCGTCTATGAGCATCGCATGGCGGGCCTAGGGGGTTGGTAAAAGTCAGACCCCCAAAAGCGGTACAAGTCGTGTCGGAGTGTAGCCCAGAACACCCTGAGATACTACTGGAATACCTACCAATAAATCTCCTGCCTTGGCCAAGGACTTTGTGTAATGGCTCTCCCAGACACAGCACGACCTCATCCCCAATACCGGGAGAGACGAACCCCTGTCGATCCGCTCACTGCTTCCATGTGGCTCAGGACTGTACCCAACTAAAATCTGTTTGCACGACTCCTTTGAGCCGTGGGAGGGTAGTAATCAAAGTACAGTGGGAACTCACACGAGACAAATGACGATCTCAGGTCGATGAACTAGCCTGTACACATGTCACCAGGGAACTGCTATCTGACATCAGGTATAATACCAACTAGCATGTTCCCGGCGAGTCCTGTCCGGTGTACTCATAACCCAATGAGCACCTGTATACATCTTAGGTGAACCAACTGACACCAGTGGCTTGTGAGACCGGTCACCGCCTCTCGTCGGGCTTTCGACTGTATACACTAGTCTACTCTGGAGTATCGATACCCTGTCTCGAAAACTCCCATAACTAGGGACCTTTTTAAGGATGTGCTTATAGACTCCAGCTCCCACATATATGATCGCCATCATACTGCTGGCCGTCAAGCAAGAATCCTAAGGGCTCTATCAACGCGCAATAGTGACCTGTAAGGTCACCTAAAACAGTACACGATGATAAAGATAAACCAGATAGCATACTATCATCTTGAGTATGACTGTCCTACCGGTATAGGTCCTCACTCAATCATTGCACTCACGTGACTGTGATCCAATAATTGACTTTGAGGGCACTATATCCAACATCTGTTTAATGAGAATCTTTTTTGATTCTCACAATGATTGTTCCGTCTCATCATTGGTGAGCCGCCATATTGATTTTGTAGGGTCCATTAGTTTTGCAATCAGTGGTCTTATGGAACGAACTTTCTGTCGTTTCTCTCTGTTGTTATATATATATAGGTTCCATTAACGGTTTTTCTTTCCCTTATTTTAGAAACAATGGCTTTTCTTCCCTACTTTCCCTTTACTCGCTCAGACGCCGCTTTTCCGCAATCGCCGTCGGATGAGAAGGCTATGGCGATGATCAGGGCCCATGATAAGGACTGTACTAGTTTGCTCTTATGGGGAGTCTGGTATGGTCACATCATCTGGGGCCGCCACATCTTTACTTGCGAGGTGCCAACAGAGCTTCTCCGCCCCATACCGCTGATGGAGCTCCCGCAGACCACTTATGTGGTGGAGGCAGCTAATTGGACTCCTACAGACCGGCTTGAGCCATCAACAACCGGGATACTCGACCAGCCCTTGCCGGCCATAGATATTTTGGGGTGCCGCATCTGTCAAGGTGAAGCCCAACCCTGGGGGCAAGTTTATAAAGTAGGGCTTATCCCTCGCTACCCAGTAGGCTATCTTCCCTGGGCTCGGTATGTTCTTTCCTCCCACCGTGCACGGTTGCAGAAGGTGGGGTTATATCAAGCGGTGTACGCATCTCTTTTCCATTACCAGTCCCCTCACGTCTGGTGGGTTAAAGCTTTTCTGAACCATTGGAATCTTCCCACCAACACCTTCTTACTAGGGGATCGCGAGGTCTCTATTTCACTGGAAGAGTTTCGCGAGATCTCTGAATTGCCGATCAGGGGAGAGCATTATGAAGAGTTGCCGCCTCTTAACGAGTACGTGTTCGCGACCATGCCGGCTATGCTTGACTGCCTGACGACCGAAACCGCCGTCCACCATAAGTACCCCAGTTTAATCAAGGCTTTGGGTATTTTTGAGAAGCTGTTCACGAAGTCAGATGGACAAGGCGTCACCTTAGCTTCATCGCTTGCTTCATCCGTAAAGACGCTTTATCTAAAGAGGCTCCGACGTTTGCGAACATTCACGACCCTTTTGGGTATGGGTTGAATAAACTGCCGGCCAAAGAGGAAGACTTGCCGCAGTTTTGTATTTCGATTTCGTCGGCTGTGTCCTTCGATGCGATTGCGGCTCCTGGCATGGATGAAGAGACCTTCTTTGTCGGCTTCATCAGCCTTTGGCTTAGTTGGTTCTCCATTCCGATGCATCGACGCTTCATGAGAGCTTCTGTCTTCTACCCCGCTCATCGCGTAGCTGAAGGGGTACGATTGGCCGTCGGTATTGTGGGACTGTCGCACCTATACCATGGATTAAGCATTGTGGCCAATACTTCGACTCCAGGTGTGGATGTCGTGAATTTCTCCCTCCACTACTTCACGTCGTGGATCGAGATGCATGTACCGGGAGCATTTGCTGCACATCGGCGGCCAGATTTCTATGACTTCTATACCTTCCCACGGGTTATAAGGTTGGTGGATGTTTCTGCTCCCGATCCGACTCAGCTGGGGGCTCTCTGTGTGTTGCTCAACCCATATTCAAACGAGGGCGGGATGGTATTTAGTGTCCGAGTCCTTTCTGCTCCTGCGGGGACCATTCAACAGCTTTTTGATTTATCAAAAGGGGGAGCGCCATCTTTAAAGCCTAAAGAGATTTTGCACCTATACTCGATTAGGCCGGGCTACTTGGTATTCCGTCAGAATAACACGGCTCTTTTTATGCGGTACAATCCTCACCGCTTTGCCCAGCAATTGGGTTATAACCAAGGTGTCCCTTTCGAGACGTTCTTAGTTGAGCCCACTCCGTCTCTGGAAGTCACTCGTGACGTCGTCCATCATTTTATGCGGCTGAACACTGGCTCCTGTTTCATGATCCCTGAATCCGACTACCTTCCAAGGTGTGTGGGGTCTTTTACAGGTTGGTATCGTCATTGAGTCGGTCCTGTCATTGCCGAGGAGAAGCGGGTACTCTTCGAATGTAGAGCTTCAGCTCCGACCCAAGCCACTGGTGTTCCGTTGCGGCCGCAGACAGTGGTCCGCCCTTCCTTGAGGGATAGCGGTGTGGTACTTATCCCGAAGGCCGCAGAAACAGAATCGACTCCTCACACTGCTGGGATGCCAGTGCGCACTAGAGCTCAAGCAAAGGCCTCTAGTGAAGTGCCAGCGGTAGTGTCATCAGTGGTGATATCGCCAAAAGAGGATATCGGAAGCGAGGTTGGTCAACGTCGCGCCAAAGCGCCGAGGGGACGGAAGCGTTCTTCTGTTAGCGCTAGCACGAGTTCTAAGAGGAGGAAAAGATCAGTCGCCGGCTTACTCGACACCTTGTTTGAGTCTGAGCCGTTCATTCAGGATGAACCGATTGCTATGGAGGAACCGGACGCTAGGGTCATTTATCTTGGCTCATCCGCCGAGGAAGCCGAGCAATTGGATGAGGCTTTAAAGCGCTCACAGGATTAGACTGAGCACGCGTGCATCCCGAAAAAGCCCTACCCTCCGGTTATCTTCTATGACGTTATTCCATCATTGGGGCGGGTACTTATGGGTCCTCGGCTAATGGAAGAGGAACGGGCCCTCAAACAACCCATAACGATTGCCTCCGAAGATGAGCTTGCATTAAAGATAGGCAGTCATTCATCTACACTTGAATCTCGGCGAGTACACTTAGCAAGAAAGGAGAAAGGTCTTGAAAAAGCCATACTTCAAGCCCCTTGGCGCATTAGTCCGCGTCTTTCTCATGTCCTTCTTCTAGCGAATAGTCTATATTATTTTTTATGTTTTCTCATCATCAATTTTTTTGAAAACTTTGCAGGGGCTCGGCAGCAAAAGAAGATTTGAGTTCAGATCGGGTCGTGACTATGAACTCTACAAATGTCTCTTATGACGCACCGACAGGTCTAGAGGAGATCACTACAGCCGCTATTCCTGTTGTGGAACTTCCGGTGGTAGTTTGTGCTCTTTCGGTATCTATGTCTCCAGCAGAGGTGACCCCAGCGGTTACGGACCCCATGGACATCTCTAGTGACGCACCAAAGGGTGTAGAAAAGATTGTTGAGGCCATTAGTCCTATCTTGGAGCTCTCGGTGGTGACTTCCGTCCCTTTAGCATCTGTACTTTACGCAGAGGTGAGCTTACCAACCGTAGATCCGGTGGGTCTCTCTGGTGGCATCCTGGAAATTGTAGAAAGGATCGCCTAGACCGTTGTTCCTTCCTCGGGGCCTGAAGTGGCGGTTGTTGTTTCTGAACTGGAAGCTGCCACGCCAGCAAATATCTCCGGTGATATACCTGAGGGTGTGGAGGAGGCTGCCGAAGCTGCTATCCCTCCAGTTCAAGGCGGGCGGAGCATCGAAGGTAATCTCCTATATTTCATTTTAATGATCTCTCCGTTATCTGAACCCTTCTTTCCTTCAGAATTGGGGGAATTAGCGGCGTCCATTGTGGATTTATCTCCCAGGAAGTTCTTCATGTATCTACTCGATATGGCTGCTCTACAAGCGATATCCACCCAAAGCATAGTCCTTTCTTCTAGGCAAGGTCGGTGTTCTTTGACCCCTTTGTTTTATTATCATTTTTTTTATAACAATGCTAATATGCACTCTGCAGTTCTGGAAGCTGATGACGAAGTTGAGATCCTCGATAGGCCTGGGGATCTTTCAAACGCCCCTTGCATGACTATGGGTAAGTAAAGTTTTATTCTTGGCATTGTTTTGTTTATTCCATGTTTACCCGTCTCGCTGACTGTTCATAAATCTTGCTACCTTTGCCAGCCTTGATCCCATTAGAGTCTCGAATCACTATGCCACTAGGCCCATATGCCCGACGTGCGTCTGAACAGATGGCGAAATAAAGCATTCACTCCTTGTCGACTCTCATTGAAGATTTTCGCGCTGGTAGTTCTGTCACGGCTGAAGAATTTGCTGTCGAAGCCAACACTTCCTTGCTTTTTCTTGCCACCTATCATGACGAAATATTGGTGCATGTTTGGGTTGAATATTGTCGTTAAGTGGAGGCTTGTCTACACGAGCTTGAGTGCATACGCCTTCCCTCTGACATTTTAGCTGTGAAAGCGAGCCTGCGGGGATGGATCGAGGGGTTGTGCAACTAATCTACAGTCATGCGAGAAGAGGCTCAATCAGAAATTTTCAGAGAGGGAGCTAGCCTCAAACGCTTTAGGGGAACTCTAGGCTCAACTCACTGTTAAGACCACTCGCGTGTATAAATTTGGCGGGTGCTTCAAGAAGCTATCACAGAGGTGGAAGCTCTTGATAAAGCCGTTATCTTTATCCGTGAGATGGTTGAAGCTCATAAAGTCGCTGAAAGGGAGCTTGAGAGTCGGTTTGCTTCATATCAGACTCAACAGACTCAGGCGGGGACCCGTCTTTCAGCAATAACGGAGCTTGAGGCCGAGATTCAGCGGAAGACCGACGAACTTACTAGCCTACTGCACTGTCCGCCGGCTTAAGCATTTTTTTCGTTGTATACTCTTCTCTTTTTTGTATTCATTCATGAATAAGAATATCTTGTATTCATTTTTGATTCATGAATAAAAGAAATATTTTTCCTCATTTCAGTGGCTTGTAAGTTTGGCAAATGTGGCCCGTAGAAAGTCTATCTGGACCTCCTTGTAAGGCATCGATGGCTTAGGAAACAGGTTCAGGTCTACTGCCTAAGACTTTTCAACTTTATGAGCCGTGAGGGTCTCATAAAGACTTTTATCCCTACGAGTCGAGAGGATCCCAGAGGTGTATTTTCTCTTTAGGAGTCGTGAGGACTCCTATGTGCGTTTTCTCTTGAGAGTCATAAGGATCTCACAAGAGAATTTTTCCTCTTGCAAGTCGAGAGGACTCATAAGTGGTTTTTTTCCCTCCTTGTCGATATTCGACTTTGGAGAGTGTGGCCCGTGGATAATATACAATAGTCCATCTTGGACTTAATTGCATGGCCTCAGTGTTTAGGAAACAGGTTGATATCCCCGTTGCCTAATTCTTTTTCCCTACGAGTCGATACGAGTCGAGAAGTTCTCGCAGGAACATTATTTTCCCTACGAGTCGAGACGAATCGAGAAGTTCTCGCAAGAATGTCCTAACGTCACAGTTAATCTCTGCTAATAGAAGTCCGTTAGGGTCTGTGGTACTAGGGTTTTATCCATCATACCGTCGCGTTGGCCGATATATTTCCCGATATGCAATCTTGCTATTCGAGTAGCCCCATGACCGTCGTGTCTGTGATCCCTTTGGGGGATGGACAAGATGTCTTCAATTAATCTCCCGGGTCATATTACCATCGGAAGAGCAAACGTTAGAGATATTCCATGCCGCTTTTTTTTTACTTGAGGTTAGGCTCAGTTTGGGAGCCCCGATGAGTCAAAACCATTCCGCGCTGGTGTGGGATGATCTCCGATAGTCATTCAGGTCTCATTTGAGTTGCCGTCAAGACCCTGAAACTAGGGATCTTCTTTTTCTTCGTTTGTTGACATTGTGTCTGCAATATTGCGATGAATGTCGAGGTTGTCTCTAGGTTATCTGTGAACCGTCGAGTCTTGGAACAAGGGACTTTGCCATGGCTCCGCTGTTTTGATTCTGAGGTCGGTTGTTGACGTGGCATCTGCATCCTACTGGGGTGAGAAGGAACGCCGTTGTGATCTTTAGGCTGTAGATGTTGCCGTCGAGACCCTGAAGCTAGGGATCTTCCTTTGCTTCGTTTGTTGATATTGTGTCTGCAATATTGCGACGAATGTCGAGGTTGTCTCTAGATTGTCAGTGAACCTTCGAGGCTTGAAACTAAGGACTTTACCATGGCTTCATTGTTTGGACCCTGGGGTCGGTTGTTAACGTTGCGTTTTCATCCTGTTGGAGTGAGAAGGAACGCCGTTGTTGATCTCTAGGCTATAGATGTTGCCGTCGAGATTTGGCTCTCTTTCTGATGGAGCCTAGTAGAAATGTGCTTCCCTTGTTTGTTTGTGCCCATGGATTGTATACAGGGGTCGATGCGGACTCACCTGCAGGGAAGAAGTTTCATTTTTTGTTTCTTTCCGCGATGCTCTATCATTTCAGCTTTTTATACCGCGAAAGTCGTGATTGCCCAATCATTTCGGCTGTTTTTATCGCGGTGCCCAATCATTTCGGCTGTTTTTATATGCATTTTTGCTCGCTGATTTTTATTGCGAGTATGGAACTCGAGATTTGATACCAATCTTAGCATCAGCATCACTACGAATGAAATATTGCCAGGAGCGAATCATCATTTGCCTTGAAAGAACTTGGAATTTGATATCGATTTAGGCATCAACATCGCTACAACTGGGATATTGCCAGGAGCGAATCATCATTTGCTGTCACGCCCCACTTCCTAGAGTACGCTAAAATGGGAACGTGACATAGCCAACCATGCTACCTATGGGTAGGAAGCATCCATCCACAGTTACATTATGGCTGTAGAGATATCAAGAATAAAATAAAACTATCTAAACATGTCCAAAATCCAAGATAACAGGAGTCAATAATAAATAAACGCGGAAGCAAATGATCCAATACAAATAACTGAAATGTATGTCCCATAATGCGGGCTCACATCAGGAATAAACTGCAGGAAATAAAACTAACTACTACTGACACCTCACAGCTCAGCCTGCTGGCTGAAGTACTCCTGTTCGGACTGCAACTGCGGTACGGAATCTGGGCCATGCAAAACCCAGACGTCAGCGCGTCATGTCATCAAGTAAAATAATATGAACAGTGTAGCAGGCAATGCAATATAAGCAAGAATAAAACGAGAGTAACAATAATATGAATCAAAGCAGTGCAGGGTAGTGTGCAGTGGGTAAACTAAACTGTTCTATCAGGTTTTCTAGTCTAAAGTCTTTGAAATCAATTGATGAATCGTCGATGTAACTCAATAGTATTCCGTGCATGCCCGGGACCACGGTCAAGGACTCTCGGGCTGAAACCGAGACGTGCCGCTAGGCAGTAACAGGTAGCAGGATGGGCGAGTGATGTCAGCATCATCACTCCGGGGCTGGCCTAGCCCGTAAGACTGATCAGAACAGGTATCGAACTGTTGAGTTACAAGTCAGGTTTCACCTTTGATTTCCCCATACCCCCAAGTTATGTATGTCAAGTCAGGTATTCAGTAATCAAGAACTAATGCCAACACAGGATCAGGTAAAAGCAGGTTTGTCTGGATAGACAACAGGAACGGTCCATGAGGACTACATGTCAGATTTGTTGGCATTAGACACAAGATCAGGTAACGGGTCAGGTCATGGTACATCAGGTCAAGTCAACAGTATACGGTACCATGTCAGGTATATCAATATATATATGTGTAGCAAGTCAGGTCAAGATGTAAACAATATCGTGGGTGTGCTCACAATCAGTTATATAATTTAGCATGGGTATCAACAACATGAGATAAGCAATGAATTAAGTAATAGGTAGTTTCATTCAATTTGCAATACAGTTATCAAATTGTTACAAAGATGATTACAAGAGTGCAGTAAGACAAGTATAGACGTTTAGTCATGTTAACAGGTTTAAGAACCCTTAGAGGTGCAATGATCTATGTAACGGTTCAGTACAGCTATTTCAGGTTAAAAGCATACGAGTGTCCGAATGGAACAGAACTACAGGGATAAATGCCATAAGCTACGTTAACATTAAAAATGTGATTAAACAGGTAAATATGGTTATTAGGTTCAATTTGCAATTGTAGGTTCCAAGTTTAACGGTAAAATGATATAATGCAATATTGTACCGAAAATGAGAAATGATCGTACCGAGTTAAATTTACAGGTTTAGGGTGTCATAATATATATGTAAATATTGTATAGCATGTAGCAAGGGGTACTTGCCTCGACGGGTCACGAACCGGGCAAAACGGAACGTAAACGTCGGCGGGGAAACCCGCGACGGGCGCACGGTTCACGGATTGAACCCAAACAACGAACAATGGAACCACGCGGGTCGGGGTACCTCGCTGGAATGTCGGGTCACGTCGTCGGCCCGGCCGGATTCCGGCGAGAATGTGAACAGTGAATGTCAAGAAACTTTGCAACAAGAAAGGAAGGAAAAAATAAAGAAGAAGAAGAAGAGGCTTACAAGATACTGCTCTGTGGTTACATAGAGGAGACGCGAGAACGATGACGAGGTCGACGGGCTCCGGCGGTGGCCTACAGTGACCGTGGGGGATTCTGCCGATTCAAGAAAATTTCTACAGAGGGGAAAGAAGGAAAGGAAAGAGGAGGAGAGGGAGAGAAGGCTTACAGAGGCGTTCACAGGTGGTCCGGTGATCATCGGCGACGACCAGGGGCGGCGCAGACGCGTGCAGGGATGGTCGCTGGTGGCCGCAGAGAAGCTGTAGGGTGCTGGAAAGAAGGGAAGAAGAAGGGTGCGGGAGAGGTGAGACAGAGGAGGCGAGGGTGCTGGCGACGGCGTCGTCGGCGTTGGGGCTGCGGCGGCGAGGATGGAGGTGACGGTGGCTAGGGCACGCTGCGATGATGGTTCTCGCTCTGGTTATTTTTCTTTTTTGAAAAAGAAAGAAGAAGGAAACGGGTTTTAAATATATGGGGGGGAGAGAGAGAGAGAGATGGGATGAGATGAGGGGCCCACGGGGAGCTGGTGATTGGTTGATACTGAAATAGAGAAGGATTTAGAAAAGATTTTAAAGATTTAAGGAACAGTAGAATTCATACTGTTAAGAAGATATATGATGGTTTAAGAAATATTAAAATTTGGGATTTTGGCGCCAAATAAAACATTTCCAAATCGCGCCCGGGTCGGATCCAAAAATTTGAAATTGAAATAATAGGATTTTAAGCGGGATCCAAATTTTAAAATGAAGTGTTTTATGATCAAAAAGCATACCCCCAAAACGGACACACGTACGTGCGCGTAGCCGTCCAAACTCATCCGTTTCACTGAATGGGACGAGAACACGATGTACGGACGCTACCGCAAGGCTAGGGGTGTCAAGTAGGCCAAGATGAATATTTTTAATTTTATTTTAGATGCTAAAATTTGTTATATGCTGAAATGACTTTGCCGGGTAAAATTTACAGTAAACCAGAAACAAGCAAGATAATTGGAAAGAGTACCACACTAAGCTCAAACAATAACTGAAATTAGTAGCCTTGGGCTCGGGTGTTACATTATACCCAACTACAAAAAGAATTTCGTCCTCAAAATTCCAAGAATACAAAGATTGATAACTACAAGAAAAGGTGAGGAAACTTCTGCCGGATTTCATCTTCTCGTTCCCAAGTGGACTCTCCATGCGAGCGATTACCCCAAGAAACAAGCACAAGGGGGATAAGCTTGTTCTTAAGAACCTTTTCCCTTCGATCCACAATTTCAATCGGTCGCTCCTCAAAAGTCAAATCTTCTCGTACTGTTAGCTCCGAATGATCCAATACATGCGTTTCATCTCGAACATACCTTCGTAGTTGAGATACGTGAAACACATCGTGCACACTTGCCAAGGACTGCGGTAACGCCAAACGGTACGCTACCTCACCAACACGCCCCAAGATCTCAAAGGGTCCAACGAATTGAGGACTAAGCTTTCCTCGACTCCCAAAACGAATCACCCCTCTAGTCGGTGATATCTTCAAGAATACCAAATCACCTACGGCGAACTCTAGAGGTCTTCTTGACGTGTCTGCCCAACTCTTCTGTCGGTCTTGAGCTGCCTTCATATGATTTCTGATAGTGTTAACCTTCTCAACAGTCTGCACAACCAAATCTGGTCCCAACAATCTTCGTTCACCGACATCGTCCCAACAAACAGGTGAACGGCATTTACGACCCTACAAAGCTTCAAACGGAGCCATCTGGACAGTTGCCTGAAAACTGTTGTTGTAAGAAAACTCCACCAAATGTAGATGATCCTCCCAAGAACCCTTGAAATCCAACATGCATGCTCTCAACATATCTTCAAGAGTTTGGATCATTCTATCCGACTGACCATCAGTTTGAGGATGATAAACTGTGCTAAACGTCAATCGAGTCCCCAAACTTTTCTGTAAACTCGTCCAGAAGTGTGATAAGAACCGAGTGTCCCGATCGGACACAATGCTCACCGGTACTCCATGTAATCTTACAATCTCCTGCATGTACCGCTCTGCTAAAGTCTCTGTTGATTGACCAACCCGAAAAGGAATAAAGTGAGCTTCCTTGGTCAACCGATCAACAATCACCCATACAGCATTGTTGCCTTTTGGACTCTGCGGTAAAGCCGTCACGAAATCCATGGTTATATGTTCCCACTTCCACTGAGGAATCGGAAGTGGTTGCAATAAACCAGCAACCCTTTGATGTTCAGCCTTAACTTGCTGACACACCAAGCACTTAGCCACAAAGCGAGCAATCTCCCGTTTCATGCCTTCCCACCAGAAATGCTGTCGAATATCTCGGTACATCTTTGTACCTCCTGGATGTACAGAATAAGCTGAACTGTGTGCCTCCTTCATAAGCTCTTCACGAATATCTCCCTTTGGCACACACAAACGGTTACCATACCTCAACGAACCATCTTCGTGGATCAATAAATCTGTTCGTAGTCTGGCTTCAACCTGCTCTCGAAACTTTTGCAGTCTAGGATCCTGCGGTTGTGCTGCTTTAATATTCTCGATTAATGACGAATGTACTTGCAGCTGCATCAACTGTCCCGTAGAACGTGGTAGCACAACCTCCAAGTCAAATCTTCGAAAATCTGCAACGATCTCCTTCTGCGTAGTTAACACCTGAATTGCTGGTAACCGACTAAGCGCATCCGGCACAACATTAACCTTCCCCGGATGGTACTTAAGATCAAGATCGTAGTCAGCCATCAGCTCCAACCATCTACGCTGCCTCATGTTAAGCTCCTTCTGTGTGAAGACATACTTCAAGCTCTTATGATCTGTAAAAACTTCGACCCTTTCGCCTAAAAGGTAGTGTCTCCAAATCTTCAAAGTGAAAATTACAGCCGCAAGCTCCAAGTCATGAGTTGGATAATTCTTCTCATGGGTCTTCAACTGTCTCGATGCGTACGCTACAACCTTCCCATGCTACATCAAAACACATCCCAATCCTTTCCCAGATGCGTCGCTGTGAATCACTAATCCTCCGGAATTGTCCGGCACGGTCAGAATAGGGGCGGTTATCAACTTTTGCTTCAACGTCTCAAAAGCTAACGCACATTTATCCGCCCATACAAAAGGTACCTCCTTGCGCGTAAGCTTGGTCAACGACTCTGCCAGACGAGCAAAGTTCTCCATAAATCTCCTGTAATATCCGGCGAGTCCAAGGAAGCTTCTTATCTCTGCAACATTCTTTGGAATCGGCCAATCTCGAACTGCTGCAATATTTTCTGGATCGACGGCAATTCCATCGCCAGACACAACATGCCCCAAAAACTTTACTTCTTCCAGCCAAAACTCGTACTTACTCATCTTCGCATAAAGCTTCTCCTGTCTCAACGTCTGCAGTGCGATCTTCAAATGCTCAGCATGCTCCTCAAAACTCTTCGAGTAAACCAGAATATCGTCAATGAATACCACAATAAACTGATCCAAGAAAGGTGAAAAGATTCGGTTCATCAAGTCCATGAATACTGCCGGCGCATTCGTTACTCCGAAGAGCATCACTAAGTATTCGTAATGTCCGTACCGAGTTCGAAACGCCGCCTTGCAAATATCTTCTGTTTTCACTCGAACCTGATGATATCCGGGTCGCAAATCCAACTTCGAGAATACCCTCACGCCACTAAGCTGCTCAAAAAGTTCTCCAATGCGAGGGATAGGGTACTTGTTCTTAATAGTCACCCGGTTTAATTCTCGATAATCGATGCGCATTCTTCTTATGCCATCCTTCTTCTTTACTAGAAGAACTGGAGCTCCCCAAGGCGAGTTACTGCTTCGAATCCAACCCTTCTCAAGCAATTCAACAACCTGTTTCTTAACTTCTTCCAACTCTATTGGTGCCATTGGATAATACGCTTTAGATACTGGCGCTGCACCAGGAATAAGATCAATTGCGAACTCCACGTCTCGCTTCGGCGGTAAACCCGATATATCTTCAAACACGTCCATAAAATCACGAACAACAGCCGGCTCTTCACTTTCATCGACTTCCATTGCTGCAAGAATATTGTTTGTCGGCCTAGCCCTAAACTCGACTGGTCCGACAGAACTGCTTCCTCCAGTGAAGGTAAACTCGGGATGTCCGAGAATCTGGAAAATTACTTTCTTTGCCCTACAATCAATGTGAGCGTAGAAAGTGCCAAGAAAATCCATTCGCAAGACAACTTCATAGCTGCCCGTATCAATCACCAAGAAATCTGCAAAAAGCTCCCGTCCGCACACAACAACTGTACAATCTTTACATTCCCTACTAGATATGATTTTCCCATTCCCAGTGTGTATGTCCCAGAAACTAGACAGGGTCATGCAGGCAATCGAGTGTGTAGTTATAAACTTGGATGACATAAAACAATGGGATGCACCAGAATCAAATAATGCCAATGCGGGAAAATCATGAACGAGTAGAATACCTGAAACGACTTCTCCTGATGCCTTAGCTTCCTCTGCTGTCAAGGTAAAAGCTCGAGCCTGATTAGGTCCTTGAGTCAGCTGTTTCTGTCCTTGGAACGGTCTCTTCGGAGGCTTCTGAATATCATCCCTCGTACGAAGCTTCGACGGACAAGCACCAACGGCGTGATCAGCCGCTCCACAAACCAAACAAAGTCCCAGCCTCCTTCGACACTCCTTCTGCACGTGCCCAGGTAAACGACAGTAGTCACAAATCACGCTCTTTCTTCGATCAACGATCACAGGCTTCTTCATTGGTGCTACACCTCGACGGTCCACTGGAATACCTCTGCGACCATGAGCTCGGTTAGGTACAAATGCGGGCTTCCTTGCCGCAACTGCTGTCTGCTGCAAGCTCCCTTTCATCCCAGATAAACTCTGCTGTTCCCGAGCTGCTGTAAGAACCTGTGAGAAAGTGGTCAAACCCAGGGAGACAATCTGCCTCTGGATGTCCACATCCAAACTGCGCATGAACCTTCGTGCCCTGTCTGCATCGTTGGCAACTAAAGGTCCAGCGAATCTGCTGAGTCTCGTCCACTCTGCTGCATGCACATACACGGGTGCTCTATTCTGCCTTAGCCCAATAAACTTCTCTTCCATTTCCTCCCGTGCAGTCCGCGGGAAGAACTTCTCCAGGAAACTCTTAGAAAAATCCACCCACTTGATCGGCTTGGGCAAGCGGGTCTCCTCCACAAGCCAACATTCTCGGGCGTAGTCCACTAACTGAATGCGTACCACATCAACTCTTTTGTCATCTGGAATTTGTGCCGCAATCAGCAAATTCTCCGTGTCAACTAGCCACTGCTCGGCTGGCAACAGCTCCTCCAAACCAATAAATGTAGACGGACCCAAACGCCTGAAATCTGCCACGGTCCCTACTCGGTCGACTGGTTTAGCTTCAACCTTGTCTACGGACTGCTGAACGGTCCGCAAACCTTCCTGGAATGATTCTGCTTGTTGCTAGATCAGCTCGGTCTGTCTCTTTTGATTTTCCAGCATTCCTCTTATCACTCCAAGAATGGCGGCTTCGTCCACACGCTTCTGGTACGTCTTCAAATTCTTATCTGCCATATTCCTGAAATCAAAACACCCAACATTAGCATGATGATAGATTCAAAATATAGATCAAGACTAGAACTCCAAGATACTTAAATAGAGTACCGCATTGTAACTATGCCGCGGTATCATAGCCACAATTACTTAACTCCACCCAAGTCGCCTAAGTTCTAGAGATAACAAGAAATCAGGTTTTTCGAGTCGATATGCAAAGAAAGTTTGCACATCGTAACAGATATAATCAGGAAGAATGTGATTCAAGAATGGTAAACGGCAAAGTGGCAGGACATGTTTCCTAAACACGGATATTCTGATTCGTGTATTGGGTACAATACCTAACTACAAAAGAATCAACCCAACTAACCTATGGCTCTGATACCAAAAGAACCATGTCACGCCCCGCTTCCCAGAGTACGCTAAAATGGGCACGTGACATAGCCAACCATGCTACCTGTGGGTAGGAAGCATCCATCCACAGTCACATTACGGCTGTAGAGATATTAAAAATAAAATAAAACTATCTAAACATGTCCAAAATCCAAGATAACAGGAGTCAATAATAAATAAATGCGGAAGCAAATGATTCAATACAAATAACTGAAATGTATGTCCCATAATGCGGGCTCACATCAGGAATAAACTGCAGGAAATAAAACTAACTACTACTGACACCTCACAGCTCAGCCTGCTGGCTGAAGTACTCCTGCTCGGACTGCAACTGCGGTACGGAATCTGGGCCATGCAAAACCCAGACGTCAGCGCGTCATGTCATCAAGTAAAATAATATGAACAGTGTAGCAGGCAATGCAATATAAGCAAGAATAAAACGAGAGTAACAATAATATGAATCAAAGCAGTGCAGGGTAGTGTGCAGTGGGTAAACTAAACTGTTCTATCAGGTTTTCTAGTCTAAAGTTTTTGAAATCAATTGATGAATCGTCGATGTAACTCAATAGTATCCCGTGCATGCCCGGGACCACGGTCAAGGACTCTCGGGCTGAACCCGAGACGTGCCGCTAGGCAGTAACAGGTAGCAGGATGGGCGAGTGATGTCAGCATCATCACTCCCGGGTTGGCCTAGCCCGTAAGACTGATCAGAACAGGTATCGAACTGTTGAGTTACAAGTCAGGTTTCACCTTTGATTTCCCCATACCCCCAAGTTATGTATGTCAAGTCAGGTATTCAGTAATCAAGAACTAATGCCAACACAGGATCAGGTAAAAGCAGGTTTGTATGGATAGACAACAGGAACGGTCCATGAGGACTACATGTCAGCTTTGTTGGCATTAGACACAAGATCAGGTAACGGGTCAGGTCATGGTACATCAGGTCAAGTCAACAGTATACGGTACCATGTCAGGTATATCAATATATATATGTGTAGCAAGTCAGGTTAAGATGTAAACAATATCGTGGGTGTGCTCACAATCAGTTATATAATCTAGCATGGGTATCAACAACATGAGATAAGCAATGAATTAAGAAATAGGCAGTTTCATTCAATTTGCAATACAGTTATCAAATTGTTACAGAGATGATTACAATAGTGCAGTAAGACAAGTATAGCCGTTTAGTCATGTTAATAGGTATAAGAACCCTTAGAGGTGCAATGATCTATGTAACGGTTCAGTACAGCTATTTCAGGTTAAAAGCATACGAGTGTCCGAATGGAACAGAACTACAGGGATAAATGCCATAAGCTACATTAACATTAAAAATGTGATTAAACAGGTAAATATGGTTATTAGGTTCAATTTGCAATTGTAGGTTCCAAGTTTAACGGTAAAATGATATAATGCAATATTGTACCGAAAATAAGAAATGATCGTACCAAGTTAAATTTACAGGTTTAGGGTGTCATAATATATATGTAAATATTGTATAGCATGTTGTAAGGGGTACTTTCCTCGACGGGTCGCGAACCGGGCAAAACGGAACGTAAACGTCGGCGGGGAAACTCGCGACGGGCGCACGGTTCACGGATTGAACCCAAACAACGACCAATGGAACCACGCGGGTCGGGGTACCTCGTTGGAATGTCGGGTCACGTCGTCGGCACGGACGGATTCCGGCGAGAATGTGAACAGTGAATGTCAAGAAACTTTGCAACAAGAAAGGAAGGGAAAAATAAAGAAGAAGAAGAAGAGGCTTACAAGATATTGCTATGTGGTTACAGAGAGGAGATGCGAGAACGACGACGAGGTCGACGGGCTTCGGCGGTGGCCTACAGTGACCGTGGGGGATTCTGCCGATTCAAGAAAATTTCTACAGAGGGGAAAGAAGGAAAGGAAAGAGGAGGAGAGGGAGAGAAGGCTTACAGAGGCATTCACAGGTGGTCCGGTGATCGTCGGCGACGACCAGGGGTGGCGCAGACGCGTGCAGGGGTGGTCGCTGGTGGCCGAAGAGAAGCTGCAGGGTGCTGGAAAGAAGGGAAAAAGAAGGGTGCGGGCGAGGCGAGGCAGAGGAGGCGAGGGTGCTGGCGACGGCGTCGTCGGCGTTGGGGCTACGGCGGCGAGGATGGAGGTGATGGTGGCTAGGGCATGCCGCGATGATGGTTCTCGCTCTGGTTATTTTTCTTTTTTGAAAAAGAAAGAAGAAGGAAACGGGTTTTAAATATATGGGGGGGAGAGAGAGAGAGGGAGAGAGAGATGAGATGAGATGAGGGGCCCACGGGGAGCTGGTGATTGGTTAATACTGAAATAGAGTAGGATTTAGAAAAGATTTTAAAGATTTAAGGAACAGTAGAATTCATACTGTTAAGAAGATATATGATGGTTTAAGAAATATTAAAATTTGGGATTTTGGCGCCAAATAAAACATTTCCAAATCGTGCCCGGGTCGGGTCCAAAAATTTGAAATTGAAATAATAGGATTTTAAGCGTGATCCAAATTTTAAAATGAAGTGTTTTATGATCAAAAAGCATACCCCCAAAACGGACACACGTACGTGCGCGTAGCCGTCCAAACTCGTCCGTTTCACTGAACGGGACGAGAACACGATGCACGGACGCTACCGCAAGGCTAGGGGTGTCAAGTAGGCCAAGATGAATATTTTTAATTTTATTTTAGATGCTAAAATTTGTTATATGCAGAAATGACTTTGCCGGGTAAAATTTACAGTAAACCACAAACAAGCAAGATAATTGGAAAGAGTACCACACTACGCTTAAACAGTAACTGAAATTAGTAGCCTTGGGCTCGGGTGTTATATTTGCCTTTGTCGATTTGAACAAAGGTGGTTTAGCAAACAGGGTTAGGATCCTGTTGACTAAGGCTTTTTGACTTTTTGAGCCGTAAGAGTCTCATAAAGGTATCTTCTCCCTACGAGTCGTGAGGATCCCGCAGGTGTATTTTCTCCTTAGGAGTCGTGAGGATTCCTAAGTGTGTGTTCTCTTGTAAGTCGTAAGGATCTCATAAGAGTATTTTCTCCTTGTAAGTTGAGAGGACCTATAAGTGTTGTTCACCATATGAGGACATTTATCGTCATTGGTGGAACTTGGTGAGGGAATGTTTATTTGTGCCCGTGGATTGTATACAAGGATCGATATTGGATCGCTTGTAGGGCAACTTAGGGAGTTTGATGGCTTAAGAATAGGTTCAAGTCCCTGTATCTTAAGGATTTTGAATCCTATGAGCTGTGAGGGTCTCATAGGGAGGGGGAATTCTCCTTACGAGTCGTGAGGATCTCATAAGTGTAATTTCTCCTTAGGAATCGTGATGATCCATAAGTGTGTTGTTCCCTTGTGAGTCGTAAGTATCTCACGCAGGTGTTTTCCCCTTACAAGGTCGAGAGGACCTTGCAGGCGTCTTTATTTTAACAGAATTGCGCCCTTTTCGGGTTTTCACAAACTCTCCGGTAGCCCTGCTGTTTTTACTCACGGCGCCCTTTCGGGTTTTCATCCGCGCCAATTCTCTTGTAGACGTACCGTTTTTTTTACTCCATGGGAACTTTGATTGCAACACAGATCCCAGGAAAAGATATCGCCATGTTTGGGGCAGAGTACTAGTTTAGGGACATTTCGGTCCAAGGTAGTTTAAGGACATCTCGGTCCGTAGCTAGTTTAAGGACGTTACAGTCCGTAGATCTCTGTGTTTGGGATGGAGTACTGTTGAATACTACTTTTAGAGTTTTGACTCAGGAAGATAGCGAGCGGACACAGGCGTCGTCATCTATTATTAACCCGAGCCGTGACTTGTCAAGCGTAGTATTTCTTAAGGAACCAACCGTTTATTGGACGGAAGGGTCTTTCGCCATGCATATCTATGAGCATGTAGGCCCCACCTTGGTAGACCTTGTCTATGATATACGGACCCTTATAGTTCGGCTCGAACTTCCCCCGCATTGTATGGTTGGGGTGTAGGGTACCTAGCATGACAGCAAGGTTTCGGGAGGTATCGTCCATGCCATTTTCAAAAATTTGCCATGCTACTTAACCCTAAACCTAGAATCTTAATTTGTGAATTAGACAATACAATATGTAAACATCCTTACAGCTAAGTGAATATGGAATACAATCTTTGTAGACCGGTCCTTCATTTCAAATGCTCCGTGCAGAAGTCCCTTCGCTCCAAGTAGTGGTGATCCAGACTCTCCGTAGGTTCCACTAGTCGAAATGAACGAGCTTGCTCAATGATCTTCGAGGCTGAAGATGATCTACTTTGAGGAGACACCAACTCAAGCTACCTCTTCACTAAGTAGGGATTAGTGAAGCTAACACCCTAAACTAAATGGCTAATCTAGTAGAGGATGAAGAAGTAGGAATTTGCTCACTTTAGAATTCTTTTTCTCACTATTTTTCCTCACTTCCTCAAAAGCTAGAGAGCTAAGCTCTTGATGAAGATGAAGATGAAGAGATAATGTTATAAGAGAGTGAATGGCAACTATGGGTGAGAAATATCTCATATAACCCTTGTAGAGATATAACCATGGCTAAAGATTAATGTTAGGTTAATAAATATCTAATGCAAGACAAATTTAGTGAACTAAGTCAATGGTTTCCACAAGCTTCGAAAGCTTACAATCATGCTTAATTCCCACCAATTTATATTTGCATTAAATAAATAAAACCCTAATATATAATCTAAAATATGGTGTGAGTCTCATACACCCATGTTGCATGTATAATCAAGCACGACAAAAGAAAACACAAATAATATATATATCAGATATATATTAAGTGTGCACATGTGAGAAAAGAAATGTATAAGTGAGAAAATATTAGTTAATGTAAATTAGCATATCAAATATACAATTATACCATTAAATTATTAAATCAACACTTGATTTAATAATCCGGCTATATCACATATAACCGACTAATATTATATGTATCAACTTATAGAATCAACACTTGATTCGATAACCCGGCTACATCACATATAACCGACCGATATCGCATATCGCGAGAATAGAATATGGTATCACATACTCGTATTATTCTCGGTCCCGCACATATCACATATATGCTCCTATTTCGTTTTTCCTGAGCTAGTAAACCTCTGTGTAGGACTCTAAAGACTCGTCAATACACCGGCAGTAGGTGATGATCATATCAAGCACCCACAAGCCGTCAGCGGTACTAGCTGGACGTAACGGCTACCCGGGTATTGAGCGATCAGAAGATCAACAAGCAAGCCTGCCTATACTCCTGTAAAGCCTGTCAGTAACACTACCGTACAGTCCGGTCTTTTTTTTTATATGTCGCATATCAAGTCTAGGGGTGGTAAACGTCAGACCCCAGTAACCGATAAGTTGTTTCGATGTGAGGCTCATAACGGGTCAAGAAACTACTGATAACACTTACCAGTAGATCTCCGTATCAGCCCTGGCCAGGGACTTCCTGTTATAACCAATCGAGCACAGCGCAACATCAACCCTAAATACCGGGAGAGACGAAACCCCTCCTATCGCTCATTGCCTCCATGTGATTCGGAACTGTACCCAAAAGCCACCGTTTTGCACGTTCTCTTGAACGTGGTAAGGTGGAAATCAAAGCAAAGTGGGAATCACACAAGACTATGACGATCTCGGGTCTACAGACTAACCTGTACCAGTGTCACCAGAGAACAGCTATCTGACGATAGGTGTAATACCAACCAGGAGTTCTTGGCGAGTCCGCTCAGTGTACCCAGTCTCCATTAAGCACCCGTATACTATCTTTGATGTCAAACACCAATGGATGTAGGATCATCCATCGCTCATCATATGGGTCAAGAAGCGTATATACTAGTCTACTCTGGAATATCGATGACCTGTCTCGATACACCCTCGACTAGGTCAATTAAAGGATGTACTTGTGGATTACCCTGGCCCCACTAGTATGATCTCCATCATAGTCCTAGTAGTCAAGTAATCATCCTAAGGGCTTTATCAACATATGAAAGCAAGACAATATCACAATACAAGTCTACATGTTAAGATAATGAGCAACCAGATAACATACTATCATGTCGAGCAAGAAATTCCGATCTATATATATCTAAGCATCCACTGTAATATACATCATATGTACAATAATGGCCTCTAGGGCATACACATAACTAATATGGGGATAATAGGTCTTTTGACAATTAGTATGAGTTCGCCTTGGCGGAATGTTCTCGGCCTAGTTAGTCTTTAGTATGAACGCGTCATCCTTGCTTTGTAAGCTTCTAGGTTTTGCTGCGCCATGAGACGAGTTTCATCGATGGCATCGAGCTCCTCAAGCCTAAGATGGTTATTTTCTTCATCCGTCAGCTTGTATCGAATTGCTACTCGTAGAGAGGGTAACTCTATCTCCAAAGGAAGTACGACTTCCGTGCCGAATATCAACACGAATGGCGTTGTATTCGTGGCCATTTTGAATGTGGTTCGATAGGCCCAGAGAGCTTCATGTAGTTTCTCGTGCCAGTCCCTTTTATTTCTGGACACCGTTTTCTTTATGATCTTTGTCAAGGTCTTGTTGAAAACCTCAGCTAGACCGTTAGCGTAGGGATTATAGACAGAAGAATATCTCCAATCTATTTTATGCTGCTTTGCGAAGCGACTGATTTTATTGCTTCTGTAGGCTGGCCCATTATCCGAAATGATTCATCGCGGAGTGCCAAACCGGTAAATGACGTGCGTCCTGAAGAAATGGAGGATGCTCTCCGTCTTCACCTCCCTTAGCTGTACTGCTTCTGCCTACTTAGAGAAGTAATCGGTTGTTGCCGGTATGAACCGATGTCCCTTGGACGATGCCGGTTCGATGGGTCCGATTATATCGGTTCCCCACATTTCGAACGGCTAACTAGCCAATGTTGGATGTAGCGGATTTGGATGCCGATGAATGAAGTCCCCATGAATCTGGCACGAGTGACACTGCCTCGCGTATTCGAGGCAGTCCTGAATCATCGTAGGCCAATAGTGTAGCCCATCCTTTTATTGTCTTTGACTAGCGCCTCACAAGGGTTTGTATTGCATCAAACATGCTAAAATTTAATTTTCTAGGGTGCTAAGCAAACTAAATTAGGATCAAACTAGAAATTTGAAGTAATATATGAAGTAGTAGCACATACTACAAGTAATAAAACACTAAGTAAAGAGAATACAACCTTTGTAGTTCTCTTTGCTTGACTCCTTGGCTACTTGAGAGTTTCAACGGGCTTGCTAGTGATCTTCCGAGTCCACGATGATCCACCCGGAGTCCTCTTTGTCCAAGCTCCACTTGATCAAAAGATGAAGATGAAGCTAACACCCTAAACTAATTAGCTAGACTAGTGTAGAATAATGATGTGGTTTTTTTCTCACTTCAAAACCCTATCTTTATCACTATCTCACTCACTAACAAAGTCAAGAGAGTAAGAGAGAGGAGGAGGAAGATGATGGCAACTCAAGAGCTCATGTTATGATGAATTCTCATAATAAAACTGAGAATAGAAATTATATATAATTTCCACTCTCATCCTAAACCATGGGTTAATAAATATCTAAATATTTACTTTGGAGAAAAGAGAGCCATAGAAAATTAACTCATGGTTAATGCAAGGTTAAGTGTAGAGAACGAAGGATAAATAGCAACCATGAATTAATTCTATTTACATTAACCCAAAAATAAATATTTAGATAAATACTTCCATGTGAGTCTTGCATTGCCACCACTAGTGTATCAACAACCATGATATACACAAGTGTATGCATGTATGTATGCATGCACATCAACATGTGCATCAACATAAACATATGCATACATGCATGCATACAATAAAGAAAAGGGTTTAAACAAAGTGAGCAATAAAGTCAATGTTAAATCAACACTTGATTTAACAAACCGGCCATATCACATACGACCCGACCAATAGTAAATTGCCCGATTAATATACGGTATCACATACGTGCATTTAATCGGGTCACCGCGCATATCACATATGCACACCATATCGTTTCGCCTGGGCTAGGAAACTCCTCTATAGGACTCTAAGACTCGTCACTATGCCGACAGTGGGTGATGATCATATCAAGCACCCCGAAGCCACAAGAGGTTAGCTAAATGTAACGGCCACCCGGGTATTGAGCGATCAGAAGAAAACAAGCGAACCTGTCAAAACTCCCGTCGAGCCAACTGGTAACACTACCGTATAGTCCGGTCTCTTTGTCAGATATGTTGCATATCAAGTCTAGGGATGGCATCGTCGACCCCAATAACTCAATAAGTCATGCCGATGTATGCCCTATAATCAGATCGAGAAACTACTGATAACCCTTATCAGTAAATCTTAACAGCCCTGGGCAGGGACTTACTGATATAGCCAATCGAGCATAGCGCAACATCAACTCCCAATACCGGTAGAGACGAAACCCCTCCTATCGCTCGTTACCTCCACATGTCTCGGGACTGTACCCAAAAGCCACCTGTTTGCACGCCTCAGTAGAGCCGTGGTAGCGTGGAAACCAAAGCATAGTGGGAGAACACGTGAGGCTCTATCACGATCTCGGGTCTACAGACTAACCTGTACCAGTGTCACCTGAGAACTGCTATCCGATGATAGATATAATACCATATAGGAGTTCTCGGTGTGTCCGTCCAGTGTACCCAGTCTCCACTGAGCACCCGCATACGATCTTGATGTCAAACATCAATGGATATGGGAACATCCATCTCCCATCATATGGGTCTAGTATCATATACGCTAGTCTACTCTGGAATATCGATGCCTTGTCTCGATACATCCACGACTAGGGACATTTCAGGATATGCTTATAAACTACACATGTCCCACTAGTATGATCTGCATCATAATCACAGTAATCAACCAAATATCCTCAGGGCTTTATCAACATGTAAAAATGAATAAAAACATGATCAAGTGAATATGTCAGATAAAGAGTAACCAGATAGCATACTATCATGTCGAGCAAGAAAGTCCTCTATATATATATCCATGTATAAATACATCCACTATCATATAATGGCCTCTAGGGAATACATATACCCAACAATCTCCCACTTGCACTAAGGCTAGTTATTGGCGTATCTCATACCCAACATCTCAAAAAGTCGCTTATGTTGCGGCTGAGGGAGGCCTTGGCGAGTGGATCCGCAATGTTATTCTTTGTATCTACTCTCTGAATCTCGATCTCGCGGCAATCTACTATCTCCCGGATCAAATGATATCGCCTCAGGATGTGTCTGGACCGCTAATGGGATCTAAGCTCCTTGGCTAACGCCATAGCCCCCTTATTATCACAATTCAATGGTATCGGATCAATAATGGTTGGAACTACTCCTAGCTCCGGGACGAACTTCCTCATCCAGACTGCTTCCTTTGCGGCATCATTTGCAGCAATGTACTCAACTTCCATCGTAGAGTCTGCAACGGTATCCTGTTTGGAACTCTTCCAACTCACCGCCCCTCCATTGAGGGTAAATACAAACCCAGAGATAGATTTGCTGTCATCCTTATTACTCTGAAAGCTCGAATCGGTAAAGGCCTCCATTTGGAGATCTCCGTTACCATACACCAAGAACAATTGTTTAGTCCTTCGCAAGTACTTAAGAATGTTCTTCACAGCTATCCAGTGATTCTTCCTTAGGTTGGAGATATCAAACTCTCGTTGACTACCTGCTTCTGATACCTGCTTATTACACCTAGTGCATAAGCTACATCAGGGCGTGTACATAACATCGCATACATTATAGATCCTACAGCTGAAGTATAGGGTATAATGCTCATGCGAGCTCTCTCTTCATCAGTCTTTGGGCAAAAGTCCTTAGAGAGAATGACTCCATGGCAAGCGGATAAGGCACCCCGCTTGGAGTCTTCCATACTAAACCTCTTTAGGATGGTGTTGATGTACCTGGTTTGGGACAAACCCAATGACCTTTTGGATCTATCCCTATAGATCCGAATGCCCAATATGTACGTGGCATCACCCAGGTCCTTCATGGAGAACCTTTGTGATAAGAATGATTTGACCGACTGCAGCATAGGAATGCTATTTCCTATCAGAAGAATGTCGTCCACGTACAATACGAGGAATGCAACAGCTCTCCCTACAACCTTCTTATAAACATAAGGTTCATCTGGATTTTTGATGAAATCAAACTCTTTGATAACATCATCAAAACAGATGTTCCAACTCTGTGATGCCTGTTTTAATCCATAAATGGATTTAAGCAATCTACATGCTTTCCCGCTGCTCCCATTGTCAACGAAGTCCTCTGGCTGATCCATATAAACGCATTCTTCTAAATCACCATTTAGAAATGCAGTTTTAACGTCCATCTGCCAGATTTCATAGTCGTAGTGAGAAGCAATAGCAAGTAGCATCCGAATGGATTTAAGCATGGCTACGGGAGAAAAAGTTTCGTCATAGTCTAGACCTGGTCCTTGATGAAATCCTTTCGCCACAAGTCTTGCCTTATAGGTCTCCACCTGTCCATCTACACCAATCTTTCTTTTAAAAATCCATTTGCACCCCACGGGTTTTACCCCAGGGGTACAATGTCCAAAGTCCCTACTTTGTTGGTGTACATAGACTTCATTTCAGATCTCATGGCATCCAGCCACTTCACAATTCTCTACTCGTGATAGCTTGCTGAAACTGGTAGGATCATCATCCTCCATGACGCAATCTTCTCTATCACCATCAATGAGGAAACCAAAGTACTTCTCCGGTGGGCGAGAAGTCCTACCAGATCTACGGAGTGCTTGAGGTTCATTTGTTTCTGTTGTAACAGCCGGTTCAACCAAGTCGTCATTTGTAACTTGTGTTTCTAGAATTTCTTCTAGGTCTACCACATTGCCATCTGTATCATTTGTAAAATTTTCTTTTTTCTAAAAATGTGGCGTGCTGAGAAATAAACACCTTTTGTTCCTCCTTGTGGTTGAATAGATATCCATAGGAATTCTTTGGATACCCCACAAAATTACACATGACTGACCGTGTCTCGAGTTTGTCCGGATTTTTATTTTTGATATAGGCCGGACAACCCCAAATCTTAACTCGTTTAAGAGATGGTCTCTTCCCATTCCATATCTCATATGGCGTGGTAGACACGGTTTTGGTTGGAAACCTGTTCAATAGAAACGCTGTAGTCTCCAATGCATACCCCAAAAATGAGACAGGTAACTCAGCATCACTCATCATGGAACGAACCATATCCAATAGGGTCCGATTCCTCCGCTCTGACACACCGTTGTGCTATGGTGTGTAAGGAGGAGTGAGCTGAGAGAGAATCCCATTCTCTTTTAGAAAGTCTGCAAATTCTGTACTGAGATACTCCCTACTTCGATCTAATCGAAGTATCTTGATACTCAATCCGGTTTGTTTTTTCTACTTCAAGTTTGTACTCAGTGAATTTCTCGAAAGCTTCAGACTTATGCTTTAGTAAAACACATGACCGAACCTTGAGAAATCATCAGTAAAAGTTATGAAGTAAGAAAAACCGGCTCTAGCCTGTGTAGACATGGGCCTGCATACATCACTATGTATGAGGTCTAAGAGCTGAGTAGCTCTTTCTCCGTGTCCTGTAAACAGTGATTTGGTCATTTTACCCTTGATACAAGACTGGCAAGTCGCATAAGATTTATATTCAAAGGGGTTTAAATATCCATCTTTATGTAGCTTGTTTAGTCTTGTTTCGTTAATATGATCAAGTCTACGGTGCCAAAGAAAAGCTTCATTTATTTCTGAAAGTTTTCTTTTATTAGTGTGCTGTATGCTGAAAACTGTGTGTTGATTTAGGACGTATATCCCGTTATTAAGTGTACCATACCCAACCAACATTTGATTCAAGTTAATGTTCATAACATTATTCTGCAATATAAAATGATATCCTTCATTGTCTAACAAAAAAACGGATATTATATTACAAAGCATACTAGGTATATAATAACATGGGTTCAAAACCAATATACACCCTGACGGCAACCCCAGGCGATACTTTCCCACTGAAACCACATGTACATTGGAACCATTTCCAACCCGGAGAGTATGGTCACCTGTCTTCAAAACTTTGCTATTTTTCAGCCCCTGCATGGAATTGCAAATGTGAGAACCTAAATCGGTATCCAATACCCAGGAAGCAGTGTTTATAGAAAAACAGTTTTCTGTCACAAACACACCTAAAGCGGAAGCATCACCATGCTTCTTCCTTTTGAGATCCAAGTACTCCGTGCAGTTGCGCTTCCAGTGTCCCGATTTGTGGCAGTGATAGCATTCCCCTTTCCTCGATTCCCCAGCCGTTGACTTGTCTTTCCCCTTAGCCTTTTTAACTCCACCTCTAGGTTTGGAGGGTTTCTTCTTCATCTTTCCCTTGGCCTTGGCCTTCGAGCGAGAGGAGGAAGATGGCCCAACAATCAAAGCAGGAGTCTTCACTGAATTGAGAGTGCTCTTTGCACTTCTCAACATATTGAGAAGTTCAGGTAGTGACTTCTCCATGCTGTGCATGTTGAAGTTAACTACAAATTGAGCAAAGGATGGGGGGAGAGACTGTAAAACAAAATCAATATATTGTTCGTTCTCCATTTTCTATCCGAGGTTCTCAAGCTCTTCTATAAGAGCTATCATCTTCAGAACATGGTCACCTACTGGTGTGCCAGGAGCCATCCGCAGCTGAAACAGCTTTCTAGATGCTTCGTATCGTAGGACACGAGATTGCTCCCCCATACAACTCTTTTGTATGGAGAAAAACGGATTGGACATCCATCTGCTCATGCTTCTTTTGATGTGTGTTATCCATCGATACAAGCGCGAGGCATTTGGCCATGGCACAGTCAGCGTCCCATGTCTTGCGAACTTCCCTATCCGCAACTGAAAATTTAGGACCTGGGATGGGCGGGGCTGGAGCCGTGAGGATATATGATACCTTATCATAAGTCAAGGCAATGTTAATGTTCCTCAGCCAGTCTTTATAATTGATTCCATTAAGTTTATTTTTCTCTAGTAGAAATTTAAGTCCTGTCATTGGTATTTTCCATTAAGAGAGAGAAAAGAATACACTCAGCGAAAGCTCTTGTAAAGATCAGATTGGTTATTATCTTATCTAATCGATGACTTCCACTGCTTTTATCAAATCTCCCTTCAAACCTTAAAAGGAAAACTAGCCAGGATTAATTACATTCTATAACTTCGCTAACCGTTTAGCTAGGCCAGTGTCGGTACTTGAGGGAGATTCCCCGTGCTTTCGTACGGACCTAATTAAAGTAAACCTCATTTTTCCAGAGGCGTAGCCTCGTTAACACCTTTCTAAACACCTAATGAGTTAGCTAATTGTAAAGTGCAAAACTCTCCTGGGGGCAACTCTTGCTCACAGTGGGATCGGGATCCAACCATCACATGGAAGGTATGCAATCTCATTGCAAATTTCAAATCTTGAAACTCCCGATATGGTTTTTACCCTAGCACTCATGACCTTGGCTATGGTCAACAAATCGCAAGCACTAGTCAAGTTCAACCCGTCATTTCTTGATTAATTAGACCCATTCACATGACCCTTGGCTAAGGTCAACAAAGTCACATGCCTGTCCTAATTAATCACATCATATGCTGTGCAGGAAGACATCACTTAGCTATCGTACACTACGCCTTGGCTAAGGTCAAAAAACGTAGCATGAATACTAAGTACTCTACTTCCTAAAATGACGGAGGGTTGCGGATGGTTTTTAAGAAAACCTTTAACGCTTTGAACTTGATATCGTTATAGAATCAAACGGTTTTCAAAAGAAGTGGCTTATTCTCCGCAATTTTGAAATGTAGCCTTTTCACAAAAAGTCGAGCGGTCTTTAAATTCGATTCTGCAACATCTTTTTAGGTTTATTTTTCCTTACATTAATCATATTAATGTAGTCCCATCATTTAAATCCTTAAGCCAAACACAGAAAAGAAACGAAAATTCAACGTATGCTTATGCCATCCGCATTCGCCACAATATTCCGTTATGCACCATTAGGTTACTTAACTAATGGCATACCGGGACGGGACTAGCGCGGGTGCAAAACATAAGCAACGCCTACTATATATCTCATATATAATATTGCATTCGTCTCAGATATATCAATCGGTCACATTACAGAATATAAACAGCAGAAGCACATATATGAAAATATAGGATATACTAGGAATTCCGTATTTTATATTTAGCCAACGATAGAAAATACGGGTTCCACGGTCGTGATGAATAGCCAATCCGGCACCCTAGACCCTTACGAGAGCGGCAAGCGACCCTACCAATTCTAGAGTTAAGAGACCCGGTCTCGACTCCTCGAGATGGCCTCCCACTGGACTCTAGAACCCGGTCACTTGTGCTCCCCACCTTGGGTCTATTCTAATGCGGAAAAGTAAATAATATACATCGAAGGAAGTATCATCCTCAACCCGGATGTGCCCCAATAAAAGAATATTACATACAAATGAATTTTACATGAATGAAAAGAAAACTCTCATCTCACATAAAAACCCCGGCTATTCATCACGACGATCCTATACATCATTTCACAGCAACATATAACATCTCATGTCAATATATGCTAATAAACTAGGCGATTTTAAACCATTTGATCGATCGATCAATGACCCAAAAATTCTTAGAGAAGCTCAACACCTGAGCAGAATTAAAATTACCCAGAAGCATGCCACGGTACTTATAGACCAACCGTAGAAGGGCCGACCCAAGCCTCACAAACGGAGCCGCGGAACCGCCGCCAAAACCAGTTTTCTGCCGCGGTTCTGTGGTCGTTTAGTCGAGTTAGGGTATCATTCTTCTAGAGGGTCCATAGAATTACCTGCATGATTTTCTGAATATTTTTAATGTGAAAAATTCCAACATTTTGAAAAATTTCTAGAGAAGGGTTTTTCCTGGTAATCGATGTTCGTTCGAAGTATTTTGATGTCGTCTAAGTTAATCTAATGTTCTAGCTTGGCTTTGATACCACTATTGGCTTTGACTAGCACCTCACAAGGGTTTGTATTGTATCAAACATGCTACAATTTAATTTTTTAGGGTGCTAAGCAAACTAAACTAGGATCAAATTAGAAATTTAAAGTAACATATGAAGTAGTATCACATACTATAAGTAATAAAACACTAAGTAAAGAGAATACAACCTTTGTAGTTCTTTTTGCTTGACTCCTTGGCTACTTGAGAGTTTCAACGGGCTTGCTAGCGATCTTCCGAGTCCACGATAATCCACCCAGAGTCCTCTTTGTCCAAGCTCTACTTGATCAAAAGATGAACATGAAGCTAACGCTCTAAACTAATTGGCTAGACTGGTGTAAAATGATGATCTGGTTTGTTTTCTTACTTCAAAACTCTATCTTTATCACTATCTCACTCACTAAAAAGGTCAAGAGTGCAAGAGAGAGGAGGAAGAAGATGATGACAACTCAAGAGCTCAAGTTATGATGAATTCTCATAATAAAAATGAGAATAGAAATTATATATAATTTCCACTCTCATCCTAAACCATGGGTTAATAAATATCTAGATATTTACTTTGGAGAAAAGAGAGCCATAGAAAATTAACTCATGGTTAATGCAAGGTTAAGTGTAGAGAATAAAGGATAAATATCATGAATTAATTCTATTTACATTAACCCAAAAATAAATATTAGATAAATACTTTCATGTGAGTTTTGCATTGCCACCACTAGTGTATCAACAACTATGATACACACAAGTATATGCATGTATGTGTGCATGCACATCAACATGTGCATCAACATAAACATATGCATACATACATGCATGCATATAATAAAGAAAAGGGTTTAAACAAAGTGAGCAATAAAGTCAATGTTAAATCAACACTTGATTTAACAAACCGGCCATATCACATACGACCCGACCAATAGTAAATCGCCCGATTAATATACGATATCACATACGCGCATTTAATCGGGTCCCCGCGCATATCACATATGCACACCATATCGTTTCTCCTGGGCTAGGAAACTCCTCTGTAGGACTTTAAGACTCGTCAATACGCCGGCAGTGGGTGATGATCATATCAAGTACCCCCAAGCTACAAGAGGTCAGCTAAACGTAACAGCCATCCGGGTATTGAGCGATCAGAAGAAAACAAGCGAACATGTCAAAACTCCCGTCGAGCCAACTGGTAACACTACCGTACAGTCCGGTCTCTTTGTCAGATATTCTGCATATCAAGTTTAGGGATGGCATCGTTGACCCCAATAACTCAATAAGTCATGCCGATGTATGGCCTATAATCAGATCGAGAAACTACTGATAACCCTTATCAGTAAATCTCAACAGCCCTGGCCATGGACTTACTGATATAGCCAATCGAGCACAGTGCAATATCAACCCCCAATACCGGGAGAGACGAAACCCCTCTTATCGCTCTTTGCCTTCACATGTCTCGGGACTGTACCCAAAAGCCACCTGTTTGCATGATTCAGCAGAGCCGTGGTAGGGTGGAAATCAAAGCACAGTGGGAGAACGCGTGAGACTTTATGACGATCTCGGGTCTACAAACTAACCTGTACCAGTGTCACCTGAAAACTGCTATCCGACGATAGATATAATACCATATAGGAGTTCTCGGCGAGTCCGTCCAGTGTACCCAGTCTCCACTGAGCATCCGCATATGATCTTGATGTCAAACATCAATGGATATGGGAACATCCATCGCCCATCATATGGGTCTAGTTTCATATACGCTAATCTACTCTGGAATATCGATACACCCACGACTAGGGCTATTTCAGGATATGCTTATAAACTACACATATCCTACTAGTATGATCTGCATCATAATCACAGTAGTCAAGCAAATATCCTCAGGGCTTTATCAACATGTACAAATGAATAAAAGCATGATCAAGTGAACATATCAGATAAAGAGTAACCAGATAGTATACTATCATGTCGAGCAAGAAAGTCCTCTGTATATATATACACACACACACACACACACACACACACACACACACACACACACACACACATATATATACATCCACTATCATATAATGGCCTCTAGGGCATACATATACCCAACACCTTTTGATCTTCAGCTTCATCTTTGGCCCGGCTTGATGGGAACCGCAGAGTCCGTCGTGAATTTCTTGGATGACTCTCTTTGCTACCTTCGGTCCCAAGCATCTCAGCCACAAAATGTCGAATGACCTCTTATATAGAGTATCATTGACGAAGGCAAAAGAAGGGGCTCGCCTCATGAGCTGATGTCTTGACGACGCGTCTTCGGGTGTTTGATGGGATTTGAAGTAGTCTATGAAGACTTCTCTCCAATCCTTAGCCTTTTCTTTGTCTTCTATTTGGCAGGCTGCTTGCTTGGCCGCTTCCTTTTCTTCAGACGGTTCCAGAGATATCTCTACTGGCGTGAGAATCCGGCGGTTTTGCACAATGATCCTTACGTCATCAAGGTTTGCGTCGGCCAGTTCTTTAGCGAGTTTTTCTAACGCATCCGCCTTGGTATTTTCCGCCCCCGGTATGCTTTCCAGGATGTAGGAGAGGATTTGAGTCAGCAGTTGCTGCACTCTTTCACCATACCTGATCAGTTTTGGCTTGCACGTCTGATAGTCTCCATTTACTTGGCTAATCACCAGCTGGGAGTCTCCATATATGAGGTGGTTTTCGATCCCCATGTCGACAACGATCTTAAGACCCGTTATCAAAACTTCATATTCCGCTTCGTTGTTTGTTCTTGGCTCTGTTAACGAAAAGGGCGAAACGCATTATCCCTCCTTATGGAGTCACGAAGATAAGGCCTACCCCAGCTTTGATTATGGGGGTGTTGTGCTTTCGCTTTTCCATGGAAGATGCTCCATCGAAATAGAGTTCTCATCGGGCATTATTTCCTTCTTCCTCCCTGTCAATTGCATCGAACGCGTGTTCATCCCGCAATTCGCAATTTAAGGGGGAGTTGGCTCGTATTGGATGTTCAACGAGGAAATCAGCGATGGCCTAGCCCTTTACTGCCTTGAGGGGTCGATATGTTATCGAGAACTCCATCAAGAGGAGGGCCCATTTGGAAAGCCTTCCTGTTAGTATGGCTCTTGACATCAAGTACTTGCGAGGATCCACCTTTGATATGAGATGGACCTCATGTGCCAAGGCATAATGCCCGAGCTTCGTTATCGCGAAGATTAATGCTAGGCAATGTTTTTCGATAGGGGAGTAGTTGTTTTCTGCCCTCAGGAGAACTTGACTCAAATAATAGAGAGCTCTCTTCTTTCCTTGATTATTCTCCTGTGCCCATAGGATGCCTAAAGAACCTTCGAGGGTTGTCGTGTACCGGATGAGGGGCTTTCCCTTGACCGGAGCGGTCAATACTGGAGGGTTCTGCAGATATTGCTTGACTTCGTCCAGCGCATTTTTGCATTTACGATCCCAGACGAATGGGGTCCTCTTCTTCATCAGGTGACTGTAGGGACGGCACTTGCCGGTGAGGTTGGCTATGAACCTTTGGATATATGCGAGCTTTCCTTGGAAAGACCGCAATTACTTGAGAGTTCATGGCGAGGGAATTTCCATAATCGCCTTGATCATTGATGGGTCTATTTCGATACCTCGGTGTCGTACGAAGAATCCTAGGAATTTTCCTGAGGAAACTCCAACGAGCATTTCAGAGGGTTCATCTTCAGATTATATTTCCGAAGACGCTGGAATACTATTTTCAGATGCTCACAGTGCTCTTCGTACGATTTGTTTTTCACCACGAGGTCGTCGATATAATATTCAACGATCTCATGGATGCGGTCATCAAAGATCTTTGTCATGGCCTTCTGGTAGGTAGCACCAACATTCTTCAAGCTGAAGGGCATCACCTTATAGCAGAATATGCCTAGCGGAGTCCGTAAGGCGGTGTGCTTTTGGTCTTCGGGATGCATTTTTATTTGATTGTAACCTGAAGATCAATTCATGAAGGAGAAGACCACGTGAGTAGACATGTAATCGATCATTAGCTCGGTAACCGGTACGGGGAAGTCATCCTTTGGACAAGCTTTATTGAGGTCCCGAAAGTCCACGCAGATGCGCACTGTCCCATTTTTCTTCATCACCGGGACAATGTTGGCGATCGGGTCGGGATATTGAACTTCTTGGATGAAACCGGAATCGATTAGTTTCTTGACTTCGGTGTTAATACTCATTTCAAGTTCGAGCCACATTCTTCTGGGTGCCTGTTTGATTGGCTTGACGTTCGGAGATATTGCCAGTTTATGCACCGCTATTTCTGGATCTAGTCCTGGCATCTCGGAATAGTTCCATGCGAAGCAGTATTTATACTGCATAAGCACGTCTTTTAGTGCATCCACCTGCTCTTTAGACAGCAGCTCACTGACGAATGTTGGTTTTGGATCGTTCGTCGTCCCCAAGTCGATTTTCTTCAGATTGTCTGTTGTGGTGTGTATCCCTTCTTCTAGCTCTTTTGGCGCCGGTGGAAATTCTGAGATCACCTCGTCCTCATCTTCATTTGCGAACACTGGGAGAGGTGGTCCATATTCTCATGCTTTCCCTCCTTTGAGATTGTTATTATGTGACAGGTACGAGTTCGTTTTCAAGCTCGATGTTGATCCGGACTTTCCTTCGCAGTGTAGGTTGCTCTTGGCTCATGCTTTCATGGTGGGGCTACCTTCCAATTGTTGGATAGAGCAAACCTGCCTTGCTGATACTGGTCTTCGACCCAGTCTTTGAAGGTGAAGCAATCTTCAACAGGATGTCTTATCGCTCGGTGGTAGGAGCAATAAGCCAGATGATGGATCTCATTTATTTGCTTAGGGTGCCGAGACTCCGGGAGTGTCATCATTTGATGCTTCATGACAAGGTTGAATATTTTCCTTATCTTTTCTTCAGAGAGGGAGAGTATTCCCGACCCATCTTTTTCATAAAAGACGGATTCCAACTGACTTTTTCTCGATCGTGTGGCTTCTTGAATCCGCTTTGTTGTCTTCGAACGCTATTCCCGTTCTTGATCTTGTTGTTGCTTCCGCTTCGGACTTTTTCCTTGCCACGAGTGCACACAGCAGGTTGAGGATGAAGGGCATCATCGTCTTCTCTTTCTGTAGACTGCTGAATGAGATGTTGCGTCCTGGCTTTCTCGTAAGTGGCCATTTCGTGGCTGTGGTCATCCCGAACCTTTTGACCCACTTCCCTTATTAGCTTGCCAATTTGTTCTTCGAATGATGGCCTTGTTATTCTCCTGGTTCGGCATCAGCGCTATATGGAAATGCATTCGCTTCTCCACCGGAGTTATTTATGACATGGCAACCATAGAATCGCTCCCGTTTCTTGGACCGAATGTATCCAAGTCCCGTCGTCTATATCCTCCCGTCGGGTATTTTTTGCTGAGTTCCGGAAATGTCCCAAATCTTGTTGTAGAACTGGACTTGTCGAGCGGTTTGTTTGAAGGGTACACCTTGGTATCTCAACGGCCTTTTCAATCCCTCTGCATAATATCTGGGCAGACAGATTGGTTAGAGCCTGTCGAGCGCAAAATCAGCACCATGCCAGGCTTATATTTCCATCTTAGTCTCCGTAGATTGGTAGAAGAGGATCGCCTTTTTACCTTTTCGTCTAGGAGGAACGTAGAAGGTCTGCAGCTCTTGCACGCCGTATGTGTCGAGCGCGTGGAGTTCTCTGTAATGGTGCTGCGGAACCATGGTGATTTGCAAGCTCTGATCAGCTCTAATGACGGTTTGTATTTATGGACGAACAGAGAGAATACTATGTTGACTTCATCTTCGGAGTCGCTCCCAAAGACCAAAATAGGCGTAGGTGGTCCTGGCCCGCTGCCTTGTGGTTACCCCGAGAAGACCATCACTTCATCATCTTCGATATCGCTCCCAAAGATCGGGATGGTGGCGACGGCTTTCTGTTGATTCTCCGATTTATGATATCTTTCCGTGTCTTCGAAGTCTGGTAACAAGTACTTAGCATCTTCATATTTGCGGACTTCATTTACGGAGAATGGGTTTAACTCTCCTGTAACGGTGTACTCAAGGCCGTCTTTGAAGTACTTCATACACAGATGTTGTGTAGAAGGGATGATGTTGTACTCATGCAACCAAGGCCGGCCGAGCAGAGCGTTATAGCAAGTCTTGGCATCGATGACATGAAACTTGATGTCAGTGACGAGCATCCCGAAGCGTAATGTCAGTATTATGGAACCAAGTGTTCGTAATGACTGCGAGTCGAACCCGGAGATAGTAATTTTGTCCCGTGTTAGGTGTTGAACGTTCATGCAAATCTCCTTCAACACTCTCATATTGAGAAGGTTGACGGAGGACCCGTTGTCAACCAGGATCTTCCCTATCGAGTCGAATCCGGAGATAGTAATTTTGTCCCGTGTTAGGTGTTGAACGTTCATGCAAATCTCCTTCAACACTCTTATATTGAGAAGGTTGACGGAGGACCCGTTGTCAACCAGGATCTTCCCTATCTTGATGTCGTGTTAGTACCCAGTGACATTCAGAGGACGGTTGTGTTCGCACGTTCCGAGGAGGAGATCTTCATCGCCGAATGTGATGTCAGCTCTGTGAACTTCTTCCAGCTTGTCCTTCATCTTTTCTTTTGCAAGGAAGACTTGAAACTGATCGGGCTCTTGTAATGCCTTGATCATAGAATCTCGTGCCTCTTTGGACAGGAGGAGATATGCTCAGTTGTGAAGGTATCTTCCTCAGGTGTGCCAGGACATTGTAATCCACCTTGTTTTTCTTAGGCGGCTCCTTAGCTGTGAGCTCTTTGACGACTCTATCATCGAGGGCAATTTTCTCAGGGACTTTTTCCTTCCCCTTGTCTCTCTTACCTGAACCTTTGTTTGAGGGTCCGAGATTTTTTTCAGGCAACGTACGGCTACGCAGTTGGATGTTCTCGCATTTCTTCACCTCTTCTTCTTTTCCAGAGGTGGATCCCTCGAAGAGAAGGCCAATGGCTATTTCTTTGTCAGAATTGCTTCCGAAGGTAAGAACTTGAGATTTCCCATTTGTTGAAATGGCATCAACCATATGACAGTTACCGGCTGTTTTTCCATGTTCATCTGTCACATTTTTTCGCTGTCGACGAGCTTCATGCTTCATCCTCTTGAAATGTTGTTGGTGAGCAACGTGTTCCTGTCACCACTGCTTGAAGGCATTGCACTCTTTGGTGGGGTGCGTGACCTTCCGATGGTATAAGCAGTATTTTGGATGTATATCCGCTTCGTCAAGACACGTACTCCCAGGAGTATTTCCTTCGAAAGGTAGCATCTTCATTCCCATTGACAGGGCTTTGGCGAACCGTTTCCCCGTCTTAAACCTGCTTTTGTCCGCAAGTGTGCTTCGATCTGGTTGGAGTACTTTGTGACTCTTCCTCACCGCAGCTTCTTCATCCTGACGCTGACACTTGGCCTTTTCGTATATGGTCATTTAACGTTCTCGGTTAGGTTTGCTTTTCTGAAGGATTTCGCTCAGCAGCCTGTCAATCAAGTCATCTGAAGGCTCTAGAGATTTTGACACCGGTCCTGCCCCCAGTTCCTCTGCGTTGCTTTCCGACGCCGAGGAGGCTTCTTCGTCTTTTAACGACAGGTGAGAGATCATGTGGCAACTCTCTATATACTCCTCAGGTTCTTCTTACGAGTCGTTCCCCTCATCATTGTCACTGTCTTCGTTCTCAAGAATATGCTTGAGGAACTCTTCAAGTGTGATTGGGGTCCGCGGTTTTTGGTTGTAGTCCTCCAGTGCGTCGATGTATTTTTGCAAGTACATGCGCTTGTCGTCAGGTTGCACAGGCTTCTTGGTCTTCTTCTTTCCTTTTGAGGACTTTGAAGACTTGACCTGGGTGTTTTGCCCATTGTTACCAGCGTTCGGTGCCGAGCACGGTTTAAGCATCCTCTCAATGATCTCAGGCTCCAGCGGGCTTTTCTATCTGATCCCCGTGTATGCTTGAAGATCCTTCAACATTCTTTTAATTTTAGCCGAAAGGACAATTTCCCACGGAGCTTCTTCTATAAATGAGCATAATGCCCCCGGTGTGTCCACCTTTTTAGGAGCATGCTGCTGTGGCGGGTTTACCTTCCAGTTTTCGGATAGCGCGAACTTGCCTAGCTGGTACTGGTCCTCAACCCAGTTTTTGAAGACGTAGCAATCTTTAATTGGGTGGCCTATTACTCGGTGGTAGGGGCAGTAGTTAGGACTATTGACGTCTCCAGGCTGCAGTAGGCGTCTCGGATCCGGCAGAATGATGATCCTGTTGCGCACTGCCAGTTCGAACAGTCTCCTCGTTTTATCCTGTGGAAATGAGTAAAGATATCTCAACTTCTTTTCGAGGGACTGGCTTGTGTTGCTTTGGCGAACGACCGGTTTCGGGTCACCCAGTTGTTGTTGAGCGTTGGCAACGAAGGTCACCTTCCCTTTGCCCTTTTCATTCCGGAGATCCGTTTTTGAAGAGGACGACGGCCTATGGCCTATCTGGTCCATTTGGGCCAGCTTGTCGATCAAGGCCTGGAAGGTGGTCGGCTTGAAAAACATCATAAATTGGGATATAGTCGCCTGAGGATCAAGGGTCCCCATGAACATACCCACAGCAAGAGCTTCTTCTATGCGTTGTTCGCATTTTGACCATAGGTTCTGCCATCGAATTGCGTATTGAACCCATGTTTCTCCCGGTTTCACCCTGACATTGATCAATACCGTGATCGGGGTGCGCTCTCTGGCGCTTAAGAAACGTTGTGTGAATAACAGCTCCATTTCTGTGAATGTTTTGATGGAGTCATTCGGAAGCTAAGAATACCATTCAAATGCTGTCTCTGCCAAGCTGCCGACAAACTGGCGAAGCAGCAGTTTGCCGTCGCCTTCAGTATTGGCGCATAGAGCTCTGAACCGAGCGACGTGCTGATGGGGATTGCATGTCCCCTTGTACATATGGAATTTAGGGATCGTATATCCTGGTGGGTACTTGATTTGATTCTACCAGCCTGGATAAGGTTGCCCAGTTCTGACGACTTGGCCAGCCGCTTCGCTTGCCTGATGAGCTCGTCATCAAGGGCAGCTTTGGAGACCGTCTCCTCCCTGGCTCCTGATAGAGACGGAGGAGGGTTTGATGTCTCCCCTATGTCGTCTTCAATGATTATTGGAGGGTCTTCGGCTAGAGGATCCGCCTGGATCATCATCCCCACCATGTCCTGGAACAGAAGTGCCATTTGTTTTATATTAGCCGCTTGTTCCGCGGCCTCCTTATCCTTATTTTCCAACACCCTTCGCAGGAACTCGGTGTCGGTCTCTTGTTCCTGGCGTTGTTCCAACGATACTTCCGGGTTTTTTTTTCTGCCCAGTGAGTGCGGCCATTCTTGTCAACATCTCCTGGAGCTTTTGTTGTTGCTCCTGAGCTTTTGTCAGAGACCGCGTGAGTGGTCGATGACCCGATGAAGTACGGCTTTTCTCTTTCCCGGAAGCCATGTACACCGTGTGTACTACTATGCCCCCAGACTTGGGACGTTTGAGTCCATTGCTTTTGAAATTTACCGCAGGCATGGGGATCTTCTTCGGCCTTCTCCTCTTATGGGAGGTCGAAGTTGAGGAGGCCGTTGCAGCAGGCACCCATGCAGATGATTTCTTCCGTGGTACGACGGAGGGATGGTCCTCCTCTTACCGATTATTCGTTTTCTTCAGCTGGCGAGAATACTCTTTATCAATCACAGAGTCTTGGACTCTCCGCCAGACCCTGTGGATCTTAGAGGACAATTGCTGAGGAGGCTGTTCTAGTTTCGCTCACGTTGTGCTTTCAACAGGAGGAGGAGACTTCTTTAATACAGCGCTTGGAGAGTTCTTGCGTACCTCTTGAGCAGCTCGAAGTCGTTCACAGTTGGAACAACAGCGTCATTTTCCACCATCGGAGCTGGTAGGGTAAGTCCAGAAGGGGAACTGTCCCCAGTCTTCCTTACTCGGCGCCAGTGGTGACATCGAGCATGTCGTGCGGAAGGGACCAACTCTGTTGTGGAAGCGACCTCGTCATGCCCCTTGCTTTGATGAGAGTCCGATGTCGGTATCAGCCTGTCGAAGACTGACGTCCGCTTAGAGGGAACGATCAATCTGTCAAAGGTAGACTTTCTGGATGGGGAAGCATTTTTAACGACCTCTCCTGTTGCAGGATTTAAAACGGCCAGTCTTGCGAAGACCGATCCCTTAGCAGGATAAGCCCCTTTGACGACTTCATCTGCTGGAACTGGAATGGCTATCTACTTTGGGATAACCCCTTCAGGTATTGCGGGCCTTTTTGCGGGCCCACTGGAGCTTTGGCCCAGTCTGTCAAAGACTGAGGTGGCAGACTTGGACGGCCCGCTGAGAGGGGCCGTGGTAGTTGCAAGTCGATCAAAGACCGACTTCTTCGGAGCTTCCTGTGATGGCACCGGGGCGCTAAGCTTGCTGGTGGGATCATAGTCCCAAAGAACAGTCCAGTGGTGGCCTGAGTCACATGTTCCACTGGAAGGACGTAGATGGAGGCCGCTTGGGGCCCGTAAGTCACTCCTCCATTCGGGACGGGGCGAGATTTGCTGTTGCAGGTGTAGTTGGAAGCCATTGATTTCTCTTTTCTCTGCACAGGAGAAAGACACCAAATCTTAGTACCTCGAATCCAGGGGCAACCATATTAAACCACGATTCGTTCGTGAAAACTACACACGAAGTGTGGAGTGGAAAGAGGAAAAGGTCCCACCGGGCGTGTCAGAATCTGTTCTCCACTGAAAACGGGGAAGACAAATGTCTTGCCTGGATTTGGAGGCAGATGTTGTCACGCCCCGCTTCCCAGTATACGGGCAGAGGATACGATGAGGCTGCTACGTGTTTACTCTGAAGTAAACACGCTGAGCGCATCTAAGCAATATAAATAAAATGCACAAGAGGCAGAAACAATAGATATAATTGAAAAGCAACTTTATTTATTAACATTCTTTTTACAATACATCAGAAAAGTAAATACATGGAATGAAAAGCAATGCCTAAACAGTGGAATAACAAGAATGGAAAGTACTGAAATGAAATGTACAAGTAATTAGAGCTCCGGATCGAAAGTTAGCTGGTCTAAATCCTCGCTGGTGGGCTCGATCTCCAGTGAGTCTGAATCACCTGACGATATTCCAAAGAAAAAGAAAGAGAATGTCATCAGCGAACAAATCGCTCGGTAAGTCTCGTAAATAGATAAGAATGGAATAGACATAATAGAGTATTTATTATTATAATGTTGTATTTAGTGTTAACGTTGTTATTTTTAGCTTGGTACAGAAGAGGCCAGTGTATACGAAAGGAGTCTCACTAAACCAGAGACTACGGTATACGGAGTACAAGGAACCGTTCAGCCATGGTACAACGGAAATTGAATTCAGGTTAGGTATCTTAATGATTGCTGTCTCGTGCCAGTTCTAACACCTTCCGTACCAATCTACCCCTTATAAACCCCGCGATGTCTTGATTGTACTGTTTGTATTGTATATTTAATATAGTTGGATGACTTACCGAAACCATGATATCATTAAATAGATGTAACTGGAGAATCATATAGATGGAGGTATATCCATGGTTCGGTTCGGTCAATATAGATTGATTAGATTGAATAGACGGATTCATAGATCCATGTTGTATTGAAATTTGATACTTGAATCATATTCAAGTCAGATCAATTATATTGAGACTCAGTCTGAGTCAGACAATTTGAAAAGAAATTGAATCCTGAATTATGTTTTGGTGTTAGCGGTAACCGCTGCACATGGACGTCAGGATTTGTGTCTTTTTCAAAAACGATTACCGTGTTGATAACATCGTTTGTTAAGTTGCCTACTTTAAATAGGCAAGCACCCATATCTCCGGCTTCCTGAGGCTCAAGAGAGTGGTCCCGCTTAAACCTATGTTTACTAGGGTCGTTATTGTAATTTAGTATAACTTGAGGAGGTTTTATGTAAAAATAATTTTGTATAATTTTCAAAATACACCTCAAGTAATTTATTATCGTCTTTAAAGTTTTCATTGATGTATATTTTATCAATGTGACATTTCTAGTAAATAAAATCTATTTTTCATAATATATGGTATTTATTTGTAATATTGGAATTGTTTGGTATTTTCCTGTAAATGAGATATTTTTCTTGAATTTTGGAAATGTGGAATATTATAAATATTGAAAATAGATATTTTGATATTAATTACATATATATTTATTTATTAAAAATATAAGTTTTATTTATAATAGAAATCATATTTTCTAAAAAAATTGTATTTTAAATCTTTCGAGATCGTATGCTCCTTACGGAGCTCTGCATCTCGCGCTACTAAGCCCGAGGATGTGCGATAATCCGCACCATCCCAAACGGGTTTCACGAAATGGGTTGTAGTGGTTTATTGCAAAGATTTGTTAAAATACACATATTGTAGAAAAATGTTTTTATAAGTCGGAGGTAGTTATGTGTAAACTCGTATTTTTCCCAAATCTATGTTCCCAAATTCCATCGTGCTATATTACATATGAGTGTTGTGAGGAGGAATGTCATTACCTCATGAGTTTTCTAAAAGTAGCATGGTTAAAAGGTATAAACATGTCGATATGAAACATAAAGGTATTTTAATGTAAAATTGAAATAAAACTGGCTATGGTTATCATTTTAATGTCAAACTTGTTCTATTGTCTTAATTAATGAGTATTAAACAAGATAACAAATGTTGTAGGTTTGTTATTAAGAAAATGTTGTATTTTTGAAAGAAAAGAGAATCGGAAGCCGGATAACTTCGCTTCCGACACGTTTTAAGAATTAAGAATTTGAGAATGGAAAAAGGGAGAGAGAAGGGAGAATTACGGGATTAGGGTCAAGAGAAGAGGAAGAGGAAGATTGGGGGAAACACCGGTTCGTCATTTCGTGGCCAGAAACTCCTTGGATCGTCGTCGGAAGTTCATTGGAGTTTCTCCCTTTGCTATCTCCATTTGCATAAAAAAAGTCTTGAGAATTTTCTTGAGAGTTTGGGCAGAGATTTGAGAGTGAGGGGGTGATTTGAGGTGTGGTATTTATAGGAAAAATTAGGGTTTAGGATAATGAAAGGGTGTATTAAAAAATAGATTAAATGGGTGTTTAATTTGCTTTGTAAATGTGCAGCGAATTTAAATAGTACAGGGTTTATGGGGTAGGCCAAAGGTTTCCGAGGAGAGAAGAAAAATGGGGTTTCGACTGAGTTGGACCAGCGCCGCCGGCCGATTCGGCCGAGTCGCCGGCCTGAGTCGGCCGTGTCTCCTCGCCACGTGTCCCCGTCGCTTGGTTTACTGCAGTGGACTCGTTTGTTTTATGTGTGACTCTTGGTATTATGGGTTATGCACGTGTAGACTCTTGGACTTCTAAAAAGATTAAAAGAAATCAAAATAAAAAGATAATGTGGTTGATGGGATTTGATCTTTGGTGCTTTGTAACAGCATTGCAAAGTCTTATAAGTGAGCTACAAGCTCTTTCTTGATGTTCAAAATTGATTTAAATACTTATAGTACTCACAGGAAATGTAGATACCCCAAGTATACATTAACTTTAAATCAATTTTATGTACACAAGAATTGGAGTTGTTACAGTCTACCCTCCTTACAAAACTTTCATCCTCGAAATTTACAATTTATTTTAAAGATTAGTTTACAAATAGGTGAGGATATCTTGCACGCATCTCATCTTCCCTTTCCCATGTCGATTCTCCTAGAGTGTCTTTTCTCCACATCACTCGAACCAAGTTGATTTCCTTATTCCGAAATGACTTCACTTTTCTATTCAGGATCTCAATATGTTATTGCTCACAAGATAAGTCGGGCTGTACAGTGAGTTCGGAATGATCGAGAATATGGATGGGGTCACTCACATACCTTCTAAGTTGGGATATGTGGAACACATTGTGCACTCCTTCCAATAAAGATGGAAGTGCCAAGCGGTATGCCACCTCACCGACTCGTTCGAGTATGTCGAACGGTCCAATGTACTTTGAACTTAGCTTACCCCGTTTTCCAAATTGAATCACTCCGCGGTTTGGAGATATCTTCAGAAATATATTATCTCCCGGCTGGAACTCCAAATGACGTCGCTTTGCATCTGTCCAGTATTTCTGTCGATCTTGAGCTATGCGCATTCTTTCCCTGATAGTACGAACCACATCAACAGTTGCTACTATCATCTCAGATCCAAGAAGTTCTCTATCACCAATGTCGTCCCAACTTAATGGTAATCGACACTTCCTTCCATAAAGTGCTGCAAAAGGTGCCATTCCGATACGTGCTTGGTAGCTGTTGTTGTATGAAAACTCCACAAGATGTAGGTGATCATCCCACGATCCTCCGAAGTCTAATATACACGCTCTGAGCATATCTTCCAAGATATGAATAGTTCGCTCAGACCGACCATCTGTTTGTAGATGATAAGCTGTGCTGAAGTTCAGATTTGTTCCCAAGCTCGCTTGCAGACTTTGCCAAAATTGCGATCGAAATCTAGTGTCACGATCGGAGACAATGCAGACCAGTACACCATGAAGTCTCACAATTTTCTGTATAAGTTTATGGGTATCAGAGATAGTATATATTTGAAGATTAAAATCTTACTTAGATTCTTACCTCCATATACTTCTTTGCTAATGTCTCAGTAGATTGACTAACTCGAAATGGGATGAAGTGAGCCGACTTTGTGAGTCGATCCATAATAACCCATACCGCATGTTATCCTTTGTGCTGCGAGGGAGTGCAGTCATAAAATCCATTGTGATGTGTTTCCACTTCCATTCTGGGATAAGTAACGGTTGAAGTAATCCGGCTGTCCTGTGATGTCCAGCCTTTATTTGCTAACACACCAAGCATTTAGCGATGCTGCTGGATACTTCATGTTTCATTCCATGCCACCAGTAATTCTGACATAGATCTTTGTACATCTTTGTACCTACAGGGTGTACTGAGTAGGGAGAGCTGTGAGCTTCTTTCATTAACTCTTCCCGAACAGAACCTTTTGGTACACATAATCTACCACTGTATCTCAAAGATCCGTTTTCATGGATGATGAAGTCTGTTCTGAGTCCGTTCTCTACTTGTTCTTTGATCTTTTGCAACTTAGCATCACTTGCTTGAGCTGCTTTGATCTGATTGACAATGGTAGATTGAACTTGTAAGTTCATCAAACTTGAAGCGTTACCTGGCATGACTACTTCAATCTCCATCTGATTTAATTCCTCTTGAAGCTTCCACTGGACGGTGAGATTCATTGCTAATGGTTGGCGACTAAGGGCATCAGGTACCACATTCACCTTCCCTGGGTGATATTGCAGGTTGATGTCGAAGTCCGCCATGAGTTATAACCATTGTCTCTGCCGCATATTAAGCTCCTTTTGAGCAAACACATATTTCAGACTCTTGTGATCTGTGTATATGTTCACTCGTTCACCAAGAAGACAATGGCGCCAAATCTTAAGAGCAAAGTTAACGACTGCCAATTCCAAATCATGTGTCGGATAATTGCGCTCATGAATCTTCAGCTGTCTTGAAGCATAAGCCACAACTTTATCGTGCTGATGTAGAACACGTCCTAATCCCTTACTGGATGCATCACAATACACTTCGAAACCTCCAGTTTGATCCGGTATAACGAGAATAAAAGCTGATGTCAACCTTGACTTGAGTTCTACGAAAGCTTGTTCTCATGCTTGCCTGCTTCCCGGCCTGCCTCGCCCCATTGCCCAAAGCCAGTTTATGACCACACGAATTCTTCATCTTTACGTATGAGCTTGGTCAGGGGTGTTGCTATCTTAGAAAAGCCTTCAATGAACCTTTGGTAATATCCAGCTAGACCTAAGAAACTTCGAATGTCCTTCACTGACTTTGGTGTCGGCCATTTGCTTACTGCTGAAACTTTCGCTGGATCCACAAAGATTCCTTCGCCTGATACAATATGTCCAAGAAAACCAACTTGATCTAGCCAAAACTCGCACTTGCTGTACTTGACATATAGTTGATGTTGTCGTAGAGTTTCCAGGACAATTCGTAGGTGTTCGGCATGTTCTTTCTGACTCTTAGAATATACCAGGATGTCGTCGATGAAGATGACAACGAACCTGTCTAAGTACTCCCTGATAACTTGGTTCATCAGGTTCATGAATATTGCTGGTGCGTTGGTCACTCCAAATGGCATCACAAGAAATTCTTAATGTCCATAACGAGTTCTGAATGCTGTTTTATGAATATCAGCTTCCTTGACCTTCACCTGATGATAACTTGAATGAAGATCTAACTTAGAGAAAACATAAGATCTACTTAGCTGATCAAATAAATCGTCGATACGCGGTAGCGGATACTTTTTTTATAGTTACTCCGTTCAAGGCTCTATAATCGATGTACATTCTGTATGAACTTTCCTTCTTCTTCACAAGTAGAACTGGTGATTCTCAACTTGAAGTGCTGGGACGAATCCATCTTTTCGCCAATAATTTGTCCAACCGAGTTCGGACTTCCTTCAAACCTTCCAGACATAATTGATAAGGTGCTTTGATCTTCGGTTGTGCTCCTAGTACTAAATCAATGCTGAATTCAAGAGCTCGATCGGAAGGCAAACCTGGTATATCGTCAAGAAACACAATGTCGAACTCTCGAACCACTTCTGTCTTTGATCCTTCCTTCGCTTGAATTGCTCCAATCACCGCCTTCTTTGGTTTCGCCTTGTAGGTACTTGGCTCTAGGGTACGATCTCCACTTTTGAAATAGGAGACCGGATGCTCTGGAATCTCAAATACTACCCTCCTTTGACGACAGTCGATAGTAATATAGAAGGTTTCGAGCCAATCCATACCTAGAACCATATCGAAGTTCGGTATGTCCAGCACCTTGAAATCAGCATAGAATTTTCTGCTACAGACAACTACTGGACACAAGCTGTATCCCATTGTTGCCTTGAGAACGCCGTTTCCTGAACTGACATTCCAGCTGGATACAAGCGGTGTGGCTGGAATCGCATGAGTTCGGACGAACCGTTGCGATATAAAGCAATGAGATGCTCTAATATCGAAGAGTGCTAGTGCAGGAAGTGAGGCAACTAAGATTGTACCTAAGGTATATGGGATATGTTTTAGGTATAGAAAAAATATGTAGGTAGGTGTTAAGACTGAAAGAAAAGCTTGAGAAGAAAAGGTTACTAGTGATAACTTGGCCAGTAGCTTCAGCTTCTTCCACGGTCATCGTGAAAGCCTGTCGCCGTGGTACATTCCTCCTGCCCGAAGGAGCATTCCTCGGAACGTCCCGTTGAGCTTGATGGAACTGACGAGGAGGAGGTGCAGTCGGTGGTCCTCTAGGTGGTGGAGCAGGGAGAGCGAGTCTTGGAGTAGGTGCCTGAAGGGCTGGTTCTACTGGTAAGTGATTGCTGGCCTGGGTGCAGCAATTGCGTTGTGTCTTCGGGGACAAGACCCAATATCATGAGTAGCTAAGCCGCAGACTAAGCAAAGACGGTTGGCTCGCCGGCAGTCTTTCATCAGATGTCCATCTCTCCTGCAGTATGTGCAAAAGGTTGGGCTGGGCCGGTTGATTGGTACTCCCGGTCTCCTGGGCACAAATGGTGTCCTTGATGAGGCTCGTCCTGCCATCTGGGTGGCAGGGTGCTTAACTCCACTAGATTGAGATCTATCCCTCATCTTTACCACCGCCTCATAACGGCGGGCAGCTTTCAGAGCCGATTCATGAGTCGGAAAGTCTCATGTGGCTAATGTAGCCTGGATCTCCGGGTCTAACCTTTGTTGAAATCGACGGGCTCTGATCTCATCCGTCGGTATCAGGTGTGCCGCAAATCTGTTAAAGTATTGTGTTAGCTGTGTAGTATGTGATATATTGAAAAATCGAATTATTGAGATATATCTTACCGACTGAGCATGGTGAACTCAGCATCGTATTCATCCACTGATTTGGTCCACATCGAACCCTGTTGTAAGTGAATGAACTGCTGTTCCATATCGAACCTGCAGTCTCAGGGAAGTACTTTGCGCCAAACATGTCACGGAAAGTCCTCTATTCGATCGGCTTGGTGAGACGGCTTTCTTCCGTCTTCTACCAGACCCGTGCATTGTCCGTGAGCTGCAACTTCGCAACACGAACCCAAGCTATCTCTGGCACTTGTACTGCTGCTAGATCATCTTCGATGCTCTGAGCCCATTCCCTAGCTTCTAGAGGGCTCTCTTTTCCTGCAAACTGCTTGGGGTGTAAGGCTCTGAATTGCTTCACCCCAGGTGCTTCTGCCTCGGGACGGTTCATTAGAATAGCAGTCTGCTGCTGATGTCCTTCTAGGAGGCTGCAAATTGCCTCAAGAAGAACTGTCTGCTCGTTGATCGGAGCAGCGACGACAGGTGTGAGTGGTGGTGGTGGGGGAGTGTTGTTGACATTCGTGCTGGTGTTGTTTGGAGAATCCATAATCTTGAAAGAAAATTTAGGTTAGGACAGATTCAAAATATATGAAATGATAAGATTCAAGAAGTATGAATTGTAAAGAATGTTTTCAGTTGCTGGTTCTTGTGTTATATTGATTAGGTTGTCCACACAGTGCTGGACTGCATGGTAGGGTTCCATACAGCTCTGACCTGCATGGGCCACCAATAAAACCTGTCACGCCTCGCTTCCCAGTATACGGAAAGAGAACGCAACAAGGCCGCTACGTATTTACTCTGAAGTAAACACGCTGAGCGTATCTAAGCAATATAAATAAAATGCACAAGAGATAGAGACAATAGATATAATTGAACATCAACTTTATATATTAACATTCTTTTTACAATACATCAGAAAAGTAAATACATGGAATGAAAAGCAATGCCTAAACAGTAGCATAACAGGAATGGAAAGTACTGAAATGAAATATACAAGTAACTAGAGCTCTGGATCGAAAGCTAACTGGTCCAAATCCTCGCTGGTGGGCTCGATCTCTAGTGAGTTCGAATCACCTGACGACATTCCAAAGAAAAAGAAAGAGAATGTCGTCAGTGAACAAATCGCTCGGTAAGTCCCGTAAATAGATAAGAATAGAATAGACAGAATAGAGTATTTATTATTATAATGTTGTATTTAGTGTTAACGCTGTTGTTTGTAGCTTGGTACAGAAGAGGTCAGTGTATACGAGAGGAGTCTCACTAGACCAGGTACTAAGGTATATGGAGTATAAGGAATCGTTCAGCCACGGTATAACGAGAATTAAATTCAGGTTAAGTGTCTTAATGGTTGCTGTCTCGTGCCACTTCTAACACCTTCCGTACCAATCTAACCCTTATAAACCACACGATATCTTGATTATATTGTTTGTATTGTTTGTATTTCATATTGAATATAGTTGGATGACTTGCTGAAACTATGATATCAGTAAATGGATGTAACTGGAGAATCATGTAGATGGAGGTATATCCATGGTTCGGTTCAGTCAATACAGATTGAATAGACGGATTCATAGATCCATGTTGTATTGAAATTTGATACTTGAATTATATTCAAGTCAGATTAATTATATTGAGACTCAGTCTGAATCAGATAATTTGAAAAAAACCTGAATAATGTTTTTGTGTTATCGGTAACCGCTGCACATGGACGGCAGGATTTGTGTCTTTTTCAAAAACGATTATCATGTTGATAACACCGTTGGTTAAGTTGTCTTCCTTAAATAGGCAAGCACCCATATCTTCGGCTCCCTGAGGGTCAAGAGACTGGTCCCGCTTAAACCTATGTTTACTAGGATCCTTATTGTAATTTAGTATAACTTGAGGGGGTTTTATGTAAAAATAATTTTGTATAATTTTCAAAATACATCTCAAGTAATTTATTATCGTCTTTAAAGTTTTCATTGATGTATATTTTTTCAATGTGACATTTTTAGTGAATAAAACCTATTTTTCATAATATATGGTATTTATTTGTAATATTGGAATTGTTTGGTATTTTCCTGTAAATGAGATGTTTTTATTGAATTTTGAAAATATGGAATATTATAAATATTGAAAATAGATATTTTGATATTAATTACATATATATTTATTTATTAAAAATATAAGTTTTATTTATAATAGAAATCACATTTTCTAAAGAAAATTGTATTTTAAATCTTTCTAGACCGTATGCTCCTTGCGGAGGTCTGCATCTCGCACTACTAAGCCCGAGGATATGCGATAATTCGCACCATCTACATTGCAAAGATTTGTTAAAATACATAATTTTGTAGAAAAAGGTTTTTATAAGCCGGAGGTAGTTATGTGTAAACTCGTATTTTTCCCAAATCTTTGTTACCAAATTCTATTGTGCTATATTACATATGAGTGTTGTGAGGAGGTGGGTCATTACCTCGTGAGTTTTCTAAAGCTAGCATGGTTAAAGGTTATAAACATGTCGATATGAAACATACAAGTATTTTAATGTAAAATTGAAATAAAACTGGCTATGGTTATCATTTTAATGTCAAACTTGTTCTATTGTCTTAGTTAATGATTATTAAACAAGATAGCAAAAGTTGTAGGTTTATTATTAAGAAAATGTTGTATTTTTAAAAGAAAAGAGAATTGGAAGCCGGATAACTCCACTCCCGACACGTTTTAAGAATTAAGAATTTGAGAATGGCAAAAGAGAGAGAGAGAAGGGGGACTTACAGGATTAGGGTCAAGAGAAGAGGAAGAGGAAGATTGGGAAATCACCGGTGCGTCGTTTCGTCGCCGGAAACTTCTCGGATCGTCGTCGGAAGTTCGTCGGAGTTTCACCCTTTGCTAACTCCACTTGCACACAAAAAATCTTGAGATTTTTCTTGAGAATTTGGGTAGTGATTTGAGAGTGAGGGGTAAAAAGGATTATTAATCCTTAACTTTTCGAGAAATCCTTCATCAGTTGTTGTGAATGACTGATTTTTTAATCTTTCGACCTTGGTTCCGTAGGAGCAAGTCAGAAAGATTGAGAAATAGAACCATCTGATTTGATTCGTTCTTAATAGCCATGAGATGATCATCTTAAGGTGACCCTTTTGTCAACGGATGGGCATGGCCGGCTCCCATAGTGTGACGGGCGGTGTGTACAAGGCCCGGGAATGAATTCACCGCCGTATGGATGACCGGAGATTACTAGCGATTCCGGCTTCATGCAGGCGAGTTGCAGCCTGCAATCCGAACTGAGGACGGGTTTTTAGAGTTAGCTCACCCTCGCAGGATCGCGACCCTTTGTCCCGCCCATATTATCAATTAGAAGAATTTATGGTTGACTTGGACTAATAAAATCAAGTATCCAGGCTCCGTTCAAAAAATACCAAATTGGTAATAGTAATATATGTACAATTACCTTACCACTTGTAGCATAGACGATTCTTATTCTTATACTTAATTATAGGGACGATCTCAAACTGCCATGCCAACCAGTATGTTGAATACATCGAATAGTTTGGGGGAGCCATGAAATGAATTGCAAAGTGATTTGAGGTGTGGTATTTATAAGAAAAATTAGAGTTTAGGGTAATGAAAGGGTGTATTAAAATTTGTATTAAAAAATGAATTAAATGGGGTTTTAATTTGCTCTGTAAATATGCTGGGAATTTAAATAGTATAGGGGTTATGGGGTAGCCAAAGGTTTCAGAGGAGAGAAGAAAAATGGGGTTTCGACTGAGTCGGACCGGTGCCGCCGGCCGATTTGGCCAAGTCGCCGGCCCGAGTCGGGCCATGTTTCCTAGCCACGTGTCCCCATCGCTTGGTCTACTGCAGTGGACTCATTTGTTTTATGTGTGACTCTTGGTTTTACGGGTTATGGACGTGTATACTATTGGGATTCTAAAAAGATTAAAAGAAATCAAAATAAAAAGGTAATGTGGCTGATGGGATTTGAACTCTGGTGCTTTGTTACAGCAGTGCAAAGTCTTACCAGTGAGCTACAAGCTCTTTCTTGCTGTTCAAAATTGAATCAAATACTTATAGTACTCACAGGAAATGTAAATACCCCAAGTATACATTAACTTTAAATCAATTTTATGTACACAAGAATTGGAGTTGTTACAGATGCTACTTGGATTTATCCGTCCATCTCTCCAAAGTTGCCAAGTTGATTTATGGCACCGTGCATCGGAGGTTTGGACGGATGCTTCGTCAGATTCCCCCTCGTTTCCGAGGCGTTTTTGATTTTGGGGACGCTCTTCCCTGCAGGCGCAAGCCCCTGCAGTTATTTATCTTACCGCATCACGGTAACCACTTTCTCCTGCTTCAAAAGTTTATTTCATGTCATGTGTGTTTGTTTTATTTTTGGTTGCCCGTGGATTATATACGGAGACTAATTTTTATTGTCGCCCGTAGAGCGTGGATTAGTCCAAATCCGCATATTCTTAGATTTGGGTTTGATTTGATTTAAGGCTCGTTAATCTCGTTTGAGATTAAGATCAACTTAAATGTTTGTTAAGAATACGTTGGTCCAATCTTGGACTAAGATCTACTTAACGGGGGTTTAGTATCATTTTGATCCGACAAAAGAGCATTTGGGCTCTATTGATTTATTTTTAAGGACGTTTCAGTCCATTGTTAGTTTAAGGACGTTTCGGTCCGCAGCTAGTTTAAGGACATTGCGGTCCATTGGGATGTGCTCATAGGTTTGGAAATGCACCAAAGAGCTGTTGGTTATAGGGACCCTCCACCTCTCTGAAGACGTTGAAGAATTACAACGACATGTATCAGAGGTATGGAGAGATGTACCCTTGAAACGAATTCCAGATTGAAGGGAGAGATCATGGTGAAATGTACATCATTTTAGATACCATCTGTTAGGAGATCATTAGTCATCTTTGGAACTAAGCTCGATTTGGGGAGACCTAAGCATAGAAAGGCTCGGTTGATTGGTGGGCAAAAGGTTTTTTGGCCTCGGGTGACTTGGTTAATTTAGGCTAAGGTTGGCCACTCATAGTGTTAAACACTAATATCTGCTCGACGCTCACGTTTTCCCACGTGAGGCTCTAAAAAAGTGTTAAACACTAAAATTTAGAGCGCTCACCTGTGGCACGTGAGGCGCTTGAGAATTGGGCACTGCTTCTTTGGGTTTATTCCCTTATTCTTTTATAAGTGCTAAGCACTATTGGGGGTCACGTGGGATCACGTGAGGCGCCCCAAAAATGAGAACTGTCTTTAGTTTTTTCCCTTTTTCCTTTTATAAGTGCTAAGCACTATGAGAGGGTCACGTAGGATCACGTGAGGCGCCCCAAAATGGAAGCTGTCTTTGGTTTATTCCCTTTTTCCTTTTATAAGTTCTAAGAGCTATTAGAGGGTCACGTGGGATCACGTTACTCGATCTCAGTCGTTCCTTTTTGTTCCTCAGAGGTGCTCAAGTAAGAACACGTGATCTGTTGTTATAGCGTTGAACGCTAATCATTTCTTTTATATGCATGGAGATCTTGATATGTGTTTTGAGAATTTCAGGTCTTTTGTTTTTATAAGAATTAAATTCTTTTATAGGGTTAAATCCTGGTTTTATCAGAGGAACTAAATTCCTATATGTTTTGGAAGAATTAAATTCTTCAAAACTTAGTTCTTTACCTTAAGTTTTGAGTCTGCATGACAGAATCTCCCCGATGAGAATTGAATTTTCAACTTGTGGGGAGATCTGCTTCTGCAGACCTCAACCAGAGTAAGAACTAAGTTCTTTTTAGAAAAGTTAAACTTTTGAAATGGCGAAGAAGAGATAAAATGATCTCTATGTGTTTCTTCTTACATAGGGTTTATTTTTTTAAAAGAGAGCTCTTCTTTAATTTTTTATGTTTTCTCAAATCTTATAGGGGGTTTCCTCTATGCAAGACTTGAAGTCTTGGGTCCTTTATATAGTAGAAGCAAGTTTGTTGATTTACTTAAAGAAATCTCTAATTGAGAGATCTTAATTGATTTGGGGATTTTATCCACCGTTGGATCTTTTGATCCAATGTCTTCTGTTTTACAGAAGATATTTTTCTTGTTTTTCAACAAGATTAGGGAAATATAGAATTTTTCTATAGATAGGTGATTTTTAAATCACCATTGAATTTTTTAATCCAACGGTACTCTGTTTTACAGAGTATAATTTTTCTTGTTTAGAAAGATTCAAGGAAATATTTTCCAAATAGGGTTTTGATCTCTTTACTTAAAATTTAATTCTATTGGCTCAGAAGGTATTTGAGACCACTCATGTGTAGCATGTGGCCCCACAGAATTAAACTCATTTGCTTATGTGAAACAGCCCAAAAAGGGCATCACGTGCTGACACGTGAGCCTTTCTGGCCTGTTATTTGTTTTAAAAAAGCGCCTATATACTTTGTATATAGATGCTCACGTGTTTGCACGTGAGGCTCAATTTTAGCCTTAATAATTAAGCGTAATGCCTATAATCTTTGTTCCAAGTCGCATCACGTGTGGGCACGTGATGCTCCATTAGGAGAATTTTTCCATCGCCTTTTCTCTCTTTTTTTTTATAAGGGAACAAAGTGCAGTCACGAAGTCCATGGTGATGTGTTGCCACTTGCATTCTGGAATAGGTAACGGTTGATGTAAACCAATAGTCCTGTGATGTTCAATTTTTACTTGCTGACACGCCAAGCATTTGGCTATGCTTCTGGCTACTTCACGCTTCATTTCTTGCCACCAGTAATGTTGATGTAAATCTTTGTACCACCAGGGTGTACTGAATATGGAGAGCTGTGAGCTTCATTCATCAACTCTTCCCGAACAGAACCTTGTGGTACGCATAATCTGCTTCCGTATCTCAAAAATCTGTCTTCATGGATGATGAAGTCTGTTCTAAGTCCACTTTCTACTTATTCTCCGATCTTTTGCAACTTGGCATCACTTACTTGAGCTACTTTGATCTGATTGAAAATAGTAGACTGAACTTATAAGTTCATCAACTTTGAAATATTACCTGGCATAACCACTTCTATCTCCATCTTGTGTAATTCTTGTTGAAGCTTCCACTATGCGGTGAGATTCATTGATAGTGGCTGGTGACTAAGTGCATCAGGAACTACATTCACCTTCCCTGGATGATATTCTAGGTTGATGTCGAAATCTGCCATGAGTCTTCTCTGCCTCATATTCAACCCCTTCTGAGTAAACACATACTTCAGACTCTTGTAGTCCGTGTATATATCTACTCGTTCTCTAAGAAGATAATGGCGCCAAATATTAAGTGCAAAGATAACGGCCGCCAACTCCAGATCATGCGTTGGATAATGGCGCTTATGAACTTTCAGCTGTCTTGATGCATAAGCTACAACTTTTTCGTGATGGTGTAGAACACATCTTAATCCCTTACCGGATGCATCACAATGCATAACAAAACCTCCAGATTGGTCCGGTATTACGAGAATAAGCGCTGATATCAATCTTGACTTGTGTTCTACAAAAGCTTGTTTGCATGCTTCTGACCACATGAATGCTTCATCTTTATGTGTGAGCTTGGTCAGGGGTGTCGCAATCTTCGAGAAATCTTCTATGAATCTTCGGTAGTATCTTGCTAATCCCAAAAAACTTCGAATGTCCTTCACTATCTTTCGTGTCGGCCATTCGCTTACTGCTGATACTTTAGCTGCATCCACAGAGATTCCTTCTCCTGAAACAATATGTCCGAGAAATCCGACTTGATCTATCCAAAATTCGCACTTGCTGTACTTGGCATAAAGTTGATGCTGTTGTAAAGTCTCCACGACAATTCTCAAATGTTCAGTGTGCTCTTTCCAATTCTTTGAATACACCAGGATGTCATCGATGAAAATGAATACGAACCTGTGTAGGTACTCTCGGAAAACCTGGTTCATTAGATTCATGAATATGGCTAGTGCATTGGTCACTCCAAATGGCATCACGAGAAACTCATAACGACCATAGCGAGTCCTGAATGCCGTCTTAGGAATATCAGACTCTTTGACCTTCACCTGATGATAACCCGAACGGAGATCTAATTTTGAGAAAACGCAAGACCCACTTAGCTGATCGAACAGATCGACGATGCGCGGTAGTAGATACTTATTCTTTATCATGACTTCATTCAGAACTCGGTAGTCTATGCACATTCTGTATGAACCTTCCTTCTTCTTCATAAGCAAAACTGGAGATCCCCAACTTGAAGTACTGGGACGAATCCAACCTTTTTTCAAAAGTTCGTCCAATTGAGTACGGATCTCCTTCAAACCTTCTGGACTTAACCGGTACGGTGTTTTGATCACCGGTTGTGTACCAGGTACTAAGTCAATACTGAATTCAAGAGAATAACCAAGAGGCAAACCTAAGATATCTTCAGGAAATACATCTTCGAACTCTCGAACTACTTCTGGCTTGTCTTCTTCAGCTTGTGTTGTTGCAATCACTGCCTTCCTTGGTTTAGCCTTGTAGGTGCTAGGTTCCAGTGTACGGTCTCCACTCTTGAAATAAATGACTGGATGGTCTGGAATCTCGAACACCACTCTCCTTTGACTACAGTCGACTGTAGCGTAGAATGTTCTAAGTCAGTCCATACCCAAGATTACATCGAAGTTCGGTATGTTCAGCACCTTGAAGTCAGCATAAAATTCTTTGCTGCAGACGACCACTGGACACATGTCGTATCCCAAAGTTTCCCTTAGAACGCCATTCCCTGAACTGACATTCTAGTTGGATACGAGTGGTTTAACTGGAATCACATGAGTTCGGACGGACCATTGCGACATAAAGTAATGAGATGCTCCAGTATCGAAGAGTGCTAGTGCAGAAAGTGAGGCTACTAATATTGTACTTAAGTGTTGAACAGATTTGAAAGATGGAAAGTTACCAGTGATGACTTGGCCAGTGGCTTTAGCTTCTTCTACAGTCATTGTGAAAGCTTGACGTCTAGGTACATTCCTCCTTGCTGGAGGTGCATTCCTCTATCCATTCCTCTGTCTTTGAGGTAAGTTCTTTTGCGCTTGATGGAACTGACAAGGACGCGATACAGTAGGTCCACGAGAAGGTGGAGCTGGGAGAGCAAGTCAATGAGCAGGTGCCTGGATAGCTGGCCACTACGGATAAGTGATGGCTGATCTGGGGGATAGATTCGGATTAAGTCTATAGGTACATGCAACAATGTCATGAGTGGATGAGCCATAGACTACGCACAGGACGTTTGCACGCCTGTAGTCTTTCGCCAGGTGTCCATTCCTCCTGAAGTAGGTGCAAAAGTCTGTCCTGGTCCGGTTAAAAGTTACTCCCGGTCTCCTAGCTACAAACGGTGGCCTGAAATAGGCTCCTCCTACCATCTGAGTGGCAGGACGTTTCATACCGGCAGATTGAGGTCTGCCCTTCTTCTTCACCACTGCTTCATAACTTTGGGCAGCCTTCAAAGCTGGGTCGCGGGTTGGGAAATCCCCTGTAGCTAGAGCAGCTTGGATCTCCTGGTCCAACCCTTAAAGAAATCGTCTAGTCCTGATCTCAGCAGTCGGTATGAGATGTGCTGCGAACCTGTTATGGTCTTGTGTTAGCTGTGTAGTATGTGATATTAGAAAATCAAAAATTTGAGACATTTTACCTGCTCAACATGGTGAATTCAGCATCATATTCATCCACAGATTTGCTCCACATAGAGCCTTGTTGTAGGTGAATGAATTGCTGCTCCATGTCAAAATGGGCAGTCTCGGGAAAATATTTCGTGTCGAACATGTCGCGAAATGTCTCCCATTCGATCGGCTGGGTAAGTCGGCTTTCTTCAGCCTTCCACCATAACTTGGCATTGTTAGTTAGTTGCAGCTTCGCAACTCTTACCCAAGCAATTTTTGGCACTTGTGATGCTTCCAGATCGTCCTCAATCGACTGAGCTCATTCTTCAGCTTGTAGGGGGCTCTCTTTCCCTGAAAAGTGCTTCAGGTACAAAGCCCGAAATTGCTTCACTCCGGGCGCCTCTGATTCTAGGCGGTTCAGGAGTATAGCAGTCTACTGCTGCTGTCCCTCCAAGAGGCTGTTAATTACCTCAAAAAATACCGTCTGCTTGTTGATAGGAGCTGCTATGGTAGGTGTAAGTAGTAGAGGTAGTGGTGGTGGTGGGGTGTTGCCATTTACGTTGGTGCTGGTGTTGTTCGGGGAATCCATAACCTTGAAATAAAAATAGGTATAGGATAGATTCAAGGAATTTGAAATGTAAAGAATGTTTTTAGTTGCCGATTCTTATAATTCTTGTGATATATTGCTTAGGTTTCCATGCAGAACTAACTTGCATGGGACACCAACAAAACCTGTCACGCCTCGCTTCCCAGTATACGGAGAAGGAGATGTGATGAGTCCCGCGACGTATTTACTCAGAAGTAAACACGTTAAACATAAATAACTAATATAAATGAATAATACAAGAATAACAAGAGATGTAAATAAAAACAACATTTTATTGATTAACATTTTTTACATACAACTGAAAAGTAAATACAATACTGGAAAGTGATGCCTAAACAATGGCGTATGAACTAAAAGTAAAGTAAATACAAGTAGATTTAGAACTCTGTATCTTCAGTGAACTGCTCCAAATCTTCCTGGCTAGGCTCGATTTCCTGAGAGTCGGGTCCTCCTGACAACATTCCAAAGAAAGAAGAATTATGAATGTTGTCAGCGAACAATCGCTCGGTAAGTCCCAAAAGAGAAATAGATCAATTAAAAGGAATAGATCTGCTAATTTATCTGTTTTTGTTTGTTATACTAACGTAGTTGTTTGTAGTTTGGTACAAAATGTATCAGTGTATACGAGAGGGGTCCAACCTGCTCCGTAGACTAAGGCATATGGAGTATTCAGGTTAGGTGTATTATAGTGACCGTCCCATTCCACTTCTAATACATTCCATACCAATCTATCCCGTTAAAAACCCCGTAATGCATATTGTATTGATTATAATGAGTTGTAGTATAAGACTTGCCAAAACCATGGTATAACTTGTTCATGTAAACGGTTCGGATGTAAACGGATAATCAAGTAGCCAAGTCAAGTTATATCCATGATTCGGTCAATTAAAGTCATGTTGCATGTTCGTATTGTTCGGTATCCATATTCAAGTTCAAGTGTTCATGTTTGATACATTGGATTCATGTTGAATTGGATATCTGGTTGGATTCATGTTTGCATTGTATTCAGATTAGACTGAGACTCAGATTGAGTCAGGCACTTAAACAGATTTGAGTCCTGAATTAGGTTTAGGAGTTATCGGTAACTACTGCATATGGACGGCAGGATTTATGACTTTTTCCAAGCTAATTACCATTGATAACCCCGTTTTAGTTTTCTATCTTAAATAGGCAAGTATCCACTTTCTCCGGCTCCCTGAGACTCAAGAGAATTGATCCCGCTTAAATGTATATTTACTAGAGTCCTTATTGTAATTTAAAATAACTTGAAGGGGTTTTATGAAAAATATTTTTAGTATACCTTCAAAATAAACCTCAAGTATTTATTTATTATAGTTAGGATTTTCATAGATGTGATTTTTAAAAATGAGGCATTCTAGTGAATAAATACCTAACTTGAATAGTACATGGTATTTTAGTGTAAACTTGACTTGAATGGATTCTTGATGATATTTTCATAAAACTTGTAATTCTTTTCTTTTGTTTAGAAAAACATGGAATTTATTATATATTTAAAATAAATGGTTTGATAATATTTATATATAATTATTAAAATTAAAATTTATTTATCAAATAGAAAATCAAGTTTTTCTTAAAATTGCATTAAAAATTCCATCAAGATCGTATACTCCGGAAGGAGGTCTGCTCGCCCTACTAGTCCGATGAATGTGCGATAATCTACACCAACCGAATCGGATTCCCCAAAAGTGGGTTGTAGAGGCACAATCGGAAGGAATTTAAATAACAAAATTTAAAAAATACGGTTTTTTAATAGTTTATGGTATTTTGATATAAAAGTCATATTCGCCATAAAATTGTTGTTCAAGAGAAATGTGCTATGTCAAGATGCGTGTTTGTGAGAGATAGGTCATTACCTCGTGAGATTTTTCTAAAGGTAATATAAGCAAGAAAGATTAAAACGATGTCATATGTAATTTCATGGTATTTAAGCGTAAAAGCTTAATAAAAGTTGTTTTACATGAAGTTTTAAATTGAAACTTGTTTTTAAAAATTGTTTAATGACTAACAAGAAAAGTTTGATGATTTGGATGATTGGTTCTTAAGAAAAATTGTAATTTTAAAGAGAATAGAATTAAAGATCGGTATAACTCTACTTACCGATGTGATTTGAAAAAGTGAAGTTTTATAATAGAAAGAGAAGTATAGAGGTGGGACTTACAAGCTTAGAGAAGAGAGGAGAGGTGTAAGAAAAGGTTGGTGGCTTCGTGGAGCCACAGGGTCGCCGGAATTGTCTTAAATCCTCGCTGGAACTTGACCTAGTGCTAACTCCACCTGTACTCTTCTTTGACTTGGAAAATTTTGAGGATTTTTGACAATAGATTTAAGAATGAAGAGGGCTAGGGTACGATGTTATTATAGGGTAAAATTAGGGTTTTGAGAATGAAGAGAGAATTAAAAATGTATTAAAATAGGATTAAAGAGGTGAATTAACACCCTCTGGATAAATACAGGAAAATCAAACAGTATAGGAGTAATGGGGTAGGCCAAGGGGTTAGTGGGCAAACACGGGGTAGTTTTACCAACGAAGGCCCATCGACACCGGCCCCAGAGGTGATCTCGCCGGTCCAATGTAGGGGGTTGGGGCTTGGATTTTGGCCACATGTCCTCGGCTGTATAAATACCCTTTTGCATATGTTTATTTTATCTGACTTTTCATTTTTACGTGTATTACATGTGTAAACTTTTGGGCTTCCAAAAAAGTTTAAAATAAAAATCATTAAAAATATATGTGGCTGATGGGATTCGAACACATGGGCTACGTCACAACAGTGCAGGGGCTTTACCAGTGAGCTACAAGTTGTTTCTTGCTGTTTTTAAACAAAAATAACATTTAAAATATACTCAGGCTTGCAAACTCTATTCTATACATTAACTTTTAAAAAAAGTTGTACAATAAAAACAGAGTCATTACAAAGACCAATTGCTGCGGGAACAACCATCGTCGTTCGTCGGGGTCTAGAAACGTATACACCAGTCTACTCTGGAATATCGATGCCCAGTCTCGATACTTCCATGACTATGGACCTTTTAAGGATGTGCTTATCGACTACCCTGCTCGCACAAGTATGATCGCCATCACAACGTAGGTAGTCAAGCAATGATCCTACGGGATTTATCAACATGTATAAATGATATGTAATAACAAGTAAGACATACGCACATGTTAAGATAAAGACAAACCAATAGCATACTATCATATCGAGAAAGATTGTCCTGTACATACATATGTCCAAGAATCCACATGTATACATATACCATTAATGGCCTTTAGGACATACATATCCAACAATCTCCTACTTGCACTAAGGCCATATATTTGACGTACCGAGTATCCAACGTCTGCTCTAGGGCCAGCTGTTGGCGTATCGCATACCCAATATCTCAAAAAGTTGCTCGAACTGCGCTTGAGGGAGGTCCTTGGTGAATGGATCCGCCGTGTTGTCTTTTGTGTCCACTCTTTGCACCTCGATCTCCCGGCGATTTACGATCTCCCGGATCAGGTGATACCACCTTAAGATGTGTATGGATTTCTGATGGGACCGTGGTTCCTTCGCTAAAACTATAGCCCCATTGTTATCGCAATACAGAGGTATCAGATCTACAATGGACAGAACTACCTGAAGTTCAGTAATGAACTTCTTCATCCAGACCGCTTCTTTTGCGGCATTGTTCGCAGCAATGTATTCTGACTCCATCGTCGAGTCTGCGATAGTGTCCTGTTTGGAGCTCTTACAATACACCGCCCCTCCATTGAGGGTAAACACAAAACCCAAGACAGACTTGTTGTCATCCTTATCATTCTAGAAGCTTGAATCGATAAAGGACTCAACCTTCAGGTCTCCATTACCATATACTAAGAACATCTCCTTAGTCCTTCTCGGGTACTTGAGAATGTTCTTCACAGCCATCCAATGATTCTCACCTGGGTCTGACTGATACCGGCTCACCACGTTAAGAGCGTAAGCTACATCTGGTCTGGTACATAGCATCACATACATTATAGATCCTACCGCCGAAGCGTAGTATATAGTTCTCATGCGAACCCTCTCCTCATCAATCTTGGGAGACATCTCTTTGGAGAGGGTGATTCCGTGTAATGCGGGTATGTTACCGAGCTTGGAATCTTCCATACTAAATCTCTTTAGTACGGTCTCTATGTACCTGGATTGTGAAAGTCCCAATAATTTCTTGGATATATTTCTGTAGATCTTGATCCCCAGAATGTACGAGGCATCACCCAGGTCCTTCATGGAGAACCTTTGTGACAAGAACAGCTTGACCGATTGTAGCATAGAAATATCGTTTCCTATCAAAAGAATATCATCCACGTACAAGGCTAGGAATACGTTCGTCGTACAATCTTCTTATATATACAAGGCTCATCCTTGTTCTTGATGAAGTCAAATTCCTTGACCGTTTCATCAAAACAGATGTTCCAGCTCCGCGATACCTATTTTAATCCATAAATAGATTTAAGCAACTTGCACACCTTCCCGCTTCTCCCACTGTCTACAAAACCCTCCGGCTGATCCATATAAACGCACTCTTCTAAACTTCAGTTTAGAAAAGCCGTTTTACGTCCATCTTCCAGATTTTATAGTCATGGAAGACAACAATAGCAAGTAGGATTCGAATGGATTTGAGCATGGCTACTGGAGAAAAGGTTTCGTCATAGTCCACTCCTGGTCTTTGACGAAATCCTTTTGCAACAAGTCTAGCCTTATAGGTTTCCACCTGCCCATCTACACCAATCTTCCTTTTGTAAATCCATTTGCATCCAACGGGTTTTACCCTAGGTGGAGCAATATCCAAGGTCCACACTTTATTAGCATACATGGACTCCATTTCAGATCGCATAGCATCCAGCCACTTATCAGAGTCCCTACTGATAATGGTCTGCCTGAAACTAGTAGGGTCATCTTTTTTCCAAGATGCAATCCTCTCGATCCCTGTCTATGAGAAAACTGTAGTATCTCGGGCGGATGAGAAATCCCACTAGATATGCAGAGTGGCTGAGGTTCATCGGGTATTGCAGAATATAGAGGTTCTACCAAATCTTCTGTTATAGTTTGCGGTTCAGAAATTTCTTCCAGTTCTACTGTACTCCCACTAATTTCTTTTGCAAGAAATTTCCTTTCCAAAAAGGTAGCATGGCGAGATACAAACACCTTCTGTTCCTCAGTATGGTAGAACAGATATCTTTTTTGAATGCTTAGGATATCCCACAAACTTGCACAATACAGACCTTGCCCCGAGTTTACCAGGGTTCTGCTTTTTAACAAAGGCAGGACATACCCATATCTTAATGTAATTAAGACATGGTCTTTTCCCACTCCATATTTCATATGGGGTGGTAGGCACTGATTTGGTCGGTGATCTATTCAATATGAATGCAGCTGATTCAAGAGAAAACCCCCAGAATGAAAGAGGCAACTCAGTATTACTCATCATAGAGCGAACCATATCTAATAGGGTACGGTTCTTCCGCTCCGATACACCGTTGTGCTATGGTGTATACGGAGGAGTAAGCTGAGTGAGAATACCATTCTCTTTTAGAAAGTCATGGAATTCCATACTTAAGTACTCCCCTCCTCTATCAGATCAGAGGATCTTGATACTTTTGCCAGTTTGGTTCTCTACTTCGTTTCTGAATTTTTTGAATTTCTCAAAAGCTTAAGATTTGTATTCCATGAGATACACATATCCGAACCTAGAGAGATCGTCAGTGAACATGATGAAGTACGGGAACCCACCGGTTGCATGTATAGACATCGGACCACCTACATCACTATGTATGAGTCCCAAGAGCTCTGCTGCTCTTTCTCCGTGTCCGGTGAACGGAGATTTGGTCATTTTTCCTTTGAGACGGGACTGACAAGTTTCATAAGATGAAAATTCGAATGTATTCAAATATTCATCCTTATGCAATTTACTCAGTCTTTTCTCTCCGATATTACCAAGTCTACAATGCCACAAGTAGGATTCGTTCTCTTCTGAACTCTTCCTCTTGCGTGTGTTTTGTATGTTGAAAACTGCATTTTGATTTAGAACATAGATACCATTACACGGTGTACCTTCTGCAATCAATACCTTATCAAGTAAATGTTCATGATATTTCTATCAAGAACAAAGTTATATCCATCTTTATCAAGTAAAGAAACTGATATGATGTTGCAAACCATGGAAGGCACATAGTAGCAATTGTTTAAAATTATAGTATTGCCACTTGACAATGCTAGGTGATATTCACCGATGGGGTAACATCAACTTGTGGTCCGTTCCCTACTCTGAGGGACATATCACCGGGTCTAACCATCCTACTTTTTCTCAGTCCCTGCAATAAATTACAGATATGAGATTCTGATCCGGTATCTATTACTCAGGAGGTAAGACTGACCGAAAAGCTGTTCTCAATAACAAGAACACCTGAAGGAGACGCAATGGTATACTTCTTCGATCGGGTCATCAAGGAATTCATGCAATCCTCTTTCCTCTGCTCATACTCATGACTGTTGTCATAAGTTAGAACCGAACCGACTTTTTCCAGCCCCGAATAAGAATTCGGATCGGTCATGCGATACATTTTATTATCTTGATTAGGGTGTGAAATGGTTGCTACCTGGAGAGAGAGAAAAGAAACACTCAGCGTGCGCTCTTGCAAGATTAGATTGGTTATTAGTTTATCTAATCAGGATGGCTCCCACTGTTTCCTCGAATTCTTCTTCAAACCCTAAAAGAAGAACTAGTTATGATTAATCGCACGTCATAATACTTGCTTAACTTTTCGGCTAGGCTAGTGTCGGTACTTCGAGAGAGGTTTTCCAACGCTTTCGCGAAATTTCTTAATTACATAACCTCTTTTTCGTGGAGGCATAAACTCGCTAACACCATTCTAGACACCTACTTGGTTTATAGAATTGATTGTTAAGTGGAAAAATCTCCCAAGAGTAATCCTACTTATCAGTGGGATCGGCATCCAACTATCATTGTGTGATCAACTAGATGGAAGCCACTCTAGTCACCACATTCCAGAAGGTATGCAACACTAGCAAGTTTCTTGTATATTTGAAACTCCCGATGTGGTTTTTTCCCCAAGCGCTTATGACCTTGACTTTGGCCAACAAATCATAACGCGCAAGTCAAGTTCTATCCATCATTGTCCAGATTGATTTAGACCCACCCGTACATACCCTTAACTTTAGCCAACAAGGTGGTACGACTGTCTTAAACTAATGCATATATCTATGCTACGGATAAGCAACATATAGCTACCATTCACGATGCCTTGACTTTAGCTAACAAACACCGCATGAATACTATGTGCTATTTATCCAAAATGATGGAGGGCTACAGATGGTTTTTATGCGAAAAACCCGTGAACGTATTGAACTTGATATAGTTGAAGGAACCTGATAGCTTTGAAAATCAGTGGTTTAGGCTCCGCTTAGGAAAAGTAGTGGTTTTGAAGAAAACCGAGTAATCTACAGTATACACTTTTGCTCAAGAGGTCACTCCCCGCGAAGGGATCTAGGCTCTTACCTCCTCAAATGAGGTGTTGGATGTTCATGACTGAACACCACTATGCCAAGCGAAAGAATATAGCTATAGTTTTTCGAAATTGGTTCAAACAAAATCTTTTTAGGTTTCTTTTCTTGCATTGATGAAAATTAATGCGGTCCCATCAATTAATTCCTATCACACCAGAAAAGAACGAAAATAAAATGTACGTATATGCCATCCGTATTCGCCACGGGGCCCCGTCATGCACCATTAGGATACTTAACTAACGGCAGAGCGCAGGCTAGACCAGCGCGGGTGCAAAACATATACAACATCTACTAGTATATATATAAATATATATAACATTCGTCCCATGCATGATATAATCAACATCACAGATCAACAACAAACAACACAGATAGGTGGATAATCTTGGAGCCTCGGGTTTTACTTGAGCCGCAAATAAAACCCGACATTCCCAGTCGTGTGGATAGCCCATGCAATGAAAACCTGGACCCCTACGAGGACGGAAAGTTTCCCGCCAATTCCATAAGTAAGGCAACCCCAATCAACAAAGTGAATGGGCCACCGAGCACTTCACGGGATCCGGTAACTTGAGCGCTTCTCCGTGGATCATCCTATACCCCCTACGAGTGCGGCGAATAGCCCACCAATTCTAGAGTGAAGCTCCCTCCGTCTCAACGCCATAAGATGCGGGCTCGTTCACCTCTAGAACCTGGCTATTTGAGCACTCCACCGCAAGGTAATCCTAGTACAGAAAATGAAAATATATGTACAAAAGCGACATCGACCTCAACCCGGTCGTGCCCCAATAAAATAATATACAACATGACAGAAACGGCTGTCCACATGTCGGACGCTCGCCCTGCAATAACAAATATACAAATGAATCCGAACTGTACTACTACCATTACAACATCGGCTATTCACCACGACAATCCAACGACAATATCAGCACAATCATAAAACATCAACGTGAATGCCATGTTCGCAAACCCGTCTAAAAGAACATATAGCAGTTAGACGGGTTATACCGTTCAAATGACATTCACGGTCGCAGATAGTAATGTATGTACAGGAAAAAACACGTATTTTAAAATTTCGATCGACTAAACTTTTCCGTATAGGCCCTAAGTGCTAACTAGTACTCAAAAAAGTCTAGGCCAGAAATATACATCCCAAAAATCATAATTCCATACACAAGAGCTACTGAAGAAATTTTGAGCACCGTAACCTAACTCAGGCCGCGAAACTGCGGCAAACAAACATGTTTCACCGCGCTTCCGCGGCGAAGTTAAGGATTCATGGTCTCAAATTTCTTGTGTCTCTCTAAAAGAACTCTGCATGTATTTTTAAGGTCACCGGAAATATTTTGTGAACACTTTTAAAAAGCGACAGAAAGTGTAAAATTGGATTTGCGGTTTCGAAAATTTCGGTCGATCGGTATTTCAAACACGTCTAAACCAACTAGTATGGGTTTATGGGATGGCTCTGATACCATGTTGGTGTTGGATATATCTATGCTTTAGAGGCCATTATATGTATAGTGGATGCTTGGACATGTATATATGTATATAAATGACTTTCTTTCTCGACATGATAGTATGCTATCTGGTTTACTTTATCTTGACATATTCATTTGATCATGCATCTTATTCATTTGGTACATGTTGATAAAGCCCATATGATATTTGCTTGACTACTGGGACTATGATGCAGATTGTACTAGTGGGACACCAGTAGTTTATAAGCATATCCTTTAACTGTTCCTAGCCGTGGGTATATCGAGACGGGGCATCGATATTCCAGAGTAGGCTAGCGTATACCATTCTTGTCCCATGTGATGGGCGATGGATGATCCCATATCCATCTGGTGTGATTACACCAAAGATTGTATGAGGGTGCTCAGTGGAGACTGGGTACACTGAACGAACTCGCCGAGAACTCCTATGTGGTATTATATCTATTATCGGATAGCAGTTCTCAGGTGACACTGGTACAGGTTAGTCTGTAGACCCAAGATCGTCATAGAGTCTTATGTGTACTCCCACTGTATTTTGATCTCCACCCTACCACGGCTCTACTGAGTCGTGCAAACAGGTGGACATTGGGTACAGTCCCGAGGCACATGGAGGCAATGAGCAATAGGAGGGGTTTCATCTCTTCCGGTATTAGGGGTTGATGTTGTGCTATGGTCGATTGGCTATAACAGGAAGTCCCTGGCCAGGGCTGCTGAGATTTACGGATAAGTGTTATCAATAGTTTCTTGATCTGTTATGAGCCATACACCGGCATGACTTATTGAGTTATTGGGGTCGACGATTCCATCCCTAGACTTGATATGCAACATATCTGACGAAGAGACCGGACTGTACGGTAAGTGTTGCCAGTTGGCTCGACGGGAGTTTTGACAGCTTCATTGGTTTTCTTCTGATCGCTCTATACCCGGGTGGCCGTTACGTTTAGCTGACCGCTTATGGCTTATAGGTGTTTGATATGATCATCACCTACTGCCGGCGTATTGACGAGTCTTAGAGTCCCACAATGAAGTTTTCTAGCTCAGGTCAAAAGATGTGGTGTGCATATGAGATATGCGTGGGGACCCGATTAAATGTGTATATGTGATACCGTATATTAATCGGGTGTTTTTCTATTGGTCGGGTCGTATGTGATATGACCGGTTTATTAAATCAAGTGTAGATTTAACAAAGACTTTTAGCTTAATTCTTTATTAAACCCTTTTCTTTGTTGATGTATGTATGCATGTATGCACATGATGATGTGCATGGACACATACATACATACATTGTATCATGGTTGATAATACACTAGTGGTGGCAATGCAAGACTCACATGGGAATAACTATGCATATATATTTATTTTTGAATTAAAGAAATAGAAAATCAATTCATGGTGGATAATTATCCTTGACCTTTATGTTAACCAAAGCTCCCACCATGAGTTAACTTTCTATTGTTCTTTAACTCTAAGATAAATATCTAGATATTTATTAACCCATGGTTAATTATGAGAATGACTTTTGATTTATATTATTTATTCTTATTTTATTTTTTATTATTATCACAAAAAAAGAGCTCTTGAGTTGCCATCTTCTTCTTCCTCATTCTCTTTCTCTCTTGAGATTTCATTAGAGTGAGTAAGGGAAAAAGAAAGGGTTTTGATTAGAGAATACAAACCACCTCATCATTCTACACCTCTCTAGCCCATTTGTATAGAGTGTTTGCTATACTTCTTTTAAAGATCAAGTAAAGCAAGGAGCTTTGGGCAATGGGACTTCGGGTGGATCATCGTGGACGTGGAAGGCCTCTAGCGATCCGTTCCATACTCTCAAAGGTCTAAGAAGTCACCAAGAAAGGTCTACAAAGGTTGTAATGTCTTCACTTAGTGATAGATTCTCATTTGTATGTGATACTTGTTCATTGTTACCCTAAAATTCTAGTTAAGATTCTAGTTTAGTTTATTTAGCACCTTTAAAAATTTAATTGTGGCATGTGTGATACTTCCAAACTCTAGATTAGGTGCTAGGTAAACCCAACAATGGTTTCAGAGCCAAGCTAGAGCTTTAGAGTAACCTAGACGACGTTAAAAACCTTGAACGAACGAAACATATCGCCTGAATCATGCTCTCTGGAAATTTTTGAAAAAGTTGGATTTTTCACATTAAAAATACTTTAAAAAACGTGCAGGGAATTATATGGGACCACATGAAGAACGAATCCCTAACTCGACTTAACGACCGCGGAACCGCGGCCAAAAGGTCATTTTGTGGCGGTTCCGCGGAGCCGTTGGTGAGGCGTGGACTGTGCCTTCTTGTGCTGGCCCGTATGGGCTTGTAGCAGTCTCTGGTGTATTTTAATATTGCTTAAGTGTTGAGCTTTCTGAGAATTATTTGGGTAATTGATCGTTCGATCGAATGTTTTAACTTCGCCTAGTATTTGAGATTGTGATACAATAATTGGAATCTACAAATTTATTTGTTGCGTGTAAATCTAACATTTTGGTTTCCGGTTTAATCGGAAATATTGTTGAATTATCCGACCTAATTTGAAAAAGTGTTTTCATGGGTGAGACCTAAATGTGAGCTTTACATTGTTGGACATGAAATCTTTGATATGCGATATCCCGGGTTTTTGATGTCTAAGGGCAGTTACGATTCCAATTATTGTAGTTTTTCAATTTCTTTTCTGCGACCGTAAGTGTAGCATGTGGTGTATCGCCGTTTTCGTTTCTATACATCAACGAAAATCGGGATACGCATACTTACTTACGTTGCTGAGATATAATGTGCTGCTGAGATATAATGTGCATAATTGTCGTGATGGAATAGCCTGGGGTTTTATGTGAGATGAGAGTTTATTTTCATTCATGTATAAATCAATTGTATATAATATTCTTTTATTTGGGGCATTTTCAGGTTGAGGATGATGTCTCCATTATTGTATATTATTTACTTTTCCGTATTAGGATAGACCCAAGAAGGGGAGCACAAGTGACCGGGTTCTAGGGTTCAGTGGGAGGCTATCTCGAGGAGTCGAGACCGGGTCTCCTAAACTCTAGAATTGGTACGGTCACTTGCCGCTCTCGTAGGGGTCTAGGGGTGTGGGCTTGGCTATTCATCGCGACCATGGAATCCGTATTTTCTATTGTTAGCTAAATACAAAATACGGACATCCTTGATATCCTTTTATTTTCATATGTGTTTCTGCTGTTGATATTCTGTAATGTGATTACTTAGTATCTGAGACAAATGGATTATTATTATATATATGATATATAATAAACGTTGATTATGTTTTACACCCGCGCTAGTCCCGCCTCGCTATGCCGTTAGTTAAGTAATATAACGGTGCATAACGGGACATTGTGACGAATGCGGATGACATAAGTGTACGTTCTATTTTCGTTTCTTTTCTGTGATGGTTTAGGAACTTAAATGATGGGACTATATTAATAAAATTAATATAAAGAAAAAGAAACCTAAAGATGTAGAATTAGATTTGAAACCCACTCGGCCTTTTTTTTTTAATGAAAAATGCAAGTTTCAAAAGATGCGGAGCTTAAGCCACCCCTTTTCTAAACTGTTTTGATTCTACAATGAGATCAAGTTCAAAGCGTTAAACTTTTTCATAAAAACGATCAGCAACCCTCCGTCATTTTAGGAAGAAGAGTACTTAGTATTTGTGCTACGTATGTTGATCATAGTCAAGATGTAGTGTACGGTAGCTAAGTGATGTCTTCCTGCAAAGTATATGATGCGATCAGTTAGGACATTCATGTGATTATGTTGATCATAGTCAAGGGTCATATGGGTGGGTCTAGTTAATCTCGAAATGACGGGTAGAACTTGACTAGTGCTTATGATATGTTGACCATAGCCAAGGTCATAAGCAACTAGGGGTAAAAACCATATCGGGAGTTTCAAGAGTTGAAATTTGCAATGAGATTGCATACCATCTATATGATAGTTGGATCCCGATCCCACTGTGAGTAAAAGTTACTCCCAGGAGAGTTTTGCACTTTACAATTAGCTAATCCAGTAGGTGTCTAGAAAGGTGTCAACAGGATTTGACCTCTGGGAAAATGAGGTTTATTTTAATTAGGTCCGTGCGAAAGCACGGAGAACCTCTCTCAAAGTACCGACATTGGCCTGGCTGACCGGTTAGCGAAACTGTAGAATATAATTAATCCTGGCTAGTTTTCTTTTCAGGTTTTGAAAGAAAATTTGATAAAAGCAGTGGGAGACATCGATTAGATAAGATAATAACCAATCTAATTCTTTGCAAGAGCATTTCGCTGAGTGTATTCTTTTCTCTCTCCTAATGGCAGATACGTGATGACGGGACTTAAGCTTCTTTTAGAGAAAAATAAACTGACAGGACCGAATTATAAAGAATGGTTGAGAAACTTGAACATTGCACTCACATATGATAAAGTATCATATGTCCTCACTACCAAAGCTCCACCCGTCCCAGGTCCTGAATCATCTGTTTCGGATAGAGAGATCCGAAAAATATGGGATATTGATTGTAAAACGGCCAAGTGCCTCGTGCTTGCTTCTATGGATAGTATACATCAGAAGCAGCATGAGAATATGGATGTTCAATCCATCTTTCTTCATACAAAGGAGTTGTATGAAGAGGAATCTTGGACTTTACGATACGAAACATCTCGAAAGTTGTTTCAGATGCGGATGGCCCCTGGTACATCACTAGGAGAACATGTTCTGAAGATGATTAGTCTTTTAGAAGAACTTGAGGAACTGGTATGGACTATGGATAATGAGCAATATACAGATATTGTTCTGCAGTTCCCCCTTTGCTCCGTTCATAGTGAATTTCAATATGAATGATTTGGAGAAATCATTGCCTGAACTTCTCAATATGTTAAGAAATGTAGAGAGCACGCTTAAGACAGTGAAAACTCCCGCTCTGTTATATGGGCCATCTTCCTCTTCCGTCCCAAAAGCCAAGGCCAAGGGAAAGAAGAAGAAGAAACCCATCAAACCGAAAGGTGGAGTTCAAAAGGCAAAGGGGAAAGACAAATCTGGGGCCGCGGGAAGTGGAAAAGGATAATGTTTTTACTGCCACAAGTCGGGACACTGGAAACACATCTGTGCTCTGTATCTTGCTGATTTCAAGAAGAAGAAGCATGTTGATGCTTCAGCTTCAGGTGTGTTTGTAACTGAAAACTGTTTTTCAATAAACTCTGCATCTTGGGTATTAGATACCGGTTCTGGTTCTCACATCTGCAATTGTATGCAGGGATTGAGAAACAGTAGAGTTTTGAAGACTGGTGACCATACTCTGCGGGTTAGAAATGGTTCCAATATACATGCTGTATCCGTAGGAGAGTATCATCCGGGGTTGCCTTCGGGTTGTATTATAGTTTTGAACCCTTGTTATTATGTACCAAGTATGCTATGTAATATAATATCCGTTTCTTTGTTGGAAAATGAAGCATATCATTTTGTGTTGCAGAATAATATTATGAACATTAACTTGAATCAACAGTTGATTGGGTATGGTACACTAAATAACGGTATTTACGTCCTGAACCAACACACAGTTTTCAATATACAATATACCAATAAAAGAAAGTTTTCAGATATTAATGAAGCTTTTCTTTGGCATTGTAGACTTGGTTATATTAATGAAACAAGACTAAACAAGCTATATAAAGATGGATATTTAAATTCTTTTGAATATAAATCTTATGCGACTTGTCAGTCCTGTATCAAAGGTAAAATGACCAAAACTCCGTTTACTGGACACAGAGAAAGAGCTGTGGAACTCTTAAACCTCATACATAGTGATGTATGCGGACTGATGTCTACACATGCTAGAGGAGGTTTTTCATACTTCATTACTTTTACTGATGATTTCTCAATATTCGGACACTTGTTTTTGTTAAAGCATAAATCCGAAGCTTTCAAGAAATTCAAGGAGTACAAATTTGAAGTAGAAAAACAAACAGGCTTGAGTATCAAGAAACTTCGATCAGATCGAGGTGGAGAGTATTTGAGTACAGCGTTTTCAGACTTCTTAAAAGAGAATGGAATTCTCTCTCAGCTCACTCCCCCTTACACACCACAGCACAACGGTGTGTCAGAACGGAGGAATCGTACCCTATTAGATATGGTACGGTCATGATGTGTGATACTGAGTTACCGCTTTTCTTTTGGGGACATGCATTGGAGACAGCAATGTATTTGTTAAACATGGTTCCAACTAAGACCGTGTCTACCACACCATATGAGATATGGAGTGGAAAGATACCATCTCTTAAAAGAGGTAGGATATGGGGTTGTCCAGCTTTTGTCAAAAAGCTGAATCCAGACAAACTCGAGACACGATCGGTCATGCGTAAATTTGTGGGATATCCAAAACATTCATATGGATATCTATTCTACCACAAGGAGGAACAAAAAGTGTTTCTTTCTTAACATGCCACATTTTTAAAAAATGAGATTTTTACAAAAGGTGATGATGGTAATGCGGTAGAACTAGAATAGGTTCTAGAGACACAAATTACTCATGACGAATTGGTTGAAACTGATATTGCAATAGAACTTCAAGAACCTCAGTCGCTCCAGAGATCTAGTAGAACTTCTCGCCCACCAGAGAGATACTATGGGTTTCTCATTGATGGTGATAGAGAAAATTGCATCATGAATGATGATGACCCTACTAGTTTTCAGCAAGCTATCACGAGTGGTGACTCAGTGAAGTGGCTGGAAGCCATGAGATCTGAAATGGAGTCCATGTACACCAACAAAGTATGGACTTTGGACGTTGCACCTCCTGGGATAAAACCCGTAGGGTGCAAATGGATCTTTAAGAGAAAGATTGGTGTAGATGGACAGGTAGAGACCTATAAAGCTAGGCTTGTTGCGAAAGGTTTTCGTCAAAGACCGGGATTGGAATATGATGAAACTTTCTCTCCAGTAGCAATGCTTAAATACATTCGGATCCTACTTTCTATTGTTGCTCACTACGACTATGAGATCTGGCAAATGGACGTTAAAACTGCATTTCTAAATGGTGATTTAGAAGAATGCGTTTATATGGATCAGCCGAAGGGCTTCATTGATAGTGGGAGCAACGGAAAGACATGTAGGTTGCTTAAATTCATTTATGGATTAAAGCAGGCCTCACAGAGCTGGAACATCTGCTTTGATGATACAATCAAAGAGTTTGATTTTATCAAAAATATAGATGAACCATGCATTTATAAGAAGATTGTAGGGAGTACTGTCACATTCCTCGTATTGTACGTAGATGACATTCTCTTGATAGGAAATGATATTCATATGCTACAATCGGTCAAACTATTCTTATCACAAAGGTTCTCCTTGAAGGACCTGGGTGATGCCTCGTGCATTTTGGGCATAAGGATCTATAGAGATAGATCCAAGAGATTATTAGGATTGTCCCAATCAAAGTACATTGACACCATCCTAAAAAGGTTTAGTATGGAAGATTCCAAGCGTGGTGCCTTGCCCGCTTGTCATGGAATCTCTCTCTCCAAAGACTTCTATCCGAAAACTGATGAAGAGAGAGCTCGCATGAGCATTATACCCTATGCTTCAGCCGTGGGATCTATAATGTATGTGATATGATGTACCCGCCCTGATGTAGCTTATGCACTGGTTACAGTAAGCAGGTATCAATCTAACCCTGGGGAGAAACATTGGATAACAGTGAAGAACATTCTTAAGTAATAAAGAACTGTTCTTGGTGTATGGTAATGGGGATCTCCAAATGGAGGCCTTTACCGATTCCAGCTTCCAAAGTGATAAGGATGGCATAAAATCTATCTCAGGGTTTGTATTTACCCCTCAATGGAGGGGCGGTTAGTTGGAAGAGTTCCAAACAGGATACCGTTGCAGACTCTATGATGGAAGCTGAGTATATTGCTGCAAATGATGCTGCCAAGGAAGTCGTCTGGATGAGGAAGTTCATCATAGAACTAGGAGTAGTTCCATCGATTGTTGATCCAATACCATTGTATTGTGATAATAATGGGGCTATGGCGTTATCCAAAGAACCAAGGTCCCATCAGAAGTCCAGACACATCCAGAGGCGATATCATTTGCTCCGGGAAATAGTAGATTGCCAAGAGATCGAGATTCGGAGAGTAAATACAAAGAATAACACCGCGGATCTACTCACCATGGCCCTTCCACAGCCGCAGCATGAGCGACTTTTTGAGATGTTGGGAATGAGATACGCCAATAATTGGCCTTAGTGCAAGTGGGAGATTGTTGGATATATGTATGCCCGATAGGCCATTATATATATAGTGGATGCTTGGACATGTATATATGTATATATATGAATTTCTTGCTCGACATGATAATATGTTATCTGGTTTACTTTATCTTGACATGTTCATTTGATCATGGATCTTATTCATTTGGTACATGTTGATAAAGCCCATAGGATATTTGCTTGACTACTGGGACTATGATGCAGATCGTACTAGTAGGACACCTGTAGTTTATAACCATATCCTTTAACTATTCCTAGCCGTGGGTGTATCGAGATGGGGCATCGATATTCCATAGTAGAGTAGCGTATACCATTCTTGTCCCATGTGATGGGCGATGGATGATCCCATATCCATCTGGTGTGATTACACCAAAGATTGTATGCGGGTGCTCAGTGGAGACTGGGTACACTGAACGGAGTCGCCGAAAACTCCTATATGGTATTATATCTATCGTCGGATAGCAGTTCTCAGGTGACACTGGTACAGGTTAGTCTGTAGACCAAAGATCGTCATAGAGTCTTATGTGTCCTCCCACTGTACTTTGATCTCCACCCTACCACGGCTCTACTGAGTTGTGGAAACAGGTGGACTTTTGGTACAGTCTCGAGGCACATGGAGGCAATGAACAATAGGAGGGGTTTCATCTCTTCCGATATTAGGGGTTGATGTTGTGCTATGGTCGATTGGCTATAACAGGAAGTCCCTGGCCAGGGCTGCTGAGATTTACTGATAAGTGTTATCAGTAGTTTCTTGATCTGTTATGAGCCATACACCAGCATGACTTATTGAGTTATTGGGGTCGACGATTCCATCCCTAGACTCGATATGCAGCATATCTAACGAAGAGACCGGACTGTACGATAAGTGTTGCCAGTTGGCTCGACGGGAGTTTTGACAGCTTCGCTGGTTTTCTTCTGATCGCTCAATACCCGGGTCGTCGTTACGTTTAGCTGACCGCTTACGGCTTGTAGGTGTTTGATATGATCATCACCTCCTGCCGGCATATTGACGAGTCTTAAAGTCCCATAATGAAGTTTCCTAGCTCAGGCAAAAAGATGTGGTGTGCATATGAGATATGCACGAGGACACGATTAAATGCGTATATGTGATACCGTAAATTAATCGGGCGTTTTTCTATTAGTCGGTTCGTATGTGATATGACCGGTTTGTTAAATCATGTGTCGATTTAACAAATACTTTTAGCTTAATTCTTTATTAAACCCTTTTCTTTGTTGATGCATGCAAGCATGTATGCACATGATGATGTGCATGGACACATACATATATACATTGTATCTTGGTTGATAATACACTAGTGGTGGCAATGCAAGACTCACATGGGAATAAATATGCATATATATTTATTTTTGAATTAAAGAAATAGAAAATCAATTCATGGTGGATAATTATCCTTGACCTTTATCTTAACCAAAGCTCCCACCATGAGTTAACTTTCTATTGTTCTTTAACTCCAAGATAAATATCTAGATATTTATTAACCCATGGTTAATTATGAGAATGACTTTTGATTTATATTATTCATTCTCATTTTATTTTTTATCATTATCACAAAAAAGAGCTCTTGAGTTGCTATCTTCTTCTTCCTCATTCTCTTTCTCTCTTGAGATTTCATTAGAGTGAGTAAGAGAAAAAGAATGGGTTTTGATTAGAGAATACAAACCACGTCATCATTCTACACCTCTCTAACCCATTTGTGTAGGGTGTTTGCTATACTTCTTTTAAAGTTCAAGTAAAGAAAGGAGCTTTGGGCAAAGGGACTTCGGGTGGATCATCGTGGACGGGAAAGGCCTCTAGCGATCCACTCCATACTCTCAAAGGTCTAAGGAGTCACCAAGAAAGGTCTACAAAGGTTGTAATCTCTTCACTTAGTAATATATTCTCATTTGTATGTGATACTTGTTCATTGTTACCCTAAAATTCTAGTTAAGATTCTAGTTTAGTTTATTTAGCACCTTTAAAAATTTAATAGTGGCATGTGTGATGCTTCTAAACTATAGATTAGGTTCTAGGTAAACCCAACGGTTGGGTTACATTAACACCCTGGGCATCTACCATGGCCGTTTGCGGAACAAATTTTTTTCTAGTTTCAAAAACTTGGCGCTAGAATAACTCCTTACACCGGATCTACCATAAACCTAACTAGCAAACTAGGTGTGACTATCTACAATGATAGAGATTCTCACCAAAAGATCTATGTCCTTCGGTCTTCTATCCTCTTCGTATGCTCCTAGTGGCCTCCATGATCGAGCTTGATCGTCCGTCCCCCTCCATCGAAGAAGATCCACCCGAGGGTTGTGATCCATGGCTCTAGCTCCAAACTAAATATCAAATGGAGCAACTAGAGAACTTGGATTGCTAATCTAAGAACTCTAGGATGTAGTCTAGGGTTCTATGTGTGTTTCTATCTCACCTCCTCTCTTGATTCTCAACTCATGAGAAGATAAAGAGGAGATTTAACTTGGAGGTGGAGGAGCTCAAGAACAAAGGAGAGGGAGCAAAGCAAATGGTGAACTCAAGAATGAAGCATAGCATGTGAGAGAAAATCAATCACAATGGTTTTGTAAAACCATTTCAATGAATAAAAAAATATCAACCATGCTTCAATAGTTGCTACAAATGAACTAATAATTCATTTGTCAACTATTGAGGCATGGTCCTCACCATGTTCCCTCTCCTTTATTTTACACCTCATATATATATATATATATATATATATATATATATATAAACCAACCCTTTTTCATTTCCATTTAAAAATAAATGGAAAAATCCATGATGATGTGTCCACCTTCTAGAATGCTTTCCGTAAAAAATACGGATAACGGTCTACAGTATATATATATATCTGCATTCGCATAAAAACACGAATACCCGACGAGATAGAATAACACAAAGAATATAATACTGGAATATATATATATATATAAATTATTAAATCAAAACCTGATTTAATAATCCGACTCAAAAACACTAGCCAACTAGTATTATCAACTGTCCGATCGAAAGTCCGGGTACATAGTACCATCAATCAATCGGAACGCTGCACGTATCCAATACGGCTACTACATTATTTCGCCTAAATCAGGGAAACCCTCTGTGTGGGACTCTAAAGACTCGATAGTATGCTGGCAGTGGGTTAGTGGATAATCCATACCCACAAGCACGTCAGCGGCACTAGCTGTACGTAATAGCTCCCCGGGTACCTGTCGAACAGGAAGGCCGGCAAGCAAACTCATCTGGATCCCTACCGAGCCTACCCATGACAATCTCCGTACAGTCTGATCTCTTCATCTGGGATTATCGCATACCGGGTCTAGGGGTGGTAAACGTCAGAACCAAATAACCCGATAATTCGTGCTGATACGGCTCAAGACCAATCCGGGAAACTACTGATTAACCTATCAGTAAATCCCAACTGCCTTGGCCAATGTCTTATGGTCCTGACCAATCGAACACAGTGCGATATCAACTCCCTATACCGGGAGAGACGAATCCCCAATAATCACTGACTGCCTCCATGTGGCTCGGGACTGTACCCAACCAAAACCTGTTTGCACGACTCAGTAGAGCCGTGGTAGGGTAGTGATCAAAGCACAGTGGTAACTAACACGAGACAAATGATGATCTTATGTCTAAAGACTATTCTGTACTCATGTCACTTGAGAACTGCTATTTGACGATAGGTATAGTACCATCTAGAAGTTCTCGGCAAGTCCGTCCAGTGTACTCACCCTCAGTGAGCACCTGTATACGATCTTAGGAGCAAAAGACCAATGGCCGCGGGACCAACCATCGCACCTCGTCTGAGTCTAGAAACGTATAGACCAGTCTACTTCGGAATATCGATGCCCAGTCTCGATACTCCCATGACTAGGAACCTTTTAAGGATGTGCTTATCGACACCCTGCTCCCACAAGTATGATTGCCATCAAAACGTAGGTATTCAAGCAATGATCCTATGGGTTTTATCAACATGTATAAATGATATGTAATAACAAGTAAGACATACGCACATGTTAAGATAAAGACAAACCGATAGCATACTATCATATCGAGCAAGATTGTCTTGTGCATACATATGTCCAAGCATCCACATGTATACATATACAATAATGGTCTCTACGGCATACATATCCAACATATTTTTCATCCAAAATCCCCCTATTTTCCGAATATTCTAATTTAGGGATTCTCTTCCCACTCCGCCGAATTGGTCATAGATTCAAATTTCACTTCCACAACTTTATGCATAGAATTATAAGGGTCCATATTTGATTGGTTGCGACTATATTGTGTGGGAGAAGGACATCACTAAGAATTCCATTGCCTTTGAGACAAAAAGAATTATTAGCTTCTGAATTAATGAGAATTTTTTTTCAAGATGAAGGGAAAAATTGGTGCGAGGACTTTGTAGCTTTAAAGTGGCATTTTGAGATGATTATGCATAAAATGGAAATGTTAAAGAGGAAGTTGGAAGCAACAAGTTGAAATTTGTAAATTAATGGAAAATTTCAATCTCTTATAGGCATTTGTACATTTGCTTTTGTGTTTTTTTGTGTGTTAGTGCCATCAAAATGAGATATCATCAATTGAGAGGGTTAACAGGAATAACTTATAAGTTTAGAGGGGGTTATAGGTAAATGCTAACTATAGAGGGCGACAGAGAAAAATATTGAAGTATGTAGGGCTAGTAGAAAAAAACCAAAAATAAATATGCTAAAGCAATTTAAGGGATCTTACAGTAATTAAAAAAAAAAGATTATAGAAGGAAAGCGAAAAGCCCTAATAGTTAAGGTACCAGTGAAATTTAGTCATAAAAGGAGATGTATTAACCTTTCCTTACATTAAGAGTGCTTGTTAACTTGCTCCGTTCAGCTCGTGCCGGGGTCCCAAGCTTCACTCATTTGAAAAAGTATTAGTACCCTTGTATGCCGCTCACTTCACTCCTTCTCGCTTCGCTCACTCGTTTTAAGCTTTAAACATGTCTACCAAAGAAACCCATAATACCTTATAGCATAAGAAATGTTCTTTTTAATTTTTTGGTTCATCGCCATTGGTTTTTTAGCATTTAAATGTCCAAAAATTTAGATGCTCAAACACATTGTGAGGGGACATATCTTCAAGTAAAAATTTAAAAAATAAAATGCCCATTGCCATTTCTTCAAAACTTCCTTCTCCGATGGATGGAATCAAATAAAATATCTTAATTTAGGGGTCTCCACGTGATGAGGCTCATGAACGGGAATACCCCAGATTGCTACACGTGGAAGATTACATGTCTTCTACGCATACCCTCTGGACCCCTGGGGGCTATGACGGGGAATCAGTGTGATACATTATGAATCTTCCTCGGGACCCCGTAACGAGGTGGTACCCGACCATTCGGAAAAGCCTCCCACGAGTACCACCCATATGGTACCCGACCATTCGGAAAAGCCTCCCACGACTCCAAGCAGATACAGAGCTGCACATCCTCGGCCTCCTCGCTCGACTCCGAGCAGATACAGAGCTGAGCATCCTCGGCCTCCTCGCTCGACTCCGAGCTATCTATCAAGCTGAGACTCCTCGGCTTCCCTGTTCAACCAGGAACACGAAGCCTAAGCACCCCCGTAACGGCTCCGTGTATCTCGCCCGAACGAGATTTCCGCCGCTCTACGTCCTGCATCCCAAGCTGGCACGTTTCTCCGTTAACGAGCGTATCTCGCTATTAATGAGCGTATCCTGCCATCAACACGAATGTGCCGTAAGGGAGTAACGGACGACGGAAATCTCGCGCAGGATCGCCACCACGCAGCCGCTAAATAAACCCCTCTTCCAGACGATTCGAGTAAGAAAAACATAATCCAAGACGCCGCTACCCTGCCTTTATACCTCGGTACTTATTTGATCGTTGGAGGGTCCTACGGTGGTCACCCACCCCAGGACTTCCCTTGCAGGTAGCTCGGTGTCAACAACCACCCATTAAGATCCACACATTCAGCTCTTAAATATCAATCTCAACCGTTCCAGATCGCTTGCAGCAAGATCGACGGAGGTCAACATCCGAGGGAGATTTCCACTTCCATCAGCTGGTACCGTCTGTATGAACGCAAAGGACTTTTCCGCCACAAAAAGTTGATCCCCCGCCTCCGGTTCAATAGCAAGCGACGACCACGATAATCCCATCACGAGTCGCCCTGTCCCCCATAACGGAGGCGGAAGCGGTCCTACTCCCCCTCCTAACGTCATCAACGCCTTATCTGCTAGGATCGACAGGCTCATGGAGATGGTGGACGCGTTCGCCCGCCATGCCCACCAAACCGCAGTTCCCCTTCCCCGAGATGGCGATGTACGCATGCTGGCAGGAACATGCACTCAGGTCCTTGACCTCAATCATGCTCACTCTGATGTTAACGAACACCGGCGCGTCGATTCCGGTAGTAACAACCTGTATGCAGGGAATGATTCAATGACCCGATGGGCGCCGGACAGTTCGACACCCTGATCTCAGGGGAGACCAGGCTATCGTTCCAACACCCACTGCATTCTCTCACCCCCTGAGGAGGAGGTGTCGGTTAGTTCTCCTGGTTTCAGCCATGACCGATTCCCCCACTCCCATCGAGGCCGCAGTAATGGCAAACGTCGGGACTACTCAAGAAGGGCCTCGCCCGAGGATTTAAGAAACGTGATAGAGCGAAACCAAAGATGCACAGTCACGTAAGCCCCGGCGCTCCGATTATGGAGAATCCTCAGGGTACCACCAACGGATCGAGGGCCTCAAAAAGAAAATTGAGGACATAGGACAAGACGGACACATAGCCAGCGAAGGGGTGAAGTACTCTATTGATTCACTTACAAGACCATTTACAGAACGACTCCTAGCCGGGCGTGTCTCCTCCAGGAACAAACCGCCCAAAGTGCCTCTTTTTGACGGAAAGTCCAACCCGAAGTACCACTTGGACGTGTTCCTGGCCGCCATGAGCTTCCAAGATAACTCGGATGCGGCTTAATGCAGGGCCTTCCCCACCACCCTTATCCAATATAGTCAGGATTGGTTCCGAGGGTTTGCACCATGCTCCATCTCGACCTATGACGAGCTGGCTACCCAGTTTCTTGGTCATTTCGTCGGTAACTGACGACAGAAAAAGAAGATCGACTACCTGTTCACCGTTAAGAGCGGAGACAAGGAATCTTTCAAGGGGTATGTCACCCGCTTCTATAATGCCCTCCTGGAGATTTCCAAGCACCGCGACGAAACAGTTATCACCACGCTGAGATCGGGTCTTAGGCACAAAGAGTGGCTCCTCTCTTTTGCATTGGCGCAACCTAAGACCATGGCCGAAGTCAAAGCATGGACCGAGCAAGAAATCCAACTCGAGTCAGAGGTGAACTCTAACCTGCCCAGAGGCGACCAAGCAGAGAGGAAAAGACGGGACATGGGAGAGAAAAAGAAAGTCGATCGTCCGAAACCTTATTTCCCAAGGTTCTAGGAGTACACTCTTCTGAACATTTCCAAGATCGAGCTGTTAGAGGAGGCTAAAGGCGAGAGGTTCTTTAAGCTCCCGCCAGGTACCCAGAGGACGGCTAAGCAGCTCCGCGGCTGGTACTACGCCTATCACAGGTTGTACGGTCATCCGACCGAGAGCTGTAAGCAACTTTGTGACTACATCGAGGAATTGATCCGCTTTGGCCACCTGGCGAAATACCTACGAGACAAGCGACAGACGGAGCGGGAGAAAAAAGACCAAACCCCGCCCGGGGAGTTAACAATCGGGCAAGTCATGGTCATTTCGACGGATCCAACTCTGGAAAGTAAGGGAACCACCACCTCCTGCCAGTCGGGGGCGTAAGTGATCCACCCCACAAGAAATCCAGGAAGGATGGCCCAATCATCTTCACCGACGAAGACCTTCATGGCATATCACTTCCTCACAATACCCTCTTGTGATAACGACCTGAGTTCACCGTTACGAGGTGTCACGCCCCGCTTCCCAGAGTACGCTAAGGTAGGCACGTGACATAGCCAACCATGCTATCTGTGGATAGGAATTATCCTTCCACAGTCATATTACGGCTGTAGAGATATCAAGAGCAATAATAAAACTATCTAGCACATGTCCATAAGCCAAAATAAATGAGTCAAGAATAAATAATGCGGAAGCAAAAGATCCAATACAAGAATAACTGGAATGTATGTCCCATAATGCGGGCTCACATCAGGAATAAAATACTGGAAAAAGTAAAAGAACTAGCTACTAATGAGTCCTCACTGCTCAGCCTGCTGACTGAAGTACTCTTGCTCGGACTGCGATAAAGGTACGGAATCTGGGCCATGCAAAACCCAGACGTCAGCGCGTCATAACATCAAGCAATAATATATAAACATGGCAGCAAGACATGCAAGTATAATCATAAATAGTAAAGCAGGTGTAACAGCAATATAAATCAGGGCCGTGAAAGGTAGTGTGCAGTGAGTAATCTAAACTGGTATATTGGGTCAACTACTCTCAAGTCTTTGAAATCAATTTGATGAATCACCGATGTAACTCAATAGTATCCCGTGCATGCCCGGGACCACGGTCTAAGACTCTCGGGCTGAAACCGAAACATTCCGCTAGGCACTAAAACAGGAAATATATAAAGACGAACGATGTCAGCAGCATCATCCCAAGGCTGGCCTAGCCTCTAAAACTGATCAGTATAAGCAAGCAACTGTCGAGTTACAGGTCAGGTTTCATCATTGATTTCCCCATACCCCCAAGTTATATGTGTTCAAGTCATGTATTAAATAATCTAGAGCTAATGCCACCACAGGATCAGGCAGGTACAGGTTTGTCTGGATAGACAACAGGAACAGTCCGTAAAGACAACAGGTCAGGTTTGTTGGCATTAGACACAAGATCAGGTAACAGGTAAGACCATAGTACATCAGGTCAAGCCAGGTAATATATAAAGGTGTCAAGTTATGTCAAGAGTTGTACGGTACCATGTCGTGTCAAGTAATAGGTGTAACAAGTCATGTCAGGGTGCACAAGATGTCATATGGGTGCTCATATTCAAACTAGCATAAGCATGTATAAACCAAACAAGCATGGGTACTAGTGAAACAATAAAAAATGAAACACGGTGATGATATATGCAAGGGTACAGATTAAAGCATGAGGATGCACAATTATAGATTAGAGTTAGGGTTGTGGTTCCAACCTTAAGTATCCTACACTTAAACAAATATAGAATTGTTAAATCTCGTTATTATGGGTTAACTGGTCTAGAGATGCAATGATATATAAAATATGTTCAATGGATGCAACCGGGTATTCGGGGTAGAAACTATTTAACAGTGCTATGGGTTATGCAGTTAACTAGTAAAAATTTAACCATGGATGTGGGTATGTGATATTGTACTTCAAGGTGCAACAAGTTATAATTTAAAATCCGAGTCTATAATGATATAATTTGACATCGAAACGCAAGAATGGAAACTAATAGCCTTAGGTTCAATTTACAGGTTTAATCATGAAATAAATTTGTATAAATAATATAGTAGCATGTAGCAAGTTTCACTTGCTTCGACGGATCGCGATACGGGAAACAGAACGTCTCACGTCGGCTAGAAAAGTCGCGACGCCCGCACGGTACACGGAATGAGTCCAAACGACGCACGATGGGATCACACGGGTCAGATATCCTCGCGTAGATGCGTTCAGTGGCTGCAGAGGAGAGGGTGAACGGCGGTGAACGGAGCTCCGGCGGTGAGGATTTGGTGTATGGGTTAGGTTTAGGGTTTGGGGTCGGTTTTGGGTGCAGGGCTGGTGTCGTGGTATTAGTGAGGGGATTATGTAGAGGAGAGGAAGGAAATGAGATGGTGATGATAGTGGGTGTGAGGCTAGGGTCGTCGGCGACGACCGGAGACGTTGGGTTCTAGGGTTCTGTAGGTGTGTGCAGGGTCCAGCGGCCTCGGGGAGAAGGAAGAAGGAGGAGAAGATGGAGAGGAGGAGGAGGAAAGGAGATGACGAGGCTCGATGGGGTTGAGGAGGTGATGGAGTTAGGGTTAGGGTTTGAGGAGGCGATGAGGAGTTGGATGGGTCTCGTGGCGAGGAGATGCAGGGGTTTTTAAAATAGAAGAAGAAGGAGAAAGAAGGGCGGTGACGGGATCGCAAGGGCGGTGACGGGAATCAAGAAGCGAACATTGTTCGCGAGAGGAGAGAGAGAGAGCGCGAGAGGAGAGAGAAAGAGAAGGGAGAGAGAGAGAGCGCTCGTGGGGAGGAGAGAGAAGGAGAAAGGAAAAGGGAATAAGAGAGGGCTCATGGGGACCACCAGAGAATTAGAGGGATATGATTGGCTCGTGAAATAAAGAGAGAGAGAGAGAATCTGCGCAGTTAAGGAAATAAATTTTAAAAGATTTAAAAATCGTTTTAAGAAAATATGATGAACTGAAAAGATATTTAGAAATTAATTTTAAAATTCAAACAATTGAATTTTAGCAGGATAGAAATAATTCAGAAATGCGCTCGGGTCGGGTCCAAAATTTTGGATTTGAAATATGAAAATTATTAGCAAGTTTCAAAATTTAAAATGAAGGGTCATGTAACGAAAAAGCATACCCCCAAGGACGGACGCACGCACGTGCGCGTAGCTAACCAAACACGTCCGTTTTACTGAACGGGACGAGAACACGATGCAAGGACGCTACCACACGGTTAGGGGTATCATGCAGGCCATGTCATGTATTTTTAAATTATTTTAAGTAACTTAAATTGTTATATGCAAAAGTATGTAATGTCGGGGTAATCTATAACTAGGAAACAACAAGCTCAAGCAAGCGGGTCGAATGTAAAGTAAGCTACCATTTGCAACCAAACAGGGTAAAAGAAATACACACCACAAACTACACCTACAGCAACAGAAAATTGGTATAATTGAACTCGGTTGTTACATTATACCCAACTACAAAAAGAATTTCGTTCTCGAAATTCCAAGAACACAAAAGGATAAACGACCAACAAACTACAAGAAAAGATGGGGAAACTTCTGCCGGATTTCATCTTCTCGTTCCCAAGTTGACTCTCCATGTGAGCGATTACCCCAAGAAACAAGTACAAGAGAGATAACCTTGTTCTTAAGAACCTTTTCCCTTCGATCCAGAATCGCAATCGGTCGCTCCTCAAAAGTCAAGTCTTCTCGTACAGTCAGCTCCGAATGATCTAACACATGTGTTTCATCTCGAACATACTTACGGAGTTGAGATACGTGAAACACGTCATGCACATTCGCCATGGATTGCGGTAACGCCAATCGATACGCTACCTCACCAACACGCTCCAAAATCTCAAAGGGTTCGACGAATCGAGGACTGAGCTTTTCTCGACTTCCGAAACGAATCACCCCTCTAGTCAGTGATATCTTCAAAAATACCAAATCACCCACGGCGTACTCTAGAGGTCTTCTCGACGTATCTGCCCAACTCTTCTGTCCGTCTTGTGCTTCTTTCATATGATTCCGGATAGCGTTAACTTTCTCAACGGTCTGCACAACCAAATCTGGTCCCAACAATCTTCGTTCACCGACATCGTCCCAACAAACAGGTGAACGACACTTGCGACCATATAAAGCTTCGAATGGAGCCATCTGAATCGTCGCCTGAAAACTGTTGTTGTAAGAAAACTCCAGCAAATGTAGATGATCCTCCCATTAACCCTTGATGTCCAACATGCAAGCTCTCAACATATCTTCAAGAGTTTGGATCGTTCTCTCCGGCTGGCCATCTGTTTGAGGATGATAAGCTGTGCTAAACTTCAATCGAGTCCCCAAACTTTCCTGTAAGCTCCTCCAAAAGTGTGATAAGAAACGAGTGTCATGGTCGGACACAATGCTCACTGGTACTCCATGCAATCTTACAATCTCCTGCATGTACCGTTCTGCCAAAGTTTCCGTTGATTGACCAACCCGAAAAGGAATGAAATGAGCTGCCTTGGTCAAACGATCAACAATCACCCACACTGCATTGTTGCCTTTTGGACTCCGCGGTAGAGCTGTCACGAAATCCATGGTTATATGTTCCCACTTCCACTGAGGAATCGGAAGTGGTTGCAACAAACCAGCAACCCTTTGATGTTCAGCCTTAACTTGCTGACACACCAAGCATTTTGCCACAAAGCGAGCAATCTCCCGTTTCATGCCTTCCCACCAGAAATGCTGCCGTATATCTCGGTACATCTTCGTGCTGTCTAACTTTGGTAAGTATACGTCCTTACAGTTTTTTTGAGAAATAGGTAATCTTGAGTTCAGTTCTTGAGTTAAGTCAAGATGAAGGAAAAGTATTGATGCTTTACTGAAGGATAAGTCTGAAAAATAGTTTCTTTTCTCGAGTTCAAATTTAGAAAGTATATACCCTACAAACTGCACTTACACGCACCTTGAAACTTTGGATAGTAGAGGATACCTAGAAATACTCTTGCCTGAAATCCTAGTATGAAAGAAAAAACGGTATTTAAAGCTAAACACCAAAAGAGCATATTGAAAAATATATCCGATCTTGAAAAAGAAAAAGAAAAAGAAAAAGAAAAAGAAAAAAAAAGAAAAATAGAATAAAGTCAAGACCTGAAAACTGCTATTTACGCTTTAAGTTCACACATTCAGTAATCGGCCGTTAGTGCCTCAAGAAGCATTAATAGTCGCATGAAAGGTGTGTGAGCAAATCCGTCCATCCTTAATGAAAAGAAGTAGTATTTGGTATTAGGGCAAGGGTATTATAGCTTGAATTGAATTCTTGAGTGTAAGGGTGCAAATATACACACACGTAGGGGTATACAATCGATGTTTGGATAAAAGATAGAAATAAAGAATAAGACTTGTGTCTTCTGTAAAGTTGATAAAAATCCCTGATTTAAGGCCACACTTTCAGAAGGAAAACTCAGGAGAACCAACATCTTTCTAAACTTTTTTGGAACGTATATGATCTAAAGTTAAGTAGATAGGAGGTGTGAAAAATAAGGGTTGAATATTTCTAACTTAGGATGATAGAGTTTCTAACGTAAATACTAAACTATAGGAGTAGAATCGATGTTAACTTATGACACTAGATTGACGGGATTTTGTGGGTGTAATCCGCTGAAAACCCTCAGGAGACAACACTCCTCCTACTTGGGACACCTAGAGGTTTAACGGCTTGTTGCACGCGCTCAGTGCAATCGCGTTCCCTGCGAAAGTGCGGTTAGGTTTTTATTTTTGTGAATAATTGGTTTTGCTCGGGACGAGCAAAAGTTAAGTCTGGGGGTATTTGTTCATAACAGAATACTGCATTTTATACCGCCCATTCTTATGCTCGTGTGTTTATAGGTAGGTGCTTTTAATCCGTGTTTGTTGCATATTTACAGAGTACAGTTTTCCAGTCCAAATATTGCAAATCAAGACAAAATCTCCACAGTTACGCCAAAAGCAGAACATCTGTTGATAGCAGATAAAAGCCGGGTTCCGGTCATCCATATCCGTCCAGTGCCGAGTACCAGTTCCTGAGACAAGACATATGACAGTGGTCATTCGTGTCTCGGACAAGCACAGAGCACGAGGGGGGCAGCACAAGAATCAATGGGTGCGCGGAGCTCGAGAGAGATAGAAGTCAAAAGTGAAGAAATGATAGCAATCTTGGACTAAGAAATCTACAGATATTCTGGAAGACTTTTGTGCAGTTTAAAGTTGGCAAACACAAGGACAAATGAAACCAGGGAAACACCCAAAACCCGACCACCTAACTCCACCATAGGGCCGCGGATCCGCGGCCAATAGGGGGTATAGGCCGCGGATCCGCGGCCATGTTGACTCCTCTCTCTGTCGTATTTTGGGGGCACTTTGGGTACTTCATTTTATGTCAGAATTTGGCCCTAGGGTTTCTGTAAGCAGCCTATAAATACTCCAGAACTGAGCTAAGTCAAGGGTCCAATTTTGTGTTCATTCTTTGTTCTTCTTTTTGTTAGGATTTAGTCTTTTTCTTCTTCTTCTTCATCTTGTCTCCATGAAAATTGTAGTGAGAGCTTTTTGAGTGGAAGATCAATGAAGATGAGGGCTTTTGTATCATTCTCTTTTGTTTAACTTTCCCTTGAGATTCTTGCTTTCTCTTGATCATTCAACCTCTTCATTGAGCTTGAATGGTTAAGGGTTAGTTATTGATCTTAAAGGTCGTATTTTCTTATGGAATTAGCGCTTCATTTCACATGCGTTCTCTACCCTTCTCTTGATCTTGCAACCTCTTGATTGAGCTTGCAAGTTTAAGGGTTGGCTATTGATCCCATGCTCGTCTTGAGTTCTAGTTTCTAATTCTTTTTATTGCTTATTTATTACTTGCTTTTTATTATCTTGCTTTACTTTCTTGCAATTTAAATTCATGCACTTACTTACTTGTAATCTTTTCTTTTCTTTGTTCTTTTCTTTTGCTCTTTTTGGTTCTTTTGTGAATGGTTGTAATTATCGTTGTTAAGAAGAAATACGATCTTGTAAGTTAAGATTTTCTTTTCTCATTTCCTTTTTCCGTTATTTTCCATTGAACTCCGCCCAAACCATACGCAAGCGCTCCGTTAGGCACCCTACCCTAACAAGGTAACGGTGATTCCTAACCGCGACCGGTTGCGTTCGGTTTGGCCGGAGGCGAAAGCAAGAGACAAGAACGGAAGGACAAGGGTAAATAAGCCGTATTCCACGAATACCGTGCTTAAATCCCCTAATCCACGTTGTTGCCGATTGCTCTAGCTTCAATTGGTCAAGACTCGGCTCAAAGGTTTTGAGTACGGATTTCTTTAGCTTACAATTTCGTATCTTTTTCTTAACAACTTTATACTTGCAAATAATACACATAGGTTAGATTGAACAAACTCATACAAATTCTTTATTGACTCGTCTAAAAGAAGAAAGGACATACAACCATCTCCCTGTGGATCGACCCGTGCTCAACCGGCTAGCTGCATAGCCACACCGTCCTGATCGCGGTTATACTTTAGAACTTTGAACATCCGACACGCCAAAAGCGTGCGATCAAATGGCGCCGTTGCCGGGGAGACGGTAGCGTATTTTCTTTCTTGTTATTCGGGTTAATATTCTTTTTGTATATATAAAAAAAAAATCTTTTTGTTTTTTTGATCATTTTTGTGGGCAAGAGTGCAGATTTTTGCAGATTTGCAAACTGCGATTGTGGGGAGCAAAGTGTACATTCAAGGCTAAGGTGATCGCAAAGTACAGTGCCAAAGATCCGGGTAGTTTGACCCGCGCAAGCGAACTTTTCAAGCTTACCGGATTTAATTCAACGGGGGTTTCCTAACCCAAAAACTTAACGGTACATACTTTACTAACACCTTCTTCTCAAATCCGACGCGTCCAATATACTATTCTTTGCAGAATTCTTTGCAAGTTCGCTAACAAACGCTAAAAATTGACTAACCCGTATTTGTTGCAGTGCCGCGCTTAAACTAAAAAACGATTTTTTGATTCTTTAATAGAATTTTTATTGAAATTGCGCATTGCATACATCAATACGGACTTAAGGGCAAGCGAACCCCACAATATACGGTAAAGGATTTCATCACCTTTTCCGTGGCCCACAAATCACGAACTTGAGCATAACGTTTACCCGCACTAAATTTAAAAGAAATTAGACTTTAAGCCTTAAGGACTTCGCGCTCACTAGGAGAAGTCAACTGTGTTTGGAACCTCGCTTAACGGTATATTGTTTACGGGGTGTCTAGGAAAGTGTTAACGGCGAAACCGCCAAAAGAGAAAGGGTTATTTAATTAAGGAACTTCGCGAAAGCGTTGGAAAACCTCCCCTTATCTCTGCACTTACCTGGCCTCGTGATCAGTGTATCTTGAGCCTGTTTCTTGACACAGTTTTACTTCGACAATCAAGTTCTGGAGCAGGTCTAGTTGACCTAGGTGAACCCTAGAACGATTAGGTGTGTAGTATTTTTGTGTCGTGATTGTTTTTGTCCATATTCTTTTTTTTGTGTGTATATTTCATTCTTTTGTTAATATCTAAAAAAATTTTAAAAAAAATCACATTTTCCCCCTCCTTTTCTCTGCCTTTCTTTCTCCCTCTCTTCATATCATGGGTACCCCACCTCGCAAAACACTTGCCGAACTTTGGTACCCACAACCAGACATTACTTCTTACGGTTCTTGCTTTGGCCGAACGTCGAACGATCCCTCCATGCCTAAAATCTCTTTGAAAGATCGGATAGACGCGTCTAGGACAAACACTTGCCCTCCGCAATCCACTTTGTATCAACCTTTTCAACCTCCCGCACCCGCTTATGTTGATACCCCTTTTGCAAGTCGTCCTTTGTCCATCGCTGAACGTATTGAACAATCTCGTAGCCGATCTTTCACTCCTTTCACCACTTCAAATTCTTGGGATCAACAATTCCATTCACCTTCCTATCCAAATGTTGATCCTGCTCCTGTCCAGCCATTCAATTCCTACCAATCTTACCCTACTTTTTCACCTTCCCTAGACATTGCTTCAGAACCGCCATTTGGGAGTTTTCAGTATCCAAACAACTTTGAATCTTTTACTGAAACCCATTCACAACCCATGTCTAGTCTGGAACAATCGTTGGAAGACTTTAGGGTAGCGTCAAGCCAACAGATGATGGATTTGAATGCGTCCATGGCCGCTCTCATACAACCTACTGACCCGGTAGCTAGTTTCCTGCTAGCTCCAAATTTTCTAATGTATGATGAGACGGTAGGACATGCTGAGAATTTGAGTAGAGAAAGTGAGCTATATACCCTTCCAAATCAAACCTACCCGTCTCAAATTGAATCCCACAACTCCTGTGTTGAAAGTCTAGCAAGTGTCCCAAAATTATCAGTTGAAGATAGAATGTTTAATGAGTTGTGCGACTTTGTAGTATTTGATTTACCCGATTGTGAAGGGACCTTGCCAAGTGAAACCACACCAAATCCTTTTGACCTCTACACCTCTATCTTAGAACCAGAATCGATTGAAATCCATGCTTTTGATGAGGTGTCTGAGAATTTTGATTTTCACTTGATTGAGGATATTGACGCCGAAAATATTTTGGATGATGAACCTATAGATTTGGCAGAGTTTTTCTCTCCAATTCATCATCCCGAGTCATTAAATGTTTTTCCCGAACTTCATATGCGTCTTGATATTGATGATAAAGGCATGGATGAGCTTAACTTTGAGGAGAATTCTGAGGATAGTTTTGAGGATGAACCAGTTATTATTTATGAGTCGGATATTCCAATTCATCCTATCCCTTCCACTGACTGTGTACACCCTCCTGAACCTTTAACCGATACCCCTCCTCGATCACTTCCCTCCATTCTTTCCGTTGTTCCGACCTTGCAAGCAGCAGTCTCACTTTCATTTCGTATGTCTAGTTTACCGAGTTCGGCGTACCCATGGTTTCTTACGAATCTTGAGGGATTTGACCCAATCTCTCGCCGGGTTAATAGATTAGCATAATCGCTGTTTACACATCACTCATCACAAATTGTGCTACTCTATTCACTCCATTTGCACCCTCAAGTTCGTACTCCACTTCTTTTTCCCTTCCGCCATTCTTCTTCTGATATACCGAGACCGTATCCCGCTTCTCTCTCCATACGGTCTCGCGTATTCTCCATTTCTTACCTCTTCACCTTCTTTCCCCAACCACTGCTTCACCATGATAAAATCTTTGAATGGTTGGTGTTAATTTTTGGCCTGTGTAAGGCCTTGTATAGCTTGATACTGTTCTTTCCCCCCTAATCCTGAACTTCATCGCTTAACAGTGGAAACATTGTTTTACTTAAGTTTGGGGGGGACTCTTTTTTGTATATATTTTTTGTTTTCCTTTTTGTTTTGTATATAATTTGTTTCTAGGGAGCGCCGACATTTTTTTGACCCTCTTGGTGTAGCCTGACAGTGAGGGCACTGTCAAGTTTAAGTTTGGGGGTGTGCTCGGTAAGCTTTCTTCCTTCGCATTCATTTGTATATTCTGCATTTACATACCTTATTAAAAACCCACAAAAATTAAAAATTTTCCAAAAAATATAAAAACTTTGTCGTCAAGTTAGCTAATAGGGTAACTTAGATCTTTATTCCGAAAGTTTAGTTGATATGATAGAAATAACTAAATTCTAGGCTTAGGGATTGAAAACCCTAAAAATAACCCTCATTCTGTCTAACTTTGGTAAGTATACGTCCTTACTGTTTTTTTGAGAAATAGGTAATCTTGAGTTCAGTTCTTGAGTTAAGTCAAGATGAAGGAAACGTATTGATGCTTTACTGAAGGATAAGTCTGAAAAATAGTTTCTTTTCTCGAGTTCAAATTTAGAAAGTATATACCCTACAAACTGCACTTACACGCACCTTGAAACTTTGGATAGTAGAGGATACCTAGAAATACTCTTGCCTGAAAGCCTAGTATGAAAGAAAAAACGGTATTTAAAGCTAAACACCAAAAGAGCATATTGAAAAATATATCCGATCTTGAAAAAGAAAAAGAAAAAGAAAAAGAAAAAAAAAGAAAAATAGAATAAAGTCAAGACCTGAAAACTGCTATTTACGCTTTAAGTTCACACATTCAGTAATCGGCCGTTAGTGCCTCAAGAAGCATTAATAGTCGCATGAAAGGTGTGTGAGCAAATCCGTCCATCCTTAATGAAAAGAAGTAGTATTTGGTATTAGGGCAAGGGTATTATAGCTTGAATTGAATTCTTGAGTGTAGGGGTGCAAATATACACACACGTAGGGGTATACAATCGATGTTTGGATAAAAGATAGAAATAAAGAATAAGACTTGTGTCTTCTGTAAAGTTGATAAAAATCCCTGATTTAAGGCCACACTTTCAGAAGGAAAACTCAGGAGAACCAACATCTTTCTAAACTTTTTTGGAACGTATATGATCTAAAGTTAAGTAGATAGGAGGTGTGAAAAATAAGGGTTGAATATTTCTAACTTAGGATGATAGAGTTTCTAACGTAAATACTAAACTATAGGAGTAGAATCGATGTTAACTTATGATACTAGATTGACGGGATTTTGTGGGTGTAATCCGCTGAAAACCCTCAGGAGACAACACTCCTCCTACTTGGGACACCTAGAGGTTTAACGGCTTGTTGCACGCGCTCAGTGCAATCGCGTTCCCTGCGAAAGTGCGGTTAGGTTTTTATTTTTGTGAATAATTGGTTTTGCTCGGGACGAGCAAAAGTTAAGTCTGGGGGTATTTGTTCATAACAGAATACTGCATTTTATACCGCCCATTCTTATGCTCGTGTGTTTATAGGTAGGTGCTTTTAATCCGTGTTTGTTGCATATTTACAGAGTACAGTTTTCCAGTCCAAATATTGCAAATCAAGACAAAATCTCCACAGTTACGCCAAAAGCAGAACATCTGTTGACAGCAGATAAAAGCCGGGTTCCGGTCATCCATATCCGTCCAGTGCCGAGTACCAGTTCCTGAGACAAGACATATGACAGTGGTCATTCGTGTCTCGGACAAGCACAGAGCACGAGGGGGGCAGCACAAGAATCAATGGATGCGCGGAGCTCGAGAGAGATAGAAGTCAAAAGTGAAGAAATGATAGCAATCTTGGACTAAGAAATCTACAGATATTCTGGAAGACTTTTGTGCAGTTTAAAGTTGGCAAACACAAGGACAAATGAAACCAGGGAAACACCCAAAACCCGACCACCTAACTCCACCATAGGGCCGCGGATCCGCGGCCAATAGGGGGTATAGGCCGCGGATCCGCGGCCATGTTGACTCCTCTCTCTGTCGTATTTTGGGGGCACTTTGGGTACTTCATTTTATGTCAGAATTTGGCCCTAGGGTTTCTGTAAGCAGCCTATAAATACTCCAGAACTGAGCTAAGTCAAGGGTCCAATTTTGTGTTCATTCTTTGTTCTTCTTTTTGTTAGGATTTAGTCTTTTTCTTCTTCTTCTTCATCTTGTCTCCATGAAAATTGTAGTGAGAGCTTTTTGAGTGGAAGATCAATGAAGATGAGGGCTTTTGTATCATTCTCTTTTGTTTAACTTTCCCTTGAGATTCTTGCTTTCTCTTGATCATTCAACCTCTTCATTGAGCTTGAATGGTTAAGGGTTAGTTATTGATCTTAAAGGTCGTATTTTCTTATGGAATTAGCGCTTCATTTCACATGCGTTCTCTACCCTTCTCTTGATCTTGCAACCTCTTGATTGAGCTTGCAAGTTTAAGGGTTGGCTATTGATCCCATGCTCGTCTTGAGTTCTAGTTTCTAATTCTTTTTATTGCTTATTTATTACTTGCTTTTTATTATCTTGCTTTACTTTCTTGCAATTTAAATTCATGCACTTACTTACTTGTAATCTTTTCTTTTCTTTGTTCTTTTCTTTTGCTCTTTTTGGTTCTTTTGTGAATGGTTGTAATTATCGTTGTTAAGAAGAAATACGATCTTGTAAGTTAAGATTTTCGTTTCTCATTTCCTTTTCCCGTTATTTTCCATTGAACTCCGCCCAAACCATACACAAGCGCTCCGTTAGGCACCCTACCCTAACAAGGTAACGGTGATTCCTAACCGCGACCGGTTGCGTTCGGTTTGGCCGGAGGCGAAAGCAAGAGACAAGAACGGAAGGACAAGGGTAAATAAGCCGTATTCCACGAATACCGCGCTTAAATCCCCTAATCCACGTTGTTGCCGATTGCTCTAGCTTCAATTGGTCAAGACTCGGCTCAAAGGTTTTGAGTACGGATTTCTTTAGCTTACAATTTCGTATCTTTTTCTTAACAACTTTATACTTGCAAATAATACACATAGGTTAGATTGAACAAACTCATACAAATTCTTTATTGACTCGTCTAAAAGAAGAAAGGACATACAACCATCTCCCTGTGGATCGACCCGTGCTCAACCGGCTAGCTGCATAGCGACACTGTCCTGATCGCGGTTATACTTTAGAACTTTGAACATCCGACACGCCAAAAGCGTGCGATCAAATACCTCTGCGTACATGTGCTCGGTTCGGTGCAAAAGCCGGCTTCCGTACAGTAATTGGTGTCTGCAGTGAACTCCCAGTCTTCCCAGATAAGCTCTGCTGTTCTCGGGCCGCCGTAAGTACCTGTGAGAAAGTGGTCAAACCCAGGGAGACAATCTGCCTCTGGATGTCCACATCCAAACTGCGCATGAACCTCCTTGCCCTATCTGCATCGTTGGCAACTAAAGGTCCAGCGAATCTACTGAGCCGCCTCCACTCAGCTGCATGTACATCTACAGGTGCACGTTCTGCCTTAGACTGATAAACTTCTCTTCCATTTCCTCCCGTGCAGTCCACGGGAAGAACTTCTCCAGGAAACTCTTTGAAAAATCCGCCCATTTGATCGGCTTGGGCAAGAGGGTCTCTTCCACAAGCCACCATTCACGGGCGTAATCCACCAACTGGATGCGCACCACATCCACTCTCTTATCTTCAGGGATCTGTGCCACAATGAGTAAGTTCTCCGTGTCAACCAGCCACTGCTCCGCTGGCAACGGTTCCTCCAAACCAGTAAAGACGGACGGACCCAGTCTTCTGAAATCTGCTACGGTTCCCACACGATCCACTGGTCTAGCCACAACATTATTCACGGACTGCTGAACGGTCCGCAAAACTTCCTGAAAAGATTCAGCTTGCTGCTGGATCAGCTCGGTCTGTCGCTTTTGATTCTCCAACATCCCATGTATTACTCCAAGCATGGCGGCTTCGTCAACACGCCTTTGGTACGTCTTCAGATTCTTGTCTGCCATGTTCCTGAAATCAATCCACCAAAAGGATTAGCATGATAACGGATTCAAAATGTAGATCAAGGATAGAACTCCAAGTTACTTAAATAGAGTACCGCATTGTAACCATGTCGCGGTATCATAGCTACAGTTATATAACTCCACCCAAGTCACCTAAGTTCTAGAGATAAACAAGGAATCAGGTTTCGAGTCGATATGCAAAGAAGGTTTGCATATCGTAAAAGTATAATCAGGAGGAGGTTAAGATTGAAGAACGGTAAAACGGCAAGGTGGCAGGACATGTTTCCTAATCACGAGTATTCTGATTCGTGTATTGGGTCCAATACCCAACTACAAAAGAATCAACCCGATTAACCTATAACCTATGCTCTAATACTAAAAGAACCATGTCACGCCCCGCTTCCCAGAGTACGCTAAGGTAGGCACGTGACATAGCCAACCATGCTACCTGTGGATAGGAATTATCCTTCCACAGTCACATTACGGCTGTAGAGATATCAAGAACAATAAAAAAACTATCTAGCACATGTCCATAAGCCAAAATAAATGAGTCAAGAATAAATAATGCGGAAGCAAAAGATCCAATACAAGAATAACTGGAATGTATGTCCCATAATGCGGGCTCACATCAGGAATAAAATACTGGAAAAAGTAAAAGAACTAACTACTAATGAGCCCTCACTGCTTAGCCTACTGACTAAAGTACTCCTGCTCGGACTGCGACAAAGGTACGGAATCTGGTCCATGCAAAACCCAGACGTCAGCGCGTCATAACATCAAGCAATAATATATAAACAGGGTAGCAAGACAAGCAAGTACAATCATAAATAGTAAAGCAGGTGTAACAGCAATATAAATCAGGGCCGTGAAAGGTAGTGTGCAGTGAGTAATCTAAACTGGTCTATTGGGTTAACTACTCTCAAGTCTTTGAAATCAATTTGATGAATCATCGATGTAACTCAATAGTATCCCGTGCATGCCCGAGACCACAGTCTAAGACTCTCGGGCTGAAACTGAGACATGCCGCTAGGCACTAAAACAGGAAATATGTAAAGAAGAACGATGTCAGCAGCACCATCCCAAGGCTGGCCTAGCCTCTAAAACTGATCAGTATAAGCAAGCAACTGTCGAGTTACAAGTCAGGTTTCATCATTGATTTCCCCATACCCGCAAGTTATATGTGTTCAAGTCATGTATTAAATAATCTAGAGCTAATGCCAATACAGGATCAGGAAGGTACAGGTTTGTCTGGATAGACAACAGGAACGGTCCGTAAGGACAACAGGTCAGGTTTGTTGGCATTGGACCCAAGATCAGGTAACAGGTAAGACCATGGTACATCAGGTCAAGCCAGGTAATATATAAAGGTGTCAAGTTATGTCAAGAGTTGTACGGTACCATGTCGTGTCAAGTAATAGGTGTAACAAGTCATGTCAGGGTGCACAAGATGTCATATGGGTGCTCATATTCAAACTAGCATAAGCATATATAAACCAAACAAGCATGGGTACTAGTGAAACAATAAAAAATGAAACACGGTGATGATATATGTAAGGGTACAGATTAAAGCATGAGGATGCACAGTTATAGATTAGAGTTAGGGTTGTGGTTCCAACCTTAAGTATCCTACACTTAAACAAATATAGAATTGTTAAATCTCGTTATTATGGGTTAACTGGTCTAGAGATGCAATGATATATAAAATATGTTCAATGGATGCAACCGGGTATTCGGGGTAGAAAATTTAACAGTGCTATGGGTTATGCAGTTAACTAGTAAATAATTTAACCACGGATGTGGGTATGTGATATTGTACTTCAAGGTGCAACAAGTTATAATTTAAAATCCGAGTCTATAATGATATAATTTGACATCGAAACGCAAGAATGGAAACTAATAGCCTTAGGTTCAATTTACAGGTTTAATCATGAAATAAATTTGTATAAATAATATAGTAGCATGTAGCAAGTTTCACTTGCCTCGACGGATCGCGATACGGGAAACAGAACGTCTCACGTCGGCTAGAAAAGTCGCGACGCGCGCACGGTACAAGGAATGAGTCCAAACGACGCATGATGGGATCACACGGGTCAGATATCCTCGCGTAGATGCGTTCAGTGGCTACAGAGGAGAGGGTGAACGGCGGTGAACGGAGCTCCGGCGGTGAGGATTTGGTGTATGGGTTAGGTTTAGGGTTTGGGGTCGGTTTTGGGTGCAGGGCTGGTGTCGTGGTATTAGTGAGGGGATTATGTAGAGGAGAGGAAGGAAATGAGATGGTGATGATAGTAGGTGTGAGGCTAGGGTCGTCGGCGACGACCGGAGACGTTGGGTTCTAGGGTTCTGTAGGTGTGTGCAGGGTGCAGCGGCCTCGGGGAGAAGGAAGAAGGAGGAGAAGATGGAGAGGAGGAGGAGGAAAGGAGATGACGAGGCTCGATGGGGTTGAGGAGGTGATGGAGTTAGGGTTAGGGTTTGAGGAGGCGATGAGGAGTTGGATGGGTCTCGTGGCGAGGAGATGCAGGGGTTTTTAAAATAGAAGAAGAAGGAGAAAGAAGGGCGGTGACGGGATCGCAAGGGCGGTGACGGGAATCAAGAAGCGAACAGTGTTCGCGAGAGGAGAGAGAGAGCGCGCGAGAGGAGAGAGAAAGAGAAGGGAGAGAGAGAGAGCTCGTAGGGAGGAGAGAGAAGGAGAAAGGAAAAGGGAATGAGAGAGGGCTCGTGGGGACCACCAGAGAATTAGAGGGATATGATTGGCTCGTGAAATAAAGTGAGAGAGAATCTGCGCAGTGAAGGAAATAAATTTTAAATGATTTAAAAATCGTTTTAAGAAAATATGATGAACTGAAAAGATATTTAGAAATTAATTTTAAAATTCAAACAATTGAATTTTAGCGGGATAGAAATAATTCAGAAATGCGCTCTGGTCGGGTCCAAAATTTTGGATTTGAAATATGAAAATTATTAGCAAGTTTCAAAATTTAAAATGAAGGGTCATGTAACGAAAAAGCATACCCCCAAGGACGGACGCACGCACGTGCGCGTTGCTATCCAAACACGTCCATTTCACTGAACGGGATGAGAACACGATGCAAGGACGCTACCACAGGGTTAGGGGTATCATGCAGGCCATGTCATGTATTTTTAAATTATTTTAAGTAACTTAAATTGTTATATGCAAAAGTATGTAATGTCGGGATAATCTATAACTAGGAAACAACAAGCTCAAGCAAGCGGGTCGAATGTAAAGTAAGCTACCATTTGCAACCAAACAGGGTAAAAGAAATACACACCACAGACAACACCTACAACAACAGAAAATTGGTATAATTGAACTCGGTTGTTACACGAGGTCCAGAGAATATTGGTCAATTTAGGGAGCTCAGCGGATATCCTGTTCTACGGCTGTTTCCAGCGTATGAGATTAGATTCATCCGACCTTTATCCGACCTCCCACGTTCTCTCTGGGTTCACCAACAGTCCGTCCTTGCCGAGGAATCAGTCACCCTCATCCTCAACATTAGGGAAGCGAGCAAGACGCGAACCGTGCCAATGAACTTCCTCGTTGCTAAGGTCCCGTCATCCTATAACATTCTCCTGGGATACCTACCTTAAAAACCTTCCGGGTTCAGATCTCGACTTACCACGTTGCGCTCAAATTCTCTTCAGATAAAGGGGGAATAGGCTGGGCCTATGGGGACCAACAAAATGCTAAGATCTGTCCCACCTTAACGTCCCCCGCCGGAGAGCAAGGCGATTATTTTGAAGACACACATGATCCTCAGGGGTCTTTAGATACATGCGACGACCGAAAGGAAGTTCAAGGCGCCCCAGTGGAAGCGTTGGCAGAAGTTCCCTTCATAGAGGGAGTTGATGGCCGGACAGTCTGGATCGGCTCTCTCTTTACAGGGGACATCTGCGAAGGCCTGATCCGATTCCTCCGAGACAACTCGGATGTGTTCGCTTGGACGCCAGCGGATATGCCTGGGATCAACCCCAAGGTGATCTCGCACAAGCTCGGGGGTCGACCTGAAAGCCAAGCCGATCTGACAAAAGAAGAGAAGTTTTGCGCCGAATAAACAGAAGGCGATAGAGGATGAGGTGGATCAATTGCTCACTGCCAACTTCATCAGAAATTTGGACTACTCGGATTGGCTGGCGAACATGGTCATGGTCAAGAAGGCAAACGGGAAATGGAGCATGTGCGTCGATTTCACCGACCCGAACAAGGCTTGCCCTAAAGACAACAACCCACTTTCTCGGATAGACCATCTAGTGGATAGCTCGGCCGGCCATGAACTGCTAAGATTCATAGACGTCTTCTCCGGTTATAATCAGATCCGAATGAATCCGGCCAATGAAGAGCTGACAGCTTTCACCACGGATCGAGGGTATACTGCTACAGGGTAATGCCCATCGGACTCAAGAACACCAGAACCATGTACCAGCGACTAGTCAACAAACCGTTCAAAGTATAGATTGGGAAAAACATGGATGTCTACGTCGACGACATGCTTGTAAAATCTGCCTCGTCAGCCTGACACGCTGCGGACCTCGGCGAGGCCTTCGATGTCCTGCGAAATACAAGATGAAGCTGAATCCAGCTAAATGTGCGTTCAACGTCACAAGCGGGAAATTCCTCGGTTTCATGGTTACCCATCAGGGAATCGAGGCATACCCAGAGAAAATTAGTACCAACCTTAACATGACAACGCCCAAAAGCAATACCGATATCAATCGAGGCAAACCCAGAGAAAATCAGCCCCATCCTTAACATGACAACATCCAAAAGCAATACCGATATCATGCAACTCACTGGGAGGGTAGCCGCATTGATTCTGTTTATGTCCAGAGCCGAGGAAAAATGCCTCCCTTTCTTCAGAGCCCTCAGAAAAATTCCCAGGTTTGAATGGACCGAGGAATGCCGAAATGCTTTAGAACAACTCAAAGCCCACTTGGCGACCCCCCACTTCTCACCAGACCGATCGAAGGTGACGAACAGTTACTATATTTAGGTGTCTCCGACTAAGTCGCAGGCTCAGTGCTCGTCAGGTAATTCAAAAGGACGCAGATGCCGGTCTACTAAGTGAGCCATGTTTTCAAGGACGCGAAAACCGAATACCCCGGCTACAGAAAAATAGTCCTGGCACTCACCGTCGCTTCCACAAAGTTACGACACTATTTCCAGACGCACACAATCCTCGTCCTCACTAAAAGACCTCTAGGGAATATCCTCGCTTCCCCCAAATCATCGGGTCGCCTAGAGAAATGGAGATGGGAACTGTCCCAATTCGACATCAAATACTGACCCAGACGGGCCATCAAAGCCCAAGCCATAGTTGATTTCGTTGTTGAATGCACCATTCCCACAAGGGAAGGAACGACTGCTCAAAGCCCCGGCTCACGACCCTCGGTCGAGGAAGTACCTGGCCCAATCCTGGACTGGGTGCACAATGTAGACGGATTCTCTACAGAAGAAGGAAGTGGGGCAGGCTTGATCATCCGAGGCCTGAACGACGCGAAAATGGAGTACTCCCTAAAGCTTGATTTTAAGGCATCGAACAACGTCGCGAAGTACAAGGCCTTATTGGCAGGACTACGAATCGCCTCCGGAGTGGGGCTGAAGACCATCCGGATACGTAGTGACTCTGCGCTATTCGTTGGCTATGTAACCGTTCATTTCGAAGCCCAAGAACCACTCATGATAAAATACCTAGCGGAGGTAAAATGGATTCGGAAAAACTTCGACGAAGTCCAAGTGGAGCAAATCCCAGAAATTTGAACGCCGAGGCTGATGCGCTAAGCAAACTCACTTCCTCCTATTCGGCTAATCACAAGAGAAATATCCTCTTTGAAGTCCTACCTCGGCCCTGCATCGTAGATGGGGAGGAAACACTCCAATTCTACACGACTCAAGAAGATACCCCGGACAGGAGAAAGCTCATCGTAGAATATCTGAAAGAAAGGGTTCTTCTAAAGGACCGAGCCAAGGCCCGTTGGCTTCGGGAAAAAGCTCGCCATTTCGTATGGAGCAAAGAAAACCTATACAAAAAGTCGTACACTCATCCTCTGCTCCGGTGTGTCGATCCCCATGAAGCAGACTACGTCCTACGGGAGATACATGAAGGGGTCGGAAGGGCTCATCAAGGGGCCCGCAGCTTGGTCCAAAAGACACTGCTCCAGGGATACTATTGGCCGGGAATACATCAAGATGCCGAGAAACTGGTTAGAAGATGAAAAAGCTGCCAACTCTTCGGCAGCATTCCTCTCCTCCCTTCCACCAAGTTGCACAGTAGGGAATGGATATGGTGGGTCAACTCCCCACTGGCACGGGTGGACACAAGTACATTCTTGTTGCGATAGACTACTACACAAAGTGGATTGAGCCGTGCCTATCAGGAAACTAGACGCCGCCTCTATGATAAAGTTTCTACAGAATAATATAATCTCCCGGTTCGGAATCCTGAGGTGCATCATCACCGACCATAGGACCGACTTCGAGAATGAAAAAGTCAAGGAGTTTTGCAGCGACTATCACATATTGATGAAGTTCGCCGCGGTAGCACACCCCCAATGCAAAGTAATGGTTAAATCCATTCAGATCCTGCTTGCTATTGCTGCTCACTACGACTTTGAAATCTGGCAGATGGACATTAAAACTGCATTTTAAAATGGTGATTTAGAAGAGTGCATTTTTATGGATCTGCCGGAGGGCATCGTTGATAGTGGGAGCAGCGGATAAGCATGTAGGTTGCCTAAATCCATTTATGGCTTAAAGCAGGCATTACGAAGTTGTATCATCTGTTTTGATGATGCGATCAAAAGGTTTGATTTCATCAAAAGCTAGTTGAGCCATGTATTTATAAGAAGGTTGTAAAGAATACTGTCACATTCTTTGTATTTTACATGAATGACATTCTCTAGATAGGAAATAACATTTCTATGCTACAATCAGTCAGAATTTTTTCTCAGGGTTTGAATTTACCCTCAGTGGAGGGGCGGTATGTTGGAAGAGTTCCAAAAAGGATACCGTTTTCAGACTCAACGTTAAAAGTTGAGTACAGTGCTGCAAATGATATTACCTAAGAAGCCGTCTGGATGTGGAACTAGGAGTAGTTCCAACCTTTATGATCCAATACTATTGTATTGTGATAATAAAGGGGCTATGACATTGCCAAAAAGCCCAGGTCCCATCAACGATCCAGACACATTCTGAGGCAATATCGTTAGATCCGGGAGATGGTCGATCGCCGCATGATTGAGATTAGGAGACTGGATACAAAGAATAACACCGTGGATCGACTCACCAAGGTCCTCTCACAGCCGCAGTATGAGAGACTATATAAGATATTTGGTATGAGATATGCCAATAAGTGGCCTTAGTGCAAGTGAGAGATTGTTGGATATATGTATGCCCTAGAGGCCATTATTTGATATTGGATTCTAGGATATGTACATATATATAGAGGACTTTCTCGCTCGACATGATAGTATGCTATCTGGTTACTCTTTATCTTAACATGTTGACTTGATTGTGTATACTATTCATTTGGTACATGTTGATAAAGCCCTTAGGATATTCGCTTGACTATCATGATTGTGATGCAGATCATACTAGTGGGGCATGAATGGTCTATAAGCGTATCCTTAAATGTTCCTAGTCGTGGATGTATCGAGACGGGGCATCGATATTCTAGAGTAGACTGGCATATACGTTTCTTGACCCATTTGATGGGCGATGGATGATCCTATATCCATTGGTGTTTGACATCAAAGATTGTATATGGGTGCTCAGTGGAGACTGGGTACACTGAATGGAATCTCCGAGAACTCCTATATGGTATTATATCTATCATCGGATAGCAGTTCTTAGGTGACCCTTGTACAGGTTAGTCTGTAGACCCGAGATCGTCATAGAGTCTTGTGTGTTCTCCCACTGTACTTTGATTTCCACCCTACCACGGCTCTACTGAGTCATGCAAACAGGTGGATTTTAGGTACAATCCCGAGACACATGGAGGCAATAAGCAATAGGAGGCGTTTCGTCGCTCCCGGTATTAGAGGTTGATATCGCGCTGTGCTCGATTGGCTATAACAGGAAGTCCCTGGCCAGGGCTGATGGATTTACTAATAAGTGTTATCAGTATTTTCTCGATCTGTTATAGGCCATACATTGGCATGACTTATTGAGTTATTGGGGTCAACGATACCATCCCTAGACTCAATATGCAACATATCAGACGAAGAGACCGGACTGTACGGTAAGTGTTGCCAGTTGGCTTAACGGAAGTTTTGACAGGTTCGCTTATTGTTTTTCTGTTCGCTCAATACCTGGGAGCCGTTACGTACAGCTAGTGCCGCTGACGGTTTGTGGGTATGTGATATGATCACTGCCTACTGCTAGCGTATTGACGAGTCTTAGAGTCCCACAAAGGGGTTTCCTAGCTCAGACGAAATGATGTGGGGTGCATATAGGGATATGTGCGGGAGCTTGATTAAAAACACGTATATGATACCGTATTTTAATCGTGCGTTTTCTATTGGTCGGGTCGTATGAGATATGACCGGATTATTAAATCAAGTGTTGATTTAATATCAATTGACCATTAGCTCATTTATTAAACCCTTTCTTTAATATGTATGCATGAATGTATGTATGTTTATATTGATATGTATGCACACATTCATACATGCATGTGTCATGGTTGATGATACATTGGAGATGGCTATGCAAGACTCACATGGAAAGTATTATGATGTTTTTAATTATTGAGTTAAAGAAACTGGGAATTAAATCATGGTTGATTCTTTTTCCTTCTACACACTTCTTGAGTTGACTAGCTCTAACCATGGTTTCATTTCTAATTACCTATTAACCCAAGCATGAAAAATATCTAGATATTTTTCATGCTTGGTTAAGAGTGAGGGTGACTCTCTCTTTCATTGATTATTATCTTTTGTTTATCTCTCTTGAGCTCAAGCAAGCCATCTCCTTCTCCTTCTTCCTCCAAACTCTCTACCTCTTTCAAAGTGAGTGAAGAAAAAGAAAAAGAAAGGTTTTTAAGTGAGAATATTATCCACATCACCAATCTATATTAGTCTAGCTCACTAGTGTAGGTTGTTTGGTTCACTTCCACTTAGGTCGAGTGAAGCTAGGAGCTTGAGCGAAGGGACTCCGTGGTGGATCGTCGTGGGCTTCGAAGGCTTCAAGAGAACCCGTTCAAACTCCGAGTAGATCTAAGGAGTCAAGAAGGAGAGGTCTACAAAGGTTGTATTTCTCCCTTCTTAGTATTGGACACTTGCTAGTATGTGATACTTGCTTACTTTTTTCCCTAATGCTCTGGTTCGATCCTAGGTTTGGTTTTGCTTAGCACCCTGTTTGATGCTTGTCAAAACCTTTCGATGGTGCAAGGCAAACCCCTACACTTCATTTATTCTCCATGAAAATATAGTGAAAGCTTTTGATTGGAAGATTCTTCTATCTTTATTTTCTTGCATTGTATTTTAATTTCTAGTATAACTTTTATTATTTGTAGTTAAAGTAGTTGTTAGTTTTATTGTTCTTCTTTTCTTCTCTTCTAAACCCTATTTTTCAAGCCATGATACTCAATAGAGTCTCTTGCTCAGGTGAGGGCCTAAGTAATTAGCTTGCTATCTTTTGTATGGAGAGTTACCTACGACGGCAGCAAGGTTTCGGGAGGCATCGTCCATGCCAAATTTAAATTTTGCCGTTTTAGCTAACCCTATTCTAGATCGTTAACTAGAAATATACGGAAAACAATATGCGGACACTTTGCAATATGTAAAGAGAGCAAGGAATACAACCTTTGTAGACCGGTCCTTCACTTCAATAGCTCCGTGTAGATGTCCCCTCCGCTACGATCGTAAACTCCAGACTCTAGAGAAGATCCACAAGAAGAACGAACGTGCTTGCTTCGATGACTTCGAGGCTGAAAATGATCTACGTCGGGGAGACACTAACTCAAGCTATTCCTTCACTAGGTCATGAACTTTATGAAGAGAACACATAATACTACATGGCAAGTAGTAGAGGATGATGAAGTAGGAAGTGGGCTCACTTTAGAATTGATTTTCTCACACTTTTTCTCATAGCACCATTAGAGCTAGAAAGCTTTTTCAAGGAGCTTAATGAAGAAGAAGAAGAAGAAAGAATGAATAAATCATCATATGAATTATATCCCTCAATAATGTAACCATGGGTGAGTTAAGCTATCATGCTTAACTCATGTAGAGAATTGACCAAGGTATAAGGTTAAGGTTGGGTTAACTAAATATCCTAAAGAATGACAAAAGAGTTGACTTTGTCAATGTTTCCACAAGCTTCATGAAAGCTTGAGAACTTTGACTAAGTCTTTCTCTTTTGTTATTCTTTAGATATAAACAAAAACCTAATTTAACTTAATCATGGTATAAGTCTCATACACCCATCCCATCTTGTATGTATCATCAAGTATGATACAAACATGTACACTTGCATATATCACATATAAACATTGTGCACAATCTAGTGAGAAAATAAATCTTAAGTGAGCAAATACTAGTTAATTTAATGTAATATATCAAATATATAATTATACATTAAATTATTAAATCAACTCTTGATTTAATAATCCGGCTATAACCGACTAATATCATGTGTAACAACTTATCAAATCAACACTTGATCCGATAACCCGGCTATATCGCATATAACCGATCAATGTCATGAATCGCGAGAATAGAATACGGTATCATATATCGTATCAATCTCGGTCCCACACATATCACATATGTGCTCCTACTCCGTTTCACTTGAGCCAGAAAACCCCTGTGTAGGACTCTAAAGACTCGTCAATACACCGGCAGTAGGTGATGATCATATCAAACACCCACAAGCCGCAAGCGGTCTGCTAAACGTAACGGACACCCGGGTATTAAGCGATCAGAAGATCAACAAGCAAGCCTGCTTACACTCCCGCGAATCCAATCAGTAACACTACCGTACAGTCCGGTCTCTTCGTCTGATATGTCGCATATCTCGTCTAGGGATGGTAAACGTCAGACCCCTATAACTCGATAAGTCGTGTCGATATGAGGCTCATAACGGGTTGAAAAACTACTGATAACACTTACCAGTATATCTCTGAAGCTGCTTTGGCCAAGGACTTCCTGTTATAGCCAATCGAGCACTGCGCAACATCAACTCCCTATACCGGGAGAGACGAAACCCCTCCTATCGCTCATTGCCTCCATGTGACTAGGGACTATACCCAAAAGCCACCGTTTTGCATGCCCACTTGGACGTGGTATGATGGAAATCAAAGCACAGTGGGAATCACACGAGACTCTATGACGATCTCGGGTCTACAGACTAACCTGTACCAGTGTCACCAGAGAACTGCCATCTGACGTGAGGTATAATACCATCTGGGAGTTCTCGGCGAGTCCGTCCAGTGTACCCAGTCTCCACTGAGCATCCGTATACTGTCTCTGATGTCAAACACCAATGGATATGAGATCATCCATCGCCCATCTGCATGGGTCGAGAAGCTATATGCTAGTCTACTCTGGTATATCGATGCCATGTCTCGATACACCTACGACTAGGAACATTTGAAGGATGTACTTAGCGACTACACTGTCCCCACTAGTATGATCTGCATCATAGTCCTGGTAGTCAAGTACTCATCCTAAGGGCTTTATCAACATGTAACATAGAGACAATCAGTGTACATGTTAAGATAAAGAGCAACCAGATAACATATTATCATATCGAGCAAGAAAGTTCTCCCTATATATGTCCAAGCATCCACTACAATATACATCGTATGTACAGTAATGGCCTCTAGGGTATACATATAACTAACAATCTCCCACTTGCACTAGGGCCATCTGTTGTAGTATCTCATACCCAACAATCAGCAGTGGTTGAACTATCTCATACTCTACCATCCCTTAAAAGTCTCTACTGGGAATAGGCCTTTGTGAGTGGATCCGCGCTGTTGTCCTTTGTGTCTACTCTCCTAACCTCGATATCCCTGGAGATCAACCATCTCCATGATCAGGTGATACTGCCTAAGAATATGTCTGGATCTGTGATGGGACGGGGGTTCCTAGGCCTAAGCCATAATTCCATTGTCACACAATAGTAGGAACGAAGTTCATCTCATGAACTTATATACATCCAGAATACCTCTTTGGTAGCATCCTTGGTAGCAATGTATCCAGCCTTTATCGTCTAGTATGTCACGATATCTAGCTTGGAACTCTTCCAACATACCGTCCCTCCACCAAGTGTAAAGACAATGCCCGTGACTGATATTCAGTCTACCTTACGACCCTGGATCCTATCCAGTGATTCTCCCCAGGATCTATTGATACCATCTCACTACACCTAGTGAGAATCCTAATATCCAATTAGATCTATCTCATAGATCCAGAACCCAGGATTTAGGAGGTATCAGCTTAATCCTATATGGAGAATGCTTGTGATAAAAGGAGATTGACCGAGCGTAGCATAGGAAACTCCTTCCCTATCAAGAGTATGTCATCCACGTAAAATACGAGGATCATCACCATACTCCCTACTAGCTTTTTGTATATACAAGGTTCATCTACCATTTTGATGAAGTCAAACACTTTGACTACCACATCAAAACAGATGTTCCAACTCCCGCGATGCCTGCTTTAACTCATAAAGCAACTTGCACACGTTTCCGCTGCTCCCACTATCTACGAAGCCCTCTGGCTGTGTACTTATAGATGCTCTCTTCTAAATCACTATTTAGAAAAGCAGTCATGACACCCAATCGCCAGATATCGTAGTCATGGTATGTAGCAATTGCAAGTAGGATCTGGATGGACTTAAGCATAGCTTTGAAAGTCTCAACTTTTCCATGTACACTAAGTAATCTTCTCAAGATATACTTGCTCCTGATGGGGATTTAACCCTTCAGATTAAGCAACCAAAGTCCATACTTTGTTGGTGTATATAGATTCCATCTCAGATTGCTTAACATCCAGCCATTCTCACAGTCCCCACTCCTGATGGCCTGCTCGAAACTAGTTGGGTCATCATCTCATGATGTAATCCTCACTCCCACTGTCATAGAGAAAACCGAAGTATCTCTCAGTTGGGTGAGGAATCCTACCAGATCGGCGGAGATGCTGAGGTTCGTTGGGAACCATCGAATCCTTCGGTTCTACCAAATCATTAGCTGCAGTTTGTATAGCTGGAACTCCTTCCAGTTCTACCTCATTACCACTAATTTCTTCATAAGAAATTCCCTTTTCAAAAGGTGGCATGCTGAGAAACAAAACAACTTTTGCTCCTCAGTGTGGTAAAAGATATTCCTTTGCGAATGCTTGGGATATCCAACAAACTTCCACCGAACCGACCTTGCCTCGAGCTTGTCCGGATTTTGCTTTTATACATAGGCCGAACAACCCCAAATATTAACATCCTTAAAAGATGGGCTCTTCCCATACTATATCACATATGGAATGGTAGGCACCTGATTTGATTGGAACCCAATTTAATAGGTATGAAGCTTCACAAGTGCATAACCCCCAAAAGGAAATTGACAACTCAGTAGTACTCATCATAGAGCACACCATATCACATAGGGTGCGATTGCTCCACCCTGATGCACCGACGTGCTGTGGTGTATATGGAGGAGTAATGCTGAAAGAGAATCTCATTCTCCTTTAGAATAGTCCAGGAATTCCGTGCTTAAGTATTCTCCTCCCTGATCACATCAAAGGACATAATACTTATACCCGTTTTGGTTCTCTACTTCAAACTTATATTCTGTGAATATCTCAAAAGCTTCGGACTTGTGTTTCAACAGGAACATATGTCTGAATCTCGAGAGATCATCAGTGAATGTAATGAAGTACAAAGAACCGGTCCTGGCATGTGTAGACTGGGGACTTTCATACATCAGCATGTATCAATCCCAAGAGTTCACTAACTCTTTCTCTGTTTCCAATAAACGGAGCTGTGGTCATCTTATCTTTGGGACATGACTGGCAAGTTTCACAAGATGTAAATTCAAACTGATTTAAATATGCATCTTTATGTAACTTAGCTAGTCGGGTCGCATTGATATGACCTAGTCTACAATGTCATAAGAAGGATTTGTTCATTTCTGAACTCTTCCCCTTGTGTGTGTTCTATACGTTAAGAACTGTGATTTGATTTAGAACGTATATGCTTTTAGATAACGTGTCTGAACCGATCAACTTTTGATATAGGAAATGTTCAAAACATTATCCAACAATACAAAATTATATCCTTCTTTATCTCAATAAAGAGACTGATATAATGTTGTATATCAGGTTCGGTATCTAATAACATTCGTTCAGAATCAATGTATTCTGGTAATACAGAGTGATATCTGCCAACTTCTTGGCTTGCAACAGTTACACCGTTTCCAACTCTTGAAACTTATCACCCTTTTTCAGTTCTCTTCCTTTCTATAGCCCATGTAACAGATTACAATAACGGGTTCCTGATCCGGTATCACATACCCAGGACGTAGAGGATACTGAAAACAGTTCTCGGTAATGAACACACCCGAAGAAGATGTATCAACATACACTTTCTTCGTTCGGGCGGCACGGGAATCCTCGAAATCCCTAATTTCCTGCTCGGTCTTATAACAATTATAAGTTGGAGCGGGACCAACGTTCCCTAGCGCAGTATAACAAGCGGGTTCGGTCAATACATCCGTATTATTATCTTGATTAAGGCGTGACATGGTCGCTACCTGGAGAGTGAGAGATGAAAACACTCAGCGTATGCTCTTGCAAGATTAGATTGGTTATCAATATATCTAATCAGGATGGCTCCCACTGTTTTAGTCAAATCTTCCTTCAAACCCTAAAAGGAAAGACTAGCCGGGATTAATTACACCCTACAAGTTCGCCAATCATTCAGCCAGGCCAGTGTCGGTACTTTGAGGGAGGTTCCCCGTGCTTTTGCACGGACCTAATTAAAATAAATCTTGTTTTTCCAGATGCTTAACCCCGTTGACACTTTTCTAGACACCTACTTGATCGGCTAATTGTAATGTGTAAAACTCTCCCAGGAGTAACTCTTACTCGCAGTGGGTATCGGGATCCAACTATCTCATAGGAAGTATGCAATCTCATTGCAAATTTCAACACTTGAAATTCCCAATAATATTTTACCCCTAGCATCCTATGACCTTGACGGAGGTCAACAAATCATAGGCTACTAATCAAGTTCAACCCGTCATTTATTGATTGAGTCAAACCCACCCGCACGACCCTTGACGGAGGTGAACAAGGTCGTACGACTACCCTAATCCAATCTGCATCATATGCATAAGCAGATAAATACTAGTTAGCTACCGCACACTACGTCTTGACGGAGGTCAACAAACGTAGCACGAATACAAAATAGGACTTATCTGAAATGACGGAGGGCTACGAAAGGTTTTTAAGAAAACTCTTTGCGTAATGAACTTGATATCGTTGTAGAATCGAGTGATTTTAAACGGAGTGTTTTTGAGGCTTTTACTAGTTTTTCTAAAGAGGTCACTCCCGGTGAAGGGATCTCGGCTCTTTCCTTATCGAATAAGGTGCTGGATGTTCTTCAAGGAACATCGCTATGCAAAGCAACAATTAGAGCTACCTGTTTTTGAAAATTCGATTCCACAACATCTTTAGATTTCTTTTAGTTTCATTAATCTCATTAATGAAGTCATATCATTTTAAGTTACCTAAACATCACAAATAAATACAACGTACGCTTATGCCATCCGCATTCGTCTCGATGTCCCCTCGTGCACTATTAGGTTAGGTAACTAACGACAGAGAGGGGCAGTGCTAGCGCGGGTGTAAAACATAAGCAACGTCTATATAATATATCACATATACTATATCCTGTATCTATCTCAATATATGAAATGATCACATCACAGATATCGCAGCAGAAGAACAACATATGAAATATTGGATATACTAGGATTTCCGTGTTTTATTTTAAGCATGTATAAAACACGGATTCCACGGTCGTGATGAATAGCCAATCCCACACCCCTGGACCCTACGAGAGCGTCAAGCAACCCTACCAATTCTAGAGTTAGGAGACCCGGTCTCGACTCCTCGAGATGGTCTCCCTCTGGACCCTAGAACCCGGTTACTTGTGCTCCCCGCCTTGGGTCTATTCTAATGCGGAAAAGTAAATAATAGACAATGGTGACAACATCCTCAACCCGGAAGTGCCCCAATAAAAGAATATTACATATAATGAATTTTACATGAATGAAAATGAAAAACTCTCATCTCATATAAAACCCCTGGCTATTCAAACGCGACGATCCAATATAACATATCCAAGCAACGCATAACATCACATGTCATCAACGTAAGTAAATATGCGTATCCCAATTGTCATTGGCATATAGCAACGAAACCGACGATACACCACATATTACACTTACGGTCACAGAAAAGAAAATAAAAAACTACAACAGTTGGAATCCGCAACCACCTTAGACATCACATGTCTAACAAATAAATTCCTTAGACATCGCATGCCTAACAATTATAAACTCCGCATTTTAGTCTCGATCTCGAAAATACTTTTCAATATCTAGTCGGGAAATTCAATAAGATTCCCGACATCCTGATCGAATGCTCGTCGAAAACTTTAGTAGACGGTCGCACCCCCGATACCGTCGATGAAGTGCACTAAGGTGGAACACCGCTGTCGCGAGCACCCGAACGGATGCTTTTGGCGACGGGGTTCTCCTACAGTCGGTTGGTCGGGGCTATGGGGCATGGCTATCTATTAAGCTTACCCGGCGAGTATCCGCGTACATTACGTGATTGCGACGGACTTTTGATCACATCAAAATCCCGTGGCAACCTATCATCTGAGACTAAACTGCTAGATTTATAACATTCAAATTAGTTATCTCATAACTACATGTGGATTCCAAATATTGTATCTCGTCACATAATATCCGGACGACGATAAACTCTTCGATCGATTCATTAAAGTCCCATAATTTCTCGACAGCTCAACACTTAAGCACAGTTTTAATAATACCCAGAAGATCCCACAGTACCTATGAACCAGCCGTAGAAGGGTCAAACCAACGCCTCACATATGAAACGCCAAACTACCACAAACCCTAGGGTTCAAGTGATGGTTTTGACGGCCACATAATTGAGTTAAGGTTTATGTTCTTCTAGAGGGTCCAAAGAATCACTAGCATGTTTTTCCGAGTACCTTAAACTTGGAAAAATGGGTTTTTAACATTCGATCGAACTTTTTAACATTGTCTAGACAATTGTGAAACACCCGAAACATTGTTAAAACTATGAGTACGAAACACTCCGATTTGCTTATAGTGTAAAATTACATCACATGCAAAATTAGCAAAAATAAACAACACCTGAATCATCAAAATCAAGCCACTGGAACACAGGCAAAATTTCAGGGGAGGGGGCTCGGTTTTGGCCGATATGGGGGGTGGCCGGCCCAATTTTCAAGAAACCCCCTGAAAATTTTGCAGTGTTCATGATATATCATATACATCACTCTGTACTTGTTTAAAAATTTCTTTGACAACTTTTAAAATCGACAGAAACTATGATTTTCTGTTTCAAGTTACGGAGTTGTTTCGGTTTTGTGATCTTAACAAAATCCGTATTTATTTCTAGCATGGCTCTGATACTACTGAAGGGTTACCTACGATGGAAGCAAGGTTTCGGGAGGCATCGTCCATGCCAAATTTAAATTTTGCCGTTTTAGCTAACCCTAAACTAGATCGTTAACTAGAAATATACGGAAAACAATATGCAAACACTTTGCAATATGTAAAGAGAGCAAGGAATACAACCTTTGTAGACCGGTCCTTCACTTCAATAGCTCCGTGTAGATGTCCCCTCCGCTACGATCGTGAACTCCGGACTCTAAAGAAGCTCCACAAGAAGAACAAACGTGCTTGTTTCGATGAGTTTGAGGCCGATTATGATTTACGTCGGGGAGACACTAACTCAAGCTATTCCTTCATTAGGTCATGAACTTTGTGAAGAGAACACCCAATACTATATAGCAAGTATTAGAGGATGATGAAGTAGGAAGTGAGCTCATTTTAGAATTGATTTTCTCACACTTTTTCTCATAGCACCATTAGAGCTAGCAAGCTTTTTCATGGAGCTTAATGAAGAAGAAGAAGAAAGATTGAATAAATCATCATATGAATTATATCCCTCAATAATGTAACCATGGGTGAGTTAAGCTATCATGCTTAACTCATGTAGAGAATTGACCAAGGTATAAGGTTAAGGTTGGGTTAACTAAATATCCTAAAGAATGACAAAAGAGTTGACTTTGTCAATGTTTCCACAAGCTTCATGAAAGCTTGAGAACTTTGACTAAGTCTTTCTCTTTTGTTATTCTTTAGATATAAACAAAACCCTAATTTAACCTAATCATGGTATAATTCTCATACACCCATCTTGTATGTATCATCAAGCATGATACAAACATGTACACTTGCATATATCACATATAAACAATGTGCACAATCTAGTGAGAAAATAAATCTTAAGTGAGCAAATACTAGTTAATGTAATGTAATATATCAAATATATAATTATACATTAAATTATTAAATCAACTCTTTATTTAATAATCCGGTTATAATCGACTAATATCTGTGTAACAACTTATCGAATCAACACTTGATCCGATAACCCGGCTATATCGCATACAACCGATCAATGTCATGAATCGCGAGAATAGAATACGGTATCACATATCGTATCAATCTCGTTCCCGCACATATCACATATGTGCTCCTACTCCATTTCGCTTGAGCCAGGAAACCCCTGTGTAGGACTTTAAAGACTCGTCAATACACCGGCAGTAGGTGATGATCATATCTAACACCCACAAGCCGCAAGTGGTCTGCTAAACGTAACGGCCACCCGGATATTGAGCGATCAGAAGATCAACAAACAAGCCTGCTCACACTCCTGCGAATCTAATCAGTAACACTACCGTACAGTTCGGTCTCTTCGTCTGATATGTCGCATATCTCGTCTAGGGGTGGTAAACGTCAGACCCCAGTAACTCGATAATTCGTGTCGATATGAGGCTCATAATGGGTCGAGAAACTACTGATAACACTTACCAGTATATCTCTGAAGCTGCCATGGCCAAAGACTTCCTGTTATAGCCAATCGAGCACTGCGCAACATCAACTCCCTATACCGGGAGAGACTAAACCTCTCCTATCGCTCATTGCCTCCATATGACTTGGGACTGTACCCAAAAGCCACCAGTTTGCACGCCCTCTTGGACGTGGTATGATGGAAATCAAAGCCCAGTGGGAATCACACAAGACTCTATGACGATCTCGGGTCTACAGACTGACCTGTATCAGTGTCACCAGAGAACTGCCATCTGACGTGGTGTATAATACCGTCTGGGAGTTCTCGGTGAGTCCTTCCAGCGTACCCAGTCTCCACTGAGCACCCGTATACTGTCTCTGATGTCAAACACCAATGGATACGGGATCATCCATCGCCCATCTGCATGGGTCGAGAAGCTATACGCTAGTCTACTCTGGTATATCGATGCCCTGTCTCGATACACCTACGACTAGGAACATTTGAAGGATGTACTTAGCGACTACACTGTCCCCACTAGTATGATCTGCATCATAGTCCAGGTAGTCAAGTACTCATCCTAAGGGCTTTATCAACATGTAACATAGAGACAATCAGTGTACACGTTAAGATAAAGAGCAACCAGATAGCATACTATCATATCGAGCAACAAAGCCCTCCCTATATATGTCCAAGCATCCACTACAATACACATCGTATGTACAGTAATGGCCTCTAGGGCATACATATAACTAACATTGTATAACCGTATTCTTTTATTCATTCTTCTCCTCTTCTTGTTTTATTTTCTTTATCTTGTGTGAGTAATTTAATCACTTGTTAGGGCTAAAGAAGATTAGTATGAGGGTTGGAAAAATCCCTTGTGCTTCTCTTCACCAAATAACTTGAATTGAATCTAGACCAAACAAAAACAACCCCCTCCCTTAGGCGTGCTATAAGTGATATATAGCCGCGACCTAAGTCGAGAATTTCTTTAGGCGCACTACAACGTGACATGTAGTTGTGACCTAATTGGAGACTTGGTTGTGTGTGTTTGGTCTTGAGTTGGAGATAAGAGTATGGAACAGACGAATAAGGGGTACTAAGAATGGATTTAGCGTTGGAACTTACCTCATTTGTGCTTATCTGGCCACAATTGACAGTGAAGAGGCAATTCGATGGTTATCCTGCAACTTGTTGCTTGGAAGTCTAGGAGCGATCTAGTTGGAAATGGCAACACATTACCATGGACTTCGTGACTGCTCTCCCACGCAGCACGAAGGGTAACGACGCAGTTTGGGTTATTATGAATTGACTCACCAAGTCGGATCACTTTATTCTATTTAGAGTTGGCCAATCGATCGAGATGTTGGTAAGAAGATACATGGAGGTGAGTAAAAAATCTAAAGTAATATTTAAACCTTCAAGATGTATCTACTTGTCTTGATTCCCATAAACTCATACAGGAGATCGTAAGATTACATGGGGTACCTGTCTACATTGTCTCTGACCGTGATAGTAGATTCTGATATCAATTTTGGCAGAGTCTTCAAGCCAGCCTAGGAACAAGTCTGAATTTTAGCATGGCATATCATCCCCAAACAGACAGATAGTCCGAGCAAACAATTCAGATTCTAAAGGATATGCTGAGAGCATGTATGTTAGACTTCGGAGGTTCGTCGGAAGATCACCTACACCTTGTGGAGTTTTCCTATAATAATAGCTACCAGGCAAGCAATGGGATGGCACCTTTCTCAACACTATACGGACTTAAGTGTCATTCCCCGCTGAGTTGGGACGATGTTGGAGACCGTGAACTCCTTGGACCAGAGATGATCGTGGCAACGGTAGATGTGGTTCGCACGATTAGGGGGAAAATGCGCATAGCTCAAGACCGACAGAAGCATTGGGCAGATGCAAAGCGTCGACGGCTGGAGTTCCAACCCGGAGAGCATGTATTTCTAAAGATCTCTCCAAACAGAAGAGTGATACATTTTGGCAAATGGGGTAAACTCGGTCCAAGGTATATCGGACCGTTCGACATACTTGAAAAAGTTGGAGAAGTGGCATACCGCTTGATACTACCGCCCTCATTGGAAGGAGTGTACAGTGTGTTCTACATATCCTAGCTATAACGATATGTGAGCGATCCCAACCACATACTTGATCACTCGGAGTTCACTGTGCAAACCGACTTATCTTGTGAGCAATAACTAGACGAGATCTTGGATCGAAAAGCGAAGACATTACGGAATAAGGAGGTGAACTTAGTCCGAGTGATGTGGAGAAAGGATTCACCGGGAGAATCAACCTGGGAGAGAGAAGACGATATGCGTACACGATGCCCTCATCTATTTGAAGTTTAGTCTTTTGTATAAATTTCGAGGACAAATTTTTTGTAAGGAGGGTAGTATGTAACAACCCTGAAATCTCTGTACAAATATAACTTGTTCAAAATATAGAAAGGGTGTTTTAGCCTGATTAGGAGTTATAAGTTAAAATTGTTCAATAAAAGTAAGAAGCAACTTGTAACTCACTGGTTAAGACTCTCCATTGATATTCTTTAGCCTGCTAGTTCGAATCCCATCAGCCCCATTTATTTTTTAATATTCTTTCATTTTAATTCTTCAGAAAGCCTAAGAGTTGCAGATGAAATTTACGGAGAAACGAAAAGTTGCAGAGAAAATTAACTGGAGAAATGAGGAGTTAAGATAGAATTGAACACATAGCCCAAACCCCGAGACCTAACTCGTGATCTCGACCGCCAAAAATTGAAAAGAACCATAATTTTCAGTTGGATTGAGACCATCTGCCTCCGTGCATCGCCCATGCACCCCTTCATCCCCCTCTACTCTTTTTTACACTTAATTTCCTCTGAATTAAACCAGAGAGCAGTGAAACCATTCATCTATCCTGTTAATACCATTAAACCTATTTCTAATTCACACACTCTCTCATTTCTACCCTATAAATAGAACCTTATCCCCTTAGCTCTCTCCTATTTTGAAAACATCATCAAAATTCTCTAAAAATTTCTTGAGCAAGAGGAGTTAAAACTAAAGTTAGCTCGAGCCAAGATTGTTTCGAAGACTGAAGCCCTCATTGACGCTACCACGATCCACAAAGACTCTTCCTATCTCTTTTCATCCCCTGTCAAAGCTCCAAAACCAGTAAGTCCTTTTTTCTCTTTTTCATTTCCTCTCAAACCACTTTCTAAAACCATATAGACTAAAGTGAGTTAGGTTAAATAAATTTCTGTTAAATTTTTTTTATCATCCTTGCTATGTTAATATTTCACCCTAATCCCTCTAACATCACTTTAAAATACTATTCACATCATTTACCTTTTAATGTAATTAAAATTCCATACGAAATAAACATATATCGAACATTTTCATATAAATACCATGAAATTTAAAAGTATTCTTTTATCGATAATTAGAAAATATACCTATAAAAATTCACGGGGTAACGACCTCCCCCATCATATACATTATAGTTTCATAGTACAATGTTTTAGATATTTGCTTAATTTGAAAAATACAATTTTACATTAAAATACCATTACTTCTACAAAATGGTTATTTATCATTATTTTTAAATACATTGCAACTCCGCCTCTACAGCCCTTTTAGGGAAACCCACTTAAGGATGGTGCGGGTTATCGCAAGTCCTTGGGAAAGTAGAGCGGGATACTACTTGTAGTTTACTGGTTAAGACTCTCCTCTGCCGTTCTTTATCCTACAAGTTCGAATCCCATCGGCCCTATTTATTTTTTAATATCTTTCTTTTTAAATTTTCGTAAAGCCCAAGAGTCGCATGTGCAATTCACAGAGAAATAAAAAGTTGCAGAGAAAATTAACTGGAGAAATAAGGAGTTAAGATAGAATTGAACACATGGCCCAAACCCCGAGACATAACTCGTGGTCTCGACCGCCTAAAAATTGAAAAGAACAACAATTTGCGGTTGGATCGAGTCCATATGCCTCCGTACTTCACCCTTACACCCCTTTAGCTCCCATCTACTCCTTTTTACACTTAATTTCTCTGAATTAAACTAAAGAGCAGTGAAACCCTTCATCTATCCTATTAACACCATTAAACCTATTTTTAATTCATTTTTAATTCATACACTCTCTCATTTCTACCCTATTAATACCACCCCATCCCCCAGCACTCTCCTATTTTGAAATCATTATCAAAATTCACTAAAAAATTTCTGGAGCAAGTGGAGTTAAAACTAGAGTTAGCTCGAGCCAAAATTGTTTTGAAGACCAAAGCCCTTCTCAACGCTACTACGATCCATGAAGACTCTCCCTCTCTCTTTTCCTCCCTTGTTAACGCTCCAAAACCAGTAAGGCCCTTTTTCTCTCTTTCGTTTCGTCTCAAACTGCTTTCTAAAACCATATAGACTAAAGTGGAGTTTGGTTAAATAAATTTCTGTTAGAAAAGTTTTATCATCCTTACTATGTTAATATTTCACCCTAATCCCTTTAACATCACTTTAAAATATTATTCACATCATTTACCTTTTAATGTAATTAAAATTCCATGCGGAATAAACATATATCGAACCTTTTCATATAAATACCATGAACTTTAAAAGTATCCTTTTATCGATAATTAAAAAAAATACCTATAGAAATTCACGGGATAACGACCTACCCCAATACATACACTATGGTTTCATAGCACGATATTTTAGATATATGTTTAATTTGAAGAATACAATTTTACATTAAAATACTATTACTTTTACAAAAAAAAAATTATCACTATTTTTGTAATTGCGCCTCTACAACCTTTTTAGGGGAATCCACTTATGGATGGTGCGGGTTATTGCACGTCCTTAGGATAGTAGAGCGGGATACAGAACTTTTTACGGAGAATTCGATCTCGAAAGAAAATAAAAATACGATTTTTAAAGAAATACGACTTTTTAAAACAAATTAAACTTTAGAAAATTATATAAAACTATGAATCCGTATTTTCAATGGAAACAAATTGTGAAAATATATTTTTAAATGAAAGATTAAAATTTTAATAAAATACCACCAAATTCCCAAAAGTGGTAGTTTTCATAAAAATAGCATAAACTTTTAAAAACTAGGTTTCATCACTAAAATACCACTAAAACTAAAATAAATTTTTATATAAAACTCTTGATATTATAAACCACCCTCGAGATTTATTTTTTAAACAATATTCAAACATTTTACATAAAACCCTCTCGAGAAATGCAAATACATAATAAACAAACTTGAATAAATCTTTTAGGACCCTAAATTAATATAAGTTTAAGCGATATCATATCTCTTGAGCCCCAGAGAGCTGAAGAAAGTGAGTGCTTGCCTATCTAGTTTAAATAACATTGCAAATTAACGGAGTTATCAATGGCAATCGTCTTGGAAAAAGACACAAATCCTGCCGTCCATATGCAGCGGTTGTCCAATTATTCCAGAACTTAAGATCTTCAAAGTTAAATCTAGTAATATAAAATGACTGTAATTCGAATACAAACTAGAACCTAAAATTGAACTTAAACTCGAACTCTAATCCAAACTTGAACATTAACTCGAACTCAATCTACTCGAACTAACTTGACTCGATCCTAAATTGCAGCTGAAATGACTCGTATTTTACTTGAATTACTCGACTACTTTTTTCACTTTTGCAATGTATGGTTTCGATTAGGACTTGTTATAATCAGCCGAGCAAATCAACTAAGGAAATCTAACAGTTATAATATATTACACTCGGGGTGTATGGGATAGTTTCAGGTGTGAATCCAACGGAACTTCAGGAGTCCCGTATTAATCTACTCGAATTCTATTTACTCGAATCTTAATCAGTTTGACTCCTTTATAGTTTGGAGTTCCGATGCTAACACATGAAATAAGCACGTGTTTCCTTGCTTCTAGGGCCCCACACTTGAGCTCGTGAATACTTATACGGTTGTGTTGAAATTCATACTTGGAACTTAACGTTAATATAGTGACCATATAGAGACCTATAGTACATATATCGATGTTCATTTTCATATAATTTTACTCGTCATATATATTACTTCATGATTAATTATACTGGTCACTTTTAACTCTTATCCCACCCTTGGGACTTTCCGGGCGCTAGTTCGCTGACGGACATTCCACCCACCTTTATTTTCTTGGAATATTCATCAGATGCTGTGGAGACTGGGGAAGTAAACGCTACAGAGAAGGAGTACGAGCAGATCGTGGCTCAAGCTTAGACTAGTTATCATTTTGTTTCAGTTTATGTATGCCACATGTTTAGGTATTTCTGTTATTGTACTTACTTTTCAGTTGAACTCTTGTATCTATAAATATTTCAAGTTTGAATGTAAGTAAAGATATTTGTTAAAAAATTTACTGTCTCTCTTTATTCTTGCATTGTGTATTATTGTTCCAATAAACTTAGTATATTTATTTAGGGACTGACCTTCTCTGGATAAATATGCCGCGGGCTTGCCACATCACCGTTTCCTTCTACTGGGAAGCGGGGCGTGACACATAAATCTATACATGGGAAATAAGTGGAAAGCGCTGTCGAAACTTCTTAAAATGGATGAAAATACAAGATGATATGAGATGTAAGTCTTATTGCATTCGTAATATGTCCAAACTGGACAAATCCGACAATTACTGTATATCAAATCGTTTCGTCGAATACTACACATATGTTTGAAAAAATTGAACATGACACTCGACTCTCACAAACATATAATATGAATCTATCAATTCGACAGGAAAAAGATTTGACATACACCAATTGTCAGACGAGAAACTATAGGTCGATCCTAAATAAGTTTAAGACCATTCGATCTTAAACTTACTAATTAAATAAAAACATAAAACCCTAGTTAAGTTTTTAATCAAAATTTTATGGTATCCCTTAGTTTTCTATTTAATCGTTTTTTAATCAGAGTCTCGGTTCACTATTATTTCGTCTTAATTAAGATTTCTCAATTAGTGTAATTAATGTTATAGATTAGTTAGTGTTAATTTTTCTTAATCAGTTTGATTTTATTTTTGATTTATGCATCTACTATAGTTTAATTGGTATTAAAGGATTTGATTTATTAGGGATCGTATAATATATACAGTCGCTAATAATTTATTAGGCGGCCTTTAATAAACTGTCTCTAATGCGCACGGTTTCTACTGGTGAGTTAATATTATATATTAAGTAGTTAATTTGTTAATTAAGGTTTATAAGTTGGTATTAAGGTTTTAGGGTTTATAGATTTGTTATTAGGGTTTATAATTTGTAATTAAGGTTTAAAATTTGTTATTAGGGTTAATAAGTTGTTATTAGGTTAGGTTTTTTTTAGGGTTTATATATTATTCAATTCCTACAACTCAATTACCTTAAAAACAAAAAATATATATATCCTAACATCACAATTACACCACAATTTCATTTAATCGAAAAAATTCATAATCTAACAACCATATCACAATTTCATAACCTAACATCACAAGTACATAACAATTAATAACCTAACATCACAATTCATAACCTTAACAACATAATTCATAACCTAAATGAAAAAATTATAATTTGAGGAGGAAAAACCCTAACCTTTTCGTCGGATTTTAAATGAGGAAGGCAATTTTGAGCACCAACAGCAGCAATACCTGAAAAACTAAAAATAGATATGAAATTTTTAATTTTTTCGAAGAATTGGAGGAAAAATGAGATGAAAATCACCTTTAGAGGGATTCGCGGGCTCGGGAAAAAAATGGGGAAGAATGGGAGGGAGAAAGCTCTCTCGCGAGCTTATTATGCAGAGAATATTAGCGACCGTTATGAACGGTCGCTGATAATAAATGAACGGTCACTAATATATTATGAGTTGGTTAGGCCCTGTAAAGGACCAGGTATTTTTTTATGATTTTACTGTGAGGAGACTAGTCAGTTCTCTTAACGTCGTTGAAGACGGATATGGTAAATCTATTCTGGTTTGGGAATTAAAATTCCGACACCGTTGCGCAACCATCGTTCTTCGAAGATCGACATGCGCAAGCACCGAAATAGGAGGCAGATATCAGTAAGCTAATGCGGTTTTTGGCGAAAGATGTTAACTAGGGAAACATGACCCTATGTGTGTAGTTATCTAAAAAATCAAGTAACGCCTCAATCGATTATCAGGGCTGATAGTTATGGGAGTTTTCTTTAGTCCGCGCTGGATTTCCAGTAACTGCACCTCTTTCGTTTATGTTTGTTAACTTGATCAAACTATTCTCTATCGACGATGTGGGTAACGTTTCAAGTATCAACGAGATACAAGGTAACACAAATTCTCAGAATCTTGATTTTATAACTAATTATATGGCATATGCAAATAGGGTTTCGTATAAAAATGAAATCCGATCGACGTGAAAATTTATCGGTTCTTTTGTCGATCGTAGAAAGCAACTGTACTAGTTTCCATGTAATGTTTTAGTATGTTATTAGCAGAGCATATACCATCATCTTACGACCAAGATATCAAGAGAATACTAACGAAAGAGAGAGAAAGTGTGAGAATTCTACTGATAATAAGATTAAAACATGAACCAACAATTTTCTTAAGTCGTAACTTCGTCCATGGATTTTTTCCAGGCTTCAAACTTGGTTCAGATTGTAGGGCAGAGAGTAAGGATCTCTTAGAATTTTTCAGTGAATTAATTGGTGAAGGAACAAGAGAGAAAATGCTCTTGGAGTGAGGAGGTGTATTATATTGGCGGTTGGATTTTATTATCTATTTTTAACTTCTTTTAATAAATAGAAAACCATCAGCTGCGGCCACCTGGGTGGGCCACACGCGCCGCCAGCGACCCGTAGCTCACACGGGCGTGCAAAATATGGCGGCCTCGTTGACGTCATCGTTGATGTCAGCGGCCTTTTTTCTCTTCTCTTTTCTTTTTAAAAAAATGATTTCTTTAATAAAAAAATAATTTAAAAATACTATTAAATATCAGAAAATTATAAATTGATGACTTATGAATTTCGATGATCCTATTATTTGGTTTTGATGATAACTTAAATATGAATAGTTTGTTTATTTTCACTTGCTTATCTTGGTTTATCTTATAGACACTAAACTTGTATACACTTGTTGTTTAGCTTGCGTATCCTATATCTTGTGTATATCGAGTAATATTTTAAGAACTCTTACTTTACTTGTGCTTTAGATCTTAATATTGAAATATTATTTTTATTTATTGTTTTGGTAATTCACAATATGAATATGTATATACATGTGATCTGTATATTGCTTCTCATATACCATGTATATATATTTAGTATATCAATATCTCATGTTTGAGTTTGAGTTATATCTTGATATTGATATACTGTTCATGATTGTGATATCAAAACAATGAATGTTCATATACTTGTGGTTATTAATTTGCTTATATTTCATAACATTGTATATGATATGCTTGGTCGTTTGGGATTACATTTCAGGATATCAGATATCTCACGGCACAAGCGTAGAAAGGAGAATGGAGGAAATCGAGCTTAAATGAATATATCTAATAAAGGTTGGAGGATATGGACGAGTGCTTCTCAAATTGTATATCAAACTTCGTGAGTTCAAGCTACGTAGCCGAGAAACAAGAGTTCAAGAATTTAAGCTACGAATTGCTTCGAGAAGCTAGAAACCGTAGTCCAAGTTGAAGCGTCGAAGTCAAGACCAAGATTTGAAGTTCAAGATATCGACTTTAAGATGCTAGTGAGTGGATTGGTGAGTTCCAAACTTCAAGTGAAGCGGATCACCAAAGTTCAAGAGCTAGAGACTTCAAGATTCAAGAATCGAAGATTTGCGACAACCGACATAGGAATCTTGCAAGTATTCTATAGATTATGGTTATATCATTTAGATCTCTTGAACAAACACACAATAGCATGCATGAAACATTTGGTTTTGACTTTGCAAGGATTTCATTCAAAACGATTTTCAAATTCAAAGTTCAAAATTTTCTGAGAAATCCTTCTTCAGACGTCAGTCCTAGTCTCCTTCAGACGTCGGTTTTTGTTTTTAAAACATGCACAATTTCTGACATACTTCAGAACAAATGTCTGAAGTTCTTTTGTACAAACGTCTGAACAGAACAAACGTCTATCATGAAAAACAGACGCCTAGGCTGAATTATCTAATTGAAAATAGACATTAGTCCTGACCTTTTTCAGACGTTAGTTGCCTTCTTAGACTTAAGTTTTCTAACTTCTAAGGCAAACGTTTGAAGGTATTTTAGAAAAACGTCTTAAGGTCATTTTGGGTGAAAATATTTTCTTCTTCAACATCAGTTATATTCTTCTTCAAGCGTCTGTTTTTCAATGTCATCAAACTGGCTTCTTTGATTTTCATCGACTAACGTCTGAACCTATATATAGCAAACGTTTGAAACTTTAATTGTTTGAAATATGGCTGTTTATAGCCATTGGGGTTTTTTGTATTTAGCGACAGACATCTACCCAAACCTTCTTCAGACGTCTGTCGATATTGTTGATTGTTGTTTTTGATTTCAAATGACTAGTTTTCTGTGTGGGGCTATAAAAAAGTTTTGGGTTGGTTTTTTAGATTTAATCACTCAATATTTCAGTTGGCTTTATTTCTAAGTGATTAAAAGAGAAAAATCTCATTTCATGTGAGAGTTCAAAAGAGTTTTTCCATTTGAATATCATATCACTATCACACATAATCAACAACTTCAATTGATTATCCATACTTTATAGAGTATTAGTTTGAGGTTGAGAGAAACTCCGAAAAAGTATTATGCTTAATTGTAACCCTCTTCTTTTCTTTATATGAGGATATTTTGAATGCAAGAGAGTCCTGTATAAGAGAGAAGAGTAAGAGATTTGTATTTTTTTTGTATGAGGACCGAGATGTTATCCGTACCTTTGTAAGAGAGGAGTGCAAGTGCTTGTAGAGAGAAGAGTCATTCGTGTGTCGAGTGACGTGTTTGATTATGGGTGCGCAACGTGATAGTCTTGGTGAAAACATATTTTAGTGGAACGGGCTCGTACGTCTAAAAAAAAGTGGACTAGGAGGTCTTCCGAACCAATCTAAATCTTACGTGTTTGCATTTGCTATTTCTATCTCTCTTGTTTTATATTTATAGATTAGAAATTGCACGCTAAGTTTATTGCTTCCGCTCTTTATGTCCGTTACTTGTTATTGTTGCTTGCTTGTGGTTTATATTCAAATTGTAATTAGTTTAGCCACTTATCAATATTGGTATATCACTTGTTAAGCTTAGTAATTGTGATTTGTATTTGGATGTGTTGTAGAATTTTTAATTTGGGTATATCGGTAGTGTATTCCTATTCACCCCCACTTTAGAAATACTTTCATAAATAAATTCTAGAAAAATTCCAAATAATTATTTTACCATTTAAAAGAATTTTTATCTCCAAAATAATTGACTTTTCATAAATTTCCCTTTTTTAAAGTAAATCTTTTTCCTTAATTAAAAATGTCTTAAAAGTAGTTTTCTATATCGGAAAAATCTAAATAAATTCTAGAAAATTTCTAAATAATTATTTTATCATTTTTAATAATTTTCATCTCTAAAATAATTCTATTTTTCAAAATCCACTTTAAAATAAATTCTTTTCTTTTCTTAAAAATAACCTATAAATAATTTTTCTTTCACAAAATTTTTAATTACATTTCTAATTGTCAAATGAGGCTTTTGGTCAATAAAATAAAATTAAAAGTACCACAGAATTAAATATTGGCTCCAGAAAATATCTAAATGAGATTTTATTAATATACGAAAATCACAGCCTTGAAAATGCTTTCAATTTCCCTTGTTAAAATGTTTGGTAAAATATTTAATTAATACCATGATCAATTATCAAGTACGATGAGATGTAAAAGTAAAGGTTATCGTAAAATTGTATATGTAAAAGTTGTCATAAATTTTTCTTCTCCCAAATGTAAGATGAGATGACATGATCGAAATTAACACCATGATCAATTATCAAGTAGGATATAATACCATGTTCTTGGTAAAATAACATAAAGCTATACAATCATCACTCTTGAAAACATTTGGTATAATTGTGTGGCTATTAAAAAATGCCAAACATATGTTATCAACATCAAGATGGCGACTGTGTCCGTTCTCTCTAAAATTAGATCTACACAAAAACAAAACTAATTAGCGCGACACTGTCTCTCTTGACGGATGTGACGTCGTTAGAGAAATGGCAAAATATTCTTCCTTAATAAAATAGAAACATATCCTCTGGTTGCATGGACATGGATTTATAACAGCAAAGATAATAGTCATCCAGCCATCATATTATTGATAAAATTTAGGTTACAGTTACATGTGATTTGATGATAAAAACAAACTCTCAAACTCTTGGATCATGATCTCGTCTTGAAGACCGAGTGAAAGAGCAGCGATGGACATCTAAATCTCCCACACGGCGAGCCTTAAGCCGATTCATGATATATCGGCCGCACCGCTCAGTTTGTTCTCAATACTTGAGCACAGGAATGGACATGTCCCACTTCCTACTACGGAATACAGAAAATAGTGGACCCACAACAAAATACCGGGCAGAGTACATGACTGGCGGCAGACATGTAATTTCAGAAGGAGGAAAATACTCCCTTCATTTACGCTAATGCCACCGATATCAACTTGAGCAGCACAAAATACTAATCTAAAAATATAACTAACACAGGTGAATTGTTGTATAAATCCGAACATTAAATATCATATGCTAAGAAATAATAAGATTGAATTGATAAATATGGATGATACAAGAATATCAATATTCAAAGGGAACAGATGGATACTCGGTAATCTATTTTTGATTAACTCTGATAAAACTCATAATCTGTACTTTCGAACGTCAGCCGTTTGATCTCCGATATCTAGACGTGCAAGCTCAGGGTCGTCAGAAAAATGACCTAGCAAGTGGTAAAATGAAGGAAATCATGCACATGTGTATACAGAAATATGGTGTATAATAAAAATGTATATGGATGTCAGGATTAATCAGGACATGGCTAGGGAAGTATTATGGAAATGGACGGTATCATGACTATCTGGCATGCCCAGGTCAAATATAACCAGTATTCATTGATTTGTATTCAGTATTCATATCATGTTCAGGTACCTTGTCATATTCTAGTAAACTTGTCTTGTCATGTCATGGAACAGTAAATACAATAGTCATGTCATGTAAATCTGTGTATATAATTTTCAATAATTGTATTAATATTCTTGTAACAATGTCATGTCATTATCCAATAATCGGTATTCCAATAATCAGTGTACAGTAATCATGATAACAATGGGCGTAGCGTGTGTCACGCCCCGCTTCCCAAAAGAAGGAGAAGGAAGACGTGGCAAGGTCCGCAACCTAACTGTTTTGAAGGTAGTCTATTCAATACAGTTACGTTAAGCGTATAAATATTTAATATGCAGGATGTGTACCAAAACAAAAATAATAAAAGCGAAAGGCATTTTATTTCCATTAACCAAACTTTATTACATCCCAAAATAAATAGTAAAATAAACTAAGTAGTTTAATTACATCAAAGGAGAAACAAAAGCCCTAAACATGTGGGCAACAACAAAAAATAAAACTATCTAATCTTCCATTGTCCTGTCTGCATAATCTTCATAAGTTGGCTTCACACCTTGATCTTCGCTGTAATACTCATTCTTATCTGGCGGACATTCTAAAGATAGAGTAAGAAAAGAAAGGTCCGTCAGCGAGTTATACTCGGGTAGGATTGCCTTATAAGATAGTAAAGGTATAGAAACGAACATGTGTATATAAGAGTATGATGTATGCAACGTAAAGTAGGGGTGTAAATGTTTGAAATGCATAAATTTAAGATGTTTTGAGGAGAGGTATATATGAGCATGTGTATGTTGTAAGTTATATGTAGATGAAGGTAATAGTATGTATTAGTTTGTTAAACAAAGGTCTGGATACTCGTGATTATTCCGTTGTGGCCACGGAACAACAACTGGGGAAGCGAAATGTACCGTTTCACTTCCCGGGATCATGATCGAGTAGTAGGGGAATCCGAGTTCCGAATTATCCTTGCCTAATCAAACTACCCATCCCCGTGGTTCAGTATAAAGGTTCGAACGAATTAGAGTTAGTGCGTATACTTCTAGGCATGGAATTTCCACATTGTATAGTCGCCCATATATTGGACTGGTCACCCAGAATATCGGGATCTTCATATTTATATAGTCGCCCATATATTGGACTGGTCACCCGGAATATCGGGATCTTCATATTTATATAGTCGCCCATATATTGGACTGGTCATCCGGAATATCGGGATCTTCATATTTATATAGTCGCTCATATATTGGACTGTTCACCCTGCCTGCAAGGATCTTCATAAAGTATTCCATACCTAGGTCCGCGCATTCTAACCCTAACCGTATCATGTTTTGTATATGTCATGTTGTCATAAACTGGAAATTTTAGAAAGTGTATTGATCTCGTTTAATATGGCCTTCCACAACCACTCGTTTTATTTTCTAGAATTTGTAAAGTACTTCGTGTCCTTTAGAGAAAGCTTAGTTAAAATAATAAGGTTTAAATATTTTTTATTACTTCTAAGAAAAACCATGATATTTGGGATATTTATTATTTTGGAAAAGCATAATGTTTTACAGAAAATATCCTTTTGATAAAAGGTTGTGGTATTTATATGAAAATCTTTTGTAAGAGGTTTTTATTTCAAAATCTATACTGTTCTTTAAAAAATGCAAGTTATGAGGTCCTCAAATCGCCTCTTCACCGCCAATTGTGGCCAGGTAAGCACAAGTAAGGAAAGGAGAGATCCGCTCACGAATCACCGTGAGACGTGCCTTTTAAAGTTATCTTTCTCACTTGTCTAGCCTAGGCACCACAAAGTCTGGTTTAGATAAACGATCGATGCCTACAATCTTTCCTTTATTCTAGATTGGTGTTATTTTAAAATTACCTTTTAATAAGATACTAAAAATTCCTTTTGAAAAGATATCGTTATTTAAATTTTAATATTTTCTTTCTTAAAAAGTTGAGGGGTTTTTAAAAATATTTGTATGTAAAATATACGTATACTGTATCTAAAATATTTATTTTACATATCTTTATTTCTTATGGTTATTTAAACAAATATAATATTTTAATTAAATGAGGGCATCTTGTGGAAGTAACCTATTTCGAGATCATTTTTATAGTATGGGTATGACAGAGGTGAAATGACAATTTATGGTTTATATCAGATTCCAGGTATTATGGGTGTGCAATATACTTCTATGTACAGAGGAAATTTAAACACCGTTTTAAAAATATGGGTTAACATTATTATGATTGAGGGTACAAGGAATAGGTATGCACAAATCTAATAACAACTTTTTAAATAGGGTTGATGATTATAAATTGGAACTAGGTTATTGAGAAAGAAGGTGACGGGAAAAGGGGAGAGAGGCGGATCCTACCTTTTGTTTGAGTCGGATGCCGAAGGGTTGGAAACGTAGTCTCGTACTAAATCCTCAATAGCCCCGCGTCCTGATTTTTTTCTCTACATTGGATGGAGCCGTAGCGTCAGCGTCGTCGATACGAAGGCACCGATATTTTTTTTAGAATTTTTGGAGTTCGGTGGTGTGAGAAATTTAGGTTTGAAGGCGTCTATTTTTAGGGTTAAAAAGGCAACAAGAAAATCCAAAAACTCGTTAAAAATCCTCAAAATCTGCGCCGGCCCATGATTGCGAATCATTCACCCAATGATTGCGCCCGCCGCATCAATTCCTAACCGTTGGATCTGCACCAACGGCGCAGATCGCGCCGTCTTCCTCCGCCGCCACGCCACGCGATTCGCCCACAGCTGTGTGTGGGGATCACGCGCTTTCGCGTGGTCCCCACCACGCGGGCGCCGCCAGGGTTTCTGGGCCGTTGGATCTCGTGATCCAACGGTCCAGCTTAAAAGGCTTTTAAAAATTTAAAATAAAATTAATAAAAATAAATAAAACAGCAGATTATTTAAAATATTGATTTGGATTTGAAAATTTTGTTAAAAATAGTTAAAAACACTGGAAAATTATGGAAAAATTCCAGAAAATATATTTTTTTATTATCTTTAATATAAAAAATAGTTTTGGGCTAAAACTAAGTAATATAACCGTTCCTATGGTTTTAGCTAGTTACTAAAATTATAGAATATCTAGTTTATCCTTTAAAATATTTTTAATTATGAATTAATTACTTTTATTGATAATAAAAATATATAGATTATTTTAAGGCGTTATAAAATCTTTCTAAAACATTTTAAGCTTATAAAAATAATAAATAGATTTTAGAAATATTCCTTAATCATATTCAATGCTTTGAAAATTATTAACACTACTTTAAAAATTATTATTATATAAAAGAAACACGTAAATAATTATTTGATAGTAGAAATATAAATAAAATATATTTTATTAGGTATTAGAAAACATGGTCGTTACAATCTACCCTTCTTAAAATAATTTCGTTCTCGAAATTTCAGAAAGTAGGTCAAGGGAATAAAGAACTCACTAAGAAGGGATTATCGCGGTTAAATATTTTGGGGTGCCGCTTTCTCGTCCTGTTTCCTCGCTTCCGTGTATGTCTGCCTAGTAGTTCTTCCTTCATACAGCTCTAGCCAGCTGGATTGTCTTGTCGCTCAAGGTTTCATCCTTCTAGTATTCCGACCGGTTGCTGCTCGGAGGTTATGCTAACCTTTTCGTGATCTCGAAACGTTCAAAAGTATGGCTAGGGTTTCCAGCATACCCTCCAACGAAAGTAGCAAAAGTAGGTTATACATAAACCTACTGTCTCCTTCCAAGATATTAAACTGAAAATGAGTCGTGGGCCGAGCTTTCCGTGCTCGCTGCATTGTATCATCATCTCCACCCTTTTTTTTATACAATTATGTTAATCTTACAAATTCTCCATCTTCAGGGTCGTTCCAACCGATTGGTACTTCTCCCATATAAAACTTGATCTCTCTCATCCGCTTCATGTGTTTCAACCATCCGTGTTCCCATGTTCTCCTTAGAGTAGTGTTTCTATATCTTCAAGACGAAAATTTACCATTGCCAGTTTTAAATCTGAACATGATAATTGCGTCCACAAGTCGTTAGTTGTATTTACGCATATGCAACTATATCGCCGCGCTGATACATCACATCACCAAGTCACTCCTCCGAAAATCGTTGTGGATGTTTAAAACTTCTGGGTTTGCTAAGAATTGCAATAATGGTTGTGATAGTTACGATCTACCCTCCTTAGAATAATTTCATACTTGAAATTTTCAAAGGAGTGGCCACTGCTAGGCACGGAAATCAGTAACGCTGTCAGGAATCCTCTTTGTTGCATGTGTCGCTCCCGCGAGTTAGTGTATCACTTGATGCATGTAAAGTCTCTCTGTTGTATTTCCACGTGGCATCAGCATTCTCGGCAGTCATGGTGAAGATCTGACGTTTGGGTCCATTCCTCTGTACTTGCTGAAAAATACACTCCTGTGATGGCAAGGGTGGTCCTTTTGGTGTTTCCCCTTGACCGGTTGGTTTAGTGGCGGAAAGTGGCCGGTTTCCTTGTGTTGGTGCCCCATAATTAGCCGGCTTGTTGACGGGGCCTGATTGTCCCCCTCTCTGAGGACAGTCCCCAATAGCATGATCCGGAGACCCGCAGACTATGCAAAGTTTGTTCAAGATGCGACAGTCCCTCCTACAGTGTCCGGTCCTACCACAATGGTTGCATGTAATGGCTGGTTTTCCGAAGATAGTTGGTCCTACCGGTCTCTGAGGTTGCGATCTCCCGTTGAATCTGGAAGATGATCCCTGCCCCCCCCACCGTTGTGCTTACGTGGCCCCCAAACGCGAGCGCAGCGGTGGCAGAATTCCAACCGCCGCGGCAACTTTTGGAAGTTGAAAGGGCATTTGATGCCTATAAATAGGACCTTTGGTCCTTTAGTTGATTTTCATCTTCAAAATTTTACTTTCAGAACTCAGAGCCCTGCTCTTTATTTTCAAGAACTTCAAGAGTTAAACTCTTAAAACTTTTAGGTGAAAATTTTAATTTGAATTAAATTAAATTAAATTAATTTTCATTGACAGAGACTTGCTCTCAAGATCTCTGATCTAAAGGAAACCCATTTAGGGTTTCACTTAGCAGAGCTTTGCTCTATAGGTCTAAAGGGATCTAAAGAAAACTAACGGGGACCCTATTAGGGTTCCACTAATAGAGCTCTGCTCTCTAAAAGATTTTCCTTGGATTTTCTTAATTCATTAATGGAGCTTTGCTCCTTCCAAATCATATAGAAGAACTCTTAAGAGTTTTTCATTGCCCTTGGAAGTTAAAGATGGAATTTTATTTTTCATGAATTATGTCATCTTTTTAGAGCAAAGCTCTCAATGTTCTTAAGGGATTTTCTTCAAATTCTCCTCATAACTGATTTTGGCAGGTGTCACTCCTGTCAGTAGAGCATTGCTTTCAAGGAGTTTAACTCCCTATCTTTTTCTCAATGCTAATCCTCCAATGATATTTCCTTTTAGGCATTATGGTTGTTCATCTATACAGTCTGCACGAATTCATCACCTACGAGGATATCCGTGTACAGGGTCGTCAACAGGACCAGTAGTTTACAGATGCCCAGTGTGCGGAGGTTATGGGTCGTCTGAACGCACGCGTTGGTTGGCTACTCCCCCGCCGTTCTGCTCTCTTGAAAGTCGTGCTGGGAGCAATTTGGAGAGCACTTCCGGGGTTTCATGAGGCCATGCCGCTCAATGCGCTGGATGACACCGAAGACAAGGTGCATTCAGTGCACCTGTCGAGGCTGATCTCAAAGAAACGGCGGGATAGCCTCGTCGACATTCTTCATCAAGTTTTTCAGCAGACGATGATAGTCATTGCTTATCAAAGGATAGGGGGCCTTGCCAAAGATCTTGACACGCGTGAGCGCGAGAGGCTGCGTACGAGATAATCAGAAAGGCCAGAAGAACTCTAGATGGCCTTACTTTTGAATTCCTCAATCCGTGCCCTGGCTCTGAGGTTATACCATTGTAATAATTTGAGTAATGTTTTGCTTATTTCTCTATGATTATAAGAATCCTTTGTACCGGAAAATTTCTCCTTTCAGTTTGTCTTATTTCTCGTTCTGAGTCTTTTGCACATGCATGAATGAGTGTGTCTCGAGTGCTTGATCAAACGCCAATCAGATGTTCTTTCTGTCTCTTTCTTCTTTCTTTTATTATCAGCATGCTGTCTTGATAAACATGGTTGATAGATAATAGAGTAAGCATCTTGGTTTCTTCAAGAGATAGCGATGGCTTAGGCCGCAGGTTCAGATCTGCTGCCTAAGACTTTTCAATTCTATGAGCCGTGAGGGTCTCATAGAGATTTTTCTCCCTACGGATCGGGAGGATCTCGTAGGTGGATTTTCTCCCTAGGGATCGTGAGGATCCCTAAGTGTGTTTTCCTCTTACAAGTCGTAAGGATCTTATAAGAGAATTATCTCTTCTTACGAGTCGAGAGGACCCGTAAGCGGTTGTTTCCCTCCTTGTCGAGATTCGACTTTGGAGAGTGAGACCCGTGGATAGTAGGCAAGAGACCGTTTTGGGCCGACTTGCAGGGTCCCAATGGTTAGGAAACAGGTTTCTTTTATGCCCACTGCCTAAGGCTTTATCTCACGAGTCGAGCCGCATCGAGAAGTTCTCGCAAAGACATCAATTTCTTCACAAGTTAAGACAAATCGAGCATTTCTCGCAAGAATATCCTAACGTCACAGTTAACCTCTGCTCTTTACGACAGAAGTCCGTTAGGGTCTGTGGTACTTAGGGTTTTGGACGTCGTACCGTCACATAAGCTGATATATTCCTCGATAAGCAGTCGTGCTGTTCGAGTAGCCCTGTGACTGCCGTGTCTCTGATCCCTTCGGGGGCTGGACAAGACGTCTTCAAGCAATCTTCCTAGGCAATTTGACTGTCGGAAGAGCAAGCGTTAGGAATTTGCCATGCCGCTTTTTACTTGAGGTTAGGCTCATTTTGGAGAGCCCCGATGAGTCATAACCACTCCGCGCTGGTGTGGGATGATCTTCGATAGTCTTTCAAGTTTTATGTAAGTTGCCGTCAAAACCCTGAAGCTAAGAATTTGGCCTTTGCTTCATTTGCCGGTATCGCGTCTGCTGTATTGAGACGAATATCGCGATTGTCTCTAGGTTGCTGGTGAACCGTCGAGGTTTGGTACTAGGGATTTTGCCGTGGCTCCGTTAGTTTGATTGTCGCGTCTGAACCCTGCTGGAGGAAGAACGCTGGAGTGACAACTCGTCTACTGTATCGAGACGAACGTCGCGGTTGTCTCTAGGTTACTGGTGAACCGTCGAGATTTAGAACTAGGGATTTTGCCGTGGCTCCACTGAAGTGACAACTCGTCTGCTGTATCGAGACGAACATCGCGGTTGTATCTAGGTTGCTGGTGAACCGTCGAGATTTGGAACTAGGGATTTTGCCGTTGCTCCGTTTGTTTGATGATCACGTCGGAACCCTGCTGGAGGAAGAACGCTGGGGTGGCAACTCGTCTGTCGTATCGAGACGAACATCACGGTTGTCTCTAGGTTGCTGGTGAACCGTCGAGATTTGGAACTAGGGATTTTGCCGTGGCTCCGCTGGGATGACAACTCGTCTGCTGTATCGAGACGAACGTCGCGGTTGTCTCTAGGTTGCTGGTGAACCGTCGAGATTTGGAACTAGGGATTTTGCCGTGGCTCCGTTTGTTTGATGATCGCGTCTGAACCCTGCTGGAGGAAGAGCGCTGGGATGGCAACTCGTCTGTCGTATCGAGACGAACGTCGCGGTTGTCTCTAGGTTGCTGGTGAACCGTCGAGATTTAGAACTAGGGATTTTGCCGTGGCTCCGCTGGGGTGACAACTCGTCTGCTGTATCGAGACGAACGTCGCGGTTGTCTCTAGGTTGCTGGTGAACCGTCGAGATTTGGAACTAGGGATTTTGCCGTGGCTCCGTTTGTTTTGACCGCGAGGTCTTTTGTTGGTGTTGTATCTGCATCTTAATGGACTGCGAAGGAACACCTTTGTTAACATCTCGTCTGCTGTATCGAGACGATTGTTGAAATGAAGCTGGGATTTTGCCGTTGCTTCGCTTTGTCTGGACCGCGAGGTCTTTTGTTGGCGTTGTATCCGCATCTTGATGGATTGCGAAGAAACACCTTTGTTGATATCTCGTCTGCTGTATCGAGACGATTGTTGAGATGAAGCTGGGATTTTGCCGTCGCTTCGTTTTGTTTCGACCGTGATACCTTTTGTTGGCGTTGTATCCGCATCTTGATGGATTGCGAAGGAACACCTTTGTTGATATCTCGTCTGCTGTATCGAGACGATTGTTGAGATGAAGCTGGGATTTTGCCGTCGCTTCGTTTTGTTTCGACCGCGAGGTCTTTTGTTGGCGTTGTATCCGCATCTTGATGGATTGCGAAGGAACACTTTTGTTGATATCTTGTCTGCTGTATCGAGACGATTGTTGAAATGAAGCTGGGATTTTGCCGTCGCTTCGCTTTGTTTCGACTGCGAGGTCTTTTGTTGGCGTTGTATTCGCATCTTGATGGATTGCGAAGGAACACCTTTGTTGATTCTTAGGCCGTAGATATTGCCGTTAAGATTTGGAATTAGGGACTATGCCGTGGCTCCATTTCATTGTGACTCTGAGGTCGGTTGTTGATGTCAAGACGCTGAAGCTAGGGATCCTCCTTTTGCTCCGTTTGTTGACATTGTGCCTGCAATATTGCGACAAATGTCGAGATTGTCTCTAAGTTGTCTATGAACCGTCGAGATTTGGCTTCACTTTCTGGTGGAGCCTGTTGGGAAGATATGAGTCCCTCTTTGTTTGTGCCCCTGGATTGTATACAAGGATCAATGTGATCTCACCTGTAGGGCAAAAAGTTTCATTCTTTCATTATTCAGTTTTTTTAATTCTTTCCGCGACGCTCTATTATTTCAACTTTTTATATCGCGAAGATCGCGATGGCCCAATCATTTCGGCTATTTTTCGCGGCGCCCAATCATTTCGGCTGTTTATTTTATATTTACTCGCTGCTTTTTTTTATTGCGAGTTGCCCAATCATTTTGGCTGTTTATTTTATATTTACTCACTGTTTTTTTTTTGCGAGTTGCCCCATCATTTCGGCTATTTTGCATGCATACATTTTTACTTGCTGATTTTGTTGCAAGTTGCCCCATCATTTCGGCTAATTCATATGCATTTTTAGCTCGCTGATTTTTTTTTATCACGAGCGTGGAACTTGGAATCTGGTGCCAATCTCAGCATCAGCCTCGCTACAACTGGAATATTGCCAGAAGCGAATCATCATTTGCCATGGAAGGACTCGAAATTTGATATCGTTTTAGGCATCAGCATCGCTGCAACTGGAATGTTGCCAAGAGCGAATCATCATTTGCCTCTCGTCGATGTCGAACAAAGGTGGCTTAGCGAACAGGGTTAGGATCCCGTCGACTAAGGCTTTTGACTTCATGAGCCGTAAGGGTCTCACAAAGGTATTTCTCCCTACAAGTCGTGAGGATCTCGTAGGTGTGTTTTCTCCTTAGGGATCGTGAGGATTCCTAAGTGTATGTTCCCCTGTAAGTCGTAAGGATCTTACAAAAGGGTTTTCTCCTTATAAGTCGAGAGGACTTACAAGGGTTGTTCACCATATGGACATATCCCTAGTCACGGGTGGGACATGGTTAGGGAAATGTTTATTCGCGCCCGTGGATTGTATACAAGGGTCAGTATTGAGCCACTTGTAGGGCAATATCGAAGGTTGTGGGAGTTGCTTAAGAACAGGTTCAGGTCTCTGTAACTTAAGACTTTCAAATCTTATGAGCCGTGAGGGTCCCATAAGAGAGTTCTCCTTACGAGTCGTGAGGATCTCGCAAGTGTAATTTCTTCTTAGGAATCGTGAGGACCCCTAAGTGTGTTGCTTCCCTATTAGTCGTAAGGATCTCACGCGGGTGGTTTCTCCTTACAAGGTCGAAAGGACCTTGTAAGTGTCTTTTAACGAGGTTGCGCCCTTTCGGGTTTTCACAAACACTCGCCGGTAGCCCTGCTGTTTTTACTCACGGAGCCCTTTCGGATTTTCATCCGTGCCCATTTTTCTTATGGACATACCGTTTTCTTCTTCTTCTTTTTTTTCTTTCTTTTTTATTCTTTTTATTCTTTTTTCTAACGAGGTCGCGCCCTTTCGGGTTTTCACGAACACTCGCCGGTAGCCCTGCTGTTTTTACTCACGGCGCTCTTTCGGGTTTCATCCGTGCCCATTTTGCTTATGGACATACCGTCTTTTTTTTATTTTTTATTCTTATATATATTTTTTATTCCCTTTTTTTTATCTCGTCAGTCTGAGGATGCTGCGGTAGTAGTTTAAAGACGTTTCGGTCGTCAGCTAGTTTTAGGACGTAGTGGTCCGTCATTAGTTTAAGGACGTCTTGGTCCGCCGTCGCCGTATTTGAGGCGAACATCTAGTTTATTGACTTTTCAGTCTATGGGGCTTTCTCTATTAATGCGCATGATGCCCCCGGCATATCCATCTTTCTCGGAATATGTGGCTGTGGCGGGCTCACTTTCCAGTTTTCGGACAACGTGAAATTGCCCTGTTGGTATTGATCTTCAATCCTGTTTTTGAAGACGAAGCAATCTTCGATTGGATGGCTTACTGTTTGATGGTAAGGGCAGTAATTAGGATTGTTGAGATCGCCCGGTTGCAGCGGACGTCTTGGATCCGGCAAATTTATGAGCCCATTATGCGCCGCAAGCTCGAACAGTTTCCCTGTTTTATTCTGAGGAAACGAGTAAGGAAGCCCCAGTCTCTCCTCGAGGGATGGGCGTGGACGCATATTGCTTTGGCGAACAGTCAGCTTTAAGTTTCTTGGCTGTTGCTGAGCGTTGGCGACGAAGGTTGTTTTCCCTTTGCCCTTTTCATTCCAAGGCTCCGTCTTTGAAGAAGAAGGCTTATGGCCCATCTGGTCCATTTGGGCTAATTTGTCAATCAGGGCTTGGAAGGTGGTCAGCCTGAAGAATATCATGAATTGTGAGATGGTCGCTTGCGGATCAAGAGTGCCCACGAACATGCCTACGGCAGGTGCTTCTTCGATGCGTTGTTCGCATTTCGACCACAGATTCCGCCATCGTGTTGCGTATTGAACCCACGTTTCGCCTGGCCTTATCCTGGCGTTGATCAGCGCTGTTATCGGGGTGCGTTCGCTAGCACTCGCGAATCTTTGTGTAAACAGTAGCTCTATCTCCGCAAATGTTTTGACAAAGTCGTTAGGTAGCTCCGAATACCATTCAAAGGCTGTTTCTGCTAAGCTGCCGATGAATTGGCGAAGCAGCAGCTTGTCGTCACCTCCAGTGTTGCCGCATAAGGCCCTGAATTGAGCGACATGCTGATGTGGGTTCCTTGTCCTTTTATATACGTGGAACTTAGGGATCGTATATCCTGGCGGGTAGCTGATTTGGTCATACCAGCTCGGATAAGGCCGTCCAGTTTTGACAATTTGCCCGGCCGCTTCACTGGCCTGATGAGCTCGCATTTGCTGAGCTATATAGTCATCCAGTGTGGCCTTGGAAATGGTTTCCTCCTTGGCTGCTGAAAGGGCCGGAGGAGGATTAGATGTTTCCCTTTCGTCGTTTCCGACAATGATTGGAGGGTCTTCAGCTGGAGGGTCCGGCTGTAACATCATCCCTACCATATCTTGGAAGAGGAGTGCCATTTGTTTTATGTTAGCCGCTTGCTCTGCGGCTTCTTTGTCCCTCTTTTCTAGGACTCTGCGTAGGAAGTCAGTGTCAGTTTCTTGTTCGTGCTGCTGTTCTGATGATGCCTCTGAGCTTTCTTTTAGCCCGGTAAGTGCAGTCATTGCAGTCATCATTTCCTGAAGCTTTTGTTGTTGCTCCTGGTCTCTCGTCACGGATCGGGTGAGCGGTCGGTGGCCCGTAGAAGCACGGCTTTCCTCCTTTCCGGAAGCCATATAAATAGTGTGCACCACCATGCCCCCAGACTTGGGGCGTTTGTGCTCAGCGCTTTCACGGTTCGCCATGTTCACAGGGGCTTTTTGCGGCCTCCTTTTCTTCTGAGCGATTGATGTCAAGGGAGCCGTTGCAGTGGGTACCCGATCAGCTGCTGCTTTTTCCGGCTTGACAAAGCAGTCCTTTTCCTACCGAACCTTCATCTTTTTTTGTCGGCGGAGATAGTCTTGATTGACAACCGACTCTTGGACACGTCGCCAAGTTTTGCAAATTTCAAAGGATAGCCGTTGAGGAGCTTGCTCCAGCTTCTTTTCTGTATCATTCTCCACAGGTGAAGGGGTTCTCTTCAGCAATGCGGTAGGACAGTTTCTGCGCACTTTGTTGAGCAATTCAAAGCTATTCTTGGTTGGAACAGCAGCCTCGATCCCCACCATCGGAGCCGACGAAGTTATCCCTGAGGGGGAGTTGCCCCTAGCCTTCCTCACTCGGCGCCAATGGTGACGGCGAGCGTGTCTTGCGGATGGAGTTGTTTCAGTTATAAGGGTGACTTCGTCATGCCCCCTCTGGGCAGGGGAAGCAACCTTGAGGACCTCGCCTGGAGCAGCAACCGGAATGGCCAGCCTTGTAAAAACTGACTTCTTGGAAGGTGGAGCCTTCCCAATGATTTCGTCCGCTTGAGACGGGATGGCTATCCGCTTTGGGATGGCAGCTTCGGGTATCACGGGCTCGTAGACGTTCTGGCCCAGTCTGTTGGAAACTGAGGTATTGAAGTTGGGCGACCCGTTGAGAGGGGCCGCGGCAGTAGCAAGCCGATCAAAGACCAACTTCTTTGGAGCTTCTTGCGATGTCATTGGGGCATTGACGCTCATTGGTGGGAGCAGGGTCCCGAAGAATAGTCCAGCGGTGGCTTGAGTCACCTGCTCCATTGGCATTTTGAAAAGGGAGGCTGCTTGGGGCCCATAAGTCACTCCTCCAGTAAGGACGGAGTGAGAGTTGCAGTTGCAGGCAGTGCAGTTTGAAGCCATTGATCTTCTGTTTTCTGCACGGAGCAAGACACCAAATCTAAGTACCTTGAATCCACAGGCAACCACAGCAAACCGCGATTTGTTCGCGAACACGACACACGAAGTGTGGAGTGGAAAGAGGAAAAGGTCCCACCGGGCATGCCAGAATCTGTTCCCCTCCGAACGGCGGCCAAGACATGGGCGTCTAGCCTGAGGTTCGGGGCAGATGCTATTTGGTTTTATCCGTCCACCTCTTCGAAGATGCCAAGTTGATTTATGGCACCGTATAGACGGATGCGGCCAATGTAGCAGACTTCGTCAGATTCCCCCTCGCTTGAGGGGTTTTTGATTGTGGGGACGCTATTCCCTGCAAGCGCAAGCCCCTGCAGTTAATTACGCTACCGCATCGCGGTAACAACTTTCTCCTTCTCCAGAATTTCACTTCGTGTCGTGGGTGTTTGTTTTGTTTGTGGTTGCCCGTGGATTGTATACGGAGAATAATTTATATCGTCGCCCGTAGGACGTGGATTAGTCCAAATCCATATTTTCTTAGATTTGGGTTTTGGGTTTTGGTTTAAGGATACGTTAACCATATTTGAGGCTAAGATCAACTTAAACGTTTGTTAAGGATACGTTAGCCTGATTTGAGACTAAGATCAACTTAACGGGATCGTTTAGATCCGACAAAAGAGCATTTGGGCTTTATTGTTCCAGTTTAGGGACATAGTGGTCCATTTGACATATGGCCGTCGGGACCCATCACCTCTCTGACGTCGTTGAAGGATTACAACGATAGGTGTCAGTGGAGTTCGGAGATGTACCCTCGAACCAAAGTTGATTAAGGGATCTATAGTCTGATTTGGGACTAAAATCTGTCTGAAGGTTTAAGGATACGTTAGCCATTTTTGAGGCTAAGATCATTTTAAATGGGATCGTTTAGATCCGACAAAAGAGTGTTTGAAGGATCTACTTGTTCCCTTCAAAAATTTCTGCACAAAAGAGCCCAAGGTATCAAATGGCAGTGAGACGCTTATGAAAATGCGAACCAGTATTTTCCGGGCTGTTTTTTTGACAAACTCCCGATTGAGAAATAGCTAAATTCTAATGATATTGGAAGCATCTCGAAAAACCCTTCGATTTGATATATTATGGGCTTCATAATTCATCCGGGATCAAAAGTTATGAGCAAATATGCTATGCACTGTTCCCTGATTAAAAATCAGGAATTACCTCAATGAGGTATCACGTGCTCACACGTAATCAATGGTCACGTGTTGACACGTGATAGTTAAAACATAAATAAAAACAAACGGCTGAAGATGACTCAATTGGGGGTCACGTGCTCACACGTGGCCAAGGGTCACGTGCCAGCACGTGACAGGCTTTGAAAGCCTTACAGCTTAATATAATTTAATTCTAAAAATCAGGAAAATACCTCAACGAGGTGTCACGTGCTTACACGTGACCAATGGTCACGTGTTGACACGTGATAGTTAAAATAGCAACATGAACAAGCGGCTGTTAAATGGACTCAATTGGGGGTCACGTGCTCACACGTGACCAAGGGTCACGTGCCAGCACGTGATAGGCTTTGAAAGCCTTACAGTTTAATAGAATTAAAATTCTAAATTTCTCTAAATCTTTCCAAATAGAATTAAAATTCTAAATTTCTCTAAATCTTTCCAAATGGAAAAGGATTATGGGGATCGTTGGATTAAAGATCCAAGGGTGATTAAAAATCACCAATTTATGGAAAGATTTGATACAAGGAAAGATTTCCCCTAAATCTCACCAGAAATAACAAACATAATATCTTTGGATTTAAAATCCAACGGTGAATAAAATTCACTGTGTGATCTAAAGGATCATATTAATTATGAAAACAAATCCAATCTTTCAATGAAAGATTTACTAAACAAATTGATTCTTTTCTTTCTCCTATAAATAGGAACCAAGAAGAGAAGAAAAGGAAGAGAATTTCTGGGATCTTGAAATTGCAGAGAGAAAAGAAAGGAGAATTTAATTCTCAACAGAGAAAAACCCTAGGTGAGAAAAGAAAGGGGATCAAAATTTCAAACAGAGAATTTAATTCTCAAAGATCTAAGAGTTTAACTTTTTTGCAAAGAACTTAGTTCTTTCTCTAGTTGAAGATTTGCAAAGTGCACATCTCCCCATAAATTGAGAATTTAATTCTCATTGGGTTTAGATCCTGCCATGCAGATCTAAAACATAGAGAAGGAATTGAGCTTTGAGAATTTAATTCTCACAGAGTTATAGGAATTTAATTCCTCTTAAAATGAAATTAGGGTTTAACCATACATAAGAATTTAATTCTTAATCCTATAGAGAATTTAATTCTCAAAATAAAATGAAGAGACTTAAAAGATCTCCATACATGCAAAGGACTAAAGTCACGTGTCCCCACGTGACCCCCTGAAAAGATCCCCAAAAATGAGAAGGAAAGAGCTCAGAGGCAACGCCTCACGTGCTCCACGTGACCTACGAAACACAGAAAGGAAAAGTAAAAGAAATAAAGGCCTTGGGCGCTCTCACGTGCTCCCACGTGACCCCTTGGCTGATGCTCTAACAATCAGCGCATAAATCCTCCTCACGTGTCAACACGTGATGCTCCAAAGAAAACATAAAAAGTGTTTAACGCTTACTTACAGAACGAAGAAAAGGAGATCTGGCCCTACCTTTGGGCGCCCTCACGTGTCCCCACGTGACTTTTCTTTTAAGTATTTTAAACGCTAATTCAAGAGCTTTATCCCCAGTGTTTAACACTGATTATCTTTTAGTGTTTAACACTAATTTGAGAGTCCTATTTTCAGTGTTTAACACTGATCATCTTCTAGTGTTTAACACTAATTCGGGAATCCTATTCCCAGTGTTTAACATTGATCATCTTCTAGTGTTTAACACTAATTCGAGAATCTTACTTCCAGTGTTTTTCCCTAGTGTTTAACATTAATCTGAGAGCTCTATTTCCAGTGTATAACACTGCTGTTCCCTATTGTCTAAACACCATTTTTGGCCAATTCGGCTAATTTCCCAGAGGCAAAGTCTCCCCTTCGAATGAATCTCAAAATTGAGGAAATCAAAGATGAAAATGTTTAGCATTGTTAAATACTATGGACTAAAACCAGACAAATGTCAAGCAGTTGTCAAGCAGTCCAATAAAGGGTCAAAATCAGTTGGACTTAGCCCAAGTTGGCCATAAGTCCTCAATCCAGACTTAACCGAGCCAATGGGCTCACAATATAATTAATGGGTCTTGGTTCAAATTGGGCTACAGATCATTTAATCTACCTTGGTTCGAGGGTACATCTCTTCACTCCTTTGATATTTGTCGTTGTAATTCCTCAACGTCTTCAAAGAGGTGACGGGTCCCGATAACCACACATTTCACGGACTGTGGGGTCCTTAAACTCATGGAATACGATGTCCTTAAACTTTATACACTACGATGTCTTTAACCTGGACTGTGGGGTCCCTTTAAACCCACGGACTACGATGTCCTTAACCTTGACCGGGATGTCTTTAAACTAACAATGGACCACCATGTCCCTAAACTGGCAATCGACCGCAATGTCTCTAAACTAAACAATAGAGTCGAAATGCTCTTTTGTCGGATCTAAATGATCCTGTTAAGTTGATCTTAGTCTGGAAATTCGACTAACGTATCCTTAACAAACGTTTAAGTTTATCTTAGTCTCAAATGAGACTAACGCATCCTTAAACCAAAACCCCAAACCCAAATCTAAGAAAATACGGATTTGGACTAATCCACGCCTTACGGGCGACCACATAAATTAGTCTCCGTATACAATCCACGGGCAACCACAAACAAAACAAACACCCACGACACGAAGTGACCAGCTGGATAAGGAGAAAGTTGTTGCCGCGATGCGGTAGCATAATTAACTGCAGGGGCTTGCGCCTGTAGGGAAGAGCGTCCCCACAATCAAAAACCCCTCAAACGAGGGGGAATCTGACGAAGTCTGCTATATCGGCCGCATCCATTCAAACCTTCGATACATGGTGCCATAAACCAACTTAGCATCTTCGGAGAAATGGACGGATTGCACCAATTAGAATCTGCCCCGAATTTCAGGCAAGAAGTTTATCGCGTCTCCGTGATTCGGAGGGGAACACTACTGTTCCAGTTTAGAGATGTAGTGGTCCATGTTCCAGTTTAGGGACATGGTGGTCCATTGCCAGTTTAGGGACATGGTGGTCCAACATTCCCATTTTGGGGACGGATGTTAGTTTAAGGACGTTTCGGTTCACGAGTTTAAGGACCCCGCAGTCCGTATCGATGTGTGGTTATCGGGACCCATCACCTCTCTGACGTCGTTGAAGGATTACAACGATAGGTGTCAGAGGAGTTCAGAGATGTACCCTTGAACCGGATGTAAATTGATTTAAGAGAGCAGCCGTGCTCAGTCAATTTAATTTGAGAACTTACGGCCATGATTGGGCTAAGTCCAGTTGAAAATGTTCAACAATTTTATCTTTGGCCTATCAGGCCTGTGCTAGGGCTTTGCCCATGTTTGATAATGCACTGCATTTTATTTTGGCCTGCTAGGCCTTTTTGATTTGGGCTCTGTCCCTTTTAATAGTGCATAGCATTTTTTTTGGTCTGATAGACCTTCCTTTATTGGGCTCTGCCCTTTTATTAATGCGGTGCATTTAATGTTCTGACATTGCCCCACGTGGCTTGTCAGGCGCATTGCGCCAATTGAGGAGCGCAAGGCGCAAGTCCATAGGGAGGTGACACGTGTTACGCTCTGGTGAGCGCAAGCGCAGTGCGCTGCGACAGTGCGCTGCGTTGTTGCGCTGCTGACACGTGGCGCGCTCTGGTGAATTGCGCCAATTTAAGAGAGCAGTGCTCTATTTCAAGAGCGCAAAGCGCAATTTGTTCTGAAGCTGACACGTGGCGCTCTCTGGTGGCTTGCGCCAAACCAAGAGCGCAACAATGCCAATTTTGCAAGGGCAGGGCACTGTTTTATATTTTGATCAATTTTAGATCAAAGAAAACAAGTTTTTCTTGTTTTCAAAGAACCAGTGGTTCATAAAAAAGTGCAAGGCACTGTTATTATTTATTTTTTGTTGAAGATTATTGATCTTGTTTTTAGATCAATAATCTATTCAGAAGAAATTCTTCTCTTTTTTATAAAGGTTTTTACCTTTCTTCTTTCTTCGAGCTTTTCTCAAAATTCTTTAGAGGAATTCTCTGTTTTTCTCTCTGTGTTGATGTCCTTTAGACTTGGGGTCTAGGGGCCTTTTTATAGTGCCAATTAGTTTGTTAAATTGGTTAGAGAAATCTTTCTCTGAGTGATTTGGGGATTTTTCTCCACCGTTGGATTTTTAATTTAAGGGCTTCTGTTTTACAGAAGACAATCTTCTTGTTTTAAACAGAACAGAAAGATCTTACTGGAATTTAATTCTGTTCGGCGCAAGCCCCCCCAGCGCTTGACACGTGTCACGCAGCGCATAGCGCAGCGCAGCTGCGCTTGCGCAACTGCTCTGATACGTGTCGCGCAGCGCACAGCGCAACTGCGCTGCCACGTGTCACACAGCGCACAGTGCAGCGCAACTGCGCTGCAACGTGGCGCGCAGCGCAGAGCGCAAGTCAGCTGAAGCGTTGCTTCTTTTATTTTAATTTTAATTTTCTAAACAGAGCTTTGCTCTGATTGGGGGAAACAGAAGCGTTGCTTCGTTTCCAGCCATAGAATTCGAATAGAGCTTTGCTCTGATTAGGGTAAACAATCCCTCAAGAATTTGATTGGCCGGTCGCTTAATGCCAGATAAACGGTCATCCTTCCTTATGCGTTTCTGAAGGTCTTCAAAGTTTCGTGCCGCCTCTAAGATTTCATTATAAGTTGATAAGGTAGCAGGAGACATGGAGGACTGTGTCTTCAGGTCCAATCCTTGTCGGAATCTTTTAGCATATAGTTCCGGCGTTGCCACCAAGTGATGCGCAAACCGACTTAATCTTGCGAACTTCGAAGCGTACTCGTCCACCGATTTATCCCACATACTCCCCTGTTGGAATTGTACAAACTCCCGTTCCATTTTTAAGTGTGCCACGACTGGAAAGTACTGGGTATCAAAACACTGTTTGAACCTTTCCCAGTCGATAGGCTCTTTCGATCTACTTTCCTCTGCCTCCCACCATATTCCGGCATTATCCGTAAGTTGTAGCTTAGCGATGTTCACCCACGCGTCCTTCGGAATTTGGGCGGCACTGAGATCATTGACTGTTCCCTTGAGCCATTCTTCAGCTTCTAAAGGAGTTTCCTTCCCCGAAAAAGTCTTAGGGTGGAGTGATTTGAACTGCTTCACTCCCGCCGAACCTTGTGGAACTGGGGTTAGTGCCTTACTTAAAATCTCTGCTTGCTGCTGCCTACTTTCTCGTAGCTCCTGATGAAGGGCAGCTGTCTGCTGCTGCTGTTGCCCAGTAGTCCTTACATCCTTTTGTAGCATAGCTGCTTGTTGAGCAGTGGCTTCATTGACTCCATTTTTCCTTCTGTTGCGATTATAGTGTCACCCGGCTATTGATGATCAGGATCAGAATAGGTTAGGTTACAAGCGGCTGAGGTGAGACAAGATAATAACTTGCATGGAAGAACAACAATTAATGCAAGGGAGAGACTAAGAAGAGCAAGAGACACAAGAGAGATTATTGCTCGAAACTAAGATTTTATTATCCAACTTCAACATGGAGAGTACAACCGGAAGTAGGACATGCCCATACTATTCTTACATCACTTTATTCAGCCAATGAAAGGAAAAAGACTTATTAGTCTCGATTACGGGAGTTCAACAAGTGGTGATAGGTCCTCGAACTAAGAAAAGTACGACCATTCCCACGGTGCCTTGTGGGGACAACTGCCTGAGTTTCTTCGGTCTCGAGTTCCTCCTCACTCGAAACTTCGTCCTTCGACTCATCCTCGGCAGGAGCCTCGCTCTCTGATTCCACCTCTATAGGGTTTTCTTCTTCTGCAGGAGCCTCCTTTTTCTGGCCCATCCTTTATATGCTCCTCTTCCCTGGGATCTTCTTCTTCTTCGGAGTAGTTGGCCATCATAGACTCCGGAGTTGCAGCATCGACTTCTTCGTCTTCCGAGTCGCTGTCGGAAATAACCGCCTGAGAGTCTATGACTTCATCGTCTGAATCTCCAAATGTAGCTTCAAAAGTAATATCATACATGTCATCTTTGTCGGAAAGATTTACCATGACCTGAAGGGAAGGTCATGGTCAGGGTACAGAATGTCAAAGAAGGGACAAGAGACATAGGAAAACTATGATATCGGTATAGATGGATAAGATTAACAAATATAATAAGTCAGTTAATGGTTTTATTTTAGTACACAAGAGGACCTGCATGGGCCACCACAAAAACCTGTCACGCCCCGCTTCCGAAAAGAAGGAGAAGGAAGACGTGGCAAGGTCCGCAACCTAACTGTATTGAAGGTGGTCTATTCAATACAGTTGCGTTAAGCGTATAAATATTTAATATGCAGGATGTGTACCAAAACAAAAATAATAAAAGCGAAAGGCATTTTATTTCCATTAACCAAACTTTATTACATCCCAAAAGAAATAGTAAAATAAATTAAGTAGTTTAATTACATCAAAGGAGAAACAAAAGCCCTAAACATGTGTGCAACAACAAAAATTAAAACTATCTAATCTTCCATTGTCCTGTCTGCATAATCTTCATAAGTTGGCTTCACACCTTGATCTTCACTGTAATACTCATTCTTATCTGACGGACATTCCAAAGATAGAGGAAGAAAAGGAAGGTCCGTCAGCGAGTTATACTCGGATAGGATTGCCTCATAAGATAGTAAAGGTATAGAAACGAACAGGTGTATATAAGAGTATGATGTATGCAACGTAAAGTAGGGGTGTAAATGTTTGAAATGCATAAATTTAAGACGTTTTGAGGAGAGGTATACATGAGCATGTGTATGTTGTAAGTTATATGTAGATGAAGGTAATAATATGTATTAGTTTGTTAAACAAGAATCCGGATACTCGTGATTATTCCGTTGTGGCTACAGAACAACAACTGGGGAAGCGAAATGTACCGTTTCACTTCCTGGGATCATGATCGAGTAGTAGGGGATTCCGAGTTCCGAATTATCCTTGCCTAATCAAACTACCCATCCCCGTGGTTCAGTATAAAGGTTCGGACGAATTAGAGTTAATGCGTATACTTCTAGGCATGGAATTTCCACATTGTATAGTCGCCCATATATTGGACTGGTCACCCGGAATATCGGGATCTTCATATTTATATAGTCACCCATATATTGGACTGGTCACCCGGAATATCGGGATCTTCATATTTATATAGTCGCCCATATATTGGACTGGTCACCCGGAATATCGGGATCTTCATATTTATATAGTCGCACATATATTGGACTGTTCACCCTGCCTGCAGCAATCTTCATAAAGTATTCCATACCTGGGTCCGCGAATTCTATCCCTAACCGTATCATGTTTTGTATATGTCATGTTTTCATAAACTGGAAATTTTAGAAAGTGTATTGATCTCGTTTAATATGGCCTTCCACAATCACTCGTTTTATTTTCTAGAATTTGTAAAGTACTTTGTGTCCTTTAGAGAAAGCTTAGTTAAAATAATAAGGTTTAAATATTTTTTATTACTTCTAAGAAAAACCATGATATTTGGGATATTTATTATTTTGGAAAAGCATAATGTTTTACAGAAAATATCCTTTTGATAAAAGGTTGTGGTGTTTATTTGAAAATCTTTTGTAAGAGGTTTTTATTTCAAAATCTATACTGTTCTTTAAAAAAGGCAAGTTATGAGGTCCTCAAATCACCTCTTCACCGCTAATTGTGGCCAGGTAACACAAGTAAGGAAAGGAGGGATCCGCTCACGAATCACCGTGAGACGGGCCTTTTAAAATAACCTTTCTCACTTGTCTAGCCTAGGCACCACAAAGTCTGGTTTAGATAAACGATCGATGCCTACAACCTTTCTTTTATTCTAGATTGGTGTTATTTTAAAATTACCTTTTAATAAGATACTAAAAATTCCTTTTGAAAAGATATCGTTATTTAAATTTTAATATTTTCTTTCTTAAAAAGTTGAGGGGTTTTAAAAAATATTTGTAAGTAAAATATACGTATACTGTATCTAAAATATTTATTTTACATATCTTTATTTCTTATGGTTATTTAAACAAATATAATATTTTAATTAAACGAGGGCATCTTATGGAAGTAACCTATTTCGAGATCATTTTTATAGTATGGGTATGACAGAGGTGAAATGACAATTCAAGGGTTATATCAGATTCCAGGTATTATGGGTGTGCAATATACTTCTATGTACAGAGGAAATTTAAACACCGTTTTAAAAATATGGGTTAACATTATTATGATTGAGGGTACAAGGAATAGGTATGCACAAATCTAATAACAACTTTTAAAATAGGGTTGATGATTATAAGTTGGAAGTAGGTTATTGAGAAAGAAGGTGACAGGAAAAGGGGTGAGAGGCGGATCCTACCTTTTGTTTGAGTCGGATGTCGAAGGGTTGGAAACGTAGTCTCGTACTAAATTCTTAATAGCTCCGCGTCCTGATTTTTCCTCTGTGATTGGATGGAGCCGTAGCGTCGGCGTCGGCGATACGAAGGCACCGGTATTTTTTTCAGAATTTTTGGAGTTCGGTGGTGTGAGAGATTTAGGTTTGAAGGTGTCTATTTATAGGGTTAAAAAGGCAACAAGAAAATCCAAAAACTCGTTAAAAATCCTCAAAATTTGCGCCGGCCCATGATTGCGAATCATTCACCCAATGATTCCGCCCTCCGCCTCAATTCCTGGCCGTTGAATCTGCATCCAACGGCGCAGATCGCGCCGTCTTCCTCCGCCACCACGCCACGCAATTCGCCCGCAGCTGTGTGTGGGGATCACGCGCTTTCGCGTGGTCCCCACCAAGCGGGCCCCGCCAGGGTTTCTGGGCCGTTGGATCTCGTGATCCAACGGTCCAGGTTAAAAGGCTTTTAAAAATTTAAAATAAAATTAATAAAAATAAATAAAACTGCAGATTATTTAAAATATTGATTTGGTTTTGAAAAATTTGTTAAAAATAGTTAAAAACATGGGAAAATTGTGGAAAAATTCCAGAAAATATATTTTTTTATTATCTTTAATATAAAAAATAGTTTTAGGCTAAAACTAAGTAATATAATCGTTCCTATGGTTTTAGCTAATTACTAAAATTATAGAATATCTAGTTTATCCTTTAAAATATTTTTAATTACGAATTAATTACTTTTATTGATAATAAAAATATGTAGATTATTTTAAGGCGTTATAAAATCTTTCTAAAACATTTTAAGCTTATAAAAATAATAAATAGATTTTAGAAATATTCCTTAATCATATTCAATGCTTTGAAAATTATTAACACTACTTTAAAAATTATTATTATATAAAAGAAACGCGTTAATAATTATTTGATAGTAGAAATATAAATAAAATATATTTTATTAGGTATTAGAAAACATGGTCGTTACAGCGTGAATATTGTCCAAGAGTACGAATATTCTTACATTCCATTTATCAATAAACCACTAGTCAAGTCAATAAAAGGATCATGTCGGTAGCAGTAATAAATTAATGTCAAGTCATTAAGAGTAACATGACTGGCAAAGTACTACATGTATCAGGTAATGAATATCAATTACATAAATGGATATTGTAAGCTTAGAATAATTTATTATTTAGTTTGATATTTAGTTTAATATTAGTTTTGTGAACATAGACTGTTTCGCATATGCCCCGGTACTGTCCTATCCTAGTACCCGAGTATACGTAGCAGTTCATGACATCGCATTATTAAACAGTTTGCTCTTATATTTGTGAAAGTCCCTTGATTCCTGGAGCCAGTGAATAACAACGAAAACCATCCTGTGCATGCTCAGGACCACGACCCTTGATTCCTGGAGCTGAACCCAGGACGCACCGCTAGGCGCTACTAGAATAGGAATAGGTATTGCTGCTCGGTAAACTTTAAAAACATTTTCATGGAGTAGAAAACAGTAACAAGATGGCAACAAGCTATCCTGACCACAATGGTTGGCCATAACGAGCCGTAATAACTGGAATGATGGTAGGTGCAGCTACTACCCGGACCCTCTAGATTAGGCCCTAACATGTGGTACCATAAATGAAACTTTCCAAAACTATTAACCAAGTCTACCAAATCCTTTCTCCATCCCCGGCAGTATTAGTTTTATTATTGGAATTAAACAAATTGAAACATGATATCATATCAACATTCCATATTTGAAACTCTATCAGTATTTGTATCAATACTCATATATATATCTATATTTGGTTAGTCTCTAAATTTAGCACCAAGAAATATATTAATAGTATTGTAATCGTATAAAAATTCCATATCGATATTGATTGATAAGGGAACTTAACTTGTATATACACTCAAAACTATAACTAACGTGTATGATTTTGGGTGTTAAAACTTAGGGTTTACTTTCTATTAATGAAACCAAAAACTAATTCATTTTAAACTTGGATCTAAAATTCGATATCTTAACTGAAACTATTTCAGATTCAAATACAGGTAACATTAGAAAATTTTGAATATAAAATTGATTTAAATATGAGAGGTTAAAACTACCGTAAAAATTCCAGAACTTATCTCCAAAATTGGGCCGATATTTGCGGCCAAAGAGGGGCAGAAATGTCTCGTTTTCTGTACCAAGTCTCAAAATTATCCAATTAGTTCAATTTAATATATCAAATATTTTCCAGCGGTTCCAACTTATTCTAATTTTGTTCTAAACTTTAAAATCCTAATAAAAATCCTAGTTTGTCATGTAAACGAAATCACTAACACATCAAACATCGTATTTTACATAAATTTAAGGGTAAAAGAGATCACCCAAAGCTTGTAGGAGGTCACTACGCGGAGTTGAATTTCATCTACTTGAGGTATTTAGGAAAAAGGCTAAGTTGAAGGTAATAGGTTTAAGTATTTGGTGTAGGGTTAAGGTTTTGTGTATGTGGGTAAATTTAGGTACCCTAATTCATTCATATTTAGTAGGATATTAGAACCAGATGATAATCCATACAAACCATTAATTAAAACTAAATAGGATAGCAATAGAACAAATAGTTCAATTTCTAAATTATAAACTAACAAGTATTAAAATAAAGTATGAAAAACACTTGCACGAACCATAAAAGTGTCATGAAACCCTAATTTCCATGACTAATGCCTTTTAAAAATATATTATGGTGACTTTAAGAGATGATTTAAACAAACAAATACTTAAAATTAATCATGTTTCCAACTACAACAAGTGAATCAAATGATCAAGAGAACTAATTATATGTTAGGAAATCAAGTAAATCAAATATATGAACTAATCAAGCAAAGATCATGTTAAAACACTTGGAAATTAAAGCACTTGCATAATTATAGAATAGCCTTTATAAGAACATGTTAAAACACTTGCCTTTGATCTACAAATTATCTTCACTCCTCTTCTCTTTGAATTTTTAATTTAACTTGGGTTAATTTTGCAGGAAAAGAGAAGAGAGGAGAAAGGGAAAGTTTTGTTTTGAGAGAAAGTAATGAGAAGAATACGGTTTTAGTGGAAAAGAATTTCTTAATTAGGAGTTACTTGGAAATCATGCAACCATTACCTAGAAATTAAGTTTGAAAAAAGAAAAGTAAAGAAATGAAATGAAAGTGGATTTTAGGATTTTTTTTATTTTAAATACCCCCTCAAGTTTTAAAAATTACACATAACCCATAAACATTTGCATAAGAATTTCTTTTGTAAAAACTAAAATTTACCTTTTCATATAACAAGTTTCTTATTTAACAAAAATACGGTTAATTTCAAATTATCAAAATTTTATAAATATTTTCAAATACCAATACAAGAAATTTTTATTTTCAAGAAAATTCATGTTTTCCAAATACGAATACGAGTACTAAAATTTTAAGGAATACCAATACATGTATATCAGGATCCAAGGGTTACAGGACGTATAAATCGCTCGGTTGTTTATTACTAGATCGAGCGAAGGGCCGATCGTCTCGCCTAGACCGAGACCAATCCTGGTATCACAACGCAAGGGCAGGAATGGACATCTAAATCTCATGTGTTGTGACCACTAACTTGATACGGTCGAAGGCCGAGATCAGTTCTATTACCATGTTACGAGAGTAGGGATGGACATATGAACTTCTCGTGAGCATGACAACCTCCCTGATCCGTCAATTGGCACCCTCATCCATACCCAAATCAGTATTATATGAGTGTTGGTGCGTCAAAAAGAGGGACAAGGGGTGTTCCTTCATCTTGATTCTCTGCTTTCTGCAGATCTAAAGGAATGTGGAGGCGTACCTGATCGAGAAGGGCTGATCGTCTTAAGTCTCGATAGGGCTATGATGGAGATGCGTTGATCACTGAAGATTTAGGTTACATTACATATAGTAGGGTGGCTGAGAAGCCCTAAAACTAAGAAAATTGATAATTGGTTGATTGATTGAGAGAGATCTCCCTTTCATTCACTTTCAACTCTGGGTTTTATAAGACTAGGGTTTGTTAGAAAATAATCTAAAACCCTAGATTCTCCTTGATTCAGGTGCCAATTACATTGTTGCCTGGTGCTTAAGTTTCACAATCACCGGCTCCTGTTTGATTGCAAATCTCTCATGAGACCCCATTCTAATCTTTCATATTTCCCTTGACTGTCTCAGACCGGTTCCTTAAGTAGCCGATTCGGACTCAAATGGTTTGGGCCAAACTATCCATTCTCTATCTACCTCATTCGGCCAGTCCAACCAAATGCCACTTTTTTTTATACAAACACCCACCCCTTCATGTGTTATCTGTCGAAGCACTTCAAGGCTGAACATATGTGAATTACTCCAGTGGCCTCCGCATTTAATGTGATTGACATGCCGTCTCTTCTGCGGTATATACATATTAAATCAAGCCCATATTTTCAATGTCCAGAACACACTTAAAAGAAAGTCTTCAGAATTAAATCAGGCTTTCTTATGGTATTGTAGACTAGGTCATATCAATGAAACACGGTTGACGAAGTTACATAAAGAGGGATATTTAGATCCGTTTGAATATCAATCTTATGCAACTTGTCAATCATGTCTCAAATGAAAGATGACAAAGGCTCTGTTCACTGGACATGGAGAAAAAGTCACTGAGCTCATAGAACTCATACACAGTGACGTGTGTGGTCCAATGTCTACATATGAAAGAAGTGGTTTTTCCTATTTCATTACATTTACAGATGATTTCTCAAGGTATGGACATGAATTCTTGATGTAATATAAATACGAGGCCATTGAGAATTTCTGGGAATACAAGAATGAAATGAAAAAACAAACCGGCAAAAATATCAAGACACTTAGATCTGATCGAGGTAGTGAATAGTTAAGTGTCGAGTTCCTGGATTACTTAAAAGAGAATGGAATTCTCTCTCAGCTTACTCCTCCATACACACCTCAACACAATGGTGTATCATAAAGGCGGAACCAAACCTTATTGGATATGGTATGTTCCATGATTAGTAACGATGAGTTGCCGCGATCCTTCTGGGGTTATACACTAGAATCAGCTGCATATCTTTTGAACAAGATTCCTACTAAGTCAGTTCCTACCACACCATATTAGATGTGGAGTGGGAAGAAACCCTAGCTTAAGTATCGAAACATATAGGGATGTCCATCTTTTGTAAAAAAGAAGCATGCGGACAAACTCGAGTCACGTTCAGTATTGTGTAAATTTGTGGGGTACCAAAAGAACTCCAGGGAGTATCTTTTCTATTACGCGGAGGAACAAAAGGACTTTGTTTCTCGGCATGCCCACTTTTTGGAAACTCAATTTCTTGAAAAAGAGATAAGTGGGAGCGCAATAGAACTGGAAGAAATTCCAAAATCATAAGCTATTACAGGAAGAATGGTGGAACCAGAAGTTTTGAAAGAACCGGACATCCCTACGCCACTCCACAAGACTAGTAGGCAGTCTCATCCGCCCGAGAGATACTAAAGTTTTCTCATAGACGGGGATAGAGAGGATTGCATCATCGAAGATGATGAGCCAACTAGTTTCTGGCAAGCCATCAGGAGCAGAGACTCGGTAAAATGGCTGGATGCAATGCGGACCGAAATGGGGTCCATGTACACTAACAAAGTATAGATTTTGGACATTACTCCAGAAAGGGTAAAGCCCATAGGCTACAAATGGATCTTCAGAAAGAAAATTGGTGTAGATGGACAGGTTGAGACCTCTAAGACTAGACTTGTTGCAAAAGGTTTTCTTCAAAGACCTGGTTTGGACTATGATGAAACCTTTTCTCTAGTGGCTATGCTTAAATCCATCCAGATCCTTCTTGCCATTGCTGCCTTCCACGATTATGAAATTTGGCAGATGGACGTAAAGACCGCTTTCTTAAATGGAAATTTGGATGAGTGTGTCTATATGGATCAGCCGGAGGGTTTCATAGAGAGTGGGAGCAGCGGAAAAGTGTGTAAGTTGCTTAATTCCATTTATAGATTAAACCAGACATTGCGAAGTTGGAACATCTGTTTTGATGAGACGATCAAGGAATTCCACTTTATCAAAAATCCAGATGAACCATGTATCTATAGTAAAATTGTAGCAAGAACTGTGGTATTCCTCGTCTTGTACGTGGATGAAATTCTCCTGATAGGAAATGACATTCCTGTACTACAACCAGTCAAAGGATTCTTGCCACAAAGGTTCTCCATAAAGGACCTGAGTGATGCCTCCTACATTCTGTGGATACAGATCTATCGTGATAGATCTAAGAGGATATTAGGACTTCACAGTCAAGGTATATCGACACCATACTGAAAAGATTTAGAATGGAAGATTCAAAGCGCGACAATCTACCGGCTTGTTACAGAATCACCCTCTCCAAAGATATATCTCCCAAGATTGATTTGGAAAGGGATCGCATGGCAATTATACCCTATGCTTCTGCGGTAGGCTCTATAATGTATGCGATGTTGTGTACCAGACCAGATGCAGCTTATGTACTGTGCGTTGTAAGCAGGTATCAGTCAAACCCAGGGGAGAAGCACTGGATAGCAGTTAAGAACATTCTCAAGTATCTAAGAAGGACTAAGGAGATGTTCTTGGTGTATGGCGGTGAAGACTTCCAGATCAGGGCATTCGCCGACTCCAGCTTCCAGAGTGACAAGGATGACTCCAGGTCGATGTCGGGTTATATCTTTACCCTCAACGGAGGGGCGGTCTGTTAGAAGAGCTCCAAGCAGGACACCATTGCTGACTCGACGATGAAAGCAGAGTATATCACTGCATGTGATATCGCAAAAGAAGCAGTTTAGATCAGGAAGTTCATGACAGAGTTTCAGGTGGTTCCATCCATTGTTGATCCAATACCGCTGTATTGTGACAACAACGAGGCTATAGCTTTAGTGAAGGAACCAAGGTCAAGTTCAGACATATCTTGAGGCGGTTCTTCATGATCAGGGAGATCATTGATCATAGGGAGATCGAGGTGCAGAGAGTAGAGACAGAGAACAACTCTGCAGATCCACTCGCAAAGGCCATCGCTCAGACACAATTCGAGAGGCTAATCGAGATGATAGGTCTGCGATATGCCAATACATGGCCTTAGTGCAAGTTGGAGATTGTTAGTGATATATGACCTAGAGGCCATTATTGTATATTACATTTTGGAAGCCTGGGATATTCACAATTATAATAACAGTCTTGCTCAAAATGGTAGTATGCTACTTGGTTTGATTCTATCTCAATATGTGCATGTGTTTCTTTTAGCATATCGCTTATACATATTGGTAGAGCCCTTAGGATCTTTGCTTGACTACCAGCGTTGTGATTGCAGTAACACTAGTGGAGGCTAGGTAGTCTATAAGCACATCCTTATACAGGTCCCTAGTCATAGGATTATCGAGAAGGGGTATCGATACTCCAAAGTAGACTAGTGTATACGCTTCTTATCCCAGCAGTGGAGATGGTCTGTCCCACAGCCATTGGTATGTTGTACCGGAGATAGTATATAGGTGCTCATTAGGTTATGAGTTACACTGGACAGACTCATTGGGAACTGCTGGTTGGTATTATACATATCGTCAGGTAGCAGTTCCCGGGTGGCATGAGTACAGGTTAGTCCGTTGACTTGACATCATTATTCGTCTCGATTGTGTTCCCACTGCACATAGACCACTACCCTACCATATCTTAGAGGAGTCGTGCAAACAGGTAGTGGTTGGGTGTAGTCCCGAAACACTTGGAGGCAGATGCGGTAAGATAGGATTTGTCTCTCCGGTATTAGGGGTTGATATGACGCTGTGTTCGGAAAGCCATTACACAAAGTCCCGGGCCAGGGCAAGTGAGATTTACTAGTAGGTACACCAATAGTTTCTCAGGGTGTATTGGGCTCTACTCTGGCATGACTTATTGCTCTATTAGGGGTCTGACGGTTACTGTCCTCCTAGGCCCGATATGCCAGTATCTTAGACGAACAGATCGGACTGTACGGAGATTGTCACAGATAGGCTCAGTAGGAGTTCGGATGAGTTTGCTCATCGGCCTTCTTATCGACAGATACCTGGGTAGCCATTACGTGCTGTTAGTACCGCTGACGGACTTATGGTTAAACTCACTGCCAGCGTACTGTCGAGTCTTTAGAGTCCCGCACAGAGGGTTATCCTACTTTCGGCGAAACGATGTAGAGGCCGTATGGTTTTACGGCAGGGTTCCGATCATATACGTACACTGGCTGCACGGATGTAGTTCGGACGGATAATACCAGTGGACTTTGGTTTAAGCCGGATCCTAGTATTATATTATTGGATTATTATTATCTTAGTGTATTCGTATTTTTGGGAATACGAATACGGGTATGTAATTCTCTCTCAGCTTACTCCTCCATACACACCTTAACACAAGTTTACAGCAAGTTTCCAACAAGGTGGTGAATACTTAAGTGCCAAGTTCCTGGATTACTTAAAAGAGAATGGAATTCTCTCTTAGCTTACTCCTCCATACACACCTCAATACAATGATTTATCGGAAAGACGGAACCGAACCTTATTGGATATAGTACGTTCCATGATGAGTAATGCTGAGTTGTCGCAATCCTTCTGGGGTTATACACTAGAATCAGCTGCATATATTTTGAAGCAAGATTCCTACTAAGTCAATGCCTACCACACCATATCAGATGTGGAGTGGGAAGAAACCCTATCTTAAGTATCTAAAGATATGGAGATGTCCAGCTTTTGTAAAAAATTAGCATACAGACAAGCTCGAGGCACGCTCAGTATTGTGTAAGTTTGTGGGGTACCCAAAGAACTCCAGGGGTATCTTTTCTATTACGCGGAGAAACAAAAGGTCTTGGTTTCTCGGCATGCTCACTTTTTGGAAACTCAATTTCTTGAAAAAGAGATAAGTGCGAGCGCAATAGAACTGGAAGAAATTCCATAACCACAAGCTATTACCGAAAGTATGGTGGAACCAGAAGTTTCGAAAAAACCGGACATCCCTACGCCACTCCGCAGGACTAGTAGGAAGTCTCATCCGTCCGAGAGATACTGCAGTTTTCTCATAGACGGGGATAGAGAGGATAGCATCATCGAAAATGATGAGCCAACTAGTTTCCAGCAAGCCATCAAGAGCAGAGACTCGGTAAAATGGCCGGATGCAATGCTGGCCGAAATGGAGTCCATGTACACCAACAAAGTATGGACTTTGGACATTGCTCCAGAAGGGGTAAAACACATAGGCTGCAAATGGATCTTTAGAAAGAAGATTGGTGTAGATGGACATGTTGAGACCTATAAGGCTAGACTTGTAGCAAATGGTTTTCGTCAAAGACCTAGTTTGGACTATAATGAAACCTTTTCTCTAGTGGCTATGCTCAAATCAATTTGGATCATTCTTGCTATTGTTGCCTTCCACGATTATGAAATTTGGCAGATGGACGTAAAAACAGCTTTTCTGAATGGAAATTTGGAAGAGTGTGTCTATATGGATCAACCTGAGAGTTTTATTGAGAGTGGGAGCAGCGGAAGAGTGTCCAAGTTGCTTAAGTCCATTTATTGATTAAAGCAAGTATCGCGGAGTTGGAACATCTGTTTTGATGAAACGGTCAAGGAATTCGATTTTATCAAAAATCCAGATGAACCGTGTATCTATAGTAAAATTGTAGAAAGAATTGTGGTATTCCTCGTCTTGTACATAGATGACATTCTCCTGATAGGAAATGACATTCCTATGCTACAATCAGTTAAAGGATTCTTATTACAAAGGTTCTCCATGAAGGACCTGGGTAATGCCTTCTACATTCTGGGGATCCAGATCTATCGTGATAGATTTAAGCAGATATTAGGACTTTCACACTCAAGGTACATCGACACTATACTAAAAAGATTTAGTATGGAAAATTCAAAGTGCGGTAATCTACCAATTTGTCACGGAATCACCCTCTCCAAAGAGATATCTCCCAAGACTGATTTGGAAAGGATCGCATGAAAATTATACCCTACGCTTCTACGGTAGGCTCTATAATGTATGCGATGTTGTGTACCAAATTAGATGTAGCTTACACACTAAACGTTATAAGCAGGTATCAGTCAAACTCAGGGGAGAAGCACTGGACAGCAGTTAAGAACATTCTCAAGTACCTGAGAAGGATTAAGGAGATGTTCTTGGTGTACGGCAGTGAAGACCTCCAGATCGAGGCATTCACCGACTCCAGCTTCCAGAGTGACAAGGATGACTCTAGGTCCATGTCGGGTTATGTCTTTACCCTCAATAGAGAGGCAGTTTGTTGGAAGAGCTCCAAGAAGGACACCGTTGTTGACTCGACGATGGAAGAAAAGTATATCGCTGCATGTGACGCCACGAAAGAAGCAGTCTGGATCAGGAAGTTCATGACAAAGATTTAGGTGGTTCCGTCCATTGTTGATCCAATACCGCTGTATTGTGACAACAACGGGGCTATAGCTTTAGCGAAGGAACTAAGGTCTTATCAGAAGTCCAGACATATCTTGAGGCCACCTGATCAGGGAGATCGTTGATCGTCGAGAGATTGAGGTGTGCAGAGTAGAAACAGAGAACAGTACTACAGATCTACTCACAAAGGCCATCCCTCAGACACAGTTCGAGAGGCTAATCGAGCTGATAGGTCTGCGATATGCCAATACATGGCCTTAGTTCAATTTGGAGATTGTTAGTGATATATGCCGTAGAGGCCATTATTATATCATACTGGTTTGTATATTACATTTTGGAAGCTTGGGATATTCCCAGTTATAATAACAGTCTTACTCAAAATTGTAGTATGCTACTTGGTTTAATTCTACCTCAATAGCATCTGTTTCTTTTAGCAAATCGCTTTTACATATTGGTAGAGCCCTTAGGATCTTTGCTTGACTGCCAGCCTTGTGATGGCAGTCACACTAGTGGGGGTTGGGTAGTCTATAAGCACATCCTTATACAGGTCCTTGGTCGTAGGATTATCGAGACGGGGCATCGATACTCCAGAGTAGACTAGTGTATACGCTTCTCATCCTAGCAGGGAGATGGTCTGTCCCACAGCCATTGGTATGTCATACTAGAGATAGTATACAGGTGCTTATTAGGTTATGAGTTACACTGGACGGACTCGTTGGGAACTGCTGGTTAATATTATACATATCGTAAGGTAGCAGTTCCAGGGTGGCATGAGTACAGGTTAGTCCGTTGACTTGACATCACTATTTGTCTCGAGTGTGTTCCCACTGCACTTAGATCATTACCCTACTATGGCTCAAAGGAGTCGTGCAAATAGGTAGCGGTTGAGTGTATTCTTAAAGCACTTGGAGGCAGTAGCGGTTAGATAGGATTCGTCTCTCCCGGTATTGGGGGTTGATATCGCGCTGTGTTGGGAAAGACATTACACAAAGTCCCTGGCCAGGGAAAGCGAGATTTACCGGTAGGTACTCCAGTAGTTTCTCAGGGTGTATTGGGCTCTACTCCGGCATGATTTATTGCGCTATTAGGGGTCTGACGGTTACCATCCCCCGAGGCCCGATATGCGAGTATCTTAGACGAACAGACCAGACTGTACGGAGATTGTCACAGATAGGCTCAGTAGAAGTTTGGATAAGTTTGCTCATCAGCCTTCTTATCGATAGATACATGGCCGTATCATACGTTTGAAAATTTTGAACTGGTTTGAAACTAGTTGCTCATTCGTTTTGTTTATTGAGAACGGCCATGCACTCATTCAATTCCTCTTTGGCGCGGCATGATGCTACCACATATTCTTCGACAGTCCATTCAAGACTAAACATGGGTCGGTAAGGGGTTTCAGCATAAGATTGAAATTCTTGTGGATAAGTAAAACTCTCAAATGACTGATTTGAAGGAATGTCTCAAGAAGGTGTAAAAGTCAGATATGATTGATAGGAATCGAAAGCTTGTGAAAATTGGAAAGGAGTAGGATCAACATTGTGATAAGAAGAATATTGATATTAGTTTTATGGTTGGCGACTATTAACAGATGTCATGTACACCACAAACCGATTAGTAAAATCCTCTTTAGAAGGTGGTGGCATTTGTTGACCTAACGGTTTGACCAGATTGAAACTTTGGCCATTAGTCCTTGCTATATACTCAGCGATGGACATGCGTTTAAGAGTTACCTCACATGCTTTAGATGGAGTATCAACAAAAGAATTTGTAGAATTTTGATGCGGTTGATAGGACCTGGAGTGAGGTGGCTAACTGTTTCTTTCCGCTTGCTCTATCCGATCTCTTAAAGACATGATAGAGTCGGATGGTATACCAAAGCGATTACGATAACAAGAAATATCTGGTTCTGGATAGCAAAACTCGGCAAGAGTTCTTTTATTTGGGTTACCCATTATAAGAAGATGAAAAGAGGGAGGAGGGTGAAAAGATTTAAGCTCTATTTGGAGTGTTTTGCTTTGAAAGTGGGACTTGAGGGTTAACTCAACAAATCATAAAATGCACAAGCAAACTCTAGAACTAAAGTTACTGTTCTCCGCCGAAAGACGCGACCGGGACGTTGGGACGTCTGGCCTATATTTTAGGGGGAAATGCTATTTGGATTTATCCGTCCACCTCTTCGAAGATGCCAAGTTGATTTATGGCACCGTGTATCGGAGGTTTAGACAGATGCGGCCGATGTAGCAGACTTCATCAGATTCCCCCTCGTTGTGAGGGGTTTTTGATTGTGGGGATGCTCTTCACTGCAGACGCAATCCCCTGCAGTTAATTACGCTACCGCATCGCGGAAATCACTTTCTCCTGCTCCAGAAGGTCACTTCGTATCGTGTGTGTTTGTTTTATTTTTGGTTGCCCATGGATTGTATGCAGATACTAATTTATGTTGTCGCCCGTAGGGCGTGAATTAGTCCAAATCCGTATTTTCTTAGACTTAGGTTTTGGTTTGGGTTTAAGGATCGTTAATCTCACTTGAGACTAAGATCAACTTAAACGTTTGTTAAGGATACATTACTCTAATTTTAGACTAAGATCAACTTAACGTTTGTTAAGGACACATTAGTCTAATTTTATACTAAGAGCAACTTTACGGGATCATTTAGATCCAACAAAAGAGCATTTAGACTCTATTATTTTAGTTTAGGTACTTTGCGGTCTATTGGGTTTAAGGACATCGTAGTCCATGGAGTTTAAAGACATCATAGTCTGTAAATTTTAAGGACATCATAGTCCATGAGTTTAAGGGCCCCACAGTCCGTGAAATATCTGGTTGTCGGGACCCGTCATTTCTGTGAAGATGTTGAAGGATTACAATGACAAATATCAGAGGAGTGAAGAGATGTACCCTTGAACCAATATTGGTTGGGAGATCTGTAGTCCAATTTGGGACTAAGATCAAAAATTTATGAGTATATGGGCTCAATTAATCTGAATGAGGGATCTGTGGCCAACTTGGGCTTGGCCCACTCAGTTAAAATGTTGAACATTTAGCAATGCTAAGTATTGGTTTGGATTCTGACAGCCTTTTTGTCTTTTATTGGGTGCTGAGCACTTATTATAGCTCTGGGCTTTATTGTTTAAAGAACAGTTTATGTTCTCTCAGCGCACACGTGAGGAGCACGTGGCGCGCTTGGCGCTGAATGCCAGCCAATGAGCGCAGAGCGCTTCTGTCAAGCAGCGCACATGTGAGGAGCACGTGGCGCGCTTGGCGCTATGTGCCAGATAATGAACGCAAAGCGCTTCTGTCAAGTAGCGCACACGTAAAGAGCACGTGGCGCGCTTGGCGCTTTGCGCCTGATTCAGAGCGCTATGGAGCTTTTTGTGAGATAGCGCACACGTAAGGAGCACATGCGGCGCTTGGCGCTGTATGCCAATTAATGAGCGTAGAGCACTTCTTTAAATTTAGAGCGCTAAGGCTCTGCAGCACTGTGCGCTAGATTTGGAGCGTTGAGGTGCTTCTTTTAATTGGAGCGCTAAGGCTCTTTTTTAAGCAGCTATGCTTTCTGAGAATTAAATTCTCTCTTATAATAGACTTTGTCTCATGGATTTAAGAACAAAGTTCTTATTTTATATGAGATGTTCTCATTCTCTTACGTTTTGGTGAAAGGCTTTGCCTTTATGGATCCGTGATCCTAAGAGAATTGAATTATTCTCCTCCCTTTTTATAATGAGATGTTATGATCTCTTTTCTGAAAGACAATTTGTCTTAAAGATCTTTGATCTATTATAAGAACTAAGTTCTTTTTATGATGAGATGCTTTGATCTCTCTGTTTTTTACCTTGAAGAAAACTTCTTCTTCTGCTAAGAGTTTTGCTCTTCTTTCTGAAATTTCTCAAAGTTTAGGGGGGGGGGTTCCTCTCTATGAGACTTGAAGTCTTGGGGCCTTTATATAGGGCTAGCTGATTTGTTGAATCAGTTGAAGAGATCTTTTTTCTAATTGATTTGGGGATTTCCCCACCGTTGGATATTTGATCCTAGGGCTTCTGTTCTATAGAAGGCAATTTTCTTGTTTTTAACAAGATTGGGAAATCTTTTCCCATACAGAATTTATTCTGTATCTTGGTGGCTTTTAATCACCATTGGATCATTGATCCAACGGTGCTCTGATTTTCAGAGCACAATCTTTCCTGTTTGGAAAGATTGGGAGAAATGTTTCCTTAACGGAATTTTATTCTGGTCAATTGATGATTTTTAATCATGTTCGTTGGATCTTTGATCCAAAGGTGGGGAACATTTAGTTCCAGTGCTAGAGCTCTCGTGCTTTGCACGTGAGCGCTGCAATAGAGTATTTGACCATTAGCGCTGGCGCTGCTAGCGCACTCGTGCTTTCCACATGAGCGCTGTAACAGAGTCTATGACTCTTAGAGCTAGCGCTATTATGAAACGCTACTTCATTACTGAAGGTGTCTTTTCACCTTCCTTCTCCACTTTTCCTGAGTCAAGTTTCTCTTTCCCAGAGCTTGGAAATAGTTCCATCATGTACAGCATTTTCTGTGCTTGGACTTAAATGTCTCCCTTCATAATCTGAAGCCATGCTTCTTTTCTCTCTCATTTTCAGTGAATCATTTTAACAGAGAAGAGCCATGGCTTGTAATCACCCACATGCTCACTGATTGTTCTGGATTTTATGTGCAGTATGTGTAGTTAACCGCAATCAATAACGGTGTCGCGTGTAGCTAGACCGAGATGAGTACGGGTCGTCCTCAGGGAAACGTTGAATCTTTTTGTTTCCTGATTAAAAAATCAGGAATTATCTCAATGAGGTATCACGTGTTCATAAGTGACCATTGGTCACGTGATGACACGTGATGGTTAAGACTTCATCAAACAGAAACGAAAACAAACTGCTAAGAAATGACTCAATTGGGGGTCACGTGCTCACACGTGACAGGCTTTGAAAGCCTTACAGCTTGTAAGGTTAGTATAGCATCCTATGAAGAGTTTTGAAGCATCACATGACCCAAAGTTTTAATTTTTAAGGTGCTAAACTAACATGCAAAGGATAGATCCTAGAAAATTAGGGTTTACTAAACTTAAAGCTAACAAAAGTTAGGGTTTGAAGGCTACAACCTTTGTAGCTCCCGTTTTTGCTTCGCTCCTTAGGCTCTTTGGTGTTGAAACGAGGTCCTCTTGAACTCCCCTTGTGTCCACGATGATCCACCGCGGAGATCTCCGTCCAAGCTCGCTACTTTGTAAAATCGAAGTAAACACTCTAATCAAGTTGGCTAGACTTAAGTAGAATGGTGTTGTGGCTTTGGATCTCACTTCAAAAACCTTTCTTTTGTTATATTTCACTCACTAGAAAAGAACTAGAGAGGAGAAGATGAAGGAGGATGAAAATGGTGGCTTTTTCTTTCAAGAGATAAAAATGATAACCATAAGGTTAAACTTACAAAAGAAAATAAATATCACTATATATATTTATTCCTTCTTGACTCCAACCATGATTAAATGATAGATGATTAATTTAACTTGGGTTTAGAATGATAAAGGAAAAGATAACCATGGTTTAGTGGTGGGTGAGAATGGTTAAGTTAAAAGAAGCATGTAGAAACTAGCATAATTATCCTTTCCTTTTCATTTTCTTTTTAAAACCAAAATTAAATAATTATCCATTGTATAATCTATGGTGTGAGGCTTATATTGCCACCATTTCCATATATAATCAACCATGATGGTTTGATGTATGTATGTGTACATGTATGCACATCTACATGTTCATAAAACTAGAAAAGAAGAAAGAAACACATGCATGCATGCATACATCCATCAAACCCTAGAAAGGTTTCAAGTGAGATAACTTATGGTTAGATGATAAATCAACACTTGATTTATCAATCCGGTCATATCTCATATGACCCCACCAAAAGGAATTCACCCGATCAATGTTCGGTATCATATACACATATTTCAATCGGGTGCATGCGCATATCGCATATGCGCACCACAACGTTTCGCCTGGACTGGGTAACTCCTTTGTGGGACTCTAAGACTCGTCAATACGCCGGCAGAGGGTAATGATCATATCAAGTGCCCTCAAGCCGCAAGCGGTCAGCTAAACGTAACGGCCACCCGGGTATTGAGCGATCAGAAGACAACAAGCGAACCTGCTACAACTCCCGTCGAGCCATCCGGTAACACTACCGTACAGTCCGATCTCTTCGTCAGATATGCTGCATATCGAGCCTAGGGATGGTCACGTCGACCTCAATAACTCAATAAGTCGTGTCGCTGAATGGTCTATAACAGATCGAGAAACTACTGATAACACTTATCAGCAAATCTCAGCAGCCCTGGCCAGGGACTTGCTGTTATAACCAGTCGAACACTGCACAGCATCAACTCCCAATACCGGGAGAGACGAAACCCCTCCTATCGCTCATTGCCTTCGTGTGTCTCGGGACTATACCCAACGGCCACCTGTTTGCACGACTCAGTAGAGCCGTGGTAGGGTGGCAATCAAAGTACAGTGGGAGAACACACAAGGCTCTATGACGATCTCGGGTCTACAGACTAACCTGTACCAGTGTCACCTGAGAACTGCTATCCGACGATAGATATAATTCCATATAGGAGTTCTCGGCGAGTCCGTCCAGTGTACCCAGTCACCACTGAGCACCCGTATATGATCTTGATGTCAAACATCGACGAATGTGGGAACATCCATCGCCCATCACATGGGTCTAGTATCATATACGCTAGTCTACTCTGGTATATCGATACCCCGTCTCGATACACCTACGACTAGGGACATTTCAGGATGTGCTTATAGACTACAGATGTCCCACTAGTATGATCTCCATCATAATCAGAGTAGTTAAGCAGATATCCTTGGGGCTTTATCAGCATGTATGAATGAATAAAAGCATGATCAAATCAACATGTCAGATAAAGAATAACCAGATAGCATACTATCATGTCGAGCAAGAATGCAAACTGAATATATATATATATATATGTACAGATACATCCACTATCACATAATGGACTCTAGGGCATACATATATCCAACACAGCTTAATAGAATTTAATTCTAAAAATCAGAAAATACCTCAACGAGGTGTCACGTGCTCACACGTGACCAATGGTTACGTGTTGACACGTGATGGTTAAAACGGCACTATAAACAAGCGGCTGTTAAAGGGCTCAATTGGGGGCCGTGTGCTTACACGTGACCAAGGGTCACGTGACAGGCTTTGAAAGCCTTACAGTTTAATTGAATTAAAATTTTAAATTTCTCTGAAATCTTTCCAAATGGGAAACGATTAAAGAGAACCGTTGGATTAAAAATCCAGGGGTGATTAAATATCACCAATTTATGTAAAAATCTTAGACAAGGAAAGATTTCCTTAAATCTCACCAGAAATAACAAACAGAATATTTTTGGATTGAAAATCCAACGGTGATTAAAATTCACTTAATGATCTAAAGGCTCATATTAATTATGAAAACAAAAAAAAATCTTTCAATGAAAGATTTGCTAAACAAATTGATTCTTTTCCTTCTCCTATAAATAGGAGCCAAGAGAAGAGAATGAGGGGGGAATTTTGGAATATATAGAGTTTTGGAATCTTGAAATTTCAGAGAGAAAAGAAAGCAGAATTTAATTCTCAACAAAGAAAAACCCTAGGTGAGAAAAGAAAGGGGATCAAAACTTCAAACATAGAATTTAATTCTCAAATCTAAGAGTTTAACTCTTCTGCACAAAAAGAACTTAGTTCTTCCTCTGGTTGAAGATCTGCACAGAGCACATCTCCCCATAAGTTGAGAATTTAATTTTCATCGGGTTGAGATCCTGCCATGCAGATCCAAAACTTAGAGAGGGAATTGAGTTTAGAGAATTTAATTCTCCCAAAACAAAACTAGGGTTTAACCCTATATGAGAATTTAATTCTCCCAAACTCACAGGAATTTAATTCTTTCAAGATGAAACTAGGGTTTAACCCTATATGAGAATTTAATTCTCCTAGAATTACTGGAATTTAATTCCTTCAAGATGGACAGAACTAGGGTTTAACCCTATATTGAGAATTTAATTCTCTCAAATTCACAGGGATTTAATTCCTCTTAAAAAATAAAATTAGGGTTTCACCCTTTGCAAGAATTTAATTCTTTTACATATATGGGAATTTAATTCCTCTAAAAGAAAATTAGGGTCTAACCCTACATAAGAATTTAATTCTTCCACATACATAGGAATTTAATTCCTCCAAAATCATGATCAGGGTTTAACCCTACAGAGAATTTAATTCTCAAAATAAAATAAGGAGACTTAAAAGATCTCCATGCATGGAAAGAACTAAGGTCACGTGTCCCCACATGACCCCCGAAAAGATCCCTAAAAAATGAGAAGGAAAAAGTTCTGAGGCAACGCCTCACGTGCTCCCACGTGACCTCCAAAAGAACAGAAAGAAAAAGCAGAAGAAAAGAAGCTTTGGGCGCTCTCACGTGTCCCCACGTGACCCCTCAGCAAGTGCTTTAATTATCGATGCATAAATCCCCATCACGTGTCAACACGTGATGCTCAAAATAAAATATAAAAGAAGTGTTTAACACTTATCTGCAAAGCAAAGTAAAAGGGGATCTGGTCCTACCTCTGTGTGCCCTCACGTGGCCCTATGCGACCCATTCCTATTTAGTGTTTAACACTAATTTAAAAGAACTTATACCCAATGTTTAACACTGGTGTTTTCTAGTGTGTAACACTAGTTTGGGGACTATATTTCCAGTGTTTAACACCGATTATCTTTTAGTGTTTAACACTAATTTGAGAGTTCTGTCTCCAATGTTTAACACTGTTGTTCTTTAGTGTTTAACACTACTTTTAGCTAAATTGGCTAATTTTCCAGAGGCAAAAGTCCCTCCTCCAAATGAATCTCAAAATTGAGAAAATCAAAGATGAAAATGTTTAGCATTGCTAAATAATGTGGGGTTGAACCCAGACAAATGTCTAATGGTCCAACAAAGGGCCAACACTTCAAATCCAGTTGGACTTAGCCCAAGTTGGCCATAAGTCCTCAATTCAGATTTAACTGAGCCCATGTGCTCATAATTCTAATTAATTGATCTTAGTTCCAAATTGGACTACAGATCACTTAATCTAGTTTGGTTCAAGGGTACATCTTTTCACTCCTCTGATATTTGTCGTTGTAATCCTTCAACGTCTTCAGAGAGGTGACGGGTCCCGACAACCACACATTTCATAGACTATGACGTCTTTAAACTGGACTGTGGGGTCCTTAAGCTCATGGACTATGATGTCCTTAACCTTGACTGTGAGGTCTTTAAACTCACGGACTATGATGTCCTTAACCTTGACTGTGAGGTCTTTAAACTCACGGACTATGATCTCCTTAACCTTGACTGTGATGTCTTTAAGCTCAAGGACTATGATGTCCTTAACCATGGACCACCATGTCCTTAAACTGCTAATGGACCACCATGTCCTTAAACTGGTAATGGACCACGATGTCCTTAAACTGGTAATCGACCACAATGTCCATAAACTAAACAATAGAGTCCAAATGCTCTTTTGTTGGATCTAAACGATCCCGTTAAGTTGATTTTAGTCTAAAATTAGACTAACGTATCCTTAACAAACGTTTAAGTTGATCTTAGTCTCAAAGGATGCTAATGTATCCTTAAAACCAAACCCCCAAACCCAAATCTAAGAAAGATACGGATTTGGACTAGTCCACGCCCTACGGGCGACAACATAACTTAGTCTCCGTATACAATCCACGGGCAATTACAAACAAAACAAACACCCACGACACGAGGTGACCATATGGAGAAGGAGAAAGTTCTTACCACGATGCGGTAGCGTAATTAATTGCAGGGGCTTGCGCCTGCAGGGAAGAGCGTCCCCACAATCAAAACCCCTTCAAACGAGGGGGAATTCGACGAAGTCTGCTACATCGGCCGCATCCGTTTAAACCTTCGATATATGGTGCCATAAATCAACTTGGCATCTTCGGAGAGGTGGATGGATAGCACCAATTAGAATCTGCCCCGAAATTCAGGCTAGACGTTTATCGCGTCTCCATCGCGTCTTTCGGAGGGGAACAGATTCTGGCACGCCCGGTGGGACCTTTTCCTCTTTCCACTCCACACTTCATGTGTCGTGTTCGCGAACGAATCGCGGTTTGCTATGGTTGCCTGTGGATTCGAGGTACTAAGATTTAGTGTTTTGCTCCGTGCAGAAAACAGAAAATCAATGGCTTCAAACTGCACTAACTGTATTTGTAACTCTCGCTCCGTCCCGTCCGGAGGAGTGACTTACGGGCCCCAAGCAGCCTCCATCTTCGCTATGCCGGTGGAACAAGTGACTCAGGCCACCACTGGATTATTCTTCGGGACCATGCTCCCACCGATGAGCTTCAACGCCCCTGCACCATCGCAAGAAGCCCTAAAGAGCTCGGTCTTTAATCGGCTCACAACTACTGCGGCCCCTCTCAACGGGTCGTCCAGCTCCAACACCTCAGTCTTTGACAGACCGGGCCAAAGCTCATTTGGGCCTATGAAGAAGCCTGCGATACCAGAAAGGGTCATCCCTAAGCGGATAGCCATTCTTGCTCATGAAGTTGTCAAGGCGGCTTCTCCTGCCAAAGGGTCGGTCTTCACAAGACTAACTGTTTCATCTCCTGTTCCAGGTGAAATCGTCAAGGCTGCTCCCCCTGCTCGGAAGTCTGCCTTCAATTGGTCGGTTATCCCCACTCAGAGGAAATCAATCTTCAATAGGCAGACGACAACTTCTGACCAACACAGGGGGCATGAGGAAGTCAACCCTACAGCTGAGACAATCCCAACGGCTCGACATGCTCGACGTCGCCACTGGCGCCGAGTAAGGAAGGCTGGGGGCAATTCCCTTTCTGGACTAACTCCGCACACTCCAATGGTAGAAGTTGATGCTGCTGTTCCAACTGGGAACATCTTTGAACTACTTAACAGGGTACGCAGGAATTTGCCAACTGCTGTGCTGAAAAGATCTCCTCCACCTATGGAGAATACCCCAAAGGCGAAGCTGGAACAGCCCCCTTAACTGCTATCCTCTAAAATCTACAAGGTCTGGAGTCAAGTCCAAGCCTCAGTGATTGATCCAAATTTCTCCCGCCGACAGAAAAAGATGAAAGCTCGGCGAGAAGGGGATCATCCTGTCAAGCCACAGAAGGTGTCATCTGTTTGGGTACCCGCTGCAATGGCTTCCTCAACCTCGACCGCTCACAAGAGGAGAAAGATGGAGAAAATCCCGGTGTTTGCGACGAATCGCAAGAACACCGAATCTAAACACCCCAAGTCTGGGGGCATGGTGGTGCACACCATCTATATGGCATCCAGAAAAGAGGATAGCCGTATCTCCACAGGTCATCGACCGCTTACGCGATCAGTGACAAAGGCTCAGGAGCAGCAACAACAGAAGCTCCAAGAGATGCTAACAGCCATGGCCGCACTCATGGGACCAAAAACAAGCCCAGAGACGTCCTCAGAGCAGCGTTGTGAGCAGGAGACGGATGCTGAATTCCTTCGGAGGATGCTTGAGAAGAAGGACAGAGAAGCAGCGGAACAAGCTGCCAATATAAAACGAATGGCGCTTCTCTTTCAAGACATGGTCGGAATGATGTTACAGCCGGATCCTCCAGCGGAAGACCCTCCGATCATTATTGAAGACGACGGAGGAGAGACATCGAATCCTCCGCCGTCTCTTTTAGCAGCTAAGGAGGAGACCATTTCCAAGGCCGCAATGGATGACTATATAGCTCAGCAAATACGAGCTCATCAAGCAAATGAAGCGGATGGCTAAGTCGTCAGAACCGGACGGCCATATCCGAGTTGGTATGACCAAATAAAGTACCCACCGGGATACACAATCCCCAAATTCCATGTGTATAAGGGGACAGGCAATCCCCATCAACATGTCGCTCAGTTCAGGGCTCTTTGCGGCAACACTGGGGACGATGATAAACTGCTACTTCGCCAGTTCGTCGGCAGCTTGTCGGAGACGGCATTTGAGTGGTACTCCGAACTTCAAAACGACTCCGTCAAAACATTCACGGAGATAGAGCTGTTATTCACCCAGCGTTTCGCAAGCGCCAGCGAACGTACCCCGATCACGGCGTTGATCAATGCCAGATTGAAGCCAGGCGAAACATGGTTCAATACGCGATACAGTGGCGGAATCTATGGTCGAAATGCGAACAACGCATAGAAGAGGCTCCTGCAGTGGGCATGTTTGTAGGAACTCTTGACCCTCAGGCGACCATATCCCAATTCATGATGTTCTTCAAGCCTACCACCTTCCAGGCCTTGATCGACAAGCTGGCTCAAATGGATCAGATGGGTCATAGACCATCTCTTTCAAAGATAGATCCTCGAAACGAAAAGGGCAAAGGGAAAGCAACCTTCGTCTCCAACGCTCAACAAAAACCGTGTAGCCCGAGACCGGTTGTTCGCCAAAACAACAAGCGGCAATCCCTCGATGAGAAGCTGAGATGTCCTTACTCATTCCCCGGGATAAAACAAGGAAACTGTTTGAATTGGCAGTGCGCAATGTGCTCATCACTCTACCGGAGTCGAGACACCCACCGCAACCGAACGACGTCAACGATCCTAATTACTTCCCCTACCGTCGAGTATTGGGCCATCCACTCGAAGATTGCTACGTCTTCAAAAATTGGGTTGAAGACCAATACCAACAAGTTAAATTCGCGTTGTCTGAAAATTGGAAGGTGAACCCGCCACAACCACATGCTCCGAAAAAGATGGACATGTCGGGGGCATCATGCTCATTCATAGAGAAAGCCCCATGGAACGAAAAGTCAGTAAACTAGAAATTCGCCTCAAATACGGCGACGGTGGACCACTATGTCCTAAAACTGGCGTAGGACCGAAATGTCCCTAAACTAACAATAGACCGCAATGTCCTAAAACTTGCGACGGACCGAAACGTCTTTAAACTAACGATGGACCACTATGTCCTAAAACTAGCTGATGACCGAAACGTCGTTAAACTACTACCAACCCGCAACATCCTCAGACTGACGTGATAAAAAATAAGATACGTCCATAAGCAAAATGGGCACGGATGAAAACCCGAAAGGGCTCCGTGAGTAAAAACAGCAGGGCTACCGGCGAGTTTTGTGAAAAACCTGAAAGGGCGCAACCTCGTTAAAAAAAACGGTATGTCCATAAGTAAAAGGGCACGGATGAAAACCCGAAAGGGCTCCGTGAGTAAAAACAGCAGGGATACCGGCGAGTTTTGTGAAAAGCCGAAAGGGCGCGATCTCGTTAAAAGACACTTGCAAGGTCCTCTCGACCTTGTGAGGAGAAACCGCCTACGTGAGATCCTTACGACTCACAATGGAGCAACACACTTAGGGATCCTCACGGTTCCTAAGGAGAAATTACACCTGCGAGATCCTCACGACTCGTAAGGAGAATTTTCTTATGATACCCTCACGGCTCATAATATTCAAAAGCCTTAAGCTACAGGGATCTGAACCTGTTCTTAAGCTATCACAACCTCCAGCATTGCCCTTCAAGCGGTTCAATATTGACCCTTGTATACAATCCACGGGAACGAATAAATATTTCCCTAACAGAGTCCCATCAGCGACTAGGGATATGCTCACACGGTGAGCAAACACTTATAGGTCCTCTCGACTTGTAAGGAGAAAACACTCTTGAAAGATCTTTATGACTTATAAGAGAACACACACTTAGGAATCCTCACGATTCTTAAGGAGAAAATGCACCTACGAGATCCTCACGACTCGTAGGGAAAAACACCTTTATGAGACCCTTACGGCTCATGAAATCAAAAGCCTTAGTCGACGGGATCCTAACCCTGTTTGCTAAGCCACCTTTGTTCGACATCGACAGAGGAAAATGATGATTCGCTCCTGGCAATATCCCAGTTGTACTGATGCTGATGCCTAAATCGGTATCAAATTCCAAGTCCTTTCATGGCAAATGATGATTTGCTCCTGGAAATATTCCAGTCGCAACGATGCTGATGCTAAGATTGGCACCAGATTCCAAGTTCTATACTCGTGGCAAAAAGTCAACAAGCTAAAAATGCATATGAAATAGACGAAATGATAGGGCAACTTGTAACGAAATCAGCAAGTAAAAATGTATGCATACAAAAACAGCCGAAATGATTGGGCAACTCGCAATAAAAAGCAGCGGGTAAAAAACTAAAATAGCCGAAATGATTGGGCACCGCGAAAAATAGCCGAAATGATTGGGCAATCGCGACTTTCGCGATATAAAAGCTGAAACGATAGAGCATCGCGGAAATAAAAAAATGAAAGAATGAAACTTTTTGCCCTACAGGTGAGATCACATCGATCCCTGCATACAATCCAAGGGCACAAAAAAAGAGGGAACTATACCTTCCCACCAGGCTCCGTCAGAAAGCGAAGCCAAATCTCGACGGTTCATAGACAACCGAGAGACAATCTCGACATTTTTCGCAATATTGCAGACACAATGTCAACAAACGAAGCGAAGGAAGATCCCTAGCTTCAGGGTCTCGACGTCAACATCGACAATTGAGAGATCAACACCGGCATTCTTCCTCCCTCTAATCGGATGCAGATGCAACGTCAACAAACGACCCCAGGGTCAAAACAACGGAACCATGGCAAAGTCCCCTTGTTCCAAATCTCGACGGTTCACAGACAGCCTAGAGATCACCAACAGCGTTTCTCCTTACTCCAACAGGATGCAGATGCGACGTCAACAAGCGACCCTAAGGTCAAAACAAATCGAAGCCATGAGAAAGTCCCCAGTTCCAAGTCTCGATGGTTCAAAAAACAACCTAGAGACCACCTTGACATTCGTCTCGATACAGCAGATGCGACGTCACCCCAGCATTCTTCCCGCAGCAGGATGCAGACGCGACACAAAACAATGGAGCCACGACAAAATCCCTAGTTCCAAATCTCGACGGTTCACAAACAACCTAGAGACCACCTTGACATTCGTCTTGTTACAGCGGACGCAACGTCAGACAAAGCAGAGCCACGGCAAAGTCCCTAGTTCCAAGACTCTATGGTCCACAGGCAACCTAGAGCTAACCAATGGCCTCTCTGCCGGATCAACGCTCTGTCTCGGAAACAAGTCAACCGACCCTAGGGAAATCAGTGTCCTTGGCAACCTTCTCGATTCAGGGAAATCAGCGTCCTTGACAAGAGCACCTCGATTCGCATCGACCCGCAAAGAAATCAGTGTCTTTGCAGGAATACCTCGATTCGTCTCAACCCCAAGGAAATCAGTGTCCTTGGCACCTCCTCGATTCAGGAAAATCAGCGTCCTTGATGAGAGCTTCTCGATTCGCGTCGACCCGCAGAGAAATCAGTGTCTTTGCAGGAATACCTCGATTCGTCTCAACCCCAGGGAAATCAGTGTCCTTGGCAAAAACCTCGATTCAGGGAAATTAGTGTCCTTGACGAGGGCATCTCGATTCGCGTCGATCCGCAGAGAAATCAGTGTCTTTGCAGGAATACCTCGATTCGTCTCAACCCCAGGGAAATCAGTGTCCTTGGCAAAACCTCGATTCAGGGAAATCAGCGTCCTTGACGAGAGCATCTCGATTCGCGTCGATCCGCAGAGAAATCAGTGTCTTTGCAGGAATACCTCGATTCGTCTCAACCCCAGGGAAATCAGTGTCCTTGGCAAAAACCTCGATTCAGGGAAATCAGCGTCCTTGACGAGAGTATCTCGATTCGCATCGACCCGCAGAGAAATCAGCATCTTTGCAGGAATACCTCGATTCGTTTCAACTCCGAAGAAATCAGTGTCCTTGGCAAAAACCTCGATTCAGGGAAATCAGCGTCCTTGACGAGAGCACCTCGATTCGCGTTGACCCGCAGAGAAATCAGTGTCTTTGCAGGAATACCTCGATTCGTTTCAACTCCGAGGAAATCAGTGTCTTTGGCAAATACCTTGATTCAGGGAAATCAGTGTCCTTGACGAGAATATCTCGATTCGCGCCGACCCTCCGAGAAATCAGTGTCTCTACAAGAATATACAACATCGGCAAAGCGGAGCCGCGGCAAAGTTCCCAGTTCCATGACTCGGCGGTGCACAGACAACCGAAAGTCAACCCTTGACCTCCCTGCTGAAGCAATGCTTTGACTCGGAAGTAGGTCAACTCATCAATCACTTACGAGTCCTCTCGACTTGTAAGGAAGAAAATTCTCTTGTGAGATCCTTACGACTCTCAAGAGAAAACACACTTAGGAATCCTCATGATTCCTAAGGAGAAAATACACCTACGAGATCCTTTCGACTCGTAGGGAGAAAAAAATCTTTATGAGACCCTTACGGCTCATAAAGTTGAAAAGTCTTAGGCAGCAGATCTGAACCTGTTTCCTAAGCCATCGCTTCTTATCTCGATTCAGGGAAATCATCATCCTTGGCGAGAACCTCTCGATTCGTTTTGATCCGTAAGGAAATCAGTGTCTTTGCGAGAATCTCTCAATTCGTCTCAACCTGCGGGGAAATTAGTGTCCCTACGCATAAAGAAAATTCTCTTATGGGATCCTTACGATTCTCAAGAGAAAACGCACTTAGGAGTCCTCACGACTCCTAAGGAGAAAAGACACCTACGCGATCCTCTTGACTCGTAGGGAGAAAAGTCTTTGTGAGACCCTTACGGCTCATAAAGTTGAAGAGTCTTGGGTGGCAGATCCTAACCCTCTCCTCTAAGCCATCACTGCCCTGCAAAAAGGTCAACAAGGACTATCCATGGGCCACACTCTCCGAAGTCAAAAATCGACGAGGAGGGAAACAACCACTTACGAGTCCTCTCGATCTATACGCGGGAAAATTCTCTTGTGAGATCCTTACGACTCTCAGAAGAAAACGCACTTAGGAGTCCTCACGACTCCAAAGGAGAAAAGACACCTACGAGATCCTCTCGACTCGTAGGGAGAAAAGTCTTTGTGAGACCCTCACGGCTCATAAAGTTGAAAAGTCTTAGGTGGCAAATCCTAACCCTGTTTCCTAAGCCATCGTTGTCCTACAAAGAAATCGAGATAGACTGTTCACAGAATACATTCAATGAAACAGACACGCCGTTGTGAAGAAAAATATATCTTTTATTCATAAATCGAAATGGATACAAAGTACAATTTGTGAAAGAAACAAAAAAATATACTCTTATTCAGGGGTATGTACAAAGAAAAGAATGAAAAAAGTACATCTGCAAGTCTTCAGGCCGGCGGGCGATTTAGCAGAGTGGTCAGGTCATCCCTCTTTCGCTGGGCCTCGCTTTCGTGGTTCAATATCACCAAAAGACGCGCCTCCACCTGAGCCTGCTGGGCCTGATATGAGGCAAGCCGACCTTCGAGCTCTTTCTCAGTAGCCTTGTGAGCCTCAACCCTTTCGCGAGTGAACACGGCGACTTTGTCGATCGCCACCACCTCCTTGATGGCCTCTTTAAGTACTCGCCAGAGTTCATACGCTTTGTTGGCTTTGGCTGTAAGGTTGGCTTGGAGCTCGTTCAGCGCCTTAGAAGCCAACTCACTCTCCGAGAATTTGCGGCCGAGCCTTTTCTGGCATGGCACCATGTTCGCCGCGCATCACTAAATCAAACCCCGCAAGCTTTCCTTTGCAGCCACAGCCTCCGAAGAAAGGCGGGTACACTCAAGCACATGCAAGCAAGCCTCCACCTGCCGGCAGAACTCAACCCAGACTTGCACCACCGCTTCGCTGTGATAGGTGGCAAGAAAAGAAAGAGAGCCGTTAGCTTCGGCAGCAAATGCTTCGGCCGTAATTACGCTGCCAGCACGAAGCTCCTCGATCAAAGATCACAGAGAGGCGAGGCTTAACTTGGCCAAGCGTTCTGAGGCTCGCAGAGCATATGGGCCGGGCGGCATAGTGATGCCCAACTTCAGAGCGGTAAGAACTGGCAGGGCTGTTCAGATTTATAAACAGTCAGCGAAACTTATGAATCAAGAACAAAAGAAACAATGTTGGGACTTTACTTACCCACGGTCATGCAAGAAGGAGCTGAATGCTCCCCTGGCCCTTCGAGAACCTCAACCTCGTCATCGGCCTCCAGAACTGTAAAGGACATCAATGTCATTTTGCGAAATAACAACAAGGCTATGAAATGGTGAACAAAACTAACCTTGCCCAGACGAGAGGACGATGCGTTGAGGAGATATCGCTTGTGGAGCAGCCATCTCCAACAGGCGCTGAAAATACTGCCTGGGAGACAAGTCGGCAATCGAAACCGCCAGTCCGTGCAACTATGAAAAGACAGAAAATGTTAGATAATGGAAAGGATATTAATTCATAATGTAGAAGGTTACCTTCGACGCTTCTCCTATTCTGAATAGGAGGGATAGCAGCTTCAACGGCCTCCGCCACGACCTCGAGCTCCAACGAAGGGAGGGTGGTCTCGACTACCTCCATCCCAGCCTCTGGGCCGCCCTTAGGAAGATCCGTTGGGACAGTGACCAGCAAGGGTGCCTCTCCCGAAGGAGCGAGTGCTTCCGGAGCAAGAACCACCGCAGGAGGCTCTATCGCGAGAGGGACAGTGCCGTCAACCCCCTCCACATCGAGCAGTGTTTCATTAGGGGCGTCAACAGGCTCTACCGTCAGTAAGCCCGTAGGAACCATCGCCATCGCCGAAGTCTCCGCACAGTTCACACAAGGATAAGAATACATATATATGTGTGCAAACAATATGAAGCATCACAAAAAATACAAAAACATACCGATGCGCAAGGAAGCTTGCAATATAGCTTGCTCAAGCCGGCGTTCCTTCTTGAGGAGGTGTGCTCGCCGAGGTCTGAGGGTGGACCCGTGACCACCGGTCCACAGCAAAAGCGCATCCGCGGCATCCTCCAAGGCAACCTATTTAAGGGCCCTTTCGCCCCATTCCTCCAAAGGGACGATGAATCGTCGCCGGATCCACGGAGGGTCTTCATAAAAAATAACTGCTGGGTAGGGCTTCTTCGGAATTCTTACGTTCTCCGACTCGTCTTGAGAATGTCTTATAGCCTCAGCCAATTGAGTGACTTCCTCGGCAGTTGAACTTGGAAAAAGTAAACCAGCATCCGACACTTGCATGGACAATGGTTCATCCTGAAGAATGGGCTCAGACTCTACTAAAGAGTCGAGCAAGTTAGTAGCCACTTTCCTCCGCCGCTTGGATCCAGAACCGACCGCCGAGGACGACCGTTTCCTCTCCTATGGAGCCTTGGCACGACACCGACCCACCTCACCTTCAACACCCTCGTTCCCATCACCCTCGCTTGGCGCTGCGACCGAGGATGACACGGCCATAGTCGACGCCACGGGTGGCGGTACTGCTACCGGAGCCCGATTAGCCCGCGATCAGGTGCCCAATGGCATACCAACTGTGGGGGTGGGGTCTACTCCCGACTCTCCCGGAATAAGCGCAACAACGGTATCCCTCAGGGGAAAGCGGACCGGTGCGCGCGGTCGCAGCGGAACTCCCGTGGCCGGAACCTGAGCAGGTGCACCATATCCAAGAAGCACCCTTTTCTCCTCAGCAATAATTGGGCTGACCCGGTGAAGGCACCAGCCCGTAAAGGACCCCACGCATCGGGAAATATGGTCAGCTTCAGGGATCATGAAACGGGAACCAGTGTTCAGCCTAATGAAGTGATGAGCAGCATCACGAACTGCTTCTGGTGACGGGACCGACGCGACTGTAAAAGCCTCGAAAGGAACGCCCTGATCATATCCAAGCTGCCGGGCGAAACGATGCGGATAGTACCGCATAAAATGAGCCGCGCTATCCTGACAGAATACCAGATAACCTGGTCTGATTGTGTATAGGTGCGTAGCCTCCTGAGGCTTCAAAGAAGGCACATTATCTTTTGACTGGTCGCAAAGTTGCTGAATTGGACCTGAAGGAGCGGATAGAACCCGATCAACGAATACCAATCCGCCTGCGGTAGCGTAAGGAGCAATCAACGCGCGAATGGCCCCAAATTGAGACGGGTCAGGAGCAGAAGCATCCACCAACCGCATGAGTCGTGGGAAAGTGTAGGTGTCGTAAAACACGGGTCTCTGATGTGCAGCAAAAGCTCCCAACTCGTGCATTTCGATCCAAGACGTGAAGTAATGGAGAGAAAAGTTTACTACGTCCACGGCGGGAGTCGAGGTGTTAGCCGCGGCGCCCAACCAATGATAGAGATGCGCTAACGCCGGGATACCTACGGCCAGCCGTGTCCTCTCAGCGATACGATGAGCCGGATAGATAACCGAGACTCTCATGAAGCGGCGATGCATGGGGATGACGAACCAGCTGAACTAGACACTGACGAAGCCCACAAAGAATGTCTCCTTGTCCATGCCGGGAGCTGTAATCGATTCAAAAGACACCGGCGACATAATAGGAATGAAGTACTGCGGCAAATCTGATTCCTTAGTCGGCAGCCTCTTCAAATCAAACCCAAAAGGGACATTGATGTTTGCAAACTTCGGAGCCGTCTTCGACAGAACATCTTCACGAAGGAAGCAAGCGATGAAGCTCTTAAAAGTAACGCCCTGCTCCTCAGATTCTATGAGCAGTTTGTCAAAGATGCCCAGCGCCTTGATCAAACTCGGATGCTTGTGACGGACAGCGTTCTCAGTAGACAAGCCGTCGAGCATTGCGGGCTCGGGCTCAATGACGTACTCGTCGGGAGGCAGCAACTCTTCATAAAGTGTCCCTCTAATTGGCAGCCCCGAGATCTCGTGAAATTCTTCCAAGGAGATCGAAACTTCGCGGTCCCCTAGGAGAAAAGAGTTGGTGGGGAGATTCCACTGATTTAAGAATGCCTTAACCCACCAGACGTGCGGGGATTGGTAGTGGAAGAGTGACGCGTATATCGCCTGGTAAAGCCCAACCTTCTGCAGTCGCGCGCGATGGGCGGACAAGATGTATCGAGCCTAAAGGAGGTAGCCCGTGGGGTGTCGAGGGGTGAGCCCTATTTTGTAGATCTGCCCACATGGCTGGGCCTCACCCTGGCAAATGCGGCGTCCCAGAATGTCTATGGCCGAGATCGGATGGTTCGGGATACCAGTCGTCGAAGGCTCGAGCCACCCCATCAGGGTCCAATTCGGCATCTCCACGGCAAAGACTGTCCTTGGAGGATCCATCGGCAGAAACGGAAAGGTGGGCTCTGTCGGTACTTCGCAAAGGAAACTCCGGTGCCTCCGGATGATATGACTGTACCAGGTCCCCCACAAAAGTAAGTTGGTGCGATTTGGGTCGTGAGCCCTGATCATCGCCATCACTTCCTCGTCGGATGGCGACTGGGGAAAAGCGGCTTCCGAGCGTGTGAAAGGAAAGAACGGAACAGAAGTCATCGTACCTAAAATGAAATAAGGGGAAACTGTTAAAGCGAAGCCAACAGTGTATATATATGTGATTATATATATATATATATATATATATATATATATATATAAAGATAGTGGAAGAAAACGACAGCAGACTCGTTTTAGGGGACCATTGGTTACAAAACACATGGATCCCACAAAATCAAGGTGGCGGGTGGCTAATGATGAGGCAAAGTAATTATAATGAGACAAAAGGAAGATTCTCATTAAATAAACAGTGGATTTCAAATGACCTTACACATTCCCCTAAAAAGAAATCTATCTTGGACTCTGTGACAAATCAAACAGAATCAAGGGAATTAAATTCCCAGAAAGGGACATTGCAAACTTCTTCTTGTTGGATATAAAAAAAACAACTCAGGGCAAGAAAACCCCAAGAAACTTTCTGGGAAGAACTAAGTTCTTCATAGGAATTAAATTCCTTTTTGGAAAAGGGGAATTAAATTCCCAGAAACATTTTTGAGATGGAATTAAATTCCATGGAAAAAGGCAAACACCACCATTGACCGCTGAAGGCCAGAGAAACCTTAGCAAAATCTGTTGTTTAAGGATTGAAGGGTTTTCTATTTGAAGAACTTAAAATAAAAATTGTGTGTTCTTGTTAAAGGGAAAATTTCGGAACTTTTCGATCGATCGGAACTTAAAAACACATTACACAAAGCTAGACTAAGTTAATGGTGAGGCTCTGATACCACTGTAAGTGCACGGCGGCGCCCCGGCCGTCAAACCGACGCCGGAATGCGGAAACGGTGATAAACTTAAATTTTTGCGGACTTTGCAAACCGGCACCACCGCGCACTAAACTCCGGATCGTAACCATTAACAAGTCTACGCTACTAATAAGAAAGGGAAGAGATGTATACCGACGATCCAAGTCCTCCGGTCTTCATCTCCACTCCGATCTCCTTGCGGGATCTCCGTCCACATCGTCGCCTCCTCGCCAGAAAGGGCACCACATCGCCTTCGTCTTTTACGGGCTCCCGCCTCAATACCGAGGCAACTCGAGCATGAAGCCGGCAACTCGACATGCTCAAGATATGCTGTAGAATGTAGTGTAGAAGATGCTTGTCTCTTTGGGGTTATGTTGTTGCCAATGAGGATGATGGAGGAAACAAGGATTAGAAAAGTGGTGCTTGCATTTTTCTAGCATGAAAACAAGATCAAGAAAGAAAAACTCTCAACAATGAAGCTCTCTCTTCTTCTTCTCATAACCATGAAAGACTTCTTCATCAAGTGAGAATAAAGGGTGGAGGAAAAACCATATGAAGCTAGAAAGGAGGTGAGTGTAGGAGAAGTCAAGAGGTGACCACAAACAAACATGAACCATGCTTGTTCTACTATTCAACCCATACCCTTTCAATCACAATAAAAAGCAAGTCAATGGTGCAAGATATGAAAGCCATCATAATCAATACAATTGCAAGAAACCCCCCCACAAAGTGTTATTTGCAAAACTGCAAATAACCCCCTCCATCGAAAAAGTCCGGCCGGGAAAGAACAAAGGAAAACCGGCCGGAACGGAATGCAAACTGGCAACTCCAGAAAACTGGTCCCGTAATAAATTACAGGAAAACCCCAATACTGTGCATACACACCCGCATCTGTATTCCGTCCGGATACAAATGCAATGAGACAAAATCTACACTGTACTAAACTAAGACCAGCTTAAGCCAAAGCCGGCTAGTTAAATCCGTTCGATCCTGATCCGTGCAATACCGCACGTATCAGATCAAACCCTGCCATATAACTATACGGCCACTAGTACAAAACTGTCCGATCCTGATCCGTGCAATACCGCACGTATCTGATCGGACCTTGCCATATCTCCATACGGCCTCTACAGCGTTTCGCCCGAAACCTGAGTAACTGAAAATGTGGTAGACTCTAAAGACTCGTCAATACTATGGCTGTGGATTTAACCACTAGCACGTCAGAGGTATAAGCCAATACGTAACGGGCCACCAGCTATTGACTAAAAGGGACGTCGATGAGCGAACTCATCCTGACACCCTACTGAGCCTGTCAGTGACAATATCCGTGCAGTCCGGTCCGTTCGTCTATGAGTATCGCATGGCGGGCCTAGGGGGTTGGTAAAAGTCAGACCCCCAAAAGCGGTACAAGTCGTGTCGGAGTGTAGCCCAGAACACCCTGAGATACTACTGGAATACCTACCAGTAAATCTCCTTGCCTTGGCCAAGGACTTTGTGTAATGGCTCTCCTAGACACAGCACGACCTCACCCCCAATACCGGGAGAGACGAACCCCTGAAGATACGCTCACTGCCTCCATGTGGCTCGGGACTGTACCCAACTAAAACCTGTTTGCACGACTCCTTTGAGCCGTGGTAGGGTAGTAATCAAAGTACAGTGGGAACTCACACGAGACAAATGACGATCCCCAGGTCGATGAACTAACCTGCACACATGTCACCAGGGAACTGCCATCTGACGTCTGGTATATGACCAACTAGCATGTTCCCGGCGAGTCCTGTCCGGTGTACTCATAACCCAATGAGCACCTGTATACATCTTAGGTGATCCAACTGACACCAGTGGCTTGTGAGACTGGCCACCGCCCCTCGTCGGGGTCTCGACTGTATACACTAGTCTACTAATGGAGTATCGATGCCCGGTCTCGAAACTCCCACGACTAGGGACCTTTTAAGGATATGCTTGTAGACCCCCAGCTCCCACTTATATGATCGCCCTCATACTGCTGGTGGTCAAGCAAGAATCCTAGGGGCTCTATCAACGTGTAATAGCGACGTGTCATGTCACCTAAAGCAGTACACGATGATAAAGGTAAACCAGATAGCATACTATCATCTCGAGTAAGACTGTCCTACCGGGATAGGTCCTCCCTCAATCATTGCAATCACGTACCTGTGATCCAATAATTGACTCTGAGGGCACTACCTCCAACAATCTCCCACTTGCACTCAAGGCTAATTATTGCGATGTCGCATACTCACAGCCCGTGTGATACCGAACACCCAACTCCTCTACTAGTCAGTCTCACAAAGCTCGTTTGCGGAACTATTGCGTTCGAGGAATAGCCTCAGTGAGTGGATCCGCTTAGTTGTTTCTTTCCATGTCTCTCTATATCTCAAGTTCGCAGAGAAAGCCATCTCCCGAAATGAGCAAAATCAGTCTTAGAATATGTCTGGATGTCTGATGGGACCTAGCTCATAAATGAACTCCAAATCCAAACTTCTTAGACTGTATTGACAACTGAACTTAATCAGTGTCCTGCGCGCCATGCCTCCCTCAGTATTGCCTTGGATCACCTGTCCAAAATACTGCCCTACATCAGAGGGAAAACTATAACTCTGACAACCTCCTTGTCGTCCATGTCACCTTGGAAGCCTGGAATGATAACCGTCTCCTGAATGAGGCTGTCGTTATCATATCCCTAGAACATCCACTTATGTTCTAAAACTGCTTCCGACTGTTTCTCCAGGATTGGATTAATGTCAACTTATTGCATCTAGTGCAAGAACAACATCTGGTGTGGTACTTGACATCTCATGATTGACTTAATTGCCTAAGCAAGTGATCTGCCAATCATGCACGTCCCTCTCCCCTTTAGTCTGTAAGACACCTTTAGAGAGGGTGACTCCATTACCTGCAGGTACACTACCGTGCCAGGAGTCGTCCATCCTAAATACTCTTAGAATGCTGTCAAGTACCACGATTGGGAAACCACCCAAATCTAGATCTAAAACCATAGATCCGGTAACCAGTATGTCAGATATAAAATCCATTTCCTTTGTGGAGAAACCACTGTGTGACGACCAAAGTATAACCGATTGTAGTATAGGAGTTTCTTTTCCTATTCTGTGTATGTCATCCAGATACCAGGACATCACACCCTACTACCTTCTCAACAGATCCATCCCCTTTTCTGATGAAGTCAAACCCATGACTGTCACGTCAGAAATAGATGATCTATCTCCGCTACATTTGCTCTAGTCTATAAATAGACATGAGCTACCTGTCCACCAATGCTTCCGCTGCTCCCACTGACTACGACAACCCTCTGGCAGAGTCATATAGACGTACACTTCTAAAACTAGTTTAGAATGACGCTATACTCATCCTCCTGTCGGGTCTCGCAGCCTGGAACAACAGCAATGGTAATTGTGGGTAAACAAGAACTTCCCTGTCACCGTCCTTGAGGCCACCGTAGTACCTCTCGGGTGCCTGAAGTTACCCACCTTATCTGCGGAGTGGCCAATGGAATGTCAATCCAGATTGAATCTTTAGGTTCCTTATCAAATCTTCAGTAATCGTTTGTGGTTCTGGAATCACTTCCAGTTCTACCATACTCCCACTACTGTTTTCTGAAAAATAACCATTTCCTTTTAAAACTGTGGCGAGTCAAGAACAATATCACTATTGATCTTTCTTATGGTAGAAAATCAACCCTCGTCATAGCCTGGGTCAACCCACAAACAGCCATTACAGAAACGTGCCTTGAGTTATCCAGTGTCTGGTTTTAATCATAAACCGGACAACTCCCCGTACCTTAACATCGTTAAGATATGAACTGTTCTATATCCAATATAAAAACAGAGGCACTGATTTAATTGAACCAGATTCAAATCATGCAGCTGTCTCCAGTGCATGTCAACTAAACGGAGAGAGGCCGATCAGCGTTACTCAACTTAGGAATGCTTCCAATTATGAGTAACCTGAAAGAGAAGCAAGATCTCTTTATCATTACTATCAACTGAATACCATACACAAGTATCTACATCTTCGATCACTTTGAAGAATCCCGATGCTTGCAACACCTGGTTCTCTACTCTATTCAAATACCTATAACTCCTCAAAACTTAGACCCTGTGTTTCCACGAAACACCGGTCTAAAAACTAGAGAAGTCATAAGTAAACCGAATATAGTACGAGGACCTACCCCTCTGTCCTGATGGACCCTGGACAACATACAATACTCTGTATAAGTCCCTTGAGTCTGATAACTCATTCACTGTGTGCCGTAGGTTGAAAACTGTACTTATGGTTAAGAAGAATTACACCGCTGTTTAATGCTCCTTACCTAACCATCCACTGATATAGGTAAATGTCGTAGACATAATTTCAGAAAGGTATATCTCACTCTATGAAAATAGACGTACAGATATATCAATTTGAAATTGGTGCATAACAGCGGATATTCAAAACCAAATATTTGCCGACCGGCAAACAGGCCAGGTGATTTCCTCAAATATCACCGATTACAACGAATCCCGATATAATGAGGATAATCACCCAATTCCCAATAACCTACTCCCACTCATCATCTGTAAAACCATACAGATGTGAGAATCATACCTGGTAAATACATACCCTGGAGTAAGTGTCTAATTGGGAAATCAGTTTTCTTTTAATAGTACACAGTGAAACTGAAACATTGAAATGTTTCGTTGGGGTATCCTGGTATTCCTAGTAATGCCTCTTCCAGATTCACGACTGTAACCGTATAGTTCTTTGCCACCTCTCCAAATCCCTTCATATGTCTTTAGTCTTTACCTTCTGTACACCCCTTAAGCCAAATGGTTTTCTTCCTTCCCTACCGTTCGGCACCAGCCTATAGTTTGGAAGAAGACTATCCAATAAGCATAATGGGAGTACTGTCCCAATCTTAGGAACACTCGTAACACGAGAGAAGGTGAAGATAAAAGACACCCGAATGTACTTTATTCCTATTTCTCCTGAACCAGGATCCATCCCCGAACTGGAACAAGTTCCTTTCGAGTTCGTATATAACCATACGATGGAGTATCCAAATAAACTGTGGATCTTCGTAGTGATACGGAGTGTCCTGGAGAAATACAAAGGTGATGTGGGAGTGGTAACGAAATATTTGGTTTGGTCGTGAATATCTGTTGCAATTTACTTTGCCCTCTTACTAATCCCTTGCTTTGTCTGAACTTAATACCTTCTGCACACCATCGTTATGCTAATTGGTTTTCTTCATTCCCTACCGGTCGGCACCAGCCTAAGGTTTGGAAGAAGACAATCCAATTTGCGTAATAGGTGTACTACCCCTAAACCAAGGAGTACTCGTAACCTGAGAGAGGGTAGAAGGAAAAGACAACTGAATAATCCTATCCGTTTTCTCCAGAACCGGAAACCATCCTCGAATCCCTTCGAGTTCGTATCTAACTATACGATGGTTTTGTCCAATGGAAGTGGACGTTCGTAGTAATACGGGGTGTCCTGGAGAAAAGGGTAAAAGTAGGAGTGGCAATGAGGTCTGCAACTATGACAATCCAAAAGCCGGTGTTTAAGAAGGTTCGGTCAACTTGGTCACTGAGTCATAGTCTAGGGTCGGGTCAATGGTTGCTGCCAGATAGAGAGAGAAAAGAAACACTCAGCGTGCACTCTAACCTAGATCAGAATGGTTACCAATTTATCTAATCTGGAAACCTCCCACTGTACCTCAAATTCTCCTCCAAACCTGAAAGAAGAATTAGTCGGGGTCACCCGAGGAGTAAACCAACTCATCAGCGGGAATCGGGATCCAACTCTCATCGCATGATAACGTGACGGAATCCGCTCACGGTATCACACTCCAGAAGGTATGCGCATATCTGGCAAGTTTCAGTACTTTTGAAACTCCCGATGTGATTTCTGCCCCATGCTCTTATGACCTTGACTAAGGCCAACAAATCATAAGTCACATGTCAAGTTCTACCCGTCATTGTCCAGGTTGATTTGAACCCACCCGTACAAGCTCTTGACTAAGGCCAACAAGGCTATACGACTGTCCCAAACCAACGCATCTATCTATGCAGCATATGAATACCCAATAGCTACCAAACACTGTGCCTTGACTAAGGCCAACAAACACAGCTTGAATACTATTGACTACCCATATGAAACGACGGAGGGCTACGAATGGTTTCTGGCGAAAACCTTTAACGTAATGAACTTGATATCGTTGAAGGAACGGATAGCTTTTTAGAAAATATAGTGACGAAAACCTTTACTAAAGAGGTCACTCCCGGTGAAGGGATCTCGGCTCTTTCCCCGTAGAATGGGGTGCAGGATATTCCAACTGAATACCACGGTGCAAAGCAAAAGTAATCGGCTATAGTGAAGTTAATGCCCTGACGCAAACTTTTGTCCAAGGGGTCACTCCCGGTGAAGGGATCTCGGCCCTTGCCTCGTCGACTGAGGAGCAGGATATTCCAACTGAATACCACGATGCAAAACAAAAGTGAACGTCCTTGCAATAACAGCTTTTTGAAAAGTGTTCCAACAACATCAGATTAGGTTTGTTTAACTTGCATTGATCCGAATCAATGCAGTCCCATCAATTGATCACACCAAAAAGAACGAAAATATACTGATGTACGTATATGCCATCCGCATTCGCCACTGGGTCCCGTCATTACCCGTTAGGTTAGCTAACTAACGACAGAGCGGGGACTGGACTAGCGCGGATGTAAAACATATACAACATCTACTAATATATATACCAATATATTATATTCGCTCAAGGCGTGAATAGAAATGCAACATCACAGAAATGTACAACATCACAGAACAATACAGATATCTGGGATCCCCGGGTTTCACAGAGCCACTACTGAAACCCGACGTTCCCCTGGTCGTATGGATAGCCTGTGCAATGAAAACCTAGACCCCTACGGGTGCGGCAAGTCACCCGCCAAAACCTGAAGCGAGGCAGCCCCCTCCAGCACCGTGAATGAACCACTCAGCACTTCACGGAATCCGGCAACTTGGGCACCCCTCCTGGGTCAACCTGTACCCCCTACGAGTGCGTCGAATAGCCCGCCAATTCCAGACTGAAGCCCCCCCCGTCTCAATGCCCTGAGATGCGGGCCCGTTGCCCTCTAGAACCCGGCTATCCGTGCACCCCTCCGCGGGGCAATCCTAGTACAGAAAGTAAAATATACATACAACGGGTACATCGACCGCAACCAGGTCGTGCCCCAAAAGAATAATACAAACAGGCAGTGACGGCAGTCCACATGTCGGACGCTCGCCCCGCAATATCAAATGTACATAATACTACCACAACAGTACTAGCATTGCATCCAGGCTATCCCCCACGACCGATCCGCAGCATCACAGCAAATACATAGAACATCAACGTGAAAGTCACGTTCGCAAATCCGTCTAACCGGGCTATAGCAGTTAGACCGGATTTACCGATCGAGTGACATTCACGGTCGCAGATATAATGTAAATACTGTGAAAAATGTGTTTAAAATATCCGACCGATCGAATATTAACAAGTGGGCCCCAAAATAAAACTGTAGCAGTTACAGAAAATATGGGCCCAATTTTAATGTTCCAAAACCCCTGAAATAAACCCAGAAGGCATCTGTAAAAATTTGGTGATGTGACGTGCACAGTGCACCGCGGAAGGGCGGCAAGTATGGGGTTTACGCGGCGGTTCCGCGCTCACACTGTAGCGTTACATCGTCGAATTTTTACAGAACTCTTATATTTTCTCGTACATCAATATTTTACAACCTGAAAAATTTTTGGAGACTAAAAAATATTGACAGAAAACTGATGTGAGTGATATTGGGTTTTCGGAACTTTTCGATCGATCGGAACTTAAAAACACATTACACAAAGCTAGACTAAGTTAATGGTGAGGCTCTGATACCACTGTAAGTGCACGGCGGCGCCCCGGCCGTCAAACCGACGCCGGAATGCGGAAACGGTGATAAACTTAAATTTTTGCGGACTTTGCAAACCGGCACCACCGCGCACTAAACTCCGGATCGTAACCATTAACAAGTCTACGCTACTAATAAGAAAGGGAAGAGATGTATACCGACGATCCAAGTCCTCCGGTCTTCATCTCCACTCCGATCTCCTTGCGGGATCTCCGTCCACATCGTCGCCTCCTCGCCGGAAAGGGCACCACATCGCCTTCGTCTTTTACGGGCTCCCGCCTCAATACCGAGGCAACTCGAGCATGAAGCCGGCAACTCGACATGCTCAAGATATGCTGTAGAATGTAGTGTAGAAGATGCTTGTCTCTTTGGGGTTATGTTGTTGCCAATGAGGATGATGGAGGAAACAAGGATTAGAAAAGTAGTGCTTGCATTTTTCTAGCATGAAAACAAGATCAAGAAAGAAAAACTCTCAACAATGAAGCTCTCTCTTCTTCTTCTCATAACCATGAAAGACTTCTTCATCAAGTGAGAATAAAGGGTGGAGGAAAAACCATATGAAGCTAGAAGGGAGGTGAGTGTAGGAGAAGTCAAGAGGTGACCACAAACAAACATGAACCATGCTTGTTCTACTATTCAACCCATACCCTTTCAATCACAATAAAAAGCAAGTCAATGGTGCAAGATATGAAAGCCATCATAATCAATACAATTGCAAGAAACCCCCCCACAAAGTGTTATTTGCAAAACTGCAAATAACCCCCTCCATCGAAAAAGTCCGGCCGGGAAAGAACAAAGGAAAACCGGCCGGAACGGAATGCAAACTGGCAACTCCAGAAAACTGGTCCCGTAATAAATTACAGGAAAACCCCAATACTGTGCATACACACCCGCATCTGTATTCCGTCCGGATACAAATGCAATGAGACAAAATCTACACTGTACTAAACTAAGACCAGCTTAAGCCAAAGCCGGCTAGTTAAATCCGTTCGATCCTGATCCGTGCAATACCGCACGTATCAGATCAAACCCTGCCATATAACTATACGGCCACTAGTACAAAACTGTCCGATCCTGATCCGTGCAATACCGCACGTATCTGATCGGACCTTGCCATATCTCCATACGGCCTCTACAGCGTTTCGCCCGAAACCTGAGTAACTGAAAATGTGGTAGACTCTAAAGACTCGTCAATACTATGGCTGTGGATTTAACCACTAGCACGTCAGAGGTATAAGCCAATACGTAACGGGCCACCAGCTATTGACTAAAAGGGACGTCGATGAGCGAACTCATCCTGACACCCTACTGAGCCTGTCAGTGACAATATCCGTGCAGTCCGGTCCGTTCGTCTATGAGTATCGCATGGCGGGCCTAGGGGGTTGGTAAAAGTCAGACCCCCAAAAGCGGTACAAGTCGTGTCGGAGTGTAGCCCAGAACACCCTGAGATACTACTGGAATACCTACCAGTAAATCTCCTTGCCTTGGCCAAGGACTTTGTGTAATGGCTCTCCTAGACACAGCACGACCTCACCCCCAATACCGGGAGAGACGAACCCCTGAAGATACGCTCACTGCCTCCATGTGGCTCGGGACTGTACCCAACTAAAACCTGTTTGCACGACTCCTTTGAGCCGTGGTAGGGTAGTAATCAAAGTACAGTGGGAACTCACACGAGACAAATGACGATCCCCAGGTCGATGAACTAACCTGCACACATGTCACCAGGGAACTGCCATCTGACGTCTGGTATATGACCAACTAGCATGTTCCCGGCGAGTCCTGTCCGGTGTACTCATAACCCAATGAGCACCTGTATACATCTTAGGTGATCCAACTGACACCAGTGGCTTGTGAGACCGGCCACCGCCCCTCGTCGGGGTCTCGACTGTATACACTAGTCTACTAATGGAGTATCGATGCCCGGTCTCGAAACTCCCACGACTAGGGACCTTTTAAGGATATGCTTGTAGACCCCCAGCTCCCACTTATATGATCGCCCTCATACTGCTGGTGGTCAAGCAAGAATCCTAGGGGCTCTATCAACGTGTAATAGCGACGTGTCATGTCACCTAAAGCAGTACATGATGATAAAGGTAAACCAGATAGCATACTATCATCTCGAGTAAGACTGTCCTACCGGGATAGGTCCTCCCTCAATCATTGCAATCACGTACCTGTGGTCCAATAATTGACTCTGAGGGCACTACCTCCAACAAGACAGAGAACTATGCTCTGAGGAACGAGAATTAAATTCTCAAAAGAAAAGTTAGCCAAAGGAGGAAGATGAAAGAGTGAAGGCGCTTCTGAAGAGACCTCTGCATTTATACGATGTGATGGAAAACGTTTCATCTACCTTACTCCCTAGACAGATCCAACGGTCACAAAAGTGATAGCGTTGCACTCACGTGCAGACACGTAAGACCAACGCTGTGGGGCATTTGTTTCCTGATTAAAAAATCAGGAATTACCTCAATGAGGTATCACGTGTTCACACGTGACCAATGGTCACGTGATGATATGGGATGGTTAAGAATTCATCAAACAGAAACGAAAACAAACTGCTGAGAAATGACTCAATTGGGGGTCACGTGCTCACACGTGACAGGCTTTGAAAGCTTTACAGCTTAATTGAATTTAATTCTAAAAATCAGAAAATACCTCAACGAGGTGTCACGTGCTCACACGTGGCCAATGGTCACGTGTTGACACGTGATGGTTAAAACGGCACAATAAACAAGCGGCTGTTAAAGGGCTCAAATGGGGGTCGCGTGCTCACATGTGACCAAGGGTCACGTGCCAGCACGTGACAGGCTTTGAAAGCCTTACAGTTTAATTGAATTAAAATTCTAAATTTCTCTAAAATCTTTCCAAATGGGAAAGGATTAAAGAGAACCGTTGGATTAAAAATCCAGGGGTGATTAAATATCACCAATTTATGGAAAAATCTTAGACAAGGAAAGATTTCCCTAAATCTCACCAGAAATAACAAACAGAATATCTTTGGATTGAAAATCCAATGGTGAATAAAATTCACTTAATGATCTAAAGGCTCATATTAATTATGAAAACAAACAAAATCTTTCAATGAAAGATTTGCTAAACAAATTGATTCTTTTCCTTCTCCTATAAATAGGAGCCAAGAGAAGGAGGGGGGAATTTTGGAATATATGGAGTTTTGGAATCTTGAAATTTCAAAGAGAAAAGAAAAGAGAATTTAATTCTCAACAAAGAAAAACCCTGGGTGAGAAAAGAAAGGGGATCAAAACTTCAAACAGAGAATTTAATTCTCAAATCTAAGAGTTTAACTCTTCTGCACAAAAAGAACTTAGTTCTTCCTCTGGTTGAAAATCTGCACAGAGCACATCTCCCCATAAGTTGAGAATTTAATTCTCATCGGGTTGAGATCCTGCCATGCAGATCCAAAACTTAGAGGGGGAATTGAGTTTAGAGAATTTAATTCTCCCAAAACAAAACTAGGGTTTAACCCTATATGAGAATTTAATTCTCCCAAACTCACAAGAATTTAATTCCTTCAAGATGAAACTAGGCTTTAACCCTATATGAGAATTTAATTCTCTTAGAATTACAGGAATTTAATTCCTTCAAGATGGACAGAACTAGGGTTTAACCCTATATTGAGAATTTAATTCTCTCAAATTCACAGAAATTTAATTTCTCTTAAAAAATGAAATTAGAGTTTTACCCTATGCAAGAATTTTATTCTTTTACATATATGGGAATTTAATTCCTCTAAAAGAAAATTAGGGTTTAACCCAACATAAGAATTTAATTCTTCCACATACATAGGAATTTAATTCCTCCAAAATCATGATCAGGGTTTAACCCTACAGAGAATTTAATTCTCAAAATAAAATAAGGAGACATAAAAGATCTCCATGCATGCAAAGGACTAAGGTCACGTGTCCCTACGTGACCCCTGAAAAGATCCCAAAAAATGAGAAGGAAAAAGTTCTGAGGCAACGCCTCACGTGCTCCCACGTGACCTCCAAAAGCACAGAAAGAAAAAGCAGAAGAAAAGAAGCTTTGGGCGCTCTCACGTGTCCCCACGTGACCCCTCAGCAAGTGCTTTAATTATCGATGCATAAATCCCCATCACGTGTCAACACGTGATGCTCAAAATAAAATATAAAAGAAGTGTTTAACACTTATCTGCAAAGCAAAGTAAAAGGGGATCTGGTCCTACCTCTGTGTGCCCTCACGTGGCCCTATGCGACCCATTCCTATATAGTGTTTAACATTAATTTAAAAGAACTTATACCCAGTGTTTAACGCTGGTGTTTTCTAGTGTGTAACACTAGTTTGAGGACTATATTTCCAGTGTTTAACACTGATTATCTTTTAGTGTTTAACACTGTTGTTCTTTAATGTTTAACACTACTTTTAGCCAAATTGGCTAATTTTCCAGAGGCAAAAGTCCCTCCTCCAAATGAATCTCAAAATTGAGAAAATCAAAAATGAAAATGTTTAGCATTGCTAAATAATGTGGGCTTGAACCCAGACAAATGTCTAATGGTCCAACAAAGGGCCAACACTTCAAATCCAATTGGATTTAGCCCAAGTTGACCATAAGTCCTCAATTCAGATTTAACTGAGCCCATGTGCTCATAATTCTAATTAATTGATCTTAGTTCCAAATTGGACTACAGATCACTTAATCTACTTTGGTTCAAGGGTACATCTTTTCACTCCTCTGATATTTGTCGTTGTAATCCTTCAACGTCTTCAGAGAGGTGACGGGTCCTGACAACCACATATTTCATAGACTATGACGTCTTTAAACTGGACTGTGGAGTCCTTAAGCCCATGGACTATGATGTCCTTAACCTTGACTGTGAGGTCTTTAAACTGACGGACTATGATGTCCTTAACCTTGACTGTGAGGTCTTTAAACTCGCGGACTATGATGTCCTTAACCTTGACTGTGAGGTCTTTAAACTCCCGGACTATGATGTCCTTAACCTTGACTGTGATGTCGTTAAAATCACGGACTATGATGTCCTTAACCTTGGACCACCATGTCCTTAAACTGGTAATGGACCGCCATGTCCTTAAACTGGTAATCGACCACCATGTCATTAAACTAAACAATAGAGTCCAAATTCTTTTTTTTGGATCTAAACGATCCCGTTAAGTTGATCTTAGTTTAAAATTAGACTAACGTATCCTTAACAAACGTTTAAGTTGATCTTAGTCTCAAAGGAGGCTAACGTATCCTTAAACCCAAACCCCCAAACCCAAATCTAAGAAAGATACGGATTTGGACTAGTCCACGCCCTACGGGCGACAACATAACTTAGTCTCCGTATACAATCCACGGGCAACCACAAACAAAACAAACACCAACGACACGAAGTGACCATATGGAGAAGGAGAAAGTTGTTACCGCGATGCGGTAGCATAATTAATTGCAGGGGCTTGCGCCTATAGGGAAGAGCGTCGCCACAATCAAAAACCCCTCAAACGAGGGGGAATCTGACAAAGTCTGCTACATCGGCCACATCCGTTTAAACCTTCGATATATGGTGCCATAAATCAACTTGGCATCTTCGGAGAGGTAGACGGATAGCACCAATTAGCATCTGTCCCGAAATTTAGGCTAGACGTTTATCGCGTCTCCGTCGCGTCTTTCGGAGGGGAACACTTTTATTCTTACTTTAGCCGTGTTGAAAAAGAGAGCAGGAAGAATAAAGAATGGTTGTTGGTTCTAGATCTATGTTAAACACGGATGAAAAATATAGATCTAGATTAACTACGGATGTAAGTTTAATATTAAAAGGGGGCTTGTAGGGTTCATTAGGATTTAGTAGTTATTGATGATTAATTAAAAATTACTCTTTTTATCCTTTAATAGATTTAAAAGTAAAACGACAGTGATGCATGTAGATTAGGGTTTCTGGAGGGAAAATGGTTCCCAGTCTTAACCCCTATCTCGATATGGAACTCCGTTCATTTCTAGACTTTACTAAAACAATTATTAATCTAATCTCTAATCGCGGTCAAGACTAACAATAAATTGGTAGCGCGCCCGATTATGATGTTAATGATTCTTTTGGTAAAGTTTATAAACTTTATAGGACATAAAAAGAGTTTAAGGAACTTCATCATCCATTAATCTACCCTAATCCTACGAACCCTAACAAGCGGAGAGTTACAAGCGCATGTTGGGAGAAGAAGAGATGGAGAGGGAAATCATAATGAAAAACTACAAAGAGATGGAATAAGAAAAAACTACCTTTATTAATCAACAGAATAAATTGCACTTTGTTCCCTTAGAAAATGATTACAAAATGCTAGTTTGCTTCTCGATCTCTTCTAAGGAGGTAGATGAACCGTTGATGATAAGCCTGGATGCATGAGCCGTCTTGGACTTCGTGATCTCTTCAGCTTGATGATTTTTCCAAGAGGCTCTCAGTCCTTATTTATAGTCCCAGAGCCATAATCCTAGTCTCCTAATTTAGAAACCAGTAGTTAAGATCAAAACAGCAAAATCCCAACTCCCGAATCGTCCAATACGCGGCGGATCCGTGGCCAATGGTGGGTTTGGCCGCGGATCCGCGGCTTTATAGGGAGATCATTTGATTTGGTCTTCTGGAGCTTTATCTTTATGACACGTGGTGATCTTTTTAATCTCTAGAAACTGAAAATCTTTTCTACGTCACTGCCAGACTTGATTTCTTTAGTTTACTTTCTTAATTAGGCAGGTTTGTTCTAACAACTTTGATTTCCTTGATTTCAGCCCTGAAAATTCTGCACAACAACTCAACAAATAATATTAGTAGAGTTTGTTTTATTGAGATATTAACTTAACCATTAAGAATTGGTCAAAGGTATTTAATAAGGTAAGCATATTTAAATGGGCCAAATGTTACATGGATATTATATGCTTACTTTTTCCTATCAAATGTTAATTATAATATACAAACACATGAAAATAGTATTTTTACAGATAAACCCTCATATGTATCATATATTATAATAAACACCTTTTATTATATAGAAATAGTAGGAAAAATGTCATATTAAATGTGCAGTTTTATCAACTGAACAAATACCCCCAAACTTATCTTTGATCGTCCCGAGCAAACTAGTTTTTTCAAAAGAAGGAGAAAAAGAAAGGAGAAATCTAAGCACACTTTCGTAGGCAACACAATTGCACTGAGCTCATGCAACAAGCCGTTAAACCTCAATGTGTCCCTTGTAGGAGGAGTGTTGTCTCCTGAGGGTTTTCAGCGGATTACACCCAAAAAATTCTATAATAAAAGAGAGATGGTGAAAGTTACATATAAAGATAAGAACTATAAAAGAAATATTTTGAAAATTTAGAGTTTCCAACTACACTAGCTTTTCAGTTGTTATGAGCTCTATCTTAATAGTCATGAAAAGATGTTAGAAATCACATCATCCCTCAATAAAACATCGCCTTTAGTTTTCATTCCTACCTTTTATCCAAACATCGATCATATACCCCTACGTGTGTGTTAAAAACATCCCTACACTGGGAGAATTCAATTCAAGCTATCATACTCTTGTCCATCAGCCTTAGTACTTTTTAATCGATATTTATATGGAATATGCTCACACATTTTTCATGCGACCGTTAATACTTCTTGAGGTACTAACCGACCGATTACTCATGTGCTTTCTAATTAGGTGTATTAGCATTTTCCTCGTCTTGCACCACCTAAGGCTTAGCAGTGACTCCCAGACCAGTTGGTCTAAGGCACTTGGTGATGAAGCACCCTCGCAATATATTTTAATATTTGTCTTGGTGATAACAAAACCAGTGTTCATTTTTCTTCACCATTTTATATTTTATTCATTTATAATTTCCTTCATACTTTGACTTTTAGACAAGAGCATTTTAAGGTATCCTCTACTATCCCGAGTTTCAAGACGTGTGTAAGTGCGTATAGTAGGGTATCAACATTCAAATGTTTGGCTTCCAGGATAGTAACTATTTTTCAGACTTATTTTTATCCTCAGATTAGTGACTTATTTCATCTTACTAACCCTTGGGACAATGGCTCATAACTACTTATTACTAGTTCGTTTAAGAAAACTTCTAATTTTCTAGGTTTTTCTTAAATTTTTCCAATCTTTTGGATGTAATTTTTCACTTTCTAATTTTTTATTATCAATTTTTTTTTGTGCTTATATATAGCAAAGTAATGCGTAAATAAGCACAAACCTCCCCTAAACATGTTTGCAGCAGTGTCCTCACTGTTGTTTCTTTTAAATCTCAAAAACCTGTAGACTTGGGAGGAAAGGTTATTAACGGGGGCAACAAAAATTGAAAGCGAAAATCATCACCCAAACTTATTTTTGGCACACCATTTTGTTAAAATTGTCTTCTCAAGGGCCAAAATATCCGCCCCCCAACTTAATTAAAATAGTATTAAGCATTTAAAATTATTGGGGAGGGTAAAAGCTATTGGTCAAAGTAAAGCCTTACAAAGACCAAAAGTCAAAACCAACCATTCAAAAATTTTATCAATGAAGCACCAAGGTTGGTGGAAGAACATGTCGCCAATTAACGTGAAGAAGTGGGGAGGAGATAAGAGGTGTAATGGAAAAGGTTTACGTCTCGATTTGTAGAGACAACAATGATGATGGATTACTCGCATTCTCATTCTTGATAAGAAGAAGATGTGGCGGTTCAATTTCTTTGGATTGGAGTTGATCCATCACAACGCCCATGTCTTCTAAGAATGCGAGTTCATCAGCGAAAATTTCCTGGAAGCTTTCATCGATTTCCCGAATAATAATCTCATCAGAAAGAACGGGATGATACTCTGATTCCATAAAAGGTTCACATTTAGCGTTAGCTGTTGGCCCGGACAACAACGTAATAGCGGAGTCGAGATCAGTATCGTGAAGCTCTTCAACTTCGCTGCTGTCGGAATCTATTGTTTCGACAGAACACACATGAGCATAAGGTTCGGAGGGTTCACTTCCCAACTTGTATATGTTAAGCTCAATTGACATCTTCGCGAAGGATAGGGTTATAGAGCCATTACGGCAGTTGATTACAGCATTGGAAGTGGCCAAAAAGGGTCGACCGAGAATCACCGGAATTTGGTTTCGTGGGTTCGCTACAGGTTGTGTATCTATAACGATAAAATCCACAGGAAATATAAATTCCCCGACTTTGATTAACACATCCTCTAGCTCACCCCTAGGTTGGGTGATAGATCGATCGGCCATCTGAAGAGTGCAATGCGCTGGTTTTAACTCTTCGATCCCTAATTGCTCATAAACAGAATACGGAAGCAAGTTAATACTAACACCAAAATCGAGTAGAGCACGATTGATATTTTTACCCCTAATAGAAATAGAAATTGTAGGACTTCCGGGGTCCTTTCGTTTCTTGGGTAGTTGTTGTGTAAAAGCAGTGCTCACATTACTCGCAAGGAAAACTTTTTTAGGTACTTGAACTTTTCTCTTCCTAGTGCACAAGTCCTTTAGGATTTTCGCATAAGACGGAACTTTTTGAATATCATATAGGAGAGGAATGTTTATGTTAACTTGCTTAAAAATTTCCATAATCTTCTCCATTTGTGGACTTGGTCTGTTGCCCCTTAACCTGTTTGGATAAGATGCTTTATCAATAAAGGTTTGGTCCAACATTGGAGAGCATTGTGGGGATGGAGTGGATCCCAGAATTGGAGTGGGGATCGTTTTAGATAGATTTGTGGAAGTGGGCTGAGGGTTCGAGCCTTGTGGGAAGCGTAGAATAGGCTCGGAAGTAGGTGGGAGACTAGACGAATTAGGGGAAGAAGTAGAAGCCGGGGTATTATTGGTATCACTAACATCATCAACTTGTTCACCCACTTGGTTATCCAGCACTCTTCCCGATCTCAACGTAGTAACGACACTCACATTATAACTTTGTGAGTGGCCAGGATTTGGTAGGGGTTGAGACGGAAGTTTTCCTTTCTCTCTAGCACTCATTTCGGTGTTTAATCTTGCAATTTGGGCTTCTATTGATTTAATACTCTCACCGTGGGAGGCGAAGTCTTTCTGTATAGTATCAATAGAAGACCTCATATCAGCCGATATTTGGATGGAATGTTTCATAAACAAATCTAAAGTTTGTGCGAGTGAAGAGTTATCAGTACCGGCCAATTACGGTGTAGAAGTGTTGGCCGGATCTTGAAAATTTTGTGACTGAAACGGGTGCCGATTTTGTGGTTGTGGTTGCTGTTGCTGTGGAGGAGGACTTTGATAATTGCTTTAGAACTGATTTTGATTTTGGAGTTGGTTTTGGTTCCAAGCAAAGTTAGGATGATTCCTCCATCCTTGATTGTACGCGGAAGAATAAGGATCGTTTCTAGGTCGCTGCTGAAAAGTAGCATTAGTTTGCTCGTGACCTTGAAATGGTGCATTCATAGGACATTCTTTCGTCAAGTGTGAAGGATCTGAACAGCAACCACACACGGTTTTGGGAGCGTTACCTGATTTAGGGAGACTGGTGAGAATTTGTTCTCAATAGAGTCGAGTTTCTTCTGCATGACTGCCATTTCGGTTTTTATTGCGATGGAAATATCGATCTGATGAATACCTCCCCTAGATGAAGGTGGTCTTACGCTTTCCCACTGCAAAGTGTTTTCAGCGAGGTCTTCCAGATATTTCCAAGCTTCACTATCATCTTTAGATATGAAATTGCATTGACAATTTGTTTCAAGCATCTGCTTTGTCACTGGATTAATGCCCTCATATATAATTCGACACAAATCCCATCTTTTTATTCCATGATGAGGACATTGGACAAGTAGATCCTTGAAACATTCAAAGCACTTCCAAAATGGTTCATTGGGAAGCTGGGTAAACTGGTTGATCTCGCTCCTAACACGGGCTGTCTTATGCTTTGGGTAAAACTGCTTAAGAAATGCTATTACGAATTCATCCCAATTAGTGATAGAGTGTGCGGCAGTATTATAAAGCCATTTTTCTGCCAAGTCGCACGGAGTGAATGGGAGAAGACGCAAGCGCATAGCATCCACAGTCAGTTGTGAAGTACCCATCATTGTGCATACGTTTTCGAATTTAGTGATGAAAACGTATGCGTCTTCAGATTCAAGCCCGTGAAATTTGGGCAACAGATTGATGTAGTGGGGTTTAATTTCAAAATTATCCCCGTTGGCTGGTGGAATAGAAAAACAAGTGGGAAGTAGACCACGGATAGGATAGCATCTCTCTTGCAGAGAAATGCACGGTGGATTCTGCAAACCTACGGGCGGTGGCAGGGTGGTGTTATAATCTGATGGAGTACCGTCCATCTCGGTTGATGTGGTGTGTGGTGGGGGAAAAGAAGATGAAGAAGCACCGACTTTGGAGTCGATAGCAGGAACGCGGACAAGACGGACACTAGAATCCCGTGTCCAGCCAAGCATGCACTAAGCGGGTTTAGCGCAAGTGGCAGCGTGTGTACTTTTAAAAATGGTTTGTTTTGAAAAGTGTGTCGGACTTAGACAAATCACACAAAAATGCACAAACAACCCTAGAACTAAGGTTACCTAGGTCAAGTCTCTAGACCGCTCCTAGACTTCCAAAGGATAAGCCGTAGGACCAATCCTCTACCACCTCTTTACTACTCTTGTGGCCAGGTAAGTGCCAGGTAAGTGGGAGGTATCCGCTACCGAAAATAGCGGGCCTAATTAAGTAATCACTTGCCTTCGACACACTTGTCTAGACACCACAAAAGTAATACGGATAAGTGATAGATTACCCACGACCTTCCTCTGTCTTTATTGAGCGCGACAGTCCTTAGAGTCTTGTCTAGATATTTTTTAAATTAATGTAGGGTTAATGCGGATGCTCATTTTATGATTTGTGGGGCTTAGGAAGGGTGGTGAAATCCCCACCTAATCTGAATTTCGGTCTTGCCCCTTAAAAATCCGTATTAAAATATGCAAAACAAACCAATTACAAAACTTTGCAAAAAGATTTTTGAGCGGCGATATTTTGTGAAGAATCCTACAGAAAAGATATTTTATTGGATTTCAGAGGAGAGAGAAAGAGTTGAGAAACTTACCAGAGAAGTTTGGAACCCTAGATCCTCAATCCCGCCATGCTTCCGCCGCGAATGTGGCTTATTTGCCGTGGATCCGCCGCGAGAAGAGAGATTAGTTTATGCAATTTTTCTCTGTGGCCTTCTGTACTCCTCAGGATCTCGATGAATTTCTCTGTCTTTTTGTTTCCTCAAGTCTGTGACTCCAGATCTCCTTGCAAAATTCACACAATTCGTTAAATATGCAATTTGCAATTTTGTTTTAATTATAATATAGATCGAATAAGAATTCAACACAAATAGTAAGAATAAAAAAATTACGCACGTATCCTCAACAACGGCGCCATTTGATTGATCTGAATTTTATGTGTAGTATGTGTAGTTAACCGCAATCAATAACGGTGTCGCGTGTAGCTAGACCGATATGAGTACGGGTCGTCCTCAGGGAAACGTTGAATATTTTATTCTTATTTTAGGCGTGTTGAAAAAGGTAGGAGGAAGAATAAAGAATGGTTGTAGGTTCTAGATCTACGTTAAACACGGATGCAAAATATAGATCTAGATTAACTACGGATGTAAGTTTAATATTAAAAGGGGGCTTGTAGGGTTCATTAGGATTTAGTAGTTATTGATGATTAATTAAAGATTACTCTTTTTATTCTTTAATAAATTTAAAACTAGAACGACAGTGATGCATGTATATTAGGGTTTCTGGAGGGAAAAGGGTTCCCACTCTTAACCCCTATCTCGACATAGAACTCCGTTCATTTCTAGACTTTACTAAAACAATTATTAATCTAATCTCTATTCGCGGTCAAGACTAACAATAAATTGGTAGCGCGCCCGATTAGGATATTAATGATTCTTTTGGTAAAGTTTATAAACTTTATATGACGTAAAAAGAGTTTAAGGATTTTCATCATCCGTTAATCTACCCTAATCCTACGAACCCTAACAAGCGGAGAATTACTCGCCCTTGTTGGGATAAGAAGAGATGGAGAGGGAAATCATAATGAAAAACTACAAAGAGATACAATAAGAAAAAAGTACCTTTATTAATCAACAGAATCAATTACACTTTGTTCCCTTAGAAAATGATTACAAAATGCTAGTTTGCTTCTCGATCTCTTCTAAGGAGGTAGATGAACCGTTGATGATCGGCCTGGATGCGTGAGCCGTCTTGAACTTCGTGATCTCTTCAGCTTGATAATTTTTCCAAGAGGCTCTTGGTCCTTATTTATAGTCCCAGAGCCATAACCCTAGTCTCCTAATTTGGAAACCAGTAGTTAAGATCCAAACAGCAAAATCCCAACTCCCAAATCCTCCAATACGCGGCGGATCCGAGGCCAATAGGTAGGTTTGGCCGCGGATCCGCGGCCTTATAGGGAGATCATTTGATTTGGTCTTCTGAAGGTTTATCTTTATGACACGTGGTGATCTTTTTAATCTCTGAAAACTGAAAATCTTTTCTACGTCACTGCCAGACTTGATTTCTTTAGTTTACTTTCTTAATTAAGCAGGTTTGTTCTAATAACTTTGATTTCTTTGATTTCAGCCCTGAAAATTCTGCACAACAACTCAACAAATAATATTAGTAGAGTTTGTTTTATTGAGATATTAACTTAACCATTAAGAATTGGTCAAAGGTATTTAATAAGGTAAGCATATTTAAATGGGCCAAATGTTACATGGATATTATATGCTTACTTTTTCCTACCAAATGTTAATTATAATATATAAACACATGAAAATAGTATTTTTACAGATAAACCCTCATATGTATCATATATTATAATAAACACCTTTTATTATATAGAAAATAGTAGGAAAAATGTCATTAAATGTGCTGTTTTATCAACTGAACACTCACCGTCAGCCATGGGAGGTGCCCATTGAGGAAATTGTTTCTCGTTTTGCTGCGCACTTGGTGAACCCTACTCTTACGGATGACCAATGTGACACGGTGTTGCACGAGCTCTTGACTCGTATAGAATCTCCTCTCCCCATCGGCTCCATTTAGATCCGGATGGTTTTCTTGTCTGTGATCAATGATATTCCCCCTCCTCCGGCGGAGATGACTCCGGCAACGCTCGACGCCGCGGAAGACAAGATCAATTGCTTCCACGTGGCACTTTTAATCACCACAGCTCTGAGGGATCGCTCTGTCCGGCTGCTAAGTCAGATACGGGCTCAGCCAGTCGTCATGTCTGCCTTTGCTGATGGGTGCGATGCTGACCGATGGGTAGCTACTCTTCATGAAGATCGCCGCTTTGTCATGGTGTAGAAGGCAGAGAGGGAGTTAGATAATTTTATCCATAGTTTTGTGAATCCCTGTATTTTGGATCCCATGTTTGGTGATATATTTCCTGTAGAATAAAGTGTTCAATTAAATGCTTTATTTTTTTCATTGAACACATGTTCTTCCTTTGATGTGTGCATGTGCGTATATGAATGAGCCTGGTTTCACACATATTTGTAAACGAAACTTAAGCCGGCATAAACAGGAACTAATAGCTCTTGGCCGAAGATTTTGGCGGGAACAAATGCCCCCACTACTTTGCCCACATAGGTATATACGTAGGTGAAGTAGCGCAGAGTAATTCATAGCGTATGACCAGTTTCAGGTTGGTATATAACTTTCAGAATCTTGATCTGAGAAGATAACGAGCGGACACAAGCGTCGTTATTTATCATTGACTCAAATCTCGACTCTTAAGGGATATAATTCCAAACCCTCAGCTCCATGAGCCACATCCTCCTACTTCTTTATGTCTTACTCTGACGTGAAGTAGTTTATATGCTCATGAGTAACTTCTCTATCTTAGTGGCATGTAGCTTTGGCAAGTATAGCCCGCAGATAGTCCATATTGACCTCCTTGCAGAGCAACGATGGCTTAGGAAATAGGTTCAGATCTGCTGCCTAAGACTTTTCAACTTTCTGAGCCATGAGGGTCTCATAAAGACTTTTCTCCCTACGAGTCGAGAGGATCCCGTAGGTGTATTTTCTCCTTAGGAATCGTGAGGATTCCTAAGTGCGTTTTTGCTTGAGAGTGGTAAGGATCTCACAAGAGAATTTTCTCGCTTACAAGTCGAGAGGACTCGTAAGTGGTTGTTTCCCTCCTTGTCGAGATTCGACTTCAGAGAGTGTAGCCCGTGAATAGTACGCAAGAGTCCATCTTGGACTGACTTGCAGGACCCCAGTGCTTAGGAAACATGTTCAAATCTCCATTGCCTGCAAGAATTTCACCATTGGAAGCCGGCGCCTTTCGAAGACTGAAGCCCCTCCTTGCTGACTCGAAAGAAGCTAAGGCTTTTCCCTACGAGTCGAGATGAATCGAGAAGTTCTCGCAAGGACACTAATTTCCTTACGAGTCGAGACGAATCGAGGATGTCCTAACGTCGCAGTTAACCTCTGCTCTTTAAGACAGAGGTCCGTTAGGGTATGTGGTACTAGGGTTTTGTCCGTCGTGCCGTCGCGTTGGCTGATGTATTCCTCGATAAGAAATTTTGCTGTTCGAGTGGCCTTACGACTGTTGTGTCTCTGATCCCTTCAGGGGCTGGACAAGACGTCTTCAAGCAATCTTCCAGGTAGTATTACCGTCGAAAGAGCAAGCGTTAGGGATATTCCATGTCACTTTTTACTTGAGGTTAGGCTCAGTTTGGGAGCCCCGATGAATCATAACCACTCCGCGCTGGTGTGGGATGATCTCCGATATTCTTTCAGGTTTTATTTGAGTTGCCGTTAAGACCCTGAAGCTAGGAATTTGGCCTTTGCTTCGTTTGCTGGAATTGCATCTGCTGTAACGAGACGAATGTCGCAGTTGTCTCTAGGTTGCCTGTGAACCGTCGAGGCTTGGAACTAGGGATTTTGCTATGGCTCCGTTATTTTGACCCTGGGGTCAATTGTTGATGTTGTATCTGCATCCTGCTGGAGTTGAGAAGAAGCGCCGTTGTTGATATTGCATCTACTGTAACGAGACAAATGTTGAGGTGGAGCTGGGATTTTGCCGTCACTCTGCTTTGCTGACGTTACGTCTGCTGTAACGAGACGAATGTTGAGGTGGTCTCTAGGTTGTCTGTGAACCATCGAGATTTGGAACTAGGGACTTTGCCATGGCTCCGCTTTGTTGATGTTGCATCTGTACCCAGCTGGAGTTGAGAAGGAACATTGTTGTTGATCTCTAGGTTGCCAGTGAACCGTCGAGATTTGGAACCAGGGGACTTTGCTGTGGCTCCGCTTTGTTGACATTGCGTCTGCTGTAACGAGACGAATATCGAGGTGGTCTCTAGGTTGTCTGTGAACCGTCGAGATTTGGAACTAGGGACTCTGCGGTGGCTCCGTTTGGCTGACGTCGTATATTCCTGCAGAGATACTGATTTCTCTTCGGGTCGAAGCGAATCGAGATGTTTTCGTCAAGGACGCTGATTTCCCTGAATTGAGATATTTGCCAAGGATGCTGATTTCCCTGGGGGTTGAGACGAATCGAGGTATTCCTGCAAAGACACTGATTTCCTTGCGGGTCGACGTGAATCAAGATGCTCTCGTCAAGGACGCTGATTTCCCTAAATCGAGGTATTTGCTAAGGACGCTGAGTTCCCTGGGTGTTGAGACGAATCGAGGTATTCCTGCAGTGACACTGATTTCTCTGCGGGTCGGCACGAATCGAGATGCTCTCATCAAGGACGCTGATTTCCATGGATCGAGGTTTTTTGCCAAGGACGCTGATTTCCTTGGGGGTTGAGACGAATCGAGGTATTCCTGCAAAGACACTGATTTCCTTGCGGGCCGACGCGAATCGAGATGCTCTCGTCAAGGACGCTGATTTTCCTGAATCGAAGTATTTGCCAAGGACGCTGATTTACCTGGGTGTTGAGATGAATCGAGGTATTCCTGCAAAGACACTGATATGCGAATCGAGATGCTCTCGTCAAGGACGCTGATTTCCCTGAATCAAGGTTTTTTGCCAAGGACACCGATTTCCTCGGAGTTGAGACAAATCGAGAGATTCCTGCAAAGACACTGATTTCCTTGCGGGTCAACGCGAATCGAGATGCTCTCGTCAAGGACGCCGATTTCCCTGAATCGAGGTTTTTTCCAAGGACGCTGATTTCCCTGTGGTCGAAACGAATCGAGAGATTCCTGCAAAGATACTGATTTCCTTGCGGGTCGACGCGAATCGAGATGCTCTCGTCGAGGATGCTGATTTCCCTGAATCGAGGTATTTGCCAAGGACACTGATTTCCTCAGAGTTGAGATGAATCGAGGTATTCCTGCAAAGATACTGATTTCCTTACGAGTCGACGCGAATCGAGATGCTCTCGTCAAGGACGCTGATTTCCCTGAATCGAGGTATTTTGCCAGGGACGCTGATTTCCCTGGGGTTGGTTGACTTGTTTCTGAGACCGAGCGTTGATCCGGCGACGGGGTCATTGAATGACGTATTTTCGAAACGGGGTTGTTGAATGACATGTTTCCGCGACGGGGTCATTGGATGACATATTTCCGCGACGGGGTCATTGGATGACGTATTTCCGCAACGGGGTCATTTTCTGACGTATTTCCGCGACGCATTTCCATGACGGGGTCATTGGATGACGTGTTTCCACGACGGGGTCATGTGCTGACGTATTTCCGCGACGGGGTCATTTAATACCGTATTCCATTTTTTGCGGTGTCGGGGCTGACTCCAGGTTGTCCGTGAACTGTAGAGTTTTAGAAGTGGGGACTTTGCCGTGGTTCCGATTGTGGTGTCGCGTTCGAATCCAGCTGGAATGAGGAGGAACGCCTTTGTTGTTCTTCTGGGATGCAGATGTTGCCGTCGAGATCTGACAAGGTCTGGTGGGTAAATGTGGTCCCGTTTTTGTTTATGCCCATGGATTGTATACAGGGTTAGTATGGACTCACCTGTAGGGCAAAAGTTTCATTCTTTCATTTTTTTATTTCTTTCAGCGATGCTCTATCATTTCAGCTTTTTATATCGCGAAAGTCGAGATTGCCCAATCATTTCGGCTATTTTTCGCGGGGCCCAACATTTCGGCTATTTTTCTTTTACTCGCTGTGTTTTTTTTATTGCGAGTTGCCCAACTATTTCGGCTATTTTGTATGCATATATTTTTACTTGCTGATTTTGTTGCAAGTTGCCCCATCATTTCGGCTATTTCATATGTATTTTTGGCTCGCTGATTTTTATCGCGAGTATGGAACTTGGAATCTGGTACCAGTCTTAGCATCAGCATCGCCGCGACTGAAATATTGCCAGGAGCGAATCATCATTTGCCGTGAAAGGACTTGGGATTTGATACCGATTTAGGCATCAGCATCGCTACAACTGGGACATTGCCAGGAGCGAATCATCACTTGCCTTTGTCGGTTTGAACAAAGGTGGCTTAGCAAACAGGGTTAGGATCCTGTCGACTAAGGCTTTTGACTTCATGAGCCGTAAGGGTCTCATAAAGGTGCTTCTTCCTACAAGTCGTGAGGATCTCGTAGGTGTCTTTTCTCCTCAGGAATCGTGAGGATTCCTAAGTGTATGTTCTGTTGTAAGTCGTAAGGATCTTACAAGAGTGTTTTCTCCTTATAAGTCGAGAGGACTTACAAGGGTTGTCCACTGTGTGAGCATATCCTTAGTCGTTGGTGGGACCCTGTTAGGGAAATTTTTATTCGTGTTCGTGGATTGTATACAAGGGTCAATACTGAACCGCTTGTAGGGCAATCTAGGGATTGTAATGGCTTAAGAACAGGTTCAGATCCCTGTAGCTTAAGGCTTTTGAATCCTATAAGCCGTGAGGGTCTCAAAGGGGAATTCTTCTTACGAGTCGTGAGGATCTCGTAAGTGTGTTTTCTCCTTAGGAATCATGGGGATCCCTAAGTGTGTTGTTCCCATGTGAGTCATAAGGATCTCACGCAGGTGTTTTCTCCTAACAGGGTTAAGAGGACCTTGCAAGTGTATTTTAACGAGATTGCGCCCTTTCGGGTTTTCAAAAACTCGCCCGTAGCCCTGCTGTTTTTACTCACGGAGCCTTTTCGGGTTTTCATCCGTGCCCATCTCGCTTATGGAGGTACCATTTTTTTTTGCGTCAACCTTGGGATGCTGTGGTCCGTAGTAGTTTATAGACTACTCGGTCAGTTGCAAGTTTTAGGACATTGCGATCCATCGTTAGTTTAGGGACGTTTCGGTCCGTAGTAGCTTTGAGGTGAAGCTTCGCTGGATGCTCTATGAACAAGTAGGTTTCTCCTCGATAGACCTTGTCACATAATCCAAGGATTTTGGCACTGCTCCTTCCCCCATCTCCTCAACGTTATCTTCTAACGCCGAGTGAGCTTCTTTGTTACTTAGCGACAAATGAGAGATCATGTGGCAACTTGCCACATAATCTTCGAGTTCTTCTGAGGAGTCGTCTCCCTCATCATTGTCGTTATCTTCACTTTCAAGGATGTGATTGAGAAACTCTTGAAGCGTGACTGGGGTTCGCTCCTTCTGGTTGTATTCCTCCAGTGCGTCAATATGTTTTTGCAGGTCCGTACGCTTGTCATCAGGCTTCACGGGCTTTTTAATCTTCTTCTTCTTCAAAGACTTTGACGGCTGGGCCTGAGCATTTTGGTTATCGCTACCAATTCTTGGCGTCGGACGTGGCTTCAGCATTCCCTCGATGACCTCGAGTTCTAGTGGGCTTTTCCACCTGATCGCCAGGCATGTTTGGAGATTCTTCAGCATTCTTTTCATTTTGGTTGAAAGAGCGACTTCCCATGGAGTTTCTTCTACAAAAGAGCACGATGCCCCTGGTGTGTCCACCTTTTTAAGAGCGTGCTGTTGTGGCGGATTTAACTTCCATTTTTCGGACAGCGCGAACTTGCCCTGTTGATACTTGTCTTCAACCCAATTTTTGAAGACGTAGCAGTCTTCGATCGGATGACCCAATACTTGGTGGTAAGGGCAGTAATTGGGATCATTGTCATCGTTCGGTTGTAATGGCTGTCTCGGCTCCGGTAGATTGATGAGCCCGTTGCGTACTGCTAGTTCGAACAGTCACCTTGTTTTATCCCGGGGAAATGAGTAGGGACGTCTCAACTTCTCATCAAGGGATTGCCGCTTATTGCTTTGGCGAACAACCGGTTTTGGGCCACTTGGTTGAGCGCTGGCGACAAAGGTCGCTTTCTCCTTTTTCATTTTGAAACTCCGTCTTTGAAGAGAGCGGTCTATGGCCCATCTGGTCCATTTGGGCCAGCATGTCAATCAAGGACTGGAAAGTGGTCGGCTTGAAGAACAGCATAAACTTGGATATGGTCGCCTACGAATCAAGAGTACCCACGAACATGCCTACCGCAGGCGCTTCTTCAATGCGATGCTTGCACTTCAACCATGGATTCCGCCACCGTATCGCGTACCGCACCCATGTTTCGCCCGGCTTCACCCTGGCATTGATCAATGCCGTGATTGGGGTGCGTTCGATAGCGCTTGAGAACCTTTGTGTGAACAGTAACTCTATTTCTGCAAATGTCTTAACGGAGTCATTCGGGAGCTCGGAGTACCATTCAAACGCTGTCTCCGACAAGCTACCAACAAACTAGCGAAGCAGCAGTTTGTCGTCACCTCCGGTGTTGCCTCACAGAGCCCTAAATTGAGCAACATGCTGGTGTGGATTCCCCGTCCCCTTATATACATGGAATTTAGGGATCGTATATCCCGGAGGGTAGTTTATTTGGTCGTACCAACCCGGATAGGGTCGTCCAGTCTTAACAATTTGCCTGGCTGCTTCGCTCGCCTGATAAGCTCGTATCTGCTGAGCAATATAGTCATCCAAGGCGGCTTTAGAAATGGTCTCTTCCTTGGCTGTTGATAGAACCAAAAAAGAGTTCGATGTCTCTCCCCTATCGTCTTTAAGGATAATCGGAGGGTCTTCAGCTGGAGAATCCGACTGTAATATCATCCCAACCTTTGGAATAAAAGTGCCATTCGTTTTATGTTGGCAGCTTGTTCCGCTGCCTCTTTGTCCTTCTTCTCGAGGATTCTGCGGAGGAACTCAACATCAGTTTCTTATTCATGACGCTGCTCTGACGATGTCTCCGGGCTTTCTTTTGGCCCAGTGAGTGCGACCATCTGTGTTAGTATCTCCTGGAGCTTCTGTTGTTGCTCCTGAGCTTTTGTTAGCGATCGGTTGAGTGGTCGATGACCCATGGAGATACGGCTATCATCTTTCCCGGATGCTATATAAACAGTGTGCACCACCATGCCCCCAGACTTAGGGCGTTTGGATTCAGTGCCTTTGAGCTTTGTCACAGACACGGGGATTTTGTATAACCTTCTTCTTTTGTGAGCGGTCGAAGTTGAGGGGGCCGTTGCAGCGAGCACCCAAGTAGATGACACTTTCTGTGGTATAGTAGGGTGGTCCATCTCTTGCCGAACTTTCAACTTCTTTGATCGATAAGAGTGGTCTTAGTCGATCACCGAGTTTTGGACCCGTCGCCAAACTTTATGAATTTTAGAGTACAGTCGCTGAGGGGGCTGATCTGGCTTCACCTTTGTAGCGTTCTCCATAGGTGGAGGAGATCTTTTTAGCACGGCCTTCGGAGAGTTCTTGCACACCCTCCTGAGTGGTTCAAAGCTGTTCCTAGTTGGAACAGCAGTATCAATTTCCACCATCGGAGCTGGCGGAGTTAGTCCAGAAGGAGAGCTGCCCCCAGCCTTCCTTACTCTGCGCCATTGACGACGGCGAGCATGTCGTGCTGACGGGACTGGCTCAGTTATGTGGGTGGCTTCGTCATGCCCCCTGTTTTGGCGGAGGGTTGCTGTCGGCGCTAGCCTCTTGAAAACTGACGTCCGTTGAGTGGGGATGGCCAATCTATCGAAGGAAGACTTTCGCACAGGGGGAGCAGTTTTGATGACTTCGCCTGGAACGGGAGCTGAAATGGTCAGTCTTGCAATTACCGACTCCTTAGCAGGGGAAGTCGCTCTGATAACTTTAGGAACAGGAATGGCTATCCGCTTTGGGATGGCCGCTTCAGGTATCGCGGGCTTCTTCATGGGCCCACTTGAGTTTTGGCCCAGTCTGTTGAAAACTGAGGCACTGGACTTGGGCGACCCATTGAGAGGGGCCGCGGTAGTTGTAAGCCGATCAAAGACCGACTTCTTCGGAGCTTCTTGCGACGGCAATGGGGCGTTGAAGCTCATTGGTGGGAGCATGGTCCCAAAGAATAGCCCTGTGGTGGCTTGCGTCACCTGTTCCACCGGCATCGTAAGAAAAGAGGCCGCTTGTGGCCCATAGGTCACTCCTCCAGCAAGGACAGAGTGGGAGTTGTTGCAGCTTGTACAGTTGAAAGCCATTTTCTCTGCATGGGAGTAAGACACCAAATCTTAGTACCTCGAATCCAGGGGAAACCATAGCAAACCGCGATTCGTTCGCGAAATACGACACACGAAGTACAGAGTGGAAAGTGGAAAAGGTCCCACCGGGAGTGCCAGAATCTGTTCTCCGCCGAAAGACGCGACCGGGACGTTGGGACGTCTGGCCTGAATTTTGGGGGCAGATGCTATTTGGATTTATCCGTCCACTTCTCCGAAGATACCAAGTTGATTTATGGCACCGTGTATCAGAGGTTTAAACAGATGCTGCTGATGTAGCAGACTTTGTCAGATTCCCCCTCGTTGTGAGGGTTTTTGATTGTGGGGACGCTCTTCCCTGCAGGCGCAAGCCCCTGCAGTTAATTACGCTACCACATCGCGGTAACAACTTTCTCCTGCTCCAGAAGGTCATTTCATGTCGTGTGTGTTTGTTTTATTTTTGGTTGCCCGTGGATTGTATACGGAGACTAATTTATGTTGTCGCCCGTAGGGCGTGGATTAGTCAAAATCCGTATTTTCTTAGACTTGGATTTTGGTTTGGGTTTAAGGATCGTTAATCTCATTTGAGACTAAGATCAACTTAAACGTTTGTTAAGGATACATTAGTCTAATTTTAGACTAAGATCAGCTTAACGTTTGTTAAGGACGCGTTAGTCTAATTTTATACTAAGAGCAACTTAACGGGATCATTTAGATCCAACGAAAGAGCATTTGTACTCTATTGTTTTAGTTTAGGGACTTTGCGGTCCATTGGGTTTAAGGACATCGTAGTCTATGGAGTTTAAAGACATCGTAGTCTGTAAAGTTTAAGGACGTCATAGTCCATGAGTTTAAGGACCCCACAGTCCGTGAAATGTCTGGTTGTCGAGACCCGTCACCTCTCTGAAGAGGTTGAAGGATTACAACGATAAATATCAGAGGAGTGAAGAGATGTACCCTTGAACTAAGATTGGTTGGGAGATCTGTAGTCCAATTTGGGACTAAGATCAAAAATTTATGAGCATATGGGCTCAATTAATCTGAGTGAGTGATCTGTTGGCAACTTGGGCTCGGCCCACTCAGTTAAAATATTGAACATTTAGCAATGCTGAGCATTGGTTTGGATTCTGACAGCCTTTTTGTTTTTTATTGGGTGCCGAGAACTTATCATAGCTCTGGGCTTTATTGTTTAAAGAATAGTTTATGTTCTCTCAGCGCACACGTGAGGAGCACGTGGCGCACTTGGCGCTGAATGCCAGCCAATGAAAGCAGGGCGCTTCTGTCAAGTAGCGCACACGTGAGGAGCACGTGGCGCGCTTGGCGCTATGTGCCAGATAATGAACGCAAAGCACTTTTGTCAAGTAGCGCACATGTGAAGAGCACGTGGCGCGCTTGGCGCTCTGCGCCTGATTCAGAGCGCTATGGCGCTTTTTGTGAGATAGCGCACATGTGAGGAGCACGTGGCGCTGTGCGCCAGTTAGTGAGCGCAGAGCGCTTCTTTAAATTTAGAGCGCTAAGGCTCTGCATCGCTGTACGCTAGATTTAGAGCGCTGAGACGCTTCTTTTAATTGGAGCACTAAGGCTCTTCTTTTAATTGGAGCGCTAAGGTTCTTTTTTAAGCAGCTCTGCTTTCTGAGAATTAAATTGTCTCTTATATGAGACTTTGTCTCATGGATTTAAGAACAAAGTTCTTTTTTTATAGGAGATGTTTTCAATCTCTTACGTTTTGGTGAAAAGCTTTGCCTTTATGGATCTGTGATCCTAAGAGAATTGAATTATTCTCCCCCCTTTTATAATGAGATGTTATGATCTCTTTTGTGAAAGACAATTTGTCTTAAAGATCTATGATCTAGCATATGAACTAAGTTCTTTTTATGATGAGATGATTTGATCTCTCTGTTTTTTACCTTGAAGAAAAGTTCTTCTTCTGCTAAGAGTTTTGCTCTTCTCTCTGAAGTTTCTCAAAGTTTATGGGGGGTTCCTCTCTATGAGACTTGAATTCTTGGGGCCTTTATATAGGGTGAGCTGATTTGTTGAATCAGTTGAAGATATCTTTTCTCTAATTGATTTGGGGATTTCCCCACCGTTGGATCTTTAATCCTAGGGCTTCTGTTCTACAGAAGGCAATCTTCTTGTTTTTAACAAGATTGGGAAATCTTTTCCCATACAGAATTTATTCTGTATCTTGGTGACTTTTAATCACCATTGGATCATTGATCCAACGGTGCTCTGATTTTCATAGCACAATCTTTCCTGTTTGGAAAGATTGAGAGAAATGTTTCCTTAACGGAATTTTATTCTGTTCAATTGATGATTTTTAATCATGTTCGTTGGATCTTTGATCCAACGGTGAGGAACATTTAGTTCTAGCGCTAGCGCTCTCGTGCTTTGCACGTGAGCGTTGCAGCAGAGTCTTTGACTCTTAGAGCTGACGCTGCTAGCGCTGGCGCACTCGTGCTTTGCACGTGAGCGCTGCAACAGAGTCTTTGACTCTTAGCGCTGGCGCTATTATGAAGCGCTGCTTCATTACTGAAGGTGTCTTTTCACCTTCCTTCTCCACTTTTCCTGAGTCAAGCTTCTCTTTCCCAGAGCTTAGAAATAGTTCCATCATGTACAGCATTTTCTGTGCCTAAACTTAAATGTCTCTCTTCATAATCTGAAGCAATACTTTTTTTCTCTCTCATTTTTAGAGAATCATTTTAACAGAGAAGAGCCATGGCTTGTAATCGCCCACATGCTCGCCGTCAGCCATGGGAGGTGCCCATTGAGGAAATTGTTTCTCGTTTTTCTGCGCACTTGGTGAACCCTACTCTTACGGATGACCAACGCGACACGGTGCTGAAAGAGCTCTTGACTCGTATAGGATCTCCTCTCCCCATCGGCTCCTTTTGGCTCCGGATGGTTTTCTTGTCTGTGATCAATGATATTCCTCCTCCGGCGGAGATGATTCCGGCAATGCTCGACGCCGCGGAAGACAAGATCAATTGCTTCCACGTGGCACTTTTGATCACCACAGCTCTGAGGGATCTCTCTGTCCGGCTGCTAAGTCAGATACGGGCTCAGCGGGTCGTCATGTCTGCCTTTGCTAATGGGTGCGGTGCTGACCGATGGGTTGCTTCTCTTCGTGAAGATCACCACCTTGTCCCGGTGGAGAAGGCAGAGAGGGAGTTAGATCATTTTATCCATAGTTTTGTGAATTCCTGTACTTTCGATCCCATGTTTGGTGATCTATTTCCTGTAGAATAAAGTGTTCAATTAAATGCTTTGTTTTTGTTGTTGAACACCTGTTCTTCCTCTGATGTGTGCATGTGCTCATATGAATGAGCTTGGTTTCACACATATCTGTAAACGATACTTAAGCTGGTATAAACAGGAACTAATAGCTCTTGGCCGAAGATTTTGGCGGGAACAGTTACCTAGGTCAAGCACTAGACCGCTCCTAGACTTCCAAATGACAAACAACAGGATCAATCATCTTCCACCTCTTTATAACTCTTGTGGCCAGGTAAGTGCCAGGTAAGTGGGAGGTATCCGCTATATGAATCACCGAAAATAGCAGGCTTAATTATGTAACCACTTGCCTTAAACAAACTTGCCTAGACACCACAAAACAAATGCGGATAAGCGATAGATTACCCACGACCTTCCTCTGTCCTATTTGAGCGCGACGGTCATAAGGTCGTGATCTAGATAATTTTTTTATAGCAACTCAAATTCTTGTGTACATAAAATTGATTTAAAGTTAATATATATTTGGGGTATTTACATTTCCTGTGAGTACTATAAGTATTTAATTCAATTTTGAACTGCAAGAAGGAGCTTGTAGCTCACTGGTAAGACCTTGCACTGCTGAACCAAAGCACCAGAGTTCAAATCCCATCAGCCACATTATTTTTTAATTGGTTTTCTTTTAATATTTTTAGAAGCCCAAGAGTCTACACGTGCATAACTCGTAAAAACCAAGAGCCACAAATAAAATAAACGGGTCCACGAGTCAAGATACAGCACCATGGGACACGTAGCATGGAGAATCGGCCTAACTCGGCTGACTCGGGCTGGCGGCGCGGCTGACTTGGCTAGCGGCGCCGGGTCAACTCGGCCAAAACCCTATTTTTTTATGTAACCTGTGACTCTTTAACTCCCCATAACTCTTGTACTATTTAATTTCCCTGAAAATTTACAGAGAAATTTAAAACCCTATTTAAACCATATTTTAATACAATTTTTATCACACCCTTTCATCTACCCTAAACCCTAATTCTTCCAATAAATACCACACATAAAATCACCCCTCCTCACTTCCAAATCTATGTCCAAACTCCCAAGAAAATTCCATAGACTTTTTGTGTGCAAGTGGAGTTAGCAAAGGGCGAAGCTCCGGCGAACTTCCGACGACGATTCGAGGAGATTCCGGTGCCGAAACGACGCACTGGCACCTCCCACATCTTCCTTTTCCTCTCCTCTCCACTACAATCCAGTAAGTCCCTTCTCCCCCTTCTCTTTACTATTCTAAAAACTTAGAATTCTAAAACCCGACGGAAGTGGAGTTAATCTGACTTCCGATTCGGTTTTTCCTTAAAAATCATATTTTTCTTAAACACAATAATACCAAACTCTCACAACATGATCATTAAACATTAACAAGACATAATGACAAGTTTCATATCAAAAGAATTTATATTTCAATTTTTATAGCACTTTTACAGAAAAATACCATATACTTTAGTTCGACATAAAACATCATTACCCCTTGCTATACCTCTAGATAGTTCATGAGATAATGACCTACCTCCTCATAATACTCATATGTAACATAGCACGATGATCTTTGGGAACATAGTTTTGAGAAAATACGATTTTAGACAAAACTACCTCAAACTTATAAAAACCTTTTTCTACAAGATATGTATTTTTAACAAATCTATGCAATGTGCCGCTACAACCCATTTCGTGGAATCTATTCAGAATGGTGCGGGTTATCGCACATCCTCGGGCTTAGTAGTGCGAGTTACAGACCTCCGCAAGGAGCATACGGTCTCGAATGATTTAAAAATACAATTTTCTTTAGAAAATGTGATTTCTATTAAAAATAAAACTAATTTTTCTAAATATATATATATGTAATTAATATAAAAATATCTATTTTTAGTATTTATAATATTCCACATTTCCAAAATTTAAGAAAAAACATCTCATTTACAAGAAAATACCATACAAATTTCAATATTACAAATAAGTACCATATATTATGAAAAATAGGTTTTATTCAATAGAAATGTCACAATGATAAAATATACATCAATAAAAATTTTAAAGACGATAATAAAATACTTGAGGTGTATTTTGAAAATTATACAAAATTATTTTTACATAAAACCCCCTCAAGTTTTATAAATTATAATAAGGACCCTAGTAAATATAGGTTTAAACGGGACCAGTCTCTTGAGCCTCAGGGAGCCGGAGATATGGGTGCTAGCTTATTTAAGGTAGACAACTTAACAAACGGTGTTATCAATACGGTAATTGTCTTTGAAAAAGACACAAATCCTACCGTCCATGTGCAGCGGTTACCGATAACACCAAAACCTAATTCAGGATTCAGTTTCTTTTTTAATTGTCTGACTCAGACTGAGTCTCAATATAATCAACCTGAATTAAATAGAGTCAAGTATATATAACAATTTAATATGAATCTATATATTCAATCTGTTCAATCTATCAAGCTATCTCTGGCACTTGTGCCGCTGCCAGATCATCTTCGATACTCTGAGTCCATTCCGCAGCTTCTAGAGGGCTCTCTTTTCCTGCAAACTGTTTTCCTGCAAAAAGAAATTAGCATAAGTGCCGGAAACTACGTAGATCGAGAAGGTGTAAAAGTCGGGTAAGATTGATAGGAATCGAAAGCTTGTGAAAATTGGGCAGTAGTAGGATCAACATTGTGATAAGAAGAATATTGATATTGGTTGTGTGGTTGGCGACTGTTAACAGATGTCATATACACCACAAACTGAGTAGTAAAATCTTCTTTAGAAGGTGGTGGTGTTTGTTGTCCTAACGGTTTGACCGGATTGAAACTTTGGCAGTTAGCCCTTTCTATAAACTCAGCGATGGACATGCGTTTAGGAGTTCCCTCACACACTTTAGATGGAGTATCAACAAAAGAAGATGTAGAATTTTGATGCAGTTGTTAGGACCTAGAGTGAGGTGGCCAACTGTTTCTTTCCACTTGCTCTATCCGATCTCTTAAAGACATGGTAGAGTCGGATGGTATACCGAAGCGATTACGATAACAAGAAATATTTGGTTCTGGATAGCAAAACTCGGCAAGAGTTCTTTTATTTGGCTTACCCATTATAAGAAGATGAAAAGAGAGAGGAGGGTGAAAAGATTTAAGCTCTATTTGGATTGTTTTGCTTTGAAAGTGGTACTTGAGGGTTGACTCAACAAATCACAAAATGCACAAGCAAACCGTAGAACTAAGGTTACCTAGGTCAAGCACTAGACCGCTCCTAAACTTCCAAACGACAAACCGCAGGATCAATCCTCTACCACCTCTTTATAACTCTAGTGACCAGTTTAGTGCCAGGTAAGTGGGAGGTATCCTCTATACGAATCACCGAAAATAGCGGACCTAATTAAGTAACCACTTGCCTTAAACACACTTGCCTAGACACCACAAAAGAAATGCGAATAAGCGATAGATTACCCACGACCTTCCTTTGTCCTATTTGAGCGCGACGGTCCATATGGTCTTGATCTAGATATTTTTTTAATTAATATAGTGTTATGCGGATTCTCGTTTTGTGATTTGTGGGGTCTAAGAAGGGTGATGAAATCCCCACCTAATCTGAATTGTGGTCTTGCCCCTTAAAGTCCGTATTAAAATATGCAAAAATATCCCACAAAACAAAACACGCAAAAAGATTTTTGAGCGGCGATATTTTTCAAAGAATCCTGCAGAAAATATATTATTGGAATATTCAGAGGAGAGAGAAAGATGTAGGAAAGTTACCAGAAAAATTTGAGGGCACAACTCCCCAAGACCGCCGCGGTTCAGCCGCCGTTTGCACACAATAGCTACGGTTCCGCCGCGCTTTAGGGGGTTCTTTGTTTAATTTTTTTTCACTGTTGCTTCCTTTTCTCCTCCGGGTCTTGATGAATGCCTCTGAATCTTTATCTCCTCGCTAAAGTGACTTCAGATTCCCTCGCAAAATCGCACACTAATCGTTAAATATGCAAGATTCGGTTTTGTTTTATTTTTATGATATAAATCGAATAAGAATTCAACACAAATAGTAAGAATAAAAAATTACGCACGTTGTTATTTATGTATATTCCTTAGAGGCCATTATTGTACATATGATGTATATTATAGTGGATGCTTGGATATATATAGAGAGGACTTTCTTGCTCGACAAGATAGTATGCTATCTGGTTTTTACTTTGTCTTAACATGTTGACTTGTATTGGGTTATTGTCTTGCTCTCACATGTTGATAAAGCCCTTAGGATATGTACTTGACTACTAGGACTATGATGCAGATCATACTAGTGGGGCCAGGGTAGTCCACGAGTACATCCTATAATTGTTCCTAGTTGAGGGTGTATCGAGACCGGGCATCGATACTCCAGAGTAGACTAGCGTATACGCATCTTGACCCATATGATGGGCAATGGATGATCCCACATCCATTGGTGTTTGACATCAAAGATGGTGTACGGGTGCTCAGTGGAGACTGGGTACACTGAACGGACTCGCTAAGAACTCCCAGATGGTACTATACCTATCATCAGATAGCAGTTCTCTGGTGACACCGGTACAGGTTATTCTGTGGACCCGAGATTGTCATAGAGTCTTGTGTGATTCCCACCGTGCTTTAATTTCCACCTTACCATGTTCATGAGAACGTGCAAAATGGTGTCTTTTAAGTACAGTCCCGAATCACATGGAGGCAATGAGCGATAGGAGGGGTTTCATCTCTCCGGGTATTTGGGGTTGATGTTGTGCTGTGTTCGATTGACTATAACTGGAAGTCCCTGGCCAAGGCCGATATGGAGATTTACTGGTAACTGTTATCAGTAGTTTCTCGACATGTTATGAGCCTCACATCGACACGACTTATTAGTTATTGGGGTCTGACGTTTACCACCCCTAGACTGGATATGCGACATATCAGACGAGGAGACCGGACTGTACGGTAGTGTTACTGATTGGATTCACAGGAGTGTGTGCATGCTTGCTTGTTGATCTTCTGATCGCTTAATACCTGGATGGTTGTTACGATTAGCTGACCACTTGCAGCTTGTGGGTGTTTGATATGATCATCAACTACTGTAGACGTATTGATGAGTCTTTAGAGTCATACACAGAGATTTCCTGGCTCAGGCGGAACGGAGTAGGAGCACATATGTGATATGTGCGGGACCGAGATTAATACGATATGTGATACCGTATTCTATTCTCGCGATATATGATATCGGCCGGTTATATGTGATATAGCCGGGTCATCGGATCAAGTGTTGATTCGATGAAATGATACATTTTATATCAGTCGGTTATATGTAATATAACCGGATTATCGGATCAAGTGTTGATTCGATAATTTAATGTATAATTATATATTTGATATATTAAATTACATTAACTAATATATGCTCACTTAAGTATTTCATTTTCTCACTTTGAATACATTTAACATATATGTGATATATGTTTATTGTATTCTTTTCTTTTATAACATTATATATTATATATGTGATATATAATATTGTAACATGCTAGGTTATACATGCAATAAGGGTTTAATGAGATTCACACCATGGCTATAATTAGGGTTAGATTTATTATTTATTTCAGTTAATTCTAAATTGTAGATAATTACTTAAGATATTTTCTTAAGTTGAATTTGTCCACCCTTTAGATACTTGCTAAGATATTTGTTAACCTAACCCTAACCCTAGCCCATGGTTTATTCTCTACAAGAGTTAGCCATGATACTTTTAACCCTTGGTTACATTTCTAACCTCATGACAATTCATTCTCACTTGAGCTTGAGCTTCTTCTTCTTCTTGCTCTTGATTCTTGCTCTCTTGATTTCTTTATGTGATGGAAAAATAGTGAGAAATAAAATACTAAAGTGAGCAAAATTCCTACTTCATTATCCTATTCTATACTAGCCATATAGATTAGTGTGTTAGCTTCACTAGTTCCTAATTAGTGAAGAGATAGCTTGGGTTTGTGACTCCTCAAGGTAGATCATCTTGGATTGTGAACACTTCAAGCAAGCATGGATCATTCACCTCATGGAGCCTCTCTAGAGTCCGGGAGCTTGATGATCACAGCGAAGGGACCATAACTCGGAGCTTATGAAGCGAAGGAATGGACTACAAAGGTTGTAATTCCCATCTCTTAGACGTTAAGTTGTTAACATGTAGTTTAGTTTGATTCTATAGTTATAGATTCATAGTTAGGGTTATCTAGAACGGAAAAAATTTAAACTTAGCATGGATGATGCTACCCGAAACCTTACTGCTGTACCTAGAAATCCCAACAGTGGTATCAGAGCCAAGCTAGAGAATTAGACGGATAAGTGTAGGATTACGAAACCAAAAAAACTTCGAAACACCCGAATACGAACCCTACTTTCTGCGAAAATTTTCAGTTGTCAATTTTTTTTTCAAACAATTGCAAAATGTTGTATGTGATACAATATGAACACCGTACAAATTTAGCCACAACCCTCGGAAAATGGCCGAGCACTTTGAGGTTTTGACCGGCCTGCTCGATTTTGTTTTGGAATTTCGGGTTGAAATTTGTACAGTGTTCTAGTATCTGGGGTTTGGTAATTCAGGTATTGTTTGTTTTTGCTAAAATTGCATGTGATGTTAATTTACTGCATTAACTATTTGGAGTGTTTCGTATTCTTAATTCTAGGTTTTGTTTTGGGTATTTTAGAACGTGCTAAAAAGTTCAAACGGATATCAATAACTCACTTTTTCCCTTGTTGGAAATTTTCCAAGTGTTGGATTTTTCTTTAGTTTAAAAACTTTCAGAAAATCATGCAATTGATTCTGTGGACCCTCTAGAAGAACGAAACCTTAACTCGATTATGTGACCGTCAAAACCGCCACTAAACCCTAAAGTTTGTGGTAGTTTAGCGGTGACATATGTGAGGCATTGGTTGACCCTTCTACGGCTGCTTCATAGGATCTGTGGCATGTTTTGGGACCTTTTGAACTTTGCTCAAGTGTTGAGCTCAATTGGGAAATTTTGGGTGTTTATTTATTCGATCGGAAAGTTTAACATTGTCTAGTTATCTGAGATTGTGATACAATATGTGGAATTCATATAATTAGGCATGAAATCTGTAATATGTGATATTTCGGGTTTATGATGTCTACGGTGATTGTGGATTCCAAATGTTGTAGTTTTTCACTTTCTTTTCTGCGACCATAAGTGTAATATGTGGTGTATCGCCGGTTTCGTTGCTATACATCAACGACAATTGGGATACGCATTTTTACTTACGTTGATGACATGTGATGTTATGTGTTGCTGTGATATGTTATATTGGATCGTCGTGATTTGAATAGCCGGGGGTTTTATGTGAGTTGGGAGTTTTTCATTTTCATTCATGTAAAATTCATTGTATGTAATATTCTTTTATTGGGGCACTTCGGGGTTGACGATGATGCCACCATTGTATATTATTTACTTTTCCTCATTAAGATAGACCCAAGGAGGAGAGCACAAGCAACCGGGTTTTAGGGTCCAGTGGGAGGCCATCTCGAGCAGTTGAGACCGGGTCTCCTAACCCTAGAATTGGTAGGGTTGCTTGCCGCTCTCGTAGGGGTCTAGGGATGTGGGTTTGGCTATTCATCGCGACCATGGAATCTGTGTTTTATACATGCTCAAACTAAAACACGGACCTCCTACTATATCCAATATTTCATATGTTATCTTCTGCTGTTGATATTCTGTGATGTGATCATTTTATATGCGTGAGACGAATGCTTTATTATTGTATATATGATATATAATAAACGTTGCTTATGTTTTACACCCGTGCTAGTCCCGTCCCGGTATGTCGTTAGTTAAGTAACCTAACGGTGCATAACGGGACACTGTGGCGAATGCGGATGGCATAAGCGTACGTTGTATTTTCGTTTCTTCTGTGATGCTTAGGAAGCATAAATGATGGGACTTCGTTCTTGAGATTAATGAAAGAAAAATAAACCTAAAAGATGTTGTAGTATCAAATTTTCAAAAAGGGTAGCTCTAGTTTTTGCTTTGCATAGCGGTATTTCTTGTAGAATATCCAGCACCTTATTCGATAAGGAAAGAGCCGAGATCCCTTCACCGGGGTGACCTCTTTAGCAAAACTAGCAGATGCTACAGCTCACTCGGTTTTGTTTTTGATTACTTCTATAGTTCTTGCTTTTCATAGCGGTATTTGTGAAATATCATACACCTTATTCGATAAGGAAAGAGCCGAGATCCCTTCACCGGGAGTGACCACTTTAGCGAAACTAGTAAAAGCCTAAAAAACAATCATTTTCAAAAACACTTGTTTCTACAACGATATCAAGTTCATTACGCAAAAGGTTTTCATAAAAACCTGTCGCAGCCCTCCGTCATTCAAGATAAAGACTATTTAGTATTCGTGCTGCGTTTGTTGGTCTTTGTCAAGGCGTAGTGTGCGGTAGCTGACTAGTACTTATCTACTTAAGCATGTGATGCGATTGGATTAGGGTAGTCGTACGACCTTGTTGGCCTTTGTCAAGGGTCGTACGGGTAGGTTTAATTCAATCGGGAAATGACGGTTTGAACTTGACTAGTATCCTATGGTTTGTTGGCCTTTGTCAAGGTCATAGGGGATAAGGGGCAAAAGCATTATTGTAACAACCCTAAACTTCCTGTATAACTTTCTGTACAAAATTTTCAAAAATACAGAAAGGGGTACTTTTCCCTGAGCACAAGTTATAAGTTTATTTTGCTTTTAATAGCAAGAAAGAGCTTGTAGCTCATTGGTAAGACCTTGCACTGCTGAACCAAAGCACCAGAGTTCAAATCCCATCCCCGACATTATTTTTAATATTATTTGCTTTTAGATTTTTAGAATTCCAAGGGTCTACACATGCATAACTCGTAAAAACCCCACTACACAAACAAAACAAACAGTCCCAGGGGGTAGACCAAACGACGACGGACCCACGGCGACCGACCTCGGCCTGACTCGCCGTGACTCGGCCGGCGACTCAGCCGACTCGGCCCGCTGCCGCCTGCCGAGTTGAGCCGGATCAGTCTAAATCCTTCTGTGGAGCTCTGTCTTTTGGCATTCTGGTAACTCCTGCACACTTTAAATTTTCTGGAAATAAACAGAGCCTTTTAAATCCAATTAAAACCCCATTAAACCCTATTTTAATACAATTTTTATTACATTTTTCAATCCAACATTTCACCTAACCTAACCCTAATCTTTCCCTATAAATATCAACCCTAAACACCCCCTTCACTCACAATCCTATCCAAACTCTCAAGAAAACTCTATAGAATTCTAGTATGCAATTGGAGTAGCGAAGGGTTAAGCTCCGGTAATTTTCCGATGACAACCGTAGGAGCTCCCGGCGACAAAACGACGCACCGGCGCCTCCTACCATTTCCTCTCCCTCTTCTCACGATTCTAAACTCGTAAGTCCCGCCTCTCTCTTCCCTTTGCTATTGTAAAAAGTTCTTTTTCTAAAACCCGACAGAAGCGGAGTTAAATCCGACTTCCGATTCGGTTTTCTTTATAAAATTCAATTTTCCTTAACACAACCATATTAAACTCTTACATCTTCACTATTAATCATTAACAAAACAAGTTGAATAAGTTTCATAGCAAAGTATTTCATTTTGTAACTTTTACTAAAATACCACGTAGTTTACTTTCTACTTTAAAACATCATTAAATTTGCTATACTTTTAATTAGATCACGAGATAATGACCTACCTCCTCACAACACTCATATTCAACATAGCACAATACCTTTCGAGAACATAGAATACGGGAAAACGAAACTTTACGTATAAATACCACTGACTATTAAAACCGTTTTTACAAGATTACGTATTTTTATAAATCTTTGCAAAGAGCCGCTACAACCCATTTTGGAGAACCCAACTAGCATGGTGCGGATTATCGCACATCCCTGGGCTTAGTAGTGCGAGATGCAGACCTCCGTAAAGAGCATTCGGTCTCGAAAGATTTGAAATACAAATATCTTAAGAAAATGAGATTTCTAGAAAATAATAAAATTATTTTTATAAATATATATATATATATATGTATTATTAAAATACCTATTTTTGATATAATAAAAATATTCCAACTTTTCTAAATCACTAGAATCACTTTACATGAAAATACCATGAAATTCCATACAAATTCAATATTACAATTAAATGCCCTATATTATGAAATTTGGTTATTTCCACTAGAAATATAACAAATATAAAATCTACATCTATGACAACTCTAAAGACGATAATTAAACACTTAGGGTGTATTTTAAAAATTATACAAAAGTATTTTTACATAAAACCCCCTCAAGTTCTATAAATTACCCTAAGGACCCTAGTAAATATAGGTTTAAACAGAACCAATCTCTTGAGCCTCATGGAGAAGGAGAAGTGGGTGCTTGCCTATTTAAGGTAGACAACTTAACAATGGTGTTATCAACACGGTAATCGTCTTTGAAAAAGACACAAATCCTGCCGCACATGTGCAGCGGTTACCGATAACATCAAAACCTAATTCAGGACTTCAATTTCTTTTCTAATTGTTCGGACTCAGACCGGGTCTCATTATAATAATCTGATTATAATATGATTCAAGTACAATCTACAATATTACAATTCAATATGAATCCATGAATCCATATAATCAATCGGATCAAACTATTCAATCTATGTTGACTGAACCGAACTATGGATATACTTCCATTTACATGATTCTCCAGTTACATCCACGATTCTCCAGTTACATCCATTTACTGATATCATGGTTTTGGCAAGTCATCCAATTATACAATCTATATTACAAGACGCTACAAGTTGCAATACAAACAATACAAACAAGATATCGCGGGGTTTAAGGGGTAGATTGGTATGAAAGGAGTTAGAACTGGCACGAGACTGTAAGATTTAAGATACCTAACCTGTATTTCCGTTACTGTTGTACCGTGGCATAAACGGTTCCTTGTAATACACGTGCCTCTGGTCTCTGGCATATAGAGACTCCTCTCGTATACACCGGCATTCTTCTGTACCAAGCTACAAACAACAGCGTTAACACTAATACAATATAATACCACTTTAAAAGCTACTTTCTCTCTCTTTCTATTCTATTTCTCCCTTACCATTGGAACTTACCGAGCGATTGTTCGCTGACGACATTCCTTCTCTTTCTTCGTTGGAATGTTGTCAGGTAATCTGGACACCTAGGAGATCGAGCCTACTAGTGAGGACTTAGAGCAGCTTGCCTATGACCCAGAGCTCTAGCTTTATTGTACACATATTCATTTCAATTCCATTTCTGTTATGCCACTGTTTAGGCATTGCTTTCATTCAGATGGATTTACTTTTCCATGCATTGTACAAAAGAATGTTAATAAATAAAGTTGCTGTTCAGTTATACCTACTGTCTTCTGTCTCTTGTGCATTTTTTTATTGCTTAGATACGCTTAGCGTATTTACTTTGGAGTAAATACGTAGCGGCCGGTCGCGTCCCCTTCGCCGTACACTGGGAAGCGAGGCGTGACAGGTTTTGTTGGTGGCCCATGCAGGTCAGAGCTGTATGGAACATTACCATGCAGTTCTGTTCTGCGTGAACAACCTAAGCAATATAACACAAGAACAACCAACTAAAACATTCTTTACAATTCATATTCCTTGAATCTTCCAGTTTCATATATTTTTGAATTTGTCCTAACCCAAAATTCCTGACCTCTTTTACAATTTTACCAAAACCATTCGCATTCTTTCATTCCTTTATATATTTTTCATACACTACCAATAGTTCTATCACCAAACTTTCCTTCAATCTGTCACACCTTCCTTTTACAAATTTCGAGGACGAATTTTTTTATAAGGAAGGTAGAATGTAACAAGCCTAAACTTCCTGTATAACTTTCTGTACAAATTTTTCAAAAATACAATAAGGGGTAATTTTCCCTAAGCACAAGTTATAAGTTTGTTTTGCATTTTAATAGCAAGAAGGAGTTTGTAGCTTATTGGTAAGACCTTGCACTGCTGAACCAAAGCACCAGAGTTCAAATCCCATCCCCGCATTATTTTTAATATTATTTTCTTTTAGATTTTTAGAATTCCAAGGGTCTACATATGCATAACTCTTAAAAACCCCACTACACAAATAAAACAAACTGTCACAGGGGGTAGACCAAACGACGACAGACCCATGGCGACCGACCCCGGCCTGACTTGCCGTGACCCGGCCGGTGACTCGGCCGACTCAGCCCGCCTCCGCCGGCTTAGTTGAGCCGGGTCGGTCTAAATCCTTATGTGGCTCTCTGTCTTTTGGCATTCTGGTAACTCCTGCACGCTTTAAATTTTCTGAAAATAAACAGAGCCTTTTAAATCCAATCCAAACCCTATTAAACCCTATTTTTAATATAATTTTTATTATATTTTTCGAATCAACCTTTCACCTACTCTAACCTCAATCTTTCCCTATAAATATCAACCCTAAACACACACCCCTCACTCACAATCCTATCCAAACTCTCATGAAAACTCTATAGAATTCTTGTGTGCAATTGGAGTAGCAAAGGGCGAAGCTCCGGCAATTTTCCGACGACAACCGTAGGAGCTCCCGGTGACGAAACGACGCACCGGCGCCTCGTACCGTTTCCTCTCCCTTTTCTCACGATTATAAACCCGTAAGTCCCACCTCCCTCTTCCCTTTGCTATTCTAAAAAGTTCTTTTTCTAAAACCCGACGGAAGCGGAGTTAAATCCAACTTCCGATTCAGTTTTCTTTATAAAATTCAATTTTCCTTAACACGGCCATATTAAACTCTCACATCTTGACTATTAATCATTAACAAAACATGTTGAACAAGTTTCATACCAAAATATTTCATTTTGTAACTTTTACCGCTCTTTTTCACTAAAATATCATGTAGTTTACTTTCTACTTTAAAATATCATTAAATTTGCTATACCTTTAATTAGATCACGAGTTAATGACCTACCTCCTCACAACACTCATATGCAACATAGCACAATACCTTTCGGGAAATTAGAATACGGGAAAACGAAACTTTACATATAAATACCACTAACTATTAAAACCGTATACTACAAAATTATGTATTTTTATAAATCTTTGCAAAGAGCCGCTACAACCCATTTTGGGAAACCCGACTGGGATGGTGCGGATTATCGCCCATCCCTAGTGCGAGATGCAAATCTCCGCAAGGAGCATTCGGTCTCGAAAGATTTGAAATACAAATATCTTAAGAAAATGAGATTTCTAGAAAATAATAGAATTATTTTTATAAATATATATATATGTGTGTGTGTGTGTGTGTGTGTATGTATGTATTATTAAAATACCTATTTTTGATATAATAAAAATATTCCAACTTTTCTAAATCACAAGAATCACTTTACATGAAAATACCATGAAATTCCATACAAGTTCAATATTACAATTAAATACCCTATATTATGAAATTTGGTTATTTTCACTAGAAATATCACAAATATAAAATCTACATCTATGACAACTCTAAAGAAGATAATTAAATACTGAGGTGTATTTTGAAAATTATACAAAAGTATTTTTACATAAAGCCCCCTCAAGTTCTATAAATTACCCTAAGGACCTTAGTAAATACAGGTTTAAGCGGGACCAATCTCTTGAGCCTCAGGGAGCCGGAGAAGTGGGTGATTGCCTATTTAAGGTAGACAACTGAACAATGGTGTTATCAACACGGTAATCGTCTTTGAAAAAGACACAAATCCTGCCGCCCATGTGCATCGGTTACCGATAACATCAAAACCTAATTCTGGACTTCAATTTCTTTTCTAATTGTTCTAAATCAGACCGAGTCTCATTGTAATAATCTGACTTGAGTATGATTCAAGTACAATCTACAATATCACAATTCAATATGAATCCATGAATCCATATAATCAATCGGATCAAACTATTCAATCTATATTGACTGAACCGAACCATGGATATACTTCCATTTACATGATTCTCCAGTTACATCCATGATTCTCCAGTTACATCCATTTACTGATATCATGGTTTCGGCAAGTCATCCACTTATACAATCTATATTACAAGATAATACAAGTTGCAATACAAACAATACAAACAAGACATCGCGGGGTTTAAGGAGTAGATTGGTACGGAAGGTGTTAGAAGTGGCACGAGACTGTAAGCTTTAAGACACCTAACCTGTATTTTCGTTGCTGTTGTACCGAGGCATAAGTACTGCACGTGCCTCTAGTCTCTGGCATATAGAGACTCCTCTCGTATACACTGGCATTCTTCTGTACCAAACTACAAACAACATCGTTAACACTAATACAATATAATACCACTTTAAAAGCTACTTTCTCTCTCTGTCTATTCTATTTCTCCCTTACCTTTGGGATTTACCGAGCGATTGTTCGCTGATAACATTCCATCTCTTTCTTCTTTGGAATGTTGTCAGGTGATCTGGACATCCAGGAGATCGAGCCTACTAGCGAGGACTTGGAGCAGCTTGCCTACGACCAAGAGCTCTAGATCTATTGTACACATATTCATTTCATTTCCATTTCTGTTATGCCACTGTTTAGGCATTTCTTTCCTTCAGATGTATTTACTTTTCCATGCATTGTACAAAAGAATGTTAATAAATAAGGTTGATGTTCAGTTATACCTATTGTCTTCTGTCTCTTGTGCATTTTTATATTGCTTAGATACGCTTAGCGTATTTACTTTGGAGTAAATACGTAGCGGCCAGTCGCGTCCCCTTCGCCGTACTCTGGGAAGCGGGGCGTGACAGATTTTGTTGGTGGCCCATGCAGGTCAGAGCTGTATGGAACACTACCATACAGTTCTTTTCTGCGTGAACAACCTAAGCAATATAACACAAGAACCAGCAACTAAAACATTCTTTAGAATTCATATTCCTTAAATCTTCCAGTTTCATATATTTTTGAATTTGTTCTAACCCAAAATTCCTGACCTCTTTTACAATTTTACCAAAAGCATTTGCATTCTTTCATTCCTTTATATATTTTTCATACACTACCAATATTTTTATCACCAAACTTTCCTTCAATCTGTCACACATTCCTTTTACAAATTTCGAGGACGAATTTTTTTATAAGGAGGGTAGAATGTAACAAGCCTAAACTTCCTGTATAACTTTCTGTACAATTTTTTCAAAAATACAGAAAATGGTACTTTTGCCTGAGCACAAGTTATAAGTTTGTTTTGCTTTTTAATAGCAAGAAGGAGCTTGTAGCTCATTGGTAAGACCTTGCACTGCTGAACCAAAGCACCAGAGTTCAAATCCCATCCCCATATTATTTTTAATATTATTTTCTTTTAGATTTTTAGAATTCCAAGGGTCTACACATGCATAACTCTTAAAAACCCCACTACACAAATAAAAAAAACTGTCCCCGAGGGTAGACCAAACGACGACAGACCCACGGCGACCAACCCCGGCATGACTCGCCGTGACTCGGCCGACTCAGCCCGCCTCCGCCGGCCGAGTTTATCCTGATCAGTCTAAATCCTTATGTGGCTCTTTGTCTTTTGGCATTCTGGTAACTCCTGCATACTTTAAATTTTTTTGGAAATAAACAGATCCTTTTAAATCCAATCAAAACCACATTAAACCCTATTTTTAATATAATTTTTATTACATTTTTTAACTCAACCTTTCACCTACCCTAACCTTAATCTTTCCCTATAAATATCCACCCTAAACACACACTCCTCACTCACAATCATGTCCAAACTCTCAAGAAAACTCTATAGAATTCTTGTGTGCAATTGGAGTAGCAAAGAGCGAAGCTCCGGCAATTTTCCGACGATAACCGTAGGAGATCCCGGCGACGAAAAGACGCACCGGCGCCTCCTACTGTTTCCTCTCCCTCTTCTCACGATTATAAACTCATAAGTCCTACCTCCCTCTTCCCTTTGCTATTCTAAAAAGTTCTTTTTCTAAAACCCGACGGAAGCAGAGTTAAATCCGACTTCCGATTCGGTTTTCTTTATAAAATTCAATTTTCCTTAACACGGCTATATTAAACTCATACACATTGACTATTAATCATTAACAAAACATGTTGAACAAATTTCATACCAAAATATTTCATTTTGTAACTTTTACCGCTCTTTTTCACTAAAATACCATATAGTTTACTTTCTACTTTAAAATATCATTATATTTGCTATACCTTTAATTAGATAACGAGTTAATGACCTAACTCCTCACAACACTCATATGCAATATAGCACAATACCTTTCGGGAATATAGAATACGGGAAAACGAAACTTTACATATAAATACCACTAACTATTAAAACCGTATTCTACAAGATTACGTATTTTTATAAATCTTTGCAAAGCGCTGCTACAACCCATTTTGGGGAACCCGACTGGGATGGTGCAGATTATCGCCCAGCCCTGGGCTTAGTAGTGTGAGATGCAAACCTCCCCAAGGAGCATTCGGTCTTGAAAGATTTGAAATACAAATATCTTAAGAAAATGAGATTTCTAGAAAATAATAGAATTATTTTTATAAATATATATATATATGTGTGTATTATTAAAATACCTATTTTTGATATAATAAAAATATTCCAACTTTTCTAAATCACAAGAATCACTTTACATGAAAATACCATGAAATTCCATACAAGTTCAATATTACAATTAAATACCCTATATTATGAAATTTGGTTATTTTCACTAGAAATATCACAAATATAAAATTTACAACTATAAAAACTCTAAAGAAGATAATTAAATACTGGGGTGTATTTTGAAAATTATACAAAGTATTTTTACATAAAACCCCCTCAAGTTCTATAAATTACCCTAAGGACCCTAGTAAATATAGGTTTAAACAAGACCAATCTCTTGAGCCTCACGGAGCCGGAGAAGTGGGTGCTTGCCTATTTAAGGTAGACAACTTAACAATGGTGTTATCAACACAGTAATCGTCTTTAAAAAAGACACAAATCCTGCCGCCCATGTGCAGTGGTTATCGATAACATCAAAACCTAATTCTGGACTTCAATTTCTTTTCTAATTATTCTGAATCAGACCAAGTCTCATTATAATAATCTGACTTGAATATGATTCAAGTACAATCTAAAATATTACAATTTAATATGAATCCATGAATCCATCTAATCAATCGGATCAAACTATTAAATCTATATTGGTTGAACCAAACCATGGATATACTTCCTTTTACATTATTCTCCAGTTACATCCATGATTCTCCAGTTACATCCATTTACTGATATCATGGTTTCGGCAAGTCATCCAATTATACAATCTATATTACAAGACAATACAAGTTGCAATACAAACAATACAAACAAGACATCGTGGGATTTAAGGGATAGATTGGTACGGAAGGTGTTAGAAGTGGCACGGGACTGTAAGATTTAAGAAACCTAACTTGTATTTCCGTTGCTATTGTACCGTATCATAAATGGTTCCTTGTACCACACGTGCCTCTAGTCTCTGGCATATAGAGACTCCTCTCGTATACACCGGCATTCTTCTGTACCAAGCTACAAACAACAGCGTTAACACTAATACAATATAATACCACTTTAAAAGCTACTTCTCTCTCTTTCTATTCTATTTCTCCCTTATCCTTGGGACTTACCGAGCGATTGTTCGCTGAGGATATTCTTTCTCTTTCTTCTTTGGAATGTTGTCAGGTGATCTGGACACCCAGGAGATCGAGCCTACTAGCGAGGACTTGGATTAGCTTGCCTACGACCCAGAGCTCTAGCTTCATTGTACACATATTCATTTCATTTCCATTTCTGTTACGCCACTGTTTAGGCATTACTTTCATTCAGATATATTTACTTTTTCATGCATTGTACAAAACAATGTTAATAAATAAAGTTGTTGTTCGGTTATACCTACTGTCTTTTGTCTCTTATGTATTTTTATATTGCTTAAATACGCTTATCGTATTTACTTTGGAGTAAATACGTAGTGGCCAGTCGCGTCCCCTTCGTCGTACACTGGGAAGCGAGGCGTGACAATTATCGGGAATTTCAAGTGTTGAAATTTGCAATGAGATTGTATACCTTCTATGAGATAGTTGGATCCTGATACCCACCGCGAATAAGAGTTACTTCTGGGAGAGTTTTACACATGACAATTAGCCGATCAAGTTGGTCAAGTCCTATAACGAGCGAAACCCTCGTCTAGAAAGGTCTTTACGGGGTTATACCTCTGGAAAAACAAAGTATTTTAATTAGGTCCGTGCGAAAGCACGTGGAACCTCCCTCAAAGTACCAATAATGGCCTGGCTGAAAGATTGGAGAACTTGTAAGGTGTAATTATTCCCAGCTAGTTTTACCTTTTTGGGTTTGAAGGAAGATTTGATAAAAAAACAGTGGGAGCCATTCTTATTAGATAAGATAATAACCAATCTAATCTTTCATGAGCATACGCTAAAGTGTTTTCTTCTCTCTCTCTCCGGATAGCGACCATGGCAGGCCTTAACCAAGATAATAATATGGATGTTTGACTGAACCCGCTTATTATACTGAGCAGGGAATCGTTGGTCCCGCTCCAACTTATAATTGTTATAAGACAGAGCAGGAAATAAGGGAATATCCGGATTCCCACACCGCCCAAACGAAGAATAAGTATGTTAATGTATCTTCTTCGGGTGTGTTAGTTATCGAGAACTGTTTCTCAGTTCATTCTACATCCTGGGTATTAGATACCGGATCGGGATCCCATATATGTAACATGTTACATGGGTTAAGGAAAGGTAGAGAACTGGGAGAGGGTGATCATTTCATAAGAGTAGGGAATGGTGCAAATGTTGCAGCCAAAGCAGTTGGCGAATATCACCTTGTATTACCAAATAGTAAAGCTATTATATTCCGACCCTGATATGCAAGCTTATATCAGTTTCATTATTAAGTAAAGAAAGATGTAATTTTGTAGTACAAGATAATGTTATGAACATATTCCTGAATCAAAAGTTGATTGGATCAGGCTCGTTAAATATTGGCATATTCGTTCTAGATCAAACCACAATTCTTAATATAAAGAACACACACAAGAGGGAGAGTTCAGAAATGAACGAATCCTTCTTGTGGCATTGTAGACTAGGTCATATCAATGCGACACGACTAGCTAAGTTACATAAGGATGGATATTTGAATCCGTTCGAATTTTCATCTTATGACACTTGCCAGTCATGTCTCAAAGGCAAGATGACCAAAACACCGTTCAGTGGACACGGAGAAAGAGTTACAAAACTCTTAGGACTGATACATAGTGATGTATGCGGTCCCATGTCTACACATGCCAGGAATGGTTCTTCGTACTTCATTACATTCACTGACGATCTCTCAAGATACGGACATGTGTTCCTGTTGAAACACAAGTCTGAAGCTTTTGAGAAATTCAAAGAATATAAGCACGAAGTAGTGAACCAAACGGGTAAAAGTATTAAGATCCTTCGATCTGATCGAGGAGGAGAATACTTGAGCAATGAGTTCCTGGACTATTTAAAAGAGAATGGGATTCTCTCTCAGCTTACTCCTCCTTATAGACCACAGCACAACGGTGTATCGGAGCGGAGGAATCACACCCTATTAGATATGGTGCGCTCTATGATGAGCACTGCTGAGTTACCTATTTTCTTTTGGGGTTATGCGCTTGAGACAGCAGCATACCTATTGAATCAAGTTCCGTCTAAATCTATACCTACCACACCATATGAGATATGGAGTGGGAAAGAGACCATGTCTTAAACGTGTTAAGATATGGGGTTGTCCGGCCTATGTCAAAAGGCAAATTCCGGACAAACTCGAGGCACGGTTAGTCCTTTGTAATTTTGTAGGATATCCTAAACATTCACATGGATATCTTTTCTATCACAGCGAGAAACAAAAGGTGTTTATTTCTTGACATGCCACCTTTTTAGAAAAGGAATTTCTTGCAAAAACTGCAACTGAAGATTTAGTAGAACCAGAGGATTCGATAGTTCCCAACGAATCCCAGGCTCTGCGCCGATCTAGTAGGGTTTCTCATCCACATGAGACATACTACGGTTTTCTTATTGATGGTGGGAGCGAGGACTGCATCATGGAAGATGATGACCCGACTAGCTTCGAGCAGGCCATCACGAGTGGGGACTCTGTTTAATAGCTGGATGCAATGTAATCTGAGATGGAATCCATGTACACCAACAAAGTATAGACTTTGGAAGTTGCTTACGAAGGGGTAAAACCTATTGGGAGCAAATGGATTTTTAAGAAGAAACTTGGTGTAGATAGAAAAGTTTAGACTTTCAAAGCTAGACTTGTTGCAAAGGGTTATCGTCAACGACCAGGTGTGGATTATGACGAAACCTTTTCTCCAGTGGCTATACGTAAGTCCATCCGGATCCTGCTTTCCATTGCTGCAAACCATAAATAAAAAATCTGGCAAATGGATGTTAAGACTGTAAGTCCACGTTGCACACCACGGTTCTTACGGGGAGGCGGAAACGGTAAAAAATGATTTTTGACAAAAAGGCAACATGGACTAAAAAGAGGATCTTTGCTAAAAAAAAACCTAGCAAACTACATGAGATTCTATCTACTACGTCATAGAGATTATACCTCATGATACCGGTCCTTCGGGTCTTCTCTCTGTTGTCCTGCAAGTCCATCCAAGCTCCGAGGATCGATCCGGATGTTGCTCACCTCCGCGGCCTCCTTGAGTCGAAGACGATCCACCCGAGAGTTTGTGTTCCGAGCTCCACCTTAAGCAGATGTAACTAGGGCAACAAGGTTGCTAGGCTTGATGTCCTAGGTTGTGTAGAGGAAGTAGATGGATGTGTTTGTCAATTTGCTTCCTTATTTTCTCAACACATGAGATCAAAGGAAGAATCAAGAGGAGGAAGAAGAAGGAGCAACCATGGAGCTTTTTCTTTTCATGAGAGAGAATGAGAAAAAAGATTATGAACTAAAGAAAATGAACAATGGAAATAATAATGCAAAAACATCATGATTACTAATCTTTTCATGATAAAGTACATGGCTACCTTGACTTGACCATTTTCATCACAAAAAGAAAATAAAAACCAAAGAATACTCTAAACCTCTCATGAAGATCCTAGTCAACTTTGGTCAAACGTTCAACAAAGTCAAGTATGGTCAAATGGTCAAAGCAATTAGCCATAACATAATTATCACTAAAAAGATTAGTAAATAATGTCCCCGGCTCATAATGGTTTTAACCGAATCAACTGTTAAAACCCTAATGAGCCCGCCTCATAAAGGTCTTGACCGAATCAACTGTCAAAACCCTAATGAGGCACCTCCTTCTTCTTCGCTCCTCGCAACTGTGCATACACACCCCCATCCGCATTCCGTAGAATGCGAATGCACAGAAGACAAAACAAATCCATCAATACAATACTAGGATCCGGCTTAAACCAAAGCCACTAGTATTGTCTGTCCGAACAGCATACGCACATAAGTGCACGTAAGTGATCGTAGCCTTGCCGTAAAACCATAAGGCCTCTACACCTTTCGCTCAGTGCAGGGAAACTCTCTTTGTGGGACTCTAAAGACTTGACACTACGCTGGCAGTGGGTTTAACCACAGACCGCAAGCGGCACTAGCTGTACATAACGGTCCCCAGGTAGATGTCGATAAGAAGGCCGATGAGGTAAACCCATCCGAACTCCTACTGAGCCTGAATGTGACAATCTCCGTACAGTCCGGTCCGTTCGTCTGAGAATATCGCATGGAAGGCCTATGGGGTGGTAAACGCCAGTCCCCTAATAGCGGTACAAGTCGTGTCGGAGTGTAGCCCAGAACACCCTGAGATAACACTGGAAACCTACCAGTATATCTCGCCTGCCCTGGCCAGGGACGACTGTGTGTAATGGCTCTCCTAGACACAACGCGATATCAACCCCCAATACCGGGAGAGACGAATCCTGTCTAACCGTCACTGCCTCCAAGTGCTTCGAGACTGTACCCAACTACTACCTGTTTGCACGACTCTTTTGAGCCGTGGTAGGGTAGTAATCAAAGAACAGTGGGAACACACTCGAGGCGAAGTGACAGTGTCAAGTCAGCGGACTAAGCTGTACTCATGTCACCTTGGAACTGATAACTGACGATAGGTATAATACCAACCAACAGTTCCCGACGAGTCCTGTCCAGTGTACTCGTAACCTAACGAGCACCCGCATACTATCTCCAGTACGACATACTGATGGCTGTGGGACAGACCATCTCCCCTGCTGGGATGAGAAGCGCATACGCTAGTCTACTCCGGAGTATCGATGCCCTGTCTCGATAGTCCTATGACTAGGGACCTGTATAAGGATGTGCTTATAGATTACCCAGCCCCCACAAGTGTGACTGCCATCACAACGCTGGTAATCAAGCAAAGATCCTAAGGGCTCTACTAATATGTATAAGCGATATGCTAAAAGAAACGCATGCACATATTAAAGTAGAAACAAACAAAGTAGCATACTACCATTTTGAGCAAGATTGTCTGTACAACTGTGAATATCCCAAGTTTCCATCAAGTAATATACAAGCTAGTATGATACAGTAATGGCCTCTAGGGCATATACATTAACAAAGACCGCCTTTCTAAATTGTGATTCTCAGGTACTTGAGAATGTTCTTTACTGCTATCCAGTGTTTCTCCCTTTGGTCCGACTGATACCGGCTTACAACGCTCAATGCGTATTCTACATCTGGTTTGGTACATAACATCGCATACATTATAGAGCCTACTGCAGATGCGTAGGGTATAGATGACATGCGAGCCCTTTCCAAATCAGTCTTGGGAGACATCTCTTTGGAGAGGGTGATTCCGTGACAAGCCGGTAGATTACCGCGCTTGGAATCTTCCATACTGAATCGTTTCAGTATGGTGTCGATGTACCTGGACTGTGAAAGTCCCAACATCCTTTTAGATCTATCACGATAGATCTGGATCCCCAGAATGTAGTTGGCATCGCCCAGATCCTTCATGGAGAACCGCTGTGACAAGAATCCTTTGACTGACTGTACCATAGGAATATCATTTCCTATTAAGAGAATGTCATTCTCGTACAAGACGAGGAATACCACAGTTCTCCCTACAATCTTGCTGTAAATGCATGGTTCATCTGGGTTTTTGATAAAGACGAATTCTTTGACAGTATCATCAAAGCAGATGTTCCAAATCCGTGATGCCTGCTTCAGTCCATAGATGGACTTGAGCAACTTGCACACTTTACCGCTGCTCCCACTCTGAATGAATCCCTCCGGCCGATCCATATAGACGCACTCTTCCAAATTTCCATTTAGGAAAGCCGTCTTTACGTCCATCTGCCAGATCTCATAATCGTGGAAGGCAGCAATGGCAAGAAAGATCCGAATGGATTTGAGCATAGCTACTGGAGAAAAGGTCTCGTCATAGTCCAAACCAGGTCTTTGACGAAAACCCTTTGCTACAAGCCTAGCTTTAAAGGTTTCAACCTGCCCATCTACACCAATCTTCTTTCTGAAGATCCATTTGCATCCTACGGGTTTTACCCCTTCTGGAGCAAAGTCCAAAGTCCAAACTTTGTTGGTGTACATGGACTCCATCTCGGTCCGCATTTCATCCAGCCATTTTACTGAGTCATCGCTCTGAATGGCTTGCTGGAAGCTAGTAGGCTCATCATAATCAATAGCGCAATCCTCTTTATCGCCGTCTATGAGAAAACCGTAGTATCTCTCGGGCGGATGAGACTGCCTACTACTCCTGCGGAGTGGTGCTGGGATGTCCGGTTCTCCTGAACCTTCTAGTTCTACCAAGGTTTCAGTAATAGCTTGTGGTTCTGGAATTTCTTCCAGTTCTATTGCGCTCCCACTTATCTGATTTTCCAAAAACTCAGTTTCCAAGAAGCGGGCATGACGAGAAACAAAGACCTTTTGCTCCTCTGCGTAATAGAAAATATACCCCTTGGAGTTCTTTGGGTATCCCACAAATTTACACTGTACTGAGCGTGCCTCGAGCTTGTCCGCACGCTGCTTTTTAACAAAAGCTGGACATCCCCATGTCTTAAAGTGTTTAAGACAGGGTTTCTTCCCACTCCACATCTAATATGGTGTGGTAGGCACTGACTTAGTAGGAACTTAGTTCAAAAGATATGCAGCTGTTTCTACTGCATAACCCCAGAAAGATCGCGGTAACTCAGCCTTACTCATCATGGAACGAACCATATCCAATAGAGTTCGATTCCGTCTTTCCGATACACCATTGTGTTGTGGTGTGTATAGAGGAGTAAGCTGCGAGAGAATTCCATTCTCTTTTAAGTAGTCCAGAAACTCGGCACTCAAGTATTCACCACCTCGATCAGATCTCGGTGTCTTGATACTTTTTCCTGTTTGTTTTTCAACTTCATTCTTGTATTCCCGAAATTTCTCAAAGGCCTCGGATTTATGCTTCATCATGAAGACATGTCCATACCTAGAGAATTCATCTGTGAAAGTAATAAGGTATGAATAACCACTTCGCGCATGTGTAGACATTGGACCACACACGTCACTGTGTATGAGTCCCAAAAGCTCGCTTGCTCTTTCTCCGTGTCCAGTGAACGGAGTCTTTGTCATCTTTCCCATGAGACAAGATTCACAAGTGGTATAAGACTGGTACTCGAATGGATTCAAGTATCCTTCTTTATGCAACTTTGTTAACCGTGTCTCATTAATGTGACCCAGTCTACAATGCCATAAGAAAGCCTGATTTAATTCCGGAGATTTTCTTTTAAGTGTGTTCTGGACACTGAAAATCTGAGCTTGATTCAATACGTATATCCCGTTTTCTAATGTACCTGATCCAATCAGAACTTGATTTAGGTGGATGTGGACCACATCGCTTACAAAAGTAAAATCATAACCTTCCTTAGAAAGTAAGGATACAGATATGATATTACAAGTCGCACCTGGTATATACAAACAGTTACGCAGAATTAATATCTGCCCAGTTGTCAGTCCAAGATGATATTCCCCTACGGATTCAGCGTTCATGCTCATTCCGTTAGCAACCATGAGAGTTATATCACATATCCTGATAACCCTACGGTTTCTCAGAGCCTGTAATGAATTATAGATGTGAGATCCTGATCCGGTATCCAATACCCAGGAAGTAGGGTTAACTGACATACAGTTCTCTATTACAAACACACCCGAAGCCGAAGCCACAACATGCTTCGAATCCTGGCTACTGGCTTTGCTAGCCCTGCAATCCTTCTGCCAATGTTCATTTCCATAACAATAGGAACGTCCTTCCTTTACTACATCCAGTCGCGAAACTTTTGCCCTTCCCTTTCCTTCTACTCCCCTGGTTTCCTTCAGGGTATAAGCAGAGGGCAGAGACTGTAGAATCAAGTCAGTACATGACCTGTTCTTCAACGTGGACTTCAGGTCCGTGAGCTCAAAATAGCTGGTCTTTGTAAGGACGTTTCCCCCTACAGATAACCCGATAGCCAACCTCGCTTGAAGCAATTCGTTCGAGGTCTCATATCTTGCGATACGAGATTGCTCTCCATATAAATCTTTGTTATGGAGGAAGATAGAAACTAAGTCCATCTTCTCGTGCTGCCTCTGGTATGCACCATCAACTGAGGCTAACACGAGGAACTTGGCTTTCGCACAGTCTTTTTCCGATGTCTTACGGATATCAATATCCGTGACAGGGAAAACTGGTCCTGTGACGGCAGGGGTTGGATTAGTTAAGAGGTGTCCCGGCTTGTCATGGGCAATGGACATCTGGACAGACCATTGCCAATCATAACAGTCAGATTCATTCATTTTATTATCTAGATGTAACCTATGTGTGGTCACTGGGTCGCTGCAATTAAGAGAGAGAGAAGAAAACACACAGCATGATGCTCTTGCAAGTTTAGATTGGTTTTTAATTTATCTAAACAGGATGGCTCCCACTGTTTCTCGAATCCTTCCTCAAACCATAAAAGAAGAATTAGTCGGGATCGATCTCACCGTACAATACTTGCTTAACTGTTCAGCCAGGCCAGTGTTGGTACTTCGAGGGAGGTTTTCCAACGCTTTTGCGAAGTTCGTTAATTAAGTAACCTCTTTTCCCTGTGGGCGTAGCCCCGCTAACACCTTTCTAGACACCTACTTGGTTTATAGCATTGATCGTTAAGTGAGAAAGTTCCTGAGGAGTAGCATATACTCACAGTAGGATCGGGATCCAAATATCATCGTGTGATAAAACTGAAGGAATCCTACTAGAATCATCACACTCCAAATGGTATGCAGCACTAGCAACTTTCAATTTCTTTAGAAACTCTCGATGTGGATTTTTGCCCCATGCCCCTTATGACCTTGACTAAGGCCAACAAATCATAAGTCACATGTCAAGTTCTACCCGTCATTGTCCAGGTTGATTTGAACCCACCCGTATATACCCTTGACTATGGCCAACAAAGTAATACGACTGTCCCAAACCAACGCATCTATCTATGCAACATATGAATACCCACCAGCTACCAATCACTGTGCCTTGACTAAGGCCAACAAACACAGCTTGAATACTGTTGGATATTCATATGAAACGATGGAGGGCTACGAATGGTTTTGGCGAAACCGTGAACGTAGTGAACTTGATATAATCGAAGGAACCTTGATAGCTTTTAAAAGGAGTGGTTTAAGCTCCGTGTTTAAAAGTTGTTTTTGAAAAGAAACCGAGTGGTATTGAAATTGTTCCGACGACTTTACATTGGTTTATTTTCTTGCATTAATTTAATGCGTCCCATCATTTAATCCTACCATTGCAGAAAACAACGAAAATATGACGTACGCTTATGCCATCCGCATTCGCCACGGGGCCCCGTCATCACCCGTTAGGTTACTTAACTAACGACAGAGCGGGGGCTGGACTAGCGCGGATGCAAAACATAAGCAACGCCTAAATAGATATCATATATAGATATATACATTCGTCAGATGCAATGATAGCCATTCCAGATCACAGATGAACACTTTGGATATACTAGGAATCCGCGTTTCGTTCGAGCCTGCAACGAAAGACGGATTACACGGTCACGATGAATAGCCAAACCCCACCCTAGACCCCTACGGGTGTGGCAAACTACCCGCCAAGTACCCGAAGTGAAGCAACCTCCCTCAATAACGTGAGTAGGCCACTCGGCACTTCGAGATACCCGGTAGTTTGTGCACCCCACCTTGGGTCTATCCTAGGAGCAAAAACAGTGAAAGAAATAATATACAATGGCGGCTACAACCTCATCCCGGGTGTGCGGCCATAAAAATAATATTACATCAATTACAAATTTTACATTGAATGAAAGAAAAAGAAACTCTCATCTCACAAACCCCGGCTATTCATCCGCGACAATTCAACGAGTTCATATACACAAACCATCAACATTACAGATCACAGATATGTATAACCCCCACTAATCGACGTATAGCGATTAGCAGACGTTCAATACATATATCACATCACAGATAAAATCCATTAGCCAAAGTCTATGGAATTTCGATCAAAAATACGGATTTGCAACTACCCTAAACACAACTTTATTCTCTGGAAATTCTGGGAAGAAACAAAATATGCTAAAAATCCCAAAACAGAACACTGGAAACACTGCACCAAAACCGAGTCGCGGCCGAGTCAACTCGGCCGCGGATCCGCGGCCAAACGCATGGTTTGGCCTCGGTTCCGCGGTGAGTTGGCCGAGTCACTGGCTCGTTTTTGGTGTGTGTTTTTTTAAAAAACCCTGAGCCGATTTTTAATGTATGTCAAATTATTTTTGGAGCAGTTTTAAAAATAGGCAGAAAATTGATTTTTTCGGACGTGTTTTGTGATTTTTTTCCGATCGAAATTCTAAATACTTTGCTAACATGCTAGTTTGTGTTTAGCCAGGCTCTGATACCACTGTAAGTCCACGTTGCTCACCCCGGTTCTTATGGGGAGGCGGAAACGGTAAAAAACGATTTTTGACACAAAGGCAACATGGACTAAAAAGAGGATCTTTGCTAAACAAAAACCTAGCAAACTACATGAGGTTCTATCTACCATGTCATAAAGATTATACCTCATGATACCGGTCCTTCGGGTCTTCTCTCCGCTGTCCTGCTCGTCCATCCAAACTCCGAGGATCGATCCGGATGTTGCTCACCTCCGCCGCCTCCTTGAGTCGAAGAGGATCCACCCGAGAGTTTGTGTTCCGAGCTCCACCTCAAGACGAGGTAACTAGGGCAACAAGGTTGCTAGGCTTGATGACCTAGGTTGTGTAGAGGAAGTATATGGATGTGTTTGTCAATTTTCTTCCTTATTTTCTCAACATATGAGATCAAAGGAAGAATCAAGAATCAAGAGGAGGAAGAAGAAGGAGAGAAAAGATTATGAACTAAAGAAAATGAACCATGGAAATAATAATGCAAAAACATCATGATTACTAATCTTTTCATGATAAAGTATATGGCTACCTTGACTTGACCATTTTCATCACAAAAAGAAAATGAAAACCAAAGAATACTCTAGACCTCTCATGAAGATCCTAGTCAACCTTGGTCAAACGGTCAACAAAGTCAAGTATGGTCAAATGGTCAAAACAATTAGCCATAACATAATTATCACTAAAAATATTAGTAAATAATGTCCCCGGCTCATAATGGTTTTAACCGAATCAACTGTCAAAACCCTAATGAGCCCGCCTCATAAAGGTCCTGACCGAATCAACTGTCAAAACCCTAATGAGGCACCTCCTTCTTCTTCGTTCCTCGCAACTGTGCATACATACCCGCATCCGCATTCCGTAGAATGCGAATGCACAGAAGACAAAACAAATCCATCCATACAATACTAGGATCCGGCTTAAACCAAAGCCCACTAGTATTGTCTGCCCGAACAGCATACGCACACAAGTGCACGTAAGTGATCGTAGCCTTGCCGTAAAACCATAAGGCCTCTACACCTTTCGCTCAGTGCAGGGAAACTCTCTGTGTGGGACTCTAAAGACTTGACACTACACTGGCAGTGGGTTTAACCACAGACCGCAAGCCGCACTAGCTGTACGTAACGATCCCCAGGTAGATGTCGATAAGAAGGCCGATGTGGTAAATCCATCCGAACTCCTATTGAGTCTGAATGTGACAATCTCCGTACAGTCCGGTCCGTTCGTCTGAGAATATCGCATGGAGGGCCTAGGGGGTGGTAAACGTCAGTCCCCTAATAGCGGTACAAGTTGTGTCGGAGTGTAGCCCAGAACACCCTGAGATAACACTGGAAACCTACCAGTATATCTCGCCTGCCCTGGCCAGGGACGACTATGTGTAATGGCTCTCCTAGACATAACGCGACATCAACCCCCAATACCGGGAGAGATGAATCCTATCTAACCGTCACTGCCTCCAAGTGCTTTTAGACTGTACCCAACTACTACCTGTTTGCACGACTCCTTTGAGCCGTGGTAGGGTAGTAATCAAAGAACAGTGGGAACACACTCGAGGCGAAGTGACAGTGTCAAGTCAGCGGACTAAGCTGTACTCATGTCACCTGGAAACTGATAACTGACGATAGGTATAATACCAACCAACAGTTCCCGACGAGTCCTGTCCAGTGTACTCGTAACCTAACGAGCACCCGCATACTATCTCCAGTACGACATACTGATGGCTGTGGGACAGACCATCTCCCCTACTGGGATGAGAAGCGCATACGCTAGCCTACTCCGGAGTATCGATGCCCTGTCTCGATAGTCCTATGACTAGGGACCTGTATAAGGATGTGCTTATAGATTACCCAGCCCCCACAAGTGTGACTGCCATCACAACGCTGGTAATCAAGCAAAGATCCTAAGGGCTCTACTAATATGTATAAGCGATATGCTAAAAGAAACACATGCACATATTAAAGTAGAAATAAACCAAGTAGCATACTACCATTTTGAGCAAGATTGTCTATACAACTGTGAATATCCCAAGCTTCCATCAAGTAATATACAAGCTAGTATGATACAGTAATAGCCTCTAGGGCATATACATTAACAAAGACCGCCTTTCTAAATTGTGATTTAGAGGAGTGTGTGTACATGACTCAGCCAGAGGGCTTCGTAGACAGTGGGAGCAGTGAAAAGGTGTGCAAGCTGCTTAAATCCATCTACAGGTTAAAGCAGGCATCACGGAGTTGGAACATCTGTTTTGATGTGGCAGTCAAAGAGTTTGACTTCATCAAAAATGTTGATGAACCTTGTATATACAAGAAGGTGGCAGAGAGTAAGGTTGTCTTCTTCATATTGTACGTGGATGACATACTCTTGATAGGAAATGATGTTTCTATGCTGCACTCGGTCAAGCTCTTCTTGTCACATAGATTCTCGATGAAAGATCTAGGTGATGCCTCATGCATCTTGGGGATTAAGATCTATAGAGATAGATCTAAATGGATACTGGGATTGTCCCAATCAAAGTACATTGATACCATACTAAAGAGATTTAGTATGGAAGAATCCAAGCATGGGAATTTACCCACGATCTCTGGACTCACTCTTTCCAAAGAGATATCTCCTAAGACTGATTTGGAGAGAGCTCGCATGCAAGGGATACCCTATACTTCTGCAGTATGCTCTATCATATCACGATGCTCTGTACCGGACCTGATGTAGCATACTCACTAAGTGTAGTGAGTAGGTATCAAGCAGATCCTGGAGAGAGTCACTGGACAGCTGTGAAGAACATTCTCAAGTACTTGAGAAGGACTAAGGAGATGTTCTTATTGTATGGTAACGGAGAACTCCAGGTGGATTCCTTTACCGATTCGAGCTTCCAAAGTGATAAGGACGACTCTAAGTCATACTCAGGATTTTTCTTTATCCTGAATGGAGGGGCGGTATGTTGGAAGAGTTCCAAACAGGAAACCGTGGCAGACTCGACGATGGAGGATGAATACATCGCTGCCAAAGAGGCTGTCCAGATGAAAAAGTTCATAACTGAACTTGGTATGGTTCCGTCCATTGAGCATCCAATACCTTTGTATTGTGATAACAATGGAGCTGTGGCTTTGGCCAAGGAACCCAGGTCCCATCAGAGATCCAGGCATATTATGAGGCGGTATCACCTGATCCGGGAAACAGTTGATTGCCGGGTGATCGAGGTCAGGAGAGTTGACATGAAGAACAACACCGCGGATCCACTCACAAAGGCCATACCCCAGATACAATTTGAAAGACTCTTCGGGATGTTGAGTATGAGATACTACAACAGCTGGCCTTAGTGCAAGTGGGAGATTGTTAGTTATGTATATGCCCTAGAGGCCATTATTATACATATGATGTATATTATAGTGGATGCTTGGATATATATAGAGAGGACTTTCTTGCTCGACATGATAGTATGCTATCTAGTTTTTATTTTGTCTTAACATGTTGACTTGTATTGGGTTACTGTCTTGCTCTCACATGTTGATAAAGCCCTTAGGATATATGCTTGACTACTAGGACTATGATGCAGATCATACTAGTGGGGCTAGGGTAGTCCATGAGTACATCCTATAATTGTTTCTAGTCGTGGGTGTATCGAGACAGGGCATCGATACTCCAAAGTAGACTAGCGTATACGCATCTTGACCCATATGATGGGCAATGGATGATCCCACATCCATTGGTGTTTGACACCAAAGATGGTGTACGGGTGCTCAGTGGAGAATGGGTACATTGAACAAACTCGCCGAGAACTCCTAGATGGTATTATACCTATCGTCAGATAGCAGTTCTCTAGTGACACTGGTACAGTTTGTAGACCCGAGATCGTCATAAAGTCATGTGTGATTCCCAATGTGCTTTGATTTCCACCTTACCACGTTCACGAGAACGTGCAAAACGGTGGCTTTTGGGTACAGTCCCGAATCACATGGAGGAAATGAGCGATAGGAGGGGTTTCGTCTCTCCCGGTATTGGGGTTGATGTTGCGCTGCGTTCAATTGGCTATAACTGGAAGTCCCCAGACAGAGCTGATATGGAGATCTACTGGTAAGTGTTATCAGTAGTTTCTCGACATTTTATGAACCTCACATCGACACGACTTATCGGTTACTGGGGTCTGATGTCTACCATCCCTAAACTAGATATGCGACATATCAGACGAAGAGACCGAACTGTACGGTAGTGTTACTGATTGGATTCACAGGAGTGTATGCAGGATTGCTTGTTGATCTTCTGATCGCTCAATACCCGGGTGGCTGTTATGTTTAGCTGACTGCTTACAGCTTGTGGGTGTTTGATATGATCATCACCTACTGCCGGCGTATTTACGAGTCTTTAGAGTCCTCCACAGAGGTTTCTTGGCTCAGGCGAAACGGAGTAGGAGCACATATGTGATATGTGCGGGACGGAGGTTAATACGATATGTGATACCATATTCTATTCTCGCGATATATGATATCGGCCGGTTATATGTGATATAGCTGGGTCATCAGATCAAGTGTTGATTCGATGAAATGATACATTTTATATCAGTCGGTTATATGTAATATAGCCGGATTATCGGATCAAGTGTTGATTCGATAATTTAAAGTATAATTATATATTTGATATATTAAATTACATTAACTAATATATGCTCACTTAAATATTTCATTTTCTCACTTTGGATACATTTAACATATATGTGATATATGTTTATTGTATTCTTTTCTTTTGTTACATTATATATTATATATGTGATATATAATATTGTAACATGCTAGGTAATGTTAGTGTATATGCCTTAGGGGCCATTATTGTATCATACTAGATTGTATATTACTTAATGGAAGCTTGGGATATTCACAGTTATATATACAGTCTTGCTAAAAATGGTAGTATGCTACTTGGTTTGTGTCTACTTTAATATGTGCATATGTTTCTTGTAACGTATCACATATACATATTAGTAGAGCCCATAGGTTCTTTGCTTGATTACCAGCGTTGAGATGGCAGTCACACTAGTGGGGGCTGGGTAGTCTATAAGCAACATCCTATACATGTCCCTAGTCGTAGGATTATCGAGACAGGGCATCGATACTCCAGAGTAGACTGGTGTGTACGCTTCTCATCCCAGTTGGGGAGATGGTCTGTCCCATAGCCATAAGTACGTCGTACTGGAGATAGTATACAGGTGCTCGTTAGGTTACGGGTACACCGGACAGGACTCGCAGGGGAACTGTTGGTTGGTATTATACCCATAGTTAGTTAACAGTTCCCAGGTGATATGAGTACAGCATAGTCCGCAGACTTGACACTACTACTTCGCCTCGAGTGCGTCCCACTGTTCTTAGATTGCTACCCTACCACGGCTCAAAGGAGTCATGCAAACAGGTAGCAGTTGGGTGCAGTCCCGAGCACTTGGAGGCAGTAGTGGTTAGACAGGATTCGTCTCTCCCGGTATTGGGAGATGATATCGCGCTGTGTCAGAGAGCCATTACGCAAAGTCCCTGGCCAGGGCAAGCGAGATATACTGGTAGGTTCCAGTAGCTTCTCAGGGTGTAATGGGCTTTGCTCCGACACGACTTATACAGCTATTAGGGGACTGACGCTTGCCGCCCCCTAGGCTTGATATGCGATAGTCTTAGACGAACAGACCGGACTGTACGGAGATTGTCACATCAGGGTCAGTGGGATCAGGGTCAGTGGGAGTTCGGATGAGTTTACTCATCGGCCTTCTTATTGACATCTACCTGGAGACCGTTACGTACAGCTAGTGCCGCTTGCGGTCTGTGGTTAAACCCACTGCCAGCATAGTGTCGAGTCTTTAGAGTCCCACACAGAGAGTTTCCCTGCTCCAGGCAAAACGATATAGAGGTCGTACGGTTTTAAGACAAGGGTTCGGACGCGTACGTGTGTTTACGCACGTACGACTTTTCGGACAGTTTTTACTAGCCGGCTTTGGTTTAAGCCAGATTCTAATATCGGGTTATTGGATTTATACAGTCTAAAGTTTTTCCGTGTTTTCACGGATATGAGGGGCGTTCTCGTAATTTGTCGGGAAGCTTCTAGAAGCATGGTGACTTGGGGGGGTAAGGTGGCATTGCATTAAATGAGATTAGTGACTCATTTGTGTGATTCATCCATGTCATTAATGCATCATAAATGCTTAATGACTCATGGAGATGAATCACTCAAATGCATTTATGAAGCATGGTTGATTAATCATTTATTTATTTATTTGATAAATAATAATGCTTCATAAATATTATGATAGATCATTATCTCATTTCATTCTCATCTTCACCTTCTCTCTCCTCAAGCTCACCCTCTCTTCAAACCCTAACCCTAACCTCTCATGTGTTGAGATCAAGGGTTAGCTAGACTAATACATCCGTATTCTCACACTATATCCCCTAGGTAGCTTAGATTAGCACTTCAAGCAACCTAGTTATCTCAATTTAGAGATTAAGCTTGGCGTAGGAACTTTCGGGTGGATCGTCTTTGACTCGAGGAGGCCGTTGAGGTGCCGATGTTCCAAGGAGCCTACGAGGAGTGGAGGACAGCGATGAAGACCCGAAGGACATGTAACGTGAGGTATAACTTTGAATCCGGGTAGTTAAACCTCTTGTATATAGTTAGCAATGGTTTAGATAACGATTCATGCGCTCAAGTACGTGTTACGAAGCTTTGATAATCGTTTTTCATATATTCCGCCTCCCCGCAAGTTCGTAGGGTGCGTGACATGGACTTACAGTGGTATCAGAGCCAACTAAACTATTACTAGCTTGTTAGCAACTAAATAGAAGTTCGATCGACGGAAAACACGAAAACAAAACCCCGAAAATTCCAAGTTTCTGTTAATTTTAAAAGTGTCTGAAAAAATATTTGACATACTTTAAAATTCACAGAAGGGAAATATAAGAATACTGGGAAAATAGGAGGACACAACTCGACTAGACGGCCGCGGAACCGCGGCCAAATGGTGCTTTTGGCCGCGGATCCGCCGCCGAGTCAACCCCGAGTTGACTCGGATTTGCGCAGTAATTCTTATTTTAAAGTGTCTTGTTTTCCTGTATATACTGTTTCTGCCCAGGTTTCTTCAGTCAGGTTTTGTTTTGGGGTAGACACGGAATATGGTATTCGATCGATGTTCTAAGATATTTGCTAATTGGGTTTTTATCTGTAATGTTTAATGTGTTCGTAAACCTCCCCAAACTGCTAGTATGTCGGTTGGCACGGGGTTGCATATTTCTGAAATGTTTACTGCTTGTGTATATGAACTGTGTTGGACTGTTTTGATGATTAGCCGGGGTTTGAGATGTGTTTAATATTCATTCATTCAATGTAAATGTAATTTAATGTAATATTCTTTTGCGGGGCACATCCAGGTTGCGGTTGTAGCCACCGTTGTATTATTTCTTTTTACTGTTTTTGCTCCTAGGATAGACCCAAGGTGGGGTACACAAACTACCGGGTACGTCAAAGTGTTTAGTGGCCTACTCACGTTGTTGAGGGAGACCGCTTCACTTCGGGTACTTGGCGGGTAGTTTGCCGTACTCGTAGGGGTCTAGGGTGGGGTAATGGCTATTCATCACAACTGTGTAATCCGTCTTTTATTGCAGGCTCAAAGCAAATGCGGATTGCTAGTAAATCCAATAAAGTTCATCTGTGATCTGGAATGCTTATTATTGCGTCTGACGAATGTACAATATCTATATATGATAGCTATTAGACGTCACTTATGTTTTACACCCGCTCTAGCCCAGCCCCCGCTCTGTCGTTAGTTAAGTAACCTAACGGGTGATGACGGGACCCAGTGGCGAATGCGGATGGCATAAGAGGACGTGGTATTTTCATTGTTTTCTGCAATGACAGGATAAATGATGGGACGCATTATTATAATGCAAAGAAAATAAACCAAAGTTAAATCATTGGAACAAATTTAAAAGAAACCACTCGGTTATTTTAAAAAGAAGAATTTTTAATTGCGGAGCTTTAACCACTCCTTTTAAAAAGTATCAGGTTCCTTCGATTATATCAAGTTCACTACGTTCACGGTTTTGCCAAAACCATTCGTAGCCCTCCGTCATTTCATTTGGGTATTCAGTAGTATTCAAGCTATGTATATTTGGCCCTTAGTCAAAACATAGTGTTTGGTAGCTGCTGGGGTTTTCATTTGTTGCATAGATAGATGCGTTGGTTTGGGACAGTCGTATTACTTTTCTTGGCCCTTAGTCAAGAGTATATACGGGTGGGTTCAAATTAACCTGGATAATGACGGGTAGAACTTGACATGTGACTTATGACATATTTGACCCTTAGTCAAAGTCATAAGAGCATGGGGCAGAAATCCAAATCGGGAATTTCTAAAGAAACTGAAATTTGCAGAGATATGCATACCATGTTGGAGTTTGATAAATGTTGGGAGGATTCCTTCAACATTATCATACGATAATATTTTGGATCCCGATCCTACTGTGAGTATATACTACTTATCAGGAGATTAGTCACTTAACGATTAATGCTATAAACCAAGTAGGTGCCTAGAAAAGTGTCAGCGGGGTTATGCCCCCAGGGAAAAGAGGTTATTTAATTAAGGAACTTCGCGAAAGCGTTGGAAAACCTCCCTCGAAGTATCGACACTGGCCTGGCTAAACGGTTAAGCAAGTATTGTACAGTGAGAATTGTCCTGGCTAATTCTTCTTTTATGGTTTGAGGAAGGATTCGAGAAACAGTGGGAGCCATCCTGTTTAGATAAATTAAAAACCACTCTAAACTTGCAAGAGCATCATGCTAATAGTATTTTCTTCTCTCTCTCTTAATTGCAGCGACCTTGCGACCACACATAGGTTACATCTAGATAACAACTTGATTGAATATGACTTATATGACTGGCAAAGGTCTGTCCAGATGTCCATAGCCTATGACAAACTGGAACACCCTATTACTACTCAAGATCCCGACGTCCCAGGTCCAGTTTCCACCGTCGCGGATATGGATATCCGTCAGACAAGGGAAAAGGATAAAACGAAAGCCAAGTGCCTCGTGTCAGCTTCAGTTGATGGTGTATACCAGAAGCAGCACGAGAAGATGGACTTAGTTTCCATTTTTCTCCATAACAAAGATTTATATGGAGAGCAATCTCATATCGCAAGATATGAGACCTCGACCGAATTAATTCAAGCGGGGTTGGCCGTCGGGTCATTTGTAGGGGACAACGTCCTTATAATGACTAGCCATATTGATGAACTCCATGACCTGGAAACCACGTTGGAGAACGAGTCAGGTACTGACTTGTTTCTACAGTCTCTACCTTCTACCCTGAAGGAAACCAGGGAAGTAGAAGGAAAGAGAAGGGCAAAAGTTTCGGAACTGGATGTAGTAAAAGAGGGACATTCCTATTGTTATGGGATGGGGCATTGGCAGAAGGATTGCAGGGCTAGCAAAGCCAGTAACCAGGATACGAAGTATGTTGTGGCTTCAGCCTCAAGTGTGTTTGTAATTGAGAACTGTATTTCAATTAACTCTACTTCCTGGGTACTAGATACCGGAGCAAGATCTCATATCTGTAATTCATTACATGCTTTGAGAAATAGTAGAGTTATAAAAGCAGGTGATTGGTCTCACACAGTAGCAAACGGAATGACTGTGAACGCTGAATCAGTGGGAGAATATCGTCTAGGTTTGACAAGTGGGCAGATATTGATTCTACGTAACTGTCTGTATGTACCAAGTATGACTTGTAATATCATATCAGTATCCTCACTTTCAAGAGAGGGATATAATTTTACATTCATAAGCGATGTAGTTCACATCCATCTAAATCAAGTTCTGATTGGGTCAGGTACATTAGATAACGGCATATACGTATTGAGTCAAGCTCAGGTTTTCAATGTCCAGAACACACTTAAAAGAAAGTCTCCAGAAATAAATCAGGCTTTCTTATGGCATTGTAGACTAGGTCACATCAATGAAACACGATTAACTAAGTTATATAAAGAAGGATATTTGAATCCGTTCGAATATCAATCTTATGCTACTTGTGAATCTTGTCTCATAGGAAAGATGACAAAGACTCCGTTTACAGGACACGGAGTAAGAGCGAGCGAGCTCTTGGGACTCGTACACAGTGACGTGTGCGGTCCAATGTCTACATATGCGTGAGGTGGTTATTCCTACTTCATTACTTTTACAGATGATTTCTCTAGGTATGGATATGTCTTCTTAATGAAGCATAAATCCGAGGCTTTTGAGAAATTCCAAGAATATAAGAATGAAGTGGAAAAAAAACAGGCAAGAGTATAAAAACACTGAGATCTGATCGAGGTGGTGAATACTTGAGTGCCGAGTTCCTGGATTACCTAAAAGAGAATGGAATTCTCTCTCAGCTTACTCCTCCATACACACCACAACACAATGGTGTATCAGAAAGGAGGAATCGAACCCTATTGGATATGGTTCGTTCCATGATGAGTAAGGCTGAGTTACCGCGATCATTCTGGGGATATGCACTAGAATCAGCTGCATATCTTTCGAACCATGTTCCCACCAAGACTGTGCCTACCACACCATATCAGATGTGGAGTGGGAAGAAACCCTGTCTAAAACATTTTAAGACATGGGGATGTCCAGCTTTTATAAAAAAGCAGCATGCGGACAAGCTCGAGGCACGCTCAGTACAGTGTAAGTTTGTGGGATATCCAAAGCACTACATGGGATATTATTTCTATTACGTAGAGGAACAAAAGGTTTTTGTTTCTCGTAATGCCCATTTTCTAGAATATCAGTTTTTAGAAAAGGAAACAAGTGGGAGCGAAATAGAACTGGAAAAAATTCCAGAACCACAAACTACTACTGAAAGTTTGGTAGAACCAATAGTTCAAGAAGAACCGGACATCCCAGCACCACTCCGCAGAAGTAGTAGGCAGTCTCATCCGCCCGAGAGATACTACGGTTTTCTCATAGACGGGGATAGAGAGGATTGCACTATTGACTATGATGAGCCTACTAGCTTCCAGCAAGCCATTCGGAGCGGTGACTCAGTAAAATGGCTGGATGCAATGCGGACCGAAATGGAGTCCATGTACACTAACAAAGTATGGACTTTGGACACTGCTCCAGAAGGGGTAAAACCCGTAGGATGCAAATGGATCTTCAAAAAGAAGATTGGTGTAGATAGACAGGTTGAAACCTATAAAGCTAGACTTGTTGCAAAGGGTTTCCGTCAAAGACCTGGTTTGGACTATGACGAAACCTTTTCTCCAGTGGCTATGCTCAAATCCATTCGGGTCCTTCTTGCTATTGCTGCCTTCCACAATTATGAGATCTGGCAGATGGACGTAAAGACGGATTTTCTAAATGGAAATTTGGAAGAGAGCGTCTATATGGATCAGCCAGAAGGATTCATTCAGAGTGGGAGCAGCGGTAAAGTATGCAAGCTGCTTAAGTCCATTTATGGACTAAAGCAGGCATCGCGGAGTTGGAACATCTGTTTTGATGATACTGTCAAGGAATTTGACTTTATCAAAAATCCAGATGAACCATGCATATACAGTAAGATTGTAGGGAGAGCTGTAGTATTCCTCGTTTTGTACGTGGATGAAATTCTCCTAATAGGAAATGATATTCCTATGTTACAGTCAGTCAAAAGTTTTTTGTCACAGAAGTTCTCCATGAAAGACCTAGGTGATGCCACCTACATTCTGGGGATCCAGATCTATCGTGATAGATCAAAGAGGATGTTGGGACTTTCGCAGTCCAGGTACATAGACACCATATTGAAAACATTCAGTATGGAAGATTCTAAGCGCGGTAACCTACCGGCTTGTCACGGAATCACCCTCTCCAAAGATATGTCTCCCAAGACTGATTTGGAAAGGGATCGCATATCGATTATACCCTACGCTTCAGCGGTAGGCTCTATAATGTATGCGATGTTATGTACCAGACCAGATGTAGCATACGCATTGAGCGTAGTAAGCCGGTATCAAGCAAACCCAGGGGAGAATCACTGGATAGCAGTAAAGAACATTCTCAAGTACCTAAGGAGGACTAAGGAGATGTTCTTGGTGTATGGCGGAAAAGACCTCCAGATGGAGGCCTTTGCCGACTCCGGCTTCCAGAGTGACAAAGATGACTCCAAGTCCATGTCGGGTTATGTCTTTACCCTCAATGGAGGGGCGGTCTGTTGGAAGAGTTCCAAGCAGGAGACCGTTGCTGACTCAACAATGAAAGCAGAGTACATAGCTGCTTGCGATGCCGCAAAAGAAGCTGTCTGGATGAAGAAGTTCCTCACAGAACTTCAGGTGGTTCCTACCAGTGTTGATCCAATACCTCTGTATTGTGACAACAACGGCGCTATAGCTTTAGCGAAGGAACCTAGGTCCCATCAGAAGTCCAGACACATCTTAAGGAGGTATCACCTGATCAGGGAGATCGTAGATCGCCGGGAGATCGAGGTGAAAAGAGTAGAGACGGAGAATAATATTGCTGATCCATTCACAAAGGCCATTCCTCAGACGCAGTTTGAGAGGCTATTCGAGATGATAGGTCTACGATATGCCAGCTCATGGCCCTAGTGCAAGTGGGAGATTGTTAGTGTATATGCCCTAGGGGCCATTATTGTATCATACTAGATTGTATATTACTTAATGGAAACTTGGGATATTCACAGTTATATATACAGTCTTGCTAAAAATGGTAGTATGCTACTTGGTTTGTGTCTACTTTAATATATGCATATATTTCTTGTAACGTATCACTTATACATATTAGTAGAGCCCATAGGTTCTTTGCTTGATTACCATCGTTGAGATGGCAGTCACACTAGTGGGGGCTGGGTAGTCTATAAGCAACATCCTATACATGTCCCTAGTCGTAGGATTATCGAGACAAGGCATCGATACTCCAGAGTAGACTAGTGTGTACGCTTCTCATCCTAGTTGGAGAGATGGTCTGTCCCATAGCCATCAGTACGTTGTACTGGAGATAGTATACAGGTGCTCGTTAGGTTACGGGTACACCGGACAGGACTCGCAGGGGAACTGTTGGTTGGTATTATACCCGTCGTCAGTTAACAGTTCCCAGGTGACATGAGTACAGCATAGTCCGCAGACTTGACACTACTACTTTGCCTCGAGTGTGTCCCACTGTTCTTAGATTGCTACCCTACCACGGCTCAAAGGAGTCGTGCAAACAGGTAGCAGTTGGGTGCAGTCCCGAGCACTTGGAGGCAGTAGTGGTTAGACAGGATTCGTCTCTCCCGGTATTGGGAGATGATATCGCGCTGTGTCAGAGAGCCATTACACAAAGTCCCTGGCCAAGGCAAGCTAGATATACTGGTAGGTTCCAGTAGCTTCTCAGGGTGTAATGGGCTTCGCTCTGACACGACTTATACAGCTATTAGGGGACTGATGCTTGCCGCCCCCTAGGCTTGATATGCGATAGTCTTAGACGAACAGACCGGACTGTACGGAGATTGTCACATCAGGCTCAGTGGGAGTTCGGATGAGTTTACTCATCGGCCTTCTTATCGACATCTACCTGGGGACCGTTACGTACAGCTAGTGCCGCTTGCGGTCTATGGTTAAACCCACTGCCAGCGTAGTGTCGAGTCTTTAGAGTCCCACACAGAGAGTTTCCCTGCTCCAGGCCAAATGATATAGAGGTCGTACGGTTTTACGACAAGGGTTCGTACGCGTACGTGTGTTTACGCACGTACGACTTTTCGGACAGTTTTTACTAGCCGGCTTTGGTTTAAGCCAGATTCTAGTATCGGGTTATTGGATTTATACAGTCTAAAGTTTTTCTGTGTTTTCACGGATAGGAGGGGCGTTCTCGTAATTTGTCGGGAAGCTTCGAGAAGCATGGTGACTTAGGGGGGTAAGGTGGCATTGCATTAAATGAGATTAGTGACTCATTTGTGTGATTCATCCATGTCATTAATGCATCATAAATGCTTAATGACTCATGGAGATGAATCACTCAAATGCATTTATGAAGCATGGTTGATTAATCATTTATTTATTTATTTGATAAATAATAATGCTTCATAAATATTATGATAGATCATTATCTCATTTCATTCTCATCTTCACCTTCTCTCTCCTCAAGCTCACTCTCTCTTCAAACCCTAACCCTAACCTCTCATGTGTTGAGATCAAGGGTTAGCTAGACTAAAACATCCATAACCTCACTCTATATCCCCTAGGTAGCGTAGATTAGCACTTTAAGCAACCTAGTTATCTCAATTTAGAGATTAAGCTTGGCGTAGGAACTTTCGGGTGGATCGTCTTTGACTCGAGGAGGCCGTTGAGGTGCCGATGTTCCAAGGAGCCTACAAGGAGTGGAGGACAGCGATGAAGACCCAAAGGACATGTAACGTGAGGTATAACTTCGAATCCGAGTAGTTAAACCTCTTGTATATAGTTAGCAATGGTTTAGATAACGATTGATGCGCTCAAGTCCGTGTTACGAAGCTTTGATAATCGTTTTTCATATATTCCGCCTCCCCGCAAGTTCGTGGGGTGCGTGACATGGACTTACAGGTTATACATGCAACTAGGGTTTAATGAGATTCACACCATGGCTATAATTAGGGTTAGATTTATTATTTATTTCAGTTAATTCTATATTGTGGATAATTACTTAAAATATTTTTTTAAGTTGACTTTGTCCACTCTTTAGATATTTGCTAAGATATTTGTTAACCTAACCCTAACCCTAGCCCATGGTTTATTCTCTACAAGAGTTAGCCATGATACTTTTAACCCTTAGTTACATTTCTAACCTCATAACAATTCATTCTCGCTTGAGCTTGAGCTTCTTCTTCTTCTTGCTCTTGATTCTTGCTCTCTTGATTTCTTCATGTGATGGAAAAATTGTGAGAAATAAAATACTAAAGTGAGGAAAATTCCTACTTCATTATCCTATTCTATACTAGCCATATAGATTAGTGTGTTAGATTCACTGGTTCCTAATTAGTGAAGAGATAGCTTGGGTTTATGACTCCTCAAGGTAGATCATCTTGGATTGTGAACACTTCAAGCAAGCATTGATCATTCACCTCATGGTGCCTCTCTAGAGTCCGGAAGCTTGATGATCGCAGCGAAGGGACCACAACTCGGAGCTTATGAAGCGAAGGAACGGACTACAAAGGTTGTAATCCCCATCTCTTAGATGTTAAGTTGTTAACATGTAGTTTAGTTTGATTCTCTAGTTATAGATTCATGGTTAGGGTTATCTAGAACGGCAAAAATTTAAACTTGGCATGGATGATGCTACCCGAAACCTTATTGCCGTACCTAGAAATCCTAACACATGTATCACCGGCAACGACGCCATTTGATTGATCTGTAAAGTGTAGTAACCGCAATCAATAACGGTGTCGTGTGTAGCTAGCCGAGATGAGTACGGGTCGTCCTCAGGGATATATGGAATCATTCAATCTTACTTTAGACGTGTTATAAAGAGGAAGAATAGAAGAATAAGAATAATGAAGAATAGTTTCTAGATCTACATCAAACACAGATGTAGAATACAGATATAGTTTAAATACAGATGTAGATTTTATAAGAAGAGGGCCTGTAGAGTTCGTTAGGATTTAGTAGTCATGAATGACTAATAAAAATTACTTCTTTTATCTATTGATAGATTTAAAACTAGATTGATAGTGATGAATGAGGATTAGGTTTCTTGGTAGAAACCACTATTAACCCTTGTCCTTTCATTGATCTCTATTCATGTCTAGCCCTTAACAAAACAATTGTTAATCTAATCTCAAATCGCGGTCGAGACTAGCAATAAATTCGTAGGGCGCCCGATTTGGATGTTAACGATTCTTTTGCTAAAGTTTATAAACTTCATAAGACTTAAAAGAAGTTAAAATATTTTCTCATCCATTGTTCTACCCTAATCCTACGAACCCTATCAAGCGGAGAATTATTCACGCATTATGGAGATAGAAGAAGAACGGATAGAGAAAGTGATCATACTGCAGAAATTAAATACTAAATAATTAATCTAATGATCTACTTTTATTAATCAACTTCAAAATTACAAAACTTTCAAGTTTAGATTAAAAGAGGAAGAAGAAGTTGCTCTCGATCTCTGCCTAGTAGGAAGTAGATGCTCCGTCGAATCTCACTTCGCCTTATCACGTCGAATCGTGGACCTGTCGTGGATCAATTGTTCTTTGACGGTGATTTGCTTCGTGTAAAAGATTGATAATTTCTAAGTTTAGCCCTCGGTCCTTTATATAGCCCCAAAACCAGAAACCAAAGATCCCCAGAATTAGGGTTTGTTTTCGCAAATCACAACTAAAAATCCTAAATCCTAACTCAGTGAATCGGCCGTGGATCCGCCGCATATTGCATGATTTGACCGCGAATCTGCGGTTTGTTGGTAAGATCTTGGCTTAAGAATTCTAGAGCTGCTTTGTTGTGACACATGGAGATATATTTGATGTCTGGAAACTTCATATCTTTTCTGAGTCTATGTCAGTATTGATTCTTCGATTTTATTTAACTTTATCGGCAGATTTTTGATTCCCGACATCTCAACATCTCGATCTCCTGACTTGAACTAAACCTTGCACAATATCTCAATGAATAATGCTAGTAATATTTGGTATTTTTCAGATATTATCCTAACCAATTTGATATGATATTATATTTTAAGAATACTGATTAAGGATATTTGATCTGATATGCAAATTTAAATTATCAAAATATTATATAAATATTATATGCATACATTTTCCTTCATAATATTAATTATAATATATAAACATATGATAAATAGTATTTTTACAGATAAACCCAAATATTTGTCATATTTATAATAAACACTTTTAGATATTTAAGAAAATTAAGAAAAATATTATATCAAAAGTGCGATATTTTTTTTCTGAACAAATACGTCCAAACTTAACTTTGATCGTCCCGAGCAAACTACTTATTCAAGAGAGGGGGAAAAAGTAAAAGAAAAACCTAAGTAGCACACTTTCGTAGGCAACACGATTGCACTAAGCACGTGCAACAAGTCGTTAAACCTTCAGGCGTCCCTAGTAGGAGGAGTGTTGTCTCCTGAGGGTTTTCAGCGGATTACACTCACAAAATCCTATAATAAATGAAAGATAGTAAAATTTACATACAAAGATAAGAACTATAAACGAAAGAACATGAAAATAAGAGTTTTCAACTACACCAGTTTTTTGGTTGTCATGAGCTCTATCTTAATGGTCGTGAAAAGACGCTAGAAATCACATCATCTCTCAATAAAACAATGTTTTTAGTTTTCCTCCTTATCTTTCCTCCAAACATTGATCATATACCCCAACGTGTGTGTAAAAGATATCCCTACACTTAGAGAATTCAATTCAAGCTGTCATACTCTTGTCCATCTTCCTTATTAGTTTTTAGTTGGTGAATATTTTAGATGGAATTGCTCACACATTCTTCATGCGACCGTTAACACTTTTTGAGATACTAAGCAACCGATTACAAAATGTGCTCGCGTATTAAGGCGTAATTTCTCATTTTGCAACACCTAAGGCTTAGTAGTGGCTCCCAAACCAGGTTGTCTAAGGCACTAGGTGATAAACCACCCTCGCTATATTTTTTTTATGCTGCCTTAAGCAATTACAAAACCAGTGTTCATTTTTTCCTTCACCACTTATATTTTGTTTTATTTTCCTTCATACTAAGGCTTTTAGACAAGAGCATTTCAAGGTATTCTCTACTATCCCAAGTTTCAAGATGTGTTTAAGTGAGTATAGTACGATATCAACGTTCAAATGTGTAAGTCCACGGTAGCGCCCCGGCCGTCTAACAGACGCCATATGCGGAACAAAAACTTTTTAGCTGGCGCTATCGCGTACTATAACCCGGATCTGCCATTAAAGCTAAACTAACAAACTACAAAGTGGGTAGAAATGTTATACCGAACGATCCGAGTCCTTCGGTCTTCAACCATCATCCCACGCTTTGTTGCGGCTGCTCCGATCTGCTCGATCTCCAGTCTTCTCGTCCAGGTGGCACCACGTCGACGGATCTTTAAACGGGCTCCCGCCTCTGAACCGAGGCAACTCGATCATCAAGTTTGCTAAAAGAGATGACCAAGATTGATGTAGAGAATGAGTAGAACACTTTGTCTCGTTACGTCCAGAGCTATGGACGAACGGTTAATGAAGTTTCCTTTTGGATCGGGTGAAATGAGAAATGAGGCTACCTAATTTCCATGAATCCAAAACAATAATATTTTCGAAATCAACAACCTTTTTTTAATTGAGAAGAGTAGCCGGCCACTTATAGAGGAGGGGGTGAGTGTAGGAGAAAGGGGGTGACCTTAAGCTAAGCTTATCATAACACAAAAGATCTCACTTAAATATCTTAGAAGGAACAAAAGTCATTAATGAAAAGGTGACTCACTAATAACACCTCATCAACCATTAATGCAAATGAATGACTCACTAACCTAGTCATCATCCAAGAAACTTCCACACTCATGACTCACCCTCATGACTTACCCATGGAAGAAAAGATAAATCCGCATTTAACCGAATGTTAAATACGGATGATAGAAAACTGGAAACTGGCAACTTCCAAAAGCGATCCTGAAACGAATTTCAGGATAACCCCGTAACAGTATAAACATACCCGCATTTGTATTACGACCGAATCACAAGAATACCAATCACAAGAATAAACAAGTTTCTCAAAACCATTACTATCATCTGAATACCAATCACAAGAATCTACATCTTCGATCTATTTGAAGAATCCCGATACTTGTGACACCTGGTTCTCTACTTTATTCTTATACCCACAACTTCTCAAAACTTAGACCTTGTATTTCTATGAAACACTTGTCTAAAATCTAGAGAAGTCATAAGTAAACAGAACATAGTACGAGGACCAACCCCTTTATCCTGACGGACTCTGGACAACATACAATACTCTGTATAAGTCCGCTGAATCGAATGACTCAAAACCTGTGCATCGTAGGTTGAAAACTGTACTTATGGTTAAGAACTACTCCGTTGTTCAATGCTCCTTACCCAATCGTCAACTGATATAGGTAAATGTCACAGACATAATTTCAAAAAGTTATATCTCACTTTATAATAATAAGCGTACAGATATATCATTTTGAAATTGGTGCACAACAACGGATACTCAAAACCAAATACATGTCGTCCGGCAAAAACTCAGGCGACTTCCTCAAATATAACCAATTACAACGAATTCCGATATAATGAGGATGATCACCTAATTCCCAATAATTTACTCCCACACATCATCTGTAAAACCATACAGATGTGAGAATCATATCTGGTAAATACATATCTTGGAGTAAGTATCTAATCGGGAACTCAGTTTTCCTTTAATGATGCATTGAAACATGAAAATGTTTCGTAGGGGTATCCTGGTACTCCTAGTAATGCCTCTTCCATAATCCAATTCATGACTATAACCGTGTATTTCTTTGCCATCTCTCCAAATCCCTTTATTTGTCTTTATTCATTACCTTCTGTACACCATCGTGAGGCTAAATGGTTTTCTTCCTTCCTTACCGTTCGACACCAGCCTATGGTTTGGAAGAAGACTATCCAGTAAGCATAATAGGTGTACCCTCCTAAACCAAGGAGTACTCGCAACTTGAGAGAAGGTGATGATAAAAAACAACTGAATAATACCTTATTCAATTTCTCCCGAACTGGGGAAAAAAGCAAAGGTGAAATAAGAGTGGCGATGAAGTACGCGGTTTGGTCGTGAATGATAGCAGCCGCAATTTACTTTGCCCTCTTTCTAATCCCTTTATTTTGTCCTTAGTTATTACCTTCTGTACACCCTACTTAGGCTAATTGGTTTTCTTCATTCCCTACCTTTCGGCACCTGCCTATGGTTTGGAATAAGACTATCCAATAAGCGTAATAGGTGTACTGTCCTAAACCAAGGAGCCCTCGCAACCTGAGAGAAGGTGATAATAAAAAAACAACTGAATAAAACAATTCAATTTCTCCTGAACCTGGATCCATCCTCGAAGTAGTCCCTCCGAGTTCGTATATAACCATACGATGGATATATCCAATGGAAGTGGATGTCCGTAGTAATACGGGGTGTTCTGAGAAATGTAAAGGGTAAAAGAAGGAGCGGCAATGACTTATGCAACTTTAGACAATCCAAAAGCCTGTATTTTAAGAAGGTTCGGTCAACTTGGTCACTTAGTAATAGTCTAGGGTCGGTCAAAGGTCGCTGCCAATGAGAGAGAGAAAAGAAACACTCTGCGTGCACTCTAACCTAGATCAGAATGGTTATCACTTTATCTAATCAGGAAACCTCCCACTGTAATCTCAAATTCTCCTCCAAACCTGAAAGAAGAATTAGTCGGGATCACCCGAAGAGTAAACCAACTCATCAGTGAGAATCGAGATCCAACTATCATCGCATGATAACTTGATGGAAGCCACTCAAGTTATCACACTCCAGAAGGTATGCGCATGCCTGGTAAGTTTGCTGTTTGTTTGAAACTCCCGATGTGAATTTTTTCCCCATGCTCTTATGACCTTGACTAAGGGCCAAAATGTCATAAGTTACATGCCAAGTTCTACCCGTCACTATCCAGGTTAATTTGAACCCACCCGCACATGCCCTTGACTAAGGGCCAAGAATGGCAGAACGATTGTCCCAAACCAACTCATCTATCTATGCAACAAATGAATACCCAGCAGTTACCAAACACTATGCCTTGGCCAAGGGCCAAAATACATAGCTTGAATACTATTGAATACCCAAAAGAAATGACAGAGGGCTACGGCTGGTTTTTTGGCGAAAAACCTTTAACGTAATGAACTTGATCTCGTTGAAGGAACCAGATAGCTTTTTATAAAAATATAGTGGCGAAAAACCTTTCCTAAAGAGGTCACTCCCGGTGAAGGGATCTCGGCTCTTTCCTCGTGGAATGAGGTGCAGGATATTCTAACTGAATATCGCTATGCAAAGCAACTTGTAATCGACTATAGTGAAGTTATTACCCTGACGTAAACTTCTGCCCAAGGGGTCACTCCCGGTGAAGGGATCTCGGCCCTTGCCTCGTCGAATGAGGTGCAGGATATTCTAACTGAATATCACTATGCAAAAGAAAAGGAAACTTCTTTGTAATAACACCTTTTAAATTTGTTCCAACAACATCAAATATAGGTTTGTTTTCCTTTGCATTGATCAGAATCAACGCGGTCCCATCAGTCAATCACACCAGAAAAGAACGAAAAATAAAATGTACGTATATGCCATCCGCATTCGTCTCTGGGTCCCGTCATCACCCGTTAGGTTACTTAACTAACGACAGAGCGGGGACTGAACTAGCGCGGGTGTAAAACATATACAACATCTAATAGTATATATACCAATATATAATAATCGCTCCAGGCGTGATAATATGCAACTTTACAGAAAAGTAATAAGCATCACAGAACAATACAGATAATCTGGGATTCCCGGGTTTCACAGAGCCGCTACTGAAACCCGACGTTCCCCTGGTCGTGTGGATAGCCTGTGCAATGAAACCTAGACCTCTATGGGTGCGGCAAGTTACCCGTCAAAACCTGAAGAGAGGCAGCCCCCTTCAGCAAAGTGAATGGACCACCCGGCACTTCACGAAATCCGGTAACTTGAGCACCCCTCCTTGGGTCAACCTGTACCCCCTACGAGTGCGGCGAATAGTCTGCCAATTCTAGAGTGAGGCCCCTTTGCCACTCAAAGCTATGAGATATGGACCCGTTGCCCTCCAGAACCCGGCTATCCGTGCACTCCGTCGTGGGGTAAACCTAGTACAGAAATAAAAATATATACAACGGGTACATCGACCTCAGCCCGGTCGTACCCCAAAAGAATATTATACAAACAGGCAGTGATGGCAGTCCACATGTTGGACGCTCGCTCCGCAATATCAAATGTATAAATAAAACCAAACTGCACTACCATTGCACACTGCTATCCATCACGACACATCCGCAACATTACAACACAACACAGAACATCAACGCGAATGTCACGTTCGCAAATCCGTCTAAAAGAGCTATAGCAATTAGACGCAATTTACCGCTCAAATGACATTCTCGGTCGGAGATATAATGTAAATACTGCATACTAACAAGTTTAAAATTTCGATCGACAAAACTTCCCGAAGTAGGCCCCACGTACATCTGGTGTACAGTAATAAAATCTGGGCCCAAAAGAAATATACCAAAAACCACAAATTCCCAAGACAAACTCACTGGATAAAACTGGACCACTGTTCCCACATACTGGATGCGGTTCCGTGATCAAACCCTAGCTTTGACCGTGGATCCGCGGCGGTACTGTGGGATCACGTGCCCAAATTTTCCCAGAAAGCTTAGAAAAGCCTGCCTGTTTTCTGTGATATGTAAAATAATTTTTAGACCCTTTTAAAAATCAACAAAAACTTTTGTACAGAAAATTGCGATTTTTGAAATTCAGTTCGATCGATGTTTTAAACGTGTTAGCACAAGTTAGTAAAGCTTAATGGTGAGGCTCTGATACCATTGTAAGTCCACGGTAGCGCCCCGGCCGTCTAACAGACGCCATATGCGGAACAAAAACTTTTTAGCTGGCGCTATCGCGTACTACAACCCGGATCTGCCAATAAAGCTAAACTAACAAACTACAAAGTTGGTAGAAATGTTATACCGAACGATCCGAGTCCTTCGGTCTTCAACCATCATCCCACGCTTTGTTGCGGCTGCTCCGATCTCCTCGATCTCCAGTCTTCTCGTCCAGGTGGCACCACGTCGACGGATCTTTAAACGGGCTCCCGCCTCTGAACCAAGGCAACTCGATCATCAAGTTTGCTAAAAGAGATGACCAAGATTGATATAGAGAATGAGTAGAACACTTTGTCTCGTTACGTCCAAAGCTATGGACGAACGGTTAATGAAGTTGCCTTTTGGATCGGGTGAAATGAGAAATGAGGCTATCTAATTTCCATGAATCCAAAACAATAATCTTTTCAAAATCAACAACATTTTTTTAATTGAGAAGAGGGGTCGTCCACTTATAGAGGAGGGGGTGAGTGTAGGAGCAAAGGGGTGACCTTAAGCCAAGCTTATCATAACACAAAAGATTTCACTTAAATATATTAGCAAGAACAAAAGTCATTAATGAAAAGGTGACCCACTAATAACACCGTAACAGTATAAACATATCCGCATTTGTATTACGACCGAATACAAATACAACTGAGACAAAGATATTATAGCTACACAGTATAATACTCGGATCCGGCTTAAACCAAAGCCTGCCAGTATTATCTGCCCGAAATATGACACGTGCGTAAACGCACGTGCATTTTCCGAACCCTGCCATAAAACCATACGGCCTCTACAACGTTTCACCCGAACTTGGGAAACTGTCTGTGGGGGACTCTAATAACTCATCAACACACTGGCACTGGGTATAACCTCTAGCACGTCAGAGGTAAAAGCTGTACGTAACGGTTGCCTATGTATTGATTGGAAGGGAAGCTGACGAGCGAACTCATCCAGAAACCCTACTGAACCTGACAGTGACAATATCTATACTGTCCGGATCGTTCGTCTAAGAGTATCGCATATCGAGTCTAGGGGGTGGATAAAGTCAGACCCCTAATAACGGGATAATTCGTGTCGGTATGAAGCCTATCACCTCCTGAGAAACTACTGATCCAAATCAGTAATTCTCCACTACCTCGGCCGAGGATTTTTAGTGATGGCCACCCGTGCACTGTGCGACATCAACCCCCAATACCGGGAGAGACGAATCCCCGACGATCCGCTCACTGCCTCCATGTGGCTCGGGACTGTACCCAACTAAAACCTGTTTGCACGTCTCCTTTGAGCGTGGTAGGATAGTAATCAAAGCACAGTGGGAACTCACACGAGACAAATGACGATCTCAGGTCGATAAACTAACCTGTACACATGTCACCAGGGAACTGCTATCTGACGATATATATAATACCAACTAGCATGTTCCCGGCGAGTCCTGTCCGGTGTACTCATAACGCAATGAGCACCTGTATACATCTTAGGTGAACCAACTGACACCAATGGCTTGTGAGACCGGCCATCGCCCCTCGTTGGGGTCTCGACTGTATACACTAGTCTACTCTAGAGTATCGATGCCCTGTCACGAAACTCCTACGACTAGGGACATTTTAAGGATGTGCTTACAGACCCCAGCTCCCACGTATATGATCGCCATCATACTGATGGCAGTGAAGCAAGAATCCTATGGGCTTTATCAACATGCAATAGAGAACTAAAGCATGTAAACGATGATAAAGACAAACCAGATAGCATACTATCATCTCGAGCAAGACTTTCATATCGGTATAGGTCCTCCCTCAATCATTGAAATCACGTACCAGCGATCCAATAATTGACTTTGAGGGCACTATATCCAACAATCTCCCACTTTCACTTAAGGCTAATTATTGCGATGTCGCATACTCATAGCCCGTGTGATACCGAACATCCAACTCCTCTACTAATCAGTTTCACAAAGCCTAGCCTCAGTGAGTGGATCCACCCTGATATTTCTTTCTATCTCTCTCTTAATCTCAAGTTCGCGGAGAAAGCCATCTCCCGAATCGAGTAATACATGTCTTAGAATATGTCCGGATATCTGATGGGACTTAGTTCATAAATGAACTCCATATCCAAACTCCTTTAGACTGTATCTATAACTGAACCTAATCAGTATCCAGCACCATACCTCCCACGGTATCCTCTTGGAACACCTGTCTAAAATACTGTCCCTCGTCGGAGGGAAAACTATAACTTTGACAATCACTCTGTCATTTATATCACCTTTGAAGCCTGGAATGATAATCGTCTCCCGAAGGAGGCTGCCGTCATCAAATCCGTAGAACATGCACTTATGTTCTAAAACTGCTTCCTTATGTTTCTTCAGGATTGGATTAATATAAACTTATTGCATCTAGTGTAAAAACAACATCTGGTGTGGTACTTGACATCTGACGATTGACTCAATTGCCTAAGCAAGTGATCTGCCAATCATGCACATCCCTCTCCCCTTTAGTCTGTAAGACACTTTTAGAGAGGGTGACTCCATCACCTGCAAGTACACCACCATGCCAGGAGTCATTTATTCTAAATGCTTTTAGAATACTGTCAAAGTACCCACATTGGGAAACTACCCAAATCTAGATCTAAAACTATAGATCTAGTAACCAGAATGTCCGATATTATATCCATATCCTGTGTGAAGAAACAACTGTGTGACGACCACAGTGTAACCGATCGTAGTATAGAAATTTTACTTCCTACTTTGTGTATGTCATCCAAATACCATGACATCACACAGTACTACCTCCTTAACAGATCCATCCCCTATTCTGATGAAGTCAAAGCCATGATTTCACATCAAAATTAGATGATCTATCTCCGCTTTTTCTGCTCAAGTCTATAAATAGACATAAGCTACTTGCCTACTATACTTCCGCTGCTCCCACTGACCACAACAACCCTATGGCAGAATAATATATACGTGCACTTCTAAAACTAGTTTAGAACGACGCTATACTTATCCTCCTGCCGGATCTCATAGCCTGGAACAACAGTAGTGTCATGTCTGGGTAAACATGAATCTCCCTGTCACCGTCCTTGAGGCTACCGGAGTACCACTCGGGTGTCTGAGGTTACCCACCCTATCTACGAAGTGGCTAATGGAATGTCAAACCTGATTGAATATATAGGTCCTATTAAATTTTCCGTAATCGTTTGCGGTTCTGGAATCACTTCCAGTTCTACCATACTCCCACTACTGTTTTCTGAAAAAATCCATTTTACTAAAACTGTGGCGAGTCAAGAACAATATCACTATTGATCTTCCAGATGGTAGAAAATCAACCCTCGTCAAAGCCAGGGTTAACCCACAAACTGCCATTACAGAAACGTGCCTTGAGTTATCCAGTGTCTGGTTTTAAGCATAAGCTGGACAACTCCCCGTATCTTAATATAGTTAAGATATGAACCATTCTATATCCAACATAGAAACATTTGGCACTTATTTAATTGGAACCAGATTCTAATCATGCAGCTGTCTCCAGTGCATATCAACATAATGGAGAGAGGCTAATCAGCATTACTCAACTTAGGAATACATCCAATTATGAGTAACTTGAAAGAAAAACAAGTTTCTCAAAACCATTACTATCATCTGAATACCAATAACAAGAATCTACATCTTCGATCTATTTGAAGAATCCCGATACTTGTGACACCTGGTTCTCTACTTTATTCTTATACCCACAACTTCTCAAAACTTAGACCTTGTATTTTTACGAAACACTTGTCTAAAATCTAGAGAAGTCATAAGTAAACAGAACATAGTACGAGGACCAACCCCTTTGTCCTGACGGACTCTGGACAACATACAATACTCTGTATAAGTCCGCTGAGTCGAATAACTCAAAACCTGTGCATCGTAGGTTGAAAACTGTACTTATGGTTAAGAACTACTCCGTTGTTCAATACTCCTTACCCAATCGTCAACTGATATAGGTAAATGTCACAGACATAATTTCAAAAAGTTATATCTCACTTTATAATAATAAACGTACAGATATATCATTTTGAAATTGGTGCACAACAACGGATACTCAAAACCAAATACATGCCGTCCGGCAAAAACTCAGGCGACTTCCTCAAATATAACCAATTACAATGAATTCCGATATAATGAGGATGATCACCTAATTTCCAATAACTTACTCCCACACATCATCTGTAAAACCATACAGATGTAAGAATCATACCTGGTAAATACATACCTTGGAGTAAGTATCTAATAGGGAAATCGGTTTTCCTTTAATGATGCACTGAAACATGAAAATGTTTCGTAGGGGTATCCTGGTATTCCTAGTAATGCCTCTTCCATAATCCAATTCATGACTATAACCGTGTATTTCTTTGCCATCTCTCCAAATCCCTTTATTTGTCTTTATTCATTACCTTCTATACACCATCGTTAGGCTAAATGGTTTTCTTCCTTCCCTACCGTTCGGCACCAGCCTATGGTTTGGAAGAAGACTATCCAGTAAGCATAATAGGTGTACCCTCCTAAACCAAGGAGTACTCGCAACTTGAGAGAAGGTGATGATAAAAGACAACTGAATAATACCTTATTCAATTTCTCCCGAACTGGGGAAAAAAGCAAAGGTGAAATAAGAGTGGCGATGAAGTACGCGGTTTGGTCGTGAATGATAGCAGTCGCAATTTACTTTTCCCTCTTTCTAATCCCTTTATTTTGTCCTTAGTTATTACCTTCTGTACACCCTACTTAGGCTAATTGGTTTTCTTCATTCCCTACCTTTCGGCACCTGCCTATGGTTTGGAATAAGACTATCCAATAAGCGTAATAGGTGTACTGTCCTAAACCAAGGAGCCCTCGCAACCTGAGAGAAGGTGATAATAAAAAAACAACTGAATAAAACAATTCAATTTCTCCTGAACCTGGATCCATCCTCGAAGTAGTCCCTCCGAGTTCGTATATAACCATATGATGGATATATCCAATGGAAGTGGATGTCCGTAGTAATACGGGGTGTTCTGAGAAATGTAAAGGGTAAAAGAAGGAGCGGCAATGACTTATGCAACTTTAGACAATCCAAAAGCCTGTATTTTAAGAAGGTTCGGTCAACTTGGTCACTTAGTAATAGTCTAGGGTCGGTCAAAGGTCGCTGCCAAAGAGAGAGAGAAAAGAAACACTCTGCGTGCACTCTAACCTAGATCAGAATGGTTATCACTTTATCTAATCAGGAAACCTCCCACTGTAATCTCAAATTCTCCTGCAAACCTGAAAGAAGAATTAGTCGGGATCACCTGAAGAGTAAACCAACTCATCAGTGAGAATCGGGATCCAACTATTATCGCATGATAACTTGATGGAAGCCACTCAAGTTATCACACTCCAGAAGGTATGCGCATGCCTGGTAAGTTTGCTGTTTGTTTGAAACTCCCGATGTGAATTTTTTTCCCCATGCTCTTATGACCTTGACTAAGGGCCAAAATGTCTTAAGTTACATGCCAAGTTCTACCCGTCACTATCCAGGTTAATTTGAACCCACCCGCACATGCCCTTGACTAAGGGCCAAGAATGGCAGAACGACTGTCCTAAACCAACTCATCTATCTATGCAACAAATGAATACCCAGCAGTTACCAAACACTATGCCTTGGCCAAGGGCCAAAATACATAGCTTGAATACTACTGAATACCCAAAAGAAATGACAGAGGGCTACGGCTGGTTTTTTGGCGAAAAACCTTTAACGTAATGAACTTGATCTCGTTGAAGGAACCAGATAGCTTTTTATAAAAATATAGTGGCGAAAAACCTTTGCTAAAGAGGTCACTCCCGGTGAAGGGATCTCGGCTCTTTCCTCGTGGAATGAGGTGCAGGATATTCTAACTGAATATCGCTATGCAAAGCAACTTGTAATCGACTATAGTGAAGTTATTACCCTGACGTAAACTTCTGCCCAAGGGGTCACTCCCGGTGAAGAGATCTCGGCCCTTGCCTCGTCGAATGAGGTGCAGGATATTCTAACTGAATATCACTATGCAAAAGAAAAGGAAACTTCTTTGTAATAACACCTTTTAAATTTGTTCCAACAACATCAAATATAGGTTTGTTTTCCTTTGCATTGATCAGAATCAACGCGGTCCCATCAGTCAATCACACCAGAAAAGAACGAAAAATAAAATGTACGTATATGCCATCCGCATTCGTCTCTGGGTCCCGTCATCACCCGTTAGGTTACTTAACTAACGACAGAACGGGTACTGGACTAGCGCGGGTGTAAAACATATACAACATCTAATAGTATATATACCAATATACAATAATCGCTCCAGGCGTGATAATATGCAACATTACAGAAAAGTAATAAGCATCACAGAACAATACAGATAATCTGGGATTCCCGGGTTTCACAGAGCCGCTACTGAAACCCGATGTTCCCCTGGTCGTGTGGATAGCCTGTGCAATGAAACCTAGACCCCTACGGGTGCGGCAAGTTACCCGCCAAAACCTGAAGAAAGGCAGCCCCTACAGCAATGTGAATGGACTACCCGGCACTTCACGGAATCCGGTAACTTGAGCACCCCTCCTTGGGTCAACCTGTACCCCTTACGAGTGCAGCGAATAGTCTGTCAATTCTAGAGTGAGGCCCCTCTGCCATTCAAAGCTATGAGATATGGACCCGTTGCCCTCCAGAACCCGGCTATCCGTGCACTCCGTCGCTGGGTAAACCTAGTACAGAAATAAAAATATATACAACGGGTACATCGACCTCAGCCCGGTCGTGCCCCAAAAGAATATTATACAAACAGGCAGTGATGGCAGTCCACATGTTGGACGCTCCCCCCGCAATATCAAATGTACAAATAAAACCAAACTGCTCTACCATTGCACACTGCTATCCATCACGACACATCCGCAACATTACAGCACAACACAGAACATCAACGCGAATGTCACGTTCGCAAATCCGTCCAAAACAGCTATAGCAATTAGACGCAATTTACCGCTCAAAAGACATTCCCGGTCGGAGATATAATGTAAATACTGCATACTAATAAGTTTAAAATTTCGATCGACAAAACTTCCCGAAGTGGGCCCCACGTACATCTGGTGTACAGTAATAAAATCTGGGCCCAAAAGAAATATACCAAAAACCACAAATTCCCAAGACAAACTCACTGGAAAAAACTGGACCACCGTTCCCACATACTGGCCGCGGTTCCGCGGTCAAACCCTAGCTTTGACCGCGGATCCGCGGCGGTACTGTGGGATCACGTGCCCCAATTTTCCCAGAAAGCTTAGAAAAGCCAGCTTGTTTTCTATGATATGTAAAATAATTTTTAGACCTTTTTAAAAATCGACAAAAACTTTTGTACAGAAAATTGCGATTTTTGAAATTCGGTTCGATCGATATTTTAAACGTGTTAGCACAAGTTAGTAAAGCTTAATTGTGAGGCTCTGATACCACTGTAAGTCCATGGTAGCGCCCCGGCCGTCTAACAGACGCCATATGCGGAACAAAAACTTTTTAGCTGGCGCTATCGCGTACTATAACCCGGATCTGCCATTAAAGCTAAACTAACAAACTAGAAAGTGGGTAGAAATGTTATACCGAACGATCCGAGTCCTTCGATCTTCAACCATCATCCCACGCTTTGTTGCGGCTGCTCCGATCTGCTCGATCTCCAGTCTTCTCGTCCAGGTGGCACCACGTCGACGGATCTTTAAACGGGCTCCCGCCTCTGAACCGAGGCAACTCGATCATCAAGTTTGCTAAAAGAGATGACCAAGATTGATGTAGAGAATGAGTAGAACACTTTGTCTCGTTACGTCCAAAGCTATGGACGAACGGTTAATGAAGTTGCCTTTTGGATCGGGTGAAATGAGAAATGAGGCTATCTAATTTCCATGAATCCAAAACAATAATCTTTTCAAAATCAACAACATTTTTTTAATTGAGAAGAGGGGCCGTCCACTTATAGAGGAGGGGGTGAGTGTAGGAGCAAGGGGGTGACCCTAAGCCAAGCTTATCATAACACAAAAGATTTCACTTAAATATCTTAGCAAGAACAAAAGTCATTAATGAAAAGGTGACTCACTAATAACACCTCATCAACCATTAATGCAAATGAATGACTCACTAACCTAGTCATCATCCAAGAAGCTTCCACACTCATGACTCACCCATGGAAGAAAAGATAAATCCGTATTTAACCGAATGTTAAATACGGGTGATAGAAAACTGGAAACTGACAACTTCCAAAAGCGATCCTGAAACGAATTTCAGGATAACCCCGTAACAGTATAAACATATCCGCATTTGTATTACGACCGAATACAAATGCAACTGAGACAAAGATATTATATCTACACAGAATAATACTCGGATCCGGCTTAAACCAAAGCCTACCAGTATTATCTGCCCGAAATATGACACGTGCGTAAACGCACGTGTATTTTCCGAACCCTGCCATAAAACCATACGGGCTCTACAACGTTTCACCCAAACTTGGGAAACTGTCTGTGGGGGACTCTAATGACTCATCAACACACTGGCACTGGGTATAACCTCTAGCATGTCAGAGGTACAAGCTGTACGTAACGGTATAGGTCCTCTCTCAATTATTGCAATCACGTACCTGCGATCCAATAATTAACTTTGAGGGCACTTTATCCAACAAAATGTTTGGCGTCAAGAATAGGGACCATTTTTCAAACTTATTTTTATTCTTAGATTAGCAATTTCCTTCGTCTTACAAACCTTTGGTACAATGGCTCATAACTACTTATTACTAGTTTCATTTAAGAAAACATCTATCTTTTTTAATTTTCTCAAACTATTCATATCTTTCATATGTAAATTTTAACTTTCAAACTTTCATTATCAAAAAAAATTTGTGCTTATATATAGTATACTGCAAAGTAACGCATGAATAAGCACAAATCTCCCACAAATCTGTTTACAGCAGTGTCCTCACTATTGTCATCTGTTAATCTTAAAAAGACTGTAGACTTGGGAGGAAAAGTTAGTAACGGGGACATGAAATAGTGAAAGTAAAATTCTCCCCCAAACTTATTTTTTGGCTCACAATTTTATAAAAAATTTCTTTCAAGAGCCAAAATACCCCCCCCCCCCAAACTTGAGTAAAATAGTATTAAGCATTTAAAATTATTGGGAGGGTTAAAATTATTGGTCAAAGTAAGCCTTACAAAGACCAAAAGTCAACACCAACCATTCAAAAATTTTATCGATGTAACGCTCTGATTGGTAGAAAATCAGAGATTTGAAGAAGTGGGGAGATAGGAGACGGTATGGTTTACGTCTCGGTTGTTAGAGACGAAACAATAATGGTAAATGAAAATGAGAATGTGGATGATTAGAAATGGAAAGAATGGTCACATTCTCGTATGGGATAAGAAAAAATGGTGGTGTTTCGACTTCTTCGGATGGAGGTTGATTAATCACAAAAATCCGTGTCGTTTAGGAATGCGAGTTCGTCGGCGAAAATATTTTTGAAACTTTCATCGATGGTCCGATTAAAAGTTTGAATGTCAATAAGTGTGGCGCCAGAATTCAACACACTAGATTTGTCAAAAATTATGGAGGTAGGTGACTCGTAAAGCTCATCTACCTCATTCTCAAAAGTGTCTAAATTAAGTTGTCTTTCTAGAATTATCAAACTTGAAATATCGGATCGTGATTCATCAACACTCGCTATTATTAAAAGAAGATTAGAAGAAGAATCAGAGAAAGTGGAAGATGAAATGGGTAAACAAATTGGTGTGTCGAGTATTGCTGAACCAGATGTGGGAAATGAAGGCTGAATTTTGTTATGCTTTTCGGTTATACATTTATCATTAACTTTAAGACGTATATGGGGTTCGGGAAGAATAGTTAAAGGTTCGAGATGATGACCACACGGGAGTGAAAGGACCTAACGAATTGGTGGGACAAACTCATCCAAAATTTTAGGTTCATCAACCAATATATCCCCACCGTCAATATTCTCAATCAAGTGAAGGTTACAAGTCTCAGACACCTCATCAAAAGCAGGGTTTTCAATCAATTGTGGTTCTAGAGTGGAGGTGTAGAGATCACAAGGGTTGGGTGTGGCTTCACTTGAAATGGACTCTTTATAATCGGGTAAATCAAACACTACAAAATCACACAACTCATCAGATATTCTATCTTCGATCAGTGAATCATTTGGTGTACTGGATAGATCTGTGAAACTGGATGTGTCGATTTCAATTTGAGATGGGGAGGTTTGATTTGGAAGAGTGTACCGCTCTCTCTCACTACCCAAATTCTCAACTTGTCTTATGGTCGTATCATACGTTGGAAAATTTTGAGCTGGTTTGAAACTAGTTGCTCGTTCAATTTGTTTATTGAGAACGGCTATGCACTCATTCAATTCTTCTCTGGCGCGGCGTGATGCTACCATATATTCTTCCACGGTCCGTTCAAGACTAGACATGGGTCGGTAAGGGGTTTCAGCATAAGATTAAAATTCTTGTGGATAAGTAAATCTCGTAAATGACATATTAGAAGGAATGTCTCAAGAAGGTGTAAAAGTCGAGTAGGATTGATAGGAATCGAAAGCTTGTGAAAACTGGGCAGGAGTAGGATCAATATTGTGATAAGAAGAATATTGATATTGGTTGTGTGGTTGGCGACTATTAACAGATGTCATATATGCCACAAACCGAGTAGTAAAATCTTCTTTAGAAGGTGGTGGCATTTGTTGTCCTAACGGTTTGACCGGATTGAAACTTTGGCCGTTAGTCCTTACTATATACTCAGCGATGGACATGCGTTTAGGAGTTCCCTCACACACTTTAGATGGGGTATCAACAAAAGAAGATGTAGAATTTTGATGCAGTTGATAAGACCTAGAGTGAGGTGGCCAATTGTTTCTTAACGCTTGCTCTATCCGATCTCTTAAAGACATGGTAGAGTCGGATGGTATACCGAAGCGATTACAATAACAAGAAATATCTGGTTCTGGATAGCAAAGCTCGGCAAGAGTTCTTTTATTTGGGTTACCCATTATAAGAAGATGAAAAGAGGGAGGGGTGAAAAGATTTAAGCTCTATTTGGATTGTTTTGCTTTGAAAGTGGGACTTAAGAGTTGACTTAGCAAATCACAAAATGCACAAGCAAACCCTAGAACTATGGTTACCTAGGTTACTAAACCGCTCCTAGACTTCCAAACGACAAACCGCGGGATCAATGCTCTACCACCTCTTTATAACTCTTGTGGCCAGGTAAGTGCCAGGTAAGTAGGAGGTATTCGCTATACGAATCACCAAAAATAGCAGGCCTAATTAAGTAACCACTGCCTTAGACACACTTGCCTAGACACTACAAAAGAAATACGGATAAGCAATAGATTATCCACGACCTTCCTCTGTCCTATTTGAGCGCGATGGTCCATAGGGTCTTGATCTAGATATTTTTTTAATTAATATAGGGTTATGCGGATACTCGTTTTGTGATTTGTGGGTCCTAAGAAGGGTGATGAAATCCCCACCTAATCTGAATTGTGGTCTTGCCCCTTAAATTCCGTATTAAAATATGCAAAAACAACCCGCAAAACAAAACACGCAAAAAGATTTTTGAGCGGCGATATTTTGCAATGAATCCTGCAGAAAATATATTATTGGGATTTTCAGAGGATAGAGAAAGATGTAGGAAAGTTACCGGAAAAGTTTGAGGGCACAACTTCCCAAGACCGCCGCTTTTCCGCCGCAGTTTGCAAACAATAGCCGCGGTTCCGCCGCGCTTTAGCGGGTTCTTTGTTTAATTTTTTTTCATTGTTGCTTCCTTTGATCCTCTGGGTCTTGATGAATGTCTCTGAATCTTTATCTCCTCGCTAAAGTGACTCCAGATTCCCTCGCAAAATTGCACACTAATCGTTAAATATGCAAGCTGCGGTTTTGTTTTATTTTTGATATAGATCGAATAAGAATTCAACACAAATAGTAAGAATAAAAAATTACGCATGTATCCCCGGCAAAGGCACCATTTGATTGATCTGTAAAGTGTAGTAACCACAATCAATAACGGTGTCGCGTGTAGCTAGCCGAGATGAGTACGGGTCATCCTCAGGGATATGTGGAATCTTTCAATCATACTTTAGACGTGTTGAAAAGGAGAAAGAATAGAAGAATAAAGAATAGTGAAGAATAGTTTATAGATCTACGTCAAACACGGATATAGAATACAGATCTAGTTTAAATACGGATGTAAATTTTATAAGAAGAGAGCTTGTAAGGTTCGTTTGGATTTAGTACTCATGGATGACTAATAAAGATTACTCTTTTTATCTATTGATAGATTTAAAACTAGATTGATAGTGATGAATGAGTATTAGGGTTCTTGGAAGAAACCAGGGTTTCCACACTATTGACCCTTGTCCTTTTATTGATCTCTATTTATGTCTAGCCCTTAACAAAACAATTGTTAATCTAATCTTAAATCGCGGTCGAGACTAGCAATAAATTCGTAGCGCGCCCGATTTGGATGTTAACGATTCTTTTGCCAAAGTTTATAAACTTCATAAGACTTAAAAGAAGTTGAAATATTTTCTCATCCATTGTTCTACCCTAATCCTACGAACCCTATCAAGCGGAGAATTACTCACGCATGATGGAGATAGAAGAAGAACGGATAGATAAAGAGATCATAATGCAGAAATTAAATGCTAAATAATTAATCTAATGATCTACCTTTATTAATCAATTTCACAATTACAAAACCTTCGAGTTTAGATTACAAGAGAAAGAAGAAGTTGCTCTCGATCTCTGCCTCGTACGAAGTAGATGCTCCGTCGAATCTCACGTCGCCTTATCACGATAAATCGCGGACCTGTCATGGATCATTTGTTTTTTGACGGTGATTTGCTTCGTGTAAAAGATTGATGATTTCTAAGTTTAGCCCCCGGTCCTTTATATATCCCCAAAACCAGAAACCAAAAATCCCCAGAATTAGGGTCTGTTGTTGCAAATCACAAATAAAATCCTAAATCACGACTCAGTGAATTGGCCGCGGATCCGCGGCATATTGCATGGTTTGGCCGCGGATCCGCGGTTTGTTGGTGAGATCTTGAGTTCAGAATTCTAGAGTTGTTTTGTTGTGACACGTGGAGATTTATTTGATACCTGGAATGTTCATATCTTTTCTGAGTCTCTGCCAGTATTACTAACATCTCGATCTCCTGACCTGAACTAAACCTTGCACAATATCTCAATGAATAATGTTAGTAATATTTGGTATTTTTCAGATATTATCCTAACCAATTTGATATGATATTATATTTTAAGAATATTGATTAAGGATATTTGATATGATATGCATATTTAAATTATCAAAATATTATATAAATATTACATGCATACATTTTCCTTCATAATGTTAATTATAATATATAAACAAATGATAAATAGTATTTTTAGAGAAAAACCTAAATATGTGTCATATTTATAATAAACACCTTTAGATATTTAAGAAAATTAAGGAAAATGTTATATCAAATGTGCGATATTTTCGACTGAACAGTTGCTATTTTCAATATGAAAATAATCCATGCTTCATGTGAGATAATGAGTGAGCCATTCTTCACTTGCCGAGACCTTATTTCATTTGTTCATTCTCATTCTCTCTCTATATTTTCCTCTCCTTCTTCCTCAAGACCCTAACACTCACATGAGTTGTGAACCATAGGGTCTCTTGAGAAAAAATACTCTATTAGATACTCTATATCTTCTAAGCTATCTACCTTAGCAAACTAGTTACCCTTGTTACCTCGGTTTAGAGGTTGGAGCTTGAAGTATAGACTCTCGGGTAGATCAACTTTGACACGAGAAGGCCGATGATCAAGCGTGATCCGATCATCAAGGAGCTCAAGAACAGGAAGAGAAGAAAAAGACACGAAGAACTTCTAAACAGGGGGGTATAAATCCTAACATAGTAGTTAGAATCTCATAGTAGATATAGCTAGTTAAGGTTTCAATAAAGATCCTGGAGTTAAAGTCGGTGTTCCGAAGTAAGAAAATAGTTTTTTGTAAATTCCGCCTCCCCATAAGTGCGTGAGGTGTGCGACATCGACTTACACTCCGCATTTAATACGATTGACATGCCATCTCATCTGCGACCAAATCGTTGACGTTAGCTGGTGTATCTTCCTATTCTTCACACCGAATAAAACAAATTTGAATCATGGCGGGAATTTCGATCGCCATGCTCCGTATCCACCACTCGATCGGGACACGCGCCACTCATCAAACAGCCACCGATCCTTTTTAACCCTGGACCAAATCTGGGGAGAGTCTTCTTCTCCATTTTTCTTCAAATTTTCCCCTTTTGACTCCAGAATATACCAAGGCCTCTACTTCTTCCACCATCGTCTTTCCCGACCCGTTAATCCCTTTTTATGGCGTCCAAAGCTTCGATTCCCCCTCTGATCACTCACTTGCTTGTGAACCTCTCATCTAATGAAATTCTCTCAGACAAAGAAATCTTCTGTGGAAACTCCATGGTCCCAGTCCCATATCGCCATGAATTCTTAAGGCGGCCAGATATCGTTCATATGGAAACAGTTTGTCCCCTTCCCACTTTCGACTGAGAAGACCCCCCTGGAGCCTCGGATTCTCCTGGCTACGCGTCTATAGGCCCTCAATATACCTTCGAGACACCACCGACTTTATGATCCAGCTTATTCCCCAAGCGGTAGGATGAAACGGGACTTTTCGGCTATGCAGTTTCGGCCGACTCTCCAGCATTTGAATACTTCAGCTCCTGTCTTGAAAGCTCCCAGAATTATGACCCAAAAATGTCCCAAAGGGATGGGATATTTGGTATCAAAGGGTATACCCGAAGTACTATGCTCAATAGGTAAACGAGGGCATTCACTCACTCCTAACCTTTTCTTTGGGATCTCTTCCCCTCAACACAGATTTACTGTCAGTGGCACGGTCAATCGATATAGCACTTGTGGGTCGATCGCAAATTTTAGTCTAATTCTAACGAATTCAAAAATAGGATTTAGAAAAGATTTTATTATCTATTACTTATTTAAATACTGAAATTTAAGCTAACTGAATTAGAGATAACTAAAGATTCAAACAAATAAATTGAAATACTCGATTATCAAAAAAAAAATATTTAAATAAAAATCAAATGCGATAACTAAGAGAAAGAGAATTGAAAAGGCAATAGAATTAAATGCAGAAATTGAAAAGCAAATAAAAAGTAAAACTTTTATGTGAATATGATAATGGAAATACCCAGGGTTTCGAATCCACCAGGTTTGTTCATAGAGATTTCAAAATATATTTTTTCTTTTCTAAAATTCCACCTCTAAAGTAATTACTAATCAAAAGAAAAGGTAATCATCCTAAAGATTATTTACTAGTTAATTAAGAATATAACTTGATCTAACTTTCCACTAAGTCAATAAATTAAGCTACTTAGTTTTATGAACCATTCAAATTAAACCCTAATTAATTTGGTCGATTCTTAAACAATAAAAATACTAACTTTACCTTTCCTACCATCCTCATGGTTGTCAATCGTTATTGATTATTAGCAATGCTACCCTTTCCCTCGATAGATCTCAAGGCATTCAATCTATCCTTGATCTACCAAGTTTATTAGAATAACAATAAAAAAAGACTATTTTTATTATTATAGAAATCGCTATTAGGCATTATGAAAGAAAAACTCAACTCTTAACTAGAGCTCTATAAAAAATCTTAATTTCATCTAACCATAGACTAGAAAATTAGCTACTCATGATCATAAAAGAATAGCAAGTAATTAAAATAAAAGTCATTGCATAGAATAAAAATAATAAAGAAGAAAGTCTTACAACCTAATTCGCTCTCAAACCCTAACCGCAAGAAAAAGCAAGAGAAAAAGAAAGTTTTAGCTCTCTGTATCGATGATTATATATAGGGGTTCTATCGAATACAGGGTACTAAAAGATTCACTTGAAAATAACAAATCTATAGAGAAAAATCAAGAATATTTGGCCAAGTGGAGCCGGCTAAAAGCCGACAAAAATTGTCAAAGTGGGCCCCAATTTAGTCTCTGACTTCCTTGCTCTGAATTGTCTGTTTTTGGCTATTTTGATCACTGGAAATCTTTTACATGTGCTTCTGTTCCCTTTTTAACTCATTTTATCGACGTGAACCACACATGTTGATCTCTTTTCTTTTCTTTTTTGCAATTAAGCCCCTATCACATGCAAATATTATAAAAACACCTTGAGCAGCATTAAATGTGACAAAATAAGAATAAATATGGATATAAAATATGCATAAAATGCACCAATTACAAAGCCCTTCTTTAAGTTCCTCTTTTTTTTTGTCTTGGCTCATCCTATGTTTCTAGTCACTCCCACTCTTCTTGATATGCTACTACTTTTTGAGCTCAACAATCGGAACCGCTTCAACCCGCTTCCTCAACAAAAATACGAGAACTAGACCTCGGTGGTAGCACAAACGAAATGCTCTTTCGGGTGTTCTCCAGGGATGAAACCTCATGAAAGCTAAGAGAAGAGGAGCAGCGGCACGAGGTCTGTTTTTATAAGAAAGTACAAGTAGCCAAGTGGCGATGTTTCTACAGACGAGCATATAGCTTTCTTACTGTTCTGACTAAGTCGTAACATTTTCATGACTGCCGCTAAAAAAAGGCCCTCGGTATCTTCCCCTGGCTATGCTTTGGCCAAGAGAAACACTCTTCCTTTCAGCCGGATTCTTCTTTCAAACCTCTACGGTTGCTTCAACCTTTGGGCTGAGGGAGGCCTTCACCAAATCCAAAACCAACCTAGCCCCCTCTGGATCCTTCAGTTGTGGTAGTTAATGTATTTCTCGGAATTGCATAACATGCCGGAGGCCATTATTCCATAATTTCCTCTTTGGTAGGAGATCGTTCGATATGAAACACTCCTCTCTTCTCAATACTTCCATAAATTCTATCGAGACGAGGAGCATGACCTCCTTCTCTACACCGATCGAAAATCACCCCTTGGTCTCCGAGGTTCTTACAGGAGTATTCTCATTCTAAGGGATCTCTAACTCAGTGTGACCCTGGACGAGAAAACTAATGGGATTGAGGCTTATCGCCCCTATATAGCTGCTCGACAATTCGGCATGGAACAAGGCATCCTTGTCCCCATTGTTTACTCGGTTACCTTCGGCCACTGAGACCCTAACTTTCCCAATCTTGATCTTATGAGGGGAATTTCCGAGTTTCATATACCTAATTGAGAACTGCCGACCGCTGTATTGATTATAGACCTTCTTCGGCCTCGTACGCGGTTCACCTTCCCGCCTTCACATTTTGGTGGTCAGCGTTTTGGGTTCATTTCTTCCATCAACCATATAACCATGTCATATCTCATGTGCCCCAGAACTCAATTTTTCTCTTTGGCGAAACTCCAATGAGGAGGAAGTTTCAAGGTCAACCAACCAACCTTGATGTTTTGCTATAGTGCGGACCACTCGTGCCTCAGCCATCCCTGTTACCGCAAGCGTGCTCCACTCGACTTCCTCTAGCCGAAAGGGCAGGAAATAGTCGTCGAACCCTCGAGGCCGAAGCAGGCTACCAAAAAATGCCCGCGTGTCCAAGTCGTCCCGGCTATTCAGGTTGTTCTCCCTCCTTCTTTATCACAGCAACGGGTGACTCGCTTACCGCCCTTGCTGGTAGATCACGAGGCGGGTACCTAAAAGGGAAATCGGTGAAGGAGAAGTAGAAGTTACTTCTCAAAAGGAGCTGCTGCAATGCCGACCAAGGTGTGCCAGTAAAGAAGAGCCCTAGGCCAATATTCACTCGCCAGCCCCCTTGACCGATATTACAGGCGTCGAGTGTAGAGTTTCCTCAGCCCCTCCTCCCGATGCCGAGCAAGATGCTGCTGGACCAGGCATTGAGACTTCCCCACCCATGAGTCCATCGGCTCCCGTTGATCATAATGCAGAGAAATTGGTACATGTATTCTTATTTTGCTGCTATTTCTTTAAATTTTGTATCGGATGTCGTATTAATGATCTGTCCTTTCTCTCCCTATGCACTCAAGGCGAAGGCTATCGGGCCTGCTCCTCACTCATCTCCGTCGGCTATCATTGATATAGTAGATGATGAAGCATCACCTCCCCTGACTGTTAGGTAAGTTGCGATATTGTCGATGATGCTTATTTACCCATCGTGAGACTCATGACTTCTATGTTTTTGGAAACTAATGTCCAAACGACATCTGCGCCAAATCTTGTCGTTCCCTAGCTATAGTTCCAGCTCCTTTGGCCAAAGCTGCTTCTTCGGCTGCTGGTTAAGCCTCTAGTTCTGACGTTGCTAGTACTGTCTTTTCCCCGGAAGAAATACGTGTTAGCCTATGGAGATCTTAGACGCTTTAGTTAGTCCTATCAACGATTTATCTCATTCCTTCCTAAAGGAGAAATTAAACAGGATTCTCCGCCTAACATCGCCGGAACCTTTCTTAAGCATAGTTGGTGGAGTGAAAGACCTAGAGGAGCAGCTCATGGGGGAACGGGCATTTTATGATCACAATGTCGGCATCATGGTACAAAACCGGAATTTGGTCAATGAGTATGAGCAGTTGTCGGCAAACCTGGGAAACTTATCTTCCCTTCTCCGAAATGATCAAGACCGTGCCACTACTAAGGTTGAAAGTCTCCATACCCAGCTTGCGATGACCGAACAAAGGCTTACCGAGGCGGAATATCGGCTTCAAAAAGAACCCCGAATACGGGAGGATATGCAGACCCACCATGCTTTTCTGGCCAAGGGTAACTCCAGGTACAAACAATCTCTTCGCTCCTTTCGTTGTCATCCTGAAATTTCGGACGCGGAAACGCCGACACTATTGGCTGAAGTAAGGGCCAAATCAGTTTATAAATGTGATGGACAAACTCCTTTGTTGATTAGGTTGAGCCGACCGAGATATATTGTGGTCGACCTTCCTGTTTTAGACTAATATCTTTCTATGATTTTGTAACTAGCCGAATCGGTCTAGGACTTTCATTTTGATAGTATATTTGCCTAAAACTTTTTATCGAAATCCTTTACCAACTTTTAAAACATTCTGTGCAATTTTTACTCTAGGATTTGGAAAGATTTTCTTTAAAACGAACCGTTTTTTCCACAAATTTTGATGGCTTTTGGGAATCGAACGGTCTTCATACAATTCTAATTCGGTTTGTGCGAAATCATATAAATACAAGGTTCCCCTCCTTCTGATTTTACTATAACCAATCTCTATCTCTTCTTAATCTTTTCCTCCTCTATATCGAAACGTCCTCCCTCCCCTTCGGCCGCGATGAACCTCCAACGCCGCCGCTTTGAAGACCCTCCACAGTTCCGTCCCGGCACCGATCTTCTTGACCGTGGCTGGGTATTGCACAACCTCGCCCTTCTTATGACACCTTTTGCCCGATTCCCGACAGAGATTCCGTGTTTAATAGGATCCAGGATTTTCTGCCCCTGGACCCTGTGCGGTGTGGCTCTGGCAACGTCTTTGTAGGCCATTATGACGTGTTCCTCCCCCATCTTCAGGAGCAAGTTAGCCTTCCGCTCTCTATCGGCTCGGTTGGACTATGTATCCTTCTTCGGTCGGTCATGGCCTTCATCGCACCGCCGCCAAAGGAGATGACATTTGACCATCTTGGGGAGACCCAACGCATCCTCGACTTCCTTCAGGAGCCCGGTGTTCTGTCCGATCCGGTTTCTAAGGAGGTGGGCGGAGTTCTGGTACCAATGCTCACCCATCGGCACATTCTCTTCCAGCTTAAAGAGGCTCTGAGGATGCATGAGAAGCATATAGAGGTGCTGAAACAAATGAAGAAAGCATGAGGGGACATCACCATCTCATGTCATACAGCCAAGGAGGAACTCACTAAATGTAACCGCCGAGTTGCCAATGTTGAGGCGGCATTGGGTACCTTTCGGGTGCAATGTGATGCAGTCCAATGTAGCCTCGACCAGAAGCTCGTCTGTCAAGAAGATGAAACCCGGCGTATTGCCTACTTGGTGAAAATGATGCCAATCAATGAGCAGGTGGCCCTACAATCCCACCACGTCGGGGAAGCCTTGACCGAATACAGGAGATTGTCTGAGCATTTTCTCTCCCTTAGAAGCAGTAGTCATTTTATATTTTTATTATTTGTTTTTATAATTTTTTCCTTTTTCTTTTTATTGGTTGGGCCGATCAATATACTTTGTGATCGGCCCTCCACTTCCGGTTGAGCCGATCATAGTTTGTGATCGGCCCTCCTCTTCTGGTTAAGCCGATCATTTTTAGAGATCGGCCTTCCTTTCAAATTTCATTAATGATAACATTAATTAGGCTTTTCCTCAAATTTCTGAGTGTGGTAAATTATCTTCCTTGGTTAGCGTGAGCATGTTGTCGATTGTCAAGTACGATCCTTTGACCGCCACACGTGATGCTTATTTTGACCGGAATGCCTATAAAGAGGATCATCTGTTGCTACGAAAGTTTTAGCATCGACCCCATGGCTAAATCCTTTTCAAACCCCGGTGGCCTTAGCCGCAGACTCTTCGATACTATTACCGATAACGTTCTTCTGAGGTTCCTTCAGGAGAAACTCTCATGCTCTAATCATCATACTTACGCTTTCATTCTTCATCGTCTCTCTGCTACGAAGGAGAAACCCCTAATAAGTAGTGATTTAGCCCTTCGTCGGATAATGACATGCTCTGTCTTGGCCATGATGCCGCCCCTTCCTGACGAGTCGTTACTTTCCAATTATCAAAGTGGCTCTCATCGTCTTTGGTTCTTCCACTCGCCGGGAGCCATCAACAACCAGACCTGATCCATTGTTTCCCCCTGGTTGCATCGAGTGTTTCTTCAGCAATTGACCATATTCTATGCCTTGCTTTCTCATAAAGAAGAGAATCTTCCTTGTCGGGCGTTTGACCTATTGGATATGTATGCCCTAGAGGCCATTATTATATATGTATACATGCGGATGCTTGGACATATATATGTATAGGACAGTTTAGCTCGATATGATAGTATGCTATCTGGTTTGCCTTTATGTTAACATGTGCGTATATTTTACTTGTTATTACATATCTTTTATACATGTTGATAATGCTCATAGGATCATTGCTAGACTACCTGCGTTGTGATGGCGATCATACTTGTGGGAGCTGGGTAGTTAGTACACACATCCTTAAAAGGTCCCTAGTCATGGGAGTATCGTGACTGGACATCGATATTCCGGAGTAGACTAGTGTATACATTTCTAGACCCTGACAAGAGGCGATGGTACAGTCCCACAACCTTTGGTCTTTCGCACCAAAGATCGTATACAGGTGCTCACTAGGTGTGAGTACACTGGAAGGACTCACCGAGAACTTCCACATAGTATTTTACCTATCGTCAGGTTGAACTTCACAGGTGATATGAGTACAGGTTAGTCTTTAGACCTGAGATCATCATTTGTCTCATGTGAGTTCGCAATGTGCTTTGATCACTACCCTACCACGGCTCTACTGAGTCGTCTAAACAGGTTTGGTACAGTCCCGAACCATATGGAGGAAGTAAGTGATTGTCGGGGATTCGCTTCTCCCTGTATAGGGAGTCGATATTGCACTGTGTTTGATTGGTCATGACCATAAGACCTTGGCCAAGGCAGTTGGGATTTACTGATAGGTTGATCAGTAGTTTCCCGGATTGGTCCTGAGCCACATCAGCTCCAATTACCGGGTTATTAGGGTATGATGTTTACCACCCCCTAGACCCGGTATGCGATACTCTCGGACGAAGAGACCGGACTGTACGGAGATTGTCACAGATAGGCTCAGTAGAGATCCGGATGAATTTTCTTGTCGGGCTTCCTTTTCAATAGGTATCCGGGTAGCCGTTACGTACAGATAGTGCCGCTGACGTGCTTGTGGTTATGGATTTATTCAGTAACTCGCTACCAGCGTACTGTCGAGTCTTTAGAGTCCCACATATAAAGTTTCCTTGGTTCAGGCGAAATGATGCAGTAGCCATATTGGATACGTGTAGGTTCCGATCGATTGATGTACTGTGTACCCGGACTTTCGATCGGACGGTTGGTAATACTAGCCGACTCGGGTTATGAGCCGGATTATTAAATCAGGTATTGATTTAATAATTTACATATATGTATTTCGATATGTATATTCTAGTATTACGTTCTTCGTGTTATTCTATCTCTTTGAGCGTTCGTGTTTTTATGTGAATATAGGTATGTATATACGGTAGACTATAATCCGTATTTTATTACGGATAACATTCTAGAAGGTAGACACCTGATTAGTCTTTTTCCATTTATTTGATAAATGGAAATGAGGTGTAAATTGAAGGAGAGGGGGTATGGTGAGAGCCATGGCTTCAATAGTTGACAAATGAATTATTAATTTATTTGTGGCAATTATTGAAGCATGGTTGATATATTATATTGATGGATATTATTTTACAAAACCATTGCCATCTATTTTCTCTCACATGCTTGCTCATTTTTCATTTGTGGTCACCATTTTCCTTCCCCTCCTTCTCCTTCTCTTGAGCTTCACCACCTTCATCATCTTCCTCCTCTCTACACTCCCATGTTTTGAGAAATAAGAGAGGAGAAAAGATAGAGATAGAAAGTCACTTAGAATCTCACACTACATCCTAAACTTCTTGAATTAGCAACCCAAGTTCTCTAGTTGCTCCACTTGACATTTAAGATAGAGCTAGAGCCATGGATCACATCTCTCGGGTGGATCATCTACAACAAAGGAAGACCGAAGTGCAAGATCGATCGCGGAGAACCAAAGGAGCGAACAAAGAAGATCAAGCGCGATCATGATGGCCACTTGGAGTGAACGATGAGGAAAGAAGACTGAAGGACGTAGATCATTTAGTGAGACTTCTTTTCATAGTAGTTAGCTCTCTTAGTTTAGCTAGTTTGGTTTATGGAAAGATCCGGTTTAATGGGTTATTCTAGCGCCATTTTTAAACTCGTAGAAAACATTTTGTTCCGCAAACGGCATGAATGATGGCTAGGGCGTTAGGGTAACCCAACATGGTATCAGAGCCACCCCATAAAACCTATAGTAGCTAGTTTTGACGTGTTTAAAATATCGATCGACCGAAGTTTTCTAAGACCACAATTTCATTTTCTAGTTTCTATCGATTTTTTAAAGGTGTTAAAAAATCATTTTCAGTATATCAAAAATTCGTGCAGGCTATTTTAAGACACCAGAAGAAAATTGGGCACACAATCCCACAATAACGCCGCGGAATCGCGGCATAACATCCATATTTTCCGTGGTTGCGCGGCCGTATTGGGGCCTCTGTGCATAATTTTTCTTCTGGGGCTCTTATGTTTTGAATTATGGTTTCTGGGATGTTTAGTTTCTGGCCCAGATTTGTTTGAGTACTGGATTAGCACTTAGGGCCTATTCGGAAAGGTTTAGTCGATCGAAATTTTAAAATATGTGTTTATCATCAGTACTTAGATTAGCATCTGCGACCGTGAATGTCATTTGATCGGTATAACCCGTCTAACTGCTATATGTTCTTTTAGACGGGTTTGCGAACATGACATTCACGTTAATGTTCTGTGATTGTGCTGATATTATGGTTGGATTATCGTGGTGAATAGCCGGTGGTGCAATGGTTTAGTATAGTGTATATTCATTTGAAAATTTGTTATTTGCGGGGAGAGCGTCCGACATGTGGACAGCCGTTTCCGCCATGTTGTATATTATTTTATTGGGGCACGACCGGATTGAGGTCGATGTCACCTTTGTACATATTTTTTTTTATTTTCTGTACTAGGATTACCCCGCGGTGGAGAGCTTGAATAGCCGGGTTATAGAAGGCAATAAGCCTACATCTCATGGCGTTGAGACGGAGGGGGCTTCACTTTTGAATTAGCGGGCTATTTCGCTGCACTCGTAAGGAGTATAGGATGACCCACGGAGGGGCGCTCAAGTTACCAGGTCCTGTGAAGTGCTGGGTGGTCCATTCACTTTGTTGATTAGGGTTGCCTCACTTCTGGGATTGGTGGGTAACTTGCCGCGCTCATAGGGGTCCAGGTTTTCATTGCACAGGCTATAGCATCCATAGAAAGCTGTGAAGTACCCATCATTGCGCATACATTTTCAAATTTGGTGATAAAGACATATGCGTCTTCAGACTCGAGACCGTGATATTTGGGTAGAAGGTTAATGTATTGGGGTTTAATCTGAAAATTGTCCCCGTTGGCTGGTGGAATGGATAAGCAGGTCAAAAGAGGACCTCGTATAGGATAGCACCTCTCTTGGAGAGAGATGCGGGGTGGATTATGCGCACCAACGGACGGCGGCAGAGTAGTGGTAAAGAAATTCGATGGAGACGGATCCATCGATGTGGGTGTGGTAGTGGGTAAAGAAGAGGTAAATGTAGAAATACCGACTTCGGAGTCGATCGGGGGGACGCGGACTAAACGGGCACTAGAATCCCGTATCCAGCCTATCTTGCACTAAAAAGGTTTAGTACAAGTGGCAGCGTGACTTATAATTAGGGGAAAGAATGAATGAGGTGTTTGTTTTGAAAATATACGGATTTTTGAAAAAATGATGCGATCACAACAAATGCAACAAGCAAAACCCTAATTCTAGTGGTCGCCTAGGTCAAACCTCTAGACCGCTCCTAACTGCTAAAAGACAAGTCGCGGGATAAATCCTCCACTGTCTCTTTGTCTCTCCTGTGGCCAGGTAAGTGCCAGGTAAGTGCCAGGTTCTCCACTACGTAAGTAGTGGGCCTAATTAAGTAACCACTAGCCTTCGACACACTTGCCTTAGACACCACAAAAGAAACGCGGATAAGCAATGAATTACCCACGGCCTTCTCTTGTCCTAAATGAGCGTGACGGTCCTTAGAGTCATCTCTAGATCTTTTTTAGTTAATGTGGGTTATGCGGATGCAAGATTGTGATTTTTGGGGCTTAGGAAGGGTAATGAACTCCCCACCTAATCTGGATTTGGCCGTGCCCCTTAATGTCCATATTAATATGCAAACAACCAAAAATCAAAAACACACACAATTTATTTTGCTTTTTGCGGCACTGCGATTTATTTGCAAAGAAGCCTGCAGAAAATTGTTAATTGGAGCAGATTGAGGAGGAGATAAGAAAGTAAGAAGTTTACAGAGAAATTTTGGTGCAGTGATGACGTCAGAACGCGGCGGATCCGCCGCGTAGGCAAGCTTATGCCATGGAATCGTGGTGGAAAACACTGTTCACTTCACAAAAATTCTTCAGGCTGCTACTGTTCACTCCTTGAGCTTTCTGGAAATTTCTGAAAAAAATTTCCACAGCTCCAATGATTCCAGATTTCCTCGCACAAATTACAACAACTCGTATTAGTGTTTGCGCGAATTTTGATCTAAAAATTATAATAGAATAAATCTTTCAACTCAAATTTCAAAATACGAACGAATTAGCGCACGATCCCCGGCAACGGCGCCATTTGATTGATACGATTTCGGATTCTGTAGTTTTAGAAAATGTATAGAAATCACAACCAAAAATATTTGACCGCAATCAATAACGGTGTCGAATGTAGCGCGTTAGTAAGTGCGGATCGTCCACAGGGAAAGTGTAATCGTTCGTGTTTCGATTTAGATGAGTCGAAAATTTAAAGAAAAGAAAACAAACAATTCATGATTTGTAAATTGAATTTCAAGAATTAGGAAAATCTAGTCTAAATCAAGAAACGATAAAATCAAGAATTGAGAATTTGTGATGATTTCCAAACCAACAATAAGGATTCGAAGTGTGGCTCGTAGGAGTAGATCGGATCAATAGATGTGATGAGATCTAATGATTTCATATTCTTATCCATTAACGAATTGATACTAGATCGATGACGATTTATCGAGGTTAAGGATTTTGCAAAGAAACTAGGGTTTCCTTATCTTATCCTTTGTCCTTTCGATGAATCTCATTCACAAACTAGCTTCAAGTAAATCAAATGATCGATCGTTGATCTCTAGTTTTGAGCGAACACAATCAAGAAAGCATCGTATCGAAACTAGGTCATCGATCATTCGATTTACAAGAATTTACAAACGTTATAGGATTTAAGAATTGTAAAAGAATCTAAATCATCATCATTCTATCGATCGTCTCGACTCCTTTACGAGGGGAGTTTACTCAAACATCATCACAAAGAATACATTCAAGAATCGAGATTGAATCATAATTCTTGAATTGAAAGATAAGCAAGTTAAAAGAATCTCACCTTTATTTATTCAACATTTTTTTACACTTTGCTCAAAGAACTACAAGAATTTGAGAGGGAACAAGATCGTCGAATCCAGCGTTGCATCGGCTCCTTGAGTCGCGGATCGGCTTGGATCACTTGCTCCGATGAAGTCCGGCTTCGCTTCAAAAGGATCTAGGCTTCTTGCTTTGATTAAACTCGGAATTCTTAATCTTGGATTGGAATTAGGGTTAGGATTTACAAGTTGTGTCACTCAACTTGTATTGAATTTGGGGGTAGGAGATTAACTAATGAACAACCCTTAACCCTAGATCTAAGTTCCCTTTTATAGACTTCACAACCCTAGATCTAGGATTCAAAATTTGAATTTCCCTCCAAAAGTTTGTTAGCTAGAGAGGCTTCTAGAAGAAGTTAGTTGGAGGGATGCTTCTAGAACTAGGTTGTTAGGAGGTTGATTAGCTTAATCATGATTAGCTTGCTTAATGATCCTTGCTGATCTGGAAGAAGCTTATGGAGAATTCTAGAATTTGACATGTCATGATGAGCTGTAGGACTTGAGTTGAGAATAATGAAGCAGAGAACTTCTGATGATGTGGCAAGACCGCCGCGGATCCGCGGCACAAGCCTGCTTAGGCCGCGGATCCGCGGCCCAATAGAGGCCTGAGGGCTTCATCTTTTCAGAGATGCTTCCATATAACCACATGGTATTTCTCTGATATGTTTATTCTCAAAATGACTTCTATATTGCTACCAGATCTCAAGTCTTTGAGTTGGCGTAATTTTGAGCAGCTCTTTGATAATTTTGGCTTTTCACCTGCAATTTCCTGCACAGACTCCGAAACAAGTGTTGCGCTACACAAGAATGATGCAATACCATGATAAACAGTCAATTTTCCTAAAAATGCCGGTTTTAAAGTATAACACATGTAATCTGGTATTTTACAACCGTTTTGCTAATATATGCAATATGAATACCGAACACTTCTAGATGAGTGCAAATGATAGGGAAATTGGTTAAAAATGCAGTATTTTCGACTGATCAAATTCCCCGAAACTTATTTTCGGTCGTCTCGAGCGAATTGTTTTATTAAAAAAAGAAGGAGAAAATAAAGAAAGAGAAAAACTAACTAGCACACTTTCGTAGGCAACACGATTGCACTGAGCACGTGCAACAAGCCTTTAAACCTCTAGGTGTCCCTAGTAGGAGGAGTGTTGTCTCCTGAGGGTTTTCAGCGGATTGCACCCACAAATCCAATAATAAAAGGAAGATCATGAATATTACATTTAAAGAGAAGAATCGTAAAAGAAAAGCTTTGAAAATTAGGGTTTCCAACTAAGCTAGCTTTTCGGTTGTTATGAGCTCTATCTTAATAGTCATGAAAAGATGTTAGAAATCACATCCTCCCTCAATAAAACATCGTCTTTATTCTTCATCACTATTTTTCTTCCAAACATCGATCATATAACCCTGCGTGTGTGTAAAGAACATCCCTACACCCGGAGAATTCAATTCATGCTATCATACTCTTGTCCATCTGCCTCAGTACTTTTAATTAATGAATATTTAGATGAATTTGCTCACACACTTTCATGCGACCGTTAATACTTTTTGAGGTACTAACCGACCGATCACTCATGTGCTTGCTTATTTGGTGTATTTTCTCGTCTTGCACCACCTAAGGCTTAGCAGTGACTCCCAGACCAGTTGGCCTTAGGGCACTAGGTGAGGAGGCACCCTCGCTATATTTTTTTTATTGCTGCCTTGGCGATAACAAAACCAGTGTTCATTTTTCTCACTATTTTATATTTTATTCATTTTTTTTTATTTCCTTCATACTTTGGCTTTTAGACAAGAGCATTTCAAGGTATCCTCTACTATCCCGTGTTTCAAGACGTGTGTAAGTGCGAATAGCAGGGTATCAACGTTCAAAAATGTTTGGCTTCCAGAATAGAAACTATTTTTCAGACTTATTTTTATCCTCAGATTAGTGACTTCCTTCATCTTACTAACCCTTGGGACAACGACTCATAACTACTTATTACTAGTTCGTATAAGAAAACTTCTAATTTTCTAGGATTTCTTAAATTTTTCCAATCTTTTGGATATAATTTTTCACTATCTAATCTTTTATTACCTTATTTATGTACAAAAATATTTTTATCTTTTGAAATTTTTTAAATTTTTATAGGTTTTTAAAAATGTTTTGTGCTTATGCAAAGTGATATGCAAATGATGCGAAAATAAGCACAAACCTCCCCCAAACTTGTTTTCAACAGTGTCCTCACTGTTGCCATCCGCTAAATCTCGAAAACCTGTAAGCTTGGGAGGAACTTTATTAACGGGGGCAAATTATTTAAGTGAATATCCTCCCCCAAACTTATTTTTTGGCTCATCATTTTGTGTAAAAAAATATCTTATCAAGAGCCAGATTATACCCCCCAAACTTGAGTTAAACAATGTTAAGCTTTGAAAATCACATGAGGGGGTCAAAAATCATTGGTCGATGCCAAGCTTTGCAAAGACCAAAGGTTAACACCAACCACTCAAAGATTTTATCAATGTAGTGCTCAGGTTGGTGGAAGAAGAAGTGGGGAAAGGGTAAGTGGTGGAATAGAATGTGTGTGCGTCTCGTATTGGAGAGACGATGCAGTGAATGTGATGGATTACACGCATTCTTTTTACAGTCCAGAAGAAGGGGTGGAGGTTCAATTTCATTGATTGGGAGATGATTCATCTCAACACCCGTGTCATTCAAAAATGCGAGTTCGTCAGCGAAAATCTCTTCAAAAGTTCCATCAATACCCCGAAGAATAATGTCATCACAAAATACGGGGTGATCTTCAGACTCTAAATGCAGTTCATAATCGGTGTTAGTTGTTGACCCAGACAACTCGGTGGAAGAGTCCGTATGTGTATGATACATAGTAGGGTCTAACAACAACATAAGAAAAGACTCAAGATCTGTATCATGAGGATCGTCAAATTCGCTGCTGTCGACATCCACTAAGTCGACATAACAGACCTGAGCAGTAGGTTCGGAGGGTACACTTCCCAACTTGTAAATGTTCAGCTCAATTGACCTATTCCCGAAGGATAGGGTCATAGAACCATTACGACAGTTGATGATAACGTTGGAAGTGGCTAAAAAGGGGCGACCTAAAATCACCGGAATTTGATTCCGTGGGTTCGCTACAGGTTGTGTATCAATTACAATAAAGTCAACAGGGAATATAAATTCCCCGATTTTTATTAACACATCCTCCAGTTCACCCCTAGGTTTGGTGATTGATCGGTCAGCCATCTGGAGAGTGCAATGGGCTGGTTTCAACTCTCCAATCCCTAACTGCTCATAGACCGAGAAAGGAAGCAGGTTAACACTTGCGCCAAGGTCTAGTAGAGCACGGTTGATGTATTTTTCCCCGATAGAAATGGAAATAGTAGGATATCCAGGATCCTTACGTTTCCTCGGTAATTGTTGGGGGAAAGCCGTGTCTACAGTCTCTGCCATGAATATCTTCTTGGGCACTTGAGTCTTTCTCTTCCTAGTGCACAAGTTCTTAAGAGTTTTCGCATAGGACGGAACTTGTTGGATGGCATCTAGGAGAGGGATGTTGATGTTAACTTGCTTAAACATGTCCATAATCTTCCACATATGTGGACTCGATGTGTTAGCCCTTAACCGATTAGGATAAGGTGCTTTAGCAATAAGCGCTGGGTCCATCATAGAAGAAGGAAGTGTGTGTGGACCCGATCCCAGAATAGAAGTGGGGATCGTCTGTGGAGAACTAGAAGAAATGAGTTGAGGTGGCGAGCCTTTTGGGAAACGAAGAATAGGCTCGCAAGATGGTGGTGAGGTAGAAGAACTGGGGTCAGAATTAGAAGTAGAAGTGGAAGGAAAGGTCTCAGCCGGGGTATCATCGATAGATTTTTCAATATCATCGATAGATTTTTCAATATCATCAAACTCTTCCCCAACGTGATTGTCAAGCACTCTTCCAGATCTCAACGTGATTGCATCCACATGATGTGAATAGCCAGGATTGGGTAAAGGTTGAGCTGGAAGTTTCCCTTTCTCTCTTGCACGCATTTCGACTTTTAGTTGTGCAATTTGTTCTTCCATCGCTTCAAAAGGATCTAGGCTTCTTGCTTTGATTAAACTCGGAATTCTTAATCTTGGATTGGAATTAGGGTTAGGGTTTACAAGTTGTGTCACTCAACTTGTATTGAATTTGGGGGTAGGAGATTAACTAATGAACAACCCTTAACCCTAGATCTAAGTTCCCTTTTATAGACTTCACAACCCTAGATCTAGGATTCAAAATTTGAATTTCCCTCCAAAAGTTTGTTAGCTAGAGAGGCTTCTAGAAGAAGTTAGTTGGAGGGATGCTTCTAGAACTAGGTTGTTAGGAGGTTGATTAGCTTAATCATGATTAGCTTGCTTAATGATCCTTGCTGATCTGGAAGAAGCTTCTGGAGAATTCTGGAATTTGACATGTCATGATGAGCTGTAGGACTTGAGTTGAGAATAATGAAGCAGAGAACTTCTGATGATGTGGCAAGACCGCCGCGGATCCGCGGCACAAGCCTGCTTAGGCCGCGGATCCGCGGCCCAATAGAGGCCTGAGGGCTTCATCTTTCCAGAGATGCTTCCATATAACCACATGGTATTTCTCTGATATGTTTATTCTCAAAATGACTTCTATATTGCTACCAGATCTCAAGTCTTTGAGTTGGCGTAATTTTGATCAGCTCTTTGACAATTTTGGCTTTTCACCTGCAATTTCCTGCACAGATTCCGAAACAAGTGTTGCGCTACACAAGAATGATGCAATGCCATTATAAACAGTCAATTTCCCTAAAAATGCTGGTTTTAAAGTATAACACATGTAATCTGGTATTTTACAACCGTTTTTCTAATATGTGCAATATGAATACCGAACACTTCTAGATGAATGCAAATGATAGGGAATTTGACGTGTTAAAAATGCAGTATTTTCGACTGATCATGACCTCTTGAGAAAAAGTTTATACTGTAGATTACTCGGTTTCTTCAAAACCACAAGTTTTCAAAAGCGGAGCCTAAACCACACCTTTTCAAAACTGCTCAGATTCCTTCAACGATATCAAGTTCATTACGTTAAAGTGTTTTTCGCCAAAAACTTAACCGTAGCCCTCCGTCATTTTGGATGAGTCGTGCCTAATATTCGTTCTACGTTTTTTGGCCTTTGTCAATGCGTAGTGTACGGTAGCTAGATATTGCTTGTCTGTTGCATTGAGATGCGATTATCTTGGACGGTCGTATAGTCTTGTTGGCCTTTGTTAAGGGTTTGTACGGGTGGATCTAGATTAATCTTGGATAATGACGGGTTGAACTTGACTAGTGGATTATGATTTGTTGGCCTTTGTCAAGATCATAAACCGCTAGGGGAAAAAACCACATCGGGAGTTTCAAATATACAGGAAACGTGCTAGTGTTGCATACCTTCTGGAGTGTGGTAACTAGAGTGGCTTCCATCTAGGTTATCACGTGATGATAGTTGGATCCTGATCCCCCTGATGAGTTGGTTTATTCTTGGGAGATTATTTCACTTAACAATCAATACTATAAACGAAGTAGGTGTCTAGATCGGTGTTAGCGGAGCTACACCTCCAGAGAAAAGAGGTTATATAATTAAGGAATTTCGCGAAAGCGTTGGAAAACCTCCCTAGAAGTATCGACACTAGCCTGGCCGAAAGGTTAAGAAAGTATAATAACGTGCGATTAATCCCATCTAGTTCTCCAATTTATAGGTTTGAAGGAGAATTCAAGGAAACAGTGGATGTCATCCTAATTAGATAAACTAATAACCAATTTAATCTTGCAAGAGCGCCCGCAGAGTGTTTCTTTTCTCTCTCTCCAGGTAGCAACCATTTCACGCCCTAATCAAAATAACAAAATGTATTGTTTGACTGATCCGAATTCTTATTCAGGGCTGGGGAATGTTAATTCGGCTCTAAGTTATGACAGCAGTCATGGGTATTGATTGATCATGGAAAAGTGTTTGTAGAATAACCGCAATCAATAACGGTGTCGCGTGTAGCAAGCCGAGATGAGTACGGGTCGTCCTCAGAGATTCGTGGAAGTTTTAATCTTGCTTTAGACGTTTTGATTAGAAAAGAGGAAGGAGAATAGAGAATAGGGAAGAATAGATTCTAGATCTACGGTAAATACAGATGTAGAATATATATTTTTCAATCTAGTTTAAATAAGTAGATTATATAAGAACAAGGCTTGTAGGGTTCGTTAGGATTTAGTAGTCATGGATGACAAATAAAAATTACTCCTTTTATCTATTGATAAATTTAAAACTAGATTGATAGTGATGAATGAGGATTTGGGTTCTTGGAAAAAACTAGGGTTTCCACACTATTGACCCTTGTCCTTTCATTGATCTCTATTCATGTCTAGCCCTTAACAAAACAATTGTTAATCTGATCTCAAATCGCGGTCGAGACTAGAAATAAATTGGCTGCACGCCCGATTAGGATGTTAACGATTCTTTTTCTAAAGTTTATAAACTTCATAAGGCTTAAAAGAAGTTAAAATATTTTCTCATCCATTATTCTACCCTAATCCTACGAACCCTAGCAAATTAGGAATTACTCATGCATATTGTGAGAAGAAGAAGAAAGGATAGAAAATGAGATCATAATTAAAATGCAGAAAGTAAAAATACAGAAAATAAATAATTAAATAAAATGATCTACCTTTATTAATCAACTTCACAAGTATAAATCCTACGAATTTAGATTACAAGAGGAGGAAGTTGCTCTCGATCTCTGTCTCGTAGGAAGTAGATGCTTCGTCGATTTTCACGTCGCCCTATCATGTCGAATCGTGGACCTGTCGTGGATCTCTTGTTCTTTGACGGTGATTTGCTTAGTGTAAAGGTGATGAGATTTAACCTTAGCCCTCGGTCCTTTTTATAGCTCTCAAATCAGAAAACTAAGTTACCTAATATGGTGATTGCCTAATATGGTGATTTCCATGCCTGGACTCTGAGTCTCTGTCAGTATTGATTTTATGATTTTGGCAAATTTGTGATTGTGACATCTTGAACATCTTGATCTCTTGACCTTAACTAAATGTTGCACAATATCTCCATGAATAATGTTAGTACTATTTATTAAATTAGAGAGAGTATCTTAATCACTATATATGGTAATAAATCTTTAAGAAACTTGATTAAGAATATTAATATGCTATGCATTTTTTAATTACTGAAATATTATGCATATATTTTGAAACCTTATTCTAACCATTCGTATGATATTATTTCTTTTAAGAATCTTGATTAGAATATTTGATATGATATGCATATTTTCAATTACCAAAATATTATATAAATATAAAATGCATATATTTTCCTTCATAATGTTAATTATAATATATAAACATATGGTAAATAGTATTGCGGATAAATCCAAATATGGTCTATATTTATAATAAACACCTTTAAATATTTAAGAAAAGTAAGGAAAATATTATATCAAAAGTGCAGTTTTTTCGACTGAACAAATACCCCAAAAGTTAACTTTGATCTTCCCGAGCAAACTTGTTATTCAAGAGAGGGAGAAAGAAGAAAAAAGATAAACTAACTAGCACACTTTCGTAGGCAACACGATTGCACTGAGCATGTGCAACAAGCCTTTAAACCTCTAGGTGTCCCTAGCAGGAGAAGTGTTGTCTCCTGAGGGTTTTCAGTGGATTACACCCACAAAATCCCATAATAAAAGAAAGATGGTGAAAGTTACATATAAAGATAAGAACTATAAAAGAAAGAACTTGAAAATAAGAGTTTCCAACTACACTAGCTTTTCGGTTGCCATGTGCCCTCTCTTAATTGTCATGAAAAGATGTCAGAAATCACATCATCCTTCAATAAAACATTTTCGTTAGTCTTCCTCCCTATCTTTCTTCCAAACATCGATCATATACCCCTACGTATGTGTAAAAGACATCCCTACACTTAGAGAATTCAATTCCAGCTATTATACTCTTGTCCATCTACCTCAATATATTTTTTTTATGGCGAATATTTTAGATGCTTCTCGCTTACACATTCTTCATGCGGCCGTTAATACTTCTTGAGGTACTAACCAACCGATTACCAAATGTGCTCGCTCATTAGCAATATTCTTGTCTTGCAACACCTAAGGCTTACCAGTGGCTCCCAAATCTGTTGGTCTAAGGCACTAGATGATAAAGCACCATCGCTATATTTTTTTATGCTGCCTTGGTAATTACAAAACCAGTGTCCATTTTTTTCTTATAAATTTTTTTCATACTAATGCTTTTAGACAAGAGCATTTCAAGGTATCCTCTACTATCCTAAGTTTCAAGACGTGTGCAAGTCGTATAGCAGGATATCAACGTTCAGATGTTTGGCTTCAAGAATAGGGACTATTTTTCAGACTTATTTTTATCCTCGGACTAGTAATTTCTTTTATCTTACTAACCCTTGGTACAACGGATCATAATTACCTATTACTAGTTTCGTTTAAGAAAACATCTAATTTTCTTGTTTTTCTTAAACTCTTCCTATTTTTCATATGTAATTTTTCACTTTCTAACTTTCATTATCAATTTTTTTTGCTTATATACATTATACTGCAAGATAATGTGTGAATAAGCACAAACCTCCTCCAAACCTGTTTGCAGCAGTGTCCTCACTGATGTCATCTGTTAAGCTTAAAAAATACTGTAGACTTGGGAGGAAAGGAACGGGGACAAGAAATAATGAAAGTGAAATTCTCCCCCAAACTTATTTTTGACTCACAATTTTGTAAAAATTTTCTTTCAAGAGCCAAAATATATCCCTCTCCCAAAAATTGAGTAAAATCGTATTAAGCATTTAAAATTATGAGGGGGTTAAAGTTATTGGTCCATGCAAAGTTTTACAAAGCCCAAAAGTCAACACCAACCATTCAAATATTTTATCGATGTAACGCACCGGTTGGTAGAAGAATATGTCACCTATCAACGTGAAGAAATGGAGAGGGGATAAGGGGTGGAATAGAACGTGTTTATATCTCGGTTTATATAGACGAAACAGTGATGGTGGATTACCCGCAATCTTGTTATTGTTAAGAAGAAGGGGTGGTTCAACTTCTTTGTGTTGAGGTTGATTCACCACAGCACCCATGTTTTCTAAGAATGCGAGTTCTTCAGCGAAATTTCTTCAAAGCTTTTATCGATATCCCGAATAATAATCTCATCGGAAAGAATGGGATGATACTCATACTCCATAAAATTTTCATAATTAGCATTATATGTTGACCCGGACAACTCGGTAGAAGGGTCCGTATGTGTATAATAAATAGCAGGGTCAAACAGCAACGTAAGAGCGGAGTCTAGATCAGTATCGTGAAGCTGTTCAAATTTACTGCTGTCGGAATTTATTGCTTCGACAGAAAATACTTGAGCAGAGGGTTCACTTCCAAACTTGTAAATATTAAGCTCAATTGACATCTTCCCGAAGGATAGGGTCATAAAGCCATTTCTACAATAGATTATTGCGTTGGAAGTCGCAAGAAAAGGTCGACCTAAAATCACCGAGATTTGGCTTCGTGGGTTAACTATAGGCTCTGTATCTATAACGATAAAGTCCACAGGGAATATAAATTCCCTGACTTTGATTAACACATCCTCGCGCTCACCCCTCGGTTGGGTGATAGATTGATCGGCCATCTGAAGAGTGCAGTGCACCGGTTTTAACTCTCCGATCCCTAATTGCTCGTACACAGAATACGGAAGTAAGTTAACACTAGCGCCTAAATCGAGTAGAGCACGATTGATATCTTTACCCCCAATAGAAATAGATATGGTAGGACTTCCGGGGTCCTTTCGTTTCTTGGGTAGTTGTTGGTTAAAAGCAGTGCTTACATTACTCGCTAAGAAAACTTTTTTGGGCACTTGAGTTTTTCTCTTCCTAGTGCACAAGTCGATTAGAATTTTTTCATAATACGGAACTTGTTGAATAGTATCTAGGAGAGGAATGTTTTTGTTAACTTGCTTAAAAATTTCCACAATCTTTTCCATTTGTGGACTTGGTCTGTTGCCCCTTAACCTGTTTGGATAAGGTGATTTATCAATAAGGATTTGGTCCAACATTGGAGAGGGTTGTGGGGATGGAATGGATCCCAGAATTGGAGTTGGGATTGTTTTAGGTTGACTCGACGAAGTGGGCTGAGTGTTCGAGCCTTGGGGACAACGGAGAATAGGCTCAAAAGAAGGTGGTGGACTAGATGAAATAGGAGAAGAAGTAGAACCCGGGGTATCATTAATATCATGAACGTCATCAACGTGTTCACTCACTTGGTCATTCAGAACACTTCCCGACCTCAATGTGGTAACGACACTCACATTATAATTTTGCGAGTGGCCAGGATTCGGTAGGGGCTGAGATGGAAGTTTCCCTTTCTCTCTCGCACTCATTGCGGCATTTAAGTGTGCAATTTGTGATTCTATCAATTTTATACTCTCACCGTGGGAGGCGGAGTCTTTCATTAACGTTCCGATAGAAGACATTATATTAGCCGACGTTTTCATGGACTGTTTCATAAACATATCCAAGGCTCGTTCGAGTGCAGAGGAGTTTTCAGTACCGTCCGTTTAGAAATAATTATTATAAGGTGTAGAATTGTTGGGCGGATTCTGAAAGAATTATGGTTGAATGTGGTACTGACTATATGGGTGTGGTTGTTGTTGCTGTGGAGGAGCTCTTTGATAATTGTTTTGGAACTGGTTTTGATTTTAGTTTTGGTTTTGGTTCTAAGAAAAATTAGGATGATTCCTCCATCCCTGATTATATGTGGAAGAATAAGGATCGTTTCTAGGTCGCTGCTGAAAAGTAGCATTCATTTGTTCTTGACCTTGAAACGGTGGATTCAAAGGACATTCTTCCGTTAAGTGTGATGGATTGGAACAGCAACCACACACGGTTTTGGGGAGTGTAAATTGGTTTAGGGGGCTGAAGAGACTTTGTTTTCTATAGCATCGAGTTTCTTTTGTATCGCGGCCATTTCGGCTTTCACTGCGATGGAAATATCGAGCTGATGGATACCTCCCCTAGATGATGCAGGTCTAACGCTTTCCCACTGTAGGGTTTGCTCAGCGAGATTTTCCACAAATTGTCAAGCTACACCATCATCTTTAGACAGGAAATGAAATTGACATATGGTTTCAAGCATTTGTTTTTTTGCTAAATCAACACCCTCATATATAATGCGACAAAGGTCCCATCTATTGATTCCGTGATGAGGGCATTGTAAAGAAGATTCTTAAACCATTCAAAGCATTTCCAAAATGGTTCATTGGGATGTTGGGTAAACTGGTTAATCTCGATTCGAACGCAGGCGGTCTTATTATTGGGATAAAATTTCTTAAGGAATGCTACAACGAATTCGTCCCATTTTGCGATGGAATATGCGGCAATGTTACAAAGCCATTTTTATGCTAGATCACACAAAATAAAAGAGAGAAGACGTAATCTCGTAGCATCCACAGAAAGTTGTGACGTGCCCATCATTGCGCATACGTTTTCGAATTTGTTTATAAAAACGTATGCGTCTTCGGATTCAAGCCCGTCAAATTTTGGCAACAGTTTGATGAAGTGGGGTCAAATTTTAAAATTATCCACATTAGCTGGTGGAATAGATAGACAGGTAGGAAGGGGTTCGCGCATGGGGTAACATCTTTTTTAGAGAGAGATGCACGGTGGATTCTGTGCACCTACGGGTGGTGGCAGGATGGTGGTGGCAAAATCTGATGGAGAACCTTCCATCTCGGTCGATGTGGTGGGTGGAGGGGGGAAAGGAGACGAAGAAGTACCGACTTCGGAGTCGATAACAGAACCGCGGACAAGACGGTCACTAGAATCCCGTGTCCAGCCGAGCATGCACTAAGCGGGTTTAGCGCATGCGGCAGCGTGTGAGAACATAAAAATTGGTTTGTTTTAAAAAGTGTCAGACGTGGGACAAACCACAAAAAAATACACACAACCCGAGAACTAAGGTTATCTAGGTCAAGCACTAGACCGCTCCTAGACTTCCAAACGACAAACCGCAGGATCAATCCTCTACCACCTCTTTATAACTCTTGTGATCCGCTATACGAATCACCGAAAATAGCGGGCCTAATTAAGTAACCACTTGACTTAGACACACTTGCCTAGACACCACAAAAGAAATGCGGATAAGCGATAGATTACCCACGACCTTCCTCTGTCCTATTTGAGCGCGACGGTCCATAGGGTCTTGATCTAGTTATTTTTTTAATTAATATAGGGTTATGCGGATGCTCGTTTGTGATTTGTGGGGCTTAGGAAGGGTGATGAAATCCCCTCCTAATCTGAATTTTGGTCTTGCCCCTTAAAGTCCGTATTAAAATATGCACAAACAAACCAATTACAAAACTTGCAAAAAGATTTTTTTGATCGGCGATATTTTGCAAAGAATCCTGCAGAAAATTATTTTATTGGTTTTTAGAGGAGAGAGAAGGAGTTGAGAAATATACCGGAGAATTTTGGGGGCACAAATCCCCAACTTCGCCGTGGTTCCGCCGCCAAATAGCCCTTTCTGCCGCGGTTCCGCCACCAAATTCAGAGATCATTTGAAGATTTTTGCTACGGTGGCCTCCCTTTCTCCTCTGGAATTGTTTTGATGTCTCTGAATCTCTGTTTTCTCAAATCTATGACTCCAGATTCCCTCGCAAAAAACGCACACTAATCGTTAAATACATAATTTGCTGTTTTGTTTTATTTTTATATTATGTTTTCTGGATTTATAAAAATTCAACACGAATAATAAGAAAAAAATTATGCACGTATCCCTGGCAACGGCGCCATTTGATTGATCATCAAAAAGTTTTTGTACAATAACCGCAATCAGTAACGGTGTCGCGTGTAGCTAACCGAGATGAGTATGGGTCGTCCTCAGGGATTCGTGGAACTTTTAATTTTGCTTTAGACGTGTTGATTAGAAAAGAGGAAGGAGAATAGAGAATAGTGAAGAATAGATTCTAGATCTATGGTAAATACGGATGTAGAATATATATTTTTCAGATCTAGTTTAAATAAGGATATAGAATATATAAGAAGAAGGCTTGTAGGGTTCGTTAGGATTTAGTAGTCATGGATGATTAATAAAGATTACTCATTTTATCTATTGATAGATTTAAAACTAGATTAATAGTGATGAATGAGGATTAGAGTCCTTGGAAGAAACTAGGGTTTCCACACTATTGACCCTTATCCTTTCATTGATCTCTATTCATGTCTAGCCCTTAACAAAACAATTGTTAATCTGATCTCAAATAACGGTCGAGACTGGCAATAAATTGGTAGCGCGCCCGATTAGGATGTTAACGATTCTTTTGCTAAAGTTTATAAACATCATAAGACTTAAAAGAAGTTAAAATATTTTCTAATCCATTATTCTACCCTAATCCTACGAACCCTAGCAAGTTAGGAATTACTCATGCATGTTGTGAGAAGAAGAAGAAAGGATTGAGCATGAGATCATAATTAAATTGCAGAAAGTAAAAATACAGAAAATAAATAATTAAACAAAATGATCTACCTTTATTAATCAACTTCACAAGTACAAATCCTACGAATTTAGATTACAAGAGAAAGAAGTTGCTCTCGATCTCTGCCTCGCAGGAAGTAGATGCTCTGTCGATTTTCACGTCGTCCTATCACGTCGAATCGTGGACCTGTCGTGGATCTCTTTTTCTTTGACGATGATTTGCTTAGTGTAAAGGTGATGAGTTTTAACTTTAGCCATCGGTCTTTTATATAGCTCTAAAATCAGAAAACCAAGTTACCCAATATGGTGATTGCCTAATATAGTGATTTCCTAATATTGTGATTTCCATGCCTGAACTCTGAGTCTCTATTAGTATTGATTTTATGATTATAGAAAAATTTTGATCATGAACATCTTGATCTCTTGACCTGAGCTAAATCATGCGCAATATCTCCTTGAATTTTGTCAGTACTATTTATTAAATTAGAGAGAGTGTCTTAATCACTATATATGGTAATAAATCTTTAAGAAATTGGATTAAGAATATTTAATATGCTATGCATCTTTTAATTACTGGAATATTATGCATATATTTTGAAACATTATTCTAACCATTTGTATGTTATTATTTCTTTTAAGAATCTTGACTAGAATATTTGATATGATATGCATATTTTCAATTACCAAAATATTATATAAATATAAAATGCATATATTTTCCTTCATAATGTTAATTATAATATATAAATATATGGTAAATAGTATTTTGCAGATAAATCCAAATATGTTCTATATTTATAATAAACACCTTTAAATATTTAAGAAAAGTAAGGAAAATGTTATATCAAAAGTGCAGTTTTTTCGACTGAACAGGTATGAGCAGAGAAAAGAGGATTGCATAAATTTCTTGATGACCCATCGAAAAAAAAGCATACTATTGCGTCTTCTTCAGGTGTTCTTGTTATTGAGAACGGTTTTTCGGTCAGTCCTACTTTCTAGGTACTAGATACCGTATCAGAATCTCATATCTTTAATTTATTGGAGGAAGTAAGAAAAGGTAGGATGATTGGACCTGGTGATATGCCCCTCAGAGTAGGGAACGGAGCACAAGTTGATACTTCTGCCGTCGGTGAATATCACATAGCATTGCCAAATGGGAATACTATGATTTTGAACAATTGCTACTATATACCTTTCATGGTTTGCAATATCATATCAATTTTTTTACTCAATAAAGAAGGATATAAGTTTGTTCTTGATAGAAATATCATGAACATTTACCTTAATCAGGTGTTGGTTGCAGAAGGTACATTGTGTAATGGTATCTATGTTCTAAATCAAAACACAATTTTCAATATACAAAACCCACGCAAGAGGCAGAGTTCAGAAGTGAACGAAACCTACTTATGGCATTGCAGACTTAGTCATATCGGAGTGAAAAGACTAAGTAAGTTACATACAGATGGGTATTTGAATATGTTTGAATATTCATCTTATGAAACTTGTCGGTCTTGTCTCAATCCAAAGATGACCAAAACTCCATTCACCGGACACAGAGAAAGAGCAGCAGAACTCTTGAGACTCATACACATTGATGTATGTAGTCCAATGTCTATACATGTAAGGGTTGGGTTCTCGTACTTCCTCACATTAACTGATGATCTCTCTAGATTTGGATATGTGTATCTTATGAAACACAAATCTGAAGATTTTGTGAAATTCAAAGAATTCAGAAATGAAGTAAAGATCCAGATTGGAAAAAGTATTAAGATCCTCCGATCTGATAGAGGAGGGGAGTACTCAAGCATGGAATACTTAGAATACCTAAAAGAGAATGGAATTCTCTCTCAAGTTACTCCTCCATATACACCACAGTACAACGGTGTATCGGAGCGGAGGAACCGTATGCTATTGGACATGGTTCGCTCCATGATGAGTAAGGCTGAGTTACCTCATTCATTTTAGGGACATGCACTTGAAACAGCGGCATACCTTTTAAATCAAGTTCCTTCCAAATCTGTGCCTAAAACTCCATATGAAATATGGAGTGGAAAGAAACCATGTCTTAAGCGTATTAAGATATGGGGTTGTCCGACCTATGTGAAAACATAAACTCCGGAAAAACTTCAGGCACAATCATTTCTATGTAAATTTATGGGATATCCAAAGCATTCGCATGGATATATGTTCTACCACACTGAGGAACAGAAAGTGTTAGTATCTCGCCAAGCCATCTTTTTAGAAAGGGAATTTCTTGCAAAAGAAATTAGTGGGAGTACGGTAGAATTTGAAGAAATTTCTGAACCACAAATTGTATCTGAAGATTTGGTGGAACCGCTAGGTTCAGAAGTACCCAACGAACCTCAGCCACTCCGCGGATCTATTAGGATTTCTCATCCGCTCGAGAGATACTACAGTTTTCTCAGAGATGGGGATCGAAAGGATTGCATCTTGGAAGAAGGTGATCCTACTAGTTTCAGGCAGGCCATTATCATTAGGGACTCTGATAAATGGCTGGATGTTATGCGATCCAAAATGGAGTCCATGTACACCAATAATGTGTGGACTTTCGATATTGCTTCACCTGAGGTAAAACCCGTTGGATGCAAATGGATCTACAAAAGAAAATTTGGTGTAGTTGGACAGGTGGAAACCTATAAGGCTAGACTTATTGCAAAAGGTTTTCGTCAAAGACCAGCTGTGGACTATGACGAAACCTTTTCTCCAGTAGCTATGCTCAAATCCATTAGGATCCTACTTGCCATTGCTGCCTTCCATGACTATGAGATCTGGAAGATGGATGTAAAAACAACTTTTCTGAACGGGAGTTTAGAAGATTGCGTCAGCCAGAAGGTTTTGTAGACAGTAGGAGCAGCGGGAAGGTGTGAAAGTTGCTTAAATCCATTTCTGGATTAAAGCAAGCATCACGGAGCTGGAACATCTGTTTTGATGAAAGAGTCAAGAGATGTGACTTCATCAAGAACGAGAATGAGTCTTGTATATATAAGAAAATTGTAGGTCGGACTGTCGTATTCCTAGTCTTGTACGTTGACGACATTCTTTAGATAGGAAATGATATTCATATACTAAAACCGATCAAGCTGTTCTTGTCACAAAGGTTCTCCATGAAGAACCTGGGTGATGCCTCGTACATTCTGGAGATTAAGATCTACAGAGATAGATCTAAGAGATTACTGGGACTTTCGCAGTTCAGGTACATAAAGACCGTACTAAAGAGATTTAATATGGAACATTCCAAGCGCGGTAACATACCCGATGTTTACCACCGAAGACCGGGAAGACAAACATCTTGCCTAAATTTGGGGGCAGATGCTATTTGGATTTATCCGTCCACCTCTCCGAAGATGCCAAGTTGATTTGTGGCACGGGGTATCGGAGGTTTGGACGGATGCGGCCGTTGTAGCAGATTTCGTCAGATTCCCCCTCGTTGTGAGGCGTTTTTTTATTGTGGGGACGCTATTCCCTGCATGCGCAAGCCCCTGCAGTTAATTACGTTACCGCATCGCGATAACCACTTTCTCCTGCTCCAGAAGGTCACTTCGTGTCGTGTGTGTTTGTTTTATTTTTGGTTGCCCATGGATTGTATACGGAGACTAATTTATGTTGTCGCCCGTAGGGCGTGGATTAGTCGAAATCCCTATATTCTTAGATTTGGATTTGGGATGATTTAAGGATCGTTAATCTTTTTGGGATTAAGATCAACTTAAATATTTGTTGAGGATACGCTAGTCTAATTTTAAGCTAAGATCTACTCAACAGGATTTTTGGGATCATTCATACCCAACAAAAGAGCATTCGGGCTCTATTGTCTTAGTTTAAGGACGTTGTGGTCCATAGCTTGTTTAAGGACTTTGCGGTCCGGGGAGTCGTTGGTTGTCGGGACCCACCACCTCTCTGAAGACGTTGAAGAATTACAATGACATATATCGGAGGTGTGGAGAGATGTACCCTGGAACCAATGAATATTCATCAGAAGCTCGGTAGTCTTATTTGGGACTAAGACCACTCTGGAAAATAAAGAGCCTATATGCTGGGTTGATTGGGAGTTTGGCCAAACTTGGGCTCAGCCCAGTCATTTCATTTTTGAATAAAGTGTTAAACACTTACTTGGGCTTGGTCCCCTTTCTGTACCAACGATGTTGAGCATCCATATGGTTTCTGACGCCCACACTTTATCTTGCTTTTCCCCTTTTTTGTTTTTTATGGAGTGTTAAACACTCATTATGGCGCCCACGTATGGAGCACATGAGGCGCTTGGTGCTAGGCGTTAGACACTAGTTTATGAGTGCAGAGCACTTTATGCCGAATAGCGCCCACGTGAGGGGCACGTAGGGCGCTTGACGTTGAGCACCAACCATCGAGTACTAAGCACTCTTTATTAAGCGGCGCCCATGTGAGGGGCAAGTGAGGCGCTTGGCGCTGAGTGCCAACCACTGAGTGCTAAGCACTCTTTATTGAGCAGCGCCTACGTGAGGGGCACGTGAGGTGCTTGGCGCTGATTTTTTTCTTTGTGTATTATGTTCTGAAGAGTTCAATTCTCTGTTCTTCTCTGGATTTTCGATCCCCAAGAACAAATTCATCCCCAGGAGAATTAAATTCTCATTTGTGAGAGACTTATCTCATGAATCTCAGATCCAGGGAAAGAACTATATTCTTTTATGAGGGTTAAACCCTTAGATATGCAGATGAGATCATCTGATCTCTATTACTTTTATTTACCTTGAAGAAAGTTCTTTTTCTTTCTTCTCTCTTAAAGCTTTTTTTGCTTACTTTTCTTTTTGAACTTGAAATTTATGGGGGGGTTCCGTTGTACAAGAGTTGAAGTCTTGGGGCCTTTATATAGTGGAGGCAAATTTATTGATTTAGTTAAAAAAATCTCTCATTGAGAGATCCTTAATTGATTTGGGGATTTTATCCACCGTTAGATATTTCATCCAAGAACTTCTATTTTACAGAAAATATTTTTCTTATTTTTAATAAGATTGAGGAAATATTTTCCCATACAGAGATTATTCTGTGGCTTGATGATTTTTAATCACCATTGGATTTTTAATCCAACGGTGCTCTGTTTACAGAGAATGATCTTTCTCGTTTAGAAAGATTTGAGAAATATTTCTTCAACAGAATTTAATTCTGTATTTTGATGATTCGTCGTCTCCGTTGGATTTTTAGCAGAGAACTTTTAGTTCTAACGCCGGCGCCCTCATGCAAAGCACGTGAGGTGCTGCCTCAGAGTTTTTAACTCTCGGCGCTAGCGCCCTCTTGTAAGGCACGTGAGGCGCTGCCTCAGAGTTTTTAACCCTCGGCTCCGGCGCCCTCGTGCGAGGCACGAGAGGGGCTGCCTTTTTTCAAATTTTAAATAGAGCCTTGCTCTTTTATTATTGGGGGGAAACAAATGACCCCCCACCGTTGCGCTCACGTGGCTTACACGTGAGTGCAGCAGTTGCTGCTTTTCCACCGTTGGATCTTCTTGGAAGTTGAATCGGCTTCCCCTACCTATAAGTAGGGTCTTTGGCCCTTGAGATGACTGATGTTCATCTTCTGCTATTCTTTCTTCTTCTGAGAATTTAATTCTCCTTTTCAGAGCTTAGATCTCTGCCCAAAGAAATCATTTCTAGAGTCAACTCTACCCAAAATTTTGGTAAGGATCATAATCGAACCCATTAAACAGAGCTTTGCACTTCTTAGATCACATATCTTTAAAATGTTTTTTAGAGTTTCTTAACCCGTTAATGAAGAACTCTTAGAGTTTCTAGGATTTTTCTTTCAGATCTTTGAATATCTTGGGGTTTTGCCTTGTTAAAAAGCTTTGTTCTTGAAGGTTCTGGTAAATTGTACTATTGCTTTTACAGAGCATAGCTCTTTAGAAATTTTTGGGGAATTTTATTCCTCTCTTAATTAAATTTGACAGATATGATTTCTGTTTGCAGAGCACTGCTCTTGAGGGAGTTCAACTCCTTAGCCCAATAAGTTTCTCATTAAATGAGTGACTGCCTCATCAATGATGGGCCATCACTTTGATTTTGTGGGTCCCCCTTGGTCCCTTTCTCTGCTTTGCAGTGCGGTACAATTTAGTTTGTTTTAAATACCAAGTTTCAGAATTCAGAATATAGCGTTGACAACTAATCCCTCGTCTCTTTTCGTGCAGGTACTATGGTTCTCGACTCTTCCTTCCCTTTTGTACGTTCTGAGAGCGCCTTTGCTGATGCGCCTGTTGATCGGGAAGTCTTCGCGCCCATTAAAGATCACGACCCGGAGCATAAATCTCTTCATTTATGGGGGTCGTGGTACAATCAGATTTTCCAGAATCGGCGCAGTTTTTCTTGTGCAGTACCCTTAGAGCCCATTTCAGCAATTCACAACGCCAACTCGCCTCAGATGAATTATGCTGTAGAGGAGGTCAACTGGACCTCGGAGGGTCACCTTCAGCCTTTTATGGACTCAATACCCGTACAGCTGCCGATGGCTTTGGATATTTTAGGGCGACGCATATGTCAAGGCGAGTCGCGCCCTTGAGGACAAGTATTCATGATAGGTTTGACTCCTCGCCATTCAGCCGTATACCTGCAGTGGGCTCGATACATCCTATCGGCCAAGAAGTCGTTGCTGCTGAAGCTCGGGTTGTACCCCGCAATTTATGCGTCTCTTTTCCAGTATCCCAGGCATATGTATGGTGGGTCAAGGCGTTCCTGGAGCAATGGAACATCCCGACTCACACATTTCTTCTATCGGATCAGGATGTTTCAACCTCTTTGGAGGAGTTTGCGAAAATCTCCGGCTTACCCGTCAGAGAGAAACATTATGAGGAGATACTTCCCCCTGAAGAGTACATCTTCGCCACCAAATCAGTGGTGACGGGCCTTACTCCGGAGAATGTTGTTCAACACCGATTCCCGAGCCTGATCAAGGTGTTGAATATTTATGAGAGCCTATTTTTGGAGTCTGGGGGGCACGGAGTCAGCTTCACAGATTCCATCGCCCGCTTCCTTCGCCCAGCAGTTTTGTCAAAACAAGCCGTGAAATTCGCCAAGCTTGATGACACATCCGGCTTTGGTTTGGATAACCAGCCGACGGCGGAAGCGGATTTAAGAAATTTCTTTATTCCAGATACCCCCGTCATCCCTTTTGCAGAACTTGCCACTCCAGACGTCAATGAAGAGACATTTTTTCTTGGATTCATCGGCCTGTGGTTGAGCTGGTTTATGCTTCCGATGCACTCTCGCTGCATAAGGCTGTCTGTCTTTTATCCAGCCCACCACATCGTTGCAGGGACGCGCATCGCCTTTTAGATTGCAGGGCTAGCTCATCTATATCACGGCCTGAGTTTAGTAGCGGATACTACTCATCCAGGGGTAAAACCTGTACATCTTCCGTTGCACTACGTCGCGTCCTGGGTCGAGATGCAGGTGCTTAGTGCTTTCAGATTCCACAAACGGCCCCGCTTCTATGACAGCTATAACTTTCCCCGGGTCATGTTTCTAGTTGACGCTTCCACATTAGATCCGTCATAGCGAGAGGGTCGACGTTTAGTCCTTCACCCGAGTATGGTTGAGGATAGTATGACTTTCGTCGATAGAGTCTTAACTATCGGCAAGGAATCTACCAAGGCAGTGCAACCGCTGCGTGATACTTTCAAGGACGGGGCTCCTACATTGAAGGCTCGGGAGATCCTGCACTTGTATTCAATTAAGCCAGGCTTTCTAGTGTTCAGGCAAGGCGCCTCGGCATTGTTCATGAGGTATAACCTGCACCGTTTCGCTCAACAGTCGGGTTACAATCAGGGTGTCCCGCTTGAGGCTTTGTTAGCCGAGCCGGTTACTACGGAAGAAGGTATTCGCAGCGCGCTACACCACTTTATGCGACTAAATACGGGGTCTAACTTTCTCATCAGCGAGCCGAGCTACATGCCGAAAGCTTCGAATACCTACGTGGCGTGGTATCAGCATGCGACGGGTGCTGTTATCAGGGAAGAGAGGCGTCTATTACTTGACCATAAGGATGCTGTCTCAGTTGGTAATCCGGCAGTTCCTTTGAAGCGATGGACCACCGTTCGTCTCTCCTTAAGAGAAGTCGCTGCGGTTGTGGTCCCGCGCGTCTTCCCTGAGAAGCCTCCATCCCGTGTTCCCATAGAAACGGTAGCTGTAGCATCCCTGGAATCCTGCGTTGGTGCAAAAACTAGGACCCGTCACCCGAAAATGCCCGTCAAGCGCAAGCTCTTATCATCGGCCGCCGGCGTCCGCTCACAGAAAAAGAAGAAGTCTCTATTCTCTGCCGATGTCATATTTGGCCAGGAGCTGCATGCTCCTTATAGCGAGTGTTTGTGCGAGTACGGGACCAATGAGGGTTTATTCATCATGCCTGCGGATGATACTGATCTTCAAGTTTCCCTTGCGGCTTCCGAGAGACTAGCTCGTGATGAAGCAGCACTGATCATTATCGCGAATTCAGGTATACTTCAGTTATATTCTTCCGCAGCTATCTCCTTTTTATTATGCTTCTAATGATGCTTTCTTCTTCAACAGGTATTTCTGCCGAAGAGGCTCTCGCGGCTTCCCTCAGGACGTTCGAAGAGGAAGAGAGGCTCCACGCTTCTTTGTGTCTTGGTATGTGTTGCTTCATTACACCTTTATTCTTTTTAGTCATGCTCCGACCCTCTCTTTTTCTTTATTGCAGGGACTATCTCGACTCAGGTTATTCCAAGTGCAGTGACGATCCCGAGTAGCGATACGGCAAAACTTTTAGAGCCAGCTACTGTGGCCCCGGCCCTCCCAAAGACACCGCAGGAGGCTTTGTGAAAGTAGCCGATGATGGACTCCATAACGGCTCTGGAGGCAGAGCTCGGTTCGGACGACGACGTCCCCTTGTCAGAGGTCTTGATGAGGTCATCTCCCACTTCCCAGACCGAAAGGAAACGCAGGAACCACGCGGCGAGGGAACATGATGCTGTTTTGGCCGTAGGTGCATGCTCAAGCAACATTCTACTTGCTGAGACTCCTTCGGTGGATGTTCCCTCTTCTCTGTCTACCGCCCGTAGACAGGTTGCATGCGCAACTCGGGAAGAAACTGAAAAGCAGCTTCAAGGTAACGTAACGTCCAGTCTTTTATTAGAACTTGATCCTCGAATTTTGACATACGTATTTTCTGCAAGGCCAAGCCATGACTATGGGATGGCAGACGAAACGCTGGCGATTACAGAGCCCAAAGAGGCTACTCGTTCTCGGGAATCTGGGACTGTCCAGACCGCTGCTCTTTCTCCTTGTGGCTCCTTGGTATCGGCGGGCGTCGCAAGCGTTACGACGACCCTTGTCGAGTCAAGGGACGAGGCTATGGGGGCAAAATTTATTCCTCCGAGAGAGAGTGAAGAAGCCGTTACACCTGGTGATGCCTCCGTCGCGGTTTTGGTCCCTGATCTATCAAGTAATCTTTGGGTCAGTGTTTTTTTGAGTTTCTCAATCTTGTTCAGCCCTTCTGATGATATTTTGTTTGTCTTGAGTATAGGTCCGGTGAACCATGAGGCTGTTTCGTCTGAAGAAGTATCGTTGGTCACTACTCTGACGGTCGTTGTCCCCTCGCCTTCTTCTGTGCCCTCTCAAATATTGGAAGGTATGGGTTTTTTACTTATTTGTTTTACTGTGGGTACCATCCTCCTTGTATTGACAGTATATTATCACAACTCTGCAGCAGTCTTTTTCGACCATCTTTACCAGATGTTGAACCTGCATTTCTCCTTTCAGTCAGAAGTCATTCTGCCTTCTGGTATTGATTAGTATATTCCTCAACTGACAACCCTTCCTTTCTTTTATGAATAGACATAATGTTGCTAAGTTTTCTTCATGTTGATCATAGCGTCATGGGTCAAAGGAGGAGACGAGAGAATAGCCGTGCCTCCGGTACTCCCCGTCCTGCCGCCTGTCACAGCCGGTATAATAGACTCTATCCCTCATGTGTTTTCTTTGTCTCCCGAGTTGAAATCGTAACTCATTTTGCAGCAATTGCACCGGCTCCGACTCCTTTTGAGTCTCGTATTCCAATGCCCGTAGGGCCCTTTGCTAAACTCATATCTTCCAGGGGCGCTGCAAACAGCCGACGAATGATGAGCAAATTCATCGAAGATCTTAACGCCGAGGCCCTTACTTCTGCTACGGATTTTGCTGTTGAGGTTAATCCAATGCTGGCGACACTCGTGAACTTCCATGAAGAAGATCCCGTCGGATCGGATCGATTACTACAGAAAGATTGAAGCTTGCTTGCATGAGATTGAGCTCAAGCGTCCCGCTCCTGAAGTATTAGCTTCGAACTCCCAGCGGGCTGCGTGGGTCGAGCATAGCGTTCCCTTCATTCGCCATTTTGAACAAGAGGCGACCCTGAGACGAAAATAACATGAGGTGGCTTCCAGCAAATATGTCCGACTACGTGCCCAGATTGAAGCGAATGCTGCACGGCTAAAAGCTGTTTTTGACAATCTCCAGAGATGTATTTCATATGGGTTAATGCTGAGGAGGACGCTTAACTTTTCCGAGCGGGCCATGCAGGACTGCGAAGCTGCCATGCTAGAAATCGATGAAAAGATTTTGTCCTGTTCGTGAAAATAACTTCAAGTTGAAGCAGAGTTGGCCGCGGCGGCTGATCACGAGAAAGGATTGAGAGGAGCGCGCGAGCGGCTTGTTGATTTGTTGAATACGCCTCCTCTTCAATAACCGTCTTTGCACCCCCCCTTTTTTGTATTGACTGTAAACTTGCGATTTATGTACAACATGCTTTCATATTGATTCCTTTGTGAATGTATCTTGTATTCACTTGCATTCATGAATAAAAAAATATTTTATTTCATATTGGCATGTCCCTTTGGCAAATATGGCCCATAGATAGTCTATCTTGATCTCCTTGCAGGGCAGCAATGGCTTAGGAAACAGGTTCAGATCTGCCGCCTAAGTCTTTTCAACTTTATGAGCCGTGAGGGTCTCATAAAGAATTTTCTTCCTATGAGTCGTGAGGATCCCGCAGGTGTGTTCTCTCCTTAAGAGTCATGAGGACTTCTAAGTGCGTTTTCTCTTGAGAGTCGTAAGGATCTCACAAGAGAATTTTACCCCTTACAAGTCGAGAGGACTTGTAAGTGGTTATTTCCCTCCTCGTCGATATTCGACTTTGGAGAGTGTGGCCCGTGGATAGTATGCAATAGTCCATCTTGGACCGACTTGTAGGGCCCCAGTGCTTAGGAGACAGGTTGATATCCCTGCTGCTTAAGGCTTTTCCCTATGAGTCGAGGCGAGTCGAGAAGTTCTCACAGGAACAATATTTTCCCTACAAGTCGAGACGAATCGAGAAGTTCTCACAAGGATGTCCTAACGTGACAGTTAACTCCCACTAATAGAAGACTGTTACGGTTGTGGTACTAGGTTTCTTACCAGTCGTAACGTCTCGTTGGCCGATGTATTCGCCGATATGCAATCTTGCTATTCGAGTAGCCCCTCGACTGTCGTGTCACCGATCACTTCAGGGGCTGGACAAGTCGACTTCAAGTAATCTTCCAGGTGATATTACCGTCGTAAGAGCAAGCATTTCATATATTCCTTGCCTCTTTTTACTTGAGGTTAGGCTCAGTTTGGGGAGCCCCGATGAGTCACGACCACTCCGCGCTGGTGTGAGATGATCTCCGATAGTCTTTCAGGTCTCATTTGAGTTGCCGTTAAGACCCTGAAGCGAAGGATTTTCCTTGGCTTCGTTTGTTGGCATTTTGTCTGCAATATTGCGACGAATGTCGGAGTTGTCTCTGGGTTGTCTGTGAACCGTCGAGATTTGGAACTACGGGACTTTGCCATGGCTCCGTTTGTTAATGTCGTGTCTGCATCCTGCTGGAGGGAGGAAGACGATGTTGTTGAACTCTAGGCTGTAGATGTTGCCATCGAGACTTGGAACTAGGGACTCTGCCATGGCTTCGAGGTAGTCTCTAGGTTGTTCATGAACCGTCGAGTCTTGGAAGTAGGGACTTTTCCATGGCTCCACCGTTTTGACCCTTGGGTCGGTTTTTGACGTTACATCTGCATCCTGCTGGAGTAAGAAGAAACGCCGTTGTTGATCTCTAGCCTATAGATGCTGCCGTCGAGACCTGGCTCTCCTTCTGATGTAGCCTGATGGGAAAATGTGGTTCCCTTTTTCGTTTGTGCCGATGGATTGTGTACAGGGGTCGATGTTGACTCGCCTGCAGGGCAGAAGTTTCATTTTTTTGTTTCTTTGCACGATGCTCTATCATTTCAGCTTTTTATATCGCGAAAGTTGCGATTGCCCAATCATTTCGGCTATTTTATCGCAGCGCCCAATCATTTCGGCTGTTTTTCTTTTTACTCGCTGCTTTTTATTGCAAGTTGCCCAAATATTTAGGCTATTTTATATGCATATATTTTGCGCCTCGCTTAAAACAGAAATTGATTGCAAGTAATATTTTTCTGTTGCATATCTTTTCTCGAAAATCTTTTTGCAACAAATTTTCCAAATAAAGAGAAAAAGGAAAAAGGAATTTTTTTTTAAAACAACTTGCAAATTTTTGCCGCAAATAAATCCTTGCACCACCTACATTCTTTGTTTTCCCCTTTATCTAACATGGGTACCCCAAATCATAAATCACTTGCCGAACTTTGGTATCCCGAACCTAACTTTGCGTCTTACGTCAATTGTTTCGGTCGATTTAAGGAAGATCCCTCCGTGCCTAAAATATCTTTGAAAGATCAAATAGAAGCGTCTAGGAGAAACAGTTTGACATTGCAACCCACTTTGTGTCAACCGAGTCAACCTTTACCACCTTCGTATGTTGACACCACTTTTTTAAGTCCTGCTGTAACTCCTAAACTTATGTCCATTGCTGAGCATATTGCTCAATCTCGTAGCCGATCTTTCACCCCTCTCCACTCATCTAGTTCTAGGGATCCACAAGACTATTCACCTTTTTATCCACATGTTGACCCTACCCCTGTCCAACCACCCACTTCCTACCAGTCCTACCCGACTTTCCCACCGTCACTAGACACTGTTTCTACACAGCCTTTTAGGAGTTTCACATATCCAAACAATTTCGAATCTTTTACCGAAAACCCCTTACCACCCAAGTCTAGTTTGGAAGAGTCGTTGGAGGCTTATATCTTAGCAACAAACAAAATGACTAGGAATGTGGAAGCGTCTGTGGCCGTCCTTATGCAACCTAGTGAACCGGTAGCTAGTTTCCCGCTAGCTCCAAATTTTTCAATGTATAAGGAGGCAGTTGGACAGAGTGAGAATGTGAGAGGATTTCCAAATCAAACCTACCCATACCCAATTGAATCCAACAACACCAATTTTCAAACATGTGTCGAAAATGATGAGTTGTGCGACTTTGTAGTGCTTGATTTGCCAGATTATGAGGAACCCCTTTTGAGTGAAACCGCACCTAATCCGTTTGACCTTTACACCTCCACTCTAGAGCCTAAATTGATAAATATCCATGCTTTTGATGAGGTGACAGAAGAAATTGATTTTCACTTGATTGAGGATATAGACGCCGGGAATATTTCGGATGATGAACCTTTCGATCTGCTTGAAATTTTATGTCCAATTCATCATCCCGAGTCATTAAATGCTTCTCCTGAACTTCATATGCGTCTTGATTTAGATGATAATGGCATGGATGAGTTGAATTTTGAGGAGAATTATAAGGATAGTATTGAGGAGAGTTTTGAGGATCATATTGAGGTTGAACCATTTTTGTTTGATGTGTCTGATTTTCCAATCCATCCTCTTGAACCTTAACTAAATCACCCTCCCTCCTTTCCATCGTTCCGACCACGCTTGAAGACTGTGAGCCTGAAAATTTTTCCTTTGAATCTGACACAGTTCTCACAGCCGATAACACGTATGAGTGTTTCACTTTTTCGGACGATGTTGATGACTCACCGCCCGAATTTGAGTCCTTCACATTTTCAGATGAGTTAGTTGAACCACCAGACTCGGTTGTTTACAGTAGTTTCGAACCATTGACGGAATCTTTTAAGTTCGAGACAATTTACTACGGTGAGAATGAGACTATCCCTAATCCGCTCCCTTTCGTCCTTCCTATCGTTCCGACCGTACAAGAGACCATTACTCTTTCATCTCCTATACCAAGTTCGGCGTACCTATGTTTTCTTGCGAATCTTGAGGGATTTGACCCCATTTCTCGACGGGTTGATAGGTTAGCACAATCGTTTTTAACACATCGGTCATCACAAATTGCGCTAATTTATTCACTCGATTTACACCCTCAAGATCGTACTCCACTTCTTTCTCTTTTCCGCCCTTCTTCTCCTCCACTGAGACCATATTCCACTCTTCTTTCCACACGGTCTCGTGTGCTTCTCATCTCTTTTCTTTCCACCCCATTCTTTCACCAACTCGACCATTACCACGATAAGATTTTTGAATGGTTAGTGCTAACCTTTGGCTTGTGTAAGGCCAAGCTTAAGTTTGGGGGGAACCTTGTTGTATATATGTATATATATTTTTGTTTTCTTTTTCTATAAAAAATAAAAAATTTCAAATATATATATATATATATATATAAATTATAAATAAATAAACAGGGGAGTGCCGGCATTTTGACCCTCTTGGTGTAACATGACAGTGAGGACACTGTCAAGTTTAAGTTTGGGGATATGCTCGGTACATCTTCTTCCTTCGCATTCATTTGTACATATTTTTGCATTTGCATATTTATTTGAAAACCCATAAAAATTGAAAATTTTCAAAAATTATAAAAATAATTGTATTCAATTTTGGCCGTATTTTGACTTGAGTTTGACAAATAGGTTAACTGGCTAGGAACAACTAGATCTTAGACTTAGTAAATTAAAAACCCTAAAAATAACCTTTCTTAAAGTTTAACGGTAGAAAGTATATGTCTTTGTAGTTTATTTAGAAATAGGTAAATTTTGAGTTCACTTCTTGGGCTAAGTCGAAACAAGGGAAAAGTATTGGTATTTTTATTAGAGTATAAATTTGAAAAATAATTCCTAACTTAAGTCTAGATTCTGAAAATGTATACCCTGCAAATTGCACTAACACGCACCTTGAAACTTGGAATAGTAGAGGAGACCTTTAAATGCTCTTGTCTAAAGTCCTTAGTACTAAGAAAATAAAAGAAAAAAGTGAATAAAGAGAAAAAAATGAACACAGGTTTTTTTGATTACTTAAGGCTGCAAAAATAGAAAAATATTTACCGAGGGTGCTTCATCACCTAGTGCCTTAGACCAACTAGTTTGGGAGTCACTGCTAAAAAGCCTTAGGTGTTACAAGACTAGGAAGTACGCTTTAAAGTGCAAACACATTTGTAATCGGTCGTTGGTACCTCAAGAAGTATTAACGGTCGCATGAAGGATGTGTAAGCAAAATTCATTTAAAAATTCACCAATTAATAAGTACTTTGGACAACGGACAAGAGTATGATTGCTTAATTTGAATTTCCAAGTGTAGGGGTGATATATACACACACATAGGGGTATGTGATTGGGATTTAGATAAGAGAGAAGAATGAAGAATAGAACTTGTATCTTTAATAGAGATGATAAAAATTCCTAAGTGGAGATGGAACCCTAGAAGGAAAACTTAAGAGATGCCGAAAGCTAAGTAAGTGTACAGAATATATATAATCTTAAGTTAAATGATGAGGAAGTGTGAAGAATATGGGTGGATAATTTACGAGTCGACGATATTAGAATTCCTTGTTAGAAAACCTAATTGGAGAATTAAAGTCGAAAAAGCCAAATTGATAGGATTTTGTGGGTGTAATCCGCTGAAAACCCTCAGGAGACAACACTCCTCCTACTAGGGACACCTAAAGGTTTAACGGCTTGTTGCACGAGCTCAGTGCAATCGCGTTTCCCTGCGAAAGTGCGGTTAGGTTTTTGTAGAGAATAAAAAATAAGTTTGCTCGAGGACGAGCAAAAGATAAGTTTGGGGGTATTTGTTCACACCATAATATTGTATTATTATATTCCCCATTCTTATTCGTTTTATAAATAAACAGGTGCTTTTGACGCATGTCTGCTACATGTTACAGGTTACAGGTTCTTGGACAGAAAACAGTGAAAACGATGAAAAGACGATGCAAAAGTGGACTTTGACCAACAAACAGAAGACTCTTGATCAAGCCTACATCAAAGATAAAATTCACAAAGTACAAGGCAATGCAAGGTCCAAGATTACAAAGCGAACGGTTAAAAGTCCACCGCAATTGTTCACTGGAGATCTGGAAGAAACATAGAAGCTATTTTAATAAAAGAACCAAAGAATAAGGAAGCCCAAAAACAGAAGAGCCAACAAAGGAAATTTCAAGGCCCAATACTTCCTTTTAAAGAGACAGAGACATAAAATTTTACCAAAGCTTGGAGTCTACTTTGACTAGGTCTTCCTAAGGATATTTTGGTAAATGTAGACGTGCGAATCAATTGTAACCTAATGTTTCCTATCCTCTATAAATAGGAACTCTAAATCATTGTATTCTTTTCATGCCTCCCTATGCCTCTTTCTATGAATAAAATTTAGAAATCTTTTGGAGAGCATCGATGCCTCTTTTCATTTCAGAAATTCAGATATGACAAGTCTTGTGTTGATGTTTGGAAAGAGCCATCTGTAAAGTAAGTAATTAATTTCAATTCTTGCCCTAGATAATTTTTCATTCTCTGCCCTAGTATAAATTTAATTACTTGCCCTAGTTAGATAGTTAGATCTTTAATTCAATTGCCCTAGATTAATTTAGTTTTTAGATTTAATTAATCCATTCACACCGTTTGGAATTAACTCGTAAGAGCGATTAGGAAATTCACAACATCCCTGTGGACCGACCCGTACTCACCGGCTAGCTGCAAACCGACGCCGTTCTTGATTGCGGTTAATAGATAGTTTTTGAGATCAATCAAATGGCGCCATTGCCGGGGATGGCGTGTTATTTCCTTTTTGCAATTTCGGGTTAATCTAAATTAAAAAATCATAAAAATCTGAAAAATCATAAAAAATATATCATCTGTTATTTTTGGAAAGGGTACTTTTGTGAGAATTTTTGCAGGATCTACACACAAATTCGGATCTGGAAATTAACAGAGACCAAAACAGCAGAAAGACGATCCTATCAACAGAAGATTGCAACAACAGAGGAACTGAAAAATTCTGGAAATCTGAACCCCCTATCACACCGCGTTTCCGCCGCGGTAACTGCCTCTAGACCGCGGAATCGCGGCTTACTGTTGAGATCATAGCTTGCAAAAATTTCTGGGGATCCATGCAGTCCAGAGAGCCGCGGAACCGCGGTGATAAAGCTCTTCTGCCGCGAAAGGGCGGCGCTTTGGTGACATCATCTGACCAACTTTGCTCTGCAAGCTTCCCGCTGTTCCTTCTCTGTAATTTTTGATATATCTTCTGTAAATTTGCCTGCAGGATTTCTTGTGTTTAAAAATCTTCGCCTTTCCAAATAACAAATCTTGTGCAGAATTTTTGCGCCTCGCTTAAAACAGAAATTGATTGCAAGTAATATTTTTCTGTTGCATATCTTTTCTCGAAAATCTTTTTGCAACAAATTTTCCAAATAAAGAGAAAAAGGAAAAAGGAAATTTATTTTAAAACAACTTGCAAATTTTTGCCGCAAATAAATCCTTGCACCACCTACATTCTTTATTTTCCCCTTTATCTAACATGGGTACCCCAAATCATAAATCACTTGCCGAACTTTGGTATCCCGAACCTAACTTTGCATCGTACGTCAATTGTTTCGGTCGATTTAAGGAAGATCCCTCCGTGCCTAAAATATCTTTGAAAGATCAAATAGAAGCGTCTAGGAGAAACAGTTTGACATTGCAACCCACTTTGTGTCAACCGAGTCAACCTTTACCACCTTCGTATGTTGACTCCACTTTTTTAAGTCCTGCTGTAACTTCTAAACCTATGTCCATTGCTGAGCATATTGCTCAATCTCGTAGCCGATCTTTCACCCCTCTCCACTCATCTAGTTCTAGGGATCCACAAGATTATTCACCTTTTTATCCACATGTTGACCCTACCCCTGTCCAACCACCCACTTCCTACCAGTCCTACCCGACTTTCCCACCGTCACTAGACACTGTTTCTACATAGTCTTTTGGGAGTTTCACATATCCAAACAATTTCGAATCTTTTACCAAAAACCCCTTACCACCCAAGTCTAGTTTGGAAGAGTCGTTGGAGGTTTATATCTTAGCAACAAACAAAATGACTAGGAATGTGGAAGCGTCTGTGGCCGCCCTTATGCAACCTAGTGACCCGGTAGCTAGTTTCCCGCTAGCTCCAAATTTTTCAATGTATAAGGAGGCAGTTGGACAGAGTGAGAATGTGAGAGGATTTCTAAATCAAACCTACCCATACCCAATTGAATCCAACAACACCAATTTTCAAACATGTGTCCAAAATGATGAGTTGTGCGACTTTGTAGTACTTGATTTGCCAGATTATGAGGAACCCCTTTTGAGTGAAACCGCACCTAATCCGTTTGACCTTTACACCTCCACTCTAGAACCTAAATTGATAAATATCCATGCTTTTGATGAGGTGACAGAAGAAATTTATTTTCACTTGATTGAGGATATAGACGCCGGGAATATTTCGGATGATGAACCTGTCGATCTGCTTGAAATTTTATGTCCAATTCATCATCCCGAGTCATTAAATGCTTCTCCCGAACTTCATATGCGTCTTGATTTAGATGATAATGGCATTGATGAGTTGAATTTTGAGGAGAATTATAAGGATAGTATTGAGGAGAGTTTTGAGGATCATATTGAGGTTGAACCATTTTTGTTTGATGTGTCTGATTTTCCAATCCATCCTCTTGAACCTTTAACTAAATCACCCTCTCTCCTTTCCATCGTTCCGACCACGCTTGAAGACTGTGAGCTTGAAAAATTTTCCTTTGAATCTGACACAGTTCTCACAGCCGATAACACGTACGAGTGTTTCACTTTTTCGGACGATGTTGATGACTCACCGCCCGAGTTTGAGTCCTTCACATTTTCAGATGAGTTAGTTGAACTATCAGACTCGGTTATTTACAGTAATTTCGAACCATTGACGGAATCTTTTAAGTTCGAGACAATTTACTACGGTGAGAATGAGACTATCCCTAATCTGCTCCCTTTCGTCCTTCCTATCGTTCCGACCGTACAAGAGACCATTACTCTTTCATCTCCTATACCAAGTTCGGCGCACCCATGTTTTCTTACGAATCTTGAGGGATTTGACCCTATTTCTCGACGGGTTGATAGGTTAGCACAATCGCTTTTAACACATTGGTCATCACAAATTGCACTAATTTATTCACTCAATTTACACCCTCAAGATCGTACTCCACTTCTTTCTCTTTTCCGCCCTTCTTCTCCTCCACCGAGACCATATTCCACTCTTCTTTCCATACGGTCTCGTGTGCTTCTCATCTCTTTTCTTTCCACCCCATTCTTTCACCAACTCGACCATTACCACGATAAGATTTTTGAATGGTTGGTGCTAACCTTTGGCTTGTGTAAGGCCAAGCTTAAGTTTGGGGGGAACCTTGTTGTATATATGTATATATATTTTTGTTTTCTTTTTCTATAAAAAATAAAAAATTTCAAAATATATATATATATATATATATAAATAAATAAACATGGGAGTGCCGGCTTTTTGACCCTCTTGGTGTAGCATGACAGTGAGGAAACTGTCAAGTTTAAGTTTGGGGATATGCTCGGTACATCTTCTTCCTTCGCATTCATTTGTACATATTTTTGCATTTGCATATTTATTTGAAAACCCATAAAAATTGAAAATTTTCAAAAATTATAAAAATAATTGTATTCAATTTTGGCCGTATTTTGACTTGAGTTTGACAAATAGGTTAACTGGCTAGGAACAACTAGATCTTAGACTTAGTAAATTAAAAACCCTAAAAATAACCTTTCTTAAAGTTTAACGGTAGAAAGTATATGTCTTTGTAGTTTATTTAGAAATAGGCAAATTTTGAGTTCACTTCTTAGGCTAAGTCGAAACAAGGGAAAAGTATTGGTATTTTTATTAGAGTATAAGTTTGAAAAATAATTCCTAACTTAAGTCTAGATTCTGAAAATGTATACCCTACAAATTGCACTAACACGCACCTTGAAACTTGGAATAGTAGAGGAGACCTTGAAATGCTCTTGTCTAAAGTCCTTAGTACTAAGAAAATAAAAGAAAAAAGTGAATAAAGAGAAAAAAATGAACGCTGGTTTTTGTGATTACTTAAGGCTGCAAAAATAGAAAAATATTTAGCGAGGGTGCTTCATCACCTAGTGCCTTAGACCAACTGGTTTGGGAGTCACTGCTAAAAAGCCTTAGGTGTTACAAGACTAGGAAGTACGCTTTAAAGTGCAAACACATTTGTAATCGGTCGTTGGTACCTCAAGAAGTATTAACGGTCGCATGAAGGATGTGTAAGCAAAATTCATTTAAAAATTCACCAATTAATAAGTACTTTGGACAACGGACAAGAGTATGATTGCTTGATTTGAATTTCCAAGTGTAGGGGTGATATATACACACACGTAGGGGTATGTGATTGGGATTTAGATAAGAGAGAAGAATGAAGAATAGAACTTGTATCTTTAATAGAATTGATAAAAATTCCTATGTTGAGATGGAACCCTAGAAGGAAAACTTAAGAGATGCCGAAAGCTAAGTAAGTGTACAGAATATATATAATCTTAAGTTAAATGATGAGGAAGTGTGAAGAATATGGGTGGATAATTTACGAGTCGACGATAATAGAATTCCTTGTTAGAAAACCTAATTGGAGAATTAAACTCGAAAAAGCCAAATTGATAGGATTTTGTGGGTGTAATCCGCTGAAAACCCTCAGGAGAAAACATTCCTCCTACTAGGGACACCTAGAGGTTTAACGGCTTGTTGCACGAGCTCAGTGCAATCGCGTTTCCCTACGAAAGTGCGGTTAGGTTTTTGTAGAGAATAAAAAATAAGTTTGCTCGAGGACGAGCAAAAGATAAGTTTGGGGGTATTTGTTCACACCATATTATTGTATTATTATATTCCCCATTCTTATTCGTTTTATAAATAAACAGGTGCTTTTGACGCATGTCTGCTACATGTTACAGGTTACAGGTTCTTGGACAGAAAACAGTGAAAACGATGAAAAGACGATGCAAAAGTGGACTTTGACCAACAAACAGAAGACTCTTGATCAAGCCTACATCAAAAATAAAATTCACAAAGTACAAGGTAATGCAAGGTCCAAGATTACAAAGCGAACGGTTAAAAGTCCACCGCAATTGTTCACTGGAGATCTGGAAGAAACATAGAAGCTATTTTAATAAAAGAACCAAAGAATAAGGAAGCCCAAAAACAGAAGAGCCAACAAAGGAAATTTCAAGGCCCAATACTTCCTTTTAAAGAGACAGAGACATAAAATTTTACCAAAGCTTGGATTCTACTTTGACTAGGTCTTCCTAAGGATATTTTGGTAAATGTAGACGTGCGAATCAATTGTAACCTAGGGTTTCCTATCCTCTATAAATTGGAACTCTAAATCATTGTATTCTTTTCATGCCTCACTATACCTCTTTCTATGAATAAAATTTAGAAATCTTTTGGAGAGCATCGATGCCTCTTTTCATTTCAGAAATTCAGATCTGACAAGTCTTGTGTTGATGTTTGGAGAGAGCCATCTGTAAAGTAAGTAATTAATTTCAATTCTTGCCCTAGGTAATTTTTCATTCTCTGCCCTAGTATAAATTTAATTCCTTGCCCTAGTTAGATAGTTAGATCTTTAATTCAATTGCCCTAGATTAATTTAGTTTTTAGATTTAATTAATCCATTCACACAGTTTGGAATTAACTCGTAAGAGCGATTAGGAAATTCACAACATCCCTGTGGACCGACCTGTACTCACCGTCTAGCTGCAAAGCGACGCCGTTCTTGATTGCGGTTAATAGGTAGTTTTTGAGATCAATCAGTGCCATGAGACGAGTTTAATTGAGGGCATCGAGCTCCTCAAGCCGAAGGTGGTTTCTTCATCCGTCAGCTCATGTCGAACCGCTACTCGTAGTGAGGGTAGCTCTATCCCCAAGGGAAGTACTGCATCCGTGCTGAATACCAACGCGAATAGCATGGTATTCGTGGTTGTTTTGAACATGGTTCGATAAGCTCAGAGAGCTTCATGCAATCTCTCATGCCAGTCCTTTCTGTTTCTGGACACCGTCTTTTTTATGATCTTCGTCAAGGTTTTGTTGAAAGCCTCAACTAGACCATTAGCTCGGTGATTATAGACTGAAGAGTATCTCCAATCTATATTATGTTGCAGCGTGAAGTGGCTGATCTTATGGCTTCTGTAGGCCGGCTCATTATCCGAGATGATCCGTCGCGGAGTGTCGAGCTAGTAAAAGACATGTATCCTGAAGAAATGGAGGATGTTCTCCGTCTTCACCTCTCTTAGCGGTACAACTTTGGCCCATTTAGAGAAGTAATCGGTTGTCTCCAATATGATCCTATGTCCCTTGGATGATGTTGGTTCGATATGCCCGATTATATCGGTTCCTCACATCTCGAACAGCCAGCTTTCCAGTGTTGGGTGTAACGGATTTGGATGCTGATGGATGAAGTCCCTGTGAATCTGGCACGAGTGACATTGCTTTGCATATTCAAGGCAGTCCTGAATCATTGTAGGCCAATACTAAACCATTCTCTTGATCTTAAACTTCATCTTTGGCCCAGCTTGATAGGAACCACAAAGTCCGTCGTGAATTTCTTGGACGACTCTCCTTGCCTCTTCTGGTCCCAGGCATCTCAACCACAGACAGTCGAATGATCTCTTATATAGAGTATCATTGACGAAGGTGAAAAATAGAGTTCGGTTCATGAGCTGATGTCTTGAAGATGCGTTTTCGGGCATTCGATGGGATTTGAAGTAGTCTATGAAGACTTCTCTCCAATCCTTAGCCTTTTCTTCGTCCTTAACTTGGAAGGCCGCTTGTTTGGTCACTTTCTCTTCTTCGGATGACTCAGGAGATATTTATGCTGGTGCGAGAATACGGCGGCTTTGAACAATGATCCTTACGTCATCAAGGTTTTCGTCGGCCAGTTCTTTAGCGAGCTTGGATAATACATCTGCCTTGCTATTTTCCATCCGTGGTATGCTTTGCAGGACGTAGGAGGGGATTTAAGTCGGCAGTTGTTGCACTCTTTCACTATATTTTACCAACTCTGGCTTGCATGTCTGATAGTCGCCCTTTACTTGGCTAACGACCAGCTGGGAGTCTCCATATATGAGGAGGTTCTCGATTCCCATGTCAATGGCGATCTCGAGACCTGCTATTAGAGCTTCGTATTCAGCCTCGTTGTTTGTCCTTGGCTCTGTTAGGGAAAGGGCGAAGCACATTATCCCTCCTTGCGGAGTCATGAGGATTAGGCCCACCCATGCTTTGATTATGGGGGTATTTTGCTTTCGCTTCTTCATAGACGATGCTCCATCGAAATAAAGTTCCCATCGGATATCACTGCCTTCTTTCTCCTCGTCGATTGTGTCGAGCGCATATTCATCCGGGAGCTCACAGTTTAAAGGAGAGTCAGCGGGTATCGGATGCTCTGCGAGAAATTCGGCGATGGCCTGGCCTTTCACTGCCTTGAGAGGTCGATAGATTATCGAGAATTCCATCAAAAGGAGGGTCTATTTGGCCAGCCTTCCCGTTAGTATGGCTCTTGACATCAAATATTTAAGAGGGTCCACCTTTGATATGAGATGGACCTCATGTGCCAAGGCGTAATGTCGGAGCTTCGTTACCGCGAAGATTAACATCAGGCAATGCTTTTCAATGAAGGAGTAGTTATTTTCTGCCCTCAGGGGAACTCGACTCAAATAGTAGAGGGCTCTCTCCTTCCCCTGGTCATTCTTCTATGCCTATAGTGCGCCTAAAGAATCTTCAAGGGTTGTTGTGTATAGGATGAGAAGCTTTCCCTTGACCGGAGCAGTCAGTACAGGCGGGTTCTGCAGTTCTTGCTTGATTTCATCCAGTGCATTTTGGCATTTACGATCCCAAATGAACGAGGTCCTTTTCTTCATTAGATGGCTGTAGGGGCGGTATTTTCCGGAAAGATTAGCTATGAACCGCTGGATATACGCGAGCTTTCCTTGGAGAGACCGCGGTTGCTTGAGAGTTCTTGGCGGAGGCATTTCCAAAATTGCCTTGATCTTTGATGGGTCTATTTTGATGCTCCGATGTCGTAGGATGAATTCCAGGAATTTGCCTGAGGAGACACTAAACGCGCATTTCAGAGGGTTCATCTTCCGATTATATTTCCAAAGACGTTGGAACACTACCTTCAAATGCTCCCAGTGCTCCTCGTACGATTTACTTTTCACCACGAGGTCGTCAATGTAACATTAGACAATTTCATGTATGAGGTCATCAAAGATCTTCGTCATGGCCCTCTGGTGGATAGTGCTAGCATTTTTCAAACCGAAGGGCATCACCTTATAGCAGAATATGCCTAGTGCGGTCCGGAAGGCGGTGCGCTTTTGGTCTTCAGGGTGCATTTTTATTTGATTATACCCTGAAGATCCATCCATGAAGGAGAAGGCTTCATGAGTGGACGTTTTATTTATCATCAGGTCGGTAACCAGTACTGGAAAGTCATCCTTCTGGCAAGCTTTGTTGAGGTCCCCAAAAGTCCATGCAGATGCATACTGTCCTATTTTTCTTCATCACTGGGACAATGTTGGCGATCCAGCCGGGGTATTGAATTTCTTAGATAAAGCCAGAGTAAATTAGCTTCTTGACTTCGGCATTGATGCTCATCTCGAGTTCGAGCCGCATTATTATGGGTGCCTGTTTGACTGGCTTGACGTCCGGTGATATAGCGAGTTTATGTACAGCTATTTCTGGATCTAGTCCCGGCATCTCGGAATAGATCTACGTGAAGCAGCCTTTATACTGCATAAGCACGTCTTTTAGTGTAGTCACCTGCACTTCGGACAGCGGCTCGCTAACGAACGTTGTCCTTGGTTCATTTGTCGTCCCAAAGTCTATTTTCTTCAGATTGTCTGTTGTGGTGTGTATCCCGTCTTCCAGCTCTTTTGGCGCCGGTGGAAATTCTGAGATCACCTCGTCCCCATCTTCATTTGCAAAGCACTGGGAGAGGTCTTCCACATTCTCATGCTCTCCCTCCTTTTAGAATGTTCTCATGTGGAAGGTACGAGCTCGTTTCCAAGTTCGATGTTGATCTGGACTCTCCTTCACAATGTAGGTTTCTCTTGGCTTATGCTTTCATGGTGGGGCTACCCTCTAATTCTTGGACAGAGCGAACTTTCCTTGCAGATACTGGACTTCGACCCAGTCTTTGAAGGTGAAGCCATCTTCAAGAAGTTCTCACAGGGGATGGTTGTGCTAACACATTCCGAGGAGATCTTTATCACCAAATATGATGTCAGCTGTGTGAACTTCTTCTAGCTCTTCTTTCATCTTTTCTTCTACAAGGAACACTTGAAACTAATCGGGCTCTTGTAACGCCTTGATCAGGGAATCTCGTGTCTCTTTAGACAGGAGAAGGGCATCCAAAATGCTCAATTGCGAGGGTATCTTCCTCAGGTGTGCCAGGACATTGTAATCCACATTGTTCTTCTTAGACGGGTCCTTGGCTGTGAGCTCTTCGACGACTCTATCATCGAGGGCAATCTCCTCAGGGACTTTTTCCTTCCCCTTGTCTCTTTTGCCCAAACCTTTGTTTGAGGGTCCGAGATTCTTTTCAGGCAACGTACGGTTACGCAGCTGGATGTTCTCATAGTTCTTCGTCACTTCTTCTTTTCCGGAGGTGGATTCCTTGAAGAAAGGGCCAAGGGCTATTTCTTCATCAAAGTCGCTCCCGAAGGTAAGAACTTGAGATTTTCCTTTTGTCAAAATGGCATCAACCAAATGACAGTTACCGGCTGTTCCTTTATGCTCATCTGTCGTGCTTCTCTGTTCCCGATAAGCTTTGCGCTTCATCCGCTTGAAGTGTTGTCGGTGGGCAACGTATCCCTGCCACCACATGTTAGTTGTATGTATGCCCTAGAGGCCATTATTGTACATATGATGTATATTATAGTGGATGCTTGGACATATATAGAGAGGACTTTCTTGCTTGACATGGTAGTATGCTATCTGGTTGCTCTTTATCTTAACATGTATACTTATCTCTTGATATTGTCTCATGGTTACATGTTGGTAAAGACCCTTAGGATGTGTACTTGAGTACCAGGATTATGATACAGATCATACTAGTGGGGCCATGGTAGTCCATAAGTTCATCCTTTAATGTTCCTAGTCATGGGTATATCGAGAAAGGACATCGATATACCATAGTAGACTAGCGTATACGCTTCTCGACCCATGAGATAGGCGATGGATGATCCCATATACATTGGTTTTTGACATCAGAGATGGTATGCGGGTGCTCAGTGGAGACTGGGTACACCGGACGGATTCGCCGAGAATTCCTAGATGGTATTATACCTGACGTCAGATAGCGGTTCTCCGGTGACATTGGTACAGGTTAGCTTGTAGACCCGAGATCGTCATAGAGTCTTGTGTGATTCCTACCGTGCTTTGATTTCCACCTTACCATGTTTAAGAGGACGTGCAAAACGGTGGTTTTTGGGTACAGTCCCGAGTCATATGGATGCAATGAGCGATAGGAGGGGATTTCGTCTCTCCCGGTACTGGGGGTAGATGGCGTGCTGTGCTCGATTGGCTATAACTGGAAGTCCATGGCCAGGGCTGATTTAGAGATTTACTGGTAAGTGTTATCAGTAGTTTCTCGACCCGTTATGAGCCTCGTATCGGCATGACTTATCGAGTTATTAGGGTCTGACGTTTACCACCCCTAGACTGGATATGCGACATCTCAGACGAAGAGACCGGGCTGTACAGTAGTGTTACTGACAGGCTTTACAGGAGCTAGAACAGACTTACTTGTTGATCTTCTGATCGCTCAATACCCGGGCAGCCGTTACGTCCAGCTAATACCGTAAACGGCCTGTGGGTGCATGATATGATCATCACCTACTGCCGGCGTATTTACGGGTATTTAGAGTCCTACACATAGGTTTTACTGGCTCAGGAAAAATGAAGTAGGAGCACATATGTGATATGTGTGGGACCGAGATTAATACGAGTATGTGATACCGTATTTTATTCTCGCGATATTTGTATCGGTCGGTTATATGTGATATAGCCGGGTTATCGAATCAAGTGTTGATTCGATAAATTGGTACATATAATATTAGTCGGTTATATGTGATATAGCCGGATTATTAAATCAAGTGTTGATTTGATAATTTAGTGTATAATTGTATATTTGATATACTAGCTTACATTAACTAATATTAGCTCACTTAAGCATTTATTTTTCTCACATATGCACACTTAATATATATGTGATATATATTAATTGTGTTTTATTTTTGTGTCATGGTTGATGATACACACTACATGGGTGTATGAGACTTACACCATACTAATTATAATGGAATGTTAGAATATTTAAGTAAATCCAAATTAGTGGATAATTAGTCACATGCATGAAACTTGTAGAAGCTTGTGAGTGCATTGACTTGGTCCACTAATTTTGTCTTACTAAAGATATTTATTAACCTAACCATTATAACTTAGCCATTGTTATGTCTCTACATGAGTTAGATATATGATACAAACTCACCCATGGTTGCCATTCACTCTCACAACATTCTCTATCTTCATCTTCTTCTTCAAACCTCAGGAGCTCTCTAGGTTTTGTTCAAGTAAGAAATAAAAGTGAGAAAATTAATTCTAAAGTGAGAAAAAAACCTACTTCATCACCCTCTACTAGATTAGCACTTTAGTATAGGGTGTTAGCTTCACTAATCTCTCATTAGTGAATTGGTAGCTTGAGTTAGTGTCTCCTCGACGTAGATCGTCTTTGGCCTCGAAGACTTCAAGCAAGTTCGTTCCTTTCATCTTGAGAAGCCATGCTAGAGTCCGGTAGATCACTACTTAGAGCAAAAAGACTACTACAAGGAGCTATTGAAGTGAAGGACCGGTCTACAAAGGTTGTATTCCGTTCTCACTTAGAAGTAAAGATGTTTACTTGTCGTTTTTAACTGTAATTCTCTAGTAAAGATCCTTGCTTAGCTTGTTTGGCACTTGAAAATTTTAAATACGGCATATTTGACGCCTTGTAAAACCTTGTTCTAGTGCCTAAGAACCTTGCAGTGGTGTCAAAGCCTAGCAAGAGCATTAGGCGTTGCGTAGGAGAAATTAAAAGTCCGAACAAACTCCGAATAACCAAATTTTCCCATTTTCTAGAAAAAATTTCAAAAGTTGGAATTTTTCATGTTAAAAATACTCTAAAAATCATGCAGGTAATTCTATGGACCCACTAGAAGAACGAGTCCCTAACTCGTCTAAGTGACCGCGGTTCCGCGGCGCCACTTGAGAGGCTTGGGACGAGCCTTCAGCTGCTGGTCCATGGGCACTGTGGTATGGTTTTGGGTACTTCTAACACAGCTCAAATGTTGAGTTTTCTGGGAAATTTTTGGAATTCGTTGATTCGATCGAAACGTTTAACATTTTCTAGCTATCTGTGATTGTGGTACAACATTTGGAATCCATAATAATTAGTTATATGATAACTAGTTTGAATTTTATAAATCTAGCAACTTAGTCTCAATTCATCGGTTGCCACGGAATTTTGATATGGATCAAAATCCCGTCGCAATTACGTAATGCACGCGGATACTCGCCGGGTAACCTTATTAGATAGCCATGCCCCATAGCCCCGACCAAGTGACTGTAGGAGAACCCCGTTGCCAAAAGCATCCGTCCGGGTGCTCGCGGCCGCGGTGTTCCGCCTAAGTGCACTTCGTCGTCGGTATCGGGGGGTGCGGCCATCTACTAAAGTTTTCGACGAGCATTCGATCAGGTTATCGGGAATCTTGTTGAATTACGAGACAGGATATTGAAAAGTGTTTTCAATATCGAGACTAAAGTGTGGGGTTTATAATTTTAAGCATGTGATGTCTATGGAATTCAATTAGTTAGACATGAAATCCAAAGTATGTGATACATTGGGTTTATGATGTCTAAGGTGGTTGCGGATTCCAATTATTATAGTTTTTCACTTTCTTTTCTGCGACTGTAAGTGTAATATGTGGGGTATCGCCGGTTTCATTGCTATATGTCAACGAAAACTGGGATACGCATATTTACTTACGTTGATGACATGTGATGTTATGTGTTGCTGTGATATGCTATATTAGATCGTCGTGTTTTGAATAGCCGGGGGTTTTATGTGAGATGAGAGTTTTCATTTTCATTCATGTAAAATTCAATGTGTGTAATATTCTTTTATTGGGGCACTTCCGGGTTGAGGATGATGTCACCATTGTTGTATATTATTTACTTTTCCGCATTAGGATAGACCCAAGGAAGGGAGCACAAGTAACCGGGTTCTAGAGTCTAGTGGGAGACCAACTCGAGGAGTCGAGTCTGGGTCTCCTAACTCTAGAATTGGTAGGGTTGCTTGCCGCTCTCGTAGGGGTCTAGGGATATGGGTTTGGCTATTCATCGCGATCATGGAATCCGTGTTTTATATAGGCTCAAAATAAAATACGGACCTCCTAGTATACCCAATATTTCATATGTTTCTTCTGCTGCTCTGTGATGTGATCATTGTGGATTCTGAGACGAATGGCTATATATTATATATGAGATATATAATAGACGTTGCTAATGTTTTACACCCGCGCTAGTCCCATCCCGGTATGCCGTTAGTTATGTAACCTAACGGTGCATAACGGGACATTGTGGCGAATGCGGATGGCATAAGCGTACGTTGTATTTTCGTTTCATTTTCTGTGATGCTTAGGAAGCATAAATGATGGGACTTCATTAATGAGATTAATGAAAGAAAATAAACCTAAAAGATGTTGTAGAATCAAATTTTCAAAAAGGGTAGCTCTAGTTTTTGCTTTGCATAGCGGTATTCCTTGTAGAATATCCAGCACCTTATTCGATAAGGAAAGAGCCGAGATCGCTTCACCGGGAATGACCTCTTTAGAAAAAGCTAGCAGATGCTACAACACTAGGTTTTGTTTTTGATTGCGTCTATATTTCTTGCTTTGCATAGCGGTATTTGTAAAATATCCTGCACCTTATTCGATAAGGAATGAGCCGAGATTCCTTCACTGGGAGTGACCTCTTTAGAAAAACTAGTAAAATCCTAAAAATACACTCCTTTTTCAAAAATCACTCGATTCTACAATGATATCAAGTTCATTACACTCATGGTTTTCTTAAAAACCTGCGTAGCCCTCCGACATTTCAGATAAGTACTATTTTATTATTCGTGTTAAGGTAGTTTGGCCTGCGTCAAGGCGTACTGTACAGTAGCTGATTAGTACTTATCTGTAGAATGAGATGCAATTGAATTAGTGTATTCGTACGGCGTTGTTTGGCCTGCGTCAAGGGTCGTACGGGTGGATTTGATTCAATCAGGAAATGACGGGTTGAACTTGACCAGCGGACTATGGGTTGTTTGGCCTGCGTCAAGGTCATAGCACGCTAGGGGCAAAAGTGTTATCGGGAATTTCGAGTGTTGAAATTTGCAATGAGATGGAATACCTTCTATGAAATAGTTGGATCCCGATACCCACTGCGAGTAAGAGTTACTCCTGGGAGGGTCTTACAATTTATAATTAGCCGATCAAGTAGGTTTCTAGAAAGATGACAACGGGGCTATGCCTCTGTGAAAACGAGGTTTACTTTAATTAGGTCCGTGCGAAAGCACGGGGAACCTCCCTCAAGGTACCGGCACTGGCGTGGCTGAAAGATTGGCGAAGTTGTAGACTGTAATTAATCCCGGCCAGTATTTCCTTTTAGGGTTTGAAGGAAGATTTGATAAAAACGGTGGGAGCCATCCTGACTAGATAAAATAATAACCAATCTAATCTTGTAAGAGCATACGCTAAAGTGTTTTCTTCTCTCTCTCTCCAGATAGAGACCATGTCACGTCTTAATCAAGATAATAATATGGATGTATTGACCGAACCCGCTTGTTATACTGAGCAGGTAAACGTTGGTTCCGTTCTTTCTTATAATTGTTATAAGACTGAACAGGAAATATGAGAAAATCCGGATTCTTACTCTGCCTAAACGAAGAATAATCATGGTGATGCATCTTCTTCGGGTGTGTTAGTTATCGAGAACTGTTTCTCAGTTCACTCAACGTCCTGGGTATTAGATACCGAATCGGGATCCCATATATGTAATATGTTACATAGGCTAAGGAAAGGTAGAGAACTGGGAATGGATGAACATTCCGTAAGAGTAGGGAATGGTGCAAATGTTGTGGCCAAAGCAGTTGACGAATATCACCTTGTATTACCAAATGGTAATACATTGATTCTGAACGAATGCTATTACATTCCGACCCTGATATGCAATCATATATCAGTTTCTTTATTAAGTAAAGAAGGATATAATTTTGCAGTACAGGATAATATTATGAACATCTTCCTCAATCAAAAGTTGATTGGATCAGGCTCGTTAATTAATGGCATATACGTTCTAAATCAAACCACAGTTCTTAACATACAAAACACACACAAGAGGAAGAGTTCAGAAATGAACGAATCCTTCTAGCGGTATTGTAGACTGGGTCATATCAATGCGACACGACTAGCTAAGTTGCATAAGGATGGATATTTGAATCCATTCAAATTTTCATCTTATGACACTTGCCAGTCATGTCTCAAAGGCAAAATGACCAAAACTCCGTTTAGTGGACACGGAGAAAGAGCTACCGAACTCTTGGAACTGATACATAGTGATGTATGCGGTCCCATGTCTATAGATGCCAGGAATGGTTCCTCGTACTTCATTACATTCACTGACGATCTCTCAAGATTCAGACATGTGTTTCTGATGAAACATAAGTCTGGAGCTTTTGAGAAATTCAAGGAATATAAATCCGAAGTCGTGAACCAAACGGGTAAAAGTATTAAAACCCTACGATCTGATAGAGGAGGAGAATACTTGAGCACGGAATTCCGTGACTATCTAAAAGAGAATGGGATTCTCTCTCAGCTTAGTCCTCCGTATACACCACAGCACAACGGTGTATCGGAACGGAGGAATCGCACTCTATTAGATATGGTGCGCTCTATGATGAGCACTGTTGAGTTACCTATTTCCTTTTTGGGTTATGCACTGAAGACAGCTGCAGACCTATTGAATATGTTTCCCACAAAATCTGTGCCAACCACTCCATATGAGATATGGAAAAGAAAAAGACCATATCTTAATTATGTTAAGATATGGGGCTGTCCAGCATATGTGAAAACGCAAAATCCGGACAAGATCGAGGCAAGGTCAGTTCTCTGTAAATTTATAGGATATCCCAAACATTCGCGAGAGTATATCTTCTACCATTCCGAGGAACAAAAGGTGTTTATTTCTCAACATTCCACCTTTTTAGAAAAAGGTTTTCTTTTTAAACAAATTAGTGGCAAGGAGGAAGAACTGGAATAAGTTTCAGCTATACAAACTACGACAGAAGATTTGGTAGAACCAGAGGATTCGATAGTTCCCAACGAATCTCAGCCACTCCGCCGATCTAGTAGGGTTTCTCATCCACCTGAGAGATACTGTGGTTTTCTCGTAGACGGTGGGAGCGTGGATTGCAACATGGAGGATGATGACCCAACTAGCTTCGAGTAGGCCATCACGAGTTGAGACTCTGTGAAGTGCCTGGATGCAATGCGATCTGAGATGGAACCCATGTACACCAACAAAGTATGGACTTTGGAAGTTGCTCCTGAAGGGGTAAAACCCATTGGGAGCAAATGGATCTTTAAGAAGAAACTTGGTGTAGATGGAAAAGTTGAGACTTTCAAAGCTAGACTTGTTGCAAAGGGTTTTCGTCAATGACCAGGTGTGGATTATGATGAAACCTTTTCTCCAGTGGCTATGCTTAAATCCATCCGGATCCTACTTGCAATTGCTGCATACCATGACTACGAAATCTGGCAAATGGATGTTAAGACCGTCTTTCTAAATGTTGATTTAGAGGAATGCGTGTACATGACTCAGCCAGAGGGCTTCGTAGACAGTGGGAGCAGCGGAAAGGTGTGCAAGCTGCTTAAATCCATCTATGGGTTAAAGCAAGTATCGCGGAGTTGGAACATCTTTTTTGATGTCGTTGTCAAAGAGTTTGACTTCGTCAAAAACGTAGATGAACCTTGTATATACAAGAAGGTGGCAGAGAGTAAGGTTGTCTTCCTCGTATTGTACGTGGATGACATACTCTTGATAGAAAATGATATTCCTATGCTGCAATCGGTCAAGCTCTTCTTATCACAAAGATTCTCAATGAAAGATCTAGGTGATGCCTCCTACATCTTGGGGATTAAGATCTATAAAGATAGATCTAAAAGGATACTGTGATTGTCCCAATGCAGGTACATTGACACCATACTAAAGAGATTTAGTATGGAAGAATCCAAGCGTGGGTTCTTACCCACGATCTCAGGACTCACTCTCTCCAAAAAGATGTCTCCCAAGACTGATTTGGAGAGAGCTCACATACAAGGGATATCCTATGCTTCGGCAGTAGGCTCTATCATGTACGTGATGCTATGTACTAGACCCGATGTAGCATACTCACTAAGTATAGTGAGTAGGTATCAAGCAGATCCAGGAGAGAGTCACTGGACAGCTGTGAAGAGCATTCTCAAGTACTTGAGAAGGACTAAAGAGATACTCTTGGTGTATGGTAACAGAGAACTCTTCCTTTACCGATTCGAGCTTCCAGAGTGATAAGGACGACTCTAAGTCGCACTCGGGATTTGTCTTTACCCTCAACGGAGGGGCGGTATACTGGAAGAGTTCTAAGTAAGAAACCGTGGCAGACTCGACAATGGAGGCTGAATACATCGTTGCCAACAATACTGCCAAAGAGGCTGTCTGGATGAAGAAGTCCACAACTGAACTTGGAGTGGTTCCATCCATTGAGTATCCAATACCTTTGTATTGTGATAACATGGATTTGGCTAAGGAACCCAAGTCCCATCAGCGATCCAGGCATATTCTGAGGCGGTATCACCTGATTCGGGAGATAGTCAATCGCCGGGAGATCGAGGTCAGGAGAGTTGGCACGAAGAATAACACAGCGGATCCACACTCGAAGGCCATTCCCCAGATACAGTTCGAGAGACTCTTCGGGATGTTGGGCATGCGATACTACAACAGCTAGCCCTAGTGCAAGTGGGAGATTGGTAGTTGTATGTATGCCCTAGAGGGCATTATTGTACATATGATGTATATTATAGTAGATACTTGGATATATATAGAGAAGACTTTCTTGCTCGACATGATAGTATGCTATCTGGTTGCTCTTTATCTTAACATGTATACTTGTCTCTTGATACTGTCTCATGGTTACATGTTGGTAAAGCCCTTAGGATGTGTACTTGACTATCAGGATTATGATGCAGATCATACTAGTAGGGCCATGGTAGTCCATAAGTTCATCCTTTAATGTTCCTAGTCATGGGTGTATCGAGACAGGGCATCGATATACCAGAGTAGACTAGCGTATACGCTTCTCGACCCATGAGATAGGCGATGGATGATCCTATATCCATTGGTGTTTGACATCAGAGATGGTATACGGGTGCTCAGTGAAGACTGGGTAAACTGGACGGACTCGCCGAGAACTCCTAGATGGTATTATACCTGACGTCAGATAGCAGTTCTCTAGTGACACTGGTACAGGTTAGTCTGTAGACCCGAGATCATCATAGAGTCTTGTGTGATTCCAACTGTGCTTTGATTTCCATCTTACCATGATCAAGAGGACGTGCAAAACGGTGGTTTTTGAATACAGTCCCGAGTCATATGGAGGCAATGAGCGATAGGAGGGGATTTCGTCTCTCCCAGTATTGGGGGTAGATGTCGTGCTGTGCTCGATTGGCTATAACTGGAAGTCCCTGTCCAGGTATGATTTAGAGATTTACTGGTAAGTGTTATCAGTAGTTTCTCGACCCGTTATGAGCCTCGTATTGGCATGACTTATCGAGTTATTGGGGTCTGACGTTTACCACCCCTAGACTGGATATGCGACATCTCAGACGAAGAGACCAGACTGTACGGTAGTGTTACAGACATGCTTTAAAGGAGCTAGAAGGCTTGCTTGTTGATCTTCTGATCGCTGAATACCCGGGTAGCCTTTACGTCCAGCTAGTACCGTTGACGGCTTGTGAGTGCTTAATATGATCATCACCTACTGTCGGCGTATTTACAAGTCTTTCGAGTCCTACACAGAGGTTTTACTGGCTCAGGCAAAACGAAGTAGGTGCACATATGTGATAAGTGTAAGGCCGAGATTAATACGAGTATGTGATACCGTATTTTATTCTTACGATATTTGTATCGGTCGGTTATATGTGATATAGCCGGGTTATCGAATCAGGTGTTGATTCGATAAGTTGGTACATATAATATTAGTCGGTTATATGTGATATAGCCGGATTATTAAATCAAGTGTTGATTTGATAATTTAGTGCATAATTGTATATTTGATATACTAGTTTACATTAACTAATATTAGCTCACTTAAGCATTTATTTTTCTCACATGTGCACACTAAATATATATGTGATATATATTAATTGTGTGTTATTTTTGTGTCATGGTTGATGATACACACTACATGGGTGTATGAAACTTACACCATACTAATTATAATGGAGGGTTAGAATATTTAAGTAAATCCAAATTAGTGGATAATTAGTCACATGTATGAAGCTTGTAGAAGTTTGTGGGTGCATTGACTTGGTCCACTAATTTTATCTTACTAAAGATATTTATTAACCTAACCATTATAACTTAGCCATGGTTATGTCTCTACATGAGTTAGATATATGATACAAACTCACCCATGGTTTCCATTCACTCTCACAACATTATCTCTCTTCATCTTCTTCTTCAAAGCTCAAGAGCTTTCTAGGTTTTGTTCAAGTGAGAAATAAAAGTAAGAATATTAATTCTAAAGCGAGCAAAAATCCTACTTCATCACCCTCTACTAGATTAGCACTTTAGTATAGGGTGTTAGCTTCATTAATCTCTCATTAGTGATGTGGTAGCTTGAGTTAGTGTCTCTTCGACGTAGATCATCTTCGGCCTCGAAGACTTCAAGCAAGTTCATTCCTTTCATCTTCAGAAGCCATGCTAGAGTCCGGTAGATCACTACTTGGAGCAAAGGGACTACTACAAGGAGCTATTGAAGTGAAGGACCGGTCTACAAAGGTTGTATTCCGTTATCACTTAGAAGTAAAGATGTTTACGTGTCGTTTTTAACCCTAATTCTCTAGTAAAGATCCATGCTTAGGTTGTTTGGCACTTGAAAATTCTAAACACGGAATAATTGATGCGTTGTAGAACTTTGTTCTATTGCCTAAGAACCTTACACCACATCTTCAAAGCATTGCACTCTTCGGCAGGGTGATTGACCCTCCGATGGTAAAAGCAGTAGTTCGGATATGCATCCACTTCGTCGGGGCACATGCTCCCGGAAGTATTTTCTTTGAAAGGTGGTAGCTTCATTCCCATTGATAGAGTTTTGGCGAACTACTTCCTTATCTTGATTCTGCTCTTGCTGGTGGCAGGGGCGCTTCGATCCGGTTGAGGTACTTTATGGATTCTCATTACCGGAGCTTCTTTAGCCTGACACCGACACTTGGCCTTTTCGTATATGGCTGCTTCACGTTCTCGATCAGGTTTGCTCTTTTGTAGATCCTCGCTCAGCAGCTTGTCGATCAAGTCGTCTGACGGTTCCAGGGATTTTGGCTCTGGTTCTGCCCCCAGTTTCTCTACGTCAGGAGCTTCTTTTCCATTTACCGACAAGTGAGAGATCATGTGGCAACTCTCCCCATAATACTCGGGTTCTTCTTACAAGCCGTCTCCTTCATTAATGTCACTGTCTCCATTCTCAAGAATATGCTTGAGGAACTCTTCCAGTGTGACCGGGGTCCGCGTCTATTGTTTGTATTCCTCCAGTGCGTCGATATATTTTTGCGACCCGTACGATTGTCGTCAAGCTGCACGGGCTTCTTGGTCCTCTTTTGTTTCTTCGAAGACTTTGAAGGCTTGGCCTGGAGGTTTTGCTCATCGTTACCAACTTTCGGCGTTGGGCACAGTTTCCGTATCCCGACAATAATCTCGGGCTCCAGCGGGCTTTTCCATTTGATCGCCGGACACGTTTGAAGATCCTTCAGTATTCTTTTAGTATTAACCGAAAGGACAACTTCCCATGGGGCTTCCTCTACAAATGAGCATGATGCCCCCGGCATTTTTACCTTTTTAGGAGCATGCTGTTATGGCGTATTTACCTTCCAGTTTTCGGATAGCGCAAACTTGCCCTTTTGGTATTGGTCCTCAACCCAGTTTTTAAAGACATAGCAATTTTTGATTGGGTGGCCCACTATTATGTAGTAGGGGTAATAGTTAAGATTGTTGACGTCACCCCGCTGCAGTGGGCGTCTCGGATCTGGTAGAGTGATAAGCCTGTTGTGCACCGCTAATTCGAACAACCTCCTCGTTTTATCCCGGGGAAACGAATAGGGACGTCTCAACTTTTTTTTGAGGGATCGTGGTTTGTTACTTTGGCGAGCAACCGGTTTTGGGTCACTTAGTTGTTGTTGAGCGCTAGCGACGAAGGTCGCTTTCCCTTTGCCCTTTTCATTCCAGAGATCTATTTTTGAAAAGGACAGCCTATGGCCCATCTGGTCCATTTGGGCCAGTTTGTCAATCAAGGCCTGGAAGGTAGTCGGCTTGAAGAACATCATAAACTGGGATATAGTTGCCTGAGGATCAAGTTTTCCCATGAACATGCCCACGGCAGGAGTTTCTTCTATGCGTTGTTCATATTTTGACAATAGGTTACGCCACCGAATTGCGGATTGAACCCAGGTTTCTCCAAGCTTCACCCTGGCATTGATCAACGCCGTGATTGGGGTGCGCTCGCTTGCTCTCGTGAATCGCTGTGTGAATAGTAATTCCATCTCCGTGAATGTTTTGATAGAATCATTTGGGAGCTCAGAGTACCATTCAAATGCTGTTTCCGACAAGCTGCCAACAAACTGGTAAAGCAACAGTTTGTCATCGCCTCCGGTATTACCGCACAAAGCTCTGAATTGAGCAACGTATTGGTGTGGATTGCTCGTCCCCTTATACATATGGAATTTGATGATTGTATATCCTGGCGGGTACTTAATTTGATCGTACCAGCCTGGATAAGGTCGTCCAGTTCTGACGACTTGGCCTGCTGCTTCGCTCGCTTGATGAGCTCGTATTTGTTGAGCTATGTAGTCATCAAGGGCCGCTTTGAAGATTGTCTCCTCCCTGGCTGCTGATAAAGCCGGAAGAGGGTTTGATGTCTCCCCTCTATCATCTTCAACGATTATTGGAGGGTCTTCGGCTGAGGATTTGGCTGGATCATCATCCCCACCATATCTTGGAACATAAGTGCCATATCTTGGAACATAAGTGCCATTTGTTTTATATTAGCCGCTTGTTCCGTGGCCTCTTTATCTTTCTTTTCAAGCACTCTTCGTAGGAACTCCTTATCGGTCTCCTGATCCTGGCGCTGCTCAGACGATACTTCCGGGCTTTCTTCTGCCCAGCAAGTGCGGCCATCTTTGTCAATGTCTCTTGGAGCTTTTGTTGTTGCTCCTGAGCTTTTGTCACAAACCGTGTAAGTGGTCGATGACCCGTGGAAGTACGGCTTTTCTCTTTCCTGGAAGCCATGTACACCGTGTGTACTACTACCACCCCCAGACTTGAGGCGTTTGGGTCCACTGCCTTTGATATTTGCCGCCGGCACGGGGATCTTCTCTGGCCTTCTCCTCTTGTGGAGGTCGAAGTTGAGGGGACCGTTACGGCAGGCACCTTTGCAGATGATTCCTTCCGTGGTACGATGGAGGGATGGTCCTCCTCTTGTCGAGCATTCGTTTTCTTCAGCCGGCGAGCGTAATCTTTGTCAATTACAGAGTCTTGGACTTTCCGCCAGACTCTGTGGATCTTAGTGGACAACCGCTGAGGGGGCAGTTCCGGCTTCACCTGTGTCACGCTTTCAGCGGGCGGAGGAGACTTCTTCAATATGGCGGTTGGAGAGTTTTTGCGCACCCTCCTGAGCATCTCGAAGCTGTTCCCAGTTGGAAGAGCAGCGTCCATTTTTACCGTTGGAGCTGGTAGGGTAAGTCCAGAGGCGGAACTGCCCCCAGCTTTCCTCACTCGGCACCAGTGGCGACGTTGAGCACATCGTGGAGACGGGACCGCCTCTGTTATGGAAGCGGCCTCGTTATGCCGCCTGCTTTGATGAGAGGCTGCTGTCGGTGTTAGCCTATCAAATGCTGACATCCGCTGAGAGGGAACGGTCAATCTTTCGAAAGCAGACTTTCTGGCATGGGAAGCATTTTTAACGACCTCGCCTGCAGCAGGAGTTGGAACGGCCAGTCTTGCAAAGACCGATCCCTTAGCAGGAGAAGCCCCTTTAATGACTTTGTCTGTCGGAACAGGAATGGCTATCTCTTCGGGATAACCCTTCAGGTATTGAGGGCCTCTTTGTGGGCCTACTGGAGCTTTGGCCCAGTCTGTCAAAGATCAAAGTGTTGGAATTGGACGACCCGTTGAGAGAGGCCGTGGTAGTTTCAAGCCGATCGAAGACCGACTTCTTTGGAGCCTCTTGTGATGGTATTGAACCATTGAAGCTCTTTGGCAGGAGCATGGTCCCGAAGAACAATCTAGTGGTGGCTTGAGTCACTTGCTCCACTGGCATTGCAAAGATGGAGGTTGCTTGGGGCCCATAAGTCACTCCTCCATTTGGGGTGGAGTGAGAGTTGTTGTTGCAGGTGCAGTTGGAAGACATCAATATCTCCTTTTGTGCATGGAGCAAGACACCAAATCTTAGTACCTCGAATCCAGGGGCAACCATATTAAACCGTGATTTGTTCGCGAACACAACACACGAAGTGTGGAGTGGAAAGAGGAAAAGGTCCCACTGGGCGTGCCAGAATCTGTTTACTGCCGAAGACCGGGAAGATAAACGTCTTGCCTGAATTTGGGGGCAGATACTATTTGGATTTATCCGTCCACCTCTCCGAAGATGCCAAGTTGATTTGTGGCACCGAGTATCGGAGGTTTGGATCGATGCGGCCGTTGTAGCAGACTTCATCAGATTCCCCCTCGTTGTGAAGGGTTTTTGATTATGGGGACGCTCTTCCCTGCAGGTGCAAGCCCCTGCAGTTAATTACGTTACCGCATCGCAGTAACCACTTTCTCCTGCTTCAGAAGGTCACTTCGTGTCGTGTGTGTTTATTTTATTTTTGGTTGCCCGTAGATTGTATACGGAGACTAATTTATGTTGTCGCCCGTAGGGCGTGGATTAGTCCAAATCCGTATATTCTTAGATTTGGGTTTGGGTTGATTTAACCATCGTTAATCTTATTTGGGATTAAGATCAACTTAAATATTTGTTGAGAAAACTTTAGTCTGATTTTAGGCTAAGATCTACTCAACAAGATTTTTGGGATCATTCAGACCCAACAAAAGAGCATTTGGGCTCTATTATCTTAGTTTAAGGACGTTGTGATCCATAGCTAGTTTAAGGATGTTGCGGTCCGTGGAGTTGTTGGTTGTCGGGACCCGCCACCTCTCTGAAGACATTGAAGAATTACAACAACATATATCAGAGATGTGGGGAGATGTACCCAGGAACCAATGAATATTCGTCGAAATCTTGGTAGTCTTGTTTGGGACTAAGACCACTCTGGAAAATAATAGCCCATGTGCTGGGTTGATTAGGAGTTTGGCCAAACTTGGGCTCAGCCCAATCATTTCATTTTTGAATAAAATGTTAAACACTTTCTTGGGCTTGGTCCCCTTTCTGTGCCAACGATGTTGAGCATCCATATGGGTTCTGACGCCCACACTTTATCTTGCTTTTCACTTTTTTTGTTTTTTATGCAGTGTTAAACACTTTTTATGGTGCCCACGTGTGGAGCACGTGAGGCGCTTGGTGCTAGGCGCTAGGCGTTGGACACTGGTTTATCAGTGCATAGCACTTTATGCCGATTAGCGCCCACATGAGGGGCACGTGGGGCACTTGATGTTGCCTATTGATTGGTGCAGTCCCCACACGCTTCTCCTGTCTAAAGAAAATCTCCTTTCTGGTCTTGTGCCAGTTGACCAACTCAAAGAATAATAATGCACAGTCCTGTGAAGCCCATCCTAAATTTCGTGGGAAGTCTTCATTCTTAGTAGTTGAGTCAATTTTCTTCCTTGAAAGCGTTTAGCTAGCAGCTACTTTCTTTGAGGGATTGATTGTGCCGTGGAGCACGTGGATGACCTCGCGATCTCACCAATGAAAGGGAATTACAGATTGTTATAATATGTTTTTCATGTTCCAGGAATGAAGAAGAATTGAGTTTCGGTTCCACAAATGACGGTGGCCGGGCATTCATTATCTTCTCTTTGGGCCCAAAGTGTTGGCGAATGCAGATGTTCATAGTACTCATGGAAGGAATCAGAGTTCAAATGTAGTACGTGTGTGTTGTCTGCTGGTACAACATATGTCGATAAGACCCATCGCCATGAGACAGCAGACCTTTGGAATGCTCGCCAGCTGGATCCTCGTTTCCCGAGAGGGGGTTGGGCTGTGTTTCCCCGGCAGCCACCCAATGGCGGCAGAAAACGAACTCGGGTAGGCTCCGCGCGGTACGCGTTTTCTTTGCTCATTCCACAGCAGGAGTTCGTGCCATCACCGCCCCCCCAAGACGTCGACTTAACCCAAATTCGGAAACCAACCCGCCTTTTTTGGTAAACCGATTTTGGATCAAATCAACTTTCGATGACTATCCAAGATAAAAGTGCCTTTGACTCGGGCGTGGCAACAAAGCGCGAAATTCCATTATCCGCGTAGAGGGCGTTACGAAAGTGACTCATAGAAGAGAAGCGACTCGTCTTCAGGACTGACCTTCTTCTCAATCCGAATTGAGCACATCGAGAATGCTTGCAATATTATCTCTCACCTAACCCAAGAGCAGCCTGGTCTCGTCTCTTATAAAAGTTCCAAACTGAGGGATTGTGCTGAGCGCCAACCACTGAGTGCTAAGCACTCTTTATTAAGCGGCGCCCACGTGAGGGGCACGTGAGGCGCTTGGCGCTGAGCGCCAACCACTGAGTGCTAATTACTCTTTATTAATCAGCGCCCACGTGAGGGGCACGTGAGGCGTTTGGCGCTGATTTTTTTCTCTGTGTATTATGTTCGGAAGATTTCAATTCTCTGTTCATCTCTAGATCTTCGATCCCCAAGAAAAAATTCATCCCCGTGAGAATTAAATTCTCATTTGTAGGAGACTTGTCTCATGGATCTCAGATCTAGAGAAAGAACTATGTTCTTTTATGAGGGTTAAACCCTTAGATATGCAGATGAGATCATCTGATCTCTATTACTTTTATTTATCTTGAAGAAAGTTCTTCTTCTTTCTTCTCTCTTAAAGCTTTTTTTTGCTTGCTTTTCTTTTTGAACTTGAAGTTTATGGGGGGTTCCGGTGTACAAGACATGATGTCTTGGGGCCTTTATATAGTAGAGGCAAGTTTGTTGATTTAGTTAAAGAAATCTCCAATTGAGAGATCCTTAATTGATTTGGGAATTTTATCCACCGTTGGATCTTCAATCCAAGGACTTCGATTTTACAGAAGATATTTTTCTTGTTTTTAACAAGATTAGGGAAATATTTTCCCATACAGAGCTTATTCTGTGGCTTGATGATTTTTAATCACCATTAGATTTTTAATCCAACGGTGCTCTGTTTACAGAGAATGATCTTTCTCGTTTAGAAAGAATTGAGGAATATTTCCTCAACAGAACGTTCTATATTTTGATGATTCATCATCTCTGTTGGATTTTTAATCCAATGGCAGAGAACTTTTAGTTCTAATGCCGGCGCCCTCATGCAAGGCAGGTGAGGCGCTGCCTCAGAGTTTTTAACTCTCGGCGCCGGCGCCCTCATGCAAGGCACGTGAGGCGCTGCCTCAGAGTTTTTAACTCTCGGCGCCGGCGCCCACGTGCAAGGCACATGAGGCGCTGCCTCAGAATTCTTAACCCTCGGCACCGGCTCCCTCGTGCGAGGCACGTGAGGCGCTGCCTTTTTTCAAATTTTAAAAAGAGCCTTGCTCTTTTACTTTTGGGGGGAAACACCCGCATTGCACGAAATTACCCTTTCCAAAGAGATGTCTCCCAAGACTGATGAGGAGAGGGTCCGCATGAGCACAACACCCTACGCTTCGGCGGTAGGATCTATAATGTATGTGATGCAATGTACCTGACCAGATGTAGCTTACATGCTTAGCGTGGTGAGCCGGTATCAGTCTAACCTAGGTGAACTACTGCTCAGCTGTTAAGAACATTCTTAAGTACCTGAGAAAGACTAAAGAACAGTTCCTGTTATTCAGTAATAGGGATCTCCAGGTGGAGTCCTTTACCGATTCGAGCTTCCACAGTGACAAGGATGACAGCAAGTCTGTCTCGGGTTTTGTGTTTACCCTAAACGTAGGGGTAGTCTGTTGGAAGAGCTCCAAACAGGACACCATCGCAGACTCGGCGATAGAGGCTGAATACATTGCTACCAACGATGCCGCAAAAGAAGCCGTCTGGATTAAGAAGTTTATTACTGAAATTCAGGTGGTTTCATCCATTATTAACCTAATAACTTTATATTGCGACAACAGTAGAGCTATGACTTTAGCGAAGGAACCACGGTCCCATCAGAAATCCAGGCACATCTTGAGGCGGTATCATCTGATCAGGGAGATCATTGATCGCCAGGAGATCGAGGTGCGGAGAGTGAACACAAAAGACAACACGGCGGATCTATTCACCGAGGTCATTCCTCAAGCACAGTTCGAGAGACTTTTTGAGATGTTGGATATTCGATACGCCAACAACTGGCCCTAGAGTAGACGTTGGGTACTCGATACGCCAATATATATGGCCTTAGTGCAAGTGGAAGATTGTTGGATATGTATGCCCTAGAGTCCATAATTGTATATGTATACATATGGATGCTTGGACATATATATGTACAGCACAGTCTTGCTCGATATGATAGTATGCTATCTGGTTTGCCTTTATGCTAACATGTGCGTATGTTTTACTTGCTATTACATATCTTTTATACATGTTGATAAAGCCCGTAGGATCATTGCAAGACTACCTGCGTTATGATGGTGATCATACTTGAGAGAGCTGGGTAGTCGGTACGCACATCCTTAAAAGGTCCCTAGTCGTGGGAGTATCGAGACTGGGCATCGATATTCCGGAGTGGACTAGTGTATACGTTTCAAGACCCCGACGAGAGGCGATGGTACGGTCCCGCAACCATTGGTCTTTCACACCTAAGATCGTATGCAGGTGCTCACTGGGTAAGAGTACACCGGACGAACTCGCCGAGAACTTCCAGATGGTACTATACCTATCATCGGATGGAAGTTTTCACGTGATATAAGTACAGGATAGTCTTTAGACCTGATATCGTCATTTGTCTCGTATGAGTTCCCACTGTGCTTTGATCACTACCCTACTACGGCTCTACCGAGTCATGCAAACAGGTTTTGGTTGGGTACGGTCCCAAGCCACATGCAGACAGTGAGCGATTGTCGGGGATTCGTCTCTCCTGGTATAGGGAGTCGATATCGCACTGTGTTCGATTGGTCAGGACCATAAGATATTGGCCAAGGCAGTTGGGATTTACTGATAGGTTGATCAGTAGTTTTCCGAATTGGTCCTGAGCCGCATCAGCACGAATTACTGGGTTATTAGGGTCTGACGTTTACCACCCGCTAGACCCGGTATGCGATACTCTCAAACGAAGAGACCGGAATGTACGGAGATTGTCACAAATAGGATCAGTAGGGATCCGGATGAGTTTTCTCATCGGCATTCCTTTTCGACTAGTACCCGAGTAGCCGTTATGTACAGCTAGTACCGCTGACGTGCTTGTGGATATTGATTTATCCAGTAACTCACTGCCGGCGTGCGGTCGAGTCTTTAGAGCCCCACACAGAAGGTTTCCCTGGTTCAGGTGAAATAATGTGGTAGCCATATTGGATACGAGCAGGGTTCCGATCGATTGATGTACTGTGTACCCGGACTTTCGTTCAAACAGTTCGTAATACTAGCCGACTCAGGTTTTGAGCCGGATTATTAAATCGGGTATTGATTACATATATGTATCTCGATATGCATATTCTAGTATTACGTTCTTTGTGTTATTCTATCTCTTTGGGCGTTCGTGTTTGTATGCGAATATAAGTATATATATACGGTAGACAGTAATCCGTATTTTATTACGGATAACATTCTAGAAGGTGGACACCTCATTAGTCTTTTCCATTTATTTGATAAATGGAAATGGGGTGTAAATTGAAGGAGAGGGGGGTATGGTGAGAGCCATGGTTTCAGTAGTTGACAAATGAATTATTAATTCATTTGTGGCAACTATTGAAGCATGGTTGATATATTATATTGATGGATATTGTTTTACAAAACCATTGCCATCTGTTTTCTCTCACATGCTTTCTCATTTTTTATTTGTGCTCAGCATTTTGCTTCACCTCCTTCTCCTTTTCTTGAGATTCACCATCTTCATCATCTTCCTCTTCTCTACACTCTCATGTGTTGAGAAACAAGAAAGGAGGTAAGATAGAGATAGAAAGTCACTTAGAACCTCACACTACATCCTAAACTTCTTGGATTAGCAACCCAAGTTCTCTAGTTGCTCCACTTGACATTTAGTGTGGAACTAGGGCCATGGATCACATCTTTCGAGTGGATCATCTACGACAAAGGAGGACCGAAGAGCAAGATCGATCGCGGAGAACCGAAGGAGCCAACAAAGAAGATCAAGCGCGATCATGGTGGCCACTTGGAGGGAACGATGAGGAAAGAAGACCGAAGGACTTAGATCGTTTGGTAAGACTTCTTTTCATAGTAGTTAGCTCTCTTAGTTTAGCTAATTTGGTTTATGGAAAGATCCGGTTTAATGGGTTCTTCTAGCACCGTTTTTAAACTCGTAGAAAAAAATTTGTTCCGTAAATGGTCACGGATGATGGCTAGGGAGTTAGGGTAACCCAACATGACCTGCTCGCCTCTGAGGTAGGTAATTTAGAGCACCGACGTTCTCAACTAATCGAGGAGATCAAAAATACGGACGCTGATCTAGCCTTCTATGAGATAGAGCAGGTTGAAGTTAAAAGCGAGGCAACCATCATGAGTTTATTCTGGTTAGTAGGGGACTGGCTGTGGCTCATGGGTGAAGGAACAAACTGAAGGAAGAACTCGCGATGATCCATGATACCTAGGAATGTCGAGAACGCCTAAGTGATCTCAGTCGTGACACCGCTGTCTTTAATGAAGCACTCGGTCTTGGTTTTGATGCAGCCTCTACTGAACTGGACCGGCTGACCGTGCTTCTTCTTAACTATTAACTTTATGATGTACCCTCGTTGATCCGATCGATCTGCTATGATTGGCCTTGGATCTTTCAACTTATCAATGAAACATCTCCTTTCTCACTGGTCATTTGTTGTGTGATTCCCATAGTTCTAGATAATATTTCTTTTAAAAAATTCAATTTATATATCGGCTATGGATCTGGCCATCAATATCTATAGCCAATATGCCTTTTTCGGAACACCTCATAGACTAAGTACGGGCCTTCCTACTTGGTGGACCATTTACCGAACTAATTTTTGTGACCAATCGATAATATAGTTTTCCAAACTTTATCGCTGATTTGATAGGACCTCAACTTCACCTTTTTGTTGTAGCTATTTACACTTTGGTCTTCTGAACCTAAAACTGGTCTAGAGCTGTGCAGCGCAACTCATCCAAATCATCTAGTTCCGTGTTCATAGTAAAGTCAAAATCTATTTACGCTGCTGGCTGAGTCTATAGGAGGCAACCTGCACCTCCATAAGTAGGACCGCATCATGGCTGTAGGTCAGAGAAAAAGGAATCACCCTGAAACTTGTCTTTTGGGAGTTCCTGAAGGCCCAAAAGATTTCTGATAACTTCTCATGCCATTCATGCGGTTTCCCCGTGTCTTTGATTATTTTTTTGAATATTCTCTTTAAGCTGCCTGTTAGTAGATTCGGCTTGGCCGATGGCCTGGACATAGTATAGTGTCGAATGGTGAACTTGGTATTTGTAGGTCAAACTCCAACACCTCCTGACATGTGAATGCGGTTCCATTATCGGCAGTTATGCTTTCTGGGAAACCGAACCTATGAATTATATTCTCCTTTTTGAATTTGATGACCAATCTCTGATTCATGGTTATCAAAGGCTTTGCTTCTACCCATTTTGTGAAGTGGTCTGTGGCCACAACTATGAACATATGCCCCTTAAAGGATGAGGGATGGATCATACCGATCAAATCCATGGCCCAGCCTCTAAATAGCCACGGCTTAACACATGATTGAAGTTGATGGCCAGCACGCTCTGGATAGGCCTATGTTTCTAACAAGCTTGACACCCTTTCGCATAGCGATGGTAGTCGGCGAATATGTTCTTCCAATAGTATTCATACCGACAAATCAACCATTGCATTTTTATACCGGCCTAATGAGCACCACATATTCCATCGTGCATCTCTCCCGTTACTATCATTGACTCACTTTTATCGAGACAATGAAGTATCAAACCGTCATAACTCTCCCAGTACAAGATCCTTTCAATTAGGGCATACCGCAGGGCTATTCTTCGCAACCACCTATGGGTCGCCGTACTGGGACTTACTAGGTACTCCGCTATAGCTTTTCACCAATCGTCACTGGTGTCTATCGCCCCTACTAACCAAGAGGTACCTCTGGACCCAACATCTTTCCGTTCGATTCTCATGACAGTATTTGGTTCCATTAAGATCCTTCCTAAGCTCGATGCCAGCTGAGCAAGGTCGTTCGCTCTACCAATATATTCCCTGTCAACACGAACATCAAAGTTTACGAGCAATATTTTGACCTTTTCTACGTATCTGACCGAATTTGTGCTCAAGCACTGAAACTTTCTGAATGTCTATTCGATCACCAACTTGAATTCACTGAAAATTCTTACGCTAAGTACTCCCATATCGATAAGGATTTCTACGCCAAGTATCAAAACCTCGTACTTGGCCTGATTGTTTGTGCGATTGTTATCAATGGCTGCCGAATAATAAAAACAAACGTCGTCTGGTGATACAAGAATGACGCCTGCCCCGGCATGCTACCTTGAGCTGGAACCATCAAAGTATAGGGTCCAAGATTCGGTTCCTATGTAGATGATCACCTTTTCATCATCCAATGCCCTCTGGTTAGGCATGGGTGATCATCCAGAAAATATGTTATTGCCTGCCCTTTCACTGCCTTCATTGGTACATATTTCGTAGAGAACTCGGACAGGACTAATATCAATTTGCTCACTCGTCCTTTCAACACATGCTTCATCAGCATATATTTCAAAATATCAACTTTGCTAATAAGTTGAACCTCAAAAGGCAAGAGGTAACGCCTCAACTTTGTACAAGTGTTGTAAAAGGATAAGCACATCTTTTCTATCGGTTAGTATCATTTTTTGACGTCGGATAAGATTCTTCTCAGATAATATATTACCTGCTCCGGCCCTCCTCGTTCTCTTAAGCGAGAAGACTGCCGATAGAATCTTCTGTGGCCGATATGTATATCATGATTAGTTTACCGGCCACTGGTGGTACTATGACCGGTGGTTTGGTCAAGTACTCCTTAACGTTGTCAAAGGCCTTCTGTTGTTCCTCCCCCCAAATGAATGCCTAGCCATACCTCAAGTGGAGCAATAGGGAAAAACATCTCACCTTGTCATCGAAATTTTCTATGAACCTCCGCAAATAATTAACCCGCCTTAACAATCATTGTATCTCCTTCTTAATGCTTGGAGGTGAAAGGTTCCTAGGCACACAATAGAGGTCTCACAAGGCATCGAACATGCCAATTTAAAATTTTATGGGTGCCGAGAAACCCTAACACGGATCGTAGACTAGAATTCTAGGCGAAAAACAAAACTAGTTAACAAATAAACTAAAGGTTAGATGCTACAACCTTTGTAGATCCGGTTACCCTCTTCCTTGGCTCCACGAAGGCATGCTCTCACTGTCCATCTCGATTCCCAAACTCGAACGTTGGCTTCATCGAAGAATTGGGCGGACTAGGTCGTCGGCTTCGTGCCGAAGATGATCTACGTCGAGGCATCACAAGTTCAAGCTCCGACTTCACCAAGTTGTGAAACTTGTGAAGAAAACACCCAAAACAACTTGGCAAGAGGTAGAGGGTGAAGAAATAGGAGGTGGGTTCACTTTAGAATTGGATTTCTCTCACTAGAACTCAAGTTGCCATTGATGGCATCAAGGTTTCTATCTTGAAGATGAAGAAGAAGAAGAAGCTAGTTTATGATAAGTTATTAAAAAAGATAAGAAAAATGCATACTTATCATAATCTAACAAGGGTTAAGTGTAGAGAATAAACCATGGTAAGTGGATGGGTTAGGGTTAAGCATGAAGACAAAATGGTCTCTTTGTTCAAAGCTTCATGAAGCTTCAACAAGCTTCATGACAAAAACAAACCATTTCATTTTCATTTATCCAATAAAATAAATAAAGAAATGAATAAATTAATGATAAGGCAAAACTCTAATTATCATTTAACCATGGTTTAATTCTTCACACTTAACCAAATGATCAAGTATCATCAAACATGATACATATATGTGCACAAAAGTATATCACATATACAACTTGCACATCAAGTGAGAAAATCCGTATAAAGTGAACCAATACTAGTTAATGCAAAGTAATATATTAAATATATAATTATACATTAAATCATTAAATCAACACTTGATTTAACGATCCGGTCATATCGCATATAACCGACTAGTATCCAATGTATCGGCTTATCGAATCAATGATTCGATAACTAGGTCATATCGAATATAACCAATCGAAACATTTATCGCGAGAATGAAATGCGGTATCACATACACGCATTATTCTCGGTCCCGTACATATCTCATATGCGCTCCTATTTCGTTTCGCTTGAGCCAGGAAACCTCTGTGTAGGACTCTAAAGACTCGTCAATACGCCGGTAGCAGATGATGATCATATCAAGCACCCACAAGCCGCAAGCGGTCTGGTAAACGTAACGGCCATCCGGATATTGAGCGATCAGAAGATCGACGAGCTAGCCCGCTCACACTCCTGTGAATCCAACCAGTAACACTTAACGTACAGTCCGGTCTGTTCGTCTGATACATCGCATATCAAGTCTAGGGGTGGTAAACGTCAGACCCCAATAACCGATAAGTCGTGCCGATGTGAGGCTCATAACGGGTCGAGAAACTACTGGTAACACTTACCAGCAAATCTCTGATCAGCCCTGGCCAGGGACTTCCCTGTTACGGCCAATCGAGCACAGCGCAACATCAACCCCCAATACCGGGAGAGACGAAACCCCTCCTATCGCTCATTGCCTCCATGTGACTCGGGACTGTACCCAAAGACCACCGTTTTGCACGCCCTCATGGACGTGGTAAGGTGGAGATCAAAGCACAGTGGGAATCACACAAGGCTCTATGACGATCTCGGGTCTACAGACTAATCTGTACAAGTGTCATCTGAGAACTGCCATCTGACGTGAGGTATAATACCATCTAGGAGTTCTCGGCGAGTCCGTCCAGTGTACCCAGTCTCCACTGAGCACCCGTATACCATCTCTGATGTCAAACACCAATGGATATGGGATCATCCATCGCCCATCTCATGGGTCGAGAAGCATATACGCTAGTCTACTCTGGTATATCGATGCCCTGTCTCGATACACCCATGACTAGGGACCTTGAAAGATGTACTTATGGACTACCATGTCCCCACTAGTATGATCTGCATCATAGTCCAGGTAGTCAAGTACACATCCTAAGGGCTTTACCAACATGTAACTATAAGACAGTTTAAAGAGACTAGTGTACATGTTAAGATAAAGAGTAACCAGATAGCATACTATCATGTCGAGCAAGAAAGTCATCTCTATATATGTCCAAGCATCCAATATAATATACATCATCTATACAATACTGGCCTCTAGGGCATACATACAACTAACAATCTCCCACTTGCACTAGGGCCAGCTGCTGTAGTATCGCATACCGAGCATCCCGAAGAGTCTCTCAAACTGTATCTGGGGAATGGCCTTCGTGAGTGGATCCGCCGTGTTGTTCTTCATGTCAACCCTCCTGACCTCGATCTCCCGGCGATCAACTATCTCCCGGATCAGGTGATACCGCCTCAGAATATGCCTGGATCGCTGATGGGACCTGGGTTCCTTGGCCAAAGCCACCGCTCCATTGTTATCGCAATACAAAGGTATTGGACGCTCAATGGATGGAACCACTCCAAGTTCAGTAATGAACTTCTTGATCCAGACAGCCTCTTTGGCAGCATCGTTGGCAGCGATGTATTCAGCCTCCATCGTCTAGTCTGCCACGGTTTCCTGCTTGGAACTCTTCCAGCTAACCACCCCTCCGTAAAGGGTAAAGACAAAGCCCGACTGCGACTTAGAGTCGTCCTTATCACTCTGGAAGCTCGAATCCGTAAAGGACTCCACTTGGAGCTCTCCGTTACCATACACCAAGAACATATCTCTAGTCCTTCGTAAGTACTTGAGAATGCTCTTCACAGCTGTCCAGTGACTCTCTCCAGGATCAGCTTGATACCTGCTCACTACACTTAGTGAGTATGCTACATCGGGTCTGGTACATAGCATCGCATACATGATAGAGCCTACTGCCGAAGCATAGGGTATCCCTTGCATGCGAGCTCTCTCCAAATCAGTCTTGGGAGACATCTCTTTGGAGAGAGTGACTCCAGAGATCGTGGGCAAGTTTCCACGCTTGGACTCTTCCATACTAAACCTCTTTAGTATGGTGTCAATGTACCTGGATTGGGACAATCCCAAAATCCGTTTGGATCTATCTCTATAGATCCTAATTCCCAATATGCAGGAGGCATCACCAAGATCTTTCATTGAGAATCTTTGTGATAAGAAGAGCTTGACCGATTGCAGCATAGGAATATCATTTCCTATCAAGAGTATGTCGTCCACGTATAATACGAGGAAGACAACCTTACTCTCTGCCACCTTCTTGTAGATACAAGGTTCATCTGGGTTTTTGACGAAATCAAACTCTTTGATAACGACGTCAAAGCAGATGTTCCAACTCCGCGATGCTTGCTTTAATCCATAAATGGATTTAAGCAGCTTGCACACCTTCCCGCTGCTCCCACTGTCTATGAAGCCCTCTGGCTGAGTCATGTACACGCACTCTTCTAAATCAACATTTAGAAAGGCGGTCTTAACATCCATTTGCCAGATTTCGTAATCATGATAATCAGCGATGGCAAGCATGATCCGGATGGATTTAAGCATAGCTACTGGAGAAAAGGTCTCGTCATAGTCCACACCTGGTCTTTGACGAAAACCCTTTGCTACAAGTCTAGCTTTGAAAGTCTCCACTTTCCCATCTACACCAAGTTTCTTCTTGAAGATCCACTTGCTCCCAATGGGTTTTACCCCTTCAGGAGCAACGTCCAAAGTCCATACTTTGTTGGTGTACATGGATTCCATCTCGGACCGCATAGCATCCAGCCATTTCACTGAGTCCCCACTCGTGATGGCCTGCTCGAAGCTAGTTGGGTCATCATCCCCCATGATGCAATCCTCGCTTCCACCATCAATGAGAAAACCGTAGTATCTCTCAGGTGGACGAGAAACCCTACCAGATCGGCGGAGAGGCTGGGGTTCGTCGGGTACTACCGAATCTTTTGGTTCCACTAAATCTTCGGTTATAGTTTGTGTTTCTGGAACTTCTTCCAGTTCTACCTCAGAGCCACTAATCTCTTTTGCAAGAAATTCCTTTTCTAAAAAGGTGGCATGTTGAGCAATAAACACCTTTTGTTGTTCACTGTGGTAGAAAAAAAATATCCATTTGAATGTTTAGGATATCCCACAAACTTACATAGAACTGACCGTGCCTCGAGTTTGTCTGGATTTTGCCTTTTGACATAGGCCAGACAACCCCATATCTTAACTCGTTTAAGACATGGTCTCTTCCCACTCCATATCTCATATGGTGTGGTAGGTACAGATTTAGTTGGAACTTGATTCAATAGGTATGCTGCTGTCTCAAAAGCATACCCCCAGAAGGAAATAGGTAACTCAGCTGTACTCATCATAGAGCGCACCATATCTAATAGGGTGCGATTCCTCCGCTCCGATACACCGTTGTGCTGTGGTGTATACGGAAGAGTAAGCTGAGGGAGAATCCCATTCTTTTTTAGGAAGTCCAGGAATTCATTGCTCAAGTATTCACCTCCTCGATCAGATCGAAGGATTTTAATACTTTTTCCGGTTTGTTTCTCGACTTCTTGTTTATATTCTCTAAATTTCTCAAAAGCTTCAGACTTGTGTCTTATCAAGTACACATGTCCGTATCTTGAGAGATCGTCAGTGAATGTAATGAAGTACGAAGAACCATCCCTGGCATGTGTAGACATGGGACAGCATACATCACTATGTATTAGTCCCAAGAGTTCGGTAACTCTTTCTCCGTGTCCCGTAAACGGAGTTTTGGTCATCTTTCCTTTGAGACATGACTGGCAAGTGTCATAAGATGAAAATTCGAATGGTTTCAAATACCCATCCTTATGCAACTTAGCCAGTCGTGTCGCATTGATGTGACCCAGTATACAATGCCACAAGAAGGATTCGATCAGTTCTGAACTCTTCCTCTTGTGTGTGTTTGTTATGCTCAGAACTGTTGATTCGTTTAGAACATAAATGCCATTGCACAACGTGCCTGATCCAACCAACTTTTGGTTACGGAAAATGTTCATAACATTGTCCTGTAATACAAAATTATATCCCTCTTTACTCAATAAAGAAACCGATATAATGTTGCATATCAGGTTCAGCATGTAATAGCATTCGTTCAGAACCAATGTATTACCAGTTGGTAATACAAGGTGATATTCTCCGACAGTCTTAGCTGCAACAATTGCACCATTTCCAACTCTAATGTCTTTATCACCTTCTCCAAGTTCTCTACCTTTCCTAAGCCCATGTAACTGATTACATATATGGGATCCTGACCCGGTATCTAATACCCAGGATGTAGAGCAAATGGAGAAACAGTTCTCTGTAACGAACACACCCGAAGAAAATGCATCAACATGTACTTTCTTCAATCGGGTGGCATGGGAATCCTGGTATTCCCCTATTTCCTGTTCATTCCTATAACTCTTATAAGAAAGAACGGAACCAACGTTCCCCAGCACAGTATAACATGCGGGTTCGGTCAATACATCTATATTATTATCTTTATTAGGGCATGAAATGGTCGCTACCTGGAGAGAGAGAGAGAAGAAAACACTTTAGCGTATGCTCGTGCAAGATCAGATTGGTTATTATCTTATCTAATCAGGATGGCTCCCACTGCTTTTTATCAAATCTTCCTTCAAACCCTAAAAGGATAGACTAGCCGGGATTAATTACACACTACAGGTTCGCCAATCTTTCAGCCAGGCCAGTGTCGGTACTTTGAGGGAGGTCCCCCGTGCTTTCGCACGAACCTAATTAATGTAAACCTCGTTTTCCCAGAGGCGTAACCTCGTTGACATCTTTCTAGACACCTACTTGATCGGCTAATTGCAATGTGCAAAACTCTCCCAGGAGTAACTCTTACTCGCAGTGGGTATCGGGATCCAACTATCTCATAGAAGGTATGCAATCTCATTGCAAATTTCAACACTTGAAATTCCCGATAATATTTTGCCCCTAGTGTGCCATGACCTTGACAGAGGTCAACAAATCATAGTGCACTAGTCAAGTTCAACCTGTCATTTCTTGATTGAATCAAACCCACCCGCACGACCCTTGACAGAGGTCAACAAGGTCGTACGACTACCCTAATCCAATCACATCACATGCTTCGCAGATAATTACTAGTTAGCTACCGCACACTACGCCTTGACAGAGGTCAACAAACGCAGCACGAATACTAAATAGTCTTTATCTGAAATGACGGAGGGCTACGTCAGGTTTTTCTGAAAACCTATTGCGTAATGAACTCGATATCGTTGTGGAATCAAATGAAGTTTTGAAATGGAGTGATTTTGAGGCTTTTCCAGTTTTGCTAAAGGGGTCACTCCCGGTAAAGGGATCGTAGGCCCTTTCCTCGTCAAATGAGGTGCGGGATATATCATATATATCACTGTGCAAAGCAGAAACTATAAAAGCAATCAAAAACAAACCGAGTGTGTAGCATCTGCCAGTTACTGCTAAAGGATTCACTCCTGGTGAAGGGATCTCGGTCCTTTCCTCATCGAATAAGGTGCGGGATATATCATATATATCGCTGTGCAAAGCAAGAACTGTAGCTACCTGTTTTATTTTGAAATTTGATTCTACAACATCTTAGGTTTCTTTCCTTTCATTAATCACATTAATGAAGTCCCATCATTTAAATACCTAAACATCACAGATAGATATGACGTACACTTATGCCATCCGCATTCGCCTCGATGTCCCCTCGTGCACCGTTAGGTTAGGTAACTAACGACAGAGCAGGGCAGGGCTAGCGCGGGTGTAAAACATAAGTAACATCTATATAATATATCATATATACCATATACTATATCCATCACAGAATCACATCACAGATATCGCAGCAGAAGTAACATATGAAATATTGGATATACTAGGACGTCCGTGTTTTCAATACGAGCCAGTATAAAACACGGATTCCACGGTTGTGATGAATAGCCAATCCCACACCCCTAGACCCCTACGAGAGCGGCAAGCAACCCTGCCAATTCTAGGGTTAGGAGACCCGGACTCGACTCCTCGAGTTGGTCTTCCACTGGACCCCAGAACCCGGTTACTTGTGCTCCCCTCCTTGGGTCTATCCTAATGCGGAAAAGTAAATAATATACAAAGGGTGACAACTTCCGCTACCTGGAAGTGCACCAAATAAAAGAATATTACATACAAGTTTTTACATGAATGAAAATGAAAAACACTCATCTCACATAAAAACCCCCGGCTATTCGAACACGACGATCCAATATAACATATCCAGCAACACATAACACCACATGTCATCAACGTAAGTAAGTATGCATACCCCAATTGTCGTTGACGTATAGCAACGAAACCGGCGATATGAACATACTACACTTACGGTCACAGAAAAGAAAGTGTAAAACTACAACAGTTGGAATCCGCAACCTCTTTAGACATCACATGCCTAATCATATGAAATACTTAGACATCACATGCCTAACAGTTATAAACCCCGCATTTTAGTCTCATTATCGAAAACTCTTTTCAAAATCAAGTGAAACTAAACCGCTAGATTTATAACATTCATTCAGTTATCTCATAACTGTTTGTGAATTCCAATTATTGTATCACATTCCAGATAAACAGAAAATGTTAAACTTTCCGATCGAACAGTCGAATACCCAAGTTTTCCCCGATACAGCTCAACACATGAAATAAGTCTAACAACATTCAGTTCGTGTCTCAGTACCAACGATCCAGCCGTAGAAGGGTCAAGCCAACGCCTCACATGTGGCACGCCGTACTGCCCCAAACCCGAAGGTTCAAAGGGCAGTTCAAGACGGTCACATAATCGAGTTAAGGTTTGTTGTCTTCTAGAGGGTCCATCGCGTTACTTGCACTACTTAGAACGTCGTTAAACTACGGAAAAATCCAACACTTGGAAATTTCCCGACAGGGGAAAAGTTGGGTATTTATATCCGGTCGAACTTTTTAACATATTCTAAAAATTATCCGGAAATACACAAAGACGAAATTTGATAATCCGATCGAATCTTTGATTCCCAATACAACCCCAGAATACTCTTCTGTAGAGTCACAATAAAAATACCCCAGAAAATATAATATTAAATTATATGAGTTACTGTGCAGAAATCATCATACAAGGGAACAGTAAGGCCGCGGAACCACCGCATCATGCATAGCACGTGCCGCGGTTCCCCGGTGGAAAAGTCGACTTAGGCCCTCGTATTTCACAGTAATTCAAATAACACCCTGCTTGATTTTCTGCATATTTTTAATTGACAAAAATCCCATTTTTTAGAAAAAGTCCAGAGAGCTATTTTGGGGTTAGGTTTTCGGTTCGTCCGGCTTTCAAACTCCGTCTAGACTTCGTCTAAGGCTCTAACTAGGCTCTAATACCACTGAAAGGTTCCTAGGCACACAATAGAGGTCTCACAAGGTATCGAACATGCCAATTTAAAATTTTATGGGTGCCGAGAAACCCTAACACGGATCGTAGACTAGAATTCTAGGCGAAAAACAAAACTAGTTAACAAATAAACTAAAGGTTAGATGCTACAACCTTTGTAGATCCGGTTACCCTCTTCCTTGGCTCCACGAAGGCATGCTCTCACTGTCCATCTCGATTCCCAAACTCGAACGTTGGCTTCATCGAAGAATTGGGCGGACTAGGTCGTCGGCTTCGTGCCGAAGATGATCTACGTCGAGGCATCACAAGTTCAAGCTCCGACTTCACCAAGTTGTGAAACTTGTGAAGAAAACACCCAAAACAACTTGGCAAGAGGTAGAGGGTGAAGAAATAGGAGGTGGGTTCACTTTAGAATTGGATTTCTCTCACTAGAACTCAAGTTGCCATTGATGGCATCAAGGTTTCTATCTTGAAGATGAAGAAGAAGAAGAAGCTAGTTTATGATAAGTTATTAAAAAAGATAAGAAAAATGCATACTTATCATAATCTAACAAGGGTTAAGTGTAGAGAATAAACCATGGTAAGTGGATGGGTTAGGGTTAAGCATGAAGACAAAATGGTCTCTTTGGTCAAAGCTTCATGAAGCTTCAACAAGCTTCATGACAAAAACAAACCATTTCATTTTCATTTATCCAATAAAATAAATAAAGAAATGAATAAATTAATGATAAGGCAAAACCCTAATTATCATTTAACCATGGTTTAATTCTTCACACTTAACCAAATGATCAAGTATCATCAAACATGATACATATATGTGCACAAAAGTATATCACATATACAACTTGCACATCAAGTGAGAAAATCCGTATAAAGTGAACCAATACTAGTTAATGCAAAGTAATATATTAAATATATAATTATACATTAAATCATTAAATCAACACTTGATTTAACGATCCGGTCATATCGCATATAACCGACTAGTATCCAATGTATCGGCTTATCGAATCAATGATTCGATAACTAGGTCATATCGAATATAACCAATCGAAACATTTATCGCGAGAATGAAATGCGGTATCACATACACGCATTATTCTCGGTCCCGTACATATCTCATATGCGCTCCTATTTCGTTTCGCTTGAGCCAGGAAACCTCTGTGTAGGACTCTAAAGACTCGTCAATACGCCGGTAGCAGATGATGATCATATCAAGCACCCACAAGCCGCAAGTGGTCTGGTAAACGTAACGGCCATCCGGATATTGAGCGATCAGAAGATCGACGAGCTAGCCCGCTCACACTCCTGTGAATCCAACCAGTAACACTTAACGTACAGTCCGGTCTGTTCGTCTGATACATCGCATATCAAGTCTAGGGGTGGTAAACGTCAGACCCCAATAACCGATAAGTCGTGCCGATGTGAGGCTCATAACGGGTCGAGAAACTACTGGTAACACTTACCAGCAAATCTCTGATCAGCCCTGGCCAGGGACTTCCCTGTTACGGCCAATCGAGCACAGCGCAACATCAACCCCCAATACCGGGAGAGACGAAACCCCTCCTATCGCTCATTGCCTCTATGTGACTCGGGACTGTACCCAAAGACCACCGTTTTGCATGCCCTCATGGACGTGGTAAGGTGGAGATCAAAGCACAGTGGGAATCACACAAGGCTCTATGACGATCTCGGGTCTACAGACTAACCTGTACAAGTGTCACCTGAGAACTGCCATCTGACGTGAGGTATAATACCATCTGGGAGTTCTCGGCGAGTCCGTCTAGTGTACCCAGTCTCCACTGAGCACCTGTATACCATCTCTGATGTCAAACACCAATGGATATGGGATCATCCATCGCCCATCTCATGGGTCGAGAAGCATATACGCTAGTCTACTCTGGTATATCGATGCCCTGTCTCGATACACCCACGACTAGGGACCTTGAAGGATGTACTTATGGACTACCATGTCCCCACTAGTATGATCTGCATCATAGTCCAGGTAGTCAAGTACACATCCTAAGGGCTTTACCAACATGTAACTATAAGACAGTTTAAAGAGACTAGTGTACATGTTAAGATAAAGAGTAACCAGATAGCATACTATCATGTCGAGCAAGAAAGTCATCTCTATATATGTCCAAGCATCCAATATAATATACATCATCTGTACAATACTGGCCTCCAGGGTATACATACAACTAACAGGAGGTCTCACTTCAATTATTAACTTGATCTTTTCTGATCGATCTCTATTCTTCTCTGGTGGACAAGGTATCCTAAAATATTTCCTGCCAAAACCCTAAACGCGCACTTCAAGGGATTGAGTCGCAAACTGTGTCGATGTATCCTTTCAAAAGCCTGCCTCAAATCCACCAAGTGATCTGCTTCTTTTTTTGATTTTACAATAATATCATCTATATATACTTCAACGAATTTGCAGATCATGTCGTGGAATATGTGATTTATGGTGCGTTGGTAATTTGCTCCAGCGTTCTTCAATCCAAATTGCCTAACAACCCATTCACAGAGCCCTAGTGGATTAGGACACGGAAAGGACGTCTTGCTTCGAAATGTAGATTTAGTTTTATCACGAATGGACATCCACCAATGACATCATTCCATGTCCTTCAGAGACATCTAACAATGATTTAGCAACGGGCATTAGATACCAGTCCTTAGGAGTCGCTTCATTCAGGTTCCTAAAGTCGATGCAGACCATGAGCTTTCCATTCTTCTTTCGCACCGGCATAATATTAGCAACCCAATCAGGGTACCAAGCCTGCCAGACGAAGCCATCTTGTAACAGTCGTTCCACCTCTTCTTTCACTATAGAAAGGATATCCACTGCCATTCTTCTTGGCAGTTGCTTCCAAGATTTACAATTTTCCTTCAAAGGAAGTTTATGCTCAACGCGCCCTCGGTCTAAGCCGATGAGTTCATCATAATTCCATGCAAAACAATCGATGTAGTCTAGCAATAATATTATTAATTGATCATGAAAAGGATTAAATAAATTCTTACTAACAAAAAGTGGCCGAACACAATCATTACTTCCTACATCAATTTCTTTTAAGTTATCTTGTGTTTCGACCTTTAAATTGCTAACCTTCTCGTTCTACAAACAAATTTCTTCGAATGATCCTTCGCGAGTCTCCTCACCATTGACCGTAAACATGGTCCATTCGGCGTTGTACTTCATGGATCTTCGTTTTCCGACGGACTTGAAGACACAGGTGCTTCTGGCCGAATCAATAGTCAAAGGAACTTCCTGGCTTCTTTATTAATGAAATATTTAGCTGTTGTCATCTGTAAACAGCCGGTGTTATTTCTACAAACCAAATTGGGCCAACATCTTCTTGATAGAGACGAGTGATGGCCACATCCTCTATTATTGGGAAAGGTCGATAATTTGTCTTTATCATTCTTATACCTTTGTCATCCTAGTTTACAATAGATTGGTGTAATCTCGAAGGGACACATTCATTTGAGTGGATCCAGTCTCTTTTGAGGAACGTATTATAGCTTCTATCTGTGTCAATGACGTAGAAGCGAACAAACTGTGTCGCCTCCTGACCTCTACCTCCATGGTTAACACTCCTTTTTGCCTTGGCGGGCTGTCAATTGTACTCGGTTATGGACGTCTCCATGGGTATCATGTCATCATCTATCTTATTCATTCTCTTTAGCATCCACGTCGGTAGAAACTTTATAGCCGCTCTATTATTTACAAAGATCCGGTCGAATCGTTTACCTTCCAGTATACCCGTGATGTATAACGGCTTCAGATGGTTGGTTATCTCTCCTACCAGTCTTGCAAAGGGATTTTTGTCATCGACGGCCTCACTGGCCGATAAGATCATCGAATTCATTTTCTCTCCCTCCGAATCTCTGGAAAGATAATTGCGTTGATCAATAGTCGCTTGAAATGATTCTGGCATGGAGAGTATAGCATTCACTGGACTATTTCGGCCTTCTGCACAGAGTTTTTGACATTTCGCCTTTTGGGATTTGCCTTAGGCGATGGGGATCTTTGCGGCCTTTGCTTTTTCGGAGGGGCCACTTTGGACTTGGAAGCTGAGTCTTCGGCCTTTTACGGATTCCTGAGCTTCTCAAATTTTGGAGATAGGTTGCTGCTGATAACAAAGCCATGGACTTCTTTCCAGACTTTGTAGATTGTCGAGCAAAGTTTTGCCTTGAGCATTAGCCTTTGCTCACTTGATGCCCCCACAGGTGGTGGAGACTTCTTCAAAACGGCGTCGCTTAACCCTTCCCGGCGGCTCCAAACTTTGTTTTTCATCGAGACAGCTTCAACTATAGCTGGCATTGGTGGAGTTAGTCCCGATGGGGAGATACCCCCATCCTGTCTTTGCCGATACTATAACGACGTCGAGTGCATCTTGAAGCGGGAACTTCTTCAGTTTTGGAACCTTCATAAACATTCCCCATGCATGGCTTTAGAGCTTCCGAATGTATCAGTCACTTGAAGACTGACATCTTTGGCCAAGCAGGAGCTTGAGGTGCTAATCTGTCGAAGAAAAACTTTCTTGGAGGTGTACTCTATTGAAAAATATAGCTAAGAAGCTGGAAGACAAAGTCCGAGTTTAAAGTGTCTAAAATCGAAGTTGAAGCAAGGTTCATTTGAAGATCAAATATCGATTTCCAGATGCTCGTGAGTTGAGTAGCGAAGATCAATAGAAGTCAAGTTAAAGATCATGCGATGCGCCAAAGTTTCAAGAGCTCGTGTCGAAGTGTTGAAATTCAAGATTTAGAAGAAATGCGATATCGATATAGGATTCTATGTAAGTACTCTATTGAATATGGTTATTATCAATTAGGGCTCTTGAACACTCACCCACGCTAGCACAAAAGTTTTACAATCTTCGGGTTTTCGAGTTTAAAGTTTTCGTATTCTTAAAACTCTAAGTTTTCTGTTTTTGTGCTTAACAGATGTCTGCCTCGTTGAAGCTTAGACGTCTGTCCATTGTTACTTTTCTGATATTTGAAAATATCAGAAATTTTTAAGATGAGACAGACGGCTGAAGGTTAATGGACTAGACGTCTGAAGAAGGTTTTCAAACTGGCATTTTCAAACTTCAGACGTCTTCCAATTGATCTTCAAACATCTGCCAAGCTTTACCTTGCACTCTATTATTTGGTTTTAAAAAACAGACTTCTGCAGTTCATCGGGGTAGACGTATGATGTTATATTTTAGCCAATATTTTTATTCTTCAGACGTCTGCTCTCTTTAAACTTCAGACGTCTTCAGTAAAAATGTTTTGAAAAATATAGCCGTTAGGGGCTTTTTTTATTATACTGCAGACATCTGCTATTATTGATTTCAAATGTTTGCCTTTGTTAAAATCTGCTTGTCCCCACTTATTTTGAGTTATTTTTCTTGAGGGCTATAAATAGGGTTTCTATGGGGTTTTTTTTATGGTTAACCACTTGCAATCACTTGAGCTTTTCAATTGCCAATATCTAAGTGATCTTGAGCCAAAAATCTCATCTCTTGTGGGAGTTTAAAAGAGTTTTCAATTTTCTATTGAAATCACTCCCACACACAAAATCAAGAGCTTTCATTTGATTATCCATACTTGTTACAGTATTAGAAAGAGAGAGAGAGAGAGAGAGAGAGAGAGAGAGAGAGCTCCGTTGTGAGTATTTAGGCTTCATTGTAACCTCTTCTTGTCTCTGCATGAGGATCCTTGAGTGCAAGGGAGCCTTTGTATGAGAGAAGAGTGAGAGATATGTTTTCCTTTTCTTTGTGTGAGCATTGAAACATTATCGATGCTTTTGTAGAAAGGAGAGCTTTTAAAGTGAAGAGTTGCTCATGTGTCGAGCAATGTGTAGTCTCGTTGGAGAAGTGTTGTCTTCGGAGAAGACATGATTAGTGGAACAGGCTCGTACGCCTAAAGTAAGTGGAATAGGGGATCTCCCGATCCACTCTAAATCACTTGCATTTGTGTTTGCGCTTCTATCTCTTAATATAGCTTGCTTATTTACTTTCTTTAATAAAATTGCTTGCTTGTGCTCCTTTGCCTATATGCTTATTGTTCATACTTGATATATCTTGATATCTTGTTATATATTCATTGTTTACAATTGTAGACTTGCTTAGTCTCTTATCTCATTGGTATATAGTTCGTTAAGCTATTCAATTATGGTTGTGTATTTGCAAGTGTTTAGAACTTTTAATTTGGGCACATCGGTAGATTATTAATATTCACCCCCTCTAGGAATAATTTTCAGTTGATATCAAAGCTTGGTACTCATATCTTGTAGGCTTTACATTCTAGAGTGATCCATGGGATCATCTTTATCTTCGTGCTCTTATCATGATGAACCATCTATTCATAACCTTCCATATTTTATTGGTTCAAAATTTGATTTTTGGAAAATTATGATGCAATACTTTTTAGAATCTCTTGGTGGGATTATGTGGTTAATTGTTGATCATGAGTATTCTATTCCTACTATTGTCAAATCTAAATTGAGTACTCATGAAAAAAATTTATTTTTTTTTAACATTAAAACTATTAAATTTCTTCATGTTGCTTTAAATGTTGATGTTATTAACAATGTCCCTTCTTGCAAGACGGCACATGACTTGTGGTGGTCCTTGAAGAATATCTATGGAGAGAAAGTCCATTGCAATAAAGAAGAGAATGCTAAGAGAATGACTCAAATAGCGACTTTGGAGGCATCTACAAAAAATGCGAATCAAAAAAGACGATCCAACTCAATGGAGTCGGAAAATGGATGCTTTGATCATGAGGTTTTATGTAATCCTTCCTACAATTTCCGCAACCTTACTCATGATCAATTATTAGATACTTTCAATACTTTGCTTGATAACCATATTTCATTAGCATCAAAAAATGTTTTACTTGAAAATCGTGTTTCTATCTCAGAAAACTTGAGAAGCGATTTGGTTTCATGTTGTGAATCTTTTGAGAATTTGAAAAAAAAATTGATTTCCAAATTTAGTGTTTTAAACCCCACTTATGATTCTTAAGTTGCTTTAATTGATAGATTAGCTATTGAGAAGAATGAGTTGTTTTCAAGGCTTGATTTATTGTGTTTCCATTGATACTTTGAAACTTGAAAATACAAATTTGGTTTTATCTTTTGAGAACTTGAGAGAAGAAAAGGATGATTCTATTGCTCCTTTGAAAAATAAGATTGATCTTTTAAAATCATCCATTTTATCTCAAGAATCTCTAGTTTTCGAAAAAGCTTCTCTTAAAAAGGAAAATGATAATTTGGTTGCTTCCCTTGCTAAGTTTTCAAATGATGATTTTTTAGTTAGAAAGGAAAAGATTGTTTTAAATCAAAGAGACGTTGGTTTTAAAAATTCAAATTTACAAAACCTTCTTCTTTTAGACGTGTCAAACATGCTTCAAACTTAGCTATATCTCATGCACATTCTCACGCATATATTTATACATTTAGTTCAAAACGAACTTTCAAGAAGCATGTACATCATACACTTGCATTATCTCATGCTATTGACACTTTTAGGACTTTCATGCATGCACATACACACACTTGTTATTCGTGTGGTGCATATGGACACTTGACTTATACATGTTCTTTAAAGAGATATTCTTTACATGCCAATGTTAGATGGGTTCCTAAGGCAAATCCATATGGATCCAAAAAAAATTGGATATCGGAATCTCCTTCCATGCCTTGTGGTGCAGGTATGGACAATTTGATGACTTAAGGGATTCGGATCGTGATGAGCAAGAGCAACTCAAAGGGAATATTTGCCTGGCTCGTCAATTTATGAGGGGTAATGTATTTCTTTTCTATACTCATTTAGAATACTGTTTATTCATTTGCACTTAAATGGTTATATTCTATTTGATTATTTTTATTGATATACCCCTTGTGATGCACTTGTTTTAACATGCATATCTTTTTTGTGTTTTTGTTCATATATGAGATGCTTTATATCATGTTATTCTTTTGCTTGTATATAAATTTTTGTGCTCATTTATTTCAAACTTGTAATCTCTTAAAACTTGAGCACGGCATACTTTGAAAACTTGTTTAGATTTGCATGTTTTGTGTTTTCTTGCAATAAACCACTTTCACCTACTTATAATGTGTTTTTAATCTTATAAGTGAGAGTTTGTATTCATATTGTTTTAAAATTGTTTAAATCTTTTTCATATAGATATAATTTGGCACTTGTTTTTACTTTGAAGCAATTTTTCAATTGGTAAGTTTGCTCTGTGCCTTGTTGATGTGTGTTTTAGTTTAAACTTGCCTAAATGTTGCACACACACTTCTTGCATAAATAGAATTATTCATTGATGTTGAATTCTTAGTTCATCTTCTCAAATGGCTTCTGCAACCCTTTTAGAGGGCCAACTCATAGACTTTGTTAATTACAACGAATTTTATGGGTCTAGCGGAGAGAATTAGAGACCCTTCACCGGAGAGTCGATTCTTAAGATGAAAGGGTTACTCAAACTTTCACTCACACATGTTTTTTTTAATCATTGCCAATTGGTTTCATATTGTTTTCAATTGGTATTTATTTCTATATGAGTTGATTGTACATTTGTATCTTTTATTGGTATCATCTTGTTTACATATGCAAAGTTTGATCAATTCATGATCCAGTATCATTAAATTCTATATCACTTGTATTTTATTATATATTATATTGGAGTTTTAATGGTTTGGTACACAAGTGATTGTAAGATAGGACTTATGAATCGATCCGTTGGGCTTGCTTCTCGTACTTGAGGAGATTCAAGCATATGGGGAGAGTAACTCGTGTGCCATATATGTAAAATTATGTGAGTACTTCTCTATGTCTCGTGTTGTATATATTTTAAAATTCCATGGTTTTAAAAAGGAAACACGCACACACCTTGTCCATGTATAGTACGATCATGTGTTTCAGTTGGTATCATGTTTTTCAATCGATTCCTATGTTTTGTATTACGACATGAATTCTAACTCATACGTTTCAAAACTTGTTTTTACTTTTTTTGAGTTGGCGTATATTTTTGAGCATTTCATAATATACCGTTTTTAAACATGCTTTTGTGTATGAGTTGAGCTCCACTTTCAAAATTGTTCATTTTCAATTGGTATTAACTCATACTTGCCTCCACAGGCTATTAGATCTTGTCTATTCTCTTCATGTTGCTTGTTGCATGTATACTTGATTTACTTTGCATATTTCTTACTTAAATGCATTTGGATACTAGTTGAGCATCATTTTCAAAATTTGCATTTTACTTGTGCTCGTATCCATTTTCTAGTGTTCTCCTATGTATACATTTTGGGAGAGTGATTCAAACGTTTGATTCGCTTTAGATGTACGCATATGTTTAGGGGGAATAGTTCAAACGTTCAAAATTCTCTAAATACCCTTTTTATTATGTTAAAAAGGGGGAGAATAATAGGAGTTTTAGTATATCAATATCAGATATTTGGTTTTATCTGATATAGCTATACCATTTCCTATTCATATTTTGCCATCATAAAAAAGGAGAGATTGATAGCTTATGGATTTTCATTATCCACTCTTGCTTTTATTTTGATGATAGCTTAAACATGAATAGTCGTTTAGTGTTACATAGTTATCTTGTATACCTTATCGATACTAAACTTGTATACACTTGATGTTTAGCTTGCATATCCTATATCTTGTGTATATCGAGTAATATATCAATATCGACATACTTTACTTGTGTTATATTCTGATATCGATAGATTACTCGCATTCGTTCTTTTGATATTCACAATATGAATATGTATATGCATGTGTCCCATATATTGGTTTTTCATATATCGTGTATATACTTTTGTTTCTATAGCTTGTGATATCAAAACAAAGAATGTTTCATATACTTTTGTTTCTATAATTTGTTTATTTCATAACACTGTATATGATGTGCTTGGTCTCTTTGAGATTGCGTTTTAGGATATCTCATGACACAAGCATATAAACGAGGATGGAGGAAAACAAGCTTAAACGTCATATCTAATAGAGGTTGGAGGATACGGACGAGAGCTTCCAAAATTACATATCAAGTTTCATGAGTTCAAGCTACGAATAGACAAGAAGCTAGAAGCCAAAGTCCAAGTATGAAGCGTCAAAGATCGATGTCGAAACGAAGTTCATTTGAATATCAAATATCGATTTCAAGAAGCACGTGAGTTGAGTGGTGAAGATCAATGGAGGCTAAGTTGAAAATCAATTGAAGATCATGCAATGCGCCAAAGTTTCAAGAGCTCGTGTCGAAGTGTCGAAAATTCAAGATTTTGAAGAAATTCAACATCAACATAGGATTCTATGTAAGTACTCTATTGAATATGGTTATTATCAATTAGAGCTCTTGAACACTTACTCACGCTAGCAAAAATTTTTTACAATGTTTGGGTTTTCAAGTTTAATGTTTTCGTATTCTTAAAACCCCAAGTTTTCTGCTTTTGTGCTTTACAGACGTCTGCCTTGTTGAAGCTCAGACGTCTATGCACTGTTCATTTTCTGATATTTGAAACATCAGATGTTTTTGATAAGAGACAGACGTCTGAAGAAGGTTTTCAAACTGGCATTTTTAAACTTCAGACGTCTGCCAATAGAACTTTAGACGTCTGCCGAGCTTAGCCTTACGTTTTGTTATTTGGTTTGAAAAACCAGACGTCTGCAATTCATTAGGACAGAGGTATGGTATTATATTTTATCCAATATTTTTATTCTTCAGACGTCTGCCCTCTTTGAACTTCAGACGTCTGCATTTAAAGTGGTTTGAAACATATAGCTGCTTATAACCGTTAGGGACTTTTTATTATATTGCAGACGTCTGCTATTATTGCCTTCAGACGTCTGCCTTTATTAAAATCTTCTTGTCCCCATTTGTTTTGAGTTGTTTTTCTTGAGGGCTATAAACAGGGTTTCTATGGGATTTTTTATGGTTAACTACTTGCAATCACTTGATCTTTTCAATTACCAATATCTAAGCGATCTTGAGCCAAAAGTCTTATCTCTCATGATAGTTTAAAAGAGTTTTGAATTTTCTATCGAAATTCACTCTCACACACAAAAATTCAAGAGCTTTCATTTGATTATCCATACTTAGAGAATTAGAGAGAGAGCTTTGAGATAAACTCCTTTGTGAGTATTTTGGCTTCATTGTAACTCATTTCTTATTTTTGTGTGAGGAGTCTTGAGTGCAGGGGTGCCTTTGTAAGAGAGAAGAGTGAGAGATGGGTTTTCCTTTTGTTTGTGTGAGGACCGAGATGTTATCGGTGCCTTTGTAAGAAATGAAAGCTTGTAAAGTGAAGAGCTGCTCGTGTTTCTCATTAAAGACGTGTTGTCTTTGGAGAAGACATGATTAGTGGAACGGGCTCGTACGCTTACAGAAAATGGACCGGGAGGTCTTCCGAACCACCCTAAATCTCTTTTGTTTGCGTTTTCATTTCTTTCTCATAGTATAGCTTGCTTATTTAATTTTTTTGATAAAATTGCTTGCTTGTGTTCCTTTGCATATATGCTTATTGTTCATACTTGATATATCTTGATATCTTACTATATGTTCATTGTTCACAATTGTAAACTTGCTTAGTCTCTTATCTCATTAGTATATCGGTTGCTATGCTATTCAATTATGATTGTGTATTGGTAAGTGTTTACAACTTCTAATTTGGGCACATCGGTTGCTTGTTCCTATTCATCCCCCTTTAGAAATAATTCTCAGAATTGGTGTCGAACTTCTTGCCTGAATTTGGGGTTAGATGCATAGGTTTGATTCATCCACTTCTTCGAAAACACTACGTAGATTTACAGTGCCGTATATCGTAGTTTTGGATGAATGTGAACGATGTAGCTAACTTTCAGATTCCCTCTCACAGTGAGAGGTTTATTGATTGTGGGGACGCATCTTTCCTGCAGGTGCAAACTCATGCAGTTAATTATGTTATCGCGAATCTTAACAACTTTCTGCACTCCTGGTTTTTAGCTTCGTGTGTCGTGTTTTAGATTTTGTATATTATAAGTAGCCCTTGGATTACATACAGAGACAAATTTATGTTGTCGCTCGTAGGACGCAAATTAGTCCAAATCTTTATATATATTTTATGATTTGAGTCCACGTTGATATCTTGGTGTAACATTTCAGAAAATGTAAAATATTATTTTTGAATTTAAATAATAAAATAATAAATTTAATGAATATTATAAAAGTATGGAATTTAGTTTTAGTGGAATGGTATACATATAATTTGGAAAATAATTGGAATTTTAAAATGAATTATCATTTATGGAAGTATTTGATTGATTTAGGTTTTTATAAATTAATATATAATTATTTTCACATAAGTTGATATTAAACTTGACTAGTATTTCACTAATCATGTATTAAATCATGTTTATGTTTCATGACATGCAACATTCCATTTTGTAACATTTGTTCATATCTTATACCATGGCTTCATCGTTTTCTTCTTTTTTGAATTTGTTTTAAAAGAAAAGATAAGAAAAAGAAAAGGAAAATATTTGTGAGAGAGGACAAGGAGGTATGGTTGGAGAGAGAGTGGGAGAGAGAGAGAGAGATGGTTCTACAACCATCCTTTCCTTGATTTTCTTCACCTTCTTCCTCTTCTCCATCTCCTCCTTCTTCCACTTCTTCGTCTTCATCTTTCTACCACCATACACCACCTCAAAAACTTCATCAAAAACTCAAATCATCTTCATAAAAATTGTTCCTCGTCTCATCCTTCACCCCATGGTGGGATCAAGTTCTTGTTTTGAGCCCTTTGGAGCATTCAGGAATTTTCTTGAGTTGCTATTCAAGATAAAAACACTCACCTTTCTTCAAGTTATTAAGTTTCCTAACCTCCTATATTGGTTTAGAGTTACAAAGTTAATATTTTATGAACTTAGATAATTATAGGATGATCTTTGATGATTTAAATTAGTAGTGATATAGTAGGGGACTTAGAAAGTGTATAATACCCTTTAGTGATAGAATTCTTGATCTGAAATGGGTTTAGAATGTTCAAAGACGAACTTAGAAATTTCCGAAATCGGTTTTGTGTGACTTTCGAAGATCAAAAGGAATCTGGTATTATTTAGATACTTTGAAAATTAAATAGCGAATACAGTGAGATGTGCAGACCAATAGGAAGCCATCCCAGAAGCCCGACCCCAAACCACCCTAACTTAGCCGCCAAATAATTCCTATTGGCCGCAATTTGTGGCAACTTAAGGGAGTTAGGCTCCTAGGTTTGGTCTAGAGCTCAATCACTAGATGCCCAGGCCTATCCAATGTGTAAAAGGGTCTAATTTCACCTTAATAAAAATATGGGAGTGTTTTACTAAGTTTCTAATTATATTTTGCGACTTTTGAAAACTTGATTTTTTTTATATTTGAGTTTTGACTCGGTTGTTTAACGTTCGTACGTCAACGTCGGGGGTTGATTTGTTGTTCTTGCATGCATGGACCATCGGTTCTAACCTATGTATGCTTCGCTTGCAGTATCGATTTTCGGATTTGATTTTAATTTTGATATGATATACATTGATTTGTAGGTATATTCGTGTAGACTTCAGAAGCGACGAAGGAGAGCAAGGCGTTCATCGACTTCGGCTAGAATAAGGATAGTAGGTGAGCAGATGTATATCTACGGGGGAAGTCGGGTGGATGGCGTATAGCATCCCCGCAATCGTGGTATTTGGGTATATATGAATATATATACTTAAGATACGAATACTTAGCGAATAGTGTTTCTAGAATATTATAAGTGATTGTTGTATATTAGTAGAATGACATAACCCTAGTACTAGTTCTTAGCCTATGATATATATCTACTCATGAAAGTATTTAACTACTTAGATTTACAATATGATATGATATGATGAGGTATGATGAAACGAGTCGATATGATATGATATGATGATATGAAGCGATATATATACAAGATGCGATACGAGATGATATGACATGTGATGATATATGACGAGGTAAGATGATACGATGTACATGATGATAGATCCGTACTATTTGATTGATGATATCGTACGATCGATTATACCGTACATGGTATGATGTACGTGATGATAGATCCAAACAATTTGATTTGATGATATCGTACGATGGATTATACCGTACATAATATGATGAGGATGAATCGCCGACTTATGTATATATCGACTCAAGATATATTGTTTTTAAATCACTTAAGTAGATATTAGGATATCTTTAGAGCCATGCCTAATTTTCAAAACTAACGAATCGTTATGCACTTTTAATGATAAGTTCAAGGGACGCTACGGATTTTCAAATGGTATCTTTTTTTCAAAAACATCATAGCCCTTATTTTTAAAAAAACAACGATTCGTACTATTTTAAACTATAACTGTATAGCTCATACGTAGTTACTATTCGCGACTACGTTTTATTTATTCTATTTAAGCTCGCGCTATGATTTTTTATTTCCGTATACGCCCGTATTATTTTCATTTACGACATATATACTATGTTTCAAGTACTTATCTTTATACGACTTCGTCTGCTATGACACACGCACCATTACCGATGATGCGCATGTTGCATGTATACATACTCGCCGGCTCACAGACACATCATCCGTAATTTCCATGTCACGTACATGTTAGAATCACTATGTCATTGTATTGCCTTATAACCTGTAGAATTTAAGCTATTGTTTAGTATCCAGTACCACACATATTAGTTCAGATATTGCACTTCCTTACCTAGTTACATGAACACACTTGATATACTTTACAGTATTGTTCCGTGCCTATACATATTGTTTCATCATTGTTACATGTTTATGAAATTCTGTTTTCATGAGATTTTCTGGATCTGAGAAACAGCAGATATTATTTAAAAACTTTTGATTATTATAAAAACGCGGTTTCTCTTGATATTATATTTTGACGTCCACCATGAGATTTCTCAGTTCTGAGCTATGATACTACCCGATTCGAGGAGTGAGGAGGCACCATCTGCGGATTCATGGTGGACCCGGTACGGTACCCCGGGGCCAAAAGATCGTATAGAAAGGCGTTGAGCCCGGCAGGGGAGCACTATCTACCGGTGACAGTACTAGACTCGGCGGATATCCGGAGGATACCGACCGGAGTGATATGAGACAGATGGATGTGAGGGTCGATCCGATGAGACGGCGCCTGAAATATGAGGATTTACGTATCGATATTGGACACGTATTTTATGGTGATTTCGAGTGTCGATACTAGGCACTCAGGTTTTTATGATGATTTGATGTGTCGTTGATGGTCACACGTTGGATCATACATATATATGGCACAGATGACATGGTACCATATTATGACACATACACGATGATATTATTATTGTTATACTTACATATACACGATCACCCTCATTACCATATGGTATTATATTACTATTATTGTATGACCTAAAAGATCATCATACATTCGTTTCTACCTGCTGATATCTTCTACTCATGAGTTAGCAACTCATCCCCATTGTGCTACAGTTTTCTTGCAGGATCGACCGCTCGGATCAGTAGCGGCTTGCTGGCATACAGCTTCTTTCGGGTGATTGCTTGGGTAGGTGGGTCACAGTTCAGAGCGTAACCACCCTTGTATACTTTTATTATTTATTTGTATCTAATTAAAACTCCATCAACCAGACTATGTATATTTTGTAGACTTAGAAACCAGAGACTTGTATATTCTTTCAGACTTAGAGTGAGATGTGTGTATTATTCTTTATTTCGGGTTTGATGATGCTTTGGTTTTCTTTATCTTCTTTTCTGTGATTGATCTTCGCCTTGGGTGTCATATATTCTGATTTGCGTAGTTTTTTCCGCCGATTGGCGAAGAGCTAGCTCCCGCTTGGGGATGCCATATTATTATTGATTATGTACTTGTTTTTATCAAAATTTACAAAAGAGGTGATGCCCAAATTTCAAATGACGAAAACATTTTCAAACTATAGCATATAATTCACTTGCATTTCAAATGAACTTTGTATATACTTTAAAAAGAAAGAACTTGATTTCATTATATTTTTATTTCAAAACATCATCTCCATTATTTTCCTAAAAAGCTTTAAATTTCTAGGCTTTCGGCTTACTTGGATTACGGTGGGGTCCTATAACGTGATCCAAGTGCCGATCACGTGCCATTTCCAGTCGTGACACTTGGTTTGCCAATGGGAATTGAACTTAGGATGCATTTCTCAAGTTTGTGAGGTCCATCAGTTCACATGAGAGCAAAAACTCTATCTAAGGATCGTTAGTCTTATTTGAGACTTAGATCGAACTTGGAGGGTTTGGGTCAAGCATTTGCTTGACGGGGTTGAACTTATGACACTTTTTTCACATTTGTGAGGTCTGTCAGTTCAAAGAAATATTTTTCTTTATCTGTGGATCGTCGGTATTATTTGAGACTAAGATCAACTTAGATGATTTTGTCATATTTTAAGAATATTTTTCTCTGTTGATCATTTGATTATATATGAAGCACATGCTTCTAAACTTAGTTATTTTGCTAAGTCTTCAAGCTTTAGCTTATTTGTTCATATGCATATGCATATGCACACTTTGGTTGCGCAAGGCATCTACGCACTTGTCTTCCACATGATGCGCATGGCGCTTGGTTTTCTAGTCTCGCACTTTAGTGCGCAAGGGTCTCAACGGGATTAAGTTTTTCACTAGTGCATAATGATTGCATACGTGTGTTGCACGTGGTGCACATTTAGCACTGCCCTCGTGCTTTAGTCTTGTACCATCACATGAATTTTATGAGATGCGCATGTGCATTTCTTGCCGAGAGTGCATTTAGCACTTATACATCTTTTAAGGGGTGCGCATCATGGGAAAGCAATGATTTTCAATGAAGCAGAAGCTACAATCTTTTTAAGCTTCTATTTAGAGGTTGCCCTCTCTTGAGAATTTTCCCTCTTCTTTGATATTAATATCACGATGTCGATGATTCTTTGACCGATTCTTTCTTTTTATAGAGGAAGCGTTGGTCGTCGGAACCTACCATCTCTCCGAAGACGCTGGGTGATTACAACATCGTATAATGGAGGTGTGGTGGGATGTATCCTAAAACCACGCCTCGTTCATAGGGGGAGAGAATGTTGGAGCAATAGTTTCGAATTGCCGAAAAGGCTTATTTGCACTTGAACACGTGCATAGAATGTTTTGCGCTTGGCGCTGGCGCATGTGCACTGTATGTGGTTCACATGGCGCAGACGCATGTGTGTCGCACGTGATGTGCATGGCGCGATTAGCACTTAGGCATATGTGCACTACACTGGCACACGTGCGCTGCATGTGGTTCACATGGTGCAAACGCATGTGCGTCGCATGTGACGTGCATGGCACGATTGGCACTTGCGAATATGCGCACTATGGAGGGCACATATGCCTTGGATCTTTGTCCATGAAGCGTGTAGCTTCTGTGAAGACGAATCTTCTTTGAGAAACAATCATCCTTTTTTTGAGAGGTATACCCACTAATTTATAGGGGAAGTGGTAGAGGAGCTCTTTCTTTTTACTGATGTTGGACTAAAATTGCATCTTTTCATGTAATAGAGCATCAATCAAACTATACGTGCAGTGCACGTTTACTCATAACTTTTGATTCTGGAAGAGTTATTAGGCCCGTAATATATAAAAATCGAAGCTCTTTTTTAGAAGATTTCGATGACATCCAAATTTACCTATTCTCATTTAGGATTCTGGCAAAATATAGTCCGGATAAAACTGCTATGCATTCTCTTGAGCGTATTGAGCCCATTTAACGGGTTAGACTCTTTTGTATGCCTTCACTTGTGCGTTGTACTTGGTTCTTAGAATGGACGTCCAAACTTTAGGCGGGAACACTGCTTATTTGACAAATCATACCAACTCTTATATTTTTCATTCTATCACCTTAATTTATTATCACGCTTTATTGAGGACTTACTGAGCAAAAGTTCGCTGACGGACATTCCTTATTTTCTTTCTTTCTTTCTTTGGGAATATTCGTTAAGTGGCTTGGTGAAAGAAGAGATCGAGCGGACCAAAGAGGAATACTCTCTACTGTCATCCCCAGCGGATTATTAGTATTTATATTGCTTATATTATGCTTAACGCATTTATTTCGAGAAAGACCATTTTCGGTATGAATACGTCGCGGACCTCATCACGTGCTTGTTACTGTCTTTTGGGAAGCAGAACATGACAGGTTTGAGTGATGGCCCATGCAAATCATTTCTACATGATCGCTAAAAGTAGTATATTACAAGAATTTTGAAATCCAACAATATTTAAACTTTCCTTTGAATCTCATCATAATTCTTGAACCCATCTTGAACTTCACTTTCGAGTTCCTTGAAGATCATGTCCCAACTTTTGATTTCTTAAATTCAGCCCACTCCTTTCCACTTACATCTCTTAGAATTGTTTTGTATTCTTGAACCATTCTCGTTAACTTCAAAATCTCTCCGCTACCCTTGACTGACATCAAAGAAAGGTAGTATTGAAGATTCCCGATCACCGACATTTATATTCGGATTTCCTTGAAGATTCCAGTAAAGTTAACTTCTTACTTGCATTCTTGACCATTTTCGGTATGAATACGTCGCGGATCTCATCACGTGCTTGTTACTGTCTTTTGGGAAGCAGAACATGACAGGTTTGAGTGATGGCCCATGCAAATCATTTCTACGTGACCGCTAAAAGCAGTATATTACAAGAATTTAGAAATCCAACAATATTTAAACTTTCCTTTGAATCTCATCATAATTCTTGAACTTCACTTTTGAGTTCCTTGAAGATCATGTCCCAACTTTTGATTTCTTAAATGCAGTCCACTCCTTTCCACTTACATCTCTTAGAATTATTTTGTATTCTTGAACCGTTCTCGATAACTTCAAAATCTCTCCGCTACCCTTAACTGTCATCAAAGGAAGGTAGTATTCAAGATTCCCGATCACCGACATTTATATTCGGATGTCCTTGAAGATTCCAGTAAAGTTAACTTCTTACTTGCATTCTTTGAACCATCCTTCTCGTATCGCTAACTTAGTCATACGATGTCAGTAGCCCCGACCCTAGCCTATGTGACTGTGTTATCTTCATTCTTATTCCTTACCTTTCACCACTTCCTCCTTATAGGAATTTCAAGGACGAAGTTCTTTTAAGAAGGGTAAATTGTAGTGTATGCACCGTTTTATAAATTTCGTCTATAAAACTTCCTCTTGCTTTAAAAAAATGATTTGGAGAACTTCTTTTTGATTTATGAAATGAATTGGTTAAATTTTTTTCTTTTCTTGGAAAAGCAATTTCATTCTCGAGTTCCATCCCTTTTTTCTTTCCCGACGGTCGAGTCTTGACGTGAGGAAGCCCGGAGTGCAGCTTTCATCCTCATCTTGATTATCTTTACAACCCATCTGCTTGGATTCCATAAATCCCTTTTAATTTCCTTTAAAGAGTACATCCTTTTATCTCTATCTTGATCCTCCATTCAACATATCTTGATTTTTCCGGATTTCATGAATTTCTATTGGTTTCTTCTTGCTTACACCTTCTAAGTTATCTCTTGCATACGTTATTGAAACTATTTTTGTTTACCCAAATAGCATCTATTCCGATTTTCGAAACTTCCCGTTTTTAAGTTTGTCTTATCGTGATTTACTCCAATCGCATACCTTCATAACGATTAGAGTACCGACTGATGGAGAACGACGACAAAACGGGAGTGCGCTATCCTAACCATTTTCCTTCCTCTGTTACAACATCCTGCTTGAGTAATTTTCAGGACGAAATGATTTTCTAAGGAGGGTAGAATGTAACGACCCCAAAATCCCTATACCGTTTTATGTTCTTTTCTTAATAAAATACCGCTTCTTTTCAAGCAGTGCCATATATTTAATTCTTGTTAAATATGTTCAAGAGTGACCGTGTAGCACATTTGTTAAGTTATTTAACTATTTTTCCATAGGTCACTTCTTCGAACCTTAGATCTCGTAATTATTTTTATCAAAAAACAAAATTAAACCCCTCTAATAACCTACAAATAAGTCCTTTCAATTCCCCTCTTTTCTTAACATCCAAAATCAATTAGAATGGTTATGAATATATAATTAAATGGAATTATGGTGACCATAAACCACTTGTTATATGTTATTCCTCTCTTTCTTTTTCTTCATTTCCACACTTTTTTTTATTTTCTTCCTTCTTTCTTCTCCATCCTCAAAACCTTAGCTCTCTAAAAAGAATCCTTTGACGTTGGTGTTCTATCAACCTTCGAAGTCTCGCATAGGTCGAGGCTTTTTCTCACAATCGGCAATACGGTTGTTATACTGTATCGCGTCGCGAGTAAATCCCCTCTCCGCTTCTTTCCTATTTTTCCTCTCTTTATCTTTCCCTCTCCTTCCGTCTGGATTTGCATGATGCCTGTAGCCCTTGTTTAAATATTTTTTTAGTAAAAAGAATTAACTATGAATAATATTTGCATGAATGATTGTCTATATAATCTATATGTTTTTTTTGAATGCTTATGGTATTTGTACGTACTCTATGGTAATCTGTTACAGTCCCTAGCGTCCTTATTGCTGCTACCACGGCCTATGTGGAATGAAAAACAAAAAATCTAGAGGCGCTAGAAACTCTAAACCCTAGAATCTTAACCAAACACATGAACTAGAAAATAACAAGGAGGTTTTAGCTACTATGGAAAGAAGGTTATACCAAAGTGATCGAGTCTTTCAGTCTTCAACTCTTTTCCTCAGCTCCTTAGAGTCTCCGTGATCGTGCTTGACCGCCGGTCTTCCCTTTGTCGAAGATTATCCATACGAGTGATTTAGTTCAAGGCAGTAGCTCCACACTAAAAATCAAGTGGAGCAATTAAAGATCCTAACTTACTACACTAGGATGCTTAGATATGTAAAGAGTGTTAATTAGATTTGTTTATCTTAATAACCCTATGATTCTTAACTCATGAGAAGGGTTAGGGTTTGAGAAAGAAGATGAACTCAAGAGAGGAAAGAGAATAGCCAAGTAAGAATGAGAGAAGAATGGATAATGAAAATGATATGTATCGTAATATTTTTCCAAATAAAATATCAAGTCATTGTCATGCCCCGCTTCCCGCTGTACGGGGAAGGGGACGTGATTGGGCCCGCTACGTATTTACTCAGAAGTAAACACGCTAAGCGTATCTAAGCAATATAAAGTAAAATATACACAAGAGACAAGAATGTAAATGAACAGCAACTTTATTTATTAAACATTCTTTTACAGGTACAACTGAAATGTAAAATACAGAAATGGAAAACAATGCCTAAACAATGGCATAACTGAAAGGAAAATGTATACAAGCAGCTAGAGCTCTGGGTCAATGGTGAACTGCACTAAGTCCTCAATACTGGGCTCGATCTCTAGTGAGTCGTATCCACCTGACAACATTCCAAACAAAGAAGAAAAGGAATGTCGTCAGCGAACAATCGCTCGGTTTGTCCCAAAGAAGTAGAGAAGTAGAATAAACAAAAGAAGAATATAACTGGTATAATGTTTAAGTATTATTTTAACGCAATTGTTTGTAGCTTGGTACAGAATATGCCAGTGTATACGAGAGGAGGCCCACTATTCCGGAGACTAAGGTATACGGAGCACAAGGAACCGTTAAGCAACGGTACAACAGCAATGGATATGCAGGTTAGGTGTATTAAAGTGACTGCCTCATGCCACGTCTAACACATTTCGTACCAGTCTACTCCTTTATAACCTCGTAATGTTTATTGTATTGCTTGTACTGATTGTACTGATTGTATTGTATTGTCTTGATTTATAAATGGAAGACTTGCCGAAACCATGATATCAGTAAACGGAATGGATATAAATGGATAGTCATGTAATCAAAGTATATCTATGATTCGGTTCAGTCATGTTCATGTTGATATGGATTATATTCTGGAATTCATGGATTCATGTTGTATTGTGATTATACTTGAATTGAATTCAAGTCATATTGTATTCAGATTTTACTGTGACTCGAACTGAGTCAGACTTTTAAACAGAATTGGAGTCCTGATTGTTTTGGAGTTATTGGTAACTGCTGCATATAGACGGTAGAATTTGTGTCTTTTTCCAAGACAATTATCGTATGATAACCTCGGTTTAGTTATCTACCTTAAATAGGCAAGCACCACTTTCTCCGGCTCCCTGAGGCTCAAGAAAATCGGTCCCGCTTAAACCTATATTTACTAGGGTCCTTATAATAAATTGATATAATTTGAGGGGGTTTTATGTAAAAATAGTTTTGATGTATTTTCAAAATAGTCCTCAAGTAGTTAATTATCGTCTTTAGAGTTTTCATGGATGTAATTTTTAATGTGAAGTATTTTCTAGTTGATATAAACCTAGTAATATTTGTACATGGTATTTTAATGTAATATGGAAATTGTTCTAAATTGTAAAGGTAATTGGTGATTCTTTTCTTTTGATTTTGGAAACATGGAATATTTTATATCTTAAAAATAGGTATTTTGATAATATTTACATATATAATTGTTTATAAAAATATAATTTTATTTATTTTCTAGAAATCTTGTTTTTCTTAACATTATAATAATAATTCCATCGGAATTCGAATGCTCCTTGCGGAGGTATGAATTCTGTCATACTAGATCCGAGGACGTGCGATAACCCGAACCATCCTGATCGGGTTCCCTAAAAATAGGTTGTAAGGACGTACTTGCACAACTTTGGACTTGAGAATTTTAGAGATTTTTGGCAGGGAATTTTTGAGTGAGGGGGTGTTTATAGGGAAAATTAGGGTTTAGAGTATTGAATTGGAGAATTAAAATTTTGCATTAAAAGGATTTAAAGAGGTGATTTTAATCCCTCTGCAAATGTGCAGAAAAATCAAACAATATAGGGGAAGTGGGGTAGGCGAAGGGGTGGTAGGGTTAAATTTTGGGGAGTATTGGGTACGGGGGGCCCGGCGGTGCCGGTCCTAGGAAGCATCTCGCCGGTCCAATACCGGTAAGGGGGCTCTGGATTTGTGCCTTGTGTTCTAAGCTGTTGGTATATCAATTTTCACATGTTTGTTTTATTTGTGACTTTTCATTTTACGTGCAGTGCACATGCAAACTCTTGAGCTTCTAAAAGTTTAAAGAAAAATCAACAAAAAAATAATATGGCTAATGGGATTTGAACACAGGTGCTATGTCTCAGCAGTGCAGGAACTTTACCAGTGAGCTACAAGCTCTTTCTTGCTATTCAAAAGCAAAACAAATACTTATAGTGTACACAGGTTGCCATTACTCCATTTCTACATTAACTTTTTAATTAAATTTCTGTACAGTAAAACAGAGTCGTTACATTCTATCCTCCTTACAAAAATTTCGTCCTCGAAATTTGCAATTATTTTACGTACTATTTATAAACAAGTGGGGGTATCTTGCACGTATTTCATCTTCCGTTTCCCATGCTGATTCTCCCGGTGTGTCTTTTCTCCACATCACTCAGACCAAGTTTACTTCCTTGTTCCGAAGTGACTTTACTTTTCTGTCCAGGATTTCAACAGGTTGTTGCTCACAAAATAAGTCTAGTTGTACAGTGAGCTTGGAGTGATCAAGAATGTGGCTGGGGTCACTCACATACCTTTGGAGTTGGGATGTGTGGAATACATTGTGCACTCCTTCCGATGAATGTGGAAGTGCCAAACGATATGCCACTTCACCGACTCGTTCAAGTATGTCAAACGGTCCAATATACCTTAGACTAAGCTTACCCCGTCTTCCAAAACGAATCACTCCACGATTTGGGGAAATCTTTAGAAAAACAGGATCTCCCAGTTAAAACTCCAAGTGACGTCGCTTTGCATCAGCCCAGTACTTCTATCGGTCTTGGGCTATGCGCATTCTTTCCCTGATAGTGCGTACTATATCGACCGTTGCCACTATCATCTCAGGTTCAAGGAGCTCTCTAACTCCGATGTCGTCCCAACTTAATGGTGATCGACATTTCTGTCCATATAGAACTGCAAAGGGTGACATTCCAATGCTTGCTTGGTAACTGTTGTTGTATGCAAACTTCACAAGATATAGGTGATCTTCCCACGATCCTCTAAAGTCTAGCATACACGCTCTTAGCATATTTTCTAAGATCTGAATAGTTCGCTCAGATCGATCATCTGTTTGTGAATGATAAGCTGTGCTAAAGTTCAGACTTGTGCCCAAACTAGCTTGCGGACTCTGCCAAAACTGCGATCGGAATCTGGTGTCACGATCGGAGACAATGCAAATCGGTACTCCATGTAATCTCACGATTTCCTGCATGAGTTCATGGGTATCAGAGATAGTACATTATGAAAAGTTTAAATCTTACTTAGATTCTTACCTCCATATACTTCTTTGCTAATGTCTCGGTAGATTGGCCAACTCGAAATGGGATGAAGTGAGCCATCTTTGTAAGTCGATCCACAATAACCCATACAGCATCGTTACCTTTCGTGCTGCGAGGAAGTGCAGTCATGAAATCCATAGTGATGCATTGCCACTTCCATTCTGGGATAGGTAACGGTTTAAGTAAACCAGCTGTCCTGTGATGTTCAGCCTTTACTTGCTGACACACCAAGCATTTAGCGACGCTTCTAGCTACTTCACGCTTCATTCCATGCTACCAGTAATTTTGACGCAAATCTTTGTATATCTTTGTACCTCCAGGGTGTACTGAGTAGGAAGAGTTGTGAGCTTCTTTCATGAACTCTTTCCACACAGAACCTTTTGGTACACACAATCTACTGTCGTATCTCAAAGATCCGACTTCATGGATGATGAAATCTGTTCTAAGTCCACTTTCTGCTTTTTCTCTGATCTTTTGAAACTTAGCATCACTTACTTGAGCTGTTTTGATCTGATTGAAAATAGTAGATTGAACTTGTAATTTCATCAAACTTGAAGCGTTACCTGGCATGATCACTTCAATCTCCATTTGGTGTAATCTTGTTGAAGCTTCCACTGAGTGGTGAGATTCAACGCTAATGGTTGGAGACTAAGGGCATCAGGTACTACATTCACTTTCCTTGGATGATATTGTAGGTTGATATCGAAGTCCGTCATAAGTTCTAACTATCTTCTCTGCCGCATATTCAACTCCTTCTGAGTAAACACATATTTCAGACTTTTGTGGTCCGTGTATATGTCCACTCGTTCTCCAAGGAGATAATGGCGCCAAATCTCGAGTGCAAAGATTACGGCTGCCAACTCCAGATCACGCGTCGGGTAATTGGGCTCATGGATCTTCATCTATCTTGATGCATAAGCTACAACTTTACCATGCTGGTGTAGAACACATCCTAATCTTTTACCGGATGCATCGCAATGCACTACGAAACCTCCAGTTTGGTTCGGTATGATAAGGGTAGGTGTTGATGTCAATCTTGACTTGAGTTCTACGAAAGCTTGTTCGCATGCTTCTGACCACATGAATTCTTCATCTTTACGTGTGAGCTTGGTCAGGGGTGTTGCAATCTTGGAAAAGGCTTCAATGAATATTCTGTAAAATCCTGCTAAATCCAAGAAGTTTTGGATGTCCTTCACTGACTTCGGTGTCGGCCATTCGCTTACTGCTGATAGTTTCGCTGGATCTACAGAGATTCCTTCGCCCGATACAATATGTCCGAGAAATCCGACCTGATCTAGCCAAAACTCGTGCTTGCTGTATTTGGCATAGAGTTGATGTTGTCGCAAAGTTTCCAGGACAATCCTTAAGTGTTCGGTGTGTTCTTTCCGGCTCTTTGAATACACTAGGATATCGTCGATAAATATGACAACAAACCTGTCTAGGTACTCTCAGAAAACTTGATTCATTATGTTCATAAATATGGTTGGTGCGTTGGTCACTCCAAATAGCATCACGAGATATTCGTAATCTCCATAGCAAGTTATGAATGATGTTTTATAAATATCAGCTTCCTTGACCTTAACCTGATGATAACCTGAACAAAAATCTAATTTAGAGAAAACACAAGATCCACTTAGCTGATCGAACAAATCATCGATGCACGGTAGTGGATACTTGTTCTTTATCGTTACTTCATTCAAGGCTCTATAATCAATGCAAATTCGGTAAGAACCTTCCTTCTTCTTTACAAGTAGAACTGGAGATCTCCAACTTGAAGTGCTGGGACGAATCCATCCTTTCTTCAATAATTCGTTCAACTGAGTCTGGATCTCCATCAAACCTTCTGGACTTAAGCAATAAGGTGCTTTGCTCACAGGTTGTGCTCCAGGTACTAAATCAATTCCAAATTCAAGAGCTCGATCGGGAGGCAAACCTGATATAACTTCAGGAAATACGTCATCGAACTCTCAAAGTATCTCTGGCTTGTTTTCCGCCTGAAGTGTAGCAATTACTGCTTTCCTCGGTTTTGCCTTGTAGGTGCCTGCCTCCAGGGTACGGTCCCCACTTTTGAAATAAAAGACCGGATGGTCTGGAATCTCGAACACTACACTCCTTTGATGACAGTCGATGGTAGCGTAAAAGGTTCCTAGCCAATCCATGCCCAGACCACATCGAAGTTCGGTATGTCCAGCACATTGAAGTCAGCATAAAATTCTCTGCTGCAGACGATCACTGGACACAGGTTGTATCCCATTGTTGCCTTTAAAACATCGTTCCGTGAATTGACATTCCAGCTGGATACAAGCGGTTTTACTGGAATCGCATGAGTTCGGACGAACCGTTACGACATAAAGCAATGAGATGCTTCAGTATCGAATAGTGCGAGTGAAGGAAGTGAGGATACTAAGATTGTACCTAAGGTATATGGGATATGTTTTAGGTATAGGGAAATATATGGATATGTAAACAAGTATTGAACAGGTGTTGAATTATTGAAAGGTTACCGGTAATGACTTGGCCAGTGGCTTCAGCTTCTTCCACAGTCATTGTGAAAGCCTGTCGCCTTGGTACATTCCTCCAAGCTGGAGGAGCATTCCTCTGTCCATTCCTCTGTCCTTAAGGTGGGTTCCGTTGAGCTTGATGGAACTGACGAGGAAGAGGTGCAGTCGGTCCACGAGGTGGTGGAGCAGGGAGAGAAAGTCATAGAGCAGGTGACTGGATAGCTGGCCGCTGCGGGTAAGTGATTGCTAGTCTAGGTGCAGCATTGTGATTGATTCTACGAGGACAAGACCCAATGTCATGTGCGGGTGATCCGCAGAACAAACAAAGGCGATTTGCATGCTGGAAGTCCTTTGTCAGGTGTCCATCTCTCCTGCAGTATATGCAAAAGGCTGGACTAGGCCGGTTGGATGGTACTCCCGGTCTCCTGGGAACAAACGGTGGCCTTGAAGAGGCTCCTCCTGCCATCTGGGTGGCAGGGTGCTTCACTCCGGCAGATTGGGGTCTACCCTTCATCTTCACCACTGCCTCATATCGACGGGCAGCTTTCAAAACCAGTTCGTGGGTTAGGAAATCCCCTATAGCTAATGTAGCTTGGATCTCTGGATCTAACCCTTGCTAAAATTGTCTTGACCGGATCTCAGCAGTCAGTATCAAGTGTGCCGCGAATCTGTTAAAGTCTTGTGTTAACTGTGTAGTATATGATATTTGAAAATCGAATATTAAGACATATCTTACCTACTGAGCATGGTAAACTCGGTATCATACTTATCCACAGATTTGGTCCACATCGAACCCTGCTGTAGATGGATGAATTGTTGTTCCATGTCGAATCTGGCAGTTTCTAGGAAGTATTTCGCGTCGAACATGTCGCGAAAAGTCCTCCACTCGATAGTTGTAAGGTTACGGCAGTGCCCCGACCATCAATCCTTGGCCAAACGCGAAACAAAAACTTTTAGAAACCGGTGCAAACGAAACCCTAAACGACGCATCGAACCATTAACCCTGTATTAGTCCTATAAAAAGAGTTTGGAGAGGTTATACCGATCGATCCGTGTCCTTCGGTCTTCAACCTCTGTCCCAAGCTCCTCGTGGCTGCCTTGATGAAGTTCGGTCTCTGGTCTCCCTCGTCAAAGACGATCCACGTCAAGGATTAGTAATACGGGCTCCCACTTCAAAACTGAAGCAACTCACGCATCTAGTTTGCTAGCCTAGATACCCAAGATGAAGTAGAGATAGTGTGTGAATACTTTGTCTTAAAACACCCAAGAATTCTCAACTCATGAGAGGGTATGGGTGGAGGTTGAAGAAGTTTCCATTGGAGTGAAGAAGTGTGAGCTCAAGTTTTGCAAAACAAAAGCAAGTGAAGAAAATGTTTTGCTCTTTTCTTTTGTTGTTTTTTTTTTTGCTAAGTCTTTTTGTGTGTTATTTATTGTGAGCACATGAGCAACTCAAGAAAAGCCACACACGCACATAAAAGATATGCCATCTCTCATGCTTACCATAAATATCTTACAAAAATCTTAAGCAAAACGAAACCAAGGCACATACCACAATCAATGCCAAATGCCAAGACTTGCACTCACAATTTCCATCACAACAATATTAAACATTAAACTAAATGTATAAATCCAAGAAAAAGAAATGGCAACCTCAAAAGTAAACTCGTAACGAATTACAAGAATATCCATCGTCCGTATATACATATCTGCATCCGTATTCCGACTGAATACGAATACAACGAGACGAAAATAATCCAACAATATAATACTAGGATCCGGCTTAAACCAAAGCCCACTAGTATTATCCGTCCGATCATGATCCGTGCAAAAGTGCACGTATATGATCAAACCCTGCCATAAAACCATACGGCCTCTACAACGTTTCGCCCGAACTAGGGAAACCCTCTGTGTGGGACTCTAAAGACTCGTCAATATGCTGGCGGTGGGTTTAAGCATAAGCAAGTCAGTGGTACTAGCTATACGTAACGGCTACCCAGGTATTGAGCGAAAGGGAGGCCGACGAGCAAACTCATCCTGAAATCCTATTGAGCCTGATAGTGACAATATCTATACAGTCCGGTCTGTTCATCTATGAGTATCGCATATCGAGTCTGCAGGGTGGATAAAGTCTGACCCCTAATAACTTGACATTTAGTGTCGGCATGAAACCTATTACCAAATGAGAAACTACCGATTCTAGATCGGTAATTCTCGTCTACCCCGGTCGAGGATTTCTGGTGATGGCCATCTGTGCACAACGCGACATCAACCCCCAATACCGGGAGAGATGAATCTACAGACAATCCGCTCACTGCCTCCATGTGGCTCGGGACTGTACTCAACTAAAATCTGTTTGCACGACTACTTTGAGCCATGGTAGGATAGTAATCAAAGCATAGTGGGAACTCACATGAGACAAATGATGATCTCAGGTCGATAGACTAACCTGTACACATGTCACCAAGGAACTGCTATCTGACAATAGGTATAATACTAACTAGCATGTTCCCGGCGGGTCCGTCAGGTGTATACATAACCCAATGAGCACCTGTATACATCTTAGATGAACCAACTGACACCAATGGCTTGTAAGACCGGCCACCGCCCCTCGTCGGGGTCTCGATCCGTATACACTATTCTACTCTTGGAGTATCGATGCCCAGTCTCAAAACTCCCACGACTAGGGACACTTTAAGGATGTGCTTATAGACCACCCAACAATTATGTATATGATCGCTACATACTGCTGGTAGTCAAGAAAGAATCTTATGCGCTCTATCAATATGTAATAGTGATCTGTGATGTCACCTGAAGCATGTACACGATGATAAATATAGACCAGATAGCATATTATCATCTTGAGTAAGACTGTTCTACCGGTATAGGACCTCCCTCAATCATTGCAATCACGTGCCTGCGATCCAATAATTGACTTGAGGGCACTATAGCCAGCAATAAGTTGGGTAAGATGGCTTTCTTCCGCCTTTCACCAAACTCAGATGTTGTCAATGAGTTGCAGTTCGCAACTCGTACCCAAGCGACCTCTGGGACTTTTACTACTGACAGATCGTCCTCAATGCTCTGAGCCCATTCTTCCGCTTCCAGAGGGCTCTCTTTTCCCGAAAATTGCTTCGGGTGCAAAGCTCGGAATTGCTTTACCCCTGGGGCTTCCGCTTCTGGATGGTTCATCAAGATAGCAATCTGTTGCAGCTGTCCTTCCAGGAGGTTTCGAATTGCCTCAAGCAAAAACGTCTGCTCGTTTATTGGAGCAGCGACGTAGGTGCAAGCGGTAGAGGTAGAGGAGGTGTGTTCCCATTCACGTTCGTTCTTGTGTTGTTCGGGGATTCCATAACTTTGAAAGAAAAATAAGGTTAGGATAGATTCAAGAATAAGATTCAAGGAATATATAATGTAAGGAATTTTTTTAGTTGTTGTTTCTTGTATTATATTGCTTAGGGCTTCATGCAGAATTGACCTGCATGTCCATGCAAAACTGACCTGCATGGGCCGCCAACAAAATCCGCCGCGCCCCGCTTCCCAGTATACGGGGAAGGGGGCGCGACTGAGCCCGCTGTGTATTTACTCAGAAGTAAACACGCTAAGCGTATCTATGCAATATAAAGTAAAATATACACAAGAGACAAGAATGTAAATGAACAGCAACTTTATTTATTAAACATTCTTTTACAGGTACAACTGAAATGTAAAATACAGAAATGGAAAAAAAAATGCCAAAACAATGGCATAACTGAAAGGAAAATGTATACAGGTAGCTAGAGCTCTGGGTCAATGGTGAACTGCTTCAAGTCCTCAGTACTGGGCTCGATCTCTAGTGAGTCGTATCCACCTGACAACATTCCAAACAAAGAAGAAAAGGAATGTCGTCAGTGAACAATCGCTCGGTTTGTCCAAAAGAAGTAGAGAAGTAGAATAAACAGGAGAAGAATATAACTGGTATAATGTTTAAGTATTATGTTAACGCAATTGTTTGTAGCTTGGTACAGAATATGCCAGTATATACGAGAGGAGGCCCACTATTCCGGAGACTAAGGTATACGGAGCACAAGGAACCGTTAAGCAACAGTACAACAGCAATGGATATGCAGGTTAGGTGATTAAAGTGACTGCCTCGTGCCACGTCTAACACATTTCATACCAGTCTACCCCTTTATAACCTCGTAATGTTTATTGTATTGCTTGTATTGATTGTACTGATTGTATTGTGTTGTCTTGATTTATAAATGGAAGACTTGCCGAAACCATGATATCAGTAAACGGAATGGATATAAATGGATAGGCAAGCACCCACTTTCTCCGGCTCCCTGGGGCTCAAGAGAATTGGTCCCTCTTAAACCTATATTTACTATGGTCCTTATTGTAAATTGATATAACTTGAGGGAGTTTTATGTAAAAATAGTTTTGATATATTTTCAAAATAGTTCTCAAGTAATTAATTATCGTCTTTAGAATTTTTCTGGATGTAATTTTTAATGTGAAGTATTTTCTAGTTGATATAAACCGAGTAATATTTGTACATGGTATTTTAATGTAATATTGAAATTGTTTTGAATTGTAAAGGTAGTTTCATATAATTGGTGATTCTTTTCTTTTGATTTTGGAAACATGGAATATTTTATATCTTAAAAATAGGTATTTTGATAATATTTAGATATATAATTATTTATAAAAATATAATTTTATTTATTTCTAGAAATCTCGTTTTTCTTAAAATTATAATAATAATTCCATCGGAATTCGAATGCTCCTTTCGGAGGTCTGAATTCTGCCCTACTAGATCCGAAGACGTGTAATAACCTGCACCATCCCAATCAGATTTGTTTTCCCGATAAAAGAGGAAAGCTCTGTTCAAAATTTGAAAGGCAGTGCCAAGAGTTAAAAACTCTGAGGCAGCGCCTCACGTGCGTTGCACGAGAGCGCCAGTGCCAAGAGTCAAAAACTCTGAGGCAGCACCTCATGTGCCTCGCACGAGGGCGCCGGTGCCAGAACCAAATCTCTCTGTTAAACAGAGCCGTTGGATCAAAGATCCAACGGAGATGATAAATTATCAGAATACAGAAATAAATTCTGTTGAGAAAATATTTCTCAAATCTCCCTAAACAAGAAAGATTACTCTCCGTAAAACAGAGCACCGTTGGATTAAAAAATCCAATGGTGATTAAAAATCACTTATATATACAGAAAGATTCTGTATGGGGAAATATTTCCCCAATTTTATTAAAAACATGAAAAATATTTTCTGTAAAACAGAAGTCCTTGGATCAAATATCCAACGGCGGATAAAATCCCCAAATCATTTAAGGATCTCTCAATAAATGATTTCTTTAACTAAATCAACAAACTTGCCTCCACTATATAAAGGCCTCAAGACTTCAAGTCTTGTAGAGAAACCCTCCCCCCCCCCCATAAGCTTTAAGAAAAAGAAAGAAGAAAGCTTTAAGAAGTAAAAAATAAGAATATCTTTCTTCGAGGTAAATAAAAAATAATAATAATAAAAATAGAGATCAGTGCATCACATCTGCATATCCAAGAGTTTAACTCTTCTTAGAGAACATAGTTCTTCCTCTGGATCTGAGGTTCATGAGACAAGTCTTCCACAAATGAGAATTTAATTTTTATGGGGATGAACTTGTTCTTGGGGATCAAAGATACAGAAAAGAACAGAGAATTGAACTATTCAAAAAAGAACACCCAAAGAAAAAAACTAGTGCCAAGCGCCTCACGTGTCCCTTACGTGGGCGTTGCTCAATAAAGAGTGCTTAGCACTCAATGGTTGGTGCTCAGCGCCAAGCGCCTCACGTCTCTCACGTGGGCGCCGCTCAATAAAAAGTGCTTAGCACTCAATGGTTGGCGCTCAGCGCCAAGCGCCTCACGTGTCCCTCACATGGGCACTGCTCAAAAAAGAGTGCTTAGCACTCAATGGTCGGCGCTCAGCATCAAGCGCCTCACGTGTCCCTCACGTGGGCGCTATTCAACAGGTAGTGCCTAGTACCCAGTGGTCGGCGCTCAGCGCCAAGCGCCTCACGTGCTCTACACGGGGGTGCCATAAACAGTATTTAAAACTCCATAAAAAATAAAGGAACCAAAAAAAATAAGGGAAAGTAAAGCAAAGCATTATTTGCACAGAAAAGGGACTGAACCCAAGCAAGTGTTTAACACTTTATTCAAAGACTGAGTGGGTTGAGTCTAAGTTGGCTAAATCCCCAATTCGGATCAACTGACCCGTATGCTCATCATTTTCCAAATTGGTTTTAGTCCCAAACACGACTATAGATCTCCCAACGGACATTGGTTCAAGGGTACATCTCCTCACACCTCTGATACATGTCGTTCTAATTCTTCGGCGTCTTCAGAGAAGTGGTGGGTCCCGATAACCAACAACTCCTCGGTGCATTCCCAAATTGACAGGAATATCCCACCGTGGAGCGCAACGTCCTTAAACTAGTAGTGGACCGAAACGTCCTTAAACTAACAACGGACCATAACGTCCTTAAACTAAAACGATAGAGCCTAAACGCTCTTTTGTTAGATCAAGATGATCCTAAACCCTTGTTAAGTAGATCTTAGTCTAAAATTGGACTAACGTATCCTCAACAAACATTTAAGTTGATCTTAATCTCAAACAAGATTGGCGATCCTTAAATCAACCCAAACCCAAATCTAAGAATATACGGATTTGAACTAAACCACGCCCTACGGGCGACAACATAAATTAGTCTCCATATACAATCCACGTGAAACAAAAAATAAAACAAACACACACGACAAGATGTGACCTTCTGGAGCAGGAGAAAGTGGTTACCGCGACGCGGTAACGTAATTAACTGCAGGGGCTTATGCCTGCAGGGAAGAGCGTCCCCACAAAAAAAAACCTCGCAAACGAGGGGAATCTGACAAAGTCCGCTACGACGTCCACATCCATCCAAACCTCTGATACACTGTGCCATAAATCAACTTGGCATCTTTGGAGAGGTGGACGGATAAACCTAAATAGCATCTGCCCCCAAATTCAGGCAAGACATTTGTCTTCCCAGCTTTTGGCGGTAAACAGATTCTGGCATGCCCGATAGGATCTTTTCCTCTTTCCACTCCACACTTCGTGTGTCGTGTTCGCGAACAAATCGCGGTTTAATATGGTTGCCCTGGATTCAATGTACTAAGATTTGGCGTCTTTATCCTGTGCAGAAGATATATTGATGGCTTTCAATTGCACCAACTGCAACGGCAAATCCCACTCTGTCCCCGCCGGAGGAGTGACTTACGGGCCCCAAGCGGCCTCCATCTTTGCAATGCCAGTGGAGCAGGTGACTCAGGCCACCACTGGATTGTTCTTCGGGACCATGCTCCAGCCAATGAGCTTCAATACTTCAATACCATCATAAAAGGCTCCAAAGAAGTCGGTCTTCGATCGGCTTGCAACTAACACGGCCCCTCTCAACGGGTCATCCAATTCCAACGCCTCAGTCTTTAACAGGCAGAGCCGCAGCTTCAGTGGGCCTGCAAAGAGGCTCGCAATACCTGAAGGGGTTATCCCGAAGCGGATAGCCATCCCTATTCCGACAGACGAAGTCGTCAAAAGGGCTTCTCCTACTAGAGGATCGGTTTTCGCAAAACTGGCTGTTCTAACTCCTACTGCTAGCGAGGTCGTTAAAAATGCTCCCCCTGCCAGAAAGTCTGCCTTCGACGGATTGACTGTTCCCTCTCAGCAAACGTCAGTCTTCAACAGGCTGACACCGACAACAGCCTCTCATCAAAGCAGGGGGCATAAAGAAGTCGCTTCCACGACAGAGGTGGTTCCGTCTACACGACATGCTCGACATCGCCATTGGCACCGAGTAAGGAAGGCTGGGGGTAGTTCCCCCTCTGTACTTACCCCACCAGCTCCAATGGTGGAAATTGGCGTTGCTGTTCCAACTAGGAATAGCTTCAAGCTGCTCAGGAGGGTGCGAAAAAACACTCCAACCGCCATATTGATGAAGTCTCCTCCGCCTGCTGAAAGCATGACATAGGTAAAGCCAGAATAGCCTCCTCAGCGGTTGTCCTCCAAGATCCACAGGGTCTGGCGGAGAGTCCAAGACTCTGTAATTGACAAAGATTACTATCGCCGGCTGAAGAAAATGAAGGCTCAACAAGAGGAGGACCACCCTCCGCCATACAACAGAAGACCTCGTCCACATGGGTGTCCGCTGCAACGGCCCCCTCAACTTCGGCCTCTCACAAAAAGAGAAGGCCTGAGAATCTCCCACCACCGGCGGCAAATATCAAAGGCAATAGACCCAAACACCCCAAGTCTGGGGGCATGGAAGTACACACGGTGTACATGGCTTTCGGGAAAAAGGAAAGCCGTACTTCCATGGGTCATCGACCACTCACACGATCGGTGACAAAAGCTTAGGAGAAACTAAAAAAGCTCCAGGAGATGTTGACAAGGATGGTCGCACTCACTGGGCAGAAAGAAAGCCCGGAAGTATCGTCGGAACACCGCCAGGAACAAGAGACCGACACCGAATTCCTATGAAGGGTGCTTGAAAAGAAAGATAAAGAGGTCACGGAACAAGCGGCTAATATAAAATAAATGGCACTCTTATTCCAAGACATAGTGAGGATGATTATACAACCGGATCCTCCAGCCGAAGACCCTCCAATAATCGTTGAAGACGACAGAAGGGAGACATCAAACCCTCCACCGGCTCTATCAGCAACCAGGGAGGAGACGATCTCCAAAGCTGCCCTTGATGACTACATAGATCAATAAATATGAGCTCATCAGGCAAGCGAAGCGGCTGACCAAGTCGTCGGAACTGGGCAACCTTATCCAGGCTGGTACGATCAAATTAAGTGCCCACCGGGATATACGATCCCTAAATTCCATGTGTTTAAGGGGACAGGCAATCCCCATCAGCACGTCGCTCAGTTCAGGGCTCTATACGGTAATACTGGAGGCGACAACAAACTGCTGCTTCGCCAGTTCGTCGGCAGCTTGGCGGAAACAGCATTTGAATGGTACTTGGAGCTTCTGAATGACTCTATCAAAACATTTACAGAAATGGTGGTACTGTTCATGCAGCGGTTCGCAAGTGCAAGAGAGCACACCCCAATCACGGCATTAATCAATGCCAGGGTGAAGCCAGGAGAGACCTGGGTTCAATACGCTATTCGATGGCGGAATCTATGGTCAAAATGCAAACAGTGCATAGAAGAAGCTCCTGCCGTGGGCATGTTCATGGGGACCCTCGATCCTCAGGCAACAATATCCCAATTTATAATGTTCTTCAAGCAGACCACCTTCTAGGCCTTGATTGACAAGCTGACCCAAATAGACCAGATGGGCCATAGGCCGTCCTCTTCAAAAACGGATCTCCGGAATGAAAAAGGCAAAGGGAAAGCGACCTTCGTTGCCAATACTCAACAACAACCGAGTGACCCAAAACCGGTTGCTCGCCAAATCAACACAAGCCGATATCTCGAAGAGAAGTTGAGACGTCCTTACTCATTTCCCCGAGATAAAATGAGGAGACTGTTCGAACTGGCAGTACATAACAGGCTCATCACTCTACAAGATCCGAGACGCACACTGCAGCCTGGTGATGTCAACAATCCCAACTACTACCCCTACCACAGAGTAATGGGCCACCCAATCGAAGATTGCTACGTCTTCAAAAACTGGGTTGAGGACCAGTACCAACAAGGCAAGTTCGCGCTGTCCGAAAACTGGAAGGTAAACCCGCCACAACAGCACGCTCCTAAAAAGGTGGATACGCCAGGGACATCATGCTCATTTATAGAGGAAGCTCCGTGGGAAATTGTCCTTTCAGCTAAAACTAAAAGAATTCTAAAGGATCTTCAAGCATGCCCAGCGATCAAATGGAAAAGCCAGCTGGAGCCTGAGATCATTGACGGGATGCTGAAACAGCGCCCAATACCAAAAGTTGGTAGCGATGTGCAACACACCCAGGTCAAGCCTTTAAAGTCTTTGAAGAAAAAGAAGAAGACCAAGAAGCCTGTGCAGCCTGACGACAAGCGCACGGACCTGCAAAAGTACATTGATGCGCTGGAAGAATACAATCAAAAGGCGCGGACCCCAGTCACTCTCATAGAGTTCCTCAAGCATATTCTTGAGAACAGAGACAGAGACTGTTTACCGCCGGAAACCGGGAAGACGGACGTCTTGCCTGAATCTGGGGGCAGATGCTGATTGGTGCTATCCGTCCACCTCTCCGAAGATACCAAGTTGATTTATGACACCATATATCGAAGGTTTAAACGGATGCGGCCGATGTAGCAGACTTCGTCAGATTCCTCCTCGTTTGAGGGGGTTTTGATTGTGGGGACTCTCTTCCCTGCAGGCGTAAGCCCCTGCAGTTATTTACGCTACTGCATTACGGTAACAACTTTCTCCTTCTCCAGATGGTCACTTCATGTCGTGTATATTTGTTTTATTTTTGGTTGCCCGTGGATTGTATACGGAGACTAATTTATGTTGTCACCCGTAGGGTGTGGATTAGTCCAAATCGGTATTTTCTTAGATTTAGGTTTTGGTTTAGTTTAAGGATACGTTAGTCTTATTTGAGACTAAGATCAACTTAAACGTTTGTTAAGGATACGTTAGTCTAATTTTAGACTAAGATCAACTCAACGCTTGTTCAGGATACGTCAGTCTAATTTTAGACTGAGATCAACTTAACGGGATCGTTTAGATCCAACAAAAGAGCATTTGGACTCTATTGTTTAGTTTAGGGACATTGCGGTCGATTTCCACTTTAAGGACATGGTGGTCCAGGTTATGGATATCGTAGTCCGTGGGTTTAAAGGGACCCCACAGTCCGAGGTTAAGGACATCGTAGTCAATGGATTTAAGGACCCCACAGTACAGGTTAAGGACATTATAGTACATGGGTTTAAGGACACCACAGTCCAGATTAAGGACATCGTAGTCCATGGGCTTAAGGACCCCACAATCCAGTTTAAAGACATCAAGATTTAAGAACAAAAGTTCTTGTTTATAATTAGATCTTTTGATCTTTTTATGAGAGACCTTGGTAGATCAACGATCTGTGAATGAAGTAAATACTTCTTTTGTCTTTATGATTAGATCTTTTGATCTTTTTATGAGAGACCTTGGTCTGTTGTAGATCTATGATCTTTTAAGAAGATAGTTCTTCTTTTTATGAGATGATTTCATCTCTTTGTTCATTGTTCATGATCTTTACCTTGAAGAATTATTTTTCTTTTGCTAAGAGCTTGCTCTTCTTTCTTTGAGTTTTCTCAAAGTTTGTAGGGGGGTTTCTCTATCTTAGACTTGAAGTCTTGGGGCGTTTATATAGGGCAAATTAATTTGTTAAATCAGTTTTAAGAGATCTTTCTCTGATTGATTTGGAAATATTTCCCACCGTTGGATCTTTGATCCTAAGGCTTCTGTTTTTGCAGAAGATAATCTTCTTGTTTTAATAAGATTGAGAAATCTTTCCATGCAGAATTTGTTCTGTCTTTGGTAATTTTTATTTACCATTGGATCATTGATCCAACGGTGCTCAGAGCACAATCTAGTTGTTTGGAAAGATTTTGAGGAATCTTTCCTTAACAGAATTTAATTCTGATTAATTAATGATTTATCATTATTAGTAGATCTTTTGATCTAACGGTGGGGAATTTTTAATTCCAGCGCTGGCGCACCTTGCGCTGGCACACCTACGTTTGACACATGGCGTGCAGCGCAGAGCGCAGCGTAACTGCGCTTGCGCATCGGTGTTTGACACGTGACGCGCAGCGCAGAGCGCTGGATCTAAAGCGTTGCTTCAATTTTTAAATTTTGAATTTTAAAGCAGAGTTTTGCTCTGATTGGGGGAAATAAATGCCCCCCCACCGTTGCGCTCACGTGCCGCACATGTGAGTGCAGCGATGGCAACATCTGAGCCCTTGGATCAACTCAGAAGTTGAAGAAGTGCTTCAATGCATATAAATAGGACCTTTGGTCCTTTAGATGATTCTGTTCATCTTCTTTCTGAGAATTATCTCTTATTCAGAGCATTGCTCTTCAGTTTCAAAACTTTTCAAGAGGAAAAACTCTGTTGAAATTTTAGGTAATGTTTAAAACTTTTAATAAACTAGGGTTTTACCCATTAACAGACCCTTGCTCTTCATAGATCTTTGATCTAAAGAAAACCCATTTAGGATTTCATCAGAGCTTTGCTCCCCTGAACATGTAGATTTTTAATCTCTTGTGAAGAACTCTTAAGAGTTTGTTCATGGATTTTGAAAAAATGAAATTTTATTTTTGATGGATCATCTTCTCAGAGCAAGGCTCTTCTTGAGGAATTTTATCCCTTCATCATTAGACTTTGACGGATGCTTGTCTAGTGAAGAGCGCTGCTCTTAATGGGAGTTTTACTCCTCTGCCCGAGGGATTTCTCATTTAATGAGAATCTCTTAAGGATTTCCTCTTTTAATGACAGCCTCATCCAATGATGAGACTGTTTTATTAATGATGAACTGTCATCTAGATTTTGTGGGTCCCCTTTGGTCCCTTTTAACTGCATTGCAGTGTGGTAAGGACTTATAGTACTTTGTAATAGAATTTAATTTATAGCATGGGCAGCTGAAAATTCACTCTTTTTCGCGCAGGCATTATGTCTTCCGACACTTCCTTCCCGTTCATTCGCTCAGAAGGCGGGTTCCCTGAAGCACCCGTTGACCGTGAGGTTTTTGTGTTGATAAAAGACCATGACCCAGAGCACAAGAGTCTTCATTTATGGGGTAAATGGTATGACCAAATTATCATGGGCCGGCGGAGCTTTTCCTGTGCGACACCCTCGGAGCCTATTTCAGCGATTGCTTATGCAGACGCGCCTCCGATAAATTACACTGTGGAGGAGGTCAACTGGACTTCGGAAGGTCTCCTTCGGCCTTCTATCGCCGCAATACCCGTGCAGCTGCCGGTAGCTTTGGACATCTTAGGGCGATGCATATGTCAAGACAAGTCGCGTCCTTGGGGACAGCCGTACAATGTAGGACTAACTCCCGTCACCTAGCCAGATATTTGCAATGGGCCCGGTATATTTTATCAGCAAGGAAATCACAGTTGATGAAGCTCAGATTGTATTCCGCCATTTATGCTTCTTTGTTTCAATATTCCACACCCCCTACATGGTGGGTCAGGGCATTTATGGAACAGTGGAACATTCCAACCCACACCTTCCTCCTATCAGATCAAGAAGTCTCCATTTCTTTGGAGGAGTTTGCAGAGGTCTCAGGTTTACCCGTTAGGGGGGAACATTATGAGGAATTGCTTCTCCCGGATGAGTATGTTTTCGCTACCAAATCCATGGTAATGGGTCTTACTCCCGAGAATGCTATTCAACACCAATTTCCGAGCTTGATAAAGGTGTTGAATATGTATGAAAACCTCTCTCTCGCATCCGAAGGTTGTGGAGTTAATTTTACGTCTTTTATTGCTGATTTTCTTCGCCTGGAAAAGTTGAAGGAAGAAGTCGATAAATTTGCCAGTCTTGACGACCCCTTCGGCTTGGGTTTAGGCAATCTGCCGGCGGTGGAGGTAGATCAGAAAAGCTTCTTTCTACCTGATAACCCGATCATCCCTTTTACAGAGCTGGCGGCTCCTGGGATTGATGAAGAAACGTTCTTTTTAGGGTTCCTTGGATTGTGGCTCAGTTGGTTCGCGCTTCCCATACACCCTCGCCGCATGAGGCTATCCGTCTTTTATCCTGCGCATCGAATGGTTACCGGAATACCAGTAACTGTAGGGATTTCTAGGTTAGCCCATATGTATCACGGCCTCAGCTTGGCAGCTGATACCACTGAGCCAGGGGTGCAGTCGGTAAATTTCCCGATGCATTATTTCACATCATGGCTCGAGTTACACGTGCTAGGAGTCTTTGGCATCCACAAGAGGCCGAGTTTTTATGACAGGTGCAGGTTCCCTCGGATCAAACAACTGGTTGGCGCTTCTATCGTGACTCCAACGCAACGGGAAGCTAGAGACTTGCTTCTTCACCCACGAACGGTTGGGACCGGCATGTCTTTTACTGATAAAGTTTTGACTGTCGGCCGGGAGTCGGGGAAGACAGTGCTGTCCTTGTAGGACATATTTAAAGATGGGGTCTCCGTCTTGAAGGCTCGGGAGATTCTTCATCTGTATTTTATCAGACCGGGATATTTGGTGTTCAGGTAGAACGATTCGGCTCTGTTCATGAGATATAACCCTCACCGTTTTGCCCAGCAATCAGGTTATAATCAGGGCGTCCCGCACGAGGCATTCCTGGCAGCACCGGTTTACACTGAGGAGGGCATCCGGAGTGCCTTGCATCACTTCATTGTTAGTTATATGTATGCCCTAGAGGCCATTACCATACATACGATGTATATTATAGTGGATGCTTGGACATATATAGGGAGGACTTTCTTGCTCGACATGATAGTACACTAGCTAGTTGCTCTTTATCTTAACATGTACTATGATTGTCTCTATATTACATGTTGATAAAGCCCTTATGATATGTACTCGACTACTGGGACTATGATGAGATTATACTAGTGGGGCCACGGTAGTCGACGAGTACATCCTATAACAGTTCCTAGTCGAGGGTGTATCGAGACAGGGCATCGATACACCAGAGTAGACTAGCGTATACGCATCTTGACCCATATGATGGGCGATGGATGATCCCATATCCATCGGTGTTTGACATCAAGGATGGTGCACGGGTGCTCGGTGGAGACTGGGTACACTGGACGAACTCACCGAGAACTCCCAGATGGTATTATACCTCACGTCAGATGGCAGTTCTCTGGTGACACTGGTACAGGTTAGTCTGTAGACCCAAGATCGTCATAGAGTCTTGTGTGATTCCTACTGTGCTTTGATTTCCATCGTACCACGTCCAAGAGGGCGTGAAAAAGGTGGCTTTTGGGTACAGTCCCGAATCACATGGAGGCAATGAGCGATAGGAGGGGATTCGTCTCTCCCTGTATAGGGAGTTAATGTTGCGTTGTGTACGATTGGCTATAACTAGAAATCCCTGGCCAGGGTTGCTGAGAATTACTGGTAAGTGTTATCTGTAGTTTCTCGAACTGTTATAGACCTCATATCGACAAGACTTATCAAGCTACTGGGGTCTGACGTTTACCACCCCTAGGCGAGATATGCGACATATCAGACTAAGAGACCGGAGTGTACGGGAGTGTTACTGATTGGATTCACAGGAGAATGTACAGGCTTACTTGTTGATCTTCTGATCGCTCAATACCTGGGTGGCTGTTACGTTTAGCTGACCGCTTGTAGCTTGTGGGTGTTTGATATGATCAACACCTACTGCCGGCGTATTGACGATTTTTTAGAGTCCTACACAGAGGTTTCTTGGCTCAGGCAAAACTGAGTAGGAGCACATATGTGATATATGCGGGACCGAGAACAATACGTGTATGTGATACCGTATTAGATTCTCACGATATGAGATATCGGCCGGGTATATGTGGTATAGCCGGGTCATCAGATCAAGTGTTGATTCGATGAACTGATACAGATTATATTAGTCGGTTATTTGTGAAATAGCCGAATTATCGGATCAAGTGTTGATTTGATAATTTAATGTATAATAATATATTTGATATATTAAATTACATTAACTAATATAAGCTCACTAAAAGATTCTTTTTCTCACTCGGGTAATACATGATATATATGCGATATATGTTAATTGTATTATTTTATTTTGTTACAATAAATATTGTATATGTGATATATAATATTGTAACATGTTAGGGTTATTAATGCAACATGTTTAGTGGAGATTAAACATGGTTAGGGTTTGATTTGGGTTAAGCTTTTCTAGAAGTTTCTAGAAGCTTTGCTTTTTGTTTTTGCAAAGATATTTTGTAAAGATATTTAGTTAATATATTAGTTAACCCAACTCAACCCTTGACCATGGTTCACTCTACATGGGTTTAAGTTATCATGCTTAACCCATGGTTGCATTTCTAACCTCACAACACTTTCATTATTCATCACAAAAGAAATGGTTCTTCTTCTTCCTTCTCTTTTTCAATGGAAAAGCTTTCTAGCTTTTTCATTAGTGATGATTTTGAGTGAGATTAAGAAAATAAATGAGAGCTAATATCCTACTTCATCATCCTAATCTATCCTAGTCATTTAGATTAGGGTGTTCACTTCATTTGTGAGTGAGAGCTTGTGTTTAAGAAACTTCAAGGTAGATCATCTTAGTTATCGAAGATCGGAAGCAAGTTTGCATCACTCTCTTCGTGGATCCTCTCTAGAGTCCGGGAACATGATGATCGCAGCGAAGGGACCTCAACACGGAGCTTATGAAGTGAAGGACCGGACTACAAAGGTTGTAATCCCAAACTCTTAGATGTTAAAGTGTTTAACATGCTTTATTTCGCCTAATCTCTAGTTTAAATATCTTGGTTAGGGTTGTTCGTCACGTCTAAATTTTAAATCGGGCATGGTTGATGCCTTATAGACCCTTGTGAGAGTGCCTGGTAACCCTACATTCATGCACCTAAACACAGGGTCCATTTTCTTTATTAGTGAACCAAGTTGTGTTCCTAGAACGTTTACATGGCGTGGTATCAGCACGCAATGGGTGCCGTTATTAGGGAGGAAAAGAAATTATTGCTAGACCACAAGGGTGCAGTGCCTGCTGGTGATCGAAATGTTCTTCTGAAGCAACGGAACATTGTTCATCTTCCCCTGAGAGAGGTCACTGTAGTTGAGCCTCTACACGTGCTAAGCCCTATGCATGGGTTGCCCCCATCCAGCGTGCCTGAAAAAGAAGTGGTTGCCGCGTCCCCCGAGTCAGACGTAGGAAAAGAAATCGGGACTCGTCGTCCAAAAGCGTCTACTAAACGCAAACCCGTGTCATCGGCTCCCGGCGCCCATCCTCAGAAGAAAAAGGAGCAAGTATTTTCTTTGGACGCCATATTAGGCTCGACGCACCCTGCTCCGTCTAGTGAAGGCTTGAGCGAATATGGGACTAACGATGGTTTATTCGGGATGCTTGATGATACCGATTTGGAGGTTGCCATTGAAGCTTCCAAACAGTCGGCCACCCTTGAAAAAGAATTAGCCGCCCTTGCGCAGTCAGGTATACTTTACCCTTATCTCTCCGCTGTTTATTTCATTCTTCTTTTATCATTCTTTGACTGACGCTTGCTGTTTTAACAGGTGCCTCTACAGAAGAAGCCATTGCTGCTTCGCTTAAAACCTTTGAAGAGGAAGAAAGGCTTCGCGCCTTATTGCCAACAAAGGCTTCACTTGAACAACTGATGATGGATACCGTAATGGTTCCGGAGGTAAAACCCAGCTTTGACGATAATGTTCCCTTGGCGGAGGTCCTGAAGAAGTCTTCCCTCTCTGTCAAAACCGAGAAGCAGCTTAGAAAGCGGGCGGCGAGGGGAAAGAAGCGAGCTTCTACAGTCACTGGCTCTAGGCCAAAGCGGGGGAAGAAGACCGTTACTAGTCCACCGGAAGACGGTCTTCTTTTTCCTGGTTCATCTTCCGAGGAAGCCGCACAATTGGCTGAGGCTATAAGACGCTCACAAGACGAATCCGAGAATGTAAGGATTCCGAAGAAGTCTTACCCTGCCGTCATCTTTTATGAAGACCCTCCGTGGATACGGCGACTATTCATAGGCCCTCTGGAAGAATGGGGAGAAAAGGCTCTTAAGCAGGCCGTCTCAGCCGATGCCGAGGATGCACTTTCATTGTGGACCGGTGGCCACGAGTCTACTCTCGAACCTCGGAGAGCGTACCTCCTCAGGAAAGAGCGTCAGCTTGAACAAGCCATACTAGAAGCTCCCTTGCGCATCGGTATGTTCATGTATCTCTTTGTAATATTTTGTATTGCTTGTATGCAATCATTTTGGCTATTTTTTTAATTTTTACTCGCTGCTTTTTATTGCGAGTTGCCCCATCATTTCGGCTATTTTGCATGCATACATTTTTACTTGTTGATTTTGTTGCAAGTTGCCCCATCGTTTTGGTTATTTCATATGCATTTTTAGCTTGCTGATTTTTTTTATCACGGGTGTGGAACTTGGAATCTGGTGCCAATCTCAGCATCAGCATCGCTACAACTGGAATATTGCCAGGAGCGAATCATCATTTGCCGTGGAAGGACTCGAAATTTGATACCGTTTTAGGCATCAGCATCGCTACAACTGGAATGTTGCCAGGAGAGAATCATCATTTGCCTCTGTCGATGTCGAACAAAGGTGGCTTAGCGGACAGGGTTAGGATCCCGTCGACTAAGGCTTTTGACTTCATGAGCCGTAAGGGTCTCACAAAGGTATTTCTCCCTACAAGTCGTGAGGATCTCGTAGGTGTGTTTTCTCCTTAGGGATCGTGAGGATTCCTAAGTGTATGTTCCCCTGTAAGTCGTAAGGATCCTACAAGAGGGTTTTCTCCTCGTAAGTCGAGAGGGCTTACAAGAGTTATTCATCATGGGAACATATCCCCAGTCACGGATGAGACTTGGTTAGGGAAATGTTTATTCGCACCTGTGAATTGTATACAAGAGTCAGTACTGAGCCGCTTATAGGGCAATATCCAAGGTTGTGGGGGGTTTGCTTAAGCACAGGTTTAGGTCTCTGTAACTTAATACTTTCAAATCTTATGAGCCGTGAGGGTCTCACAAGAGAGTTCTCCTTACGAGTCGTGAGGATCTCGCAAGTGTATTTTCTCCTTAGGAGTCGTGAGGATCCCTAAGTGTGTTGCTCCCTTGTGAGTCGTAAGGATCTCACGCTGGTGGTTTCTCCTTACAAGGTCGAGAGGACCCTGCAAGTGTCTCTTTAACGAGGTTGCGCCCTTTCGGGTTTTCACAAACACTCGCCGGTAGCCCTGCTGTTTTTACTCACGGAGCCCTTTCGAGTATTCATCCGTGCCCATTTTGCTTATGGGCGTACCGTTGTTTTTTTGTTTTTGTTTTTTTTCTTTTCTTCTTATTTTTTATTCTTTTTTCTAACGAGGTAGCGCCCTTTCGGGTTTTCACGAACACTCGCCGGTAGCCCTGCTGTTTTTACTCACGGAGCCCTTTCGGGTTTTCATCCGTGCCCATTTTGCTTATGGACATACCGTTTTTATTTTTAATTTTTTTCTATTTCTTTTTTTTTCTTTTTTTTATCGCATCAACCTGAGGATGCTGCGGTAGTAGTTTAAAGACGTTTCGGTCGTTAGCTAGTTTTAGGACATAGTGGTCCATCATTAGTTTAAGGACGTTTCGGTCCGCCGTCGCCGTATTTGAGGCAAACATCTAGTTTATTGAATTTTCGGTCTGTCATCGCCGTATTTGAGGCGAATCTCTAGTTTAATGACATTTCGGTCTATCGTCGCCGTATTTGAGGCGAATCTTTAGTTTAATGACATTTCGGTCTATGGGGCTTTCCCTATGAATGAGCATGATGCCCCCAGCGTATCCATCTTTTTCAGAGCGTGCGGTTGTGGCGGGTTCACTCTCCAGTTTTCGGAGATGACGAACTTGCCCTGTTGGTATTGGTCTTCAACCCAGTTTTTGAAGACATAACAGTTTTCGATCCGATGGCCCAATACTTGGTGGTAAGGGCAATAATTAAAACTGTTGACATCATCCAGTTACAGTTGGTGTTTCGGCTCCGGTAGAGTGATAAGCTTGTTATGCACTGCCATTTCGAACAGCCTCCTTGTTTCATCCTGGGGAAATGAGTAAGAACGTCTTAGCCTCTCCTCGAGGGATATGCGTGGACGCATATTGTTTTGACGAACAACCGGTCTAGGGCCACTCGACTGTTGTTGAGTGTTGGCGACGAAGGTCATTTTCCCCTTTCCTTTATCCTTTTTACACGATCCTTTGTTTGCGGGGCCGAGATTTTTTTCGAGTAGCGGGCGATTGCACGGCTGAATGTTCTCGCAACTCCTCAACTCTTTCATTTTTGAAATGGATTCTTTGAGGAGAGGTTTAAGGGCAAATTCTTCGTCATAGTCGCTTCCAAAGGTGATAATTTGCGATCCCTTGGAGTCAGCTATATGACAGTCGTCGACGGCTCTTTTGCGCTCATCTATCGCATTTTTCCGATGTCTACGAGCTTCACACTTTGTCCTGTTGAAGTGTTGCTTTTGAGCGACATATCCTTGCCATCAACACTTAAAGGAGTCGCAGTCTTCGGTAGGATGTATGATCTTCCGATGATATAAGCAGAAGTTAGGATGCATCTGTACTCCGTCGAGTGTATTTTCTTCATAAGGTAGTAGCTTCATTCCCACTGATAGTGTAACAACCCTAATTTTCATATACATTTTTCTGTACAAAATTTTTTAAATTTTTTTTAAATTCATAAAGGAGTATTTTACTCTGAGAACAAGATATATATAATTAATTATTTTGTTTTTAAATAATTTCATTTTTAGTGTACATTAAATTGTTTTAAAATTTAAAGTGTACTTTGATATTTAATGCTGCTGATATCATTTTAAGTGTCTATTTTTCGACAATAATTACAAGAAGGAGCTTGTAGCTCACTGGTAATATCTTGCACTGCTAAACCAAGCCACCGGAGTTCAAATCCCATGCCCCACATTATTTTTGTATTTATTTTGTTTTAATTTTTTTTTGGAAGTCAACGGTAAAACGGCCATAACTCCTAAAATATGTATTGGACAACAAAAAGTAAATATACCACATTGTACCCCCGAAGAATCCCCGGCCACTGGAAGCCTGACTCGGCCCGACTCGGCGCCGCCGGCCGGCGAATCGGCCGACTCGGTCCGGCGCCGCCGGCCGGACTTGGCCGGACGGCCGAGTCACCAACTGAGAAAAGTTGGCTCTTGACTTGGTCAACCCTCTTGCACACTTATTATACCTGGATCGGTTTTAATTTGGCCAATAAATCCCTTTTACTCCTAGGTTTAATGATTTTTAATGATTTTTATATTTTTTTTTAATTAAAACCCTAACCCTAGCCTAGCCCTATATAAAGACTCCTACCCTCTACCATTTCACCTCACAACTCTAAATCCACTCTCCCAAATTCTCGAGAACTCGGTACGAAGAGCGAGAAGCGAAGCGCTGCCGAAATCGACGACGGATTCCGGCGACCGGATCAGAACCTTCGCGACGTTTTCGACGAATCGACAACCACCACATCCCTTAGCTTCCTTAGCTTGTCCAAACCGTAAGTCCCATCTCTTCTATCTCTCTTTTCCTTAATGTAAAAATACGACTTTTTGGAACTCGACGGAAATCGGACAAACCGATTTCCGATTCGGTTTTTCTACAAATTTCCACTTGTCACCTAATACATAACACCTACCTATACTCATGTTGACTATTAATCACCCATAAACCAATTTAATCAAACTTTTTCACCTGAAATGATAAGTTCTTTGCAAAACCGTGCTCTTTTCATAAAAATACCATGAAGTTCATTTTTCTTAGTTTAATTATTTCCCTCCCTCCTAAATAGGTTTATCTTGATCACTAAACTTGCAGAACCCATTTTGAATGAAATTTCACACATAAAATGATAACGTTTTCGAATACCGTATTCTTGCGCTATAATACCTTTAAGTTTAACATAGCATGTTTTACCTTTAAACTTCACCAAAACTTAATATAAGTCACGGGGTAATGACCTACCCCTACACACACTCAATATAATCCTAATTGATAAATATCAAAAATACAGAATACGAAATTACAGGACTTTTCACTAAAATACCCTAATCTTTATAACCTTTATTGAAAGCTTTAAGTTGTAAACATTTCTAAGTAAAATCTTTTAATAAAATGAAAGCACGATTGGTCATGGACATCGATCGTTTATCTAAACTGACTTTGTGGTGTCTAGGCTAGGCAAGTGAGCTTGGGTAACTTTAAAAGGCCCGTCTCACGATTCGTGAGCGGATCCCTCCCTCCTCACTTGTACTTACCTGGCCACAATTGGCGGTGAAGAGGCGATTTGAGGCTTATAATGACTTATCGTTTAGACCTTAGAAGTAGGCTAGTTGGCTTAGGAAACCCTAACAACTAAAATACGGAAAACTATACTTTTTGCAATTAAATACCCCATATTTATAAAACCGTTTTCCCAAATGAAAAGTATTTGTTAAACCTAAGCAAAGCGCCGCTACAACCCACTTTTGGGGAACCTGTTAGGGATAGTACGGTTCATCGTGCACCCGCAGGCTACTAGTGCGAGATTCAGACCTCCGCAAGGAGCATTCGGTCTCGAAAGGTTTAAAATACGACACTTAAGAAAAATGAGATTTTTGAAAATAAAACATTCATTTAAAAATTATTCATGTGTTAATATATATAAAATTATCTTTTAAACACCTATTTTATCATAAGATAAAGTTTCCACTTTTTCTAAAAATTAAAAGATTAAAAGTTACATTAAAATACCATGAATTTCAGATAAAACAATTAATACTTTTATTAGGATATATTCACTAGAATAACACAAATAAAATTCACATTCATTATAACAATAAAGACGATTATTAAATACTTGAGGTGTATTTTGAAAACTATACAAAAGTACTTTTACATAAAAACCCCTCAAGTTTTACAAATTACAATAAGGCCCCTAACTAATATTGAACTTCAAATCACCTTTCTTCTAGTCTGATTCGGGTTAGAGTCTGACTACTCCTGACTTGAATATGATTCAAGTCAATCTATATTCATTTATATTCCAATACAATTTGAATACATGAATCCCTGAATCCAGTTAACAATCTACTCGACTGAACCGAACCATGGATATTCCTTTTACATGTTTCCCAGTATTCCATTTACATGACTCTACGGTTATAACCGTTTCCTGATATCATGGTTTCGGTCAGTCAGTCAATCAATCATGCAATCAATACAATTTTACAACATAACAATACAAATAAGATATCGCGGGGTTTAAGGGGAAGATTGGTACGGAAGGTGTTAAAGGTGGCACGAGATGGTAAGATTAAGACACCTAACCTGAATCCAATTGCCGTTGTTCCGGGTTGTATAACGGAGCCTTGTACTTCCATTTGCCCTGGTCTCTAGCATACTGAGACCCCTCTCGTATACACTGGTATCCTTCTGTACCAAGCTACAACAACAGCGTTAACACCATACTACTATAATATGATAGTACAATACAACATAAAAAAAAACTACTCTCTCTCTCTTACTCTCTGTCTATTTCTCCCTTATCTTTGGGACTTACCGAGCGACCTCTTCGCTGACGACATTCTATTTCTTTCTTCTTTGAATGTCGTCAGGTGCGTTGGCCCGAGCTGAGATCGAACCCACCGGTGAAGATTTGGAGCAGTTCCACGAAGATCCAGAGCTCTAGATACTGTACCTTGTTCTTTCCAGTATTTTTCATTTCTGTTATGCCACTGTTTAGGCATTGCTTTTCATTCCAGTTGTATTTTCTTTTCATGCATTGTACAAAGAATGTTATTAATAAAAGTTGCTGTTATTTCAATATCATTTGTCTCTTGTGATTATTTTATATTGCTTAGCTACGCGTAGCGTATGTACTTCTGAGTACATACGTAGCGGACCTCGTCGCGTCCACTTCGCCGTACACTGGAAAGCGGGGCGTGACAGGTTTTGTTGGTGGCCCATGCAGGTCAGAGCTGTATGAATCCCTGTCATGCAGTTCTGGTCTGCGTGAACAACCTAAGCAATATAACACAAGAACCAGGAACTAAAACATTCTTTACAATCATGTCCCTTGAATCCTTTCCTTCATATTCCGTGAATCATATACTTTGAATCTATTCCCTCACCTCTTTTACAATTTTACCAAAACCTTCGCACTCTTTCATTCCTTCACACAATCTTTACATTTTTAAAACCCTGTCAGTACACTAGCACCAAACTTTTCTTGGATTTGTTACACCTTCCTTTTACAAATTTCGAAAACGAAATTTTTATAAGCAGGGTAGAATATAACAGCCATAATTTTCATATACATTTTTCTGTACAAAATTTTTTAAAATTTTTTTTAATTCATAAAGGAGTATTTTACTCTGAGCACAAGATATATATAATTAATTATTTTGTTTTTAAATAATTTCATTTTTAGTGTACATTAAATTGTTTTAAAATTTAAAGTGTACTTTGATATTTAATGCTGCCGATATCATTTTAAGTATCTATTTTTCTACAATAATAACAAAAAGGAGCTTGTAGCTCACTGGTAATACCTTGCACTGCTAAACCAAGCCACCGGAGTTCAAATCCCATGCCCCACATTATTTTTGTATTTATTTTGTTTTAATTTTTTTTTGGAAGTCAACGGTAAAACGGCCATAACTCCTAAAATATGTATTGGACAACAAAAAGTAAATATACCATATTGTACCCCCAAAGAATCCCCGGCCACTGGAAGCCTGACTCGGCCCGACTCGGCGCCGCCGGCCGGCGAATCGGCCGACTCGGTCCGGCGCCGCCGGCCGAACTTGGCCGGACGGCCGAGTCACCAACTGAGAAAAGTTGGCTCTTGACTTGGTCAACCCTCTTGCACACTTATTATACCTGAATCGGTTTTAATTTGGCCAATAAATCCCTTTTACTCCTAGGTTTAATGATTTTTAATGATTTTTATATATTTTTTTTTAATTAAAACCCTAACCCTAGCCTAGCCCTATATAAAGACTCCTACGCTCTACCATTTCACCTCACAACTCTAAGTCCACTCTCCCAAATTCTCGAGAACTCGGTACGAAGAGCGAGAAGCGAAGCGCTGCCAAAATCGACGACGGATTCCGGCGACCAGATCAGAACCTTCGCGACGTTTTCGACGAATCGACAACCACCACATCCCTTAGCTTCCTTAGCTTGTCCAAACCGTAAGTCCCATCTCTTCTATCTCTCTTTTTCTTAATGTAAAAATACGACTTTTTGGAACTCGACGGAAATCGGACAAACCGATTTTCGATTCGGTTTTTCTACAAATTTCCACTTGTCACCTAATACATAACACCTACCTATACTCATGTTGACTATTAATCACCCATAAACCAATTTAATCAAACTTTTTCACCTGAAATGATAAGTTCTTTGCAAAACCGTGCTCTTTTCATAAAAATACCATGAAGTTCATTTTTCTTAGTTTAAGTATTTCCCTCCCTCCTAAATAGGTTTATCTTGATCACTAAATTTGCAGAACCCATTTTGAATGAAATTTCACACATAAAATGATAACGTTTTCGAATACCGTATTCTTGCGCTATAATACTTTTAAGTTTAACATAGCATGTTTTACCTTTAAACTTCACCAAAACTTAATATAAGTCACGGGGTAATGACCTACCCCTACACACACTCAATATAACCCTAATTGATAAATATCAAAAATACAGAATACGAAATTACAGGACTTTTCACTAAATTACCTTAATCTTTATAACCTTTATTGAAAGCTTTAAGTTGTAAACATTTCTAAGTAAAATCTTTTAATAAAATGAAAGCACGATTGGTCATGGACATCGATCGTTTATCTAAACTGACTTTGTGGTGTCTAGGCTAGGCAAGTGAGCTTGGATAACTTTAAAAGGCCCGTCTCACGATTCGTGAGCGGATCCCTCCCTCCTCACTTGTACTTATCTGGCCACAATTGGCGGTGAAGAGGCGATTTGAGGCTTCTAATGACTTATCGTTTAGACCTTAGAAGTAGGCTAGTTGGCTTAGGAAACCCTAACAACTAAAATACGGAAAACTATACTTTTTGCAATTAAATACCCCATATTTATAAAACCGTTTTCCCAAATGAAAAGTATTTGTTAAACCTAAGCAAAGCGCCGCTACAACCCACTTTTGGGGAACCTGTTAGGGATAGTACGGTTCATCGTGCACCCGCAGGCTACTAGTGCGAGATTCAGACCTCCGCAAGGAGCATTCGGTCTCGAAAGGTTTAAAATACGACACTTAAGAAAAATGAGATTTTTGAAAATAAAACATTCATTTAAAAATTATTCATGTGTTAATATATATAAAATTATCTTTTAAACACCTATTTTATCATAAGATAAAGTTTCCACTTTTTCTAAAAATTAAAAGATTAAAAGTTACATTAAAATACCATGAATTTCAGATAAAACAATTAATACTTTTATTAGGATATATTCACTAGAATAACACAAATAAAATTCACATTCATTATAACAATAAAGACGATTATTAAATACTTGAGGTGTATTTTGAAAACTATACAAAAGTACTTTTACATAAAAACCCCTCAAGTTTTACAAATTACAATAAGGCCCCTAACTAATATTGAACTTCAAATTACCTTTCTTCTAGTCTGACTCGGGTTAGAGTCTGACTACTCCTGACTTGAATATGATTCAAGTCAATCTATATTCATTTATATTCTAATACAATTTGAATACATGAATCCCTGAATCCAGTTAACAATCTACTCGACTGAACCGAACCATGGATATTCCTTTTACATGTTTCCCAGTATTTCATTTACATGACTCTACGGTTATAACCGTTTCCTGATATCATGGTTTCGGTCAGTCAGTCAATCAATCATGCAATCAATACAATTTTACAACATAACAATACAAACAAGATATCACGGGGTTTAAGGGGAAGATTGGTACGGAAGGTGTTAAAGGTGGCACGAGATGGTAAGATTAAGACACCTAACCTGAATCTAATTGCCGTTGTTCCGGGTTGTATAACGGAGCCTTGTACTTCCATTTGCCCTGGTCTCTAGCATACTGAGACTCCTCTCGTATACACTGGCATCTTTCTGTACCAAGCTACAATAACAGCGTTAACACCATACTATTATAATATGACAATACAATACAACATAAAAAAACTACTCTCTCTCTCTCTTTTACTCTCTGTCTATTTCTCCCTTATCTTTGGGACTTACCGAGCGACCTGTTCGTTGACGACATTCTGTTTCTTTCTTCTTTGAATGTCGTCAGGTGCGTTCGCCCGAGCTGAGATCGAGCCCACCGGTGAAGATTTGGAGCAGTTCCACGAAGATCCCGAGCTCTAGATACTGTACCTTGTTCTTTCCAGTATTTTTCATTTCTGTTATACCACTGTTTAGGCATTGGTTTTCATTCCAGTTGTATTTTCTTTTCATGCATTGTACAAAGAATGTTATTAATAAAAGTTGCTATTATTTCAATATCATTTGTCTCTTATGATTATTTTATTTTGCTTAGCTACGCTTAGCGTATGTACTTCTGAGTACATACGTAGCGGACCTCGTCGCGTCCACTTCGCCGTACACTGCGAAGCGGGGCGTGACAGATAGGGCTTTGGCGAACATTTTCCTTGTCTTGAATTTGTTTTTATCCGCGGTGAATGACTTTTGATTCGACAGAAGTGCCTCAACTCTTTGGTCTAGTAGTCGGTGCTTGGCTCCTTCCGGTATGGCCATCTCACGCTCTTGATTAGCTTTAACTTTTAGACGAATTTCATTCAGGAAGACATCGATCAACTCGTCTGACGGCCACAGAATTTCTGGTTCAGGGTTTGCCCTCGCTTTCTCGGCCCAAGGAGCCTCTTCATCATCCTCAAACGAGTGAGAGATCACATGACAAGTCGCTACGTAGTCTTCGGATTCATCTGATGAGTCTTCTCCATCGTTTTCGTCCTCAACAAAAGAACAAGCTGCCCCCGGCGTGTCCATCTTCTTTGGAGTGTTCGGCTGTGGTGGGTTTACATTCCACTTTTCAGATAGCGCGAACTTGCCTTGTAGGTACTGATCCTCGATCCATCCCTTAAAGACGAAACAATCCTCGATCGGGTGACTTACCGTTAGGTGGTAAGGGCAATAATTGGGATTATTGAGATCGCCTGGCTGCAACAGACGTTTTGGACTCGGCAGATTGATGAGTCTGTTGCGCACTGCCAGTTCGAACAGTTTCCTTGCTTTATTCTGAGGAAACGAGTAAGGACGTCTTAGCCTCTCCTCGAGAGATAGGCGTGGTTGCACATTGTTTTGGCGAACAACCGGCTTTGAGTTGCTTGGCTGTTGTTGAGTATTGGCGACGATGATCGCTTTACCTTTCCCCTTTTCGCTTCGGGAGTCCGGCTTTGGAGGAGATGATCTGGGACCCATTTGATCCATCTGGGCTAGCTTATCAATCAAGTCCTGGAAAGTCGTCGGCTTGAAGAACATCTTGAATTGTGAGATGGTCGCTTGCGGATCAAGAGTGCCCACGAACATACCTATCGCAGGTGCCTCTTCTATGTGTTGTTCACATTTTAATTATAGGTTCCGCCATCGTGTTGCGTATTGGATCCACGTTTCGCCGGGCCTTATCTGGGCGTTAATCAGTGCTGTTATCGGGGTGCGTCCACTAGCACTCGCGAATCTTTGGGTAAACAGTAGCTCCATTTCCGCAAATGTTTTAACAGAGTCGTTAGGTAGCTCTGAGTACCATTCAAAGGTTGTTTCCGCTAAGCTGCCGACGAATTGGCGAAGCAGCAATTTGTCATCGCCTCCAGTATTGCCACATAAGGCCCTGAATTGAGCGACATCCTGTTGCGGATTCCCTGTTCCCTTATATACGTGGAACTTAGGGATCGTGTATCCTGGCGGGTAATTGATTTGGTCATACCAGCTTGGATAGGGTCGTCCGGTTCTAACGATTTACCCAGCCGCTTCATTCGCCTGATGAGTCCGTATTTTCTGAGCTATATAGTCATCCAGTGCGGCTTTGGAAATGGTTTCTTCCTTGGCTACTGACAGGGCTGGAGGAGGATTAGATGTTTTCCCTCCGTCGTTTCCGACAATGATTGGAGGGTCTTCAGCTGGAGGGTCCGGCTGTAACATCATCCCTACCATATCTTGGAAGAGGAGCGCCATCTGTTTTATGTTAGCCACTTGCTCTGCGGCTTCCTTGTCCTTCTTTTCTAGGACTCTGCGTAAGAAATCAGCATCAGTCTCCTGTTCATGACGCTGTTCTGATGATGCCACCGAGCTCTCTTTCGGCCCGGTAAGCGCAGCCATTGCAGTCATCATTTCCTGAAGCTTCTGTTGCTGCTCCTAGGCTTTTGTCACGGATCGAGTGAGCGGCTGGTGACCCATCGAAGCACGGCTTTCCTCCTTTCCGGAAGCCATATAAACAGTGTGCACTATCATGCCCCCAGACTTAGGGCGTTTAGATTTAGTGTCTTTGCGATTTGCCAAAGACACATGGGCTTTTCGCGGCCTCCTTTTCTTTTGAGTGATTGACATTGAGGGAGCCGTTGCAGTGGGCACCCAGCAAGCTGTTGCTTTTTCTGGCTTGACAGAGTAGTCCTTCTCTTGCCGAACCTTCATCTTTTCCTGTCGGCGGAGATAGTCTTGATCAACAACCGAGTCTTGGACTTGACGCCAGACTTTGTAAATTTTAGAGGGCAGCCGCTGAGGGGGCTACTCCAGCTTCTTCTCTGGAGTATTCTCCACAGGTGAAGGAGTTTTCTTCAGCACCGCAGTAGGAGAGTTTCTGCGCACCTTGTTCAGCAATTCAAAGCTGTTCCCGGTTGGAACAGCAGCATCGATCCCCTCCCCCCCCCCCCCCGTTGGAGCTGGCGGAGTTATCCCAGAGGGGGAATTGCCCCCAGCCTTCCTCACTCGGCGCCAGTGGCGACGTCGAGCGTGTCTTGCGGATGGAGTTGTTTCAGCTATAAGGGTGACTTCGTCATGCCCCCTGCTTTGAGGAGAGACTGTTATTATTGCTAGCCTGTCTAAAACTGACACCCGTTGAGAAGCAAGGTCTAATCCGTTAAAGACAGACCTCTGGGCAGGGGAAGCAACTTTGAGGACCTCGCCTGGAGTAGCAACCAGAATGGCCAGCCTTGTAAAAACTGACTTCTTGGAAGGAGGAGCCTTCCCAATGATTTCGTCCGCTTGAGCCGGGATGGCTATCCGCTTTGGGATGGCAGCTTCGAGTATCGCGGGCTTGTAGACGTTTTGGCCCAGTCTGCTGAAAACTGAGGTATTGATGTTGGGCGACCTGTTGAGAGGGGTCGCGGCAGTGGTAAGCCAAGCAAAGACCGACTTCTTTGGGGCTTCTTGCAACATCATTGTGGCATTGAAGCTCATCGGTGGGAGCATGGTCCTGAAGAACAATCCAGTGGTGGCCTGAGTCACCTGCTCCACCGGCATCTTCAAAAGGGAGGCCGCTTGGGGCCCATAAGTCACTCCTCCAGCAAGGACGGAGCGAGAGTTGCAGTAGGTAGTGCAGTTTGAAGCCATTGATCTTCTGTTTTCTGCACGGAACAAGACACTAAATCTTAGTACCTCGAATCCACAGGCAACCACAGCAAACCGCGATTCGTCCGCGAACACGACACACGAAGTGTGGAGTGGAAAGAGGAAGAGGTCCCACCGGGCGTGCTAGAATCTGTTCCCCTCCGAAAGACGGCGCGACAAGGACGTCTTTCCTGAGATTCGGGGCAGATGTTAATTGGTGCTATCCGTCCACCTCTCCGAAGATGCCAAGTTGATTTATGGCACCGTGTATCGAAGGTTTAAATGGATGCGGCCGATGTAGCAGACTTCGTCAGATTCCCCCTCGCTTGAGGGGTTTTTGATTGTGGGGACGCTCTTCCCTGCAGGTGCAAGCCCCTGCAGTTAATTACGCTACCGCGTCGCAGCAACAACTTTCCCCTTCTCCATATGGTCACTTCGTGTCGTAGGTGTTTGTTTTGTGTTTGGTTGCCCGTGGATTGTATACGGAGACTAATTTATGTCGTCGCCCGTAGGACGTAGATTAGTCCAAATCCGTATTTTCTTAGATTTGGGTTTGGGGTTTTGGTTTAAGGATACGTTAGCCTTATTTGAAACTAAGATCAACTTAAACGTTTATTAAGGATACGTTAGTCGAATTTCCAGACTAAAATCAACTTAACATGATCATTTAGATCCGACAAGAGAGCATTTAGACTCTATTGTTTAGTTTAAAGACTTTGCGGTCGATTTCCAGTTTAGGGACATGATGGTCCATTTGATATATGGCCGTCGGGACTCGTCACCTCTATGTCGTCGTTGAAGGATTACAACGATAGGTGTTAGAGGAGTTCAGAGATATACCCCCGAACCAAAGTTGATTAGGGGATCTATAGTCCGATTTGGGACTAAAGTCTGTTTGACGGTTTAAGGATTCGTTAGCCATTTTTGAGGCTAAGATCAACTTAAACAGGATCGTTTAGATCCGGCAAAAGAGCGTTTGGAGGCTCTAGTGTTCCAGTTTAAGGACGTAGTGGTCCATGTTCCAGTTTAGGGACATGGGGGTCCAACATTCCCATTTTGGGGACGGATATTAGTTTAAGGACACGTTAGCCATATTTGAGGCTAAGATCAACTTAAACGGAAAGAGCATTTAGGGGCTCTATTGTTTCAGTTTAAGGACGTAGTGGTCCATGTTCCAGTTTAGGGACATGGGGGTCCATCATTCCCATTTTGGGGACGGATATTAGTTTAAGGACGTTTCGGTCCATGAGTTTAAGGACCTCGCAGTCCGTATCGATGTGTGGTTGTCGGGACCCATCACCTCTCTGACGTCGTTGAAGGATTACAGCGATAGGTGTCAGAGGAGTTCAGAGATGTACCCTTGAACCAGATGTTAATTGATTTAAGAGAGCAGCCGTGCTCAGTCAATTTAATTTGAGGACTTACGGCCATGATTGGGCTAAGTCCGGCTGAAAATATTCAACGTTTTTATCTTTGGCTTATTAGGCCTGTGCCAGGGCTTTGCCCATGTTTGATAATGCACTGCATTTTATTCTGGCTTGCTAGGCCTTTTAAGTTGGGCTCTGTCCCCTTTTTTATAATGCAGAGCATTTGTTTTGGTCCATTGGGCCTTTTAATTGGGCTCTGCCCTTTAATAATGCGCTGCATTAATTAATCTGACAGAGTGCCACGTGGCTTGTCAGGTGCTTTGCGCCAATTAATAAGCGCAAGCGCATATGGAAGTGACACGTGTCACGCTCCAGTGAGCGCAAGCGCAGTGCGCTGCGACAGTGCGCCGCGCTGTTGCACTGCTGACACGTGGCGCGCTCCGGTGAATTGCGCCAATTTAAGAGAGCAGTGCTCTATTTCAAAAGCGCAAAGCGCAATTTGTTCTGGAGCTGACACGTGGCGCTTTCTAGTGGCTTGCGCCAACCCAAGAGCGCAACAGTGCCAATTTTACAAGTGCAGGGCACTGTTTTAATAACTTGATCCAATTTTGGATTCAAGAAAAGAATCTTTAAGATTCCAGAACCAATGGTTCATAAAAAAGTGCAAGGCACTGTTATTATTTATTTTTTATTAATGATCCTTGATCTTGTTCTTAGATCAATGGTCTATTCAGAAGAAATTCTTCTCTTTTTATAAATGTTTTTACCTTTCTTCTTTTCTTGAGTTCTTCTCAAAATTCTTCAGAGTTCTCTCTTTTTTTTGTTTTAAGTTCATTCAGTTCTTTCTCCTCTCTCCCTTTTTTGAATTGGGGTCTAGGGGCCTTTATATAGTGCCCATTAATTTATTAAATTTGTTAAAGAGATCATTCTCTGAGTGATTTGGGGAATTTTCCCCACCGTTGGATTTTTGATCCAAGGGCTCCTGTTTTACAGAAGACAATCTTCTTGTTTTAACAAGAACAGAAAGATCTTACTAGAATTTTAATTCTGTTTGGCGCAAACGCCCCAGCGCTTGACACGTGTCGCGCAGCGTACAGTGCATCGCAACTACGCTAGCGCAACTGCGCTGATACGTGTCGCGCAGCGCAGCGCTTGTGCAAATGAAGCGTTGCTTCCTTTAATTTTTTAATTTTCAGAACAGAGTCTTGCTCTGATTGGGAGAAAGAGAAGCGTTGCTTCGTTTCCCGCTTGGAATTTGAACAGAGCTTTGCTCTGATTGGGGTAAACAGGGTTGTACCATGTAGACATATCCCTAGTCACGGATGGGACTTTGTTAGGGAATGTTTATTCGCACACGTGGATTGTATACAAGGGTCAATACTGAACCGCTTGTAGGGCATTGCTGGAGGTTGTAGGGACTACTTAAGAACAGGTTTAGATCCCTGTAGCTTAAGACTTTCAAATCTTATGAGCCGTGAGGTTCTCATAAGAGGGTTCTCCTTACGAGTCATAATGATCTCGCATGTGTAGTTTCTCCTTAGGAATCGTGGGGATCCCTAAGTGTGTTGCTCCCTTGTGAGTCGTAAGGATCTCACGCAGATGGTTTCTCCTCACAAGGTCGAGAGGACCTTGCAAGTATGCTCTTAACGAGATTGCGCCCTTTCGGGTTTTCACAAAACTCGCCGGTAGCCCTGCTGGTTTTACTTACGGAGCCCTTCCGGGTTTTCATCCATGCCCTTTTGGTTATGGACATACTGTTTTTTTTACCACGTCAGCCTGAGGATGCCGCGGGTTGGTAATAGTTTAACGATGTTTCGGTCATAAATCGACGCACGATTACGCAGCTAGATTTTTCCGCGAATCTTCACATGTTTTGTGTCAGAGGTGGATTCCTTAAAGAGAGGGCTGAGGGCGATTTCTTCGTCGGAGTCGCTTCCAAAGGTGATAACTTGCGATCCCTTGGTGTTGGATATGTGACAGTTGCCAGCAGCTCCTTCGCGCTCATCTGTCGTGCTTTTCTGTTCCCGACGAGCCTTGCGCTTCGCTCGTAGAACGTGTCGTCGATGGGCAACATATCCCTGCCACCAGTTTTTAAAGGCTATGCACTCCTCGGTACGGTGTGCAATCATCTGGTGGTATAGGCAGAAGTTAGGATATATGTCTGCTTCATCAAGACGTATATCGCCAGGGGAATTTCCTTTGAAAGAGGGCAACTTCATTCCTATCGCTAGGGCCCTAGCGAATCGTTTCTTTACTTTAAGCTTGCTTTTGCTGGCAATCGGGATGCTTTGCTCCCGTTGAGGTGTTTCGACCTTTTCCTCTAGTCGTCGGCGTTTGGGTTTTTCGAATATAGCCAGTTCACGCTCTCGATTGGCTTTGCTTTTCTGACGAGCTTCGTTCAGTAGCAAGTCAATCATCTCGTCAGACGGCTCCAAGGGTTTTGTCTTCGATCCTGCCCCCAGTTCCTCGGTGCAAGGAGCTTCCTCATTGTCTATTGACGAGTGAGAGATCACATGGCAGCTTGCTACGTAATCTTCAGATTCACTCGACGAGTCTTCCCTATCATCTTCGTTCTCAAGGATGTGGCTGAGAAACTCTTGGAGTGTGACTGGAGTCCCCGTCTTCTAGTTATACTCTTCCAGTGCGTCAATCTGCTTTTGCAGGTCCGTGCGCTCGTTATCAAGCTTCATGGGCTTTTGGGTCTTCTTATTCTTCGAGGACTTTGACGGCTGGGTGCGAGCGCTTTGACTATCACTACCAATTTTTGTAGTTGGGCGCGGTTTCAGCATTCCCTCGATGATCTCGAGTTCCAGTGGATTTTTCCACCTGATTGCCGGGCACGTTTGGAGATCCTTCAGCATTCTTTTAGTTTTGGCTGAAAGAGCGACCTCCCACGGAGTTTCTTATATAAAAGAGCACGATGCCCCCGGCGTGTCCACCTTTTTAGGGGCATGAGGTTGCGGCGATCTCACCTTCCAGTTTTCCGATAATGCGAATTTGCCTTGTTGGTATTGGTCTTCAATCCCGTTTTTGAAGACGTAGCAGTCTTCGATCGGATGGCTCAATACTCGGTGGTAAGGGCAGTAATTGGGATCATTGACGTCGTTTGGCTGCAACGGACGTTTTGGATCTGGAAGATTGATGAGTCTGTTGTGCACTGCCAGCTCGAACAGTCTCCTTATTTTATCTTGAGGAAACGAGTAAGGACGTCCTAGTCTCTCCTCGGCGGACGGGCGTGGACGCGTATTGTTTTGGCGAACAACTGGCTTTAAGTTGCTCAACTGTTGTTGAGTATTGGCGACAAAAGTTGCTTTCCCCTTTCCCTTCTCATTTCGATAATCCGGCTTTGGAGGAAACGGTCTATGACCCATCTGTTCCATTTAGGCCAGTTTGTCGATCAAGGCCTGGAAAGTAGTTGGCTTAAAGAACATCATGAATTGCGAGACGGTCGCTTAAGGGTCGAGGGTGCCCACGAACATGCCTACCGCGGGCGCTTCTTCGATGCGCTGCTCACATTTCGACCATAAATTTCGCCATTGTATTGCATATTGGACCCATGTTTCTCCAGGCTTCACCCTGGCATTGATCAATGCCGTTATCGGGGTGCGTTCACTAGCGCTTGCAAATCTTTGTGTAAAAAGTAGCTCCATCTCCTCAAATGTTTTGACAGAGTCGTTAGGCAACTTCGAATACCATTCAAAGGCCACTTCCGCAAAACTGCCGACGAATTGGCGAAGCAACAGTTTGTCGTCGCCTTCAGTGTTGCCGCATAAGGCCCTGAATTGAGCGACATGCTGATGTGGATTCCCCGTCTCTTTATATACATGGAACTTAGGGATCGTATATCCCGGCGGGTAACTTATTTGGTCATACCAGCCCGGATAGGGTCGTCCGGTCTTGACAACTTGGCCGGCCGCTTCATTCACCTGGTGAGCTCGTATTTACTGAGCTATATAGTCATCCAGAGTAGCCTTGGAAACGGTTTCCTCCTTGGCTGCTGAAAGAGCCGGAGGAGGGTTAGATGTCTCCCCTCTGTCGTCTTCAATAATGATCGGAGGGTCTTCAGCTGGAGGATTCGGCTGTAACATCATCCCTACCATATCTTGAAAGAGAAGCGCCATTCGTTTTATGTAACTTCAAGACCAGGGACGGCTATCCTCTTCGGAATAACCTTTTTTGGAACTGCAAGATTCACCATGGGCCCGCATGAACTTTGGCCCAATCTGGCGAAGACCGAGGAGCTGGAGCTGGACGACCCATTAAGAGGGGCCGCGATAGTAGCAAGCCGATCAAAGACCGACTTCTTGGGAGCTTCCGGCGATGGTACAAGGGTGCTGAAGCTCATCGGTGGGAGCATAGTCCCAAAGAACAATCCAGTAGTGGCAAGCGTCACCTGGTCCACCGGCATTGTGAACAGGGAGGACGCTTGGGGCCCGTAGGCTATGCCTCCAGATGAGGCGGAGCGCGAGTTACAATTGCAGTTGGAACACTTCACGCAAGTAGATACCATTGATGTTTCGCTTTCTGCACCAAGCAAGAAACCAAATCTTAGTATCTCGAACCCAAGGACAACCATTATCAAACCGCGATTTGTTCGTGAACACGACACACTAAGTGTGGAGTGGAAAGAGGAAAAGGTCCCACCGGGCATGCCAGAATCTGTTTACCGCCGGAAACCGGGAAGACGAACGTCTTGCCTGAATCTGGGGGAAAATGCTAATTGGTGCTATCCGTCCACCTCTCCGAAGATGCCAAGTTGATTTATGACACCATATATCGAAGGTATTAACGGATGCAGCCGATGTAGCAGACTTCGTCAGATTCCCCCTCGTTTGAGGGGTTTTTGATTGTGGGGATGCTCTTCCCTGCAGGCGCAAGCCCCTGTAGTTATTTACGCTACCGCATCGCGGTAGCAACTTTCTCCTTCTCCAGATGGTCACTTCGTGTCGTGTACGTTTGTTTTATTTTTGGTTGCCCGTGGATTGTTGTTCCCCTCCGAATGGCGGCCAAGACATGGGCTGTCTTTCCTGAGGTTCGGGGCAGATGCTAATTGGTGCTATCCGTCCACCTCTCCGAAGATGCCAAGTTGATTTATGGCTCCGTATATCGAAGGTTTAAACGGATGCGTCCGATGTAGCAGACTTCGTCAGATTCCCCCTCGCACGAGGGGTTTTTGATTGTGGGGACGCTCTTCCCTGCAGGCGCAAGCCCCTGCAGTTAATTACGCTACCGCTTCGCGGCAACAACTTTCTCCTTCTCCAGAATTTCACTTCGTGTCGTGGATGTTTGTTTTGTTTGTGATTGCCCGTGGATTGTATACGGAGACCAATTTATGTCGTCGCCCGTAGGACGTGGATTAGTCCAAATCCGTGTTTTCTTAGATTTGGATTTGGGGTTTTGGTTTGAGGATACGTTAGCCATATTTGAGGCTAAGATCAACTCAAACGTTTGTTAAGGATACGTTAGTCCAGTTTGAGACTAAGATCAACTTAACGGGATCGTTTAGATCCGACAAAAGAGCATTTGGGCTCTAATGTTCCAGTTTAGGGACATAGTGGTCCATTAAATGTATGGCCGTCGGGACCCATCACCTCTCTGACGACGCTGAAGGATTACAACGACAGATGTCAGAGGAGTTCAGAGATGTATCCTTGAGCCAGAGTTGATTAGGGGGTTTATAGTCCGATTTGGGACTAGAGTCTGTTTGAAAGTTTAAGGATACGTTAGCCATTTTTTAGGCTAAGATCAACTTAAACGGTTGTTAAGGATACGTTAGACCAGTTTGGGACTAAGATCGACTTAGCGGGATCGTTTAGATCCGATAAAAGAGCAATTGGCTCTATTGTTCCAGTTTAGGGACATAGTGGTCCATCGCCAGTTTAGGGACGTGGTGGTCCAAATTCCAGTTTAGGGACGTGGTGGTCCATTGGTAGTTTAAGGACGCATAAGTCCATGGGTTTAAGGACCCCACAGTCCATATGGGTGTGTTTAAGGACGCATTAGTCCGTTAGTTTAAGGACGCATAAGTCCGTTAGTTTAAGGACGCATAAGTCCGTGGGTTTGAGGACCCCACAGTCCATGTTGATGTGTGGTTGTCGGGACCCGTCACCTCTCTGAAGACGTTGAAAGATTACAACGACAAATATCAGAGGAGTTCAGAGATGTACCTTTGAACCAATGAGTTGGTTGAAAGAGCAGATGTGCTCAGTTCAAGATGATTTGAGGACTTATGGCCAGTTTGGGCTAAGTCCAATTATGTTTGAAATATTGGCCCTCTGTTGGCCCATTGAAGGAGAGGCTTTGCCTCTAGAAACTTAGCCAATTGGGCTAAAACTAGTGTTAAACACTAAAGACCAACAGTGTTGAACACTGGGAATAAGATTAGCAAGTTAGTGTTAAACACTAAAAGATAATCAATGTTAAACACTGGGAACAGAGTTTTCAAATTAGTGTTAAACACTAAGCAAATCAGTGTTAAACACTGCAAATAGAGTTTTCCAAACTAGTGTTAAACACTAAGAAAATCAGTGTTAAACACTGAGGACAAAGTCTTCAGATTAGTGTTAAACACTAAGGAGAGAGGGGTCACGTGTGGACACGTGAGAGCGCCCTGATTCCCCTTATTTTATTCTGCAGGTAAGTGTTTAACAATTTAGTTCTGACGGCCATCACGTGCGAGCACGTGATGAAAGCCCATGCTCTGTGCGTTATACTGCTCATTAGGGGTCACGTGGTGACACGTGAGGGCGCCCCAGAGCTCTTTTCTATTCTTTGTGCTTCAGAGATCACGTGGGGCACGTGAGGTGCCTGAGATTGGGCCGAAACTCCTTTCTTCGTTCTGCTATTAAGTGTTAAACACTTTCATTTTTATTTTAGAGCATCACGTGTTGGCACGTGATGGGGATCTATGCGCCAATTGTTAAAGCATTTGCTGAGGGGTCACGTGATAATACGTGAGAGCGCCCAAAGCTTTCATTCCCTTTGCTTTTTCTTTCTGCGTTTTGGGAGTCACGTAGGAGCACGTGGGGTGATGCTTCAAAGTTCTTTGCAGGGGATCTTTTCAAGGGTCACGTGGGGGCACGTGACCCTAGTTCTTTTCATGAACAGAGATCTTTTAAGAATTGAATTCTTTTTAGGGTTAAACCCTAATTATGATTTTGGAGGAATTAAATTCCTATCGTGAAAGAATTAAATTCTTATTTAGGATAAAACCCTGATTTCTTTTCAAAGGAATTAAATTCCCAGATATGTAAAAGAATTAAATTCTTGATTAGGGTTAAACCCTAGTTTTGTTTTAGGAGAATTAAATTCTCAAAACTCAATTCCCCTTCTAAGTTTAGGATCTGCATGGCAGGATCTCAACCCGATGAGAATTAAATTCTCATCCTATGGGGAGATGTGCTCTGTACAGATCTTCAACCAGAAGAAGAACTAAGTTCTTCTTCTTTTTTTTATAAGAGTTAAACTCTTGAATTTTGAGAATTAATTTCTCTTTTTGAAGTTAATCTTTTCCCTTTTCTCACCTAGGGTTTTTCTTTTGCAGAGAATTAAATTCTCCTCTCTCTGTTTCTTCTCTCTCCAAGGTACCTTCCTTCTCTTCTCTTCTTGGCTCCTATTTATAGGAGAAGGAAGAGAATCAATTTGTTTAGCAAATCTCTCATTAAGAGATTTGATTTGTATGTTGAGAGATTTGATTTATATTTATCATTAATTCTGGGCCTTTAGATCATTCAGTGAAGTTTATTCACCGTGGATTTTAAATCCAAAAGATATTCTATTTGTTATCTCGGTTAGATTTAGGGGGAATCTTTCCTTATTTAAGATTTTTCCATAAATTGGTGATTTTTAATCACCCTTGGATCTTTAATCCAACGGTTCCCCATGACCCTTTTCCATTTGGAAAGATTCAGAACTTTTAGAATTTAACTCTATTAAATTATAAGGCTTTTAAAGCCAGTCACGTGCTGGCACGTGACCTTTGGTCACGTGTGAGCACGTGACCTTTGGTCACGTGTGAGCACGTGACCCCCAATTGGGTTCCTTTCTCCGCCGCTTATTTATGTTTCAGTTTTAACCATCACGTGTCAACACATGGCCATTGGTCACGTGTAAACACGTGATACCTCGTTGAGGTAATTTCTGACTTTTAGAATTAAATTCGATTAATTATTTTAGAGGTTTTAAAAGCCCATCACGTGTCTGCACGTGACCCATGGTCACGTGTGAGCACGTGATGCCCCATTGGGGTCTTTTCCGAGTTTTTATTATATCTTTTAGCTCCTCCAGCGGGTTCTTAAAAGTCCATCACGTGTGGACACGTAATTCCTCATAACTTTTGATCCCGGATGAATTACGAGGCCCATAATATATCAAATCGAAGGGTTTTTCGAGCCGCTTTCGATACCATCAGAATTTATCTGTTTCTCCTTCGGGAGTTTGTCAAAAAAAACATCCCGGAAGATACCGGTTCCCATTTTCTTAAGCGTATCGCTGCCATTTGATACCTTGGACTCTTTTGCGCAGAAATTTTTGGCGGGAACAAATGCCCCCCACTACTTTGCCCACGTAAGCATATACGTGGGTGAAGTAGTGCAGAGTAATGCATAGCGTATGACCAGTTTCGGATTGGTATATAACTTTCAGAATCTTGATCTGAGAAGATAACGAGCGGACACAAGCGTCGTCATTTATCATTGACTCAAATCTTGACTCTTAAGAGATATAGTTCCAAACCCTTAACTCCATGAGCCGCGCCCTTCTATCTCTTTATGTCTTACTCTGGCGGGAAGTAGTTTATATGCTCATGAGCTTCTCCATTTCAGTGGCATGTAGCTTTGGCAAGTGTGGCTCATAGATGGTCCATCTTGACCTCTTTGCAGGGCAGTGATGGCTTGGGAGACAGGGGTAGGATCTGCCACCTAAGACTTTTCAACTTTACGAGCCGTGAGGGTCTCATAAAGACTTTTCTCCCTACGAGTCGTGAGGATCTCGTAGGTGTATTTTCTCCTTAGGAGTCGTGAGGATTCCTAAGTGTGTTTTCTCTTTTAAGTCGTAAGGACCCTATAAGAGAGTTTTCCCTCTTACGAGTCGAGAGGACCCGTAAGCGGTTGTTTCCCTCCTTGTCGAGATTCGACTTTGGAGAGTGAGACCCGTGGATAGTATGCAAGAGACCGTTTTGGACCGACTTGCAGGATCCCAGTGCTTAGGAAACAGGTTTTTTAATCCCCACTGCCTAAGGCTTTATCTCACGAGTCGAGACGAATCGAGAAGTTCTCGCAAAGACATCAATTTCCTCACGAGTCGAAACGGATCGAGCAGATCTCGCAAGAATATCCTAACGTCACAGTTAACCTCTGCTCTTTACGACAAAAGTCCGTTAGGGTCTGTGGTACTTAGGGTTTTGGCCGTCGTACCATCGCATGAGCTGATATATTCCTCGATGGGCAATTGTGCAGTTCGAGTAGCCCTGCGACTGCCGTGTCTCTGATCCCTTCGGGGGTTGGACAAGACGTCTTCAAGCAATCCTCCTTGGCAGTTTGACCGTCGGAGGAGCAAGCGCTAGGAATTTGCCATGCCGCTTTTTACTTGAGGTTAGGCTCATTTTGGAGGGCCCCGATGAGTCATAACCACTCCGCGCTGGTGTGGGATGATCTCCGATAGTCTTTAAGGCTTTATATGACTTGCCGTTAAGACCCTGAAGCTAGGAATTTGGCCTTTGCTTCGTTTGGCGGTATTGCGTCCTCTGTATCGAGACGAATGTCGCGGTTGTCTTTAGGTTGCTGGTGAACCGTCGAGATTCGGAACTAGGGATTTTGCCGTGGCTCCTTTTGGTGATGTTGCGTCTGCTGTATCGAGACGAACGTCGAGGTGGTGACTACTCCGCATTGGTTCGAGATGATCTCCGATTGTCTTTCAGGCTTTATATGAATTGCCGTTAAGACGTTGAAGCTAGGAATTTGGCCTTCGCTTCGTTTGCTTTGTCATGTGTGAATCCTGTTGGAGGAAGAATGCTGTCGTGACATCTCGTCTGCTGTATCGAGACGAACGTCGAGGTGGTGACCACTCCACGCTGGTGTGGGATGATCTTTGATGGTCTTTCAGGCTTTATATGACTTGTCGTTAAGATGTTGAAGCTAGGAATTTGGCCTTCGCTTCGTTTGCTGGCATTGCATCCTCTGTATCGAGACGAATGTCGTGGTTGTCTCTAGGTTGCTGGTGAACCGTCGAGGTCTGGAACCAGGGATTTTGCCGTGACTCCTTTCGGTGATGTTGCGTCTGCTGTGTCGAGACGAACGTCGAGGTGGTGATCACTCCATGTTGGTGTGAGATGATCTCTGATTGTCTTTCTGGTTTTATATGACTTGCCGTCAAGACCCTGATGCTAGGAATTTGGCCTTCGCTTCGTTTGCTGGTATCGCGTCTGCTGTATCGAGACGAATGTCGCGGTGGTGATCACTCCATGTTGGTGTGAGGACAAGGATCCGCTCTGGACGTTTCCCACAGGGTCGAAGAATGACGTTATCCGCGTTCCACGTGACCAGGAATTTTGCTCTAGATGCTTCACACGGGTTCACTGCCGCGTTAGGCGAGGACTAGGCTCCGCTCTGGATGCTTCGCACGGGTTCACCGCCGTGCTCTGCGAGGACCAGGATCCGCTCTGGACGTTTTCCACGGGGTCAAAGAGTGACGTTATCCGCGTTCCACGTAACCAGGAATTTTGCTCTAGATGCTTCACACGGGTTCACTGCCGCGTTAGGCGAGGACTAGGTGTAATGACCCCAAAATCTTTATACATTTGTATTATCCCTCTTCAATAATATACCGTATTTATTTGTACTTGGTATTTTCCTTTTTCTATTAAATTTATTATTATTTTATTTCTCAATCCATTATGTATTTTTTTTCTAGGTACAATTTCTTTTTCTTATATTTAAGTTTTTAACTTCTCATTCTTATTTTTCCTTTCATAAATATTTAACCCAAATCCATTATTCTTATTCTCTACAGCCCATCTAAAAAGCCCATTTTCTTTTTAAGCAACATCATATATTTAATTCTAATTAAATATATGCATGAACAACCGTATAGCTCATTGGTTAAGTCCTTGCATTGTTATTCCATAAGTCGCATGTTCAAATCCCCATTCTTGCAATTATTTTTTATCATTTTTTATTCTTCCCATAACCTACAAATGAGACCTTTCATTTCCAAAATGAATGGTGACCTTTCATTTCTCTTTTAATTTTCATGTTAAATGCATATATTATTATTCACCATTACAACATCTTTATTTGTCCTCCTCCATCTTTTCCTTCCTCATATTTTTGTATCTCTCACTTCTTCCTCTTCACCAAGATGACAAGAAGAAGAACATGAAGAAGTCTTCAAGAAGGTCTCGCTAGTAACGCGAGGCTATCGGCGGATAGACAAGCCCGGTGACAATACCGGCTTGTGCATGTAAGTCCCATTCTATCCCCCTTTCTATTTCTTTAAAATACGAAATTACGAAACCTGTAAGTCCCTTCTCTCTCCTTTCCCCCCACCTCTTTTTTCCTCTTGTCATGCATCGTGAACCCCCTATTCTTTTCATAAAATAATCCATAAGAGAAGATACACATAAACATATACATATACATATACATAAGTTTAGATATATATGATTCTATATGGTTTAATAATATCTTATTATCTCTTGTTCAAATTAAAGTATTTTTAATTCTTTCTTCATGATTATGAATGTTTATTACAAGTTGTGAGAACATAGATTTCAATCCATAATATATCTACGATATCTCATGGAATCGGTTTGGTTATTAAAAGAAAGGATAAAGCTTGCATAAAAATACTAGTTAATCTTTTTGCCGATTTTAGTATACACATCAATACCTTTAGGTTTAAAATAATTTTTAGACATTGATTTTTACTTCTGAAAATTTCAGGAAATTTACATATGATAAAATATATTATTTTGTACACGCTGTAAAAATTTTAGATCGATCCGCATAACGGTTTAGGAATTAAATCGTATTTATTCACTGATCGTAAAACAGAAAACTGCAGCTATCGGCCAATTTCTAGGACATATAACTTGGTATACCGGTATCCAAATTGAGCAAACTCAGGTGTTTTTGATATCTAAATCGAATGATATAGATTTTATTAGTTTTATAGTTTTACTGAAAACCTACCTAAGATAAAGAAAACTGCATTACAATATTAAGTGACGGATCTGGACAGAATCTGTTCCGATTCGCACACTGTTTTTAAATTGGACATAACTCGAACACCCGATGTCCGTTTGTGACAAAATTTAGATGTGTAGATGCACCATTGATAGAACTATAATTTTCTGTATATTATATTACTTAGGAATGCATGAAACAACCTGATATAGGCTTTGCAATAGAATATATAGTTGCTGTCCAGAAATCTAAATTTCTGTTTTAAACGCTGATATTAAAATGATCATAACTAGAGCTTCAGAAATCTAAATCATGTGAATCTTGGTGTTTTGGATAAGTACATCGAAAGACCTAAAATTTTCTAATAATTTTCATAACCTTAAAACTGATAGAAATTAACTCAAACTGCATTTTAAAAATATGTGACGGTGCCGAATAGATTCTGATCTGTTTTACGCGACGATACGAAAACATATATATCTCTCAAACCGGTAGTCGTATTTAGGTGAAACTGGAACTCACGCATGGGAAACACTTAGAGCCATATTTTTGTTTATGTTCTCGCATTCGTTTGACTTGATTAATTAGTTGTACATAATATTTCTTTACAGCATTGTTTTTGGTAGTTACTCGTATAATATACTTGACTCATTTCATGATATTCGAACATGTATACATATTTATCTTGATCATTAAATTGTTATATATACATAAAGACGATAATAATTACTTGAGGTGTATTTTGAAAACTATACAATATTACTTTTTACAATAAACCCCCTCAAGTTTTATAAATTACAATAAGGCCCCTAACAATTATTGAACTTCAACTCACTTTCTTTTAGTCTGACTCGGGTTAGAGTCTGACTATTTCTGACTTGAAAATGATTCAAGTCAATCTATATTCTTTCATATTCCAACCCAAGGTGAACACATGAATCCCTGAATCCAGTTAACAATCTATATAACTTGACTAAACCGAACCATGGATATTCCTTCTACATGTTTCCCAGTATTCCATTTACATGACTCTACGGTTATAACCATTTCCTGATATCATGGTTTCGGTCAGTCAGTTAATCAATTATGCAATCAATACAATTTTACAAGATAACAATACAAACAAGATATCACGGGGTTAAGGGGTAGATTGGTACGGAAGGTGTTAAAGGTGGCACGAGGTGGTCAGATTAAGACACCTAACATGAATACTGTTGCTGTTGTACCGTGGCATAACGGTTCCTTGTACTCTCCATTTGCCCTGATCTCTAGCATATAGAGAGCCCCCTCATATACACTGGCATCCTTCTGTACCAAACTACAAACAACGGCGTTAAACAATATTCCATAATATTCAACATAATACTTTAGAAAATACTGCTACTCTGCCATTCTCATTCTTCTTTTCTTTGGGACTTACCGAGCGACCTGTTCGCTGACGACATTCTATTTCTTTCTTCTTTGAATGTCGTCAGGTGCGTTGGACCAAGTTGAGACCGAGCCCACAAGTGAAGATTTGGAGCAGTTCCAAGAAGATCCAGAGCTCTAGATAATTGTACTTTGTTCTTTCCAGTATTTCCTTTTATTATTATGCCACTGTTTAGGCACCTTTATTTCAGTTGTATTTTCCTTTCCATGTATTGTACAAAGAATGTTAATAAATAAAAGTTGCTGTTATTTCAATATCATTTGTCTCTTGTGATTATTTTATATTGCTTAGTTACGCTTAGCGTATGTACTTCTGAATACATACGTAGCGGGCCTCGTCACGTCCACTTCGCCGTACACTGGGAAGCGGGGCGTGACACTAGGCTCCGCTCTGGATGCTTCGCACGGGTTCACCGCCGTGCTCTGCGAGGACCAGGATCCACTCTGGACGTTTTCCACGGGGTCAAAGAGTGACGTTATCCGCGTTCCACGTGACCAGGAATTTTGCTCTAGATGCTTCACACGGGTTCACTGCCGCGTTAGGCGAGAACTAGGCTCCACTCTGGATGCTTCGCACGGGTTCACCACCGTGCTCTGCGAGGACCAGGATCCACTCTGGACGTTTACCACGGGGTCAAAGAGTGACGTTATCCGCGTTCCACGTGACCAGGAATTTTGTTGATTATATCCGCATTTCACGGAGTTGGGATTTGACTCTCTGTGGGAGTACATCGTCGAGTCATGGAACTGGGAGTTACTGCTATTCCGCTTTGCTTGATGATGTGTCCGCTGTGACGAGATGAGTGCTGAGGTGGAGCTGGGATTTTGCCATCACTCCGCTTTGCTGACCATGGGGTCTTTTATTAACTTTGCATGTACATCCTGCTGGACTGCGAAGGAACGCCGTTGTTAACATTGCGTCTGCTGTAACGAGACGAATGCTAAGGCGGAGTTGGGATTTTGCCATCGCTCCGCTTGATGGTGTAACATCTTTGTGCTGCTGGAATGAGGAGGCACACCGTTGTTGGTCTCTAGGCTGTAGATGTGGCCGTTGAGATTTGGGACTAGGAACTTTGCCATGGTTCCGTTTCGTTGCAATTCTGAGGTCGGTTGTTGACGTCATGTCTGCATCTAGTTGGAGTGAGGAGAAACACGGTTGGTGATCTCTAAGTTGTCGATGTTGACGTCGAGACCCTAAAGCTGGGGATTTTCCTTTACTTCATTTGTTGGCATTGTGTCTGCAATATTGCGACAGATGTCGAGATTGTCTCTAGGTTATCTATGAACCGTCGAGATTTGGCTTCGCTTTCTGGTGAAGCCTGTTGGGAAGGTAAGGTTCCCTCTTTGTTTGTGCCCCTGGATTGTATACAGGGATCGATGTGATCTCATCTGTAGGGCAAAAAGTTTCATTCTTTCATCATTTTTTTTATTCTTTCCGCGATGCTCTATCATTTCAGCTTTTTATATCGCGAAAATCGCGATTGCCCAATCATTTCGGCTATTTTTCGCGGTGCCCAATCATTTCAGCTATTTATTTTATTTTTACTCGCTTTCTTTTTATTGCGAGTTGCCCAATCATTTCGGCTATTTATTTTATTTTTACTCGCTGTTTTTTATTGCGAGTTGCCCAATCATTTCGGCTATTTCGTATGTACGTATGGCTCGCTTTTTTTTATCGGGAGTGTGGAACTTGGAATCTGGTGCCAATCTCAGCATCAGCATCGCGACGACTGGAATATTGCCAGGATCGAATCATCATTTGCCATGAAAAGACTTGGAATTTGATACCGGTTTAGGCATCAGCATCGCTACAACTGGGATATTGCCAGGAGCGAATCATCATTTGCCGCTGTCGATGTTGAACAAAGATGGCTTAGTAAACAGGGTTAGGATCCTGTCGACTAAGGCTTTTGACTTCGTGAGCCGTAAGGGTCTCACAAAAGTATTTCTCCCTACAAGTCGTGAGGATCTCGTAGGTGTGTTTTCTCCTTAGAAATCGTGAGGATTCCTAAGTGTATGTTCCCCTGTAAGTCGTAAGGATCTTACAAAAGGGTTTTCTCCTTACAAGTCGAGAGGACTTATAAGGGTTGTTCACCGTATGGACATATCCCCAGTCACGGGTGGGACTTGGTTAGGGAAATGTTTATTCGTGCCCGTGGATTGTGTACAAGGGTCAGTACTGAACCACTTGTAGGGCAGTATCGAAGGTTGTGGGGGATTTGCTTAAGAACAGGTTTAGGTTTCTGTAACTTAAGACTTTCAAATCTCATGAGCCGTGAGGGTCCCATAAGAGAATTCTCCTTACGAGTCGTAAGCATCTCGCAAGTGTAATTTTCTCCTTAGGAATCGTGAGGATTCCTAAGTGTGTTGCTCCCTTATGAGTCGTAAGGATCTCACACGGGTGGTTTCTCCTTACAAGGTCGAGAGGACCCTATAAGTGTCTTTTAACGAGGTTGCGTCCTTTCGGGTTTTCACAAACACTCGCCGGTAGCCCTGCTGTTTTTACTCACGGAGCCCTTTCGGGTTTTCATCCATGCCCATTTTGCTTATGGACATACCGTTTTTTTTTTTTATTCTTTTTCTTTTCTTTTTTCTCTCTTTTTTTTTTAAAAAAAAAAAAGAGGTCGCGCCCATTCGGGTTTTCACGAACACTCGCCGGTAGCCCTGCTGTTTTTACTCACGGAGCCCTTTCGGGTTTTCATCCGTGCCCATTTTGCTTATGGACATACCGTTTTTTTTTGTTTTTTTTTTTTTAAACGAGGTCGCGCCCTTTCAGGTTTTCACGAACACTCGCCGGTAGACCTGCTGTTTTTACTCACGGAGCCCTTTCGGGTTTTCATCCGTGCCCATTTTGCTTATGGACATACCTTCTCTTTTTTCTTTTTTTTTTTACCACGTCAGCCTGAAAATGCTGCGGGTTGAGAGTAGTTTAACGACGTTTCGGTCATTTGCAAGTTTTAGGACATTGCGGTCCATTGTTAGTTTAAGCACGTTTCGGTCCACCGTCGCCGTATTTGAGACGCATCTCTAGTTTACTGACTTTTCGGTAAATGGGGCTTTCCCTATGAATGAGCATGATGCCCCCGGCATATCCACCTTTTTCGGAGCATGTTGTTGTGGCGGGTTTACTTTCCACTTTTCGGGCAGCGCGAACTTGCCTTGTTGGTATTGGTCTTCAACCCGGTTTTTGAAGACGTAGCAATTTTCGAGTGGGTGACCCATTACTCTGTGGTAAGGACAATAGTTAGGGTTGTTAACGTCACCTGGGTGCAATGGACATTTTGGATCTGGCAGAGTGATGAGCCCGCTGCGCACTGCTAGTTCGAACAATTTCTTTGTTTTATCTTTGGGAAACGAGTAAGGACGTTTCAACTTCTCATTGAGGTATCGCGGCTTGTTGTTTTGACGACAAAACGGTCTCGGGTTACTCGGCTGTTGTTGAGTGTTGGCAACAAAGGCCGTTTTTTCCTTTTCCTTTCTCATTTCGTTTGCTCCGTCGTTTGCGGGTCTGAGATTCTTTCCGGGTAGCGTGAGATTGTACGGCCGAACGTTCTCGCAACTCTCCAATTCTTTTGTTTTAGAAATGAATTCCTTGAAGAGAGGGTTGAGGGCGGCTTCTTCGTCAGAATCTCTTCCAAAGGTGAGAACTCGTGATCCCCCGGGCTCGTCCCTATGACAATTGCCAGCAACTCTTTTATGCTCATCTGTCGTATTCTTTCACTGTCTACGAGCTTCCCGCTTTATTCTATTGACATGTTGTCTATGAGCGACATATCCTTTCCACCAACACTTAAAGGAGTTGCAGTCTTCAGTAGGATGTGTGATCCTCTGATGATATAAGCAGAAGTTGGGGTGTACGTCCGTTTCATCAAAATGTATACCACCAGGAGAATTTTCTCTGAAAGAGGGCGTCCTCATCCCCATTAATATGGTTTTGGCGAATCGTTTCCTTGTCTTGATCCTGCTTTCATTTGCGGCGGATGTTCTTTGATTTGGTGGAAGTGTTTCGACCCTTTTGTCCAGTCGCCGGCGTTTGGCTTTCTCGAATATGGCCATCTCGCGCTCTCGATCAGCTTTGCTTTTAAGACGGGCTTCGTTCAGAAATGCATCAATCATTTCGTCTGATGGTCCTAGAAGTTCTGGCTCAGGATCTGCCCCCAGCTTCTCTGTGTAAGGGGCTCCTTCGTCGTTTATCAACGAGTGAGAGATCACATGGCAGCTTGCCACATAATCTTCAGATTCATCCGACGAGTCTTCTCCATTGTCATCATCTCCGTCCTTAATGACGTGGCTGAGAAATTCTTGGCGTGTGATTGGATTCCGCGCTTTTTGATTGTATTCTTCCAACGCGTCAATCTGCTTTTGCATGTCCGTGCACTTGTCATTAGGCTTCACGGGCTTTTTGGTCTTCTTCTTCGACGACTTTGATGGCTGGGTGTGCGAGCTTTGGCTATCACCACTGATCCTTAGAGTTGGGCGTGGCTTTAGCATCCCTTCTACGACCTCGGATTCTAGTGGATCTTTCCATCTGATCGTCAGGCATGTCTGGAGATCATTCAGCATCCTTTCGGTTTTGGCAGAAAGCACGACCCTCCATGGAGCTTCTTCAACAAAAGAACGCCCCGGGCGTGTCCGTTTTCTTTGGATTGTGCGGCTGTGGTGGGTTTACTTTCCACTTTTCAGACAGCGCAAACTTGCCTTGTAAGTACTGATCCTCGATCCATCCTTTAAAGACGAAGCAATCCTCGATCGGGTGACTTACCGTTTAGTGGTAAGGACAATAATTGGGATCGTTGACATCGCCTGGCTGCAACGGACGCTTTGGACTCGGAAGATTGATGAGTCTGTTATGCACTGCAAGCTCGAACAGTCTTCTCGTTTTATCCTGAGGAAACGAGTAAGGACGTCCCAGTCTCTCCTCGAGGGATGGGCATGGACGCATATTGCTTTGACGGACAACCGGCTTTAAGTTGCTCGGCCGTTGCTGAGTATTTGCAATGAAGGTTGCCTTCCCTTTCCCCTTTTCATTCCAAGGCTCTGTCTTTGAAGAAGAAGGCTTATGGACCATCTGGTCCATTTGGGCCAGCTTGTCAATCAAGGCCTGGAAGGTGGTCGGCTTGAAAAACATCATGAACTGGGAGATGGCCGCTTGAGGGTCAAGAGTGCCCACGAACATGCCTACTGCAGGAGCCTCTTCTATGCGTTGTTCGCATCTTGACCATAGGTTCCGCCACCGGATTGCATATTGCACCCACGTCTCTCCCGGCTTCACTCTGGCGTTGATCAGTGCCGTGATCGGGGTGCGCTCGCTAGCGCTTGCAAATCTCTGTGTAAACAGCAGCTCCATTTCCGCAAATGTTTTGACAGAGTCGTTAGGTAGCTCCGAATACCATTCAAAGGCTGTTTCTGCTAAGCTGCCGACGAATTGGCGAAGCAACAATTTGTCATCGCCTCCAGTATTGCCGCATAAAGCCCTGAATTGAGCGACATGCTGATGCGGATTCCCTGTCCCCTTATATACGTGGAACTTAGGGATCGTATATCCCGGCAGGTAACTAATTTGGTCATACCAGCCCGGGTAGGGTCGTCCGGTTCTAGCAATTTGCCCAGCCGCTTCATTTGCCTGGTGAGCTCGTATTTGCTGAGCTATATGGTCATCCAGTGCGGCCTTGTAAATGGTTTCTTCCTTGGCTGCTGAAAGAGCCGGAGGAGGATTCAATGTCTCTCTTTTCTCATCTTCAAAGACAATCGGAGGATCTTCAGCAAGAGGATCTTGCTGGATCATCATCCCTGCCATATCTTGGAAGAGAAGCGCCATTTGTTTTATGTTAGCCGCTTGCTCTACGGCTTCTTTGTCCTTCTTTTCGAGGACTCTGCGTAGGTAGTCAGCGTCAGTTTCTTGTTTATGACGCTGCTCTGATGATGCCTCCGGGCTTTCTTTTGGCCCGGTGAGTGCGGCCATTGCAATCATCATCTTCTGAAGCTTCTGTTGCTGCTCCTGGGTTTTCGTCATGGATCGAGTGAGCGGTCGATGACCCGTCGAAGCGCGGCTATCCTCCTTTCCGGAAGCCATATAAACGGTATGCACCATCATGCCCCCAGACTTGGGGCGTTTAGCTTCAGTGTCTTTGCGATTTGCCAAAGATACAGGGATCTTCTCCGACCTCCTTCTTTCTCGAGCGGTCGAAGTTGAGGGGGCCGTTGTAGTGGGTACCCAAGTAGTTGTCGCTTTTGGTGGCTTGACAGAGTAGTCCTTCTCCTGCCGAACCTTCATCTTTTTCTGTCGGCGGAGATAGTCTTGATCCACTACGGAGTCCTGGACTTGACGCCAGACCTTATAAATTTTAGAAGACAGCCGTTGAGGGGGCTGCTCCAGCTTCACCTTTGGGGCATTATCCACAGGTGTAGGAGATTTTTTCAATACGGCAGTTGGCGAGTTTTTGCGCACCCTTCTTAGTGGTTCAAAGCTATTCCCGGTCGGAATAGCAGCATCGATCCCCACTGTTGGAGCTGGCGGAGTTATCCCAGAGGGGGAGTTGCCCCCGGCCTTCCTTACTCGGCGCCAGTGGCGACGTCGAGCATGTCGTGCTGTTGGGGCCGGTTCGGCGATGGGGATGGTTTCGTCTTGCCCCCTGTCCAGATGAGGCGCCGCTGGTGCCAGCCTCTTGAAAACTGATGTCTTTTGAGTAGCGGTATCCAATCTGTCAAAGACAGACCTTCGAGCAGGAACGGGAGCCGGAATAGTCAGTCTTGTGAAGACCGACCCATTGGCAGGAGAAGCCGCCTTGACGACTTCAGGAGCAGGGATGGCTATCCTCTTCGGAACAACCTTTTCTGGTATTGCAGGCTTCTTCATGGGCCCACATGAGTTTTGGCCCAGTTTGCTGAAAGCTGAGGCATTGGGCTTGGGCGACCCGTTGAGAGGGGCTGCGATAGTTGTAAGCCGATCGAAGACCGATTTCTTCGGAGCTTCTTGCGATGGTAATGGGGCATTGAAGCTCGTTGGTGGGATCATGGTCCCGAAGAATAGCCCAGTGGTGGCCTGAGTCACCTGTTCCACCGGCATAGCGAAGATGGAGGCCGCTTGGGGCCCATAAATCACTCCGCCAGCAAGGACAGAGCGAGAGTTGCAGTTGCAGGTAGTGCAGTTTGAAGCCATTGATCTTCTGTTTTCTGCACAGAGCAAGACACCAAATCTTAGTACCTTGAATCCACAGGCAACCACAGCAAACCGCGATTCGTTCGCGAACACGACACACGAAGTGTGGAGTGGAAAGAGGAAGAGGTCCCACCGGGCGTGCCAGAATCTGTTCCCCTCCGAATGGCGGCCAAGACATGGGTTGTCTTTCCTGAGGTTCGGGGCAGATGCTAATTGGTGCTATCCGTCCACCTCTCCGAAGATGCCAAGTTGATTTATGGCTCCGTATATCGAAGGTTTAAACGGATGCGTCCGATGTAGCAGACTTCGTCAGATTCCCCCTCGCACGAGGGGTTTTTGATTGTGGGGATGCTCTTCCCTGCAGGCGCAAGCCCCTGCAGTAAATTACGCTACCGCTTCGCGGCAACAACTTTCTCCTTCTCCAGAATTTCACTTCGTGTCGTGGATGTTTGTTTTGTTTGTGATTGCCCGTGGATTGTATACGGAGACCAATTTATGTCGTCGCCCGTAGGACGTGGATTAGTCCAAATCCGTGTTTTCTTAGATTTGGATTTGGGGTTTTGGTTTGAGGATACGTTAGCCATATTTGAGGCTAAGATCAACTCAAACGTTTGTTAAGGATACGTTAGTCCAGTTTGAGACTAAGATCAACTTAACGGGATCGTTTAGATCCGACAAAAGAGCATTTGGGCTCTAATGTTCCAGTTTAGGGACATAGTGGTCCATTAAATGTATGGCCGTCGGGACCCATCACCTCTCTGACGACGCTGAAGGATTACAACGACAGATGTCAGAGGAGTTCAAAGATGTACCCTTGAGCCAGAGTTGATTAGGGGGTTTATAGTCCGATTTGGGACTAGAGTCTGTTTGAAAGTTTAAGGATACGTTAGCCATTTTTGAGGCTAAGATCAACTTAAACGGTTGTTAAGGATACGTTAGTCCAGTTTGGGACTAAGATCGACTTAACGGGATCGTTTAGATCCGACAAAAGAGCAATTGGCTCTATTGTTCCAGTTTAGGGACATAGTGGTCCATCGCCAGTTTAGGGACGTGGTGGTCCAAATTCCAGTTTAGGGACGTGGTGGTCCATTGGTAGTTTAAGGACGCATAAGTCCATGGGTTTAAGGACCCCACAGTCCATATGGGTGTGTTTAAGGACGCATTAGTCCGTTAGTTTAAGGACGCATAAGTCCGTTAGTTTAAGGACGCATAAGTCCGTGGGTTTGAGGACCCTACAGTCCATGTTGATGTGTGGTTGTCGGGACCCGTCACCTCTCTGAAGACGTTGAAGGATTACAACGACAAATATCAGAGGAGTTCAGAGATGTACCCTTGAACCAATGAGTTGGTTTAAAGAGCAGATGTGCTCAGTTCAAGATGATTTGAGGACTTATGGCCAGTTTGGGCTAAGTCGAATTATGTTTGAAATATTGGCCCTCTGTTGGCCAATTGAAGGAGAGGCTTTGCCTCTAGAAACTTAGCCAATTGGGCTAAAACTAGTGTTAAACACTAAAGACCAACAGTGTTGAACACTGGGAATAAGATTAGCAAGTTAGTGTTAAACACTAAAAGATAATCAGTGTTAAACACTGGGAACAGAGTTTTCAAATTAGTGTTAAACACTAAGCAAATCAGTGTTAAACACTGCAAATAGAGTTTTCCAAACTAGTGTTAAACACTAAGAAAATCAGTGTTAAACACTGAGGACAGAGTCTTCAGATTAGTGTTAAACACTAAGGAGAGAGGGGTCACGTGTGGACACGTGAGAGCGCCCTGATTCCCCTTATTTTATTCTGCAGGTAAGTGTTTAACACTTTAGTTCTGACGGCCATCACGTGCGAGCACGTGATGAAAGCCCATGCTCTGTGCGTTATACTGCTCATCAGGGGTCACGTGGTGACACGTGAGGGCGCCCCAGAGCTCTTTTCTATTCTTTGTGCTTCAGAGATCACGTGGGGCACGTGAGGTACCTGAGATTGGGCCGAAACTCCTTTCTTCGTTCTGCTATTAAGTGTTAAACACTTTCATTTTTATTTTAGAGCATCACGTGTTGGCACGTGATGGGGATCTATGCGCCAATTGTTAAAGCATTTGTTGAGGGGTCACGTGATAACACGTGAGAGCGCCCAAAGCTTTCATTCCCTTTGCTTTTTCTTTCTGCGTTTTGGGAGTCACGTGGGAGCACGTGGGGTGATGCTTCAAAGTTCTTTGCAGGGGATCTTTTCAAGGGTCACGTGGGGGCACGCGACCCTAGTTCTTTTCATGAACAGAGATCTTTTAAGAATTGAATTCTTTGTAGGGTTAAACACTAATTATGATTTTGGAGGAATTAAATTCCTATCGTGAAAGAATTAAATTCTTATTTAGGATAAAACCCTGATTTCTTTTCAAAGGAATTAAATTCCCAGGTATGTAAAAGAATTAAATTCTTGATTAGGGTTAAACCCTAGTTTTGTTTTAGGAGAATTAAATTCTCAAAACTCAATTCCCCTTCTAAGTTTAGGATCTGCATGGCAGGATCTCAACCCGATGAGAATTAAATTCTCATCCTATGGGGAGATGTGCTCTGTACAGATCTTCAACCAGAAGAAGAACTAAGTTCTTCTTCTTTTTTTTATAAGAGTTAAACTCTTGAATTTTGAGAATTAATTTCTCTTTTTGAAGTTAATCTTTTCCCTTTTCTCACCTAGGGTTTTTCTTTTGCAGAGAATTAAATTCTCCTATCTCTGTTTCTTCTCTCTCCAAGGTACCTCCCTTCTCTTCTCTTCTTGGCTCCTATTTATAGGAGAAGGAAGAGAATCAATTTGTTTAGCAAATCTCTCATTAAGAGATTTGATTTGTATGTTGAGAGATTTGATTTATATTTATCATTAATTCTGGGCCTTTAGATCATTCAGTGAAGTTTATTCACCGTGGATTTTAAATCCAAAAGATATTCTATTTGTTATCTCGGTTAGATTTAGGGGGAATCTTTCCTTATTTAAGATTTTTCCATAAATTGGTGATTTTTAATCACCCTTGGATCTTTAATCCAACGGTTCCCCATGACCCTTTTCCATTTGGAAAGATTCAGAACTTTTAGAATTTAATTCTATTAAATTATAAGGCTTTTAAAGCCAGTCACGTGCTGGCACGTGACCTTTGGTCACGTGTGAGCACGTGACCCCCAATTGGGTTCCTTTCTCCGCCGCTTATTTATGTTTCAGTTTTAACCATCACGTGTCAACACGTGACCATTGGTCACGTGTAAACACGTGATACCGCGTTGAGGTAATTTCTGACTTTTAGAATTAAATTCAATTAATTATTTTAGAGGTTTTAAAAGCCCATCACGTGTCTGCACGTGACCCATGGTCACGTGTGAGCACGTGATGCCCCATTGGGGTCTTTTCCGAGTTTTTATTATATCTTTTAGCTCCTCCAGCGGGTTCTTAAAAGTCCATCACGTGTGGACACGTAATTCCTCATAACTTTTAATCCCGGATGAATTACGAGGCCCATAATATATCAAATCGAAGGGTTTTTTGAGTCGCTTTCGATACCATCAGAATTTATCTGTTTCTCCTTCGGGAGTTTGTCAAAAAAAACAGCCCGGAAGATACCGGTTCCCATTTTCTTAAGCGTATCGCTGCCATTTGATACCTTGGACTCTTTTGCGCAGAAATTTTTGGCGGGAACAATTGTATACGTAGACTAATTTATGTTGTCGCCCGTAGGGCGTGGATTTGTCCAAATCCGTATTTTCTTAGATTTGGATTTTGGTTTGGTTTAAGGATAAGTTAGTCTTATTTGAGACTAAGATCAACTTAAACGTTTGTTAAGGATACGTTAGTCTAATTTTAGACTAAGATCAACTCAACGCTTGTTAAGGATACGTCAGTCTAATTTTAGACTTAGATCAACTTAACGGGATCGTTTAGATCCAACAAAAGAGCATTTGGACTCTATTGTTTAGTTTAGGGACATTGCGGTCGATTTCCAGTTTAAGGACATGGTGGTCCAGGTTAAGGACATCATAGTCCGTGGGTTTAATGGGACCCCACAGTCTGAGGTTAAGGATATCGTAGTCCATGGATTTAAGGACCCCACAGTCCAGGTTAAGGACATCGTAGTCCATGGGTTTAAGGAGCCCACAGTTCAGGTTAAGGACATCATAGTCCATGGGCTTAAGGACCCCACAGTCCAGTTTAAAGACATCATGGTCTGTGGAATGTATAGCTGTCGGGACCCGTCACCTCTCTGAAGACGTTGAAGGATTACAACGACAAATATCAGAGGAGTTCAGAGATGTACTCTTGAACCAATTTTGGTTGGGAGATCTATAGTCTAATTTGGGACTAAAGTCTGTTAAAAGGTTTGTGAGCATACGGGCTCAGTTGATAGGAGTTGAACATTTTATTGTTCTGGCTATTGAGCCTTTATTTGGGTTTGGCCCTTTTAATAATGCTGAGCATTTGATCCTGACATTTCTTTTTTGTCTTGTATTGATGCATAGCATCATCAGAACAATGTGTGTTCTGACAGTGCGCCATGTGGCGCGACAGGCGCTTTGCGCCAATTAAAGAGCGCATTGCGCTTCTGCAAAGTAGCGCACACAAAAAGGACACGTGTCGCGCTTAGCGCTGAGCGCCAGTTTATAAGCGCATTGCGCTTTCAATTTATGAGCGCTTTGCGCTGGTTCGATGGAGCGCCTGTGAGTGACACGTGGCGCGCTTGGCTTTGAGCGCCAGTCCATTGGCGCAGTGCGCTATTTCAGAAGAGCAAAGCGCAAGTTGGGTTTGTGGTTGACACGTGGCATGTTTTGGCGCTGAGCGCCGGTCCAAGGAGCGCAAAAGCGCAGTTCATGAGTGCAAGGCACTTTCCAATAGCGCAAAGCGTATTTGATTAAATTTATGATCAGAGAACAAGTTTATGTTCTTTTATAGGAGGCTTTGCCTCAAGATTCAAGAACAAAAGTTCTTGTTTATAAAAAAAAAGCACTGCCTTAGTAGATCAACGATCTGTGAATGAAGTAAATACTTCTTTTGTCTTTATGATTAGATCTTTTGATCTTTTTATGAGAGACCTTGGTCTGTTGTAGATCTATGATCTTTTAAGAAGATAGTTCTTCTTTTTATGAGATGATTTTATCTCTTTGTTCATTGTTCATGATCTTTACCTTGAAGAATTAATCTTCTTTTGCTAAGAGCTTACTCTTCTTTCTTTGAGTTTTCTCAAAATTTGTAGGGGGTTTCTTTATCTCAGACTTGAAGTCTTGGGGCCTTTATATAGGGAAAATTGATTTGTTAAATCAGTTTTAAGTGATCTTTCTCTGATTGATTTGGGAATATTTCCCACCGTTGGATCTTTGATCCTAAGGCTTCTGTTTTTGCAGAAGATAATCTTCTTGTTTTAATAAGATTGAGAAAGCTTTCCCTGTAGAATTTGTTCTGTCTTTGGTAATTTTTATTTACCGTTCGATCATTGATCCAACGGTGCTCAGAGCACAATCTAGTTGTTTGGAAAGATTTTGAGGAATCTTTTCTTAACAGAATTTAATTCTGATTAATTAATGATTTATCATTATTAGTAGACCCTTTGATCTGACGGTGGGGAATTTTTAATTCCAGCGCTGGCGCACCTTGCGCTAGCGCACATACGTTTGACACGTGGCGCGCAGCGCAGAGCGCAGTGCAACTGCGCTTGCGCATCCGTGTTTGACACGTGGCGCGCAGCACAGAGCACTGGATCTGAAGCGTTGCTTCAATTTTTAAATTTTGAATTTTAAAGCAGAGCTTTGCTCTTATTGGGGGAAACAGTGACATTGATGAAGGAGACGGCTCGTGAGAAGAACCCGAGGATTATGTAGCGAGTTGTCACATGATCTCTCACCTGTCGATAAATGACGAAGAAGCTCCCTCGGCTTCGGAAAGCAACGTAGACGAACTGGGGGCAGGACCGGTGACGAAATCCCTGGAACCGTCAGATGATCTGATCGATAAACTGCTGAACGAAGCCCTTCAAAAGAGCAAAGCTGACCGAGAGCGTGAAACGGACATATACGAAAAGGTTAAGCGTCAGCGTTACGACGAAGAAGCTGCGGTGAGGAAGAGTCACAAAGTACTCCAACCAGATCGAAGTTGTTAGTTATATGTATGCCCTAGAGGCCATTATTGTACATGCGATGTATATTATAGTGGATGCATGGACATATATAGGGAGGACTTTCTTGCTCGACATGATAGTATGCTATCTGGTTGCACTTTATCTTAACATGTACACTTATTGTCTCTTTATTACATGTTGATAAAGCCTCTAGGATGAGTACTTGACTACCAGGATTATGATGCAGATCATACTAGTGGGGACAGGGTAGTCGGTAAATACATCCTTCAATAGTTCCTAGTCATGGGAATATCGAGACGGGGCATCGATATTCCAGAGTATACTGGCGTATATGCTTCTTGACCCATCTGATGGGCGATGGATGATCCCACATCCATTGGTGTTTGACATCAGAGATTGTATACGGGTGCTCAGTGGAGACTGGGTACACTGAACGGACTCGCCGAGAACTCCAAGATGGTATTATACCTATCGTCAAATAGCAGTTCTCTGGTGACACTGGTACAGGTTAGTCTGTCGACCCGAGATCGTCATAGAGTCTTGTGTATCTCCCACTGTGCTTTGATTTCCACCCTACCACGGCTCTACTGAGTCGTGCAAACCGATGGTTTTTGGGCACAGTCCCGAGTCACATGGAGGCAATGAGCGATAGGAGGGGATTCGTCTCTCCCGGTATTGGGGGTTGATATTGTGCTATGCTCGATTGGCTATAACAAGAAATCCCAGGCCAGAGTTGCTGAGATTTGCCGGTAAGTGTTATCATTGGTTTCTCAAACCGTTATGGACCTTGTATCGGCATGACTTATCAGGCTATTGGGGTCTGACATTATACCGCCCCCCAGGCCGCGATATGCGACATATCTGATGAAGAGACTGGACTGTACGATAGTGTTATTTGATTGGATTCACAGGAGTATGAGCAGACTTGCTTGTTAATCTTCTGATCAATCAATACCCGGATGGACGTTACGTTTAGCTGACCGCTTGCGGCTTGTGGGTGACTGATATGATCACCACCTACTGCCGGCGTATTGAAGAGTCTTTAGAGTCGTACACAGAGATTTCCTGATTCATGCGAAATGAAGTAGGAGCACATATGTGATATGTGCGGGACCAAGATTAATACGTGTATGTGATACCGTATTCTATTCTCGCGATATGTGATATCGGACGGTTATATGTGATATAGCCGGATTCTCGGATCAAGTGTTGATTCGATAAGTTGTTACATTTGATATTAGCCAGTTGTATGTGATATAGCCGGATTATTAAATCAAGTGTTGATTTAATAATTTAATGTATAATTATATAGTTGATAAATTGAATTACATTAACTAATATTAGCTCACTTAAGTTTTCTTTTTCTCACTAGTGTACACTTAGTATATGTGTGACATATATTAATGTACATCTTTTGTGTCATGCTAGATACCACATGCTACATGGGTGTATGAGACTCACACCATGCTTATAATAATGTGAGGTTTTATTTATTTAAAGTAATTCAATATTAGTTGGAAATTGTCAAGCTTGGAAGCTTGGAGAAGCTTGAAGCATCTTTGACTTAGTCCACTCGTTTTGTTTTACTTGTAGATATTTATTAACATAACCATTATTGTTAGCAATGGTTTATTCTCTACATGAGTTAGTGTATGACACTAACTCATGCATGGTTGCTATTCTCACCTCATGTGTTTCATTCTCATCTCCACTCATCTTCTTCTTCCTCATGGAAAAACTTCCTAGCTTTACAAATGGTGATGAAATATTGTGAGAAAATTAATCTAAAGAGAGCCCAATTCCTACTTCATCATCCTCTACTATATTAACCATTTAGTTTTGGGTGTTTGCTTCACTAATTTACCATTAGTGAAGAGATAGCAAGAGCTTGAGTCTCCTCGACGTAGATTATTTTCGGCCTCGAAGTCTTCGAGCAAGCTTGTTCATTTCTTCATGTGAACCCTTACTAGATTTCGGGTGTTCACTACTTAAAGCAAAGGGACTACTACACGGAGCTTTAGAAGTGAAGGACCGGTCTACAAAGGTTGTATTCCTTGTTCACTTAGTGTAATGTTTGATTACATGCTAGCTTGACTCCTAATTTTCTAGTTAGATCCTTGTCATGGGTTGCATAGCTCTATAGGTTTTTTAAAATTATATACTTGATGCCCCAAAAAAATCCTAGTTAGGGTGCTATAGAATCCAGCAGTGGTATCAGTACCAAGGTAAAGCATTAGGCGTTGTCTAGGCGAAATTAGAAGTTCGAACGAACTCCGAATACCTGAAATTTACCCTCTTTGGAAATTTTTCCAAAAGTTAGAATTTTTCATGTTAAAAATACTCTAAAAATCATGCAGGTAATTACATGGACCCACCTGAAGAACGGGTCCCTAACTCGTCTAAGTGACCGCGGAACCGTGGCCAAAACATGGTTTTGGAGGCGGTTCTGCGGCGCCACTTGAGAGGCTTGGGACGAGCCTTCAGCTGCTAGTCCATGGGTACTGTGGTATGGTTCTGGATATTTTTTAAACTCCGCTCAAGTGTTGAGCTCTTTGGGAAATTTTGGGTGTTTATTTATTCGATCGAGAAGTTTAACATCGTCTAGCTAACTGTGATTGTGATACAATATTTGGAATCCACAAAATTTAATTTTGTGAAAACTAATTAAAATTTTATAAATCTAGCAAATTTGTCTCATTTGATCGGTTGCCATGGAATTTTGATGAGGATCAAAAGTCCGTCGCAATTATGTAGTTTACGCGGATACTCACCGGGTAACCTTACTAGATAGCCACGCCCCATAGCCCCGACCAAGTGACTGTAGGAGAACCCGTCACCAAAAGCATCCGTTCGGATGCTCGCGGCCGCGGTGTTCCGCCTAATTGCACTTCATCGACGGCATCGGGGGTACGGCCGTCTACTAAACTTTCCGACAAGCATTCGATCAGATTGTCAGGAATCTTGTTGAATTACCTGACTGGTTATTGAAAAGTGTATTCAGTGTCGAGACTAAAATGCTGTTTATAATTGTTAGGCATGCGATGTCTAAGGAATTCATTTGGTTAGGCATGAAATCCAAAGTATGTGATACATTGGGTTTATGATGTCTAAGGGGGTTGCGGATTCCAATTGTTGTAGTTTTTCACTTTCTTTTCTGCAACCATAAGTTTAATATGTGGTGTATCGCCGGTTTCGTTGCTATATGTCAACAACAATTAGGATATGCATATTTACTTACGTTGATGACATGTGATGTGTTGCTGTGATATGTTATATTGGATCGTCGTGTTTGAATAGACGGGGTTTTTTATGTGAGATGAGTTTTTCATTTTCATTCATGTAAAAACTTGTATGTAATATTCTTTTATTGGGGCACTTCCGGATTGAGGATGATGTCACCATTGATTTATATTATTTACTTTTCCGCATTAGGATAGACCCAAGGCGGGGAGCACAAATAACCGGGTTCTAGGGTCCAGTGGGAGACCATCACGAGGAGTCAAGACTGGGTCTCCTAACTCTAGAATTGGTAGGGTTTCTTGCCACTCTCATAGGGGTCTAGGGATGTGGGTTTGGCTATTCATCGCGTCTGTGGAATCTGTGTTTTATACTGGCTTAATTTAAAACACGGAATTCCTTGTATATTCAATATTTCATATGTGTTCTTCTGCTACTGATATTTTGTGATGTGATCACTTATTATTCTGAGACGAATGCTTATATTATATATATGATATATAATAATAATTGTTGTTTTTGTTTCTTTTGTGATACTTGGAAAGCATAATTTGATGGGACTTCATTAATGAGATTAATGAAAGACAAAGAAACCTAAAGATGTTGTAGAAACTGGTTTTAAAAACTGTTAGCTCTAGTTCTTGCTTTGCATAGCGGTATTCCTTATAGAATATCCAGCACCTTATTCGATAAGGAAAGAGTCGAGATCCCTTCACCGGGAGTGACCTCTTTAGCGAAAATGGCAGATGCTACAACCCACTCGGTGTTATCTTTTGATTACTTTTTTAGTTCATACTTTGCATAGTGGTATTCCTTGTAGAATATCCAGCACCTCATTCGATGAGAAAAAAAGCTGAGATCACTTCACCGGGAATGGCCTCTTTAGAAAAACTAGTAAAAGCCTCAAAAACAGTTCATTTTCAAAATCATTCGATTCTAAAACGATATCAAGTTCAAAGCGTTAAAGGTTTTCATAAAAAACCATCCGCAGACCCTCCATCATTTTAGGAAGTAGAGTACTTAGTATTCGTGCTACGTATGTTGACTATAGCCTAGGCATAGTGTACTGTAGCTAAGTGATGTGTTCCTACACAGCATATGATGTGATTAATTAGGACAGTCACATGATTATGTTGACCATAGCCAAGGGTCATGTGGGTGGGTCTAATTAATCATGAAATGACGGGTAGAACTTGACTAGGACTTATGATATATTGACTATAGCCAAGGTCATAAGTTCTAAGGGTAAAAACCATTATCGGTAATTTCAAGTGTTGAAATTTGCAATGAGATTGCATACCTTTTATGAGATAGTTGGATCCTGATACCCATTGCGAGTAAGAGTTACTCCTGGGAGAGTTTTGCACATTACAATTAGCCGATCAAGTAGGTGTCTAGAAAGGTGTTAACGGGATTACACCCCTGGGAAAACGAGGTTTATTTTAATTAGGTCTGTGCGAAAGCACGGAGAACCTCCCTCTAAGTACCGACACTAGCCTGGCCGAAAGATTAGCGAACTTGTAAGGTGTAATTAATCCCGGCTAGTCTTACCTTTTAGGGTTTGAAGGAAGATTTGATAAAAACAGTAGGAGCCATCCTGATTAGATAAAATAATAACCAATATAATCTTGCAAGAGCGCACGCAGAGTGTTTTCTTCTCTCTCTCTCTCTCTATCTTGGTAGCGACCATGCCATGTCTTAATCAAGATAATAATATGGATGCATTGACCGAACCTGCTTATTATACTGAGCTGGGGAACGTTGGTTCCGCTCTATCTTATCATTGTTATAAGTCCGGACAGAAAATAAGGGAATACCAAGATTCCCATGCCACCCAATCGAGGATTAATCATGTTGATGTATATTCTTCGGATGTGTTCGTTACCAAGAACTTTTTCTCAGTCTCCTCTACATCCTAGGTATGAGATACCGGATCAGGATCCCACATATGTAATTTGTTACATGGGCTATAGAAAGGTAGAAAACTGAGATTAGGTGATATTTCTCTAAGTGTTAGAGAATGGCCCAATTGTTGCAGCCAAATCAGTTGGCAGATATCACCTTGTATTACCAAGAGGTAAATACATTAATTCTGAACGAATGTTATTACATACCGAACCTGATATACAACATTACATTGGTTTGTTTAATAAGGTAAAGAAGGATATAATTTTGTATTGATGGATAATGTTGTGAACATTTTCGTTAATCAAGAGTTGATTGGATCAGGCACGTTATGTTATGGCATATACGTTCTAAATCAAACCACAGTTCAAGGTATACAGAACACACACAAAAGGGATAGTTCAGAAATGAACGAATCCTTCTTGTGGCGTTGTAGACTAGGTCATATCAATGCGACACGACTAGCTAACTTACATAAGGATGAATATTTTAATCTGTTCGAATTTTTCATCTTATGATACTTGCCAGTCTTGTCTCAACGGTAAAAGGACCAATACTCTGTTTACAGGAAACAGAGAAAGAGTTAGTGAACTCTTGGGACAGATACATAATGATGTATACGGTCCGATGTCTACAAATGCAAGGGTTGGTTCTTTGTACTTCATTATATTCACTAATCATCTCTCAGGATTCGGACATATGTTCCTGTTGAAACAGAAGTCTGAAACTTTTGAGAAATTCAAGGAATATAAGCTTGAAGTTGAGAACCAGACAGGTAGAAGTAATAAAGTCCTTCGATGTGATCGAGGAGGAAAATACTTGGGCATGGAGTTCCTGGATTATTTAAAGGAGAATGTGATTCCTTTTCAGCTTACTCCTTCGTATCCACCACAGCACGAACGGTGTATCGGTTCGGAGGTATCGCACCCTATGAGATACAGTGCGCTCTGTGATGAGTACCACTGAGTTACCTGTTTCCTTTTGGGTGTTAAGCACTTGAGAAGCTGCATACCTATTGAATGGGGTTCTATCCAAATCACTTCCTACCACTTCATATGAGATATAGAATGGGAAGAGACCATGTCTTAAACGAGTTAAGATATGGGGTTGTCTATCCTATGTTGAAAAGCAAAATCCGGACAAGCTCGAGGCAAGGTCAGTTCTGTATAAGTTTGTTGGATTTCCCAAACATTTGCTGGGGTATATCTTCTACCTAACTGAGGAGGAAAAGGTATTTTGTTTCTCAGCATGCCACCTTTTTCCAAAAGTAATTTCTTGTGAAGAAATTTGTGGTCATAAAGTAGAACTAGAAAGAGTTCCTGCTAGACAAACTAACAGTTGATGATTTGGTGGAACCAAAGGATTCAATAGTCTCCAACGAAGCTCAGCCTCTCCGCGAATCTGGTAAAGTTCCTCATCCACTTGAGAGATACTACGGTCTTCTTGGTGATAGTGGGAGCAGGGACTGCATCATGGTAGATGATGGCCCAACTAGGTTCAGGCAGGCCATCACGAGTGGAGACTCTGTGTAAAGGCTGGATGTTGTGCGATCAAAGATGGAATCCATATACACAACAAAGTATGACTTTGAATGTTACACCTAAAGGGGTAAAACCTATCGGGAGAAATCGGATCTTGAGAAGATTCTTGGTGTAAATTGAAAAGTTGAGACTTTTAAAGATACGCTTAAGTCCATCAGGATTACAGCAGGCATCGCAGAGTTGGAACATTTGTTTTGATGTGGCATTCAAAGTGTTTGACTTCGTCAAAAAGGTAGATGAACCTTATATATACAAGAAGGTTGTAGAGAGTAAAGTTATCTTATACGTATTGTACGTAGATGGCATACTCTTGATAGGAAATGGTTTCCTATGCTACACTCGGTCAAGCTCCTCTTATCACGAGGATTCTCCATGGAAGATCTAGATGATACCTGCTACATCTTGTAGATTATGATCTATGTTGATAGATCTATATGGATGTTGGGAGTGTACCAAAATCCAGGTACATTAACAACATACTAAAGGGTTTAGTATGGAGGATTCTAAGCATGGTGGTTCACCCACTTACTCATGAATCACTCTCTCCAAAAGATGTCTCCCGAGACTGATTTGGAGAGAGCTCGTGTGCAAGGGATACCCTATGCTTTGGCAATAGGCTCTATCACATATGCGATGTTATGTACCAGACCAGATATAGCTAACTCACTAGTTGTAGTGATCAGGAATAAATCGGATCTTGGGACAATCACTGGACAGTTATGAAGGACATTCTTAAGTACTTGAGAAGCACTAAAGAGATGTTCTTGGGGTTTTGGTAATGGTGAACTCCAGTAGGAGTCCTTACCAATTAGAGCTTTCAGAGTGATAAGGTCGACTGAAAGTCAGTCACATGCGTTGTTTTTACCCTCAGAGGAGGGACGGTATGTTGAAAGAGTTCCAAACTAAATACCGTGGCATACTAGACAATAAAGGATGAATACATCGCTACCAACGATGCTGTCAAAGTGACTGTCTGGGCATCTCTTGTTCATGAGATGAACATGGTTCCTACCATTGAGCATCCAATAACTTTTATCGAGACAACAATGGAGTTGTGGCTTTGTCCTAAGAACGCGGGTCCCATCAACGATCCAGACATATTCTGAGGACAGCATCACCTGATCAGGGAGATGGTTAATCTCCAGAGGATCGAGGTCAGGAGAGATGACGCGAAGGAAAACACGGCGGATCCACTCATAAAGGCCTTTCCCTAGAGAGACTTCTATAGAACGTTGAGTATGAGATACTACAACAACTAACCCAAGTGCAAGTGGGAGATAGTTAGTTATATATATGCCCTAGAGGCCATTATTGTACTTGCGATGTATATTATAGTGGATGATTGGACATATATAGGGAGGACTTTCTTGCTCGACATGATAATATGCTATCTGGTTGCACTTTATCTTAACATGTACACTTATTGTCTCTCTATTACATGTTGATAAAGCCCTTAGGATGAGTACTTGACTACCAGGATTATGATGCAGATCATACTAGTGGGGACAGGGTACTCGGTAAATACATCCTTCAATAGTTCCTAGTCGTGGGAGTATCGAGACGGAGCATCGATATTCCAGAGTAGACTGGCGTATACGCTTCTTGACCCATATGATGGGCGATGGATGATCCCACATTCATTGGTGTTTGACATCAGAGATGGTGTACGGGTGCTCAGTGGAGACTGGGTACACTGAACAGACTCGCCGAGAACTCCTAGATGGTATTATACCTATCGTCGGATAGCGGTTCTCTGGTGACACTGGTACAGATTAGTCTGTCGACCCGAGATCGTCATAGAGTCTTGTGTGTCTCCCGCTGTTCTTTGATTTCCACCCTACCAAGGCTCTACTGAGTCGTGCAAACCGGTGGTTTTTGGGCACAGTCCCGAGTCACATGGAGGCAATGAGCGATAGGAGGGGATTCGTCTCTCTCGGTATTGGGGGTTGATGTTGTGCTATGCTCGATTGGCCATAATAGGAAATCCCTGCCCAGAGTTGCTGAGATTTGCCGGTAAGTGTTATCGGTAGTTTCTCGAACCGTTATAGACCTTGCATCGGCATGACTTATCAGGCCATTGGGGTCTGACGTTATACCACCCCCCAGGTGGCGATATGTGACATATCTGACGAAGAGACTGGACTATACAGTAGTGTTACTTGATTGGATTCACGGGAGTATGACCAGGCTTGCTTGTTGATCTTCGGATCGCTCAATACCCGGGTGGCCGTTACGTTTAGCTGACCGCTTGCGGCTTGTGGATGACTGATATGATCACCACCTACTGCCGGAGTATTGACGAGTCTTTAGAGTCGTACACAAAGGTTTCCTGGTTCATGCGAAACGAAGTAGGAGCACATATGTGATATGCGCGGGACCGGGATTAATACGCGTATGTGATACCGTATTCTATTCTCGCGATATGTGATATCGGCCGGTTATATGTGATATAACCGGGTTATCGGATCAAATGTTGATTCGATAAGTTGTTACATTTGATATTAGCCGGTTGTATGTGATATAGCCGGATTATTAAATCAAGTGTTGATTTAATAATTTAATGTATAATTATATATTTGATATATTGAATTACATTAACTAATATTAGCTCACTTAAGTTTTCCTTTTCTCACTAGTGTACACTTAGTATATGTGTGACATATATTAATGTACATCTTTTGTGTCATGCTAGATGCCACATGCTACATGGTTGTATGAGACTTACACCATGCTTATAATAATGTGAGGTTTTATTTATTTTAAGTAATTCAATATTAGTTGGAAATTGTCATGCTTGGAAGCTTGAAGCATTTTTGACTTAGTCCACTAGTTTTATTTTACTTGTAGATATTTATTAACCTAACTATTATTGTTAGCCATGGTTTATTCTCTACATGAATTAGTGTATGGCATTAACTCACCCATGGTTTCTATTCTCACCTCATGAGTTTCATTCTCATCTCCACTTCATCTTCTTCTTCCTCATGGAAAAGCTTTCTAGCTTTTCAAATGGTGATGCAATATTTTGAGAAAAATTAATCTAAAGAGAGCCCAATTCCTACTTCATCATCCTCTACTATATTAGCCATTTAGTTTAGTGAAGAGGTAGCATGAGCTTGAGTCTCCTCGACGTAGATCATCTTCGGCCTCGAAGACTTCGAGCAAGCTTGTTCATTTTTTTATGTGAACCTTTACTAGATTTCGAGTGTTCACTACTTGGAGCGAAGGGACACGGAGCTTTAGAAGTGAAGGACCGGTCTACAAAGGTTGTATTCCTTGTTCACTTAGTGTAATGTTTGATTACATGCTAGCTTTACTCCTAATTTTCTAGTTAGATCCTTACCATGGGTTGCATAGCTCTCTAGGTTTTTTAAAATTGTATACTTGATGCCCAAAAAAAATCTTAGTTAGGGTGCTATGGAACCCAGCAGTGGTATCAGTGCCAAGCTAGAGCATTAGGCGTTGTCTAGGCGAAGTTAGAAGTTCGAACGAACTCCGAATACCTGAAATTTACCCTTCTCTGGAAATTTTTCCAAAAGTTGGAATTTTTCATCTTAAAAATACTCTAAAAATCATGCATGTAATTACATGGACCCACCTGAAGAACGAGTCCCAAACTCGTCTAAGTGACCGCGTAACCGCGGCCAAAACATGGTTTTGGCGCCACTTGAGAGGCTTGGGATGGGCCTTCAGCTGCTGGTCCATGGGTACTGTGGTATGGTTCTGGGTATTTTTTAAACTTCGCTCAAGTGTTGTGTTCTTTGGGAAATTTTGGGTGTTTATTTATTCGATCGAAAAGTTTAACATCGTCTAGCTATCTGTGATTGTGATAAAATATTTGGAAACCATAAAATTTAGTTTTGTGAGAACTAATTCGAATTTTATAAATCTAGCAAGTTAGTCTCATTTGATCGGTTGCCACGGAATTTTGATGAGGATCAAAAGTCCATCGCAATTATGTAGTGTACGGGGATACTCGCCGGGTAACCTTACTAGATAGCCACGCCCCATAACCCCGACCAAGTGACTGTAGGAGAACCCCGTCACCAAAAGCACCCGTTCGGGTGCTCGCGGCCGCGGTGTTCCGTCTAAGTGCACTTCGTCGACGGCATCAAGGGTGCGGCCATCTACTAAAGTTTCCGACGAGCATTCGATCAGGTTGTCGGGAATCGTGTTGAATTTCCTGACTGGTTATTGAAAAGTGTTTTCAATGTCGAAACTAAAATGCGGGGTTTATAATTGTTATCCATGCGATGTCTAAAGAATTCATTTGGTTAGGCATGAAATCTAAAGTATGTGATACATTGGGTTTATGATGTCTAAGGTGGTTGCGGATTCCAATTGTTATATTTTTCACTTTCTTTTCTGCGACCGTAAGTGTAATATGTGGTGTATCGTCGGTTTCGTCGCTATATGTCAACAACAATTGGGATACGCATATTTACTTACGTTGATGACTTGTGATGATTATGTGTTGCTGTGATATGTTATATTAGATCGTCGTGTTTGAATAGCCGGGGGGTTTTATGTGAGATGAGAGTTTTTCATTTTCATTCATGCAAAAACATTTATGTAATATTCTTTTATTGGGGCACTTCCGGGTTGAGGATGATGTCACCATTGATGTATATTATTTACTTTTCCGCATTAGGATAGACCCAAGGCGCGGAGCACAAGTAACCGGGATCTAGGGTCCGGTAGGAGACCATCTCGAGGAGTCAAGACCGGGTCTCCTAACTCTAGAATTGGTAGGGTTGCTTGCCGCTCTCGTAGGGGTCTAGGGATGTGGGTTTGGCTATTCATCGCGTCCGTGGAATCCGTGTTTTATACTGGCTTAATTTAAAACAATGAATTCCTTGTATATTCAATATTTCATATGTGTTCTTCTCCTGCTGATATTTTGTGATGTGATCACTTGTTATTCTGAGACGAATGCTTATATTATATATATGATATATAATAAAATATTGTTGTTTTCCTTTCTTCTGTGATACTTGGGAAGCATAATTTGATGGGACTTCATTAATGAGATTAATGAAAGAAAAAGAAACCTAAAGATGTTGCAGAAACTGGTTTTAAAAACTGTTAGCTCTAGTTCTTGTTTTGCATAGCGGTATTCCTTGTAGAATATCCAGCACCTTATTCGATAAGGAAAGAGCCGAGATCCCTTCACCGGGAGTGACCTCTTTAGCAAAACTGGCAGATACTATAACCCACTCGGTGTTGTCTTTTGATTGCTTTTTTAGTTCATGCTTTGCATAGCGGTATTCCTTGTAGAATATCCAGCACCTCATTCGATGAGGAAAGAGCCGAGATCACTTCACCGGGAATGACCTCTTTAGCAAAACTAGTAAAAGCCTCAAAAACACTTCTTTTTCAAAATCACTCAATTTTACAACGATATCAAGTTCAAAGCGTTAAAGGTTTTCATAAAAAACCATCCGCAGACCCTCCGTCATTTTAGGAAGTAGAGTACTTAGTATTTGTGCTATGTATGTTGACTATAGCCAAGGCGTAGTGTACGGTAGCTAAGTAATGTCTTCCTACACAGCATATGATGCGATTAATTAAGACAGTCACATGATTATGTTGACCATAGCCAAGGGTCATGTGGGTGGGTCTAATTAATCACGAAATGACGGGTAGAACTTGACTAGGACTTATGATATGTTGACCATAGCCAAGGTCATAAGTACTAGGGGTAAAAACCATTATCGGGAATTTCAAGTGTTGAAATTTGCAATGAGATTGCATACCTTTTATGAGATAGTTGGATCCCGATACCCATTGCGAGTAAGAGTTACTCCTGGGAGAGTATTGCACATTACAATTAGCCGATCAAGTAAGTGTCTAGAAAGGTGTTAACAGGATTACGCCCCTGGGAAAACGAGGTTTATTTTAATTAGGTCCGCACGAAAGCACGGGGCACCTCCCTCAAAGTACCGACACTAGCCTGGCCGAAAGATTGGCGAACTTGTAAAGTGTAATTAATCCCGGCTACTCTTACCTTTTAGAATTTGAAGGAAGATTTGGTAAAAACAGTGGGAGTCATCCTGATTAGATAAAATAATAACCAATCTAATCTTGTAAGAGTGTTCTCTCTCTCTCTCTCTCTCTCTCTCTCTCTCTCTCTCTCGGGGTAGCGACCATGTCACGCCTTAATAAAGATAATAATATGGATGCATTGACCGAACCTTCTTATTATACTGAGCTGGGGACTGTTAGTTCCGCTCTATCTTATAATTGTTATAAGTCCGAGCAGAAAATAGGGGAATACCAAGATTCCCTTGCCACCCAATCGAGGATTAAGCATGTTGATGCATATTCTTCGAATGTGTTCGTTACCAAGAACTGTTTCTCAGTCTCATCTACGTCCTAGGTATGAGATACCGGATCAGGATCCCATATATGTAATGTGTTACATGGGCTATAGAAAAGTAGAAAACTGAGATTGGGTGATATGTCTCTAAGTGTTAGAGAATGGTGCAATTGTTGCAGCTAAATCAGTTAGCAGATTTCACCTTGTATTACAAGAGGTAAATACATTGATTCTGAACGAATGTTATTACATACAGAACCTGATATACAACATTACATCGGTTTCTTTAATAAGTTAAAGAAATATATAATTTTGTATTGATGGATAATGTTGTGAACATTTTCCTTAATCAAGACTTGATTGGATCAGGCACGTTATGTTATGGCATATACGTTCTAAATCAAACCACAGTTCAAGGTATATAGAACACACACAAGAGGGATAGTTCAGAAATGAACGAATCCTTCTTGTGGCGTTGTAGACTAGGTCATATCAATGCGACACGACTAGCTAAGTTACATAAGGATGAATATTTTAATCTGTTCGAATTTTTCATCTTATGATACTTGTCAGTCTTGTCTCAAAGGTAAAATGACCAATACTCTGTTTACTGGAAACATAGAAAGAGTTGGTGAACTCTTGGGACAGATACATAATGATGTATACGGTCCTATGTCTACAAATGCCAGGGTTGGTTCTTTGTACTTCATTATATTCACTAATCATCTCTCAGGATTCGAACATATGTTCTTGTTAAAACACAAGTCCGAAACTTTTGAGAAATTCAAGGAATATAAGCTTGAAGTTGAGAACCAGACGAGTAGAAGTATTAAAGTCCTTCGATGTGATCGAGGAGGAAAATACTTGGGCATGGAGTTCCTGGATTATTTAAAGGAGAATGTGATTCCCTCTCAGCTTACTCCTTCGTATACACCACAGCACGAACGGTATATCGAGACGGAGGTATTGCACTCTATGAGGTACAGTATGCTCTATGATGAGTACTGCTGAGTTACCTGTTTCCTTTTGGGTGTTAAACACTTGAGAAGCTGCATACCTATTGAATGGGGTTCTATCCAAATCACTGCCTACCACTTCATATGAGATATAGAATGGGAAGAGACCATGTCTTAAATGAGTTAAGATATGGGGTTGTCCGACCTATGTTGAAAAGAAAAATCCGGACAAGCTCGAGGCAAGGTCAGTTCTGTATAAGTTTGTTGGATATTATGAACATTTGCTGGGGTATATCTTCTACCTAACTGAGGAGAAAATGGTGTTTTTTTTCTCAGCATGCCACCTTTTTACAAAAGGAATTTCTTGTGAAGAAATTGGTGGTCATGGAGTAGAACTGGAAGGAGTTCCAGCTAGACAAACTAACAGCTGATGATTTGGTGGAACCAAAGGATTCAATAGTCTCCAACGAAGCTCAGCCTCTCCGCGAATCTGGTAAAGTTCCTCATCCACTTGAGAGATACTACGGTCTTCTTGGTGATAGTGGGAGCAGGGACTGCATCATGGTAGATGATGGCCCAACTAGGTTCAGGCAGGCCATCACGAGTGGAGACTCTGTGTAAAGGCTGGATGTTATGCGATCAAATATAGAATCCATATACACCAACAAAGTATGAATTTGAATGTTACACCTAAAGGGTTAAAACCCATTGGGAGCAATCGGATCTTGAGAAGATTCTTGGTGTAAATAGAAAAGTTGAGACTTTCAAAGCTACGCTTAAGTCCATCAGGATTACAGCAGGCATCGCAGAGTTGGAACATTTGTTTTGATGTGGCAGTCAAAGTGTTTGACTTCATCAAAAAGGTAGATGAACCTTGTATATACAAGGTTGTAGATAGTAAGGTTATCTTATACGTATTGTACGTAGATGATATACTCTTGATAGGAAATGGTTTCCTATGCTACACTCGGTCAAGTTCCTCTTATCATGAGGATTCTCCATGGAAGATCTGGATGATACCTGCTATATATTGTGGATTCTGATTTATGTTGATAGATCTATATGGATGTTGGGAGTGTCCCAAAATCTAGGTACATTAACACCATACTAAAGGGTTTAGTATGGAAGATTCTAAGCGTGGTGATTCGCCCACTTACTCATGAATCACTCTCTCCAAAAGATGTCTCCCGAGACTGATTTGGAGAGAGCTAGCATGCAAGGGATATCCTATGCTTTGGCAGTAGGCTCTATCGCATATGCGATGTTATGTACAAGACCAGATATAGCTAACTCACTAGCTGTAGTGATCAGGAATCAATCGGATTTTTGAAGCATCACTAGACAGCTATGAAGGACATTCTTAAGTACTTGGGAAGCACTAAAGAGATGTTCTTGGGATTTTGGTAATGGTGAACTCCAGTAGGAGTCCTTACCAATTCGAGTTTTCAGAGTGATAAGGTCGACTGAAAGTCAGTCACAGGCGTTGTTTTTACCCTCAGTGGAGGGACGGTATGTTGAAAGAGTTCCAAGCTAAATACCGTGGCATACTAGACGATAAAGGCTGAATACATCGCTACCAACAATGCTGCCAAAGTGGTTGTCTGGGCATTTCTTGTTCATGAGATGAATATGGTTCCTACCATTGAGCGTCCAATAACTGTTATTGAGATAACAAGGGAGTTGTGGCTTTGTCCTAGGAACACAGGTCCCATCAACGATCCAGACATATTCTGATGACAGCATCACCTGATCAGGGAGATGGTTGATCTCCAGGGGATCGAGGTCAAGAGAGATGATGCGAAGGAAAACCAGGCGGATCCACTCACAAAGGCCTTTCCCTAGAGAGACTTCTATAGGACGTTGAGTATGAGATACTACAACAACTGGCCCTAGTGCAAGTGGTAGATTGTTAGTTATATGTATGCCCTAGAGGCCATTATTGTACATGCGATGTATATTTTAGTGGATGCTTGGACATATATAGGGAGGATTTTCTTGCTCGACATGATAGTATGCTATCTGGTTGCACTTTATCTTAACATGTATACTTATTGTCTCTCTATTATATGTTGATAAAGCCCTTAGGATGAGTACTTGACTTCCAAGATTATGATGCAGATCATACTAGTGGGGACAGGGTAGTCGGTAAATCATCCTACAATAGTTCATAGTCGTAGGAGTATCGAGACGGGGCATCGATATTCCAGAGTAGACTGGCGTATACGCTTCTTGACCCATATGATGGGCGATGGATGATCTCACATCCATTGGTGTTTGACATCAGAGATGGTATACAGGTGCTCAGTGGAGACTGGGTACACTGAACGGACTCGCCGAGAACTCCTAAATGGTATTATACCTATCGTCAGATAGCAGTTCTCTAGTGACACTGGTACAGGTTAGTCTGTCGACCCGAGATCGTCATAGTGTCATGTGTGTCTCCTACTGTGCTTTGATTTCCACCCTACCACGGCTCTACTGAGTCTTGCAAACCGGTGATCTTTAGGCACAGTCCCGAGTCACATGGAGGCAATGAGCGATAGGAGGGATTCGTCTCTCCCGGTATTGGGGGTTGATATTGTGCTATGCTCGATTGGCCATAACAGGAAATCTCTGGCCAGGGTTGCTGAGATTTGCCGGTATGTGTTATCGGTAGTTTCTCGAACCGTTATGGGCCTTGCATCAGCATGACTTATCAGGCTATTGGGGTCTGACGTTATACCACCCCCCAGGCTGCGATATGTGACATATCTGGCGAAGAGACTGTACTGTACGGTAGTGATACTTGATTGGATTCCCAGGAGTATGAGCAGACTTGCTTATTGATCTTCTGATCGCTCAATACCCGGGTGGCCGTTACGTTTAGCTGACCGCTTGCGGATTGTGGGTGACTGATATGATCACCACCTACTGCCGGCGTATTGACGAGTCTTTAGAGTCGTACACAGAGGTTTCCTGGTTCATGCGAAACGAAGTAGGAGCACATATGTGATATGTACGGGACCGAGATTAATACGCGTATGTGATACCGTATTCTATTCTCGCAATATGTGATATCGGCCGGTTATATGTGATATAGCCGAGTTATCGGATCAAGTGTTGATTCGATAACTTGTTACATTTGATATTAGCCGGTTGTATGTAATATAGCCCGATTATTAAATCAAGTGTTGATTTAATAATTTAATATATAATTATATATTTGATATATTGAATTACATTAACTAATATTAGCTCGCTTAAGTTTTCTTTTTCTCACTAGTGTACACTTAATATATGTGTGAATGTACATCTTTTGTGTCATGCTAGATGCCACATGCTACATGGGTGTATGAGACTCACACCATGCTTATAATAATGTGAGGTTTTATTTATTTAAAGTAATTCAATATTATTTGGAAATTGTCATGCTTGGAAGCTTGGAGAAATTTGAAGCATCTTTGACTTAGTCCACTAGTTTTGTTTTATTTCTAGGTATTTATTAACCTAACCATTATTGTTAGCCATAGTTTATTCTCTATATGAGTTAGTGTATGACACTAACTCACCCATGGTTGCTATTCTCACCTCATGAGTTTCATTCTCATCTCCACTTCATCTTTTCCTTCCTCATGGAAAAGCTTTCTAGGTTTTCAAATGGTGATGAAATATTATGAGAAAAATTAATCTAAAGAGAGCCCAATTCTTACTTTATCATCCTCTACTATATTAGTCATTCAGTTTAGGGTGTTTGCTTCACTAATCTACCATTAGTGAAGAGGTAGCATGAGTTTGAGTCTCCTCGACGTAGATCATCTTCGGCCTCGAACACTTCGAGCAAGCTTGTTCATTTCTTCATGTGAACCCTTACTAGAGTTCGGGTGTTTACTACTTGGAACGAAGGTACTACTACATGGAGTTTTAGAAGTGAAGGACCGGTCTACAAAGGTTGTATTCCTTGTTCACTGAGTGTAATATTTGATTACATGCTAGCTTAACTCCTAATTTTCTAGTTAGATCCTTACCATGGGTTTCCTAGCTCTCTAGGTTTTTTAAAATTGTATACTTGATGCCCCAAAAAAAATCCTGGTTAGGGTGCTATGGAACCCAGCAAAAGAGCACCCGCGGCAGACAAAAGCAAGTTTAAAATAGGGAAACGGTTTGCCAAAACCTTGTCAATGGGAATGAAGCTACCACATTTTGAAGGAAATACTCCCGGGAGTAAGTGCATTAATGAAGCGGATGTACATCCAAAATACTGCTTATATAATCGAAGGTTCTTACTCCCTACCGAAGGGTTGCTTATATAAGAGATCGTTCGACTGTCTGTGGCTGAGATGCCTGGGACCAGAAGAAGCAAAAAGGGTCGTCCAAGAAACTCACGACGGACTCTGCGGTTCTCATCTGGCCGGGCTAAAGATGAAGCTAAAGATCAAAAGAATGGGTTACTATTGGCCCACAATAATTCAGGACAGACTCGAATATGCGAAGCAGTGTAACTTGTGCCAAATTCACGAGGACTTCATCCACCAGCATCCAAATCCGCTACACCCAACATTGGCTAGTTGGCCGTTCGAAATATGTGGGACCGATATAATCGGGCCCATAGAGCCAGCATCATCCAGAGGACATCGGTTCATATTGGCAACGACCGATTACTTTTCCAAGTGGGCAGAAGCAGTACCGCTAAGAGAAGTGAAGACGGAAAACATCATCCATTTCTTCAGGACACATGTCATCTACCAGTTCACCCCGCGACGAATCATCTCGGATAATGGGTCAGCCTACAGGAACCATAAAATCAGCCACTTCGCATAGCAGCATAATATAGATTGGAGATACTCTTCAGTCTATAATCCCCGAGCTAACGGTCTAGCTGAGTCTTTCAACAAGACCCTGACAAAGATCATAAAAAAAACGGTGTCCAAAAATAAAAGGGACTGGCACGAGAGACTGCATGAAGCTCTCTGAGCATATCGAACCACGTTCAAAACGGCCACGAATACAACGCCATTCGCGTTGGTATTCGGCACGAAAGCAGTACTTCCCTTGGAGATAAAGCTACTCGCTCTGGGAGTAGCGGTTCGATACGAGCTGACGGATGAAGAAAATGCCCATCTTCGGCTCGAGGAGCTCGATGCCCTCAATGAAACTCACCTCATAGCGCAACAAAAACTGGAAGCTTACAAAGCAAGGATGACGCGCTCATACGAAAGACTAACTAGGCCAAGAACATTCCGCCAAGGCGTACTCATGCTAGTTATCAAAAGACCTATGATCCCCAACCGTGCAAAACGGGGGAAATTCGAGCAAAACTACGAGGGCCCATACATTATAGAAAAGGTCTACCAAGGTGGGGCCTACTTGCTCATGAACTTGCATGGAAAAAGACCCTTCCGGCCAATAAACGGTCGATTCCTTAAAAAATACTACCCATGACGAGTCACAACTCAGGATAACGATAGATGACGACGCTCGTGTCCGCTCGCTGTCTTTCTGAGTCCAAACTTTATTATTAGTATCCGACAAAACTTCGCCTCAAAGCTGCAACGGACCGGAAAGTCCTTACACTAATGGTGGACCGCAATGTTCTTAAACTAACATTGGACCGAAATGTCCCTAAACTAGTACTCTTTGCCCCAAATATGGCGATATCCATTTCTGGGATCCGTGTTGCAATCAAAGTTCCCACGGAGTGAAAAAACCGATACGTCATCAAGCGAATTGGGCACAGATGAAAACCCGAAAAGGCTCCGTGAGTAAAAACAGCAGGACTACCGGCGAGTTTTTGAAAACCCGAAAGGGCGCACTCTTGTTAAAATAAATACACCTGCAAGGTCCTCTCGACCTTGTGAGGAGAAGACACCTGCGTGAGATCCTTACGACTCACAAAGGAGCAACACACTTAGGGATCCCCACGATTCCTAAGGAGAAATCACACTTACGAGATCCTCACGACTCGTAAGGAGAATCCCCCCTACAAGACCCTTACGGCTCATAGGATTCGAAAGCCTTAAGATACAGGGACCTGAATCTGTTCTTTAAGCAATCACACTCCCCAAGTTGCCCTACAAGCGGTCCAATATTGATCCTTATATACAATCCACGGGCACAAATAAACGATTTTCCCACCAAGATTCCACCAATGATGAGGAATGTCCTCATGTGGTGGACGACACTTATAAGTCCTCTCGACTTGTAAGGAAAAAACACTCTTGTAAGATCCTTACGACTTGCAAGAGAAAATATCACTTAGGAGCCCTCACAACTTCTAAGGAGAACTTATACCTACGAGATCCTCACGACTCGTAAGGAGAAATACATTTACGAGACCCTTACGGCTCATAAAGCCAAAAAGCCTTAGTCGGCAGGACCTTAACCCTGTTTGCTAAGACACCTTTGTTCAAATCGACAAAGGCAAATAATGATTTGCTCCTGACAATCTCCCAGTTGTAGCGATGCTGATGCCTAAATCGGTATCAAATTCCAAGTCCTTTCACGGCAAATGATAATTTTCTCCTGGCAATATCCCAGTTGTAGCGATGATGATGCCTAAATCGGTATCAAATTCTAAGTCCTTTCACGGCAAATGATGATTCGCTCGTGGAAAAATTCCAGTCGCAGCGATGCTGATGCCAAAATTGGTGTCAGATCTCGAGTTCTATACTCGCAATAAAAATCAGCGAGCAAAAAATGCATATGAAATAGCCGAAATGATGGGGCAACTCGCAATATAAAAATCAGTGAGCAAAATATATACATATAAAAATAGCCGAAATGTTTGGGCAACTCGCAATAAAAAAACAGTGAGTAAAAAGAAAAACAGCCGAAATAACCGCGAAAAATAGCCGAAATGATTGGGCAATCGCGAGTTTCGCGATATAAAAAGCTGAAATGATAGAGTATCGCGGAAAGAAATTAAAAAAATGAAACTTATGCCCTGCAGTTGAGTCCGCATCGACCCCTGTATACAATCCATGGGCACAAACGAATAAGGGAACCACATTTCCTACCAGGCTCCATCAGAAAGAGAGCCAAATCTTGACGGCAACATCTACAGCCTAGAGATCAACAATGGCGTTCCTTCTCACTCTAGCAGGATGCAGATGTAATGTCAACAACCGACCCCAGGGTCAAAACGATGGATCCACGGCAAAGCCCCTAGTTCCTAGACTTGACGGTTCACCAACAACTTAGAGACAACCTCAATATTCGTCGCAATATAGAGGACACAATGTCAATGAGCGAAGCAAAGGAAGATCCCTAGCTTCAGGGTCTCGACGGCAACATCTACAACCTAGAGATCAACAACAGCGTTCCTTCTCACTCCAGCAGGATGCAGATGTAACGTCAACAACCGACCCAAAGGTCAAAACAGTGGAGCCATGGCAAAGTCCCTAGTTCCAAGACTCAACGATTCATTGACAACCTAAAGACAACCTCGACATTCGTCGCAATATTGCAGACGCAATGCCAAAAAACGAAGCAAAGAAAGATCCCTAGCTTCAGGGTATTGACGGCAACTCAAATGAGACCTAAAAGACTATCGGAGATCATCCCACACCAGCGTGGAGTGGTCATGACTCATCGGGGCTCCCAAACTGAGCCTAACCTCAACTAAAAAGCGGCATCGAATATCCCTAACGCTTGATCTTCTGACGGTAACATCACCTGGGATATTACTTGAAGACGTCTTATCGAGCCCCCGAAGGGATCAGAGACACGACAGTCGCGGGGCTACTCGAATAGCAAGATTGCATATCAGGGAATACATCGGCCAACGCGACGGTATGACGGACAAAAACCATAGTACCACAGACCCTAACGAAATTCTATCAGCAGAGGTTAACTGTGACGTTAGGACATTCTTGCGAGAACTTCTCGATACGTCTCGACTCGTAGGGAAAATAATGTTCCTTCGAGAACTTCTCGACTCGTCTCGACTCGTAGGGAAAAAAAGCCTTAGGCAACGAGGATAAGGACCTGTCCTAAGTACTGGGGCCCTGTAAGTAAGTCCAAGATGGACTATTGTATATTATCCACGGGCTACACTCTCCAAATTTGAATATCGACAAGGAGGGAAAAAACTGCTTACGAGTCCTCACGACTTGTAAGGGGGGAATTCTCTTGTGAGATCCTTACGACTCTTAAGAGAAAACACACTTAGGAGTCCTCACAACTCTTAAGGAGAAAATACACCTATGAGATCCTCACGACTCGTAGGGAGAAAAGTCTTTATGAGACCCTCACGGCTCATAAACTTGAAAAGTCTTAGGCGGAAGATCTGAACATGTTTCCTAAGCCATCGCTGCTCTGCAAGGAGGTCAAGATGGACTATCTACGGGACACATTTTCCAGAGTTACATGCTAATATGAAATAAAATATATCTTTTATTCATGAATTCAAGTGAATACAAGATACACTCCATAAAGGAATCAAAATGAATACATGTTATTCATAAATCGCAAGTTTACAATCAGTACAAAAAAAGAGGGTACAAAGACGGTTATCAAGGAGGAGGCGTCTTCAACAAATCAGCCAGCCGCTCGCACGTTCCTCTCAATCCTGTCTTGTGGTCAGCTACCACGGCTAACTCCACTTCAACTTGAGTCTGTTTCCGCAAACAGGACGAAAGCTTTTCATCGGTTTCCAGCAGGGCAGATTCCCGGTCCTGCATGACCCGTTCGATAAGGTCGAGCGTCCGCCTCAGCGTCAGCCCATCCGAGATATATCATTGGAAGTTGTCAAAAATAGCTTTTAACTGTACAGCATTCGCTTCAACCTGGACGCGTAATCGGACAGATTCGCTGGAAGCCACCTCATGTTCTTTTTGTCTCAGGGTCGCCTCTTGTTAAAAGTGGCGAATGAAAGGAACGCTATGCTCGACCCACGCAGCCTTTAGGAGTTCGAAGCCAGCACCTTAGGAGAGAGATGCTTGAGCTCAATCTTGTGAAGGCAAGCCTCGATCTTTCTGCAGTAATCAATCCAAGAGCCGATGAGATATTCATCGTGGAAATTCACGAGTGTCGCCAGCATCGGATTGACTTCAACGGCAAAATCCGCAGCAGAACTGAGGGCCTCAGCATCGACATCTTTGATAAATTCACTCAATATTTGCCAGCTATTCGCGGCGCCCCTGGAAGATATGCGTTTAGCGAAGGACCCTGCGGGCATTGGAATACGAGACTCAAAAGGAGCTGGTGCAGATTATTTCACCTCCAGTCAAGATAGAAAGGCACAACCCACGAGCACCAACCATGTATTGTGCCAGGCAGTAAAGAGAGTCTTTAGGTCACGCCTCACTAAGCATTCATTCACGATTGCGTGCCTGCTTCAATGGAAATGGTGTCCAAAACGTGCTGATTTATGTACGATACTACAATGGCGCTCGCACTTAGCGAAAATCCCTAAGGGTAAAGTATAAAGCTCATGCACAGAGACGAGATATATGTATGAATATGCGATGAAAAGGAAGCATTCAACAATAAACATTCAACAGTCAATAATAAGAGAAATACATTGATGTAAACATACTACTCTACGGGAAGAGATCACCAAATATGGGATCAGAGATACAGGGGTTGACAAAACAAAATACAAAGTTCTCCAATGCCCTCTCCGCCCACTCCACCATGATGAAACGGCGGTTTTCGCGAGAAGTTGCTCCCCATCGATTAGCACCGTGCTCATCAGCGAAGGCAGACATGATAACCCGTTGAGCCCGTATTTGGCTTAGCAGCTGAACTTATCGGTCCCTCAAAGACGGGGTAATCAAACGTGCCTCATGAAAGCACTCAATCTTATCCTCCGTAGCATCGAGAATCGCCGGAGTCATCTCTGCCGGATGAGGAGGGATGTCGGCAAGCACGGATAAAAAGATCATCCGGAGCCAAATGGAGCACATAGGAAGAGGAGAGCCCCTATGAGTCAGGAGCTCATACATCACCGCGTCACATTGAGCATCGGTAAGAAGAGGGTCTACTAGCCTGGCAGCAAAGCGAGGAATCGTTTCCTCGATGGGAACCTCCCATGGTTTATGACAAGCATGAGGACGATTGCAGTCCATAACTCTTGGTTTATTTGAGTTCTATTAATAATAAGAATGGGTTTCTATTTGAAGGGAGGAAGGAAGACATAGCTTCGGGTTATAAAGAGAAATGGTCAAATCAACGCACGGAAAATTTTGTGCACAGTGGAACTATTTCCAAGCCCGGAAAAGGGGGCATGGGGAACAAGATAGTTGACCCATAGGAAACAGAGAAAGAAAGTGAAAAGACACCTTCAGTAATAAGGCAGCGCCTCACGTGCCCTGCACAAGGGCGCCAGCACTTAGAGTTAAAAACTCTGAGGCAGCACCTCACGTGCCTCGCACGTGTAACACAGGGGCCCCGGCATTTTATATACGAGTAATTACTACTTCACATGAGACACCTATGAGCAGTAGTATAAAAGAAAGGGAAATTTTGCCATTCATACTTGAGAAAATTTATACATCAGTGGTAACAACAAAACAAAACATCATCAAAATGTTTACAGGGGCAAGACACTGAATCCTGGGCATGGATTTAAGAATTCAGAAGCAAGTCCGAGCAAAATGTTTCTAGCTTATATGACCATTTTCTTATGCATTTTCTCACGAATGCGAGCGTCGGAATTCCCGCTGATATCGTCCGTCCTCTGTAGGCGGAGATTATCGCCGTCTGTTGGAAGACCTGATACAAAATATCGACAAGGTCATCTCGCCGCCTCTTCAAGATCAAGCCCATCAGATATACTTAGTGCACCTTGTCTTCGGCATCATCAAGCGCCTAAAGCGGCAAGGCCTCATTAAATTCAAGAAGTGCCTCCCAAATCGTCCTCATGATAATTTTCAAAAGAGCGGAGCGACGGGGGAGTAGTCAACCGTTATGTTCATCAAAGCGACGCATCACCTCAGTGTGTTGGGCATCTGTAAACTCCTGGTCTTGACAGCGACCTTGGACGCAAATGTCTTCATAGGAGATAATCTCGTCAAGGTCATACAGATAAACAGCCATAGTATCTGGAAAGAAAATTCAATAAAAGATTAGCAATTAAAAATCAAGATTCTTAGAGTCTAAAATCAAGATTCTTAGAGTATAAAATAAAATCAAGATGACGTCCCATCATTGATGGGGCAGTCACTCATTAATAATAAAATCCTAAGAGAATTTTCATTTAATGAGAAATCTCATTGGGCTAAGGAGTTAAACTCTCTCGAGAGTTGTGCTCTGTAAACAGATTCCACATCTGTCAACTCTAATTAAAAGGGAATAAAATTCCCCAAAAAATTTTCTAAAAAGCTATGCTCTTTAAAAATAATGGTATAATCTACCAAAACCCTCAAAAGCAAAGTTTTTTAACAGGGTAAAACCCCAAGATCTTTAAGATCTGCAAAACAAACTCTCAGAGTTCTTCATGGAAAATGAGCAAAGCTCTGATTAATAGGTTAAGAAACCCTAAAATATATCTTAAGATCTACGATCTGAGAAGAGCAAAGCTTTGTTAAAGGGTTCGATTATGATCCTTACCAAATTTTTGGGCAGAGTTCTAACTCTAGAAGGGATTTCTTTGGGCAGAGATCTAAGCTCTGAAAGGAGAATTAAATTCTCAGAAAAGAAAGCTCTACTTATAGGCAGAGGAAGTCGATTCAACTTCCAAAAAAATCAAATGGTGGAAAAGCTATCACCGCTGCACTCACGTGTGAGCCACGTGAGCACAACGGTGGGGGGCATTTATTTCCCTAATAAAAAAGCAAGGCTCTGTTCAAAATTTGAAAGCCAGCGCCAAGAGTTAAAAACTCTGAGGCAGCGCCTCACGTGCCTCGCACGAGGGCGCCAGCGCCAGAACCAAATCTCTCTGTCAAAAAGAGTCATTGGATCAAAGATCCAACGGAGATGATAAATCATCAGAGTACAGAATTAAATTCTGTTGAGAAAATATTTCTCAACTCTTTCTAAACAAGAAGATTACTCTCTATAAAACAGAGCACCGTTGAATTAAAAAATCCAATGGTAATTAAAAATCACTTATATATATAGAAAAATTCTGTATGGGGAAATATTTCCCCAATCTTGTTAAAAACAAGAAAAATATCTTCTGTAAAACAGAAGTCCTTGGATCAAAGATCCAACGGCAGATAAAATCCCCAAATCAATTAAGGATCTCTCAATAAGAGATTTCTTTAACTAAATCAATAAACTTGCCTCCACTATATAAAGACCCCAAGACTTCAAGTCTTGTAGAGAAACCCCCCCCCCCCCATAAGCTTTGAGAAAAAAAAGAAGAAGAAAGCTTTAAGAAGGAAGAAAGAAAAATACCTTTCTTTGAGGTAAATAAAAAAATAATAATAAAAATAGAGATCAGAGCATCTCATCTGCATATCCAAGAGTTTAACTCTTCTTAAAGAACATAGTTCTTCCTCTAGATCTGAGGTTCATGAGACAAGTCTCCCACAAATGAGAATTTAATTTTCATGGGGATGAACTTGTTCTTGGGGATCAATGATCCAGAAAAGAATAGAGAATTGAACTCTTCAAAACAGAACACCCAAAGAAAAAAACTAGCACCAAGCGCCTCACGTGTCCCTCACGTGAGCGTTGCTCAATAAAGAGTGCTTAGCACTCAATGGTTGGCGCCCAGCGCCAAGCATCTCACGTGTCTCTCACATGGGCGCCGCTCAATAAAGAGTGCTTAGCGCTCAATGGTTGGCGCTTAGCGCCAAGCGCCTCACGTGTCCCTCACGTGGGCGCTGCTCAATAAAGAGTGCTTAGCACTCAATGGTCGGCACTCAGTGCCAAGAGCCTCACGTGTCCCTCACATGGGCATTGTTCAATAGGGAGTGCCTAGCACCCAGTGGTTGGCGCTCAGCACCAAGCGCCTTACGTGCTCCATACGAGAGCGCCATAAAGAGTGTTTAACACTCCATAAAAAATAAAGGAACAAAAAAAAGAGGGGAAAGTAAAGAAAAGCATTATTTGCACAGAAAAGGGACTGAACCCAAGCAAATGTTTAACACTTTATTCAAAAACTGAGTGGGTTGAGTCTAAGTTGACCAAATCCCCAATTCAGATCAACCGAGCCTGTGTGGTCATCATTTTCCAAATTGGTCTTAGTTCCAAACACGACTACAGATTTCCCAACGGACATTGGTTCAAGGGTACATCTCCTCACACCTATGATACATGTCGTTGTAATTCTTCAGCGTCTTCAGAGAGGTGGTGGGTCCCGATAACTAACAACTCCTCGGTGCACTCCCAAATTGACGGGCACATCCCACAGTGGATCGCAACATCCTTAAACTAGCTGTGAACCGAAACGTCCTTAAACTAACAACGGACCGTAACGTCCTTAAACTAAAACGATAGAGCTCAAACGCTCTTTTGTTAGATCAAGATGATCCTAAACCCTTTTTAAGTAGATCTCAGTCTAAAATTGGACTAACGTATTTTTAACAAACATTTAAGATGATCTTAATCTCAAACAAGATTGACGATCCTTAAATCAACCCAAACCCAAATCTAAGAATATACGGATTTGGACTAATTCACGCCCTACGGGCGACAACATAAATTAGTCTCCGTATACAATCCACGGGCAACCAAAAATAAAACAAACATGACACGAAGTGACCTTCTGGAGCAGGAGAAAGTGGTTACCGCGACGCGGTAACGTAATTAACTGCAGGGATTGCGCAAGCAGGGAAGAGCGTCCCCACAATCAAAAAACCCCTCGCAAACGAGAGGGAATCTGACGATGTAGATTATGACGGCCGCATCCGTCCAAACCTCCGATACACAGTGCCATAAATCAACTTGGCATCTTCGGAGAGGTGGACGGATAAACCTAAATAGCATCTGCCCCTAAATTCAAGCTAGATGTTTGTCTTCCCGGCATTCGGCGGTAAACAGGGTTCCCCAAAAATGGGTTGTAAGGACGTAATTGTATGGAATTAGTTACGAAATTTTAAAGAAATACGGTTTTGTAATAGTTTAAGGTATTTTATTGTAACGTGTATTCTTCCCACAAATATTGTCCAAAGGTAAATCGTGCTATGTCATGATTGAGTGTTGTGAGGAGGTAGGTCCTTACCTCATGAGTTTTCTAAAGGTAATATGGTTAAAATGAATAAACAATGTCGAATCTAAACATGATGGTATTTTACTGTAAAAGTGAAATAGAAGTTACTATACTTATTATTTTGAGATGAAACTTGTTTTAATGTTTTTATTTATGATTGTTAAACATTATAAGAGGATATGGTATTTTATTGTTTAAGAGAAATTATGTTTTCTAAAGAAAAGAGTGTCGGAAGTCGGAATAACTCCACTTTCGACGAGTTTTGAAAAGAACATGTTTAAGATTAGAATTTGAGAAGGGTGAAAGGGACTTACAAGTTATAACGAAAGAGGGAGGTATGAGAAGATTAGGAAAGCGTCAGGGAGTCGTTTCGTCGCCGGATTCTTCTTGGAACTTCGCCAGAACTTCGACCTTTGCTAACTCCACTTGCACATCTTTGGACTTGAGAATTTTAGAGAGTTTTGGCAGGGAAGTTCTGAGTGAGGAGGTGTAAAATGGAGGGGGTATTTATAGGGAAAATTAGGGTTTAGGGTATTGAATTGGAAAATTAAAAATTTGTACTAAAAAGGTTTAAAGGGGTGATTTTAATCCCTCTGCAAATGTGCAAAAAAATCAAACAATATGGGAGAAATGGGGTAGGCAAAGGGGTGCTAGGGTTAAATTTTGGGGAGTATTGGGTACGGGGGGCCCGGCGGTGTCGGTCCTAGGAAGCATCTCGCCGGCCCAATACCGGTGAGGGGGCTCTGGATTTGTGCTATGTGTCCTAGGCTGTTGGTATATCAATTTCCACATGTTTGTTTTATTTATGAATTTTCATTTTACGTGCAGTGCACGTGCGAACTCTTGAGCTTCTAAAAGTTTAAAGAAAAATCAACAAGAAAATAATGTGGTTGATGGGATTTGAACACAGGTGATATGTCTCAGCAGTGCAAGGCCTTTACCAGTGAGCTGCAAGCTCTTTCTTGCTGTTCAAAAGCAAAACAAATACTTATAGTGTACACAGGTTGTCAAAATTCCATTTGTACATTAACATTTTAATCAAATTTCTGTACAGTAAAACAGAGTCGTTACAGTTATGCTTGAATAGTTTTCATAAATGAATAAATAAAAACATTAGTCATGCCTTGCAGGGTTTTCTAGCACGGCAACAAGGATTCGGGAGGCATCGTCCATGCCATATTTAAATTTTTGTCGTTCTAGCTAACCCTAACCCTAGAATCGAAACTAGAAAATCCGACGAATCGATATGCAAACAACTTTGAAAAGAAGTGAACAAGGAATACAAATTTTGTAGACCGGTCCTTCACTTCAATAGCTCCATGTTGTAGTCTCTTCGCTGCGAATGGTGAACTCCCGGACTCTAGAGATGGTTCATTTGAAGAAACGAACAAACTTGCTCAATATCTTCGAAGCCGAAAATGATCTACATAGAGGAGACTCGAGCTCATGCTACCTCTTCACTAATGTGTGAAATTAGTGAAGCAAACACCCTAAACTAAATGGCTAATAGTAGAGGATGATGAAGTAGGAAATGGGCTCTCTTTAGTTTTATTTTTCTCAGAAGGTTTCATCACTTAGAAAAAACTAGCAAGCTTTTTCTCTTGAGGAAGAAGAAGAAGTGATGAAGAGATGAATGAACTTATGAGGTTAGAAATGCAACCATGGTGAGTGTATGTCATGCACTAACCATTGTAGAGACTAAACCATAGCTATGAGTTTGATTGATCGTTCTTTTGCGTACGTGCATTTTAAAATCAAAGTTAAGAATATACCGCAATCAAGACGGTGTCGCTTGGTAGCTAGCCGGTTGAGTACGGGCCGATCCGCAAAGAGAAGGATTCCTTTTCTTTATGTTTTAACGAGTTAAGTCCAAAAAATTGGTAGTTTTGTTTTAAGATCTAAGAATGAGATAAAAGTTGATAAAAAGCTTGCTAGGGTTAGGATTAGGTTAGTTCGAGATAGGGATCTTCTCACTTCTATCATTGCCTTAGTTATGAATAAAGGTGTTAGGGTAATCGGCAACAACGGGGATTAGCACGACTGGGAAGAAACTAAGTTTCTTCCTTTTGGTCATTGTCCGTCCGCTCTTGGCTCTTAGCCCTAATCTCCAGTTAATTCAATCATACCTAGTCTAACTAGGGAATCACCGCTATCACGTAGAATAGGGTGCCGTAGTGAGCGGTGTGTGGTTGATTTAAAAAGAGTCCTTTTAATAAAATTATATGGGCAAAGAAAGGAGTGAGAGAGATTTCCATCTCTTAAACCTTCCCTATCCTAACCCTAATAAGTGAAGAATTACTCACTCATTAGGAAAGTTATGATCAATGAAATTCATTTTTTTATAATTTTTATATTAGAAAACTAAATTGCAGATATTAAAAGAACAGATAAAAATTGCAAGAATTAAATTCAGATGATAAAAGAATGCGAGATAAAAATAAAAACTCTTACTTTATTGATGACCTCAAGAACGCATTACAATTGAATTTAGATCTAGAAAAAAGGCGAAGAGAGGCATCCTAAGACAGGCACCTTAGAAGAGACATCCTAAGAAAGGCACCCTAGAAGAGGCACCCTTTATTTGGTTTTGAACCCTCCTATTTATAGATGGGAAAAACCGTAGGTTTATATTCTGATCCGTACATGAATTACAAAACAACCCCAAAGACCGGGTTAAAGCACCGACACCCCACCGACACGTGCATTGCACGGCCGCGGAACCGCGGCAGAATAGCCTGTTTGGCCGCGGATCCGCGGCCATTTGGTGGGTTCATGGGCCTAATTCTTTAGGGTTTCTTCAAGTTGCTTTTATCTTCTGTTTTCTTCACTTGGTCTCTCAGAATCTCTTCAATTCTCTTCCAGATATTCAACAGTGGACTTTTTACCGTGAGCTTCACGTTGAAGTCTTGAATCTTGTGCTGTCTTTCAACTTTGTGCATCGAACTGTCTAATGATTTTCAGTTGTTCCTTGAAATGGTGGACGGCATCATACGGATTCATCTATTGTTGGTCGTAGTCTCACATTTGTAGCGTATTTTTATGAATTTCACTGTAATGATCTGAGAACTTTTAACCTGCAACTATTTAGCAAACATGGATCAAAAACGCCTATTTATTTGTAATATGATTAAGAATGGGCGATATAATAATGCAAAATTCTGATATGAACAAATAACCCCAAACTTATCTTTTGCTCATCCCGAGCAAAGCCAATTTTATTCTCGAAAAAACCTAACCTCACTTTCGCAGGGAATCGCGATTGCACCGAGCTCGTGTAACAAGCCGTTAAACCCCTAGGTGTCCCTAGTAGGAGGAGTGTTGTCTCCTGAGGGTTTTCAGCGGATACTACCCACAAAATCCAATCAATTTGACATGTTGACTTTCATTCTTCAATTCGGTATTCCAGCAAGAAGTTCTATTATCTTCAACTTAGAAATCATCAACCCTATATTTTTCACGCTTCCTTTTCATTTAACTTAAGATCGTATATGTTCTGCAAATTTATTAAGCTTTCAATATCTTTTGAATTTTCCTTCTAAGGTTCCATCTCAACTTAGGAATTTTTATCGTCTCTACTGAAGATATAAGTCCTATCTTTTATTCCTATCTCTCATCCAAACCCCAATCATATACCCCTACATGTGTGTGATTATCACCCCTACACTTGGAAATTCAATTCAAGCTATCATACTCTTATCCATCGTCCAAAATACTTTTAATTTGTGAATTTTAGATGAAATTGCTCACCCATTCTTCATGCGACCGTTAATACTTCTTGAGGTACAAACAACCGATTACAAAATGTGTTCGCGCATTTAGGTGTAATTCCTCGTCTTGCAATACCTAAGGCTTAGCAGTGACTCCCAAACCAGTTGGTCTAAGGCACTATGTGATAAAGCACTCTCGCTATATATTTTTTTATTTTACGCAACCTTAAGTAATTACAAAATCAGTGTACATTTTTTTTATATCTCATATTTCACACTTATACTTTAATTTTTTCTCATACTAAGGATTTTAGACTAGAGCATTTCAAGGTATCCTCTACTATCCCAAGTTTCATGGTGCGTGTATGTGCGAGTTATACGGTATATATTTTCAGAATTTAGACTAAAGGTTCGGAATTATTTTTCAGACTTACACTTCAATAAAAATTTCAATACTCTTCCCTTATTTTGACTTAGCCCAAGAACTAAACTCAAAATTTGCCTATTTCTAAATAAACTATAAGGACATATATTTTCTACAGTTAAAGTTTAAGAAAGGTTATTTTAAGGTTTTTTTAATTTAATAAGTTTAGGATCTAGTTATTCCCTACTATTCTACCGTCTAGTCGAACTTAAGTCAAATATGGCCAAAATTGAATTTTTTCAATTTTTATAATTTTTAAAATTTTTAAATTTTTATGGGTTTTAAAATAAGTATGCAAATGCAAAAATATACATATGAATGCGAAGGAAGAAAGCTTACCGAGCACGCCCCCAAACTTAAACTTGGCAGTGCCCTCACTGTCAAGCTACACCAAGAGGGTCAAAATTGTCGCCTCTCCTCTTTTTTAAAAAAAAAATTATTTTTATTTTTATTATTAACAGAAAAAGAAAACAAAATATATATACACAAAAAGGTTCCCCCCAAACTTAAGTGAAATATTGTTTCTACTGTTACCATTTTTTAAATCTCATAAACTTGTAAACTTGGGAGGAAAAATTTATTAATGGAACATGAAATATGATCGTGAAAATCTCCCCCAAACTTATTTTTGGCTCACCACTTTGAGTTAGAAAAAATTATTTTCGAGAGCCAAATTATACCCCCCCCCTCCCCAAACTTGAGTTAAACAATGTTAAGCTTTTAAAGAGGGGGTTCAAAGTTATTGGTCAATACCAAGCTTTGCAAAGACCAAAAGTCAAAACCAACCATTTTAAGAATTTCTCAACGTAACGTATAGGTCGGTAGAAGGACATGTTATATAGAGCCAAGAAGAAGTGGGGAAGAGATAAGTGGTGGTATGGAAAGGGTTTGCGTGAACGTGAATGTGAGGAAATAAGAGGTGATAATAAATAAAAACGAGAATGTGAATGATCAGAAATGAGTGGAATATTGGCATTCTCGTATCTTATAAGAAGAAAGGGTGGTGGTTCAACTTCTATAGGTGGAGGTTGATTAATCACAAAATCCTTGTTATTTAGAAATGCAAGTTCGTCAGGGAAAAGTTCTTCAAAACTCTCATCGATGTAATTGAACATTTTACCGTCATTAAGTTTTGTGCCAGAATGTTTCATACTTGATTTGTCAAAAATTATGGAGGTAGGAGACTCGAAAAACTCATCTATCTCATTTTCAAAAGTATCCAAATCAAGTTGGCTTTCTGGAATGATCAAACTTGAATTATCGGTTTGTGATTCATCAACACTCACTGAAATTATAGGAAGAATAGAAAAAAAACCTGAGAAAGTGGAAGAAAGAAGTTGAATACGAACTTGAGGGTGGAGATGGAGTGTATAAATTAACACAATTTGTAATGACCGATGTGTAAAAAGTGATTGTGCTAATCTATCAACCCACTGAGAAATGAGGTCAAATCCCTCAAGATTCGTGAGAAAATATGGGTACGTCGAACTTGGTAAACCAGACATAAAAAATGAAAGTGTAACGGTTTCTTGCAAGGTCGGAACGAGGATGGAGGGAAGTGATTGAGGAAGGGTATCAGTTAAAGATTCAGGAGGGTGTGCGCAGTCAATGAAAGGGATAGAATGAATTGGAAAATCCGACTCCTCAAGTAAAATTGCTTCATCCTCAATAATTTCCTCAATACTCTCCTCAAAATTTAGCTTATCCATGCAATTCTCATCAAAATCAAGACGCATATGAAGTTCGGAAAAAACAGTTAATGAATCGGGATGATGAATTGGAGAGAGAAACTCATCCAAATCTGTGGGTTCATCATCCAAAATATTCCCAGCGTCTATATTCTCAATCAAGTGAAAATCAATTTTTTCAGACACCTCATCTAAAGCATGGATATTAATCAATTTAGATTCTAGAGTGGAGGTGTAGAGGTCAAAAGGATTAGTGATGGTTTCACTCGAAAGGGACCCTTCACAATCAGGTAAATCAAACACTACAAAGTCGCAAAACTCATTACACGTTCTATTTTCAACGGTGAATCATTTGGGACACTTGATAGACGTTCAAAACCGGAATTGTGGGATTCAATTGGGGATGGTTAGGTTTGATTTGGAAGGGTGCACAGCTTACTCTCTCCACTCAAATTATCAACCTGTCCTACCGCCTCATCATACATTGGAAAATTTGGAGCTAGTTGGAAACTAGGTACCGGGTCACTAGGTTGTATAAGGGCGGCCATGGACGCATTCAAATCCATCATCTGTTGTCTTGACGCTACCATAAAATCTTCCAACGACTATTCCAGACTAGACATGGGTTTTAAAGGTGTTTCAGTAAAAAAATTTAATGTTGTTTGGATATTGGAAACTCCCAAATGGCTGTGTAGAAACAATGTCTAGGGAAGGTGCAAAAGTCGGGTAAGACTGGAAGGAATTGAATGGTTGGGCAGGAGTAGGATCAACAGATGGATAAGAAGGTGAATGGAATTGTTGATTCAAAGAAGTCGCAGTGGTGAAAGGAGTGAAAGATCGGTTACGAGATTGTTCAATATGTTCAGCAATAGACATGGGTTTCGGAGTTACAATAGGACTCGAAAAAGGAGTATAAACGTAAGAAGGTGGTGAAGGTTGAAATGGTTGATATAATGTGGATTGCAGAGTCCAACTGGTTATCCTAGACGCGTCTATTCGATCTTTCAAAGAAATTTTTGGCATGGAGGGGTCGTTCGAAATTCGACCAAAACAAGATGTGTAGGAAGTAATGTCTGGTTGAGGGTACCAAAGTTCGCCAAGAGTTTTGCGAGGTGGGGTACCCATGATGTGATGAGAGAAAGGAAAAGAATGTGAATTTTTTTTTAATTTTAATTTTAATTTTTTATTTTTTTAAAAAATTGTTTGTTTTTGGAGGTTTGAAATTTTTGAAAGTGTTTTTAGAAAGAGTTTTGCAAAAATTTGTATGGAATTACGGCACAATCACAATTTAAGCATGCACAATCAAGCCTAGAGTTAGGGTCTCCTAAGTCAACTAGACTGCTCCTAACTGTCCCAAAGGGCAAGTTGTGAGATATCCCTCAAATCGCCTCTTCACCGCCAATTGTGGCCAAGTAAGCACAAGTAAAGAAAGGAGGGATCCGCTCACGAATCACCGCGAGACGGGCCTTTTAAAATTACATTTCTCACATGTCTAGCCTAGGCACCATAAAGTCAGGTTTATTTAAACGACCGATTGCCCACAACCTTCCTCTGTCCTAATGAGCGCGGCGGTCCTTAATTGGCTGAGTCTAGATATTTTTTAATTAACTCAAGGGTGATGCATATGCTTTTTAGTGATTTTTGGGGTCTTAGGAAGGGTCATGAAATCCCCACCCAATCTGAATTGGTGTTATAGCCCCTTAAAAGTCCGTATTAATTATGCAAAGCAGTTAACACACCAAAAATCTAAAACACTTTGCAAAAAATTTTTTTATTTGGCAGCGCAAACAATCCTGCACAAAAACAATTTATTGGATAGGAGAAAGAGAATCTGTGCAAAGAAACCTGCAAGAAATTTTTTTAGTGGAGTGCAGAGGAGAGTAGATGAGAAATGAGATACTCACAGAGATTTTTAGGTGCTGATGTCACCAGTTGACCGCGGTTCCGCGGTCAAACTACTGAATCTGCCACGGTTCCGCAGCGGTTTAGTTGGTTTAGATCTCCAAAAATTTTCTCTGTGTTGTTTGGATTCTCCCCTGTTTTTTCAGATCCTCTGTTTCTTGATTTGTTCACTGGGCTTGCTCCAGATCTGAAACAGAGTTTGCTCCAAGTCTGCACACTTGCACAAAAACCTTTCAAAAAGAACAGGATAATTTTTATTTTTATTTTATTCTATATTTTGTTTGTTTGTTTTTAAAAAAATTCAATTTTTATAATTTTTTAAAAATTTTTTTTTTTATTAACCCGAAATTACACAAAGAAAGAGACTACCGTCTCCCCGGCAACGGCGCCATTTGATTGGTCGATGCTTATGTGCGTGCATTTTAAAATCAAAGAATAGAATACCGCAATCAATAACGGTGTCGCTTGGTAGCAAGCCGATTGAGTACGGGTCGGTCCACAGGGAAAAAGTATTCTTTTCTAATTGTTCTAACGAGTTAATTCATATTTTTGGTAGGTTTTGAATTTTATAAAAACTAAGATTGAATTTAATTTGGATTAAAACCTTGCTAGGGTTAGGATTAGATTAGTTTGGAAAGTTAATTCTACTCACTGCTTCCTTTGCCCTAATTAAGAACATAGGTGTTAGGGTAATAATTAACAAAGGGGATTGACACGACTAGGAAGAAACATAGTTTCTTCCTTTTGGTCCTTGTCCATCCTTTCTTAACTCTTAGCCCTAACCTCTATATTAATCAACCACAACCGGTCTAACTAGAGAATCACCGCTATCTCGTGGGATAGGGTGCCGTGGTGAGCGGTGTGTGTTTGATTAACATAGAGTCCTAATTTAAAGTACTATACGGGCAAGAAAGGAGTGAGAGATTTCCATCTCTCAAACCTACCCCAAACTAACCCTAACAAGTGAGGAATTACTCACTCAATAGGAAAGTTATGATCAATGAAATTCATTTTTTTATAATTTTTATATTAGAAAACTAAATTGCAGATATTAAAAGAACAGATAAAAATTACAAGAATTAAATTCAGATAATAAAAGAATGCGAAATAAAAATAAAAACTTTTACTTTATTGATGACCTCAAGAATGCATTACAATTGAATTTAGATCTAGAAAAAAAGGCAAAGAGAGGCATTCTAAGAAAGGCACCCTAGAAGAGACACCCTTTATTTAGTTTTGAGCCCTCCTATTTATAGATGGGAAAAACCCTAGGTTTACATTCTGATCCATACATGAAATTACAAAACAACCCCAAAGTCCGGGTCAAAGCACCGACACCCCACCGACACGTGCATTGCACGGCCGCGGAACCGGGGCAGAATAGCATGTTTGGCCGCGGATCTGCGGCCATTTGGTGGGCTCATGGGCCCAATTCTTTATGGTTTCTTCAAATTGCTTTTATCTTCTGTTTTCTTCACTTGGTCTCTCAGAATCTCTTCAATTCTCTTCCAGATATTCAACAGTGGACTTTTTATCGTGAGCTTCACGTTGAAGTCTTGAATCTTGTGCTGCCCTTCAACTTTGTGCATTGAACTGTCTAATGATTTTCAGTTGTTCCTTGAAATGGTGGGTGGCATCATACGGATTCATCTATTGTTGGTCGTAGTCTCACATTTGTAGCGTATTTTCATGAATTTTACTGTAATGATCTGAGAACCTGTAACCTGCAACTATTTAGCAGACATGGATCAAAAGCACCTATTTATTTGTAATATGATTAAGAATGGGCGATATAATAATGCAAAATTCTGATATGAACAGAGTTAAGGGGTTGGGTTAAAAAATGTCTTAAGCTAGACAAACAAGTGTACTAAGTCAATGAAACCTACAAACTTCTACAAACTTTGAACCATGACTAATTCCAAATGTTTGAATTTGCTTAAAACAAATAAAACCTTAACATTAACCTAGCATGGTGTGAGTCTCATACTTACATGTTGCATGTGTAATCTAGCATGACACAACAATATATATCACATATATATTTTGTGTGCAAAAAGAAAATAATACATTTAAGATATATCACATATATATCAATATATCATAAGTGAGAAAAATGAATACTTAAGTGAGATAATATTAGTTAATGTAATATAATATATTAAATATATAATTATACATTAAATTATTAAATCAACTCTTGATTTAATAATCCGGCTACATCACATATAACCGACTAATATCAAATGTATCTTTTTATCGAATCAACACTTGATCCGATAACCCGGTTATATCACATATAACCAATCAATACATATATCGCGAAAATAGAATGCGGTATCACATACACGCATTAATCTCGGTCCCGCACATATCACATATGTGCTCCTACTCCGTTTCGCATGAATCAGGAAACCTCTGTGTATGACTCTAAAGACTCGTCAATACGCCGGCAGCAAGTGATGATCATATCAAACACCCACAAGCCACAAGCGGTCTGCTAAACGTAACGGCCACCCAGGTATTGAGCGATCAGAAGATCAACAAGCAATTCTGCTCACACTCCTGCGAATCCAATCAGTAACACTACCGTATAGTCCGGTCTCTTCGTCTGATATGTCGCATATCACAGCCTGGGGGTGGTATAACGTCAGACCCCTATAGCCTGATAAGTCATGCCGATGTAAGGTCCATAACGGTTCGAGAAACTACTGATAACACTTACCAGTAGATCTCAGCAACCCTGGCCAGGGATTTCTTGTTATGGCCAATCGAATATAGCGCAACATCAACTCCCAATACCGGGAGAGACGAAACCCCTCCTATCGCTCATTGCCTCCATGTGACTCGGGACTGTACCCAAAAACCACCTTTTTGCATGATCTCTTGACCATGGTATGGTGGAAATCAAAGCACGGTGGGAATCACACAAGACTCTATGACGATCTCGGGTCTACAGGCTAACCTGTATCAGTATCACCAGAGATCTGCTATCCGACGATAGGTATAATACAATCTAGGAGTTCTCGACGTGTTCGTCCAGTATACCCAGTCTCCACTGAGCACCCGTATACCTTCTCTGATGTCAAACACTAATGGATATGGAATCATCCATTGCACATCATATGGGTCAAGAAGCATATACGCTAGTCTACTCTGGAGTATCGATGCCCTATCTCGATACTCTCTCGACTAGGAACAATTATAGGGTGTACTTGTGGACTACCCTTGGCCCCACTAGTATGATCTCTATCATAGTCCTGGTAGTCAAGTACACATCCTAAGGGCTTTGTCAACATGTGAGAGCAAGACAGTATCATGTATACAAGTCAACATATTAAGACAAAGAGCAACCAGATAGCATACTTTCATATCGAGCAAGAAAGTCCTCCCTATATATGTCCAAGCATCCACTACAATATACATCCCATGTACAGTAATGGCCTCTAGGGCATACATATAACTAACATGCCTCTCATCATACTTAAAAGCCACATCACCCCTCCATCTCATTTTCCATTTCTAATAAATAAAAACAAAAATAATGAGGTGTTCTCATCTAGAAGCATTCTTATATAAATACAAGAATACATAATCCGCTTATACATACCCGTATTCATACTAAAAAAATACGAATATCAAAAGATAAAATAATCCAATAATATAATACTATATCATTATTAAATCAATACTTGATTCAACAATGCAGTTTAATCCTAAGCCCGTTAGTTTTAACCGTCCGAACATAAATTCATATAGCTACTATACGTATATGATCAGAGCTCTGCACGTATAACCATACGGCCTCTATATCGTTTCGCCTGAACCAGAAAAACTCTCTGTATGGGACTCTACAAACTCAACAGTATGCTGGCAGTGGGTTTAACCACAGGCATATCAGTAGCACTAGTTGTACCCAAGTATCTGTCGAAAAGAAGGCCGACGAGCAAACTCATCCGAACCCCTACTAAGCCTATCTGTGACAATCTCCGTATAGTCCGGTCTCTTCGTCTAAAAGTATCGCATACCGAGTCTAGGGGTGGTAAATGTCAGACCCTAATAACCCAATAATTCGTGTCAATTTGGCTCAGAACCAATCCGAGAAACTACTAATCTAACTATCAGTAAATCTCAACTGCCTTAGCCAAGGTCTTATGGTGCTGGCCAACTGAACACAGTACAATATCGACTCCCTATACCGGGAGAGGCAAATCCCCAATAATCGCTCACTGCCTCCATGTGTCTCGGAACTGTACCTAACTAAAATATGTTTGCAAGACTTAGTAGAGCCGTGGTAGGATAGTAATCTAAGTACAGTGGGAAATCACACGAGACAAATGACGATCTCGGGTCTAAAGACTAACCTGTACTCATGTCGCCTGAGAACTGCTATCTGACGATATGTATAGTACCATCTAGAAGTTCTCGGTGAGTCCGTCCAGTGTATTCACTCCCAGTGAGCACTTGTATACGATCTTAGGTACCAAAGACCAATGGTTGTGGGATCAACCATCAACTCTCGTCGGGGTATAGAAACGTATACACCAGTCTACTCTACAATATCAATACCCAGTCTCAATACTCACACGACTAGGGACATTTAAGGATGTGCTTATGGACTATCCAGCCCCCACATATATAATCACCATCATAACGCTGGAAGTCGAGCAATAATCCTACAAGCTTTATTAACATGTATTAATGATACATAATAACAAGTAAAATATATACACATGTTAAGATAAAGACAAACCAAATAGTATATTATCATAGCGAGAAAGATTGTCTTGTACATATATATGTCCAAGTATCCACTACACACACACATACAAAATAATGGCCTCTGAGACATACATATCTAACATAATCATCACATGCTATTAACGTTGTAAGTAACAACTCATAAGAATTTTATGAAATGATATATGTGAAAGGTTTGTTATGATAGTTTTTTGAAAGGACGGTTCATATGTATTTTTTTATAACCCGATTGCATACTTGAAACATTGATAACATACTTCAATTCGCGATATGATTTTTGTGGAATCACTAGTGTATTTTCTCCTGTATATTCTTAATTATTATGTTTATAAATATAAAAGAAAACAAAGTTGCAAATAAATACCTTAGTTTTATGACTTTCAAATATGATCCTAAATACCTTTATCATTAAAATAAATTTTAGAAATTAATTTCGACTTCCGAAAATTCCAAGAAAATTTTATAAGATAATATACATTTTTCTGAATGCTATAAAAATTTCAAAAAAAAACGATCTCTGGTTTAAGTTTTATTGCTCTCGTAGTCACTATTTTCGACAATTCTGAAAACAGATTTATACACCTATCTTCGAAAATTCATAACTCTGCCATCGGTGATCCAAACTAAGTATTTTCAAATGTTTTGGATATCTAGATTGAAAAATATAGATTTTCCTAGTTTTAATGTTTTTCTGAAAACCAACATAATTTATAAAATTTTCTTTTTAAAATTATATGATGAATCTGGACAGAATTCGTTCTAATTCGTACATTGTTTTTAAACAAGATATAACTCAAACTCCAGATGTCGGTTTATGACAAACTTTAGATGCATAGATACATAATTGTCAAGCCTATAACTTTTCTATAGAATTGGTGACTCACAAAAGTAAGTAACGGCCCGATATATGCCCTGCAAGACAACCCATAGTTGTTGTCCAGAAATCAAAATTTCTGTTTTAAACCCCGATATTAATATGACCATAACTAGAGCTTCAGGAATTCAAATCGTGCGGAACATAGTTGTTTAGATAATTAGACTGAAATACCAACAACTTTCTAATAATTTTCGAAACTTGAAAACCTACGGAAATTAACTCAAATCGTGTTTTAAAAATGTGTGACGTGATGGAAAGATTCTGGTTTGTTCTACACGACGATACGAAAATGCATATATCTTCCAAACCAGTAGTCGTAATTAGGCGAGATTTAAACGCACATTTGCATAACAAGTAGGGCTATATTTCTTGTTTAATCTCTGAATTTAATTGACTTGAGTAATTAGTAGTTCACAACACTTCTTTACAATACTGATTCCTGATTATTACCTGAATATTGTACTTATCTCATTTCATGCCATTCGAATATGTGTACTCTTGTTTCTTGATCTCTAAATTGTTGCATGTACATGATGACATGATTAGATATTATATGTTTTATATGAACCTTACCCGTACTATGAATACGTGTATACATGAATACTTGAACTTGACATGAACTAGACTTGAACTTGACATGAACCCGACTTGAACTTGTAATCCTTATCGTTTTCATGGATTCGTGTAAAACTTGTATCATATTTATAGTTTAGCAAGTGCAGCGTGTTGGGATAGTTTGAGTAGTGAGTTCGATCAACGGAATCTCAGGAGTCCCCCTAGTAACACATGAATCCTTGAATACTAACGCTTGAATCGGACCCATGATTCCTTGCCTCAGGACGATAGGCTTGGGTTCTAGAATACTCTTGCGGTAGTTGATGTCCACACTCGAACTGACGTTATATTAGCTTTACCCTTGTAGCGACCTCTTTAGTGTAAGTCGATGTACTACACCCCAATACTTGTGGGGAGGCGGAATTTTCAAAAACGAACTTGTTTAGTGAACGAACATCGACTAACCGCTTGAATCGAAGCTAAACGATAACTAACCAAACATATAGTTGTTCTAAACTACTATACTTAGGGATTATACCTATCGAAACTAGTCCTTCGTCTTTACGATCTCCTTGTTCTCCTCGGCCTTCTCTAGGTAGTAGACGATCCACCCGAGAGCAAAACTCCAAGCTAAACCTCTAAACTTGAGGCAACTAATCTTCTTGGATTGCTAATCAAAGAAGATAGAATGAAATAGAGTGATGGTTATGGATTGATTAGTCTTTCTAATCCTTTGATCTCAACACATGAGGTGTAAGGATTAGGGTTTGAAGATGAGAGCTTGAGGAGAGAGAATGTGAGAATGATTATAATGAATAAGTTATGAGTATCATAACATATATGAAGCATTTTCTAATAAGAAGAAAAGAATAAAGAGTGATGAATAATCATGCTTCATAAAATATCTAGTGGTGATTCATTAGCATAAGTCATTAAGCAATAAATGTGCATTAATGAGATGAATGAATCACCACCATGACTCATATAACTCATTCAATGAATATGACACATAACCCTCCTTAGTCACCATCTTCTAGAAGCTTCTCGTACAATTACGAGAACGCCCCTCCGATCCGCAAAAATACGGAAAAACTTTAGACTGTAAAAATCCAATAACCGGATACCAGTAACTGGCTTAAACCAAAGCCGACTGGTAAAAACTATCCGAAAGTCGTACGCGCGTAAACGCACGTATGCGTCCGAACCCTTTGTCGCAAAACCATGCAACATCTATATCGTTTCGCCTGGAGTAGGAAACTCTCTATGTGGGACTCTAGAGACTCGACTACTACGCTGGCAGTGGGTTTAACCACAGACCGCAAGCGGCACTAGCTGTACGTAACGGTCCCCAGGTAGTTGTCGATAAGAAGGCCGATGAGGAAACCCATCCGAACTCCTACTGAGTCTGATGTGACAATCTCTATACAGTCCGGTCCGTTCGTCTAAGACTATCGCATATCGGGCCTAGGGGGGCGGCAAGCGTCAGTCCCCTAATAGCGGTATAAGTCGTGTCGGAGCGAAGCCCATTACACCCTGAGAAACTACTGGAACCTACCAGCAAATCTCGCTTGCCCTGGCCAAGGACTTTGCGTAATGGCTCTCTGACACAGCGCGATATCTACTCCCAATACCGGGAGGGACGAATCCTGCCTAACCGCCACTGCCTCCAAGTGCTCGGGACTGCACCCAACTGCTACCTGTTTGCACGACTCCTTTGAGCCGTGGTAGGGTAGCAATCTAAGAACAGTGGGACACACTCGAGGCGAAGTAGCAGTGTCAAGTCTGCGGACTATGCTGTACTCATGTCACCTGGGAACTGCTCACTGACGACTGGTATCAAACCAACCAACAGTTCACTGTGAGTCCTGTCCGGTGTACCCGTAACCTAACGAGCACCTGCATACTATCTCCAGTACGACGTACTGACGGCTGTGGGACAGACCATCTCCCCAACTGGGATGAGAAGCGTACACACCAGTGTACTTCGGAGTATCGATACTCTGTCTCGATAATCCAACGACCAGGGACCTGAATAAGGATGTGCTTGTAGACTACCCAGCCCCCACTAGTGTGACTGCCATCACAACGCTGGTAGACAAGCAAGATCCTAAGAGCTCTATCAATACGTACACTTACATATTAAGATAGAAAAACCAAGTAGCATACTACCATGTTTAGCAAGACTGTTATATACATGTGAATATCCCAAGCTTCCATTAAGTAATATACAAGCTAGTATGATACAGTAATGGCCTTCTAGGGCATAAACACTAACAATCTCCCACTTGCACTAGGGCCATGTACTGGCATATCGTAGACCGATGATCTCGAGTAGCCTCTCGAACTGAATCTGAGGTAGGGCCTTCGTGAATGGATCAGCAATGTTCTCTTCAGAAGCAACTCTCCGAACCTCGATCTCCTGACGATCAATGATCTCCCTGATCAGGTGATACCGCCTCAAGATGTGTCTGGACTTCTGATGGGACCTTGGTTCCTTCGCTAAAGCTATAACTCCGTTGTTGTCGCAATACAGAGGTATTGGATCAACTATGGTAGGAACCACCTGAAGTTCTGTTAGGAACTTCTTCATCCAGACTGCTTCTTTTGCGGCATCGCAAGCAGCTATATACTCCGCTTCCATCGTCGAGTCAGCAACGGTGTCCTGCTTGGAGCTCTTCCAGCACACCGCCCCTCCATTGAGGGTAAAGACATAACCCGACATGGACTTGGAATCGTCCTTATCACTCTGGAAGCCGGAATCAGCAAAGGCCTCCAACCTGAGGTCTTTTCCGCCGTAAACCAAGAACATCTCCTTAGTCCTCCTCAGGTACTTGAGAATGTTCTTTACTGCTATCCAGTGTTTCTCCCCTGGGTCTGACTGATACCGGCTTACCACGCTCAGTGCGTAAGCTACATCTGGTCTGGTACACAACATCGCATACATTATAGAGCCTACCGCAGAAGCGTAGGGTATAATAGACATGCGTTCCCTTTCCAAATCAGTCTTGGGAGACATCTCTTTGGAGAGGGTGATTCCGTGACAAGCCGGTAGGTTACCGCGCTTAGAATCTTCCATACTGAATCTTTTCAGTACAGTGTCGATATACCTGGACTGCGAAAGTCCCAACATCCTCTTGGATCTATCACGATAGATCCGGATCCCCAGAATGTATGAGGCATCACCCAGGTCTTTCATGGAGAACCTGTGTGACAAGAATCTTTTGACAGATTGTAGCATAGGAATGTCATTTCCTATCAATAGAATGTCATCCACGTACAAGACGAGGAATACGACACTTCTAGCTACAACTTTACTATATATGCACGGTTCATCTGGATTTTTGATAAAGTCATATTCTTTGACTGTCTCATCAAAACAGATGTTCCAACTCCGCGATGCCTGCTTTAGTCCATAAATGGACTTAAGCAGCTTGCATACTTTCCCGCTGCTCTCACTCTGATTGAAACCCTCTGGCTGATCCATATAGACGCTCTCTTCTAAATTTCCATTCAGAAAAGCCGTCTTTACGTCCATCTGCCAGATTTCATAATCATGGAAGGCAGCAATAGCAAGAAGGACCCGAATGGATTTGAGCATAGCCACTGGAGAAAAAGTTTCGTCATAGTCCAAACCAGGTCTTTGACGAAAACCCTTTGCAACAAGTCTAGCCTTATAGGTTTCCACCTGTCCATCTACACCAATCTTTTTCTTGAAGATCCATTTGCATCCTATGGGTTTTACCCCATCTGGAGCAAAGTCCAAAGTCCATACTTTGTTGGTGTACATGGACTCCATCTCGGTCCGCATTGCATCTAGCCATCGTACCGAGTCGCCGCTCTGGATGGCCTGCTGGAAGTCAGTAGGTTCATCATCATCTATGATGCAATCCTCTCTATCCCCATCTATGAGAAAACCGTAGTATCTCTCAGGCGGATGAGACGGCCTACTACTCCTGCGGAGGGGTGCGGGAATGTTCTGTTCTTCTTGAACCTCTGGTTCTACCAAACTTTCAGTAGCAGTTTGTGGTTCTGGAATTTCTTCCAGTTCTACTACGCTCCCACTCTTCTGATTTTCTAAAAATTCAGTTTCTAAGAAGCGGGCATGACGAGAAACAAAAACCTTTTGTTCCTCTGCGTAATAGAAGTAATATCCCATAGAGTTCTTTGGATATCCCACAAACTTACACTCTACTGAGCGTGCCTCGAGCTTGTCCGAATGCTGCTTTTTTACAAAAGCTGGACATCCCCACGTCTTCAGGTACTGAAGACAGGGTTTCTTCCCACTCCATATCTGATATGGTGTGGTAGGCACAGTTTTGGTTGGAACTTTGTTCAAAAGATATGCCGCCGATTCTAGCGCATAACCCCAGAAAGATCGCGGTAACTCAGCATTACTCATCATGGATCGTACCATATCCAATAGGGTTCGATTCCGTCTCTCCGATACACCGTTATGCTGTGGAGTGTATGGAGGAGTAAGCTGAGAGAGAATTCCTTTCTCTTTTAGGTAACCAAGGAACTCGGCACTCAAGTATTCACCACCTCGATCAGATCTAAGTGTCTTGATACTTTTACCGGTTTGGTTTTCTACTTCATTCTTATACTCTCGGAATTTCTCAAAAGCCTCGGATTTATGTTTCATCGGATAAATGAATCCGTATCTTGAGTAATCATCCGTGAAAGTAATGAAATAGGAAAAACCACCTCTCGCATGTGTAGACATTGGACCACATACATCGCTGTGTATGAGTCCTAAGAGCTCGCTCGTTCTTTCTCCCTGTCCAGTAAAAGGAGTCTTTGTCATCTTTCCTTTGAGACAAGATTGACAAGTGTCATAAGTTTGATATTCGAACGAGTCCAAATATCCTTCTCTATGCAACTTAGTCAACCTTCTCTCATTGATATGACCCAGTCTACAATGCCATAAGAAAGCTTTATTTAAATCTGGAGACTTTCTTTTTAGTGTGTTCTGGACATTGAAAATTTGGAGTTGGTTTAACACATATATGCCGTTATTTAGAGTACCGGACCCAATCAAACCATGATTAAGGTGGATGTTAACAACATCTCTTACAAACGTGAAATCATAACCTTTATTTGATAACAAGGAAACTGATATGATATTACACGTTAAGCTTGGTACAAAATAACAGTTATGTAAAACCAAAATGTGTCCACTTGTCAACCCTAGGTGATAATCCCCGACGGACGCAGCTCCCACGCTAGCTCCGTTAGCAACCCTGAGGATCATATCACCTTCCTTCAGCACTCTACGGTTTCTCAGTGCCTGCAATGAATTGCAAATATGAGATCCTGATCCGGTATCCAATACCCAGGAAGTAGAGTTGATCGACAGACAATTCTCAATTACAAACACACCTGAAGTCGAAGCCACAGCTTGCTTCGGTTCCTGGTTCTTGGCGTTCCACGCCTTGCAATCCTTCTTCCAGTGCCCTTTCCTGTGACAATGGAAGCACTCATCCAGGCCAACTACCGGTGCTGCAAGCTTTTTCTTTCCCTTCCCTCCCACCTTACTAACACCTCCTCTAGGTTTGGGTGCGGCCTTCTTCTTCCTTCCTTTGGCCCTAGCATTGGACCCGGAAGAAGATGCACCGCCAACAAACATAGCGGGTGTTTCCCTTACTTTCTGCAAGGTGCCCTCTGCACTCCTTAACATGTTCAGGAGTTCCGCAAGTTCAACTTCTTTTCCTTGAAGGTTGAAGTTGAAGATAAACTGGGCGTAGGTGGGAGGAAGGGACTGGAGAATGAGGTCTGTATAGAGCTCATTATCCAAAGTCGTCCCAAGGTCTGCGAGCTCTTCAATATAGCCGATCATCTTTAGGACATGTTCACCTACCGATGACCCGACAGCCAACCTAGCTCGAAACAAGTTCTTAGAGGTCTCGTATCTTGCTATACGAGATTGCTCTCCATAAAGTTCCTTTGTATGGAGAAATATGCCATCTAGGGACATATCCTCGTGCCTCCTCTGATGTTCATTGTTCATTGAGGCAAGCACGATGCACTTGGCTTTCGCGCAATCTAAATCCCAGGTTTTGCGGATTTCCTTATCCGCATTGCTGGATTTGGGACCAGGGACAGCAGGTGCCGTAGCGGTGAGGATGTACCCCAATTTGTCATAGGTCAAAGCCATTTTGACATTCCGCAGCCAATCTTTATAGTTTGGCCCTGTCAGTATATTTTTCTCTAAAAGTAACTTAAGTCCAGTCATTTTCAGGGTCGCTGCAATTAGGAGAGAGAGAAGAAAACTCTTTAGCATGATGCTCTTGCAAGTTTAGAGTGGTTTTTAGTTTATCTAAACTGGATGGCTCCCACTATTTCTCGAATCCTTCCTCAAACCATAAAAGAAGAATTAGCCAGGACTATTCTCACCGTACAATACTTGCTTAACCGTTCAGCCAGGCCAGTGTCGATACTTCGAGGGAGGTTTTCCAACGCTTTCGCGAAGTTCCTTAATTAAATAACCTCTTTTCTCTGGGGGCGTAACCCCGCTGACACCTTTCTGGACACCTACTAGGTTTATAGCATTGATCGTTAAGTGACGAATATCCTGATAAGTAGCATATACTCACAGTAGGATCGGGATCCAAATATCATCGTATGATAATGTTGAAGGAATCCTACCAACATTCATCAAACTCCAAATGGTATGCATCTCTTTGCAAATTTCAGTTTCTTTAGAAATTCCCGATATAAGTTTTTGCCCCATGCTCTTATGACCTTGACGAAAGCCAACAAATCATAAGTCACATGTCAAGTTCTGCCCATCATTATCTTGTTAATTTGAACCCACCCGTATATACCCTTGACGAAAGCCAACAAGGTAATGCGACTGTCCCAAACCAACACATCTATCTATGTAACAAATGAATACCCCAGCAGCTACCAAACACTATGTCTTGACGAAAGCCAACAAACACAGCTTGAATACTACTGACTATCCATAAGAAATGACGGAGGGCTACGACTGGTTTTGGCGAAACCGTGAACGTAGTGAACTTGATATAACCGAAGGAACCTGATAGCTTTTTAAAAGGAGTGGTTAAAGCTCCGCATTTAAAAAAATATCTGTTTTTAAAATTAACCGAGTGGTTTCTTTTAAATTGTTCCAACGATTTAAACTTTGGTTTGTTTTTCTTTGCATTATAGATAATGCGTCCCATCATTAACCTATCATTGCAGAAAACAACGAAAATACAACGTCCTCTTATGCCATCCGCATTCGACACGGGGTCCCGTCATCACCCGTTAGGTTACTTAACTAACGACAGAGCGGGGGCTGGGCTAGCGCGGGTGTAAAACATAAGTGACGTCTAAATAGCTACAATATATATAGATATTTTACATTCGTCTGACGCAATGATAAACATTCCAGAACACAGATAAACAATATTGGATTTGCAAGCAATCTGTATTTCTTTTGAGCCTGCAAGAAAAGACAGATTACACAGTTGTGATGAATAGCCGTTACCCCACCCTCGACCCCTACGGGTACGGCAAACTATCCGCCCGGCAGTTTGTGTACCCCACCTTGGGTCAGTCCTGGGAGCAAAAACAGTAAAATGAAATAATACAACGGTGGCTACAACCGCAACCTGGATGTGCCCCGCAAAAATAATATTACAACAAATTACATTTACAACAAATGAATTAAACAATAACCCATTGCTAAACCCCGGCTATACACCACAACAGTCCAATACAGTTCATATGCACAAACAGATATAACCATTATAGAAATGTGCAACCCCCTGCCAACCGACATACTAGCAGTTAGGGGAGGTTTACGAACACATTTATCAATCACAGATATAATCCAACATGCAAATACTGTACAATTTCGATCGATTAAACATCTTTAATATTGCTCCAAAAACTGCTCTGTAAACTGGAAACCTGAGCAAAATTAAAATATTCCAGAAAACCCCAAATACCAGAGAGGACCCACACATGAAAGATGAGTCCATGACTCGGCAACTCGGCCGCGGAACCGCGGCGGATCGGTGGGATCCGCCGCGCTTCCGCGGCGCTTTAGTCGATTCATGGGCTCAAATTTCATGGGTGTTCTCCTGGACTCTTTACAAGCTTTCTGAGCTCACCTGAAAAATTTTAGGACATCATTTTAAATTCGACAGAAACTTGACAGATTTAGGGTTTTCCGGCTTCGTTTTTCCGTTCGAAATTCGTACAAATTTGCAATTAAGTTATTTATTGTTTAGCGAGGCTCTGATACCACTGTAAGTCGATGTACTACACCCCAATACTTGTGGGGAGGCGGAATTTTCAAAAACGAACTTGTTTAGTGAACGAACATCGACTAACCGCTTGAATCGAAGCTAAACGATAACTAACCAAACATATAGTTGTTCTAAACTACTATGCTTAGGGATTATACCTATCGAAACTAGTCCTTCGTCTTTACGATCTCCTTGTTCTCCTCGGCCTTCTCTAGGTAGTAGACGATCCACCCGAGAGCAAAACTCCAAGCTAAACCTCTAAACTTGAGGCAACTAATCTTCTTGGATTGCTAATCAAAGAAGATAGAATGAAATAGAGTGATGGTTATGGATTGATTAGTCTTTCTAATCCTTTGATCTCAACACATGAGGTGTAAGGATTAGGGTTTGAAGATGAGAGCTTGAGGAGAGAGAATGTGAGAATGATTATAATGAATAAGTTATGAGTATCATAACATATATGAAGCATTTTCTAATAAGAAGAAAAGAATAAAGAGTGATGAATAATCATGCTTCATAAAATATCTAGTGGTGATTCATTAGCATGAGTCATTAAGCAATAAATGTGCATTAATGAGATGAATGAATCACCACCATGACTCATATAACTCATTCAATGAATATGACACATAACCCTCCTTAGTCACCATCTTCTAGAAGCTTCTCGTACAATTACGAGAACGCCCCTCCGATCCGCAAAAATACGGAAAAACTTTAGACTGTAAAAATCCAATAACCGGATACCAGTAACTGGCTTAAACCAAAGCCGACTGGTAAAAACTGTCCGAAAGTCGTACGCGCGTAAACGCACGTATGCGTCCGAACCCTTTGTCGCAAAACCATGCAACCTCTATATCGTTTCGCCTGGAGTAGGAAACTCTCTATGTGGGACTCTAGAGACTCGACTACTACGCTGGCAGTGGGTTTAACCACAGACCGCAAGCGGCACTAGCTGTACGTAACGGTCCCCAGGTAGTTGTCGATAAGAAGGCCGATGAGGAAACCCATCCGAACTCCTACTGAGTCTGATGTGACAATCTCCATACAGTCCGGTCCGTTCGTCCAAGACTATCGCATATCGGGCCTAGGGGGGCGGCAAGCATCAGTCCCCTAATAGCGGTATAAGTCGTGTCGGAGCGAAGCCCATTACACCCTGAGAAACTACTGGAACCTACCAGCATATCTCGCTTGCCCTGGCCAGGGACTTTGCGTAATGGCTCTCTGACACAGCGCGATATCTACTCCCAATACCGGGAGGGACGAATCCTGTCTAACCGCCACTGCCTCCAAGTGCTCGGGATTGCACCCAACTGCTACCTGTTTGCACGACTCCTTTGAGCCGTGGTAGGGTAGCAATCAAAGAACAGTGGGACACACTCGAGGCGAAGTAGCAGTGTCAAGTCTGCGGACTATGCTGTACTCATGTCACCTGGGAACTGCTCACTGACGACTGGTATCAAACCAACCAACAGTTCCCTGTGAGTCCTGTCCGGTGTACCCGTAACCTAACGAGCACCTGCATACTATCTCCAGTACGACGTACTGACGGCTGTGGGACAGACCATCTCCCCAACTGGGATGAGAAGCGTACACACCAGTCTACTCCGGAGTATCGATGCTCTGTCTCGATAATCCAACGACCAGGGAACTGAATAAGGATGTGCTTGTAGACTACCCAGCCCCCACTAGTGTGACTGCCATCACAACGCTGGTAGACAAGCAAGATCCTAAGAGCTCTATCAATACGTACACTTACATATTAAGATACAAAAACCAAGTAGCATACTACCATGTTTAGCAAGACTGTTATATACATGTGAATATCCCAAGCTTCCATTAAGTAATATACAAGCTAGTATGATACAGTAATGGCCTTCTAGGGCATAAACACTAACAATTAGAACATGTTACCAGTCACTTCATTGTCATCAGTTATACTTATGATATACTTATGTTAACCGACAACATTCTTATACTAAACTGCCATGTTTATGTAAAACTGCCATACTTATATAGTTTGTCCTGCTTATTTGACACATCATACCAGCTTTTATATTTGTTATTATATCACCTTAATTTATTATCACACATTATTGGAGACTTACCGAGCATATGTTCGCTAACGGACATTCCTTGTTTTCTTTATTTGGGAATGTTCGTCAGGTGGCTTAATAACAGAGGAGATCGAGCCGACCGAGAATGAATACTCTCATCTGTCATCCCAGGCGGATTATTAATATTTATATTGCTTATATTACGCTTAACATATTTATTTTGAGAAAGTCCCTTCTCGGTATAAATACGCCGCAGATCTCGTCACGTGTTTGTTACCGTTTTTTGGGAAGTCGGACGTGACATATCTCCACTATTATAACCATAAAACTTAGGGGTAAAAAAGGAACTGATGACAAAATTCAATTAACATTGCTTCATAGAATGCCGTGTGAAAAAGAGCAATTGATATCGAAATTAAAAATAAAGAAAAAATTCTAGCCAATTACTAGATCTTACTATTAGTTACAAAGATTGAATTTCAAATTACCTCATCTCTACTATTATAACCTCAAAACTTAAGGGCAAAACGTGAATTAATGATAAAATTCAACTAATATTGCTTTGTACGATACCATATGGAAAAGAGAAATTGTTGTCGAAATAAAAAATGAATAAAAAATCTTAGCTAAATTTTGGATCCCATTAACTGTTAAGTATAAAGATTGACTTTAAAATTACCTCATTTAACTATCCCTTTCTCTATTTCCTCCACCATTATTCTAACCAACTTGGCACATAAACTATTCATCGATTTTAATTTTTTTTATTAATTTGTTTATTTTGCTCACAACTTAACTCTTAAAATAAACTTAAAACTTTAATACTCACGGCCATCGCACGTGCACGTGCAAATACACCCGCCACAAAAATTTGGAAAGGTTTTTAAAGAATTAGTTGAAGAGATGGAAACGTAGGAATGGGAAGAGTTTTAGAGATAATGAGAACCTAAATATTCCTGTTGTGGAGAGTTTGTTATGGGTTGAATATTTATGTTATGGAGAGTTTGTTATGGGATGAATAACAAAAATAATCCTAAAATCTTCATATATTATTTTTTATTTCAATTTTAATATAGATTAATATTATCAATTTTTGACACATCAGTTTTGCTAAGATTGCAAAAAATTGGAGGGGCTTCTTTTGCACTTGAGCTCTGTGCGATCCTCTTTTGGCATTAATACAGTACAGATAAATATAACCATATTCTTAACAATCATGCTCACAGATGATTTACACATGTGCTGAGGTGTTCGTAAACCCATTTATGTGAACGACATAACTGTTAAGTGTGGGCCAAGAACCAACAAACCGACAATAAATTCATTTATTACTTATTGGAAGCACTACTAGCTAGTCTTTTTATATTATTATATTAAGGTTGCATTTCCATGATATATTGGCAACCTCATTTAATATTCAAATGTTGATCGAATTTTCTTTGAATAATGATTTTCTTACACACGCACACAGTAAAAACTAAAGAATTATATTTTCTCCACCATCGAATAGGGGTCCACCAAGCTTGAAGTTTACCTTTCTACATCATAACTTGCATTCATACAAAGAAGAAGTTAATGAAGTGTTTCATGTGAAGAGACAATTGTGATTTAATGCGGTTATTATGATTTAATGCAAATGGGCCCACATGATGCAAGGATACAACCCACCAGTTGTTTTCAGCGGAGAGGAGATGCCGGTGGCATCGGATCCGGATCTCATGTTAATTTTTTACCATCCTCTGAAATTTATACGGTCGAGATTAAACAGGGCCTGATAGTTTGGTGGGATCAATAAAACAATCTAATGGTCTAAAAGGACAAGAGCAGGGCTCTATTGTTCAAAATTTAGCTGAGGATCCTATTCCATTGGTAGGAATAGGTACACATGGATTCGATTGGAAGATGAGGCAGACATTGATGGTTCTAACTCATTGTTTTTCGGACAAAATACTTTTCTTATCCTGATGGTAGAATCCACATAATCTGCCAACTTTTTTATTGGATACAATATGGGGCAGAGGGTGTATGCAGTTAGGTAGCGGATATAATGGCTTATTTTATACCCAAATAGAAAGCATGATTGCCAATGTGGATTCTATATCCGGTGGGTATTTTTTCTTCATCGGCTTTGTGTATGTCATTTTCAATGATGTCGTCTTTATGTTGTTTCATCATTGAAAATGATATGCAACCAATAAAAAAGCTGGTGGGAAATTAAAAAAAACTATCAATACGATAGTAAACTTATTACTATAATAAATATATAGCTAAATTTCAACTTACTACCATGAACTATAGACGCTTTTCCCAAATGATACCATGGACTTTAAAAAGTATTAAAAAAACTTGAGAAAAATTACAAAATTACCAAAATACCTCTCTTTTTTTTGCATATAGTCTTTTTATTATATGAGAGGTATTTTGGTAGTTTTGTAATCTTATGCTTTTGAAAATTTATGGTGTTAATCCATCATTTTGAAAATTCATGATTTCATTTAGGGAAAAGTGCCTATAATTCATAGTAGAAAGTTAAAATATAGCCTAAATATATATACAGAGAGAGTATATGTGCGTACATCTAGTAATGCATGTGGGAAGCGCGCGCACTTGACACACGCATGTGTGTGTATATAATTAATTTAACCTAACAGTGTATTTTGCATGTGCGATGCACGTTAGGTGTAATCCAAAAAAAGGGATTTGTGTGATTAAAAAAAAAGATGTATATAGAGTTAGTTACCGAGAGAAATTTATGAAAACTATTGAAAGAGATGTATGGGAATAGTTACGGCTACATTTAAGGTTTGAATTTTTATATTTTTTTATTGAATTTCTCTTGCAAATGAGATGACCAAAGCTTTAAATTGATTTCAAAATTGGAAACCTCTGTCTTTTACAATATATTAGAGATATTCTGCATGCTTTTATATATCTTTAGCTGCCAATCATTTCTTCTCCTGAGCAATGTAAGCTTTATATTGATTCTGACATCACTTAATTGCATCATATTTACATGTTATTTCTAATTCTAATTGAATCGACTTCTTCCACATATTTTACTTTTATTTAAAAGTTTTTATTATGGGTCTTCCATTCTCATGCTTACTTTTGTAACACTTGGATTTGCAACAACTATTACGAGTATATATTTTAGCAATTGATTTGAATTTAATTTAAATCTTTTATTTGAATCTGATTATCCGGTAAGTTTATAGACTATCAAAGTTTATATTTTAACTGGAATTATGTTAGAATATAAAATATATTTTCTCAATATCGATCATAACTTTTGAGCTTTCATATTGTGGATTTGACATTGTATTAGAACACTGTAACAACTCCAATTTTAGTGTACATAAAATTTATTTAAAGTTAATGTATGCTTGGGGTATTTACAATTCCAGTGAGTACTATAAGAATTTGATTCACTTTTAAATAGTAAGAAAGAGCTTGTAGCTTACTGGTAAGGCCTTGCACTGTTGAACCAGAACACCAGGGTTTAAATCCCATCAGCCACAATATCTTTTATTTAAAATTCTTTTAATTTTTTAGAAGCCCAAGAGTCTACACGAGCACAACACCTAAACAGAAGAGTCACACATACAACAAACGAGTGCACTGCATTATACGAGCCCCCAGCTCATGACTCGGGCCGGCGCTGCCGGTCTAACTCGGACCAAACCCTAATTTTTCTAAACCCTAGCGATTTTTGGACTCCCCTCATAACCCTAGTATTGTTTATTCTCTGCACATTTACAGAGAATGATAATATCCCTTTAAATCCCATTTTAATGCAAATTTAAATGCATTTTTTTATCACACCCTAACCCAAATTTTTCCTATAAATACCCACTCTATTTTTTACCCCTTCACACTGAAATTTCCTACAAAAACTCTCAAGAAAATTCCAAGATCCTTTTGTGTGCAAGTGAAGTTAGCAAAGGGCGAAGTTCCGACGAACTTCCAACGACAACTCAAGGAGTTTCCGACGACGAAATGACGGACCGGAAATTCCAATCTCTTCCTCTTTCTCTCCTCTAGCCAATCATCCAGTAAGTCCCTATTTCTCCTTCTTTTCTCTATTCTCAAAACATTCAAAACTAAAATCTAACGGAAGCGGAGTTAATTCGACTTCCGATTCGGTTTTTCCTTAAAAAGTTCTATTTTTCTTAAACACGATAATATCAAACTCTTATATCATGACCATTAAATATTAACGAAAATAATAGAACAAGTTTGATATTAAAATAATAACCGTAGTAAGTTTTATTCCATTTTTACATTAAAATACATTTATGTTTCATATCGACATATTTATAACTTTTAACCGTATTACCTTAGAAAAACTCGCGAGGTTATGACCTACCTCCTCACAACACACATATCTAATATAGAACGATGGAATTTGGGAACATAGATTTGGGAAAATACAACTTTACATATAATCACATTCAACTATTAAAACATTTTTCTATAAGAAGTGTATTTGACAAATCATTGCAATTGCGCCTCTACAACCTATTTTGGGGAACCCGTTCGGTATGGTGCGGATTATCGCACATTCTCAGGCCTAGTAGAGTGAGATGCAGACCTCCGCAAGGAGTATACGATCTCGAAAGATTTTTAATATATTTTTCTTTAGAAAATGTGATTTCTATTATAAATAAAACTTATATTTTTAATAAATAAATATATATGTAATTAATATCAAAATATCTATTTTTTATATTTATAATATTCCACATTTCCAAAATTCAAGAAAAACATTCTATTTACAAGAAAATACCATACAATTCCAAATATTTCAAATAAATACCTTATACTTTAAAAACTAGGTCATATTCACTAGAAATTTCATATTGAATAAAAGAAATGTCTATGAAAACTCTAAAAACGATAATTAAATAGTTGAGCTATATTTTGAAAGTATAACAAAATTATTTTACATAAAAACCCCTCAAGTTATACTAAATAACAGTAAGAACCCTAGTAAACATAGGTTTAAGCGGGACCAGTCTCTTGAGCCTCAGGGAGCCGGAGATATGGGTGCTTGCCTATTTAAGGTAGACAACTTAACAAACTGTGTTATCAACACGGTAATTGTCTTTAAAAAAAACACAAATCCTGCCGTTCATGTGCAGCGGTTACCGATAGCACCAAAACATAATTCAGGACTTCAATTTTTTTTCTAATTGTTTGACCCAAACTGAGTCTCAATATAATCAATCTGATTTGAATATGATTTAAGTATGAAATTACAAAACTACAATTCAATATGAATTCATATATTCAATCTGTTTAATCTATTCAATCAATATTGGCTTACCCGAACCATGGATATATTCCATTTACATGATCATCCATTATATCCGTTCTATTACTAATATCATGGTTTCGGCAAGTCATCCATCTATATACAATATACAATTCAAACAATACAATCAAGATATCGCAGGGTTTATAAGGAGTAGATTGGTACGGAATGTGTTAAAAGTGGCACGAGACTGTAACCATAATACACCTAACCTGAATATCTATTGCCGTTGTACGGCTGAACGGTTCCTTGTGCTCCGTATACCTTAGTCTCCAGAATAGTGGGACTCATCTCGTATACACTGGCATTTTTCTGTACCAAACTACAAACAACTATGTTAACATAACAAACAACATTATAATAGTTATACTCTCTATTCTGTCTATTCCATTCTTATCGATTTACGGGGCTTACCGAGCGATTTGTTCGCTGACGACATTCTCTTTCTTCTTTTTTGGAATGTCGTCAAGTGATTCGGACTCACTGGAGATCGAGCCCACCAGCGAGGGTTTGGACCAGCTAACTTTCGACCCAAAGCTTTAGATTCCTTGTACACATTTACATTCTGTATTTTCCATTTCTGTTATGTCACTGTTTAGGCATTGCTTTCCATTCCATGTATTTACTTTTCAGATGTATTTGTAAAAATATTAATAAATAAAGTTGTTATTTATTTACATCTTGTCTCTTGTGCATTTTACTTATATTGCTTAAATACGCTTAGCGTGTTTACTTCAGAGTAAATACGTAGCGGCATCGTCGTGTCCTCTGCCCGTTACTGGGAAGTGGGTCGTGACAGATTTTGTTGGTGGCCCATGCAGGTCCGATATGTGTGGAAATACAGGTCAGTTCTGTATGGACATACAGGTCAATTCTGCATGGACAACCTAAGCAATATAACACAAAAACCAGCAACTGAAAATATTCTTTACAATTCATACTTCTTGAATCTTATCATTTCATATACTTTAAATCTGTCCTAACCCAAATTTTTCTTTCAAGGTTATGGATTCCCCAAACAACACCGGCACGAATGTCAACAACACTCCCCCACCACTACCACTCACACCTGTCGTCGCTGCTCCGATCAACGAGCAGACGGTTCTACTTGAGGCAGTCCGCAGCCTCCTAGAAGGACATCAGCAGCAGACTGCTATCTTAATGAACCGTCCCGAGGCAGAAGCACCTGGGGTGAAGCAATTCAGGGCCTTGCACCCCAAGCAATTCTCAGAAAAAGAGAGCCCTCTAGAAGCTGAGGAATGGGCTCAAGGCATTGAAGATGATCTGGCAGTGGCACAAGTGCCAGAGATTGCTTGGGTTCGTGTTGCGAAGTTGCAGCTCACGGACAATGCACGGGTTTGGTGGAAGACGGAAGAAAGCCGTCTTGATCAACCCATTGAATGGAAGACTTTCTGTGACATGTTCGATGCAAAGTACTTCTCTGAGACTACCCGCTTTGATATGGAACAGCAGTTCATCCATCTGCAATAAGGTTCAATGTGGACCAAGTCAGTAGATGAATATGACGCTGAGTTCACCATACTCAGTCCGTAAGATACGTCTCAATATTTAGATTTTGAAATATCACATTCTACACAGCTAGCACAATACTTTAACAGATTTGCGGCACACTTGATACCGACGGATGATATCAGAGCCCGTCGATTTCAACAAGGGTTGGATTCAAAGATCCAGGCTGCATTAGCCACAGGAGATTTTCCGACTCATGAATCGGCTCTGAAAGATGCCCGCCGTTATGAGGTAGTGGTAAAAATGAGGGGCAGATCTCAATCTGCTGGAGTTAAGCGTCGTGCCACCCAGATGGCAGGAGGAGCCTCTTCAAGGCCACCATTTGTGCCAAGGAGACCAGGAGTACCGAACAACAGGCCCAGCCCAGCCTTTTATACCTACTGCAGGAGAGATGGACATTTGGCGAAAGACTGCCGGCAAGCCAACCGTCTTTGCTTAGTCTGCGGCTCAGTGGCTCATGATATTGGGTCTTGTCCCCGAAAACACAACCCAATTACTGCACCCAGACCAGCAATCGCTTACCAGCAGAGACCGGCCCTTCAGGAACCTGCTCCAAGACTCGCTCTCCCTGCTCCACTACCTAGAGGACAACCGACTGCACCTCCTCCTCGTCAATTCCATCAAGCTCAAAGGAACGTTCAGAGGAATGCTCCTCCGGCCAGGAGGAATGTACCACGGCGACAGGCTTTCACGATGGTCGTGGAAGAAGCTGAGGCCACTGGCCAAGTCATCACTGGTAATCCTTTCTTCTCAAGCTTTACTTTCAGTCTTAACACCTACCTACATATTTTTCCTATACCTAAAACATATCCCACATACCTTAGGTACAGTCTTAGTAGCCTTACTTCCTGCACTAGCACTATTCGATACTGGAGCATCTCATTGCTTTATGTCGCAACGGTTCGTCCGAACTCATGCGATTCCAGTCACACCGCTTGTATTCAGTTGGAATGTCAGTTCAGGGAACGGTGTTCTAAAGACAACAATGGGATACAGCTTGTGTCCAGTAGTCGTCTGCAGCAGAGAATTCTATGCTGACTTCAAGGTACTGGACATACCGAACTTCAATGTGGTTCTAGGTATGGATTGGCTCGGAACATTTTATGCTACCATTGACTGTCGTCAAAGGAGGGTAGTATTCGAGATTCCAGAGCATCCGGTTTTCTATTTCAAAAGTGGAGACCGTACACTGGAGCCAAGTACATACAAGGCGAAACCTGTTAGTGTATATGCCCTAGAGGCCATTACTGTATCATACTAGTTTGTATATTACTTAATGGAAGCTTGGGATATTCACCTTGTATAAACAATCTTGCTCAATATAGTAGTATGCTACTTGGTTTGTTTCTACTTCAATGTGTACATGTGTTTGTTTTACGATATCATCTATACGCATTAGTGGAGCCCTTAGGATCTTTGCTTGATTACCAGCGTTGTGATGGCAGTCACACTAGTGGGGGCTGGGTAATCTATAAGCACATCCTTATACAGGTCCCTAGTCGCAGGACTATCGAGATAGGGCATCGATACTCCGGAGTAGACTAGCGTATGCGCTTCTCATCCCAGTATGGGAGATGGTCTGTCCCACAGCCATCAGTACGTCGTACTGGAGATAGTATACGGGTGCTCGTTAGGTTACGGGTACACTGGACAGGACTCGTCGGGAACTGAAAGGTTGGTATCATACCTATCGTCAGTTATCAGTTCCCAGGTGACATGAGTACAGCTTAGCCCGCTGACTTGATACTGGCACTTCGCCTCGAGTGTGTTCCCACTACACTTTGATCACTATCCTACCACGGCTCAAAGGAGTCGTGCAAACAGGTAGTGGTTGGGTGCAGTCCCGAAGCACTTGGAGGCAGTGACGGTTAGACAGGATTCGTCTCTCCCGGTATTGGGGGTTGACATCGCGCTGTGTCTAGGAGAGCCATTACACGAGTAGTCCCTGGCCAGGGCAAGCGAGATATACTGGTAGGCTTCCAGTGTTATCTCAGGGTGTTTTGGGCTTCACTCCGACACGACTTGTACCGCTATTGGGGGACTGACGTTTTACCGCCCCCTAGGCCCGACATGCGATGTATCAGACGAACAGACCGGACTGTACGGAGAATGTCACATTCAGACTCAGTAGGAGTTCAGATGGGGTTTCACCTCGTCAGCCTTCTTGTCGGCATCTACCTGGGGACCGTTACGCACAGCTAGTGCCGCTTGCGGTCTGTGGTTAAACCCACTGCCAGCGTAGTGTCGAGTCTTTAGAGTCCCACACAGAGGGTATTCGCCTCTGGGCAAAACAGAGTAGAGGTCGCATGGTTTTGCGACAGGGTTCGTTCTCATCCGCGCACTTGTGCACGTTTGGAGTCCGGACGGATTATACTGGCAGGCTCTGGTTTGAGCCAGATACTGGTATATGTTTTGGGGTTGCTTTTATATCTCGGTATTCTTGTTCCTCGGAACGAGAATACAGGTGTGTATGCACAGTTGCTTGAGGCGGAGGATGAGGTTTTTCATTAGGGTTTCGGAACGGGTGCGTATGCACAGTTGACAGTCATCATTTTCCAGACCCTAATGGATTTATGGATTATCTATTAATAATAGTAATTAAATGAGAATTATGTTATGGTTGATTTTGTTGACTTGTTGACCATGGTTGAATGTTGACCACCATCATGCTTTGTAAAGATACTCCTTGATTTATGCTTACATTTCATTTAATGAAGCATGATAGTGGTCATTCCAAAACTACCATCAACTATTCTCATTTTGAATTATTATTATTTAGATAATTCTTTTTCTTTTGGTATTATGGTTGCAAGAAAGAAAAAGATAGCTCATTATCTCATTTAGCTTCTCTCTCCTCACTTCATCTTCTTCTTCCTCTAGCAAAAGAGAACCCTTCTCATGTGTTGAGAATCCCTCTCTTTAAAAAGAAAAGCACCCCTTAGACACTCTCTACTCACTCTAGGATCAAGGGTTTAGCAAGCCGGAGATTCTAGTTCACTCCAAGTTCGAGAAAGAGCCCAAAGGTCGAACCCTCGAGGTGGATCCATCTTCGACGGAAGAAGGCGACAAGAAGAGAACCATCAACCTCTACAAGGTTTAAAGAAGAAGGAGTTCAAGTTTAGGTATAACCATCTTCCATAGTAGCTAACGCTCCTTTGTATGCTTGCTAGTTTAGTTTAGACACGATCCCGACCTTGTTTAGTCCATGTTGCCTCTTGCGATAAAAATTTGTTTTTATACCGTTTCCGCCTCCCCGTAAGCACCGGGGGTCGCAACGTGGACTTACAGTGGTATCAGAGCCTAACTAAACTTAAACTAGCTTTGTAGTGAAGTGTAACGAAGTTCGGAAACGAAAAATCGCAAAACCGGAAAAACCAAAACCCTAAGTTTCTGTTGAAATTTTTTCTTCTCTAAATGAAAAACTTTATACTTCTAAATTCGGCTCAGGGTTTTGTGTGAACACCCATGAAAAACGATCCACTGATTCATCTAAACCGCCGCGGTTCCGCGGCATGAGGTAGGCATTTGCCGCGGAACCGCCGCCGTTTGTTGTCCTCTCTGCATCGTTTTTCATGCAGTGTGTCTCTGTGTTGGTTTTGGGATTTTTAAGATATATTATATGTGCCCAGATTTTCCAGAACAGAAATTCACTTTTGGGGTCCTATAATTCCGTATTTTTTTCCGAACTTCACTGCACTTTGGCTATGTTGGTTATATCTGTGTTGCTTGCATGTATTGAACGTCGGCTAATCGCTATAAGTCGATTAGTCGGGGTTATACATGATCTGTGTTTGATATTGGATTGTGTATATGAATCTGTTGGACTGTCGCGGGTGAATAGCCGGGGTGGATGTGAGATGAGCTTTTGTTTTTCTTTCATTCTTTGTAAATGTAAATTGATGTAATAATATTATTTGTATGGCCGCACAACCGGGTCGGGGTTGTAGCCGTCATTGTATAATTCTTTATACTGTTTTTTGCTCCTAGGATAGACCCATGGAGGGGTGCACAAACTACCGGGTTCTTGGCGGGTAGTTTGCCGCACCCGTAGGGGTCTTGGATGGGGTATTTGGCTATTCACCACGACCGTGTAATCCGCTTTTCGTTGCAGGCTCGAAAGGATTGCGGATTGCTAGTATATCCAATGTATTCATCTGTGATCTGTAATGTCTATCATTGCTTTCTATTTAGGCGTTGCTTATGTTTTACAGCCGCGCTAGCCCAGCCCCCGCTCTGTCGTTAGTTAAGTAACCTAACGAGTGATGACGGGACCCCGTGGCGAATGCGAATGGCATAAGCGTACGTCATATTTTGGTTGTTTTCTGCAATGGTAGGATTAAATGATGGGACGCATTAAAAGAACTAATGCAAGAATATCACGCATTAAAAGAACTAATGCAAGATAATAAACCAAGCTAAAGTCGTTGGAACACTTTCGAAAAACCACTCGGTTCTTTTCAAAACTAACTTTTAAATGCGGAGCTTGAGCCACTCCTTCTAAAAGCTATCTCGTTCCATCGATTATATCAAGTTCACTACGTTCACGGTTTCGCCAAAACCATCCGTAGCCCTCCGTCGTTTCATATGAATATTCAACAGTATTCAAGCTGTGTTTGTTGGCCTTAGTCAAGGCACAGTGTTTGGTAGCTGGTGGGTATTCATATGTTGCATAGATAGAATGCGTTGGTTTGGGACAGTCGTATTGCCTTGTTGGCCATAGCCAAGGGTATATACGGGTGGGTTCAAATTAACCTGGATAACGACGGGAAGAACTTGACATGTGACTTATGATTTGTTGGCCTTAGTCAAGGTCATAAGAGCATGGGGCAAAAATCCACATCGGGAGTTTCACAAGTACTGAAACTTGCTAGATTTGCATACCATTTGGAGTGTGATGATTATGGTAGGATTCCTTCATTTTCGTCACGCGATGATATTTGGATCCCGATCCTACTGTGAGTATATGCTACTCCTCGGGAAATTTCTCACTAAACGATCAATGCTATAAACCTAGTAGGTGCCTAGAAAGGTGTTAGCGGGGCTACGCCCCCAGGGAAAAGAGGTTCTTAAATTAAGGAACTTCGCGAAAGCGTTGGAAAACCTCCCTCGATGTACCGACACTGGCCTGGCTGAACGGTTAAGCAAGTATTGTACGGTGGGATTGATCCCGGCTAATTCTTCCTTTGTGGTTTGAGGAGGGATTCGAGAGACAGTGGGAGCCATCCTGTTTAGACAAATTAAAAACCATTCTAAACTTGCAAGAGCATCGTGCTAAGTGTTTCTTCTCTCCCCCTGCAGCGACCAAATCGAAATGACTGGACTTAAGTTACTTCTAGATAAAAACATACTGACAGGGCCAAACTACAAAGATTGGCTCAGGAATGTCAAATTGGCAATCGCTTACGACAAGCTGGGGTATCTTCTTACCACCAAAGCTCCCCCCGTCCCAGGTCCCACCTCCAGCGTCGCGGATAAGGAAATCCGTAAGACTTGGGAGATTGATTGCGCGAAGGCCAGGTGCCTCGTGCTTGCCTCTATGGACAACGAACATCAGAGGAGGCATGAGAATATGGACCTCGAGTCTATATTTCTCCATACAAAAGAACTGTATGGAGAGCAGTCTCGTATCGCAAGATACGAAGTGTCGAAGAAGTTATTTTCGACTAAGTTGGCCGTCGGATCATCGGTAGCGGACCACGTGCTTAAGATGATTGGCTACACTGAGGAGCTCGCGGAACTTGGGACCACGTTGGACAGTGAACTCTATACGGATTTAATTCTCCAGTCCCTTCCATCCACTTACGCCCAGTTTATACTGAACTTCAACTTACAAGAAAAGGAAGTTGAACTTTCAGAACTCCTCAACCTGCTGAGGAGCGCAGAGGGCACCCTACAGAAGGGTAGGGAAACACCCGCTTTGTTTGTAGGAGGATCTTCTTCCTCTAGGTCCAAGGCGAAAGCCAAGGGAAAGAGGAAGAAAGCCCCCGCCAAACCAAGAGGCGGTGTTAGTAAAGTGGGTACGAAGGGAAAGGAAAAGGCAACAAAGATTGCGGGGAAGCTTGTTGGAAAGGAAGAATGCTTCTATTGTCATAAGAGTGGACACTGGAAGAAAGATTGCAGGGCTTGGAAAGCCAGGACACAGGAACTGAAGCAGGTTGCAGCTTCAGCTTCAGGTGTGTATGTTATTGAAAACTGTCTTTCTATAAACTCTACTTCCTGGGTATTGGATACCGGATCAGGATCTCATATCTGTAATTCTTTGCAGGCGTTGAGAAACCGTAGGTTTTTGAAGGAAGGTGACATGACCCTCAGAGTTGCGAACGGAGCTAGCATGGATGCTAAAGCCGTGGGGGACTATCACCTGGGAATGTCAGATGGGCATGTTTTGGTTTTGCGTAATTGCTTTTTTGTACCCAACGCAACTTGTAATATCATTTCTGTATCTTTGGTTTCTAAAGAAGGTTATGAATTTGCGTTTGTAAGTAATGTTGTAAACATTCACCTTAATCAAGTTCTGATTGGGTCAGGTACACTGAGCAATGGTATATACGTATTAAACCAACCACAGATTTTCAATATCCAAAATACACACAAAAGAAAGTCTCCAGATTTCAATCAGGCTTTCTTATGGCATTGTAGACTGGGTCACATCAATGAGACACGGTTGACTAAGTTACATAAAGAAGGATACTTGGATCCGTTCGAGTATCAGTCTTATGCCACTTGTGAATCTTGTCTCATGGGAAAGATGACAAAGACTCCGTTCACTGGACACGGAGAAAGAGCGAGCGAGCTCTTGGGACTCATACACAGTGACGTGTGTGGTCCAATGTCTACACATGCGCGAAGCGGTTATTCATACTTCATTACTTTCACAGACGATTTCTCTAGGTATGGACATGTCTTCTTGATGAAGCACAAATCCGAGGCCTTTGAGAAATTTCGGGATTACAAGAATGAAGTTGAAAAATAAACAGGCAAAAGTATTAAGATTTTAAGATCGGATCGAGGTGGTGAATACTTGAGTGCCGAGTTCCTGGACTATTTAAAAGAGAATGGGATTCTCTCTCAGCGTACTCCTCCATACACTCCGCAACATAACGGTGTATCGGAAAGAAGGAATCGAACCCTATTGGATATGGTTCGTTCCATGATGAGTGAGGCTGAGTTACCGCGATCTTTCTGGGGATATGCACTAGAAACAGCTGCACATCTCTTGAACCAAGTTCCTACTAAGACTGTGCCTACCACACCATATCAGATGTGGAGTGGGAAGAAACCCTGTCTTAAATCCTTTAAGACATGGGGATGTCCGGCTTTTGTAAAAAAGCTACATGCGGACAAGCTCGAGGCACGCTCAGTACAGTGCAAGTTTGTGGGATACCCAAAGAACTCCAAGGGGTATCTATTCTATTACGCAGAGGAGCAAAATGTCCTTGTTTCTCGTCATGCCCACTTCTTGGAAACTGAGTTTTTGGAAAATCAGATAAGTGGGAGCGCAGTAGAACTGGATGAAATTCCAGAACCTCAGACTATTACTGAAAGCTTAGTGGAACCAGAGGGTTCAAAAGAACAGGACATTCCTACGCCGCTCCGCAGGAGTAGTAGGCAGTCTCATCCGTCCGAGAGATACTACGGTTTTCTCATAGACGGGGATAGAGAGGATTGCATCATAGATTATGATGAGCCTACTAGCTTCCAACAGGCCGTTCAGAGCGTTGACTCGGTAAAATGGCTGGATGCAATGCGGACCGAAATGGAGTCCATGTACACCAACAAAGTATGGACGTTGGACATTGCTCCAGACGGGGTAAAACCCGTAGGATGCAAGTGGATCTTCAAAAGGAAGATTGGTGTAGATGGACAGGTTGAGACCTATAAAGCTAGACTTGTAGCAAAGGGTTTCCGTCAAAGACCTGGCTTGGACTATGACGAAACCTTTTCTCCAGTGGCTATGCTGAAATCCATTCGGATCCTTCTTGCCATTGCTGCCTTCCACGATTATGAGATTTGGCAGATGGACGTAAAAACCGCTTTTCTAAATGGAAATTTAGAGGAGTGTGTCTATATGGATCAGCCAGAGGGTTTCAATCAGAATGGGAGCAGCGGAAAGGTGTGCAAGTTGCTTAAGTCCATCGATGGACTAAAGCAGGCATCGCGGAGTTGGAACATCTGTTTTGATGAGACGGTCAAGGAATTTGGCTTTATCAAAAATCCAGATGAACCATGCATCTATAGTAGATTTGTAGAGAGAACTGTAGTATTCCTTGTTTTATATGTGGATGACATTCTCTTAATAGGAAATGACATTCCTATGCTACAATCTGTCAAGGGTTTCTTGTCACACAGGTTCTCCATGAAAGACCTGGGTGATGCCTCTTACATCCTGGGGATCCGGATCCATCGTGATAGATCCAAGAGGATATTAGGACTTTCACAGTCCAGGTACATCGACACCGTACTGAAAATATTCAGCATGGAAGATTCCAAGCGCGGTAACCTACCGGCTTGTCACGGGATCACCCTCTCTAAAGAGATGTCTCCCAAGACTGATTTGGAGAGGGATCGCATGTCTATTATACCCTACGCTTCTGCGGTAGGCTCTATAATGTATGCGATGTTGTGTACCAGACCGGATGTAGCTTATGCACTGAGTGTAGTAAGCCGGTATCAGTCAAACCCTGGGGAGAAACACTGGATAGCAGTAAAGAACATTCTCAAGTACCTGAGAAGGACTAAGGAGATGTTCTTGGTGTATGGCGGAAAAGACCTCCAGATCGAGGCCTTTGCTGACTCCAGCTTCCAGAGTGACAAGGATGATTCCAAGTCCATGTCGGGTTTTGTCTTTACCCTCAATGGAGGGGCGGTGTGTTGGAAGAGTTCCAAACAGGAAACCGTTGCAGACTCGACTATGGAAGCGGAATACATCGCTGCATCTGATGCCGCAAAAGAAGCTGTCTGGATGAGGAAGTTCTTAAAAGAACTTCAGGTGGTTCCGTCCATTGTTGACCCAATACCTCTGTATTGCGACAACAACGGGGCTATAGCTTTAGCGAAGGAACCCAGGTCCCATCAGAGATCCAGGCACATCTTGAGGCGGTATCACCTGATCAGGGAGATCGTGGATCGCAAGGAGATCGAGGTTCGGAGGGTTGCTTCAGAAGAAAACACTGCAGATCCATTCACCAAGGCCCTACCCCAGACTCAGTTCGAGCGGCTGATCGAGATGATAGGTCTTCGATACGCCAGTACATGGCCTTAGTGCAAGTGGGAGATTGTTAGTGTATATGCCCTAGAGGCCATTACTGTATCATACTAGTTTGTATATTACTTAATGGAAGCTTGGGATATTCACCTTGTATAAACAATCTTGCTCAATATAGTAGTATGCTACTTGGTTTGTTTCTACTTCAATGTGTACATGTGTTTGTTTTACGATATCACCTATACGCATTAGTGGAGCCCTTAGGATCTTTGCTTGATTACCAGCGTTGTGATGGCAGTCACACTAGTGGGGGCTGGGTAATCTATAAGCACATCCTTATACAGGTCCCTAGTCGCAGGACTATCGAGACAGGGCATCGATACTCCGGAGTAGACTAGCGTATGCGCTTCTCATCCCAGTGTGGGAGATGGTCTGTCCCACAGCCATCAGTACGTCGTACTGGAGATAGTATACGGGTGCTCGTTAGGTTACGGGTACACTGGACAGGACTCGTCGGGAACTGAAAGGTTGGTATTATACCTATCGTCAGTTATCAGTTCCCAGGTGACATGAGTACAGCTTAGCCCGCTGACTTGATACTGGCACTTCGCCTCGAGTGTGTTCCCACTACACTTTGATCACTACCCTACCACGGCTCAAAGGAGTCGTGCAAACAGGTAGTGGTTGGGTGCAGTCCCGAAGCACTTGGAGGCAGTGACGGTTAGACAGGATTCGTCTCTCCCGGTATTGAGGGTTGACATCGCGCTGTGTCTAGGAGAGCCATTACATGAGTAGTCCCTGGCCAGGGCAAGCGAGATATACTGGTAGGCTTCCAGTGTTATCTCAGGGTGTTTTGGGCTTCACTCCGACACGACTTGTACCGCTATTGGGGGACTGACGTGTTACCGCCCCCTAGGCCCGACATGCGATGTATCAAACGAACAGACCGGACTGTACGGAGAATGTCACATTCAGACTCAGTAGGAGTTCAGATGGGGTTTCACCTCGTCAGCCTTCTTGTCGGCATCTACCTGGGGACCGTTACGCACAGCTAGTGCCGCTTGCGGTCTGTGGTTAAACCCACTGCCAGCGTAGTGTCGAGTCTTTAGAGTCCCACACAGAGGGTATTCGCCTCTGGGCAAAACAGAGTAGAGGTCGCATGGTTTTGCGACAGGGTTCGTTCTCATCCGCGCACTTGTGCACGTTTGGAGTCCGGACGGATTATACTGGCAGGCTCTGGTTTGAGCCAGATACTGGTATATGTTTTGGGGTTGCTTTTATATCTCGGTATTCTTGTTCCTCGGAACGAGAATACAGGTGTGTATGCACAGTTGCTTGAGGCGGAGGATGAGGTTTTTCATTAGGGTTTCGGAACGGGTGCGTATGCACAGTTGACAGTCATCATTTTCCAGACCCTAATGGATTTATGGATTATCTATTAATAATAGTAATTAAATGAGAATTATGTTATGGTTGATTTTGTTGACTTGTTGACCATGGTTGACTTGTTGACCATGGTTGAATGTTGACCACCATCATGCTTTGTAAAGATACTCCTTGATTCATGCTTACATTTCATTTAATGAAGCATGATAGTGGTCATTCCAAAACTACCATCAACTATTCTCATTTTGAATTATTATTATTTAGATAATTCTTTTTCTTTTGGCATTATGGTTGCAAGAAAGAAAAAGATAGCTCATTATCTCATTTAGCTTCTCTCTCCTCACTTCATCTTCTTCTTCCTCTAGCAAAAGAGAACCCTTCTCATGTGTTGAGAATCCCTCTCTTTAAAAAGAAAAGCACCCCTTAGACACTCTCTACTCACTCTAGGATCAAGGGTTTAGCAAGCCGGAGATTCTAGTTCACTCCAAGTTCGAGAAAGAGCCCAAAGGTCGAACCCTCGAGGTGGATCCATCTTCGACGGAAGAAGGCGACAAGAAGAGAACCATCAACCTCTACAAGGTTTAAAGAAGAAGGAGTTCAAGTTTAGGTATAACCATCTTCCATAGTAGCTAACGCTCCTTTGTATGCTTGCTAGTTTAGTTTAGACACGATCCCGACCTTGTTTAGTCCATGTTGCCTCTTGCGATAAAAATTTGTTTTTATACCGTTTCCGCCTCCCCGTAAGCACCGGGGGTCGCAACGTGGACTTACAAAACCAAAGAAGGCAGTGATTGCAGCAATTTAAGCGGAGGAAGGATCAAAGCCAGGAGTGGTTCGAGAGTTCGAAGATGTGTTTCCTGGCGATATATCAAGTTTGCCTCCCGATCGAGCTCTTAAATTCAGCATTGATTTAGTACCAGGAGCACAACCGGTGATCAAAGCACCGTATCGATTAAGTCCGAAAGGTTTGAAGGAAATTCGAACTCAGTTGGATGAATTATTGGCGAATGGATGGATTCGTCCCAGCACTTCAAATTGGGGATCTCCAGTTCTGCTTGTGAAGAAGACGGAAGGTTCATACAGAATATGCATTGATTATAAAACTTTGAACGAAGTAACGATAAAGAACAAATATCTGCTACCGCGTATCGACGATCTGTTCGATTAGCTAAGCGGATCTTGTGTTTTCTCCAAATTAGATTTTCGTTCAGGTTATCATCAGGTGAAGGTCAAGGAATCTGATATCCACAAAACGGCATTCAGAACTTGTTATGGAAATTACGAATTTCTTGTGATGCCATTTGGAGTGACCAACGCACCGGCGATATTCATGAACCTAATGAATTAAGTTTTCCGGGAGTACGTAGACCGGTTTGTTGTCATCTTTATCGACGACATCATGGTGTATTCAAATAGTCGAAAAGAATATGCCGAGCACCTACGAATTGTCTTGAAAACTCTACGACAACATCAACTATATGCCAAGTACAGCAAATGCGAGTTTTGGCTAGATCAAGTTGGTTTTCTCGGATATATTGTATCAGGCGTAGGAATCTCTGTGGATCCTGCGAAAGTTTCAGCAGTAAGCGAATGGCCGACACCAAAGTCAGTGAAGGACATTCGAAGTTTCTTGGGTCTAGCTGGATATTACTGAAGGTTCATTGAAGGATTTGCGAAGATAGCAACACCCCTGACCAAGACCACACGTAAAGATGAAGAATTCGTGTGGTCAGAAGCATGCGAACAAGCTTTCGTAGAACTCAAGTCAAGGTTGACATCAGTGCCTATTCTCGTTATATCGGACCAATCTGGAGGTTTTGAAGTACATTGCGATGCAACCGGTAAGGGATTAGAATGTGTTCTACATCAGCACGGTAAAATTATGGCTTATGCTTCAAGACAGCTGAAAATTCATGAGCGCAATTACCCGACGCATGATTTGGAGTTGGCGGCCGTAATTTTTGCTCTTAAGATTTGACGCCATTATCTACTTGGTGAACGAGTGAACATATATACAGATCACAAGAGTCTGAAATATGTGTTTACTCAGAAAGAGCTTAATATGCGGCAGAGACGATGGTTATAAATCATGGCGGACTTTGCCATCAACCTGCAATATCACCCAGAGAAGGTGAATGTGGTACCTGATGCCCTTAGTCGCCAACCATTAGCAATGAATCTCACCGCTCAGTGGAAACTTCAACAAGACTTGCATCAGATAGAGATTGAAGTAGTCATACCAGATAACGCTTCAAGTTTGATGAATTTACAAGTTCAATCTACTATTGTCAATCAGATCAAAGCAGCTCAAGTAAGTGATGCTAAGTTGCAAAAAATCAGAGAACAAGTAGAAAATGGACTCAAAACAGACTTCATCATCCTTGAAGACGGATCTTTAAGATACAGCAGTAGATTGTGTGTACTAAAAGGTTCTGTTCAGGAAGAGTTAATGAAAGAAGCTCACAGCTCTCCCTACTCAGTACACCCTGAAGGTATAAAGATATACAAAGATCTACGTCAGAATTACTGGTGGCATGGAATGAAGCGTGAAGTAGCCAGAAGCGTCGCTAAATGCTTGGTGTGTCAGCAAGTAAAGGCTGAACATCACAGGACTGCTAGATTATTTCAACCGTTATCTATTCCTGAATGGAAGTGGCAACACATCACGATGGATTTTGTGACTGCTCTTCCTCGCAGCACAAAGGGTAACGATGCGGTATGGGTTATTATGAATCGACTCACGAAGTCGGCTCACTTCATCCCATTTTGAGTTGGCCAATCTACTGAGACATTAGCAAAGAAATACATGGAGGTAAAAATCTACTTAAGATTTAAACTCTTCAAATATGTACTATCTCTGATACCCTTGAACTCATACAGGAAATCGTGAGACTTCATGGAGTACTGGTCTGCATTGTCTCCAATCGCGACACCAGGTTCCGATCATAATTTTAGCAAAGTCTGCAAGCGAGCTTGGGAACAAGTATGAACTTCAGCACGGCTTATCATCCACAAACAGATGGTCAGTCTGAACGAACTATTCAGATCTTGGAAGATATTCTCGGAGCGTGTATGTTAGATTTCGGAGGATCGTGGGAAGATCACCTACATCTTGTGGAGTTTTCGTACAACAACAGCTACCAAGCAAGCATCGGAATGGCACCTTTTGCAGCGCTATATGGAAGGAAGTGTCGATCGCCATTAAGTTGGGACAATATCGGAGATAGAGAACTCCTTGGACCTGAAATGATAGTGGCAACTATAGATGTGGTCCGCACTATCAGGGAAAGAATGCGCATAGTCCAAGATCGAATAAGCACTGGACTGATGCGAAGCGACATCATTTAGAGTTCCAGCCGGGAGATCATGTATTCTTGAAGATATCTCCAAATCGTGGAGTGATTCGATTTGGAAGACGGGGTAAGCTAAGTCCAAGGTACATTGGACCATTCGACATACTCGAACGAGTCGGTGAAGTGGCCTATCGCTTAGCACTTCCACCTTCATTGGAAGGAGTGCACAATGTGTTCCACATATCCCAACTCAGAAGGTATGTGAGTGACTCCGGCCATATTCTCGATCATTCCGAGCTCACTGTACATCCCGACTTATCCTGTGAGTAACAACCTGTTGAGATCCTGGACAGGAAAGTGAAGTCATTTCGGAACAAAGAAGTCAACTTGGTTCGAGTGATGTGGAGAAAAGACACGCCAGGAGAATCAACATGGGAAAAGGAAGATGAGATGCGTGCAAGATATCCCCACTTATTTGTAAACTAGTCCTTAAAATAAATTGTAAATTTTGAGAACGAAATTTTTGTAAGGAGGGTAGACTGTAACAACTCCAATTTTAGTGTACATAAAATTCATTTAAAGTTAATATATACTTGGGGTATTTATAATTCCTGTGAGTACTATAAGAATTTGATTTACTTTTGAACAACAAGAAAGAGCTTGTAGCTCACTGGTAAGGCCTTGCACTGTTGAACCAAAACACCAGGGTTCAAATCCCATCAACCACAATATCTTTTTATTTAAAATTCTTATAATCTTTTAGAAGCCCAAGAGTCTACATGAGCACAATACGTATACTGAAGAGTCACACATAAAACAAATGAGTGCACTGCAGTATACCAACCGACCCCGACACGTGGCCCCAATACGAGCCCCAAACTCATGACTCAGGCCGGCGAGATGGCGACTCGGGCCGGCGCCGCCGGTCTAACTCGGACCAAACCCTAATTTTTCTAAACCCTAGCGACTTTTGGAATCCCCCCATAACCCCAGTATTGTTTATTCTCTGCACATTTACAGAGAATAATAATGTCCCTTTAAATCCCATTTTAATGCAAATTTAAATGCATTTTTTTTATCACACCCTAACCCTAATTTTCCCAATAAATACCCACTCTATTTTTTACCCCTTCACATTGAAATTTCCTACAAAAACTCTCAAGAAAATTCCAAGATCTTTTTGTGTGCAAGTGGAGTTAATAAAGGGCGAACCTCCGACGAACTTCCGACGACAACTCAAGGAGTTTCCGACGACGAAACGACGCACCGGAAACTCCCACCTCTTTCTCTTTCTCTTCTCTAGCCAATCATCCAGTAAGTACCTATTTCTCCTTCTTTTCTCTATTCTAAAAACATTCAAAACTAAAACCCAACGGAAGCGGAGTTAATCCAACTTCCGATTCGGTTTTTCCTTAAAAAGTTCTATTTTTCTTAAACACAATAATATCAAACTCTTATGTCATGACCATTAAATATTAACGAAAACAATAGAACAAGTTTGATATTAAAATAATAACCGTTGCAAGTTTTATTCCACTTTTACATTAAAATACATTTATGTTTTATATCGACATATTTATAACTTTTAACCGTATTACCTTAGAAAAACTCACGAGATAATGACCTATCTCCTCACAACACACATATCTAATATAGCATGATAGAATTCGGGAATATAGATTTGGGAAAATATAACTTTACATGTAATCACCTTCAACTATTAAAACATTTTTTTATAAGAAGTGTATTTGACAAATCTTTGCAATTGTGCCTCTACAACCCATTTTGGGGAACCCGTTCGGTATGGTGCGGATTATCGCACATCCTCGGGCCTAGTAGAGTGAGATGTAGACCTCCGCAAGGAGCATACGATCTCGAAAGATTTTTAATACATTTTTTTTTAGAAAATGTGATTTCTATTATAAATAAAACTTATATTTTTAATAAATAAATAAATATGTAATTAATATCAAAATATCTATTTTTTATATTTATAATATTCCACATTTCCAAAATTCAAGAAAAACATTCCATTTACAAGAAAATACCATACAATTCTAAATATTTCAAATAAATACCTTATACTTTAAAAACTATGTCATATTCACTAGAAATTTCACATTGAATAAAAGAAACATATATGAAAACTCTAAAGACGATAATTAAATACTTGAGATATATTTTGAAAGTATAACAAAATTATTTTACATAAAACCCCTCAAGTTATACTAAATTGCAATAAGGACCCTACTAAACATAGGTTTAAGCGGGACTAGTCACTTGAGCCTCAGGGAGCCGGAAATATGGGTGCTTTCCTATTTAAGTTAGACAAATTAACAAACGGTGTTATCAACACGGTAATTGTTTTTAAAAAAGACACAAATCCTGCCGTCCATGTGCAGCAGTTACCGATAGCACCAAAATATAATTCAGGACTTCAATTTATTTTCTAATTGTCTGACTCATACCGAGTCTCAATATAATCAATCTGACTTGAATATGATTCAAGTATGAAATTACAAAACTACAATTTAATATGAGTCCGTATATTCAATCTGTTCAATCTATATTGGATGACCCGAACCATGGATATATTCCATTTACATTATCATCCATTATATCCGTTCTATTACTGATATCATGGTTTCGGCAAGTCATCCATCTATATACAATATACAATTCAAACAATACAATCAAGACATCGCGGGGTTTATAAGGGGTAGATTGGTACGGAATGTGTTAAAAGTGGCACGAGACTATACCCATAATACACCTAATCTGAATATCCATTGTCGTTGTATCGTGGCTGAACGGTTCCTTGTGCTCCGTATACCTTAGTCTCCGGAATAGTGGGACTCCTCTCGTATACACTGGTATTCTTCTGTACCAAGTTACAAACAACTACGTTAACATAAAAAACAACATTATAATAATTAGACTCTCTCTTCTGTCTATTCCTTTCTTGTCTATTTACGAGACTTACCGAGCGATTTGTTCGCTGACGACATTCTCTTTCTTTTTCTTTGGAATGTCGTCAGGTGATTCGAACTCACTGGAGATCGAGCCTACCAGCAAGGGTTTGGACCAGCTAGCTTTCGACCCAGAGCTTTAGATTCCTTGTACACGTTTACATTCTGTATTTTCCATTTCTGTTATACCACTGTTTAGGCATTGCTTTCCATTCCATGTATTTACTTTTTAGATGTATTGTAAAAAAAAGAATGTTAATAAATAAAGTTGCTATTTATTTACATCCTGTCTCTTGTGCATTTTACTTATATTGCTTAGATACGCTTAGCGTGTTTACTTCAGATTAAATACATAGCGGCCTCGTCGAGTCCTCTACCCGTATACTGGGAAGCGGGGCGTGACAAACACCAAACATGTATTAAATACTGGTTAATTTAAATTAAACATATCGTTGTACAAAAAACTGGGATATGTTATAATATAAATTATATTTGCTCAATCCTTATCATAATTTCGGAGTTTTGATGGGAGAAAATTAGTTCACTTGTTTTGGATTATAAAATAGATTATAGTCAGATAGATATTATACATTAATTATAAACTAGTGTGTTCCACGTGCGATGCACGTTTGTATATTTTGATATATCTACTATTATAACCATAAAACTTAGGGGTAAAAAGAGAAATGGTGGCAAAATTCAGCTCACATTGCTTCATAGAATGCCATGTGAAAAATAGGAATTGTTGTCGATATTAAAAATAAATAAAAAATTCTATCCAAATTCTGAAGCTTGCTGCTAACTATTAATTACAAAAATTGAATTTCAAATTTCCTCATCTCTACTATTATAATCGCAAAACATGGGGGCAAAACGGGAATTGATGGTAAAATTCAAATAACATTTCTTTGTACAATGCCATATGGAAAAGAGAAATTATTGTCGAAATTAAAAATAAAGAAAAAAATCTTAGCCAAATTCTCGATCCCATTAACTGTTAGTTACAAAGATTGACCTTTAAATTATATCATATAACTATCTATTTCTCTATTTCCTCCCCCGTTATCCTAACTAACTTGGCCCATAAACTATTCTTTGATTTTAATTTTTTTTATTAATATTTTTATTTTGCTAACAGCTTAACTTTTAAAATAAATTAAAAACTTTAATGCTCACGTGCACTCTTCACGGCTTCACAGAGATTTGAAAAGATTTCACGTGCTAGGTGTCCAAAAGCAATTAATGTGTACGACATAACTGTTAAGTGTGCACCAAGAGCCAACAAAACGGACGGACAATAATTTCATTTATTAATTATTGAAAGTACAAGCTAGTCTTTTTATATTATTATTATTAAGACCGCATTTCCCTGACACCCAAATGATTACCCGTCCATGATTCCCAACCTAAAATTTGTATGACCCACACTCTCTTTTCTCACAGCTGGCAACCACTCACGTGGGTCCCATGAATAGTTTTATGAGTGAATCATCAGAGGGGATTGCACCTCCGCGTGAAACCCCCCTGTTGGAAAATAATTTCACCCTGCCCAAATCTCAGCCATAAATCCTACGTGTACATCAACACCAAAACTCTCCTGTTTTACCGGATCTGGGATGTATGCTATTATGTCCATCTTATTGTGGGTGTGAGTGGAAACAGAGGGTCCATGCGTGTTGTGTTTGCTTAATAGATGATGTGTCCTTTGGATCCTCCATATAGGGAAAATAATAGCACCAACCCCCAATCCGCTATTATTCTTCTAATTAACAGGGACTCCGGACCCTACCATCTATATATAAAGGATTCACATTGTAGCTAGTTCAACTACAACGCAAGATCTATAAAAAAAAAAAGCTGGCTCTTGCATTGTAATTTTTGAAGCGGTGATGGCACAAACGCTTCAGCTCTGCGCTCTCAATAGTTCTCCGCCTCAAACTAGAAATAATTTGAAGAAAGAATTGTTGCATTCTCTCACCACTACAAGGTTGAATGTCCCAAATATTCAAAGCAAGAGGAGGATTGGTTCTGCTCCTAAAACTAGTCCCATAGTTTGCTCAGCAGCTGATCAACAAGGAGATGCATCAATTTACACTACGACTGTCGATCTCCGTCCTGCTATCATGATCAGGAGGTCCTGGTTCCCTCCCCCTCCAGACTTCATCTTTGGGGCAGGCTCTTCCGCGTATCAGGTCTCTCTCTCCCCCCTAGCTCCCCCCTCTCTCACATTCATCTTTTCTAATATCTATAATTATGCCCGACAATACACACACACACACATATATATAGATAGAAGGAGCTTGGAATGAAGACGGAAAAGGGCCAAGCAGATGGGACTGGTTCTACCAAAACTATCCAGGTAGTACTTTTTCTAATTTTTATCACATATAATTACATAACCATGTTATTATTTTTGTTAATTATTTTGAAAAGGCCGGCCTCTGAATATTTATCTATATATATTTTTTCCTTCTTCCTGTTATTTATTTATAAAAGGGTGGTAATTAATTTACATACGAGAGAGGGTATTTTGGAAAGTAAAAAAATACTATCAAGGGAAAGAGTTAACCGATGGGTGAATTAAGGAAGCAAATTACGGAAAGGTTTTTCAAACTTAAGGACGGACAAAAGTTTTGATGGTAGGGAGGAAGTTTTGTAATTCAGCTAATATTTTTCCAGCCCTTGCAAATCCTTACTCTCTTGTACCAAAAAACAAACGGTATGAGGCACCCATATAATGACATAATGACCTGAGACACATTCTTTTCTCTCTTTGATAAAAGATGATAGAAATTCAAAATGGGTAGGTAAAGTATTGCTCTATATTATAATAAGATTAAAAGATGCAAAATAAGGGAAAAAAACTAGTATACAAGGGTTTGCATGGTGTAAACCACTTGCAAGCCCTTAGATGGCTTTTCTTGCACAAATACTAAAGCCATCCAAGAGTTTGCAAGTGGCTTGCACCATGCAAGCCCTTGCATACTAATATTTTCCCAAAATAATTAATAGCTTACAATATATGGCTCTCCCATATTTGTGCTGCTCTTTAGCATGCATTTAAGAACACTTCTTTACTTTTCTGAGTGGAATACAAAAGTGATCATTAAAATGCAAAATAAGGGAACTATAGGTCACTTAAAAGAGAGGGAGAGAGAGAGAGAGACAGAACGGTGCAGAGAGAAGAAGGTGAACCAGATTAAACTTAAGGGTATTTTGGTCTTTTAACATATCTAAGGTCCCAAAGGCTGATTGGATGCAAAATAAGTTGGTCAACAATCCTTTATTATCACATCAACGTGGGTCCCGCATCCGATAAGTTTGTTTGGATGCATCCTGCAAATAAGTGATTATTGCCTTGAATTATATGTTTTCATTTAAAGATGACAACTTTTCCCACTTGAAGATAAAGTAGAATTTCTAGCTTATTTCATAAATGATCATGGAATAGCAAAGTTGACCAAGTAATATATCATGATGCCCCTTATCTTTTCATCCAAATTTTAAAATGGTATTAATGATACATCTTTTTCGTCATTTTACACTCAATAATCATTTATCTATCACTTTTTTATACAAAATCATCCAAACACCAAACAACTTATTTGTTATATATAATCACTTATAAGTGATTATTTCACCTTTTTCAAAAAATAATCATTTATAAGTGATTAGGACAAATAATCACTTCAAAATAAGCTCATCCAATCAAGCCCTTAACATGGGGTGCCTATTTGGTTAGTCTAATATTTTGGGTTTTGATTTAAAAAATACCAAGTTTTGGATGTTGTATTTAAAAACAACCAAGTTTCGAGTGAGGTATATCAAAATAACCTTTTTTAAAGTAAAAAGAACATGGCAAGACGTCCTGCTTAATAAAATAAAATATACAAGACAAAGCTTAACCAATTGGCAATTGAACCAATATCTTATGGCGGAAGAAGAACATACAATTGTTATCTCTCACACAAATACAACCATAAAATATAAGTGCCACAGTACACCTTACAATAAAATTTCTTAATGCATAAAATATTTAAAAAATGTACAATGACCCATGAAATGCTACTACAATTTTTAATTTTCTATATTTTTTTTCACTTTTGGATCAAACCGAAAGAACCAACCCGTACATATCATTAAATGAAGCTTTTAACAAAACTAAAAAAACGGAAAAATCCAAATTATAGTCGAAAACGGTAAATGCTGCTACAATTTATTTATTTATTTTTTGTTTTTTTGATGAAAAAGTAGAAATGGTTGTTACTTGTACGGAAGGAATACACGTACACACATAAAAGTTTGCATTATGTTTGACTTTTTCAGAATTAACTGAAGACCATACCAACGGAAATATCGCAACCGATTTTTACCACCGCTACATTGTGAGTATATAATATTGTAAACTACAGCTGCTTGCCCCTTTCTTTCATTTTATTTAGATATACGATTAAATTTTTAATTATATCTATTTGGGTATAAATATTTAGTTCCCTCTAATCGCAGGAAGACATAGAGTTAATGAGAGATTTGGGTGTCGAAACATATCGCTTCTCTATCTCTTGGCCTAGGATTTTGCCAGGTATATCTGTAAACTACTCATGCCAACGATTTCTTGCTTGTAAGCAAACAATTACTGATCTCTTGTTTTGAAATATATCAGAACAACAAATTGTTGACAAAATTAATTATTACGTACGTGACTCCATATATAATTATTCTAACTATTTTTAAAAATCGTTATTATTTTAACTCAAAGTATTTAAAAGTATTTCTCAAATAAAAAATAAATAAAGTGATTTAGACTTGAAAGATCTAACGAATCTCTTTTATTAATTTAGTTTTCCATAATACCACGGTTTTCCACAATGCCAATTCAAGTACCTTTCTATGTCATATTAATAAGGGGTTTTTATTAAATGTTCCCTCAATGCTTGTCTAATTACTAAAAAGACTCAGTACTTGATAATTACTATTTACTCCCCAAAACTTTGAATAATTACTAAAAAGTCTCTGGGTTGCTAAAAAGATTGTTTTTCTTTCATTCCGTTGGACATCTAACGGAGGGATATCGGGACTAGGGTTTTAAAACTTCCAAACTACTCTTGTAAATCTAAAATTCCTAAGTTTGCCCCAAATCTAAATTCGGTTTTCCATTGATTGGGACCGAACTTAAGGAATTTTGATGTAGGAGAATGGTTTGGAAGCTTTAAAACCCTAGCCCCAACACCCATTCAGTAGATTTCTAACGGAATGAAAAAAAGACAATCGTTATAGCAAGTCGGAACACCTTTTAGTAATTACTTAAAGTTTTGAGGGTGTAAATAGTAATTATCAAATATCGGGAGTTTTAGTAATTAGCCAAGTATTGAGAGACCACTTAGTAAGAAACCCTACTAATTATTTATTTCGATTTCAGCTTCCTACATACCGATACATAAACTGATATCGGAAAATTTGGAAGGGTCCGGGCCCGCCCTGACTCCGCCCTGGCGGTTGTGGGGTTGGGGATATATATTATAGTTTAGACATAGACTAAAGCAATTTTCCCTTTTATTTTGAATTTTCTGTAAGAAAAAAGAAAATGACATGTGTGGTTCTCTACGAGTTTGGTTACTTCATTCATTTATTTCGAGACAACAGTTTGGATTATAACGGTAAGATATTACATCGTGTTTAAAAATAAATAATTGTTCACGATCACTTATTAATGAAGATTTGCTCATGTTATCTTATAAGTTATCTGGCTAAAATATATAGATGGAACCCTAGATGGCGGAGTGAACCCACTTGGAATAGCCTACTACAACGATTTGATAAATAGATTGCTGGCAGCAGGTATCCGATGAAAACCACAGATTAATCGAATTAATGCCCTTACATAGTTTCATTATTAAAATGATTCGTGATGATTACTTTACGCAGGCATAACACCCTTCGTGACAATTTTTCATTGGGATGTTCCACTAGCGCTTGAGATAAAATATGGTGGATTCAGAAGTAGGAAAATTGTGTAAGTGTTTTTCTTTATTGATTAAATGAAGACAATAACCCATATGCTTCATTAAAAGATAATATAACGAAAGTACATAATAAAAGAAAAAGGAGAAAAAGATGATTTAACGCAATAGTGTATGGGTTTTTAGTCATATGAAATCATTTATTTGAATTACCAATCATGTTTATAGTCATGAACCATTTCTCATGAAACAAATCAAATCATGCTCCCCCCCCCACCCCACCCCCCAACCCCCCCACCCCACACACACACCCCACATAGTTATCCCAATGATTTATTATCATTCTATATACAGATCATACATATCTGATAATAAGAACGAAATAAATAAAAGTATAGGTTTCTCAATGCTTTTCAAAGTGAGCAAAACATTCCTATGCTTTACTTTCTAGCTCTCTTGGCCTAATGCCTTGCATCCGCAATATTGAATAGTCTCTCCTCTATTGGTATATTTTATCGATAAAATAAGAAATATTGATATATGGTTGTGCCCACTATTGAATAGTCTCTCATGCGCGAGAGAGAGAGAGAGAGAGAGAGTCAGGCAACATAAAGGAAATTTCCTCAATTTAAGTTGCAAGAAGTCAACTCCTATTTTTCGACGATCAACATCCACTCTCTTAATCTTTATCTTTATCATCTAAGATATGGATATATACATCAAATTCATCGTGTATATAACACCATTTACCGTCGTTTTTGTAATGTAATAAACTAAGAAAATTTATATTATTGGAATACCATTAATTCTGCACTTACTAAATCAACGGTGGAAAGGTGTGAGAATAACTTGAAATTTGATGAATTTATATCTTAGATTATGAAGATGAAGATGGTGCATGTCGATCTTAGAAAAAAATGGTGGAGATTGACCTTTTAGAATTCCATTTGAAAAATTTCCTTCTATACCATCTAAGATTCCATACTCTCTCTCTCACACACACAGGGTAAGGCTAATTTTGTCACGTCCCGCTTTCCAAAAATACGATAAGGGGTACGTGACGAGGCCCGCGATATATTTATTCCGAGAAGGTCATTTCTCACAACAAATACGTTAAGCCTATATAAGCAATATAAAGTGACAAGAAATTACAAGTGAAATAAAATCCAACATGCTATTTATTATATTAAAAATTCCATGGAGTTTCAAACAATAACAAGATGTCTGAAATACAAGATAAGATAACATAAAGAAGCCTTAACAAGAAGCATACTGAAAATAACAATTGAAATGGAAACTAGCCATCCGCTTGCGATGACAACTGGTTGTATTTCTCTTCCGTCGGTTCTAACTCCTCTGTCCCTAAATCATCTAACGAACATTTCAAGAAAGAAAGAAATAGGGTGGAATAACTGTCAGCGAACTTGCGCTCGGTAAGTCCTCAAGATAAGATATGAATTATATAAATAAAGTGCAAGGAGCGATATAGCATAAATAGAAATCATGAACATGCAAATAAGGATGGCATGATAATGTGCATGTCAACTATATAAGCATGGCAAGATAACATGAGCATGGCAATAAGGTATAACATGTGTTGGTCAAATGAGTATGTGTTGCATGTATATTGCTGAACATGAAATGAATATCAATGTCCTAAAAGGTCTTTACAAGGGTGAACTAATCTAACGTCAGTACAAGAGTGAGTGTCAACCAAATCTCAACAGTGTTCTCAAACCAAACAGGCTGTAATCCAGAGGTAAGAAACAACAGGTCCTCATGATAGTGTTAGTATTCGTGATTGTTACTATTCGTGATTAATAGCATGGGACTTCTGAGATTCCGTTGGACTCACAACTCAAACTACTCCAACACTCCGCTTATTCTAGATTATAGTTAAAATTACAAGTCTTTCCCGAATCCATGAATACAAATGAGAGAGTACAATTTGAGTTCATGTCAATTGCATGTATTCGTGTCAAGTTCATATAATATTCAAGTATTCATGTCAAGTTATATTTATGCTTCAGATCAAGTCAAGTCTAGCATGGTAATAGGTTTATTCGTGTAAATCATGTAAATACATTATGCAAGGGGTACATATATAGTATGAAATGGAACAAATATAACATCAGGATTCAAATTAAATATCATGTCCATTTTCCTAATATTTTGAGACGGTACGAATTAACTGTGTTTAAATATAATGAGAATGGCAAGTGGTAACACTCATTGTCTCCAGTTCCTCGAGCCTCAAGAGACAATAAACCACGTAAACCCATCTATTATCTAAGTACTTTAAAAATTAGTTATTTTATAGATTCTAGGTATTTATGTGAAAGGATGACATTTAGAAATATCATGATATTTATGTAAAATAGGCCATTAAATTCTCGACGGGTTTTATGTAAAATACTATATTTAAAAATCTTGAGAATGTTTATAAAAATACTATTTAAATGTCGAGGGTGTTTTAATAAAAATATACTTTTGGAAAGTTATGATATATTAATGAAAATCCTAATTTTAGGATATTTTAACAAAAACCCAACCTTTTAAAACTTAAGGGTATTTTCTTGAAAAATCTAATTTGAAATCTTGTTTTCTTTTAAACTAAATACAAATGATAATTTATGGATACGAATCCAAATAATTTAATTTTATCATCTTTTCTTTTATTTTAATTTTATTGAACTTGTTTTAAGGTTCGCTTTCCTTTCCTTTTAAGACCATGTTCTATGAGGAGTTTTGAGTCTTACTCTACTAGACCCAAGACGTGATTTAACCAGTATCATTCTTAACATATTCCCCTAACGAGAGTTGTAGAGGCAAATACGCAAAGGAAGATGGTAATAGTTAAAATCCTATTTTTAAAACTCGAGGGTAATTTTGTGGAAACATACTCTTTAGAAATTAATATCAATTTTAGTGGATTAGGATTTTAAGGGTGCGTGTAGGGTTGGTCGTTACCCGTACGCTGTCAACTAAAAACACTTAACAATTTTCTAAAAATTCATTTGAAATAATACAAGGTAGTAGAAATTAAGTGAAATAGGAGATGATTCTCAATAAAATTGTTACAATTAGGGGCGGGTTATTTTCTTCTCAAATTCCTCCTTTTTCAAAGGGCCAGTTTTAATTTTTTGCAAATTGGGTATGATGGCATAAAGAAACTTTTATATAAATGGTATTATTAAAGCATGAGATTTACCGATAAGGTACAAAACATAGGCATGATTTGTTGACATGAAAATAGGAGAGATTCAACAAAAAGGGAAGAAAGATAAGAGGGAACTTATCCGAGTTGTGAATCGATCTAATAATCCATTCACCGATCGTTTCTTGAACGCAAACCAGAAGATGGCTTCACTAAGTCTTGAGAGAAATAATTAGAGGGGAATTTTAAGGTGAAATTTTAGAGAGGGATAGAGTCTTCACAGAATGGAGATGGAGTAGAAACAACTAGAATGTTGGTGTATAAAAAAGATTAAAAGGTATTAAAAGAGAAGTAAATAGGGAGTTTAAGGGGCTAGGGGGTTTCGGTAATCAATTGGGAGTTTCGGAATATGAAAATGAAGAGACAAGAACTTAAGAGTCGCGTGAACACGGGCGAGGCACGCTTGGCTTTGTTATGGCCGTCCGAACCTGTGCTTGGGCCGTCCGAGTCGGCTCGGCTTCGTTGGATGGGGTTGGGTCTCGAACCATGGGCTCATGTCGATGTGATCAGTCCAAAAATATATCTCGTTTCTCATTTAATTTTCCGGAACTCCGTGCAACGCTTGTGAAACTTTCAGGATTCGAAAACGACTAAAAAGAAAACAAAACAAAATAATTGTGTTGTAAAGATTCGAACACATGAAATATAGAATAGCTGGGTAAAAGCTGAACAAATGAGCTACAACCTTGTTCTTGAACATTATTTATCAAGAATTACTTATAATTCGATACAAGAACAGAAAATACAACCTTTTATTAATTAAAACAAAATTGATGGTACACACAATTTAGGGTTGTTACATTCTACTCGCCATAAAATTAATTTCGTTTTCGAAATTACTCAAGAAAGATATTACAATAGAGCAAGTGCCACGCCCCACTTTCCAAAAAATAGTAGGGTTGACAAAAATATTAAAATAATAGAGTCGCGAGGACATGACGAGACCCGCGACGTATCTATATTACAAAGCACATCTTCCCGATATAGATACCCTAAGCGTCTTTACATGCAGTAATGTATTTTAAGAATTTATAACATTTTTAAAGAGTTTCACGAACATGTCAAGTTTCAATACATAGGAAAAGAAGCCTTAAACAGTGAGGCTGATAATAACGAAATAAATGATGGCAAAAAGACAACAACCAGAATGCTAATAATCCGCCTAATAGTGCGCGAGATCTTCAGCTGAAACTTCTATGTCACATGGCGTCGTCTTGTCCCTGTTCTTCCTTTTTAGCCCTAGCGGACATTTCGAAGGGAAAGAGAGAAACATTCGTTAGCAAGCTAGGCTCAAATAAGTCTTCCAAAATCCAGTGAAGGTAAAGAAAATATGATATAAGTAAAACAAGACCAACTCAGTAAATAGTAAGGAAAATTTATGCAAGTTCATGTAAAAAAATATTGACATATATATTTTTTAAACTATGTTTTATCTTTTACAAGTTGAAACAAGAATAGGGCATGCAATATCATGAATATTCCGTTCGCCATGTCGGAACATCATATGAGGAATCTAGAGGTGGCCCCTGTGGATTCAAGAGGTGGTACTTGCCGGCTTGGCATGGCACTTTACTTTACGTGGCACTTAGTTTCATACACAATAGCATTTTTGTCGCCTTCTCGATATATATGATTCTATTCCTTTCCTAACTCCCTCATTACCCATGTCAAAATGGTTTACTAGATCAAGCATGAATTTTCTTTAAACAAGAGTTAACTAGTAACATTAATCAAGTATCAATCATATATAAAGTGGTTACGTATCAAGTATCTTGCGAAAAGTAAACCGATATAACTTGTAAAATCTTATAAAACATGAAAAAAATAATTAGGAAAATATATAATGAAAACATGCAATAGTCACACAATTTCAGTAGAAAAATATGATAAGAACTTCTGAAAAATATAAATATGCGAACAAGGAAAACTTACATCGTTAGACCCAAACCGGCAGCTTGTTAAGCCGTATCTCCCATCACCGATCTCAAAAAGGCTTGAAATTTGGACTAGGGCTCAAAGGGGATGTCGAGGAATTTTTGGAAGTCATGTTGTAACTTTTGATGGAAAAATCGCAGTAAAAAAGGTAATGAGGTGAAGGATGTATATATAGAAGCAAGAGAGTTGGGTCAAATCTAATTAAAAAAAATCCAATAGCCTGCAAAAATAAAACAAACAAACAAACAAATCAAAACAAATAAAGAAAGTACTTGAACAAATAAACAAACAAACAATTTAAACAACAGGCAAACAATCTAAAATAACAAACAAATAAATAATTATTTAAAATTCTTTTCTATAACAAATTATTTTTCTAAAATATAAAAAAGTTTTTAATACGTCAATTCTATTCTTTCAAAAATAAATAGTATTATTTTCAAAACAAATCTTAAAAATTGTAATTCTTTTTAAAACAATTTCTCTTCTCGTTTCCTCAAAAACAAAACAATAAAATCTAATGAATTCTTTAAAATCTTTCTTTTACCCTTTTAAAATAAACAAATAAATTTTATCTTTTCCAAAAGTTCTTTTCTAAATAATTTTACCTTTCGAAAATATAACAAAATCTTTTATCTTAAAACAAAATTTTCTTTTTCTCTTTCTCTTTCTTTTTTCCAAAATAAAAAATTCTCTTTTATTATTTAAGAATCTCAACAAACAAGATTAATTTCAAACAATTTTTTTATTTATTTCAAAACGAGCATGGTCGTTACAGCAATGAAGAGTGTTAAGATAATACAGTTGTGTTTCGTCGTCGCGCTTCATCGGTCGGTAGTCTAGTTGATAAGAAGGGGTTCAGCTGGAATAGATCGCGAGGGAATATCGAACACCACCCTCCTTTGACGACAGTCGAGAATAGCAGAGAGAGTTTGAAGTTAACGAGAACGGTTTAAGAACACAAAACAAAAGGTTGTTCTAAAAGATGCAAGTGGAAAGGAGTGGACTGAAATCAAGGAATCAAAAGTTGGGACATGATCTTCAAGGAAGTTGACAGTGATGTTTTAAGATGGATTCAAGAATTAGGATGGGATTCAAAGGAAAGGATATAATAGTTGGATTTCTAAATTCTTGTCATATATTGCTTACAATATTCATACGGAACTAACCTATATGGGCCATCAATAAAATTTGTCACACCCCGCTTGCTAAAAGAGCGGTAATGGATACGTGACAAGACCCGCGACGTATTTATTCCTAGAAGGTCATTTCTCATAACAAATACGTTAAGCGTATATAAGCAATATAAAGTGACAAGAAATAACAAGTGAAATAAAATCCAACATGCAATTTATTACATTCAAAATTTCATAGAGTTTCAAACGATAACAAGATGTCTGAAATACAAGATAACATAAAGAAGCCTTAACAAGAGGGATACAGAAAATAACAACAAAAATGGAAACTAGTCATCCGCTGCGATGACAGCTGGTTGTATTACTCTTCCGTCGGTTCTATCTCCTCTGTCCCTAAGTCACCTGACGAATACTCCAAGAAAAAAAAGAAACATGGTTGAATACCTGTCAGTGAACTTACGCTTGGTAAGTCACCAAGACAGGATATGAATTATGTAAATAAAGTGCAAGGTGAGCATGAATAGAAATTATGAACATGTGAACAAGGATGGCATGATAGTGTGCATGTCAACTATATAAGTATGACAATATAACATGAGCATGGCAATAAGATATAGCATGTGTTAGTCAAATGAGTATGTGTTACGTGTATTGGTGAATATGAAGTGAATGTCAATATTTCCTAAAAGGTCTCTATAAGGGTAAACTAATCTAATGTCAGTTCAAGAGTGAGTGTCAATCAAATCTCAAGAGTGTTCGTGAACCCAACAGGCTGTAATCCAGAAACATAGAACCATAGGCCCTCGTGATAATGTTAGTATTCGTGACGTTAGTATTCGTCATTGTTAGTATGGGGCTCTTGAGATTCCGTTAGATTAACAACTTAAACTACCCCAACACCCCGCGTATTCTACATTATAGTTAAATTTACAAGTCTAGCCGAATCTATGAATACCAATGAGAGAGTACAAGTTGAGTTCATGTCAATTGCATGTATTCGTGTCAAGTTTATGTAATATTCAAGTATTCACGTCAAGTTATATTCATGGTTCGGGTCAAGTCAAGTCTAGCATGGTAATAGGTTTATTCGTATAAACCATGTAGATACATTATGCAAGGGGACATAGTATGAAATGGAACAAGTATAACATCAGGATCGATTAAAGTTAAACATCATGTTCATTTTCCTAATATTTTGAAACTGTATGAACTAACTGTGTTTAAATATAATGAGACTGGCAAGTTGTAACACTCATTGTCTCTGATTCTTCGAGACTCAAGAAAGAATAGGTCACTTAAACCCATCTATTACCTAAGTACTTTAAAGATTAGTTGTTTTATAGATCCTAGGTATTAATGTGAAAGGATGAAATTTAGAAACTTCATGGTATTTATGTAAAATAGGCCATTAAATCCTCGAAGGGTTTTATGTAAAATACTATATTTTAAAATCTCGAGAATGTTTAAATATAAAAATATAATTTAAATGTCGAGGGTGCTTTAATAAAAGTATACTTTTGGAAAGTTATGGTATATTAATAAAAATCCTAACTTTAGGGTAGTTTAGTAAAAACCTAACCTTTTAAAAGTTAAGGGTATTTTCTTGAAAAAATCTAATTTAAAATCTTGTTTTCTTTTAAACTAAATACAAATGATAATTTATGGGTACTAACCCAATTAATTTAATTTATCATCTTTTATTTTATTTTAATTTTATTGAAATTGTTTTAAGGTTTGGTTTTCTTTCCTTTAAAACCATGCTCTATGAGGAGCATCGAGTCTTGCTCCACTAGACCCAAGACGTGCTTTAACTAGCACCATTCTTAATAGGGTCCTCCTAACGAGGGTTGTAGAGGCCAATACACAAAGGAAGAAGGTAATAGTTAAAATTCTAATTTTAAAACTCGATGGTATCTTTATGCAAACATACTCTTTAGAAATTAATATCAATTTTAGTGGATTTAGGATTTCAAGAGTGCATGTAGAATAAGTCGTTACCCCGTGCGCTATCAACTAAAAATACTTTAACAATTTTTTGAAAATTCATGTGAATTGATATAGGGTAGTAGAAGTTAAGTGAAACATGAAGTTTGTATTACATCTTAACCAACAATTGAATAGTGTTGGTTAAATAAATAATTACATATCTAGGAACGTTGCTAAAAGCCTTTCATGAAAAGAATTTTAAAAGTGCAGGTTACATGTCGCAAGTTCATTCTGATTCAGATTCGGATGTTGTTGTCCTAGCTCTTGTCCTTCCTCTGTGATTCAAGACAAAGAATCTTAGTAATATTTTATATGAGACGATTCTCTATAACGTTGTTAGAATTAGTAACAGGTTATTTGCTTCGCAAATTTTTCCTTTTTCAATTGGCAAGTTTTATTTTATTTGTGAATTGGGTATGATGGCATAAAGAGACTTCTATATAAAGGAGATTATTAAAGCGTAGGATTTACCGACGAGGAACAAAACATAGGCATGATTCGTTGACATGGAAATAGGAGAGATTCAACCAAAAAGGAAGAAGAATGAGAAAGAACTTACCCGAGTTGTGAATCGATCTAACAATCGATTCATTGATTGTTTCCTGAACGCAAACCGGGAGATGGCTTCACTAAGTGTTGAAAGAAATAATTAGAGGGGAATTTTAAGGTGAAATTTTAGAGAGAGAGAGAGTCTTAGCAGAGTGGAGATAGAGTAGAAAACAACTAGAATGTTGGTATATAAAAAGGGTTAAAAGGTATAGAAGTAAATGGGGAGTTTAAGAGGCTGGGGGTTTCTTGTAATCAATTAGGAGTTTCAGAATATGAAAATGAAGAGACAAGAACTCAAGAGTCGTGTGAATATGGGCGGGGCCTGCTTGGCTTTGTTATGGCCGCCCGAACCCGTGCTTGGGCCGCTCGGGTCGGCTCGACTTCGTTGGATGGGGTCGGGTCTCGAACCATGGGATCGTGCCGATGTGATTGGTCTAAAAATAAATCTCGTTTCTCACTTAATTTTCTGGAACTCCATGCAACGCTCATGAAACTTTCAGGAGTCGAAAACGACTAAAAAGAAAACAAAACAAAATAATTGTGTTGTAAGGATTTGAACACACGAAATATGGAACAGCAGGGTTAAAACTTAACCAATGAGCTACAAGCTTATTCTTGAATATTATTTATCAAGAATTACTTATAACTCGATACAAGAAAAAAAATACGGCCATTTATTAATTAAAACAAAAGTGATAGTACACGAAATTTAGGGTCAATACAAATTTACTCCTTGAGCTTAATCAGCTTAGTTATACTCTGAGGATAATTAATCCATTTGCTATTCATTCATAGATATAGATGGGATGATTTTTGTCATTTTCAAGAACAAAGAAGATTAACAATTTTGTAAAAATCCTATGAGATTTTCTCTCTCCTTATATTAACCAATTGCCTCATTAATTATAAGATTATTTATCTTTTTTTCTCATTGAAAATGACTAAAACTACTATTGCTTTATCCATGAATAGAGGGCAAATGGAGTAATTATCATTATCCATAGGCATAATTACACCGGTTATGTCATGCGAGTAAAACAGCCTTATATATATATATATATATATAGAGAGAGAGAGAGAGAGAGAGAGAGGCCATAGGAGGCTTTTTCGTCAGGTGATATCAAGAGAGAGAGGCCTTATGAGGCTTTTTTCGTCAGGTGACGTCAAAAATCCACACTCCATCATTTTATTCGACGATAAGCACCGTCCATCTTAATTTTCATCGTCTAACATATTAATACACCAAATTTCATGTGATTCTAACACTATTTCACCGTTGATTTATAACTGTTTACCGCCAATAAAACTTTTTAAATTGCTAAATCAACTATGAAAAAGTGTTAGGATCACATGAAATTTGGTGTATTGACGTATTAGATGATAAAGCTCAAGATGGACTATGCCGATTGTGGAATAAAATGGTGAAGGCTGTAATTTTTTGATGTCAATTGATGAAAAAGCCTTATATGGCATCTTTCCTCCATTATATATATATATATATATATATATATATATATATGCGATAAAACGTATGTGTGTATTTAGGAGAAAGTGAGGTTGTGGTTCAGTCAATTGATTATGAACAACAGACATAGGCTCCTGTGGGTCCCCCTGCGACTTAAACAGGAGGATCCAGGAGCTGTGACTCTTGTTCACCACCAACTGGTTGTGAACATTACGAGCCCCATTAACCTTATATATATAGGAGTGATCTACTGCAAATCGATCCGCGTTTTTTAAAAACAAGAACTCTCGATCTATGACATATTTTAACGATCTGATCCTTTCAAGTTGATCGTCATACTCTCAAATGTGTGTGCATAAAAAATTAAAGGATTTAAAAACCTTTAATCTATGCATTAATGAGTGCAAAAATTAACTTTTTTCTATTATGCAATATAAACATCATCTTAAAGGTATTTAAATCCTTTGATTTTTCATGCACATATATTTGAAGGTATGGCGATCAACTTGAAAGTATCGAATCGTTAAAATATGTCGTAGATCGAGAGTTCACGTTTTTAAAAAACGCGGACCGGTTTGCAAGATCACTCCCACACACCCACACGCGCGCGCACGTACAAACACACATGTGTGTGTGTACATACATATATACGTGCGCGCGTGCACACACATGTGTGTCTGTGTGTGTATACGTACATACATATATACGTGCGCTTGTGCACACATGTGTGTCTTTGTGTGTATGGGAATGCTCCATTACATATACACATGTATACACACCCCACACACACATGTGTGTATCTAGTACGGGGGGATGCTCTATTACAAACCGGTCCACATTTTTGGAAACATGAATTTTTTTATTCTCAAAATATTATCAGAATAATTCCTATTGGTTTTCATTACTCCAAGTCTATGTGTATTAAGAATCAAAATGTCTAAAGTTCTCTAATACATATGTCGGGTTATATTTATGTTGAATTATCGAAAGATATTCATTTTTGCATCCATACATTGGTTAGAGGTCTTCAAATCCTATGGATTTTCATACAAGCAGGTTTGGAGTTAGAGTGATCAACCTGAATGGTTCAAATCATTCACATATATTGTAAATCAAAATTTTCATTTTTCAAACGATACGAACCGGTTTACAGTTAAGCATTCCCTTATACCTATAAGGGAACGCTCCATTATAAACTGGTAATTTTTTTTTCCGAAAAACGGACCTTTTGATTCGCAACATATTTTAACGATGTGAATTACATATTCATGTTGTTCTTCACAATCACTACTGCATACTGTGCATATTAGAAACCATACTTAACAATCGCTAATGCCTCATGCACGGTCGTTAAAGTGTATTAGTGAACGTATAAATTTTATACGGTTGCTAATACACGGTCGCTGCAACTTCAGTCGCCGATACATGTATTAGCAACCGTATAACAGACGGTCGCCAATACATCCGGTCACCGATACTTATCAGCGACCGTCCAAGACCGTCTCTAATGCTTACACGTGGACAGTCCACGCGGGATTTTGAACAGTCGCTAATACTTCTCATGCAGTCGCTAATACCAAAAAATTGGATAAAAAATACCTAAAATCACAATATACTTTACAATAATACCTTTAATCACAATATATTATCCAACAATAGTATTTTGAATACAAACAACACATAAACAAAATACACTATATATCCAACAATACTAACAGCTCAAACCAACACATACATGAACTAAAATTGTAATAAACCAACACATATATGAACTAAAATCATAATAAATCAACACATACTCATACCAACACATACCACAATAGTGTTTTGACTACAAACCAACACAATATGCTATATATCCAACAACACCAACAACTCTCCATGTCGCAATCCCAAGTCACGCAACTCTGTGAACCCTGCAAATCCAACCAAATAAATAAATACATGAACTAAAATCATAATCTTCGAAACAATTCTAGCTACTCTAACACATATATATGCGTACCTCACTAACTCACGCCGCTATCATCGCCATCAGAAGTTCGTCTTGATACGTATGATTGCTTTCCTCCCAGTCTTCCTCCGAAAAAAACGAAGAGAAATACATTCCCTGTGGCGGGAGGCGGAGGATGAGGGTAGTACGGTCACTATGATGGAGGAGTCTAATATGGTCGCTGCATCGAAAGAGGGTAATATACCGGTTGCGATGGCCATGGACCATGTGCTGCCGACGATTGCGAAGGTGGACCATATTGTTGCGAGAATTGAGTCTATTTCTCTGTTATTTGAGCTTTCCATGCCGCATTTGCTTCCTCCCGCTTCTTATCTTCTTCATCTCTCCTCCTAAGCTGCTCCTTTAGCTCTTCGATCTCCCCTGCTTGATCCATTTGTAGGTTGGAGGGAGCGATCGACGTACTTGAAGTTCTGCTGGAATTCATCCGTGAAATACTAAGGGGACCACCGAAAATAGAAATACGGCCGTGTGATCTTGCGCGAGAAAACTCTTGCTCTATAATAGAAACTTCGGCCTCAACCGGAATAGGATCATCGGCCGGAAATTTAGGATTTGATTCCCGATAGCTCCTTTCTGCCTCCTCAAAATGCGTCTTCGATAAATAAAACAATAATTATATATTAATGTGAAGTTAACAAATGTATTTACTTACAAGAAAATATAAATGCAATCTTACTAGATGTTAAGTGGCTGTATCCGTTCTTTCTTCTAGCATACCTTCTTTAGTGTGCAATACCTCCTAAGTCTCAGCAAGTCCCGGCTTTTTCCCAGCCTTCTCTTGGACCAGATATATAATTTACCTATATGTGAGGATATGTAATGATAAATTTAAAAAATCTAACATATATGTAATTAAAGATAAACTCACCAAAGTATATTTATATTGATCAGTAAGAACCGATCCACCAAAATAGTCATCGGTGGCTTTCCCCCGATTCTGGCTATTTCTTGACGATTCTGTCTGCATATTCAAAAGATAACATATCTCAATATAAATTAATCTAAATTCGGTGTTCAAATCAAATAAATATCTTTTTAATTACCTTTATCTCGGGCGTCTCCCAATACCATAGGAGAAAAAAAAAGTTCTCCCTAGGGATGTTAGAGGGAAAACCGGCAAAACGTTCTCAATTCTTCTTAAATTTACCCGACTTTGTGTATTTTCTTTTTATTCTTTCACGCCATCTCTTAAAACACTGATGTATCTCATACCGGACATATGTCCAGTGTCTGTTTATATCGTCTTCTAAAACGAAATGTTTCTGTAATACAGATTAACAAGTATATTAATGAATAAATTAATACGATTTAACAAGTATGTAATAGTTAAATATGATTAATTGAGTTATATATCACCAAGAGATTGCGCCAAGTCCATATATAAGCTTCCTAGGAGTTTTCTGTAAACGTGAATCCCATGTTCCAGTACTCCGTGTTGTGGACAAGAATACCAATATAAGTATTGAAATAAGCAGCCCACTTTCCCGGACCTACGGGCTTCCCACCTACCCATTCTAGAATTTCTCTTTTTCCACCCATATCGTATTTGGTATATTCAGAGGCAAAACCCTTTCCGTGCTTTTCAAATAGGGACAAATCATCCTCCGTAGCCCATGCCTCAGCGATACGCGTGTCTGCTGCATCTATAATTTTCTTGATTTGAGGATAAGCAGCAACATATCCCGTCTAGGCCTTCGTATAGTCCCTATCCCGGTAAACTTTTTCATCTAATAATGCACAAAGAAGAGGCAATGTAGCTATATACTCATCTATGATGAGATCGTAGAACGCGCTGGCCGGTTCTCCACTTAGATCCATGAATTGCTCGTATAGGTATGTATATAGATTATTCGGCACAGATATATCTACATCCTCCTGATCAGATGTACCTACACATTTTAATTTATTGTAATCAATGCAATTGTTATATAAACATAATAAAAATTTGAACACGCTTATTTAAAACTTCTAATATATACCCTCTAATCTCAGGCGTCGAAGAGAAAGCATCTTGATCTCTTTTCTTTGAAGAGGGTGCTGCGGTAAATTTTGCGAATATGCCTTTCTAGATGATCGCCACACCTATTTCATGCAAGTTATAACAATACAAAATATATAATATGCACAAATTATTAAACTAATATAACAATAGATTATAAGTGATTATAACTGCAAAGTTTTTCATATATCAATTGATTACAAGTGATTATAACTGTAAAGTTTATAACATATATAAATGATTATAACTGCAAAGTTTTTCATATATCAATCGGATCTAATTCCTTGAGGTCGTCCTCATCGATAGAATTATCGAATAAGGATTTAGGAGATGCCCGTAATGCAATCCAAATATGTTCACGATTAAGATCTATGACATAAAAGCACTGATCAGAATTAAAACTGCAAAGTCTTAAACTTACTAATTAAATGAAAAAATAAAACCTTACTTAAGTTTCTAATCAAAATTTTAGGGTTAGTTATCTATTGACTTTGGTAAGAAATGAGTCGTGAATCATGTGTCTTAGTAGGAGCTGGAGTTATATTATAGTTTGAATTGGACATGCTAGTTACGTGCACGTGCCATGCGCGTGAAGAATTGACTATTTCATCATCATTCACTAATTTCCAATGTGTAGATCGTTGCAAAGTTCATTCCAAAGATCAATTATGACAAAACAGGTTCGCTCCATAAAGTAATCTTAAGCTACAACATAAAATAGATACCAAGACATGGAAAAACCCTAACCTTCAATCAGCGATGGCGAGTAGGCTCGTAGGCGGCGGCGGCCGCAGCAACAGTTCGATGTTACGGTAGGGGCTCAGTAGCAGGGGTTCGGCAGCGGGGCTCGGTTGGGAAATTTTGGGGAAGAAGATAGAGAATTTGGGGAAGAAGGCGGGGAATTTGGGGCTCGTGGGTTCTTTTGGGGGAAATATGACGGAGAGACGGCTGTTGGCTGCATTATTTTTGATGAAGGTATTTGCCGCCGTATCTTTACAGTCACTGATACTTAATTGACGGTCGCCAAATTATTGGTGACCGTGTATTAATGACCGTATAATTATACAAGGTCGTTAATACCCCGTCTTTAATGCGCACAATTTCTAGTAGTGAATTCCAAGCCTTTGTGTATTAAAAAAGTAAAAGATTTTAATGTCTCTAACACATCAATTGTATAATGTATATATTGCATTGTAGAAAGACGTTCATTTTTCACTCATTTGATGCATAGGTTAGAGACCTTCGAATACTTTGAATTTCCACACAAACACACATGAGGTGGCAACCCTGTTTTTAAAACAGGGTCCCCTCCTCAAACACACACACTCTCCGTGTATTTCACCGATCCAAATTAGTCATCTTGATCTATGTATTATGAAACCTCTCTCTCTCTCTCTCTATACATATATAAATCTCGAAATTTAAAGACATTTAATGCGCTCATCAAGCAACTAGAAAGATTAACGGTTTATCGGTATAGGAATAATATGGTTGCTTGAGAGACGTATTAAAGGTCTTTAAATCCCAAGATTTTTCGTACATAAGGAATTCATAATACGTAGATCAGAATGATTGGTTTGGATTAGTGAAATACAAAAGGCATAAGTGTGTTTGAGTAGGGATACCTTTTTTGAAAAAGAGACCGCCATCTCATATCCTTTTTCGATGTATGTATGTATGCACATGCATGCATGCATGCCTACATACATACATGCATGCCTACATATGCATACCTATTTCATAAAAGTTATCTCTTTTATTTTTTGGATAGTGAGGACTTTGAAGATTTTGCGAAAGTTTGTTTCGACAACTTTGGAGATAGAGTTAAACATTGGATCACATTAAATGAGCCATGGCAGTTCGCCACGACTTATGCTTTAAAAAAATTTGAATTTGACAACGGGACTCCAACATTAGGTGTTGAGCCTAATCCGGCAAGAATGCTTTACATTGTTAATCACAATCTTATCCTAGCTCATGCAGCCGCCGCCGCACTTTACAAAAAGGAGTACCAGGTATTTTCTTTCTTTCGATGAAAACAGAGAGTATTTTCACATACTCTATATATTTTTCTTTAAAATTATGTAAATAACATAATCTTTTCTTCTTATTTTTGTATTTTCACAACCAGGAGTTACGAAAGGGAAAGGTCGGACTGACACTCAACTCCATATGGGGAAAGGCAGACACAAACTCGTTATCTAATCTACAAGCGGCGGAAAGATCTAATGATTTTAATCTTGGATGGTTAGTTAAAAGATCATAAATACATACATAGCAGTAGCAGTAAACTATATGAGTTGCATGTGTCTATGGCCACCACACAAAATATAGCAAACCAAGAAGTGTTGCAATGTATAGGAGCTACCCTCCTATTTCCATCTTTACGGTGTGCTGACCACATGCAAGTTGCTTGTCGTGGGCCACATACAGCTCCATTTTCATCTTAATTATATATCCCTGCTATTATATTATATATAGAGCAAAAGAAAACGGGGTATTTAATTTTGAAATTGATTTATGGTGCGCCTTTTTAGTTTTTTTTATAAAAGAAATCAAACAAAAAAACACCATTGTTTTATATGCAATGCATGTAATTAAATGCCACGACATTGTTATTTTACAAGTGCGATGCATGTAATTAAATTGACATGTCGTCGTTATTATTTTACAAGCTATAATTAAATTAATAAAGAAATTTATTACAAAAGTTCCTCAAATGCCAAAAGGGCTCGCAAAAAATTGTGCATATATACATGCATGATGGCCTTGGCTTGCTTTATATTTTACTTATCTTAATTCTATGTTTATGTTCGATTATCTGTTGCTCGTAGGTACATGGAACCATTGGTGTACGGGGATTATCCATTTATTATGAGGGCTCTCATTAAAGATAGACTTCCTGCTTTTACCGATGAAGAAAGAGAGATGGTTAAAGGATCTTACGACTTTGTCGGGCTTAATTATTATTCATCCAGATACGCAAATGAGGCACCAATTATCCAGGATATAGAGAACAAACCGAACTACGATTATAAGGATGATATGGCTGTATCGTGGACAGGTACTCGATCGTAATTACTAAGAGATAAATATAAAATTATAATGGTAAAAGGAGATGTTTCATGCATGCATTATATATCCTCACAAAAACATCTAATGGAGCTAAGATATCCCTGCATATCTTTGCTTCGTTAACCTTATTTTTAAATATGAAGTCATTAAATATGAAAAATAAATATTCTTTATTTTTTCTTCCTGCAGTGCAGGGGCATAATGGTCCGATTGGAAAAGCGGTAACTATATTGTTATATTTAATATCACTTTTTCAAAGATTTTTAATTCATTTACAATCAACTTCAGTTATATGATATATTTAAATTGGATTGACCTCTTAATTAAGCTGTTCAAAGGCTCTTGGGTTTATTCGGTTCCTGAAGGACTTAGAGAATTGCTGAACTTCGTGAAGGAGAAATATGGGAATCCTGATATCTACATATGTGAAAATGGTGAGCATATTCATATATTTGACTAATTTCTTCTTATTTTACATTTTGAGTTTATATGCCCCTCTAAACAAGTCCTAATATCTGCTAGCTACTTTATACATTTGTGTGAGCAAACTTTATTGACTTTAACCAGATGCATGTAGCAAATTGCTTAGAGTTGCTCGTGCGCACACACTCTAGCCTAGCTACCAAAATAATAAAGAGAACAGAGTAAACGGTTCTGCAATAGGAATGGAAAGACACTATGAAAACATAGTGTCCGTGATGTCTTTTTATTTCATCTTTTTGTCTAATCTAAAAGATTCTTATATTTAAAAATCAAACTTGCACATGGATCGATGGATAGATGTCTTTCCAACTTAGGAGATTTCCTCAATGGCAATATATACTTTAATTAGAAAAAGACCTCTCTCTCTCTCTCATCTAAGTTCATATTTTGTGCTTGTTATTTTTTCCCTTAACTGTCAAATTATATATATATATATATATATATATATATATATATATATATATATATATATATATATATATATAAAAGGAAAAAAAAGATGCTGGTTAGAAAAGTTACCTAAAATAGCATCGTTGTGCAGGAATTTATGAGGTGGAGGGTGAGGTGGTCGGAAGACGACAGGAGGAACGAGAAATTGATGATAGATGGAGAATGGAATACATACAACTTCATCTTGATGAGCTTCTTAAAGCCATAAAGTAAGTAACCTTGATCTCAAGGATATCATGTCTCCATAATTTCTAATTTTGATGAAGATGCTAGTTATATCGGATAAAGCTCATATAATTTACGGTATGTTAGTAATTAAAAGAGTTAGTAAAAATAAAGATACTATGTTTTATTGCCTTACAATGCTTGTAAATCCATAAGTGAAATAATGAAAATCAACATCGAACTATTCGAAGGACTACTTGGTCATTTCATTCTCCCGGGGTCTCAGTTTGGGAATTCTACTGTGACAATCGATTAATGAAGATAATATAATATAATACACACACGTTAACCCAATACAATAATATATCGATCTGAACAATATCGATATAAAAAAAATTAGACGATCAACTGTAAATAATCAGTGGTTTGTGAATTTGCAGTGAAGATAAAGTTAATGTGAAAGGGTACATGGCATGGTCCTTCACAGACAGTTATGAATGGCAAAGTGGATACAAAAGCCGTTTTGGGTTTGTTCACATTGATTACCAGAATGATCTCAAAAGAACTCCGAAGAGATCGTTTAGCTGGTACCATCGGTTTCTTAAATCCTAAATGTATCGATCATGCTTCTTGTTTCTTAATTAATTAATGGTGTGACATATAGCTCTTGTTGTGGCCATGGGGAAATTAATGCCACGTATTTATGTAATGATATCGAAGACATGGTCTACCATGCACTAAATAATTGAAAGGCTATGCTTGCTTGAGAAAGATTTGGCGCCTACTAATTATTGGATCGAAGTATATTTATATATGTTTATAATCATGAAATGTGATTTCTTTGCATGCACTTCATATCATAATTAATGCTTTCTATATTACTGTAGTGCACTGGATATTGATATGGACGTATAGTAGTCTATACCGGATGCAATAACATCGAAATTAAGGATTGCTCCATGGAAAGTTTGGTGGAGCCTATATCTATTTCCATCTCATGACTGCACTGGCACAATTAATCAATTCACACAATAATTTTTATTAAAGCAAACAATTAAGAAGAAGAGGAAGAAATGTAGCCGAACACCCTAACTATCAAAGCCGCCTTAGGGGATCATGAACTTGTGGCCGCTTGGTCACGATTGCCGTCAACCTCCTCTTGATCAGTTGCAACCTCGCCATGTGCCCTAACATGTCTGTAGTCTTTCTGGCCATCGTTTAAAGCTGCAACCTCGCCCTAGTCCGGACCTTAGAGCAAGTCACTCTTACCTCCCGCAACCCCTTCCACCACTCCAAATTTTCCGTCCAAAAATAATAATGCAGCAGCTAAAAAATTTATATAACATATGAGGATTTGGTGAAGAAGAAGCCACCAAGGCAGGGGTTGAGCGGGATGAAGAGGCTAGATTAGGGTCTGGAGAGACGCGGAGGTAGATGGAGAGGGGAACCGAGGTATGATTTGAGAATGAGGGTGTTCCCCTCCGAACGGCGGCCTGGACTTTGCGTCCGTGCCTGATGTTCGGAGGGGAACAGATTCTGGCACGTCCGGTGGGACCTCTTCCTCTTTCCACTCCACACTTCGTGTGTCGTCTTCGCGAACCAATCACGGTTTGTTAAATGGTTGCCTTTGGATTTTAAGTTGCTAAGATTTGGTCTTTTGTCTGGCGCAGAACTCAAGCATCCATGGATTCTAACTGCACCAACTGCGCGAAATACCACTGCAACGGACGCTCCACCTCACCTGGAGGTGTAACATATGGGCCCCAAGCGGCCTCTTTCCTCGCTCTGCCGGTAGAACAGGTGACCCAGGCCACCACCGGCCTGTTTTTCGGGACCATGGTCCCACCTACAAGCTTCTCTATGCCGATACCCGCACCGGAAGCGAACAAGAAGTCGGTGTTCGACCGGCTCACTGCTATCACGACCCCTGTCAACGGGTCGTCCGCTACTAAACCGACAGCCTCTGTCTTCACCAGGCTGAATCGGAACTCTAAATTGGCTGTCCCAAAGAGGGCAACGGCAGCTGTTCCGGAAGTCGTTAAGGCGGCTCCTCCCGCCAAAGAGTCAGTCTTTTCAAGACTGATGATTCCTGCTCCTACCCCTGCACGAAGATCTGTTTTTGACAGATTGGATATTACTCCGCAAAGAACAACTTCAGTCTTTAAGAGGTTAACACCGGCGGCGCCTCATTCAGACAAGGGGCAAAGAGAAGTTATCTCTATCGCTGAGCCGATCCCAACGGCTCGTCGTGCTCGACGTCGACATTGGCGACGAGTGAGGAAGGCAGGGGGCAACTCCCCCTCAGGGCTAACTCCACCTGCTCCAGTGGCGGAGGTCAATGCTGCTGTTCCGACTGGGAACAGCTTTGAATTACTGAGGAGAGTGCGTAAGAACTCTCCAACCGCTACCTTGAAAAGATCTCCTCCACTTGCGGAGAGAGTTCCAGAAACAAAACAAGAATAGCCCCCTCAACGGCTATCGTCAAAGATATACAAGGTTTGGCGGAGGGTTCAAGACTCTGTGATTGACCCAGATCACTTTCATCGCCAGAAAAAGGCCCCGTTAAACAGCAGGGGGCAACAATTGCTAGCAGGCCCATTTTAACGGCTCCTTCAAGCTCGATGGCCCACAAAAGAAGGAGGCCAGAGAAAGCTCCCGCGTCAGCGGCAAAGTTTAAAAGCGGTGAACCTAAACGCCCCAAGTCAGGGGGCATAACAGTTCATACGGTTTATATGGCTTCTGGAAAGGAGGAAAGCCGCACTTCTACGGGTCACCGACTGCTTACCCGATCAGTGACCAAGGCTCAGGAGCAGCAACAAAAGCTCCAGGAGATGATGACTACAATGGCTGCACCCACGGAACCAAAAGAGAACCCTGAGACGTCCTTAGATGAACGCCAAGAGGAAGAAACCGACGCTGAGTTCCTCCGCCGAGTACTGGAAAAGAGAGACAAAGAGGCTGCTGAACAAGCAGCCAACATACAGCGTATGGGCCTCCTCTTCCAGGACATGATAGGGATGATGATACAACAAGATCCCCCGACTGAAGAACCCCCGATTGTCCTTGGGGATGATAGGGGAGAGACATCAAACCCTCAGCCCGTTCTATCAACGGCTAAAGAGGATACAATCTCTAAGACTGATCTGGACGAATATATAGCCCAGCAAATAAAGGTTCATCACGCGGCCGAAGCAGCCGGCCATGTCGTAAAAACGGGGCGACCGTATCCAGGCTGGTATGACCAAATCAAATACCCGCCGGGTTACACAATTCCTAAGTTTCATGTCTACAAAGGGACCGGCAATCCCCATCAACATGTTGCCCAGTTCAGGGCGCTTTGCGGTAACACCGGCGGCGACGACAAGCTTTTGCTTCGCCAGTTTGTTGGAAGCCTATCAGATACGGCGTTCAAGTGGTACTCTGAACTCCCTAATGATTCTATTAAAACCTTCGCGGAGATGGAGCTGCTGTTTACCCAACGCTTTGCAAGTGCCAGTGAACGTACCCCGATGACGGCACTGATTAACGCTAGGGTAAAACCCGGAGAGACATGAGTTCAGTACGCTATACGGTGGCGTAATCTATGGTCAAAGTGTGAACAACGCATAGAAGAAGCCCCTGCGGTGGGAATGTTTGTTGGAACTCTTGATCCACAAGCAACCATCTCACAGTTTATGATGTTTTTCAAGCCGACTTCCTTCCAGGCTTTGATTGACAAACTAGCGCAGATGGACCAGATGGGCCATAAACCCCCTCTCCCAAAACCGGATTCCCGAACTGACAAAGGAAAGGGAAAAGCGATCATTGTCGCTAATGCTCAACAACAACCGAACGACTTGAAGCCGGTTGCTCGTCCAAACAATACGCGTCCTTACGTACCCCTTGAGGATAGGATGGGACGTCCTTATTCCTTTCCCCGCGATAAAACGAAGAGGTTATTCGAGCTGGCATTACGCAACAGACTCATAAATCTGCCAGATCCAAAACGTCCGTTGCAACCAAGTGACGTCAACGAACCTAATTACTGCCCCTATCATCGAGTGTTAGGCCATCCGATTGAGGACTGTTACGTTTTCAAAAATTGGCTTGAAAACCAGTATAGACAGGGAAAATTTGCGTTATCTGACAAATGGAAGGTGAATCCCCCGCAGCCCCACACCTCTAAAGGGACGAATACGCCGGGGGCAACATGCTCTGTCATTGAAGAAACTCCGTGGGAGGTTGTATTATCATCAAAAACGAAGAGAATGCTAAATGATCTTCGGACATGTCCGGCGATCAAGTGGAAAAGCCCATTGGAACCGCAGGTCGTTGAGGGGATGTTAAAGCCACGTCCAACTCCAAAGACCAATGATGGGGGTTCAAGCACTAGTAGCCAGTCGTCAAAGTCTTCGAAGAAAAAGAAGAAGGCCAAGAAACCGGTGAAGCCCAGCGATAGGCGCACGGACTTGCAAAAGCAAATTGACGCGCTGGAAGAATACAACCAGAAGGCGCGGACTCCCGTTACATAGCAAGAGTTCCTCAACCACGTCTTCCAAGCAGAAGATGAGGGAGGTAGTTCGTCAAATGAATCTGAGGAACATGTAACAAGTTGCCATGTGATTTCCTATTTGTCCACAAGCGATGAGGAGACTCCTCACGCTGAAAAGCTGGGGGCAGAGACTACACTAAAAATCCTGGAGCCGTCGGATGAAGCGATTGATGCATTCCTAAATCAGGCGTTCTTAAAGGGAAAAGCTGATCGGGATAACGAAGCGGTTATATTCGAAAGGGCCAAACGCTAGCGCCTTGGTGAAAGAATTGCGGTACTCCCGCTAGAAAAAAATACACCCGCCACAGATAAAATCAAGTTCAAAATAAAGAAGAGATTCGCTAAGGCTGTGGCGATGGGTATAAAGCTACCACCCTCCGAGAAAAACATTACGGGTGAAATGGAAAACCACCCCTCCTATTGCTTGTACCATCGGAAGGTGTCGCATCCCACCGAAGAGTGCAAAGCTTTCGGTAAGTGGTGGCAAGGATATGTTACTCACCAGCAACAGTTTAAGCGGGAAAAGCGCAAAGCCCGCCGAGAGCAGAACGGAGTGATCAAAGTGCTTGGTAAAACTAGCAATGGTTGTTGCATGATTAACGCCGGTGGATCACAAGTGCCTACATTCGGGAGTGATTCTGATGAAGAGCTAGAACTTGCCCCTCTCTTTAAAGAGTCCGCTTCAGGGAAAGAAGAAGAACCAAAGGTCTGCGAAAATATCCGGCTGCGAAATCGGACGCTGCCTGAAAAGAACCTCGGACCCTTGAACAGAAAAGATAAAGGGAAAGAAAAGGTCTCCGAGGATATTACTCTCGATGACCAAGTTGCGGAAGAGTTAACCGCTAAGAGCCCACTAAAGAAGAATAAAGTGGATTACAACGTTTTAGCACATCTGAGGAAACTGCCCTCGCAGCTCAGCATTCTCGACGCCCTTTTGCTATCAAAAGAGGCGAGAGATTCATTGATTAAGGCATTCCAAGACCCGGAACAATTCCAAGCATGCCTGGCCGAGGAAAAGATGAAGGATGAGTTGGAGGAAGTACATACGGCTGATGTTACTTTTGGCGATGAGGACCTTCTACTTGGGACTTGCGAACACAATCGTCCTCTCTATGTTTCGGGATATTGCCATGATATAAAGATAAGCAAAATTCTGATCGATAACGGGTCGTCTGTTAACCTACTCAACGTGCGGGTGTTGAAGGAAATCTGCATGAGCGTCCAGCACCTTGCTCGGGACAAGATCACCATATCCGGGTTCGACTCCCAATCGTCAAAGACTCTTGGATCTGTGATACTGACGCTACGCTTCGGATTACTCGTCACGGACATTAAGTTCCACGTCATAGATGCCAATACATGCTACAACGCTTTGCTCGGCCGACCATGGTTACACGAGTACAACATCATCCCTTCTACACAACATCAGTGTATGAAGTATTTTAAGGATGGTTTCGAGTATACCGTGACGGGAGAACTGAACCCGTTCTCTGTGAACGATGTCCGCAAATACGAAGATGCCAAATACTTCTTGCCGGATTTCGAAGACATGGAGAAGTGTCACAAGCCGGAGAATAAAACTAACGCCACCATCCCTGTCTTCGGCAGTGATACCGAGGAAGAAGGGGAGATCATTTATTCGGGTCCGTCCTAACATAACAAGCCAGGACCGTCCCCTCCTACATTGGTCTTTGGTAGTGATTCGGAGGATGAGGTCCATGTCGTATTCTCTGCTCGGCCTTCAATACGGGCTTCCGCTGATGAAGAGCAAAGACTGCAAGTCGCCATGGTGCCGCCTAAACATCATAAAGAACTGAACGCACTTAATATCTACTGTATAGAAGAGCTGCGGACATTCTATATCCCTCCCAGGCGGGAAGGCGAGAAAGCAATCCTATTCTACCGTTCTGAAGAAAACAAGGTGGAAAAAGAAGTTTGGCATGGCGTGGATCCCACGCTCGACAGGCTTCAGCCTATCCGTCTTCCCAGGTATTATACCGAAGGTTTGAAGAAACTGCTGAAACGCCAAGGGATATCCTTCAGACAGACCGTTAGAGAGGCTAAATTCTATGACAGGGTTTGGAATGTTCCCGGGACCCAACGCAAACTGCCTAACGGGAGAATGGAAACAAAAGGGCTTGGGTACATCCGGCTAAAGAAACGAGAGCTAATAAATAGCTGTTATGTTATGTATGACTTCGATGAAGATGCGGACGCTCAATGGGAGGACGCTAATCCTAAGCCAGTAAAAGTTCCTGATGAAAAAGTGCCCGGTCCATCATTTGAAGAACAAATGGACAGGCTTATAAGGGAAGCTGGTCAAAAAGTCCGAGATGACCACAATCGCGAGACGGCCATCTATGAGAAAGCCAAGACGCAACGCCTTCTCTGACAGGCCGTGAAGGATGGAAAGGCCGCTCAACCTGCTACAAAAAAGGTTCGACGCGAAAGCAAAAACAAGTCAGAGGGCAGAAAAGACGCTCAACAATCACAAGGCAGAGCTAAGAAACCACGTATCCGAGAGTCGAGCGTTATTGACTTAGCCCTCATGAAGAAAATGAGTCGAGCATACTCTTTTCCTCGGAACAAAACAAGGAAGATATTTGAGCTTGCTCTAAAACATCAAATGCTTACATTGCCGGAGTCCAAGCATCCCGAACAAGCAGGCGAAGCCTCACACCCGGACTATTGCTCTTACCATCGAGTAGTAGGTCATCCTCTTGAAGATTGCTTCACCTTCAAGAATTGGGTCGAAGATCAATATCAGCTTGGCAAATTCGTGTTGTCTGACAACTGGAGGGTAGCGCCGCCACAAAAGCACGAACCCGAAAACACAAGAACAGAACCAACTCCGCATTGGGATTGGAAGAAAATTCGCACCTGTCATATGATAACGATATTAAAAGAAGAGTCCGAGAACATAGACAGCCTTCCCTGGTGCCTCGAAAACAGCAATGATGAGGTGATCTCAGAATTTCCCCCAGTTCCGAAAGAACTGGAGGACGGCATACATACCACTGCGGATAACCTCAAGAAAATTGAGTTGGGGACGATAAACGATCCGCGACCGATATTCGTCAGCGAGCTGCTGTCCGAGGAAAAGGTGGCTGCGTTAAAGGACGTCCTTGTACAGCATAAAGATTGCTTCGCGTGGAACTATTCCGAGATGCCGGGACTTGATCCAGAAGTTGCTGTACATAGACTGGCAATATCCCCGAGTGTCAAGCCGGTCAAACAAGCGCCGAGAAGAATGCGGCTTGAGCTCGAAATGAGCATCAACGCGGAAGTCAAAAAGCTGATAGACTCCGGCTTTATCCAAGAGGTTCAATACCCTGAATGGATTGCTAATATCGTCCCAGTGATGAAGAAAAATGGTACGGTGCGCATATGCGTGGACTTTCGGGATCTCAACAAAGCCTGCCCGAAAGATGATTTCCCAGTACCAGTCACCGAACTAATGATAGACAATACGTCCACACATGAGATTTTCTCATTCATGGACGGCTCATCAGGATATAATCAAATAAAAATGCATCCTGAAGACCAGAAACATACGGCTTTCCGAACTCCTTTGGGAATATTCTGTTACAAGGTGATGCCCTTCGGTTTAAAGAACGCCGGTGCAACCTACCAAAGGGCAATGACGAAGATTTTCGATAACCTTATACACGAAATCGTTGAGTGCTATATCGACGACCTCGTTGTTAAAAGCAAATCATATGAGGAACATCTCGAGCATCTGAAGACCGTATTTCAACATCTTCGACAATACAACTTGAAGATGAACCCTCTGAAGTGTGCATTCGGGGTTTCCTCGGGCAAATTCCTGGGATTCGTCGTTCGACACCGAGGTATCGAGATAGATCCGTCCAAGATCAAGGCAATCATGGGAATGCCTCCGTTGAGAACTCTCAAACAGCTGCGGTCTCTCCAAGGAAAGCTCGCGTACATACGACGATTTATAGCCAACCTCTCAGGAAAGTGCCGCCCTTACAGCCACCTGATGAAGAAGGGAACCCCGTTCGTCTGGGATCAAAAGTGCCAAAGCGCACTAGACAAGATTAAACAGTACCTGCAAAACCCTCCAGTGTTGGCTGCTCCAGTGAAGGGAAAGCCTCTCATTCTTTACACGGCCGCCCTTGAAGGTTCTTTGGGCGCATTATGGGCACAAGAGAATGACCAGGGGAAAGAAAGAGCACTTTACTACTTAAGTCGAGTGCTGCTGGGGGCAGAAAGCAATTATTCCCCCATTGAAAAACACTGCCTGGCGTTGATCTTCGCAATAACAAAGCTTAGACATTACGCATTAGCGCATGAAGTCTATCTCATTTCAAAGGTGGACCCTCTCAAATATCTAATGTCAAAGGCCATATTGACAGGACGGCTCGCTAAATGGGCCCTACTCTTAATGGAGTTCTCGATAGCATATCGACCACTCAAAGCAGTAAAAGGCCAGGCCATCGCCGACTTCCTTGCTGAGCACCCGATACCAGCTGACTCTCCTTTAAACTGCGATCTTCCAGACGAACATGCGTTTGATGCGATCGATGGTGATAATACCCGATGGGAGCTTTATTTTGACGGAGCATCTTCCGTGAAGAAGCATAAACAAAGTACCCCTATAATCAAATCGGGGGTAGGACTCATCTTTATAACTCCACAAGGAGGGATAATGCGCTACGCGTTTTCCCTGACGGAACCGAGGACAAACAACGAAGCCGAATACGAAGCTCTGATAGCAGGCCTCGAGATCGCCATTGACATGGGAATTGAAAACCTCCTCATATACGGAGACTCGCAACTGGTCGTTAGTCAAGTAAACGGCGATTACCAAACATGCAAACCGGAGTTAGTAAAATACGGTGAAAAGGTGCAACAACTGCTAACCCAAATTCCCTCATATACTTTGGAGAGCATACCACGCGCGGATAACAGCAAAGCAGACGCGTTGGCCAAACTCGCTAAAGAAATGGCTGACGAGAACCTCGATGACGTTAGAATCACGGTACAAAGTCGTCAGGTGCTTGCCCCTGCAGAAATATCTTCGGAATTACCCGAAGAGAAGGGAGTGACTAGACAAGCGACCTTGCAAATAAAAGAACATGAGAAGGTTGAGGATTGGAAGGAAGTCTTTATAGACTACTTCAAGTCCCACCAAATGCCCGAAGATGCGTCCGCAAGACATCAACTCATAAAACGAGCTCTGTCCTTCGCCTTCGTCAATGATACTCTCTACAAGAGGTCATTCGATTCTCTGTGGCTGAGATGCTTAGGACCGGACGAATCGGAAAGAGTCGTTCAGGAAATTCATGACGGAATCTGCGGTTCTCACCAAGCAGGTCCAAAGATGAAGTTGAAGATCAAATGGATGGGCTATTACTGGCCCACGATGATTCAAGACTGCATCGAATATGCGAAGCAATGCCACTCGTGCCAGATTCATGGGGACTTCATTCATCAGCATCCCAATCCACTGCATCCAACAGTGGCTAGCTGGCCATTCGAAATGTGGGGAACTGACATAGTTGGCCCCATCGAACCAGCATCGTCCAAGGGACATCGTTTCATCTTGGCAACAACTGATTACTTCTCCAAATGGGCGGAACCGGTGCCGTTGAGGGAAGTGAAGACGGAGAATATCCTCCATTTCTTCAAAACGCATGTCATATACCGGTTTGGAACCCCGAGAAGGATCATCTCTGATAATGGGCCAGCCTACCGAAGTCATAAAATTAGCCGCTTCGCACAACAGCATAACATAGACTGGAGATATTCTTCAGTCTATAATCCACGAGCTAACGGTCTCGCCGAGGCCTTCAACAAGACCTTGACGAAAATTATAAAGAAAACAGTGTCCCGAAATAAGAAAGACTGGCATGAGAGACTGCAAGAAGCTCTTTGGGCGTATCGAACCACGTTCAAGACAGCTACAAACACAACGCCATACGCGTTGGTGTTCGGTACGGAAGCAGTACTCCCTCTCGAGGTAGAGTTACCCTCTCTACGAGTGGCAGTCCATTACGAGCTGACGGACGAAGAAAATGCTCATTTTCGGCTTGAGGAGCTTGACGCCCTTGAAGAAACACGGCTCATAGCGCAACAAAATCTAGAAGCTTATAAAGCAAAGATGATGCGCTCATACGAAAGATTGACCCGACCGAGGACATTCCACCAAGGCGAACTCGTGCTAGTGGTCAAAAGGCCTATGATCCCCAATCGCGCCAAGCGGGGAAAATTCGAGCCGAACTATGAAGGCCCGTACATCATAAATAAAGTTTACCAGGGTGGGGCCTATCTACTCATGGACATGCACGGCGAAAGGCCTTTCAGACCAATAAACGGTCGCTTCCTAAAGAAATACTATGCTTAATGAGCCACAGCCTAGGTCAATGGTAGATGACGACGACTGTGTCCGCTCGCTATCTTCCTAAGCTCAAACTCTATCAGCAGTAGCCCGCCTTCTCAAGTGACGGACCGAAATGTTCTTAAACTAATAGCAGACCGAAACGTCTTTAAACTACTACCGCAGCATCCTTAGGCTGACGAGATAAAAAAAAAATGAAAATAAAATATGAAAATAAAATAAAATAAAAACGGTATGTCCATAAGCAAAAAGGGGCAAGGATGAAAACCCGAAAGGGCTCCGTGAGTAAAAACAGCAGGGCTACCGGCGAGTGTTCGTGAAAACCCGAAAGGGCGCGACCTCGTAAAAAAAAGAGAAAAAGGAAATAAAAAGAATAAAAAGAGATGGTATGTCCATAAGCAAAATGGGCACGGATGAAAACCCGAAAGGGCTCCGTGAGTAAAAACAGCAGGACTACCGGCGAGTATGTGTGAAAACCTGAAATGGCGCAACCTCGTTAAAGAACACTTACAAGATCCTCTCGGCCTTGTAAGGAGAAACCACCCGCGTGAGATCCTTACGACTCACAAGGGAGCAACACACTTAGAAATCCTCACGATTCCTAAGGAGAAAATACACTTGCGAGATCCTCACGACTCGTAAGGAGAACGCTCTTATGGGACCTTCACGGCTCGTAAGGTTTGAAAGTCTTAAGTTACAGAGATCTAAACCTGTGCTTAAGCAACCCCCACAACTTTCGATATTGCCCTACAAGAGGCTCAATACTGACCCTTGTATACAATCCACGGGCGCGAATAAACATTTCCCTAACCAAGGTCCATCCGTGACTGGGGATATGTTCGCATAACCCTTGAAAATCCTCTCGATTTGCAAAGAGAAGGCCCTCCTGTAGGATCCTTATGACTTACAGAGGAACAAAACACTTAGGAACCCTCACAATTCCTAAGGAGGAAATACACCTACGAGATCCTCACGACTTGTAGGGAGAAATACCTTTATGAGACCCTTACGGCTCATGAAGTCAAAGCCTTAGTCGACAGGACTCTAACCCTGGTCGCTAAGCCACCTTTGATCGACAGCGACAGAGGCAGGTGATGATTCGCTCCTGGCAATATCCCAGTTGTAGCGGTGCTGATGCCGAAATCGGTGTCCAGTTTTAGGTTCACGACGAAAAGCCAGTAGACCGTACATGCATACGAAATAGCCGAAATGATGGGGCAACTTGCAATAATAAAAAGCAGCAAGTAAAAATATATGCATGAAGAAATAGCCGAAATGATTGGGCAACTCGCAATAAAAAGCAGCGAGTAAAAATAAAATAAAAAGCCGAAATGATTGGGCACCGCGAAAAATAGCCGAAATGATTGGGCGATTGCGACCTTCGCGATATAAAAGCTGAAATGATAGAGCGTCGCGGAAATAAAACAAAAAAAATAAATAATAATGATGATAAAATTTTGGCCCTACAGTTAAGATCACATCGATCCCTGTATACAATCCAAGGGCGTAAACAAAGAGGGAGCCATACTCTCCCAGCAAATCCCTCGACTCACGGATACAAACACTCCTTGACGAGAGACTCCTGATCCGCGTCGACCCGCAGAGCCACCAGTGCCTCCGTAGGAATCCTCGACTCGTTTCAAACCCCAAGGAAACAAATAATCCTTGGCGCTTGGGAAACAAATAATCCCTGGCAAATTCCTCGACTCACGGATACAAACACTCCTTGACGAGAGACTCCTGATTCGCGTCGACCCGCCGAGCCACCAGTGCCTCCGTAGGAATCCTCGACTCGTTTCAAACCCCAAGGAAACAAATAATCCTTGGCGCTTGGAAAACAAATAATCTCTGGCAAATTCCTCGACTCACGGATACAAACACTCCTTGACGAGAGCCTCCTGATCCGCGTCGACCCGCAGAGCCACCAGTGCCTCCGTAGGAATCCTCGACTCGTTTCAAACCCCAAGGAAACAAATAATCCTTGGCGCTTGGGAAACAAATAATCCCTGGCAAATTCCTCGACTCACGGATACAAACACTCCTTGACGAGAGCCTCCTGATCCGCGTCGACCCGCAGAGCCACCAGTGCCTCCGTAGGAATCCTCGACTCGTTTCAAACCCCAAGGAAACAAATAATCCTTGGCGCTCGGGAAACAAATAATCCCTAGCAAATCCCTCGACTCACGGATACAAACACTCCTTGACGAGAGCCTCCTGATCCGCGTCGACCCGCAGAGCCACCAGAGCCTCTATGGGAACCCTCGACTCGTTTCAAACCCCAAGGAAACAAATACTCCTTGGCGCTTGGGAAACAAATAATCCCTAGCAAATTCCTCGACTCACGGATACAAACACTCCGTGACGAGAGCTTCTTAACTCATGTCAACTGTTCCGCTACAACCGCAGACAGATCCCCGATTCGTCTTAATTTGTAAGAAGAAGTCTCAGACAGCAAGGATTGAAAAGCTTGCTTTTTGAGCAATGGGGCCCTGCAAGTTAATCCAAACTAGTCTCTTGCATACTATTCACGGGTCTCACTCTCCAAAGTCGAATTTCGACGAGGAGGGAAACAACCGCTTACGAATTCTCTCGGCTCGTAAGAGGGAAAATTCTCTTATAAGATCCCTACGACTTATAAGAGAAAACCACACTTAGGAATCCTCACGATTCCTAAGGAGAAAGCCCGCCTACGAGATCCTCTCGATCCGTAGGAAGAAAAGTCTCTATGAGACCCTCACGGCTCATAGAGTTGAAAAGTCCTAGGCGACAGATCTGAACCTGCAGTCTAGGCCATCGTTATCTCTGGGAGAAATGAAGTTATCTGTCGATAAGGTGTATTAAATATGTCATGCTGAAAAGAATGAAAAAGGCGAAGAAATGACACAGGACGTTACAAAAATGTGTATCTTTTATTCATGAACATTGACTGGATACAGGATACATTGTACTAAAGAATAAAAAAAATATATACATATATTTTACAAGTACAAATGATACAAGGAGAAATTACTGGGAGGGAAGCGTCTTGCATAGATTTAACAATTGCTCGCATACTTCCTTCCACGTCTTCTCTCGATCGGCTACCACCGCCAGCTCTGCCACCACTTGGGCTCGCTGCTGCAAGACCGACGCAAGCTGCTCCCTGACTACCTGATAGGCAGCTTCCCGACTTGGGGTATTGCGCTCAGCTACGTCAAGCTTCCGCTTCAAGTTTAGTCCATAGGAGATACGCTCCAAGAAACCCTCGAAGATAGTCTTCACTTAGGCCGCATTTGCCTCAACCTCAGCGCGCAGATGGGCCGTTTCGTTCGAGGTCTTTTGGCATTCCCTTAGTCTTGAAGCTGCTTCTTGTTCCAAGTGGCGGAGGTGCGAAGTGCTTTGCTCGAGCCAAGTTGTGCGTTGGGTGCTCAGAGCTAAAACTTCGGGAGAAGGGCGCATCGACTCCAGCCGATGTAGACAGGCCTCGATCCCCCTGCAGTGGTTAACCCAAGATTCGACGACGCCTTCGTTATGAAAATTTACGAGCGCCGCCAACATCGGGTTAACCTCCGCGGCAAAATCTACGGCAGAAGGGAGAGCGTCCACATTGAGCTCTTCAATATACCCGCTCAGCATGCCCAAACTCATCACAGCACCCTTGAAAGATGGACGTCTCAAGAAAGGGCCTGCCGGTGAAAGGACGCGAGCCTCAAAGGGGACCGGAGCCGAAACAATAGCTGCAAAACAAAACATGGTTAAACGATGGTTCAGAAGATGTTGAAGGATTACCAAAAAAGGAAATTTACTATACCAGCTGCAACGGACGGTAAAGCCGGAAGGGCCGGTGGCGCGGTAGGTCTTGCATCCCCTCCTTCGATTCATGGCACTGCAATAAAGAAAAGGAAAAGTCAGAAATTATCCCATTGCTAGAAAAAGGGGGGTAAGTAAAGATATTATAGTGAAGGTATACTCACCGGCGCCACCAGAAGGAGAAGCGAGCTCGGATGGGAAAGAGAAGTGTGGGAGCAACACTTGATATAAATGATCGAAGAGCACTCCTGCAAAGGCACAATGGTATAACGTTAGTACAAAACTACATTTTTGAAAGATTAATGCATGAGTCGTGAATCCATACCTTCCAACATCCGTGATGGTACAAGGGAAGGCGGGGAGGTGACCACCGCCAAAGCAGTAGTCGACGGTGCCCCCTCGAGCAAAGGAGCATCGGCACTGGCCGCACCTGCAAAGACAAGCTTGTTAGAAGAGATCGCAAGATATATAAAAAAAGGGGGGAACGCTGGTGACAAAAAATTTTACCTGACGAGCTACCAGCAGAAACTGAAGCAATCCCCTCATCAATCGACATGAGACCACCGCCCGTAGCCTCATCACCCGACTCGATGGGAACCGTTGTTGTGCTCGCGAGCCCGGGAGACGGCAAGGAACCATACGCGGGGAGGGCTATGATCGGAGTATTACCAGATTCCTGAGAAAGAGCGGTTCGCTCCTCCTCAGGAATCGTGGCCGCCTCACCCGATACTCCTTCGGTTTCTGCGGTCACGATTGTCTCGTCCATCGGCACCGTGACGTCTCCAGCCTCAAGCGCCTCGACTTCTACTGCCTTCGGCTCGACAGTCATCTCATCTGCCGCCACTTCAGACGCGGCATCAATGACCTTCTCGGCGGCGGATCCTTCAACTTCTGTTTCAGGCACCGTGGCCCCGACGACGGTGCCCACCGTCGGCTCAGGTTCGGCAGGCGCCGCTTCTGCCGTTTCCTGGGGTCCGACGGTCTCCGCCTCCCCCTCAGTCGGACTTGGTCCTGCAAGATGGAATGCATATGAGCCAATGGCTTTATAATAATTCTTACAACAAGGTTCTGAAAGAGATGCTACCTGAAGGAGATTTATTGTTTGCACTTCGGGCCGCGCGCGCCACTTGCCTATAAACAGTAGACAGGGTGACAGGGGCCTCTCCAGAAGGAGTGTCAGCGCGAGGAATGGTACTGGGACCCGCTCCCGCGGCCAAAGCAGCTCTACGCGCCTTTGCTTCGCGTCTCAACCGCTTCCGCTCCTCCCGAGCCGTTGAGACGGATGCCACTAGAGCTTCCCTAATTGAGGTGTCCTCGTCCGTGAATAGGGAAGCCTCTAAGGTTTTCAGGGCATCCCTCGTCGTTTTGTCAAGCCGAGGCTTTTGCGGCAACTTTGACGAAGCCGGGACTTCAGTAACAGGCTCGGGAAGGATCCCCGCATCAACTGATATAACCCCTGCTAAGAAACGAAAGAAGGTTAGGTTGACCATCATAAAAAGACAACAAACTTTCCTTATAAAAGAGAAAGGGGTGAAACATACCAGCGCCTGCTAAGGCACGCTTTTCCTCCTCCTCCTGGAAGGTTTTCAGGGAGGCAGCAATAGCCTCTTCAGTAGAGACACCTGTTGAAATTGGAGCAAATGTTAGTTAAAGATAATAATACAGGGTGCAATAAAATGACAAATGAAGCGTCTGATGATTACCGGACTCAGCGAGTTTGCTTAGCATCGCTTCGAGCCTAGCCGATCGCTCCGAAGCTGCAATGGCGGCAGCCAGATTGGTGTCCGCAGGATCTACCACGAAACCCTCATTGCTGCCGTATTCACATATGGCCTCGGCGGGAGGAGCCGCAGGCTTTAAGCTGAGGATCGCGTCGAGGGATAGGGTGGACTTCTTCTTCTTCTGTCCGCCAGCTTTAGACCCGCCCGGAGCGGATTTGCGCTTGGCAGCCACTTTAGGGCGGCGGGTCCCGATCTCTGCTCCTGCGCCGGACCCTGGTGATACCACATTAACCGTCTTCGTGGGAGCACGGGGCGCTGGCGGTGCATCCACCGTAGTAGGCAGTGGCAATCCCCGCGGGGGGCTCAACACGCGTGGTCGGTCAGCCCTGGCATCTTTTATCGGGGGGATAACCTGGATCCTTGGCTGCAAGGGAGCCTTGCGATCACCACCAGGAGGCGCACCCCTACGGTCAACCAGCAGGCGTTTCTCCATTAAAATGATTGGGCCCATAGCATGCGCATACCAGGCTACATACGGATGGATTATTTTAGGGGCACAGCTAGGCTCACTGATAAAAAAATAGGAGCCTGTATTGAGCCGGGTGAAATGATGCATCGCATTCCTTATTCCCCCTTGGTTGGCCGCGGGTGTTTCCAGAAAGGCTTCCATCGGGATCCCTTGATTATAGCTCGATTGTCGGGCAAATCGATGTGGGTTATACCTCATAAAGAGAGCCGTCTCATTCTGCCTAAATACTAGGTAACCCGGCCGAATGGAGTAAAGGTGAAGGATTTCCCGAGCCTTCAGTACAGAAGCCCCGCCCTTAAAGTCATCGCGCAGCGGCACCACTGACTTAGTGGTCTCTGAGCCTATGGTGATGACCTTATCCACAAAAGAGATCTTTGCTCCGACTAGATGTGAACGCAGGAGCAGTCCCCTAGACTCCCGCGGAGGTGCAACCACAATTGAAGCCCCGACCAACCGTATGATTCTTGGGAGTTTGTATTTCTCAAAGAACGGAGGAGTCTTATGGGCACCAAACACCCCTCGCACATGCAGCTCCATCCAAGAAGTGAAGTAGTGCATCGGGAAGTTAGCAGGCTGTACCCCAGGCTCATTAGCGTCCGCCGCTACGCTAAGTCCATTATAAAGGTAAGCCAGCCCGGCAATCCCTACCGATAGCTGCAAACCAGCCGCCATTCGATGCGCCGGGTAAAAGACAGAGGACCGCATGAGGCATGGATGCATGGGAAGCGCGAAGCTGCATAGCCATAGACCCAAGAACCTTATGAAAAAAGTCTCCTCGTCCATGCCAGGAACGGCGATCTCTGAGAAAGGGACACTGGCAGTGCCGGGGAGATAAAAATCCCGCTGCTCATTTTCCGATGAAGGTTGGCGGTCCAAGCCAAAACTAAAGGGGTCAGCAAGCTGAGCAAACTTCTCGCCCTGCTCTGATAGGAACTCCGGACGGATAAAACGAGCGATGAAATCCGCGAAACTGACGCCCCGGTCGCCCTATTCCAAATGGAGTTCCTCATAAATCTCCAACACCTTCACCAAGCCCGGGTGCTGATGCTGAATGGCATTTTCCGGAGTTAAGTCAAATACAACCTGCTTGGTGGCAAAGACGTACTCATCAGGAGGAAGCAGCTCTTCGTAGTGCTCCCCCCTCACTGGTAGACCTGAAATCTCAACAAATTCTTCCAAAGAGATGGAGACTTCCCTATCCGCTGTCAAGAAGGTGTGGGTGGGGATATTCCATTGTTCAATAAAGGCCTTTATCCACCACGTTGGAGGAGAGGGATACTCGAAAAGCGAAACGTAGACGGCCGAATATAAACCAATCTTCATTAGATGAGTCCTTTTCGCCGATAAGATGTACCGGGCCCATTGCAGGTATCCGGCAAGCGGTCGCGGGATCAGTACAATATTATAAGCCTGTCCCCAAGGGCGTGCTTCACCCTGACAGATTCGCCTCCCCAAGATGTCTATCGCCGGCGGCGGCTGCACTGGGATGGCACCAATGGCAGGCTGGAGGAGATCGTCAGAATTCCAATTTTTAACCTCCACGGCATACTCCACCGGGGGCTTGTCCGCATAAGGAATCGTAACTATGGGCTCAGAGGGCGAAGCGGAGCTGAAGCTGCGGCGGCCTTGGATGATTTGGCTGTACCACAGGTGAAGTCTCTTGCACTCAGGATCGTGATCTCTAATCAAGGTGAACACCACCCGGTCCACTGGTGCATGTGGGAACCCTCCTTCTGAGCGAACAAAAGGGAAAGACAAATCTTCAGACATGTTCCCTGTAGACAAAAAAATAAAAAATAAATATAACCGTTAGCGTTCCAATGCTTCACATGTCAAAGTCCTACATCACACTACAGTGCAGTGAGTAGGGGACCAAAGGGGGACCCACAAAATCTAGATGACGTCGCATCATTTGATAAGACAGTCCCATCATTGGATGAGACTGTCAGTCAATGAAAAAGAGCCCCAAAAGAATATCCCTATTGGGAGGAAATCCCTAGAGACAAGGAGAAAATCTCCTCTTTTTAGAGCAAAGCTCTGTCACAGAGTGACATTTGTCAAACTCTGGTCTCAAAGGAATAAAACTTCTTAAAAAAAGAGCATAGCTCTGTAGTAGTAATGAAAAATTATAACTCCTAAGAATTAAAATTTTTGGGATCTTAAAGATCCATGAAAACTTTTAGGAGTTCTTTATTTGATCTATGAGCAGGGCTCTGTTCATGGGTTAAAACCCAGGAACAAGATCTCTGTAAATTTTTGAGAGCAAGGCTCTGTGGATGAAACCCCAAAGGGGTCTTCTTTAGATCAAAGATCTATGAGAGCAAGGCTCTGTTGAAGAAACCCAAAAGGGTTTTCTTTAGATCAAAGATCTATAAGAGCAAGGCTCTATTAATTAAAATTAATTTAAATTAATTTAAATTTTTACCTAAGAGTGATTCTAAGTTCTGAACTTCAAAGTTCTTGAGAAGAAGCAAGAGCAAGGCTCTAAGAGTTTTTAAGCAAGAGCAAGGCTCTGAATCAAAGTTCTTGAAACGGTAAAATTTTTTTAAGGACCAAGGGTCCCATTTATAGACGCCTGCGTCTCTTCACCTGACCTCTATGATCCAATGGTCGGGATCTTTCCACCGCTGCACTCACGTGCGCACCACGTGAGCGCAACGGTGGGGGGCATTTGTTCCCCCAATCAGAGCAAGGCTCTGTTTGAATTTTGAAAATTCAAAATTTTGAAGCAACGCTTCAGTTCCCGTGCGCTGCGCGCAACGCACCACGTGTCAGAAGTTGACACGACAGCACAACGCCCAAGGCAGTACGTCCAATCAGAGCAAGGCTCTTTAAAAACATAAGCGCAAGCGCTGTTGCGCAAGCGCACCGCTGCGCGACACGTGTCTGCGCAGTTGCACAAGCAAAACTGCGCAAGCGAACCGCTGCGCGACACGTGTCTGCGCAGTTGCGCAAGCGCCTCCCTGCGCGACACGTGTCTGCGCAGTTGCGCAAGCGCCTCACTGCGCGACACGTGTCACGCGCTGGTGAGTTGCGCAACAACAGAATGAAGATTTAAGGATTTTTTTCTGTTCTTGTTTAAACAAGAAGATTTCTTCTGTAAAACAGAGGCCTTTGGATCAAAGATCCGTCGGTGGAGAAAATTCCCCAAATCACTCAGAAAAGATCTTTTTAACAAATTTAACTGATTTTTGAGCACTATAAAAAGGACCCCAGACCCCAGACCCCATTTCAAAGAGATATAGACAATTGGGTTAAAAAAAAAAGAGAGAAAAAAAGCTCTGGAGAACTTCTTGAGAACACAAAAGAAGAAGAAGGTAAAAACCTTTGAAATAAGAGAAAAGTCTCTTAGGAATAGATCATTGATCTAAAAGACAAGATCAGTGATCTTCAATAAATAAATAAATAAATAATAATAATAAAAAAAATAGTGCCTTGCACTTGCTAGAGAACCTCTGGTTCTCTGAGATAGAAAGAAAGAAAAGATTTTTTCTTCTTTTCTTTGATCTAAATCTAGATCAAGAAATTAAAAAGTGCTTTGCACTCCTTTCCTTGAATCTAAAAGATTCTTGGTGCTTTGCACAAATGCAATGCATTACTTGAAGGGCCAGGCCCAAATCAAAAAGACCTAGCAGGCCAAAATAAATTGCAAGGCAATAAAAGGGCTAAGCCCAAATAAAATTGATGCTCTACATCATTCATAAAGAACAGAGCCCAAAAACAAATTGATGCCCTGCATCCTTTCTGGGCAAAGCCCAAATAAAAATGCAAAAGCAATGTTGGACATTTTTTTTTACTGGACTTAGCCCAATCGTGGCCATAAGTCCTTAAATTAAATTGGCTGAGCAAAATGGCTCTCCTGAATCAATCTACATCCGGTTCAAGGTTACATCTCCGAAATCCTTTGACATCTATCGTTGTAATCCTTCAACGACGTCAGAGAGGTGACGGGTCCCAACGACCACACATGAATATGGACTGCGGGGTCCTTAAACTCGTGGACCGAAACGTCCCTAAACTAATATCGGACCGAAACATCCATAAACTAATATCGGACCGAAACGTCCCTAAACTAATATCGGACCGAAACGTCCCTAAAACTAATATCGGACCGAAACGTCTCTAAACTAATATCGGACCACCACGTCCCTAAACTGGCACAATAGAGCCCAAATGCTCTTTTGTCGGATCTAAACGGTCCCGTTAAGTTGATCTTAGTCTCAAACTGGACTAACGTATCCTTAACAAACGTTTAAGTTGATCTTAGCCCCAAACACGGCTAACGTATCCTTAAATATTCAAATGGATTATAAAACTCCCAATCAACTCTGGTTCGAGGGTACATCTCCGAGCTCCTTTGATACATGTCGTTGTAATCCTTCAACGACGTCAGAGAGGTGACGAGTCCCGATGGCCATACATTAAATTAATCACTACGTTGAGTTGATCTTAGTCTAAAACAGGACTAAAGTATCCTTGACGAACGTTTAAGTTGATCTTAGCCGCAATGCGACTAATGCATCCTTAGACTGAAAACACCAAACCCAAATCTAAGTAAATGTGGATTTGGGCTAATCCACGTCCTACGGGCGACGGCATTACTCATTCTCCGTATACAATCCACGGGCAACCACAAACAAAACAAACACACACGACACGAATTGAAATTCTGGAGAAGGAGAAAGTTGTTACCGCGAAGCGGTAGCGTAATTAACTGCAGGGGCTTGCGCCTGCAGGAAAGAGCGTCCCCACAATCAAAAACCCCTCTAGCGAGGGGGAATCTGACAAAGTCTGCTATATCGGCCGCATCCGTCTAAACCTTCGATACATGGTGCCATAAATCAACTTGGCATTTTCAGAGAGGTGGACGGATAAAACCAATTAGCATCTGCCCCGAATCTCAGCGTCAGGACATCGCGGTCCTGTGCGCCGCCATTCGGAGGGGAACAGATTCTGGCACGCCCGGTGGGACGTGGATTAGTCCAAATCCGCATTTACTTAGATTTGGGTTTGGTGTTTTCAGTCTAAGGATGCATTAGTCGCATTGCGGCTAAGATCAACTTAAACGTTCGTCAAGGATACGTTAGTCCTGTTTTAGACTAAGATCAACTCAACGTAGTGATTAATTTAATATATGGCCATCGGGACTCGTCACCTCTCTGACGTCGTTGAAGGATTACAACGACATGTATCAAAGGAGCTCGGAGATGTACCCTCGAACCAGAGTTGATTGGGAGTTTTATAATCCATTTGAATATTTAAGGATACGTTAGCCGTGTTTGGGGCTAAGATCAACTTAAACATTTGTTAAGGATACGTTAGTCCAGTTTGAGACTAAGATCAACTTAACGGGACCGTTTAGATCCGACAAAAGAGCATTTGGGCTCTATTGTGCCAGTTTAGGGACGTGGTGATCCGATATTAGTTTAGGGACGTTTCGGTCCGATATTAGTTTTAGGGACGTTTCGGTCCGATATTAGTTTAGGGACGTTTCGGTCCGATATTAGTTTAGGGACGTTTCGGTCCGATATTAGTTTAGGGACGTTTCGGTCCACGAGTTTAAGGACCCCGCAGTCCATATTCATGTGTGGTCGTTGGGACCCGTCACCTCTCTGACGTCGTTGAAGGATTACAACGATAGATGTCAAAGGAGTTCGGAGATGTACCCTCGAACCGGATGTAGATTGATTCAGGAGAGCCATTTTGCTCAGCCAATTTAATTTAAGGACTTATGGCCACGATTGGGCTAAGTCCAGTAAAAAAAATGTCCAACATTGCTTTTGCATTTTTATTTGGGCTTTGCCCAGAAAGGATGCAGGGCATCAATTTGTTTTTGGGCTCTGTTCTTTATGAATGATGCAGAGCATCAATTTTATTTGGGCTTAGCCCTTTTATTGCCTTGCAATTTATTTTGGCCTGCTAGGTCTTTTTGATTTGGGCCTGGCCCTTCAAGTAATGCATTGCATTTGTGCAAAGCACCAAGAATCTTTTAGATTCAAGGAAAGGAGTGCAAAGCACTTTTTAATTTCTTGATCTAGATTTAGATCAAAGAAAAGAAGAAAAAATCTTTTCTTTCTTTCTATCTCAGAGAACCAGAGGTTCTCTAGCAAGTGCAAGGCACTATTTTTTTTTTTTATTATTTATTTATTTATTTATTGAAGATCACTGATCTTGTCTTTTAGATCAATGATCTATTCCTAAGAGACTTTTCTCTTATTTCAAAGGTTTTTACCTTCTTCTTCTTTTGTGTTCTCAAGAAGTTCTCCAGAGCTTTTTTTCTCTCTTTTTTTTTTAACCCAATTGTCTATATCTCTTTGAAATGGGGTCTGGGGTCCTTTTTATAGTGCTCAAAAATCAGTTAAATTTGTTAAAAAAATCTTTTCTGAGTGATTTGGGGAATTTTCTCCACCGACGGATCTTTGATCCAAAGGCCTCTGTTTTACAGAAGAAATCTTCTTGTTTAAACAAGAACAGAAAAAAATCCTTAAATCTTCATTCTGTTGTTGCGCAACTCACCAGCGCGTGACACGTGTCGCGCAGTGAGGCGCTTGCGCAACAGCGCTGACGCAACTGCGCAGACACGTGTCGCGCAGCAGCGCTTGCGCAACTGCGCAGACACGTGTCGCGCAGCCGCGCGCTTGCGCAGTTGTGCTTGCGCAACTGCGCAGACACGTGTCGCGCAGCCGCGCGCTTGCGCAGTTTGCTTATGTTTTTAAAGAGCCTTGCTCTGATTGGACGTACTGCCTTGGGCGTTGTGCTGCCGTGTTAACTTCTGACACGTGGCGCGTTGCGCGCAGCACACGGGAACTGAAGCGTTGCTTCAAAATTTTGAATTTTCAAAATTCAAACAGAGCCTTGCTCTGATTGGGGGAACAGAGGGCAAAAGGGTTAGGGTTAGGGTTTAAAAAGTTAGGGCTTGTACGGTTGGGAGAGCGAGAAAAGAAGCAAGCTTTGCAAGCTGAGAAAGATGGTGCCGAAAAAGACGGTGACTTTACCGACGACGTTGGCGGAAATGGCGGAGAAATTGACCGGCGAGATGCAGGACTTAAAAGAGGAAGGGATTGGTCACGCCTCGAATAGGTTACGGTCGAGATAAGCGGATTTGAGACAGGAGGGGCCAATGAAGAAATTGGAAGGATGGAAGATGAAGTTGTTGTGCTGAAGGAGGAGGGAGAGAAGGAGGCAAGGAAGGCGAGGTGGAGGCCGGAGAGGAGGTTGTATTGGAACTCGAGGCGGGAGAGAGAGAGAGGTGAGATTGGAGACGGAGGAGAGGAGGGAGCCGTTGAGGGACAGGTTGGTGAGCTGGACAGCAACGACGCGGCCGTTGGCAACGCAGGTAACGTGAGGCTAGGAGCAAGGGTTGGTGTCGGGGGACTAGTGGAAGAAGAAGAAGGATTGAGGAGGGTTTTGATGCCCCTAACCTGATTTTCTGTTAGCTAACCAACGGAGTTAAGGAGCAGGGGGATGATCGGGGGTTTTTAAGTGCAATTGAAACATTTTGGGAGGCGAAATAAGTAATTATCAAGTTTTTGGTTTTTTTTCTTAATTAGCTCAGTTTTGAGGGGGTTTAAGTCAAAATCCCAACAAAATAAAGAAGAAGATAGTCTAAATCTTATAATCACTCATGTCTTTCTTTCCCAGTAAAATTTCTATCATTTTGGTCCTTTCTTACTAGCTTGCCTATAGCTTCTGACGGCCCTAATCACATGCATTCACATAAAAAGTTTAATAAATAAATAGTATATAAATAAGCAAAAATTAACGTATTACGCACTTTCAACTTTAAAAAACGTATTACATGCCATCTTAGATTGTTGATTACAGCGGTTGTCCATTAGTTGACGACTGACTTCTTCATTATTGATTTGTAACAAAATTCTTAAATTCATGAACACTTTCATATAAATATTGATATTCTAAATTCCGATGCACTAAATGAATATAAAGATACCTATTAAACGAACATATGGATTGAAATGGTGCGGGGCACATAGCCCAGTGATGGGTAATAGGAGCTTGTGGGAGGAGACCGGGGATCGAAACCAGGATCTCCAATATTTAAGGAAAAATCTTCTCTGTAAGTGCTTCTTGAGAAATTTCTCTACAAGCCTCTTGAAAATAAAGTTTTTCTATTCATCATGAGATATTATGTGTTGCTGTGATATGTAATATTGGATCGTCGTGAATGAATAGCCGGGAAGATTTTATGTAAAGTGAGAGTTTTTCATTTTCAATTCATGTAAAATATGTATGTAATATTCTTTTATCGGGGCACTTCTGGGTTGAGAATGATGTCACCACTGATGTATATTATTTACTTTTCCGCATTAGGATAGACCAAAGACGGGGAGCACAAGTAATCGGATTATAGAGTCCAGTGGGAGACCATCACGAGGAGTCGACACCGGCTCTCCTAATTCTAGAATTGGCAAGATTACTTGCCGCTCTCGTAAGGGTCTAGAGATGTGGGTTTGGCAATTCATCACGACCGTGGAATCCGTGTTTTTCATTATTGGCTTAATTTAAAACACAGACCTCCTAATATATCCAATATTTCATATGTTGAGTTATGCTGCTTGGTTCTGTGATGTGATCATATAACTGTGTAAGACAAATGTTATATTATATATATAATATATAATAAATGTTGCTTATGTCTTACACCCGCGCTAATCCAGCCCCCGCTCTGCCGTTAGTTAAGTAACCTAACAGTGCATGACGGGGCCCCGTGGCGAATTCGGATGGTATAAGTATACGTTCTATTTTCGTTTCATTTTCTGTGATATTTAGAAAACATTAAATGATGGGATTTGTTAATGAGATTAATGAAAGAAAAGAAACCTAAAGATATTGTAGAATCAGTATTTTCAAAAAGGTAGCTCTAGTTCTTGCTTTGCATAGTGGTATTTCTTGATGAATATCCAGCACCTCATTCGATGAGGAAAGGGCCGAGATCTTTTCACCAGGAATGAGCTCTTTAGCGAAACTAGTAAATACTACAACCCATTCGATTTGTTTTGACAACTGCTCTTGCTTTTGTTTTGCATAGTGGTATTCCTTGATGAATATCAAGAACCTCATTCGACGAGGAAAGAGCCGAGATCCCGTCACCGGGTGTGACCTCTTTAGCAAAACTAGCAAACGCTACAAAACTATTCGATTTTAAAACGGGGCTTAAAATACTCCAAATCACATGATTCTACAACGATTTCAAGTTCATTACACTAAAGGTTATCTTAAAAACCAACGTAGCCCTCCGTCATTTCAGATAAGTGTATTTAGTATTCGTGCTACGTTTGTTGGCCAGCATCAAGACGTAGTGTGCGGTAGTTGATTAGTACTTATCTGCAGCATGTGATGCGATTGGATTAGGGTAATCGTGTGACTTTGTTGGTTTTTGTCAAGGGTCATGTGGGTGGGTTTAATTCAATTAAGAAATGAACGGGTTGAACTTGATTAGCGCCCTATGGTTTGTTAGCCTTCGTCAAGGTCATAGGACGCTAGGGGTAAAAACAATTATCGGGAATTTCAAGTGTTGAAATTTGCAATGAGATTGCATACCTTCTAAGAGATAGTTGGATCCCTATACCCACTGCGAGTAAGAGTTACTCTTGGAAGAGTTTTCCACTCTACAACTAGCTGATCAAGTAGGTGTCTAAGAAAAGTGTTAACGGGGTTATACCCCTATGGAAACGAGGTTATTTAATTAGTTTCATGCAAAAGCATGGGGAGACTCTCTCGGAGTACCAATACCTGTCTGGCCGAACAATTAGCGAACTTGTAGGGTGTAATTAATCTCGGCTAATCAAACCTTTTAGGATTTGAAGGAAGATTTGATAAAAACAGTAGAAGCCATCCTGATTAGATAAGATAATAACCAATCTAATCTTGCAAGAGAGCACGCTAAAGTATTTCATTCTCTCTCTCTCTCCAGATAGAGACCAATGACACGCCTTAATCAAGATAATAATATGGATGTATTGACCGAACCCACTCTTTATACTGAGCTGGGGAACGTTGGTCCCGATCTATCTTATGATTGTCATAAGTCTGAGCAAGGAATAGGAGAAAACCGGGATTCCCACGCCACTCGAACGAAGAAGGAGCATGTTGATGCATTTTCTTCGGGTGTGTTCATTACCGAGAACTGTTTCTCAGTTTGCTCTACGTTCTGGGTATTAGATACCGGATCAGGATCCCACGTATGTAATTTGTTATATGGGCTAAAGAAAGATACAGAACTGGAAAATGGTGACATGTCTCTAAAAATAAGGAATGGTGCAATTGTTACAGCCAAAGCAGTTGGCGAATATCACAGTGTATTACCAAGTGGTAATACATTGGTTTTGAACGACTGTTACTATGTACAAAAAATGATGTGCAATATTATATCAGTTTCTTTGCTAAGTAAAGAAGGATATAATTTCACATTAGAGAATAATGTTATAAACATTTTTCTAAATCAAGTGTTAATTGGGTTTGGTGCGTTATGTAACGGTATATACGTTCTGAATCAAACCACAGTTCTAAACATACAGAACACTAATAAGAGGAAAAATTCAGAAATGAACGAAGTGTCATAACCCGAAATTTAGTTCGTGACCGGCACTTAAATCACGCAACGTCTAAAGGCGTAACGTAAATTAAGTAAGCCGAAACCCAGAAATCTAAACCTTTTAAAGAAAATAAAAGAGGTGAAGTTTTGAAATAAAGGTATGATGAAATCAAACGTTTTCTTAAATGCATAAATAATGGAACATGAAAATGCAAGTAGATTATACTAGTTGAAAAACATGTTTCGTCTTTTTTAAAATTTGGGCAGCACCTCCCTTATATATTTTGATCTAAAACCATATATACATAACGACAATAAAGGCATCCCCAAGCGGGAGCTAGCTCTTCGCCAATCGGTGGAATCACAACCACGCAAGTCAGAAATATACGTATACGACGTCCAACGGCGAAGATCAACACAAAAGGATAATGTAAATAAAGCAAGACATCAAATCCCCCAATAGCGCACATATAATCCGTCGCTCTAAGTCTCGCAAGCACAAGTTTTTCTAAGTTTTACTACTTATGCAAATATTAGTTTCTGATTGATAGAATTGACTAGATACAAAAGGAATAATAATACAAGAGTGGACACGATCTAATATGTCCCATCTACCAAAGAAAATCACCCGAATGCAAGCTGTGTGCCAGAGATACTGCTATCAATCCATGCGGTCAACCTGCAAGAACTGTGGCACAATGGGGGGTGAGTTGCCAACTCGTGAGTAGAAAACATCAGCAGGTAGAAATCGAATAAAACAACGATTCCTATGTCAACTATATCATAAAGATAATACTATGATATCTAGGGTGACCGTATCTGCATATGATCCAACAATATAATCAATGCCTGTATGCATGTAGATATCATCTACGTGTCCATCAATGGCACAACAACATTATGGAACCTGAGTGTCCAACATCGATACTCGAAACATCATGAAAGCATATGCATGTAAATATGAGGATGTCAACCAACGTGTGTCCATCAATGACACATCAAAAGCATGGAACCTGAGTGTCCAATATCGACACTCGAAACATCATGAAACCCGTATCCAATATCGACGCGTAAATCCTCATATCCCGGGCTCCGTTAGTCCGGATCGGCCCACGGGCTCAGTCAGTCTGAATCTGTCCATATCATCTCACGACTCCGGTCGCTATCTTCCGGATAACTGCCGAGACCAAATACCATCACCTGTAGGTAGTAGTCCCTTTTCCAGGCTCATCGTCTACTGTACAACATACCTTTCTTGTCCTGGGGTACCATACTGGGTCCACCATGAGCCCGTAAACGGATCATCCATCTCCTCGAATCGGGTTTCACAAACCAATCTCAGAACCGAGAAAACTCATGGTGGACGCCTCGAAATATTATATCAAGAGAAACCGGGTTTTTAAAACAATACATAATTTCCTTTGAAATATAACCACGGTTCTCAAATCCAGAATATTATGAAAACAGCATCTCAATACGTATAATCATAAAGCATGATGTATGCAAATATAGAACAGAAATACGAGCATATCAAGTATATCATGCGACATAGTATAGTGATGTGAGTATAGTAAGTATATCATGCAATATAGCATAATGATGTGAGCATAGCGACATATCATGCCAACGAGTCATGTGACAGTACTAAACCATGAAGAGTAATAGCATGATATAGCAATTCTACTGTGTGAGTGACATAGCAATTACAGATGATGATGGTGTGTGAGCCGGCAAATCTGTGTAGGTGTAACATACGCATCATCGATAATTATGCAGGTGTACTAACACAGGTATACGTAAAGCAGTAAGAATATCATAAACGTAGCAGAAAGCAAATCGTAAGCACAACGTTATAAGGTATACATATCTAATCTAACATCTGCGTAAAGGCTAAACTAAACAGTGTAGACAGGGATTAAATATCTATAACATATCCGAGCCGGTGAATCTATCAATCGGCATCCAGCCTCACAACATCGCGGGCGGTAAACCATCGTACAACGACAACAAACAAAATAGGGATTTTATCGACCTATACAACAATGAGGGTACGGATCTAAAATCTCGTACGGCATATCACTCATTGATTGGTACGAAAAAGTGTGTAGTAGTTAACCGCAATCTGAACGGTGTCGCGGGTAGCTAGACCGAGGTGAGTACGGGTCGTCCTCAGGGAAACGTTGAACCTTTTACTCTTACTTTAGATGTGTTGAGAAAGAGAGGAGGGATAAAGAATTTTATAGAATGGTTTCTAGATCTACGTTAAACAAGAATGTAAAATATAGATCTAGATTATTTTAAAAATGTAGTTAATATAATAAGAGGGCTTGTAGGGTTCGTTAGGATTTAGTAGTCATGGACGATTAATTAAAAGTTACCCTTTTTATCCATTAATAAATTTAAAACTAGAACGACGGTGATGTGTGTAGATTAGGGTTTCTGGAGGGAAAAGGAATCCCACTCTTAACCCTTATCTTGACACGGAACTCCGTTCATTATTTAGCCTTTACTAAAACAATTATTAATCTAATCTCTAATCGCGGTCGGAACTAGCAAAGAATTGCTAGCGCGCCCGATTAGGATGTTAATGATTCTTTTGATAAAGTTCATAAACTTTATAGGACTTAAAAAGGGTTTAGGGATGTTCATCATCCATTAGCCTACCCTAATCCTACGAACCCTAACAAGCGGAGAATTACTCGCGCATGTTGGGAGAAGAAGATGAAAAGACAAAGAGGGAAAACATAATGCAAAAGAATTAAATAAAATAACTACCTTTATTAATCAAGTTGAACAATCTACACTTTATTCCGTAGAAAATGATTACAAAACTAATTGCTTCTCGATCTTTCCTAAGGAGGTAGACGAACAGTTGATGATCAGCCTGGATGCGTGAGCGTCTGGGGCTTCGTGATCGCGTCGGCTTGATAACTTTTCCAAGAGGCTCTCGGTACCCTTTTATAGTGCAAAGCCAGAATCTTTAGGTTGAAAACTTGGTAAAATATAGCATAGATTCACCCTAATAAATCTCTTCCTCTAACTCCATAGAATTGCGGCGGATCCGCGGCCCAAGGGGGGTTTGGCCGCGGATCCGTGCTTAAAGGTCAGGATCTCTTGACTGAAATTTTTGGGCTTGCATCTTGTGACATGTGGCAATCCTAGGCACCTTCAGAATCTGGAAATCTTTTCTCGGTTGCTTCCAGACTTGGTCTCCAAGTTTTGCTTCTTAATTAGGTAAGTCTTCTTCAACAACTTGATTTCCTTGATAAATTCTGCACAATAATCTCAAATAATATTTAGTAGACTTAGTTCTACTATGATTGGGTCAATGAATTTATTTGCATACATTTTCCTACCAAATGCTAATTAAAATATATTAACACATGGAAAATGGTGTTTTTACACATAAACCCCCATATGTATGATATATTATAATATAGTCATTTTTTAATATGAAAATGGTAGGAAAAATGTAATACAAATGTGCAGTTTTATCAACTGAACAAATACCCCCAAACTTATCTTTGATCGTCCCGAGCAAACTAGTTTATTCAAGAGGAGAAAAAGAAAGGAGAAAACTAAGCACACTTTCGTAGGCAGACACGATTGCACTGAGCACGTGCAACAAGCCGTTAAACCTCTAGGTGTCCCTAGTAGGAGGAGTGTTGTCTCCTGAGGGTTTTCAGCGGATTACACCCAAAAAATCCTATAATAAAAGAAAGATGGTGAAATTTACATATAAAGATAAGAACCATAGAAGAAAGACCTTTAAAATAAGAGTTTCCAACTATACTAGCTTTTCAGTTGTCATGAGCCCTATCTTAATAGTCATGAAAAAAATGTTAGAAATCACATCATCCCTCAATAAAATATCGTCTTTATTCTTCATTCCTATCTTTCATCCAAACATTGATCATATAACCCCACGTGTGTGTAAAGAGCATCCCTACACTCGGAGAATTCAATTCAAGCTATCATACTCTTGTCCATCTACCTTAGTACTTTTTAATTTTGATGAATACTTAGATTTTCTCACACGTTTTCATGCGACCGTTAATACTTCTTGAGATACTAACCAACCGATTACTCATGTGCTTTCTGATTAGGTGATAATATTTTCCTCGTCTTGCACCACCTAAGGCTTAGTAGTGACTCCCAGACCAGTTGGCCTTAGGGCACTAGGTGAAGAGGCATCCTCGCTATATTTTTTTATTGCTGCCTTGGCGATACAAAACCAGTGTTCATTTTTTTCTTTTCACTATTTTTATATTTTCTTCAATTTTTCATTTCCTTCATACTTTGGCTTTTAGACAAGAGCATTTCAAGGTATCCTCTACTATCCCGAGTTTCAAGACGTGTGTAAGTGCATATAGTAGGGTATCAACATTCAAATATTTGGTTTTCAGAATAGAAACTATTTTTCAGACTTATTTTTATCCTCAGATTAGTGACTTCCTTCATCTTACTAACCCTTGGGACAACAGCTCATAACTACTTATTACTACTTCGTTTAAGAAAACTTCTAATTTTCTTGGTTTTCTTAAACTATTCGTATCTTTTGGATGTAATTTTTCACTTTCTACTATTTTGTTATAAAGAAATTTTTTTAAAATTTTCGAAAATGTTGTGCTTATGCAAAGTATGATGCAAATTGATGTGTAAATAAGCACAAACCTTCCCCAAACCTGTTTACAACAGTGTCCACACTGATGTCATCCGTTAAGCCCAAAAACTTGTAGACTTGGAAGGAAATTATTAATGGGGGCAAGAATATATGAAAGTGAAAATCCTCCCCCAAACTTATTTTTGGCTCACAAATTTGAGGACAAAAGTTATGTTCAAGAGCCAAAAATATACCCCCCCCTCAAACATGAGTTAGACAATACGAAGCATTTTAAGAGGGGGTGAGTCATTTGGTCGAAGTAAGACTTTACAAAGACCAAAAGTTAACACCAACCATTCAAAGATTTTATCAGTATAGCGTATAGGTTGGTGGAAGAATGTGTTGCATCGAGTCAAGAAAAAGTGGGGAAGGGATAAGAGGTGGTCTGGAAAGGGTTTGAAATTAGAGAAAAGAAAGAATGAGGATGAATGTGAATGATTAGGAAGAAGGAATGGTGACGGTTCAACCTCTATAGGTGAAGATTGATCAATCACAAAATCCGTATATTTTAAAAATTCAAGTTCGTCAGCAAAAAGTTCTTCAAAACTTTTATCAATGGTGTGATTGAATATTTTGCTGTCAAAGAGTTTTGTGTCAGAATTTATCCTACTTGATTCATCAAAAATCATTGAGGTAGAGGACTCGAAAAACTCATCTACCTCATTTTCAAAAATATCCAAATCAAGTTGAATTTTTGGTATTGTTGAACTTGAATTAACGGATTGTGATTCATCAAAACTCACTGAAATTATAGAAACAGAAGAAGAACCGGAGAAAGTAGAAGGTGAAATAAGTAAACAAATTGGTGTGTCGAGTGTTGCTGAACCAGATGTGGAAGATGGAGGCTGTATTTCGGTCTGATCTTCGGGTATACCATTATCATCAACTTCAAGACATATTTGGGGTTCGGGAAGAATTAAAGGCTCAAGATGATGACCACAAGGAAGTGAAAGGATTTGATGAATTGGTGGGACAAAATCATCCAAAATTTCGGGTTCATCTATCAATATATCCCCAACGTCAATCACCTCATTCAAGTGAAGGTTAAAATTCTCAAACACCTCATCAAGAGTATGGTTTTCAATCAGTTTTGGTTCGAGAGTGGAGGTGTAGAGATCACAAGGGTTGGGTATGGTTTCACTTGAAATGGACCCTTCACAATCGGGTAAATCAAACACTACAAAGTCACACAACTTATCAGACATTCTATCTTCAACTGATGAATCATTTGGTGTACTTGATGAATCTGTGAAACTAGAGTTGTGGATTTCAGTTTGGAAATGGAAGGTTTGATTAGGAAGGGTGTATAATTCTGTCTCTCTACCCAAATTCTCATTTTGTCCGATGCCCGTATTATATACTGAAAATTTTTGAGCAGGTTCGGAACTCGTTGCCCTTTCATATTTAGCCATGCTTTCCTTCCATTCCTCTCTAATGCGGTTCATCATCACTATACCTTCTTCTAATTTCCGCTCAAGACTAGACTTTGGTTGATAAGGGGTTTCGGTATAAAATTGAAATTCCTGTGGATAATTAAAACTCCCGAATGACTGATTAGAAGAACTGTCTAGAGAAGGTGGAAAAGTCGGATTGGATTGATAGGAATAGAATGGTTGCGAAAATTGGGTATGAGTAGGATTAAAATTATGATAAGAAGAATATTGATATGGGTTGGTCGGTTGGCTATCAAACTCTTCTTTGGAAAGTGTAGGTGATGGTTGATATCGGTCCGGGTTGAAACTTTGGCCTCTAGCCCTAACTATGTGCTCAGCAATGGACATTCGTCTAGGGGCTTCCTCACTCTGGGTATCAACTGAAACAGGTGTAGGATTAGGATACGGTTGATAAGACCTAGACTGAGGTGGCCAACTGTTTCTTCCTCCTTGTTCTATATGATCTCTTAAGGACATGGAAGAGCCGGACGATATACCGAAGGGATTTCGAAAATAAGAGATATCTGGTCGTGGACAGCAAAGCTCGGCAAGTGTTCTTCTATTTAGGCCACCCATTATAAGAATAGAAGAAGGGGGAAGGGGTAAAAAGGGGACAAAATAATTGGTTTGTTTTGAAAAAAGGCGGATTTAGACAGATCACACAAAAATGCAAAAACAACCCTAGAACTATGGTTACCTAGGTCCAGTCTCTAGACCGCTCCTAGACTTCCAAAGGACAAGCCGCAGGATCAATCCTCTACCGCCTCCGTACTACCCTTGTAGCCAGGTAAGTGCCAGGTAAGTGGGAAGGAACCAAAGTAGTTGGCCTAATTAAAAACCATTAGCCTTTGACACACTTGCCTAGGCACTACAAAAGTAATGCGGATAAGCGATAGATTACCCACGACCATCCACCGTCCTTATTGAGCGCGACAGTCCTAAGAGTCTGGTCTAGATATTTTTTAAATTAATGAAGGGTTGATGCATATGCTCGGTTTGTGATTTGTGGGGCTTAGAAAGAGTGATGAAATCCCCACTTAATCTGGATTTTGGTCTTGCCCCTTGAAAATCCGTATTAAAATATGCAAAAACAAACCACAAAACAAAACTTTGCAAAAAGATTTTTGAGCGGCGCTTATTTTGCAAAGAATCCTGCAGAAAATAGATTTTATTGGATTTTAGAGGAGAGAGAAAGAGTTAAGAAAGATACCAGAGAAGTGTGAAACCCTAAATCTCCTGTTTTCTCAAGTCCGTGACTCTAGATTCCCTCGCAAAATTCACACACAAATCGTTAAATATGCAATTTGCAGTTTTGTTTTAATAATGATATGAATCGTCTAAGAATTCAACACAAATAGCAAGGATAAAAAATTACGCACGTTTCCCCGACAACGACGCTATTTGATTGGTACGAAAAAGTGTGTAGTAGTTAACCGCAATTTGAACGGTGTCGCGGGTAGCTAGACCGAGGTGAGTACGGGTCGTCCTCAGGAAAACGTTGAACGTTTTACTCTTACTTTAGATGTGTTGAGAAAGAGAGGAGGGATAAAGAATTTTATAGAATGGTTTCTAGATCTACGTTAAATAAGAATGTAAAATTTAGATCTAGATTATTTTAAAGATGTAGTTAATATAATAAGAGGGCTTGTAGGGTTCGTTAGGATTTAGTAGTCATAGACGATTAATTAAAAGTTACCCTTTTTATCCATTAATAGATTTAAAACTAGAACGACGGTGATGCGTGTAGATTAGGGTTTCTGGAGGGAAAAGGAATCCCACTCTTAACCCTTATCTCGACACAGAACTCCGTTCATTATCTAGCCTTTACTAAAACAATCATTAATCTAATCTCTAATCACGGTCGGAACTAGCAAAGAATTGCTAGCGCGTCCGATTAGGATGTTAATGATTCTTTTGATAAAGTTCATAAACTTTATAGGACTTAAAAAGTGTTTAGGGATGTTCATCATCCATTAGCCTACCCTAATCCTACGAATCCTAACAAGCGGAAATTACTCGCGCATGTTGGGAGAAGAAGATAAAAAGACAAAGAGGGAAAACATAATGCAAAAGAATTAAATAAAATAACTACCTTTATTAATCAACTTGAACAATCTACACTTTATTCCGTAGAAAATGATTACAAAACTAGTTGCTTCTCGATCTTTCCTAAGAAGGTAGACGAACAGTTGATGATCAGCCTGGATGCGTGAGCGTCTGGGGCTTCGTGATCGCGTCGGCTTGATAACTTTTCCAAGAGGCTCTCGGTGCCCTTTTATAGTGCAAAGCCAGAATCTTTAGCTTGAAAACTTGGTAAAATATAGCATAGATTCACCCCAAAAAATCTCTTCCTCTAACTCCATAGAATTGCGGCGGATCCGCGGCCCAAGGGGGGTTTGGCCACGGATCCGCGCTTAAAGGTCAGGATCTCTTGATTGAAATTTTTGGGCTTGCATCTTGTGACATGTGGCAATCCTAGGCACCTTCAGAATCTGGAAATCTTTTCTCGGTTGCTTCCAGACTTGGTCTCCAAGTTTTGCTTTTTAATTAGGCAAGTCTTCTTCAACAACTTGATTTCCTTGATAAATTCTGCATAACAACTTGGAAAATTCTGCACAATAATCTCAAATAATATTTAGTAGACTTAGTTCTACTATGATTGGGTCAATGAGTTTATTTGCATACATTTTCCTACCAAATGCTAATTAAAATATATTAACACATGGAAAATGGTGTTTTTACACATAAACCCCCATATGTATGATATATTATAATAGAGTCCTTTTTTAATATGAAAATGGTAGGAAAAATGTAATACAAATGTGCAGTTTTATCAACCGAACACTCATCATTCACATAATTATACACACACACACACACACACACACCTATATCTCAGGCATCCGTATCAATCTCATATCACGGGACCGACAAAGGTATCAATTATCTCATATCGCCTTGCATCCGTAAAGACATATTAAGCTAAGTAATCATATCAATATCTCACATCAATGTCATCTTACATATACAATCTTTCTTATTACTCTTATGTCGTATTTATCGACCTCATAACATGACACTATAATCTCGTACACATTCTCTTGCAACTACATGTATATATCGTGGTTCACATTCACGTTTCATATCCTCATATATCAACTCGAGATATCTTTTCTATCATATTATTTCACACTAACCATAAACTATAACCTTAAGTCGTGGTATATCTTGTCTCCAAATTACAAATCACATATCAATGGTTGCGGGGGTGCTATACGCCATCCACCCGACTTCCCCCGTAGATATAAATCTACTCATCTGCAGAACTCCTTGTTCAGCCGTAGTCGATGTGCTTCGTCGTCTCGGAATCCACACGAAGGTACCTACAATAAATACACAGTCACAATGCTATTAAAATCAAGCCCGGAAAACCGATACGGCACACGGTGCGCTCATAGGTTAGAACCTATAGCCTACGTATGCAAAAACAACTAAATAACCTTCATCGTTGACGTACAAATATCCAACAACCAAATACAATATCACATACCAAAACCTAAGTTCATAAATCACAAATACCAAATTCAGCAACATAGGAAATCACTCCCAGATTTCATCTCAGATTAATTGGGACTAAACAAGCAAGTACAGGGGATAGGTTACAGGGTAAGTGAGCTACAGCCAAAAACTCAACACCATAGCCCAATAGAAATCCGGCGACAACACCCAGAAATCCGATCTCGCCGGCCAGATTAGGGTGAAATTGGCTCGAACTTTGGTGGTGGTCTTCTGGTCATTTATCTAGGTCACTGGACTTGTTTGATTTTCTTGAAACTGTCCCAGATAACTCCAGATACCCTGTAGGCTTTTAAACATCACAAAACCGACACGAGACAATTTCTAATTTCGTGTATCGGGTTCTATTCTCTGTTCTTGGCCATAAAATCTCCACTAAGGTTTTGTAAACAGCCCCTATATATCATAAATCCACACAATCACCCAAACCTTCTCTTGAAATTTCTAAACATCACTAATCTAAATCGATTTATCACTAAACTACTATAGGGTGCTAGGAAACTCAAAAACTAAACTAGAAGTGTAGGAATTAGCTCATTTGCAAGAATTTTCTCGAGTTGCTCAAAGTCTTCAAAATCCAACTTTGAAAGGTCCAATGGGTTTGTAGAGAGGTTGTGATCATTTTTAGTGAAGGAAGTATAGGGTTTTAGTGAAGGAATTGAGATGAGCTAAGAGGGTAGAAGTGGGGGAGCTTGAAGATGAAGAAGTAGAAGAAAAACAATGGGGGGAAATGAAAGATGGCAGCCCCCCCCCCTCTCTCTTATCCTTACTCTCTCTCAATTATCACATGCCATGCTACACTCTCTCTTTTGCCCATGCCTATTATTCTATTCTATTTCCTTTTCTCTTTCTTTTAAAGCCAAATATCAACAAATACATATGAAACAATATGCAATAAAAATGCAACATGTCATGGTGCACTAACCATGGAAAAATATAGAAACACGGATTTGGCCTAATCGCGATTAGTGGTGCACTAATCAAGTTTAATTTTTAACCTGCATATAATTAATTATAAAAATACCCAAATCCGATAAATATATTTTTAAATGAATAAATCATTTTAATCTCTAATTATTTCACAAATATTGGTATATAATTATACCATTTTACGAAAATCCCCCTTTCGCAAATCGACTAGTTTTCCCGAAATATATTATTTTTATATTCCAAAAATAATATTTTATATTTTCTGAAATGTTACAATCTTTCCCCTTAAATAAATTCGGTCCCCGAATTTAAATTTAAACCCCCAATTACTAAAACATTTCAATAATCAGCTCAAATCACGGGGCCTCGAAATCACGGAAGATACAGAAATACCACAGCGCATCGTGTGCGCCTGAAAACGAGTACGAAACTTAAAATCGAACTCCTTCAAGCGTCACGCAATTATTAGAGTTACCATGAAGATACAGATCTCGAAATCCACTACTGAAATCTAATATACACTAGTCGAATACTATAATACTTATATAGTAAGCATCCTTTGGAAAATATCCTAAAACTGAATAAAACACATGCAAAATCTTTTCTGAATCGCCGTGTGATGCGTAACTTACGGCACAAGTGATGGACACTCATTTATAAAGTAATAAATATACATTCATATATGTTTTGCTCAAATATACGTTCCGCCCTTTTAAAATATCCTAAAAGGCTTTCCTTTGTAAACGTTCGTGTCGCTCGCGAACACGTAGGAAATAGCAAGACTATAGCTCCTTTTTGAAAAGCTCTTGTTAAAATTTTAATGCATGCAAAGTACTCAGGGACTGTCCTCAGATCAGTCATGTTCGGCTACTACATAATATAGTGCCTATCATTAAAACAAAGTGCTCAAGAGCAAAATCAGCCTCAAAAGGCGTATCCAATAATCACGTACGTCTGATGTGCACAGAAATCAAATCCAATATAAGTGCTACGATATGTACAAAAGCAAAATTAAGTGCAACGGGTGTGCACGAAACCATCTGTCCAGTGCAACGGATATGCACGACATAAATATCAAGTGCATCTATAGTGCATGAAAATCTCAACTCAGTGCAACTAACATGCATGAATGAAAATCCCAATCGAGTGCATCCATTGTGCACAAAATCACATCTCATATCATGCGCCCAACATGAGAGAAAATCCAAATCAAGTGCATCCGTCATGCACGAATGAAATCTAAATCAAGTGCATCCAACATGCACGAATAAAATCTAAATCAAGTGCATCGAACATACACGAATAAAATCTCAATCAAGTGCATCCGTCATGCACGAATGAAATCTAAATCAAGTGCATCCAATATGCACGAATAAAATCTCACTCAAGTGCATCCGATGCGCACAAAATCCAATACCAAGTGCTTAATATGCGCAAAATCCAACCCAAGCGCGTCATGTCCGTATAAAGCATCTGGTGCAGTAGCATGCACGAAAACGAACGTCTAGTGCAAACGCGCACAAAAACATAAATTTGGTGAAACAAATGCTCAAAGATATAAATTGGGTGCAACCAATATACGGGGTATAGATCTAGTGCAATAAATGCACGGAATACGAATCTGGTGCAACAAATGCATGAAATACGAATCTGGTGCAACAAATGCATGGAATACGAATCTGGTGTAACAAATGCACGGAGTATAAATCTAGTGCAACAAATACACAAAATACAAATCGGGTGCAATAAGTGCACGGAAGCTCATCAATAACTCAAATGCATATAAAAACAACACCAAGTATACCAAGGTGTATAAAATCACAAGTGTGTGCAACTAAGTGCACAAAATCCATCCCAATGCATTGTAAGCACATATAAGCTATACCGAGTGCATACGTAAAGGCAAGTGCATACAACATGCACGAAATCAAATCCACAGTATCGAATCCACGAAACCATAAATACGTGCTACGAAGGCACTAATCGATACCAAGTGCAATAGATATGCAGAAATCACAACCCAACACAACGGTGTATAAAGCATATACCAAGTGCAATAACTATGCATAAAATGTAAATACCCAGTAGGTGCAGCCATTATGAACGAAAACAATATCCTGAAACTCGATCATCAAAACTCAAATCCAAGCAATATAACAAGCGATACTCGGATCACAACGCAAATCGTAACAAATGATATCGAGATACACCTCCTACAATGTCGAAAAATGTCGGTGCGCCCAAAACTGGCAGAGCAAGAACATCCGCTTGCCTTCTGCTCACGGTCTGGCGTCCTCTGTCTCTGGGTCCTCATTTTCTCTGTGGATTACCAATCTCGCAATCCATCGACTCGTCGGCCTGGTCAGGTGTACTAATGGAAACGATTCCACTCTGACACTCCTCTGGTCATCTCTCGGCCAATTAGTATGACCACTCGTAAAGCAGCACGTCACTGGCGTCGGCCTCTGGCCCTTTGAATACATGTGACACAACTGATCCTTGGTGCAAATTTTATCGCAGCAGTGTCCTGGAAGGAGCCTGCTCAAGGTCTCTTCCGATCTCGTCTATACCGAACTATACGGAGGCCGATACTCTTATATAATATTTTCTCATTTTCTGGACATCTGCGTTCACAGCACAACATTTTCTTGGGAACTGGCCATATCCCAACGCCTCTGTATACATATCAGATCTTTAATCTCAATGGGGAGTAACAACAGCTCGTTAACATCTCGCACAAAGCTCTTGTTCCACCCGTATTTATTATCATCCACTTCTACGTCACGTCATGCTATCTGCGTACTGTAATTGTTCTCGGCTACAGTAAATCCAGAGTCTCTCACACGAACTCGAAATTACGAACTCGGTATCTTTATCACTCTGTAGAAGATATCTAGTCGAACACGTTCTCGGGAACTCGTCCCAATCATCGGAGGAATATTCTATATTCGTCCGTTCTTGATCAACTCACAACACATCTGGGTGAGCTCCTCTATCCGAAGCTGGTCAACTTACTAATCTCCTATCGGATCATCCAACGCACAACTTCATCTCTGAATCGATCTACTCTAGATCTGAATAAGATTCTCCACACTAGAAATCTTTAACTCAACTGAGCCTACGTCGGCGTATCAAATCAGACGAATCATCTCAGTCGCTCAACTCAACTCAAGATAGATTAGTTATCTTCTGTCGCATCTCTGCCTGAAAGCTCCAGCGATCTCAGCTCATAAAGTCTGGAGGAGACATCCCATCAATCTCAGTAACAGCTGGGTCATCTGTCTGCAAGGTAGACAACATCACGATCTCTGAGGTAGGCTGTACATCAACAGTCCTTTCATAACAGGCAATCTTTAACAATGGCCCGATCATCTGGTGCAAAACCGAACACTCGCCTCAAACGAGAGGTCAAAACACAAGCACTAAATCGATACGTTCTCATGTCACCAGAAAACACGATAGTCAGTCCTCGTCCATGACGAGCTCGCCCTGACCGCATTACTAGCAGCAGCTCAATCTGCGCTCAAACCATGGTGACAGGAATCTCAAGCATGTATCAATAAAGATAAATCAAAGGGATGAAAGGAATCAACAGATCCCAAAATGGATATATGATCATAAGGAGGAACGAAATCAATGAGAGTATGATCATTGGAACGAATAGAATCAAGGATCTCAAATGGATGTATAATTATGGGGACGAAGAGAATCACAGATCTCAAGATATGTACATCCTAAGGTCACTTAAGCGGAGTATCGTATCGTAAGTATGCCGCGGAACATACGCACGGTACGTCACTCTACTTGAGTTATCTACTCTATCAATCAGGATTAACCAATATAACGAAAGTTCGGGTCTAATACCCCCTGTTCAAGTCTAAGTTCCATAAGGTCAAGCCTAGGTTCTGAAATAGATTACATCCCAGACTCCACATAGTCAAATCTAGACTCGAACCAAGGTTAAACCTAACACTTTGATACCAACTTTGTCACGACCCAAAATTTAGTTCGTGACCGGCACTTAAATCACGCAACGTCTAAAGGCGTAACGTAAATTAAGTAAGCCGAAGCCTAGAAATATAAACCTTTTAAAGAAAATAAAAGAGGTGAAGTTTTGAAATAAAAGTATGATGAAATCAAACGTTTTCTTAAATGCATAAATAATGGAATATGAAAATGCAAGTGGATTATACTAGTTGAAAAACATGTTTCGTCTTTTTTAAAAATTTGGACAGCACCTCCCTTGTATATTTTGATCAAAAACCACATATACATAACGATAATAAAGGCATCCCCAAGCGGGAGTTAGCTCTTCGCCAATCGACGGTTACACAACCACGCAAGTCAGAAATATACGTATACGACGCCCAACGGCGAAGATCAACACAAAAGGATAATGTAAATAAAGCAAGACATCAAATCCCTCAATAGCGCACATATAATCCGTCGCTCTAAATCTCGCAAGCACAAGTCTTTCTAAGTTTTACTACTTATACAAATACTAGTTTCTGATTGATGGAGTTGACTAGATACAACAGGAATAATAATACAAGAGTGGACACGATCCAATATTTCCCTCCTACCAAGCAAATCACCCGAATGCAAGCTATGTGCCAGCGATACCGCTACTGATCCATGCGGTCAACCTGCAAGAACCGTAGCACAACGGGGGTGAGTTGCCAACTCGTGAGTAGAAAATATCAGCAGGTAGAAATCGAATAAAACAAATGTACATTTTAGAAAATATAAAATATTATTTTTGGAATTTAATATTAAAATAATATTTTTCCCGAAAACTGCCCGATTTGCAAAATTGGGGTTTTCGAAAAAGGGTATAAATATATACCAATAATTGTGAAATAAATTAAAATTAAAATGATTTATTCATTTAATAATATAATTAAAGGATTTGGAATTTTTAAAATTTATTATACGCAGTTTCGATAAAAACCCGATTAGTGCACTGCTAATCGCGATTAAGCCAAATCCGTGTTTCTACTGTTTTCCATGGCTAGTGCACTATGTCATGTTCCATTTGGTTACATGTTGTTGTATTTGTGTTGTTTTATGGGTATTATGTGATTTGGTTTTGAAATTTGAAAGAGAAAAGATAAAGAAATGGTAAAAGGGTAATTTAGTGAAAAAGGGTATGATTGGAGAGAGAGAGAAAGTGTGTGAATAAGTGAGAGAGGGGGGAGGGGGCTGCTGCCTAAAACATATTCCCCATCATTTTTCTCCTCCTTCTTCATCTTCCTCAACTCCACTTCCCTCCACTTCAAACCCTAGATCCATCTCCATATAATCCCCAAAACCTTATACTCCCTTCACAAAAATTTATCCCCATCTTTTCCTCTACACATTGAACCAAGCAAAGTGGGATTTTGGAAACATTGGGACTACTAGGGTTCTCTTGAGTTCATCCATGTGGTATAATCATTTCCACTTAGTTAGTTTTAGTTTTCTTGTCTTTTAGATAAATTAGAAATTGGATTGGTTGGGTGGTTGTGGAGATAGAAATCCTTAGAGAAGGTTTAGGGTTAAAGATGGTTTTAGTGAACTCTTGTGGCTGTGCAGGACCTGAGATCTAGTATGGGAAATCAAAATACGGATTTGGGAATTGAGTTCATGTCGATTTGTGAGAAATTTGGGTGTGCAGGGAAATCTGGAGCAACCCGGGGGATTTTTGAGTGTAGCAAACAACTCTAGGGACCAAATTAGGGTACTAGGAGACCACCTTGACGAGACGGACCCAACCTGAAAAGGGGGACCTAAGGAGGCTGGTTTTTTTGATGAAGTGGACGGCCACTTGGTGACATGGGGTGTCGGGGTTGGTCCAGTAGCTCATATACATCATATACAGCACCCTAGACTTGTTTGTGCAACTCCTTTTGGCCTGAAGCAAAATCCGGAGCAGTTTAGTGTGGATTTTGGCTATGTTGCCGTATTTTGAAATGTTTAGTTTTGATATTTGGATTTGTATTTGGTTGTTGGATGTTTGTACATCAACGACTAGGGGTAATTTGTTGGTTTTGCATACGTAGGCTATAGGTTCTAACCTATAGGCGATCCGTGTGTTGTTTTGGATTTCAGAACATGATTTTTATAGCATTACGATATGCGTTGTTATTGTAGGTACCTTCGCATGGCGAAGGAGCGTGGCGTAATCGACTTCGGCAAATAAGAACCAAGGTGAGTGGATCTATATCTATGAGGGAAGTCGGGTAGATGGCGTATAGCACCCCCGCAAACTTTTGATGGAGACTGGTTTATAGAACATGGTTAAGGGAAACTAGATTAGGGAACTAGGGTTAGAGTTAAAAGATAGTTAGTGAAACTATATTAGAAGCAAAATGACAGTTAGAAGTGATATGATACGGCTGATATGAAATGACGGGAATTGAGGATGATATTTGATGACACTGCCGTTTAGGGTACTATAGGACTAGATAGTTGACGTAGATGTGTCATCCGAACCATATATTTCTAAACTGAAGAATCGTATGTATCTTTTAAACAGTTATCTTGAGGGACGTTACGGGTTTTCAAACGATATCTTTTCCTTAAAAACACCGTAACCCCTATTTTAAAAACTACGATTCGCTTCTTTTCAAAATCTGCTTGTATGATTCGGGTGTGTATGTTAGATTAGATACTTATACTTAGTAGAGATAAAATATTTATGTAAACTCGACTTGGTGTGAGATATAAATGCGATGAAAGAATATAAGACGGATATGATGATATGATGATTTGATGGTATGATGGTATACGGATGCGAGTCGATCGAGATGATTTATATCCTGCCAGTCCCCTGATATGAGATTATTGCGGATGTGACCTGGGACATAGGTACACACACACACACACATATAGAATGTTGTGAATCATGGATGATAAGCCGTACGTGATATTAGGCCATACCCTCATTTGTCTTATAGGATGATAGGATCCCTGATAATTTAATGCCGACGTACGATGATTTTCCGTACGTGATGAGTTTGACTTGAGGTTTGATCCATACCCTTGACTAGAGGATGACGTACGATGGATTACACCGTACGGGGTGTTGTGTGGCTAGATGCCGATTGATAGATTCACCGACTCAGACATATGATATATACATATACCTTATAGCTTTTAGCTGATGATTTACCTTATGCAGCATTCATGTTATACTTATTGCATCGCATATACTTGTGCTAGTACACTTACACCATTATCGATGATGCGTATGTTACACGTACACAGATTTGCCGGCTCATACACTTCATCATCGATAATTGCCATGTCACTACACAGTAGGATTGCTGCATCATGATATGACTCTTTGCATAATTTACTTGCTATAATTACCTGTGCACTTTTATACGATGTTACATTTGACTTGGAGATATTGGGAACCGCAAGACATATTTTCAAAACTGGAATTATTTAAAGAAGCGGTTTTCCCTTAATATGATATATCACTGTTCCATGTTGCATGATATACGGATATGCTTACATTTCCATCATATGTCACATACATAATGCTTTATGATTTTATGCATTGAGATATGTTGTTTTCATGGGATTTCTAGATTTGAGAACCGTGGTCATTTTAAAAGAAAGTATGTATTATTTTAAAAACCCGGTTTCTCTTGATATGATATTTCAGTGCGTCCACCATGTGTTTTCTCGGTTCTGAGAGTGGCATGTGAAACCCGATTCGAGGAGCGGTAGGCACCTTCTGCGGGTACATGGTGGACCCGGTGAGGTATCTCGGGGCAAGAAAACTCGTATATTTTAGACGGTGAGCCCGGCAAGGGAGCACTACCTACTGGTGATAGTATTTGGACTCGGCGGTTATTCGGAGGATACCGACCGGAGTAGCGAGATGGATATGAGGGCCGACCAGGGTGTGCGGCGCCTGAGGGCCGATCTGAGGATGCGGCGCCTGAGATATATGAGGATTTACATGTTGATGCTGGACACGGTTTTCATAATGTTTCGAGTGTCGATACTGGGCACTCAGGTTCCATGATTTAGAGGTGTCGCGAGGGATACATGTTAATTTATATTCTCATACTTTCATGCATATACTTTTATGATATTTACATGCATGATATTGTTGTGTCATTGGTTGACACGCATGCATACATACATTGATTATATGAGTGGACGAGATCCACATGCATACATACATTGATATTACTGTTGGATGTTATCCACATGCTTATAGACATTGATTACCTTGTTGGCACATATACGACCCGGTCACCCTAGATATCATAGTATTACCTTTCTGATATAGTTAATCCAGGAGTCGTTGTTTATTCGATTTCTATCTGTTGATATTTTTCTACTCACGATTTGGCAACTCACCCCTGTTATGCCACAGTTCTTGCAGGTTGACTGCTTGGATCAGTAGCGGTTTCGCTGGCACACAGTTGCATTCGGGTGTTTTGTATTGGTAGGTGGGACACTTGTATCGTACCCACTCTTGTATTATATTTCATTTTGTATCTAGTAAACTCCATCAATAAAAATTTGTAAATTGTATAAGTAATGAGACTTAGTGAGATTTGTAGTTGCGAGATTTGAGCGATGGGTTTTATATTCGCTTTTAGGGTTATGTCTTGCTTATTTCTTTATCTTTGTGGCGGACTTTGCCATCGGGCGTCGTATACTGATATTTTCTGTCTTGCTTGGTTATGATCCGCCGTTTGGCGAAGAGCTAGCTCCCGCTCGGGGATGCCTTTATTATCTTCCTGTATTTGTGGTTTTGGATCAAAATATACAAAGGAGGTGCTGCCCAAATTTTCAAAAAGACGAAACATGTTTTTAAACTTGCATAATCCACTTGCATTTTCGTGTTCCTTTTTTATGCATTTTAGCACACTTGATTTTATTATACCTTTATTTCAAAAACTTCACCTCCTTTATTTTCTTAAAAAGGTTTAGATTTCTGGGGTTCAGCTTGCTTGAATTACGTTACGCCTTTAGACGTTGCGTGATTTAAGTGCTGGTCACGAGCTAATATTTCGGGTCGTGACAAAGTTGGTTTCAGAGCGTTAGGTTTAATCTTGGTTCGAGTCTATGTTTGACTATGCGGAATCTAGAGCGGGTATGTATTTCGGAACCTTGGCTTGACCTTACGGAACTTAGACTTGAACGGGGGGGGGGGGTATTAGACTCGAACTTTCGTTTCATAGGCCGACCCTGATTGATAGAGTAGGTAGCTTGAGTAGAGTGACGTACCGTATGTATGTTCCGCGACATATATACGATACGATACTCCACTTAAGAAATCTTAGGATGTACATATTTTGAGATCTGTGATTCTCTTCGTATCCTTGATTATACATCCATTTGGGATCCTTGATTTTATTTGTTCCATGATCATACTCTCATTGATGCTGTTCCTTCTTATGATCATGTATCCATTCTGGATCTGTCGTTTCCTTTCATGCCGTTGATCTGCTTTCTTCGATACTCGATTGAGGTTCCTGTCACCATATTTGAGCGCAGATTGAGCTGCTACTAGTGTTGCGGTCAGGGCGAGCTCGTCTGGTATGAGGGCCGACCATTGTGTTTTCTGGTGACATGGGGATGTCTCGATGTAGTGTTGTTTTGTGACCTCCTATTGAGGCGAGTGTTTGGTTTTGCACCGGGTGATCGGGCCATCGATAGAGCTGCCAGTTGTGAGAGTACTGTCGATGTACAGCATACCCCAGAGATATTGATGTCACCTACCGTGCAGACAGATGACCCAGCTGTTGCTGAGATTGATGAGATGTTGCTTCCAGAGCTTACGAGCTGAGATCGCCGGAGCTTCCAGGCAGAAATGCGACAGATGATAGCTAGCCTACCCCGAGTTGAGGGACGAAAGTGATTCATCAGATTGATGCGCCGACATAGGCCCAGTTGAGTTGAACATTTCCAGTGTGGAGAGTCTTACTCAGATCTAGAGCAGACCGATCCGGAGATGACTGTTGATGTATCGCCTTTCCTGGAGGATTGAGGCATTGTTTAGTATGCGGGCGAAGAGTATTCACATGTTCTATAGGCGAAGTTAAAAAGGTTCGAACGAGTGTCAGGAAACCATTTTTCCCAAGTTTAAAGTGTTCGGAGGAACATGCAGGTAATTCCGTGGACCCTCTAGAAGAATGAAACCCTAACTCGACATGATGACCATGGAACCGCTTTGAACCTTAGGGTTTGTGGCAGTTTAGCGGTGCCATCAGTGAGGCTTGGGTTTGCCCTTCTACGGATGGTCCAAAGATGCTGTGGTATGTAGTAGATATTTTTAGACTGCGCTCAGGTGTTGAGCCTTCGGAAAATTTTGGGACCTCGATGACTCGATCGAAAAGTTTAATGCCGTCCGGATACCATATGATAGGAGATCAGTAAGCTGACCAGCTTCGGATAGAGGACCTCACTCTGATGCGTTGCGAGTTGATCGAGGACGGACGAGTGTTGAGTATTCCTCCGAGGGTTGGGAAGAGTTCCCGAGGACGTGTTCGGCCAGATATCTTCTACAGAGTGATGAAGATACAGAGTATGCGATTTCGAGTCCGTGTGAGAGACTTCGGATTGATCGTGGCCGATAACAGTAGCAGTACGCAGATAGCACGATGTAACGTCGAAGTGGACGATGATACAGATGAGTGGGGCCAGTGGTTCATGCGAGAAGCTGACGAGCTGTTGCTACTCCCTATCGAGATTAGAGATCTGATATGCATACAGAGGCGTTGTGATACGGCCTGTTCCCGATGGAAGGTGTACGGAACACGCAGATGTCCAAAAAACAAGAAAAGATTATGTAAGAGTACCAGCCTCCGTACAGTTCGGCATAGGCGAGGTCGGAAGAGACCTTGAGTAGGATTCCTTCCGGGACGCTGTTGTAATGAGATTTTCACCAAGGATCAGATGTGTCACATGTATTCAGAGGACCAGAGGCCGACGCCAGTAACGTGCTGCTTTAAGAGTGGTCGTGATGATTGACCGAGAGATGACCAGAGAAGCGCCAGAACGGAATCGTCCCCGTTAGCACACCTGACAGGGCTGATGAGCCGATGGAATGCGAGAGTGGTAATCCGTAGAGAAAAGGATGAGACAGAAGACGCCAGACCGTGAGCAAGAGGCGAGCGGATATTCTTATTCTGCCGGTTATAGGCGCACCGATTTTTTTTCGACATTGTAGGAGGTGTACCTCAATGTCCTTTGTTGCGATTTGCGTTGTGATCTGAGTATCACGCTTATATCGCTTAGATTTGAGTTTTGATGATTGAGTTTCATGATATTGTTTTCGTGCACCATGGTTGCACCTACTCGGTATTTACATTTTGCGCATAGTTGTCGCACTTGATATATATTTTATACACTGTTGTATTGATTTGCGATTTGTGCATACCTATTGAATTTGATGTCGACTTTGTACTTTCAAAGCATGTGTTTATGATTTCGTGGATTTCATAAGGATGATTTGATTTTTGCACTCGGTATAGCTTATATGTGCTTGTAGTGCATTGATACGTATTTTGTGCACCACAGTTCCACCTGACTTCGTTTTGATGTCATTTGAGATATTTATTGTGATTTCATGCCTAGGGGATGCATACGATTTGATTTATGCTTTCGGCATAATTTTCATGCACTTTTTAGTATTTTGATTTACTTTTGTGCACGAGGATGCACATGATTGTGAGATTATATGCCACGGTATACCTGATTTGGATTTGGATCGGAAGGTGTTGTATACCGTTGATTTCGATTTTGATACTCGATATTTGTTTTGTGCTCCTTGTGCACCTGATTGGATTCTTGTGCATATCAGATGCACCCGGTATTGTTGTCGTGCACACCCGTTGCAGTGGACAGATGCTTTTGTGCATACCTGTTGCACGTAGTTTTGGCTTTTGTGCATATTGTGGCACCTGTTTTTGGATTTGATTTCCGTGCGCACCAGACGCATGTGATTGTCGGATACGCCTTTTGAGGCTGGTTTTGCTTTTTGAGCACTTTGTTTTTCATGATAGGTACTATATATAGTATATAGTAGCCGAACAGGACTGATCCGAGGACAGTACCTGAGTACTTTGCATGCATTAAAGTTTACCAACAGGTTTTCAAAAGGAGCTATAGTCTCGCTATTTCTTACGTGTCCGTGAGCGACACGAACGTTTATAAAGGAAAACCTTTTGGGATATTTTGAAAACGACAGAACGTGTATTTAAGAAAACATTTATGGACATATATTATTATTTTAAAATGAGCGTCCGTCAGATATGCCGTGAGTTACGCATCACACGGCGATTTAGAAAAGATTTTTGCATGAGTTTTATTTAGTTCTTGGAAGTTTTTTAAAGATGCGTACTATACACGTATTATAGTATTTGACTAGTGTATATTGGATTTCAGTAGTAAATTTCGAGATCTGTATCTCTATTGTAACTCCGACGATATGCGTGAAAATCCAATGATTTGCGTGACGCTTGACGGTATTCGATTTTGATTTTTGTACTCGTTTTCATGCGCACTTGACGCGCTGTGTTGTTTCTGCATCTTCCGTGATTTCGGAGCCCCGTTGATTAGAGCTGATTATTGAAATGTTTTAGATTTTGAGGGTTTAACATTAAATTCGGGGACTGAATTTCTTTAAGGGGGGAAGATTGTAACATTTCAGAAAATATAAAATATTATTTTTGGAATTTAATATTAAAATAATATTTTTCCCGAAAACTGCCAGAGTTGCAAAATTGGGGTTTTCAAAAAAGCGTATAAATATATACCAATAATTGTGAAATAAATGAAAATTAAAATGATTTATTCATTTAATAATATAACTAAAGGATTTGGAATTTTTAAAATTTATTATACGCAGTTTCGATAAAAACCCGATTAGTGCACTGCTAATCGCGATTAAACCAAATCCGTGTTTCTACAGTTTTTCATGGCTAGTGCATCATGTCATGTTCCATTTGGTTACATGTTGTTGTATTTGTGTTGTTTTATGGGTATTATGTGATTTGGTTTTGAAATTTGAAAGAGAAAAGATAAAGAAATGGCAAAAGGATAATTTAGTCAAAAAGGGTATGATTGGAGAGAGAGTGTTTGTGAATAAGTGAGGGGGGGCTGCTTCCTAAAACATATTCCCCATCATTTTCCTCTTCCTTCTTCATCTTCATTAACTCCACTTCCCTCCACTTCAAACCCTAGATCCATCTCCATATAATCCCCAAAACCTTATACTCCCTTCACAAAAATTTATCCCCATCTCTTTCTCTACACATTGAACCAAGCAAAGTGGGATTTTGGAAACATTGGGACTACTAGGGTTCTCTTGAGTTCATCCATGAGATATAATCATTTCCACTTAGTTAGTTTTAGTTTTCTTGTGTTTTAGATAAATTAGAAGTTGGATTGGTTGGGTGGTTGTGGAGATAGAAATCCTTAGAGAAGGTTTAGGGTTAAAGATGGTTTTAGTGAACTCTTGTGGCTGTGCAGGACCTGAGATCTAGTATGGGAAACCAAAATACGGATTTGAGAATTGAGTTCATGTCGGTTTGTGAGAAATTTGGGTGTGCAGGGCAATCTGGAGCAACCCGGGAGATTTTTGAGTGTAGCAAACAACTCTAGGGACCAAATTAGGGTACTAGAAGACCACCATAACGAGACGGACCCAACATGAGAAGGGGGACCCGAGGAGGCCGGTTTTTTTTGATGAAGTGGCCGGCCACTTGGTGACATGGGGTGTTGGGGTTGGTCCAGTAGCTCATATACATCATATATAGCACCCCAGACTTGTTTGTGCAAGTCCTTTTGGCCTGAATCAAAATCCGGAGCACATTAGTGTGGTTTTTGGCTTTGTTTACATATTTTGAAATGTTTAGTTTTGATATTTGGGTTTGTATTTGGTTGTTGGATGTTTGTACATCAACGACTAGGGGTAATTTGTTGGTTTTGCATACGTGGGCTATAGGTTTTAACCTATAGGCGATCCGTGTGTCGTTTTGGATTTCAGAACATGATTTTTATAGCGTTGCGATATGTGTTGTTATTGTAGGTAACTTCGCGTGGCGACGGAGCATGGCGTAATCGACTTCGGCAAACAAGAATCATGGTGAGTGGATCTATATCCACGGGGGAAGTCGGGTGGATGGCGTATAACACCCCCGCAAACTTTTGATGGAGACTGATTTATAAAACATGGTTAAGGGAAACTAGATTAGGAAACTAGGGTTAGAGTTAAAAGATAGTTACTGAAACTATATTAGAAGCAAAATGACAGTTAGAAGTGATATGATACGGCTGATATGAAATGACGGGTATTGAGGATGATATTTGATGACACTGCCGTTTAGGGTACTATAGGACTAGATAGTCGACGTAGATGTGTCATCCGAACCATACATATTTCTAAACTGAAGAATCGTATGCATCTTTTAAACAGTTATCTTGAGGGACGTTACGGATTTTCAAACGATATCTTTTCCTTAAAAACACCGTAACCCCTATTTTAAAAACTACGATTCGCTTCTTTTCAAAATCTGCTTGTATGGTTCGGGTGTGTATGTTAGATTAGATACTTATACTTAGTAGAGATAAAATGTTTATGTAAACTCGACTTGGTGTGAGATATAAATGCGATGAAAGAATATAAGACGGATATGATGATTTGATGGTATGATGGTAACGGATGTGAGTCGATCGAGATGATTTATACCCTGCCGGTCCCCTGATATGAGATTATTGCGGATGTGACCTGGGACAAATTGGTATATATATATATAGAATATTGTGAATCATGGATGATAGGCCGTACGTGATATTAGGCCGTACCCTCATTTGTCTTATAGGATGATAGGATCCCTGAGAGTTTAATGCCGCCGTACGATGATTTTCCGTACGTGATGAGTTTGACTTGAGGTTTGATCTATGCCCTTGACTAGAGGATGCCGTACGATGAATTATACCGTACGGGGTGTTGTGTGGCTTGATGCCGATTGATAGATTCACCGACTCAGACATATGATAGATACGTATAACTTATAGCTTTTAGCTGATGATTTATCTTATGCAGCATTCATGTTATACTTATTGCATCGCATATACTTGTGCTAGTACACTTACACCATTATCGATGATACGTATGTTACACGTACACAGATTTGCCGGCTCACACACTTCATCATCGATAATTGCCATGTCACTACACAGTAGGATTGCTGCATCATGATATGACCTTTGCATAATTTACATGCTATAGTTACCTGTGCACTTTTATACGATGTTACATTTGACTTGGAGATATTGGGAACCGCAAGACATATTTTCAAAACTGGAATTATTTAAAGAAGCGGTTTTCATATAATATGATATATCACTGTTCCATGTTGCATGATATACGGATATGCTTACATTTCCATCATATGTCACATGCATCATGCTTTATGATTTTACGCATTGAGATATGCTGTTTTCATGGGATTTCTAGATTTGAGAACCGTGGTCATTTTAAAAGAAAGTATGTATTGTTTTAAAAATCCGGTTTCTCTTGATATGATATTTCAATGCGTCCACCATGTGTTTTCTCGGTTCTGAGAGTGGCATGTGAAACCCGATTCGAAGAGGGGTAGGCACCATCTGCGGGTACATGGTGGACCCGGTAAGGTACCTCGGGGCAAGAAGACTCGTATATTTTAGACGGTGAGCCCGGCAGGGAAGCACTACCTACCGGTGATAGTATTTGGACTCGGCGGTTATCTGAAGGATACCGACTAGAGTAGCGAGATGGATATGAAGGCCGACCAGGGTGTGCGGTGCCTGGGGGCCGATCTGAAGATGCGGCGCCTGAGATATATGAGGATTTACTTGTTGATGCTGGACACGGTTTTCATAATGTTTCGAGTGTCGATACTGGGCACTCAGGTTCCATGATTTAGAGGTGCGCGAGGGACACATGTTAATTTATATCCTCATACTTTCACGCATATACTTTTATGATATTTACATGCATGATATTGTTGTGTCATTGGTTGACACGCATGCATACATACATTGATTATATGAGTGGACGAGATCCACATGCATACATACATTGATATTACTGTTGGATGTTATCCACATACTTATAGGCATTGACTACCTTGTTGGCACATATACGACCCGGTCACCCTAGATATCATAGTATTACCTTTTTGATATAGTTGATCTAGAAGTCGTTGTTTATTCGATTTATATCTGTTGATATTTTTCTACTCACGAATTGACAACTCACCCCCGTTGTGTCACAGTTCTTGCAGGTTGACCGCTTGGATCAGTAGCGGCTTCGCTGGTACACAGTTGCATTCAGGTGTTTTGCATTGGTAGGTGGGACACTTATATCGTACCCACTCTTGTATTATATTTCATTTTGTATCTAGTAAACTCCATCAATCAAAATTTGTAAATTGTATAAGTAATGAGACTCAGTGAGATTTGTAGTTGCGAGATTTGAGCGATGGGTTTTATATTCGCTTTTTGGGTTATGTCTTGCTTATTTCTTTATCTTTGTGGTGAACTTCGCCATTGGGCGTCGTATACTTATATTTACTGTCTTGCGTGGTTATGATCCGCCGTTTGGCAAAGAGCTAGCTCCCGCTCGGGGATGCCTTTATTATCTTCCTGTATTTGTGGTTTTAGATCAAAATATACAAAGGAGGTGCTGCCCAAATTTTCAAAAAGACGAAACATGTTTTTAAACTTGCATAATCCACTTGCATTTTCATGTTCCTTTTCTATGCATTTAAGCACACTTGATTTTATTATACCTTTATTTCAAAAACTTCACCTCCTTTATTTTCTTAAAAAGGTTTAGATTTCTGGGGTTCAGCTTACTTGAATTACGTTACGTCTTTAGACGTTGCCTGATTTAAGTGCTGGTCACGAGCTAATATTTCGGGTCGTGACAAAGTTGGTATCAGAGCGTTAGGTTTAACCTTGGTTCGAGTTTATGTTTGACTATGCGGAGTCTAGGGCGGGTATGTATTTCGGAACCTAGGCTTGACCTTACGGAACTTAGACTTGAACGGGGGGAGGGGGTATTAGACCCCGAACTTTCATTTTATAGGCCGACCCTGATTGATGGAGTAGCTAGCTTGAGTAGAGTGACGTACCGTACGTATGTTCCGCGGCATATATACGATACGATACTCCACTTAAGAAACCTTAGGATGTACATATTTTGAGATATGTGATTCTCTTCGTATCCTTGATTATACATCCATTTGGGATCCTTGATTTTATTTGTTCCATGATCATACTCTCATTGATGCTGTTCCTTCTTATGATCATGTATCCATTCCGGATCTGTCGTTTCCTTTCATGCCGTTGATCTACTTTCTTCGATGCTCGATTAAGGTTCCTGTTACCATGTTTGAGCGCAGATTGATCTGCTGCTACTGCTGTGGTCAGGGCGAGCTTGTCTGGTATGAGGGCTGACCATTGTGTTTTCTGGTGACATGGGGACGTCTCGATGTAGTGCTGTGTTGTGATCTCCTGTTGAGGCGAGTGTTTGGTTTTGCACCTGATGATCGGGCCATCGATAGAGCTACCAGTTGCGAGAGGACTGTCGATGTACAGCATACCCCAGAGATATTGATGTCGCCTACCGTGCAGACAGATGACCCAACTGCTGCTGAGATTGATGATATGTCGCTTCCAGAGCTTACGAGCTGAGATCGCCAGAGCTTACGAGCTGAGATCGCCAGATGATAGCTAGCCTACCCCGAGTTGAGGGACGAAGGTGATTCATCAGATTGATGTGCCGACATAGGCCCAGTTGAGTTGAAGATTTCTAGTGTGGAGAGTCTAACTCAGGTCTAGAGCAGACCGATTCGGAGATGACTGTTGATATATCGCCTTTCCTGGTGGATTGAGGCACTGTTTAGCATGCGGGCGAAGGGTATTCACATATTGTATAGGCGAAGTTAAAATGGTTCGAACGAGTGTCAGGAAACCATTTTTCCAAGTTTAAAGTGTTCGGAGGAACATGCAGGTAATTCCGTGGACCCTCTAGAAGAATGGAAACCCTAACTCGACATGATGACCATGGAACCGCTTTGAACCTTAGGGTTTGTGGCAGTTTAGCGATGCCATCAGTGAGGCTTGGGTTTGCCCTTCTACGGCTGTTCCAGAGGTGCTGTGGAATGTACCAGATATTTTTAGACTACGCTCAGGTGTTGAGCCTTCGGGAAATTTTGGGACCTCGATGACTCGATCGAAAAGTTTAACGCCGTCTGGATACCATGTGATAGGAAATCAGTAAGCTGACCAGCTTCGGATAGAGGATCTCACCCTGATACGTTGTGAGTTGATCGAGGACGGACGAGTGTTGAGTATTCCTCCGAGGGTTGAGACGAGTTCCGGAGGACGTGTTCGGCCAGATATCTTCTACAGAGTGATGAAGATACAGAGTACGCGATTTCGAGTCCGTGTGAGAGACTTCGGATTGACCGTGGCTGAGAACAGTAGCAGTACGCAGATAGCACGATGTAACGTCGAAATGGACGATGATACAGACGAGTGGGGCCAGTGGTTCATGCGAGATACTGACGAGCTGTTGCTACTCCCCATCGAGATTAGAGATCTGATATGCATACAGAGGCGTTGGGATACGGCCTGTTCCCAATGGAAGGTGTGCGGAATACGCAGATGTCCAGAAAACGAGAAAAGATTATGTAAGAGTACCACCCTCCGTACAGTTCGGCATAGGCTAGGTCGGAGGAGACCTTGACTAGGATTCCTTCCAGGACACTGCTGCAATGAGATTTTCACCAAGGATCAGATGTGCCACGTGTATTCAGAGGACCAGAGGCTGACGCCAGTAACGTGCTGCTTTAAGAGTGGTCGTGATGATTGACCGAGAGATGACCAAAGAAGTGCCAGAACGGAATCGTCCCCGTTAGCACACCTGACAGGGCCGATGAGCCGATGGAATGCGAGAGTGGTAATCCGTAGAGAAAAGGAAGACCCAGAGACAGATGACGCCAGACCATGAGCAGCAGGCGAGCGGATATTCTTGTTCTGCCGGTTATAGGCGCACCGATTCTTTTTCGACATTGTAGAAGGTGTACCTCAATGTCCTTTGTTGCGATTTGCGTTTGTGATCTGAGTATCATGCTTATATCGCTTAGATTTGAGTTTTGATGATTGAGTTTCATGATATTGTTTTCGTGCACCATGGTTGCACCTACCGGGTATTTACATTTTGCGCATAGTTGTCGCACTTGATATATATTTTACACACTGTTGTGTTGATTTGCGATTTGTGCATACCTATTGAATTTGATGTTGACTTTGTACTTTCAAAGCATGTGTTTATGATTTCGTGGATTTCATAAGGATGATTTGATTTTTGCACTCGGTATAGCTTATATGTGCTTGTAGTGTATTGATACGTATTTTGTGCACCACAGTTCCACCTGACTTCGTTTTGATGTCATTTGAGATATTTATTGTGATTTTATGCCTAGGGCATGCATACGATTTGATTTATACTTTCGGCATAGTTTTCATGCACTTTTTAGTATTTTGATTTGCTTTTGTGCACGAGGATGCACATGATTGTGAGATTATATGCCACGGTATACCTGATTTGGATTTGGATCGGAAGGTGTTGTATACCGTTGATTTCGATTTTGATACTCGATATTTGTTTTGTGCACCTTGTGCACCTGATTGGATTCTTGTGCATATCAGATGCACCCGGTATTGTTGTCGTGCACACCCGTTGCAGTGGACAGATGCTTTTGTGCACACCCGTTGCACGTAGTTTTGGCTTTTGTGCATATTGTGGCACCTGTTTTTGGATTTGATTTCCGTGCGCACCAGACGCATGTGATTGTCGGATACGCCTTTTGAGGCTGATTTTGCTTTTTGAGCACTTTGTTTTTCATGATAGGTACTATATATAGTATATAGTAGCCGAACAGGACTGGTCCGAGGACAGAACCTGAGTACTTTGCATGCATTAAAAGTTTACCAAGAGGTTTTCAAAAGGAGCTATAGTCTCGCTATTTCTTACGTGTCCGTGAGCGACACGAACGTTTATAAAGGAAAAGCTTTTGGGATATTTTGAAAACGACAGAACGTGTATTTAAGAAAACATTTATGGACATATATTATTATTTTAAAATGAGCGTCCGTCAGATATGCCGTGAGTTACGCATCACACGGCGATTTAGAAAAGATTTTTGCATGAGCTTTATTTAGTTCTTGGAAGTTTTTTAAAGATGCGTACTATACACGTATTATAGTATTTGACTAGTGTATATTAGATTTCAGTAGTAGATTTCGAGATCTGTATCTCTATTGTAACTCCGAGGATATGCGTGAAAATACGATAATTTGCAAGACGCTATACGGAGTTCGATTTTGACTTTTGTACTCATTTTCATGCGCACTTGACGCACTGTGTTGTTTCTGCATCTTCCGTGATTTCGGAGCCCCGTTGATTAGAGCTGATTATTGAAATATTTTAGATTTTGAGGGTTTAACATTAAATTCGGGGACTGAATTTCTTTAAGGGGGGAAGATTGTAACATTTCAGAAAATATAAAATATTATTTTTGGAATTTAATATTAAAATAATATTTTTCCCGAAAACTGCCAGAGTTGCAAAATTGGGGTTTTCGAAAAAGCGTATAAATATATACCAATAATTGTGAAATAAATGAAAATTAAAATGATTTATTCATTTAATAATATAATTAAAGGATTTGGAATTTTTAAAATTTATTATACGCAGTTTCGATAAAATCCCGATTAGTGCACTGCTAATCGCGATTAAACCAAATCCGTGTTTCTACAGTTTTTCATGGCTAGTGCATCATGTCATGTTCCATTTGGTTACATGTTGTTGTATTTGTGTTGTTTTATGGGTATTATGTGATTTGGTTTTGAAATTTGAAAGAGAAAAGATAAAGAAATGGCAAAAAGATAATTTAGTCAAAAAGGGTATGATTGGAGAGAGAGTGTGTGTGAATAAGTGAGGGGGGGCTGCTTCCTAAAACATATTCCTAATCATTTTCCTCTTCCTTCTTCATCTTCATTAACTCCACTTCCCTCCTCTTCAAACCCTAGATCCATCTCCATATAATCCCCAAAACCTTATACTCCCTTCACAAAAATTTATCCCCATCTCTTTCTCTACACATTGAACCAAGCAAAGTGGGATTTTGGAAACATTGGGACTACTAGGGTTCTCTTGAGTTCATCCATGAGATATAATCATTTCCACTTAGATAGTTTTAGTTTTCTTGTGTTTTAGATAAATTAGAAGTTGGATTGGTTGGGTGGTTGTGGAGATAGAAATCCTTAGAGAAGGTTTAGGGTTAAAGATGGTTTTAGTGAACTCTTGTGGCTGTGCAGGACCTGAGATCTAGTATGGGAAACCAAAATACGGATTTGAGAATTGAGTTCATGTCGGGTTTTGAGAAATTTGGGTGTGCAGGGCAATCTGGAGCAACCCGAGGGATTTTTGAGTGTAGCAAACAACTCTAGGGACCAAATTAGGGTACTAGAAGACCACCATAACGAGACGGACCCAACATGAGAAGGGGGACCCGAGGAGGCCGGTTTTTTTTGATGAAGTGGCCGGCCACTTGGTGACATGGGGTGTTGGGGTTGGTCCAGTAGCTCATATACATCATATACAGCACCCCAGACTTGTTTGTGCAACTCCTTTTGGCCTGAATCAAAATCCGGAGCACTTTAGTGTGGTTTTTGGCTTTGTTTCCATATTTTGAAATGTTTAGTTTTGATATTTGGATTTGTATTTGGTTGTTGGATGTTTGTATATCAACGACTAGGGGTAATTTGTTGGTTTTGCATACGTGGGCTATAGGTTTTAACCTATAGGCGATCCGTGTGTCGTTTTGGTTTTCAGAACATGATTTTTATAGCGTTGCGATATGTGTTGTTATTGTAGGTAACTTCGCGTGGCGACGGAGCATGGCGTAATCGACTTCGGCAAACAAGAATCATGGTGAGTGGATCTATATCCACGGGGGAAGTCAGGTGGATGACGTATAACACCCCCGCAAACTTTTGATGGAGACTGATTTATAAAACATGGTTAAGGGAAACTAGATTAGGAAACTAGGGTTAGAGTTAAAAGATAGTTACTGAAACTATATTAGAAGCAAAATGATAGTTAGAAGTGATATGATACGGCTGATATGAAATGACGTGTATTGAGGATGATATTTGATGACACTGCCGTTTAGGGTACTATAGGACTAGATAGTCGACGTAGATATGTCATCCGAACCATACATATTTCTAAACTGAAGAATCATATGCATCTTTTAAACAGTTATCTTGAGGGACGTTACGGATTTTCAAACGATATCTTTTCCTTAAAAACACCGTAACCCCTATTTTAAAAACTACGATTCGCTTCTTTTCAAAATCTGCTTGTATGGTTCGGGTGTGTATGTTAGATTAGATACTTATACTTAGTAGAGATAAAATGTTTATGTAAACTCGACTTGGTATGAGATATAAATGCGATGAAAGAATATAAGACGGATATGATGATTTGATGGTATGATGGTAACGGATGTGAGTCGATCGAGATGATTTATACCCTGCCGGTCCCCTGATATGAGATTATTGCGGATGTGACCTGGGACAAATTGGTATATATATATATATAGAATATTGTGAATCATGGATGATAGGCCGTACGTGATATTAGACCGTACCCTCATTTGTCTTATAGGATGATAGGATCCCTGAGAGTTTAATGCCACCGTACGATGATTTTCCGTACGTGATGAGTTTGACTTGAGGTTTGATCCATGCCCTTGACTAGAGGATGCCGTACGATGAATTATACCGTACGGGGTGTTGTGTGGCTTGATGCCGATTGATAGATTCACCGACTCAGACATTTGATAGATACGTATAACTTATAGCTTTTAGCTGATGATTTACCTTATGCAGCATTCATGTTATACTTATTGCATCGCATATACTTGTGCTAGTACACTTACACCATTATCGATGATACGTATGTTACACGTACACAGATTTGCCGGCTCACACACTTCATCATCGATAATTGCCATGTCACTACACAGTAGGATTGCTGCATCATGATATGACCTTTGCATAATTTACATGCTATAGTTACCTGTGCACTTTTATACGATGTTACATTTGACTTGGAGATATTGGGAACCGCAAGACATATTTTCAAAACTGGAATTATTTAAAGAAGCAGTTTTCATATAATATGATATATCACTGTTCCATGTTGCATGATATACGGATATGCTGACATTTCCATCATATGTCACATGCATCATGCTTTATGATTTTACGCATTGAGATATGCTGTTTTCATAGGATTTCTAGATTTGAGAACCGTGGTCATTTTAAAAGAAAGTATGTATTGTTTTAAAAATCCGGTTTCTCTTGATATGATATTTCAATGCGTCCACCATGTGTTTTCTCGGTTCTGAGAGTGGCATGTGAAACCCGATTCGAAGAGGGGTAGGCACCATCTGCGGGTACATGGTGGACCCGGTAAGGTACCTCGGGGCAAGAAGACTCGTATATTTTAGACGGTGAGCCCGGCAGGGAAGCACTACCTACCGGTGATAGTATTTGGACTCGGCGGTTATCTGAAGGATACCGACTAGAGTAGCGAGATGGATATGAAGGCCGACCAGGGTGTGCGGTGCCTGGGGGCCGATCTGAAGATGCGGCGCCTGAGATATATGAGGATTTACTTGTTGATGCTGGACACGGTTTTCATAATGTTTCGAGTGTCGATACTGGGCACTCAGGTTCCATGATTTAGAGGTGTCGCGAGGGACACATGTTAATTTATATCCTCATACTTTCATGCATATACTTTTATGATATTTACATGCATGATATTGTTGTGTCATTGGTTGACACGCATGCATACATACATTGATTATATGAGTGGACGAGATCCACATGCATACATACATTGATATTACTGTTGGATGTTATCCACATACTTATAGGCATTGACTACCTTGTTGGCACATATACGACCCGGTCACCCTAGATATCATAGTATTACCTTTTTGATATAGTTGATCTAGAAATCGTTGTTTATTCGATTTATATCTGTTGATATTTTTCTATTCACGAGTTGACAACTCACCCCCGTTGTGTCACAGTTCTTGCAGGTTGACCGCTTGGATCAGTAGCGGCTTCGCTGGTACACAGTTGCATTCAGGTGTTTTGCATTGGTAGGTGGGACACTTATATCGTACCCACTCTTGTATTATATTTCATTTTGTATCTAGTAAACTCCATCAATCAAAATTTGTAAATTGTATAAGTAATGAGACTCAGTGAGATTTGTAGTTGCGAGATTTGAGCGATGGGTTTTATATTCGCTTTTTAGGTTATGTCTTGCTTATTTCTTTATCTTTGTGGTGAACTTCGCCATTGGGCGTCGTATACTTATATTTACTGTCTTGCGTGGTTATGATCCGCCGTTTGGCAAAGAGCTAGCTCCCGCTCGGGGATGCCTTTATTATCTTCCTGTATTTGTGGTTTTAGATCAAAATATACAAAGGTGGTGCTGCCCAAATTTTCAAAAAGACGAAACATGTTTTTAAACTTGCATAATCCACTTGCATTTTCATGTTCCTTTTCTATGCATTTAAGCACACTTGATTTTATTATACCTTTATTTCAAAAACTTCACCTCCTTTATTTTCTTAAAAAGGTTTAGATTTCTGGGGTTCAGCTTACTTGAATTACGTTACGTCTTTAGACGTTGCCTGATTTAAGTGCTGGTCACGAGCTAATATTTCGGGTCGTGACAAAGTTGGTATCAGAGCGTTAGGTTTAACCTTGGTTCGAGTTTATGTTTGACTATGCGGAGTCTAGGGCGGGTATGTATTTCGGAACCTAGGCTTGACCTTACGGAACTTAGACTTGAACGGGGGGAGGGGGGTATTAGACCCCGAACTTTCATTTCATAGGCCGACCCTGATTGATGGAGTAGCTAGCTTGAGTAGAGTGACGTACCGTACGTATGTTCCGCGGCATATATACGATACGATACTCCACTTAAGAAACCTTAGGATGTACATATTTTGAGATATGTGATTCTCTTCGTATCCTTGATTATACATCCATTTGGGATCCTTGATTTTATTTGTTCCATGATCATACTCTCATTGATGCTGTTCCTTCTTATGATCATGTTTCCATTCCGGATCTGTCGTTTCCTTTCATGCCGTTGATCTACTTTCTTCGATGCTCGATTAAGGTTCCTGTTACCATGTTTGAGCGCAGATTGATCTGCTGCTACTGCTGTGGTCAGGGCGAGCTTGTCTGGTATGAGGGCTGACCATTGTGTTTTCTGGTGACATGGGGACGTCTCGATGTAGTGCTGTGTTGTGATCTCCTGTTGAGGCGAGTGTTTGGTTTTGCACCTGATGATCGGGCCATCGATAGAGCTACCAGTTGCGAGAGGACTGTCGATGTACAGCATACCCCAGAGATATTGATGTCGCCTACCGTGCAGACAGATGACCCAACTGCTGCTGAGATTGATGATATGTCGCTTCCAGAGCTTACGAGCTGAGATCGCCAGAGCTTACGAGCTGAGATCGCCAGATGATAGCTAGCCTACCCCGAGTTGAGGGACGAAGGTGATTCATCAGATTGATGTGCCGACATAGGCCCATTTGAGTTGAAGATTTCTAGTGTGGAGAGTCTAACTCAGGTCTAGAGCAGACCGATTCGGAGATGACTGTTGATATATCGCCTTTCCTGGTGGATTGAGGCACTGTTTAGCATGCGGGCGAAGGGTATTCACATATTGTATAGGCGAAGTTAAAATGGTTCGAACGAGTGTCAGGAAACCATTTTTCCAAGTTTAAAGTGTTCGGAGGAACATGCAGGTAATTCCGTGGACCCTCTAGAAGAATGAAACCCTAACTCGACATGATGACCATGGAACCGCTTTGAACCTTAGGGTTTGTGGCAGTTTAGCGATGCCATCAGTGAGGCTTGGGTTTGCCCTTCTACGGCTGGTCCAGAGGTGCTGTGGAATGTACCAGATATTTTTAGACTACGCTCAGGTGTTGAGCCTTCGGGAAATTTTGGGACCTCGATGACTCGATCGAAAAGTTTAACGCCGTCTGGATACCATGTGATAGGAAATCAGTAAGCTTACCAGCTTCGGATAGAGGATCTCACCCTGATACGTTGTGAGTTGATCGAGGACGGACGAGTGTTGAGTATTCCTCCGAGGGTTGAGACGAGTTCCGGAGGACGTGTTCGGCCAGATATCTTCTACAGAGTGATGAAGATACAGAGTACGCGATTTCGAGTCCGTGTGAGAGACTTCGGATTGACCGTGGCTGAGAACAGTAGCAGTACGCAGATAGCACGATGTAACGTCGAAATGGACGATGATACAGACGAGTGGGGCCAGTGGTTCATGCGAGATACTGACGAGCTGTTGCTACTCCCCATCGAGATTAGAGATCTGATATGCATACAGAGGCGTTGGGATACGGCCTGTTCCTAATGGAAGGTGTGCGGAATACGCAGATGTCCAGAAAACGAGAAAAGATTATCTAAGAGTACCACCCTCCGTACAGTTCGGCATAGGCTAGGTCGGAGGAGACCTTGACTAGGATTCCTTCCAGGACACTGCTGCAATGAGATTTTCACCAAGGATCAGATGTGCCACGTGTATTCAGAGGATCAGAGGCTGACGCCAGTAACGTGCTGCTTTAAGAGTGGTCGTGATGATTGACCGAGAGATGACCAAAGAAGTGCCAGAACGGAATCGTCCCCGTTAGCACACCTGACAGGGCCGATGAGCCGATGGAATGCGAGAGTGGTAATCCGTAGAGAAAAGGAAGACCCAGAGACAGATGACGCCAGACCATGAGCAGCAGGCGAGCGGATATTCTTGTTCTGCCAGTTATAGGCGCACCGATTCTTTTTCGACATTGTAGAAGGTGTACCTCAATGTCCTTTGTTGCGATTTGCGTTTGTGATCTGAGTATCTTGCTTATATCGCTTAGATTTGAGTTTTGATGATTGAGTTTCATGATATTGTTTTCGTGCACCATGGTTGCACCTACCGGGTATTTACATTTTGCGCATAGTTGTCGCACTTGATATATATTTTATACACTGTTGTGTTGATTTGCGATTTGTGCATACCTATTGAATTTGATGTCGACTTTGTACTTTCAAAGCATGTGTTTATGATTTCGTGGATTTCATAAGGATGATTTGATTTTTGCACTCGGTATAGCTTATATGTGCTTGTAGTGCATTGATACGTATTTTGTGCACCACAGTTCCACCTGACTTCGTTTTGATGTCATTTGAGATATTTATTGTGATTTTATGCCTAGGGCATGCATACGATTTGATTTATGCTTTCGGCATAGTTTTCATGCACTTTTTAGTATTTTGATTTGCTTTTGTGCACGAGGATGCACATGATTGTGAGATTATATGCCACGGTATACCTGATTTGGATTTGGATCGGAAGGTGTTGTATACCGTTGATTTCGATTTTGATACTCGATATTTGTTTTGTGCACCTTGTGCACCTGATTGGATTCTTGTGCATATCAGATGCACCCGGTATTGTTGTCGTGCACACCCGTTGCAGTGGACAGATGCTTTTGTGCACACCCGTTGCACGTAGTTTTGGCTTTTGTGCATATTGTGGCACCTGTTTTTGGATTTGATTTCCGTGCGCACCAGATGCATGTGATTGTCGGATACGCCTTTTGAGGCTGATTTTGCTTTTTGAGCACTTTGTTTTTCATGATAGGTACTATATATAGTATATAGTAGCCGAACATAACTAATCCGAGGACAGTACCTGAGTACTTTGCATGCTTTAAAAGTTTACCGAGAGGTTTTCAAAAGGAGCTATAGTCTCGCTATTTCTTACGTGTCCGTGAGCGACACGAACGTTTATAAAGGAAAATCTTTTGGGATATTTTGAAAACGACGGAACGTGTATTTAAGAAAACATATATTGACATATATTATTATTTTAAAATGAGCGTCCATCAGTTATGCCGTGAGTTAGGCATCACACGGCGATTTAGAAATGATTTTTGCATGAGTTTTATTTAGTTCTTGGAATTTTTCCAAAGATGTGTACTATAACAAGTATTATAGTATTTGACTAATGTTTATTGGATTTCAGTAGTAGATTTCGAGATCTGTATCTCTATTGTAACTCCGAGGATATGCGTGAAAATCCGATAATTTGCATGACGCTATACGGATTTCGATTTTGAGTTTTGTACTTGTTTTCATGCGCACTTGACGCGCTGTGTTGTTTCTGCATCTTCCGTCATTTCGGAGCCCCGTTAATTTGAGCTGATTATTGAAATATTTTAGATTTTGAGGGTTTAGCTTTAATTCGGAGACCGAATTTCTTTAAGGAGGGAAGATTGTAACATTTCAGAAAATATAAAATATTATTTTTGGAATTTAATATTTAAATAATATTTTTCTCGAAAACTGCCCGATTTGCAAAATTGGGGTTTTCGAAAAAGGGTATAAATATATACCAATAATTATGAAATAAATGAAAATTAAAATGATTTATTCATTTAATAATATAATTAAAGGATTTATAATTTTTAAAATTTATTATACGCAGTTTCGATAAAAACCCGATTAGTGCACTGCTAATCGCGATTAAGCCAAATCCGTATTTCTATAGTTTTCCATGGCTAGTGCACCATGTCATGTTCCATTTGGTTACATGTTGTTGTATTTGTGTTGTTTTATGGGTATTATGTGATTTGGTTTTGAAATTTGAAAGAGAAAAGATAAAGAAATGGCAAAAGGGTAATTTAGTAAAAAATGGTATGATTGGAGAGAGAGTGTGTATGAATAAGTGAGAGAGGGGGGGCTGCTGCCTAAAACATATTCTCCATCATTTTCCTCTTCCTTCTTCATCTTCCTCAACTCCACTTCCCTCCACTTCAAACCCTAGATCCATCTCCATATAATCCCCAAAACCTTATACTCCCTTCACAAAAATTTATCCCCATCTCTTCCTCTACACATTGAACCAAGTAAAGTGGGATTTTGGAAACATTGGGACTACTAGGGTTCTCTTGAGTTCATCCATGAGGTATAATCATTTCCACTTACTTAGTTTTAGTTTTCTTGTGTTTTAGATAAATTAGAAGTTGGATTGGTTGGGTGGTTGTGGAAATAGAAATCCTTAGAGAAGCTTTAGGGTTAAAGATGGTTTTAGTGAACTCTTGTGGCTGTGCAGAACCTGAGATCTAGTAAGGAAAACCAAAATACGGATTTGGGAATTGAGTTCATGTCGGTTTGTGAGAAATTTGTGTGTGCAGGGAAATCTGGAGCAACCTGGTGGATTTTTGAGTGTAGCAAACAACTCTAGGGACCAAATTAGGGTACTAGGAGACCACCTTGACGAGACGGACCCAACCTGAGAAGGGGGACCCGAGGAGGCCGGTTTTTTTGATGAAGTGGCCGGCCACTTGGTGACATGGGGTGTCGGGGTTGGTCCAGTAGCTCATATATATCATATACAGCACCCTAGACTTGTTTGTGCAACTCCTTTTGGCCTGAATCAAAATCCGGAGCACTTTAGTGTGGTTTTTGGCTATGTTTCCGTATTTTGAAATGTTTAGTTTTGATATTTGGATTTGGATTTGGTTGTTGGATGTTTGTACATCAACGATTAGGGGTAATTTGTTGGTTTTGCATACGTGGGCTATAGGTTCTAACCTATAGGCGATCCGTGTGTCGTTTTGGATTTCAGAACAAGATTTTTATAGCGTTGCGATATGTGTTGTTATTTTAGGTACCTTCGCATGGCGACGGAGCGTGGCGTAATCGACTTCAGCAAACAAGAATCATGGTGAGTGGATCTATATCCACGGGGGAAGTCGGGTGGATGGCGTATAACACCCCCGCAAACTTTTGATGGAGACTGATTTATAGAACATGGTTAAGGGAAACTAGATTAGGGAACTAGGGTTAGAGTTAAAAGATAGTTAGTGAAACTATATTAGAAGCAAAATGAAAGTTAGAAGTGATATGATACGGCTGATATGAAACGACGGGTATTGAGGATGATATTTGATGACACTGCCGTTTAGGGTACTATAGGACTAGATAGTCAACGTAGATTTGTCGTCCGAACCATACATATTTCTAAACTGAAGAATCGTATGCATCTTTTAAACAGTTATCTTGAGGGACGTTCCGGATTTTCAAACGATATCTTTTCCTTAAAAACACCGTAACCCCTATTTTAAAAACTACGATTCGCTTCTTTTCAAAATCTGCTTGTATGGTTCGGGTGTGTATGTTAGATTAGATACTTATACTTAGTAGAGATAAAATGTTTATGTAAACTCGACTTGGTGTGAGATATAAATGCGATGAAAGAATATAAGACGGATATGATGATATGATGATTTGATGGTATGATGGTATACGGATGCGAGTCGATCGAGATGATTTATACCCTGCCGGTCCCCTGATATGAGATTATTGCGGATGTGACCTGGGACAAATTGGTATATATATATAGAATATTGTGAATCATGGATGATAGGCCGTACGTGATATTAGGCCGTACCCTCATTTGTCTTATAGGATGATAGGATCCCTGATAGTTTAATGTCGCCGTACGATGATTTTCCGTACGTGATGAGTTTGACTTGAGGTTTGATCCATACCCTTGAATAGAGGATGCCGTACGATGGATTATACCATACGGGGTGCTGTGTGGCTAGATGCCGATTGATAGATTCACCGACTCAGACATATGATAGATACGTATAACTTATAGCTTTTAGCTGATGATTTACCTTATGCAGCATTAATGTTATACTTATTGCATCGCAAATACTTGTGCTAGTACACTTACACAATTATCGGGTGACCATATCTGTATATGAGCCAACAATATAATCAATGCATGTATACATGTAGATATCATCTACATGTCCATCAATGACACAACAACATTATAGAACCTGAGTGTCCAACATCGATACTCGAAACTTCATGAAAGTATATGCATGTAAATATGAGGATGTCAACCAACGTGTGTCCATCAACGATACATCAAAATCATAGAACCTGAGTGTTCAATATCGACACTCGAAATATTATGAAACCTGTGTCCAACATCGACACGTAAATCCTCATAACTCAGGCTCCGTCAGTCCGGATCGGCCCACGGGCTCCGTTAGTTCGGATCGGCCCATATCATCTCATGACTCTGGTCGTTATCCTCCGGATACTGCCGAGCCCAAATACTATCACCGGTAGGTAGTAGTCCCTCTGCCAGGCTCATCGTCTATTGCACAACATACCTTTCTTGCCCAAGGGTACCATACCGGGTCCACCATGAACCCGCAAACGGATCATCCATCTTCTCAAATCGGGTTTCACAAACCAATCTCAAAACCGAGAAAACTCATGGTGGACGCCTCGAAATATCATATCAAGAGAAACCGGGTTTTTAAAACAATACATAATTTCCTTTGAAATATAACCACGGTTCTCAAATCCAGAATCTTATGAAAACAACATCTCAATGCATATAATCATAATGCATGATGTATGCAAATATAGAACAGAAATATGAGCATATCAAGTATATCATGCGACATAGTATAGTGATGTGAGCATAACAAGTATATCATGCAACATAGCATAATGATGTGAGCATAGCGACATGTCATGCCAACGAGTCATGTGACAGTACTGAACCATGAAGAGTAATAGCATAATGTAGCAATTCTACTGTGTGAGTGACATAGCAATTACCGATGATGACGGTGTGTGAGCCGGCAAATCTGTGTAGGTATAAAATACGCATCATCGATAATTGTGCAGGTGTACTAACACAGGTATATGTAAAGCAGTGAGAATATCATAAACGTAGCAGAAAGCAAATCGTAAGTGCAACGTTATAAGGAATACATATCTAATCTAACATCTGCGTAAAGGCTAAACTAAGCAGTGTAGTCAGGGATTAAATATCTATAATATATTCGAGCCGGTGAATCTATCAATCGGCATCCAACCTCACAACATCACGGACGGTAAACCATCGTACAACGACAATAAAAAGAATAGGGATTCTATCAACCTATACAACAATGAGGGTACGGATCTAAAGTCTCGTACGGCATATCACTCATCATTCACATAATTATATATACCTATATCTCAGGTCACACCCGTATCAATCTCATATCACGGGACTGACAAAGATATCAATTATCTCATATCGCCTCGCATCCGTAACGACATATTAAGCTAAGTCATCATATTCATCATATCAATATCTCACATCAATGTCATCTTACATATACATTCTATCTTATTACTCTCATGTCGTATTTATCGACCTCATAACAGACCACAATAATCTCATACACATTCTCTTGCAACTACATGTATATATCGTGGTTCACATTCATGTTTCATATCCTCATATATCAACTCGAGACATCCTTTCTATCATATCATTTCACACTAAACCATAAACTATAACCTTAAGTCATGGCATATATTGTCTCCAAATTACAAATCACATATCAATGGTTGCGGGGGTGCTATATGCCATCCACCCGACTTCCCCCGTAGATATAAATCTACTCACCTGCAGAACTCCTTGTTCAGCCATAGTCGATGTGCTTCGTCGTCTCGGAATCCACGCGAAGGTACCTACAATAAATACACAGTCGCAATGCTATTAAAATCAAGTCCGGAAAACCGATACGGCACACGGTGCTCTCATAGGTTAGATCCTATAGCCTACGCATGCAAAAACAACCAAACAACCCTTATTGTTGACGTACAAACATCCAATGACCAAATACAATATCACATACCAAAACCCAAGTTCATAAATCACAAATACCAAATTCAGCAACATAGGAAATCACTCCCAAATTTCATCTCAGGTTAATTGGAACTAAACAAGTAAGTACAGGGGATAGGTTACAGGGTAAGTGAGCTACATCCAAAAGCTCAAAATCATAGCCCAACAGAAATCCGGCGACAACACCCAGAAATCCGTTCTCGCCGGCCAGATTATGGTGAAATTGGCTCGAACTTTGGTGGTGGTCTTCTGGTTATTTATCTAGGTCACTGGACGTGTTTGATTTTCTTGAAACTGCCCCAGATAGCTCCAGATACCCTGTAGGCTATTAAACATCACAAAACGGACACGGGACAATTTCTAACTTCATGTATCGGGTTCTATTCTCTGTTCTTGGCTATAAAATCAACACTAAAGTCTTGTAAACAGCCCCTACTTATCACAAGTCCACACAATCACCCAAACCTTCTCTTGGAATTTCCAAACATCACTAATCTAAATCGATTTAACTCTAAACTACTATAGGGTGCTAGGAAACTCAAAAATTAAACTAGAAGTGTAGGAATTACCTCATTTGGCAACTCAAGAATTTTCTTGAGTTGCTCAAAGTCTTCAAAATCCAATTTTGAAAGGTCCAATGAGTTTGTAGAGAGATTGTGATCATTTTTAGTGAAGGAAGTATAGGGTTTTAGTGAAGGAATTGATATGAGATATGAGGATAGAAGTGGGGGAGCTTGAAGATGAAGAAGTAGAAGAAAAACAATAGGGGAAAATGAAAGAGGGTAGCCCTCTCTCTCTCTCTCTCTTATATCCTCACTCTCTCTTAATAATCATATGCCATGCTACACTCTCTCTCTCTTGCCCATGCCTATTATTCTATTCTATTTCCTTTTCTCTTTCTTTTAAAGCCAAATATCAACAAATACAAATGAAATAATATGCAACAAAAATACAACATGTCATGGTGCACTAACCATGGAAAAATGTAGAAACACAGATTTGGCCTAATCGCGATTAGTGGTGCACTAATCAAGTTTAATTTTTAACTTGCATATAATTAATTATAAAAATGCCCAAATTCGATAAATATATTTTTAAATGAATAAATCATTTTAATCTCCAATTATTTCACAAATATTGGTATATAATTATACCATTTTACGAAAATCCCCCTTTCGCAAATCGACTAGTTTCTGCGAAATATATTATTTTAATATTATATTCCAAAAATAATATTTTATATTTTCTGAAATGTTACACGAAGCCTTCTTGTGGTACTGTAGACTAGGTTATATCAATGCGACAAGGTTAGCTAAGTTGCATAAAAATGAATATTTGAATCCTTTCGAATTTACATCTTATGAAACTTGCGAGTCACGTCTCAAAGGTAAAATGACCAAAACTCAGTTTACTGGACACGGAGAAAGAGTTACCGAACTCTTAGGACTGATACATAGTGATATATGCGGTCCTATGTTTACGCACGCTAGGAATAGTTTCTCGTACTTTATTACATTCACCGATGATCTCTCAAGATACGGACATGTGTTCATGTTGAGACATAAGTCTGAAGCTTTTGAGAAATTCAAGGAATAAAGTGCGAATTAGAGAACCAAATGGGTAAAATTATTAAAATCTTTCGATTTGATCGAGGAGGAGAATACTTGAGCACGGAGTTCCGGGACTATTTAAAAGAGAATAGGATTCTCTCTCAGCTTACTCCTCCGTACAGCACAATGAAGTATCGGAGCGGAGGAATCACACCCTATTAGATATGGTGCGCTCTATGATAAGTACTGCTGAATTACCTATTTTCTTTTGGGGTTATGCTCTTGAGACAGCCATATACCTATTGAATATGGTTCCCACCAAGTTTGTACCTACCACTCCATATGAGATATGGAAAGGGAAGAGACTATGTCTTAATTTTATTAAGATATGGGGTTGTCCGGCTTATGTTAAAATGCAAAATCCGGACAAGTTCGAGGCAAGGTCAGTTCTCTCTCCATATTTAGTGGTTTGAAAAGGGGCACGTGAGGCCGATGGATTTCGTTGCAGTAAAAAAAAAGGTTTGACTTAAGGAGGAAATTTTACATCTAACTGTATACGTTTTACATTAATATATGCATAAATTATGGCTTTCATGATGTTTGTGTGAATGTCTTGATGTTATTGGCATGTAGAATATCTTAAGGTAAATTGTTGGAAAACCCCGGCACAATAAAAAAAAAGGGGTCAAAATCTTCCTGGGCTTTTGAACTTGTTGAAAACCCCACATGCCCATCAATTTTTTCTAGTAATATTCTAATCTTTGTGTATTTCGGTATATCTCAAAATTGGCCCTTACCCATATGCGCAAGTACAAGAAAACAGCTGCCCTTTTTTTATAAAAAAATCTACAGTTGAGTTGCTTATAACTTGTAAACAGTTGCCTATAATTTCTATGTATAATTGTGTTTTGTTGATTTTTCTTTAAAAGACTGAGCATTAAGTGCTCTTAATAATTCATTTTCCTTCCAAATTCACCACTCCCCCTTAAAAGACCTATATTGCCAATAGAACAAGAATTATTCCATTCATTCTTTCCATTATCCGTTATCTTCTCTTATTTACTCCACCTTCATTTACTATCCCAACAAACTAAATATTCATTTACTATCTTGCTTATTGATGATGACCCAAACTTGAAAATTAATGTATTTTGTGAGTAGATCGAATGGTAAAGCTGCGGTCTTGACCATCTCAAATGCGACAACATGGTGTAAAAAGAAAGGAACAATCTCGTTTCGACTCGATATGCCGGTTGAGAAGTTGAAACTTTTTTTTATAAAACAGAGAAATATGGAGATCATAAGGTTATGATGATAATGAAAATGACTACATAAATATAGTCTGCACCCATCAAGAGACGAACGAGAATGTCATCCAAATGCACGCATCTGTTGATACCCTAACCATTACGAGTAGATTTGTCTTTACTTCACTTGATTTTGGTTTGGAGGAATATACAAGACAGTTGCCTATAACTTGTAAGCAGTTACATGTAATTTCTAAATATCCCAACACAAATACAAGACGTCTGGTTATAAGTACCAAACGTTTTTGAAGTCTATTTTCAGAGATATATTTTGAGCTGGACACATCCTCCACAGACGTCTGCGATTCAAAATTTTTTTTCCAGACATCTGTAACAGACGTCTGATGTGGTTTTCTAAATATTTGCTTGTAAGTTCTAAGCAGTTGCCTGTAACTTCTAAACAGTTGAAATGAAGCCCTTGCTACAGATAAGATTCTCCACTACTTGTTACTGGACCTACACACAAACCACCATATATCCTAACATGTAAATCCAAACCCTATAAAACATGAAATATGACCAATCAATGAAGAATCTGACCTTTTTGAAGAAAACTACCTGACTACCTACAGGAAAGATTCTGATATTGCAAACTAAAGTATATTGATTATAGGATAAACAATCTTTATCTCCACTTTTGCATCAAGACTGAAACTCCTATAAATACACGACCTTCTCTTTGTTGAATATTGAGCAAAAATTTCAATGTAAACTCAAAAAAAAAAAAAACCAGAGTGAAAAAATGAAAAAGTGTAGGGCTTTGTTTATACCAGAATATTGCATTTAATACTGGTCATTCTTTTTCTCATTTGTATATAGGTAGGTGATTTTGATCCGTATTTGCTACATGATTACATGTTACAGGTTCTCAGTCCGGAATAACGCAAATTATGAATAATCTCTACAGTTATGACAAAGTTCAGAATAACTACCAAAAACAAAAAAATCCGGATTCCGGTCATCCACACTCGTCAGGTAGTAACATTTAGAAAAATAAAATATTATTTTTGGGAATTTTTATAATTAAATAATAAACATTATGAATATTTTAATAATACGGTATAATTAAATACCGATAAATTGGGAAATATTTGGAAAATTATAGGAATTACGGAAATGAGGGTGTTCTATATGATTTAAGCAAATTATAATTCTTATGATTTATTTTTTTCCATTTTAATGCTAATCGCGATTAAAAATCGCTAATCTTCCATTAATCCGGTTTTGTGTACATGACATGCACCATGTCACATTTACAAATACTTGTTACATTTTTCTTTTGTAACCATGGTTTCATTTGGGTTTCCTATTTCAAACGGTAAGATAAAGGAAAAGAAAAGAAAAGAAAAAGGAAACAAAATACTAAACAATGAGGCATGGGCAAGAGAGAGAGAGAGGGTGAGGGGTCAACCTTGGCATGGCTCATTGTCCCCTTCATTTTTCTTCATCATCTTTTCCCTTATCCTATCCCATGGCAGTACACTCTCTCCTTCCTCCTCTACCTCGACATAACACCACCAAAAATTCATCAAAACTCCATCTCCATTTCACAAAAAACATGCACAAGCTCACAACAAGGACTTTGGACCAAGAAAGGATGGATTTTGAGCACTTGGGGCAACTCAAGAATTTTCTTGAGTTGCCAAATGAGGTAATCTTTTCACCATTTGTGTATTAGTTAAGTTTCCATAGCCTCTATTTAAGTTTAAAACCGATTTAGTGTAGTTTGTGAACTTTGAAAATTCTTAGGAGAGGTTTTGAGGAATCCTTGAAGTGAGATGGTGAATTTGAGCTTAGTGGTGACCTTAAACCCCCCCTTGGTGCTAGAAACCCAGACTAAAACCTGGAACCCAAAATCTGAAACTTCTATGTCGGTTTTGTGTGTAAATTGAGGGTGCAGAGGAATCTGGTTTAACCTGGGATGATTACTAGATAAGCAAACAACTCCAGAGACCAAATCAAGACCCTAGGAGACCCCCCTGCAAGTATGAGGCCCCAATTCCCAACTAAAACCGAGGAGGCTGGAATTCTTGGGGAAGTGGCCGGCCACTCTGTGGAAATTGGTGCCCATGTTGCTTCTGTAGATCATATGTCCCTTGTACATCACCCCAGTATTGTTTGTTTAAGCTAATTTGACCTGAACTAAAATCTGGGAACACTTTTATGAGTTTCTGCCTTATGTTTTACGATGTTTATAGATTTAAGTTCTAGTATTTGGTATTGTATTTGGTCACCTGACGTTTGTACGTCGATATTGGGTGTTTTTGGGCTCTTTTGTGTGAGTAGACTATAGATTTTAACCTATAAGCGATTCGCATGCCGTTTTGGTTTTCATGTTCGATTTTGATACCATATGACGCATTAGAAATTGTAGGTACCCCCACATGGACTTCGAGACGACGAGGATGAGCGTGGCGTCATCGACTCCAGCAAGCGAGGATCGATGTGAGTAGATCTATATCTACGGGAAAAGTTGGGTGGATGGCGTATAGCACCCCTGCAATTTGATGGAAACCGATATATAGGACATGGTTAGAGAAACTTATTCTAGGAAACTAATGGATGTGATTAAAGGTTTAGTATGACATGATATGGAAGAAATGGTGTCTCGGTTTGACACATAACTAGGATATGAAATGTGAATGTGAATCACGACTTATAGATATGTAGTTGCACTTGAGTACGTATGAGTTTTAGAGTAGCATGACGTTTATGTATAAGGTAGAATGTATATATATATATATATATATATATATATATATTGACTTAATGCGATGAAAAGGATATACAATGCGATATGATGACTTGATGGATATGTTGGTATACGGATGCGAGTCGATTGAAACGATTGATACCTTTGCCGGTCCCTCGATATGAGATTGTTATGGATGCGAGCTGGGATGTAGGTATATAGATATATATAAATGTTGTGAATCATGAGTGATATGTCGTACGAGACGTTAGGTCTGAAATGTGGTTCCTATTCTGGAAGACAAACATTTGATTGATCTAGATTTAGTGTTTGTAGTTAACCGCAATCAATAACGGTGTCGCGTGTAGCTAGACCGAGATGAGTACGGGTCGTCCTCAGGGAAACGTGGAACCTTTTATTCTTACTTTAGGCGTGTTGAGAAAGAAAAGAGGAAGAATAAAGAATGGTGAAGAATGGTTCTAGGATCTAGATCTACATTAAACACGGATGCAAAATATAGAACTAGATTAACTACGGAGGTAAGTTTAATATTAAAAGGGGGCTTGCAGGGTTCATTAGGATTTAGTAGTCATGGATGATTAATTAAAGATTACTCTTTTTATCTTTTAATAGATTTAAAACTAGATTGACAATGATGCATGTAGATTAGGGTTTCTGGAGGGAAAAGGGGTTCCCACTCTTAACCCCTATCTTGACATGGATCTCCGTTCATGTCTAGCCTTTACCAAAGCAATTGTTAATCTAATCTCTAATCATGGTCGCGATTATCAATGAATTGATAGCGCACCCAATTAGGATGTTAACTATTCTTTTGATAAAATTTATAAAATTTATAGAACTTAAAAAGAGTTTAAGGATTTTCATCATCCATTAATCTACCCTAATCCCATGAACCCTAACAAGAGAAGAATTACTCGCGCATGTTGGGAGAAGAAGAGATGGAGAGGGAAATCATATTAAAACTACAAAGAGATAGAATAAGAAAAAAATAACTATCTTTATTAATCAACAAAATTCATTTACACTTTGTTTCCTTAGAAAATGATTACAAATGGTAGTTTGCTTCTCGATCTCTTCTAAGGAGGTAGACGAACAGTTGATGATCAGCCTGGATGCGTGAGCCTGTCATGGATTTCGTGATCTCTTCAGCTTGATGATTTTTCCAAGAGGCTCTCGGTCCTTATTTATAGTCACAGAGCCAGAACCCTAGTTTCCTAATATGGTAACTAGTTGTTACGATTCTAACCAAAAATTCCAGAATCCCAACTCCCTTAAAGTGCGGCGGAACCGCGGCCGTTGGATGGGTTTGACCGTGTATCCGCGGTGGAATGGTGAGATCTTGGGCTCATTCTTCTTGTGGCTTCTTCTGGTGACACGTGGTGATCTTTTGAATCTCTGGAAACTGAAAATCTTTTCTACGTTACTGCCAGAATTGATTTCTTTAGTTTATTTTCTTAATTAGACAGGTTTGTTTTAACAACTTTGATTTCCTTGATTTCAGCCTTGCAAATTCTGCACAATAACTCAACAAATAATATTAGTTTGTTTTATGGAGATATTAACTTAACCATTAAGAATTGGTTAAAGCCTTTTAATAAGGTAAGCATATTTAAATGGGCCAAATGTCACATGAATATTATATGCTTACTTTTTCCTACAAAACGTTAATTATAATATATAAACATATAAAAATAGTATTTTTACAGATAAACCCTCATATGTATCATATATTATAATAAACACCTTTTATTATATAGAAATAGTAGGAAAAATGTCATATTAAATGTGCAGTTTTATCAACTGAACAAATACCCCCAAACTTATCTTTGATCGTACCGAGCAAACTAGTTTATTCAAGAGAAGGAGAAAAAGAAAGGAGAAAGCTAAGCACACTTTCGTAGGCAACACGATTGCACTGAGCACGTGCAACAAGCCGTTAAACCCCTAAGTTTCCCTAGTAGGAGGAGTGTTGTCTCCTGAGGGTTTTTAGCGGATTACACCCACAAAATCCAATAATAAAAGGAAGACCGTGAATGTTACATATAAAGATAAGAATTATAAAAGAAAGACTTTGAAAATTAGAGTTTCCAACTACACTAGTTTTTCAGTTGCTATGAGCCCTATCTTAATAGTCATGAAAAGATATTAGGAATCATATTATCCCTCAATAAAACATCATTTTTATTCTTCATTCCTACTTTTCATCCAAATATCGATCATATATCCCTACGTGTGTGTAAAAGACATCCCTACACTCGGAGAATTCAATTCAAGCTATCATACTCTTGTTCATCACCTCAGTACTTTTTAATCAATGAATATTTAGATGGATTTGCTCACACATTTTTCATGCGATCGTTAATATTTCTTGAGGTACTAACCGATCGATAACTCATGTGCTTGCTTATTAGGCGTATTAGTATTTTCCTCGTCTTGCAACACCTAAGGCTTAGCAGTGACTCCCAAACCAGTTGGTCTAAGGCACTAGGTGATGAAGCACTCTTGCTATATTTTTTTTATTGCTGCCTTAGTGATTACAAAACCAGTGTTCATTTTTCTTCACCATTTTATATTTTCTTCATTTATTATTTCCTTCATACTTTGTTTTTAGACAAGAGCATTTCAAGGTATCCTCTACTATCCCGAGTTTCAAGACGTGTGTAAGTGCGTATAGTAGAGTATCAACGTCCAAATGTTTGGCTTCCAGAATAGGAACTATTTTTCAGACTTATTTTATCCTCAGATTAGTAATTTCCTTCATCTTACAAACCCTTGGGACAACAGCTCATAACTACTTATTACTAGTTTCATTTAAGAAAACCTCTAACTTTCTTGTTTTTCTCAAACTATCCCTATCTTTCATATATAAATTTTCACTTTCAAACTTTTATTATCAAAAAAAAAATTTGTGCTTATGCAAAGTGTAATGCAAAGTAACGCGTAAATAAGCACAAACCTTCCCTAAAACTGTTTACAGCAGTGTCCTCACTAATGTCATCCATTAAGCTCAAAAACCTGTAGACTTGGGAGGAAAAAGGGGATAAGAAATAATGAAAGTGAAATCCTCCCCCAAACTTATTTTTGGCTCACAATTTTATAAAAAAATTCTTTCAAGAGCCAAAATATCCCCCCAAAACTTAAGTAAAATCGTATTAAGCATTTAAAATTATTTGGGGAGGGGGGTTAAAATTATTGGTCAAAGTAAAGTCTTGCAAAGACCAAAAGTCAACACCAACCATTCAAAAATTTTATCGATGAAGCACTAAGATTGGTGGAAGAACATGTCGCCTATTGATGTGAAGAAGTGGGGAGGAGATAAGAGGTGTAATGGAAAAGATTTACGTCTCGGTTTGTAGAGACGAAACAATGATGATGGATTACTCGCATTCTTGTTATTGATAAGAAGAAGTGGTGATGGTTCAACTTCTTTGTGTTGAGGTTGATTTATCACACCACCCGTATTTTCTAAGAATGCGAGTTCATCGGCGAAGATTTCCTCGAAACTTTCATCGATATCCCAAATAATAATCTCATCGGAAAGAACAGGATGATACTCGGACTCCATAAAAGGTTCATATTCCGCGTTAGATGTTGACCCGGACAACAACGTAATAGCGGAGTCGAGATCAGTATCGTGAATCTCTTCAATTTCGCTGCTGTCAAAATCTATTGTTTCGACAGAACACACATGAGCATAGGGTTTGGAGGGTTCACTTCCCAACTTGTAAATGTTAAGCTCAATTGATATCTTCCCGAAGGATAGGTTCATAGAGCCGTTACGGCAATTGATTACAGCGTTGGAAGTCGCAAGAAAAGGTCGACATAAAATCACCGGAATTTGGTTTCGTGGGTTCGCTACAGATTGTGTATCTATAACGATAAAATCCACAGGAAATATAAATTCCCCGACTTTGATTAACACATCCTCTAGCTCACCCCTAGATTGGGTGATAGATCGATCGGCCATCTGAAGAGTGCAATGCGCCGGTTTTAACTCTTCGATCCCTAATTGCTCATAGACAGAATACGGAAGCAAGTTAATACTAGCACCTAAATCGAGTAGAGCACGATTGATATTTTTACCCCCAATAGAAATAGAAATTGTAGGACTTCCGGGGTCCTTTCGTTTCTTGGGTAATTATTGTGTAAAAGCAGTGCTCACATTACTCGCAAGGAAAACTTTTTTAGGTACTTGAACTTTTCTCTTCCTAGTGCACAAGTCCTTTAGGATTTTCGCATAAGACGGAACTTGTTGAATAGCATTTAGGAGAGGAATGTTTATGTTAACTTGCTTAAAAATTTCCACAATCTTCTCCATTTGTGGACTTGGTCTGTTTCCCCTTAACCTGTTTGGATAAGGTGCTTTATCAATAAGGTTTGGATCCAAAATTGGAGAGGATTGTGGGGATGGAATGGATCCCAGAATTGGAGTGGGGATCGTTTTAGATAGATTTGTGGAAGTGGGCTGAGGGTTCGAGCGTTGGGGAAAACGGAGAATATGCTCGGATGAGGGTAGGAGACTAGACGAATTAGGGGAAGAAGTAGAAGCCGGGTATCATTGGTATCACTAATATCATCAAATTGCTCACCCACTCGGTTATTCAGCACTTTTACCGATCTCAACGTAGTAACGGCACTCACGTTATGATTTTGTGAGTGGCCAGGATTCGGTAGGGGTTGAGATGGGAGTTTTCCTTTCTCTCTTGCAATCATTACGGCGTTCAATTGTGCAATTTGGTTTTCTATTGATTTAATACTCTCACCGTGGGAGGCGGAGTCTTTCTTTATGGTATCAATAGAAAACTTTATATCAGCCGACATTCGAATGGTATGTTTCATAAACAAATCCAAAGTTTGTGCGAGTGAAGAGTTATCAGTACCGGCCAATTGCGGTACAGAAGTATTGGCCGGATTTTGAAAATTTTGTGACTGAAAGGGGTGTTGATTTTGTGGTTATGGTTGCTGTGGAGGAGGTCTTTGATAATTGCTTTGGAACTGTTTTTGATTTTGGGGTTGGTTTTGGTTCCAAGCAAAGTTAGGATGATTCCTCCATCCTTGATTGTACGTGGAAGAATAAGGATCGTTTCTAGGTCGCTGCTGAAAAGCAGTATTAGTTTGCTCGTGACCTTGAAACGGTGCATTCATAGGACATTCTTCCGTCAAGTGTGAAGGATCTGAACAGCAACTACACACGGTCTTGGGAAGCGTTACCTGATTTAGGGAGACTGATGAGAATTTGTTCTCAATAGCGTCGAGTTTCTTCTGCATCGCTGTCATTTCGGCTTTTACTGCGATGGAAACATCGAGCTGATGAATACCTCCCCTAGATGAAGGTGGTCTTACGCTTTCCCACTGCAAAGTGTTTTCAGCGAGGTCTTCCAGATATTTCAAAGCTTCACCATCATCTTTAGACATGAAATTGCATTGACAATTTGTTTCAAGCATCTGCTTTCTCACTGGATTAATGCCCTCATATATAATTCGGCACAAATCCCATCTATTTATTCCAAGATGAGGACATTGGACAAGCAGATCCTTGAAACGTTCAAAGCACTTCCAAAATGGTTCATTGGGAAGCTGGGTAAACTGGTTGATCTCGCTCTTAATATGGGCGGTCTTATGGTTTGGGTAAAACTTTTTAAGAAATGCTATTACGAATTCATCCCAATTAGTGATAGAGTGAGCGGCAGTATTATAAAGCCATTTTTCTGCTAAGTCGCACAAAGTGAATGGGAGAAGACGCAAGCGCATAGCATCTACAGACAGTTGTGAAGTACCCATCATTGTGCATACGTTTTCAAATTTAGTGATGAAAACGTATGCGTCTTCAGACTCAAGCCCGTGAAATTTGGGCAATAGATTGATGTAGTGGGGTTTAATTTCAAAATTATCCCCGTTGGCTGGTGGAACAGATAAGCAAGTAGGAAGTGGACCACGGATAGGATAGCATCTCTCTTGGAGAGAGATGTGCGGTGGATTCTGCTCACCTACGGGCGGTGGCTGCGTGGTGTTATAATTTGATGGAGCACCGTCCATCTCGGTTGTTGTGGTGGGTGGTGGGGAAAAAGAAGATGAAGAAGTACCGACTTCGGAGTCGATAACAGAAACGCGGACAAGACGGGCACTAGAATCCCGTGTCCAGCCAAGCATGCACTAAGCGGGTTTAGCGCAAGTGGCAGCGTGTGTATTATTTAAAAATTGGTTTGTTTTGAAAAGTGTGTCGAACTTAGACAAATCACACAAAAATGCACAAACAACCCTAGAACTAAGGTTACATAGGTCAAGTCTCTAGACCGTTCCTAGACTTCCAAAGGACAAGCCGTAAGATCAATCCTCTACCATCTCTTTACTACTCTTGTGGCCAGGTAAGTGCCAGATAAGTGGGAGGTATCCACTATACGAATCACCGAAAATAGCGGGCCTAATTAAGTAACCACTTGCCTTAGACACACTTGCTTAGGCACCACAAAAGTAATGTGGATAAGCGATAGATTACCCACGACCTTCCTCTGTCCTTATTGAGCGCGACGGTTCTTAGAGTCTTGTCTAGATATTTTTTTAAATTAATGTAGGGTTGATGCAGATGCTCGGTTTGTGATTTGTGGGGCTTAGGAAGGGTGATAAAATACCTACCTAATCTGAATTTTTGTCTTGCCCCTTAAAAATCCGTATTAAAATATGAATTAACAAACCAATTACAAAACTTTGCAAAAAGATTTTTGAGCGGCAAAATTTTGCAAAGAATCCTGCAGTAAAGATATTTTATTAGATTTCAGAGGAGAGAGAATGAGTTGAAAATTTCACCAGAGAAGTTTGGAACCCTAATTCCTCACTTAAGCCGCGGATCCGCCACTAAAATAGCCTTTCTGCCGCGCTCCCGCCGTGCTTTGAGGGAATATTTTGATGATTTTTGCTATGTGGCCTCCTGTGCTCCTTTGGATCTTGATGAATGTCTCTGGATTTCTGTTTCCTCAAGTGTGCGACTCCAGATCCCTTCGCAAAATTCACACAATAATCGTTAAATATACAATTTGCAGTTTTGTTTTGTTTATGATAAGGATCGAATAAGAATTCAACACAAATAGTAAGAAAAAAAATTACGCACGTATCCCCACGGCAACGGTGCCATTTGATTGATCTAGATTTAGTGTTTGTAGTTAACCGCAATCAATAACGGTGTCGCGTGTAGCTAGACCGAGATGAGTACGGGTCGTCCTCAGGGAAACGTGGAACCTTTTATTCTTACTTTAGACGTGTTGAGAAAGAAAGGAGGAAGAATAAAGAATGGTGAAGAATGGTTGTAGGATCTAGATCTACGTTAAACACGGATGCAAAATATAGAACTAAACTAACTACGGAGGTAAGTTTAATATTAAAAGGGGGCTTGCAGGGTTCATTAGGATTTAGTAGTCATGGATGATTAATTAAAGATTACTCTTTTTATCCTTTAATAGATTTAAAACTAGATTGACAGTGATGCATGTAGATTAGGGTTTTTGGAGGGAAAAAGGGTTCCCACTCTTAACCCCTATCTTGACATGGATCTCCGTTCATGTCTAGCCTTTACCAAAGCAATTGTTAATCTAGTCTCTAATCGTGGTCGCGATTATCAATGAATTGATAGCGCGCCCAATTAGGATGTTAACTATTCTTTTGATAAAGTTTATAAACTTTATAGGACTTAAAAAGAGTTTAAGGATTTTCATCATCCATTAATCTACCCTAATCCCATGAACCCTAACAAGCGAAGAATTACTCGCGCATGTTGGGAGAAGAAGAGATAGAGAGGGAAATCATATTAAAACTATAAAGAGATAGAATAAGAAAAAAAGAACTAGCTTTATTAATCAACAAAATTCATTTACACTTTGTTCCCTTAGAAAATGATTACAAATGCTAGCTTTCTTCTCGATCTCTTCTAAGGAGGTAGATGAACAGTTAATGATCAGCCTGGATGCGTCAGCCTGGATGGGACTTCGTGATCTCTTCAGCTTGATGATTTTTCCAAGAGGCTCTCGGTCCTTATTTATAGTCACAGAGCCAGAACCCTAGTTTCCTAATATGGTAACTAGTTTTTACGATTCTAACCAAAAAATCCAGAATCCCAACTCCCTTAAAGTGCGGCGTACAATGATTTTCCGTACGTGATGAGTTTTATGAAGATTGATCCGTACCCTTGACTAGAGGATGCCGTACGATAAATTATACCGTACGTGATATTGTGAGGCTGGATGCCGATTGATAGATTCACAGACTCGATCATGTTAGATACGTATACCTTATAGCTTTTAGCTGATGATTTACCTTGCTGTATTCATGCTATTTTCAGTGCATCGCATATACCTGTGCTAGTACACTTACACCATTATCGATGATGCGTATGTTACACTTACACAGATTTGTCGGCTCATACACTTCATCATCGATAATTGCTATGTCACTACACAGTAGGATTGCTGCATCATGATATGACCCCCTTGCATAGTTTACTTGCTATAGTTACATATGCACCTTATACGATGTTGCATTTGACTTGGGAGAAATTGGGAACCACAAGATATATTTTAAAACTGGATTCATTTAAAAAGGCGGCTTTCCCTCGACATATGCATATTACTGATTCCATGTTGCATGATATACTGATATGCTTACATTTCTTTTATATGTCGCATACATCATGCTTTACGATTATACGCATTGAGATATGTTGTTTTCATGAGATTTCTGGATTTGAGAGCCGTGGTTATTTCAAAAGAAATTATGTATTGTTTTAAAAACCCGGTTTCTCTTGATATGATATTTCAGTGCGTCCACCATGCATTTTCTCGGTTTTGAGACGTGTGATATGTGAAACCCGATTCGTGGAGGCGGATGATCCGTTTGTGGGTTCATGGTGGACCCGGTATGGTTCCCCGGGGCGAGAAATGTTTTTCGTGGAGTAGACGATGAGCCTGGTAGCGTGGCTAGTACCTACTGGTGATTGGTTGGACCTAGCGGCTATCCGGAGGATACCGACCGGAGTCGAGAGATGATATGGGCCGATCCGGATTGACGGAGCCCGAGAGATATGAGGATTTACGTGCCGATGCTGGGCACGGGTTTCATGAGCGAGTGTCGATGTTGGACACTCAGGTTCCATGATTTTGATGTGTCGCAAGGGACACACGTTGATTTATATTCTCATACTTTCATGCATATGCTTTTATGATATTTACATGCATGATGTGTTGTGTCAGTGGTTGACATGTGGACGTGATCCACATGCATACATACATTGATTATATGGGTGGACGAGATCCAAATGCATACATGCATTTGATTATATTGTTGGATGTTATCCACATGCTGATAGGCGTTTATTTTCTGTTGTTGGCACATATACAGATACGGTCACCCTAGATATCATAGTATTACCTTTATGTTATAGTTGACCTAGGAAATCGTTATTTTATTCGATTTCTACATATTGATGTCTTCTACTCACGAGTTGGTAACTCACCCCCGTTGTGCCACAGTTCTTGCAGGTTGATCGTATGGATCAGTAGCAGCTTCGCTGGAACACAGTTTCTTTCGGGTGTTTTGCTTTGGTAGGTAGGACATTTGTATCGTGTCCACTTTTGTATTTACTATTCATATTGTATCTAGTCAACTCCATCAATCAAACTAGTATTTGTATAAGTAAGGAGACTTAGTGAGACTTGTGGTTGCGAGACTTGGAGCGAAGGGTTTTCCGCTACTTGTGGTTTGATGTCTTGTTTATTTCTTTATCATTTGTGGTGATCTTCGCCGTTGGGCGTCGTATACTTATATTTATTCTTTGCGTGGTTGTGGATCCGCCGATTGGCGAAGAGCTAGATCCCGCTTGGGGATGCCTTTTATTTCATTATGTATTTGTGGTTTTGGATCAAATATACAAAGGAGGTGTTGCCCAAATTTTTAAAAGACGAAACATGTTTTTCAACTAATAAATTCCACTTGTATTTTTCATGTTCTTTTACTTATGCATTTAGAAAACATTGATTTCACCCTACCTTCATTTCAAAACTTCACCTCTTTTATTTTCTTAAGAAAGTTTAGATTTCTGGGTTTCAGCTTACTTGAATTACGTTACGCCTTTAGACGTTGCATGATTCGAGTGCCAGTCACGAGCTAAATTTCGGGTCGTGACAAAGTTGGTACCAGAGTGCTAGGTTTAACCTTGGTTCGAGTCTATGTTCGATTATGCGGAGTCTAGGACAGGTATGTATTTCGGAGCCTAGGCTTGACCTTACGGAACTTAGACTTGAACAGGGGGGTATTAGACCCGAACTTTCGTTTCATAGGCTGACCCTGATTGATGGAGTAGATAGCTTGGGTAGAGTGACGTACCGTACGTATGTTCCGCGGCATATTTACGATACGGTACTCCACTTAAGGAACCTTAGGATGTACATATTTTGAGATCTGTGATTCTCTTCGTACTCATGATTATACATCCATTTGAGATCCTTGATTCTATTCGTTTCCATGATCATACTTTCATTGATGCTGTTTCTTCTTATGATCATGTATCCATTCTAGATCTGTCGTTTCCTTTCATGCCCCTGATCTGCTTTCATCGATACACGCTTGAGGTTCCTGTCACCATGGTTGAGCGCAGATTGAGCTGCTGCTAGTGTTGCGGTTAGGGCGAGCTCGTCAGGGACGAGCACTGACCTTTGTGTTTTCTGGTGACATGGGAACGTCTCGATATAGTGTAGTGTTGTGACCTCTAGTAGAGCCGAGTGTTTGGTTTTGCACCGGATGATCGGGCCATTGTTAGAGGATGCCAGTTGCGAGAGGACTGTTGATGTACAACATACCTCAGAGATTGTGATGTCGTCTACCGTGCAGACAGATGACCCAGCTGCTGCTGAGATTGATAAGATATTACTTCCAGAGCTTACGAGCTGAGATCGCTGGAGCTTCCAGGCAGAAATGCAACAGATGATAGCTAGTCTATCCCGAGTTGAGAGACGAGGATGATTCGTCAGGTTGATGCGCCGACGTGGGCCCAGTTGAGTTGAAGATTTCCAATGTAGAGAGTCTTACTCAGATCTGGAGTAGACCGCTCCAGAGATGACCGTTGATGTATCGTCCTTCCTGGAGGATTGAGGCATTGTTTAGCATGCGGATGAAGGGTATTCACATGTCGGTTAGGAGAAGTTAAAGAGTTCGAACGAATGTCAGAAAACCCATTTTCCCAAGTTTAAGTATTCGGAGGAACATGCAAGTGTTTCTGTGGACCCTCTAGAAGAATAAAACCCTAACTCGACATGATGACCATGGAACCGCTTTTGAACCTTAAGGTTTGTGGCAGTTTAGTGGTGCCATCAGTGAGGCTTGGGTTTGCCCTTCTACGGCTGGTCCAGAGGTACTGTGGTTTGTACCAGATATTTTTAGACTGTGCTCAGGTGTTGAGCTTTCGGGAAATTTTGGGACCTCGATGACATGATCAAAAAGTTTGACATCGTCCGGATATCATATGATATGAGATCAGCAAGCTGACCAGTTTCGGATAGAGGACCTCACCCAGATGCGTAGTGAGTTGATCAAGAACGGACGAGTAATGAGTATTCCTCCGATGGTTGGGATGAGTTCCCGAGGACATGTTTGGCTAGAGATTTTCTACAGAGTGATGAAGATACCGAGTTCGTAATTTCGAGTCCGTGCGAGAGGCTCCGGATGGACTGTAGCCGAGGACCATTGCCGTACGCAAATAGCACGACGTGATGTCAAAGTAGACGATGATATAGACGAGTGGTGCCAGAGGTTCATGCGAGATGCTGATGAGCTGTTGCTACTCCCTGTCGAGATTAGAGATCTGATATGCATACAGAGGTGTTGGGATGCGGCCAATTCCCGAGGAAATGTTGTGCTGAGAACGCAGATGTACAGAAAGCGAGAAAAGATTATGCAAGAGTACCAGCCTCCGTATAGTTCGGCATAGGCGAGATTGGAAGAGACCCTAAGGAGGTTCCTTCCAGGACACTGCTGCGATGAGATTTGTACCCAGGATCAGTTGTGTCACGTGTATCTTGTGTCACGTGTATTCAGAGGGCCAGAGGCCGACGTCAGTGACGTGCTGCTTTACGAGTGGTCGTGATGATTGGCCGAGAAAGGACCAGAGAAGTGCCAGAATGGAATCGTTCCCGTTAGCACACCTGACCAGGCCGATGAGCCGATGGATTACGAGATTGGTAAATCCACAGAGAAGATGAGGACCCAGAGACAGACGACGCCAGACCGTGAGCGGGAGGCAAGCGGATGTTCTTGTTCTGCCAGTTTTGGGCGCACCGATATTTTCTCGACATTATAAGAGGTGTACCTCAATATCATTTGTTGCGATTTGCGTTTGTGATCCGAGTATCACGCTTATATCGCTTGGATTTGAGTTTTGATGCTGGAGTTTCATGATATTGATTTCGTGCACCATGGCTACACCTACTGGGTATTTACATGTTGTGCATAGTTATTGCACTTGAGATATATTTTTATACACCGTTGCGTTGGTTTATGATTTGTGCATATCTATTGCGCTTGATATTGATTTTGTGCCTTGGCTGCACATGTTTATGATCGCGTGGATTTCATACAGTTGATTTGATTTTGTGCGTGTGGTACGCACTCGATTTTATTTTTTGTACTCGGTATAGCTCTCATGTGCTTGCAGTGCATTGATACGGATTTTGTGCATGTAGTTGCACGCGTCTTTGATTTTTATACACCTTGGTACACTCGGTGTTGTTTTTATACGCATTTGAGCTATTGATGAGTTTCCGTGCATTTATTGCACCAGATTGGTACTTTGTGCATTTGCATGCACTGGATTTGTATTTCGTGCACTGGATGCACCCGATTTTTGTTTTGTGCATTTGTTGCACCAAATTCATATTTTATGCATTTATTGCACCGGCTTTATACTTCGTGCCTTGGTTGCACCCGATTTATGTCCTTGAGCATTTGCGTTATCGGATTGCGTTTTTCGTGCGCGTTGGCACTTGCTATGCGTTTTCGTACATGCTACTGCACTAGATGCTTTTACGAACCTGACGTGCTTGGATTGGATTTTTATGCATATTCGGCACTCGATATTGGATTTTGCGCGTATTAGACGCTTGATTTTGGATTTTTGTGCGCATCGGATGCACTTGAGTGAGATTTTACTCGTGCATGATGGATGCACTTGATTTAGATTTTTTTCGTGCTTGATGGATGCACTTGATTTGGATTTTCGCGCATGTTGGACGTAAGATATGAGATATGATTTTGTGCACACGGGATGCACTCGATTGGGATTTTCATCCGTGCATGTTAGTCGCACCGGATTGAGATTTTCGTGCGCTATAGATGCACTAGATATTGTTGTCGTGCACACTCGTTGCACTGGATAGATGCTTTCGTGTACACCCGTTATGCTTAGTTTTGGTTTTGTACACTTTCGTAGCACTTGTATTTGGATTTGATTTCCGTGCACACCAGACGCACGTGATTTTTGGATACGCTTTTTAAGGCTGATTTTTGCTCTTGAGCACCTTGTTTTCATGACGGGCACTATATTATGTAGTAGCCAAATATGACTGATCTGAGGACAGTACCTGAGTACTTTGCATGCTGTAAAAGTTACCAAGAGGTTTTTAAAAAAAAAAGCTATAGTCTCGCTAGTTCCTACGTGTCCGTGAGCGACACGAACGTTTACAAAGGAAAACCTTTTGGGATATTTCAAAACGACGGAACGTATATTTGAGCAAAAACATATATTTATTAGTTTACAATGAGCGTCCGTCACTGTGCTGTGACTTACGCATCACACGGCGATTCAGAAAAGATTTTGCATGTATTTTATTCAGTTTTTGGAGATTTTTCAAGGATGCGTAGTATATATATACTATAGTATTTGATTAGTGTATATTGGATTTCAGCATTGGATTTCGAGATCTGTAGCTCCATTATAACTCCGATGATATGCATGAAAATTCGATTATTTGCATGATGATTGATGGAGTTCGATTTTTGAGTTGTGTACTCGTTTTCATGCGCACGCGATGCGCTATGATATTTCTATATCTTCCGTAATTTCGGAGCCCCGTTGTTGGAGTTGAATTTTGAAATGTTTTAGTGTTTGGGGGTTTAAATTTAAATTCGGGGACCGAATTTCTTTAAGGGGGGAAGATTGTAACATTTCAGAAAAATAAAATATTATTTTTGGGAATTTTTATAATTAAAAAATAAACATTATGAATATTTTAATAATGCGGTATAATTAAATACCGATAAATTGGGAAATATTTTGAAAATTATAGGAATTACGGAAATAAGGGTGTTCTATATGATTTAAGCAAATTATAATTCTTATGATTTGTTTTATTCCATTTTAATGCTAATCGCGATTAAAAATCGCTAATTTTGCATTAATCCGGTTTTGTGCACATGACATGCACCATGTCACATTTACAAATACTTGTTGCATTTTTCTTTTGTAACCATGGTTTCATTTAGGTTTCCTATTTCAAATGGTATGATAAAGGAAAATAAAAGAAAAGAAAATACTAAACAATGAGGCATGGGCAAGAGAGAGAGAGGATGAAGGGTCAACCTTGGCATGGCTCATTGTCCCCTTCATTTTTCTTCATCATCTTTTCCCTTCTCCTCTCCCATGGCAGCACACTCTTTCCTTCCTCCTCTAACTCCACATAATACCATAAAGAATTCATCAAAACTCCATCTTCATTTCACAAAAAACATGCACAAACTCACAACAAAGACTTTGGACCAAGAAAGGATAGATTTTGAGCATTTGGGGCAACTCAAGAATTTTCTTGAGTTGCCAAATGAGGTAATCTTTTCACCATTTATGTATTACTTAAGTTTCCATAGCTTCTATTTAAGTTTAAAACCGATTTAGTGTAGTTTGTGAACTTTAAAAATTCTTAGGAGAGGTTTTGAGGAATCCTTGAAGTGAGATGGTGAATTTGAGCTTAGTGGTGACCTTAAACCTCCCTTGGTGCTAGAAACCCAGACTAAAACCTGGAACCCAAAATCTGAAACTTCTATGTCGGTTTTGTGTGTAAATTGAGGGTGCAGAGAAATCTGGTGTAACCTGGGATGATTACGAGATAAGCAAACAACTCCAGAGACCAAATCAAGACCCTAGGAGACCCCATGCAAGTACGAGGCCCCAATTCCCTACTAAAATGGAGAAGGCCGGAATTCTTGGGGAAGTGGTCGGCCACTCTGTGGAAATTGGTGCCCAGGTTGCTTCTGTAGATCATATGTCCCCTGTACATTACCCCAGTATTGTTTGTTTAAGCTAATTTGACCTGAGCTAAAATCTGGGAACACTTTTATGAGTTTTTGCCTTATGTTTTGCGATGTTTATGGATTTAAGTTCTAGTATTTGGTATTGTATTCGGTCACTTGACGTTTGTACATCGATATCGGGTGTTTTTGGGCTCTTTTGTGTGAGTAGACTATAGGTTTTAACCTATAAGCGATTCGCATGCCGTTTTGGTTTTCATGTTCGATTTTGATACTATATGACGCATTGGAAATTATAGGTACCCCCACGTGGACTTCGAGATGACGAGGATGAGCGTGGCGTCATCGACTCTAGCAAGCGAGGATCAATGTGAGTAGATCTATATCTACGGGGGAAGTCGAGTGGATGGCGTATAACACCCCTGCAATTTAATGGAAACCGATATATAGGACATGGTTAGAGAAATTTATTCTAGGAAACTAATGGATGTGATTAAAGGTTTAGTGTGACATGATATGGAAGAAATGATGTCTCGGTTTGACACATAACTAGGATATGAAATGTGAATGTGAATCACGACTTATAGATATGTAGTTGCACTTGAGTACGTATGAGTTTTAGAGTAGCATGACATTTGATGTATAAGGTAGAATGTGTGTGTGTGTGTGTGTATTGACTTAATGCGATGAAAAGGATATACGATGCAATATGATGACTTGATGGATATGTTGGTATACGGATGCGAGTCGATTAAAACGATTGATACCTTTGCCGGTCTCTCGATATGAGATTGTTATGGATGCGACCTGGGATGTAGGTATATAGATATATATAAATGTTGTGAATCATGAGTGATATGTCATACGAGACGTTAGGTCCATACCCCTCATTGTCATATAGGATGATAGGATCCCCGATGGTTTAGTGCCACCGTACGATGATTTTCCGTACGTGATGAGTTTTATGACGATTGATCCGTACCCTTGACTAGAGGATGCCGTATGATAAATTATACCGTACGTGATATTGTGAGGATGGATACCGATTGATAGATTCACAGACTCGATCATGTTAGATACGTATACCTTATAACTTTTAGCTGATGATTTACCTTGCTGCATTCATGCTATTTTCAGTGCATCGCATATACCTGTGCTATTATACTTACACCATTATCGATGATGCGTATGTTACACTTACACAGATTTGCCGGCTCACACACTTCATCATCGATAATTGCCATGTCACTACACAGCAGGATTACTGCATCATGATATGACCCCCTTGCATAGTTTACTTGCTATAGTTATATATGCACCTTATACGATGTTGCATTTGACTTGGGAGAAATTGGGAACCGCAAGATATATTTTAAAACTGGATTCATTTAAAAAGGCGGCTTTCCCTCGACATGTGCATATTACTGATTCCATGTTGCATGATATACTGATATGCTTACATTTCTTTTATATGTCGCATACATCATGCTTTACGATTATACGCATTGAGATATGCTGTTTTCATGAGATTTCTGGATTTGAGAACCGTGGTTATTTCAAAAGAAAGTATGCATTGTTTTAAAACCCAGTTTCTCTTGATATGATATTTTAGTGCGTCCACCATGCGTTTTCTCGGTTCTGAGACGTGTGATATGTGAAACCCGATTTGAAGAGGCGGATGATCCGTTTGTGGGTTCATGGTGGACCCGGTATGGTTCCCCGGGGCGAGAAATGTTTTTCGTGGAGTAGATGATGAGCCTAGCAGGGTGGCTAGTACCTACCGGTGATTGGTTGGATCTGGCGGCTATCCGGAGGATACCGACCGGAGTCGAGAGATGATATGGGCCGATCCGGACTGACGGAGCCCGAGAGATATGAGGATTTACGTGCCGATGCTGGGCACGGGTTTCATGATGTTTTGAGTGTCGATGTTGGACACACAGGTTCCATGATTTTGATGTGTCGCGAGGGACACACATTGATTTATATCCTTATACTTTCATGCATATGCTTTTATGATATTTACATGCTTGATGTGTTGTGTCAGTGGTTGACACGTGGACGAGATCCACATGCATACATACATTGATTATATGGGTGGACGAGATTCATATGCAAACATGCATTTGATTATATTGTTGGATGTTATCCACATGCTGATAGGCGTTTATTTTCTGTTGTTGGCACATATACAAATACGGTCACCCTAGATATCATAGTATCACCTTCATGTTATAGTAGATCTAGGAAATCGTTATTTTATTCGATTTCTACCTGTTGATGTCTTCTACTCACGAGTTGGCAACCCACCCCCGTTGTGCCACAGTTCTTGCAGGTTGACCGTATGGACCAGTAACGGCTTCGCTGGCATACTGTTTCTTTCGGATGTTTTGCTTTGGTAGGTGGGACATTTGCATCATGCCCACTCTTGTATTTACTATTCATATTTTATCTAGTCAACTCTATCAGTCAAACTAGTATTTGTATAAATAATGAGACTTAGTGAGACTTGTGGTTGCGAGACTTAGAGCGAGGGGTTTTCTGCTACTTGTGGTTTGATGTCTTGCTTATTTCTTTATCATTTGTGGTGATCTTCGCCGTTGGGTGTCGTATACTTATATTTATGCTTTGCGTGGTTGTGGATCCGTCGATTGGAGAAGAGCTAGCTCTCGCTTGGGGATGCCTTTTATTTCATTATGTATTTATGGTTTTGGATCAAAATATACAAAGGAGGTGCTGCCCAAATGTTTAAAAGACGAAACATGTTTTTCAACTAATAAATTCCACTTGCATTTTTCATGTTCTTTTACTTATGCATTTAGAAAATATTGATTTCACCCTACCTTTATTTCAAAACTTCATCTCTTTTATTTTCTTAAGAAGGTTTAGATTTCTGGGTTTCGGCTTACTTGAATTACGTTACGCCTTTAGACGTTGCGTGATTCGAGTGCCGGTCACGAGCTAAATTTTGGGTCGTGACACAGGTAATGCTTACCAGTACAAGAGACATGATCCAGCGAAGGTCATTCGTGTCTGGAACAAGCACAAAGCACGAGGGAGGCATCACAAGGATAAAGGTGGCAACGCGGAGCTCGAGGAAGATCAAGGCCAAAAAACAAAAGAGTTGCAATTGTGGACTGTTGTAAATCTGAGAATATTTTGGAACCATTTTATATATTTGAACCTATTAAACAGAAGAAGAAAAAAACACGAGGGAGCACAAGAAAAACGACGCGATAATTCTACCAAATGACCGCGGAAGCGCGAAGTTTTAGGGGTTAGGTGGCGGTTCCGCGATCTGACAATGCCGTCTCAAGATAAAATTTTACGGGTGGTTTTATACTTATAAATGGGCTTAGAATATGGCCCTAGAGTTTCACTCCTCTACCTATATATACTCCATATTTGAGCCCAAATAAGGATGCTTTTCTTTCCTTAGAATCAGTATAGTTTAATGTAGTTTTCTTCTTCTTCATGTTGGATATATGTATGCCCTAGAGGCCATTATTTGATATTGGATTCTAGGATATGTACATATATACAGAGGACTTTCTCGCTCGACATGATAGTATGCTATCTAGTTACTCTTTATCTTAACATGTTCACTTGATTGTGTATACTATTCATTTGGTGCATGTTGATAAAGCCCTTAGGATATTCGCTTGACTATCATGATTATGATGCAGATCATACTAGTGGGGCATGAATGGTCTATAAGCATATCCTTAAATGTTCCTAATCGTGGGTGTATCGAGACAGGGTATCGATATTCCGGAGTAAACTAGCGTATACGTTTCTTAACCCATTTGATGGGCGATGGATGATCCCATATCCATTGGTGTTTGATATCAAAGATTGTATAAGGGTGCTCAGTGGAGGCTGGGTACACTGAACGGACTCGCTGAGAACTTCTATACGGTATTATATCTATCGTCGGATAGCAGTTTTCAGGTGACACTTGTACAGGTTAGTCTGTAGATCCGAGATCGTCATAGAGTCTTGTGTGTTCTTCCACTGTACTTTGATTTCCACCCTACCACGGCTCTACTGAGTCGTGCAAACAGGTGGATTTTGGGTACAGTCCCGAGACACATGGAGGCAATGAGCGACAGGAGGGGTTTCGTCTCTCCCGGTATTGGGGGTTGATGTTGCGCTGTGCTCGATTGGCTATAACAGGAATTTCCTGACCAGGGCTGATGAGATTTACTGATAAGTGTTATCAGTAGTTTCTCGATCTGTTAAAGGCCATACATCGGCATGGTTTATTGAGTTATTGGGGTCGACGATACCATCCCTAGACTCAATATGCAACATATCAGATGAAGAGACCGGGCTATACGATAAGTGTTGCCAGTTGGCTCTACGGAAGTTGTGACAGATTCGCTTGTTGTTCTTCTGTTCGCTCAATACCTGGGAGCCGTTACGTACAGCTAGTGCCGCTGACGGTTTGTGGGTATGTGATGTGATCACTGCCTACTCCTAGCATATTGACGAGTCTTAGAGTCCCACTGTCACGCCCCGCTTCCCAATGTACGAGCAGAGGACGCGACGGGCCGCTATGTATTTACTCAGAAGTAAACACGCTAAGCATATCTAAGAAATATAAAATGAAATATACACAAGAGACAAGATGTAAATAAAACAGCAACTTTATTTATTAACATTCTTTTTACAATATATCTGAAAAGTAAATACATGGAATAGAAAGCTATGCCTAAACAGTGGCATAACAGAAATGAAAAATACAGAAAATGTAAATATATACAAGGAATCTAAAGCTCTGGGTCGAAAGCTAGCTGGTCCAAGTCCTCGCTGGTGGGCTCGATCTCCTGAAGGTCCGATCCACTTGATAAAATTCCAAAGAAGAAAGAAAAGGAATGCCGTCAACAAACAATCACTCGGTAAGTCTCAAAGATGAGGGAGAAATAGAATAAACAGAGAGAGAGTGCAACTTTTAAAGTTGTATTATATTGTTAACGCTGTCGTTTGTAGCTTGGTACAGAAGAGGCCAGTGTATATGAGAGGAGTCTCACTATACCAGAGACTACGGTATACGGAGTACAAGGAACCATTCAGTCATGGTACAACGGCAATGGAAATTCAGATTAGGTGTCTTATGGTTGCAGTCTCATGCCACTTCTAACACCTTCCGTACCAATCTGCCCTTTATAAACCCCGCGATGTCTTGATTGTATTATTGTATTATTTGTTTTGTATATTGAATATAGATGGATGACTTGCCGAAACCATGATATCAGTAATGGAATGGATATAATGGATGATCATGTAAATGGAATATATCTATGGTTCGGTTCAGTCAATACAGATAGATATAGATTGAATAGATGGATTCATATTGAATCATGTTGTATTGTATTTTGTACTTGAATCTCATTCAAGTCAGATTGATTAGGTTGAGACTCAGTCTGAATCAGACACTTTAAAAGAACTTGAAATCCTGATTATTTTGATGTTATCGGTAACTGCTGCACAAGGACAGCAGGGTTTGTGTCTTTTTCAAAGACAATTACCGTGTTGATAACACCAATTTTAGTTTGTCTACATTAAATAGGCAAGCACTCATATCTCCGGCTCCCTGAGGCTTAAGAGACTGGTCCCGCTTAAACCTATGTTTACTAGGGTCCTTATTGTAATTTAGCATAACTTGAGGGGGTTTTATATAAAAATAATTTTTATATAATTTCAAAATACAGCTTAAGCATTTAATTATCGTCTTTAAGGTTTTCATTGATGTATATTTTATAAATATGACATTTCTAGTGAATAAAACCTAATTTTATAATATATGATATTTATTTGTAATATGGATGTTGTTTTGAATTATCATGGTAGTTTCATGTAATATTTGAATTCTTTTCTTGAGTTTTGGAAACATGGAATAATATATATATTTAAAATAAGTATTCTGGTAATAATTATATATACATAATTAATGAAAATAATTTTATTTATTTTCTTGTAAAAATATCATTTTCTAAAGAAAAATGTATAAAAATTCCATTAAGATCGAATGCTCCTTACGGAAGTCTGCATCTCACTCTACTAAGCCTGAGGATGTACGATAATCCGCACCATCCCAAACAGGGTCCCCAAAAGTGGGTTGTAGAGGCGCAATTGTATGGAAAGTTAAATACACTTTTTTTTAAGAAAACGGTTTTATAAGTTAAACGTATTTATTTGCAAGGTCGTATTTCCCGTCTTCTATTATCCCAAGATTCACCGTGCTATGATAGATATGTGTGTTGTGATGAGGTAGGTCATTACCGAGTGAGTTTTTCTAAGATAATACGGTTAAAAAGTATAAGCATGTCGAATTGAAATATAAAGGTATTTTAATGTAAAAATGCGATAAAAGTTACCATAATAGTTATTTTGAGGTGAAACTTGATTTACTAGTCTTGTTAATGTTTGCTTAACAATATGTGAGAATATGAAGTTATCTTGATTAAGAAAAATCTAGTTTTCAAAGGAAACCGGATCGGAAGTCGGATTAACTCCGCTTCCGTAGGGTTTTAGAAATAGAACTTTTTAGATATCAAGATGAGAGAGAAGAATGGAACTTACTGGTTGTTTAGCTAAAGGAGAGAAATAGGAAAATGTGGGATGTGCCGATGCGTCGTTTCATCGTCGGAAACTTCTCGGAAGTTCGTTGGAGTTTCGCTCTTCGCTAACTCCACTTGTACACTAAGGACTTTAGAATTTTGTATATTTTTTGTATAGAATTTTCTGTGTGAAGGGATGCAAAATGGAGTGGGTATTTATAGGAGAAATTAGGGTTTAGGGGTGTGATAAAAATGCATTTAAATTTGCATTAAAATAGGATTTAAAGGTGTTTTAATATTCTCTGTAAATGTGCAGAAAATAAAATATACTGGAGTTATGGAGGGAGTCCAAGGATTGCTAGGGTTAAAAAAATTAGGGTTTAGGCTTCACAAAACCGGTGGCGCCGGCCCAAGATAGATTCTCGCCGGTCGGATCAATGGGGTGGGGGCTCGGATTCTCGCCATGTGTCTAGGTCGGTCTGAATACTAATTTGCACATGTTTGTTTAGGCTGTGGCTCTTGGTTTTACGTGTTGTGCATGTGTAGACTTTTGGGCTTCTAAAAAATTAAAATAATTTTAAATAAAAGAATGTGTGACTGATGGGATTTGAACTCTGGTGCTTTGGTTCAGCAGTGCAAGGTCTTGCCAGTGAGCTACAAGCTCCTTCTTGCTATTCAAAATTGAATCAAATACTTATAGTACTCACAGAAATTGTAAATACCCCAATTGTACATCAACTTTAAATGAATTTTATGTACATAGAAATTTGGAGTTGTTGTTCCCGCCAAAAATTTCTGCGCAAAAGAGCCCAAGGTATCAAATGGCAGTAATACGCTTATGAAAATGCGAACCAGTATCTTCCGGCCTATTTTTTGACAAACTCCTAAATGAGAAACAGATAAATTCTGATGGTATTGGAAGCATCTCGAAAAACCCTTCGATTTGATATATTATGGGCTTCATAATTCATCCGGGATCAAAAGTTATGAGGCATCACGTGTCCACACGTGATGGACCTTTAAGAACCCGCTGGAGAAGTTAAAAGATATAATAAAAACTCAGAAAAGACCCCAATGGGGTATCACGTGCTCATACGTGACCATGGTTCACGTGCAGACACGTGATGGGCTCTTAAGACCTCTAAAATAATGAATAGAATTAAATTCTAAAATCTTTTCCCTGATTAAAAATCAGAGGTCACCTCAATGAGGTATCACGTGCTCACACGTGACCAATGGTCACGTGTTGACACGTGATGGTTAAAACTGAAGCGTGAATGAACGCTGAGAAGAGGACTCAATTGGGGGTCACGTGCTCACACGTGACTGGTTCTGAAAGCCTTACAGTTTAATAGAATTAAAATTCTAAATTTCTCTGAATGTTTCCAAATAGAATTCTAAATTTCTCTAAATCTTTCCAAATGGAAAAGGATTATGGGAACCGTTGGATTAAAAATCCAATGGTGATTAAAAACCACCAATGTATGGAAAAATCTCAAATAAGGAAAGATCTCCCCAAATCTCACCGAAATAACAAACAGAATATCTTTTGGATTTAAAATCCAACGGTGAATAAAATTCACCGAATGATCTAAAGGCTTATATTAAATACGAAAACAAATCAAATCTTTCAATGAAAGATTTGCTAAACAAATTGATTCTTTTCCTCCTCCTATAAATAGGAGCGAAGAGAAGAGAAGAGGGATATACTTTTTTGGAGAGAAGAACAGAGAGAGGAGAATTTAATTCTCGAGAGGGAAGAAAAGAAAGGAGAATTTAATTCTCAAGAAAGAAAACCCTATGTGAGAAAAGAAAGGGATCAAAACTTCAAAAAAGAGAATTTAATTCTCAAAATCTAAGAGTTTAACTCTTTTGCAAAAAGAACTTAGCTCTTCTTCTGGTTGAAGATCTGCACAGAGCACATCTCCCTATAACTTGAGAATTTAATTCTCATCGGGTCGAGATCCTGCCATGCAGATCCTAAACTTAGAAGGGGAATTAAGCTTTGAGAATTTAATTCTCCTAAAACAAAACTAGGGTTTAACCCTAATCCTTTTACATATCTGGGAATTTAATTCCTTTAAAAAGAAATTAGGGTTTTACGCTAAATAAGAATTTAATTCTTAATCTTACAGAGAATTAAATTCTCAAAATAAAATGAAGAGACTTAAAAGATCTCCATGCACATAAAGAACATTAGTCACGTGATGACACGTGACCCCAATCCGCAGTGATCAGAAAAGAAGGAATAAAACTAGGTCATATGTCCCCACGTGACCCTTAAAAAGATCCCCAAAGATAAAAAAGGAAGAAGCTTTGAGGCAATGCCTCACGTGACTCCCAAAACACAGAAAGAAAAAGCAAAGGAAATGAAAACTTTGGGCGCTCTCACGTGTTATCACGTGACCCCTCAGCAAATGCTTTAACAATTGGCGCACAGATCCCCATCACGTGCGAACACGTGATGCTCTAAAATAAAAATAAAAGTGTTCAACACTTATTCGCAGAATTGAGAATAAAACAAAAGGAGATCTGGCTCCACATTTAGGGCGCCCTCACGTGTCCCCACGTGACCCCTAACAAATCCCTTTAATATCCAATGGATGGATGCCTATCACGTGCCCACACGTGATGGCCAGGAAATGAAAAGTGTTTAACACTTAATTGCAGAACGAAGAAAAGGGATCTGGTCCCACTTTTGGGCGCTCTCACGTGTCTACACGTGACCCCTCTTTCTTTAGTGTTTAACACTAATTTGGGGATTATATTTCCAGTGTTTAACACTGATTGTCTTTTAGTGTTTAACACTAATTTGAGAGTTCTACCTCCAGTGTTTAACACTGTTGTTCTTTAGTGTTTAACACTACTTTTAGCCAAATTGGCTAGTTCTCCAGAGGCAAAAGTCTCCCCTCCAAATGAATCTCAAAATTGAGGAAATTAAAGACAAAATGTTGTCAGAGCCCCCAAACCACTGTTTAGCACTGCTGAATGATGAGGGGTTGAACCCAGACAAATGTCTAATGGCCCAAAGGGCCAATATTTCATACATAATTGGACTTAGCCCAAACTGGCCATAAGTCCTCAAATCATCTTGAACTGAGCACATCTGCTCTTTCAATCAACTTTGGTTCAAGGGTACATCTCTGAACTCCTCTGACACCTATTGTTGTAATCCTTCAACGTCGTCAGAGAGGTGATGGGTCTCGGCAACCATACATTCAATGGACCACCACATCCCTAAACTGGCAATGGATCACCATGTCCCTAAACTGGCAATGGACCACTACGTCCCTAAACTGGAATAATAGAGCCCCTAAATGCTCTTTTGTCGGATCTAAACGATCCTGTTAAGTCGATCTTAGTCCCAAACTAGACTAACGTATCCTTAACAACCGTTTAAGTTGATCTTAGCCTCAAAAATGGCTAACGCATCCTTAAACCTTCAAACAGACTTTAGTCCCAAATTGAACTATAGACCCCCCCAATCAACTTTGGTTCAAGGGTACATCTCTGAACTCCTCTGACATCTGTCGTTGTAATCCTTCAACGTCGTCAGAGAGGTGACGGGTCCCGACGGCCATATATTAAATGGACCACTATATCCCTAAACTGGAACAATAGAGCCCAAATGCTCTTTTGTCGGATCTAAACGATCCAGTTAAGTCGATCTTAGTCTCAAATTGGACTAACGTATCCTTAACAAACGTTTGAGTTGATCTTAGCCTCAAATACGGCTAACGTATCCTCAAACCAAAACCCCAAACCCAAATCTAAGAAAATACGGATTTGGACTAATCCACGTCCTACGGGCGACGACATAACTCAGTCTCCGTATACAATCCACGGGCAACCGAACACAAAACAAACACCCACGACACGAAGTGATCATCTAGAGAAGGAGAAAGTTGTTACCGCCATGCGGTAGCGTAATTAACTGTAGGGGCTTGCGCCTGCAGGGAAGAGCGTCCCCACAATTAAAAACCCCTCAAGCGAGGGGGAATCTGACGAAGTCTGCTACATCGGACACATCCGTTTAAACCTTCGATACATGGTGCCATAAATCAATCTGGCATCTTCGGAGAGGTGGACGGATAGCACCAATTAGCATCTGCCCCGAATCTCAGGCAAGGCGTCACCCTGTCTTGGCCGCCGTTCGGAGGGGAACAGTTGTTACACCCACAAAGGGGTTTCCTAACTCAGGCGAAACGATGTAGGGCGTATATGGGGATATGCGCGGGAGCTTGATTAAATACGCGTATATGATACCGTATTTTAATCTGGCGTTTTCTATTGGTCGGGTCGTATGAGATATGACCGGATTATTAAATCAAGTGTTGATTTAATATCAATTGATCATTAGCACATTTATTAAACCCTTTCTTTAATATATATGCATGAATGTATGTATGTTTATATTGATATGTATGCACACATTCATGCATACATGTGTTATGGTTGATGATACATTGGAGATGGTGTTCATACCATAATTTTGCATTATTATATTCCCCATTCTTATTTATTTTACAAATAAACAGGTGCTTTTGATCCATGTCTGCTATATAGTTGCAGGTTACAGGTTCTCAGAACAAAAACAGTGAAAAAGATGAAAAGACGATACAAAAGTGAGACTATGACCGATAAATGGAAGAATCTTGATCAAGCCTACAGTTTGAAGACTAAACGAAGATCAATAGACGATTTCACAAAGAACAAGGGCAGTGCAAGGTTCAAGACTTCGACACGAAGCAAGCAGTAAAGTCCACAAAATCATTCACCGTGGGAATCTGGAAGAAAACTAGAAAACAATCTGAGAAACCGGGTGAAGAAACAAGAAGCAAAATGCAGCTAGAAGAAACCCAGAAGAAATCAGTAACCAAGCCCCCTATACGGCCGCGGATCTACGGCCAAACCTGCCTTTTGGCCACGGTTCCACGGCCATAGGAAGCGCGTGTCGGTGGAAAAATTCCGTGGCGCGTGCGAGGCGCGTGTCTGTGGTGTCGGTGTGTCGGTGCAGTAAATAGGGTTTTCTTAGGGTAAAATTGTAAATGCAGACGTGAATCAATTGTAACCTTAGGGTTTCTATGATCTATAAATAGAAGCCCTAAAGCTCTTTTTTAGGTATGTCTCTTCTTGTGTCTCATTTCATTTTATCAAAATTCAGATCTGTAAATTTCTACAATGTATGTAGAGAGCATCAAATAAAAATTAGGAGTAAGTTTTCTTTTCATTACCCTAGTTAAATTTTATTTCCATGCCCTAGGTAATTTCTTTCTTGCCCTAGTATAGATCTTTATTATCTACCCTAGTTAATTAGTAGAAAATGTTTTTCAATTCCCTAATGAGTGAGTAGTCTCCTCACTTGTTAGGGTTAGATTTGGGGAAGGCTTGAGAGATGAAGATCTCTCACCCTTTTCTTGCCCATCACACGTTTTTATAGGACTCCATGCATACATGCACACACCGCTCCCTACGGCACCCTATCCTATGATGTAGCGGTGATACCGTAGTATAAACGACCGGTTGAGCATTTTTTCCATGGAGGTTAGGGTAAGGATTAAGAAAGGAAGGACAAGAACCTAGAGGAAGAAACATCGTTTCTTCCCGATGGTACTAATCCCCTTTATTAATTGTTACCATAACACCTCATAGATCTTAATTAGGGCATAGAAAGCGGTGAGGAATATTAACTTTCCAAACTTAACCTAAACCTAGCCCTAGCAAGATTTAGATCAATTTAGTTTTTAGATTTAATCAATCTGACACCAATTGGAATTAACTCGTTAGAACAATTAGAGAATACACAAATCCTTATGGACCGACCCGTACTCACCGGCTAGCTACCAAGCGACGCCGTTCTTGATTGCGGTTAACAAATATTTTTGATTCATCTTTTAAAAAGCGCAAGCACGCTAAATTTCTCAATCAAATGGCGCCGTTGCCGGGGATGGCGTGTTATTTTCTTTTTGTAATTTCGGGTTAATATAAATTGAAAAAAAAATCATAACAACTGGAAAAAAATATATAATTTTTTTTTATCATCTTGTTATTTTGTGATGGGTATTTTCTTTTGAATTGTGTAGGATCAAAGAACAGATTCAGATCTAAAAAAATCCAGAGATCAAAATAGAAAACCCTAGATCTGAACAACAGAGAAAAGTCAAACCAGAGGGGCAGAAGAATTTTCAGGAACCGATTCGCAAAGCTCACCGCGGAACCGCGGCGCAAACCCTCCTTTGGCGGCGGAAACGCGGTCGGAAGGTGACGTCGGCACGAGGAAAAACCACTGTGAGCTTTCTCTCTCCTCCTCTGAACTCCCTGATATCTCCTCTGTAAAATTTGCCTGCAGGATTCTTTGCGCCAAAAAATTTCTCTCCCTTCCAATAATTGATCTGTAGGATTCTTTGCGCCACGTTTAAAAAAAAATTGCTTGCAAGTGATTGTGTTTACTGCTTTGCATATTTTAAATTGACTTTAAGGGGCTTTTACACCAATCCAGATTGGGTAGGGATTTCATTACCCTTCCCAGGACCCCAAAAATCACATAAGGCATATTGCATTGACCATGAATCTAATTAAAAAAGATTAGACTCAGCCCTAAGGACTTCGTTCTCAATAGGACAAAGGAATAGTTGTAGGCATCGACCGTTGATCCTAACTTGACTTTGTGGAGTCTAAGGCAAGTGGTTACTTAATTAGGCCCACTACTTACGTAGTGGAGAATCTTTCACTTACCTGGCACTTACCTGGCCACAATTGGCGGTGAAGAGGCGGTTTGAGGTCCTACTTCTTGCCTTTTGGAACAGTTAGGAGTTGTCTAACTGACCTAGGTGACCCTAGATCTAAGCCTGATTGTGCATTTGTGGTTGATTGAACGTGTGTCTAAGCCTTTTATCAAAAATCTTTTTTGCAAAAAGCTCCACATAAAAAAAACACGAAAAGAACGAAAAGAAATTTTTTTTACAAAAACTTGCAACTTGTCGCTAAGAAATCTGTGCACCCCACATTCTTTTTCTTCTCCTTTCTTACATCATGGGTACCCCACCTTCCAAAACTCTTGCCGAACTTTGGTACCCTCATCCAAACATTGCTTCATATGCGAATTGTTTTAGTCGAATTACAGACGACCCCTCTACGCCCAAAATTTCTTTGAAAGATCGAATAGAAGCATCTAGGAGAAACAGTTCGACTCTGCAATCCACTTTGTATCAATCATTTCAACCCTCACCACCTTCTTACGTTGATACTCCTTTTTCGAGTTCTGTTGTAACTCCGAAACCCAAGTCTATTGCTGAACATATAGAACAATCTCGTAACCGATCTTTCATTCCTTTCAACACTTCCAGTTCGCGGGATTAACAAGTCCATTCACCTTTTTATCCAAATGTTGATCCTATTCCTGTCCAACCATTCAATTCCTACCAGTCCTACCCGACTTTCACACCTTCCCTAGATATTGATTCTACACAACCATTTGGGAGTTTCACGTATCCAAACAACTTTGAATCTTTTACTGAAACCCCTTCACAACTTATGTCTAGTTTAGAACAGTCGTTGGAAGCTTATATGGTAGCGACAAACCAAATGATGAGGAATGTGGATGCGTCCATGGCCGCCCTTATACAACCTAGTGAACCGGTAGCTAGTTTCCAACTAGCTCCAAATTTTCCAATGTATGATGAGGCAGTTGGACAGAGTAAGAATTTGAGTGGTGAGAGTGAGTTCTACACACTTCCAAATCAAACCTACCCATCACCAATTGAATCCCACAACTCCGGTTTTGAATGTCTATCAAGTGTTCCAAAAGATTCACCCGTTGAAGATAAAACGTGTAATGAGTTGTGCGACTTTGTAGTGTTTGATTTACCAGATTGTGAAGGGTCCCTTTCAAGTGAAACCATCACTAATTCTTTCGAACTCTACACCTCAAATCTAGAACATGAATTGATAAATATCCATGTTTTTGATGAGGTGTCTGAAAAAATTGATTTTCACTTGATTGAGGATATTGACGCCGGGAATATTTTGGATGATGAAACCGTAGATTTGACTGAAATTTTATGTAACGCCCGAGCCCAATAATACTATTTCTTTTGCTAGTTGAGTGTTATATATTGCTCATTCCAATTATCCTGATTGTTTGGTGCTTTTTGCAAAATTTTAACCGGTTAAGTCATTTTGGCACATAACAAATTTTAACACCTAAAATAAAATTAAGAATATCCATGTTGGCCTACTCTTCGCCACTAGTCGCGTGGTAGCGTCCGCGTGTCGAGATTCCGTCCCGTTCGGTGAAACGGGCATGTTTGGACGACTACGTGCGCGTGCAAGTGTCCGACTTGGGGGCATGCATTTTAATCATTAAACACCTCTTTTCAAAATTTGGAACTCGCTTAAAATCCTACAATTTGAATTTGAAACATTTGGGCGCAACCCGGGCGCGATTTGGAAATGTTTCATTTAGCGCCGAAAATGCCCATTTAATTAAATATCTTAAAACTAAAATATATACAATTATAAATTTCTTTAACCGTTAAATTATTTAAAATCTTTTCAAATCTCCTTTTAAATCCCTCCCCAGCCAATCGCGTGGCTCTTTTTCCTCGTGGGCCCCCACCTATCCTCTCTCTCTCTCCGTCTCTCTCTATCTCTCTCTATTCTCTTTCTCTCTCTCTCTCTAACAAACTCTCTCTCTCTCTCCTCCTATATATATTTATCATGCAGCCGCCCTATTCATCTTCCCCCTCGCGAGAAAAACCCTCGAACCCCGTCGAACCCTAGCCGCTCGTCGCCGTCGCCGCCGCAGTCCCCGCGCCGACGAGACCAGCACCCTTGCCTGCACCGCAACCCCGTCCTCCTCTGCCCCTCCTTCCTCCGTTCTCCCTCCTCCATAACCTGCAAACCCACCCCGACGACATCACCCGGCCGCAGATCTCGCCGTCGACGCCGCCTCTCGTCACCAACGACGCCTGCGACTCCCTCTCTTCCTCCTCGTCCCAACCTCGTCATCGCCTTCCTCCTCCCCTCGCCGGACCACCAGAACCCGAGCCAGAACCCTAGCACCAACCCCCCGGGTCGCCGGAAAATGTGCCGTCGACCCTCGTCGACGTCACCCGCGCCACCTCCTCTCCAACTTGCAACCCAGACCAGACCTTACCTCCCCTCGCTGCACGGCACCACCCTTTTCCAGCGAACCCAGAAACTTCCCAGCCTTCGCAGCAGCCGTCGCTGCCTCGCCGGCGTCCCAGCGCCGTCGAGCCCGCCGTGGTTGCCCCCTGGTGTCTCCCTGTAAGCATCCCTTACCTTTACTTTTGTGCGAAGCCCCCTCGCTGGTCGTTTGTTCACGTATATCGCGTTTGCTAACTTCGTTGCTTTTGACTTTTGCCGGATTCCGACCGTGCCGTCGTTTGACCCGACGCTCCAGCGAAGTACCCTGGTCCGTGTGGTCCCGCTGTTCGCTGTTAGGACTCGATCCGTAGTCCGTGCACCCGTCTCGTGTTTTCCGCCGACATTGCATCCGTGCTTTCCGGTTTGCGAAACCGTCGAGGCAAGTATCTGAATACTTGCTTTAACATGCTAGTACACAAGATCAAGTCTTGCTACAAACTTAATCATCATATTATTTACTATAACCACACAGCTATTAGTAATATCGATATCATATTATAACTCCGAATTGACGGTTACAATTATTCTTAACGTTGAATCGGTATGGTAGTTTCTTGAAATTAATCGGTCTGCTATCAACCCACACTTTAACTAACTAAACTAAGTAGATCATCCTTGCTTCGTTTGTTAAATCACCCATGAGACAATTACGATGCTTTAGTTTAATTCATGTAGCTTCATTACGTCATGTTGTTGATATTGTTTCACTTTATGATTATTGCACCCAAGTGTGCTCAAACCTGCTAGTCTAATACTGCTGCATCATATTCTTGTACCATTGTGATTAAGTGAACCGTTATTGTTAATTACTTTCTTGCTGCTGTTACTTATTTGATCCTACACCTGTTGAGAGCACATACTCGGTTACATTGCATATTGACTCGACCCTGCCACACCTGACATATATTTACATACTGATAAACCAGACATGACACCCTGTACATATCGACTCAACCTGTTGAAACATGGCCTGACCTGTTACATGATCTCATGCCGACAAACTTGACTCGGGGTCCTCATGGACCACTCCTGTTGTCTATCCAGACAAACCTGACCTGTTCCCTGATCCTGTGTTGACATTAATCCTGGACTACTGGATACCTGACCTGACATACATAACTTGGGGGTATGGGGAAATCAAAGGTGAAACCGACTTGTAACTCAACAGTTCGATACTTGTTCTGATCAGTCTTACGGGCTTGGCCAGTCCGGGAGTGATGATGCTGACATCACTCGTCCATCCTACTACCTACTTTACTGCCTAGCGGCACGTCTCGGATTCAGCCCTGAGAACCTTGACCGTGGTCCCGGGCACGCACGGGATACTATTGAGTTACATCGACGATTCATCAATTGATTTCAAAGACTATAGAGTAGAAACCTGATAGGACAGTTTAGTCACCACTGCACATTACCCTGCTCTGTTATTTCTTAGTACTGCTTTATTCATGTTCATACCTGCATTGCTTATTACCATGTTTATATTATACTATTTGGTTGACATGACGCGCTGACGTCTGGGTTTTGCATGGCCCAGATTCCTTACCACTATTGACGTCCGAGCAGGAGTACTTCAGCCAGCAGGCTGAACTGTGAGTTCCTTAGGGTTTAGTTTATTTATTTTCATTCCATTTCCAGATGTGAGCCCGCATTATGGGACGTACTGTTTATTTATTGTATTGAATCATTTGCTTCCGCACTCATTGTTTATTGATTCTTGTTATTATGATTTGGACATGTATTAGATTAGTTTATTGTTTTGTTCTTGATATCTCTACAACCGTAATGTGACTGTGGATGGATATTTCCTACCCACAGGTAGCATGGTTGGCTATGTCACATGCCCAATCTTGCGTACTCTGGGAAGCGGGGCGTGACATGGTTCTTTTGGTATCAGAGACATAGGTTAGTCGGGTTGATTATTTTGTAGTTGGGTATTGTACCCAATACATGAATCAGAATAACCGTGTTTAGGAAACATGTCTTGCCACCTTGACCGTTTTGCCATTCTTGAATCACATTCTTCCGGATTATATCTTTTACGACATGCAAACTTACTTTGCATTGTCAACTCGGAAACCTGATTTCTTGTTATCCCTAGGACTTGGGCGACTTGGGTGGAGTTAAGTAATTGTGGCTATGATACCGCGGCATAGCTACAATGCAGTACTCTATTTAAGTATCTTGGAGTTCTAGCCTTGATCCACATTCAGAATCTATCATCATGCTAATGTTGGGTGTTTTGAATTCAGGATTATGACAGGTAAGAAGTTGAAGACGTACCGGAGGCGTGTGAGCGAAGCCGCCATGCTTGGAGTGATAAGAGAAATGCTGGAAATCAAAGAGACAGACTGAGCTGAATCAGCAATAGAAGATTTGTTTCAGGAAAGATTGCAGATCGTTCAGCAGTCTGTAAACAATGATGGAACTAGACCAGTCGAACGAGTAAGGACCGTAGCAGATTTCAGACTTTGGGTCCGTCTACATTTACTGGTTTAAAGGAGCTGTTACCAGCCGAGCAGAGGCTGGTGACACGGAGGATTTGCTGATTGCGGCACAAATCCCAGAGGACAAGAGGTTGTTGTGATGCGCTTTCAGCTAGTGGTTTACGCCGAGAGTGTTGGCTTGCGGAGGAGACCTGCTTGCCCAAGCCAATCAGTTGAGCGGATTTCTCTAAGAGTTTCCTGGAGAAATTCTTCCCGCGGACTGCACGGGAGGAAATGGAAGAGAAGTTCATCGGACTAAGACAGAATGGAGCAACCGTGGACGTGCATGCAGCAGAATGGACGAGACTCAGTAGTCTCGCTGGACCTTCCACAGCCAACTATGTAGACAGCAGTTGCGGTAAGGAAGCAGTTCTGTCGGGCCAGTCGAGTTGAGGGCTAGGCCGACAAACAGTGTTCTTGCAGCAATGGTAGTGGATAGTAATGAAGAGCCGGCAGTTGTTCGCGACTTTATGGATGTGTTTGAAGATATATCAGGCTTACCGCCGAAGCGAGATGTGGAGTTTGCGATTGACCTCATTCCTGGTGCAGCGCCAGTATCAAAATCTTATTATCCGATGGCACCGGTGGAATTGGAAGAAGTTAAGAAACAAGTTGGTGAATTACTCGAGAAGGGATGGATTCGAAGCAGCAACTCACCTTGGGGAGCTCCAGTTCTTTTAGTAAAGAAGAAGGATGGACGAGAAGGATGTGCATTGATTACCGAGAAGTGAACCGGGTGACTATTAAGAACGAGTACCCGATTCCTCACATTGGAGAACTTTTTGGGCAGCTTAGTGGTGCGAGAGTATTCTCGAAACTGGATTTACGATCCGGATATCATCAGGTCCGAGTGAAGGCAGAAGACATTTGCAAGACGGCGTTTCGAACTCGATATGGACATTTCGAGTACCTAGTGATGCCCTTCGGAGTAACGAATGCGCCGGCAATATTCATGGATTTGATGAACAGGATCTTTTCACCATACCTGGACCAGTTTATTGTGGTATTCATTGATGATATTCTGGTATACTCGAAGAGTCCGGAGGAGCATGCTGAGCATTTAAAGATCGCACTACAGACGCTGAGACAGGAGAAATTATTCGCGAAGATGAGTAAGTGCGAATTCTGGCTGGAAGAAGTGAAGTTCCTGGGGCATGTTGTGTCGGGCGATGGAATCGCTGTTGATCCCGAGAAGATTACAGCAGTTCGTGATTGGCCAACTCCAAAGAATGTTGCGGAGATAAGAAGTTTTCTTGGACTCGCCGGATACTACAGAAGATTTGTGGAGAACTTCGCTCGTGTAGCTGAGCCGTTAACCAAGTTCACGCGCAAGGAGGTACCGTTTGTTTGGACGGATGGATGTGCATTGGCCTTCGAGACGTTGAAGCAAAAGTTGATAACCGTCCCGATCCTGACCGTACCAGATAATTCAGGAGGACTGGTGATACACATCGACGCATCCGGAAAAGGATTGGGATGTGTTTTGATGCAGAACGGGAAAGTCGTCGCTTACGCGTCGAGGCAACTGAAGACTCATGAGAAGAATTATCCGACTCATGAATTAGAGCTTGCAGCCGTGATCTTCGCCCTGAAGATTTGGAGACACTACCTTTTGGGCGAGAGAGTCGAAGTCATTACTGATCACAAGAGTTTGAAGTATGTATTCACTCAGAAGGAGTTGAACATGAGGCAACGCAGATGGTTGGAGTTGATGGCCGACTACGACCTTGATCTTAAGTACCATCCGGGTAAAGTTAACGTCGTGCCAGATGCGCTAAGTCGGTTACCAGCAATTCAGGTATTGACCGCACAACGGGAGATCATTGCGGATTTTCAGAGATTTGACTTGGAGGTTGTGCTACCATATGCTACGGGACAGTTGATGCAATTGCAAGTATAGTCGTCCTTGGTTGAGAAGATTAAAGCGGCACAATCGCAGGATCCTAGACTACAAAAGTTTCGAGAGCAGGTTGAAGCCGGACTACGAACCGATTTACTGATCCATGAAGACGGTTCGTTGAGATATGGTAGCCGTGTGTGTGTGCCAAAAGGAGATGTGCGTGAAGAGCTTATGAAGGAGGCACACAGTTCAGCTTACTCTGTACATCCAGGAGGGACAAAGATGTACCGAGATATTCGACAGCACTTCTGGTGGGAAGGTATGAAACGGGAAATTGCTCGCTACGTGGCTAAGTACTTGGTGTGTCAGCAAGTCAAGGCTGAACACCAAAGGGTTGCTGGTTTGTTGCAACCACTTCCGATTCCTCAGTGGAAGTGGGAACATATAACCATGGATTTCGTGACGGCTTTACCGCGGAGTCCAAAGGGCAACAATGCAGTATGGGTGATTGTCGATCGGTTGACCAAGGCGGCTCACTTTATTCCTTTTCGGGTTGGTCAATCGACAGAGACCTTGGCAGAGCGGTACATGCAGGAGATTGTGAGATTGCATGGAGTACCGGTAAGCATCGTGTCCGATCGGGACACTCGGATCTTGTCGCACTTCTGGAGGAGTTTACAAGAAAGTTTGGGGACTCGATTGAAGTTTAGCACAGCTTATCATCCTCAAACTGATGGACAATCGGAGAGAACGATCTAGACCCTTGAAGATATGTTGAGGGCTTGCATGTTAGACTTCAAAGGTTCTTGGGAGGATCATCTATACCTGGTGGAGTTTTCGTACAACAATAGCTTCCAAGCGACAATTCAGATGGCTCCGTTTGAAGCATTGTATGGTCGTAAGTGCCGTTCACCTGTTTGTTGGGATGATGTTGGTGAACGAAGGTTACTAGGACCAGATTTGGTGGTACAGACAGTCGAGAAGGTGAATACAATCAGGAAGCATATGAAGGCAGCTCAAGACAGACAGAAAAGTTGGGCCGACACGTCAAGAAGACCTCTAGAGTTCGCCGTGGGTGATTTGGTATTCCTGAAGATATCACCGACTAGAGGGGTAATTCGCTTTGGAAGTCGGGGAAAGCTTAGTCCCCGATTCGTTGGACCCTTCGAGATATTGGAGCGTGTTGGAGAGGTAGCGTACCGGTTGGCGTTACCACAGTCATTAGCAGGAGTGCACGATGTGTTCCATGTGTCTCAACTACGGAGGTATGTTCGCGATGAGACTCATGTCTTGGATCATTCGGAGTTGACTGTGCGGGAGGACCTAACTTTTGAGGAGCGACCAGTTGAAATCAAGGATCGAAGAGAAAAGGTTCTTAAGAACAAGGTTATCCCTCTTGTGCTAGTTTCTTGGGGTAATCGATCGCATGGAGAATCCACTTGGGAGCGAGAAGACGAGATCCGGCAGAAATTCCCTCACCTTTTCCAGTAGTTAGCTATCTTGTATTCTTGGAATTTCGAGGACGAAATTCTTTTGTAGTTGGGTATGATGTAACACCCGAGCCCAATAATACTATTTCTTTTGCTAGTTGAGTGTTATATATTGCTCATTCCAATTATCCTGATTGTTTGGTGCTTTTTGCAAAATTTTAACCGGTTAAGTCATTTTGGCACATAACAAATTTTAACACCTAAAATGAAATTAAGAATATCCATGTTGGCCTACTCGTCGCCACTAGTCGCGTGGTAGCGTCCGCGTGTCGAGATTCCGTCCCGTTCGGTGAAACGGGCATGTTTGGACGACTACGTGCGCGTGCAAGTGTCCGACTTGGGGGCATGCATTTTAATCATTAAACACCTCTTTTCAAAATTTGGAACTCGCTTAAAATCCTACAATTTGAATTTGAAACATTTGGGCGCAACCCGGGCGCGATTTGGAAATGTTTCATTTAGCGCCGAAAATGCCCATTTAATTAAATATCTTAAAACTAAAATATATACAATTATAAATTTCTTTAACCGTTAAATTATTTAAAATCTTTTCAAATCTCCTTTTAAATCCCTCCCCAGCCAATCGCGTGGCTCTTTTTCCTCGTGGGCCCCCACCTATCCTCTCTCTCTCTCCGTCTCTCTCTATCTCTCTCTATTCTCTTTCTCTCTCTCTCTCTAACAAACTCTCTCTCTCTCTCTCCTCCTATATATATTTATCATGCAGCCGCCCTATTCATCTTCCCCCTCGCGAGAAAAACCCTCGAACCCCGTCGAACCCTAGTCGCTCGTCGCCGTCGCCGCCGTAGTCCCCGCGCCGACGAGACCAGCACCCTTGCCTGCGCCGCAACCCCGTCCTCCTCTGCCCCTCCTTCCTCCGTTCTCCCTCCTCCATAACCTGCAAACCCACCCCGACGACATCACCCGACCGCAGATCTCGCCGTCGACGCCGCCTCTCGTCACCAACGACGCCTGCGACTCCCTCTCTTCCTCCTCGTCCCAACCTCGTCGTCGCCTTCCTCCTCCCCTCGCCGGACCACCAGAACCCGAGCCAGAACCCTAGCACCAACCCCCCGGGTCGCCGTGAAAACGTGCCGTCGACCCTCGTCGACGTCACCCGTGCCACCTCCTCTCCAACTTGCAACCCAGACCAGACCTTACCTCCCCTCGCTGCACGGCACCACCCTTTTCCAGCGAACCCAGAAACTTCCCAGCCTTCGCAGCAGCCGTCGCTGCCTCGCCGGCGTCCCAGCGCCGTCGAGCCCGCCGTGGTTGCCCCCTGGTGTCTCCCTGTAAGCATCCCTTACCTTTACTTTTGTGCGAAGCCCCCTCGCTGGTCGTTTGTTCACGTATATCGCATTTGCTAACTTCGTTGCTTTTGACTTTTGCCGGATTCCGACCGTGCCGTCGTTTGACCCGACGCTCCAGCGAAGTACCCTGGTCCGTGTGGTCCCGCTGTTCGCTGTTAGGACTCGATCCGTAGTCCGTGCACCCGTCTCGTGTTTTCCGCCGACATTGCATCCGTGCTTTCCGGTTTGCGAAACCGTCGAGGCAAGTATCTGAATACTTGCTTTAACATGCTAGTACACAAGATCAAGTCTTGCTACAAACTTAATCATCATATTATTTACTATAACCACACAGCTATTAGTAATATCGATATCATATTATTACTCCGAATTGACGGTTACAATTATTCTTAACGTTGAATCGGTATGGTAGTTTCTTGAAATTAATCGGTCTGCTATCAACCCACACTTTAACTAACTAAACTAAGTAGATCATCCTTGCTTCGTTTGTTAAATCACCCATGAGACAATTACGATGCTTTAGTTTAATTCATGTAGCTTCATTACGTCATGTTGTTGATATTGTTTCACTTTGTGATTATTGCACCCAAGTGTGCTCAAACCTGCTAGTCTAATACTGCTGCATCATATTCTTGTACCATTGTGATTAAGTGAACCGTTATTGTTAATTACTTTCTTGCTGCTGTTAGTTATTTGATCGTACACCTGTTGAGAGCACATACTCGGTTACATTGCATATTGACTCGACCCTGCTCACACCTGACATATATTTACATACTGATACACCAGACATGACACCCTGTACATATCGACTCAACCTGTTGAAACATGGCCTGACCTGTTACATGATCTCATGCCGACAAACTTGACTCGGGGTCCTCATGGACCACTCCTGTTGTCTATCCAGACAAACCTGACCTGTTCCCTGATCCTGTGTTGACATTAATCCTGGACTACTGGATACCTGACCTGACATACATAACTTGGGGATATGGGGAAATCAAAGGTGAAACCGACTTGTAACTCAACAGTTCGATACTTGTTCTGATCAGTCTTACGGGCTTGGCCAGTCCGGGAGTGATGATGCTGACATCACTCGTCCATCCTACTACCTACTTTACTGCCTAGCGGCACGTCTCGGATTCAGCCCTGAGAACCTTGACCGTGGTCCCGGGCACGCACGGGATACTATTGAGTTACATCGACGATTCATCAATTGATTTCAAAGACTATAGAGTAGAAACCTGATAGGACAGTTTAGCCACCACTGCACATTACCCTACTCTGTTATTTCTTAGTACTGCTTTATTCATGTTCATACCTGCATTGCTTATTACCATGTTTATATTATACTATTTGGTTGACATGACGCGCTGACGTCTGGGTTTTGCATGGCCCAGATTCCTTACCACTATCGACGACCGAGCAGGAGTACTTCAGCCAGCAGGCTGAACTGTGAGTTCCTTAGGGTTTAGTTTATTTATTTTCATTCCATTTCCAGATGTGAGCCCGCATTATGGGACGTACTGTTTATTATTGTATTGAATCATTTGCTTCCGCACTCATTGTTTATTGATTCTTGTTATTATGGATTTGGACATGTATTAGATTAGTTTATTGTTTTGTTCTTGATATCTCTACAACCGTAATGTGACTGTGGATGGATATTTCCTACCCACAGGTAGCATGGTTGGCTATGTCACGTGCCCAATCTTGCGTACTCTGGGAAGCGGGGCATGACATTTTATCTCCAATTCATCATCCTGAGTCATTAAATGTTTCTCCCGAACTTCATATGCGTCTTGATGATAATTGCATGGATGAGATAACTTTTGAGGAGAATTATGAGGATAGTATTGAGGATGAACCATTTTTGTTTGATGAGTCGAATTTTCCAATTCATCCTCCTGAACCTTTAACTGTTATACTTCCTAAATCACCCTCCCTCCTTTCCATCGTTCCGACCACACAAAAGATCACGCAGGAGGACTGTGAGCTTGAAAATTTTCTATTCGATCACAACAGTTTTGACGCCACTAGTGTGTTCCTCTTTGAATCTGACACGGTTCTCACAGACGATAACGATTACGAGTGTTTCACTTTTTTGGACGATTTTGAAGACTCACCGCCCGGGTTTGAGTCCTTTGAATTTTCAGATGAGTTAGTTAAACCATCAGACTCGGTTGCTTACAGTCATTTCGAACCATTGATGGAATCCTTCAAGTTCGAGACAGATTACTTAGGTGAGAATAAGACTATCCTTAAATCACTCCCTTTCGTCCTTCCTATCGTTTCGACCACGCAAGAATTCGTCGCGTTTTCATTTTCAATGGATGGTTTACCAAGTTCAAAGTACCCATGTTTTCTCGCGAACCTTGAGGGATTTGACCCCATTACTCGACGGGTTAATAGATTAGCACAATCGCTTTTAACACATCGGTCATAACAAATTATGCTAATTTATTCACTCGATTTACACCCTCAAGTTCGTACTACACTTCTTTCACTTTTCCGCCATTCTTCTCCGAATATACCGAGACCATATTCCACACTTCTTCCCATACGGTCTCGTGTGTTTCTCAACTCTTTTCTCTACACTCCATTCTTTCACCAACCCTACCATTATCACGATAGAATTTTTGAATGGTTGGTGCTAACCTTTGGCCTGTGTAAGGCCTTGTATAGTTTGATTTTTCTCCTCCCTAACTCTGAACTTTAACGCTTAAAACAGTGGAAACACTGTTTCACTTAAGTTTGGGGGGACCTTGTTGTATATATTTTGTTTTTCTTTTAACAATAAAAAAAATTTGTAAATAAATAAACAGGGGAGCGCCGACAATTTTGACCTTCTTGGTGTAGCCTGATAGTGAGGACACTGTCAAGTTTAAGTTTGGGGGTATGCTCGGTAAGCCTTCTTCCTTCGCATTCATGTGTATATTTTTGCATTTGCATACTTATTTTAAAACCCATAAAAACTAAAAAAATTTAAAAATTATAAAAAATGAAACATTCAATTTTGGCCATAATTGACTAGAGTTTGCCAAATAGGTTAACTAGTTAGGAACAACTAGATCTTAGATTTCGTAAATTAAAAACCCTAAAAATTACCTTTCTTAAAATTTAGCGGTAGAAAGTATATGTCTTTGTAGTTTACTTAGAAATAGGCAAATTTTGAGTTCACTTCTTGGGCTAAGTCGAAATAAAGGAAGAGTATTGATATTTTTATTAAAGTATAAGTCTGAAAAATAATTCCTAAACTTAAGTCTAAATTCTGAAAATATATACCCTACAAATTGCACAAACACGAACCTTGAAACTTGGGATAGTAGAAGAGACCTTGAAATGCTCGTGTCTAAAGTCCTTAGTACGAAGAAAATAAAATAAAAATACAAGTGTGAATAAAGAGATAAAAAAAAATGAACACTGGTTTTTGTAATTACTTAAGACTGCATTAATAGAAAAAAATATTTAGCGAGGGTGCTTCATCACCTAGTGCCTTAGACCAACTGGTTTGGGAGTCACTGCTAAAAGCCTTAGGGATTACAAGACTAGGAATTACGTTTTAATGTGCAAACACATTTTGTAATCGGTCGTTGGTACCTCAAAAAGTATTAACGGTCGCATGAAGAATGTGTGAGCAATTTCATCTAAAAATTACTTTGGACGATGGACAAGAGTATAATAGCTTGATTTGAATTTCCAAGTGTAGGGGTGATATATACACAAACGTAGGGGTATGTGATTGGGTTTTAGATAAGAGATAGGAATGAAAAATAAGACTTATATCTTTAATAGAGATGATAAAAATTCCTAAGTTGAGATGGAACCCTAGAAGGAAAATTTGAAAGATGCTAAAAGCTAAGTAAATTCACAAGAATATATATAATCTTAAGTTAAATGATAAGGAAGCGTGAAAAATACGGGTGGATAATTTATGAGTCGAAAATAATAGAGTTTCTTGTTAGAAAACCTAATTAGAGAATAAAAGTTAATAGGCCGAATTGATAGGATTTTGTGGGTAGTATCCGCTGAAAACCCTCAGGAGACAACACTCCTCCTACTAGGGACACTTAGAGGTTTAACGGCTTGTTGCACGAGCTCAATGCAATCGCGTTTCCTTGCGAAAGTGAGGCTAGCTCTTTTTCAAGAATAAAACTAGGTTTGCTCGAGGACGAGCAAAACATAAGTTTGGGGGTATTTGTTCATACCATAATTTTGCATTATTATATTCCCCATTCTTATTTATTTTACAAATAAACAAGTGCTTTTGATCCATGTCTGCTACATAGTTGCAGGTTACAGGTTCTCGGAACAAAAACAGTGAAAAGATGAAAAGACGATACAAAAGTGAGACTACGACCGACAAATGGAAGAATCTTGATCAAGCATACAGTTTGAAAACTAAACGAAGATCAATGGACGATTTCACAAAGAACAAGGGCAGTGCAAGGTTCAAGACTTCGACACGAAGCAAGCAGTAAAGTCCACGAAATCATTCACTGTGGGAATCTGGAAGAAAACTAGAAAACAATCTGAGATACCAAGCGAAGAAACAAGAAGCAAAATGCAGCTAGAAGAAACCCAGAAGAAATCAGTAACCAAGCCCCCTATACGGCTACGGATCCGCGGCCAAACCTGCGCCATAGGAAGCGCGTGTCGGTGGAAAAATTCCGTGGCACGTGCGAGGCGCGTGTCGGTGGTGTCGGTGCATCGGTGCAGTGAATAGGGTTTTCTTAGGGTAAAATTGTAAATGCAGACGTGAATCAATTGTAACCTTAGGGTTTCTATGATCTATAAATAGAACCCCTAAACCTCTTTTTAAGGTATGCCTCTTCTTGTGCCTCATTTCATTTTATCAAAATTCAGATCTGTAAATTTCTGCAATGTATGAAGAGAGTATCAAATAAAAATTAGGAGTAAGTTTTCTTTTCATTGCCCTAGTTAAATTTTATTTCCATGCCCTAGGTAATTTCTTTCTTGCCCTAATATAGATCTTTATTATCTGCCCTAGTTAATTAGTAGAAAATGTTTTTCAATTCCCTAATGAGTGAGTAGTCTCCTCACTTGTTAGGGTTAGATTTGGGGAAGGCTTGAGAGATGAAGATCTCTCACCCCTTTTTTTCCGATCACACGTTTTTATAGGACTCCATGCATACATGCACACACCGCTCCCTACGGCACCCTATCCCACGAGGTAGCAGTGATACCGTAGTATAAACGACCGGTTGAGCGTGTTTTCCATGGAGGTTAGGGTAAGGATTAAGAAAGGAAGGACAAGAACCTAGAGGAAGAAACATCGTTTCTTCCCGATGATACAATCCCCTTTATTAATTGTTACCATAATACTTCATAGATCTTAATTAGGGCATAGAAAGCAGTGAGGAATATTGACTTTCCAAACTTAACCTAAACCTAACCCTAGCAAGATTTAGATCAATTTAGTTTTTAGATTTAATCAATCCGACACCAATCAGAATTAACTCGTTAGAACAATTAGAGAATACACAAATCCCTATGGACCGACCCGTACTCACCGGCTAGCTACCAAGCGAAGCCGTTCTTGATTGCGGTTAACAAATATTTTTGATTCATCTTTTAAAAAGCACAAGCACGCTAAATCTCTCAATCAGATGGCTATGCAAGACTCACATGGAAACTATTATGATGTTTTTAATTATTGAGTTAATGAAAATGGGAATTAAATCATGGTTGATTTTTTTTCCTTCTACACACTTCTTGAGTTGACTAACTATAACCATGGTTTCATTTCTAATTACCTATTAACTCAACCATTAAAAATATCTAGATATTTTTCATGCTTGGTTAAGAGTGAGGGTGACTCTCTCTTTCATTGATTATTATCTTTTGTTTATCTTTCTTGAGCTCAAGCAAGCCATCTCCTTCTCCTTCTTCCTCCAAGCTCTTTACCTCTTTCAAAGTGAGTGAAGAAAAAGAAAAAGAAAGGTTTTTAAGCGAGAATATTACCCACATCACCAATCTATATTAGTCTAGCACATTAGTGTAGGTTGTTTATTTCACTTCCACTTAGGTCAAGTAAAGCTAGGAGTTTGAGCAAAGGGACTTCGTGGTGGATCGTCATGGATTTCGAAGGCTTCAAGCGAATCCGTTCAAACTCCGAGTAGATCCAAGGAGTCAAGGAGGAGAGGTCTATAAATGTTGTATTTCTCCCCTCTTAGTGTTAGACACTTGCTAGTATGTGATACTTGCTTACCTTTTACCCTAATGCTCTGGTTCGATCCTAGGTTCGGTTTTGCTTAGCACCCTAGAATTTTTAAAGTTGCATATTTGATGCTTGTCAAAACCTTGCGAGGGTGCTAGGCAAACCCCTACAGTAGTATCAGAGCCAGGCTAGAGGTTTAGGATAAACTAGACAATGTTAAAAAGTTCGAACGAACATCAAATTACACCCAAAAACATGCTCTCTGGAAATTTTTCAAAAGTTAGAATTTTTTAGGTTTAAAAATATTCAGAAAATCGTGCAGGGTATTGTATGGACCCCCAAGAAAAACGAAGCCCAAACTCGATCTAACGACCGTGGAACCGCGGCCAAAAGGTGCTTTTGGCAGCGATTCCGCGGTGCCGTTGGTGAGGCTTAGGCCGTGCCTTCTTATTCTGGTCCATATGTGCTTTTGGCAGTGTCTAGGTATTTCTGAATCTAACTCAAGTGTTGAGACCTCTGAGAATTTTTGGGCGATTGATCGATCGATCGAAAATTTTAACATCGCCTAGTCTATTTGAATGTGATACAACATTTGGAATCTACACTAATTGGTTTTACGAAAATTGATTAGTTGCTTGTAAATTTAACATTTTGGTCTCGGACGGAATCGGGAATCTTGTTGAATTACCCGATTTTTTTTTGAAAAGGTGTTTTCATAGATGAGACCCAAATGTAAGATCTACATTGTTAGGCATGAAAGCCGGAATATAAGATATTCCGGGTTTATGATGTCTAAGGAAAGTGACGATTCCAAATATTGTAGTTTGACATTTCTTTTCTGCAACCGTAAGTGTAATATATAGTGTATCGCCGGTTTCGTTACTATACATCAACGACAATTGGGATACGCTTACTTATTTACGTTGATGACATATAATATTATGTGTTGCTGTGATATGATGTATGGGATCGTCGTGATTGAATGGCCCGGGGGTTTTATGTGAGATGAGAGTTTTTCTTTTCATTCATGTAAAATTCATTGTATGTAATATTCTTTTATTGGGGTACTTCCGGGTTGAGGATGATGTCACCATTGATGTATATTATTTACTTTTCCATATTAGGACATACCCAAGGTGGGGAGCACAAGTGACCGGGTTCTAGAGTCCAGTGGGGGACCATCTCGAGGAGTCGAGACCGGGTCTCCTAACTCTAGAAATGGTAGGTTCACTTGCCGCTCTCGTAGGGGTCTAGGGATGTGTGCTTGGCTATTCATCGCGACCGTAGAATCCGTATTTTCTATTGTTGGCTAAATACAGAATACGGACCTCCTAATATATTCTATATTTTCTTATATGTGCTTCTGCTGCTGATATTCTGTGATGTGATCACTTTATATGCCGAGACGAATGGTATATTATATATATGATATACAATAAACGTTGCTTATATTTTGCATCCGCGCTAGTCCCGTCCCGCTATGCCGTTAGTTAAGTAACCTAATAGTGCATAACGGGACACTACGGCGAATGCGGATGGCATAAGCGTACGTTCTATTTTCGTTTCTTTTCTGTGATGGCTTAAGGACTTAAATGATGGGACTACATTAATAAAATTAATGTAAAAAAAGAAATCTAAAAGATGTTGTAGAATCGGATTTGAAACCCACTCGGCATTTTTATGAAAAAGCAAGTTTCAAAATGCGGAGGTTAAGCCACTCCTTTAAAAAACTATTTGATTCTACAACGATATCAATTCAAAAGTGTTAAAGGTTTTCTTAAAAACCATCCGCAACACTCAATCATTTTAGGAAGTAGAGTACTTAGTATTCGTGATACGTTTGTTGATCATAGTCAAGACGCAGTGTACGGTAACTAAGTGATGTCTTCCTACACAGCATATGATGCGATTAATTAGGACATTCATATGATTTTGTTGGTTATAGCTAAGGGTCATATGAGTGGGTCTAATTAATCACGAAATGATAGGTAGAACTTGACTAGTGCTTATGATATGTTGATCATAGTCAAGGTCATAAGCATCTAGGGGTAAAAACCACATCGGGAGTTTCAAGAGTTGAAATTTGCAATGAGATTGCATACCTTCTATATGATAGTTGGATCTCCCACTGTGAGTAAGAGTTACTCCCAGGAGAGTTTTGCACTTTACAATTAGCTAACCCATTAGGTGTCTAGAAAGGTGTCAACAGGGTTATGTCTCTGGGAAAACGAGATTTACTTTAATTAGGTCCGTGCGAAAGCACGGGGAACCTCCCTCAAAATACCGACACTGGCTGTAATACCCTATAGCAGTGCAGTCTTAAGACATCATGGTGATCTGCTCTGTCCATACTCAGTGCGGTCTATTGCGGACATCTTGGTGATCTGAGTGAGGGAGCCATTTCAGAACAATGGGATCGGGTCCTTAAAGCACATTCCGAAAGAGAACCGAACTGCATTATAAATATAATGATACCACCCTCAATTACAGAGGTACTTTTTAAATGAACCGGAACTACAGGAGCTTGAGAACTCCGTAGTTAAGCGTGCTCGGACCAGGGAAGTCTTGGGATGGATGACTTCCTGGGAAGTGGCCCCTGATCGGGTCCAGTTCACTCTAAAGGGAAAAACCGTGCAGTTTCGGCCAGAGCGGACAATACCATCTGTACTTGGACATGGGGCGTTACATTTATGGTGGCCCATGCAGGTCCCTCAATAGTAGGTCTGTGGTTCGAGGACGAACCATTGTTCTTAGATGGGGGGAATGTAATACCCCAGAGCAGTGCGGTCTTAAGACATCATGGTGATATGCTCTGTCCACACTCAGTGCGGTCTGTTGCGGACATCTTGGTGATCTGAGTGAGGGAGCCATTTCAGAACAATGGGATCAGGTCTTTAAAGCACATTCCGAAAGAGGACTGAACTGCATTATAAATATAATGATACCACCCTCAATTACAGAGGTGCCTTTTAAGTGAACGGAACTACAGGAGTTTGAGAACTCCGTAGTTAAGCGTGCTCGGGACAAGGAAGTCTTGGGATGGGTGACCTCCTGGGCAGTGGCCCCTGGTCGGGTCCGGTTCGCTCTAAAAGGAAAAACCGTGCGGTTCCGGCCAGAGCGGACAATACCATCTGTACTGGGACGTGGGGCATTACACTGGCCTGGCTGAACGGTTATCGAAGTTGTAGAATGTAATTAATCCTGGCTAATTTTCTTTTTAAGGTTTGAAGAAAAATTTGATAAAAGCAATGAGAGACATCGATTAGATAAGATAATAACCAATCTAATCTTTGCAAGAGCTTTCACTGAGTGTATTCTTCTCTCTCTCCTAATGGCAGATACCCATGACTGGACTTAAACTTCTACTAGAGAAAAATAAACTGACCGGACCAAATTATAAAGACTGGCCGAGGAACATAAACATTGCCCTTACATATGATAAGGTATCATATGTCATCATCGCTCCAGCCCCACCCATTCCAGGCCCTGAATCTTTTGTAGTGGATAGGGAGATCCGCAAGACTTGAGATATTGACTGTGACACTGCCAAATGCCTCACGCTTGCCTCGATGGATAACGCCCATCAAAAACAGCATGAGAAGATGGATGTTCAATCCATATTTCTCTATACAAAGCAATTGTATGGGGAGCAATCTCGTACCCTCCGATACGAGGCATTTTGAAAGTTGTTTCATATGCGGATGGCTCCTGGCACACCAATAGGTGATCATGTCTTGAAGATGATAGCTCTTATTGAAGAGCTTGAGAGCCTTAGATGGATAATGGAGAACGAACAATATGTTGATATTGTTCTACAGTCTCTCCCCTACCTTTGCTCCATTCATGGTGAACTTCAACATACACAACATGGAGAAGTCGCTACCTAAACTTCTCAATATGTTGAGAAGTGCAGAGAGCACGATCAAGACAGCGAAAACTCCTGCTCTGATTACTGGGCCATCTTTCTCCTCAATCGTAAAAGCTAAGGCTAAGGGGAAGGTGATTGAATGAATTCTCGGTGTGTAGTTTTAGAAAATGTATAGAAATCACAACCAAATATATTTTGACCGCAATCAATAACGGTGTCGATTGTAGCGCGTTAGCAAGTGCGGATCATCCACAGGGAAAGTGAGATCCGTTCGTAATTGAATTAGATGAAATGAAAATTAAAAAAGAAAGAAAGAAAAGACAATTCAATTCAAGATTTATAAAATTGAAGTTCAAGAATTATCTAGATCTAAATCTAAAATCAAGAAAACATTTAAAATCAAGAATTAAGAATTGATGATATCCAATCAATAATCAAGAATCGAAGTGAGGCTCGTAGGAATCAATCGAATCTATAAACGTGATGAAATCTATTGATTACGTTTTCTTATCCATCGATGATTTGATACTAGATCGATGATGATCAACGAGAATTAGGGATTTCTTGCGGAAACTAGGGTTTCATCATCTATCCCTTGTCCTTTCGTTGATTTTCATTCACATTCTAGTCTCTAGTAAATTCAAGAATCAATCGTGGATCCCTAATTAAGAGCGAACACAATCAAGAAAGCATCGCTCGAAACTAGGTCGTCGATTCTTCAATTTGCTAAAGTTTACAAAACTCATAGGACTTAAGAATCGTTTCAAGATTTATAACATCATCATCTATTGATTCTCTCGACTCCTTCACGAGCAGAGTTTTACTCAAACATCATAACAAGAAACACAATCAAGAATTGAGATCGAATCATGATGCAAGAATGTAAAGAAACCAAGATTAAAGAATTTTCACCTTTATTATTCAACAATTCGTTACACTTCGCTCAAGGAATACAAGAAATTGAGGAGATAACGAGATCGTCGAATTTAGCGTCGCATCGTCTCCGTGAGTCGCGGATCGTCTTGGATCACTTGCTCGGATGAAGATCGGCTTCACTCCAAAAGGATGGTTGAATTCTCGCTTGATTTGTACTCGGTGTTCTTGATTTTTGGCTTTGGATTTTGAATTGGGGATTAGGGTTTTGAGGCACAAGTTGTGTCACTCAACTTGTGGGTGGAAGAGATGAAGAACTAATGAACTCTCAACAACGAACAACCTTAGAAGTGAAGCCTTAGGGTTCCTTTTATAGCCTTCACTAGCTTTGGCTTCCTTTGTAACCTAGGATTAGATTAGCTTCCCTTGTAAGCTTGGCAGTTAGGAGGAAGGTTCTAGAGTGAGTTAGTTAGGGTTTAGCTTTCTTCATAAGCTTGGAGGTTGGAGAGAACCTTCTAGGCTTAGGTTGTTAAGTAGCTTGCTTTGGAAGCTTGAGAGTGATTAGCTTGGAATGTAAGCCTAGCTGTTCTGGCAGAAACTTCTGGAGTTTTCTGGAGTTTTGAGTGGCTGAAATGAGTGTACACCTTGAGATAAGAATACTGCAGAAGAGCTTTGCTGACGTCAACCCCACGTGGCCGCGGATCCGCCGCGCATGCCATGCTCCGGTCGCGGATCCGCGGCCCAATAGGAGCCTTAGTGCTTCAATATTTCAGTGTGGCTTTCTGCTGACTTCTTGATATATTTATGATATGTGGATTCTTATAATTCCCTCTAGTTCATTGCCAGATCTCAAGTGTTTGAGTTGGCATATTTTTCTCAGCACTTTTAACTGTTTTGGCTCTTCTCCTGGAATTTTCTGCACAGATTCTCGAAACAAGTGTTGCGCTATACAAGGATGATGCTATGCCATGATAAACACTCAATTTCCCTCGAAATGTCAGTTTTAAGGTATAACACAAGTAATTCGGTATTTTACGGGTGTTTTGCTAATATGTGTTATACTTAACCTGAATACCTTTAGATGAATGCAAATGATAGGGAAATTGACATGTTAAAAATACATTATTTTCGACCGATCATATTCCCCCAAACTTATTTTCGGTCGTCTCGAGCGCATTGTTTTATTAAAAAGAGAAGAAGAAAATAAAGAAAGAGAAAAACTAACTAGCACACTTTCGTAGGCAACACGATTGCACTGAGCACGTGCAACAAGCCTTTAAACCTCTAGGTGTCCCTAGTAGGAGGAGTGTTGTCTCCTGAGGGTTTTCAGCGGATTGCACCCACAAAATCCAATAATAAAAGGAAGACCGTGAAAGTTACATATAAAGATAAGAATTGTAAAAGAAAGACTTTGAAAATTAGGGTTTCCAACTATGCTAGCTTTTCGGTTGTTAAGCCCTATCTTAATAGTCATGAAAAAAATGTTAGAAATCACATCATCCCTCAATAAAATATCGTCTTTATTCTTCATTCCTATCTTTCTTCCAAACATTGATCATATAACCCTACGTGTGTGTAAAAGACATCCCTACACTCGGAGAATTCAATTCAAGCTATCATACTCTTGTCCATCTGTCTCGGTACTTTTTAATTTGATGAATATTTAGATGTGCTCACACATTTTCATGCGACCGTTAATATTTCTTGAGGTACTAACCGACCGATTACTCATGTTCTTGCTTATACGGTGTATTTTCCTCGTCTTGCACCACCTAAGGCTTAGCAGTGACTCCCAGACCAGTTGGTCTAAGGCACTAGGTGAAGAGGCACCCTCGCTATATTTTTTTATTGCTGCCTTGGCGATAACAAAACCAGTGTTCATTTTTCTCACCATTTTATATTTTATTCATATTTTTATTTCCTTCGTACTTTGGCTTTTAGACAGGAGCATTTCAAGGTATCCTCTACTATCCTGAGTTTCAAGACGTGTGTAAGTGCAAATAGTAGGGTATCAACGTTCAAAATGTTTGGCTTCCAGAATAGGAACTATTTTTCAGACTTATTTTTATCCTCAGATTAGTGACTTCCTTCATCTTACTAACCCTTGGGACAACGGCTCATAACTACTTATTACTAGTTCGTATAAGAAAACTTCTAATTTTCTTGGTTTTCTTAAATTTTTCCAATCTTTTGGATGTAATTTTTCACTATCTAATTTTTTATTATCTTATTTATGTACAATTTTTTTTATTTTTTTGAATTTTTAAATTTTTATAGGTTTTTAAATGTTTTGTGTTTATGCAAAGTATGATGCAAATGATGCGAAAATAAGCACAAACCTCCCCCAAACTTGTTTTCAACAGTGTCCTCACTATTGCCATCTGCTAAATCTTGAAAACCTGTAAGCCTGGGAGGAAATTTATTAACGGGGGCAAAATATTTAAGTGAAAATCCTCCCCCAAACTTATTTTTGGCTCATCTTTTTGTGTAAAAATTTCTTTTCAAAAGCCAGATTACCCGCCCCCCCCAAACTTGAGTTAAACAATGTTAAGCTTTGAAAATCACATGAGGGGGTCAAAAAATTATTGGTCGATGCCAAGCTTTGCACAGACCGAAGGTCAATATCAACCATTCGAAAATTTTATCAATGTAGTGCTCAGGTTGGTGGAAGAAAAAGTGGGGAAAGGGTAAGTGGTGGAATAGAATGTGTGTGCGTCTCATTTTAGAGAGACGATGTAGTGTATATGATGGATTACTCGCATTCTTTTTACAGTCCAGAAGAAGGGGTGGAGGTTCAATTTCATTGTTTGGGAGATGATTCATTTCAACACCTGTATCATTCAAAAATGTGAGTTCTTCAGCGAAGATCTCCTCAAAAGTCTCATCAATACCCCGGAGAATAATGTCATCACAAAGCGCGGGGTGATCTTCAGACTCCAAAAATGGTTCATACTCAGTGTTAGATGTTGACCCGGACAACTCGGTGGAAGAGTCCGTATGTGTATGATACATAGTTGGGTCAAACAACAATATATGAAAAGAGTCAAGATCGGTATCATGAGGATCATCAATTTCGCTGCTGTTGACATCCATTAAGTCGATAGAACAGACCTGAGCTGTAGGTTCGGAGGGTACACTTCCCAACTTGTAAATGTTCAGCTCAATTGACCTATTCCCAAAGGATAGGGTCATTGAGCCATTACGACGGTTGATTATAGCTTTGGAAGTGGCCAAAAAGGGGCGACCTAAAATCACCGGAATTTGATTCCGTGGGTTCTCTACAGGCTGTGTATCAAGTACAATAAAGTCCACAGAGAATACAAATTCCCCGATTTTTATTAACGCATCCTCCAGTTCACCTCTAGGTTTGGTGATTGACCGGTCAGCCATCTGGAGAGTGCATCCATCCAAAGGACGGCAAAAATGCAATCTTCCTTCGATAATGTGATGAAGATCATTGTCTCTCAAAATGAGAATATTAAATCGATGGAAAAACAAATTGCACAATTAAAAGACGAAATGAGTGCAAGAGAGAAAGGGAAACTTCCAGCTCAACCTTTGCCCAATCCTGGCTATTCACATCATGTGAATGCAATCACCACGTTGAGATCTGGAAGAGTGCTTGACAATCATGTTGGGGAACAGATTGATGACACTGAAAAATCTATCAATGATACCCCGGCTGAGACCTTTCCTTCCACTTTCACTTCTAATTCTGACCCCAGTTCTTCTACCCCACCACCTTCTTCCGAGCCAATTCTCCGTTTTCCCCAAGGCTCGACACCTCAGTCCAGCTCTTCTAGTCCACCGAAAACGATCCCCACTCCTATTCTTAGATCGTTCCCACCCACACGATCTTCTCCAATGGAGCAGGTTTCAACTCTCCGATCCCTAACTACTCGTAAACCGAGTATGGAAGCAGGTTAACACTTGCGCCAAGTTTTAGTAGAGCACGGTTGATGTCTTTTTCCCCAATAGAAATGGAAATAGTAGGATAGCCAGGATCCTTACGTTTCCTCGGTAATTGTTGGGGGAAAGCCGTGTCTACAGTTTTTGACATGAATACCTTCTTGGGCACTTGAGTCTTCCTCTTTCTAGTGCACAAGTCTTTAAGAGTTTTCGCATAAGCGGGGACTTGTTGGATTGCATCTAGAAGAGGGATGTTTATGTTAACCTGTTTCAAGATTTCAGTGATCTTCTCCATTTGTGGACTTGGTCTGTTTCCCCTTAACCGATTCGGGTAAGGAGCTTGAGCAATAAGGTCGGGGTCAACATTGGAGAAGATCGTGTGGGTGGGAATGATCTAAGAATAGGAGTGGGGATCATTTTCGGTGGACTAGAAGAGCTGGGCTGAGGTGTCGAGCCTTGGGGAAAACGGAGAATAGGCTCGGAAGAAGGTGGTGGGGGTAGAAGAACTGGGGTCAGAATTAAAAGTAAAAGTGGAAGGAAAGGTCTCAGCCGGGGCATCATTGATAGATTTTTCAGTGTCATCAATCTCTTCCCCAACATGATTGTCAAGCACTCTTCCAGATCTCAACGTGGTGATTGCATTCACATGATATGAATAGCCAGGATTGGGCAAAGGTTGAGCTGGAAGTTTCCCTTTCTCTCTTGCACTCATTTCGGCTTTTAATTATGCAATTTGTTTTTCTATCGATTTAATATTCTCATTTTGAGAGACAATGATCTTCATCACATTATCGAAGGAAGATTGCATTTTTGCCGTCCCTTGGATGGATTGTTTCATGAAAGTATCCAAGGTTTGTGCTAGTGCAGATGTATTATCTGTACCGGTCAATTGCAAAGAGTTTTCATGTGGTGCAAAAGTGTTGGCCGGATTTTGGAAGTTTTGTGATTAGTAGGGGTGCTGACTCAATTGAAGTGGATATTGTTGTGGTGGAAGAGCCCTTTGGAAATTGTTTTGGGTTGGAACCGTATTTTGAGTTTATGATTGGTTCCAAGCAAAAGGACATTCTTCCGTCAAATGTGAAGGGTTTGAACAGCAGCTACACAAGGTTTTGGGAAGTGTGTATTGGTTTAGGGAGGCTGAAGAGATTTTGTTTTCTATAGCGTCGAGTTTCCTTTGTATTGTGGCCATTTCGGCTCTCATTATGACGGAAACATCGAGCTGATTGACATCTTCCCTAGGCGGTGGTGGTCTAACACTTTCCCATTGTAACGTGTTTTGAGCTAAATCTTCTAGATATTTCCAAGCTTCACCATCATCTTTGGTCATGAAAGTGCCTTGACACATGGTTTCAAGCATCTGTCTAGTAGCGAGATCAATACCCTCATAGATAATTCGACACAAATCCCATCTGGAGATTCCGTGATGAGGACATTGGATAAGAAGATCCTTGAACCGTTCAAAGCATTTCCAGAATGGTTCATTGAGAAGTTGGGTATATTTGAAGATTTCGCTCTGAACACGGCTGGTCTTGTGATTGGGATAAAATTTCTTTAGGAACGCTTTTACAAATTCATCCCATTTTGAAATAGAATGTGCGGTTGTATTATAAATCCACTTCTCGGCTAAGTCGCACAAAGTGAATGGGAGAAAACGTAAACGCAAAGCATCCACAGACAGTTGTGACGTTCCAATCATTGCGCATACGTTTTCAAATTTGGAGATAAAAAAGTACGCGTCTTCAGAATCAAGACCATGAAATTTGGGTAACAGTTCGATGAATTGGGGGTTGATTTCAAAATTTTCCCCGTTGGCTGGTGGTATAGAAAGACAGGTGGAAAGGGGAACACGTGAAGAATAGCATCTCTCTTGAAGAGAAATGCGTGGAGGATTCTGCGCACCTGCGGGCGATGGGAGAGTGGTGTAAAAGTTTGATGGAAATCCGTCCATCGCGGTGGTGGTGGGAAAAAGAAAATGTAGAAATACGGACTTTGGGGTCGATGGGGGAAACGTGGACAAGACGGGCACTAGAATTCCGTGTCCAGCCGAGCTTGCACTAAAAGGTTTAGCACAAGTGGCAGCGTTAAGATAATTAACGGAAAGATGAAGTGGTGTGTGTTTGTTTTGAAAAAGATATACGGATTTTTTTTAAAATGATGCAAATCACAACAAATGCAACAAGCAACCCTATGTCTAGTGGTCACCTAGGTCAAGTCTCTAGACCGCTCCTAACTGCCAGAAGACAAATCTCAGGATCAATCCTCTACTCCCTTTTTGTCCCTCCTGTGGCCAGGTAAGTGCCAGGTAAGTGGGAGGTTCTCCACTACGTAAGTAGTGGGCCTAATTAAATAACCACTTTCCTTAGACACACTTGCCTTAGACACCACAAAAGAAACGTGGATAAGCAATAGATTACCCACGGCCTCCTTCTGTCCTAAGTGAGCGCGACGGTCCTTAGAGTCAAGTCTAGATTTCTTTTAGTTAATGAGGGTAATGCGGATGCAATTTTGTGACTTTTGGGGCTTAGGAAGGGTAATGAAATCCCCACCTAATCTGAATTTGGTCTATACCCCTTAATTTCCGTATTAATATGCAAACAACCAAGATCAAACACGCACAATTTTTATTTTTGCGGGGCTGCGAATTTTTGCAAAGAAATCTGCAGAAAATTGTTATTGGAGCAGACAAAGGGAGAGATAAGAAAGTCAAGAAGTTACTAGAAAAATTTCGCACAGAGAAGCTACAGTATTGCCGCGTTTCCACCGCGGGAGGCTGCCAATAGCCGCGGATCCGCGGTCCTTTCAGGAGATCACTGCTCCGAAATTTAGGCAAATGCTTCTGTTGCCTCACTGAGCTCCCTAGAATGTTCAGAATATTTTTCCTCTTGCTCAGCAGATTCCAGATTTCCTCGCAACAAATCACAACAAATCGTTTAGTGTTTTCGCGAATTTTGATCTAAAAATTTTGATGGAATAAATTTTTCATCTCAAATTTCAAAAGCGAACAAATTAGCACACGATCCCCGGCAACGGCGCCATTTGATTGAATGAATTCTCGGTGTGTAGTTTCAGAAAATGTATAGAAATCACAACCAAAAATATTTTGACCGCAATCAATAACGGTGTCGATTGTAGCGCGTTAGCGAGTGCGGATCGTCCACAGGGAAAGTAAGATCCGTTCGTAGTTAAATTAGATGAATTGAAAATTAAAAAAAAAAAAAGAAAAGACAATTCAATTCAAGATTTATAAAATTGAAGTTCAAGAATTATCTAGATCTAAATCTAAAATCAAGAAAATATTTAAAATCAAGAATTAAGAATTGATGATATCCAATCCAATAATCAAGAATCGAAGTGAGGCTCGTAGGAATCGATCGAATCTATAAATGTGATGAAATCTATTGATTTTTTTTATCCATCGATGATTTGATACTAGATCGATGATGATCAACAAGAATTAGGGATTTCTTGCGGAAACTAGAGTTTCATCATCTATCCCTTGTCCTTTCGTTGATTTCATTCACATTCCAGCCTCTAGTAAATTCAAGAATCAATCGTGGATCCCTAATTAAGAACGAACACAATCAAGAAAGCATCACTCGAAACTAGGTCGTCGATTCTTCAATTTGCTAAAGTTTACAAAACTCATAGGACTTAAGAATCGTTTCAAGATTTGTAACATCATCATCTATTGATTCTCTCGACTCCTTAACGAGCAGAGTTTTAGTCAAACATCATAACAAGAAACACAATCAAGAATTGAGATCGAATCATGATGCAAGAATGTAAAGAAAGCAAGATTAAAGAATTTTCACCTTTATTATTCAACAATTCGTTACACTTCGCTCAAGGAATACAAGAAATTGAGGAGAGAACGAGATCATCGAATTTAGCGTCGCATCGTCTCTGTGAGTCGCGGATCATCTTGGATCACTTGCTCGGATGAAGATCGGCTTCGCTCCAAAAGGATGGTTGAATTCTCGCTTGATTTGTACTCGGTGTCTTGATTTTTGGCTTTGGATTTTGAATTGTGGATTATGGTTTTGAGGCACAAGTTGTGTCACTCAACTTGTGGGTGGAAGAGATGAAGAACTAATGAACTCTCAACAACGAACAACCTTAGAAGTGAAGCCTTAGGGTTCCTTTTATAGCCTTCACTAGCTTTGGCTTCCTTTGTAAGCTAGGATTAGATTAGCTTCCCTTGTAAGCTTGGTAGTTAGGAGGAAGGTTCTAGAGTTAGTTAGTTAGGGTTTAGCTGTTAATTATATGTATGCCCTAGAGGCCATTACTGTATATACGATGTATATTGTAATGGATGCTTGGAAATATATAGGGAGGACTTTCTTGCTCGACATGATAGTATGCTATCTGGTTGTACTTTATCTTAACATGTACTTTGATTGTCTCTATGTTACATGTTGATAAAGCCCTTAGGATATGTACTCGACTACTGGGACTATGATGAGATCATACTAGTGGGGCCACGGTAGTCAACGAGTACATCCTATAACTGTTCCTAGTCGAGGGTGTATCGAAACAGGGCATCGATGCACCAGAGTAGACTAGCGTATACGCATCTTGACCCATATGACGAGCGATGGATGATCCCATATCCATCGGTGTTTGACATCAAGGATGGTGTACGGGTGCTCAGTAGAGACAGGGTACACTGGACGGACTCGCCGAGAACTTCCAGATGGTATTATATCTCACGTCAGATGGCAGTTCTCCGGTGACCGTATAGAGTAGTCTGTTGATCCGAGATCGTCATAGTCTTGTGTGATTCCCACTGTGCTTTGATTTCCATCATACCACGTCCAAGAGGGCGTGCAAAAAGGTGGCTTTTGGGTATAGTCCCGAATCATATGGAGGCAATGAGCGATAGGAGGGGATTCGTCTCTTCCGGTATAGGGAGTTGATGTTGTACTGTGTTCGATTGGCTATAACTGGAAATCCCTGGGCAAGGTTGCTAAGATTTACTGGTAAGTGTTATCAATGGTTTCTCGAACTGTTATAGACCTCATATTGACACGACTTATCGAGCTACTGGGGTCTGACGTTTACCACCTATAGGCGAGATATGCGACATATCAGACGATGAGACCGGACTATACGAGAGTGTTACTGATTGGATTCGCAGGAGAATGTACGTGCTTGCTTGTTGATCTTCTGATCGCTCAATACCTGGGTGGCTGTTACATTTAGCTGACCGCTTGCAGCTTGTGGGTGTTTGATATGATCATCACCTACTGCCGGCGTATTGACAATTCTTTAGAGTCCTACACAGAGGTTTCTTGACTCAGGAAAAACGGAGTAGGGCCACATATGTGATATGTGCAGGACCGAGGATAATGTGATATGAGATACCGTATTCTATTCTCGCGATATTTGATATCAGCCGGCTCATCGGATCAAGTGTTGATTCGATGAATCGGTAAATGAGATATTAGTCGGCTATATACGATATAGCCGGATTGTCGGATCAAGTGTTGATTCGATAATTTAATGTATAATAATATATATGATATATTAAATTACATTAACTAATATTAGCTCACTAAGAGATTCTTTTTCTCACTCGGGTAATACATTGATATATATGCAATATATGTTAATTGTATTATTTTATTTTGTTACAATAAATATTATATATGTGATATATAATATTGTAACATGATATGATAACTAATGCAACATGTTTAGTGGAGATTAAACAAGGTTAGGGTTTGTTTTGGGTTAGTTCCTTCTTGATGCTTCTAGAAGGTTTCTTTTTGTTTTTGCTAAGATATTTTCAAATGACTCATGCTTTAATCCAACCCTAACCCTAGCCCTAGTTAAATCTCTACAAAGGTTTAGTCAACCATGGTTGCCTTATTCATCATGTTTATATTTTCATTATTCATCACAAAAGGTTTAGATCACTATTCTTCTTCTTCTTCTTTCTTGATGCAAACCTTTCTTGCTTTGCTTTTTGTGATAAAAGTGAGTGAGAATAAGAAAAAAAATGAGAGCAAAAATCCTACTTCATCATCCTCATCTACCCTTGCCATTTAGATGAGAGTGTTCACTTCATTTAGTGAGTGAGAGCTTGTGTTAATGAAACTTCAAGGTAGATCATCTTGGTTATCGAAGATCGGAAGCAAGCTTGCATCTTTCTCTTCGTGGAGCCTCTCGAGAGTCCAGAACACGATGATCGCAATGAAGGGACCTCAACACGGAGCTTAAGAAGTGAAGGACCGGATCTACAAAGGTTGTAATCCCTCTCACTTAGTTTTAAAGTGTTTAACATGCTTGTTTTCGCCTAATCTCTAGTATAAAGATCTTGGTTAGGGTTGTTCGGCACGGCTAAATTTTAAATCGGGCATGGTTGATACCTTGTAGACCCTTGTGCGTATGCCTAGCAAACCTACAGTGGTATCAAAGCCAAGCTAGAGCTTTAGGCGAAGTTTGGGCGAAGTTTAAAGTTCGATCGAACCCCGAAACCCCAAAACATACCCTTCTCTGGAAATTTTGTAAAACTGTTGATTTTTTCATATTAAAAATACTCCAAAAAATCAGCAAGGTATTTTAGGAATTACTGTGAAATACGACATCTTAATTCCACTAAAGGGCCGCGGAACCGCGGCAATACCTTGCTTGAGCGGCGATTCCGCGGCGGAATAGTAGAATTAGGGTTAGGGTTTTGTACAGTAACTTCAGTACCAACTTCCTGATTCTTCTGGGAATTTTTAATTATACTCAAGTGTTGTGTTTTCTGGGTTGTATTGGGGACTCGTTGATTCGATCGGATAATTTAATTTCGTTTAAGTTTTTTTTCCGGATAATTTTAGAAACTGTTAAAAAGTTCGAACGGATATCAATAACTCACTTTTTCCCCTGTCGGAAAATTTTTCAAAAGTTGGATTTTTTCTCGAGTTTGAAACTTCCGGAAAATCATGCAAGTAACGCGGTGGACCCTCTAGAAGAACACAAACCTTAACTCGATTATGTGGCCATCTTGAACTGCTTCTAAACCTTAGGGTTTGGAGCAGTACGGCGTTGCCACATATGAGGCATTGGCTTGACCCTTCTACGGTTGGACCATCGGTACTGTGGCATGTGATGGATACTTTTTGAACTTCGCTCAAGTGTTGAGCTATTTGGGAAAACTTGAGTGTTTGATTATTTGATCGGAAAGTTTAACACTGTCTATTTATCTGGAATGTGATAATATTTGGAATCCACATGTAGTTATGAGATAACTAATTTGAATGTTATAAATCTAGCAGTTCAGTCTCAATTGATCGGTTGTCACGGAATTTTGATGTGATCAAAAGTCCGTCGCAATCACGTAGCGTACGCGGATACTCGCTGGGTAAACTTAATAGACAGCCACGCCCCAAAGCCCCGACCAAGTGACTGTAGGAGAACCCCGTCGCCAAAAGCATCCGTTCGGGTGCTCGCGACAGCGGTGTTCCACCTTAGTGCACTTCGTCGACGGCATCTGGAGGTGCGGCCATCTACTAAAGTTTGCGACGAGCATTCGATCAGGATGTCGGGAATCTTGTTGAATTTCCCGACTTGATATTGAAAAGAGTTTTCGATAATGAAACTAAAATGTGGGGTTTATAATTGTTAAGCATGCGATGTCTAAGGAATTCATTTGGTTAGGCATGGGATGTCTAAGGAGGTTGCGGATTCCAACTGTTGTAGTTTTACACTTTCTTTTCTGTGACCGTAAGCGTAGTATGTGGTGTATCGCCGGCTTCGTTGCTATACATCAACGACAATCGGGATACGCATACTTGCTTATGTTGATGATATGAGATATTATGTGTTGCTGTGATATGTTATATTGGATCGTCGTGTTCTGAATAGCCGGGGGTTTTATATGAGATGAGAGTTTTTTCTTTTTCATTCATGTAAAATTCATTTGTATGTAATATTCTTTTATTGGGGCACTTCCGGGCTGAGGATGATGTCACCATTGTATATTATTTACTTTTCCACATTAAGTAGACCCAAGACGGGGAGCATAAGTAACCGGGTTCTAGGGTCCAGTGGGAGACCATCTCGAGGAGTCGAGACCGGGTCTCCTAACCCTAGAATTGGCAGTGTTGCTTGCCGCTCTCGTAGAGGTCTAGGGATGTGGGTTTGGCTATTCATCGCGACCGTGGAATCCGTGTTTTATACAGGCTCGTATTGAAAACACGGATGTCCTAGTATATCCAATATTTCATATATGTTCTTCTTCTGTAATGTTCTGTGATGAGATCATATTACTGCCTGAAACGAATATTTATATTATATATATGAGATATATGTTATATTGCAGATTTCGTTTCAAATGTGATGCTTGTGAAGCATAACAAAATGGGACTTCATTAATGAGATTAATGAAACTAAAAGAAACCTAAGATGTTGTAGAAACTTGTTTAAAAAATGGTAGCTCTAGTTCTTGCTTTGCATAGCGGTGTTCCTTGTAGAACATCCAGCACCTTATTCGATAAGGAAAGAGCCGAGATCCCTTCACCGGGAGTGACCTCTTTAGTGAAACTAGCAGATGCTACAAACTCGGTCTGTCTTTTGATTGCTTCTATAGTTCTTGCTTTGCATAGTGGTATATATGATATACCCTGCACCTTATTCGATGAAGAAAGGGCCGACGATCCCTTCACCGGGAGTGACCCCTTTAGCAAAACTAGAAAAGCCTAAAAAACACTCCATTTAAAAATCACTCGATTCTACGACGATATCAAGTTCATTACGCAAAGGTTTTTCTTAAAAACCTGTCGTAGCCCTCTGTCATTTCAGATAAGTAATAGTTAGTATTCGTGCTGCGTTTGTGGACCTATGTCAAGGCGTAGTGTGCGGTAGCTGATTAGTGCTTATCTGTATAAGCATATGATGTGGTTGATTTAGGGTAGTCGTGCGACCTTATTGACCTCTGTCAAGGGTCGTGCGGGTGGGTTTACTTCAATCAGGAAATGACGGGTTGAACTTGACTAGCAGCCTATGGTTTGTTGACCTATGTCAAGGTCATAGGACGCTTGGGGCAAAATATTATTGGGAATTTCAAGTGTTGAAATTTGCAATGAGATTGCATACCTTCTATGAGATAGTTGGATCCCGATACCCGCTGCAAGTAAGAGTTACTCCTGGGAGAGTTTTACACATTGCAATTAGCCGATCAAGTAGGTGTCTAGAAAGGTGTCAACGGGGTTACGCCCCTGGGAAAACGAGGTGTACTTTAATTAGGTTCGTGCGAAAGCACGGGGGACCTCCCTCAAAGTACCGGTACTGGCCTGGCTGAAAAATTGGCGAACTTGTAGCGTGTAATTAATCCCGGCTAGTCTTTCCTTTTAGGATTTGAAGGAAGATTTCACTAAAACAGTGGGAGACATCCTGATTAGATATATTAGATAACCAATCTAATCTTGCAAGAGCATACACCGAGTGTTTTCTTCTCTCTCTCTCCAGGTAGCGACCATATCACGCCTTAATCAAGATAATAATACGGATGTATTGACCGAACCCGCTTGTTATACTGCGCTGGGGAACGTTGGTCCCGCTCCAACTTATAATTGTTATAAGACAGAGCAGGAAATAGGGGATTACCAGAATTCCCGTGCCGCCCAAACGAAGAAAGTGCATGTTGATGCATCTTCTTCGGGTGTGTTCATCACAGAGAACTGTTTCTCAGTATCCTTTACGTCCTGGGTATTTGATACCGGATCAGGATCCCACATATGTAATTAGTTATATGGGCTACAGATAGGTAGAGAACTGAGAACGGGTGATAAGTTTCATGAGATAGAAACGGTGCAAGTGTTACAGCCAAGTCTGTTGGTCACTATCACCCTGTATTACCAGAATACATTGATTCTGAACGAATGTTATTAGATACCGAACCTGATATACAACATCATATCATTCTCTTTATTAGTAAAGAAAGGATATAATTTTGTATTGTTGGATAATGTTTTGAACATTTCCTATATCAAGAGTTGATCGGTTCAGGCACGTTATCTAAAAGCATTGACGTTCTAAATTAAACTACAGTTCTTAGTATATAGAACACACACAAGAGGAATAGTTCAGAAATGAACGAATCCTTCTTGAGGTATTGTAGACTAGGTCATATCAATGCGACCCGACTAGCCAAGTTACATTTAGATGCATATTTAAATTAGTTTGAATTTACATCTTATGAAACTTGCCGGTCATGTCACAAAGATAAGATGGCCATAGCTCTGTTTATTGGAAATAGAGAAAGAGTTAGTGAACTCTTGGGATTGATACATGCTGATGTATGAAGGTCCCCTGTCTACACATGCCAAGATCGGTTCTTTGTACTTCATTACATTCTCTGACGATCTCTCAAGATTCAGACATATGTTCCTGTTGAAACACGAGTCCGAAGCTTTTGAGATATTCACAGAATATAAATTAGAAGTAGAGAACCATAAACTGGGTATAAGTATTATGTCCTTTGATGAGATCAAGGAGGAGAATACTTGAGCGTGGGATTCCTGAACTATTCTAAGGAGAATGAGATTCTCTCTCAGCATTACTCCTCCGTATACACCATAGCACGATGGTATATCGGGGCGGAGCAATAGCACCCTATGTGATATGGTGTGCTCTATGATGAGTACTACTGAGTTTCCTATTTCCTTTTGGGAGTTATGCACTTGAGAAGTTGCATACCTATTGAATAGGGTTCAAATCAAATCAGTTGCCTACCACTTCATATGTGATATGGAAAGGGAAGAGCCCATATCTTAAGTTTGTTAAGATTTGGGGTTGTCCAGCCTATGTCTAAAAAATAAAATCCGGACAAGCTCAAGGCAAAGTCAGATCTGTGGAAGTTTGTTGGATATCCCAAGCATACGCAAGGGAATATCTTCTACCTAATCGAGGAACAAAAGATGTTTTGTTTCTCAACATACCACCTTTGTGAAAGGGAATTTCTTATGGAAAAATTAGTGGTCATGAGGTAGAACTGGAAGGAGTTCCAGCTATACAAACTACAGCAGATGATTTGATAGAACCAAAGGATTCAATAGTTTCTAACGAACCTCAGCCTCTCCGCCGATCTAGTAGGGTTTCTCACCCACCTGAGAGATACTTCGGTTTCTCTATGACAGTGGGAGCGAGAATTGCATCATGAGATGATGACCCAACTAGTTTCGAGCAGGCCATCAGGAGTGAGACTCTGTAAGAATGGCTGGATGCTTAGTGATCTGAGATGGAATCCTTATACACCAACAATGTATGGACTTTGGTTGCTTTATCTGAAGGGTTAAATCCCCATCAGGAGCAAGTATATCTTGAGAAGATTACTTGGTGTACATAAAAAAGTTGAGACTTTCAAAGCTATGCTTAAGTCCATCCAGATCCTACTTGCCATGGCTACATACCATGACTACGATATCTGGCGGTTGGGTGTCATGACTGCTTTTCTAAATGTTGTTTTAGAAGAGAGCGTCTATAAGTACACAGCCAGAGGGCTTCGTAGACAGTGGGAGCAGCGGAAACGTATGCAAGATGCTTTATATGATAAAGCGGGCATCGCGGAGTTGGAACATCTGTTTTGATGTGGTAGTCAAAGAGTTTGACTTCATCAAAATGGTAGACGAACTTTGTACATACAAAAAGGTAGTAGAGAGTATGGTGGTGATCCTCGTAGAGTACGTGGATGACATACTCTTGATAGGGAAGAAGTTTCCTATGCTACGCTCGGTCAATCTCCGCTTATCATAAGGATTCTCCATAAAGGATCGAAGTTGATACCTCCTAAATCCTGGGTTTTGGATCTATGAGATAAATAATGAGATGGTATCAATCGATCCTAGGGAGAATCACTGGAAAGGTTGTAGGGTGATAAGGACGACTGAATGTCAGTCGCAGGCATTGTCTTTACCCTCAGTGGAGGGACGGTATGTTGGAAGAGTTCCAAGCTAGATACCGTGACTTACTAAACGATTAAAGGCAAGATACATCGTTACCAAGGATGCTACCAAAGAGGCAGTCTGTATATATATATAAGTTCATGAGATGAACTTCGTTCCTACCATTGTGTGACAATGGAGTTGTGGCTTATGCCAAGGAACCCCCGTCCCATAAGAAATCCAGATATAATTCTTAGGCAGTATCACCTGATCATGGAGATGGTTGATCTCCAGGGAAATCGAGGTTAGGAGAGTAGACACAGAGGACAACAGCGCGGATCCACTCACAAAAGCCTTTTTCCCAGTAGAGGCTTTTTATGGGATGGTTGAGTATGAGATACTTCAACCACAGCTAATTGTTGGGTATGTGATACCACAACAGATGGCCCTAGTGCAAGTGGGAGACTGTTAGTTATATGTATGCCCTAGAGGCCATTACTGTACATACGATGTATATTGTAATGGATGCTTGGACATATATAAGGAGGACTTTCTTGCTTGACATGATAGTACGCTATCTGGTTGTACTTTATCTTAACATGTACTTTGATTGTCTCTATGTTACATGTTGATAAAGCCCTTGGGATATGTACTCGACTACTGGGACTATGATGAGATCATACTAGTGGGGCCACGATAGTCGACGAGTACATCCTATAACTGTTCCTAGTCGAGGGTGTATCGAGACAGGGCATCGATGCACCAGAGTAGACTAGCGTATACGCATCTTGACCTATATGATGGGCGATGGATGATCCCATATCCATCGGTGTTTGACATCAAGGATGGTGTACGGGTGCTCAGTAGAGACTGGGTACACTGGACGAACTCGCCAAGAACTCCCAGATGGTATTATACCTCACGTCAGATGGCAATTCTCCGGTGACACTGGTACAGAGTAGTTTGTTGACCCGAGATCGTCATAGAGTCTTGTGTGATTCCCACTGTGCTTTGATTTCCATCATACCACGTCCAAGAGGGCGTGCAAAAAGGTGGCTTTTGGGTACAGTCCCGAATCACATTAAGGCAATGAGCGATAGGAGGGGATTCGTCTCTCCCGGTATAGGGAGTTGATGTTGTGCTTTGTTTGATTGGCTATAACTGGAAATCCCTGGCCAGGGTTGCTGAGATTTACTGGTAAGTGTTATCAGTTGTTTCTCGAACTGTTATAGACCTCATATCGACACGACTTATCGAGCTACTGGGGTCTGACGTTTACCACCCCTAGGCGAGATATGCGACATATCAGACGACGAGACCGGACTGTACAGGAGTGTTACTGATTAGATTCGCAGGAGAATGTACAGGCTTTCTTGTTGATCTTCTGATCGCTCAATACCTGGGTGGCTGTTACGTTTAGCTGGCCGCTTACAGCTTGTGGGTGTTTGATATGATCATCACCTACTGTCGGCGTATTGACGATTCTTTAGAGTTCTACACAGAGATTTCTTGACTCAGGCAAAACGGAGTAGTGGCACATATGTGATATGTGCGGGACCGAGGATAATGCGATATGAGATACCGTATTCTATTCTCGCGATATTTGATATCAGCCGGCTCATCGGATCAAGTGTTGATTCGATGAATCGGTAAACGAGATATTAGTCGGTTATATGCGATATAGCCGGATTGTCGGATCAAGTGTTGATTCGATAATTTAATGTATAATAATATATATGATATATTAAATTACATTAACTAATATTAGCTCACTAAAAGATTCTTTTTCTCACTCGGGTAATACATTGATATATATGCAATATATGTTAATTGTATTATTTTATTTTGTTACAATAAATATTATATATGTGATATATAATATTGTAACATGATATGATAACTAATGCAACATATTTAGTGGAGATTAAATAAGGTTAGGGTTTGTTTTGGGTTAGTTCCTTCTTGATGCTTACAGAAGGTTTCTTTTTGTTTTTGCTAAGATATTTTCAAATGACTCATGCTTTAACCCAATCCAAACCCTAGCCCTAGTTAAATCTCTACAAAGGTTTAGTCAACCATGGTTGCATTATTCATCATGTTTATCTTTTCATTATTCATCACAAAAGGTTTAGATCACTATTCTTCTTCTTCTTCTTCCTTGATGCAAACCTTTCTTGCTTTGCTTTTTGTGATGAAAGTGAGTGAGAATAAGAAAACAAATGAGAGAAAAAATCCTACTTCATCATCCTCATCTACCCTTGCCATTTAGATAAGAGTGTTCACTTCATTTAGTGAGTGAGAGCTTGTGTTAATGAAACTTCAAGGTAGATCATCTTGGTTATCGAAGATCGAAAGCAAGCTTGCATCTTTCTCTTCGTGGAGCCTCTCGAGAGTGCGGAACACGATGATCGCAGCGAAGGGACCTCAACACGGAGCTTAAGAAGTGAAGGACAGGATCTACAAAGGTTGTAATCCCTCTCACTTAGTGTTAAAGTGTTTAACATGCTTGTTTTCGCCTAATCTCTAGTATAAAGATCTTGGTTAGGGTTGTTAGGCATGGCTAAATTTTAAATCGGGCATGGTTGATACCTTGTAGACCCTTGTGCGTGTGCCTAGCAACCCTACATTAGCTTCCTTCATAAGCTTGGAAGTTAGGGAGAAGCTTCTAGGCTTAGGTTGTTAAGTAGCTTACTTTGGAAGCTTGAGAGTGATTAGCTTGGAATGTAAGCCTTGTTGTTCTGGCAAAAACTTCTGGAGTTTTCTGGAGTTTTGAGTGGCTGAAATGAGTATACACCTTGAGATAAGAATACTGCAGAAGAGCTTTGCTAACGTCAGCCCCACGTGGCCGTGGATCCGCCGTGCATGCCATGCTCCGACCGCGGATCCGCGGCCCAATAGGAGCCTTAGTGCTTCAATATTTCAGTGTGGCTTTCTGCTGACTTCTTGATATATTTATGATATGTAGAATCTTATAATTCCCTCTAGTTCATTGCCAGATCTCAAGTGTTTGAGTTGGCGTATTTTTCTCAGCACTTTTAACTGTTTTGGCTCTTCTCCTGAAATTTCCTGCACAGATTCTCGAAACAAGTGTTGCGCTATACAAGGATGATGTGATGCCATGATAAACACTCAATTTCCCTCGAAATGTCAGTTTTAAGGTATAACACAAGTAATTTGGTATTTTACGGGTATTTTGCTAATATGTGCTATGTTGGAGATAGTGCCCTCATAGTCAATTATTGGATCGCAGGTACGTGATTGCAATGATTGCGGAGGACCTATACCGGTAGGACAGTCTTACTCGAGATGATAGTATGCTATCTGGTTTGCCTTTATCAGTCGTGTACATGTTCAGGTGACTGATTACATGTTACACTTTGATAGAGCCCTTAGGATCTTGCTTTACTACCAACAGTATGATGGCGATCATATACGTGAGAGTTGGGTAGTTTATATGCATATCCTTAATTGTGGTCCCTAGTCGTGGGAGTTTCGAGACAGGGCATCGATACTCCGGAGTAGACTAGTGTGTACAATCAAGACCCCGACGAGGGGCGGTGGCCGGTCTCACAAGCCACTGGTGTCAGTTGGATCACCTAAGATGTATACAGGTGCTCATTGGGTTATGAGTACACCGGACAGGACTCGCCGGGAATCTGCTAGTTAGTACTATACCTATCGTCAGATAGCAGTTTCCTGGTGACATGTGTACAGGTTAGTTCATCGACCTGAGGTCGTCATTTGTCTCGTGTGAGTTCCCACTGTGCTTTGATTTCTACCCTACCACGGCTCAAAGGAGTCGTGCAAACAGGTAGCTTTTGGGTACAGTCCCGAGCCATATGGAGGCACGTGAGCGGATCGGCAGGGGATTCGTCTCTCCCGGTATTGGGGGCGAGGTCGTGCTGTGTTTAGGAGAGCCATTACACATAGTCCATGGCCATGGCAGGAGATTTACTGGTAGGTACTCCAGTAGTATCTCAGGGTGTTATTGGGCTACACTCCGACACGACTTATACTGCTATTGGGAGTCTGACGTTACTAGCCCCCTGGGCGGATATGCGATACTCATTGACGAACGGACCGGACTGTATATACATTGTCACTGTTAGGCTCAGTAGGGTTTCCGGATGAGTTCGCTCATCGGCCTCCCTTGAGGTCAGTCCGTGGGCAGCCGTTACGCATTGCTAGTGCCGCTGACGGTTTGTGGTTAAACCCACTGCCAGGGTACTGACGAGTCATTAGAGTCCCCCACAGACAGTTTCCCAAGTTCGGGCGAAACGTTGTAGAGGCCGTATGGTTTTATGGCAGGGTTCGGAAAATGCACGTGCGTTTACGCACGTGTTATTTTTCGGGCAGATGATACTGGTCGGCTTTGGTTTAAGCCGGATCCGAGTATTATATTGAGTAGGTATAATATCTTTGTCTCAGTTGCATTTGTATTCGGTCGTAATACAAATACGGGTATATTTATACAGTTACGGGGTTGTCCTGAAATTCGTTTCAGGATCACTTTTGGAAGTTGCCAGTTTTCAGTTTTCTATCAGCCGTCTTTTAACATTCGGTTAAAGACGGATTTATCTTTTCTTGGATGAGGGTGAGTCGTGCTTCTAGTAGGTTCTAGAAGGTAGTGACTAGGTTAATTGATGTTGTGTTTTAATTGGTTGCATTTAATGAAAGGATGACTAAGGATATGAGTCATTGTTTTCATTAATGATTTTTGTTAAGCTTAAGATATTTTGTTGTTGATATTTATCCTATGGTTACCTCCCCCTCCTCTTACACTCACCCCCCTCTCCATATATATGGCCGGCCCCTCCCCCTCTCACTTACACTTGATGTTTCACTTGAAAAGATTATGATAGATTTTGGGGTGTATGGAATTCACAGCTCATTTCATTCCATCACCCGATTCCCTCGGCAACTCCATTAACCGATCATCCACGGACTTGGACGAAGTGAGACAAAGTCGTCTACTCATTCTCTACATCAATCTTGGTCGTCTCTTTTAGCAAACTTGACGACCGAGTTGCCTCGAGTCAGAGACGGGAGCCCGTTTAAAGAATCAGTGATGTGGTGCCACCTGGACGAGCAGATCAGAGATCGACGAGATCGGAGCAGCCGCAACGGAGCGTGGGATGATGGTTAAAGAACGAAGGACTCGGATCGTTCGGTATAACCTTTCTACACTCTTTACAGTTTGTTAGTTTAGCAATAATGGCAGATCCGGGTTAAAGTATACGATAGCGCCAGTTAAAAAGTTTTTGTTCCGCATTTGGCATCTGTAGACGGCCGGGGCGCTAGCGTAGACTTACAGTGGTATCAGAGACTCACCATTTTGCTATACTAACTTGTGCTAACGCGTTTAAAAGATCGATCGAACGGATTTTTCGAAAATCGCAATTTCTAGCATTAAAGTTTCTGTTAATTTTCAAACTGGTCCAAATGTCATTTTGACCATACCAGAAAATCAAGCAGGGTTTTTTAGGAATACTGGAGAAATTCGACCAAGTGATTCCACTGTTCCACCGAGGATCCGCGGCCCAAGCAGTTGTCTTGGTCGCGGATCCGCCGCAGGAAAGTGACGTCACTCAGCCAACTTTCTACAGTGCATTCTATGTTGGAAATTGGGATTTTTGGTATATATATTTTGGGCCCAGATTTTGTTACTGTGCAGCAGATTTGCGTGGGGCCCACTTCGGGAAATTTAGTCGATCGAAATTTAAACATGTTAGTTTACAGTGCTTACATTATATCTCCGACCGGGAATGTCATTTGATCGGTAAACCGCGTCTGATTGCTATAGTTCTTTTAGACGGGTTTGCGAACGTGACATTCGCGTTGATGTTCTGTGTTGTGCTGTGATGTTGCGGATTTGTCGTGTTGGATAGCAGTGTGCAATGGTAGTACAGTTTGAGTTTATTTGTACATTTGATATTGCGGGGCGAGCGTCCAACATGTGAACTGCCGTCACTGCCTGTTGTATAATATTCTTTTGGAGCACGACCAGGTTGCGGTCGATGCACCTGTTGTACTATTTTTCATTACTGTACAAGGTTTTACCCCGCGACGGAGTGCACGGATAGCCGGGTTCTGGGGGGCAACGGGTCCGCATCTCATGGCTTTGAGAGGCAGAGGGGCCTCACTCTATAATTGGCAGACTATTCGCCGCACTCGTAGGGGGTACAGGTTGACCCAAGGAGGGGTGCTCAATTTACCGGATTCCGTGAAGTGCCGGGTGTTCCATTCACTATGCTGTAGGGGGCTGCCTCGCTTCAGGTTTTGGCGGGTAACTTGCCGCACCCGTAGGGGTCTAGGTTTCATTGCACAGGCTATCCACACGACAGGGGAACGTCGGGTTTCAGCAGCGGCTCTGTGAAACTCGGGGATCCCAGATTATCTGTGTTGTTCTGTGATGCTTATTACATTTCTGTAATGTTGCATATTATCACGCCTGGAGCGATTATGTATATTGGTTTATATACTATTAGATGTTGTATATGTTTTGCACCCGCGCTAGTCCAGTCCCCGCTCTGTCGTTAGTTAAGTAACCTAACGGGTAATGACGGGACCCAGTGACGAATGCGGATGGCATATACGTACATTTTATTTTCGTTCTTTTCTGGTGTGATTGATTGATGGGACTGCGTTGATTCTGATCAATGCAAAAAGTTAAACAAACCTGTTTACAGTTGTTGGAACAATTTAAAAAGTGTTATTGCAAAGACGTTTCCTTTTGTTTTGCATAGCAGTATTCAGTGGAATATCCTGCACCTCATTCGACGGGGCAAGGGCCGATATCCCTTCACCGGGACTGATCCCTTGGGCAGAAGTTTGCGTCAGGGTAATAACTTCACTATAGTCGATTACAAGTTGCTTTGCATCACGGTATTCAGTGGAATATCCTGCACCTCATTCCACGAGGAAAGAGCCGAGATCCCTTCAACGGGAGTGACCTCTTTAGCAAAAGGTTTTCGCCACTATATTTTAAAACGCTATCAGGTTCCTTCAGCGATATCAAGTTCACTACATTAAAGGTTTTTCGCCAAAAACCAACCATAGCCCTCCGTCACTTCTTTTGGGTATTCAGTAGTATTCAAGCTATGTATTTTGACCAACGCCAAGGCATAGTGTTTGGTAGCTGCTGGGTATTCAATTGTTGCATAGATAGATGAGTTGGTTTGGGACAGTCGTTCTGCCATTTTGGCCAACGTCAAGGGCATGTGCGGGTGGGTTCAAATTGACAAGATAGTGACGGGTAGAACTTGGCATGTGACTTATGACATTTTGACCAACGCCAAGGTTATAAGAGCATGGGGCAAAAATCATATCGGGAGTTTCTAAAGAAACTGAAACTTGCCAAGTATGCGCATACCTTCTGGAGTATGAGTAACGTGGATGCATTCCATCACGTTATCATGCGATGAGAGTTGGATCTCGATTCCCACTGATGAGTTGGTTTACTCTTCGGGTGATCCCGATTGATTCTTCTTTCAGGTTTGGGGGAGAATTTGACAGGACAGTGGGAGGTTTCCGGATTAGATAAAGTGATAACCATTCTGATCTAGGTTAGAGTGCACGCAGAGTGTTTCTTTTCTCTCTCTCTCTTTGGCAGCGACCTTTGACCGACCCTAGACTATGACTCAGTGACCAAGTTGACCGAATCTTCTTAAAATACTGGCTTTTGGATTATCTATGTTGCATAAGTCATTGCCACTCCTTCTTTTACCCTTTGAATTTCTCAGAACACCCGTATTACTACGGATATCCACTTCCATTGGATAGATCCATCGTATGGTTATATACGAACTCGAAAGAACTTCTTCGAGGATGGATCAAGGTTCAGGAGAAATAGAATTGGTTTATTCAGATTGTCTTTTATTATCACCTTCTCTCAGGTTGCGAGGGCTCCTTGGTTTAGGAGAGTACACCTATTACGCTTATTGGATAGTCTTATTCCAAACCATAGGCAGGTGCCGAAAGGTAGGGAATGAAGAAAACCAATTAGCCTAAGTAGGGTGTGCAGAAGGTAATATGTAAATACAAAATAAAGGGATTAGAAAGAGGGCAAAGTAAATTGCGACTGATATCATTCACGACCAAAACCGCGTACTTCATCGCCACTCCTATTTCACCTTTAAAAGAATAAGGTATTATTCAGTTGTCTTTTATCATCACCTTCTCTCAAGATACGAGTACTCCTTGGTTTAGGAGGGTACACCTATTATGCTTACTGGATAGTCTTCTTCCAAACCATAGGCTGGTGCCGAACGGTATGGAAGGAAGAAAACCATTTAGCCTAACAATGGTGTACAGAAGGTAACGGCTAAAGACAAATAAAGGGGTTTGGAGAGATGGCAATAAAATATGCGGTTGAAGTCATGAATTAGATTATGGAAGAGGCATTGCTATGAATACCAGGATACCCCTCCGAAACATTTTCATGTTTCAGTGCATTGTTAAAGAAAACCTGTTTTCCCGATTAGACACTTACTCCAAGGGTATGTATTTACCAGGTTTCATTCACATATCTGTATGGTTTTACAGATGATGAGTGGGAGTAAGTTATTGGGAATTAGGTGATTATCCTCATTATATCGGAATTCGTTGTAATTGGTGATATTTGAGGAAATCGCCAGGGTACAGTTTTCAACCTACGACGCACAGGTTTTGAGTTGTTTAACTCAGCGGACTTATACAGAGTATTGTATGTTGTCCAAGTGTCCATCAGGACAAAGGGGTAGGTCCTCGTACTATGTTATATTTACTTATAACTTCTCTAGTATTTGGACAAGTGTTTCGTAGAAATACAAGGTCTAAGTTTTGAGAAGTTGTGGGTATAAGAATAAAGTAGAGAACCAGGTATCACAAGTATCGAGATTCTTCAAAGAGATCGAAGATGTAGATTCTTGTGATTGGTATTCAGATGATAGTAATGGTTTTGAGAAACGTGTTTCTCTTTCAGGTTACTCATAATTGGATGGATTCCTAAGTTGAGTAATGCTGATTAGCCTCTTTCCATTAAAGTGATATGCACTGGAGACAGCTGCATGATTTGAATATGGTTCCAATTAAATAAGTGCCAAAGTTTCTATATTGGATATAGAATGGATCGTACCTTAAAAGATATTAAGGTATGGGGAGTTGTCCAGCTTATGCTTAAAACCAGACTCTGGATAACTCAGGGCACGTTTCTGTAATGGCTGTTTGTGGGTTGACCCTGGCTATGACGAGGGTTGATATTCTACCATATGGAAGATCAATAGTGATATTGTCCTTGACTCGCCACAGTTTTAATAAAATGGATCTTTTTCAGAAAACAGTAGTGGGAGTATGGTAGAACTGGAAGTGATTCCAGAACCGCGAACGATTACGGAAAATTTAATAGGACCTATATATTCAATCAGGTTTGACATTCTATTAGCCACTCCGCAGAGATGGTGGGTAACCTCAGACACCCGAAAGGTACTTCGGTAACCTCAAGGACGGTGACAGGGAGGTTCTTATCTACCCAGACTTGACACTACTGTTGTTCCAAGCTATGAGACCCGGTAGGAGGGTTGTCGTAGTTAGTGGGAGCATCAGAAGAATAGTGGGCAAGTAGCTTATGTCTATTTATAGACTAGAGCAGTTATAGCGGAGATAGATCATCTAATTTTGATGTGACAGTCATGGGTTTGACTTCAATTAGAATAGGGGATGGATCTGTTAAGAAGGTAGTAGGGTGTGATGTCATGATATCTGGATGACATATACAGAGTAGGAAGTAAAATTCCTATACTACGATCGGTTGTACTGTGGTCGTCACACAGTTGTTTCTACAGACAGGGTATGGATATAATATCAGACATTCTGGTTTCTGGATCTATGGTTTTAGATCTGGATTTGGGTAGTTTCCCAATGTGGGTACTTTGACAGATATTCTAATAGTTTTTAGAATAGAAGACTCCTAGCATGGTAATGTACCTGCAGGTGATGGAGTCACCCTCTCTAAAGGTGTCGTATAGACTAAAGGGGAGAGGGAAGTGCATGATTGGCAGATCACTTGCTTAGGCAATTGAGTCAATCATGAGATGTCAAGTACCACACCAGATGTTGTTTTTGCACTAGATGCGATAAGTTTGTATTAATCCAATCTTGGAGAGACATAAGGAAGCAGTTTTAGAACATAAGTGGATGTTCTACGGATTTGATAAAAGCAGCCTCCTTCGGGAGACGATTATCATTCCAGGCTTCAAAGGTGACATGGTTGACAGAGTGATTGTCAGAGTTATAGTTTTTCCCTCTGACGAAGAGGGACAGTATTATGGACAGGTGGTCCAAGAGAATACTGTGGGTGGCATGGTGCCGGATACTGATTAGGTTCAGTGATCGATACAGTCTAAGAAGTTTGGATTTGGAGTTCATTTATGAACTAGGTCCCATCAGATATCCAGACATATTCTAAGACAGGTATTACTCAATTCGGGAGATGGCTTTCTCCGCGAACTTGAGATTAAGAGAGATATAGAAAGAAACATCTAGGCGGATCCACTCACTGAGGCTATTTCTCGAACACAATAGTTTTACAAACGGCTTTGTGAAACTGATTAGTAGAGGAGTTGGATGTTCGGTTTCACACGGGCTGTGAGTAGTCGACATCGCAATAATTAGCCTTGAGTGCAAGTGGGAGATTGTTGGAGATAGTGCCCTCATAGTCAATTATTGGATCGCAGGTACGTGATTGCAATGATTGCGGAGGACCTATACCGGTAGGACAGTCTTACTTGAGATGATAGTATGCTATCTGGTTTGCCTTTATCAGTCGTGTACATGTTCAGGTGACTGATTACATGTTACACTTTGATAGAGCCCTTAGGATCTTGCTTTACTACCAACAGTATGATGGCGATCATATACGTGAGAGTTGGGTAGTTTATATGCATATCCTTAATTGTGGTCCCTAGTCGTGGGAGTTTCGAGACAGGGCATCGATACTCCGGAGTAGACTAGTGTGTACAGTCGAGACCCCGATGAGGGGCGGTGGCCGGTCTCACAAGCCACTGGTGTCAGTTGGATCACCTAAGATGTATACAGGTGCTCATTGGGTTATGAGTACACCGGACAGGACTCGCCGGGAATCTGCTAGTTAGTACTATACCTATCGTCAGATAGCAGTTCCCTGGTGACATGTGTACAGGTTAGTTCATCGACCTGAGGTCGTCATTTGTCTCATGTGAGTTCCCACTGTGCTTTGATTTCTACCCTACCACGGCTCAAAGGAGTCGTGCAAACAGGTAGCTTTTGGGTACAGTCCCGAGCCATATGGAGGCACGTGAGCGGATCGGCAGGGGATTCGTCTCTCCCGGTATTGGGGGCGAGGTCGTGCTGTGTCTAGGAGAGCCATTACACATAGTCCATGGCCATGGCAGGAGATTTACTAGTAGGTACTCCAGTAGTATCTCAGGGTGTTATTGGGCTATACTCCGACACGACTTATACTGCTATTGGGGGTTTGACGTTACTAGCCCCCTAGGCGGATATGCAATACTCATTGACGAACGGACCGGACTGTATATACATTGTCACTGTTAGGCTCAGTAGGGTTTCCGGATGAGTTCGCTCATCGGCCTCCCTTGAGGTCAGTCCGTGGGCAGCCGTTACGCATTGCTAGTGCCGCTGACGGTTTGTGGTTAAACCCACTGCCAGGGTACTGACGAGTCATTAGAGTCCCCCACAGACAGTTTTCCAAGTTCGAGCGAAACGTTGTAGAGGCCGTATGGTTTTATGGCAGGGTTCGGAAAATGCACGTGCGTTTACGCACGTGTTATTTTTCGGGCAGATGATACTGGTCGGTTTTGGTTTAAGCCGGATCCGAGTATTATATTGAGTAGGTATAATATCTTTGTCTCAGTTGTATTTGTATTCGGTCGTAAAACAAATGCGGGTATATTTATACAGTTACGGGGTTGTCCTGAAATTCGTTTCAGGATCACTTTTGGAAGTTGCCAGTTTTCAGTTTTCTATCAGCCGTCTTTTAACATTCGGTTAAAGACGGATTTATCTTTTCTTGGATGAGGGTGAGTCGTGCTTCTAGTAGGTTCTAGAAGGTAGTGACTAGGTTAATTGGTGTTGTGTTTTAATTGGTTGCATTTAATGAAAGGATTACTAAGGATATGAGTCATTGTTTTCATTAATGATTTTTGTTAAGCTTAAGATATTTTGTTGTTGATATTTATCCTATGGTTACCTCCCCCTCCTCCTACACTCACCCCCCTCTCCATATATATGGCCGGCCCCTCCCCCCTCTCACTTACACTTGATGTTTCACTTGAAAAGATTATGATAGATTTTGGGGTGTATGGAATTCACAGCTCATTTCATTCCATCACCCGATTCCCTCGGCAACTCCATTAACCGATCGTCCACGGACTTGGACGAAGTGAGACAAAGTCGTCTACTCATTCTCTACATCAATCTTGGTCGTCTCTTTTAGCAAACTTGACGACCGAGTTGCCTCGAGTCAAAGGCGGGAGCCCGTTTAAAGAATCAGTGATGTGGTGCCACCTGGACGAGCAGATCAGAGATCGACGAGATCGGAGCAGCCGCAACGGAGCGTGGGATGATGGTTAAAGAACGAAGGACTCGGATCGTTCGGTATAACCTTTCTACACTCTTTACAGTTTGTTAGTTTAGCAATAATGGCAGATCCGGGTTAAAGTATACGATAGCGCCAGTTAAAAAGTTTTTGTTCCGCATTTGGCGTCTGTAGACGGCCGGGGCGCTAGCGTAGACTTACATGCTATACTTAACCTGAATACCTTTAGATGAATGCAAATGATAGGGAAATTGACGTGTTAAAAATACATTATTTTCGACTGATCAGAAGGCGAAGAAGAAACCTATCAAACCGAGAGGTGGAGTGAAAAAGGCAAAAAGGAGAGACAAATCCAGGCCTGAGGAGTCAGGAAAAGAAGAATGTTTCTACTGCAAAAAGTCGGGACACTGGAAGCGAAAGTGTATTGAGTACATTGCTGATCTCAAGAAAAAAAAAGTATGGTGATACTTCCGCTTCAGGTTTGTTTGTGACTGAAAACTGTTTTTCTATAAACCCTGCTTCCTGGGTATTGGATACCGGTTCGGGTTCTCATATCTGCAATTGTATGCAGGGATTGAGAAATAGCAGAGTTTTGAAGGTCGGTGATCACACTCTCCGAGTTGGAAATGGTTCCAATGTACATGCAGTATCAGTGGGAGAGTATCACCTGGGGTTGCCATCGGGTTGTATATTGGTTTTGAACCCATATTATTATGTACCTAGTATGCTTTGTAATATAATATCCATTTCTTTGTTAGACAATGAAAGATATCATTTTGTATTGAAAAATAATGTTATGAACATTAACCTGAATCAAGAGTTGATTGGGTATGGTACACTTAATAACGGGATATACGTCCTAAATCAACACACAGTTTTCAACATACAACACACAAATAAAAGAAAATTTTCAGATATAAATGAAGCTTTTCTTTGGCATTGTAGACTTTGTCATATTAACGAAACAAGACTAAACAAGCTACATAAAGATCAATATTTAAATCCTTTTGAATATAAATCTTATACGACTTGTCAGTCTTGTATCAAAGGTAAAATGACCAAAACTCCGTTTACTAGACACGGAGAGAGAGCCAACGAACTCTTAGGCCTCATACATAGTGATGTTGTGGACCAATGTCTACACATGCGAGAGCCGGTTTTTCTTACTTCATAACTTTTACTGATGATTTCTCAAGATTCGGACATGTGTTTTAATTAAAACTCAAGTCTGATGATTTCGAGAAATTCAAAGAGTACAAACTTGAAGTAGAAAAACAAACTGGTTTGATCATCAAGAAGCTTCGATCTGATCAAGGTGGAGAGTATCTAAGTACAAAGTTTTCGGACTTCCTAAAAGAGAATGGGATTCTCTCTCAGCTCACTCCCCCTTACACACCACAACACAACGGTGTGTCAGAACGGAGGAATTGTACCCTATTAGATATGGTACGATCCATGATGAGTGATGCTGAGTTATCTCTCTCCTTTTCGGGGCATGCATTGGAGACTGCAGCATTTCTGTTAAACAGGGTTCCAACCAAGATAGTGTCTACCACTCCATATGAGATATGGTATGGGAAGAGACCATCTCTTAAACGAGTTAGGATTTGGGGTTGTCCAGCTTTTGTAAAAAAGCGGAATCCAGACAAACTCGAGACACGATCAGTTCAGTGTATATTTATGGGATATCAAAAATATTCGTATGGATATCTTTTCTACCACAAGGAGGAACAAAGAGTGTTGTTTCTCACTATGCCACATTTTTAAAAAATAATTTTTTTACAAATAATACTGATGGCAGTGCGGTAGATCTAGAAGAAGTTCTAGAAACACAAGTTACAAATGACGACTTGGTTGAACCTGATGTTGCAACAGAATCTTATGAACCTCGGCCACTCTGTAGATCAATATGACTTCTCGCCCATCGAAGAGATACTATGGTTTCCTCATTGATGGTGATAGAGAAGATTGCATCATGGATGATGATGACCCTACTAGTTTCCAGCAAGCTATCATGAGTGGTGACTCAGTGAAGTGGCTGGATGCCATGAGATCCGAAATGGAGTCTATGTGCACTAATCAAGTATAGACTTTGGAAGATGTACCCTATGGGGTAAAACCCGTAGGGTGCAAATGGATCTTTAAGAGAAAGATCGGTGTAGATGGGCAGGTGGAGACCTATAAAGAAAGGCTTATGGCAAAAGGATTTCGTCAGAGACCTGCGGCTCGCCTGGAAGGGAGGCAAAGCTGCCGGGTAGAGGAACTGCCTCGTGTACTCTGGGCACTACGGACATCAAGAAAAATGCCAACAGGAGAAACCCCGTTCAGCCTCTGCTACGGTACCGAAGCAATGGTCCCCGCAGAAATTGGATTTCCTGGTTATAGGGTCGAACACTTTGACGATGAAGCTAACACCTTGGCACTGCGAAGCAACTTGGACTTCTTGTCAGAAAAACAAGATCGATCACAAATCAGAGCGGCCGCCTATCAGCAGCAAACCGCCTGCTACTATAGTGCCCGAGTTAAGCATCGAGCCTTCAAGACAGGAGACCTGGTCTTACGGAGAAACTAGTTCGTAGACCAAGGGAGGCTACATAAGTTCTCCCCAAAGTAGGACGGACCATTTCTCGTAACGGAAGCATTGCCCGGTGGAGCTTACCGCCTCCAGGACCCCAGAGGGCGTAATTTTCCCCGGCCATATAACGCCGAAAAGTTTAAGTTGTATAGATAAATATGTGCCCTCTTTTGAATAATGCAATTTTTTCCCGCATTGACTAAGTTTTCCAAACCGAGTCCTCTTACAGAATAGACTCTGCACCGCCCCGGGGCTCCAGCCCCTTTATTCCTTTCTTCGGCATTGAGCTTTGGGGTTGGAGGAGGTACAAGTCAAAAAAAAGTATGGAAAAGAAGAAAGAGACAATACACCATAACCTCAACCAAAGAAAATTTTATTTATTCGGAGGTATTATGGGCTCCACAGCCCTACAACCATTACAACAAAAGAAGAAGAGAATTAAGAAAACATTGGCGATGATACTCGGAAGAAAGCTCCTCCAGCCGAGCCCAGGAAGCCTCTGCCCGCTCCCTCTGAGTGTACCCGTGGAACCTAGAAGCCACGGACTCGCCGGGGTCCCCATCCGCCGAACATGACGTAACGACCAAGCTTTGCTGGAAACACTCGAGAAGAAGGTCCACTGAACGGTCCTGCCTGCTCTTCGAGATCAGGCCAAACTCGTGGACCATATATATTTTATCAAACGCTTCGTTCATCAACTGCGGAGATAGGACGTTGTACAGATCCGGGGAAGACCTCCATATCACATAGATTAGCACTTGCAGGAGAGAAGATCGTCGGGCAATTAGGCGCCCACAGTGGCCCTCCAAGCGGCCTATCATGGCTTCGTATGTTTTTTCGGAACGATCGAGATTATAAAAATACACGTCGTCCTGAGATACGATCTCCCTGATGGTATATACGCGGCCGGTCATCTTCAAAAAACGCACGACTAGGAGGAAGCCAATATGAGAATTCGAAGGTGAGACCATACCTTCGATATTTATAGCCTCAACAACAATCTTCCAACGGCCGAAATTTTCTCGCGTAACAATGCAAATCATGGAATATCTTACTTTCCCGATAAGGTACGACCACGTGTCATCTGTGACGGTCACCATTCCCCCCTATACGGGTCACGGAAGGTTGAACGACGTTCTAAAGAAAAACTATCGAATTCATAAAGCCCTTGCCAAGAGGCAACCGAGCAACTTCCTGCATGGCTCATCCGCTGAGGGCAGCTTCCTGCCCAGCCAATCCGTGGATCCAAAGCCCTCGACAAGAGGCAACCGAGTAGCTTCCTGCTTGGCTCATTCGCTAAGGGCAGCTTCCTGCCTAGCCAATCCATGAATCCAAAACCCTCGACAAGAGATAACCGAGTAGCTTCCTGCTTGGCTTATCCGCTGAGGGCAGCTTCCTGCCCGGCTAATCCGCGGATCCAAAGCCCTCGAAAAGAGGCAACCGTGCAGCTTCCTGTTTGGCTCATCCACTGAGGGCAGCATCCTGCCCGGCCAATCCGCAGATCCAAAGCCCTCGACAAGAGGCAACCGAGTAGCTTCCTGCTTAGTTCATCCGCTGAGGGCACCTTTCTGCTAGGCCAATCCGATCTGCAAATCCAAAGCCCTTGTTAAGATGTGGCCGAGTAGTTTCCTGTTCATCCCGCTCAACACTTAGTTATAGTACAAACCGGTCTCCCTACCCTCGGCTATCGCTCGATTCATACTTGATGCACGATTGTCGCCTCGACTATGGGAAAAGGGAAGGCACCAGTTTGCCTACCCTTGGCTATCGCTCGATTCATACTCCATGCACGATCGTCAAATCGTCTCCAGGAAAAGGGTGGACACCGGTCTGCCTACGCTTGGCTTAGCTCTTACGTCACGCTCGCCCAGCACTTGCGAAAATAGAAGCACTTTGAAGGCGAGTTAAAAACACATTGTAGAGTTTTCATACAACAACAGGTATCAGGCGAGTATTGGAATGACACCATTTGCAGCTCTCTATGGAAGGAAGTGTCGTTCGCCACTAAGTTGGGATGATATCGGAGATCGTGAACTCCTAGGACCAGAGATGATCGTGGCAACTGTGGACGTAGTTCGCACGATTAGGGAAAGAATGCGCATAGCCCAAGACAGACAGAAACATTGGGTAGATGTAAAGCGCCGACACCTGGAGTTCCAACCTAAAGATCATGTTTTCTTAAAGATCTCTCCAAACTAAGGAGTAATCCGTTTTGGCAATAGGGTAAGCTCAGTCCCAGATATATAAGACCGTTCGACATACTCAAACGAGAAGAAGAAGTGGCATATTGTTTAGCACTATCACCTTCATTGGAAGGAGTGCACAACGTGTTCCACATATCGCAGTTCCGAAGATATGTAAGCGACCCCAGCCACATCCTTGATCACTCCAAACTCACTGTACAGACTAACCTAACTCGTGAGCAACAACCCGTTCAGATCCTTGACAGAAAGGTAAAGACATTACGGAACAAGGAAGTAAACTTGGGCCGAGTGATGTGGTGAAAAGATTCGCCAGGAGAATCAACATGGGAACGAGAAGATGACATGCGTGCAAAATATTCTCACTTATTTGTAAATTAATGCTTATGTAATTGTAAATTTCAAGGATGGAATTTTTTATGAGGAGGGTAGAATGTAACGACTCTGAATTTACTGTACAAAATTTTCAAGTTTAATGTACAGAAAAGAGTTTACAAGCCCGAGTACAATTTATAACTTAATTTTTGTTTAAGAACAGCAAGAAACAACTTTTAGCTCACTAGTAAAGTTTTGCACTGCTGTGACGTAGCCCCTGTGTTCGAACCCCATCAGACACATTATATTTTTCTGATTTTTCTTTTAAACTTTTTGGAAGCCCAAAAGTTTACACGTGCAATGCACATAAAAATAAAACGATAGAGAAAACAAACATGTGCAAAATTTTGTAAATACAGACTTGAACACATGTCCAAAATCCACCGGCCCCCTAAACAAATCGACCGGCGGATCTTGCTCCATGGCCGGCACCGATGGGCCCCCTGAGCCCAATTAACCCCGGGCTTTGCACACATAAGCTTTCCCCTACTCCTGACTTCCCTTCACTGTTTAATTACTCTAAAATCAAACAAAGACCCCTCAATTCTGTAAGTCTACGGTAGCGGCCCGGCCGTCTGTCTGAGGCCAAAATGCGGAAACAAAAACTTTTTCTAAACTTGAAACCGGCGCTATCGCAGACTTTAATTTCGGATCGAACCATTAACCTATAACTAGCTAACTAGAGAAGGGTTAGAAAAGCTATACCGATCGATCCGTGTCCTTTATTCTTTGGCCACCAACCCAAGCTCCTCGCGGCATCTCCGATCTCTGGTCTTCTCGTTGGAAAGGGCACCACATCTTCAAATCCTTTTACGGGCTCCCGCTTCATCCGAAGCAACTCGGACACGAAGTTTGCTAGCCGACGTGTCCAAGGTGAAGTAGAGAGTGTGTGATCACTTTGTCTCAAGCATCCATTGATTCTCAATGCATGAGAGTGTATGGATGGAGGTTGAAGATGAAGCCATGGTGGAAATGGTGAGCTAGAGGAAGAAGAAGAAGAAGAGGTTCTTTTTCTTTTGTGTTGTGTTGTATGATAAGAATGAGAGTGAGATGAAATAATACAAGAGCTAACCTCTTTCTTTGCTGCCCTTTCTCTCTCTCTTTTCTTATCATTTCAACACCCTAATCAATCATATAATGTGACATTTGCACAAGAAATGAGACCATGAGTCACCTATGAAGTACATGTCTCATTTAATGCACAAAATGATGAAATCCACTCACAATTTCAACCATCCAAACATTAATCCAAATGTTTGGTCCAACAAAAAGATACGGCAACATCTAAAGTAAACTCATGACGAATCACAAGGATACCCCTCACCTGTATATACATACTTACATCTGCATTCAGACTGAATGCGAATGCAATGAGACTAAATTAATCCAACAAATCTAATACTAGGATCCGGCTTAAACCAAAGCCCACTAGTATGATCCGTCCGATCATGATCCGTGCACTACTGCACGTATATGATCGAACCCTGCCATATATCCATACGGCCTCTACAACGTTTCGCCCGAAACTTGAGAAACTGTCTGTGGGGGACTCTAAAGACTCGTCAATACTTTGGCTGTGGATTTAACCACTAGCACGTCACTGGTACTAGCTGTACATAACGGGCTACCTGGTATTGACTAAAAGGGAGGTCGATGAGCGAACTCATCCTGACACCCTACTGAGCCTGTCAGTGACAATATCCGTACAGTCCGGTCCGTTCGTCTATGAGCATCGCGTGTCGGGCCTAGGGGGTTGGTAAAAGTCAGACCCCCAAAAGCGGTACAACTCATGTCGGAGTGTAGCCCAGAACAACCTGAGATACTACCGGAATACCTACCAGTGAATCTCTTCCCTTGGTCAAGGACTTCGTGTAATGGCTCTCCTAGACACAGCGCGATCTCACCCCCAATACCGGGAGAGACGAAACCCCTGCCGATCCGCTCACTGCCTCCATGTGGCTCGGGACTGTACCCAACTAAAACCTGTTTGCATGACTCCTTTGAGCCGTGGTAGGGTAGTAATCAAAGCACAGTGGGAACTCACACGAGACAAATAACGATCTCAGGTCGATGAACTAACATGTACACATGTCACCAGGGAACTGCTATCTGACGTCAGGTATAATACCAACTAGCATGTTCCTGGCGAGTTCTGTCCGGTGTACTCATAACCCAATAAGCACCTGTATACATCTTAGGTGAACCAACTGACACCAATGGCTTGTGAGACCGGCCACCGCCCCTCGTCGGGGTCTCGACTGTATACACTAGTCTACTCCGGAATATTGATGTCTTGTCTCGAAAACACCCACGACTAGGGACCTTTTAAGGATGTGCTTATAGACCCTCAGCTCCCACATATATGATCACCATCATACTGCTGGTAGTCAAACAAGAATCATAAGGGCTCTATCAACGTGTAATAGCGACCTGTAAGGTCACCTAAAGCATGTACATGATGATAAATATAAACCAGATAGCATACTATCATCACGAGTAAGACTGTCCTACCAGCATAGGTCCTCCCTCAATCATTGCAATCACGTGCCTGCGATCCAATAATTGACTTTGAGGGCACTATATCCAACAATCTCCCTCTTGCACTCAAGGCTAATTATTGCGATGCCGCGTACTCACAGCCCGTGTGATACCGATCACCCAACTCCTCTACTAATCAGTTTCACAAAGCCCGTTTGCGAAACTATTGTATTCGAGGAATAGCCTCAGTGAGTGGATCCGCCCTAATGTTTCTTTCTATGTCTCTCTTTATCTCAAGTTCGTGGAGAAAGCCATCTCCCGAAATGAGCAATACCTGTCTTAGAATATGTTTGGATATCTGATGGGACCTAGTTCATAAATGAACTCCAAATCCAAACTTCTTAGACTGTATCGTCAACTGAACTTAATCAGTATCCTGCGTCATGCCTCCCTCAGTGTACGCTTGGATCGCCTGTCCAAACTACTGCCCCTCGTCAGAGGGAAAACTATAACGCTGATAGTCACTCTGTTATCCAGGTCACCTTGGAAGCCTGGAATGATAACCGTCTCCTAAAAGAGGTTGTTGTTATCATATCCCTAGAACATCCACTTATGTTCTAAAACTGCTTCCGAACGTTTCTCCAGGATAGGATTAATATCACATTATCGCATCTAGTGCAAAAACAACGTCTGGTGTGGTACTTGACATCTCATGATTGACTCAATTGCATAAGCAAGTGATCTGCCAATCATGCACATCCCTCTCCCCTTTAGTCTGTAAGACAGCTTTAGAGAGGGTGACTCCATCACCTGCAGGTACACTACCGTGCCAGTAGTCGTCCATTCTAAAACACCTGTAGAATGCTGTCTAAGTACCCAGATTGGGAAACTACCCAAATCTAGATCTAGAACTATAGATCTAGTAACCAGAATATCTGATATAATATCCAAATCCTATGTGGAGAAAACTACTGTGTGACAACCAAAGTATAACCGATCGTAATATAGGAATTTCACTTCCTACTCTGTGTATGTCATCCAAATACCAGGATATTACATCCTACTACCTTCTTAACAGATCCATCCCCTATTCTGATGAAGTCAAACCTATGACTGTCACATCAGAAATAGCTGATCTTTCTCCGCTATATCCGCTTTAGTTCATAAATAGACATAAGCTACTTGTCCACTATACTTCCGCTGCTCCCACTGACTACGACAACCCTCTGGCAGAGTCATATACACGTACACTTCTAAAGCTAGTTTAGAACGACGCTATACTCATCCTCCTTCCGGGTCTCACAGTCTGGAACAACAGCAATGGCAAGTCTGGGTAAACAAGAATCTCCCTGTCACCGTCCTTGAAGCTACCGGAGTACCTCTTGGGTGCCTGAGATTACCCACCATATCTGCGGAGTAGCCAATGGAATGTCAATCCAGATTGAATTTTTAGGTCATATTAAATTTTCAGTAATCGTTTGCGGTTCTGGAATCACTTCCAGTTCTACCATACTCCCACTACTGTTTTCTGAAAAAATCCATTTTTATTAAAACTGTGGCGAGTCAAGAACAATATCACTATTGATCTTCCAGATGGTAGAAAGTCAACCTTCGTCATAGCCCGGGTCAACCCATAAACAGCCATTACAGAAACGTGCCTTGAGCTATCCAGAGTCTGGTTTTAAGCATAAGCCGGACAACTCCCCGTACCTTAACACTGTTAAGATATGAACTATTCTATATCCAATATAGAAACAGAAGCACTGATTTAATTGGAACCAGATTCAAATCATGCAGTTATCTCCAGTGCATGTCAACTAAATGGAGAGAGGCCGATCAGCATTAAGTACTTCCAATTATGAGTAACCTGAAAAAGAAGCAAGTTCTCTTAATCATTACTATTAACTGAATACCATACACAAGTATCTACATCTTCGATCACCTTGAATAATCCTGATACTTGCAACGCCTGGTTCTCTACTTTATTCTTATACCTATAACTTCTCAAAACTTGGATCTTGTATTTCTACGAAACACATGTCTAAGAACTAGAGAAGTCATAAGTAAACAGAATATAGTACGAGTACCAACCCCTCTGTCCTAATGGACACTGGACAACATACAATACTCTGTATAAGTCCCCTGAGTCTAATAACTCATTCCCCGTATATCGTAGGTTGAAAACTGTATTTATGGGTAAGAAGAATTACACCGCTATTTAATGCTTCTTACCTAACCATCCACTGATATAGGTAAATGTCATGGACATAATTTCAAAAAGTTATATCTCACTTTATAAAAATAAACGTACAGATATATCAATTTGAAATTGGTGCATAACAACGGATATTCAAAACCAAATATTTGCCGTCCGGCAAACAACTCAGGCGATTTCCTCAAATATCACCAATTACAACGAATCCCGATATAATGAGGATGATCACCCAATTCCCAATAACTTACTCCCACTCATCATCTGTAAAACCATACAGATATGAGAATCAAACCTAGTAAATACATACCCTGGAGCAAGGGCTAATTGGGAAATCAGTTTTCTTTTAATAATACACAGTGAAACTGAAACATATAAATGTTTCGAAGGGGCATCCGGGTATTCCTAGTAATGCCTCTTCCATTATCAGATTCACAACTGTAACCGTATATTTCTTTGCCATCTCTCCAAATCCCTTTATATGTCTTTAGTCATTACCTTCTGTACACCACCTTTAGGCCAAATGGTTTTCTTCCTTCCCTACCGTTCGGCACCAGCCTATGGTTTGGAAGAAGACTATCCAATAAGTATAATGGGTGTACTCTCCTAATCCTAGGAGCACTCGCAGCCCGAGAGAAGGTAAAGATAAAAGACAACTGAATAAAACCTTATTCCTATTTCTCCTGAACCAGAATCCATCCCCGAACTGGAACAAGTTCCTTTAGAGTTCGTATATAACCATACGATGGAGTATCCAATAAACTGTGGATCTTCGTAGTGATATGGAGTGTTCTGGAGAAATACAAAGGTGATATAGGATTGGCGAAGAAATACTTGGTTTGGTCGTGAATAGCAGTCGCAATTTACTTTGCCCACTTACTAATCCCTTTATTTGTCTTTACTTAATACCTTCTGTACACCTTTTAGGCTAAATGGTTTTCTTCATGCCCTACCTTTCGGCACCTGCCTATGGTTTGGATGAAGACTATCCAATTAGCGTAATAGGTGTACTGTCCTAATCCAAGGAGCACTCGCAACCTGAGAGAAGGTAAAAGGAAAAGACAACTGAATAGTCCTATTCATTTTCTCCAGAACCGGAAACCATCCTCGAATCTGGAATAAGTTACTTCGAGTTCGTATATAACCATACGATGGCTTTATCCAATGGAAGTTGATATTCGTTGTAATACGGGGTGCTCTGAAGAAAAGGGTAAAAGTAGGAGTGGAAATGAGGTATGCAACTCAGACAATCCAAAAGCCAGTGCATTAAGAAGGTTCGGTTAACTTGGTCACTGAGTCATAGTCAAGGGTCGGGTCATGGTCGCTGCCAAAGAGAGAGAGAAAAGAAACACTCAGCGTGTACTCTAATCTAGATCAGAATGCTTATCAATTTATCTAATCAGGAAACCTCCCACTGTAACCTTAAATTCTCCTCCAAACCTGAAAGAAGAATTAGTCGGGATCACCCGAGGAGTAAAACAACTCATCAGTGGGAATTGGGATCCAACTATCATCGCATGATAAAGTGATGGAATCCACTCACATTATCACACTCCAGAAGGTATGCGCATGCCTGGCAAGTTTCAGTTTCTTTAGAAACTCCCGATGTGATTTTTACCCCATGCTCTTATGACCTTGACTTTGGCCAACAAATCATAAGTCATATATCAAGTTCTACCCGTCATTATCCAGGTTAATTTGAACCCACCCGTACCTACCCTTGACTTTGGCCAACAAAGCAGTACGACTGTCCCAAACCAACGCATCTATCTATGCAACAGAAAGGTAACAAATAGCTACCATACACTATGCCTTAACTTTGGCCAACAAACATAGCATGAATACTAAGTGCTACCCGTCTGAAATGACGGAGGGCTACGAATGGTTTTTGGCGAAAAACCTTTAACGTAATGAACTTGATATCGTTGAAGGAACCGGATAGCTTTTTATAAAAGTATAGTGGCGAAAACCTTTTCTAAAGAGGTCACTCCCGGTGAAGGGATCTCGGCTCTTTCCTCGTAGAATGAGGTGCAGGATATTCCAACTGAATACCATGATTCAAAGCAAAAAGTAATCGACTATAGTGAAGTTATTACCCTGACGCAAACTTCTGTCCAAGGGGTCACTCCCAGTGAAGGGATCTCGGCCCTTGCCTCGTCGACTGAGGTGCTAGATATTCATAACCGAATACCACTGTGCAAAACAAAAGAGAACGTCCTTGTAATAACAGCTTTTTGAAAAATGTTCCAACAACATCAGAATAGGTTTGTTTAGCTTGCATTGATCCGAATCAATGCAGTCTCATCAATTAATCACACCACAAAAGAATGAAAATATGATGTACGTATATGCCATCCGCATTCACCACCGGGTCCCGTCATCACCCGTTAGGTTACTTAACTAACGACAGAGCGGGGACTGGACTAGCGCGGGTGTAAAACATATACAACATCTACTAGTATATATAGCAATATATAATAATCGCTCGAGGCGTGATAAAATGCAACATCACAGAAATGTAATAAGCATCACAGAACAATAAAGATAATCTGGGATCTCCGGGTTTCATAGAGCCGCTACTGAAACTCGACGTTCCCCTGGTCGTGTGGATAGCCTGTGCAATGAAATCCTAGACCCCTACGGGCGCGGCAAGTTACCCGCCAAAACCTGAAGCGAGGCAGCCCCCATCAACAAAGTAAATGGACCACCCAGCACTTCACGGAATCCGGTAACTTGAGCACCCCTCCTTGGGTCAACCTATACCCCCTACGAGTGCGACGAATAGCCCGCCAATTCTAGAGTAAAGCCCCCTCCGTCTCAAAGGCATGAGATGCGGGCTCGTTGCCCTCTAGAACCCGGCTACCCGTGTACCCCTCCGCGGGGTAATCCTAGTACAGAAAGTAATATATATATATATATATATATATATACAACGGGTACATCGACCTCAGCCCAGTCGTGCCCCAAAAGAATAATATACAAACAGGCAGTGACAGCAGTCCACATGTCGGACGCTTGCCCCGCAATATCAAATGTACAAATATAACCAAACTGTACTACCATTGCATCCAGTCTATCCACCACGACAAATCCGCAACATCACAGCACAACACAGAACATCAACGTGAATGTCACGTTCGCAAATCCGTCTAAAAGTGCTATAGCAATTAGACAAGATTTACCGCTCGAATGACATTCACGGTCACAGATATAAAGTAAGCACTGTGAACTAACATATTTAAAATTTTCGATCGACAAAATTTCCCGAAGTGGTCCCCAAGCACAAATCCAACATTCAAAATAATCTGGGCCAAAACTAAAAATACCAGAAACCCCAATTCCAAGTCAGAGACCACTGTAGAAAATTCGGTGCAGTGAAGCTACAGTACTGCAGCGGAACCGCGGCCAGAACGTGGGTACGGCCACGGTTCCGCGGTGCTACAGTGAGATCATTCTACAAAATTTCTGCAGTGGTCTTAGAAAAGCCTGCCTGATTTTCTGACATACTCAAAATAATTTTTCGACGACAAAAAAATTTCAACAGAAACTTCATGAAATGGAATCGCGGTTTCGAAAATTTCGTTCGATCGATATTTTAAACACGTTAGAGCAAGCTAGTAAAGGTTAATGGCGTGGCTCTGATACCATGTAAGTCTACGGTAGTGCTCCGGCCGTCTGTCTGAGGCCAAAATGCGGAAACGAAAACTTTTTCTAAACTTGAAACTGGCGCTATCGCAGACTTTAATCTCGGATCAAACCATTAACCTATAACTAGCTAACTAGAGAAGGGTTAGAAAAGCTATACCGATCGATCCGTGTCCTTCGGTCTTTGGCCACCAACCCAAGCTCCTCGCGGCATCTCCGATCTCCGGTCTCCTCGTTGGAAAGGGTACCACATCTTCGAATCCTTTTACAGGCTCCCGCTTCATTTGAAGCAACTCGGACACAAAGTTTGCTAGCCGACGTGTCCAAGGTGAAGTAGAGAGTGTGTGTGATCACTTTGTCTCAAGCGTCCATTGATTCTCAACGCATGAGAGTGTATGGATGGAGATTGAAGGTGAAGCCATGGTGGAAATAGTGAGCTAGAGGAAGAAGAAGAAGAAGAGGTTCTTTTTCTTTTGTGTTGTGTTGTATGATAAGAATAAGAGTGAGATGAAATAATACAAGAGCTAACCTCTTTCTTTGCTGCCCCCTCTCTCTCTTCTTATCATTTCAACGCCCTAATCAATCACATAATGTGACATTTGCACAAGAAATGAGACCATGAGTCACCTATGAAGTACATGTCTCATTTAATGCACAAAATGATGAAATCCACTCACAATTTCCACCATCCAAACATTAATCCAAATGTTTGGTCTAACAAAAAGATACGGCAACATCTAAAATAAACTCGTGACGAATCACAAGGATACCCCTCACCTGTATATACATACCTGCATCCGCATTCCGACTGAATGTGAATACAATGAGACTAAAGTAATCCAACAAATCTAATACTAGGATCCGGCTTAAACCAAAGCCCACTAGTATGATCTGCCCGATCATGATCCGTGCACTACTGCACGTATATGATCGAACCCTGCCATATATCCATACGGCCTCTACAACGTTTCGCCCGAAACTTGAGAAACTGTCTGTGGGGGACTCTAAAGACTCGTCAATATTTTGGCTGTGGATTTAACCACTAGCACGTCAGTGGTACTAGCTGTACGTAACGGGCTACCAGGTATTGACCAAAAGGGAGGTCGATGAGCGAACTCATCCTGACACCCTACTGAGCCTGTCAGTGACAATATCCGTACAGTCCGGTCCGTTCGTCTATGAGCATCGCATGTCGGGCCTAGGGGTCGGTAAAAGTCAGACCCCCAAAAGCCGTACAGTCGTGTCGGGGTGTAGCACAGAACACCCTGAGATACTACTGGAATACCTACCAGTAAATCTCCTGCCTTCGCCTAGGACTTCGTGTAATGGCTCTCCTAGACACAGCGCGATCTTACCCCCAATACCGGGAGAGACGAAACCCCTGCCGATCCGCTCACTGCCTCCATGTGGCTCGGGACTGTACCCAACTAAAACCTGTTTGCATGACTCTTTTGAGCTGTGATAGGGTAGTAATCAAAGCACAGCGGGAACTCACACGAGACAAATGACGATCTCAGGTCGATGAACTAACCTGTACACATGTCACCAGGGAACTGCTATCTGACGTCAGGTATAATACCAACTAGCATGTTCCCGGCGAGTCCTGTCCGGTGTACTCATAACCCAATGAGCACATGTATACATCTTAGGTGAACCAACTGACACCAATGGCTAGTGAGACCGGCCACCGCCTCTCGTCGGAGTCTCGACTGTATACACTAGTCTACTCCGGAGTATTGATGCCCTATCTCGAAAACTCCCACGACTAGGGACCTTTTAAGGATGTGCTTATAGACCCCAGCTCACACGTATATGATCACCATCATACTGCTGGTAGTCAAGAAAGAATCCTAAGGGCTCTATCAACGTGTAATAGCGACCTGTAAGGTCACCTAAAGCATGTACACGATGATAAAGATAAACCAGATAGCATACTATCATCATGAGTAAGACTGTCCTACCGGCATAGGTCCTCCCTCAATCATTGCAATCACATGCCTGCGATCCAATAATTGACTTTGAGGGCGCTATATCTAACAATCTCCCACTTGCACTCAAGGCTAATTATTGTGATGCCGCGTACTCACAACCCGTGTGATACCGAATACCCAACTCTTCTACTAATCAGTTTTACAAAGCCCGTTTGCGAAACTATTGCATTTGAGGAATAGCCTCAGCGAGTGGATCCGCCCTAATGTTTCTTTCTATGTCTCTCTTTATCTCAAGTTCGCGGAGAAACCCATCTCACGAAATGAGCAATACCTGTCTTACAATATGTTTGGATATCTGATGGGACCTAGTTCATAAATGAACTACAAATCCAAACTTCTTAAACTGTATCGTCAACTGAACTTAATCAGTATCCTGCGTCATGCCTCCCTTAGTGTCCGCTTGGATCGTCTGTCCAAACTACTGCCCTTCGTCAGAGGAAAAACTATAAATCTGACAGTCAATCTGTCATCCAGGTCACCTTGGAAGCCTGGAATGATAACCGTCTCCTAAAAGAGGCTGTTGTTATCATATCTCTAGAACATCCACTTATGTTCTAAAACTGCTTCCGAACGTTTCTCCAGGATAGAATTAATATCACATTATCGCATCTAGTGCAAAAACAACGTCTGGTGTGGTACTTGACATCTCATGATTGACTCAATTGCCTAACCAAATGATCTGCCAATCATGCACATCCCTCTTCTCTTTAGTCTGTAAGACAGTTTTAGAGAGGGTCACTCCATCACCTGCAGGTACACTATCGTGTCAGTAGTCGTCCATTTATTTTTCAAAATATAATAAACTTACATTGTTCTAAAAGATAAAAATTTATAAGTTTCATCAAAATACCATCAAGATATCAATACAAGACAAGTTTTACACTAAAATACCATGAATTATCCAAGCTATGTATTTATCACTAAAATACCTCAAATCCTAAAAATTCACATCCATGAAAATCCTAAATAATATAAATAAATACTCAAGGTTAATTTTTAATTATATTAAAAATATTTTTCATAAAACCCCTCGAGTTATATAAAACAAAATTAAGGACTTTAGTAAATATAGGTTTAAGCGGGATCAATTCTCTTGAGCCCCACGGAGCCGGAGAAAGTGAGTGCTTGCCTATTTAAGATAGAAAACTTAACGATATTATCAATGGTAATTGTCTTGAAAAAGACACAAATCCTGCCGTCCATATGTAGCAGTTACTGATAGCTCCCGAACCTAATTCAGGATTTAAATCAGTTATAAGTGTCTGACTCAAGTCTGAGTCTAAATCAAACTTGAATTCAAACTCAAACCAGAATCCAATTCAAATATGAATCCAAACTCTAACATGTATACTTGAACCTGAATCTGAATATCAAACCTGAATACAAGACTTGACTTGACCGAACCATGGCTATAACTTGACATGACTACAAGCTTACATTTTGAACCTGACTTCTTGAACAACTTGTATCCATGGTTTCGGTAAGACTTATAATATAATCTATACAATACATTATGGGGTTAACGGGGTAGATTGGTATGGAATGTATTAAAAGTGGCACGACATGATCACTGAAAGAAGCCTACATGAACTCTCGTGCCGTTGTCCCGTGGGTTTTGACGGGGCCTTTTACTACATGTTACCATAGTCCATGGGGTAAGATGGACTTCTCTCGTATACACAAATACCTTCTATACCAAACTACAAATAACTACGTTAGAATAGCAATCTTATACCTGTAAATCTCACCAGTTAAATTCTCATTGCTTGTTATATTCCTTTCTTTCTTTTGGGACTTACCGAACGCTAGTTCGCTGACGACATTCCTATCTATTTTCTTTTTTAGAATGTCGTCAGGAGGACCGAACTCTCAGGAGATCGAGCCCAGCCAGGAGGATTGGACCAGTTCACCGAGCAGCAGGACTTCTAGCTTCTTGTACTTACTTTTCTTTTGGTATGCCACTATTTAGGCATTGCTTTATATCATTGTACTTTCCTTTTCAAAGCAGTTGTATTGGAAAGATGAATATTAATAAAAGTTGCTGTTCATTTTATATCTCTTGTCAATTCTTGTGCATTTTATACATATATTACTTAATTATGCTTAACGTATTTATTTCTTAGTAAATACGTCGCGTGCCTGCCACGTCACCACTTCCGTACACTGGGAAGCGAGGCGTGACAGGTTTTGTTGGCGGCCCATGCAGATCAGTTCTACATAGAATCCTAAGCAATATATCACAAGAATTATAAGAATCGGAAACTCTACATTCTTTACATTTCAAATTCCTTGAATCTATCCTAACATTTCTTTTTCTATCAAGGTCATAGATTCTCCCAACAACACAAGCACGAACATTAATGGCAACACCCGACAACCTACTCTACCACCACCACCTACCGTTGCAGCTCCCATCAATGAGAAAACGGTACTGCTTGAGGCAATCAAGAGCATTTTGGAGGGTCAGCAACAGCAGACTGCTATCCTTATGCGCTGCTCCAAAGCCGAGACACCCGGAGTCAAACAATTCCGGGCACTACACCCGAAACATTTCTCTGGGAAAGAGAGCCCACTGGTGTCATGACCCGAAATGGCACGTGACTAGCACTTGAATCATGTAACGTCTATAGGACCCCATCTAATTCAAGTAAGCCAAAAATCCCAGAAATCTAAACCATTTTAAGGAAGAAGTGAAGAAAACTTATTTTAAAATAAGTGGTTTTAATAACATAAGCCGAAGTATTGCATTTTTAAAGTCTCATGTCTTTTTTGAAAATTTCGGCAGAGTTTCCTTTGTAAATACTGGCCCCAAAAAGGGTACAACATGAATAATATGAATAAAGACATCCCCAAGCGGGAGCTAGCTTTTCGCCAATTGGCGGACACAACCACGCAAGCAATATAATATACAACGCCAAAGGGCGAGGATCAAAACTCAAAAGGAAACTCAATAAAATCAAGAAAACCCATAATAATACAACACGCGACTCTAAGGTCGAAAGAATATACAACTGGTCTTCTAAGCTTATAAAAATATACAAGTCTGGTTGATAGAATTTCTAGATGCAACTGAATATAAATAAGTACAATGGTGGTCACGATGCAAGTGAACCCACCTACCAAAGCAATCACCCGGAAATAAGCAATGTGCTAGCAAAGCCGCCAAGGAAAACTATACGGCAAACCCTGCAAGAAACTGTGACACAACGGGGGTGAGTTGCCAACTCATGAGTAGAAAACATCACATAGCAGAAATCGTATGTATGACTCAATCCTAGGTCAATACGATCAGTAATATATATCCTCAAAATGATATAGTCTGAAGTAACTAATAATGGCATGGGTAAACATCTATACATGAGTGTAAAACCAAGTGCTCGTGTCAGTGCCTCAGGTAGCAACATATCATAAATATGAGGTATGAACGCAATAAATGAAAACAGAATACATCATAATGAGAAAACTGTTTTCTTTATATAGTGAGATTTCTGTATAAATAAATCGAGGTATCATCAATAAAATCAATAGGAAATGAGTGTCTAGCATCGACACAAAATATATATAAATCTCAATATCTCAATATCTCAGGCTCCGGCTATCCGGACTAGCCTGTATTCTCGAATCTCAATATCTAGGGCTCCGGCTATCCGGACTGGCCCAAATCATCAAATCTCAATATCTAGGGCTCCAGCTATCCGGACTGGCCCATACTCCGATCGGTATCCTTCGGATATCCGTCGAGTCACAATAAAATCATCGGTCGGTAGTACTCCCCTGCCAGGCTCAACGCTATCATTTGCGACCATTTTGCCCCGGGGTACTGCACCGGGTCCACCATGCACCCACAGACGATTCCTCTTCCTCCTCGAATCAGGTGTATGATATCGCTTAAGAGCCGAGAAAACTTATGGTGGACATATCTTATATCATATCATGAGAAAACCGCAATTTTATCTTTAAAAATGATAATCAGTTTATAAAATCCTTGCGGTTCCTCCAAATCCATAAATCTCATGGAAATCCAAAATCAACAAATTACGATGTAAATAAATAAATAATGAATACTGGGCTCCGGCAATCCGAACTAGCCCATACTATCGCATGGCAAATGAATATATGAATATACATGCATGAGATAACACAGTAAATAAATGCAATATCTAAACTAGCATATGAAAACAATAACATATAGGAACTATCAGCTAGCATGCTATATCAATGAAATAATGTTCTCTAAAGTGTACGTGACATAGTAATTACCGATGAAGATGTGTGTGAGCCGGCAAGCAAGTGTACGTAGAGCATACGCATCATCGGTAATGGTGTTGGTGTCCTAACAACAGGTTTCATCATTACTCACGAAAATACATATAGACATGCAATGCAATGCGAACAGCAGAATAAATGGCAAATGAATAGTAAATGCAGCAATAATATTCGAAACATGAATAATAACACAACATATGTGGATACACATTTATATATGAGTCATGCAGTTTTGACATTTGAAATAATACGAATCGTGGTGTTTAGAAAATAGGGCTACGGTGTTTTTAAGGAAAGGTACGTCCTTTGAAATATCCGTAGATTCGCTTGGCCTGTCTTTAAAATACTCACGATTCGTTGGTTTTGAAATAGGTATGACTCGAGTCTGGTCTAACATCTACCAGTAAACTACAGGACTAAACTAACAGACTAATCGAAAGGGGTAAGGAAAACCACCTAAATCTGAGTCGATCTATCTATATATATATAATAGTCGGTGATCTCGCCTCAATAGTATCGCGTACAATAAAATATATATATATATATATATATATATATATATTATATGACATTCTCGAGTCAAGAGTGCGAATCTATCATCAATATATAGCTCGTACGGTAAATCCATCGTACGGCATCCCAAATCTGGGTACTGGTCAAATATCACATTTATCTCATTATTCAACTGGTATCCTTATCATCATATATCATGAGCTGGGTACTGATCTACGTCTAGTACATACTGATACCATCAACATATATATATGTGCGTGTGTATGAAAACACATCGCCTAAAGATCCGCTATAATATCATGTCGTATCTCATAATACGAACCAAATCACATCACCGATCTCATGGCATCATACCCAATCACATCAACTCATCTCCAAGTACCATATACTATCCTGATCATCCATGTATATATATACGTACGTATGTATGTATATATACATACATACATACATACATAGTCCCATACCTATGTGTGTGTGTATATACATATCTCCATATACGTACAAGAAATAAAATGTATACGAGTGTGTGTGTATACGCGTGTATGTAAACCTTATGCCAGGGTTCGCGACTAAGAAAATAACTAATTTACTTCTAATACACTAAAACTAATCCATGAACATCTAAAATCTTACTTACTATCATCCAATTTTCACAACACTTAAACATATATATAACATATATATCGTATACTACACTACGAACTGCAGGGGTGCTATACGCCATCCACCCGACTTCCCCCGTAGATATATCTACTCACCTCGATCCGCGCTTGCTGGAGTCGATGACGCCATGCTCATCCTCGTCATCTCGAAGTCCACATGGGGGTACCTACAATTTCCAATGCGTCATATAGTATCATGAATCGAACATGAAAACCAAAACAGCATGCGAATCGCTTATAGGTCAGAACCTATAGCCCACGCCTGCAAAACCACCAAACAACCCCGTCGCTGACGTACAAATATCAGACGACGGAACACAATATCAAATACCAAATCTCAAATTAAAACGAAGTCGCAAAACAATGCAGCGACTCAAGAAAATGGTCCCAGATTTTACCCTAGGTGAAATTAGCCAATTTTGCACACATGGAGAGTTTATTTTACTAAAGATAAAGCCCTGGACCAAACACGGATCAATTTGCAAGTATCCAGGCCGCAATTTGCGGCCCAAATCATTAAATTTGCGGCCAAGATGAATGGGTTGGGGCTCGGGTCTTCAGGGTAGCTTCTAGGTTGCTTGCACGACTCACTGTGGTCGCTATAAAATTTTCAGGTGCCCTGGATCGTAGCAGATTTCAATATACCATCTCCAAAGTTTACAAAATACGATATCGGGGTTTCTAAGTTTATGACTTGGGGTCCTAGTCTCTGTTTTAGTCTATGAAACTAACACTAGAGAGGTTATATGGCCTCTACTAATTTTAATTACACTATCTCAATTCAAAATCCTTCAAAGCCCTAACTTGGAATTTTCAACCCTCACTAAACATCACTTAATCACTTCTAAACTTACATGGGTGCTAAAGTGAATGAAATACAATGCTAATAACTAAGGAATTACCTCATTTGGCAACTCAAGATTTTTCTTGAGTTGCCCCAAGTCTCCAAAATCCAAACATTCTTGGTCCAAAATGCTTGTGATGAGCTTGTGCATGTTTTTAATGAAGTGGAGATGAGGTTTTAATGGGTTTTTGATGATGAAGTGAGGGGTGTAGTGGAGGTGAAGGGAGAGGGCAGCCATATGAGAGGGGAGAGGAAAATGAAGAGGAAATAATGAAGGAGGGAAATGCCATGGTTCAAGATTGACTTCTCACCTCTCTCTCTTGCCCATACCTCATTCTTTATCATTTTCTTTTCCTTTTTCTTTTTCTTTTCTATTCTTTTCTTTTGTTTTCTTTTCTCATATCATTTTAAAACAAATACAAGCATGAAAATAAAGAAAAAACCATGGTAGAAAATGTAACAATGTAAAATATGATATGGTGTATGTCATGTGCACAAATCAAGCTTAATGCACGATTAGCGATACTTAATCGCGATTAGCATTAAAATGGAATATAATTAATTATAAAGAATTTATAATTTGCTTAAATCATATAAAACACCCTCATTTCAGTAATTCCTATAATTTTCCAAATATTTCCCGATTTATCGGTATTTAATTATACCGCACTATTAAAATATTCATAATATTTATTATTTAATTATAAAAATTCCCAAAAATAATATTTTATTTTTCTGAAATGTTACAGTCTTCCTCCTTAAAGAAATTCGGTCCCCGAATTTAAATTTAAACCCGTCAAATACTAAAACATTTCAGTAAAATGATCAAGTCGTCGGGGCTCCGAAATCATAAATACATAAAACACATCGTAGCGCAATGCATGCGCATGAAAAACGAGTATATAAACCAAAATTAAAACTCCGTCAAGCATCCCGCAATCATCGGAGTTATGGTGAAAACATCAATGTGAAAGCCCAAAACGAAAACCAACATGATATACGTCCAACTACACATGTAAACGTCATTAAAACATCTGAAAGAAATGCATGCCAAATCTTTTCAAGTCGCTGTGCGATGCAAGTATCACTGCACAGTGGCGGACGTCTATTATAAGAAAATACTATATATATATATATATATATATATATATATACCCTTTGTTTAACATACAAGTCCCGCCGTTTGAAAAAAATAATTTAGAAGGGTTTCCTTTGTAAAAAAATTTCGTGTCATCTCGGACACGTAGGTAAATACTAAGACTATAGCTTCTTTTTGAAAATCCCTTCGATAACTATTAATGCATGCAAGAATATAGTCAGGTACTGTCATTGGACTAGTCCTGCTAAGTCACTATACTAAATAGTAAATATCATAAAAACATACTGCTCAAAAGAAATCAATCCCAAATATATATAAGAATGCCACGTGTATCTGGTGCACACAAAAATCGAATCAATGAATGTGCCATACATATGCACAGAAACAAAATCTAAGTGCAACGGATGTGCACGAAAACACCTGTTAATGGCAACATGTGTGCCTGACAGCAATATCAAGTGCATCTGATATGCACGAAGAATCTCGATTTAGTGCATCTGGTGTGCACCAAAATCGCATCAAGCGCGTCAAGTCTGCGCAAAATCCAACTCAAGTGCACAAGGTGCACGAAAACAAATATCGAGTATCACAATCGAAATCGACGGTATAAAACACATCTCGATCCAAATCCAAATCAGATATACCGTGGTATATAATCTCACAACCATGTGCATCAGCGTGCATAAACTCGAATCAAAATACTAAAAGTGCATGACAACTATACCGAAAACACTAGTCAAATTAAATGCATACCATAGGTATGAAATCAAAATCAGCATCTCGAATGACATCAAATCGAAGTCAAGTGCAATTGTGGTGCACAAAATCTTAATCATGCAAATAAATCGCCCAAAATACGAAAATCAAAGATGGCGGAAGCAGTCCCGCTCTGGCACATCCTCTAAAGATCTGTGGCCAACTGTCATGGTCACTCGTAACATGTCTCGTCGATAATGATGAACTCTGGCTTACTGGGTGTGCGTAATATGACCGATCCTGGGTCCAAGTCTCCTCGTATAGTATTCCAGAAGGTTCTGTCGAAGTCTTCCCCAAATCTCGTTTCTGCCGAACTGTCCGGAAGTTATCACCCTTTACTAAATCTATTTCTTGCTCCGGAACGGAACGGCTGCATACTCATCGCGACTCCTTCTGGAAGGTATATCCATCTACAACGCCTCTGCATATGTATCACATCTCTGATGTCGGCGGAGTGGAACATCATCTCATCAAGATCTCGTACGAACCTCTTACTCCACTTTTCTCTAATGTCGACTGATTCGGACTCGTCTCTTCATGGCTGCATGGACTGCGCTCCAACGGTTATTCTCGTATCTGGAGTCTCCCAAGCAATGTATCCCATTACATGATATCCTAATGACGTCGAACCTTTCGATCGATTCGTCAAAGTTCAATAATCCCCCAAGAACTCAACATCTTGAGTACAGTTTAATAGTATTCCAGTACATGCCACAGTACCTATGGACCAGCCGTAGAAGGGCAAACCCAAGCCTCATTAATGGCACCGCGGAACTGCCACAAACCCTAAGGTTTCAAAGCATTCTCATGGTCATTATATCGAGTTAGGGTTTCATTCTTCTAGAGGGTCCACGGAATTACTTGCATATTTTTTCGAATACTTTAAACTTGGAAAAATGGGTTCCTGACATTCAATCGTTTTCTTTTAACTTCCAACGTACCTGCGTGAAGTCTTCTCTAACTGGAATCAATCTGATGATCTCGCATCGGGGTAGGCAATGAATCACATGTCCTAATCATTCCTTCTTAGGTGACTAGCGATCTTCTATCATATCACTAAGTACAACTCGTGCCGCATTAGCTTCAAACATCTGGGGCGATATCTTGTTATCCGCAGCAACAACTGGGTCATTTGTCCGCACGCTGAACAGTGCCTCAATCATCAAAATAATCGATGCATTGACGGTCATCTCATTCTGGCTGGCCTCTAGCGGTAGCCCAATTCTCTGGTGCTGATCTGCACGTCCGAGAAATCTTGTAAAAGCGATACATCAAACGCTCATGGCACGAAAACACAATAGGACGATACATCTATGCAATCATGTGTCCCTGGAATCACGCCCTGGTCAGTACTCGTCCGTAACAAGATCGTGCTGACCGTAACTCTAGCCACAGCTTTTTTTGCCTGTGTAACCGTGGCAGCAAAAACTATAAACCGATATCGATGAGGATTGATCATAAGAATGAATATAATGCTGTGAAAGGAAATGTACATCCTAAGGCTTCTTAAGTGGAGTAGCGTATCGTAAGTATACCGTGGAACATATACACGGTACGTCACTCTCCTTAAATCATCTACTCCATCAACCAAGGTCAACCTACGCGACGAAAGTTCGGGTCTAATACCCCCTCGACTAAGTCTAAGTTCCGTAAGGTCAAGCCTAGATTCCATATATATACAAACGTCCTAGGCTCCGCATAGTCAAATATAGACTCGAACCAAGGTTAACTTAGCACTCTGATACCAACTTTGTCACGAGCCGAAATGGCACGTGACTGGCACTTGAATCATATGACGTCTATAGGACCCCATCTAATTCAAGTAAGCCAAAAATCCCAGAAATCTAAACCATTTTAAGGAAGAAGTGAAGAAAACTTATTTTAAAATAAGTGGTTTTAATAACATAAGCCGAAGTATTGCATTTTTAAAATCTCATGTCTTTTCTGAAAATTTTGGCAGAGTTTCCTTTGTAAATACTGGCCCCAAAAAGGATACAACATGAATAATATGAATAAAGGCATCCCCAAGCGGGAGCTAGCTCTTCGCCAATTAGCGGTCACAACCACGCAAGCAATATAATATACAACGCCGAAGGGCGAAGATCAAAACTCAAAAGGAAACTCAATAACATCAAGAAAACCCATAATAATACAATGCGCGACTCTAAGGTCGAAAGAATATACAACTGGTCTTCTAAGATTATAAAAATATACAAGTCTGGTTGATGGAGTTTCTAGATAAAGCCCTGGGTGAAATTAGAACGAAGTCGCAAAGTAATGCGGCAACTCAAGAAAATGGTCCCAGATTATACCCTAGGTGAAATTAGTCAATTTTGCACACATGGAAGGTCTATTTTACTGAAGATAAAGTCCTGGACCAAACACGAATCAATTTGCAAGTATCCAGGCCGCAATTTGCGGCCCAAATCATTAAATTTACGGCCAATATGAATGGGTTGGGGATCGGGTCTTCAGGGTAGCTTCTAGGTTGCCTGCACGACTCATTGTGACCGCTATAAAATTTTCAGGTGCCCCGGGTCGTAGCAGATTTCAATATACCATCTCCAAAGTTTACAAAATATGATATCGGGGGTTTCTAAGTTTATGACTTGGGTCCTAGTCTCTGTTTTAGTCCATGAACTAATACTGGAGGGGTTATATGGCCTCTACTAATCTTAATTACACTATCTCAATTCAAAATCCTTCAAAGCCCTAACTTGGAATTTTTAACCCTCACTAAACATCACTTAATCACTTCTAAACTTACATGGGTGCTAAAGTGAATGAAATACAATGCTAATGACTAAGGAATTACCTCATTTGGCAACTCAAGAATTTTCTTGAGTTGCCCCAACTCTCCAAAATCCAAACTTTCTTAGTCCAAAGTGCTTGTGATGAGCTTGTGCGTGTTTTTAATGAAGTGGACATGAGGTTTTAATGGGTTTTTGATGATGAAGTGAGGCGTGTAGTGGAGGTGAAGGGAGAGGGTAGCTGTCACGCCCCGCTTCCCAGAGTACGCAAGATTGGGCACGTGACATAGCCAACCATGCTACCTGTGGGTAGGAAGTATCCATCCACAGTCACATTACGGCTGTAGAGATATCAAGAACAAGATAAATAAACTATCTAACACATGTCCAAATCCAGAATAACAAGAGTCAAAATAAATAAGTGCGGAAGCAAATGATCCAATACAATAAATAGAAAAGTACGTCCCATAATGCGGGCTCACATCTGGAAATAAAATGAAATAAATAAACTAATCACTACAGGACTCACAAATCAGCCTGCTGGCTGAAGTACTCCTGCTCAGTCGGCGACAGTGGTAAAGAATCTGGGCCATGCAAAACCCAGACGTCAGCGCGTCATGTCAACCAATAATATAATATGAACATGGTAATAAGCAATGCAGAAAATAAACATGAATAAAGCAATAATATGAAACAACAGTGCAGGGTAGTGTGCAGTGGGTAACTAAACTGTTCTATCAGGTTTCTATTCTAAAGTCTTTGAAATCAATTGATGACTCGTCGATGTAACTCAATAGTATCCCGTGCATGCCCGGGACCACGGTCAAGACCCTCGGGGCTGAATCCGAGACGTGCCGCTAGGCAGTAATAGGTAGCAGGATGGGCGAGTGATGTCAGCATCATCACTCCGGGGCTGGCCGAGCCCGTAAGACTGATCAGAACAGGTATCGAACTGTTGAGTTACAAGTCGGTTTCACCTTTGATTTTCCCATACCCCCAAGTTATGTATGTCAGGTCAGGTATTCAGTAATCAAGAACTAATGCCAACACAGGATCAGGTAAAAGCAGGTTTGTCTGGATAGACAACAGGAATGGTCCATGAGGATCCCAAGTCAGGTTTGTTGGCATTAGGCATGAGATCAGGTAACAGGTCAGGTCATGGTACAACAGGTTGAGTTGGTAGTAAAGGGTACCATGTCCGGTGCATCGGTATGTATATATGTCATGTGTATCCAGGTCGGGTCAATATGTAACGCAATCGAGGGTGTGCTCATAACAGGTATATAATCGAATAAGGAATAACAGCAGGAAATAAAGTAAACAACAATAACAGTTCATTTAATCACAATGGTGCATTAATATGGTGCAGTTGTATTATCATATTAACAGGTTCGAGCACCCTTGGGGTGCAATAATCACAAGGTAGTGCAATATCAATATCAGAAAGTAATGAAGCTACATGTGCACGGCTATCGTCCCTTAAATAGCAAAATGATTAACTGGTAATTTTGTTATTAGGGTTACAGTGGCAAAATACGGTTTAGGTTAACTGTATCATGATATAACTCATATTTCGTCCAAATGAGAAAAGTAACTACACTAGTTAATCTTTGCAAGTTTTATGAGTCAAGCACACTTAATTGGTGTAGCATAGCATGTGGCAAGTAATACTTGCCTCGACGGTTTCGCAAACCGGAAAACACGAACGTAATGTCGGCGGAAAACACGCGACGGATGCACGGGTCACGGATCGAGTCCAAACAACGAACAGCGGGACCACGCGGACCGGAGCAACTTGCTGGAATGTCGGGTCAAGTCATCGGCACGGCCGGAATCCGGCGAAATGTCAAAACAGCGACGATGGTTAGCAAACTACGCACGGACAAAACGAGACCAGCGAAGGGAAAAGGGAAGGGAAGAGGTCATGAGAAACTTACTGAGATATCAAGGATGGCAACCGCGATGGGTTCGACGGCAATGGGCTCCGGCGGTGAACAGTGAACGCGGCAGAAGGCTGGAAGTTGCTGGATCAGATGGTGCTGCGATGAGGGGAGGTAATGGCCTGGTTTGGGTTGCAGGGGAAGAGGAGGTGGTCGGAGGTGTCAGGTTCCTAGGCACCCTAATGAGGTCTCACAAGGCATCGAACATGCCAATTTCAAATTTAAACGGTGCCGAGAAACCCTAGAACGGATCGTTGGCTAGAAAACTAGGCGAAAAAGAAATCTAGTTAACACTTAACTAAAAGTTTAACGGAAATACAACCTTTGTAGATCCGGTGCTCCACCTCCATAGCTCCGCAACGAAGTCCCCTCGCTGTCCAAAAGAATTCCCGGGCTCTAGCGTCGGCTTCGTCGGAGAAATGGCGAGCTAGGTCGTCGATGTCCATGCCGAAGATGATCTACGTCGAGGCATCGCTAAATCAAGCTCCGACTTCACCAAGTCAAGAAACTTGTGAAGAAAACACACTCTACTACTTGGCAAGAGGTAGAGGATGGAGAAATAGGAAGTGGGTTAACTTTAGAATTGGATTTCTCACTCATTTCATCAATCCGCCATTGATGAAGAAAGGTTTCTTCTTTGAAGATGAAGAAGAAGAAGAAGATAATCAATATTATGATAAATTATCCAAATAGAAAATCAAAGGAATCCTTATCATAATCTAACCCTAGTTAAGTGTAGAGAATAAACCATGGTTTGCTCAAATGGTTAGGGTTAGAATGAAGACAAGAATGGTGACTAAGTCAAAGGTTCATGAATCTTCAACAAACAAACAAATAAAGCCACCATTCTTTTCTCTTTTCCATTCATTTTCCAAAATGTATAAACAAATAAATAAATGAATAAATAAGTAATGGAAAATAAAACCCTAATTATATGTATAACCATGGTTTAATTCTTTACACTTAACCAAGTAAACATGTATCATCAAACATGATACAATCAAGTGCACGAAAATATATCGAATATACAATGTGCACATCCGAGCGAGAAAATCCATTTAAAGTGAACCAATACTAGTTAATGCAAAGTAATATATCTAATATATAATTATGCATTAAATCATTAAATCAACACTTGATTCAATGATCCGGTCATATCGTATATAACCGACTAGTATCCAATGTATCGGCTTATCGAATCAACCCTTGATTCGATAACTAGGTTATATCGCATACAACCAATCGATACATTCATCGCGAGAATGAAATACGGTATCACATACACGCATTATTCTCGGTCCCGCACATATCTCATATGCGCTCCTATTTCGTTTCGCTTGAGCCAGGAAACCTCTGTGTAGGACTCTAAAGACTCGTCAATACGCCGGCAGCAGGTGATGATCATATCAAACACCCACAAGCCGCAAACGGTCTGCTAAACGTAACGGCCACCCGGGCATTGAGCGATCAGAAGATCGACGAGCAAGCCCGCTCACACACCTGTGAATCCAACCAGTAACACTACCGTACAGTCCGGTCTGATCGTCTGATATGTCGCATATCTTGCCTAGGGGTGGTAAACGTCAGACCCCAATAGCTCGATAAGTCGTGTCGATATGAGGTCTATAACAATTCGAGAAACTACTGGTAACACTTACCAGTAAATCTCAGCAACCCTGGCCAGGGATTTCCTGTTATAGCCAATCGAACACAGCGCAACATCAACCCCCTATACCGGGAGAGACGAATCCCCTCCTATCGCTCATTGCCTCCATGTGACTCGGGACTGTACCCAAAAACCACCGTTTTGCACGACCTCTTGGACGTGGTAAGATGGAAATCAAAGCACAGTGGGAACCACACAAGACTCTATGACGATCTCGGGTCAACAGACTACTCTGTACCAGTGTCACCAGAGAACTGCCATCTGATGTGAGGTATAATACCATCTGGGAGTTCTTGGCGAGTCCGTCCAGTGTACCCAGTCTCTACTGAGCACCCGTATATCATCTCCGATGTCAAACACCAATGGATATGGGATCATCCATCGCCCATCTGTATGGGTCGAGAAGGTATACGCTAGTCTACTCTGGTATATCGATGCCCCGTCTCGATACACCCTCGACTAGGAACTTTGAAGGATGTACTTATGGACTACCATGTCCCCACTAGTATGATCCGCATCATAGTCCAGGTAGTCAAGTACAGATCCTAAGGGCTTTACCAACATGTAACAGAGAGACAATCAGTGTACACGTTAAGGTAGAGATCAACCAGATAGCATACTATCATGTCGAGCAAGAAAGTCCTCCCTATATATGTCCCAGCATCCACTACAATATACATCCTATGTATAGTAATGGCCTCTAGGGCATACATATAACTAACAATCTCCCACTTGCACTAGGGCCATCTGATAGCAGTGGTTGTAGTATCTCATACTCAACCATCCCATAAAAGTCTCTCTCTGGGAACAGGCCTTTGTGAGTGGATCCACTGTGTTGTCCTCTGAGTCTACTCTCCTAACCTCGATCTCCCTGGAGATCAACCATCTCCATGATCAAGTGATACTGCCTTAGAATATGTCTGGATCACTGATGGGACCGGCGTTCCTTGGCATAAGCCACAACTCCATTGTCACACAATGGGAGGAACATAGTTCATCTCATGAACCAATATACACCCAAACAGCCTCTTTGGTAGCATCTTAAGTAGCGATGTATCCTGCCTTTATCGTCTAGTATGTCACGGTATCTAGCTTGGAACTCTTCCAACATACCGTCCCTTTACTGAGGGTTAAGACAATGCCTGTGACTGACACTCAGTCGTCTTTATCACCCTGGAACCATTCCAGTGATTCTCCCCAGGGTCGATTGATACCTTCTCACTACAACTAGTGAGAATCCTAACATCCATTTAGATCTATCTCATAGATCCAAAAACCAGGATTTAGGAGGTATCACTTTGATCCTATATGGAGAATCATTGTGATAAGTGGAGATTGACCGAGCGTAGCATAGGAAACTCCTTCCCTATCAAGAGTATGTCATCCACGTACTCTACGAGGATCGTCACCATACTCCCTACTACCTTTTTGTTTATACAAGGTTCATCTACCATTTTGATGATGTCAACTTCTTTGACTACTACATCAAAACAGATGTTCCAACTCCGCGATGCCTGCTTTATCCTATAAAACATCTTGTATACGTTTCCGCTGCTCCCACTGTCTACGAAGCCCTCTGGCTGTGTACTTATAGACGCACTCTTCTAAAACATCATTTAGAAAAGCAGTCATGACACCCAACCACCAGATATCGTAGTCATGGTATGTAGCCGTGACAAGTAGGATCTGGATGGACTTAAGCATAGCTCCTTAGAAAAAGGTTTCATCATTATCCACGCCTGGTTGATGACGAAAACCTTTAACAAGTCTAGCTTTGAAAGTCTCAACTTTTCCATCTACACCAAGTAATCTTCTCAAGATATACTTGCTCCTGATGGGGATTTAACCCTTCAGATATAGCAACCAAAGTCCATACTTTGTTGGTGTATAAGGATTCCATCTCAGATCGATAAACATCCAGCCATTCTTACAGAGTCTTACTCTCGATGGCCAGCTCGAAGCTAGTTGGGTCATCATCTCATGATGCAATCCTCGCTCCCACTGTCATAGAGAAACCGAAGTAACTCTCAGGTGGGTGAGGAACCCTACTAGATCGGCGGAGAGGCCGAGGTTCGTTGGTAACTATTGAATCCTTTGGTTCTACCAAATCATCTGCTGTAGTTTGTATAGCTGGAACACTTCCAGTTCTACATAACAGACCTTGCCTCGAGCTTGTCCGGATTTTGCTTTTAGACATAGGCCGGACAACCCCAAATCTTAACTAACTTAAGACATAGGTTCTTCCCATTCCATATCACATATGAAGCGGTAGGCAACTGATTTGATTAGAACCCTATTCAATAGGTATGCAGCTTCTCAAGTGCATAACACCCAAAAGGAAATAGGTAACTCAGTATTACTCATCATAGAGCACACCTTATCACATAGGGTGTAATTGCTCCACCCCGATATACCATCGTGCTATGGTGTATACAGAGGAGTAATGCTGAGAGAGAATCTCATTCTCCTTTAGAATAGTCCAGGAATTCCATGCACAAGTATTCTCCTCCCTGATCTCATCATAGGACATAATACTTATACCCGTATTTTGGTTCTCTACTTCTAACTTATATTCTGTGAATATCTCAAAAGGTTCGGACTTGTGTTTCAACAGGAACATAGGTCTGAAACTCGAAAGAGATCATCAGAGAATGTAATGAAGTACAAAGAACCGATCTTGGCATCTGTAGACAGGGGAGCTTACATACATCAACATGTATCATATCCCAAGAGTTCACTAACTCTTTCTCTGTTTCCAATAAACGGAGCTATGGTCATTTTATCTTTGTGACATGACTGGCGAGTTTCACAAGATGTAAATTCAAACTAATTTAAATATGCATCTTTATGTAACTCTAGCTAGTCGGGTCACATTGATCTGACCATAGTCTACAATACCTCAAGAAGGATCCGTTCATTTCTGAACTCTTCCTCTTGTGTGTGTTCTGTATACTAAGAACTGTAGTTTGATTTAGAACATCAATGTTTTTAGATAACGTGCCTGAACCGATCAACTTTTGATATAGGAAATGTTCAAAACATTATCCATCAATACAAAATTTTATCGTTTCTTTACTAATAAAGAGACAGATATGATTTTGTATATCAGGTTCGGTATCTAATAACATTCGTTCAGAATCAATGTATCGGTAATACAGGGTGACAGTGACCGACAGACTTGGCTGCAACTCTTGCCCCGTTTTCTGCCTCATGAAACATATCATCCGTTCTCAGTTCTCTACCTTTCTGTAGCCCTATGTAACAGATTACATATCTGGGATCCTGATCTGGTATCACATACCCAGGACGTAGAGGATACGGAGAAACAGTTCTTTGTAATGAACACACCCGAAGATGATGCATCAGCATGCACTCTCTTCGTTTGGGCGGCACGGGAAATCTGGTATTCCCCTATTTCCTGCTCAGTCTTATAACAATTATAAGTTGGAGCGGGACCAACGTTCCCCAGCTCAGTATAACAAGCGGGTTCGGTCAATATTCCGTATTATTATCTTGATTAAGGCGTGATATGGTCGCTACCTGGAGAGAGAGAGAAGAAAACACTCAGCGTGCGCTCTTGAAAGAATAGATTGGTTATTATTTTATCTAATCAGGATGGCTCCCACTGCTTTTTATCAAATCTTCCTTCAAACCCTAAAAGGAAAGACTAGCCGGGATTAATTACACACTACAAGTTCGCCAATCTTTCAGCCAGGCCAGTGTCGGTACTTTGAGGGAGGTCCCCCGTGCTTTCGCACGAACCTAATTAATGTAAACCTCGTTTTCCCAGAGGCGTAACCTCGTTAACACCTTTCTAGACACCTACTTGATCGGCTAATTGTAATGTATAAAACTCTCCCAGGAGTAACTCTTACTCGCAGCGGGTATCGGGATCCAACTATCTCATAGAAGGTATGCAATCTCATTGCAAATTTCAACACTTGAAATTCCCGATAATATTTTGCCCCTAGCGTCCTATGACCTTGACGCAGGCCAACAAACCATAGTCCGCTAGTCAAGTTCAACCCGTCATTTCCTGATTGAATTAAACCCACCCGCACGACCCTTGACGCAGGCCAACAAAGTCGCACGACTACCCTAATCCAATCACATCATATGCTTATGCAGACAAGCACCAGTTAGCTACCGCACACTACGCCTTGACGCAGGCCAACAAACATAGCACGAATACTAACTACTACTTATCTGAAATGACGGAGGGCTACGACATGTTTTTCTGAAAACCTATTGCGTAATGAACTTGATATCGTTGTAGAATCAAATGAATTTTGAAATGGAGTGTTTTTGAGGCTTTTCTAGTTTTGCTAAAGGAGTCACTCCCGGTGAAGGGATCGTCGGTCCTTTCCTCGTCGAATGAGGTGCGGGATATATCACATATATCACTGTGCAAAGCAAAAACTCTTAAAAGCAATCAAAAGACAAACCGAGTGTGTAGCATCTGCCAGTTATTGCTAAAGGAGTCACTCCCGGTGAAGGGATCTCGGTCCTTTCCTCATCGAATAAGGTGCAGGATATATCACATATACCTCTGTGCAAAGCAAGAACTGAAGCTACCTGTTTTAATTTTGAAATTTGATTCTACAATATCTTAGGTTTCTTTTATTTCATTAATCACATTAATGAAGTCCCATCATTTAAGTACCTAAACATCACAGATAAATACGACGTACACTTATGCCATCCGCATTCGCCTCGATGTCCCCTCGTGCACCGTTAGGTTAGGTAACTAACGGCAGAGCAGGGCAGGGCTAGCGCGGGTATAAAACATAAGTAACATCTATATAATATATCATATATACTGTATAGTGTATCTATCACAGAACATCACATGATCACATCACAGATATCGCAGCAGAAGAATCATATGAAATATTGGATATACTAGGACGTCCGTGTTTTCAATACGAGCCAGTATAAAACACGGATTCCACGGTCGTGATGAATAGCCAAACCCACACCCCTAGACCCCTACGAGAGCGGCAAGCAACCCTACCAATTCTGGAGTTAGGAGACCCGGACTCGACTCCTCGAGTTGGTCTCCCACTGGACTCCAGAACCCGGTTACTTGTGCCCTCCTCCTTGGGTCTATCCTAGTGCGGAAAAGTAAATAATATACAAAGGGTGACAACTTCCGCAACCTGGAAGCGCCCCAATAAAAGAATATTACATACAAGTTTTTACATGAATGAAAATGAAAAACACTCATCTCACATAAAAAAAACCCCGGTTATTCAAACACGACGATCCAATATAACATATCCAGCAACACATAACATCACATGTCATCAACGTAAGTAAATATGCGCATCCCAATTGTCGTTGACATATAGCAACGAAACCGGCGATATCACATATTACACTTACGGTCACAGAAAAGAAAGTGTAAAAGTACAACAGTTGGAATCCGCAACCACCTCAGACATCGCATGCCTGACCAAATGAATTACTTAGACATCGCATGCCTAACAATTATAAACCCCGCATTTTAGTCTCAAAATCGAAAACACTTTTCAATATCAAGTCGGGCAATTCAACAAGATTCCCGACATCCTGATCGAATACTCGTCGCAAACTTCAGTAGGCGGCCGCACCCCAGATACCGTCGACGAAGTGCACCAAGGCGGAACACCGCTACCGCGAGCACCCGGACGGATTCGGCGACGGGGTTCTCCTACAGTCACTTGGTCGGGGCTATGGGATGTAGCTGTCTATTAAGTTTGTCCGGCGAATATCCGCGTACGCTACGTGATTGCGACGGACTTTTGATCGCATCAAAATTCCGTGGCAACCGATCAAGTGAGACTAAAGTGCTATGTTTATAACATTCATTCAGTTATCTCATAACTTCTTGTGAATTCCAATTATTGTATCACATTCCGGATAAATAGAAAATGTTAAACTTTCCGATCGAACAATCGAACACCCAAGTTTTCCCGATACAGATCAACACATGAAATATGAGTCTAACAACATTCAGTTCGTGCCTCAGTACCAACGGTCCAGCCGTAGAAGGGTCAAGCCAACGCCTCACATGTGGCACGCCGTACTGCCCCAAACCCGAAGGTTCAAAGGGCAGTTCAAGACGGTCACATAATCGAGTTAAGGTTTGTTGTCTTCTAGAGGGTCCATCGAGTTACTTGCACTACTTAGAACGTCGTTAAACTACGGAAAAATCCAACACTTGGAAATTTCCCGACAGGGGAAAAATTGGGTATTTATATCCGGTCGAACTTTTTTAACATATTCTAAAATATATCCGGAAAGCCACACAGACAAAATTTGATACCCCGATCGAAACACCGAATCCCCAAATCAATCCCAGAAAATTCAACTCTATAATAAATATTAAAATATCCCAGAAAATCCAGCATAATAAAATAGGAGTTACTGTGCAAACAGTAATTGATGATGTCAGCATATGGCCGCGGAACCGCCGCAGAAGCCAAGCTTCTGCCGCGGTTCCGCCGCATGTTTTACTGTTCATGAGAAACTTTTTACACCGTAATTCTTAGATTTCCCTGCTGAATTTTTTAGCAATTTTTAATTTGGAAAAATCCACGTTTTTAGAAAAAGTACAGAGAGCATTTTCCGGGTTGGGTTTCGGGTTCGTTCGGACTTCAAATAGCGTCTAGACTTCGCCTAAGGCTCTAGCTAGGCTCTGATACCACTGTCGGGTTCCTAGGCACCCTAATGAGGTCTCACAAGGCATCGAACATGCCAATTTCAAATTTAAACGGTGCCGAGAAACCCTAGAACGGATCGTTGGCTAGAAAACTAGGCGAAAAAGAAATCTAGTTAACACTTAACTAAAAGTTTAACGGAAATACAACCTTTGTAGATCCGGTGCTCCACCTCCATAGCTCCGCAACGAAGTCCCCTCGCTGTCCAAAAGAATTCCCGGGCTCTAGCGTCGGCTTCGTCGGAGAAATGGCGAGCTAGGTCGTCGATGTCCATGCCGAAGATGATCTACGTCGAGGCATCGCTAAATCAAGCTCCGACTTCACCAAGTCAAGAAACTTGTGAAGAAAACACACTCTACTACTTGGCAAGAGGTAGAGGATGGAGAAATAGGAAGTGGGTTAACTTTAGAATTGGATTTCTCACTCATTTCATCAATCCACCATTGATGAAGAAAGGTTTCTTCTTTGAAGATGAAGAAGAAGAAGAAGATAATGAATATTATGATAAATTATCCAAATAGAAAATCAAAGGAATCCTTATCATAATCTAACCCTAGTTAAGTGTAGAGAATAAACCATGGTTTGCTCAAATGGTTAGGGTTAAGAATGAAGACAAGAATGGTGACTAAGTCAAAGGTTCATGAATCTTCAACAAACAAACAAATAAAGCCACCATTCTTTTCTCTTTTCCATTCATTTTCCAAAATGTATAAACAAATGAATAAATAAGCAATGGAAAATAAAACCCTAATTATATGTATAACCATGGTTTAATTCTTTACACTTAACCAAGTAAACATGTATCATCAAACATGATACAATCAAGTGCACGAAAATATATCGAATATACAATGTGCACATCCGAGCGAGAAAATCCATTTAAAGTGAACCAATACTAGTTAATGCAAAGTAATATATCTAATATATAATTATGCATTAAATCATTAAATCAACACTTGATTCAATGATCCGGTCATATCGTATATAACCGACTAGTATCCAATGTATCGGCTTATCGAATCAACCCTTGATTCGATAACTAGGTTATATCGCATACAACCAATCGATACATTCATCGCGAGAATGAAATACGGTATCACATACACGCATTATTCTCGGTCCCGCACATATCTCATATGCGCTCCTATTTCGTTTCGCTTGAGCCAGGAAACCTCTGTGTAGGACTCTAAAGACTCGTCAATACGCCGGCAGCAGGTGATGATCATATCAAACACCCACAAGCCGCAAGCGGTCTGCTAAACGTAACGGCCACCCGGGTATTGAGCGATCAGAAGATCGACGAGCAAGCCCGCTCACACTCCTGTGAATCCAACCAGTAACACTACCGTACAGTCCGGTCTGATCGTCTGATATGTCGCATATCTCGCCTAGGGGTGGTAAACGTCAGACCCCAATAGCTCGATAAGTCGTGTCGATATGAGGTCTATAACAATTCGAGAAACTACTGGTAACACTTACCAGTAAATCTCAGCAACCCTGGCCAGGGATTTCCTGTTATAGCCAATCGAACACAGCGCAACATCAACCCCCTATACCGGGAGAGACGAATCCCCTCCTATCGCTCATTGCCTCCATGTGACTCGGGACTGTACCCAAAAACCACCGTTTTGCACGCCCTCTTGGACGTGGTAAGATGGAAATCAAAGCACAGTGGGAACCACACAAGACTCTATGACGATCTCGGGTCAACAGACTACTCTGTACCAGTGTCACCAGAGAACTGCTATCTGACGTGAGGTATAATACCATCTGGGAGTTCTCGGCGAGTCCGTCCAGTGTACCCAGTCTCTACTGAGCACCCGTATATCATCTCCGATGTCAAACACCAATGGATATGGGATCATCCATCGCCCATCTGTATGGGTCGAGAAGGTACACGCTAGTCTACTCTGGTATATCGATGCCCTGTCTCGATACACCCTCGACTAGGAACTTTGAAGGATGTACTTATGGACTACCATGTCCCCACTAGTATGATCCGCATCATAGTCCAGGTAGTCAAGTACAGATCCTAAGGCTTTACCAACATGTAACAGAGAGACAATCAGTGTACACGTTAAGGTAGAGATCAACCAGATAGCATACTATCATGTCGAGCAAGAAAGTCCTCCCTATATATGTCCCAGCATCCACTACAATATACATCCTATGTATAGTAATGGCCTCTAGGGCATACATATAACTAACAGGAGGTGGCGCAGGCGACGACGACGAGGGTCGACGGCGGCTTTTCCGGCGACTGGAGAAGGTGCTTGGGTTCGCGGTCCGGGTCTGTTGCAGCGCCGGCGAGGGAAGGAGGAGGAAGGTGGAGAGGTCGGGACGAGGGCGAAGGGGAGATGCTGGCGTCGTCGGCGACGAGATGCGGCGGCGACGGCGAGCACGGCGACGGTGCGGGTGGCTCTGGTGTTGGGTTGCAGGCGCTGGAAGGAGGGAGAAGGGAGGAAGGAGGGGTAGCGGCTGCGACGAGGGTGATGGTGGTGGTGGCGTCGGCGACGGGGACACGGCTGGCTAGGGTTACGACGAGGCTAGGGTTGGGTTCGCGTGGGTTCGGTGGGGTTTCTCGTGAAGTCGAAGGAAGAAAATATATAGGGATAGAGAGAGAGAGAGATTATTGGAAGAGAGAGAGAGAGGTACAGAAGGAGAGAGGAGAGATAGAGAGACGGAGAGAGAGAGAGAGAGGGTTAAAGGTGGGGCCCACGAGGGATTAAGTCCCTCGTGATTGGCCAGGGATAAATTAGAAAAGATTTAAAAGGTTTAAATTTGTTAATTAAGTAACAGTTTAGAGATTTTAATATATTTATTATGGTTTTAGTATATTTAATTAAATGGGGATTTTGGCGCTAAATGAAACATTTCCAAATCGCGTCCGGGTTGCGCCCAAATATTTGAAATTCAAATAATAGGATTTTAAGCGAGTTCCGAAATTTAAAATGAGATGTCTTATGATTAAAATGCATGCCCCCAAGTCGGACACTTGCACGCGCGCGTAGCCGTCCAAACTCGCCCGTTTCACCGAACGGGATGAAAACTCGACGCACGGACGCTACCACGCGGCTAGGGGTGACGAGTAGGCCAATGTGGATATTTTTAATTTCATTTTAGGTGCCAAAATTTGTTATATGCAAAAATGACTTAGCCGGTTAAAATTTCACAGTGAGACCCAAACAGGCAAAATAAATGAAATGAGCAATGTCAAACACTCAACCAGTAATAGAAATAGTACTATTGGGCTCGGGTGTTACAGTAGCCATATGAGAGGGGAGAGGAAAATGAATAGGAAATAATGAAGGAGGGAAATGCCATGGTCCAAGGTTGACCCCTCACCTCTCTCTCTCTCTCTCTTATTCATACCTCATTCTTTATCATTTTCTATTCCTTTTCCTTTTTCTTTTCTATTCTTTTCTTTTCTCATATCATTTTAAAACAAATACAAGCATGAAAATAAAGAAAAAGCCATGGTAGAAAATGTAACAATGTGAAATATGACATGGTGCATGTCATGTGCACAAATCAAGTTTAATACACGATTAGCAATACTTAATCGCGATTAGAATTAAAATGGAATATAATTAATCATAAAGAATTTATAATTTGCTTAAATCATATAAAACACCCTCATTTCAGTAATTCCTATAATTTTCCAAATATTTCCCGATTTATCGGTATTTAATTATACCGCACTATTAAAATATTCATAATATTTATTATTTAATTATAAAAATTCCCAAAAATAATATTTTATTTTTCTGAAATGTTACAACTGGAGGCAGAAGAATGGGCTCAGTCTATAGAAGATGATCTGGCAGTAGCACAAGTGCCAACGATTGCTTGGGTGAGAGTTAACTCGACCAACCGATTGAATGGAAGACGTTTCGCGATATATTCGATGCGGAGTACTTCCCTGAGACTTCCCGTTTCGACATAGAACCGCAGTTCATCCACTTACAACAAGGCTCAATGTGGAGCAAATCTGTGGATGAATACGATGCTGAGTTTACCATGCTTAGCAGGTAAGATATGTCTCAATATTCAATTTCCTGATTTCACTGCTAACACAAGACCGTAACAGGTTCACGGCACACCTGATCCCGACTGTTGAGATCCGGGCACGAAAATTTCGGCAAGGGTTAGACACGGAAATCCAAGCTGCACTAGCTACAGAGGATTTCCCAACCCATGATCTTACACTAAAGGCTGCCCGATGCTATGAGGCAGTGGTGAAGAAGAAGGGCAGATCTCAGACTGCCGATGTGAAACTCTCTGCCACTCAGATGACAGGAGGAGCCTCTTCTAGGCTGGCATTTGCACCGAGGAGTCCAGGAGTAACATTTAACCGGCCCATTCCAGATTTTTGCTTCTACTGTAAGAGGAATGGACACCTAACGAAAGACTGCAAGCATGCAAACGACATGTGCTTTGTTTGTGGCGCATCCACCCACGCCATTGGAGCTTGTCCATATCATCTCAACCCAGCTCCAACACCTAGACCCGCGATCACAGTTCCACAGCGGCCAACTATTCAGGCTCCTGTACCTCGTCTTGCTCTCCCTGCTCCACTTCCACATGAACCTCCTGCACAGCCTCCTCGTCAATTCCATCAAGCACAGAGGAACATGCCTCAAAAGCAAAGGAACATGCCCCAAGGACAGAGGAATGTGCCTCCAGCAAGGAGGAATGTACTCAGGCGTTAGGCTTTCACCATGACAGTTGAGGAAGCCGAAACCACTGGCCAAGTTATCAATGGTAATTCCCAATCCTTTCACATCTTTTCAATCCTTGTACTTCGCTATATTTTTCCTATATATAAACCAACCTCACATAAAATTAGGTACTATATTAGTAGCCACCCTTCCTACACTCGCATTGTTCGACACTGGAACGTCACACTGCTTCATGTCATAACGATTTGTGAGAACGCATGCGATTCCCATGAAGCCACTCATTTCAAGCTAGAATGTCGGTTCCGGGAATGGAGTCTTAAAGGTAACTATAGGATTTGATTAGTGTCCAATTGTAGTTTGCGGACGAGAATTCTACACGAATTTCAAAGTTCTGGATATCCCAAATTTCGATGTTGTGTTGGGGATGGACTGGCTGGGAGTTTTCTATGCTACGATTGACTGCCGTCAAAGGAGGGTGGTATTTGAGATACTAGATCACCCAGTCTTTTACTTCAAGAGTGAAGATAGAACTTTGGAGTCAGGAATATTTCGTGCTAAGCCAAAGACTGCAGAAGTATTTACCTTACCGGCGGAAGAAGAAAAGCCAAAGGTAGTTTGAGTGTTCGAGAATGTATTTCCTGAAGATATAACATGTTTGCCTCCCGATCGAGCTCTTGAATTCAGCATTGATTTAATACCTGGTGCGCAACCGGTGATCAAAGCTCCGTATCGGTTAAGTCCTGAAGGATTGAAGGAGATCCGTACTCAGTTAGACGAACTTCTGAAGAAATGTTGGATTCGTCCTAGCACTTCAAGTTGGGGATCTTCAGTTTTGCTTGTGAAGAAGAAAGAAGGTTCATACAGAATGCGTGTTGCTTACCGAGCTCTGAACGAAATGATGATTAAGAACAAGTATCCACTAACGCGCATCGATGATCTGTTCGATCAGCTAAGTGGGTCTTGCGTATTCTCAAAGCTAGATTTTCGTCCGGGTTATCATCAGGTGAAGGTCAAAGAGTTTGATATTCCAAAGACGGCGTTCAGGATTCGCTATAGTCATTACGAATATCTCGTGATGCTATTTGGAGTGACCAATGCACCTACTATTTTCATGAATCTGATGAACTAAGTTTTCCGAGAGTACTTAGACAGGTTTGTTGTTATTTTCATCGACGATATCCTGGTGTATTCAAGGAATCAGAATGAACATGCCGAGCACTTACGGATTGTCCTGGAGACATTGCGACAACATCAACTCTATGCCAAGTACAGCAAGTGTGAATTTTTTTTAGATCAAGTCGGATTTCTCGGACATATCATTTCAGGCGAAGGAATCTCAGTAAATCCAGCTAAGGTATCAGTTGTCAGGGAATGGCCGACACCAAAGATGGTGAAGGATATTCTAAACTTCTTGGGTTTAGCAGGATACTACCGAAAATTCATTGAAGGTTTTTCGAAGATTGCAGCACCCCTGACCAAGCTCACACGTAAAGATGAAGCATTCGTGTAGTCAGAAGCATGAGAACAAGCTTTTGTAGAACTCAACTCGAGATTAACTTCTGCTCCTATCCTTGTGATACCGGATCAATCTGGAGGTTTCTTCGTACATTGTGATGCGTCCGGTAAGAGATTAGGATATGTTCTACATCAGCATGAAAAGGTTGTAGCTTTTGCATCAAGACAGCTGAAAGTTCATGAGCGCAACTATCCAACCCATGACTTGGAGTTGGCAGCCGTTATCTTTGCACTTAAGATTTGGCCCATTATCTTCTTAGAGAACGAGTGGATATATACACTGACCACAAGAGTCTGAAGTATGTATTTACTCAGAAAGAATTGAACATGCGGTAGAGAAGATGGCTAGAACTTATGGCGGACTTCGACATCAACCTACGGTATCATCCAGGGAAGGTGAATGTAATACCTGATGCACTTAGCCGTCAGCCATTAGACATGAATCTCACCGCTCAGTGGAAGCTACAACAGGAATTGCATGGAATGGAGATCAAGGTAGTTATGCCAGGTAACGCTTCGTATTTGATGAACTTACAAGTCCAGTCAACTATTGTCAATCAGATCAAAGCAGCTCAAGCAAATGATGTCAAGCTGCAAAAGATCCGAGAACAGATAGAAAGTGGACTTCGAACAGACATCATCATCCATGAAAACGGATCCTTGCGATATGGAAGTAGATTATATGTACCACAAGGTCCTGTTCGAGAAGAGTTGATGAAAAAAGCTCACAGCTCTTCTTACTCAGTACACCCCGGTGGTACAAAAATGTATAAGGATCTACGGCAACACTACTGGTGATATGGAATGAAGCGCGAAGTAGCCAGAAGCGTAATCAAGTGTTTGGTGTGTCAGCAAGTAAAGGATGAACATCATAAAACTGCTGGTCTACCTCAGTCATTACCAATCTCAGAATGGAAATGGCAGCACATTACCATGGATTTCGTGACTGCCCTTCCTCGCAGCACGAAGGGTAATGACGCAGTATGGGTTATTGTGGATCGACTCACCAAGTCAGCACATTTCATCCCATTTCGAGTTGGCCAATCTACCGAGACGTTAGCTAAGAAGTACATGGAGATAAGCATGAATCTAAAGTAAGATTTAACATCAAAGCGTACTATTTTTTATACCTATGAACTCATGCAAGAGATCGTGAGATTACACGGAGTACCAATTTGCATCGTATCCGATCGTAATACCAGATTCCGATCACAGTTTTGGCAGAGTCTGCAAGCTAGCCTGGGAACGAGTCTGAACTTCAGCACGGCTTACCATCCATAAACAGACGGACAGTCTGAGCGAACAATTCAGATTCTAGAAGACATGCTAAGAGCCTGTATGTTGGACTTCGGAGGTTCGTGGGAAGATTACCTACACCTTGTGGAGTTTTCATAAAACAACAGCTATCAGGCGAGTAATGGAATGGCACCATTTGCAACTCTCTATGGAAGAAAGTGTCGTTCACCACTAAGTTGGGACAACATCGGAGATCATGAACTCCTAGGACAAGAGATGATCGTGGCAACTGTAGACGTAGTTCACACGATCAGGGAAAGAATGCGCATAGCCCAAGACAAACAGAAACATTGGACAGATGCAAAGCGCCGACACCTGGAGTTCCAACCTGGAGATCATGTTTTCTTAAAGATCTCTCCAAACCGAGAAGTAATCTGTTTTGGCAAGAGGGGTAAGCTCGGTCCCAAATATATAGGACCGTTCGACATACTCGAACGAGTCGGAGAAGTGGCATATTGTTTAGCACTACCACCCTCATTGGAAAGAGTGCACAATGTGTTCCACATATTCCAGCTCCGAAGATATGTGAGCGACCCCAGCCACATCTTTGATCACTCCGATCTTACTGTACAAACGGACCTAACTCGTGAGCAACAACCCGTTGAGATCCTGGATAGAAAGGTAAAGATATTACGGAATAAGGAAGTAAACTTGGTCCGAATGATGTGGAGAAAAGATTCGCCAGGAGAATCAATATGGGAACGAGAAGATGACATGCGTGCAAGATATCATCACTTATTTGTAAATTAGTTCTTATGTAATTGTAAATTTTGAGGATGAAATTTTTTATAAGGAGGGTAGAATGTAATGACTCTGAATTTACTGTACAAAATTTTTCAGTTTAATGTACAGAAAGGAATTTATAAGCCTGAATACAATTTATAAATTAATTTTTGTTTAAGAACAGCAAGAAACAACTTGTAGCTCACTGGTAAAGCCTTGCACTGCTGTGACGTAGCCCCTGTGTTCGAACCCCATCAGACACATTATATTTTTCTGATTTTTCTTTTAAACTTTTTGGAAGCCCAAAATTTTACACGTGTAATGCACATAAAAATGAAACGACAGAGAAAACAAACATGTGCAAAATGTTGTAAATACAGACTTGAACACGTGTCCAAAATCCACCGGCCCCCCTATACAAATCGATAGGCGGATCTTGCCCCATGGCTGGCACCGACGGGCCTCCCGAGCCCAATTAACCGCAGGCTTTCCACACATGACCTTTCCCCTATCCCAAACTCACCTGCACTGTTTGATTACTCTGCAATCAAATAGAGACCCCTCAATTCCCCATTTATCATCATTTTAATGCATTTTAATTCACTCTTTTAATTCAAAAACCCTAATTCCACACCATAAATACTACCCTATGCCCTAGCCCTTTCTCATTTTGAAAATTATAGCCAAAATTCTCAAAGTTTTCTAAGTACATAAAGAGTACGAGTGGAGTTGCAAGAGATCAACTTCCGGCGATGATCGAAACAAGTTCCGGCGACCCCGCGGCGCCACGAAGTTCAACCCTCCCTCTTCTACCTTTTCTTAGGATAACTAGCTAGTAAGTCCATTTCAATTCCTCTTCTCCTTCCTTGAAAAGTTCTTTTTCAAAACATGTCGGTAAGTGGAGTTAATACCGACATTTTATTCTAAACCCTATAAATTACACTTTTTCTTAAGCATTGCTCATTCATATTTCTACACCTTACTTGTTAACATAAAACTAATGTTTAGAACCAACTTCTAATCAAAATATCATGCAAAATAACTTTAAATCAACATTTACATTAAAATACCATGAACTTTACATATCACCTTTTAGTATATTGTCAATACTTTATCTTCAGAAAACCTCACGGGGTAATAACCTACCCCTCACAAATACACATGGTTCCATAGCACGATACTCTTTGAACGTATTTTCGTGGCAAATACAAAATATTACATTAAAATACCCTTTACTATAAAAACGGTTTTGTTTGAAATTGTATTTTAAAATTCCTTTGCAAATAAGCCTCTACAATCCTTTTTAAGGGACCTGCTATTGGATGGTGCGGATTATCACGTATTCTTGGGTTAGTAGAGCGAGATGCAGATCTCCACACGGAGTATTCGATCTCGAAAGGTTTTAAATATGGTTTTTAAGAAAAAAGCATTTTCTATTTAATAAAACTTTAATTTTTAATAACTATATAAATATTACAAATCCATTTATTTTTCAAAATATAATAAACTTACATTTTTCTAAAAGATGAAATTTCACAAGTTTTTTCAAAATACTATCAAGATATCAATACAAGATAAGTTTTACACTAAAATACTATGAACTATCCAAACTATGTATTTATCACTAAAATAGCTCAAATCCTTAAAATTTACATTCATGAAAACCCTAAATAATATAAATAAATTCTCGAGGTTAATTTTTAATTATATTAAAAATATTTTTCATAAAACCCCCTCGAGTTATATAAAAAAAAATTAAGGACTTTAGTAAATATAGATTTAAACGAGATCAATTCTCTTGAGCCCCAGGAATCCGGAGAAAGTGAGTGCTTGCCTATTTAAGGTAGAAAACTTAACGATGTTATCAATGGTAATTGTCTTGGAAAAAAACACAAATCCTGCCATCCATGTGCGGCAGTTACCGATAACTTCCGAACCTAATTCAGGATTTAAATCAGTTATAAGTGTCTGACTCAAATCTGAGTCTAAATCAAACTTGAATCCAAACTCAAACCAGAATCCAATTCAAACACGAATCCAAACCCTAATATGTATACTTGAACCTGAATCTGAATATCAAATCTGAATACAAGACTTGACTTGACCGAACCATGGCTATAACTTGACATGACTACAAGCTTATATCCTGAACCTGACTTCTTGAACAACTTGTATCCATGGTTTCGGCAAGACTTATAATATAATATATACAATACATTACGGGGTTAACGGGGTAGATTAGTACGGAATGTATTAAAAGTAGCACGGGATGATCACTAAAAGACACCTACATGAACTCTCGTGCCGTTGTCCCGTGGGTTTTGACGGGGCCTTGTACTACGTGTTATTATAGTCCACGGGGTAAGATGGACTTCTCTCGTATACACAAATACCTTCTGTACCATGGTACAAATAACTATGTTAGAATAACAATCTTATACCTCTACATCTCACTAGTTAAATTCTCATTGATTGTTATATTCCTTTCTTTCTTTTGGGACTTACCGAGCGCTAGTTCGCTGACGACATTTCTGTCTATTTCTTTCTTTGGAATGTTCGTCAGGAGGACCGGACTCTCAGGAGATCGACCCCAGCCAGGAGGACTTAGACCAGTTCACCGAGCAGCAGGACTTCTAGTTTCTTGTACTTACTTTTCTTTTGGTATGCCACTGTTTAGGTATTGCTTTATATCATTGTAGTTTTCTTTTCAAAGCAGTTGTATTGTAAAGATGAATGTTAATAAAAGCTGATAATCATTTTATATCTCTTGTCAATTCTTGTACATTTTATACATATATTGCTTAATTACGCTTAACGTATTTATTTCTTAGTAAATACGTCGCGTGTCTGCTACGTCACCACTTTCATACACTGGGAAGCGGAACGTGACACTTGACTCTGAGCAGATACAGAGCTGAGCATTCTCGGCCTCCTCGCTCGACTCCGAGCTATCTACCGAGCTGAGACTCCTCGGCTTCCCTGTCCCACCAGGAGCACGGAGCCCAAGGGCCCCTGTAACGGCTCCGCGTATCTCGTCAAAACGAGATTTCCGCCGTTCCACGTCCTGCATCCTCCGCTGGCACGTTTCTCCGTTAACGAGCTTATCTCGCTATTAATGGGCATATTCCGCCATCAACACGAACGTGCCGTAAGGGCATAACGAACCGTGGGAATCTCGCGCCGGACGCCCCAACACGACTGCTATATAAACCCCCTCTTCCAGACGATTCGGATAAGAAAAACAGAATCCAATACGCCGCTATCCTGCCTTTATATCTCGGTACTTATTTGATCGTTGGAGGGTCCTACGGTGGTCACCCACCTCGGGACTTTCCTTGCAGGTAGCTTGGCATCAATAACAACCCATTAAGTATCAATCTCAACCGTTCAAGACCGCTTGTGGCAAGATCAACGGAGAACGACATCTAAGGGAGATTTCCATCTCCATCACCACGAGTTAAACATACATAATCGAGTGTTTTGTAGAATCACGGTATCTACAAATCTCGATGAAGATATCACTGAATACGTGAGGGCCAAGTTGCTCGGATTAGAGTCGCTGGATGAGAGGTGATTGAATGCTTTAGAAAACCTTGAGGAATTTTTTTTATATTCAAAATAACATAAACCGTCTCAAGAAATTGGTGAGTGAATCAACACATTTTTACTATTTCTTCAGTATCTTCTATCCATGGAAAAAAATTTTTAGGACTTTCACTTATATTCCTAATATTTTTTTAGAAATATATAAAAAAATCATCGCATCTGCCGGGAGTAGCTTTTTGCACATGAACGATTTTTTTATGATAATGCACCGCAAATTCAATCTACATATTCAACAACTTGGTCCGATCGGCAAAAATACTGCATCCACTTGCAGTGGTGTGCATGACTTTCATTATCCTTTGCAAGTCAATGTTGTTCTCAATTATTGCCTAATTTTAAATTGTGCCTATATTTTATATCACGATTTTGCACTTCATTTTTCTTAGCCATATTTTTCGCGGTTTAGAAAAGAGCATACATGTATTTAAGCGCTCATGGAAAGCTTGCCACACCTGTCGGAGGTCTCTACGAATTGGATTAGGATTTTAAAAAAGAGGTTAATATAGTTAAATATGTCTTAGCCAAATTAACTAAGTTATTTGAGAGTAGGAAGATAGGTCTATGCGACTAAAATAAGATATAACTTATAAACAATGTGACCCATCTCATTTTTCCTCTCACATAGCTTAAGTAATATAGCTAAGGCACATCTTAGCTCCATTTTCCCCTACAGAAAAATAATGAGTTGGATCATAAAAATGAAGGGTTTTTTTATTAAATGGTCCCTCAAAACCTGACCGATTACTAAAAATAAATACCTGATAATTATTATTTATTCCACCAAAACTCTAAAAGATTTCTAAAAAGTCTTAAAAGATTCTTTCTTTATTTCTGTTAGGCATCTAGCATAGGGATGTCGGGATGGGGTTTTAAACTCCTAAGCCCTTCTCCTACATTTAAAATTCCCAGGTTCAATTGCTCTATCAAAACTCAATGCATTATAAAAACACGATATTTTTTCCCAACCTTCTCTTCACATGCAGCAGTGGGATGCGAATATGGTCAAATTTGCAAACTAAGGATAAATGACAAACCATAATCGAAGCAAGAGAAGTTGAGAGTAGTAAAGAACAGAGCTTTAAAATAGAAGAAAGATCCATTCTCGAACGAAGTCGAGAGTAATTGAGGAGATATTAAAAAATCCCCCACGGCAACTTTATCTTTGGATGAAAATTTTGAAGGGATTAAAAAGTAACAACTTAAGGATTTTAGGAGGTAAATGGTAATTATCACGTATCAGAAGGGTTCTTTTAGTAATTACCCAAGTTTTGAGGTATCATTATGTAAAAAACCCAAAAATAAATAGGCAGGGAGAACATGAAATACTTGAAGATGAAAATTTAAATAAACAGGGCCATTAATTTTTCGTTTTTTTAGGGGAACCATAACAGAATAAAATTTTGGAAAGGAAAACCCAATATTCATTTATAAAAGTAAATTCACGTCCCATTTAATTTGTTAAATTGTGAAAATGAGATATCGGTTTTCATATAATTCAAAATTTTCAAAAGAAATTTGGTTTCAGAGTTGAAGTTTTTTGAGATTTCATATATTGCTCATAATTTTTTTTCCCCCCTATTTTGATATGAGAACGGATCCTACACCCACATATGTCAAAAATGTTATGTTTGTGTTGGAATCGAAAACAAATTTGCCGAGTGTTAGACAATTTTTGGAGCATGGATACTCTATCCTCTTTGAAAATAACCCTTTCAAAATGTATGACTAGAAGGTAAAGGTGCAACTCAATGCTAATATGTAAAATTGATTTTTTATGATTACCTCTTGATGTGTTCATGATCTTGCTTAGAAAGTTAATGTGCGAGATAATTCATGGCTGTGAAAGAGAATTATGATCATTTTATAATTTGTAATTGAAAATGCTTGTATGAAAATAATAAGGTGTATGGATTACCGATTATTGAAGAAATACAATATTTATGTAAATGCCGTGTTCTCGGTAAACAACACCGAGATTTCTTTTCAAGGGATAAAGTTTCCAGAGAAAAATCTTTATTAAAGCTTATTCATTTCCGTGTGTTGTTCGATGAAGAGAAAGCATCTCTTCTGTACCAAAAACAATAAAACAAAACGGTAGTATTTTTTTTCTTCTCCCTAAACCCGATGGCATATTTCTCTAGTTGTAGCCTTCAATTTAATCTTCCACACCAATATCAAATAATTGTTTTAATAAAAAAAGTAGCAAACTTGAATTCCAAAAAAAAAAGAAAAAAAAAATCAACTTCAAGGCTTATTACCAAAATAAGACTAAATTAGGGGGCTCTTCTAAAAATTCCTTTTCTCTCATCTCTATTAAATTCCCCTCTATTTGGGTCTTTTTCATCTTTGGCCGCTTGGACAGAGAAGAGGAGAGAAGAGAAAAAAGAAAAAAGATGACTCATATCCTTAGAAATTCCGTAATTTTCTCTCTTTAATTCAATAATTTCAGAATTTTTCGTTCTTTTTTATTTGTTTTACTTTGAATTTTTATTTTGTTATCCCTTAATTCGATCAATTACGCGGTAATCAAAGGGAGAAAGATCGAGAAAGAGCGCAGGCTCGTAAGGGCGGATCGAAGGTCAAAGAAGATGGCTTGACTCCTGAACAGCGCCGAGAGAGGTGTCGATTTCATAAAAATTCGATCTTTTTTGGTTTTTGTTTTGATCTGTTAGGGTTTCATTGATTTGAGTTCGAAATTATTGTTGAATCTTTTTAAATATTTTATTTTTTGAAGGGATGCGAAAGCGCTGCAGGAAAAGACGGCGAAGAAAGCAGCTCAGGCTGGGGGAGGAGAAGGGGGCAGCAAAGCAAGCACCAAGAAGTAAAATTCATGTGGTTTTATTTTTTATTAATTATTAAATTTATTTGAGGAGAATTTGATTTTTATTATGGTGTGTTTGATTATTATATGCGAGATTGTAGATCCATTCATAAAAGTTTCAAACCTATTTCGAGCTTTTATGTAAGTGTTTAAATCTATCTATCTATAGTACTCCTAAAAGCAAATCGGAGAGGTTTTTCGCTGACTTTCATACCAACTAATTATTTATACCACCAAATCTTGGTCCCGTATCATATCTTGTTTTATATTTAGCATAGATTATTATAAAAAAAATCTTTTCATATCTTTTTAAAAGTTTTTATCATAATTATATTTAGATTTTATTAAAAAAAAATTGATGCTTAATTAAAGGGTTTGTTCTTTTAATTTTTTTAAAATCTCGAATTACAATTTATATTTATTTAAGTAAATAGGTAAATAAGCTTTTATATAAAAGATTAGGGTTTATTGCACAAAACCTTCTAATGTTTACCCTGTATAATTCTTATAACTCCTCAATTGCCTTATTAGTGGGAACACCAATCTTATTGAGCAAAGCCTTACCCTTAACAACACAAAATTGAGTTCTCAAGTTAAATTAGACAATGGTTTTTTGATAGGGAAAATAGAACACCAATTGCCATAGGAGGAAATTTCCCCCTGCTTGTGGCCAAATAAGCTAATTTTACAATTTTTGCCATGATCGACATCATGGATGTTGATATTCATGGTCTAAAGCTTAGGTATACAAAAGATATTGTGATTTCCTAGTTGTTTGCTAATAGATCCAGAGGTGTAAAATGTTCTATAATATACAAACCCTTAATTTTACAACTATTCGATTGAAAGCAAGAAACACATGTTAATCATAAGATGTTATGGGTTAAAGATTTAGGCTATGTAGATCAACATGAATGTTGTTGAGCCTCCATATCAAGAGGAATAATGGACTTTTTCACCGCAGTAAAAGAATTTTCTCCTGGGGTGTTAAGATTATGTTTCATTTCCTTTATAATATAGATTTTTTTGGAGATAAACTATTAAATGACATTCTAGGTTTGAAAAGTCTAAGGGCGTCCTTTGGCATCCAAAAAATAGTTTTTAATATTTTTGCAATCCCAACTTTTTGGTATTTTAAAAAAGACGCCTTAATCTTCATATTACTATAAATGACACCAATTCTTTAGTTAACTTCCATCCAATTAACATCGAAATTCGGTTAATTAATTGCCTATTATAGCCATTAAGGTTATCAAATAACTAATTTACCCTTCTAATTTCTAGTTATGCTTAGATTTAGGGTTTGGGTTTCATGTTGTTTTTGAGTTCTTGTTGCTGCCGTAAAGGACAATGCGTGCGATGGATGGAGGGGTAGAGGTGGGGAGGTTGAAGAGAAGGAGGGTGGTGGAGGTAATATATGGGATTTGGTTTGAGAAAGGAGCCAAGGAAATAAGAAAAGGACTTTAAGCATGGTAGAAAGAAGGGAGGAGATGGTGAATAAGAAGAGACATGGAGATGAGGAGACGTGTTCTGGTTGATTGCCTAAAAAGGAAAAAGAAAAAGGGAAAAAGACCCATGTAGTTCATCCTGTGTAGCACTTATATCTCAAATAATTTATTAGCGCAAACACTCTGTGCGGTGGACGGAAGGGCGGAGGTGGGGAGGTTGAAGAGAGGAGGGTGGTGGAGGTAATATATGGGATTTGATTTGAGAAAGGAGCAAAGGAAATAAGAAAGGGACTTTAAGCATGGTAGAAAGAAGGGAGGAGATGGTGAATTAGAAGAGACATGAAGATGAGATGTGTTTTGGTTGATTGCTTAAGAGGGAAAAAAGAAAAAGAAAAAAAGAACCCATGCAGTTCATCTCGTGTAGCACTTATATCTCAAATGATTTATTAGCGCAAACACGCTATATACTCATTGACTAAAACCTTATTAACACCTAAATTTAACTATAGACAACTAAATGAATGTCTAATTTAACCGATGAAGCATGAACACGGAACATGGAAATGACACAGATACAGTGCAACATGAATTTCCTAAAAATAAGATGTAGACACAACCATACGACAAATTATGTGTCTATTTATAAACTATCAATTGCAAACTATTATTATAATTTAAATTTATGTATAGGAGATAACTATTAAACTAAATGTATGATTGAATAGCTATAATCATACATCAATTCCTATGTTATATGAACACAGAAATCCTCCTAGTTGAAAAAATAAAGGGTAAAATTGTCAAAACACAGCCGACAAGTTTTTTTACTAACAAATAACCCCCGGCCCCGAAGCGGTTGCCAAAAACCCCTTGAAAATGTTTTCAGTTAAAAAACTTTGCCTGCGGTATCTGTATAGCTGCATGCTATATTTAATATTTATGCCATATGTATATAGTTGCTTGTGATATCTATGCAGTTGTTTGCGATATGCGTGAGCTAATTAATATAGCAGGCAGCTAAAGAGATACCGCAGGAAAATTTTCCAAGGTTTTTTTACAACCGTTTCGGGGCCAGGGTTTTTGTTAGCAGTAAAACTAGCTAGTTTTTTTTGAAAATTTACCTACAACAGCAACAACCGAGCCTTTTATCCCAAGCATACGGGGTTGGTTACATGAACCAATATAGGAATCACACCGGGTCCAACACATGAATCCTCTGCCTCTACTCACTCCTATCAAACAATATACTTTTATTGAGGCTTTTGGCAACCATATCTTTTCGTATCATCTCTATCCGTGTTTTCTACGGTCTCCCTTTCACCCTTTTGACATTGATTATATCGATAGTATCCATTCATCGTATCGATGCTTTCATAGGTTTGCGCCGAACATGACTAAATCATCTTAGCCGGTTTTCTCGCATTTTCTTCTCCACGGGTGCTACACCAACTTTTGCATGAATATCCTCATTTCGCACCTTATCTTTTTTAGTGTTATCATACATCCAACGAAATATTCGCATCTCCGCTACGTGCATCTTCTGTGTATGATATTTAGTATCCCAGCATTCTGTACCATATAATAAGGCAGACCGAATAACGCTCCGATAAAACTTCCTTTCAACCTTAACGGGAAGTTACAATCGCACAAAATCCCTGTTACATTCCTCCATTTCAATCAACCAGCTTGGATCCTTTGATTAACATCGCTATCAATCTCCCAATCCTTTTGGATGATGGAGCCTAGATATCTAAGCCGATCGCTCAGTGATATCTCTTGTCCTTCCCGTGTTATACCAATGTGGTCTCGACTTCTCTGTTAGATAAATTTGCAGTGCATATATGCTGTCTTGGACCTGCTCAATCTGAACTTCCGAGATTCCAACGTTTGTCTCTATAACTCCAATTTGGTATTAACCTCTGCTTTCGTCTTATTTACTAGAACAATATCATCAGCGAATAGCATACATCAAGATAGCTCATCTTGAATAGTTCAAGTAAGCTCATCCATTACGATGGTAACTAGGAATGGATTTAATGCAGATCCTTGATGTAAACTAATTGTAATCGGAAAATCACTCGTTAGACCACAAGTTCTGACATTTGCCACTACTCCATCGTACATATCCTTGATTATGTCAGTGTACTTAACAGGAACTCTCTTCTTCATCATTGTCCCCTATAATACCTCACTAGATGTTTTGTCGTACGCTTTCTCCAAATCAATAAATATCATAAGAAAATCTCTTCTTCTCTCTCGAAAACGCTAGACAAGTTGAAGCAAATGAATAGCCTCTGTCGTCGATCGTCCAGGCATGAACCCAAACTGGTTCTCTGTTATCTTAACATCTTTCCTTAGCCTATGTTCAATCTCTCTCTTCCAAAGTTTCATGGCGTGACACATAAGTTTTATTTCACGGTAGTTTGAGCAACTTTGAATATCATCCTTGTTCTTATAGATAGGTACAAGGTTACTTTTTCTCCACTCATTTGGTATCTTTTTGGTCTGCCAAATCTTATTAAATAGATCTGTCAGCCATTTAACATCTATTTCTCCTAAGCATTTTCAAATCTCGATAGAAATCCTGTTTGGACAACCGATTTTCTTGATCTCATTCTTTTCAAAGCCTCTTTAACCTCCGGTATTCTTATTTTACGCAAGAAATCACGGGTTATATCTTGAGATTGAATGACAAGTCCATCCAAATTCTTAGTAAAGCTCCCGTTGAACAATTTGTCAAAATAATCTTTCCACATTTTCTTGATATTAAAACCTTTTGATCTTCATCTTTAACATGCTTCACTGCATATAAGTCTCTGGTCTTCTCTTTCCGCATCCGAGTAATCCAGTATATATTATTTTCAGCCTCCTTAGTGTCCAACTTCTCGTACACCTCCTTATAGAGTTTAGTTTTAACTTTCCGAACAGCTTTTTTAACTTCCTTTTTAGCCATTTTATATTTCTCAAATCTTTCCGTATCTCTGCTTTTCTTTATATTTTTATAAGAATCCATCTTGAATTTAATAGCAGCCTTTACTTTTTCGTTCCACCATGATGCGTTCGTAGATGGTGGAGCACCACCTTTTGACTCACCAAGTAGATCTTTAGCTACCCCCTTGATACAACCGGTCATCTTATATTCTATCTGAATTATCTTCAGACCGTCAATTCGTCTCTTGAACTACATGATCTATAAAAGATTTTTGGTTATCTTCCTTCCACCACTTAATTTTAGGTTCTACCTTACGTCTAATCATCCTAGGTTATTTTCTAAATCGAAAATTTAGAACTAAAAGTCTATGTTGAGTGGTTACACTCTCACCTGACACTACCTTACAATTGATACAGCCTCTATTTATTCTCCTCGTCAGAAAAAAGTATTTGATTTGCACTTTATCCGCTCCTTAAGATGATAAAGTGACTCTACTTTACTAAACCAAGTTTTTTATTTGAAAATTTACCTAAAAATAATATAAAAAATTTACCGTTCAGATGAAAAACTAATGTCCATAATAAAGGAGAAGAGCATTATAAAATATAGCTAACAAGTTGGTTATAACGATGCACTAAAATTTATTATTAACAAATCCTTTAGTGATTTAACATTTGGATCGGTCGTTCCCAATTGAGGAACACTAGCGTTCCAGATTAGAAGAATTATCGATCCGATATGACATAGTAAAAATTTAAGTTAAATAGGCATAAAATTGGTTTTGTAATAAATCCTTTTTCAAGAAACAAATAGCAAAGATGTTAAATTATAAAATGCATATTATTCACGTATACATATACACGCATATACAAATGATCCAAGAAACACTACACGTTCCATAGCTACATTTTCCGTTCCATGTAATTATATCAAAGAAAGTACCCCTACCGTATCACGTTTCATGACAAGTGGTGTTTCGCGTACCCGTTTTCGTGCTGTGTATTGAAATGTTCTGCGTTTCGGGTAACATATGTCCGAAACATTTTCCTGTATCACTATATCAAAAATATATTGGTTTTATTTTATCGTGAGGGATGCTGATATGATATATCGTCCGATATTATTGGTATTTGATTCAATGATCAGCTGTGTGTTCGATAGGCGTTGGGCAAGTCTTCATGTGCGATACATATGGGCACCGGGGACCTGACAACTCACTTTAGTTGTCTATGCTAGATTTTGACGACGAAAACTTGTTAGTGTTGTGTAGGGTGGGATTTGCATGGTATGTTTTTGGTCAATGAAAAGGTGTGTGTGTGCAAAGAACACTTATAAATCACTTGACTACAGGTGCTTTAGGGATAAACTACAAGGGTGTTTTGTGCAATTAATCCTTTTTTGAATGATCGTCTGACTGCAATCTCCAACTAATTATTAGCTGACCAATTGTTTGATCATTGAATGTGCTCCTACCGATGATTGATTTTCTATTTTGCGTTGTTGTCTTCCTTAAATGAGTTCTTTGCGTTGTGCGATGCATGTAGAACAAAAGAAGCTTGTATTGCGAAGTAAATGTTTGTGTTGATGAGAGAGTACTTGTTTGTGGTTATCCCTATTGATCAATACTTTGTGAATTTATTAAGAGATGTCTTGAAAGTGAGGCAGAGTTGGATTCTTGAAAAAAATTTCATCCAGTTGGTGATCATTGCTTTGAGTCTCTGATAAGTTTGGGAATTGCTCTTTTGTTCATACCATGATATTAGATTTTCAACTGGTCTTAACTGAATGTTAAGTCTGCAGTTGATTATTGATAGCTTCAGATGACTTCTAAGTATTGTATCTTTCGCGGATAAGACATTTCTTATCGATTGTGCAAAATATTTAATGAAGATTCATCACTTACTATTACAATTTTATCTCTGCGGCTTCTTGTAAGTTGATATCGATCCGTATGATATAAATATTGTGGTTCTAGAATAAAGTTCAAGAGATATCTTTGTATATAGCTAGGAGGTAGGGATGACATCACCATTGCTGCCTCTACTCTAGGCATTATTCTAATGAAATAAAGATTTTGAATGTGATGCAGAGCTGGATTTTTCGTTTAATTTTGGACAGTTTTGTTTGGGGGGCTTGTCTTTATTTCTCTCTCCCTCCTTACTTCGGTACACAGAATAATTTTTCCAAAATAGGGTCCCAACCCTAGTTTTTCAAATTTCAATGATGTGTGCAAGCAGACAAGCATTGTCCTCTCATTTCTTGGATACAGAAGAAATGCAATGCAATACGCTCTGGTGCCTTATCGGCTATGTTCTACCCTACCGTTTATATGCCTATTCTTTCGGAACAAACGGTCCTTACAAGAATTGAATGGGACTCTAATATAGAAAGAAAAACTTTGCACGTGCTCAGTTCTTTGAATAATCATTGCAACTCTTAATCGACATGTTATGATCTTCCAGCATTTTTAAAAATAAAATCATATAGGTTTTCATGGCAAGTGATTATTATGAACTCAGCATTTGCTGCGAGCTTTCAGCATTTTCCAATTTAAAACCATCGCCACTGAGAAATAACACAGAGCAAAGAAATTCCCAACAAAAAACAAAACAAAGAGAGGTGTATAAAATCTAATATTTTGGCATGCGGGATGCATGTGTATATATTTTGGTCAACACATATATTGAAGGTCCTGTCAATTCTTTTTAATCTTGTATATTTTTAAAGATATCTATAGTTTTTCTAAATTTAAATTAAATGAATGTGTACGGTTGGTGACAATATTAGAATTAAGAAATTTATGAGTTGTACAAAATAATAAAGATATCAGAGCTTATGTAAAAATTTGGCATATCTCTATTTGGGCTTTTGAACATGAGATGAAGGTGTAATGAATGTGATTTTGAGAGAGAAAGAGTGTTGTTGACGATACATTTTCTTATTTTTGTTTTTTTATGGTGGATGAAGTGGACATCTTTGATTCTCAACTTCGGCTCTTGGAATTTTGTCATTTTTTCTATTTTTGATTTTGTTGATTAATGACATAATTTAAAAGAATTCTAGTTATGACAGCAAATATAAGAAGAGACTTGTTGAAACTGATATATGATAATACAACAACAACTGAGCCTTTTATCTCAAGCGTATGGGGTAGGCTACATGAACCAACATGAGAATCACGCCGGCTCCAGCACATGAATCCTCCGCCTCCACTCACTCCTATCGAACAATATACTTTCATTGAGGCCTTTGGCAACCATATCGTTTCGTATCATCTCCATTCATATTTTCTTCGGTCTTCCTTTTGCCCTTTTGCCATTGCCCATATCGAGAGTATCTATTCGTCGAACCGGTGCTTCCATAGGTCTGCGTCGCACATGACCAAACCATATTTAGCCGGTTTTCCCGCATCTTCTCCTCCATAGGTGCGACACCAACTTTTGCACGAATATCCTTATTTCGCACCTTATCTTTTTTAGTGTTGCCGCACATTTAACGAAGCATGTGCATATCCGCTACGTGCATCTTCTGTGTATGATGTTTCTTAGGAGCTCAGCATTCTGCACCATATAATAAGGCATGTCGAATAGCGCTCCAATAAAACTTCCCTTTCAAACCGATAAAACTTCCCTTTCAAACCGATATATGATAATGTTGATCTGAAAAGGTCGAAGGTGGTTCCTTTTGAGTTGCAATCTACAGTGCATATGATGTTTATTTGAAAAGTGCTTGTACAGTGAATTTTGTCAATATTTAGTCCACTAAATTTCTAACATTATAACTAAAAGTTATTAGATGATGCCATTAATCAACAAAATATTAAATGTTATATTAAATAGAAAACATGATAAAATTTCAATAGTCAAAATTATATGACTGGATATGTTTTTCTCATCCACCATAAAAATACAAAAATAAGAAAATGAAAAGTCAACAACACACACTCTCTCTCTCTTTCATAATCTCATCCATTACGCATTCTCTTTTATGCTCAAAACCTAAAAAGAGATACACCTTACAAATTTATACATAAGTCTTTAAATGTTTGTTATTTTGTATAACTCATGAAATTCTATTATTCTAATATTACCGCTAACTGCAGTTCGTTTAATTTAAATTAAGAAAAACTATAAATATTTTTAGAAATTTTCAGGTGATGTACACACCTTCGGTATATATGATATGCGAAATATACACATAGGCATTGTATGTGCAAAATACCAGTAACCATACTCTTGGGTAGTGATGTAGCTTTTTGTTATTTTTTTGGTAGTGAAAATTCAGAAAAATCACAAAATTCTTAAGGTGTGTTTGGTTATGTGTAGTTAGTATTACATTGTATTTCTATCCACATACTTCTCCAATTACCGTATTTTATATTGCATTCCATTGTTTGGTTGTATTGTTTCTAAAACTAAACCAATTAAATATTAAATAATGCTTGGTGTTCATTAAATTTTTTGTTTTGAGATAAATATAATATAACTAGTAAAGCTTTGGTGACATGGCATGTAATTTGCACAAACTCCTACATTTAGTTGGAGATGCACATATTTTGAATGTTGCTCTAACTAAACCATTTTCATTCTTTTTTGCTTTTGCAATTACATGGGAAGCTGCAAATGCATGTAACCAAACACTTTTTTTTAGAAAAATGTATGGTTGAAGTTATATGGGGCTCCAACTACGCGCAACAAAACAGCAGTCTTTTGGATAAAGACAAAAAATAAGAACCCAAGGGTCATTCCCACAGGGCCACAGCACAAGCCCCAAGCCCTAACCAGTCAAATTTGAATAAAATTCTAGAGATTTCTAGGCTGTTGGATTTCAATTTTGGCGCCCATGATTTTTCCACAAAAGCTATGCAAAAAGATAAAATCCCTCACATGAAGAAGAAGAGTAGGAGGAGGATGATACTTAAAGGTATGTTTCTCGCTTCGCTGCATGCATCTATCTCTGTGTTCTTCTAATTTCAACGACTTCTTCCTTTCAGTGTTTTATTTTTATTTGATGAATAATAATAGGGACAAATTATCCTCTAAAATGTATTCAGAATAGTGTAAAAATATTAGAACGAAAGCATACATATCATATCATATAACACAACAAAGTGTTCCATGAAATCTCTAAATGACCAAGTGAGTGAGAAGTAGAAATATATATACTCGTCATTGTTGATTTGTTGCTTTCGTTTCATATCTCTACTATTATAATGCAAATATAAAAGGGTCATAGATTTCAAATTTGATTGTTGAAGTGGCTTCCTCCTTTTAAAAAGAAATCAAATGAAAAAATAACAAAAAACCATTTTGCAAATATAGTTTTTCAAAAAAGTTCAAGTATATTTTAAGAAATGAATTGAAAAATGACGATAATCCCTCTCTTAAAAGTGTACATGACATTATGGGCAACAACTTCCACCACCAACTGTTTTAACTATTAGGAAAGTTTTAGCTATTAGGAAAGGGTTCAATAACTGATGCAGAATTTTGTGATTACAAATTTTTCAATAACTTTGCTGATTTTAGTTGTTAGGAAGTATTTTTTCTTGTTAGGAAAGGATTTATTTTATTTTTTCATCATGTAAAGTGTATATATACATCTTTGAAATTCAAAACAAATCAATTAAGTTCAAATTCTAAATTGTATCTTCTTTAAGATCTTTTATGCATCGCACGTATAAAAGCGCTAGTAGATTAGAGCCAGAACTAAACATTTCTCCCCTCAAAACGAGAGCACCATTATGATACCTTTGCTTTATCCCATTGCATTACAATGATAAATTTCTTATCTAAAAGAAAAATTAACCTACCTATTTGAAATATCTATCAAAACACATTTATGAGATAAATATTATGAGCTCATTTGTTTGACACTAGTATTTAGGTGTTGTGGATCCCACCATTTTATCTCTTGGGTAAATTATGGTAGAATTTCATGCTGGTAGGTAAAGTATTACTCTGATTTGGAGCTGGGCAATTGAAGTTAATTTTTCATTATTGATTTTGGACCATCTTCGACTCTACTGTAACTGCCATCTTTGGGAATTGACCAATGCAGGATGTCTTAATTATTATAGCAAATGCTGAGTGATCGGTCAAATTTATTGCACATTTGTATGGACATTTTTACTACTATTATTAATTACTAAAAGGTGTTATTTGTAAATAAAAAAAATATGTGGGTTTATTTGTAAAAATACTATTATCATATGTTTCTTAATTTATAATTAATAAAATTGGAAAATATATGCATATCATATTTAAATAAAATATCCATGAGATTATTCATATTAAAATATGCATATCATATCAAATATTTTTAACCAATATTCTTAAGATATTATATCACATAATTGGTTAGAATAATATCTCAAATAAAACAAATACTATTAACAATTTGCTTCGAGATATTGAGCATGTATTATAATAAATCAGCTCAGATTTAAAATACAAGTAGGAGATCCATAGCAAATCGGATTACAAAACCAAATCTGCCGAATATTAGGCGCAAATTGAAGAATCTAACAATGACAGAGAATAAGAGCAATATTTTCAAAATATTTTTCTCAAAGGGATCTCCAAATATCGAGAGAAAAAATCACGAGAAAATTGGAGTCACAAACCCATAAAGGGGCGGCGGATCCGCGTTCAAATAAGGGCAAAGGCGACGGTTTCGCGGTCTGATGGCAGCCGTTGGATGTAAATTTTCAGGGGCGTGATGGTAATTTTACATACTTCAATATGGTATCTAGGGTTTCTAATTCCAGAGACTATATAAAAGACCGAGAGCCGTCTATCAAAAATATCCAATATTCATACATTCATCTATCCATCGTTCGAGAGAGATCTAGCGAGCAAAACTAGGATTTTTGTAATCTACATTTTTCAGAGAGAAATTTTGTAATGCAATAGTGAATCAATAAAGGTAGGTCTTTCTTTTAATTTTGCCACATTTACTTTCCGTATTTACTTTCCGCACTTTATTTTCCGCATTACTTTCTGCATTTACTTTCTGCATTTTTAATTTTAATTATGGGTTCCGTATTTTTCCACTTTTTTTTCTACTACGCCAATATTCATGAGCGAGTAAATTCTTGCTTGGTAAGATTTGTAGGATAGGGTAGAATAACGGATCAATAATATTTATTCAATTCTTTTTAAAGTTTTAATTTTTATAAATTTTAACAAAATAAGTGTTAACCCTCTTATCGGGTGCGTTATCAATTCATGATAGTCATGACCACGATTTAAGATTCGTTAATAATTATTTTGTTAAGGATTTGAGATGAATAGATATCAATGGAAGGACAAGAGTCAGTAGTGAGAAAGCCTAATTCTCTCCAAGAATCCTAATCCACATTCATCTCTCTCTCTCCAGTATTAAATAATTAAAAGATAAAAAAAATTATATTTTTTTAACTTCATCCATTAACTATTAAATCGTATAAATCCTACAAACCCTTTTCTTATAAATTTTCAAAACTTCTTAATAATAAACGATGACAATTCCACCTTCTTTCTATCAACTCGTTTAAAACAAGAAAAGCAGTTTACCGTTTCCCTGCGGACGCCCCGTACTCATCGCCGCTAACTATTTGCGACACCGTCTTAATTGCGATTATTTACAACTTATATACATACACTTTCACGATCAATCAAATGGGCCGTTACCGGAGAAACGGTCGTAATTATTTTTTTTGTTAGTCGGGTTGATTTCTACTATAAAACCAGAGAACATAAAAAATATAAATATAAATAAAAAAAACCGCATTTTGTATTTTTAACGATTTTTGTTCGAGTTTTACGAGAAATCTGGAGCATTTGGAGTGAACCAACAGAGATGCAGAGATTGTCAAATAGGAGCAGAGAAGCATTAGAGTATGGTACCAAATTTTGAAGGGAAGATTCCATCAAACGGCGGCGGAACCGCGGCCAGAGGGAGATTTTGGCGGCGGAAGCGCGGCCAGAGAAAGGAGTTAAGCCCCCAAATTTGTTTGTATTATCCTATAGTCTTTCTCTTTTCTCTAAGACTCCAATTAACTGTTTTTACCTGAAGAATTCTTTGCAAACAGCGCCGCTAAAAATCTTTCTGCGTGTTTTAGATTTTGGTTTGTTTTGCATATTTAAAACGGGCGTTAAGGGGCAAGAAACCCAAATTCAGATTAGTGGGGATTTTATCACTTTTTCTAGGCCCCACAAATCACAAATAAGAATACGCATCACCCTATATTAATAAAAAAAATCTAAATCAAGTCTCTAAAAACAGTCGTGCTCAATTAAGACAAACGAGGATCGTGGATAATTTATTGTTTATCCGTATTTTTCTTATGGTGTCTAAGGCAAGTATGACTAAGGAAAGTGGTTACTTAATTAGGCCCGCTATTTCGGTGATTCATATAGCGGATACCTCCCACTTATCTGGCACTTACCGGCTGCAAGATTGATAAGGAGGGGATAGAGAATTTATCCTATATCTTGTCCTTTGGAAGTCTAGGTGCGGTCCAGTGATTTGACTTAAGTGACCCCAACTCTCGGAATTGTTTATGTACGTTTGTGATTGATTGAGTCAAGTCCTTCTTTCAAAACAAAACAATTTTAAAAAAATTATTACCATTTCACCCTCTTTTCTTTTCTTCTCTTATGATGGGTAACCCAAACCGACTAACTTTTGGCGAGTTTTGCTATAAACAACCAGATTTTTTTAATATCGTTATCGCTTTGGTACAAATTCCAACCTCGCCATTTCTTTAAGAGATAGAATATAACGCGTTAGAAATAACAGTTGGACACCTTACTTAAATTCCTATAAACCGTATCAAAATTCAATACCTTCTTATTTTGATATTCCTTTTAAGGCTAGTGAGGAAACTTCTAAAGCCATTGTTTAGACCATAATATTGCATTTTTCATTCCCCTATTCTTATCCGTTTTATAAATAAACAGGTACTCTTGACGCACGTTTGTTGCATATTACAGGTTACAGGTTTCTGGAGCAAATACAGTGAAAAAGACACAAAACAACAGAAAAGGGACTTTTGACCAACAATTAGACGAATCCTAGTCAAGCAAGGCAACGAATGTCAAGGTGCAAATGCAAAAATATGTACAAATGAATGCGAAGGAAGAAGACGTACCGAGCATCCATGTCCATTGCTGAGCATATTGTGAAGGCCCATAGCCAAACTTTCATACCTTTCACTAATTCAAAACCATTAGAACAACAATTACAATCATTTCATTATGAAAATGTTGATACTCTTTTTGAGGAGAATATAGCAACTTCTAAACTCATGACCATTGCTAAGCAAATTGCAAAAGTCTGTCACCAACAATTCAATCAATCTCATTTTTCTTCATATTACAATGTTGATCCTAATCATGTCTATGAAACTTGGATACATCCTTCTAACTCTTATCAACAGTATCAAATTTTCACATCCTCTCATGTTGATATTTCTTTTGAGGCTAATGTGGCGATTCGTAAACCCATATCAATTGCGGAACACATTGAACTTGCTCATAACCAACAATTAAACACATTCCAACCATACTCAACTGTTGCACCTTATCTAGAAATTACTTCTGAAAATCAATTAGGAAGCTCCACGATTCAAAGAGAATCCTTTATTGAAACTTCTTCACAAACATGTTTAGTTTTGAAGTAGAGTTGGAATTAAGTAGTGAGAAAGAACATGGGATCCCTCCAAATTAAACTAGAACCAATTCTTTTGATCTCAACACCTTCCATTCTGAACCCCAACTGAATGCATTTGATGATAAACCGCTTAATAATCTAATTGATGAGGTGCCCGAGAATAACATGTTTGACTTTTCTAATCGTGAGTGTAAAAGAGAATCTTACACCATTCCAAATCAAACCGATCCTTATCCGACTACACTTGACATTTCAAACCTTCCAACTTCATCAAGTGAACTAAGTGATCCATCAATTGTGAATAATATAATTGGTGAATTTTTAAAGAACTATTCGTTTGATTTGACTGAAAGTATTAGTGAGATCGGTGATGAGTATCTTTGAAGATGAACTCGCTATGTTGGATGAGTTGGATTCTCCGACCCATCATGTCCTTTCCATTGAATATGAGTATCTTCTTGTACATTTAACCGATCCTATTCTTACCACCAACCTATCCGATATGCAAAACGATATTCAGCCTTCATCTCCCATATCTGGTTTAACAATGCTCGACACCCAAGTTTGTTTACCCATTTCATTACACACTCTTTGGTTCTTCTTCTCATGTTCTTTCAATTCCACCGAGATTTGATGAACCACACTCCGATATTTCGAGTTATATGATTCTTGAAAGATCACTCGGGTTAGACTTTTTTGAAAATAAGGTCGACAAGTTTTTCGAGTCTCCCACTTCTATAATTTCTGATAAATCGAGTGTTGGTGCGCAACACATTGATCTTGAAACTTTCACCTTCCTAGTGGATCTGCCTATTCCACTTATTCCTTTCTTCCCGATAAGATCATCATTCGGAATATCGATGAAAGTTTCGAAAATATTTTCGCCGAAGAACTCGCGTTCCTTAAAAACTTGGAGGCTGTGATGAATCAATCTCCACCAGAAATTCGTACGCCTCCCTTTGAGGACGAAGAGGTTGAACCACCACCCCTTCTTCTTATCACATACGAGAATACGACTATTCCACCCATTCCTAATCATTCATATTCTCATTTTCATTCATCATCTTCTTATCCACCAACCGAGACGTAAAACCTTACGATTACACCTCTTATCTACCCCCAGTTCATCTCTTATCGTTACTTTTATCTCTGTTTTTTCTACTCGAGATATGACACAATCTTCATATTTATACAATCACGAGTTTTTTTCACGTCTATTCGTTACACGACCTTCTACCAACCATGGTGTTACCTTGATAAAATATTTGAATGGTTGGTTTTAACTTTTGGTCTTTGTAAAGTTTTGTGTAAACCGATAATATTTAATCTTTCTTCTTATGTTGAATTTCAATGAAAACACTATTTCACTCAAGTTTGGGGGGAAAGAAGAAAAAATATTTTTAAAATGGCTCTTAAAAGAAATATTTTTTTTGCACGATTGTGAGTGATTAGTCAAATATATTGTACATTTGTATGGACATTTTCCCTATTATTGTTAAGTGCTAAAAGATATTAATTGTAAATAAAGAACATATATGGGTTTATTTGTAAAAATATTATTATCATATGTTTCTTCATTTATAATTAATATAATTAGGGAAAATATATGTATATAATATTTAAATAAAATATTAGTAATTAAAATATGCATATCATATCAAATATTCCTAATCAATATTCTTAAGATATTATATCATGTAAATGGTTGGAATAATATCTCAAAAATACTAAATGCTACTAATACTTTGATTTGAGATATTGTGCAGGTATTATAAAAGATTAGTTCAGGTCTGAAATCTATGTAGGAAATCCAAATCAAATCGGGATATCGAAACCGAATCTGCCAAATTTTAGAAGCAAATCGAGAAATTTAGCAACGGCAGAGACTCAGAGCAATATTTTCAGAATCTATATATCAAAGGAATTTCCAAAGATCAAGAAGAAAAGACATAAAAAAATCCCAAGATCTGAACCATCAATACAGTGGCGGATCAGCGGTCAAACGTGGCTAAGGACAGTGGTTCCACGGTCCTTTGGTGGCCGTTGGATCTGGAATTTTGGGGGCATGATCATATCTATATCTACTCGCATATGGCATCTAGGGTTTCTAATTTTAGAGACTATATAAAGAACCGAGAGCTGTGCATTTGAAAAGTATCGAAGGATCGAAGAATCCAAGGATCTCATTATCTAATCATCTATTCATCTATACCTATCAAAGGAGAAAGATCTAGAACAAAACTATGGTTCTTGTAATATACTTTTGAAGGAGAAAGTTGTAATATAATAGTTGATTAATAAAAGTAGTTTTTTTTATTTCTTTTTGTATTTACTTTTCTGCATTTACTTTACGCATTACTTTTCTGCACTTTCAATTATGGTTTCATTCATCTTCAATCTTTCTTCTAAATCGCTACTAACCATGAGCGAGTAATTTCTTGTTTGCTAGAATTTATAGGATAGGGTAGAATAATGGATGAAAATGTCTTTTAACTTCTTTTGATATTTTAATATTTATAAATTTTAGCAAAATAAATGTTAACACTCTTATCGGACGCGCTATCAATTTATTGATAGTCACGACCACGATTTGAGATTAGTTAAACACTTGTTTTGTTAAATATTTGAGATTAACAGTAATCAATGGAAAGATAAGGGGTAGTAGTGGGAAACCCTAGTTTCCTCCAAGAATCCCTAATCCATATTCATCGCTATCTCTCTAAATTTTAAACTATTAAAAATTCAAAAGAGACATTTCTAAATATTCATCCATTAACTACTAAGTCTTATAAACCTTACAAGCCCTTCTATTATAAATTTTATATCCATATTAAAATAAAACAACAACAATCCCTTCTCTCTTTTATTAACTCATCTAATGCAAGAAAAGAAGTTCACGTTTCCCCGCGGACGATCCGTACTCATCGCGGCTAGCTATTTGCGACACCATCTTGATTGCGGTTATTTACAAAACACATAAAACACCTTTCGCACGAACAATCAAATGGTATCGTTGCCGGAGAAACGGCCGTACTTAATTTTCTTGTTATACGGATTGATTTCTTATAAAAACCAATGAATATAAAAAATAAATAAAAAATTGCATTTTGTATTTTTAATGATTTTTGTGTGAGTTTTGAGAGAAACCTGGAGCACTTGGAGCAAACCATCAGAAATTCAGAGACTTTCAAATTGGACCAGAGGAACAGTTGAGTTGTTTGAAGAAGTTTGGAAGGAAGATCACATCACACGGCGGCGGAACTACGACCAAAGTGTGTTTTAGGTGGCGGAACCGCGACCCTATTAAAGAATTGGGCCCCCAATCTTCTCTGGTATTCTCCTATTGTCTCCCTCTCTCCTTTAAAACTCTAATAAATTGTTTTTACCTGCAGGAATCTTTACAAATATCGTCGCTAAAAATGTTTTTGCGTGTTTTAGATTTTGGTTTGTTTTATATATCTAAAACAGACTTTAAGGGGCAATAAACCAAAATTCAGATTAGGTGGGGATCTCATCATCCTTCCTAGGCCCCACAAATCAGAAACGCGCATACTATCACCTTACATTAATAAAAAAATATCTAGACCAAACCCCTGAGAACTGTCGCGCTCAATCATGACAAAGGAGAGTTGTGGGTAATTTATTGCTTATCCGCATTTCTCTTGTGGTGTCTAAGGCAAGTGTGACTAAGGAAAATGGTTACTTAGTTAGGCCCGCTATTTCGGTGATTCATATAGCGGATACCTCCCACTTACCTGGCACTTACCTGGCTGTAAGATTGATAAGGAGGTGATAAAGGATTTATCTTACGTCTTGTCCTTTGGAAGTCTGGGAGCGGTCTAGTAATTTGACCTAGGTGACCTTAATTCGAGGTATAGTTTGTGCACGTTTGTTGAGTCTCTCTTTCAAAGCAAAACAATTTCCAAAATTCAAAAAAAGAGCTTAAATTATTACCATTTCACCCTCTTTCCTTTTCACTTTCTTATAATGGGTAACCCAAACAGACGAACTCTTGCCGAGCTTTGCTATCCAGAACCAAATATTTCTTGTTTTCATAATTGCTTTGGTACAAATTCTGACTCTACCATTTTTTTAAGGGATATGATAGAGCGCGCGAAAAGTAACAGTTGGACACCTCACTCAAGGTCCTATCAACCGTGTCAAAATTCAATATCTTTTTATATTGATAATCTTTTTAAGGCTAGTGAGGAAACGTCTAAACACATGTGCATCGCTGAGCATATTGCGAAGGCTCATAGCCAAAGTTTTATACCTTTCACTAATCCAAAACCGTTAGGACAACAATCACCATCATTTTCGTATGAAAATATTGATACTTATTTTGAGGTGAATACGGCAACTTTTATACCCATGACCATTGCTGAACAAATTACAATCGCCAGTCGCCAACTACCCAACCAATATCAATATTCTTCATATCACAATTTTGATCCTAATCCTGTTTATGAAACTTAGATACACCCTTCTAATTCTTACCTACAACACCAAACTTTCACACCCGCTCATGTTAACACTTCTCTTGAGGCTAATATGGCAAGTGGTAAATACATGTCAATTGCGGAACACATTGAACTCGCCCGTAGCTAACAATTAAAACCATCTTATGTTAACACTCCTTTTGAGGCTAATATGGCAAGTGGTAAACGCATGTCGATTGCGGAACACGTTGAACTCGCCCGTAGCCAACAATTAAATGCATTCCAACCATACTCAACTTTTTCATCTTATTTAGACAGTGCTTCTGAAAATCAATTAAGAATTTCTACGGTTTAAAGAGAATCCTTCATTGGAATTTCTTCACAAATCATGTCTAGTCTTGAAGTAATTTGGAATTGAGTAGTGAAAAAGAACAAGAGATCCATCCTAGTCAAACCAGAACCAATTCTTTTGATCTCAATACCTTCTATCCTTACCCCAACCAAAGGTATTTTATGATAAACCACTTAATAATCTAATTGGTGAGGTGCCCGAGAATAATATGTTTGACTTTTCCAATCATGAGTGTGAAAGAAAGCTTTACAACTTTCTAAATTAAACCGAACCTTATTCGACTACACTTGACATTTCAAACCTTCCAGTTCCATCAAGTGAACCAAGTGATCCATTGATTGAAGTATAATTGAGGAATTTTTAAAGACCTGTTCGGTTGATTTGACTAAAGGTGTTAGTGAGAGCGGTGATGAGAATATCGTTGAAGAAGAACCCGTTATGTTAGATGAGTTGGATTCTCCGACCTATCATGTCCCTTCTATTGAATATGAATATCTTCCTGTATAATTAACAGATTCTATTCTTACCATCGACCAATCCGATAAGCAAAACGATATTCAGTCTTCATCTTCCACATCTGGTTCAACAATGCTCGACACCCAAGTTCATTTAATCATTTCATTACCCACTTTCTTTGGTTCTTCTTCTAATCTTCTTTCAATACCACCGAGTTTTGATGAACCACACTCCGATATTTCGAGTTCTATGATTCTTGAATGACCATTCGATTTAGACTCTTTTGGGAATGAGGGAAACGATCTTTTCGAGTCTCCTACCTCCATAATTTCTGACGAATCGAGTGTTTTGAATCTTGGTGCACAAAAGACTGACCTTGGAACTTTCAACCATCCTAGTGAATCTGCATATTCCACCAATATAGATATCGATTCCTTTCTTTCCGATGAGATTATCACTCGGACCATCGATAAAAGTTTCGAAGGCATTTTCACCGAAGAACCCGCGTTCCTTAAAGATTTGGATGTTGTGATGAATCAACCTCTACCCGAAAAAATTGAACCACCACCCCTTCTTCTTATACATACAAGAATGCAATTATTCCACACATTCCTTATCTTTCAAATTCTTGTTTTCGTTCATACTCACCTTTTCATCTCTACCAACCGAGACGTAAAACCGTTCAATTACAATTCTTATCTTCTCCCACTTCTTTACATCTATCTGTAATATGACCTTCTACCAACTATGGTGTTCCATTGATAAAATATTTGAATAGTTGGTTTTAACTTTTGGTCTTTGTAAAGTTTTGCATAGATCAATAATATTTACCTCTACTCTTATGATTTTAAATGCTTGATAATGAAAACACTGTTTTACTCATGTTCGGGGGGGGGGGAGAAAAATATTTTTTGGCTCTTGAAAAAAAAAAGATTTTTGCACGATTGTGAGGGAAAGGATTTCACTGTCATTAATTCTTGTCCCATTTACTAATCATTGAGAACTTTTCTTTCCAAGTTTACAGGTTTTGAGTTTAAGGGATGACATCAGTGAGGATACTGCTGCAAATAGGTTTGGGGGGGTTGTGTTTATTCACGTATCATTTTGCATTATACTAAATAAAAGCACAAAATAAAAAAAAATTGAAAATAAAAGTTAGAAAGTAAAAAATATATATGAAAGATAAGAAGAGATTTAAGAAATGCAAGAAAATTAGATGTTTTAAAACGAAGCTGGTAATAGATAGTCATGAGCTGTTGTCCCAAGGGTTAGTAAGATGAAGGAATTTACTAACCTGATGATAAAAATAAGTCTAAAAAAATAGTCCATATTCTTGAGTCCAAACTTCTGAACGTTGATACCCTACTATATGTACTTGCACACATCTTGAAACTTGGGATAGTTGAGGATACTTTGAAATGCTCTTGTCTAAAAGTCTTAGTATGAAGAAAAAAAATTTAAATTAACAAAAATATAAATGACACATAAAATATAAATAGTGAAGAAAAATGAACACTGGTTTTATAATTACTTAAGATGGCATAAAAAAAATATAGCGAGAGTGGTTTATCACCTAGTGTCTTAAACTAACTGGTTTGGGAGTCACTGTTAAGCCTTAGGTGTTGCAAGGTGAGAATATTGCTAATTAATGTAAGGTGTTTTTCGTCACCCCATTGAGATGGGAATACGCATCGCTTGTCAGGCGTGTACAGATTCCCCCTGCCCAGGGTAGGCTAGGGTTTATTGATTGTGGGTCTCCGGCAGCCGCGGACTAAGCTGTCGTTAATTACCTCTCGCTCTTAAAGCGAAGGAATCTCCGATTAACATGTCAAAATAGTCATGCGAACTTAATGTGGACTGTCGGTGTTTGAAAACAATGCAGAACGACATGTTTATTTCATTTATTTATTCTATTTGTGACAAATAATTTTTTTTATTACCAATTTTTTTTCAAAAAAACCAATTTTTTTGAAAAAAAAACCATTTTTTATGGAGTTAAACTTTAAAAGATTTTATTTGAAGTTAAACTCAAAAAAAAATTATTTGGAGTTAAAGCCCCAAAAGTTTTTGTATGGAGATAAACTCTCTTTTATTCAAAAAAATATTTTTTTATGGAGTTAAACTCCAAAATATTTTATTTGGAGTTAAACTCCAGAAACAATTTTTATTTGGAGTCAAACTCCCAAAAGTTTCTTTATGGAGTTAAACTCCCTTTTATTAAAAAAATTATTTTTTTTATGGAGTTAAACTCCAAAAGAATTCATTTGGAGTTAAACTCCCAAAGTTTCTGCATGGAGTTAAATCCAAAAAAAACATAAAAAAAAAGAAAGAAGGAAAAAAAGAAGAAAAAAAAAAGAGAAGGGGAAAGCCCCCCTCCACTCACATGAGAGAGGAAGGGGGCTCCCACTAAGTAGGAAGAAGAGTGGAGAGCTCCCACTTAGTGGGAGCTTCCACCCCCTCACGTGTGAGGGAGAGGGAGCAGAGGCTCCCAGTTGGTGGGAGCCTGAGCCTCCCCCTCACGTGAGGGGGGAAAAGCTCCCACTTTGTGGGAACAACCTCCCTCTCATGTGAGGGAGGGAGAAGGGGCTCCCACTTGGTGGACGCCTCCCCCTCACATGAGAAGCCTTTTAAAAGAATTTTTATTTATTTGTTTGTTTTTTAAAGGAGTTAAAACTCCAGAACATTTGTAAGGAGTTGAACTCCAAAAAACATTTGTATGGAGTTAAACTCTAGAATATTTTTTTTATGGAGTTAAACTCCCAAAAATATTTGTATGGAGTTAAACTCCAAAGATTTTTTTATTATGGAGTTAAACTTCAAAAGATTTTATTTATTATGGAGTTAAACTCCCAAAAGCATTTATATGGAATTAAACTCCAAAAGATTTTTTATTATGGAGTTAAACTCCCAAAATCATTTGTATGGAGTTCAACTCCAAAAGATTTTTCGTAGAGTTAAACTCCCCAAAAGTTTTTGTATGAAGTTAAACTCCAAATTTTTTTACGTGGAGTTAAATTCCATGATAGAATTTTTATTGTGAAGTTAAACTCTAAAAATAAAACTTTTTTTAATTTGATCTAGATTTTTCTTAGGAGGAAGCTCACGTGAAGGGAGCAAAGGGCTCCCACTTTGTGGGAGCTTCCTTTCCCCTCGCGTGAGGAAGGGATCCCCCACTCACGTGGGGGGAAAGTGGAGGGTGCCACTGGCTTGGAGTTAAACTCCAAAATATTCTCTTTTTTGTTATAATTATTATGGAGTTAAACTCTAAAAGATTTTTAAAATATGGAGTTAAACTCCCAAACATTCTATATGGAGTTGAACTTCCAAAAGATTTTTATTTTTAAAAAACCTAAAATAGATCTCTTGAAGCTCCAAAATCTCTGTCTTGGATGACGAAAGGGAACCCTTTTTTGAGCCTTGAATCCTCTCAAATTGAGGTTTTTTTAAAGAATGGATCTCTTTCTCCCTCTTCTCTCTTTCTTTTTTTTTAGGATCTTGGGAAGAAGGGTGATGAGATTTAAAATCTCCCCTTTTTAGAGACTTGACAGAAGATTTGAACTCCTCTCCAAAAATCTTATGGTGAAAAACTATTTCTTTCTTTTTTTTTAGAAAACAAGAGTTAAGTTCTTAATTTAATTCAAAAAAATGAAGAAAAAAAGGAGGCTGTGAACCTTGAAGAAAGAGGCACAAAACCCTAAGTAGATTGTTCCCCGCTGAAAGACGCGGACGAAGACGCGGCAGGCGTCTCGCCTGAATTTCGGGGCAGATGCTAATTGGTGCTATCCGTCCACCTCTCCGAAAATGCCAAGTTGATTTATGGCACCATGTATCAAAGGTTTAAATGGATGCGGCCGATGTAGCAGACTTCGTCAGATTCCCCCTCGTTTGAGGGGTTTTTGATTGTGAGGATGCTCTCCCCTGCAGGCGCAAGCCCCTGCAGTTAATTACGCTACCGCATCGCGGTAACAACTTTCTACTTCTCCTGATGGTCACTTCGTGTCGTGGGTGTTTGTTTTGTTTGTGGTTGCCCGTGGATTGTATACGGAGACTAATTTATGTTGTCGCCCGTAGGGCGTGGATTAGTCCGGATCCGTATTTTCTTAGATTTGGGTTTTGGTTTGGGTTTAAGGATACGTTATCCTTATGTGAGACTAAGATCAACTTAAACGTTTGTTAAGGATACGTTAGTCTAATTTTAGACTAAGATCAACTTAACGGGATCATTTAGATCCAACAAGAGGGCATTTGGGCTCTATTGTTTAGTTTAGGGACATTGCGGTCGATTACCAGTTTAAGGACATGGTGGTCCAAGGTTAAGGACATCATAGTCCGTGGGTTTAAAGGGACCCCACAGTCCAAGGTTAAGGACATCATAGTCCATGGGTTTAAGGACCCCACAGTTCAGGTTAAAGACATCGTAGTCCGTGAGTTTAAGGACCCCACAGTCCAGGTTAAGGACATCGTAGTCTGTGAGTTTAAAGACCCCACGGTCCACTTTAAAGACGTCATAGTCTATGAAATGTATGATTGTCGAGACCCGTCACCTCTCTGAAGACGTTGAAGGATTACAACGACAAATATCAGAGGAGTAAAGAGATGTACCCTCGAACCGGTGTGAGTTGGTTGAACGATCTGTAGTCCAATTTGGGACTAAGATCTGTTAAGTATTCATGAGCAGATAGGCTTAAGTAAATATAAGTCGAGGACTTATGGCCAAATATTGGGCTAAGTCCAATCAGGTTAAAATGTTTAACATTTTATTCTGGCTATTGAGCATTTATTTGGGCTTGGCCTTTTTAATAATGCTGAGCATTAGATCATGGCAAAAAAAAATCTTTTCTTTTGTCTTATGTTGAATGCAAAGCATTCATCAGAGCTCTGGCTCATTGAAGAAAAATTTGTGTTCTGTCAGCGCAACCTATGGTGCGCTAGGAGCTTTGCGCCAATGCAGTGCGCTTCTGCCACGTGGCGTACATGTAAGGGACAAGTGTTGCGCTCTACGCTAGGCGCCAGATGATGACGCAGATGCCTGTTTGTGAGCGCTGAGCGCTGAGCGCTGGTCCATGAGCACATTGCGCTTTTAATTTAATGGCGCACACGTGAGTGACACGTGGTGCGCTTGGCGCTGAGCGCCACCCCATGAGCGCAGTGCGCTATTTCAGAAGCGCAAAGCGCAAGTTGCATACGTGGTTGACACGTGGCGCATTTTGGCGCTGAGCGCCGATCCAAGGAGCGCAGAAGCGCAGTTTAAGAGCGCAAGGCGCATTTCAATAGCGCAAAGCGCATTTCATCAATTTTATGATCAGTGAACAAGTTTATGTTCTTTTAAAAGAGACTTTGTCTCAAGATTCAAGAACAACAGTTCTTCTTTTGAAAGGGCTTTGCCTTTATAGATCAATGATCTGTATGAAGAATATGTTCTTCTTTATTATGTGATGAGATCTTTTGATCTCTTTTATGAAAGACTTTGGTCATTGTAGATCTATGATCTTTTAAGAAGATAATTCTTCTGTTTTAATGAGATGATTTCATCTCTTTGTTCAAGAATCATTCTTTTTTACCTTGAAGAAATGATCTTCTTTCAAGAGCTCAATCTCTTTCTTTTGAGTTTTCTCAAATTTTATAGGGGGGTTTCTCTCTATCAGACTTGAAGTCTTGGGGTCTTTATATAGGGCAAATTGATTTGTTAAATCAGTTAAAGAGATCTTTCTCTGATTGATTTGAGGATGTTTCCCCACCGTTGGATCTGTGATCCTAGGGCTTCTATTTTACAGAAGGAAATCTTCTTGTTTTTAACAAGATTGGAAAGATCTTTCTATAACAGAATTTTAATTCTGATTAATTAATTATTTATTATTATTATTAGATCTTTTGATCTAACGGTGGGGAATTTTATAATTCCAGCGCTGGCGCACCCGTGCTTTGCACGTGGTGCGCTGCTCAGAGCGTGGTGCACTTTGCGCTAGCGCACATACGTTTGACACGTGCGCTGCTCAGAGCGCAGCGCAGCCTGCGCTAGCGCACCTGTGTTTGACATGTGGCGCGCAGCGCACCTAGCGCTGGATCTGAAGCGTTGCTTCAATTTTTGAATTTTGAATTTCAAAACAGAGCTTTGCTCTGATTGGGGGAAACAAATGCCCCCCCACCGTTGCGCTTACGTGGCCCACACGTGAGTGCAGCGGTGGCAGCATCTGCGCCCTTGGATCAACTCAGAAGTTGAAGAGGCATTTTAATGCCTATAAATAGGACTTTTGGTCCCTTAGATGATTTTCATCTTCTTCTTTGAGAACTTTTATTCAGAGCATTGCTCTCTTTTTTCAGAAAGTTAAGAGTTAAAACTCTGTCAGATTTTTGTAGGTAAAGATTAATCATTAAAAGGATTAATAATCTGGAGTTTCACTCATTATCAGAGCCTTTTGCTCTACTTAGATCATAGATCTTCAAGAAAACCTTTTTAGGGTTTCTTAACAGGGCTTTGCACTTGTTAGATCTTAGATCCTCAGAGATCTTTTAAGCATTTTGATGGGTTATTCCATTATCTTTACAGAGCATGGCTCTTTAGAATTCTCGGAGTATTTTTAAATTCCCCTCATAATTAACTTTGACAAGTGCCATTCCTGTTTGCAGAGCATTGCTCTCGAGGAGTTTGACTCCTTGACCCGAAGGGTCGCTTATTAAATGAGATTCCTTTTTTAGGATTTCTCGAAAATTCGAATTTGTTAGTTGTCATGATTAGAATTTGTTTTCTCCATGGGGACGTCAAGAGTTGTGTAAATCCCGTATCTGTTTCAATAAGCTTTTCTGATCAGTCTGTCTACTAACTCTCACTGATTTTCTTTTTCAGACGTTATGGCTGCTCATTTGTATGATCTTGATGAGATTATCTCTTACGGAGACATCCGTTCACTCGGCCGTTCTCAAAACCAGGAGTTTACAGATGTTCAATGTGCCGAAATCATGGGTCTCTTTGGTGCATACAATGGTCGACTTCTTCCTCGACGTTCCTCTCTCTTGAAGCTTATCGAGGGAGCAATCTGGGGAGCACTTCCCCTATTCTGTGCCGGCATGCCGCTTAGGGCATTGGATGATGCCGAAGACAAGGTGCACTCGGTATATCTGATGGGCCTAATCTCAAAGAGCAGGCGAGATAATCTTGTTGATCTTCTACATCAGGCTTTTCAACAGGCGGCAATACTTGCTGCTTATCGGAGGGTGAAGGACATCAGGGAGGATCCCGACGCTTGTGATCGCGAAAGAAAGCATACTAGGATGGTTCGAAAGGCCTGGGACATTTTAGATGGCCTTACTTTTGAGTTTCTTAATCCATGCCCTGATTTGATGTCGTGCCTTTGTAAACATTCCAGTTATGTTTTTTATTTGCTGTTTCCCTCAATGTAGGCATTTTCCGAAGTATGAATAGCAAGCCCTTTCGTTCCTATGTGTTTATTTCATACATCAAACTATTTTTTGCACATGCATGAATGGATATGTCTTGAACGTTCGACTGAATGTGAATAAAATGTTCTCCTCACTGTTGCTTTCTTCTCTTTTCTTTGTTGAGTTGTTGGTATGTTACTCTGGTAAGTGTGGCCTGTAGATAATAGAGAGCATTCTGTCTTGAATTCTTCGAGGGGTAGTGATGGTTTAGAAAGCAGGTTCAGATATGCTATCTAAGACTTTTCAACTTCATGAGCCGTGAGGGTCTCATAAAAACTTTTCTCCCTACGAGTCGGGAGGTTCTCGTAGGTGTATTTTCTCCTTAGGATACATGAGGATTCCTAAGCACGTTTTCTCTTGAGAGTCGTAAGGATCTCACAAGAGAATTTTCCCTCCTACAAGTCGAGAGGATGTGTAACCGGTTGTTTCCCTCCTTGTCGAGATTCGACTTTGGAGAGTGTGGCCCGTGAATAGTATGCAAGAGTCCATTTTGAACCGACTTGCAGGGCCCCGGGTCCTTATCCTCATTGCCTAAGACTTTTCCCTACTAGTCGAGACGAAACGAGAAGTTCTCGCAAAGACACTAATTTCCTTACAAGTCGAGACGAATCGAGCAGTTCTCGCAAGAACATCCTAACGTCACAGTTAACCTCTGCTCTTTACGACAGAGGCCCGTTAGGGTCTGTGGTACTAGAGTTTTGTCCGTCGTACCGTCGCGTTGGCTGATGTATTTCTCGATAGGCAATCTTGCTGTTCGAGTAGCCTTGCGACTGTCGTGTCTCTGATCCCTTCGGGGGCTGGACAAGACGTCTTCAAGCAATCCTCCTAGGCAGTTTGACCGTCGGAAGAGCAAGCGTTAGGAATTTTGCCATGCCGCTTTTTACTTGAGATTAGGCTCATTTTGGAGAGCCCCCGATGAGTCATAACCACTCCGCGCTGGGGTGGGATGATCTCCGATAGTCTTTCAGGTTTTATATGACTTGCCGTCAAGACCCTGAAGCTAGGAATTTGTCCTTCGCTTCGTTTGCTGGCATTGTGTCTGCTGTATCGAGACGAATATCGCGGTTGTCTCTAGGTTGCTCGTGAACCGTTGAGCTTTGGAACTAGGGATTTTGTCGTGGCTCCGTTGTTAAGGATACGTTAGTCTAATTTTAGACTAAGATCAACTTAACGGGATCATTTAGATCCAACAAGCGGGCATTTGGGCTCTATTGTTTAGTTTAGGGATATTGCGGTCGATTACCAGTTTAAGGACATGGTGGTCTAAGGTTAAGGACATCATAGTCCGTGGGTTTAAAGGGACCCACAGTCTAAGGTTAAGGACATCATAGTCCGTGGGTTTAAGGACCCCACAGTCCAGGTTAAGGACATCGTAGTCTGTGAGTTTAAGGACCCCACAGTCCAGGTTAAGGACATCGTGGTCCGTGAGTTTAAGGACCCCACAGTCCAGATTAAAGACGTCATAGTCTATGAAATGTATGATTGTCGGGACCCGTCACCTCTCTGAAGACGTTGAAGGATTACAACGACAAATATCAGAGGAGTAAAGAGATGTACTCTCGAACCGGTGTGAGTTGGTTGAACGATCTGTAGTCCAATTTGGGACTAAGATCTGTTAAGTATTCATGAGCAGATAGGCTCAAGTAAATATAAGTTGAGGACTTATGGCCAAATATTGGGCTAAGTCCAATCAGGTTAAAATGTTTAAAATTTTATTCTGGCTATTGAGCCTTTATTTGGGCTTGACCCTTTTAATAATGCTGAGCATTAGATCTTGGCAAAACAAAAATATTTTCTTTTGTCTTATGTTGAATGCAAAGCATTCATCAGAGCTCTGGCTCATTAAATAAAAATTTGTGTTCTGTCAGCGCAACCTATGGCGCGCTAGGAGCTTTGCGCCAATGCAGTGCGCTTCTGCCACGTGGCTTACATGTAAGGGACAAGTGTTGCGCTCTGCGTTAGGCGCCAGATGATGACGCAGATGCCTGTTTGTGAGCGCTGGTCCATGAGCGCGTTGCGCTTTTAATTTAATGGCGCACACGTGAGTGACACGTGGTGCGCTTGGCGCTGAGCGCCAGCCCATGAGCGCAGTGCGCTATTTCAGAAGCGCAAAGCGCAAGTTGCATACGTGGTTGACACGTGGCGCATTTTTGCGCTGAGCGCCGATCCAAGGAGTGCAGAAGCGCAGTTTAAGAGCGCAAGGCGCATTTCAATAGCGCAAAGCGCATTTGATCAATTTTATGATCAGTGAACAAGTTTATGTTCTTTTAAGAGAGATTTTGTCTCAAGATTCAAGAACAACAGTTCTTATTTCGAAAGGGCTTTGCCTTTATAGATCAATGATCTGTGTGAAGAATATGTTCTTTATTATGTGATGAGATCTTTTGATCTCTTTTATGAAAGACCTTGGTATTTGTAGATCTATGATCTTTTAAGAAGATAATTCTTCTGTTTTAATGAGATGATTTCATCTCTTTGTTCAAGAATCATTCTATTTTACCTTGAAGAAATGATCTTCTTTCAAGAGCTTGCTCACTTTCTTTTGAGTTTTCTCAAAATTTGTAGTGGGGTTTCTCTCTATCAGACTTGAAGTCTTGAGGCCTTTATATAGGGCAAATTGATTTGTTAAATCAGTTAAAGAGATCTTTCTCTGATTGATTTGGGGATGTTTCCCCACCGTTGGATCTTTGATCCTAGGGTTTCTGTTTTACAGAAGGCAATTTTCTTGTTTTTAACAAGATTGAAAGGATCTTTCCATAACAGAATTTTAATTCTGATTAATTAATGATTTATCATTATTATTAGATCTTTTGATCTAACGGTGGGGAATTTTATAATTCCAGCGCTGGCGCACCCGTGCTTTGCATGTGGAGCGCTGCTCAGAGTGCAGTGCACTTTGCGCTAGCGCACCTACGTTTGACACGTGGTGCGCTGCTCAGAGCGTAGCGCAGCCTGCGCTAGCGCACCTGTGTTTGACACGTGGCGCGCAGCGCGTCTAGCGCTGGATCTGAAGCGTAGCTTCAATTTTTGAATTTTGAATTTCAAAACAGAGGTTTACTCTGATTGGGGGAAACAAATGCCCCCCCACCGTTGCGCTTATGTGGCCCACACATGAGTGCAGCGGTGGCAGCATCTGCGCCCTTGGATCGACTCAGAAGTTGAAGAGGCGTTTCAATGCCTATAAATAGGACATTTGGTCCCTTAGATGATTTTCATCTTCTTCTTTGAGAACTTTTATTCAGAGCATTGCTCTCTTTTTTAAGAAAGTTAAGAGTTAAAACTCTGTCAGATTTTTGTAGGTAAAGATTAATCATTAAAGGGATTAATAATCTGGAGTTTCACTCATTATCAGAGCCTTTTGCTCTACTTAGATCATAGATCTTCAAGAAAACCTTTTTAGGGTTTCTTAACAGGGCTTTGCACTTGTTAGATCTTAGATCCTCAGAGATCTTTTAAGCATTTTGATGGGTTATTCCATTATCTTTACAGAGCATGGCTCTTTAGAATTCTCGGAGTATTTTTAAATTCCCCTCATAATTTACTTTGACAGGTGTCATTCCTGTTTGCAGAGCATTGCTCTCGAGGAGTTTGACTCCTTGACCCGAAGGGTCGCTTATTAAATGAGATTCCTTTTTTAGGATTTCTCGAAAATTCGAATTTGTTAGTTGTCATGATTATAATTTGTTTTCTTCATGGGGACGTCAAGAGTTGTGTAAATCCCGTATCTGTTTCAATAAGCTTTTCTGATCAGTCTGTCTACTAACTCTCACCGATTTTCTTTTTCAGACGTTATGGCTGCTCATTTGTATGATCTTGATGAGATTATCTCTTACGGAGACATCCGCTCACTCGGCCGTTCTCAAAACCAGGAGTTTACAGATGCTCAATGTGCCAAAATCATGGGTCGCTTTGGTGCATACAATGGTCGACTTCTTCCTCGACGTTCCTCTCTCTTGAAGCTTATCGAGGGAGCAATCTGGGGAGCACTTCCCCTATTCTGTGCCGGCATGCCGCTTAGGGCATTGGATGATGCCGAAGACAAGGTGCACTCGGTGTATCTGATGGGCCTAATCTCAAAGAGCAGGCGAGATAATCTCATTGTTCTTCTACATCAGGCTTTTCAACAGGCGGCAATACTTGCTGCCTATCGGAGGGTGGAGGACATCAGGGAGGATCCCGACGCTTGTGATCGCGAAAGAAAGCATACTAGGATGGTTCGAAAGGCCTGGGACATTTTAGATGGCCTTACTTTTGAGTTTCTTAATCCATGCCCTGGATTTGATGTCGTGCCTTTGTAAACATTCCAGTTATGTTTTTTATTTGTCGTTTCCCTCAATGTAGGCATTTTCCGAAGTATGAATAGCAAGTCCTTTCGTTCCTATGTGGTTATTTCATACATCAAACTTCTTTTGCACATGCATGAATGGATATGTCTTGAACGTTCGACTGAATGTGAATAAAATGTTCTCCTCACTGTCGCTTTCTTCTCTTTTCTTTGTTGTGTTGTTGGTATGTTACTCTGGTAAGTGTGGCCTGTAGATAATAGAGAGCATTCTGTCTTGAATTCTTCGAGGGGTAGTGATGGCTTAGAAAGCAGGTTCAGATCTGCTACCTAAGACTTTTCAACTTCATGAGCCGTGAGGGTCTCATAAAGGCTTTTCTCCCTGCGAGTCGAGAGGATCTCGTATGTGTATTTTCTCCTTAGGAATCGTGAGGATTCCTAAGCACGTTTTCTCTTGAGAGTCGTAAGGATCTCACAAGAGAATTTTCCCTCCTACAAGTCGAGAGGACCTGTAAGCGGTTGTTTCCCTCCTTGTCGAGATTCGACTTTGGAGAGTGTGGCACGTGAATAGTATGTAATAGTCCATTTTGAACCGACTTGCAGGGCCCCGGTGCTTAGGAAACGGGTCCTTATCCCCATTGCCTAAGGCTTTTCCCTACGAGTCTAGACGAATCGAGAAGTTCTTGCAAAGACACTAATTTCCTTACAAGTCGAGACGAATCGAGCAGTTCTCGCAAGAACATCCTAACGTCATAGTTAACCTCTGCTCTTTATGACAGAGGCCCGTTAGGGTCTGTGGTACTAGGGTTTTGTCCGTCGTACCGTCGCGTTGGCTGATATATTCCTCGATAGGCAATCTTGCTGTTCGAGTAGCCTTGCGACTGTCGTGTCTCTGATCCCTTCGGGGGCTGGACAAGACGTCTTCAAGCAATCCTCCTAGGCAGTTTGACCATCGGAACTGCAAGCGTTAGGAATTTTGCCATGCCGCTTTTTTACTTAAGGTTAGGCTCATTTTGGAGAGCCCCGATGAGTCATAACCACTCCGTGCTGGGGTGGGATGATCTCCGATAGTCTTTCAGGTTTTATATGAGTTGCCGTCAATACCCTGAAACTAGGAATTTGGCATTCGCTTCGTTTGCCGGCATTGCGTCTGCTGTATCGAGACGAATATCGCGGTTGTCTCTAGGTTGCTAGTGAACCGTTGAGCTTTGGAACTAGAGATTTTGTCGTGGCTCCGTTGTTAAGGATACGTTAGTCTAATTTTAGACTAAGATCAACTTAACGGGATTATTTAGATCCAACAAGAGGGCATTTGGGCTCTATTGTTTAGTTTAGGGACATTGCGGTCGATTACCAGTTTAAGGACATGATGGTCCAAGGTTAAGGACATCATAGTCCGTGGGTTTAAAGGGACCCCATAGTCAAAGGTTAAGAACATCATAGTCCGTAGGTTTAAAGGGACCCCACAGTCCAAGGTTAAGGACATCATAGTCCATGGGTTTAAGTACCCCACAATCCAGGTTAAGGACATCGTAGTCCGTGAGTTTAAGGACCCCACAGTCTAGGTTAAGGACATCGTAGTCCGTGAGTTTAAGGATCCCACTGTCACGACCCGAAAGTATGGAACGTGACTGGCACTTAGATTACGAGACGTCTAAAGGCGTACCGTAACCTAAGTCAGCCAAAGCCCAGAAATCTAACCCAAAATCAAAAGAGAGTGAAGGAAAACTTTAAATGAAAACGGTTTTGAAATCAATTAAGTTGCATAGAATCCCATTTTAAAAACATCAAAAATTCCCGAAAATTTCGGCAGAGTCTCCCCTGTATTTTCTATCCCCCAAAATGGGTACAACAAGATAATAAACCTGTAATTATAAAAATAGCATCCCCAAGCGGGAGCTAGCTCTTCGCCCAAGGCGGATCACAACCACATGCAATATAATAGTAATATCGAGAAAAAGAGCATAAAAGAGATGCAAATACCAGAAAACACACGTCGGCTCAAGTGAGCTCGACCCAAAAGAAACCACAAATATACAAATCTCTCAGTCTCATCACTAAGTCGCATATACAATACAAGTGGTAGATGGAGAATACTAGATACAATGATAAAGCAGAAAGGAATAAAGTATACTCGCAACCCACCTACGGGCGATATCGCGAGTCTGAGCAAAAGATACTGATGACAAGATAGCCCGCCGCTACGAGACTGACGGGTCCGACCTGCAAGACACTGTGGCACAACGGGGGTGAGTTGCCAGCTCGTGAGTAAATATAACATCTAATAAGGCAATCGTAAGAATGCACGCAATGCGGAACAACATGTATGTCCAAATGTGGTATAATAACTCAAGTATGCATGCACATGTATGCAATATCTTTTCTAACTCTTTAAGTGTTTTAAATGTTAAAGTTACTGGATTCTTAACTTTTAGAAAACGAATGTCTGCATAATAACTAAATATCATCAAGAAATCCTCAGAAAACCCGTGTCAAGCATCGACACCAAATAGGAATCATATCTGTCTCAATGTCGGGCTCCGTCAGTCCGGATCGGCCCATATCATAAATCTCACGACAACGGTCGGTATCCTCCGGATATCCGCCGCGCCAGACATCACCGGTAGGTAGTCTTCCCCTGCCAGGCTCATCGTCTACAACTCGATCTTCTTGCCCCGGGGTACCATACCGGGCCCACCATGTACCCGAGACGGTTCATCCACTCCTCGAATCGGGTCTCGAAATCCAACAGAAAACATGAAAACTCATGGTGGACGACACATACGTCACGAGAAAACCGCAACTTTGTTTCGAAAATGATAAATCTAAGGTTTTGTTAAATTCTTGCGGTTTTCCCCAAAAATCCAGAAATCACAGAAAACTGAAATCATCAAGAAAAATCATAGTGTCCACATGTTATATATAATAAATGTCTATGATATCAATGTATATGATGTGAGAGTTTGGCTAGAAATCTAGGTAGATATGATAGTAATGCGAGGTATATGCGTTCGGTACATTCTCAAATATCATGCATGAATGCAATGGCGTTACTAAGCTAAACAAGTTTTATAGTGCACGTGGCATGGCAAATACCAAAGGCGTGTGTGTCACATGAATAGTGCGCGTGCAATAGATGCCAATGGTAAGGTGTTCGTGTCCTACGAAATGATATCGCATATGTATATAAGAATGTCATATTAATGTCCATGCAATCTAGTATAGGGTTAGCTGTAAGGGTATGCAATATACATAAATGGATAAGCTAGCTAACAATATAATTATTGCATAAAGTAGGGTAATCCTAACTAGGGAGGAGGGGCGCCTCGCGCCATCCAAACGATTCCCCCATAGATGAATATATCTACTCACCAGAAATCCCCGCTAATCTGATCCGGCCACCGCTTTGCCTTTTCGCGCCGTATCCGAAGTTTCCCCGACCGATCCTAGAATTGCATAACACAAAATATAAGGTTACAGATTTCTGAAATGATGCAACTCACACTATGAAAAGATCCACGCTCTCGAATTAATCACAACACGCACTCGGTACGCGGAAAATGCACGAAAATCGCTAAAACCTTAACTAAAATCGCCGTATCGGGGAAATCGATTAAACTACAACCCGACTAGACGAAACCCCGCGTTCGCGCATTCTAATAATCCTATATGAAGCTACTAATATTGCTAACCTAACGCAAATTGACCGCCTTCTATTTCTACAAACAATCTAGTAAGCGATTCCTTACCGATTTTGTTACAAACATCGAAATTTATCGATTTAGTAAGCATACCAATACACAATTAACCACTCCAATCACCTAGATAACCATCCCTAGCATAATCCAAGCATCATGCTACAAGCCCTAATTTCTAAAATCAAAACCTTCACTTGATTTTTCCAAATCAAACATTTACTACCAAACTAATATTTAGAATTGAAATTCTAGCACAATTAAACCTCAAGTAAGCAACTAGTTTAGGATTTTCACCTTTTAAATCTTGAACCCTAACTTTAATACATCAACCATGCTTTAAACCCTAATTACAACATCAATTCCCTTTCTTGAATTTCCTAACCAAGAATTCATAAGCAATTTACACACTAAAACTACTAAATCTAGCAACTTAAACAACAATTAACAACTAGATTAGGATTTATACCTCCCAAGTGTGAACCCTAGTTTGCTCAAGTCTCCAAGAAGCCTCCTTTCATCAACTTTTTAAACTAATTTGGGTTGAAGAGAGGGTGGATTAGGGTTTTACTTTGAATTGGAGAAGAAAATAATGTATTTTGTTGATTTTTCCATGATTTTAGAAGCAAGAAAAATGAGGGAAAAATTTGGGCTGAAGGAGGGAGGCTCGGCCTGAGCTAGAGGGTGAGGGAGAGTGAGGGAAAAATGTGGAAGGTTCCAAGAAAAAGTCACTCTCAATTGTATTTAATGCTTAACATAACAATTTTTACAAAAAAAAAACCCTTTTTGTTCATTTTTTTTCATTAAATTTCCAACCCAAAATCTAAAAATGTGAAAGTCATGAAACAATTTTATTAACACCATATTTTATCTTATAAAGACTCCTAATTAAGAAATTTACCTAATTAAATTAGTATTTATCCCTAATTAAATGTATTTAAAAAGGCTTAAAATAATAAAAAAATAATTAATTACGAAATTTTTTTTTATTTAACTAGAAACTTATAAATGACACTTTAGTGACAAAATTATAGTAATATCTTATCTAAATTTTGTATAATTAGGTCTACAAAGAAAAATACCTATTTTGACTTTTTACGGAAAAAGCCGAAAAATTTGCCGATTACCGAAAAACTGCCTAAACGATTTTCGAAGGGTTACAATCTTCCCCCCTTAAAGAAATTCGGTCCCCGAATTTAGAATTTAACTACGCGTACCTTCAAAAAGATGGGGATATCTCTTCCTCATCTCGACCTCGGTCTCCCAGGTGACCTCTTCGCTGTTCGGGCCACGCCAAAGGACTTTGACAGACGGTATGACCTTCGACCTCAATTTCTTCACCTGCCGATCCAAGATGACAACCGGCTGCTCGGTGAAAGAAAGATCACGCTCTAACTGGATCGTCTGGTGCTGAATCGCCTGGGAAGGATCATGAAGGTACTTGCGGAGCATCGAGACATGGAATACGGGGTGAACATCGGGGAAGCTGGGCGGAAGAGCTAACCGATAAGCGACTGGACCAACACGCTCTAGGATCTCGAAAGGACCAACATATCTAGGACTCAGCTTCCCTTTCCGCCCAAATCTCATCACACCCTTCATCGGAGAGACCTTCAGGAAAACATGATCGCCAACAACGAACTCGAGTCGGCGACGACGCCTGTCAGCATAAGATTTCTGCCTGCTCTGTGCCGCTCTCATCCTGTCCCGAATCAGCTGTATTTTCTCGGTCGTCTCCTGTACGATCTGAGGCCCCAAAATACTGCTCTCCCTGAGCTCTGTCCAACATACCGGCGATCGGCATCTCCTCCCATATAAAGCCTCGAAAGGTGCCATCTGAATCGTCTCCTGGAAGCTATTATTGTAGGAAAACTCGATCAGAGGCAAATGACGATCCCAGCTACCACCGAAATCTAAAACACAAGCTCTGAGCATGTCCTCAAGAGTCTGAATCGTACGCTCCGACTGACCGTCAGTCTGAGGATGAAAGGCTGTGCTAAAACTCAATCGGGTGCCCAAAGCTTCCTGTAGCTTCTGCCACAATCGGATGGTAAACTGGGTGCCACGGTCGGACACGATGCAAGTCGGAACGCCATGCAGTCGCACTATCTCATCAATATAAACCTGGGCGTACTGAGAAAATCCAAAAGTGGTCTTCACTGGCAGGAAGTGAGCCGCTTTCGTCAGTCGATCGACAATCACCCAAATAGAGTCGTACCCTCGACTGGTCCTGGGTAGACCCACAACGAAGTCCATGGAGACCTGCTCCCACTTCCACTCAGGGATGGGCAAAGGCTGTAACTCGCCGGCTGGCCTCTGGTGCTCGGCCTTGACTTGCTGACAAGTCAGGCACCTCGACACAAAATCTGTAATATCCTTCTTCATCCCGTCCCACCAGTAAATTTCTCTCAAATCACGGTACATCTTGGTGGAACCTGGGTGAACACTGTATACTGATCTATGTGCCTCCTCGAGAATATCACGCCTCAGTCCCTCTGAATCTGGCACACACAGTTGAGTCCCAAATCGAAGTATCCCCTGATCATCAATCACGAACTCCGAAACTCTGCCCTGTCGAATCTGCTCAATAATCTCTAAGATACGGGCATCGCCGGACTGTGCCTCGTGGATACGATCAAGTAACTGTGGGCGTGCTCTGAAATGGGCCAGCTGTCCCCCTGTAGGAGTAAACTCGAACTGCACTCTGCTATCACATAAAACCTGCCAATCCGCCGTCGACTGCATCTGTACTGCGCTCAAACAAGATATGCTACCTCCGGGCCTCCTACTCAAAGCATCTGCCACCACATTCGCCTTGCCCGGATGGTATAGAATCTCGCAGTCATAATCTTTCACCAACTCCATCCAACGGCGCTGTCTCAGGTTCAGGTCTCGCTGCTGGAAAATATACTTCAAACTCTTGTGGTCAGTGTATATCTGGCACGACTCACCGTATAGGTAATGTCTCCAGATCTTGAGTGCAAACACCACTGCAGCCATCTCTAAATCATGGGTGGGGTAGTTCTGCTCGTGTTTCCTCAGCTGTCGAGAAGCATACGCGATAACTCTGTCGTGCTGCATCAATACACAGCCTAGCCCCACTCTAGAAGCATCACAATATACCACGAACCCGCCTGATCCTGAAGGCAATGCTAACACTGGAGCAGTAGTCAGACGAGTCTTCAACTGCTGGAAGCTATCCTCACATGCCTGGGTCCAATCAAAAGGAATCCCCTTCCGGGTCAACCCGGTCAAAGGTGCAGCAATGCGGGAGAAATCCTGGACGAAACGTCGATAATAGCCGGCCAGACCTAGAAAGCTGCGAACCTCTGTGACTGATACCGGTCTAGGCCAACGCTGAACTGCCTCGATCTTCTTCGGGTCCACGCAAATACCATCTCTCGTCACCACATGACCCAAGAAGTCGACACTGTCTAACCAGAATGCGCACTTGGAGAATTTGGCGAACAGCTGATGCTCCCTCAAAGTCTGTAATGTGATACGTAAGTGCTGCTCATGCTCCTCCCGGCTCCGAGAATAAACCAAGATGTCGTCAATGAACACAATGATGAACTGATCGAGATACGGCCTGAATACGCGGTTCATCAAATCCATAAACGCTGCCGGGGCATTGGTGAGCCCGAACGACATCACCAAGAACTCATAATGACCATAACGAGTACGGAAGGCAGTCTTCGGAATATCCTCCTTCCGAACCCGCAACTGGTGATAACCTGATCGTAAATCAACCTTCGAGAAAAACCCTGCACCCTGGAGCTGATCAAATAAGTCATCAATGCGGGGTAGGGGATACCTGTTCCGCACAGTAACTCGGTTCAGCTGACGATAATCAATGCATAAGCGCATACTTCCGTCCTTCTTCTTAACAAACAAGACGGGAGCGCCCCAAGGTGACACACTCGGTCGGATAAGCCCCTTGTCCAGCAAGTCCTGTAACTGATCCTTTAGCTCTCTCAGCTCCGCCGGGGCCATCCGATAAGGCGGTATAGAGATAGGCCCTGTGCCAGGGATCAAGTCAATACAGAACTCAATCTCGCGCTCTGGTGGCAGACCAGGCAGCTCGTCAGGGAATACATCAGGAAACTCTCTCACAACAGGGACCTGGTCCAACGGAACCTCTGTGGAGCTAGTATCACAAACATAGGCTAAGAATCCCTGACACCCTTTCCTTAAGAGCTGACCAGCGCGAAGAGAAGAAATCAAGCTGGGAAGGGTAGCGCTACGATCTCCCTGAATAACAAGAACCGGCTCACCAGGAAAATTGAATCTGACTGCTTTTTCACGGCAGTCCACGGATGCATAACAGGTGGCTAGCCAGTCCATACCAAGAAGAACGTCAAAGTCTAGCATATCGAGGAGAATTAAATCTACTGAAGAATCTCTCTCCCCGATACGAACGGAACACAATCGGTATACAAAACGGGCAACAAAAGACTCGCCTACCGGGGTAATAACGACAAGCGGCTGATCTAACGGACAAGACTCTCGGCCCAACCTCGGTGCAAAATACGTGGAAACATAGGAATGTGTGGAGCCTGGATCAAATAATACCCGTGCATCAAAAGAACATACTGGCAGAGTACCTGTCACGACGGCATTGGATGCCTGTGCATCCTGAGGAGTCAACGCGAACACTCGGGCCTGTCCACCACTAATAGCTGGCTGTCCTCTGCCTCTACCTCGGCCTCTGCCTCTGCCTCTGTCGCCTCGTCCTCTCTGAACCGGACCGCCACGCCCACGGCCTCTAGAAGCATCTGGCTGGCGTGAAGCATCATCAGAAGGAGGAAGTAAAGCTCTCTGCGAGGGTGGTGAAGGTGGTAAAGTCACATGTGGGACTGTCGCCGTGCCCGGACGTCCCATGGTACAGTCTCTGACACGGTGATACTGGCTCCCGCACCGAAAACATCCTGGAGACGACTGCTGGGTCTGTGGATATGAACCAAATAACTGACCTCGTCTCAATCCTCTGCCTCCGCCATCTCCCGGAAATAATCTATCACGACGTCTGCCCATCTGCCGCTGAGCTGGCGTATCAGTACGGATCCTCTTCGGCCCAGAAGCGACCGGAGTCTCAGAAATACGCTCCTCCAAAAGTAAGGCTGCGTCCATCGCGGCAGCGTATGTATCAAAGTGCTGGGTGCCGATGGCAAGGAATAGCTGTGTATCAAGCCCTCGTACAAACCTCTTTAGCCTCTTCTCTTCTGTGTCGACTAGGTACGGTGCATATCGAGACAACTGAGTAAACTGTATATCATACTCCGACACTGTCATCCCAGGAGTCTTGCGCAAAGACTCAAAACTACGGGCTCGAGCATCTCTGACACTCTCCGGAAGAAAACGGGCAAGAAATGCAGATGTAAACTCATCCCAGGTCATAGAAGGCAGACCTGCAGCTCGGCCTCTCTCTACTGAGTCGTACCATGTCTGGGCAAGACCCTCCAGACGAAAACTCGCAAACTCCACCAATCTATCCTCAGAACACCTCAACGAACGGCCAATCCGTGCCATCCTATCGAGAAATGCCTGTGGGTCCTCTGTCGCATCTGTACCGGTAAAAGCTGGAGGTCTCAATCTCATGAACTCCTGTAGTGAAACGGGGATAGTCTCCGTAGCAGCAGCAGGAGTGACCATCTGTGCAGCAGGTACGATCGTGGTCTGTGCGGTGGAAGGAACGTCCTCGGATCTCTGTGCCCGGCTGGACTCAACTAAAGATCCCATCATCTGCCGCAACTCTTGCATGCCGGCCTCTAATCTGGCAATACGGTCTGGATGAGGCGGATCAGTGGGACCCTGAGGGGTAGGAGTATCCTCCCGCTCGATCCTCGCCTCAGACGAGCCCGCTCGAATCTCATCCCTAGCGGCAGCCCGCTGAGCTCTCGTAGTCTTTGGCGGCATCGAAGCTAGAATAAGAAATAGAACTGATAAGGACATTGCAATTGAATCAAGGAATGCAAGGAATCAAGAAAGGAAATACAAGCAATTATGTCCTAAGGTTACTTAGGCGGAGTACCGTATCGTAAGTATGCCGCGGATCATACCCACGCTACGCCACTCTGCTTAAGTCACCTACTCCATCTACCAAGGTCGTCCCACACTCAGAAAGGTAAAACCTACGCTCTGATACCAACTTTGTCACGACCCGAAAGTATGGAACGTGACTGGCACTTAGATTACGAGACGTCTAAAGGCGTACCGTAACCTAAGTCAGCCAAAGCCCAGAAATCTAACCCAAAATCAAAAGAGAGTGAAGGAAAACTTTAAATGAAAACGGTTTTGAAATCAATTAAGTTGCATAGAATCCCATTTTAAAAACATCAAAAATTCCCGAAAATTTCGGCAGAGTCTCCCCTGTATTTTCTATCCCCCAAAATGGGTACAACAAGATAATAAACCTGTAATTATAAAAATGGCATCCCCAAGCGGGAGCTAGCTCTTCGCCCAAGGCGGATCACAACCACATGCAATATAATAGTAATATCGAGAAAAAGAGCATAAAAGAGATGCAAATACCAGAAAACACACGTCGGCTCAAGTGAGCTCGACCCAAAAGAAACCACAAATATACAAATCTCTCAGTCTCATCACTAAGTCGCATATACAATACAAGTGGTAGATGGAGAATACTAGATACAATGATAAAGCAGAAAGGAATAAAGTATACTCGCAACCCACCTACGGGCGATATCGCGAGTCTGAGCAAAAGATACTGATGACAAGATAGCCCGCCGCTACGAGACTGACGGGTCCGACCTGCAAGACACTGTGACACAACGGGGGTGAGTTGCCAGCTCGTGAGTAAATATAACATCTAATAAGGCAATCGTAAGAATGCACGCAATGCGGAACAACATGTATGTCCAAATGTGGTATAATAACTCAAGTATGCATGCACATGTATGCAATATCTTTTCTAACTCTTTAAGTGTTTTAAATGTTAAAGTTACTGGATTCTTAACTTTTAGAAAACGAATGTCTGCATAATAACTAAATATCATCAAGAAATCCTCAGAAAACCCGTGTCAAGCATCGACACCAAATAGGAATCATATCTGTCTCAATGTCGGGCTCCGTCAGTCCGGATCGGCCCATATCATAAATCTCACGACAACGGTCGGTATCCTCCGGATATCCGCCGCGCCAGACATCACCGGTAGGTAGTCTTCCCCTGCCAGGCTCATCGTCTACAACTCGATCTTCTTGCCCCGGGGTACCATACCGGGCCCACCATGTACCCGAGACGGTTCATCCACTCCTCGAATCGGGTCTCGAAATCCAACAGAAAACATGAAAACTCATGGTGGACGACACATACGTCACGAGAAAACCGCAACTTTGTTTCGAAAATGATAAATCTAAGGTTTTGTTAAATTCTTGCGGTTTTCCCCAAAAATCCAGAAATCACAGAAAACTGAAATCATTAAGAAAAATCATAGTGTCCACATGTTATATATAATAAATGTCTATGATATCAATGTATATGATGTGAGAGTTTGGCTAGAAATCTAGGTAGATATGATAGTAATGCGAGGTATATGCGTTCGATACATTCTCAAATATCATGCATGAATGCAATGGCGTTACTAAGCTAAACAAGTTTTATAGTGCACGTGGCATGGCAAATACCAAAGGCGTGTGTGTCACATGAATAGTGCGCGTGCAATAGATGCCAATGGTAAGGTGTTCGTGTCCTACGAAATGATATCGCATATGTATATAAGAATGTCATATTAATGTCCATGCAATCTAGTATAGGGTTAGCTGTAAGGGTATGCAATATACATAAATGGATAAGCTAGCTAACAATATAATTATTGCATAAAGTAGGGTAATCCTAACTAGGGAGGAGGGGCGCCTCGCGCCATCCAAACGATTCCCCCATAGATGAATATATCTACTCACCAGAAATCCCCGCTAATCTGATCCGGCCACCGCTTTGCCTTTTCGCGCCGTATCCGAAGTTTCCCCGACCGATCCTAGAATTGCATAACACAAAATATAAGGTTACAGATTTCTGAAATGATGCAACTCACACTATGAAAAGATCCACGCTCTCGAATTAATCACAACACGCACTCGGTACGCGGAAAATGCACGAAAAATTTGCCGATTACCGAAAAACTGCCTAAACGATTTTCGAAGGGTTACACCCACGGTCCAGTTTAAAGACGTCATAGTCTATGAAATGTATGATTGTCGGGACCCGTCACCTCTCTGAAGACGTTGAAGGATTACAACGACAAATATCAGAGGAGTAAAGAGATGTACCCTCGAACCGGTGTGAGTTGGTTGAACGATCTGTAGTCCAATTTGGGACTAAGATCTGTTAAGTATTCATGAGCAGATAGGCTCAAGTAAATATAAGTTGAGGACTTATGGCCAAATATTGGGCTAAGTCCAATTAGGTTAAAATGTTTAACATTTTATTCTGGCTATTGAGCATTTATTTAGGCTTGGCCCTTTTAATAATGCTGAGCATTAGATCTTGGCAAAAAAAAATTCTTTTGTCTTATGTTGAATGCAAAGCATTCATCAGAGCTCTGGCTCATTAAAGAAAAATTTGTGTTCTATCAGCGCAACCTATGGTGCGCTAGGAGCTTTGCGCCAATGCAGTGCGCTTCTTCCACGTGGCGCACAAGTAAGGGACACGTGTTGCGCTCTGCGCTAGGCGCCAGATGATGAGCGCAGATGCCTGTTTGTGAGCGCTGAGCGCTGGTCCATGAGCGCATTGCGCTTTTAATTTAATGGTGCACACGTGACACGTGGTGCGCTTGGCGCTGAGCGCCAGCCCATGAGCGCAGTACGCTATTTCAAAAGCGCAAAGCGCAAGTTGCATACGTGGTTGACACGTGGCGCATTTTGGCGCTGAGCGCCGATCCAAGGAGCGCAGAAGCACAGTTTAAGAGCGCAAGGCGCATTTCAATAGCGCAAGGCGCATTTGATCAATTTTATGATCAGTGAACAAGTTTATGTTCTTTTAAAAGAGACTTTGTCTCAAGATTCAAGGACAACAGTTCTTATATTGAAAGGGCTTTGCCTTTATAGTTCAATGATCTGTGTGAAGAATATGTTCTTCTTTATTATGTGATGAGATCTTTTGATCGCTTTTATGAAAGACTTTGGTCTTTTTAGATTTATGATCTTTTAAGAAAATAATTCTTCTATTTCAATGAGATGATTTCATCTCTTTGTTCAAGAATCATTCTTTTTTATCTTGAAGAAATGATCTTCTTTCAAAAGCTTGCTCACTTTCTTTTGAGTTTTCTTAAAAGTTTGTAGGGGGTTTCTCTTTATCAGACTTGAAGTCTTGGGGCCTTTATATAGGGCAAATTGATTTGTTAAATCAGTTAAAGAGATCTTTCTCTGATTGATTTGGGGATGTTTCCCTTCCATTGTATCTTTGATCCTAGGGTTTCTGTTTTACAGAAGGCAGTCTTCTTATTTTTAACAAGATTGGAAAGATCTTTGCATAACAGAATTTTAATTCTGATTAATTAATGATTTATCATTATTATTAGATCTTTTGATCTAACGGTGGGGAATTTTATAATTCCAGTGCTGGCGCACCCGTGCTTTGCACGTGGTGCGCTGCTCAGAGCGCAGTGCACTTTGCGCTAGCGTACCTACGTTTGACATGTGGTGCGCTGCTCAGAGCGCAGCGCAGCTTGCGCTAGTGCACCTGTGTTTGACATGTGGCGCGCAGCACGTCTAGCGCTGGATCTGAAGCGTAGCTTCAATTTTTGAATTTTGAATTTCAAAACAGAGGTTTGCTCTGATTGGAGGAAACAAATGCCTCCCACCGTTGCGCTTACGTGGCCCACACGTGAGTGCAACGGTGGCAGCATCTGCGCCCTTGGATCAACTCAGAAGTTGAAGAGGCGTTTCAATGCCTATAAATAGAACCTTTGGTCTCTTAGATGATTTTCATCTTCTTCTTTGAGAACTTTTATTCAGAGCATTGCTCTCTTTTTTAAGAAAGTTAAGATTTAAAACTCTGTAAGATTTTTCTAGGTAAAGATTAATTTTTAAAGGGATTAATAATCTGGAGTTTCACTTATTATCAGAGCCTTTTGCTCTACTTAGATCATAGATCTTCAAGAAAACCTTTTTAGGGTTTCTTAACAGGGCTTTGCCCTTATTAGATCTTAGATCCTAAGAGATCTTTTAAGCATTTTGATGGGTTATTCCATTATCTTTACAGAGCATGGCTCTTTAGAATTCTCGGGGTATTTTTAAATTCCCCTCATAATTTACTTTGACAGGTGTCATTCCTGTTTGCAGAGTATTGCTCTCGAGGAGTTTGACTCCTTGACCCGAAGGGTCGCTTATTAAATGAGATTCCTTTTTTAGGATTTCTCGAAAATTCGAATTTGTTAGTTGTCATGATTAGAATTTGTTTTCTCCATGGGGACGTCAAGAGTTGTGTAAATCCCGTATCTGTTTCAATAACCTTTTCTGATCAGTCTGTCTACAAACTCTCACTGATTTTCTTTTTCAAACGTTATGGCTGCTCATTTGTATGATCTTGATGAGATTATCTCTTACGGAGATATCCGCTCACTCGGCCGTTCTCAAAACCAGGAGTTTACAAATGCTCAATGTGCTCAATGTGCTGAAATCATGGGTCGCTTTGGTGCATACAATGGTCGACTTCTTCCTCGACGTTCCTCTCTCTTGAAACTTATCGTGGGAGCAATCTGGGGAGCACTTCCCCTATTCTGTGTCGGCATGCCGCTTAGGGCATTGGATGATGCCGAAGACAAGGTGAACTCGGTGTATCTGATGGGCCTAATCTCAAAGAGCAGGCGAGATAATCTTGTTGATCTTCTACATCAGGCTTTTCAACAGGCGGCAATACTTGCTGCCTATCGGAGGGTGGAGGACATCAGGGAGGATCCCGACGCTTGTGATCGTGAAAGAAAGCATACTAGGATGGTTCGAAAGGCCAGGGACATTTTAGATGGCCTTAGTTTTGAGTTTCTTAATCCATGCCCAGTATTTGATGTCGTTCCTTTGTAAACATTCCAGTTATGTTTTTTATTTGCTGTTTCCCTCAATGTAGGCATTTTCCGAAGTATGAATAGCAAGCCCTTTCGTTCCTATGTGTTTGTTTCATACATCAAACTTCTTTTGCACATGCATGAATGGATATGTCTTGAACGTTCGACTGAATGTGAATAAAATGTTCTCCTCACTGTTGCTTTCTTCTCTTATCTTTGTTGTGTTGTTGGTATGTTACTCTGGTAAGTGTGGCCTGTAGATAATAGAGAGCATTCTGTCGTGAATTTTTCGAGGGGTAGTGATGGCTTAGAAAGAAGGTTCAGATCTGCTACCTAAGACTTTTCAACTTCATGAGCCGTGAGGGTCTCATAAAGACTTTTCTTCCTACGAGTCGAGAGGATCTCGTAGGTGTATTTTCTCCTTAGGAATCGTGAGGATTCCTAAGCGCGTTTTCTTTTGAGAGTCGTAAGGATCTCACAAGAGAATTTTCCCTCCTACAAGTCGAGAGGACCTGTAAGCGGTTGTTTCCTTCCTTGTCGAGATTCGACTTTGGAGAGTGTGGCCCGTGAATAGTATGCAAGAGACCATTTTGAACCGACTTGCAGGGCCTCGGTGCTTAGGAAACAGGTTCTTATCCCCATTTCCTAAGGCTTTTCCCTACGAGTCGAGATGAATCGAGAAGTTCTTGCAAATACACTAATTTCCTTACAAGTCGAGACGAATCGAGCAGTTCTCGCAAGAACATCCTAACATCACTGTTAACCTCTGCTCTTTACGACAGAGGCCCATTAGGGTCTGTGGTACTAGGGTTTTGTCCGTCGTACCGTCGCGTTGGCTGATGTATTCCTCGATAGGCAATCTTGCTGTTCGAGTAGCCTTGCGACTGTAGTGTCTCTGATCCTTTCGGGGGCTGGACAAGACGTCTTCAAGAAATCCTCCTGGCAGTTTGACCGTCGGAAGAGCAAGCGTTAGGAATTTTACCTTGCCGCTTTTTACTTAAGGTTAGGCTCATTTTGGAGAGCCCCGATGAGTCATAACCACTCCGCGCTGGGGTGGGATGATCTCCGATAGTCTTTCAGGTTTTATATGAGTTGCCGTCAAGACCCTGAAGCTAGGAATTTGGCCTTCGCTTCGTTTGCTGGTATTGCGTCTGCTGTATCGAGACGAATGTCACGGTTGTCTCTAGGTTGCTAGTGAACCGTTGAGCTTTGGAACTAGGGATTTTGTCGTGGCTCCGTTGTTAAGGATACGTTAGTCTAATTCTAGACTAAGATCAACTTAACAAGATCATTTAGATCCAACAAGAGGGCATTTGGGCTCTATTGTTTAGATTAGGGACATTGCGGTCGATTACCAGTTTAAGGACATGGTGGTCCAAGGTTAAGGACATCATAGTCCGTGGGTTTAAAGGGACCCCACAGTCCAAGGTTAAGGACATCATAGTCCGTGGGTTTAAGGACCCTACAGTCCAGGTTAAGGACATCGTAGTCTGTGAGTTTAAGGACCCCACAGTCCAGGTTAAGGACATCGTAGTCCGTGAGTTTAAGGACCCCACAGTCCAGTTTAAAGACGTCATAGTCTATGAAATGTATGATTGTCGGGACACGTCACCTCTCTGAAGACGTTGAAGGATTACAACGACAAATATCAGAGGAGTAAAGAGATGTACCCTCGAACCGGTGTGAGTTGGTTGAACGATCTGTAGTCCAATTTGGGACTAAGATCTGTTAAGTATTCTTGAGCAGATAGGCTCAAGTAAATATAAGTTGAGGACTTATGGCCAAATATTGGGCTAACTCCAATCAGGTTAAAATGTTAAACATTTTATTCTGGCTATTGAGCCTTTATTTGGGCTTGACCCTTTTAATAATGCTGAGCATTAGATCTTGTCAAAAAAAAATCTTTTCTCTTGTCTTATGTTGAATGCAAAGCATTCATCAGAACTCTGGCTCATTAAAGAAAAATTTGTGTTCTGTCAGCGCAACCTATGGTGCGCTAGGAGCTTTGCGCCAATGGAGTGCGCTTCTGCCACGTGGCGCACATGTAAGGGACAAGTGTTGCGCTCTGCGGTAGGCGCCAGATGATGAGCGCAAATGCCTGTTTGTGAGCGCTGGTCCATGAGCGCATTGCGCTTTTAATTTAATGGCGCACACGTGAGTGACACGTGGTGCGCTTGGCGCTGAGCGCCACCCCATGAGCGCAGTGCGCTATTTCAGAAGCGCAAAGCGCAAGTTGCATACGTGGTTGACACGTGGCGCATTTTGGCGCTGAGCGCCGATCCAAGGAGCGCAGAAGCGCAATTTAAGAGTGCAAGGCGCATTTCAATAGCGCAAAGTGCATTTGATCAATTTTATGATCAGTGAACAAGTTTATGTTCTTTTAAAAGGGACTTTGTCTCAAGATTCAAGAACAACAGTTCTTATTTTGAAAGGGTTTTGCCTTTATAGATCAATGATCTGTGTGAAGAATATGTTCTTCTTTATTATGTGATGAGATCTTTTGATCTCTTTTATGAAAGACCTTGTTCTTTGTAAATCTATGATCTTTTAAGAAGATAATTCTTCTGTTTTAATGAGATGATTTCATCTCTTTGTTCAAGAATCATTCTTTTTTACCTTGAAGAAATGATCTTCTTTCAAGAGCTTACTCACTTTCTTTTGAGTTTTCTCAAAGTTTGTAGTGGGGTTTCTCTCTATCAGACTTGAAGTCTTGGGGCCTTTATATAGGGCAAATTGATTTGTTAAATCAGTTAAAGAGATCTTTCTCTGATTGATTTGGAGATGTTTCCCCACCGTTGGATCTTTGATCCTAGGGTTTCTGTTTTAAAGAAGGCAATCTTCTTGTTTTTAACAAGATTGGAAAGATCTTTTCATAACAGAATTTTAATTCTGATTAATTAATGATTTATCATTATTATTAGATCTATTGATTTAACGGTGGGGAATTTTTTAATTCCAGCGCTGGCGCACCCGTGCTTTGCACATGGTGCGCTGCTCAGAGCGCAGTGCACTTTGCGCTAGCGCACCTACGTTTGACACGTGGTGCGCTGCTCAAAGCGCAGCGCAGCCTGCGCTAGCGCACCTGTGTTTGACACGCGGCGCACAGCGCGTCTAGCGCTGGATCTGAAGCGTAGCTTCAATTTTTGAATTTTGAATTTCAAAACAGAGCTTTGCTCTGATTGTGGGAAACATAGATATGGGAAGAATCTTATTTGTTATCATTCATCATGATGCTTTATATAGACTTTACATTTTACATATGGTCCCTTGGGCTTTTCAAAATGGCACATGTACCTTTCCCACGCCATGTGTCTTTTTTTTTCTTTTTGCACATAAGTCATGGGCTTTTACATAATTTGGATTTGTTGCCCATTTTACTACATTTATTAATAAAAAATTACATTAAGCCTATTTATAACAATTATTCCTTTGGCATGGGGGGTGTCAGCCTCTTCGTGCTTGGGCTCAACCCGGGCATGGGTCTACTTTCTTGGACTTGGGTTCGGGCGTGGACCCACTTGGCTTGGGGTTGACTTCGATTTTGACCTGGTCAACCGGAGTGTAATTTTTGACCCCAACAAAATACCCCCCATCAAATGGGGATTGATTTGGTTTGGTCCCCTGCGAAGGGTCGGCGCTGCCAATTTTGCAACGTGGTCGGTCGGTGCTGCCATTTTAGCGACGTGGGCAGTCGTTGCTGCCATTTTTGTGACGTGGGCGGTCGTTCCTGCCATTTTAGCGACGTGGACAGTCGTTGCTGCCATTTTAGCGACGTGGACGGTCGGTGCTGCCATTTTAGCGACGTGGGCGGTCAGTGCTGCCATTTTTGCGACGTGGGCGGTCGGTGTTGCGATTTTTGCGACGTGGACGGTCGATGAATTGCTCCGCTGCTTGCGGTGTCGGGATTTGATTTGACTTGCTCCGTTTTCTACGGTGTCGGGATTTGATTTGTTTTGGGAGTTCCCTACCCGTCCAGTAGGACTTTTGAGCTTGGAAGCGCTGTCGGGTGGGACGTTGATTTGATCTTTTTGATTTTTGCTTTGTTTGGTAGGACTTTTGAATTTGAGAGGAATTTGGAATTTGGATTTTGTTTGGCATTAATATTGCTGCACTGGAATAATACCAGGAGCAACTCATTATTTGCCCCCGGGGGACTTGGGATTTGTTTTTTGGGTCGGCATCAACACCACTAACATTGAAGTATAGTGCCAGGAGCGACTCATCATTTACCTTTGGGAAAACTTGAGGTTTGAGTTTTGGGTCGGCATCAACACCGCTAACACTGAAGCAATGCCATGAGCGACTCGTAATTTACCGCTGCCCATTGGAGAGCGATGGCTCAGGAGACAGCTTTATATCTCTATCACCTAAGACTTTTCAATTTTATGAGCCGTAAGGATCTCATAAAAGTATTTTCTCCCTACGAGTCGAAAGGATCTCGCAGGTGTATTTTCTCCCTAGGAATCGTGGGGATTCCTAAGTGTGTTGCTCCTTTGTGAGTCGTAAAGATCTAACGCGGGGATTTTCTCCTCACAAAGTCGAGAGGACTTCGCGAGTGTATTTCATCTCTTTTTTCATGAGTTTGCGCCCTTTCGGGTTTTCACGAACTCGCCGGCAGTCCTGCTATTTTTACTCACGGAGCCTTTTCGGGTTTTTATCCGTGCCCATTTTGCTTGTGGACATACCGCTTTTTTAAGCTTCATCGTCAGTAGGACTTCAGATGTAGTATCACCAGTAGGATTTAGGAGAGATAAGGGCGTTTGCGCCCGTGGATTGTATACGGTTTTACAGGATGTATGATCCAGACCGTAGGGCAGGTGTGCTTGATCCGTCTGCGACTTGGAGCATTCACGCGTAGTATTTCTTGAGGTATCGGTCGTTTATGGATGGTATGGGCCTTTCTCCCTCGGCACTTATTAGTTTGTAGGATCCTCCGTCGAACACTTTCTCGATGATGTATGACCCTTCCCAATTTGGCTCGAATTTTTCCTTGGCATGTCGATTGGGGATGATCGGTCTTTTGAGGATCAACACCAATTCGCCTTTCTTGAAAGCACGGAGACGGATCATCTTGTCATAGGCCCGTGACATTTGGGCTCGGTACAGCTCCATATTTTGCTGTACTGCTAGCCTCTTTTCCTCGAGTGCATTGAGCTCCTCGAGCCGAAAGAGAGCGTTTTCCTCTTTCGTCAGATTGTGCTGGACAGCCATACTTAGGTTTGGAACTTCAATTTCGAGGGGGAGGATTGCCTCCACTCCGAGGAGTAGCGAGTATGGAGTGGACTGCGTCGGAGTGCGGTACGTGGTACGATATGCACACAATGCCTCATAGAGCTTCAGATCCTAGTCTCATTTATTGGTTGAGGCATTTTTTTCTCAGGAGCTTGCACAGGGTTTTGTTGTACGCTTCGGCTAATCCATTTGCCCTTGGGTTATAGATAGAAGAATATCTCCAGTCTATCTTATATTGAGTAGCGAACCTTGAGATTTTAAAGCTCTTAAAAGAAGGCCCGTTGTTAGCTTCTCGGCGTACCGAAGCGATATAAAACATTATGCCGGAAGAATTTTAAAACGTCTTCTATTTTGACCTCTTTTAGCGGACAGCTTCAGCCCACCTGGAGAAATAATCCGCCTTGGCTAATATGAATCGGTGTCCTTTGGATGACGGAGGATCAATCGGGCTAATTATGTCGATGCCCCAAATTTCGAAGGGCTAGGATGCTATGGTAAGGTGCAGCGGATTGGGGTGCTTGTGAATGAAGTCACCGTGAATTTGGCATAGTTGACATTTCTTTGCATGCTCTTCACAACCCTTTATCATGGTAGGCCAGTAATATCCAAGCCGTTTGATTTGAAGCCGCATTTTGGGGCCAGATTGGTGAGCTCCACAGACGCCCGAGTGAATTCCTTTCATAATTTCTCGAGCTTCGGCCGAGGATAGACACCCGAGCCAAAGTTGGTCGTACGACCTGCGGTATAGTGTGTCATTCACAAACACATACCGGAGAGCTCTTTTCTTCAACTGAACCCTCACGAGTTTTTCCTCAGGCAGCTTGTTATATCGGAGATATTCTACGAAGGGTTCTCTCCAATCTGGCTCGTCCCTGACGAGCTGAGCTTCTTCAGCAAGACCGTTCTTTTGTTCTACGATTTCTTCTTCTCATAGAAAGACGGGAGGCAGGATTTGCCGGCTCCTGACTGTGATCAGAATTTTATCCATATCAGGATCAGCCAGCTCCTTGGCTAGGCGAGCGAGTATGTCGGCTTTTCCGTTCAGCGCCCTGGGAACTCTCGTCAGTTTAATATGAGTGAAACGCTGCATGATCTCCACCACTCGGTCTCTGTATCGAACCAATTCGGACTTATATATCTTGTATTCGCCGCTAACTTGGTTGACGACTAGCTGGGAATCGCCGTAGACACGCAGCTGAGGGATCTGCATTTCTATGGAGAGCTCCAGACCAGCTATCAGAGCTTCATACCCAGCCTCGTTGTTTATACAAGGCTCGGTAAGAGTGAAAGAACGTCGCAGGGTTCCTCCCGATGATGTGATGAACACCAATCCTATTCCTGGTTTTATTTGCAGGATGCTTGATTTGCTGGAGGTTCTTATTGATGAAGCTCCATCGAAATAGAGCTCCCGGTATGGCTCGTCATCTTCTAAGTGTATCACTTGTTCATCGGTCAACTCGCAATTTAGCGGTGACCCTTCAGGTATGGGATGAGCAGCTAGAAAGTCGGCGAGGGCTTGCTCTTTTACTGCTCTCTGAGAAGTGTAGACTGTGTCAAATTCAAGCATCATGACAGCCCATCTGGCCATTCTACCAGTTAGGCCCGCCTTGGTCATCAAGTACTTTAGCGGGTCGATCTTGGAGATCAGCATAACCCGGTGAGCGAGCAGATAATGCCTCAACTTCTTTACGGTAAATATCAAGGCTAGACATTGCTTTTCAATTGGGGAGTATTTATGCTCTGCCCCGACTAATGTTCGGCTGAGGTAGTAGAAGGCATTTTCCTTTCCCACCTCATTGTTTTGAGCGAGGAGGGCGCCGAGCAATTCGTCCAGCGCGGTGGTGTAGAGTATCAGCGGTTTATTTGAAATGGGGACAGCGAGCACTGGAGGGTGCAACAGGTATTGCTTGATGCTATCAAATGCTTCTTGATATTCGGCGTCTCAGACAAAAGGAGCTCCTTTCTTCATGAGCTTTGAAAAAGGTTGACATCTTCTTGATAGGTTTGAGATGAACCTTCTTATCTATGCGAGCCTGCCTTGGAAGGATCTTAGTGGCGTTGGATTCTTTGGAAGTGGCATCTCTACGATCTCTTTTATCTTCGACGGGTCGATCTCGAACCCGGACTATGAAGCCCAAGAATTTCCTCGATGATACGCCGAAGGCGTACTTTAGAGGATTCATCTTCAGATTGTACTCTCTCGGTCTGGTGAATACAGTTTGGAGATCTTGGATGTGATTGGCCTTGGTTTTAGTCTTGACAACCAAATCATCAACATAACATTCGACGACTTCATGGATTAAGTCGTCAAAGATCTTGGTCATTGCCCTTTGATATGTGGCATCTGCATTCTTCAATCCAAACGGCATCACTTTGTAACAATATATGCCTATCGGAGTTCAAAATGAATTATGCCTCTCATCCTCAGGCGACATTTTTATCTTATTATATTCAGATGAACCATCCATGAATGTGAACAGCTCGTAATTTGAGGTGTCATTGACCATCATTTCTATGACCGGAAGCGGGAAATCATCTTTAGGGCATGCTTTGTTAAGGTCCCTGAAATCGAAACAAATCCGAATCTGCCCATTTTTCTTTTTTACCAGGACGATGCATGCGATCCAGTCTACGTATTTTTCTTCTCTGATGAAGCCGGCATCGATGAGTTTCTTGGTTTCCTCAATGACCTTTTCCTCCAACTCCCTTCTCATTCTTCGAGGAGCTTGTTTAACTGGCTTGGCATAAGGAGAAATAGCCATCTTATGCACGGCCACTTCGGGGGAGAGGCCAGGCATTTTTTTGTACGTTCACGCGAAGCAGTCGAACTCACGCAGCAAGGTGATCATATGCTCTTTCATTTCCTCTGACAAGAGTGAGCTGATGTAGGTCAGCCTTGGATAATTGGGCGTCCCCAAATCAATCTCGGTTAGCTCGTCGAACGTTTCCGATCCGCCATCTTCGAGCTCTCGAGGGGCTTCTCCTGGCTCGACTAGCTCACCGTCATCATTCGAACCTTCGCTGGTTTAGCTAACGTGGATCATGTAGCATGATTTGGTGTCGGGTTGCACATAACTTAAGCTCCGTCTATCTGGGACTCGCCCCTCGATGAGCGATCGGACCTGAGGCGGGTGCCATAAATTTTCATAAAACTTTGCTTCGAAGTCTGTCTGGTATAACCGACATCTGCACATTTTAAAATATTCCCGCATCCCGGGCGCATAATATCTAGGGTTTAAGACAGCTCTTATGCCTCTCTCATGGGGAAGGCACAATGTGGACAGATCGTTCGGGCGCAGGATAGAGCTCGACCCATAAAACAGGATGCCCTTTTGTCCGTTGTTCCTTTCGGGGACGTAGAAGGTTGTCATTTGGTCCACGGTGGAGATCGACAACACGTCGATCTCTTTAAACATCTATTCCGGAACTTTGGTGATGGCAAGGGATCTCTTTGCGACTTTAAATGTCTTTCTTAGCTTTGCTTTTTGTGTTAGAGTTCGGCCTGTGCAACTGTTGCAAGACAGATCCTCCTCCGACTCTTCGGTATCGTTGCCGAGATGAGGGCGATCTTTGATGCCGGATGGGCTCTCAATATCATACTCGTCTGTACCATTACCGAACTGGGGGCGGTTTTTACGGAATGATGGACCTCCAGCGTCGGACTCATCAGTGTCACTGCCGAAACGTAGGCGGACTTGGGGATTTTTACTTTTAAGCGTGACGACTGGCTTAGATTGGCTTTTGAGACTCTGTGCCTTCTTGTTTTTTGTTGACAGTCGCTCAAGTTTGCTTTTGAGACTCTAGGCCCTATTGTCTCTAGTCGACTGCGGCTTAGCATTCTTAGGTTTCATAAAGTATCTAGAATCTTCATATCGGACTTCATGTACACTAAATGTCTATATATCTCCGTCAATGCGTCTTTCTTCGCCTTTTTGGTATACTTCATGGATTGATGGAGTGTTAACGGAACAATGCCATAATCGTGAAGCCACGATCGTCCCAGGAGAATCTTTTAGGACATGTCAGTGTCGCTCACGTATATCTTAGCTTCGGTTTGCAGGTCCCCAAACCTGATTGGCAAAGCTATAGATCTCAGAACTTGCTGGCAGTTTTGATTGAAGCCCTGGATGACAATCCTCTCTCTTGATAGGTGCCGGACGTCCATTGATAAACTCTTTAGAGTCCGCAAGTTCATGATATTCACTGAGGACCCCGGATCAATCAATATGCGATTAATCCGATCTCGATCGCTGTGTCCTGTCACATAAAGCGATCGGTTATGCTCGGCTGTCCCTAATAGCAGGTTTTCATCTTTAAATGCGACTGCAGCTGTGTGCAGAGCGTACTGGGCCTCTTCCATATTGATCTCCGCAAAGCACGCCTGGTACCGCTCGGGGTTTTGTAGAGCATAGATAAGGACGTCCCTAAGCTCCTTGGATAGAACTAGAGTATCATAAATACTTAAGAGGGATGGAAGCTTCCGGAGCTGAGCCAAGACGTTATAGTCTACCAAGGAAGGGCTCGAATCTCCATGAGTCGGATCTCTGCCGTCTTCTTCATTAACCACCTGATTTTCCTTTTCTTTTGGGGCGTTGCCTTGTCTTGGCGCTAGAGTCTTACCACTTTCGAGTTGGATTTGGTTGGCTTTTGTGATGAGCCCATCCTCCTCTTCGGGAAAGCAGAGCTCCTCCTCAGAGTCGCTGCTAAGATGGATGGCGTAGCAAGTCACGGTAGGGGCCCCATCATCGGCACCATCTTCCAATTCTTCCAAGATTTCTGCGGTCTCTATAGGGAAGAACTCTTTCAGTTGGATAAGAGTTCTTTCCTTTTGTACATAGTCTTCGAGAGAATCGACGTATTTTTGAATGGTTGTTCTCCTCGCACACTCTTCTTTGCGTCGAGCCGCGTCTTTCTTTTTCTTCTTTCTGAGCTTCTTGGACTTCGAGCCTGCCCGTCTCGGATTGGTGGACAGGACAGTAGGCTGCTTTTGCCCTTCCCGCCCGGTTCTGAGTTCTTTCTGGAGAAATTTTAGCATCTTCTCAGTCTTCTTAGATATGTATACATCCCACGGAGGTTGCGACACGTTGTCCTCATTTCTTAGGGCAGCGGTATGCCTCCAAAGGGCTTCGGCTTCTGTCTATATGAAGTTATCGGTTGCGACTTGATCGTTTGTCAACACGCCAGGGGCAATGATATTTCTCCCACCTTGTACTGTTTCTCGACCCAATCTTTGAATACGTAGCAATCCTCGATGGCGTGACCCAGCATTCTGTGGTATGGGCAATACAGAGGGTTGTCAGTCAAGCTTGCTTCATGCGGCCTCTTTAGGTTCGGCAGTTGTAAACCATTCCTCAAGGCGTCCCTGAATTTCTTTCGGACCTTTTCCCTTCTAAAAAAACATACCTTGCTTTTCCTCTCTTCCAAAGTCGGTCCTTCTCCTCCCAGTACTGGATTTTGCGTTCGATCGGTTTTTTGTGTGCCCACCCTTCTCTTATCTTCATTGTCAGACGCATTGAAGACGTTAGTATTATTGGAGTTCCTACCTTTACGATGGTCATCCTTTCGGCTTTTCCAAGGTTTGTCATTTTGAGAGTCTTGGGTAGACTCTTGTTTCGAACGCTCCAATATATGAACCTTCTTGGTCAGCTCTTGGAATGTTTTGAGGCCCGCTGTACATAAGAATGGGACCATCCAATTGCTGAGGTTCCCAATGAGGAGGCTGACGGATTGGTCCTATTCTAATGGTGGCTCACGCTTGACAGTGAGATTGCGCCATCGGTCAATGAAGTCCGTGTTGCTTTCGTTCTTCCCCGACTTGGTCTATACATGGTCAGCAATGGAGATTTTGTCGCTGACACTCATGAATCTTTGCCGAAATAGAGACTCAATCTGGGTGAAAGTACTGACGGAACCTTCTGGTATGCTTGCGTACTAGTCGAAAGTGATACCTGTCAAACTGTTGACGAACTGACGGAGAAGAAGCGCATCATTGCCCCCTGTATTCCGACATGATGCTTTAAAGTGGGCAATATGCTGATTCGCATTTCCTGTCCCGTCGAATCTCCCGAATTTGGGGATGACGTAACCGCCAGGGAACTCGATCAGGTCGTATTGTGCGGGGTACGGCCTCCCACTACCACCAACGTCTTTCTGAGCCTCAGCTTTGGCCACCAATGTTTTAACTTTATTAGTGACCAAATCCATTATCCGATCTTGCGTCAGCGAAACGACGCCATCTGGGGATAAGGCTTCCCCAGAAGCAGAATACGGTCGGCTTTCGTGTAACCGCCCATATTCGGACCTGAAGGGACATGCATCGGTCGCTTCGGGTTGTTATCGTCCGGCTCATGAGTAGAGATTTGTGCTTGATTGGAGGGCATCCGAGCAACTTGAGCCATGAGCTGCATCACGACGTTCGTCAATTCGTCAATTTTGGAGTATAGCTTGGTCATCTCCTTATCTTTGCTTCGAAGTTGTTTTCGGAGCTCTTGGAGGAGCTCCTGTTCTGCAGTCCGAGGGCAAAAGGTCGGCTCTTCTTTGCTGTCCGAGCTTGATTCCACAAGGACCAAGGGGTCCTTCCGCCTATCGGCCTCATCGAGAGGATTTTCATCATCCTACGGATGTGGTGGCCCCATTGGGCTTGGGATGTGGTGGCCTTATCCTTGCTTTTACTGTGAAGGTTGTCACTGGGGTGCGTACCCGCCATGTAGACTGTGTGGATAACATGACTGGCCACCTTTCTACTTCCAGCGGCTGGTTTTGCGGACCGTTGTCGTGGCCCTTCCGCTTCTGGAAAGGACAATCGATTGAAGACGGTCGGCCTGACAGGGCTATCGAGTGGCGCTGGCGCTTCTTTTCGGGCCATGCTCCGCTGCTTTCACGCTACACGAAGTGTCTGGTAAACGCTTGAAGAGACGATGTCAAGTTTTCTACGTTGGGGTTTAGACACGTCCCTTCGCGGCACTGTACGAATTGCCATCCTTTTGATCTTCGCAGTCATGGGGTTTCTCTTGACCCATCTTAGGGGTTCAAAAGAGTTGCAGATTTTTACGGTCGAGACGGTCATCTTTGCGGGATAAGTCGGCTCTTGGAACTTCACAAAATCCAGCTTGGCCGGAGTTCGCGTCTTTTTGTTGGCTCTATACTTGAGCCGCTTCTGCCTTAACTTTTTTATTTTGAGTGCCTGGCAGGCTTCTGCTCTTCGTGAAGCCGCCGTGGGTTGGCCGGTAGATAGCCTTGAAAAGACATTCGGCTGCGCACTCATCGAAGGCATCGCCTGGGCTTGCCCACGACGTTTGGCGACTTCTTTCATTCTAACGGCTTTGCCCCCAGTTGGGGACAAGGAGAGCCGTTCGAATACCGACTTGCGTTTGGGTTGGGACACCTTCGAAACCACCACATTTGGCCTCCTGCCTTTCGAAGCCGGTTTGTCTGTTACGGGAGCTTGAGGAGCTAGGATTGTGTTAACTGGCATGAATAGAATAGAGCCAAACTATAGCAGCGGCTCCTCCCACTGTCGCCCGAGACTAGCCGGGAGGACCGTCCTGACGTCTATCTTCATCGTATAGGAGATAGGAGTTGTGTCGAGAGTTGAGCTTTTCCTTGGAGATATTCTTGTTGCGTCCGAAAATTGAGATCGAAAATTGTTAATCTGCGTAAAGAAATAGAATTTTAGTACAAACAATCAATATATATTAATTGAGCTCGTATGAATTCTTGACCCAAAATATGGGAGGAGAGAGAAGGTCCCACCGGACATGCCAGAATTTGTAAGGTATTTTTCGTCACCCCATTAAGATGGGAATACGCGTCGCTTGTTAGACGTGTACAGATTCTCCTTGCCCATGGTAGGCTGGACTTTATTGATTGTGGGGATCTGAATCTCCAACAGCCGTAGACTAAACTGCCGTTAATTACTCCTCGCTCTTAGAGCGAAGAAACTTCCGATTGATATGTCAAAATAGCCATTCGAACTCAATGTGGACTGTCGGTGTTTGAAAACAATGCAAAAGAGTATGTTTATTTCATTTATTTATTCTATTTGTGACAAATGATTTTTTATTATTATTACTTTTTATTCAAAAAATAACATTTTTTTATGGAGTTAAACTCCAAAAGATTTTATTTGGAGTTAAACTTAAAATAAATTATTTGGAGTTAAACTCCCAAAAGTTTTTGTATGGAGTTAAATTCCCTTTTATTCAAAGAAACATTTTTTTATGGAGTTAAACTCCAAAATATTTTATTTGGAGTTAAACTCCAGAAACATTTTTTATTTGGAGTTAAACTCCCAAAAGTTTCTGTATGGAGTTAAACTCCTTTTTATTAAAAAAACATTTTTTTTGCAGTTAAATTCCTAAAGAATTCATCTGGAGTTAAACTCCCAAAGTTTCTTTATGAAGTTAAACTCCAAAAAAAACATTAAAAAAGAAATAAGAAAAAAAAGAAAGAAAAAAGAGAAGGGGGAAGCCCCCCTCCACTCAAGTGACGGGAGAAGGGGGCGCCCACTAAGTAGAAGCCTCCCCCTCATGTGAAATGGAGCAAGGGCTCCTACTTGGTGGGAGCCTCCCCCTCACGTGAGGGCGGAAAAGCTCCCACTTGGTGGGAGCAGAGGGAGCAGGAACTCCCACATGGTGGGAGCCTCCTCCTCATATGAGGGGCCTCCCAAAAGAATTTTATTTTTTTTAAAGGAGTTAAACTCCAGAACATTTGTAAGAAGTTAAACCCCAAAAAACATTTGTCTGGAGTTAAACTCCAGAATAATTTTTTTATGGAGTTAAACTCCCAAAAGTTTTTGTATGGAGTTAAACTCCAAAAGATTTTTGTATGGAGTTGAACTCCCAAAAGCATTTATATGGAGTTAAACTCCAAAAGATTTTTTTATTATGGAGTTAAACTCCAAAAGACTTTTTTATGGAGTTGAACTCCCAAAAGCATTTGTATGGAGTTAAACTCCAAAAGATTTTCTTTGATGGAGTTAAACTCCCAAAAGTATTTGTATTGAGTTAAACTCCAAAAGATTTTTCGTGGAGTTAAACTCCCCAAAAAAATTTGTATGGAGTTAAACTCCAAAAGATTTTACGTGGAGTTAAACTCTTTGAAAGAATTTTTATTGTGGAGTTATATTCCAAAAACAAATTTTTTTTTATATATTTTTGATCTAGATGTTTTCATCTGATCGCAACCAGCCAAAAAAACCTGAGCGCCTCGCGTTTTTTAAGAGGAAGCTCCCACAGAGTGGGAGCTTCCTTCTCACGTGAGGGGGCGCAAGGGGCTCCCACTTTGTAGGAGCTTCCCTTCCCCCCGTGTGAGGAAGGGATCCCCACTCACGTGGGGGGAAAGTGGAGGGTGTCCACTGGCTTGGAGTTAAACTCCAAAAGATTCTTTTTTTTGTCATAATTATTATGGAGTTAAACTCCAAAAGGTTTTTAAAATATAGAGTTGAATTTCCAAAGATTTTATATAAAGTTGAGATCCCAAAAGATTTTTATTTTTAGAAAACCCAAAAGAGATCTCTTGAAGCTCCAAGATCTCTGTCTTGGATGGTGGAAGGGGACCTCTTTTTCCTTTTTTGAGCCTTGAATACTCTCAAAGTGAGGTCACTTTTAAGGATGGCTCTTCTTCTCTATCTTCTCTATTCCTTTTTTTTTTTATCTTGGAGGGAAGGGTGATGAAATTTAAAATCTTCCTTTTTTAGAGACTTGACAGAAGATTTGAACCCCTCTCCAAAAATCTTATGGTGAAAAACTATTTCTTTTTTTCTTAGAAAACAAAAGTTAACCTCTTGATTTAATTCAAAAAAAAAGGAAGAAAAGAAGGAGGCTGTGAACCTTGAAGAAAGAGGCACAAAACCCTAAGTTGATATGGGAAAAATCTTGTTTGTTATCATTCATCATGATACCTTATATAGGTTTTCCATTTTACATATGGCCCCTTGGGTTTTTCAAAATGGCACATATGCCTTTCTCATGCCATATGCCTTTTTTTCTTTTTGCACATAAGCCATGGGCTTTTACATAATTTGGGTTTGTTGTCCATTTTACTACATTTATTCATAAAATATTACATTAAGCCTATTTATGTTTTAACAATTATTCCTTTAGCATGAGGCCCCGGGCCTGCTTGGGCTCGACCAAGGCATGGGTCCACTTGCTTGGACTTGGGTTCGGGTGTGGACCCACTTGGTTTGGGGTTGATTTTGATTTTGACCTGGTCAACCGGTGTGTAATTTTTTACGCCAACAATTACGCCTTAATAAGTGAGTATATTCAGTAATTGGTTGGTTGGTATTTCAAGAAATATTAACGGTCGTATGAAAATTTATGAGTAAATCCATCTAAAACATCACCGACTAAAAAGTACTAAGGTATAAGAAAAAGGGTATGATAGCTTGAATTGAATTCTCCAAGTGTAGAGATATTTTTTACACACACGTAGGGGTATATGATCGATATTTGGAAGAAAGGTAGGAAGGAAGACTAAAGACGATATTTTATTGAGAGATAATGTGATTTCTGGAATTTTTCTCAAGACCATTAACATAGGGCTTATGGAAACTAAAATGCTTGTATGGTTTGAAACTTATTTTAAAGTTTTTTCTTTTATATGTTTCTTATTTTTGTATGTAATTTTTATCTTCTTTCATTTATTTTTTTGATTTTGTGGATGTAATCCGCTGAAAACTCTCAAGAGACAACACTCCTCCTACTAGAGATATCTAGAGGTTTAAAGGCTTGTTGCACATGCTAAGTACAATCGTGTTTCATACGAAAGTGTGCTAGGTTTTTTATTTTTTATTTTTAATAAATACTTTGCTCGGGACGATTAAAAATAAGTTTGGGGGTATATGATTAATCAAATATATTGCACATTTGTATGGACATTTTCCCTATTATTGTTAAGTGCTAAAAGGTGTTAATTGTAAATAAAGAATATGTGCGGGTTTATTTGTAAAAAGATTGTTATCATATATTTCTTCATTTATAATTAATATAATTAGGAAAAATATATGCATATAATATTTAAATGAAATATTAGTAATTAAAATATGCATATCATATGAAATATTCCTAATCAGTATTCTTAAAATATTATATCATGTAAATGGTTGGAATAATATCTCACTTTGATTTGAGATATTATGCAGGTATTATAAAAGATTAGCTCAGGTCTGAAATCTATATAGGAGATCCAAGTCAAATCGGGATATCGAAACCGAATCTGCCAAATTTTAAAAGCAAATCGAGAAATCCAGCAACGGCAGAGACTCATACCAATATTTTCAGAATCTATATATCAAAGAAATCTCTAAATATCAATAAAAAAGCCATAAAAATCCCAAGACCTCAACCATCAATACAGCGGCGGATCCGCGGTCAAACGTGGCTAAGGGCAGCGTTTCCACGGTCCTTTGGTGGCCGTTGGTTCTTGGATTTTTGGGGCATGATCGTATCTATATCTACTCACATATGGCATTTAAGGTTTCTAGTTTTAGAGACTATAAAGGACCAAGAGCTGTGCATTTGAAAGCATCGAAAGATCGAAGAATCCAAGGATCCCATTATCTAATCATCTATTCATCTACACCCATCAAAGGAGAAAGATCTAGATCACAACTAGGGTTCTTGTAATCTACTTTTGAAGGAGAAAGTTGTAATGCAATAGTTGATTAATAAAAGTAGTTTTTGTTTTAATTATTTTTGCATTTACTTTTCCGCATTTACTTTACGCATTAATTTTCCGCATTACTTTTCTGCACTTTTAATTACGGTTTCATTCATCTTCAACCTTTCTTTTAAATCGCTACTAATCATGAGTGAGTAATTTCTTGCTTGCTAGGGTTTGTAGGATAGGGTAAAATATTGGATGAAATATCTTTTAAATTCTTTTGACATTTTAATATTTATAAATTTTAGCAAAATGAATTTTAACCCTCTTATCGGGAGCGCTATCAATTTATTGATATTCACGACCACGATTTAAGATTAATTAAACACTTGTTTTGTTAATGGCTTGAAATTAATAGAGATCAATAGAAGGACAAGAGGTAGTAGTGGGAAAGCCTAGTTCCCTCTAAGAACCCCTAATCCACATTCATCGCTATCTCTCTAAATTTTAAATTATTAAAAGATCAAAAGAGACATTTCTAAATATTCATCTATTAACTACTAAGTCCTATAAACAAGCCCTTCTATTATAAATTTTACATACATATTAAAATAAAATGACAACAACCCCTCCTCTCTTTTATTAACTCGTTTAAAATAAGAAAAGAAGTTCACGTTTCCCTGCGGACGATCTGTAATCATCGGGGCTAGTTATTTGCCACACCGTCTTGATTGCGGTTATTTACAAAATACATAAAACACCTTTCGCATGAACAATCAGTGAGCCAAGAACAAGTTTGTGAGAGGATTTTAATGTCATTCATTCTTGACCCCTTCTTTATACCTTCTTATTGATTTGTTCTCCTAATTTTCAGGTTTTGAGCTTACAGGACAATATCAGGGAGGACACTGCTGCAAACAAATTTGGGGGGATGGTTTGTATGGATTGTTTAGATATATCCACGCATCATATGTAAATATTGCATTGTATAATTTTTTTTGAAAATAAAAGTAAAAAACCAAAATATTTCATTTGAAAGAAAGGAAGAGATTTAAGAAATTCAAGAAAATTAAATGTTTTAAAACGAACCTAGTAATACATAGTCATGAGCTGCTGTCCGAAGAGTTAGTAAGACGAAGGAATTACTAATCTGCGGATAGAAATAAGTCTGAAAAATAGTCATTATTTTTTAGTCCAAACTTCTGAATATTGATACCCTACTATACGCACTTGCACACTTCTTGAAACTTGGGATAGTAGAGAATACATTGAAATACTTTTGTCTAGAAATCTTAGTATGAAGAAAAAAACATATAAATAAAATAAATATATATATATATATATATATATATATATAAATGGTGCATAAAAATGAACACTGATTTTGTAATTACTTAAGACAGCATAGAAAATATAGCGAGAGCGCCTTATCACCCAGTGCTTTAGCCCAACTGGTTTGGGAGTCACTGCTAATTCTTAAGTGTTGCAAGATTAGGATATTACTAATTACGCCTTAATAAGTGAGCGCATTCGGTAATCGGTTAGTTATTAGCTCAAGAAGTATTAACGGTCGTATGAATAATGTATGGGCAAATCCATCTAAAATATCATCGACTAAAAAGTACTAAGGAATATGGATAAAGGGTATGGTAGCTTTAATTGAATTTTCCAATTATAGAGATAATTTTTACATACACGTAGGGGTATATGATCGATATTTGGAGGAAAGATAAGAAGGAAGACTAAAGACGATGTTTTATTGAGGGAGAATATGATTTTTGAAATTTTCTCATAACCGTTAAGATAGGGCTTATGACAACTAAAAATCTAGTGTAGTTCGAAACACTTATTTTCAAGTTTTTTCTTTTATATGTTCTTTATCCTTGCATGTAATTTTCGTCTTCTTTCTTTTTTGGATTTTGTGGGTGGAATCCGCTGAAAACCCTCGGGAGACAACACTCCTCTTGCTTGGGACACTTAGAGGTTTAATGGCTTGTTGCACATGCTAAGTGCAATCGTTAGTGAGCCAGGTTTTTTTCACCTTCTTTGATAATAAATAGTTTGCTCGGGACGATCAAAAATAAATTTGGGGTATTTGATCAGTCAAATTTATTACACATTTGTATGGACATTCTTCCTACTATTATTAATTACTAAAAGGTGTTATTTGTAAATAAAGAATATATGTGGGTTTATTTGTAAAAAATCTATTATCATATGTTTCTTAATTTATATTTAATATAATTGGAAAATATATGCATATCATATTTAAATAAAATATCCATGAGATTATTCATATTAAAATATGTATATCATATCAAATATTCTTAACCAATATTCTTAAGATATCATATCATTTAATTGGTTAAAATAATATCTCAAATAGAACAAATGCTACTAACAATTTAATTTGAGATATTGTGCAGGTATTATAATAAATCAGCCCAGGTTTAAAATAAAAGTAGGAAATCCACAGCAAATCGGATCACAAAATCTGCCGATTATTAGGAGCAAATCGAAGAATTTAGCAGGTCGGATGGTCTGATCCTGGAATCGTTAGCAATCGTCGAGATTAAGAGCAATATTTTCAGTCAGAAGGATCTCTAAATATCAAAAGAAGAAATCACGAGAAAATTGGAATCACAACCCCCCAAAGGGGCGGCGGATCCGCGGTCAAATAGGGGCAAAGGCGGCGGTTCTGCGGTTTGATGACAGTCGTTGGATGTGAATTTTCAAGGACATGATCGTAATTTCATATATTTCTATAGGGATCTTACGAACGACAGCAAGGTTTTGGGAGGCATCGTCCATGCCATTTTTAAAAATTTGCCGTTTTAAAGAACCCTAAACTAGAATCGTTAACTAGAGAATCATACGAAACTAAATATAAACTGCTTTACATCTAAGTGAACTAGAAATACAACCTTTGTAGATCGGTCCTTCACTTCAATAGTTCCTAGTAGTAGTCCCTTTGCTGCGATGAAGTGATCTTGCGGACTCTTGAATGGCTCCATGAGAAGAAAGCAACGAACTTACTTGAAGTCTTCGAGGCCGAAGATGATCTACGTCGAGGAGACACTAACCCGAGCTACCCTCTTCACTAATGTGGGATTAATGAAGCAAACACCCTATACTAAAGTGTTAATCTAGTAGAGGATGATGAAATAGGATTTTTTTCTCACTTTTGATTTCTTTTTCTCACTAAAGTTTCTCACTTTTTACAAAACCTAGAGAGCTCTTGAGCTTTTTGAAGAAGAAGATCAAGAGAGATAATGTTGTGAGAGTGAATGGCAACCATGGGTGGGAAATATCTAATATTACCCTTGTAGAGACTTAACCATGAGTTTAGATAATGGTTGGATTAACAAATATCTAGTGTAAGACAAAACTAGTGGACTAAGTCAAATGGTCTCAAAGCTTCATGAAGCTTCATGCCATGTGACAAATTTCCATCTAATAATTGAATTACAATAAATAAATAAACCCTACATTATCTTCATCATGGTATAAGTCTCATACACCCATGTTGCATGTATCATCAACCATGACACATAAATAAAACACAATTAATATATATCACATATATATTAAGTGTGCACATGTGAGAAAAATAAATGTTTAAGTAAGCTAATATTAGTTAATGTAAATTAATATATCAAATATATAATTATATATTAAATCATTAAATCAACACTTGATTTAATAATCCGGTTATATCTCATATGACCGACTAATATTATTTGTATCATTATATCGAATCAACACTTGATTCGATAACCCGGCTATATCACATATAACCGACCGATACAGTATCGACTTATCGAATCAACATTTGATTCGATAACCCGGCTATATCACATATAACCGATCGATACTTTATATCGCGAGAATAGAATAAGGTATCACATACTCGTATTAATCTCGGTCCCGCACATATCACATTTGTGCTCCTACTTCGTTTTGCCTAAGCCAGTGAAACCTCTGTGTAGGACTCTAAAGACTCGTCAATACGCCGGCAGTAGGTGATGATCACATCAAGCACCCACAAGCTTTCAGCAGTACTAGCTGGACGTAACGGCTACCCGGGTATTGAACGATCAGAAGATCAGCAAGCTAGCCCGCTCCAACTCCTGCAAAAGCCTGTCAGTAATACTACCGTACAGTCCGGTCTCTTCATCTGATATGTCGCATATCTAGTATAGGGGTGGTAAACGTCAGACCCCAATAACCGATAAGTCGTGCCGATGTGAGGCTCATAACGAGTCGAGAAACTACTGATAACACTTATCAGTAAATCTCTATATCATCCCTGGCCAGGGACTTTCCTGTTATGGCCAATCAAGCACAGCATAACATCAACTCCTAATACTGGGAGAGACGAATCCCCTTCTATCGCTCATTGCCTCCATGTGATTCGGGACTGTACCCAAAAGCCACCGTTTTGCACGTTGTCATGAACGTGGTAAGGTGGAAATCAAAGCACAGTGGGAATCACACAAAATTCTATGACGATCTCGGGTCTACAGACTAACCTGTACCAGTGCCACCAGAGAACTTCTATCTGACGATAGGTATAATACCAACTAGGAGTTCTCGGCGAGTCCGTTCAGTATACCCAGTCTCCACTGAGCACCCGTATACCATCTTTGATGTCAAACACCAATAGATGTGGGATCATCAATCGCCCATCATATAGGTCAAAATGCGTACACGCTAGTCTACTCCGGAATATCGTTGCCCTGTCTCGATACACTCTCGACTAGGAACAGTTTTAGGGTGTACTTATGGACTACCTTTGGCTCTCACTGGTATGATCTCCATCATAGTCCTGATAGTCAAGTACATAACCTAAGGGCTCTATCAACATGTGAGAGTAAGACAGCATCACATATACAAGTCAACATATTAAAATAAAGAGCAACCAGATAGCATACTATCATGTCGAGCAAGAAAGTCCTCTCTATATATATCCAAGCATCCACTATAATATACATCGCATGTACAATAATGGTCTTTAGGACATACATATAACTAACAATTTCAATATGGCATCTAGGATTTCTAATTCCAGAGACTATATAAAGGACCAAGAGCTGTCTATCAAAAATATCCAATATTCATATATTCATCTACCCATCGTTCGAGAGAGATTTAGCGAGCAAAACTAGGGTTTTTGTAATCTACTTTTTTTAGGGAGAAATTTTGTAATGCAATAGTAAATCAATAAAGGTAGTTTTTTCTTTTAATTTTGTCGTATTTACTTTCCGCATTTACTTTCCGCATTATTTTCTATAATTACATTATGCATTTACTTTCTGCGTTTTTAATTTTAATTATGAATTTAGTATTTTTCCACCCTTTTTCTACTACGCTAATAACCATGAGCAAGTAAATTCTTACTTGTTAGGGTTTGTAGGATAGGGTAGAATAATAGATGAATAATATTTATTCAATTCTTTTTAAAGTTTTAATTTTTATAAATTTTAGCAAAATAAATATTAACTCTCTTATGGGGCGCGCTATCAATTCATGATAGTCACGACCACGATTTGAGATTCGTTAATAATCATTTTGTTAAGGGTTTGAGATGAATAGAGAGCAATGGAAGGACAAGGGTCAGTAGTAGGAAATCCTAATTCCCTCTAAGAACCTTAAACCACATTCATCGCCATCTCTCCAGTATTAAATAATTAAAAGATAAAAAGAATTATATCTTTTTTTAATTTCATTCATCAACTACTAAATCTCATAAATCCTACAAGCCCTTTTGTTATAAATTTTCAAAGCTTCTTAATAATAAACGATAACAATCCCTCATTCTTTCTATCAACTCGTCTGAAACAAGAAAAACAGTTCACCGTTTCTCTGCGACCGACCCGCGCTCATCGCGGTTAACCATTTGCGACACCATCTTGATTGCGGTTATTTACAACTTACATACACGCATTTTCACGATCAATCACCGATGTTCTGTTTGGGTATAGAGTGTGGATAACTAGAGTTTATTTTTTTAGGGTCCCCTGATGGTATGCAAAATCTAGTTTGTAAGGTTTACCTTTATTTGAAATTTTATATTTGATCAGAAGTTTGGCTTAGGAATCATCTAAACTTTAAAATGAATGTATTTCCTTATTTTTTTAGAGTTCAGTAAACTACAACTATTAACTTTAGAGTTTAGATAACCGAAATTTTCTTTACACTAGAATGAAAGCCAAACTCTCATAGAAAACCAAATAAAATGATTTGATTACATAATTAAAATAATATCACGTTTCAATGAAACATGTTTATGGAAATAGCAAGTTGTTTCAAAAAATTTGACATGTTTCAATAAATAGTAACATATTTTAGATGAGCATACTTGTTTGAGTAAATAGTAACATATTTAGATAATGTAAAACATATATATTTCAGTAAATAGTAACATGTTAGATATCTTCTTCTATATGAATAATCGAGGATAAATGTGTAACTCCAAAAGTTATCCTTGGGTATTACATTTTCAAACCTATTGGGTTTAAAGCATATGAACGAATATCTGTATTTTGCGGTTTTTGACAAATTTGAAACATCTGGCGTTTAAAAATACAGATTAATGCTGCTAAGGTCCCACAGCCACTTGGCCACGGGCAAACTGAGAGAAAGGGACGGGTGGGGCTTTTTTCTAGTTTTGGGCTCAGAAACTGAGCACTTTGCATAGATACAAAGCCATTTCTATGAGTAGGTTAACAATTCGTTAGTATAAGAACTAGCGGATCAAGTTTTTATTTATAAATTCGAAAGCAAAATAAATAATGAATAAAACAACGTTTTCCCAATATAACCGTAATAAGTCGCGAATTTAAAATTTTCCATGAACTACCAAAATAATCAGAATACATCCAAATGGTCTAATATCTTGACAGAATTTTAATGGATTTTTTGTTTCAAAGTGTATTTTTGGGGTCAAAAATTACACCCTGCGGCCGAGCAACCCCTCAAACTCACCCCCTCATCCTCTTTCTCCATCAACAGCACCAGAAAATCCATCCCCTGTCGTGTCATCAACGACAACAGCAGCCGCATCAACAAACTGAACAACACAGCAAACCCTCGACTTTCGACCGTCTTTCCGACGCGTTTCGGGCCGTGAAACGAGGCTCCAAGGGTAGGCACGAATCTGTGTGAGTGCCGCGGTTAATTCCATTCCTCCGGATCTCCGTACGTCGATATTTCAATTTTGCACGCAAAGTTGTTCGATGAAATGCCCTAATGAGTTTTCCATCGTTTCTCATGAGTAAGTCTTCCTCCCTCTCTCTCTCTCTCCCTCCTCTTCTTTCTCTCTTTTCCTCCTGTCGTGTTTTTCCTTCACAAAACTGCCGTCCGTCGTCTCGTTGTCATTCCCAACATGACACAAGTTTATGTTTAACAAATATTAATATACTGTTATGATTTTCATTTCATATATATTGGGTAGTGTGGTTTTAGAGAATCACATATAATGTAATGATAGAATCACATATATATTAGGTGATGCATTTATTATTCATGTATTTGGTTAGTGTTCAGCAGATAAGTTGAGCAGAAATATTCGTTATTAATTTATTATATTAAGTTAAAGTATAGCTAGTGTTAAGCCATGTAATTTATGGTATTGTAATTATGTAAATTGCAGAACTAATAACACAGGTATTTTTATTTAATTATTACATCATATGTTTATAGAAATTATAGACATAATAAAATGCTGAGGTAAATAATAGCGTTTTATCATAATAATTAGATCGTTAGTTAATTAAGATTGTGTGTATAGCACAGTATTAGGTTCATGGTTACAACATAAGATCGTATATAAATGTCATAATTTTATATCAACATTATAAACATTCAGCATTGTATGTTTATTATTCATAAGTATTTAAGGAGTGTGAAGTGGTATATATAAGTGTTAAAATATAATTTTACAACAGAGGTTTCATAAAGTAAAATTAGCAGATTTGGCGCATGCAGGTACAATACAGATATGTGTTTTATTTGCATTGTTCTAATTTCTATGTTTATATTTTAATGACTAACTGCCTCTATAAGATTAATATATTGTACCCCTACTTTCCTAAAAATAGAATTTTTATTATCTTTCTTTTGCGTATTTCGCCTCTACAATTTTCTTTAGGGAAACCCATTTGTGGATGGTGCTGATTAGTGCATCTTGGAATTTAGTGGAGTAAGATGCAGAGCTCCTCACAGAGTGCTGTCTTGAAAGGAAAAGTGGATTTGTAAAACAACTAATCTTTAAAGTACTTAGGTAATAGATGGGTTTAAGTACCCTATTTTTTTTTGAGTCTCGTGGAGCCGGAGGCAATGAGTGTTACCACTTACCAATCTCATTATATTTTAACACAGTTGGTTCGTACCATCTTAAAATATTAGGAAAATATACATGATATTTAACTTTGATCGATCATGATGTTATACTTGTTCTATTTCATGCTATGTACCGCTTGTTCATTGCATCTACATGAGTTACTTGATTATACTTATTACTATGCTAGACTTGACTCGGCTCGAACTATGAATACAACTTGACACGAATACTTAAACATGACATGAATTCTCGAACTTGATATGAATATATGTACTTGACATAAACTCAACTCGAAACATATACACTCCCTCTTGTACTCATGATTTCGGACAAGACTTGTAACTTTAAATATAAATTAGATACGCGGGGTGTTGAGAGTAGTTTGAATATGAATCCAACGAAATCTCAGAAGTCATCCAAGAACTTGAATCCATGAATATTAACGCATGCCCGTGTTTCCTTACCCTTAGACGATAGCCTGTTAGGCTAGAAATACTTCAATAATAGATTGAAGTCCTGTTATTAACATTCTTGATTCGGGCCCGTGATTTCTTATCCCTGAATGATAGCCTTGGGTTCGAGAATACTTTTGAGATTGGTTGATTTTCACATTTGAACCGACGTAAGATTCGTTTAACTTGTGGAGACCTCTTAGGACACATTAACATTCACTTCATACACACTTATCAAGTTCTTATTTGACCAACACATGCTATGCCTTATTGCCATGCTCATGTTATCTTGTCATGATTATATAGTTGACATGCACATTAGCATGCACACTACTATACTTGTTCATATGTTTATGATTTATATCCATACTATATCACATATCACCGTGCACTTTAATCATATATTTTACACCTATCGTGAGGACTTACCGAGTGCAACTTCGCTGATGGGTATTCCACCCATCTCTTTGTTTCTTCGGAATGTTCATCAAGTGATCTAGAAACCGAGGAGGTAGAGCCGACTGCAGAGGATTACGACCAGTTTGCATCACAAGCCGATCCTTATTTTTATTTCTAGCTTTTAGTTTCAGTATGCCACTTGTTTAAGCACTTTATATTCTTATTTTTTTCAGACATCTTTTATCTCTGTGAAATTTGAAATGTAAATATATAAATTTGGATTTTCATTGTAATGTTCATTCTTGACATTTTTATATTACTTATATACGCTTAGCGTATTTATTTCGAGAAAGAATCTTTTCGGAATTAATATGTTGCATGTCTCATCACGTACATGCTCCTGGCTTTTGAAAAGTGGGGTGTGGCACCAGATCAGTCCAAGCTCAAGCATGGAGGCCGACCTCATCTTAAGAAAAGAATTAAATTGCAATAGAATACATTTAATATATAATAAGTATGAATAATGTAGAAATAATGGGCAAAAAGCCAATTTCGTAAAGCCCAAGGGCTATTATGCAAATAGATAAGGGTATTTAAACTCAACAAGATGATGAAATGATAAGCTTTTCTACTTCCACAAAAATACTATGGTTTTTAGCTCCCACCTCCTATTCTCTGGTGAAATCTAAATTTTTATCTACTAAGGGAGAGACCCAAAAGAAAGAATTTTTTTTTTTGGATCTCTCTCATCCGCTCTATTCTCTATAAAAAGAACCCATTAAAATAGAAAAAGAACCCATCTCAAGAGGAAGAACTTCATCTCAAAGAAGCCAAGACCTAAGATCAAAACTCAATAAAAGAGTAAGCGTTCTTCATCAAGCTCAAAAAACAAGATGGAACAAGGGTTCTCGAGGTAAAAGCCCATGGTTTTCATATCGAGCAAACACATTTTCAATGAAAGAACTCGATCGCGTCGTCTCCGCTCGTTGGTAGGGATCCCCGCAAGGGGAATATCCATCTCGGAAATCTCCGTAAGAGGATTTTCCGCCTTCGGGACCCCCAAAGGTGTCCCCGCCGTCGGGACCCACTCTTTAAAAGGTTCCCGCCATCGAGAACCCCCACAAAGGGGTCTCCGCTATCGGAACCCCCCTTCTGAGGTCCCCGCTCTCCCTTTGAGGTACCCGCAAGCAGGGTCCTCTCCCAACGTATGCTTGCATGCGGGGACCCCTTTTGAGGCGTTCATTCGCATTAGCTGTTCTTTTCTTTTTCTCGAAACTCTCCAACACACTTAAAAGACTTCTTCCCCGTTAACTTTACGAGGCCTCCGATATACTCAAAACACTCTCAAAATTGTTTTTTAAAACACAACATGCGCATATTGCACATTAAGCTCGCATGACTTATATGACCCGTTAATCGGAACTTCTCTCGTATCAAAGCGAGGGGTAATTAACGATAGTTTTGTATGCGGCTGCCGGATATTAGAATCCAAACAATCAACAAACCCCCGCTTACCCTAGATTAGGAGAATCTGTACACCGTCTAACAAGCGTGCACATCCTATTTCAACAGGGTGACGAAAAACACTTTACATGTATACTGGAGTTTATTTATAACGGTTTGCAACATAACAAAATTTTGAAATTGAAGGGCTCACTACAATTTTCTGCCATATGAAAAAAAGGAGAATGAAAATTACATTTGAAAGCAAAATGAACAATACATTAAACAACGATTTTCCAATATAACCGAATGAAATCGCAAATTAAATTTTTTCCATGAATACTAAAATAATCAGATTATATCCAAATGGACAATGCATTAAAGCAATGTTTTCCCAAAATAACCACAGTAAGTTTAAAAATTTATCATGACCACCAAAATAATCGGAATATATTTAAATGGTTTAATATCTTGATTGAATTTTAAGGGATTTTTTCAAATTTTATTATTGGAGTTTATTTGCAAAATTTTATAGCCATGAAAAAATTTTGAAACTGTAGGGCGTACACAGGATTTTCTACTGGATGACAACAAGGAGATTGAAAATTGCATTTGAAAACTGCATTTGAAAACAAAATGAACAATGCATTATGCAACGATTTCCAAGTATAGCCGTATTAAAGTGCAAATTAAAAATTTTCCATGGACACCAATATAATCAGAATACGTTGAACCGATCTAATATTTTGATGGAAATTTAAAGGAATTTTTTTCAAGTGTATTACTAGATATTTTTGCAAAATTTTGCAACCATGATAAAATTGGGCTTCCGTACAATTTTTCTCTAGATGACATAAAGGGCCTTGAATATTGCAAGATAGCTTTATATATATATATATATATATATATATATATATATATATATAAAATTCCAAGCTAGCTTTATTTTATACACACACACATACTGTCTACTTACACATACATATATACATACATAATGGCAAAAGTCCTCCAAGCATGTGCACAGGAACTTGTGCAAAGTTAAAAAGGTGCGAGCAAAAATATTGTTGTACAATTATATTGATATTATGTGTGAAAAAATGTACATAAATAAATCATGCAAAAAGATAAAGAAAATTACTGCAACACAAATTCGAACAAAATATTTGCAACCATAAAAGAACAGCCTCAAGGTTTTTAAAAATTAAACATTTGTGAATAGAAGTCCGCAAATCTTTAGCAAAAAATTACTTTCTCTTGCGGCGTATTCTAACCCTTTTTCCCGTACACAAGTACACAAATGTAGATTTGCAGAAAGCAGCACATAAACTCAATGATTTTTAACCAATACAAATTACATTATCGACCAAACTAATTTTGGCACATTTTAATAGCTATCACGGCTTAGGCCTATGTGATGATTATTTTTTGGGGACAGTTGTCGGTAAAAATAATTTACAAATCGAATACATATATGGATCAAATATTGTAAAAACCATATCCGCTAAACCCGTGTACGGATACTATTGAGATAAATATAAAAGTCATGATTCATAATTAGAACTAATAAAATATTTAAATGGGTTGACCAATATTTTGATTCAAACAATCACTTCAAGTCCATAAGTTTCAACGGTTTCAAATTATAGCTTTTCATGTAATATCAAGTTAGCTAGCCATTCATAAGTCTAGCTATAACTAATAATAATTAGCAGTTGGATATTGGGTACCATGAGTTCGGAATTCTCGATTTTGATCCGAAAATCTTGTTGGTATCCGGATTCAAATTCGAATCAACTTGGATACAAATTTCTTATTCGAATCTATCAGGATATGGAATTTTAGTGTCCATATCCGTAAGTTGTTGGATTCGAAAACTGATCTGGATCGGATTATCCGGTTCGTTCACAACCCGTCACTTTTTTCAAAAACTTTTCCAAATAACCTGATCTCTTTATGTTAGCAGGAGCTAACATATGCTGTGGTGAGTGAAATAATTCCAAAAGAAAGTGCCAGGTGGGGCCTGCAGTTAATTGAGGACATAAAAGGAATTAACGCTGAGGACTAATTAAACCTAAACATAGGGGCAAATTAGGAAACAAAACGCTTGAAATCAAGGCACATGCATTCGAGAGTGCTGGTTTATTTATATATATATTGCATGCGAGCTTGTGTGCCGATTGTCGTTGTGAATCGTCGACGGTCATTGTCGATCACTGCAAGAAACTACTCGGTTGTCCGTCGCTGTCCATCATCAACTTCTTCTTACTCGTCGCACACTTGGAATCATTATTTATTAATTTTTCGAAATATTGAACTATTGGATTAAGAATGTGTCACAAATTTTTCTACGATAGCTGATGATTGATAAACTAATTTGTGATGCTAATTTTAAGTGTAAGTAATGCATCCGGCATGAAAATTGAGATTTTAGTATGAGGAATAAACCAATTTTTTTTTTCTCTTGGGAAACAAAAGCTATTGAATGAAATGAAACGGTGAAGAATTGATTTTTTATTTTTAGCATGTGTGGGGCTGAGAATAATTTTCCATATGAAACCCCAGAACACGTGACAACATAAAGGAGGGGACATAGGATAATTTTCCAACACATTATCCAACCGAAGAAGACCTCGATCTGACCCCACAGCCATGCGCGGTGATTGAGGAAGCTTAAAATGATTTCCATAGATACAATCAAGGTTGATACACAAAAATAAGTTTAGGTAATTTGATCGAAAATATGTTGCGTGTATCTGAATTACAATAGAAATTACTAAAATCAAAATTTGATGACTGTATGGTTGAAAAAAATATTTTACATATGCCGGAATTAAACTTCATTTTCATTTCAGTTTCTTTTTCCGCATGTGTCATTTTTTTTTGAGAATTATGAAAATAGACATCTGGTTATGAATCGAATTCTTTTAAGAGTTCGTCTTTTAGCGAAGTAAAGTTGTAGGTTAAGCCATTATTTTGATTAATATAATCAATTAAAAGAACGTATTTAAACATAACTCAATTTCAATCAAGAAAGAGTAATACAAAATTATAACCAGATTATGTTGTTTTAAGTAAGGATTTCCAAACAGAAAAAGATAATTAATTGTTTTTTAAGTGCCTCGCAAAATTCTGAAATAGAGTTGTAAATCTGTTTAAGAGGTTTCTAATGTTTTTGCATGTGACCGGTTGCAATTTCTAGGAAAAAATGAAGAGTCAAAATTAATCTTCTTTTAGCTTTGTATGGATATACTTTGAAGGAATTGAAATGCACATTAATTTAATTGGGCGGTGGGGGAGGAATTTCTGCGTGAGTGGAAAATTGATGATGCTCAATAACGGTAATTCCTTAGATCATAACACGTGGCGGATGACGTGTCACATGCGTATGCCAGTTAGGCCCCCGAGGGCCACGGAGGGGGAACCAGTGTGCTACAGTGGGGGCTTCTCTCGAACCCTGTCTCCGAGGTTGCACCCCACTTCTCGCCCCCGAGCACTTCAGTAGCCACGCCAACTGTCCCTTTGCTCTACTCCGAGCCTCCCTTCGGGCTGAGCTTCCTCGCCCTCCCGACTCGTCTCCGAGCCATCCTCCGGCCCGAGGAGTCTCCCGACCTTCGGTGGCCTTCCAGACCACCCACAACTCACCTCCGGGCTGCCACAGAATTGGCCTCCTCGACCCTCTCAGCTCGTCTCCAGGCTACCACAGAACCAAGATACCTCGGCTCTCCCGCTCGTCCGCGGGCTTTCCCGCCGAGGTCATCTTCCTCGGTCTCATCGACCGACCAACGGCACCGCTCAGGCGCAACCGCCATCCCGCGAATCTCGCTATGCGCGAGATATCCGCCGGCCACATCCCACGTTCCACGCCATCACGATCTCCCATTAACGAGCCCGTCTCGCCATTAATGGGAGATCCCGCTCATCACGCGGGCGTGACGTCGGGAGCGTAACGGCCGGCGTGATTCTCGCGCCTGCCCAGCCTGCTGCCACCGCTATATAAACCCCTTCTTTAGACGGTTCAAGTAAACCATTTTTTACTCCACTAAACCGTTACTCTGCTCGGATTTCCTCTCTAACTTGACCGTCGGAGGGTCCTCGGTGGTACAACCACCCCGGGACTTCCTTACAGGTAGCTCGACAACAACTAACCTCAAACCCATTGAGATCTACACGCTTCAGGAGCCTGCCTCCAGATCCAATATCAGCCATCCATCGCCGCCATCAGCAGATCAACGGAAGGTAACATTTTGGCGTGATCCAGGTCGCGTCAGATGGCGCCATTTGTAGGAACAAGTTCCACTCAACAAAAGTTCATCTTCCGATCTACTTCATGGCGAGTGACCACCGTCGCGATCCAAGCACTAGCCGACGCCCCACTCACAATGGGGAAGCGGACGGATCGCCTCCTCCCCCGAATGCTATTCACGGCCTGTCTGCACGGATCGATAGGCCCGCGTCCATCATGGACACCTTTATCCGTGTCCAAACGGCTGGACGAACCCCCCAGGTCGTCGCCCCCCCATCTTGGGATCGGGGTCCCTACAGGGGTCGAGAGGACACCGCCCACGCCGGCGCGACCGAGCACCACCTTGCTATCTCCGACGGCCACAGATCCTCCGCGGCGACCAACTCAATGACTCACCGGGAAACTCTGACGCCGCGCAATTCCGAGCTTTCCCAGCCACGCTCATCCATTCTGGACGAGACCGTCATCACAGCTATGAGATCGGTTCTTAGGCACAAGGAGTGGATCCCCTCCTTTGCATTAGCGCAACCTAAGACCATGGCCGAGGTAAAAACTTGGACCGAGAGAGAGATCCAACTGGAAGCCGAGGTGAACGCATACCTGCCCCGGGCCGACCAAGCCGACCAAAAAAGAGGGGCAGGGAAGAGAAGAAGAGGCAGCCGAGCAACTGCCCTGCTTGGCTATCCCTGGCTGGTAGTTCCCTACCCCACGATGCCAGGGATCAAAGACCCCATCAAGAAGATGCCGAGCAGCTTCCCTACTCGGTCATCCCTGGCTGGTAACTCCTTACACCCAACGCCAGGGATCAAAGCCCTCATCAAGAGGCAACCGAGCGGCTACCCTGCTCGGCCATCCTTGGCTGGTAACTCCTTACCCGCAACGCCAGGGATCAAAGCCCTCATCGAGAGGCGGCCGAGCAGTTACCCTGCTCGGTCATCCGTGGCTGATAGCTCCTTACCCGCAGCACCAGGGATTAAAGCCCCCATCGAGAGGCGGCCGAGCAGCTACCCTGCTCGGACATCCCTGGCTGGTAGCTCCTTACCCGCAATGCCAGGGATCAAAGCCCTCATTAAGAGGCGGCCGAGCAGCTACCCTGATCGGTCTTCCCTGGCTGGTAGCTCCTTATCCGCAACGCTAGGGGATCAAAGCCCTCATCAAGAGGCGGCCGAGCAGCTACCCTGCTCGGCCATCCCTGGCTGGTAGCTCCTTACCCGCAACGCCAAGGATCAAAGCCCTCATCAAGAGGCGACCGAGCGGCTACCCTGCTCGGTCATTCTTGGCTGGTAGCTCCTTACCCGCAGCGCTAGGGATCAAAGCCCTCATCAAGAGGCGGCCGAGCAGCTACCCTGCTCGGTCATCCCTGGCTGGTAGCTCCTTACCCGCAATGCCAGGGATCAAAGCCCTCATCGAGAGGCGACCGAGCGGCTACCCTGCTTGGTCTTCCCTGGCTGGTAGCTCCTTACCCGCAGCACCAGGGATCGAAACCCTCATCAAGAGGCGGCCGAGCGGCTATCCTACTTGGTCATCCCTGGCTGGTAACTCCTTACCCACAACGCCAGGGATCAAAGCCCTCATCGAGAGGCGGCCGAGCAGCTACCCTGCTCGGTTATCCCTAGCTGGTAGCTCCTTACCCGCAACGCCAGGGATCAAAGCCCTCATCGAGAGGCGATCGAGCGGCTACCCTGCTCGGTCATCCCTGGCTGGTAGCTCCTTACCCGCAGCGCCATGGATCTAAGCCCTCGCCAAGAGGAAACTGAGCAGCTTCACTGCTCGGTTCATCCTTAGCAGGCCTCTTACGACCCCTCTAGCGCTAAGGATTGAAGCCTTCGCCAAGGGGCAATCGAGATACACGTGTTGCCCGTGACTGTCCCTATTCCCCATACTTACACCGGGAAGGTCGGATAGAACCTCATGAGGAGGCGGCCGAGCAGCTACCCTGCTCGGTCATCCATGGCTGGTAGCTCCTTACCCGCAACGCCAGGGATCAAAGCCCTCACCAAAAGGCAGTCGAGCGGCTACCCTGCTCGGCTATCCCTGGCTGGTAACTCCTTACCCACAATGCCAAGGATCAAAGCCCTCATCAGGAGGCGGCCGAGCAGCTACCCTGCTCGGTCATCCCTGGCTGGTAATTCCTTACCCCCAACGCCAGGGATCAAAGCCCTCATCAAAAGGCAGCCGAGCGGCTACCCTGCTCGGCTATCCCTGGCTGGTAGCTCCTTAGCCGCAACTCCAGGGATCAAATCCCTCATCAAGAGGCGGCCGAGCAGCTACCCTGCTCGGTCATCCCTGGCTGGTAGCTTCTTACCCGCAACGCTAGGGATCAAAGCCCTCATCGAGTGGCGGCCGAGGCGCTACCCTGCTCGGTCATCCCTTACTGGTACCTCCTTACCCGCAACGCTAGGGATCAAAGCCCTCATCAAGAGGCAGCCGAGCAGCTACCCTGCTCGGTCATCCCTGGCTGGTAGCTCCTTACCCGCAACGCCAGGGATCAAAGCTCTCATCAAGAGGCAGCCGAGCGGCTACCCTGCTCGGCTATCCCTAGCCGGTAGCTCCTTACCCGCAACGCCAGGGATCAAAGCTCTCATCAAGAGGCAGCCGAGCGGCTACCCTGCTCGGCTATCCCTAGCCGGTAGCTCCTTACCCGCAACGCCAGGAATCAAAGCCCTCATCAAGAGGCGCCCGAGCGGCTACCCTGCTCGGTCATCCCTGGCTGGTAGCTCCTTACCCGCAACGCCAGGGATCAAAGCCCTCATCAAGAGGCGGCCGAGCGGCTACCCTGCTCGGTCATCCCTGGCTGGTAGCTCCTTACCCAGCAACGCCAGGGATCAAAGCCCTCATCAAGAAGCTGCCGAGCGGCTACCCTGCTCGGTCATCCCTGGCTGGTAACTCCTTACCCGCAACGCCAGGGATCAAAGCCCTCATCGAGAGGCGGCCGAGCAGCTACCCTGCTCGGCCATCCCTGGCTGGTAGCTCCTTACCCGCAGTGCCAGGGATCGAAGCCCTCATCGAGAGGCGGCCGAGCAGCTACTCTGCTCGGTCATCCTTAGCTGGTAGTTCCTTACCAGCAACGCCAGGGATCGAAGCCCTCATCAAGAGGCAGCTGAGCGGCTACCCTACTCGGTTATCCCTGGCCGGTAGTTTCCTACCCCACGACGCCAGGGATCAAAAGCCCTCGCCAAGGGGCACCGGGTAGTAACCCTGCTCGGCCCGTCCATAAGGATCAAAGCCCTCGCCAAGAGGCACTGGGCAGTAACCCTGCTCGACCCATCCTTAGTACGCCTCTTACGGCCCCTCCCGCGCTAAGGATCAAAAGCCCTCGCAAGAGGCAACCGGGCTCACCCTTGCTCGGTTATCCCTGGCTGGTAGCTCCCATCCCAAAACGCCACGGATCAAAGCCCTCGCCAAGAGGCACCGGGCAGTAACCCTGCTCGGCCCGTCCTTAAGGATCAAAACCCTCGCCAAGAGGCACCGGGCAGTAACCTTGCTCGGCCTGTCCTTAGTAGGCCTCTTATGGCCCCTCCCACGCTAAGGATCAAAAGCCCTCATAAAGAGGCAACCGGGCACGCCCTTTCTCTGTTATCCCTGGCTGGTAGCGCCCTACCCTACGACGCTTGGGATCGAAGCCCTCACCGAGAGGCAGCCGAGCTGCTACCCTACTCGGCTATCCCTGGCTGGTAGTTCCCTACCCTACGACACCAGATCAAAAGCCCTCACCAAGAGGCAGCTGGGCCCGCCCTTGCTCGGTTATCCCTATCTGGTAGTTCCCTACCCCACAACGCCAGAGATCTAAGCCCTCGCCAAGAGGCAACTGAGCAGCTTCACTGCTCGGTTCATCCTTAGCAGGCCTCTTACGGCCCCTCTAGCGCTAAGAATCGAAGCCCTCGCCAAGGGGCAATCGAGCAACTGCCCTGCTCGGCGCATCCCCAGCGGGCAGCCTCCTGTCCATCAGACGCTGAGAATCTGAAGCCCTCTTCGCGAGGCCGCCAAGTTCCTCCTACTCGGCGCATCCCCAGCGGGTAGCCTCCTGCCCATCAGATGCTGAGGATCTGAAGCCCTCTTCACGAGGCCGCCGAGTTTCTTCCTGCTCGGCGCATCCCCAGTGGGCAGCCTCCTGCCTATCAGATGCTGAGGATCTGAAGCACTTTTCGTAAGGCTGCCGAGTTTTTTTCTGCTCGGCGCATCCCCAGCGGGTAGCCTCCTACCCATCAGACACTGAGGATCTGAATCCCTCTTCGCGAGGCCGCCGAGTTCTTTCTTGCTCGGCGCATCCCCAGTGGGCAGCCTCCTACCTATTAGACGCTGGGGATACGGGGCCCTCTTCGTGAGGCCTCCGAGTTTCTTCCTGCTCGGCGCATCCCCAGCGGGCAGCCTCCTGCCCATCAGACGCTGAGGATCCGAAGCCCTCTTCGTGAAGCCGCCGAGTTTCTTCCTGCTCGGCGCATTCCTAGCGGGCAGCCTCCTGCCCATCAGACGTTGAGGATCTGAAGCCCTCTTCACGAGGCCGCCGAGTTCTTTCCTGCTCGGCGCATCCCCAGCGGGTAGCTTCCTACCCTACAAAGACACGGATCCAAGACCCGCCGAATAAACTCACACTCAACGCACGATCAACGCCTCAACTCCGACAAAGGGAGGATACCGACCTTCCCACACTCGTCCTTTGTTCGACTCATACTCGATGCGCGACAACAAGAACGCCATGTCGTCCCCGAACAATCCACCACGAGGAATTACCAGCGCCAAGCCGCACAGAAAGAACCAAGTAGTCCACTCTCGACCCGACCCAAAAATAGATCGGAACGAGAGTGGGGGGCTAATGATGATGCTCAATAACGGTAATTCCTTAGATTATGATACGTGGTGGATGACGTGTCACATGCGTATGCCAGTTAGGCCCCTGAGGGTCACGGAGGGGGAACCAGTGTGCTACAGTGGGGGCTTCCCTCGAACCCCGTCTCCGAGGTTGCACCCCACTTCTCGCCCCCGAGCACTTCAGCATCCATGCCAACTGTCCCTTTGCTCTACTCCGAGCCTCCCTTCGGGCTGAGCTTCCTCGCCCTCCCAGCTCGCCTCCGAGCCATCCTCCAGCCCGAGGAGTCTCCCGACCTTCGGTGGCCTTCCAGACCACCCACAGCCCACCTTCGGGCTGCCACAGAATTGGCCTTCTTTGCCCTTTCAGCTCGTCTCTGGGTTACCACAGAACCAAGATATCTCGGCTCTCCCGCTCGTCCGCGAGCTCTTCCGCCGAGGTCATCTTCTTCGGTTTCATCAACCGACTAACGGTACCGCTCACAGGCGCAATCGCCATCCCGCGAATCTCACTATGCGCGAGATATCCGCCGGCCACATCCCACGTTCCACGCCATTACGATCTCCCATTAACGAGCCTGTCTCGCCATTAATAGGAGATCCCGTTCATCACGCTGGCGTGATGTCGGGAGTGTAACGGCCGGCGTGATTCTCGCGCCTGCCCTGCCTGCTGCCACTGCTGTATAAACCCCTTCTTCAGACGGTTCAAGTAAGCCATTTTTTACTCCACTAAGCCGTTACTCTGTTCGGATTTCCTCTCTAACTTGACCACCGGAGGGTCCTCGGTGGTACAACCACCCCGGGACTTCCTTGCAGGTAGCTCGGCAACAACCAAGCTCAAACCCATTGAGATCCACACGCTTCAGGAGCCTGCCTCCAGATCCAATATCAGCCATCCATCGCCGCCATCAGCAGATCAACGGAAGGTAACATCTTGGCGTGATCCAGTCGCGTCAAAAAGGGTCTGAATGCAAATTATCTTAAAACATAAGGGGCTGAGATTTTGCAATTGAGAGAAAGCTTTGCATGATTATACTTAACTGGAAGTGAATGTACATATCCTTAAATTCTAAGGGATGGAGGATAATTTTACAGCTATAAGACAAAAATTCACCGGATTGTGGATTGCTCATGCAGCTTTATATATATGTTATACAGGATGACAGATACTAGCGTTTTCGGTAACCGTGTTGCACAAAATTATAGAAATTTATATGATAAATCTAATTATTAATTTAATGATGCTTAAAATAAATAATGAGGATAAGGGCGTTTTAATTACGAGCATCCCATGTAAATCAACAATGTTTTTTTTATTTCTCTGAAAAAATAAAAAATTATATCACCAATCAATTTCAAAATTAAACGATCCTTTTTTATTTTGCCCGTAGAGACATGCGCGCGCGCGTGTATATATATATATATATATAGAGAGAGAGAGAGAGAGAGAGAGAGAGAGTAATGAAGGAAAGATGACATAGGAGAGAATTTCCTCTATGGCGTCGAAAAAATATCCATTCCCTCATTTTTTTCGACGATCGGCATCTGCTATCTTCATCGTTATCATCTAAGATGTAGGTACACCAAATTTCATTTGATTCTACAACTTTTTCACCGTTGATTTAGTAATGTAAAAAGTTCTATTGTCGGTAAACCGTTAATTTTGAACCTACTAAATCAATGGTGAAAGGGTTGTAGAATCACATGAAATTTGGTGTACCCATATCTTAGATGATAACGATGAAGATGGTAGGTGCCGATCGTCGGAAAAAATAAGAGAGGGTATTTTTTCGACGCCATAGGAGGAAATTCCCTCCCATGGCCTCATTCCTCCATTATATATATATAATTCCATAAGAAATGAGTGCATATATCAAAGTATAAAGATGCCTACTATAAATGACTAGTTATTGGTATGTATTAACTCCTTAATTTTAGAGGTATACGACAAAATTAGCGTGTAATTACAATATTATGGTTATTCATTCTCGTCTGTAAATGAGTTGGGTCGGATCAGATTTAGCGTGTCCCATATCCATACCTGTTTATTTTTTATGGATCCAGACCCATCCATGTACCAGACAGGTCTGTACAGACTGGACCCAGACCCGGATCCATTATTAATTTGGTCAGATCCGTTTGCCGAGATCCATTTATCAAATTTAATTTTTTGAAATGCATTACCATAACTTTTGAGTTTAGGAATGATTTTCAAATGTTAAAATATAATTAAAAATCAACTCTTAATGATTGATAATCCTATTTGTAAAATGTGCAACTAATAGAACTAAATAATTATAATCCACAGAGCATATATAAAAGTAACTTAAAGAGAGATGCAGACGAGAGACAGGGAAAGAAAATTAGAAGGAAAGAACTACCGTTACTTTTATATAAAGAAACCGGATTTTGGATTAATTATTAATATTAGATATATGGGTTGGGTCTCAACGGGTCATAATCAAACACATTTATATCCGATCCATTTATTAAGTAGTTAAATGAGTATGGGTCGGGTCCGGGTCTGGATTGGGTCAAATTTATACTAGATCCGGATTTTATTAGTGGGTCTGGGTCTAGACCCAATCCATTAACAGGCTTACCCGAATCCACTCAAAACTTATTCCAAATATATTCCAACAGTGGCAAATATAGTATGGGTATTGGTTTATCTGGGTACCAATATTAGCAGCTTCATAGAAAAACATGGAGCTTTGTTTTTGGGGATGGCCAAATAACCTATAATTTTTTACTCTATCTAAAGGATATATCAATGGACCTCAAATCTTTTGAAATTTGATATGTAAACTATTTAAAACATGTAGATTAATAAGATCGATTTGGATCGGTGTAAAACATGAGAGGGTGTTGTTTGTTTGTAAAGTCGACATCATTTTATATAATGAGCCTTAGGATCAAGGGATGAGCTCTCTCCCTCTCTCTCTAGCCGATCCTATGAGATCCGGCCTCATTTCTTATTTTAAGATCCATTTTTTAAACACACAATCCATCGTGTTTTGTACCGATCCACTCAGATTATCGTGATCAACACAAGTTAGATATGTTATGTATCAAATTTTACGAGTTTTAGAGACGTGTAACTCATCGATCAAATAGACTAAAAAATTGACGGCTTTACGATGCATGAAAAATAAGATCGCTTGATGGATGTGTTAGAGATCTTCAAATCTAATGAAAATTTATACATAACTTATCTAATACAGGTAGATCAAAGTGATCGGTATGGTTCGGTGAAAAACACGGCGGCATGTGTGTTTAAAAGTTTGTCTTCAAAATAAGAAATGAGAACCGGCCTCAAGCTAGCCTTAGACACGAGTCTGAGTTTCAGCACTGCTTACTATCCTTAGACAGACAAACATTCAGAGAGGAGCATTCAGATCCTAGAAGATATGCTCAGGGTCTTTATGCTTGACTTTGGAGGATCGTGGGAAGATCATCTGCACTTCGTCGAGTTTGCATACAACAACAGTTAGCGGGCAAGCATTAGGATGACCAATTTCGCAGCACTTTACGGTCGGAAGTATCGCTCTCTTCTGAATTGGGACGATGAGGGAGATAAAGAACTTCTTGGACCAGAAATGATCGTGGTGACAGTTGATGTAGTGCGCATGATCAGGGAGAGGATACATGTAGCCCAGGACAGATGGAAGCTTTGGGAAGATGCGAAGTGTCGACACTTGGAATTCCAACCTGAAAATCATGTATTCTTCAATATCTCTTCAAATAGAGGAGTGATCGATTTGGCAGGCATGGAAAACTCAGCCCACGATATATCAGACCATTTGATATGTTGGAACGGGTAAGAGATGTGGCTTATCGTTTGGCGCTACCACCATTATTGGAAGGAGTGCATAACATATTCAGCATATCTCAGTTACGCCATTACGTGAGCGACCCCAGTCACGTACTCAGAGTTTACTGTACAGACCGATCTGATTTGCGAGCAACAACCAGTTGAGATATTGGATCAAAATGAGAAGACGTTGCGGAACAAAGTGGTTAAGTTGGTCCGAGTTATGTGAAGAAAGGATTCAACCTGAGAACACGAGGACGATATGCATACACAGCACCCTCACCTATTTGAAGAGTAGTTCCTTGTATAAATTTCGAGAACAAAAATTTTCTAAGGAGGGTGGAATGTAACGACCCTAAATTTCATGTACATTTTTGTTAACATCGTCATTAATAAATGTCGTTTTCTTTCAAGAAATAATTATATTTAAAATGTTCGATAACTAGATTGAGACGGCTCAATAATAATTGAGTCGGCTCAACATTCGTTTGGAAAGTTGTCCCCTTCACTGTCTGCTTAAGATGGCTCAAGCTATTCTTGAGCCGGCTTAAGCCTCTCTCAATCCCGAAATATTTCAGACATCAAGAGATGATAACTTTTGGGATTATGACCGTTCGTTTCATCTCCAAAACCGCACAATTAAATCTGAAACCCCCAATTCTTCATTTCCATCATAAATTCTCTTTTAATGACATTAATTCTTTTTATCATCCCTTAATTGCCTTAATTTTTTTAATCCTCCATACTTCCATTTATTTATTTCATATTCTTTCATTGTCCCAAACCCATCTATCCTCTGAAAATTCTCTCCCAAAATCCTTCAAGGTAAACCAGAGAAATTCCTTCTCCTAGATAACGACGCACCGATCTCCTTCCATCTAGACGAGTTCCGCTTAGGTCTCAAATGAATATATTGGTGATACGATTGTTATATTGTATCACAGAGCAAGGAAGTCCCATCCTCTTCCTCTCTTGAACTCTCTTTCATCTCTACTTCTCACTTTTCCTATGTCTTGACTCATCCACAAATCATTGCTTGGTTTTAAGATATGTAAATAGACATGGATAATTTTTATATCGCTGTTAATCTGGTGGAACCTATGCTCACTTATTGTTCCTTATGTTAATGACACCCTTTATATGCTGTAAATATACATAAACCATATTATGAAATATTAGAAATGAATGTAAACCAAAACTGCAACGTATACGGTTAAAGATTTTGTAACATTTTAGAAAAATAGTAAATATTATTTTGGAATTTAAATAATAATATGTTGGGTTTTACGGATATGATAACCAATATGGATTTGAGTTTTCATAAATTGGTATAATTACATATACCTTCATTTTTGGTATTAATTGAAAATAAAACGAATTTATAATTATAAGGACATTTGTTAATGGGGTTTTCCTTAATTGGTTTTAAAATAATGGTATTATGGGTTTTTATTAATATTATAGTAATTATCGAAATTGGGTTATAATAATTTGGTCATGATAAAACTAATAAGTATTTTGGGCATGGTTAGCTTAATTAACATTAGTATTTTCTTAATTCGATATATATATATATATATATATATATATATATATATATATATAAAGAGAAAATATGTTTTTGTTTTGTTGTTTAGACATGAGATGCATGGGCTCTCATGCCTTAAAACCTCCTATGCCTCCGTGCTCTCATCTCTTCATCTCGCCCTCTCATTTCTTCATCTTACACTCTCTTTGCAAACCCCAAACCCAACTTCAAGCCTCACAACCTTAAACTTGATCAAGAATAAATCTTCATAAATTCTTCAAGTGGCATCCTATAAGTTAAGGATCTTCATAACTTCTCACTCAAATTGGTAATGTTTTCTCTTTTCATGAAGAGTTGGGCCATGTAAAAGGGTTAGTTGCATGTTAAAATTTGAGTTTTGATGAGGTTATGTGGTGTGATGGTTCTAGTAGAGCTTTACTTGATGTTTACACTTAATTTTGTGGAAGTTAATGATATTTTGATGTATGAGGATTATGATTTAAAAGTGTTTTGAGTTTTAGAACTATGGATCTATGGATTTGTTGGTTTTCAAATGAAATTTGGTGTAAGTTGGGATCTCTGAAAAATATTTTGCATATAGATTCGACCTATTTAGACCACTAGGAGACCCCACTACGTAAACGAGACTCTAACTCTCAGGTTAGACTGCAATTTGCGGTCCAAACGATTTTTTTGGTGGCCCAAATTTTGATGCAGGTGTCGTGGTTTGGCCAGTATGTCTTATACATGATATATAAACCCTTTTTATATGCTAAATTGTCTCAAATTCCCTGAGTAAAAATTTGGAGTTGTTTTACTTAGTTTTTTGAAGACGTCTTACGGTTTTTAAACTTGATTTTTGGATTTCTACGTTATGACTTGGTCGTTCGACGTTCGTACGTCGACGCCGGGGATATTTTATCGCTTTGGCATGTGTTGACCATAAGTTCTAATCTATGTGCGCTTCACTCGTCATTTCAATTTTGATATGGGTTTTTATACGATTTCGATTGTAGGTACAATCGTGGGGACTTCCGAGATGACGAAGAAGAGCAAGGCTTTCGTCGGCTTCAACTAGAGCGAGGTTCATATCGGTGAGTAGATGTATATCTACGGGGGAAATCGGGTGGATGGCGTAAAGTATCCCCGTAACCGTAATAATTAGAATACTATATATATATTAGAACCGTATACCTAACCTATAGAGTCATGCTAGAACACTAGATGCGTATATTCATACATTTAGTAGATAGTTATATATTTAGTGTCTATTTCCAAGCTATTAGGCTATATGCCACGCCCCGCTTCCTAATAGATGGAAACGGTGACGTGGCAAGCCCGCGACGTATTTATTTCGAGAAAGTCATTTTCCGGAATAAATACGCTAAGCGTAAAAGAAGCAATATAAAAATGACAAGAAAAGTAACATGAGATTTAAAATTCAACAACTTTATTTACATTCAACTTGATTCATTTTCAATACATGATTTCAACCGAAAAAAATACAAGAATGGAAATGCCTAAACAATGGCATATATAAACTGAGAAAAGATAACTGGTCTAGGCCTGGGTCTCGATCTGATCGTGCTCCTCCTCAGAGATGTCTACTTCCTCAGTCTCCACGATATCTGACGAATATTTAAAGAAACAAAGGTGGGTGGAATGCCCGTCAGCGAACTTTCGCTAGGTAAGTCCCAAAAATGAAGTGAAATATCAGGTGTAATGATAAAAAAATTGTATATCATGAACAATTGATTATGAAGTATAATGTGTCGGCATGTCGTTTAATGTAAACATGGCAAGTTTATTTAGCATGCGGTTATTTATATTAGGATAATTAACATGAGCAACGTATAACATGGCCGTGTAGTGTAGGTATAGTGAACATGAAGTGAATGTAAGTGTCTTAATAGGTCTCTACTTGGGTATACTAATTTAACATAAGTTCAAGGGTGAATATCAACCAATCTTGAGAGTTTTCTCGAACCCAACATGCTGTAATTCAGGGGTAAGGAACCACGGGCCCGAATCAAGTGTTAGTAATGGGATTTCAACCTAGTGTTGAAGTATTCCAAACTCAACAGGCTGTAATCCAGGAGTAAGAAAACACGGGCTCTCATGATAGCTTGCTTGTGTTAGTAGACATTGATTCATGATTTAGTGGGACTCCTGAGATTTCGTTGGATTCATGCATAAACTATCCCAACACCCCATGTATGTTAAGTTACAGTTAAAATTACCAGCCTGGCTCGAGTCCATGAATACATCAAGTTGCAAGATTGAGTTCATGTATATATTAAGTATTCATGTTAAGTGTTCATGTATTCATATCATGTTGTATTCATGGTTCGAGTCAAGCCATAGTGTTCAAATATTCATATTTTGTTTTAGTCAAGTTCAAGTGTTCTGATTTATGATCAATGGTTAAGTATACCTGTTTGAGTTCGATATTGATTTTGTGTGTTCAAGTTCATGATCAAGTATTCGTGTTTGATATTGGATTATGATTTGAGTTTGGATTCGGGTTTGATTTAGACTCAGACTTGAGTCAGACACTTGTAACCGATTTAGATCCTGAATTAGGTTCGAGAGTTATCGTTAACTGCTGCACATGGACAGCAGAATTTGTGTTTTTTTCCAAAACAATTACTATTGACAACTCTGTTAAGTTTTCTACCTTAAATAGGTAAGCACTCACTTTCTCCGGCTCTTTGAGACTCAAGAGAATTGATCCCGCTTAAACCTATATTTACTAAAATCCTTAAATATTGTTTTATATAACTCGAGAGGGTTTTATGAAAAATATTTTAAATAAAATTTCAAAATAAATCTCGAGAATTTATTTATATTATTTAGGGTTTTCATGGATGTGAATTTTAAGGATTTGAGGTATTTTAGTGATAATAGCTTAGCTTGGAAAGTTCATGGTATTTTATTGTAAAACTTGTCTTTTGTGGGTATCTTGATGGTATTTTGGTGAAACTTGTAATTATTTTATTAAAAATGTAAGTTTATTATATTTTGAAAATATACGGATTTGTACTTTTTATATAATTATTAAAAATTAAATTTTATTTAAGTAGAAAAATGCGTTTTTCTTAAAAACCGTATTTAAAACCTTTCGAGACCGAATGCTCCGTGAGGAGGTCTGCATCTCGCTCTACTAGCCTAAGGATGTGCGATAATCCGCACCATCCAATAGCGGGTCCCCTAAAGAGGGTTGTAGAGGTATATTCGCAAAAGAGTTAAAAATACAATTTAAAAGAAATCCGGTTTTATTGTAAATGGTATTTTCTTGTAATATTATATTCGTAACAAAAATTCATAAACGGGTATATCATGCTATGGAAACCAAGCATGTACGTGAGAGGTAGGCCGTTACCTCGTGAATTTTTCTATAGGTATGTTTAAGCAAAACATTAAAAGATGATATATACAAAGTTCATGGTATTTTAATGTAAAATTTAAGTAAAAGTTATTTTGCATGATATTTTTGATTAAAAATTGGTTCTAAACATTGGTTTTATGATAACAAGCATGGTGTAAGAATATGGAGAGCAATGTTTAAGAAAAAGTAGAATTTCTAGGGTTTAGAAGAAGATGTCGGTATTAACTCCACTTACTGACTTATGTTTTGAAATGAGATTTTCAAGGAAGAAGAAGAGAGATGAAAAGGTAGAAGAAGGAGGGTTGAATTTTGTGGTGTCGTGGGATCGTCGGAAAAGATTCAATTCTTCGCCGGAAGTTGACCGCTTGCTAACTCCTTTTCTACTCCACTTGTACTTAGAAAATTTTGAGAGTTTTGGCTAGAATTTTCAGAATGATGAAGGGCTAGGGCATTTGGTGGTATTTATAGTGTAGAATTAGGGTTTTAGAATTAAAATGGTGAATTAAAATGCATTAAAATGGTGATAAATTGGGAATTGAAGGGTCTCTGTTTGATTGCAGAGTAATCAAATAGTGCAGGAGAATTAGGGGTAGGTGAAGGGGTGTGTGTGCAAAACTCGGGGACACATGGCCACCATAGAACCGTCGGCGCTGGCCCAGGAGCAATATCCGCCGGTCATACTAGGGTTTTGGGGTTCTAAATTCTTTCCACGTGTACATCTCAGTGTTAACACCCTTTTGCACATGTTTGATTTTTCTGACTTTTCATTTTTGTGTGTATTGCACGTGGAAACTTTTGGTCTTTCAAAAAGTTTAAAAAAATCAGAAAAAATAATGTGTCTGATGGGATTCGGACACAGGGGCTACGTCACAGCAGTGCAAGAGGTTTACTAGTGAGCTACAAGTTGCTTCTTACTGTTATTTAGCAAAAGTAATTTATAACTCCAACTCAGGCAGTGATGCACTCTTCTGTACATTAAAAAAAAGAAAAAAAAATTTGTACAGTGATTTCAGAGTCGTTACACTATATATTTATACATACAGTTATATATGTATATATATGATATAGGTATATATATTATTATAGTTTTGTGCTGTACATGATTAGATGTCCGTACTTTATATGATTTGAGTTGGCGTACACGACTATAGATCCGTACTGTATTGATTGAATAGCATTGTATGATGGAGGTTTCGTACATGATGTGATGAGGATAGATTGCCAAATACGGCCGATATTCATTCGACTCGAGGAGTCTTGTTAAATCCCAAATCGGGAATTTATGAGATATTAGAGCCATACTTAAGAGAAAAAAAAGATTCGTTACGCACTTTTAAATGATAACGTTAAGGGTGCACTACGAATTTTCAAAGATATCTATTTCAAAAATATTGTAGCCCCTTATTTTCAAAACAACGTTTCATGCTATTTTAAATTATAACTGTATGGCTCATATGTAGTTAGATATTTTAATGATTGTTCACGTTACGATTTCCTTCTTCTGTATATGCTAGCGCTTCGATTACTTATGATATATACTATGTTTATACCTTTACCTCTACTTAGTTTAGTTTACCAAGACACTCACACCATTACCGATGATTTCATGTTGCACTTACACATACTCGCATGTTACACCCACACCTTATCGGTAATTGACATGCCACATACACATATAAAACTTGCCATATCACTTGTATCACACTATATCCCATTAGTATTGTAGATTACTTCTTGTCACCCAGCATCGCGTACTGTTCCGTTTATTATACCTCCTTTCCATTGCTCACATGAACATACTTGTAGTACACTGTAAAATTACCAGTGATTTATATGTTGCACTTACACAGACTCGTATGTTTCATGCACACACCATTGGTAATTGCTATACTACACACATATATAGAACTTACCACCTTATTTCGCATCATACTATATTCATTCCAGTATCTTAGATCACTGCTCATTACATATCTGTATGTATTACACCATTGTTCTGTGCTTTTAATTTGTTCTATTATTGCTATGTTCTTGTGCGATGGTGTTTTCATGGGATTCCCATTTTTATGAGATTTGAGAAACAGTGGAGATGATTTTATAAAACTTGTGAATATTTTAAAAATGCGGTTTTCTTTTGATGTGATGATTTGACGTTCACCATGAGTTTTTTTGTTTTGATGATATGAGTACTATCCGAATCGAAGAAGGGGCCGAGAGACCTACTACGAATATATGGTGGACTCGATACGATACTGAGGGGCAGGAAGTCTGTAGGGGGGTATGGGGAGCTTACCGAGGTGGATCGATACCAGAGATAGATTAGAGTACGCGGATTTCCGGGAGATGCCGATCAGGGCTACCGATATCAAGAGCACCGGTCTGATGAGACGGTGCTTACGATATTGGGTTTTTACGTATTGATACTGGACACGGGATTTATGAGGATTTCAAGTGTCGATGCCGGACACTCAATTTTTTTTGAGGATTTTGAGGGTTGATGATGGACACCCACTTGATGATATATATATATATATATATATATATATATATGTTATGGATGACATATTCCCACATATTGATTGATCATGGGGATCATGTGTGTTGTACGCTGTTCATATCAGGAAACTGCATTTTAATACCGCTCATTCATTATCTATTCTGTTATATATCGGTGCTATTAACCAGTGTCTGCTCAGTAATTATAGATTACAGGTATTCGTGATACAACACTGAAAACACACTCAATATCATGGATATAGCATTTGGGAGCCGACACTGCAATCAGAACAGAGAACCGACCGATATCCAAAGGACTCTTTTTGCAATAAACAAGTGCGCACACAATTTTTGGTCCAACACAATACATGTGTGACACTAGATCATGATGGGGGCTGTCTTGGCACAAAAGGAGCATGTATGGGTGTGATGTGCATTAAATTTGCATTGAATGCTAAAGATTATGATGTGATTTGAAATATCTAGTTTCCTTCCAAATCTTTGAAGACAAACCAGGTTATTTTAGACAAATCAAACAGCGCCAGGATGATGTTGGAGTTGGCATAAGACCACACAACCAATACGAGATCCTTTGCTAGGACCAAGACTGGACACACTCCCATAAAACTCGAGCTCGCCGGCCCCCTTGCCCTTTTTGTCCCCATATTTCTTCTGTCCCTCTCTTGCAGTCACATCATCCTATTTTTATTACTTGTTTAATCTTTTTTTGTGCCTATAAATACCAGGCCTTTGGGCAAGTTAGAGGGCACTACTTCTTTTGTAAGAGAAAAGTGTGTAAACATTGTAACTAGTGATCTTGTAGCTCTTAGTGTGAATTTCTTGCCTTCCTCTAGTCTTGCAATCTCTTTTCTTGAGCTTGCAAGATTAGATTTTGGTATTTGAATTCACTTATTTGTACTTTGAACCATTGTAATCAAGCTTCATTTATATCAAGTTGTTTCTTGTATATCTTCTCCTTTTGTTGTTATTTCAATTTATGATGTGTGAGTAGTTGTTCTGGGCTATGGTGAGGTAGGTTGTGGAAGGACTTTACTTCCAACCCCTCCCTTTTGATTCTTGCATTTTACACTTCTTTTCTTAATTATGCAATTTTATCATGTTTTGTTTGATATGATATATCGTTTTGAATGGTTGCAAATTAACCTTTAACATATATCCTATTCCTTCTTTACATTTTATTATTGCTATATTATGATGTGAAGTTGAAATGAATACGGATTTATGTTAAGTGTCGTAACTAGCTAGATAGGATATATAGCACATAACCATATATTCTATACTTGCTAACTTCACTTAACTAACTCCATATTTATTTTATTCTCAAACTCAATTTTTTTAGTTTCTATTTTACTTAACCTTGATATCGTATTCTAACCCGAAGCATGTTTCGGATAGATGCGGCATACTTTTGCAATTCAAATGGGAACTAAAAAAATGAACCTTGAATCAAAACGGAGAGTTAGGGGTAAAAGTCGTATTTCACTCATACTAAACCTTAGCCTAAGTTTTCCTTAAAACAAAACCTTTCTTCTTTTAATTATTGCAACACGTGACAACTCCTTTCCAAACCTCTTGATTTATAACTCAAATTGATGCCGTGATATCCACTCCTTGTGGTTCGACCTGTGCTTGCCGGCTTGCTTCAACGCACCGTGCACTTGCGGTATTTTTAAAACCCAAGACTTACACCGTGCACTATTTTCACCGACAAAACCGACATATCTTAATTAAAACAAAACTCGACAAAAGCACGACACAGTGAGTATTTGAACAAGTTTTTGGCCCCGTTGCCGGGGAGTGGCAATATCACTAAGCCATTTTGAGTTATATTTGTATATACCTTTAAAACCAAAACATAAAAATCAAACTTTTTGACATTGTGCTCTCTGTTCTTTAGACCTGCTAACACCACGAAACTATTTAGAAAAATCAAACAATATAAGTGAGAAGATACTAAGAAATGAAGACCACAGAAGGAAATTGGAGCCTCATCTCATTGATTGGACCGGTTACATCATTGAATTTTCCGAGCTCGCCGGCCCAAACACTTCCTATTGCTTCCAAATTTTCTCCTATTCTTTATTGCTCAATTATTTTCTCAATTGTATTGTTTGATTTCTATTATTTTTAGTATGCATGGATTTGGCCACACATATCGCTTTACATACTAAAGTAGCCATTTTTACGACATTTTCAGATACGAGGAATTTGCGAATAGTGATTGTGCGAAGAAAGGGGTGCGCTCAAAGCCAAGGTGATAATAGGATACAATGCCGAAGATCCGGGTAGATTGACCCGCGCAAGCGAACCTTTCGAACCGAACGGATTCAAGTCAAACGGGGGTTTCTTAACCCAAAATCCATCGGTACGTATTCCTTATAATACCTTCTTCTCAAATCCGACGCATCCACTACTCTATCTTTACAGGATTCTTTGCAAGCACATTACCAAACGCCAAAAGGAATTAACCCGTATTTTATTGCAGTGCCACTTTTAAACATAAAAAATGATTTCTTGATGTGTTGAACAACTTTTTCATTGAATTGCGCATTGCATAACTTTAATGCGGATTTAAGGGCAAAAGAACCCCAATAAGATACGGTAAGGGATTTCATCACCCTTCTCCGTGGCCCAAAAACCACAAAGAACGAGCATATTTTTCACACCCCCATTAACATTAAAAGAAATTAGACTTTCAGCCTCTAAGGACTTCGCGCTCACTAGGGAAAGTTAAGTGTATTTCGAACACCGTCCATTGGTACATTGTTTAAGAAGTGTCTAGAAAAGTGTGAAAGGCGCAACCACCGAAAGAGAGAAGGTTATTCTAATTAAGGAATCTCGCGACAGCGAGGGACAACCTCCCTTCTTTTCTGCACTTACTCGGCTTCTTGATCAGTCTATCTTGGGCCCGTTTCGTGGTATATTTTTACTTCACAAAGCAAGTTTTTTGAGCAGGTCTAGTTGACCTAGGTAACTCTAGACTGTTTAGGTGTGTGCAGTGTGTCTTGTTTGTTTTCTTGTTATACCTTTTTGTGTGGTATTTGTTGTTGTGAATATTTTGGGTAAACAACACCTTTTTCCTCCATTTCCTCAGTCTCCCCCTACCACTTCCGGATAGTGCATATCAGTTTGGACTAAACATTCACAATCTCGATTAGTCCGGTTTGTGACTGTATCTTCCAACTCTTCCACACCTTCTGATTCCTCAGAACCTTCCGAGACCTTCTTACCTTCTGCTTCATCGGAGCCGTCTGATCCTATACTTCGTTCATCTTCACCTTCTTCTCCTACACCACCGACAATGACGGCACAAATGATTGTGGAACAGCAGGAGGCGGCGCTACAGGACAGATGCTACCCACACCGTTCATCCCTACCTTTATGCATAGTATTGCCCACCATTGTGGTAAACAACTATGAAATCAAGCCGCAATTCATACCACTACTCCCGAAATTCTACGGACTCGAGTTCGAGGATGCTTATCTTCTAATCAATGAATTTGAAGGAGTGTGTGCTATGATGAAAATTCATGGAGTGGGTGAGGATGTCGTTAAGCTTAAATTCATTCCCTTTGCGCTTAAGGACAATGCGAAAAGTTGGTTAAACAGTTTGCCAGCTTGATCAATCACGACTTGAGACGACTTTGTGAAAGTGTTTCTAAATTTTTTTTTACCCTATTCATAAAATCGTGCGAATTCGGAATGAAATCCACAATTTCAAACAAAAAGAGGGTGAAATTTTTTGGAAATGCTTAGAAAGATTCAAAGACATCTTAATCAAATGTCCCCATCACGGGTTAGAACAATGGAGGTTATGTCAGATTGTCTATGAAGATTTAGACTCCAGTTCGCACATGATGTTAGAGTCCATGTGTCAGTATAAATTTCTGAGCTATGGTGCCAAGTACGCATGGAACTTTTTGGAGGAACTGGTTGACAAGACCATTCAGTGGGAGAGTGTGAGTGAGAAACCATCTGTGACTAGGAGCGGTGCACACATTGTTGACACCTCTATAGCTGCCGAAGAAAAAATCGCCGCTCTTATACGGCGAATGGAAGCTTTAGAGGGCAAAAATTCACCGCTATCAGTCAATCAAATTTCTCAGACTTTGTGCGCTAACTGTCAGCATCCTAGCCACATAACAGAGGAATGTCCGTTTCTCGTTGGGTCCCAGGGACCTGAAAACGTTAATGCGCTGTATCAAAACCAGCGTCCCAGGAATGATCCCTTCGTACAGACATACAACCCTGGTTGGAAGAATCATCCCAATTTTGCTTGGAATCAGACACTTTTTCAAAACAACAATTCAAACCCGTCTTTCCAACAATTTCAAAATTCAAATTTTCAAAACCAGAAATTGGGATACTCAACCAACTAGCCCCAACAGTCGAATCAGCCCAACCCAACCTTTACACCCCCTGGGTTCGCCCAAGACGATAAGAGGGTGTCATCCATTGAAAAAGAGTTGGAAGTTTTGATTAAAACTTCTACGCAGACATCGTCTAGTCTGGCTACTTTTATGCAAACATCTGGTCAGTTGCATAGCGCTAACACTCAAGCGATAGCCAGACTAGAAATCCAAATCAGTCAACTAGCTGCTGCAGTTAATGAACGTGAAAAGGGAACATTTCCCTCTCAACCCGTAATGAATCCAAGAGAGCAGAGAAACAACAACGCTCACATTGTTCAGCAGAACAATATTGAGAACGCGAATGCTGTCACTGTCCTCGAATCAGGACGTACGATTGACAACAAGGTTGTCAACCCCAACGACTCATCCAAACGTGCGGTTGTCAGTTTACCAGCACATATCTCATCTTCTGTTCCTCATTGTGATCTGTCGTCATCTTCATTACCTTCTTCTTCTTCTCCTTCTTTGTCGTCGTCTGCTGCACATCCTTCAAAGCAGCTTGAGAATTCGCTGCAAGTCCACCCTGATGATCCAGCAAGAACACTCCCGCTTTCTGCACCTGTTCCATCTGCAACTTCTCCAAACTTCGTGTTTGGGCCTAAGGTTCCCTATTCTAATAGGTTGAAATCAAAGAAGCCTTCTGCAAGTATGGAAAAGGTGTTAGAGGTTTTCAAACGCTGTGAGGTTAACATTCCGTTGTTGGACGTAGTCCAGCAAGTTCTGGCATATGCAAAATTTTTGAAGGATTTGTGCACGCAAAAACGACGCACGAATGTGCCTAAAATAGTCTTCTTGGCCGCCGCTCTAAGCGATGTCTTGTTCAAATCCATTCCGGTAAAATATAAGGACCCTGGCTGTCCTACTATTTCTTGCACTATCGGGGACAAGCAAATCAATCGTGCCTTGTTAGACTTAGGGGCAAGTGTGAACCTTCTCCCATACTCAGTTTACAAACAACCAGGATTGGGAGAACTCAAGCCGACCAGAGTGACTCTGCAACTGGCAGATCGATCAACAAAGGTACCGAGGGGAGAAATCGATGATGCTCTAATCAAGGTCGGGGAATTCATATTTCCCGTAGACTTCATTGTGTTGGAGATTGAACCCGTCACCAATCCCAGCGGTCAAATTCCGGTCATATTGGGATGGCCTTTCCTAGCCACATCCAACGCGTTGATCAATTGTCGTAATGGATCCATGAAACTCTCATTTGGAAACATGACAGTTGACCTCAACATCTTCATGCTAGGAAACCAAGCGAGTGAGAAACACGAAGACACATTTGAAGTCAACGCTGTACACGATATATCTGAGGAGGGGACATTTGACTTCAAAAATGAGTGTCTTGATGAAACGTTTGAAGAACTGTTTTCTGAGGAGCATCTTTATCTTGAGAAGCGAAGTCCTGAACAAGCATCCTACGCACATTGGGACCCCCAATTTGAACCACTTCATAATGAACTGGCCCTTGAAGTGCGACCATCTATAGAGGAGCCACCACAACTTGACCTCAAGGTTCTTCCTGACCACCTCAAGTATGCGTACTTGGGAAATAATGAAACGCTTCCAGTTATAATCGCAACCGACCTTGCGCCTGAGCAAGAGTTGGCCCTCATGGACATTCTGAGAAAGAACATGGAAGCGATTGGGTGGTCAATGGCTGATATCAAAAGAATCAGCCCTACTATCTGCCAGCACAGAATCCATATGACTGATGATTCCAAACCCTTCAAGGATCCTCAACGCCGGCTTAACCCGGTGATGAAAGAAGCGGTACGGAATGAAATGCTGAAGTGTCTGGACAATGGAATCATCCATCCCATATCTGATAGCAAATGGGTAAGCCCCATTCACGTGGTACCAAAGAAATTGGGACTCACTGTAATCATAAATGAAGCAAACGAGCTAATCCCAATCCGCACACAAACGGGATGGAGAGTCTGTATTTATTACAGAAAGCTCAACGCAGCCACTCCCAAGGATCATTTCCCGCTGCCCTTCATTGATCAAATGCTTGAGCGCCTAGCCGGACATGCCTACTATTGTTTCTTAAATGGGTATTTCGGCTACAATCAAATTCTTATTGATCCAGAAGATCAGGACAAAACAACCTTCACTTGTCCTTTTGGTACCTTCGCCTACCGTCGCATGCCCTTTTGGGCTGTGCAATGCACCTGCAATATTTCAGCGGTGCATGATGAGCATCTTTCCTGATATGGTAGAGCGATTCTTAGAAGTTTTCATGGATGATTTCTCCATATTTGGAGATTCATTTTCCGAGTGTTTGAAGCATCTTGAGTTAGTTATGGTACGATGCAAAGAAAAAAACCTCACACTCAATTGGGAGAAGTGTCATTTCATGGTCAAACACGACATCGTATTAGGCCATATCATTTCTGAGAAAGGTATTGAAGTCGATAAGGCGAAAATCGACGTCATTTCAAGCCTCCCACCTCCATGGATTGTCCGTGACATTAGGGCGTTCTTAGGCCACGCCGGTTTTCACAGTCGTTTCATCAAGGATTTTAGCAAACTGGCTAGACCCTTGACTTCTTTGCTGGCTAAAGAGACCCCCTTTGATTTCTATTCTAAGTGCCTTCATGCGTTCAATCTTCTAAAATCGGAACACACTTCTGCTCCGATTTTAAGTGCACTAGACTGGAGTGAACCTTTTGAGCTAATGTGCGACGCTTCTGACTTTGCGATAGGTGCTGTCTTAGGACAGCAATTTGAAAAGAAGCCGCATGTTATCCATTATGCGAGCAGGACGTTGAATGACGCACAGCTGAATTACACCACCACAAAAAAAGAATTCTTAGCTGTTGTGTATGCGTTTGAGAAATTCCGTCCTTACTTGATCGGAACCCACGTCACGATTTACACTGATCATTCTGCGCTTAAGCACCTCTTTGCAAAAAAGGATGCCAAGGCCATATTGATACGTTGGATTCTCCTTCTTCAAGAATTTGACTTAACCATCAAAGATAAGAAGGGAACCGACAATATTGTTGCCGATCATTTGTCTTGCTTACCAAATGCACCAAGTGAGGAAATTCCAATCAACGAGTATTTCCCTAACGAACAACTTCTCTCCGTATCAGCCGAACCCTGGTTCGCTGATATCGTGAACTTTCTAGTCACCGGAGAAACACCTTCTTTTTGGTCGAATCAGGACAAGTCTAAATTTCTCTTCCAGGTCAAATTCTTTTATTGGGATGGGCCATACGTACTATCCTGATCAGATTATTAGACGGTGCATCTCTAACTTTGAAACAAGAAGTATTCCGTCCTTCTGCCATAATCAAGTTTGTGGAGGCCATTTTGGACCCAGAAAGACGGCTGAAAAGGTTTTGCAAAGCGGCTTCTACTGGCCGGCGCTTTTTAAGGATGCTTTCGAATATTGCAAAGCTTGCATCCGATGCCAACACATGGGAAAGATTGGAAAACGGAATCAGATGCCAAAGGGGTCCATTCTGATTGTGGAAAATTTCGACGTCTGGGGTATCGATTTCATGGGGCCATTCCCAAACTCTTTTGGGAATTTGTACATTTTGCTGGCTGTGGACTACGTGTCCAAATGGGTGGAGGCTATCTCATGTCGAACCAATGATAACAAGGTTGTCGTAAAATTCTTGAAATCTTTTCTCGTTCGGTACGCCTCGCACCATCATCAGTGATAATGGAACACATTTTTGCAACCTATCTTTTGAATCACTGATGAAAAAGTACTCCATTAGCCACAAATTTTCAATACCCTACCATCTTCAAACTTGCGGCCAGGTTGAAGTCTCCAATAGACAGATTAAACAGATTCTGGAAAAGACTGTCAGGCATAACCGCAAGGATTGGTCATTGAAGTTGAATGACGCGCTTTGGGCATTTCGCACAGCTTTTAAAACAAACTTAGGTATGTCCCCATACCGACTCATCTTTGGAAAAACACGTCATTTGCCTGTTGAATTGGAACACCGTGCGTTCTGGGCAATCAAACAGCTCAATGTCAACCTAGAAAAGGCCGGTAAGGTAAGAAGACTTCAACTAAACGAACTTGACGAGATACGCAATGATGCGTATGAGAACGCCAAACTTTACAAGGAAAAAATGAAAATTTTTCATGACAAGGCGATTCTTCGGAATACATTCACCATGGGGCAAAAGGTTCTGCTCTACGACTCCTGACTTCATTTGTTTCCATGGAAGTTGAAGTCACGCTGGACAGGTCTGTTTCTTTTGCGCACCGTCTTTCCGCACGGTGCAGTCAATATTGAAGATCAGCAATCGGGCAATACTTTTAAGGTCAATGGCCAACGTCTTAAGCCATTCTTAGATTTTCCTGCGGAAACTGAGGAGCTCATGTTTTTACACGAGACGCGTTATCTTGATTGAATCAATTCCCCTACAAAATCTTGTATATACTTTTTGTTTTCTTTTTATTGTTGTTTCCTATCAAACATTTTTTTTGACTCTTGTGTATAGCATGACAATGAGGACACTGTCAAGTTTAAGTTTGGGGGTGTTCGGTAAGCACGTATATTCTGTTGCATCATGTGTATATTCTGCATTGCATACATGTGTATAGTCTGCATCTTGTAAAAAAAAAAATTCATGTTAGCTAGCGGGAGAACTTATATTCAAAATCTAACGGTTCGGTTGATAATTTGAAATAACTAAATTCTTTTTGTGAGACTGACAACCCGAAAAACAACCTTCCCTTGTGTTTAACCATAACTGATATACTTTTTTTTTATAACACTTTACACGTGTCATCTGTTTTTTAGAATTTGATGAAAGTCTGACATGTCTGTAAAACTTTTAAAATTGATAAACATCTTTAGGATCAAACAGGTTTGTTCTGAGTTAAGTAATATCAAGAATAGTTCACGAAGTGAAGTAAATATGAGGAATATTATTGAGCTTTTAATTGAAACTAAAAGTTTGAAAAATAACCCTTCTGGAACCTTGTTGGAGTAATTACACACCTTATTCATAAAACACATCTTCGGATTAAAAAGAAAAGCTGGCTATATCTCCGTTTTCACTAAGTTCAGAATATTTTAAATAAAATAAGTCTTTTGTTTTGTGGCTTTGGTAACTTGGGTAATTAAGTTCTTGGGGTGTCTCCACACCTAATGCCCTAAAAACCATCTGGTTTGGGAGTCATTGACCAAACGCTCGCTAAGTTTCCAATCGCTAAATAAAACAAGCTAAGCAAGTGTTCTCTCTGAGTTAAAAGTCCTCACGGTTTTTTGTGGGGGAATAATCTTGGCGGAGACGAGTTTTTCTATTAAAAACAGTTTTTTCGCCGAGATATGAAGGTATGTTTATATAAGACGTTTTGCATGATAACTTTGGTGCGTATGAACTAAAACAAGTGAAGGATAGGAGTGAAGAATAAGACTTAGGTTCTCTGTTAAAATGATATATATTCTGACTTGAAACCTAACTTATGAACAAAAACTTGAGAAAATCTTAACTCCTTTCAAACTCGTGTAATCCTTCAGAAGTTTATCCTGGTTTGCAATTATGACATGATGACCCTAATCAAGTTCTTAGAAACTTAGAGACAATCACGTAAAGACGCGTATGAGTTTATATTAAACAAATTGCGAAGAGTGAAAAATAGGGTTTAACGTTTCTAACTTTGATTCTTAACCTTAAGATTAGAATCAACAGTTTCTCCACGACACTAACTTGACTTGATTTTGTGGGTGTAATCCGCTGAAAACCCTCAGGAGATAACACTCCTCCTACTAGAGACACCTAGAGGTTTAACGACTTGTTGCACGTGCTCAGTGCAATCGCGTTCCGTGCGAAAGTGAGTCTAGGATTTTTTTGTTTTGCTCGGAACGAGCAAAAGATAAGTTTGGGGGTATTTGTTCATCTCAGAAAACTGCATTTTAATACCGTTCATTCATTATCTATTCTATTATATATCAGTGCTATTAACCGGTGTCTGCTCAGTAATTACAGATTACAGGTATTCATGATACAACACTGAAAACATACTCAATATCACAGATATAGCATTGGGAGCCGACACTGCAATCAGAACAGAGAACCGACCGATATCCAAAGGATTCTTTTTGCAATAAACAAATGTGCACATAATTTTTGGTCCAACACAATACATGTGTGACACTAGATCATGATGGGGGCTGCCTTGGCACAAAAGGAGCATGTATGGGTGTGATGTGCATTAAATGTGCATTGAATGCTAAAGATTATGATGTGATTTGAAGTATCTAGTTTCCCTCCAAATCTCTGAAGACAAACCAGGTTATTTTAGACAAATCAAACATCACCAGGATGATGTTGGAGTTGACACAAGACCACATAACCAATACGAGATCCTTTGCTCGGACCAAGACCAGCTACACTCCCATAAAACCCGAGCTTGCCGGCCCTCTTGCCCTTTTTGTCCCCATATTTCTTCTATCCCTCCCTTACAGTCACATCACCCTATTTTTATTACTTGTTTAATCTTTTTTGGTGCCTATAAATACCAGGCTTTTGGGCAAGTTAGAGGGCACTACTTCTTTTGTAAGAGAAAAGTGTGTAAATATTGTAACTAGTGATCTTGTAGCTCTTAGTGTGAATTCCTTGCTTTCCTCTAGTCTTGCAACCTCTTTTCTTGAGCTTGCAAGATTAGATTTTGGTATTTAAATTCACTTATTTGTACTTGGAACCATTGTAATCAAGCTTCATTTATATCAAGTTGTTTCTTGTATATCTTCTCTTTTTGCATCTTTTCTTTTTGTTGTTATTTCAATTTATGATGTGTGAGTAGTTGTTCTTGGGCTATGGTGAGATAGGTTGTGGAAGGACTTTACTTCCAACCCCTCCCTTTTGATTCTTGCATTTTACACTTCTTTTCTTAACTATGCAATTTTATAATGTTTTGCTTGATAGGATATATCGTTTTGAATGGTTGCAAATTAACCATTAACATATATCCTATTCCTTCTTTACATTTTATTGTTGCTATATTTTGATGTGAAGTTGAAATGAATACGGAATTATGTTAAGTGTCGCAACTTGCTAGATAGGATATATAGCACACAACCATATATTCTATACTTGCTAACTTCACTTAACTAACTCCATATTCAGTCATTCTCAAACTCAATTTTTTTTAGTTTCTATTGTACTTAACCTTGATATCGTATTCTAACCCGACGCATGTTTCGGATAGATGCGGCATGCTTTCGCAATTCAAATGGAAACTTAAAAAAATGAATCTTGAATCAAAACGGAGAGTTGGGGGTAAAAGTCATATTTCACTTATATTAAATATTAGCCTAAGTTTTTCCTAAAACAAAACCTTTCTTCTCTTAATTATTGCAACACGTGACAACTCCTTTCCAAACCTCTTGATTTATAACTCAAATTGATGTCGTGATATCCACTCCTTGTGGTTCGACCCGTGCTTATCGGCTTGCTTCAACGCACCGTGCACTTACGGTATTTTTAAAACTCGAGACTCACACGTGCACTATTTTCACCAACAAAACCAACATATCTTAATTAAAACAAAACTTGACAAAAGCACGGCACCGTGAGTATTCAAACATACACGATCCGATATGACGCGCTTATAGATACTGATGTGATATCTATGCATATACATATTTATATTTGTTATCACATAATATGAAAGCATTATACTGTATGATCTAGGCAAATCGTTATGCATTTCGATTTCTACCTAGTGATATCTTCTGCTCACGAGTTGGCAACTCACCCCCGTGGTGCTATAGTTTCTTGTAGAACTGACCGCTCGGATCAGTAGTGTCTTGCTGGCTTGCTTCTTCTTCTCTGGGTGATTTCTTGGTAGGTGAGTTATATTCCCGATCGTAACCGCTGCTTGTATATTTGTATTCTTTTTGTTCTAGTTAAAACCCCATCGAACAAAACTTGTATATTTTGTGGAATTAGAGACGGGACTTGTATGCTATTTTTTATATGTCAAGTTTGGATATAGCTGAGTTGATGATACTTTTATTATTTCCTTTACTTTTTCTTGTGTTGATCTTTACCTTGGGCGTCGTATATTACTGTGTGGTTGTGATTCCGCCGATTGGGTGATGAGATAGCTTTCGATTGGGGATTATGATATTATATTTATGTGTATGTATCGGTTTTATCAAAATTTATAAGGGAGGTGCTGCAAAAATTTTAAATGACGAAAATGTTTTCAAATCTTAGTCTAAGACCCACTTGTGTTTTTCAAACAAACTTTACTTACGCTTTAAAAAGGGAATTTGATTTCATTTAATACCCCTTGTCCAAAACTTCACTTCCATTATCTTCTTAAAAAAGTTTAGATTCCTGATTTTTGGCTTACTTAGGTTATGGTGGGGTCCTATAGGCTTCACGTGATTCAAATGCCGGTCACGTGCCTTTTCTGAGTCATGATAGATTTAAACTTCAAAACCTGATCGTTTGAACGAATAGGCTTTGAGCCATCTCAACATAACTTGAGTCGTCTCATATAACCAAAGAGTGAATACCTACCTCTTGACATAGCGTGAGCCGTCTCAAGTTTGGATTTGAGCAGTCTCAAGACATGATCGAGCCGGCTTAACCTAACTGTGACCCGTCTCATGGAGACAGAGAATAAAACATGCCATCCTACACATTGTTGAGTCATCTCAATATTGCGTCAACCCGGCTCAAGAATAGTTTGAGCCGTCTCTTGTAACTAGGAAACCCAAGTCATGATCCTAGTTGACTTGTGAGCCGGCTCAAGACTATATGAGCCGTCTCAAACTGATACTCACACTGAACTAATATCTGATATGTAATTTAATCTGATACATCAACATTGCTTGTTTTACTACACCATATATGTCTCATCTCATACTATTTACTTTTTATTTTCTGAACCTACATGTCTTATGTGAACAAAACTAGTACATGCTCCACTTGACTCAACTCGAACTATGAATATCATTTGACATGAATACCGGACACTTTACATGAATGCTTGACAATTTACACGAATACTAGACATTTGACATGAACTCAATATGAGACATGAACTTATACTCTTTCTCTTATATATTCATGGCTTCGAGTTATACTTGTGACAATAATTATAATTTAAAACATGCAGGTGTTTGGGTAGTTTAAGAGTGAATCCAACAAAATCTCATGAGTCCCCTTAATACATGAATTCATGAATACTAACACAATATACAATCATGAGAGTCCTGTTTGCTTGCCCATGGGGACCTACCCTTGGGTTTGTGAATATTTCAATAACAATTGAAGTCCCGTTACTAACACTCTTGATTTGGACCGGTGATTCCTTACCCTTGGGGCTCTATTTTTGGAATTGAGAATACTCTTGAGGTTGGTTGATATTCATACTTGAACCGTTGTTAAGATAGATGATCCTTATAGAGATCTTTTAGGACACACTGACATTCACTTCATGTTCACTATATACATTTATTATATGCTTACATTGACCAACACATGCTATGCCATATTGTCTTACTCATATATTTATAGATGCCATGTACATTGTTACGTCATAATTGTTCACATGATAATGATTTCTATTCATGCTATATCACATGTCACCTTGCACTTTATTTGTTTAATCCACACCTCTTTTGGGAACTTACACGAGTGCAAGTTTGCTGACGGGCATTCCATCCTGTTTTCTTTTCTATCTTGGAAATGTTCGTCTGGTGACTTAGGGAAGAAAGAAATAGAACCGACGGAGGAGTATTCTCAACTTGCATCACAAGCGGACGACTAGTTCTATTCAGCTTTTTATTTCGTTTTAGCTTATTTCAGTATGCCTCTTGTTTAAGGCTTATCTTGTTATTTTAATTGCTTTAAGACATCTTGTAATCAGTTTTTAGACTCTGTAGACTTTGAATGTAATAAGTAGTTGGAATTTTATTCATTGGTTTTATTCTTGTAACCTTTATATTGCTTGCTATACGCTTAGTGTATTTGTTGTGAGAAATGACCTTCTCGGAATAAATACGTCGTGGGCTTGTCACGTGACCGCTACCACTCTCTTGGGAAGCGGGGTATGACCCCGCAAGGGGGCTGCTAGCCCCTTGATTTCCGGCCCGCTAATCGGGTAGCAGGACCCCTGTAAACTCTGCAAGGCCCTTGATATGCCCAAAGCACCCTCAAAATTGTTTTCAAAACACTACATGTGCTTATTGCACTTTGAGTTCGCATGAACTATTCGACCCGTTAATCGAAGCTTCCCTCGCCACAAAGCGAGGGATAATTAACGGCAGTTTTGTCCGCGGTTGCCGGTGATCAGAATCCCCACAATCAATAAACCCCTGTTTATCATAGGGCAGGGGGAATCTATATATACCTGATATATGAGCGCATCCATCTCAACAACATGACGAAAAATACTCTACGGATTCTGACACTCCCGATAGGACCTTTTTTCTCCAACCATATATCGGGTCAAGCGATCAAACGAACTCAGCCAAAGCATACGTTGTTGGCTGCACGGAACCATGCACCTTCATCTTGACCATCAACTCACAACAATAATCAACAATGATGGCATTTTGAATGCTTATTAGTCGTAAGTAACGGATGACGATCAGGTCTCTCGCCGTTCTTCGCTTTTATCTTGTGTTCGGATGCCAACAAAGATCCGCTTCACATACCTGCTCCACAAGTTCACGTCCGAAATGATATTAAACTAAATCTTATGAAGTTTTTAAGTTACATCCGAAATGACATCAAACTAAAGCTTCTCAAGTTTGCAAGTTACGTCTGAAATTACTTTAAACTAATGTATGCTAAATTTTCATGAAAACAAGCCCAGCTTCTGATGTGAACCCCGTCGCATACACAATCAAGACCACTGGCAGAGAGACTTCTCTACCAGATCACATGCAACAAGGGGCAGGACATTCAATCCAATTCGAGCCCATCATATTCCCTTCGGTTTTCGTCAGCGCTCCTACTGCGGAAGCTCCAATGAGCCAAATCAACAAACTAATATCAAGGGGAAAAAGATCGAACATCATGATCACAAAGGTATTCGAGCCCAAGGATAAATCAGTGTTTGAGCGGCTTTCTATCTCTCCATCTGGGGGTAAAGTCGTTAACTCACAGGGGGCAACAAGACGTCCTAGGCCAGCCCAGGCAAAGCCCATGACGACCATAAATGCAAGTGTCTTTTCTAAACTCTCTACCTGTTGGCCAAAAACGAGTGCCAACGAAGCGGATATCTGCCAAGCCTTTAAAACCGAAAAGTTGAAGCAGAAACGATTCAGATATAGAGCCAATAAGAAAACTAAGGTACCTGCTAAATGAAGTTCGTTAGGTTCTAAGAACACGGCTACCCTGCGACAAAAGCCAAATCTGCCGTAAAAATTAACAATTGTTTAGAACCCTAGGGTCAGCGCATAAGAACGGTGATTCAAAGTGTTCTGCAAAGAAACATGTCTAAGCCACAGAATCAAAAGCATAGCACAGTCTCATCAAGGATATACTTGTTGGGAATCGGCGCTAGGGTCGCAACACTTGCAAAACCGGCGGAAGCATAAAATAATAATTTTACAAAACATAGCACCGATTCCTTACTCAAGATCAAGTATTTACTAACAATTGCAACAAATATAGAAATCTAGAGAGCTATCAAGAAGTCAAGTGAGCTAAAACCTTTGTAGCATGTCCGATCTCTATCGGAAGACTCTAGCCAGACACTGTGAGCATCCGGATCGAACTTGATGACCGACCGTCTTACCGAAGATGATCCACGATGAAAGCAACGACCTAAAATCCAACTTCACTTTGAACACTTCAAATGTGAAGTAACTAGCTCTAAAATATTGCTAGGATTAAGAGGTAGTAATGATGTGGAAATTCTCTCTCATTTTCTCTCCTTGTTTTTCTTTTCTTCAGTTGAAAAAATTAGAAGAAGAAGAAGCAGGAATACCAAGAAGAGGAAGAAAAATGGGAGGCAGCTGCCATTTTGTTTCTCTGTTAATTTGTGCAGGGAATGAAACCCTTACCCCCTTTTCTATCTCCAATCATCTCACTTTAATTCCAACCGAGAATTAAAAAATGAGCCCATCCCTCCTTCCCTATCATCTAATGACCAAAAGACATGTGCATATCATCTTTTATGTACCATATACATATAAGATAAAAGAGTGAGAGAGAGAGAATGAGCATATATGTATCCATACACATGTACAATATGTATCCTATACATAAAAAAAAGAGAATAAATGTATCATATATATTAACATATTATGTATCCATAATATATACAATTGAGGAGAGAGAAAATATGTATCATATACATAAATGAGAGAGAGAGAGAGAGTATCATATACACAATACTAGATACCATATCTCATATATAAATATTAAGTCAACACTTGACTTAAAACCCCAGCTTATAGTATAAACGAACGTCTGATTAAATTACGTATTTAATCGAACTTTGGCACGTATCCCTATATTATACCACATCATCATTTCTCCTGGGTCGGTACTTTCTTTATGGCACTCTAATGACCTGACAATACGCTGGCAGTAGGTTAAACTTGATTATGTCTGATTGAATCTGAAACACTTTCAGATTAATTCCCTCACGGACTAATCCACAACCACGTCAGCGGTACTAGCTGCACGTAATAGCTACTCAGGTATTGATCAAGAGTTAGGTCGACGAGCAAACTCATCAGGACCCAACAAAGCCTATAAGCGACGAATACCATACAGTTCGGTCTCTTCATCAAAGAATAAGACATACCGGGTATTGGGGATGGAAACTGTCAGACCCCCAATAACCCCAATAAGTCATACAGATATCGAACTCATAACTATTAGAGATACAATTGATAAAATTTATCAGTTTATCTGAACTGCCATGTTTATGGACTTTTGGTTATAGTCCATCGACATCGACTCCATATACCGGGAGAGACGAATCCCCTCGACCGTTCACTGCCTCCATGTGCTTCAGAACTATACCCAACTAAAACCTGTTTACATGACTTATTAAAGCCGTGGTAGGGTAGTAATCAAAGTATAGTGTGAACACACACAAGATACTATGGCGATCTCAGGTCAAGAGACTACTCTGCACTATTGTCACCAGAGAACTGCTATCTGACATAGGTATAATACCATCTAGGAGTTTCGGCGAGTCCGTTCAGTGAAACTCATTCTCCAATGAGCACTTATATACAATTCTCGGTGTCAAATACCAATAACTGTGGGACCAGCTATCGCCCTCCAACCGGGTCAGGAAACATATACACTAGTCTAAACTGGAGTACCTATACCATGTCTTGATACTCCTATGAATAGGAACATTTAAGGATGTGCTTATGGATTATGCAGGCCCCACTATTATCATCCCCATCATAAATCCTGGTAGTCAAGCAAAGATCGTATGTGTTTTATCATCATGTATTAGCGATACGTAATAGTAAGTAAAACAAATACACATGTATGATAAAGATAAACCAGATAACATACTATCATCTCGAGTAAGATTGTTCTATCCATATATATCCTGTACAATTACAATAATTATCTTTAGGGTACCTATATCCAACAATCTCCCACTTGCGCTTAAGGCCAATTATTGCGGTATCGCTTACCAAACTTCTCTGATGACAATTTCGCAAACCGTATTTAAGAAACAACCTCATTGAGTGGATCCATTATAATGTTTCTAACTTCTTCTCTTTATCTCAATCTCGCGGAGATCAACTATCTGCCGAATCAAGAGATATCTTCCTTAAAATTTGTCTGGATATCTGATGGGAACAAGTTCATGAATGAACTTATTTATCCAAAAAGTTTCTTAGGCTTTATCATCTGTTGAGTCATACTCAGTATCCAGCAATGTGTCTGTCTCAGTATCCCACTTGGAACCCTTCCAATATACTGCTTCTCATAAGAGGGTAAACCTATAACTCAAGACAGACACTCTGTCATTCATGTCGCCTTAGAAGCTGGAATTGGTAACTGCCTCCGGTTGGAGGCTTCCATTACCATACACCACGATCATTCTCATGCGTTCTTCACTGCTATCCTTTGTATCTCTAGGGTTAGACTGATTTCTGCTTACTACAACAAGTATATAAGCAACATGGTCTGGTACATGACATTGCAGGATTGACCCTACTGCTGAAACATATAGAATATCATTCATGCAAGTCTCTCTTCTCATCAGTCTGGAAGACATCTATTTAGAGAGGACGACTCCATGATATACGGGTATACTACCGCACTAGGAGTCGTCCATTCTAAACCTCTTTAGAATGGTGTCAGAGTACCTGGATTGGGACAATCCCAAAATCCTTCTGTATCTATCTCTATAGATCTAGTCCCCAGATCGATTGATATATTGTTCAAATCTTATATGGAGAAACTAATGTGACATCCATAGTTTTTCCGAATCATAGCACATGAACATTATTTCCTATTAGGAGGATTTTATCCACATACAATATGAGAAATACGAAAATACTCCATACTTTCTTTTTACAAATACTAGGTTCAGTCTATAAATGGAGTTAAACAACTTTCTCACCTTTCCGCTGCTCCCACTGAATACAAGGCCCTATTGCAGAGTCATATACATATTCACATCTAAATCTCTATTTAGAAACACGTTATAGACATTTACTTGTCAAATATCATAGTCACGAAACATGAAACGCAGTAGTGGCAAGTTATATTCGAATGGACTTCAGTATAGATACTGAAGAAAAAGTTGATGACTTATGAATTTTCATAATCCAATTGTTTAGTTTTGATGATATTATGAATATTAATAGATATCTTTGTAGGGATTCTTTAGCACCATGCCTAGGGTTAGGGTTGCATCACACATGCTATAACAAAAATTTAGGGGGTGCTAAACAATTCCAACCATGAATCGAACTAGAAAAATAGAGTAACAACAATTAGTATCATATACTACAAGTGTCTAACACTAAGTGGGGAGAAATACAACCTTTGTAGACCTCCTTCTTGACTCCTTGGATCGAGTAGGGTTTGAACCGGTTCGCTTGAATCCTTCCACGTCCACAATGATCCACCACGAAGTCTCTTTGCACAAGCTCCTAGCTTCACTTGATCTATGAAGAAGTGGAGCAAACAACCTACACTAATGGGCTAGACTAGTATAGATTGGTGATGTGGGTTTGGATCTCACTTAAAAACCTTTCCTTTTTAGTTTCTTCTCTTTCTTTTGAAAGCCTAGAGAGCTTTGAGGAGAGAGAGGAAGAAGGAGATGGCTCAAATTTGACTCAAGAGAATTATGCTAACATAACCCCAAGTGAATGAGAGTAATGCCATGCCTAACTATGGCTACAAAATATCTAGATATTTTGTGACTTGAGATTAAGCAAAACCATAGGCTAAAACTATGGGTAATGAAACCATGGTATTGACTTTGGTCAACACAAGAGAGTGGAGAGTTGAATAGTCAACCATGATTTTATTGCCATTTGCTTTTCTCAAATAATCAAAATATATAAATATGTAACTATATGAGTCTTGCATTGTCACCACCAATGTATTATCAACCATGACACATGTATGCTTGCATATGTGCATCCATATCAACATATACATACACTCATGCATGCATCATAAAGAAATATGTTTTAATAAATGAGCTAATAGACTTAATATTAAATCAACACTTGATTTAATATCCTGATCATATCACATACGACCCGTCCAATAGAAAGCCCGATTAAAATATGGTATCCAATACACGCATTTAATCGTGCTCCCGTGCATATTATATATGCACCCCACATCTTTTTGCCTGAGCTAGGAGACCCCTTTGTGGGACTCTAAGACTCGTCAATACGCTAGCAGTAGGCAGCGATCACATCACATGCCCACAAACCGTCAGTGGCACAAGATGTACGTAACGGCTCCCAGGTATTGAGCGATCAGAAGAAACACAAGCAAACCTGTTAAAACTCCCGTTGAGCCAATTGGCAACACTTACCGTACAGTCCGGTCTCTTCGTCAATAGTGCTGCATATCAAGTCTAAGGGTGGTATCGTCGACCCCATTAACCCAATAAATTATGCCGGTATATGGCTCATAACAGATCGAGAAACTACTGATAACACTTATCAGTAAATCTCAGCAGCTCTGGCCAGGGACTTCCTGTTATAGCCAATCGTACATAGCGCAACAACAACCCCCAGTACCGGGAGAGACGAAACCCCTCCTATCACTCATTGCCTCCATGTGCCTCGGGACTGTACCTAAAATCCACCTGTTTGCATGACTCAGTAGAGCCGTGGTAGAGTGGAGATCAAAGTACAGTGGGAGGACATACAAGACTCTATGACGATCTCGGGTCTACAGACTAACCTGTACCAGTGTCACCTGAGAACTGCTATCCGATGATAGATATAATACCACATAGGAGTTCTCGGCGAGTCCGTTCAGTGTACCCAGTCTCACTGAGCACCCGCATACGGTCTTTTGTGTCACCACAGCAATGGATATGGGATCATCCATCGCCCATCATATGGGACAAGCAACGTATACACTAGTCTACTCTGGTGATATCGATGCCCCGTCTCGATATATCCACGACTAGGAATATTTCAAGGATATGCTCATAAACTACACATGTCCCACTAGTATGATCCGCATCATAATCTCAGTATTCAAACATATCCTAAGGGCTATATCAACATGTACCAAATGAGTGAAACCATGATCAAATGAACATGTCAAGATAGAGTACAACCAGATAGCATACTATCATGTCGAGTAAGAATGTTCCCTGAATACACACACACACACATACCGGTACATACACTATCATATAATGGTCTCTAGGGCATACATATATCCAACAATCTTTATACATGCGTTTATTCTTTGTTTTGCGTATTTTATATAACACCGTATATGAGCTTGTTCGAATGAGATTGGATTTGCAGAAATAAATCACGACAAGTTTTGGATGGAGGATGGAGAAAATTGAGCTAAAACGACAAATATATTAGAGATTGGAGGATAATAGACTAGAGCTCCTCAATGATCACATTCAAGTTTCATGAAACTAAGGAGCCAAAGTCCAAGTTCAAAAGAATTCAAGAAATTCAAGAAATCGAAGATTTAAAAGTTTGTGTTGAAATATCCGAAAATTCAAGATTTGGCAAAAGAACGATATCAACATAGGAAATCAATGTGAGTATTCGTGACTATGGAAAATATCACATCAAGCTTTTGCACACACTCTTCATTTGTTTTGTGAAGCACTTGGTGAAAAAATTGCGTTGGTTTCCGTTTAAATTCTTTTTCAAAACCAAGTTCAATTTTTTTCTGGAAAATCTTTCTTAAGACGTGTGTAACATTATGCTTCAGACGTCAGTCCTGTTTTCAAAAATATGCACAAGTTTTAAATATCAATTTCTTGCTTCAGAACAAATGTCTGAAGCTTACCAGAACAAATGTCTGGATGTTCTCTGAGCTTTCATTGTTTAAAACTTTTGACAGAATAGACGTCTGTTAAAACTTCTTCATACGTCTGTTTGTTCTCTGGATTTTTATTGGCTTTAAACTTTTTACAGAACAAACGACCGTCGTTACTTATTCATACGTCTGTTTGTTCTCTGGTTTTTTATTAGCCTAAATTTATTTACAGAACAAATTTCTGTCCAAACTTTTTCAGATGTTTGGTTGTTTTCTGTGTTTTCATGGCATTAAAAGTTTTTGTGAGAACAAACGTATGAACCTATTTAGTACAAACTCTTGAAGGTTTAAAATTTTGAAAATCTTCTTTTCTTCATATGTGTGTCACTTGTTTTTCTAACGTGTATTTGTTCTCTATACTTTCATTGGCCATATTTTGAAAACCACGACAAACTTCTGAAGATATTTTAGACAAACGTCTGAAGCTCAAAATTATTTAAAAACATTTCTTCTTCAGACGTTAGTGTCTCTTTGTTCAGACGTCAATTTGCCTTCTGTGCTTTCTTATAAAAACTATCGATAAACGTCTGAAGCTTTTTCAAACAAACGTTTGAAGCTATTTTTATAGTTGTTGCTGATCCTTCTTCAGATGTTTGTCTGCTTGAACTTCAGACGTCTGATAACGGCTCTTTTTGACTGCTTTGACTTGTAATAGCTGGTTTTTCTTGAATGGTATCTATTGAGATTTGTTTTGGGTTTTGAACAATAAACACTTGCAAAATTATTCTGAGATATTTTAAAGCCATTTTCTCATCACTCGTGAGAGAAAATACTTGTTTTTGATTATCTTTTCTCTCACACACTCAAAAGATTAAAGAGCTTAATTTGATTATTCCATACTCATTGAAGTATTAGTTGTGATCTTTAATAGAAATTTCTTTGAGAGTATTGTGCTGAATTGTAATCCTTTTCTTATCTTTGTATGAGGATATCTTGAGTGCAAGAGAGTCCTTTGTAAGAGAGAAGCATGAGAGAAGGTTTTCTTTCTTTGTGTGAGGATCTTTAAGTGTAAGGGTGCATTTGTAAGGAAGAACTTGTTGGTCTCAGTGGAGATGTGGTGTAAGAAGTTGTGGGTGCACATCGTGTTGTCTCGGTAGAGACGTGTTAGAGTGGAACGGGCTAGTACGCCTAAAGATAAAGGACCGGGAGATCTCCCGAACCTCTCTAAATGACTCGTGTTTGTGTATGTTATTTCTTTCTTTTGCTTTAGATTTCATTTGCTTGGATAAAAATTTCATGCTCAACACCTTTTTGCTCTATATTCTCTTTACTTATCTGATTGCTATATCCATTGCTTGCTATCTGTTCATGTGTTCACAATTGTAGATTGCTTAGCTTCTTATTCTTATTGGTATATCCTCTGCTTAAGCTTTGTAATTGTGTTTGATTGGTAAGTGTAGTTTGTAATATTTTTAATTTGAGCATATCGGTTACCTTATCCAATTCACCCCCCTCTAAGGCAACTTTCAATTGGTATCAGAGCTTGGAGCTCTTCTTGTTAGGCTTTACAATCTAGAATTGAACCTTTGGATTGTTTTTTGCCTTCTTGCTCTTATAATGATGAACATCTATACATAACCATCCATATTTTGATGATTCGAAATTTGATTTGTGGAAAATTATGATGCAATTCTTTCTTGAATCTTGAGGTAGAGATATATGGAAAATAGTTGATAATGAGTACTCTATTTTTTCTATTGCTAAATTTATGTGGAGTATTCATGAATTTTTTTTATTTGTTTTGAACATTAACGCTCTTAAAATTCTATATTGTTTTTTAAATATTGATGTTCTCAATAATGTCTCCTTTTGCAAGAGGGCTCATGAATTGTGGCATTCATTGGAAAATATTTATGGATAACAAGCTCTATGCAAAGAGAAGGAGAAAACCAAGAGTTTGACATCTATAGCGATCTTGGATGTATCTCAATCAAAAGCAAATCAAAAGAAACGATCCAACCCTATAGAGTTGACAAAGGAGTATCTTGATCTTGGGGTTGTAAGTAATTCCTCTTTTTATTATCATATGCTTACTCATGATCAATTACTAGCAGCTTTCAATACCATCCATTGTAGTTTAAATTTCATGACTTCTAGAAATGATTTGTTAGATGAGCAAAATTCTTCTCTCATTAACGAGAAAACTGAGTTGATTTCTTGTTGCAATTCTTTTGATATTTTTGTAAAAGCATGATTGCCAAATATAATATTTTATCTCATACTCATGACTCTAGTCTACGTTTGATTAATGATTTGGATTTGGAGAAAAACGAACTTCATTCAAGATTTGCTTCTCATTGAAGATCTTTTGATACTTTGAAAAAGGGAAATGAGAGTTTAGTTTTATTTATGGATTCTTTGAGCAAGGAAAACGATATTTTGATTTCAAATTTAAAAAGTAAGATTGATACTTTGAAATCTTCTATTTTGTCTCAAGAATTCTTGATTGTTGATTTTACTTCTTTAAAAAGGGATAATGAGATTTTGGTTTCTTCTTGCGATATTGAGACAAAAAACGTTAATGTGATTTCAAGTTTGAAAAATGAAATCGATTTGTTGAAATCTTCCATTGTGTCTCAAGACTTTTTGATTTACGAAAACTCTTTTCTCAAAACTCAAAATGATATTTTGGTTGCATCCCTTACTAAGTCTTCAAACATTGGTCCTTTAGTTAGCAAGGAAAAGAAAGTTCTTAAAAGAAGAGGCGTTGTTCTTAAAAATTCAAAATTTAAAAAACTCTCTTCATCTATACGCGTCATATATGTTTCTATTTCGACTAAATCTCATACGCATTCTTATGCATACCTATATAGATTTAGTTCAAGGAAAACTTTCAAGAAGCATACACATCATTCACTTGCCATATCTCATGTGTATAATGGCATATCTTGCACCATGCACACACATACTCACTTTTGTCATTCTTGTGGTGTGTTTGATCACTTTCTTTATTCATGCCCTTTTAGAAGAATAAATTTGTCAAATGCAAATATGATGTGGATTCCTACAACTAACCCTATTGGATCAAATAAAATTTGGATACCAAAATCTCCTCCCATACCTTGTTTTGTAGGTATGGAGAAAGTTTTGACTTAAGAAATCAAGACGACGATGAGCAAGAGCTTAATAAAAGGAGATATTTGCTTGGCTCATCGATATGTAGGGTAACAATCATGTATTTATTTTCTATTGTCAATTCTTGATTGTTATGTTCTTTTTTTTGCCGTGTCTCTCTCTTCTAGCACTCGTGTTCATGAATTTTCCCTAGTTCTTTTTTTTGAGTGATACGTTAAGATTAAGAGATTTAATTGGTTTTGATTTTTTGTTATTTTGAAAACAATTTTTTTTGAAAAACAAAATTATCTTGAAAAAATGAGTTTTATAGCAGTTTTGAACATGTTCAGACGTGATAGGGATTTTATGACTCTCCAAATTAAACCACAAGTATACAGCTATATCGCAGTAGTACTTGAGAATCGTTTCCATGAAGAGGTGTGCTTAATTAATTTTAATTAAGTTTCAAAAAGTTGTTGTTTTTAATATCTAAAATTTAAAAGTGCAAAATAAAATAAAAGTTGGTTTTCAAGATAGAGGCAAATCTAGGGTTTTTATTTGTTTTCTTTTTATGGTTGGTTTAAATAATTATCTTCTTTTCTAATTTAGTTTTATTATGTTACCATTAATTATATGAAAGCATATGTTATATTTAAATTATTTAATATAGCCTATCAAGCATATAAAATCATCTAGATTCATATTAAAACCCTAGTTCTAGTTAATTAAAAGTAACTTAGTTTTAATCTTTCAAAATATTTGTAGGTGATCTACAATTATTATGTTATCAATTAATCTAGATCTCTTGTAACTATCTGGATTGAATATCTTATGTTTAAATTATTTTCTTAATTTTTTACCTTCTCTAATTAAGTTTCTAAGTATCAACTATCATCAACTTAATTAAATTATTCGTGTTATCACTATTCCCTAATCCAATTCTAGGTGTCATATTTCATTATTAGATTAGTTTATTTGATGAAAACTATTAAGATAATAAAATTAAACACAAGACAATCATATTATAAACATAGAAAAGAAGACATAAACAATTATCTAACCATAAAAAGAATTGCAAATAAAAACCTAGAAAAAGATTAGTTACTCATGATATAATAAAAAACTAAATCTTTATTAAAATTCATAAGAAAACTTACAATTAACTTGATCTCTTCTCCTTAAAAAAACCTAATTTGATAATTATGAGAGAGATAATCTAAACCCTAGACTATACAAAAGTTTATATAGTCTTTTCCGAGACTTAAAACATTTCCTAAAAGATACAGATAATTGTAAATATGACACAAAATCTCAAGTCTGGAACACGATAAATCTAGGCCGAATCTCTCATATTTCTGGTTTTGGCCAAAATTTTGTGGAGTTTGGGCCTCAAATTTTGTGTGAAGATTTGTCTAATTGAGATCTTTCCAAAACATCCAAGAACTTTGAAATTGAGTTACGGTCTTCGAGATATGATTGGTTTAAGTTTGCTCTGATATTGGGCCTTTATGCTGAATTAGGCTTGGATTTTTTAAAGTTATTTTGAATCCATTCAAATATATTTTGTATAATTTTAATATCTTTTGTGCTTCTACTCCATATGAACTTGTTTCGCACGTAAAAACCATGTAATAGGCATTTTCTTCTCTTTTTGCAGTTTAGCCCCTGTCACCTGCAATAATTCTTAAAACATACCCGGAATAGTATGAAATATGAAAATAAAATGATAAATGTGATATAAAAATATACAATAAATTGCTTTAATCTAGACGTCAGTCGAATTCTTGTTCAGACGTCAGTCGTCGACAAACGTCTGAACAAGACTCAGACACACGTCTGAACTAAGACTTTCAGTTTTATATATATATATATATATATATATATTGTATGGGTTTTCTCTTCCTCTCTCTCCATCATCCCATAGATGCGTCTCCTCTTAAAAAACCCTAACCAAGATCTTTAGCTTTCCTCCACCGATTCCTCAAGGAGATTTCACATCAAATTCGAAAATTTCCCTCTTGAATCAAAGCCCTAATTTCACCTCTCTCTCTCACAAAACCTTACCCTCCATTGTTCACCGCCGAAAACCGGGAAGACATACGTCTTGCCTGAATTTGGGGGCAGATACTATTTGGTTTTATCTGTCCACCTCTCCGAAAATGCCAAGTTGATTTATGGCACCATATATCGGAGGTTTAGACAGATGCAGCCGTTGTAGCAGATTTTGTCAGATTCCCCCTCGTGTACGAGGGGTTTTTGATTGTGGGGACGCTCTTCCATGCAGGCGCAAGCCCCTGCAGTTAATTACGCTACCGCATAGCGGTAATCACTTTCTCCTTCTCCAGATGGCCACTTCGTGTCGTGTGTATTTGTTTTATTTTTGATTGCCCGTGGATTGTATACGGAGACTAATTTATGTTGTCGCCCGTAGGGTGTGGATTAGTCCAAATCTGTATTTTCTTAGATTTGGGTTTGGATTGGTTTAAGGATCGTTAATCTTGTTTTAGATTAAGATCAACCCAAACGCCTATTGAGGATACGTTAGTCTAAGTTTAGACTAAGATCTACTCAACATGATTTTCTTTAGTTTATAGGGACGTTGCGGTCCGCAATTTAGTTTTAAGGACATTGCGGTCCAAAGTTTAAGAACATCATAGTCCATAAAGTTTAGTTTAGGGACGTTGCGGTCCATTGGGTTTAAGGACATCATAGTCCATGAGTTTAAGGACCTCATAATCCATAGAGTTTCTGGTTGTTGGGACCCGCCACCTCTCTAAAGACGTTGAAGAATTACAATGACACATATCAGAGGTGTAAAGAGATGTACCCTTGAACCAACGTTGGTTAGGAGATCTACAGTCAGGTTTGAGACTAAGACCAATCAAGAAGATTATGAGCACATGGGCTCGGTTGATCTGAATTAGGGACTTGTGGCCAGCTTGGGCTTAGTCCACTCATTTTTAAATAAAGTGTTTGAACACTTGTTTGGATTCGGTCCACTCATTTTGAGTAGAATGCTGAACATTCATTTAGGCTCAGCCCCTTTTATTCAAATAATGTTGAGCATTGATTTGGGCCCTGACACTCCTTTTTCTTTTTGTTTTTTTATTGAGTGTTGAACATTTTTTATGGCGCAGAGCACTTTATGTAAAGAACACTTTGTGTTCTTTCAGCGCCCACGTGAGGAGCACGTAGTGCGCTTGGCGCTGAGCGCCAGACCTGGAGCGCTAAGGCACTTCTTGTGAAATAGCGCACACATGAGGAGCATGTGGTGCGCTTGGCGGTGAGCGCCAGACCTGGAGCGCTAAGGCGCTTCTTATGAAATAGTGCACACATGAGGAGCACGTGGTGCGCTTGGCGGTGAGCGCCAGACCTGGAGCGCTAAGGCGCTTCTTGTGAAATAGTGCACACATGAGGAGCACGTGGTGCGCTTGGCGTTGAGCGCCAGACCTAGAGCGCTAAGACGCTTCTTATGAAATAGTGCACACATGAGGAGCACGTGGTGCGCTTGGCACTGAGCGCCAGTTAATGAATGCACAGCACTTTTATAAAATAGCGCCCATGTGAGGAGCACGTGGAGCGCTTGGCGCTGATCGCCAGACTTGGAGCGCTAAAGCGCCTTTTATAAAATAGCGCTTAGAGCGCTGGGTGCTGAGCGCCAAACTTGGAGCGCTAAGGCTCTTCTTTGGTAGTTCTGATTAACTTTGTGCTCTGAGAATTAAATTCTCATTCATAAGAGACTTTGTCTCATAGATCTAAGAACTAAATTCTTCTTTTTTCTGATGAGATGCTGTGCTCTCTTTGTTTTTGTAAAAAAAAAACTTGCCTTATAGATCTGTGATCTAGAAAAAGAACCGTGTTCTTATTATGTGAGAGTTAAACTCTCAAAAGTCGAAGAGATGTTATGATCTCATTTATTATCATTTACCTTGAAGAAAATTTCTTCTTCCTAGAGCTTGCTCTTCTTTTTTCTTCTTTTTTTTTCTTTTCCAAGAAGTTGAAGTTTATGGGGGGGTGGGGGGGTTCCTCTGTGCAAGACTTGAAATCTTGGGTCCTTTATATAGGGGAGGCTGATTTGTTGAATCAGTTAAGGAATCTTTCTCTGATTGATTTGGGGATGTTTCCCCACCATTGGATCTTTGATCCTAGGGCTTCTGTTTTACAGAAGACAATCTTTTTGTTTTTAACAAGATTGGGAAAATATTTTCCCATACAGAACTTATTCTGTATCTTGGTGATTTTTAATCACCATTGGATCTTTGATCCAACGGTGCTCTGATTTACAGAGCACAATTTTTCCTGTTTGGAAAGATTTGAGGAGTATTTTCTCAACAGAATTTTATTCCGGTAATTTGATGATTTTTAATCATCTTCGTTGGATTTTTGATCCAAGGGTGGAGAACGTTTAGTTCTAGAGCTAGCGCTCTCGTGCTTTGCACTTGAGGCGCTGTCTCAGAGTCTTTGACTCTTGGCACTAGCGCACTTAGCGCTAGCGCTCTCATGCTTTCCACGTGAGGCGCTGCCTCAGAGACTTTAGCGCTGACGCACTTGGCGCTAGCACTCTCGTGTTTTGCACGTGAGCGCTGCCTCAGAGTCTTTGACTCCTAGTGCTGGCGCTTTTGGCGCCATCGCTCTCGTGCCTTGCACGTAAGCGCTGCCTCAAAGTCTTTGACTCCTAGCGCTGGTGCTCTTGGCGCGAGCGCTCTTATGAGGCGCTGCCTCATTTCAAATTTCAAATTTTGAAATTTTAAATAGAGCTTTGCTCTCTGATTTAGGGAAACAAATGTCCCCCCGTTGCGCTCACGTGGCTCACACATGAGTGCAGCGGTGACCGCTTTTCCACCATTGGATCAACTTGGAAGTTGAACCGACTTCCAGCGCCTATAAATAGTGCCTTTGGCCCTTGAGATGATTTCTGTTTATCTTCTTTCCTTCTTGATGAGTGCAGCGGTGACCGCTTTTCCACCATTGGATCAACTTGGAAGTTGAACCGACTTCCAGCGCCTATAAATAGTGCCTTTGGCCCTTGAGATGATTTCTGTTTGTCTTCTTTCCTTCTTGTTTTTCTGAGAATTTAATTCTTTTTCAGAGCACAACTCTCTGGCCAAAGGAAATTCCTTAAGAGTTAAAACTCTGTCAAAAAATTTGGTAAGATTTGAACCCATTAATAGAGCTTTGCTCTACTTAGATCACATATCCTAAAGATTTTTAGGGTTTCTTAACCCATTAATTAAAAACTAGAGCTTTGCTCTTCTTTGATCATAGATCAGAAAAACCATTCTTTTTAGGGTTTCTTAACCCATTAATGAAGAACTCTTAGAGTTCATTTTGTAGATCTTAAAGATCTCGGAATTTTTACTTTGTAAAATGCTTTGCTTTTTTAGGGTTTTGATGGATTACTCCATCGTTCTCACAGAGCATGGCCCTCAGAATTTTTGGGGAATTTTTATTCCCCATTAAAGTTGACAGAGCATTGCTCTTAGAAATTTTAGGGATTTTTTTATTCCCTTCATAATGACAGAGGTGACCTCTGTAACAGAGCGTTGCACTCAAAGGAGTTAACTCCTAGCCCGAGAAATCTCTCATTGAATGAGAATTTTTTTTGAATATTTTCTTTTTAATGATTGACTGTATCATCAATGATGAGCCGTCATCTTGGTTTTGTGGGCCCCCTTTGATCCCTTTCCACTGCATTGCAGTGTGGTACAAATTTAAAGTATCAAGTACTAGGCTTTGGACTGTAGCATTGACGGCTAACCCTCGTTCTTCCCATGCAGGTACTATGTCTTACGACACTTCTTTCTTGTTTGTTCGTCCAGAGAGCGCATTCCCTGACGCACCAGTAGACCGGGAAGTCTTCGCGTTTATCAAAGATCATGACCCGGAGCAAAAGTCTCTTCATCTATGGGGGATGTGGTACAATCAAATTATCAGGGGCCGACGTAGTTTTTCTTGTGCAGCACCTTCGGAGGTGATCTCCGCTATTCACTACTCCGACTCACCCCCAGTGAACTATGCCGGAGAGGAGGTCAACTGGACTTCGGAGGGTTGCCTTCAGCCCTTTATGGCTGCAATACCCGTATAGCCTCTAATGGCTTTGGATATCTTGGGGCGACGTATATGTCAAGGCGAGTCGCGCCCTTGGGGACAGCTATACATGATAGGCTTGACTCCCTGCCATTTAGCCCAATATCTGTAGTGGGCTTGATACATCTTATCGGCCAAGAAATCGCAGCTGCTGAAGCTCGGGTTGTATCCCACGATTTATGCTTCTCTCTTCTAGTATTCCACGCCCCCAATATGCTGGGTCAAAGTTTTTTTTGGAACAATGGAATGTTCCAACTCACACCATCCTTCTATTAGATCGGGAAGTTTCAATCTCTTTAGAGGAATTCACGGAGATCTCCGGCCTGCCTGTCAGAGGGGAACATTATGAGGAGATATTACCCCCTGATGAGTACATTTTCGCCACTCGATCAGTAGTGATGGGTCTGGCCCCAGAGAATGCCATTCAGCACCGATTCCCAAGCTTGATCAAGGTGTTAAATATTTACGAGAGCTTGTTTCTCGAATCCGGAAGCCACGGGGTCAGCTTTACGGATTTCATCGCCCGTTTTCTATGCCCAGAAGTCTTGTCGAAACAAGATGCGAAGTTTGCCAAGCTCGACGATCCTTTCGGTTTTGGCTTGGATAGCCGGCCGACAGCGGAAACAGATCAAAAGAATTTTTTCCTCCCAAACGCCGCGGTCGTCCCTTTTGCAGAACTCGCCGCTCAAGACATCGACAAAGAGACGTTCTTTTTAGGGTTCCTTGGTTTATGGTTAAGCTGGTTTGCGCTCCCTATGCACCCTCGCTACATGAGGCCATCCATTTTCTACCCGGCTCACCGAATGTTTGAAGGGACACAGGTTGCCGTTGGGATTGCTGGGCTGGCTCATTTGTATCATGGCTTGAGCTTGGCGGCAGACACCACTCAACCGGGGGTGCAGCCCGTAAACCTCCCGATGCATTATTTCACTTAGTGGCTCGAGCTGCATGTGCTCGGCGCTTTTGGAGTCCACAAGCGGCCCCGTTTCTATGAAAGTTATAACTTTCCTCGGGTTATGCGGCTGGTTGACGCTTCCGCTTTGGAACTGACTCAGCGAGAAGCTCGGGGTCTGATTCTTCGCCCGCGTATGGTCGGGGATGGCATGACTTTCGTCGATAAGGTCATGAATATCGGCAAGGAGTCCAGTAAGGCGGTGCAACCGCTGCAAGACATCTTTAAAGATGGGGCTCCCGCATTTAAGGCTTGTGAGATCTTGCATTTGTACTCGATCAGGCCATGCTACTTGGTGTTCAGGCAAAATGACTCAGCGCTTTTCATGAGATACAACCCGCACCGTTTTGCCTAGCAGTCGGGTTACAATCAGGGTGTTCCCCTCGAGGCCTTCTTGGTAGAACCCGTTGCTACTGAAGAGGGTATCCGGAGTGCGTTGCATTACTTCATGCGCCTAAACACTGGGTCCAACTTTTTGATTAGTGAGCCGAGATGCGTTCCAAAAGCCTTGAACGTATATGTGGCGTGGTACCAGCATGCGATGGGTGCTGTTATCAGGGAAGAAAAGCAATTATTGCTTGATCACAAGGGTGCTGTTCCAGCTGGTAATCCAGCCGTTCCCTTGAAGCGGCGGACCATCGTTCGCCCTCCCGTAAGAAAGGCTGTTGTGGCTGTGGTCCCGCGTGTTTTTCTCGATAAGCCTTTACCTTGTGTGCCTATAGAAGTGGCTGCTGCAGCGTCTCCCGATTCTGGCGTGGGTACGGAGATCAGGACTCGTCGCCCAAAGTTGCCCACCAAGCGCAAGCTCCTGGTGCCGGTTGCCGGCGGCCGCTCGCAAAAGAAGAAGAAGTCGCTATTTTCTGTGGACGTTGCATTCGGCCAGGAGCCTCATGCTCCTTACGGCGAAGGCTTAAGTGAGTACGGGACCAATGAGGGTTTATTCCTTGCGCCGAATGATACCAATCTGGAGGCTGCCATCACGGTTTCCGAGCAACTAGCTCGCGATGAAGCAGCACTGATCACCATTGCACAGTCAGGTAGACTTCAGTCGTATCTTTCTGCGGTTATATATATATATATATGTATATATATTTTATATCTTTTTATTATTATGCTTTGATTGACGCTTTCTTCTTCAACAGGTACCTCCGTCGAAGAGGCTCTCGCAGCTTCCCTCAAGACTTTCGAAGAGGAAGAGAGGCTTCGCGCTTCCTTGGGCCTTGGTATACTTCGGCCTATTGTGCCTTCATTCCCATTTTTCTTTATTCGTGGTTTGACCCTTTCTTTTATTTTGTTGCAGGGACTACCTTGAGTTGGATTATCCTGAGTGCGGTGTCGATCCCCAGTGGTGATGCGGCGACGCTTCCAGAGCCGGCTGTTGAGGCTCCAGCTCCCCCAGTATTGCCGCAAGAGGCTTCTCTTAAGCAACCAATGATGGATGCCGTAACGGCTCCAGAGGCAGCTCCCGGTTTGGACGATGACGTTCCTTTGACAGTGGTCTTGAGGAGATCACTTCTCACTGCCAAGGCCGACAAGAAGCGTAGAAAGCGTGCGGCGAGGGAACGTGATGTCAGCTTGGCTGTGGGTGCAGTTTCAAGCACCACCCTATCTGTCGCGAGTCTCAACTTTTCCATCTACACCAAGTTTCTTCTTAAAGATCCATTTGCTCCTAATGGGTTTTACCCCTTCAGGAGCAACTTCCAAAGTCCATACTTTGTTGGTGTACATGGATTCTATCTCAGATAGCATTGCATCCAGCCACTTCATAGAGTCCCTACTCGTGATGGCCTGCTCGAAGCTAGTTGGGTCATCATCTTCCATGATGCAATCCTCGCTCCTACCATCAATGAGAAAACCGTAGTATCTCTCAGGTGGATGAGAAACCCTACTAGATCGGTGGAGAGGCTGAGATTCGTTGGGAGCTATCGAATCCTCTGGTTCTACTAAATCTTCAGTTGCAGTTTTGTAGCCAGAGTTTCTTCCAGTTCTACCTCGTTGCCACTAATTTCTTTTGCAAGAAATTCCTTTTCTAAAAAGGTGGCATGTCGAGAAACAAACACCTTTTGTTCTTTGCCGTGGTAGAAAAGATATCCATATGAATGTTTGGGATATCCCACAAACTTACAAAGAGCTGACCGTGCCTTGAGTTTGTCCGGATTTTGCCTTTTGACATAGGCCGGACAACCCCATATCTTAACTCGTTTAAGACATGGTCTCTTCCCACTCCATATCTCATATGGTGTGGTAGGTACAGATTTAGATGGAACTTGATTCAATAGGTTTGCTGTTGTCTCAAGCGCATAACCCCAAACGGAAATTGGCAACTCAGCGGTGCTCATCATAGAGCGCACCATATCTAATAGGATGCGATTCCTCCGTTCCGATACACCGTTGTGCTGTGGTGTATATGGAGGAGTAAGCTGAGAGAGAATCCCATTCTCTTTTATATAGTCCAAGAACTCATTGCTCAAGTATTCTCCTCCTCGATCAGATCGAAGGATCTTAATACTTTTGCCCATTTGGTTCGCGACTTCGTGCTTATATTCTTTGAATTTCTCAAAAGCTTCAGACTTGTGTTTCAATAGGAACACATGTCCGTATCATGAGAGATCGTCAATGAATGTAATGATTTACGAGGAACCATTCCTGGCATGTGTAGACATGGGACCGCATACATCACTATGTATCAGTCCTAAAAGTTCCGTAACTCTTTCTCCGTGTCCACTGAAAGGAGTTTTGGTCATCTTACCTTTGAGACATGACTGACAAGTGTCATAAGATGAAAATTCAAACGGATTCAAATATCTATTCTTATGAAACTTAGCTAGTCGTGTCGCATTGATATGACCTAGTCTACAATACCACAAGAAGGATTCGTTCATTTCTGAACTCTTCCTTTTGTGTGTGTTTTGTACATTAAGAACTGCGGTTTGATTTAGAACGTATATGCCATTATTTAACGAGCCTGATCCAATCAACTTTTGATTCAGGAAGATGTTCATAACATTATCCTGTACTACAAAATTATATCCTTCTTTACTCAATAAAGAAACTGATATAAGATTGCATATCAGGGTCGGAATGTAATAGCATTCGTTCAGAATCATTGTATTACCATTTGGTAATACAAGGTGATATTCGCCAACTGCTTTGGCTGCAATATTTGCACCATTCCCTACTCTTATGGAATGATCACCCTCTCCCAGTTCCCTACCTTTCCTTAGCCCATGTAACATATTACATATATGGGATCCCGATCCGGTATCTAATACCCAGGACGTAGAATGAACTGAGAAACAGTTCTCGATAACTAACACACCTGAAGAAAATGCATCAACATGTTTATTCTTCGTTTGGTCCGCGTGGGAATCCGGATATGTCCCTATTCTCTGCCCAGTCTTATAACAATTATAAGAAAGAACGGAACCAACGTTCCCCTGCTCAGTATAATAAGCGGGTTCGGTCAATACATCCATATTATTATCTTGATTAAGGCCTGACATGGTCGCTACCTGGAGAGAGAGAGAGAAGAAAATACTTTAGCGTATGCTCTTGCAAGATTAGATTGGTTATTATCTTATCTAATCAGGATGGCTCCCACTGTTTTTATCAAATCTTCCTTTAAACCCTAAAAGTTAAGACTAGCCGGGATTAATTACACATTATAAGTTCGCTAATCTTTCAGCCAGGCCAGTGTTGGTACTTTGAGGTAGGTTCCCCGTGCTTTCGAACGGACCTAATTAAAATAAATCTCGTTTTCCCAAAAGCGTAACCCCGTTAACACCTTTCTAGACACCTACTTGATCGGCTAATTGTGATGTGTAAAACTCTCCCAGGAGTAACTCTTACTCGTAGTGGGTATCGGGATCCAACTATCTCATAGAAGGTATGCAATCTCATTGCAAATTTCAACACTTGAAATTCCCGATAATATTTTTCCCCTAGCAACTTATGACCTTAGCATAGTCAACAAATCATAAGCGCTAGCCAAGTTCAACACGCCATTTCCTGATTGAATTAAACCCACCCGTACGACCCTTGACAAAGGCCAACAAGGTTGTACGACTACCCTAATCCAATCGCATCATATGCATAAGCAGATAAGTACTAGTCAACTACCGCACACTACGCCTTGACAAAGGCCAACAAACGCAGCACGAATACTAAATAGTCTTTATCTGAAATGACGGAGGGCTACGCAGGTTTTTAAGAAAACCATGAGCGTAATGAACTTGATATCGTTGTAGAATCAAGTGAATTTTGAAAAGGAGTGTTTTTGAGGCTTTTACTAGTTTCGCTAAAGAGGTCACTCCCGGTGAAGGGATCTCGGCTCTTTTCTTATCGAATAAGGTGCAGGATATTTCACAAATACCACTATGCAAAGCAAGAACTATAGAAGCAATCAAAAACAAAACCATGTGAGATGTAGCATCTTCTAGTTTCGCTAAAGAGATCACTCCCGGTGAAGGGATCTCGGCTCTTTCCTTATCGAATAAGGTGCTGGATATTCTACAAGGAATTCCGCTATGCAAAGCAAAAACTAGAGCTACCCTTTTTGAAAATTTGATTCTACAACATCTTTTAGGTTTCTTTACTTTCATTAATCTTATTAATGAAGTCCCATCATTTATGTTTCCTAAGCATCACAGAAGAAACGAAAATACAACGTACACTTATGCCATCCGCATTCGCCATAGTGTCCCGTTATGCACCATTAGGTTACTTAACTAACGACATAGCGGGGCGGGACTAGCACGGGTGTAAAACATAATCAACGTTTATTATATATCATATATACAATAATAAAGTATTCATCTCACGCATATAAAATGATCACATCACAGAATATCGGCAGTAGAAGATACCATATGAAATATTGGATATACTAGGAGGTCCGTGTTTTATTTTGAGCCTGTATAAAACACGGATTCCACGGTCGTGATGAATAGCCAAACCCACATCCCTAGACCCCTACGAGAGCGGCAAGCAACCCTACCAATTCTAGAGTTAGGAGACCCAGACTCGACTCCTCGAGTTGGTCTCCCACTGGACTCTAGAACCCGGTTACTTGTGCTCCCCACCTTGGGTCTATCCTATTGCGGAAAAGTAAATAATATACAACAATGGTGACATCATCCTCAACCCGGAAGTGCCCCAATAAAACAATATTACATACAATGGATTTACATGAATGAAAATAAAAACTCTCATCTCACATAAAACCCCCGACTATTCCAAACACGACGTTCCAATATAACATATCACAGCAACACATAACATCACATGTCATCAACGTAAGTAAATATGCGTATCACAATTGTCGTTGACATATAGCAACGAAAACAGCGATACACCACATATTACACTTACGGTCCCAGAAAAGAAAATGTCAAACTACAACATTTGGAATCCACAATCACCTTAGACATCATAAACCCGAAATATCACATGCCTCGGATTTCATGCCTAACTATATGAATTCCACATATTGTATCACATTCCATAAAAAGCTAGACGACGTTGAACATTCCGATTGAATCAACAAACACCCAAAATTTCCCAAAAGCTCAACACTTGAGCGTAGTTTAAAAATACTCAGTGCATGCCACAGTACCAATGAACCAGCCGTAGAAGGGTCAACCAATGCCTCATCTGTGGCACCGCGGAACTACCGCAAACCTTAGGGTTTGGCGGCTGTTCTTATAGTCACGGAATCGAGTTAGGGTTTCATTTTTCTAGAGGGTCCACCGCATTACTTGCATGATATATGAATGTTCTTTAACTGTGAAAAAATCCAACTCTTGGAAAATTTTCTGGCAAGGGTTAAAGTGAGTATTTGATATCCGATCGAACTTTTTAACACCGTCTAAATAATCCGAAACAAAACTAGAATTATGAATACGAAAATCTCCGAATAGCCAATGCACAATGATAACATCACATGCAAATTTAGTAAAAACAAACAACACCTGAAATACCAAACCCCAGAGACTGGAACACTGTAAAAATTTCAACCCAAAAGCTTGTAGTTTGGCCGATCTGGCCGGATTTTCTACCAAAGTGGCCGACCCAAAAAGGTGAGGGGGTGAATTTTGTACAATGTTCATGGTGCATCACATACAACATTCTGCAACTGTTTAATAAAATTTTTAAATCTCAGAAAATTTCGACAGAAACTAGGGTTTAGAATCGGGTGTTTCGGAGTTGTTTCGGTTTCGTAATCCTACACAATCCGTCTAATTCTCTAGCTAGGCTCTGATACCACTGTTGGGTTCCTTAGCATGACAGTAAGGTTTCAGGTGGTATCGTCCATACCAAATTAAAATTTTGCCATGTTAAAACAACCCTAAACAAGATCTTTAACTAGAGATTCATATGGAAACATCAAGTAAACAACATTACTTCTAAGTGATTAGGAATTACAACCTTTGTAGTCATCTCCTTCACTTCTATAGCTCCAAGTTGTAGTCCCTTCGCTGCGATCCAAGAACTCCCGGACTCTTGAGAGGCTCCAAAAGGCGTATGATGCATGCTTGCTTGAAGTCTTCACAATCCAAGATGATCTACATCGAGAAAACACGGACTCAAGCTTCCACTTCATTAATATGGAATTAGTGAAGCTAACACTCTAATCTAAATGGCTAGTATAGAAGAGGATGATGAAATAGGAATTTTGCTTCCTCTAGAATTTTATTTCTCACTATTTTGCATCACTTTCTCCAAGTCAGGAGAGCTAGAAAATGAGATGAAGAAGAATAAGAAGCTCAAGTGATGAAGAGAATGATAATTGTATGAGGTTAGAAATGCAACCATGGGTTTATGTCATGGCTTAACCCTTGTAGCGAGTAGACCATGGTCAAAGTGATTAGGGTTAGGTTAATAAATATCTTAGCCAAAACAAAATTGGTTGACTTAGTCAATGTTCTACAAGGTTCATCCAAGCTCATGACTAATTCTCCACAATTTTGAATTTGCTAAAATAAATATAAACTCAATATTTATCACAATAGCATGGTGTAATTCTCATACACACAAGTTGCATGTATAACCTAGCATGTCATAATTATACATATCACATATATATAATTTGTAACAAAAGAAAATAGTACAATAAACATATATCACATATATGTTAAATGTATCCAAAGTGAGAATAAGAAATACTTAAGTGAGCAATATATTAGTTAATATAATTTAATATATCAAATATATAATTATACATTAAATTATTAAATCAATACTTGATTTAATAATCCGGCTATATTACATATAACCGACTAATATCAAATGCAACAGCTTATCGAATCAACACTTGATCCGATAATCCGGCTCTATCACATATAACCGACCAATGTCACAAGTCACGAGAATAGAATGCGGTATCACATACGCGCATTAATCTCGGTCCCGCACATATCACATATGTGCTCCTACTCCGTTTCACCTGAGCCAGGAAACCTCTGTGTAGGACTCTAAAGACTCGTCAATACGCCGACAGTAGGTGATGATCATATCAAATACCCACAACCCGCAAACGGTCAGCTAAACGTAACGGCCACCCGAGTATTGAGCGATCAGAAGATCAACAAGCAAGCCTGTACATACTCCTGCGAATCCAATCAGTAACACTACCGTACAGTCCGGTCTCTTCATCTGATATGTCGCATATCCAGTCTAGGGGTGGTAAACGTCAGACCCCAGCAACCGATAAGTCATGTCGATGTGAGGCTCATGACGGGTCGAGACACTACTGATAACACTTACCAGTAGATCTCCATATCATCCCTGGCCAGGGACTTCCAGTTATAGCCAATCGAGCACAGCGCAACATCAACCCCCAATACCGGGAGAGACGAAACCCCTCCTATCGCTCATTGCCTCCATGTGATTCGGGACTGTACCCAAAAGCCACCGTTTTGCACGTTCTCATGAACATGGTAAGGTGGAAATAAAAGCACAGTGGGAATCACACAAGACTCTATAACGATCTCGGGTCTACAGATTAACCTGTACTAGTGTCACCAAAGAACTGCTATCTGACGATAGGTATAATACCAACTAGGAGTTCTCGGCAAGTCCGTTCAGTGTACCCAGTCTCCACTGAGCACTCGTATACCATCTTTGATGTCAAACACCAATGGATGTGGGATCATCCATCGCCCATCATATGGGTCAAGATGCGTATACGCTAGTCTCCTCTAGAGTATCGATGCCCTGTCTCGATCCACCATCGACTAGGAACAATTATAGGATATACTTATGGACTACCTTGGCCCCACTAGTGTGATCTCTATCATAGTCCTAGTAGTCAAGTACACATCCTAAGGGTTTTATCAACATGTGAGAGCAAGACAGTAACACAATACAAGTCAACATGTTAAGACAAAAAGCAACCAGATAGCATACTATCATATCGAGCAAGAAAGTCCTCTCTATATATAACCAAGCATCTACTATAATATACATCATATGTACAATAATGGCCTCTAGGGCATATACATAACTAACAAATGCATAGAGTGCCATTTTCGTGGCTGTCTTGAACGTCGTTCGGTAGGCCCATAGCGTTTCTTGTAGTCTTTTGTGCCAATCTTTTTTATTCTTGGATACCGTCTTCTTTATGAGTTTGGTCAAGGTTTTGTTAAAAGCCTCAGTTAGGCTGTTAGCTTGGGGGTTATCGACGGAGGAGTATCACTAGTCTATCTTGTATTATTGGGCGAAGCGACTTATCTTCTGGCTTCGATATTCATGTCCGTTGTCTGAGACTATCCGTCGTGGGACTCCGAACCGGTATATGACATGAGTCTTGAAGAAGTACGGGATGTTATCTGTCTTTACTTCCCTGAGTCGTACTACCTCCGTCTACTTAGAGAAGTAATCGGTTGTTGCGAGAGTAAACTGTAAGGCTGGGCGCGCCCCGCGTATGCGCTCAGCGGAAGCGGGAATGGACGGAAAATAAAAATTCCGTAGGTGCGCAATCAACCGTACGCCAAAAATCGTCCAAGCACTAGTATCTAGCTAAACTAAAGAGCAAAAGGAAGAGTTCAGAGGTTCTACAACCTTTGTAGCGTGCCCGGCTGATCTCGGAAGACCCTGTCTAAACTTCGTGAGCTCCCGATAGCGTCTACACACCGACTGCCTCGCCGTAGATGATCTGCGTTGACAGCGGGCTGCCCAAGCTCCGACTCCATCACCGGGTGGAGAAACTTTCTCCAGAGGCTTGCTAGGCATGGAGAAAGGCGATGCGAATTTTGGGTACTCTATACTTTTAACAATACCTCACCATGGGAACACTTGCCATTTTCAAGAGAGCTTGAGCTCTTATTATGTTAGGAAGAAGAAGATATAATGATGGCTAGTTCAAAAAAAGAAATGTGTCATTTCATTTCTTTTTCAACCATGTCATGTTTAACATGATACATACCCCCTTAACATGACACATACCCCCTCTCCCACTCTCTCTCATGTGTGTGTCAACACACAAGAGAGAGGGTGGTCCCCATCATTTAATTAAGCATATAAAATAACTAATAATATATATATATATATATATACATACATTAATATATATATAGATATATAAATATGTATACATTTACATATATATATATATATATTTGTATATTTATTTATACATAATTTAGAATGGTGGGAATTAATATATATATCAAATATATATATTAAATAAGTATTAGTACATGTATCCTATACACGTGCACATTATGTATCACATACACGAAATGCCATCAATATCTTCTCGGTTTCATGTACCGCAGAGAGTGTGTGTATCATATACACTATACTAGAAACCATATCATTAATACGGTTTTCAAGTCAACACTTGACTCAATATTCTGGCTTTTAAACCGGGTAGTATAACAGTCGTCCGATTAAACGCGTATATCCAATATACATGTTTTACCGAACTCATGTACGTATTCCTATACGTAGGTCACATCGCGTTTTTCCCGGGAAGGAACTTTCGTTGCGGGAATCTAAAGACCTGTCAATACGCTGGCAGTAGGTTATACAAGATCGCATTTGATTGCATTTGAAACACTTTCAGATTCAACCCCCTTTCAGGTTAACCCACAAGCTCGTCAGTGGCACTAGCTATACGTAACGGCTACCCAGGTATGAGCAAGATTAAGGTAAGTCAACGAGCGAACTCATCCAGACCTAACAAAGTCTATAAGTGACAGTCAATGTACAGTCCGGTCTCTTCGTCAAAGAGTATCACATATTGGGTCTGGGGAGTGGAATCTGTTAGATACTCAATAACCCAATAAGTCGTGCTGACAGAGGATTCATAACCTAAGAGATACAACTAGTAACACTTACCAGTTTATCTCTGATTCCGTGGCCACGGACTTCAGGTTATAGTCGTGTCCTGCACCGTGCGACACCGACTCCTAATACCGGGAGTGACGAATTCCCTCGACCGCTCACTGCCTCTATGTACTTCGGGACTGTACCCAACTAAAACCTGTTTGCATGACTCAGTAGAGCCGTGGTAAGGTAGTAATCTAAGTACAATAGGAACACACACGAGACATTGTGGCGATTTCAGGTCTAGGGACTATCCTGTACTCATGTCACTAGAGAACTGCTATCTGACATTGGTATAATACCATCTAGGAGTTTTCGGCAAGTCTGTCCAGTGTAACTCATCTAATGAGCACCTGTATACAATCATTAGTGTCAAACACCAATGGCTATAGGATCATCCATCGCCCCGTATAGGGTCATAAAACGTAAACACTAGTCTAAACTGGAGTATCGATGCCCAGTCTCGATACTCCTATGAATAGGGACATTTAAGAATGTGCTTATAAGCTACCATGCCCCACTAGTATGATCTGTATCATAATCCTGGTAGTCAAGCAAGGATCCTATGGTCTTTATCTCATGTATTTTTGATACGTGATAACTAGTATCGTGCATTCACATAACAGATAAAGACAAACCAGATAACACACTATCATCTCGAGTAAGACTGTTTTTGGTATAGGCCCTCCTTGAATTCAGTAATTGCATTCCCGCAACTACAATAATTGCCTTGAGGGCACCTATATCCAATATAAACCGATGCCTTTTAGATGACACTGGTTCGATGGGGCCAACTATATCTGTTCGTCGCATCTCGAATGGCCAGCTGGCTACAGTTGGATGCGACGGATTGGGATGCTAATGTATGAAATCCCCGTGTATTTGGCAAGAATGGCATTGCCTTGCATATTCGCTGCAATCTTGAATCATCGTGGGCTAATAGTAGCCCATTCTTATAATCTTAATCTTCATCTTTTGACCGGCTTGATAGGATCCGTAGAGTCCGTCACGGATTTATTAGATGAACTTTTTTCCTTCCTTTGGTCCTTAGCATCTTAACTATTGGTGATCGAGAAACCTTTTATAGAGAGTTCCGTTGAAGAAGGCAAATTACAGAGCCTGTTTAGTGAGCTGATGCCTCTGCAATGCATCTTCAGGCACCTGTTGAGATTTGAAGTAGTTTTAAAGACTTGGCACCAATCCTTGCTTTCTTCTTCTTGGGCTTGAAGAACTCCACCTTCAAGTGTTTCATATTTTTCAAGTGCTTCTATTGGAGACTCTGAGGGGAGTTCCACTGGTGCTAGGACCTTATGGATTTGGACGGTGATCCTCACGACATCGAGGACTTCATCTTCCATTTCTTTGGCTAGCTTGGCTAATACATCTGCCTTGCTGTTTTCTGCTCGTGGCATATTTTCCAATATATATGATGGAATTTGTGTTAATAGCTTTGTACTCTTTCACCATACCTTATCAGCTCTGGCTTACACATCTTGCAGTCATCATTTACTTGACTGACTATCAATTGAGAATCTCCATATATTAGGAGGTCCTCAATGCCTATATCTATTGCGATTTCGAGACCGGCAATGAGAGCTTCATATTCTGCCTCATTGTTGGTCCTTGGTTCCATTAGCGAGAAGGCATAGTGAAATATCCCGCCTTGAGGAATCACAAAGATAATACCCACCCCAGCTTTGACTGTCAGGGTGTTCTTCTTCCGCGGTTTCATTGAAGATGCCCCGTCAAAGTAAAGCTCCCAACGGGCCTTTACTTTATCTTCTTGTTCACTGTCAGTCGCATTTAATGCATGCTCATCCGGAAATTCACAATTTAATGGGGAATCGGCTGAGATTGGATGCTCAGCGAGAAAGTCGGAAATAGCCTGCCCTTTTATCGCTTTGAAGGGGCGATAAGTTATCGAGAACTCCTTAAGCAGAAGGGCCAATTTTGCGAGTCTTACTGTCAATATAGCTTTAGTCATGAGGTACTTAAGCGAATCCACTCTTGATATCATGTGGACTTCATGTGCCAAGGAATAGTATTTGAGCTTCGTGACGGCGAAGATCGGCACCAAGCAGTGCTTCTCAATAGGAGAGTAATTGCTTTCTGCTCCCAGCAAGACTCGACTTAGATAGTACAAAGCACTTTCTTTTCCTTGGTCATTCTCCTGTGCCTATAGCGCACCAAAAGAACCCTCATGGGAAGTTGTATAAAGGATAAGGGGCTTTCCTTTAACCGGGGCTGCCAAAACTGGCGGATTCTGCAGGTATTGTTTGATTTCCTCCAGTGCTTGTTGGCATTTGTGATCCTATATAAAGGGAGTTTCCTTCTTCATGAGGTGACTGTAAGGTCGACACTTCCCAGAGAGTTTTGTGATGAACCGTCGGATATAGGCGAGCTTTCCTTGGAGACCGTAGCTGTTTCGGATTTCTTGGTGGGGGCATTTCCATAATAGCCCTAATTTTGGAGGGGTCGATCTTGATCCCTCGATGGAGAATTATGAACCCAAGGAATTTTCTAAAAGAAACTCCAAAGGCGCACTTCAGCAGGTTCATCTTCAACTTGTACTTTCAGAGGCGTTTGAAAACAATCCTAAGATATTCTCAGTGTTCTTCATAAGACTTTCTCTTGACCACCAGATCGTCGATGTAGCATTCAACGATGTCATGTATCAGTTCGTCGTATATCTTTTTCATGGCTCTTTGGTATGTGGCTCCAGCATTTTTTTGCCAAAGGGCATCACCTTGTAACAAAACATGCCTAGCGAAGTACTAAAGGCTTTATGCTTGTAATCTTCAGGGTCCATCCTTATCTAATTGTATCCGAAAGATCATCCATAAACAAGAAAAACTCATGAGTGGAGGTATTGTCGATCGTCAATTCTGTGATTGGTACGGGAAAATCATCCTTCAGGCACGCTGGTTGAGATCTCAAAAGTCCATGCATATCCGAACTGTCTCTTCTTTATTACGAGGACAATGTTGGCGATCCATTCCGGATATTGTACTTCATGTAGAAAGTCAGAGTCTATGAGCTTCTTAACTTCGGCATTGATGCTCATCTCAAGCTCAAGACATATCCTTCTTGGAGATTGCTTGACAGGCTTTACCTCTAGTTTTTTGGCCAGCTTATGCATAGCTATTTCTGGATCTAATCCCGGCATCTCGGAGTAGTTCCAACGAAACAATCCCTATATTCCAAAAGCACATTCTTCAAAGTAGCTATCTGTTCTTTGGATATCAAATTGCTAATGAATGTTGGTCTCGGATCTTCCTCATCTCCTAAGTCCATTTTCCTCAGCTCATCTGTTGTGGTATGGATTCCGTCTACTAGCTCTTTTAGTGCTGGCGACAGTTCCAAGATTTCTTCATCTCCGTTTGTGATACATTTGAAGAGTTGAATCATGTCTTCATCTTCCCATTTGGTTGAGAATTTTACTATGTGACAGGTATGGGTTCGCTTCCGTTTTTCGGGTTTGAGCAGGTCCCAAATATGATGGCGTAAGTTTTCTTTGGCTCGTGCTTCTATGGCGGGTCTATCTTCCAACTGTTAGATAACACAACTCTGCCTTACTTATACTGATCTTCAACCCAATTCTTGAACACGAAGCGGTCTACAATCGGGTGTCTTATCACCCGGTGATATAGCCAATAATCTGGGTGGTTGACTTCATTTTCTTGTTCGAGTCGTCAAGTTCTTGGAAGTGATAGTATTTGATATTTCATTACAATGGCGAATATCTTCCTTGTCTTATTTCGAAGGAAAGAATATTTCTGTCCTATCTTCTCTATTAAGGAGGGACTGTAGCAGACCTCTTTCTGATGGACCGGCATCCTAGGATTATTTCACTGCCTTTGAGAATTGACGGTGACCATTGCCTTGCATCTATCGTCATTAGCTCGGAATCTTCCTCTTGAGAAGGAAGGTGTGTTGGGGTAAAAATTTACACCCCGTTGACCGAGTCAAAGTCAAGGTCAACCCCCAAGCTAAGTGGGCCGAAGCCCAGGTCAAGCGGGCCCATGCCCAAGTCGAGCCCACGGCCAGCCTCCCCATGCCAAAATATAGACCATGTAATAAATAATTTTTATGTAATTTTTTATGCATGAATGTAAACAAAATGGGCATAAAAGCCAATATTTTGTAAGCCCATGGCTTATGTGCAAAAATGAAATGGCACATGAGCCATGGGATGGCCAAAATGCCATTTTTTGCAAAGCCCAAGGGGCTATATGTAAATATGTAAGCCTATAAAAGGCAACATGATAAATAAAAAAAGAACAACTTTTCATTCCCCAAAAAATTAGGGTTCTTTGTGCCTCCTGCTCCTTCTCCAAGGTTCTAAACCTTCTAATTTCTTTTGAATTAAATCAAGAGTTTTACTCTTTCTTTTCAAAAACTAAGAAGTCTTTCACCACAAAACCCACAAAGGGGAACTTGGATCTACCATTAGATCTCAGAAAGGAGAGATTTTTAGATCTCACATCTCTTGATCATCAAGATCCAGTCAACAGAGGAGGAAGAAGAAGAACATCTTTCACTAAACCCCCAAGAAAGAAGAAAAAAACACTCAGGAGTCCAACTCCTCTTTGATCTCTCTTCAGAGAAATCTTTTTAGGCTAAAAGCCTCTTGTCCTCTCCGGCGCGCAGCGCAAGTGCGCAAAGCGCCCGCGTGCCGACACGTGGCGCGCGCTTGCGCACCTGCGCGCTTGCGCAAGTGCGCAAAGCGCCCGCGTGCCGACACGTGGCGCGCGCACTTGCGCACCTGCGCGCTTGCGCAAGTGCGCAAAACGCCCGCGTGACGACACGTGGCGCGCCAGCGCAATTGCGCAAAGCGCCCGCGTGCCGACACGTGGCGCGCGCGCGCTTGCGCACCTGCGCGCAGCGCTCTTGCGCAAAGCGCCCGCGTGCCGACACGTGGCGCGCGCACTTGCGCACCTGCGCGCTTGCGCAAGTGCGCAAAGCGCCCGCGTGACGACACGTGGCGCGCTTGCGCAAGTGCGCAAAGCGCCCGCGTGCCGACCGTGGCGCTCGCTCGCTTGCGCACCTGCGCGCAGCGCTCTTGCGCAAAACGCCCACATGCCGACACGTGGCGCGCGCGCGCCTGAGCGCACAGCACATTAGCGCACAGCGCTCTAGATGCTGGCCCCACGCATCCTTTGGATGTCTTTTTCCCCTTTACTTATATTTACATGTATATATATACATATGTATATAAATGTACACATACACATACTCCGCGACACTGTCCCTGTTAGAAAAAAATTTCTAACGGGGCGCTGCCCCGCACCCCGCAAGGAGGCTGCTACCCCCCTTGACCCCCAGCCCGCTATCCGGGTAGCGGGACCCCCGTAAAAACTCTGCGTGGCTCCCAATATATCCAAAACCCCCCTTTCAAAACACAACACACGTACACTGCACATTGAGTTCGCATGACCAGTTTAACCCGTTAATCGGAGGTTCCCTCGCCCCAAAGGCGAGGGGTAATTAACGGCAGCTTAGTCCGCGGCTGCCGGAGATTCGGATCCCCACAATCAATAAACCCCGGCCTACCCTAGGCCGGGGGAATCTGTAGTGCGCCTGACAAGCGCGCGCGTATTCCCATCTCAATGGGGTGACGAAAAACACCCTACAGATTCTGGCACGCCCGGTGGGACCAATCTCTCCTCCCATATTTCGGGTTAAGCGTTCATGCGAACTCAATCAATATACATACATGTATTTATACTAAAAATAATGCTTTTTCATGCAGATTTTCAAGCAATCACTTTCCGACGATGTCTTCGATGATGAACTCAGCTCCCGTCTCCTACACGATGAGGATAGACTCTAGGACGGTCCTTCCGGCCAGTCTCGGGCGACAATGGGAGGAGCCGCTGCTACCATTTGGCTCTATCATGTTCATGCCAGTTGGCGCCATCCCGGCTCCTCAAGCCCCTGTGGCAGACAAACCAGTCTCGAAAGGCAGGAGGCCAAATGTGGTGATCTCGAGGGCACCTCAGCCCAAGCGCAAGTCCGTTTCTGAACGACTCTCCATGGCCCCAGCTGGGGGCAAGGCTATCAACACCAACAAAGCTACAACGCGTCTTGAGCAATCTCCAGCGGTGCCTCCGACAATTGCTCGATTGGGTGTCTCCTCAAGCCTCCCCATCACTCAGCCTATGGCGGCTCCCCGAAGAGCAGAAGCCTGCCAAGCGCTTAAGGCAGAGAAGCTGAGGCAGAAGCGGCTCAGATATAGAGCCAACAAAAGGGCTAGGGCTCTGGCCATGTTAAAATTTATGAATTTCCAATGCCCGGACCGCTCCGCGAAACCAGCTGCCAGTGATGAAAGAATGGCTGAGTGTGTTATCCACACTATCTACATGGCCGGACATGAAGAAACGAACCCTCATCTTCTTCACAGCTATGGTGATGATATGGTTGGCGCTACCCAGCATCGGCTCGATCTAAATGATGAAGAGACCGCTCAGGCCGATAAGCCAGAGGAGCCCGTGGTTCCTACGGAATTGAGCTCAGGCAGTAATGATTACCCGGTTGTCATGGCCGGAACTACAGAACAAGCATTATTCCACTGGCTCCAAAGGCAATTTCAGGACAGGGATGAGAAGATGGCTGAGGTCTATTCCAAAGTCGACGAGCTGGCAAACGTCGTGGCGGATCTCGCGACCCAAGTCGCCCGATTGCAATTACAACAGAATCAAATTTTGGCTCATGAGCCAGGGATTGATACCCGGAGGCAGCCAACTGATATCCCTTTCAACCTAAAAGCGGAGCGCCTTCGTGAAAAACGGCCGCAATCAGCCTCCAGTCCCTCCGATACATACACCAGGGGGGAATCGCCTCTGAAAGAGAAGCTGGAAAAGGTCTATTCCTTCAAAAGGGAAAAAGTCCACAAGATATTCAAGGACGCCCTGAAGAACGGTCTACAACTGCCGGAATCAAAGAGACCGCAAGAAGCGAATATGACCGACGACCCGGAATATTGCCCCTATCACAGGGTGATAGGTCATGCCATTGAGGACTGCTTTGTCTTCAAAGATTGGGTCGAACGGCAATACAAGACGGGAGAGATAGAACTGTCTAAAGGCGTGTTAGCAAACAGTCAAGCTACGACCGCCGATTTCATGCAAATGGAGACCGAAGCCTTTCGGGAACCTAACCCTCCCAGACATGTGCAGGGCGAACCAAAGATTGATCGGCCTCAGGGACCGGCGTCAGTAAGGGCACCAACTCTGATGGAGAGAAGGAAGAAGGTGTACTCTTTTAGGAGGGATGAGGTCCGTGATATATTCGAGGAAGCCCTGAACAATGGCCTGCAACTGCCTATTCCGAAGAGGCCACATGAAATGAATATGACTAGCAATCCCATATACTGCCCATACCATAGAGTGCTGAGTCATACCATTGAAGACTGCTGTGTTTTCAAAGATTGGGCAGAGGACCAATATAAGCTTGGAAAAACCTCACAATCCTCGGATGTATCGGCAAGCCACAGAGCTAGGTCATCAACACAGCTCCGCCAAGATCAATGTTCAAGGAGCTGGGATAAGCAAAGAGGACCACCACGTCGTTAAACTGGGAAACAATCGACCGCCACGTCATTAAACTGGGAATAATCGACCTCTAAGTCGTTAAACTGGAAACGTAAAAAAAAAAAAATGTAAAAAAAAAAAAGTGTAAATAAAAGAAAAAAATAAAAGCCGAAATGATGGGGCAACTCGCAATAAAAATCAGCGAGTAAAATAAAGATGAAATAAAAGCCGAAATGATAGGGCAACCGCGAATAAAAAGCCGAAATGATAGGGCAATCGCGATTTTCGCGATGATAAAAGCTGAAATGATAGAGCAATCGCGGTAAAACAAAAAAAAAAAAAGGCGGATGATGAGTTGCTCCTGGCATTATTCCAGTGCAGCAATGCAGACGCCAAACCAAAATCCAATTTCCAAAATTCTTCCAGCCCTACGGCCAGTCCCCAAATTGACTACCGTATACAATCCACGGGCTCAAATGATTCTCAGCATACCCATGCCCCACCGCAACCACCAGTTACGCGGCTGGTCTCCGCCTTTGGAATTACGCTTCATTGGGAAAATCCACTCATGTGTCCTCACGACACATGAGGAGAACAAACCTTTGTGGGATCCTTACGACTCACAAAGGAAAAGCACACTTAGGAGTCCTCACGACTCCTAAGGAGAACATACACCTGCGGGATCCTTACGACTCGCAGGGAGGAAATGCTTTTATGGGACCCTCACGGCCCATAAAATTGAAAAGTCTTAGGTGATAGGGATCTAAACTTGTCTCCTAAGCCATCGCTCCCCGACCCCCAAGTGGCGGATGATGAGTCGCTCCTGGTACCATATTCCAGTGCAGCGATGCAGACGCCAACCAAATTCTAAATCCCATACCCCAACGGCGAATTGAGCACATCAGCCCTACGGTCTGGATCATAAATCCTGCAAAACCGTATACAATCCACGGGCGTAAAACAATCCCAATCTCTCCTAAGTCCTACCGGTGAGACTACTTTTAAAGTCCCACCAGCGGCAAAAAAAAAAAACAAAAAAAAAACGGTATTTCCACAAGCGAAACGGGCACGGATGAAAACCCGAAAGGGCTCCGTGAGTAAAAACAGCAGGACTACCGGCGAGTCTGTGAAAACCCGAAAGGGCGCAAACTCGTGAAAAGAGATGAAATACACTCGCAAAGTCCTCTCGACCTTGTGAGGAGAAAACCCCTGCGTGAGATCCTTACGACTCACAATGGAGCAACACACTTAGGAATCCTCACGATTCCTAAGGAGAAAATACACCTGCGGGATCCTTACGACTCGTAGGGAGAAAATGCTTTTATGGGACCCTCACGGCCCATAAAATTGAAAAGCCTTGGGTGGTAGGGACCCAAACCTATCTCCTAAGCCATCGTTTCCCAAAGGGCAACGGCAAATGATGAGTCGCTCCTGGCATTTCGCTTCAGTGTTAGCGTTGCTGATGCCGACCAAAAACCCAAATCCCAAGTCCTCCCAAGGCAAATGATGAGTTGCTCCTGGCATTATTCCAGTGCAGCAATACAGATGCCAAACAAAAAAAAAACCAAATCCAAATCCTCCCGGGGCACATGATGAGTTGCTCCTGGTATTATTCCAGCGCAGCAATGCAGATGCCAATAAACCAAATCCAAATCCTCCCGGGGCAAATGATGGGTTGCTCCTGGCATTATTCCAGTGCAGCAATGCAGATACCAAACAAAAAAAAAACCCATTCCCAAATCCTCTCATGGCAGACGATGATTCGCTCCTGGTACCGTATTCCAGTATGGCGATGCTGATGTCAATCCAAATCACAATCAACAAGTCAACTTCAACTCTGACACCGCAGAAAGCGGAGCAAGTCAGAATCCAATCTCGACGCCGCAAGAAGCGGAGCAAGTCAAGTTCACCCCTGACACTGCAAGAAGCAGAGAAAGTCAAATCGCCACCGACCGTCCAAGTCGCAAAAAGGGCAGTATCGACCGTCTATGTCGCAAAAAGGGCAGTGCCGGCTCCCGCAAATTGGGAACCCAAATCGCTCCGGATCAGAGCGTCGACCGTCTATGTCGCAAAAAGGGCAGTGCAGGCTCCCGCAAATTGGGAACCCAAATCGCTCTGGATCAGAGCGTCGACCGTCTATGTCGCAAAAAGGGCAGTGCAGGCTCCCGCAAACTGGGGACCCAAATCGCTCCGGATCAGAGCGTCGACCGTCTATGTCGCAAAAAGGGCAGTGCAGGCTCCCGCAAATTGGGAACCCAAATCGCTCCGGATCAGAGCGTCGACCGTCTATGTCGCAAAAAGGGCAGTGCAGGCTCCCGCAAATTGGGAACCCAAATCGCTTCGTAACAGAGCGTCGACCGTCTATGTCGCAAAAAGGGCAGTGCAGGCTCCCCACAAATCGGGAACCAAATCACTCCGGGTCAGGGAAACGTCTACCACGGACACTCCGTCTCGGAGACGCGTCAAGCGTCGACCATCCATGTCGCAAAAAGGGCAGTGCAGGCTTCCTACAAAGCAGGAACCGGGTCGCTCCGGGCAAGGGAAACGTCTACCACGGACACTCTGTCTCGGAGACGCGTCAAGCGCCGACCGTCCATGTCGTAAAAAGGGCAGTGCATCCCAAAAAGTGGGAACCAAGGCAAGTCGCCTCCACGTGAAAAAAGATCCATCAATTTCATGCACACAACTCAAATGTGTGGTGTGCATTTATTGATGGGGGGCACTTTGTTGGGGTAAAAATTTACACCCCGTTGACCGAGTCAAAGTCAAGGTCAACCCCCAAGCTAAGTGGGCCGAAGCCCAGGTCAAGCGGGCCCATGCCCAAGTCGAGCCCACGGCCAGCCTCCCTATGCCAAAATATAGACCATGTAATAAATAATTTTTATGTAATTTTTTATGCATGAATGTAAACAAAATGGGCATAAAAGCCAATATTTTGTAAGCCCATGGCTTATGTGCAAAAATGAAATGGCACATGAGCCATGGGATGGCCAAAATGCCATTTTTTGCAAAGCCCAAGGGGCTATATGTAAATATGTAAGCCTATAAAAGGCAACATGATAAATAAAAAAAGAACAACTTTTCATTCCCCCAAAAATTAGGGTTCTTTGTGCCTCCTGCTCCTTCTCCAAGGTTCTAAACCTTCTAATTTCTTTTGAATTAAATCAAGAGTTTTACTCTTTCTTTTCAAAAACTAAGAAGTCTTTCACCACAAAACCCACAAAGGGAAACTTGGATCTACCATTAGATCTCAGAAAGGAGAGATTTTTAGATCTCACATCTCTTGATCATCAAGATCCAGCCAACAGAGGAGGAAGAAGAAGAACATCTTTCACTAAACCCCCAAGAAAGAAGAAAAAAACACTCAGGAGTCCAACTCCTCTTTGATCTCTCTTCAGAGAAATCTTTTTAGGCTAAAAGCCTCTTGTCCTCTCCGGCGCGCAGCGCAAGTGCGCAAAGCGCCCGCGTGCCGACATGTGGCGCGCGCTTACGTACCTGCGCGCTTGCGCAAGTGCGCAAAGCGCCCGCGTGCCGACACGTGGCGCGCGCACCTGCGCACCTGCGCAAAACGCCCGCGTGACGACACGTGGCGCGCCAGCGCAATTGCGCAAAGCTCCCGCGTGCCGACACGTGGCGCGCGCGCGCTTGCGCACCTGCGCGCAGCGCTCTTGCGCAAAGCGCCCGCGTGCCGACACGTGGCACGCGCACTTGCGCACCTGCGCGCTTGCGCAAGTGCGCAAAGCGCCCGCGTGACGACACGTGGCGCGCTTGCGCAAGTGCGCAAAGCGCCCGCGTGCCGACACGTGGCGCGCGCTCGCTTGCGCACCTGCGCGCAGCGCTCTTGCGCAAAACGCCCACATGCCGACACGTGGCGCGCGCGCGCCTGAGCGCACAGCACATTAGCGCACAGCGCTCTAGATGCTGGCCCCACGCATCCTTTGGATGTCTTTTTCCCCTTTACTTATATTTACATGTATATATATACATATGTATATAAATGTACACATACACATACTCCGCGACACTGTCCCTGTTAGAAAAAAATTTCTAACGGGGCGCTGCCCCGCACCCCGCAAGGAGGCTGCTACCCCCCTTGACCCCCAGCCCGCTATCCGGGTAGCGGGACCCCCGTAAAAACTCTGCGTGGCTCCCAATATATCCAAAACCCCCCTTTCAAAACACAACACACGTACACTGCACATTGAGTTCGCATGACCAGTTTAACCCGTTAATCGGAGGTTCCCTCGCCCCAAAGGCGAGGGGTAATTAACGGCAGCTTAGTCCGCGGCTGCCGGAGATTCGGATCCCCACAATCAATAAACCCCGGCCTACCCTAGGCTGGGGGAATCTGTAGTGCGCCTGACAAGTGCCCGCGTATTCCCATCTCAATGGGGTGACGAAAAACACCCTACAAGGTGGAGGTAGACGAGATTAGGGAGACTCATGTTTCGTTTCTTCTGCATCTTGTTCACATAGGTATTGTTGTCTGGCCATTTCATATTCGACCATTTCACGGTTTTGATTGTCCCTACTAGCCTAACAAGCTTTTCTTATTATCCTATCAATTTGCTCTTCTAGCGATGGGTTCAAACTTCTTCGCGCATGTCAATTTTTGCCAGACTATTATCGCTTGAGAGTGTTATAGTGTGGCAACTGTGGGTTTTCCATTGCTTCTTGGGTTGGATATGTCCTAAACCCATAGTATCAAACTTTCCGTCAGCCTTGACTCCACGAGTCCTTAGTGTTTTCCAGATTCTCTTGTAGAATCGGGCATGTCGAACGGTTTGTTTGGTCGGTATCCCTTATCGTTTCAAGAAGTCCTCAAATCCCCTGACGCAGTATCTTGGCATGATGAAGAACTTCAGTCTATCAAGACTTGGGTCGAGTCTTTCCCACATTTCTCCTTGTATCCTAGTTTCTTCAGACTTATAGAAGAGGAATGCTCTTTCTCCCCTATATTTGGGAGGTACGTATAAAGTCACTAGCTCCTCCACATTATCAACGTTGATGGTGTCGAGCTCTTTATATTGTTGAGATGGGACCATGGTAACCTGCAGGACTTGATCTTCCTCATCAAGAGTCTTTACCCATGAATGAGTGGAAAACACAGCATTGGTCTCTTCTTCCGAATCGCTAACGAAGACCAGAATGAAGATTGATGAAGTTGGTTGATTACTTCCACCCGTGGTTGACCTGAGAACATTATCTCCTCGCTTTCTTTAGAATCGCTTCCAAAGACTGGGACATTGGCTATTTGCTTCTGTTTTTTTTCCGGTTTGTCGCATTTTTCCGTATCTTCAAAGTCTGGCAGGAAGTATTTGGCGTCTTCATACTTTCGCACTTCATTTACTGAAAAGGGATTGAGTTCTCCTACGACGACGTGCTCATTTCCATCCTTAAAGTACTTCTGTTGGCTATAGTGCCCTCAAGGCAATTATTGTAATCGCAGATAGGCGATTATGATGATTGAAAGAGGACCTATACAGGTATTACAGTCTTACTTGAGATGATAGTATGCTATCTGGTTCTTCTCTATCATCATGTACATGTATTATGTGGTATTACGGATCACTATTACAAGTTGATAGAGCCCTTATGCTTGACTACCATGGTTATTATGGCGATCACACCATTGAGAACTGGGTAGTCTATAAGCAAATTCTTAAATGTCACGCCCCGCTTCCCGATGTATGGCGAAGGGAACGTGACGGGGCCGCTACGTATTTACTCTGAAGTAAATAAGCTAAACGTACCTAAGCAATATAAATAAAATGCATAAGAGACAAAGACAGTAGGTATAACTGAACAACAACTTTATTTATTAACATTATTTTGTACAATGCATGGAAAAGTAAATACATCTGAATGAAAGCAATGCCTAAATAGTGGCATAACAGAAATGAAAAATACTGAAATAAAATATGTACAATGAAGCTAAAGCTCTGGGTGGTAAGCAAGCTGATCCAAGTCCTCGCTAGTAGGCTCGATCTCTTGAGTGTCCAAATCACCTCACAACATTCCAAAGAAGAAAGAGAAGGAATGTCGTCAGCGAACAATCGCTTGGTAAGTCCCAAAGATAAGGGGAAAATAGAATAGACAGAGAGAGAAAGTAGCTTTTAAAGTTGTATTATATGGTTAACGCTGTTGTTTGTAGCTTGGTACAGAAGGATGCCAGTGTATATGAGAAGAGTCTGAGTAGACCAGAGACTAAGGTGAACGGAATGTATAAGGAACCGTTATGCCACGGTACAACAGCAACGGAATATAGGTTAGGTGTTTTAAGTCTTGCAGTCTCGTGCCACTTCTAACACCTTCCGTACCAATCTACCCCTTAAACCCCGGGAAGTATTGTATTGTTTGTATTGTATTGCAACCTGTATTGTCTTGTAAAATAGATTGTTCAATTGGATGACTTGCCGAAACCATGATATCAGTAAATGGATGTAACTGGAGAATCATGTAAATGGAAATATATCCATGGTTCGGTTCAGTCAATATAGATTGAAAATATTGAATATATGTATTTATGGATTCATATTGGATTGTAGATTGTAGATTGTACTTGAATCATATTCAAGTCAGATTATTATAATGAGACTCGGTCTGAGTCTGAACAATTAGAAAAGAAATTGAAGTCCTGATTGTTTTGATGTTATCGGTAACCGCTGCACATGGGCGTCAGGATTTGTATCTTTTTCAAAGACGATTTCCGTGTTTATAACACTGTTGTTAAGTTGTCTACCTTAAATAGGCAAGCACCCACTTCTCCGGCTCCCTGAGGCTCAAGAGATTGGTCCCGCTTAAACCTATACTTACTAGGATCCTCAAGGTAATTTATAGAACTTGAGGGGGTTAAATGTAAAATACTTTTGTATAATTTTCAAAATACACCCCAAGTATTTAATTATCGTCTTTAGAGTTGTCATAGATATAGATTTTATATTTGTGATATTTCTAGTGAAAATTACCTAATTTTCATAATACATGGTATTTAATTGTAAGTGTTGGACTTGTATGGAATTTCATGGTATTTTCATGTAAAGTGATTCTTTTGATTTAGAAATTTTGGAATATTTATATCATATAAAAAATAGGTATTTTTATAATACATATATATATTTTTTGTATAAAATAATTTTAATTTATTATTTTCTAGAAATCTCATTTTCTTAAGATATTCGTATTTTAAATCTCTCGAGACCGAATGCTCCTTGCGGAGGTCTGCATCTCGCACTACTAAGCCCAGGGACGTGCGATAATCCGCACCATCCCAGTCGGGTTCCCCAAAATGGGTTGTAGCGGTGTTTTGCAAAGATTTATAAAAATACGTAATCTTATAGAAAACGGTTTTAATAGTTACTGGTATTTATATGTAAAGTTTCGTTTTCCCGTATTCTATGTTCCCGAAAGGTATTGTGCTATGTTGCATATGGGTGTTGTGAGGAGGTAGGTCATTACCTCGTGATCTAATTAAAGGTATAGCAAATTTAATGATGTTTTAAAGTAGAAAGTAAAGTACATGGTATTTTACTGAAAAAGAGCGGTAAAAGTTACAAAATAAATTTTTTTGCTATGAAACTTGTTCAACATGTTTTGTTAATGATTAATAGTATAGATGTAAGAGTTTAATATGGTTGTGTTAAGGAAAAATTGAACTTTATAAAGAAAACCGAATCGGAAGTCGGATTTAACTCCGCTTCCGTCGGGTTTTAGAAAAATAACTTTTTAGAATAGCAAAGGAAAGAGGGAGGTGGGACTTACGGGTTTAAAGTCAAGAGAAGAGGGAGAGGAAGCGGTAGGACGCACCGGTGCGTCGTTTCGTCGTCGGGAGCTCCTAGGGTCGTCGTCGGAATTTCGCCAGAGCTTCGCCCTTTGCTAACTCCAAATGCACACTAAAATTCTATAGAGTTTTCTTGAGAGTTTGGACAGAATTATGAGTGAGGGGTGTGTGTTTAGGGGTGGTATTTATAGTGTAAAGGTAGGGTTAGGGCAGGTGAAAGGTTGTATTGAAAATTGTATTAAAAATGTATTAAAAATATGGTTTAATGGGGTTTTAATTGGATTTTAAGATCTCTGGAAATGTCCAGAGGAAATAAAGTGTATGTTCAGTCGAAAATATTGCATTCTGTAACATATCAATTTCCTCATTATTCTAATCCTCTAAGGGTGTTTGTTATAAATATGACATATGTTACAAAATCATCTGGAAAATACTAATTACCATGTGTTGTACATTATAACCGGAATTATGAAGGAAATTGTGTGTAGATATTTCACGCATGATTTTTATATATCTCAACACTTTTTATCAAGATTTTGTGCAGAAAATTATTCAGGTCAAAAAACTGGAATCGCAAAATTGCCGACAAAACGCAGCAAGTCAAAGAAATGAAATCTGATAGAGATTCAGAAAAGAAACTAAGATTCCAGACATCAAAAGAACACCCAAAGACCAACATCAAATCACCCCAGAAACATGATGCAAAGATCTCCTTAAACGGCCGTGGAACCACGGCCGATCCAGCCCGATCCGCCGTGGATCCGCGGCCGAGTTGGGGGCGCCGATGACTTAACTTTGCTAGAAGCTCCCCTGTAACCGCCTAGCTTTCTCAAGACGTTTCATTTCCACAAGGTAACTTCTGGAAGGCTCTGCATAACAACCAAGCTTATGAAGGAAGCTTAATTGGATGCTATAAAAGGGGATCTAGATCTAATTTTGGGGGTTGTTCATTAGTTACTCGTTGATTACACAACTGAGCCACAATTACAATTCAAGTTGAATGACACAACTTGAGATCCAATCCAAATCCAATCAAATCAAGATCCATTGAGAGCAAAATTAAGCGACAATCGAAGATTCTTTATCGCAACGCCGATCATCATCAAGAGCAAGAGATCCGCATCCGATCCATGACTCACAAAGATTGAGCTGAGTATAGATCGACGATAAATTCCCTTTCAAAGGAGCGATCGAGAGCTGGTCTTGTAAACTCAAATTGAGAGGTGTAATTTGAAGGAGATTTAATAAAGATGATAATTGTAATTCTCGCTTTCTTTATATTCTTGCATTATGAAATTTCTCGCTCTTGATTCTTTAATTTTCATGATGCGTGAGTGAAATCTCCGCTTGTAAAGGATTCGAGAGGATCAGTAGATCAAGTGATGATAAAATCCTAATACTAATCTTAAGTCTTATGAGATTTGTGAACTTTAGGAAAAAGAATCATCAATAACCTAATTTGGATCGAGATCACATTCTTGCTAATTTCGTTGCAAATTAGGGATTAAATAATTGATGACTCTCTTTACTAAAGGCTAGATCCGAATGATGATCAATGAAAAGACAAGGGATAGAGAATGAGAAACCCTGGTTTTCTCAATTGATCCTTAATCTTCATTCATCACCATCGTTTTAGCTACAATTCATCAATAGATAAGATAAGTCATTGTTAGATTCATCATTGCTACTAATTTGATCGAATCCTACAATCTATTCTTCATATTCTTGATAATTCAAATTGATATTGGACACTTTCTTGATTTCTAATTCTTGAATATGTTCTTGATTTTCTTGAAATGACAACTTAATTAAATCTCGAATTACTTTCATGAATTTTCTTTTATATTTTCATTTCGACTCATTTAAAGCAAGATCGAACAAATTCACGAATCTCAGTGGACGATCCGTATTCATTAGTGAGCTACATCGACACCGTTAATTGATTGCGGTTATACATTCTTTGGTTGTGATTACATTTAAAAACACGAACCGAAATTCTAGAACCAATCAGTGTACATGGGTTACTAGAATACAAAAAGACAGAGGGTCCAAGAAGGGAATCGGCCGATCCGGCTCAACTCGGCCGATCCGGCTCAACTCGGCCGGCGGCGGCGGGCCGAGTCGGCCGGCGGCGGCTGGCCGAGTCGGCCGAGTCGCCGGCCGAGTCACGACGAGTCGGGCCGGGGCTCGCTGCCAGTGGTCCGCCGTCGGTTGGTCTATTCCTTGGGCTATTTTTTTTATATGTGTAGTGGGGTTTTTACGAGTTATGCACATGTAGGCTCTTAGACTTCTTAAAATTTAAAAGAAAACATATTTAAAAATAATGTGGGGGATAGGATTTGAACTCTGGTGCTATGGTTCAGCAGTGCAAGGACTTACCAGTGAGCTACAAGCTCCTTTTTGTTATTAAAAAGCAAAACAATTACTTATAATACTTACAGTAAATACAAATACCCTAAGTATACATTGACTTTTAAACAAATTTTTGTACACTAAAATTGGAGTTGTTACAGTTTACCCTCCTTACAAAAATTTCGTCCTCGAAATTTACAAATTTTATTTTAAGGACTAGTTTACAAAGAGGTGAGGATATCTTGCACGCATCTCATCTTCCCTTTCCCATGTCGATTCTCCTAGAGTGTCTTTTCTCCACATCACTCGAACCAAGTTGACTTCCTTGTTTCGAAGTGACTTCACTTTCCTGTCTAAGATCTCCATAGGTTGTTGCTCACAAGATAAGTCGGGCTGTACAGTGAGCTCGGAATGATCGAGAATGTGGCTGGGGTCACTCACATACCTTCTGAGTTGGGATATATGGAACACATTATGCACTCCTTCCAATGAAGGTGGAAATGCCAAGCGGTATGCCACTTCATCGACTCGTCCGAGTATGTCGAACAGTCCAATATATCTCGGACATAGCTTTCCCCGTCTTCCAAATCGGATCACTCCGCAGTTTGGAGATATCTTTAAGAATACGTGATCTCCTGGCTGGAACTCCAAGTGACGTCGCTTTGCATCAGCCCAGTACTTCTGTCGATCTTAGGCTATGCGTATCTTTTCTCTGATAGTACGAACCACATCAACAGTTGCTACTATCATCTCAGGTCCAAGAAGTTCCTTATCTCTGATGTCATCCCAGCTTAATGGTGATCGACACTTCCTCCCATAAAATGCTGCAAAAGGTGCCATTCCAATGCTTGCTTGGTAGCTGTTGTTGTACGAAAACTCCACAAGATATAGGTGATCTTCCCACGATCCTCCGAAGTCTAACATACACGCTCTGAGCATATCCTCCAAGATCTGAATAGTTCACTCAGACTGACCATCTATTTGTGGATGATAAGCCGTGCTGAAGTCCAGACTTGTTCCCAAGCTTGCTTGCAGACTCTGCCAAAATTGCGATCGGAACCTGGTGTCACGATCGGAGACAATGCAGACCGGTACTCCATGAAGTCGCATAATTTTCTGTATGAGTTCATGGGTATCAGAGATAGTACATATTTGAAGAGTTTAAATCTTAAGTAGATTATTACCTCCACGTACTTTTTTGCTAATGTCGCAGTTGATTGGCCAACTCGAAATGGGATGAAGTGAGCTGACTTTGTGAGTCGATCCACAATAACCCATACGCATCGTTACCCTTTGTGCTGCGAGGAAGAGCAGTCACAAAATCCATTGTGATGTGTTGCCACTACCATTCTGGGATAGGTAACGGTTGAAGTAATCCAGCAGTCCTGTGATGTTCAGCCTTTACTTGCTGACACACCAAACATTTAGCGACGCTTCTGGCTACTTCACGCTTCATTCCATGCCACCAGTAATTCTGACGTAGATCTTTGTACATCTTTGTGCCTTCAGGGTGTACTGAGTAGAGAGAGCTGTGGGCTTCTTTCATTAACTCTTCCCGAACAGGACCTTTTGGTACACACAATCTATTGTCGTATCTCAAAGATCCATCTTCATGGATGATGAAGTCTGTTTTGAGTCCATTCTCCACTTGTTCTCTGATCTTTTGCAACTTAGCATTACTTGCTTGAGCTGCTTTGATCTGATTGACAATTGTAGATTGAACTTGTAAATTCATCAAACTTGAAGCGTTACCTGACATGACTACTTCAATCTCCATCTGATGCAAGTCCTATTGAAGCTTCCATTTTGCGGTGAGATTCATCGATAATGGTTGGCGACTAAGGGCATTAGGTACCACATTCACCTTTCCTGGGTGATATTGTAGGTTGATGTCAAAATCCACCATGAGTTCTAACCATCGTCTCTGCCGCATATTAAGTTCCTTCTGAGTAAACACATATTTCAGACTCTTGTGATCTGTGTATATGTTCACTCGTTCACCAAGAAGATAATGGCACCAAATCCTAAGAGCAAAGATAACGGCTGCCAATTCCAAATCATGCGTCGGATAATTGCGCTCATGAGTCTTCAGCTGTCTTGAAGCATAAGCCAAAACCTTACCATGCTGATGTAGAACACATCCTAATCTCTTACCGGATGGACACAATGCACTTCAAATCCTCCAGATTGGTCCGGTATAACGAAAATGGGTGCTGATGTCAACCTTGAAATGAGTTCTACGAAAACTTGTTCGCATGCTTCTGACCACATGTAACGTTTTAGAAATCGTTTAGGTGAACTTTTCCGTTAATAGGTAAAATAAATTGTGTTTTCCGTAAAAACCCAGAATTGACCATTTTTCAGTATAGACTTAACTGCACCTAGTTTGACTAAAAAATTGCTAGTTGCGGTATTTAGTTAGTCGCATGTAAATTTTTAGTTCACTTAAATATTCTTCCTTAATTAAAATATTATTATAAGATTTTAATTATACACTTAATTAGTGGTAATTATAATTTGGATTGGGTTAATTATGCTAATTTGAATCCATGCCTACTTAATCACAAGATTAAGCATCTTTGACATCTTACAAAATATCTTGGAAAATATTTAGATATTTTGAAGGTTAATGGAAATTTTAATAAAACGATTAAGAGGTGGCATAAAGTAATTGAGCTTTAATGAGTTTTAACCTATAATTTTTCCACACACTTCCACACATTCCCTTTTCTTCCATGAAGTGGCCGAACCCCCCCTTGTTGCCCCATTTCTTTTCTCACCCCATTTTCGCTTCTTCAAGCTTCTAAAATTCATCAAAAACCATCAAATAATCCACAAACTCAAATACAAATCCATGCCCATTATTCTTTAGCCTAAGTCTAGCTTGGATCTTCATGAAAGTTAGCATTTTGGAGGCTATTTTGGAAATCTTTTTGCAAGTTTGTGAATCAAGTGGAGGTATAAAATCCTAACCCTAAACTTTAGTTGTTGTTTAAATACATTAAGCTAGCTTATTAGATATTTAAATAAAGCTTTAATTAGCATGTTTTGGAATTTCTAGAAAAGGTTTTTGAAGATCAAGTTAGGGTTTTGATTATTGTAATGGTTAAGTGAGTTGTTTAGACAAGGAAAACTTAACCTAGTTGTGAGATTGTTATTTGTTATTTTCTTAATTGTCTAATTAAGCTTAATTGCAAACTAACTTTTACTAAATCTTATATGGGTGAGATTAAAATTGTAGTAAAGGTTTGTCTGGTTTAAGTAAGCTATTAGGTGATGATTGTGGCTACTAGAATTGTTTAAACTTCTAGATTTGAGCTAAAATGGTTAAAATATGCTTACTTGGTTTTCGGTAAAATTAGGCGTGGGTTTCAATTGACGTTGCGATATTATATATATATTATCTTCCAGGATATATATTGTGTTGTATATGCGCGATCGGTACGATTAGGGTCTAGGCTTTGTGGTTGTGTCGTTTAGCGTTCTTAGCTGAGGTTGTGCCGATATCGTACGCGTTTTGCGCACTAAGTGCACAGTGTGTATATCTTGTGGACGTTATCCTTGCGTTTCGTTGGCTTTGTGTCGACGCTGGATATTTAACCGTATGTTTTGTATTTGTGAAATTTAGGATCTCAAGCGGGGACTTCGGACGCTGCGAAGAAAAGGGAGCAGGTGGTCGGATTTACTTAGCTCGAAATCATCAGTGTGTATATTTAACATCTACAGGGGAATCGCCCGCATGGCATTATGCATCTGGGCTAGATTCAATGACATGATTATTAGTTATAAGTATATGGACATTGATTGTGCATGTGTACCATAGTTGCATATCTCATTTCCTATTGTATATGGACATAGTATTAATGAGACACAACACCATTATTGATGGTTCATATTGCACGAGCACAAATTGTATGCTACACACACATCGTCGGTAATTGCCATGACACACACAACACATATACATATGTGATATTATATTGGTTAGTGATATTGAGACATTGATTCTTATTTCATTGTGCATATGAAATATAGCATACCTGTATACCTACATGCTTACACATATGCCTTACTATGCCTATATGCTTACATATATACCTATATGGTATTGCATCATTATTGACATGTTTATACACATACCTTCCTACAGCTACACATATACCTATATATATTTTTGTATCTAGTACTCTCCATCTACTACTTCATGTATTGACTTAGAGACGAGATGTGAGGACGATATTGTATATTATTTTGTGACTTGAGTGTCGTGCTCGTGTGAGCCGGCTTTTATGCAGCTTTATCTTGTATGATGTTTTCACTTATATCATCTTTTTCTTCGCTACGGCGTCATATATCTTCTTGTGGTGGTTGTTTCCGCCTTTGGGCGTGGATTTGCCCCTGTTTGGGGATGCTTTACTTATATATATGTTTGTACCCTTTTCGGGGCTAGTTTATACAAAGGAGTGCTGCCAAATTTTAAAGAAAGTAAATTTGGACTTTAAAGAATTTTTACTTGAGATTCCCAAAAGTTTTTAACAATGTTCTTATCACTTACTACTTTTGACGGTTTAGATTGCTGGGTTTTCGGCTTACTTGAATTGCGTTACGCTTGTAGACGTTACGTGGTTTAAAGGCCGTCACGTGCCAAATTTCGGGCCGTGACAAAGTTGGTATCAGAGCGCTAGGTTTTACCTTTTGGAGTATAGGTTGACCTTGGTATGATAGAGTAGGTAGCTTAAGCAGAGTGACGTAGCGTGTGTATGTCCGCGGCATACTTACGACACGGTACTCCGCCTAAGTGACCTTAGGACTTATTGCTTGAAATTCCTTCCATGATTATATATATCCTTGTGATTCGATTTCTGTGTTCTTATCGAATCCTATTTCCATTTCTAGCCATTATGCCGCCAAAGACTATGAGGGCTCAGAGAGAGGCAGCGAAAGCCGAGGTCAGAGTTGACTCGTCTGAGACGAGGACTGATCAGGATGGTACGCTCGTTGTACATGAGCAGATTGATCTGCCTTCGATAGATCGTATCGCTAGGCTTGAGGCAGAGATGCAGGATTTGCGCCAGATGATGGGATCGTTGGTTGAGGCCAGTCGAGCGCAGCAACAGGAGGTTGCCACCCCTGTTACCCAGTTATTCCTTGCTATCAACACACATCATTGTGTCATGTATATAGCAGCAGTGGACGCAGCCCTACTAGATAATGCACGTCTTCCCGAGACTTTGGAAGTTTCAGGACCGAGGAGGACTCATACATGTGTATCAGCCTAGAGACAGATGTTTATACGCCGCGACAGATATCGTTCAGGTCGCGGGAGTAGCAGAGGCTTGGGACGAGGTCAGTTGTTTAGCTCTTATCCCCAGAAGGGTCAGCAGCCATCGTATGGATGTTTTCGATGTGGGAGTTTCCATCACCTCGTTAGGAATTATACCGTGGTACGCCAGAGAAGGGCAGGCATACCATATGTTAGCTTACCACCTTCACCTCAGGGAGGGTCGCCTTTTGCGCCTGTTGTTGATCCGCATTAGACTTATATGCAGAGAGGTCGTGGTCGCGGAGTGTTTGTGCAGAGAGAACAGGATGGCAGAGGAGGAGGACAGCCAGTAGAGGGCAGGCACGAGCATTTTCTTCTACTCATGGGGACGCGCAGGCGTCCAATGTAGTGGTTTCAGGTATTCTTTTTCATATGTCCTTTTGATGCGCATGTTTTGTTTAATTCGGGATCTATGCACTCGTTCTACACACTTTGTGCCGAGGTTGGGCCGAGAGTTGTGTTTACTAGATCAGTCGTTTGTTGTGTTTACTCCTGTCAGCAATTCTTTGGTTGCGCGACACGTGTTTCGGTCATGTACCAATCGGATAGGAGATAGAGATTCGTCCGTCGATTTGATCCTTCTAGAGATGTTAGACTTTGACGTTCTCCTGGGCACGGACCGGTTAGCTAAGTGCTATGCGTCTGTGGACTGCCGCGAGAAGACAGTCAGGTTCTATTTTCACGGCGAGTCAGTTCTTGTTGTGCAGGGGTACCGTGGTGCCGCCCCTCACAGCTTGATTTCAGCCTTTTTCGCTGGTCGGCTTTTGAGGAGAAGATGTCGAGAATTCTTGGCTTTCATTCATGATACTGGAGCCACAGTAGATTCGTTGGACCGGGTTCCTATTGTGCGAGAGTTTCTGACGTTGTTCCAGATGAGCCGGTAGAGCTTAGGGAGCTTAAGGATCAGCTGTCAGAGTTGCTTGTTGGGGGACTTGTACGTCCAAGTGTTTCGCTTTGAGGAGCTCCTGTTCGGTTCGTTAAGAAGAAGGATGGCAGTTGAGGTTGTGTATTGATTGATCGTCAATTGAACCGAGTTACGGTGCGGAATAGGTATCCTTTACCTCGCATTGACGATTTGTTTAATCAGCTCTATGGTGCATGACATTTTTTCTATGTTTGATTTGTGATCAGGTCATCATCAGTTGCGGGTTCGGAATGATGACATTCCGAAGACTGCTTTTAGTATGCGCTACGGGCATTATGAATTGTTAGTGGTGTCGTTTGGACTCACCAATGCCCCAGCAGCGTTCATGGATGTGATGAACCAGATTTTTTCAGGCCGTTCATCGACCAGTTTATTGTTGTGTTATTGATGACATTCTGGTCTATTCCAAGAGTCGAGAGGAACATGAGCAGCACTTGAGGATTTCTTTGCAGACATTGAGAGAGCACCGGCTGTTTGCTAAATTCTCGAAGTGTTCCTTCAGGCTTGATAGTGTTGACTTCCTAGGTCATGTGGTTATGGGAGACGGTATTCGTATGGACCCGAGGAAGATCAAGGCCGTACAGCTTTGGCCCAGACCTGTATCAGTGACAGAGGTCCGTAGCTTTTGGGCTTAGCCGATTTTTACCGCCGTTTCATTCAGGACTTCTTGTGTATCGCTGCACCGTTGACCGTACTGACCAGGAAGGGAGGTTCCTTTTCTGTAGACTGAGGCACGCGGGATGAGTATTCAGCAGTTGAAGACTCGGTTGACGACTGCACCAGTTCTAGCTTTGCCTTCTGGATCGGGCGACTTTGTCGTTTACTGTGATGTTTCGTGAGTGGGGCTTGATTGTGTTTTGATGCAGCATGATAGAGTTATCGCTTATGCTTCCCAACAGTTGGAGGAAGTACGAGCAGAATTATCCCACTCATGATCTTGAGATGGCTACGATGGTCTTGCGCTGAAGATTTGGAGACACTACTTGTTTGGAGAGTCGTGTCAGATTTTCACAGACCACCAGAGCTTAATCTTCCTGTAGCGGGATCTGAGTTTGAGACATCGCCGTTGGATGAAGCTTGTGAAGTATTGTGATTGTGAGATCCTTTATTTTCCCGGGGTAAGGCGATTGTGGTAGCTGATGCTTTGAGTCGTAGGCCCGGGGGTAGCTTGTTCCAATTGAGCGCAGTTCAGAGACAGTCTTCTGCAGATTTACAGTTCTTGTGCGACAGCTGAGTACAGTTTAAGATCACCTCTACTGGGGGACAGCTTGCTCATGTCCGCGCCTGTCCACTTCTACTTAGTCGTTTTTATGAGGCATAGCCTGTCGATGCCCATTTGTCTGAAATTCTTGAGCATGTTCGGCAGGGTAGAGATTCGGAGTTCTTGATTGATGACCAGGGTGTGGTACATTGCGGGACTTGCTTGTGTGTACCAGATACTGATAGGTAGAGACGCGAGATCCTAGAGCAGGCACATCAGTCAGCTTTCAGTGTTCATCCAAGTTCCACCAAGATGTAACGTGACTTAAGAGATAGTTACGGGTGGGCAGGGATGAAGAGTGATGTTTCAGATTTCATTTTGATGTGACTGACTTGTCAGCGAGCTAAGGTTGAGCATTTGAGACCGGCAGGAGAGTTGTAACCTTTAACCGTTCCGTAGTGGGAATGGGAGCGGATCTCCATGAATTTCATTGTGGATCTACCCAGGTCTAGTCAAGGGTATGACTCCATTTGGATGATTTTGTTGTCCGGTTAATGAAAGCGGCTCACTTCATTCCAGTGAAGGACACTTTCGTTTATGCTCAGTATGCTCAGTTTGCTCAATTGTTCTTTGGTGAGTTTGTGCGTTTGCACGGAGTTCCTTCATGCTTTGTATCCAATAGAGATACCCAGTTCACTAGCCGTCTTTGGCAAAGCTTCAGGAAGCCTTGGGTGCTATTTGAGCTTTAGTGCCGCTTTCTATCCGTAAACCGGTGGTTAGTAAGAGCGGACTATACAGACTCTGGAGGATATGCTTCGTGTGTGCGTGCTTAATTTTTGTTGGCTATTGGGATCGTCACTTTCCATTGATAGAGTTCTCCTACAATAACAGTTATCAGGAGACGATTCAGATGTCACCCTTTTTAAGCTTTGTATGGTAGATTGTGTCGATCACCAGTCTGTTAGACCGACTCCGCGAGAACAGGATTTTTGGACCCCAGCTAGTCAAGAGACTTCAGAGATGATCCAGTTGATTCAGGACAGGATAAGAGCAGCCCAGTGCAGACAAAAGTCTTATACCGACTGTCGTTGTCGCAGACTTGAGTTCGCAGTGGGAGATCATGTATTCCTACGGATTTTTCCGATGAATAGCGTGTTGAGTTTTGGGAAGAAAAAAATCTTAGTCCCAGATTGTAGGTCCTTTTGAGATCCTTGAGCGAGTCAATATCGTTGCCTGTCGTTGGCACTTCCGCCCAGATTTCGGATGTTCACCCCGTATTTCTTGTGTCGATACTTCGCAAATACCTTCATGACCCATCTCACATGATTTAACACCAGACCATTCAATTAGGACGCGATCTTTCATTTACCAGCAGTCGATAGTTATAGTGGATCAGAAGGTGGAGAAACTTCGGTCAAAGGTCTTTCCCTCTGTAGAGGTTCTTTGGCGTAGCCCGTCTAGTGAGGAGATCACTTGGGATGAATTTCCCTCATCTCTTCGAAGGTACGCGTAGATAAAATTTTAAATTCGGGGACCGAATTTCTTTAAGGGGGGAAGATTGTAATGTTTTAGAAATCGTTTAGGTGAACTTTTCCGTTAATAGGTAAAATAAATTGTGTTTTCTGTAAAAATCTAGAAGTGATCATTTTTCAGTATAGACTTAACTGCACCTAGTTTGACTGGGAAATTGCTAGTTGCTATATTTAGTTAGTCGTTTGTAAATTTTTAGTTCACTTAAATATTTTTTCTTAATTAAAATATTATTATAAGCTTTTAATTATACATTTAATTAGTGGTAATTACAATTTGGATTGGGTTAATTATGCTAATTTGAATCCATGCCTACTTAATCACAAGATTAAGCATCTTTGACTGCTTGCAAAATATCTTGGAAAATATCTAGATATTTTGAAAGTTAATGGAAATTTTAATAAAAGGATTAAGATGTGGCATAAAGTAATTGAGCTTTAATAAGTTTTACCTAGGATTTTTCCACACACTTCCACACATTCCCTTTTCTTCCATGAAGTGGCCGAACCCCCCTGCTGCCCCATTTCTTTTCTCACCCCATTTTCACTTCTTCAAGATTCTAAAATTCATCAAAAACTATCAAATAATCTCACAAACTTAAATACAAATGCATACCCATTATTCTTTAGCCTAAGTCTTTCTTGGATCTTCATGAAAGTTAGCATTTTGGAGGCTATTTTGGAAATCTTTTTGCAAATTTGTGAATCAAGTGGAGGTATAAAATCCTAACCCTAAACTTTAGTTGCTGTTTAAATACATTAAGCTAGCTTATTAGATGTTTAAATAAATCTTTAATTAGCATGTTTTGGAATTTCTAGAAAAGGTTTTTGAAGATCAAGTTAGGGTTTTGATTATTGTAATGGTTAAGTGAGTTGTTTAGACAAGGAAAACTTAACCTAGTTGTGAGATTGTTATTTGTTATTTTCTTAATTGTTTAATTAAGTTTAATTGCAAAATAACTTTTACTAAATCTTATATAGGTGAGATTAAAATTATAGTAATGGTTTGTGTGGTTTAAGTAAGCTATTAGGTGATGATTGTGGCTACTAAAATTGTTTAAACTTCTAAATTTGAGCTAAAATGATTAAAATATGCTTACTAGGTTTTTGGTAAAATTAGGCGTGGGTTTCAATTGACGTTGCGATGTTATATATATATTATCTTCCACGATATATATTGTATTATGTATGCGCGATCGGTACGATCAGGGTCTAGGCTTTGTGGTTGTGTCGTTTAGCATTCCAAGCTGTGGTTGTGCCGATATCGTACGCGTTTTGCGCACTAAGTGCACAGTGTGTATATCTTGTGGACGTTATCCTTTCGTTTCGTTGGCTTTGTGTCGGCGCAGGATATTTAACCGTATGTGTTGTGTTTGTGAAATTTAGAATCTCAAGCGGAGATTTCGGACGCTGCGAAGAAAGGGGAGCAGGTGGTCGGATTTACTTAGCTCGAAGTCATCGGTGAGTATATTTAACATCTACAAGGGAATCTTCCGCATGACGTTATGCGTCTGGGTTAGATTCAATGACATGATTATTAGTTATATGTATATGGACATTGATTGTGCATGTGTATCATAGTTGCATATCTCATTTCCTATTATATATGGACATAGTATTAATGAGACACAACACCATTATTGACGGTTCATGTTGCACGGGCACAAATTGTATGCTACACACACATCGTCGATAATTTCCATGACACGCACAACCCATATACATATGTGATATTATATTGGTTAGTGACATTGAGACATTGATTCTTATTCCATTGTGCATATGAAATATAGCATACTTGTATACCTACATGCTTACACATATGCCTTACTATGCCTATGTACTTACACATATACCTATATGGTATTGCATCATTATTGACATGTATATACCCATACCTTGCTACAGCTACACATATATCTATATGGTATTGCATCATTATTGACATGTATATACACATATCTTGCTACAGCTACACATATACCTATATAGTATTGTATCATTATTGACAGATATATACACATATCTTGCTATAACTACATGTACATCATGCATACATACTTACATATACACCCATATACCTTTCTATAGCCACATGTTCACCTTTATATGATGTTGCTTGGATTTTGGAGAATTGGGAACCACATGATATATTTAATAACTTGATGTATTTAAATAGTGGTTTTTCCTTGATATGCTGATATTACTGTTTTATGTTGCCTATATTATATTTCATGGATTTACGCATTGAGATATAGATTTTTATATGATATTTTCTGGATTTGAGGACTGTGGTATTTCATGAAATTGTGCATTGTTTGAAAAACCTGGTTTCTCTTGATATGATATTTCAGTGCGTCCACCTTGAGTTTTCTCGGTTCTGAGACTTATGTTAGAAACCCGATGCGAGGAGTTAGATGAGGCCGTGTGCGGGTACATGGTAGGCCCGGAGGTACCCCGGGGCAAGAAGATCGCAGATGATGGTGTTGAGCCTGAGGCAGGGGAGTACTACCTTACCGGTGACAGTATTTGGACTCGGCGGATATCTGGAGGATACCGACCGGAGTCATGAGATGGATTTAGGCCGACCCGTTTTGCCGGAGCCCACGGGCCGATCCCGCAGACGGAGCCTATTATATGAGGATTTACGTGTAGATGCTGGACACTAGTTTTCATGATGTTTTCGGGTGTCGATGTTGGACACTTAGGTTCCATGAGACTTATAGGATATGATGGTCGATCTGAGGATGCGGTGCCTGAGCTATTGGGATTTGGAGTGTCATTGATGGACACTGGTCTTTCCATGATGAGGATTCCGTGAGGATGACATGTTTTATCCCATACTCAGCATTTATTGGGGACGATATTGTATATTATTTTGTGACTTGGGTGTCGTGCTCGTGTGAGCCGGCTTTTATGCAGCTTTATCTTTTATGCTGTTTTCACTTATATCGTCTTTTTCTTCGCTCCGGCGTCGTATATCTTCTTGTGGTGGTTTTTTCCACCTTTGGGCGTGGATTTGCTCCCGTTTGGGGATGCTTTACTTATATTTATGTTTGTACCCTTTTCGGGGCTAGTTTTTACAAAGGAGGTGCTGCCAAATTTTAAAGAAAGTAAATTTGGACTTTAAAGAATTTTTACTTGAGATTACCAAAAGCTTTTAACAATGTTCTTATCACTTACTACTTTTGATGATTTAGATTTCTGGGATTTCGGCTTACTTGAATTGCGTTACGTCTGTAGACGTTACGTAGTGTAAGGGCCGTCACGTGCCAAATTTCGGGTCGTGACACCACACAAAGTCTTCATCTTTACGTGTGAGCTTGGTCAGGGGTGTTGCTAACTTTGAAAAACCTTCAATGAACCTTCTGTAATATCCAGCTAAATCCAAGAAACTCCGAATATCCTTCACTGACTTTGGTGTCGGCCATTCGCTTACTGCTGAAACTTTCACTGGATCTACAAAGATTCCTTCGCCTGATACGATATGTCCAAGAAAACTAACTTGATCTAGCCAAAACTCGCACTTGCTGTACTTGGCGTATAATTGATGTTGTCATAGAGTTTCCAGGACAATTCGTAGGTGCTCGGCATGTTCTTTCCGACTCTTAGAATACACCAGGATGTCATCGATGAAGATAACAACAAACCTGTCTAAGTACTCTCGGAAAATTTGATTTATCAGGTTCATGAATATTGCTGGTGCGTTGGTCACTCCAAATGGCATCACTAGAAATTCATAATGACCATAGCAAGTTCTGAAAGCCGTTTTATGAATATCAGCTTCCTTGACCTTCACCTGATGATAACCTGAATGAAGATCTAATTTAGAGAAAACACAGGATTCACTTAGCTTTTCGAATAAATCGTCGATACGTGGTAGCGGATTCTTGTTCTTTATCGTGACTTCGTTCAAAGCTCTGTAATCAAAGCATATTCTGTATGAACCTTCCTTCTTCTTCACAAGCAGTACTGGTGATCCCCGACTTGAAGTGCTGGGACGAGTCCATCCTTTTTCCAATAATTCATCCAACTATATTCGGACTTCCTTCAAACCTTCCAGACTTAATCGATAAGGTGCTTTGATCACCGGTTGTGCTCCTGGTACTAAATCAATGCTGAATTCAAGAGCTCGATCGGGAGGCAAACCTGATATATCGTCAGGAAACACATCATCGAACTCTCGAACCACTTCTGGCCTTGATTGTTCCTCTGCTTGAGTTGCTGCAATCACTGCCTTCTTTGGCTTCGCCTTGTAAGTACTTGGTTCTAGGGTAGTCTCCAATTTTGAAATAGAAGATCGGATGGTCTAGAATCTCGAATACTACCCTCCTTTGACGACAGTCGATGGTAGCATAGAAGGTTCCGAGCCAATCCATACCTTGGACCACATCGAAGTTCGGTATGTCCAGCAGTTTGAAGTCAGCGTAGAATTCTCTGCTGCAGACGACTACTGGACACAAGCTGTATCCCATCGTTGCCTTTAGAACGCCATTTCCTGAACTGACATTCTTGCTGGATACAAGCGGTATGACTGAAATCGTATGAGTTCGGACGAACCGTTGCGACATAAAGCAGTGAGATGCTCCAATATCGAAGAGTGCTAGTGCAGGAAGTGAGGCCACTAAGATTGTACCTAAGGTATGTGGGATATGATTTAGGTATAGGTAAAAGTATGTAGATAGGTAGCAAGCCTGAAAGAAAAGTTTGAGAAGAAAGGGTTACCAGTGATAACTTGGCCAGTGGCCTCAGCTTCTTCCACTGTCATCGTGAAAGCCTGTCGCCGTGGTACATTCCTCCTGGCCTGAGGAGCATTCCTCGGAACGTTCCTTTGAGCTTGATGGAACTGACGAGGAGGAGGTGCAGCTTGCGGTCCTCTAGGTGGTGGAGCAGGTAGTGCAAGTCTTGGAGCAGGTGCCTGATGGGTTGGTCGCTTCTGGTAATTGATCGCTGGCCTGGGTGCAACAACTGGGTTTTGTCTTTGGGGATAAGACCCAATATCATGAGTAGATGAGCCGCAGACTAAGCAAAGACTGTTGGCTCACCGACAGTCTTTCATCATATGTCCAACCCTCTTGCAGTAGGTACAAAAGGCTGGGCTGGGACGGTTGTTCGGTACTCCCGGTCGCCTTGGCACCAAAGGTGGCCTTGACGAGGCTCCTCCTTCCATCTGGTTGACAGGGCGCTTAACTCCTGCAGGCTGAGGTCTGCCACTCGCCTTTACCACTGCCTCATAACGACGGACAGCTTTCAGAGCCGATTCATGAGTCGGAAAATCTCCTGTGGCCAGTGCAGCCAGGATCTCCGAATCCAAACCTTGTTGAAATCGACGGGCTCTGATCTCATCCATCGGTATCAGGTGTGTCGCAAATCTGTTTAAAGTATTGTGTTAGTTGTGTACTATGTGATATATTGAACAATTCGAATTATTGAGACATATCTTATCGACTGAGCATGGTGAACTCATTTACTGACTTGGTCCACATCGAACCTTGTTGCAGATGGATGAACTGCTGTTCCATGTCGAACCTGGCAGTCTCAGGGAAGTACTTTGAGTCGAACATGTCTCGGAAAGTCTTTCATTCGATAGGTTGTTCAAGACGGCTTTCTTCCACTTTCCACCAATTCCGTGCATTGTCCGTGAGCTGCAGTTTCGCAACACGGACCCAAGCTCTCTCTGGCACTTATGCCGCCGCCAGATCATCTTCGATACTCTGAGCCCATTCCTCAGCTTCCAGTGGACTCTCCTTTCCCAAGAACTGTTTGGGGTGCAAAGCCCTGAATTGCTTCACCCCAGGTGCTTCTGCCTCGGGACAGTTCATTAGAATAGCAGTTTGCTGCTGCTGTCCTTCTAGGAGGCTGCGGATCGCCTCAAGAAGAACCGTCTGCTCGTTGAGCGGAGCAGGGATGGCAGGTGTGATTGGTAGTGAAGGTGGAGTGTTGTTGAAGTTGGTGCTGGTGTTGTTTGGGAATGAAAAATTTGGGTAAGGACAGATTCAAAATATATGAAATGATAAGATTCAAGGAATATGAATTGTAAAGAATGTTTTATTTGCTGGTTCTTGTGTTATATTTCTTAGGTTGTTCACGCAGAACAGAACTGCATGGTAGTGTTTCAAACAGCTCTGACCTGCATGGGCCACCAACAAAACCTGTCACGCCCCGCTTCCTGGTGTACAGTGAAGGGAACGCGACGAGCCCGCTACGTATTTACTCTGAAGTAAATACGCTAAGCGTATCTAAGAAATATAAATAAAAATGCACAAGAGACAAAGACAGTAGGTATAACTGAATAGCAACATTATTTATTAACATTCTTTTGTACAATGCATGGAAAAGTAAATACATCTGAGTGAAAGCAATGCCTAAATAGTGGCATAACAGAAATGAAAAGTACTGAAATAAAATGTATACAATGAAGCTAGAGCTCTGGGTCGTGTTGGGTATATGTATGCCCTAGAGGCATGTTCCCAGCCGAAAGACGCGACAAAGACGCGGCGAACGTCTAGCCTGAATTTCGGGGCAGATGCTAATTGGTGCTATCCGTCCACCTCTCTGAAGATGCCAAGTTGATTTATGGCACCATGTATCGAAGGTTTAAACGGATGCGGCCGATGTAGTAGACTTCGTCAGATTCCCCCTCGTTTGAGGGGTTTTTGATTGTAGGGACGCTCTTCCCTGCAGGCGCAAGCCCCAGCAGTTAATTACGCTACCGTATCGCGGTAACAACTTTCTCCTTCTCCGTGTGGTCACTTCGTGCCGTGGGTGTTTTTTTGTGTTTGGTTGCCCGTGGATTGTATACGGAGACTAATTTATGTTGTCGCCCGTAGGACGTGGACTAGTCCAAATCCGTATCTTTCTTAGATTTGGGTTTGGGGGATTGGGTTTAAGGATACGTTAGCCTCATTTGAGACTAAGATCAACTTAAACGTTTGTTAAGGATACGCTAGTCTCATTTTAGACTAAGATCAACTTAACGGGATCGTTTAGATCCAATAAGAGAACAATTGGGCTCTATTGTTTAGTTTAGTGATATTGCGGTCGATAAGTTTAAGGACATTCCGGTCTATTGTTAGTTTAAGGACATCTCGGTCTATTGTTAGTTTAAGGACATTACGGTCCTTTGTTAGTTTAAAGACATCGCGGTCGAGGATAAGGACATCATATGCCACGAGTTTAAGGACCCCACAGTCTAATATTAGTTTAAAGAGATCACAGTCGAGGTTAAGGACATCATAGTCCATGAGTTTAAGGACCCCACAGTCCAATGTTAGTTTAAAGACATCACGGTCGAGGTTAAGGACATCATAGTCCATGAGTTTAAGGACACCACAGTCCAATATTAGTTTAAAAACATTACGGTCGAGGTTAAGGACATCATAGTCCATGAGTTTAAGGACCCCACAGTCCATGAAATGAGTGGTTGTCGGGACCCGTCACCTCTCTGAAGACGTTGAAGGATTACAACGACAAATATCAGAGGAGTTAAGAGATGTACCCTCGAACCAAAGTGGATTAAGTGATCTGTAGTCCAATTTGGAACTAAGATCAATTAATTATATTATGAGCACATTGGCTCAGTGAAGTCTGAATTGAGGACTTATGGCCAACTTGGGCTAAATCCAATTAAGTTTGAAATATTGGCCCTTTGTTGGACCACTAGACATTTGTCTGGGTTCAGCCCCTCATCATTCAGCAATGCTTAAACAAGAGTTTTGAGGGCATTGGTAACATTTTTATCTTTGACTGAGCATTAAACATTATAGCTCTGAATTTTACTCAATTTTGAGATTCAGTTGAAGGGGAGGCTTTTGCCTCTGGAAAATTAGCCAATTTGGCTAAAAATAGTGTTAAACACTAGAGAACAACAGTGTTAAACACTAGAAATAAAACTCTCAAATTAGTATTAAACACTAGAAGACAGCAGTGTTGAACACTGGAAATAAAATTCTCAATTTAGTGTTGAACACTAGAAAGGAAGGGATCACGTGGATACACGTGGGGGCACCCAAAGGTGGAGCCAGATCCCCTCAACTTAGTTCTGCGAATAAGTGTTAAACACTTTTTGACTTTCTTTCCATCACGTGTTGGCACGTGATAGAGATTTGTATGCTGATTATTAAAGCGTTTATCAAGGGGTTACGTGGTAACACGTGAGAGCGCCCAAGTCAGAACCTGTCTTTGCTTTGTTCTCGTTATTTTGGAGGTCACGTGGGAGCACGTGAGGCATTGCCTCAAAACTTTTTCTTCTTATTTTTGGGAGATCTGTTCAGGGGTCACGTGGGGGACACGTGACCTAACTTTTTGCATGCATGGAGATCTTTCAAGTCTCTTTAAGAATTGAATTCTTTGTAAGGTTAAACCCAATTTCGTTTTAGAGGAATCAAATTCCCATGTATGTGAAAGAATTAAATTCTTATGTAGGGTTAAACCCTAATTTCTTTTAGAGGAATTAAATTCCCATATATGTAAAAAGAATTAAATTCTTATATAGGGTGAAACCCTAATTTCATTTTAGGAGGAATTAAATTCTTGTGAATTTTAGGAGAATTGAATTCTCATATAGGGTTAAACCCTAGCTTTGTCTGTCTTGGAGGAATTGAATTCCTATAAATTTAGGAGAATTAAATTCTCATATAGGGTCAACCCTAGTTTATCTTGAAGGAATTAAATTCCTACAAATTTGGGTGAATTAAATTCTCATATAGGGTTAAACCTTAATTTTATCTTTGAGGAATTAAATTCCTGTGAATTTGGGAGAATTAAATTCTCTAAACTCAATTCTCCCTCTAAGTTTTGGATCTGCATGGTATAATCTCAACCCGATGAGAATTAAATTCTTAACCTATGGGGAGATTTGCTTCTGCAGATCTTCAACCAGAGAAAGAACTAAGTTTTTTTGCAGAAGAGTTAAACTCTTAGATTTGAGAATTAAATTCTCTTTTTTGAAGTTTTGATCGGTTTCCTCTTTCTCACCTAAGCTTTCTTTCTTGAGAATTAAATTCTTCTTTCTTTTCTCTCTGCTATTTGCCTTTAGAAAGTTTCAAGATCCCAGAATTCTATATCTTTCTTCTCTTCCTGGATCCTATTTATAGGAGAAGGAAAAGAATCAATTTGTTTAATAAGTCTTTCATTGAAAGATTTTGTTTGTTTTCATAACTAATATGATCCTTTAGATCACTCAGTGAATTTTATTCACCATTGGATTTTCAATCCAAAAGATATTCTGTTTGTTATTTCTGGTGAAATTTAGGGATTTCTTGTCTAAAATCTTTCCATGAATTGGTGATTTTTAATCACTCTTGGCTTTTTAATCCAACGGTTCCTCATAATCCTTTTTTGTTTGGAAAGATTTAGAGAAATACTTTCCCAGTTAAGGTCTTTGTGTTGGCACTTGACCCATCCTCCTTCAGAATTTAATTCTGTATTTCTACTGGGCTAAAGACCATCACGTGTCAGCACGTGACCCTTAGTCACATGTGAGCACCTGACGCCCCTTTGGGGTCTTTCCTCAGCCGCTTACTTCTGCTTGCTTAAAATTTTAACTCTGTAAATGGAACACGTGTCAACACGTGACCCTTGGTCACGTGTCAACACATGATGCTTCATTGAGGTAATTCCTGATTTTTTAATCAGGGAACAAATGCCCCCACAGCGTTGCTCTCACGTGTCTGCACGTGAGTACAACGCTGTCACTTTTGTGACCGTTTGATGTGTCTAGGGAATAGGGGAGATGAAACGTTTTTCGTCACATCCTATAAATGCCAGTGTCCCTTTAGAAGCGCCTCCACTTTGCTCATCTTCCTCCTTACAAACTTTTTCCTTTGAGAATTTAATTCTCTTTCTCAGAGCTTAGTTCTCTGTTTCGAAAATCTTCAGAGTTTAACTCTGTTCAAGAAAGACCCTTTTCTTCAGGTCATGATCTTGAACGGTTGAAGAACTTTGCAGAAATCTTCATTGGATTTCAAATCCACATTAAGGGTTTTTCCCTTTCACAAGAACCCACTTTTTTTTTAAAGTTCTTTTAAAAAAAGAAAACCACTCATTCTTTAATCAACAGAATTTGTTAGGGTTTCTCTGATCTTCAGGGATCAATGGCGATGCTTGTCTCTTATGTGGGATTTAATTCCACCTTAAAGAGCTTTGGCTCTGATAAGAAATTTTTGGGATTTTAATTCCCCTTTTCAAAAAGGAATTTAATTCCTGTGAAGAACTTAGTTCTTTCCAGAGAACTTCTTGGGGTTTTCTTGCCCTGAGTTGTTTTTTTGCAACCAAGAAGAAGAAGTTTGCAGTGGTGTTTTCTGGGAATTTAATTCCCTAGCTTCTGCTTGATTTTTTGCAGAGTCCAAGATGGATTTCTTTTTGAGGAATGTGTAGGGTTATTTTTAAATCCACTGTTCATTTATTGAGAATCTTCTTTTTGTCTCATTGTAATTGCTTTGCCTCATCATTAGCAAGCCGCCATCTTGATTTTGTAGGACCCATGTGTTTTGTGACCAAAGGTCCTATAAAATGAGTCCCCTGTCGCTTTCTTCCACTCTCTTTTTATATATATATACATTTATAAACATATATATATATATATATATATATATATATATATATATATATATATATATATATACACCGTTGGCTTTCACTTTAACAGTTTCCCCCTTTTTTTATTTCAGGCACAATGACTTCCATTCCGTACTTCCCTTTCACTCGCTCGGAGGCCGCTTTTCCTCAGTCTCCATCTGACGAGGAAGTGATGGCGATGATCAGGGCTCATGACCCGAATTGCACCAAATTGCTTTTGTGGGGGACTTGGTATGGTCACATCATCCGTGGTCGCCGAAGTTTTCTTTGCGAGATACCGACGGAGCCTACCAATTCGTTCCTGCCGATGGATCCTCCAAGGACTGTCTTTGCCGTGGAGATGCCGAATTGGACTCCTATGGGGCGGCTTGAGCCTTCGACGACTGGTATCCCAAACTATCCAGTGCCGGCTATAGATATTTTGGGGTGTCGCATTTGTCAGGGCGAAGCCTAGCCATAGGGGCAGATTTACAAGATAGGGCTTACCCCTCGGCACCCCATGGGCTACCTTCTCTAGGCTCGTTACATCTTGTCTGTCTATCGCACGCGACTACAGAGGGTTGGGATTTATCAGGCGATATATGCATCCCTCTTCCACTACCAATCTCCTCATGTCTGGTGGGTCAAGGCCTTCTTGAACTAATGGAATCTTCCCACCAACACTTTCCTTCTAGGAGACCGCGAAGTTTTGATTTCCTTGGAAGAATTTCGCGAGATCTCGGAGCTGCCGATCAGGGGGACACTTTATGAAGAATTGCTACCTCCTGATGAGTATGTCTTTGAAACCGAGCCTGCAATGCTTGACGGCCTGTCCACCGAGAACGCCGTTCGCCACAAGCGCCCGAGTTTGATCAAGACCCTGGGCATTTTTGACAAACTGTTCACAGAGTCATTGGAGCAGGGTGTCACTTTTAAGAATTTTATCGCTTGCTTCCTTCGCGAGGGTGTCCTATCGAAGACGGCTCCGAAGTTTGCGAACATTAATGACCCCTTTGGGTTTGGTTTAAACAGGCGGCCGACTAAGGAAGAAGACTTGCCGCAGTACTATATTCCTATCATGTCGGCGATATCTTTCGAGTCGATTGCAGCTCCTGGCATGGACAAGGAGACTTTCTTTGTGGGCTTTATCAGCGTCTGGCTTAGCTGGTTCGTCATTCCCATGCATCGCCGTTTCATGAGAGCTTCGGTTATCTACCCTGCTCATCGTATTACTGAGGGAACACGGCTAGCTGTGGGCATGCCAGCGCTAGCACATCTTTATCATGGGTTAGGCGCCGCGGCTAATACCTCAACTCCAGGTGTAGATGTGGTAAATTTCTCTCTTCATTACTTCACATCTTGGATTGAGATGCACGTGTTGGAGGCCTTTGCTGCGCACCAGAGACCTAAATTTTATGATGCCTACACTTTTCTGCGACTCATGCGGTTGGTGGATGCTTCTGCTCCTGACCCGACTCAGTCTGGGGCTATTTGTGTGTTGATCGCTCCTTATGCTAATACGGGCGGAATGGTATTCATCGATTGAGCCCTATCTGCTCCCTCAGGACCGGTTCAACAACTCCATAACTTGTCGAAAGAGGGGGTACCTTCTCTGAAGCCCAGGGAAGCCATGCACCTGTATGCGATCAGACCAGGTTATTTAGTATTTCATCAGAACAGTGCGGCCCTATTTATGCGGTACAACCCACACTGCTTTGCCCGGCAGCTTGGATATGATCAGGGCGTCCCCTTCGAGGCATTTACAGCAGCGCCTAGTCCATCGCCTGAAGCTGTTCGTGACGCCGCTCATCACTTTATGAGGCTGAACACTGGTTCTTACTTCATGATCCCTGAAGCTGACCATATTCCCTGATGTGTGGGGTCCTTCACGGGTTGGTACCTTCATCGGGTCAGTCCAATTATTGCTGAGGAGAAGAGGGTGCTCCTTGGATACAGTGCTCCCATTCTAGTTCAAGCCATGGGAGTTCCGCCACGATTGCGTGCACCGGTTCGCTTTCCCCTGAGGGACACCAGTGTTGCGCTTATACCGGAGGCGGCGGAAGTGGACTTCACTCCCACGGCTGGTATGCCACTGGGTACTCGGGCTCAATCGAGGGCTAATAGGGCGCCGGTAGCAGTATCATCACCCGCGGCTGTTCCCCTCCGAATGACGGCCTAGACTTTGCGTCCATGCCTGATGTTCGGGGCAGATGCTATTTGGTTTTATCCGTTTATCTCTCCGAAGATGCCAAGTTGATTTATGGCACCGTGTATCGGAGGTTTAGACGGATGCGGCCGATGTAACAGACTTCGTCAGATCCCCCCTCAGAATGAGGGGTTTTTGATTGTGGGGACGCTCTTCCCTGTAGGCGCAAGCCCCTGCAGTTAATTACGCTACCGCATCGCGGTAACAACTTTCTCCTTCTCCAGAATTTCACTTCGTGTCGTGTGTGTTCATTTTGTTTGTGGTTGCCCGTGGATTGTATACGGAGACTGAGTAATGCCGTCGCCCGTAGGACGTGGATTAGTCCAAATCCGTATTTACTTAGATTTGGGTTCGATATTTTAGTTTAAGGATGCGTTAGCCTCGTTGAGGCTAAGATCAACTTAAGCGTGATTCATTTAATATATGGCCGTCGGGACTCGTCACCTCTCTGACGTCGTTGAGGAATTACAACGACAAGTGTCAGAGGAGTTTGGAGATGTACCCTCGAACCGAAGTTGATTTAGATTTTTATGGTCCATTTGAGTATTTAAGGATACATTAGCCGTGTTTGGGGCTAAGACCAGCTTAAACGTTTGTTAAGGATACATTAGCCCAGTCTGGGACTAAGATCGACTTAACGGGATCGTTTAGATCCGACAAAAGAGCATGTGGGCTCTGTTGTGCCAATTTAGGGACGTGGTGGCCCATCACCAGTTTAAGGACATGGTGGTCCAATATTAGTTTAAGGACGTTTCGGTCCATTATTAGTTTAAGGACGTTTCGGTCCCATATTAGTTTAAGGACGTTTCGGTCCCTCTGGGTATCTGGCCGTTGGGACTCGTCACCTCTTTGACGTCGTTGAGGAATTACAACGATGGATGTCAAAGGAGTTCGGAGATGTACCCTCGTACCGGATGTAGATTGATTTAGTAGGGCCATTTTGTTCAGCCAATTTAATTTAAGGACTTACGGCCACGATTGGGCTAAGTCCAGTTGAGAATATTCAACATTGCTTTTGCTTTTCTCTTTATTTTTATTTGGGCCTTGCCCAGAAAGGGTACAGAAACATAAATTTGTTTTGGGGCTCTGTTCTTTATAAATGATGCAGAGCATTAATTTTATTTGGGCTTAGCCCTTTTATTGCTTTGCAATTTATTTTGGCCTGCTAGGTCTTTTTGATTTGGGCTTGGCCCTTCAAGTAATGCATTGCATTTGTGCAAAGCACCAAGAATCTTTTAGATTCAAGGAAAGGAGTGCAGAGCACTTTTTAATTTCTTGATCTAAATTTAGATCAAAGAAAAGAAGAAAAAATCTTTTCTTTCTTTCTATCTCAGAGAACCAGAGGTTCTCTAGCAAGTGCAAGGTACTATTTTTTATTTATTTATTTATTTATTGAAGATCACTGATCTTGTCTTTTAGATCAATGATCTATTCCTAAGAGAATTTTCTCTTATTTCAAAGGTTTTTACCTTCTTTTTTTTTTGTATTCTCAAGAAGTTCTCAAGAGCTCTTTTCTCTCTTTTTTTTTAATCCAATTGTCTCTCTCTTTGAAATGGGGTATGGGGTCCTTTTTATAGTGCTCAAAAATCAGTTAAATTTGTTTAAAAAGATCTTTTCTGAGTGATTTGGGGAATTTTCCCCACCGTTGGATCTTTGATCCAAAGGCCCCTGTTTTTACAGAAGAAATCTTCTTGTTTAAACAAGAACAGAAAAAAAATATCCTTAAATCTTCATTCTGTTGTTGCGCAACTCACCAGCGCGTGACACGTGTCGCGCAGTGAAGCGCTTGCGCAACAGCGCTTGCGCAACTGCGCAGACACGTGTCTCGCAGCGGTGCGCTTTGCGCTTGCGCAACTGCGCAGACACGTGTCGCGCAGCGGTGCGCTTGCGCAGCTGCGCAGACACGTGTCGCGCTGTGGTTGCGCAACTGCGCAGACACGTGTCGCGCTGCCGTGCGCTTGCGCAGTTGAGTGTTGCTTATGTTTTTTTTTAAAGAGCCTTGCTCTGATTGGACGTACTGCCTTGGGCGTTGTGCTGCCGTGTCAACTTCTGACACGTGGCGCGTTGCGCGCAGCGCACGGGAACTGAAGCGTTGCTTTAAAATTTGAATTTTCAAAATTCAAGCAGAGCCTTGCTCTGATTGGGGGAACAAATGCCCCCCCACCGTTGCGCTCACGTGGCGCGCACGTGAGTGCAGCGGTGGCAAGATCCTGACTGTTGGATCATGGGGGTCAGTTGAAGGGGTGCAGGCGCCTATAAATAGGACCCTTGGTCCTTTAGAAAATTCTTTACCACTTTAAGAATTTTGACTCAGAGCCTTGCTCTTGCTTAAGAATTTTCAGAGCCTTGCTCTTGATTTTTTTTTCCAAGAACTCCAGAGTTCATAACTTAGGATCACCCTAGGTAAAAAATTAGATTAATTTAAATTAAATTTAATTAACAGAGCCTTGCTCTTATAGATCTTTGATCTAAAGAAAACCCCTTTGGGGTTTCTTCAACAGAGCCTTGCTCTCATAGATCTCTGATCTAAAGAAAACCCCTTTGGGGTTTCATCAATAGAGCCTTGCTCTCAAAGATTTAGGGAGATCTCATTCCTGGGTTCTAACCCATGAACAGAGCCTTGCTCATAGATCAAATGTAGATCTCCCCCCCTTTTTATATATATATATATATATAAAAATGGAGAACTCCTAAAAGTTTCCCTGGATCTTTCAGATCCCAAAATTTTTCTTTTAATCCTTAGGGGTTATAGTTATCATTATTATTACAGAGCTAGGCTCTTTTTCAAGAAGTTTTATTCCTTTGAGACCAGAGTTTGACAAATGTCACTCTGTGACAGAGCTTTGTTCTAAAAGAGGAGATTTTCTCCTTGTCTCTAGGGATTTCTCCCCAATGAGGATATTCTCTTGGGGGTCTTTTTCATTAACTGACAGTCTCATCCAATGATGGGACTGTCTTATCAAATGATGCGCCGTCATCTAGATTTTGTGGGTCCCCCTTTGGTCCCCTACCCACTGCATTGTAGTGTGATGTAGGACTTTGAAATGTGAAGCATTGGAACACTAACGATTATATTATTTTTTTTTCTTTTCCTACAGGAAACATGTCCGAAGATCTGTCTTTCCCTTTCGTTCGCTCAGAAGGAGGGTTCCCACATTCGCCAGTGGACCGGGTGGTGTTCGCCTTGATTAAAGATCACGATCCAGAGTGCAAGAGACTTCACCTGTGGGGAAGGTGGTACAGCCAAATCATCCAAGGCCGTCGCAGCTTCAGCTCCGCTTCGCCCTCTGAGCCCATAGTTACGATCCCTTATGCGGACAAGCCCCCGGTGGAGTATGCCGTGGAGGTTAAAAATTGGAATTCCGACGACCTCCTTCAGCCTGCAATCGGTGCCATTCCGGTGCAGCCGCCGCCGGCTATAGATATCTTGGGGAGGCGAATCTGTCAGGGTGAAGCACGCCCTTGGGGACAGGCTTATAACATTAGATTGATCCCGCGGCCGCTTGCCGGATATTTGCAATGGGCCCGTTACATTTTGGCGACGAAGAGGGCTCTCCTGACGACGATTGGTTTATACTCGGCTGTCTACGTCTCGCTTTTCGAGTATCCCTCTCCTCCGACGTGGTGGATAAAGGCCTTCATCGAACAATGGAATATCCCCACCCATACCTTCCTGACAGCGGATAGGGAAGTCTCCATCTCTCTGGAGGAGTTTGCTGAGATTTCAGGTCTGCCAATGAGGGGAGAACACTACGAGGAGCTGCTTCCTCCTGACGAGTATGTCTTCGCCACCAAGAAGCTTGTATTTGACTTAACTCCGGAAAATGCCATTCAGCATCAGCACCCGGGCTTGGTAAAGGTGTTGGAGATTTATGAGGAACTCCATTTGGAATCGGGCGACCGGGGCGTCAATTTCGCGGATTTCATTGCTCGTTTTATCCGCCCGGAGTTCCTATCAGAGCAGGGCAAGAAGTTCGCTCAGCTTGTTGACCCCTTTGGTTTCGGCTTGGACCGCCGACCTTCATCGGAAAATGACCAGCGGGATTTTTATTTCCCCGGCACTGCCAGCGTCCCTTTCTCAGAGATCGCCGTTCCTGGCATGGACGAGGAGACTTTTTTCATAGGGTTCTTGGGTCTATGGCTATGCAGCTTCGCGCTTCCCATGCACCCACGCCTCATGCGGTCCTCTGTCTTTTACCCGGCGCATCGAATGGCGGCTGGTTTACAGTTATCAGTAGGGATCGCCGGGCTGGCTTACCTCTACAATGGACTTAGCGTAGCGGCGGATGCTAATGAGCCTGGGGTACAGCCTGCTAACTTCCCGATGCACTACTTCACTTCTTGGATGGAGCTGCATGTGCGAGGGGTGTTTGGTGCCCATAAGACTCCTCCGTTTTTTGAGAAACACAGACTCCCAAGAATCATGCGGTTGGTCGGGGCTTCAATTGTGGTTGCACCTCCGCGGGAGTCTAGGGGACTGCTCCTGCGTTCACATTTAGTCGGAGCGAAGACCTCTTTTGTGGATAAGGTCATCACCATAGGCTCCGAGACCACTAAGTCAGTGGTGTCGCTGCGTGATGACTTTAAGGGCGGGGTTTCTGTACTGAAGGCTCGGGAAATCCTTCACCTTTACTCCATTCGACCGGGCTACCTAGTATTTAGGCAGAATGAGATGGCTCTCTTTATGAGGTATAACCCACATCGATTTTCCCGACAATCGAGTTACAATCAAGGGATCCCGATGGAAGCCTTTCTGGAAACACCCGCGGCCAACCAAGGGGGAATAAGGAATGCTATGCATCATTTCACCCGGATCAATACAGGCTCTTATTTTTTTATCAGTGAGCCTAGCTGCGCCCCTAAAATAATCCATCCGTATGTAGCCTGGTATGCGCATGCTATGGGCCCAATCATTTTAATGGAGAAACGCCTGCTGGTTGACCGTAGGGGTGCGCCTCCTGGTGGTGATTGCAAGGCTCCCTTGCAGCCAAGGATCCAGGTCATCCCCCCGATAAAAGATGCCAGAGCTGACCGACTGCGCGTGTTGAGCCCCCCGCGTAGATTGCCATTGCCCACTACGGTGGATGCACCGCCGGCGCCCCGTGCTCCCACGAAGACGGTTAATGTGGTATCACCAGGGTCTGGCGGAGGGGCAGAGATCGGGACTCGCCGCCCTAAAGTGGCTGCCAAGCGCAAATCCGCTCCGGGTGGATCTAAAGCTGGCGGACAGCAGAAAAAGAAGAAGTCCGCCCTTTCCCTCGATGCGATCCTCAGCTCAAAGCCTGCGGCTCCTCCTGCCGAGGCCATATGTGAGTATGGCAGCAATGAGGGCTTTGTGGTGGACCCTGAGGACACCAATTTAGCTGCCGCCATTGCAGCCTCGGAGCGATCGGCAAGGCTCGAAGCAATGTTAAGCAGACTCGCTGAGTCAGGTAATCATCAGCCGCTTTATTTGTCATTTTACTGCATTTTTATTATTATCTTTAGCTAATATTTGCTTCGTTCTCAACAGGTATTTCTACTGAAGAGGCCATTGCTGCCTCTTTAAAGACCTTCCAGGAGGAGGAGAAGAAGCGTGTCCCAGCTGGCGTTGGTACGTCCCACCCTTTTCCCTTTCATAAGGAAAGTTTGTCATCTTCTCTGATGGTCAGCCTAACCTTCTTTTGTTTCTTTGCAGAGGTTATATCAGTTGACGCGGGGATCCTTCCCGAGCCCGTTACCGAAGTCCCGGCTTCGTTGAAGTTGCCGCAAGAGCCTCGGCTTGACAAAACGACGAGGGATGCCCTGAAAAATCTGGAGGCATCCCTATTCACGGATGAGGACGCCTCAATTAAAGAAGCCCTAGTAGCATCCGTCTCAACGGCTCGGGAGGAGCGGAAGCGGTTGAGACGCGAAGCAAAGGCGCGCAGAGCTGCTTTGGCCGCGGGAGCGGGCCCTAGCACTATTCCTCGCGCTGACACTCCTTCTGAAGAGGTCCCTGTCGCTCTGTCTACTGCTTATAGGCAAGTGGCGCGCGCGGCCCGAAGTGCAAACAATAAATCCCCTTCAGGTAGCATCTCTTTCAGAACCTTGTTGTAAGAATTATTGTAAAGCCATTGGCTCATATGCATTCCATCTTGCAGGACCAAGTCCGACTGAGGGGGAGGCGGAGACCATTGAACCCAGGGAAACGGCGGAAGCAGTGCCTGCCGAACCCGAGCCAACAGTGGGCATCGTCGTCGGGGCCACGGCGCCTGAAACAGAAGTTGAAGGATCCGCCGCCGAGAAGGTCATTGATGCCGCGTCTGAAGTGGCGGCAGATGAGATGATTGTCGAGCCGAAGGCGGTAGAAGTCGAAGCACTTGGGGCTAGAGACGTCACGGTGCCGATGGACGAGACAACCGTGACCGCAGAAACCGAGGGAGTATCGGGTGAGGCGGCCACGATTCCTGAGGAGGAGCGAACCGTTCTTTCCCAGGAATCTGGTAATACTCCGATCATAGCCCTCCCCGCGTATGGTTCCTTGCTGTCTCCCGGGCTCGTGAGCACAACAACGGTTCCCATCGAGTCGGGTGATGAGGCTACGGGCGGTGGTCTCATGTCGATGGATGAGGGGATTGCTTCAGTTTCTGCTGGCAGCTCGTCGGGTAAATTTTTGAGTCACCAGCGTTTCCCCCCTTTTCTATATATCTTGCGATCTCTTCTAACAAGCTTGTCTTTGCAGGTGCGGCCAGTGCCGATGCTCCATTGCTCGAGGGGGCACTGTCGACTACTGCTTTGGCGGTGGTCACCTCCCCGCCTTCCCTTGTACCATCACGGATGTTGGAAGGTATGGATTCACGACTCATGCATTAATCTTTAAAAAATGTAGTTTTGTACTAACGTTATACCATTGTGCCTTTGCAGGAGTGCTCTTCGAACATTTATATCAAGTGTTGCTCCCACACTTCTCTTTCCCATCCGAACTCGCTTCTCCCTCTGGTGGCATTGGTGAGTATACTTTCACTATAATATCTTTATTTACCTCCCTTTTTCTAGCAATGGGATAATTTCTGACTTTTCCTTTTCTCTATTGCAGTGCCACAAATCGAAGGAGGGGATGCAAGACCTGCCGCGCTACCGGCCCTTCCGGCTTTGCCTTCCGTTGCAGCTGGTATAGTAAATTTTCCTTTTTTGGTAACCCTTCAACATCTTCTGAACCATCGTTTAACCATGTTTTGTTTTGCAGCTATTGTTCCGGCTCCGGTCCCCTTTGAGGCTCGCGTCCTTTCACCGGCAGGCCCTTTCTTGAGACGTCCATCTTCAAAGGGTGCTGTGATGAGTTTGGGCATGCTGAGCGGGTACATTGAAGAGCTCAATATGGACGCTCTCCTTCTGCCGTAGATTTTGCTGCGGAGGTTAACCCGATGTTGGCGGCGCTTGTAAATTTTCATAACGAAGGCGTCGTCGAATCTTGGGTTAACCACTGCAGGGGGATCGAGGCTTGTCTATATCGGCTGGAGTCGACGCGCCCTTCTCCCGAAGTTTTAGCCCTGAGCACCCAACGCACAACTTGGCTCGAGCAAAGCACTTCGCACTTCCGCCACTTGGAACAAGAAGCAGCTTCAAGACTAAGGGAATGCCAAAAGACTTCGAACGAAACGGCCCATCTGCGCGCTGAGGTTGAGGCAAATGCTGCCCAAGTGAAGACTATCTTCGAGGGTCTCTTGGAGCGTATCTCCCATGGGCTAAACTTGAAGCGGAAGCTTGACGTAGCTGAGCGCAATATCCCAAGTCGGGAAGCTGCCTATCAGGCCGTCAGGGAGCAGCTTGCGTCGGTCTTGCAGCAGCGAGCCCAAGTGGAGGCAGAGCTGGCGGTGGTAGCCGATCGAGAGAAGACGTGGAAGGAAGTATGCGAGCAATTGCTAAATCTATGCAAGACGCTTCCTTCCCAGTAATTTCTCCTTGTATCATTTGTACTTGTAAAATATATGTATATTTTTTTTATTCTTTAGTACAATGTATCCTGTACCCAGTCAATATTCATGAATAAAAGATACACATTTTTGTAACGTCCTGTGTCATTTCTTCGCCTTTCTCATTCTTTTCAGCATGACATATTTAATGCACCTTATTGACAGATAACTTCATTTCTCCCAGAGATAAAGATGGCCTAGATTGCAGGTTCAGGTTTACCGCCTAGGACTTTTCAACTCTATGAGCCGTGAGGGTCTCATAGAGACTTTTCTTCCTACGGATCGAGAGGATCTCGTAGGCGGGCTTTTCTCCTTAGGAATCGCGAGGATTCCTAAGTGTGGTTTTCTCTTACAAGTCGTAAGGTTCCTGCAAGAGAGTTTTTCTTTCTCACGAGTCGAGAGGACCCGTAAGCGGTTGTTTCCCTCCTTATCGAAACTCGATTTTAGAGAGTGAGTCCCGCGTATAGTGTGCAAGAGACCATTTTAGATCGACTTGTAGGGTCCTATTGTTCAGGAAGCAAGTTCTCCTACCTCTGATGCCCGAGGCTTCATCTTGCAGATTAAGAAGCAAGTTCAATTTGTTGAAGAAATCCCTCTTCTGAAGGATTTGGCGGGAAATCGGATCTTTGATCTAGGGGCTTCTGTTTTACAGAAGATAATAACCGAAAAGATTTCTTCAGAACCTTTTTGTTTAGCGTGAATGCTCCAGGGTATGACGCGTGTCGCACAGCACACAGTGCAGCGCAACTGCGCTAGCACATCTACGCCGAGACGTGTCACGCAGCGCACGACGCATACGCCGCTGAAGCGTTGCTTCCCTTGGTTTTGCTTGAAATAGAGCTTTGCTTTGGCTGGGTGCGCTGCTTTGGGGTGCTGCGCTGATGCGTTTGCGCCGGACACGTGGCGTGTAGCGCGCAGCGCAACGCAACTGCGCTAGTGCTTCCGTGCTGAAGCGTCGCTTCTTCAAGACGGAGCTTTGCTCTGATCGGGGAAGGACGAAGCGTTGCTTCATCTCCCGTCTCGGAATTCGAACGGAAATTCGCTCCAATTAGGGTAAACTGCTGTGACGACTCTTGGGAGTCGAAGAGGCACTTGAGGCCTATAAATAGGACCTTTGGTCCCCTCCAGATACTTATCATCTTCCAGATTTCCATTTTTGAAGACTTCAGAGCTTTGTTCTTGCCTTTAAGAACTCCGGTGCCTTGCTCATTTTTTAAAAAGTTTTTTAGAAAAACTTTAGGTAAAATCGATTCTTAGATCAATCTTAAATAGCAGAGCTCTCGTCTAGTGGGTTTCATCTTTAAGCATAGTTTTGCTCTCTAGGAATTTAGTCATCCATGTATATTATTGCTTTTCTATTGTTGATCTTCCTGTAATATTTTCTCCAGGCATAATGGCGGCGGTGCATCTATACAGTCTGCACGAGTTCATTACCTACGATGATATCCGCGCTCAGGGTCGTCAACAAAACCAGGAGTTTACAGACGCTGAATGTGCAGAAGTTATGGGTCGTCTGAACGCAAGCGGTGGTTGGCTGTTGCCTCGGCGTTCGGCTCTTTTGAAAGTCGTGCTGGGAGCAATATGGAGGGCACTTCCGGGTCTTCACGAGGCCCTACCACTCAATGGGCTGGATGATGCCGAGGACAAGGTGCATTCAGTGCACTTGACAGGGCTGATCTCAAAGAAACGACGGAACGACCTCGTTGACATCCTGCATCAAGTGTTTCAGCAGACGACGATCATTGCTGCTTATCAAAGGCCGGAAGGGCTTGCCGATGATATCGACATCGAGGAGCACGAAAGACTGCGCATAAGAATAATTAGAAAGGCCAGAAGAACTCTGGATGGCCTTACTTTTGATTTCCTCAATCCGTGCCCCGGATCCGAGGTTATACCGTTGTAATATTTTGAATAATGTTTCTTATTCATTATTCTTATGCTTGTAAAAAACTTTTAGCGGTATGAATGAAAACCCTCCCTTTTTCTATTTCAGCTTGTCTTATTTCTCGTCCTGAGTCTTCTGTCCATGCATAAATGAATGCGTCACGCATGCAAGATCAAATGTAGAACGGATGTTCTTTCTGTCATCTTCTTTCTTTTAACGTCAGTAGGCTGTCTTAATAACCATGGTTGATGGATGTCTAAAACGAGTATTCCGACTTCCTCAGGAAATAGCGATGGCTTAGGCCGCAGGTTCAGGTTTACCGCCTAAGACTTTTCAATTCTATGAGCCGTGAGGGTCTCATAGAGGCTTTTCTCCCTACGGATCAAGAGGATCTCATAGGTGGATTTTCTCCTTAGGAATCGTGAGGATTCCTAAGTGTGGTTTTCTCTTATAAGTCGTAAGGATCTTATAAGAGAATTTTCCCTCTTACGAGTCGAGAGAATTCGTAAGCGGTTGTTTCCCTCTTCGTCGAAATTCGACTTCGGAGAGTGAGACCCGTGAATAGTATGCAAGAGACCATTTTGGATTGACTTGCAGGGCCCCATTGCTCAAGAAGCAAGCTTTTCAATCCTTGCTGTCTGAGACTTCTTCTTACAAATTGAGACGAATCGGGAATTTGCTCGTGGAGAGGGTGATGGCTCTGCGAGTTGACATGAATTAAGAGGCTCTCATCACGGAGTGTTTGTATCCGTGAGTCGAGGAGTTTGCTAGGGATTATTTGTTTCCCGGGCACCAAGGATTATTTGTTTCCTTGGGGTTTGAAGCGAGTCGAGGATTCCCACGGAGGCGCTGGTGGCTCGGCGGGTCGACGCGAATCAGGAGTCTCTCATCAAGGAGTGTTTGTATCCGTGAGTCGAGGGATTTGCTAGGGATTATTTGTTTCTTTGGGGTTTGAAATGAGTCGAGGATTCCCACGGAGGCGCTGGTGGCTCTACAGGTCGACGCGGATCAGGAGGCTCTCGTCAAGGAGTGTTTGTATCCGTGAGTCGAGGATTTGCTAGGGATTATTTGTTTCCCGAGCGCCAAGGATTATTTGTTTCCTTGGGGTTTGAAACGAGTCGAGGATTCCCACGGAGGCGCTGGTGGCTCTGCAGGTCGACGCGGATCAGGAGGCTCTCGTCAAGGAGTGTTTGTATCCGTGAGTTGAGGGATTTGCTAGGGATTATTTGTTTCCCGAGCGCCAAGGATTATTTGTTTCCTTGGGGTTTGAAACGAGTCGAGGATTCCCACGGAGGCGCTGGTGGCTCTGCAGGTTAACGCGGATCAGGAGTCTCTCGTCAAGGAGTGTTTGTATCCGTGAGTCGAGGAGTTTGTTGGGAGAGTATGGCTCCCTCTTTGTTTACGCCCTTGGATTGTATACAGAGATCGATGTGATCTTAACTGTAGGCCAAAATTTTATCATCATTATTTTTTTTTATTTTCACGATGCTCTATCATTTCAGCTTTTATATCGCGAAGGTCGCGATCGCCCAATCATTTCGGCTATTTTTCGCGGTGCCCAATCATTTCGGCTGTTTATTTTATTTCCACTCGCTGCTTTTTATTGCGAGTTGCCCAGTCATTTCGGCTATTTCGCATGCATGCATTTTACTTGCTGCTTTTTATTGCAAGTTGCCGTATCATTTCGGCTATTTCGTATGCATGTGCGGCTTACTGACTTTTCGCCGTAAACCCGAACTTGGACACTGATTTTGGCATCAGCACCGCTACAACTGGGATGTTGCCAGGAGCGAATCATCATTTGCCTCTGTCATTGTCGAACAAAGGAGGCTTAGCGACCAGGGTTAGGGTCCTGTCGACTAAGGCTTTTGACTTCATGAGCCGTAAGGGTCTCACAAAGGTATTTCTCCCTACAAGTCGTGAGGATCTCATAGGTGTGTTTTCTCCTTAGGGATCGTGAGGATTCCTAAGTGCATGTCCCTCTATAAGTCGTAAGGATCTTACAAAAGGGTTTTCTCCTTATAAGTCGAGAGGACTTACAAGGGTTGTTCACCATATGGACATATCCCCAGTCACGGGTGGGACTTGGTTAGGGAAATGTTTGTTCGCGCCCGTGGATTGTATACAAGGGCCAGTGTTGGACCACTTGTAGGGCAAAATTGAAGGTTGTGGGGGTTGCTTAAGCACAGGTTTAGGTATCTGTAACTTAAGACTTTCAAATCTTATGAGCCGTGAGGGTCCCATAAGAGAGTTCTCCTTACGAGTCGTGAGGATCTCGCAAGTGTATTTTCTCCTTAGGAATCGTGGGGATCCCTAAGTGTGTTGCTCCCTTGTGAGTCGTAAGGATCTCACGCAGGTGGTTTCTCCTTACAAGGTCGAGAGGATCTTGTAAGTGTTCTTTAACGAGGTTGCGCCCTTTCAGGTTTTCACAAACACTCGCCGGTAGTCCTGCTGTTTTTACTCATGGAGCCCTTTCGGGTTTTCATCCGTGCCCATTTTGCTTATGGACATACCATCCTTTTTTTTATTCTTTTTATTTCCTTTTTCTCTTTTTTTTTTACGAGGTCGCGCCCTTTCGGGTTTTCACGAACACTCGCCGGTACCCCTGCTGTTTTTACTCACGGAGCCCTTTCGGGTTTTCATCCGTGCCCCTTTTTGCTTATGGACATACCGTTTTTATTTTATTTTATTTTTATATTTTATTTTTATTTTATTTTTTTTTAATCTCGTCAGCCTAAGGATGCTGCGGTATTAGTTTAAAGACGTTTCGGTCTGCTATTAGTTTAAGGACATTTCGGTCCGCTGTTAGTTTAAGGACATTTCGGTCCGCTGTTAGTTTAGGGACATTTCGGTCCGCTGTTAGTTTAGGGACATTTCGGTCCGCTATTGAGAAGCTGGCTATTGCTTATACAGTTTGAGCTCAGGAAGATAGCGAGCGGACATAGTCGTCGTCATCTATCGTTGACCTAGGCTGTGGCTCATTAAGCGTAGTATTTCTTTCGGAAGCGACCGTTTATTGGTCTGAAAGGCCTTTCACCGTGCATGTCCATGAGTAGATTGGCCCCACCCTGGTAAACTTTATCTATGATGTACGGGCCTTCATAGTTCGGCTCGAATTTTCCCCGCTTGGCGCGATTGGGGATCATAGGCCTTTTGACCACTAGCACGAGTTCGCCTTGGTGGAATGTCCTCGGTCGAGTCAATCTTTCGTATGAGCGCATCATCTTTGCTTTATAAGCTTCCAGATTTTGTTGCGCTATGAGCCTAGTTTCATCAAGGGCGTCAAGCTCCTCATGCCGAAGGTGAGCGTTTTCTTCGTCCGTTAGCTCGTGGTGAACTGCCACTCGTAGAGAGGGTAACTCTATCTCGAGAGGGAGTACTGCTTCCTTGCCGAACACCAACGCGTATGACGTTGTGTTTGTGGCTGTCTTGAACGTGGTTCGATACGCCCAAAGAGCTTCTTGCAGTCTCTCATGCCAGTCTTTCTTATTTCGGGACACTGTTTTCTTTATAATTTTCGTCAAGGTCTTGTTGAAGGCCTCGGCGAGACCGTTAGCTCGTGGATTATAGACTGAGGAATATCTCCAGTCTATGTTATGCTGCTGTGCGAAGCGGCTGATTTTATGACTTCGGTAGGCTGGCCCGTTATCGGAGATGATCCGCCTCAGAGTTCCAAACCGATATATGACGTGCGTTTTGAAGAAATGGAGGATATTCTCCGTCTTCACTTCTCTCAATGGTACTGCTTCTGCCCACTTAGAAAAGTAGTCAGTCGTCGCTAGGATGAAACGATGTCCTTTAGACGATGCTGGTTCGATGGGGCCGACTATATCAGTCCCCCACATTTCGAATGGCCAGCTAGCTACCGTTGGATGCAACGGATTTGGGTGCTGGTGGATGAAGTCCCCATGAATCTGGCATGAGTGACATTGCTTCACATATTCGATGCAGTCTTGAATCATCGTGGGCCAGTAATAGCCCATCCGTTTGATCTTCAACTTCATCTTTGGGCCTGCTTGGTGGTAACCGCAGATTCCGTCATGAACTTCCTGAACGACTCTTTCCGATTCGTCCGGTCCTAAGCATCTCAGCCACAGAGAATCGAATGACCTCTTGTATAGAGTATCATTGAAGAAGGCGAAAGACAGAGCTCGTTTTATGAGTTGATGTCTTGCGGACGCATCTTCGGGCATTTGGTGGGACTTGAAGTAGTCTTTAAAGACTTCCCTCCAATCCTCAACCTTCTCATGTTCTTTTATTTGCAAGGTCGCTTGTCCAATCACTCCCTTCTCTTCGGGTGATTCCGAAGGTATTTCTGCGAGGGCGAGCACCCGATGAATTTGTACCATGATTCTAACGTCATCGAGGTTCTCGTCAGCTATTGCTTTAGCGAGTTTGGCCAACGCGTCCGCTTTGCTGTTATCCGCGCGTGGTATGCTCTCCAAAGTATAGGAGGGAATTTGGGTTAGCAGTTGTTGCACCTTTTCACCGTATTTTACCAATTCCGGTTTGCATGTTTGGTAATCGCCGTTTACTTGACTAACGACCAGTTGCGAATCTCCGTATATGAGGAGGTTTTCAATTCCCATGTCAATGGCGATATCGAGGCCTGCTATCAGAGCTTCGTATTCGGCTTCGTTGTTTGTCCTCGGTTCCGTCAGGGAGAACGCGTAGCGCATTATCCCTCTTTGTGGAGTGATAAAGATGAGTCCTACCCCCGATTTGATTATAGGGGTACTTTGTTTGCGCTTCTTCACGGAAGATGCTCCGTCAAAATAAAGCTCCCATCGGGTATTATCACCATCGATCGCATCAAACGCATGTTCGTCTGGAAGATCGCAGTTTAAAGGAGAGTCGGCTGGTATCGGGTGCTCAGCAAGGAAGTCGGCGATGGCCTGGCCTTTTACTGCCTTGAGTGGTCGATATGTTATCGAGAACTCCATTAAGAGCAGGGCCCATTTAGCGAGTCGTCCTGTCAATATGGCCTTTGACATTAGATATTTGAGAGGGTCCACCTTTGAAATGAGATAGACTTCATGCGCTAATGCGTAATGTCTAAGCTTTGTTATTACGAAGATCAACGCCAGGCAGTGTTTTTCAATGGGGGAGTAATTGCTTTCTGCCCCCAGCAGCACTCGACTTAAGTAGTAAAGTGCTCTTTCTTTCCCCTGGTCATTCTCTTGTGCCCATAATGCGCCCAAAGAACCTTCAAGGGCGGCCGTGTAAAGAATGAGAGGTTTTCCCTTCACTGGAGCAGCCAACACTGGAGGGTTTTGCAGGTATTGTTTGATCTCGTCTAGTGCGCTTTGGCACTTTTGATCCCAGACAAACGGGGTTCCCTTCTTCATCAGGTGGCTGTAAGGGCGGCACTTTCCTGAAAGGTTGGCTATAAATCGCCGTATGTACGCGAGCTTCCCTTGGAGAGACCGCGGCTGTTTGAGAGTTCTCGGCGGAGGCATTCCCTTGATCGCCTTGATCTTGGACGGATCTATCTCGATACCTCGGTGTCGAACGATGAATCCCAGGAATTTGCCCGAGGAAACCCCGAATGCACACTTCAGAGGGTTCATCTTCAAGTTGTATTGTCGAAGACGTTGAAATACGGTCTTCAGATGCTCGAGATGTTCCTCATATGATTTGCTTTTAACAACGAGGTCGTCGATATAGCACTCAACAATTTCGTGTATAAGGTTATCGAAAATCTTCGTCATGGCCCTTTGGTAGGTTGCACCGGCGTTCTTTAAACCGAAGGGCATCACCTTGTAACAGAATATTCCCAAAGGAGTCCGGAAAGCCGTATGTTTCTGGTCTTCAGGGTGCATTTTTATTTGATTATATCCTGATGAGCCGTCCATGAATGAGAAAATCTCATGCGTGGACGTATTGTCTATCATTAGTTCGGTGACTGGTACTGGGAAATCATCCTTCGGGCAGGCTTTGTTGAGATCCCGAAAGTCCACGCATATGCGCACCGTACCATTTTTCTTCATCACTGGGACGATATTAGCAATCCATTCAGGGTATTGAACCTCTTGGATAAAGCCAGAGTCTATCAGCTTTTTGACTTCCGCGTTGATGCTCATTTCGAGCTCAAGCCGCATTCTTCTCGGCGCTTGTTTGACCGGCTTGACACTCGGGGATATTGCCAGTCTATGGACAGCAACTTCTGGATCAAGTCCCGGCATCTCGGAATAGTTCCATGCGAAGCAATCTTTATGCTGTACAAGGACGTCCTTTAACGCAGCCACCTTTTCCTCGGACAGCAGCTCGCTGACGAATGTCGGTCGCGGATCGTTTATCGTCCCCAACTCAATTTTCTTGAGGTTATCCGCAGTGGTATGTATGCCGTCCTCCAGTTCTTTCGGAGCTGGGGGAAATTCTGAGATCACCTCATCATTGCTGTTTTCGAAGCACCAGGGAAGGCTGTCCACATTCTCGGACTCTTCTTTTAATATCGTTATCATACGACAGGTGCGTATTTTTTGCCAATCCCAATGTGGAACTGGTTCTTCTTTCGTGGCCTCGGGCTCGTGCTTCTGTGGTGGCGCTACCCTCTAGTTATCAGAAAACGTGAATTTGCCAAGCTGATACTGATCTTCAACCCAATTCTTGAAGGTGAAGCAATCTTCGAGAGGGTGTCCCATTGCTCGATGGTAAAAGCAATAATTTGGGTTGAATACCTCGCCTGCGTGCTCGGGGTACTTGGACTCTGGCAGCGTAAGCATTTGATGTTTTAGAGCAAGATCAAATATCTTCCTTGTTTTGTTCCGAGGAAATGAGTATGCTCGACCCATTTTCTTCATGAGGGCTAAGTCAATAACGCTCGACTCTCGGATACGTGGTTTCTTAGCTCTGCTTTGTGGTTGTTGAGCGCCTTTTCTGCCCTTTGACTTGTTTTTGCTTTCGCGTCGAACCATTTTTGTAGCAGGTTGACAAGGAGCGGCATTTTCATCCTTCACGGCCTGTTGGAGAAGGCGTTGCGTCTTGGCTTTCTCATAGATGGCCGTCTCGCGGTTGTGGTCATCTCGGACTTTTTGACCAGCTTCCCTTATAAGCCTGTCCATTTGTTCTTCAAATGATGGACCGGGCAATTTTTCATCAGGAACTTTTACTGGCTTAGGATTAGCGTCCTCCCATTGAGCGTCCGCATCTTCATCGAAGTCATACATGACATAACAGCTATTTACTAGCTCTCGTTTCTTTAGCCGGATGTACCCAAGCCCTTTTGTTTCCATTCTCCCGTTAGGCAGTTTGCGTTGGGTCCCGGGAACATTCCAGACCCTGTCATAGAATTTGGCCTCTCTAACGGTCTGTCTGAAAGATATCCCCTGGCGTTTCAGCAGTTTCTTCAAACCTTCGGTATAATATCTGGGAAGACGGATAGGCTGAAGCCTGTCGAGCATGGGATCCACGCCATGCCAAACTTCTTTTTCCACCTTGTTTTCTTCAGAACGGTAGAATAGGATTGCCTTCTCTCCTTTCCGTCCGGGAGGGATATAAAATGTCTGTAATTCTTCTACGCTGTTGGTGTTGAGTGCATCCAGTTCTTTGTAATGTTCAAGCGGTACCATGGTTATCTGCAGACTTCGCTCTTCATCAGCGGAAGCCCTATTGAAGGCCGAGCAGAGAATACGACATGGACCTCATCCTCCGAGTCACTACCAAAGACCAATGTAGGAGTGGACGGTCCTGGCTTGTTATATTGGGGCGGACCCGAATAAACGACCTCCTCTTCTTCCTCGGTATCACTGCCGAAGACAGGGATGGTGGCGTTAGTTTTATTTTCCGGCTTGTGACACTTCTCCGTGTCTTCGAAATCCGGCAAGAAGTATTTGGCATCTTCGTATTTGCGGACCTCGTTCACAGAGAACGGGTTCAGTTCTCCCGTCACGGTATACTCGAAACCATCCTTAAAATACTTCATACACTGATGTTGTGTAGAAGGGATGATGTTGTACTCGTGTAACCATGGTCGGCCGAGCAAAGCGTTGTAGCATGTCTTGGCATCTATGACGTGGAACTTAATGTCCGTGACGAGTAATCCGAAGCGTAGCGTCAGTATCACAGATCCAAGAGTCTTTGACGATTGGGAGTCGAACCCGGATATGGTGATCTTGTCCCGAGCAAGGTGCTGGACGCTCATGCAGATTTCCTTTAACACCCGCACGTTGAGTAGGTTAACAGACGACCCGTTATCGATCAGAATTTTGCCTATCTTTATATCATGGCAGTATCCCGAAACATAGAGAGGGCGATTGTGTTCGCAAGTCCCAAGTAGAAGGTCCTCATCGCCAAAAGTAACATCAGCCGTGTGTACTTCCTCCAACTCATCCTTCATCTTTTCCTCGGCCAGGCATGCTTGGAATTGTTCCGGGTCTTGGAGTGCCTTAATCAATGAATCTCTCGCCTCTTTTGATAGCAAAAGGGCGTCGAGAATGCTGAGCTACGAGGGCAGTTTCCTCAGATGTGCTAAAACGTTGTAATCCACCTTATTCTTCTTTAGTGGGTTCTTAGCGGTTAACTCTTCCGCAACTTGGTCATCGAGAGTAATATCCTCAGAGACCTTTTCTTTCCCTTTATCTTTTCTGTTCAAGGGTCCGAGGTTCTTTTCAGGCAGCGTCCGATTTCGCAGCCGGATATTTTCGCAGACCTTCGGTTCTTCTTCTTTTCCTGAAGCGGACTCTTTAAAGAGAGGGGCAAGTTCTAGCTCTTCATCAGAATCACTCCCGAATGTAGGCACTTGTGATCTACCAGCGTCAATCATGCAACAACCACTGCTAGTTTTATCAAGCACTTTGATCATTCCGTTCTGCTCTCGGCGGGCTTTGCGCTTTTCCCGCTTAAACTGTTGCCGGTGAGTAACATATCCTTGCCACCACTTACCGAAAGCTATGCACTCTTCTGTGGGATGCAACACCTTCCGATGGTACAAGCAATAGGAGGGGCGGTTTTCCATTTCACCCGTAATGTTTTTCTCGGAGGGTGGTAGCTTTATACCCATTGACACAGCCTTAGCGAATCTCTTCTTTATCTTGAACTTGATTTTATCTGTGGTGGGTGTATTTTGTTCTAGCGGGAGTACCGCAATTCTTTCGTCAATGCGCTGGCGTTTGGCCCTTTCGAATATAACCGCTTCGTTATCCCGATCAGCTTTTCCCTTTAAGAACGCCTGATTTAGGAATGCATCAATCACTTCATCCGACGGCTCCAGCATTTTTAGTGCGGGCTCTGCCCCCAGCTTTTCAGCGCGAGGAGTCTCCTCATCGGTTGTGGACAAATGGGAAATCACATGGCAACTTGCCACATGTTCTTCAGATTCATTTGATGAACTACCTCCCTCATCTTCTGCTTGGAAGACGTGGTTGAGGAACTCTTGCAATGTAATGGGAGTCCGCGCCTTCTGGTTGTACTCCTCCAGCGCGTCAATTTGCTTTTGCAAGTCTGTGCGCCTATCGCCAGGCTTCACCGGTTTCTTGGCCTTCTTCTTTTTCTTCGAAGACTTTGACGACTGGCTACTAGTGCTTGAACCCCCATCATTGGTCTTTAGAGTTGGACGTGGCTTTAACATCCCCTCAACGACCTGCGGTTCCAATGGGCTTTTCCACTTGATCGCCGGACATGTCCGAAGATCATTTAGCGTTCTCTTCATTTTTGATGATAATACAACCTCCCACGGAGTTTCTTCAATGACAGAGCATGTTGCCCCCGGCGTATTCGTCCCTTTAGAGGTGTGGGGCTGCGGGGGATTCACCTTCCATTTGTCAGATAACGCAAATTTTTCCTGTCTATACTGGTTTTCAAGCCAATTTTTGAAAACGTAGCAGTCCTCAATCGGATGGCCTAGCACTCGGTGATAGGGACAGTAATTAGGTTCGTTGACGTCACTTGGTTGCAACGGACGTTTTGGATCTGGCAGATTTATGAGTCTGTTGCGTAATGCCAGCTCGAATAACCTCTTCGTTTTATCGCGGGGAAAGGAATAAGGACGTCCCATCCTATCCTCAAGGGGTACGTAAGGGCGCGTATTGTTTGGACGAGCAACCGGCTTCAAGTCGTTCGGTTGTTGTTGAGCATTAGCGACAATGATCACTTTTCCCTTTCCCTTGTCATTTCGGGAATCTGGCTTTGGGAGAGGGGGTTTATGACCCATCTGGTCCATTTGCGCTAGTTTGTCAATCAAAGCCTGGAAGGAAGTCGGCTTGAAAAACATCATAAACTGTGAGATGGTTTCCTGTGGATCAAGGGTTCCAACAAACATTCCCACCCCAGGGGCTTCTTCTATGCGCTGCTCACACTTTGACCATAGATTACGCCACCGTATAGCGTATTGAACCCATGTCTCGCCGGGTTTTACCCTAGCGTTAATCAGTGCTGTCATCGGGGTACGTTCACTGGCACTTGCAAAGCGTTGGGTAAACAGCAGCTCCATCTCCGCAAAGGTTTTGATAGAATCATTAGGGAGTTCAGAGTACCATTCGAATGCTGTATCTGATAGACTTCCGACAAACTGGCGGAGCAAAAGCTTGTCATCGCCGCCGGTGTTACCGCAAAGCGCCCTGAACTGGGCGACATGCTGATGGGGATTGCCAGTCCCTTTGTAGACATGAAACTTGGGAATTGTGTAACCCGACGGGTACTTGATTTGGTCATACCAGCCTGGATATGGCCGCCCCGTTTTTACGACGTGGCCGGCTGCTTCGGCCGCATGATGAACCTTTATTTGCTGGGCTATGTATTCGTCCAGATCAGTCTTAGAGATTGTATCCTCTTTAGCTGTCAATAGAGCGGGCTGCGGATTTAATGTATCTCCCTTATCATCTCCAAGGACGGTTAGGGGTTCTTCAAATGGAGGATCTTGTTGTATCATCATCCCTATCATGTCCTGGAAGAGGAGGCCCATCCGCTGTATGTTGGCCGCTTGTTCAGCAGCCTCTTTGTCCCTCTTCTCCAGTACTCGGCGAAGGAACTCGGCGTCGGTCTCTTCCTCCTGGCGCTCATCTAAGGACGTCTCAGGGTTCTCTTTTGGCCCAGTGAGTGCAGCCATTGTGGTCATCATCTCCTGGAGCTTTTGTTGCTGCTCCTGAGCCTTGTTCACTGATCGGGTGAGCGGTCGGTGACCCGTTGTAGCGTTTTGAAAATCGTTTCGGTGAAATTTCGGAAAATCGGTAAAATGAGGGGGTTTTCTGTAAAAAGTCAAAATACAAATATCTTATTATAAAAATTAAATATACATATTCTAGCTATGTAATTGCTATTATTTGGTGTTTATTGAGCCGCTGATGAAATTTCAAATTTTCTGAAAAAAAAATATTATTTTATTATTATTTTAAGCCGTCACTAATACATTTAATTAGGAAAAATTACAAATTGGAATGAGTTGAAACAAATTTTGTGCATCATAAAACATTAAATAAAAAATTTGTCATGTGGTTTTTAGAACGAAATCATTTGCCAAAACGGTTTAGAAATTATTGAAGAAAAAATGCTTTTTTTAGCGTAAATTGATGTTTGGGGTATTGTATTTATCATTTTTCATCACCCCACACCCGTGCCCACACCCACACACCCCCACTTACCCCTCCCCTTAGCCAAATTTAGCAGCCCTGACTTTTTCCCCACTTGGTTTGCAAAGGAAAAAGAAACAAAAGAAAAGATTAGAAAATAGATAAAGTAGTTAGACTTTGACCTTACCTTGACCTTGACTTTCCTCCCTTGCATTTTCCTCACCTCCCTCTCTCTCCCCTCACCCACTTCTGGCCGAAAATGATCCCACAACAGCAGTCCTTTCCCCCCCCCCCAAAATCCACACTATTTTGCTTCAAAAATCCAAGAAAAAGCTTCAAAATCCATACAATTTCAAAGCTTTTTCCAAATCCAACTCCTACCCATTATTTATTGCCTATCTAGCATGGATCTAGGAGCATGGAAGCTACTTTTGGAGGCTAGGATTTGCATGCTAGAACTCAATTGGGAGGTATAAATTTTAACCCTTTAGTGAAATTGTTGTTTAATTTCTTTATGTTAGCTTATTAAGTGTTTAATTAGGTTTTAGATTGGTTCTAATTGCATGTTTGAAAAATTCAAGAATGAGGTTGATTTCAAGTTAGGGTTTTGAGTAATGGGATTATGGTTGTGATGGGTAGCTTACCATCTTAGAATTTGTAGAAAGTAATTTAGTAGTTAAATTTCATATTGTTGCATGGAAATGTCTAAATTAAGTTTTGTTTTTGCTAACTAGAGTTTTTGAAAAATTATCAAATGCTTAGATTAAAATATAATTAAGTGTTCATGTCATTATAACTATTATAATGAGTGGTTTAATGACTTTGGTTCATGCAAAACGAAGCTTAATTGATGAATTGTGAATTTTGCTTTAAAGGGTGTTAAATTTGATATTTTGCAAACTAGGATTTTGGAAATTATGCAAATTTATGAGTTTAAATTATGGAAATGGTTTTTATGACTTATTTAAGATAATTAATAAATATATTGGCCGCTACATTCATTTAAATATCGTGTTTTGTACAAAAACGGCGAATTGTGCTTGCTAGATTTTCGGAAAAATGACTTTTTGAGTGAAATTGGCGGTTTTGTGAGTTTCAACCTAGTTTATATTAAAATTAGTGTTCGTGAATGTGCAAATGAGTGTATTTGGGTTTTTCTCGATGGTTTGGCGTTTGTACGCCGACGTCGAGGGTTTTTGGGTTGATTTGTGAAAGCAACCATAGGTTTTGACCTATGTGGGATTCGTGCGTCGTTTTGATCATGAGTCGGATTTTAATGAGATATGGTGCGTTATGATATGTAGGTACCCTCATGTGGACTTCGAGACGACAAGCAAGCGCGTGGCGACGTCGGCACCGGCTAGCGAGGACCAGGTGAGTAGATTTATATCTACGGGGAGAAGTCGGGTGGATGGCGTATAGCACCCCCGCAGTCCGTGGTGGTGTATACGGATGCGTATACACACCAACAATTATTATATGTTATTTGGGATTAATAACGATGCTTAGGATGGATATTGGTGTGTTGGATTACTTTAGTGTTGCGAACCCTAGGGTAGTGTTACACACACATACACACATACATACTTGCATACATTCCTATTGATATGTGCTCATGGGATTCTTTATAGTTATGTGTTCACATGGGTATGGGACTATGTGTTCACGTACGGATTGAGGATGATACTTGGGATTGAGCTGAGTCGATGAGATTTGATTTGAGGCTGTGAGATCGGTGATATAGCAGGGTTCGTATCTTAGATACGACATGACGTTGTAGCGGGTCCTTGACGTAGTGTTTCACACACGTCCATGCATACGTAGGCGGTATCAGTATGGTACTAGACGTAGATCAGTACCCCGATCATGATATTTGATAAAGAGGATACCAGGTGAATAGTATGATGAATGTGATATTGAACCGTACCCAGATTGGGATGCCGTACGACGGATTTACGTACGAGCTATATTGATGATTGATCCGCACTCTTGACTTGGGATGCCTGATTATAGATATGGTATCGGATATGATATTATTGAGGCCGGATCACCGACTATACATATACAGGTATGTATATGTATCGACTCAGATGATAGGCGGTTTCCTTACCTATAGTTCAGCTTGTTAGTTCAGCCGTATAGTTTAGTGTAGTTGTTAGATTAGATTAGACTCCTTACCTATTTCAAAAACTAACGAATCGTGGGCATTTTTAAAGACAGCTCAAGGGAATCTACGGATATTTCAAAAAAAACGACGTATCTTTTCATAAAAACACCGTAGCCCCTATTTTCAAAACCCCATGATTCGTGTTATTTCAAAAGGCACCATTCGTAGGACTTATATTAGATTATTGCAGATTAGTTATCGTTGTGTCTAGTATTCAGCTCCCGCACATTATTGCTGTTCGCTCTGCCTCGCATATTTATTTTGCTGCATATTCCATTATTGATATCATGCTGTTAGGACACCAGCACTATTACCGATAATGCGTATGTACCACGTACACCTACTTGCCGGTTCACACACATCTTCATCGGTAATTGCCATGTCACGTACACTTTAGAGAATATAATTGCTTGACTTAGATTGTTAGCTGGTAGTTTTGACACGATATTAATGTACTTTCCTTATATGCCATATTAGACATTGTAGTTATTACCTACCACTTCATGCATACTGTTATTCAGTTGTTCATGCCTAGTTCATTATCATTGACATATGCACTTGTGATGATTTCTTGAGATTTATGATATTTCTGGATTTCGGGGAAAGCCGCAAAATTTACAACTTATGATCTTTTAAAATATAAAATGTTGCGGTTTTCTAGTGATGTAAAGTGTCGTCCACCATGAGTTTGCTGTGGTTTTGGAGATCCGTGTCGAAGAGTGGAGGAACCGTCACGGGTACATGGTGGGCCCGGTATGGTACCCCGGGGCAAGAGGAATGTGGTGTTGACGTTGAGCCTGGCTGGGGAGTACTACCTACCGGTGATATTACCCGACGCGTCGGATATCCGGAGGATACCGTCGTGGTCTTGAGATGGATGGTAGGGGCCGGTCCGGACTGACGGCGCCCTAGATATTGAGCTTGAGACATTGATATTTCGAGACAGTGAGATTTATGTTTTGTGTCGATGCTAGACACTGTTGATACTGATTTCATTATGATACCTCAGTTTAAAAATACGAAGGAAATCTCACTAATTTATGAAAACAGTTTCTTCATTTACATGTATTCTGTTTCATGCATTCATACCTCATTCATATGATATATTGCTACTTGAGGCACTGACACGGGCACATGAAATTATACTCGGGATAGATATTACCCTAGACATTGTCATAGGCTGCCTGTTATACATATATTTGAGGATATTTTATGATCTTTGACCTAGGTTGCGTTATTTATGCGATTTCTGTGCGTAGATGTTTTTCTATTCACGAGTTGGCAACTCACCCCCGTTGTGCCCCAGTTTCTTTCAGATTTGCCGTACATGTTTCCTTACGGCTTGCGGGCTCAGTTTCATTCGGGTGATTTGCTAGTAGGTGGGTTTACTTGCATCATACCCCCATTATATATCTTGTATATCATTATTCTGTTGTATCTAGAAGTTCCATCAACCAAACATGTATCTATTGAGATAGAGACCAGTGTTGTTTATTCTTTCGACCTTAGAGTCGCTCGTTATATTTCTGGTGGTTTTGAGTTCCCTTTTGAGTTTTTGATCCTCGCCGTTGGCGTTGTATATTTATTGCTTGTGTGGTTGTGACCGTCGTTTGACGAAGAGCTAGCTCCCGCTTGGGGATGCCTTTTTTCTTGATTTCGTATACTATTCATGTTGTATCCCGTTGGGGGCCAGTATTTACAAAGGAGACTCTGCCGAAATTTTCAGTAAATTTTTGATGTTTTAAAAACCGCATAATTCGGCTTATGCTATTGAAATTACTTGCTTTAAGTTGGTTTTTCCTGCACTCTGCTACTTTTCTTGGTTTGGATTTCTGGGTTTTCGGTTTACTTAGATTACGTACGCCTCGAGACGTTCGTAGTTTAAGTGCCGGTCATGTTCCGTACTTTCGGGTCGTGACACCCGTAGAAGTACGGCTTTCTTCCTTTCCAGAAGCCATATAAACCGTATGAACAATTATGCCCCCTGACTTGGGGCGTTTAGGTTCACCGCTTTTAAACTTTGCCGCTGACGCGGGAGCTATCTCTGGCCTCCTTCTTTTGTGGGCCATCGAGGTTAAAGGAGCCGTTGGAGTGGGCATCCTAGCAATTGTTGCCCCCTGTTGTCTAATGGGGCGGTTTTTGTCTTTTTCCACCTTCGCCCTTTTCTGGCGATGAAAGTGGTCCGGGTCAATCACGGAGTCTTGAACTCTACGCCAAACCTTGTAATCTTTTGAGGATAGCCGTTGAGGGGGCTGTTCTTGTTTTGTTTCTGGAACTCTCTCCGCAGGTGGAGGAGATCTTTTCAAGGTAGCTGTTGGAGAGTTCTTACGCACTCTCCTCAGTAGTTCAAAGCTGTTCCCAGTTGGAACAGCAGCGTTGACTTCCACCATTGGAGCGGGTGGAGTTATCCCTGAGGGGGAGTTGCCCCCTGCTTTCCTCACTCGTCGCCAATGGCGACGTCGCGCACGACGAGCCGTTGGGACTGGCTCGGAAATCGAGATGGTTTCTTGTTGCCCCCTGTTTGAGTGTGGGGTAACTGCCGATGTCAGCCTGTCGAAGACTGATGCCTTTTGACCAGCTGGGGGAGGAGTGGGAACCGTCAATCTTGCGAAGACCGACTCTCTGATGGGAGAAGCCGCTTTAACGACTTCCGAAGCAGCGGCCGTTGCCCTCTTTGGGACGGCCACTTTATAGTTCTGACCTAGCCTGGTGAAAACGGAGGCTGTCGGTTTAGTAGCGGGCGACCCGTTGACAGGGGCTGTCGAAACAGTGAGCCGGTTGAAGACCGACTTTTTACCCACTTCCGGTGCATGTATTGGTGCAGAAAAGCTTGCAGGTGGGATCATAGTCCCGAAGAACAAGCCAGTGGTGGCTTGGGTCACCTGGTCTATCGGCAGAGTAAGGAAGGAAGCCGCTTGGGGCCCATATGCTACACCTCCTGGCGAGGTGGAGCGTCCGTTGCAACGGCATTTCGAGCAGTTGGTACAGCTAGAGGCCATCGAATCTTGAATTCTGCGCCAGGTAAAAGACCAAATCTTAGTAACTTGAAATCCGAAGACAACCATTTAATGAACCGCGATTGGTTCGCGAAGACGACACACGAAGTGTGGAGTGGAAAGAGGAAGAGGTCCCACCGGGCGTGCCAGAATCTGTTCCCCTCCGAATGGCGGCCTAGACTTTGCGTCCATGCCTGATGTTCGGGGCAGATGCTATTTGGTTTTATCCGTTTATCTCTCCGAAGATGCCAAGTTGATTTATGGCACCGTGTATCGGAGGTTTAGACGGATGCGGCCGATGTAGCAGACTTCGTCAGATCCCCCCTCAGAATGAGGGGTTTTTGATTGTGGGACGCTCTTCCCTGCAGGCGCAAGCCCCTGCAGTTAATTACGCTACCGCATCGCGGTAACAACTTTCTCCTTCTCCAGAATTTCACTTCGTGTCGTGTGTGTTCATTTTGTTTGTGGTTGCCCGTGGATTGTATACGGAGACTGAGTAATGCCGTCGCCCGTAGGACGTGGATTAGTCCAAATCTGTATTTACTTAGATTTGGGTTCGATATTTTAGTTTAAGGATGCGTTAGCCTCGTTGAGGCTAAGATCAACTTAAGCGTGATTCATTTAATATATGGCCGTCGGGACTCGTCACCTCTCTGACGTCGTTGAGGAATTACAACGACAAGTGTCAGAGGAGTTTGGAGATGTACCCTCGAACCGAAGTTGATTTAGATTTTTATGGTCCATTTGAGTATTTAAGGATACATTAGCCGTGTTTGGGGCTAAGACCAGCTTAAACGTTTGTTAAGGATACATTAGCCCAGTCTGGGACTAAGATCGACTTAACGGGATCGTTTAGATCCGACAAAAGAGCATGTGGGCTCTGTTGTGCCAATTTAGGGACGTGGTGGTCCATCACCAGTTTAAGAACATGGTGGTCCAATATTAGTTTAGGGACGTCTCGGTCCGATATTAGTTTAAGGACGTTTCGGTCCATTATTAGTTTAAGGACGTTTCGGTCCCATATTAGTTTAAGGACGTTTCGGTCCCTCTGGGTATCTGGCCGTTGGGACTCGTCACCTCTTTGACGTCGTTGAGGAATTACAACGATGGATGTCAAAGGAGTTCGGAGATGTACCCTCGTACCGGATGTAGATTGATTTAGTAGGGCCATTTTGTTCAGCCAATTTAATTTAAGGACTTACGGCCACGATTGGGCTAAGTCCAGTTGAGAATATTCAACATTGCTTTTGCTTTTCTCTTTATTTTTATTTGGGCCTTGCCCAGAAAGGGTGCAGAAACATAAATTTGTTTTGGGGCTCTGTTCTTTATAAATGATGCAGAGCATCAATTTTATTTGGGCTTAGCCCTTTTATTGCTTTGCAATTTATTTTGGCCTGCCAGGTCTTTTTGATTTGGGCCTGGCCCTTCAAGTAATGCATTGCATTTGTGCAAAGCACCAAGAATCTTTTAGATTCAAGGAAAGGAGTGCAGAGCACTTTTTAATTTCTTGATCTAAATTTAGATCAAAGAAAAGAAGAAAAAATCTTTTCTTTCTTTCTATCTCAGAGAACCAGAGGTTCTCTAGCAAGTGCAAGGCACTATTTTTATTTTTTATTTTTATTTATTTATTTATTTATTGAAGATCACTGATCTTGTCTTTTAGATCAATGATCTATTCCTAAGAGAATTTTCTCTTATTTCAAAGGTTTTTACCTTTTTTTTTTTTTTGTATTCTCAAGAAGTTCTCAAGAGCTCTTTTCTCTCTCTCTTTTTTTTAATCCAATTGTCTCTCTCTTTGAAATGGGGTCTGGGGTCCTTTTTATAGTGCTCAAAAATCAGTTAAATTTGTTTAAAAAGATCTTTTCTGAGTGATTTGGGGAATTTTCCCCACCGTTGGATCTTTGATCCAAAGGCCCCTGTTTTTACAGAAGAAATCTTCTTGTTTAAACAAGAACAGAAAAAAAATATCCTTAAATCTTCATTCTGTTGTTGCGCCACTCACCAGCGCGTGACACGTGTCGCGCAGCGGTGCGCTTGGGCAACAGCGCTTGCGCAACTGCGCAGACACGTGTCGCGCTGCCGTGCGCTTGCGCAGTTGCGCTTGCGCAACTGCGCAGACACGTGTCGCGCAGCCGTGTGCTTGCGCAGTTGAGTGTTGCTTATGTTTTTTTTTAAAGAGCCTTGCTCTGATTGGACGTACTGCCTTGGGCGTTGTGCTGCCGTGTCAACTTCTGACACGTGGCGCGTTGCGCGCAGCGCACGGGAACTGAAGCGTTGCTTCAAAATTTGAATTTTCAAAATTCAAGCAGAGCCTTGCTCTGATTGGGGGAACAGCGGCGTCGACAATGGCCGTGTCGTCCTCGGTAGCACCGCCAAGCGAGGGCGTTGCAAGCGAGGGCGTTGAAGGTGAAGTGGTTCAGCGCCGTGCCAGAGCTCCACGGGGGAGGAAACGGTCGTCTTCGGGGGTCAGTTCTGGATCCAAGCGGCGGAGGAAGACGGCTACTAATCTGCTCGACTCTTTAATAGAGTCTGAGCTTATTCTTCAGGATGAGCCGTTGGCTATGCAAGAATCGGATGGCGGCCTACTTTTCCTGAGTTCATCTCCCGAGGAAGCCGCACAATTGGCTGAGGTTATACGACGTTCGCAAGATGAATCGGAGAACGTAAGGATTCCGAAGAAGCCCTACCCTGCTGTCATCTTTTACGAAGACCCTCCGTGGATCCGGGGACGATTCATCGGCCCTTTGGAAGAATGGGGCGAAAGGGCCCTTAAACAGGCTGTTTCGGCCGACGCCGAGGACGCGCTTTCACTGTGGACCGGTGGCCACGTGTCCACCCTTGGACCTCGGTGAGCACATCTCCTTAGGAAGGAGCGTCGGCTTGAACAAGCCATACTGAAAGCTCCCTTGTGCATCGGTATGTTCCTGTATTTCTTTGTAATATTTCATATTGTTTGCATACATATATATGTATCCTTATATTTGTACAAACTTTGCAGGGACTTCGGCGGCGGCGGAGGCTCTAAGTCGTGCTTTGACTGTAGAGTCTGCTGATATCCCCAGTGAAGCACCAATCAGTGTGGAGGGGGTTGATGCAACTGTTGCTCTTGCGACAGAGTCTTCTTCGGTGGTTCCCGCTCCCAAAGCACTTGCTCCCTCAGGGGAGGCACCTTTGCCGGTTTTCATTCCAATGGATCTTCCTGAGGGCGACCCGGAGGCTAGGGTGAAGGTAGTCGAGGTTACCATCATTTCGTTGGAGCCCGCAGCGGCAGCCATTGCTCTTCGCTCAGAAGCCGCTGCACCGGTTCGCGTCCCCGATAATGTGCCTGAGGTCACGGAGGAGACCGCTGAAGCCGCTATCCCTCCAGCTCAGAATGGGAGGAGCATCGAAGGTAGCCTTTTATATTTTAAATTAGTAATATTTCCATTATCTGAACCCTTCTGTCTTTTCAGACTTGCGCGGATTGGCGGCGTCTATTGCTGATCTGTCTCCCCGGCAGTCCTTTCGGCGCCTGTTGGAGATGGCTGCTCCGCAAGCGATATCCCCTCAGCACATCGTCCTCTCGTCTGGGCAAGGTTAGTGTTGTTTACCTTCTTTTTACGGCATTATCACTACTTCATAAAATGACACCGGCGTCTTTTACAGTTCTGGAGGCCGACGACGAGGTCGAGATTCTTGAAGGGCCTGGGGAGCCTTCAAATCCCTCTTGCATGACTGTAGGTAAGTAAAGTCCCAATGTTGTTCCATTTGTTCATTTGCTTACACGTTCAGCTGAATGTTTATAAATCTGAACAGCCCTGCCAGTTCTTACTGCGCTGGAGTCACGCATGGCCATGCCACCCAGCCCCTATGCTCTGCGAGCCTCGGAACGGATGGCCAAGCTAAGCCTCGCCTCTCTGTCATCCCTAATCGAGGAACTTCGCACTGGCAGTCTAATCACGGCCGAAGCGTTTGCTGCTGAAGCTAACAGCTCTCTTCCCTTTCTTGCCACCTATCATAGTGAAGCAGTGGTGCAAGTCTGGGTGGAGTTTTGTCGGCAGGTGGAGGCTTGGTTGCATGTGCTAGAATGTACACGCCTTTCTTCGGAGGTTGTAGCTGCGAAGGCGAGCTTACGGAGTCTGATTGAGCGGTGTGCGGCGAATATGATATCGTGTGAGAAGAGGCTCGGCCGTAAGTTTTCAGAGAGGGAGCTGGCTTCTAAAGCGTTGAGGCAGCTTCAAGCCAACCTTACGGCCAAGGCCAATAAAGCGTATGAAGTATGGCGAGTGCTTCAAGAGGCTATCAAGGAGGTGGTAGCCATTGATAAAGCCGCCGTGTTCACTCGTGAAATGGTCGAAGCCCATAAAGTCACTGAAAAAGAGCTTGAAGGCCGGCTTGCTTCCTACCAGGCCCAACAGGCTCAAGCGGAGGCCAGTCTCTTGGCGATACTGAATCACGAAGGCGAGGCCCAGCGAAAGAGGGACGAACTGACCAATCTACTAAATCGCCCGCCAACTTGAAGAATTGTATATGTATATTTTTTTTATTCTTCCTTTGTACATACTCCTGAATGAGAGTACATATTTTTTTCGAATTGTACTTTGTATTCATTTTGATTCATGAATAAAAGACATATTTTTCTTCACGATCGTGTGTTCCTTTTATCAAATGTATTCTGTGGATAGTCCATCTCGATTTCTTTGCAGGACAACGATGGCTTAGGATTCAGGGTTAAGATCTGCCTCCTAAGACTTTTCAACTTTATGAGCCGTGAGGGTCTCATAAAGGATTTTCTCCCTACAGGTCTAGAGGATCCTGTAGGTGTAATTTCTCCTTAAGAATCGTGAGAATTCCTAAGTGTGTTTTCTCTTGAAAGTTGTAAGTTTCTCACAAGAGAGTTTGCTCCCTTACGAGTCGTGAGGACCCATAAGTGATGGGTGAGGTTATCATCATCCGCATTTCACGAAATCAGGAGTTGCTCTGGATACTTCCCACGGGTTCACTGCCGTGTTCTGCGAGGACCAGGCTCCACTCTGGACGTTTTCCATGGGGTTAGGATTGACATAAGCCGCGTTCCACGTAACCAGGTATTTTGCTCTGGATGCTTCCCACGGGTTCATTGCCGTGTTCTGCGAAGACCAGGCTCCACTCTGGATGCTTCACACGGGGTCATTGCCGTGCTCTGTGAGGACCAGGATCCGCTCTGGACATTTCCCACGGGGTCAGGATTGACATTAACCGCGTTCCACGCAGCAAGGAATTTGCTCTGGATGCTTCCCACGGGGTCATTACCATGTTCTGCGAGGACCAGGCTCCGCTCTGGATGCTTCACACGGGGTCGTTACCGTGCTCTGCGAGGACCAGGATCTGCTCTGGACGTTTCCCACGGGGTCAGGATTGACATAAGCCGCGTTCCATGTAACCAGGTATTTTGCTCTGGATGCTTCCCACGGGTTCACTACCGTGTTCTGCGAGGACCAGGCTCCACTCTGGTTGCTTCACACGGGGTCATTGCCGTGCTCTGAAAGGACCAGGATCCGCTCTGGACATTTCCCACGGGGTCAGGATTGACATTAACCGCATTCCGCATAGCCAGGAATTTGCTCTGGATGCTTCCCACGGGGTCATTGCCGTGTTCTGCGAGGACCAGGCTCCGCTCTGGATGCTTCACACGGGGTCATTGCCTTGCTCTGTGAGGACCAGGATCCGCTCTGGACGTTTCCCACGGGGTCAGGATTGACATAAGCCGCGTTCCACGTAACCAGGAATTTGCTATGGATGCTTCCCACGGGTTCATTGCCATGTTCTGTGAGGACCAGGCTCCGCTCTGGATGCTTCACACGGGGTCATTGCCGTGCTCTGCGAGGACCGGGATCCGCTCTGGACATTTCCCACGGGGTCAGGATTGACATAAGCCGCAATCCACGTAACCAGGAATTTGCTCTGGATGCTTCCCACGGGTTCATTGCTGTGTTCTGCGAGGACTAGGCTCCGCTCTGGATGCTTCACACAGGGTCATTGCCGTGCTCTGCGAGGACCAGGATCCGCTCTGGACATTTCCCACGGGGTCAGGATTGACATAAGCCGCGTTCCATGTAACCAGGAATATTTTGTTAGTTATATGTATGCCCTAGAGGCCATTACTGTACATGTGTTGTATATTGTAGTGGATGCTTGGACATATATAGGGAGGAATTTCTTTCTCGACATGATAGTATGCTATCTGGTTACTTTTTATCTTAACATGTACTCTGATTGTCTCTATGTCACATGTTGATAAAGCCCTTAGGATGAGTACTTGACTACCAGGACTATGATGCAGATCATACTAGTGGGGACAGTGTAGTCGCCAAGTACATCCTTCAAATGTTCCTAGTCGTGGGAGTACCGAGACAGGGCATCGATACTCCAGAGTAGACTAGCGTTTGCGCTTCTTGACCCATATGATGGGCGATGAATGATCCTATATCCATTGGTGTTAGACATCAGAGAAGGTATATGGGTGCTCAGTGGAGACTGGGTACACTGGACGGACTCTCCGAGAACTCCCAGATGGTATTATACCTCACGTCAGATGGCAGTTCTCTGGTGACACTTGTACAGCTTAGTCTGTAGACCTGAGATCGTCATAGAGTCTTGTGTGATTCCCACTGTGCTTTGATTTCCATTATACCACGTCCAAGAGGCCGTGCAAAAAGGTGGCTTTTGGGTACAGCCCCGAATCACATGGAGGCAATGAGCGATAGGAAGGGTTTTGTCTCTTCCGGTATAGGGAGTTGATGTTGCGCTGTGTTCGATTGGCTATAACTGGAAATCCCTGGCCAGGGTTGCTGAGATTTACTGGTAAGTGTTATCAGTAGTTTCTCGAACTGTTATGGACCTCATATCGACACGACTTATCAAGCTACTGGGCTCTGACGTTTACCACCCCTAGGCGAGATATGCGACATATCAGACGAAGAGACCGGACTGTACGAGAGTGTTACTGGTTGGATTCACGGGAGAATGTACAGACTTGCTTGTTGATCTTCTGATCGCTCAATACCTGGGTGGCTGTTATATTTAGCTGACCGCTTGCAGCTTATGGGTGTTTGATATGATCATCACCTACTGCCGGCGTATTGACGATTCTTTAGAGTCCTACACAGAGGTTTCCTGGCTCAGGAAAAACGGAGTAGGAGCACATATGTGAGATGTGCGGGACCGAGAATAATACGTGTATGCGATACCGTATTAGATTCTCGCGATATGAGATATCGTCCGGGTATATGTGATATAGCCGGGTCATCGGATCAAGTGTTGATTCGATGAACTGATACAGATTATATTGGTCGGTTATTTGTGAAATAGCCGGATTATCCGATCAAGTGTTGATTCGATAATTTAATGTATAATTATTTATTTGATATATTAAATTGCATTAACTAATATAAGCTCACTTAAAGATTCATTTTCTCACTCGGGTAATACATTGATATATATGTGATATATGTTAATTGTATTATTTTATTTTGTTACAATAAATATTGTATATGTGATATATAATATTGTAACATGTTATGGTTATAAATGCAACATGATTTGTGGAGTTTAAATATGGTTAGGGTTTGGATTAGGGTTAAACTTTCATGAAGCTTTCAAGAAGCTTCTTGAAGCTCTGACTTTGACCTTGATATTTTGTGATATTTTGCAAAGATGTTTCTTTAATCCAACCCAACCCTTTAACCATAGTTAATTCTCTACATGGGTTAAGTTTTCATACTTAACTCATGGTTGCATTTCTAACCACACTTGATTCATTATTCATCACAAATGGTTTTGCTTCTTCTTCTTCTTCCTCTTTGATGAAAAACTTTCTAGCTTTTTCAAAAGTGATGAAAATGAGTGAGAAATCGAAAACAAATGAGAGCTAAATTCCTACTTCATCATCCCCATCTATTCTAGCCGCTTAGATTAGGGTGTTTGCTTTGCTAATACTTGATTAACAAAGCAAGAGCTTGGGTTTGAGTTTCTTCAAGGTAGATCCTCTTTGTTATTGAAGATCGGAAGCAAGATTGCATCTTTCTTTTCATGGAGCCTCTCTAGAGTCCGGGTACATGATGATCGCAGTGAAGGGACCTCAACACGAAGCTTTTGAAGTGAAGGAACGGACTACAAAGGTTGTAATCCCTAACTCTTAGAAGTAAAGTTGTTTACTTGCTATTATTTTCGCCTAATTTCTAGTCTAAGATCTTAGTTAGGGTTGTTCGGCACGTCTAAATTTTAAATCGGGCATGCTTGATGCCTTGTAGAACCTTGTGTGAGTGCCCAGTAACCCTACATATTTGACTTTATCCGCATTTCACGGAGTCGGGGTTTGACTCTCGGTCATCTGTGCACCGCCGAGTCATGGAACTGGGGGTTGCCACTGTTCCGGTTTGCTTGATGTTGTGTCTGTTGTAATGAGACGAATGTTGAGATGATCTCCAGACTATCTGTGAACCGTTAAGATTTGGATTCTTCTTTTGATGAAACCTGGGGAGGAAAAGTGTGATTCCTTCTTTGTTTGAGCCCCTAGATTATATACAGGGATTGCTGTTTTATCACCTGTAGGGCATAAATTTCATTTTTTTTTATTTCTTTCCGCGATGCTTATCATTTCAGCTTTTATATCGCGAAGGTCGCGATTGCCCAATCATTTCGGCTATTTTTTCGCGGTGCCCAATCATTTTGGCTATTTGTTTTATTTTTTACTCGCTGCTTTTTATTGCGAGTTGCCCAATTATTTCGGCTATTTTGCATGCATATATTTTTACTTGCTAATTTTGTTTGCGAGTTGCCACATCATTTCGGCTATTTCATATGCATTTGTGGCTCGCTAGCTTTTTCCCCTGCAAGCTTGGCATTAGACACCGATTTCGGCATCAGCACCGCTACAACTGGGATATTAACAGGAGCGAATCATCATTTACCTTTGTCGATGTCGAACAAAGGTGGCTTAGTAGACAGGGTTAGGATTCTGTCGACTAAGGCTTTTGACTTCATGAGCCGTAAGAGTCTCATAAAGGTATTTCTCCCTGCGAGTCATGAGGATCTCGTAGGTGCGTTTTCTCCTTAGGAATCGTGAGGATTCCTAAGTATACAGTTTCTTATAAGTCGTAAGGATCTTACAAGAGTATTTTCTCCTTCTATGTCGAGAGGACTTATAAGGGCTGTTCACCGTATAGATATATCCCTAGTCACGGATGGGACTTCGTTAGGGAAATGTTTATTCGCGTCCATGGATTGTATACAAGGGTCAGCATTGAGCCGCATGTAGGGCAGTATTGGAGGTTGTGGTGGCTGCTTAAGAACAGGTTCAGATCCCTGTAACTTAAGACTTTTGAATCTTATGAGCCGCGAGGGTCCCATAAGAGGGTTCTCCTTACGAGTCGTGAGGATCTCGCAAGTGTAATTTCTCCCTAGGGATCGTGGGGATCCCTAAGTGTGTTGCTCCCTTGTGAGTCGTAAGGATCTCACGCAGGTGGTTTCTCCTTTCAAAGTCGAGAGGACCTTGCAAGTGTCTTTTAACGAGGTTGCGCCCTTTCGGGTTTTCACAAAACTCGCCGGTAGCCCTGCTGTTTTTACTCACGGAGCCCTTTCGGGTTTTCATCCGTGCCCTTTTTGCTTATGGACATACCGTTTTCTCTTTTTTCTCTTTTTTTTATTCTTTTTCTAAGGAGTTTGCGCCCTTTCGGGTTTTCACAAAACTCGCCGGCAGCCCTGCTGTTTTTTACTCACGGAGCCCTTTCGGGTTTTCATCCGTGCCCATTTTGCTTATGGACATACCTTTTTTTACTTTTTTTATCCCCCCTTTTTTGTATCAGCTTTGGGACACTGCAATCCACCGTAGCTTATTGACGTCTCGGTCAACAGCTAGTTTTAGGACATAGTGGTCCATCGTTAGTTTAAGGACGTTTCGGTCCGTTGTTAGTTTAAGGACGTTTCGGTCCGTCAGCCGGTTACTACTTATAGAGTTTGGACTTAGGAAGATAGCGAGCGGACATAGTCGTCGTCATCTATCATTGACCTAGGCCGTGACTCGTTAGGCGTAGTACTTTTTCAGGAAGCGACCATTTATTGGCCTGAAGGGCCTTTCACCATGCATGTCCATGAGTAGATAGGCTCCACCCTGGTAGACCTTGTCAATGATATACGGGCCTTCATAGTTCGGCTCGAATTTCCCCCGTTTGGCACGATTGAGGATCATAGGTCTTTTGACCACTAGCACGAGTTCGCCTTGGCGGAATGTCCTCGGCCTACTCAATCTTTCGTATGAGCGCGTCATCTTTGCTTTATAAGCCTCCAAATTTTGTTGCGCTATGAGACGGGTTTCATCAAGGGCATCGAGCTCCTCAAGCCAAAGGTGAGCATTTTCTTCGTCCGTTAGCTCGTAATGAACTGCCACTCGTAGAGAGGGTAGCTCTATCTTGAGGGGGAGCACTGCTTCTGTACCGAATACCAGTGCGTATGGCGTCGTATTCGTGGCCGTTTTGAACGTAGTTCGATACGCCCAGAGAGCTTCATGCAGTCTCTTATGCCAGTCCTTCTTATTTCGGGACACCGTCTTTTTCACGATCTTCGTCAAGGTCTTGTTGAAAGCCTCAGCTAGACCATTAGGTCGGGGATTATAGACCGAGGAGTATCTCCAGTCTATGTTGTGCTGTTGTGCGAAGCGGCTGATCTTGTGGCTTCTGTAGGCCGGCCCGTTTTCGGAGATGATCCGTCTCGGAGTTCCAAACTGATAGATGACGTGTGTCTTGAAGAAATGGACGATATTCTCCGTCTTCACTTCCCTCAGCGGTACTGCTTCTGCCCATTTGGAGAAGTAATCAGTTGTCGCCAAAATGAATCGATGTTCTCTGAACGATGCTGGTTCGATGGGGCCGATTATGTCAGTCCCCCACATTTCGAACGGCCAGCTAGCCACCGTCGGATGTAGTGGATTTGGATGCTGATGGATGAAGTCCCCATGGATCTGGCACGAGTGGCATTGCTTCGCATACTCGAGGCAGTCCTGGATCATCATGGGCCAATAGTAGCCCATCCTTCTAATCTTCAGCTTCATCTTCGGCCCGGCTTAGTGAGAACCGCAGAGTCCGTCGTGAGTTTCTTGGATGACTCTTTTTGCTTCTTCATCTCCCAGGAATGTCAACCATAGAGAATCAAATGACCTCTTGTACAGAGTATCATTGACGAAGGTGAAAGATAGGGCTCGCTTCATGAGCTGATGTTTTGAGGACGCATCTTCAGGCGTTCGATGGGATTTGAAGTAGTCTATAATGACTTCCCTCCAATCTTCAGCCTTTTCTTGGTCTTTTACTTGTATAGCCATTTGCTCGGTTGCTCCCTTTTCCTTGGACGACTCCGGAGATATTTCTTCCGGTACAAGAACCCGACGGTTTTGTACCACAATTCTTACGTCATCGAAGTTCTCATTGGCCAATTCAGCAAGCTTGGCTAATGCATCTGCCTTGCTATTTTCCGCACGCGGTATGTTTTCCAAGGTGTAGTAAGGAATTTGGGTCAACAGTTGCTGCACCCTCTCGCCGTACTTCACCAACTCTGGCTTGCACATTTGGTAGTCGCCGTTTACTTGACTAACAACCAGTTGGGAGTCTCCGTATATGAGCAGGTTTTCAATTCCCATGTCGATGGCGATCTCGAGACCTGCTATCAAAGCTTCATACTCGGCTTCATTGTTTGTCCTCGGCTATGTTAAGGAGAAGGTAAAGCGCATTATCCCTCCTTGTGGAATCACGAAGATGAGGCCTACCCCTGATTTGATTATGGGGATGTTTTGTTTGCGCTTCTTCATGGAGGATGCTCCATCGAAGTAAAGTTCCCACCGGGTATCACTTTTGTCGATCGTGTCAAACGCGTGTTCGTCTGGCAATTCGCAATTCAAAGGAGAATCGGCAGGTATCGGATGCTCGGCGAGGAAGTCAGCGATGGCCTGGCCTTTCACTGCCTTAAGAGTCTGATAAGTTATCGAGAACTCCATCAAGAGCAGGGCCCATTTAGCGAGTCGTCCTATTAATATGGCTTTTGACATCAAATATTTGAGGGGATCTACCCTTGATATGAGATGGACCTTATGTGCCAACGCGTAGTGTCTGAGCTTCGTTATTGCGAAGATCAATACCAGGCAGTGTTTTTCGATGCGAGAATAATTGCTTTCTGCCCCTAGTAGAACTCGACTCAAATAATAGAGGGCTCTCTCCTTCCCTTGATCGTTCTCTTGTGCCCATAATGCGCCTAAGGAACCTTCAAGGGCGGTTGTATACAGAATGAGAGGCTTTCCCTTGATCGGAGCAGCCAGCACTGGCGGATTCTGCAGGTATTGCTTGATTTCGTCCAGTGCATTTTGGCATTTGCGATCCCAGACGAAAGGGGTTCCCTTCTTCATCAGGTAGCTGTAAGGACGGCACTTGCCTGAGAGATTGGCTATAAATCGCCGGATATACGCGAGCTTCCCTTGGAGAGATCGCAATTGCTTGAGAGTCCTTGGCAGGGGCATTTCCATAATCGCCTTGATCTTTGACGGATCTATCTCGATGCCTCGGTGTCGGACGATGAATCCTAGAAATTTTCTCGAGGAAACTCTGAACGCACATTTGAGAGGGTTCATCTTCAAATTGTATTGCCGAAGGCATTGAAACACGATCCTTAGATGCTCTAAATGTTCCTCGTATGATTTGCTTTTCACTATGAGGTCATCGATATAGCATTCGACGATTTCATGTATGAGGTCATCGAAGATCTTCGTCATGGCCCTCTGATAGGTGGCACCGGCGTTCTTTAGACCGAAAGGCATCACCTTGTAGCAGAATATACTCAAAGGGGTCCGGAAAGCGGTGTGCTTCTGTTCCTTGGGATGTATCTTTATTTGATTGTATCCTGACGATCCGTCCATGAAGGAGAAGACTTTGTGAGTTGACGTATTGTCTATCATCAGCTCGGTGACCGGTACTGGGAAGTCATCTTTCGGACAGGCTTTATTGAGATCCCGAAAGTCCACACATATGCATACTGTCCCATTTTTCTTCATCACCGGGACGATGTTGGCGATCCAGTCAGGATACTGAACCTCTTGGATTAAGCCAGAGTCGATTAGCTTCTTGATCTCGGTGTTGACGCTCATCTCAAGATCGAGCCGGATTCTTCTCTGCGCTTGTTTGATTGGCTTGGCGTCCGGAGATATTGCCAATTTGTGGACAGCAATCTTTGGATCTAGTCCTGGCATCTTGGAATAGTTCCATGCGAAGCAATCTTTATGCTGCATAAGCACGTCTTTTAGTGTAGCCACCTTTTCTTCAGACAACAGCTCACTGTCGAATGTCGGTCGCGGGTCACTTGTCGTCCCCAAATCAATTTTCTTGAGGTTATCTGCAGTAGTATGTATTCCATCTTCCAGTTCTTTCGGCGCCGGTGGAAACTCTGAGATTACCTCGTCTTCTTTGTTTTCGTAGCACCAGGGGTGGTCATCCATATTCACGGGCACTCGTTCTTCTGATAGCATTATCATATGACAAGTACGAGCTCGCTTCCAAGACCGATGTTGATCTGGTTCTACTCTTGTTATACGCGTGGCTTTTGGTTCGTGCTTCTGCGGCGGATTTATCCTCCAACTGCTGGATAAAGCGAACTTGCCGAGCTGATATTGGTCTTCGACCCGGTTCTTAAAGGTGAAGCAGTTTTCGAGAGGATGTCCTATTGCTCGGTGATAAAAGAAATAATCTGGGTGATTAACTTCGCCTGCTTGATCGGGGGTGCTTGGACTCCGGAAGTGTAATCATTTGATGTCGTATGGCGAGATAAAGTATCTTCCATGTTTTGTTCTGAGGAAAAGAGTATGCTCGACCCATCTTCTTTATAAGAGACGAATCTGGATTGCTCGATTCCTGATCGTGTGGCTTCTTGGTCCTGCTTTGTCGCTGTCGAACGCCTTTCCCGCTCTTTGATTTATTTTTGCCTCTGCGTCGGGCCTTTTGTATGACGGGTTGATAAGGAAGAGCATTGTCATTCTCTGCGGCCTGTTGAAGGAGGCGCTGCGTCCTGACTTTCTTGTAAATGGCCATTTCGCGGTTATGGTCATCCCGGATCTTTTGACCCACTTCCCTTACTAGCTTGTCCATTCGTTCATCCAACGACGGACAAGGCATTTTGATGACAGGACCTCGTTTTGGTTCAAGATCGGCCTCTCTTAACAGAATGTCTCCTTCTTCATCGAAGTCATGTATGATGTAGCTACCATGGACTCGTTCCCGTTTCTTGGATTGGACATATCCAAGCCCGACCGTTTCCATTCTTCCATTGGGCAACTTTCGCTGAGTTCCGGGGACGTCCTAAATCCTATTGTAGAATCGAGCTTGTCGAGTAGTCTGCCTGAAGGGTACCCCTTGACGCTTCAGTAGCCTTTTCAAGCCCTTCGTGTAATATCTAGGCAGACGGATGGGCTAGAGCCTATCGAGAGTAGAATCGGCGCCATGCCATATTTCTTTCTCCACTTTAGTTTCCTCGGATCGGTAGAATAGGATTGCCTTTTCTCCCTTTCGCCTGGGAGGGACGTAGAAGGTCTGCAGTTCTTCAACGCTATAAGTTTCAAGTGCATCGAGCTCTTTGTAATGCTCTTATGGAACCATGGTGATTTTCAAACTCTGATAATCGCCAACGAAGGCTTGTATTGATGGCCGAGCAGAAAATATAGCGTTAACCTCGTCTTCCGAGTCGCTGCCGAAAATCAACATAGGGGCGGACGGTCCCGAGTTGTTGTGTTGTGGCGGCCCTGAATAAACTATCTCTTCTTCCTCCTCGGTATCACTCCCAAAGACTGGAATAGTGGTGATAGCTTTGCTTTCCGGTTTGGGACATCTTTCCGTGTCCTCAAATCTGGTAAGAAGTATTTTGCATCTTCGTATTTTCGGACTTCGTTCACGTAGAATGGGTTTAAATCTCCCGTCACAGTGTACTCGAGACCGTCCTTGAAATACTTCATACACAGGTGTTGTGTAGAAGGGATGATGTTGTACTCGTGTAACCAAGGCCTGCCGAGCAAAGCATTGTAGCATGTCTTGGCGTCAATGACGTGGAATTTAATATCCATGACGATTAGCCCGAAGCGCAATGTCAGTATCACAGACCCGAGAGTCCGTGATGATTGGGAGTCAAAACCGGAGATGGTGATTTTATCACGAGCGAGGTGCTGAACGCTCATACAGATTTCCTTCAACACTCGCACGTTGAGGAGGTTAACAGAAGACCCATTGTCAACCAGGATTTTGCCTATCTTGATATCGTGACAGTATCCGGAGACATAAAGGGGATGGTTGTGCTCACACGTCCCGAGGAGGAGATCTTCATCGCCGAAGGTGATATCGGCTGTGTGCGCTTCTTCCAGCTCGTCCTTCATCTTTTCTTCGGCGAAGAAAACTTGGAATTGCTCGGGCTCCTGTAGTGCCTTGATCAAAGAATCTCTTGCTTCTTTTGATAGCAGGAGGGTGTCGAGAATGCTTAACTGCGAAGGTAACTTTCTTAAGTGTGCCAGAATGTTGTAGTCCACTTTACTTTTCTTTGGCGGGTCTTTGGCGGTCAGCTCTTTGACGACTTGGTCATCTAGGGCGATATCCTCAGGGACTTTTTCTTTTCCCTTATCTTTTTTATTCATGGGTCCGAGATTCTTTTCGGGCAGCATACGATTGCGCAGCTGAATATTTTCACGGGTCTTCGGTTCTTCATCTTTCCCCGAGGTGGATTCTTTGAAGAGAGGGCCAAGAGTCATTTCTTCGTCAGAGTCGCTCCCGAAGGTGAGAACTTGAGATCCCCCGGCATTAGCCATGCGACAGTTGCCAGTAGTTCTTCTAAGCTCATCGGTCGTACTTTTTCGCTCCCGACGAGTTTTGCATTTCATTCGCTTAAAACGTTGCCGGTGAGCAACATATCCCTGCCACCATCTTTTAAAAGCGTTGCACTCTTCGGTGGGGTGCGCAATCTTTCGATGAAATAAGCAGTAGCTAGGATGCGTTTCTGCTTCACCAAGAATGTTTCCTTCGGAAGGTGGCAGCTTTATTCTCATCGATATGGCTTTAGCGAACCTTTTCCTCGTCTTGAACCTGTTTTTATTTGGGATGGATGTACTTTGATCTGGCGGGAGCATTTCAACCCTTCCGTCGAGTCACCGGCGCTTGGCTTTTTTGAATATGGCCATCTCATGCTTTCGGGCAGCTTTGCTTTTAAGAAAAGCTTCATTCAGGAATGCATCAATCATTTCGTCCGATGGCCCTAGAAGTTCCGGCTCAGGATTTGCCCTCAGTTTCTCTATGCAAGGAGCTTCTTCATCGTCTATCGACGAGTGAGAGATCATATGGCAGCTTGTTGTGTAACCCTCAGATTCATCCGACGAATCTTCTCCATCATCTCCGTCCTCAAGGACGTGGCTGAGAAATTCTTGAAGTGTGACTGGAGTCCGCGCTTTCTGGTTATACTCTTCCAGCGCGTCAATCTGTTTTTACAGGTTCGTACGCTTGTCACGAGGCTTCACGGGCTTTTTGATCTTCTTCTTGTTCTTCGAAGAATTCGACTGCTGGGTGTGAACGCTTTGGCTATCACCACCAATTTTTGGAGTTGGGCGAGGCTTCAGCATCCCTTCGATGATCTCAGGTTCCAACGGATTCTTCCACCTGATCTCCGGGCATGTCTGGAGATCGTTCAGCATTCTTTTAGTTTTGGATGAAAGAGCGGCCTCCCATGGAGCTTCTTCAACAAAAGAGCATGATGCCCCCGGTGTGTCCGTCTTCTTAGGAGTGTGCGGTTGTGGTGGGCTTACTTTCCACTTCTCAGACAGCGCAAACTTGCCTTGTTTGTACTGGTCCTCGATCCATCCCTTAAAGACGAAGCAATCCTCGATTGGATGGCTTACTGTTTGGTGGTAAGAGCAATAATTGGGACTATTAGCCTCGCCGGGTTGCAATGGTCGTTTCGGATTCGGCAGATTAATGAACCTGTTACGCACCACTAGTTCGAACAGTCTCTTCGTTTTGTCACGAGAGAATGAATAAGGACGCTTCATTTTCTCATTATAGTAGCGCCGTCTCTCTTCCAGTTGATCCGTTAGTTTTGGGGCACTGGGCTGCTGTTGAGTATTCGCAACGAATGTCGCCTTCCCTTTACCCTTTTCATTCCGCGGCTCCGGCTTCGGAGGAGACGGTCTATGACCCATCTGGTTCATCTGGGCTAGCTTTTCGATTAAAGATTAGAACGTGGTCGGTTTGAAGAACATCATGAATTGTGAAATAGTTACATGAGGGTCGAGGGTGCCCACGAACATGCCCACCGCTGGTGCTTCTTCGATGCGCTGTTCGCATTTCGACCACAGATTCCGCCATCGGATTGCGTATTGAACCCACGTCTTTCCTGGTTTCACCCTGGCATTGATCAATGCCGTTATTGGGGTAGGTTCACTAGCACACGCGAATCGCTGGGTGAATAACAACTCCATTTCTGCGAAAGTCTTAACGGAATCGTTTAGAAGTTCGGAGTACCATTCAAATGCAGTCTCCGACAAGCTGCCGACGAATTGGCGGAGCAAAAGCTTATCATCACCCCCGGTGTTGCCGCAAAGAGCTCTGAACTGAGAGACATGTTGATGTGGATTGCCTGTCCCCTTATACACATGGAATAATGGGATTGTGTATCCCGACGGGTATTTTATCTGGTCATACCAGCCTGGATACGGTCGCCCAGTTTTAACGACTTGGCCAGCCGCTTCATTTGCCTGGAGCTCGTATTTGCTGAGCAATATAGTCATCCAGAGCGGGCTTGGAAATAGTTTCCTCTTTGGCTGCTGAAAGTGCAGGAGGAGGATTCGACGTCTCCCCTCTGTCGTCTTCAATAATAATCGGAGGGTCTTCAGCTGGGGGATCCGGCTGTAACATCATCCCGACCATGTCTTGAAAGAGAAGTGTCATTTGTTTTATGTTGGAAGCTTGTTCTGCAGCTTCTCTGTCCTTCTTTTCGAGGACTCTGCGTAAGAAGTCAGCATCGGTTACTTGTTCGTGACGCTGCTCCGATGATGCCTCCGGGCTTTCTTTTGGTCCGGTGAGTGCGGCCATTGCAGTCAGCATCTCCTGAAGCTTTTGCTGTTGTTGTTCCTGAGCCTTTGTTATTGATCGGGTGAGCGGTCGGTGGCCTGTCGAAGTGCGGCTTTCCTCTTTTCCGGAAGCCATGTAAACAGTATGCACCGTTATGCCCCCAGACTTGGGGCGTTTGGGCTCAGCGTTTTTGTGGTTCGCCACATTCACAGGGGCTTTCTCTGGCCTCCTTTTCTTTTGAGTGGTTGACGTTGAGGGGGCCGTTGCGGGCACCCAGGTGGCTGTCGTCCTTTGTGGCTTGCTAGGACGGTTCTCATCCCGCTGAACCTTTAGCTTCTTCTGTCGGCGGAGATAATCTTGATCAATCACCGACTCTTGGACCCGTTGCCAGACTTTGTAAACTTTGGAGGACAGCCACTGAGGGGGCTGATCCGGCTTGATTTTTGTAGCTTTCTCCACCGGTGGAGGAGATCTTTTCAGTACGGCAGTAGGAGAGTTCCTGCGCACCTTGTTTAGCAATTCAAAGCTGTTCCCGGTTGGAACAGCAGCATTGACTTCCACCGTTGGGGCTGGCGGAGTAAATCCAGATGGGGAGCTGCCCCCAGCCTTCCGCACTCGGCGCCAGTGACGACGGCGAGCATGTCATGCAGATGGTGTTGGTTCAGCTATGGGGATAGCTTTATCGTGCCCCCAGTTCTGGTGAGGCGCTGCTGGTACCAGCCTCTTAAAGACTGACGTCCGCTAAGCAGCAGTATCCAATTTGTCAAAGACAGACCTTTGAGCAGGAACGGGAGCCGGAACAGTCGGTCTTGTGAAGACCGACCCTTTGGCAGGAGAAGCCGCCTTGACGTCTTCGGGAGCAGGGATGGTTACTCTCTTCGGAACAACCTTTTCTTGAATTGCAGGCTTCATCACGGGCCCACAGGAACTTTGGCCCAATCTGGCGAAGACCGAGGTGCTGGAGCTGGACGACCCGTTGAGAGGGGCCGCAGTAGTTGTAAGCCGATCAAAGACCGACTTCTTGGGAGCTTCTTGTGTTGGTATAGGAGCGCTGAAGCTCGTTGACGGGAGCATGGTCCTGAAAAACAATCCAGTGGTGGCCTGAGTGACCTGTTCCACCGGCATCGTGAGCAGGGAGGCCGCTTGGGGCCCGTAAGCTATGCCTCCGGATGAGGCGGAACGTGAATTGCAGTTGCAGCTGGAACACTTCACGTAAGTGGACGCCATTGATCTTTCGCTTTCTGCACCTACCAAAACGCCAAATCTCAGTACCTCGAACCCAAGGGCAACCATTAGAAAACCGCGATTTGTTCGCGAACACGACACACGAAGTGTGGAGTGGAAAGAGGAAAAGGTCCCACCGGGCGTGCCAGAATCTGTTCCACGCCGAAAGACACGACAAAGACGCGGCGAACGTCTAGCCTGAATTTCGGGGCAGATGTTAATTGGTGCTATCCGTCCACCTCTCCTAAGATTCCAAATTGATTTATGGCACCATGTATCGAAGGTTTAAACGGATGCGGCCGATGTAGCAGACTTCGTCAGATTCCCCCTCGTTTGAGGGGTTTTGATTGTGGGGACGCTCTTCCCTGCAGGCGCAAGCCCCTGCAGTTAATTACGCTACCGCATCGCGGTAACAACTTTTTCCTTCTCCGTGTGGTCACTTCGTGTCGTGGGTGTTTGTTTTGTGTTTGTTTGCCCGTAGATTGTATACGGAGACTAATTTATGTTGTCGCCCGTAGGGCGTGGACTAGTCCAAATCCGTATCTTTCTTAAATTTGAGTTTGGGGGATTGGATTTAAGGATACGTTAGCCTCATTTGAGACTAAGATCAACTTAAACGTTTGTTAAGGATACATTAGTCTCATTTTAGACTAAGATCAACTTAACGGGATCGTTTAGATCCAACAAGAGAACATTTGGGCTCTATTGTTTAGTTTAGTGACATTACGGTCAATTAGTTTAAGGACATTAAGGTCCATTGTTAGTTTAAGAACATCTTGGTCCATTGTTAGTTTAAGGACATTATGGTCCATTGTTAGTTTAAAGACATCGCGGTCGAGGTTAAGGACATCATAGTCCATGAGTTTAAGGACCCCACAGTCCAATGTTAGTTTAAAGACATCACGGTCGAGGTTAAGGAAATCATAGTCCATGAGTTTAAGGACCCCACAGTCCAATGTTAGTTTAAAGACATTATGGTCGATGTTAAGGACATCATAGTCCATGAGTTTAATGACCCCACAGTCCATGAAATGAGTGGTTGTCGGGACCCGTCACCTCTCTGAAGACGTTGAAGGATTACAATGACAAATATCAGAGGAGTTAAGAGATGTACCCTCGAACCAAAGTGGATTAAGTGATCTGTAGTCCAATTTGGAATTAAGATCAATTAATTATATTATGAGCACATTGGCTCAGTTAAGTCTGAATTGAGGACTTATGGCCAACTTGGGCTAAGTCCAATTATGTTTGAAATATTGGCCCTTTGTTGGACCACTAGACATTTGTCTGAGTTCAGCCCCTCATCATTCAGCAATGCTTAAACAAGAGTTTTAAGGGCTTTGGTAACATTTTTATCTTTGACTGAGCATTAAACATTATAGCTCTGAATTTTACTCAATTTTGAGATTCAGTTGAAGGGGAGGCTTTTGCCTCTGGAAAATTAGCCAATTTGGCTAAAAATAGTATTAAACACTGGAGAACAACAGTGTTAAACACTTGAAATAAAACTCTCAAATTAGTGTTAAACACTAGAAGACAACAGTGTTGAACACTGGAAATAAAATTCTCAATTTAGTGTTGAACACTAGAAAGGAAGGAATCACGTGGATACACGTGGGGGCACCTAAAGGTGGGGCCAGATCCCCTCAACTTAGTTCTGCGAATAAGTGTTAAACACTTTTTGACTTTCTGGCCATCACGTGTTGGCACGTGATAGAGATTTGTACGCTGATTGTTAAAGCATTTATCAAGGGGTCACGTGGTAACACGAGAGAGCGCCCAAGTCAGAACCTGTATTTGCTTTGTTCTCGTTATTTTGGAGGTCACGTGGGAGCACGTGAGGCATTGCCTCAAAGCTTTTTCTTCTTATTTTTGGGAGATCTGTTCAGGGGTCACGTGGGGACACGTGACCTAACTTTTTGCATGCATGGAGATCTTTCAAGTCTCTTTAAGAATTAAATTCTTTGTAAGGTTAAACCCCAATTTCGTTTTAGAGGAATCAAATTCCCATGTATGTGAAAGAATTAAATTCTTATGTAGGGTTAAACCCTAATTTCTTTTAGGAGAATTAAATTCCATATATGTAAAAAGAATTAAATTCTTATATAGGGTGAAACCCTAATTTCATTTTAGGAGGAATTAAATTCTTGTGAATTTTAGGAGAATTGAATTCTCATATAGGGTTAAACCATAGCTTTGTCTGTCTTAGAGGAATTGAATTCCTATAAGTTTATCTTGAAGGAATTAAATTCCTATAAATTTGGGAGAATTAAATTCTCATATAGGGTTAAACCCTAATTTTATCTTTGAGGAATTAAATTCCTGTGAATTTGGGAGAATTGAATTCTCTAAACTCAATTCTCCCTCTAAGTTTTGGATCTGCATGGCATAATCTCAACCCGATGAGAATTAAATTCTCAACCTATGAGGAGATTTGCTTCTGCAGATGTTCAACCAGAGGAAGAACTAAATTCTTTTACAGAAGAGTTAAACTCTTAGATTTGAGAATTAAATTCTCTTTTTTGAAGTTTTGATCCCTTTCCTCTTTCTCACCTAGGGTTTCTTTCCTGAAAATTAAATTCTCCTTTCTTTTCTCTCTGCTATTTGCCTTTAGAAAGTTTCAAGATCCCAGAATTCTATATCTTTCTTCTCTTCCTGGCTCCCATTTTTAGGAGAAGGAAAAGAATCAATTTGTTTAATAAATTTTTCATTGAAAGATTTTGTTTGTTTTCATAACTAATATGATCCTTTAGATCACTCAATGAATTTTATTCACCATTGGATTTTCAATCCAAAAGATATTCTGTTTGTTATTTCTGGTGAAATTTAGGGAAATCTTTCCTTGTCTAAAATCTTTCCATGAATTGGTGATTTTTAATCACTCTTGAATTTTTAATCCAACGGTTCCCCATAATCCTTTTTTGTTTGGAATGATTTAGAGAAATTCTTTCCCAGTTAAGGTCTTTGTTTTCCCTTAATTAGAATTTAATTCTATCAAGTTATAAGGGCTTTCAGAACCTATCACGTGTTGGCACGTAACCTATCCTCCTTCAAAATTTAATTCTGTATTTCTAATGGGCTAAAGACCATCACGTGTCAGCACGTGACCCTTGGTCACGTGTGAGCACGTGATGCCCCTTTGGGGTCTTTCCTCGGCCGCTTACTTCTGCTTGCTTAAAATTTTAACTCTGTAAATGGATCACGTGTCAATACGTGACCCTTGGTCACGTGTGAACACGTGATGCCTCATTGAGGTAATTCCTGATTTTTTATTCAGGGAACAAGGCCATTATATAATAGTGGATGACTTTCTTGCTCGACATGATAGTATGCTATCTGGTTACTCTTTATCTGACATATTCACTTGATCATGCTTTTATTCATTTGTACATGTTGATAAAGCACTGTGGATATTTGCTTGACTACTGTGATTATGATGCAGATCATACTTGTGGGACATGTGTAGTTTATAAGCATATCCTGAAATGTCCCTAGTCGTGGGTGTATCGAGACGGGGCATCGATATTCCAGAGTAGATTAGCGTATATGATACTAGACCCATATGATGGGCGATGGATGTTCCCATATCCATTGATGTTTGACATCAAGATCGTATGTGGGTGCTTAGTGGAGACAGGGTACAATGAATGGACTCGCCGAGAATTCCTATATGGTATTATATCTATCGTCGGATAGCAGTTCTCAGGTGACACTGGTACAGGTTAGTCTGTAGACCCGAGATCATCATAGAGTCTCATGTGTTCTCCTATTGTGCTTTGATTTCCACCCTACCACGGCTCTGCTGAGTCGTGCAAACAGGTGGCTTTTGGGTACAGTCCCGAGACATGTGGAGGTAATGAGCGATAGGAGGGGTTTCATCTCTCCTGGTATTGGGGGTTGATGTTGCACTGTGCTCGATTGGATATATCAGTAAGTCCCTCGCCAGGGCTGTTGAGATTTACTGATAAGTGTTATCAGTAGTTTCTCCGTTTGATTATAGGCCATACATCGGCATGACTTATTGAGTTATTGGGGTCGACGATACCATCCCTAGACATGATATACAGCATATCTGACGAAGAGACCGGACTGTACGGTAGTGTTACCAGTTGGCTCGACGGGAGTTTTGACAGGTTCGCTTGTTTTCTTCTGATCGCTCAATACCCAGGTGGCCGTTACGTTTAGCTGACCTCTTGCGGATTGGGGGTGCTTGATATGATCATCTCCCACTGCCGGCGTATTGACGAGTCTTAAAGTCCCACAGAGGAGTTTCCTAGCCCAGGCGAAACGATGTGGTGTGCATATGAGATATGCGCGGGGACATGATTAAATGCGCGTGTGTGATACCGTATATTAATCGGGCGATTTACTATTGGTCGGGTCGTATGTGATATGGCCGGTTTGTAAAATCAAGTGTTGATTTAACATTGACTTTATTGCTCACTTTATTTGAACCCTTTTCTTTATTGTATGCATGCATGTATGCATATGTTTATGTTGATACACATGTTGATGTGCATGCACACATAGATGCATACACTTGTGTGTATCATGGTTGTTAATACACTAGTGGTGACAATGCAAGACTCACATGGAAGTATTTATCTAAATATTTATTTTTGAATTAATGTAAATAGAATTAATTCATGGTTGATATTTATCCTTCATTCTCTACACTTAACCTTACATTAACCATGAGTTAATTTTCTATGGCTCTCTTTTCTCCAAAGTAAATATCTAGATATTTATTAACCCATGGTTTAGGATGAGAGTGGAAATTATATATAATTTCTATTCTCATTTTTATTATTATAATTATCATAACTTGAGCTCTTGAGTTGCCATCATCTTCTTCCTCCTCTCTCTTGCTCTCTTGACTTAGTTAGTGTGTGAGATAGTGATAAAGATAGGGTTTTGAAGTGAGAAAACAAACCACATTATCATTCTACACTAGTCTAGCCAATTAGTTTAGAGTGTTAGCTTCATCTTCATCTTTTGATCAAGTGGAGCTTGGACAAAGAGGACTCCGGGTAGATCATCGTGGACTCGGAAGATCACTAGCAAGCCCGTTCAAACTCTCAAGTAGCCAATGACTCAAGCAAAGAGAACTACAAAGGCTTTATTCTCTTTACTTAGTGTTTTATTACTTGTAGTATGAGATACTATTTCATATGTTACTTTAAATTTCTAGTTTGATCCTAGGTTAGTTTGCTTAGCACCCTAAAAAATTAAATTGTAGCATGTTTGATACATTACAAACCCTTGTGAGGTGCTAGGTAAACCCAATAGTGGTATCATAGCCAAGCTAGAGCATTAGAGTAACCTAGACGACGTTAAAACACTTCAAACGAACATCGATTGCCCGGAAAAACCATTCTCTGGAAAATTTTCAAAATGTTGGAATTTTTCACATTAAAAATATTCAGAAAATCATGCAGGTAATTCTATGGACCCTCTAGAAGAACGATAACCTAACTCGATTAAATGACCACGGAACCGCGGCAGAAACCTGCTTTTGGCGGTGGTTCCGCGGCGCCATTTGTGAGGCTCGGGTCGGCCCTTCTACTGTTGGTCTATAGGTACTGTGGCATGCATCTAGGTAATTTTAGTACTGCTCAGGTGTTGAGCTTCTCTGTGGATTTTTGGGTCATTGATCGATCGATCAAATGTTTAACACCACCTAGTTTATATGCATATATTGACATGAGATGTTATATGTTGCTGTGATATGATGTATAGGATCGTCGTGGTCGAATGGCCGGGGTTTTTATGTGAGATGAGAGTTTTCTTTTTATTCATGTAAAATTCATTTGTATATAATATTCTTTTAATGGGATACATCCGGGTTGAGGATGATGTTTCCTTCGATGTATATTATTTACTTTTCCGCATTAGGATAGACCCAAGGTAGGTAGCACAAGTGACCGGGTTCTAGAGTCCAGTGGGAGGCCATCTCGAGACCGGGTCTCCTAACTCTAGAATTGGTAGGGTCGCTTGCCGCTCTCGTAGGGGTCTAGGGTGTGAGATTGGCTATTTATCACGACCATGGTACCCGTATTTTCTATCGTTGGCTAAATATTAAAATACAGAATTCCTAGTGTATCCTATATTTTCATATATGTTCTTCTTCTGTTTATATTCTGTGACGTGATCGCTTGATATATCTGAGATGAATGTAATATTATATATGAGATATATAGTAGACGTTGCTTATGTTTTGCACCCGCGCTAGTCCCGTCCCGGTATGCCGTTAGTTAAGTAACCTAACGGTGCATAACGGAACATTGTGGCGAATGCGGATGGCATAAGCGTACGTTGTATTTTCGTTTCTTTTTTGTGTTTGGCTTAAGAACTTAATATGATTAATGTAAGGAAAAATAAACCTAAAAAGATGTTGTAGAATCGAATTTAAAAACCCCTCGGCTTTTTGTGAAAACGTTACATTTCAAAATTGCGGAGAATAAGCCACTCCTTTTGAAAACCGTTTGATTCTACAACGATATCAAGTTCAAAGCATTAAAGGTTTTCTTAAAAACCATCCGCAACCTTTCGTCATTTTAGGAAGTAGAGTACTTAGTATTCGTGCTACGTTTGTTGACCTTAGCCAAGGTGTAGTGTACGGTAGCTAAGTGATGTTTTCCTACACAGCATATGATGTGATTAATTAGGACAGGCATGCGACTTTGTTGACCTTAGCCAAGGGTCATGTGAATGGGTCTAATTAATAAAGAAATGACGGGTTGAACTTGACTAGTGCTTGTGATTTGTTGACCATAGCCAAGGTTAAGAGTGCTAGCGGTAAAAACCATATCGGGAGTTTCAAGAGTTGAAATTTGCAATGAGATTGCATACCCTCCATATGATGGTTGGATCCCGATCCCACTGTGAGCAAGAGTTGCTCCTAGGAGAGTTTTGCACTTAACAATTAGCTAACCCATTAGGTGTCTAGAAAGGTGTCAACGAGGCTACACCTATGGGAAAATGAGGTTTACTTTAATTAGGTCCGTGCGAAAGCACGGGGAACCTCCCTCAAGTACCGACACTGGCCTGGCTGAACGGTTGGCGAAGTTGTAGAATGTAATTAATCCTGGCTAGTTTTATTTTTAAGGTTTGAAGGAAAATTTGATAAAAGCAGTGGAGGACATCGATTAGATAAGATAATAACCAATCTGATCTTTGCAAGAGCTTTCGCTGAGTGTATTCTTTTCTCTCTCTTAATGGCAGATACCAATGACAGGATTCAAGCTTCTACTAGATAAATATAAACTGAATGGGACCAATTATAGAGACTGGCTGAGGAACATTAACATTGCCTTGACTTATGATAAGGTATCATATGTCCTCACGGATCCAGCCCCGCCCGTCCCAGGTCCTAAATCTTCAATTACGGATAAGGAAATCCGCAAGACATGGGATGCTGACTGTGCTACGGCCAAATACCTCACGCTTGCCTCGATGGATGACACACATCAAAAGCAGCATGAGCTGATGGATGTTCAATCCATTTTTCTCCATACAAAAGATTTGTATGGAGAGCAATCTCGTGTCCTTCGATACGAAGCATCTAGAAAGCTGTTTCAGACGCAGATGGCCCCTGGCACACCAGTAGGTGACCATGTTCTGAAGATGATTGCTCTTATAAAAGAGCTTGAGGACCTCGGATGGACAATGGACAACGAACAATATACTGATATTATTCTGCAGTCTCTCCCCCTACCTTTGCTCAATTTGTAGTAAACTTCAATATGCACAACATGGAGAAGTCACTACCTGAACTTCTCAATGTGTTGAGAAGTGCAGAGAGCACGCTGAAATCAGTGAAGACTCCCGCTTTGATTGCTGGGCCATCTTTCTCCTCTCACCCAAAGGTCAAGGCTAAGGGAAAGATGAAGAAGAAACCCGCCAAACCTAGAGGTGGAGTTAAAAAGGTTAAGGGGAAAGACAAGTCCACGGCTGGGGAATCGGGGAAAGGGGAATGTTATCACTGCCACAAATCGGGACACTGGAAACGCAACTGCACTGAGTACTTGGATCTTAAAAGGAAGAAGCATGGTGATGCTTCCGCTTCAGGTGTGTTTGTGACAGAAAACTGTTTTTCTATAAACTCTGCTTCCTGGGTATTAGATATCAGTTCAGGTTCTCACATTTGCAATTCCATGCAGGGGCTGAGAAATAGCAAAGTTTTGAAGGCAGGTGATCATACTCTCCGGGTTGGAAATGGTTCCAATATACATGCTGTTTCAGTGGGAGAGTATCACCTGGGGTTGCCGTCAGGGTGTATATTGGTTTTGAACCCATGTTATTATGTACCTAATATGCTTTGTAATATAATATCCGTTTCTTTGTTAAACAATGAAGGATATCATTTTGTATTGCAGAATAATGTTATGAACATTAACCTGAATCAAATGTTGGTTGGGTATGGTACATTAAATAACGGGATATACGTCCTAAATCAACACACAGTTTTCAGCATACAACACACTAATAAATGAAAACTTTCAGAAATAAATGAAACTTTTCTTTGGCACTGTAGACTTGGTCATATTAACGAAATAAGACTAAACAAGCTACATAAAGATGGATTTTTAAACCCCTTTGAAAATAAATCTTATGCAATTTGCCAGTCTTGTATCAAGGGTAAAATGACCAAATCTCCGTTTACAGGACACGAAGAAAGAGATACTCATTTCTTAGCCCTCATACATAGTGATGTATGCGGGCCAATGTCTACATAGGCTAGAGGCTGTTTTTCTTACTTCATAACTTTTACTGATGATTTCTCAAGGTTCGGTCATGTGTTTTTACTAAAGCATAAGTCTGAAGCTTTCGAGTAATTCACTGAATACAAACTTGAAGTAGAAAAACAAACCGGATTGAGTATCAAGATGCTTCGATTAGATCGAGGTGGAGAGTATCTCAGTACAGAATTTGCAGACTTTCTAAAGGAGAATGGGATTCTCTCTCAGCTCACTCCTCCTTACACACCACAGCATAACGGTGTGTCAGAGCGGAGGAATCGGACCATATTGGATATGGTTCGTTCCATGATGAGTGATGCTGAGTTACCTGTCTCATTTTGGGGGCATGCATTTGAGACTGCAGTGTTTCTATTGAACAAGGTTCTAACCAAAACTGTGTCTACAACGCCATATGAGATATGGCATGGGAAAAGACCATCTCTTAAACGAGTTAAGATTTGGGTTTGTCCGGCTAATGTCAAAAGCAAAATCCGAACAAATTCGAGACACGGTCAGTCATGTGTAATTTTGTGGGGGTATCCAAAGAATTCCTATGGATATCTATCCCACCACAAGGAGGAACAAAAGGTGTTTGTTTCTCAGCACGCCACATTTTTAGAAAAAGAATTTTTTTACGAATGATACAGATGGCAATGTGGTAGACCTAGAAGAAGTTCTAGAAACACAAATTACAAATGACGACTTGGTTGAGCTGGCTGTTGCAACAGAGACTAATGAACCTCAACCATCTCGTAGATCTGGTAGGACTTCTCGCCCATCGGAAAGGTACTACGGTTTCCTCATTGATGGTGATAGAGAAGATTGCATCATGGAGGATGATGATCCTACGAGCTTTCAGCAAGCTATCACGAGTGGAGACTCTGTGAAGTAGCTGGATGCCATGAGATCTGAAATGGAGTCTATGTACACCATCAAAGTATGGACTTTGGACATTATATCCCCTGGGATAAAACCCGTGGGGTGCAAATGGATCTTTAAAAGAAAGATTGGTATAGATGGGCAGGTGGAGACCTATAAGGCAAGACTTGTGGTGAAAGGATTTCGTCAAAGACCGGGTCTGGACTATGACGAAACATTTTCTCCCGTAGCCATGCTTAAATCCATTCGGATCCTACTTGCTATTGCTGCTCACTACGACTATGGAAATATGGTTGATGGACGTTAAAACTGTATTTCTAAAGGGTGATTTAGAAGAATGCGTTTATATGGATCAGCCAGAGGGCTTCGTTGACAGTGGGAGCAGCGGGAAAGCGTGTAGATTGCTTAAATCCATTTATGGATTAAAGCAGGCATCACGGAGTTGGAACATCTGTTTTGATGATGTTATCAAAGAGTTTGATTTCATCAAAAATCCAGATGAACCGTGTGTTTATAAGAAGGCTGTAGGGAGAGCTGTCACATTCCTTGTATTGTACGTGGATGACATTCTTCTGATAGGAAATGACATTCCTATACTGCAGTCGGTCAAATCATTCTTATCACAAAGGTTCTCCATGAAGGACCTGGATGATGCCACGTACATATTGGGCATTCGGATCTATAGGGATAGATCCAAAAGGTTGTTGGGATTGTCCCAAACCAGGTACATCAACACCATCCTAAAAAGGTTTAGTATGGAAGACTCCAAGCGGGTGCCTTACCCGCTTGCCATGGAGTCACTCTCTCCAAAGACTTTTGCCTAAAGGTTGATGAAGAGAGAGCTTGCATGAGCATTATACCCTATGCTTCATCCGTAGGATCTATAATTTATGCGATGTTATGTACACGCCCTGATATAGCTTATGCACTAGGTGTAGTAAGCAGGTATCGGTCCAACTCAGGGGAGAATCACTGGATAGCTGTGAAGAACATTCTTAAGTACTTGTAAAGGACTAAAGAATTGTTCTTGGTGTATGGTAACGGAGATCTCCAAATGGAGGACTTTACTGATTCGAGCTTCCAGAGTGATAAGGACGACAACAAATCTATCTTTGGGTTTGTATTTACCCTCAATGGAGGGGCGGTGAATTGGAAGAGTTCCAAACAGGATACAGTTGCAGACTCTACGATGGAAGCTGAGTACATTGCTGCAAATGATGCCGCAAAGGAAGCAGTCTGGATGAGGAAGTTCGTCTCGGAGCTAGGAGTAGTTCCAACCATTATTGATCCAATAATATTGTATTGTGATAATAATAGGGCTATGGCGTTAGCCAAGGAGCCTAGGTCCCATCAGCGGTTTAGACACATCCTGAGGCGATATCATTTGATCCGGGAGATAATTGATCATTGCGAGATCGAGATTCAGAGAGTAGATACAAAGAATAACACCGCGGATCCACTCACCAAAGCCCTCCCTCAGCCGCAGCATGAGCGACTTTTCGAGATGTTGGGTATGAGATACGCCAACAACTGGCCTTAGAGCAAGTGGGAGATTGTTGGGTATATGTATGCCCTAGAGGCCATTATATGATAGTGGATGTATTTATACATGTATATATATACATAGGACTTTCTTGCTTGACATGATAGTATGTTATCTGGTTACTCTTTATCTGACATGTTCACTTGATTACGCTTTTATTCATTTGTACATGTTGATAAACCCCTGAGGATATTTGCTTGACTACTGTGATTATGATGCAGACCATACTAGTGGGACATGTGTAGTTTATAAGCATAACCTGAAATGTCCCTAGTCGTGGGTGTATCGAGACGGGGCATCGATATTCCAGAGTAGACTAGCGTATATGATACTAGACCCATATGATGGGCGATGGATGTTCCCATATCCATTGATGTTTGACATCAAGATCGTATGTGGGTGCTCAGTGGAGACAGGGTACAATGAATGGACTCACAGAGAATTTCTATATGGTATTATATCTATCGTCGGATAGCAGTTCTCAGGTGACACTGGTACAGGTTAGTCTGTAGACCCGAGATCGTCATAGAGTCTCATGTGTTCTCCTATTGTGCTTTGATTTCCACCCTACCACGGCTCTGCTGAGTCATGCAAACAGGTGGCTTTTGGGTACAGTCCCGAGACATATGGAGGCAATAAGCGATAGGAGGGGTTTCGTCTCTCCCAGTATTGGGGGTTGATGTTGCGCTGTGCTCAATTGGCTATATCAGTAAGTCCCTGGCCAGGGCTGTTGAGATTTACTGATAAGTGTTATCAGTAGTTTCTCGGTTTGATTATAGGCCAAACATCGGTATGACTTATTGAGTTATTGGGGTCGACGATGCCATCCCTAGACTTGATATGCAGTATATCTGACGAAGAGACCAGACTGTACGGTAGTGTTACCGGTTGGCTCGATGGGAGTTTTCACAGGTTTGCTTGTTTTCTTCTGATCGCTCAATACCCGGGTGGCCGTTACGTTTAGCTAACCTCTTGCGGCTTGGGGTGCTTGATATGATCATCACCCACTGCCGGTGAATTGATGAGTCTTAGAGTCCCACAGAGGAGTTTCCTAGCCCAGGCGAAACGATATGGTGTGCATATGTGATATGCGCGGGAATCCGATTAAATGCGCGTGTATGATACCGTATATTAATCGGGCGATTTACTATTGGTTGGGTCATATGTGATATGGCCGGTTTGTTAAATCAATTGTTGATTTAATATTGAATTTATTGCTCACTTTATTTAAACCTTTTTTTATTGTATGCATGCATGTATATGCACATATTGATGTGCATGCACACATACATGCATACACTTGTGTGTATCATGGTTGTTGATACACTAGTGGTGGCAATGCAAGACTCACATGGAAGTATTTATATAAATATTTATCTTTGAGTTAATATAAATAGAATTAATTCATGGTTGATATTTATCCTTCATTCTCTACACTTAACCTTGCATTAACCATGAGTTAATTTTCTATGGCTCTCTTTTCTCCAAAGTAAATATCTAGATATTTATTAACCCATGGTTTAGGATGAGAGTGGAAATTATATATAATTTCTATTCTCGTTTTATTATTAGAATTATCATAACTTGAGCTCTTGAGTTGCCATAATCTTCTTCCTCCTCTCTCTTGCTTTCTTGACTTAGTCAGTGAGTGAGATAGTGATAAAGATAGGGTTTTGAAGTGAGAAACAAACCAGATCATCATTCTACACTAGTCTAGCCAATTAGTTTAGAGTGTTAGCTTCATCTTCATCTTTTGATCAAGTGGAGCTTGGAGCTTGGACAAAGAGGACTCCGGGTGGATCATCGTGGACTCGGAAGGTCACTAGCAAGCCCGTTCAAACTATCAAGTGGCCAAGGAGTCAAGCAAAGAGAACTACAAAGGTTGTATTCTCTTTACTTAGTATTTTATTACTTATAGTATGAGATACTACTTCATATGTTACTTTAAATTTTTAGTTTGATCCTAGGTTAGTTTGCTTAGCACCCTAAAAAATTAAATTGTAGCATGTTTGATGCATTACAAACCTCTGTGAGGTGCTAGGTAAACCCAACAGGTCGTAAGCAAGCTGATCCAAGTCCTCGCTGGTAGGCTCGATCTCCTGAGTGTCCAGATCACCTGACAACATTCCAAAGAAGAAAGAGAAAGAATGTCGTCAGCGAAAAATCGTTCGGTAAGTCCCAAAGATAAGGGGAAAATAGATTAGACAGAGAGAGAAAGTGGCTTTTAAAGTTGTATTATATGGTTAACGCCGTTGTTTGTAGCTTGGTACAGAAGGATGCCAGTGTATATGAGAGGAGTCTCAGTAGACCAGAGACTAAAGTGAACGGAATGTACAAGGAACCGTTATGCCACGGTACAATGGCAACGGAATATAAGTTAGGTGTCTTAAATCTTGCAGTCACGTGCCACTTCTAACACCTTCCGTACCAATCTACCCCTTAAACCCCATGAAGTATTGTATTGTTTGTATTGTATTGCAATCTGTATTGTCTTGTAATATAGATTGTTCAATTGGATGACTTGCCGAAACCATGATATCAGTAAATGGATGTACTGGAGAATCATGTAAATGGAAGTATATCCATGGTTCGGTTCAGTCAATATAGATTGAAAATATTGAATATATGTATTCATGGATTCATATTGGATTGTAGATTGTAGATTGTACTTGAATCATATTCAAGTCAGATTATTATAATGAGACTCGGTCTGAGTCAAAACAATTAGAAAAGAAATTGAAGTCCTGATTGTTTTGATGTTATCGGTAACCGCTGCACATGGGCGGCAGGATTTGTGTCTTTTCAAAGACGATTACCGTGTTGATAAAACCGTTGTTAAGTTGTCTACCTTAAATAGGCAAGCACCCACTTCTCCGGCTCCCAGAGGCTCAAGAGATTGGTCCCGCTTAAACCTATAGTTACTAGGATCCTTAAGGAAATTTATAGAACTTGAGGGGGTTATATGTAAAATACTTTTGTATAATTTTCAAAATACACACCAAGTATTTAATTATCGTCTTTAGAGTTGTCATAGATGTAGATTTTATATTTATGATATTTCTAGTGAAAATAACCTAATTTTCATAATACATGGTATTTAATTGTAAGTGTTGGACTTGTATGGAATTTCATGGTATTTTCATGTAAAGTGATTCTTTTGATTTAGAAAGGTTGGAATATTTATATCATATCAAAAATAGGTATTTTGATAACACACACACACACACACACACACACATATATATATATATATTGTATAAAATAATTTTAATTTATTATTTTCTAGAAATCTCGTTTTCTTAAGATATTCGTATTTTAAATCTCTTGAGACCGAATGCTCCTTGCAGACGTCTGCATCTCGCACTACTGAGCCCAGGGATATGCGATAATCCGCACCATCCCAGTCGGGTTCCCCAAAATGGGTTGTAGCGGCGCTTTGCAAAGATTTATAAAAATACGTAATCTTATAGGAAACGGTTTTAATAGTTAGTGGTATTTATATGTAAAGTTTCGTTTTCCCGTATTCTATGTTCCCGAAAGGTATTGTGCTATATTTCATATGAGTGTTGTGAAGAAGTAGGTCATTACCTCGTGATCTAATTAAAGGTATAACAAATTTAATGATGTTTTAAAGTAGAAAGTAAACTACATGGTATTTTACTAAAAAAGAGCGGTAAAAGTTACAAAATGAAATGTTTTGCTATGAAACTTGTTCAACATATTTTGTTAATGATTAATAGTCAAGATGTAAGAGTTTAATATGGTTGTGTTAAGGAAAAATTGAACTTTATAAAGAAAACCGAATCGGAAGTCGGATTTAACTCCGCTTCCGTTGGGTTTTAGAAAAAGAACTTTTTAGAATAGCAAAGGAAAGAGGGAGGTGGGACTTACGGCTTTAAATTCAAGAGAAGAGGGAGAGGAAGCGGTAGGAGGCGCCGGTGCGTCGTTTCATTGCCGGGAGCTACCAGGGTCGTCGTCGGAATTTCGCCGGAGCTTCGCCCTTTGCTAACTCCAAATGCACACTAAAATTCTATAGAGTTTTCTTGAGAGTTTGGACAAAATTGTGAGTGAGGGGTGTATGTTTAAGGGGGTATTTATAAGGTAAAGCTAGGGTTAGGGTAGGTGAAAGGTTGTATTGAAAATTGTATTAAAAATATGGTTTAATGGGATATTAATTGGATTTTAAGATCTCTAGAAATGTGCAGAGGAAATAAAGTGTACATGGGTTACTAGAATACAAAAAGACAGAGGGTCCAAGAAGGGAATCGGCCGATCCGGCTCAACTCGGCCGGCGGCGGCGAGCCGAGTCGGTCGAGTCGCCGGCCGAGTCACGGCGAGTCGGGCCGGGGCTCGCTGCCAGTGGTCCGCCGTCAGTTGGTCTACTCCGTGGGCTATTTTGTTATATATGTGTAGTGGGGTTTTTACGAGTTATGCACGTGTAGCTCTTGGACTTCTTAAAATTTAAAAGAATATATATTTAAAAATAATGTGAGGGATGGGATTTGAACTCTGGTGCTATGGTTCAGCAGTGCAAGGACTTACCAGTGAGCTACAAGCTCCTTCTTGCTATTAAAATGCAAAACAATTACTTATAGTACTCACAGTAAATACAAATACCCCAAGTATACATTGACTTTTAAACAAATTTTTGTACACTGAAATTGGAGTTGTTACATTAAATATCTCTAATCATGGGAATATCGAGACTGGACATCGACATTCCAGAGCAGACTAGTGTATACATTTCTTGACCCTGACGAGGGGCGATGGTCGATCTCACAGCCATTGGTATCAATTAGTAACCAAAGATAGTATACAAGTGCTCATTGGGTTATCAGTTACACTGGACGGACTCGTCGGGAACATCTAGATGGTATTATACTGTAATATTTCAGAAAAATAAAATATTATTTTTGGGAATTTTTATAATTAAATAATAATATATTGAATATTTTAATAAGGCGGTATAATTAAATACCGATAAATTGGGAAAAAATTTGGAAAATTATGGAAATTACTGAAATGAAGGTGCTTTATGTGAAATATGTAAATTATAAGTTTTTATGATTAATTATACACTATTTAGTGCTAATCGTGATTAAATATCGCTAATCGCGCATTAAGCTTGTTTTGTGCAAAACATGCACCATGTCATTTTAACACTTGTTACATTTTATCATGGCTTTACTTTATTTCTTCATGCTTGATTTGGGTTTTATTATGAGAAGAGAGAAGAAAAGAAAAGAAAAAGAAAAGAAAAGAAAAGAATAAAGAATGAGGGATGGGCATGAGAGAGAGAGGGTGAGGGGTCAACCTAGCATGGCTCTCGTTTTGTTTTCATTCATCCTTCATCCCCTTCATCTTTTCCTCTCCTCCCTCACTCCCATGGCAGCACTTCATCTCCTCCTCCACTTCAAGCCTCAAAACACCCCCAAAACAAACCCAAAACCCTATCTCCTTTTCAAAAAAAGCATGCACAAGCTCAAGGGAAGCACATTGGACCAAGAAAAATCGAATTTTGAGGACTTTGGGCAACTCAAGAAAATTCTTGGGTTGCCAATTGAGGTAATTTCTGCACCTTTAGAATAGTATTTAAATTTTTTAGGCATCCATATATGTTTAGTATTGATATCGAGTGGTTTTGTGAACCTAGAAAATTCTAGATGAGGGTTTTGAGAAATTTTGAATTGTGAAGTGTTATTGAGCTTAGTAGAGACCCTATAACCCCTGTAGGGATTGTATCTTGGACTGAAACCATAGAATAAACCCCGGAATACGAACTTAGAAACCCCGACATCGGAAAAACTGTGAAAATATAGGGATAATTTGAAATCTGCTAACACTCGGGGACCTGAAAAATTATTTAGCAAACACTGAGATACATGCAGGCAACCTAGGACCCCCCACTGAAACCCTAGCTCCTACTTCCCTAACTTGGCCGTAAATATATTCGTTCTGGCCGCAATTTGCGGCCAGACCTTGTTCATTTGGGTTCGTGATGGTTCTGAGGCTTTATCTCCAGTAAACTAGACCCTTGACATATGCAACTTTGGCTAGTTTGGCCTAGGGTAAAATCTGGAGCATGTTTTCCAAGTTGCTGCTTTATGTTTCGTGTTATTTATGAAATAAGGTTTTGATATTGGTGTTTTTATCGGACGATTCACATTCATACGTCAATCGTCGAGGGTTGTTAGTTATTCTTGCATACGTAGATCATGGGTTCTAATCCATGTGTGATACGCGTGCCGATTTGGTTTTCGTATGCGATTTTGAATTACAATGTCATGTGATATACATGTAGGTACCCTCGAGTGGGTTCGGAGCAACAAGGATGGGCGTGGAGACATCGACATCGGCAAGCAAGAGAAGGTGAGTAGATTTATATCTACGGGGGAAGTCGGGTGGATGGCGTATAACACCCCCGCAATGTCGTAAGAAATGGTATGATGTGATATAGATTTACTTAGATGTGTTATTAAGAGATATGAACACTTAGCAGGAAAAGCTTTAGGAGATCATGGGTTAGTGTTAGCGAGAATTGAAGGAAGGATTTAGTTGGTTTCTTAGTCGTGAACCCTAGAGTAAGGTTGTACACATACATATATATACACGGGATTTGGTTTTGGGTGTATACGTCATATGTATACATATAGGTTGATGTGGATGTTTTGATGCTTACACACACGCGCGCGCACACACACACACGTATACACGGATGTTGAGGATAATATATGATATTTGGAGGCGAGTTGATATGATCGGGCATGATACCGTGAGTTGTGATATGTGTTTGGGTCATGATATGAGATGCGGCAGGATATTATAGTGGATCGTTGGGTGATGTGATTTTATTCACACGAGGACATATATATGATGATATTGGTATCAGTTTGTACAAGACTTTAGATCAGTACCCCCTCTAGTTCATGATATGTGATGATGATACCATATGGATGTTGTGTTATATGTGATATTCGATCCGTATCCTGATTTGGGATGCCGTACGATAGATTTACCGTACGAGATATAATTATGATGATAGATCCACACTCTTGACTCGAGAATGTCATATTATTTATTGTATCGTACGCAATACTATTGAGGAGGGATCATCGACTAATATATATATATATATATATATATATATATATATATATATGGATCGACTCAGACTTAGGTGGATTCCCTTACCCTTTTGACTGGGCTCGAGTCATACTCATTTTCAAAAGTGGAGAATTGTGAGTAATTTAAATACCAAATTGTATAACTCGTATATTGGATAGGTTTATTCTTCAGTGTTGCTGTTACTATAGCACTTTCTGTTTATTCATGATGTTTCATCGCATTCCATGCTTATATATATGTTATTAGTAATTATTATGAAACCCTGTGTCAGGACACCAGCACCATTACCGATGATGCGTATATTCCACGTACACCTGCTTGCCGGCTCACATACATCATCATCGATAATTGCCATGTCACGTATACTTTAGAGAATACTATTTTATTGACATAGCTTGCTAGCTGATAGTTGCAATACGTTATCGCTTTCATATGCTAGTTTAACTATTGCATTCATTGTATGATATCAGATACATTCATATATTCATTAGTCATGCAGTATTATGGAGATTTATGCCGGTATTCATTGTTTGTAGATATCGTAATTTTGATGATTTTGGACCCTTCTTGAGATTTTCTGGATTTGGAAACCTCATGTGACATTTTATAAACTAATGAATTATTTTAAAGAGAAAGATGTGGTTTTCTTTAATATGATGAGTATTGTCCACCATGATGTTTTCTGGGTTCTGAGTTGGTTTTCGAGACCCGATTCGAGGAGTAAGATGAACCGTCTCGGGTACATGGTAGGCCCGGTAAGGTATCCCGGGGCAATAAGCTCGAGTTGTAGACGATGAGCCTGGCAGGGGAAGACTACCTACCGGTGATTGTTTGGCGCGGCGGATATCCGGAGGATACCGTTCGTGGTCGTGAGATTTGATGATAGAGGCCAGTCCGGATAGCCGGAGCCTGAGATATTGAGATATTGAGATTTGAGACACTGAGATATTGAGATTTGATGATACAGGCCAGCCCGGATAGCCGGAGCCTGAGATATTGAGATATTGAGATTCATGTTTTGTGTCGATACTTGACACTAATTTCTCTGTTGATTTCATTGATGATATTTGATTTATATACATACAGAAATCTCATTAAATAAAGAAAAAAGTTGTCTCACTCATGTTGTATTTTGTTTCCATTTGTAATGTATTCATACATCATATATCTGATATGTTGCTATCTGAGGCACTGACACGAGCACGTGGTATTGCACTTATGTGTAGTTGGATCAGGATTTTTTTTGAGGATATTACTTGTTATGACCTAGGATAGCGTCATGCATGCGATTTCTACTCGTAGATGTTTTCTACTCACGAGTTGGCAACTCACCCCCGTTGTGCCATAGTTCCTTGCAGGTTTTGCCTTAAAGGTTTCATTGCGGCTTTGCTGGCACATTGTTCCTTCCGGGTGATTGCTTTGGTAGGTGAGTTCACTTGCATCGTGACCACCATTGTACATTTATTATTTCAGTTGTATCTAGTAAATTCCATCAACCAGACTTGTATATTTGATAGAGATATATGACCAGTGTATATTCTTTCGACCTTAGAGTCGCGCGCTGTATTATTGTGGTTTTCCCCTGGTTTTCTTGATGATGTTGGATTTTTATCCTGAGTTTGATTCTCGCCTTTCGGCGTTGTATATTATATTGCTTGCGTAGTTGTGACCGTCAATTGACGAAGAGCTAGCTCCCGCTTGGGGATGCCTTTATTCATTATATATGCTTTTTCAGGTTTGTACCCGTTTGGGGTCAGTTTTTACAAAGGAAACTCTGCCGAAATTTTCAGAAAAGACTTGAGATTTTAAAAATGCATACTTCAGCATATGTTGTTAAACTTCTTGCTCTAAAATTGGTTTTTCCTTCATTTTACTGCTTTACTTGGTTTGGATTTCTGGGTTTTGTCTTTACTTAGATTACGTATGCCTCGAGAAGTTTCGTAGTTTAAGTGTCGGTCATGTTCCGTACTTTTCTGGTCGTGACAAAGTTGGTATCAGAGCGTTAGGTTTTACCTCCTAAGTGTAGGATGACCCTTGGTTGATGGAGTAGGTGACTCAAGTAGAGTGACGTACCGTGTGTATGTTCCGCGGTATACTTACGATACGATACTCCGCTTAAGAAGCCTTAGGATGTACATTTCTTTGCACAGTATTATATTCATTCCTATGATCTATCCTCATCGGTACCAGTTTATGGTTTTGTTATCACGGTTGTACGGGTACAGAGAGCTACGGCTAGAGTTGTGGTCAGCATGAGCTCGTCACGGACGGGGACTGACCAGGGCGTGATTCCAGGGACATACGATTGCATAGAGGCGTCGTTTTATTGTGTTTTCGCGCCGTGAGCGTTTGATGGATCGCTGTTATAAGATTTCTCGGACGTGCAGATTTGCACCAGAGGATTGAGCCACTGATAGAAGCCAGCCAGAATGTGATGACCATTGATGTATCGCTTATGCATGATGATTGAGGCACTGTTCAGCGTGCAGACGAATGAGCCAGTTGCTGCTGTGAATGACGAGATATTGCCCCAGATGTTGGAGCTATTGCAGTACGAGCTGTACTTAGACATATGATAGCAGGTCGCTAATCACCCGAGGATGAATGACTAGGACATGTGGTTCGTTCGCTTACCCAGATGCGAGGTCATCAGATTGATTGATTCCAGCTAGAGACGACTTCACGCAGGTACGTTGGTAGTCGATAGAGACGATCGAATGTCAGGAGCCCATTTTTCAAGTTTAAAGTATTCAAAAAGACATGCAAGCAATTCTATGGACCTTTTAGAAGAATGAAAACCCTAACTCGACATAATGACCATATGAAAGCCTTGAACCTTAGAGTTTGCGGCAGTTCCGCGGTGCCATTAGTGAGGCTTGGGTTTACCCATCTACGGCTGGTCCACCAGTGCTGTGGTATGTACTCGATACTATTAAACTGTATTCAAGATGTTGAGCTCTTGTGGGATCATGGAACCTTGACAAATCGATCGAAAAGTTTGACATCATTCGGATATCATGTAATGGGATATATTGCTTGGGAGACTCCAGATACAAGTATAGTCGTTGGAGCGCAGTCCATGCAGCCACGAGGAGACGAGTCCGAATCAGTCGACATTAGAGAAAAGTGGAGTAAGTGGTTCGTACGAGATCGTGACGAGATAACGTTCCACTCCGCTGACATCAGAGAGATGATATGCATACAGAGGTGTTGAGATACGACCAGTTTTCGAGGAGGAGTTGTGCTGAGAACGCAGATGTCTCGAAGAAGAGAAAGGATTATGCTAGAGTACTAGCCTCCGTACAATTCGGTATAGGCGAGATTGGAAGAGACCCTGAGCAGGTTCTTTCCAGGACATTGCTGCAATGAGATTTACACCGAGGATTAGATGTGTGACGTATATTCAGAGGACCAGAGACCGACGCCAGAGACGTGCCGCTTGATGAATGGTCGTGCTATTTGGCCGTAAGAGGACTAGAGGAGTACTAGAGCGGATCGTTTCCGTTAGTATACCGGACCGGGCCGACGAGCCGAGGGATTGCGAGATCGGTAATCCACAGAGAAATGAGGACCCAGAGACAGAGGACGCCAGACCGTAGGCAGGAGGCAGCTGATGTTCTTGCTCTTCCAGTTTTGGACGTACCGACACTTTTTGACATTGTAGGAGGTGTACCTCAATGTCAATTGTTGCGATTCGCGTTTGTGATCCGAGTATCACGCTTATATCGCTTGGATTTGAGTTTTGATGATTGGGCTTCATGGTATTGTTTTCATGTACCATGGCTGCACCTACTGGGTATTCACGTTTTTATGGATAGTTATTGCACTTGATGTTGATTTTGTACCTTGGCTGCACATGTTTATGATTTCATGGATTGCATACAGCTGATTTGATTTTTGTGCGGGTGGTATGCACTCGATTTGGTTTTGCACTCGATATAGCTTACATGTGCTTGCAGTGCATTGGTACGTGTTTCGTGCATGCAGTTGCATGCGTTTTTGGATTTTATACACCTTGGCAAACTCGGTGTTGCTTTTTATACGCATTTGAGTTATTGATGCATTTCCGTGCACTTGTTGCACCCGATTTATATTTTGTGCAGTTGTTACACTAGGTTTTTACGCTGTGCATTGTTGCACCATGTTGTATTTCGTGCACTGGATGCACTGTATTCGGCATTTCATGCACTGGATGCACTGTATTTGGTATTTCGTGCACTGGATGCACTGTATTCGGCATTTCGTGCACTGGATGCACTGTATTCGGCATTTCGTGCACTGGATGCACTGTATTTGGTATTTCGTGTACTGGATGCACTGTATTTGGTATTTCGTGTACTGGATGCACTGTATTTGGTATTTCGTGTACTGGATGCACTGTATTTGGTATTTCGTGCACTGGATGCACTGTATTTTGTATTTCATGAACTGGATGCACTGTATTCGGCATTTCGTGCACTGGATGCACTATATTTGATATTTCGTGCACTGGATGCGTTGGAGTTGGTATTTTGTGCACTTGATGCACCATATTTGTATTTTTGTGCGATTGTTGCACTGTATTGTATTTCGTTCACTGGATGCACCAGATTCATATTTCGAGCATTTGTTGCACCAACTAGGTATTTTGTGCATTGGTTGCACCGGAATTATACTCCGTACCTTGGTTGCACCCGATTTATGTCTTTGAGCATTTGTGTTACCAGATTTGTTTTTTGTGCGCGTCTGCACTTGATGTTCGTTTTTATGCATGTTACTGCACTAGATACTTTTCATGGACTGACGCGCTTGGGTTGGATTTTTGTGCATATTAGGCGCTTAATATTGGATTTTGTGCGCATCGGATACACTTGATTTAGATTTTATTCGTGCATGTTGGATGCACTTGATTTAGATTTTATTCGTGCATGTTCGATGCCCTTTATTTAGCCTTCATTCGTGCATGACGGATGTACTTGATTTGGATTTTCGCGCATGTTGAGCGCATGATATGAGATATGGTGTTGTGCACACCGGATGCACTCGATTGGGATTTCCATTCGTGCATGTTAGTTGCACTGGATTGAGATTTTGTGCACCACAGTAGCACTTGACTTTGATTAGATATCATTCGAGATGTTGATTTTGATTTCATGCCTATGGTATGCATGTGATTTGACTTATGCTTTCGGCATAGTTTTCATACACTTTTAGTATTTTGATTCGATTTTGTGCCTGATGCACATGGTTGTGAGATTTTATACCATGGTATACCTGATTGGATTGGGGTTTATTACATACCATCGATTTCGATTATGATATTTGATATTGTTTTTGTAGGGTTACTAGGCACACTAACAAGGCTCTACAAGGCATCGACCATGCCGGATTAAAAATTTTAGGTGCCGAACAACCCTAAGCAAGATCGTTAACTAAATATTAGGCGAATCTAATAGCAAGAAAACAACTTTACTCTAAAGGAAAGGGACTACAACCTTTGTAGATCCGGTCCTCCATTTCCAAAGCTCCGTGATGACGTCCCTTCGCTGCGATCATCCAACTCCCGGTCTCTCGGACGGCTCCTTGAGAAATTGCAACGGGATCGCTTGAAGTTTTCGAGGCCGAAGATGATCTACGTCGAGGGAATACGAACTCAAGCTTCTACTTCACTAACCATAGAATTAGTGAAGCAAACACCCTAAACTAAAGTGCTAGTCTAGTAGAGGATGGTGAGATAGGAAATGGGTATCCTTTAGAATTTCTTTTCTCACTTTGGTTCTCTCTCTTTTTCAAACCCTAGCATCAAGATGAAGGAGGAAGAAGATGAACTCAAAAATGAGAAAGTATAATGATCAAGAGAGAGAATTTGGTAACTATGGTGAGTAAGTATCATATACTTAACTCATGTAGAGACTTTACCATTGTTAATTATAGTGGTTAGGTTAGTTAATATATTAAGTAAAACAAAACAAGTGGAATAAGTCAAAGCATCCAAAAGCTTCATGAAGCTTCATGCATTTGATCTCATTATCCATTTGTTTTAGAATTACTTAAATATAAAAACCTAACCATTATAATTATAATGGTGTATGTCTCATACACCCATGTAGTGTGTATCAACAACCACGATACAATTTGTGCACTAATAAATATATATTACATATATATATTAACTTGTGCACAAGTGAGAAAAATAAATGCTTAAGTGAACCAATGTTAGTTAATGTAAATTAGTATATCCAATATACAATTATACACTAAATTATTAAATCAACACTTGACTTAATAATCCGGTTATTTCGCATACAACCGACTAACATTCAATGTATCGACTTATCGAATCAACCCTTGATTCGATAACTAGGTTATATCGCATACAACCGATCGATACAACCATCGCGAGAATCGAATATGGTATCACATACTCGCATCATTCTCGGTCCCGCACATATCACATATTCGCTCCTATCTCGTTTCGCCTGAGCCAGTACAACCTCTATGTAGGACTCTAAAGACTCGTCAATACGCCGGCAGTAGGTGATGATCATATCAAGCACCCACAAGCCGTCAGCGGTACTAGCTGGACGTAACGGCTACCCGGGTATTGAGCGATCAGAAGATCAGCAAGCAAGCCCGCTCCAACTCCTGCAAAAGCCTGACGGTGACACTACCGTACAGTCCGGTCTCCTCGTCTGATATGTCGCATATCAGTTCTAGGGGTGGTAAACGTCAGACCCCAATAACCGATAAGTCATGCCGATATGAGGCGCATAACGGGTCGAGAAACTACTGGTAACACTTACCAGTATATCTCTAAACCAGCCCTGGCCAGGGACTTCCCTGTTATGGCCAATCGAGCATAGCGCAACATCAACCCCCAATACCGGGAGAGACGAAACCCCTCCTATCGCTCATTGCCTCCATGTGACTCGGGACTGTACCCAAAAACCACCGTTTTGCATGCCCTCTTGGACGTGGTAAGGTGGAAATCAAAGCACAGTGCGAATCACATAAGTCTCTATGACGATCTCGGGTCTACAGACTAACCTGTACCAGTGTCACCAGAGAACTGCCATCTGACGTAAGGTATAATACCATCTATTCTCGGCGAGTTCGTCCAGTGTACCCAGTCTCCACTGAGCACCCGTATATCATCTCTGATGTCAAACACCAATGGATATGGGATCATTCATCGCCCATCTGTATGGGTCGAGAAGGCATACGCTAGTCTACACTGGTATATCGATGCCTCGTCTCGATACACCCACGACTAGGGACCTTGAAGGATGTACTTATGCACTACCATGTCCCACTAGTATGATCCTCATCATAGTCCAGGTAGTCAAGTACACATCCTAAGGGCTTTACCAACATGTAACAGAGAGACAATCAGTATACACGTTAAGGTAAAGAGTAACCAGATAGCATACTATCATGTCGAGCAAGAAAGTCCTCCCTATATATGTCCAAGCATCCACTACAATATACATCTCATGTATAGTAATGGCCTCTAGGGCATACATATAACTAACAATCTCCCACTTGCACCAGGGCCATCTGATAACAGTGGTTGTAGTATCTCATACTCAACCATCCCATAAAAGTCTCTTTCTGGGAATAGGCCTTTGTGAGTGGATCCGCCGTGTTGTCCTCTGAGTCTTCTCTCCTGACCTCGATCCCCTGGAAATCAACCATCTCCATGATCAGGTGACACTGCCTTAGAATATGTCTGGATCACTGATGGGACGGGCGTTCCTAGGCATAAGCCACAACTCCATTGTCATACAATGGTAGGAACGAAGTTCATCTCATGAACTAATATACACCCAGACTGCTTCTTTGGTAGCATCTTAAGTAGCGATGTATCCAGCCTTTATCGTCTAGTATGCCACGGTATCTAGTTTGGAACTTTTCCAACATACCGTCCCTTTACTGAGGGTAAAGACAATGCCTGTGACTGACTTTCAGTCGTCCTTATCATCCTGGAACCTTTCCAGTGATTCTCCCCAGGATCAATTGATACCATCTCACTACAACTAGTGAGTATCCTAACATCCAATTAGATCTATCTTATAGATCCAAAACCCTGGATTTAGTAGGTATCACTTTAATCCTATGTGGAGAATCATTGTGACAAGCGGAGATTGACTAAGTGTAGCATAGGAAACTCCTTCCCTATCAAGAGTATGTCATCCACGTACTCTACGAGGATCACTACCATACTCTCTACTTCCTTTTTGTATATACAAGGTTCATCTACCATTTTGATGAAGTCAAACTCTTTGACTACCACATCAAAACAGACATTCCAACTCCGCGATGCCTGCTTTATCACATAAAACATCTTGCACATGTTTCCGCTGCTCTCACTGTCTACGAAGCCCTCTGACTGTGTACTTATAGACTCTCTCTTCTAAAATATCATTTAGAAGAGCAGTCATGACACCCAACCGCCAGATATCGTAGTCATGGTATGTAGCCGTGGCAAGTAGGATCTGGATGGACTTAAGCATAGCTACTTAGAAAAGGTTTCAACAAAATCCATACCTGGTCAATGATGCACACCTTTAACAAGTTTAGCTTTGAAAGTCTCAACTTTTCCATGTACACCAAGTAATCTTCTCAAGATATACTTGCTCCTGATGGGGATTTAACCCTTCAGATAAAGCAACCAAAGTCCATACTTTGTTGGTATATAAGGATTCCATCTCAGATCGCTAAGCATCCAGCCATTCTTACAGAGTCCCATTCCTGATGGCCAGTTCGAAACTAGTTGGGTCATCATCTCATGATGCAATCCTCGCTCCCACTGTCATAGAGAAACCAAAGTATCTCTCAGGTGGGTGAGAAACCCTACTAGATCGGCGGAGAGGCTGAGGTTCGTTGGTTGCTATTGAATCCTTTGGTTCTACCAAATCATCAGCTGCAGTTTGTATAGCTGGAATTGCTTCCAGTTCTACCTAATGTCCACTAATTTCTTCACAAGAAATTCCCTTTCATAAAGGTGGCATGTTGAGAAACAAAACATTTTTGATCCTTGGTTTGGTAGAAGATATTCCCTTGCTGATGCTTGGGATATCCAACAAACTTCCACAGATCTGACTTTGCCTCGAGCTTGTCCGGATTTTGCTTTTTTAGACATAGGCCGGACATCCCTAAATCTTAACTTAAGATATGGGCTCTTCCCAATCCATATCACATATGAAGTGGTAGGCAACTGATTTGATCGGAACCCTATTCAATAGGTATGCAACTTCATAAGTGCATAACTCCCTATAAGGAAATAGGAAACTCAGTAGTACTCATCACGCATCGCACCATATCAAATAGGGTGTGGTTGCTCCGCCCCGATACACCGACGTGCTGTGGTGTATACGGAGGAGTAATACTGAGAGAGAATCTTATTCTCCTTTAGAATAATCCAGGAATTCCGTGCTCAAGTATTCTCCTCCTTGATCACATCAAAGGACATAATACTTGTACCTGTTTTGGTTCTCTACTTTTAGCTTATATTCTGTGAATATCTCAAAAGCTTCGGACTTGTGTTTCAACAGGAACATATATCTGAATCTTGAGAGATCATCAGAGAATGTAATGAAGTACAAAGAACCGGTCTTGGCATGCGTAGACAGGGGACCTTCATACATCAACATATATTATCCCAAGAGTTCACTGACTCTTTCTCTGTTTCCAATAAACAGAGCTATGGTCATCTTATCTCTGTGACATGACCGGCAAGTTTCAGAAGATGTAAATTCAAACAAATTTAAATATGCATCTATATGTAACTTCAGCTAGTCGGGTCGCATTGATATGACCTAGTCTACAATACCTCAAGAAGGATTCGTTCATTTCTGAACTCTTCCTCTTGTGTGTATTCTGTATACTAAGAACTGTAGTTTGATTTAGAATGTCAATGCTTTTAGATAACGTGCCTGAACCGATCAACTCTTGATATAGGAAATGTTCAAAACATTATCCAACAATACAAAATTATATCCTTTCTTTACTAATAAAGAGACTGATATGATTTTGTATATCAGATTCGGTATCTAATAACATTCGTTCAAAATCAATGTATTCTGGTAATACAGGGTGATAGTGACAAATGGACTTGGCTGCAACACTTGCACCGTTTTCTATCTCATGAAACTTATCACCCGTTCTCAGTTCTCTACCTATCTGTAGCCCATGTAACAAATTACATATGCGGGATCTTGATCTGATATCACATACCCAGGACGTAAAGGATACTGAGAAATGGTTCTCTGTAATGAACATACCCGAAGAAGATGCATCAATATGCACTCTCTTCGTTTGGGCGGCACAGGAATTCTGGTAATACCCTATTTCTTGCTCTGTCTTATAACAATTATAAGTTGGAGCGGGACCAACGTTCCCTAGCTCAGTATAACAAGCGGGTTTGGTCAATACATCCGTATTATTATCTTGATTAAGGCGTGATATGGTCGCTACCTGGAGAGAGAGAGAAGAAAACACTCAGCGTGCGCTCTGTCAAGATCAGATTGGTTATTATTTTATCTAATCAGGATGGCTCCCACTGTTTTTATCAATTCTTCCTTCAAACCCTAAAAGGAAAGACTAGCTGGGATTAATTACACCCTGCAATTTCGCCAATCTTTCAGCCAGGCCAGTTTCGGTACTTTGAGGGAGGTTCCCCGTGCTTTCGCACGGACCTAATTAAAGTAAACCTCGTTTTCCTAGAGGCGTAACCCCGTTGACACCTTTCTAGACACCTACTTGATCGGCTAATTGTAATGTGTAAAACTCTCCTAGGAGTAACAATTACTCGCAGTGGGTATCGGGATCCAACTATCTCATAGAAGGTATGCAATCTCATTGCAAATTTCAACACTTGAAATTCCCGATAATTTTGCCCCAAACGATCTATGACCTTGACAAGGTCAACAAACCATAGACCGTAAGTCAAGTTCAACCCGTCATTTCTTGATTGAATTAAACCCATCCGCACGACCCTTGACAAGGTCAACAAGGCCGTACGACTACCCTAATCCAATCTGCATCATATGCATAAGCAGATAAATACTGGTCAGCTACCGCACACTGCGCCTTGACAAGGTCAACAAACGCAGCATTAATACTAAGCAGGACTTATCTGAAATGACGGAGGGCTACGACAGGTTTTTTTGAAAACCTATTACGTAATGAACTTGATATCGTTGTAGAATCAAATGATTTTAAAATGGAGTGTTTTTGAGGATTTTCTAGTTTTGCTAAAGGGGTCACTCCCGGTGAAGGGATCGTCGACCCTTTCCTCGTCGAATGAGGTGCAGGATATATCATATATATCACTATGCAAAGCAAGAACTATAGAAGCAATCAAAAGAAAAACCGAGGGTTGTAGCATCTGCCAGTTATTGCTAAAGGGGTCGCTCCCGGTGAAGGGATCTCGGCCCTTTCCTCATCGAATAAGGTGCAGGATGTTCTACAAGGAACACCTCGATGCAAAGCAAGAACTTTAGCTACCTGTTTTTGAAAATTCGATTTCACAACATCTTTTAGGTTTCTTTTATTTCTTTCATTAATCACATTAATGAAGTCCCATCATTTAAGTACTTAAACATCACAGGTAAATACGACGTACAGTTATACCATCCGCATTCGCCTCGATGTCCCCTCGTGCACCGTTAGGTTAGGTAACTAACGGCAGAGCGGGGCAAGGCTAGCGTGGGTGTAAAACATAAGTAACGTCTATATAATATATCATATATACTATATACTGTATCTATCACAGCACATCACATGATCACATCACAGATATCGTAGCAGAAGAAACATATGAAACATTGGATATACTAGGACGCCCGTGTTTTATTTTGAGCCTCTATAAAACACGGATTCCACGGTCACGATGAATAGCCAAACCCACACCCCTAGACCCCTACGAGAGCGGTAAGCAACCTTTCCAATTCTAGGGTTAGGAGACCCGGACTCGACTCCTCAAGTTGGTCTCCCACTGGACCCTAGAATCCGGTTACTTGTGCTCCCCTCCTTAGGTCTATCCTAGTGCGGAAAAGTAAATAATATACAAATGGTGACAACGACCTCAACCCGGAAGTGCCCCAATAAAAGAATATTACATACATTTAAATTTTACATGAATGAAAATAAAAACTCTCATCTCACATAAAACCCCCGGCTATTCAGAACGCGACGATCCAATATAACATATCCAGCAACACATAACATCTCATGTCATCAACGTAAGTAAATATGCGCATCCCAATTGTCGTTGACATATAGCAACGAAACCGGCGATGACACATATTACACTTACGGTCGCAGAAAAAAAAGTGTAAAACTACAACAGTTGGAATCCGCAACCTCCTTAGACATCGCATGCCTAACAGTTATAAACCCCGCATTTTAGTCTCCATATCGAAAACACTTTTCAATATCAAGTCGGGCAATTCAACAAGATTCCCGATATTTGATCGAATGCTCGTCGCAAACTTTAGTAGACGGTCGCACCCCCGGATGCCGTCGACGAAGTGCACTAAGACGGAACACCGCTGCCGCAAGCACCCGAACGGATGCTTTCGGCGACGGGGTTCTCTTACAGTCACTTGGTCGGGGCTATGGGGCATGGCTGTCTATTAAGTTTACCCGGTGAGTATCCGCGTACGCTACGTGATTGCGACGGACTTTGAGCGGTCAGCGGTACTAGCTGGACGTAACGGCTACCCGGGTATTGAGCGATCAGAAGATCAGCAAGCAAGCCCGCTCCAACTCCTGCAAAAGCCTGACGGTGACACTACCGTACAGTCCGGTCTCCTCGTCTGATATGTCGCATATCAGTTCTAGGGGTGGTAAACGTCAGACCCCAATAACCGATAAGTCATGCCGATATGAGGCGCATAACGGGTCGAGAAACTACTGGTAACACTTACCAGTATATCTCTAAACCAGCCCTGGCCAGGGACTTCCCTGTTATGGCCAATCGAGCATTGCGCAACATCAACCCCCAATACCGGGAGAGACGAAACCCCTCCTATCGCTCATTGCCACCATGTGACTCGGGACTGTACCCAAAAACCACCGTTTTGCACGCCCTCTTGGACGTGGTAAGGTGGAAATCAAAGCACAGTGGGAATCACACAAGACACTATGACGATCTCGGGTCTACAGACTAACCTGTACCAGTGTCACCAGAGAACTGCCATCTGACGTAAGGTATAATACCATCTGGGAGTTCTCGGCGAGTCCGTCCAATGTACCCAGTCTCCACTGAGCACCCGTATATCATCTCTGATGTCAAACACCAATGGATATAGGATCATCCATCGCCCATCTGTATGGGTCGAGAAGGCATACGCTAGTCTACACCGGTATATCAATGCCCCGTTTCGATACACCCACGACTAGGAACCTTGAAGGATGTACTTATGCACTACCATGTCCCCACCAGTATGATCCTCATCATAGTCCAGGTAGTCAAGTACACATTCTAAGGGCTTTACCAACATGTAACAGAGAGACAATCAGTATACACGTTAAGGTAAAGAGTAACCAGATAGCATACTATCATGTCGAGCAAGAAAGTCCTCCCTATATATGTCCAAGCATCCATTACAATATACATCATATGTATAGTAATGGCCTCTAGGGCATACATATAACTAACAGTTTTCGTGGACCTTGTGCACTGGATTTGGATTCTTGCACATACTTGGGCGCTTGATGCGATTTTGGTGCACGCCAGATGCACTAAATCGAGATTTTCGTACATATCAGAGGCACCTGGTATTGCTATCAGGCACACACCGTTGCCCTTGATAGGTGTTCTCGTGCACACCCGTTGCACTTAGATATTGTTTCTGTGCATATGTATGGCACATTTATAGATTTCGATTTCCATGCGCACCAGACGCACGCAGCATTCTTATGCACATTTAGGGATTGATTTTTGGAGCTGAAAAATTATTTAGCAAACACTGAGATACATGCAGGCAACCTAGGACCCCCACTGAAACCCTAGCCCCTACTTCCCCAACTTGGCCGCAAATATATTCGTTCTGGCCGCAATTTGTGGCCAGACCTGGTTCATTTGGGTTCGTGTTGGTTCTGAGGCTTTATCTCCAGTAAACTAGACCCTTGACATATGCAACTTTGGCTAGTTTCCTTGGGTAAAATCTGGAGCTTGTTTTCAAAGTTGCTACTTTATGTTTCGTGTTATTTATGAAATAAGGTTTTGATATTGGTATTTTTATCGGACGATTCACGTTCATACATCAATCGTCGAGGGTTGTTAGCTATTCTTGCATACGTAGATCATGGGTTTTAACCCATGTGTGATACGCGCGCCGATTTGATTTTCGTATGCGATTTCGAATTACAATGTCATGTGATATACATGTAGGTACCATCGAGTGGGTTCGGAGCAACAAGGATGGGCGTGGCGACATCGACACCGGAAAGCAAGAGAAAGTGAGTAGATTTATATCTACGGGGGAAGTCGGGTGGATGGCGTATAGCACCCCCGCAATGTCGTAAGAAATGGTATGATGTGATATAGATTTACTTAGATGTGTTATTGAGAGATATGAACACTTAGCAAGAAAAGCTTTAGGAGATCATGGGTTAGTGTTAGCGAGAATTGAAGGAAGGATTTAGTTGGTTTCTTAGTCGTGAACCCTAGAGTAAGGTTGTACACATACATATATATACACGGGATTTGGTTTTGGGTGTATACGTCATATGTATACATATAGGTTGATGTGGATGTTTTGATGCTTATACACACACACACACATACACGTATACACGGATGTTGAGGATAGTATACGATATTTGGAGGCGAGTCGATATGATCGGGCATAATGCCGTGAGTTGTGATATGTGTTTGGGTCATGATATGAGATGCGGCAGGATATTATAGTGGATCGTTGGGTGATGTGATTTTATTCACACGAGGACATATGTATGATGATATTGGTATCAGTTTGTACTAGATTTTAGATCAGTACCCCCCTAGTTCATGATATGTGATGATAATACCATATGGATGTTGTGTTATTTGTGATGTTCGACCTGTACCCTGATTTGGGATGCCGTACGATAGATTTACCGTACGAGATATAATTAAGATGATAGATCCGCACTCTTGACTCGAGAATGCCATATTATTTATTGTATCATACGCAATACTATTGAGGTGAGATCACCGACTACTATATATATATGGATCGACTCAAACTTAGGTGGATTCTCTTACCCTTTTGACTGGGCTCGAGTCATACTCATTTTCAAAAGTGGAGAATTGTGAGTAATTTAAATACCAAATTGTATGACTCGTATATTGGGTAGGTTTATTCTTCAGTATTGCTGTTACTATAGCACTTTCTGTTTATTCATGATGTTTCATCGCATTCCATGCTTATACATATGTTATCAGTAATTATTATGAAACCCTGCTGTCAGGACACCAGCACCATTACCGATGATGCGTATGTTCCACGTACACCTGCTTGCCGGCTCACATACATCATCATCGGTAATTGCCATGTCACGTACACTTTAGAGAATACTATTTCATTGACATAGTTTGCTAGCTGATAGTTGCAATATGTTATCGCTTTCAGATGCTAGTTTAACTATTGCATTCATTGCATGATATCAGATACATTCATATATTCATTAGTCATGCAGTATTATGGAGATTTATGCCGGTATTCATTGTTTGTTGATATCATGATTTTGATGATTTCGGACCCTTCTTGAGATTTTCTGGATTTGGAAACCGCATGTGACATTTTATAAACTAATGAATTATTTTAAAAAGAAAGATGCGGTTTTCCTTGATATGATGAGTATTGTCCACTATGATATTTTCTCGGTTCTGAGTTGGTTTTCGAGAACCGATTCGAGGAGTAGGATGAACCGTCTCGGGTACATGGTGGGCCCGGTAAGGTACCCCGGGGCAATAAGCTCGAGTTGTAGACGATGAGCCAGGCAGAGGAAGACTACCTACCGGTGATTGTTTGGCGCGGCGGATATCCGGAGGATACCGTTCATGGTCGTGAGATTTGATGATACAGGTCAGTCTGGATAGCCGGAGCCTGAAATATTGAGATATTAAGATTTGACACACTGAGATATTGAGATTTGATGATACAGGCCAATCCGGATAGCCGGAGCCTGAGATATTGAGATATTGAGATTCATGTTTTGTCGATGCTTGACACTGATTTCTCTGTTGATTTCATTGATGATATTCGATTTATATACATACATAAATCTCATTAAAGAAAGAAAACAGTTATCTCACTCATGTTGTATTCTGTTTCCATCTTTAATGCATTCATACATCATATATCTGATATGTTGCTATCTGAGGCACTGACACAAGCACGTGGTATTGCACTTATGTGTAGTTGGATCAGGATTTTTTTGAGGATATTATTTGTTATGACCTAGGATAGCGTCATGCATGCGATTTCTACTCATAGATGTTTTCTACTCACGAGTTAGCAACTCACCCCCGTTGTGCCGCAGTTCCTTGCAGGTTTTACCGTAAAGGTTTCGTTGCGACTTTGCTGGCACATTGTTCCTTCCGAGTGATTGCTTTTGTAGGTGGGTTCACTTGCATCATGACCACCATTGTACATTTATTATTTCAGTTGTATCTAGTAAACTCTATCAACCAGATTTGTATATTTGATAGAGATAGAAGACCAGTGTATATTCTTTCGACCTTAGAGTCGCGCGCTGTATTATTATGATTTTCCTCCGGTTTTCTTGACGATGTTGGATTTTTATCCTGAGTTTGATCCTCGCATTTCGGCATTGTATATTATATTGCTTGCGTGGTTGTGACCGTCAATTGACGAAGAGCTAGCTCCCGCTTGGGGATGCCTTTATTCATTATATTTGCTTTATCAGGTTTGTACCCGTTTGGGGTCAGTTTTTACAAAGGAAACTCTGCCGAAATTTTCAGAAAAGACTTGAGATTTTAAAAATGCATACTTCAGCATATGTTGTTAAGCTTTTTGCTCTAAAATTGGTTTTTCCTTCACTCTACTGATTTACTTGGTTTGGATTTCTGGATATTGTCTTTACTTAGATTACGTACGCCTCGAGACGTTTCGTAGTTTAAGTGCCGGTCATGTTCTGTACTTTTCGGGTCGTGACTTATACCTATTGTCAGATTGCAGTTCCCTGGTGATATGAGTACAGGTAAGTCTGTCGACCTGAGATCGTCATTTGTCTTGTGTGAGTTCCCACTATACTTTGATTATTACCTACCATTGCTCTACCGAGTCACGCAAACATGTCTTAGTTGGGTACATTCCCGAACCACACGTAGGTAATGAGCAGATTGTCGGGGATTCGTCTTTCCTGGAATTGGGGGAAGATGTCGCGCTGTGCACGGGTAGCCATCCCCAGAAATCCTCGGTCGAGGTGGACGAGAATTACTGATCTGGATCAGTAGTTTCTCAGTGGATGATAAGCTTTACACCGACACGACTTATTGCGTTATTAGGGGTCTGATTTTATCCACCCCCTAGACCCGATATGTGATACTCTTAGACGAACAGACCAGACTATACGGAGACTGTCACTTTCAAGCTCAGTAAGGTTACGGATAAGTTTGCTTCTCGGTCTTCCTTTCGTTCAATACCTGGGTAACTGTTATGTACAGCTAGTGCCGCTGATGTGCTTGTGGTTAAACCCACTTCTAGCGTATTGTCGAGTTTTTAGAGTCCCACACGGAGGGTTTTCCCAGCTCGGGCGAAACAATGTAGTGTGCGTATTTTGATACGTACTCAGGTTCGATTAAATACGTGTTTTTGTACACGTATTTTTAATCGGACAGTTTTGTTAATACTATCCAGTTTGAAAGATAGCCGGGTTATCACATTTTGGATTAAATGTGAGCTAGTATTATATATCTTTTTTAGTATCTCTCATTTCGGTATTCCTATTTTGATAGAATACACTATTTATACAAATATGAGTATTTGTATAAATACGTGTATTCGTGTCTTGATATTAATACGGGTATTCGTATCATTAATACGAATACGGTATTCGTATCTTGATACGAATACGGTATTCGTATCTTGATACGAATACAGATGTATGTATTTGTAGCATATACTTGTATTAGTGTTTTTGTATATATATATTAATATATGTACATATACATATGTAAATGTGTACAATAAGGTGGCATTCTCTACACTTCTCTTTTCTTTCATGAATCTTGTAGAATATGGAGGACTTGTGACTCATCATGGTGAGTCACAATCTACTCATATTCAAATAAGATAAGGAAAAAAAAGAGAAGGAGAGAGGATTTTTCTTGAGTTGCATTTCGAGGTTCCTCACTTGATCTTCACCCAAGTCTTCTTCTTCTTCTTCCTCTCTTGGAAATTTCTAAGTTGAGAATGAAGAAAGAATATGAGAAAACAACTAGAGATTAGCCACTACATCATCTAATGATCAATTCTTAGCAAGTCTTGATCACTAGTTGCTTCACTTGTGAAGCTAGAGCCTAAGCTAAGTTTCCTTCGAGGTGGATCATTTTCGGCAAGGAAGACCGACTCCCAAGCTCGTTCCCAACGACCTAAGGAGCTTAGGAAGTGGAAAGAAAACAAAGGACATGACTACAAAGGTTGTGACTACAAACCTAGTAGCTAAACTCCTTCGTATGTTTTCTAGTTTAGTGTTTTGATTCAATTCTAGGTTGTAGTGTTCGTGCTCAAGTTTAGAAAATTTTCGTTTTTTATTCCGCACTCGCTGCTAGTTTGCGGCATGAACACGAGCGTCTACCTACAACTTCATACACCGGTGTTATGTAGAAGGAATAATATTGTACTCATGTAGTCAGGGTCTATCGAGCAAGGCTTTATAACACGTTTTGGCTTCAATGACATGGAACTTGACGTCAATGATGAGCGGTCCGAAGCGGAGAGCTAAAATAATGGACCCCGGCATCTGTGAAGATTGTGAATCGAACACGGAAATAGTAATTTTCTCCCGGCCGAGATATCGGACATTCATAGATAGTTCTTTGAGCAATTTCAAATTTAATAGGTTGACCGAAGTCCCGTTACCGATGAGTATCTTATTTATCCTCTTGTCGCCACGGTATCTAGCCACGTAGAGTGGTCGGTTGTGCTCGAAGGTCCCCAGCAGCCCGTCTTCTTCACTGAATGTGTTGTCTGTAGTATTAACCTTTGTGAGCTTGCCTTTCATATTTTCTTCCGCAAAGAACACTTGGAACTTGTCAAACTCTTCCAGCACCTTAATGAGAACATCCCGAACCCCTTTCAATAAAAGAGAGAATCATAAATGCTAAGGTGCGATGGCAACTTCTTCAAATGTGCTTGGATATTATAATCTACCTTATTTTTCTTAGGCAGATCTTTTGTACTGAGATCTTTGGCGACTTCTTCATCTACATCAATCTCGTCAACAACCTTTTCTTTTCCCTTATCCTACTTTCTTAAAGTTTTGTTAGCGGGTCTAAGGCTTTCTTCGGGTAGGGTACGATTTCATAATTGTATATTCTCTCACCCTTCTGTATCTTCCTCTTCTTTTAATGATGAGCCTGCATAGCGAGGGTTGAATGGGAGTTCTTCTTCGAAATCACTCCCGAAGGTGTGAACCTTGGAAGTTCCCTCTTCTGAAGACTGTGCGTCAGCTATGTTACAAATTTCTACCAACGACCCTATTTTATTGTCGGTTTCGAGACCATCGTTTTCAAGAAGTCGAGCCTTTGCCCTTCAATTCTTTCTCTTTAGCCTCCTGTGATGAGAGATATAATGACACCACCATTTTTTAAACTCATAGCACTCGTCAATGGAGTGAGTAACCATCCGGTGATATAAGCAGTACTTGGATGCTCTTCTCTTCCCCTGAAATAAAAGACTGATGGCGTATACATCAGGAGAGGTGGCAGCTTCATTCCCTTTGATAGGGCTTTAGCGAAACGTTTCTCGGCTATGACCTTACTTTTCTTATCGGCGGCGGACTCTTCTTCAATTGGGGAGTTACATAATTTGCCTCTCCTACAACCTTTTTCTTCAAACGCCGTTGCTCGACCTTTTCATATAGAGACATTTTACGCCTTTGATTCTTTTTACTTGCTTGGAAAGCCTCTATCCGTAGCTTATCAATCGAATCTTCTTGGGATGGGCTTGGAGCATTGGGCGCTAATTCTGCCTCCTGCATAGCCCTATTATATGTCGACGGTGAATCTTCTTCTTGCTCGACTTTGAGAGTGAGGGGGGTCGTGTTCTTTTCATCATCGCTTACTAGCATGTAAGAAATCATGTGGCACATATGAGAAGTCATGTGGCAACTTCCTGCACGTCCCTCTTCTTCTTCTACCGAATCTCCTTTTTCCACATCATTGCTTTCAAGGATGTGTTTCAAGAATTCTTCGAGCATTATGGGCATTCACGCTTTCTGGTTGTATTCTTCCAGCACATCAATATATTTTTGTAAGTCCATACGTATGTCCATATACTCAGCTGGCTGCACGAGCTTCTTCGTATTTTTTTTCTTTTTACTAAACGGTTCGACTTGGGTTTTTCCCTCATTAGCCATCTTCGAAATGGGACATAGCTTTAACATCCCTTCAATAATCTGAGGTTCAATCAGGCTCTTCTATTGGATTGCAGGGCATGCATGCAAGTCTTTCAACTTCTTCTTCGTTTTTGACGAGAGAACCATCTCCCACGGAACTTCTGCTACCCTAGAACATGATGCCCCCTGCATATCCGCTTTCTTAGGGGTGTGCTTTTGTAGTGGTTCCACTTTCCATTTGTCAATCTGCTTGATCTTACCCTGCTTATATTGGTCATCACCTTAGTTCTTGAAGACAAAGCAATCCTCAATCGGATGGTCGATGAGCCGGTGATGAGGACGGTAATTAGGGTCGTTAAACGAGCTGGATTGTGCTAGACACCGGGTCTCGGGCAACGTCACCATCCTGTTCTTCATGGCTAGGTCCAATAATTTTCTCGTCTTATCATGAGGAAAAGAATACTCACGTCCCGTCTTCTCTTCAAAGGTGGGACCAATGCCACTATCATTTCGGCGATCTCCTATCTTGAAGCCACATGTTTGTTGTTGAGTATTGGCAACAAACGTCGCATTATTCTTGCCCTTGTTATTCTGAGCTTCTCTGCCGTACGAGGAAGGACTTTGTCTATCGCATCCAAAGGAGCCAACTTGTCGATTTGCCCTTGAAAAGTCGTAGGCTTGAAAATTGCCCAGTATGGGAAAATTTGTGCCTTTTTATCGATAGTGCTTACGAACATGCTTACAGCTGGAGCTTAAGCGATGGGCTGGTCATATTTAGACCATAGATTTTGCTATCTCATAGCATATTGGACCCATGTCTCGTTTGGTCTAGGCTTTTCATTGACCAGTGCAGTCACGGTAGTGCGTTCACTTGCACTAGTGAATCTCCACGTGAAGAGGAGCTCCATCTCAGCAAAGGTCTTGATAGAGTCATTCGGAAGTTCTGCATACCATTCGAAATCTATGTTCGAGAGACTGCTAACGAATTGATGAAGGGGCAGAATATAGTTGCCTCCAGTGTTACCATACTTGGATCTAAATTGAGTAACATGCTGCTTTGGATTACCAGTTCTTTTATATATGGGGAATGTCAGGATCGTATATCCTGCAAGGAAATGTATTTCGTCGTACCATGCTGGATATGATCGACCGGTCTTGATCAGTTTGCCTGTAACTTTGTTGGCTTGATGTGCTTTGAATTGCTGGGCAATATACTCATCCAGCTATGACTTGGAGATCATCTCCTCCTTCGCTGCTAGTGGGATTTATGGAGAATTTGATGTGTCCACCTTATCGTCGATAATATCTACTGGCGGTTCCTCTGCTGGTGGTTCGGGCTGAGCTATCATCTCGACCATACTTTGAAATAGGAGGGCCATCTTGTCCATCCTAGCATTCGTTTCTGCAGCTTTTTCATCTCTTTTCTCGAGGACGCGCCTCAGGTAGTCGGTATCTGATTCCTGACTCGTCCTTTCTTCGAAAGCGTCGTCCAGATTTGTATTAGGTGATGGAATCATGAGTTCTGCCACTTGAGCTATTATTTCTTGCAGTTTCTGTTGATCCTTTATTATAGACCGGGTGATTGGTCTATGGGAAACGGAAGTATGGCTATCTTCCTTGGAGTTCATCATATGGACAGTATGAACTACCATGCCCTAAAACTTGGGGCATTTAGAATTTCGGCCTTTGGAGTTTACTTCGGGCATATGAACCTTCTGCAGCCTCCCTATTTTGTGAAAGACTGCATTGAGGAGAAAAATCTTAGTGTTAGGAGGAGAATTGTCACGACGCGGTTGGCTCTTCAGCTTCTTGACCTGAAGAGAATAGATCGGATCGATGGTGGATCCCTGAACTTCCTTCTAAATCCTGTGGATTGTCGAGGATTGTCGTGGGGGTGAGCATACAGACTTGGATTCACATGGTATTTCTATAGGTGGTGGAGATTTCTTGAGCACTGTGGTGGGCGAGTTGCGCTTCACCATCTTCAAGGTTTTGAAGTTGTTCTCGGTTGGAACAGCAGCTTGAATGATCGACATAGGGGTCGATGGTGTTAACCTGGATAGAGAACTGCCTCTAGCCTGTCTCTATTGACGCCAATAGTGATGCCGAGCAACTCTTGTGACGAGAGGTTCTTCAACTTTAGGAGCTTCTTTAGTATGCCCCCTGTGTTTCTTGGGGACCTCATCCGGTGTCAAGCGCTTAAACACAGATCTTTTTGTTGCTGGCGAAGAGGTAGTCTGAGGGACCAATCTACAGAAGACAAATCGTCTTGGGAGTGTAGCATTTTTAGGTGGCTGGAAGCTGGGAGGGATGGCCTATCGAAGACCGCCTTCTTAGGTATCGTGGGCCTCTTTTCCAGTGGAACCACAGAACTTGAGCCCAGTCTATCGAAGACTGAACTTTTAGACTTGGTAGGTTTGTCGGCAGAGCTTGCGAAGATAGTAGCCATCCTGTCAAAGACCGACTTCCTTGGAATTTCCTCCGTTGGCTTTGAGGCACCAATAGTGGTGAGTGGAGAAAATTGTCCGAACTGGAGCCCATTCAATATCTGTTGGGCTTGAGCCATCGGAATGCACAGCATTGGGGCCATAACCTGTCCAGATATGATCATACCCGACGGGGTGATGCCGGCGTAACATTTGAGTTGGTAGCGCAATCACAGTTCTTGTTGGATAATGCCATCTGTACGAAAAAGAAACATCGACTTTAGTAACCTAAACATCTAAGGGCAATATAAACATATATATACCGCAATTGGTTTGCGAAACACGACATACAAAGTATGGAGTGGAAAGAGAAAAAGATCCCACCGGGAGTGCCAGAATCTGTTTACCGCTGGAAACCAGACTGAGGCGCGAGGAGCTTGTCCAACCTGAATCTTGTGGAAAATGTTATATGGAACATATCCATCCATCTCTCTGAAGATACCAAGTTGATTTATGGCACCATATATCAGAGGTTTGGATGGATGCGACCGTTGTAGCAGACTTATCAGATTCCCCCTCAATGATGAGGTTTTTTTTTTATTGTGGGGACACTTTTTCCTGCAGGCGCAAGACCCTGCAATTAATTATGTTATCGTAATGCAATAAAAACTTTCTCAACTCCAGAAATCTTCATATGTCGTGTTATAGTTTGATTATTTTGGGTTGCCCTTGGATTGTATATGGAGACTAATGTTGTCACCCATAGGGCGTGGATTATTCCAAACCCGTACATATTAGATTTGGGGGTTGTTTCCCCCAATCAGAGCAAAGCTCGGTTGAAATTCAAAATTCAAATTTTGAAGCAACGCTTCAAATCACGGGCGCAACGCGCTACGTGTCAGGCGCTGATACGTCAGCGCAGCGTCCAAGGCAGCGCGCCCAATCAGAGCAAAACTCTATTAAAAAACAAATAGAAGTAAAGCTTCAGTTGCGCAAGCACTGCGCTTCGCGACACGTGTCAGCACAGTCGCTTTTGCGCAAGCGCTGCACTGCGCGACACGTGTCAGCGCAGTTGCGCAAGCGCAGTTGCGCTGTGCTGTGCGCTGCGCGATACGTGTTAGCGTAGTTGCGCAAGCGCAGTTGCACTGCGCTGTGCGCTACGTGACACGTGTCACGCGCTGGGGCATTTGCGCCAAACAGAATTAAAATTTTAAAGAAATCTTTCTGTTCTTGTTAAAACAAGAAGATTTTCTTCTGTAAAACAGGAGCCCTTGGATCAAAGATCCAACGGTGGGGAAAATTCCCCAAATCACTCAGAGAAAGATCTCTTTAACAAATTTAACTAATTTATGGGCACTATATAAAGGACTCTAGACCTCAATCCAAAAAAAAAACATGATCATTGAGAACTCTGAAGAATTGGAGAGAATTCTTTAAGAACAAAAAAGGTAAAAACCTTTAGAAAAAAAGATAAAATTCTCTTATAAACAGATCATTGATCTGAGAAGAAGATCAATGATCTTCAATAAAAAGAAAAATAAGTAATAATAGTGCTTTGCACTTTCTTATGAACCATTGGTTCTTTGAAAACAAGAAAAACTTGTCTTCTTTGATTTAAAATCGATCAAAAGATAAAACAGTGCTTTGCACTTCAAAAATAGCACTGTTGCGCTCTTGTGTCCGCGCAAGCCACCAAGGAGCGCCACGTGTGAGCAGCGCAACAGCGCAGCGCACTGCGCGGTTGCGCTTGCGCTCTTCAGATCGTGACACGTGTCATCACCATATGAGTTTGCGCCTTGCGCTCCTCAATCGGCGCAAAGCGCCTGACAAGCCACGTGGGGCACTGTTGGAGTATTAAATGCAATGCATTATTAAAGGGCAGAGCCCAATCAAAGGTCTAATAGACCAAATAAAAGTACTGCACACTATTAAAAAGAGCAGAGCCCAATTAAAAATAATGCTATGCATTGTTTTAAAAGGGGAAAGCCCAAACAAAAGCCTAACATGCCAAATGCAAACAAAATGTTGAATATTCTCAACTGGACTTAACCCAGTCATGGCTGTAAGTCCTCAAATTAAATTGACTGAGCAAAATTGCTCTCCTAAATCAATTTACCTCCGGTTCGAGGGTACATCTCTGAACTCCTCTGACACCTATCGTTGTAATCCTTCAACGACGTCAGAGAGGTGACGTGTCCCGACGACCACACATCAATACGGACTGCGGCGTCCTTAAACTCGTGGACCGAAATGTCCTTAAACTAATATCGGACCGAAACGTCCTTAAACTAATATCGGACCGAAACGTCCTTAAACTAATAATGGACCACCACGTCCCTAAACTGGCGATGGACCACCACGTCCCTAAACTGGAACAGTAGAGCCTCCAAATGCTCTTTTGCCGGATCTAAACGATCCCGTTTAAGTTGATCTTAGCCCCCAACACGACTAACGTATCCTTAAACATTCAAATGGACTATAAAACTCCAAATCAACTTTGGTTCAATTGTACATCTCTTAACTCCTCTGACACCTATCGTTGCAATCCTTCAACGACGTCAGAGAGGTGACGAGTCCCGACGGCCATATATTAAATGGATCACCACGTTGAGTTGATCTTAGTCTCAAAACAGGACTAACGTATCCTTAACGAATGTTTAAGTTGATCTTAGCCTCAATACGGCTAACGTATCCTTAAACTAATAACACCAAACCCAAATCTAAATAAATACGGATTTGGACTAATCCACGTCCTACGGGCGACGGCATTACTCAGTCTCCGTATACAATCCACGGGCTACCACAAACAAAACAAACACACACGACATGAAGTGAAATTCTGGAGAAGGAGAAAGTGGCTGCCGCGATGCAGTAGCGTAATTAACTGCAGGGGCTTACGCCTGCAGGGAAGAGCGTCCCCACAATCAAAAACCCCTCTAGCGAGGGGGAATCTGACGAAGTCTGCTACATCGGCCGCATCCGTCTAAACCACCAATACACGGTGCCATAAATCAACTTGGCATTCTCGGAGAGGTAGAAGGATAAAACCATATAGCATCTGCCCCGAATCTCAGGCAAGACGTCCTCACGTCGTCTCGACCGCCGTTCGGAGTTGAACAGATTCTGGCACGCCCGGTGGGACCTTTTCCTCTTTCCACTCCACACTTCCTGTGTCGTCTTCGTGAACCAATCGCGGTTTGCTAACGGTTGCCTTTGGATTTCAAGTTACTAAGATTTGGTCTTTTGCCTGGCGCAGAACTCAAGCATCGATGGCCTCTAACTGCACGAACTGCTCGAAGTGCCACTGCAACGGACGCTCCACCTCACCTGGAGGTGTAGCATATGGGCCTCAAGCGGCCTCTTTCCTCGCTCTGCCGGTAGAATAGGTGACCCAGGCCACCACCGGCCTGTTTTTCGGGACCATGATCCCACCCACAAGCTTCTCTATGCCAATCCTGCACCAGAAACGAACAAGAAGTCGGTCTTCGACTGGCTCACTGCTACGACGGCCCCTATCAATGGGTCGTCCATTACCAAGCCAACAGCTTCTGTCTTTGCGAGGCTGGATCAAAACTCTGAGGGGCCCGCCAAGAAGCCTATGAATCCCAAGGTGGCTGTCCCAAGGAAGGCAATAGCCGCTGCTCCAGAAGTCATCAAGGAGGCTTCCCCTGTCAAAGAGTCAGTCTTTTCAAGACTGACTATTCCTGCTCCTGCCCCTGCTCGAGGATCTGTCTTCGACAGGTTGAATATCACCCCTCAAAGGACAACTTCAGTCTTTAAGAGGTTAACACCAGCGGCGCCTCATTCAGACAGGGGGCAAAAAGAAGCTGTCTCTATCTCCGAGCCAGTCCCAACGGCTCGTCATGCTCGACGTCGCCATTGGCGACGAGTAAGGAAGGCAGGGGGCAACTCCCCCTCAGGGCTAACTCCACCGGCTCCAGTGGTGGAGGTCAACGCTGCTGTTCCAACTAGGAACAACTTTGAACTGTTGAGAAGGGTACGTAAGAACTCTCCAACCGCTATATTGAAAAGATCTCCTCCGCCTGCGGAGAGAGTTTCGGAAACGAAGCAAGAACAGCCCTCTCAACGGCTGTCCTAAAAAATATACAAGGTTTGGCGGAGGATTCAAGACTCCGTGATTGACCCGGGTCACTCTCGTCAACAGAAAAAGGCGAAAGTGCAAGAAGAAAAGGATCGTCCTCTTAAACAGCAAAGGACGACAATCACCAGGGTGCCCACTGCAACGGCCCCCTCCACTTCAACGGCCCATAAAAGAAGAAGGCCGAAGAAAACCCCCGCGCCCGCGGCAAATGCCAAAGGTGTTGAACCTAAATGCCCTAAGTCCGGGGGCATAACAGTTCATACAGTATACATGGCGTCGGGAAAGGAGGACAGCCGTGCATCCACAGGTCATAGACCGCTTACACGGTCAGTGACCAAGGCTCAGGAGCAACAGCAAAAGCTCCAGGAGATGATGACCGTGATGGCCGCACTCACTGGGCCAAAAGAAACCCCTGAAACGTCCTCGTATGAACGTCAGGAACAAGAAACTGACGCCGAATTCCTTCGTCGCATACTGGAGAAGAAGGATAAAGAAACTGCGGAACAGGCAGCCAACATAAAGAAAATGGTCCTCCTATTCCAGGACATGGTGGACATGATGATTCAACAGGATCCACCTGCTGAAGATCCCCCGATCATCCTTGAAGACGATAGGTGAGAAACGTCGAATCCTCCACCGGCTCTGTCAACAGCCAAGGAGGAGGCGATTTCCAAAGCCGACCTGGACGAATATATAGCTCAGCAGATCCGGGTTCATCAAGCGACTGAAGCAGCGGGTCAGGTCGTAAAAACGGGGCGACCGTAGCCGGGCTGGTATGACCAGATCAGGTACCCGCCAGGTTATACGATACCAAAATTCCATGTGTAAAAGGGGACTGGCAATCCCCACCAGCATGTCGCCCAGTTCAGGGCGTTTTGCGGCAACACTGGCGGTGATGATAAATTGTTGCTTCGCCAGTTCGTTGGTAGCTTATCGGATACAGCGTTCGAGTGGTATTCCGAGCTCCCGAATGACTTTATCAAGACCTTTGCAGAGATGGAGTTGCTGTTTACCCAACGTTTCGTGAGTGCCAGCGAGCGTACCCCGATAACGGCATTGATTAATGCCAGGGTGAAGCCGGGCGAGACATGGGTCCAATATGCTATACGGTGGCGTAATTTATGGTCAAAATGCGAGCAGCGCATAGAAGAAGCTCCTGCAGTGGGAATGTTTGTGGGAACCCTCGATCCGCAAGCAACCATCTCGCAATTTATGATGTTCTTCAAGCCGACCACCTTCCAGGCACTAATCGACAAGCTGGTGCAAATGGATCAGATGGGCCATAAACCTTCTCTTCCAAAGCCGGACTCCCGAAATGAGAAGGGGAAGGGGAAAGCGATCGTTATCGCTAATGCTCAACAACAGCCGAACAATTCGAAGACGGTCGTTCGTCAAAATAATATGCGCCCGTACGTAGCCCTTGAGGAGAGGATGGGACGTCCTTACTCGTTTCCCCGAGATAAAACGAGAAGGTTATTCGAGCTGGCGTTGTGCAACCGACTCATAAATCTGCCGGATCCAAAACGTCCGTCGCAACCAAGTGATGTCAATGAGCCCAACTACTGTCCTTATCATCGAGTACTGGGTCATCCGATCGACGATTGCTACGTCTTCAAAAATTGGCTTGAAGACCAGTACCGACAGGGCAAGTTCGCATTGTCTAACAAATGGAAGGTGAATCCACCGCTTCCCCACACCTCTAAGGGAATGAATACGCCGGGGGCAACATGCTCTGTCGTTGAAGAAGATCCTTGGGAGGTTGTATTATCAGCCAAAATAAAGAGGATGCTGAATGATCTTCAAGCATGCCCAGCGATTAAGTGGAAGAACCCGGTGGAGCCGCAGATCATTGAAGGGATGTTGAAGCCTCGTCCAACTCAAAAGATTGATGGAGGTGGCCCAAGCATTCACAACCAGCCATCGAAATCTTCAAAGAAGAAGAAAAAGAAGTAAAAGAAGCCCGTGAAGCCTGGCGACAAGTGCACGGACTTGCAAAAACAAATTGACACGCTGGAGGAATACAACCAGAAGGCGTGGACTCCTGTTACATTCCAAGAATTCCTCAATCACGTCTTTCAGAGGAAGATGAGGGAGAAAGTTCATCTGACGAATCTGAAGAGTACGTGGCGAGCTGTCAAGTGATTTCCCATTCGTTCATGGGGGATGAGGAGACTCCTTGTACTGAAACGCTGGGGGAAGATCCCGAACCAAAAATTCTAGGGCCATCGAATGAAGTAATCGACGCGTTCTTCAATGAAGCTCTCTTGAAAAGTAAAGCTGATCGGGAGCGCGAGGCGATCATATTTGAAAGGGCCAAGTGCCAACGCCTTGACGAAAGAGCTGAGATACTCCCACTGGAGCAAAGTACGCCCACGGCGGATAAAATCAAATTTAAAATTAGGAAAAGGTTTGCTAAAGCCGTGTCAATGGGTATGAAGCTACCATCCTCTGAGGGAAGTGTTACTGGTAAAGCGGAAATGCACCCCTCCTATTGCTTGTATCATCGGAAGATTTCGCACCCCACTGAAAAGTGCAAAGCTTTCGATAGATGGTGGCAAGGATATGTTGCTCACCGACAACAGGTTAAGCGGGAGAAGCGCAAGACTCGCCGGGAACAAAACAGTGCGACCGAAGGGCTTAACAGAACTTCCGGCAATTGTCGCATGGTCAATGCCGGAGGATCACAAGTGCTTACATTCGGGAGCGATTCCGACGAGGAGCTGGCTCTTAGCCCCCTCTTTAAAGAGTCCACTGCGGGAAAAGAAGAAGAGCCGAAGATTTGTGAAAATATCCGGCTGCGTAATCGCACGTTGCCCGAAAATAATCTCGGACCCTCAAACAAAAAAGATAAAGGGAAAGAAAAGGTTTCTGAGGACATTACCCTAGATGACCAAGTCATGGAAGAGCTAACTGCCAAAAACCCGCCGAAGAAAAATAAGGTGGATTACAACGTCTTAGCGCATCTGAGAAAGCTACCCTCGCAGCTCAGCATTCTTGACGCCCTTTTACTACCAAAGGAGGCGAGAGATTCGTTAATTAAGGCACTACAAGACCTGGAGCAGTTCCAAGCTTTCCTGGCTGAAGAAAAGATGAAGGATGAATTGGAGGATGTGCGCACGGCCGTTGTCACTTTTGGTGATGAAGACCTTCTCCTTGGGACGTGCGAACACAATCGCCCCCTCTATGTCTCTGTAAGTCCACGTTGCGACCCCCGGTTCTTACGGGGAGGCGGAAACGGTATAAAATCAAAATTTTAACGCAAGAGGCAACATGGACTAAGCTAGGTCGGGATCTTTACCTAAACTAAAACTAGCATACTAAGCTAAAGATATTTAGCTACTCGGATGAAGATGGTTATACCTAAACTTGAACTCCTTCTCTTCAAGCTCCGATGGTGGTTCGATGGCTCCTTCTCGTTGTCTCCGTACGCCGAAGATAGATCCACTTGAAAGCTCCAACCTTTAGCTCCTTCTTCGTTCTTTGAAGAAACTAGTTCACTTGGTTTGCCAAACCTAGTGAACTAGAATGAGTAGAGATGATTTAGAATGGGATTTTATCTATGGTTCTTGATTCTCAACTCATGAGACAAGAGAACCATAGATCAAGAGAGGGAGCAAGAGGTTGAGGGTGAGAGCAAGAGGAGAGCTCAAGAACAAGAGAGAGAATGAGCAAGAAAGAATGAGCAACTCTTTTGTCTTTCACCCTCTCATAATCCAAAGTGATCATAACTCATCATATCAAAAAAGTCTTATGTGATGGTTTGAAGCAACCATAAGCTTATCATGTCATGCACTCATTTTACTCAAATGAGCAAGCAAGAAAAAGTCTTTGGCATGAAATGATAACCATGGTTATCATGATGGTCAACTAGTCAAGCCTAGTCAACCGGTCAACAAGTCAACAAAAGTCAACAAGTCACCAAAGTCAACAAGTCAACAAAAGTCAACAAGTCAACAACCATATCACCATAATACTTAATTAATATAATAGTTAATCACATATCATATTCTCATTAGGGTTGAGCATAAAGTCAAAAAGTCAACGGTCAACTGTCAACAACCCTAATGAGAATCCGCTGCCTCTGCCTCCCTGTCAACTGTGCATACACACCCGCATCCGCGTTCCGAGGAACACGAATGCAAACTGGATAAATCCAATCCCATAAGGTACACTAGGATCTGGCTTAAACCAAAGCCCGCTAATGTAAACTGTCCGGACACTGTACGTGCACAAGTGCACGGATGTGACCGAACCCTGTCGCAAAACCATGCGACCTGTCGCAATACCATGCGACCTCTACTCTTTTGCCTAAAGGCAAAAAGCTTTCTGTGTGGGACTCTAAAGACTCGACACTACGCTGGCAGTGGGTTTAACCACAGACCGCAAGCGGCACTAGCTGTGCGTAACGGTCCCCAGGTAATGCCGACAAGAAGACCGACGAGGCGAAACCCATCTGAACTCCTACTGAGCCTGAGCGTGACATTCTCCGTACAGTCCGGTCTGTTCGTCTGATACATCGCATGGCGGGCCTAGGGGGCGGTAAACGTCAGTCCCCCAATAGCGGTACAAGTCGTGCCGGAGTGAAGCCCAATACACCCTGAGATAACACTGGAAACCTACCAGTATATCTCGTTTGCCCTGGCCAGGGACTACTCGTGTAATGGCTCTCCTAGACACAGCGTGATGTCAACCCCCAATACCGGGAGAGACGAATCCTGTCTAACCGTCACTGCCTCCAAGTGCTTCGGGACTGCACCCAACCACCACCTGTTTGCACGACTCCTTTGAGCCGTGGTAGGGTAGTGATCAAAGTACAGTGGGAACACACTCGAGGCGGAGTGACAGTGTCAAGTCAGCGGACTAAGCTGTACTCATGTCACCTGGGAACTGATAACTGACGATAGGTATAATACCAACTAGTCAGTTCCCGACGAGTCCTGTCCAGTGTACCCGTAACCTAACGAGCACCCGCATACTATCTCAAGTACGACGTACTGACGGCTGTGGGACAGACCGTCTCCCACACTGGGATGAGAAGCGCATGCGCTGGTCTACTCCGGAGTATCGATGCCCTGTCTCGATAGTCCTGTGACCAGGGACCTGAATAAGGATGTGCTTATAGATTACCCAGCCCCCACTAGTGTGACTGCCATCACAACGCTGGTAATCAAGCAAAGATCCTAAGGGCTCCACTAATGCGTATAAGTGATATACTGAAATAAACACAAGTACACATTGAAGTAGAAACAAACCAAGTAGCATACTACTATTTTGAGCAAGATTGTATATACAAGGTGAATATCCCAAGCATCCATCAAGTAATATACAAACTAGTATGATACAGTAATGGCCTCTAGGGCATATACACTAACAGTCTCAGGATACTGCCATGATATAAAGATCGGAAAAATCCTGGTCGATAACGGATCATCTGTTAATCTCCTTAACGTGCGAGTGTTGAAGGAAATCTGCATGAGCGTCCAACACCTCGCTCGAGACAAGATCACCATCTCCGGATTCGACTCCCAATCATCAAAGACTCTTGGATCTGTGATACTGACGCTACGCTTCGGGCTGCTCGTCACGGACATTAAATTCCACGTCATAGATGCCAAGACATGCTACAATGCTCTGCTCGGCCGACCATGGTTACACGAGTACAACATCATCTCTTCTACACAGCATCAGTGTCTGAAATATTTTAGGGATGGTCTCGAGTATACCATGACGGGAGAACTGAATCCGTTTTCCGTGAACGAAGTTCGCAAATATGAAGATGCCAAATACTTCTTACCGAGTTTCGAAGACACGGAAAAGTGTCACAAGCCGGAGAATAAAACTAATGCTACCATCCCTGTCTTCGGCAGTGATACCGAGGAGGAAGAGGAGATAGTTTATTCGGGTCCGCCCCAATACACCAAGCCGGGACCATCCGCTCCTACGTTGATATTTGGTAGTGATTCGGAGGATGAGGCCCATGCTGTATTCTCTGCTCGACCTTCAATACGAGTTTCCGCTGACGAAGAGCAAAGTCTGCAAGTCGCCATGGTGCCGCTTAAACATTATAATGAACTGGATGCGCTCGATACCGACGGTGTAGAGGATCTGCAGATGTTCTATATCCTTCCCAGGCGAGAAGGCGAGAAGGCAATTCTATTCTACTGCTCTGAAGAAAACAAAGTGGAGAAAGAAATCTGGCATGGCGCGGATCCTACGCTTGATAGGCTTCAGCCCATCCGTCTCCCCAGATACTATACAGAAGGCTTGAAAAGGTTGCTGAAACGACAAGGGATATCCTTCAAGCAGACTGTTCGAAGAGCCAAGTTCTATGACAAAGTCTGGAACGTTCCCGGAACTCAACGCAAACTGCCTAATGGGAGGATGGAAACAAAAGGGCTTGGATACATCCGGTAAAAGAAACGAGAGTTACTACACGGCTGCTACGTCGTGTATGACTTCGATGAAGAAGAGGATGCTCAATGGGAGGACGCTAATCCCGAATCAGTAAAAGTTCCAGATGCAAAAGTACCCTGTCCGTCGTTCGAAGAGCAAATGGACAAGCTAATAAGGGAAGCTGGTCAAAAAGTCCGAGACGACCATAACCGCGAAATGGTCATCTACGAGAAAGCCAAAATGCAACGTCTCCTCCAACAGGCCGTGAAAGTGGAAAATGCCGCTCCTTGTCAACTTGTTATAAAGAAAGCTCGACGCAAAGGCAGAAACAAGTCGAAACGCCAAAAAGACGCTCAACAGCAATGAAGCGGGGCTAAGAGGCGACGCAAGCGGGAACCGAACGGTTCCGATCTATCCCTTATGAGGAAAATGGGTCGAGCATACTCTTTTCCTCGGGACAAGACCAAGAAAATACCTGACCTCGCTCTAAAATATCAAATGCTTACACTGCCGGAGTCCAAAAACCCCGAACAAGCAGGCGAAGTCTCTGACCCAAATTATTGCTCTTACCATCGAGTAATAGGGCACCCGCTCGAAGACTGCTTCACCTTTAAGAATTGGGTCGAAGATCAGTACCAGCTCGGCAAGTTCGCTCTGTCTGACAACTGGAGGGTAACGCCGCCACAGAAGCACGAATCCAAAGCCACGAGAACAGAACCAACTCCACATTAGGATTGGAAGCGGATTAGCACTTGTCACATGATAACAATATTAAAAGAAGAGCCCGAGAACATGGACAACCTTCCCTGGTGCTTCGAAAATAGCAACGATGAAGTGATCTCAGAGTTTCCACCAGCGCCGAAAGAGCTGGAAGATGGAATCCATACCACGGCAGATAACCTCAAGAAAATTGAGTTGGGGACGGCGAATGACCCATGACCGACATTCATTAGTGAGCTGCTGTCTGAAGAGAAGGTGGCTTCGTTAAAAGACGTCCTTGTACAACACAAAGATTGCTTCGCATGGAACTATTCCGAGATGCCAGGACTAGATCCAGAAATTGCTGTGCATAAATTGGCAATATCCCCGGACGTCAAGCCAGTCAAACAGGCGCCGAGGAGAATGCGGCTCGAGCTTGAGATGAGCATCAACGCCGAGGTCAAGAAGTTAATCGACTCTGGCTTTATCCAGGAGGTTCAATATCCTGAATGGATCGCTAACATCGTCCCGGTGATGAAGAAAAATGGGATGGTGCGCATATGCGTGGACTTTCGGGATCTCAATAAAGCCTGCCTGAAGGGTGATTTCCCGGTACCAGTCACCAAACTAATGATAGACAATACGTCCACTCATGAGGTTTTCTCCTTCATGGACGGCTCATCAGGGTATAATCAGATAAAGATGCATCCCGAAGACCAGAAGCATACCACTTTTCGAACCCCTTTGGAAATATTTTGTTACAAGGTGATTCCCTTCGGTCTAAAGAACGCCAGTGCCACCTATCAAAGGGCCATGACGAAGATCTTCGATGACCTGATATATGAAATCGTCGAATGCTATATCGATGACCTCGTGGTTAAGAGCAAATCATACGAGGAACATCTCGAGCATCTAAAGACTATATTTCGACGCCTTCGACAATACAACTTGAAGATGAACCCTCTCAAGTGTGCATTCGAAGTTTCTTCGGGCAAATTCCTGGGATTCATCGTCCGACACTGAGGCATCGAGATAGATCTGTCAAAGATCAAGGCGATCATGGAAATGCCTCCGCCGAGAACTCTCAAACAGTTGCGGTCTCTCCAGGGGAAGCTCGCATATATTTGGTGATTTATAGCCAACCTCTCTGGCAAGTGCCGCCCTTACAGTCACCTGATGAAGAAGGGGACTCCATTCGTTTGGGATCAAAAATGCCAGGGCGCGCTGGACGAGATTAAACAGTACCTGCAGAACTCGCTAGTGTTGGCTGCTCCGGTTAAGGGAAAGCCTCTCATTCTTTACACGACCGCCCTCGAAGGTTCTTTAGGCGCATTGTGGGTGCAAGAGAATGACCAGGGGAAAGAAAGCGCACTCTACTACTTAAGTCGAGTTCTACTGGGGGCAGAAAGCAACTATTCACCTATTGAAAAACACTGCCTGGCGTTGATCTTCGCGATAACAAAGCTCAGGCACTATGCGTTGGTGCATGAGGTCCGTCTCATTTCGAAGGTGGACCCTCTTAAATACTTAATTTTAAAAGCTATATTGACGGGATGACTCGCTAAATGGGCTCTGCTCTTGATGGAGTTCTCGATAACCTATCAACCTCTCAAGGTAGTGAAAGGCCAGGCCATCGCCGACTTCCTCGCTGAGCATCCGATACCCGCCGATTCTCCTTTGAATTGCGATCTTCCAGACGAACATGCGTTTGATGCGATCGACGGTGGTGATACCCGATGGGAGCTTTATTTCGACGGAGCATCTTCCATGAAGAAGCACAAGCAAAATACCCTTGTAATCAAATCAAGGGTAGACTCATCTTTGTAACTCCACAAGGAAGGATAATGCGCTTTGCATTCTCCCTAACAGAGCCGAGGACGAATAACGAAGCCGAATACGAAGCTTTGATAGCAGGCCTCGAGATCGCCATTGACATGGGAATTGAAAACCTCCTCATATACGGAGATTCTAAACTGGTCGTTAGTCAAGTAAACGGCGACTACCAAACGTGCAAACCGGAGTTGGTGAAGTACGGTGAAAAGGTGCAATAACTGTTGACCCAAATTCCCTCCTATACTTTGGAAAGCATAACACGCGCGGAAAATAGCAAAGCGGACGCGTTAGCTAAGCTCGCTAAAGAACTGGCTGACGAGAACCTCGATGACGTCAGAATCATGGTACAAAGCCGTCGAGTGCTCGCTCCAGCAGAAATATCTCCGGAATCATCCGAAGAAAAGGGAGCGACTGAGCAGACGACCTTACAAATAAAAGAATGAGAAAAGGCTGAGGACTGGAGGGAAGTCTTTATAGACTACTTTAAGTCCCGTCGAATGCCCGAAGATGCGTCCACAAGACATCAGCTCATGAAACGAGCTCTGTCTTTCGCCTTCGTCAATGATACTTTGTACAAGAGGTCGTCTGATTCTCTGTGGCTGAGATGCTTAGGACCGGATGAAGCAGAAAGAGTCGTTCAGGAAGTCCATGACGGAATCTGTGGTTCTCACCAAGCGGGCCCGAAGATGAAGTTGATGATCAAACGGATGGGCTACTATTGGCCCACGATGATTCAGGATTGCCTCGAATATGCGAAGCAATGCCACTCATGCCAAATCCATGGGGACTTCATCCACCAGCATCCAAATCCACTACATCTAACGGTGGCTAGCTGGCCGTTTGAAATGTGGGGAACTGACATAGTCGGCCCTATCGAACCAGCGTCTTCCAGAGGACATCGTTTCATCCTGGCGATGACCGATTACTTCTCCAAATGGGCAGAGGCAGTACCGCTGAGAGAAGTGAAGACGGAGAATATCCTCCATTTCTTCAGGAAGCACGTCATATATCGGTTTGGAACTCCGCGACGGATCATCTCCGATAACGGGCCAGCTTACAGAAGCCACAAGATCAGTCGCTTCGCGCAACAACACAATATAGACTGGAGAAATTCCTCAGTTTATAATCCGCGAGCTAATGGTCTAGCCGAGGCCTTCAACAAGACCCTGACGAAGATCATGAAAAAGACGATGTCCCGAAATAAGAAAGACTGGCACGAGAGACTGCAAGAGGCTCTTTGGGCGTATCGAACTACGTTCAAGACGGCCACGAACACAACGCCATACGCGTTGGTATTCGGTACGGAAGCAGTACTCCCCCTCGAGATAGAGCTACCCTCTCTACGAGTGGCAGTCCACTACGAGTTGACAAATGAAGAGAATGCTCACCTTCGCCTTGAGGAGCTCAATGCCCTTGATGAAACACGACTCATAGCGCAACAAAATCTGGAAGCTTATAAAGCAAAGATGACGCGCTCATATGAAAGATTGACCCGACTGAGGACATTCCGCCAAGGCGAACTTATGCTAGTAGTCAAAAGGCCTATGATCTCCAATCGCGTCAAGCGGGGAAAATTCGAGCCAAACTTTGAAGGCCCGTACATCATAGATAAGGTCTACCAGGGTAGGGCCTATCTACTCATGGACATTCACGGTGAAAGGCCTTTCAGACCAATAAACGGTCGCTTCCTAAAGAAATACTACGCTTAATGAGCCACAGCTTAGGTCAATGATAGATGACGACGACTATGTCCGCTCGCTATCTTCCTAAGCTCAAGCTTTATAAGCAGTATCCAGCCTTCTCAATGACGGGCCGAAACGTCCTTAAACTAATAGCGGACCGAAACGTCTTTAAACTACTACCGCAGCATCCTTAGGCTGACGAGATGAAAAGAAAAAAGAAAAAGAAAAAAGAAAATAAAAAAAATGAATGATAAAAACGGTATGTCCGTAAGCAAAAAGGGCACGGATGAAAACCCGAAAGGGCTCCGTGAGTAAAAACAGCAGGGCTACCGGCGAGTGTTCGTGAAAACCCGAAAGGGCGCGACCTCGTAAAAAAAAGTAAATAAGAATAAAAAGAATAAAAAAAACAGTATGTCCATAAGCAAAATGGGTACGGATGAAAACCCGAAAAGGCTCCGTGAGTAAAAACAGCAGGGCTACCGGCGAGTGTTCGTGAAAATCCGAAAGGGCACGACCTCGTAAAAAAAGTAAATAAGAATAAAATGAATAAAAAAAATTGGTATGTCCATAAGCAAAATGGGCACGGATGAAAACTCGAAAGGGCTCCGTGAGTAAAAACAGCAGGACTACCGGCGAGTGTTTGTGAAAACCCGAAAGGGCGCAACCTCGTTAAAAGACACTTATAGGGTCCTCTGGACCTTGTAAGGAGAAACCACCCGCGTGAGATCCTTTACAACTCATAAGGGAGCAGCACACTTAGGGATCTACATGATTCCTAAGGAGAAAATACACTTGCGAGATCCTCACGACTCGTAAGGAGAGCTCTCTTATGAGACTCTCACGGCTCATAAGGTTTGAAAGTCTTAAATTACAAAGACTTAAACCTGTGCTTAAGCAACCCCCACAACTTTCGATATTACCCTACAAGTGGTCCAATACTGGCTCTTGTATACAATCCAAGGGCGCGAATAAACATTTCCCTAACTAAGTCCCATCCGAGACTGGGGATATGTTCGCATGGTGAACAACCCTTGTAAATCCTCTTGATTTACAAGGAGAAAACCCTCCTGTAGGATCCTTACGACTTACAGAGGAACAAACACTTAGGAATCCTCACGATTCCTAAGGAGAAAATACACCTACAAGATCCTCACGACTTGTAGGGAGAAATACCTTTGTGAGACCCCTACGGCTCATGAAGTTAAAAGCCTTAGTCGACAGGACCTTAACCCTATTCGCTAAGCCACCTTTGTTCGACATCGACAGAGGCAAATGATGATTCGCTCTTGGCAATATCCCAGTTGTAGCGGTGCTGATGCCGAAATCGGTGTCTAATTTCAGGTTTACGGTGAAAAGCCGGTAGGCCGCACATGCGTACGAAATAGCCGAAATGATAGGGCAACTTGCAATAAGAAGCAGCAAGTAAAAATGTATGCATGCAAAATAAGCCGAAATGATTGGGCAACTCGCAATAAAAAGCAGCGAGTAAAAATAAAATAAACAGCCAAAATGATTGGGCACCGCGAAAAATAGCCGAAATGATTGGGCAATCGCGACCTTCGCGATATAAAAGTTGAAATGATAGAGCATCGCGGAAATAAAAAAAATGATAATAAAACTTTTGCCCTATAGTTGAGATCACATCGATCCCTGTATACAATCCAAGGGCGCAAACAAAGAAGGAACCTTACTTTCCCAAAGGCTCCGCCAGAAAACGAAGCCAAATCTCGACGGATCATCCCGACCCCGAAGGAGCCAGTGTCTTCGGCAAAATACTTTGACTCGAGGAAACAAGTGTCCTTAACGAAGAAAATCCTGATTCGCGTCGACTCGCAGAGAAACCAGTGTCTCCGTGGGAAATTCTCGATTCGTTTCAACACCAGGGAAATAAATAATCCTTGGCAAATATCTCAACTCAGGGAAACCAGAGTCCTTGACGAGAGCCTCCTAATTCGCGTCGACTCGCGGAGAAACCAGTGTCTCCGTGGGAAATTCTCGATTCGTTTCAACACCAGGGAAACAAATAATCCTTGGCAAATACCTCAACTCAGGGAAACCAACGTCCTTGATGAGAGCCTCCTGATTCGCGTCTACTCGCGGAGAAACCAGTGTCTCCGTGGGAAATTCTCGATTCGTTTCAACACCAGGGAAAAAAATAATCCTTGGCAAATACCTCAACTCAGGGAAACCAGCGTCCTTGATGAGAGCCTCCTGATTCGCGTCGACTCGCGGAGAAACCAGTGTATCCGTGGGAAATTCTCGATTCGTTTCAACACCAGGGAAACAAATAATCCTTGGCAAATACCTCAACTCAGGGAAACCAGCGTCCTTGATGAGAGCCTCCTGATTCGCGTCGACTCGCAGAGAAACCGGTGTCTCCGTGGGAAATTCTCGATTCGTTTCAACACCAGGGAAACAAATAATCCTTGGCAAATATCTCAATTCAGGGAAACTAGCGTCCTTGATGAGAGCCTCCTGATTCGCGTCGACTCGCAGAGCAACCAGTGTCTCCGTGGGAAATTCTCGATTCGTTTCAACACCAGGGAAACAAATAATCCTTGGCAAATAGCTCAACTCAGGGAAACCAGCGTCCTTGATGAGAGCCTCCTGATTCGCGTCGACTCGCAAAGAAACCGGTGTCTCCGCGGGAAATTCTCGATTCGTTTCAACACCAGGAAAACAAATAATCCTTGGCAAATACCTCAATTCAGGGAAACTAGCGTCCTTGATGAGAGCCTCCTGATTCGCGTCGACTCGCAGAGCAACCGGTGTCTCCGTGGGAAATTCTCGATTCGTTTCAACACCAGGGAAACAAATAATCCTTGGCAAATACCTCAATTCAGGGAAACTAGCGTCCTTGATGAAAGCCTCCTGATTCACGTCGGCTCGCAGAGAAACCAGTGTCTCCGCAGAAAATTCCCGATTCGTCTCAACTTGCAAGGTGAAGCCTCAGGTAGCAGGGATTTAAAAACTTTCTTACTGAACAATGGGACCCTGCAAGTCGGTCTAAAACGGTCTCTTGCATACTATTCACGGGTCTCACTCTCCAAAGTCGTGTTTTGACAAGGAGGGAAACAACCGCTTACGGGTCCTCTCGACTCGTAAGAGGGAAATTCTCTTATAGGATCCTTACGACTTATAAGAGGAAACGCACTTGGGAATCCTCACGATTCCAAAGGAGAAAATCCACCTATGAGATCCTCTCGATCTGTAGGGAGAAAAGTCTCTATGAGACCCTCACGGCTCATAGAGTTCAGATCTGAACCTGCGGCCTAAGCCATCGCTATTTCTTGAGGAAATCAAGATGCGTGCTCTATTATCTGTCAACCATGTTTACTAAGGTGGCATGCTGATAATAAAAGAAAGAAAAGGTGAAGAAGTGACACAAGACATTACAAAGAATGTATATCTTTTATTCATAAACTTAATTGGGTACAAGATACATTGTGTTAAAAAATAAAAAATATATATATATATATACATTTTTTTTACAAGTACAAATGATACAAAAAGGGATAGCTACTGAGGAGGAAGTGTCTTTAACAAATCCGCAAGCTGCTCTCGCACTTCCTTCAGCGCCTCCTCCTGAATGGCTGCCGCGGCCACTTCCGCTTCCACCTGGGCCCGCTGCTGCAAAAAGGATGAAAGTTGCTCCTCCGCTGCCTTCTGGGCTGCTTCCTGGTTAGGTGCATCCTGCTCAACAACGTCAAGCTGTTGCCTCAGTGATAACCCTTTGGAGAGGCAGTGCAGAAGGCCCTCAAAGATAACCTTCAGCCGTGCAGCGTTGGCCTCCACCCGAGCATGCAGTTGGGCAGATTTGCTCGAAGTCTCACCACGCTCCTTACGCCTTGAAGTAACTTCTTGTTCGAGATGGCGGAAGTAAGAAGCACTCTGCTCAATCCACGCTGCTCTTTGATGGCTGGCGGCTAAGGTCTCGGGAACGGGGCGCATCGACTCCAGCTGATGCAGGCGAGCCTCGATCTCCCTGCAATGGTTAACCCAAGACGTGATGATGCCCTCGTCATGGAAGTTCATGAGTATCACCAGCATCGGGTTAACCGCCGTAGCGAAGTCTGCAGCAGATGTAGCAGTCTCGACGTTGAGTTCCTCAACGTAATCGCTCAACATGCGCAGACTATTCGCGGCGCCTTTCGAAGATGGACGTCTCAAATAAGGACCTGCCGGCATTGTGATGCGAGGCTCGAAGTGCGCCGAGACCGGAACGACAGCTGAAAAGAAACAAGATGTGATCAGATAACAGTTCAGGAAATAAAAAAGGGAGGAGTTATCAATGTGATAGTCGTTGTACCAGATGAGGCAGGTGGTAGGGCCGGAAGGGCCGGTGGCGCAGCCGATCTTTCATCCCCTCCTTCAATTTGTAGCACTACAGTCGGGACGAGGAAAAAAGTTAGAAGTAATTCCATCAATGAAAAAGAAAAGATATTAATGGAAATCATACTCACCAGCACCACCAGAGGAAGAAGCGAATTCAGATGGGAAGGAGAAGTGTGAGAGCAACACTTGATAAAGATGGTCAAAGAGCACTCCTAAAAAGACATAACAGTACGATTTTAGTACACAAATTATACGTCTGAAAGATAAGATTAATAAGTTACAAACCCATACCTTCCAGCATCTTCGATGGTATGAGAGAGGGTTGAGAGGTGACCACAGCCAAGGCAGTCGTTGAAGGCGCTCCCTCGAGCAGTGGGGCATCGGCGCTGGCTGCACCTGCGTTACGAACAAAGGTGAACTTGTCAGAAAGGATTGTAAGGTAAAGAAAGACAGCAACTTGAGATTTACCTGATGAGCTGCCGGCTGAAACAGAGACGACTCCCTCCTCCATCGACATGAGGCCACCGCCCGTGGCCTCATCACCCGACTCAATGGGGGCCGTCGTCATCCCCGCGTGGCCAGGAGACGGCGGAAGATCGTAGATGGGGAGGGCAATGATCGGAGCATTTCCGGACTCTTGAGAGAGAGCGGCTGACTCTTCCCCAAGAGTCATGCCCATCTCACCCGCTACTTCTTCGGGCTCCGCGGTCTCCATCGGCTCATCCGCCGTCACCACGAGGTCGCCGGCCTCAAGCGCCTCGTCCGCCACTACCCTGGGCTCGGTTATAACGATCATTTCATGTTAGGTCCACGTTACTTCTCCCGGTACTTTCGGGGTTGCGGAAACGGTAAAACAAATTTTTTTCTGAACATGGTAACATGGACCATAAAAGCCGGATCTTTACTAAACAATACACTAGCATCCTAACTAGAGATTTATCTACTCGGTTAGGGGTTATACCTCAACTTGAACTCCTTCTCTTCTTGTTGTTCTTCTCCTTGCTTGCCCCGAGGCTTGATCCGGACTTTGGTCACCTCCGCGGCCTCCTTGAGTCGAAGACGATCCACCCGAGAGATGTACACCGAGCTCCACCTCGAGCCGAGGTAACTAGGGCAAAGAGATTGCTAATCTAGAAGCCCTAGGTTGTGTAGAAGTGATAAAGGGATGGTTTTGTCTTTGTGGGATCTTTATCTCTCAACACATGAGATCGAAAGATGAATCAAGAGGAGGAAGAAGAAGGAGGAGCTAGCAACCATGGTTCATTTCTTTTTCTTCTCACTTGAAAAAGGCAAGAGAGAGAATGAGAAAGAAATTGTGTGCATAAGAAAATGAACCATGGTTCAATAATGCAAAAACAATATCATTACTAATCCCATCAAGATAAAGTTTGATGGCTATATTGAAATGACCATTATCATAATCAAAATAGAAAAAGAAAAAGAAAAGAAGAGTGTAGATCTCTCTTGAAAGTCAATGGTCAACACGATTAGCCATCATAAAATTATCACTAAAAGGATTAGTAAATGATGTCCGCGGCTCATAATGGTTTTGACCAAACGAACTGTCAAAACCCTAATGAGCCTGCCACATAACGGTTTTGGCCGAACCAACTGCCAAAACCCTAATGAGGCACCTCCTCCTTCATCGCTCCGGAAAACTGTGCATACACACCTGTATCCGCATTCTGTAGAATGCGGATGCGCAGAAGACAAAACAAATCCATCCGTGCAATACTAGGATCCGGCTTAAACCAAAGCCCACTAGTATTGCCTGCCCGAACACCACACGCACACAAGTGTACGTAAGTGATCGCAGCCCTGCCGTAAAACCATATGGCCTCTACACGTTTCGCTCAGTGCAGGGAAACTCTCTGTGTGGGACTCTAAAGACTCGACACTACGCTGGCAGTGGGTTTAACCATAGACCGCAAGCGGCACTAGCTGTACGTAACGGTCCCCAGGTAGATGTCGATAAGAAGGCCGATGAGGTAAACCCATCCGAACTCCTACTGAGCCTGTATGTGACAATCTCCGTACAGTCCGGTCTGTTCGTCTGATACATCGCATGGCGGGCCTAGGGGGCGGTAAACGTCAGTCCCCTAATAGCGGTACAAGTCGTGTCGGAGTGAAGCCCATTACACCCTGAGATAACTCTGGAAACCTACCAGTATATCTCGCTTGCCCTGGCCAGGGACTACTCGTGTAATGGCTCTCCTAAACACAGCGCGATGTCAACCCCCAATACCGGGAGAGACGAATCCTGTCTAACCGTCACTGCCTCCAAGTGCTTCGGGACTGCACCCAACTACTACCTGTTTGCACGACTCAGTAGAGCCGTGGTAGGGTAGTAATCAAAGAACAGTGGGAACACACTCGAGGCGAAGTGACAGTGTCAAGTCAGCGGACTAAGCTGTACTCATGTCACCTGGGAACTGATAACTGACGATAGGTATAATACCAACCATCAGTTCCCGACGAGTCCTGTCCAGTGTACTCGTAACCTAACGAGCACCCGCATACTATCTCAAGTACGACGTACTGGCGGCTGTGGGACAGACCGTCTCCCGTGCTGGGATGAGAAGCGCATACGCTAGTCTACTCTGGAGTATCGATGCCCTATCTCGATAATCCCACGACTAGGGACGTGTATAAGGATGTGCTTGTGGATTACCCAGCCCCCACGAGTGTGATCGCCATCACAACGCCGGTAATCAAGCAAAGATCCTAAGGGCTCTACTAATGCGTATAGGTGATATAATAAAGAAACACATAAGTACACATTAAAGCAGAGACAAACCAAGTAGCATAGTACTATATTGAGCAAGATTGTCTATACAACTGTGAATATCCCAAGCTTCCATCAAGTAATATACATACTAGTATGATACAGTAATGGCCTCTAGGGCATATACACTAACATTTCATCTGCTGCCACTTCAGGCTCGGCATCAATGACCTTCTCGGCTGCAGATCCCTCAACCTCCATCTCAGGCTCCGCAGCCCCAGCGACGTTGCCCACCATCATCTCGGGTTCGGCAGGTGCCGCCTCCTCTGTTTCCTTGGGATTGACGGTCTCTGCCTCCCCCTCGGTCAGACTTGGCCCTGCAGGATAGAATATATAAGAACCAGCAGCTTTATGATTCTTACAACAAAATTCTAAAAAAAGAGATACTACCTGAGGTGGACTTATTGTTAGCCTCCCTACTGGCGCGCACCGCCTGTCTATGAGCCGTAGACAAGGCGACCGGGTGCTCTTCTGATGGTGTATCGGCATGAGGGATGGTGCTTGGGCCAGCTCCAATGGCCAAGGCAGCCCTGCGTGCCTTCGCTTCGCGCCTTGACCGTTTCCTCTCCTCCCGAGCTGTCGCGATGGATCTCTTCGACGCTTCCTTCATCAAGGCGTCGTCTTCCTCGTTCAGAGATGCCTCCAGAGCCTTTAAGGCATCTTTCATCGGCTCTTCGAGACGGACCTCCCGCGGTAGCCCCGAGGAAGCAGGAACATCGGCAGCTGGCAGAATGTCCGCGTCGCTTGGCGGGAACGACATTGAGGGTCCTGCGATAAAAAAGGAGAGGTTAGATCGACCATAACACAAGGGAAACGAAAAATTGATGAATTGAAACTTACTAAGGCTTAAAGACGCTCCAAGGCGTTCCTCCTCTTGGAAAGTCTTGAGGGAAGCGGCAATGGCTTCTTCAGTGGTGATGCCTGTTGGAAGAAAAGAAGGAAAAATCTTAGTCACAGGCAATAATAAAAATATGATGCAATAAAAAATGTGACTAGTGATTACCTGATGCTGCAAGCTTAGCCAGCCACGCATCGCACCTCGCCAACCACTCCGAAGCTTCGAGGGCGGCCTCCAAGTCCGTGTCATCCGGCGGCATGACTAATCCCTCGTTAGTCCCATATTCACTCAGGCCCTCACCATAGGGAGCGTGGGGTTCCTGACCGAACACGACGTCTGCGGCGAAGAGCGACTTCTTTTTCTTCTGCCCGCCAACCCTAGGTGCACGCAGGATCGACTTGCGCTTGGCAGACACCTTGGGGCGGCGGGTCCCGATGTCCGCACCCACACCAGGCTCTGGCGAAGCCACAACTACTGTCTCCCCTGGAGCACAGGGAGCTGGTGGTGCATCCACAATATCGGGAAGCGGCAATCCGGGTAGAGGACTCTGCGCACGCGGTGGTCCGACTCTGTCATCTTTCAGTGGAGGCACTATCGGGGTCTTCGGCACCAGAGGAGCTTTGCGGTCGCTGCCGGGAGGTGTACCTTTACGGTCGACCAACACTCGCCTCTCTTCCTTTATAACGGCTCTCGTTGAATGATTGTACCACTCTTTATATACATTGAGGAGTCGTAGAGCGCAGGCCGGCGCACTGATAAAAAAATGAGAACCCGTGTTCAGGCGCATGAAATGATGCAGCGTGCTCTCCATCCCTTCTTCGGTCGCAGCAGGTTCCGAAAAGAATGCCTCCAAGGGTACCCCTTGATCGTAGCCCAGTTGTTGGGCGAAACAATACGGGTTGTATCTCATGAAAATCGCCGCACCGTTCTGCCTGAATACTAGGAAGCTTGGTCAAATAGAATATAAGTGGAGGGTCTCCCGGGCCGTCAAAACTGAGGCTCCATCTTTGAAAGAGTCTTGTAATGGTCGCACCGCAGTAGTGGACGCCTTTCCAATAGTCAATACCTTGTCGATGAAGGACATCCCGTCTCTAACGGTGTGAGGGCGAAAGAGTAAACCCCTGGCGTTCCGTGGTGATGGAGTCACAATTGATGCGCCGATCAACTGTATGATGCGAGGGAAACCGCACTCATCGAAGAACGAGGGCCTTTTATGCATGCTGAAGACACCCGCCGTGTGTAGCTCGAGCCATGATACAAAGTAGTGCATCGGGAAGACCACGTGCAGTACTCCAGGCTCATTAGCATCCGCTGCTCGACTGAGGCCATGATATAAGTGTGCCAAGCCGGCGATCCCAATGGCCACTTTTACCCCGATGGTCATCTGGTGGGCTGGGTAAAAGAAAGAGGGCCCCATATGGCGAGAGTGCATTGGGATCGCAAACCAACTCAGCCATAACCCAAGAAATCCTAAGAAAAAGGCCTCCTCGTCCATCCCAGGGGCTGCAATTTCTGCAAAAGACATGGTCGAGAAGTCCGGAAGGGAAAAACCCTTTTGGTCTATTTCATTCACCGGCAGGTTATCCAAACCTAGACCGAAAGGATCATCAAGGGTAGCAAAGTTGGCAGATTCTGACGAGAGGACGCTTGGGCGAAGGAACTGAGTGATGAAATCCTCAAAGCTAACTCCGCGACTCCCATGTTCGATGAAAAAAGCCTCATAGATGTTCAACACTTTAATCAAGCTTGGGAATTTGTGTTGAACAGCATTCTCCGGCGTGAGCCCCCTTACCACCGGCTTAGCACCGAAGACATACTCATCTGTCAGAAGCAATTCCTCATAGTGCTCCCCAATAACCGGTAAACCGGAGACCTCTGTAAACTCCTCCAGAGAAATTGACACCTCCCGATCCATTGCAAGGAAAGTGTGGGTAGGAATGTTCCACTGCTCCAGGAAAGCCTTGAACCACCAGGTGGGAAGCGTGGGATACTGGAAGAGGGAGAGGTAAACCGCAGTATATAATCCTAACCTTATCAACTGCGACTTCTTCGTCGACAGGATATACCGGGCCCACGGCAGATAGCCGATCGGGTGGCGGGGGATCAGACCGATGTTATATGATTGCCCCCAAGGTCGCGCCTTGCCTTGACAGATACGGCGTCCCAGGATATCCAAAACCATAGGACGCTGAACCGGGATTGCATCTATGGTGGGGTGGAGAAAGCCCTTCGAGGTCCAATCAACCATCTCCACGGCATACTGCACCGAGGGAGGGGTGGCATAGTGAATCGCCGTAATGGGTTCTGACGATACTGCGCATGTGAAGCTCTGTCGACCCATGATAATCTGGTTGTACCACAACCCCCAAAGGTGGAGACTCTTATATTCCGGGTCGTGGTCCTTAATCATGGCTAGAACTTCGCGGTCCAAGGGCGCTTCAGGAAACCCTTCCTCCGAGCGAGCGAACGGGAATGAAGTATCAAGAGGCATGGTCACTGCAAGGGAACAAAAAATAGCCGTTAGTGCTGCAATTCCAACGCTTGGCGTTTAGAAACTTTTAAAAAATTAATTAATTAAAACTAATCACACCACACTGCAGTGCAGTGGGTAGGGGACCAAATGGGGACCCACAAAATCTGAATGAAAGTGCCTCATTTAATAAGACAGCCCCATCATTGGGTGAGACTGTCAATTAATGAAAAGATCCCCAAGAGAATATTCTCATTGGTGAGAAATCCCTAGAGACCAGGAGAAAATCTCCACTTTCAGAGCAAAGCTCTGTCACAGAATGACACTTGTCAAATTCTGGTCTCAAAGGAATAAAATTCCTTAAAAAGAGCTTAGCTCTGTAATAGTGATAAAAAAATCCATCAAAAAGAGAATTTTAATTTTAAAAAGAAATTAAAAATTAAAAAAAATTTGGGATCTTGAAAATCCAAGAAAACTCTTAAGAGTTCATCATCAGAAGATCATGAGATCAATATTCTGTCAATAAGCAAAGCTCTGTTCATAGTTTAAGAAACCCTAAAACAAATTCTTGAGAGCAAAGCTCTGTTTATGAAACCCCAAAGGGGATTTCTTTAGATCAAAAGATCTGTGAGAGCAAAGCACTTTTGGTTAAGATTGATTTGAATTAATTTAATTTAAATTAAAATTACATAAAGTTTTCTAACTTTGGAAACGAGCAAAGATCTGAAGTTCTTAAGCAAGAGCAAAACTCTGGAAAATCAAAATCTTGAAAAATGGTGAAGATTTTCTAAGGGCCAGATGTCCTATTTATAAGGCGCTTGCGCCCCTTCAGCTCACCCGTTGATCCAACGGTCAGGAGCTTGCCACCGCTGCACTCACGTGCGCGCCACATGAGCGCAACGGTAGGGGGGCATTTGTTTCCTCCAATCAGAGCAAAGCTCTGTTGAAATTCAAAATTCAAATTTCGAAGCAACGCTTCAAATCCCGGGCGCAACGCACTACGTGTCAGGCGCTGATACGTCAGCGCAGCGCCCAAAGGAGCGCGCCCAATCAGAGCAAATCTCTATTAAAAAACAAATAGAAGCAAAGCTTCAGTTGCGCAAGCGCTGCGCTGCGCAACACGTGTTAGCGCAGTCACTTTTGCGCAAGCGCTGTGCTGCGCGACACGTGTCAGCGCAGTTGCGCTGTGCTGTGCGCTGCGCGACACGTGTCAGCGTAGTTGCGCAAGCGCAGTTGCGCTGCGCTGTGCGCTGCGTGACACATGTCACGCGCTGGGGCATTTGCGCCAAACAGAATTAAAATTTTAAAGAAATCTTTCTGTTCTTGTCAAAATAAGAAGATTTTTTTCTGTAAAACAGGAGCCCTTGGATCAAAAATCCAACGGTGGGGAAAATTCCCCAAATCACTCAGAGAAAAATCTCTTTAACAAATTTAACTAATTTATGGGCACTATATAAAGGACCCTAGACCTCAATCCAAAAAAAAGAACATAATCATTGAGAACTCTGAAGAATTGGAGAGAATTTCTCAAGAACAAAAAAGGTAGAAACCTTTAGAAAAAAAAAGAAAATTCTCTTATAAACAGATCATTGATCTGAGAAGAAGATCAATGATCTTCAATAAAAAGAAAAATAAGTAATAATAGTGCTTTGCACTTTCTTATGAACCATTGGTTCTTTGAAAACAAGAAAAACTTGTCTTCTTTGATTTAAAATCGATCAAAAGATAAAACAGTGCTTTGCACTTGAAAAATAGCACTGTTGCGCTCCTGTGTCGGCGCAAGCCACCAAGGAGCGCCACGTGTCAGCAGCGCAACAGCGCAGCGCACTGACACAGCGCACTGCGCTGTTGTGCTTGCGCTCTTCAGATCGTGACACGTGTCATCACCATATGAGTTTGCGCCTTGCGCTCCTCAATCGGCGCCAAGCACCTGACAAGCCACGTGGGGCACTGTTGGAGTATTAAATGCAATGCATTATTAAAGGGCAGATCCCAATCAAAGGTCTAATGGACCAAATAAAAGTACTGCACACTATTAAAAAGAGCAGAGCCCAATTAAAAATAATGCTATGCATTGTTTTAAAAGGGGAAAGCCCAAACAAAGGCCTAACAGGCCAAATACAAACAAAATGTTGAATATTCTCAACTGGACTTAGCCCAGTCATGGCCGTAAGTCCTCAAATTAAATTGACTGAGCAAAATTGCTCTCCTAAATCAATTTACCTCTGGTTCGAGGGTACATCTCTGAACTCCTCTGACACCTATCGTTGTAATCCTTCAACGACGTCAGAGAGGTGACGGGTCCCGACGACCACACATCAATACGGACTGCGGGGTCCTTAAACTCGTGGACTGAAACGTCCTTAAACTAATGTCGGACCGAAACATCCTTAAATTAATATCGGACCGAAACGTTTTTAAACTAATATCGGACCGAAACGTCCTTAAACTAATATCGGACCGAAACGTCCTTAAACTAATATCGGACCGAAACGTCCTTAAACTAATAATGGACCACCACGTCCCTAAATTGGCGATGGACCACCACGTCCCTAAACTCGAACAGTAGAGCCTCCAAATGCTCTTTTGCCGGATCTAAACGATCCCGTTTAAGTTGATCTTAGCCCCCAACACGGCTAACGTATCCTTAAACTTTCAAATGGACTATAAAACTCCAAATCAAATTTGGTTCAAGGGTACATCTCCTAACTCCTCTGACACCTATCGTTGCAATCCTTCAACGACGTCAGAGAGGTGACGAGTCCCGACGGCCATATATTAAATGGATCACCACGTTGAGTTGATCTTAGTCTCAAAACAGGACTAACGTATCCTTAACGAATGTTTAAGTTGATCTTAGCCTCAATACGGCTAACGTATCCTTAAACTAAAAACACCAAACCCAAATCTAAGTAAATACGGATTTGGACTAATCCACGTCCTACGGGCGACGGCATTACTCAGTCTCCGTATACAATCCACGGGCAACCACAAACAAAACAAACACACACGACACGAAGTGAAATTCTGGATAAGGAGAAAGTGGCTGCCGCGATGCGGTAGCGTAATTAACTGCAGGGGCTTGCACCTGCAGGGAAGAGCGTCCCCACAATCAAAAACCCCTTTAGCGAGGAGGAATCTGATGAAGTTGCTATATCGGCCGCATCCGTCTAAACCTCCGATACACGGTGCCATAAATCAACTTGGCATCCTCGGAGAGGTAGAAGGATAAAACCATATAGCATCTACCCCGAATCTCAGGTAAGACGTCCTCACGTCGTCTCGGCCGCCGTTCGGAGGGGAACAGGGATTTAGGTCCATGTTGGTGTTTTTGTTTGCCAACAAGAGTTGAACTTAGGACGCATATCTCATATAAATGAAGAACATCAGTTCAGGGGGAACTTGGTTTTGATCTAAGGATCGTTAATCGTATATGAGACTAAGATCAACTTAGATGGTATGGGCTAAGGATCGTTAGTCGTATATGCGACTAAGATCAACTTAGGCGATATAGATTAAGGATCGTTAGTCGTATATGGGACTAAGATCAACTTAAATATTTTAATTAAGGATCGTTGGTCTTGTTATAAACTAAGATCGATTTAATCAATCATATATATGAAGCATAAGCTTCTATATTTAATGTATATTGACTAGGTTATCCAAGCTATGGTTTGCTGGTCAAGTGCGCATGTGCTTCATAGAGTGCGCTCGTGCTTCGCATGGAACATTCATGCTTTCCCTTTTAGAGGGGCATCCATGAGTATGGGATGCGTATCTGTATGTGGTGCGCATCTGAGTTAGATGTGCATCTGTATATGATGCGAATCGGAAAAGAATGCACACTTATATGGGGTGCGCATCTGTTTGGTTTCAAGTAATGCGCATGTGCATATCACACGATGCACATATAAATAGATTACACCCTAAGCCAGAGTGCGCACTATCAAAAAGAAAGCTTTGGCTTTCATAGAGATTAAATTCTCTGTTGTTTGATTTTAGATGCATTCACATGGTGCATTTAAATTTTATGAAAGTAAAAACTTTCAAGAAAGCAATAGCTTCAGTTTTATGTGATACGATCATCTTTTAATAGAGGTTGTGCCCAAAGTCTTAGGCCTTAAAATAGACCTTTCATGAAAAGCAATGGATTTTTATAGGAGAGATAAACTCTAAGATTATTTGATCTTTGGTTTAGCGAAGTACTAGCTTCGTTCTGAAAAAAGTAATAGCTTTTATGAAATAGAGGATCCTCTTTTCTTTTTTTCCTATTACCTAGTTAACTAGGGTTTTCTTCAAAGAAAGTTTCGGTTTTGCAGAGCTTCGGTGAAGATGAAGAGAGCAAAAAGATCATAATTCTTTTCCTTTATTGTGAGGGGATTTATATTTATAGGAGAAGAATTGTTAGGATTTGTTCCTAACAATTAGGTGATTTTTATCTCAATTTGATTTTGATTAATCTATATCAATTTCTGAATGTACGCACACCATTGGATCATTGATCCAAAGATCAATTTTGTTTGATTTGTCATGTTTGTTATAAAAAAACAGATTTAAATTCATTTATATCAATTTAGGGTTCTTGCGCACCATTGGATCATTGATCCAAAGATCAATTTTGTTTTATTTGCTTGTCTGTTAATTGATAGAAGATTTTCTTCTAAAGATAGCTTAACCAAGTACATGCGCACTGATAATGCTTGGGAATATGTTTTGCTCGTATCCGCATCGCATGCGATGGCCTTTACCATGTGTACATGCTTTGCACGTATTGCATCGCATGCGATGGCTTTAAGCCATGCGCACATGCTTTGCATGTCATCGCATCGCATGCAATGGCCTTAAGCCATGCGCACGTGCCTTGCATGTATTGCATCATATGATAGGTGCATATCTATTGGGTGAACCCTAAAATGGGTAAGAACAGCCACGAAAGGCTTAAGGAATTTTCTTAAGCATCAAGGGATCCCTCTCGAACAGACTGTTCGACAAGCTCGGTTCTACAAAAGGATCTGGGAAATTTCCGGGACTCGCAAAATTAAGCCCAACAGGAAGCTTGATACTATGGGATTGGAATAGCTGTCGCTGATAACGGAACCCTTCACTTCTTTCCATACCTTATAGATGGTTGAGGAAATTCATTTGGGAGGATGCATAGTCATCGGCTCTCTAGGTGTCTCCACCGCGGTAGGCGAATTGCGTCTGACCTTCCGCAGTGGCTCAAAACTATTCTCAGTTGGAAAGCAGCATATACAGCCGACATAGGAGCTGACGGAGTCAACCCTGACGAGGAGCTGCCCTCAGCTTGTCTCAGTTGACTCCAATATCAACGTCGTGTGCCTCGTGAGGCGGTAACTTCTTCATGTTTAAGAGCCGCTTCAACATGCCCCCTGTGTAACTTCGGGTCTTCGTCAAGTGTCAGCCGATGGAAGACCGACGCCTTTGGCTGAGCCGGAGCAGAGGATGCCAATCTGCTGAAGACAGACCAGCGTGGGGTGAAGCACTCTTCAATTCCTCAGGAACAGTAGACGTCAAGAAGTTCAATCGCTTAAAGACGGCTTTCTTTGGAATCATAGGCTTTTTGGAGGGTCCCACATTGTACTCAGTCTATTAAAGATGGAGCCTTCAAGTTTGGCAGGCTTATTAGCAGGGCCTGCAAAGATAATTAGCCGATTGAAGACCGACTTCTTTTGGGTTTCCTCTTTCGGCGTTGAGGCACCGAAGGTAGGAGGTGTGAGCATTGTCCCGAAGAAGATCCCATTCATGTTTTGGGGAACTGGGATGCAGAACATTGGGGCTATGAGTGGCCCTTACTTGATCCCACCGGATGGAGTAGTGTTGGCACCAGAGTTGTCGTTGTAGTTGTTGCAGGTGAAAGCCATTGATCTGCATGGAGATGAAACATCAGCCTTAGTATCCCAAATCCAAGAGCTACCATACACATAGTATACAATGATTTTGTTCACGTAACACGACATATAAAGTGTGGAATAGAAAGAGAAAAATTGTCCCACCGGGCGTGCCAGAATCTATTTACCGCCGGAAACCGGAATGAGGCACGGGGAGTGCGTCTAGCCTGAATTTGGGCATAGATACTATTTGGAACATATCCATCCACTTATCCAAAGATACCAATTTAATTTATGGCACCATATATCGGAGATTTGGATGGATGTGACCGTTGTAACTGACTTTCAGATTCCCCCTCATGGATGAAGGGTTTATTAATTATGGGGACACTTTTTCCTGCAGGCGTAGGCCCCTGCAGTTGATTGTGTTATCGTGAACGATAACAACTTCCTGCACTTCAGGTTTATTCCTTCATGTGCCATGTTATACGTTTATTTATTTTATATTGCCCTTGGATTGTATACGGAGAGTGATTTATGTCGTCGCTCGTAGGGCACGGATTAGTCCAATTCCGTGTATATTAGATTTGAGGATAACTTAGGTTGCATTTCTCATATTGATGAGGTCCATCATTTCAGGGAATACTTGTTTTAATTTAAGTATCGTCAGTCCTGTTTTAGACTAAGATCAATTTAGAAGTTTTAACCGAGGATCGTTAGTCATATTTGAGACTAAGATCAACTTAGGGTACTTGGGGTATAGGCACGGCCTAGGGACACTTAGTCCTTTTTTAGGAGGTAACTCAACCTATATAGCTCTTGAGTTGATCATATGTTCATCACAGAAGATTATACTTCAAGACTTAGCCATTCTTGCTAAATATGGGTCGGTTTGGTACCCAGAGCGAGCACGGCACGTGTACAACACCCCACGACTTGCGGGGAGGCGGAAATATGAAAAAAAACGATCTTGTTCTTTGCTTAAAAATCGACTAACCGCATGAATCGAAGCTAAACGATAACTAACATCAAACATAGAAGTTAACAACTACTATGTAAAGGGATTATACCTAAAGAACCGTGTCCTTCGTCTTTACGAACTCCACCTCCTCCTCGGCCTTCTCGAAGTAGTAGACGATCCACCCGAGAGCTTTACTCCAAGCTTAGCCTCTAAACTTGAGGCAACCAACTTTCTTTAAGTGTTAATCAAAGAAGCTAGGTGATATAGAGTGAGGGTTATGGTTTAATTAGTCTAACTAATCCTTATACTCAACACATGAGAGGGGAGGATTAGGGTTTGAAGAGGGAGAGCTTGAGGAGAGAGAAGGTGAAGATAATAATGAAGTGAGAATAATGAGTTATGATAATATATATCAAGCATTTCTTTTATCAAGAAAAGAAAATAAAACAATTTAACAACCATGCTTGATAATATCTAGTGATGATTCATCTCCATGAGTCATTAAGCATTTATGATGCATTAATGACATGGATGAATCATCCATATGACTCACTAATCACATTCATTGTATATGCCACCTAAACCTCCTTAGTCACCACCTTCTAGAAGCTTCTCGCGCAATTACGAGAACGCCCCTCCTTTCCGTAAAAATACGGAAAAACTTTAGACTGTATAAATCCAATAACCGGATACCAGTAACTGGCTTAAACCAAAGCCGACTGGTAAAAACTGTCCGAAAGTCGTACGTGTGTAAACACACGTATGAGTCCGAACCCTTGTCGTAAAACCATACGACCTCTATATCGTTTCGCCTGGAGTAGGGAAACTCTCTGTGTGGGACTCTAGAGACTCGACTACTACGCTGGCAGTGGGTTTAACAACAGACCGCAAGCGGCACTAGCTGTACGTAACGGTCCCCAGGTAGATGTCGATAAGAAGGCCGATGAGGAAACCCATCCGAACTCCTACTGAGTCTGATGTGACAATCTCCGTACAGTCCGGTCCGTTCGTCTAAGACTATCGCATATCGGGCCTAGGGGGCGGCAAGCGTCAGTCCCCTAATAGCGGTATAAGTCGTGTCGGAGCGAAGCCCATTACACCCTGAGAAACTACTGGAACCTACCAGTAAATCTCGCTTGCCCTGGCCAGGGACTTTGCGTAATGGGTCTCTGACACAGCGCGATATCAACCTCCAATACCGGGAGAGACGAATCCTGTCTAACCGCCACTGCCTCCAAGTGCTCGGGACTGCACCCAACTGCTACCTGTTTGCACGACTCCTTTGAGCCGTGGTAGGGTAGCAATCTAAGAACAGTGGGACACACTCGAGGCGAAGTAGTAGTGTCAAGTCTGCGGACTATGCTGTACTCATGTCACCTGGGAACTGTTCACTGACGACCGGTATAAAACCATCCAACAGTTCCCTGTGAGTCCTGTCCGATGTACCCGTAACCTAACGAGCACCTGCATACTATCTCCAGTACGACGTACTGACGGCTGTGGGACAGACCATCTCCCCAACTGGGATGAGAAGCGTACACACTAGTCTACTCCGGAGTATCGATGCTCTGTCTCGATAATCCAACGACTAGGGACCTGAATAAGGATGTGCTTGTGGACTACCCAGCCCCCACTAGTGTGACTGCCATCACAACGCTGGTAGTCAAGCAAGATCCAAAGAGCTCTATCAATACGTATACTCACATATTAAGATAGAAAAACCAAGTAGCATACTACCATGTTTAGCAAGACTGTTATATACATGTGAATATCCCAAGCTTCCATTAAGTAATATACAAACTAGTATGATACAATAATGGCCCCTAGGGCATATACACTAACATACGGCTCGGCTCGGCTCAAGCCGATAGGGTTTTGGAGCTTGCTCACGTGATATTCACGTGTGTGCATGAGCATATTGGCGCTCGACTCGATTTGAGCCGAATAAGGTCCTTGGCTTACTCACATGCTTCATACGTGATGCAGCCATTTGAGCTGAATGGCTCGGCGCGCATGCTCAACACGTGAGGCGAATCGATCTATGGTTCTTTAGAGGGTCTAAGCCCTACTGTTTGGAAAGATTCAAACTTTCAGGAGATGATATATTTTAACCATCAAACTTATGCGAAGCTGATCTTTTGACCATTGTTAAGATCTCGAGTTCTTAAACAAGCATGTTTTTTTTATGGAGAACAAAGTCTTACAGAGCAAAAAACTCTGAATTTTTGCTTTTGATATCTTTTGATTATGAGAAAACATGAGTTTTCCATCAGATCTTGTATTTTGATATCAAGATCTCTCCCTGAGAACATAATTTCTCGTTTTAGGAACGGTTTGTCTTATAGAATTTTGATTTAATGGAAGAACCAAATTCTTATAAGAGGCCAAGACTCTTTTAAATAGAGATATTAGGTAAAAAAGATCTTTTCTCCATGTTTTACCTAGAGTTACGAGGAGGAAGAAGTTGTTCTTTAAAGAGAATTAAATTCTCGGTAGCAGAAGCTTATGGACGGTCTGTATGTCTGTGCTTTGATCTCTTGGGCTCCTACTTATAGGAGAGTAGAATGATCAATTAGTTTGAGAGAATCTCTCATTTTAGAGATCTCAATTGATCAAATTGATCTTAAAGATCAATCGGTGAATTCTATACACCGTTGGATCTTTGATCCAAGGGCTCTTTATTTAAACAGAGAGCATTTTTCTTATTTTAGAAAGATTTTTGAAAATATTTTCCAAAGATAGAGATTATTCTTTGCCTGAAGCAAGTGCTTCAACTATTTGGTGTCGGAACCACATGCTTTGCACGAGCGGCATGGCCCAAGCCGATGATACTGGCGTCACGTGTTTTGCATGTGCGTGATGTCAAAGGCTGACGTCATTAGTGTCGTGTGCCTTGCACTGAGGCGCTGCCTAAGCCGATAGCATTAGCGCCACATGTTTTGCATGTGAGTGCTGCCAAAGGCTGATGGCATTAGTGCCACGTGCCTTGCGTGTGAAGAGATGCCTAAGCCGATGGCATTAGCACCACATGCCTTGCACGTGGACGCTGCCAAAGTGACTTCGGCTTGGCTGTTAAACACCACAATTTGGGCAGGAACAACTGTGACCGCCTTAGGTCATACTAGAGGTAACCATACGACATTTATTACTTCAAATTATGTATGTTGTACTTAGGTGATTAATACGGGTGCAACAGACCATATGACAGAAGAGAGAGAGAGACATATTGTCTTCATATAGGCTAATGCCTGGGTGTACCCCGGTGACCTTAGCGAATGGCATCACCTTTGCCATAGAAGGTGTAGGGTCTGTTCATGCCACACCTCAGTTACCTCTCTCTGATGTCTTATATTTGCCTAGATTTCCTTTCAATTTGCCCTCTATAAGCCAGCTGGCTCGAGATTTAAACTATGACGCAACCTTCTTTTCTGATGGATGTGTTTTTCAGGAACTTGGGACAAGGCGGACGATTGGCACATGGACTGAGGTTGATGGGTTATACCACCTCGATGAGCATCCACGCCCCATAGCCTGCCCAACAGTATCCATATCTTCTTTCGATACCCATTGTCGGTTTGGTCACCCTTTTTTACAGACCTTGAAACAGATTGTTCCCTCTCTTGGTATTTTGTCTAGTTTAAAGTGTGGGTTTTGTGAGATAGGTAAGTATCATCGCTCTAGCTATCCATCCCGTATTAATAAAAGAGCTTAAAAACCTTTTGATTTAGTTCATTCTGATATTTAGGGGTCGTGCCCTTTTGCTGCTCAAGGTGGCTTTCCCTACTTTGTAACCTTTATTGATGATTTTTCTCGAGTCTCATGGTTATATTTCATGAAATCTTGGAATGAAGTGTTTTCTCATTTTCAGACATTTTGTTCAGAAGTTAAGACTCAATTTGGAGTTGCTGTGAGTACATTAAGAAGTGATAATGCCAAGGAGTACTTTAGTACACCTTTTAGGACATATATGGAGAAATTTGGCATTATTCATGAATTCTCTAGTCCTTATACCCCTCAACAGAATGGGATGGCCGAGAGAAAGAATAGACATTTGTTAGAGGTCTTTCGAACTCTTTTGTTTCATATGCGAGTGCCTAAATCCTTTGAGGGGATGCGGTTCTTACTACTTGATCAATCGTCTAGCCTCTTCTGTTCTAGATGGACAGATTCTTTATTCCAAATTGTTCCCATCGGTGGTTCCTTTTCCTGTCCCTCCGCGGGTATTTGGATGTGTTTATTTTGTCCATGATCTACAACCAGGGATTCTAAACTTGATCCCAAGGCCATTAAGTGCATTTTCCTTGGGTATTCTCGGACCCAAAAGGTTATCGTTCCTATAGTCATGTCTTACGTCGTCGATTTATATAAGCCCATGTGACTTTTCATGAATCCACCCTAACCTTCTCTACATCCCACACTCCTGTAAACATGGACAGTGACTTTCCCTTAGATATCTCATCTTTTTCGTCACACGACAACACTAAATCGGTTACTTCTCTACCCTCTATGTTTGAGGTCACACGTACTGCACCTCAAACCCCTGATTCCCCACTATTGTGCCCCACACCACCGGTTACACGAGTGTATGCTCGTCGAGTCCGTACAGCTCCTGAACCTCAACCTCCTGCTGCTGATCTTCCAGAGTCCCAAGCTTCGCTGGAAGCTGACATTGATCTCCCTATTGCCTTACGGAAAGGCACTCAAAGTTGTACTTCTCATCCTATAGCTCATCTTGTGGACACTTCTCACTTATCTTCGACATATCGAGTATTTATCTCCTCTCTTGACTCTCATGCTCTACCCAAGTTCCTTTTTTATGCTTTGTCTCATAAAGGGTGGGTTGAGACTATGATTGATGAGATACTTTCCTTCGAACTGAATCAGACGTGGGATCTGGTTCCTCTTCCGGCTGGGAAGAAAGCTGTAGGGTGCCGCTGGATATACACTGTGTTAGTTATATGTATGCCATAGAGCCCATTACTGTACATACGATGTATATTGTAGTGGATGCTTGGACATATATAGGGAGGACTTTCTTGCTCGACATGATAGTATGCTATCTGGTTGTACTTTATTTTAACATGTACTCTGATTGTCTCCATGTTACATGTTGATAAAGCCCTTAGGATACGTACTCGACTACTGGGACTATGATGAGATCATACTAATGGGTCCACGGTAGTCGACGAGTACATCCTATAACTGTTCCTAGTCGAGGGTGTATCGAGACAGGGCATCGATACACCAGAGTAAACTAGTGTATACGCATCTTGACCCATATGATGGGCGATGGATGATCCCATATCCATCGGTGTTTGACATCAAGGATGGTGTACGGGAGCTCAGTAGAGACTGGGTACACTGGACGGACTCGCCGAGAACTCCCAGATGGTATTATACCTCACATCAGATGGCAGTTCTCCGCTGACACTGGTACAGAGTAGTCTGTTGACCCGAGATCATCATAGAGTCTTGTGTGATTCCCACCGTGCTTTGATTTCCATCATACCACGTCCAAGAGGGCATGCAAAAAGGTGGCTTTTGGGTACAGTCCCGAATCACATGGAGGCAATGAGCGATAGGAGGGGATTCGTCTCTCCCGGTATAGGGAGTTGATGTTGCGCTGTGTTCGATTAGCTATAACTGGAAATCCGTGGCCAGGGTTGCTGAGATTTACTGGTAAGTGTTATCAGTAGTTTCTCGAACTGTTATAGATCTCATATCGACACGACTTATCGAGCTACTGGGGTCTGACGTTTACCACCCCTAGGCGAGATATGCGACATATCAGACGACGAGATCGGATTGTACGGGAGTGTTACTGATTGAATTCACAAGAGAATGTACAGGCTCGCTTGTTGATCTTCTGAGCGCTCAATACCTGGATGGCTGTTACATTTAGCTGACCGCTTGCAGCTTGTGGGTGTTTGATATGATCATCACCTACTGCCGGCGTATTGAAGATTCTTTAGAGTCCTACACAGAGGTTTCTTGGCTCAGGAAAAATAGAGTAGGAGCACATATATGATATGTGCGGGACCGAGGATAATGCGGTATGTGATACCGTATTGGATTCTCGCGATATGAGATATCGGCCGGGTATATGTGATATAGCCGGGTCATCGTATTAGTCGGTTATATGCGATATAGACGGATTGTCGGATCAAGTGTTGATTCGATAATTTAATGTATAATAATATATATGATATATTAAATTACATTAACTAATATTATCTCACTAAAAGATTCTTTTTCTCACTCGGGTAATACATTAATATATATGCGATATATGTTAATTGTATTATTTTATTTTGTTATAATAAATATTGTATATGTGATATATAATATTGTAACATGATATGATTATTAATGCAACATCATTAGTGGAGATTAAACATGGTTAGGGTTTGATTTGGGTTAAGTTTTTCTAGATGATTCTAGAAGGTTTAGTTTTGTTTTGTGCAAAGATATTTACAAGTGACTCATCTTTAACCTAACCCAAACCCTTCATCCTTGGTTAATTCTCTACAATGGTTTAGCAACCATGGTTGCATTATTCATCATTATCCTTTCATTATTCATCACAAAAGGAATTACTCATGTTTTTATTTCTTCATCTTCTTCCTTCTTCTTCCTTTGAGCAAAAGCTTTCTAGTTTTTGCTTTGTGATGAAAGTGAGTGAGAACAAGAAAACAAATGAGAGAAAAAATCCTACTTCATCATTCTCATCTATCTTTGCCCTTTAGATGAGAGTGTTCACTTCATTTAGAGAGTGTTAGCTTGTGTTAATGAAACTTCAAGGTAGATCATCTTTGTTATCGAAGATCGGAAGAAAGACTGCATCTTTCTCTTCGTGAAGCCTCTCGAGAGTCCGGAACACGATGATTGCAGTGAAGGGACCTCAACACGGAGCTTAAGAAATGAAGGACCGGATCTACAAAGGTTGTAATCCCTCTCACTTAGTGTTAAAGAGTTTAACATGCTTGTTTTCACCTAAACTCTAGTTTAAAGATCCGGATTTGGGTTGTTTGGCATGGCTAAATTTTAAATCGGGCATGGTTGATGCCTCTTAGACCCTAGTGCGTGTGCCTAGCAACCCTACAGTGGTATCAGAGCCAAGCTAGAGCTTTAGGCGACGTCTGAGCGAAGTTTAAAGTCCGATCGAACACCGAAACCCTAATTTGAACCCCTCTCTGGATATTTTTCAAAACTGTGGTTTTTTATGAATTAAAAATCCTCAGAAAATTAAGCAGGAAAAGCTAAGAATTACTGTGAAGTACGGAGATGTAATGCGCTGATTTGACTGCGGAACCGCGGCTAAACCAAGGGTTTGGCGGCGGTTCCACGGCCAAAATTTCGAATTAGTCCACAGGTAGTTATGATCGGTTGCCACGGAATTTTGATGTGATCAAAAGTCCGTCGCAATCACGTAGCGTACATGGATACTCGCCGGGTAAACTTAACAGACAGCCACACCCCATAGCCCCGACCAAGTGACTGTAGGAGAACCCCGTCGCCAAAAGCATCCGTTCGGGTGCTCGCGGCAGCGGTGTTCCGCCTTAGTGCACTTCGTCGACGGCATCTAGGGGTGCGGCCGTCTACTAAAGTTTGCGACGAGCATTCGATCAGGATGTCGGGAATCTTGTTGAATTGGCCGACTTGATATTGAAAAGAGTTTTCGATAATGAGCCTAAAATGCGGGGTTTATAATTGTTAGGCATGTGATGTATAAGGAATTCATTTGGTTAGGCATGCGAGGTCTAAGGAGGTTGCGGATTCCAACTATTGTAGTTTTACACTTTCTTTTCTGTGACCGTAAGCGTAGTATGTGGTGTATCGCCGGCTTCGTTGCTATACATCAACGACAATCGGGATACGCATACTTGCTTACGTTGATGATATGAGATATTAGGTGTTGCTGTGATATGTTATATTGGATCGTCGCGTTTTGAATAGCCGGGGGTTTTATATGAGATGAGGGTTTTTATTTTCATTCATGTAAAATTCATTTGTATGTAATATTCTTTTATTGGGGCACTTCCGGGCTGAGGATGATGTCACCTTTGTATATTATTTACTTTTCCGCATTAGGTAGACCCAAGGCGGGGAGAATAAGTAACCGGGTTCTAGGGTCCAGTGGGAGACCATCTCGAGGAGTCGAGACCGGGTCTCCTAACCCTAGAATTGGCAGTGTTGCTTGCCGCTCTCGTAGGGGTCTGGGATGTGGGTTTGGCTATTCATCGCGACCGTGGAATCCGTGTTTTATACAGGCTCGTATTAAAAACACGGACGTCCTAGTATATCCAATATTTCATATATGTTCTTCTGCTGCAATGTTCTGTGATGAGATCATATTACTGCCTGAGACGAATGTTTATATTATATATATGAGATATATGTTATATTGCAGATTTCGTTTCAAATGTGATGCTTGTGAAGCATAATTAAAATGGGACTTCATTAATGAGGTTAATGAAACTAAAAGAAACCTAAGATGTTGTAGAAACTTGTTTAAAAACAGATAGCTCTAGTTCTTGCTTTGCATAGCGGTGTTCCTTGTAGAACATCCAGCACCTTATTCGATAAGGAAAAAGCCGAGATCCCTTCACCGGGAGTGACCTCTTTGATAGTATGCTATCTGGTTGATCTTTACCATAACGTGTATACTGATTGTCTCTCTGTTACATGTTGGTAAAGCCTTTAGGATATGTACTTGACTACCTGGACTATGATGTGGATCATACTAGTGGGGACATGGTAGTCCATAAGTACATCCTTCAAAGTCCCTAGTCGTGGGTGTATCGAGACGGGGCATCGATATACCAGAGTAGGCTAGCGTGTACCTTCTCGACCCATACAGATGGGCGATGGATGATCCCATATCCATTGGTGTTTGACATCAGAGATGATATACGGGTGCTCAGTACAGACTGGGTACACTGGACGGACTCGCCGAGAACTCCCAGATGGTATTATACCTCACTTCAGATGGCAGTTCTCTGGTGACACTGGTACAGAGTAGTCTGTTGACCCGAGATCGTCATAGAGTCTTGTGTGGTTCCCACTGTGCTTTGATTTCCATCTTACCACGTCCAAGAGGGCGTGCAAAACGGTGGTTTTTGGGTACAGTCCCGAGTCACATGGAGGCAATGAGCGATAGGAGGGGATTCGTCTCTCCCGGTATAGGGGGTTGATGTTGCGCTGTGTTCGATTGGCTATAACAGGAAATCCCTGGCCAGGGTTGCTGAGATTTACTGGTAAGTGTTACCAGTAGTTTCTCTAAGTGTTAAGGACCTCATATCGACACGACTTATCGAGCTATTGGGGTCTGACGTATACCACCCCTAGGCAAGATATGCGACATATGAGACGATCAGACCGGACTGTACGGTAGTGTTACTGGTTGGATTCACTGGAGTGTGAGCGGGCTTGCTCGTCGATCTTCAGATCGCTCAATACCCGGGTGGCCGTTACGTTTAGCAGACCGCTTGCGGGTTGTGGGTGTTTGATATGATCATCACCTGCTGCCGGCGTATTGACGAGTCTTTAGAGTCCTACACAGAGGTTTCCTGGCTCAAGCGAAACGAAATAGGAGCGCATATGAGATATGTGCAGGACCGAGAATAATGCGTGTAGGTGATACCGTATTTCATTCTCGCGATCAATGCGTCGAATGGTTGTATGCGATATAACCTAGTTATCGATTCAAGCGTTGATTCGATAAGCCGATACATTGGATACTAGTCGGTTATATGCGATATGACCGGATCGTTAAATCAAGTGTTGATTTAATGATTTAATGCATAATAATATATTTGATATATTACTTTGCATTAACTAGTATCGGTTCACTTTAAATGGATTTTCTCGCTCAGGTGTGCGCATTGCATATGCGATATGTTTTGTGCACTTGCTTGTATCATATTTGATGGTGCATGCAAATATGGTTAAGTATAAAGAATTAAACCTTGGTTAAAGGAATGGTTAGGGTTTATTATTTGTTATTCATTTATCTTATTTAATTATCTATTTATTTTTGATAAATGAATAAATGAAAAGATAATGAGGAAAAATGTTGCTTTCTTTTGATCATTCATGAATCTTCATGAAGACTTTGACCATTTTGTCTCATGCTTAACCCTAACCACTTCTATTAACTCAAGTTAATTCTCTACACCTAACCATGGTGAGAATTATGATAAGAATGGATTTTTCCTTTTATTTTAATTCTTATCATAATATTTATCTTCTTCTTGCTCTTCTTCTTCTTCATGAAGAAGCTTGTCTTCATCAATGGCATATTGAGCATATGAGTGAGAAATCCAATTCTAAAGTCTACCCACTTCCTATTTCTTCATCCTCTACCTCTTGCCAAGTAGTAGAGTGTGTTTCCTTCACAAGTTTTTAGGGCTTGGTGAAGGTGGAGCTTGATTTAGCGATGCCTCGACGTAGATCATCTTCGGCATGGACATCGACGACCTAGCTCGCTTATTCTCCGATGAAGCCGACGCAAGAGCCCGGGATCCGTCTTGGACAGCGAGGAGACTTCATTGCGGAGCTATGGAGGTGGAGCACCGGATCTACAAAGGTTGTATTTCCGATTCTCATAGTTAAGTGTTAACTAGTTAGCTTTTTGGCCTAGTTTTCTAGCAAACGATCCGTAGTCGGGTCTCTCGGCACCTAGAATTTTTGATAATGGCATGTTCGATGCCTTACGAGACCTCATTAGGATGCCTAGGAACCCTACAGTAGTATCAGAGCCTAGCTAGAGCCTTAGGCGAAGTCTAGACGGAATCTGAAACCCGAACGAACCCGAAACCCATTTCAAAACATGCTCTCTGTCCTTTTTTCAAAAATTGGGATTTTTCCATATTAAAAATATTCAGTAAAATCAGCAGGAAATTATAAGGGATACTGCAAAATTCGTGTGCCTGATTCCATCAATGCGCCGCGTTTCCGCGGCACGAGCATGGCTCGTGCGGCGGAACCGCGGCCGTTTTGTCGTTTGTGGCAACCAAATTTGTACAGTAATTCATAATATGCAGTGCTGATTTTCCTGGGTATTTTTGATATTTTTTCAAGAGTTGAATTTTCTGGAGTTGTTTTGGGGATTCGGTGTTTCGATCGGGGTATCAAATTTTGTCTATGTGGCTTTCCGGATAAATTTTTGAATATGTTAAAAAGTTCAACCGGATATAAATACCCAACTTTTCCCCTGTCGGGAAATTTCCAAGTGTTGGATCTTTCCGTAGTTTAACGACGTTCTAAGTAGTGCAAGTAACGCGATGGTCCCTCTAGAAGACAACAAACCCTAACTCGATTATGTGACCGTCTTGAACTGCCCTTTGAACCTTCGGGTTTGGGGCAGTACGGCGTGCCACATGTGAGGCGTTGGCTTGACCCTTTTACGGCTGGACCGTTGGTACTGAGGCACGAACGGAATGTTGTCATACTTGTTTCATGTGTTGATCAGTTTCGGGAAATCTTGGGTGTTCGATTGTTCGATCGGAAAGTTTAACATTTTCTATTTATCTGGAATGGGATACAATAATTGGAATTCACAAATAGTTATGAGATAACTGAATGAATGTTATAAACATAGCACTTTAGTCTCACTTGATCGGTTGCCACGGAATTTTGATGTGATCAAAAGTCCGTCGCAATCACGTAGCTTACGCGGATACTCGCCGGGTAAACTTAATAGACAGCTACACTCCATAGCCCCGACCAAGTGACTGTAGGAGAACCCCGTCGCCGAAAGCATCCGTTCGGGTGCTCGCGGTAGCGGTGTTCCGCCTTGGTGCACTTCGTCGACGGTATCGGGGGTGCAGCCGTCTGTTGAAGTTTGCGACGAGCATTCGATCAGGATGTCGGGAATCTTGTTGAATTGCCCGACTTGATATTGAAAAGTGTTTTCGATAAAGAGACTAAAATGCGGGGTTTATAATTGTTAAGGCATGCGATGTCTAAGTAATTCATTTGATTAGGCATGCGATGTCTAAAGAGATTGCGGATTCCAACTGTTGTAGTTTTACACTTTCTTTTCTGTGACCGTAAGTGTAATATGTGATATCGCCGGTTTCGTTGCTATATGTCAACGACAATTGGGATGGACATATTTACTTACGTTGATGACATGTGATGTTATGTGTTGCTGGATCTGTTATATTGGATCGTCGTGTTTGAATAGCCGGGGGTTTTTATGTGAGATGAGTGTTTTTCATTTTCATTCATGTAAAAACTTGTATGTAATATTCTTTTATTGGGGCGCTTCCAGGTTGCGGAAGTTGTCACCGTTTGTATATTATTTACTTTTCCGCACTAGGATAGACCCAAGGAGGAGGGCACAAGTAACCGGGTTCTGGAGTCCAGTGGGAGACCAACTCGAGGAGTCGAGTCCGGGTCTCCTAACTCCAGAATTGGTAGGGTTACTTGCCGCTCTCGTAGGGGTCTAGGGGTGTGGGTTTGGCTATTCATCACGACCGTGGAATCCGTGTTTTATACTGGCTCGTATTGAAAACACGGACGTCCTAGTATATCCAATATTTCATATGATTCTTCTGCTGCGATATCTGTGATCTGATCATGTGATGTTCTGTGATAGATACAGTATATAGTATATATGATATATTATATAGACGTTACTTATGTTTTACACCCGAACTAGCCCTGCCCCGCTCTGCCGTTAGTTACCTAACATAACGGTGCACGAGGGGACATCGAGGCGAATGCGGATGGCATAAGTGTACGTCGTATTTATCTGTGATGTTTAGGTACTTAAATGATGGGACTTCATTAATATGATTAATGAAATAAAAGAAACCTAAGATGTTGTAGAATCGAATTTCAAATTAAAACAGGTAGCTACAGTTTTTGCTTTGCACAGCGGTATATGAGATATATCCTGCACCTTATTCGATGAGGAAAGGACCGAGATCCCTTCACCGGGAGTGACTCCTTTAGCAATAATTGGCAGATGCTACACACTCGGTTTGTCTTTTGATTGCTTTTAAGTGTTTTTGCTTTGCACAGTGATATATGTGATATATCCCGCACCTCATTCGACGAGGAAAGGACCGACGATCCCTTCACCGGGAGTGACTCCTTTAGCAAAACTGGAAAAGCCTCAAAAACACTCCATTTCAAAATTCATTCGATCCTACAACGATATCAAGTTCATTACGCAATAGGTTTTCAGAAAAACCTGTCGTAGCCCTCCGTCATTTCAGATAAATCCTGTTTAGTATTCGTGCTGCGTTTGTTGACCTTGTCAAGGCGCAGTGTGCGGTAGCTAACCAGTATTTATCTGCTTATGCATATGATGCAGATTGGGTTAGGGTAGTCGTGCGGCCTTGTTGACCTTGTCAAGGGTCGTGCGGGTGGGTTTGATTCAATCAAGAAATGACGGGTTGAACTTGACTTGCGGTCTATGGTTTGTTGACCTTGTCAAGGTCATAGATCGCTCGGGGCAAAACATTATCGGGAATTTCAAGTGTTGAAATTTGCAATGAGATTGCATACCTTTTATGAGATAGTTGGATCCCGATACCCCCTGCGAGTAAGTGTTACTCCTGGGAGAGTTTTATACATTACAATTAGCCGATCAAGTAGGTGTCTAGAAAGGTGTTAACGAGGTTACGCCTCTGGGAAAACGAGGTTTACATTAATTAGGTTCGTGCGAAAGCACGGGGGACCTCCCTCAAAGTACCGACACTGGCCTGGCTGAAAGATTGGCGAACTTGTAGTGTGTAATTAATCCCGGCTAGTCTTTCCTTTTAGGGTTTGAAGGAAGATTTGATAAAAAGCAGTGGGAGCCATCCTGATTAGATAAAATAAAAACCAATCTATTCTTGACAGAGCGCACGCTGAGTGTTTTCTTCTCTCTCTCTCCAGGTAGCGACCCTATCACGCCTTAATCAAGATAATAATACGGATATTTGACCGAACCCGCTTGATATACTGAGCTGGGGAACGTTGGTCCCGCTCCAACTTATAATTGTTATAAGACAGAGCAGGAAATTGGGGATTACCAGAATTCCCGTGCCGCCCAAACGAAGAGAGTGCATGCTGATGTATCATCTTCGGGTTTGTTCATTATACAGAACTGTTTCTCAGTATCCTTTACGTCCTGGGTATGTGATACCAGATCAGGATCCCAGATATGTAATCAGTTACATAGGGCTACAGAAAGGTAGAGAACTGAGAACGGGTGATAAGTTTCATGAGGCAGAAAACGGGGCAAGTGTTGCAGCCAAGTCTGTTGGTCACTGTCACCCTGTATTACCAATACATTGATTCTGAACGAATGTTATTAGATACCGAACCTGATATACAAAATCATATCAGTCTCTTTATTAGTAAAGAAATGATAAAATTTTGTATTGTTGGATAATGTTTTGAACATTTCCTATATCAAAAGTTGATCGTATCAGGCACGTTGTCTAAAAGCATTGATGTCCTAAATCAAACTACAGTTCTTAGTATTTGGAACACACATAAGAGGAAGAGTTCAGAAATGAACGAATCCTTCTTGAGGCATTGTAGACTAGGTCATATCAATGTGACCCGATTAGCTGAAGTTACATGTAGATGCATATTTAAATCTGTTTGAATTTACATCTTATGAAACTTGCCAGTCATGTCACAAAGATAAGATGACCATAGCTCCGTTTACTGGAAACAGAGAAAGAGACAGTGAACTCTTGGGATGATACATGTTGATGTATGTAGGTCCCCTGTCTACACATGCCAGAACTGGTTCTTTATACTTCATTACATTCTCTGATAATCTCTCAAGATTCAGACATATGTTCCTGTTGAAACACAAGTTCGAACCTTTTGAGATATTCACAGAATATAAGTTAGAATTAGAGAACCAAAATACGGGTATAAGTATTATGTCCTTTGATGAGATCAAGGAGGAGAATACTTGAGCACGGAAATTCCTGAACTATTCTAAAAGAGAATGAGATTCTCTCTCAGAATTACTCCTCCGTATACACCATAGCACGATGGTATATCGGGGCGGAGCAGATACACCCTATTTGATATGGTGTGCTCTATGATGAGTACTACTGAGTTACCTATTTCCTTTTGGGAGTTATGCACTTATGAAGTTGCATACCTATTGAATAGGGTTCGAATCAAGTCAGTTGCCTACCACTCCATATGAGATATGGTATGGGAAGAGCCCATATCTTAAGCTAGTTAAGATTTGGGGTTGTCCGGCCTATGTCTGAAAGCAAAATCCGGACAAACTCGAGGCAAGGTCTGTTATGTACAACTGGAAATGTTCCAGCTATACAAACTGCAGCTGATGATTTGATAGAACCAAAGGATTCAGTAGATACCAACGAACCTCAACCTCTCCGCCGATCTAGTAGGGTTCCTCACCCACCTGAGAGATACTTCTGTTTCTCTATGACAGTGGGAGCGAGGATTGCATCATGAGATGATGACCCAACTAGCTTCGAGCTGGCCATCGAGAGTAAGACTCTGTAAGAATGGCTGGATGTTTATCGATCTGAGATGGAATCCTTATACACCAACAAAGTATGGACTTTAGTTGCTATATCTGAAGGGTTAAATCCCCATCAGGAGCAAGTATATCTTGAGAAGATTACTTGGTGTAGATGGAAAAGTTGAGACTTTCAAAGCTAGACTTGTTAAAAGTTTGCATCATTGACCAGGTGTGGATAATGATGAAACCTTTTCAAGTAGCTATGCTTAAGTCCATCCAGATCCTACTTGTCACGGCTACATACCATGACTACGATATCTGGTGGTTGGGTGTCATGACTGCTTTTCTAAATGATATTTTGGAAGAGAGCGTCTATAAGTACACAGCCAGAGGGCTTCGTAGACAGTGGGAGCAGCGGAAACGTATGCAAGATGCTTTATAGGATAAAGCAGGCATCGCGGAGTTGGAACATCTGTTTTGATGGATTAGTCAAACAGTTTGACATCATCAAAATGGTAGATGAACCTTGTATATACAAAAAGGTAGTAGGGAGTATGGTGGTGATCCTCGTAGAGTACGTGGATGACATACTCTTGATAGGGAAGGAGTTTCCTATGCTACGCTCGGTCGATCTCCGCTTATCACAAGGATTCTCCACATAGGATCAAGATGATACCTCCTAAATCCTGGGTTTTGGATCTATGAGATAGATCTAATTGGATGTTAGGATTCTCACTAGTTGTAGTGAGATGGTATCAATCGATCCTGGGGAGAATCACTGGAAGTGTTCCAGGGTGATAAAGACGACTGAGTGTCAGTCACAGGCATTGTCTTTACCCTCAGTAAAGGGACGGTATGGTGGAAGAGTTCCAATCTAGATACCGTGACATACTAGACGATAAAGGCTAGATACATCGCTACTTAAGATGCTACCAAAGAGGCTGTTTGGGTGTATATTGGTTCATGAGATGAACTATGTTCCTCCCATTGTGTGACAATGGAGTTGTGGCTTATGCCAAGAAACGTCCGTCCCATCAGTGATCCAGACATATTCTAAGGCAGTATCACCTGATCATGGAGATAGTTGATCTCCAGGAAGATCGAGGTTAGGAGAGTAGACTCAGAGGACAACACAGCGGATCCACTCACAAAGGCCTGTTCCCAGAGAGAGACTTTTATGGGATGGTTGAGTATGAGATACTACAACCACTGCTACAGATGGCCCTAGTCCAAGTGGGAGATTGTTAGTTATATGTATGCCCTAGAGGCCATTACTATACATAGGATGTATATAGTAGTGGATGCTGGGACATATATAGGGAGGACTTTCTTGCTCGACATGATAGTATGCTATCTGATTGATCTTTACCTTAACGTGTATACTGATTGTCTCTCTGTTACATGTTGGTAAAGCCCTTAGGATATGTACTTGACTACCTGGACTATGATGTTGATCATACTAGTGGGGACATGGTAGTCCATAAGTACATCCTTCAAAGTCCCTAGTCGTGGGTGTATCGAGACGGGGCATCGATATACCAGAGTAGGCTAGCGTGTACCTTCTCGACCCATACAGATGGGCGATGGATGATCCCATATCCATTGGTGTTTGACATCAGAGATGATATACGGGTGCTCAGTACAGACTGGGTACACTGGACGGACTCGCCGAGAACTCCCAGATGGTATTATACCTCACGTCAGATGGCAGTTCTCTGGTGACACTGGTACAGAGTAGTCTGTTGACCCGAGATCGTCATAGAGTCTTGTGTGGTTCCCACTGTGCTTTGATTTCCATCTTACCACGTCCAAGAGGGCGTGCAAAATGGTGGTTTTTGGGTACAGTCCCGAGTCACATGGAGGCAATGAGCGATAGGAGGGGATTCGTCTCTCCCGGTATAGGGGGTTGATGTTGCGCTGTGTTCGATTGGCTATAACAGGAAATCCCTGGCCAGGGTTGCTGAGATTTACTGGTAAGTGTTACCAGTAGTTTCTCGAAGTGTTATAGACCTCATATCGACACGACTTATTGAGCTATTGGGGTCTGACGTATACCACCCCTAGGCAAGATATGCGACATATCAGACGATCAGACCGGACTGTACGGTAGTGTTACTGGTTGGATTCACTGGAGTGTGAGCGGGCTTGCTCGTCGATCTTCAGATCGCTCAATACCCGGGTGGCCGTTACGTTTAGCAGACCGCTTGCGGCTTGTGGGTGTTTGATATGATAATCACCTGCTGCCGGCGTATTGACGAGTCTTTAGAGTCCTACACAGAGGTTTCCTGGCTCAAGCGAAACGAAATAGGAGCGCATATGAGATATGTGCAGGACCGAGAATAATGCGTGTATGTGATACCGTATTTCATTCTCGCGATCAATGCGTCGAATGGTTGTATGCGATATAACCTAGTTATCGATTCAAGCGTTGATTCGATAAGCCGATACATTGGATACTAGTCGGTTATATGCGATATGACCGGATCGTTAAATCAAGTGTTGATTTAATGATTTAATGCATAATAATATATTTGATATATTACTTTGCATTAACTAGTATCGGTTCACTTTAAATGGATTTTCTCGCTCAGGTGTGCGCATTGCATATGCGATATGTTTTGTGCACTTGCTTGTATCATATTTGATGGTGCATGCAAATATGGTTAAGTATAAAGAATTAAACCTTGGTTAAAGGAATGGTTAGGGTTTATTATTTGTTATTCATTTATCTTATTTAATTATCTATTTATTTTTGATAAATGAATAAATGAAAAGATAATGAGGAAAAAGGTTGCTTTCTTTTGATCATTCATGAATCTTCATGAAGACTTTGACCATTTTGTCTCATGCTTAACCCTAACCACTTCTATTAACTCAAGTTAATTCTCTACACCTAACCATGGTGAGAATTATGATAAGAATGGATTTTTCCTTTTATTTTAATTCTTATCATAATATTTATCTTTTTCTTGCTCTTCTTCTTCTTCATGAAGAAGCTTGTCTTCATCAATGGCATATTGAGCATATGAGTGAGAAATCCAATTCTAAAGTCTACCCACTTCCTATTTCTTCATCCTCTACCTCTTGCCAAGTAGTAGAGTGTGTTTCCTTCACAAGTTTTTAGGGCTTGGTGAAGGTGGAGCTTGATTTAGCGATGCCTCGACGTAGATCATCTTCGGCATGGACATCGACGACCTAGCTCGCTTATTCTCCGATGAAGCCGACGCAAGAGCCCGGGATCCGTCTTGGACAGCGAGGAGACTTCATTGCGGAGCTATGGAGGTGGAGCACCGGATCTACAAAGGTTGTATTTCCGATTCTCATAGTTAAGTGTTAACTAGTTAGCTTTTTCGCCTAGTTTTTTAGCAAACGATCCGTAGTCGGGTCTCTCGGCACCTAGAATTTTTGATAATGGCATGTTCGATGCCTTGCGAGACCTCATTAGGGTGCCTAGGAACCCTACACTCTTTAGTGAAACTAGCAGATGCTGCAAACTCGGTTTGTCTTTTGATTGTTTCTATAGTTTTTGCTTTGCATAGTGGTATATGTGATATACCCTGCACCTTATTCGATGAGGAAAGGGCCGACGATCCCTTCACCAGGAGTGACCTCTTTAGCAAAACTAGAAAAGCCTCAAAAACACTCCATTTAAAATCACTCGATTTTACAACGATATCAAGTTCATTACGCAAAGGATTTTCTTAAAAACCTGACGTAGCTCTCCGTCATTTCAGATATGTACTACTTAGTATTCGTGCTGCGGTAATTTGGCCTTCGTCAAGGCGTAGTGTAGGTAGCTAACTAGTGCTTATCTGCTAGCATACGATGCGATTGGATTAGGGTATTCGTACGGTGTAGTTTGGCCTTTGTCAAGGGTCGTGCAGGTGGGTTTAATTCAATCAAGAAATGAACGGGTTGAACTTGACTAGCGAACTATGGGTAGTTTGGCCTTCGTCAAGGTCATAGAACGCTAGGGGTAAAATATTATTGGCAATTTCAAGTGTTGAAATTTGCAATGAGATTGCATACCTTCTATGAGATAGTTGGATCCCGATACCCGCTGCGAGTAAGAGTTACTCCAAGGAGAGTTTTACACATTACAATTAGCCGATCAAGTAGGTGTCTAGAAAGGTGTTAACGGGGTTACGCCTCTGGGAAAACGAGGTTTACTTTAATTAGGTCCGTGCGAAAGCACGGGGGACCTCCCTCAAAGTACCGACACTGGCCTGGCTGAAAGATTGGCGAACTTGTAGCGTGTAATTAATCCTGGCTAGTCTTTCCTTTTAGGGTTTGAAGGAAGATTTGATTAAAACAGTGGGAGACATCCTGATTAGATATATTAGATAACCAATCTAATCTTGCAAGAGTATACGCTGAGTGTTTTCTTCTCTTTCTCTCCAGGTAGCGACCATATCACGCCTTAATCAAGATAATAATACGGATATATTGACCGAACCCGCTTGTTATACTGAGCTGGGAAACGTTGGTCCCGCTCCAACTTATAATTGTTAAAAGACAGAGCAGGAAATTGGGGAATACCAGATTTCCCGTACCGCCCAAACGAAGAAAGTGCATGTTGATGCATCATCTTCGGGTGTGTTCATTACACAGAACTGTTTCTCAGTATCCTTTACGTCCTGGGTATGTGATACCGGATCAGGATCCCACATATGTAATTTGTTACATGGGCTACAGATAGGTAGAGAACTGAGAACGGGTGATAAGTTTCATGAGATAGAAATGGTGCAAGTGTTGCAGCCAAGTCTGTTGGTCACTATCACCCTGTATTACCAGAATACATTGATTCTGAACGAATATTATTAGATACCGAAACTGATATACAATATCATATCAGTCTCTTTATTAGTAAAGAAGTGATATAATTTTGTATTGTTGGATAATGTTTTGAACATTTCCTATATCAAGAGTTGATCGGTTCAGGTACGTTATCTAAAAGCATTGACGTTCTAAATCAAACTACAGTTCTTAGTATACGGAACACACACAAGAGGAAGAGTTCAGAAATGAACAAATCCTTCTTGAGGTATTGTAGACTAGGTCATATCAATGCGACCCGACTAGCTGAAATTACATATAGATGCATATTTAAATTAGTTTGAATTTACATCTTGTGAAACTTGCCGGTCATGTCACAGAGATAAGATGACCATAGCTCTGTTTATTGGAAACAGAGAAAAAGTTAGTGAACTCTTGGAATTGATACATGCTGATGTATGAAGGTCCCCTGTCTACACATGCCAAGACCGGTTCTTTGTACTTCATTACATTCTCTGATGATCTCTCAAGATTCAGACATATGTTCCTGTTGAAACACAAGTCCGGACCTTTTGAGATATTCACAGAATATAAGTTAGAAGTAGAAAACCAACAACGGGTATAAATATTATGTCCTTTGATGAGATCAAGGAGGAGAATACTTGAGCACGGAATTCCTGGATTATTCTAAAGGAGAATGAGATTCTCTCTCAGCATTACTCCTCCGTATACACTATAGCACGATGGTGTATCGGGGCGGAGCAATCACACCCTATGTGATATGGTGTGCTCTATGATGAGTACTACTGAGTTTCCTGTTTCCTTTTCGGAGTTATGCACTTGAGAAGCTGCATACCTATTGAATAGGGTTCAAATCAAATCAGTTGCCAACCACTTCATATATGATATGGAAAGGGAAGAGCCCATATCTTAAGTTTGTTAAGATTTGGGGTTGTCCGGCCTATGTCTAAAAGCAAAATCCGGACAAGCTCAAGGCAAGGTCTTTTATGTAGAACTGGAAAAGTTCTAGCTATACAATCTACAGTAGATGATTTGATAGAACCAAAGGATTCAATAGTTTCCAACGAACCTCAGCCTCCCCGCCGATCTAGTAGGGTTCCTCACCCACCTGAGAGATACTTTGGTTTTCTCTATGACAGTGGGAGCGAGGATTGCATCATGAGATGATGACCGAACTAGTTTCGAGCTAGCCATCAGGAGTAGGACTCTGTAAGAATGGCTGGATGCTAAGCGATCTGAGATGGAATCCTTATACACCAACAAAGTATGGACTTTGGTTGCTTTATCTGAAGGGTTAAATCCCCATCAGGAGCGAGTATATCTTGAGAAGATTACTTGGTGTACATGGAAAAGTTGAGACTTTCAAAGCTATGCTTAAGTCCATCGAGATCCTACTTGCCACTACTACTTACCACGACTACGATATCTGGTGGTTGGGTGTCATGACTGCTTTTCTAAATGATATTTTAGAAGAGAGCGTCTATAAGTACACAGCCAGAGGGCTAGTGGGAGAAGCGGAAAGGTGTGCAAGATGCTTTATAGGATAAAGCAGGCATCGCGGAGTTGGAACATCTGTTTTGATATGGTAGTCAAAGAGTTTGACTTCATCAAAATGGTAGATGAACCTTGTATATACAAAAAGGTAGTAGAGAGTATGGTGGTGATCCTCGTAGAGTACGTGGATGACATACTCTTGATAGGGAAGGAGTTTCCTATGCTACGCTCGGTCAATCTCCGCTTATCACAAGGATTCTCCATATAGGATCAAAATGATACCTCCTAAATCCTGGGTTTTGGATCTATGAGATAGATCTAATTGGATGTTAGCATTCTCACTAGTTGTAGTGAGATGGTATCAATCGATCCTGGAGAGAATCACTGGAAAGGTTCCACGGTGATAAGGACGACTGAATGTCAGTCGCAGGCATTGTCTTTACCCTCAGTGGAGGGACGGTATGTTGGAAGAGTTCCAAGCTAGATACCGTGACTTACTAGACGATTAAAGGCAAGATACATCGTTACCAAGGATGCTACCAAAGAGGCAGTCTGGATATATATAAGTTCATGAGATGAATTTCGTTCCAACCATTGTGTGACAATGGAGTTATGGCTTTGGCCAAGGAACCCCCGTCCCATCAGAAATCCAGATATAATTCTTAGGCAGTATCACCTGATCAGGGAGATGGTTGATCTCCAGGGAGATCGAGGTTAGGAGAGTAGACACAGAGGACAACAGCGCGGATCCACTCACAAAGACTTTTTTTTCCCAGTAGAGACTTTTATGGGATGGTTGAGTATGAGATACTTTCAACCACAGCTAATTGTTGGGTATGCGATACCACAACAGATGGCCCTAGTGCAAGTGGAAGATTGTTAGTTATATGTATGCCGTAGAGGCCATTATTGTACATACGATGTATATTGTAGTTGATGCTTGGACATATATAGGGAGGACTTTCTTGCTCGACATGATAGTATGCTATCTGGTTGTACTTTATCTTAACATGGACTCTGATTGTCTCCATGTTACATGTTGATAAAGACCTTAGGATACGTACTCGACTACTGGGACTATGATGAGATCATACTAGTGGGGCTACGGTAGTCGACGAGTACATCCTATAACTGTTCCTAGTCGAGGGTGTATCGAGACAGGGAATCGATACACCAGAGTAGACTAGCGTATACGCATCTTGACCCATATGATGGGTGATGGATGATCCCATATACATCGGTGTTTGACATCAAGGATGGTGTACGGGAGCTCAGTAGAGACTGGGTACACTGGACAGACTCGCCGAGAACTCCCAGATGGTATTATACCTCACATCAGATGGCAGTTCTCCGGTGACACTGGTACAGAGTAGTCTGTTGACCCGAGATCGTCATAGAGTCTTGTATGATTCCCACTGTGCTTTGATTTCCATCATACCATGTCTAAGAGGGCGTGCAAAAAGGTGGCTTTTGGGTATAGTCCCGAATCACATGGAGGCAATGAGCGATAGGAGGGGATTCGTCTCTCTCGGTATAGGGAGTTGATGTTGCGCTGTGTTCGATTGGCTATAACTGGAAATCCTTAGCCAGGGTTGCTGAGATTTACTGGTAAGTGTTATCAGTAGTTTCTCGAACTGTTATAGACCTCATATCGACACGACTTATCGAGCTACTGGGGTCTGTCGTTTACCACCCCTAGGCGGGATATGCGACATATCAGACGACGAGACCGGACTGTACGGGAGTGTTACTGATTGGATTCACAGGAGAATGTACAGGCTTGCTTGTTGATCTTCTGAGCGCTCAATACCTGGGTAGCTGTTACGTTTAGCTGACCGCTTGCAGCTTGTGGGTGTTTGATATGATCATCACCTACTGCCGGCGTATTGACGATTCTTTAGAGTCCTACACAGAGGTTTCTTGGCTCAGGCAAAATGGTGTAGGAGCACATATATGATATGTGCGGGACCGAGGATAATGCGGTATGTGATACCGTATTGGATTCTCGTGATATGAGATATCGGCCGGGTATATGTGATATAGCCGGGTTATCGTATTAGTCGGTTATATGCGATATAGCCGGATTGTCGGATCAAGTGTTGATTCGATAATTTAATGTATAATAATATATATGATATATTAAATTACATTAACTAATATTACCTCACTAAAAGATTCTTTTTCTCACTCGGGTAATACATTGATATATATGTGATATATGTTAATTGTATTATTTTATTTTGTTACAATAAATATTGTATATGTGATATATAATATTGTAACATGATATGATTATTAATGCAACATCATTAGTGGAGATTAAACATGGTTAGGGTTTGATTTGGGTTAAGTTTTTCTAGATGATTCTAGAAGGTTTAGTTTTGTTTTGTGCAAAGATATTTTCAAGTGACTCATTTTTAACCTAACCCAAACCCTTCACCCTTGGTTAATTCTCTACAATGGTTTAGCAACCATGGTTGCATTATTCATCATTATCCTTTCATTATTCATCACAAAAGGAATTACTCATGTTTTTATTTCTTCATCTTCTTCCTTCTTCTTCCTTTGATCAAAAGCTTTCTAGTTTTTGCTTTGTGATGAAAATGAGTGAGAACAAGAAAACAAATGAGAGCAAAAATCCTACTTCATCATTCTCATCTATCCTTTCCCTTTAGATGAGAGTGTTCACTTCATTTAGTGAGTGTTAGCTTGTGTTAATGAAACTTCAAGGTAGATCATCTTTGTTATCGAAGATCGGAAGCAAGACTGCATCTTTCTCTTCGTAAAGCCTCTCGAGAGTCCGGAACACGATGATCGCAGCGAAGGGACCTCAACACGGAGCTTAAGAAGTGAAGGACCGGATCTACAAAGGTTGTAATCCCTCTCACTTAGTGTTAAAGAGTTTAACATGCTTGTTTTCACCTAAACTCTAGTTTAAAGATCCGGATTTAAGTTGTTCGGCACGGCTAAATTTTAAATCGGGCATGGTTGATGCCTCGTAGACCCTTGTGTGTGTGCCTAGCAACCCTACACACTGTGATGCTTCACCCTGATGGTACCTTTTCCCGCTTGAAAGCACATTTGGTTGCTAAAAAGTATTCGCAAACTTATGGCGTTGATTATGAGGAGACCTTTTCTCCTGTGGTAAAGATGAATTTTATTTGTCTAATTATGTCTCTTGCAGCTACCCATCATTGGCACTGCATCAGCTAGATGTGAAAAATACCTTTCTTCTTGGTTCTTTAGTCGAGAAAGTCTGTATGGAGAAACCACTAAGGTTTGTTGCTCAGGGGGAGTCTGGTCTAGTTTTTCGATTGAAGAAATCATTGTATGGTTTGAAATTGTCTTCTCGAGCGTGGTTTGAGAAATTTACTGAGGTGGTTACTTCATTTGGCCTCAAATATTGTGCACATGATCATTCGATGTTCTGCCGTACTAACACCAACGGCCTTCGCATTCTTTTGGTGGTATATATCGATGACATTGTTATTACTGGCGACGATGCGGCTGGTTTTGCATAGTTTAAGCACCACCTTCAAGAAAAGTTTCAGACTAAGGATCTTTGGAGTCTTTAATATTTTTTGGGTATCAAAGTTGCTCAGTCAAAGGATGGCATCTACATCTCACAATGAAAGTATGTACTTGATATACTGACTGAAGCAGGGATGTTAGGATGCAAACTCATAAAAACTCAATGGATCTTAATACTAAGCTATTTCCGGGACAAGGTGACTTAGTTGAACATCCCGGAAGATACCGACGGTTGGTCGGTAAGCTGAATTATCTCATTGTCACTCGACCTGATATATCGTATCCGGTATTGTGAGGAAATTCATGGCTGATCCTTGAGTGGCTCATTAGGATGCTGTGATTCGAATACTTTGCTATTTGAAGAATGCTCCAGGAAAGGGCATACTATATTCAGATCATGGACATTCAAGAGTAGCGGGCTTTGCTGATGCATATTGGACCGGGTCTCCATTCGATCGCATATCTACTACAGGATACTGCATGTTTGTAGGAAGTAACCCGGTCTCTTGAAAGAGTAAGAAGTAAAGCGTAGTGTCCTGCTCCAGCGCCAAGTCAGAGTACCGTGCCACAGCGAATACAACTTGTGAGCTTGTATGGACTCGATTTCTGCTGGGAGAGTTAGACTTTGAGCCAACTTCCTCTATGCAACTATATTGTGATAATAAGATTACAATCTATATTGTCTCTAATGCTGTGTTCTATGAGCAAACAAAGTATATTGAAGGGGATTGCCACTTTGTAATGGAGGAGATTAAAGATGGGATCATCGATACTTATTATGTTCAATCGGCACATCAGTTGGCGAATTTATTCAAAAAAAACCCTACGAAAGAATAGAGTGCAGTTTATTTGTTGCAAGCTGGACATATTTGATATGTATGCTCCAGCTTGAAGGGGAGCGTTAAGAATAACTCGTAGTATATACGGGCTTATTACATGTAATTAGATGAATAATAGGGATGTAATAGTAAAATGGTTTTGCCTATATAAAGAGAGGGATTAGGATTAAACCAATCCATCCATTACATTTTCCTAAATATTTTCTCTTTCATAAATCTCTCTCTTCTCTCTAATTCTTCACAACCTTGAAATTATTACCGACCACAGAAGGTACATAAGTTAAAACTTTTAATCGCGTCAATATTTTGTGTGTGTGTGAGAGTGCATAGATATGCATAAATAGTTAATATTGTTATTCTTTTAGACGACATATTCGAGAACTTACGACTGTGATTTCCGGAAAGAGAGCTACTTGGAAGATTAATCAAGAACATAAGAAATACTTTCCACGGTGGTTCCGAAAACACATACTTATCTCTTATAGATTTCACGTATCACATGTATATATTACATATAGCTGTTCCCCTCAATCAGAGCAAAGCTCTGTTCAAAAATTCAAATTTTGAAATGAAGCAGCGCTTCATAGCAGCGCCAGGCTGAGAGAGTCAAAGACTCTGAGGCAGCGCCCACGTGCAAAGCACATGGGCGCTAGCGCTAAGAGCGCTGCACTCTAAGCAGCGCATTACGTGCAAAGCACGTAAGCGCTATCGCCAAGTGTGCTGCAGCGCACTACGTGCAAAGCACGTAAGCGCTACGCTATGTGTGCTGCATTCTAGGCAGCGCACCACGTGCAAAGCACGGGTGCGCTAGCGCTGGAACTAAAAGCTCCTCACCGTCAGATCAAAGATCCAATAAAGATGATAAACCATCAATTAACCAGAATAAAATTCTGTTAAGGAGAGATTTCTGAAAATCTTTCCAAACAAAAAGATTGTGCTCTGTAAATCATAGCACCGTTGGATCAATGATCCAAAGGTGATTAAAAATCACCAAAATACAGAATAAATTCTGTATGGGAAAAAGATTTCCCAATCTTGTTAAAAACAAGAAGATTGCCTTCTGTAAATCAGAAGCCCTTAGATCAAAGATCCAACGATGGGGAAATTCCCAAATCAATTGGAGAAAAGATCTCCTTAACCGATTGAACAAATCAGCTTGCCCTATATAAAGGCCCCAAGACTTCAAGTCTGAGGAGATATACAGAAAGAAAGAAAGGACCCCCCCATAAACTTTGAGAAATCTCAGAAAGAAGAACCAAGCTCTCGGTAGAAGAAGAAGATTTTCTTCAAGGTAAAAATAGACAGAAAGATGAAATCGTCTCATATAAAAAGAAGAGTTCACTTCTTTCTCACAGATCATAGATCTATAAGACCAAGGTCTTTCACAACAGAGATTAAATGATCTCATCATAAAATAAGAAGAAGAACATAATTCTTCTCACAGATCATAAATCTATAAGACTAAGGTCTTTTATACAAGGAGATCATGGACATCTCATTATAAAATAAAGGGGGGGAGAATAAGTCAATTCTCTTAGGATCACTGATCCATAAAGGCAAAGCCTTTCATTAAAATAAGAGATTGAAATATTTCCTATAAAGTAAGAACTTTTGTTCTTAGAATCTTGATACAAAGTCTCTTACAAACGAGAATTTATTTCTCAGATCATAAAGTTTATCAAATAGCGCTTTGCGCCCATAAATTAGCGTTTTGCGCTCTTGGACTGGCGCTTAGTGCCGTGCTCCTCACGTGTGCGCCACTTAACAGCTAGCGCTTTGCGCTCATAAACTGGCGTAATGCGCCCATTATCTGGCGCTTAGCGCCAAGCGCGCCACGTGCTCCTCACGTGTGCGCTACCCAGCAGAAGCGCTCTGCGCTCTTTGACTGGCGCAAAGCGCCAAATGCGCCACGCGCTCCTCACGTGTGCTCTAAGAGAACATAAATGGTTCTATAAAGCCCAGAGCTATGAGGAATGCTTAGTATTCAGTAAAAGACAAAAACATTGTCAGAACTCAAACCAATGCTCAACATTGTTAAACATTTTAAATGAATGGGCCGAGAAGAAGTTGGCCATAAACCCCCTCATTCAGATTAACTGAGCCCATATGCTCATAAATCTCAGATCTTAGTCCAGATTGGACTACAGATCTCCCAACCAAAATTGGTTCAAGGGTACATCTCTTCACTCCTCTGATATTTATCGTTGTAATGCTTCAACGTCTTCAGAGAGGTAACGGGTCCCGACAACCATACATTCCACAGACTATGACGTCTTTAAACTGGACTGTGGGGTCCTTAAACCCATGGACTATGATGTCCTTAACCTCGGACTGTGGGGTCCTTAAACCCATGGACTATGATGTCCTTAACCTCGGACTGCGGGGTCCTTAAACCCATGGAGTATGATGTCCTTAACCTTGGACCGTAATGTCCTTAAACTAATTATCGACCGCAATGTCCCTAAACTAAACAATAGAGCCCAAATGCTCTCTTGTTGGATCTAAGCGATCCCGTTAAGTTGATCTTAATCTAAAATTAGACTAACGTATCCTTAATTAACGTTTAAGTTGATCTTAGTCTCAAATGAGACTAACGTATCCTTAAACCAAATCCCAAACCCAAATCTAAGAAGATACGGATTTGGACTAATCCACGCCCTGCGAGCGACAACATAAATTAGTCTCCGTATACAATCCACGGGCAACCAAAAAACTAAACAAACACCCACGACACAAAGTGACCATCTAGAGAAGGAGAAAGTGGTTACCGTGATGTGGTAGCGTAATTAACTGCAGGGGCTTGCGCCTGCAGGAAAGAGTGTCCCCATAATTAAAACCCCTCAACGAGGGGGAATCTGACGAAGTCTGCTACATCGGCCGCATCCGTTTAAACCTTCGATATATGGTGCCATAAATCAACTTGGCATCTTCGGAGAGGTGGACGGATAGCACCAAATAGCATCTGCCCTCGAAATTCAAGCAAAACGAACCTACGCGGTCTCATCTCTGTGTTCGGCGGAGAACAGATTCTAGCACGCCCGGTGGGACTTTTTCCTCTTTCCACTCCACACTTCGTGTGTCATGTTCGCGAATGAATCGCGGTTTTATATGGTTGCCCTTGGGTTCGAGGTACTAAAATTTGGTGTCTTGCTCCGTCATGAAAACAGAAGATCAATGGCTTCCAACTGCACCAACTGCACCAATTGCAACAACTCCCGCTCTGTCCTCGCAGGAGGAGTGACTTATGGGCCTCAAGCGGCCTCCCTGTTCAAGATGCCAGTGGAGCAGGTAACTCAGGCCACCCCTGGGCTATTCTTCGGGACCATGCTCCTACCGATGAGCTTCAACGCCCTGTACCATTGCAAGAAGCTCAGAAGAAGTCGGTCTTGTAGGGTTCCTGGGCACACTATAGAGGTCTCACAAGGTATCAACCATGCCAAATTCAAAAATTATATGCCGAGAAGCCCTAAGCAAAGATCGTTAACTAGAGTTTAGGAGAAAACATATGCGAATAAACAACTTTACTCTAAAGTGAAAGAGACTACAACCTTTGTAGATCCGGTCCTCCACCTCCAGAGCTCCGTGATGACGTCCCTCCGCTGTACCTATCGGAATCCGGACTCTGGCGATGGTATCGTCGGAGAAATGATCGGGCTAGGTCGTCGACTTCGATGCCGAAGATGATCTATGTCGAGGCAACTCAAGATCAAGCTCCAACTTCACCAAGTCATGAAACTTGTGAAGAAAATACCCTATACTACTTGGCAAGTGGTAGAGGATGAAGAAATAGAAAGTGGGTTCACTTTAGAATTGGATTTCTCACTCTTTTTCTCATGTTGCCATTAATGGTAGCAAGCTTTCTTCTTGTTGAAGAAGAAGAAGAAGAAGAAAAGAATATGATAAGAATAATGTGATAAATGGAAAATAATGTGATTCTTATCATAATGCAACCTTGGGTTAGTTTAACAAGTGTAGAGAATAAACTAGGGTTAGGTGAATGGTTAGGTTTAGGAAAGAAACAAAGTGGTCAAAGCTTCATGAAACTTCAAGGTAAATCCAAAGAAAGCCACCATTTCATTTCTTGCCAAAATAAATAAATAAATAAATAAATAAATAAATCAAACCCTAACCATTCACTTAACCATGGTTTAAAGTAAACATACACCCAAGCTTGCATGTATCATCAAACATGATACAATCTAGTGCACAAACATATATCACATATACTACTTGTGCACATCAAGTTAGAAACCAGGACCGGATCTACAAAGGTTGTAGTCTCTTTCACTTTAGAGTAAAGTTGTTTATTCACATATGTTTTCGCCTAAACTCTAGTTAACGATCTTTGCTTAGGGTTTCTCGGCATATAATTTTTGAATTTGGCATGGTTGATACCTTGTGAGACCTCTATAGTGTGCCCAGGAACCCTACAGTGGTATCAGAGCCTAGCTAGAGCCTTAGGCGATGTGTAGACGAAGTTAGAAACCCGATCGAACCCGAAACCCTAACCCGAGACCACTCTCTGTACATTTTCTGAATATGTGGATTTTTCCAAATTAAAAATAGCCAAAAAATTCAGCAGGGTTTTATAGGAATTACTGTGAAAATCGTGGACCCAATTCGACTAAACCGGCCGTACCCTAGGTTGGGCGGCGGTTCCGCGGCAATACAGTGAGCTTGTTCACTTTTGTTTGCACAGTAATCTCTATCTTCAGTTGCTGTATTTTATGGGAATTTTTAATTGATACTCTACAGTTGGGTTTTCTGGGGTGTATTGGGGACTCGGTGTTTCGATCGGAAAGTTTAAATCCGTCTATGTGTTTTCCGGATAATTTTTGAATATGTTAAAAAGTTCGACCGGATATAAATACCCACTTTTTCCCCTGCCGGGAAATTTCCAAGTGTTGGATTTTTCCGTGGTTTAAAGACGTTCTAAGTAGTGCAAGTAACGCGATGGACCCTCTAGAAGACAATAAACCTTAACTCGATTATGTGACCGTCTTGAACTGCCCATTGAACCTTAGGGTTTGGGGCAGTACGGCGTGCCACATGTGAGGCATTGGCTTGACCCTTCTACGGCTGGACCGTTGGTACTGAGGCATGAACTGGATGTTTTTAAACTTATTTCATGTGTTGAGCTGTTTCGGGAAACATTGGGTGTTTGATTGTTCGATCGGAAAGTTCAACATTTTCTACTTATCTGGAATGTGATACAATATTTGGAATCCACAAGTAGTTATGAGATAACTGAATGAATGTTATAAACATAGCACTTTAGTCTCACTTGATCGGTTGCCACGGAATTTTAATGCGATCAAAAGTCCGTCGCAATCACGTAGCGTATGCGGATACTCGCCGGGTAAACTTAATAGACAGCTACACCCCATAGCCCCGACCAAGTGACTGTAGGAGAACCCCATCGCCGAAAGCATCCGTTCGGGTGCTCGCGGCAGCGGTGTTCCTCCTTAGTGCACTTCGTCGACGGCGTCGGGGGTGCGGCCGCCTACTAAAGTTTGCGACGAGCATTCGATCAGAATGTCGGGAATCCTGTTGAATTGCCCGACTTGATATTGAAAAGAGTTTTCGATAATGAGACTAAAATGCGGGGTTTATAATTGTTAGGCATGCGATGTCTAAGGAATTCATTTGATTAGGCATGCGATGTCTAAAGAGTTTGCGGATTCCAACTGTTGTAGTTTTACACTTTCTTTTCTGTGACCGTAAGTGTAATATGTGATATCGCCGGTTTCGTTGCTATATATCAACGACAATTGGGATGCGCATATTTACTTACGTTGATGACATGTGATGTTATGTGTTGCTGGATATGTTATATTGGATCATCGTGTTTGAATAGCCGGGGGATTTTTATGTGAGATGAGTGTTTTTCATTTTCATTCATGTAAAAACTTGTATGTAATATTCTTTTATTGGGGCACTTCCAGGTTGCGGATGTTGTCACCTTTTGTATATTATTTACTTTTCCGCACTAGGATAGACCCAAGGAGGAGAGCACAAGTAACCGGGTTCTGGAGTCCAGTGGGAGACCAACTCGAGGAGTCGAGTCCGGGTCTCCTAACTTTAGAATTGGTAGGGTTGCTTGCCGCTCTCGTAGGGGTCTAGGGGTGTGGGTTTGGCTATTCATCGCGACCGTGGAATCCGTGTTTTATACTGGCTCGTATTGAAAACACGGACGTCCTAGTATATCCAATGTTTCATATGATTCTTCTGCTGCGATATCTGTGATGTGATCATGTGATATGTTCTGTGATAAATGCTGTATATAGTATATATGATATATCATATAGACGTTACTTATGTTTTATACCCGCGCAAGCCCTGCCCCGCTATGTCGTTGGTTACCTAACCTAACGGTGCACGAGGGGACATCGAGGCGAATGCGGATGACATAAGTGTACGTCGTATTTATCTATGATGTTTAGGTACCTTAATGATGGGACTTCATTAATATGATTAATGAAAGAAAAAGAAACCTAAAGATGTTGTGGAATCGAATTTCAAAAATAAAACAGGTAGCTACAGTTCTTTCTTTGCACAACAGTATATATGATATATCCTGCACCTTATTCGATGAGGAAAGAGCCGACGATCCCTTCACCGGGAGTGACCCCTTTAGCAATAACTGGCAGATGCTACACACTCGGTTTGCCTTTTGATAGCTTCTATAGTTTCTGCTTTGCACAGTGATATATATGATATATCTCGCACCTCATTCGACGAGGAAAGGGCCGACGATCCCTTCACCGGGAGTGACCCCTTTAGCAAAACTAGAAAAGCCTAAAAAACACTCTATTTCAAAATCATTTGATTCTACAAAGATATCAAGTTCATTACGCAATAGGTTTTTAGAAAAACCTGTCGTAGCCCTCCGTCATTTCAGATAAGTACTACTTAGTATTCGTGCTACGTTTGTTGACCTCCGTCAAGGCGTAGTGTGCAGTAGCTAACTAGTATTTATCTGCTTATGCATATGATGCGGATTGGATTAGGGTAGTCATGCGACCTTGTTGACCTCCGTCAAGGGTCGTGCGGGTGGGTTTGATTCAATCAAGAAATGACGGGTTGAACTTGACTAGTAGCCTATGGTTTGTTGATCTCCGTCAAGGTCATAGGGTGCTAGGGGCAAAATTATCGGGAATTTCAAGTGTTGAAATTTGCAATGAGATTTCATACCTTCTATGAGATAGTTGGATCACGATACCCGCTGCGAGTAAGAGTTACTCCTGGGAGAGTTTTACACATTACAATTAGCCGATCAAGTAGGTGTCTAGAAAGGTGTTAACGGGGTTACGCCTCTGGGAAAATGAGGTTTACATTAATTAGGTTCGTGCGAAAGCACGGGGGACCTCCCTCAAAGTACCGACACTGGCCTGGCTGAAAGATTGGCGAACTTGTAGTGTGTAATTAATCCCGGCTATTCTTTCCTTTTATGGTTTGAAGGAAGATTTGATAAAAACAGTGGGAGCCATCCTGATTAGATAAAATAATAACCAATCTATTCTTGCAAAAGCGCACGCTGAGTGTTTTCTTCTCTCTCTCTCTCCAGGTAGCGACCATATCACGCCTTAATCAAGATAATAATACTGATTATTGACCGAACTCGCTTGTTATACTGAGCTGGGGAACGTTGGTCCCGCTCCAACTTATAATTGTTATAAGACAGAGCAGGAAATAGGGGAATACCAGAATTCCTATGCCGCCCAAACGAAGAAAGTGCATATGATGCATCCCCTTCAGGTGTGTTCATTACAAAGAACTGTTTCTCTTTATCCTCTACTTCCTCGGTATATGATACCGGATCAGGATCCCGCATATGTAATCTGTTACATGGGCTACAGAAAGGTAGAGAACTGAGAACGGGTGATAAGTTTCATGAGATAGAAAACGGGGCAAGTGTTGCAGCCAAGTCTGTTGGTCACTGTCACCCTGTATTACCAATACATTGATTCTGAACGAATGTTATTAGATACCGAACCTGATATACAAAATCATATCATTCTCTTTATTAGTAAAGAAAGGATATAATTTTGTATTGTTGGATTATGTTTTGAACATTTCCTATATCAAAAGTTGATCGGTTCAGGCACGTTATCTAAAAGCATTGATGTTCTAAATCAAACTACAGTTCTTAATATACAGAACACACACAAGAGGAAGAGTTCATAAATGAACGAATTCTTCTTGAGGTATTGTAGACTAGGTCATATCAATGCGACCCGACTAGCTGAAGTTACATATAGATGCATATTTAAATCAGTTTGAATTTACATCTTGTGAAACTTGCCAGTCATGTCACAAAGATAAGATGACCATAGCTCCGTTTACTGGAAACAGAGAAAGTGTTAGTGAACTCTTGGGACTGATACATGATGATGTATGTAAGGTCCCCTGTCTACACATACCAGGACCGGTTCTTTGTATTTCATTACATTCTCTGATGATCTCTCAAGCCTCAGTCATATGTCCCTGTTGAAACATAGGTCCGAAACTTTTGAGATAATCACCGAATATAAGTTAGAAGTGGAGAACCAAAAACCGGGTATAAGTATTATGTCCTATGATGAGATCAGAGAGGAGAATACTTGTGCATGGAATTCTTGGACTATTCTAAAGGAGAATGAGATTCTCTCTCGGTGTTACTCCTCTGAATACACCACAGCACAACGGTGTATCGGGGTGGAGCAATTGCACCCTATACGATATGGTGCGCTCTATGATGAGTACTACTGAGTTACCTGTTTCCTTTTGGGGGTTATGCACTTGAGAAGCTGCATACCTATTGAATTGGGTTCAAATCAAATCAGTTGCCCACCACTTCATATGTGATATAGAATGGGAAGATCCCATATCTTAAGTTAGTTAAGATTTGGGATTGCCCGGCCTATGTATAAAAGCAAAATCCAGACAAGCTTGAGGCAAGGTCTATAGTGTAGAACTGGAAAGGTTCCAGCTATACAAACTACAGCAGATGATTTGGTAGAACCAAAGGATTCAGTAGATTCCAACGAACCTCAGCCTCTCCGCCGATCTAGTAGGGTTCCTCACCCACCTGAGAGATACTTCGGTTTCTCTATGGCAGTGGGAGCGAGGATTGCATCATGAGATGATGACCCAACTAGTTTCGAGCTGGCCATCAGGAGTGGGACTCTGTAAGAATGGCTGGATGCTTAGCGATCTGAGATGGAATCCTTATACACCAACAAAGTATGGACTTTGGTTGCTTTATCTGAAGGGTTAAATCTCCATCAGGAGCAAGTATATCTTGAGAAGATTACTTAGTGAACATGGAAAAGTTGAGACTTTCAAAGCTAGACTTGTTAAAGGTTTGCATCATTGACCAGGTATGGATTATGTTGAAACCTTTTCTAAGGATCTATGCTTAAGTCCATCCAGATCCTACTTGCCACGGCTACATACCATGACTACGATATCTGGTGGTTGGGTGTCATGACTACTTTTCTAAATGATGTTTTAGAAGAGTGCGTCTATAAGTACACAGTCAGAGGGCTTCATAGACAGTGGGAGCAGCGGAAACGTGTGCAAGATATTTTATGTGATAAAGCAGGCATCGCGGAGTTGGAACGTCTATTTTGATGTATTAGTCAAAGAGTTTGACATCATCAAAATGGTAGATGAACCTTGTATAAACAAAAGGGTAGTAGGGAGTATGGTGGTGATCCTCGTAGAGTATGTGGATGACATACTCTTGATAAGAAAGGAGTTTCTTATGCTACGCTCGGTCAATCTCCGCTTATCACAATGATTCTCCATATAGGATCAAAGTGATACCTCCTAAATCCTGGTTTTTGGATCTATGAGATAGATCTAATTGGATGTTAGGATACTCACTAGTTGTAGTGAGATGGTATCAATTGATCCTGGAGAGAATCACTGGAAAGGTTCCAGGATGATAAGGACGACTGAATGTCAGTCACAGGCATTATCTTTACCCTCAGTAAAGGGACGGTATGTTGGAAGAGTTCCAAGCTAGATACCGTGGCATACTAGACGATTAAAGGCAAGATACATCGCTACTTAAGATGCTACCAAAGAGGCAGTCTGGGTGTATATTGGTTCATGAGATGAACTTTGTTCCTCCCATTGTGTGACAATGGAGTTGTGGCATATGCCAAGGAACGTCCGTCCCATCAGTGATCCAGACATATTCTAAGGCAGTATCACCTGATCATGGAGATGGTTGATCTCCAGGGTGATCGAAGTTAGGAGAGTAGACTCAGAGGACAACACGGCGGATCCACTTACAAAGGCCTTTTCCCAGAGAGAGACTTTTATGGGATGGTTGAGTATGAGATACTACAACCACTGCTATCAGATGGCCCTAGTGCAAGTGGGAGATTGTTAGTTATATGTATACCCTAGAGGCCATTACTATACATAGGATGTATATTGTAGTGGATTCTTGGACATATATAGGGAGGACTTTCTTGCTCGACATGATAGTATGCTATCTGGTTGCTCTTTATCTTAATGTGTACACTGATTGTCTCTCTGTTACATGTTGGTAAAGCCCTTAGGATGAGTACTTGACTACCTGGACTATGATGTGGATCATACTAGTGGGGACATGGTAGTCCATAAGTACATCCTTCAAGGTCCCTAGTCGTGGGTGTATCGAGACGGGGCATCGATATACCAGAGTAGACTAGCGTATACCTTCTCGACCCATACAGATGGGCGATGGATGATCCCATATCCATTGGTGTTTGACATCAAAGATGATATACGGGTGCTCAGTGGAGACTGGGTACACTGGACGGACTCGCCGAGAACTCCCAGATGGTATTATACCTTACATCAGATGGCAGTTCTCTGGTGACACTGGTACAGAGTAGTCTGTTGACCAGAGATCGTCATAGAGTCTTGTGTGGTTCCCACTGTGCTTTGATTTCCACCTTACCATGTCCAAGAGGGCGTGAAAAATGGTGGTTTTTGGGTACAGTCCCGAATCACATGGAGGCAATGAGCGATAGGAGGGGATTCGTCTCTCCCGGTATAGGGAGTTGATGTTGCGCTGTGTTCGATTGGCTATAACCGGAAATCCCTGGCAAGGGATTCTGAGATTTGCTGGTAAGTGTTATCTGTAGTTTCTCGAACTGTTATAGACCTCATATCGACACGACTTATCGAGCTATTGGGGTCTGACGTTTACCACCCCTAGGCGAGATATGCGACATATCAGACGACGAGACCGACTGTACGGTAAGTGTTACTGGTTGGATTCACAGGAGTATGAGCGGGCTTGCTCGTCGATCTTCTGATCGCTCAATACCCGGGTGGCAGTTACGTTTAGCAGACCGCTTGCGGCTTGTGGGTGTTTGATATGATCATCACCTGCTGCCGGCGTATTGACGAGTCTTTAGAGTCCTACACAGAGGTTTCCTGGCTCAAGCGAAATAAAATAGGAGCGCATATAAGATATGTGCGGGACCGAGAATAATACCAGTATGTGATACTGGATTCTATTCTCGCGATTTGTATCATCGGCAGGTTATATGTGATATAGCCGGGTTACCGAATCAAGTGTTGATTCGATACATTGATACACTTGATATTAGTCGGTTATATGCGATATGACCGGATCATTAAATCAAGTGTTGATTTAATGATTTGATGTATAATTATATATTTGATATATTACTTTACATTAACTAGTATTTGTTCACTAAAGATGGATTTTCTCACTTGATGTGCACAAGTAGTATATGTGATATATGTTTGTGCACTAGATTGTATCATGTTTGATGATACATGCAAGCTTGGGTGTATGTTTACTTTAAACCATGGTTAAGTGAATGGTTAGGGTTTGATTTATTTATTTATTTATTGATTTATTTATTTATTTTGGCAAGAAATGAAATGGTGGCTTTCTTTGGATTTACCTTGAAGCTTCATGAAGCTTTGACCACTTTGTTTCTTTCCTAAACCTAACCATTCATCTAACCCTAGTTTATTCTCTACACTTGTTAAACTAACCCAAGGTTGCATTATGATAAGAATCACATTGTTTTCCATTTATCACATTATTCTTATCATATTCTTTTCTTCTTCTTCTTCAACAAGAAGAAAGCTTGCTACCATTAATGGCAACATGAGAAAAAGAGTGAGAAATCCAATTCTAAAGTGAACCTACTTCCTATTTCTTCATCCTCTACCACTTGCCAAGTAGTATAGGTTGTTTTCTTCACAAGTTTCATGACTTGGTGAAGTTGGAGCTTGATCTTGAGTTGCTTCGACGTAGATCATCTTCGGCATCGAAGTCGACGACCTAGCCCGATCATTTCTCCGACGAAACCATCGCCAGAGTCCGGATTCTGATAGGTACAGCGGAGGGACGTCATCACAGAGCTATGAAGGTGGAGGACCAGATCTACAAAGGTTGTAGTCTCTTTCACTTTAGAGTAAAGTTGTTTATTCGCATATGTTTTCGCCTAAACTCTAGTTAACGATCTTTGCTTGGGGTTTCTAGGCATATAATTTTTGAATTTGGCATGGTTGATACCTTGTGAGACCTCTATAGTGTGCCCAGGAACCCTACAGCAAAGTGGTCAAAGCTTCATGAAGCTTCAAGGTAAATCCAAAGAAAGCCACCATTTCATTTCTTGCCAAAATAAATGAATAAATAAATAAATCAAACCCTAACCATTCACTTAACCATGGTTTAAAGTAAACATACACCCAAACTTGCATGTATCATCAAACATGATACAATCTAGTGCACAAACATATATCACATATACTACTTGTGCACATCAAGTGAGAAAATCCATCTTAAGTGAACAAATACTAGTTAATGTAAAGTAATATATCAAATATATAATTATACATCAAATCATTAAATCAACACTTGATTTAATGATCCGGTCATATCGCATATAACCGACTAATATCAAGTGTATCAATGTATCGAATCAACACTTGATTCGGTAACCCGGCTATATCACATATAACCTGCCGATGATACAAATCACGAGAATAGAATCCAGTATCACATACTGGTATTATTCTCGGTCCCGCACATATCTCATATGCGCTCCTATTTTGTTTCGCTTGAGCCAGGAAACCTCTGTGTAGGACTCTAAAGACTCGTCAATACGTCGGCAGCAGGTGATGATCATATCAAACACCCACAAGCCGCAAGCGGTCTGCTAAACGTAACGGCCACCCGGGTATTGAGCGATCAGAAGATTGATGAGCAAGCCCCCTCATACTCCTGTGAATCCAACCAGTAACACTTACCGTACAGTCCGGTCTCGTCGTCTGATATGTCGCATATTTCGCGCCTAGGGGTGGTAAACGTCAGACCCCAATAGCTCGATAAGTCGTGTCGATATGAGGTCTATAACAGTTCGAGAAACTACAGGTAACACTTACCAGTAAATCTCAGCAACCCTGGCCAGGGATTTCCGGTTATAGCCAATCGAACACAGCGCAACATCAACTCCCTATACCGGGAGAGACGAATCCCCTCCTATCGCTCATTGCCTCCATGTGATTCGGGACTGTACCCAAAAACCACCGTTTTGCATGCCCTCTTGGACGTGGTAAGGTGGAAATCAAAGCACAGTAGGAACCACACAAGACTCTATGACGATCTCGGGTCAACAGACTACTCTGTACCAGTGTCACCAGAGAACTGCCATCTGACGTAAGGTATAATACCATCTGGGAGTTCTCGGCGAGTCCGTCCAGTGTACCCAGTCTCCACTGAGCACCCGTATATCATCTCTGATGTCAAACACCAATGGATATGGGATCATCCATCGTCCATCTGTATGGGTCGAGAAGGTATACGCTAGTCTACTCTGGTATATCGATGCCCCGTCTCGATACACCTATGACTAGGGACCTTGAAGGATGTACTTATGGACTACCATGTCCCCACTAGTATGATCCGCATCATAGTCCAGGTAGTCACGTACTCATCCTAAGGGCTTTACCAACATGTAACAGAGAGACAATCAGTATACACGTTAAGCTAAAGAGCAACCAGATAGCATACTATCATGTCGAGTAAGAAAGTCCTCCCTATATATGTCCAAGCATCCACTACAATATACATCCTATGTATAGTAATGGCCTCTAGGGCATACATATAACTAACAGGTCTTTGATCGGCTTATCACTACTGCGGTCCCACTCAACGGGGCACCCAAACCAAGCGCATCAGTTTTCAGCAGACTGGGCCAAAGCTCCAACGGACCCGTGAAGAAGCCCGCAATTCCTGAAGTGGTTATCTCAAAATGGATAGCCATTCCTACTCCTGAAGTCCCCAAGACGGCTTCTCTTGCTAAGGGGTCGGTCTTCACAAGACTGGCCATTCCAGCTCCTACTCCACGTGAAGTCATGAAGGCTGTTTCCCCTGTTCGAATGTCGGCCTTCGTAAGACTGACTATCCCCTCTCAACGGGTGTCAGTCTTCGACAGGATAGCACAAATAACAGTCTCTCCTCAAAGCAGGGGGCATGAAGAAGCTCATCCAACAGCGGAGGTGATCCCATCCGCACGACATGCTCGACGTCGCCACTGGCGCCGAGTGAGGAAAGATAGGGGCAATTCCCTTTCTGGACTGACTCCGTCAGCTCCAATGGTGGAAGTTAATGCTGCTGTTCCAATCGGGAACAGCTTTGAACCACTAAGGAGGGTCCGCAAGAACTCTCCGACGGCTGTGCTGAAAATATCTCCTCCACCTATGGAGAACGCTACAAAGGTGAAGCTGGAGCAGCCCCCTCAGCGACTGTCCTATAAAATTTATAAAGTTTGGCGACAGGTCCAGGACTCCGTGGTAAATCAAGACTACCCCCGCCGACAGGAAAAGATGAAGGTTAGGCAAGAAGAGAACCAACCTGTCAAGCCACAGAAGGCGACAGCTATTTGGGTGCCCACTGCAACGGCCCCCTCAACTTCGACCGCCTATAAGAGAAGAAGGCCGGAGAAAATTCCCATGTCTATGACAAATGTCAAGGGCGCTGAGCCTAAACGCCCCAAGTCTGGGAGCATGGTGGTATACACCATCTATATGGCATCCAAAAAAGAGGATAGCCGTATCTCCACAGGTCATCGACCGCTTACGCAATCAGTGACTAAGGCTCAGGAGCAACAACAACAAAAACTCCAAGAGATGTTAACAGCTATGGCCGCACTCACGGGACCGAAAGCAAGCCCGGAAATATCCTCGGAGCACGCCATGAGCAGGAAACTGATGCCAAATTCCTTCGAAGAATACTTGAGAAGAAGGACAAAGAGGTTGCGGAACAAGCGGCCAATATAAAACAAATGGCCCTTCTGTTCCAAGATATGGTGGGCACGATGATCCAGCCGGACCCTCCCGCCGAAGATCCTCCAGTAATAATTGAAGATGATAGAGGAAAGACATTAAATCCTCTGCCGGCTCTATCAGCAGCCAAGGAGGAAACCATCTCAAAAGCCGCCCTGGATGATTACATCGCTCAGCAGATACGAGTTCATCAAGCGAATGAAGCGGCTGGGCAAATTGTTAAAACTGGACGACCCTATCCGGGTTGGTACGACCAAATAAAATACCCGCCGGGATACACGATCCCCAAATTCCACATATATAAGGGGATAGGAAATCCGCATCAGCACGTCGCTCAATTCAGAGCCTTGTGCGGCAACACCGGAGGTGACGATAAGCTACTGCTTCACCAATTCGTTGACAGCTTGTCAGAGACAGCATTTGAGTGGTATTCGGAACTCCCAAATGACTATGTCAAGAAATTTACAGAGATGGAGCTGCTATTCACCCAACGTTTTGAGAGCGCTAGCGAACGTACCCCAATCACGGCATTAATCAATGCCAGGGTGAAGTCGGGAGAAACTTGGGTCCAGTACGCGATACGGTAGAGGAATTTATGGTCGAAGTGCGAGCAGCGCATTGAAAAAGCACCTACGGTAGGCATGTTCGTGAGTACTCTCGACCCTCATGCGATCATTTCCCAATTCATGATGTTCTTCAAGCCAACTACTTTCCCGGCCTTGATTGACAAGCTGGCCCAAATAGATCAGGTGGGTCATAGACCATCTCCTTCGAAGATGGAATCTCGAAATAAAAAAGGGAAAGGGAAAGGGAAAGGGAAAGCGACCTTCGTCGCCAATGCTCAAAAACAGCCCAGTGGCCCAAAACTAACTGATCGCCCAGACGAGAGACGGCGATTCTTTAATGAGAAAATGAAGCGCCCTTATTCGTTTCCCCGGGACAAAACAAGAAGATTGTTCGAGCTGGCAATGCGCAACAGACTCATCAACTTGTCGGATCCAAAACGCCCATTGCAACCCGGTGAGGCTAATAATCCCAATTATTGCCCCTATCACCAAGCGATAGGCCATCCATTTGAAGATGGCTTCGTCTTTAAAGGCTGGATTGAAGATCAATACCAACAAGGCAAATTCGCGCTGTCCGAGAATTGGAAAGTAAGCCCGCCTCAACCGCACGCTCTTAAAAGGGGGGACACACCGGGGGCATCGTGCTCTTTTGTAGAAGAAGCTCCATGGGAGGTCGTTCTTTCAGCCAAAACGAAGAGAATGCTGAAGGATCTCCAAACATGCCCGGCGATCAGATAGAAAAATCAGCTAGAACCCGAGATCATCGAAGGAATCTGAAGCCGCGCCCAACTCCAAAAATTGGTGGTGATAGTCAAAGCGCCAACACCCAGCCGTCAAAGTCTTCGAAGAAGAAGAAGAAGACCAAAAAACACGTGAAGCATGGTGACAAGTGCACGGACCTGCAAAAACAGATTGACGCGCTGGAAGAATATAACCAGAAGGCATGGACCCCAGTCACACTCCAAGAGTTTCTCAGCCACGTCCTTGAGGACGGAGACGATGACAATGGAGAAGACTCGTCAGACGAACCTGAAGATTATGTGGAAAGCTGCCACATGATCTCTCACTCGTTAATAAACGGTGAAGAAGCTCTGGATGCAGAGAAACTGGGGGCAAACCCCGAGCCGGAACTTCTAGGACCATCAGACGAAATGATTGACGCATTCCTGAACGAAGCTCTTCTGAAAAGAAAAGCTGATCGGAAGCGCGAAATGGCCGTATTTGGAAAGGCCAAACGTCGGTGACTGGACGAAAGGGTTGAAACACTCCCACAAGATCAAAGTACATCCGCCGCAAATAAAAGCATGTTCAAGATAAGGAAACGATTCGCTAGAGCCCTGTCAAAGGGAATGAAGTTGCACTCTTTCAGAAGAAATTCTCCCGGCAATATACATCTTGATGAAGCGGACGTACATCCTAATTTCTGCTTATGCCATCAGAGGATTACACACCCTACCGAAGAATGCATGGCCTTTAAAAACTGGCGGCAAGGATATGTTGCCCACCAACAACACGTCCAGCGAATGAAGCGCAAGGCTCGTCGGGAACAGAGAAGCACGACTGATGAGTATAAAAGAACTGCCGGCAACTGCCACATGGTTGATAGCAAGGGATCGCAAGTTCTCATCTTTAGGAGCGACTCGGATGAAGAAGTAGCCCTCGGCCCTCTCTTCAAGGAATCCATCTCTGAAACAGAAGAGATGAAGACCTGCGAGAATATTCAGCTGCGCAATCGCACGCTACCTGAAAAGAATCTCGGACCCGTAAATAAGGGGTCGAACAAAAAGGATAAGGGAAAAGAAAAGGTCCCTGAGGATATCACCCTCGATGACCAAGCCGTCGAAGAGCTGACAACCAAGGATCCGCCCAAGAAAAATAAGGTGGATTACAACGTTCTGGCACACCTGAGGAAGATACCCTCACAGCTAAGCATTCTCGACGCCCTTCTGTTATCTAAAGAGGCGAGAGATTCTTTAATCAAGGCACTACAAGAGCCCGAGCAGTTCCAAGCTTTCCTCGCCGAAGAAAAGATGAAGGACGAGCTGTAAGAAGTGCACACAGCCGATATCACCTTCGGCGATGAAGATCTCCTCCTCGGGACGTGCGAGCATAACCGTCCCCTTTATGTCTCTGGATACTGTCATGATATTAAGATAGGCAAGATCCTGGTTGACAATGGGTCCTCTGTTAATCTCCTCAATGTAAGAGTGTTGAAGGAAATCTGCATGAGCGTTCAGCACCTCGCTTGTAATAAAATCACCATCTTCGGGTTCGACTCCCAGTCATCACGGACGCTCGGGTCTGTGATATTGACGTTACGCTTTAGGCTGCTCGTCACGGACATCAAATTTCATGTCATTGACGCTAAGACATGTTACAATGCTTTGCTCGGCAGGCCTTGGTTACACGAGTACAACATTATCCCTTCTACACAACATCAGTGTATGAAGTATTTCAAGGATGGTCTCGAGTATACTGTGACAGGGGAACTAAACCCATTCTCCGTGAATGAAGTCCGAAATTACGAAGATGCAAAATACTTCTTATCAGATTTCGAAGATACGGAAAGATGCCATAAACCGAAAGAACAAAGCTATCACCACTATTCCAGTCTTCGGGAGTGACACTGAGGAGGAAGAAGAAATAGTTTATCCAGGGCCGCCCCAATGCAACAAGCCGGGACCGTCCACCCCTATTCTAGTCTTCGGCAGTGACTCGGAAGATGAGGTCAATGCCGTATTTTCTGTTTGGCCATCAATACAAGACTTCGCTGGCGATGATTGGAGTTTGCAAATCGCCATGGTTCCGTAAGAGCACTACAAAGAGCTCGACGCACTTGATACCTACAGTGTGCAAGAACTGTAGACGTTCTACGTCCCTCCCAGGCGAAAAGATGAAAAGGCGATCCTCTTTTATCGATCCACAGAAACTAAAGTAGAGAAAAAAGTCTAGCGTGGTGCCGACTCGACACTTGACCGACTTCAGCCCATCCGTCTGCCCAGATACTACACAGAAGGATTGAGGAGGCTGTTGAGGCGCCAAGGCGTACCCCTTAAGCAGACTGCTCGACAAGCTCAGTTCTACAACAGGATCTGGAACGTCCTTGGAACTCAGCGAAAATTGCCTAACGGGAGAATGGAAGCGATCAGGCCTGGGTATATCCGATCCAAGACACGGGTGTGATTCCATGGCTGCTACGTCATACATGACTTCGATGAAGAAAGAGATGCTCTGTGGGAGAATGCTAACCCTGAACCAAGATGAGGTCCCGCCGTGAAAATTCCAAGTCCGTCGTTCGAAGAACAGATGGACAAGCTAATAAGGGAAGCGGGTCAAAAGGTCCGGGATGATCATAGCCGCGAAATGGCCATCTACGAGAAAGCCAGGACGCAACGCCTCCTTCAGCAGGCTACGGAAAATGACGATGCCTTTCGTCGCCAGCCCGTCATACAAAAGACCCGGCACAGAGGCAAAAATAAACTAAAAAACGGAAAAAACGTTCGACAGCAGCGTAGCAGATCTAAGAAGCCACGCGATCGAGAATCGAGCAGCCGGAATCCGTCTCTTATAAAGAAGATGGGTCGAGCATATTCTTTTCCCCAAGACAAGATAAAAAAGTTATTCGATCTTGTCATAAAACATCAGATGATGACGCTCCCGGAGTCCAAGCACCCCGAGCAAGCAAACAAGGTCTCTCACCCAGACTATTGCTCCTATCATCGAGCAATAGGACATCCTCTCAAAAATTGCTTCACCTTCAAGAACTGGGTCAAAGACCAGTATCAGCAAGGCAGGTTTGCTCTATCCAACAATTGGAAGGTAACCCCACCACAGAAGCATGAACCGAAAGCCACATATGCGGTGGGAGTAAAACCAGACCAACATCGATCTTGGAAGAGGTCTTGTACCTGTCACGTGATAACGCTGTCAGAAGAAGAAGCCGAGAATATGGATGACCTCCCCTGGTGCTTCGAAAACGATGATAACGAGGTGATCTTAGAGTTTCCACCAGCGCCAAAAGAGCTGGAAGATAGGATACATACTACTGCAGATAACCTCAAGATAATTGACTTGGGGACGGCAAGTGACCCGCGGCCGACATTCGTCAGTGAGCTTTTGTCTGAAGAAAGGGTGGCTACGCTAAAAGACGTGCTCATGTAGTATAAAGACTGTTTTGTGTGGAACTATTCCGAGATGCCCGGATTGGATCCAGAAATAGTCGTCCATAAATTGGCAATATCTCCGGACGTCAAGCCGATCAAACAAGCACCGAGAAGAATGCGGCTCGAGCTTGAGATGAGCATTAATGCCGAGGTCAAGAAGCTAATCGACTCCAGCTTCATCCAAGAGGTTTAGTATCCTGACTGGATCGCCAACATTGTCTCAGTGATGAAGAAAAATGGGACGGTGCATATCTGTGTAGACTTCCGGGATCTCAACAAATCTTGCCCGAAGGACGACTTTCCAGTACCGGTCACCGAGCTGATGATAGATAATACGTCCACTCATGAAGTTTTCTCCTTTATGGACGGCTCATCGGGATACAATCAGATAAAGATGCATCCCGAGGACCAGAAGCATACCGTTTTCCGAACCCCTTTGGGTATATTCTGCTACAAGGTGATGCCTTTCGGTCTGAAGAACGCTGGCACTACCTATCAGAGGACCATGACGAAGATTTTCGATGACCTCATACATGAAATAGTCGAATGCTATATTGACGACCTTGTGGTGAAAAGAAAATCATACGAGGAACATTTAGAACATCTGAAGATCGTGTTTCAGCGCCTTCGGAAATACAACCTGAAGATGAACCCTCTCAAATGCGCATTCGGTGTTTCCTCAGGCAAGTTCCTGGGATTCATCGTCCGACACCGAGGCATCGAGATAAACCCGTCGAAGATCAATACGATTATGGAAATGCCCCCTCCAAGAACTCTCAAACGGGTGCGGTCTCTCCAAAGAAAGCTCGCGTATATCCGGCGATTTATAGCTAATCTTTCTGGCAAGTGCTGCCCCTACAGTCACCTGATGAAGAAAGGAACCCCTTTCGTCTGGATTCGCAAATACCAAAGCGCACTGAACGAAATCAAGCAATATCTATAGAATTCACCGGTGTTAACCACCCCGGTCAAGGGAAAGCCTCTCATTTTGTATACAACCGCCCTTGAGGGTTCTCTAGACGCGTTATGGGAACAAGAAAATGACCAAGGGAAGGAGAGAGCCCTCTACCATTTGAGTCGAGTTCTTCTGGGGGCAGAAAACAATTACTCCCCCATCGAAAAACACTGCCTGGCGTTGATCTTCACGATAACGAAGCTCAGACACTATGCATGTAGCGCCTTGAAAAGTCGTTTTGGTGTTTTCCCGAAAATCGGTGAAAATTTGGTTTTTTCCGTAAATCGTCTGTTTTGTTATTTGGCAGTTTAGGCCTAATTATACCTAATTTAGATAGATAATTGGTAGTTTTTAGTAGCTAATGAGTTACTTATAAATTTCTCGTCATTTAAAAATTTACCCTAATTTTTCAATTTTTAATATTATTTTAAGCCGGTAAAAAAATACATTAAATTAGCGATAAATACAAATTTAAATGGGCTAATTTTAATATTTAAAATCATGTTAATTAAAATCTAGTTGTAATATAAATTTTTAGTATTTTATTTCAAGTTTTAATGGGTTTTTACTATGCAAAACAAAAAATTATTTTTTTGTTTACCGGAGAGATCCTCAGAAAAACATGATCGCCAACTGCGAACTCAAGTCTGCGACGGCGCCTGTCCGCATACGATTTCTGCCTGCTCTGAGCCGCTCTCATCCGATCTCGAATCAACTGTATCTTCACGGTCTTCTCCTCAACAAGCTGCGGCCCTAAAATATTGCTCTCGCTGAGCTCTGTCCAACAGATGGGCGATCTGCATCTCCTCCCATACAATGCCTCGAAAGGTGCCATCTGAATAGTATCCTGGAAGCTGTTGTTGTAGGAGAACTCCACTAAGGGTAAATGATGATCCCAGCTACCTCCGAAGTCTAAAACGCATGCTCGGAGCATGTCCTCAAGAGTCTAAATGGTCCGCTCTGACTGGCCGTCTGTCTGCGGATGAAATGCTGTGCTGAAACTCAAACGGGTGCCTAATGCCTCCTGAAGTCTCTGCCATAGTCAGCTGGTAAATTGGGTGCCTCTGTCGGACACGATATACGTTGGGACTCCATGCGGTCGTACGATCTCGTCGATGTATATCTGGGTATACTGAGCAAAACCGAAAGTCGTCTTCACTGGCAGGAAGTGAGCCGCTTTCGTCAATCGATCCACGATCACCCAAATGGAGTCGTACCCTCGACTGGTCCTGGGTAGACCCACAATGAAGTCCATAGAAATCTGCTCCCATTTCCACTCCGGAATGGGCAAAGGCTGCAACTCTCCCGCTGGCCTCTGGTGCTCGGCCTTGACTTGCTGACAAGTCAGGCATCTCGACACGAAATCAGTGACGTCCCTCTTCATTCCGTCCCACCAGTAAACATCTAGCAAATCGTGGTACATCTTGGTGGAACCCGGATGAACGCTGTATGTCGATCTATGCGCCTTCCCAAGAATCTCACGCCGCAGTCCCTCAGAATCTGGTACGCAAAGTCGAGTTCCAAATCGCAGTACTCCCTGATCATCGATCACGAACTCGGAATCTCTGCCCTGCCTAATCTGCTCCATGATCTCTGAAAGACGGTCATCGCTGGGCTGTGCCTCTCGAATACGGTCAAGTAACTGCGGACGTGCACGAACATGCGCAAGCTGTCCCCCTGTCGGAGTGAACTCGAACTCAACCCGGCTGTCGCATAAAATCTGCCAATCTGCCGACGACTGCCTCTATACCGCGCGCAAAATTTTGAACTAAAACTTGCAATTTTGGACTTGGGGGGGGTCTTTTTGCACAAAAATTTTTGTGCACTCTCTCACACTCATCCTCACTCCCTCTTGGCTGGCTCCACTCAGCAGCAAGCCCACTCCAATTATTCCTTCAACTCATTTGAATTAAAACTTTATAAGGTGAATATAATACATTAATTTAGATATGGGTTATATTGAGGCATGGATGGGTTTGACTTTGAAAAAATCCACAACCCCCACACCATTCCTCCCCATTTCCCCTCACTGCAGAAACTGATCAGTAGCCCCTCTCTATTGATTCCATCTCTTTTCCAACTCAAAAAAATCCCCAAAATGCTTCAAAAATCCAAATAAAACCTCACAAATTCAAGACAATTCTTCATCCTTTCTCCTTAGCCAAATCTTGCAAGAATCTTGGAGTAAGGAGACCTTTTTGAGGAGGCAAGTTCACATGCTAGATCTCTAAAATTTGAGGTAGAATCTTCAACCAATTAATACTTATGGTTAAATTTCTTTAATTAAATTGTTTTAGTGTTAAATTTTAGTGCTAATTTCATTCTAGGTTTTTCATGATAATGGCTTGAGTTGAACTAGGGTTTAGAAACACCATTATGAGATTAATTAAGTTATTTTGTTATCTAGTTATTATACAAACCTAATTTAAGAGATTACTTTGCTTAAGTGGGCTTCGATATGTATTAATTTAGGTTTTTCAAGTGTGAAATTGGATTTAAATTGATGGTTATAAAAATCAAGAAAGGGTTGTTTATGGAAAATAGGATTTGAAGCATTGTAATGTGTTATAATCAAAGTGATTGTGGCTAACTAGTTATGCGGTTGGATGTTTATGCTAGGTTGTAGTGTTTTTGTCGCAAATCGGCGATGTTTGCACCTATTATGGAATGCAAATGCTTACTAGCTTTTTTTTTATGAAATTATGTGATTAATTATCTGTAATATCTTGATGATTGTATTAGCATCTCCTACGACTTTTAGGGTGTGTGAATGCGGATTTTTGGTTTTTTCGGGTTTTAGCCTTGCCGGGCGCCCAAAACGACGATTCTAGTTAGTTTTTGCGATTTTTTTGTGTGTTCCGCGCACCTTGTGCACGTTGTGCCTAGCTTGTGAACGTGGATATTTTTGTTTGGGATTTGCATCGTTTCATGATATGTAACCTTATGTTTTGTATTGATACAAATTCCAAGTTCGGTCGCGGAGACTTCGGACGCGGCACGAAAAGGGAAAGCGGTGATTGGACATAGCTAGCTGAGAATTCCGGTGAGTAGATATAACATCTACGGGGGACTATCGTTTGGATGACGCAAGTCGCCCGATAGTTTAAGTAGTTAAAGATTTTAGTGATATTAGTAACTACATCCATGCTTTATTTGACATACATATGCGAACCCATTCTATAGGACACCTGCACCATTGCCAGGGTTTTTATATGCAGCACGAGCACTATTCATGCGTACACACACGCCTTGGTAATTGCCATGCCACCACACTAGATAACCTATAATTTGAAACCTTTTACTATAATTGATGCTTAAACATGTGCTATTGCCTTTAAATCCTTAAAATGAGATCGTAGGATTGTTATTCATGTGCATGTACCTCATCATATCATTTGTTCATGCCTAGTCTATTAATCATGTAGGGTTCCTAGGCACACTAATTAGGTCTCACAAGGCATCAACCATGGCTAATTCAAGAATTTCCTTGTGCCTACAAACCCTAATACGGATCGTTAACTAGAAAAACTAGGCGATGCAAGCAAGTAAACGGAAATATAGCTAAAGGAAAGGGGCTACAACCTTTGTAGATCTGGTCCTCCACCTCCTAGGCTCCGCGATGAAGTCCCCTCGCTGTCCAAATCGGATTCCGGACTCAAGCATCGGCTTCATCGAAGAAATGGGCGGGCTTGGTCGTCGGCTTCGATGCCGAAGATGATCTACGTCGAGGCATCACTAGATCAAGCTCCACCTTCACAAAGCCATGAAAACTTATGAAGGAAACACCCTATACTACTTGGCAAGAGGTAGAGGATGAAGAAATAGGAGGTGGGTTCACTTTAGAATTGGATTTCTCACTCATATGCTCAACTTGCCATTGATGAAGACAAGCTTCTTCATTTGTTGAAGATGAAGAAGAAGAAGAAGATAATAATAGAAAATTATGATAGAATAAAAAGATTAACTTGAAAAGATAATCCCATTCATTCTTATCATAATAGCTACCATGGTTAAGTGTAGAGAATGAACCAAGGTTAAGTGAATGGTTAGGTTTAGGAGAAGAAGACAAAATGGTCAAAACTTCTTGAAGCTTCAAAGAAAAGAGCAAAAGAAGCAACCATTTTATTTTCTTTCCAAAATAAATAAATGAATAAATAAATATATCAAACCCTAACCAATCACTTAATCATGGTCTAAAGTAAACCTACACCTAAGCATGCATGTATCATCAAACATGATACAAACTAGTGTACAAAAGTATATCACATATACAATGTGCATATCAAGTGAGAATATCCTTTTAAAGTGAACCAATATTAGTTAATGCAAAGTAATATATCAAATATATAATTATGCATTAAATCATTAAATCAATACTTGATTTAACGATCCGGTTATATCGCATATAACCGACTAATATTTAACGTATCGGCTTATCGAAACAATCCTTGATTCGATAACTAGGTTATATCGCATACAACCATTCGACACATTCATCGCGAGAATGGAATACGGTATCTCATACACGCATTATTCTCGGTCCCGCACATATCTCATATGCGCTCCTATTTCGTTTCGCTTGAGCCAGGAAACCTCTGTGTAGGACTCTAAAGACTCGTCAATACGCCGGCAGCAGGTGATGATCATATCAAACACCCACAAGCCGCAAGCGGTATGCTAAACGTAATGGCCTCCCGGGTATTGAGCGATCAGAAGATCGACGAGTAAGCCCGCTCACACTCCTGTGAATCCAACCAGTAACACTTACCGTACAGTCCGGTCTGTTCGTCTGATATGTCGCATATCTCGCCTAGGGGTGGTAAACGTCAGACCCCAGTAGCTCGATAAGTCATGCCGACGTGAAGTCCATGACATGTGTAAAACTACTGATAACACTTACCAGTAGGTCACTGCAACCCTGGCCAGGGATTTCCTGTTATGGCCAGTCGAGCATAGCGCAACATCAACCCCCAATACCGGGAGAGACGAATCCCCTCCTATCGCTCATTGCCTCCATGTGAATCGGGACTGTACCCAAAAACCACCTGTTTGCACGACTCAGTAGAGCCGTGGTAGGGTGGAAATCAAAGCACAGTGGGAGACACACAAGACTCTATGACGATCTCGGGTCAACAGACTAAGCTGTACCAGTGTCACCAGAGAACTGCCATCTGACGTGAGGTATAATACCATCTGGGAGTTCTCGGCGAGTCCGTTCAGTATACCCAGTCTCCACTGAGCACCCGCATACCATCTCTGATGTCAAACACCAATGGATATGGGATCATCCATCGCCCATCACATGGGTCGAGAAGATATACGCTAGTCTACTCTGGAATATCGATGCCCCGTCTCGATATTCCCACGACTAGGAACAATGAAGGATGTACTCATTGACTACCCAGGCCCCACTAGTATGATCTTCATCATAGTCCTGGAAGTCGAGTACACATCCTAAGGGCTTTATCAACATGTAATCAGAGAGACAGAGAGTATACATGTTAAGATAAAGAGCAACCAGATAGCATACTATCATGTCGAGCAAGAAAGTCCTACCTATATATGTCCCAGCATCCACTACAATATACATCCAATGTACAGTAATGGCCTCTAGGGCATACATATAACTAACAATCTCCCACTTGCACTAGGGCCATCTGTAGCAGTAGTTGTAGTATCTAATACTCAACCATCCCCTAAAAGTCTCTCTTTGGGAAAAGGCCTTCGTGAGTGGATCCGCCGTGTTGTCCTCTGAGTCTACTCTCCTAACCTCGATCACCCTGGAGATCAACTATCTCCATGATCATGTTATGTTGCCTCAGAATATGTCTGGGTCACTGATGGGACCAGGGTTCCTTGGCCAAAGCCATAGTTCCATTGTCATACAATGGTAGGAACCTAGTTCATCTTATGAACCAATATACACCCAAACTGCCTCTTTGGTAGTATCATTAATAGCGATGTTACCAGCCTTTATCGTCTAGTTTGCCACGGTATCTAGCTTGGAACTCTTCCAACATACTGTCCCTCCACTGAGGGTAAAGACATTGCCTGTGACTGACATTCAGTCGTCTTTATCATTCTGGAACATTTCCAGTGATTCTCCCCAGGATCGATTGATACTATCTTACTACAGCTAGTGAGAATCCTAACATCCATTTAGATCTATCTCATAGACCCGAATTCTAGGATTTAGGAGGTATCATCTTTATCCTATTGGAGAATCCTTATGATAAGAGGAGATCGACCGATCGTAGTATAGGAAACTCTTTTCCTATCAAGAGTATGTTGTCCACGTACAATACGAGGATGACCACCTTACTCTCTACTACCGTTTTGTATATACAAGGTTCATCTACTATTTTGATGAAGTCAAATACTTTGACTACCACATCAAAACAGATGTTCCAACTCCGCGATGCCTGCTTTATCCTGTAAAGCAACTTGCACATGTTTCCGCTGCTCCCACTGTTTACGAAGCCCTCTGGCTGTGTTCTTATAGACGTTCTATTCTAAATCAGTATTTAGAAAAGCAGTCATGACACCCAACCACCAGATATCGCAGTCATGGTATGTAGCCATGGCAAGTAGGATCTGGATGGACTTAAGCATAGTCCCTGGAAAAGGTTTCATCATTATCCGTGCCTGGTCGATGACGAAAACCTTTAACAAGTCTAGCTTTGAAAGTCTCAACTTTTCCATGTACACCAAGTAATCTTCTCAAGATATACTTGCTCCTGATGGGGATTTAACCCTTCAGATATAGCAACCAAAGTCCATACTTTGTTGGTGTATAAAGATTCCATCTCAGATCACTAAGCATCCAGCCATTCTTACAGAGTCCCTACTCTCGATGGCCTGCTCGAAACTGGTTGGGTCATCATCTCATGATGCAATCCTCGCTCCCACTGTCATCGAGAAACCGAGGTATCTCTCAGGCAGGCGAGGAACCCTACCAGATCGGCGGAGAGGCTGAGGTTCGTCGGGAACTATTGAATTCTTTGGTTCTGTCAAATCATCAGCTGCAGTTTTGTATAGCTGGAACCTTTCCAGTTCTACACAACTGACTTTACCTCGATCTTGTCCGGATTTTGCTTTTGACATAGGCCAGACAACCCCAAATCTTAACTAACTTAAGATATGGGCTCTTCCCTTTCCATATCACATATGAAGTGGTAGGCAACTGATTTGATTTGAACCCAATTCAATAGGTATGCAGCTTCTCAAGTGCACAACCCAAAAAGGAAATAGGTAACTCAGTAATACTCATCATAGAGCACACGATATCTAATATTGTGCGATTGCTCCGCCCCGATACACCGTTGTGCTGTGGTGTATTCAGAGGAGTAATACAGAGAGAGAATCTCATTCTCCTTTAGAATGGTCCAGGAATGCCATGCACAAGTATTCTCCTCCCTGATCTCATCATAGGACATAATACTTATACCCGGTTATTGGTTCTCTACTTCTAACTTATATTCTGTGAATACCTCAAAAGGTTCGGACTTATGTTTCAACAGGAACGTATGACTGAATCTTGAGAGTTATCAGAGAATATAATGAAGTATAAAGAACCAGTCCTGGCATGTGTAGACAGGAGACCTTACATACATCATCATGCATCAGTCCCAAGAGTTTACTAACTCTTTCTCAGTTTTCAGCAAACGGAGCTATGGTCATCTAATCTTTGTGACATGACTGACAAGTTTCACAAGATGTAAATTCAAACTAATTTAAATATGCATCTAAAATGTAACTTCAGCCAGTCGGGTCACATTGATATGACCTAGTCTACAATGCCTCAAGAATGATTCGTTCATTTCTGAACTCTTCCTCTTGTGTGTGTTCTGAATACTAAGAATTGTAGTTTGATTTAGAACGTTAATGCTTTTAGATAACGCGCCTAAACCGATCAACTTTTGATATAGGAAATGTTCAAAACATTATCCAACAATACAAAATTTTATCATTTCTTTACTAATAAAGAGACTGATATGATTTTGTATATCAGGTTCGGTATCTAATAGCATTTGTTCAGAATCAATGTATTGGTAATACAGGGTGACAGTGACCAACAGACTTGGCTGTAACACTTGCCCCGTTTTCTGTCTCATGAAACTAATCACCCTTTCTCAGTTTTTTCTACCCTTTTGTAGCCCTATGTAACAAATTACATATCCGGGATCTTGATCCGGTATCGAATACCCAGGATGCAGAGGATACTGAGAAACAGTTCTTTATAATGAACACACCCGAAGGAGATGCATCATATGCACTTTCTTCGTTTGGGGGGCATAGGAATTCTGGTATTCCCCTTATTTCCTGCTCTGTCTTATAACAATTATAAGTTGGAGCGGGACCAACGTTCCCCAGCTCAGTATAACAAGCGGGTTCGGTCAATTCATCCGTATTATTATCTTGATTAAGACGTGATATGGTCACTACCTGGAGAGAGAGAGAAGAACACACTCTGCGTGCGCTCTTGCAAGATCAGATTGGTTATATATTTTATCTAATCAGGATGGCTCCCACTGTTTTTATCAAATCTTCCTTCAAACTCTAAAAGGAAAGACTAGCCGGGATTAATTACACACTACAAGTTCGCCAATCTTTCAGCCAGGCCAGTGTCGGTACTTTGAGGGAGGTTCCCCGTGCTTTCCCACGGACCTAATTACAGTAAACCTCGTTTTCCCAGAGGCGTAACCCCGTTGACACCTTTCTAGACACCTACTTGATCGGCTAATTGTAAAGTGCAAAACTCTCCCAGGAGTAACAATTACTCGCAGTGGGTATCGGGATCCAACTATCAGATAGAAGGTATGCAATCTCATTGCAAATTTCAACACTTGAAACTCCCGATAATAGTTTTTACCCCTAGCACCTATGACCTTGGCTAAGGTCAACAAATCATAGGCACTAGTCAAGTTCTACCCGTCATTTCGTGATTAATTAGACCCATCCACATGATCCTTGGCTAAGGTCAACAAAGCCACATGACTGTCCTAACTAATCGCATCATATGCTGTGTAGGAAGACATCACTTAGCTACCGCACACTACGCCTCGGCTATGGTCGACAAACGTAGCACGAATACTAAGTACTCTACTTCCTAAAATGACGGAGGGTTGCGAATGGTTTTTATGAAAACCTTTAACGCTTTGAACTTGATCTAGTTGCGGAATCAAATAGTTTTTAAATGGAATGTTTTCGAGACTTTTCTAGTTTTGCTAAAGGGGTCACTCCCGGTGAAGGGATCGTCGGCCCTTTCCTCGTCGAATGAGGTGTGGGATATATCATATATATCACTGTGCAAAGCGGAAACTATAGAAGCGATCAAAGACAAACCGAGGGTTGTAGCATCTGCCAGTTATTGCTAAAGGAGTCACTCCCGGTGAAAGGATCTCGGTCCTTTCCTCATCGAATAAGGTGCAGGATGTTCTATAATGAACACCGCGATGCAAAGCAAGAACTGTAGCTACCTGTTTTATTTTTGAAATTCGATTCCACAATATCAATTAGGTTTATTTTCTTTCATTAATCTCATTAATGAATGTCCCATCATTTAAGTCCACCTAAACATCACAGATAAATATAACGTACGCTTATGCCATCCGCATTCGCCTCGATGTCCCGTCTGCACCGTTAGGTTAGGTAACTAACGCCAGAGCGAGGCAGGGCTAGCGCGGGTGTAAAACATAAGCAACATTTATATAATATATCATATATACTATATATAATATCTGTCACAGAACATCACATGATCACATCACAGATAAATCACAGCAGAAGAAACATATGAAATATTGGATATACTAGGACTCCGTGTTTTCAATACGAGCCAGTATAAAACACGGATTCCACGGTCGTGATGAATAGCCTATCCCACACCCCTAGACCCCTACGAGAGCGGCAAGCAACCCTACCAATTCTAAGGTTAGGAGACCCGGACTCGACTCCTCGAGATGGTTTCCCACTGGACCCTAGAACCCGGTTACTTGTGCTCCCCTCCTTGGGTCTATCCTAGTGCAGAAAAGTAAATAATATACATCAACGGTGACATCTTCCGCAACCTGGAAGTGCCCCAATAAAATGATATTACATACAAGTTTTTACATGAATGAAAATGAAAAACACTCATCTCACATAAAAAAAACCCTGGCTATTCAAACACGACGATCCAATATAACATATCCAGCAACACATAACATCACATGTCATCAACGTAAGTAAATATGCGCATCCCAATTGTCGTTGACATATAGCAACGAAACCGGCGACAACACATATTACACTTACGGTCACAGAAAAGAAAGTGTAAAACTACAACAGTTGGAATCCGCAACCACCTCAGACATCGCATGCCTGATCAAATGAATTCTTTAGACATCGCATGCCTAACAATTATAAACCCCGCATTTTAGTCTCATTATCGAAAACACTTTTCAATATCAAGTCGGGAAATTCAACAGGATTCCCGACATTCTGATCGAATGCTCGTCGCAAACTTTAGTAGACGGTCGCACCCCCGATACCGACGACGAAGTGCACCAAGGCGGAACACCGCTACCGCGAGCACCCAAACGGATGCTTTCGGCGACGGGGTTCTCCTACAGTCACTTGGTCGGGGCTATGGGGTGAGGCTGTCTATTAAGTTTACCCGGCGAGTATCCGAGTACGCTATGTGATTGCGACGGACTTTTGATCACATCAAAACTCCGTGGCAACCGATCAAGTGAGACTAAACTGCTATGTTTATAACATTCATTCCGTTATCTCATAACTACTTGTGAATTCCAATTATTGTATCATATTCCGGATAAATAGAAAACGCTAAACTTTTCGATCGAACAATCGAACACCCAAGTTTTCCCGATATAGCTCAACACATGAAATAAGTCTAACAGCATTCAGTTCGTGCCTCAGTACCAACGGTCCAGCCGTAGAAGGGTCAAGCCAATGCCTCACATGTGGCACTCCGTACTGCCCCAAACCCGAAGGTTCAAAGGGCAGTTCAAGACGGTCAGATAATCGAGTTAAGGTTTATTGTCTTCTAGAGGGACCATCGCGTTACTTGCACTACTTAGAACGTCGTTAAACTACGGAAAAATCCAACAATTGGAAATTTCCCGGCAGGGGAAAAAGTGGGTATTTATATCCGGTCGAACTTTTTAACATATTCTAAAAATACCCGGAAAAACACACTGACAAAATTAGACAATCCGATCGATACACCGAGTCCCCAATACAACCCAGAAAATTCAACTCTTGAAAAATTATTAAAAATTCCCAGGAAAACCAGCACTGTAAACTAGGAATTACTGTGCAAAATTTATTGCAAGAGGAGACAAAAGGGCCACGGAACCGCCGCATTAGCATGCTAATGCCACGGTTCCGCCGCTCTTTGATGGATTCAGAGGCCCCGTTTTATACAGTAATTCTTAGAATCTTCTACTGAGTTTTCTGCATATTTTTAATTCTCAAAAATCCACGATTTTCAAAAATGTACAGAGAGCAATATTAGGGTTACGGTTTCGGTTCGATCGGATTTCTAACTCCGTCAACGCATCGCCTAAGGCTCTAGCTAGGCTCTGATACCACTGTAGGGTTCCTAGGCACACTAATTAGGTCTCACAAGGCATCAACCATGGCTAATTCAAGAATTTCCTTGTGCCTACAAACCCTAATACGGATCGTTAACTAGAAAAACTAGGCGATGCAAGCAAGTAAACGGAAATATAGCTAAAGGAAAGGGGCTACAACCTTTGTAGATCCGGTCCTCCACCTCCTAGGCTCCGCAATGAAGTCCCCTCGCTGTCCAAATTGGATTCCGGACTCAAGCATCGGGTTCATCGAAGAAATGGGCGGGCTTGGTCGTCGGCTTCGATGCCGAAGATGATCTACGTCGAGGCATCACTAGATCAAGCTCCACCTTCACAAAGCCATGAAAACTTATGAAGGAAACACCCTATACTACTTGGCAAGAGGTAGAGGATGAAGAAATAGGAGGTGGGTTCACTTTAGAATTGGATTTCTCACTCATATGCTCAACTTGCCATTGATGAAGACAAGCTTCTTCATTTGTTGAAGATGAAGAAGAATAAGAAGATAATAATAGAAAATTATGATAGAATAAAAAGATTAACTTGAAAAGATAATCCCATTCATTCTTATCATAATAGCTACCATGGTTAAGTGTAGAGAATGAACCAAGGTTAAGTGAATGGTTAGGTTTAGGAGAAGAAGACAAAATGGTCAAAACTTCTTGAAGCTTCAAAGAAAAGAACAAACGAAGCAACCATTTTATTTTCTTTCCAAAATAAATAAATGAATAAATAAATATATTAAACCCTAACCAATCACTTAATCATGGTCTAAAGTAAACCTACACCTAAGCATGCATGTATCATCAAACATGATACAAACTAGTGTACAAAAGTATATCACATATACAATGTGCATATCAAGTGAGAATATCCTTTTAAAGTGAACCAATATTAGTTAATGCAAAGTAATATATCAAATATATAATTATGCATTAAATCATTAAATCAATACTTGATTTAACGATCCGGTTATATCGCATATAACCGACTAATATCTAACGTATCGGCTTATCGAAACAATCCTTGATTCGATAACTAGGTTATATCGCATACAACCATTCGACACATTCATCGCGAGAATGGAATACGGTATCACATACACGCATTATTCTCGGTCCCGCACATATCTCATATGCGCTCCTATTTCGTTTCGCTTGAGCCAGAAAACCTCTGTGTAGGACTCTAAAGACTCGTCAATACGCCGGCAGCAGGTGATGATCATATCAAACACCCACAAGCCGCAAGCGGTCTGCTAAACATAACGGCCACCCGGGTATTGAGCGATCAGAAGATCGACGAGCAAGCCCACTCACACTCCTGTGAATCCAACCAGTAACACTTACCGTACAGTCCGGTCTGTTCATCTGATATGTCGCATATCTCGCCTAGGGGTGGTAAACGTCAGACCCCAGTAGCTCGATAAGTCATGCCGACGTGAAGTCCATGACATGTGTGAAACTACTGATAACACTTACCAGTAGGTCACTGCAACCCTGGCCAGGGATTTCCTGTTATGGCCAGTCGAGCATAGCGCAACATCAACCCCCAATACCGGGAGAGACGAATCCCCTCCTATCGCTCATTGCCTCCATGTGAATCGGGACTGTACCCAAAAACCACCTGTTTGCACGACTCAGTAGAGCCGTGGTAGGGTGGAAATCAAAGCACAGTGGGAGACACACAAGACTCTATGACGATCTCGGGTCAACAGACTAAGCTGTACCAGTGTCACCAGAGAACTGCCATCTGACGTGAGGTATAATACCATCTGGGAGTTCTCGGCGAGTCCGTTCAGTGTACCCAGTCTCCACTGAGCACCCGCATACCATCTCTGATGTCAAACACCAATGGATATGGGATCATCCATCGCCCATCACATGGGTCGAGAAGATATACGCTAGTCTACTCTGGAATATCGATGCCCCGTCTCGATATTCCCACGACTAGGAACAATGAAGGATGTACTCATTGACTACCCAGGCCCCACTAGTATGATCTTCATCATAGTCCTGGAAGTCGAGTACACATCCTAAGGGCTTTATCAACATGTAATCAGAGAGACAGAGAGTATACATGTTAAGATAAAGAGCAACCAGATAGCATACTATCATGTCGAGCAAGAAAGTCCTACATATATATGTCCCAGCATCCACTACAATATACATCCAATGTACAGTAATGGCCTCTAGGGCATACATATAACTAACAAATCATACATTGCAACTTGATTATTTATACCATATGCATTCATTATCATTGACATATGCACTTATGAGGATTTCTTGTGATTTTATGATATTTCTGGATTTCGGGGGAAAGCCGCAAAATTTCTAAACTTATTACCTTTTTAAAATATGTAAATTGCGGTTTTCTAGTGATGTAAGTGTCATCCACCATGAGTTTGCTGTGGTTTTCGAGACCCGTTTCGAGGAGTTGGATGAACCGTCTCGGGTACATGGTGGGCCCGGTAAGGTACCCCGGGGCGAGAAGGTCGTGTTGTTGACGTTGAGCCTGGCAGGGGATAGACTACCTACCGGTGACTGTTTTGGCACGGCGGATATCCAGAGGATACCGACCGTGGCCGCGAGATGATGAGATATTGATATTTGAGATGGGTCAGCCGGACGGCTGAGGCCAGAGATACTATGATATGGATACATGAGATTGAGACAATTTTGCGGTGTCGATGCTGGACACGGATTCTTGTTGATTCTATTGGTATTGTGCTGATATTTAAAAGAAAAAAGATTCCTAAATGAAAAATATGACTTCTTGCACCTATATATTCAGATCACGAGTTGATTCATATTGCATTCATACCTGCTAGTACATTCATGTTGCATACATACCTGTTAGTATATCCTGCCATACCTGTATTATAGATGCTAGGATGCTTGTGTGCATGCTTGCGATAGCCTATATAGATGTTATTTATTACTCACGAGTTGGCAACTCACCCCCGTTGTGCCACAGCCTTTTTGCAGGTCTGCTCCGTCAGTACAGTAGCGGCGGGCACACTTGCTTCTTTTGCCTCTTTTGCCTGGATTCGAGGCTTTTGCCCGCAGGTGGGTTGTATTATTATTTTGTACCACCTTGTATATTCCTTGTATCTAGAGTACTCCATCTACTGTATCTACCAGTATTGTTGTATATTGACCTAGAGACGAGACTGTGAGATTTGTGGGCTTTTTATGCTGTATTTTGGGGTCGAGCTCACTTGAGTCGACATGATATTTTACTTGTGCTTTTTATGTTTATTACGCACATTGCTGATTTACATTGCGTGGGATTTGTGACCGCCTTGTGGCGAAGAGCTAGCTCCCGCTTGGGGATGCCTTATTTGTTGTATTTATATATATTCTTGTTGTACCCATTTTGGGGGCCAGTATTTACAAAGGAGACTCTGCCGAAATTTTCGGAAAAATTGATATTGTTTTTAAAAAGGCTTGATATGACTCATTTGATAAACTCGCTTTCAATTGATTGGTTTTCCTTCACTCTTTTGCTTATTTGGTTTTGGTTTATGGGCTTTGGCTTACTTATTTTACGGACGTCTTGAGACGTTTCGTAACTTAAGTGCCAGTCACGTTCCGTACCCTGCAGGTCGTGAAAATGCGTTGGCACATGAGGTCCATCTCATATCAAAGGTGGATCATCTCAAATATTTGATGTCAAAGGCCGTATTGACGGGACGGCTTGCTAAATGGGCCCTACTCTTAATGGAATTCTCGGTGATATATCGACCCCTCAAGGCAGTGAAAGGACATGCTATCACCGACTTCCTTGTTGAGCATTCGATACCTGCCGATTCTCCTTTGAACTGCGAATTGCCCGACGAGCACACGTTTGACACGATCAACGGGAAGAGAAGAGAGAATGATACCCGGTGGGACCTCTATTTCGATGGAGCATCTTCCATCAAGACGCGCAAACAAGGCACCCCCATAATCAAATCCGGGGTGGGCCTCATCCTCGTGACTCCACAATGAGGGATAATGCGCTTTGCCTTTTCCTTGACAGAACCGAGGACAAACAACGAAGCTGAATATGAAGCTTTGATAGGAGGTCTTGAGATCGTTGTCGACATGGGAATTGAATACCTCCTCATATATGTTGGAGATAGTGCCCTCAGAGTCAATTATTGGATCACAGGCACGTGATTGCAATGATTGAGGGAGGACCTATCCCGGTACGACAGTCTTACTCGAGATGATAGTATGCTATCAGGTTTACCTTTATCATCGTGTACTGCTTTAGGTGACCTGACATGTCGCTATTGCACGTTGATAGAGCCCCTAGGATTCTTGCTTGACTACCAGCAGTATGAGGGCGATCATATAAGTGAGAGCTGGAGTCTATAAGCACATCCTTAAAAGGTCCCTAGTCGTAGGAGTTTCGAGACAGGGCATCGATACTCCAGAGTAGACTAGTGTATACAGTCGAGACCCCGACGAGGGGCGGTGGCCCGTCTCACAAGCCACTGGTGTCAGTTGGTTCACCTAAGATGTATACTGGTGCTCATTGGGTTATGAGTACACCGGACAGGACTCGCCAGGAACATGCTAGTTGGTCTTATACCTGACGTCAGATAGCAGTTCCCAGGTGACATGTGTACAGGTTAGTTCATCGACCTGGGGATCGTCATTTGTCTCGTGTGAGTTCCCACTGTGCTTTGATTACTACCCTACCACGGCTCAAAGGAGTCGTGCAAACAGGTTTTAGTTGGGTACAGTCCCGAGCCACATGGAGGCAGTGAGCGGATCTTCGGGGGTTCGTCTCTCCCGGTATTGGGGATGAGGTCGCGCTGTGTCTAGGAGAGCCATTACACGAAGTCCTTGGCCAAGGCAGGAGATTTACTGGTAGGTATTCCAGTAGTATCTCAGGGTGTTCTGGGCTACACTCCGACACGACTTGTACCGCTTTTGGGGGTCTGACTTTAACCAACCCCCTAGGCCCGACATGCGATGCTCATAGACGAACGGACCGGACTGTACGGATATTGTCACTGACAGGCTCAGTAGGGTGTCAGGATGAGTTCGCTCATCGACGTCCCTTTTAGTCAATAGCTGGTGGCCCGTTACGTATTGGCTTATACCTCTGAAATGCTAGTGGTTAAATCCACAACCATAGTATTGACGAGTCTTTAGAGTCCACCACACTTTCAGTTACTCAGCTTTCGGGCGAAACGCTGTAGAGGCCGTATGGAGATATGGCAGGGTCCGATCAGATACGTGCGGTATTGCACGGATCAGGATCGGACGGTTTGTACTAGTGGCCGTATGGATATATGGCAAGGTTCGATCAGATACGTGCGGTATTGCACGGATCAGGATCGGACAGATATTACTAGCCGGCTTTGGTTTAAGCCGGATCCTAGTATAGTACAGTGTAGATTTTGTCTCATTGCATTTGTATCCGGACGGAATACAGATGCGGGTGTGTATGCACAGTATCGGGGTTTTCCTGTAATTTATTACGGGACCAGTTTTCTGGAGTTGCCAGTTTGCATTCCGTTCCGGCCGGTTTTCCTTTGTTCTTTCCCGGCCGGACTTTTCCGATGGAGGGGGGTTATTTGCAAGTTTGCAAATAACACTTTGTGGAGGGTTTTCTTGCAAATGTATTTATTATGATAGCATCTTTTTGATACCATTCTCATCACTTGCTTTTTGTTGATAAGAAAGGATTTGAGGTGATTAGTAGTTGATGTGAGATTGTTATCATGATGGTTTGGATGTGGTCACCACTTGTGCTCCTACCATCACCTCCCTTCATGCTTCATATTCTTTCCTCCACCATTTTTCTAGATTGATGAGTTTTTCCATGGTTGAGAGAGAAGAAGATGAGAGCTTCATCTTTGAGAGAGTAGCATTCTTGATCTCATTTTTCATGTTAAGAAAAATGCAAGCACTATTTTTCTTATCTTGTTTCCTCCATCATATTCAAATGGCAACGAACCCAAATGAGACATAGCCTCTACACTACACATTCTACAGCAAATCTTGGGCACGTCGACTTGCCAGCTTCGTGCCCGAGTTGCCTCGGTATTGAGGTGGGAGCCCGTAAAAGATGCAGGCGATGTGGTGCCCTTCCGGCAAGGAGGCGAGGACCGGAGTTTCCGCAGGAGATCGGGACGATGACGAGAAGACCGGAGGACTCGGATCACTCGGTATATCTCTTCCCCTTCTTGTTAGTAGCTTAGACTTGTTAATGGTTACGATCCGGGTGTTTAGTGCGCGGTGGTGCCGGTTTGCTAAGTCCGCAAAATTAAAGTTTATCACCGTTTCCGTATTTGGCCGTCGGATTGACGGCCGGGGCGCCGCCGTGCACTTACAGTGGTATCAGAGCCTCGCCATTAACTTCGTCTAGCTTTGTTTGATGTGTTTTGCATTTCCGATCGATCAAATGTTCCAAAACTCGTATTTTGTTAACATCAGTTTTCTGTTGAAAAATTTTTAAGCCCAAAAATTTTTCAGGTTGCAAAAATGTGATGTACTTGAAAACCTAAGACTACTGCAGAAATCCGAGTCATTGATCTTTCATCGAGAGCGTGGAACCGCGGCCAATACCCACTTTGGGCCGCGGTTCCGCCGCAACATGAAAGGATCAATGGGCCAGGTTTTTCCAGTGGGCTTCTGGGTTAATTTTAGGGGTTTTGGAATATTAAAATTTGGGCCCAGAATTTCTGTGAGTGCTACAGTATTGCTTTGGGGTCCACTTGTTATATTTTGATCGATCGGATTTTTTAAACACATTTTTCACAGTATTTACATTATATCTGCGACCGTGAATGTCACTTGATCGGTAAATCCAGTCTAACTGCTATAAGCCCGGTTAGACGGATTTTGCGAACGTGACTTTCACGTTGATGTTCTATGTATTTGCTGTGATGTTGCGGATCGGTCGTGGGGATAGCCTGGATGCAATACTAGTACAGTGTTGTTTGTATTATGTACATTTGATATTGCGGGGCGAGCGTCCGACATGTGGACTGCCGTCACTGCCTGTTTGTATTATTATTTTTGGGGCACGACCTGGTTGCGGTCGATGTACCCGTTGTATGTATATTTTTACTTTCTGTACTAGGGTTGCCCCGCGGTGGGGTACACGGATAGCCGGGTTCTGGAGGGCAACAAGCCCGCATCTCATGGCATTGGGACGGAGGGGGCTTCAGTCTGGAATTGGCGGGCTATTCGCCGCACTCGTAGGGGGTACAGGTTGACCCAGGAGGGGTGCCCAAGTTACCGGATTCCGTGAAGTGCTGGGTGGTCCATTCACGGTGCTGAAGGGGGCTGCCTCGCTTCAGGTTTTTGGCGGGTGACTTGCCGCGCCCGTAGGGGTCTAGGATTTCATTGCACAGGCTATCCACACGACCAGGGGAACGTCGGGTTTCAGTAGTGGCTCTGTGAAACCCGGGGATCCCAGATATCTGTATTGTTCTGTGATGCTGTACATTTCTGTGATGTTGTATTTTATTCACGCCTTGAGCGAAATATAATATATTGGTATATATATTAGTAGATGTTGTATATGTTTTTCATCCGCGCTAGTCCAGTCCCCGCTCTGCCGTTAGTTAGCTAACCTAACGGGTGATGACGGGACCCAGTGGCGAATGCGGATGGCATATACGTACGTCAGTATATTTTTCGTTCTTTGTGGTGTGATCAATTGATGGGACTGCGTTGATTCGGATCAATGCAAGTTAAACAAACCTATTCTGATGTTGTTGGAACACTTTTCAAAAAGCTGTTATTGCAAGGACGTTCACTTTTGTTTTGCATCGTGGTATTCATTTGGAATATCCTGCTCCTCAGTCGACGAGGCAAGGGCCGAGATCCCTTCACCGGGAGTGATCCCTTGGACAGAAGTTTGCGTCAGGGCATTAACTTCACTATAGCCGATTACTTTTGCTTTGCACCGTGGTATTCAATTGGAATATCCTGCACCCCATTCTACGGGGAAAGAGCCGACATCCCTTCACCGGGAGTGACCTCTTTAGTAAAGGTTTTCATCACTATATTTTCTAAAAAGCTATTCGTTCCTTCAACGATATCAAGTTCATTACGTTAAAGGTTTTCGCCAGAAACCATTCGTAGCCCTCCGTCGTTTCATATGGGTAGTCAATAGTATTCAAGCTGTGTTTGTTGGCCAAAGTCAAGGCACAGTGTTTGGTAGCTGTTGGTTATTCATATGCAGCATAGATAGATGCGTTGGTTTGGGGCAGTCGTATAGCCTTGTTGGCCAAAGTCAAGGGCTTGTACGGGTGGGCTCAAATTAACCTGGAGAATGACGGGCAGAACTTGACATGTGACTTATGATTTGTTGGCCAAAGTCAAGGTCATAAGAGCATGGGGTAAAAATCTCATCGGGAGTTTCAAAAGAACTGAAACTTGCCAGATATGCGCATACCTTCTGGAGTGTGATGACGTGAGCGGATTCCGTCACGTTATCATGCGGTGATAGTTGGATCCCGATTCCCACTGATGAGTTGGTTTACTCCTAGGGTGACCCCGACTAATTCTTCTTTCAGGTTTGGGGAAGAATTTGACGTTACAGTGGGAGGTTTCCAGATTAGATAAATTGGTAACCATTCTGATCTAGGTTAGAGTGCACGCTGAGTGTTTCTTTTCTCTCTCTCTCTGGCAGCGACCGTTGACCCGACCCTAAGACTATGACTCAGTGACCAAGTTGACCGAACCTTCTTAACACAGGCTTTTGGATTGTCAGAGTTGCAGACCTAATTGCCACTCCTACTTTTACCCTTTTCTCCAGGACACCCCGTATTACTACGAACGTCCACTTCCATTGGACAAAACCATCGTATGGTTAGATACGAACTCGAAGGAATTCGAGGATGGTTTCCGGTTTTGGAGAAAAGGATAGGATTATTCAGTTGTCTTTACCTTTTACCTTCTCTCACGTTGCGAGTACTCCTTGGTTTAGGAGATAGTACACCTATTACGCAAATTAGATAGTCTTCTTCCAAACCTTAGGTTGGTGCCGAACGGTGGGGAATGAAGAAAGCCAATTAGCCTAAACGGTGTACAGAAGGTATTAAGTTCAGACAAAGCAAGGGATTAGTAAGAGGGCAAAGTAAATTGCGACTGATATTCACGACCAAACCAAATATTTCTTCGCCAATCCTAAATCACCTTTGTATTTCTCCAGGACACTCCGTATCACTACGAAGATCCACAGTTTATTGGATACTCCATCGTATGGTTATATACGAACTCGAAAGGAACTTGTTCCAGTTCGGGGATGGATTCTGGTCCAGGAGAAATAGGAATAAGGTTTATTCGGTTGTCTTTTATCTTCACCTTCTCTCGCATTGCGAGTGCTCCTAGGACTAGGACAGTACACCCATTATGCTTATTGGATAGTCTTCTTCCAAACCATAGGCTGGTGCCGAACGGTAGAAGAAAACCATTTGGCCTAAAGGGGTGTGCAGAAGGTAATGACTAAAGACATATAAAGGGATTTAGAGAGGTGGCAAAGAATTATACGGTTATAGTTGTGAATCTGGATAATGGTAGAGGCATTACTAGGAATACCAGGATACCCCATCGAAACATTTCAATGTTTCAGTTCAACTGTATACTGTTAAAAGAAAACTGATTTCCCGATTGGACACTTGCTCCAGGGTATGTATTTACCAGGTTTGATTCTCACATCTGTATGGTTTTACAGATGGTGAGTGGGAGTAAGTTATTGGGAATAGGGTAATCATCCTCATTATATCGGGATTCGTTGTAATCGGTGATATTTGAGGAGATCATCTGGGCTGTTTGCCGGTCGGCAAATGTTTGGTTTTGAATATCCGCTGTTGTGCACCAATTTCAAATTGATATATCTGTACGTCTATTTTCATAGAGTGAGATATACCCTTTGATATTATGTCGATGACATTTACCTATATCAGTGGATGGTTAGGTAAGGAGCATTAAACAGCAGTGTAATTCTTCTTAACCATAAGTACAGTTTTCAACCTACGACACACAGTGAAAGAGTTGTTAGACTCAGCGGACTTATACAGAGTATTGTATGTTGTCCAGTGTCCATTGGGACAGAGGAGTTGGTCCTCATACTATATTCTGTTTACTTTTAACTTCTCTAGTTCTTAGACATGTGTTTCGTAGAAACACAGGGTCTATGTTTTGAGGAGTTATAGGTATTTGAATATAGTAGAGAACCAAGTGTAGCAAGTATCGGGATTCTTCAAGTGATCGAAGATGTAGATACTTGTGTATGGTATTCAGTTGATAGTAATGATAAAGAGAAATTGCTTCTCTTTCAGGTTACTCATAATTGGAAGCATTCCTAAGTTGATTAACGCTGATCGGCCTCTCTCCATTTAGTTGACATGCACTGGAGACAGCTGCATGATTTGAATCTGGTTCAATTAAATCAGTGCCTCTGGTTCTATATTGGATATAGTACAGTTCATATCTTAACATTGTTAAGGTAAGGGGAGTTGTCCGGCTTATGATTAAAACCAGACTCTGGATAACTCAAGGCACGTTTCTGTAATGGCTGTTTGTGGGTTGACCCAGGCTATGACGAGGGTTGATTTTCTACCATAATAAAGATCAATAGTGATATTGTTCTTGACTCGCCACAGTTTTAATAAAAATGGATTTTTTCAAAAACAGTAGTGGGAGTATGGTAGAACTGGAAGTGATTCCAGAACCGCAAACGATTACTGAAGATTTGATAAGGAACCTAAAGATTCAATATGATTTGACATTCCATTGGCCACTCTGCAGATAAGGTGGGTAACTTCAGGCACCCGAGAGGTACTCCGGTAGCCTCAAGGACGGTGACAGGGAAGTTCTTGTTTACCCACACTTGCCATTGTTGTTGTTCCAGACTGCGAGACCCGGCAGGAGGATGAGTATAGCGTCGTTCTAAACTAGCTTTAGAAGTGCACATCTATATGACTCTGCCAGAGGGTTTTCGTAGTCAGTGGGAGCAGCGGAAGCATTGGTGGACGTCAGGCTTATGTCTATTTATAGACTAAAGCAGATATAGCGGAGTTAGATCATCTGTTTCTGATGTGACAGTCATAGGTTTGACGTCATCAGAATAGGGGATGGATCTGTTGAGAAGGTAATAGGAAGTGATATTCCTATACTACGATCGGTTATATTTTGGTCGTCACACAGTGGTTTCTCCACATGGGACTTGGACATTATATCAGACATACTGGTTACTAGATCTATGGTTTTAGATCTAGATTTGGGTGGTTTCCCAATCAGGGTACTTTGACAGCATTCTAAGAGTATTTAGAATGGACGACTCCTGGCATGGTAGTGTACCTGCAGGTAATGGAGTCACCCTCTCTAAAGGTGTCTTATAGACTAAAGTAGAGAGGGATGTGCATGATTGGCAGATCACTTGCTTAAGCAATTGAGTCAATCATGAGATGTCAAGTACCACACCAGATGTTGTTCTTGCACTAGATCCAATAAGTTGATATTGATCCAATCCTGGAGAAACAATCGGAAGCAGTTTTAGAACATAAGTGGATGTTCTAGGGATATGATAACGACAGCCTCATTCAGGAAACTGTTATCATTCCAGGCTTCCAAGGTGACATGGACGACAAGGAGGTTGTCAGAATTATAGTTTTCCCTCTGACGAGGGGCAGTATTTTGGACAGGTGGTCCAAAGCAATACTGAGGGTGGCATGGCGCAGGATACTGATTAAGTTCAGTTGACGATACAGTCTAAGAAGTTTGGATTTGGAGTTCATTTATGAGCTAAGTCCCATCAGACATCCAGACATTCTAAGACAGGTATTGCTCATTTCGGGAGATGGTTTTCTCCGCGAACTTGAGATATAGAGAGACATAGAAAGAAACATCAAGGCGGATCCACTCGCTGAGGCTATTCCTTGAACGCAATAGTTTCACAAACGAGTTTTGTGAGACTGACCAGTAGAGGAGTTGGGTGTTCGGTATCACACGGGCTGTGAGTATGCGACATCGCAATAATTAGCCTTGAGTGCAAGTGGTAGATTGTTGGAGATAGTGCCCTCAGAGTCAATTATTGGATCACAGGCACGTGATTGCAATGATTGAGGGAGGACCTATCCCGGTACGACAGTCTTACTCGAGATGATAGTATGCTATCAGGTTTACCTTTATCATCGTGTACTGCTTTAGGTGACCTGACATGTCGCTATTGCACGTTGATAGAGCCCCTAGGATTCTTGCTTGACTACCAGCAGTATGAGGGCGATCATATAAGTGAGAGCTGGAGTCTATAAGCACATCCTTAAAAGGTCCCTAGTCGTAGGAGTTTCGAGACAGGGCATCGATACTCCAGAGTAGACTAGTGTATACAGTCGAGACCCCGATGAGGGGCGGTGGCCCGTCTCACAAGCCACTGGTGTCAGTTGGTTCACCTAAGATGTATACTGGTGCTCATTGGGTTATGAGTACACCGGACAGGACTCGCCAGGAACATGCTAGTTGGTCTTATACCTGACGTCAGATAGCAGTTCCCAGGTGACATGTGTACAGGTTAGTTCATCGACCTGGGGATCGTCATTTGTCTCGTGTGAGTTCCCACTGTGCTTTGATTACTACCCTACCACGGCTCAAAGGAGTCGTGCAAACAGGTTTTAGTTGGGTACAGTCCCGAGCCACATGGAGGCAGTGAGCGGATCTTCGGGGGTTCGTCTCTCCCGGTATTGGGGATGAGGTCGCGCTGTGTCTAGGAGAGCCATTACACGAAGTCCTTGGCCAAGGCAGGAGATTTACTGGTAGGTATTCCAGTAGTATCTCAGGGTGTTCTGGGCTACACTCCGACACGACTTGTACCGCTTTTGGGGGTCTGACTTTAACCAACCCCCTAGGCCCGACATGCGATGCTCATAGACGAACGGACCGGACTGTACGGATATTGTCACTGACAGGCTCAGTAGGGTGTCAGGATGAGTTCGCTCATCGACGTCCCTTTTAGTCAATAGCTGGTGGCCCGTTACGTATTGGCTTATACCTCTGAAATGCTAGTGGTTAAATCCACAACCATAGTATTGACGAGTCTTTAGAGTCCACCACACTTTCAGTTACTCAGCTTTCGGGCGAAACGCTGTAGAGGCCGTATGGAGATATGGCAGGGTCCGATCAGATACGTGCGGTATTGCACGGATCAGGATCGGACGGTTTGTACTAGTGGCCGTATGGATATATGGCAAGGTTCGATCAGATACGTGCGGTATTGCACGGATCAGGATCGGACAGATATTACTAGCCGGCTTTGGTTTAAGCCGGATCCTAGTATAGTACAGTGTAGATTTTGTCTCATTGCATTTGTATCCGGACGGAATACAGATGCGGGTGTGTATGCACAGTATCGGGGTTTTCCTGTAATTTATTACGGGACCAGTTTTCTGGAGTTGCCAGTTTGCATTCCGTTCCGGCCGGTTTTCCTTTGTTCTTTCCCGGCCGGACTTTTCCGATGGAGGGGGGTTATTTGCAAGTTTGCAAATAACACTTTGTGGAGGGTTTTCTTGCAAATGTATTTATTATGATAGCATCTTTTTGATACCATTCTCATCACTTGCTTTTTGTTGATAAGAAAGGATTTGAGGTGATTAGTAGTTGATGTGAGATTGTTATCATGATGGTTTGGATGTGGTCACCACTTGTGCTCCTACCATCACCTCCCTTCATGCTTCATATTCTTTCCTCCACCATTTTTCTAGATTGATGAGTTTTTCCATGGTTGAGAGAGAAGAAGATGAGAGCTTCATCTTTGAGAGAGTAGCATTCTTGATCTCATTTTTCATGTTAAGAAAAATGCAAGCACCATTTTTCTTATCTTGTTTCCTCCATCATATTCAAATGGCAACGAACCCAAATGAGACATAGCCTCTACACTATACATTCTACAGCAAATCTTGGGCACGTCGACTTGCCAGCTTCGTGCCCGAGTTGCCTCGGTATTGAGGTGGGAGCCCGTAAAAGATGCAGGCGATGTGGTGCCCTTCCGGCAAGGAGGCGAGGACCGGAGTTTCCGCAGGAGATCGGGACGATGACGAGAAGACCGGAGGACTCGGATCACTCGGTATATCTCTTCCCCTTCTTGTTAGTAGCTTAGACTTGTTAATGGTTACGATCCGGGTGTTTAGTGCGCGGTGGTGCCGGTTTGCTAAGTCCGCAAAATTAAAGTTTATCACCGTTTCCGCATTTGGCCGTCGGATTGACGGCCGGGGCGCCGCCGTGCACTTACAAGATACAGAGATTCTCAGCTGGTCGTTAGTCAAGTAAATGGCGACTATCAAACGTGCAAACCAGAGTTGGTAAAGTACGGTGAGAGAGTGAAGCAATTGCTGACTCGGATCCCTTCCTACGTCCTGGAAAGTATACCGCGAGCGAGGAATAGCAAAGCGGATGCGTTAGCTAAACTTGCTAAAGAACTGGCTGACGAAAACCTTGATGACGTGAGGATCATTGTGCAAAATCTTTGGGTTCTCGCACCGGCGGAAATATCTCCGGAATCTTCTGAAGAAAAGGAAGCAACCAAGCAAGCAGCCTTACAAATAAACGACCAGGAAAAGGCTAAGGATTGGAGAGGAGTCTTTAAAGACTACTTCAAATCTCGTCGAACGCCTGAAGACGCGTCCTCAAGACATCGGCTCATGAAACGATCTCTATCCTTCGCCTTTGTCAATGATACTCTATATAAGAGATTGTTTGACTCCGTGTGGCTAAGATGCCTGGGATCTGAAGAGGCAAAGAAAGTCGTCCAAGAAACTCACGACGGACTCTGCGGTTCTCACCAAGCCGGGCCGAAGATGAAGCTGAAGATCAAAAGGATGGGCTATTATTGGCCCACGATGATCCAGGACTGTCTTGAATACGCGAAGCAGTGCCACTCGTGCCAGATTCACGGAGACTTTATCCATCAATATCCAAATCCGCTACACCCGACGGTGGCTAGCTAGCCGTTCGAAATGTGGGGAACCGACATAATCGGGCCCATTGAACCAGCATCATCCAGAGGACATCGATTCATTTTGGCGACAACTGATTACTTCTCCAAATGGGCAGAAGCCGTACCGCTAAGAGAAGTGAAGATGGAGAATATCCTCCATTTCTTCAAGACACACGACATTTACCAGTTTGGCACTCCGCGATGGATTATCACCGATAACGGGCCAGCCTACAGAAGCCACAAGATTAGCCGCTTCGCACAACAGCATAATATAGACTGGAGATACTTTTCGGTCTATAATCCTCAAGCTAACGGTCTAACTGAGGCTTTCAACAAGACCTTGACGAAGATCGTGAAAAAGATGGTGTCCAAAAATAAGAAGGACTGGCATGAAAGATTGCATGAAGCTCTCTGGGCGTACCGAACTACACTCAAAACGGCCACAAACACAACGCCGTATGCATTAGTATTCGGTACAGAAATGGTACTCCCCCTCGAGATAGAGTTACCCTCTCTATGAGTGGTGGTTCACTACGAGCTAACAGACGAAGAAAATGCTCACCTTCGGCTTGAGGAACTCGACGCCCTTGATGAAACCCGGCTCATGGCGCAACAAAACCAGGAGGCTTATAAAGCAAAGATGACGCACTCATACGAAAGATTGACTAGGCCGAGAACATTTCGCCAAGGCGAACTCGTGCTAGTGGTCAAGAGACCTATGATCCCCAATCGTGCTAAACGGGGGAAATTCGAGCCGAACTATGAAGGCCCGTGCATCATAGACAAAGTTTACCAGGGTGGAACCTACCTACTCATGGACATGCATGGTGAAAGACCTTTCAGACCAATAAACGGTCGCTTCCTGAAAAAATACTACGCCTGACAAGTCACTGTAAGTCCACGTTGCCCACCCCGGTGCTTGCGGGGAGGCGGAAAACGGAATAAAAATCGGATTTTTATCACTTTAGGCAACATGGACTAGACAAAGAAGGATCTTTGCTAAACAAAAACAAGCTAAAGCTAACTAAAAACTAGCTAAGGGTAGAATGGTTATACCTAGGGCTTTATGTCCTTCTCTCCTTGCTCCTTGGAGTAGTAGAAAAGGATCACCTTTGTCGTCTTCTTGAGTCGAAGAAGGATCCACCCGAAAGCCTCAACCTTTAGATTCAACTTCAAGCTAGAAATAACTAGGGTGCTAGAAGTGCTAGTCCTAAAACCCTAGATGAGAGTAAAGATTATCAAGAAGAGGTTTTTCTCAAGCTCAAGTGTTTCTCAACACATGAGAGGGGAGAGCTTGAGGGAGAGGAAGAACAAGAGAGAGAAAGTGAATGATAGAATGAGAGAATAAAGCAACCATTCTCACATATATGTGTGAATTATTATAAATTGATAATTAGCTAGATAATTGTCATGGTTAATCAAGACATGACCATTATCATTTCATTTTTTAATGCAAATTGCAAGGATCAAAGAGCATCTTCCAAATGAAATGATGATGGTCAAAGTGTCAACCTAGGTCAACAAGTCAAGAAGATCAAATGGTCAACAACCATAACCATGCACAATTATATTAAACTAATATCAATTAACCATAATACACACATAAGCATTAGGGTTAATAAAATGACAAAGGTCATTAACCCTAATCAAAGTCCTCTCCCTCTGTCTCAAGCAACTGTGCATACGCACCCGTATTCGTGATCCGAGGAACACGAATACAAAGAGATAAAACAAATTCCAAATCATATACTAGGATCCGGCTTAAACCAAAGCCCGTTAGTATAAGCTGTCCGGACAGCAAACGTGCATAAGTGCGCGGATATGAACGAACCCTGTCGCAAAACCATGCGACCTCTACTCATTTTGCCTAAAGGCGAATAGCTCTCTGTGTGGGGCTCTAAAGACTCGACACTACGCTGGCAGTGGGTTTAACCACAGACCGCAAGTGGCACTAGCTGTACGTAACGGTCCCCAGGTAGATGCCGATAAGAAGACTGACGAGGTGAACCCCATCTGAACTCCTACTGAGCCTGTATGTGACAGTCTTCGTACAGTCCCGTCTGTTCGTCTGATACATCGCATGGCGGGCCTAGGGGGCGATGAACGTCAGTCCCCTAATAGCGGTACAAGTCGTGTCGGAGTGTAGCACAGAACACCCTGAGATAACACTGGAAACCTACCAGTATATCTCGCTTGCCCTGGCCAGGGACTACTCATGTAATGGCTCTCCTAGACACAGCGCGATGTCAACCCCCAATACCGGAAGAGACGAATCCTGTCTAACCGTCACTGCCTCCAAGTGCTTCGGGACTGCACTCAACTACTACCTGTTTGCACGACTCCTTTGAGCCGTGGTAGGGTAGTAATCAAAGTACAGTGGGAACACACTCGAGGCGAAGTGACAGTGTCAAGTCAGCGGACTAAGCTGTACTCATGTCACCTGGGAACTGATAACTGATGATAGGTATAATACCAACCAACAGTCCCCGACGAGTCCTGTCCAGTGTACTCGTAACCTAACGAGCACCCGCATACTATCTCAAATACGACGTACTGACGGCTGTGGGACAGACCGTCTCCCACGCTGGGATGAGAAGCGCATACGCTAGCCTACTCCGGAGTATCGATGACCTGTCTCGATAGTCCAACGACCAGGGACCTGTATAAGGATGTGCTTATGGATTACCCAGCCCCCATGAGTGTGAACGCCATCACAACGCTGGTAATCAAGCAAAGATCCTATGGGCTCTACTAATATGTATAAAAGCGATATGCTAAAAGAAACACATGCACATATTAAAGCAGAGACAAACCAAGTAGCATACTACCATTTCGAGCAAGATTGTACATACAACTGTGAATATCCCAAGCTTCCATCAAGTAATATACAAACTAGTATGATACAGTAATGGCCTCTAAGGCATATACACTAACAATCTCCCACTTGCACTAAGGCCATGTACTGGCGTATCGAAGACCTATCATCTCGATCAGCCGCTCGAACTGAGTCTGGGGCAAGGCCTTGGTGAATGGATCTGCAGTGTTATCTTCTGAAGCAACCCTCCGAACCTCGATCTCCTGGCGATCTACGATCTCCCTAATCATGTGATACCGCCTCAAGATGTGTCTAGATTTCTGATGGGACCTGGGTTCCTTCGCTAAAGCTATAGCCCCGTTGTTGTCGCAATACAGAGGTATTGGGTCAACAATGGACGGAACCACCTGAAGTTCTTTCAAGAACTTCCTCATCCAGACAGCTTCTTTTGCGGCATCAGATGCAGCGATGTATTCCGCTTCCATAGTCGAGTCAGCAAAGGTTTCCTGTTTGGAGCTCTTCCAACACACCGCCCCTCCATTGAGGGTAAAGACAAAGCCCGACATGGACTTGGAATCATCCTTGTCACTCTGGAAGCTGGAGTCAGCAAAGGCCTCAATCTGGAGGTCTTTTCCGCCATACACCAAGAACATCTCCTTAGTCCTTCTCAGGTACTTAAGAATGTTCTTTACTGCTATCCAATGTTTCTCCCCAGGGTTTGACTGATACCTGCTTACCACACTCAGTGCATAAGCCACATCCGGTCTGGTACACAACATCGCATACATTATAGAGCCTACCGCAGAAGCGTAGGGTAAAATAGACATGCGATCCCTCTCCAAATCAGTTTTGGGAGACATCTCTTTGGAGAGGGTGATCCCGTGACAAGCCGGTAGATTACCGCGCTTGAAATCTTCCATACTGAATCTCTTCAGTATGGTGTCGATGTACCTGGACTGTGAAAGTCCTAATATCCTCTTGGATCTGTCACGGTAGATCCGGATACCCAGAATGTATGAGGCATCACCCAGGTCTTTCATGGAGAACCTGTGTGACAAGAACCCCTTGACAGATTGTAGCATAGGAATGTCATTTCCTATTAAGAGAATGTCATCCACGTATAAAACGAGGAATACTACAGTTCTCGCTACAAATCTACAATAGATGCATGGTTCATCTGGATTTTTGATAAAGCCAAAATCCTTGACCGTCTCATAAAAACAGATGTTCCAACTCCGCGATGCCTGCTTCAGTCCATAAATGGACTTAAGCAACTTGCACACCTTTCCGCTACTCCCACTCTGAATGAAACCCTCTGGCTGTTCCATATAGACACACTCTTCTAAATGTCCATTTAGAAAAGCGGTTTTTACGTCCATCTGCCAAATTTCATAATCGTGGAAGGCAGCAATGGCAAGAAGAATCCGAATGGATTTCAGCATAGCTACTGGAGAAAAGGTTTCGTCATAGTCCAAACCAGGTCGCTGACGAAAACCCTTTGCAACCAGTCTAGATTTATAGGTCTCAACCTGTCCATCTACACCAATCTTCCTTTTGAAGATCCACTTGCATCCTACGGGTTTTACCCCATCTGGAGCAATGTCCAACGTCCATACTTTGTTGGTGTACATGGACTCCATTTCGGTCCGCATTGCATCCAGCCATTTTACCGAGTCGACGCTCTAAATGGCTTGCTGGAAGCTAGTAGGTTCATCACAATCTATAATGCAATCCTCTCTATCCCCGTCAATGAGAAAACCGTAGTATCTCTTAGGCGGATGAGACTGCCTACTACTCCTGCGGAGTGGCGTGGGAATGTCCTGATTTTTCAAACCCTCTGGTTCTACTAAGCTTTCAGTAATAGCTCGTGGTTCTGGAATTTCTTCCAGTTCTATTGCGCTCCCACTTATTTCTTTTTCTATGAACTGGTGTTCTAGAAAGTGGGCATGGCGAGAAACAAAAACCTTTTGTTCCTCTTCGCAATAGAAGAAATATCCCTTGGAGTTCTTTGGATATCCCACAAACTTGCACTGTACTGAGCGTGCCTCGAGCTTGTCCGCATGCTGCTTTTTTACAAAAGCTGGACATCCCCATGTCTTAATATGATTAAGATAGGGTCTCTTCCCACACCACATCTGATATGGTGTAGTAGGCACAGTCTTAGTTGGAACTCGGTTCAAAAGGTATGCAGCTGATTCTAGCGCATATCCCCAAAACGATCGCGGCAACTCAGCGTTACTCATCATGGACCGTACCATATCCAATAGGGTTCGGTTCCGTCTCTCCGATACACCGTTATGCTGCGGAGTGTATGGAGGAGTAAGCTGAGAGAGAATTCCATTCTCTTTTAAGTAACCCAGGAACTCGGCACTCAAGTATTCACCACCTCGATCAGATCTCAGTGCCTTGATACTTTTGCCTGTTTGTTTTTCTACTTCATTCTTATATTCCTGGAATTTTTCAAAAGCCTCGGATTTATGTTTCATTAAGAAGATATAACCGTACCTTGAAAAGTCATCCGTAAAAGTAATGAAGTAAGAATAACCGCTTCGTGCATGTGTAGACATTGGACCGCACACGTCACTGTGTACGAGTCCTAAGAGCTCGCTCGCTCTTACTCCGTGTCCAGTGAACGGAGTCTTTGTCATCTTTCCTTTGAGACAGGATTGACAAGTTGCATACGATTGATATTCGAACGGATCCAAATATCCTTCTGTATGTAACTTAGTCAACCTTCTCTCATTGATGTGACCCAGTCTACAATGCCATAAGAAAGTTTTATTGATTTCTGGAGACTTTCTTTTGTGTGTATTCTGGACATTGAAAATCTGTGGTTGGTTTAATACGTATATACCGTTGTTCAATGTACCTGACCCAATCAAAACTTGATTAAGGTGAATGTTCAATACATTACTTACAAATGCAAATTCATAACCTTTTTTAGATAATAAAGATACAGAAATGATATTACAGGTTGCATTTGGTACATAATAACAACTACGCAAAACCAAAAAGTGTCCATCTGACAGTCCCAGGTGATAGTCCCCCACGGCCTCAGCATCCATGCTAGCACCGTTTGCAACTCTGAGGGTCATGTCACCTGCCTTCAAAACTCTACGCTTTCTCAACGCCTGCAAAGAATTACAGATATGAGATCCTGATCCGGTATCCAATACCCAGAATGTAGAGTTTATTGATAGACAGTTTTCAATAACATACACACCTGAAGCTGAAGCCGCAACTCGCTTCAAATCCTGTGTGCTGGCCTTCCAAGCCTTGCAATCCTGTTTCCAGTGACCACTTTTATGACAGTAGAAGCATTCTTCCTTCCCCACCAGCTTTCCCGCTACCTTTGTTGCTTTTCCTTTTCCCTTCGTATCCACTTTACTGACACCGCCTCTTGGTTTGGCGGGGGCTTTCTTCTTCTTGCCCTTGGATTTCGTCCTGGACCTAGAAGAGGAAGATCCTCCTACAAACAAATTGGATGTCTCCCTACTTTTCTGTAGGGTGCCCTCTGCACTCCTCAACATGTTGAGGAGCTCTGAAAGTTCAACTTCCTTTTCCTGTAAGTTGAAGTTCAGGATGAACTGGGCGTAAGTGGAAGGAAGGGACTGGAGAATCAAGTCCGTATAGAGCTCATTCTCCAACATGGTCCCAAGTTCTGCGAGCTCCTCTATGTAGCCAATCATCTTAAGCACGTGTTCCGCTACCGATGATCCGACGGCCAACCTTGCCGAAAACAACTTCTTCGACACTTCGTATCTGGCGATACGAGACTGCTCTCCATACAGTTCTTTTGTATGAAGAAATATGGACTCTAGGTCCATATTCTCGTGCCTCCTCTGATGTTCGTTGTCCATCGAGGCAAGTACGAGGCATTTGGCCTTCGCGCAATCTATTTCCTATGTCTTACGGATTTCCCTATCCACGACACTGGTTTTGGGACCTGGGACAGGGGGAGCTTTGGTGGTAAGGAGATACCCCAGCTTGTCGTAAGTGATTGCCATCTTGACATTCCTGAGCCAATCTTTGTAGTTTGGCCCTGTCAGTATGTTTTTATCTAGTAATAACTTAAGTCCGGTCATGTTGAATGGTCGCTGCAATTAGGAGAGAGAAAAAAAACACTTTAGCATGATGCTCTTGCAAGTTTAGAGTGGTTTTTAGTTTGTCTAAACAGGATGGCTCCCACTGTCTCTCGAATCCCTTCTCAAACCGTAAAGAAAGGATTAGTCGGGATCAATCTCACCGTACAATACTTGCTTAACCGTTTAGCCAGGCCAGTGTCGATACTTCGAGGGAGGTTTTCCAATGCTTTCGCGAAGTTCCTTAATTAAGTAACCTCTTTTCCCTGTGGGCGTAGCCCCTCTAACACCTTTCTAGACACCTACTAGGTTTATAGCATTGATCGTTAAGTGAGAGTTTTCCCGAGGAGTAGCATATACTCACAGTAGGATCGGGATCCAAATGTCATCGCGTGATAAAACCGAAGGAATCCTACCAGAATCATCACACTCCAAATGGTATGCAGCGCTAGCAAGTTCCAGTACTTATGAAACTCCCGATGTGGATTTTTGCCCCATGCTCTTATGACCTTGACTTTGGCCAAAATATCATAAGTCACATGTCAAGTTCTACCCGTCATTCTCCTGGTTAATTTGGACCCACCCGTACCTACCCTTGACTTTGGCCAAAATGGCAGCACGACTGTCCCAAACCAACGCATCTATCTATGCTGCACATGAATACCCAATAGCTACCAATCACTATGCCTTGACTTTGGCCAAAATACATAGCTTGAATACTTTTGACCATTCATGTGGAATGACGAAGGGCTACGAATGGTTTTGGCGAAACCGTGAACGTAGTGAACTTGATATAATCGATAGAACGAGATAGCTTTTAAAAAGAGTGGTTCAAGCTCCGCGTTTTTTAGTTTGAAAAGAACCGAGTGGTTTTCAAAGTGTTCCAATCGACTTTTACTTAGTTTATTTTCTTGCATTAGTTCTTTTAATGCGTCCCATCATTTAATCCTACCATTGCAGAAAACAACCAAAATATGACGTACGCTTATGCCATTCGCATTCGCCACGGGGCCCCGTCATCACCCGTTAGGTTACTTAACTAACGACAGAGCGGGGGCTGGGCTAGCGCGGCTGTAAAATATAAGCAACGCCTAAATAGTTATAATATATAAATATATAGCAATGATAGACATTACAGATCACAGATGAATACATTGGATATACTAGGAATCCGCAATCCGTTCGAGCCTACAACGAAAAGCGGATTACACGGTCGCGGTGAATAGCCAAAACCCCACCCAAGACCCCTACGGGTGCGGCAAACTACCCGCCAAGCACCCGAAGCGAAGCAACCTCCCTCAACACCGTGAGTAGGCCACTCGGCACTTCGAGATACCCGGCAGTTTGTGCACCCCCTTCATGGGTCTATCCTAGGAGCAAAAACAGTAAAAAGAATTATACAATGACGGCTACAACCCCGACCCGGTTGTGCGGCCATACAAATAATATTACATCAATTTACATGTTACATGAATAAAAGAAAAAGAAACACTCATCTCACATCCACCCCGGCTATTCACCCGCGGCAATCCAACGCATTCATATACACATACCATCATCAAACACAGATCACAGATATGTATAACCCCCACTAATCGACATATAGCGATTAGCCGACGTTCAATACATATAAACATCACAGATATAACCCTTTAGTCAAAGTGTATTGAAGTTCGATAAAAAAATACGGATTTATAGGCCCCCAAAATCAAATTTCTTTTCTGGAAAACCTGGGCACATATAAACCATCTTAAAAATCCCAAAACCATGCCAGAAGAACACTGCACCAAACACGACCCAGAGACGAGCCAAAACGGCCGCGGTTGTGCGGCGATAGCTTGCTATGGCCGCGGAACCGCGGCTCTTTGAGCGAGTCACTGGATCGTTTTTGGTGGCTTTCTTCACAAAACCCTGAGATGATTTTTGGAGTATGATTTATTTTATTTTGAACAGAAAAAATTTTAACAGAAACTTGGGTTTTTGTAAACTCGGTTTTGCGATTTTTTCCGATTGAACTTCCATACACTTTACTACCTAGCTAGTTTATGTTTAGTTAGGCTCTGATACCACTGTAAGTCCACGTTGCCCACCCCGGTGCTTGCGGGGAGGCGGAAAACGGAATAAAAATCGGATTTTTATCACTTTAGGCAACATGGACTAGACAAAGAAGGATCTTTGCTAAACAAAAACAAGCTAAAGCTAACTAGAAACTAGCTAAGGGTAGAATGGTTATACCTAGGGCTTTATGTCCTTCTCTCCTTGCTCCTTGGAGTAGTAGAAATGGATCACCTTTGTCGTCTTCTTGAGTCGAAGAAGGATCCACCCGAAAGCCTCAACCTTTAGCTTCAACTTCAAGCTAGAAGTAACTAGGGTGCTAGAAGTGCTAGTCCTAAAACCCTATATGAGAGTAAAGATTATCAAGAAGAGGTTTTTCTCAAGCTCAAGTGTTTCTCAACACATGAGAGGGAAGAGCTTGAGGGAGAAGAAGAACAAGAGAGCGAAAGTGAATGATAGAATGAGAGAATAAAGCAACCATTCTCACATATATGTGTGAATTATTATAAATTGATAATTAGCTAGATAATTGTCATGGTTAATCAAGACATGACCATTATCATTTCATTTTTAATGCAAATTGCAAGGATCAAAGAGCATTTTCCAAATGAAATGATGATGGTCAAAGTGTCAACCTAGGTCAACAAGTCAAGAAGGTCAAATGGTCAACAACCATAACCATGCACAATTATATTAAACTAATATCAATTAACCATAATACACACATAAGCATTAGGGTTAATAAAATGACAAAGGTCATTAACCCTAATCAAAGTCCTCTCCCTCTGTCTCAAGCAACTGTGCATACGCACCCGTATTCGTGATCCGAGGAACACGAATACAAAGAGATAAAACCAATTCCAAATCATATACTAGGATCCGGCTTAAACCAAAGCCCGCTAGTATAAGCTGTCCGGACAGCAAACGTGCATAAGTGCGCGGATGTGAACGAACCCTGTCGCAAAACCATGCGACCTCTACTCATTTTGCCTAAAGGCGAATAGCTCTCTGTGTGGGACTCTAAAGACTCGACACTACGCTGGCAGTGGATTTAACCACAGACCGCAAGCGGCACTAGCTGTACGTAACGGTCCCCAGGTAGATGCCGATAAGAAGACTGACGAGGTGAACCCCATCTGAACTCCTACTGAGCCTGTATGTGACAGTCTCCGTACAATCCGGTCTGTTCGTCTGATACATCGCATGGCGGGCCTAGGGGGCGGTGAACGTCAGTCCCCTAATAGCGGTACAAGTTGTGTTGGAGTGTAGCCCAGAACACCCTGAGATAACACTGGAAACCTACCAGTATATCTCGCTTGCCCTGGCCAGGGACTACTCGTGTAATGGCTCTCCTAGACACAGCGCGATGTCAACCCCCAATACCGGGAGAGACGAATCCTGTCTAACCGTCACTGCCTCCAAGTGCTTCGGGACTGCACTCAACTACTACCTGTTTGCACGACTCCTTTGAGCCGTAGTAGGGTAGTAATCAAAGTACAGTGGGAACACACTCGAGGCGAAGTGACAGTGTCAAATCAGCGGACTAAGCTGTACTCATGTCACCTGGGAACTGATAACTGACGATAGGTATAATACCAACCAACAGTCCCCGACGAGTCCTGTCCAGTGTACTCATAACCTAACGAGCACCCGCATACTATCTCAAGTACGACGTACTGACGGCTGTGGGACAGACCGTCTCCCACGCTGGGATGAGAAGCGCATACGCTAGTCTACTCCGGAGTATCGATGCCCTGTCTCGATAGTCCAACGACCAGGGACCTGTATAAGGATGTACTTATGGATTACCCAGCCCCCACGAGTGTGAGCGCCATCACAACGCTGGTAATCAAGAAAAGATCCTAAGGGCTCTACTAATATGTATAAAAGCGATATTCTAAAAGAAACACATGCACATATTAAAGCAGAGACAAACCAAGTAGCATACTACCATTTCGAGAAAGATTGTACATACAACTGTGAATATCCCAAGCTTCCATCAAGTAATATACAAACTAGTATGATACAGTAATGGCCTCTAGGGCATATACACTAACAGTCACGGCCTAGGTTAACGATAGATGACGACGCCTATGTCCGCTCGCTATCTTCCTAAGCCCAAACTCTATAAGTAGTATCCGGCCAACGGACCGGAACGTCCCTAAACTAACGATGGACCACTATATCCTAAAACTGGCTGTTGACCAAGACGTCTATGAACTACTACTGACCGCAGTATCCCAAGGCAAAAAAAATGTACGTCCATAAGCGAAACGGGCACGGATGAAAACCCGAAAGGGCTCCGTGAGTAAAAACAGCAGGGCTACCGGCGAGTTTTGTGAAAACCCGAAAGGGTGCAATCTCGTTAAAAGACACTTGCAAGGTCCTCTCGACCTTGTGAGGAGAAAATACATGCGTGAGATCCTTACGGCTCACAAAGGAGAAACACATTTAGGAATCCTCACGATTCCTAAGGAGAAATTATACTTGCGAGATCCTTATGACTCGTAAGGAGAACCCTCTTATGAGACCCTCAGGGTTCATAAGATTCAAAAGCCTTAAGCTACAGGGATCTGAACCTGTTCTTAAGCAGTCATACACCTTGATTTTGCCCTACAAGCGGTTCAATACTGACCCTTGTATACAATCCACGGGCGCGAATAAACATTTCCCTAACAAAGTCCCACCCGCGACTAGTGATATGTTTACATAGTAGGCAGCCCTTGTAAGTCCTCTCGATTTATAAGGAGAAAATATTCTTGTAAGATCCTTACGACTTATAAGAGAACACACACTTAGGAATCCTCACGATTCCTAAGGAGAAAACGCACTTACGAGATCCTCACGACTCGTAGGGAGAAATACCTTCATGAGACCCTTACGGCTCATGAAGTTAAAAGCCATAGTCGATAGGATCCTAACCCTGTTCGCTAAGCCACGTTTGTTCGACATCGACAGAGGTAAATGATGATTCGCTCCTGGCAATATTCCAGTTGTAGCGATGCTGATGCCTCAATCGGTGTCAAATCCCAAACTCACAGCGAAAAGCCAGCGATCCACAAATGCATATGAAATAGCCGAAATGATGGGGCAACTTGCAACAAAATCAGCAAGTAAAAAAATATGCATATAAAGTAGCCAAAATGATTGGGCAACTCGCAATAAAAAGCAGCAAGTAAATAAAACAAACAGCCGAAATGATTGGGCACCGCGAAAAATAGCCGAAATGATTGGGCAATCGCGACTTTCGCGATATAAAAGCTGAAATGGTAGAGCATCGCGGAAAGGAAAATATATAAAATGAAACTTTTTGCCCTACAGGTAAGATTACATCGATCCCTGTATACAATCCAGGGGCACGAACAAAGAGAAAACCATACCTTCCCCCCAGGCTCCATCTGAAAGAAAACCAAGCCTCGACGGTTCACAGACAACCGAGCGAGCAAATCCTGGTCCCGTGGAGCATGGCTAATGTCAATCCTGACCCCGTAGGTAATGCCCAGAGCAAATCCTGGTCCCGTGGAACACGGCTAATGTCAATCCTGACCTCGTGGAAAACGTCCAGAGCAAATCCTGGTCCCGTGGAACATGGCTAATGTCAATCCTGACCCTGTGGGAAACGCCCTGAGCAAATCCTGGTCTCGTGGAACACGGCTAATGTCAATTCTGACCCCGTGGGAAACGCCCAGAGCAAATCCTGGTCCCGTGGAACACGGCTAATGTCAATCCCAATCCTGACCCCGTGGGAAACGCCCAGAGCAAATCCCGGTCCCGTGGAACACGGGTAATGTCAATCTTGACCCCGTGGGAAACGCCCAGAGCAAATCCGGGTCCCGTGGAACATGGCTAATGTCAATCTTGACCCCGTGAGAAACGCCCAGAGCAAATCCTGGCCCTGTGGAACATGACTAATGTCAATCCTGACCCCGTGGGAAACGCCCAGAGTAAATCCTGGTCCCGTGGAACACGGCTAATGTCAATCCTGACCCCGTGGGAAACGCCCAGAGCAAATCCTGGTCCCATGGAACACAGCTAATGTCAATCCTGACCCCGTAGGAAACGCCCAGAGCAAATCCTGGTCACGTGGAACATGGCTAATGTCAATCCTGACCCCGTGGGAAATGCCCAGAGCAAATCCCGGTCCCGTGGAACACGGCTAATGTCAATCCTGACCTCGTGGAAAACGTCCAGAGCAAATCCCGGTCCCGTGGAACATGGCTAATGTCAATCCTGACCCTGTGGGAAACGCCCAGAACAAATCCTGGTCTCGTGGAACACGGCTAATGTCAATTCTGACCCCGTGGGAAACGCCTAGAGCAAATCCTGGCCCCGTGGAACACGACTAATGTCAATCCTGACCCCGTGGGAAACGCCCAGAGCAAATCCTGGTCTCGTGGAACACGGCTAATGTCAATCCTGACCCCGTGGGAAACACCCAGAGCACCTCCTGACTCCGTGAAATACGGATAAAGTCAACCCCCTGGCCCCATAGAACACGGCTAAGGTCAACCCTGACCCCATGAGAAACAGCCAGAGCAAACCCTCGACCTCCCCGCCGAAAGCAATGCTTTGACCCGGGAGCAGGTCAACTCATCAATCACTTACGAGTCCTTTCGACTTGTAATGAGAAAATTCTCTTATGAGATCCTTACGACTCTCAAGAGAAAACGCACTTAGGAATCCTCACGATTCCTAAGGAGAAAATACACCTACGGTATCCTCTCGACATGTAGGGAGAAAATTCTTTATGAGACCCTCACGGCTCATAAAGTTGAAAAGTCTTAGGTGACAGATCCTAACCCTGTCTCCCAAGCCATCATTGCCTCGCAGAAATGTCAAGGTAGATTTTCCATGGGCCACACTCTCCGACAAGAAAGGAAACAATCACTTACGAGTCATCTCGACTTGTAAGGAGAAAATTCTCTTGGGAGATCCTTACAACTCTCAAGAGAAAACAAAATTTGGAATTCTCACGATTCCTAAAAAGAAAATACACCTACGAGATCCTCTCGACTCGTAGGGAGAAAAGTCTTTATGAGACCCTCACGGCTCATAAAATTGAAAAGTCTTAGGCAAGCAGACCTGAACCTGTTTCCTAAGCCATCATTACCATGCAAAAAGTCCAAGATGGACCGTCACTTACTATCTACAGGCCACACTAGCTAAAATCACATGGCAACGACACAGCGAAGAGAAGAAAGCGACAGTTAGGAGAACATTTAATTCGCATTCAGTTAAGAATTCAAAGCGCACCCATTCATGCATAAGCGAAAAAGTTTAATGTATAAGATAAACACATGGAAATGGAAAAGCTTGCCATTCATACTTCAGAAAATTCTTACATTGATGAAAGCGGTAAACAAAAAGCCATTAAAATGTTTACAAAGGCAAGACATCAATTCCAGGACATGGATTGAGAAATTCAAAAGTAAGGCCATTCAAAAATTTTCGGCCCTCTCGGACCATCTTCATGTGCATCCTCTCACGATCACGAGCGTCAGGATCCCCACTGATGTCCTCCACCCTTCGATGGGCAGCGAGTATTGCCGCCTACTGAAAAGCTTGATGCAGGATATCAACGAGGTTGTCTCCCTTTTTCTTTGAGATTAAGCCCATCAGATACACCGAGTGCACCTTATCTTCGGCGTCGTCCAATACCTTAAGCGGTATGCCGGTATAGAATAGAGGAAGCGCTCTCCAGATCACTCCCATAATAAGCTTCAAGAGAGAGGAATGACGAGGAAGCAGTCGACCATTGTATGCATCAAAGCGACCCATAATTTCAGTACACTGGGCGTTTATGAATTCCTGGTTTTGAGAACGGCCGATTGCGCGAATGTCTCCGTAAGAAATGATTTCTTCAAGATCATACATATGAGCGTCCATAACATCTGAAAAAGAAAATCAGCAGGAGTTGGTGGACAGACTAATTACGAGAATCCTTACTAAAAATAGACACAAGGATTTAAACGACTCTTGATATCCCCATCGAGAAAACAAGTTCTGGTTATGACACCTAACAAATTTAAATTTGTGTAAAGAAAAGAGAAATCCTCAAAGAAAGATTCTCATTCAATGAGAATCCCTCGGGCAGAGGAATAAATCTCCCCTTGAGAGCAGTGCTCTGTGATAGAATGACACCTATTAGATTCTAATGATGAAGGAATAAAATTCCTCAAGAGCCTTGCTCTGTAAAAATGATGGAATAACCCATCAGAGAACTTAAAGTAAAGTTTTAATGGAATAAAATTCCATGATCTTCAAGATCCATGAACAAACTCTTAAGAGTTCTTTATGAAAGATTAATAAATCTATATGATTTGAAAAGAGCAAAGATCTATTAATGGGTTGAGAAACCCTGAAAAGGATCTCTTAAGATCTAAGATCTAACAAGAGCAAAGCTCTGTTGAGAAACCCTATAAAGGTTTTCTTGAAGATCTATGATCTAAAAAGAGCAAAGCTCCATTAATGGGTTAAGAAACCTCAAGAAAGATTTATTTAGATCTAAGATTCCAAGAGAGCAAAGCTCTATTAATGAAACTCTAAAAGGGTTTTCTTTAGATCAAAGATCTATGAAGAACAAAGCTCTGTTAATAGGTGAAACCCTAGATTATTAAAAGATTTAATCTTTACCTAAATTCTGACAAGGTTCTGTCCTTAAGAAAATTCTTAAGATGAAGAGCTATGCTCTGAAGGAGAATAAAAATTCTCAGAAAACAAGAAAGAAGATGAACAGAAATCATCTCAAGGGCCAAGGGTCCTATTTATAGGCGCTGAGAGCCGTTTCAACTTCTGAGTTGATCCAAGCGCGCGGATGTTGCCACCGCTGCACTCACATGTGGGCCACGTAAGCGCAACGGTGGGGGGCATTTGTTTCCCCCAATCAGAGCAAAGCTCTGTTCAAAAATTCAAATTTTGAAATGAAGCAGTGCTTTATAGCAGCGCCAGCGCTGAGAGAGTCAAAGACTCTGAGGCAGCACCCACGTGCAAAGCACCTGGATGCTAGCGCTAAGAGCGCTGCACTCTAAGCAGCGCATTACGTGCAAAGCACTTAAGCGTTAACGCCAAGTGCGCTGCAGCGCACTACGTGCAAAGCACGTAAGCGCTAACGCCAAGTGCGCTGCATTCTAGGCAGCGCACCACGTGCAAAGCACGGGTGCGCTAGCGCTGGAACTAAAAGCTCCCCACCGTCAGATCAAAGATCCAATAAAGATGATAAATCATCAATTAACCAGAATAAAATTCTGTTAAGGAGAGATTCCTCAAAATCTTTCCAATGAAAAGACTGTGCTCTGTAAATCAGAGCACCGTTGGATCAATGATCCAAAGGTGATTAAAAATCACCAAAATACAGAATAAACTCTGTGTGGGAAAAAGATTTCCCAATCTTGTTAAAAAAAAGAAGATTGCCTTCTGTAAATCAGAAGCCCTTGGATCAAAAATCCAACGATGGGGAAATTCCCAAATCAATTGGAGAAAAGATCTCCTTAACCGATTGAACAAATCAGCTTGCCCTATATAAAGGCCCCAAGACTTCAAGTCTGAAGAGATATACAGAAAGAAAGAGAGGAACCCCCCCATAAACTTTGAGAAATCTCAGAAAGAAGAACCAAGCTCTCGGTAAAAGAAGAAGATTTTCTTCAAGGTAAAAAAAGACAGAAAGACGAAACCGTCTCATATAAAAAGAAGAATTCACTTCTTTCTCGCAGATCATAGATCTATAAGACCAAGGTCTTTCACAACAGAGATTAAAGAATCTCATCATAAAATAAGAAGAACATAATTCTTCTCACAGATCATAGATCTATAAGACTAAGGTCTTTTATACAAGGAGATCATGGACATCTCATTATAAAATAAAGGGGGGAGAATAAGTCAATTCTCTTAGGATCACTGATCCATAAAGGCAAAGCCTTTCACCAAAATAAGAGATTGAAACATCTCCTATAAAATAAGAACTTTTGTTCTTAGAATCTTGAGACAAAGTCTCTTACAAACGAGAATTTATTTCTCAGATCATAAAGTTGATCAAATATCGCTTTGACCTCATAAACTAGAACTTTGCGCTCTTGGACTGGCGTTCAGCGCCAAGCGCACCACGTGCTCCTCACATGTGCGCCACTTAACAGCTAGCGCTTTGCGCTCATAAACTGGCGCAATGCGCCCATTATCTGATGCTTAGCGCCAAGCGCGCCACGTGCTTCTCACGTGTGCGCTACCCAGCAGAAGCGCTCTGCGCTCTTTGACTGGCGCAAAGCGCCAAGCGCGCCACGTGCTCCTCACGTGTATGCTAAGAGAACATAAATGGTTCTATAAAACCCAGAGCTATGAGTAATGCTTAGTATTCAGTAAAAAACAAAAATATTGTCAGAACTCAAACCAATGCTCAGCATTGTTAAACATTTTAACTGAATGGGCCGAGTCCAAGTTGGCCATAAACCCCTCACTCAGATTAACTGAGCCCATATGCTCATAAATCTCAGATCTTAGTCCCAATTGGACTACAGATCTCCCAACCAAAATTGGTTCAAGGGTACATCTCTTCACTCCTCTGATATTTGTCGTTGTAATCCTTCAACGTCTTCAGAGAGGTAACGGGTCCCGACAACCATACATTCCATAGACTATGACGTCTTTAAACTGGACTTTGGGGTCCTTAAACCCATGGACTATGATGTCCTTAACCTTGGACTGTGAGGTCCTTAAACCCATGGACTATGATGTCCTTAACCTTGGACTGTGGGGTCCTTAAACCAATGGACTATGATGTCCTTAACCTTCGACCATAATGTCCTTAAACTAATTATCGACCGAAATGTTCCTAAACTAAACAATAGAGCCCAAATGTTCTCTTGTTGGATCTAAGCGATCCCGTTAAGTTGATCTTAATCTAAAATTAGACTAATGTATCCTTAACTAACGTTTAAGTTGATCTTAGTCTCAAATGAGACTAACGTATCCTTAAACCCAACCCCAAACCCAAATCTAAGAAGATACGGATTTGGACTAATCCACGCCCTATGGGCGACAACATAAATTATTCTTCGTATACAATCTACGGGCAACCAAGAAACAAAACAAATACCCACAATACGAAGTGACCATCTGGAGAAGGAGAAAGTGGTTACCGCGATACAGTAGCGTAATTAACTGTAGGGGCTTGCGCCTGCTGGGAAGAGCGTCTCCATAATCAAAAACCCCTCAACGAGGGGGAATCTGACGAAGTTTGCTATATCGGCCGCATCCGTTTAAACCTTCGATATACGGTTCCATAAATGAACTTGGTATCTTCGGAGAGGTGGACGGATAGCACCAAATAGCATCTGCCCTCGAAATTCAGGCAAGACGAACCTACGCGGTCTCATCTCTGTGTTCGGCGGAGAACAATAGCTTATACATTTTATGTGTAAATGCATTGTAGATTGAAGATGGTACAGTAAAAGGGATGCAATTCCCAGATGTAATCGTGTGATTATCTAAAGGTCCTAATGCAAAAGTGAATCAATACGGTTCATGTTGCATTAATAACCTAAAATTTCTTACAATCGAGAAATTGACTACCTAAAATAATGGCATTTATTATCCGTTTGAACAAACGCGCTTCTCAAGTTCCCGTGATCAAAGACCGCAGGAAGGACAAAAAGAATACTACGGTCAGTTGGAGAACATAATAGAGTTATTCTATAGGAGTAATGAACAAGAACGATTTTTTATGTTCAAAATTTATTGGTGCGCTTGCATCTAGAAAGATGAGTACGGTTTTCAGTTTGTCAATCTCAATAAAGAAATTTATCGAGATGATAAGTTCATGTTGGCTTCACAAGCTGAACGGTGCTTTTATGTCAAAGATCCTAATCGTGAAGATGCTAGGATTGTATTGCAGGAATCTCCTAAATTCTTATTCGATAGTTCTATCGACGAGGGTGATCTCGAGAAAGTAGATCCGATTGACATACAAAAACTTTTCAATTGTAATCATTTGTATATGTTATAAACTTTGCAATTGTAAACACTTGTAATCAATTGATATATGAAAAACTTTACAGTTCTAATCACTTGTAACCTATTGATATGTTGGTTTAATTATTTATACATATTATATATTTTGTATCGTCACAATTTGCATGAAACTGATGGAGCGACCTTCTCGAAAAGGTATATTCGGAAAATTTACCATAGCATTCTCTTCAAAGAAAAGAGATCGAGATGCTTCCTCTTCGACACAGTCTGAGCCTGAGAGTAATGCTATATATTACAAGTTTTAAATAAGCGTGTTCAAATTATTTTGTTCATATAATTATTGCATTGATTATAATAAATTAAAATGTATAGGTATATCTGATCAGGAGGATGCAGGTACATCATTACCGGATGATCCATATGCACACTTAAACGAGCAGTACACGAATCTGAGTAGAGAACCTGGACAGTTCTCGGATCCCGTCACAGATGAGTATATTTTTACATTGCATCCTCCCCGTGCATTACAAGCTGAAAAAAGTTTTCCTTGTTCCCCTCCGAACGGCGGCCGAGACGACGTGGGTTCGTCTTGCCTGAGATTTGGGGCAGATGCTATTTGGTTTTATCCGTCCACCTCTCCGAAGATGACAAGTTGATTTATGGCACCGTGTATCGGAGGTTTAGACGGATGCGGCCGATTTAGCAAACTTCGTCAGATTCCCCATCGCCTGAGGGGTTTTTGATTGTGGGGACGCTTTTCCCTGCAGGCGCAAGCCCCTGCAGTTAATTACGCTACCGCGTCGCGGTATTAACTTTCTCCTTCTCCAGAATTTCATTTCGTGTTGTGTGTGTTTGTTTTATTTGTGGTTGCCCGTGGATTGTATACGGAGACTAGGTTATGCCGTCGCCCGTAGGACGTGGATTAGTCCAAATCCGTATTTACTTAGATTTGGGTTTGGTGTTTTAGTTTAAGGATACGTTAGCCATATTGAGGCTAAGATCGACTTAAACTTTTGTTAAGGATACGTTAGCCTAATCTCCAGACTAAGATCAACTTAACGGGATCGTTTAGATCCAACAAAAGAGCAATTGGCTCTATTGTTTAGTTTAATGACGTTGCGGTCAATTTCCAGTTTAGGGACATGGTGGTCCAACATTCCCATTTGGGGATGAACATTAGTTTAATGTCACGTCCCGAAAGTACGGAACATGACCGGCACTTAAACTACGAAACGTCTCGAGGCGTACGTAATATAAGTAAGCCGAAAACCCAGAAATCCAAACCAAGAAAAGTAGTAGAGTGAAGGAAAAACCAATTTAAATCAAGTAGTTTTATTAGCATAAGCCGAATTATGCGTTTTTTTAAAAACATTAAATATTTCTTGAAAATTTCGGCAGAGTCTCCTTTGTAAATACTGGCCCCCAAACGGGATACAACATGAATAGTATACGAAATCAATAAAAGGCATCCCCAAGCGGGAGCTAGCTCTTCGTCAATCGACGGTCATAACCACACAAGCAATATAATATACAACGCCAATGGCGAGGATCAAAAACTTAAAAGGAAACTTAAAACTACAAGAAAACTACAGAAATATAACGTGCGACTCTAAGGTCGAAAGAATAACATCACTGGTCTCTATCTCAAAATAAATACATGTTTGGTTGATGGAATTTACTAGATACAACTGAATAATATTATACAAAGTAATATGATGGGTACGATACCAATAAACCCACCTACTAGCAAGTCACCCGAAAGAAGCAGTGCCAGCAAAGTCGTAATGGAACCTGTACGGCAAAATCTGCAAGAACTGTGACACAACGGGGGTGAGTTGCCAACTCGTGAATAGAAAAACATCTACGAACAGAAACCGCATGAACAACGCAATCCTAGGTCAACGATCATAATATATCCTCAAATATATATAACATGCAGCCTATAACAATGACTAGGGTAAATATCTAACCCGAGTGTAATCCCATGTGCCCGTGTCAGTGCCTCAGGTAGCAATATATCATATGGATGATGTATGAATGCATGAAACAGAATAAAACTGCTTTCATAATTTAGTGAGATTTCTGTACTTTTAAAAGAGGTATCATAAATGAAATCAGCATAAACAGTGTCTAGTATCGACACAAAACATAAATCCCAATGTCTCAATATCTCAGGATCTCAATGTCTCAATCTCACTATCTAGGGCGCCATCAATCCATACCGGCCCCTACCATCAATCTCAAGACCACGACGGTATTCTCCAGATATCCGACTCGTCGGGTAAAATCACCGGTCGGTAGTTCTCCCCTGCCAGGATCAACGTCAACAACACGACCATCTCGCCCCGGGGTACCGCACCGGGCCCACCATATACCCGAAACGGTTCATCCAACTCCTCGAATCGGGTCTCGAAATCCATCAGCAAACTCATGGTGGACGACTCATACATCATGGGAAAACTGCACTTTTTATTTAAAAGAGAGGAAAGAAGCTTATACAAGTTTTGCGGTTTTCCCCAATATCCAGAAAATCTCATGGAAATCCGAATCCAAATCATCAATAACATGTAAAATCATGAATATAGGCATGAGAATCCATGAATACGGCATAATAATGAATAACAGTATGCATGAAGTGACAAGTAATAACTACAATATCTAAGCTGGCATATAAGGTAAGTATACTAATATCATGTCAAACTACTAGCTATCAAGCTAAGTTAAGCCATAATATTTTCTAAGGTGTACGTGACATGGCAATTACCGATGAAGATGTGTGTGAGCCGGCAAGTAAGTGTACGTGGTACATACGCATCATCGGTAATGGTGCTGGTGTCCTAACAGCATAATATCAACAATGCAACATGAAATAACAATGTAAGTATGCGATGCGGAGCGAGCAACCATAATGAGCGGGAGCTAAATATTAAACAATGGTGCCATTTGAAATAACACGAATCGTGGGGTTTTGAAAATAAGGGCTACGGTGGTTTTAAGAAAGGATACGTCTTTTGAAATATCCGTAGATCCCTTGACCTGTATTTTAAAATACCCACGATCCGCTAGTTTTGAAATAGGTAGGAGTCTAATCTAATCTAACAACTACACTAAACTATACGGCTGAACTAACAAGCTGAATACAGGTAAGGAAACCGCCTATTATCTGAGTCGATACATATACATACCTGTATATGTATAGTCGGTGATCCCGCCTCAATAATATCATATCCGATACCATATCTATAATCAGACGTCCCAAGTCAAGAGTGCGGATCAATCATCAATATATAGCTCGTACGTAAATCCGTCGTACGGCATCCCAATGTTGCGCCACGGCAGCGCCCCGGCCGTCTTACCGAGGCCAAAAATGCGGAATCAAAAATTTTCCTTACTTGGAAACTGGCGCTACCGCGGACAATAAAACCCGGATCGTTAACCATTAACCTATACTAGCAAACAAGAGATGGGAAGAGAAGTATACCAAATGATCCGAGTCCTCCGGTCTTCTCCTCGCCATCCCGATCTCCTGCGGAAACTCCGGTCGTCGCCTCCTCGCCGGAAGGGCACCACATCGCCTGTATCTTTTACGGGCTCCCACCTCAATACCGAGGCAACTCGGGCGCGAAGTAGGCTAGCCGACGCGTCCAAGATTTGTTGTAGAATGTGTAGGGTTGAAGCTATGTCTCATTTGGGGTTTTGTTGCCTTTGAAGATGATGGAGGAATCAAGATAAGAAAAATGGTGCTTGCATTTTTCTTGACATGAAAAGAGATCAAAAACTACACTCTCAAAAATGAAGCTCTCTCCTTCTTCTCTCTCAAAATGTCTACAACCATATCATAAGAGAATGGTGGAGGAAAAGAATACATAAGCAAGAGGGAGGTGAGTGTAGGAAAAGAGAGAGGGTGACCATATACAAACACCATCATCACAATCTCACATCAAAACACAAATCAATCCTAATCACCTTTTACAAGAAATGATGATAGAAAGGAAAGGAATAAAAAAGATGCTTTCATAATCAAACCATTTGCATGAAAACCCTCCACAATGTGTTATTTGCAAACTTGCAAATAACACCCTCCATCAAAAGGTTCGGCCGGGAAAGAACAAAGGAAAACCGGCCGGAACGGAATGCAAACTGGCAACTCCAGAAAACTGGTCCCGTAATAAATTACAGGAAAACCCCGATACTGTGCATACACACCCGCATCTGTATTCCTACCGGATACAAATGCAATGAGACAAAATCTACACTGTACTATACTAGGATCCGGCTTAAACTAAAGCCGGCTAGTAATATCCGTTCGATCCTGATCCGTGCAATACCGCACGTATCTGATCGAACCCTGCCATATATCCATACGGCCACTAGTACAAAACGTCCGATCCTGATCCGTGCAATACCGCACGTATCTGATCAGACCCTGCCATATCTCCATACGGCCTCTACAGCGTTTCGCCCGAAAGCTTGAGTAACTGAAAGTGTGGTGGACTCTAAAGACTCGTCAATACTATGGCTGTGGATTTAACCACTAGCACGTCAGAGGTATTAGCCAATACGTGACGGGCCACCAGCTATTGACCAAAGGGGACGTCGATGAGCGAACTCATCCTGACACCCTACTGAGCCTGTCAGTGACAATATCCGTACAGTCCGGTCCGTTCGTCTATGAGCATCGCATGGCGGGCCTAGGGGGTTGGTAAAAGTCAGACCCCCAAAGGCGGTACAAGTCGTGTCGGAGTGTAGCCCAGAACGCCCTGAGATACTACTGGAATACCTACCAGTAAATCTCCTGCCTCGGCCGAGGGCTTTGCGTAATGGCTCTCCTAGACACAGCGCGACCTCACCCCCAATACCGGGAGAGATGAACCCCTGCAGATCCGCTCACTGCCTCCATGTGGCTCGGGACTGTACCCAACTAAAATCTGTTTCCACGACTCCTTTGAGCCGTGGTAGGGTAGTAATCAAAGCACAGTGGGAACTCACACGAGACAAATGACGATCTCAGGTCGATGAACTAACCTGTACACATGTCACCTGGGAACTGCTATCTGACGTATAGTATAATCCCAACTAGCAGGTTCCCGGCGAGTCCTGTCCGGTGTACTCATAACCCAATGAGCACTTGTATACATCTTAGGTGAACCAACTGACACCAGTGGCTTGTGAGACCGGCCACCGCCCCTCGTCGGGGTCTCGACTGTATACACTAGTCTACTAATGGAGTATCGATGCCCAGTCTCGAAACTCCCACGACTAGGGACCTTTTAAGGATGTGCTTATAGACCCCAGCTCCCACGTATATGATCGCCATCATACTGCTGGTCGTCAAGCAAGAATCCTAGGGGCTCTATCAACGTGTAATAGCGACCTGTTAGGTCACCTAAAGCAGTACACGATGATAAAGATAAACCAGATAGCATACTATCATCTTGAGTAAGACTGTCGTCCCGGGATAGGTCCTCCCTCAATCATTGCAATCACGTGCCTGTGATCCAATAATTGACTCTGAGGGCACTATCTCCAACAATCTCCCACTTGCACTCAAGGCTAATTATTGCGATGTCGCATACTCACAGCCCGTGTGATACCGAACACCCAACTCCTCTACTGGTCAGTCTCACAAAGCTCGTTTGCGAAACTATTGCGTTCGAGGAATAGCCTCAGTGAGTGGATCCGCTGTGATGTTTCTTTTTATGTCTCTCTATATCTCAAGTTCGCAGAGAAAACCATCTCCCGAAATGAGCAATACCTGTCTTAGAGTATGTCTGGATATCTGATGGGACCTAGCTCATAAATGAACTCCAAATCCAAACTTCTTAGACTGTATCATCAACTGAACTTAATCAGTATCCTACGCCATGCCTCCCTCAGTATTGCCTCGGACCACCTGTCCAAAATACTGCCCCTCGTCAGAAGGAAAAATTATAACTCTGACAGCCACTCTGCTATCCAGGTCACCTTGGAAGCCAGGAATGATAACCGTCTCCTAAAGGAGGCTGCTGCTATCATATCCCTAGAACATCAACTTATGTTCTAAAACTGCTTCCGACTGTTTCTCGAGGATTGGATCAATATCAACTTATTGCATCTACTGCAAGAACAACATCTGGTGTGGCACTTGACATCTCATGATTGACTCAATTGCCTAAGCAAGTGATCTGCCAATCATGCACATCCTCTCCCCTTTAGTCTGTAAGACACCTTTAGAGAGGGTGACTCCATTACCTGCAGGTATACTACCGTGCCAGGAGTCGTCCATTCTAAATACTCATAGAATGCTGTCAAAGTACCCAGATTTGGAAACCACCCAAATCTAGATCTAAAACCATAGATCTAGTGACCAGAATGTCTGATATAATATCCAAGTCCTATGTGGAGAAACCACTGTGTGACAACCAAAGAATAACCGATCGTAGTATAGGAATATCACTTCCTACTCTGTGTATGTCATCCAAATACCAGGACATCACACCCTACTACCTTCTTAACAGATCCATCCCCTATTCTGATGACGTCAGACCTATGACTGTCACATCAGAAATAGATGATCTATCTCCGCTATATCTGCTTTAGTCTATAAATAGACATAAGCCTGATGTCCACCAATGCTTCCGCTGCTCCCACTGACTACGACAACCCTCTGGCAGAGTCATATAGACGCGCACTTCTAAAGCTAGTTTAGAACGACGCTATACTCATCCTCCTGCCGGGTCTCGCAGCCTGGAACAACAACAATGGCAAGTGTGGGTAAACAAGAACTTCCCTGTCACCGTCCTTGAGGCTACCGGAGTGCCTCTCGGGTGCCTGAAGTTACCCACCTTATCTGCGGAGTGGCCAATGGAATGTCAAATCAGATTGAATCTTTAGGTTCCTTATCAAATCTTCAGTAATCGTTTGCGGTTCTGGAATCGCTTCCAGTTCTACCATACTCCCACTACTGTTTTCTGAAAAAAATAACCATTTCTTTTTAAAATGTGGCGAGTTAAGAACAATATCACTATTGATCATCCAGATGGTAGAAAGTTAACCCTCGTCATAGCCTGGGTCAACCCACAAACAGCCATTACAGAAACGCGCCTTGAGTCGTCCAGTGTCTGGTTTTAATCATAAGCCGGACAACTCCCCGTACCTTAACATCGTTAAGATATGAACTGTTCTATACCCAATATAGAACCAGAGGCACTGATTTAATTGAACCAGATTCAAATCATGCAGCTGTCTCCAGTGCATGTCAACTAAATGGAAGGAGGCCGATCAGCGTTACCCAACTTAGGAATGCTTCCAATTATGAGTAACCTGAAAGAGAAGCAAGTTCTCATTACTATCAACTGAATACCATACACAAGTATCTACATCTTCGATCACCTTGAAGAATCCCGATACTTGCAATACCTGGTTCTCTACTCTATTCTTATACCAATAACTCCTCAAAACTCAGACCCTGTGTTTCTAAGAAACACATGTCTAAGAATTAGAGTAGTTAAAAGTAAACAGAATATAGTATGAGGACCAACCCCATAGTCCTAATGGACACTGGACAATATACAATACTCTGTATAAGTCCCTGAGTCTTACAACTCATTCACTGTGTGTCGTAGGTTGAAAACTGTACTTATGGTTAAGAAGAATTACACCGCTGTTTAATGCTCCTTACCTAACCATCCACTGATATAGGTAAATGTCATCGACATAATATCAAAAGGTATATCTCACTCCATGAAAATAGACGTACAGATATATCAATTTGAAATTGGTGCACAACAGCGGATATTCAAAACCAAATATTTGCCGACCGGCAAACAGCCCAGGTGATCTCCTCAAATATCACCGATTACAACGAATCCCGATATAATGAGGATGATCACCCAATTCCCAATAACTTACTCCCACTCATCATCTGTAAAACCATACAGATGTGAGAATCAAACCTGGTAAATACATACCCTGGAGCAAGTGTCTAATCGGGAAATCAGTTTTCTTTTAACAGTACACTGTTGAACTGAAACATTGAAATGTTTCGATGGGGTATCCTGGTATTCCTAGTAATGCCTCTACCATTATCCAGATTCACAACTATAACCGTAAAATTCTTTGCCACCTCTCCAAATCCCTTTATATGTCTTTAGTCATTACCTTCTGCACACCCCTTAGGCCAAATGGTTTTCTTCCTTCCCTACCGTTCGGCACCAACCTATGGTTTGGAAGAAGACTATCCAATAAGCATAATGGGTGTACTGTCCTAGTCCTAGGAGCACTCGCAATGCGAGAGAAGGTGAAGATAAAAGACAACCGAATAAACCTTATTCCTATTTCTCCTGGACCAGAATCCATCCCCGAACTGGAACAAGTTCCTTTCGAGTTCGTATATAACCATACGATGGAGTATCCAATAAACTGTGGATCTTCGTAGTGATACGGAGTGTCCTGGAGAAATACAAAGGTGATTTAGGATTGGCGAAGAAATACTTGGTTTGGTCGTGAATATCAGTCGCAGTTTACTTTGCCCTCTTACTAATCCCTTGCTTTGTCTGAACTTAATACCTTCTGCACACCATCGTTATGCTAATTGGTTTTCTTCATTCCCCACCGTTCGGCACCAGCCTAAGGTTTAGAAGAAGATTATCCAATTTGCATAATAGGTGTACTATCTCCTAAACCAAGAAGTACTCGCAATGAGAGAAGGTGAAAAGAAAAGACAATTGAATAATCCTATTCGTTTTCTCCAGAACCAGAAACCATCCTCGAAGTCCTTCGAGTTCGTATATAACCATACGATTGTATTGTCCAATGGAAGTGGACGTTCGTAGTAATACGGGGTGTCCTGGAGAAAAGGGTAAAAGTAGGAGTGGCAATGAGGTTTGCAACTCTGACAATCCAAAAGCCAGTGTTAAGAAGGTTCGGTCAATTTGGTCACTGAGTCATAGTCCAGGGTCGGGTCAATAGTCGCTGCCAAAGAGAGAGAGAAAAGAAGCACTCAGCGTGCACTCTAACCTAGATCAGAATGGTTATCACTTTATCTAATCTGGAAACCTCCCACTGTACCTCAAATTCTCCTCCAAACCTGAAAGAAGAATTAGTCGGGGTCACCCGAGGAGTAAACTAACTCATCAATGGGAATCGGGATCCAACTATCATCGCATGATAACGTGACGGAATCCACTCACGTCACCACACTCCAGAAGGTATGCGCATATCTGGCAAGTTTCAGTTCTTTTGAAACTCCCGATGTGATTTTTACCCCTAGGACCCAAGTGACCTTGACTGAGCCAACATATCAAAGGATCCTAGTCAAGTTCAACCCGTCATTTTCTTGATTGCATTAGACCCACCCGCACGAATCCTTGACTGAGCCAAAATGACCGCACGACTGTCCTAACCAATCTCATATCCATGCAACAGAAAATCACTACATAGCTACCGAACACTACGCCTCGGCTAAGCACGACATACGCAGCACGAATACTAAGTAATACTAATCTGAAATGACGGAGGGCTACGACTGGTTTTTGGCGAAAAACCTTTAACGTAATGAACTTGATATCGTTGAAGGAACTGCATAGCCTTTTATAAAAATATAGTGACGAAAACCTTCGCTAAAGAGGTCACTCCCGGTGAAGGGATCTCGGCTCTTTCCCTGTAGAATGAGGTGCAGGATATTCCAACTGAATACCACGATGCAAAGCAAAAGTAATCGGCTATAGTGAAGTTAATGCCCTGGCGCAAACTTCTGTCCAAGGGGTCACTCCCGGTGAAGGGATCTCGGCCCTTGCCTCGTCGACTGAGGAGCAGGATATTCCAAATGAATACCACGATGCAAAACAAAAGTGAACGTCCTTGCAATAACAGCTTTTTTGAAAAGTGTTCCAACAACATCAGAATAGGTTTGTTTAGCTTGCATTGATCCGAATCAACGCAATCCCATCAATTGATCACACCACAAAGAACGAAAATATACTGATGTACGTATATGCCATCCGCATTCGCCACTGGGTCCCGTCATTACCCGTTAGGTTAGCTAACTAACGACAGAGCGGGGACTGGACTAGCGCGGATGTAAAACATATACAACATCTATTAATATATATACCAATATATTATATTCGCTCAAGGCGTGAAAAATGCAACATCACAGAAATATGCAGCATCACAGAACAATACAGATATCTGGAAGCCCCGGGTTTCACAGAGCCGCTGCTGAAACCCGACGTTCCCCTGGTCGTGTGGATAGCCTGTGCAATGAAAACCTAGGCCCCTACGGGCACGGCAAGTCACCCGCCAAAACCTGAAGCGAGGCAGCCCCCTTCAGCAACGTGAATGGACCACCCAGCACTTCACGGAATCCGGTAACTCGGGCACCCCTCCTGGGTCAACCTGTACCCCCTACGAGTGCGGCGAATAGCCCGCTAATCCTGGAGTGAAGCCCCCTCCGTCTCAATGCCCTGAGATGCGGACCCGTTGCCCTCTAGAACCCGGCTATCCGTGCACCCCTCCGCGGGGTTACCCTAGTACAGAAAGTAAAATATACATACACCGGGTACATCGACCGCAACCAGGTCGTGCCCCAAAAGAATAATACAAACAGGCAGTGACGGCAGTCCACATGTCGGACGCTCGCCCCGCAATATCAAATGTACATATAAAACAAAACTGTACTAGCATTGCATCCAGGCTATCCCCCACGACCGATCCGCAACAACACAGCATAAACACAGAACATCAACGTGAAAATCACGTTCGCAAATCCGTCTAACCGGGCTATAGCAGTTAGACAGGATTTACCGATCAAGTGATATTCACGGTCGCAGATATAATGTAAATACTGTGAAATAATGTGTTTAAAATATCCAATCGATCAAAAATTAACAAGCGGGCCCCTAAGTAATACTGTAGCACTCACAGAAATTCTGGGCCCAATTTTAAATTCCAAAACCCCTATTTTAAGCCCACAAGCCCACTGCAAAAAAATGATGACATGATCCCTCATTCATGCGGTGGATCCGCGGCCTCCAGAGTGGTAATGGCCGCGCTTCCGCGGTCGTACGGAGGGATCATGTTGTCGAATTTTCCCAGTGTTCTTAGAATTTCCAGTACATTAGTTTTTTACAACCTGAAAAAATTTTCGAGCAAGAAAAAAATCAACAGAAAACTGATGTACACAAAACGCGGTTTTTGGAATTTTGGTCGATCGGATAAGTAAAACGCATTAGAACAAGCTAGACAAGGTTAATGGCGTGGCTCTGATACCATGTTGCGCCACGGCAGCGCCCCGGCCGTCTTACCGAGGCCAAAAATGCGGAATCAAAAATTTTCCTTACTTGGAAACTGGCGCTACCGCGGACAATAAAACCCGGATCGTTAACCATTAACCTATACTAGCAAACAAGAGATGGGAAGAGAAGTATACCAAATGATCCGAGTCCTCCGGTCTTCTCCTCGCCATCCCGATCTCCTGCGGAAACTCCGGTCGTCGCCTCCTCGCCGGAAGGGCACCACATCGCCTGTATCTTTTACGGGCTCCCACCTCAATACCGAGGCAACTCGGGCGTGAAGTAGGCTAGCCGACGCGTCCAAGATTTGCTGTAGAATGTGTAGGGTTGAAGCTATGTCACATTTGGGGTTTTGTTGCCTTTGAAGATGATGGAGGAATCAAGATAAGAAAAATGGTGCTTGCATTTTTCTTGACATGAAAAGAGATCAAAAACTACACTCTCAAAAATGAAGCTCTCTCCTTCTTCTCTCTCAAAATGTCTACAACCATATCATAAGAGAATGGTGGAGGAAAAGAATACATAAGCAAGAGGGAGGTGAGTGTAGGAAAAGAGAGAGGGTGACCATATACAAACACCATCATCACAATCTCACATCAAAACACAAATCAATCCTAATCACCTTTTACAAGAAATGATGATAGAAAGGAAAGGAATAAAAAAGATGCTTTCATAATCAAACCATTTGCATGAAAACCCTCCACAATGTGTTATTTGCAAACTTGCAAATAACACCCTCCATCAAAAGGTTCGGCCGGGAAAGAACAAAGGAAAACCGGCCGGAACGGAATGCAAACTGGCAACTCCAGAAAACTGGTCCCGTAATAAATTACAGGAAAACCCCGATACTGTGCATACACACCCGCATCTGTATTCCTACCGGATACAAATGCAATGAGACAAAATCTACACTGTACTATACTAGGATCCGGCTTAAACTAAAGCCGGCTAGTAATATCCGTTCGATCCTGATCCGTGCAATACCGCACGTATCTGATCGAACCCTGCCATATATCCATACGGCCACTAGTACAAAACATCCGATCCTGATCCATGCAATACCGCACGTATCTGATCAGACCCTGCCATATCTCCATACGGCCTCTACAGCGTTTCGCCCGAAAGCTTGAGTAACTGAAAGTGTGGTGGACTCTAAAGACTCGTCAATACTATGGCTGTGGATTTAACCACTAGCACGTCAGAGGTATTAGCCAATACGTGACGGGCCACCAGCTATTGACCAAAGGGGACGTCGATGAGCGAACTCATCCTGACACCCTACTGAGCCTGTCAGTGACAATATCCGTACAGTCCGGTCCGTTCGTCTATGAGCATCGCATGGCGGGCCTAGGGGGTTGGTAAAAGTCAGACCCCCAAAGGCGGTACAAGTCGTGCCGGAGTGTAGCCCAGAACGCCCTGAGATACTACTGGAATACCTACCAGTAAATCTCCTGCCTCGGCCGAGGGCTTTGCGTAATGACTCTCCTAGACACAGCGCGACCTCACCCCCAATACCGGGAGAGACGAACCCCTGCAGATCCGCTCACTGCCTCCATGTGGCTCGGGACTGTACCCAACTAAAACCTGTTTGCACGACTCCTTTGAGCCGTGGTAGGGTAGTAATCAAAGCACAGTGGGAACTCACACGAGACAAATGACGATCTCAGGTCGATGAACTAACCTGTACACATGTCACCTGGGAACTGCTATCTGACGTATGGTATAATCCCAACTAGCAGGTTCCCGGCGAGTCATGTCCGGTGTACTCATAACCCAATGAGCACCTGTATACATCTTAGGTGAACCAACTGACACCAGTGGCTTGTGAGACCGGCCACCGCCCCTCGTCGGGGTCTCGACTGTATACACTAGTCTACTAATGGAGTATCGATGCCCAGTCTCGAAACTCCCACGACTAGGGACCTTTTAAGGATGTGCTTATAGACCCCAGCTCCCACGTATATGATCGCCATCATACTGCTGGTCGTCAAGCAAGAATCCTAGGGGCTCTATCAACGTGTAATAGCGACCTGTTAGGTCACCTAAAGCAGTACACGATGATAAAGATAAACCAGATAGCATACTATCATCTCGAGTAAGACTGTCGTTCCGGGATAGGTCCTCCCTCAATCATTGCAATCACGTGCCTGTGATCCAATAATTGACTCTGAGGGCACTATCTCCAACACCCAAATCTGGGTACGGGTCAATATCATATTCATCATACTATTCATCTGGTATCCTCTTTATCAAATATCATGATCGGGGTACTGATCTACGTCTAATACAATACTGATACCGCCTAAGTATGCATGCACGTGTGTGAAACACTACGTCAAGGACCCGCTACAACGTCATATCGTATCTCAAGTACGAACCCTGCCATATCATCAATCTCACAGCCTCAAATCAAATCTCATCGACTCATCTCAAATCCCAAGTACTATCCTCAAATCCAGTATATGAACGCATAGTCCCATACCCATGTGAACACATAAACATAATCCCATATACGCACATGTAAAAGAAAGGATGTATGCAAGTATGTGCATGCGTGTGTGTATAGGTGCAGCCCCTACTCTAGGGCTTCGCAACTACACTAAACCAATCCAAGAACACCAAAAATCCATCTTTATCATCAATCAACTCAACTACATAAATAAATATATGTGTGTATACGTAATCGTATACATCACCACTAACTGCGGGGGTGCTATACGCCACCCACCCAACTTCTCCCCGTAGATATAAATCTACTCACCTGGTCCTTGCTCGCCGGTGCCGACGTCGCCACGCGCTTGCTTGTCGTCTCGAAGTCCACATGGGGTACCTACATATCATAACGCACCGTATCGCATTAAAATCTGACTCATGACCAAAACGACACACGAATCCCACATAGGTCAAAACATATGGCTGCTTTCACAATTCAACCCAAAAACCCTCGACGTCGGCGTACAAACGCCAAACCATCAAGAAAAACCCAAACACACTCATTTGCACGATCACAAGCACTAATTATACTATAAAATAGGTTAAAATTCACAAAAACCCCCAAACTCACTTTAAAAGCCATTTTTCCGAAAATCTAGCAAGCAAATATTACCCGTTTTAGTACAAAACCCGACGTTTAAACAAATCTAGAGGCCATAATACTTATTAAACATCTTAAATAAGTCATAAAAACAATTTCCACAATTTAATCTCATTAGATTTCATTAACCCCAAAATTCTAGTTTACAATATACCCAAATTTTAACAATTTTAGCAAAAATGCACAAATAACAATTTAGCTTGGATTTGCATGAACTAAAGTATTAAAATACAATTTATACTGTTAATAATGTCATGAAATCTTAATTATATTTTTAATCTCCCATTTGCAATTAAATTCCAAAACCTAATTTGCATAAAATTCCAATTTTTTAAAAAATTACAAGCATCAAGTAGTAAACTAGCAACTAGGTTAGTTTTAGCATAACATTAACATGTTAATCCCCCCATTAGAACCATGAATAATAGATAAAAACCTCACTTGATCACAAACCCTAATCATTAATTCTCAAGTTATCAACTAGAATCAAATTTACACTTTAATATGCTAGGGTAAGCAATCTAAACAACAAATTAACAAAAGGTCAAGATTTATACCTCACGATCCATGATCAAACACACAACCTAGCCTCCAAAATTCTCTCTTTGCTCCAAGGATTCGAGTAGGATTGCTCCAAGAATAATGGGTAAGGCTTGGAATTGGGATTAGATTTGAATTTGTATGGATTTCAAGTGATTTTTGTGGGGGTTTTTTTGATGCAAAATGGAGTGGGATTTGGGAGAGGGGCTGCTGCTGTGGGGGGAATGGGGCTCGGCCTGAAGAGGGGGGAGGAGAGAGAGAGTGTGGTGAGGTTATGAAGTCAAGAATTGACCGAAGTCAAGAATTGACCAAAGTCAATCAAGCCCATACCTAATATATGTATTCTTTCATTTCCTTTTCCTTTCATATTGTTTCATTTCAAACTAAACTAGAAGTATGAGATGTGTGGGTGTGGGGATGCCATGGGCTCGGCCAATGATGGAAAGTGGGGGTGTGTGAGTGTGGGGTGAAGGAAAATGATAATTGATATACCCCAACATCCAATTACACTAATTTTCACTATTTAAGCCTTTTTTTCTTCGATATTTTCTAAACCGTTTTGGCAAACCATTTCATTTCAAAAACCACATGATAAAATTTTGTTTAATGTGTTATGATGCACAAAATTTGTTTCAACTCATTCCAATTTGTAATTTTCCTTAATTAAATGTATTAGTGACGGCTTAAAATAATATTAAAATAATTATTTTCGGAAAAAAATTCAGAAAATTTGAAATTTCACCAGTGGCTCAATAAACACCAAATACTAGCAATTACATAGCTAAAATATATATATTTAATTTTATAATAAAGATATTTGTATTTTGGCTTTTTACAGAAAACCCCCTTATTTTACCGATTTTCCGAAATTTCACCGAAACGATTTTCTAAACGTTACAATCTTCCCCCCTTAAAGAAATTCGGTCCCCGAATTTAAATTAAACTCCTCCCAAATACTAAAATATCTACGCAAAACCATCAAGTCGCCGGAGCTCCGAAATCATAAATACATAAAACAAATCGTAGCGCAGCGCATGCGCATAAAAAATGAGCATGTAACTCAAAATCAAAACTCCATCCAGCATCCCGCATTCATCGCAGTCATGGTGAAGACACAATGTCCAAATCCAAAATGAAAATCAATATGATATACATCATTAAAACATCTGGAAGCAATGCATGCCAAATCTTCTTCAAATCGCTGTGCGATGCTCGCAGCACTGCACAATGGTGGACGTTTATTGTTAAAAAATAACTACATATATATATATATATATATATATATATATATATATCCTTTGTTTAATATGTACGTTCCGCCGTTTTGGAAACAATTTAGAAGGGTCTCCTTGTTTTAAACATTTCGTGGCATATCAGACACGTAGGTAAATACTGAGATTATAGCTCGCTTTTTGGAAATCCCTTCAATAACTATCAATACATGCAAAATATATTCAGATACCGTCCTCTGACTAGTCCTGCTCAGTACAAAAACTCATAGCAATCATCATAAAAACGTACTGCTCCATAAGAAATCAATTCCCAAAATATGCATATAAATACTATGTGCGTCTGGTGCGCACGGAAATCAAAATCCATATATGTGCCATACATGCGCACAGAGACAACATCTAAGTGCATCGGGTGTACACACAACATCTATCATAGGCAACGTGTGTGCCTGACTGCAAGGACAGGTGCATCTGACACGCACGAAGAATCTCGATTTAGTGCATCTGGTGTGCACCAAAATCGCTTCTTAAAACATGCGCGAAAATTCAAACCAGGTGCATCCATCATGCACGAGATCATGAAATCCAATATCAAACGCCGAACATGTGCAAAAACCAAATCGTATGCGTATATACGCACAAATCAACTCAACTGTATGAAATCCATATAATCACAAATATGAGAAACCAAGGCACGAAAACGATATTAAGTGCAACAACCGTGCAAAAATCGTAAATACTCAGCAGGTGCAACCACGGTCCATGAAGACAAATATCATGAACTCAATCATCAAAATTAATCATGCGAATAGATCGCCCAAAATACGCAAAATCAAGTATGGCGGAATAGTCCCGCTCAAGCACATCCTCCAAGAATCTCTGGCCAACTGTCGTGGTCACTCATAGCATGTCTCGTCGACGATCCTGAACTCTGGCCTGCCGGTGTGCATAACATGACCACTCCTGGGTCCAAGTCTTCTCGTAATTTATTCCAGAAAGGTCCTGTCGAAATCTCTCCCAAATCTCGTCTCTGCCGAACTGTCCGGAAGTCATCGTCCTTTACTAGATCTGTTCTCGTTCCGGAACGGCTGCATACTCATCGCGACTCCTTCTGGAAGGTATATCCAAGTACAATGTCTCGGCATGCGTATCGCATCTCTGATGTTGGCGGAGTGGAACGTCGTCTCATCAAGATCTCGTACGAACCTTTTACTCCACTTTCTCTAATGTCGACTGCTTCGGACTCGTCTCATCGTGGCTGCATGGACTGAGCTCCTACGGCTATCCTCGTATTTGGAGTCTCCCAAGAAATGCATCTTACCACCTGGCATCCGAATGAAGTCGAACCATACGATCGATTTGTCAAAACCTCATAACTCCCCAAGAGCTCAACATCTTGGGTACAGTTTAACACTATCGAGTACGTACCACAGCATCGATGGTCCAGCCGTAGAAGGGAAAACCCAAGCCTCACTAATGGCGCCGCAGAACTGCCGGTTCAAAGGCTTTCACACGGTCATTAAGTCAAGTTAGGGTTTCATTCTTCTAGAGGGTCCATAGAATTGCCTGCATGTCTTTCCGAATACTTTAAACTTGGAATAATAGGTTTCTGACATTCGATCGTCTCTGTCGACTCTCAACGTCTCCGTGTGAAGTCGTCTCTAGCTGGAATCAATCCATCTGATGACCTCGCATCGGGGTAGCAAACGAATCACATGTCCTAGTCATTCATCCTCGATGACTAGCGACCTTCTGTCATCTCTTCGTACAACTCGTACAGCCATAGCTCCAACATCTGGGGTGATATCTCGTCGTTCGCAGCAATAACGGGCTCACTCGTCTGCATGCTGAACCGTGCCTCAATCATCATGAATAGGCAATATATCAACGGTCATCAAAATCTGGCTGGCCTCTATCATTGACTCAATCCTCTGGTACTGATCGGTACGTCCGAGAAATCTCGTAAAGGCGATCCGCCAAACGCCCGTGGTGCGAAAACACAGTAAAAAGACACATCTCCGCAATCGTGTCGCCGGAATTACGCCCTGGTCAGTCATCGTTCGTGACGAGCTCGTGCTGACCGCAACTCGAGCCGTAGCTCTCCCTGCCCGTAATCATGGCAGCAAACCGTAACTGATACCGATGAGGCTAAATCAGGAATGAATATAATACTGAACAAAAAAATGTACATCCTAAGGCTTCTTAAGTGGAGTAGCGTATCGTAAGTATGCCGTGGAATATACCCATGGTACGTCACTCTACTCTAGTCACCTATTCCATCAACCAAGGATCATCCTACGCTCCGAAGGTAAAACCTAACGCTCTGATACCAACTTTGTCACGTCCCGAAAGTATGGAACATGACCGGCACTTAAACTTCGAAACGTCTCGAGGCGTACGTAATCTAAGTAAGCCGAAAACCCAGAAATCCAAACCAAGAAAAGTAGTAGAGTGAAGGAAAAACCAATTTAAATCAAGTAGTTTTATTAGCATAAGCCGAATTATGCGTTTTTTTAAAAACATCAAATATTTCTTGAAAATTTCGGCAGAGTCTCCTTTGTAAATACTGGCCCCCAAACGGGATACAACATGAATAGTATACGAAATCAATAAAAGGCATCCCCAAGTGGGAGCTAGCTCTTCGTCAATCGACGGTCACAACCACACAAGCAATATAATATACAACGCCAAGGGCGAGGATCAAAAACTCAAAAGGAAACTCAAAACCACAAGAAAACCACAGAAATATAACGCGTGACTCTAAGGTCGAAAGAATAACATCACTGGTCTCTATCTCAAAATAAATACATGTTTGGTTGATAGAATTTACTAGATACAACTGAATAATATTATACAAAGTAATATGATGGGTACGATACCAATAAACCCACCTACTAGTAAGTCACCCGAAAGAAGCAGTGCTAGCAAAACCGTAATGAAACCTGTACGGCAAAACCTGCAAGAACTGTGGCACAACGGGGGTGAGTTGCCAACTCGTGAATAGAAAAACATCTATGAACAGAAACCGCATGAACAACACAATCCTAGGTCAACGATCATAATAAATTCTCAAATATATATAACATGCAGCATATAACAATGACTAGGGTAAATATCTAACCCGAGTGTAATCCCATGTGCCCGTGTCAGTGCCTCAGGTAGCAATATATCATATGGATGATATATGAATGCATGAAACAGAATAAAACTGGTTTCATAATTTAGTGAGATTTCTGTACTTTTAAAAGAGGTATCATAAATGAAATCAGCATAAACAGTGTCTAGCATCGACACAAAACATAAATCCCAATGTCTCAATATCTCAGGATCTCAATGTCTCAATCTCACTATCTAGGGCGTCGTCAATCCAGACCGGCCCCTACCATCAATCTCAAGACCACGACGGTATCTTCCGGATATCCGACGCGTCGGGTAAAATCACCAGTCGGTAGTGCTTCCCTGCCAGGCACAACGTCAACAACACGACCTTCTCGCCCCGGGGTACCGCACCGGGCCCACCATATACCCGAAACGGTTCATCCAACTCCTCGAATCGGGTCTCGAAATCCATCAGCAAACTCATGGTGGACGACTCATACATCATGGGAAAACCGCACTTTTTATTTAAAAGAGAGGAAAGAAGCTTATACAAGTTTTGCGGTTTTCCCCCAAATCCAGAAAATCTCATGAAAATCCGAATCCAAATCATCAATAGCATGTAAAATCATGAATATAGGCATGAGAATCCATGAATACGGCATAATAATGAATAACAGTATGCATGAAGTGACAAGTAATAACTACAATATCTAAGCTGGCATATAAGGTAAGTACACTAATATCATGTCAAACTACTAGCTATCAAGCTAAGTTAAGCCATAATATTTTCTAAGGTATACGTGACATGGCAATTACCGATGAAGATGTGTGTGAGCCGGTAAGTAAGTGTACGTGGTACATACGCATCATCGGTAATGGTGCTGGTGTCCTAACAGCATAATATCAACAATGCAACATGAAATAACAATGTAAGTATGCGATGCAGAGCGAGCAACCATAATGAGCGGGAGCTAAATATTAAACAATGGTGCCATTTGAAATAACACGAATCGTGGGGTTTTGAAAATAAGGGCTACGGTGGTTTTAAGAAAGGATACGTCTTTTGAAATATCCGTAGATCTCTTGACCTGTATTTTAAAATACCCACGATCCGCTAGTTTTGAAATAGGTAGGAGTCTAATCTAATCTAACAACTACACTAAACTATATGGCTGAACTAACAAGCTGAACTACAGGTAAGGAAACCGCCTATCATCTGAGTCGATACATATACATACCTGTATATGTATAGTCGGTGATCCCGCCTCAATAATATCATATCCGATACCATATCTATAATCAAACGTCCCAAGTCAAGAGTGCGGATCAATCATCAATATATAGCTCGTACGTAAATCCGTCGTACGGCATCCCAAATCTGGGTACGGGTCAATATCACATTCATCATACTATTCATCTGGTATCCTCTTTATCAAATATCATGATCGGGGTACTGATTTACGTCTAATACAATACTGATACCGCCTAAGTATGCATGCACGTGTGTGAAACACTACGTCAAGGACCCGCTACAACGTCATGTCGTATCTCAAATACGAACCCTGCCATATCACCGATCTCACGGCCTCAAATCAAATCTCATCGACTCATCTCAAATCCCAAGTACTATCCTCAAATCCAGTATATGAACACATAGTCACATACCCATGTGAACACATAAACATAATCCCGTATACGCACATGTAAAAGAAAGGATGTATGCAAGTATGTGCATGCGTGTGTGTATAGGTGCAGCCTCTACTCTAGGGCTTCGCAACTACACTAAACCAATCCAAGAATACCAAAATCCATCTTTATCATCAATCAACTCAACTACATAAATAAATATATGTGTGTGTACGTATTCGTATACATCACCACTAACTGCGGGGGTGCTATACGCCACCCACCCGACTTCTACCCGTAGATATAAATCTATTCACCTGGTCCTTACTCGCCGGTGCCGATGTCGCCACGCGCTTGCTTGTCGTCTCAAAGTCCACATGGGGTACCTACATATCATAACGCGCCGTATTGCATTAAAATCTGACTCATGACCAAAACGACACACGAATCCCACATAGGTCAAAACCTATGGCTGCTTTCACAATTCAACCCAAAAACCCTCGACGTTGGCGTACAAACGCCAAACTATCGAGAAAAACCCAAACACACTCATTTGCACGATCACAAGCACTAATTATACTATAAAATATGTTAAAATTCACAAAAACCCCCAAACTCACTTTAAAAGCCATTTTTCCGAAAATCTAGCAAGCAAATATTACCCGTTTTAGTACAAAACCCGATGTTTAAACAAATCTAAAGGCCATAATACTTATTAAACATCTTAAATAAGTCATAAAAACAATTTCCACAATTTAATCTCATTAGATTTCATTAACCCCAAAATTCTAGTTTACAATATACCCAAATTTTAACAATTTTAGCAAAAATGCACAAACAACAATTTAGCTTGGATTTGCATGAACTAAAGTATTAAAATACAATTTATACTGTTAATAATGTCATGAAATCTTAATTATATTTTTAATCTCCCATTTGCAATTAAATTCCAAAACCTAGTTTACATAAAATTCCAATTTTTAAAAAAATTACAAGCATCAAGTAGTAAACTAGCAACTAGGTTAGTTTTAGCATAACATTAACATGTTAATCCCCCCATTAGAACCATGAATAATAGATAAAACCTCACTTGATCACAAACCCTAATCATTAATTCTCAAGTTATCAACTAGAATTAAATTAACACTTTAATATGCTAGGGTAAGCAATCTAAACAACAAATTAACAAAAGGTCAAGATTTATACCTCACGATTCATGATCAAACACACAACCTAGCCTCCAAAATTCTCTTTTTGCTCCAAGGATTCGAGTAGGATTGCTCCAAGAATAATGGGTAAGGCTTGGAATTGGGATTAGATTTGAATTTGTATGGATTTCAAATGATTTTTGTGGGTTTTTTTAATGCAAAATGGAGTGGGATTTGGGAGAAGGGCTGCTGCTGTGGGGGGAATGGGGCTCGGCCTGAAGAGGGGGGGAGGAGAGAGAGAGTGTGGTGAGGTTATGAAGTCAAGAATTGACCAAAGTCAATCAAGCCCATACCTAATATATGTATTCTTTCATTTCCTTTTCCTTTCACATTGTTTCATTTCAAACTAAACTAGAAGTGTGAGATGTGTGGGTGTGGGGCTGCCATGGGCTCGGCCAATGATGGAAAGTGGCGGTGTGTGAGTTTGGGGTGAAGGAAAATGATAATTGATATACCCCAACATCCAATTACACCAATTTTCACTATTTAAGCCTTTTTTTCTTCGATATTTTCTAAACCGTTTTGGCAAACCATTTCATTTCAAAAACCACATGATAAAATTTTGTTTAATGTGTTATGATGCACAAAATTTGTTTCAACTCATTCCAATTTGTAATTTTCCTTAATTAAATGTATTGGTGACGGCTTAAAATAATATTAAAATAATTATTTTCGGAAAAATTTTCAGAAAATTTGAAATTTCACCAGTAGCTCAATAAACACCAAATACTAGCAATTACATAACTAGAATATATATATTTAATTTTATAATAAAGATATTTGTAGTTTGGCTTTTTACAGAAAACCCCCTTATTTTACCGATTTTACGAAATTTCACCGAAACGATTTTCAAAACGTTACATTTAAGGACATTTCAGTCCATCATTCCCATTTCGGGACGAATATTAGTTTAGGGACGTTTCGGTCCAACATTAGTTTAGGGACATTTCGGTCCACGAGTTTAAGGACCCCGCAGTCCATGTTGATGTGTGGTTGTCGGGACCCATCACCTCTCTGACGTCGCTGAATGATTACGACGATAGGAGTCAGAGGAATTCGGAGATGTACCCTTGAACCGGATGTAAATTGATTTAGGAGAGCGATTTTGCTCAGTCAATTTAATTTGAGGACTTACGGCCATGATTGGGCTAAGTCCAGTTAGATATGTTCAACGTTTTTCTTTATTTTTGGCCTATTAGGCCTGTGCTAGGGCTTTGCCCATTTTTTAATAATGCATATCGTTAATCTTGGTCTCTGTTGGACCTTTATTTGGGCTCTGCCCCTTTTTAAATGATACACAGCATCTATTTTTATTTGGGCTCTGATGCATTGCATCTGTTTGAAAATAATGCATAGCATTTACTAGGCCTGTTAGGCCTTTTTAATTGGGCTCAACCCTTCTTTTTAATGATGCAGTGCATCAATCATCTGACAGTGGCCATGTAGCCTGTCAGGGGCTTTGCGCCAATAAATGAGCGCAAGCGCTTATGGAGGTGACACGTGTCACGCAAGCACAGTGCGCTGCGCCAGTGTGCTACGCTTGCGCTGCTGACACGTGGCGTGCTCTGGTGAGTTGCGCCAAATTCAGAGAGCAAGGCTCTTTCTTAAAAGCGCATAGCGCAAGTGATTCAGATGCTGACACGTGGCGCTCTCTGGTGGCTTGCGCCAACCCAGGAGCGCAACAGTGCAGTTTTTGCAAGTGCAAGGCACTATTTTAATAATCTTAAGAATCTTTAAGATTCCAGAACCAATGGTTCATAAAAAAGTGCAAAGCACTGTTTGATTTCTTGATCTAATTTAGATCAAAGAAAACAAGTTTTTCTTGTTTCTCTTATTTCAGAGAACCAGTGGTTCATAAAAAAGTGCAAAGCACTGTTTATTATATAAAGATCATTGATCTTGTTCTTAGATCAATGATCTATTAGAAGAAATTCTCCTATTTTATGAAGGTTTTACCTTTTTCTTGAAATTTCTTCAGAGTTCTCTCTGTTTTGAGGTTCTCAATCTCTCACAATGTTGATGATTTTGAATTGGGATCTAGGGTCCTTTATATAGTGCCCATAAATTTGTTAAATTTGTTAAAGAGATCCTTCTCTGAGTGATTTGGGGAATTTTCCCCACCGTTGGATTTTTGATCCAAGGGCTTCTGTTTTACAGAAGACAATTTTCTTGTTTTAACAAGAACAGAAAGATTTTTCTGGAATTTTAATTCTGTTTGGCGCAAATGCACCAGCGCTTGACACGTGTCGCGCAGCGCACAGCGCTGCGCAACTGCACTGACACGTGTCGTGCAACGCACAGCGCAACGCAACTGCGCTTGCACTGACACGTGTCGCGCAGCGCAGCGCTTGCGCTACTGTGCTTGCGCAATCGCGCTTGCTGACACGTGTCGCACAGCGCAGCGCTTGCGCAACTGAAACGTTGCTTTCTTTAATTTTTATTTTAAATAGAGCCTTGCTCTGATTGGGCGCGCTGTCTTGGACGCTGCGCTGACGTATCAGCTTTTGACATGTGGCGTGTTGCGCGCAGCGCAAACAAATTGAAGCGTTGTTTCGAATTTTGAAATTCAAATAGAGTTTTGCTCTGATTGGGGGAAACAAATGCCCCCCCACCGTTGCGCTCACGTGGCGTGCACGTGAGTGCAACGGTGGCAAGATCCTGGCCGTTGGATCAACGGGTGAGCTGAAGGGGCGCAAGCGCCTTATAAATAAGACCCCTGGCCCTTAAAAATCTTCACCATTTTCTAGATTTTGATTTTCAGAGATTTGCTCTTGCTTAAGAACTTCAGAGCTTTGCTCTCATTTCCAAAATTAGAAAAACTTTTAGGTAAAATTAATCTTAGATTAAATTAATTTTAATTAATCTTAACCAACAGAGCTTTGCTCTCATAGATCTTCTGATCTAAAGAAAACCCCTTCGGGGTTTCACCAACAGAGCTTTGCTCTCAAGAATCCATAGATTTACAAAGATCTTGTTCATGAGTTTTAACCCATGAGCAGAGCTTTGCTCATGGATCAAAAACTAGATCTTTTTGATCTAAAAGTGAAGAACTCCTAAGAGTCTTCAAAAATCTTAATTTTTTTAGGAGCTCAAAGAAAACTTTTTTTTTATAGATTTTCTCATCATTATCACAGAGCTAGGCTCTTTAAGGAATCTTATTCCCCTGAGACCAGAGTTTGACAAGTGTCACTCTGTGACGGAGCTTTGCTCTGAAAGAGGAGATTTTCTCCTTGTCTCTAGGGATTTTTTATTATTAATGGGAATATTCTCTTGGGGATTAATTGACAATCTCATCCAATGATGGGGTTGTCTTATTGACTGACGTATTGTCATCCAGATTTTATGGGTCCCTATTTGGTCCCCTACCCACTGCATTGCAGTGTGGTGTAAAATTTTAAAATGTTGAGCGTTGGAATTACAACACTGACGGTTAATTTTGTTCTCTTGCAGTGACCATGTCTTTCAACACCTCATTCCCGTTCGCTCGTTCGGAAGAAGGGTTTCCTGAAGCGCCCTTGGATCGCAATCTTTCCTGACAGGTTTACCCTTATTTTTTAACGCAGGTGCAGGCAGTGCCGATGCTCCATTACTCGAGGGAGCGCCGTCAAATACTGCCTTGGCGGTGGTCACCTCTCAGCCCTCCCTTATACCATCGAAGATGTTGGAAGGTATGGGTTTGCAACTTATTAGTCTTATCTTTCAGACGCATAATTTATGTACTGAAGTCATGCTGTTGTGTCTTTTCAGGAGTACTTTTTGACCATCTTTATCAGGTGTTGCTCCCACACTTCTCTTTCCCATCTGAATTCGCTTCTTCCTCTGGTGGCGCTGCTGAGTATGGTTTCTAACTAATATCTTTCTTTTTCAGTGATAGAATTATTTCTAACTTCTTCTCGTCCTGACTACAGTGCTACAAATCGAAGGAGGGGATGAAAGATCGGCCGTGCCACCGGCCCTTCCAGCCTTGCCACCTACTGCAGCTGGTATAGCAAACTATCGCATTGATGACCCCCTTTTTTTTCTTTTTTAAAGTGTCATCTAATCGTATCTTGTTTCTTTTTAGCTGTTGCTCCGATCTCGGCGCCCATTGAGCCTCGCGTCACAATGCCGGCAGGCCCTTTCTTGAGACGTCCGTCTTCAAAAGGTGCCGTGAATAGTCTGCGCATGGTGAGCGACTACATCGAAGAGCTCGACGTCGAAACTCCCACGTCTGCAGCAGATTTCGCTACGACGGTTAACCCAATGCTGGTGATACTCATGAACTTTCATAACGAGGACATCGTCGCGTTTTGGGTTAACCACTGCAGGGAGATCGAGGCCCGCCTGCATCAGCTGGAGTTTATGCGTCCCGCCCCCAAGACCTTAGCCGCAAGCAATCAAAGAGCAGCGTGGATTGAGCAAAGCGCCTCTTACGTCCACCACTTGGAACAAGAAGCGGCTTTAAAGCTGAGGGAATACCAAGAGACCTCGAGCGAGACGGCTCGTCTGCGTGCTGAGGTTGAGGCAAATGCTGTCCAAGTGAAGGCTATGTTTGAGGGCCTCCTGGAACGCATCTCTCATGGGCTAATCTTGAAGTGAAAACTTGATGTCACCGAGCGTGGCACCCCAAGCCGGAAAGCTGCTCATCAGGCCGTTGGGGAACAGCTTGCATCTTTCTTGCAGCAGCGGGCTCGAGTGGAGGCAGAGCTGGCGGTGGTGGCTGATCAGGAGAAAGCTTGGAAGGAGGTGCGCGAACAATTGCTAGAGCTATGCAAGACGCTTCCTTCCCAGTAGTCCTCCTTGTATCCATATACTTGTAAAAAAGTTTTCTTTTTCGAATAAGATGTATCCATTCTTTATTCTTTTGTACGCTTCACCTTGTACTTGATTCAATTCAATAAATAAAGATACACATTTTTCTTTGCCATGTCTTGTACTATTTCTTTGCTTTCTCCCTTCTCTTATTATCAGCATGCTGTCTTGATAAACACAATTGACAGAAAATAGAGTAAGCATCTGGATTTCTCCAAGAGATAGTGATGGCTTAGGCCGCAGGTTCAGATCTGCTGCCTAAGACTTTTCAACTCTATGAGCCGTGAGGGTCTTATAGAGACTTTTCTCCCTACGGATCGAGAGGATCTCGCAGGTGTATTTTCTCCTTAGGAATCGTGAGGATTCCTAAGTGCGTTTTCTCTTATAAGTCGTAAGGATCTTATAAGAGAATTTTCTCCCTTACAAGTCGAGAGGACTCATAAGTGGTTGGTGAGTTGACTTGTTTCCGAGTCGAAGTATTGCTCCGACGGGGAGGTCGTTGGTTGACTTATTTCCGAGACGGAGGTCATTGCCTGACTTGTTTCCGAGACGGAGGTCGTTGGTTGACTTGTTTCCGAGACGCAGGTCATTGGCTGACTTGTTTCCACGACGGAGGTCGTTGGTTGACTTGTTTCCGCGACGGAGGTCATTCGCTGACTTGTTTCCGCGACGGAGGTCGTTGGTTGACTTGTTTCCGCGACGGAGGTCGGAGGTCATTTGCTGACTTGTTTCCGCGACGGAGGTCGTTGGTTGACTTGTTTCCGCGACGGAGGTCGCTGGTTGACTTGTTTCCGCGACGGAGGTCGGAGGTCGTTGGCTGACTTGTTTCCGAGACGGAGGTCGTTGGCTGACTTGTTTCCGCGACGGAGGTCATTTGCTGACTTGTTTCCGCGACGGAGGTCGTTGGTTGACTTATTTCCGCGACGGGGGTCATTTGCTGACTCTAGGTTGTCTGTGAACCGTAGAGTCTTGGAACTGGAGACTTTGCCGTGGCTCCGATTGGTGATGTCACGTCCGTGTCCTGCTGGAATGAGGAGGAACGCCGCTGTTGGTCTCCAGGCTGTAAATGTGGTCGTCAAGATCTGACTTCTCTTTGACGCAGCCTGGTGGGGAAATGTAGTCCCCTTTTTGTTTGTGCCCTTGGATTGTATACAGGGATCGATGTGATCTCAACTGTAGGGCAAAAGGTTTCATATATTTCTTTTTATTGTTTTATTTCCGCGATGCTCTATCATTTCAGCTTTTATATCACGAAGGTCGCGATTGCCCAATCATTCCGGCTATTTTTCGCGGTGCCCAATCATTTCGGCTATTTATTTTATTTTTACTCGCTGCTTTTTATTGCGAGGTGCCCCATCATTTCGGCTATTTCACATGCATGTGCGGTCTACTGGCTTTTCGCTGTAAGCCTGGAATTAGACACCGATTTCAGCATCAGCACCGCTACAACTGGGATATTGCCAGGAGCGAATCATCATCTGCCTCTGTCGATGTCGACCAAAGGTGGCTTAGTGAACAGGGTTAAGGTCCTGTCGACTAAGGCTTTTAACTTCATGAGCCGTAAGGGTCTCACAAAGGTATTTCTCCCTATAAGTCGTGAGGATCTTGTAGGTATATTTTCTCCTTAGGAATCGTGAGGATTCCTAAGTGTATGTTCCTCCGTAAGTCGTAAGGATCCTACAAGTGGGTTTTCTCCTTGTAAATCAAGAGGACCTACAAGGGTTGTTCATCATACGTACATATCCCCAGTCATGGATGGGACTTGGTTAGGAAATGTTTATTCACGCCCGTGGATTGTATACAAGGGTCAGTACTAAGCCGCTTGTAGGGCAATATCGAAGGTTGTGGAGGGTTTGCTTAAGCACGGGTTTAGGTCTCTGTAACTTAAGACTTTCAAATCTTATGAGCCGTGAGGGTCCCATAAGAGAGTTCTCCTTACGAGTCGTGAGGATCTCCCGAGTGTATTTTCTCCTTAGGAATCGTGGGGATTCCTAAGTGTGTTGCTCCCTTGTGAGTCGTAAGGATCTCACGCGGGTGGTTTCTCCTTACAAGGTCGAGAGGATCCTGTAAGTGTCCTTTAACGAGGTTGCGCCCTTTCAGGTTTTCACAAACACTCACCGGTAGTCCTGCTGTTTTTACTCACGGAGCCCTTCCGGATTTTCATCCGTGCTCATTTTGCTTATGGACATACCGTTTTTTACCCTTTTTATTTTCTTTTTTACGAGGTCGCGCCCTTTCGAGTTTTCACGAACACTCGCCGGTAGCCCTGCTGTTTTTACTCACGGAGCCCTTTCGGGTTTTCATCCGTGCCCATTTTGCTTATGGACATACCGTTTATTTTTTTTTATTATTCCTCTTTTCTTTTATTCATCTCGTCAGCTTAAGGATGCTGCGGTAGTAGTTTAAGGACGTTTCGGTCCGTCATTAGTTTAAGGACGTTTCGGTCCGCCCAGGGGAAGGCTGGCTACTGCTTATAAAGTTTGAGCTTAGGAAGATAGCGAGCGGACATAGTCGTCGTCATCTATCATTGACCTAGGCAGTAACTCGCTAAGCGTAGTATTTCTTTAGGAATCGACCATTTATTGGCCTGTAAGGCCTTTCACCGTGCATATCCATGAGTAGATAGGCTCCACCCTGGTAGACCTTGTCTATGATATACGGGCCTTCATAGTTTGGCTCGAATTTTCCCCGCTTGGCGCGATTGGGGATCATAGGCCTTTTAACCATTAGCACGAGTTCGCCTTGGTGGAATGTCCTCGACCGGGTCAATCTTTCATATGAGCGCATCATCTTTGCTTTATAGGCCTCCAGATTTTGTTGCGCTATGAGCCGGGTTTCATCAAGCTCCTCAAGCCGAAGGTGAGCATTTTCTTCGTCCGTCAGCTCGTAGTGGACCGCCACTCATAGAGAGGGTAACTCTATCTCGAGGGGGAGTACTGCTTCTGTACCGAATACCAACGCATATGGCGTTGTGTTCGTGGCCGCCTTGAACGTAGTTCGATACGCCCAGAGAGCTTCTTGCAGTCTCTCGTGCCAGTCCTTCTTATTTCGGGACACCGTTTTCTTCATGATCTTCGTCAAGGTCTTGTTGAAGGCCTCGGCCAGACCGTTAGCTCGCGGATTATAAACCGAGGAATATCTCCAATCTATATTGTGTTGTTGCGCGAAGCGACTGATCTTGTGGCTTCTATAAGCTGGCCCGTTATCGGAGATGATCCGTCGCGGAGTTCCAAACCGATAAATGACGTGCGTCTTGAAAAAGTAGAGGATATTCTCCGTCTTCACTTCCCTCAGTGGTACTGCCTCTGCGCATTTGGAGAAGTAGTCAGTCGTCGCCAGGATGAAACAATGTCCCCTAGACGATGCTTGTTCGATGGGGCCGACTATGTCAGTTCCTCACATTTCAAATGGCTAGCTAGCCACCGTTGGATGGAGTGGATTTGGATGCTGGTGGATGAAGTCCCCATGAATTTGGCATGAGTGGCACTGCTTCGCATACTCAAGGCAGTCTTGAATCATCGTGGGCCAGTAGTAGCCCATCCGTTTGATCTTCATCTTTGGGCCCGCTTGGTGAGAACCGCAGAGTCCGTCATGAACTTCCTGAACGACTCTTTTCGCTTCGTCAGGTCCCAGACATCTCAACCACAGAGAATCAAATGAGCTCTTGTACAGAGTATCATTGATGAAGGCGAAAGACAGAGGTCGTTTCATAAGCTGATGTCTTGAGGACGCATCTTCGGGCGTTCGACGAGACTTAAAGTAGTCTATAAAGACTTCCCTCCAATCCTCGGCCTTTTCCCGGTCTTTTATTTGCAGAGCTATTTGCTTAGTCGCTCCATTTTCTTCGGGTGATCCCGGAGATATTTCCGCTGGGGCGAGCACCCGACGGCTTTGTACCACGATTCTTACGTCATCGAGGTTTTCATCAGCCAATTCTTTAGCGAGTTTGGCCAACGCGTCCGCTTTGCTGTTTTCCGCACGCAGTATGTTCCCCAAAGTATAGGAGGGAATTTGGGTCAACAGTTGCTGCACCTTTTCGCCGTACTTCACTAACTCTGGTTTGCATATTTGGTAGTCGCCGTTTACTTGACTAACGACCAGTTGGGAATCCCCGTATATGAGGAGGTTTTCAATTCCCATGTCGATGGCGATCTCGAGGCCTGCTATTAAAGCTTCGTATTCGGCTTCATTATTTGTCCTCGGTTCTGTTAGGGAGAAAGCAAAACGCATTATTCCTCCTTGTGGAGTTACGAAGATGAGGCCTACCCCCGACTTAATTATGGGGGTGTTTTGTCTGCGCTTCTTCATGGAAGATGCTCCATCGAAATAAAGCTCCCATTGGGTATCACCACCGTCGATTGCGTCAAACGCATGTTCGTCTGGCAGCTCGCAATTCAGAGGAGAATCGGCAGGTATCGGATGCTCAGCGAGGAAGTCGGCAATGGCCTGGCCTTTCACTGCCTTGAGAGGATGATAGGCTATCAAGTGTTAGTTGTATGTATGCCCTAGAGGCCAGTATTGTACAGATGATGTATATTATATTGGATGCTTGGACATATATAGAGATGACTTTCTTGCTCGATATGATAGTATGCTATCTGGTTGCACTTTATCTTAACATGTATACTTGTCTCTTTATACTGTCTTAGAGTTACATGTTGGTAAAGCCCTTAGGATGTGTACTTGACTACCTGGACTATGATGCGGATCATACTAGTGGGGACATGGTAGTCCATAAGTACATCCTTCAAGGTCCCTAGTCGTGGGTGTATCGAGACGGGGCATCGATATACCAGTGTAGACTAGCGTATACGCTTCTCGACCCATGAGATGGGCGATGGATGATCTCATATCCATTGGTGTTTGACATCAGAGATGGTATACGGGTGCTCAGTGGAGACTGGGTACACTGGACGGACTCGCCGAGAACTCCCAGATGGTATTATACCTCACGTCAGATGGCAGTTCTCAGGTGACACTTGTGCAGGTTAGTCTGTAGACCCGAGATCGTCATAGAGTCTTGTGTGATTCCCACTGTGCTTTGATTTCCACCTTACCACGTCCATGAGGGCGTGCAAAACGGTGGTTTTTGGGTACAGTCCCGAGTCACATGGAGGCAATGAGCGATAGGAGGGGTTTCGTCTTTCCCGGTATTGGGGGTTGATGTTGCACTGTGCTTGATTGGCCGTAACAGGGAAGTCCCTGGCCAGGGCTAATTGGAGATTTACTGGTAAGTGTTACCAGTAGTTTCTCGACCCGTTATGAGCCTCACATCGGCACGACTTATCGGTTATTGGGGTTTGACGTTTACCACCCCTAGACTTGATATGCGACATATCAGACGAGAAGACCGGACTGTACGGGAAGTGTTGCCGGTTGGCTCGACGGGAGTTGTAGCAGGTTCGCTTGTTCTCTTCTGATCGCTCAATACCCGGGTGGCCATTATGTTTAGCTGATCGCTTGCGGCTTGCGGGTGCTTGATATGATCATCACCCACTGCCGGCGTATTGACGAGTCTTAGAGTCCCACAATGGAGTTACCTAGTCCAGGCGAAACGTTGTGGTGCGCGTATGCGATATGCGCATGGACCCGATTAAAATGCGTGTATAGGATACCGTATATTGATCGGGCGGCTTGCTTTTGGTTAGGGTCGTATGTGATATGGCCGGATTGATAAATCAAGTGTTGATTTATCATTTAACCATTAGTTTCTCACTAGAAATCCTTTCTTGTGTTGGATGGATGTATGCATGCATGTATGTTTTTCTTTCTTTCTAGTTTCTTGCACATATGGATGTGTATACATACATACATACATACATACATCATCTATCATGGTTGCTTATACAAAGAAAATGGTGGCAATATAAGACTCACACCATGGTTTTATTTATATATATATTATTATTGAATTTGATTTAAAACAAAAGAAAAGGAAAGGATAATTCATGGAAGCTTTCTACACTCTTCTTGACCTAACCATGCTCACCTACCATTTAACCATGGATTACTTTTCCTTTTGGGTTTTAACTCAAGTTCAATAATGTTTAAACCATGGTTTGAGATGAGAACAAGAAAATATATATTGATATATTTTCTTTTTCCTTTGACAAGAGAGTCATTCTTTTTACTCTTGAAAAAATATAGCCATCATCTTCTTCTTCCTCTCTCATTTTGCTCTCTAAATTTTTGTAGTGAGCAATATACACATCAAGTTAGAATTTTGAAGTGAGAAAGAGAACCACAACACCATTCTACACAAGTCTAGCCCACTTGTTTGGAGTGTTAGCTTCATTTCGTTCTCTTGACCGGGTGAAGTTGCAAGCTTGGATAAAGCGGACTCCGGGTGGATCATCGGTGACCTAGAGGAGTTCAAGCGGAGCTTTTTCAAACCCCAAGTAGCCGAGGAGTCTAGCGTAGGGAGCTACAAAGGTTGTACTCTCTAAACCCTAGCTTTTCTTTCATATGATGATGTGAAAAATTTGAAACCCTAATTTTTCTAGGAACGATTCTATGTTCGTTAACTTAGCACCCTAAAAATTCAGTTTTTGGTTCATGTGATGCTTCCAAACCCTTCATGAGGTGCTAGGCTAACCCAACATCAAGAACTCCATCAAGAGCAGGGCCCATTTAGCGAGTCGTCCCGTCAATATGGCCTTCGACATTAAATATTTAAGGGGGTCCACCTTCGAAATGAGACGGACTTCATGCGCTAACGCATAGTGCCTGAGCTTTGTTATCGCAAAGATCAACGCCAGGCAGTGTTTTTCAATGGGGGAGTAGTTGCTTTCTGCCCCCAGTAGAACTCGACTTAAGTAGTAGAGTGCTCTTTCCTTCCCTTGGTCATTCTCTTGCGCCCATAATGCGCCTAAGGAACCTTCGAGGGCGGTTGTATAAAGAATGAAGGGCTTTCCCTTGACCGGAGCAGCCAACACTGGCGGGTTCTGCAGGTATTGCTTGATCTTGTCTAGCGCGCTTTGGCATTTTTGGTCCCAGACGAACGGGGTTCCCTTCTTCATCAGGTGGTTGTAAGGACGGCACTTTCCTGAAAGGTTGGCTATAAATCGCCGTATATACGCAAGCTTTCCTTGGAGAGACCGCAGCTGTTTGAGAGTTCTTGGCGGAGGCATTTCCATGATCGCCTTGATCTTCGACGGATCTATCCCAATACCTCGGTGTCGGACGATGAATCCAAGGAATTTGCCCAAAGAAACTCCGAATGTACACTTGAGAGGGTTCATCTTCAAGTTGTATTGTCGAAGGCGTTGGAATACGGTCTTCAGATGCTCGAGATGTTCCTCGTATGATTTGCTTTTAACCACGAGATCGTCAATATAGCATTAGACGATTTCGTGTATAAGGTCATCAAAGATCTTCGTCATGGCCCTTTGATAGGTGGCACCGGCGTTCTTTAGACCGAAGGGCATCACCTTGTAGCAGAATATGCCTAAAGGAGTCCTGAAGGCGGTGTGCTTCTGGTCTTCGGGATGCATCTTTATCTGATTATACCCTGATGAGCCGTCCATGAAGGAGAAAACCTCGTGAGTGGACGTATTGTCTATCATCAGTTCGGTGACTGGCACTGGGAAATCGTCCTTCGGGCAGGCTTTATTGAGATCCCGGAAGTCCACGCATATGCACACTGTCCCATTTTTCTTCATCACCGGGACGATGTTGGCGATCCATTCAGGATATTGAACCTCCTGGATGAAGTCAGAGTCGATCAGCTTCTTGACCTCAGCATTGATGCTCATCTCAAGCTCGAGCCGCATTCTTCTTGGTGCCTGCTTGACTGGCTTGATGTCCGGGGATACTGCCAATTTGTGCACAGCAATTTCTGGATCTAGTCCCGGCATTTCGGAATAATTCCATGCAAAGCAATCTCTATGCTGTACAAGCAAGTCTTTTAACGCAGCCACCCTTTCTTCAGGTAGCAGCTCGCTAACGAATGTAGGTCACGGGTCGTTCGCCGTCCCCAACTCAATTTTCTTGAGGTTATCTGCAGTGGTATGTATTCCATCTTTCAGCTCTTTTGGTGCTGGTGGGAATTCTGAGATCACCTCATCATTGCTGTTCTCGAAGCACCAGGGAAGGTTATCCACGTTCTCGGGCTCTTCTTTTGATATTGTTATCATGTGACAAGTGCGAATCCGCTTCCAATCCCAATGTGGAGTTGGTTCTGTTCTCGTGGCTTTGGGTTCATGCTTCTGTGGCGGCGTTACCCTCCAGTTGTCAGACAGAGCGAACTTGCCAAGCTGATACTGATCTTCGACCCAATTCTTGAAGGTGAAGCAGTCTTCGAGAGGGTGCCCTATCACTCGGTGATAAGGGCAATAGTCCGGGTGGGAGACTTCGCCTGCTTGTTCGGGGTGTTTGGACTCCGGCAGTGTAAGCATCTGATGTTTTAGAGCGAGGTCAAGTATTTTCTTCGTCTTGTCCCGAGGAAAAGAGTACGCCCGACTCATTTTCTTTATGAGGGATAGATCGGAACCACTCGATTCCCGCTTGCGTGGCCTCTTGGTCCCGCTTTGTTGCTGTTGAGCACATTTTTCGCCTTTCGACTTATTTTTGCCTCTGCGTCTAGCCTTTTTTACAATAGGTTGACAGGGGGCAGCATTTTCGTCTTTCACGGCCTGTTGAAGGAAGCGTTGCGTTTTGGCTTTCTCGTAGATGGCCATTTCGCAGTTGTGATCGTCTCGGATTTTTTGACCAGCTTCCCTTATAAGCCTGTCCATTTGTTCTTCGAACGACGGACTAGGCACTTTTGCATCAGGAACTTTTACTGGTTCAGGATTAGCATCTTCCCATTGAGCATCCGTTTCTTCATCGAAGTCATGCACGACGTAGCAACCATGGAGTATCCCTCGTTTCTTGGACCGAATGTATCCGAGCCCGATTGTTTCCATCCTTCCATTAGGCAACTTGTGCTAAGTTCCGGGGACGTTCCAGACCCTATCGTAGAATTTGGCTTTCCGAGCGGTCTGTTTGAAGGATATCCCCTGGCGCTTCAATATCCTTTTCAAGCCTTCCATATAATATCTGGGGAGACGGATGGGCTGAAGCCTGTCAAGCGTAGGCTCCGCACCATGCCAGGTTTCTTTCTCCACTTTGTTTTCTTCAGAGCGGTAGAATAGAATTGCTTTTTCATCTTTTCGCCTGGGAGGGACGTAGAATGTCCGCATCTCCTCTACACTGTAGATATCAAGTGCGTCCAGTTCTTTATGATGTTTAAGTGGAACCATGGCGACTTGTAGACTTTGCTCCTCGTCGGCGGATATTTGTATTGAAGGCAGAGCAGAGAATACAGTATGGACCTCATCTTCAGAATCAGTGCCAAATATCAACATGGGAGCAGACTGTCCCGACTTGTTGTGTTGGGGTGGACCCGAATAAATCATCTCTTCCTCTTCTTCAGTATCACTCCCGAAGACAGGAATGGTGGCATTAGCTTTATTCTCCGGCTTGTGATATCTCTCCGTGTCTTCGAAATCCGGTAAGAAGTATTTGGCATCTTCATATTTGCGGACTTCGTTCACAGAGAATGGGTTCAGTTCTCCCGTCACGGTATACTCGAGACCATCCTTAAAATACTTCATACACTGATGTTGTGTAGAAGGGATGATGTTGTACTCGTGTAACCATGGTCGGCCAAGCAAAGCATTGTAGCAAGTCTTGGAGTCTATGACGTGGAACTTAATGTCTGTGACGAGTAGCCCAAAGCATAGCGTCAATATCACGGACCCAAGAGTTCTTGATGACAGGGAGTCGAACCCGGAGATGGTGATCTTGTCCCGAGCAAGGTGCTGGACGCTCATGCAGATCTCTTTTAACACCCGCACATTGAGGAGATTAACGGAGGATCCATTGTCGACCAGGATTTTACCTATCTTTATATCGTGGCAATATCCTAAGACATAGAGGGGACGATTGTGTTCGCACGTCCCAAGGAGAAGGTCCTCGTCGCCGAAAGTGACATCGGCCGTGTGCACTTCCTCCAATTCATCCTTCATCTTTTCTTCAGCCAGGAAAGCTTGGAATTGCTCCGGCTCCTGTAGTGCTTTGATTAATGAGTCTCTCGCCTCTTTTGATAGTAAAAGGGCGTCAAGAATACTGAGCTGCGATGGTAGCTTCCTCAGATGTGCCAGAATGTTGTAGTCCACCTTATTTCTCTCCGGCGGGTCCTTGGCAGTTAGCTCCTCCATAACTTGATCATCTATGGCGATCTCCTCAGGGACCTTCTTTTTCCCTTTATATTTTTTATTTGAGGGTCCGAGATTTTTTTCGGGAAGCGTGCGATTACGCAGCCGGATATTTTCACAGACCTTCTGCTCTTCTTCTCTTCCCGAGGTGGACTCTTTAAAGAGAAGGCTAAGAGCCAGCTCTTCGTCGGAATCACTCCCGAATGTAAGCACTTGTGATCCCCCGGCGTTAACCATGCGACAATCACCGGTGGTTCTGTTAAGCCCTTCGGTTGTATTTTTCCGCTCCCGACGAGTTTTGCGCTTCTCTCGTTTAAACTGTTGTCGGTGAGCAACATATCCTTGCCACCATCTATCGAAAGCTTTGCACTCTTCAGTGGGGTGCGAAACCTTCTGATGATACAAGCAGTAGGAGGGGTGTATTTCCGCTTCACCGGTAATGCTTCTTTCAGAGGAAGGTAGCTTCATGCCCATTGATATGGCCTTAGCGAACCTTTTCCTCATCTTGAATTTGCTTTTACCCGCAGAGGATATATTTCGCTCTAGCGGAAGTATCTCAGCTCTTTCGTCAAGTCGCTGGCACTTGGCCTTTTCGAATATAGCCGTCTCGCGCTCCCGATCAGCTTTACTTTTCAACAGAGCTTCGTTGAGGAATGCGTCAATTACTTCATCTGATGGCCCCAGAATTTTTGGTTCAGGATCTGCCCCCAGCTTTTCAATGCAAGGAGTCTCCTCATCGTCCGTCAGCGAATGGGAGATCATACGGCAGCTCGCCACGTATTCCTCAGACTCATCCGACGAACTTCCCTCCTCATCTTCCTCTTGAAAGACATGTTTGAGGAATTCTTGGAGTGTGATAGGAGTCCGCGCCTTTTGGTTGTACTCTTCCAGCGCGTCAATTTGTTTTTGCAAGTCCGTGCGCTTGTCACCAGGCTTCACGGGCTTCTTGGATTTCTTCTTCTTCTTTTTTGAAGATTTTGACGGCTGGCTGTGAGCGCTTGGGCCACCACCATCGGTCTTTTGAGTTGGACGCGGCTTCAACATCCCCTCAATGATCTGAGGTTCCAACGGGTTCTTCCACTTGATCGCTGGGCATGTTTGAAGATCGTTCAGCATCCTTCTTGTCTTAGCTGACAGCACAACCTCCCATGGGGCTTCTTCGACGAGATAGCACGTTGCCCCCGGCATATTCATCCTCTTAAAGGCGTGAGGTTGCGGCGGATTCACCTTCCATCTATCGGATAGCGCGAACTTTCCCTGTTGGTACTGGTCTTCAAGCCAATTTTTGAAGACGTAGCAATCTTCGATCGGATGACCCAGTACTCGGTGATAGGGACAGTAGTTGGGATCGTTGACATCATTTGGTTGCGACGGACGTTTTGGATCCGGCAGATTTATGAGTCAGTTGTGCTACGCCAGCTCGAATAATCTTCTCGTTTTATCTCGGGGAAACGAGTAAGGACGTCCTAGCCTCTCTTCAAGGGGTACGTGTGGACGCATATTATTTTGATGAACAACCGGTTTCGAGTTGCTCGGCTGTTGTTGAGCATTAGCGACAACGATCGTTTTTCCCTTCCCTTTGTCATTTCGGGAGTCTGGCTTTGGAAGAGGAGGTCTATGGCCCATCTGATCCATTTGCGCTAGCTTGTCGATCAGGGCCTGGAAGGTAGTCGGCTTGAAGAATATCATAAATTACGAGATGGTTGCTTGCGGATCAAGGGTTCCCACAAACATACCCACTGCAGGAGCCTCTTCAATTCGCTGCTCGCACTTTGACCATAAGTTCCGCCACCGTATAGCATATTGAACCCATGTCTCGCCTGGCATTACCCTGGCGTTAATCAGTGCCGTCATCGGGGTGCGTTCACTGGCGCTTGCAAAACGCTGGGTAAACAACAGCTCCATCTCCGCGAAGGTCTTGATAGAGTCGTTCGGGAGCTCAGAGTACCACTCGAACGCTGTATCTGATAAGCTTCCAACGAACTGGCGAAGCAACAGTTTGTCATCACCGCCGGTGTTGCCACAGAGTGCCTTGAACTAGGCAACATGCTGGTGGGGATTGCCCGTCCCCTTATAGACATGGAACTTGGGAATCGTGTAGCCCGGCGGGTACTTGATCTGGTCGCACCAGCTCGGATATGGTCGTCCTGTTTTTACGACCTGGCCGGCTGCTTCAGTCGCATGATGAACTCGTATTTGTTGGGCTATGTACTCGTCCAAGTCAGCTTTGGAGATTGTCTCCTCCTTAGCTGTTGACAGAGCTGGTGGAGGATTCGACGTTTCTCCTCTATCGTCTTCAAGGACGATCGGGGGATCTTCAGCTGGAGGATCTTGTTGGATCATCATCCCTACCATGTCTTGGAATAGGAGGCCCATACGCTTTATGTTGGCTGCTTGTTCAGCAGCCTCTTTATCCTTCTTCTCCAATATCCGGCGAAGGAATTCAGCGTCTGTTTCTTGCTCTTGGCGTTCATCCGAGGACGCTTCAGGGCTTTCTTTTGGCCCAGTGAGTGCGGCCATCGCGTTCATCATCTCCTGGAGCTTTTGCTGTTGCTCCTGAGCTTTGGTCACTGACCGTGTAAGCGGTCTATGACCTGTGGATGCACGGCTATCCTCCTTTCCCGACACCATGTATACTGTATGAACTATTATGCCCCCGGACTTAGGGCGTTTAGGCTCACCGCCTTTGGCATTTGCCGCGGGCGCGGGGATTTTCTCCGGCCTTCTTCTTTTGTGGGCCGTTGAAGTTGAAGGGGCCGTTGTAGTGGGCACACTGGCGGTTGCTGTCCTTTGTTGTTTAATAGGACGGCCCTTTTCTTCTTGCACCTTCTCCTTTTTCTGTTGGCGAGAGTGATCTGGGTTAATTACGGAGTCTTGAACTCTCCGCCAAACTCTATAAATTTTTGAGGACAGCCGTTGAGGGGGCTGCTCTTGCTTCGTTTCCGGAACTCTCTCCGCAGGTGGAGGAGATCTCTTCAGTGTAGCGGTTGGAGAGTTCTTACGTACCCTCCTAAGTGGTTCAAAACCGTTCCCAGTTGGAACAGCAGCATTGACTTCCACCACTGGAGCAGGTGGAGTTAGCCCTGAGGGGGAGTTGCCCCCTTCCTTCCTCACTCGTCGCCAATGGCGACGTCGAGCATGACGAGCCGCTGGGACTGGCTCAGCGATAGAGACAGCTTCTTTTTGCCCCCTGTCCGGATGAGGCGCTGCTGGTGTTAACCTTTTAAAGACTGAGGTTTTTCTTTGAGGGGTGATATTCAATCTGTCAAAGACAGATCCTCGAGCAATGGCAGGAGCAGGAATAGTCAACCTTGAAAAGACTGACTCTTTGACTGGAGAAGCCGCCTTGGCGACTTCGGGAGCGGCCGTCTTCTTTGGGATGGCCTTCTCAGGTATCATGGGCTTTTTGGCGGGCCCTTTGGGGTTCAGACTCAATCTGGTGAAGACCGAGGAGTTGGACGACCCGTTGAGAGGGGTCGTGAGAGTAGCAGGTCGATCAAAGACCGACTTCTTCGAAGCCTCCGGTATGGGTATTAGCAGGGTGAAGCTTGCAGGAGGGATCATGGTCCCGAAAAACAGGCCGGTGGTGGCCTGGGTCATCTGTTCTACCGGCAGGGCAAGGATGGAGGCCGCTTGAGGCCCATATGCTACACCTCCAGGTGAGGTGGAGCGTCGGTTGCATTGGCACTTCGAGCAGTTCGAGCAGTTAGAGGCCATTAATGCTTGATTTCTGCGCCAGGCAAAAGACCAAATCTTAGTAACTTGAAATCCAAAGGCAACCATTAACAAACCGCGATTCGTTCGCGAAGACGACACACGCAGTGTGGAGTGGAAAGAGGAAAAGGTCCCACCGGGCGTGCCAGAATCTGTTCCCCTCCGAACGGCGGCCGAGACGACGTGGGTTCGTCTTGCCTGAGATTCGGGGCAGATGCTATTTGGTTTTATCCGTCCACCTCTCCGAAGATGCCAAGTTGATTTATGGCACCGTGTATCGGAGGTTTAGACAGATGCGGCCGATTTAGCAAACTTCGTCAGATTCCCCCTCGCCTGAGGGGTTTTTGATTGTGGGGACGCTTTTCCCTGCAGGCGCAAGCCCCTACAGTTAATTACGCTACCGCGTCGCGGTAACAACTTTCTCCTTCTCCAGAATTTCACTTCGTGTTGTGTGTGTTTGTTTTATTTGTGGTTGCCCGTGGATTGTATACGGAGACTAGGTTATGCCGTCGCCCGTAGGACGTGGATTAGTCCAAATCCGTATTTACTTAGATTTGGATTTGGTGTTTTAGTTTAAGAATACGTTAGCCATATTGAGGTTAAGATCGACTTAAACTTTTGTTAAGGATACGTTAGCCTAATCTCCAGACTAAGATCAACTTAACGGGATCGTTTAGATCCAACAAAAGAGGAATTGGCTCTATTGTTTAGTTTAATGACGTTGCGGTCAATTTCCAGTTTAGGGACATGGTGGTCCAACATTCCCATTTGGGGACGAACATTAGTTTAAGGACATTTCGGTCCAACATTCCCATTTCGGGACGAATATTAGTTTAGGGACGTTTCGGTCCAACATTAGTTTAAGGACGTTTCGGTCCACGAGTTTAAAGACCCCACAGTCCATGTTGATGTGTGGTTGTCGGGACCCGTCACCTCTCTGACGTCGTTGAAGGATTACAACGATAGGAGTCAGAGGAGTTCGGAGATGTACCCTTGAACCGGATGTAAATTGATTTAGGAGAGCGATTTTGCTCAGTCAATTTAATTTAAGGACTTACGGCCATGATTGGGCTAAGTCCAGTTGGATATGTTCAACGTTTTTCTTTATCTTTGGCCTATTAGGCCTGTGCTAGGGCTTTGCCCATTTTTTAATAATACATAGCATTAATCTTGGTCTCTGTTGGACCTTTATTTGGGCTCTGCCCCTTTTTAAATGATGCACAGCATCTATTTTTATTTGGGCTCTGATGCATTGTATCTGTTTGAAAATAATGCATAGCATTTACTAGGCCTGTTAGGCCTTTTTAATTGGGCTCAGCCCTTCTTTTTAATGATGCAGTGCATCAATCATCTGACAGTGGCCATGTGGCCTGTCAGGCGCTTTGCGCCAATAAATGAGCGCAAGCGCTTATGGAGGTGACACGTGTCACGCAAGCGCAGTGCGCTGCGCCAGTGCGCTGCGCCAGTGCGCTGCGCTTGCGCTGCTGACACGTGGCGTGCTCTGGTGAGTTGCGCCAATTTCAGAGAGCAAGGCTCTTTCTTAAAAGCGCATAGTGCAAGTGATTCAGATGTTGACACGTGGCGCTCTCTGGTGGTTTGCGCCAACCCAGGAGCGCAACAGTGCAGTTTTTGCAAGTGCAAGGCACTATTTCAATAATCTTGAGAATCTTTAAGATTTCAGAACCAATGGTTCATAAAAAAGTGCAAAGCACTGCTTGATTTCTTGATCTAATTTAGATCAAAGAAAACAAGTTTTTCTTGTTTCTCTTGTTTCAGAGAACCAGTGGTTCATAAAAAAGTGCAAAGCACTGTTTATTATATGAAGATCATTGATCTTGTTCTTAGATCAATGATCAATTAGAAGAAATTCTCCTATTTTATGAAGGTTTTTACGTTTTTCTTGAAATTTCTTCAGAGTTCTCTCTGTTTTGAGGTTCTCAATCTCTCACAATGTTGATGATTTTGAATTGGGGTCTAGGGTCCTTTATATAGTGCCCATAAATTTGTTAAATTTGTTAAAGAGATTCTTCTCTGAGTGATTTGGGGAATTTTCCCCACCGTTGGATTTTGATCCAAGGGCTTCTGTTTTACAGAAGACAATCTTCTTGTTTTAACAAGAACAGAAACATCTTTCTGGAATTTTAATTCTGTTTGGCGCAAATGCACCAGCGCTTGACGCGTGTCAAGCAGCGCACAGCGCATCTGCGCTGACACATGTCGCGCAGCGCACAGCGCAGCGCAACTGCGCTTGCGCTGACACGTGTCGCGCAGCGCAGCGCTTGCGCTACTGTGCTTGCGCAACCGCGCTTGCTGACACGTGTCGCACAGCGCAGCGCTTGCGCAACTAAAACGTTGCTTCCTTTAATTTTTATTTTAAATAGAGCCTTACTCTGATTGGGCGCGCTGCCTTGGACGCTGCGCTGACGTATCAGCTTTTGACACGTGGCGTGTTACGCGCAGCGCAAAGAAATTGAAGCGTTGCTTCGAATTTTGAAATTCAAACAGAGCTTTGCTCTGATTGGAAGAAACATTCCTGATAGGGACAATGCGAAGGCCTAGATGAGTTATGTTTTTCGTCCTCAAATCGAGAGGATGATAGATGCAGCAGACGCAAGTATCGCTGAGGCACGGGTTGCGGGGGATAATTTGTCCCGGTTTGAACACCACAGAAGAAGTTTTGCCTCCGAGTATACCAAATACGATATGCTTGGAAAAAAGGCAATTTTAGAATGGGTAGGTGGGAAGCCCGTAGGTCCGGATTTGTGGGCTGCCTATTTCAATGGTTATATTGGTATTCTCGTCCGGCAGATGGAGTTCTGGAACGTGGGATTCACGTTTGCAGATAACCCCTAAGAAGCCTATATATGAACTTGGCGCTCTATCTTGGTAATATATAACTCAATTAACCATATTTCAACATTACATACTTGTTAAATGGTATTAATTTATTAATTAATATACTTATTAATTTATATTAAAGAAACATTCCGTTTTAGAAGACGATATAGACGGATATTGGACGTGTGTATGTCCGGCATGAGATGTCACAAATTTTCAAGAGATGGCGTGAAAGACTGAAAATATTTTTATAAAAAGTCCGATAAATTTGTGGAGGATTCGGAACGTTTTGCCGCTCTTCTCTCTATCATCCTAGGGAGCAGTTTGCTTTTCTCCTATTGCATTGGAAGACACCCGAAGTAAAGGTTGAAAAATATTTAATTGATTTGAATACCAAATTTAGATTAATTTAAATTGAGATATGTTATCTTCTGAAATATGCAGATAGAATCAGAAAGGAATAACCAGAACCGAGAGAAAACCACGGAAGGCTATTACTGCGGATCGGTTCCTACTGATCAGTATAGCTCTACTTTTGTGAGTTTAACTTTACTTACATATATATTTGATTTTTTAAGTTTATCATTATATATCCTCACATATAGATAAATCATATATCCGGTACAGGAGAAGGCTGGAAAAAGCTAAACCTTGCTGAGACTTGGGAGGCATTGCACATTAGAGAAGACATGTTAGAAGAAAGAATGGATATAGCCACTCAATATATAGTAATATTGCATTTATAAATTCTTTTAAGTATTACCCTTGTTAACTTCACAAAGAAAAGTAATTACGGTTTTATTTATCGGAGGCGGAGAGGAGCTATCGGGAATCAAATCCCGAATTTCCGGCCGATGATCCTTTTCTTGGGAAGGCCATGTTATCTATTATAGAACAAGTTTTGCCTCGCTCAAGGGAACACAGCCGTTTTCCCCTTTACGGCGGTCCCATTGGTCTTTCACGGTCGAGCTCCAGAGAAACTTCAAGTTCGTCGACTGCTCGTTCTAACCAACAAACGGCCGAGGCAGTGGATCGAAGAGCTAGATGCGGCATGGAGAGCTCAAGGGAGGAAGCTGATGCGGCATGGAGAGCTCAAATGCAGGAGCAGTGGACTCAATACTCATTACAGGGACCGTCATCATCACATGGTCCATTGCCGTCGCAGCCGGTATATTACCATACTCCGACGCAGCAACTGTATTACCCTCCCCCATCACAGGGACCATCGTACTACCCTCAACCTCCATCTCCGCAACAGGAAGGGTACTACTCTCGGCCTCCGCCTCCGCCATAGGAACCGTATTACCCTCAGTCTACCCCCACAGGGAGGATTCTCTACATTTTTTCGCAGGAAGACCTTGACGAAGTGAATCGATACTATTCAAGACGAGATTCTATCAAGACGAGATTCTGATAACGATGGCAGCGATGGGAGTTAGTGAGGTACGTATATACATGTATTAGTGTAGCTAGCGCGTTGTTTAATTTCGAAGATTATGATTTGAGTTCATGTATTTATTTATTTGTTTAGATTTTGCAGGGTTCACAGGATTAAGTGAGCTGGGATTGCGCGCGATTTGGAGAATTTTTCGTATTATTGGATATATAGCGTACGTACTTTGTCGGTTTGTATTCAAAACAATATTGTTGTATGTGTTGGTTTGAGTATATGTTGGTTTATTACGACTTTAGTTCATATATGCTTGTTTATTACGATTTTAGTTCATGTATGAGTAGGTTTTATAAATCGACTTGATATTATTTTATTGGTTACATCATAACTAGTCGGCTACCAGTTACGTCACAACCACCACAAAATTATTAAGTGTTCAACAACATTTATTTCAGAATGGCATAGATATTATTAGTACCATGCTCCAAGTAAACCATCCAAACTTAGTATGGTATTTCATATTCATCCATATTTGTTATATCAATCACGATTAGCTATGTTTCTTGCAACCAATTTTAGCATACCATCTATTGTTTGATAGAAATCAAAAGTAAATTTCTCAAATATATCTCTATGGTGACCAGACATATATGACAGGTAGCAAACATATATTACGAGCACTAAATGATGCACAACCTCATAAATTTCATCGAACAACAATGTCATAAAATAAATTATAATTGTATGTTCTCAAACAAAATTAGATTAGATTTTCAACTGATTGTTTCATATTATGGCCAAGGCTTCTCACCAAATGGAAAACCAACGTTTATCAAATTCCTCGAGAAATACATTTTTTTGTTCTCTTTTCCTTTTTTTAACATTTCCTTCTTCAATCAATCGCACACTAAGAACTTTTCTGCTTTGGATCATATAAGTTCGAGCGATTTAACAAGTCCATTCCAAACCCAGTTCCATTCATTTCGACAAACCGCTCTTTACAAAAAGGAATCAAGATAACGGTGCGGATGTCTCTTACAAAACTCCATTAAACTCGCATAAACCCGATCCCAGACTCCTACAAAGAGAGACTCGTCGTCGGGGCTCAAAGAAACCCCAGAAATTTCTCCGAAGAAATCTAGCTCTTGTCGCACTGTGTAATCGGCCTCTGTGTTGTAGATGTGGACGAAATCCGCAGGCTCGGCGACCACCATGAACTTTCCGTCTGAGGAATAGCGGATGGACCGCACCGCGCCAAGGTTTCCCCTCAGGACTGCAACAGAGGACGATAGGTTCCGGATGTCCCATACCCGGCATGTCTTGTCTTGGTTTCCGGTGGCGAATGTGAGGTTGTTAGGGTGCCAAGCCGATGCGAATGAGTAGTCTAAGTGGCCTACTAATGGGGATAGTACCTGCAGAACGAGCAGACGATGAAATATTAAGATACCTGTAACAGTTAGGATCAAGTTTTATAATTTCTTATTAGAGTATCTATATTAAGTCACAACTACTATGAATTGGAGAATGTATGAGGGTTTTTTAACCAAAAATGGTATTAGATTTAGAGCCTAATTTTTAATATTTTTTCTCCTTCTCTCTTAAATGGAGGAAGAAATAGCACTTGAGAGATAAAAATTACGAAGGTTTGATATCATGAAATCATTCTATAGTGTTTCAGGATACAACTCCACACTAATAATTCCAATATAACTATATATACTGGTTACTCTCATGATTATTTATCACAGAATGCATTGATGAATCACTATGAAAGATTACTTTTTAACAAAATGATTTAAACCACAAATAACATCAGGAAGAAAAATTACCTTTCCATTTCGTGAGTCGACCAACAATCCGTCGCAGTGATCTCCAACGACGGTAACCAGCTTTCCATCTGGGCTTATTGACGTATGCTATCATTAAATATATATAAAATTAAGAAAATCAACACAATTCCTATGGCACAGAATCATGAGATAACATCCAGGGAAATTTCGCATTTTGGAAAACGATCGAGAACCTACATTCACTGGCCAAGGAAAGCGAAAATGATTCAGGAGCTGAAACTTCTCCACATCAAACTCGCGCACACCACCGTCGTTATTGGATGCCATAAATCGAATGTCACTGCTGCAATAAAAAAAATCCAATTTTTTCTCAGATAAGGGGGGAAAACATGGCGAATAGTAATTTAAAGGTCACAAATTAAATACCACGTGTTGTTGTATATGTCTATTGAATTTGTGATAGCATTTTCATCAAAGGGTGTTCTTGTGCAGAAGCTAACTCCAGGCCGATCCAAATGCTGCTCGTGACGAATACATGTCAAAACCGTAAAGATGTAAATTTTAATAGTTTAGCTTAAGTAGAATTATGTTTGATTCACATCAGAAAAATTGGGCATTTCTTATAATTTTCAGCATATGCAACCAAAGAAATTACAAGGGAAAAAAATCTATCAAGGGTTTATGCAACTAGACATATTGTAATGTAGGATGATTCAACTAGGATTTACATGGTGATTGCCTTTCATATCATCATGATGATATCATAACTACAAGAATGAGTAATGAAACTAGGATCTCATCACATTGATAACTCAACTACTAGGCACCAAATATCTAATATTTCTTATTATCAAATCTATTTCTCATGATTCACGAATATTCATGGAGGGTTTGATCTCCTTCAGATGCTGTCTTCCGTCGATCTCTAACGAGCGTTGTTGAACGGTTGAGATTTGAGTTGAAGGTTGTCTCCTAGAGTGTGTGGATCTCAATGGATTGAGTTTGAGGTGGAAGCCGAGCTACCTGCAACTCAGTCCCGGGCTAAATGACCACCGTAGGACCCTCCGACGATCAAGTTAGAGCCGAGAAATATTGGCAGAGTAGTGGCTTATTGGAATTAAAATTGTGTTCCCTGAGTCGTTTGAGAGAGGGGTTTTTATAGTGGTTGCATGGAGCGAACAGGTGCGAGATCTTCGCCGTCAGTTACGCACCCGACGTTATGCCTGCGTGAATGATGGGATCCCTCCATTAGTGACGGGATACGCTCTTTAATGGGGGGATGCGCCAGCGTGGGACGCGGGACGTGGGCGGCGGTTATCTCACTTTGGTGAGATAAGCGGAGCCGTCTCGGAAACGTTAGGGATCTGTGTTCTCGTTTGGTCGGAAGAGCTGGGGAGGCTTAGCTCGACGGATGGCTAAGAGACGAGCCGGGAGGCCAAGGAAACTCGGCTCGGCAATAGCTCGGAGGCGAGCAAAAGAGGAGTGCAAATTCGGCTTCCAGATTGCTCGTGGGCAAGACGTGGAGTGCCCACGCCGATCTTACCTCGTAACCCCCAGGAGTCTAGTGGGCTGTCACTGGTGACACGTCATTTGTCGTGTGTCGTGATTTGAGGAATTCTCACTTGTGAGCATCATCAATTGCCCCCACTCTCGTTTCGACCTATTTTTGGGTCGGGTCGAGAATGGCCTGCTTGGTTTTTCTCGGCCCAGTCTGTTGCCGAGAATCATTAGTGCGGATTTTCCGGGGCGACGTGGCGTGTGGCAGTTGCGTCGTTTCGATCTTTGAACCCACATGGCACCTCCCCTAGAGCTTGGATCGTTGCGCGTATATCCAATGATATCAGCGGATCAATGAAATGATTGCGCATTTAAAGATAGTGCGCCGTTTCGCTCGCTCGTCTGATGGGCTGCAGGCCACGTGTCCGACGTGGGATGGCGGACACGACAGGCTGTTGTCGTCGCCTGCAACCGTAGGGACGTCCCCAATGGCTGATCGCTACGTGGAGCTCTGACGGCAGGCAGGCGCGACGCTTCGTTTTGGCAGGAATCGTTCTGGGCCGTTGGATGCTTTCTTTGGAATGTATAAATAGAAAGGGACCCCCTTGGGCCAACACTTCCACCATAATTTACTTTCGTTGTCAAAAATTGCTCGGCGCACCTTTCTTTTAGATCGGATTAGCCGCGCTCTTTCCTCGACGAGCCTATTCCTTTGAATCAGGTTAGATGCCTTCATCCGAGGAGTCTGGAGAAATAGTTAGGGTTGAATCAAACGATGGGACTCCAGTTGTTGGAGCCAAGTCCAGAGGGTCTTCCGCCTCTTTGGCTGTAGATAGCCGAGATGGTTCTTCTGCTGCTTCATCTGTGTCTGGCTCGCCCTATAGAGTCAGGACTACCCGCGTCGCTCACCGTCAGGCGACGACAAGAGCCCCTAAGGTGCGCATCGAGAACGCTCACGATGCGCCCTCCTTCCTGACGGATGTGGACGAGCTTACCGAGATTCGAGCTCAATTCCATATCCCCTCTAACTATTTGCTTCGTTTAGCTAAAGAGGGTGAACGGGCAGACCAAGTGCAGGGCAAGGAGATCGCCCTGTATTTGGAAGCATTCCGGACAGGAATGCGTCTGCCTTTCTCAATCGAGATATGCGGGATGCTTCGTTTGCTTCCATCTTGCCCCGGGCCAGCTAGCACCGAACTTGTGGAGAATCCTCCTTGGGTTTCTGGTCTGGTTAAAACTTGAAAACATCCCTTCTAGCTTGACCCTTCTCGTTTCTTTCCTCTGTTATAAGAATCACCCCAGTATCGATAAGGACGAGCCGAGATGGCTGTACTTTTCCTTCAAAAAACGTAAAGGATGGCCGAGTTGGGAGTGGTAGTCATTCCTTCTTCCATTCATGAATGGAAGAAGAATTTCGTATTCGTCGGACCACCCGAAGACGAGAATTGGCCTGTGCCTACACAGTGGCACACGACCGACTGCCCGAGGTCGAAACCGCCATCCTCACCCGAGGCAAGGGTGAGGTCTTTGTAAGAGCCGATCCAGCGGGCCGATGTCCTGCTTTCCGAGCAGGCTCTAAGATAGGCTGGGCTCAGCCCTGCACGTTTTCTGGATAAGTTAGGACCGTAGACGATCTATTTAGACTTTAATAAATTTTGCTTGCCCTTTTCAATGTTACTAACTCTTTTTGTGTATTCTCCTTTTGCAGAACAAATAGACCGATCCAAGTTCTTAACTGCCATGGCCGTGAAGACCGGGGGTGGAACTTCGTCCCGACCCGGTTCGAGTTCGGCCCCGAGTCCAACTCCGCCGAGCAAGCCTTCCGCTGCGCCCCGAGCCCCGGAAGACGGCCACGGGGTGAGCCAGGAGCATGCACGGGACCCGGCGCACCGTCGTTCCCCTCAAAAGGCTAAAAAGAACAGTCTCTTGAGCGCCCTCCACCTGAATTCCAGTGCTCTCCGACATAGAGCAAGCAGCTAGGGAAAGATTCCCCACGGGACCCTGAAGGCCTAGGTGGCAGCCATTACTCAGGAGGCTGTTCATGTCGGTATCCGTTTTCCTTTAAGAATTTTCTTAAGTATCTTCTTTTTAGTTTGAACTTTTCTAACTCGTTTTGCTGCTTTCTTCAGGTCCCCACCACTGCGCCCTCATTGTCAATATGGAATCCGAGGAGATCGCCCCGACCATGAAGAAGACGGGCGAATCGTCCTCGCGGGAGGAGGATCTGCGCCTGCGGCTGCGGCAAGCGGAGAAAAAGATAGCCGCCCTCGAAACCCGGGTGGTCGCCCAGAAGCTGACGAACTCCAAGTACAAGGAATCTCACCGACTTCTGAGTGAATCCAACCAGGTTATCCAGGCCAAGTTGGAGGAGGTTGGTAACCTTTATAACGCAATAAAGAAGTCGAGAGACGTCAGCAGGAAGGACGCCCGGGTGGCGCTCGAGGCCGTGAAGCTTACCGAGATTCGAGCAATGAAGTCCGTGGAGAGGTATAAGGCGTCGGACCAGTTCTACGCCGACCTCGCCGAAGCCTCGTCCATCGTTTGGCACGAGGCTCACGACGCCGTCAAGGTATCAATGCCGGAGTTTGCCGACGGTGAGCTCCGCGCAAAGTACCCACTCTCCGAGGATGTGCCACAAAGGGCGGGCGCCGAGGCGGCCGCAGGAGGCGAAGCCGTCCAAGAGACCGAAGCTCCGGCCTACGAGGGTGAATTCGAGCAGGGCGAGATCCCGGCGGAGCCTACGGCCTGAGCTTTCTTCCTTTGGGAGCTTTTGTTTTTCTTTCCAAAATTTTGTAATCCTCCGAGCATTTTTTTGTAAGGCTGAAGAGCCCAGAATACCTTGTAAAATTTTGGAATATGAATAAAGTTGAGCTTATTTTTCTCTGTATGACTGTCTGCTTTCTGCGTGAATACTTTACCTCGTCAGTCTTCTTGTTTGAATTTTCATTCTGCTGCAAGTGTTAGGTCGTAGATCATTGCCTGACTTTTTAGATGACGATCGCGCGTTGAGTGTAAGTCGAATAATAGACAAGTATAGGAAGGTCGGTACCCTCCTGCTCCCCGAAGTCGAGGTGGGGGTCCCTCATTTAGCGTGAGTCAAAAAATACCCGAGTAGGAAAGGTCGGTATCAGTCCATACCTCGGAGTCGAGGTGACAACCACGTGTCTCAGCACGAGTTGAAAAACAGCTAAGCTAGAATAGGTCGACATTGACTGATTCCTCCTTTATGTGGGTCCTAGATCCGCGTCTTTGTAGGGTAGGAATCTACCCCTCGGAGATCAGCCGAGCAGGAATCTGCACGGTGGCCTCTGTAGAAGGGCTTTAGATCCTTAGCGTTGATGGGTAGGAAGCTACCCGCGAAGGATGGACCGGACACACACTGCTCGGTGGCCTCGTTAAGAGGGCTTTAGATCCTTAGCGTTGATGGGTAGGAAGTTACCCGCTAGGGATGCACCGGGCAGGGAAGCTGCTCGGTGGCCTCGAGAGGAGGGCTTTAGATTCTTAGCGTAGATGGCTAAGAAGCTACCCGCTAGGGATGACCGAGCAGGAAGCTACTCGGTAGTCTCGCGAGGAGGGCTTCGATCCACAACGTAGTTGGACAGCATCCGAGCTTCCTTTACTTGAGAGTGAAGGGCGTGCTTTTGCTTGACGGGCAGAAAGCTACCCACCAGCCTTGCGGGATGTTTTAGCATGGAAACAAAAAGAAGCGGTTTAGATCGCAGGAAAGCAAGAATCTTTATTATTAAACAAAATACAAATTCATTGATACAGTTTAAACTTTTCTGTGTTCAATGACCGGATTTGGAGGCAGTCCCTGTTGCTTGGACTTGGGTCAGTCGGCGATGACCATGATCTGTCCGATCGTCAGCTCTTCGTCTTTAATTTGACCAGCTTGCCCCCTATCTGCTTGACGTTTATCTCGCAGGTATTTTGCCAAGTGACCGGAGCGAATCAGCTCCTCGATATAATCGCACGGCTGTTTACAATCCTCGGTCGGATGTCCTTGCGTCCGATGATGGGCGCAATACGGGCCTCGAAGCCGTTTGCCCGTCCATCGAGTAGCTGGCGGGAGCCTAAGAACTCTTCGCCCTTAGCTTCCTCCAGCAGCTCGGTCTGGGAAATGTTTAGAGGAGTGTACTCCTGGAACCTCAGGGAGTAAGGTTTCGGACGGTCGTCTTTCCTTTTCTCTTCCCTGTCCATCTTCTTCCCGTCAGCTTGGTCGCTTCCGGGCATATTAAAGTTCACCTCGGACTCGAGTTGGACTTCTCATTCGGTCCACGCTTTCACTTCGGCCATGGTCTTAGGTTGCGCCAATGCAAAAGAACGGAGCCACTCTTTGTGTCTAAAGACCCGACCTCAGTGCGGTGATGACCATTTCGTCTCAGTGCTCGGATACCTCCAAGAGAGAATTGTAGAAGCGGGTGACATACCCTTTGTAGGATTCCGTGTCTCGGCTCTTGACAGTTTATAAGTAGTCGACTGTCTTCTTCTGCCGTCGGTTCCCGACGAAATAGCTGAGGACTTAGATAGCCAGCTCGTCAAAGATGGAGATGGAGCACGGCGCAAGCCTCCGGAACCCGTGCCGGCCCGCCCGGATTAGCGTAGTGGGGAAAGCTTGGCATTGGGCCGCATCCGAGTTATCTTGGATGCCCATGCCCGCCGTAAATGCATCCAAGTGGTCCTTTGGGTCGGATTTCCCGTCGAAAAGAACCACTTTGGACGGCTTGTTCTTGGACGAGACGTGCTCGGCCAGCAGCATTTCTGTATAGGGCTTTGTGAGTGAATCGGTGGAATATCGGGCCCCTTCGCTGGACTTTTGGCCATCTCGTCGTATGCCTTCGATTTTCTTTTCGAGGGCTGCGAGCCGGTGGTGGTACCCCGAGAATTCAGCACAGTCGAAGTGGTGGCTACCCCCGCTCTAGGTCGGCACGACGGAGCGGCTTCGATTCCGCTCTATCAGATTTCATAAATCCCTGGGCGTGACTCTTCTTGAGTAGTCCCGACGTTCTCCGCGTGCACTGCCTCGGCGGGAGTGGGGGTGTCGGTTATGCCTGGAAGCAGGCGAATTGACCGACATCTCCTCAAACGGTGTGAGCGTGCGGCGAGTGTTGGACGACGGCCTAGTCTCTCCTGAGATCAGGGTGTGGAGCTGTTCGGCGCCCAGCGGGTCATGGAATCATTCGCTGCGCGAGATCCGTAGTTGCCGGAGTTGGCACGCCGGCGCTCGGTGACGCTGAGGTGAGCGTGATTAAGGGCCTGAGCATAGCCATCAGTCCTTCTTCGGGTGTCGTCATCCCGAGGATGGGGAACTGCGGTCTGGTGGGTATGGCCGGCCGCTTGAACGCGGACGAAGGCATCCATCAGTGATGTGAGCCTGTCTATCTGAGCGGATAAGGCGTTGATGACGTTAGGAAGGGGAGAAAAGCCGCTCCCGCCTCCGTTGTGGCGGCTCGTATTCGGATCATCGCGGCTTTCGCTCGCCATTAGGTCTAGGGCGGAAAATCAACTTTTGTTGTGGAACAAAAAAGTTCTTTCGTTCCCACAGACGGCGCCAACTGATGGAGGGTTTGATCTCCTTCGGATGCTGTCTTCCGTCGATCTGTAGCGAGCGTTGTTGAACGGTTGAGATTTGAGTTGAAGGTTGTCTCCTAGAGTGTGGATCTCAATGGATTGAGTTTGAGGTGGAAGCCGAGCTACCTGCAAGTAGGTCCCAGGATGGGTGACCACCGTAGGACCCTCCGACGACCAAGTTAGAGTCGAGAAATATTGGCAGAGTAGAGGCTTACTGGAATCAAAATTGCATTCCCTGAGTCGTCTGAGAGGGATTTTTATAGTGGTCGCATGGAGCGGGCAGGTGCGAGATCTTCACCGTCAGTTACGTCCCTGACGATACGCCTACATGAATGATGGGATCCCTCCATTAAGGACGGGATACGCTCATTAATGAAGGGATGCGCCAGCGTGGGACGCGGGACTTGGGCGGCGGTTATCTCGCTTTAGTGAGATACGCGGAGCTGTCGCGGAAGCGCTTGGGATCTGCGTTCTCGTTTGATCGGGAGAGCTGGGGAGGCTTAGCTCGGCGGATGGCTCGAAGACGAGCCGGGAGACCGAGGAAGCTCAGCTCGGTAATAGCTCGGAAGCGAGCAAAAGAGGAGGGGTGCAAGTTCGGAAGTTCGGCTGCCAGATTTGCTCGTGGGCAAGAGGTGGAGTGCCCATACTGATCTTACCTCGGTAGGCCCCAGGAGTCTAGTGGGCTGTCGCGGTGACACGTCATTTGCCACGTGTCGTGATATGAGAAATTTCCACTTGTGAGCATCATCAAATACTTTAAGCTACACCTTATCTGATCTTTGGCATGGCGTAAAAGGCATCTAAATAAGCATTTCGTAAGCATAAACATAGTAAAACATAATTGTTTGAAGTTCTTATTTTATTAATGATTGCTTTTATAAAAGGCAAATTTTCTGATTGAAGTCCTTATATTACATTTGCAAGATCTAAAACGATACCAAAGCTCCCTTCCATAAAATCTGAATAAACTACCAATTAATGAACAGCAATTTTAAAAAGAAGTTTAAACCATAGTAGCATAATGCTCAATTATCCTCTGGTTCCGATGCCAATTTCAAGTATGAAAGATAAAATTCTTCAATCCGCTACATATATGACTAGTAATTTAACTCCAAAATTTTCTCCATATACAAAATTATGCATCTCTATCTTATTGACATCTACATCTCTTGAAGAGGGCTGTAGATATGTGCATTAATTTGAAGGAAACACAGCGATGTACATAACGACCAATATAATATCAGTTGCAATATGGGTGCAATTTGAGTACAAAATGAAAACTGACCTTACAAGTTAGTTCTCCTTGAAAACCTCCCGCAATCAGCAACTTGTCTTTGATTGCAAGCGTACTAATCTGAGTTTTTGAAAATCCTTCCACCAAATTTCCCGGATGTCTCTAGAGAAGGAAAAAAATAGTAAACATGTGTAAGATAATAATAAAAAAATAAAAGAAAAACTAACACCTAAAGGTTATTTGAGCGAAATACAAAGCTAATAACCAAGGAAGTTGAAGGAAGAACCTCCGAAGGAGCAACGTGTCCTGAAAAATTGAGAACCTCTGACAAATTGCAAGATAATGAAGACCAGCGAATTACTGATGAGTTTGACACAAAATAGACATCATGTTTTGAAGTTGCCCAAACCAAGTTCCGCAACTGCAGAGAAACATTGGTTCAATCATCATTTCAACAAAGACAAAAAATTTGAAGTATTGATTGATTTAAAGAAAAAGAAATTGCACAATAAGGAAACGACAATGTCAGAAAGAGGTAATAAGAGCACTTGTCAAAATATCGAACTTTTTTGGTTCTTGCCCTCGTGAACCTCATGTTAGCGATAGCAAACTATGTGTAGTGTTAGGCACTTAGGTTGTTAGCCCACCAACAAACAACTTGGGCCTTGTTTGGTTACACAATTTCCGCTGCATTAAACCCCAATATTCCATTCTTACCCTGTATTGGACCAATCCGGCAGAACGGTTTGTTTGGATGGGCTTTACATTTGTCAATCCGGAGAAAAGACCTCGAAATGGCCCAAGCCTCTAGATATAAAAAAAAAATAGCTCAAAGCTATTTTTTTAGATTCTAAACTTGCATGATTGATTTTTTAATTCTTTTCTTCTTGGAATTTGAGTCTTTCATCATCTCTTCTCTTTATTCTTATATCTTTAAAATCCTACATCACAATTATGTTTTTATTTTCAATTCAATATTTCAAATCCTAACCATTAGTATCGAAATTTTGGTAAAAAACCATGAATTTTCTGCTTGAAGTAATAGAGGTGCATTCCGGGATATTGTCATCCTTAACGAAATCTAACGAATTTTAATCCTCATTATCCAAACATATCCTTGAGCGTTTGGATATAGTGGTTCAGGGCAAAAAGTGTAATTGAAATTATTTTTATAGAATTATCAGGAGATTTAGGACGGAGTAAATAGGAAGAGATGACCTAAATCATCCTTAAAAAACATATCAAATATCACCAGGGGAAATGAACCAAGGAAAACACCATTTTAAATAATGATTAAAGCTAGTCACTGCACCCTTCAATCTAACTATATCCTTCTTAAGCACCAGTAATGTAAGTAGAGACTTTCTATACGCGCAAGTTTATTGATTGTTGTTCACCTTTTTAAAGTTCGATAGTATAGAAAAAGCAAAAAGGTGGAATCCGATGAAGAAGATACCAAGGTTGCAGTTGAAGAAGAAGAAGAGACCAAAGTGGCCGCAGCCGAAGAAGAAGAAGAGACCAAGGCTGCAGCTAAAGAAGAGACAAAGAAGGAATGAGTTGTTTTCTTTATCGACTGTTGTTTTCTCCGTTTGGTTTTCTCAATCAAAAAAAAGTATAGAGAAAGCAAATTGGCATTGTGGTAATTAAGTTTACAAACTATAGTCTACAAAAAATGAATTGCGATAATGGCAATTAAGCATAAGAGAATAGTGTCTGCTGACCTGAAAATGAAGTATGGTCGGCTTCACCAATCTCGTATTATATCTAAACTCATAATAATTGCCACCTTTCTCCATTTGTTTGCATTTCTAAACAAAACATTAAAAACCCCAATTAGTAATAGAACACACAAATTGAAGCCTAATATTGTTTCCGCTTATAAAATTATATCCAATAAATCCCCCCCCCAAAAAAAAAAAGAAAATGGTACCTTATCAATGAGCTCCCCAGATGAAGGAACGTTCTCATAATTCTTATATTGTTCTAATCGTGTCGTTCTGTAGTTTTCCCTCGTGATATGCAATTTGTCCCAAGGAATTCCTTGTATATCCTTTCCTCTTCTCGCTTGTGCAGCGGTCGTATCAGTCACTTTCGTGAGCTGCTCTCATTCCATTAAATTAAAATTTATCCAAAAGAATCGTATCACAAAAATAAAAGATAAAAGATATGAAATTCTATACCTCAAACCTCACCACAACTTCAGAGTTTTGGTGCAGTGACAAAAAATATAATATAAGCACCGCTACACAAAAGTCCAGGTTTCAAGGGGCAAAAAGGGTGCCTAATCTGGGGTGTGTGTCAAAATATGAATTCTAGGTCATAACTCACACAATTTCGGTATTTTGGTGGAATGGCAGGGACTTTAATGTTATCATCATCGAAATTATCGCCATCACTAAGTCATCTTCTATCAAAAATGGGGTCAGCTGTGAAGCAGGGCTCAATAAGAGATCTGACAAAGTTTTACAGTCACGGCTATAAACCTGACACCAACCCTCTTTTTATTGGTACAAAAATTTTGGCTGACGAAACTATGCACAACAGAAGTGCTTGCTGCTTGCTCTAATTCTATGTAACAACTCAAAGGCTTTCATAAAGCTAAATAGAACACAATCGCAAATATAAATTGCTCAAAGAAATTCCTCATGTTGTAAAATATCAAGATTAAGATTCAAACAGAAGAAAAGAGAAAGCACTAACCAGCTCATACTCATTCTCAACTTCACCTCTAGCTCTGTCCCCATCAAATAGATCTCCATTCATACCATCATCATACATGATGTTGCCCATGTCCTCCTCATCTTCAAAGTACTCAAAATACCCAACCCTATTCATTGACATTTTCTATCTGCATCAAACAATTAGAAGAATAAGAAAAACCTTTAGCTTTCACCACTTAATAAAACATGAGTTTTGTCAATTTCACTTTTAAGGTTCAAACCAAGAGTTCATCAAATTTTTTTCTCAAAAAAAATCCCAACACAAACTCATCATAGGGAGAAAAGGCGAGTGAGAAAAATAACTTTTTCAAGTTCTTTCATTATTAGGTTTTATCAACTTCAACTTTTATTACTAAACAAATATAGCATGGGTTTTGTTCATTCCAACACAAAACCACCAAAGGGAAGAGAAATCATACAAATAATAAGAGCAAAAAAATCCCCCCAAGAAAAGAAAAAAGAAAAGATAAGTAAAGGAAAAAACAGATCCTCAACTTGGTGGCACAAAATGAAGGAGAACCACTAGCTCAACACCACCACCACCAATATCTTCTCAAAAATTATAAAACTATTCCAATATTTACAAAAAAAATTCAAAAAACTTCAATTTTTAGTCCCATTCAACTATTAAGGTCAAGGACCCATCAATTTTTTTCCTTTCTAAATCCAACACAAACCCATCATAGATTAAATACAAATTCACATAAAAATTTATAAAAAGAGCACAAAAAAAAAAAAGCAGAGCCTCACCTTGGTTGCAACAAAATAATGTAGAGCCACAAGCTCACCACAAACAACACAATGTCCTCTACAGGATTTATATAATTAAATAAACCAATTTTTAATCCTAATCATCGAGAGGAGGGAAAGCAACCAAGATGGTGATCTTGGGTGTTAATCGAGGAAATATTGGCACAAATATAGTAATCATTTTGGGGATTCTGTGTTCATTTATTAAAACTTGTGCAAAAATATGGGGCCAGGTGACGTGGCAGGTTTCAATATAGACAGCCCAAAATCCAACTGCACACGTTGGTCACGAATTTTCGTAATGGGGACAGCATGATGGGGTTGTTGAGCGAAAAAGAGTGGCCGCTGCTGGAAATATAATAGCAGGGTGCTTGCTGATGTGCTGAGCATAAATCCCAAGTGCTTTGTAATTATCATACATCAATACGAAATGCCTTTCTGTTTTATATAAATTCTGATCATTGATTTCGATTTTGGATGAATCTGAGCCGTTCATTGCAATATGATAGATGTTATTTTACTGTTAATAGCAGCCACTCTAAATCCGTTAAAGAACTAGAGACAGGAGCAGATAATGGAGTTGGTTTCTTTTGGAGGCAGAACCCTTGGATATGTTTGTTTTTGCAAAATTTACCCTTTAGAATGAAAAATAGTTTTGTAAATATGTACCATGTTTCAAAAAAAAAAGAGGAGAGGTTTTTCAGAAGATTGATGTTACAGAAAAAAAAAAATACTGTATTTGCTATTTGCAGCATTTATTGCTACTATTTGAATTCATTGAGAAAACGGAGCTTGCAGGTCCGGAACTGCAGTGCTTATCTACAATCTTGGATAGGACCCAAAGGCCTAAGTGCAAAATAGTCAGTGGACCCCATCCCGGGCTATAAGAGAGCACTGCTGGACCCGTTTCCTCTAATTCAATTTGCGTGGTTGTTCTCCACATTTATTATATGTTTTCATACTTATAACTGAAATATATTTCATAAGGAAATGAAAGGTCAATAATTGCTGCAGGGAAAGAGAATCAGAGAATGATGTGGTAATAGTTGGGAGTTGATATGACACCTTTGTTTAAGAAGTTTAGTTAAAGTAAATGTTGCAAAAGTTAGCATTTTACAACGGGATGATTTCTCGTTAAATGTTTTTAACCAAGCATGAGGTTCCCAAAAAATATTACATGCAATTTCTTACACCTAGATGACCTTTAACTATAAGGACCTAGTTTTGCACCATAATTTCTCAAACCACGAAATTGACATAGGTTAAACTAAAGAGATCAATATATAGGACTGTGGACATTCACTTGGCAAAAGGGTAAACGGAAAAATGGATCTCCAGAATTAAGTTGGAAGGAACCCTACCTCCGATGCCGTGCCAAACATTTACAATTAATTAGTTAGCTATGACGTTCACAACCCTATTTTTTAAAACTAAAATTAGGGTGGTGATAAAAAGCCTAGTTTCTAATTTCTGAAGCTCGGGTCTTATTATTAGTAATCGTTTAGATCGGTAATAGGGTATTTGTATAGTAATCATAGTTTAGGAACTTGAGTTTTAGTAAGTTTATTTTTGAACTAAATTTCTTGAAACTGGGTTTGAAAATTCACAAATTTTGTAACCAGATCCAAATTGTCAAAACGTTTTAAAGACCCTAGAAGAAAAGCTTTACAAGAAAAGTTAAACATAAATGTGTGTAACCTTCTAGACCTCATGCTGGAGAATTTTAAAGCATTTTTTGTCCTTGAGTAGTGGGGGCCTACGGAGATTGACAATTTGATATTGGATTCTCCACAACTTACAACTTGCAAGTATCATCATCCCGACTCTTAGCATTCATAAAGAATATGCTATGAAAATAATGTTTTCAATATATTTTTTGGTAAGCTCATACTCTATAGGGCTCCATTTGGTAATTTTCCATTTCAAGACAACATAGAGAGATATTAAAATATGAGAGAGAGAGAGAGAGAGGTTGATTTTCATCAGAAAAACATTGATTTTCACCAGAAAAACATGAGGGTAGGCTAACATAGGAAAAACTTTCCTAAGACAAAGTTCAGCAATCGGTCCATTTTTTAGTGATCGGTGTCATTCATCCTTTTTTTTTTAAAACGAAAGCAAAACGTCCAGTGTTGCATTAAACGTCGATTTAACGAAATTATATCAAAATTCTTCCAAAAACAAGAAAACAAAAGAAGAGAGAAACAAAGGATAACGCATCCCTGATAAAAAAAACTAAATACTTGTCTTATTCTCACAAAAAGAAAATACCAACCTTCTCCCACATAAATTATCTTTCAGAACCGTTACCGCTTACGGTTGACCTCCTCCGTTTTGCGCTGCCTCATCCTCCAAAATAAAGGGAGCTGAATTCTCCAAGTCCGCTACTGAGCCCTCATCCTCTGCCACAATTCTTGCCTTTTTCTTGACCCTTTTTGCTGCACCACCTGACTAGAATTCAATGATGGCTTCAGTCACATTTAGAATATTCAAAACCGAATTCTTAGAATTATTAAAAATTCTATTATTTCTCTCAAGTCAAATATTCCAACAAACCGCAGAAACCATTATTTCCCAACTTCTCATATGCTCTCTATCCAACTCAATTCCCCAATAACTCCATAGATCACCAAAGATGCTCGGCAGAGATGAAAACCCAAAAAACCTCCAAAATTTATCCCAAACACCCTTTGCTATCAAACATAAGAAAAATAAATGGTTCACTGATTCTGGTTGTGCCTCACAAATACCGCAATGCATCAGACCTACCCACTTTCTCTTGCCTAAGTTGTCTCTCGGCAAGATTGCGTCATTGAAAGCCAACCACAAAATGACATGAACTTTTAAAGGCACAACCCCTCCAAATCTTCCTATCGTTTGTTAACATAACTCCTCCATAATTCAGGATATTATAAAAGGATTTAACCGAAAAACTCCAACTCGATGACCATTTCCATTCCGCGGTATCTATGTTCTCTCTCTCCATTGCTTTCTAGACCTCGAGATAACCAATCAGCATGCATCGTTGTCTCCTTGTTGGGGTTAAAATTTACACTCTATTGACCAAAAGTCAAAATCAAAATCAAACCGCGTACAAGTAGGCTCAACCCAAAACAAACGGATCTTACTGTCGAGTCCAAGCCGGGCCCATGTCCAAATCCAAGTCCAAGCAGGTGGGTTCAAGCCTAGACCGCCCCCTATGCTACAGGAATAATCATCAAGCAATAAATAGGTTTGATATAATTTTTAAGAATAAATGTAAAATAAACGGGCAAAAAGCCAAATTTTGTAAAGCTCATGGCTTACATGGAAAAAAAAATAAGCACATGGGTACAGGATGGGCAAAATGGCAATTTTGTACAAGCCATGGGGCTAAATGAAAAGATGTAAGCCTATAAAAGGACCCCATAATGATTTGATGAAATAATAAGAACTAATCTTGATTCCCAAAAAAAAAAATCTTGAGTTTTGAGCCACTTTTTATTGTGCAAATCTCTCTTTCACTTTTCCTTTCTTTTTTTAAGTGCGCATGTCAGGAGGCTTCGAAAAATGGAAAAAGAGTTGCTTTTGATCTTCAAAAATCAAAATCTTAGTGTTTTTGAACTGTTGCTTCATTAAGTTTTGACCTTACCTGCACCGTGCAAGGTGCGCACCGTGCTAGGTGCCCATTTGGCTAGGTGCACACCCCGTTGGATGCACATCGAGCCAAGTGCGCACCGGCCCAAATGCGTGCCTTGTTAGGCGCACACTTCCCTAAGTACGCACCTTACTGGACCTTTTGGCCCATTCGGGACCCTTTGGCCTCCTTCACTCCCTCGAACTTTGCTAAGTGCGCACCTTACTAAGTGCGCGCTTGGCAGGTGCGTACTTATCATGTGCGCTCATTTCCAAGTGCGTACCTTATTAGGTGAGCGTTTTGGTAGGTGCGCATTTGTCATATGCACACCTTGTCATGCGCTCACTTTGCTAAGTGCACACTTGACATATATACACTTATCATCTTTCCCGTTAGAAAAAATTTCTAACGAAGCGCTATCCCGCACCCCCACAAGGGGGCCCACAAGGGGGCTGCTAGCCCCTTGACCCCCAGCCCGTTGTCCGGATAGCGAGACCCCCGTAAACTCTGTGAGGCCCCCGATACGTCCAAAACACAACATACGCACGTCACACATTGAGTTCACATGACTAGTTTGACCCGTCAATCGGAGGTTCTCTCACTTCAAAGGCGAGAGGTAATTAACAACAACATAGTCCGCGGCTGCTGGAGATTTGGATCCCCACAATCAATAAACCCCGGTCTACCCTAGGCAGGGGGGATCTGTATACGCATGACAAGCGCGCGCATTCCTATCTCAATAGGGTGATGAAAAACACTCTACAGATTCTGGCACGCCCGGTGAGACTTTTTTCTCTTCCCATATTTCGGGTTAAACGTTCATGCGAACTCAATCCATATATATATCGATTGCCTATACTGAAATCATACTTCTTTTTGTAGGTTAACTGCTTTCAATTGCAATCTCGAACTCAGCAACCATGTCTCCCAAGATGAGCTTCATTTCTGACGCAACTCCGGTAGCCTACATAGTCAAGACAAATGCACATGTGATCCTCCCGGCAAGTCTCATAAGGCAGTGAGAGGAGCCTCCATGCCAATTTGGTTCCGTCATCATCTACCCCGCCGGAAGCACTCATCTGGTGGAGACCCCGGCAAACCAAGTGGCCAAACCGACCTCAAGGAGCAGGAGGCCGAATGTGGTGATCGCAAGGGCATCACAACACAAGTACAAGTCGGTGTTTGAACGGCTTTCTGTAGCTCCAGCTAGGGGCAAAACCGTTAGAACAAAAGAAGTCGCCAGACGTCGCGAGCAAGCTCAGGCGATGCCTTCGACGGAAGCGCGAGCGGATGTCTTCTCAAGGTTCCCCATCACCCGACTTACAGCGATTTTCCGGAAAGCGGATGCCCACCAAGCCCTCAAAGCGGAGAAATTAAGGCAAAAGCGGCTCAAATATAGAACCAACAAAAGGGTTAGAGCTCTGACCATGTTGAATTTCATAAAATTCCTAGAACTGAGTTACCCCGTGACACAAGCCGGGCCGGCAGTGAAGCTTGCTAACTCTTTTGAGCCGTTGAAATTGGTTCAGAAGATGCCATGATCGCAAAAATCAAGAAGACTGCGATCCAAACGATACTACGAAAGGACATATCCAAGCCCTAAAGCAGAAAGCATGACGCCATCTCTTCAAGATTCTATCAAGCGCTCTGTGCCGCTGTAACAACCGAGTCTAATTCTACTAATGTCAGTTATCATATGTATGGTGTGTGGTATTTATTTCATCTGTCTTGCTTGACCGTTGCTAGTTATAAATTTACCCCGACAATTCAAATCCTTGCATATAACAATTTAAGTCTCTTAAAACAAATTAAAAATACTTGTCTTGACCTGCTTGGCACCCCTAACCCTGTGGTAGCGTCCTTGCATCGTGTTCTCGTCCCGTTCAGTGAAACGGACGTGGTTGGATGGCTACGCGTACCTACGTGCGTCCGTTCTTGGGGGTATGCTTTTTAATTATAAAATCCTTCATTTTTATTTTTGGAACCCGACAATAATTTTCATTTTTCGAATTCAAATTTTTAGACCCGACCCGGGCGCAATTTTGAAATATTTTACATTTGCGCTAAATCCTATTTTCTAATTTTGTTTTAAACCAACGAAATTGAATTCATAACCCCAGAAAATATTTTTCCCATTTTCTTTAAAATCTTTTTAAAGTTTTTCCCTAACTGATCAACCCCACAAATCCTTCACAAATTTTCCCCCAGCCAATCATAATTGTTTCTTCTCCCCCGGGCCCCACACGTTTCTTTCATTCACTAAAATCTTTCTCATTTTTTCCCTTTATTTTGGCCACGAGCTAATCAGAGCCTCCCATTTTCTCCCCTGGCCCCACACGAATCCCTTCAGCCAATCGCAGCTCTCCCTCTCTCCTTTCTCTTTCTCTTTCTCTCTCTTCTCTCTTCCTCTCTCCTCGCATCACGACAATTTTCTTTCTCCTCGAATCTCTCTCTCCCTCTCTATCTCTCTCTCCCTCTCTATCTCTCTCATCTTCTCTCTCCTCTCGATCTCTCTCTCTCTCTCTCCCCGCGTCTTTTCTCTCTCTCTCTCTTTTCTTTTATAAATCTTTTCCTTCCTCCTTCGAAAACCAACAGAACCCAACCCCTGAAAACCCTAACCACCTCGTTTTCCCTCACCGTTGCCCCAGCGCCGACGCGACCATCGCCGTTCGTCGCAGCTCGTCACCCTCACCTCCTTTCTCACCTCTCCTTCTCCGTTCCCTGCGCGCGCGTCGAGTGCCTGTATGCACAGCCGAGGCCTGCACGTCCCTTCACCACGACGATCACCGGAGTGATCTCGTCGCCGTTCGCTATTCCAGATCGACGCAGCGGTGAGTTTTCACACCCCTTCCTTCTTCCTTCCTTCCTTCTTCCTTCCTTCCTTCTTCTTCCTTTCTCTCATCCTTTCTGTTCTGTACTTGGCCGATGGTCTCCTGCAGAAAGTTCGCCGGAGCTCAGTCAACGCAGACGACGTTCACGACCCCTCTACAAATCAATGTAAGATTCCTCTTCTCCATCCTCCTTCTCTTCTTTCTTCTTATTCTTCTCTTCTTTTCTTCATGCATTCTTGTATCCTTTAAATGTTCACTGTTGTTGTGTTTGGCCGGAATCCGACCGTGCCGGCGACGTTTCCCGACGTTCCAGCGAGGAACCCTGACCCGTGTGGCCCCACTGTTCGTCGTTTGGGTTCATTCCGTGAACCGTGCGCGCGTCACGATCTTTCCCCGCCGACGCGTAACGTTCCGTTTTCCGTTTCGCGACCCGTCGAGGCAAGTTAATTTTGCTACATGCTATTTAAGTCATTTTATACTTATTCTAATACCTGTAGTTTAAATATAGTACCCCATGCATCGTTTTATATCATTTCGATGTTCCGTCTGCATCGGTTTATATTATTTTAGATCTAGAACTTGAAAGGTAATTATTGCATACATGATCACATTTAAATGTTAAATCTCATAACCATAATCATATGTTTAATCACATTTTTGACATAGCCTATGGTATCTTTCTATAGTTTTAATCCATCGGACACTTGTGCGCATTTAAACCAGTTTTAGCTGTGACTTCATCCAGTGAACCTATTTATAGATTATTGCATCCCTGGAAATTCTTAATATTGGTTAACATGATTTAATGGCCATGAATGTCACCCTGTATTCATATAATGTTGAAACCGTCTCTGAACCACAACTGATAACTGTACTGCTAATTAATTGAATCTGCTTTATTGTTTAATTCATTGCTTAGATTACGTTGTTGATAACCATGCTTGATTACTTATAACCATGATTATGCTAGCTGTTTATGAGCACCCACATGTTATCTTTTATACCCTGACATGACTTGCTACACACATATTGATTGACCCGACATGGTACCGTACACTACTTGACTCGACCTGATGTACCATGGTTTGACCCGTTACCTGATCTTGTGTCTAATGCCAATAAACCTGACATGTAGTCCTCACGGACCATTCCTGCTGTCTATCCAGACAAACCTGCTCTTACCTGATCCTGTGTTGGCATTAGTTCTTGATTACTGAATACCTGACTTGACATACATAACTTGGGGTATGGGGAAATCAAGGGTGAAACCTGACCTGTAACTCAACAGTTCGATACCTGTTCTGATCAGTCTTACGGGCTCGGCCAGCCCCGGAGTGATGATGCTGACATCACTCGTCTGTACCTGCTACCTTTTACTGCCTAGCGGCACGTCTCGGTTTCAGCCCGAGAGTCTGTAGACCGTGGTCCCGGGCATACACGGGATACTATTGAGTTGCATCGATGATTCATCAAATTGATTTCAAAGACTTTAGAATAGATAACCCAATAGACCAGTTTAGTTTACTCACGGCACACTACCCTGCACTGCCCTGATTTATATCACTGTTACACTTGCTTTATGACTCATGATTATATTTGCATTGCTTGTTACCCTGTTACACTTTATTACTTGATGACATGACGCGCTGACGTCTGGATTTTGCATGGCCCAGATTCTGTACCGTTGCTGCAGTCCGAGCAGGAGTACTTCAGCCAGTAGGCTGAGCTGTGAGGTGTCAACAGTAGTTAGTTCTTTTATTTTCTGCATTTTATTCCTGATGTGAGCCCTTATTATGGGACATACATTCCATTTATTGTGTTTGGGATCTTTTGCTTCCGCACTTTTATTATTCTTGACTCATGTTATCTTGGCTTATGGACATGTTTTAGATAGTTTTATTTTGTTCTTGATATCTCTACAGCCGTAATGTGACTGTGGATGGATACTTCCTACCCACAGGTAGCATGGTTGGCTATGTCACGTGCCCAATTTAGCGTACTCTGGGAAGCGGGGCGTGACATGGTTCTTTTGGTATCAGAGCCATAGGTTAGTCGGGTTGATTCTTTTGTAGTTGGGTATTGTACCCAATACACGAATCAGAATACCCATGTTTAGGAAACATGTCCTGCCACCTTGCCGTTTTACCGTTCTTGAATCAAGTTCTTCTTGATTATATCTCTTACGATGTGCAAACTTCCTTTGCATATCGACTCGAAACCTGATTCCTTATTATCTCTAGGACTTAGGCGACTTGGGTGGAGTTATGTAATTGTGGCTATGATACTGCGGCATAGTTACAATGCGGTACTCTATTTAAGTAACTTGGAGTTCTAGCCTTGATCTATAATTTGAATCTGTTATCATGCTAATCTTGGGTGTTTTGATTTCAGGAACATGGCAGACAAGAATCTGAAGACGTACCAAAGGCGTGTTGACGAAGCCGCCATGCTTGGAGTGATACGGGGAATGCTGGAGAATCAAAAGAGACAGAATGAGTTGATCCAGCAGCAGGCTGAATCGTTTCAGGAAGGTTTGCAGACCGTTCAGCAGTCCGTGAACAATGTTGGAGCTAAGCCAGTTGATCGTGTGGGGACCGTAGCAGACTTCAGGCGTTTGGGTCCGTCGGTATTTACTGGTTTGGAGGAGCCGTTGCCAGCGGAGCAGTGGCTAGTTGACACGGAGAACTTACTTATTGCGGCACAGATTCCAGATGATAAAAGAGTTGATATGGTATGCATTCAGTTAGTGGATTACGCCCGTGAATGGTGGCTTGTGGAGGAGACCCGCTTGCCCAAGCCGATCAAGTGAGCGGATTTTTCGAAGAGTTTCCTAGAGAAGTTCTTCCCGCGGACCGCACGGGAGGAAATGGAAGAGAAGTTCATCGGTCTGAAGCAGAATGGAGCACCCGTAAATGTGCATGCAGCTGAATGGACATGGCTCAGTAGATTCGCTGGACCTTTAGTTGCCAACGATGCAGATAGGGCAAGGTGGTTCATGCGCAGCTTGGATGTGGACATCCAGAGGCAGATTGTCTCCCTGGGTTTGACCACTTTCTCACAGGTTCTTACGGCAGCCCGAGAACAGCAGAGCCTATCAGGGAAGACTGGGAGTTCACAGCAGATAGCAGTTGCGGTAAGGAAGCCAGCATTTGTACCAAACCGAGCTCATGGTCGCAGAGGTATTCCAGTGGACCGTCGTGGCGTAACACCGATGAAGAAGCCTGTTGTCATTGATCGAAGAAGGAGCGTGATTTGTGACTACTGCCATTTACCTGGACACGTGCAAAAGGAGTGTCGAAGGAGGCAGGGACTCTGTTTAGTTTGTGGAGCGGCAGATTACACTGTCAGCGCTTGTCCGTCGAAGCTTCGTACGAGGGATGATATTCAGAAGCCTCCGCAGAAACCGTTCCAGGGACAGAAGCAGCTGACTCAAGGACCTAATCAGGCTCGAGCTTTTACCTTGACGGCTGAGGAAGCTAAGGCTTCGGGAGAAGTTGTTTCAGGTATTCTACTCGTTCATGGTTTTCCCGCATTAACGTTATTTGATTCTGGTCATCCCATTGTTTTATGTCATCCAAGTTTATAGCTACACACTCGATTACCTGCACGACACTGTCTAGTTTCTGGGACATACACACTGGGAATGGGAAAATCATATCTAGTAGGGAATGTAAAGATTGTACAGTTGTTGTTTGCGGACGGGAGCTTCTTGCAGATTTCTTGGTGATTGATACGGGAAGCTACGAAGTCGTCTTGGGAATGGATTTTCTTGGCACTTTCTACGCTCACATTGATTGTAGAGCAAAGGAAGTGATTTTCCAGATTCCCGGACATCCCGAGTTTATCTTTACTGGAGGAAGCAGTTCTGTCGGGCCAGTCGAGTTTAGGGCTAGGCCGACAACTAATATTCTTGCAGCAATGGAGGTTGATGGAAGTGAAGAGCCAGCTGTTGTTCGTGATTTTATGGACGTGTTTGAAGACGTATCGGGATTACCGCCGAAGCGAGACGTGGAGTTCGCAATTGATCTTGTTCCTGGTGCAGCGCCAGTATCTAAAGCGTATTATCCAATGGCACCAGTGGAGTTGGAAGAAGTCAAGAGACAGGTTGCTGAATTGCGTGCGAAGGGTTGGATTCGGAGCAGTAACTCGCCTTGGGGAGCTCCAGTTCTTCTAGTTAAGAAGAAAGATGGCACGAGAAGAATGTACATCGACTATCGAGAATTAAACCGGGTGACTATTAAGAACAAGTACCCGATCCCTCGCATTGGCGAACTTTTTGAGCCGCTTAGTGGTGCGAGGGTATTCTCGAAGCTGGATTTGCGATCCGGATATCATCAGGTCCGAGTGAAAGCAGAAGATATTTGCAAGACGGCGTTCCGAACTCGGTATGGACATTACAAGTACTTAGTGATGCCCTTCGGAGTAACGAATGCACCGGCAATATTCATGGACCTGATGAACCGAATCTTTTCACCATTCTTGGACCAGTTTATTATGGTGTTCATTGACGATATTCTGGTTTACTCGAAGAGTTTTGAAGAGCATGCTGAACATTTGAAGATCGCACTGCAGACATTGAGACAGGAGAAGTTATATGCGAAGATGAGCAAGTGCGAGTTTTGGCTGGAGGAAGTAAAGTTTTTGGGGCATGTTGTGTCTGGCGATGGAATCGCCGTCGATCCCGAAAAGATTGCAGCAGTTCGAGATTGGCCGATTCCGAAGAATGTTGCAGAAATAAGAAGTTTTCTTGGTCTAGCCGGGCATTACAGAAAATTTGTGGAGAACTTTTCTCGTCTGGCGGAGCCATTGACCAAACTTACGCGCAAGGAGGTACCTTTTGTGTGGACGGATAGATGTGCGTCAGCTTTTAAGATATTGAAGCAGAAATTGATAACCGCCCCTATTCTGACCGTGCCAGATAATTCCGGAGGATTCGTGATTCACAGCGACGCATCTGGGAAAGGTTTGGGATGTGTTTTGATGCAGCATGGAAAGGTTGTAGCGTACGCATCAAGACAGTTGAAGACCCATGAGAAGAATTACCCAACTCACGACTTGGAGCTTGCGGCTGTGATTTTTGCTTTGAAGATTTGGAGACACTACCGTTTGGGCGAAAGAGTCGAAGTTTTCATGGATCATAAGAGTTTGAAGTATGTGTTCACGCAGAAGGAGCTTAATATGAGGCAGCGTAGATAGCTAGAGCTGATGGCTGACTACGATCTTGATCATAAGTACTATCCGGGGAAGGTTAATGTTGTGCCAGATGCGCTCAGTCGATTACTGGCAATTCAGATGTTGACTACGCAGAAAGAACTCGTTGAAGACTTTCGAAGATTTGATTTGGAGGTTGTGCTACCACATTCTTCGGGACAGTTGATGCTGCTGCAAGTACATTCGTCGCTGATCGAGAATATTAAAGCAGCGCAATCGCAGGATCCTAAATTGCAAAAGTTTCGAGAACAGGTTGAAGCCGGACTACGAACAGATTTACTGATGCATGAAGATGGTTCGTTGAGATAAGGTAGCCGTTTGTGTGTGCCAAAGGGAGATATTCACGAAGAACTTATGAAGGAGGCACACAGTTCAGCTTATTCCGTACATCCAGGAGGCACGAAGATGTACCGAGACTTACGACAGCATTTCTGGTGGGAAGGTATGAAACGGGAGATCGCTCACTTTGTGGCAAAGTGCTTGGTGTGTCAGCAAGTTAAGGCTGAACATCAAAGGGTTGCTGGTTTATTGCAACCACTTCCGATTCCTCAGTGGAAGTGGGTACATATAACCATGGATTTCGTGACAGCTCTACCGCGGAGTCCAAAAGGCAACAATGCAGTATGGGTAATTGTTGATCGTTTGACCAAGGCAGCTCATTTTATCCCTTTTCGGGTTGGTCAATCAACAGAGACTTTGGCGGAACGGTACATGCAGGAGATTGTAAGATTGCATAGAGTACCGGTAAGCATCGTGTCCGATCGTGACACTCGGTTTTTATCACATTTTTGGCGGAGTTTACAGGAAAGTTTGGGGACTCGATTGAAGTTTAGCACAGCTTATCATCCTCAAACTGATGGTCAGTCGGAGAGAACGATCCAAACTCTTGAAGATATGTTGAGAGCGTGCATGTTGGACTTCAAGGGTTCATGGGAGGATCATCTACATTTGGTGGAGTTTTCTTACAACAACAGTTTCCAGGCAACTATTCAGATGGCTCCATTTGAAGTTTTGTATGGTCGCAAATGCCGTTCACCTGTTTGTTGGGACGATGTCGGTGAGCGAAGATTGTTGGGACCAGATTTGGTTGTGCAGATAGTTGAGAAAGTTAACACTATCAGGAATCATATGAAAGCAGCACAAGACAGACAGAAGAGTTGGGCGGATACGTCGAGAAGACCTCTAGAGTTCGCCGTGGGTGATTTGGTATTCTTGAAGATATCACCGACTAGAGGGGTGATTCGTTTTGGAAGTCGAGGAAAGCTCAGTCCTCGATTCGTTGGGCCCTTTAAGATCTTGGAGCGTTTTGGTGAGGTAGCGTATCGTTTGGCGTTACCGCAATCCTTGGCGAATGTGCACGATATGTTTCACGTATCTCAACTCCGTAAGTATGTTCGAGATGAAACACATGTGTTGGATCATTCGGAGCTGACGGTACGTGAAGACTTGACTTTTGAAGAGCGACCGGTTGAAATTGTGGATCGAAGGGAAAAGGTTCTTAAGAACAAGCTTATCCCTCTTGTACTTGTTTCTTGGGGTAACCGCTCGCATGGAGAGTCCACTTGGGAACGAGAAGATGAAATCCGGCAGAAATTTCCTCATCTTTTCTTGTAGTTGTTTGTCGTCTATCTTTTGTATTCTTGGAATTTCGAGGACGAAATTCTTTTTGTAGTTGGGTATAATGTAACAACCGAGTCCAATTCTACTAATGTCAGTTATCATATGTATGGTGTGTGGTATTTATTTCATCTGTCTTGCTTGACCGTTGCTAGTTATAAATTTACCCCGACAATTCAAATCCTTGGATATAACAATTTAAGTCTCTTAAAACAAATTAAAAATACTTGTCTTGACCTGCTCGGCACCCCTAACCCTATGGTAGCATTCTTGCATCGTGTTCTCATCTCGTTCAGTGAAACGGACGTGGTTGGATGGCTACGCGCACGTACGTACGTCCGTACGTCCGTTCTTGGGGGTATGCTTTTTAATTATAAAATCCTTCATTTTAATTTTTGGAACCTGCCAATAATTTTCATTTTTCGAATTCAAATTTTTGGACCCGACCCGGGCGCAATTCTGAAATATTTTGCATTTGCGCCAAATCCTATTTTCTAATTTTTTTTTAAACCAACGAAATTGAATTCATAACCCCAGAAAATATTTTTACCATTTTCTTTAAAATCTTTGTAAAGTTTTTCCCTAACTGATCAACCCCACAAATCCATCACAAATTTTCCCCAGCCAATCATAATTGTTTCTTCTCCCTCGGGCCCCACACGTTTTTTCATTCACTAAAATCTTTCTCATTTTTTCCCTTTATTTTGGCCACGAGCCAATCAGAGCCTCCCATTTTCTCCCCTGGCCCCACATGAACCCCTTCAGCCAATCACAGCTCTCCCTCTCTCCTTTCTCCTTCTCTTTCTCTCTCTTCTCGCATCACGACAGTTTTCTTTCTCCTCGAATCTTTCTCTCTCCTCTCGATCTCTCTCCCCCTCTCTATCTCTCTCCTCTTCTCTCTCCTCTCGATCTCTCTCTCTCTCTCTCCCCGCGTCTTTTCTCTCTCTCTCGCTCTTTTCTTTTATAAATCTTTTCCTTCCTCCTTCGAAAACCAACAGAACCCAACCCCTGAAAACCCTAGCCGCCTTGTTTTCCCTCACCGTTGCCCCAGCGCCGACGCGACCATCGCCGTTCGTCGCAGCTCGTCACCCTCACCTCCATTCTCACCTCTCCTTCTCCGTTCCCTGCGCACTGCGTCGAGCACCTGTGTGCACAGCCGAGGCATGCACGTCCCTTCACCGCGACGATCACCGGAGTGATCTCGTCGCCGTTCGCTATTCCAGATCGACGCAGCGGTGAGTTTTCACACCCCTTCCTTCTTCCTTCCTTCTTTCTTCTTCCTTTCTCTCATCCTTTCTGTTCTGTACTTGGCCGATAGTCTCCTGCAGAAAGTTCGCCGGAGCTCCGTCAACGCAGGCGACGTTCACGACCCCTCTACAGATCAATGTAAGATTCCTCTTCTCCATCCTCCTTCTCTTCTTTCTTCTTATTCTTCTCTTCTTTTCCTCATGCATTCTTGTATCCTTTAAATGTTCACTGTTGTTGTGTTTGGCCGGAATCCGACCGTGTCGGCGACGTTTCCCGATGTTCCAGCGAGGAACCCTGACCCGTGTGGCCCCACTGTTCGTCATTTGGGTTCATTCCGTGAACCGTGCGCGCGTCGCAATCTTTTCCCGCCGACGCGTAACGTTCTGTTTTCCGTTTCGCGACCCGTCGAGGCAAGTTAATCTTGCTACATGCTATTTAAGTCATTTTATACTTATTCTAATACCTGTAGTTTAAATATAGTACCCCATGCATCGTTTTATATCATTTCGATGTTCCGTCTGCATCGGTTTATATTATTTTAGATCTAGATATTGAAAGGTAATTATTGCATACATGATCACATTTAAATGTTAAATCTCATAACCATAATCATATGTTTAATCACATTTTTGACATAGCCTATGGTATCTTTCTATAGTTTTAATCCATCGGACACTTGTGCGCATTTAAACCAGTTTTAGCTGTGACTTCATCCAGTGAACCTATTTATAGATTATTGCATCCCTGGAAATTCTTAATATTGGTTAACATGATTTAATGGCCATGAATGTCACCCTGTATTCATATAATGTTGAAACCGTCTCTGAACCACAACTGATAACTGTACTGCTAATTAATTGAATCTGCTTTATTGTTTAATTCATTGCTTAGATTACGTTGTTGATAACCATGCTTGATTACTTATAACCATGATTATGCTAGCTGTTTATGAGCACCTACATGTTATCTTTTATACCCTGACATGACTTGCTACACACATATTGATTGACCCGACATGGTACCGTACACTACTTGACTCGACCTGATGTACCATGGCTTGCCCCTTACCTGATCTTGTGTCTAATGCCAATAAACCTGACATGTAGTCCTCACGGACCGTTCCTGCTGTCTATCCAGACAAACCTGCTCTTACCTGATCCTGTGTTGGCATTAGTTCTTGATTACTGAATACTTGACTTGACATACATAACTTGGGGGTATGGGGAAATCAAGGGTGAAACCTGACTTGTAACTCAACAGTTCGATGCCTGTTCTGATCTGTCTTACGGGCTCGGCCATCCCCGGAGTGATGATGCTGACATCACTCGTCTGTACCTGCTACCTTTTACTGCCTAGCGGCACGTCTCGGTTTCAGCCCGAGAGTCTGTAGACCGTGGTCCCGGGCATGCACGGGATACTATTGAGTTGCATCGATGATTCATCAAATTGATTTCAAAGACTTTAGAATAGATAACCCAATAGACCAGTTTAGTTTACTCACGGCACACTACCCTGCACTGCCCTGATTTATATCACTGTTACACTTGCTTTATGACTCATGATTATATTTGCATTGCTTGTTACCCTGTTACACTTTATTACTTGATGACATGACGCGCTGACGTCTGGGTTTTGCATGGCCCAGATTCTGTACCGTTGCTGCAGTCCGAGCAGGAGTACTTCAGCCAGCAGGCTGAGCTATGAGGTGTCAACAGTAGTTAGTTCTTTTATTTTCTGCATTTTATTCCTGATGTGAGCCCGTATTATGGGACATACATTCCATTTATTGTGTTTGGGATATTTGCTTCCGCACTTTTATTATTCTTGACTCATGTTATCTTGGCTTATGGACATGTTTTAGATAGTTTTATTTTGTTCTTGATATCTCTACATCCGTAATGTGACTGTGGATGGATACTTCCTACCCACAGGTAGTATGGTTGGCTATGTCACGTGCCCAATTTAGCGTACTCTGGGAAGCGGGGCGTGACAGTCACGCAAAAGCAACAGGGAAAATCCGGAAAGGAGGCACCATGCCTCCCAAGGACCCAGTCGGGCTGACCATCTTCAGTCGCTTATCCTTTCCCGAAAAGGAAGGATCATGATGACAGTCCGAAAGATCAACCGCCGAAGATAAAGAGATGGCTGGATATGTGGTCCACACTATATATATATATATAGCAGGCACACTCAGCAAGAGTAAGAATGGGGCCACCACATCCCAAGCCCAATCCGGTTTGAACGTGGCTGCCACTTCCCAAGACCAGCCTCCTCCGGAAGATGATGAAAACCCTGTCGGTAAGGATGATAAGCAGAAGGAGCCCTCAACTCGTGAGGAGTCAAGCACGGAAAGCAATAAAGAGCCGATTTTCATCTCTAAGGCTGCAGAACAACAGCCGCTTCAAGAAATTCGGAAACAGCTCAAAAGTAAAGACCAGGAGTGGCCAAGCTCTACTCCAAGATTAACGACTTGAAAAATGTCGTGTTACATCTCATTGCTAAAGTCACTCAGGGACAATCCAATCAAGTGCATGGCTCCACCCATGAATTAGGAAGCGATGCCCCGAAGCAGCTGACACCTGTCCCCTAAAGTCCAAAAGTAGGCGAACCACACGAAAGTCGGCTATATCCTATCTCGGGAAATGTCTTGACTACCGACGACAACAATCCGCTAACACAATATCAAATCATGGATTTGGTCGCCAACAAAGCCAAAATATTGGTAACCGAAACCGAAGCGCAAAAAGATGTCAGCAGTAGCTGGAGACCATATCCTGATTGGTATGATCTGGTAGAATTTCCTAGTAGCCATGTCATCCCCAAATTCGGAAGATTTGATGGGACAGAAAATGCGAATCAGCACATCACACACTTTAAAGCCTCATGCGGGAATACTGGGGGCAATGATGCACTTTTCCTCCGCCAGTTCGTTAATAGCCTAACCGATGTCGCTTTCGACTGGTACGCGAGCATACCGGATGGTTCCGTTACCACTTTCGTCCAAATAAAATCTCTGTTTCGGCAAGGTTCATGAGTGTTAGCGATAAGATTACCATTGCCGATCTCGTAAGGACCAAGCCAAAGAACAACGAAAGCGGTACGAATTTTATAACCTGATGGCGCAATCTCTCCGTCAAATGTGAGCCACCGTTGGAACTAGATCAATCCATCAATCTCCTTATCGAAAATCTTGGTACCTGGATGAATCATTTTCTATGCACCGTAGGTCTCAAGACATTCCAAGAGATGAACAAGAAAATTCAAATGTTGGTGCGCTCAAAACAGAAATCCACTTCGGACCCTCAAACTAACAACAGATCCTGGAGGAACCGAAAGGACGATAATTGCAAAGGCGGAAAATCCATCGATACTGACTCTTTTAATACTTCGGTTGACTGAAATAAGTATGGGACAAGCGGGCCCAATGTCTACCAACCCCGAGAGCCAACTTTGGAGGAAAGGAGAAACGGGATCTACTCTTTCAAAAGAGACAAGGTCCATAAAATATTCAAGAATGCTCTTAAGAATGGCTTGCGGCTGTCAGAACCAAATAGTCTGAGTGAAGCAAATAGGACCGGTCATCCCAATTTTTTCCCATACCAACGAGTGTTAGGACACACTATCGAAAACTGTTGCATTTTCAAGGATTGGGTCGAGAAACAATAAAGGTCGGAGAAATCTCCTTGTCCCCTGGCGTGTTGACAAACGATCAAGCCGCGACCGCCAATTTTATACGAACAGAAACCGAGGTATTTCGGGAACCTATCACTCTCAATTGTTCACCCTTCCCTGAAAGGAGCAAACCACGACAACAGTCCAAAGGTTCAACAAGTAACACTGACAATGAGGAGGCAACAGACAGATACGCAGTCCATATGGTCTACATGATCGGACCTGAAGAAACAAATCCTCCTATGCTTCACACCAATGGTGATGATATGGTTGACACTGCTCAATACTAGCCTGGTTCAGATAATGATAAGGTCTCTGCTCAAGCTGTTAAGCAAAAAGAGCCTATGGCTCCTAGAGAATCAAGCTCAGACGATGAGAATAGCCTAGTCATTATCCCTGAAATTACAGAACGAGCATTATTCCAATGGCTTCAAAAGTAGCTTCAAGACAGGGACGAGAAGTTGGCCAAGGTTTATTCCAAAGTCGACGAGCTGACAAACGTCGTGGCAGATCTCACGACCCAAGTCACCCAATTGCAATTACAACAAAATCAAAATCTGGTTCATGAACCAAGGGTTGATATCCTAAAACAGCCAGCTAGTACTCCTTCCAGCCCAAGAGCAAAACACCTTTGCGAAAAACAGCTGCGATCAGCCTCCAATCCCTCCGATAGGTACACTGAACGGGGTAACCGGACAGCAGGCGAACCAAAAACCGATCGGCCTCAAGGACCGGCATCATGAAAGGCGCCGACTCTAATAGAGAGAAGGACGAAAGTCCACTCCTTTAGGAAGTACGAAGTGTGCAAAATATAAAAGGACGTCTTGAACAACGGTCTGCAACTGCCTATTCCAAAGAGGCCACATGAAATGAACATGACCGACAATCCCATATACTGCCCATATCATAGGATGGTGAGTCATACCATCGAAGACTGCTATATTTTAAAAGAATGGGTGAGGAACCAATACAGGATTGGGAAAACCTTACCGTCCTCGGATGTACCGGCAAACCACCAAGTTATGATCATCAACTCAGCTCCGCCAAGATCAAAGTTCTAGAAGCTCGGATAAGCAAACACAGTTGACCACCACGTCGTTAAACTGGGAACATTTGACCACCACGTCGTTAAACTGGGAATAATTGACCCTTAAGTCTTTAAACTGGGAAATTAAAAAAGAAAAAAATAAAGGGTCAGTCTACAAGCGAAAGGGGCATGATGTTAGGAATATGTATGCCCTAGAGGCCATTATTGTACATGTGATGTATATTATAGTGGATGCTTAGACATATATATAGAGGACTTTCTTACTCGACATGATAGTATACTATATGGTTACTCTTTATCTTAACATGTTGACTAGTATTCTTTACTGTCTTGCTCTCACATGTTGATAAAGCCCTTAGGATATGTACTTGACTACCAGGATTATGATGAGATCATACTAGTGGGGCTAGGGTGGTCCACAAGTACATCCTTTAATCAGTTCCTAGTCATGAGAATATCGAGACCAAGGCATCGATATTCCAGTGTAGACTAGTGTGTACGTTTCTTGTGCTTTAGAGGGCGATGGTTGATCCCACAACCATTGGTGTGTGACATCAAAGATTGTACACATGTGCTCATTGGAGAATGGGTACACCGAACAGGACTTGCCGAGGACTCCTATGTGGTAGTATACCTATCATTAGACAGCAGTCCTCTGGTGACACTGGTACAGGTTAGTCTGTAGATCCGAGATCGTCATACAGTCTTGTGTGGCTCCTACTGTGCTTTGATTTCCTCCCTACCACGGCTCAAAGGAGTCGTGCAAACATGTGGATTTTGGGTACAGTCCCGAGTCACATAGAGGCAATGAGCGATAGGAGGGGTTTCGTCTCTCCCGGTATTGGGGGTTGATGTTGCGCTATGCTCGATTGGCTATAACTGGAAGTCCCTGGCCAGGGCTGCTGCTGAGATTTACTGATAAGAGTTATCAATAGTTTCTCAAACCGTTATAGGCCAGACATCGGCATGACTTATCACGTTACTAGGGCCTGACGTTTACCACCCCTAGACATGATATGCGACATATCAGACGAAGAGACTGGACTGTACGTTAGTGTTACTGATAGGATTCATGGAGAGTATGGATGAGCTTGCTTGTTGACCTTCATATCGCTCAATACCCGGATAGCCGTTACGTCCAGCTAGTACCGCTGACGACTTGTCGGTGATTGATGTGATCATCACCTACTGCTGGCGTATTGACGAGTCTTTAGAGTCCTATACAGAAGTTTCCTGGTTCGAGCGAAATGAAGTAGGGAACATGTGTGATATGTGCGTGAGCCTGATTAAATACGTGTATGTGATACCGTATTGTAATCTGGCAGTTATCTGATGTCAGTCAGGTTATATGTGATATAACCGGATTATCGAATCAAGTGTTGCTTTGATAATGTGATATTCAGATTAATGATATTAGTCGGTTATATGTGATATAACCGGATTATTAGATCAAATGTTGATTTAATAACGTGATATATATTATATGTGATATAATTATATCTTAACTAATATCATTAGCTCACTAATTGATATATATATATATATTAATGTATATTTGATATATATATATATATATTAATGTATATTTGATATATATATATATATATATATATTATATGAAGCATGGAATGTTTTTCTATTTTGAGAAAATAGAAAAATGAGGTGTAAATTGTGGAGATATTTGTGGAATGGACAAGGCATGTATTTTATTATTTGTATATTAGTCTTGACTCACTATTCAAGCATGGTTGCAATTTAGAATTGCAAATTTATTCCATGCTTGAATGAGTGAGGAGAGAGAGAGCCATTTTGAGTTTACTCTCATCATTTTCATTCTTCATGCCTTAGCCATTTTCTCTTGAGCTCTTGCTTCCTCTTGCTCTCTACAATTTCCCTCACCTCACCTCCAAGTTCAAACCCTCACATGTGATGTGAATCATTGAACTTGTGAGAACCCTAGTGAGCTTTCTAATCCCCTACTTCACCATCCCACACCAAACTAACAATTTAGTGTGGTGTGTTTCCTACACTAAAGGAGTTTAGTGTAGAGGTAGCTTGAGTTAGAGAGACTTCGGGTGGATCGTCTATGGCGCGATAATCACGAAAGAGATTCGTTCAACTCGAAGAGGAGCCCAGTAGAGTCGTGTGGACTTCAACCCGGAGGTTTTGAAGAGAAGGACACGATCTACAAGGGTATAACCTCTTTCACTTCTCATAGTCTATTGATATTAAACTTATAAACCCTAATCACCTAGCTAACGATCTTGGTAAGTCTAGCTTAGCGCCATAAAAATTTGAATTTGGCATGCTTGATGCCACTTGGACCTCATGGTGGTGCTATGGTAGACTTTCACACGAATGAAAACTTGAAAAGGCTTCGTGAGTAAAAATAGTGAGACTACCCGCGAGCTTGTAAGAACCCGCAAGGGAGCAAACTCGTTGAAAAAAACGGTATGTCCAAAAGAAAAACGGGTACGGATGAAAACCCGAAAAGGCTCCGTGAGTAAAAACAACAGGACTGCCGATGAGTTTGTAAAAAAAACCCGAAAGGGCGCAAACTCGTGAAAAGAAATGAAAATAAATTCGCAGAGTCTCTCGACTTTGTAAGGAGAATATCCTTGCGTGAGATCTTTATGACTCACAAAGGGGCAACACACTTAGGAATCCCCACGATTCCTATGGGGAATCTACACATACGAAATCCTCTCGACCCGCAAGGAGAAAATACTTTTATGAGACTCTTACGGCTCATAAAATTTAAAAGCCTTAGGTGACAGGGGCCTAAACCTGTCTCCTAAGCAATCGCTCCATAACAGGCAACGGCAAATGATGAGTTGCTTCTGGCATTATGCTTCAGTGTTAGCGATGCTGATGCCGACCCAAAATCCAAATCCCACACTCGCAATGTCCTCTCGATCTTGTGAGAAGAATATTCCCGCGTGAGATCCTTACGACTCACAAAGGAGCAACACACTTGTGGTCCTCATGACTCCTAAAGAGAAAATACACCTACGAGATCCTCTCGACTCATAGGGAGAAAATGCTTTTATGAGGTCCTTACGGTTCATAAAATTGAAAAGTTTTAGGTGATAGGGGCCTAAACCTGTCTCCTAAGCCATCGTTCCCCAACGGGCATAGAAAATGATGATTCGCTCCTGCTACCGTATTCCAGTGTAGCGATACTGATGCCAAACCTAAACCAAAATCCCCAAATCCTCTCATGGCAAATGATGATTTACTCCTGGTACCATATTCCGGTGTAGCGATGTTGATGCCAAACCAAAAACCAAAATCCCCAAATCCTCTCATGGCAAATGATGATTTTCTCCTAGTACCATATTCCAGTATCGTGATGCTGATGCCAAAAAAAAATCCAAATTCCAAGCCCCACACTGCAGTGCATCAAATTCAAAGGTCCTACCAAACAAAGTAGGAATTAGACAATTCAAACTAAAGTCCCACCTGGAAACGCTTCCAAGCTCAAAAGCCCCGCCGGACAGATTGGAATCTCCCAAAACAAATCAAATCAATCAATTCCAACAATGACCTCTACGTCAAAAATAGTGACTCTCTACGCAAGGGGAAATGCCAAACATACACTCCATGCAAGGGGAGACGTCAAATAGACACTCCTTTTCGGAGAAACATCAAACCGACACTCCGTCTCGGGGAAACGTCAACCGGTGACACTCTGTGTCGGGGAAACGTCAAACATCAATACTCCATGTCAGGAAAATGTCAGACAGGGACACTTCGTGCCAGGGATGAGTCAACCAGCGATACTCCGTGCCGGGGATACGTCATACACCGACACTCCGTCTCGGGGAAACGTCAACCAGCGACACTCCGTGCCGGGGAAACGTCAAACAGATACTTCGTCTCGGAGAAACATCAACCAGCGACACTCCGTGCCGGGGAAACGTCAAACAGACACTCCATATCGGGGAAACGTCAACCAGCAACACTCTGTCTCGGGGAAACGTCATACACCGATACTCTGTCTCGGGGATGCATCACACACCAACACTCTGTATCGACGAAATGTCAACCAGCGACACTCCGTGCCAGGGATATGTTATGTACATACACTCCGTCTTAGGGAAACGTCAACCAGTGACACTCCGTGCCAGGGATACCTTATATACAGATACTCCGTCTCGGGGATACGTCATACACCGACACTCCGTCTCGGGGATGCGTCATACACCGACACTCCGTCTCAGGGAAAGGTCAACCAGTGACACTCCGTACCAGGCATACGTTACGTACAGACACCCCGTCTTAGGGAAACGTCAAACAGACACCCCGTTTGGGGGAAACGTCAACCAGCGACACTTCGTGTTAGGGAAACGTCAAACAAACACTCCGTCTCGGGAAAACGTCACACAAACTCCATCTCGGGGAAACGTCAACCAGCAACACTTCGTGCTGGGGATACGTCATACACTAACACTCCATCTCGGGAAAACGTCAACCAGCGACACACCATGCCGGGGATACGTCAACCAGCGACACTCCGTGCCGGGGATATGTCATACACCAACACTTCATCTCGGAGATACGTCAAGCATCGACCGTCCATGTCGTAAAAAGGGCAGTGACAGCCTCCCAAAAGCAGGAACCAAATCAAGTCAACCCCCACGCAAAAGAAGATCCGTCAATTTCATGCACACGACCCATACATATAGTGTGGATTCATTGATGGGGGACTTTGTTGGGGTTAAAATTTACACCCCATTGATTAAAAGCCAAAATCAAACCGCGAACAAGTAGGCTCAATCTAAAGCAAACGGACCCTATTGTCAAATCCAACCCGGGCCCACGCCCGAACACAAGCCGGGCCCATGCCTAAATCCAAGTCCAAACAGGTGGGCTCAAGCGCAGACCAGCCCCCATGCCAAAAGAATAATCATCAAGCAATAAATATGTTTGATATAATTTTCAAGAATAAATGTAAAATAAACGGGCAAAAAACCAAATTTTGTAAAGCTCATGGCTTATGTGCAAAAAGAAATAAGCACATAGGTATGAGATGGGAAAAATGCCAATTTTGTACAAGTTATGAGGCTAAATGAAAAGATGTAAGCCTATAAAAGGCCCCCATGATGATTTGAGGAAATAATAAGAACTAATATTGATTCCTCAAGAAAAACAAAATCTTGAGTTTTAAGCCACTCTTTATTGCGTAAGTATCTCTTTCACTTTTTCTTTCTTTTTTTGAAGTGCACACGTCAGAAGGTTTCGAAAAAGGGAAAAAGAGCCCATTTTGATCTTCAAAAGTCAAAATCTTAGTGTTTTTGGACTGTTGCTTCATTAGGTTTCAACCCTACATGCACCGTGCTAGGTGTGCACCGTACTAGGTATCCATTTGCCTAAGTACGCACCCCGTTGGGTGCACATCGAGCCAAGTGCGCACCTTACTGGACCTTTTGGCCCATTCGAGACCCTTTGGCCCATTCAAGACCCTTTGGCCCCCTTCACTCCCTCGCATTTTGCTAAGTGCGCACCTTGCTAGGTGCGCGTCTCGGCATGTGTGCACTTGTTATGTGCGTCCCCTTGCTAAGTGCGCACCTTGCTAGGTGAGCGTTTCGGCAGGTGTGCACTTGTCATGTGCACATCTTGTCACATGCTCACTTTGCTTAGTACGCACTTGACATATATATACTCATCATCTCTCCCATTAGAAAAAATTTCTAATGGAGCGCTGTCCCGCACCCCGTAAGGGGTCTGCTAGCCCCCTTGACCCCAGCCCACAATCCGAATAACGGGACCCTCGTAAACTCTGTGAGGCCCACAATACGTCCAAAACACAACATACGCACGCCACACATTGAGTTTGCATGACTAGTTTGACCCGTCAATCGGAAGTTCTCTCGCTTCAAAGGTGAGGGGTAATTAACGACAGTTTAGTCTACGGCTGCCAGAGATTTAGATCCCCACAATCAATAAACCGTAGCCTACCCTAGACAAGGGGAATCTGTATACTCTTGACAAACGCGCGCATTTTTATCTCAATAGGATGACGAAAAACACTCTACACTCTTCTCACCCACCATCGGTGCCATTTGAAACCTTGGCCACCACTTAATGCCCTTTCATTGGCTTAAAATTGATGCCTCCTTATATTTTGCCAGCTCAAAAAGCAAAGGAAATCTCTCCTGCAAAGTAATATCTCCACACCAATAGTCTCGCTAGAAATTAATCGAGTTTCTACCCATATCGTATAAGAAATACCTTTAAAGAAAGACTCCTTTACGGACAGAATTCCTTTCCAGAAACCAGATGCCGTCACCACGTTCTTATTTGGTGTGTTTACCGCACCAAGCTTATTACCATATATTGGTTTAATGCTTGTCACCCATCCCTTTCTGTTACCCGTCACTTACCTCTACCCCCACTTCCCAAGTAAGGCCCTATTCATATCCTTAAGGTTTTTTATGCCAAAACCTCCTTCTTTTTTCGATCTACATACCTTCCCCGATCTAACCAAATGGCATTTTTGTTTCTCCAACGACACTCCTCTCCACAAAATATTCTGTCGAATCTGGTCGATCCTTTTAACTACCCATTTCGGAAGCAAATAAAAGGACATATAATATTATGGTACAACTGACAGCACCGAGTTAAGTAATGTTACCCTCCCACCTATGAAAAGACACCGACCCTTCCAACTCTCCAATATATTTTGGACCCTGTCTATCAATGGCAACCAGTCTTCCCTTTTCAACCTTCCTAGTATCAGAGGCAGGCCTAAATAAATGACCGGAAAATCTTCTGCCATGCAATTAAAAATCGAAATTAAACGATCTTCCCAAATGGATCTTTCTCCTAAGCAGACCACCGAGCTCTTATAGAAGTTGATGTTCAATCCTGACCAAAGCTCAAAAGAATATAAGACCCATTTAAGTATCGCAGCATGTTTTTCACACAGCCTTCCAAATAGCAGAGTATCATTAGCATATTGCAGGTTGATAATCTCCGTTCTTGTGTCCCACGGGTCCAATCCCTCCAACAATCCCTTGTTCTTACATCTTTGAATCATGTGTGCGAGACCATCAACCACTAATGTAAAAATGGGCGGTGATAAGAATCCCCTTGCCGCAACCCACGTTTGCATCGAAACTCATTCGTATCTTCGCCATTTATGCAAATATTAGCAGATGCCGAAGATAACCATATCTTAATCCAATAGCTCCACTTGAGCGAAAAACCATTAAACTCTAAACACTTTAATATGCACCTCCAATCTACCTCATCATAAGCTTTCTTGAAATCTAGTTTAAGCAGGTATTCGTCTTTCTCTCGCCTTCGAGAGTCTTGAATGACCTCATTGGCTATAACTATACCATCTATGATGTATCGCCCTGCCACAAAACCGGTTTGCGTGTCTTTGGTAATATCCTTCAATACCTTTCTCAGCCGATTAGCTAACACATTTGAAATTATCTTACACGAACAATTCATTAAACTTATGGGCATGTACTCCTTAAGAAACCTAACTTCACTTTTCTTTGAGATAAGAACCAAAGTAGTGCAATTAAGACGTTCCAAATTAAGTGCATTTTCTTCCATTGCCTCAAACAGCCTCATTAGATCACCTTTCACAATCTCTCAAAATGTCCGATAGAATAAAATGGGAAATTTTTCTGCTCCTGGAGCCTTATCCATTCCTAACTCCCAAACCTTCATTTTAATTTCCTCTTCTAAGAACCCTGTGTCCAACTCTTCGCTTTGCTCCCCTGTTAACCTCTCATCATCATTCCAAAAATCTGCATGCAGCATCCACTTGATCTCCTTAGCCATGTCCATTAAGTTCTTATAATAACCCAAAGGAACCTTTCGTATGTTATCCTCGTCAATAAGGACCTCTCCATCTTCTTCAATCAAATGAATGTAATTTGACCTTCTTTTCATATTAGCCATCCTGTGAAAATAGTTTGTATTTTCATCTCCTTCTTTCAACCAATTCTCCACAGCCGTTGACTGCAATCCAATTCTTCTATCACATATATATCTTTTAACTCCACCTTCCATGAGCGAAGGTACTCGTGCTCTCCCAGAGATAGGTCTCGATCATCCTCCCGCTTTTCCATCTCTTCAATAAAGCAAATAAGTTCTTCCTTTCTTTACCTTTTCAATAAGCTTTGCTTCTTATCCCATCTTTGCAATACTCGTCTCAGCCTTCGCAATTCAACCACGGGATTACATATTGCATTTGCAGAAGTCGTGGGGCACTCCCAGCTCTCCTGGATCAGCTTACACGCATCCTCTTCTTCCAACCACCTTTTTTCAAACCTAAACTTTTTCTTACTTGTCTGCCTATCATCTTTCCCATCAAAAAGTAGTATAAGTACGCGATCTGAAGTTGTTTTGGATTCCATCCTTACAAAAGCAAAAGTATGTCGGCTCTTCCAATCCAAAGACACTAGAATCTTGTCACGTTTCGCCAATCAAGCCTTGTGGCTATGATTCAACCCATGAACTTCCTGTCCTTGACCGGAATTTCTAGGAGACTTAACTTGTCTACCGTTTGGTTAAACAAAATTCTATCGATGGAATCATTCAAAGTCCCCACCTTTTTCTCCGCAAATCGAACCAAATTAAAGTCCTCTCCAACTATACACAGAAGCCCCCACATTCAAGGTATCATTCATCTTGATCAGCATATTATACAAAATACACACTTAAGGAATCCATATGATTTCAATATTGTTTGCATTACATCGAACGGTTGCAATTTTTAGCTGGTTTAACAATAGTAGTAGCTATTCCACCATCAAATAAACGGGGAAAACGCTAAAATCAAGAAATTGGTCTACATATGCTGTAGATCATGAATTTCAGGTTGGATGATGCCGATCATTAAAATATTATGGAGAGCCGAATATTTGGCCAATTTAGAAAAGTCGTTTTCTATGTTAGTTTATGCCCGCTTTTTGTCCTTTTAGGATCACATGCTCGATAAATATTATCTAGCGTGATACACATATTTTAAAATCTATGTTGAAATGTAATATGTTGCTTCTCTATGATATGAAACTTAATAGCTAATTTAATATGGTAAACAAAACCTATTTGAAAATCGATGTTGATAAAATCTTCTACCTTTAGCACGGTATTTAATTGGAAATTTCAAATTAGGATTAGTAAATGGAGAGGTCTAGCTTGTATTTATAATAAATCCAATAGAATCTTATTGGATCCCAGACCTACACTTTCCCCCAATCAAATCGGATTCAGAAACGAAGAGTGCTTAAAACCAATCACCAAATATATAACAAATAATAAAATAGGGTGCAAGCCTGAGGTTTGACCTGGCCCTGCCCAACATGATATTTTCGGATTTTTCGACATCCTATATTTGTACGCTCCAATTAGATGGACAAAAGATCAGATACAAAACTTTTGGATCAGATATGGTATAAACATGTTCATCCGAACCCTAAAAACGTGACCCGAATGTCCTATATCCGATCCAGCTTGATATACTAACTACTGAATTGTATGTATATTACTTTATTCTTAATATATTTAATTTGTGAATTCTTTAGGTTTAATTTATATATGTATACCTTATAATTTAATATGGTTATGTGAAAACATATATATATATATATATATATATATATATATATATATATGTTTTCACATAACCATATTAAATTATAAGGTATACATATATAAATTAAACCTAAAGAATTCACAAATTAAATATATTAAGAATAAAGTAATATACATACAATTCAGTAGTTAGTATATATATATATATATATATATATATATATATATATATATATTCAGTAGTTAGTGTATATATATATATATTATAGGTTAAATTAAACTCAAGTTTTACAATTTCAACATTCTAAAAACTCATAATGGGCAGAGCTAAAAAAAACTCAAAAAAATTTATCTGCCTCTTAAACTCAAAACCTGCCCAAAGCCATCCGAAACCCAATTTACGGGTTTGGGTATAACGCATTGTAAACTATTTAGGTTGCGAAGAGTTTTGTGTGTAACGATTGTAAGCCCGTCAGGTTTAGCCCGGTTTTTGGATTTATATATGTTTTAGAAACGATCCGGTCCGATCCAACGCGGCCCAGTTTCACCAATATAAATTGAACGGAAACTACAAGCATGTTCCATTATACTAGGGTTTTGCACGTGTGGTGAACTTGTATTTGTTGGATATATTCGAATACAGAAAATAAACATTGAGTTTAAACTGAAAGTTCCTAGTGCTCTTGCCGCTAATTCGCGGCCGATGCGGAATCCAAAACAAAAATTTCAAAAGGGAGCACTAGAAACTAATCCCTAGCGATTGATCCAAACAATAAACTAGAAGTATAACATACAAGTTTTAGAGATTACAACCTTTGTAGCATATCCATCTAATTGTGGAAGACCCTTCCAAGCTTCATAGCCGTCGGGAACTTACTTGAGAGGCGACCGTCCTTACCGAAAATGATCCACCTAAAGCAAACCAATCCAAACTCCAGCTTCACAACAAGAACCGAAGTGAAGCAACTAAAGATCCAAATTTGCTATAAATGGATGCTTAGGGTGTTGGATATGTATGCCCTAGAGGCCATTATTGTGTGTGTGTGTGTAGTGGATGCTTGGACATATGTATGTACAGGACAATCTTGCTCGATATGATAGTATGGTATTTGGTTTATTTTTATCTTAACATGTGTATATGTTTTACTTGTTATTACGTATCGTTAATACATATTAATAAAGCCCGTAGGATTATTGCTTGACTAACAACGTTATGATGGCGATCATACATGTGGAGGCTGGGTAGTCCATAAGCACATCCTTAAATGTCTCAAGTTATGGGAGTATCGAGACCGGGCATCGACATTACGGAGTAGACTGGTGTATAGGTTTCTAGACCCCGACGAAGGGCGATGGTTGGTCCCACAGCCATTGGTCTTTGCCACCTAAGATCGTATACAGGTGCTCACTGTGGGTGAGTATACTGAACGGACTCGCCGAGAATTTCTAGATGGTAATATACCTATCGTCAGATAGCGGTTCTGATGTGACATTAGTACATGTTAGTCTTTAGACCTGAGATCATCATTTGTCTCGTGTGAGTTCCTACTGTACTTAGATTAATGCCCTACCATGGCTTTAATGAGTCGTGCAAACAGATTTTAGTTAGGTACGGTCCCGAGCCACATGGAGGCAATGAGAGATTGTTGAGGATTCATCTTTCCTGGTATAGAGAGTCAATATCGCACTGTGTTCGGTTGGCCAGCACCATAATACCTTGGCCAAGGCAGTTGAGATTTACTGATAGTTAGATCAGTAATTTCTCGGATTGGTCCTGAACCATATCGGCATGAATTATCGGGTTATTAGGGTATGATGTTTACCACCTCCTAGACCCGGTATGCGATACTCTTAGATGAAGAGGCCGGACTGCACGGAGATTGTCACATATAGGCTCAGTAGAAGTTTGGATGAGCTTGCTCGTCGGCCTTCCTTTTCGACAGATACCCGGGTAGCCGTTATGTACAGCCAGTGCCGTTGACGTGCTTGTAGTTATGGATTTATCCAGTAAATTATTGTCGACGTACTGTCAAGTTCTTAAAGTCCCACACAGAGAATTTCCCTGGTTCAGGCGAAATGATGTAGTGGTTGTATTTTGATACGTGCAGGGTTCCGATCAAATGAGCGTACTAGCTATCCGGACTTTTGATCGTACAGTTGATAATACTAACCGTCTTAGGATTAAGCCAAATTATTAAATCAGGTATTGATTTAATAATTTACATATATATATATATCGATATGTATATTCTAGTATTATGTTCATTGTATTATTCTATCTCTTTGGGTATTCGTATTTCGATACGAATATAGGTATATATATACGGTAGAGTGTATTACATATATATATGGAAAAATATTCTATAAGGTGGACACCTCATTTTTTGTTTATCCATTTATCCATTTAAATGAAAATGAGATGTAAAAGTGAAGTGAGGTGAGAATGGTGAGAGACATGCTTGAATAGTGTAGACAAATGAATTGTAAATTTATTTGTTAAAACTATTCAAGCATGGTTGATATATTTTATTTATAAAAATCATTCATACAAAACCATGGTTGATATTTTCTCTCACAAGTTTTTTCTCATTCTCACCATTTTGTTCTCTCTCCTCACTTTGCTCTTTTCTTGAGCTCCTCCTTCATCTTCCTCCCTACACTCTCATGTGTTGAGAATCAAGGGTGGAAGAGAGATAAAAAAACACTTGAACAACTCATTACATCTTTTAGCATTCTAGTGCGGCAAGTCAGGATCTTTAGCTGTTTCACTTGTGTGAAACTAGAGCCTTGAACCATATCTTTCGGGTGGATCATCTTCGATAAAGGATGACCGACGGTCAAGCTCGATCACAAAGACCCAAGGAGCTAAAGAAGAGGAGTAGAAGACCGAAGGACTTGGATCTTGAGGTATAATATTCTAACAGAGTAGTTAGAATCCTCTTAGTTTATTATTTTAAGTGTTTGGTTAAGATTCTAAGGTTTATAGTTTCTAGCGCATCTCGATTTTTGTTTTTCATTCCGCAAAGGCCTCGGTTGTAGCGGCAAGGGCGTTAGGAAATGTAACATGGTATCAGGGACACCCAAATACATAAACTAGTTAATTACGACATTTAAATTCCACCATTTTCATCGCGCAAAAATTGCCGACAAAAACAGTCCCTAAATTCCAAGTTTTAGCATGTTTGCACTCCCCGTGGGCTCACGGTTCAGACCGAGAAGCCACAGGCTGATGCGTGGGTACCCTGGGGATTCCTCGAGGGACCAAAGTTTGGGCCCACCCCCCAAGACCACCATGAGGTGGCCTTGGGGGACGGGGACCCGAGACCAACTTCTTAGGTGGTAGACCTCTGCCCACCTCTCTTGGCCACCTCGTGGTGGCCTTAGGGGATAGGTACCCCCTAGGCCTCCCGAGAGACAGTTAATTTTGGGTACTTCACTTTCCTGAAGGTTCAGGCGAGTTTCGAGTTCGTTTCGACTCCCGGATTGGTTTAAAACGTTGGAATTTTGGTGTTTAGTGAACCATTTTTCCGGTTTTGGGAAAACTTGTTGTGTTTGCTATTTGTGCATGGAATTCTAATGTCGTGGCTTTCGTTATTCGCTTATATGATGTGTATATGTGTTTGTTAACGTCTTCTAATCGCTATACGTCGATTATAAGGGCTTACACGCATCTTATTTACTTGTGATGTTGCTTGAGATATTTATGTGATGGTTTCGACGGATTGTCATGTTGGATAGCTTTTCATGCGATGTTGGTTGTACAGTTTTATATCATTTGTATATTCATTATTGTGGGGCCAGCATCCGATATGTGGACTATCATTTTTGCCTGTTTGTTTATTCTTTTATTGGGACACGTCCGGGTTGAGGTCGATGTCACCATTGTATATTATTTCTTTTTTATACTAAGATAAACCCCGAGGCGGAGTGCTCGAGTAGCCGGGTTCTAGAGGGCAATGAGGCCCCATATCATGGCGTTGAGACTGGGGTGTCTTACTATAGAATTAGCGGGCTATTTTCCGCACTCGTAGGGTTTTTTAGGATGACCCACGGTGGAGTGTTCAAGTTACCGGAATCCGTGAACTACTGGGTGGCCACCTCACTTTGTTGATTGGTGTTGCCTCGCTTATGGGATTGGCGGGTAACTTGCCACACTCTCAGGGGTCTTAGTTCTACATTGTACGGGCTATCCATACAACCGAGGAACGTCGAGTTTCATTTGCGGCTCAAATAAAATCCGAGGCTCCTAGATTATCCGCTATTCCATTTTGCTTATCGATTTTATGTGATGTTGCTTATATCATGTCTGTGATGAATGGTTATATATATATATATATTAATAAATGTTGTATATGTTTTGCATCCGCGCTAGCCCTTCCCCCGCTCTGTCGTTAGTTAAGTAACCTAATGGTGCTTAACGGGCCCCCGTGGCGAATACTGATGGCATATACATACATTCTATTTTCGTTCTTTTCTGGTGTTATAGGTATTAATTGATGGGACCATATTAATTTTGATTAATGCAAAGGAAAAATAAACCTAAAAGATGTTGTCGGAACAAATTTTTTGAAAAACTATAGTCGTATTCTTTTGCTTTGCATAAAGGTATTCAATTAGAAATATCCTTCATCTCATTCGACAAGGGAAGAGCCTTGATCCCTTTACGGGGATTTCTCTTTTAAGCAAAAGTTTGTGTTACTATAGATTACTCGGTTTTTTTCAAAACCATTAGTTTTCAAATGCGGAGCCTAAACAGCTCCTTTTCAAAACTACTCAGTTCTTTCAATGATATCAAGTTCATTACGTTAAAGGTTTTTTACCAAAAACCAGCTATAGCCCTCCGAGTGGTTCTTAGTATTCATGCCACGTTTGTTGACATTGTCAAGGCGTTTTGTACGGTAGCTGAATGGTGCTTATTTTTAACATACGATGCGATTAATTAGGACAGTCGCATAGCCTTGTTGACCTTGTCAAGGGCTTATGCGGGTGGGTCTAGGGTAATCAAGATAATGACAGGTTGAACTTGACTAGCGACTTATGATTTGTTGACCTTGTCAAGGCCATAGGTAGTTAGGGGCAAAAAGCACATCGGAAGTTTCAAATATACAGGAAACTTGCTAGTGCCACATACCTTCTGGAGTGTGGTAACTAGAGTGGCTTCCATCTAGGTTATCACACGATGATAGTTGGGTCTCAATCTCACTGATGAGTAGAATTACTCTTGAGAGATATTTTTCATTTCACAATTAGCTAACCTATTAGTGTCTAGAAAAGTATTAATGGGACTACGCCTCTGCGGAAACGAGGTTTATTTTAATTAGGTCTATACGATAACACGAGGAACCTCCCTCGGAGTACCAACACCCACTTGGCTGAACGGTTAGCGAACTTTTAGGGTGTAAATAATCCCGACTAGTTCTCCTTTTAAGGTTTGAAAGAGAATTCGAGAAAACAGTGGGAGCCATCTTGATTAGATAAATTAAAAACCAATTTAATTTTACAAGAGCGCACGTAGAGTGTTTCTTTTATCTCTCTCCAGGTAGCAACCATGTCACACCCCAAACAAGATAATAAAATGTATGACTTGACCGACCCGGGTTCTTATTCGGGGGTGGGGAATGTTGATTCAGCTCTGACTTGTGACAAATGTCACGATCTTGAGCAAGGGAAAGAGAATTACATGAATTTCTTGATGACCCCGATGAAGAAGAAGCATACTATTGCGTTTCTTTCGGGTGTTCTTTTATTGAGAACTGTTTTTCGGTTAGTCCTATCTCCTGGGTACTAAATACCGGATCAGGATCTCATATCTGTAATTTATTACAGGGACTGAGAAAAAGTAGGATGTTTGGACCTGGTGATATTCCCTCAGAGTAGGGAACGAAGCACAAGTTAATGCTGCTGTTGTCGGTGAATATCACCTAGTATTGCCAAGCAGCAATACTATGATTTTGAACAACTGCTACTATGTACCTTCCATACGTTGCAACATCATATCAGTTTCTTTACTTGATAAAGATGGATATAACTTTGTTCTAAATAGAAATATCATGAACATTTACCTTAATAAGGTATTGGTTACAGAAGGTACACTGTGTAATGATATCTATATTCTTAATCAAAACACAGTTCTTAATATACAAAACGCACGCAAAAGGAAGATTTCAGATGTGAACGAAACCTACTTGTGGCATTGTAGACTTGGTCATATCGGTGAGAAAATACTAAGTAAGTTGCATAAGAATGGATATCTGAATCAGTTCGAATTTTCATCCTATGAAACTTGTCAGTCTTGTCTCAAAGGAAAAATGACCAAATCTCTGTTCACTGGAAACGGAGAAAAAGATACAGAGCTCTTAGGACTCATACACAGTGATGCATGTGGTCTAATGTCTATACATGCAAGGGGTGGATTCTCGTACTTCATTACATTCACTGATGATCTCTCTAGGTTCGGATATATGTATCTTCTAAAATACAAATCTGAAACTTTTGAGAAATTCAAAGAATACAGAAATGAAGTAGTGAACTAGACTAGAAAAAGTATCAAGATCTTCCGATCTGATAGAGGAGGGTATCGTACTTAAGCACGGAATTCCTAGAATACCTAAAAGAGAATAGTATTCTCTCTCAGCTTACTCCTCCGTATACACCACAGCACAACGGTGTATCGGAGCGGAGGAACCATACCCTATTAAACATGGTTCGCTCTATGATGAGTGGCGCTAATCCGTCTCTTTCATTTTAGGGGTATGCGCTTCAGACATCGGCATATCTATTGAATCATGTTCCATCCAAATCCATGCCTAAAACACCATTCGAATTGTGGAATGGTAAGAGATCATATTATAAAAGGTTTAAGATATGAGATTGTCCGACTTATGTTAAAAAGCATAACCCGAACAAACTTGAGGCACGGTCAGTTCTATATAAGTTTGTGGGATATCCAAAAAATAGTTATGGATATCTGTTTTACCGCACCGAGGAAGAGAAGGTGTTTGTTACTCAGCACGCCATCGTTTTAGAGAAGAAATTTCTTGCAAAAGAAATTAGTGGGAGCATGGTAGAACTGGAAGAAATTCTGGAATCACAAACTGAAACTGAAGATTTGGTGGAACCGTTAGATTCAATAGCACTCGAGGAATCTCACCCACACTGTAGATCTAGTAATTTCTCATCCGTCTGAGAGATACTACGGTTTTCTCGTAGACGGGGATCGGGAGGATTGCATCTTGGAAGAAGATAATCCTACTAGTTTCGAGCAGGCCATTACCAGTAGGGACTCTGATAAATGGCTGGATGCTATGGGATCCGAAATGGAGTTCATGTACACCAACAAAATTTAGACCTTGGATATTGCTCTTCCTGGAGTAAAACCCGCTGGATGGAAATGGATCTTCAAAAAGAATATTGGTGTAGATAAACAGGTGGAAACCTATAAGGCTAGACTTGTTGCAAAAGGTTTTTATCAAAGACCCGGCGTGGACTATGACGAAACCTTTTTTCTAGTGGCTATGCTGAAATACATTCGGATCCTACTTGCCATTGCTGCCTTCTATGACTATGATATTTGGCAGATGGACATAAAAAAGGATTTTCTAAATGGAAGTTTAGAAGAGTGTGTTTTTATAGATCAGCCAGATGAATCCGTAGACAGTAGGAGCAACGAGAAGGTGTGCAACTTGCTTAAATCCATTTATGGATAAAGCAGGCATCGCGGAGCTGGAACATCTGTTTTGATGAGACGGTCAAGGAATTTGAATTCATCAAGAACGAGGATGAGCCGTGTATATATAAGAAGATTGTAGGAAGAACTGTCATATTCCTAGTCTTGTACATGGATGACATTCTGTTGATAGGAAATGACATTCCTATGCTATAATCGGTTAAACTGTTCTTGTCATAAAGGTTCTCCATGAAAGACCCAGGTGATACCTCCTACATTTTGGGGATTAAGATTTATAGAGATAGATCCAAGAGATTGTTGGGATTTTCACAGTCCAAGTACATAGAGTTCATACTAAAAAGATTTAGTATAGAAGATTCCAAGCGCGGTAACATACCCGTTTTGCACGGAATCACGCTCTCCAAAGAGATATCTCCCAATACTGATGAGGAGAGGGCTCGCATGAGCATAATACCCTATGCTTCGGCGGTAGAATCTATAATGTATACAATGCTATGTACCAGACCAGATGTAGATTATGCGCTTAGCGTAGTGAGCCGTTATCAGTTAAACCCAGGGGAAAACTACTGGACAGCAGTGAAGAATATTCTTAAGTACCTGAGAAGGACTAAGGAATTTTTCTTGGTGTACGGTAATGGGGACCTCCAGGTGGAGTCTTTTACCGACTCAAGCTTCCAAAGTGACAAAGATGACAGCAAGTTTGTCTCGGGTTTTATGTTTACCCTCAATGGCAGGACGGTCTGTTGGAAGAGCTACAAACAGGACACCGTCGCAGACTCGACGATAGAGGCTGAATACATTGCTTCCAATGATGTCGTAAAAGAAGCAGTCTAGATAAAGAAGTTCATTACTGAAGTTGAGCTTGTTCCATCCATTGTTGATCCAATACTCTTGTATTGCGACAGCAATGGCGCTATCGCTTTAGCAAAGGAACCATTGTCCCATCAGAAATCCAGACACATTTTGAGGCAGTATCACTTGATCAGAGAGATCGTAGATCGTCGGGAGATCGAGATTCGAAGAGTAGACACAAAAGAGAACACAGCGGATCCATTCACCAAGGCCTTCCCTCAAGCACAGTTTGAGAGACTATTTGAGATTTTGGGTATGTGATACGCCAGCAACTGGCCCTAGTGCTGACGTTGGGTACTCGATACGCCAATATATGGCCTTAGTGCAAATGGGAGATTCTTAGATATGTATGCCCTAGAGTCCATTATTGTATATATATAGCGGATGCTTGGAAATATGTATGTATAGGACAATCTTCCTCGATATGATAGCATGCTATTTGGTTTTTTTTTATCTTAACATGTGTACGTTTTACTTATTATTACGTATCGTTAATACATGTTGATAAAGCCCGTAGGAGTATTGCTTGACTACTAACGCTATGATAGAGATCATACATATGGAGGCTGGGTAGTCCATTAGCACATCCTTAAATGTCCCTAGTCATGGAAGTATCGAAACTGAGCATCGATATTCCGGAGTAGATTGGTGGGGTACACTTTGGATCGTGACCGCCATTTGTATATATTTATTCAGTTTTATCTAGTTAAAGGAGTATTGCTTGACTACTAGCGCTATGATGGCGATCATACATGTGGGGGCTGGGTAGTCCATTAGCACATCCTTAAATGTCCTCAGTCATGGGGATATCGAAACTGGGCATCGATATTCTGGAGTAGACTGGTGGGGTACACTTTGGACCGTGACCACCATTTGTATATATTTATTCAGTTGTATCTAGTTAAAAGCTCCATCAACCAGACTATGTATATTTGGTAGCCCTAGAGACCAGTTTGTATATTCTTTGTATCTCGAGTCGAGACTTGTATATATTCCTATATTGGATTTGATAATGTTTTGGTTTTCTTTATTTTCTTTCTGTGTTGATCTTCGCCTTGGGCGTCGTATATTTGTATTCGTGTGGTTGTTTCCGCCAATTGGCGAAAAGCTAGCTCCCGCTTGCGGATGCCTATACAATTGTTGTTATGTTTTGTTTTTGGCTCAAAATTTACAAAAGAAGTGCTGCCCAAATTTCAAATGACGAAGATGTTTTCAATTATAGTACACAACCCACTTGTATTTTCATATAACATTACTTATTCATCTAAAGAAAGAACTTGATTTCATTATACTTTTATTTCAAAACTTCTCCTCCACTATTTTCCTCAAAATGTTTAGATTTCTGGGCTTTCGGCTTACTTGGGTTACAGTGGGGTTCTATAGACTTCACACGATTCAAGTGCCAGTCACGTTTCAATTCTAGGTCGTGACAAATTTGGTATTAGAGCGTTAGGTTTAACCTTGGTTCGAGTTTAGGTTTGACTATGCGGAGTCTAGGACGTATAAATATATATATATATATATATATATATATATATATTTCGGAACCTAGGCTTGACCTTACAAAACTTGGACTTGACTGAGCGGGTATTAGACCCGAACTTTCGTCACGTAGGTTGACCTTGATTGATGGAGTAGGTGATTTAAGTAGAGTGACGTACCGTGTGTATGTTCCGCGGCATATTTACGATACGTTGCTCCGTTTAAGTAACCTTAGGATGTACATTTCTTGAGCACCGTATTTTTATTTGTTCCTATGATCTATCCTCATCGATATTTGCTTGCGGTTCCTGTCACCATGGCTACGAGAGTAGAGAGAGCAGCGGCTAGAGATGCGGTCAAAGCGTGCTCGTCAGGGACGAGGACTATGATACCTTTCTGGTGACATAGGAACGTATTGATTTATTGTTTTACTAGGATTTCTTGTTTGACACGAGCGTTCGGGATCTGCACTGGATGATCGGGCCATCGATTGAGGCCGGCCAGATTGAGAGGACCGTTGAGGTACAACATACTCCAGAAATCGATGTGTTTTCTATTGTGCAGACAGATGAACCAGCTGTTGCTGAGATTGACCGGATGTCGCCCCTGGAGTTTATATAGCTAAAGCCACATGAGTTTACAGGAAGACAGAAGATCACTAATCATTCTTGGATAAAGTGACTAAGATGATTCATTTGTTTGAGTACCCCGATACAGGATCAGTTAAGTCGAATAATTCCAGTTTGAAGGGTCTTGCTTAGACCTGGTGTAAGTTGATCAAGAGAGAACGAGTAAAGCGTATTCCTTTGATGACATGGACGAGTTTCAGAGAACGTGATTGTCCAGCTGTCTTCCACAGAGTGTTGAAGATACCAAATTCGTAGTTTCGAGTCCTTACGAGAGACTCTGGATATGACTATAGTCAAATATGGATTGCGGTCTACGCAGCTACCAAGATATGATTCTGAATTGGTCGATATTGAAAGAAAGTGGATACAAGATTCGTGTGAACTCTTAATGAGTCGTTCTTCTCCGTTGATACCAAAGGCTTGATATGTACACAGAGGCGTTAGATACGGCCGTATTTCCAGAGGAAAGTCATGATGAGAATACAGCTGTCCCGGAATAAGAAACGAATTAATGTAAAGAGCGCCAACTTCTGGGCAGCCTGGCAGAGACGATATTGGAAGGGCCCATGGCAAGTACTTTCCGGAGTACTTCAACGATAAAAATTTGGACCCAGGATCGGTTGTATCGCACATACTTAGAGGGCCAGAGGCTGCCATCATTGACGTGCTACATTACGAGTGGCCATGTTAATTTTCCAAGAGATGTTCAGAGAAGCGTCAGAGCGGAACTGTCTCTGTCATTATTCCTAACCGGGCCATCGAGTTGAGAGATTGTGAAATTGGTGATCCACATAGAAAATGAGGATCCAGGGACAGAGGACGCCAGACCATGGGCAAGAGGCAAGTAGATATTCTTTCTCTGCCAGCTTTAGGTGCACCAGCACCTTTCGACATTGAAGGAGGTGTACCTCAATGTCATTTAATTTTGATTTATGTTCAGTGATCCGAGTATCACGCCTATATCGTTTTAGACTTTTGAGTTTTGATGATTAGTTTCATGATTGATATTTTCATGCACCATAGCTGCACTTGACAGATATTTCCTATGTGCACCACAGTTGCACTTGATTCATAATTTTATATATCAGTTGTACTGATTTTTGATTTTTTGCATACCCACTGCACTCGATTTTGATTTTAAGCAATCTGATATACTTGATTTTAATTTCGTGCATATAGTATGCACTTGATTTTCGATTTATGCACTCGGTGTAGTTCACGTGCGCTTTCAGTGCATTGATATGGGTTTTGTGCATGCAGTTGCACATGTTTATGATTTCATATACCTCGGTATAGTTGATTTTGATTTTGTGCATATTGTATACCGTTGATCTTGATTTATATACTTGATATTTATTTTTGTGCACCCTAGTGCACTAGATTATGTTTTCGTGTACCATGTGCACTCGATATTCGTTTTCGTGCACTCTAGTGCACTAGATTTACGTTTTCGTGCACCTAGTGCACTTGATATTTGTTTTCGTGCACCATATTGCACTAGATGTTTTTGTGCAGACCTGACGCACTTGATTTAGATTCTTGCGCACACTTGGCGCACTTGATGTGATTTTGTGCACACCAGATGCACTTAATCGAGATTCTTCGTGCATATTAGATGCACCTGGTATTGTTGTCATACACACCCGTTGCACTTGACAGATGTTTTGGTGCACACCCGTTGCATTTAGTTTTTGCTTCTGTGCACATTTGTGGCACTTGTATTTGATTTTGATTTCCGTGCGCACCAGACGCACGTGGTATTTTTTGTATACACTTATTGAGATTAATTTCTTTCGGGCATCATGTTTTTATGATATATACTATATGATACAGTAACTGAGCAGGACTGGTCTGAGGATAGTACCTGAGTATCTTTTGCATGTATCGATATTTACCGAAGAGGTTTTCAAAAAGGAGTTATATTCTCACTATTTTCCTACGTGTCCATGAGTGACACGAAATTTTACAAGGAAAACTTTTCTAAATTATTTTCAAAAGGTGGGACGTATATCTTAAGTAAAACATATATAGATATATATATCTATTTCTATACAAAATGAGCATCCGCTACTTGTGCTATGATATACGCATCGTACGACGATTTGAAAAGGATTTTGCATGCACTTTTATTCAGTTATTTAGACGATTTCCCAAGGATGCATACTATATATACATTATAGCCTTGATCATATTATATTTGATTTTAACAGTAGGTTTTGAAACTTGCATCTTCATCATAACTCAATGATTGCATGACGGTTGATGGAGTTTCGATTTTTGAGTTTTGTACTCGTTGTCATGTGCATGCGTTGCGCTATGATATATCTTACGTATTCATGATTTCGGAGCCCCGTTGATTTGATAGATTTACTGAAATGTTTTAATATTTGGGAGGTTTAAATTTAAATTCGGGGACCGAATTTATTTAAAAAGGGAAGATTGTAACATTTCAGAAATATAAAATATTATTTTTGAAATTTAAATAATAAAATAATAAATTTTATGAATATTATAAAAGTATGGAAATTAGTTTTAATGGAATGATATAATTATATACATATAATTTGGAAAATAATTGGAATATTAATATGAATTATTAATTATGAAGGCATTTATTGGATTTGGGCATTTTATAAATCAGTATAAATTTATTTATATACAAGTTTATGTTAAACTTAATTAGTATTTCACTAATTATGCGTTTAAAGCAAGCTTGTTTTTGTTAACCATGTGTTAATGTGCCATGACACATTTTATTGTGTTTCATGTATGGTTGCATTTTTACTTTTGTTTTTAAATTGTTTAAAAAAAAAGAAAAGATATAATAATGATGAGGGAGACAAGAGAGCATGGTTGTGAAAGAGAGGGGGGGGGGAAGATTTTACAACCATCTTCCCTCTTCTCCATTTCTTCATCTTCTTTCTCTTCTTCATCTCCTCCTCCATTTTCTTTAACTCCTTCACCACCTCTTCTACCACCATACAACCCTCCCAAAACTTCATCAAAATCCCATGTCCCCTTCACAAATAATGTTCCTCACATCACTACAAGTATCATGGTGGGATCAATTTGAGTCTTGAGTTCATTTGGCCATATTAGAATTTTCTTGAGTTGCTCTTTTAAGGTAATCCTCTCACTTTTAGTTAAGTGTTTAAGTTTCCTGACCTGCTACATTAGTTTAGAGTTTAAAAGTTAATGTTTAGTGAACTTGGAAAATTCTAGGATGAGAATTAGTGAATAAAACTTGTAGTAGAGACTAGTGGATTTTAGTAAGTGTCTACTGGCCTAGTGGCGGCGGCGGCCTTGATTAAAATAAGTTTAGAATGTTCAAAGACGAACTTAGAAATTTCCGATATCGGTTTTTCATTGACTTTTGATGTTCAAATGGAATTTGGGATGACTCTACAACTCTAAAAATTTTATAGCAGATACAGTGAGATATGCAGACCACTAGGAAGCTATCCTAGAAACTCGAGCACAAGCCTTCATATTTTGGCCGCCGTTTTATTCTATTTGGCCGCAATTTGCTGCCCAATTTTGGAGTTAGGGTCTGAAACTTGGTCTGTAGCTCACTTTTTAGATAACTAGACTTACCCTGTATGCAAAAAGTCTAATTTTACATTAATAGAAAATTTAGAGTCGTTTTACATGATTTCTGGCGATGTTTTATGATATTTGAAACTTGGTTTTTGATATTTGAGTTTTGACTCGGTCGTTTGACGGTACGTCAATGTCGATAGTTATTTTGTTGTTCTTGCATGCGTGGACCATATGTTCTAACCTATGTACGTTTCATTTTCTGTATCGGTTTTCAGATTTGATTTCGATTTCGATATGATATGATTTGATTTGTAGGTACATTCTCATGGGCTTCCGGGGCGACGAAGGAGAGCTAGACATTCATCGACTTCGGCTAGAGCGAGGATAGTAGGTGAGTAGATATATATATCTATGGGGGAAGTCGGGTGGATGGCGTATAGCTCCCCCGCAACCGTAGTATTAGGGTATTAGGTATATAGTTATATATGTAAATATTAGATATGTATACTTAGCTAATAGGATTCTAGGAGACTACAGGCGATAGTAAGCGTACTCGTAGGGAGGTATGTCCTTAGTTCTTATTTTCTTAGTCTTGACCCATTGGTATATATATGTTGTACACACACAGATATGTGTCTATATATATACATGTAAGTTTGATGATAACTTCGACATAACATCACGAGATGAGGATGTGAAAAGTTATAATGATATGAGTCGATATGATCGGACATGATGTCACGAGGCTATGTTACAAGATATGAGATGAAATGGTAGGATACGATATGATATATTATATTATATAAAGATTAGGCGATATATATGTTCATAATATGATAAGAGATGATATACATGTGACAATATGGGACTACATGAGATGATAGGATGTACATGACCGTAGATCCGTACCCTTGATTTGATGATATCGTATGATGGATTATACCGTACGTGATATGATTTACATGATGATTGAGCCACACTTGATTTGATGATATCGTACGATGGATTATAACGTACGTGATATGATGTACATGATGATTGATCCGCACTCTTGACTTGATGATGCCGTACGATGGATTATACCGTAAGTGATACTATGAAGATGGATCACCGACTTATGGATGTATCGACTCATAAAATTATTGTTTTCTAATCACTAAAGTAGATATTAGGGTATATTTAGAGCCATATCTATTTTCAAAACTAACGAATCGTTATGCATTTTTAAATGACAAACTCAAGGGACGCTACGGATTTTCAAATGGTATCTTTTTCTCAAAAACACCGTAGCCCTTATTTTTCTAAAAACAACAATTCTTACTATTTTAAACTATAACTGTATGGCTCATATGTAGCTATGTATTTTATACTGTTGCGTTTACAATTTTCTTTTTCTTCTATGCTCGTATTATTCTCATTTTTTGCGGTATACATATCACGTTCTTTCCTTATCTTGCATGACATCGTCTTCTAGGACACACGCACCATTATCGATGATGCGCATGTTGCACGTACACATACTCGCTGGCTCACACACTCATCATCGGTAATTGCCATACCACGTACACATTAGAAATCATTATTTCACCATATAACCTAGTAATATGTAGCTTTTTAGTTATTGTTTAGTACCCATACCACATTTACTAGATCAGTTATCATATTTTCTTACTTAGTTAGATGCCACGCTCATATAAACACACTGGTTATGCATTACGGATTTGTTCTGTGCTTGTACTCATTGTTTCATTATTGGTTAATGCTTATGAGATTTCGGTTTTCATGAGATTTCTGGATTTGAGAAACCGCAGATACATTTTAAAAACTTATGATTTTTTTTAAAACGCGTTTTCTCTTGATATGATGTGTGGCGTCCACCATGAGTTTTCTTGGTTCTGAGTTATGTGTATACCCGATTCGGAAAGAGAGGAGGCACCGTCTGCGGGTACATGGTGGACCTAGTACGGTACCCTGGGGCAAGAAGATCATATAAAGAGACGTTGAGCCTGGCAAGGGAGCACTACCGACCGGTGATAGTACTGGTCTTGGCGGATATCCAAAGGATACCGACCGGAGTCGTGTGATCAGATGGATTTGAGGGTCGATCCGATAAGACGGTGCCCGAGATATGAGGATTTACGTGTCGATACTGGACACGGGTTTTATGATGTTTTCGAGTGTCTATGTTGGGCACTAAGATTTTTTATGATGATTTGGTGTGTCGTTGATGGACACACGTTGGATGATACACCTATACACACATAAATGATACAGATGACATGGTACAGGATTATGACACGGGCACGATTATACTAGTATTATTATACTTATGTTTACTCTATCACCCTTTTTACCACTCGATATTATTATTATTATTATTATTATTATTATATTACTGTATGACCTAGGAGATCGTCATACATTCGATTTCTGCCTGGTGATGACTTCTACTCACCAGTTGGCAACTCACCATCAGGTATGAGCAAGATAAAGGCAGGTCGACGAGTGAACTCATCCGGACCCAACAAAGTCTATAAGTGGCAGTCACCATACAGTCCAGTCTCTTCGTCAAAGAGTATCGCATAATGGGTCTGGGGAGTGGAATTTGTCAGACCCCCAATAACCCAATAAGTCGTGCTGACAGAGGACTCATAACCAAAGAGATACAACTGGTAACACTTACCAGTTTATCTCTACTGCCGTGGCCATGGACTTTAGGTTATAGTCATGTCCTGCATAGTGCGATATCGACTCCCAATACCGGGAGTGATGAATTTCCTCGACTGCTCACTGCTTCTATGTGCTTCGGGACTGTACCCAACTAAAACCTGTTTGCACGACTCAGTAGAGCCGTGGTAGGGTAATAATCTAAGAACAGTGGGAACACAAACGAGACACTGTGGTGATTTCAGGTCTAGGGACTACCCTGTACTCATGTCACTGAAGAACTGCTATCTGACATTGGTATAATACCATCTACAAGTTCTCGGCGAGTCCGTCCAGTGTAAATTATCCAATGAGCACCTGTATACAATCATCAGTGTCAAACACCAATGGCTATAGGATCAACCATCGCCCCGTACAGGGTCATGAAATGTATACACTAATCTAAACTAGAGTACCGATGCCCTGTCTTGATACTCTTACGACTAGGGACATTTGAGGATGTGCTTATAAACTACCAGGCCCGACTAGTATGATCTTTATCATAATCCTGGTAGTCAATCAATGATCCTATGGGCTTTATCTCATGTGTTAGTGATACGCGATAACTAATAACACGTATTTATATGACAGATAAAGACAAACCAGATAGCACACTATCATCTCGAGCAAGACTGTTCTTAGTATAGGCTCTCCTCGAATTCAGTAATTGCATTCCCGCAACTACGATAATTGCCTTGAGGGCACATATATCCAACAATCTTCCACTTGCACTCAAGGCTAATTATTGCGGTATCGGATGCAAACATCTCATGTGCTACTGCATACCCAACTTCTGTACTAACAGTTTTGCAAACTATGTTCGAGAAGTAGCCTCAGTGAGTGGATCCGCTATAATGTTTTTAACTATATCTCTCTAAATCTCAACTTTGTGGAGATCAACTATCTCCCAAAATGAGCGATACTTACCTTAGAATACTGTTTGGATAGCTGATGGGACTTTGTTCACAAATGAACATATTTATCCAAACAAATACATAAGCTGTATTCTCTGCTGATTCACAATCAGCATCTAACGTCTTGACTACCCCAGTATCCTGCTTGGAACTTTTCCAATATACTTCTCCTCATAGGAGGGTAAACTAATGACTTACGACAGATACTCTGTCACCTTTGTCACTACGGAAGCTGGTATCGGTAATTGCCTCCCGAAGGAGTCTGCCATTACCATACACCATTGAACATCTCATATGTTCTTTACTTCTTCCTCTGTTTCTCCAAGATTGGATTAATGTTTGCTTACTACACCAAGTGTGAAAGCAATACCCGGTTTGGTATATGACATCACATGATTGACCTCATTAGAAGTCCTCCATTCTGGTATCATTATACCTGAATTAGGATAATCCTAAATCCTTTACTAGATCTAAATCTATAGATCTAGACACCAGAATCAATGATGTATATATAATCCATACAGGAGAAACAGTGCGAACCAATGTTTGACCGAATCGTAGTATAGGAACATCACTTCCTATCAAGAGTACGTTATCCACATTAGTATGCAGAATCTGACAGTACTCTCTACATCTTTCTTACAACTACTAAGTTCAACTCTAATTTTGATGAAGTCAAACACTTTGACCGTTGCATCAAAAACAGATGATCCACCTCCGCTATGCCTGCTTTAGTCTACAAATAGATTTAAGCAATTTGCACACTATCCGCTACTCCCACTGGCTAAGACAATCTTCTGGTAGAGTCATATACATGTACACTTCTAAATCCAATTTAGAAAGACGTTATAATCATACTCATACCAGATATCACAGTCATGGAAACAACAATGGTAAATTTTATCCGTATGGACTTTAGCACAGAGTTTGAAGTAACAGTATCATCACAATCCACATCGGGTATTTGATGAATACATGTTAACTACAAGTCTGGCCTTATTAGGTTAATATCTTTCCATTTGCACTGATCTCGAAAGATCTGCTTGCTTCTTATGGGTTTTACCCCTTTCAGGAGCACACAACAAAGTCTATAATTTGTTGTAGTGCATGGAGTCCATCTTGGATAATCTTGGCATCCAGCCATTAGTCGGAAGTCACCATTTCCTATGGCCTACTGATACTAGTAGAGTCATTATCACATGATGCAAGTCTCCTAGTCACCATCTACGAGAAAACCGAAGTATCTCTCGGGTGGCTGAGGTCACCTACTAGATTTGCGGAGTAGCTATGGTCTGTCAGGGTCAATTGGATCATTAGGTTCTACTAAACTTTCAGTAACCGTTTATGGTTCTGAAATCACTTCCAGTTATATTATACTCCCACTAATTTCTTTTACAAGAAATTCCTTTACCAAGGAGGCGGTGAGTCAAGAACAAAACACTTTTGAACTAGAATATGGTAGAATCTATCCCTCGCTAAAGCCTGGGATAACCTACAAACTGTTATTACCAAAACGTGCCTCGAGTTTATCCGCATTATGGTTTTAAACATAAACCGGATAATCCCATATCTTAACAACTTTAAGATGAACATTATTCTATATCTCATATAGAAACAGAGACACTTATTTAAGTGGAACCAGTATCTATTGATACGCGTCTATTTCTAGTGTATCCCCAAAATTGAAGAAGGTCACTCTGCATTACTCATCATGGAGAGCACCCGTGGATGAGCAATCTGAGAGAGAATCACATTCTCAACACGGAATACCTTGTACCAACCCCTTGTCCGTATGGAGATTGGACAACATACATCAATTTATATAAGTCCTTAGAGTTCTCTAACTCATTTTCCGTGTGTTGTTAATTGAAAAATATTCTTTTGGTAAAAGGAAGCCAAAATGGTTTAGGCAAAACCTGAGGATTTTCCTCAATAGCAACAATTGCTCCGAAAACCGACATTGAGGATAAAATCATCCATTCTCAATTCTCTGCTCCTTCTCATCATCTGTAACTCTTTAAAGATATAGGATTCTAATCCGGTATCTATATACCCAGGAGTCAGAGTTTATTGAGAAATAGTTTCTCAAAACACAGACGCACGGGAAATCCGAAACATCAAAATGTTTCAGCGGGGTTAGTTTGGTATTCTTTGTATTGTCTTTTTCATTGCCCAGGTTCATGACAGTAGTCGCAATTTCCTTTTCTCACTTAAACCCCTTTTGATGTCTCTCCATCTTACCTTCCTTTATACCGAACTTATGCTAGTTGGTTTTCTCCTTTCCATTCCTTCAGCACCAGCTTCGGAATTGGAAGAAGACTATCCAATAAGCGTAACTGGTATACACTCTTTATATGTAAGGAGCTCTCGAGCTTGAGATAAGGTAGGAGGGATAGACAAACGAACAATTCATCTAATCCAGAACCAGTGGCCATCCTCAGACTAAAACAGTTTCATCGAGTTCGTATCTAACTATACGATGGCCTTCCAAACAATATGGATCTCTGTACCGAATACAGAGGGTTCTGGAGTTAGCAGAAGGGGAAGTAGGATATGTGAGGACATATGTGACTATGTTGTGGATTAGGGCAATTCAGACATTCCAAAGCTGTCGATGGTAAAAAAGGTCGGTCAATATGCTTAAAGAGTCTTAGTTTAAGGCGAGTCCAGGGTTACTGCCAGAGAGAGAGAAAAGAAACACTCAACATGCACTCTAACCTAGATTAGATTGGCATATTCATCTAATCAGGATGGCTCCCACTATTCTATCAAATTCTCCTTCAAACCCTAAAAAGAGAACCAGCCGGGATTTCGTATAGAAAATCTCCCTGGAGTAACAATTACTCACAGTAAGAATCGGAATCCAAACTATCATGGAGTGGTAACCTTGAAACAGTCAACAAGTCACCCCTCACCATAGAAGGTATGCAATCTTATTGCAAGTTTCAATACCCGAAACTCCCGATATTAGTTTTCACCCCTAGCAGCTCATGACCTTGACACAGTCAACAAACCATAAGCTACTAGTCAAGTTCAACTCGTCATTTCGTGATTGATTTAGACCCACCTGCATAACCCTTGACACAGTCAACAAGGTTACATGACTGTCCTAACCTATCGCATCAATATGCAAGCAGGAAGACATCATTTAGTTACCGTACACTACGCCTTGACACAGTTAACAAACGTAGTACGAATACTAAGTATTCTACTTCCTGAAATGATAGAGGGCTATGGATGGTTTTGAAAAAACCCATCAACGTAATAAACTTGATCTCATCGTAGGAACCAAGTGGTTTTTGAAAGTTTATAGTCGCGTAGACCTTTTCTTAAGAGAGAACTCCCCGTGAAGGGATCTAGACTCTTTTCCTCATCGAATGAGGTGCGGGATATTCATAATCGAATAGCACGACGCAAAGAAAAAGAATACGGCTACAAAAACAATTTTAGTAACACAAACTTTTGCCTAAGAGCGAACTCCCAGTGACGGGATCAAGGCTCTTTTCTATTTGAATGAGGTGCAGGACATTCCTAACTGAATGCCTCGATGCAAAGCAAAAGAATCGACTAAAATTTCCCCTTTATTAAAAATTTGGTTCCTACAACGTATAGCTTTATTTTACTTTGTATTAATGCAATTAATACAATCCCATCATTTAGATAATCTTATTATCTAGCATTATCCTTCTCACATAAACAGTACAGAAAAGTAAGAAAAGGAAAAATATAATGCACATATACGCCATCCGCATTTGCTACGGGGCCCCGTCATGCACCGTTAGGTTGCTTAACTAACAGTAAAGCGGCGGCAGGGCTAGCGCGGATGCAAAACGTATACATCATTAATATATATACTATATATCACATATATAAATATACCATCACATGCAAATAATCACATTACAGCATGAAGAATAAACGGTATCACAGAGTTGGAATGGTCGGATCACCTGGGAATCCTACGTTTCGTTCGAGCCACAAACGGAGCACGAAATACCCCGGTCGCGTGAATAGCCCATGCGTAGCCAAGAGCACACCCCTACGAGTGCGGCAAGTCATCCGCTAACCCGAGAAACGAGACAACCCGATATCATCACCATGATGGGGCCACCCAGCATTTTCTCGAATCCGATGATGAGAGAACTCCTCTGTGGGTCTATCCTAACCCCCTACAAGCGCGACAAGAAGCCCACCAATCCTAGAATCGGGTGGCCCAGTCTCAGATCCTTGAGATGGCCACCCGCTGCAATCTAGAACCCGGCTGCCAGTGCGCTTCTCCGTAAGGTAAACCTAATACTTGTAATAATACAACGGTAACATCGATCGCAACCTGATCGAGTCTCGACAAACAATAATACAAAAGGAGGAAACGACGGCCACATGTCGACCGCTTATCCCAAATAAAAGAATATACATTTTGGCTACAACATGAATGAAAAGAAATGCATATCACACAACATCCAATTACGCACAGGGCAATTCATTTCGCGACGATCCAAGCCACACCAAATAATCTTAACATAGAACATCACAGACTCACAAATACATATCAACAAGTATGTATTATCGTATTAACCGAGTTAAACACTTTAACATCATTAATACGGAAACGCTACGATGTTACAGTATTGATTGACAACTTTCCAAAGAAATACGAGATCAAATCTCAATACTGGGAAAAATAAACAATACCAAAAATCATGTTTCTATAAGTTTAAGCCCCGAGAGAAAATTAGGGCATTTTGGAAAAAAATGGCCGCCGGTTTCCCGCTACCACCCGTCTGTTTTTCTCAAAACCCCCAGTTTTCTCCCACTTCATTTTCACATTCCAAATGACATTCTGCAATTGTTTAATTTTTTTTAAAAGACATTTAAAATTCGAACAGAGAAGGGATTTAAACTAGGAAATCGAAATCGGAAATTTGTCGATCGAAACTAAAACACTGCCTAAACTAGTCCTAGTGCTCGGTTGGCCCTGATACCACTGTAAGGCCGAGAGCGCCCCATGGGTGCACGCAGCGGAAGAGGGACTGGACGGAAAACAAAAATTCCGTAGGAGCGCGATCGACCGTACGCCAAAAATCGTCCAAGCACTAGTATCTAGCAAAACTAAAGAGCAAAAGGAAAAATTCAGAGGTTCTACAACCTTTGTAGTGTATCCGGCTGATCCCGGAAGACCCCGTCTAAACTTCGTAAGCTCCCGATTGCGTCTGCACGCCGACTGCCTCGCCGTAGATGATCCGCTTTGAAAGTGGGCTGCCCGAGATCCGACTCCGTCACCGGGGGGAGAAACTTCTTCCAGAGGCTTGCTAGACGTGGAGGAAGGCGTTACGAATTCTGGGTACTCTCTACTTTTAACAATACCTCTCCATGGCAACACTTGCCATTTTCAAGAGAGCTTAAGCTCTTGTTGTGTTAGGAAGAAGAAGATAGAATGATGGCTTGTTGTGAAAAAAAAGAATTGTGTCATTTCCTTTTTCAAACCATGTCATGTTTAAACATGACACATACCCCTTCCTACTCTCTCTCTCTCTCATGTGTGTGTCAACATACAAGAGAGAGGGTGGGCCCTACCACTTAATTAAGTATATTAAATAATAATAATAATATATACATTAATATATATATATATATATATATATATAAAGATATATATACATTTACATACATATATTTATTTGTATATTTATTTATACATAATTTAGAATGGTGGGAATTAATATATATATCAAATATATATATTAAATAAGTATTAGTACATGTATCCTATACACGTGCACATCATGTATCACAAACACGAAATGCCATCAATATCTTCTCGGTATCATGTACCGTAGAGAGTGTGTGTATCATATAGACTATACTAGAAATCGTTTTATTAATACGGTTATCAAGTCAACAGTTGACTTGATATTCCGGCATTTAAACTGGCTAGTATAACAGTCATCTGATTAAACGTGTATATCCAATATACATGTTTTACCGAACTCATGTACACATCGCTATATGTACGTCACATCGTGTTTTGGCCGGGCAGGCACTTTCGTTGTGGGACTCTAAAGACCCGTCAATACGCTGGCAGTAGGTTACACAAGATTGTATCCGATTGAATCTGAAACACTTTTAGATTCAACCCCCTTTCGGGTTAACCCACAAGCTCGTCAGTGGCACTAGCTGTACATAACGGCTTTCCAGGTATGAGCAAGATAAAGGCAGATTGATGAGTGAACTCATCCGGACCCAACAAAATCTATATGTGACAGTCACCGTACAGTCCAGTATTTTCGTCAAAGAGTATCGCTTACTGGGTCTGGGGAGTAGAATCTGTCAGACCCCCAATAACTCGATAAGTCGTGCTGACAGAGGACTCATAACCAAAGTGATACAACTGGTAACACTTACCAGTTTATCTCTACTGCCGTGGACATGGACTTTAGGTTATAGTCGTGTCCTGTACAGTACGATATCGACTCCCAATACCGGGAGTGATGAATTCCCTCGACCGCTCACTGCCTCCATGTGCTTCTGGACTGTACCTAACTAAAACCTGTTTGCACGACTCAGTAGAGCCGTGGTAGGGTAATAATCTATATACAGTGGGAACACACACGAGACACTGTGGTGATTTCAGGTTTAGGGACTACCCTGTACTCATATCACCAGAGAACTGCTATCTGACATTGGTATAATACTATCTAGGAGTTCTCGGCGAGTCCGTCCAGTATAACTCATCCAATGAGCACCTGTATACAATCATCAGTGTCAAACACAAATGGCTATGGGATCAGCCATCGCCTCGTACAGGGTTATGAAATGTATACACTGGTCTAAACTGGAGTACCGATACCCTATCTCGATACTCCTACGACTAGGAACATTTGAGGATGTGCTTATAAACTACCAGGCCCCACTAATATGATCCTTGTCATAATCCTGGTAGTCAAGAAAAGATCCTATGGGATTTATCTCATGTGTTAGTGATACGCGATAACTAGTAACACGTATTTACATGACAGATAAAGACAAACCAGATAGCACACTATCATATCGAGCAAGACTGGTATAAGCCCTCATCAAATTCAGTAAGTGCATTCCAGCAACTATGATAATTGCCTTGAGGGCACATATATCCAACACGTTGTGCCACAGTTTTCTTGCAGGATCAACCGCACGGATTCAGTAGCGGCTTGCTGGCACACAGCTTTCTTCTGGGTGATTTGCATTGGTAGGTAGGATACACTTTAGATCGTGACCACCATTTTTATATATTTATTCAGTTGTATCTAGTTAAAAACTCCATCAACCAGACTATGTATATTTGGTAACCCTAGAGACCGGTTTGTATATTTTTTGTATCTCGAGTCGAGACTTGTATATATTCCTATATTGGATTTGATAATGTTTCAGTTTTCTTTATTTTCTTTCTATGTTGATCTTTGCCTTGGGCATCGTATATTTGTATTCGTGTGTTTATTTCCGTCAATTGGCGAAGAGCTAGCTCCCGCTTAGGGATGCCTATACTATTGTTGTTATGTTTTGTTTTTGGATCAAAATTTACAAAAGAGGTGCTTCCCAAATTTCAAATGACGAAAATGTTTTCAACTATAGTACACAACCCACTTGTATTTTCATATAACATTACTTATTCATCTAAAAAAAGAACTTGATTTCATTATACCTTTATTTCAAAACTTCACCTCCACTGTTTTCCTAAAAAGATTTATGTTTCTGGGGTTTCAGCTTTCTTGGGTTACAGTGGGGTCCTAGAGATTTCACGTGATTCAAGTGCCAGTCATGTTCCAATTCTGGGTCGTGACATATGAAGAGTTTCAACAGAAAAGAAGTATGCTAATGTGATATTTAAACACTGAGGAGTAATTGGCACGAACCCTGAGACCCCTGCCCACCTTCTGACCGCTGAAAAGCCGCCGCCGTCAGCCCCCTAGCTTCAAAAGTCTTCATATTTTACACGTATATCCTTTCACCTCTCCTCAACTCTATTAAAAACCCCAAAACTCCAAAATCAATACAAAAACCCCGAGTCTATTGAATTACCACTTTTACTTTCTTTTAATTTCATTATTAATTTTCTTTTTAACACACCCAACCTCATTCATCTCCTATAAATACCCTACTCAGTTCTATCCTGCTTCCCCTATGCTTATTACCCTCAAACATTACTCTCTAAAAATTCTCGAGACATCTAATTCTCTCAAGGAATCAAGCTCACCTTCAACTCATGCCGTTGTTCCCTGAAGCTTTTACCGTGCAGCGTCAGCATCATGGAAGAACTTTCCTCTCTTCTAAGATCTTTTCAAGCCTAGTAAAGTCGTAGTTCCGCTCGATAACACGTTACTCTTTTATTTGGCGATACGGTTTTTATACCGTATCGCACAACGAGTAAGTCCCTTCTCTTTCCCTCTCTTTCTTTTAATCTTGTAAATCATTCTCCTTTGGTAAATCGTATGTCACCCCTTCCTCTTATTCTTCTCTCTTTTGAATCCTATCACTTGCCATGTCACCAAATTAAACTACAGAAACAAATTCTATAAAAACTCTTTCATCTATGCTATCATACCCGTTTCACTAAATTATACTTTCTAATTGAAGAAAGAAAAATTTCTAAGGAAAAAATAACCGTCTATAATCCCAATCAACTAATATCAATATTTCTATAACACATAACCATATTTTAATTTCTTCATGACCTACTTTTAATAATACAATATCAAGTTTCATTTAACTTCTACCCTACGAGTTTTAATATGAATTCTAGTATTGTTATGCATACTTTAGATAATATACATGGGGTAACGATCTACCCCACTCATATACGCTATGGTTTCATAGCACGATAATTTGTTTATCATCGTAGAATTGAATTTCATTAAAATACCCTCACGTTAAATTACGGTTTTATCGATATTCTTTTACTTTGCAAATATGTCTCTACAGCCCTTTTTAGGGGGCCCGTTTATGATTGGTGTGGATTATCGCATAACCTGCGAATAGTGGAGTGAGATGTAGAACTCCTCATGAAGAATACGGTCTCGAAATGAAGTTTACGTTTTTTAAAGGAAAATAAACATTTTCAATAATAAAATGTAACATAAAAGAATATATAGCAAGTTATGTTAAATTGGGTTATCACTGTTTTCTAAATATCAAATTAAAGCAAAATTTTAAATTAAAAGATTAAGTTTTTATTAAAATACCTCAAGTTTTCCAAAAGATAGATTTTCCAAAAAATACCATAATCTTTTAAAAGTTAGATTTTTATCATTAAAATACCATCAAATCTAAAGTATATTTTTATGAAAACTCTCGACATTCTAATTAACATATGTTACTGAAAACACCCTCAAGGTTTATATTTAAAAATAAAACATTTTATATAAAACCCCGTCAAGTTTTCAAATGAATTATTTTACATATATGACCTAAGTTCACTAAAATACCTAGACTATATAAACTAATCTCTAAGATATTTCGGTAATAATGGGTTTAAACGGTCTCTTTTCTCCAGGCCTCGGGGAGCCGTAGAAAGTGAGTGCTATCCTAGTCTAGATAAACTAGTAATCGTCTGGCAATCGTCCTTGAAAAGGGCACAAATACTGCCGGCCATGTGCAGTGGTTGCCTTCTTAAATTACATGAATATCGAATCATATATAATCAAACACATGACATCCTACATGACTTGACTTGAACACTTAGAACTTGACTTAAACCTGAACTTGACTTGAACTCGAATTTGACTTGAACATGAACATGGATTCTTGAACTTGATATGAATCCTTGAACTTGACCTTGTCTTGAAAACTTGACCTTGGCTTGACTCGAACCATGAATATGACTTGGCTTGAACTTGACTTGAATACTTAAATACAATTTGAACCTGAACTTGTACACTTTCTATATTCATAGATTCGGTCAAGACCCTGTAACTTCATCTATATAATGAAATATGCGGGGGGGGGGGGGGAGGGGGGTAAAGGGTAGGTTAGTAAGGAATGTATGAAGTGGCACGAGAGTCCACTAATATACACCTCTTGAATATGCTTTTGCCGTTGTTCCGTGGGGTTTGACGGAGCTTTGAACTCTATTGTCTCTTTGGTCCGCGGGGTACGACGGACCACTCTCGTATACATGTATACTTTCTTTATCAAACTATAAACAACCACATAAGAATAGGATAACCATATTCATATACCTATCATGCTTAAGGTACCTTAACTTATTGATATCTAATTAACACTCTTACATGTCCTCTTCTGCATTAGATTCATATTCGTTTACATACATGTTTTTTTATCACACTTTATATTCATATCCTTTTTGGGGACTTACCGAGCACAAGTTCGCTTATGGGCACTCCATCATGTTTTTTTTATCCTTAGAATGTTCATCAGGTGATGTTGGGACAGAGGAGATCGAGCCGAGTCAGGAGAATTTCGATCAGCTTACTGCTCAAGCAGACTACTAGTTTTCCTTTCTGCAGTTATTTTTAGTATGCCATTGTTTAGGCAATTTCTAGTTATTGTATCTTTTGTTTCAGACATTGTATTTGTACTTTAATTCATGAATGTAAATAAAGTTGTTAAAATTTAATTCACTTGTCATTTTCTTCTTATGATATATTGCTTATAAATGCTTAACATATTTATTATAAGAAACAACCATTTCAAAATAAATACGTCGCGGGCCTCGTCACGTGCCGTCATTTTCTTTTGGAAAGCGAGGCATGACGGGTTTTATTGGTCCCCTAAAGAGGGTCGTAGAGGCGTATTTGTAAAGGAAAAGAATATCGATAAAACCGTATTTTAACTTGAGGGTATTTTAATGAAATTCAATTCTATGGTGATAAACATATTATCATGCTATGAAACTTGACTTGAATTCCAATCTAACTCGAACTCGAACTTGACTAGAACCCCCACTTCCTAAAAGATGGTGACAACATGCGAGACCCGCGACGTATTTATTTTAAGATGGTCATTTCCCATAATAAATACATTAAGCGTTTATAAGAAATACACCATAAAAAGAAAATGACAAGTGAATTAAACTTCAACAACAACTTTATATTCATGAATTCAAGTACAAATACGATATCTGAAACAAAAGATACAATAACTGGAAGGTGCCTAAACAATGACATACTAGAAATAACTACAAAAAGGAAAATTATTAGTTTGGCTGAGCGGTAAGCTGATCGAAATCCTCCTGACTCAGCTCGATCTCCTCTGTCCCTACATCACTTGATGAGCATTCTAAGGATAGAAAGAAAACGGGGTGGAATGCATGTCATCGAACTTGCGCTCGGTAAGTCCCCAAAAAGGATATGAATATAAAGTGTGATAAAAGACATGTATGTAAGAAGAATATGAATCTAATGCAGAAGAGGATAGGTAAGAGTGTTAATTAGAGTATGTTAAGATATTTTAAACATGACAGGTATATGAATATGGTTATCATATTCTAACGTGGTTGTTTGTACTTTGATAAAGAAGGCATGCATGTATACAAGAGTGGTCCGTCATACCCAGCGGACCAAAGATATATGATAGTACAAGGTCCGTCAAATCTTGCAGAACAACGGCAAAAGCATATTCAAGAGGTGTCTTTTAGTTGAATCTAGTGTCACGTCATACATTCCTTGTCAACCTACCCCTTATCCCCATGTATTTTAATGTATATATTAAGTTTATAAGTCTTGCCTGAATCCATGAATATAGAGAGTGTACAAGTTCAAGTTCAAGTTGGATTGGAATTCAAGTCAAGTCAAGTATTAAAGCCAAGGTCAAGTTCAAAGATTCATATCAAGTTCAAGAATTCATGTTCAGGTTCAAGTCAAATTCGAGTTCAAATTAAGTTCAGGTTTAAATCAAGTTTCAAGTGTTCAAGTCAAGTCATGTAGGATATCATGTGTTTGATTATATATGATTTTATATTCATGCGATTTAAGATGGAAACCACTGAGGACAATTGCCAAACGATTAATAGTTTATCTAAACTAGGCAAGCACTCACTTTCTTCGGCTCCCCGAGGCCTGGAGAAAAGATACCGCTTAAATCCATTATTACCTAAATACCTTAGAGATTTGTTTATATAGTCTAGGTATTTTTGTGAACTTAGGTCATCTATATAAAATAGTTCATTTAAAAACTCGATAGGGTTTTATGTAATATGCTTTACTTTTAAAAATAAACCTCGAGGGTGTTTTCGGTAAAATATGTTAACTAGAATGTCGAGAGTTTTAATAAAAATATCCTTTAGATTTTATGGTATTTTAATGATAAAACCTAACTTTTAAAAGTTTATGGTATTTTTATGAAAATCTATCTTTTGGAAAACTTGAGGTATTTTAATAAAAACTTAATCTTTTAAGTTAAAAACTTGCTTTAATTTGATATTTAGAAAACAGTGATTACCCAATTTAACATAACTTCCTATATATTCTTTTATGTTACACATTATTATTGAAAATGTTTATTTTCTTTTTAAAACGTATTTTTTCTTTCGAGACCGTATTCTCCGTGAGGAGTTCTACATCTTACTCCACTATTCTCAGGATGTGCGATAATCCGCACCAACCATAAACAGATATCATAAAAAGGGTTGTAGAGGCGTAGTTGTAAAGGAAAAGAAAATTGATATAACCGTATTTTAACTTGAGGGTATTTTAATGAAATTCAATTTTATGGTGATAAATATATTTTCGTGCTATGAAACCATGCTGTACGTGAGTGGGGTAGGTCATTACCCCGTTTATAATATCTAAAGTATGCATAACAATACTAGAATTCATATTAAAACTCGTAGGGTAGAAGTTACATGAAACTTGATATTGTATTGTTAAAAGCAGGTCATGAAGAAATTAAAATATGGTTATGTGTTATAGAAATATTGATATTAGTTGATTAGGATTAGAGACGGTTATTTTTTCTTAGAAATTTTCCTTTCTTCAATTAGAAAGCATAAATTAGTGAAACGAGTATGATAGCATAGATGAAAGAGTTTTTATAGAATTTGTTTCCATAGTTTAATTCGGTGACATGGCAAGTGACGGGATTCAAAGGAAAAAATAACAAGAGGGAGGGGAGACTTACGATTTACCAAAAGAGCACGATTTACAAGATTAAAAGAAAGAAAGGGAAAGAGAAGGGACTTACTTGCTGTGCGATATGGTATAACAACCGTATCGCCAAATAAAAGAGTAGCGTGTTATCTAGCGGAACTACGACTTTACTAGGCTTGGCAAAATCATAGAAGAGAGGAAAATTGTTCCATGATGCCGACGCTGCATGATACGACCTTGAGGGAACAACGGCGTGAGGTCAAGATGAGCATGATTTCTTAAGGGAAGTAGATGTCTCGAGAATTTTTAGAGAGTAAAGTTTGAGGGTAATAAGCATAGGGAAGCAGGCTAGAACTGAGTAGGGTATTTATAGGAGAGGAATTGATGGCTTATGGATTTTCATAATCCTACTATTTAGTTTTGATGATATTATACAATATTAATAGATAATATGAGCTTGGTCGTATTTGAGAAAGATTTCAGGATATCAACCGACATGATCCTATGATGGAGGATGGAAAAAATTAAGTTTAAACGAAAAATCTATTGGAGGTTGGAGATTAATGGACTAGAGCTCCTCAATGATCACATTCAAGTTTCATGAAGCTAAGGAGCCAAAGTCCAAATTCAAAAGAATTCAAAAAAATCAAGAATCGAAGATTCAAGAGCTTGTGTCGAGATATTGGAAGATTCAAGATTTGGCAAAAAAACGATATCGACATAGGAAAACGATGTAAGTACTTCATGATTTATTAGATTATCATGAAAAAGATCAAACACATACACTACTGCATGAAATCTTTGGGCAAAACTTGGCAAAGTTTTTCATTCAAAACGTTTTTCAATTTCAAGTTCAAATTTTTTTGTGCATTCCTTCTTCAGACGTATATCTAATTCTTATTCAGATGTCTGCGCACTATTGTAAAATATGCACAAGTTTTAAAATATCGGTTTCTTCTTCAGAACAAACGGCTGAAGCGTGCCAAAACAAACATCTGGTTGTTCTCTGGATTTTCATTGTTTAAAACTTTTGACAGAACAAACGTCTGTCCATGATTCTTCATACGTCTATTTGTTCTCTAGATTTTCATTGCACAAAACTTTTTAAGAACAAACATATATCAAACCTTCTTCAGACGTTTGGTTATTCTCTGTGTTTTTATGGCATTCAAACCTTTTGTGGTAACAAACATCTGAACCTTATCTGCATACACGTCTGAAAGTTTAAAACTTTGAAAATCTTTTGTTCTTCAGACATGTGTCACTTGTTCTTCAAACGTCTGGTTGGTTTCTGTTCTTTCATTGGCCATGTTTTGAAAACCACGGCAAACATCTGAAGCTCATGATGACAGACATCTGAAGCTATTTTTCTTTGAAAAATATTACCATTACGTACATTTAATGGTATCACGGCTAGTTTTATTTTTCCTTCAGACGTCTGTTCTTCAGCCTGAGGCATAATAAATGCATGTACTTGTTTGATTTTTGTGTGGGGTTTATAAAGGATTCTTGTGTAGTTATTATACAGCAACTATTCTGAAAATTGCATTCATTCTTTGAGTTCATCTTTATCCACCAAAAAGAAAAAGAAAAACACTTGAGCTTTAATTGCAAATCTAATACTCCATTGAAGTATTCTAGAGCTTGAATTGTAAACTCTTGAGAAGAGTATCTTAGATTGTAATCTTCTTCTTCTTCTCTCTTTGTGTGGAATCTCTTGAGTGCAGGAGAATTCTTGTAAGTAAGGAGAAGTGTTGTGAAGAGGGGCACTCGTGTGTCGAGTGATGTGTTGTTATGGATGAGCAACGTATTGTCTCGGTGGAGACATGATTTAAGTGGAATGGGCTCGTCGTCTAAAGAAAGAAGATAGGGAATCTCCTGAACCTCTCTAAATTGCTTGTGTTTGCACTTTGTTTTTCTCTTACTTGCATTTTATGTTGTACTATATTTATGTTTCATTTTCTCTTGCAAGTAGAATTTTTAATTTGTGGTTTTGTTAATATAATTCTATTCATCCCCCTTTTAGGATTATTTCAGGAATGAGGTAGGGTGTGTTCAAAAAGAAAATTAAAAATGAAACTAAAAGTGAGTAAAAGGGGTAATTCAAGAGACTGGGGGTTTCTGTATTAATTTGGGAGTTTCGAGGTATTAAACAGAGTTGAGGGGAGGTGAAAGGATATACGTGCAAATAGAGACCTTTTAAGCTAGGGGGTCGGTGGTGGAGGCCTTTCGGCGGTCAGAATATGGGCAGGGGTCTAAGGGTTCATGCCAATTACTTGCCAATTACTCCTTAGTGTTTAAACATAACATTAACGTACTTATTTTCTATTGAAACTCTTCGTATATCCGTGTAATGATCATGCAAATTCTTGGGCTCCCAAAACGTCGAAAACAAAAGTAATAAAATATTTAGGGATGATAGGATTCAAACACGCAGGATATGGGACAACAGTGGACAGTCTTAACCAGTAGGCCATAAAGAGTTTCTTGTATTTATTTAACAAATATTAAATATATGTCGTAGCTCGAAAAGGAAACGGGTTTAGGAAGATATCAAAAGGAACCGTTTTGGGTGAGGGCTTAGATGTTTGGTTTTTGTAAGATTATAGAATAGGGAAAATAGATGGAGGGATTATATATATATATATATATATATATATATATATATATATATATATTACAGAAATACACAAAATAAAGAAATACAATAGAAAGATAATAGAAAGGTATAAAGATTTTAGGGTCGTTACATCGACAACCAAGTCCGTCCGTACCCTACTGAGCCTGAATGTGACAATCTCCGTAAAGTCCAGTCTCTTCGTCAAAGAGTATTGCATACCAGGTCTAGGGGTGGAGAATGTCAGGCCCCTAATAACCCGATAAGTCGTTCCAGTGTCAAGCTTATCACCCACCGAGAAACTACTGATCTTCTATCATTAAAGCTCATCCACCCTGGCCAGATATTTATGGTGATAGCCAACTGAACACAGTGCGACATCGACTCACTATTACATACAGTCACTATTAGAGACCGTATGGAACGGTCTCCAAAAAATAATGAATGGTCCATAATGTATATTAGCGACCGTTTATAGTTTTAACGGTCGCTAAAAAATGGTCGCTGATTGGGTGGTCGGTGATATATATATGAGCGGCCATTAACGAACGGTCTCTAATAAGAACGGTTTCTAATAGATGCATCAGAGACTGTTTTCACCGGTCGCTAATAAGCAGACACGTGGACATCTCAATGACTTTACCCGTTTTCTAATATCAGCGAACGATCGCTGATGAGGTATTAGCGACCATTGTTGTAGCTTATACGGTCGCTAATAACTATTTTTCCTGAAAAAATTACAGAAAAATACTATATTCTATACAATAATACACAATATCACAATATATTATGCCACGATAGCGTTTCGCATACAAATCGATATATATGCACAATCCGCAACATATCCAACAAGATCAACAATAAATATGAAAACATATGCATACAAACCAATATATAAACATTATCCACGATATATCCACCAATATCAACAACTCAATCAAATGCATATGAACTAAATTTTTAATAAACAAGCATACATAAACTAAATTGTTTTGAATACGAACAACACATTACATACGCTATATATATGTCCAACAATATGAAAAAATCTCCAAATCACTTGCAATCGCAGCTCACTCAACCCTGTGAATCGAAATAAATAAATATATAAATATATGAACTCAAATCATAATTTTCAAAACAATGTTAGCTATACCAACACATATATATGCTTACCTCACTAACTCCCGCCACTTCCATCGTCAAAACATAATCCATTCGCCGTTGAGTTATAAGAACCCTATGAATACACAACATGAATTTTAAACATTAAAACTCAATAAAGTTTAATTGTATGCTCAAATTTCTTTAATAACAACTATACGTACCTCACTAAGTCCCACCGCTACCATCGCCACCAGAATCTCGCCTTGAATAGTATCAATTAACATCGTCGAAGTCCTCCTGTGAAAAAAAGTTACCTAATAACCCTCCCTGTGGGGTCGGCTGATCAGGGTTATACAGTTCCTGTGGCAGAGGGTTAGGGTAATAAGGATCTTATGGCGGAGGCGGAGGCCGAGGGTAGTACCCTTGTTGTGATTACGGAGGCGGTGGATAAGGATAGTACGGCGTTCCCTGTGATGGGGGAGGGTAATACGGTTGCTGCGTCAGAGGAGGGTAATATGCCGGTTGTGGCGGGAATGGACCCTGTGCTGACCACGATTGCGGAGGTAGAACGTATTGTTGCGAGAATTGTTCCAACCGCGCCTCCATTTGAGCCCTCCAAGCCGTTACATCTTCCGCCCTCTTCTTATCTGCTTCATCCCTCCTCCTGAGCTGCTCCTCTAGCTCATTGATCCATTGTGCTTCACCCGATTATTGGTTAGAGCGAGCGGTCGACGAAGTTGAAGTACTTCTTCTAGAACCGGACCGCGAAAGATAAACGGGACCACCGTATAGGGGAATACAACTGTGTCCTCTCAACTGAGGGATAACCTGCTATATAATAGATACCTCGGCCTTCGTAGGAAGAGGATCGTCGACCAGATATTCGAGATTTGATTCTCGATAGCTCCTCTCCGCTTCCTCGAAATCCTCTTTCGATAAATAAAACAATAATTAATTTTCTTTACGAAATTAACAAGTGTAATTAATTTACTTAAAAGAATTGAAAATGAAAGCTTACCACATATTGAGTGGCTATATCCATCCTTTCTTCTGGCATGCCCTCTCTCATGTGCAATGCCTCACAAGTCTCAGGGAGGCTCGGCTTTTTCCCAGCCTTCTCCTATAACGGATATTTGATTTATTTATACGTGAAGATATGTAATGATGAAATTGAAAAATTGAACATTTATATAATTAAAGATAAGCTAACCAAAGTAGCTCTATACTGATCAACAAGAACAGATCCACCATAATAGTCATCTGTGGTTTTCCCTTGGTTCTGCTTATTCCTGCTTATTCAAAAGATAATATCTCTAAATTTAATTTAATCTAAATTCGGTATGCAAATTATTTAAGTATATTTTTAATTACCTTTACTTCGGGTGTATCCCAATGCAATAGGAGAAACACAAACTGATCTCTAGGAATGATGGAGGGAAGAGCGGCAAAATGTTTCCAATCATCCGTAAATTTCTCCGACTGTTTGAATTTTTTCTTCAATTTTTGACTCCATCTCTTGAATATTTGTGAGATCTCATACCGGGCATGCGTCCAATGTCCGTATATATCATCTTCTAAGATGAAATGTTTCTGTAATACAGATTAATAAATATATTATTAATAAATTTATAACATATAACAGGTACGCATGTAATGTTGAAATATAATTGAGTTATGCATTACCAAGAGTGAGCGCCAAGTCCATACGTATGCTTCCCATGGATTATCTGCAAATGTGAAGCCCACGTTCAAGAAATCGGTGTTGCGGACAAGAATACCAATATAACCATGGAAATGTGTAGCCCACATACCCGGACCTACGGGCTTCTTACCCACCCATTGCAGAATTGCCCTTTTTCCACGCATATCGTATTTCGTAATTTCGTTTGCAACACTTCTTCCGTGGTGTTCAAACCGGGCCAGATTATCCCCCGCAGCCCGTGCTTCATCAATACTCGTGTCTCCTGCCTCTATCATCATATCGATTTGAGGTCGAGCAGCAGCCCACCGTGCCATTACCTTCGCATTGTCCTTATCGCGATACGGTTTGTTCTCCGCCGAAAAGACGCGACCGGGACTTTGGGACGTCCGGCCTGAATTTTGGGGGCATATGCTATTTGGTTTTATCCGTCCACCTCTCCGAAAATGCCAAGTTGATTTATGGCACCGTGTATCGGAGGTTTGGACGGATGCGGCCGTTGAAGCAGACTTCGTCAGATTCTCACTCGCTTGCGAGGGGTTTTTGATTGTGGGGACGTTCTTCCCTGCAGGCGTAAGCCCCTGCAGTTAATTACGCCACCGCATCGCGATAACCACTTTCTCCTTCTCTAAATGGTCACTTCATATCGTGGGTGTTTGTTTTGTTTTTGGTTGCCCGTGGATTGTATACGGAGACTAATTTATGTGGTCGCCCATAGGGTGTGAATTAGTCCAAATCCGTATTAGATTTGGGTTTTGGGTTGGGTTTAAAGATCGTTAATCTCATTGAGATTAAGATCAACTTAAACGTTTGTTAAGGATACGCTAGTTTAATTTTAGACTAAGATCTACTTAACAGGATCATTTAGATCCAACAAAAGAGCATTTGGGCTCTATTGTTTACTTTAGAGACATTGCGGTCCATAAGTTTAAGGACATCATAGTTCATGGAGTTTAAGGACATCATAGTCCATAGTTTAAAAACGTCATAGTCTGTAAAGTTTAAAGACATCATAGTCTATGAGTTTAAGGACCTCACAGTCCATAAAGTTTAAGGACATCATAGTCCATGAGTTTAGGGACCTCATAGTCCGTAAATTTTAAGGACATCATAGTCCAGTTTAAAGATGTCATAGTCTATGGGGTTTAGTTTAGGGACGTTGTGGTCCATAAGTTTAAGGACATCATAGTCAATGAGTTTAGGGACCTCATAGTCCGTGGCAGTTTAGAGACATCATAGTCTGTAAAGTTTAAGGATATCAAAGTCCATGATTTTGAGGACCCCACAGTCCGTAAAGTTTAAGGACATCATAGCCCATGAGTTTAAGGACCCCACAGTCCGTAAAGTTTAAGGACATCATAGTCCATGAGTTTAAGGACCCCACAGTCCGTGAGTTTAAGGACCCCACAGTCTGTGGAATGTCTGGTTGTCGGGACCCGTCACCTCTCTGAAGACGTTGAATGATTACAACGACATATATCAGAGGTATGAAGAGATGTACCCTTGAACCAATGTTGGTTGGGAGTCTTTGGGAATCACTTTGAATGCCATATGAGATGATCAGTTTTGGAAGTCAAGAGTATAATTGGGGTTCAGTTTCAAGGGATCTTGCCTCTAGAAAACTTAGCTAATTTAGGCTAAGATTGGCAAGAATATAGTGTTAAACACTAGAGTACATTCGGCGCTCACGTGCTCCCACGTGAGGCACTTAAAGAAGTGTTAAACACTAAGACTGAAGCGCTCACATGGGGTCACATGGGGTGCCTGAAGATTGGGTTTTGCTTCTTTTATTTTACTCCCAGAATATATAAGTGTTAAACACTTGATCTTTATGGCCATCACGCATGGGCACGTAATGGGTACCCATGCATTGGATATTAAAACTATTTGTTAGGGGTCACGTGGGGACACGTGAGGGCGCCCATGCGTTGGATATTAATCCTTCAGTTTTACCCCATCTTTAAAATGGTGTTTGTCAGGGGTCACGTGGAGACACGTGAGGCATCCTTTAGGTGGGCATTGCCCTTGGGTAGAATCCTCTTTTGTTTGATAATTGTTAGGGGTCACGTGGGAACACGTGAGACGCCCAAAATCTGTTCTGCCTTGGCTTTACTCCCTTTTTATTTTAAGAAGTTTGTTCAAGGGTCACGTGGGAGCATGTGACCCAATTTCAGTCGTTCTCTTTCGATTATTGAGGGGAAGAGTCACGTGGACACACGTGATCATGTTAGGTACTGATCTCTTTTACGTGCATGGAGAGTTAAATCCCTTGTTTAAGAATTAAATTCTTTGATAGGGTTAAACCCTAATTTTATTTAGAGGAATTAAATTCCTATGTGTTTGAAAGAATTAAAATTTTTAATCCCAATTCTCCCTCTAAGTTTTGGATTTGCATGGCAGAATCTCCCCGATGAGAATTAAATTCTCAACTTCTGGGGAGATCCGCTTCTGCAGATTTTCAACCAGAGGAAGAACTAAGTTCTTTTTAGAAGAGTTAAACTCTTGGTTTGAGAATTAAATTCTCTTTTGTTTTGCGGGAGCTTATAGAATGATCTCCTTCCTTCTCTTACCTAGAGTTTTTTTCTCTGAAGAGCTTCTTTTCTCTCTGGAGAATTAAATTCTCTTCTTCTTTTTTCTTCTGTATTCTCTCTCTGTTGTTGTATCTCTCATTTTTCTTCTTTTTTTTTGGGCTCCTATTTACAGGAGAAAGAAAAGAATCAGTTTGTTTAGTCAATCCTTCATTGAAAGATTTTTATTGATTTTATAACCAACATGATCTTTTAGATCATTCGGTGAATTTTATTCACCATTGGATTTTTAATCCAAAAGATATTTTATTTGTTGTTCTTGGCAAATTTTAGGGAAATATTTCCTTGTATAGAATTTTTCTATAAATTAATGATTTTTTAATCACCATTGGATTTTTAATCCAACGGTGCTCCCTTTTACAGAGAGCGATCTTTTTTGTTTGGAAAGATCTAGAGAAATATTTTTCCAATTAGGGTTTTTGATTCCTTTTAATTAGAATTTAATTCTATTAGTTCAGATGGTTTACGAGTTTATCACGTGTTGGCACGTGACCCCATTTGATAAAGCATCTAATTAGAATTTAATTCTATTGGTTTAAAGGGCTCAGGAACCCATCACGTGTTGGCACGTGACCCCACTGATTAAGCATTTAATTCTATTGTTTCAGAGGGTTTAAGAGCCTATCACATGTTGGCACGTGACCCTACTGATTAAGTATTTCTAATTATTTATTTTATTCAGTGCCTACAGGCTTTTCCTATAAATGGTCACGTGTGGGTACGTGATGCCCGGTCACGTGTGGGTACGTGATGCCCAGTCACGTGTGGGCACATGATGCCTCATTTGAGGTTTTCCTTGCTGCTTTATTTGTATTTTATTTAGTTCCCATGAGGGAACAAATATTTTTAACTCCTTTTAATTAGAATTTAATTCTATTAATTCAGTGGTTTCAAAAGCCAATCACTTATGGGCACGTGATTTTATCAATTAGGCATTCGGGAGTAGATAGAATCTACCCATAAAAGGTCACGTGTTTGCACGTGAGGCCCAGTCATGTGTGAGCACATGATCCCCCATTTGGGGATTTTCCTTACTGCTTTATCTGTATTTTATTTAATTCCCATGAGGGAACACGGTTTTTCATTTTGTAAATCGCGAGGAAGAGATAATGCATGAATCCACTCATCGGTGACAGGATTCGAGAACGTCCCAGGTTCCCTACTCAAGTCCGTGCACTGATCGTCTAGATGTGCATATGGATCATGCTGCACCGATAGACCTGCATCCTCCTGATCAGATGTACCTACACATTTTAATTTATTATAATCAATGCAATAGTTATTTGAATAAAATAATGTGGTCGATGATCATTTAAAACTCGTAATATATACCTCTATTCTCAGCATCATGCTGTGTCAAGGATTCAGTATCTCGATCTCTTTTCTTTGAAGAAAATGCTTTGGCAAATTTTCCGAATATGCCTTTTTGTCCCATCTGTTTCATGCAAGAGTAATAACGATACAAAATATATAATATGCATAAATCATTAACCTAACAAATCAATACATTACAAGTGATTAGAACTGCTAGGTTTATCATATATCATTTACATGCAAGTGATTATATGTTTTTACAACTACAAAGTTTATAACATATATCAACTGATTACAATTGTTTACAACTGCAAATTTTTTCATATGTCAACCGGATCTGCTTCATCAAGGTCAAACTCGTCGGTAGAACTATCGAAAAAGGATTTAAGAGGTGCCAGCAATGCAATCTAAGTTTCTTCACGATTAGGATTTTTGATATAGAAATACTGCTCAGCTTGTGAAGCTAACATGAACTTATCATCTTGATAAATTTCTTTATTGAGATTGACAAGCTGAATATCTGGATGCAAGCGCACCAACGAACTTTGAACATAACAAATCTTTCTTACTCATTATTCCCATAAAATATCTCTATTATATTCTCCAGCTGACCGTAATATTCTTTTTTCCTCCCTGCGGTCTTTGATCACGGGAACTTGAGATGCATGTTTGTTCAAACGGACAATAAATCCTATTGTTTTGGATAATCAATTTCTTGGTTGTAAGAAATTTTAGGTTATTAATACAATATGAATCGTATCGATTCACTTTTGCACTAAAACCTTTAAATAGTCACACGATTACATCCGGGAATTGTATCCCTTTTGCTATGTCATCTTCAATCTACAATACATTTACACATAAAATATAGAAGCTATATGTGATATAGGCATGTGAAATGTGAAATATACAAGGCATACGTACGTGTTTACGGAACCACCGTGGAAAGTGTTTCTTATGTTCTTGATTAATTTTCCAGTTAGCACTCTTTCCGAAAATCGCATTCGTAAGTTCTTTAATATGTCGGCTAAAAGAATAACAGTATTAATTATTTAGGCATATATAGATGTAGGCACTCAAAATATTGACGCAATTAAAATTTTAGTTTATATACCTTCTGTGATCGGCAGTAATTTCAAGATTATTAAGGATATATGAATGTGCTTGATCGAGCCACTCCCTCCGGTAGGATCGATCCTCCCCTTGTGAATGTGATAGCTGATCATCGTTAATTCAAGAAGGACTATTTAATCTTGTTTCAACTCCACGCAAGTAATGAGAAGTGAAGTATAGGCATTTGTTGGCGCAATTACTCTCGGCTATTGACCCTTCCGGTTGAGCTCGATTGCGCACCTTCCGTTTCAAGAATCCCAAGTATCTAAAACGTTAACGAATACTTTAGAAAAATGTGAATATTCTAATGAATTAAATAACACAATTGACTAAAAAATATATATTACCTTTCTACTGGATACATCCACCTATATAAGACAGGTCCAGCAATCATTGCCTCTATAGCTAGATGCACAGAAAGACGAACCATGACGGTGAAGAAAGATAGTGGAAATATCATCTCCAATTTACAGAGGGTTTCAACAATACTCTTTTGCAACTCCTCGAATTTGGCCATGCATATCAATTTAGAACATAGTTTATTGAAAAAGTCGCAATACTCTATCAAAGCTTTGGTGATATTGGATGGCAAATTATGTCGAAGAGCCACTGGAAGCAATTGATGCAGAAGGATATGACAATCATGAGTTTTAAAATTCAAGAGCTTTGGTGGCTCGACCTGCATATTCTTTGCTATGTTAGAAGAGTACCCATCTGGGGTTTTGATACTCTTTAGCACCTCGCAAAATCTTTTCATAGTCAATTTCGACATTGTGTGGCTTGAAACTAGTAATTTATAGACACCATCACCACGAAGTATCGGATGCAATTCCTATTGTATTCCATGCTCCTCCAAGAACTCGCGAGCACTCAACTTATCCTTGGACTTAGAATCGTCCTGTAACAATGTGCTAGCAATATCATCAAACACATTTTCTCTACATGCATGACATCAATATTGTGTCGAATTAACAGATGTTTTCAGTAAGGAAGAATCCATAATATACTTTTCTTCTTCTACACACGCAACAATTCATTATCTTTGGATCACATCCGTTTTTTTGTTTATTAAAGGAACCATCAGAATTAAAAGGATTAGAACCTTTCTAGAATTGACATGATGAAATTTGCTCAAAAATTTCTATCCCTGACAATTGTTTTGATACTTCACCCATTTCCAATGTTCCATCAAACTTATTTTCCATCTTTTTGTACGAATGATTCGCTGATAGCCACCTACGATGAAACCAGTAGCAAAACTTACCACGTGTCTTAAGCTGGAGGGCACTGTAATCAAGACCACATGATGGACATGCATGCTTCGCATAGATAACCATCCAGATAACATGTTGTATGCTAGAAAATCGTTGATTGTCCAAATAACAACCACTCGCATTCTAAACTTCTTCTCGGCGTACACATCATATGTCTCTACTCCATATTCCCAGAGTTCTATCAGCTCTTCAATTAAAGGTTCCATATAGACATCAATGTTTTGGCCAGGTGAATATTTTTCAGGAATTAATAAGAACAAAATCATATATGGTTGCTTAATACACATCAAGAAAGGTAGATTGTAAGGCATAAGCAATACCGGCCATGTGGACCAACTAGAGCTCATGAGTCCGTAAGGCATGAAACCATCGGTTGCCAAACCTAGACGTACATTCCTCGGCTCATCCCTAAAATGATCAACACTGTCTAATTGCTTCCATACTTCTGCATCAGCCGGACGCCTCAACTTCCCGTCTTTGATCCGACGATTGAAATGCCATCACATGCTCTTCACAATGTCCTTTGAAATATATAAATTTTGCAATCTCTTAGCCAGGGGGAAATAACGAAGGACTTTGGCTGAAGCTTTCTTGCTCTTTTTGCTGACATCGGACGTTTCTGCGTTTGAATTTCTCATAACATTTTTCCACCTAGACAAGCTGCAAGTGGGACACTCATCGAGAGACGCGTAATCCCTGCGATACAGCACATAGTTATTGGGACATGCATCGATCTTCTCATACGATAAACCGAGTGTCTTAACAATCTTTTTTGCCTAGGAATGATTTTCTGGAATGCTTTCCTTTCCTTCAGGAATTATCTTGCGTAGGAGATCTGTTAGTTATATATATGCCCTAGAGGCCATTACTGTACATACGATGTATATTGCAGTGGATGCTTGTACATATATAGGGAGGACTTTCGTGCTCGACATGATAGTATGCTATCTGGTTGCTCTTTGTCTTAACATGTACACTGATTGTCTCTATGTTACATGTTGATAAAGCCCTTAGGATGAGTACTTGACTACCGGGATTATGATGCAGATCATACTAGTGGGGACAAAGTAGTCGGTAAGTACATCCTTCAAATGTTCCTAGTCGTAGGTGTATCGAGACAGGGCATCGATATACCAGAGTAGACTAGCGTTTAGCTTCTCGACCTATGTAGATGGGCGATGGATGATCCTATATCCATTGGTGTTTAACATCAGAGATGGTATGCGGGTGCTTAGTGGAGACTGGGTATACTGAACAGACTCGCCGAGAACTCCTAGATGGTATTATACCTATCGTCAGATAGCAGTTCTCTGGTGACACTGGTACAGGTTAGTCTGTATACCCGAGATCGTCATAGAATCTTGTGTGATTCCCACCGTGCTTTGATTTCCACCTTACCACGCTCAAGAGAACGTGCAAAACGGTGGCTTTTAGGTACAGTCCCGAATCACATGGAGGCAATGAGCGATAGGAGGGGTTTCGTCTCTCCCGGTATTGGGAGTTGATGTTGCGCTGTGCTCGATTCGCTATAACAGGAAGTCCCTGGCCAGGGATGCTTCAGAGATATACTGGTAAGTGTTATCAGTAGTTTCTGGACTAGTTATGAGCCCCACATCGGCACGACTTATCGAGTTACTGGGGTCTGACGTTTACCACCCCTAGACGAGATATGCGACATATCAGACGAAGAGACCGGACTGTACGGTAGTGTAACTGATTGGATTCGCAGGAGTATGAGCAGGCTTGCTTGTTGATTTTCTGATCGCTCAATACCCGGGTGGCCGTTACGTTTAGCAGACCGCTTGCGGCTTGTGGGTGTTTGATATGATCATGACCTACTGCCGGCGTATTGACGAGTCTTTAGAGTCCTACACAGAGGTTTCCTGGCTCAAGCGAAACGGTGTAGGAGCATATATATGATATGTGCGGGACCGAGATTAATACGATATGTGATACCGTATTCTATTCTCGCGATATGTGATATCGGCCGGTTATATGAGATATAGCCGGGTTATCGGATCAAGTGTTGATTCGATAAGTTTTTACATATGATATTAGTCGGTTATATGTGATATAGCCGGATTATTAAGTCAAGTGTTGATTTAATAATCTAATGTATACTTATATATTTGATATATTAATTTAAATTAACTAGTATTGGCTCACTTAAGATTTCCTTTCTCACTTTGTTTGTGCACATTGTATATATGTGATATATGCAAGTGTACATTATTTTGTGTCATGCTTGATAATACATGCAACAAAGGTGTGTGTGTGACTTACACCATGCTATGAATAATGAGGGGTTTTTATTTATTTTGGTAAATCAAAATGGTGGCATTTTTGTCTTGGTTAGAAGCTTGGAGAAGCTTGCATGGTTCATTGACTAAGTCCACTTGTTTTGTTTTGCATAAGATATTTATTAACCCAACCAATTATCCTTGCCATGGTTAAGTCTCTACAAAGGTTAACATATGATGTTAACTCACCTAGGGTTGCCATTCTCCACTTGATTTTATCATGAGAGTTTTCTTCTTCTTCTTCCTCAAAGCTTTCTAGCTTCAATGAAGATGATGGAAAATGAGTGAGAAAATTATTTCTAAAGTAGGCAAAATTCCTACTTCATCATCCTCTACTACTTGCCATTTAGTTTAGGGTGTTTGCTTCACTAATTCCACAATTAGTGAAGGGGTAGCTTGGATTAGTGTCTCCTCGACGTAGATCATCTTCGGCCACGAAGACTTCGTGCAAGCTTGCTCATTTCTTCAGGAGAACCCTTTCAAGAGTTTGGGTGTTCATGATTCACAGCGAAGGGACGACTACACAGAGCTATTGAAGTGAAGGACCGGTCTACAAAGGTTGTATTCCTTGTTCACTTTAGTTGCAAAGTTGTTTGCATTTGATTCGTCGCATTTTCTAGTATACGATTCTAGGTTAGGGTTAGCTAGAACGGCAAATTTTTGAAATTGGCATGAAAGATGCCTCCCGATGCCTCCTAAAACTATATTTTAATTGGTATTAAAGGATTTGATTTTTATTTTGATTTGGTTTATAAATTATGCTACAATTAAAAAATCTAAGCAATAAATTATAAGCAATAAGATATCAAATTATTAAATTTACAAAATAAAGGATATCGAATCATTAATAAATTTAAGGAATACAAGTTAGAACTTAGGATGAATAATTTTTTGAAATATTTCATATGCGGGCGTGCACGCGCACACACAGACACTCTCACACACTCGGACATACGCGCGTGAACACACATACATACACTCATTCACACACACACATACACACACACACACTCTAAAACTCATCCATCTTACCATAAATTACCAAATTTCTATTTCAATTTTTCATATATTTTCAATTCTAAAACTCATCTTACCCTAAATTACTAAATTACCAAATTTTCTAATTCAAATTTTCATATGTTTTCAATTTCTCAATTATATTTCAATGATAAAACCCATCAACTTCAAAATCACAAAAAATTTCAAACCCTAATTTCATAATTCCATGATTTCATAATCCTAAACCCATCATCCTATAAACGATTCAATTAATTTGAAATTACTAATCAACTAATTTCAAAATTTAATAATCTAATTGAAAAAATTAGGGCTAGGAGGAAAACACCAACCTTGGTCGGATTTGGAAAAGAAAAAACCTATAGCAAGCTCCAACAACAACAAATCAAATTATAACACCTACAAGAAAAAAAATTGCAATAAGTTTGATAATTTTTTTTAAAAAATTGATGAAATGGGGGGTGGGAATTTACCTTCGCGAGTTGATGGGGGAGAATGAGGAGAAGAAGAAGGCAGCTATCGGGGATAAACTGATCGAAGCATTAGCGACGGTTGTAAACGGTCGCTAATGTTTTGGATACGGTCGCCAATGCATTGGCGACCGTTTATTAGGGACCTTATAAATAATATGGTCGCTAATACCATATTACCGACTATATAAATTATTACGGTTCTTAATAAACGATCGCTAACGTGTACAGTTTCTACTAGTGACTCCCTATACCGGAAGAGACGAATTCCTTCCGATCCCTCATTGCCTCTATATGGCTCGGAACTGTACCCAACAAAAACCTGTTTGCACGACTTCTTTGAGCCGTGGTAGGGTAGTAATCTAAGTACAGTAAGAACTCACACGAGACAAATGGCGATCTCAGATCTAAAGACTACCATGTACTCATGTCACCTGCTATCTGACGATAGGTATGATACCATTTAGAAGTTTTCGGCGAGTCCTGTATATAGTCTTAGGTGCCATAACACCAATGGCTTATGAGACCGGCCACCGCCCCTCATCGGGGTTTAGAAATGTATACACTAGTCTACTTCAGAATATCGATACCCAGTCTCGACACTCTCTTGACTATAGACATTTATGGATGTGCTTATGTACTACCTAACTCCCACGTATATGATCACCATCATAATACTGGTAGTCAAGAAGGAATTATACGGGCTTTATCATTATGTATTAGAGACACGTATTAGAATGTAAAATGTATATATATAATGATAAAGATAAACCAGATAGCACACTATCATCTCGAGCAAGGTTGTTCCACCTGTATAGGTGCTCCTTCAATTATCATAATCGCGTACCTGCAATTACAATAATTTCCTTGAGGGCACTATATCCAACCATCTCCCACTTGCACTTAAAGCTAATTATTGCGGTATCGCATACTTACAGCTCGTGTGCTACCGAATACCCAACTTCTCTACTAATTAGTTTTGCAAACTGTGTTTGAGAAACAACTGTGTTCGAGAAATAGCCTCAGTGAGTGGATCCGCTACAGTGTTTCTAACTTCATATATCTATTTCTCAACTTCTCGGAGATCAACTAACTCCTGAAATAACCTACCTGACAAAGTTCATAAATGAACAACTTTTCCAACAAACTTCTTGGGATGTATCCTCCACTGATCATAATCAGCAATCTGCGCTATGTCTACCTCAGTATCTGCTTGAAATACTTTCCAACATACTGCCCCTCAGAAGAGGGTAAACTTATAACTCTAACAGCCATTCTCTGCTATCCAGGTCATCTGGGAAGCTAGAACCGGTAACCACCTCCTTTAGGAGGCTGCCATTACCATACACCAAGAACATCCTCACATGTTCTTTATTGCTTCCCTTTGCTTCTCCAGAATTGGATTAATATATGCTTCTATAACATGTGCAAAAGATTTATATGTTCTGCTACATGACATCGTATGTTGACCCAATTGCCAAAGCAAGTGGAAATGTCATTCATGCAAGTTCCTTTCCTTATCAGTCTAGAAGACATCTCTTTAGAGAGGGTGACTCCATCATATGCATGCACACCATCATGCTAGGAGTAGTCCATTCTAAACCCTTTTAAAATGATGTCTAAGTACCCGGATTGTGTCACTTTCCAAATCTAGATATATCAACATAGATCTAGTCACCAGAATTATTGATACATTATCTTGATCTTATGTGGAGAAATATCTGTGACAACCAAAGTTTGACCGATTGCAGTATAGGAACATCACTTCCTATCAAGAGTACGTCATCCAAATAAAATGACAGTAATCTCTACATCCTTCTTACCTGGTTCATATGTTGTTTTGATATAGTCAAACATCTTGAGTGTCACATCAAAACAGATGATCCGTCTCCGCTATACCTGCTTTAGTCTATAAATATAGATAAGCAACTTGCACACCTTCCGCTGCTCCCACTGACTACAATAACCCTCTGGCAGAGTCATATACACGCTCACTTCTAAATTCCATTCAGGAAGATGTTATAGTTATCCACTTGCCAGATCTCATAATCATGGAAAAACAACAGCGACAAGTTATATCTGAATGGAATTCAGCATAGACAATGAAATAAGAGCTTCATCATAATCCACACAAGGTATTTGATGAAAACCCTTTTTACTACAAGTCTAGCCTTATTAGGTTACTACCTGTCATGACCCGAAATTGGCACGTGGCCGGCACTTGAATCACGTGAAGTAGGACCCCACCGTAATCCAAGTAAGCCGAAAGCCCAGAAATCTAAAACTTTTTAGGAAAATAATGGAGATGAAGTTTTGAAATAAAAGTATAATGAAATCAAGTTCTTCTTCAAAATTATAAGTAATGTTATATAAAAATACGAGTGAGTTGTATACTATAGTCGAAAAAATTTCGTCATTTGAAATTTGGGCAGCACCTCCTTTGTAAATTTTGATCCAAAACTAATGCATAACAACAATAATATAGGCATCTCCAAGCGGGAGCTAGCTCTTTGTCAATTAGAGAAATCACAACCACACAATAAGGATATACGACGCCCTAAGGTGAAGATCAATTACAGAAAAGAAGACAAAGAAAACCAAAATTTAATCAAACCCAAAAATAAAGAATAACACATATCCGTGACTCTAAGTCCGAAAGAATATACAAATTTGTGGTTTCTAAGTTTAGCAAATATACATAGTCCGGTTGATGGAGCTTTTAACTAGATACAACTGAATAAACATATAAAAATGGGGGTCACAATCCAATGTGTACCCCACATACCAATGCAAATCACCCAGAAGAAAGCTATGTGCCAGCAAGCCGATATTGAATCCGTGCAGTCGATCCTGCAAGAAAACTGTGGCACAACGGGGGTGAGTTGCCAACTCATGAGTAGAAGACATCATCAATTAGAAATCAAATATATGACGATCTCCTAGGTCATATAGTAATATAATAATATAATAATATCGAGTGGTAACAAGGATGATAGTGTAAACATAAGTATAATTATACTAATATAATCGTGCCCATGTCATAATATGGCACCATGTCATCTGTATCATATATATGTGTATAGGTGTATCATCTAACGTGTGTCCATCAATGACACATCAAAACATCATAAACACCTGAGTGCTCAACATCGACACTCGAAAACATCATAAAACCCGTGTCCAGTATCGACAAGTAAATCCTCATATCTCAGGTGTCGTCTCATCGGATCGGCCCCATATCCATCTGTCTCAATCGCTCCGGTCGGTATCCTCCGGATATCCGCCGAGTCTAATACTATCAATGGTAGGTAGTGTTCCCCTGCTGGGCTCAACGTCTATCTATACGATCTTCTTGCCCCGGGGTACCATACCGGGTCCACCATGTACCTACAGATGGTGCCTCCTCTCTCCTCGAATCGGGTATACACATAACTCAGAACCGAGAAAACTCATGGTGGACGCCATACATCATATCAAGAGAAACCGCGTTTTTAAAACAATCATAAGTTTTCAAAATGTATCTGCAGTTTCTCAAATCCAGAAATCTCATGAAAACCGAAATCTTATAAGCATGAACCAATAATGAAACAATGAGTACAGGCACAGAACAAATCCATAATGTATAACCAGTGTGTTTATATGAGCATGACATCTAAATAGGTAAGAAAATGCGATAACTGAACTAGTAAGTGTGGTATGGGTACTAAACAATAACTAAAAGCTACAGGTTTCTAGGTTATATGGTGAAGTATGATTTCTAATGTGTACGTATCATGACAATTACCGATGATGAGTGTATGAGCCGGCGAGTATGTGTACGTGCAACATACGCATCATCGGTAATGGTGCGTGTGTCTTAACAGACGATGTCATATAAAATAAGGAAAGAACGTGGTATGTATACCGCAAAAAGGGAATAATACGAGTATAGCAGAAAAAGAAAATTGTAAACGCAATAATATAAAATACATAGCTACATATGAGCCATACAGTTATAGTTTAAAATAGTATGAATCGTTATTTTAGAAAAATAGGGCTACGGTGTTTTTGAGAAAAAGATACCATTTGAAAATCCGTAGAGTCTCTCGAGGTTATCATTTAAAAATGCATAACGATTCGTTAGTTTTGAAAATAGGTATGGCTCTAATTATATCCTAATATCTACTTAAGTGATTAGAAAACAATAATTTTCCGAGTCGATACATCCATAAGTCGGCGATTCAGCCTCATAATATCACGTACGATATAGTCCATCGTACGGCATCATCAAGTCAAGAGTGCGGATCAATCATCATGTGCATCATATCACGTATGGTATAATCCATCGTACGATATCATCAAGTCAAAAGTGCAGATCAATCATCATGTACATCATATCATCTCATCTAGTCGCATATCGTCATATGTTATATCATCTCGTATTGCATCAAGAACATATATATCGTCTAATGTTCATATAATATATCATATCATATCATATCATGGCATTTCATCTCATATCATATAACATAGCCTCATGACATCATGTCCGATCATATCGACTCATATCATTATAACATGTCATATCCTCATCTCGTGATGTTATATTGAAGTTATCCTCAAACTTACACACACACACACACACACACACACACACACACACACACACACACACATACATATATCTATGTGTGTGTGTAACAATATATATATATAACAAAGGCTCAAGGCTAAGAGAATAAGAACTAAGCATATTCCTCCCTACGAGTACGCTTAGTATCGCCTATAGTCTCTTAGAACCTTATTAGCTAGGTATACATATCTAATATATATATATATATATATATATATATATATATACACCTAGTACCCTAATACTACGGTTGCGGGGGTGCTATACGCCATCCACCCGACTTCCCCCGTAGATATACATCTACTCATCTACTATTCTCGCTCTAGCCGAATTCGATGAATGCCTTGCTCTCCTTTGTTGCCCCGGAAGTTCTCGTAAATGTACCTACAAGTCAAAGCACATCGTGTCGAAATCAAAATCAACTCTTGAAAACCGATACGGCAAGAGAAGTGTACATGGGTTAGAACCTATGGTCCACGAATAGAAGAACAACCAAACAACCCCCGGCGTTGATGTACGAATGTCAAGCGGCCGAGTTAAAACTCAAATATCAAAACCCAAGTTTTCAAAAGTCCCAAAACGGAATCAGCAACTTAGTAAAACACTCACATATTTTACCTAAGGTGAAATTAGGACATTCTGCACATTGGATAGGCATAGTTATCAGATGATTGAGCCATAGACCAAAAACCAAACCCTAACTCTACGACTAGGCCGCAAATTGCGGCCAGAATGATTATTTTGGCGGCCAAGGTAAAGAAGTAGGGGCTCGGACTTTTAGGGTATCTTTCTAAATGCCTGCACATCACACTGTACTTGCTATTAAATTTTCGGAGCTCCTGGGTAATACCAGATTCCACTAGAACACCACAATTCGACAAAAACCCGATATCGAAAAATTCTAAGTTCGTGTTTAGGACTCCTAAACTCACTTTGACCAAGGATTCTGTCACTAAAAAGCCAGTAGTCACTCCCTAAGCTCTCTACTATAACACTACTACTCATTTAAACCACCAAAAATCACCCTAGAATTTTCCAAGTTCACTAAACATACACTTTTAAGCTCTAAACTATTTTGTGAGGTTAGAAAACATAAAAACTTGGTGAAATGTGAGTGTTTTACCTCAAAAAGCAACTCAAGAAAATTCTAAGATGGCCAAATGATCTCAAGACTGGATATTGATCCCACCATGATACTTGCAGTGAGCTTAGGAATAATTTTTGTGAAGGTTGTATAAGCTTTTGGGGATGGTTTTGAGGGTGGTTTGTGGTGGTAGTGAGGGTGGAGGAGGTTGAGGATGAAGAAGATAAAGAAGGAGATGATGATGAAGATGAAGAAAAAAAGGAGATGAAGGGAGAAGAAAAATAGCCATGGTTCTCTCTCTCTCTCTCCCCCCCTCCCTATACTTCCCATACCTCCTTGTCCCCCCTCATTTTATTTCTTTTTTTTCTTTTCTTTTCTCATTTTCTTTTTTTTAAAACAAAAGAAACACAAAACCATGCAAAGAAACATAATACAATGTGTCATGGCATATTTAATATGGTTAACAAAATGGATTTGGTTTAATGCATAATTAGTAATCTGCTAATCAAGTTTAACATAAACTTGTATATAAATAATTGTATATTAATTTATAAAATGCCCAAATCAATCAATTGCTTTCATAATTAATAATTCATTTTAAAATTCCAATTATTTTCCAAATTATATGTATATAATTATACCATTCCATTAAAACTAATTTCCATACTTTTATAATAATTATAAAATTCATTATTTTATTATTTAAATTCCAAAAATAACATTTTATATTTTCTGAAATGTTACACTACCTTTCCACCTGTACTGATCTCGAAAGATTTACTTGCTCCTAATGGATTATACTGCTTAATGAGCATCCAGTAAATTCCAAAATCTATAATTTGTTGGAGTGTGTGGAGTCCAACTTGGATATCCTGCATCTGGCCATCCGAAAGTCACCACTTCCTATGACCCGCTGATAATTAGTAGGGCCATCATCACCATGATGCTGACCTCCCAGTCACCGTCTACGAGAAAACCGAAGTATCTCTCGGGTGGCCAAGGTCACCTACTAAACTCTGCAGAGTGGCTAAGGTTTATCGGGTCTAACTGAATCCTTAAGTTTTACTAAATTTTCAGTAACCGTTTGTGGTTCTGAAATTACTTTTAGTTCTACCATACTTCCACTAAATTCTTTTGAAAAGGAGCCCTTTTTATAAAAAGATGGCGGGTCAAGAACAAACCAATTTTTTATCTTGAAAATGGTAGAAGTTAAACCCTTGCTAAAACTTGGGATAACCCACAAACTGCCATTATTGAAATATTTCTTGAGTATATCCGGATTCTGCTATCAGCAAAACCGGACAACTCCATATCTTAACAACCCTTGATATGCTACCATTCTTTATCCATATAGAATCTAAGGCACTAATTTAGATGGAACCATATTCAATTGGTATGCAACTATTTCCAGTGCATATCACCTAAATGGAAAAAAGCCATACAACATTACTTATCAAGGAGCGCACCCACGGATGAGTAATCTGAAAGAGAATCGAATTCCCAATATTACTACGACGGAATACCTAGCATATGTATCCACATCTTCGATCACTTCGAAAAATCTAGATACTTCCAATATATGGTTCTCTACTTTATTCTTATACCTATGAACTTCTCAAAATATTTGGACTCGGTATTTCAACAAATGTGAGTCTAAAACTAGAGAACTCATAGGTAAACCGGAATGAAGTAAGAGTATCAACACATTATCCATGAGAACACCGGATAAGAAACATTACTTTGTATAAGTCCCAAGAGTTCAATAACTCGAAATCCGTGTGGTGTGGCTTGAAAACTGTATTTTGGTTAAGTATGTTTTACACCGTTATTCAATGCACCTTACCTTATCACCAACAGATAAAGATAAATGTTTTAAAAAAAATTATATCTCACTTTATTAAATAAAGATACGGATATATCATTTTAAAAATTGATGCATAACAACGGTTATTCATAAACCAAAAGTTGGTCGTTAAGAAAAACCAGGTGATTTCTCCAATAGTACCAATTACTACAAATTCCGATATTAAGGATCAAAACACTCATTTCTCAATATTATACTCCTTCTCAATATCAGTAATGCCCTACAGATATAAGATTCTAATCTGGTATATATATACTCTGGAGTCAGAATTATCTTGGGAAAACAGTTTTCAATTGCAACCGCACAGAAAAACTGAAACATAAGAATGTTTCAAGGGGTGGGCCGGATATTCCTAATAATGCCTCTTCCAATATACAGATTTACGACAGTAATCACAATTTTCTTTTTCCTCACTTCAACCCCTTTTATATGTCTATACATCTTATCTTCTGTACCCCACTCTTAGGCTAGTTGGTATTCTTCCTTCCCAACCTTTCGGCACCAGCCTAAGGTTTGAAAGAAGACTATCCAACAAGCGTAACTCATGTACTCTCCTTATACAAGAAGCTCTCAACTTGAGAGAAGATGAAGAAGGTGAGACAATCGAATTATACAATTCAATTTCTTCAGAACCCATGGCCATCCTCGACTGAAGCAACTTCTTCGAGTTCGTATGTAACTATATGATCAGTCGAAAATACTGCATTTTTAACACGGCAATTTCCCTATCATTTGCACTCATCTAGAAGTGTTCGGTATTCATATTGCACATATTAGCAAAACATCTCTGAAATACTGGATTGCATGTGTTATACTCTAAAACCGGCACTTTAAGGGAAATTGACTGTTTATCATGGCATTGCATCATTCCTATATTGCGCAACACTTGTTTCGAAGTCTGTGCAGGGAATTCCTGAAACAGAGCCAAAATTGGGAAAAGAACTGATCAAAATTACACCAACTCCAAGATTTGAGATCTGGTAGCAATCTAGAGGGAAACATAACATTCAACATATCAGGAAAAGGCCCAAGTATCAGACCAAACGAGTACCAGAGAGCCCAAGCCCGAAGGCTTCAATAGAGCCGCGGATCCGCGGTGGGAGCCGTCTTGAGCCGCGGTTCCGCGGAAGTATGGCCACGTCAGCTCCTCATCTTTGCTGCAATATCCTTTTCTCAGTGGGTACACCTCATCAAGACACGTCAAATTCCAGATTACTCTCGAAGCTTCTGCCAGATCAGCAAAGATCATTAAGCAAACTAATCATGATTAAGCTCCTAACAAACTAGTTCTAGAAGCTCCCTCTAACTAACTACTTCTAGAAACCTCTCTTGCTAACAAACTTTTGGAGGGAAATTCAAATTTTAAATCCTAGATCTAGTGTTTTGGAGTTCTATAAAAAGGAGCCTAGATCTAGGGTTAAAATGTTGTTCATTAATCACCATTAGTTCATCAAATCATCAAATATGGTTCATTAAATTGTTGCAAGTTGGGTGACACAACTTGTAAACCCTAACCCTAACCCTAATTCCAATCCAAGATCAAGATCCCGAGTACCAACTCAAGCGAGAATCCTTCAACCTTTTAGGAGCGGAGCCGATCTTCAATCGAGCAAGTGATCCAAGCCGATCAGCGACTCAAGGAGACGAGCGAAGCCAAATAGACGATCGAGTCTTCCTCTTGTAGTTCTTGAGTGAATTGTAAACGGAATTGTTGATAAATAAAAGGTGAATTTCTTTAATCTTGCTTTCTTTAAATTCTTGCATCATGATTCGATCTCAATTTGTGATTGTGGTTCTTGTTGTGATGTTTGAGTAAAACTCCGCTCGTAAAGGAGTCGAGACGATCGATAGAATGATGATAATTTAGATTCTTTTACAATTCTTAAGTCCTATAACGTTTGTAAATTCTTGTAAATCGAATGATCGATAACCTAGTTTCGAGACGATGCTTTCTTGATCGTGTTCGCTCGGAACTAGAGATCAACAATCGATCATTAGATTTACTTGAAGCTAGTTTGTGAATGAGATTCATCGAAAGGATAAAGGATAAGACGAGGAAACCCTAGCTTCTTCGCAAGATCCTTAATCTCGATGAATCGTCATCGATCTAGTATCAATTTGTTAATGGATAAGGATATGAAATCATTAGATCTCATCACATCTATAGATCCGATCGATTCCTACGAGCCTCACTTCGATTCTTGATATTTGGTTTGGAAATCAAAAAGTTATCAATTCTTGATTTTAATGTTTTCTTAGATCTAGATTTTTCTAATTCTTGAACTTCAATTTCAAATCATGAATTGTTTGTTTCGTTTTCTTTAAAGTTTCAACTCATCTAAATCCTACACACGAACGATTACACTTTCCCTGTGGACGATCCGCACTTACTAACGCGTTACATTCGACACCGTTATTGATTGCGGTCAAATATTTTTGGTTGTGATTTCTTTACAATTTTCATACTACACAATCCGAAATCGTATTCAATCAAATGGCGCCGTTGCCGGGGATCGAACCCGGTCACCCGCGTGACAGGCGGGAATACTCACCACTATACTACAAACCTAGGGGTGAACTGGAGGATGTGTTAATAAAAATTGGGGAATTCGTATTCAATTAAATGGCGCCGTTGCCGGGGATAGTGCGCTAATTGTTCGTATTTTGAAATTTGAGTTGAAAGATTTATTCCATTATAATTTTTAGATCAAAATTCGCGCAAATATTAATACGTGTTGTTGTGATTTGATTGCGAGGAAATCTGGAATTTGTGGAGCTGTGGAAAAAAATTTCAGAGAATTCCAGAGAGCTGTGTAAGTGTACAGGAGCCTTCAGTGAAAATTTTTGTGCATTGATCTGTCTTAGCCACCGCGATTCCGTGGCAATAGGCGACTTAAACCGCGGTTCCGCGGCGTGATTACATCTTCACTGCACCAATTTCTCTCAGGTCTTCTAAAACTTTCTTATCTCCTTCCTCATCTGCTCCAATTAACAATTTTCTGCAGGTTTCTTTACAAAATTCGCAGCGCCGCAAAAGCAAAAATAAATTGTGCGTGATTTTGATTTCTTGGTTGTTTGCATATTAATACGGAAATTTAAGGGGCAAAGACCAAATCCAGATTAGGTGGGGGAGTTCATTACCCTTTCTAAGCCCCAAAAATCACAAACTTGCATCTGCATTTACCTTCATTAACTAAAAAAGATCTAGAGATGACTCTAAGGACCTTCGCGCTCACTTAGGACAAAAGAAGGCCGTGGGTAATTCATTGCTTATCCGCATTTCTTTTGTGGTGTCTAAGGCAAGTGTGTCGAAGGCTAGTGGTTATTAATTAGGCCCACTACTTACGTAGTGGAGTACCTTCCCACTTACCTGGCACTTACCTGGCCATAGGGAGACAAAGAGGCAGTGGAGGATTGATCCTGCGACTTGTCTTTTTGCAGTTAGGAGCGGTCTAGAGCCTGACCTAGGTGACCAATAGAATTAGGGTTTTGCTTGTTGCATTTGTTGTGATCGCATCATTTTTTCAAAAATCCGTATATTTTTCAAAACAAACACCAGCATTCATCATTTCCCCTAATTATATATCTACGCTGCCACTTGTACTAACCCTTTTTAGTGCAAGATAGGCTGGACACGGGATTCTAGTGCCCGTTTAGTCCGCGTCCTTTCGATCGACCCTAAAGTCGGTATTTCAACATTTACCTTTTCTTTACCCACCACCACACCCACATCGATAGATCCGTCTCCATCGAACTTCTTTACCACTACTCTGCCGCCGTCCATTGGTGCGCAGAATCCACTCCGCATCTCTCTCCAAGAGAGGTGCTATCCCACACGGGATCCTCTTTCCACCTGTCTTTCCATTCCACCAGCCAACGGGGAAAATTTTCAAATAAAACCCCAATACATCAACCTTCTACCAAAATTTCACGGTCTCGAGTCTGAAGACGCATATGCCTTTATCACCAAATTTGAAAATGTATGCGCAATGATGGGTACCTCACAACTTTCTATGGATGCAATGCGTCTACATCTTCTCCCATTTACCTTGTGCGATATAGCCGAGAAGTGGCTTTATAACACTACCGCACACTCCATTTCCAATTGGGAAGACTTCGTCAAAGCATTCCTTAAGAAATTCTACCCACATCATAAAACAGCTCGAGTCCGTAGCGAAATAAATCAATTCACCCAGCTTCCAAATGAACCATTTTCAAAATGTCTTGAACGCTTCAAGGATTTGTTAGTCCAATGTCCACATCACGGAATCCCTAGATGGGAACTGTGCCGAATCATATATGAGGGCATTAATCCTAACACAAGACAGACCCTTGAATCCATGTGTCAAGGCAACTTCATGACCAAAGATGATGGGGAAGCCTGGAAATTCCTAGAAGATTTCGCTGAAAAGTCTTTACAGTGGGAGGGTGTGAGTCAATCGTCTAGGGATGGCAATGATATTTCCATAGGAGTTAGAGCTGAAATTTCAGCTTTACACAAGAAATTCGACACTATGGAAAACAAATTTTTAGCCGCCCTAAACCAAATGTCACTCTCCAAAACTGTATGTGGATGTTGTTCTGATCCTTCTCATTTGACGGAAGAATGTTCACGAAATTCTCCGTTTCAAGGTCATATCAATTCTGCTTTCCAACAAAGACCTAGAAATGATTCATCTTCTTCCACATATAATCAGGGTTGGAGGAATCACCCGAATTTTGCTTGGAACCAATCCCAATCTCAAAACAGGGGTCCAAGCCAAAACAATTTCCAAAGGGTTTCTCCACCACAACAGCAACCACCACTTCAATTGAGTCAGCACCCCTACCAATCACAAAACTTCCAAAATCCGGCCAACACTTTTGTACCACATGAAAACTCTTTGCAATTGACCGGTACAGATAATACCTCTGCACTAGCACAAACCTTGGATACTTTCATGAAACAATCCATCCAAGGGACGGCAAGTTTGCAATCTTCCGTCGAGAATGTGATGAAGATCATTGTCTCGCAAAATGAGAATATCAAATCGATGGAAGCACAAATTGCACAACTAAAAGCCGAAATGAGTGCAAAAGAGAAAGGGAAACTTCCAGCTCAACCTTTACCCAATACTGGCTATTCACATCATGTGGATGCAATCACGTTGAGATCTGGAAGAGTGCTTGACAATCACGTTGGGGAAGAGTTTGACGATACTGATAAATCAATCAATAACACCCCGGCTGAGACCTTTCCTTCCACTTCTACTTCTAATTCTGACCCCAGTTCTTCTACCCCACCACCTTCTTGCGAGCCTATTCTTCGTTTCCCAAAAGGCTCGCCACCTCAGCCCATTTCTTCTAGTTCTTCACAGACGATCCCCACTCCTCTTTTGGGATCACGTCCACCCCCACTTCCTTCTCCTATGATGGACCCAGCGCTTATTGCTAAAGCACCTTATCCTAATCGGTTAAGGGCTAACAAATCGAGTCCACATATGGAGAAGATTATGGACATGTTTAAGCAAGTTAATATCAACACCCCTCTCCTAGATGCCATCCAACAAGTTCTGTCCTATGCGAAAACTCTTAAGAACTTGTGCACTAGGAAGAGGAAGACTCAAGTGCCCAAGAAGATATTCATAGCAAAGACTGTAGACACAGCTTTCCCCCAACAATTACCACGGAAACGTAAGGACCCTGGCTGTCCTACTATTTCCATTTCTATTGGGGAGAAACACATCAACCGTGCTCTACTAGACCTTGGCGCTAGTGTTAACTTGCTTCCATATTCAGTCTATGAGCAACTAGGTATCGGAGTATTGAAACCATCTCATTGCACTCTTCAGATGGCTGACCGATCAATCACCAAACCTAGGGGTGAACTGGAGGATGTGTTAATAAAAATCGGGGAATTCGTATTCCCTGTGGATTTTATTGTACTTGATACACGGCTTGTAGCAAACCCACGGAATCAAATTCCGGTGATTTTAGGTCGCCCCTTTTTGGCCACTTCCAACGCTATCATCAACTGTCGTAATGGCTCTATGACCCTATCTTTCGGGAATAGGTCAATAGAGCTGAACATTTACAAGTTGGGAAGTGTACCCTCCGAACCTACTGCTCAGGTCTGTTCTGTCGAATTAATGGATGTCGACAGCAGCGAATTTGATCAGCCTCCTGATACCGATCTAGACTCTTTTCATACGTTGTTGTTTGACCCAACTATGTATCATACACATACGGACTCTTCCACTGAGATGTCCGGGTCAACAACGAACACCGATTATGAACTGCTTTTAGAGTCTGAAGATCACCCCGCGATTTGTGATGACATTCTTCTCCGGGGTATTGATGGAACTTTTGAGGAAATCTTCGCTGATGAACTCGCATTTTTGAATGACACGGGTGTTGAGATGAATCATGTACAAATCAATGAAATTGAACCTCCACCCCTTCTTCTGAACTGTAAAAAGAATGCGAGTAATCCATCACATTCACTGCATCGTCTCTCCAAAATGAGACGCACACACATTCTATTCCACCACTTAACCTTTCCCCACTTCTTCTTCCACCAACCAGAGCACTGCATATATAAAATTTTCGAATGGTTGGTGTTGACGTTCGGTCTTTGCAAAGCTTGGCATCGACCATTGATTTTTGACCCCCTCATGTGATTTTCAAAAGATTAACATTGCATAACTCAAGTTTGGGGGGGGCATTTTTTCTGGCTCTTGAAAAGAATTTTTTTTTTTTTACAAAAAGACGAGCCAAAAATAAGTTTGGGGGAGGATTTTCACTTATATATTTTGCCCCCACTAATAATTCCTCCCAGGCTTACAAGTTTTTTGGTAGATATAGCGGATGGCAATAGTGAGGACACTGTTAAAAACAAGTTTGGGGGAGCTTTGTGCTTATTTTCGCATCATTTGCATATCACTTTGCATAAGCACAAAGCATTTTTGAAAACTTATAAAAAAAATTTAAATAAAATAAAATAAAAATAAAAATAAAAATATTTTTTATACATAAATAAGATAATAAAAGATTAGATAGTGAAAAATTACATCCATGAGATTAGAAAAATTTAAGAAAACTAAGAAAATTAGAAGTTTTCTTATATGAACTAGTAATAAGTAGTTATGAGCCGTTGTCCCAAGGGTTGGTAAGATGAAGGAAGTCACTAACCTGAGGATAAAAATAAGTCTGAAAAATAGTTCCTATTCTGGAAGCCAAACATTTTGAACGTTGACACCCTGCTATTCGCACTTACACACGTCTTGAAGCCTGGGATAGTAGAGGATACCTTGAAATGCTCTAGTCTTAAAGCCGATGTATGAAGGAAATAAAAAATTGAAAAAATGAAGAAAATATAAAGTGGTGAGAAAAATGGACACTGGTTTTTTTATCGCCAAGGCAGCAATAAAAAAAATATAGCGAGCTTGCCTCTTCACCTAGTGCCCTAAGGCCAACTGGTCTGGGAGTCACTGCTAAGCCTTAGGTGGTGCAAGACGAGGAAAATACACCAAATAAGCAAGCACATGAGTAATCGGTCGGTTAGTACCTCAAGAAGTATTAACGGTCGCATGAAAGTGTGTGAGCAATCTCATCTAAATATTCATTAATTAAAAAGTACTGAGACTGATGGGCAAGAGTATGATAGCTTGAATTGAATTCTCCGGGTGTAGGGATGTCATTTACACACACGCAGGGTGATATGATCGATGTTTGGAAGAAAGATAGGAATGAAGAATAAGACGATGTTTTATTGAGGGATGACGTGATTTCTGACATCTTTTCATGACTAATAAGATAGGGCTCATGACAACCAAAGAGCTAGCTTAGTTGGAAACCCTAATTTTCAAGGCTTTTCTTTTACAATTCTTTTCTTTAAATGTAATATTCTGATCTTCCTTTTATTATTGGATTTTGTGGGTGCAATCCGCTGAAAACCCTCAGGAGACAACACTCCTCCTACTAGGGATACCTAGAGGTTTAAAGGCTTGTTGCACGTGCTCAGTGCAATCGTGTTGCCTACGAAAGTGTGCTAGTTAGTTTTTCTCTTTCTTTATTTTCTCCTTCTTTTTTTAATAAAACAGTTCGCTCGAGACGACCAAAAATAAGTTTGGGGGAATTTGATCAGTCGAAAATACTGCATTTTTAACACGGCAATTTCCCTATCATTTGCACTCATCTAGAAGTGTTCGGTATTCATATTGCACATATTAGCAAAACATCTCTGAAATACCGGATTGCATGTGTTATACTCTAAAACCGACACTTTAAGGGAAATTGACTGTTTATCATGGCATCGCATCATTCCTATATTGCGCAACACTTGTTTCGAAGTCTGTGCAGGGAATTCCTGAAAAAGAGCCAAAATTGGGAAAAGAACTGATCAAAATTACACCAACTCCAAGATTTGAGATCTGGTAGCAATCTAGAGGGAAACATAACATTCAACATATCAGGAAAAGGCCCAAGTATCAGCCCAAACGAGTACCAGAGAGCCCAAGCCCTAAGGCTTCAATAGAGCCGCGGATCCGCGGCGAGAGCCGTCTTGCGCCGCGGTTCCGCGGCAGTATGGCCACGTCAGCTCCTCATCTTTGCTGCAATATCCTTCTCTCAGTGGGTACAGCTCATCAAGACACGTCAAATTCCAGATTACTCTCGAAGCTTCTGCCAGATCAGCAAAGATCATTAAGCAAGCTAATCATGATTAAGCTCCTAACAAACTAGTTCTAGAAGCTCCCTTTAACTAACTACTCTAGAAGCCTTTCTTGCTAACAAACTTTTGGAGTGAAATTCAAATTTTAAATCCTAGATCTAGGGTTTTGGAGTTCTATAAAAAAGAGCCTAGATCTAGGGTTAAAAGGTTGTTCATTAATCACCATTAGTTCATCAAATCATCAAATAGGGTTCATTAAATTGTTGCAAGTTGAGTGACACAACTTGTAAACCCTAACCCTAACCCTAATTCCAATCCAAGATCAAGATCCCGAGTACCAACTCAAGTGAGAATCCTTCAACCTTTTAGGAGCGGAGCCGATCTTCAATCGAGCAAGTGATCCAAGCCGATCCGCGACTCAAAGAGACGAGCGAAGCCAAATCGACGATCGAGTTCTTCCTCTTGTAGTTCTTGAGTGAATTGTAAACGGAATTGTTGATAAATAAAAGGTGAAATTCTTTAATCTTGCTTTCTTTAAATTCTTGCATCATGATTCGATCTCAATTTGTGATTGTGGTTCTTGTTATGATGTTTGAGTAAAACTCTGCTCTTAAAGGAGTCGAGATGATCGATAGAATGATGATGATTTAGATTCTTTTACAATTCTTAAGTTCTATAACGTTTGTAAATTCTTGTAAATCGAATGATCGATAACCTAGTTTCGAGACGATGCTTTCTTGATCGTGTTCGCTCGGAACTAGAGATCAACAATCGATCATTAGATTTACTTGAAGCTAGTTTGTGAATGAGATTCATCGAAAGGATAAAGGATAAGACGAGGAAACCCTAGCTTCTTCGCAAGATCCTTAACCTCGATGAATCGTCATCGATCCAGTATCAATTCGTTAATGGATAAGGATATAAAATCATTAGATCTCATCACATCTATAGATCCGATCGATTCCTACGAGCCTCACTTCGATTCTTGATATTTGGTTTGGAAATCACAAAATTATCAATTCTTGATTTTAATGTTTTCTTAGATTTAGATTTTTCTAATTCTTGAACTTCAATTTCAAATCATGAATTGTTTGTTTCGTTTTCTTTAAAGTTTCAACTCATCTAAATCCTAAACACGAACGATTACACTTTCCTTGTGGACGATCCGCACTTACTAACGCACTATATTCGACACCGTTATTGATTGCGGTCAAATATTTTTGGTTGTGATTTCTTTACAATTTTCATACTACACAATCCGAAATCGTATTCAATCACTATACGACAACCGTTCAAAACAATATGGATCTCTGTAGTGATACTAAGTGTTTTGGAGAATGCAAAGGGAAAGTAGGAGTAGCAGGGATATATGCGACTTTGTTGTGAATAATGACATTCTAAAACCAAATGGTAAAACGGTTTGGTCAATTTGGTTTTCCAGTTTCAGTTTGAGGTCAGACATGGTCACAAACCAGAGAGAGAAAAGAAACACTCAGCATGCATTTTATCAAGATTATATTGGTTAATTAATTTATTCTAATCAGGATGGCTCACACTGTTTCCTCGAATTCTCCTTCAAATCTTAAAAGGAGAACCAGTCAGGATCATTTACACCTTACAAGTTCGCTAGCCGTTCAGCCAGGCCAGTGTTAGTACTCTGATTGTTTGGAATTCTTGTTTGTGTAATTGGGAAATTGTAAAGAAATCACAACCAAAAATTATTTGACCGCAATCAACTACGGTGTCGGATGTAGATTGTAAGTGAGTGCGGATCGTCCACAGGGAAAGTGTAATAGTTCGTCTTTCGAATTAGTTGAATTGAAACTTTAATGAAAAGAAAACAAACAATTCATGATTTATATTTGAAGTTCAAGAATTAGAAAATCTAGATCTAATAACAAGAAAAAGATAGAATCAAGAATTGATAGTTTGATGATTTTTCCAACCAAATATCAAGAATCTAAATGAGGCTCGTAGGAATCGATCGGATCTATAGATGTGATGTAATCTTACAATTACGTATTCTTATCCTTCGATGAATTGATACTAGATCGATGATGATCGATCGAGAATTAGGGATTTCTTATGAAACCAGTGTTTCATCTTATCCCTTGTTCTTTCGTCGATATCATTCATATTCTAGCCTCTAGTAAATTCAAGAAACGATCGTAGATCCCTAATTTCGAGCGATCACATTCAAGAAAGCATCACGACGAAACTAGGTCATCGATTCTTGAACTTGCTAGGGTTTACAAAGCTCGTAAGACTCAAGAATCGTGTTAAGATTGTTACATCATCATTCTATTGATCGTCTCGACTCCTTAACGAGCGGAGTTTTACTCAAACATCACAACAAGAACCACAATCACAAATTGAGATCTAATCATGATGCAAGAATTAATAGAAAGCAAGATTAAAGAGTTTCACCTTTTATTTATATCAACAATTTCGTTACATTCGCTCAAGAACTACAAGAGGAAGAACTCGATCGTCGATTTGGCTTCGCTCGGCTCCGTGAGTCGCGGATCGGCTTGGATCACTTGCTCGATTGGAGATCGGCTCCGCTCCTAAAAGGTTGAAGGGCTTCTCGCTTGATTGGTACTCGGGATCTTGAATTTGGAGTGGAATTAGGGTTAGGGTTTCGCACAAGCCTTGTCACTAGACTTGTGGAAGAAGATGAAGAAAGAGGTAAAGATTAAGGAACTAATGAACTATTGATGAACAATCTCAGCCCTTAGATCTAGGCTCCTATTTATAGATCTCAAAACCCTAGATCTAGGAATTGAATTTTAAGTTTCCCTCCAAAAGTTTGTTGAGAAGATTTTGAATTTCCCTCCAAAAGTTAGTTAGAGGAGAAGCTTCTAGATGTGATTAGTTAGGAGGGAGTTTCTAGAAGTGGTTAGTTAGGAGCTTAATTAGGATTAGTTTTGCTTAATGATCTTTGCTAATCTGGCAGAAGCCTCTGGAGAATTCTGGAATTTGACGTGTCAAAATGAGGTGTACCCACTGAGAGAAGGATATTGCCCTGAAAATGGCATGAAGATGTGGCAGAACCGCCGCGGAACCGCGGCGCAAGCTGGCTCCCGCCGCGGTTCCGCCGCGCCGCGGTTCCACGGCGCTTTGGAGGCTTCAGAGCTTGGGACTTCTGGTGCTTGTTGGGCTTAAGTTGTGGGCCTTTCTTTGATATGTTGAATTGTATTTCTCCTTTTGGATTGCTACCAGATCTGAAAACATGGAGTTGGTGTATTTTTTATCAGCTTCTTTTGACTTTGCTCCTGCAATTTCCTGCACAAATCTCGAGACAAGTGTTGCGCAAATACAGAGATGATGCGATGCCATAAAATACAGTCAATTTCCCTTAAAGTGCCGGTTTTAAAGTATAACACATGCAATCTGATATTTTACGACTGATTTGCTAATATGTGAAATATGAATACCGAATACTTCTAAATGAGTGCAAATGATAAGGAAATTGCCGGTTAAAAGATGCAGTATTTTCGACTGATCATACTTCGAGGGATGTCCCCAATGCTTCCGCACAGACCCAATTTAATAGCCATGTTTCCGCAGAGGCATAACCCCGTTAACACATTTCTTCACACCTAATTGGTTAGCTAATTGCGAAGTGTAAATCTCCTGATAGTAATACCCACTCATCAATGGGAATCGGGACCTAACTTTCATCGCGTGATAATTTTGATGGAAGCCAACCAAAATCACCACACTCCAAAAGGTGTGAGCAAACTTGGGAAGTTTCCCTTATATTTGAAACTCCCAATATGGTTTTTGCCCCTAGGACCCTAGTAACCTTGACACAGTCAACATATCAAAGCGTCCTAGTCAAGTTCAACCCATCATTATCTTGATTGCATAAACCCACCCGTATAACCCTTGACATGGTAAAAATGGTTACACGACCGACCTAACCAATCGCATCACATGCTACAAACAAGCACCACTTAGCTACCATACATACGCTTTGACACAGTCAACATACGCAGCACGAATACTAAGCACTACTCGTAGGATATGACGGAGGGCTATAGCTAGTTTTTGGCGAAAAACCCTTAAGTAAAGAACTTGATATCGTTGAAAGAACCCGAGTGGCTTTGAAAAGGTGTGGTGTTCCCTTATAAAAAAAAGGGAAGAAAAGAAGGAGAAACAGATTCCTTTCATGTGCAAAGCATGTGAGCATTCTGACTTTAAGGAGAATTAAAACCCATAATTTGTCCTCACGTGTTAAACACGTGAGTGCTCATAAGCAAAGCATATGAGCGCTGAACATAAATAACCAAAGGGTCAAACAGACTTCACGTGTTGAACATGTAAGCACTCATATGCAAAACATATGAGCGCTGAAAATAAATAACCAAAGGTCAAACATGCCTTCCATGATAAATACGTGAGCGCTCATATGCTTTGCATATGAGCGCCGAACTTAAGTAAACAAAGGCCAAATAGGCCTTACGTGTTAAACACGTGAGCACTCATAAGCAAAACTTATGAGCGCTGAAAGTAAATAACCAAAAGCCAAACAGGTCTTACGTGTTAAACACATAAGCGCTCATATGCAAAGCAAATGGGCGCTGAATATAGACAGGCTAAAACCCACATTGGGGGGTTCACATGTTAAACACGTGAGCACACCAGTTTGAAGCACTAACTTCAGATAGAATTAAATTCTATTTACGGAAATATCCCCCGATCTTTCTAATACGAGAAAGATTTTTCTCTGTTAAATAGAGAATCTTTGGATTCAAAATCCAACGGTGATTATAATATCACCGCCCAAATAAAAAAATCAAATCAAATTTTTTGTTAGAAAAATATTTTCCTAATCCCACTAAAACCAACAGAAAATATTTTCTGTTAAATAGAAAATCACCGGATTAAAGATCCAACGGTGGACAAAATTCCCCAGGTAATCTTTAAGATCAATTAAATCAATTGGTATCTCTCAATGAGAGATTTTCTCAAACTGATCAAAAGTTTTCCTTACCTATATAAAAGACCCGAGACTTCAGGTCTAGGGAAGAGAATTAACCCCATAAGGTGCTAAAAAAGAAAGGTACAACTGAGAATTTAATTCTCTTGCTGAAGAAAAGTTTCGTCTCCTCTTAAATCCTAGGTAATAAAAAAACAGAGATAAAAAATATCTCCTTTGCCTAATATATGTAAATACAAGGGTTTAACCCTCTATAAAGAACTTAGTTCTCACTATGGATCTGAGATCCGCAAGACAAATCTTCCATAAGTTGAGAATTTAATTATCATCGGGAAAATTTTGCCCTTAAGACTCAAGATCTACGGGAAAACTAGATATGAGAAAAAAATATAAAGAAAAGAAGTGGAACTTATATTCCAGGAATTTAATTCCTCTAAAAATAGGGTTTAACCCTATATAAAGAACCTAGTTCTTATAAAAAAAGAGCAGAAGAACTTAGTTCTCAAAAAATCCGATCTCAGATCTTCAAAACAGAGATCTTGGTGACCATTAATGACAAAAACACCATCAATAGAAGTTTAACTTCTCTTAAAAAAATAAATAGAGATTAAATCTCTAAGGACTCAGCGCCGCACGTGATACACATGTGAGCGCCCATAAATGAAAGCTCAGCGCCTCACGTGATACACACGTGAGCGCCCAAAAGATTCCCTAAAGGCTCAGCACATCATGTGCCTCACACGTGAGCGCCCGCAAATGAGAAAAGAAAGCGCCTCACGCGTTTCATACGTGAGCGCCTGTAAATGAGAAAAGAAAGCGCCTCATGTGATCCACATGTGAACGCTGTATAAAAGTGCTTAGCACTATAAAGTCAAATTGACTAAGTGCTTAGAACTGATAGGGCAACGCCCAAGTCTGAGCGCCTCACGTGATACACGCGTGAGCGCCAGAACAGCAATTGGATACCATATCCATAGTCAAAATACCAAGTGCTTAGCACTGCTAAATGATGGAAAAAGCCCAAAATTGGCTAAGTCTCTGAAATTTTCCTGAACTGTCACGACCCGAAATTTACCACGTGACGGCCCTTAAACCACATAACGTCTACAGGCGTAACGCAGTTCAAGTAAGCCGAAAACCCAGCAATCTAAACCATCAAAAGTAGTAAGTGATAAGAACATTGTTTAAACTTTTAAAAATCTCAAGTACAAATTCTTTAAAGTCCAAATTTACTTTCTTAAAAATTTTGGCAGCACCTCCTTTGTAAAAAGTAGCCCCAAAATTGGATACATACAAAGATAGAAGTAAAGCATCCCCAATGAGAGCAAAAACCACGCCCAAAGGCGGAAACAACCACCACAACAGATATACGACGTCGTAGCGAAGAAATAAAAGACGATATAAATAAAACTGCATAAAAGACATCCAGAGTCACCAAAAATATACAATTTCGCCCTCACATCTCGTCTCTAAGTAAATACATGAAAGTGGTAGATGGAGAGTACTAGATACAACCAAAGATATACAAAGTACATAAACGGATAACCGCGAAACCCACCTATAGCAAAACTGCTCACAGTCAGCCGAAGCGGTATCCGCTGCAAAAGATGATACAATAGGATGAAGCCCTGCCGTGACTGCTCTGAGGGTCAAACCTGCAAAACCACTGTGGCACAACGGGGGTGAGTTGCCAACTCATGAATAGTAAATAACATATGCAGGTAATCGCAAGTATGCACGTATTGCGATAATCTATCACATGCAAGCTGATAGTAATAAATGGCAATATATATATTCAACAGTCATGAAAGGTACTCTATCAGGTACTACTAATACATGAAACAATGCATATCAAGTCAATGCTGAGTATGGAATAAAATATGTCATCCTCACGAAATCCTCATATCCTGTAAGTCTCATGGAAGCTGAGTGTCTAACATCGACACACGAAAACATCATGAAAACTAGTATCTAGTATCGACACATAAATACAGACGTTCCTCGAATCCTAAGTGTCAAACACCGACACTTGTGATCCACGTATCGGTTTATACGTTTCTCGAATCCTAAGTGTCAAACACCGACACTTGTGATCCACGTATCGGTTTATAACAAATCTCAGAGTGGATACATCCAAATATCAAGTAAGGAATAAGAATACTTGCATAGATCATTATGATGATATATATATTATATAGGTGTACATATATAACAGCGTCCCATACCACTGATATATATATATACATGTATATATATCAGCGTCCCATACCACTGATATATATACCCAGGAGTAAAACATCCAGAAAACATCATATGAAATCAATATATCAATGTGAAATTCATGAAATATAATATATGCAACATGAAACAGTAATATGAGCATATAAAGGAAAAACCGCTAGTTAACTACAACAAGTTATTAAATATATCATGCGGTTCTTAATTTCTCCAAAGTCCATACAACATCATATAAAAGGGAACATGTAGCTATAGCCAGGTATGCGTAACTATGTCAGTATAGCAAGATATGTGTATCTACCTATCGATAATGATGTAATACCCTCCAGGTATATGTGTAGCTGTAGCAAGCTAGGTATGTGTATATACATGTAAATGATGATACAATACCCTCCAGGTATATGTGTAGCTGTAGAAAGCTAGGTATGTGTATATACATGTCAATAATGATGCAATACCCTCCAGGTATATGTGTAGCTATGTAGGCATAGCAAGGCATATGTGTGAGCATGTAGGTGTACAGGTATGCTATATCTCATATGCACAATGAAAATAAGGATCATGTCTCAAGTCCCTAGCCAATACAATATCACGTATGTATAGTTGTGTTGTGCGTGTCATGGCAATTATCGACGGAGTGTGTGGCATACAATTATGCTCGTGCAACATGAACCGTCAATAATAGTGCAGTGTCCAATGGGTACAAGTCCAAGCACAACAAGTAATGATATGCAATGAAATTTATGCAAAACCTCTATATGCGCAATATACTTAAAATCAATAATCATATCATTTAATTTAGCCCTGACGCATAACGCCATGCGGGAGATTCCCCTGTAGATGTTAAATCTACTCACCAATGATCTCGAGCTAAGTAAATCCGACAACCTGCTTCCCTTTCTTCGCAGCGTCTGAAGTCCCTGCTCGCGATCCTAAAATTTCACAAACACAACTCATAAGACTAAACATCCTGCGCCGACATAAAGACAACGAAACGCAAGGATAACGTCCACAAGATATACACACTGTGCACTCAGTGCACAAAACGCGTACGATATCGGCACAACCCTAGCTCGGATGACACAACCACTAAGCCTAGACCCCGATCGTACCGATCGCGCATTCACAACACAATATAAATTATGGAAACTAATATATATAACATCACAACGTCCATTGAAACCCACGCCAAGCGGAGACTCGACCCAATCCCCGCACTTTTTGATTTGTCCGAAAATCTAGTAAGCAACTTTTAATCATATTAGCCCAAATCTGCAAGTTTAACCAAAACTAGTAATCTCAATCATCTCATAATAGATTGATTAAACCATACAAACCTTTACTACAATTTTAATCTCACCCAAAAGTGATTTAGTAAAAGTTTAGTTTGCAATTAAGCTAATTAGATAATTAGGAAAAATATCATTTAACAATCTTACACTAGGTTAAGTTTTATCCAAGTCTAAACTTCACACTTAACCATTACAATAAACAAACCCTAACTTGATTATCAAAAACCTTTTCTAGAAATTCTAAATATGCAAATTAAAGCCATATTTAAATATCTAACAAGCTAGCATAATATATTAAAGCAACAAATAAGCTTAGGGTTATGATTTATAACTCCACTTGATTCACAAACTTGCAACTAGAAGTTCAAATTAGCCTCCAAAATGCTAACTTCATGAAGATCCAAGCTTGATTAGGCTAAAGAATAATTTGTATGGATTTGTATTTGAGTTTGTGGGATTATTCTATGATTTTAGATGAATTATTTGAGCTTGAAAGAAGTGAAAATGGGGTGAAAATAAAATGGGGCAGCCAAGGGGAGGGTCGGCCATACAAGAAGGAAAAAGGAAATTGTGTGGAAATTTCCAAGTTAAAACACATTAATGTTCAATTAATAAGCTTATCCTTATGCCACCTCTTAATTCCTTTTCTTTTCTAATTAAAATTTTCCTTTAATTCAACAAATATCTAGATATTTTGGAGAGATATTTTGCATGGATGGATTAATACTTAATCTTGTGATTAAGTTAGCATAGATTCCCTTTAGCATAATTAACCCAATCAAATTTGTAATTACCACTAATTGAGTGCAAAATTAAAAGCTTATAATAATATTTTAATTAAGGAAAAATATTAAAATGAACCAAAATTTTCAAGTGACCACTAAAAACCGCAAACTAGCAATTTCCTAGCTAAACTAGGTGCAGTTAAGTCTATACTGAAAAAAGATCACTTCCGGGTTTTTACGGAAAAACACCTGATCAGTCGAAAATATAGTATATTTTAGCCGGCAATTTCCCTAACATTTGCATACATTTAGAAGTGTTCGGCATTCATATTCTACATATTAGCAAATCTGTCACAAAATATGAGATTGCATGTATTAGACTTTTTAACCGACACTTTAAAGGAAATTAACCGCATTTCATGGCATCGCATCATTTCTGTATTTGCGCAACACTTGTCTTGAGTCTGTGCAGGAAAATACGGAAGAAAAAGACCAGGGAGCTGATCAAAAATACGCCAACTAAATCATTTCAGATCTGGCAGCAGTGCAGAAGGAATTAGACAATTCAACATATGAAATAAAAGCCCAAAAGTGAGCCCAAGTTCAACCCAGAAAGCCCAAGCCCTAATCCCTCAAGAGCGCCGCGCTTCCGCGGCAGAAGATGGCTTGAGCCGCGGAAGCGCGGCGGTTCTGCCACGTCAGCCGTCCAAGTTTGGGCACAATTCCTTTCTCTGGTCCCACAGTCCATTCTGATACTTTAAATACCAGAACTATCTCGAAGCTACTGCCAGATCAGCAAAGAAAATTAAGAAGGCTAATCCTAATTAAGCTCCTAAACTAATCCTCTTCTAGAAGCTCCTCCTAACTAATCACATCTAGAAGCTTCTCCCCTAACTAACTTTTGGAGGGAAATTTGAATTCTCTCAACAAACTTTTGGAGGGAAAGTTAGAATTTGAAATCCTAGTTCTAGGGTTAGTTATCTATAAATAGGAACCTAGATCTAGGGTTAAAGGCTAATCAATCTTTAATCAATAATCAATAGTCATTGGTTCATTCTACACCATTTTCTTCCACAAGTCTCGTGACAAGGCTTGTACGAAACCCTAACCCTAATTCCACTCCAAATCCAAGATCTTGAGTACCAAATCAAGCGAGAAGCCTTCAACCTTTTAGGAGCCGAGCCGATCTTCAATCGGGCAAGTGATCCAAGCCGATCCGCGATCCACGGAGACGAGCGAAGCCAAGTCGACGATCAAGTTCTTCCTCTTGTAGTTCTTGAGCGAATGTAACTAAATTGTTGATATAAATAAAAGGTGAAATTCTTTAATCTTGCTTTCTTTTAATTCTTGCATCATGATTAGATCTCAATTTGTAATTGTTGTTCTTGTTGTGATGTTTGAGTAAAACTCCGCTCGTAAAGGAGTCGAGACGATTGTAGAATGATGATGTAACAAATCTTAATACTATTTTTAAGTCCTACGAGTTTTGTAAACCCTAGCAAGTTCAAGAATCGATGACCTAGTTTCGTAGCGATGCTTTCTTGATTGTGATCGCTCGAAATTAGGGATCTACGATCGTTTCTTGAATTTACTAGAGGTTAGAATATGAATGATATCAATGAAAGAACAAGAGATAAGATGAAACCCTAGTTTCACAAGAAGTCTCTAATTCTCATCGATCATCATCGATCTAGTATCAATTCATCGAAGGATAAGAATACGTAATTCTAAGATTACATCACATCTATAGATCCGATCGATTCCTACGAGCCTCATTTCGATTCTTGATATTTGGTTTGGAAAAATCAACAAACGATCAATTCTTGATTCTATCTTTTAATGCTTTCTTAGATCTAGATATTTCCTTTTTCTTGAAATACAAAATTTAAATCATGAATTGTTTTCGTTTCTTTTCTTTAAAGTTTCAATTCATCTAATTCGAAAGACGAACGATTACACTTTCCCTGTGGACGATCCGCACTCACTTACAATCTACAATCCGACACCGTAGTTGATTGCGGTCAAATAATTTTTGGTTGTGATTTCTTTACTATTTCATACTACACATCAAGAATCCTTTTCAATCAAATGGCGCCGTTGCCGGGGACAGTGCGCTAATAGTTCGTATTTTGAAATTTGAGTTGAACAATTTATTCCATTATAATTTTTAGATCAAAAATTCGTGCAAACACTAATACGTGTGTTGTGATTTGTTGCGAGAAAATCTGGAATCATTGGAGCTGGGATAAAAATTTTCTGAGCATTCCACAGAGCTGTGTAGGTGAACAGAAGCTTGTGCACAAATTTCTGTGCACTGATCCCAACATCGGACCGCTCTTCCGCGGCAAGAACCCATCTCCTGCGGCGCTTCCGCGCTCCCCTTGACTGTTCACTGCATAAATCTTTCTCTGTAAGTCCCTCACTTTCTTATCTTCTCCTTTCTCTGCTCCAACTAATATTTTGTGCAGGATTCTTTGCAAATAAATCGCAGCGCCGCAAAAGCAAAATAAATTTGTGCGTGTTTTTGATTCTTATGGTTGTTGCATATTAATACGGAATTTAAGGGGCACGACCAAATTCAAATTAGGTGGGGATTTCATTACCCTTCCTAGGCCCCGAAAATCGCAAAACTTGCATCCGCATTTACCCTCATTAATTAAAAGAAATCTAGAGATGACTCTAAGAACCGTCGCGCTCAATTAGGACAAGAGAAGGCCGTGGGTAATTCATTGCTTATCCGAGTTTTCTTGTGGTGCCTAAGGCGAGTGTGTCTAAGGCTAGTGGTTATTAATTAGGTCCACTGTAGTGGTGGTTCCTTCCCACTTACCTGGCACTTATCCGGCCACAGGGGAACAAAGAGGCAGTGGAGGATTTATCCTGCGACTTGTCTTTTGGCAGTTAGGAGCGGTCTAGAGCTTTGACCTAGGTGACCCCTAGATTTTAGGGTTTTGTGTGTTGCATTTGTTTTGTTGCATCATATTTTTCAAAAATCCGTATCTTTTCAAAACAAACACCACATTCATATCATTCCCCTAATTATAAATTCACGCTGCCACTTGTACTAACCCTTTTTAGTACAAGATAGGCTGGACACGGGTTTCTAGTGCCCGTTAAGTCCGCGTTTCCCTCATCGACCCAAAGTCGGTATTTCTACATTTACCTTTTCTTTTACCCACCACCACACCCACTTCGATGGATCCACCTCCATCGAACTTCTTTTCCACTACTCTGCCGCCGTTCGTTGGTGCGCAGAATCCACCTCGCATCTCTCTCCAAGAGAGATGCTATCCTACACGAGGCCCCCTTTCCACCTGTCTTTCCACACCACCAGCCAACGGGGAAAATTTTCAAATAAAACCCCAATACATCAACCTTCTACCAAAATTCCACGGTCTCGAGTCTTAAGACGCATACGTGTTTATCACGAAATTTGAAAATGTATGCGCAATGATGGGTACTTCACAGCTTTCTGTGGATGCTTTACGTCTTCGTCTTCTCCCATTCACTTTGTGCGATTTAGCCGAGAAGTGGCTATATAACACTACCGCACATTCCATTTCAAATTGGGATGAATTCGTCAAAGCATTCCTTAAGAAATTCTACCCACATCAAAAGACAGCTCGAGTCCGTAGCGAAATCTATCAATTCACCCAGCTTCCAAATGAAACATTTTCAAAATGTCTTGACCGCTTCAAGGATCTGTTAGTCCAATGTCCACATCATGGCATCCCGAAATGGGAATTATGCCGAATCATTTATGAGGGCATTACTCCTTACACAAGACAGTCCCTTGAATCCATGTGTCAAGGCAACTTTATGACCAAAGATGATGGGGAAGCCTGGAAATTTCTAGAAGATTTCGCTGAAAAATCTTTACAGTGGGAGGGTGTGAGTCAATCGTCTAGGGATGGCAATGATATTTCCATAGGAGTTAGAGCTGACATTTCAGCTATGCAAAAGAAACTCGAGACTATGGAAAACAAATTTTTAGCCGCCCTAAGTCAAATATCACTCTCCAAAACTGTATGTGGATGCTGTTCTGATCCGTCTCACTTGACGGAAGAATGTCCATTTCAAGGTCCTGAGCATACAAATGCCGCATTTCAAAGACCTAGAAACAATCCATCTTCCTCCACATATGATCAGGGTTGGAGGAATCACCCTAACTTTGATTGGAACCAATCCCAATTTCAAAACACGGTTCCAACCCAAAACAATTTCCAAGGGGCCCCTCCACCACAACAGCACCCACAACTTCAATTGAGTCAGCACCCCTTTCAAGCACAAAATTTCCAAAATCCGGCCAACACTTTTGCACCGTCTAGTCCTTTGCAATTGACCGGTACAGATAATACCTCTGCACTAGCACAAACCTTGGATACTTTCATGAAACAATCCATCCAAGGGACGGCAAGTTTGCAATCTTCCGTTGAGAATGTAATGAAGATCATTATCTCTCAAAATGAGAACATCAAATCGATGGAAGAACAAATTGCACAACTAAAAGCCGAAATGAGTGCACGAGAGAAAGGGAAACTTCCAGCTCAACCTTTACCTAATTCTGGCTATTCACACGATGTGGATGCAATCACATTGAGATCTGGAAGAATGCTTGACCATCACCTTGGGGAAGAGTTTGATGATACTGATAAATCATTCAATAACACCCCGGCTGAGACCTTTCCTGACACACATAGTTCTGACCCTACTTCTTGTACCCCACCATCTTCTTCCGAGCCTATTCTCCATTTCCCAAAAGGCTCGCCATTACAGCCCACCTCTTTTACCCCTCCACGGACGATCCCCACTTCTATTTTGGGATCGGTTCCACACACACTTCCTTCTCCTATGATGGACCCAACACTTATTGCTAAAGCACCTTATCCTAATCGGTTAAGGGCTAACACACCGAGTCCACATATGGAGAAGATTATGAACATTTTTAAGCAAGTAAACACCAACATCCCTCTCCTAGATGCCATACAACAAGTTCCGTCCTATGCGAAAACTCTTAAGAACTTGTGCACTAGGAAGAGAAAGAATCCAGTGCCCAAGAAGATTTTTATGGAAAAAACAATAGACACGGCTTTCCCCCAACAATTACCGAGGAAACGTAAGGATCCAGGATATCCTACTATTTCCGTTTCTATTGGGGAAAAACACATCAACCGTGCTCTATTAGACCTTGGCGCTAGTGTTAACTTGCTTCCATATTCTGTTTATGAGCAACTAGGGATCGGAGAGTTGAAGCCAACCAATTGCACTCTCCAGATGGCTGACCGATCTATCACCAAACCTAGGGGTGAACTGGAGGATGTGTTAATAAAAATCGGAGAATTTATATTCCCGGTAGATTTTATTGTAATTGATACACAGCCTGTAGCGAACCCACGGAATCAAATTCCGGTGATTTTAGGTCGCCCCTTTTTGGCCACTTCCAATGCTATTATCAACTGTCGTAACGGTTCTATGACCCTATCTTTTGGGAATAGGTCAATAGAACTAAACATTTACAAGTTGGGAAGTGTACCCTCCGAACCTACTGCTCAGGTCTGTTCTGTCGACTTAATGGATGTCGACAGCAGCGAATTTGATGATCCTCTTTATACTGATCTTGACTCTTTTCATACGTTATTGTTTGACCCAACTATGTATCATACACATACGGACTCTTCCACCGAGATGTCCGGGTCAACAACTAACACTGATTATGAACTGCTTTTAGAGTCTGAAGATCACCCCGCACTTTGTGATGACATTATTCATCGGGGTATTGATGGAACTTTTGAGGAGATCTTCGCTGATGAACTCGCATTTTTAAATGACACGGGTGTTGAGATGAATTATGTCCCACTCACTGAAATTGAACCTCCACCCCTTCTTCTGAACTGTAAGAAGAATGCGAGTAATCCATCACATTCACTGCATCGTCTCTCCAAAATGAGACGCACACACACTCTCTTCCACCACTTGACCTTTCCCTACTTCTTCTTCCACCAACCAGAGCACTGCATTGATAAAAATTTTGAATGGTTGGTGTTAACCTTCGGTCTTTGCAAAGCTTGGCATCGACCAATGATTTTTGACCCCCACTTGTGATTTTCAAGGTTTAACATTGCATAATTCAAGTTTGGGGGGGTATAATTTTTCTGGCTCCTGAAAAGAAAATTTTTACAAAATTTTGAGCCAAAAATAAGTTTAGGGGAGGATCTTCACTTAAATATTTTGCCCCCACTAATAAATTCCTCCTAAGCTTACAGGTTTTTGAGCTTTAGCAGATGGCAACAGTGAGGACACTGTTGAAAACAAGTTTGGGGGAGGTTTGTGCTTATTTTCGGATCATTTGCATATCATTTGCATAAGCACAAAACATTTTTTGAAAAACCTATAAAAATTTAAAAATTTTCAAAACTATAAAAATATTTTTTGTACATAAATAAGATAATGAAAGTTTAGATAGTGAAAAATTACATCCATGAGATTGGAAAAATTTAAGAAAACTAAGAAAATTAGAAGTTTTCTTATACGAACTAGTAATAAGTAGTTATGAGCCGTTGTCCCAAGGGTTAGTAAGATGAAGGACGTCACTAATCTGAGGATAAAAATAAGTCTGAAAAATAGTTTCTATTCTGGAAGCCAAACATTTTGAACGTTGCTACCCTGCTATACGCACTTACACACATCTTGAAGCCTGGGATAGTAGAGGATACCTTGAAATGCTCTTATCTTAAAGCCAAAAATATGAAGAAAAAAAAAATATATGGTGAGAAAAATGGACACTGGTTTTGTTATCACCAAGGGAATAAAAAATATATAGCGAGGGTGCCTTTTCATCTAGTGCCCTAAGGCCAACTGGTCTGGGAGTCACTGCTATACCTAAGGTGGTGCAAGACTAGGAAAATACACCAAATAAGCAAGCACATGAGTAATCGGTCGGTTAGTACCTCAAGAAGTATTAACGGTCGCATGAAAGTGTGTGAGCTCATCGAAAAAAAAAAAAGAGTACTGAGGCTGATGGGCAAGAGTATGATAGCTTGAATTGAATTCTCCGGGTGTAGGGATGTCCTTTACACACACGCAGGGTGATATGATCGATGTTTGGAAGAAAGATAGGAATGAAGAATAAGACGATGTTTTATTGAGGGAGGACGTGATTTCTAACATCTTTTCATGACCATTAAGATAGGGCTCATGACAACCGAAAAGCTAGCTTAGTTGAAAACCCTAATTTTCAAAGCTTTTCTTTTACAATTCTTTTCTTTAAATGTAATATTCATGATCTTGCTTTTATTATTGGATTTTGTGGGTGCAATCCGCTGAAAACCCTCAGGAGACAACACTCCTCCTACTAGGGACACCTAGAGGTTTAAAGGCTTGTTGCACGTGCTCAGTGCAATCGTGTTGCCTACGAAAGTGTGCTAGTTAGTTTTTCTCTTTCTTTATTTTCTCCTTCTCTTTTTAATAAAACATTCGCTCGAGACGATCGAAATTAAGTTTGGGGGTATTTGATCAGTCAAAAATATTGTATATTTTAGCCGGCAATTTCCCTAACATTTGCATACATTTAGAAGTGTTCGGCATTCATATTCTACATATTAGCAAATCTGTCACAAAATATGAGATTGCATGTATTAGACTTTTTAACCGACACTTTAAAGGAAATTAACCGCATTTCATGGCATCGCATCATTTCTGTATTTGCGCAACACTTGCCTTGAGTCTGTGCAGGAAAATACGGAAGAAAAAGACCAGAGAGCTGATCAAAAATACGCCAACTAAATCATTTCAGATCTGGCAGCAGTGCAGAAGGAATTAGACAATTCAACATATGAAATAAAAGCCCAAAAGTGAGCCCAAGTTCAACCCAGAAAGCCCAAGCCCTAATCCCTCAAGAGCGCCGCGCTTCCGCGGCAGAAGATGGCTTGAGTCGCGGAAGCGCGGCGGTTCTGCCACGTCAGCCGTCCAAGTTTGGGCACAATTCCTTTCTCTGGTCCCACAGTCCATTCTGATACTTTAAATACCAGAACTATCTCGAAGCTACTGCCAGATCAGCAAAGAAAATTAAGAAGGCTAATCCTAATTAAGCTCCTAAACTAATCCTCTTCTAGAAGCTCCTCCTAACTAATCACATCTAGAAGCTTCTCCCCTAACTAACTTTTGGAGGGAAATTTGAATTCTCTCAACAAACTTTTGGAGGGAAAGTTAGAATTTGAAATCCTAGTTCTAGGGTTAGTTATCTATAAATAGGAACCTAGATCTAGGGTTAAAGGCTAATCAATCTTTAATCAATAATCAATAGTCATTGGTTCATTCTACACCATTTTCTTCCACAAGTCTCGTGACAAGGCTTGTGCGAAACCCTAACCCTAATTCCACTCCAAATCCAAGATCTTGAGTACCAAATCAAGCGAGAAGCCTTCAACCTTTTAGGAGCCGAGCCGATCTTCAATCGGGCAAGTGATCCAAGCCGATCCGCGATCCACGGAGACGAGCGAAGCCAAGTCGACGATCAAGTTCTTCCTCTTGTAGTTCTTGAGAGAATGTAACTAAATTGTTGATATAAATAAAAGGTGAAATTCTTTAATCTTGCTTTCTTTTAATTCTTGCATCATGATTAGATCTCAATTTGTAATTGTTGTTCTTGTTGTGATGTTTGAGTAAAACTCCGCTCGTAAAGGAGTCGAGACGATTGTAGAATGATGATGTAACAAATCTTAATACTATTTTTAAATCCTACGAGTTTTGTAAACCCTAGCAAGTTCAAGAATCGATGACCTAGTTTCGTAGCGATGCTTTCTTGATTGTGATCGCTCGAAATTAGGGATCTACGATCGTTTCTTGAATTTACTAGAGGCTAGAATATGAATGATATCAATGAAAGAACAAGAGATAAGATGAAACCCTAGTTTCACAAGAAGTCTCTAATTCTCATCGATCATCATCGATCTAGTATCAATTCATCGAAGGATAAGAATACGTAATTCTAAGATTACATCACATCTATAGATCCGATCGATTCCTACGAGCCTCATTTCGATTCTTGATATTTGGTTTGGAAAAATCAACAAACGATCAATTCTTGATTCTATCTTTTAATGCTTTCTTAGATCTAGATATTTCCTTTTTCTTGAAATACAAAATTTAAATCATGAATTGTTTTCGTTTCTTTTCTTTAAAGTTTCAATTCATCTAATTCGAAAGACGAACGATTACACTTTCCCTGTGGACGATCCGCACTCACTTACAATCTACAATCTGACACCGTAGTTGATTGCGGTCAAATAATTTTTGGTTGTGATTTCTTTACAATTTTCTCAAATATACACAACGAGAAATTCCTTTTCAATCAACACCGCCTATTTTACCTAATAACGGAAAATTCGCATAACGATTTCTAAAACGTTACATGAACCTTTATTATTCATTGCAGCCAAGCTCATATGCTTTGTTGATGGATTTTAACAAAATTTAATGATCATTAACCACATTTCTAAGTTGATCTTAGTCTTATGTAAGACTAACGTATCCTTAGTTAAAATAAATCGAGCCCATATGCTCATATATTTAAGTTGATCTTAATCTAAAATAAAAAAAAACGGTCCTTAAATAAACCAAAATATCCCCTGAACTGATGGAACATACAACCTAAATTCAAACCCAAACTTAATATACGGATTTGGACTAATCCGCGCCCTACGGGCGATGACATAAATTAGTCTCCGTATACAATTCACGAGCAACCAAAATAAACAAAATATATAACACGACACGAAGTGAGCTACTAGAGCAGGAGAAAGTGGTTATTTCAACGCGATAACGTAATTAACTGCAGAGGCTTCGCCTGCAGAGGAAAGCGTCCCCATAATCAAAACTTCCTCATAAATGATGGGGAATCTGATAAAGTCACGCTACATCATTCGCATCCATCAAAATCTCCGATATACAGTGCCATAAATGAACTTGGTATCTTCGAAGAAGTGGATGGATATGTCCAAATAGTATCTGCCCCCAAATTCAGGCAAGACGATCTATCCCAGTTCGTCTCTGTTTTCAGCGGTAAAAAGATTCTGGCACATTTCTCTTTCCACTCCACACTTCTTGTATCGTGTTTCACGGACAAAATCGTGGTTCGCTATATTCATGGTTGCCCTTAGATACGAGATACTAAAACTTAGTGCTTTGCTTCTATATAGAATCAATGGCCTCTCACTGCACTTCCTACAAAAGAAACTCCTACTCCATCCCATCTGGAGGAGTGACGTACGGGCCCAACACAACCTCCATCTTCTCAATGCCAGTGGGGCAGGTCACTCAAGCCACTACTGGGCTATTCTTTGGGACCATGCTCCCGCCCATGAGCTTTGGCACTTCAATACCTTAAGAAGAAGCTCCTCAAAGGTCTGTCTTTGATCGGCTAGCTACTTTGACAGCTTCTATCAGCAAGCCGTCCAACTCCAGAGGTTCAGTCTTTAACTGGCTGAAAGAAAACTCAAAGGGGCCGTAAAGAAGCCTATGATCCCAGAGGGGTTGCCCCAAAATGGCTGGCACTCCCTGCTCCTGCTATTCGTGAAGCCAGAAAAAGTGCTTCCAGAGGCTGACACCAAGATTGGCCAGCTCCGCACCAGCTCCATCAAAAATGTCCGTCTTCTAGAGACTGACACCAAGTGAGGCTCCCCAAGAACGCCGGGGACATGATGAAGACGCCTATCCCTAATACTGAGGCAATTCTTACTGCACAACATACTCGACGTCGGCACTGGCGCCGAATGAGACTGGCTGGGGGCAACTCTCCCTCCGAGCTTACCCCACTAGCTCCTATGGTAGACGTTGACTCTGCTGTTCCAACTGGAACAGTTTTGAACCGCTTAAGAGAGTGCGCAAAAACTCCCCGACAGCGGTACTGAAAAGATCACCCCCGCCTGCAGAAACTGCAGTGCAAGCAAAGCCGGAGCAGCCGTATCAACGACTCTCCTCACAAGTTCATTGAGTCTGGCGGAAAGTCCAAGACTCCGTGGTCGATGAAAGATACTCTCGTCGACCCAAAAAATCTGAGGTCCGACAAGAAAGGGATCGTTTCTCCACCATACAACAGGGGACTTCTTGCAAAGTGGTGCTTGTCATAGCGGCCCCTCCTGCTCCAGCTTCTCATAAAAGAGTGAGGTCGGAGAAAATTTCATCGCCGGCGGCAAAACCCAAAGGCGAAGGCTCTGAACGCCCCAAGTCTGGGGGCATAATCGTACATACGGTCTATATGACCAACGATAAAGAGGAGAGTTGTGCTTCTCCGAGTCATATTCCGCAAACCCAGATGTTGACGAAAGTTCAGGAGAAACAACACAAACTCTAAGAAATGCTTTCCAAGATGGAAACACTCATCGAACCCAAAGAAAGTCCGGACAAAGAAACTGAACAGCGCCAGAAGGAAGAAACCGATACAAAGTTTCTGCGATGGGTACTGGAGAAGAAAGATAAGGAAGCCGCGGAACAGGATGCTAACATAAAGCAGATGGCTCATCTATTCCAAGATATGGTTAAGATAATAATCCAACCAGAATCATCGGCTGAAGATCCCCCGGTGATTATCGAAGATGACAGAGGGGAAACATCTAACCCTCCCCAGGACTTATCAGCAGCCAAGGAGGAAACGATCTCCATAGCAGCATTGGATGATTACATTGCACAGCAAATTAAAGCTCACTAGGCCAATGAAACCTCAAACCAGCTTGTCAAAAACGGGAGACCATATCCGGCCTAGTATGACCAGATAAAGTACACACTGGGATATACGATCATGAAGTTCTACGTATATAAAAAACAGGTAATCCTTAACAGCATGTCGTACAATTCAGAGCTCTGTGTGGCAAGACTGGAGGCGAAGACACGTTGTTGCTTCGCCAGTTTGTCGGAATCTTATCAGAAGCAGCTTTCGAATGGTACTCGAAGCTCCCAAATGACTCCATGAAAACCTTCTCTGAAATGGAGTTGCTCTTCATGCAAAGGTTCGCCAGTGCAAGTGAACACACTCCGATCACAGCGCTGATCAATGCCAGGGTCAAGCCAGGGGAAACGTGGGTCCAATATGCGATCCGAAGGCGGAACCTATGGTCCAAATACGAACAGCGCATTGAGGAGTGTCCGGCTGCAGGAATTTTCATTGGAACAATTGATCCTCAATCAAACATGTCCCGGTTCATGACCTTCTTCAAGCCTACTACATTCCAGGCGTTGATTAATAAGTTACCACGGATGGACCAAATGGGTCATGGTCCTTCCTCCACAAGCTAGGACCCCAAAATAATAAGGGGAAAGGAAAAGCGGCCTTTGTTGCCAACACGTAGCAACAGCCGAGCGGTCCAAAAGCACATGTTCGCTAAAACAACATTCGTACGCGCCTGTCCTTGGAAGAAAGGTTGGGACATGCTTATTCCTTCTCTCGTAATAAGACGAGGAGGTTGTTTGAGCTGGAAATGCGAAATAATCTGATCACATTGCCAGACCCACGGCGACCCACACAAGCCGATGACGTCAATAACCTCAACTACTGCTCCTATCACAGGATAGTGAGTCATCCAATCGAGCACTGCTACATCTTCAAAAACTGGGTCGAGGACCATTAACAGTAGGGGAAGTTCGCACTGTCCAATGGCTGGAAGGCAGATCCGCCCCAAAAGCACACTCCCAAAAAAGTGGATGCGCAGGGGGCATCTTGCTCGCTCGTGGAAGAAACTCCATAGGAAGTAGTTCTTTCAGCAAAAACTAAAAGAATGCTGAAGAATCTATAATCATGTCCGGTGATTAAATGGAAAAGCCTGCTTGAGCCCGAAATTGTAGAAGGGATGCTAAAACCGTGTCCCGTACTGAAAACTGCCGACAAGGGGAAAAGTCCCCAAGTTATGCCTTCGAAATCTTCTAAGAAAAAGAAAAAGACTAAGAAGCCTGTGCAGCCTGCAGAATATATCGACAAGCGCACAGACATCCAGAAATATGTAGTAGCATTGGAAGAATACAATCAGAAAGCGTGGACGCCAGTCACACTCGAAGAATTTCTCAAGCATATTCTTGAGGACGAAGACAATGAGGACGATGAGGAAAATGACTCATCAGACGAAGTGGAGGAACCTGTGGCATGCTGCCACATAATCTCCCATTCGTCCATATACGATGAAGAAGCTTTGCCGGCGTCGGATAGCGACACGGGCGAACTAGGCGAACTAGGGGCAGAATCAACGCTAAATTCCCCGAAACTGCTGGAAGATGACCCAATTGAAAGTTTACTAAACGAAGGTTTTCAAAAGTGCAAACATGACAAAGAACGCGAGCCAACCATATATAAAAAGGCAAAGCATCAGCATCTGAACAAAGAAACTGCGGTGAGGACGAGTCGTAAAGCTCTCCGACCAAACCAAGGCATGCCTGCAACAAATAAGAGCAGGACTAAACCCGAGAAGCGGTTTTCCAAATCCATTTCAAAAGGGATGAAGCTACCGCCTCTCATGACATACATGCCTGGGGTCCCATATTTCGATGATGGAGAGGGATACCCAAAATACTGCACATACCACCGAAAAATCGCCCATCCCATCGAGGAGTGAAACACCTCTAAGAAGTGGTGGGAAAATATGTTGCTCACAGAAAACACTTCAAGAAGGAGAAACGTGAAGCTCACGCTCGTCGAAATGAGAATGGTGAAACAGCAACACAAAAAGAAGTAACTAGCAACTGTCATATGACTGATACCAGTTCAGAAGGGGAAAAACCCCGAGTTCTCGCGTTCGGGTGCGATTCTGAGGATGAAATACCCGTCGATTCTCTCTTTGAAATCTCTCTTGGAAAAAGAAGAGGAAGAGAAGGATTGCGAGAACATCCAGTAGCGTAACCACATGCAGCCTAAAAAAAACTCGGACCCACAAACAAGGGTTCAAGTAAAAAAGATAAGGGGAATGGGAAAATGCCCGACGAGATTGTCCTTGATGAAAAGATAGCCAAAGAGCTTGCCACGAAAGACCTGACTAAGAAATCTAAGGCAGATTATAATGTCCTTACGCAGCTGAGGAAAATACCCTCACAATTGAGCATTTTGGATACTTTGCTCTTATCCAAAGAGGCACGAGACTCCCTAATCAAAGCCCGGGAAGAGCCTGATCAGTTTCAAGCCTTCCTCAAAGAAGAGAAGATGAAAAATGAACTGCCAGAGGTCCACTTGGCTGACATCACATTCAGTGACAAAGATCTACTCCTCAGTATATGCAAGCATAATCGACCGCTCTATGTCACCGGGTACTGCCACGTTAAGATAGGGAAAATCCTTGTCGATAATGGATCCTCCGTCAATCTTCTCAACGTGAGAGTGCTGAAGAAAATAAGCATGAATGTTCAGCACCTTTCCCGAGACAAAATTACCATTTAGGGGTTCGACTCGCATTCGTCATGGACACTTGGGTCCATAATATTGACACTCCACTTAGGGCTGCTCGTCACTGACATCAAATTTCATGTCATTAATGCCAAGAATTATTATAACGCTGTACTCTGCAGTGTTGGGTTACGATAGCGCCCTGGATATCTACCGTGGCCGATGCGGAACAAAAATGACGTTTAAGAAACTTGGCGCTAACGAACCTGTCTAGAATCGAACCATAAACCTACATTAGAAAACTACAAGAGCTAAACTACAAGGTTAGAAATGGTTATATAGAATGAACTATGTCCTTCGGTCTTCTACCATCTTCCCTAACTCCGTGAGGCATCCTCGACTGAACTTGGCTGCCGGTCTTCCTTCGTCGAAGATGATCCACCTGAGAGATATAGCTCATGGCTCTAGCTCCACACTAATGATCAAGTGAAGCAACTAGGGACTCTAGGTTGCTAATATAGAGTTCCTAGAATGTAGTGAAGTGTTCAAAGTGTTTATCTATCTCACCTCCTCTCTTGATTCTCAACTCATGAGAGTGTAGAGAGGAGGTTGAGGATGAAGGTGGAGGAGCTCAAGAAAACACAAGAGGAGAGTGAAGCTAATGGTGAGGTCGCGGAGCTTAAGAAAACACAAGAGGAGAGTGAAGCTAATGGTGAGGTGGAGGAAAAACCAACCATGCATTTTCCTCATCCAACATCAAGTGTGAAAATAACATGAAGCATGGTTTTAATAAACATATTTTTCCAATATAAAATCAAGTCCATGCTTGAATAGTTTGCACAAATGAATTAACAATTTATTTGTGCAACACTATACAAGCATGGCTCTCATCGTACTCCCCTCTCTTGATTTTCCACGTCATTACCCATTAAAATAAATGGATGAAAACTAAATGAGGTGTCTACCTTCTAGAATGTTATCTGTACAAATATGGATTACACTCTACGGTATATACATACCTGTATTCGTACCGAAATACGAATACCCGAAGAGATAGAATAACACAAAGAACATAATACTAGAATATACATATCGAAATACATATACATAAATTATTAAATCAATAACTGATTTAATAATCCGGCTTAAATCCGAACCGGCCAGTATTATCAACTGTCCGATCGAAAGTCCAGGTATATAGTACAATCAATCGATCGGAACCCTGCACGTATTCAAAACGGCTACTACATCATTTCGCCAGAACCAGGGAAACCCTCTGTGTGGGACTCTAAAGTCTCGTCAATACGCTGACAGTGGGTTTAACCACAAACACATCAGCGGCACTAGCTGTATGTAACGGCTACCTAGGTATTGAGCGAAAGGAAGACCGACGATCAAACTCATCTGAACCCCTACTGAGCCTGTCCGTGACAATTTCCGTACAGTCCGGTCTGTTCGTCTAAGAGTATCGCATATCGAGTCAAGGGGGTGGATAAAGTCAGACCACTAATAATGCGATATTTCATATCGGTATGAAGCCCATCACCCACTGAGTAACTACTGATCCAAATCAGAAATTCTCTTCTACCTTGGCCAAGGATTTCTGGTGATGGCCACCCGTGCACCGTGCGACATCAACCCCCAATACCGGGAGAGAAGAATCCCCGACGATCCGCTCACTGTCTCCATGTGGCTCGGGACTGTACCCAAATAAAACCTGTTTGCACGACTCCTTTGAGCCGTGGTATGGTAGTAATCAAAGCACAATGGGAACTCACACAAGACAAATGACGATATCAGGTCGATAGACTAACTTGTACTTACGTCACCTGAGAACTGCTATCGGACAATAGGTATAATACCAACTAGTATGTTTCGGGCGAGTCCGTCCAGTGTACTCATAACCCAATGATCACTTGTATACTATCTTAGGTGACTAATAGACACCAATGGCTTGTGAGACCGGTCACCGCCCCTCGTCGGGGTCTCAATAAGTATACACTAGTCTACTCCGGAGTATGGATGCCCGGTCTCGATACTCTCTCGACTAGGGACATTTAAGGATGTGCTTTTAGACCACCCAGCTCCCACGTATATGATCGCCATCATAATGCTGGTAGTTAAGAAAAAATCATATGGGCTCTATCAACATGTAATAGTGATCTATAATACCACATAATGCATGTACATGATGATAAAGACAAACCAGATAGCATACTATCATTTTGAGTAAGACTGTTCTACCCGCATAGGTCCTCCCTCAATCATCACAATCGCGTGCCTGCGATTATAATAATTTACTTGAGGGCACTATAGCCAACAATCTCGCACTTATACTTAAGGCTAATTATTACGGTGTCGCATACTTACAACCCGTGTGATACCGAACACCCAACTTCTCTACTAATCTGTCTCGCAAAGACCGTTTGTGAAACTATTGCGTTTAAGAAAGAGCCTCAGTGAGTGGATCCGCTCCAATGTTTCTATCTTTATCTCTCTATATCTGAACTTCACGGAGAAAGACTATCTCCCGAAATGAGCGATACCTATCTTAGAATTTGTCTGGATATCTGATGGGACCTAGTTCATAAATGAACTCCAAATCCAATAAACTTCTTAGACCGTATCATCCACTGAATTTAATCAGTATCATGCGCCATGCCATCCTCAGTATCCACTTGGACCATCTGTCCAACATACTGCCCCTCAAAAGAGGGAAAACTATAACTCTGACAGCCACTCTGTCATCTAGGTCATCTTGGAAGCCTGAAATGATAACCGCCTCCTGAAGGAGGCGGCCATTACCATATACCAAGAACATCCACTTATGTTCATAACTGCTTCCCAACGTTTCTCCAGGATTGGATTAATATATACTTATTGCAGCTAGTGCAAAAGCAATATCTGGTGTGGTACTTGACATTTCATGATTAACTCAATTGCCTAAGCAAGTGATATGACAATCAAGTAAATCCCTCTCTTCATCAGTCTAGAAGACATATCTTTAGAGAAGGTGACTCCATCACCTGCGGATACACCACCACGCCAGGAGTCGTCCATTCTAAAACACTTTAGAATAGATTCAAGTATCCGAATTGGGACACTTCCCTAATCTAGATCTAAAACCATAGATCTAGTTACCAGAATCCCTGATATTTTATCCAGACCCATTGTGGAGAAACAACTTGTGACAACCACAGTATAACCGATCGTAGTATAGGAATATCACTTCCTATCAAGAGCATGTCATCCAAATACTAGGACATCACTCCCTACTATCTTCTTACCTGGTCCATCTACTTTTCTGATGAAGTCAAACTCTATAACTGTCACATCAAAACTAGATGATCTATCTCCGCTATTCTTGCATAAGCTTCTTGCCACTATGCTTTCGCTGCTTCCTCTGACTACAACAACCCTCTAGCAGAGTCATATACACGTACATTTTTAAAGCTAATTTAGAACGACGTTATACTCATCCTCCTGCCAGAGCTCATAGTCTAGAACAACAGTAGTGGCAAGTTTGGGTAATAAAAAACCACCGTGTCACCGTCTTTAAGGAGATCGAAGTACCTCTCGGGTGCCTGAGATTACCTACTAAATCTGCGGAGTGGCTAATGGATTGTCGAAGCCAATTGAATCTTTAGGTTCTACTAAATTTTCAGTAATCGTTTATAGTTCTGGAATCACTTCCAGTTCTACCATACTCCTACTAATGCTTTCAGAAAAGAATTCATTTTACTAAAATATGGCGAGTCAAGAATAATACAACTATTGATCTTCCAAATGGTAGAATGTTAACCCCCGTCAAAGCCCGGGATAATCCACAAACTCCCATTACTGAAATGTGCCTTGAGTTTATCTAGAATCTGGTTAAGCATAAGCCGGACAACTCCATATATCTTAACATTGTTAAGATATGAATCCATTCTATATCTAATATAGAAACAAATGCACTAATTTAATTGGAACAAGATTCAAAATACACGCAGCCATTCCCAGTGCATATCAACTAAATGGAAGAAGACCATGCATCATTACTCATCAAGGAACGTACTCACGGATGAGTAATCTGAGAGAGAAGCAAGTTCTCAAAACTATTACTTACGACGGAATACCTACCACAAGTATCTACATCTTCGATCACTTTGAAGAATCCTGATACTTGCAATATATGGTTCTCTACTTTATTCTTATACCTATATCTTCTCAAAATCTGGACCTTTTATTTCAACGAATTACTTGTCTAAAACTAGAGAAGTCATGAGTAAACAGAATATAGTACGAGTACCAACCCCTTTGTCCTAATGGACATCGGAAAACATACAATACTCTGTATAAGTCCACTGAGTTTAATAACTCAAACCCTGTGCGTCGTAGGTTGAAAACTGTGCTATGGTTAAGAAGAATTACACCGCTGTTGAATGCACCTTACCTAACCATCAACTGATACAGGTAAATGTCATAGACATAATTTCAAAAAGTTATATCTCACTTTATAAATAAACATACATATATATCAGTTTGAAATTGGTGCCTAACGACGGATATTCAAAACCAGATATTTATCGTCAGGCAAAACCCAGGTGATTTCCTCAAACATCATCAATTACAAAGAATTCCGATATATAGAGAATCTAATCACCCAATTCCCAATATCTTACTCCCACTCAGCATTGGTAACGCCATACAGATGTGAGAATCCAGTCTGGTAAATACATACTCTAGAATCAGAATCTAATTGGGAAAACAACTTTCAATTAACACCGCACAGTGAAACTGAAACATGAAAATGTTTCCAAAGGGTGGCCGGGTATTCCTAGTGACACCTCTTCCACTATCCAGATTCATGGTAACCGTATATTTCTTTGCCCTCACTCCAATCCCTTTATATGTCTTTACTTCTCACCTTCTGTACACCATTCGTAGGCTAATTGGTTTTCTTCCTTCTCTACCTTTCGACGCCAGCCTAAAGTTTGAAAGAAGACTATCCAATAAGTGCAATAGGTGTACTTTCTTAATACTAGGAGCCCTCACAATCTGAGAGAAGGTAAAGATAAAAGAAAATTGAATAATCCAATTCAATTTCTCCCGAATCGGAAACCATCATCGAACTGAAACAAGTTCCTTTGAGTTCATATTTAACTATACGATGGCATATCCAAGCAATATGGATCTTCGTAATGATACATATTGTTCTGGAGAAATGCAAATGGGAAGTAGGACTGGCAGGGGTATACGCAGCTTCGTCATGAATGATTGTAGTCGCAATTTCCTTTGCCCTCACTCTAATCCCTTTATATGTCTATACGTATTACCTTCTGTACACCACAATTAGGCTAATCGGTTTTCTTCCTTCCCTACCTTTCGGCACCTGTCTATGGTTTGGAAGAAGACTATCCAATAATCGCAATAGGTGTACTCTCTTAATACTAGGAGCTCTTGCAACCTGAGAGGAGATAAAGAGAAAAGACAACAGAATAGTCCTATTCAATTTTTCCAGAACCGGAATCCATCCTCGAACTGAAACAAGTTTCTTCGAGTTCGTATGTAACTATACGATGGAATATCCAATCAATATGGATCTTCGTAGTGATACGGAGTGTTCTGGAAAAATCCAAAGGGAAAATAGGAGCGGCAGGGATATATGCGACTTAATGACAATCCAAATGCCAAAGTGTTTTAAGAAGATTCGGTTAACTTGGTTCATGAGTTTTTAAGGTCAGGCCATGGTCGCTGCCAAAGAGAGAGAGAAAAGAAACACTCAGCGTGTACTCTAATCTAGATTAGATTAGTTAATCACTTTATCTAATCAGGATGGTTCCCACTGTTTTCTCGAAATCTCCTTCAAACCCTAAAAGGAGAATTAGTCGGGATCATCTAAAATCACCCGAGGAGTAATACCTACTCATCAGTGGGAATCGGGATCCAACTATCATCACATGATAACTTGATGGAAGCCACTCAAGTCACCACACTCCAGAAGGTATGCGCATGCCTGGCAAGTTTCTTATATATTTGAAACTCCCGATGTGGTTTTTACCCTTAGGATCCAAGTGACCTTGACATTGCCAACATATCAAAGGGTCCTAGTCAAGTTCAACCCGTCATTATCTTGATTGCATTAAACCCACCCATACGAGTCCTTGACAATGCCAACATGCCCGTATGACTATCTTGACCAATCGCATCTAAAGCTACAAACAAGTAATACTCAGCTACCGTACACTACGCCTTGACAATGCCAACATACGCAACATGAATACTGAGCACTACTCATAGGAAATGATAGATGGCTATGGCTGGTTTTTGGCAAAAAACCTTTAACGTAATGAACTTGATATCGTTGAAGGAACCCGATCAGTTTTACAAATATATAGTGGCGTAAACTTTTGCTAAAGAGGTCACTCCCTGTGAAGGGATCTTGGCTCTTTCCTCATCGAATGAAGTGCAGGATATTCCTAACTGAATACCACGATGCAAAACAAAAGAATCGACTATAGTGAAGTTATTACACTGACGCAAACTTTTTCCCAAGAGGTCACTCCCTATGAAGGGATCTCGGCTCTTGCCTCGTCGAATGAGGTGCTGGATATTCAGAACCGAATACCGCTGTGCAAAGCAAAATGAAACGTCTATAATAATAGTTTTTAAAAATTGGTTCCAACAACATCATTTAGGTTTGTTTTTCCTTGCATTAATCAAAGTTAACGCAGTCCCATCAATTAATCCATATCACACTAGAAAAAGGAACGAAAATACAATTTACGTATATGCCATCCGCATTCGCCACGGGGACCGTCATGCACCGTTAGGTTACTTAACTAACGGCAGAGCGGGGGCTGGACTACCGAGGATGCAAAACATATACAACATCTACTAGTATATATAAATAAATATATATATATATAACATTCATCCCAGGCATGATATAAGAAACATCATAGAACATCAATAAGCAATATAGAATGGTGGATAATCTTGGAGCCTCGGGTTTCAGTTGAGCCGCAAATGAGACCCGACGTTCCCGATCGTGTGGATAGCTCGTGCAATGAAAATCTGGACCCTACGAGTGCGGCAAGTTACCCGCCAATCTCAAAAGTGAGGCAACCCCAATCAACAAAGTGAATGGGCCATCCGACACTTCACGGAATCCGATAACTTGAGCACCCCTCCGTGGGTCGTCCTATACCCCCTACGAGTGCGGTGAATAGCCCGCCAATTCTAGAGTAAGGCCCCCTCCGTCTCAATGCCATGAGATGCGGGCCCGTTGCTTTCTAGAACCCGACTATTCGAGCACTCCACCGCGGGGTATTCGTAGCACAGAAAAGAAAAGTATATATACAATAGCGACATCGACCTCAACCCGGTCGTGCCTCATTAAAAGAATATACAATCTGGCAGAGACGGCTGTCCACATGTCGGACGCTCGCCCCGCTATAACAAATATATAAATGAATCTGAACTGTACTACTTCCATTGCACCATAGGCTATCAACCACGACACTACAACCACAATATCAGCACAACCACAGAACATCAACGTGAATGTCATGTTCGCAAACCCGTCTAATAGAACATATAGCAGTTAGAAGGGTTATACCTCTCAGTGACATTCACGGTCGCAGATAGTAATGTATGTACTGAAACTTATAAACGGTATTAAAATGGAGACTTTGAAATACTCCGTATTGCCCTAGCCAAAGATGACATAATAAGTAATCTAAGAAAAATCAAACAATACTAAAAGCCAATATTCAAGAGTCCGGAACACCACCAAAATTTCAAGACCCAAATCCCATGTAGGGTCGGCGACGCCAGGAAAATAAGGAATCTCGCCGGCCAAAACTTGGTGTTTGGGGCTCGTTTTTCAATGGTGTTCTAGATATTACATGAGTAGCCTTCTGCAATTGTTTTAAAAAAAATTTGAAGACTTTAAAAAATTGACAGGAACTTGAATATTGTTTTGATTGTTTTGGAGTTGTTTCGGTTTCGTAATTTTAAACATCGTTTAAACTGCTAGTTAAGGGTTTATGGGCTGGCTCTAATACCATGTTGGGTTACGATAGCGCCCTGACCATCTACTGTGGCCGATGCGGAATAAAAATGACGTTTAAATAACTTAGCGCTAATGAACCCGTCTAGAATCGAGCCATAAACATACACTAGAAAACTACAAGTGCTAAACTATATGGTTAGAAATGGTTATACCGAATGAACCGTGTCCTTCGGTTTTCTACCATCTTCCCTAACTCCTTGAGGCGTCCTCGACTGAACTTGGCTCCGGTCTTCCTCCGTCGAAGATAATCCACCAGAGAGATGTAGCCCATGGCTCTAGCTCCACACTAATGATCAAGTGAAGCAACTAGGGACTCTAGGTTGCTAATCTAGAGTGCCTAGGATGTAATGAAGTGTTCAAAGTGTTTATCTATCTCACCTCCTCTCTTGATTCTTAACTCATGAGATTGTAGAGAGGAGGTTGAGGATGAAGGTGGAGGAGCTCAAGAAAACACAAGAGGAGAGTGAAACTAATGGTGAGGTGGAGGAAAAACCAACCATGCATTTTCCTCATCCAACATCAAGTGTGAAAATAACATGAAGCATGTTTTTAATAAACTTATTTTTCAAATATAAAATCAAGCCCATGCTTGAATAGTTTGCACAAATGAATTAACAATTCATTTGTGCAACACTATACAAGCATGGCTCTCACCATACTCCCCTCTCTTGATTTTCCACCTCATTACCCATTAAAATAAATGGATAAAAACTAAATAAGGTTTCCACCTTCTAGAATATTATCTGTACAAATACGGATTACACTCTACAGTATATACATACCTGTATTCGTACTGAAATACGAATACCCGTACAGATAGAATAACACAAAGAATATAATACTAGAATATACATATCGTAATACATATACATAAATTATTAAATCAATACCTGATGTAATAATCCGGCTCAAACCCGAACCGGCTAGTATTATCAGCCGTCCGATCGAAAGTCCGGGTAACTGGTACACTTATTCAATCGGAACCTTGCACGTATCCAATACTGCTACTACATCATTTCGCCAGAACCAGAGAAACCCTCTGTGTGGGACTCTAAAGACTCATCAATACGCTGGCAGTGGGTTTAACCACAAGCACGTCAGCTGCACTCGCTGTACGTAACGGCTACCCAGGTATTGAGTGAAAAGAAGGCCGATGAGCAAATTCATCTGAACCCCTACTGAGCCTGTCCGTAACAATCTTCGTACAGTCCGATCTGTCCATCTAAGAGTATCACATATCAAGTCTAGGGCGTGGATAAAATTAGACCCCTAATAACGCGATATTTCGTGTCGGTTTGAAGCCCATCACCCACAGAGAAACTACTGATCCAAATCAGTAATTCTCGTCTACCTTAGCCAAGGATTTCTGGTGATGGCCACCCGTGCACCGCGCGACATCAACCCCCAATACCGAGAGAGACAAATCCCCGACGATCCTCTCACTGCCTCCATGTGGCTCGGGACTGTACCCAACTAAAACCTGTTTGCACGACTCCTTTGAGCCATGGTAGGGTAGTAATCAAAGCACAGTGGAAACTCACATGAGACAAATGACGATCTCAGGTCGACAGACTAACCTGTACTCATGTCACCTGGAAACTTCTATCTGACAATAGGTATAATACCAACTAGCTTGTTCCCGGCGAGTCCGTCCAGTGTACTCATAACCTAATGAGCACATGTATGCTATCTTAGGTGACTAACTGAAAACAATGGCTAGTAAGATCGACCACCGCCCCTCGTCGGGGTCTCGATAAGTATACACTAGTCTACTCTAGAGTATCAATGCCCAGTCTCGATACACCCTCGACTAGGGACATTTAAGGATGTGCTTATAGACCACCCAGCTCCCACGTATACGATCGTCATCATAATGCTAGTAGTCAAGAAAAAATCCTATAGGCTCTATCAACATGTGATAGTGATATGTAATACTATTGTCTATAGTACCTTCAAGTCAATTATTGTAATCGCAGGCACGCAATTATGATGATTGAGGGAGGACCTATACGGATAGAACAGTCTTACTCAAAATGATAGTATGCTATCTGGTTTATCTTTATTATCATATACATGCATTATGTGGTATTACAGATCACTATTACATGTTGGTAGAGCGCATAGGATTGTTGCTTGACTGCCAGCATTATGATGGCGATCATATACGTAGGAGCTGGGCGATCTATAAACACATCCTTAAATGTCCCTAGTCGAGGGAGTATCGAGACTGGGCATCGATACTACGGAGTAGACTAGTGTATACTTATCGAGACCCCGACGAGGGACGGTGGCCAGTCTCACAAATCATTGGTATCAGTTAGTCACCTAAGACGGTATAGAGGTGCTCATTGAGTTATGAGTACACTGGACGGACTCGCCGGGAACATGCTAGTTGGTATTATACCTATTGTCAGATAGCAGTTCCCAGGTGACATGGGTACAGGTTAGTCTGTTGACCTGAGATCGTCATTTGTCTCGTGTGAGTTCCCACCGTGCTTTGATTACTATCCTACCACATCTCAAAGGAGTCGTGCAACTAGGTTTTAGTTGGCTACAGTCCCGAGCCAAATGGAGGCAGTGAGCGGATCGTCGGGGATTCGTCTCTCCCGGTATTGGGGGTTGATGTCGCACGGTGCATGTGTCGCCATCACCAGAAATCCTTGGCCAAGGTAGACGAGAATTACTGATTTGGATCAGTAGTTTCTCAGTGGGTGACGGGCTTCATACCGATACGAAATATCGCGTTATTAGGGGTCTGACTTTATCCACCCCCTAGACTCGATATGCGATACTCTTAGACGAACAGACCAGAATGTACGGAGATTTTCACGGACAGGCTCAGTAGGGGTTCGAATGAGTTTGCTCGTCGTCCTTCTTTTCGTTCAATACCTGGGTAGCCGTTACGTACAGCTAGTGCCGCTGACGTGCTTGTGGTTATACCTACTGTCGGTGTACTGAAGAGTCTTTAGAGTCCCACACAGAGGGTTTCCCTGGTTCTGGAAAAATGATGTAGTAGCCGTATTGGATACGTGCAGGGTTCTGATCGAATGAGTGTACTAGTTATCCGGACTTTCGATTGGACGGCTGATAATACTAGCCGGCTCGGGTTTGATCCGGATTATTAAAACAGGTATTGGTTTAATAATTTACGTATATGTATTTCGATATGTATATTCTAGTAGTATGTTCTTTGTGTTATTCTATCTCTTCGGGTATTCGTATTTCGGTACGAATACAGATATGTATATACAGTATAATGTAATCCGTATTTATCCGGAAAACATTTTAGAAGGTGGACACCTCATTTTGGATTTGACCATTTATTTTAAATGTATAATGAGGTGGATTATTGAGAGAGGGAAGTATGGTGAGAACCATGCTTGCATAGTGTGCACAAATGAATTATTAATTCATTTGTGCAAACTATTCAAGCATGGGCTTGATTTTATATTGGAGAAATATGTTTTACAAAACCTAGCATCTTATTTTCTCTCTTTATGGATGGTTCATTTTTCTTTGAGCTTGCAACCTCACCATCATGCTTCACTCTCCTCTTTAGTGTTTTTCTTGAGCTCCTCCACATTCAACATCAACCTCCTCTTTACAATTTCATGAGTTGAGAATCAAGAGAGGAGGTGGGATAGATAAACACATGGATCCATTCACTACATCCTAGGCACTCTAGATTAGCAAGCTAGAGTCCCTAATTGCTTCACTTGTTTATAGTGTGGAGCTAGAGCCAAGTGCTACATCCCTCGGGTGGATCATCATCGACGAAGGAAAACCGGCGACCAAGTTCAGCTGAGGACGCCTCAAGGAGTTTGGGAAGATGGTAGAAGACCGAAGGACTTGGTTCATTCAGTATAACCATTTTTATCTCAATAGTTTAGATTTTTGTAGTTTACTAGTATAGGTTTATGGTTCGATTCTAGAACGGTTTCGTAAGCGCCAAGTTTTTAAACGCCAGTTTTCGTTCCGCATCGGCCACGGTAGATGGCTAGAGCGCTGGTGTAACCCAACATGGTATCAGAACCACCCCATAAACCATTACTAGCTAATTTGCACAAAGTTAAAATCTTGATCGACCTATTTTTCCGAATCATTTTTCCATTTTGCTATGCTTGCTGCCATTTTAAAAACTTGTTCAAAAAATCATTCAGAGCATCTTAAAAATACGAGCATGAATTTATAGGGCACCAGAAGAAATTTGAGCACTTGAACCAATAAACTTGCCGTGGAACCGCCGCATACCATGCCCATTGGCCGCGGTTCCGCGGCCGTTTCGTGGTAGTTTTTTTCTAAATTTCTTCTGACACTCTTACACATGGAAATATGATTTTTGGGATGTATGGTTTTGGCCCAGATTTATTTCAGTGCTGGATTGCATTTGGGGGCCAGTTTGGAAAAGTTTAGTCGATCGAAATTTTAAGTACGTGTTTATCAGTGCATGTGATAATATCTGCGACCGTGAATATCATTGAGCGGTACAACCCGACTAGTTGCTATATGTTCAACTAGACGGGTTTGCGAACGTGATATTCACATTGATGTTCTGTGTTGTGCTGATATTGTGGTTGGATTGTCGTGGTGGATAGCCAGTGGTGCAATGGTAGTAGTACAGTTCAGATTCATTTGTATATTCAGTATTGTATGACGAGCGTCCGACATGTGGATAGCCGTCTCTACCAGATTGTATATTCTTTTATTGGGGCACGACCGGGTTGAGGTCGGTGTCTCCATTGTATATATACTTTTCTTTTCTGTACTAGGTTTACCTCGCGGTAGAGTGCATGAATAACCGGGTTCTAGCGGGGAACAGGCCTGCATCTCATGTCGTTGAGATGGAGGGGGCCTTACTCTAGAATTGGTAGGCTATTCGCCGCCCTCATAGGGGGTATAGGATGACCCACAGAGGGGCGCTCAAGTTACCGGATCCCGTGAAGTGCTGAGTGGCCCATTTTCTTTGTTGATTGGGGTTGCCTCACTTCTGGGATTGGCAGGTAACTTGCCGCGCTCGTAGGGGTCCAGGTTTTCATTACACGGGCTATACACACGACCGGGAACGTCGGGTCTCATTTGCGGCTCAAATGAAACCCGAGGCTCCAAGATTATCCACCATTTTGTGTTACTTGTTGATGTTTTGTGATGTTTCTTATATCATACCTGGGACGAATATTATATATTTATATAAACTAGTAGATATTGTATATGTTTTGTATCCGTACTAGTCCAGCCCCCGCTCTGTCATTAGTTAAGTAACCTAACAGTGCATGACGGGGACCCATGGCGAATGCGGATGGTATATACGTACATTGTATTTTCGTTCCATTTTCTGGTGTGATATGGATTAATTGATGGGTGATTGGTTTTATTTTAGAGAAGTGTTTATAGTAACCGCAATCAATAATGGTGTCGCGTGTAACTAGACCGAGATGAGTATGGGTCGTTCTCAGGGATATGTGGAATCTTTTAATCTTTCTTTAGACGTGTTGATTAGGAAGAGGAAGAAGAATAGATAATAGTGAAGAATAGTTATAGAATCTAGATCTACGTTAAACACGGATGTAGAATATAAATCTAGTTTAAAGAAGGATATAGATTTTATATCAGAAGAGGGCTTGTAGGGTTCGTTAGGATTTAGTAATCCTGGATGAATAATAAAGATGACTCCTTTTATCTTTTGATAGATTTAAAACTAGATTTATAGTGATGAATGAGGATTAGGGTTCTTGGAAGAAACTAGGGTTTCCACACTATTGACTCTTGTCCTTTCATAGATCTCTATTCATGTCTAGCCCTTAACAAAACAATTGTTAATCTGATCTCAAATCGCGGTCGAGACTAGCAATAATTTGGTTGCGCACCTGATAAGGATGTTAACGATTCTTTTGCTAAAGTTTATAAACTTCATAAGACGTAAAAGAAGTTAAAATATTTTCTCATCCATTGATCTACCATAAACCTACGAACCCTATCAAGCGGAGAATTACTCGCGCAAGATGGAGATAGAAGAATGGATAGAGATGAAATTCATAATGTAACTAAATAATTAAACTAATTAAACTAAAGATCTACCTTTATTAATCAACTTCACAAGTACAAACTTCAAGTTTAGATTACAAGAGGAAGAAGAAATTGCTCTCGATCTCTGCCTTGTCGGATGTAGATGTTCTGTCGAATCTCACGTCGTTTTATCACGTCGAATCTTGGACCTATCTTGGATCACTTGTTCTTTGACGGTGATTAGCTTGTGTAAAAGATTGATGAATTCTAACTTTAGCTCTCGGTCCTTTATATAGTCATCAAAGAAGAAAACCTAGTTAGCACATATGGTTATTTCTTAATATGGTGACTTTCCATATATGGTGAATTTCCATATTTGGTGACTTTCCATATATAGTGATTTCCTAATATGGTGACTTTCCATATTTGGTGACTTTCCATATTTGGCGACTTCCTAATATGGTGATTTTCCATGCATGGATTCTTCAAATATTTACTGAGTCTCTGCCAGTATTGATTTTACGATTTTGGCAGATTTTTGATCCTGACATCTTGAAAATCTTGATCTCTTGACCTGAGCTAAATTTGCACAATATCTCAATGAATAATGTTAGTAATATTTAAATTAGAGAGAGATATTATCCTAACCATTTTATATGATACAATATTTTAAGAATCTTGATTAGAATATTTGATATAATATGCATATTTAAATTACTAAAATATTATATAAATATTATATGCATATATTTTCCTTCATAATATTCATTATATTATAGAAATATATGATAATAGATATTTTGCAGATAAACCCTCATATGTTTCATATTTATAATAAACACCTTTAAGCACTTAACAAAAGTAAGGAAAATGTTATATCAAATGTGCAATATTTTCAACTGAACAAATACCCCCAAACTTAACTTTGACCGTCCCGAGCAAACTAGTTATTCAAGAGTGGGAAAAAAAAGAAAAGAAAAACTAACTAGCACAATTTCATAGGCAACACGATTGTACTGAGCACGTGCAACAAGCCGTTAAAACTTTAGGTGTCCCTAGTAGGAGGAGTGTTGTCTTCTGAGGGTTTTCAGCGGATTACACCCACAAAATCCCATAATAAAAGAAAGAAGATGAAAATTACATATAAAGATAAGGATTTATAAAAGAAAGAACTTGAAAATAAGAGTTTCCAACTATACCATCTTTTCGGTTGCTATGAGCCCTATCTTAATGGTCGTGAAAAGATATTAGAAATCACATCATCCTTCAATAAAATATCGCCTTTAGTTTTCCTCCCTATCTTTCTTCCAAACATTAATCATATACCCCTATGTGTGTGTAAAATACATCCCTACACTTAGAGAATTCAATTCAAGCTATCATACTCTTGTCTATCTTTCAAAGTACTTTTTAGTCGGTGATTTTTTTGATGAAATTGCTCACACTTCTTTCATGCGACCGTTAATACTTCTTGAGATACTAACCAACCGATTACTAAATGTGCTTGCGCATTTAGACGTAATTTCTCGTTTCGCAACACCTAAGGCTTAGCAGTGGCTCCCAAACCAGTTGGTCTAAGGCACTAGGTGATAAAGCACCCTCGCTATATTTTTTTTATGCTGCCTTAAGCAATTACAAAACCAGTGTTCATTTTTCTTTCTTTCTTCACCACTTATACTTTTTTTCATACTAAGGTTTTCAGACAAGAGCATTTCAAGGTATCCTCTCCTATCCCAAGTTTCAAGATGTGTGTAAGTGCATATAGTAGGGTATCAACGTTCAAATGTTTGGCGTCAAGAATAAGGACTATTTTTCAGACTTAATTTTATCCTCAGATTAGTAATTCCCTTCATCTTACTAACCCTTGGGACAATGGCTCATAACTACATATTACTAGTTTCGTTTAAGAAAATATCTAACTTTCTTGTTTTTCTCAAACTATTCATATCTTTCATAGGTAAATTTTCACTTTCAAACTTCCATTATCAAAAAAAAATTTTGTGCTTATATATAGTATAATGCAAAGTAACATGTAAATAAGCACAAACTTCCCCCAACCTGTTTGCAGCATTATTCTCACTGTTGTCATGTTTTAAATCTCAAAATCTGTAGACTTGGGAGGAAAAGTTATCAAAGGGGACAGGAAATAATGAAAGTGAAATTCTCTCCCAAACTTATTTTTGGCTCGTAATTTTATAAAAAAAATTCTTTCAAGAGACAAAATATCCCCCCCCCCCAAACTTGAGTAAAATAGTATTTTAAAATTTGGGGGGAGGGGGGGTTAAAGTTATTGGTCAAAGTAAAGCCTTACAAAGACCAAAAGTCAACACCAACCATTCAAAAAATTTATCGCTGTAACGCACTGGTTGGTGGAAAATCAGAGATTTGAAGAAGTGGGGAAATAGGAGGCGGTATGATTTACGTCTCGGTTGATAGAGACGAAACAATAATGGTGAACGGAAATGAGAATGTGGATGATTAGGAATGGGAAGAATGGTCACATTCTCGTATGGGATAAGAAGAAATGGTGGTGGTTCGACTTCTTCAGGTGGAGGTTGATTAATCACAAAATCCGTGTCATTTAGGAATATGAGTTCGTCGGCGAAAATATCTTCAAAACTTTCATCGATGGTCCGATTGAACGTTTCAATGTCAATAAGTGTCGCGCCAGAATTCAACACACTTGATTTGTCAAAAATTATGAAGGTAGGATTCTCGAAAAGCTTATCTACATCATTCTCAAAAGAGTCTAAATCAAGTTGTCTTTCAAGAATTATCAAACTCGAAAAATCGGATAGTGATTCATCAACACTCGCTAAAATTAAAGAAAAAATAGAAGAAGAACCAGAGAAAGTGGGAGATGAAATGGGTAAACAAATTGGTGTGTCGAGTATTACTGAACCAGATGTGGAAAATGAAGACAGAATTTCATTCTGCTTTTCGGTTATACAATTATCATCAACTTCAAGACGCATATGGGGTTCGAGAAGAATAGTTAAAGGTTCGAGATGATGACCACACGGGAGTGAAAGGACCTGATGAATTGATGGGACAAACTCATCCAAAATTTTGGGTTCATCATCCAATATATCCCCAACGTCAATCCCATTCAAGTGAAGGTTAGAAGTCTCAGACATCTCATCTAAAGTATGGTTTTCAATCAATTTCGGCTCTAGAGTAGAGATGTGGAGATTACAAGGATTGGGTGTGGTTTCACTTGAAATGGACCCTTCACAATCGGGTAAATCAAACACTATAAAGTCACACAACTTATCAGACATTATATCTTCAATTGGTGCACTCGATAGATCAGTGAAACTGGAGTTATGGATTTCAATTTGGGATGGGGAGGTTTGATTAGGAAGGGCATATCGTTCTCTCTCACTACCCGAATTCTCAATTTGTCCTATGGCCATATCATACACTGAAATTTTTTGAGCTGGTTCAAAACTAGTTGCGCGTTTATACTCAGCCATGCTTTCTGCCAATTCCTTTCTAAAGCGGCGCATCGATTCCACACCTTCTTTTAATTTCCGCTCAAGACTAGACTTGGGTCGATAAGGGGTTTCAGTATAAGATTGAAATTCTTGTGGATAATTAAAACTCCCAAATTACTGATTAGAAGGACTGTCTAGAGAAGGTGTAAAAGTCGGATAAGACTGATAGGAATAGAATGGTTGCGAAAATTGAGCAGGAGTAGGATCAACATTATGATAAGAAGAATATTGATATGGGTTGGTTGGTTGGCTATTTTCAATAGACATCATATATGCCACAAACCGATTATGAAATTCTTCTTTAGAAAGTGGTGGTGATGGTTGATATTGGTCCGGATTGAAACTTTGGCCGTTAGCCCTCGCTATATGCTCAGCAATGGACATGCGTCTAGTGGTATTCTCACTCGGAGTATCAACTGAAACAGATGTAGAATTAGGATACGGTTGATAAGACCTGGACTGAGGTGGCCAACTGTTTCTATCCGCTTGTTCTATCCGATCACTTAAAGACATGGGAGAGTCGGATGATATACCGAAGCGATTACGAAGACAAGAAATATCTGGTTCTGGATAGCAAAGCTCGGCAAGAGTTCGTCTGTTTGGATTACCCATTATAAAAAGAAAAGAGGGGGGAAGGGTAAAAACGAAAAGAAAAAAAATCGATTGTTTTGCGTTAAAAGTGGACTTGGGGGTTGACTCACAAAATCACAAAAAATGCATAAACAACCCTAGAACTATGGTTACCTAAGACAAGCTCTAGACCGCTCCTAGACTTCCAAAGGACAAGCCGTAGGATAAATCCTCTACCATCTCTTTATCGCTCTTGTGGCCAGGTAAGTGCCAGGTAAGTGGAAGGTATCCACTATACGAATCACTGAAAATAGCGGGCCTTATTAAATAACCACTTGCCTTAGACACACTTTCCTAGGAACCACAAAAGAAATGCGGATAAGCGATAGATTACCCACGACCTTCCTCTGTCCTTATTGAGCGCGACTGTCCTTAGAGTCTTGGTCTAGATATTTTTTAAATTAATGTAGGGTTGATGCGGATGCTCGTTTTGTGATTTGTGGGGCCTAAGAAGGGTGATGAAATCCCCACCTAATTGAATTTTGGTCTTGCCCCTTAAAGTCCATATTAAAATATGAAAAAACAAACCGCAAAAAAAAAACTCGCAAAAAGATTTTTGAGCAGCGATATTTTGCAAAGAATCCTGCAGAAAAGATATTTTATTGGATTTCAGAGGAGAGATAAGGATATAGAGAAGATACCAGAGAATTTGGAAACCCTAAATCCCCTAATGAGCCGCGATTCCGCCGCCAATAGGCTCTTTGCGCCTCGGTTCTGCTGCCGACTAGGAAGATCTGATGAATTTTTTTGCTACGTGGCCTCCCTTGCTCCTCTGGATCTTGATGAATGTCTCTGAATCTCTGTTTCCTCAAGTATGTGACTCCAGATTCCCTCGCAAAAATTCACACAATAATCGTTAAATATACAATTTGCAGTTTTGTTTATTTTTATGATATAGATCGAATAAGAATTCAATACAAATGGTAAGAATAAAAATTTACACACGTAATCCCCGGACACGGCGCCATTTGATCGGTTTTATTTTAGAGAAGTGTTTGTAGTAACCGCAATCAATAACGGTGTTGCGTGTAGCTAGACCAAGATGAGTACGGGTCGTTCTCAGGGATATGTGGAATCTTTTAATCTTTCTTTAGACGTGTTGATTAGGAAGAGGAAGAAGAATAGATAATAGTGAAGAATAGTTATAGAATCTAGATCTACGTTAAACACGGATGTAGAATATAGATCTAGTTTAAAGAAGGATGTAGATTTTATATCAGAAGATGGCTTGTAGGGTTCGTTAGGATTTAGTAATCCTGGATGACTAATAAAGATGACTTCTTTTATCTTTTGATAGATTTAAAACTAGATTGATAGTGATGAATGAGGATTAGGGTTCTTGGAAGAAACTAGGATTTCCACACTATTGACCCTTGTCCTTTCATTGATCTCTATTCATGTCTAGCCCTTAACAAAACAATTGTTAATCTGATCTCAAATCGCGGTCGAGACTAGCAATAAATTGGTAGCACGTCCGATAAGGATGTTAACGATTCTTTTGCTAAATTTTATAAACTTCATAAGACGTAAAAGAAGTTAAAATATTTTCTCATCCATTGATCTACCATAATCCTACGAACCCTATCAAGCGGAGAATTACTCGCGCAAGATGGAGATATAAGAACGGATAGAGATGAAATTCATAATGTAACTAAATAATTAAACTAATTAAACTAAAGATCTACCTTTATTAAGTAACTTCACAAGTACAAACTTCAAGTTTAGATTACAAGAGGAAGAAGAAGTTGCTCTCGATCTCTGCCTTGTCGGATGTAGATGTTCCGTCGAATCTCACGTCGGTTTATCACGTCGAATCTTGGACCTGTCTTGGATCACTTATTTTTTGACGGTGATTAGCTTGTGTAAAAGATTGATGAATTCTAACTTTAGCTCTCGGTCCTTTATATAGCCCTCAAAGAAGAAAACTTAGTTACCATATATGGTTATTTCCTAATATGGTGACTTTCCATATATGGTGACTTTCCATATTTGGTGACTTTCCATATATGGTGACTTCCTAATATGGTGATTTTCCATGCCTGGATTCTTCAAATATTTACTGAGTCTCTGTCAGTATATACTTTACGATTTTGGCAGATTTTTGATCCTGACATCTTGAAAATCTTGATCTCTTGACCTAAGCTAAATTTGCACAATATCTCCATGAATAATGTTAGTAATATTTAAATTAGAGTGAGATATTAACCTAACCATTTTATATGATACAATATTTTAAGAATCTTGATTAAAATATTTGATATGATATGCATATTTAAATTACTAAAATATTATATAAATATTATATGCATATATTTTCCTTCATAATGTTCATTATAATATAGAAACATATGATAATAGATATTTTGCAGATAAACCCTCATATGTTTCATATTTATAATAAACTTTAAGCACTTAACAAAAGTAAGGAAAATATTATATCAAATGTGCAATATTTTCGACTGAACAATGGGACTGCGTTAACTTTGATTAATACAAGGAAAAACAAACCTAAATGATGTTGTTGGAACCAATTTTTGAAAATTGTTATTACAGACGTTTCGTTTTGCTTTGCACAGTGGTATTCGGTTATGAATATCCAGCACCAAATTCGACGAGGCAAGAGCCGAGATCCCTTCATAGGGAGTGACCTCTTGGACAGAAGTTTGCGTCAGTGTAATAAATTCACTATAGTCGATTCTTTTGCTTTGCATCATGATATTCAGTTAGGAATATCTTGCACCTCATTCGATGAGAAAAAAGCCAAGATCCCTTTACAGGGAGTGACCTCTTTAGCAAAAGTTTACGCCACTATATATTTGTAAAACTGGTCAAGTTCCTTCAACGATATCATGTTCATTATGTTAAAGGCTTTTCACCAAAAACCAGTCGTAGCCCTCCGTCATTTCAGATTAGTATTGCTTAGTATTCGTGCTATATTTGTCGTTGCTATTCGTCGAGACGTAGTGTGCCGTAGCTCTGTAATTCTTTTCTGTCGCATGGATATGTGGATTGGTTAGGACAGTCATACCACTTTGTTGATCATTCGTCAAGGGTCGTGCAGGTGGGTTTAACGTAATCAAAATAATGACTGGTTGAACTTGACTAGGACCCTTGATTTGTTGATTATTCGTCAAGGACCTTGGGTCCTAGGGGCAAACACCACATCGGGAGTTTCAAACATACAGGGAACTTGCCAAGCATGCGGATATCTTCTGGAGTGTGGTGACTTGAGTGGATTCCATCAAGTTATCATGCGATGATAGTTGGATCCCGATTCCCGATGATGAGTAAGTGTTACTCCTGGGTGATTTTCAGATGATCCCGACTTATTCTCCTTTTAAGGTTTGATGGAGAATTCAAGGAAACAGTGGGAGCCATCCTGATTAGATAAAGTGATTAACCAATCTAATTTAGGTTAGAGTGCACGTTGAGTGTTTCTTTTCTCTCTATTTTTGGCAGTGACCATGGCCTGACCTTAAAACTCATGAATCAAGTTAACCGAACCTTCTTAAAACACTTTGGCTATTGGATTGTCATTTAGTCGCATATATCATTGCCACTCCTATTTTCCCTTTGCATTTTTCCAAAACACTCCATATCACTACGAAGATCCACATTTCTTGGATATTCCATCGTATAGTTACATACGAACTCAAAGGAACTTGTTCCAGTTCGAGAATGGATTTCGGTTCTGGAGAAATTGAATAGGATTATTCGTTTGTCTTTTCCCTTTACCTTCTCTCAAGTTGTGAGGGCTCCTGGTATTAGGAGAGTACACCTATTGCGCTTATTGGATAGTCTTCTTCCAAACCATAGGCAAGCGCCGAAAGGTAGGGAAGGAAGAAAACCAATTAGCCTGTGTGTGGTGTACAGAACGTAATAAGTAAAGACATATAAAGGGATTGCAGTGATGGTAAGGAAGTATACGGTTACTGTCATGAATCTGGATAGTGGAAGAGGCATTACTAGGAATACCCGTGGACCTCTTTGAAACATTTTCATGTTTCAGTTTTTCTGTGCGATGTTAAGTAAAAACTATTTTCCCAATTAGATTCTAACTCCAGGGTATGCATTTACCAGATTTGATTCTCACATCTGTACGGCGTTACGGATGCTGAGAGGGAGTAAGATATTGGGAATTGGGTGATTAGATCCTCTATATATCAGAATTCTTTGTAATTGGTGATATTTGAGGAAATCACCTTGGTTTTGCCTGATGGCAAATATTTGGTTTTGAGTATCCGTTGTTATGCACCAATTTCAAACTGGTATATCTGTACGTTTATTTAATAAAGTGAGATATAACTTTTTTAAATTATGTCTATGACATTTATCCGTATCAGTTGATGTTTAGGTAATGAGCATTCAACAGCGGTGTAATTCTTCTAACCATAGCACAATTTTTCAACCTACGATGCACAGAGTTTGAGTTATTAAACTTAGTGGACTTATACAGAGTATTGTATGTTGTCCGGTGTTCGTTAGGACAAAGGGGTTGGTACTCGTACTATATTTTGTTTACTCATGACTTCTCTAGTTTTAGACAAGTATTTCGTTGAAATACAAGGTCCAGATTTTGAGAAGATATAGGTATAAGAATAAAGTAGAGAACCATAAATTACAAGTATTAGGATTCTTCAAGATGATCGAAAATGTAGATACTTGTGTTTGGTATTCCGTTGTAAGTAATAGTTTTGAGAACTTGCTTCTCTCTTAGGTTACCCATGCGTGGGTGCGCTCCTTGATGAGTAATGTTGCTTGGCCTCCTTCTATCTAGTTGATATACACCTGAAACGGCTGCATGTATTTTGAATCCGGTTCAAATTAAATTAGTGCATTTGTTTCTGTATTGGATATATAGAATGGATTCATATCTTAACGATGTTAAGGTATATGGAGTCGTCCGGCTTATGCTTAAAACCAGAATCCGGATAAACTGTAGACACGTTTCAGTAATGGCAGTTTGTGGGTTTTCCCGGGCTTTGACGAGGGTTAACATTCTACCATATGGAAGATCAATAGTTATATTGTTCTTGACTCGCCACAGTTTTAGTAAAATGGATTCCTTTCAGAAAACATTAGTGGGGGTATGGTAGAACTGGAAGTTATTCCAGAACCACAAACGATTACTGAAAATTTAGTAGAACCTAAAAATTCAATTGGATTTGACATTCCATTAGCCACTCCGCAGATTTGGTGGGTAACTTCAGGCACCCGAGAGGTACTTCGGTCTCCTCAAAGACGGTGACAGGGAGGTTTTTGATTACCCAAACTTGCCACTACTGCTGTTCTAGACTATGGGATCTAGCAGGAGGATGAGTATAACGTTGTTCTAAATTAGCTTTAGAAATGCACGTGTATATGACTCTGCCAGAGGATTGTTGTATGCAGTGGGAGCAGTGGAAGCATAGTGGGCAATTAGCTTATGTCTATTTATAGACTAAAGCAGGTATAGCGGAGATAGATCATCTAGTTTTGATGTAACAGTCATAGAGTTTGACTTCATCAGAACAACAGATGGACTTGATAAGAAGGTGGTAGGGAGTGATGTCCTGGTTTTTGGATTACATGCTCTTTATAGGAAGTGATGTTCCTATACTACGATCGGTTATATTGTGGTTTTCACAAGGTGTTTTCTCCATATAGGATCTGGATAAAATATCAGGGATTCTGGTCTCTGGATCTATGGTTTTAGATTTAGACTTGGGAAGTGTCCCAATTTGGGTACTTGACAATATTCTAAAGTGTTTTAGAATGGACGACTCCTGGCGTAGTGGTGTACCCGCGGGTGATGGAGTCACTCTCTCTAAAGAGATGTCTTCTAGACTGACGAGGAGAGGAATTTGCATGATTGGCATGTTACTTGCTTAGGAAATTGAGTCAATCATGAGATGTCAAGTACCACATCAGATATTTTTTTTGCACTACCTGCAATAAACATATATTAATCCAATCCTGGAGAAACGTTGGGAAGCAGTTATGAACATAAGTGGATGTTCTTGGTATATGGTAACGACAGCCTCCTTCAGGAGGCGGTTATCATTTAAGGCTTCCAAGGTGATCTGGATGACAGAGTGGCTGTCAGAGTTATAGTTTTCCCTCTTTTGAGGGGCAGTATGTTGGACAGGTGATCCAAGCGAATACTATGGAAGGCATAGCGCAGGATAATGATTGAATTCAGTGGATGATATGGTCTATGTTTGTTGGATTTGGAGTTCATTTGTGAACTGGGTCCTATCAGATATCCAGATAAATTCTAAGACAGGTATCGCTCATTTCGGGAGATAGTCTTTCTCCGCGAAGTTGAGATATAGAGAGATAAAGATACAAATATTGGAGCGGATCCACTCTCTGAGGCTATTTCTCGAACGCAATAGTTTCGCAAACGGGCTTTGCGAGACTGATTAATAGAGAAGTTGGGTGTTCGGTATCATACGGGCAGTGATTATGCGACACCACAATAATTAGCCTTAAGTGCAAGTGGGAGATTGTTGGCTATAGTGCCCTCAAGTTAATTATTGTAATCGCAGGCACATGATTTTGATGATTGAGGGAGGACCTATACGGATAGAACAGTCTTACTTAAAATGATAGTATGCTATCTGGTTTGTCTTTATCATCATGTAAATGCATTATGTGGTATTACATATCACTATTACATGTTGATAGAGCCCATAGGATTCTTGCTTGACTACCAGTATTATGATGGCGATCATATACGTGGGAGATGGGAGTCTATAAGCATATCCTTAAATGTCCTTAATCGAGAGAGTATCGAGACTGGGCATCGATACTCCGGAGTAGACTAGTGTATACTTATCGAGACCTCGACGAGGGGCGGTGGCCGGTCTCAAAAGCCATTGGTGTCAGTTAGTCATCTAAGATAGTATACAGGTGCTCATTGGGTTATGACTACGCTGGACGGACTCGACGGAAACATGCTAGTTGGTATTATACCTATTGTTAGATAGCAGTTCCCAGGTGACATGGGTACAGGTTAGTTTGTTGACCTGAGATCATCATTTTTCTCGTGTGAGTTCCCACTGTGCTTTGATTATTACCCTACCACGGCTCAAAAGAGTCGTGCAAATAGGTTTTATTTGGGTACAGTCCCGAGCCACATGGAGGCAGTGAGCGGATAGCCGGGGATTCGTCTCTCCCGGTATTAGGGGTTGATGTCGTGCGGTGTACGGGTGGCCATCACCAGAAATCCTTGTCCAAGGTAGACGAGAATTACTGATTTGGATCAGTAGTTTCTCAGTGGGTGATGGGCTTCATACTGACGTGAAATATCGCGTTATTAGGGGTTTGACTTTATCCACTGATTGATTTGTTTTATGTGAGTAGTAACCGCAATCAATAACGGTGTCGCGTTGATTGTATGTCAAAAACTATATCTATTACCGCAATCAAGAACGGCGTCGCATGAAGCTAGCCGGTGAGTACGGGTCGGTCCACAGGGATGTTGTGAATCACCTAATCGCGCTAACGAGTTAATTCCGAAGGGTGTTCGGATTGATTATTAAATCTAAAAACCTAATTATTCTATACTATGATTATCTAGATCTAGTCTTGTTAGGGTTAGGTTTAGGGATGGTTTGGAAATGCAAGTAAATCTCAACGCTTTCTATACTCGAATGAAGATCTACGAGGAGTTATGGTAATTATCAATAAAGGGGATTAAATCCATTCGGGAAGGTGTTCCTTCCTCTAGGTTCTTGTCCTTCCTTTAGAGATCCTTACCCTAACCTCCATGGAAAACGCGCTCAACCGGGCCTTTATACTACGGTGTCATCGTTACCTCGAGGGGTAGGATGCCGTCGGGTATGGTGTGTGCATGTATGCATGGAGTCCTATTGTAAATATTTGATGGGTAAGAAAGGGATGAGAGATCTCATCTCTCAAAAGCCTTCCTCAAAGCTAACTCTAATCAATTTTCTACGACAATGAATTAAATCTACCTAGGGCAAAGAATTAAAATATAAACTAGAGCAATTAATTAAATCTACTTACAGATGGCTCTCTCCAATCATCAAAGCAGGTTTGTCAGATCTGAATTTCTGAATCGAAAAGAGGCACCGATGCTCTCCATAAAGAATTCTGAATTTATTATTAAAAGGAGGCATAGGGAGGCATAAGAAATTACAATGTTTAGAGTTCCTATTTATAGAGAATAGGAAACCCTAGATTACATTTTGATTCGCATATCTGATTTTACGAAAATACCCCTAAGAAAAGACCAGTCAACGCCGCCAACACATTATGGAAAAAACTTAATTTCCTCCGGGCTTCTTATGGCCGCGGAACCGTGGCAATGGCAGGCTTGGGCCGCGGTTCCGCGGCCCTTTGGCAAGCTTGAATGATGAAAATCTTGGGTCTTGTTCTGGGTCTTTTTGGGCTTCTGGTTTTTTGGTTCTTTTATCAATTGGGCTTCTATATTGGTTCCAGATTTTCAGTGAACAATTTGCAATGGATTTTTAACCGTTCGCTTTGTAATTTTTGGACCTTGAGTTGCCTGGTTAATTATGAACTGTCCTTCGATGCAGGCTTGACTAAGATCCTCCTATTTGTTGGTCAAAATCCACTTTTTCATCGTCTTTACATCGTTTTCACTGTTTTCTGTCCAAGAATCTGTAACCTGTAATATGTAGCATACATGCGTCAAAAGCACCTGTTTATTTATAAAAAGAATAAGAATGGGGAATATAATAATGCAATATTATGGTGTGAACAAATAGCCCCAAACTTATCTTTTGCTCGTCCTCGAGCAAGCTTATTTTTTATTCTCTACAAAAACCTAACCGCACTTTCGCAGGGAAACGCGATTGCACTGAGCTCGTGCAACAAGCCGTTAAATCTCTAGGTGTCCCTAGTAGGAGGAGTGTTGTCTCCTGAGGGTTTTCAGCGGATACTACCCACAAAATCCTATCAATTTGGCTTTTTCGACTTTAATTCTCCAATTAGGTTTTCTAACAAGAAATTCTATTATCGTCGACTCGTAAATTATCCATCACACATCCTCATCATTTAACTTAAGATTATATATGTTCTGCAGACCTACTTAGCTTTCGGCATATCTTAAGTTTTCCTTCTAGGGTTCCATCTCCACTTAGGAATTTTTATCAGCTCTACTAAAGATACAAGTTCTATTCTTCATTCCTTTCTCTCATCTAAACTCCAATCACATATCCCTACGTGTGTGTATAGATCACCCCTATACTTGGAAATTCAAATCAAGCAATTATACCCTTGTCCGTTGTCCAAAGTACTTATTAGTAGGTGAATTTTTAATTGAATTTTGCCTACACATCCTTCATGCGACCGTTAATACTTCTTGAGGTACCAACGACCGATTACAAGACGTGTTTGCACATTAAAGCGTAATTCCTAGTCTTGCAACACCCAAGGCTTTTAACAGTGACTCCCAAACCAGTTGGTCTAAGGCACTAGGTGATGAAGCACCCTCGCTAAATATTTTTCTATTTTTGCAGCCTTAAGTAATCACAAAAACCAGTGTTCATTTTTTTTCCCTTTATTCACACTTGTATAAATTTTCATTTTCTTCGTACTAAGGACTTTAGACAAGAGCATTTCAAGGTCTCCTCTACTATTTCAAGTTTCAAGGTGCGTGATTGTGCAAATTGTAGGATATACATTTTTTGAATCTAGACTTAAGCTAGGAACTATTTTTCAAACTTATACTCTAATAAGAACATCAATACTTTTCCTTTGTTTCGACTTAGCCCAAAAAGTGAACCCAAAATTTGCCTATTTCTAAATAAACTACAAGGCATATACTTTCTACCGTTAAACTTTAAGGAATGTTATTTTTAGGGTTTTTAATTTACTAAGTCTAAGATCTAGTTGTTCCTAGGCAGTTAACCTATTTGTCAAACTCAAGTCAATTAGCCAAAATTGAATACAATAATTTTTATAATTTTCGAAAATTTTCAATTTTTATGGGTTTTCAAATAAATATGCAAATGCAAAAATATGTACAAATGAATGCGAAGGAAGAAGACGTACCGAGCATACCCCCAAACTTAAACTTGACAGTGTCCTCACTGTCATGCTACACTAAGAGGGTCAAAATGCCGGCACTCCCCTGTTTATTTATTTACAAATTTTTTTTTTATGTTTTGAATTTTTTTTTATAGAAAAAGAAAACAAAAAATATATATACATATATACAAAGGTTCCCCCCAAACTTAAGCTTGGCCTTATACAAGCCAAATGTTAGCACCAACCATTCAAAAATCTTATCGTGGTAATGTCCAAGTTGGTGAAATAATGGGGTGTAGATGAAAGAAATGAGACACACACGAGACCGTGTGGGAAGAAAGGTAGAATACGGTCTCGGTGGAGGAGAAGAGTGGCGGAAAGGAGAAAGAAGAGTCGCGCGATCTTGAGGGTGTAAATCAAGTGAATAAATTAGCGCAATTTGTGAAGACCGATGTGTTAAAAGCGATTGCGCTAACCTATCAACTCGTCGAGAAATGGGATCAAATCCCTCAAGATTCGCAAGAAAACATGGGTACGCCGAACTTGGTATAGGAGATGAAAGCGTAACGGTCTCTTGTACGGCCGGAACAATATGAGGGACGAAAGGGAGTGAATTAGGGATAGTATCATTCTCACCGTAGTAAACTGTCTCGAACTTGAACGATTACATTAATGGTTCGAAACTACTATAAGCAACCGAGTCTGATGGTTCAACTAACTCATCTGAAAATGTAAAGGACTCAAACTCGGGCGGTGAGTCATCAACATCGTCTAAAAAAGTGAAACGCTCGTAGGTGTTATCGTCTGTGAGAACTGTGTCAGATTCAAAGGAAAAGGTTTCAAGCTCACAGTTGTCAAGCGTGGTCGGAACGATGTAAAGGAGGGAGTGTGATATAACAGTCGAAGGTTCAGGATGATGAATTGGAAAATCAGACACATCAAACAAAAATGGTTCAACCTCAATATGATCCTCAAAACTCTCCTCAATACTATCCTTATAATTCTCCTCAAAATTCAACTCATCCATGCCATTATCATCAAAATTCAGACGCATATGAAGTTCGGGAGAAACATCTAATGACTCGGGATGATTAGTTGAACATAAAATTTCAATCAAATCTACAGGTTCATCATCCGAAATATTCCAGGCGTCTATATCCTCAATCAAGTGAAAATCAATTTCTTTAGACACCTCATCAAAAGCATGGATATTTATCAATTTAGGTTCTAGAGTGGAGGTGTAAAGGTCAAACGGATTAGGTGCGGTTTCACTCGAAATGGGTTCTTAATAATTTGGCAAATCAAACACTACAAAATCACACAACTCGTTGTTATTTTCAACTGGTGAATCATTTGGGACAATCGATGGACAACTGGAGTTGTGGGCTTCAATTGGGTAAGGGTAGGTTTGATTTGGAAATCCTCTCACATTCTCACTCTGTCCAACCGCCTCCTTATACATTGAAAAATTTGGAGATAGCAGGAAACCAGCTACCGGTTCAGTAGGTTGCATAAGGGCGGCCAAGGAGGCTTCCACATTCCTAGTCATTTTATTTGTTGTTGCAATATAAGCCTCCAACGACTCTTCCAAACTAGACTTAGGTGGTGAGGGTGTTTCGGTAAAAGATTCAAAATGGTGTGGATATGCAAAACTCCCAACAGGCTGTGTAGAAGCAGTGTCTAGTGAAGGTGGGAAGGTCGGGTAGGACTGGTCAGAAATGGGTGGTTGGGCAGGAGTAGGGTCAACATGTGGATAAAAAGGTGAATAATCGTGCGGATCCCTAGAACTAGATGAGTGGAGAGGGGTGAAAGATCGGCTGCGAGATTGAGCAATATGCTCAGCAATGGACATCGGCTTAGGAATGACAGAAGGACTTGAAAAAGTGGTATCAACATATGGAGGTGGTAAAGGTTGACTTGGTTGACACAAAGTGGGTTGAAAAGTCAAACTGTTTCTCCTAGACGCCTCTATTTGATCTTTCAAAGATTTTTTAGGCAAGGAAGGATCGTCTTTAAATTGACCGAACAAATTGACGTACGACGCAAAATTAGGTTCGGGATACCAAAGTTCGGCAAGTGATTTATTATGTGGGGTACCCATGTTGTAAGAAAGGTGACAAGAAGGAAGGTTGGGTAGTGCAAGGATTTATTTGCGGCAAAAATTAGCAAGTTTTGTAATAAAATTTTCCTTTTTCTTTTTATCTATATTTTGAAAAATTGTTGCAAAAAGATATTCGAGAAAAGATATGCAACAAAAAAGATTATTTGCAATCAATTTCTAGTTTAAACTAGGCGCAAAAATCCTGCACAAGATAGTTATTTGGAAGGGGGAATATTTTTAATGCGCACGAAATCCTGCAGTAATTTTCGGAAAAGATATTTCAAAATATACAGAAAAGAAACAGAGGAACTTACAGAGCAAATTTGGACAAATGTTGCCACCAAACGGCAGCTTTTCCGCGGCCAAACAGGGGGTCCCACCTCGGTTTCGCGGTCAGGTAGTCGGCGCGAGACCCTAGAATTTTTCTAACGCTCTGATCTGACTAGAAGGCCACGTTTCCGCGGTCTAAGATGGGTATGCGCGGCGGAATCGCGGCATGGTGGAGGCTTCAGGGTGCGGGAAAAATTCCACTGTTCTGTTTTGAAAATCCTTCTCTGTTCTGATCTCCTGATTTCTGTTTCGCTTTCTGGAAATTTCCAGATCCGATTTTGTATATCCTGCAAAATTCAAACAACAAAGTATCCCTTCCAAAAATAACAGATGAAATATTTTTATATTTTTTTGGATTTTTTTAGATTTTTATAATTTTTTATTTTATCAAGATTAACCCGAAATTGCAAAAAGGAAATTACACGCCATCCCCGGCAACGGCGCCATTTGATTGTATGTCAAAAACTATATCTATTATCGCAATCAAGAATGGCGTCGCATGGAGCTAGCCGGTGAGTACGGGTCGGTCCACAGGGATGTTGTGAATCTCCTAATCGCGCTAACGAGTTAATTCCGAAGGGTGTTCGGATTGATTATTAAATCTAAAAATCTAATTATTCTATACTACGATTATCTAGATCTAGTCTTGTTAGGGTTAGGTTTAGGGATGGTTTGGAAATGCAAGTAAATCTCAACGCTTTCTATTCCCGAATGAAGATCTATGAGGAGTTATGGTAATTATCAATAAAGGGGATTAGATCCATTCGGGAAGGTGTTCCTTCCTCTAGGTTCTTGTCCTTCCTTTAGAGATCCTTACCCTAACCTCCATGGAAAACGTGCGCAACCGGGCCTTTATACTACGGTGTCATCGTTACCTCGAGGGGTAGGATGCCGTAGGGCGCGGTGTGTGCGTGTATGCATGGAGTCCTATTGTAAATATTTGATGGGTAAGAAAGGGATGAGAGATCTCATCTCTCAAAAGCCTTCCTCAAAGCTAACTCTAAACAATTTTCTACGGCAATGAATTAAATCTACCTAGGGTAAAGAATTAAAATCTAAACTAGAGCAATTAATTAAATCTACTTACAGATGGCTCTCTCCAATCATCAAAGCAGGTTTGTCAGATCTGAATTTCTGAATCGAAAAGAGGCACCGATGCTCTCCATAAAGAATTCTGAATTTATTATTAAAAGGAGGTATAAGAAATTACAATGTTTAGAGTTCCTATTTATAGAGAATAGGAAACCCTAGGTTACATTTTGATTCGCATATCTGATTTTACGAAAATACCCCTAAGAAAAGACCAGTCAACGCCGCCAACACATTATGGAGAAAACTTAATTTCCTCCGGGCTTCTTATGGCCGCGGAACCGCGGCAATGGCAGGCTTGGGCCGCGGTTCCGCGGCCCTTTGGCAAGCTTGAATGCTGAAAATCTTGGGTCTTGTTCTGGGTCTTTTTGGGCTTCTGGATCTTTGGTTCTTTTATCAATTGGGCTTCTATATTGGTTCCAGGTTTTCAGTGAACAATTTGCAATGGATTTTTAACCGTTCGCTTTGTAATTTTTGGACCTTGAGTTGCCTTGTTAATTGTGAACTGTCCTTCGATGCAGGCTTGACTAAGATCCTCCTATTTGTTGGTCAAAATCCACTTTTTCATCGTCTTTACATCGTTTTCACTGTTTTCTGTCCAAGAACCTGTAACCTGTAACATGTAGCAGACATGCGTCAAAAGCACCTGTTTATTTATAAAAAGAATAAGAATGGGGAATGTAATAATGCAATATTATGGTGTGAACACGCGTGTAGCTAGACCGAGATGAGTACGGGTCGTCCTCAGGGATATGTAGAATCTTTCAATCTTACTTTAGACGTGTTGAAAAAGCGGAAGAATAGAGGAATAAAGAATAGTGGAGAATAGTTTCTAGATCTACGTTAAAATACGGATGTAGAATACAGATCTAGTTTGAATACGGATATAGATTTTATAAGAAGAATGCTTGTAGGGTTCGTTCGGATTTAGTGGTCATGGATGACTAATAAAGATTACTCATTTTATCTATTGATAGATTTAATACTAGATAGATAGTGATGAATGGGTATTAGGGTTCTTGGAAGAAACTAGGGTTTCCCCACTATTGAACCTTGTCCTTTCATTGATCTCTATTCTTGTCTAGCCCTTAACAAAACAATTGTTAATCTGATCTCAAATCGCGGTCGAGACTAGCAATAAATTGGTAGCGCGCTCGATAAGTATGTTAACATTTATTTTGCTAAAGTTTATAAACTTCATAAGACTTAAAAGAGGTTAAAACATTTTCTTATCCATTGTTCTATCCTAATCCTACGAACCCTATCAAGCGGAGAATTATTCGCGCATGATGGAGATAGAAGAACAGATAGAGATGAAATTCATAATGTAACTGTTGGGGTAAAAATTTACACCCCGGTTGACCAAGTCAAAATCAAAGTCAACCCCAAGCCAAGTTGGCCCAAGCCCAGATCCAGTAGGCCCATGCCCGGGTCGAGCCCGAACATGAAGCGGACGGCCTCCCCCCATGCCAAGATAAAAATTTTGTAATAAATAATTTTGTTGTATTTCTTTTATTTTATTTTTGGATAAATGTAAGAAAAATAGGCATAAAGCCAAATTTTTGTAAAGCCCATGGCTTATGTGCAAAAAGAAATGGCACATGAGCCATGGGATAGGCAAAATGCCATTTTGTGAAGCCCAAGGGGCTATGTGTAAAGTGTATGGCCTATAAAGGCAAAGATAATGAAATATCTAAAGAACTTTTTTCTCTCTCCAAACAAAAAAAAGTCTCAGAGCTGAGCTCTTTCTTCCATCTTCAAGGTTCCAAAACCTTCTTCTTTCTCTTGAACTAAATCAAGAGTTTTACTCTTCCTTTTTCAAAACAAATTAGTTTTTCACCACAAAACCCACAAAGGGGAACTTGGATCTATCATTAGATCTGAAAAAGAAGAGATTTTGAGATTTCACATCTCTTGATTTTCAAGATCCAGCAAGCAACAGGAGGAAGAAGAACATCATTCACTAAATCCAAAACAAACAAACAAACAAACAAAAAAAACCACTCAGGAGTCCAACTCCTCTCTGATTTCTCTTCTGAGAAATTTGTTTTAGCAGCGCGCAGCGTAAGTGCGCAAAGCGTCCGCGTGCCGACACGTGGCGCGCGCGCTTGCGCAACTGCGCGCTTGCGCAAGTGCGCAAAGCGCCCGCGTGCCGACACGTGGCGCGCGCGCTTGCGCACCTGCGCGCAACACGCATTGCGCAAAGCGCCCACATGCCGACACGTGGCGTGGGCGCGCTTGCGCACCTGCGCGCAGTGCTCTTGCGCAAAGCGCCCATGTGCCGACACATGGCGCGTTTGCGCACCTGCGCGCAGCGCTCATGAGCAAAGCGCCCACGTGCCGACACGTGGCGCGCTTGCGCCTGAGCGCGCAGCACCTAAGCGCACAGCGTCCAAGGTGCTGCCCCACGCATCCTTTGGATGCCTTTTCCCCTTTATTCATAAATATATGTATATATATATATTTGTATACAAATGTATACATACACATACTCCAGCCCGCTATCCGGGTAGCGGGACCCCCGTAAAAACTCTGCGTGGCTCCCGATATATCCAAAGCCCCCTTTCAAAACAAAACACACGTACACTGCACATTGAGTTCGCATGACCAGTTTAACCCGTTAATCGGAGGTTCCCTCGCCCCAAAGGCGAGGGGTAATTAACGGCAGCTTAGTCCGCGGCTGCCGGAGATTCGGATCCCCACAATCATTAAACCCCGGTCTACCCTAGGCTGGGGGAATCTGTAGTGCGCCTGACAAGCGCGCGCGTATTCCCATCTCACTGGGGTGACGAAAAACACCCTACAGTAACTAAATAATTAAACTAATTAAACTAAAGATCTACCTTTATTAATCAACTTCATAAGTACAAACTTCAAGTTTAGATTACAAGAGGAAGAAGAAGTTGCTTTCGATCTCTGCCTTGTCGGATGTAGAAGTTCCATCGAATCTCACGTCGTTTTATCACATCGAATCTTAGACCTGTCTTGGATCACGTGTTCTTTGACGGTGATTATCTTGTGTAAAAGATTGATGATTTCTAAGTTTAGCTCTCGGTCCTTTATATAGTCCCAAAACCAGAAACCAAAGATCCCCAGAATTAGGGTTAGTTGTAGCAAATCCAACCTGAAAATCCTAACTCCTGATTCGGTGAATCGGCCGCGGATCCGCCGTATATTGCATGGTTTGGCCACGGATCCGCAGTTTGTTGGTGAGATCTTGGGTGCAAATTTCTGGAGCTTTATTCTTGTGACACATGGAGATTTAGTTGATGTCTGGAACTTGAAAATATTTCCTGAGACTCTGCCAGTATTGATTCTTCGATTTTCTTTAATATTTCGGCAGATTTTTGATTTCCGACATCTCAACGTCTCGATCTCCTGATCTGAGCCAAAGCTTGCACCATATCTCAAAGAATAATGTTAGTAATATTTGGTATTTTTGAGATATTATCCTAACCAATTTGATATGATATTATATTTTAAGAATATTGATTAAGGATATTTGATATGATATGCATATTTAAATTATCAAAATATTATATAAATATTATATGCCTATATTTTCCTTTATAATGTTAATTATAATATATAAACATATGAAAATAGTATTTTTACAGATAAACCCTCATATGTGTCATATTTATAATAAACACCTTTAGATATTTAAGAAAAGTAAAGAAAATGTCATATCAAAAGTGCGATATTTTGGACTGAACAAATACCCCCAAACTTAACTTTGATCGTCCCGAGCAAACTTATTTATTCAAGAGAGGGAGAAAGAAAAAGAAAAACCTAAGTAGCACACTTTCGTAGGCAACACGATTGCACTGAGCACGTGCAACAAGCCGTTAAGTCTCTAGGTGTCCCTAGTAGGAGGAATGCTGTCTCCTAAGGGTTTTCAGCGGATTACACCCATAAAATCAAATAATAAAAGAAAGATAGTGAAAGTTACATACAAAGATAAGAATTATAAAAGAAAGAACTTGAAAATAAGAGTTTCCAACTACACCAGTTTTTCGGTTGCCATGAGCCTATCTTAATGGTCATGAAAAGATGTTAGAAATCACATCATCCTTCAATAAAATATCGTCTTTAGTTTTTCTCCCTATCTTTCCTCCAAACATTGATCATATACCCCTACGTGTGTGTAAAAAATATCCCTACACTTAGAGAATTCAATTCAAGCTATCATACTTTTGTCCATCTTCCTTAGTACTTTTTAGTTGGTGAATATTTTAGATAAAATTGCTCACACATCCTTCATCCGACCGTTAATACTTCTTGAGATACTAACTGACCGATTACAAAATGTGCTTGCATTATTAAGGCGTAATTCCTCATCTTGCAACACCTAAGGCTTAGCAGTGGCTCCCAAACCAGTTGGTCTAAGGCACTAGGTGATAAAACACCCTCGCTATATTTTTTTTATGCTGCCTTGGTAATTACAAAACCAGTTTTCACAAAACCGGTGTTCATTTTTTTCCACCACTTATAATTTTTTTTCTTCATACCAAGACTTTTAGACAAGAGCATTTCAAGTATTCTCTACTATCCCAAGTTTCAAGATGTGTGCAAGTGCGTATAGTAGGGTATCAACGTTCAAATGTTTGGCCTCAAGAATAGGGACTATTTTTCAGATTTATTTTTATCCTCAGATTAGCAATTTCCTTCTTTTTACTAACCCTTGGGACAACGGCTCATAACTACTTATTACTAGTTTCATTTAAGAAAACATCTAACTTTTTTGCTTTTCTCAAACTATTCCTATCTTTTATATGTAAATTTTCACTTTCAAACATTCATTATCAAAAATTTTTGTGCTTATATATAGTAAAATGCAAAGTAATGCGTGAATAAGCACAAACCTCCCCCAAACATGTTTACAACGGTGTCCTTACTGATGTCATCTGTTAAGCTTAAAAAAAATGTAGACTTGGGAGGAAAAGTTAGTAACGGGACATGAAATAGTGAAAGTAAAATTCTCCCCCAAACTTATTTTTTTGGCCAACAATTTTATAAAATTTTTCTTTCAAGAGCCAAAATATCCCACCCCCAACTTGAGTAAAATAGTATTAAGCATTTAAAATTATTGGGGGGTTATAGTTATTGGTCAAAGCAAAGCCTTACAAAGACCAAAAGTCAACACCAACCATTCAAAATTTATATCGATGCACACTGGTTGGTGGAAAATCAGAGATTTGAAGAAGTGGGGAGATAGGAGGCGGTATGGTTTACGTCTCGGTTGATAGAGACGAAACAATAATAGTGAACGGAAACGACAATGTGGATGATTAGGAATGAGAAGAATGGTCACATTCTCGTATGGGATAAGAAGAAATGGTGGTGGTTCGACTTCTTTAGGTGGAGGTTGATTAATAACAAAATCCGTGTCGTTTAGGAATGCGAGTTCGTCGGCGAAAATATTTTCGAAACTTTCATCGATGGTCCGATTAGACGTTTCAATGTCAATAAGTGTCGCGCCAGAATTCAACACACTTGATTTGTCAAAAATTATGGAGGTAGGAGACTTGTAAAGCTCATCTACCTCATTCTCAAAAGAGTCTAAATCAAGCTGTCTTTTTAGAATTATCGAACTCGAAATATCGGATTGTGATTCATCAGCACTCGCTATCATTAAAGGAAGATTAGAAGAAGAATCAGAGAAAGTGGAAGATGAAATGGGTAAACAAATCGGTGTGTCGAGTATTGCTGAACCAGATATGGGAAATGAAGGCTGAATTTCGTTCTGCTTTTCGGTTATACATTTATCATCAACTTCAAGATGCATATGGGGTTCGGGAAGAATAGTTAAAGGTTCGAGATGATGACCACACGGGAGTGAAAGGACCTGATGAATTGGTGGGATAAACTCATCCAAAATTTTGGGTTCATCATTCAATATATCCCCAACGTCAATATCCTCAATCAAGTGAAGGTTACAAGTCTCAGACACCTCATCAAAAGCAGGGTTTTCAATCAATTGTGGTTCTAGAGTGGAGGTGTAGAGATCACAAGGGTTGGGTGTGGCTTCACTTGAAATGGACTCCTCACAATCGGGTAAATCAAACTGTCACGCCCCGCTTCCCAAAATACGGAATACGAGGGGTAGACAAGGCCAGCCATGCTCCTACGGTTAAGGAAATGTCCTGCCGTAGTCACACTTCGGCTTCTAGTTTTTCATGGTAAACAGTAAATAATGCGCAGGTAAAGAGAAATGCAGTAACTGGAACAAAACAGTAATATGAACTGACCTGATGGGAAACAAAAGATATAACTCTGGATAGCTAAACAAGATGTCCGTGAAGTGCGTCTAGTCCTGGTCCAGGCTAAATCTTCTCCTCACACTGAGCATGCATACTCAGGTCGTCAGAGCGACACAATAGCAATAATATATATATAAAATTATGTGACAATTCTAACAGTGATAATAGGTATATATAACAGTAGATCTGTCACGCCCCGCTTCCCAAAATACGGAATACGAGGGATAGACAAGGCAAGCCATGCTCCAACGGTCAAGGAAATGTCCCACCGTAGTCACACTTCGGCTTCTAGTTTATCATGGTAAACAGTAAATAATGCGCAGGTAATGAGAAATGCAGTAACTGGAATAAAACAGTAAAATGAACTGACCTGATGAGAAACAAAAGATATAACTCTGAATAGCAAGTCGAGAAGTCTGCGTTGCACGTCTAGTTCTGGTCCAGGCTAAATCTTCTCCTCACACTGAGCATGCATACTCAGGTCGTCAGAGCGACACAATAGCAATATAATACATAAAATCGTATGACAATTCTACCAGTGATAACAGATATATGTAGCAGTAAATCAGAATGATGTAGGATGAACATGCAGTAATCAATGCAGCGGAACAGTAAAAGCAGTAGAACGATATACCACGTATATCAACACAGTATATAAGGTATATAAATGCCAGTATCCCTATCAGTCTCTAAGTCTCACTGTACAGGTCACTAAGCCTATCGTCAGTCCAAGTGTGAGAGTCAACCACTCGCGAGTGTCCTCCACCCAAGGGTAGAACCCAAGGGCAAGGGACCACGGGCCCAACATGTAACATGTATATCACGGTGAATATCACATACCCTGTAAATCTCCATATATCTCCCTAAATATATAAGCCGGCATGGGACTCCCGAGATTCTGTTGAACTCACACTTAAACTACCCCACACCCCGTGGTCTACATCAAACGCCAACCATAACCCTAAATACCAATCGGTCTGTGACAAGTCTGCGCAAGAGCTGGAGGCAGGACCTCCATCAAGCACATCCCGACTAATACCTAAGATAAATGGAAGTGTTTGGTGCCTTATATGCGACACCCGTGCAAGCGCTTCCATAAGTGTCCCATACCACTTATAGTCACACGTACACGCATCCCACAGACGTCGACAATGCAATAGAATAATAGGGTCACTGATTGTGTACAAGTACGAATCACTTTCACTTATTCACGGATACACGAACACTGACGTACTTGCCACAATCATCACTAAAATCTAACACTGGGTAAAAGCACGATATCACTATGTTATCAATGCAATGATATGGGTATGATATGATGCGTAAACAGTATATGAAGCATGATTAAAGTGTCATAAAGTAGTATTCTATCACTTGCACGATTTATCATGAAACGTACGTGTATAGTTTAGTGAAACGATAAACAGGTGATAATTAGTATGTTTAGTTAGCTATCCATCTAATTTGGTTTCAAGCCCATCGGGTTCCAGGATCATTAATTATAACCATTTCATTTTAAGCGCTCGCGGCTGGGAATCCGGTTTCAGAATCAGAAGTCCGTTTCGCAACGCATTTTGATCCCAGCTGGGATCAGATTTTAGCGACGCTACAGTTGGATGAAATCTAGGGTTCTCAGTAAGGTTTTCAACGCAATAGACGGATCTTCAATCGCGTCTATACGTCAGGAAATATACACTGTTTACTATTAATATGTCAAATCTGATTCTGTTGGGACTGTTATGCGTCCCGATCTTTTAAATTACAGATTAAATATCAAATGGTAACGAAACAGAATGAAACCAATTATGTTGTCTAGCTAACAAATTTACCTATAATAAGCAGCAGAGTTCCACAATCTACGAGTTAAGGAGATCTTGTGGTACCCAATAAGGAACAGCAAGCAATGACTGGAGTCGCTCTGGACTGCAGTCCAGAGCCGCACTCCGATCCAACTATCATCACAATTTATGTACAGGAATACCAGGAAACTAGTATAGGGTTAAAGTTCGCCGAGTCGGCTTCGATTTGAGCCTTCGAACGCACCATTCTAATATGTATATGATTTATGGTGAATTTAACGGTTTTCAGGTATAATAAAATTTCAGTTTTACGATTAAACTTGGGGGTAGTTGTTTTAGTTGTTAACGGTTATATTTTCCAACGAAACTTGCACAAGGTACTCAGCACAGCAAGGGACAATGTGAGCACTCCAGTTCCGTCAACTTAGAAAAGTATTCTCTTTGGGAACACGAGTCGAACAGGTATGGCACATAATTGGTCTAGACTTGTAACTTTAATATCTATGTAATTAACGACTGTAACTTAAGTAAATAGCATGTAAGCAAGTAAAATACTTGCTTGGACACGTGTCGACGAAGGTACGGCAGCGGCAATGGCACGATCGCGACACACGCGCGGCTCGGCAACTTGACTTGGCTCGAACACGAGTCTCGGCAACGACGGCTTGGTGACGGGCTGTTGCGATCTCAAGCGTTGTTATGGTGGTGATTGGTTGATGGAAGAGGGAGAGACGGATGAGAGTTGGAGGGGAGATAGAGAGTGCTAGAGAGAGAGTAGGCAGAGAGAGAGGGATGTGAGAGAGAGAGGGATGTACATAGGAAGAACAGAGATATTGAGGGTGAGATTGTAGAGAGAGAGAGAGAGGGGGGGTGACAGAGAGATTAGAGAGAGGGAGAGAACAGAGGGGTTGCGGGAGAGAGGGTAGGGGTTAGAGAGAGAGAGTGAGATGATGAGAGGGAGAAACAGAGGAAGGGAGAGAGAGAGAGATCTGAGCTGAGGAGGGGAAGAGAGAGAGAGAACTGAGAGAGATGATGTAGGTGACGGCGGTGATTGAACGGCGATGAGGCGGGGGTCGGCTCGGGTGTAACGAGATGCGATGGCCCGCCGGCGAGAGGGTGCAGGGGGTGGAGCTTGGCTATGGGTTTAAGGGTGCTGGGTGATGGTGGTAGAGAAGAGAGAGGGAAGGTGGTGAGGAGACGAGGTTGGGCGAGGGGATTGAGCTCGGTGGGGTGTCGTCGTCGTCGTCGTCGAGGGAAATGAAGTGCAGGGACTCGAGAGTGTGAGGGTGAGAGAGGAGGAGGAAGGAGAACAAGTGAGAGAGAACGGAGGCGACGGGGGTTAGAGAGGGGAGAGCGCGACGTGAGGGTAACGGTGAGCGAGGCACGGCGCGTGTCGGGCGGCGACGTGGGCGCAACGGCAGAAAACGCGCGCGGAAATTATGTGGAGGTAGCCGTTGGGGAGAAGAAGTCACTGTTGGTGGCGGGTCGGGTAGAGTTAGAGTCGCGGGCTCAGGGAGTTGGGCCGAGCCAGAGAAAAAGATTTAGTTTAGAAATAAAGAATTGGGCGCGGGTGAGGGGAAATGAGGAGAGTGGGCCTGGGGGAAGTGGGCTAAAAACAAAATGAAAGAATTAAAAGAAAAGGGAAGGGGAACGGCCAGGCTGAAGTTGGGCCGAGGAAAAAGCATGGAAAATTTGAGGAGAAAAGAGAGAATGGGCTGAGTATGTTATTAATTTGAGAAGAGAAAAAATCATTGGGCTGAGAGATTTAATAAAGAAGAAATTTGATGAGAAAGGAGTGGGCTGCTAAGAGGGCTGGTCCAAATAAATTAAAAGGAAAAAGGAATTTGATTTAATTGGGAAAGAGAATATAAGGGAATGGAAAAAAGAACGGACCAGAGAATTTAAAGAAAATCAAAATGGAAAAATATAGGGAGTGGAAACGAAGCGGGCTGCTGGGGAATGGTTTGGAAAAAGGTAATTAGAATTAGGGTTTGGGTTCAAATGGGGTTTTGAAAAAAAATAAAATTTATAAATAAAACAAATAATTCATAATTATGAATAAATAGAATTTTTAGGTAACATAATACAAATTTTGGTATAAAAAGGGACTGGGTATAACATCATACCACCCTTACAAAAATTTCATCCTCGAAATTTAAAATAAGCGATAAGTTTTACCAACATAAGCGAAATTTATTATATTGCAAACTAACACGTAATGCTTTATTTGAAATAGGCAGATAATGAAATTTGAAAGTTTATATATGTAAGAATAACATACAAAGCTATCGGTTTAAATAAGTATAACACAGGAACAACTACGAAGGCAACCTATATGTATATAAGAATAGCAATAACAACAATAATGAACAATGATATTCGAGACGTACTCGATGTAATCGAAACTCAATTATATGCACATATGAGTATATCAACGATAGCACGGCAACATAATAGGTATAAGTCACAACTATACATCATAGTAAACTTAGGCATACTACCAGAAAATAAAGTAACGACAATAAAATAGTGAAAGATTTGTCGGTAGGTTGAAAATATATATATATATTTTTTTGGGGATAATATATCGATCAAGTAGTTTTAAAAAACTTAGAAAACTCCTATAGTGAAAATAAGAAACATGGAACAAAATGTGCGCGGTGTAAGGTCGCGCTACTAAAAAGAGAATAATAATAATGTACTTAAAATACATAAAAAGGAGTAATCAATAACACGTACTCTTTGATAAATACAAAATACTGAAAACTAAATTTTCGAATAACAGTGTTCCTAGATATAGTTAGGGTAACAAGAAAACACAGAGAGGTATAGGGCTAGATAGGGTAATGATTACAAAAAAAAAAGTGTGGCTCATTCAGGAGGTCGGTGTGTGGCGGCTTTAGGCTAAAAATCAAGAAGACTGTGGTCGGGTCTGCACAGGAAGTAAGGATGAGCAACAAAGGAATACCAGAGAAAAAGTATGGGGGAAAACAACAGTCGGTACACCACACGAATCAAATTTGAAGAGTTAGTGAACTCGGAAGTTTCACAAGAAATGTTCTCCTCCCAGAAGGATCTCAAACGGGGCACAGACGAGGGATGAAGGGTGGCTCATTCCAAGGATCAAGGTGCGGTACTTTCTAATCGAAACGAGGGTGAAAACTATACAATGAGTAGGGGTGGACAGTCAGGGAACTCAGCAGAAAAATAAATAGATATGGGCAATAAACAAGTATCAAGCGAACCAATAATCAAAAGGTTTACGAATTCAGAAGATTTATTTTATTCAAGAAAATTTGAAATAAGGCATTCCCAAAGGCGCAAAGTGGCCCTAAACTATACACATTTTATTTGGCCAGAAAGACAACATCAAAAGAAATCCCGTCAGTCGCGGTTGTGGAGATTCAGTAGGTTGCGGTAGGCTCGCGCACTCAGGTAGGGGCGTCCATTTCCATATCGTCTCGCGGGCATCGCCATTGGGAGTTCTTCCACAGCAGGGTCTTGATCTTCTGGTTCTTCTTCCTCGGATGGAGCTTCTTCATTGAGGTCCGATTCCATGTGATTCTCTTCTTCTGGATTTTCTTCCACGGGGTTTTCCTCAACTGGATTTCCTTCTATTGGGTCTTCATCGGGATATTCCTCTATCGGGTCTTCCTCTATAGGGTTCTCTTCAGGATCTCCTTCTTCTTCGTCGGAATCAGCTATCATGTTAAACTCTGGGGCGGCTACTCCTTCGTCCTCTGAATCGTTGTTTCCGAAATTGACCTGGGGACCGTTGATCTCATCGTCAGAACTCATCAACATGCGGTCTAAGGAAACGCATGACTGTGCATCCTCATCTAGATGCGGCGCTGCTCCAGGGTGGGCTATGGTCTGAAAAGAAAAGTCATGATTAGACAGTGGAATACATCAAGGAAAAACTCAGGGTACAAAGTATAGGAAAATATGCGGTTGCAGGAACTGAAAGATCAGGATTAAAATACTGTGATAATGAATCGAATTAGATAAAGAGAAAGCAAGAGAATGATACATATATTACGATTCAAATTTTTATTGCATTCAATCAAAAGTTCAGCGGATACAAGATTTCAAACGGAAAAATGTTCATAAAAAGATGACAACATTATTACTGAAAGTAGATAACGTGAAAAATCCTTCTTTGACTACTATAACGTTGCATTCTCGTCGCGTGAGTTGAATCCTGCGTTAGGTCCGCCTTATCGTCGAAGTCCGAACTACGCGATAATCCTCACTTGGCAGAAGTAGGGAGTGTGGACGAGTTTCCTCCTTGTAGTTCTTTTCTTTCTGGGCAACCGTTGATGAGATGTTCGCTGGATCCACAAATCAGACATTTTCCTTGGGCGCGGCGACAATCCCTCTGAAGATGTCCTGGCCTCTTACAGTACCCACAACATGGGATCTTCTGCTGCTTCTGCCGCGGAGAAACAAATTAGCGCTTCATCTTCTTCTCTTTTCCTCGTCTAACGGGGATCCCTTTATGATTGGAGACTCCCGCTGGTGCCTGATTCACCTGTCTTCTCAGTCCTTCAGCCAACAAGTCGTTTGTTCGCTCCAGGGCTTCCTTTAGACCTTGCAGTACACTCAGAATCTCAATGGTCTGATTCTGGGGAGCGGATATAGACGAAGAGTCGTTGAAAGACATGATCCTGAGACAACAATTTTGAGAATGATATAAGTCACAAGCTAAACGAATCAGAATACAATATGGATAGGACAAAGATTCAAGAATGTCAGAGGTGACGAATTTATTACAAGTGGGGAATCAACTGTATGACTTTAAGTCACTTGAATAGAGTACGGTAGTGCAATTGCAACCACGTAACCTTGCCAAGTCACCCGAAACCATAGCGAATGGATAGCTGAACACACGATGTGAATATGGATCAAGAATGACAAGTTTACAACCTAGACCGAGGGATGTCTTAGATTGCCAAACTTTACACGGAAAACTGCAATCCCAATCGAAGCAAAACCTGACTCTGATACCAACTAAACCATGTCACGCCCCGCTTCCCAAAATACGGAATACGAGGGGTAGACAAGGCATGCCATGCTCCTACGGTTAAGGAAATGTCCCACCGTAGTCACACTTCGGCTTCTAGTTTATCATGGTAAACAGTAAATAATGCGCAGGTAATGAGAAATGCAGTAACTGGAATAAAACAGTAAAATGAACTGACCTGATGAGAAACAAAAGATATAACTCTGAATAGCAAGTCGAGAAGTCTGTGTTGCACGTCTAGTTCTGGTCCAGGCTAAATCTTCTCCTTACACTGAGCATGCATACTCAGGTCGTCAGAGCGACACAATAGCAATATAATACATAAAATCGTATGACAATTCTACTAGTGATAACAGATATATGTAGCAGTAAATCAGAATGATGTAGGTATGAACATGCAGTAATCAATGCAGCGGAACAGTAAAAGCAGTAGAACGATATGCCACGTATATCAACACAGTATATAAGGTATATAAATGCCAGTATCCCTATCAGTCTCTAAGTCTCACTGTACAGGTCACTAAGCCTATCGTCAGTCCAAGTGTGAGAGTCAACCACTCGCGAGTGTCCTCCACCCAAGGGTAGAACCCAAGGGCAAGGGACCACAGGCCCAACATGTAACATGTATATCACGGTGAATATCACATACCCTGTAAATCTCCATATATCTCCCTAAATATATAAGCCGGCATGGGACTCCCGAGATTCTGTTGAACTCACACTTAAACTACCCCACACCCCGTGGTCTATATCAAACGCCAACCATAACCCTAAATACCAATCGGTCTGTGACAAGTCTGCGCAAGAGCTGGAAGCAGGACCTCCATCAAGCACATCCCGACTAATACCTAAGATAAATGGCAGTGTCTGGTGCCTTATCTGCGACACCCGTGCAAGCGCTTCCATAAGTGTCCCATACCACTTATAGTCACACGTACACGCATCCCACAGATGTCGACAATGCAATAGAATAATAGGGTCACTGATTGTGTACAAGTACGAATCACTTTCACTTATTCACGGATACACGAACACTGACGTACTTGCCACAATCATCACTAAAATCTAACACTGGGTAAATGCACGATATCACTATGTTATCAATGCAATGATATGGGTATGATATGATGCGTAAACAGTATATGAAGCATGATTAAGGTGTCATAAAGTAGTATTCTATCACTTGTACGATTTATCATGAAACGTACGTGTATAGTTTAGTGAAACGATAAACAGGTGATAATTAGTATGTTCAGTTAGCTATCCATCTAATTTGGTTTCAAGCCCATCGGGTTCCAGGATCATTAATTATAACCATTTCATTTTAAGCGCTCGCGGCTGGGAATCCAGTTTCAGAATCAGAAGTCCGTTTCGCAACGCATTTTGATCCCAGTTGGGTTCAGATTTTAGTGACGCTACAGTTGGATGAAATCTAGGGTTCTCAGTAAGGTTTTCAACGCAATAGACGGATCTTCGATCGCGTCTGTACGTCAGGAAATATACACTGTTTACTATTAATATGTCAAATCTGATTCTGTTGGGACTGTTATGCGTCCCGATCTTTTAAATTACAGATTAAATATCAAATGGTAACGAAACAGAATGAAACCAATTGTGTTGTCTAGATAACAAATTTACCTATAATAATCAGTGGAGTTCCGCAATCTACAAGTTAAGGAGATCTTGTGGTACCCAATAAGGAACAGCAAGCAATGACTGGAGTCGCTCTGGACTGCAGTCCAGAGTCGCACTCCGATCCAACTATCATCACAATTTAAGTACAGGAATACCAGGAAACCAGTATAGGGTTAAAGTTCGCCGAGTCTGCTTCGATTTGAGCTTTCGAACGCACCATTCTAATATGTATATGATTTATGGTGAATTTAACGGTTTTCAGGTACAATAAAATTTCAGTTTTACGATTAAACTTGGGGGTAGTTGTTTTAGTCGTTAACGGTTATATTTTCCAACGAAACTTGCACAAGGTACTCAGCACAGAAAGGGACAATGTGAGCACTCCAGTTCCGTCAACTTAGAAAAGTATTCTCTTTGAGAACACGCGTCGAACAGGTATGGCACATAATTGGTCTAGACTTGTAACTTTAATATCTATGTAATTAACGACTGTAACTTAAGTAAATAGCATGTAAGCAAGTAAAATACTTGCCTGGACACGTGTCGACGAAGGTACGGCAGCGGCAACGGCACGATCGCGACACACGCGCGGCTCGGCAACTTGACTTGGCTCGAACACGAGTCTCGGCAATGACGGCTTGGTGACGGGCTGTTGCGATCTCAAGCGTTGTTATGGTGGTGATTGGTTGATGGAAGAGGGAGAGACGGATGAGAGTTGGAGGGGAGATAGAGAGTGCTAGAGAGAGAGTAGGCAGAGAGAGAGGGATGTAAGAGAGAGAGGGATGTACAGAGGAAGAACAGAGATATTGAGGGTGAGATTGTAGAGAGAGAGAGAGAGGGTGACAGAGAGATTAGAGAGAGGGAGAGAACAGAGGGGTTGCGGGAGAGAGGGTAGGGGTTAGAGAGAGAGAGTGAGATGATGAGAGGGAGAAACAGAGGAAGGGAGAGAGAGATCTGAGCTGAGGAGGGGAAGAGAGAGAGAACTGAGAGAGATGATGTAGGTGACGGCGGTGATTGAACGGCGATGAGGCGGGGGTCGGCTCGGGTGTAACGAGATGCGATGGCCCGCCGGCGAGAGGGTGCAGGGGGTGGAGCTTGGCTGTGGGTTTAAGGGTGCTGGGTGATGGTGGCAGAGAAGAGAGAGGGAAGGTGATGAGGAGACGAGGTTGGGCAAGGGGATTGAGCTCGGTGGGGTGTCGTCGTCGAGGGAAATGGAGTGCAGGGACTCGAGAGTGTGAGGGTGAGAGAGGAGGAGGAAGGAGAACAAGTGAGAGAGAACGGAGGCGACGGGGGTTAGAGAGGGGAGAGCACGACGTGAGGGTAACGGTGAGCGAGGCACGGCGCGTGTCGGGCGGCGACGTGGGCGCAATGGCAGAAAACGCGCGCGGAAATTATGTGGAGGTAGCCGTTGGGGAGAAGAAGTCACTGTTGGTGGCGGGTCGGGTAGAGTTGGAGTCGCGGGCTGAGGGAGTTGGGCCGGGCCAGAGAAAAAGATTTAGTTTAGAAATAAAGAATTGGGCGCGGGTGAGGGTAAATGAGGAGAGTGGGCCTGGGGGAAGTGGGCTAAAAACAAAATGAAAGAATTAAAAGAAAAGGGAAAGGGAATGGCCAGGCTGAAGTTGGGCCGAGGAAAAAGCAAGGAAAATTTGAGGAGAAAAGAGAGAATGGGCTGATTATGTTATTAATTTGAGAAGAGAAAAAATCATTGGGCTGGGGGATTTAATAAAGAAGAAATTTGATGAGAAAGGAGTGGGCTGCTAAGAGGGCTGGTCCAAATAAATTAAAAGGAATAAGGAATTTGATTTAATTGGGAAAGAGAATATAAGGGAATGGAAAAAAGAACGGACCAGAGAATTTAAAGAAAATCAAAATGGAAAAATATAAGGAGTGGAAACGAAGCGGGCTGCTGGGGAATGGTTTGGAAAAAGGTAATTAGAATTAGGGTTTGGGTTCAAATGCGGTTTTGAAAAAAAATAAAACAAAATAAAATTTATAAATAAAACAAATAATTCTTAATTAAGAATAAATAGAATTTTAAGGTAACATAATACAAATTTTGGTATAAAAAGGGACTGGGTATTACAAGATCAATGGCAGTATGGATATGAACATGCAGTAAGCAATGCAGCGGAACAGTAAAAGCAGTAGAATGATATGCCACGTATGTCAACACAGTATGTAAGGTATATCAATGCCAGTATCCCTATCAGTCTCTAAGTCTCACTGTACAGATCACTAAGCCTATCGTCAGTTCAAGTGTGAGAGTCAACCTCTCGCGAGTGTCCTCCACCCAAGGGTAGAACCCATGGGCAAGGGACCACGGGCCCAACATGTATATCACGGTGATAATCACATACCCTGTAAATCTCCATATATCTCCCTAAATATATAAGCCGGCATGGGACTCCCGAGATTCTGTTGAGCTCACACTCGAACTATCCCACACCCCGTGGTCTACATCAAACGCTAACCATAACCCTAAATACCAATCGGTCTGTGACAAGTCTGCGCGAGAACTGGAGGCAGGACCTCCATCAAGCACGTCCCGACTAATACCTAAGATAAATGGCAGTGTCTGGTGCCTTATCTGTGACACCTGTGCAAGAGCTTCCATAAGTGTCCCATACCACTTATAGTCACACGTACACGCGTCTCACAGACGTCGACAATGCAATAGAATAATAAGGGTCACTGATTATGTACAAGTACGTATCACTTTCACTTATTCACTGATACACGAACACTGAAGTACTTGCCACAATCATCACTAATACCTAACACTGGGTAATGCACGTTATCACTAGGTTATCAATGCAATGACATGTGTATGATATGATGCATAAACAATATATAAAGCATGTTTAGGATGTCCTGAATCAATAATCTACCACTTGCATAATTTATCGTAAATCATACGGTTACAATTTAGCAAAATGATGAACAGGGAATAATTAGTATGTTCAGTTATCTATCCATCGAATTTAGTTTCATGCCAATCGGGTTCCAGGATCACTAATTATAGCCATTTCATTTTAAGCGTTCACGGCTTGAAATCCGGTTTCAGAATCGGAAGTCCGTTTCGCAATGCATTTTAATCCCAGTTGGGATCAGATTTTTGCGACACTACAGTCGAATGAAATCTAGGGTTTTCAGTAAGGTTTTCAACACAATAGACGGATCTTCAATCGCGTCTGTACGTCAGGAGATATACACTGTTTAGTACTAGTATGTCAATTCTGATTCTGTTGGGACTGTTATGCGTTCCGATCTTTTAAATTACAGAATAAATAACAAACGATAACGAAACAGAAAGAAACCACTTTTGTTGTCTAGATAACAGGTTTACCTATAATAAACAGTGGAGTTCCGCAACCTACGAGTTAAGGAAATCTTGTGGTACCCATTACGGAACAGCAAGCAACAATTGGAGTCGCTCTGGACTTCAGTCCAGAGTTGCACTCCGATCCAAGTATCGTCACAGTTTAAGTACAGGAATATCTAGAAACTAGTATAGGGTTAAAGTTCGTCAGGTTGGGTTTGATTTGAGCCCTCGAACGCATCATTATAGTATGTATATAATTTATGGTGATTTTAACGGTTTTCAGGTACACAGAAATTCCAGTTTTACGAGTGAACTTGGGGGTAGTCGTTTTAGTCATTAACGGTAATATTATCCAACAAAATTCACACACTAGGTTCACAGCCATACGGGCCAAACTACACCATTTAGTTCCGTCAAATTTGATGGGTATTCTCATAGGGATCATGCATCGAACAGGTGTGTAGTATAATTTATTCAGAAAAGTAACTACTGAATCTAAACGATTTTAATTTGTAACAAGTATAACTTAGCATGTAGCAAGTAGAGAACTTGCCTGGACACGTCTCGGGGATGCACGGCAGCGACGCGGTCTATTGTAATGGCCCGACACGATCACGACAAGGATTGGCTTCGGCTCGAGCTTCGCTTGACGGTTCGGTACAGTGGCTGTTTGTGGAGTTGGCCGGTTGATAGGAGAGTGAGGAAGAGATATAGAGAGAGAGGAGTGTTGGGAGAGAGATGTGTAGAGAAAGAGATTTTAGAGAGTGAGAGAGAGAGAGGACAGAGTGAGAGACAGAGGGAGTACTCAGAGAGAGAGGCCAGAGAGAGGCAGAAAGAGAGAGATTGTGAGTGGTCAGTGAGAGAGAAAAAGAGCAGTATGAGAAGGGGAGAGTGTAAGAGGGACAGAGAAAGAGAGTTGTAAAGTGAGAGAGAAACAGAGAGAGAGTTGTAAAGGGAGAGGGGTACAGAGATTAGAGAGAGTTCACTGAGAGAGAGATTGAGAAAGAGAGAGAGTGGTTTGTAGAGGACGGAGAGATAGAGAGGATGATGGCGTCGATGACGATGATGATGATGACGGGTCGACGAGATGCGATGGGTCCGCCAGCGAGGGGTGCAGGGAGGTTGGGTGTGCAGGGATTCTGTGGTGGCTGAGTTTTTGAGGTGAAGGTGAGGGCTCGTCGGGGGTGCGGTCGAAGTTGGTTGCAGTTGCGGGGACGAGATCGAGGGAGGGAGTTTGAAGGGTGATAGTCGTCGTCGACGGCGGTGGCGAGTGAGGGGACTCGAAGCAGTGGGTTGGGTGAATGAGATGAGTGAGGACGAGAGAGTGATGGAAGTGAGGGGGAGAGAAAGAGGTCGCGCGTCGTGGGGAGTAACGCGCGCTCGAGCGCTGGCATGGGCGTGGGGAGCGGCGACGAGGGCGCAACGGGAGGATTTCTCGCGGAAAATCTGGAGAGCCGTTGGAGAAAGAAGGAGAGTTAGGTAGTGGGCCGGGTCGGGTAGGCAGCGCGGGCGGGATTGAAGTGGGCCAGGAAGTGAAAATGGAGTTAAATTTATGGGAAAAAGAATGGGCTGAGGGATTTTTTTGGTTGGGCCGCAGGAAATTAAATTAGAGGGAAAAGAATGGAAAAAGGGCCGGGAAAAAGGCTGCTGGGCTGGTATTATAATTGAGGAATTTAAGAATTCCTTTAATTGCGTGGGCTTAAGAGTTGGGCTCCTGAAAAAAGATTTAATAAAAAGGGTTAAGAGAAAATGAAGGATTAAGTTTAATTTAAACGAATGGGCCGAGGGTAAGGAAAAATGTAGGATATATTAGGGTTTGGGTTCAATGGGGTTTTGAAAAACAAAAATAATAAATTTATAAATAAAATAAATAAAATAAATAATTCATGATTAAGAATAAATAGAATTCTAAGGTAACAGAATACAAATTTTGGTATAAAAGGGGCTGGGTATTACACAAACACTATAAAGTCACACAACTCATCGGACATTCTATCTTCAATTGGTGAATCATTTGGTGTACTCGATAGATTTGTGAAACTGGAGTAGTGGATTTCAATTTGGGATGGGGAGCTTTGATTTGGAAGGGTGTACCGTTCTCTCTCACTACCTGAATTCTCAATTTGTCCTACGGCCGTATCATACGTCGAAAAATTTCGAGCTGGTTCAAAACTAGTTGCTCGTTCGTTTTATTTATTGAGAATGTCCATGCACTCATTTAATTCCTCTCTAGCACGGTGCGATGCTACCACATATTCTTCCACGGTCCGTTCAAGACTAGACATGGGTCGGTAAGAGATTTCAGCATAAGATTGAAATTCTTGTGGATAAGTAAAACTCCCAAATGACTGATTAGAATGAATGTCTAGAGAAGATGTAAAAGTCGGGTAGGATTGATAGGAATCGAATGGTTGTGAAAATTGGGCAGGAGTAGGATCAACATTGTGATAAGAAGAATATTGATATTGGTTTGTTGGTTGGCGACTGTCAATAGATGGCATATACGCCACAAACCGAATAGTAAAATATTCTTTAGAAAGTGGTGGTGTTTGTTGTCCTAACGGTTTGACCGGATTGAAACTTTGGCCGTTAGTCCTCGCTATATAGTCAACGATGGACATGCGTTTAGGAGTTCCCTCACACGCTTTAGATGGAGTATCAACAAAAGAAGATGTAGAATTTTGATGCGGTTGATAGGACCTGGAGTGAGGTGGCCAACTGTTTCTTTTCGTTTTCTCTATCCGATCTCTTAAAGATATGGTAGAGTCGGATGGTATACCGAAGCGATTACGATAACAAGAAATATCTGGTTCTGGATAGCAAAACTCGGCAAGAGTTCTTTTATTTGGGTTACCCATTATAAGAAGGTGAAAAGAGCGAGGAGGGTGAAAAGATTTAAGCTCTATTTGGATTATTTTTCTTTGAAAGTGGGACTTGAGGGTTGACTTAACAAATCACAAAATGCACAAGCAAATCCTAGAACTAAGGTAACCTAGGTCAAGCACTAGACCGCTCCTAGACTTCCAAAGGACAAGCCGCATGATTAATCCTCTACCACCTCTTTATAACTCTTGTGGCTAGATAAGTGCCAGGTAAGTGGGAGGTATCCGCAATACGAATCACCGAAAATAGCGGGCTTAATTAAGTAACCATTTGCCTTTGACACACTTGCCTAGACACCACAAAAGAAATGAGGATAAGCGATAGATTACCCACGACCTTCCTCTATCCTATTTGAGCACGACGGTTCTTAGGGTCTTGATCTAGATATTTTTTAATTAATATAGGGTTATGCGTATGCTCGTTTTGTGATTTGTAGGGCCTAGGAAGGGTGATGAAATCCCCACTAAATCTGAATTGTGGTATTTCCCCTTAAAGTCCGTATTAAAATATGCAAAAACAACCCGCAAAACAAAACACGCAAAAAGATTTTTGAGCGGCGATATTTTGCAAAGAATTCTGCAGAAAATATATTATTGGATTTTTCAGAAAAGAGAGAAAGAGATAGAAAAGATACCAGAAAAGTTTGAGGGCACAACTCCCCAAGACCGCAGCGGTTCTGCCGCGCTTTAGGGGTTCTTTGTTTAATTTTTTTCACTGTTGCTTCCTTTGCTCCTCTGGGTCTTGATGAATGTCTTTGAATCTTTATCTCCTCAATAAAGTGACTCCAGATTCCCTCGCAAAAATCACACACTAATCGTTAAATATGCAAGATGCGGTTTTGTTTTAGTTTTATGATATAGATAAAATAAGAATTCAACACAAATAGTAAGAATAAAAAATTATGCACGTATCCCCACCAACGGCGCCACTTGATTGATCTGTTTTATGTGTGTAGTAACCGCAATCAATAACGGTGCTGCGTGTAGCTAGACCGAGATGAGTACGGGTCGTCCTCAGAGATATGTGGAATTTTTCAATTTTACTTTAGACGTGTTGAAAAAGAGGAAGAATAGAGGAATAAAGAATAGTGGAGAATAGTTTCTAGATCAACGTCAAAATATGGATGTAGAATACAGATCTAGTTTGAATACGGATATAGATTTTATAAGAAGAATGCTTGTAGGGTTCGTTCGGATTTAGTAGTCATGGATGACTAATAAAGATTAATCCTTTTATCTATTGATAGATTTAATAGTAGATAGATAGTGATGAATGAGAATTAGGGTTCTTGAAAGAAACTAGGGTTTCCCCGCTATTGACCTTTGTCCTTTTTCATGTCTAGCCCTTAACAAAATAATTGTTAATCTGATCTCAAATCGCGGTCGAGACTAGCAATAAATTTGTAGTGCGCCCGATAAGGATGTTAACATTTATTTTGCTAAAGTTTATAAACTTCATAAGACTTAAAAGAATTTAAAACATTTTCTCATCCATTGTTCTACCCTAATCCTACGAACCCTATCAAGTGGAGAATTACTCACGCATGATGGAGATAGAAGAACAGATAGAGATGAAATTCATAATGTAACTAAATAATTAAACTAATTAAACTAAAGATCTACCTTTATTAATCAACTTCATAAGTACAAACTTCAAGTTTAGATTACAAGAGGAGGAAGAAGTTTCTCTCGATCTCTGCCTTATCGGATGTAGAAGTTCCGTCGAATCTCACGTCGAATTTTGGACCTGTCTTGGATCACTTGTTCTTTGACGGTGATTAGCTTGTGTAAAAGATTGATGATTTATAAGTTTAGCCTTCTGTCCTTTATATAGCCCTAAAACCAGAAACCAAAGATCCCCAGAATTAGGGTTAGTTGTAGCAAATCCAACCTGAAAATCCTAACTCCCGATTCGGTGAATCGGCCGCGGATCTGCATGGTTTGGCCGCGGATCCGCGGTTTATTGGTGAGATCTTGGGTGCAAATTTCTGGGGATTTATTCTTGTGACACATGGAGATTTAGTTGATGTCTGGAACTTGAAAATATTTCCTAAGACTCTGCCAGTATTGATTCTTCGATTTTCTTTAATATTTCGGCAGATTTTTGATTTCCGACATCTCAACATCTCAATCTCCTGATCTTAGCCAAAGCTTGCACCATATCTCAAAGAATAATGTTAGTAATATTTTGTATTTTTGAGATATTATCCTAACCAATTTGATATGATATTATATTTTAAGAATATTGATTAAGGATATTTGATATGATATGCATATTTAAATTATCAAAATATTATATAAATATTATATGCATATATTTTCCTTCATAATGTTAATTATAATATATAAATATATGAAAATAGTATTTTTACAGATAAACCCTCATATGTGTCATATTTATAATAAACACCTTTAGATATTTAAGAAAAGTAAGGAAAATGTCATATCAAAAGTGCGATATTTTCGACTGAACATCCACCCCCTAAACTCGATATGCGATACTCTTAGACGAACAGACCGGGCTGTGTGGAGATTGTCACGGACAGGCTCAGTATGAGTTTGGATGAGTTTGCTCGCCTGTCTTTCTTTCGCTCAATACTTGGGTAGCCGTTACGTACAGCTAGTGCCGCTGACGTGCTTGTGGTTAAACCCACTGCCAGCGTATTGATGAGTCTTTAGAGTCCCATAAAGAGAGTTTCCCTGATTCTGGTGAAATGATGTAGTAGCCGTATTGGATACGTCCAGGGTTCCGATTGAATGAGTGTACTAGTTACCCGGACTTTCGATCGGACGGCTGATAATACAAGCCGGCACGGGTTTGAACCGGATTATTAAATCAGGTATTGATTTAATAATTTACGTATATGTATTTCGATATGTATATTCTAGTATTATGTTCTTTATGTTATTCTATCTCTTCGAGTATTCGTATTTCGATACGAATACAGGTATGTATATACAGTATAATGTAATCCGTATTTATCCGGAAAACATTCTAGAAGGTGGACACCTCATTTTGGATTTGACCATTTATTTTAAATTGATAATGAGGTGGATTATTGAGAGAGGGGAGTATGGTGAGAACCATGCTTGCATAGTGTGCCCAAATGAATTATTAATTCATTTGTGCAAACTATTCAAGCTCGAGCTTGATTTTATATTGAGAAAATATGTTTTACAAAACCTAGCATCTTATTTTCTCTCTCTATGGATGGTTCATTTTTCTTTGAGCTTACAACCTTACCATCATGCTTCACTCTCCTCTCTAGTGTTTTTCTTGGGTTCCCATACTTTCAAGCTCAACCTTCTCTCTACAATCTCATGAGTTGAGAATCAAGAGATGAGGCGAGATATATAAACACATGGATCCATTCACTACATCCTAGGCACTCTAGATTAGCAACCTAGAGTCCTTAGTTGCTTCACTTGTTTATGGTGTGGAGCTAGAGCCAAGTGCTACATCCCTCGGGTGGATCATCATTGACGAAGGAAGACTGGCGACCAAGTTCAGTCCACGACGCCTCAAGGAGCTTGGGAAGATGGTAGAAGACCGAAGGACTTGGTTCATTCGGTATAACCATTTTTATCTCAGTAGTTTAGCTCTTTGTAGTTTGCTAGTATAGGTTTATTGTTCGATTCTAGAACGGTTTCGTTAGCGCCAAGTTTTTAAACGCCAGTTTTCATTCCGCATCGGCCACGTAGATGGCCAAGGCGCTGGCGTAACCCAATAAATACCACATAATGTATGTACATGATGATAAAGATAAACCAGATAGCATACTATCATTTTGAGTAAGACTGTTCTACCCTTATAGATCCTCCCTCAATCATCACAATCGCGTGCCTGTGATTACAATAATTGACTTGAGGGCACTATAGCCAACAGGAAGGACTTGGCTACACGAGTACAACGCCATCCCTTCTACACAACATTAGTATATGAAGTATTTCAAAGATGGCTCGGAGTACATCGTCACGGGAGAGCTTAATCCTTTCTCAGTGAACGAGGTATCAAAGTATGAAGATGCTAAATACTTTCAACCACACTTTGAGGATACTGAAAGGTGCCACAGGATGGAAAATAAGCAAAAATCTGTGGCCACCATCCCAATCTTCGGCAACGATACTGAAGATGACTAACAAATAGTTTACTCGGGACAGCCTCAGAGGAAGAACAATAAGCCCGCACCATCGATCCCTATTCTAGTCTTTGGCAGCATCTCTGAAGATGAGACAAATGTGGTGTTCTCCATTCACCCATCAACACAAACTTACCGAAGCGGATCAGAGTCAACATATTATGATGACTCCGCCTCAACACTATAGGGAACTTAACGCGCTCAATACATACAACGTACAAGAATTAGAAACTTTCTACGTGCCTCCAAGACGAAGAGGTGAAAAAGCGATCCTCTTCTACAAATCTATGAAGACTAAGGTGGAAAAAAAAGTCTGGCATGGTACTAACCCCACTGTTGGTAGGTTCCAGCCCATCTGTATGCCAAGATATTATGCGGAAAGATTAAAGAAACTATTAAAGTGCCAAGGCGTACCTCTCGAACAAACGGTTTGGTAAAGACCAATTCTACAAAAAGATTTGGGATATTCCCGGGACTCAATGGGAGAAGTCCAAAGGGAAGATGGAAACAACTAGGTTAGGATATGTTCGGTCTAAGAAGCAGGAGAAAATGTACAGCTGCCACGCCATCGACAGCTCGAATGGAGAAGAAAATGCATCTCCAAACAGCCATGTTGCAGAACAAGAGAAAAGTATTGCTCAAAGAAACTTAAGTCTGTCATTCGAATAGCATATTGACAAGTTAATAAAATAAACTTGTCATGCCAACCGTGAACATTCCGCCAAAGCGAACTCGTGCTCGTTGTCAAAAGACCAATGATTCCTAATCGTGCAAAAAGGGAGAAGTTCGAGCCAAACTACGAAGGCCCGTACATCGTAGATAAGGTCTACCAAGGTGGAGCTTATATTCTCATGGATATGCATGGTGAAAGGCTATTCCGGCCGATAAATGGTCGATTCCTAAAAAATTAATACGCCTAAAAAGTCACGACTTAGGTCAATGATAGATGATGACGCTTGTTTCCACTCGCTATTTTCCTGAGTTAAAACTCTGAAAAAGATGCCTAATGATATTGGTCCCAAACATGGGAATGGTGGACTGAAATATCTTTAAACTAATATCCGTCTCAAACATGGGAAAGTTGGACCGAGATGTCCTTAAACTATTATCCATCCCAAACATGGGAATGTTGGACTGAAATGTCCTTAAACCAATATTCATCCCAAAAACGGGAATGATGGACCACTGCGTCCTAAACTAGTATTGGACCGAAACGTCCCTAAACTAATGTTGCACCGAGATGTCCATAAACTAATATTCGTCCCAAATACGGGAATGATGGACCGAAAAGTCCTTAAACTAATGTTGGACCGAGATGTCTTTAAACTAATATTCGTCCCAAACATGGGAATGTTGGACTGAGATTTCCATAAACTAATATTCGTCCCAAATACGAGAATGATGGACCGAGATGTCTTTAAACTAATATTCATCCCAAATACGGGAATGATGGACCGAAATGTCCCTAAGCTAATGTTGGATGAGATGTCCTTAAACTAACATGTGTCCCAAACATGGGAATATTGGACCGAAATGTCCCTAAACTAATAATAGACCATAATATCCTTAAACTAACATATTGCCCTACGGTGGGTCTCCATATCGAGCACCGTATGCAATCTATGGGCATAAAACAATTCATATCCTTCCCAGGTCCGATATGATGTGGTCCATCGAAGAACGTCATGATCTACAACTGTTAGTGCGTTACCTTACAGGCCGCCTAAAAAAGGTACGATCACAAGTGAAATGGGCACGGATGAAAACTCGAAAGGGGCCGTGAGTAAAAGCAGCAGGACTACCAGAGAGCTTATAAAAACCCGAAAGGGCACAAACTCGTTAAAAGAAAAGATGCACTTGCAAAGTGCTCACAACTTTGGAAGGAGAAAACACCTCATGAGATCCTTACGACTCACAAAGGAGCAACACACTTTGGAATCCATACAATTCCTAAGGAGAAAATACACTTATGAGATCATCATGACTCGTAAGGAGAATATACCCTCTATAAGACCCTCACGACTTATATAATTCAAAAGCCTTAAACTACAGGGATCTAAACTTGATCTTAAGCCATCATACCCCCATAAATTTATGCCCTACAAGCGGTCCATACCGACTCTTGTATACAATCCATGGGCGTAAATAAATATATTCTCAACCAAATCCTACCAAGAATGAGAAATATCACTTAAGAATCCTCACGACTTCTAAGGAGAAACTACACCTACGAAATCCTCTTAACTCGTAGGGAGAAATACTTTTATGAGACCCTTACGGCTTAAAAAACTAAAAGCCTTAGCCGAAAGGATCCTAACTATGTTTGCTAAACCACCTTTGTCCAAATCAACAAAGGAAAATGATGATTCGCTCTTGGCAATATCCCAGTTATAACGGCGTTGATGCCTAAATAGATGCCAAACTACAAATCTTCTCCATTTGTGGCCCCATTGAACCGGCAACGTCCAAAGGACATCGATTCATACTGGCAATGATCAACTACTTCTCCAAGTGGGCAGAAGCAGTACAACTAAGGGAGGTGAAGACGGAGAATATCCTCCATTTCTTAAAAACCCATGTCATCTACCTGTTCGGCACTCTGCGACGGATAATCTCGGATAATGGGCCAGCTTATAGAAGTCATAAAATCAGCCGCTTCGCACAATAGCATAAAATAGATTGGAGATACTCTTCAGTCTATAATCCTCGGGCTAACGGTCTAGCTGAAGGTTTCAATAAGACCTTGATAAAGATTGTAAAGAAAACAGTTTCCAGAAACAAAAAAGACTGGCACGAAAGGCTGCATGAAGCTCTCTAGGCGTATCGGACAACGTTCAAGATGGCCACGAATACAACACCATATGCGTTGGTGTTCGGCACGGAAGCAGTACTTCCCCTGGAAATAGAACTCCCTTCTATACGAGTAGCGGCTCGATACGAGCTGACAGATGAAGAAAATGCTCATCTTCGGATTGAGGAGCTCTCCCTCGACGAAACTCACCTTATAGCACAGCAAAACATAGAGGCTTATAAGGCTAGGATGACACGGTCATACGAAAGACTGACTAGGCCGAAAACATTTCACCAAGGTGAAATTGTATTAGTTGTCAAAAGACCAATGATCCTTAATCGTACAAAACGGAGGAAGTTCAAGCCGAACTATGAAGGCCCATACATCATAGACAAATTCTATCAAGGTGGAGACTACCTGCTCATGGATATGCATGGCGAAAGACCCTTCCGGCCAATAAACGGCTGATTCCTCAAAAAATACTACACTTGAAGAGTCATGACTTAGGTCAATGATAGATGACGACGCTTGTGTCCGCTCGCTATCTTTCTGAGTCAGAACTCTGAGAGTAGTATCCAAAAAGCTCCATTGCCTCAATTTTCAGCTTCAATTTTCTGCTGAAACTGCATTTTTAAAACAATATAAAATTTCCTTTTGAAATATAACAGCGGTTCTCAAATCCAGAGATCTCATGAAACAACATTTGAATGCATATAACTATAAAGTACGACGTATGCCAACATAGAACAGTAACATGAGCATGTCAAGTATATCAAGCAAGCATGTCCTATGATAATGCTGAACAATGAATGTACTTTACAGTTAAGAATAATTTCATGATATGGCAGTTCTAGTGTGCAAGTGGCATGGCAATTACCGATGATGAATGTGTGAGCCGGCAAATCTGTGTAAGTCTAACATGCACATCATCGGTAATAGTGCAGGTGTGCTAGCAGACGATATCATATAACGGTAAATACCGGGAACATAATACGTATGTCACGAGGGATAAACCAACAATAACATGAACGATAATAAGGTACGTAACTACACATGAAAATATGGTCAGTTTAAATTATACGAATCGTAGTTTTGAAAGTAGGGGCTACGGTGTTTTTGAGGAAAAGACATCATTTGAAAATCTGTACCGTCCCTTGAGGTTTCCATTTGAAAGTGCATACGATTCGTCGGTTTTGGAAATAAGTATGGTTCAGGTGGAATATTTACGTCGGCGATCCAGCCTTATAGTATCCGATATGGCAATATCCTCGATCATCATCCTCAATTCACGAGCGCAGATCAATAATCCGGTATAACTCATCGTGTACGGTAATCCATCGTACGGTGTCATCAAATAGAATAGGGATCCTATCATCTTATTCATCAACAAAGGTACGGATCTAAGGTCTGGTACAGCATATCATCTTTTATTCTCATGTATACAAACATATATATATGTTTCATGTCATGTCCTTATTGATCTCGTATCATATCTATATCAATCTCACATCATATCTCATCAATCTCATAACATATCTTGGCATATGTATCTATGTGTATATTGCCTTGCATTCTTTAGCCAACATATCCACTCATATTATCTTATATCATATCTCCTCAATCGCATATCTTCTCAATATCAACATCATATCAATATATACCATCTCGTACTTGTCCTCTGTTCAATTATATATCTATATATATCGCTTCACAACCTCATTTCATCATATCAATATATCAATCCGAGTCATCTTATATTTATCATATTCTCTCACACTAAATCTTTTGATCATATCCGTAAGTCCATAGCATAGGTTTCTCCAACAATACATTCTATTTATCGGTTCTTCCATCATTATAGTTGCGGGGGTGCTATACGCCATCCACCCGACTTTCCCTGTAGATATAGATCTACTCACCTGCTAATCTCCTTGCTTAGTTGAAGTCGATGAGCTTCTTGATCTCCTTCGTCGTCTCAGAAGTCCACATGAAGGTACCTACAATCAATACACATCGTAACATTATTAAAACCAAGTTTACAGAAATCCGAAATCCGAAATCAGCAACATAGAATATCACTCCCAGATTCTATCCTAGGTCAAATTAGGACATTTTGCATATAGGGTAGGTCTACATATCAGTTAAAGGAACCATGGACAAAATATCAATGAAATCCACCACAATGTGGCCGCAAATTACGGCCACAATGAATAAATCTGCGGCCATAATAAAGGTATAAGGGCTCAGGTTTCTAGGGAAAATTCCTAGTTGCCTGCACGTCTCACTGTGATGGGAACTTATTTTTTGGGGCTCTCGGGTCATAGCAGATCCTAATATCCCAATCAGTGCTAAGCACTCAGTTATATATATATATAGTGCTAAGCACTTTTTTATATAGCGTCCACGTGAAGAGCACGTGCGGCGCTGGGCGCCGCCCAATTAGTGCTATGCACTCAGCCGTTTTGGCTGTATATGGAGTGCTAAGCACTTTTTGTATGGCGCCCACGTGAGAAGCACGTGAGGCGTTAAGCGCTACCCAATCAGTGCTAAGCACTCAGCCGTTTTGGCTGTTTATGAAATGCTAAGTACTTTTATTCAGTGCCCACGTGTGTTTCACGTGAGGTACTGGCCTTCTACTTTGGGCGCCCGCGTGTTTTTCACGTGAGACGCTGGGTGCTATTGGGAGGGCGCCCACGTAGGGAACACGTGAGGCGCTAATCTCTTTTCTATTTTAGAGATTAAATCTCTGTTAATGCCATTTTGGCCATTAATGATCATCAAGATCTCTATTTTGAGGACCTTGGATCGTTTTTTCTTCATTGGAGAACTAAGTTCTTCTTTTCCTTTTATAAGAACTAAGTTCTTTATGTAGGGTTAAACCCTAATTTCGGAGGAATTAAATTCCCAGAATATATGTTCTTTTCTTTTTTCTGTCTTTTTAACCTAGTTCTTTTCTGAATTTTTGATTCTCAAGAACAAGATCTTCCCGATGAGAATTAAATTCTCAACTTGTGGGAGACTTGTCTTGTGAATCTCTGATCCAGAAGAAGAACTAAGTTCTTTGAGAAGGGTTAAACCCTTAGATAGGTAAAAAGATATATTTTGATCTTTGTGTTTTCTTTACCTAAGGTTTTGAGGAGGAAAGTCTTCTTCTTTCTTGAGAATTGAATTCTCTGTTGTTTTGGAAGATTTCTGTATTTTTCAGAAGCTTATGGTGGGTTCCCTCTATATGAGACTTGAAGTCTCGAGTCCTTTATATAGTGAGGGCAAGTTTATTAATTAATTTTGAGAAAATCTCTTATTGAGAGATTCCAATTGATTTAATTAGTCCCAAAATTGGTTTGGGGAATTTTACCCACCGTTGGATTTTTTATCCAAGTATTTCTGTTTTACAGAATATGTTTTTTTGTTTTTAACGAGATTGGGAAAAATTTTCCCATATACAGAATTTTATTCTATCAAGCGGTGATTTTTTAATCACTATTGGATTTTTGATCCAAGAGTTCTCTATTTTACAGAAAGCAATCTTCTTTGTTTGTAAAGATTGAGGACAAATATTCATCAGAATAGAATTTAATTCTATTGTTTGATGATTTATCATCACCATTGGATCTTTGATCCAACGGCTCTGTTTAACAGAGAATATGCCAACTTTTTGTTAGGGAAATGTAGAATTTAATTCTACCGGTGTAAACTTGGGTGCCGGCTATGTGTTGTGCATGTGGGATCCACTTAAGAATCTAATTCTTATTTATGATAGGCGTTTCTGTAATTTGCACATTGGCGCCCACGTGAGGAGCACGCGTGGGACACGTGCGGCGCCATATAAGAATCTAATTCTTATATAATAAGCGCTCATGTGCTCTGCACATTGATGCCCACATGAGGAGCACGTGCGGCGCCATATAAGAATCTAAATCTTATATAATAAGCGCTCACGTGCTTTGCACATTGGCATCCACATGAGGAGCACGTGCGGCGCCATCATAGGATTTAATCTTACAATATTGGCACAGGCGCCCTCATGAAGAGCACGTGAGGCGCTACCTCATTAAAATTCAACAGAGCTTAGCTCTTTTTATATTGTTTAAATTTTAGGAGAACAAATTCCCCCCACCATTGTTCTCACGTGGCTCACACATGAGTGCAACGGTGCCATTTTTTCCACCGTTTGATCTCCTAGCGAGTTGAACCGTCCCTTCACATCCTATAAATAGGGCCTTTGGCCCTTGAGATGATTATTGTTTCATCATTTTATTTCTTCTTTCTTGAGAATTCAATTCTCTTCTCAGAGTTTAGATCTCTGCCCACAGAACCTCTTAGAGTTGAACTCTGTTAAAAAAAATTGGTAAGGATTATGACCAAAATTTAACTCTTAAAAGGATTTCCTTTTTTATTTTGGATTTTTAACCTACTAACAGAGCTTAGATCTTTTCTTGAAATGATCTCTTAGAGATCTTAAAATAACTTTTTATTTGGGTAGACCGTGGGTTTTAGAGATTTTAGGGTTTTACCTTATTATCGGCTCTGCTCATTAAGGGTTCTCTGGAATTTAATTCCATTTTATTTCCCATTGGGATTTCTGGGATTTAATCCCATCATTGAAGGAATTTAATTCCAGTTTGTATTACAGAGCTTATCTCTGAGAAATTTTGAATATTTTGGGATTTTTATTTTTATTTTTTTAGGGTTCTACCACTCTTCTTACAGATTTGGATTTGTTGCAAAACACGTTTTTCGAGAATATTAAGAGTTTTGAACTCCACTGCTCAGTGAGATCATTCATTTAATGAGACTCCTTTTGGATTCTTACAATGGGTGCATGTCTCATCATTGATGAGGCATCACCTTAATTTTGTAGGGGCCCACTGTAGTGATTTTAATATATTAATCGCTAACTCTCCACTTTTTTAGGTACCATGGCTGGTCATCTGTACGATCTTAAAGAGATTGTCTCTTACGAGGAGATTCGCATCCAAGGCCACTGCCAAGGCCAGGAGTTCACTGACGCCCAATGCGACGCGGTGATGCGTCGCTTCGATGATTACAACGGTCAATTGCTCCCCCGCCGTTCTGCCCTTTTAAAGATCGTCGTTGGGTCGATCTGGGAAGCTATACCTGGGCGCCTTGAGGTATGCCGCTTCAAGCACTCGATGATGCTGAAGACAAGGTGCATTCTGTGTATATGATGAGGTTGATATCGAAGAAACGGCGAGATAATCTTGTCACCGTCTTGCATCGTGTCTTTCAACAAAAGGCGATAGTATTAGCATACCAAAGGGTGGAGGACATTAGTGGTGACCCTGACGCTTGCATCCGAGAGAAGATGCACAAAAAGATGGTCAATGAAACTGAAGGCACACTGCTCAAACTTGCTTTTGAGTTTGAGAATACGTATCCGAAGTTTAGCGTCTTGCCGTTGTAGACCTCAGATGATATAGTAGCGTTTTTTTTCATCACTGTGTAATCGTTTTTGAAGTATGAATGATAAGCCCATTTTTTCATATCTGCACTTTCTTTTTCTTGATTGTCTTGAATCAGCGCGAAGTAGTTTATGCACTCATTTCGGAGTTTGTAGTTTATTCACTCGTTTCGGAGTCTGTAGTTTATTCACTCATTTTTGAGTCTCTAGTTTATATACTCATTTCGGAGTTTGTAGTTTATCCACTCATTTCAGAGTCTCTTTAGTTTACCTCCCTTGGGTATACAGACGAACTTGTCCTAATGTTGTATGTAGATAACCCCCATTCCTTTTACGACAGAGGTCCGTTAGGTTTGTGGTACTAGGGTTTTAGTCCGTGGTACTGTCACGTTCGCTGATGTATTCCTCGATATGCAGTCTTTAAGCCGCTGTACGAGTAGTCCCGTGACTATCGTGTTTATGATCCCTTTGGGGGCTGGATAAGACGTCTTCAAGTAATCTCCTTAGGTTGTATTACCGTCGGAAGAGCGAGCGTTAGGAATTTGCCATGATGCTTTTCACTTGAGGTTAAGCTCAATTTGGAGCCCCAATGAGTCATAACCGCACCCTTCTAGGGTGGGATGATCTCCAATGGTCTTTGAAGCTTTATATGAGTTGCCATCAAGACCCGAAGCTGAGAATATGCCGTCACTTCGTTTTTTGCTTTGACGATGTCGCGCCGATTCTTTGCTGAAATAGAATAGACATCTGTAGGACCTCTATGCTGTGTGTATTGCAATTGAAGTCCGGAGCTAGGAATATGTCATTGCTCCAGTTTCATTTGATAGCTGTGTTCGCATCCTGCTGAAATGAGGGGGAACGCCGGGACAGTCTCTAGCTTGTATATGTACCGTCAAAACTTGGAGCTAGAATTTTGCCATTAATCCTTTTTTTCTTCGACCCTTGGGTCTTTTTTTTTTATGATGACGTTGCGTCTGCATCCTGCTGGAATGAGAAGAAACGCCGGGATAGTTTCTAGGTTGTATATTTACCATCAAGACTTGGAGCTAGGATTTTGCCATTACTCCTTTTTTCTTCGACCCTTGGGTCTTTCTTTTTTTGATGATGACGTTGCGTCTGCATCCTGCTGGAATGAGAAGAAATGTCGGGTTAGTCTCTAGGTTGTATATGTACCGTCAAGACTTGGAGCTAGGATTTTGCCATTACTCCCTTTTTCTTCGACCCTTGGGTCTTTCTTTTTTATGATGACGCTGCGTTTGCATCCTGCTGGAATGAGAAGAAACGTCGGGATAGTCTCTAAGTTGTAATGTTGCCATCAAGAACTGGAGCTAGGAATATGCCATTACTCAACTTTATAGACGTGTCATCTGCACCACCTTGCTGGAATAAGAAGGACGTCAAGTTGGAGCTAGGATTTTGCCATTACTCCGTTTTGACTTGGCTCCTTGGAGCTTTGTTGACAACACATTTGCACCCTGTTGGAATGAGTAGAACGTCGAGCCGATCTCTAGTTTGTAGATGTTGCCGTCGAGATCTGGCTCTTCCTTTGACAGAGCCTAGTGGGAAAATATGGTTCCCTTTCTTTCATTTGTGCCCATAGATTGTTTACAGGGATCAGTGTGGACCTACCTGCAGGGCAGAGGAAATTTTATTTTATTTTATTTTTTATTTCCGCGATGCTCTATCTTTTCAGCTTTTTATATCGTGAAAGTCCACAAATGGAGAAGATTGTGGAAATTTTTAAGCAAGTTAATATAAATATTCCTCTCCTAGATGCTACTCAACAAGTTCCGTCTTATGCGAAAATCCTAAAAGACTTATGCACTAGGAAGAAAAAAATTCAAGTGCCTAAAAAAGTTTTCTAAGCGAGTAATGTGAGTACTGCGTTTACCCAACAAATACCTAAGAAACGAAAGGACCCCGGGAGTCCTACAATATCTGTTTCTATTGGGGGTAAAAATATCAATTGTTCTCTACTCGATTTAAGTGCTAGTGTTAACTTGCTTCCATATTCTGTGTATGAGCAATTAGGGATCGGAGATTTAAAACCGGCGCACTGCACTCTTCAGATGGCAGATCGATCTATCACCCAACCTAGGGGGTGAGCTATAGGATGTGTTAATCAAAGTTGGGGAATTTATATTCTCTGTGGACTTTATCGTTATTGATAAACAGCCTGTAGCAAACCCCCGAAACCAAATTCCGGTGATTCTAGGTCGACCTTTTCTTGCAACTTCCAACGCATAATCAATTGTCGAAACGGCGCTATGACACTATCCTTCGGGAAGATGTCAATTGAGCTTAACATTTACAAGTTGGGAAGTGAACCCTCCGAACCCTATGCTCAAGTATTTTCTGTCGAAGCGATAAATTCCGACAGCAGCGAACTTGAAAAGCTTCACGATACTGATCTCGACTTCGCTGGTATGTTGTTGTTTGACCATACTATTTATTATACACATATGAACCCTTCTATCGAGCTTTCCGGGTCAACATCTAACGCTAAATATGAACCTTTTATGATGTCTGAGTATCATCCCGTTCTTTCCGATGAGATTATTATTCGGGATATCGATGAAAGCTTTGAAGAAATTTTCATTGAAGAACTCGCATTCTTAGAAGACATGAACGTTGTGATGAATCAACCCCCATTCAAAGAAGTTGAACCACCCCCCTTCTTCTTATCCGGAACGAGAATGCGAGTAATCCACCATCACTGGTTCGTCTCTATAAACCGAGACGTAAACCAGTTCTATTCCACCTCTTATCCCCTCCCCACTTCTTCACGTCTATAGGTGACATGTTCTTTTACCAAGCTTGGTGCTACATTGATAAAATATTTGAATGGTTGGTGTTGACTTTTAGTCTTTGTAAGGCTTTATATTGAGCAATAATTTTAACCCCCCCTTATAATTTTAAATGTTTAATACTATTTTACTTAAGTTTGGGGAGGGGGAGAAAATATTTTGGCTCTTGAAAGAAAATAAATTTTTACATAATTGTGAGCCAAAAATAAGTTTGGGGGAGGATTTCACTATCATTTATTCATGTTCCCGTTACTAATTTTTCCTCCCAAGTCTACAGTTTTTTTTAAAAGCTTAACAGATGACATCGGTGGGGACACTATTGCAAACAGGTTTGGGGGGGTTTGTGCTTATTCACATTATTTTGCATTATCATAAATATAAGCACAAAAATTTTTTGATAATGAAAGTTTGAAAGTGAAAAATTTACATATGAAAGATATGAATAGTTTGAGAAAAGCAAGAAAGTTAGTTGTTTTCTTAAACGAAACTAGAAATACGTAGTTATGAGCAGTTGTCCCAAGGGTTAGTATGATGAAAGAAATTACCAATCTGAGGATAAAAATTAAGTCTGAAAAATAGTTCCTATTCTTGAGCCAAACATTTGAACGTTGATACCCTACTATACGCACTTACACATATCTTGAAACTTGGGATAGTAGAGAATACCTTGAAATGCTCGTCTAAAAGCCTTAGTATGAAAAATAAAATAAAATAAAAATTATAAGTGGTGAAGAAAAAAATGAACACTAGTTTTGTAATTGCTTTAGGCAGCATAAAAAAAATATAGCGAGAGTGCTTTATCACCTAGTGCCTTAGACCAACTGGTTTGGAAGCCACTGCTAAGCCTTAGGTGTTGCAAGAAGAGAATAATTACGTCTAAATAAGCAAGCACATTTAGTAATCGGTTAGTTAGCACCTCAAGAAGTATTAACGGTCGCATGAAGGATGTGTAAGAAATTTGATCGAAATTATTCACCAACTATAAAGTACTTTGGAAGATGGACAAGAGTATGATAGCTTGAATTGAATTCTCTAAGTGTAGGGATATCTTTTACACGCACGTAGGGGTATATGATCGATGTTTGGAAGAATGGCAGGGAGGAAGACTAAAGGCGATATTTTATTGAGGGATGATGTGATTTCTAACATTTTTTCATGACCTTTAAGATATGGCTCATGGCAACTGAAAAGCTGATGTAGTTGGAAACTCTTATTTTCAAGTTCTTTCTTTTATAGTTTTTATCTTTGTACGTAACTTTCATTTTCTTTCTTTTATTATAGGATTTTGTGGGTGTAATCCGCTGAAACCCCTCACGAGATAATACTCCTCCTACTAGAGACACGTAGAGGTTTAAAGACTTGTTGCACGTGCTCAGTGCAATCGTGTTGCCTACGAAAGTGTTCTACTTAGGTTTTTCTTTTTTCTTTTTCTCCCTATCTTGAATAACTAGTTTGCTCGGGATGATCAAAATTAAATTTGGGGGTATTTGTTCAGTCGAAAATATCGTACATTTGATATAACATTTTCCTTACTTTTCTTAAATATTTAACATGTGTTTATTAAAAATATAGAACATATTTGGGTTTATCTGCAAAATACTATTTACCATATGTTTATCTATTATAATTAACATTATGAAGGAAAATATATGCATATAATATTTATATAATATTTTTATTATGCATATCATATCAAATAATCTTAATGAAATTGCTTAAAGATTTATTACCATATAAAATGATTAAGATTATATCTCTATAATAAATATTACTAACATTATTCATGGAGATATTGTGCAAGATTTAGCTTAGGTCAAGAGATCGGGATATCGAGATGTCAGAATCAAAAATATGCCGATAAAGTTAAATAAAATCGTAAAATCAATACTGGCAGACTCAGAGAAGATATGAAAATTCCAGATATCACAAAAATCTCCATGTGTCAATATCATGCTACAGAAGAATTTTCATCAACTGATCCCATTAAACCGCCGTCTATCCGCGACAAATACACCTTAAACGTGGCGGATCCGCGGCCTTTATGAGAAATTAGGGTTTGGGATTTTGTGGGTAGGATCTTCTCAACAAACCCTCACATATGACATCTAGGGTTTGTATCTTCTGTGGATATATAAAGGACCGAGGGCTAAAATTAGAAATCATCACCTTTTACACGAAGCAAATCACCGTCAAAGAACAAGTGATCCACAACAGGTCCGCGATTCGACGTAGTAAAGCGGCGTGAATATCGACGGAACATCTACTTCTTACGAGGCAAAGATCGAGAGCAACTTCTTCTTGTAATCTAAACTCGAAAGATTTGTACTTATAATGTTGATTAATAAAGGTAGATCATTTGCTTAATTATTTCGCATTTAATTTCTGCATTATGATTTCCTTCTCTATCCTTTCTTCTTCTATCTCCATCATGCGCGAGTAATTCTCTGCTTGACAGGGTTAGCAGGATTAGGGTAGAACAATGGATGAGAAAATATTTTAATTTCTTTTACGTCTTATGAAGTTTATAAACTTTAGCAAAAGAATCGTTAACATCCTAATCGGGCGCGCTATCAATTTATTGATAGTCTTGATCGCGATTTAAGATCAGATTAACAATTGTTTTGTTAAGGGCTAGACATGAATAGAGATCAATGAAGGGACAAGAGTCAATAGTGGGGAAACCCTAGTTTCTTCCAAGAACCCTAATCCTCATTCATCACTATCAATCTAGTTTTAAATCTATCAAAAGATAAAATGAATCATCTTTATTAGTCATCCATGACTACTAAATCCTAACGAACCCTATAAGCCCTCTTCTTATATATTCTACATCCGTATTCAATATAGATCTAGAATCTATTCTCCTTTCTTCTTTTATTTTATTCAACTTGTCTAAAGCAAGATTAAAAGTTCCACGCATCCTTACGGACGACCCGTACTCATCTCGGCTAGGTACACGCGACACCATTATTGATTGCGGTTACTACAAACACTTTTTTCACACATCAATCAGCGAGTAAGCGCGTCCTAATCTTTCCTCCAAGGATGGGCATGAACACGCGTTGTTTTGTCGAGTAGCCGGCTTTTGGCCACTCGGTTGTTGTTGCGTGTTGACAACAAAGGCCACTTTCCCTTTACCCTTATTATTTCGAGGGTCCTTATTTGAGGAGGAAGGCCTGTGACACATCTGGTCCATTTAGGCCAGTTTATCTATCAGAGCCTGGAAGGTTGTTGGTTTGAAAAATGTCATGAACTGGGACACAGTCGTTTGAGGATCAAGAGTCCCGATGAACATGCCCACGGCGGGAGATTCTTCAATGCGCTGTTCGCACTTAGACCATAGGTTCCGCCACCGGATCGCGTATTGGACCCAGGTTTCTCCCGGCTTTACCCTGGAATTGATTAATGCCGTAATTTGAGTGCGCTTGCTCACGCTGGCGAAATGTTGTGTGAACAGCAGTTCCATCTCTGCGAATGTTTTTAAAGAGTCATTTAGAAGCTCCGAGTACCATTCAAAGGCCGTTTCTGACAGGCTGCCAACGAACTGGCGAAGCAACAGTTTGTCGTCGCCTCCAGTGTTGCCGCACAGAGCTCTGAACTGCGCGATGTGCTGGTGAGGGTTGCATGTCCCTTTGTACACATGGAATTTGGGGGTCGTATACCCCGGCGGGTACCTAATTTGATCATACCGGCCCGGATATGGTCGTCCGGTTCTAACGATTTAGCCAGCAGCTTCATTAGCTTGATGAGCTCTTATTTGTTGAGCAATATAATCATCAAGAGCAGCCTTAGAGATTGTTTCCTCCTTGAATGCGGATAAGGCTGGAGGAGGGTTTGATATTTCTCCTTTGTCATCGTCGATGATTATGGACGGATCTTCGGCCGGGGGTTCTGGTTGGATCATCATTCCAACCATATCTTGGAACAAGAGAGCCATTTGCTTTATGTTGGCAGCTTGTTCAGCAGCTTCTTTGTATTTTCTCTCAAGCACCTTTCGCAGGAACTCTGTATCGGTCCCCTGCACTTGGCGCTATTCGGCTTCTTTGTCCGGACTTTCTTTCTGTCCGGTAAGTGCTTCCATTTTGGTCAGCATTTTTTGGAGCTTTTGTTGTTGCTTCTGAGGTTTTGTCAACGACCGAGTTTGCGGTCGGTGACTCACGGAGGCACGGCTTTCTTCTTTTCCCGAAGCCATGTAGACCGTATGTATGATCATGCCCCCAGACTTGGGGCGTTTGGGTCCATCAGCTATGGAATTTGCCGCAAGCGGTGGGATTTTTTCCAGCTTCGTTCTTTTATGATAGGTTGAAGTTGAAGGGTCCTCTGTAACGGCACCTGTGTAGAAGGAGTCCCCCGTTGTATGGCGGAGAAGTGATCTTTCTCTTGCCGAGCCTTCAGATTTTTTGGTCGACGAGAGTGATTTTCATCAATCACGGAGTCTTGGACTTTCCGCCAGACTCCATGAATTTGCGAGAAGAGCCGTTGATGGGGCCGTTCTGGCTTTTCCTATACAGTAACCTCTGCAGGTGGGGAAGAATTCTTTAGCACCGCCGTTAGGGAGTTCTTGCGCACCCTCCTGCGCAGATCAAAACTATTCCCGGTTGGAATAGCAGAGTCAACTTCCACCATTAGAGCTGGTGGGATAAGTCCAGAGGGGGAGTTGACCCCAGCTTTTCTCACTCGGCGCCAGTGGCGACGTCGAGCATGCCTTGTAGAAGGGGCCGCCTCAGATTTGGAAGCGGCTTCTTCATGCCCCCGGCTTTACTGAGGGGATTCAATCGGCGTCAGCCTGTTGAAGACCGACGACCTTAGTAGAGTTTGAGTAAAAACGGCCAGCCTTTCAAAAACTGATCGTCTGACGGGTGAAGCACCTTTGACGGCTTCTTCAGTAGGAGGAGTTGGAAGGGCTATCCGTTTTGGGGAAGCCCCTTCACGTATCACGAGCCTTTTTGCGGGCCCATTTGGGTTCTTGCTTAGCCTGTTGAAGACTGAGACGTCAGATTTGGATGGTCCGTTGAGAGGGGCCGTAATGGTTGCCAGTCGATCGAAGAACAACCTTTTAGGAGCTTCTTCTTGCGGCGCTAAGGCACCGAAACTCACCGATGGAAGCATGGTCCTAAATAACAATCCGGTTGTGGCTTGTGTGGCTTGATCCACTTGCATTGAAAAGATAGAGGTCGCGTTGGGCCCATAGGTCACTCCTCCAGTTGGGGTGGAGCGAGAGTTGTTGTTGCATGAAGCGCATTGGGAAGCCATCGATTTTCTCTGCACATGTGCAAGACACCAAGTTTTAGTACCTCGAATCCAAGGGCAACCATAGCGAACCATGATTTTTTCACGAAAAATGACACACGAAGTGTGGAGTGGAAAGAGAAAAAGGTCCCACCGGACGTGCCGGAATCTTTTCACCGCCGAAAGACCGGACCGAGGCATTAGGACGTTCGGCCTGAATTTGGGGGAAGACGCTATTTGGACTTCTCCATCTACCTCTCCGAAAATACCAAGTTGATTTATAGCACCATATATCGGAGGTTAGAACATATGCGACCGTTGTAGCAGACTTTATCAGATCCCCCCTCATTTGCGAGGGGTTTTTGATTATAGGGACGCTCTTCTCTGCATGCGCAAGCCCTTGCAGTTAATTACGCTATCGCGTTGCGATAACCACTTTCTCTTTCTCCAGCAGTTCACTTCGTATCGTGTGTATTTTTGTTTATTTTGGTTGCTCGCTGATTGTATATGGAGACTAGTTTATGTCGTCGCCCGTAGGGCGCGGATTAATCCAATTCCGTATATTTTAAATTAGGGATTTTGAACTTAAGTTATATTTTTCCTTTAGTTCAAAATATTTTGTTTGGTTTAAGGACCGTTAATCTAGTTTGAGATTAAGATCAACTTAAACATATGAGCGTTTGGGCCTAATTTATTTTAACTAAGGATAGATTAGTCTTATTTGAGACTAATATCAATTTAGCAATATTTTCAGGGTCCTTAAATTTTATTAAGGTCCAATCAACAAAGCATTTTGGCTCAGCTGCAAGAGACTTAACCAATTTCGTCTTAGTCTGCTCAGTCTTTTTTTTGTTCAAAAGTGCTAACCACTTATTTGGGCTCTAGTTGTCCAGCCCCATTTTTTATGCAAAAGTGCTAAACACTTATTTGACGCTCTGACGCTCACATGGGTATCATGTGAAGCCTTCAGTTATGGACGCTGCCTAATCAGTGCCCAGCACTCAGTTATATATATATATATATATATATATATATATATATATATATATATAGTGCTAAGCACTTTTTTTATATGGCGTCCACGTGAAGAGCACGTGCGGCGTTGGGCGCTGCCCAATTAGTGCTAAGCACTCAGCCGTTTTGGCTGTATATGGAGTGCTAAGCACTTTTTGTATGGCGCCCACGTGAGGAGCACATGAGGCATTAGGCGCTATCCAATCAGTGCTAAGCACTCAGTCGTTTTAGCTGTATATGAAATGCTAACCACTTTTATTCAGCGCCCACATGTGTTTCACGTGAGGCGCTGGCCTTCTGCTTTGGGTGCCTACGTGTTTTTCATGTAAGGCGCTGGGCGCTATTAGGAGTGCACCCATGTGGGGAACACGTGAGGTGCTAATCTCTTTTCTTTTGTAGAGATTAAATTTCTGTTAATACCATTTTGGCCATTAATGATAATCAAGATCTCTATTTTGAGAACCTTCGATCGTTTTTGCTTCATTGGAAAACTAAGTTCTTCTTTTCCTTTTATAAGAACTAAGTTCTTTATATAGGGTTAAACCCTAATTTCGGAGGAATTATATTCCCAGAACATGTGTTCTTTTCTTTTTCTTTCTTTCTAACCTAGTTCTTTTCTGAATCTTTGATTCTTAAGACAAGATCTTCCCGATGAGAATTAAATTCTCAACTTGTGGGAGACTTGTCTTATGGATCTCTAATCCATAAGAAAAACTAAGTTCTTTGAGAAGGGTTAAACCCTTAGATTGGTAAAAAGAGATATTTTGATCTCTGTATTTTCTTTATCTAGGATTTTGAGGAGGAAAGTCTTCTTCTTTCTTGAGAATTGAATTCTCTGTAGTTTTGGAAGCTTTCTGTATTTTTCAGAAGCTTATGGGGGGTTCCCTTTATATGAGACTTGAAGTCTCGGGTCCTTTATGTAGTGGAGACAAGTTTGTTAATTAATTTTGAGAAAATCTCTTATTGAGAGATTCCAATTGATTTAATTGGTCTTAAAATTGGTTTGGGGCATTTTACCCACCGTTGGATCTTTGATCCAAGTATTTCTGTTTTACAGAATATATTTTCTTGTTTTTAACAAGATTGGGGAAATATTTTCCTATATACATAATTTTATTCTGTAAAGCAGTGATTTTTTAATCACCATTGGATTTTTGATCCAAGAGTTCTCTGTTTTACAGAGAGCAGTCTTTTTTATTTGTAAAAATTGAGGGCAAATATTTCTCAGAATAGAATTTAATTCTATTTTTGATGATTTATCATCACCGTTGGATTTTTGATTCAACGGCTCTGTTTAACAGTGAATAACCCAACTTTTTGTTAGGGAAATGTAAAATTTAATTCTACTGGTGTAAACTTAGGCGCCGGCGCTCACGTGTTGTGCATGTGGGCGCCACTTAAAAATTAAATTCTTATTTATGATAGGAGTTTATGTGCTTTGCACATTGGCGCCCACATGAGGAGCACGTGCGGCCCCATATAAGAATCTAATTCTTATATAATAAGCGCTCATGTGCTTTGCACATTGGCGCCCACGTGAGGAGCACGTGCGGCGCCATATAAGAATCTAATTCTTATATAATAAGCGCTCCTTTGCTTTGCACATTGGCGCCCACGTGAGGAGCACGTGCGGTGCCATTATAAGATTTAATCCTACAAGGTTGGCGCTGGCGCCCTCGTGAAGAGCACGTGAGGCGATGCCTCATTAAAATTCAACAGAGCTTAGCTCTTTTTATATTGTTTAAATTTTAGGGGAACATATCCGTCATGACAATCCAGCTAAACCATAACAAAACATATATATGACAGAACTAGTAACAACATATGTGCAATCTCGTCTAATCGAACGTATAGCAATTAGACGCCGTTTAATAACATATACACAATCTACGGATTATAAACGATGTTCAAGTTTCGAACGAAAATTATCCCGAGTTTCCGGTAAACAAAGATATCTCAAACTGAAATCTGGGGAAAAACGAGGTATACCAAAAATCAAGTTTCCATGAAATCAAGCCCCTGACTAAACCACAACACAAACAGATGATCCTTGGTTGACCCAGGCAGTTTTAATGAATTTTTGGGCGGCTAGACTTTATCAATTTGGGCTCGTGTTTTCACAGATTCATTCTAGTTCAAAAACAAGTCGAGTGGCACGCTTTAAAAAATTTCAGAGGCCGTTTCCAAAAACAAACAGAGACTTGATTATGGAAACACAATACGGTTAAATTTCGGTTTCGAAACTAAAACATCGTCTATCTTTAGTTCTAGTGTTTGGTTGGCTCTCATACCATTGAAAGTTCTTAATGCCCTTGCCGCTAACCCGCAGCCGATGCGGAATCCAAAACTAAATTTTCAAGAGAGGGTACTAGAAATTAATCCCTAGCGATCGATCTAAACACTAAACTAGAAGTATAGCATACAAGGTTTAGGGATTACAACCTTTATAGCGTATCCATCTAATCGTGGAAGACCCCTCCAACCTCCATAGCCGTCGGGAACGTGCTTGAAAGACGACCGCTCTTGCCGAAGATGATCTACCTAAAAAAAACCGACCCAAGCTCCAGCTTCACATCAAGAACCCAAGTGAAGCAACTAAAGATCCAAGTTTACTATAAATGGATACTTAGGGATGTAGAGATTATCACTTTCATTTATCTCTCATAATCCAATCTCAAGAGAATGATCTCGATACATGAGTATGAAATCTCAAAAAAGAAGGAGGAGTTGAGAGAGGAGAGTGTTAGCCATGAGAGAATGAAAGAGAAAATTTCCAATAGAATGGGAGGAAAATAATTCCAATCAAACTCAAATAGTGCAACCAAATTATCAATAAAATAATCCATAACCATACCTCTCACCCATGCTCTCACTTTTCACCTCATAAGCCACCACAATACTTGATTTTCCTAAAAAGAAATTCAATAATGAGCTTTCCTCCTTCTAGAAGTATTCATATAAATACGAAATACATCCCCGATATACATATTGAAATAAATATACGTGTATCTGTATGAAAATACGGATAGCTAAGAAAGAGAAAATGAATAATGAATATAATACTAGAATATTATATATATATATATATATATATATATATATATATATAAATTATTAAATCAAAACTTGATTTAATATTCCGGCTTAATCTTATGCCGAATAGTATTATCAATCGTCCGATTAAAGTCTGTGTAGCCAGTACACGTATTTAATCGGATCTCTGCACGTATCAATGTACGGTCTCTACATCATATCGCCTGAACCGGGAAAACCTTCTGTGTGGGACTCTAAAGACTCGACAATACACTGGCAGCGAGTTACTGGATAAATCCATAACCACAAGCACGACAACGGCACTAGTTTTACATAACAGCTACCCAGGTATATGCCGAAAGGGAGGTTGGCAATTAATTATGTCCGTCCGTACCCTACTGAGCCTGAATGTAATAATCTCCGTACAGTCTGGTCTCTTCGTCAAAGAGTATCGCATACCGGGTTTAGGGGTAGAGAACGTCAGACCCCTAAAAATCCGATAAGTTATGCCGGTGTCAAACTCATTATCCACCGAGAAACTACTGATCTCCTATCATTAAATCTCATCCACCCTACCAGAGATTTATGGTGATAGCCCACCGAATACAGCGCGGCATCGACTTCCTATACTGGGAGAAACGAATCCCTTCCGATCGCTCACTGCCTATATGTGGTTCGGGACTGTACCCAACTAAAACCTATTTGCATGACTTTTTTGAGCCGTGGTAGGGTAGTAATCTAAGTAAAGTGGGAACTCACACGAGACAGATGACGATCTCAGGTCTAAAGACTACCCCATACTCATATCATCATAGAACTACTATCTGACGATAGATATAATACCATCTAAAATTTCTCGATGAGTCCGTCCGGTGTACTCACCTCCAGTGAGCACATGTATATAATGTTAAGTGTCATATCACCAATGGCTTGTGAGACCGGCCACCGTCCCTCGTCGAGTTCTTGATACGTATACACCAGTCTATTCCAGAATATCGATGCACAGTCTCGATACTCTCTCGATTATGGACATTTAAAGATATGGTTATGGACTACCTAGCTCACACGAATATGATCGCCCTCATAATACTGGTAGTCAAGAAAGAATCCTACGGGTTTTATCATTATGTATTAGCGACACATATTAAATGGATACACATAATGACAAAGACAAAGCAGATATCATATTATCATCTCGAGTAAGACTGTTCCACATGTATAGGTTCTCCTTCAATTATCATAATCGCATACCTGCAATTATAATAATTGCCTTGAGGGCACTATATCCAACATAAAAATTTATTAAGCATGTTCTATTGATATTTATATTTTACTAATTCTTGATAGCTTGGTTGGTATGACACTTCTCTCTTTGGGGAGATTGCGGGGGTTCGATCCCCAGTGGAGGAAGTGGCCACAATTTAACGTTTTGGGGACAAATACGTGGGTCTCATGTGTGTGTGTGATATGTGCTTATATGTGATGTGTGTGTGGGTGTGTTGTGCGTGATGAATCCATAGGTTCGGGCTTACGGGACAGATTTCAAATTCAAGTAAACTCCTTTAATCCTTGCCCACTTGCCATAATAGCTTTTTCATAATTTTGAAAACTGTTAGTAATTTCTTGTCACAGGACCAAACCTTTTTTTTTAGTTTTTGGAAATTAACCCAAAAAATATGGTTTAGTATAATTTAAGTTACCTAACCTGAAAATACAAACTACAAAAAGATACCCTACTCAATATACCAAGCATTACCAAAATAGATGCTTCTTAAGCTGTCAACTTAAACAGGAGGATGAATTGATTGATGGCCAGCATGTTAATGTATATATATTATGTAGCCTTGATATACATTGTTATCCTAACACCTAATTGCTTAAACTTTTGGGTTGAGTGGTTCTCAATATGGTATCATAGCACATCATGTTCAAGAGGTCCTGGGTTTAAACCTTGTTATTATCAATTTACATTATATTTATTTCCCCCATTTGTTCCGTCTATACGAGCAAGTATTTCCACTGAAAGCCTTTTTTTTCCACGTGGTCCGAAATTCGAAATTCAGAGGCCCGCGTGAGGGGGTTATTAAACTATTATGCAGTCTTGATGTTCATTGTTATCCCACAACCTAATAGCTTAAGATGTTGGGTTAAGTTTAACAATGCAATATGCAAAGTTTCTAAGAACATTGTTCGTTCTATAACATGTTGATTTGGAAACGGTAATTGGCTAGCTTCATCTTACTCGCATTAGGTTTGGTGACAGTTTAGGATTCGTTTGAAAAGTTTACAGAGATTCTGAAATTTATTGGACAAATTTGACAGTTTTAATAGTTTACGATCAAGTAGGTACTCTTGCATCTGGTGTGATTCTCCTTGAAAATAAATTAATTGAATGTGGATCACATTCAAAGAAAGATAGCGGTATTTCTTCTTTCTTTAATCTATGAGAATGGCTATATAGTATAAAAGATTTCGATGGTCTGATTCGCTACTCGTTACTTTATAAGAAGTTACAAAGTAAAGAATTTTTCAAAATTCTAAACAATTGAATAATGGTGTTCTTCAATTTCCGTTCAACTTTTGCAATCACTTCAAATTTTAAAATCTTTTAGGTTTCCACGAGGATTGCATGTCCAAATATAACATGAACAGCTATTACATTGGTTGCACAACTTCTACAAATATTACATGGGACTATCAATAACTTTGTTAGAATATAAAATTTATCACCCAACTTTCTATACAGTCTAAAAGTTTTGGTGTGTTGATTGAGATGGATCAACCCTGATGGAGCTCCTTTTCGGACCTCACGGCGGACTTAGCTGATTGCCTTTCGTTGCGTATGGGTCTCAATGGGTTTTTGGAGGAAGAGCTGAGGTGTGGATGCTGTCGCCGAGTACCTGCAAAGAAGTCCCGGGGTGGTCTGGTACCACCGAGGACCCTCCGACGCTCAAGTTAGTAATAAGACCCGAACAGAGTGTCGGCGTAAAGTGTCGAGAATGGCTTACTTGACCCTTCTGTGATGGGGGTTTATATAGCGGTGGTGGCACGCAGCAGCAGGCTCGAGAATCTCGCCGGCAGTTACGTTCCCGACGTCACGCCCGCGCAGGGAGCGGATCGCCCATTATTGGGGATCGTGATGGCGTGGAACGTGGGACGTTGTTGGCGTAGAATCCGCGCATGGCGAGATTCGCGGAACGGCGGTTACGTCTGTGAGTGGTGGAGTTGGTCGGAGGGCCGAGGAAGACGGCCTCGGCTGGGGGCTCGGGGACGAGCGAGGAGGCCGAGGAGTCTTGGTTCTGTGGCAGCTCGGGGCGAGCTGAAGGGCCGAGGAGGTTAATTTGCAGGGGGCCCCGAGGAGGGCCAGTTTGCGCTTGCAGGTCAGGCACAGGGTGGTCTGGTCGGTCCCTGTGGGTCCTTTCTTCTGAGTCTTGGGGCACGTCATCTGCCACGTGTCCTGATCTTGGAGGTCGCCAATATCGAGTGTCATCATTAGCCCCCCACTCTTGCCCCGACCAGCTAGCGGGTCGGGTCAGGAGTGGACTGTCAGGCCCCTCGAGGTGAGCTCTTTCTCAGGATTATGCCGGGATGAGTCCTCGAGCCGTCGGTTGTCTTTTCCGCTAGCGAATCGAGACGAGATCTTTGCATTTAAGGAGGGTGCGCCGGTTCGTGCACTCTACAGTCGAAGCGACGGTCCACGTGTCGAGCGCCAACTAGCTGATGCGACGTGGGCAGGTCTGCGGCGTCTGATGGGACGCGGTCAATCGCTGGGCTGCCACGTGGAGCGATCGGAGCCGCTGGGCGCAAGGAGTCGTTTCGGCGGGAGACGATGGGCGCCATTGGATGAGGCCGTATGCGGTAATAAGTACGGGTGGGGCCCGTCCTAGGGCCCTTACTTTCTCATATTTCTCATTCTCAAGCCCCAGCTGCTCGGCGCTTGTTTCCCCTCTCTCGTTCCCAACTTTTGAAGAATTTCTTTCCCAGGTTAGATGTCTTCCCTTGTAGAATCAGTTCACGTTGTAGGAGTAGATATTAGGGTTCCTTTAGATGTGTCCGAGTCCCCTCGGGGAGCAGGGGCTGGGCTCTCTCCCCGAGGCCGTGAGGCGGGGGCTGCCTCCAGGGAGGAGGCGGTAGATGTAGCCCCTGCACCCCATGCTGGGTGAGGCATGAGGACGAGCTCGCCAATCCTCGAGCTCGCTTCCACATTCCCTCGCGCAACACGCTTCGTCTGGCCGAGGAGGGAGAGAAGGCAGACCAGGTACGGGGCAGGGAGATTGCCCTGTATTTGGAAGCTTTTTGGGGCGGAATGCGCTTGCCCTTCTCTCCTGAGGTCGTCGCCGCTCTGAATTTCTTCGGCTTGGCTCCCGGCCAGTTAGTGCCGAACGCGTGGAGGATCCTCCTTGGGTTCCTGATCCGCCTGAAGCTGTAGGCGGTTCCCTTCAGCCTTTCCCTTCTCGATTCCTCCCTTGCTTTTAAGAGTCACCCCGGCGGTCGAGCTGGCGACCCGAGGTGGGTTTATTTTACGTTTAGGAAGCGGCCCGGGGTCGCTGCCGGGGCTGGGGTCGTGGCCTTACCCTCCTCCATTCACGACTGGAAGAAGAAGTTTTTCTTCGTCTCCCCTCCCGAGGGCGAGGATTAGCCGGTGCCCACCAAGTGGTCGAGGGAGAAGAGTCTGCCGAGGAACCTGTCCGATGACCCCGCCACGGTGAGAGTGGCGGCTGGGAACCCATCCCTTGATACGACGTGCTGCTGTCCGAGAGGGTTTTGAGCTGGGTCGGGCTTAGCCCCGTCGAGTTCGTTGGTAAGTTAAGCTTGCTTTCTGGGTTTATGTTTTTACTCGCATTGCTGATAAGTTGGGTGTTTGTTTTGTGCAGGATCCATGGACTTCGACGTTCTCCGAAATGCTATGCGCCAACCGAGGCAGCTTGCTAGGGCTGGGGGCGCCAGCTCTTCCTGGGCACAGGCTGCCCCTGCTCCCACCGCCCCGGTGGCGGTACCCCTAGGACGCTCGGCGGTGGATCCCGCCCCGGGCCCCAGCAGAGTGTCAGGCAGGAAGCGGGCCCTGATCGTGGAGGACATGGCCTCGGAAGAGGAGATTGGCTCCCCCTCGGAGCCGCTCAAGAAGAGTTCCCGGAGACCTTCCCGGGGCCGGTCTTCGCCGACCGTGGTGGAGGAAGGGGGGCTCCGGTTCGCGGTGTCGTCCGGGCTGTCGGTCGCAGACAGCCTCCTCCAAGAGATAGAGACCTCGGCCGGGGGTCGGGTTCCCGGGGGAACACTCAAGGCTCAGCTGGCGTTGATCGCCCAGAAGGCCGTGCGGTTAAGCCTCCAGTGCACGGTGAGATTTAGTGTTTTCCTTCATATTTCTGATCCTTCTCCTTTTTTATGCCTCCCCAGACTCTCTAGCACGTGGCCCTCGCCCTTCGCATGGAGACCGAGGTGGTAGCACCGGCGGTGGAGGCCGCGGGCCAGCTCGTCGCGTTGCAAGAGAGCTCCAGACGGGAGCAGGAGGCGATGTCGGCGAGGATTGCCGCCCTGGAGGGCGAGGTGGATGCCGGGAAAAGGAAGGTCGCCCGGCATCGCGAGGCCGCCGCAATCGCCGAGGGAAAGCTCGAGGACTCCCAGATGCTCGCCGGCAACTTCAAGAAGGCGGTGAAAACCCTCCGGAAGGAGCTGGGGGCGGCGGCCGAGGCCTATAAGTCGGCGGGATCGAGGGCCGTGGCGAGCTACAAGTGGTCGAGGGACTTTTATGGCGACCTGGCCGTGGCCACGACTCGCATTTGGCACGACGCCCTTGATGCCGTCAAGTCTCGGATGCCGGAGTTAAACCAAAAAATATGGTTTAGTATAATTTAAGTTACCTAACCTGAAAATACAAACTACAAAAAGATACCCTACTCAATATACCAAGCATTACCAAAATAGATGCTTCTTAAGCTGTCAACTTAAATAGGAGGATGAATTGATTGATGGCCAGCATGTTAATGTATATATATTATGTATTCTTGATATACATTGTTATCCTAACACCTAATTGCTTAAACTTTTGGGTTGAGTGGTTCTCAATATGGTATCATAGCACATCATGTTCAAGAGGTCCTGGGTTTAAACCTTGTTATTATCAATTTACATTATATTTATTTCCCCCATTTGTTCCGTCTATACGAGCAAGTATTTCCACTGAAAGCCTTTTTTTTCCACGTGGTCCGAAATTCGAAATTCAGAGGCCCACGTGAGGGGGTTATTAAACTATTATGCAGTCTTGATGTTCATTGTTATCCCACAACCTAATAGCTTAAGATGTTGGGTTAAGTTTAACAATGCAATATGCAAAGTTTCTAAGAACATTGTTCGTTCTATAACTTGTTGATTTGGAAACGGTAATTGGCTAGCTTCATCTTACTTGCATTAGGTTTGGTGACAGTTTAGGATTCGTTTGAAAAGTTTACAGAGATTCTGAAATTTATCGGACAAATTTGACAGTTTTAATAGTTTACGATCAAGTAGGTACTCTTGCATCTGGTGTGATTCTCCTTGAAAATAAATTAATTGAATGTGGATCACATTCAAAGAAAGATAGCGGTATTTCTTCTTTCTTTAATCTATGAGAATGGCTATATAGTATAAAAGATTTCGATGGTCTGATTCGCTACTCGTTACTTTATAAGAAGTTACAAAGTAAAGAATTTTTCAAAATTCTAAACAATTGAATAATGGTGTTCTTCAATTTCCGTTCAACTTTTGCAATCACTTCAAATTTTAAAATCTTTTAGGTTTCCACGAGGATTGCATGTCCAAATATAACATGAACAGCTATTACATTGGTTGCACAACTTCTACAAATATTACATGGGACTATCAATAACTTTGTTAGAATATAAAATTTATCACCCAACTTTCTACACAGTCTAAAAGTTTTGGTGTGTTGATTGAGATGGATCAACCCAGATTCAAATCCCCCGGATGAGTATCTAAAGTCGGATTACCGAAAAGAAAAAAGAAAAAATCCTTACCTAGAAGACCAAGTATAGCCGTGTTCGCCCAAAAAGCCTGGAGCTTGGGAAGGATGCCTTGCAATATAATACCATTTCCCTCAACTCTCATTCTAAGCTTGTAGGTTAATTAGGTGAAATTGCATAAATATTTACCAAACTTGCTGTTTGTAATCTCATACACAAAGTTATAATCTTACTAGATTCTAAGCATGTACCATGCACGGGAAAAAGAAGGAGGAGTTTAGTAAAACGAGAAAGTAGTTAGTTTTTTGATAGGAAAAAGCATTGACGCGGTTTAAAAGTTTAAGTGTATTGATCAAGATGGATTAACCCAGATTCAAATCCTCCATGGCAGGATAAATGCTCATAAAAAATAAGTTAATTGAAGGATTAAATAATGATGACAGAGAAATAAAGGAAATGAACAACATGGCATAGAATTTTCTCCATGGCTTTTTTTTTTATCAATTTTGTTTGTTTGTTTGAAATTGGGATTTGGTCATAATTAATCCCCTCTCTAGAGCGTTAAGTGACAAAATCTAAACTTGTACCACTTGTTGGAATTTAAAAGAGCCATATTAAAGAATCTCAAGTGAATACAAAATTAAACTAAAAACCCTAATAAAGGAACAAGGATTGCATCGAGAGATGGTGATATTGGATGTTGCTCCACTGCCAAGATTATTAAGAGTTAGATAGCTTTAAGGTCCTTGTTATTTCTTATAGTGGTCTTTCCATGTGCTTGTTATTCTCCTTTTAAGGTGTAGTATTCCTCGGACTCTATATCATTTCCATATAATTAATATAATTCTTAAGGGCCAGTTGGGGTCCTAAGAATATTCAAGTTTATATATATATATATATATATATATAAACAGGAGGAGGAGAAGGATTGCATCAAAATATAAATAAATAAATAATAATAACAATAAAGTGGAAAATGGAAAAATAAGGAGCCCTGGCTCCCCAAGGAGCTGTATTAATAATAATGCTTCAATGCGGAGGGAACACAACTTATCAATTTTCTATGGTCATCCGGAATCAATATTACATACATTGTCTTTTATGTACAACAAATCTTATTCCCTCTTTTATAATTTTTTTTCTGAGTTAAAACCAAGGCTCGGAAGCCCCCGCGTTTCATTAAAGATATTTTAACGAAACAACAAAATAAACTGTAGGAGGAAAAAAGCGAAAGCAAAAATATACAGTACAGCCCGGGGATCAGGTCCCATACATGCCAAAATCAACAATAGGGAAACAAATCCCATGCCAAAAGAAACCAAACCATCCAACCGCTAACCGAAAACAAAATACCAAAACATGTATATACTCTAGATGATGATGTGCAAGTCACGGACATGTCCCAACCCAGCAATGTCATCTACGTCTCTGGTGTCTGTATCTGTCCTCCCTCCACTAGCTCCCGTGCAATAAATGATGTGTGTCGTCCTTGTGCCGCTTCTCCTTCATGACTAGCATCCCCTCCGGTAGTCAATCTGGCTCTCTTGCAGCTCCTAGCAGCCGCAATCCCTGCCCATAATAATATGAGTATATCAATACTATTCCTCATGCTCGCTATTGATTTTATTTTTGCATTGAACATCATTTTATTGCATTCCGTCCAAACTACCCTACAAATAGCGCTAACTATGATGTTCCAAGCTGGGAGTACCAGTCTCCCAAAGTTCCTGAGCCTCCAAGGTACCCATAGGTCCTGAATAGATGTAGGAATTACACGTTCTCGTGATCGAACTAAAAATTGTCCAAATTTGTGATGCAATCTTACATCTGAGAAGCAGGTAGTTGTAGGGTGTTTTTCGTCATCTTATTTGTCACGGCCCGAAATTTAGTTCGTGACCGGCACTTAAATCACGCCATGTCTAAACACGTAACGTAAATTAAGTAAGCCGAAACCCAGAAATCTAAACTTTTTTAAGAAAATAAAAGAGGTGAAGTTTTGAAATAAGGGTATGATGAAATCAAAACTTTTCTCAAATGCATAAATAGTGGAACATGAAAAATGCAAGTGGATTTTATTAGTTGAAAAACATGTTTCGTCTTTTAAAAATTTGGGCAGTATCTCCTTTGTATATTTTGATCCAAAACCACATATACACAATAATAATAAAGGCATCCCCAAGTGGGAGCTAGCTCTTCGCCAATCGATGGAATCACGAACACGCAAGACAGAATATAAGTATACAACGCCCAACGGCGAAGATCAACACAATGAATAATGTAAAGCAAGATATCAAACCTACCAAGCAAACTTAAATCCTCGCTCTAAATCTCGCAACAACAAATCTTGCTAAGTCTTACAACATATTCAAATACTAGTTTCTGATTTGATGGAGTAACTAGATACAACAGGAATAATAAATGCAAGACGGGTATGATCCAACATGTACCACCTACCAAAGAAAAACACCCGAATGCAGCTATGTGCCAGTGATACCGCTACTGATCCATGCGGTCAACCTGCAAGAACTGTGGCACAACGAGGGTGAGTTGCCAACTCGTGAGTAGAAAATATTATCAGGTAGAAATCGAATAAAACAACGATTCCTACATCAACTATATCATAAAGGTAATACTATGATATCTATGGTGACCGTATCTGTATATGTGCCAACAATATAATCAATGACTATCAGTATGTGGCTAACATCCAACCATATAATCAATGCATGTATGCATGTGGATCTCATCCACGTGTCAACCAATGACACAACAACATCATGCATGTAAATATCAAAAAAGCATATGTATGTAAATATGAGGATATCAATCCGTGTGTCCATCAACGACACATCAAAATCATGGAACCTGAGTGTCCAACATCGACACTCGAAACATCATGAAACCCGTGTCCAACATCGACACGTAAATCCTTATATCTCGGGCTCCGTCATTCCGGATCGGCCCACGGGCTCCGTATGTCCGGATCGGCCCTCGGGCTCCGGCAGAACAGATCAGCCCATATCCATCTCTCGACTCTGGTCAGTATCCTTCGGATAATCGCCAGGTCCAACCAATCACCGGTAGGTAGTAGTCCCTCTGTCAGGCTCATCGTCTACTGCACAACCTTCCATTCTCGTCCCGGGGTACCATACCGGGTCCACCATGAACCCGCAAACGGATCATCCAACTCCTCGAATCGGGTTTCACATAGCACACGTCTCAGAACCGAGAAAACGCATGGTGGACGCACTGAAATATCATATCAAGAGAAACGGGTTTTTAAAACAATACATACTTTCTTTTGAAATAACCACGGTTCTCAAATCCAGAAATCTCATGAAAACAGCATATCTCAATGCGTATAATCATAAAGCATAATGTATGCGACATATAACAGAATGTAAGCATATCCGTATATCATGCAATATGGAACAGTGATGTGAGCATGGGCATATAATAGCATGATGTAGCAATTGTACTGTATGAGTGACATAGCAATTATCGAAGATGAAGTGTGTGAGCCGGCCAATCTGTGTAAGTGTAATATACGCATCATCGATAATGGTGTAGGTGTACTAGCATAGGTATATGTAATGCAATGAGAATGACATGAATGTAGTATAAAGTATATCGTCAGCTAAATGCTATAAGGTATACGTATCTAACATGACCGAGTCGGTGAATCTATCAATCGGCATCCAGCCTCACAACATCACGTACGGTATAATCTATCGTATGGCATCCTCTAGTCAAGGGTATGGATCAATCATCAGATAAACTCATCACGTACGGTAAATCATCGTACGGCGGCATTAAATCATTTGGGATCCTAACAACCTATTTGACAATGAGGGTACGGACCTAACGTCTCGTACGACATATCACTCATGATTCACAACATTATATATCTATATACCTATATCCCAGGTCACATCCATATCAATCTCATATCAGGGGACCGGCAAAGGTATCAATCCTCTCATATCGACCCGCATCCGTATACCGGCATATCAATCAAGTCCTCATATCACGTTGTATATTATTTTCATCACATTTATATCCCACATCAAGTCATTTACATATATATATCCTATCTTATAAATCTCAAGTCATGCTACTCTAAATCTCATACTTATTCTCATGCACTACCTATCTATATATCATGATTCACGTTCACTTATTATATCCTTATATATGTATCAATCCGAGACATCATTTCTTTCATATCATGTCACACTAAACTTTTAATCACATCCATAGGTTCTTAGAATATGTTTCTCTAATCATATCCTATATATCGGTTTCCATCAAAATTTGCGGGGTGCTATATGTCATCGATCCGACTTCCCCCATAGATATAAATCTACTCACCTTGATCCTTACTTGCCGAAGTCGTTGTCGCCATTCTCCTCTTCGTCATCCGAAGTTCACGCGAGTGTACCTACAATCAATACTCAATCGCAATTCTATTAAAACCAATTCCAGAAACCATTACAGCACACGAATTGCCTATAGGTTAGAATCAATAGCCTACGAATGCAAAATCAACCAATTATCTCTCGTCGTTGACGTATAAATATCAAACGACCAAATACAATATCAAATATCAAATCCCAAATTCAGAAATCGGAAAACTAAATTCAGCAACAAAGGAAATCACTCCCAGATTTCACTCTAGGTGTAACATTTCATAAAAAATAAAATATTATTTTGGGGAATTTTTATAATTAAATAATAATATTATGAATATTTTAATGATGCGGTAAAATTAAATAAATTGGAAAATGTTGGAAAATTAAATTAAATGGTGATTTTGGAGGGATTTATATGATTTAAGCAAATTATAATTCTTATGATTTATTTTATTCCATTTTAATGCTAACCGTGATTAAATATTGCCTTAAGCTAGTTTTGTGCATGTGACATGCACCAAGTCTTTTTCACATTGTTACATTTTTATCTACCATGTCTTTTTCTTTTCCTTCATGCATGCTTGGTTTTAAATAAAATAAGAGAAAAGAAAAGAAAAGAATAAAGAATGAGGGATGGGCAAGAGAGAGAGAGGGGGTGAGGGTCAAAGCGAACCATTCCCATTTGTTTCCTTCACTCTCCTCCATCATTTTCTCTCCCCTCAAATCCCATGGCTGCCTCACTCCCCCACCTCCTCTTCAACCCTCAAAAAACCACCAAAAATTCATTAAAACACTAAACCCTCTTCACTAAAATCATGCACAAGCTCACAAGATGCACTTTGGACCAAGAAAAATCGGATTTTGAAGGTTTGGGGCAACTCAAGAAAATTCTTGAGTTGTCAAATGAGGTAATCCCTTCACCATTTGTGTAGTTTTTCATTCACTTTAGCACCTATATTAGTTTAGAACCGATTTAGTATCGTTTAGTGAACTTTGAAAATTTCAAGTTAGGGTTTGAGAAATTATTGATTCCAAAGGTGCAATTGAGGTGTAATTAGGGACTACAACCCCTGTGGTGATTGGTTAAAGACCTAAACTAGAGACTAGAACCCCAATTAGCGAACTTAGAAATCCCCGATATCGTATTTTGTAAAAATTGTGTAGGGAAATTGAAATCTGCTAACACTCGGGGACCTGGAAAATTATTTAGCAAACACAGTGATACAACCAGGCACCGTGGGAGCTACTATTGAAACCCTGGACCCAACCCCCAACATCATGCCGCAGATTTATTCTTCCTGGCCACAATTTGCGGCCAGGGTGGGGTGGAACCCCTTCGTGTTTGTTCCATGTCTTGTTCTCTAGTAAACTAGACCCTTTATATGTGCAACTTTGGCTAAATTGACCTGGGGTAAAATCTGGAGCAAGTTTTCAAGTTTTTGAATTCGTTTTGCGGGTTTTAATGAACTGGAAATTGGTATTTGTGTTTTATCTCAGTTGATTCACGTTTATACGTCGATCGTCGAGAGTTGTTTGGTTATTCTTGAATGCGTAAACTATAGGTTTTAACCTATCGGTGATTCGTGCGACATTTTGGTTTTCGTGCGTGATTTCGTTTACGATGCTATATGTTATATGTAGGTACCCCATGTGGACTTCGAGACGACGAGGATGAGCGTGGCGTCATCGACTCCAGCAAGCGAAGCTCAAGGTGAGTAGATTTACATTTACGGGGGAAGTCGGGTGGATGGCGTACAGCACCCCCGCAATTTGATGGAAACCGATCTATAGGATATAGTCGTAGAAACCAAGATTAGGAAACTAGGGATATGGTTAAAATGATAATTAAAGATGATATAAGTGATTGAATATATATAAATATATTGAGATATGAGATGAAAGCTTAGAGATATGAAAAGTGAATGTGAATCACGACTTATGGATATCTAGTTGCACCTGAATAAGTGTGTGTTTTAGAATAACATGGCATTTGATGTATAAGGTAGTATATATATAATGATGACTTGATGAGATGTTGGTATACGGATGTGAGTCGATTGTGATGATTGATACCTTTATCGTTCCCCTGATATGAGATTGTTATGGATGCGACCCGGGGATATAGATATTTAGATTTATATAATATTGTAAATCTTGAGTGATGTGATGTACGAGACGTTAGGCCGTACCCTCTTTGTCGTGAAGGTTGATAGGATCCCTATTGGTTTATTGCCGCCGTACGATAATTTTCTGTACGTGATGAGTTGACATGATGATTGATCTATACCCTTGACTAGAGGTTGTCGTACGATGGATTATACCGTACGTGATGTTGTGAGGCTGGATGCCGATTGATAGATTCGCCGACTCGATCATGTAGACACGTATACCTTATAGCTTTTAACTGATGATTTACATTATGCTGCATTCATGTTATTCTCATGGCATTGCATATACCTGTGTTAGTACACTTACACCATTATCGATGATGCGTATGTTACACGTACACAGATTTGCCGGCTCACACACTTCATCATCGATAATTGCTATGTCATTACACAGTAGGATTTGCCACATCATGATATGACTCCTTGCATAATTTACTTGCTATAGTTGCATATGCAGCGTTATACGATGTTGCATTGGACTTTGGAGAATTTGGGAACCGCACGATATATTTTAAAAATTGGATTCATTTAAAAGAGCGGTTTTCCCTCGATATGTGCATATTACTGTTCTATATTGCATGATATACGGATATGCTTACAGTTCTATTATATGTCGCATACATCCCGCTTTATGATTTTTACGCATTGAGATATGTTGTTTCATGAGATTTCTGGATTTGAGAACCGTGGCTATTTCAAAAGAAAGTATGTACTGTTTTAAAAACCCGGTTTCTTTTGATATGATATTTCAGTGTGTCCACCATGCATTTTCTCGGTTCTGAGACGTGTGACATGTGAAACCCAATTCGAGGAGCTGGATGAGGCCGATTGCGGATATATGGTGGACCCGATATGGTACCCCGAGGCAAGAAAGGGATGCTGTGCAGTAGACCGTGAGCCTGGCAGGGGAGTACTACCTACCGGTGATAGTATTTGGGCTCGGCGGATATCCGGAGGATACCGACCGGAGTCGAGAGATGATATGGGCCGATCCGGACTGACGGAGCCCGTGGGCCGATCCGGACTGACGGAGCCCGAGAGATATGAGGATTTACATGCCGATGCTGGGCACGGGTTTCATGACGTTTCGAGTGTCGATGCTGGACACTCAGGTTCCATGATTTTTTGTGTCGCGAGGGACACACGTTGATTTATATCCTCATACTTCCATGCATATGCTTTTATGATATTTACATGCATGATATTATTAAGTCATTGGTTGACACGGGGACGAGATCCACATGCATACAGGCATTGATTCTCTGGTTGGACGAGATCCACATCATACATACATCGATTATATTATTGGATGATATCCATATGCTGTTAGGCATTTATTTATAGTGTTGGCACATATACATACCCGGTCACCCTAGATATCATAGTATTACCTTTATGATATAGTTGACCTAGGAGTCGTTGTTTATTCGATTTCTATATGTAGATGTTTTTCTATTCACGAGTAGGCAACTCACCCCCGTTGTGCCACAGTTCTTGCAGGTTGATCACGTGGATCCGTAGCGGCATCGCTGGCACATAACTTCTTTTAGGTGTTTTGCTTGGTAGGTGGGATATTGTATCGTACCTACTCTTGTATTTCTATTTCATATTGTATCTAGTCAACTCCATCAATCAAACTAGTATTTGTATAAGTATTGAGACTTAGTGAGACTTGTGGTTGCGAGACTTAGAGCGAAGGATATTCCGCTACTTGTGGTTTGATGTCTTGCTTATTTCTTTATCTTTTGTGGTGAACATCGCCGTTGGGCGTCGTGTACTTATATATACTGTCTTGCGTAGTTATGATCCGTCATTTGGCGAAGAGCTAGCTCCCGCTTAGGGATGCCTTTATTATCATGTATGTGGTTTCGGATCAAAAAATACAAAGGAGGTGCTGCCCAAATTTTTAAAAGACGAAACATGTTTTCAAACTGGTAAATTTCACTTGCATTATTCATGTTCCTTTTCTAGACATGTAACAAAACTTGATTTCATTATACCTTTATTTCAAAACTTCACCTCTTTTATTTTCATAAAAAGGTTTAGATTTCTGGGTTTCGGCTTACTTGAATTATGTTACGCGTTTAGACGTGGCGTGATTTAAGTGCCGGCCACGAGCTAATATTTCGGGTCATGACAATAGGCCAAACTAGGGAATTTTGCATATATAGGAGGTCTAATTATCAGATATAGGAGCTACAGACCAAGCACGAACCCATTTTCTCACACCAGTGCCGCAATTTGCTGCCAAAAGGGAATTATTTGCGGCCAGGAATGCTCATTAGGGGCTCAGGTTCCTAGGGTTGCTTTTATGTGTCCTGCACATCTTGCTGTGAAGGGAACTTACTTAGTGGTGCTCTCGGGTCATAGCAGATATCATATAAACCTCGCAAACTGTCAAAACCCGATATCGAAAAACTTCTAAGCTCAAGTGTTGGGTTTCAAGTCTCTAGTTTAACCGGAATATCATCACTAAGGTCTGTAGACAACCACTAAATCTCACAAATCTACACAATCACCCAAACCCTTCTCTTGAATTTTCCAAATATCGCATAACCTAACCAAATCTACTTCTAACTAAACTAGGATACAAAGAAACTTAAAACTAAACTAAGTGAAAGGAATTATACCTCATTTGGGCAACTCATGAAAAACCCTAGCTTCCCAAAGTCTCCAAAATCCAAACTTGCAAGGTCCAATGTGTTGAGGATGAAATGTGGATCATTTTTAATGAAGAGGGTATAGGGTTTTGATGAAGGATTGGAGATGATATGTGGGGGTGAAGGTGGAGGGAAAATGAGTTGGAGAAGATGAAGAAACAATGGAGGAAATGAATGAATGGCAGCCCCCCTCTCTCTCCTATCCTCACTCTCTCTTATTCTCACCCTCTTTTATTCTCACCCTCTTTCTCTCTCATGGCATGCTTAATCCCTCATCATTGTGTCCCCTCTCTCTCTCTTCAATAATTCATTTCTTTCTAAAAAATAATTCACATAACACCACCAATACAACACAAGAGAAACATGTAACCAAATGAAACATGTTATGGTGCACTAACCATGGAAAATGATAAAAACACGGATTTGGTTTAATCGCAATTAGTAGTGCACTAATCGGGTTTAATTTTAAACTCGCATATAATTAATTATAAAAATGCCAAATCCAATAAATTTATTTTTAAATGAATAAATTATTTTAATATCCAATTATTTCATAAATATTTGTATATATTTATACCATTATACGAAAACCCCAATTTCGCAAATCAGGTAGTTTTGCGAAATATATTATTTTAAAATTAAATTCCAAAAATAATATTTTATATTCTCTGAAATGTTATATTATTGAGAGGGGAATGTGTGTGCTTGTCAGCCGTATACAAATCCCCCTTGCTCAGGGTAGGCCGGGATTTATTGATTGTGGGATCCGAATCTCCGGCAGCCGCGGACTAAACTGCCGTTAATCACCCTTTGTCTTTGGAGCGAGAGAACCTCAGATTGACAGGTCAAACTAGTTATGTGAAATCAATGTGCAGTGTGCGTGTTGTGTTTTGAAGGGGACTTGGACGAATCGGGGGCCTCACAGAGTTTACGGGGGTCCTACTATCCGGATAGCGGGCTGGAGGTCAAGAGAGTTATCAGCCCCTTGCGGAGTGTGGGGCAGCGCCCTGTTAGAAATTTTTTCTAACCGGGGGGGGGTATTTTTAGTGGGGAACGTTTGGAAAAAAGAGGGGTGAGGAGCGTCCTAAGAACGCATGAGATAGCGCGCTGGCGCTGGGCGCCAGCAGGCCACGCGCCATGCACGCAAACACTGGGTACCCGTGGAAAAGGGGGTTAGCCCCTGAACTGGGAGTTGAACTCCCAAGTGAATTTTAGAGTTAAACTCCTAAAAAAAGGATCTTTTGTGGAGTTAAACTCCCGAAAGATCTGGATTTTTGGGGTTCAACTCTTTTGAGAATTTGGATCTTGGAGTTAAGCTTCTCAGAAATTGGTTTGGAGTTAAACTCCTAAAGAAGAGATTCTTATTCAAAATTAAACTTCCAAGAGATTTTCGGAGATGATGAAAGGGGACCCCTTTCTTCTCCCTTGAGCCATGAATTTTCTCTTGAGCCTTGGATCTTCCCAAAGTGGGATTTTTGGAGATTGGTCTTCTTCTTCCTCCTCTCTGTCGGCTGGATCTTGGAGAAAAGGAAGGTGAAACTTAAAAATCTTCCCTTTTAAAGATTTGATGAGAGATCCGAGCTCCCCTTCAAGAGTTTTATGGTGAAAAACTATTTCTTTGTGGAAAAGGAAGAGTTAAACTCTCAATTTAATTCAAAAAAAGAAGCAAGTTTAAAACCTTGAGGAAGAAGAAGGAGGCACTGAACCCTAATTTTTGAGGGGAATGAATTATTATTTTCATTTCATCAATATGTTTGCCTTTTATAGGCTACACAATTTTACATATAGCTAGTTGGGTTTTACAAAATGGTATTTTGCCTTTCCCATACCCATGTTTTTATTTCTTTTTACATATAAACCATGGGCTTTACAAAAATTTGGCTTTCTGCCCTTTTATTTTACATTCATGCATGAAAATTTTATCAACTTATTTATTACGTAATTTTCTTCTTAGCATGGAGGAGGCCGACCGCTTCATGTTCGGGCTCGACTTGGTTATGGGCTCACATGGCCTGGGTTGGATCCACTTGGTTTGGGGTTGACTTTGACTTGGTCAACAGGGGTGTAATTTTGACCCCAACAAAGTGCCCTCTATCAATAAATGCACACCGCGTGTATGTGTTGTGTGCATAAAATTGATGGATCTTGTTCATGGGGAGTTTGACTTCGAGGCGGAACATTATTCTGGGGGCGGAGCATCATTCCAGGAGCATAATTCCGGGGATCGGAGCATCATTACGAAGTGCGGAGCATAATTTCGGGTATTGGAGCATAATTCCGGGACCGGAGCATAATTTCGGGACCAGAGCATAATTTCGGGACTAGAGCATAATACCGAGATCAGAGCATCATTCCGAGGAGCGGAGAATAATTTCAGAGTCGGAGTATCATCCCGAGGAGTATAATTCCAGGGGAGGATATATTCTGAGACGAAGTATAGTTTCGATGTTAGGTTCCGGGGTGAAGTATAATTCTGACACGAGACAGGTGTATCCTGAGCCGAAACATAATTCCGATGCAGAGTTCTGGGATGAAGCATAATTTCGATACGGGACAGGTGTATCCTGAGACGATGCATAATACCGACGCAGGGTTCCGGGATGAAACATAATTCCGACACGGGACAGGTATATTCTGAGACAAAATATAATTCCGACGCAGGGTTCCGGAACGAAGCATAATTTCGACACGGGACAGGTGAATCCTGAGATGAAACGTAATTCCGGCGCAGGGCAGACATTCTGAACGAATCATAGTTCCGATGCAAAGGCCGATTCCCAGGAGAAGTATAATTCTGACAGGGAAGGTAGATACTCCGAGGCAAAACATGATTTCGACACGGGGCACATTCTGAAATGAAGCATGATTCCGACGCAGAGGTTGTTGGTTGATTTGATTCCGAGACGGAGCTTGATTCCGATGGGGAGGTCGTTGGTTGACTTGATTTGGTGCTCGTTTTGATGACATGGAGATCGGCGCTGCCCTTTCTGTGATTTGGACGGTCGGTACTGCCCTTTTTGCGACTTGGATGGTCGGTATTTGATTTGACTTGCTCCGCTTCTTGCGGTGTCAGGGATTGGATTTGACTTGCTCCGCTTTCTGTAGTGTCAAGGTTGGATTTGACTTGTTTCCAAGGTGGAGCTTGATTCCTCCAGGGAGGTCATTGGTTGACTTGATTCCGGGACGTACTTGATTCCGAGGCGTAGCTTTATTCCGACGGGGAGGTCGTTGGTTGTCTTGCTGATTTGATTTGATTTGGGAGTTTTTATCCGTCCAGTGGGGATTTTGAGCCTATGACTTGGAATTTGGGTTTTTTATTGGCGTCAGCATCGCTACACTAGAATATAGTACCAGGAGCGAATCATCATTTGCCATGGAGAATATGAGATTTAGGTTGGCATCAGCATCGCACTGGAATATGGTACCAGGAGTGAATCATCATTTTCCATGAGAGGATTTGAGGATTTTGGTTTTGGTTTGGCATCAGTATCGTTACACTGGAATATGGTACCAGAAGAGAATTATCATTTGCTATGAGGGGGTTTCCCTCATTCGCAGTTTAACGATTTAGGGGTCATCTGTTCCCAGTTTAACGACTTAGAGGTCATCTGTTCCCAGTTTAACGATTTAGGGGTCTATTAGATCGAAGATCAAGAATTTTGGGGTTGGGTTCGACATCAGCGTTGCCAACACTGGAGCACAGATGCCAGGAGAAATTCATCATTTGCCTTCGCCTGTTAGAGAACGATGGCTTAGGAGACAAATTTAAGTCTCTTCATCTAAGACTTTTCAATTTTATGAGTCGTCAAGGTCTCATAAAAGCATTTTCTTCCTATGAGTCGAAAGGATCTCATAGGTGTATTTTCTCCTTAGGAGTCGGGAGGACCACCAAGTGTATTTTTCCCTTGTGAGTCGTTAGGATCCCATGAAAGTGTTTTCTTACGAGCCGAGAGGATCTCGCAAACTTTGTTCTCCTCATGTATCATGAGGACACATGAGTGGGTCTTCCTAAATGGAACATAATTCCAATAGCGGAGACCGGCTGCGGGACTGGTGATTGCGGTGGTGTATGTGTGATGAGGATCATTTGAGCCCGCAGATTGTATACGGTAGTCAATTTGGGGACTAGCCGTAGCGCTGGGAGAATTTGGGGAATTTGGAATTTTGTTGGAGTCTGCATCGCTAACACTGGAATGATACTGGGAGCGACTCATCATTCGTCTTTTGGGGATTTGGATTTTGGTTGGCGTCTACATCGTTACACTAGAATATGGTACCAGGAGGGACTAATCATTCGCCATTAGGAATTTGGGGGTTTTATTTGTATACAAGTTTTTTTATTTTTTTCCCGCGATTGCTCTACCATTTCCGCTTTTCTTATTGCGAAGGTCGCGATTGCCCTATCATTTAAGCTATTTATTTGCGGTTGCCCTATCATTTCGGCTTTTTATTTTTACTTTTACTCGCTGATTTTTTTTTGCGAGTTGCCCCATCATTTCAGCTATGTATTTATTTATTTACACATTTTTTTACACTCGCAGTTTAAAAAATTAAGGATCGATTGTTCCCAGTTTAACGACTTAGAGGTCATCTGTTCCCAGTTTAACGACGTGGTAGTCATCTGTTCCCAGTTTAACGACGCAGTGGTCAATCGTTGGATCCTGAGCTCGATTCTGCAGGAACCACGGGCTTCTTTGGGTTAATTGCCTGAGCGGGCTCTTCATCATCTGGACCGAACTGGTATTGGATGGCAACAATCACGTCATTATCAAGGCTATGAGGCGTAGAAGGACTTGTTCTTCTGGGCTCCACCATATAGACCGTATAGGTTGTGTACCCATCTACCGCTTCTTCATTGGTAATATTGCTCGTTAGGCTTTTGGCTTGTTGCCTTGGTCCGCTCCTTTTAGAGAAGGGCAGGCGACTGAGAGCAGGTTCTCGAAGGGCTTCAGTCTTTATTTATATGAAATTTAGGGTCACTGCTTGATTGGTTGCTAACACGCCTTTAGACAATCTATCTTTCCTGCCTTCTATTTTTTTCGACCCAATATTTAAAGACAAAGCAGTCCTCAATGGCATGACCTATTACTCTGTGATAGGGGCAATATTTGGGGTCGTCGGTCATATTTACTTCTTGCAGACTTTTTTTATACTGGCAATTGTAAACCGTTTCTCGGGGCGTCCTTGAATATCTTGTGGACTTTGTCCTTTCTTAAGGAATATGCCTTATCTAGTTTCTCTTTCAGAGATGATTCTCCTCCCTCTCCCAACACTAGCTTCCGAGGCTGGTTAGCATTAGGCCCGCTCATCCCTCGCTTATTTCGGTTAACCGAAGTGTTGAAAGATTCAGTATCGTCGGAATTTCCGCCTTTGTGATCATCGTCCTTTCGGTTTCTCCAGGATCTATTGTTATTTTGGGAATCCAAGGAAGAATCCTGCTTTAAGCGTTCCAACATTTGAACTTTCTTGATCAGCTCTTGGAATGTCTTAAGACCTACGGTGCATAGAAAAGGATTCATCCAGATGCCAAGATTTCCGATGAGGAGATTGACGGATTGGTCTTGTTCCAACGGTGTAATGACTCTGATTTTACTGTACGAAAATTTTTCAAGTTAATGTACAGAATGGAGTTTGCAAGCCTGAGTACAAGCTATAAATTTAATTTGTGTAAGAACAACAAGAAAGAACTTGTAGCTCACTAGTAAATCCCTTGCACTGCTGTGACGTAGCCACTGTGTTCGAATCCCATCAGCCACATATTATTTTTCTGCATTTTTCTTTTAAACTTTTTGGAAGCCCAAAAGTTTACACTGCACCGCACATAGAAATAAAAAGACAGAAAAATAAACATGTGTAAAATGTTATTAACAACGATCAGAACACGTGGGAAGAATCCAACCCCCCAACACCCATACTTGGCCGGCGAGATTGAGGTTTGGGCCGGTGACGCCGGGCCATCCGTAGGGGATGAGGCCCGTGCCTTGCACAGAACACCCTTTGTCCTACCCTACTACCCCTGTTCTATTTGTTTTCTCTACAATTTAACAGAGAATTAAAATTCATCTTTAATCTCATTTTTAATGCTTTTTAATTCAATCTTTCAATTCCAAAACCTTAATTTCACTCTATAAATGCAACCCCATACTCTAGCCCCTCCTCATTCTGAAATCTCTAGTTAAAATTATTAAAAATTCTCAAGTCCAAGAAGAGTACAAGTGGAGTTAGCCCAAGGTCATATTCCGGCGATGATTAGAGGCAATTCCGGCAACCCTACGATGCCACGAAGGATACGACATCTTCTTCTACCTCTCCTTTCTCCTCCTAGCTTCTAAGTTCCTTTTATTTTCTCTCTCTCTCTCTTCGCTAAATTCTCTTTTCAAAACAAAGTATCGGTAAGTGGAGTTATTACCGATGTAAATCTTCTAAACTCTATAATCCCACTTTTCATTTACATATTGTTCAATAAACTTTTACACAATATTTGTAACACTGTTATAATGGTTTAAAAACAACTTCCACTCTAAAATTCCATGTTAATTAACTTTAATTAAGCTTTTACTTTTAAATACTATGAAATTTATATACGTTATTTTTTAAACATTGTAACAACCATAATTTTCCTATACTACTTTCTTTACAAAAAAAAATTGAAAATTCATAAAGGGGTATTTATTGCCTGAGCACAAGACATAAGTAATTAATTAGCTATTTAATTATAAGAAGGAGCTTGTAGCTCATTGGTAATACCTTGCACTGCTGAACCAAGCCACCAGAGTTCAAATCCCATACCCCACATTATTTTTAATATTAATTTTTTTAAAAACCTTTAGAATACCAAGGGTTTACACTTGCATATCTCACAAAAACCCCACTACACCCAAAAATGTAACATTGCCAGAGGTTAGATGAACCGTTGGGGGGATCCCGGCCGCCTGACTCAGGTGGGAATTGGTCAAATCGGCCTCGTCTCGGCCGAGTCAGTCCTCCGACCGAGTCACGGCCGAGTCGGCCGATTCCGGCGACGACCCCAACACAAAAAATGTGTCTTTTGGTCTCTCCTGTACACTTGAAATTTTTTATCCTCAAACCATTTCCAGAGCTCTTTTAAAACCCTATTTACTCCACTTTTATTACATTTTAATATATTTTAATACATTTTTAAATTAAAACCTTTCATCTATCCTAACCCTAGCCTAACCGTATAAATACCACCCTACCCTCTGCCTTCTCACCCCAAACTCTGAGCCAACTCTAAAAAATTTCCAAGAAACCTTGTGTACTTTGAAATCGAGTACAAGGCGAAGCTACGACGAATTTTCCGGCGAACTTCCGACGATCATTCTAGAAGCTCCTGGCGACGAAACGACGTACCGACGACTCCTCCCGATCTATCTCCCTCTTCTTGTTGTATTATACCCGTAAGTCCCCATTTCTATCTTTCTTTTCTTTCTAAAAAATACGGAATTACAAAACCCGACGGAATCGGAACAAAACCGATTTCCGATTCGGTTTCTTTATAAAACTTCACTTCTCGTTAATACAATTATGCTTAAACTCTCTCATGTTGACTATTAAACACTAATCAACCAAATTGATCAAGTTTCATATCACAAAATAATTACTATTTCATTTTACCGTATTTTTCATTTAAATACCACATAGTTTCAATTGTACATTTAACATCACAAAACTTGCTATACCTTTAAGTAGATCACGAGGTAATGACCTAGCTCCTCACACACTCATATGCAACATAGTACCATACCCTTGGGAACATAGAATACGGGAAAACGACACATATTCATTTAAATACCATTTACTTAATAAAACCGTTTTCTAAAGGATTTAGTATTTATACAAATCTTTGCAAAGCGTCGCTACAACTCATTTTGGGGAACCTGTTTGGGATGGTGCGGATTATTGCACATTCTCGGGCTTAGTAGTGCGAGATTCGGACCTCCGCAAGGAGCATTCGGTCTTAAAAGATTTAAAATACGACATCTTATGAAAATAAGATTTTTAGAATATAAAATATATATTAAAATTACTTTTGTATAAATATATGTATATTTATCATTAAAATACCTATTTTGTTATGATATAAATATTTCACCTTTTTCTAAAAATGTCACAAGAATCATTTTACACTAAAATACCATGAATTCCATACAAAACCAATATTACCAATAAATACCATTTATTATGAAAATAAGATATTTTCAATAGAAATATCACAATATAAAATCTACATTCATTACAACTCTAAAGATGATTAATAAATACTTGGGGTGTATTTTGAAAAGCATATAAAAGTATTTTTACATAAAACCCCCTCAAGTTCTATAATTTACCCTAAGGACTCTGGTAAATATAGGTTTAAGCGGGACCAATCTCTTGAGCCTCAGAGAGCCGGAGAAGTGGGTGCTTGCCTATCTAAGGTAGACAACTTAACAAACGGTGTTATCAATACGGTAATCGTCTTTGAAAAAGACACAAATCCTGCCGTCCATGTGCAGCGGTTACCGATAACATCAAAACAATCAGGACTTTAATTTATTTCTCTAATTGTCTGACTCAGATTGAGTCTCATTATAATCTGACTTGAATATGTTTCAAGTACAATCTACAATCTACAATATTACAATTCAATATGAATCCATGAATCCAATTATCAATCTATACAACTTGACTGAACCGAACCATGGATATACATTCCATTTACATGGTTCTCCAGTTACATCCATTTACATGATTATACAATTACATCTGTTTACTGATATCATGGTTTTGGTCAGTCATCCAACTATACAATCTATACAATACAATACAACAATACAAACAAAACACTACGGGGTTTAAGGGGTAGATTAGTACGGAAGGTGTTAAAAGTGGCACGAGACTGCAACCATAAGACACCTAACCTATATTCCGTTGCTGTTGTACCGTGGCCCAACGGTTCCTTGAGTTTCTGATACCTTAGTCTCCAGGGCAAGTGAGACTCCTCTCGTATACACTGGCATCCTTCTGTACCAAGCTACAAACAACAGCGTTAACACTAAATACAACAATATAACAATATAATACAACTGTAAAAGCTACTCTCTCTCTCTTACTCTCTGTCTATTCTATTTCTCCCTTATCTTTGGGACTTACCGAGCGATCTGTTCGTTGACGACATTCTCTTCTTTCTTATTTGAATGTCGTCAGGTGATCTGGACACTTCAGAGATCGAGCCCACTGCTGAAGACTTGGACCAGTTCAGTGAAGACTCCGAGCTCTAGCCATTGTACACTTTTCATTCAGTACTTTTCATTTCTGTTATGCCATTGTTTAGGCATTACTTTATTTCAGTTGTATTTACTTTCCATGCATTGTACAGAAAGAATGTGAATAAATAAAGTTGTTGTTCAGTTCATATCTTTTGTCTCTTGTGTATTTACTTTATATTGCTTAGATACGCTTAGTGTATTTACTTCACAGTAAATACGTAGCGGACCAGTCGCATCCCCTTCGCCGTATACCGAGAAGCGGGGCGTGACAAACATTTTGCTTAACATACCTTTAGAAAACTTCACAAGGTAATGACCTACCTCTCACATTCACATATTTTGATATAGCACGATTCTCTTGAGACATAACTTTTGTGGCAAAATACGACTTTTCATCAAAATATCTTGAACTATAAAAACTCAGTTTTCTTTAAATCGTGTTATCAAATTCTTTGTGATTATCCCTCTACAACCCATTTCGGAGAACGCTCTATTGGATGGTACGGATTATCGCACATCCTCGAACTAGTAGAGCGACATGCAGACCTTGTCACGAAGCATACGATCTCGAAAGAATTTTAATATGATTTTTAAGAAAAAACGAGATTTTCTACTTAATAAATAAAGTTAATTTTTAATAATTATATAAATATTATCAAACCATATATTTTTAATATATAATAAAATTCCATGTTTTCTAGAAAATAAAAGAATGACAAGTTTCATTAAAATACCATCAAGTATCAATACAAGACAAGTTACACTAAAATACAATGAACTGTTCAAGCTAAATTACTATTCACTAATATACCTCACTCTTTAAAATTCACATCCATGGAAACCCTAAAAAACATAAATAATTACTTGAGATTTATTTTGAAAGTATATAAAATAATTTTCATAAAACCCCCTCGAGATATATAAAATCACATTAAGGACCCTAATAAATATAGATTTAAGCGGGACTAATTCTCTTGAGCCTCAGGGAGCCGGAGGAAGTGGGTGCTTGCCTATTTAAGGTAGAAAACTAAAATGGGGTTATCAATGGTAATTTTCATGGAAAAAGACACAAATCCTGCCGTCCATGTGCAGCAGTTACCGATAACACCATACTCTAATTCAGGATCCAAATTCTGTTATAAGTGTTTGACACAAGTCTGAGTCCAAATCAATCTGAATCCAATTCAACATGAATCCAATATACCAAACATTTATACTTGAACCTGAACCTGAATACCATAACAAAATCAACATGACTTGACTTGACCGAACAATGGCTATATTTTGACTTCATTACATGACTACTTGATACAGCCTGAAACTGTTTACATGAACAACTTATACCATGGTCTCGGCAAGTCTGATAATTACCAATCAATACAATATACATTACGGGGTTTAACAGGATAGACTGGTACGGAATGTATTAGAAGTAGAACGGGATGGTCACTAAAAGACACCTACATGAACATCCATGACGTTGTCCCGTGGGTTTTGACGGGGCCTTATACTTCCAATTACCATAGTCCACAGAGCAAGTTGGACTCCTTTTGTATACACTGATATATTCTTTACCGAGCTACAAACAACTACATTAGTATAACAAACAGATAATTTACCAGTTCTATTCTCTTTACTTGTCTATTCCATTCTATCTTTTGGGACTTACCGAGCGCTAGTTCGCTGATGGCATTCCTATCTCTTCTTTCTTTGAAATGATCGTCAGGAGGACCCGACTCTCAGGAAACCGAGATCAGTCGGAACGATTTGGAGTGGTTCACAGAGGAGCCAGACTTCTAGGCTTTTACTTGTACTTATTTTCTTTTCAGTTCATATGCCATTGTTTAGGCATCACTTTCTATCATTGTACTTTTCTTTTCAGTTGTATGTAAAGAAAGAATGTTAATAAAAGTTGTTGTTATTATTACATCTCTTTTTATTCTTATGTATTCATTTATATTGCTTATTTACGCTTAACGTGTTTACTTCTGAGTAAATACGTCGTGGCCCGTCACGTCTACTTCTCCGTACACTGGGAAGCAGGGCTTGACAAATGATGGCTCACATTTGACGGAGAGATTGCGCCATCGGGTTATAAAATCCGTGCTGCTTTCGTTGTTCTTTGGCTTGGTCCTTACGAGGTCGGCAATGGTGATCTTATCGCTGACACTCATGAACTTTTGCCGAAACAGAGATTCTATTTGGACGAAAGTAGTAACAGAGCCATCCGGTATGCTCGAATACCAATCGAAAGTGACATCGGTTAAGCTATTAACGAACTGGCGGAGGAGAAGCGCATCCTTTACCGCAGTATTCCCGCATGAGGTTTTAAAGTGCGCGATGTGCTGATTCGCATTTCTCGTACCATCGAATCTTCAGAATTTGGGGATGACAAAACCGCCAGAAAACTCTACCAGATCATATTGAGCAGGATATGGTCTCCCGCTACTGCTGACATTTTTTTATGCTTCGGCTTGCTGTCATCGGTAGTCAAGACATTTCTCGAGATAGGATGTGACCGACTTTCATGCGGCTCGCCAACCTTTGGATTTGAGGAAATAGGCATCGGCTGACTCGGGACACCATTTACCGGTTCATGAGCAGAGCCCTGCGCTTGATTGGATGGCTGAGAGGCAACTTAGGTCGTGAGCTGTAAGACAACGTTTGTCAAGTCGTCAATCTTTGAGTAGAGCTTGACCATCTCCTTGTCTTTATTTCTGAGCTGCTTCTAGAGCTCTTGGAGAAGTTGCTGCTCTACAGTCTTGGGACGGATGATTGGCTCCTCTTCGTTTTCCAAGCCCGACTCCTCTTGAACCGAGAGAGATCTCTGCTTATTAGCCTCACCGGAAGGGTTTTCATTACCTTTCAAAGGAGGCTGGTCTTGGGAAGTGGCAGCCACATTCACACCAGATTCGATTTGAGATATGGTGGCCCTGTCCTTGCTCTTGCTGCGCGTACCCACCATATAGACAGTGTGCACCACATATCCAGCCATCCATTTATCTTTGGCGGCTGATTTTCGGGCCATCATCGTGGCCCTTCCTCTTCTGGAAAGGATAGGGGACTAAAGACGGTTTGACTGACTGGGTCCTTGGATGGATGTCGCTGTTCGGATCGCAGTTTTCTTGACTCTTATGGTCATGGCATTCTTCTGTACCAATTTCAGAGGTTCAAAAGAGTTAGCGAGCTTTACAGCCAATTCAGCTGTTGTTGCGGAGTAACCCTGTTCATGGAACCTCATGAAGTTTAGCCTAGCAGGAGCCCTAGCCCTTTTGTTGGCTTTGTATCTTAGCCTTTTCTATCTTTGCTTCTCGATTTTGGAGGTTTGGTGGGCATCCATTATCCAGGAAGCCATCATGAGTCGATTGACGGAGAACTTAGAGAAGATACCCGATCGAGCAGTTGTTAGGGGCATTGCTGGAGCTTGCCCGAGATGCCTTATTGCTTTATTGATGTTGATAGCCTTCACCCAGCTGGAGCAACGGAGAGTCATTCGGAAACGGATTTGTCCTTAGGCTGAGGTGCCTCCGCGACCATGACATTTGGCATTTTCCCTTTTAAGACTGGTTTATCTATCACCGAGGATTGAGGAGCAGAGCTAGTTTTAGCTGGCACGAACAGAATAGAGCCAAATGGTAGCAGCGGCTCCTCCCACTATCACTCAAGACTGGCCAGGAGGATCGTCCTGGCGTCCATCTTCATCGAGTAGGAAATGGGAGCTGTGTTGAGAGCTGAGCTTATCCTTGGAGACATTTTGTTGCGTCCGAAAATTGCAATGGGAAAATGTTAACTTGCACAAAGAAACATCATTTCAGTACAGGCAATCGATATATATATTGATGGAGTTCGCATGAATATTTAACCCAAAATATGGGAGGAGAGAAAAGGTCACATCGGGCATGCCAGAATCTGTAGGTTGTTTTTCGTCACCTCATTGAGATGTGTTAGGATTTTACCCGCGCGCGCAAATGAGTATGTTTTGAAAATGGAATCATTTTAAGGAAATGGATGCGCACGCGAGCTCGGTCTCATTTTAAAATTTGTAAACCGCAAGTACACGGCGCGTTGTAGCGAGCCAGCAAGTACGGGTCGATCCACAGGGAATTATGTATTAGGTTTTGTTGTTTAAAGTTCAACAAATAATGAATTGGTGGTTTGACACAAAAATATAAAACATGAAAACAAAGAAAACAAGTTAAGAAAGAAATGGCCGTGGCTTTGGCTTGGATGGTTGAATCGCGACGATTCCTTCGCCTCTCCCTTGCTCATGAGTTGTTCGTCCTTGTGTTGATCCCGAAGTGAAGCATGACTCGTCAAAGCGGTTGCAAAGCATAAATCATCAAGTTCTTGGATCTCGACTCAAAACACGAAACGAATCCGTATTGTTCACTTACCGTTTGTATGTCCAAACTCGAGGTATCAACACTAAGCATAAGGGTTAGCATGCATACGACAACATTAAAAACACAAATTAGCGAGTGTGAGCAATTTGTTTTAGTGTTAACTTTGCTAAGTGTTTGTGATAGTATAGGGTATATGAAAGCCGAGAGTTTGTCAAGCACTTGGTCACAAAATACAGTATCTAAACTTAGCAAACTTAACACAAAATTGATTTTATCTTAAACATTGTGAAATGGGGAAAGAGAGTGAGTATGGTACATGAAGAGGTTACAAAGTAACCATGGTTTAAAAATACTATATCATATCAATACATAAACAATCTTTAAGTTAGAATCAAATTAAGCATATTAAACATAAACAGGAGGAGGAGGAAGGCAAAGCCTTTCATCTCATTTCCTCACCATCACCACAACCAAAGAAAAATTAGTTACAAATAATAATAGCAAAAGAAAGAAAGTAAGAAAAAGAATAAAAGAAACAAAGCAAAAGGCAATATTATTAACACTTGATGAAGTTGAGGTACAAGATATCGGTAACTTGTTCAACCTCCATAATGAAGCTCTCAAAAGAAAACTTTAAGAAGGAAGAAGAAAAGGAAACCAAGTTAAAACCCACTCACTTTCAAGCTAAACCAAAAACTAAGAAAAATGAAAAAAGAATATATCATATGGCATCCCTTGGCTCTAATCTGTTCTGGCATTTATAGGCATCAAAATAGAATAAACAAACAATATAGAAGGGATGATGTGATTCCTGTAAAGCGTCAGAAGAAAAATGGGGATATTTGGAGTAAGGGGGATCGGCGGCGCCGGATTTTGTGGGGGTCTCGCCGGTCTGGATCCGAGCACTGGGGCTCGTCTTGGTATGGTGGACTTGTGTGCTCTCCAATATTTTTCTGGTGTTGTTTGATTTCTCTAAATAACCCTGGTTTATACTCAGTTGAATTGGAGGAAAAGTGTTGCATTACATCACATCATAACTTTTTGCATTTAACACACTGTAGGGTGTTTTTCGTTACCCCATTGAGATGGGAATACGTGCGCGCTTGTCAGGCGCATTACAGATTCCCCCTGCCTAGGGTAGGCTGGAGTTTATTGATTGTGGGGATTCGAATCTCCGGCAGCCGCGGACTAAGCTGCCGTTAATTACCCATCGCATTTGGAGCAAAAGAGCCTCCGATTGATGGGTTAAACTGGTCATGCGAACTCAATATGCAATGTGTTGGTGTGTGTGTGTTTTTATTGTTTTGTTCCACTTGTAAAAATAGATTTATACATATATACATATATTTATACATATATACATATATATATATATATATATATATATATATATTTTCTATATATAAAAAGAAAAATAAATAAGTAAATAATTATTTAGAGAATTTTTTTAATTTATTATTATTTTTTTAATTTTAAAATATTATTTACAATTTATTTTTATTTATTTAATATTTTTTTAAATAAAAAAAGGATTAAATAAAGAAAAGAAAGAAGAAAAGAAGAAAAGAAAATAATTATGTTTTTTTTTAAATTTTTAAATATTATTTATAATTTATTTTTATTTATTTAATATTTATTTATTTTTATTTTAAATAAAAAAAAGAAGGAAGAAAGAAGAAAAGAGAATTTTTTTTTTTAAAAAGTGGGGTCACATGTTAGCATGTGACCCCTCATGTGAGGGGGGTCACATGCTGGTATGTGACATGGAGGGTCACATGTTAGCATGTGACCACTTATGAGACCACTCATGAAGGGTCACATGGTAGCATAGCATGTGACATGTGACATGGAGGGTCACATGCTAGGGATGCTGGGGGCAAAAAGGGCTCCAAATTTTTTTTTTTATTTTTACGTGGAGTTCAACTCCAAAAGAATTTTATATGGCTAAAAAAATATAATGTGGAGTTAGACTCCTCAAAAAAAAGTATTTTTTTGTGGAGTTAAACTCTAAAAGAATTTCTGTAGTGGAGTTGAACTCCAAAGGAATTTTATTTGTGGAGTTGAACTCCAAAAGATTTTTAAATGCAGAGTTGAACTCCGAAAGAATTCTATATGGAGTTAAACTCCTAAAAAGATTTAATATGGAGTTAAACTCCAAAAAAAAAAAGATTTTTACTGTGGAGTTAAACTCCAAAAGAATTTTTGTAGTGGAGTTAAACTCCAAAATAATTTTTCTGGTGGTGGAGTTGAACTCCAAAAGAATTTTATTTGTGGAGTTGAACTCCAAAAGATTTTCTCCTTTCTCCTTTGAGAAGAAACCCAAAATGGTTTCTCTTGAAACTCCAAGATCTAGATCTTGGATGATAAAAAAAGATACCCTTTTTCCTCTCTTGATGGAGTCTTGGGAGGTGGATTTATGGTAAAACTTTGTTTAGTTTTAAAAAAAATAGAGAGCTAAGCTCTTGATTTATTTGGAAAATGAAAAGGAAGAGAAAGAACTTGAAAAAGAGAGAGTGGGGGCACAAACCCTAGTTTTTTGAGGGAATGAAAAAGTGTTGCTTTATTCATCATCATTTTGCCTTATATAGGCTTACATATTTACATATAGCCCCTTGGGCTTCACAAAATGGCATTTTGTCTATCCCATGGCTCATGTGCCATTTCAATTTTGCACATAAGCCATGGGCTTATAAAATATTGGCTTTATGCCCATTTTGCATACATTCATGTATAAAAAATTACATAAAAAATTATTTATTACATGATTTTGTTGTTGGCATGGGGAGGCTGGCCGTGGGCTCGACTTGGGCATGGGCCCGCTTGACCTGGGCTTGGGCTCACCTAGCTTGGGGGTTGATCTTGACTTTGACTCGGTCAACCGGGGTGCAAATTTTGATTTCAACAAAGTGCCCCCCATCAATAAATGCACACCACATATTTGGGTCGTGTGCATGAAATTGATGGATCTTCTTTCACGTGGAGGCGACTTGCCTTGGTTCCCACTTTTTAGGATGCACTGCCCTTTTTACGACGTGGACGGTCGACGCTTGATGCGTCTCCGAGACGGAGTGTCCGTGGTAGACGTTTCTCTGGCCCGAAGTGATCTGGTTCCTGTTTTGTAGGAAGCCTGCATTGCCCTTTTTGCGACATGGACGGTCGACGCTCTAATCCGGAGCGATTTGGTTCCCGATTTATGGGAAGCCTGCACTGCCCTTTTTCCGACATGGACGGTCGACGCTTGACGCGTCTCCGAGACGGAGTATCCGTGGTAGACGTTTCCCTGGCCCGGAGTGATCTGGTTCCTGCTTTGTAGGAAGCTTGCACTGCCCTTTTTGCGACATGGACGGTCGAAGCTCTGATCCGGAGCGATTTGGTTCCCGAATTGTGGGAAGCCTGCACTGCCCATTTTGCAACATGGACGGTCGACGCTCTGTTTTGAAGCGATTTGGGTTCCCAATTTGTGGGAGCCTGCACTGCCCTTTTTGCGACATAGACGGTCGACGCTCTGATCCGGAGCGATTTGGGTTCCCGATTTTTGGGGAGCCTGCACTGCCCTTTTTGCGACGTAGACGGTCGACGCTCTGATCCGGAGCGATTTGGGTTCCCGATTTGTAGGAAGCCTGCACTGCCCTTTTTGCGACATAAACAGTCGACGCTCTGATCCGGAGCGATTTGGGTTCCCGATTTGTGGGAGCCTGCACTGCCCTTTTTGCGACATAGACGGTCGACGCTCCGATCCGGAGCGATTTAGGTTCCCGATTTGTGGGGAGCCAGCACTGCCCTTTTTTCGACGTGGACGGTCGACGCTTCGATCCGGAGCGATTTGGGTTCCCGATTTGTGGGGAGCCTGCACTGCCCTTTTTGCGACGTGGACGGTCGATGTTGAAATTAGTTGGTTTGATTTGTTTGATTTGAGTCGACATCAGTATCGCTACACTGGAATATGGTACCAGGAGCGAATCATCATCTGTCTTTGAGAGGATTTGGGAATTGTTTTTTTTTTGTTTGGCATCTGCATTGCTGCACTGGAATAATGCCAGGAGCAACTCATCATTTGCCCCGGGAGGATTTGGGAATTGGTTTTTGTTTGGCATCTGCATTGCTGCTCTGGAATAATGCCAGGAGTAACTCATCATTTGCCCCGGGAGGATTTGGGAATTGGTGGCTTAAGGGACAGGTTTAGATCCCTATCACCTAAGGGTTTTCAATTTTATGGGCCGTAGGGGTCCCATAAAAGCATTTTCTCCTTGCGAGTCATAAGGATCCCGCAGGTGTATTTTCTCCTTAGGAATCATGGGGACTCCTAAGTGTGTTGCTCCTTTGTGAGTCGTAAGGATCTCACGCGAGAATTTTCTCCTCACAAAGTCGAGAGGACTTTGCGAGTGCATTTCATCTCTTTTTTTTTACGAGTTTGCGCCCTTTCGGGTTTTCACAAACTCGACGGCAGTCCTGCTGTTTTTACTCACGGCGTCCTTTCGCGTTTTCATCCGTGCCCATTTTGCATCTGGACATACCATTTATTATTATTATTATTATTTTTTTGATGGAACTTTGAATGTGGTCTCACCAGTAGGACTTGGGAGAGACTGGGATCGTTTTACGCCCGTGGATTGTATACGGTTTTGCAGGATGTATGATCCAGACCGTAGGGCCATAAAAATTTCGGGACTTTGTTGGCGTCGCCACTTGGGGATTTGGATTTGGAATTTGGCTGGCGTCTGCATCGCTGCACTGGAATATGGTACCAGGAGCGACTCATCATTCGCCACTTGGGGATTTGGATTTGGAATTTGGCTGGCGTCTGCATCGCTGCACTGGAATATGGTACCAGGAGCGACTCATCATTCGCCACTTGGGGATTGGGGAGCGATAGCTTAGGAGACAGATTTAGATCCCTATCGCCTAAGACTTTTCAATTTTATGGGCCGTGAGGGTCCCATAAAAGCATTTTCTCCCTACGAGTCGTAAGGATCCCGCAGGTGTATTTTTTCCTTGGGAGTCGTGAGGACTCCTAAGTGTGTTTTTCCTTTATGAGTCATAAGGATCCCACAAAAGTTTGTTCTCCTCATGTATCATGAGGACACATGTGTGGGTCTTCTTAATGGAGCATAATTCCAAAGGCGGAGACCAGCCGCGTAACTGGTGATTACGGTCGGGCATGTATATGATGAGAATTATTTGAGTCCGTGGATTGTATACGGTAGTCATTTTGGGGACTAGCCGTAGGGCCGGAAGAATTTTGGAAAATTGGATTTTGGTTGGCGTCTGCATCGCTGCACTGGAATATGGTAGCAGGAGCGACTCATCATTCGCCGTTTTTTTTATTCCGTTTTGTTTTTGTTTTTGTTTTTTTTGTTTTACCGCGATTGCTCTATCATTTCAGCTTTTCTTTTGGCGAAGGTCGCGATTGCCCCATCATTTCGGTTTTTATTCGCGGTTGCCCCATCATTTCGGCTTTATTTTCATTTTTATTTTTACTCGCTGATTTTTATTGCGAGTTGCCCCATCATTTCGGCTTTTCTTTATTTTTCTTTTATTTACACATTTTTTTTTGTATATTTACATATATATATATATATATATTTACATTCCCAGTTTAACGACTTAGAGGTCGATTATTCCAAGTTTAATGACGTGGTGGTCGATCATTCCCAATTTAACGACGTGGTGGTCCTCTGGATCAGAAGCTTAGAGAAGATACCCGATTGAGCAGTTGTCAGGGGCATCGCTGGAGCTTGCCCGAAATACCTTATTACTTTGTCGGTGTTGATGGACTTGCCCCCAACTGGGGTCAAGGAAAGTCGTTTAAATACCGACTTGCGTTCGAAGATGGCAATTGAAAATTGTTAACCCCCTCTGCACAAAAAAAACATGATTTCAGTACAGGCAATCGATATGTATATTGATTGAGTTTGCATGAACGCTTAACCCGAAATATGGGAGGAGAGATAGGTCCCACCGGGCGTGCCAGAATCTGCAGGGTGTTTTTCGTCACCCCATTGAGATGGGAATACTCGTGCGCTTGTCAGGCGCATTATAGATTCCCCTTACCTAGGGTAGGCTGGGGTTTATTGATTGTGGGGATCCGAATCTCCGGCAGCCGCGGACTAAGCTGCCGTTAATTATCCCTCGCATTTGGAGCGAAAGAACCTCCGATTGACGGGTTAAACTGGTCATGCGAACTCAATATGCAATGTGTTGGTGTGTGTGTATTTTTATTGTTTTGTTCCACTTGTAAAAAGATATATATATATATATTTTTTCTATATATAAAAACAAAAATAAATAAGTAAATAATTATTTAGAATTTTTTTATAAATTTATTATTATTTTTTTAATTTTAAAATATTATTTATAATTTATTTTTATTTATTTAATATTTTTTAAATAAAAAAAAGGGATTAAATAAAGAAAAGATAGAAGAAAAGAAGAAAAGAAAATAATTATGTTTTTTTTTTAATTTTTAAATATTATTTATATCTTATTTTTATTTATTTAATATTTATTTATTTTTATTTTAAATAAAAAAAAGAAGGAAGAAAGAAGAAAAGAAGAAAAGAGAATTTTTTTAAAAAAAAAGTGGGGTCACATGTTAGCATGTGACCCCTCATGTGAGGGGGGTCACATGCTGGCATGTGACATGGAGGATCACATGTTAGCATGTGACCACTCATGAAAGGGGGGTCACATGCTCGCATGTGACATGGAGGGTCACATGCTAGCATGTGACCACTCACATGCTAAGGGGGAGTCACATGCTAGCATGTGAAAGGGTGTCACATGCTAGCATGTGACCCCTCACATGCTGGGGGAAAAAAGGGCTCCAGATTTTTATTTTTATTTTTTATTTTTATGTGGAGTTCAACTCCAAAAGAATTTTATATGGCTAAAAAAATATAATGTGGAGTTAGACTCCTCAAAAAAAAGTATTTTTTTGTGGAGTTAAACTCCAAAAGAATTTCTATAGTGGAGTTGAACTCCAAACGAATTTTATTTGTAGAGTTGAACTCCAAAAGATTTTTAAATGTGGAGTTGAACTCCGAAAGAATTTTATATGGAGTTAAACTCTTAAAAAGATTTAATATGGAGTTAAACTCCAAAAAAAAAAGATTTTTACTGTGGAGTTAAACTCCAAAAGAATTTTTGTAGTGGAGTTAAACTCCAAAATAATTTTTCTGGTGGTGGAGTTGAACTCCAAAAGAATTTTATTTGTGGAGTTGAACTCCAAAAGATTTTCTCCTTTCTCTTTTGAGAAGAAACCCAAAATGTGTTCTCTTGAAACTCCAAGATCTAGATCTTGGATGATAAAAAAAGAGACTCTTTTTCCTCTCTTGATGGAGTCTTGGGAGGTGGATTTATGGTAAAACTTTGTTTAGTTTTAAAAAAAACAGAGAGCTAAGCTCTTGATTTATTTGGAAAATGAAAAGGAAGAGAAAGAACTTGAAAAAGAGAGAAAGGAGGCACAAACCCTAGTTTTTTGAGGGAATGAAAAAGTGTTGCTTTATTCATCATCATTTTGCCTTATATAGGCTTACATATTTACATATAGCCCCTTGGGCTTCACAAAATGGCATTTTGTCTATCCCATGGCTCATGTGCCATTTCATTTTTGCACATAAGCCATGAGCTTACAAAATATTGGCTTTATACCCATTTTGCATACATTCATGTATAAAAAATTACATAAAAAATTATTTATTACATGATTTTGTTGTTGGCATGGGGAGGCTGGCCGCGGGCTCGACGTGGGCCTGGGCCCGCTTGACCTGGGCTTGGGCCCACCTAGCTTGGGGGTTGACCTTGACTTTGACTCGGTCAACCGGGGTGCAAATTTTGATTTCAACACACACATCACACTCACTTGTGCCCACTTGCATAAGTCATGAGTGTGCCAAGGAAGTCCCCGCCACGGTCCATGTCCCAAAAGAGCTATGTGCACATATGTATTGTGTTGGACCAAAATTGTGTACACATGTTTATTTGTAAAAGAGCTCTTTGAATATCGTTCGGTTTTCTATTCTGATTGCTGTGTCGGCTCCCAAACGTTATATCCGTGATTTTGAGTGTATTTCCAGTATTATGTCATGAATACATATAATCTGTAATTACTGAGCAGACACTGATTAATAGTACCGATATATCATAAAATTGATAATGAATGAGCGGTATTAAATTGCAGTTTTCTGAGATGAACAAATACCCCCAAACTTATCTTTTGCTCGTCCCAAGCAAAAAGAAAATCCTAGTCTCACTTTCGCAGGGAACGTGATTGCACCAAGTACGTGCAACAAGCCGTTAAACCTCTAGGTGTCCCTAGTAGGAGGAGTGTTGTCTCCTGAGGGTTTTCAGCGGATTACACCCACAAAATCCAGTCAAGTTAGTGTCGTGGAAAAACTGTTGATTTTAATCTTAAATTAGAGGTCAAAGTTAGAAGTTCTATCACCCAAGTTAGAAACGTCAAACCCTATTTTTCACTCCTCCCAATTTGTTTAACGTAAGCTTACACGCGTCTTTTCGTGGTTGTGCAAATAGTGTCCATAAGTTTTTAAGATCTTGATTAGGGTCATTATGTCATAAATACGGACTAGGATAAACTTCTAAAGGATTACACGAGTTTGAAAGGAGTTAAGATTTTTTCTCAAATTTTATTCTCTAGTTAGGTTTCAAGTCAGAATATATATCATTTTTAACAGAGAACCTAAGTCTTATTTTTCACTCTTACCTTTCACCTATTGTTGTTTGTACATACCTTCGTGATTGTGCACAACGTCTTTATAAATATAAACCTTTATATCTCTGCGAAAAAACTGTTTTATAATCGAAAACTCGTCTTTGCTAAGATTATTCTCCCACAAAGAACCGTGAGGACTTTTAACTCGGGGAGAACACTTGCTTAGCTTGTTTTATTTGGCGATTGGAAACTTAGCGAGTTTTGGGTCAATGACTCCCAAACCAGATGGTTTTAAGGCATTAGGTGTGGACACACCCCAAGGACATAATTACCCAAGTTAACAAGGCTACAAAACAAAAGACTCGTTTTGTTTCTTTTAAAATATTCTGAAAACGGTGAAAACGGAGATATAGCCACCTTTTCTTTTAAATTCTGAATACGTGATCATATGGATAAGGTATGTAATCACTCCAATGAGATTTCAGATGGGCTATTTTTCAGACTTTTAGCTTCTTAAAACCTATATAATATCCTTCATATTCACTTCACTTTATGAACTATTCTTGATATTACCTAACTCAGAACAACCCTGTTTGATCCTGAAGATGTTTATCAATTTTCAAAAGTTTTACAGACATGCCAGACCTTCATCTAATTCTCAAAAACGTAAGACATGTGTAAAGTGTTATAAAAGACGTATATCAGCTGCGGTTAAACTCAAAGGAGGGTTATCTTTCGGGTTTTCAATCTCTCGAAAAGTATTTAGTTGTTTCTATCTTATCAACCGAGCTGTCAAATTTCGAGTCTAAGTTCCCCCGCTAGCTAACATGAAAAAGTTTTTATATTTTTTCGGGAATTTTTTTCAATTTTTATGGGTTTTTTTAAATATGTATACAATGCGGAATATACACATGATGCAGCAAAATAATCGCAGTGCTCACCCCCAAATCTGAGTTTTACGATGTCCTCATCGTTACCCCCATCACCGGTAACTAGACTTAGGCATCAGGGTAAGAATTTTATTCAAAAAAAAAAAAGAAAAAATCTAAGACTAATTACAGCATATACAAGTTAAAAGATTGGGTTAGTCTAGAAATTAATACCAGCCATTTAAAATTTTTGTCAATATAGTGCAAGGGCTGGTAAAAGAATATGTATATAATAAAAAAGAAAAAGAAAAAGCAAATGTATATGTTAGTTGTTAGTGAAGGGTCTGGGCATGTAAAAGTAGGGATCGGAAGACGTTGAAGATGAAGATGAAGTTTTGAAGAGCTGAAAGAATTGTTGCTCGAATGAATTGAATTTTCAAGAAGCACATGTTGAGTTTCGAAGTCAAGTTTGTTTAAAAACTGGAGTTCATCCGCAAAAAGTTCAGCAAAATAAAGGTTCTTAGGATATTCCTAAATTGATCCTAACTCAAACTCAAAAAGAATATCAAATTCATCAGCAAATATCTCCTCAAAACTAGACATGAAAGAATGGTTTTCAATGCTTCCTTCTTCCCTATAATCTTCCACAATCTTATTTTCATCGTTACAGCTCACCATTCCCAAAGCAAGTTCTCCTTCTTCACATTCAGATCTGGGTAGGTTCATGTCATCTAAAAAGGTAGGTTCCACACTAACGTTTCTTCCGAAACAATATCAACATGTGATACAAAAATTGTGGGTTCCTGATCATTGATCTCCTCTAACGATCTATCCCAACCATACCCGTCAAATTCACAAGCTCCCTCCTTTAAAATTTGAGCGCAAAAATCAGTCGATTCATGAATTTCTTCTTCAAGTAGTACTTCGGTTAAATCAACCTCTAAATCACTAGTGATAAGAGGTTCAATTGGTACCTGAAGGCTAGTGTCGGACTGACTCGGAGGGTTTTCTTGTTTGTCCTTATAACACTCAGTCAATTCAATTGCATCATCATCTATGAAGTCATCAAAATTTGTTTGTTCATTTATCTCACTCAGGTGACTTCCTAGATGACAGACATCAGCATTATTAGGATCTAATTGATGGTGTTCACTCTTTAGAATCTCTGTAGCTACGTGTTCTTCGATTCTAGCCAAAGATTGAGCTTGAGCGTGAAACAATTGCTCAGACTGCTGTATAAACAGGGCTAGCGTCGCAGGTGTTTAATTCTCAACCGCAATCATCACTTCAATACCCTTCTCTAAATTGGTCAACCTAGCATCCATCTCACTGTCATTCCCTAATGATGGCTCAGTTGTTTCAGGAAGGGAGGGTTGTGACGATGGTGATACTAAAGTTGTTACCCTGTCGATCTCCTTTTCTAAATTTTCAATCATTTTCTCTAGGTTTGAAGTGGGACTGGGTTCGAGAGTGTGAGGTGGGTGACCATTATCAAAACTCTGGGACGGTTGGCCACCCCCTTGAAAAGGGCAATTTTCATGAATGTGGGAAGAATCGTGGCAATTTGAACAAAAGAATTGGGACTGAGTATAAACAAAAGAATAAGAATCATGAAAAATTGAATTGAATTTGGTATCACCCATATCAACAAGAATTCACAAAAATCACAAAAACCAAGAATATCACACCCCCTAGAAGTCTATGTTATGCTAAGTCAACTAGACCTGCTCAAGAACCTGATTGTCGAAGTAAAACTGTGTCGAGAAATGGGCTCAAGATATACAGATCACAAAGCCAGGTAAGTATAGAGATAAAGGGAGGTTATCCAACGCTTTCGCGAAATTCCTTAATTAGAATAACCCTTTCTCGTGAACACTTGCCTAGACATCCTGTGAACAATATACCGTTAAGCAGTGTTCTAAACACAGTTAACTTCACCCAATGAGCGCGAAGTCCTTAAAGTCAAAGTTCTAGTTGATTTTAAATTACTGTGGGTATGCAAGAATGCAGTTTTATGATTTGTGGGCTACAGAGAAAGGTGATGAAATCTTTTACCGTATCTTGTTTTGTTTCGTGCTCTTAATATCCGTATTAAGATGCAAATGCGCAAATCAATAAAAGAATTCAAGAATTCAATCAATAAACCAAGTCTTTTTCCGTTTAGGCTTAAGCGCTGCAACAAATACTAGTTAGTTCTCTGTGCAATTGGTGGCTAGTTTGTGAGAAGAATCCTGCAGAAGATAGAGTATTGGAATGCGTCGGATTTGAGCGAAGGTGTTACAAAATACGTACCGGTGTGATTTTGGTTTAGAAACCCCTTTGAAGTGATTACGGGTATTTGAATATTCACTTGCACGGGTCAAATTATTCGGATCATTGGCACTATACTTCACTAACGTCTTGCACTGGAATTTGAAGCTTGCATCGCATGATCGCTGGTCGTAATTCCTTTAAAATCTGCAAATGTCGGAAAATACGATATTTAGTGCAAAAAGCGATATATATGCCCCAATTCCTGCATACGCAAATTGTATAAATCAAACAATACCACTAGGATACTAACAAGCTACCGGAGACACCACAAAAGAAAAAATCCCAAAACATCACCTTGGACCCGGTGACGCTGGATATTTGAGCAATGTCGCCTGTCAGTTTTAGGAGTTAGGTGCTCGAATTTTTGGTGGGTTCTCTAGGCTAGTTAAGTGTTCTTATGGTATACTTTGATTTTTAAAATAAATTTCAGGGTGTTAGCAGGTTGCAAAGACAGAGAACAAAGTAAAAAAGAATGGTTGTTGTGTTAGTTTAAAAAAATTGAATTAATAGTTAGTTTTGTTAGTACGAACCAGAAATAACAATACCTAATGACTACCAACTCCCCGGCAACGGAACCAAAAACTTGTTGGGGCTTTACCCGCGCGCGCAAACGTGTATGTTTAGAAAATGGAATCGTTTTAAGGAAATGAATGCGCACGCGAGCTCGGTCTTGTTTTAAAATTTATAAACCGCAGGTGCACGGCGCGTTGTAGCGAGCCGGCAATTACGGGTCAATCTGCAGGGAATTGTGTATTAGGTTTTGTTATTTAAGGTTCAACGAATAATGAATTGGTTGGTTTGACACAAAAATATAAAATATGAAAACAAAGAAAACAAGTTAAGAAAGAAATGGCCGCGGCTTTGACTCGGATGGTTGAATCGCGACGAATCCTTCGCCGCTCCCTTGCTCATGAGTTATCTGTCCTTGTGTCGATCCCGAAGCGCAGCATGACTCGTCAAAGCGGTTGCAAAGCAAAAATCATCAAGTTCTTGGATCTTGACTCAAAACACGAAACAAATCCGTATTGTTCATTTACCGTTTGTATGTCTAAGCTTGAGGTATCAATACTAGCACAAGGGTTAGCAAGCATATGACAACATCAAAAACACAAATTAGCGAGTGAGAGCAATTGGTTTTAGTGTTAACTTTGCTAAGTGTTTGTGATAGTATAGGGTATATGAAAGCCGAGGGTTTGTCAAGCACTTGGTCACAAAATACCATATCTAAATTTAGCAAACTTAACATAAAATTGATTTTATCTTAAACATTGTGAAATGGGAAAAGGGAGTGAGTATAGTATATGAAGAGGTTACAAAGTAACCATAGTTTCAAAATACCATATCATATCAATGCATAAACAATTTTTAAGTTAGAATCAAATTAAACATATTAAACATAAACAAGAGGAGGAGGAAGGCAAAGCCTTTCATCTCATTTCTTCACCATCACCACAACCAAAGAAAAATTAGTTACACATAATAATAGCAAAAGAAAGCAAGTAAAAAAAAGAATAAAAGAAACAAAGCAAAAGCAATATTATTAACACTTGATGAAGTTGAGGTATAAGATATTGGTAACTTGTTCAACCTCCATAATGAAGTTCTCAAAAGAAAGCTTCAAGAGGAAAGAAGAAGAAGAAACCATGTTAAAGCCTACTCACTCTCAAGCTAAACCAAAAACTAAGAAAAATGAAAAAAGAATATATCATATGGCATCCCTTGGCTCTAATATGTTCTGGTATTTATAGGCATCAAAATAGAATAAACAAACAATATAGAAGGGATGATATGATGCTTATAAAGTGCCAGAAGAAAAATGGGGATATTTGGAGCAAGGGGGACCGGCGGCGCCGGATTTTGTGGGGGTCTCGCCGGTCTGGATCCGAGCACCAGGGATCGTCTTGGTATGGTGGACTTGTGTGCTCTCTGCTATTTTTCTGGTGTTGTTTGATTTCTCTAAATAACCCTGGTTTGTACTTAGTAGAATTGGAGGGAAAGTGTTGCATTATATCACATCATAACTTTTTGCATTCAACACACATCACACTCACTTGTGTCCACTTGCACAAGTCATGAGTGTGCCAAGGCAGCCCCCGCCATGGTCCATGTCCAAAAAGAGCTATGTGCACACATGTATTGTGTTGTACCAAAATTGTGTACACATGTTTATTTGTAAAAGAGCTCTTTGAATATCGGTCGGTTTTCTGTTCTGATTGCAGTGTCGGCTCCCAAACGTTATATCCGTGATTTTGAGTGTGTTTCCAGTATTATGTCACGAATACATGTAATCTGTAATTATGGAACAGACACTGATTATTAGTACCGATATATCACAAAATAGATAATGAATGAGCGGTATTAAATTGCAGTTTTCTGAGATGAACAAGATGGGAATGCGTGCGCTTTCCAGTGTACGGGCAGAGGGCGCGACGAGATCCGTTACGCATTTACTCAGAAGTAAACACGCTAAGCGTATCTAAGTAATATAATGTAAATGTACACAAGAAAATGACAATAGATGTAATTGAGCAACAACTTTATTTATTAACATTCTTTTTACAATACAATGAAAAGTAAATACATGGAATGAAAGCAATGTCTAAATAGTCGCATAACAGAAATGAAAATATGTAAAAGTAAACTAGATCTCTGGGTCGAAGGCTATCTGATCCAAGTCCTCGCTGGTGGGCTCTGTCTCCAGAAGGTCCGATCGACCTGACAATATTCCAAAAAAAGAAGAAAAGAAATGTCGTCAGCGAACAATCACTTGGTAAGTCCTAAAGGTAAGCAGAGACAGAATAGACAGAAAGAGAATGTAACTTTTAAAATTGTATTATATTGTTAACGCTGTTATTTGTAGCTTGGTACAGAAGATACCAGTGTATACGCGAGGAGTCCCACTATTCCGGAGACTAAGGTATACGGAGCACAAGGAACCGTTCAGCCGCGGTACAACGGCAATGGAGATTTATGTTAGGTGTATTATGGTTACAGTCTCGTGTCACTTTTAACACCTTCCGTACCAATCTATCCCTTATAAACCCCGCGATGTCTTGATTGTATTGTTTGTATTTTATTGTCTTGTATTGTAAATTGTATATGGATGACTTGCCGAAACCATGATATCAGTAATGGAATGGATATAATGGATGCACATGTAAATGGAGAATATCCATAGTTCGGTTCAGTCAATATAGATTGATATAGATTGAATAGACGGATTCATATTGTTGTACTGTAAGTTTATACTTGAATCATATTCAAGTCAGATTGATTAGATCGAGACTCAATCTGAGTCAGACAATTAGAAAATAAATTGAAATCCTGAATTAGGTTTTGGTGTTATTGGTAACCGCTGCACATGGACGGCAGGATTTGTGTCTTTTTCCAAGACAATTACCGTATTTATAACACCGTTTATTAGATTGTCTACCTTAAATAGGCAAGCACCCATATCTCTGACTCCCTGAGGCTCAAGAGACTGGTCCCGCTTAAACCTATGTTTATTAGGGCCCTTATTATAATTCAGTATAACTTGAGAGGGTTTTATGTAAAAATAGTTTAATATAATTTTCAAAATACACCTCAAGTAATTAATTATCGTATTTAGGGTTTTCATAGATGTATATTTTATAATTGTAAAATCTCTAGTGAGTAGAATCTAATTTCCATAGTATATGGTATTTTATTGAAATATTGGAATTTTGTTGTATTTGGATGGTATTTTCATGTAATAGTGATTCTTTTGATTTTAGAAAACATTGGAATATGTATATAATTAAAATAGGTATTTTGATAATAAATATATTTATATTTAATGAAAATAATTTATTTATTTTCTTGTAGAAATCTCATTTTCTAAAGAAAAAAATGTATAAAAATTCTATCGAGATCGAATGCTCCTTACGGAGGTCTGCATCTCGCTCTACTAGGCCAAAGAATGTGCGATAATTCACACCATCCCGAACGAGGTCCCCAAAAGTGGGTTGTAGAGGCGCAATAGCATGGAAATGTTTAATACATCCTTTTATAGGAAACGGTTTTGTAAGTTTAGGGTATTTATTTGTAAAGTCGTATTTTCCTGTATTGTATTGTCCCAAATTTCATCATGCTATGATAGAGATGTGTGTTGTGATGAGGTATGTCATTATCTCATGAACTATCTAAAAGTATAGTAAGGAATTATGATGATTTATGTCGAAACTAAAGTATATAGTATTTTTCTGAAAAAGTGCGATAAAAGTTACAAAAATGATTCTTTTAAGGTGAAAATCATTTTAATAGATTTATTAATGTTCGTTAAACAATATGTGAGAGTATGGTATATTCTTGATTAAGAAAAGTTGAGTTTTGAAAATAAAACCGAAACGGAAGTCGGATTAACTCCGCTTCCGTCAGGTTTTAGAATTTGAAAGTTTTAGAATTTGAGATGAGAGGGAAAGAAGGGACTTACTGATTAGTGTATGATTTTACGATCAAAGATAATTTACCGCAATCAAGAACGGCGTCGCTTTGCAGCTAGCCGGTGAGTACGGGTCGATCCACAGAGATGTGTAATTTTCCTAAGTGTTCTTACGAGCTAATTCCAATGGTTGTTTGGTCTTTTAATTGAATCTAAAAACTAAGTTGTACGATGATTAGAAACTTGCTAAGATTAGGTCTAAGGTGGAGTTTGATAAGATTGAATGTCACACCTCTTTCAATACCCTAAATTAAATCTTTTTAGAAGTTACAGCAATTATTAGTAAAGAGGATTAGGATGATTGGGAAGAAACGAAGTTTCTTCCTCTAGATCCTTGTCTGTCCTTTCCTAATAATTGCTCTAACCTTCATGGGAGACATGCATGTCCGGTCCTTTATACTACGGTTTCACCGTTATCTCGTGGGTAGGGTGCCGTAGGGAGCGGATCATGCATGCATGCATGAACTTCTAGTTATTAAAAATAATTGGGCACGAAAGAGATGGGAGATCTTCATCTCTCAATCCCTCCGTTATTCCTCACCCTAACAAGCGAGGAAATTACTCGCTCATTAGGGGATCTATAAAAAATATCATTTTAAGATTGTGTATTTTTAGATCTACTGGATTAATTTCCTACTGCAGTTTAAGAGATTCTACACTAGATTTAACTAAGACAAGATTAGTTAATCTAAGGCAAGAATTTAATTATAAACTAAGGCAGAAATTAAAAGATAAACTTACAAGAATGATGCTCTTAAATCTTCCAAAGAACCTGAATTTTTATTTATTGAAAAGAGGCATCCCTCATACAATCTTTAGAGTACATACTTATAGGAAAAGAGGACAATTAGGGTTACAATTGCTCGCATATGTGCTGTTACAGATATACCCCCGAAAAATCCCAACAAAAGCACCGACGCACCGCCAGGAGAAATCTGCACCGACACGCGCATCAGATGGCCGCGGAACCGCGGCATGGGTGGGGGTGGGGCCGCGGTTCCGCGGCCCTTTGGTGAGGTCATCTGCTCAATTTTTCTGGGTTCCTTTTTACTGCTTGGGCTTTTTATTTCTTCAGTTCTTTTCTCCATTTGGCTTCTGAATCTTCTCCAGATCTTTCAGTGAAAACTTGCAATAGTCTTTTAACCGTTCACTTTGACATTTTGGACCATGCGTTGCCTTGTACAATTGTGAACTGTTCTTCGTCTAGGCTTGACTATGATCCTTCTACTTGTTGGTCAAAATTCCCTCTTTTGTATCATCTTCCGTGTTTTTTTACTGTTTTCGCTCCAAGAACCTGTAACCTGTAATATGTAGCAGACATGCGTCAAAAGCACCTGTTTATTTATAAAACGAATAAGAATGGAGAATATAATAATACAATATTATGGTGTGAACAAATACCCCTAAACTTATCTTTTGCTCGTCCTCGAGCAAACTTATTTTTATTCACGACAAAAACCTAACCGCACTTTCGCAGGGAATCGCGATTGCACTGAGCTCGTGCAACAAGCCGTTAAACCTCTAGGTGTCCCTAGTAGGAGGAGTGTTGTCTCCTGAGGGTTTTCAGCGGATACTACCCACAAAATCCTATCAATTAACCCCACTGACTTTAATTCTCCAATTAGGTTTTCTAACAAGGAATTCTATTATCATTGACTCGTAAATTACCCACCCATATTCTTCACACTTCCTCATCATTTAACTTAAGATTATATATGTTCGATAGACTTACTCAGCTTTCGGCACTTCTTAAGTTTTCCTTCTAAGGTTCCATCTCCACTTAGGAATTTTTCTATCAACTCTACTAAAGATACAAGTTTTATTCTTCAATCCTTTCTCTTATCTCAACTCTAATCATATATCCCCACGTGTGTGTATAAATCACCCCTACACTTGGAAATTCAAATCAAGCAATCATACCCTTGTCTGTTGTCCAAAGCACTAATTAACTGGTGAATTCTTAATGAATTTTTGCTTACACATCCTTCATGCGACTGTTAATACTTCTTGAGGTACCAACAACCGATTACAAGATATGTTTGCACTTTAAAGCGTAATTCCTAGTCTTGCAACACCCAAGGCTTTTAGCAGTGACTCCCAAACCAGTTGGTCTAAGGCACTAGGTGATGAAGCACCCTCGCTAAATATTTTTTTCTATTTTTGCAGCCTTAAGTAATCACAAAGACCAGTGTTCATTTTTTCTTTATTCACATTTTTTTTATTTTCTTCGTACTAAGGACGTTAGACAAGAGCATTTCAAGGTCTCTTCTACTATTCCAAGTTTTAAGGTGCGTGATTGTGCAATTTGTAGGGTATACATTTTTAGAATCTAGATTTAAGCTAGGAATTATTTTTCAAACTTATACTCTAATAAGAATATCAATATTTTTCCTTTATTTCAACTTAGCCCAAAAAGTGAACTCAAAATTTGCCTAGTTCTAAATAAACTACAAAGACATATACTTTCTACCGTTAATCTTTAAAGAAGGTTATTTTTAGGGTTTTCAATTTACCAAGTCTAAGATCTAGTTGTTCGTATCCAGTTAACCTAATTGTTAAACTCAAGTTAAATATGGCCAATACTTTTTATAATTTTTGATAATTTTCAAATTTTTATGGGTTTTCAAATAAATATGCAAATGTAAAAATATACATATGAATGCGAAGGAAGAAGACGTACCGAGCATACCCCCAAACTTAAACTTGACAGTGTCCTCACTGTCATGCTGCACCAAGAGGGTCGATAATGTCGGCAAGGTCCTGCTTATTAACATATTTACAAATTATACACACCCCCAAACTTATTTGAAATAAAGTTTTGGAAAATTGATTGGTAATTCGGGGGTGAAAGTGGAGGAAAATCAATCAGTGTAAATCGGCTCCTGCAAAAACAGGAGCTCCTCCGACGGGTCCGCTGTGAGGAACGGTTTCAATCGATGTCCATTAACTTTGAATAAAGTACCGTCCTCAGAATTTTCAAGATCAACCGCACCGTGCGAATAAACGGTGCGAACAACATATGGCCCTTTCCATCTAGAGCGGAGCTTGCCGGGGTGATAATGTAACCGAGTGTCATAGAGTAAAACCTGTTGACCAGGTTCAAAAGTTTTTCGCAAAAGGTGTTTATCGTGGAACACCTTAGTTTGGTTCTTAACAATTTCAGCATTATCATACGCCTCGTCCCGCAGCTCTTCTAGTTCATTTAATTGCAGCTTTCGGTTGCTGCCCGCATCTCCTAAAGATAAATTCAACTCTTTGATAGCCCAAAATGCATTGTGCTCAATTTCTACCGGGAGGTGGCAAGCCTTCTCGTAAACAAGCCGGTATGGAGACATACCAAGATCGGTCTTGTATGCAGTACGGAAAGCCCATAGTGCATCGATCAGTTTGAGTGACCAATCTTTACGGTTTTTAGACACCGTTTTCTCCAAGATTTGTTTGATTTGCCGATTTGAAATCTCGGCTTACCCACATGTTTGGGGATGGTATGGCGTTGACAGCTTGTGGGTTATAGAATATTTGCGCATTAAGAACTCAAAAGTCCTATTGCAAAAGTGCGAACCGTTATCACTTATGATCGCTCGAGGGTGCCCAAATCGAGAAAAGATGTGTTCTTTAAGAAATCGAACGATAACCTTATTGTCATTCGTACGGCTAGGCACAGCCTCGACCCACTTTGAAACGTAGTCAACAACCAACAGAATATAAACATTCCCAAAAGAATTGGGAAATGGTCTCATGAAGTCTATACCCCAAACATCAAAAACATCGACAACCAAAATTGGTTGGAGCGGCATTTCATTTCTCCGCGATATCCTGCCCAAGTGTTGGCACCGGGAGCATGTCTTGCAGTATTCATATGCATCCTTGAAGAGTCGTGGCTAATAGAAACCACACTGCAAGATTTTTTCGGCTGTCTTCTTTGGGCCAAAGTGCCCGCCACATGCTTGATCGTGGCAAAAAGACAGCACACTCTTAAACTCATTTTCCGGTACACACCGACGAATGATTTGGTCGGAACAGTATTTAAAAAGATAAGGTTCGTCTCAGTAAAAATGCTTTGCTTGGGATAAGAATCGAAGTTTATCCTGTTTCGACCAATCTTTAGGTATCAAGCCGGTGGCTAAGTAGTTTACTATATCAGTGAACCATGGTTCGCAAGAAACGGTCAAGAGTTACTCATCGGGAAAAGCATCAGTGATAGGAAGTTCAAGTGTAGGCGAAGAAGGAAGTCGTGAAAGGTGATCGGCCACTACGTTTTCACATCCTTTTTTGTCCTTTATGACAAGGTCAAACTCTTGTAGCAGGAGGATCCAACGTATTAGTCTCGACTTAGCATCCTTCTTCGCAAAATGGTGGCGAAGAGCTGAATGATCCGTATACACAACAACTGGAGAGACGATTAAATAAGGCCGAAAATTTTCAAGTGCAAACACAACTGCTAAAAACTCTTTTTCTGTTGTTGTGTAGTTTAGTTGGGCCTCATTTAATGTACGGCTAGCGTAATAAATCACGTGCGGCATCTTGTTAATGTGCTGTCCAAGGACAGCACCAATGGCAAAATCTGATGCGTCGCACATAATTTCGAAGGGGTGCGTCCAGTCTGGAGATGAAAGAATGGGCGCAGAAATGAGAGAGTGTTTCAAAGACTCGAATCCTTCCATGCAAGTTGAGTCGAAATCAAAGGTTGTGTCCTTGGCCAATAAGAGAGTCAAAGGTATAGCAATTTTGCTAAAGTCCTTGATGAACCGTCTATAAAAACCGGCGTGACCAAGGAAAGCTCGGATGTCTTTGACGCATTTAGGAGGAGGAAGATTAGAAATGACTTCAATTTTGGCTCTATCAACCTTTATGCCGTTTTGCGAGATGACATATCCTAAGACAATGCCTTCTCGTACCATAAAATGGCACTTCTCCCAATTCAAAGTTGGGTTTTTATCCCTACAGCGGGTAAGAACTGCGTCAAGATATCGTAAACACTCGTCGAAGGAGTTACCAAAAATGGAGAAATCATCCATAAAGATCTCCAAAAACTTTTCAACCATGTCTGAAAAGATCCCTATCATACACCGCTGAAATATAGCAGGTGCATTGCATAATCCAAAGGGCATGCGACGATAAGTAAAAGTGCCAAAGGGACAAGTAAATGTGGTCTTGTCTTGATCCTCTTTGGCTATGGGGACTTGGTTATAACCGGAATAGCCATCCAAAAAACAATAGAACTCGTGTCCAGCCAACCGTTCCAGCATTTGGTCAATGAAAGGTAAAGGAAAGTGGTCTTTCCTTGTCGCGGCATTGAGTTTTCTATAGTCGATGCAAACTCGCCACCCAGTTTGGGTGCTAGTGGGAATTAACTCATTTGCCTCATTGGTAATGACCGTAATGCCTGATTTCTTTGGCACGACATGAATGGGGATAACCCATTGGCTATCCGAGATAGGGTAAATGATACTACTATCAAGACATTTAACAATCTCCTTCTTGACAGCCTTTTTCATAATTGGGTTGAGGCGTCTTTGTGGATCCCTTGCCGGCTTGGCATCATCCATCAAGTGTATATGATGTTCGACTATGAGGGGACTAATCCCCTTGATGTCCGCCATAGACCAGCCAAAAGCTTGCCGATTATTGTGTAAGACCATTAAAAGAGCCTTCTCTTGCTCAAGAGCTAGAGAGGCCGATATGATAACGGGTAAGGTCTCATTATCACCTAGATAAGCATATTTTAGGTGCGACGGCAAAGGCTTTAATTCGAGTTTAGGAGGTGAAACAATAGATGGTAACAATGGAGTAACTGTTTCAAACTCGAAGGATTCCATCAAAGGTTCAAATCGAGTGTACGCAACCGAGTCGGATGGTTCAACTAACTCATCCGAAAAAGCAAAAGACTCAAGCTCGGGTGGTGAGTCTTCGAAATCGTTAACAAAGGTGAAACACTCATAATCGTTGTCCGCCGAAAAAACTGTGTCGGATTCTAGGAGGAACGCGCTAGTGGCGTTAACATTGCTGTGATCGAACAAAAATTTTTCGAACTCACAGTCCTCCTCCGCGATCTCATTGATCGAGCAAACATCAAGTACGCTAGCATTAGGCTCGGCAGGCTGACTCCCCAACTTAAAAATATTGAGTTCAATTGTCATATTGCCAAAAGATAGATTCATTGAACTATTACGACAATTGATCACCGCGTTGGAGGTCGCCAGGAATGGTTGACCAAGTATCACCGGAATTTGACTCCGGGGGTTAGCGACAGGTTGTGTATCCATAACAATAAAGTCTACGGGGAAAATGAAATCCCCTACTCTAATTAACACATCCTCCAGCTCTTCCCTAGGATGGGTAATTGATCGGTCGGCCATTTGGAGAGTACAGTGAGTGGGCTTAAGCTCTCCAACGCCTAATTGCTCGTACACAGAATAAGGTAGTAAATTGACACTAGCACCAAGATCTAATAGTGCTATTGATGTTCTTGTCCCCAATTGTTATCGAAATAGTAGGACAACCGGGGTCCTTTTGCTTTGGGGGTAAAGAATTTACAATAGCATCACTAACAGGACTAGCCACGAAAACTTTCTTTGGTACTTGTGACTTCCTCTTTTTGGTGCATAAGTCCTTTAAGATTTTTGCATATGAAGGAACTTGTTGGATTGCATCCAAAAGAGGGGTATTTATGCTAACCTGTTTGAACAACTCGACAATCATCTCCATTTGTGGAGTTGGTTTATTGGATCTCAACCGGTTTGGAAAAGGTACATTTTGAAAGGTTGTTGAGTCCAATTTTTGCGGATCAGATTGTTGAGTTGGAACGGAACCCCGTGTAGATGTGTTCGTGTTGTGAGAAGTGGGTCCGTTCGAGCTAGAAGAAGTAGAGCCGTGTGAAGGATGGAGAATAGGCTCTAACGAAGAAGAAGAAGAAGAAGAAGAAGAAGAAGAAGAAGGTGAAGAAGATGAAGAAGGGCCACCGGCAGGGGTGTCATGGTTAATACCCACATTGTTTTGCAACACTTTTCCGGATCTCAACGTGGTCACAGCATTTACGTTATGATTTTGCTGTTGATATGCAGCATGTGCATGACCGGGATTGGGCAGTGGTTGAGATAGGAGCTTTACTTTTTCTCGCTCGCTCAATGCTGCATTGAGTTGTGCAATTTGTGCCTCAATAGATTTGATGCTTTGATCGTGTGAGGCACTATTTTGCACCAAAGATTGAATAGAAGTCTCTAATCTTGCTGTAGATTGTGTAGATTGCTTTAGGAACGCATCTAGATTTCTTTCGAGCGAAGTAACCTTGTCATTATTAGGTTGAACAAAATTGTTTGGCGCGTAAGAATTGTTAGGCATAAAATTGTTCACTTGATTAGGGTAAGGTTGCTGTTGGAAAGGTTGTTGAAATTGAGTTTGTGGGGGTGCTTGTTGTTGTTGTGGAGGATGAGGCCTTTGAAAATTGTTATTTCCTTGGAATTGTTGATTTTGGTTCCAAGAGAAATTTGGATGACTCCTCCACTCCGGATTGTATGTCGAAGAGTATGGATCGTTTCTTTATCGTTGCTGAAAGGCAGCATTGACTTGATCATGTCCTTGAATAGATGCATTGTAAGGACACTCTTCGGTGAGATGTGATGGATCCGCACAACAAGCACAAACAGCTCGTGGAGGCATAACAGGGGCAGGAGAAGACGATGAGATTTTGGTCTCAATCGCTTCTAGCTTTTTCGTAAGAGCGGCCATCTCGGCCTTCATAGCAATCGACATATCTAATTGATGTATGCCTGCCCTAGATTGATCACTAGAAGAAGATGATGTGGTCTTGGTGCTCTCCCACTGAATTGTTTGTTCACTAAGGTCCTCAAGAAACTGCCACGCTTCCTCACTAGATTTGGTTAGAAAGTGACCTTGACAGATGGTTTCTAGCAACTACTTCGTTGCCGGGTTCAATCCCTCGTATAATGTTTGGCAGAGTTACCAACTTTCGATCCCATGATGAGGGCATTGAACGAGTAGGTCTTTAAATCTTTCAAAACACTTCCAAAATGGTTCGTGAGGAAGCTGGGAAAATTGTATAATCTCATTAAGGATTCTAGAAGTTTTGTGATGAGGATAGAACTTTTTAAGAAAAGCTTTCACAAGCTCGTCCCAATTTCTAATTGAATGTGATGCGGTGTTGTATAGCCACTTCTCGACTAGGTCACATAAGGTGAAAGGAATGGCCCTTAGCCTTATAGCGTCATCACTTAATTGGGTCGTTTTCATCATAGCGCAAACGTTTTGGAATTTATTGATAAAGATATAAGCATCTTCAGATTCCAAACCATGAAATTTTGGCAGCATATTGATGAAACGGGGTTTTATTTCAAAATTGTCCCCATTTGCCGGTGGGGGTGAAAGGCAGGTAGGTAAAGAAGTGTGGACAGGGTAAAAAAGATCCTGGAGCGCAACTCGCGAGGGCGCTTCAACAGGCGGGTGATTCGGGTTATTCGCACCTAACGGAGGTGGAATCATTCCCGTCGGTAGGGTATTGTTGGGGTTGAATCCCGACATGCCTTCGGAGGAAGAATTTGAAAGTGGAGGTAAGAAAGTGGACGGAATTTCGACTTCGGTGTCGAAAGGTTCATCGGTCGGTACCAACGAAACACGGATTAATCGGGCGTTAGTGTCCCTAGTCCAAAGTGACATACACTAAAGGGGTAGTGTAGTCAGAAAAATGAAAGACAGAATGTGGAGGTAAGATAACCTCAATGAGAGGAAGTGGTGTAAGTGAGTTGCAAGATATCTTTAGCGATAAGTTGCAAGTTTTGAAAAGATTTTTCTTTTTTCTTTTATGTGAAATTTTTGCAGAAGATTTTTGAAAAGAGACTTGTGACACAAATGCGATCAACCACACATGCACAATCAGGCCTAGATCTAGGGTCACCTAGGTCAGCTAGACAGCTCCTAACTAGGGTTAGAAATAGAACCTCAAAGCGCCTCTTCACCGCCAATTGCGGCCAGGTAAGTGCCAGGTAAGTGGGAGGATCCCCGCTACAAGTAGCGGTCCTAATTAAGTAACCACTTGCCTTGACACACTTGCCTAGACACCGCAAAGTCAGGTTAGGATAAACGGTCGATGCCTATGACTAGTCCTTTGTCCTATTGAGCTCGAAATCCTTAGGGCTGAGTCTAGTATTTTTTAATTAATAGTGGTCAATGCAAATGCCTTAAGTGCTTTCTGGGGTCCTGGGAAGGGTGATGAAATCCCCACCCAATCTGAGTTTGGTCAATAGCCCCTTAAAGTCCGATTAAATTATGCAAAACAGTAAATTCACTTGCAATTAATTATTTTTAAGCGCGGCGCAAAGAAACCTGAAGAAAATTTGTTATTGAGAAGGGGGAAGAAGATTTTTTAGCGCAAAGAAATCCTGCAGAAAATTTCGCAAAAGATATATGTAGATTGGCAGAGGAGGAAAAGAAAAACAAACCGAGAAAATTTCACGCAACGATACCACGTGGCGGCCGCGGTTCCGCGGTTTGGGGCGCTCTAGAGCCGCGGTTCTGCGGTCTGTAGGAAGGATCAGCGAACTGGAAAAATTGTGCTATGCTGTTATGGACTTCTCCCTCTGTTTTGATGTACCCTTTTCTGTTTCACCCTCTGTAAATTTCCAGATCCGAGATTTTTCGCTGTTCCTGCAAGATTCAAACGATAACCCTTCAAACAATAAAAAAAATGATAATTTTTTTTGTACTTTCTGTATTTTCAGATTTTTATGATTTTTAAAATTTATATCAACCCGAAATTACAAATAGGAAATTTTTACGCCATCCCCGGAAACGGCGCCATTTGATTAGTGTATGATTTTACGATCAAAGATAATTTACCGCAATCAAGAACGACGTCGCTTTGGAGCTAGCCGGTGAGTACGGGTCGATCCACAGGGATGTGTAATTTTCCTAAGTGTTCTTACGTGCTAATTCCAATGGTTGTTTGGTCTTTTAATTGAATCTAAAAACTAAGTTGTACGATGATTAGAAACTTGCTAGGATTAGGTCTAAAGTGGAGTTTGATAAGATTGAATGTCACACCTCTTTCAATGCCCTAAATTAAATCTTTTTAGAAGTTACAGCAATTATTAGTAAAGGGGATTAGGATCATTGGGAAGAAACGAAGTTTCATCCTCTAGATCCTTGTCCGTCATTTCCTAATAATTGCACTAACCTTCATGGAAGACATGCATGTCCGGTCCTTTATACTACGGTTTCACCGTTATCTCGTGGGTAAGGTGCCGTAGGGAGCGGATCATGCATGCATGCATGGAGTTCTAGTTATTAAAAATAATTGGGCACGAAAGAGATGAGAGATCTTCATCTCTCAATCCCTCCCTTATTCCTAACCCTAACAAGCGAGGAAATTACTCGCTCATTAGGGGATCTATAAAAAACATCATTTTAAGATTGTGTATTTTTAGATCTACTGGATTAATTTCCTACTGCAGTTTAAGAGATTCTACACTAGATTTAACTAAGGCAAAAGATTAATTAATCTAAGGCAAGAATTTAATTATAAACTAAGGCAGAAATTAAAAGATGAACTTACAAGAATGATGCTCTTAAATCTTCCAAAGAATCTGAATTTTTATTTATTGAAAAGAGGCATCCCTCATACAATCTTTAGAGTACATACTTATAGGAAAATAGGACAATTAGGGTTACAATTGCTCGCATATGTGCTATTACAGATATTCCCCCGAAAAATCCTAACAAAAGCACCGACGCACCGCCAGGAGAAATCTGCACCGACACGCGCATCAGATGGCCGCGGAACCGCGGCATGGGTGGGGGTGGGGCCGCGGTTCTGCGGCACTTTGGTGAGGTCGTCTGCTCAATTTTTCTGGGTTCCTTTTTACTGCTTTGGGCTTTTTATTTCTTCAGTTCTTTTCTCCATTTGGCTTCTGGATCTTCTCCAGATCTTTCAGTGAAAACTTGAAATGGTCTTTTAACCGTTCACTTTGACATTTTGGACCATGCGTTGCCTTGTACAATTGTGAACTGTTCTTCGTCTAGGCTTGACTAGGATCCTTCTACTTGTTGGTCAAAAGTCCTTCTTTTGTATCATCTTCCGTCTTTTTCATTGTTTTCGCTCCAAGAACCTGTAACCTGTAATATGTAGCAGATATGCGTCAAAAGCACCTGTTTATTTATAAAACGAATAAGAATGGGGAATATAATAATACAATATTATGGTGTGAACACTTACTGGATTAAAAGAGAGGGGAGAGGTAGGAGAAGGATTGGGAAGCGTCGGGACGTCGTTGCATCGCCGGAATGTCCTCGTAAGTTCGTCGGAGTTTCGCCCTTTGCTAACTCCACTTATACACTAAAAGGCTTGGGAATTTGGTATAGTTTTTGTAATAGAATTTTGAGTGATAGGGGTGTAAAACAGAGTGTGTATTTATAGGGAAAATTAGGGTTTAGGGGGTGATGAATTTGAGAATTAAAATGCATTTAAAAGGAATTAAATGGGTGATTTAAGTTCTCTGGACAATGTGCAGAGAAAATAAATAGTGTGAAAGGGAGTAGGGTAGGCCAAGGGTTGCAGGGTAAAATTTTAGAGAGATTTACCCACGGTTGACCCGGTGGTACCGGCCAGAATGGGCATTTCGCCGGTTTAGTACCGTCGGGTGGGGGTGGGTCTTCTGCCACGTGTCGGGTTCGATTGATATTCCACAGTGCGCATGTTTAAATTCTATGTGACTTTTGGTTTTACGTGTTGTGCACGTGTTGACCCTTGGGCTTCTAAAAAAATTTTAAAAAAATTAAATAAAAAGAATATGTGGCTGATGGGATTTGAACTCTGGTGCTATGTCTCAACAGTGCAAGGTCTTACCAGTGAGCTACAAACTCCTTCTTGCTGTTCAAAAGCAAAACAATTTCTTATAGCATTCACAGGATTTGCAAATACCCCAATTGTACATTAATTTTTAAACAATTTTATGTATAGTGAAATTGGAGTTGTTACAGTCTACCCTCCTTACAAAAGTTCTGTCATTGAAATTTACAATTTATTTTAAGAACTAATTTACAAATAAATGAGAATATCTTGCACGCATCTCATCTTTCCTTTCCTATGTTGATTCTCCTGGTGTGTCTTTTCTCCACATCACTCGAATCAAGTTGACTTCCTTGTTCCGAAGTGACTTCACCTTTCTATCCAGGATCTCAACAGGTTGTTTCTCACAAGATAAATCTGGCTATACAGTGAGCTAGGAATGATCAAGAATATGGTTGGGATCACTCACATACCTTCTGAGTTGGGATATGTGGAATACATTATGCACTCCTTCCAATGAAGGTGGAAGTGCCAAGCGATAAGCCACTTCACCGACTCATTCGAGTATGTCGAATGGTCCAATATACCTTGGACTTAGCTTACCCCGTCTTCCAAAACGAATCACTCCACAGTTTGGAGATATCTTCAGAAATACATGATCTCCCGGCTGGAACTCCAAATGACGGCGCTTTGCATCAGCCCAGTGCTTCTGTCGATCTTGGGCTATGTGCATTCGTTCACTGATAGCATAAACTACGTCAACAGTTGCTACTATCATCTCAGGTCCTGGGAGTTCTTTATCTCCGATGTCGTCCCAACTTAATGGCGATCGACACTTTCTTCCATAAAGTACTGCAAAAGGTGCCATTCCTATACTTGCTTGGTAGCTGTTGTTGTATGAAAACTCCATAAGATGTAGGTGATCTTCCCATGATCCTCCGAAGTCTAGCATACACACTCTGAGCATATCTTCCAAGATCTGAATAGTTTGCTCAAACTGACCATCAGTTTGTGGATGATAAGCTGTACTAAAATTCAGACTTATTCCCAAGCTCGCTTCAGACTTTTCCAAAATTGCGATCGAAATCTAGTGTCACGATCGGAGACAATGCAGACCGGTACTCTATGAAGTCTCACAATTTCCTACGTAAGTTCATGGGTATCAGAGATTGTACATTTATGAAGAGTTCAAATCTTATTTAGATTCTTACCTCCATATACTTCTTTGCTAATGTCGCAGTAGATTGGCCAACTCGAAATGGGATGAAATGAGCCGACTTTGTGAGTCGATCCACAATAACCCATACCGCATCGTTACCCTTTGTGCCGCAAGGAAGTGCAGTCACAAAATCTATTGTGATGTGTTGCCACTTCCATTCTGGGATAGGTAACGGTTGAAGTAATCCAGCAGTCCTGTGATGTTCAGCCTTTACTTGCTGTTCATCTCAGAAAACTGCATTTTAATACCACTCATTCATTATCTGCTTTGTTATATATTAGTACTATTAACCAGTGTCTGCTCAGTAAATACAGATTATAAGTATTTATGACACAATACTGAAAATACACTCAAATTCACGGATATAACTTTTGTGAGCCGACACTGCAACCGGAACTGCAAACCGATCGATATCCAAAGAGTTTCTTTTTGCAACATGAATGTGTACATAATTTTGGTCCAACACAATATAAGTGTGCACATAACTCTTTGGCACATGGACCATGGTGGGGCTGCCCATGGCATATGGTGGGCATAAGTGAGGTGATGTGTTATAAATGTAAAAAGATGTGATGTGATATAATGCTACAAGTTTCCCTCCAAATCCCTGAATACAGCCCAGGTTCATATAGAGAAATCAAACAATATTAGTAGGATTATGGAGAGCACACAACATCACACAACCAACACGAGCCAAATAGCTCGGACCTAGCCCGGCGAGACCCCACCAAAACCCGGCTCCACCGGACCCCCTAGCTCCATTCATCCCCATTTTCTTCTGGTCATTTAATGGGGTCACAGCAGCCCAGCTATATTGTTTATTTATTCAGGAGTTGTGCCTATAAATATAGATCAATGAGCAAGGGAATGGTGGTCATATAATTTATATACTTTTGGACTTGGATACTTCATTTTTCTATTTTGTTCTTGTACATAGTTAGTTCACCTTGAGTTTTTTACCTTCTCTTGATCTTGCAACCTCTTCATTGAGCTTGCAAGTTTAAGCTTTGGTTATTGTACTCATGGTTTGTATCATCACTTAGAATTAATAAAGCTTTCATTTGTGCTTTTGGATTCTTAGTATTTTCTATTTCTTTTACTTACTTGCAATTTATTTCTTACCATTTACTTACTTTCAATGTTATGTTATTCTTTTTATTTCATTTCATTTGCTCTTTCTTTTTTTTTGTCTTAATGTTTTGTAAATAATGGTGTTGTTAAGAAAAAGAATGGTATTGTAAGTTAGGAATTCCATGTTCTCATTTCTTTTGCCCAATATTTTCCAATTGAACTCCGTCCAAACCTTACACAAGCTCTCCGTTAGGCACCCTGCCCTACCAAGATATCGGTGACCCCTAACCGTGACCGGTTGCGTTCGGTTTGGCCGGAGGTGAAAGTCAAGAGACAAGAACGGGCAGACAAGGGTCAATAAGCAGGATTTCACAAATACCGTGCTTAAGCACCCTAATCCACGTTGTTGTCGATTTCTCAAGCTTCAATGTTCAAGCTCGGCTCAAAGGATTGAGTACGGATTTCCCTAGCTTACACTAACCTATCTATTCCTAACAAACTTATACTTGCATATACAAACACATAGGAGAATCGAACATTCCGACCATCGCATTAACTCTTCATAACAAGAACACAAAACGCACCGTCTCCCTACAGACGACCCATACTCATCGCGGCTCGCTACGCGCGACACCGTCTTTGATTGCGGTTATTTTAAATTCTTTCTAAAAACGACATGCCAAAAGCATGCTAATCAAATGGCGCCATTACCGGGGAGACGGTAACATTTTTATTCTTATTGTTTCAGATTAATCTCTGTATATCCTGTTTATAAATCTAACACCATTCCAAAAACAAAACTAAAAAACTAAAAAAATTTCAAAACCAAAATAAAAATTGACATTCTAACCTTTTTACTCTTGGAAATTTGACCTGCTACCATTTTGGGACTAATTAAAAATGATAAACAATAACATTGAGATACTAGTAGAACAATTAGATCACTGAAAAAATTGAAGCCCAAATTCACCAAGTAGCCCGGCGACTTCCCCCTAAAGTCCGGCGCCGTCGGTCTAATCATCCTCGTTTGCTCCCAAATTTTTCTCTGTGCTCCAATGTTCTATTATCATCCCAATTTTATTGTTTGATTTTTTTAATTATATATGTGCAGGAGTTTGGGCATTCATATCGTTTTTCGCACTAAAAATTCGTTTTTCCGACATTTGCAGATTTTGACGGATTTGCGAACCGCGATCGTGTGGAGTAAAGTGTACATTCAAAATTAAGGTGATTGCGAAGTACAGTGCCAAAGATCCGGATAGTTTGACCTGTGCAAGTGAACGTTTCAAGCTAGCCGGATTCAATTCAACGAGGGTTCCTTAACCTGAAAACTTATCGGTACGTATTTCCTAACACCTTCTTTCTCAAATCCGACGCATCTAATATACTATCTTTGCAGGATTCTTTACAGGATTCGCTGTCAAACGCCAAAAACATAAAAAAAAAAAAGGTTGTTTGATACTTTGAATAACTTTTTCATTGATTTGTGCATTGCATCCATTAATACGGACTTAAGGGCAAGCAAACCCAACAACATATGGTAAAAGATTTCACCACCTTTTCCGTGGCCCACAAATCATGAAATTGAGCATAACGTTTACCCGCACAAAATTTAAAAGAAACTAGACTTTAATCCTTTAAGGACTTCGCACTCATTAGGAGTAGTTAATTGTATTTAGAACACCGCTTAACGGTATATCGTTCACGGGGTATCTAGGAAAGTGTTCACGGCAAAACCGCCAAAAGAGAAAAGGCTATCTAATTAAGGAGCTTCGCGAAAGCGTTGGAAAACCTCCCCTTATCTCTGTACTTACCTGGCCTTATGATCAGTATATCTTGAGCCCGTTTCTCGACACAGTTTTACTTCAACAATCAAGTTTTTGAACAGATCTAGTTGACCTAGGTAAGCCCTACACTGATTAGGTATATGGTATTGTGTCGTGATTATTTTTTTTTATCTTTTGTGTGTATATATCATACTTTTGTTGATAACTAACATAAAAAAAACTCACATTCTTTTTCTCCTTTTTCTTCTCTTCATATTATGGGTACCCCACATATACCAACTCTTGCTGAACTATGGTACCCACAACCAGACATTATTTCTTACGGTTCTTGTTTTGGTAGAACTTCGAACGATCCCTCCATGCCCAAACTTTCGTTGAAAGATTGGATAGACAAGTCTAGGACAAACAATTGGACTCCGCAATCCACTTCGTATCAACCGTTTCAACCTCCCCAACCTTCTTACGTTGATACCACTTTTGAAAGTCATGTTGCAACTCCGAAACCTATGTCCATCGCTGATCGAATTGAACAATTCCGTAGCCGATCTTTCACTCCTTTCACCACTTCCAATTCTTTTGATCAATAATTCCAATCACCTTCTTATCATAATATGGATCTTATTCCTGTCCAACCATTCGATTCCAATCAATCCTACCCGACTTTTACACCTTCCCTAGACATTACTTCTGAACAGCCTTTTGGGAGTTTCAAGTATCCAAACGAGTTTGAATACTGAAACCCCTTCACAGCCCTTGTCTAGTCTTGAACAGTCGTTGGAAGAATTTCGGGTAGCATCATACCAACAGATGATGGATTTGAATGCATCCATGGCCGCCCTCATATAACCTAGTGAACTGGCAGCTAGTTTCTAACTAGCTCCAAATTTTCCAATGTATAATGAGGCGATATGACAGATTGAGAATTTAAGTAGTGAGAGTGAGCGGTACACCCTTCCAAATCAAACCTATCCATTGCAAATTGAATTCCACAACTTCGGTTTTGAAAGTCAATCGAGTGTCCCAAATGATTCACCAATTGAAAATAGAATGTTTAATGAGTTGTGCGATTTTGTAGTGTTTGATTTACCGGATTGTGAAGGGACCTTGTCAAGTGAAACCACACCCAAAACCTTTGACCTCTACACCTCCATCCTAAAACCATAATTGATTGAAGTCCATACTTTTGATGAGGTGTCTAAGAAATTTGATTTTCATTTGATTGAGGATATCGACACTGGGAATATTTTGGATGATGAACCCACAGCTTTGGATGAGTTTTTCTCATCAATTCATCATGTCCTTTCACTTCCGTATAGACATCATCCTGTGTCATTAACTGTTTTTCCCGAACTTCATATGCGTCTAGATATTGATGATAAATGCATGGATGAGTTAATTTTTGAGGAGAATATTGAGAAAATTTTTGAGGATGAACCAGTTTTACTTAATGAGTCGGATTTTCCAATTCATCCTATCCCTTTCATTGACTGTGTATACCCTCCTGAATCTTTAACCGATACCATTCCTCGATCACTCACCTCCATCCTTTCCATCGTTCCTATTTCGCAACACACCGTATCACTTTCATTTTCTGTGTCTGGTTTACCAAGTTCGGTCTACCCATATTTTCTCACGAATCTTGAGAGGTTTGATCCGATTTCTCGATGGGTTAATAGATTAGTACAATCGCTTTTTACACATCGGTCATTACAAATTATACTCATTTATTCACTCCATTTTCACCCTCAAGTTCGTATTCCATTTCTTTTTCCCTTCTGACATTCTTCTCCTCATATACCGGGACCATATACCACTTCTATCCCCATACAGTCTCACGTATTCTCCATTTCTTTCCTCCCCGCATTATTTCACCAACCTATACACTATCGCGATAAAATTTTTGAATGATTGGTGCTAACTTTTGGCCTGCGTAAGGCCATGTATAGATTAATACTGTTCTTCTCCCCTATAACTCTGAATTTTAACGCTTAAACAGTGGAAACACTGTTTCACTTAAGTTTGAGGGGGATCTTTTTGTGTATATATTTTTTGTTTGCTTTTTTTTTGTATAATAAAAAAAATATAAAATCTAAAAAAAAACATGGGAGCGCCAACAATTTTGACCCTCTTGGTATAGCCTGAAAGTGAGGGCACTGTCAAGTTTAAGTTTGGGGGTGTGCTCGGTAAGCTTTCTTCCTTCACATTCATATGTATATTTTGCATTTGCATACTTATTTAAAAACCCATAAAAATCGAAAAAAAATTACAAAAATATAAAAACTTTGTCGTCATGTTGGCTAATAGGGTAACTTAGATTTTTATTCCGAAAGATTAGTTGATACGTTAGAAATAACTAAATCCTAGGCTAAGGAATTGAAAACCCTAAAAATAACCCTCCTTCTGTTAACCTTGGTAATTATACGCCCTTACAGTTTTTTAGAAGTAGGTAATCTTGAGTTCAGTTCTTGAGTTAAGTCGAGATGAAGGGAAAGTATTGAAAGCTTTACTGAAGGATAAGTCTGAAAAATAGTTTCTATTCTTAAGTCCAAATTTAGTAAGTATATACCCTACAAACTGTACATACACGCATCTTGAAACTTGGGATAGTAGAAGATACCTAGGAATACTCTTTCCTGAAAACCTAGTATGAAAGAAAAAACGGTATTTAAAACTAACCACCAAAAGAGCATCATTGAAAAATATATCCGGTCTTGAAATCTGGTCTTTAAAAAAGAAGAAAAAAAAAGAAAAAAAGAGAAAAAAATAAATAAAGTCATGATCTGGAAACTGCTATTTACGCTTTAAGCTCACTCATTCAGTAATCGGCTGTTAGTGCCTCAAGAAACATTAATAGTCGCATGAAAGGTGTGTGAGCAAAACCGTCCATCATTAACGAAAAGAAGTAGTATTAGTTATTAGGGCAAGGGTACTATAGCTTGAATTGAATTCTTAAGTATAAGGGTAAAATTTTACACATACGTAAGGGTATACAATCGATGTTTGGAGGAAAGATAGGAATAAAGTATAAGACTTATGTTTTCCATAAAGATGATAAAAATCCTTGATTGGAGACCGCACTTTAGAAGGAAAACTCAAGAGAAACCGAGAACTTTCTAAACTGTAAAAACGTATAGGATCTAAGGTTAAATAAATAGGAGGCATGAAATATAAGGGTTGAATATTTCTAACTTAGGATGATAGAATTTCTAATCTAGATACTAAACTGTAGAAGTAGAATCGATGTTAACTTGTGAAACTAGCTTGACGGGATTTTGTGGGTAGTATCCGCTGAAAACCCTCAGGAGACAATACTCCTCCTACTAGGGACACCTAGAGGTTTAACGGCTTGTTGCACGAGCTCTGTGCAATCGCGTTCCCTATGAAAGTGAGGCTAGGATTTCGTTTTGCTCGGGCGAGCAAAAGATAAGTTTGGGGGTATTTGTTCATATCAGAAAACTGCATTTTAATACCACTCATTCATTATATATTTTGTTATATATCGGTGCTATTAACCAGTGTCTGCTCAGTAAATACAGATTACAGGTTGTTGGCTATAGTGCCCTCAAGGCAATTATCGTAGTCGCAGGCAGGTGATTATGATGATTGAGGGAGGAACTATACCAGTAGAACAGTCTTACTCGAGATGATAATATACTTTTTGGTTTGTCTTTATCATCACTATTACATGTTGATAGACCTCATAGGATTCTTGTTTGACTACCAGCATTATGATGGCGATCATATATGTGGGAGCTGGGGGTCTATAAGCAAATTTTTAAATGTCCCTAGTCGTGGGAGTTTCGAGACTGGGCATCGATACTCCAGAGTAGACTAGTGTATACTGATCGAGACCCCGACAAGGGATGATGGCCAGGTCTCACAAGCCATTGGTGTTAGTTAGTTCACCTAAGATAGTATACAGGTGCTCATTGGGTTATGAGTACACTAGACGGACTCGCCGGGAACCTGCTAGAGGGTATTATACGTATTGTCAGATGGCAGTTCTCTGGTGACATGTGTACAGGTTAGTCTGTCGACCTGAGATCGTCATTTGTCTCGTGTGAGTTTCCACTATGCTTTGATTACTACCTTACTACAGCTCAAAGGAGTCGTGCAAACAGGTTTTAGTTGGGTACAGTCCCGAGCCACATGGAGGCAGTGAGCGGATCATTGGGGATTCGTCTCTTCCGGTATTAGGGGTTGATGTCGCGTTGTGCATGGGTGGCCATCACCAGAAATCCTTGGCCGGGGTAGACGAGAATTACCGATCCAGGATCGATAGTTTCTCAAGTGGTGATGGGTTTCAAGCCGACACTAAATGTCGCGTTATTAGGGGTCTGACTTTATCCACCCCCTAAACTCGATATGCGATATTCTTAGACGAACAGATCGGACTGTACGGATATTGTCAATGTTAGGCTCAGTAGGGGTTTGGATGAGTTTTCTAGTCGACCTTCCTTTCGCTCAATACCTGGGTAGCCATTTTGTACAGCTAGTGCCGCTGACGTGCTTGTGTTTAAACCCACTGCCAGCGTATTGACGAGTCTTTAGAGTCCCACACAAAGGGTTTTCACGGTTCAGGAGATATGGTGTAGATGACATATGTTGGTACATACAGGTGTCCGATTAAATATGTATACAGGCTGCATAGACTTTAATCGGACGGTTGATAATACTAGCGGCTTAGGATTAAGCCGGATTATTAAATCAGGTTTTGATTTAATAATTTATATATATGTATGTATGTATGTATGTGTGTGTGTATATATATATATGTATTCTAGTATTATTGTTCACTATTTATTTTCTCTCTTGGCTATTCGTATTTTTGATACGAATACGCATATATGTATTTCGATACGTATACCGGGTAGTATTCCGTATTTATACGGAATTGTTTCTAGAAGATTGGACACCTTATTTGTACGATTTCCATTTTTAGAAAATCATTTGTTTTTGCAAATGAGGTGGAGGGGGTGACATGGCATGAACATTGTTTAACATGTTGAGAGGTATGGTATGGACTTGTTTATTGAAAAATGAGTTAAGATATTTGTGAGTGTATGATTGAGAGGGGGGGCAGCCACCTTTCTATACATGCTAGGCTTAGATTTTTCTTCACTTGCTTGCATTCTTTTCTCACTCGGAGACTTAGCCATTTTCTTTAGTTGTTCATGCCACTTGGTTTCCTTACCTCCTCTTGATCTACTATGGTTGCTCATGGAGCATTTGTGATGAGAGAAAAATTATAGTAACACATTCCTACACCTCCACTCTCTATTGCTAGCAACCTTGGAGCGTCGGTTGCCTTGCTTAGCGAGGCTGGAGCTTGCGCCGTTTCCTTCAGGTGGATCATCGTAGATGGAGGAAGACCGGCAACCAAACTCGATCCGCAACCACTAGGAGCTTGAGATGAAGGTTGAAAACCGAAGGACACGGACAACTCGGTATAACCATTCCTAACTCTTTATATTGCTTGCTAGTATAGGGTTTAGGGTAGATCCGGGTATCGGGTTATGGTAGCGCCAGTTTAGAAAAATTTTGTTCCGCATTAGGTCACGATTTGATGGCCGGGGCGCTGCCGTAACCCAACATGGTATTAGAGCCAACCCGTAAACCCCTTACTAGCAGTTTTAGACAATGTTAAAGTATCAAAACCAAAACAACTCCGAAACAACACCCCGATGTATTCCAGTTTCTGTCGATTTTTGTCACGCCCCGCTTCCCAAAATACGGAATACGAGGGGTTGACAAGGCCAGCCATGCTCCTACGGTCAAGGAAATATCCTGCCGTAGTCATACTTCGACTTCTAGCTTTACGTGGTAATCAGTAAACAATGCACAGGTAATGAAAATGTAGTATCTGAAACAAAACAAATACAAAGAACTGACCTGATGGAGGTAAAAAGAGTATAGCTCTGGATAGCTGATCAAGATGTCCGCGATGTACGTCTGGTCCTGGTCCAGGCTAGATCCACTCCTCACTCTGAGCATGCATACTCAGGTCGTCAGAGCGACACAATAGCAATATATATATATATATATATATATATAAAGATGCAAGTGGCAACTCGAACAGTAATAATAGATATATAACAGTAAATCAAGACGGTACAGATATGAACATGAAGTAACCAATGAAGTGTCCAATAGATCAGGTGAACGGTAAAGCAGTAAAATAGTATGCCAGGTATGTCAGCACAGTAAGTAATGTATATCAATGCCATTATCCCTATTAGTCTCTAAGTCTCACTGTACAGGTCACTAAGCCTATCGTCAGTCCAAGTGTGAGAGTCAACCACTCGCGAGTGTCCTCCACCCAAGGGTAGGACCCAAGGGCAAGGGACCACGGGCCCAAAATATAACTCACGGTAATAATCATGTACCCTGTAAATCTCCATATATCTCTATATATATAAGCCGGCATGGGACTCCCGAGATTCTGTTGAACTCACACTCAAACTACCCCACATCCCGTGGTCTACACCAAACGCCAACCATAACCTCAAATACCGGTCGGTCCATGACAAGTCCGTGCGAGAACTGGAGACAGGATTTCCATCAAGCACGTCCCGACTAATACCCAAGATAAATGGCAGTGTCTGGTGCCTTATCTGTGACACCCATGCAAGAGCTTCCATAAGTGTCCCATACAACTTATAGTCACACTTACACACGTCCCACAGACGTCGACAATGCAATAGAATAATAGGGTTCACTGATTGTGTTCAAGTACGTGTCACTTTCACTTATCCACTCATGCACGAACACTAACGTACTTGCCACAATCACCACTAATACCTAACACTGGGTAATGCACATGATCACTAGGCTACTATTGCGATAACATATACATATGATGTGATGAGAAAACAGTACGGAAGACAGGATTAAGATGTCATATATCAGTGTTCTACCACTTGCATAATTTATCATAAATAATATATGCCAAAATTTAGCGAAACAATGAACAGAGGATAAGTAGTATGTGTGATTATCTATCCAGTGAATTTGGTTTCACGTCAATCAGGTTTCAAGACCGCTAGATATGGCCATTTCATTTTAAGCGTTCACTGCTGGAAATCCGGTTTCAGAATCGGAAGTCCATTTCGCAACGCATTTTAATCCCAGTTGGGACCAGAATTTAGCGACGCTACAGTTGAATGAAATCTAGGGTTATCAGTTATGTTTCCAACGCAATTGGCAGATCAGTAATATTCTATTTCAACATGGAGTTATGGTCATGTTAAGTTCAATGTGTAAAATCTGCCGATGCAGAATTCAGCAGAACACATCGTCGTTATAAAATATGTTAAAAATATCATACAGTTAAGGAATCCAGTGAAACTAGTGGGGTAAGAAATCTAACTCAGTTTTCTACATAACGATATAGGGTTCCGCACATTTTCACATTTGAGCAATGTTATACGGTGATTTCAAAACAAGGGTGAACTGGGATTACTGCTCTGGACTGCAGTCCAGAATCGTAATTTCTCCCCAGTTGCATTATCATAACACAGTAAAATTCAGTAAATATTTTGATAGATTTATAGATTTTTCAGTCATCTTCATATCGAGCCTTAGCACACCATGATACGATTTAAATATGATTTATTATGAATTTTACGGAATATCATGTATGGGATTTCCAGATTTTGAGTCGGTTGTCGAAAATGTCATTTCATGTGTGAAATGACATTGTTTTACATCAAAATTTTCAGAAGATAATCATTAACAGTAAAGAGATTTATTTATCATGAGTTCCGCCATATTTGATTTGGTTTTCGCAAAGAGTTCCATATCGAATACCTAGACAAAGCAATCGTTTATCGATCGAAATGTCGATTTCGTTCACTCAATCCACATGTAATAAATTAAGAACTTCTATACGAAATTAACTTGAGATATTTGACTCGATTAATACCCAAATCCAAACTAACTTAAATTAATACGGTCTATTATCAATCACGAGATATTATCGGACGATATATCAATATATATATATATTTTAGCATGTAAGCAAGTAATTGGACTTGCCTTTGACGACGATGACTACACGGCGGCGACACGGTAACAACACGGCAGCAACAGCGATCTATTGCAATGGCACGACGCGATCACGACGCAAACACGACAAGAGTTAGCCTCGGTGGAGCTTGAGTTTGGGCATGATGGCTCAGCGGGTGCGACGAAGAGGGATTTGGTGGCCCACAGGGTTCAGCGGCGGTGGCCCGAAGCTCCGGCAGTGGCTGACGGCGCAGAGAGCTCGGGTAGCGGCTAGGAGTTGCGGTTGAGTGTGAGGGGCAGCTTAGGGTTGCGGCTGTAGTGGTGGAGGGAGGTCGGGTTAGAAAGAAGGGCAGCGGGAGGTTGGATGCAAGGGGAGCTCGGGGCAGGCGATGGAAGGAGGCAGCCGGTGGTGGCTGGCGCGCAGTGGAGGGGAGCTCGGGCGGTGGTTGTCGGAGTTGGAGGTGGTAGAGGGTGTTGAAGGGAAAGGTGTTGGAGATAGTGCCCTCAGAGTCAATTATTGGATCACAGGCACGTGATTGCAATGATTGAGGGAGGACCTATCCCGGTAGGACAGTCTTACTCGAGATGATAGTATGCTATCTGGTTTATCTTTATCATCGTGTACTGCTTTAGGTGACCTGACATGTCGCTATTACACGTTGATAGAGCCCCTAGGATTCTTGCTTGACTGCCAGCAGTATGATGGCGATCATATACGTGGGAGCTGGTGGTCTATAAGCACATCCTTAAAAGGTCCCTAGTCGTAGGAGTTTCGAGACAGGGCATCGATACTCCATTAGTAGACTAGTGTATACAGTCGAGACCCCGACGAGGGGCGGTGGCCGGTCTCACAAGCCACTGGTGTCAGTTGGTTCACCTAAGATGTATACAGGTGCTCATTGGGTTATGAGTACACCGGACAGGACTCGCCGGGAACCTGCTAGTTGGTCTTATACCAGATGTCAGATAGCAGTTCCCAGGTGACATGTGTACAGGTTAGTTCATCGACCTGAGATCGTCATTTGTCTCGTGTGAGTTCCCACTGTGCTTTGATTACTACCCTACCACGGCTCAAAGGAGTCGTGCAAACAGGTTTTAGTTGGGTACAGTCCCGAGCCACATGGAGGCAGTGAGCAGATCTGCAGGGGTTCGTCTCTCCCGGTATTGGGGGTGAGGTCGCGCTGTGTCTAGGAGAGCCATTACACAAAGCCCTCGGCCGAGGCAGGAGATTTACTGGTAGGTATTCCAGTAGTATCTCAGGGTGTTCTGGGCTACGCTCCGACACGACTTGTACCGCTTTTGGGGGTCTGACTTTTACCAACCCCCTAGGCCCGCCATGCGATACTCATAGACGAATGGACCGGACTGTACGGATATTGTCACTGACAGGCTCAGTTGGGTGTCGGGGTGAGCTTCCTCATCGACGTCCCATTTGGTCAATAGCTGGTGGCCCGTCACGTATTGGCTTATACCTCTGACGTGCCAGTGGTTAAATCCACAGCCATAGTATTGACGAGTCTTTAGAGTCCACCACACTCAGTTACTCAAGTTTCGGGCGAAACGCTGCAGAGGCCGTATGGAGATATGGCAGGGTTCGATCAGATACGTGCGGTATTGCACGGATCGTGATCGGACAGTTTTTTACTAGCCGGCTTTGGCTTAAGCCGGATTCTAGTATTTGATAGTGTAGTTTTGTCTCTTTGCATTTGTGTTCAGTGGGAATACAAATGCGGGCATGTATTTGCAGTAGTGGGGTTTTCCCGTATTTTATTACGGGATCAGTTTTTCTGAAGTTGCCATTTTGCATTCCGTTCCGGCCAGTTTTCCTTCATTCCTTCTCGGTCGGACTTTCTTGTTGGAAGGGGGTTATTTGCAGTTTGCAAATAACTCTTTTGTGGAGGGTCTTGTTGCTTATGTGCCTTTGTCATGATGAGATTCCTTTTTAATCTCATCACTTGCTTTTCATTTGATGGATGGTGGAAAGGATTTGGATTAGAATGAGAGTGACCATTTTCTATATTTGTTTTTGCCTTTTTCATTCTTTTTCTCTCTCCAATCTATTTTGAGAGTAAGGGGGGCCGGCCACTTCAAGAGAGAGAGGGAGAGGGAATTATTTTTGGGGTGGCATTTTTCATCTCATTCCATGGTTGCAAAAGATTAGCATCAAAGCTCATTTTTCTTTCTCTCCTTCTCTTCTCCATTCCTCCACATCATGGCAACTTCTAGAACCCTAAAGAGACAAGTTATCTACACTATTCTATAGAAAGCCTTGGACGCGTCGGCTAGCCAACTTCGCGCCCGAGTTGCCTCGGTCAAGAGGCGGGAGCCCGTAAAAGATTCCGGCTACGTGGTGCCCCTTTCCGACGAGCGAGGAGGTGACGGAGATTCCGCAAGAGATCGGAGTGGAGATGAAGACCGAAGGACACGGATCGCTTGGTATAACTTCTCACCCCATCTCTAGATTGCTAGCATTAGGTTAATGGTTTCGATCCGGGTTTTCTTTGTCCGCGGTAGCGCCGGTTTCCGAGTTAGGAAAAAATTTTCATTCCGCATTTTGGCCTCGGGTACGAGGCTGGGGCGCTGCCGTGGCACAACATGGTATCAGAGCCACGCCATTAACCTAAGCTAGCTTGTTCTAATGTGTTTTTCAGTTCCGATCGACCGAAATTCCAAAAACCGTATTTTTCCTTGACATCAGGTTCTGTCGAAATTTTTTGGAGTCTAAAAATTTTTCAGGTGATCTCAGAATTATGTGCAGGGAGATCTAAGACTACTGCAAAAATTTGATACAGTGATTCTTTCTTTTGACCGCGGAAGGGCGGCGTTAGCCCCACATTTGCCGCGCTTCCGCCGCGTGAACAGGAGATCACTTCATCATTTGTTTTCAGTGGGCTTGTGGGCTTAAAATATGGGTTTTGGGATATTAAAATTGGGCCCAGGTTTTCTGTGAGTGCTACAGTTTTGATTGGGGCCCACTTGTTAATTTTTGGTCAATCGGAAAATTTTAAACACATTATTTCACAGTATTTACATTATATCTGCGACCGTGAATGTCACTCGATCGGTAAATCCGGTCTAACTGCTATAGCCCGGTTAGACGGATTTGCGAACGTGACTTTCACGTTGATGTTCTATGTTTATGCTGTGATGTTGCGGATCGGTCGTGGGGGATAGCCTGGATGCAATGCTAGTACAGTTTTTGTTGTATTATGTACATTTGATTTTGCGGGGCGAGCGTCCAACATGTGGACTGCCGTCACTGCCTGTTTGTATTATTATTTTGGGGCACGACCTGGTTGCTGTCGATGTACCCGGTGTGTGTATATTTTACATTCTGTACTAGGATTACCCCGCGGAGGGGTGCACGGATAGCCGGGTTCTAGGGGACAACGGGCCCGCATCTCATGGCATTGAGACGGAGGGGGCTTCACTCTAGGATTGGCGGGCTATTCGCCGCACTCGTAGGGGGTACAGGTTGACCCAGGAGGGGTGCCCAAGTTGCCGGATTCCGTGGAGTGCTGGGTGGTCCATTCACGGAGCTGAAGGGGGCTGCCTCGCTTCAGGTTTTGGCGGGTGACTTGCCGCGCCCGTAGGGGTCTAGAATTTTATTGCACAGGCTATCCACACGACCAGGGGAACGTCGGGTTTCAGCAGCGGCTCTGTGAAACCCGGGGCTTCCAGATATCTGTATTGTTCTGTGTTGCTGTACATTTCTGTGATGTTGCATTCTATTCACGCCTTGAGCGAAATACTATATATTGGTATATATATTAGTAGACGTTGTATATGTTTTACATCCGCGCTAGTCCAGTCCCCGCTCTGCCGTTAGTTAGCTAACCTAACGGGTGATGACGGGACCCAGTGGCGAATGCGGATGGCATATACGTACGTTAGTATATTTTCGTTCTTTGTGGTGTGATTAATTGATGGGACTGCGTTGATTCGGATCAATGCAAGATAAACAAACCTATTCTGATGTTGTTGGAACATTTTTCAAAAAAAGCTGTTATTGCAAGGACGTTCACTTTTGTTTTGCATCGCGGTATTCATCTGGAATATCCTGCTCCTCAGTCGACGAGGCAAGGGCCGAGATCCCTTCACCGGGAGTGACCCCTTGGACAGAAGTTTGCGTCAGGGCATTAACTTCACTATAGCCGATTACTTTTGCTTTGCATCGTGGTATTCAGTTGGAATATCCTGCACCTCATTCTACGGGGAAAGAGCCGAGATCCCTTCACCGGGAGTGACTCTTTAGTAAAGGTTTTCGTCACTATATTTTATAAAAGGCTATGCAGTTCCTTCAACGATATCAAGTTCATTACGTTAAAAGTTTTTCGCCAAAAACTAGACGTAGCCCTCCGTCATTTCTTACAAATATTACTTAGTATTCGTGCTGCGTTTGTTGACTGTGTCAAGGCGTAGTGTGCGGTAGCTAAGTAGTGTTTGTTTGTAGCATATAAATGGGATTGGTTAGGACAGTCGTGCGGCCTTGTTGACTGTGTCAAGGGCTCGTACGGGTGGGTTTAATGCAATCCAGGATAATGACGGGTTGAACTTGACTAGGACTCTTTGATTTGTTGACTGTGTCAAGGTCACTTGAGTCCTAGGGGTAAAACTTTCATCGGGAGTTTCAAAAGAACTGAAACTTGCCAGGCATGCGCATACCTTCTGGAGTGTGGTGACTTGAGTGGATTCCGTCAAGTTATCATGCGATGATAGTTGGATCCCGATTTCCACTGATGAGTTGGTTTACTCCTCGGGTGATCCCGACTAATTCTTCTTTCAGGTTTGGAGGAGAATTTGAGGTACAGTGGGAGGTTTCCAGATTAGACAAAGTGATAACCATTCTGATCTAGGTTAGAGTGCACGCTGAGTGTTTCTTTTCTCTCTCTCTGGCAGCGACCATTGACCTGACCCTGGACTATGACTCAGTGACCAAGTTGACCGAACCTTCTTAACACTGGCTTTTGGATTGTCAGAGTTGCAGACCTCATTGCCACTCCTACTTTTACCCTTTTCTCCAGGACACCCCGTATTATTACGACCGTCCACTTCCATTGGACAAAACCATCGTATGGTTATATACGAACTCGAAGGACTTCGAGGATGGTTTCTGGTTCTGGAGAAAACGGATAGGACTATTCAGTTGTCTTTTCTTTTCACCTTCTCTCAGGTTGCGAGTACTCCTTGGTTTAGGAGTAGTACACCTATTACGCAAATTGGATAGTCTTCTTCCAAACCTTAGGCTGGTGCCGAACAGTGGGGAATGAAGAAAACCAATTAGCATAACGATGGTGTGCAGAAGGTATTAAGTTAAGACAAAGCAAGGGATTAGTAGGAGGGCAAAGTAAATTGCAACTGATATTCACGACCAAACCAAGTATTTCTTCGCCAATCCTAAATCACCTTTGTATTTCTCCAGGACACTCCGTATCACTACGAAGATCCCATTTTATTGGATAATCCATCGTATGGTTATATACGAACTCGAAAGGAACTAGTTCCAGTTCGGGGATGGATTCTGGTTCAGGAGAAATAGGAATAAAGTACATTCAGGTGTCTTTTATCTTCACCTTCTCTCGCGTTGCGAGTGCTCCTAGGATTAGGACAGTACACCCTTTATGCTTTTTGGATAGTCTTCTTCCAAACCATAGGCTGGCGCCGAACGGTAGGGAAGGAAGAAAACCATTTGGCTTAAAGGGGTGTACAGAAGGTAATGACTAAAGACATATAAAGGGATTTGGAGAGGTGGCAAAGAATTATACGGTTACAGTTGTGAATCTGGACAATGGAAGAGGCATTACTAGGAATACCAGGATACCCCATCGAAACGTTTCAATGTTTCAGTTTCACTGTGTAATGTTAAAAGAAAACTGATTTCCCGATTAGACACTTACTCCAGGGTATGTATTTACCAGGTATGATTCTCACATCTGTATGGTTTTACAGATGATGAGTGGGAGTAAGTTATTGGGAATTGGGTGATCATCCTCATTATATCGGGATTCGTTGTAATCGGTGATATTTGAGGAGATCACCTGGGCTGTTTGCCGGTCGGCAAATATTTGGTTTTGAATATCCGCTGTTATGCACCAATTTCAAATTGATATATCTGTACGTCTATTTTCATAGAGTGAGATATACCTTTTGATATTATGTCGATGACATTTACCTATATCAGTGGATGGTTAGGTAAGGAGCATTAAACAGCGGTGTAATTCTTCTTAACCATAAGTACAGTTTTCAACCTACGACACACAGTGAAAGAGTTGTAAGACTCAGCGGACTTATACAGAGTATTGTATGTTGTCCAGTGTCCATTAGGACAGAGGGGTTGGTCCTCATGCTATATTCTGTTTACTTTTAACTTCTCTAGTTCTTAGACATGTGCTTCGTGGAAACACAGGGTCTAAGTCTTGAGGAGTTATAGGTATTTGAATAGAGTAGAGAACCAGGTGTAGCAAGTATAGGGATTCTTCAAAGTGATCGAAGATGTAGATACTTGTGTATGGTATTCAGTTGATAGTGATGATAAAGAGAACTTACTTCTCTTTCAGGTTACTCATAATTGGAAGCATTCCTAAGTTGAGTAACGCTGATCGGCCTCCTTCCATTTAGTTTACATGCACTGGAGATAGCTGCATGATTTGAATCTGGTTCAATTGAATCAGTGCCTCTGTTTCTATATTGGATATAGAACAGTTCATATCTTAGTGTTGTTAAGATACGGGGAGTTGTCCGGCTTATGCTTAAAACCAGACACTGGACAACTCAAGGCACGTTTCTGTAATGGCTGTTTGTGGGTTGACCCAGGCTATGACGAGGGTTGACTTTCTACCATCTGGCAGATCAATAGAAATATTGTTCTAGACTCGCCACAGTTTTAATAAAAATGGATTTTTCAGAAAAAGTAGTGGGAGTATGGTAGAACTGGAAGTGATTCCAGAACCACAAACGATTACTGAAGATTTGATAAGGAACCTAAAGATTCAATCTGGATTGACATTCCATTGGCCACTCCGCAGATACGGTGGGTAACTTCAGGCACCCGAGAGGTACTCCGGTAGCCTCAAGGACGGTGACAGGGAAGTTCTTGTTTACCCACACTTGCCATTGCTGATTGTTCCAGGCTGCGAGACCCGGCGGGAGAATGAGTATAGCGTCGTTCTAAACTAGCTTTGGAAGTGCACGTCTATATGACTCTGCCAGAGGGTTGTCGTAGTCAGTGGGAGCAGCGGAAGCATTGGTGGACATCAGGCTTATGTCTATTTATAGACTAAAGCAGATGTAGCGGAGATAGATCATCTATTTCTGATGTGACAGTCATAGGTTTGACGTCATCAGAATAGGGGATGGATCTGTTGAGAAGGTAGTAGGAAGTGAGATTCCTATACTACGATCGGTTATACTTTGGTCGTCACACAGTGGTTTCTCCACAAGGGACTTGGATATTATATCAGACATACTGGTCACTAGATCTATGGTTTTAGATCTAGATTTGGGTGGTTTCCCAATCTGGGTAACTTGACAGCATTCTATGAGTATTTAGAATGGACGACTCCTGGCACGGTAGTATACCTGCAGGTAATGGAGTCACCCTCTCTAAAGGTGTCTTATAGACTAAAGGGGAGAGGGATACTCATAATTGGCAGATCACTTGCTTAGGCAATTGAGTCAATCATGAGATGTCAAGTACCACACCAGATGTTGTTCTTGCACTAGATGCAATAAGTTGATATTGATCCAATCCTGGAAAAACAGTCAGAAGCAGTTTTAGAACAAAAGTGAATGTTCTAGGGATATGATAACGGCTGCCTCCTTTAGGAGACGGTTATCACTCCAGGCTTCCAAGGTGACATGGACGACAAGGAGGTTGTCAGAGTTATAGTTCTCCCTCTGACGAGGGGCAGTATTTTGGACAGGTGGTCCAAGGCAATACTGAGGGTGGCATGGCGCAGGATACTGATTAAGTTCAGTTAATGATACAGTCTAAGAAGTTTGGATTTGGAGTTCATTTATGAGCTAGGTCCCATCAGACATCCAGACGTTCTAAGACAGGTATTGCTCATTTCGGGAGATGGCTTTCTCCGCGAACTTGAGATATAGAGAGACATAGAAAGAAACATCACAGCGGATCCACTCACTGAGGCTATTCCTCGAACGCAATAGTTTCGCAAACGGGTTTTGTGAGACTGACTAGTAGAGGAGTTGGGTGTTCGGTATCACACGGGCTGTGAGTATGCGGCATCGCAATAATTAGCCTTGAGTGCAAGTGGGAGATTGTTGGAGATAGTGCCCTCAGAGTCAATTATTGGATCACAGGCACGTGATTGCAATGATTGAGGGAGGACCTATCCCGGTAGGACAGTCTTACTCGAGATGATAGTATGCTATCTGGTTTATCTTTATCATCGTGTACTGCTTTAGGTGACCTGACATGTCGCTATTACACGTTGATAGAGCCCCTAGGATTCTTGCTTGACTGCCAGCAGTATGATGGCGATCATATACGTGGGAGCTGGTGGTCTATAAGCACATCCTTAAAAGGTCCCTAGTCGTAGGAGTTTCGAGACAGGGCATCGATACTCCATTAGTAGACTAGTGTATACAGTCGAGACCCCGACGAGGGGCGGTGGCCGGTCTCACAAGCCACTGGTGTCAGTTGGTTCACCTAAGATGTATACAGGTGCTCATTGGGTTATGAGTACACCGGACAGGACTCGCCGGGAACCTGCTAGTTGGTCTTATACCAGATGTCAGATAGCAGTTCCCAGGTGACATGTGTACAGGTTAGTTCATCGACCTGAGATCGTCATTTGTCTCGTGTGAGTTCCCACTGTGCTTTGATTACTACCCTACCACGGCTCAAAGGAGTCGTGCAAACAGGTTTTAGTTGGGTACAGTCCCGAGCCACATGGAGGCAGTGAGCAGATCTGCAGGGGTTCGTCTCTCCCGGTATTGGGGGTGAGGTCGCGCTGTGTCTAGGAGAGCCATTACACAAAGCCCTCGGCCGAGGCAGGAGATTTACTGGTAGGTATTCCAGTAGTATCTCAGGGTGTTCTGGGCTACGCTCCGACACGACTTGTACCGCTTTTGGGGGTCTGACTTTTACCAACCCTCTAGGCCCGCCATGCGATACTCATAGACGAACGGACCGTACTGTACGGATATTGTCACTGACAGGCTCAGTTCGGTGTCGGGGTGAGCTTCCTCATCGACGTCCCATTTGGTCAATAGCTGGTGGCCCGTCACGTATTGGCTTATACCTCTGACGTGCCAGTGGTTAAATCCACAGCCATAGTATTGACGAGTCTTTAGAGTCCACCACACTCAGTTACTCAAGTTTCGGGCGAAACGCTGCAGAGGCCGTATGGAGATATGGCAGGGTTCGATCAGATACGTGCGGTATTGCACGGATCGTGATCGGACAGTTTTTTACTAGCCGGCTTTGGCTTAAGCCGGATTCTAGTATTTGATAGTGTAGTTTTGTCTCTTTGCATTTGTGTTCAGTGGGAATACAAATGCGGGCATGTATTTGCAGTAGTGGAGTTTTCCCGTATTTTATTACGGGATCAGTTTTTCTGAAGTTGCCATTTTGCATTCCGTTCCGGCCAGTTTTCCTTCATTCCTTCTCGGTCGGACTTTCTTGTTGGAAGGGGGTTATTTGCAGTTTGCAAATAACTCTTTTGTGGAGGGTCTTGTTGCTTATGTGCCTTTGTCATGATGAGATTCCTTTTTAATCTCATCACTTGCTTTTCATTTGATGGATGGTGGAAAGGATTTGGATTAGAATGAGAGTGACCATTTTCTATATTTGTTTTTGCCTTTTTCATTCTTTTTCTCTCTCCAATCTATTTTGAGAGTAAGGGGGGCCGGCCACTTCAAGAGAGAGAGGGAGAGGGAATTATTTTTGGGGTGGCATTTTTCATCTCATTCCATGGTTGCAAAAGATTAGCATCAAAGCTCATTTTTCTTTCTCTCCTTCTCTTCTCCATTCCTCCACATCATGGCAACTTCTAGAACCCTAAAGAGACAAGTTATCTACACTATTCTATAGCAAGCCTTGGACACGTCGGCTAGCCAACTTCGCGCCCGAGTTGCCTCGGTCAAGAGGCGGGAGCCCGTAAAAGATTCCGGCTACGTGGTGCCCCTTTCCGACGAGCGAGGAGGTGACGGAGATTCCGCAAGAGATCGGAGTGGAGATGAAGACCGAAGGACACGGATCGCTTGGTATAACTTCTCACCCCATCTCTAGATTGCTAGCATTAGGTTAATGGTTTCGATCCGGGTTTTCTTTGTCCGCGGTAGCGCCGGTTTCCGAGTCAGGAAAAAATTTTCATTCCGCATTTTGGCCTCGGGTACGAGGCCGGGGCGCTGCCGTGGCACAACAAAAGGAAGGCGGTGGAGAGGCCGAAGAGGAGGTGAGGTGGCGACGGTGATGCCGGCGATGGTAGCGATGGCGACGGGGCGATCACGTGCGTGGGCATGGGTATGGGTTCGAGATGAAGAGAGGGGAGGAGAAGAATGGAAGAAAGAGAGGGAGAGAGAGGTAACGGGGGCTCGAGGTTTTGGAGAGAGAAGAAAGAAGAAAGAAGAGAGGGTGATGCCGGCGATGGTGGCGGTGAGCGCGGCGTCGGTGTGGTGTGGGTCGAGTGAGCGGGAGCGGAAAGAGAGGAGGGGAAAAATGAGAACGAGGGAGAAGGTGGGGAGAAAGAAAAAGGGGGTGGGAATAGAGAACGTGAGTAATATTGTTGGAGAGATTTTAGGAAGTGAGAGGGAAATCGTGGGGATTTATTAATAATTAATAAATTAAAGAGTGAAGAAACAATGAGTAACGGGATGTAAATTAATAGGATTTTAATGAGATTTTAATTGGGTAAGATTTGGGTTTAAATGAGGGTATAAAATTTTGAATTTTGAAAAGAGAGGAGAAGGTAAATAATTTGAATATAATTTGTTGTTTTTAAAAAAAATAAAGATTTGGGTTGTTGGGCTTGGGCTCAATAAAAATTTAAAGGAAAAAATGTGGGATTTAGATATGGACATGGGCTTAGGGTTGGGTTCATAGGAAAACAAAATAATTATAAATTAATATAAAACGTAAAATGGGTACAATGTTTTGTTTTGAATACAGGTATTGGCGTAGATGAAGACCGGATATTACAATTTTTCAGAGTCTTCAAAAAATTTTAAGCAACTGCAGAAGACTACTTGAGTGACCACTAGACCACACCACAAATATGAGCCCAAACTGCTGGATTTGACTCGGTGAGATTTGCAAAAAACGGGTGAGGCCGGTTTTTCTTTGGAGTTTGGACTTCAAATTTTTGATGTTTTCTAGTCTCTGGAATATTGGTGCAGTGGTATTGTTTGTTTGGCCCATTTTGGATATTATGTTATCTTTTTTCAGGGGCAATTCGGGATGCTTCGAAATCGATATTTTAGCACTGTTTAAATGTTTACAGTACATACATTACTATCTGTGACCGTGAATATCATTAGAGCGGTACAACTCGTCTAATTGCTATATGTTCTTTTAGACGAGTTTGTGAACGTGATATTCACGTTGATATTCTGTGTTGTGCTGTGTTGTAGCTAGATAGTCGTGGTTGATAGCTTGGGGGCAATGTTAGTACAGTTTAGATTCATTTGTACATTTGATATCGCGGGGCGAGCGTCCGACATGTGGACTGCCGTCACTGCCTGTTTGTATATTATTTGTTTGGGGCACGACCGAGTTGAGGTCGATGCCACCCTTGTACATATTATTTTCTTTTCTGTACTAGGATAACCCCGCGGTGGAGTGCACGAATAGCCGGGTTCTAGAGGGCAATGGGCCTGCATCTCATGGCGTTGAGACGGAGGGGACCTCATGTGAGGTTTGCCTAGCACCCTATGAGGAGTTTTGAAGCATCACATGCCACAAAGTTTTAATTTTGATGGTGCTAAACAAGCATGCAAAGGAATCGATCCTAGAAAATTAGGGTTTCGAAACTTAAGACTTATAAAGTTAGGGTTTCGAGACTACAACCTTTGTAGCTCCCTATTGCTGGACTCCTTGGTGTCTTGGGTGTTGAGTGGAGGTCCTCTTGAAGTCCTCTTGCGTCTACGACGATCCACTCGGAATTCCCCGTCCAAGCTCGCAACTTCGCAAAACCGAAGAGAACACTCTAAACAAGTTGGCTAAACTTGCATAGAATGATGTTGTGGTTTAGAATCTCACTTCAAAAACCTTTCTTTAAGTGTGTTTTACTCACTAGAAAAACCTAGAGAGCAAATGGTGAAGGAGGATGAAGATGGTGGCTTTTCTTTTTAGCAAGTGTAAAAGATAAAAGATGAGCATAGAAAAAGAAATGAAATATAACCTTTTATATTTAATTCCTTCTTACATCCAACCATGGTTAAGTGATGGAGAGTTTATTTAACTTGAGTTTTAAATGATAAAGAGAAGGATAACCCAAGGTTAGGGGTAGGTGAGCTTGGTTAGGTTAGAAGAATAATGTAGAAGCTAGTAAAGATTATCCTTTTCTTTTCAATTTTGTTTCAAATACAAAATCAAATAAAAATCCATTACTTAATCCATGGTGTTAGTCTTATATTGCCACCATTTCCATGTGCTAACAACCATGATAGATGGGTTTATGTGTGTATGCATGTATGCACATCCACATGTGCATGAAACTAGAATGAAAGAAAGAAACACATGCATGCATGCATACATCCATCACATACTAGAAAGGTTTTAAGTGAGAAAACTAATGGTTAAATGATAAATCAATACTTGATTCATCTATCCGGCCATATCACATATGACCCCACCAAAAGCAAGCCGCCCGATCAATGTTCGGTATCCTATATGCGCAATTTAATCGGGTGCATGCGCATATCGCATACGCGCACCACAACGTTTCGTCTGGACTGGGTAACTCCTTTGTGGGACTCTAAGACTCGTCAATACGCCGGCAGAGGGTGACGATCATATCAGGTACCCTCAAGCCGCAAGCGGTCAGCTAAACGTAACGGCCACCCGGGTATTGAGCGATCAGAAGAAAATAAGCGAACCTGCTACAGCTCCCGTCGAGCCAACCGGCAACACTACCGTACAGTCCGGTCTCTTCGTCAGATATGCTGCATATCGAGCCTAGGGATGGTCACGTCGACCCTAATAACTCAATAAGTCGTGCCGGTGAATGGCCTATAACAGATCGAGAAACTACTGATAACACTTATCAGCAATTCTCAGCAGCCCTGGCCAGGGACTTACTTGTTAGTTATATGTATGCCCTAGAGGCCATTACTGTACATTGGATGTATATTGTAGTGGATGCTGGGACATATATAGGTAGGACTTTCTTGCTCGACATGACAGTACGCTATCTAGTTGCTCTTTATCTTAACATGTATATTTTCTGTCTCTCTGATTACATGTTGATAAAGCCCTTAGGATGTGTACTCGACTTCCAGGACTATGATGCAGATCATACTAGTGGGGCCTGGATAGTCCATGAGTACATCCTTCAATGTTCCTAGTCGTGGGAATATCGAGACGGGGCATCGATATTCAAGAGTAGACTAGCGTATATCTTCTCGACCCATGTGATGGGCGATGGATGATCCCATATCCATTGGTGTTTGACATCGGAGATGGTATGCGGGTGCTCAGTGGAGACTGGGTACACTGAACGGACTCGCCGAGAACTCCCAGATGGTATTATACCTCACGTCAGATGGCAGTTCTCTGGTGACACTGGTACAGCTTAGTCTGTTGACCCGAGATCGTCATAGAGGCTTGTGTGTCTCCCACTGTGCTTTGATTTCCACCCTACCACGGCTCTACTGAGTCGTGCAAACAGGTGGTTTTTGGGTACAGTCCCGATTCACATGGAGGCAATGAGCGATAGGAGGGGATTCGTCTCTCCCGGTATTGGGGGTTGATGTTGTGCTATGCTCGACTGGCCATAACAGGAAATCCCTGGCCAGGGTTGTAGTGATATACTGGTAAGAGTTATCAGTAGTTTCACGAATGTTATGGACCTCAAGTCGGCATGACTTATCGAGCTACTGGGGTCTGACGTTTACCACCCCTAGGCGAGATATGCGACATATCAGACGAACAGACCGGACTGTACGGTAAGTGTTACTGGTTGGATTCACAGGAGTGTGAGCGGGCTTGCTCGTCGATCTTCTGATCGCTCAATACCCGGGTGGCCGTTACGTTTAGCAGACCGCTTGCGGCTTGTGGGTGTTTGATATGATCAACATCTGCTGCCGGCGTATTGACGAGTCTTTAGAGTCCTACACAGAGGTTTCCTGGCTCAAGTGAAACGAAATAGGAGCGCATATGAGATATGTGCGGGACCGAGAATAATGCGTGTATGTGATACCGTATTCTATTCTCACGATGAATGTATCGATTAGTTATATGCGATATAACCTAGTTATCGAATCAAGGATTGATTCGATAAGCCGATACATTGGATACTAGCCGGTTATATGCGATATGACCGGATCATTGAATCAAGTGTTGATTTAATGATTTAATGCATAATTATATATATTTGATATATTACTTTGCATTAACTAGTATTGGTTCACTTTAAAAGGATTTTCTCACTTGAATTGTGTAAGTTGTATATGCGATATACTTTTGTGCACAAGATTGTATCATGTTTGATGATACTTGCTCTTTTGGGTTTGTGTAAAGATTAAACCATGTTTAGTGAATGGTTAGGGTTTCCTTTCTCTTATTTATTTATCCATTTATTATTGTTTTGGAAAAGATAAAGAGAAAAAGAAATGGTGGCTTATTTTGTTTTTTCTTTGAAGCTTCTTGAAGCTTTGAACAAGTCTACCATTCTTGTCTCTTCTTTAACCCTAACCACTCATCTAAACCTTAGTTAAATCTCTACACTAAACCATGGTTGAAGTTATGATAAGTATTCTTTTTATTTTCCTTTTTAATTAACTTATCATATCTTCTTCTTCTTCTTCATCTTCTTCTTCCATGAAGAAAGCTAGTGACCATCAATGGCAACTAGTGAAATTGAGTGAGAAATCCAAATCTAAAGTCTACCCACTTCCTATTTCTTCATCCTCTACCTCTTGCCAAGTTGTATAGGGTGTTTACTTCATAAGTTTTCAAAGCTTGGTGAAGTTGGAGCTTGTTCTTGTGATGCCTCGACGTAGATCATTTTCGGCATCGAACCGACGATCAAGCCCGCCCATTCTTCGATGATGCCAATGCTAGAGTCAAGGGTTCGATTTGGACAGTGGAGGGAGATCATCGTGGAGCTTAGGAAGTGGTGGACCGGATCTACAAAGGTTGTAGCCCCTTCCCTTTAGCTATATTTCCGTTTACTTACTTGCATCGCCTATATACTTCTAGCCAACGATCCGTTCTAGGGTTTCTCGGCACCGTAATTTTTAGAAATTAGCATGTTTGATCACTTGTGAGACTCCATTAGAGTGCCCAGGAACCCTACAGTGGTATCAGAGCCTAGCTAGAGCCTTAGGCGAAGTCCCGACGGAATTAGAAGTCCGATCGACCCAAAACCCCGACTTGAAATTGCTCTCTGGACTTTTTCTGAAATCGTGGTTTTTTCGAAATTAAAAATATGCAGAAAAATCAGCAGGTGATCCTAAGAATTATTGTGCAACACGTGTCCATGATTCGACAAGAGTGCGGCGGAACCGCGGCAGAAGCAAGGCTTCTGCGGCGGTTCCGCGGCAGTATAATCACAATACCCAATACTGTTTGCACAGTAACTCCTAGTTTCTGGTGTTGGTTTTCCTGGGAATATTTTAATATTTATTCCAGAGTTTTATTTTCTGGGTTGTATTGGGAACTCAGTATATTCGATCGGACTGTCTAATTTTGTCGGTGTGTATTTCCGGATAATCTTAGAATATGTTAAAAAGTTCGACCGGATATAAATACCCACTTTTTCCCCTGCCGGGAAATTTCCAATTGTTGGATTTTTTCGGTAGTTTAACAATGTTCTAAGTAGTGCAAGTAACGCGATGGACCCTCTAGAAGACAACAAACCTTAACTCGATTATGTGACCGTCTTGAACTGCCCTTTGAACCTTCGGGTTTGGGGCAGTACGGCGTGCCACATGTGAGGCGTTGGCTTGACCCTTCTACGGCTGGACCGTTGGTACTGAGGCACGAACTGAATGTTGTTAGACTTATTTCATGTATTGAGCTGTATCGGGAAAACTTGGGTGTTCGATTGTTCGATCGAAAAGTTTAGCATTTTCTATTTATCCGGAATGTGATACAATAATTGGAATTCACAAGTAGTTATGAGATAACTGAATGAATGTTATAAACATAGCACTTTAGTCTCACTTGATCGGTTGCCACTGAATTTTGATGTGATCAAAAGTCCGTAGCAATCACGTAGCGTACGCGGATACTCGCCGGGTAAACTTAATAGACAGCCTCACTCCATTGCCCCGACCAAGTGACTGTAGGAGAACCCCGTCGCCGAAAGCATCCGTTCGGGTGCTCGCGGCAGCGGTGTTCCGCCTTGGTGCACTTTGTCGACGGCGTCGGGGGTGCGGCCGCCTACTAAAGTTTGCGACGAGCATTCGATCAGAATGTCGGGAATCCTGTTGAATTGCCCGACTTGATATTGAAAAGTGTTTTCGACTTTGAGACTAAAATGCGGGGTTTATAATTGTTAGGCATGCGATGTCTAAGTAATTCATTTGGTCAGGCATGCGATGTCTGAGGTGGTTGCGGATTCCAACTGTTGTAGTTTTACACTTTCTTTTCTGTGACCGTAAGTGTAATATGTGATATCGCCGGTTTCGTTGCTATATGTCAACGACAATTGGGATGCGCATATTTACTTACGTTGATGACATGTGATGTTATGTGTTGCTGGATATGTTATATTGGATCGCCGTGTTTGAATAGCCGGGGTTTTTTTATGTGAGATGAGTGTTTTTCATTTTCATTCATGTAAAAATTTGTATGTAATATTCTTTTATTGGGGCACTTCCAGGTTGCGGATGTTGTCACCACTTGTATATTATTTACTTTTCTGCACTAGGATAGACCCAAGGAGGGGAGCACAAGTAACCGGGTTCTGGGGTCCAGTGGGAGACCAACTCGAGGAGTCGAGTCCGGGTCTCCTAACGCTAGAATTGGTAGGGTTACTTGCCGCTCTCGTAGGGGTCTAGGGGTGTGGGATTGGCTATTCATCATGACCGTGGAATCCGTGTTTTATACTGGCTCGTATTGAAAACACGGACGTCCTAGTATATCCAATATTTCATATGTATCTTCTGCTGTGATTTTTCTGTGATCATGTGATGTTCTGTGACAGATATTATATATAGTATATATGATATATTATATAGACGTTGCTTATGTTTTACACCCGCGCTAGCCCTGCCTCGCTCTGGCGTTAGTTACCTAACCTAATGGTGCAGACGGGACATCGAGGCGAATGCGGATGGCATAAGCGTACGTTATGTTTATCTGTGATGATTAGGTGGAATTAAATGATGGGATATTCATTAATGAGATTAATGAAAGAAAATAAACCTAATTGATGTTGTGGAATCGAATTTCAAAATAAAAACAGGTAGCTACAGTTCTTGCTTTGCATCGCGGTGTTCCTTGTAGAACATCCTGCACCTTATTCGATAGGGAAAGGACCGAGATCCCTTCACCGGGAGTGACTCCTTTAGCAATAACTGGCAGATGCTACACACTCGGTTTGTCTTTTGAAAGCTTCTATAGTTTCCGCTTTGCACAGTGATATATATGATATATCCCGCACCTCATTCGACGAGGAAAGGGTCGACGATCCCTTCACCGGGAGTGACCCCTTTAGCAAAATTAGAAAAGCCTCGAAAACACTCCATTTTAAAACCATTTGATTCCGCAACAAGATCTAGTTCAAAGCGTTAAAGGTTTTCACAAAAACCATTTGCAACCCTCCGTCATTTTAGGAAGTAGAGTACTTAGTATTCGTGCTGTGTTTGTTGACCATAGTCAAGGCACAGTGTACGGTAGCTAAGTGATGTCTTCCTACACCGCATATGATGCGATTAGTTAGGACAGTCGCGTGACTTTGTTGACCTTAGTTAAGGGTCATGTGGGTGGGTCTAATTAATCACGAAATGACGGGTAGAACTTGACTAGTACTTATGATTTGTTGACCATAGTTAAGGTCATAGGTGCTAGGGGTAAAAACCTTTATCGGGAGTTTCAAGTGTTGAAACTTGCAATGAGATTGCATACCTTCTATATGATAGTTGGATCCCGATACCCACTGCGAGTAATTGTTACTCCTGGGAGAGTTTTGCACTTTGCAATTAGCCGATCAAGTAGGTGTCTAGAAAGGTGTCAACGGGGTTAAGCCTCTGGGAAAACGAGGTTGACTGTAATTAGGTCCGTGAGAAAGCACGGGGAACCTTCCTCAAAGTACCGACACTGGCCTGGCTGAAAGATTGGCGAACTTGTAGAGTGTAATTAATCCCGGCTAGTCTTTCCTTTTAAGGTTTGAAGGAAGATTTGATAAAAACAGTGGGAGCCATCCTGATTAGATAAAATATATAACCAATCTGATCTTGCAAGAGCGCACGCAGAGTGTTTTCTTCTCTCTCACTCCTGGTAGCGACCATATCACGCCTTAATCAAGATAATAAAATGGATGTATTGACCGAACCCGCTTGTTATACTGAGCTGGGGAACGTTGGTCCCGCTCCAACTTATAATTGTTATAAGACAGAGCAGGAAATTGGGGAATACCAGAATTCCTATGCCGCCCAAACGAAGAAAGTGCATATGATGCATCTCCTTCGGGTGTGTTCATTACAAAGAACTGTTTCTCAGTATCCTCTGCATCCTGGGTATATGATACCGGATCAGGATCCCAGATATGTAATCTGTTACATAGGGCTACAAAAGGGTAGAAAAACTGAGAACGGGTGATAAGTTTCATGAGGCAGAAAACGGGGCAAGTGTTGCAACCAAGTCTGTTGGTCACTGTCACCCTGTATTACGAATACATTGATTCTGAACAAATGCTGTTAGATACCGAACCTGATATACAAAATCATATCAGTCTCTTTATTAGTAAAGAAAGGATATAATTTTGTATTGATGGATAATATTTTGAACATTTCCTATATCAAAAGTTGATCGGTTCAGGCACGTTATCTAAAAGCATTGACGTTCTAAATCAAACTACAGTTCCTTGTATACTGAACACACACAAGAGGAAGAGTTCAGAAATGGACAAATTCTTCTTGAGGTATTGTAGACTAGGTCATATCAATGCGACCCGACTAGCTGAAGTTACATTTAGATGCATATTTAAATCAGTTTGAATTTACATCTTGTGAAACTTGCCAGTCATGTCACAAAGATATAATGACACCAGCTCTGTTTACTGGAAACTGAGAAAGAGTTAGTAAACTCTTGGGACTGATGCATGATGATGTATGTAAGGTCTCCTGTCTACACATGCCAGGACTGGTTCTTTATACTTCATTATATTCTCTGATAATCTCTCAAGATTCAGTCATATATTCCTGTTGAAATATAAGTCCGAACCTTTTGAGGTATTCACAGAATATAAGTAGGAAGTAGAGAACCAATATACGAGTATAAGTATTATGTCCTATGATGAGATCAGGGAGGAGAATACTTGTGCATGGAATCCTTGGACTATTCTAAAGGAAAATGAGATTCTCTCTCAGTATTACTCCTCTGAATACACCACAGCACAACGGTGTATCGGGGCGGAGCAATCACACAATATTAGATATCGTGTGCTCTGTGATGAGTATTACTGAGTTACCTATTTCCTTTTGGGAGTTATGCGCTTGAGAAGCTGCATACCTATTGAATTAGGTTCGAATCAAATCAGTGCCTACCATTCCATATGAGATATGGTATGGGAAGAGCCTATCTCTTAAGTAAGTTAAGATTTGGGATTGTCCGGCTTATGTCAAATACAAAATCCGGACAAACTCGAGGCAAGGTCAGTTATGTAGAACTGGAAATGTTCCAGCTATACAAACTGAAGCTGATGATTTGACAGAACCAAAGGATTCAGTAGATTCCAACGAACCTCAGCCTCTCCGCCGATCTAGTAGGGTTCCTCACCCACCTGAGAGATACTTCGATTTCTCGATGACATTGGGAGCGAGGATTGCATCATGAGATGATGACCCAACTAGATTTGAGCAGGCCATCAAGAGTAGGGACTCTGTAAGAATGGCTGGATGCTTAGCGATCTGAGATGGAATCCACATACACCAGCAAAGTATGGACTTTAGCTGCTATATCTGAAGGGTTAAATCCCCATCAGGAGCAAGTATATCTTGAGAAGATTACTAGGTGTAGATGGAAGAGTTGAGACTTTCAAAACTAGACTTGTTAAAGGTTTTCGTCATCAACCAGGCACGGATAATGATGAAACCTTTTCCAGGGACTATGTTTAAGTCCATCCAGATCCTACTTGCCACGCCTACACACCATGACTACGATATCTGGTGGTTGGGTGCCATGACTACTTTCCTAAATAATGATTTAGAAGAGAATGTCTATAAGAACACAGCCAGAGGGCCTCGTAGACAGTGGGAGCAGCGGGAACGTGTGCAAGATGCTTTATAGGATAAAGCAGGCATCGCGGAGTTGGAATATCTGTTTTGATGAAGTAGTCAAAGAGTTTGACATCATCAAAATGGAAGATGAACCTTGTATGTACAAAAAGGTAGTAGGGAGTATGGTGGTGATCCTCGTAGAGTACGTGGATGACATACTCTTGATAGGAAAAGAGTTTCCTATACTACGATTGGCCAATCTCCTATTATCATAAGGATTCCCCAAATAGGATCAAAGTGATACCTCCTAAATCCTGAGTTTTCATCTATGAGATAGATGTAAGAGGATGCTAGGATTCTCACTAGATGAAGTGAGATGGTATCAATCGATCCTGAGGAGAATCACTGGAAGAGTTCCAGGGTGATAAAGACGACTGAATGTCAGTCACAGGCGTTGTCTTTACCCTCAGTAAAGGGACGGTATGTTGGAAGAGTTCCAAGCTAGATACCGTGGCAAACTAGACGATAAAGGCTGGTAACATCGCTATTAAAGATACTTCCAAAGAGGTAGTTTGGGTGTATATTGGTTCATAGGATGAACTAGGTTCCTACCATTGTGTGACAATGGAACTGTGGCTTTGGCCCTGGAACCCTGGTCCCATCAGTGACCCAGACATATTCTGAGGCAGCATCACCTGATCATGGAGATAGTTGATCTCCAGGGTGATCGAGGTTAGGAGAGTAGACTCAGAGGACAACACGGCGGATCCACTCACGAAGGCCTTTTCCCAAAGACAGACTTTATGGGATGGTTGAGTATTAGATACTATAACCACTGCTACAGATGGCCCTAGTGCAAATGGGAGATTGTTAGTTATATGTATGCACTAGAGGCCATTACTGTACATTGGATGTATATTGTAGTGGATGCTGGGACATATATAGGTAGGACTTTCTTGCTCGACATGACAGTACGCTATCTGGTTGCTCTTTATCTTAACATGTATACTTTCTGTCTCTCTGATTACATGTTGATAAAGCCCTTAGGATGTGTACTCGACTTCCAGGACTATGATGCAGATCATACTAGTGGGGCCTGGATAGTCCATGAGTACATCCTTCAATGTTCCTAGTCGTGGGAATATCGAGACGGGGCATCGATATTCCAGAGTAGACTAGCGTATATCTTCTCGACCCATGTGATGGGCGATGGATGATCCTATATCCATTGGTGTTTGACATCGGAGATGGTATGCGGGTGCTCAGTGGAGACTGGGTACACTGAACGGACTTGCCGAGAACTCCCAGATGGTATTATACCTCACGTCAGATGGCAGTTCTCTGGTGACACTGGTACAGCTTAGTCTGTTGACCCGAGATCGTCATAGAGTCTTGTGTGTCTCCCACTGTGCTTTGATTTCCACCCTACCACGGCTCTACTGAGGCGTGCAAACAGGTGGTTTTTGGGTACAGTCCCGATTCACATGGAGGCAATGAGCGATAGGAGGGGATTCGTCTCTCCCGGTATTGGGGGTTGATGTTGTGCTATGCTCGACTGGCCATAACAGGAAATCCCTGGCCAGGGTTGCAGTGATATACTGGTAAGAGTTATCAGTAGTTTCACGAATGTTATGGACCTCAAGTCAGCATGACTTATCGAGCTACTGGGGTCTGACATTTACCACCCCTAGGCGAGATATGCGACATATCAGACGAACAGACCGGACTGTACGGTAAGTGTTACTGGTTGGATTCACAGGAGTGTGAGCGGGCTTGCTAGTCGATCTTCTGATCGCTCAATACCCGGGTGGCCGTTACGTTTAGCAGACCGCTTGCGACTTGTGGGTGTTTGATATGATCAACATCTGCTGCCGGCGTATTGACGAGTCTTTAGAGTCCTACACAGAGGTTTCCTGGCTCAAGCGAAACGAAATAGGAGCGCATATGAGATATGTGCGGGACCGAGAATAATGCATGTATGTGATACCGTATTCTATTCTCGCGATGAATGTATCGATTAGTTATATGCGATATAACCTAGTTATCGAATCAAGGATTGATTCGATAAGCCGATACATTGGATACTAGCCGGTTATATGCGATATGACCGGATCATTGAATCAAGTGTTGATTTAATGATTTAATGCATAATTATATATATTTGATATATTACTTTGCATTAACTAGTATTGGTTCACTTTAAAAGGATTTTCTCACTTGAATTGTGCAAGTTGTATATGTGATATACTTTTGTGCACAAGATTGTATCATGTTTGATGATACTTGCTCTTTTGGGTTTGTGTAAAGATTAAACCATGTTTAGTGAATGGTTAGGGTTTCTTTTCTCTTATTTATTTATCCATTTATTATTGTTTTGGAAAAGATAAAGAGAAAAAGAAATGGTGGCTTATTTTGTTTTTTCTTTGAAGCTTCTTGAAGTTTTGAACAAGTCTACCATTCTTGTCTCTTCTTTAACCCTAACCACTCATCTAAACCTTAGTTAAATCTCTACACTAAACCATGGTTGAAGTTATGATAAGTATTCTTTTTATTTTCCTTTTTAATTAACTTATCATATCTTCTTCTTCTTCTTCATCTTCTTCTTCCATGAAGAAAGCTAGTGACCATCAATGGCAACTAGTGAAATTGAGTGAGAAATCCAAATCTAAAGTCTACCCACTTCCTATTTCTTCATCCTCTACCTCTTGCCAAGTTGTATAGGGTGTTTACTTCATAAGTTTTCAAAGCTTGGTGAAGTTGGAGCTTGTTCTTGTGATGCCTCGACGTAGATCATCTTCGGCATCGAACCGACGATCAAGCCCGCCCATTCTTCGATGATGACAATGCTAGAGTCAAGGGTTCGATTTGGACAGCGGAGGGAGATCATCGCGGAGCTTAGGAAGTGGTGGACCGGATCTACAAAGGTTGTAGCCCCTTCCCTTTAGCTATATTTCCGTTTACTTACTTGCATCGCCTATATACTTCTAGACAACGATCCGTTCTAGGGTTTCTCGGCACCGTAATTTTTAGAAATTGGCATGTTTGATCACTTGTGAGACTCCATTAGAGTGCCCAGGAACCCTACATTACTGATATAACCAGTCGGGCACAGTACAGCATCAACTCCCAATACCGGGAGAGACGAAACCCCTCCTATCGCTCATTGCCTTCGTGTGTCTCGGGACTGTACCCAACGGCCACCTGTTTGCATGACTCAGTAGAGCCGTGGTAGGGTGGCAATCAAAGTACAGTGGGAGAACACACAAGACTCCATGACGATCTCGGGTCTAGAGACTAACCTGTACCAGTGTCACCTGAGAACTGCTATCTGACGATAGATATAATTCCATATAGGAGTTCTCGGTGAGTCCGTCCAGTGTACCCAGTCACCACTGAGCACCCGTATATGATCTTGATGTCAAACATCGATGAATGTGGGAACATTCATCGCCCATCATATGGGTCTAGTATCATATACGCTAGTCTACTCTGGTATATCAATACCCCGTCTCGATATACCTACGACTAGGGACTTTTCAGGATATGCTTATAGACTACAGATGTCCCACTAGTATGATCTCCATCATAATCAGAGTAGTCAAGCCAATATCCTCAGGGCTTTATCAGCATGTATGAATGAATAGAAGCATGATCAAATCAACATGCCAGATAAAGAAGAACCAGATAGCATACTATCATGTCGAGCAAGAATGCATACTGAATATATATACATGTATAGATACATCCACTATCACATAATGGCCTCTAGGGCATACATATATCCAACAATCTCCCACTTGCACTAAGGCCAGTTATTGGCGTATTTCATACCCAACATTTCAAAAAGTCGCTCATGCTGCAGCTGAGGGAGGGCCTTGGTGAATGGATCCGCGGCGTTATTCTTTGTGTCTACCCTCTTAATCTCGATCTCGCGGCGATCTACAATCTCCCGGATCAAATGAAAACGCCTCAGGATGTTTCTGGACCGCTGATGGGATCTGGGCTCCTTGGCTAACGCCATAGCCCTATTATTGTCACAATACAAAGGTATTGGATCAATAATGGTTGGAACTACTCCTAGCTCCGAGACGAACTTCTTCATCCAGACGGCTTCCTTGGCGGCATCATTTGCAGCAATGTACTCAGCTTCCATCGTAGAGTCTGCAACGGTATCTTGTTTGGAACTCTTCCAACTCACCGCCCCTCCATTAAGGGTAAATACAAACCCAGAGATAGATTTGCTGTCGTCCTTATCGCTCTGGAAGCTCGAATCGGTAAAGGCCTCCATTTGGAGATCTCCATTACCATACACCAAGAACAATTCTTTAGTCCTTCGCAAGTACTTAAGAATGTTCTTCACAGCTGTCCAGTGATTCTCCCCTGGGTTGGATTGATACCTGCTTACTACACTAAGTGCATAAGCTACATCTGGGCGTGTACATAACATCGCATACATTATAGATCCTACTGCCGAAGCATAGGGTATAATACTCATGCGAGCTCTCTCTTCATCGGTCTTTGGGCAAGAATCCTTGGAGAGAGTGACCCCATGGCAAGCGGGTAAGGCACCCCGTTTGGAGTCTTCCATACTAAACATTTTTAGGATGGTGTCAATGTACCTGGTTTGGGACAATCCCAATAACCTTTTAGATCTATCCCTATAGATCCTTATGCCCAGGATGTATGTGGCATCACCCAGGTCCTTCATGGAGAACCTCAGTGATAAGAAAGATTTGACCGACTGTAGCATAGGAATATCATTTCCTATCAGAAGAATGTCATCCACGTACAATACGAGGAATGTGACAGCTCTTCCTACAGCCTTTTTATAAACACAAGGTTCATCTGGATTTTTGATGAAATCAAACTCTTTGATAACATCATCGAAACAGATGTTCCAACTCCGTGATGCCTGCTTTAACCCATATATGGATTTAAGCAATTTACATGCTTTCCCGCTGCTCCCACTATCAATGAAGCCTTCTGGCTGATCCATATAAACGCATTCTTCTAAATTTCCATTTAGAAATGCGGTTTTAACGTCCATCTGCCAGATTTCATAGTCGCAGTGAGCAGCAATAGCAAGTAGGATTCGAATGGATTTAAGCATGGCTACGGGAGAAAAAGTCTCGTCATAGTCCAAACCTGGTCTTTGACGAAAACCCTTCACCACAAGTCTTGCCTTATAGGTCTCTACCTGCCCATCTACACCAATCTTTCTTTTAAAGATCCATTTGCACCCCACAGGTTTTACCCCAGGGGGCACAACGTCCAAAGTCCATACTTTGTTGGTGTACATAGACTCCATTTCGGATCTCATGGCATCCAGCCACTTCACAGAGTCTTTACTTGTGATAGCTTGCTGAAAACTGGTAGGATCATCATCATCCATGATGCAATCTTCTCCGTTACCATCAATGAGGAAACCGTAGTACCTCTTCGGTGGGCGAGAAGTCCTACCAGACCTACGGAGTGGCCGTGGTTCTTCAGTTTCTGCTGCAACAGCCGGTTCAACCAAATTGTCATTTGTAGTTTGTGTCTTTAGAACCTCTTCTAGATCTACCACCTTGCCATCATCTTTATCTGTGAAAAACTCTTTTTCTAAGAATGTGGCATACTGAGAAACGAACACTTTTTGTTCCTCTTTGTGGTAGAATAGATATCCATAAGAATTCTTTGGATATTCAACAAAGTTACACATGACTGACCGTGTCTCGAGTTTGTCCGGATTCTGCTTTTTAACATAGGCCGGGCAACCCCAAATCTTAATTCTTTTAAGAGATGGTCTCTTCCCATGCCATATTTCATATGGTGTGGTAGACACGGTTTTGGTTGGAACCCTGTTTAGCAGAAATGCTGCAGTCTCCAATGCATGCCCCCAAAACGAGACGGGTAACTCAGCGTCACTCATCATGGACCGGACCATATCTAATAGGGTCCTATTCCTTCGTTCTGACACACCGTTATGCTGTGGTGTGTAAGGAGGAGTGAGCTGTGAGAGAATTCCATTCTCTTTTAAGAAGTTTGCAAATTCTGCACTGAGATACTCACCACCTCGATCTGATCGAAGCATCTTGATACTCAAGCCGGTTTGTTTTTCTACTTCTTGTTTATATTCAATGAATTTCTCGAAAGCTTCGGACTTGTGTTTTAATAAAAATACATGACCGAATCTTGAGAAATCGTCAGTGAATGTAATGAAGTATGAAAAACCGCCTCTAGCCTGTGTAGACATAGGTCCACATACATCACTATGTATGAGGCCCAGGAGCTGAGTAGCTCTTTCTCCGTGTCCGGTAAATGGAGTTTTGGTCATTTTACCCTGATACAAGACTGGCAAGTCGCATAAGATTTATATTCAAAAGAATTTAAATATCCATCTTTGTGTAACTTGTTTAGTCTTGTTTCGTTAATATGACCAAGTCTACAGTGCCAAAGAAAAGCTTCATTTAATTCTGAAAGTTTTCTTTTATTAGTGTGTTGTATACTGAAAACTGTGTGTTGATTTAGGACATATATTCCGTTGTTAAGCGTACCATACCCAACCAACATTTGATTCAGGTTAATGTTCATAACATTGTTCTGCAATACAAAATTATATCCTTCATTGTCCAACAAAGAAACGGATATTATATTACAAAGCATACTTGGTACAAAATAACATGGATTCAAAACCAAAATACATCCAGATGGCAACCCCAAGTGATACTCTCCCACTGCGACTGTATGTACATTGGAACCATTTCCAACGCGGAGAGTATGGTCACCTGTCTTCAAAACCTTGCTATTTCTCAACCCCTGCATAGAATTGCAAATGTGAGAACCTGAACCGGTATCCAATACCCAGGAAGCAGAGTTTATAGAAAAACAGTTTTCAGTCACAAACGCATCTGAAGCAGAAGCATCCACATGCTTCTTCTTGAGACTTAAGTACTCCGTGCAGTTGCGCTTCCAATGTCCTGTCTTGTGGCAGTGAAAACATTCGCCCTTCCCCGAGTCTCCAGCCTTGGACTTTTCCTTTCCCTTCACCTTTTTAACTCCGCCCTTAGGATTAGTGGGTTTCTTCTTTTTCTTTCCCTTGGCCTTGGCTTTCGGGCGAGAAGAGGAAGACTGTCCAATAGTCATAACGGGAGTTTTTGCTAACTTCATAGTGCTCTCTGCACTCCTTAACATATTAAGGAGTTCAGGGAGGTCCTTCTCCATGCCATGCATGTTGAAGTTCACTATGAACTGAGCAAAGGTGGAGGGGAGGGACTGTAGAATAATATCTATATATTGTTCATTGTCCATCGTCCATCCAAGGTCCTCAAGCTCTTCTATAAGAGCTATCATCTTCAGAACATGGTCTCCTACTGGTGTGCCAGGGGCCATTCGCATCTGAAACAATTTTTTTGATGCTTCGTATCGTAATACGCGGGATTGCTCCCCATACAACTCCTTTGTATGGAGCAATATACCGTGAATGTCCATGTCCTCGTGTTGCTTTTGATGTGTGTTATCCATCGATGCAAGCGCGAGGCATGTGGCCGTGGCACAGTCAGCGTCCCATGTCTTGCGGACTTCAATGTCCGCAACTGAGGATTTTGGACCAGGGACGGGCGGGGCTGAAGCCGTGAGGACATATGATACTTTATCATAAGTCAAGGCGATTTTCAGATTCCTCAGCCAGTCTTTATAGTTGGTCCCATTCAGTTTGTTTTTATCTAGTAAAAGCTTGAGTCCAGTCATGGGTATCTGCCATTAAGAGAGAGAAAAGAATACACTCAGCGAAAGCTCTTGCATAGATCAGATTGGTTATTATCTTGTCTAATCGATGTTTCCCACTGCTTTTATCGAGTTTTTCTTTCAAACCTTAAAAAGAAAAACTAGCCAGGATTAATTACAGTCTACAACTTCGCTAACCGTTCAGCCAGGCCAGTGTCGGTACTTGAGGGAGGTTCCCCGTGCTTTCGCATGGACCTAATTAGAGTAAACCTCGTTTTCCCAGAGGCGGAGCCCCGTTAACACCTTTCTAGACACCTAATAAGTTAGCTAATTGTAAATTGTAAAACTCTCCTAGGAGCAACTATTGCCCACAGTGGGCTCGGGATCCAACCATCACATGGAAGGTATGCAATCTCATTGCAAATTTCAACTATTGAAATTCCCGATGTGGCTTTTTCCCTTGGCACTTATGACCTTAACTAAGGTCAACAAATCATAAGTACCAGTCAAGTTCTACCCGTCATTTCTTGATTAATTAGACCCACTCATATGACCCTTAACTAAGGTCAACAAAGTCATAAGAATGTCCTAATTAATCTGCATCATATGCAATGTAGGAAGACATCACTTAGCTACCGTACACTACGCCTTAACTATAGTCAACAAACGTAGCACGAATACTAAGTACTCTACTTCCTAAAATGACGGAGGGTTGCGGATGATTTTTAAGAAAATCTTTAACGCTTTGAACTTGATATCGTTGTAGATTCAAATGGTTTTCAAAAGGAGTGGCTTAAGCTCCGCAGTTTTGAAATATAGCTTTTTCATAAAAAGCCGAGTGGTTTTTCAAATCCGATTCTACAACATCTTTTTAAGTTTATTTTCTTTACATTAATCACATTAATGTAATCCCATCATTAAAGTCCTTAAGCCAATCACAGAAAAGAAACGAAAATAACACGTACGCTTATGCCATCCGCATTCGCCGCAATGTTCCGTTATGCACCGTTAGGTTACTTAACTAACGGCATACTGGGACGGGACTAGCGCGGATGTAAAACATAAGCAACGTCTACTATATATCATATATATAATATGTCATTCGTCTCAGATATCACAGAACACAGGCAGCAGAAATATAGATATAACGTGGGATATACTAGGACGTCCGTATTTAGTATTTAGCCAGAATAGAAAATACGGATTCCACAGTCGCGATGAATAGCCAAGCCCACACCCTGGACCCCTACGAGAGCGGCAAGTGACCCTACCAATTCTGGAGTTTAGGAGACCCGGTCTCGACTCCTCGAGATGGCCTCCCACTGAACCCCAGAACCCGGTCACCTGTGCTCCCCTCCTTGGGTCCATCCTAATGCGGAAAAGTAAATAATATACAACACTGGTGACACAACCTCAACCCGGGAGTGCCCCAAATAAAAGAATATTACATTACATTTGAATTTACATGAATGAAAATATAAAACTCTCATCTCACATAAAACCCCCCTGCTATTCAATCGCGACAATCCTGCACATCATATCTCAGCAACACATAATATCTTATATCATAAACGTAAGTAAGTATGCATATCCCAATTGTCGTTGATGTATAGCAACGAAACCGGCGATATCGTATATACTACACTTACGGTCACAGAAAAGAAAGTGTAAAACTACAATATTTGGAATCCACATTCTCTTTAGACATCATAAATGCGAAATATCACATATTTCGTATTTCATGCCTAAACTATATGAATTCCACATATTGTATCACATTCCAGATAAACAGACAGTATTAAAGTTTTTTGAACGAACGATCAAGTACTCAAGATTCACTGAAGCTCAACACTTGAGCAGGGTTCAAAAATCTGGAGTGTGACACAGTAGTAGCGGTCCAGCCGTAGAAGGGTCAAACCAACGCCTCACATGTGGCACGCCGTACTGCCCCAAACCCTAAGGTTCATAGGGCAGTTATGACGGTCACATAATCGAGTTAAGGTTTGTTGTCTTCTAGAGGGACCACCACAAAAAGACTTGCACGTATCTCCAAAGTATTTAAACCCCGTGAATAGTGAGCAAATGATACTCGTTCAAACACTTCAATACTTTCTACTTTACCCCGAAAGACTACGAAATGAAAATACCGATCGAATCTATGCGTCCAAAACCATCTCCAGAAAGTACAGTACTATATTCAAATTAAACATACCTAAAACAGTATACTAGCAGACCTAGGAATTATGGTGCAATTTTCATAGCATGATTCCACTGTACGGCCGCGGATCCGCGGCCTAAGCAAGGAATTGCCGCGGTTCCGCGGCCATATGAACAGTACACAGCATCGTTTTTCACCATTATTCTTAGTTTTCCCTGCTGTATTTTTTAAGTATTTTTAATTCTGAAAAAAGTCAGATTTTAAAAATTGTCCAGAGAGGGTCCAAGAAATCGTATTTTTTGTCTGATCGGGATTTTTACTTCGTAAAAGCGTCGCCTAATGTTCTAGGTCGGCTCTGATACCAATGTAAGGTTTGCCTAGCACCCTATGAGGAGTTTTGAAGCATCACATGCCACAAAGTTTTAATTTTGATGGTGCTAAACAAGCATGCAAAGGAATCGATCCTAGAAAATTAGGGTTTCGAAACTTAAGACTTATAAAGTTAGGGTTTCGAGACTACAACCTTTGTAGCTCCCTATTGCTGGACTCCTTGGTGTCTTGGGTGTTGAGTGGAGGCCCTCTTGAAGTCCTCTTGCGTCTACGACGATCCACCCGGAATTCCCCGTCCAAGCTCGCAACTTCGCAAAACCGAAGAGAACACTCTAAACAAGTTGGCTAAACTTGCATAGAATGATGTTGTGGTTTAGAATCTCACTTCAAAAACCTTTCTTTAAGTGTGTTTTACTCACTAGAAAAACCTAGAGAGCAAATGGTGAAGGAGGATGAAGATGGTGGCTTTTCTTTTTAGCAAGTGTAAAAGATAAAAGATGAGCATAGAAAAAGAAATGAAATATAACCTTTTATATTTAATTCCTTCTTACATCCAACCATGGTTAAGTGATGGAGAGTTTATTTAACTTGAGTTTTAAATGATAAAGAGAAGGATAACCCAAGGTTAGGGGTAGGTGAGCTTGGTTAGGTTAGAAGAATAATATAGAAGCTAGTAAAGATTATCCTTTTCTTTTCAATTTTGTTTCAAATACAAAATCAAATAAAAATCCATTACTTAATCCATGGTGTGAGTCTTATATTGCCACAATTTCCATGTGCTAACAACCATGATAGATGGGTGTATGTGTGTATGCATGTATGCACATCCACATGTGCATGAAACTAGAATGAAAGAAAGAAACACATGCATGCATGCATACATCCATCACATACTAGAAAGGTTTTAAGTGAGAAAACTAATGGTTAAATGATAAATCAACACTTGATTCATCAATCCGGCCATATCACATATGACCCCACCAAACGAAAGCCGCCCGATCAATGTTCGGTATCCTATACGCGCAATTTAATCGGGTGCATGCGCATATCGCATACGCGCACCACAACGTTTCGTCTGGACTGGGTAACTCCTTTGTGGGACTCTGAGACTCGTCAATACGCCGGCAGAGGGTGACGATCATATCAGGTACCCTCAAGCCGCAAGCGGTCAGCTAAACGTAACGGCCACCCGGGTATTGAGCGATCAGAAGAAAACAAGCGAACCTGCTACAACTCCCGTCGAGCCAACCGGAAACACTACCGTACAGTCCGGTCTCTTCGTCAGATATGCTGCATATCGAGCCTAGGGATGGTCACGTCGACCCTAATAACTCAATAAGTCGTGCCGGTGAATGTTCTATAACAGATCGAGAAACTACTGATAACACTTATCAGCAATTCTCAGCAGCCCTGGCCAGAGACTTACTGATATAACCAGTCGGGCACAGTACAGCATCAACTCCCAATACCGGGAGAGACGAAACCCCTCCTATCGCTCATTGCCTTCGTGTGTCTTGGGACTGTACCCAACGGCCACCTGTTTGCACGACTCAGTAGAGCCGTGGTAGGGTGGCAATCAAAGTACAGTGGGAGAACACACAAGACTCCATGATGATCTCGGGTCTAGAGATTAACCTGTACCAGTGTCACCTGAGAACTGCTATCCGACGATAGATATAATTCCATATAGGAGTTCTCGGTGAGTCCGTCCAGTGTACCCAGTCACCACTGAGCACCCGTATATGATCTTGATGTCAAACATCGATGAATGTGGGAACATTCATCGCCCATCATATGGGTCTAGTATCATATACGCTAGTCTACTCTGGTATATCAATGCCCCGTCTCGATATACCTACGACTATGGACTTTTCAGGACATGCTTATAGACTACAGATGTCCCACTAGTATGATCTCCATCATAATCAGAGTAGTCAAGCCAATATCCTCAGGGCTTTATCAGCATGTATGAATGAATAGAAGCATGATCAAATCAACATGCCAGATAAAGAAGAACCAGATAGCATACTATCATGTCGAGCAAGAATGCATACTGAATATATATATATACATGTATAGATACATCCACTATCACATAATGGCCTCTAGGGTATACATATATCCAACACCTCACTCCAGAGTTGGCGGGCTATTCGCCGCACTCGTAGGGGGTATAGGTATGACCCACGGAGGGGCGTTCAAGTTACCAGATTCCGGGAAGTGCCATATGGCCCATTCACTTTGATGAAGGGGGTTGCCTCACTTCTGGTTTTGGTGGGTAACTTGCCATGCTAGTAGGGATCTAGGTTTTATTGCACAGGCTATCCACACGACCCGGGGAACGTCGGGTTTTCATTTTCGGCTCAAACGAAACTCGGGGCTCCTAGATTATCCGTTATTCTGTGATGTTTCTTATATCATGCCTGGGACGAATGTTATATATATATTTATATATACTAGTAGATGTTGTATATGTTTTGCACCCATGCTATTCCAGTCCCCACTCTGTCGTTAGTTAAGTAACATAACGGGTGATGACGGGACCCAGCGAATGCGGATGGCATATACGTACATCATATTTTCGTTCTTTTTTGGTGTGATTAATTGGTGGGACTGCATTGATTTTGATCAATGCAAAGATAAAACAAACTATATATGATGTTGTTGGAACCAAGTTTTAAAAAAAACAGACATTACAGATGTTCTCTTTTGCTTTGCACAGTGGTATTCGATTGGGAATATCCTGCACCTCATTCGATGAAGCAAGGGCCGAGATCCCTTCATCGGGAGTGACCCCATGGGCAGAAGTTTCCATCAACGTAATAACTTTACTATAGTCAATTCTTTTGGTTTGCATCGTGGTATTCAGTTTGGATATCCTGCACCTCATTCGATGAGGAAAGAGCCGAGATCCTTTCACCGGGAGTGACCTCTTTAGCAAAATTTTGCGCCACTATATATTTTTAAAACCACTCGGTTCGTTCAACGATATCAAGTTCATTACGTTAAAGGTTTTTCGCCAAAAACCAGCTATAGCCCTCCGTCATTTCAGATTAGTATTATTTAGTATTCGTGCTGCGTTTGTTGACCCAGTCAAGGCGTAGTGTACGGTAGCTAGGTGGTACTTTTCTGTGTATTGTAAATGCGATTGGTTAGGACAGTCGTGCGGCCTTGTTGACCTAGTCAAGGGCACGTGCAGGTGGGTTTAATGCAATCAAGAAAATGACGGGTTTAACTTGACTAGTGGTTTATAGTTTGTTGACCTAGTCATGGTCATAAACCGTTAGGGGTAAAAACCAAATCGGGAGTTTCAAACATACAGGAAACTTGCCAGGCATGCGCATACCTTCTGGAGTATGGTGACTTGAGTGGGTTCCATCAGGTTATCATACGATGATAGTTGGGTCCCGATTCCAAATGATGAGTAGGATTACTCCTCGGGTGATTTTAGATGATCCTGACCAATTCTCCTTTTAGGGTTTGGAGGAGAATTCGAGAAAACAGTGGGAGCCATAGTGATTAGATAAATAAATAACCATTCTGATCTAGGTTAGAGTGCACGCTGAGTATTTCTTTTATCTCTCTCTTTGGCAGCGACCATGGCCCGACCCTAAACTAAAACTCATGAACCAAGATAACCGAATCTTCTTAAAATACTTTAGCTTTTGGAATGTCACGGTGTCGCATATATCATTGCCACCTCTATATCACTTTTGCGTTTCTCCAGAACACCCTGTATCACTATGACGATCCGCACTTATTTGATAAATCCATCATATAGTTACATACGAACTCGAAGGAACTTGTTCTAGATTTGAGGATGGATTCTGGTTCTGGAGAGATTGAATAGAATAATTCGGTTGTCTTTTCTCTTTACCTTCTCTCAGGTTGTGAGGGCTCATAGGACACCTATTGCGCTTATTGGATAGTCTTCTTCCAAACCATAGGCAGGTGCCGAAAGGTGGGGAATGAAGAAAACCAATTAGCTTAAGTGTGGTGTACAGAAGGTAATAAGTAAAGACATATAAAGGGATTAGAATAAGGGCAAAGGACATTGCGACTACTATCATTCATGACGAAACCGCGTATACCCCACCACTCCTACTTAACCTTTGCATTTCTTCGGAACATTCTGTATCACTACGTAGATCCACTTTTATTGAATACGCCATCATATAGTTACATACGAACTCGAAGGAACTTGTTCTAATTCGAGGATAGTTTTCGGTTCAGGAGAAATAGAATAGGATTATTCAGATGTCTTTTCCCATTACCTTCGCTCAGGTTGCGAGGGCTCCTGGCATAAGGAGTGTACACCTATTACACTTATTGGATAGTCTTCTTCCAAACCTTAGGCTGCTGCCGAAGGGTAGGGAAGGAAGAAAACAAATTAGCCTAAAGAAGGTGTACAGAAGGTAATAAGTAAAGACATAATAAAGGGATTGAAGTGAGTGCAGGTAAGTATATGGTCACTGTTATGAATTATGATAGTGCAAGAGGCATTACTAGAAATACCAGGTTAAGCCTTTCGAAACATTTTCATGTTTCAGATTTACTGTGCAATGTTTATTAAAAACTGTTTTCCCAATTGGATTCTAATTCCAGGGTATGTATTTACCAGATTCGTTTCTCATATCTGTATAATGTTACAGATGGTGAGTGAGAGTAAGATATTGAGAATTAGGTAATTATATCCACATTATATCAGAATTCGTTGTAATTGATGATATTTGAGGAAATCACCTGGGTTTTGCCGGATGGGAAATTTTTGGTTTTGAATATCCGTAGTTATGCACCAGTTTCAAACTGATATATCTGTACGTTTATTTTATAAAGTGAGATATAACCTTTTGAAATTATGTCTATAACATTTACCTATATCAGTTGATGGTTAGGTAAGGAGCATTCAACAACGATGTAATTCTTCTTAACCATAGTACAGTTTTCAACCTACGACGCACAGGGTTTGAGTTATCAAACTCAGGGGACTTATACAAAATATTGTATGTTGTCCAGTGTCCATTAGGAAAATGGGGTTGGTACTCATACTATATTCTGTTTACTCATGACTTCTCCCGTTCTAGACAAGTATTTCGTTGAAATACAAGGTCCAAATTTTGAGAAGTTGTAGGTATAAGAATAAAGTAGAGAACCATATGTTGCGAGTATCAGGATTCTTCGAGGTAGTCGAAGATGTATATACTTGTGATTTTGAGAACTTTCTTCTCTTTCAGGTTACTCATATATGGATGCGCTCCTAAATAAGTAATGTTGATTGGCCTTTTTCCATTTGGTTGATATGCACTGGAGACAGCTGCATAATTTTGAATCCAGTTCTAATTAAATTAGTGCTTTTATTTCTATATTGTATATATATAGAATCAATTTATATCTTAACGATGTTAAGGTATAGGGAGTTGCCCGGCTGATGCTTAAAACCAGAATCCGGATAAACTCAAGGCATGTTTCAGTAATGGCAGTTTATGGGTTATCCTGGCCTTTGACGAGAGTTAACTTTCTACCATCAGGAAGATCAATAATGATATTGTTCTTGACTCGCCACAGTTTTAGTAAAATGGATTTTTTCAGGAAAAAAAAGTGGGAGTATGGTAGAACTGGAAGTGGTTCTAGAAACAAAAATGATCATTGAAGATTTAATAGAATCTGAGAATTCAATTGGAATTGACATTCTATTAGCCACTCCGCAGATTTGGTGGGTAACCTCAGTCACTCGAGAGGATTGCTGCTGTTCTAGACTATGAGACCCGGCAGGAGGATGAGTATAGTATCGTTCTAAACTAGCTTTAGAAGTGCACGTGTATATGACTCTGCCAGAGGGTTGTTGTAATCAGTGGGAACAACGGAAGCATAGAGGGCAAGTAGCTTATGTCTATTTCTAGACTAAAGCAGGTATAGCGGAAATAGATCATCTATTTTTGATGTGACAGTCATAGGCCTTGACTTCATCAGAATAGGAGATGGATCTGGTAAGAAGGTAGTAGGATGTGATGTCCTGGTATTTGGGATGACATGCACTTTATAGGAAGTGAAATTCCTATACTACGAACGGTTATACTATGGTTGTCACACAGTTATTTCTCTACATAGGACATGGATATAATATCAGGGTTTCTGGTTACTAGATCTATGGTTTTAGATCTAGATTTGGGAAGTGTCCCAATTTGGGTACTTGACATTATTCTAAAGCGTTTTAGAATGGACGACTCCTGATATGGTGGTGTACCTGCAGGTGATGGAGTCACCCTGTTTCCACCAATCAGAGCAAAACTCAGTTCAAATTATGAAATTTGAAATGAAGCAGCGCTTCATAAAAGCGCTAGCACCAGAAGCGCTAGAACTAAGAGTCAAAGACTCCGAGGCAGTGCTCACGTGCAAAGTACGAGAGCACTAGCGCCAAGTGTGCCGGTGCTAAGAGTCAAAAACTCTGATGCAGCGCTCATGTGCAAAGCACGAGAGCGCTAGTGTTGGAACTAAAATGTTCCACACCCTTGGATCAAAGATCTAACAAAGATGATTAAAAATCATCAGAAATAAAGTTCTGTTGAGGAAATACTCCTCAAATCTTTCCAAACGGGAAAGATTGTTCTCTGAAAATCAGAGCACCGTTGGATCAAAAATCCAATGATGATTAAAAATCACCAAGACACAGAATAAGTTCTGTATGGGAAAATATTTTCCCAATCTTGTAAAAAACAGGAAGATTGCTTTCTGTAAAACAGAAGCCCTTGGATTAAAGATCCAACGGTGGGAAACATCTCCAAATCAATCAGAGAAAAGATTTCCTTAACCGATTCCACAAATCAGCCTCCCCTATATAAAGGACCCAAGACTTCAAGTCGAAAAAAGGAGGAACCCTTCATAAACTTCAAAAAGAAAAAAAGAAGAGCAAGCTCTGAAAAGAAGAATTTCTTCAAGGTAAATAAAACAGAGAGATCAAAGCATCTCATACAAAAAAGAAGAACATAGTTCTTTTTCTAGATCATAAATCTACAAAGACAGAAGTCTTTCATAAGAGTAGGAGAGATTGGGGTATCTCATCATAAAAAAGGAGGGAGAAGAACTTAGTTCTCTTTAGATCACATATCTATAAGACAAAGACAAAGTCTTTCCCAAAAATAGAAGAGATCATAGCATCTCCTATTAAAATAAGAACTTAGTTCTTAGATCCACGAGACAAAGTCTGTTATAAACGAGAACTTAATTCTCAGAGCACAGAATTAATCAAGAGCGCTTTGCACTCATTGGCTAGCGCTCAGCGCGAAGCACGCCACGTGCTCCTTACGTAGGCGCTACTTAATAATGAGCGCTCTGCACTCTAAGTCTGGCGCTCAGCACCAAGCGCGTCCCGTGCTCCTCACGTGTGCGCTATTTCATATGAAGCGCCTTAGCACTCCAAGTCTGGAGTTCAGTACCAAGCGCGCCATGTGCTCCTCACGTGTGCGCTATTTCATAAGAAGCTCTTCAGGTCTGGTGCTCAGCGCCAAGCGCGCTACGTGCGCCTCACGTGTGTGCTATTTCATAAGAAGCGCCTCAGCGCTCCAACTCTGGCGCTCAACGCCAAGTGCTCTGTACAAAAGACTCTGTACATAAAGCGCTCTGCGCTACAAAGAGTGTTCAACACACAATAAAAGACAAAAGAGGAAGAGGTGTCAGAACCCAAAATTAATGCTCTGCATTATTGAACAAAAAAGGGCCTGAGCCCAAACAAATGTCAACATTTTGTTAAAAAATGAATGGATTGAGTCCAAATAAGTGTTCAAACACTTTAACTGAATGGGTTGAGCCCAAGCAGGCCATAAATCCCCTAATTCAGATTAAATAAGCCCATGTACTCCCAGTATTTTTAATTGGTCTTAGTCCCAAACCTGACTATAGATCCCTCAACCAACATTAGTTCAAGGGTACATCTCTTCATTCCTCTGATATATTTCGTTGTAATTCTTCAACGTCTTCAGAGAGATGACGGGTCCCAACAACCAGACACTCCATGGACTTTGATGTCCTTAAACTTATGGACCGCAACGTCCCTAAACTAAACCCCATAGACCATGACGTCTTTAAACTCCATGGACTATAATGTCCTTAAACTCTATGGACTATGTGTCCTTAAACCCAATGGACCGCAATGTCTCTAAACTAAAATGATAGAGTCCAAATACTCTTTCGTTGGATCTAAATGATCCCAAAATCTTGTTGAGTAGATCTTAGTCTAAAATTAGACTAACGTATTCTCAACAAACGTTTAAGTCGATCTTAATCTCAATGAGAATAACGATCCTTAAACCCAAACCAAACCCAAATCTAAGAAAATACGGATTTGGACTAATCCACGCCCTACGGACAACAACATAAATTAGTCTCCGTATACAATCCACGGGCAACCAAAAATAAAAATAAACACACACGACACGAAGTGACCATCTGGAGAAGGAGAAAGTTGTTACCGCGATATGGTAGCGTAATTAACTGCAGGGGCTTGCGCCTATAGGGAAAAGCGTCCCCACAATCAAAAACCCCTCAAATGAGGGGAAATCTGAGGAAGTCTGCTACAACGACCGCATCCGTCTAAACCTATGATACACGGTGCCATAAATCAACTTGGCATCTTCGGAGAGGTGGACGGATAAAACCAAATAGTATCTGCCCCCAAATTCAGGCAAGACGAACCTACGCGGTCTCGTCTCCCGTTTTCGGCGACGAACAGATTTTGGCACGCCCGGTGGGACCTTTTCCTCTTTCCACTCCACACTTCGTGTGTCATGTTCACGAACGAATTGCGGTTTAATGTGGTTGCCTCTGGATTCGAGGTACTAAGATTTGGTATCTTGCTCCCGTGCAGAGAAAATGGCTTCCAACTGCACTAGCTGCAACAACAATTCCCACTCCGTCCTCACCGGAGGAGTGACTTATAGGCCCCAAGCGGCCTCCATCTTCACCATGCCAGTGGAACAGGTGACTCGGGCCACTACTGGACTGTTCTTCGGGACCAAGCTCCCACCAACAAGCTTCAGCACCCTAATGCCATCGCAAGAAGCTCTAAAGAAGTCGGTCTTTGATCGGCTTTCAACTATCACGGCCCCTCTCAACGGGTCGCCCAAATCCAATGCCTCGGTCTTTAACAGACTGGGCCAAAACTCCAATGGGTTCATGAAGAAGCCCGCGATACTTGAGGGGGTTATCCCGACACGGATATCCATCCCTGTTCCAATAAATGAAATCGTCGGAGAGGCTTCTCCTGCTAAGGGGTCGGTCTTCACAAGACTGGCCGTGCCAACTCCCACTCCAGACGAAGTCACCAAAGCCATTACCCCTGCTCGAAAGTCTGCCTTCGAAAGGTTGACCATCCTCTCTCAACGGACGTCGGTCTTTGACAGGCTGACACCAACAGCGGTCTCTCATCAAAGTATGAAGCACGATGCAGCTACCCCAACAGCAGAGGTGATCCCAGCCGCTCGACATGCTCGACATCGCCACTGACGCCGAGTGAGGAAAGCTGGAGGTAGTTCCCCTTCTGGACTTACCCCACCAGCTCCAACGATGGAAGTTGATGCTGCTGTTCCAACTGGGAACAGCTTTGAATCATTTAATAAGGTACGCAGGAATTCGCCAACTGCCGTGCTGAAAAAGTCTCCTCCGCCTGCTGAAAAGATCACAAAGGCGAAGCCGGAGTAGCCCCCTCAGCGGCTGTCCTTGAAAATCCATACGATCTGGCGAAGGGTCCAAGACTCTATGATTAACCAAGACTACTCCCGCCAACCAAGGAAAATGAAGGTTCGGCAAGAGAAGGACCATCCTGTCGTACCACAGAAGGTATCATCCATTTGGGTGCTCGCTGCAACAGCCCCCTCGACTCCGACCGCCCACAAAAGAAGAAGGCCGGAGAAAATCCCCGTGTCCACAACAAAGCTCAGAGGCACTGAATCCAAACGCCCTAAATCTGGAGGCGTGGTGGTGCACACCATTTACATGGCTTCCGAGAAAAAGGATAGCCGAATCACCATGGGCCATCGACCACCCACACGGTCAGTAACTAAGGCTCAGGAGCAACAACAACAAAAGCTCCAAGAGATGCTGACAGCCATGGCCATGCTCACTGGGCTAAAAGAAAGCCCGGAAACATCGTTGGAGCAGCGTCAGGAACAGGAAACTGATGCCAAATTCCTCCGAAGAATGCTCAAGAGGAAAGACAAAGAGGCCGCGGAACAAGCGGCTAACATAAAACAAATGGCGCTTTCATTCCAAGATATAGTCGGAATGATGATACAGCCGGATCTTCCAGCTGAAAACCCTCCGATTGTCCTTGAAGACGTCAGAGGGGTGACATCGAACCCTCTTCCTCCTTGTTCAGCAGCTGTTCAGTTAATAAAACTGCACATTTAATATGACATTTTTCCTACTCTTTCTATATAATAAAAGGTGTTTATTATAATATATGATACATATGAGGGTTTATCTGTAAAAATACTATTTTCATGTATTTATATATTATAATTAACATTGGTAGGAAAAAGTAAGCATATAATATCCATGTAACATTTGGCCGATTTAAAATATGCTTACTTTATTAAATACCTTTGACCGAGTCTTAATGGTTAAGTTAATATCTCTACTAATATTATTTGTTGAGTTTGTTGTGCAGAATTTTCAGGGCTAAAATCAAGGAAATCAAAACTGTTAGGACAAACCTGCATAATTAAGAAAGTAGGAATGAAGAAATCAAGTCTGGCAGTGATGTAGAAAATATTTTCAGTTTCCAGAGATTAAAAAGATCACCACGTGTCATAAAGATAGAGTTCCAGAAGAGCAAATCCTGTGACCCACCTATTGGCCGCGGATCCGCCGTGTATTGAAAGATTTGGGAGTTGGAATTTTTCTGTTTGGATCATAACTACTGGTTTCCAAATTAGGAGACTAGGGTTCTAGCTCTGGGACTATAAATAAGGACCGAGAGCCTCTTGAAAAAATCATCAAGCTGAAGAGATCACGAAGTCCACGACAGGCTCACGCATCCAGGCTGATCATTAACGGTTCATCTACCTCCTTAGAAGAGATCGAGAAGCAAACTAAGTTTTTGTAATCATTTTCTAATGGAACAAAAGTGTATTTGATCAAGTTGATTAATAAAGGTAGTTATCTTTATTCTTATTGCATTTTATTTTCTTTATTTACATCATGATCTCTATCCGTTCTTTTATCTCCATCATGCGCGAGTAATTCTCCGCTTGTTAGGGTTCATAGGATTAGGGTAGGTTAATGGATGATGAAGATCTTTAAACTCTTTTTAAGTCCTATAAAGTTTATAAACTTTATCAAAAGAATAGTTAACATCCTAATCGGGCGCGCTACCAATTCATTGCTAGTCTCGACCGCGATTAGAGATTAGATTAACTATTGTTTTGGTAAAGGTTAGATATGAAGGGAGATCCATGTCGAGATAGGGGTTAAGAGTGGGAACCCTTTTCCCTCCAGAAACCCTAATCTACATACATCACTGTCGTCCTAGTTTTAAATCTATTAAAGGATAAAAAGAGTAATCTTTAATTAATCATCCATAACTACTAAATTCTAATGAACCCTACAAGCCCCTTTTAATATTAAACTTACATCCGTAGTTAATCTACATCTATATTTTGCATCCGTGTTTAACGTAGATCTAGATCCTACAACCATTCTTCACCATTCTTTATTCTTCCTCTCTCTTTCTCAACACGCCTAAAGTAAGAATAAAATATTCAACGTTTCCCAGAGGACGACCCGTACTCATCTCGGTCTAGCTATACGCGACACCGTTATTGATTGCGGTTACTACAAACACTAAAATAGATCAATCAAATGGCGCCGTTGCCGGGGATACGTGCGTAATTTTTTATTCTTACTATTTGTGTTGAATTCTTATTCGATTTATATCATAAAAACAAAACAAACTGCATCTTTCATATTTAACGATAAGTGTGTGATTTTTGCGAGGGAATCTGGAGTCACAGACTTGAGGAAACAGAGATCCAGAGACATTAATCAAGATCCAGAGAAGGAAGGGAGGCCACGTAGCAAAAATCTTCTTTAGATCTTCCTAGTCGGCGGCAGAACCGCGGCACAAAGAGCATATTTGCGGCGGAACCGCGGCGCGTTACGGGATTTAGGGTTTCTAAATTCTCTGGTATCTTTTATATATCTTTCTCTCTCCTCTGAAATCCAATAAAATATCTTTTTTGCAGGATTCTTTGCAAAATATCGCCGCTCAAAAATCTTTTTGCAAAGTTTTGTACTTAGTTTGTTATTTCATATTTTAATACGGATTTTAAGGGGCAAGACCAAAATTCAGATTAGGTGGGCATTTCATCACCCTTCCTAAGCCCCACAAATCAAAAAACGAGCATTCGCATCAACCCTACATTAATTTAAAAAATATCTAGACAAGACTCTAAGGACTGTTGCGCTCAATAAGGACAGAGGAAGGTCGTGGGTAATCTATCACTTATCCGCATTATTTTTGTGGTGTCTAGGAAAGTGTGCCGAAGGCAAGTGGTTACTTAATTAGGCCCGCTATTTTCGGTGATTCGTATAGCGGATACCTCCCACTTACCTGGCACTTACCTAGCCACAAAAGTATTAAAGAGGTGGTAGAGGATTGATCCTACGGCTTGTCCTTTGGAAGTCTAGGAGCGGTCTAGAGACTTGACCTAGGTAACCTTAGTTCTAGGGTTGTTTGTGCATTTTTGTGTGATTTGTCTTAAGTCCCAGAAAACAGACCAATTTTAAATCACACTCACACTGCCACTTGCGCTAAACCCGCTTAGTGCATGCTTGGCTGGACACGGGATTCTAGTGCTCGTCTTGTCCGCGTTCCTACTATCGACTCCGAAGTCGGTGCTTCTTCATCTTCTTTTCCCCCACCACACACCACATCAACCGAGATGGACGGCACTCCATCAGATTATAACACCACACTGCCACCACCCGTAGGTGCGCAGAATCCACCGTGCATCTCTCTCCAAGAGAGAAGCTATCCTATCCGTGGTCCACTTCCCACTTGTCTATCTATTCCACCAGCTAACGGGGATAATTTTGAAATTAAACCCCACTACATCAATCTGTTGCCCAAATTTCATGGGTTTGAATCTGAAGACGCGTACGTTTTCATCACTAAATTCGAAAACGTATGAGCAATGATGGGTACTTCACAACTGACTGTGGATGCTATGCGCTTGCATCTTCTCCTATTCACTCTGTGCGACTTGGCAGAAAAATGGCTTTATAATACTGCCGCACACTCTATCACTAATTGGGATGAATTCGTAATAGCATTTCTTAAGAAGTTTTACCCAAACCATAAGACCGCCCGTGTTAGGAGCGAGATCAACCAGTTTACCCAGCTTCCCAATGAACCATTTTGGAAGTGCTTTGAACGTTTCAAGGATCTGCTTGTCCAATGTCCACATCATGGAATCAATTAATGGGATTTGTGCCGAATTATATATGAGGGCATTAATCCAGCAACAAAGCAGATGCTTGAAACAATGTGTCGATGCAATTTCATGTCTAAAGATGACGGTGAAGCTTGGAAATATCTGGAAGACCTCGCTGAAAACACTTTGCAGTGGGAAAGCGTAAGACCACCTTCATCTAGGGGAGGTATTCATCAGCTCGATGTTTCCATCGCAATAAAAGTCGAAATGGCAGCGATGCAGAAGAAACTCGACGCTATTGAGAACAAATTTTCATTAGCCTCCCTAAACCAGGTTACGCTTCCCAAAGCCGTGTGTGGTTGCTGTTCTGATCCTTCACACTTGACGGAAGAATGTCCTATGAATGCACCGTTTCAAGGTCACGAGCAAACTAATGCTGCTTTTCAGCGGCGACCTAGAAACGATCCTTATTCTTCCACGTATAATCAAGGATGGAGGAATCATCCTAACTTTGCTTGGAACAAAAACCAACCCCAAAATCAAAACCAGTTCCAAAGAAATTATCAAAGACCTATTCCACAGCAACCACAACCACAAAGTCAGCACCCCTTTCAGTCACAAAATTTTCAAAATTCGGCCAACACTGCTGCACCGCAACTGGACGGTACTGATAACTCTTCACTCGCACAAACTTTGGATTTGTTTATGAAACATTCCATTCAAATGTCGGCTGATATGAAGTCTTCTATTGATACCATAAAAAAAGACTCCGCCACCCACGGTGAGAGTATTAAATCAATAGAAAACCAAATTGCACAGTTGAACGCCGTTATGAGTGCGAGAGAGAAAGGGAAACTCCCATCTCAACTCCTACCGAATCCTGGCCACTCACAAAATTATAATGTGAATACCATTACTACGTTGAGATCGGGGAGAGTGCTGAATAACCGAGTGGGTGAGCAATTTGATGATGTTAGTGATACCAATGATACCCCGTCTTCTACTTCTTCCCCTAATTCGTCTAATCTCCCACCTTCTTCCGAGCCTATTCTCCATTTTCCCCAAGGCTCGAACCCTCAGCCCACTTCCACAAATCTATCTAAAACGATCCCCACTCGAATTCTGGGATCCATTCAATCCCCACAATCCTCTCCAATTTTGGACCCAAACCTTATTGATAAAGCACCTTATCCAAACAGGTTAAGGGGCAACAGACCAAGTCCACAAATGGAGAAGATTGTGGAAATTTTTAAGCAAGTTAACATAAACATTCCTCTCCTAGATGCTATTCAACAAGTTCCATCTTATGCGAAAATCCTAAAGGACTTGTGCACTAGGAACAGAAAAGTTCAAGTACCTAAAAAAGTTTTCCTTGCGAGTAATGTGACCACTGCTTTTACACAACAATTACCCAAGAAACGAAAGGACCCCGGAAGTCCTACAATTTCTATTTCTATTGGGGGTAAAAATATCAATCGTGCTCCACTCGATTTAGGTGCTAGTGTTAACTTGCTTCCGTATTCTGTTTATGAGCAATTAGGGATCGGAAAGTTAAAACCTGCTTATTGCACTCTTCAGATGGCCGATCGATCTATCACCTAACCTAGGGGTGAGCTAGAGGATGTGTTAATCAAAGTTGGAGAATTTATATTTCTTGTGGACTTTATCGTTATTAATACACAACTTGTAGCAAACCCATAAAACCAAATTCCAGTAATTTTAGGTCGATCTTTTCTTGCGACTTCCAACGCTGTAATCAATTGCCGAAACGGCTCTATGACCCTATCTTTTGGGAAGAAGTCAATTGAGCTTAACATTTACAAGTTGGGAAGTGAACCCTCCGAACCCTATGCTCATATGTGTTCTATCGAAACAATAGATTCCGACAGCAGGGAAATTGAAGAGCTTCACGATACTGATCTCGACTCCGCTATTACGTTGTTGTCCGGGTCAAGATCTAACGCGGAATATGAACCTTTTATGGAGTCCGAGTATCATCCTGTTCTTTCTGATGAGATTATTATTCAGGATATCGATGAAAGCTTTGACGAAATTTTTGCTGAAGAACTCGTATTCTTAGAAAATACGGGTGGTGTGATGAATCAACCTGAACACAAAGAAGTTGAACCATCACCACTTCTTCTTATCGATAACAAGAATGCGAGTAATCCATCATCATTGTTTCGTCTCTACAAACCGAGACGTAAACCTTTTCCATTACACCTCTTATCTCCTCCCCACTTCTTTACATCAATAGGCGATATGTTCTTCCACCAACCTTGGTGCTTCATCGATAAAATTTTTGAATGGTTGGTGTTGACTTTTGGTCTTTGCAAGGCTTTACTTTGACCAATAATTTTAAACCCCCCCAAATAATTTTAAATGCTTAATACGATTTTACTTAAGTTTGGGGGGGGGGATATTTTGGCTCTTGAAAGGAATTTTTTATAAGATTGTGAGCCAAAAATAAGTTTGGGGGAGGATTTCACTTTCATTATTTCTTGTCCCCTTTTTCCTTCCAAGTCTACAGGTTTTTGAGCTTAACGGATGATATCAGTGAGGACACTGCTGTAAACAGGTTTGGGGAAGGTTTAAGCTTATTTACGCGTTACTTTGCATTACACTTTGCTTAAGCATAAAAAAAAATTTGATAATAAAAGTTAGAAAGTGAAAATTTACATATGAAAGATAGAAATAGTTTGTGAAATGCAAGAAAGTTAGATGTTTTCTTAAACGAAACTAGTAATAAGTAGTTATGAGCTGTTGTCCCGAGGGTTTGTAAGATGAAAGAAGTCACTAATCTGTGGATAAAAATAAGTCTGAAAAATAGTTCCTATTCTGGAAGCCAAACATTTGGATTTTAATACCCTACTATACGCACTTACACATGTCTTGAAACTCGGGATAGTAGAGGATACCTTGAAATGCTCGTGTCTTAAAGCCAAAGTATGAAGGAAATAATGAATGGAAAATAAAAGATAAAATGGTGAAAATAAAAATGAACACTGGTTTTGTTATCACCGAGGCAGCAATAAAAAAATATAGCGAGGGTGCTTTATCACCTAGTGCCTTAGACCAACTGGTTTGGGAGTCACTGCTAAGCCTTAGGTGTTGCAAGACGAGGAAAAAACACCTAATCTGCAAGCGCATGAGTAATCGATCGGTTAGACCATCTCTAAAGCCGCCCTTGACGACTATATAGCTCAACAAATACGAGCCCATCAGGTGAGCCATGCGGCTGGCCAAATCGTCAAGACTGGACGACCCTATCCGGGTTGGTATGACCAAATAAAGTACCTGCCGGGATATACGATCCCTAAGTTCCACGTGTATAAAGGGACGGGTAATCCACACCAGCACGTTGCTCAATTCAGAACCCTGTGCGGTAATACAGGGGGTGACGAAAAACTACTGCTTCGCCAGTTTGTTGGCAGCTTGGCGGAGACAACGTTTGAATGGTACTCTGAGCTCCCGAATGACTCCATTAAGACATTTGCAGAAATGGAGCTATTGTTTACAAAAAGGTTCACAAGCGCCAGCGAACGCACCCCAATCACGGTGTTGATCAATGCCAGGGTAAAGCCGGGAGAAACATGGGTTCAGTATGCAATCCGGTGGCGGAACCTATGGTCGAAATGCGAGCAACGCATCGAAGAAGCTCCTGCTGTAGGCATGTTCATGGGTACCCTCGATCCGCAGGCGACCATATCCCAGTTCATGATGTTTTTCAAGCCGACTACCTTCCAGGCCTTGATTGACAAGCTGGCCCAAATGGATCAAATGGGCCATTGACCGTCTTCCTCGAAAATGGAGCCTAGAAATGAAAAAGGGAAAGGGAAAGCGACCTTCGTCGCCAATGCTCAGCAGCAGCCCAGCGGCCCAAAACCAGCTGAACGCCAAAACGATAGACAGCGATTCTTCAACGAGAAGCTAAAACGCCCTTATTCGTTTCCCTGGGATAAAACGAGGAGACTGTTCGAGCTGGCGGTGCGCAACAGACTCATTAATCTGCCAGATCCAAGACGTCCACTGCAGCCCGGCGACGCCAATAATCCTAATTACTGTCCCTACCACCGAGCAGTAGGCCATCCAATCAATGATTGCTTCGTCTTCAAATGCTGGATTGAGGACCAATACCAACAGGGCAAATTCGCGTTGTCTGAGAATTAGAAGGTAAGCCCGCCCCAGCCACACGCTCCTAAAAAGGTGGACACGCCGGGGGCATCGTGCTATTTTATAGAAGAAGCTCCATGGGAGGTCGCTCTTTCAGCCAAAACAAAAAGAATGCTGAAAGATCTCCAAGCATGTCCGGCGATCAAGTGGAAGAGCCCGTTGGAACCCGAGATTATTGAGGGGATGCTGAAGCCACGCCCAACGCTGAGAGTTGGTGAAGGTGGACAAAACGTTCAGGCCAAGCCTCCAAAGTCTTTAAAGAAAAAGAAGAAGGCCAAGAAGCCCATCCAACTCGAAAACAGACGTACAGGTCTGCAAAAATACATCGATGCACTGGAAGAATATAACCAGAAGGCTCGGACCCTAATCATGTTGGATGAATTCTTTAAGCATGTTCTTGAGAATGAAGCCGATGAAGCTGATGAAGGAGACAATTCGTCAGAAGAGCCCGAGATTACGTGGCAAGCTGCCACGTGATCTCTCAATCATCAATAAAGGGCAAAGAAGCTCCTAATGCAGGGAAAATGGGGGCAGATCCAGAACAAGAACCAAAATCCCTGGAGCCATCAGAAGAATTGATTGACAGACTGCTGAGTGAAGCTCTTCAGAAAAGCAAATGTGGCCGAGAGCATGAAACGACCATATATGAAAGGGCCAAATGTTGGAGTCGCGCTGAAGAAGCTCCGGTATTGAGAAGTCATAGAGTACCCCAACCGGATAGAAGTATTTCTGCCGCCAGCAAAAGCAGGTTTAAGACAGGTAAGCAGTTCGCCAAAGCCCTGTCGATGGGAATGAAGTTGCCTCCTTTCAAAGAAGACACTTCAGAAAATACGTTCCCTGACGAACTAGATGCACATCCAAACTACTGCTTATACCATCGAAGGATCACACAGCCTACCGAGGAATGCATGGCCTTTAGAAATTGGTGGCAGGGATACGTTGCTCATTGACAGCATTTCAAGCGGATGAAGCGCAAAAATCTTCGAGAGCAGAGAAGCACGACAGAGGAGCGTAGAAGAACTGCCAGCGACTGTCACATGGTTAATTCCGGGGAATCGCAAGTCCTCACCTTCGGGAGCGATTCTGATGAAGAAATAGCCCTTAGCCCTCTCTTCAACGAATCCATCTCCGAAACAGAAGAGGTGAAGACCTGTGAGAACATTCAGCTGCGTAATTGCACGTTACCCGAAATGAATCTCGGACCCACAAGAAAGGGAGCGAACAAAAAAGATAAGGGGAAAGAAAAAGTCCATGGAGATATCGCCCTCAATGACCGAGTCGTCGAAGAGCTGGCAGCCAAGAACCCGCCAAAGAAAAACAAGGTGGATTACAATGCTCTGGCACACCTGAGGAAGATACCCTCGTAGCTAAGCATTCTCGATGTCCTTCTGCTATCTAAAGAGGCGAGAGATTCGTTGATCAAGACACTACAAGAGCCCAAGCAGTTTTAAGCCTTCCTTGCTGAAGAAAAGATGAAGGACGAGCTGGAAGAAGTGCACACAGCTGACATCACTTTCGGCGATGAAGATCTCCTCCTCGGAATGTGTAAGCACAACCGTCCCCTATATATCTCCGGGTATTGCTATGACATCAAGATAGGGAAGATCCTAGTTGATAATGGGTCCTCTGTCAATCTCCTAAATATGAGGGTGCTAAAAGAAATCTGCATGAGCGTCCAGCACCTCGCTCAGGATAAAATCACCATCTCCGGGTTCGACTCCCAGTCATCACGGACGCTTGGGTCTGTGATACTGACGTTACGCTTTGGGCTGCTCATCACTGACATTAAGTTTCATGTCATTGACGCCAATACTTGCTACAACGCTCTGCTCGGCAGGACTTGGTTACACGAATACAACATCATCACTTCTACACAACATCGGTGTATGAAGTACTTCAAAGATGGTCTTGAGTATACCGTGACAGGGGAGCTGAACCCATTCTCCGTGAATGAAGTCCGAAAGTATGAAGATGCAAAGTATTTCTTACCACACTTTGAAGACACGGAAAGATGCCATAAGCCGGAGAATAAGCAGAAAGCTATCACCAATATTCCAGTCTTTGGGAGTGATACCGAAGAAGAAGAAGAGATAGTCTATTCAGGACTGCCCCAATGCAGCAAGCCGGGACCATCTATCCCTATTCTGGTCTTCGACAGTGACTCTGAAGATGAGGTCAATGCAGTATTTTTTGTTTGGCCATCAATACAGGCCCTCATCGGAGATGATCAGAGTTTGAAAATCGCCATGGTTCCGCAAAAGCACTACAAAGAGCTCAACGCACTTGATACCTATAGTGTGTAGGAACTGCAGACGTTCTACACCCCTCCCAGGAAGAAAGATGAAAAGCCGATCCTCTTTTATCGATCCGCGGAAACTAAAGTGGAGAAAGAAATCTGGCATGATGACAATTCTATGCTTGACAGGCTCTATCCTATCCGTCTGCCCAAATACTGCACAGAAGGATTAAAAAGGCTGTTGAGGCGCCAAGGCGTACCTTTCAAACAGACTGCTCGACAATCTCAGTTCTACAACAGGATCTGGAACGTCCTTGGAACACAGCAAAAATTTCCTAACGGGAGAATGGAAACGATCGGGCTTGGATATGTTCGATCCAAGAAACGGTAGCGATTCCATGGTTGCTGCGTTATACATGACTTCGATGAAGAAGGAGATGCTCTGTTAGAAGACACTACGATTGAACAAAAACGAGATCCTGCCGTAAAAATGCCAAGTCCGTCATTTGAAGAACAGATGGACAAGATAATAAGAGAAGCGGGTCAAAAGGCCCGGGATGACCACAAGCGTGAAATGGCCATTTACGAGAAAACCAGGACGCAGCGCCTCCTTCAGCAGGCTACGGAGAATGACGATGCCCTTCACCGTCAGCTCACCATGCATTCCCAAGGCAAGAAAAAGGCCTGACGAGAACGCAAAAACAAGTTAATGAACGGAGAAAACGTTCGACCACGGCGAAACGGGTCCAAGAAGACTCGCGATCGAGAAAAGGCTGGCCCGAATCCATCGCTGATGAAGAAGATGGATCGGGAATATTCCTTCGCTCAAGACAAGACAAGGAAGATATTCGACCTCGTCGTGAAGCATCAGATGATTACCCTCCCGGAGTCCAAGCACCCTGAACAAGTAAGTGAGGTTCATCACCCGGACTATTGCTCCTATCACCGAGCGATAGGACATCCTCTTGAAGACTGCTTCACCTTCAAAAACTGAGTTGAGGACCAGTATCAACTCGGCAGGTTCGCTCTATCCGACAGTTGGAAGGTAACCCCACCACAAATACATGTGCCAAAAGCAACGTATACGGCGAGAGTAGAACCAGACCAACATCGGTCCTGGAAACGATCCCGTACCTGCTACGTGATAACACAGTCAGAAGAAGGAGAGCGCAAGAATATGGATGACTTCTCCCATTGCTTCGCAAATGAAGACGAGGTAACTCAGAATTTCCACCGGCGCTAAAAGAATTAGAAGATGGAATACATACTACTGCGGACAACCTAAGGAAAATCGACTTGGGGACGACAAATGACCCGCGGCCAACGTTCGTCAGTGAGCTGTTGTCTGAAAAACAGGTAGATACGCTAAGAAACGTGCTCATGCAGTATAAAGAATGCTTCGCATGGAACTACTCCGAGATGCCTGGTTTAGATCCGGAAATAGCTGCGCATAAATTGGCGATATCCCCAGACGTCAAGCCAGTAAAACAAGCACCGAGGAGAATGCGGCTCGAATTTGAAATGAGCATCAACGCCGAAGTCAAGAAGTTAATCGACTCCGGCTTTATCCAAGAAGTTTAGTATCCTGACTGGATCGCCAACATTGTCCCAGTGATGAAGAAAAATGGGATGGTGCGCATCTGCGTAGACTTTCGGGACCTCAACAAAGCTTGCCCGAAGGATGATTTTCCTGTACCGGTTACCGAGCTGATGATAGACAACACGTCCACTCACGAAATCTTCTCCTTCATGGACGGATCATCGGGGTACAATCAAATAAAAATGCATCTCGAAGACCAGAAGCATACCGCTTTTCGGACTCCCCTGGGAATATTCTGCTACAAAGTGATGCCTTTCGACTTGAAGAATGCCGACGCTACCTATCAGAGGGCCATGACAAAAAATTTCGATGACCTCATACATGAAATTGTCGAATTCTATATCGATGACCTCGTGGTGAAAAGCAAGTCATACGAGGAGCATTGGGAGCATCTGAAAATCGTGTTTCAACGCCTCCGGAAATACAACCTGAAGATGAACCCTCTGAAATGTTTGTTCGGAGTTTCCTCGAGCAAATTCCTAGGATTCATCGTACGACACGGGGCATCGAGATAGACCCATCAAAGATCAAGGAGATCATGGAAATGCCTCTGCCAAGAACTCTCAAGAAACTGCGGTCTCTCCAAGGAAAGCTCGCATATATTCGACGATTCATAACCAATCTCTCCGACAAGTGCCGCCCCTACAGCCATTTAATGAAGAAGCGGACCCCGTTCGTTTGGGATCATAAATTCCAAAGCGCACTGGACGAAATCAAGCAATACCTGCAGAATCCGCCGGTACTGACCGCTCCAGTCAAAGGAAAGCCCCTCATCTTTTACACAACAGCCCTTGAAGGTTCTTTAGGCGCGTTATGGGCACAGGAGAACGACAAAGGGAAAGAGAGAGCCCTCTACTATTTGAGTCGAGTTCTACTGGGGGCAGAAAACAACTACTCCCCCATCGAAAAACACTGCCTGGCGTTAATCTTCGTGATAACAAAGCTCAGACACTATGCTTTGGCGCATGAGGTCCATCTCATATCAAAGGTGGATCCTTTCAAATATTTGATGTCAAGAGCCATATTAACAGGACGACTCGCTAAATAGGCCCTCCTCTTGATGGAGTTCTCGATAATCTATCGACCCCTCAAAGCAGTGAATCGAAAGGCCAGGCCATCGCCGACTTCCTCGCCGAGCATCCGATACCTGCCGACTCACCTTTAAATTGTGAACTGCCGGATGAGCACGCGTTTGACACGATCGACAAAGAGAGAGGAGGGAGTGATACCCGATGGGAACTCTACTTTGATAGGGCATCTTCCATGAAGAAGTAAAAGCACAGCTCCCCTATAATCAAATATGGGGTAGGCCTTATCTTCGTGACTCCGCAAGGAGGGATAATGCACTTTGCCTTTTCCTTGACAGAGCCGAGGACAAACAATGAAGCAGAATATGAATCTTTGATAGCAGGCCTTGAGATCGCTGTCGACATGGGAATCAAAAACCTCATCATATATGGAGACTCACAGTTGGTCGTTAGTCAAGTAAACGGCGACTATCAAACATGCAAACCAGAGTTGGTGAAGTACGGCGAGCGATTACAACAATTGTTGACTCAAATTCCTTCCTATGTTCTGGAAAGCATACCGCGTACAGAAAATAGCAAAGCGGATGCGTTAGCCAAACACACTAAAGAACTGGCTGATGAAAACCTCGATGATGTAAGAATCGTTGTGCAAAGCCGTCGGGTTCTAGCACCGGCAGAAATATCTCCGGAGTCGTCCGAAGAAAAGGGAGCGACCAGGCAAACGGCCCTACAAATAGAAAACCAAGAAAAGGCTAAGGATCGGAGAGAAGTCTTTATAGACTACTTTAAATCCCGTCAAACACCTGAAGATGCGTCATTAAGACATTAGCTCATTAAACGAGCTCTGTCTTTCGCCTTCGTCAATGACACGCTGTATAAGAGATCGTTCGACTCTCTATGGCTGAGATGCCTGGGACCGGAAGAAGCAAGGAGAGTCGTCCAAGAAACTCATGATGGACTCTGCGGTTCTCATCAAGCCGGGACAAAGATGAAGCTGAAGATCAAAAGAATGGGCTACTATTAGCCTACGATGATTCAGGACTGCATTGAATATGCGAAGCAATGCCATTCGTGCCAGATTCATGGAGACTTCATCCACCAGCATCCAAACCCGCTACACACAACAGTGGCCAGCTGTCCGTTCAAAATGTGGGGAATCGATATAATTAGGCCCATAGAACCAACATCGTCCAGAGGACATCGGTTCATATTGGCGACAACCGATTACTTCTCTAAATGGACAGAAGCAGTCCCGCTAAGAGAAGTGAAGACAGAGAATATTCTCCATTTCTTCAAAACACATGTCATCTATCGGTTCGGCACTCCGCGACGGATTATCTATGATAACGGGCCAGCCTACAGAAGTCACAAAATCAGCCACTTTTCACAGCAGCATAATATAGACCGGAGATACTCTTTGGTTTATAATCCCCGAGTCTAGCTGAGGCTTTCAACAAGACCTTGACGAAGATCATAAAGAAGATGGTGTCCCGAAGTAAGAAGGACTGGCACGAGAGACTGCATGAAGCTCTCTGGGCGTATCAGGCCACGTTCAAAATGGCCACAAACACAACGCCATATGCGTTGGTATTCGGCACAGAAGGAGTACTCCCCTTGGAGATAGAGCTACCCTCGCTACGAGTGGCGGTTCGTTATGAGCTGACAGACGAAGAGAATGCTCATCTCCGGCTTGAGGAGCTCGATGCCCTCGATGAAACTCGTCTCATGGCGCAACAAAACCTAGAAGCTTACAAAGCAAAGATGACGCGCTCATACGAAAGATTGACTAGGCCGAGGAAATTTCGCCAAAGAGAACTCGTGCTAGTGGTCAAGAGACCTATGATCCCCAATCATGCCAAACGGAGGAAGTTCGAGCCAAATTATGAGGGCCTGTATATCATAGACAAGGTCTACCAAGGAGGGACTTACTTGCTCGTGGATATGCATGGCGAAAGACCCTTCAGGCTAATAAACGGCCGGTTCTTGAAAAAATACTACACCTGACGAGTCACGGCCTAGGTCAACGATAGATGACGACGCCTATGTCCCCTCGCTATCTTCCCAAGCCCAAAATCTATAAGTAGTATCCGGCGAAACCTCGCCTCGAAAACGTGCGATGGACCGAAACGTCCCTAAACTAATAATGGACCGAAACGTCCTTAAACTAATAGCGGACCGAGATGTCTTAAAACTAAGGACCGAAATGTCCTAAAACTAACTACTGACCGAAACGTCTTTAAACTACTACAAACCCGCAGCATTCTTGGGTTGACGCGTAAAAAAACGGTACGGCCATAAGCAAAATAGGCACGGATGAAAACCCAAAAGGGCTCCGTGAGTAAGAACAGCAGGGCTGCCGGCGAGTTTGTGAAAACCCAAAAAGGTGCAGACTCGTAAAAAAATATAAAAAATGGGTACGTCCACAAGAAAAATAGGCACGGATGAAAACCCAAAAGGGCTCCGTGAGTAAAAACGGCAGGGCTACCGGCGAGTTTGTGAAAACCCAAAGGGTGCAATCTCGTTAAAAAACACTTGCAAGGTCTTTTCGACCTTGGAAGGAGAAAACTAGCTGCGTGAGATCCCTACGACTCACAAAGGAGTAACACACTTAGGGATCCCCATGATTCCTAAGAAGAAATTACACTTACGAGATCCTCACGACTCGTAAGGAGAACCCTCTTTCAAGACCCTCACGGCTTATAAGATTCAAAAGCCTTAAGCTACAGGGATTTGAACCTGTTCTTAAGCCATCACCTTTTCCAGATTGCCCTACAAGCGGTTCAATACTTACCCTTGTATACAATCCACGGGCACAAATAATCATTTCCTTACCGAGTCCCACCAACGACGAGGAATGCCCTCATTTGATGAAAAAACACTTGTAGATCCTCTCGATTTACAAGGAGAAAACACTCTTGCAAGATCCTTACGACTTACAAGAGAACATACATTTAAGAATCCTCACGATTCCTAAGGAGAAAAGACACCTACGAGATCCTCATGACTCATAAGGAGAAACATCTTTATGAGACCCCTTACGGCTCTTGAATTCAAAAGCCTTAGTCGACAGAATCTTAACCCTGTTTGCTAAGCCATCTTTGTTTGAACCTACAAAGGCAGATGATGATTCGTTCCTGACAACATCCCAGTTGTAGCGATGCTGATGTCTAAATCAGTATCAAATTCTAAGTCCTTTCACGGCAAATGATGAGTCGCTCTTGACAACATTCCAGTCGCAGCGATACTGATGCAAGATTGGTATCAGACCATGAGTTCCATACTCGAAAAAAATGCATATGAAATAGCCGAAATGTTTGGACAACTCGCAATAAAAATCAGCGAGTAAAATATATGCATACAAAAATAGCCGAAATGATTGGGCAACTCGCAATAAAAAACAGCAAGTAAAAAGGAAAAGATAGCCGAAATGATTGGGCACCACGAAAAATAGCCAAAATGATCGGGCAATCGTGACTTTCACGATACAAAAAGCTGAAATGATAGAGCATCGCGGAAAAAAAATAAAAAAAATGAAATGAAACTTTTTGCCCTGCAGGTAAGTCTATACTGACCCTTGTATACAATCCATGGGCATAAACGAAAAGGGAACCACATGTCCAACAAACTCCATCAAAGGGAGAGTCAGGTCTCAGTGGCAATATCTGCATCCCAGAAAACCAGCAACGACGTTCTTCCTCATGCCAGCAGGACACGGACGCGACACTACCAATTGGATTCATGACAAAACCCCCAGTTCCATGACTCTGTGGTTCACAGACAACCTAGAATCAATCCTGACACCGTAGAAAACGGAGAAAGTCGATCCCGACACCGTAGAAAACGGAGAATGTCAACCCCTGACCTCCCTGTCGTCAAGCAACGTTTCGACTCAGATACATGTCAACTCCTGACCTCCCTGTCATCAAGCAACGCTTCGACACGGATACATGTCAACCCCTGACCACCCTGTCGTCAAGCAACGTTTCGACTCAGATACATGTCAACTCCTGACCTCCCTGTCGTCAAGCAACTCTTCGACACGGATACATGTCAACCCCTGACCTTCCTGTCATCATGCAACATTTCGACTCGGATACATGTCAACCCCTGACCTCCCTGTCGTCAAGCAATGCTTCGATACGGATACATGTCAACTCCTGACATCCATGTCGTCAAGCAACGCTTCAACTCGGATACATGTCAATTCCTGACCTCTTTGTCGTAAAGCAACGCTTAGACTCGGATACATGTCAATCCTGACCTCCTTGTCGTCAAGCAACGCTTCGACTCGGATACATGTCAATTCCTGAACTCCTTGTCATAAAGCAACGCTTCTACACAGATACATGTCAACTCCTAACCACCCTGTCGTCAAGCAACGCTTCCACTCGGATACATGTCAACCCCTGACCTCCCTGTCGTCAAGCAATGCTTCGACATAGATACATGTCAACTTCTGACCTCCTTGTCGTCAAGCAACGCTTCGACTTGGATACATGTCAATTCCTGACCTCCTTGTCGTAAAGCAACGCTTCGATTCAGATACATGTCAACTCCTGACCTTTTTCTCGTCAAGCAACGCTTCGACACGGATACATGTCAACTCCTGACATCCCTGTCGTCAAGCAACACTTCGACTCGAACACATGTCAACTCCTGACCTCCTTGTCGTCAAGCAATGCTTCGACTCGGATACATGTCAACCCCTGACCTCCCTGTCGTCAAGCAACGCTTCGACTCGGATACATGTCAACCCCTAATCTCCCTGTCGTAAAGCAATGCTTCGACTCGAGAACCAGTCAACTCATCAACCACTTACGAGTCCTCTCGACTGGTAAGGGAGAAAATTCTCTTGCGAGATCCTTACGACTCTCAAGAGAAAGTACACTTAGGAATCCTCACGATTCCTAAATAGAAAATACACCTACGGGATCCTCTCGACTTGTAGGGAGAAAAGTCTTTATGAGACCCTCACGGCTCATAAAATTGAAAAGTCTTAAGCAGCAAACCTGAACCTGTTTCCTAAGTCATCGCTACTATACAAAGAGCTTAAGATGGACTGCTATCTACTATCTACAAGCCACACTTGCCAAAATTACATGCCGTCGAAATCGAGGTGCTGCTCAAGAGCACGTAAACTGCTTTGCGCCAAGTCAAAACAAAAAGGCATAACTCACGGACGTCAATCACATATTATGCAAGGCAATAAAGAGAACATTTGATTTACATTCAATTGAGCTTTCGACGCGTACCCACTCATGTATGTGCGAAAAGGATAAAATAAACACATGGAAAGGAAAAAAAAATTTATGCATACCTCAGAAAGTTCTTACATTGATGAAAATAGTAAACAAAAGCATCATTAAAATGTTTACAATAGAAAAACATTGAATCCGGGACACGGATTAAGAAATTTAAAAGTGAGGCCGTATAAAGTGTTTCTGGCCTTTCTGACCATCCTTGTGTGCATCCTCTCACGATCACAAGCGTTAGGATCTTCACTGATATCCTCCACTCTCTGATAAGCAGCGATTATCGCCGTCTATTGGAAAGTTTGATGCAAGATATTAATGAGATTATCTCGCCGCTTCTTCGAGATCAGGCCCGTCAGATACACTGAGTGCACCTTATCTTCAGCGTCATCCAGTGCATTATGCAGCAGGGCTTCATAAAATCCAGGAAGTGCTTCCCAAATTGCTCTCACTATAATCTTCAAGAGAGCGGAGCGACGAGAAAGTAGTCGACCGTTGTGTGCATTGAAACGATTCATAATTTCAGCGAATTGGGCGTTTGTAAACTCCTGGTTTTTACAATGGCCTTGTGCACGAATGTCCTCATAAGAAATGATTTCCTTAAGACAATACAGATGAGCGGCCATAACGCCTGAAAATGAAAATCACTGAGAGTTTAGTGGACGGACTAATCAAGAAAATGCTTATTGAAACAGACACGGGGATTTAAATAACTCTTGATATCTGCATGAAGAAAACAAGTGCTAATTAAGACACCCAACAAATTAATTTGTGCAATTAAGGAGGGAATCTTAAAAGGATTCTCGTTTAATGAGAGACTCTTCGAGAGCAACGCTCTGCAAATAAAAGTGATATTTGTCAACTTTAATTATGAGGGAATAAAAATTCCCCCAAAAATTCTGAAGAGCCATGCTCTGCAAGGAAGATGGAACAATCCATCAAAAACCCTAAAAGCAAAACTTTTTACAGAAGTTAAAAACTTCAGGATCTTTAAAGATCTGTAGAGTGAACTCTAAGAGTTCTTCGTTAATGGGTTAAAGGAACCCTAAAAAGGATTTCTTTTTCTGATCCATGATCTAGAAAGAGTAAAGCTCTGGTTTTTAATTAAAGGGTTGAGAAACCCTAAAAATCTTTAAGATCTTTGATCTAAGTAGAGAAAAGTTCTGTTAATGGGTTCAAATCTTACCAAAAATTTTGACAGAGTCTTAATTGTAAAGGAGTTTTCTGAAGCAGAGAGCTTGGCTCTGAAAGAGAATTAAATTCTCAAGAATAAGAAAACAAGAAGATGAACAAGTAGTCATCTCAAGGGCCAAAGGCCCTATTTATAGACGCTGGAAGTCGATCCAACTTCCAAGACAATCTAACGGTGGAAAAGTTGCCACCGCTACACTCACGTGTAAACCCGTGAGCGCAACGGTGGGGGGGGGGACATTTGTTTCTCCCAATCAGAGCAAAACTCTGTTCAAATTTTAAAATTTGAATTGAAGCAGCACTTCATAAAAACGCTAGCACCAGGAGCGCCACCACTAAGAGTCAAAGACTCTGAGGCAGCGCTCACATGCAAAGTACGAGAGCACTAGCGCTAAGTGCGCCGGCGCTAAGAATTAAAGACTCTAATGCAGCACTCACATGCAAAGCACGAGAGCGCTAGTGTTGGAACTAAAATGTTCCCCACCCTTGGATCAAAAATCCAACAAAGATGATTAAAAATCATCAGAAAGAAAGTTCTGTTGAGGAAATACTCCTCAAATCTTTCCAAACAGAAAAGATTGTCCTCTGAAAATCAGAGCACCGTTGGATCAAAGATCCAATGGTGATTAAAAATCACCAAGATACAGAATAAGTTCTGTATGGGAAAATATTTTCCCAATCTTATTAAAAACAAGAAGATTGCCTTATGTAAAACAGAAGCCCTTGGATCAAAAATTCAACGGTGGGAAACATCCCCAAATCAATCAAAAGAAAGATTTCCTTAACCGATCCAACAAATCAGCCTCTCCTATATAAAGGACCAAAGACTTCAAGTCGAAAAAAGGAGGAACCCCCCATAAACTTCAAAAAGAAAAAGAGGAGCAAGCTCTGAAAAAAAGAATTTCTTCAAGGTAAATAAAACAGAGAGATCAAAGCATCTCATAAAAAAAAGAAGAACTTAGTTCTTTTTCTAGATCATAGATCTACAATGACAGAAGTCTTTCATAAGAGTTGGAGAGATTGGAGTATCTCATCATAAATAAGGAGGGAGAAGAACTTAGTTCTCTTTAGATCACAGATTTATAAGACAAAGACAAAGTCTTTCACAAAAACAGAAGAGATCATAGCATCTCCTATTAAAATAAGAACTTAGTTTTTATATCCACGAGACAAAGTCTCTTATAAATGAGAACTTAATTCTCAGAGCACAGAATTAATCAAGAGCGCTTTGCACTCATTGGCTAGCGCTCAACGCCAAGCGCGCCACGTGCTCCTTACGTGGGCACTACTTAATAAAGAGTGCTCTGCACTCCAAGTCTGGCGCTCAGCGCCAAGCGTGCCCCGTGCTCCTCACGTATGCGCTATTTCATAAGAAGCGCCATTTCATAAGAATCGCCATAGCGCTCAAAGTCTGGCGCTCAGCGCCAAGCGTGCCACGTGCTCCTCACGTGTGCGCTATTTCATAAGAAATGCCTTAGCGCTTCAGGTCTGGCGCTCAGCACCAATCACGCTACGTGCTTCTCATATGTGTGCTATTTCGTAAGAAGCGCCTCAGCGCTCCAAGTCTGGCACTCAACGCCAAGTGCTCTGTACATAAAGGCTCTATACATAAAGCGCTCTGCGCTAAAAAAAGTGTTCAACACTCAATAAAAGTTTAAAGAGGAATGTTCCCGCCAAAAATTTCTACACAAAGGAGTCCAAGGTATCAAATGGCAATGATACGCTTAAAGAAATGCGAACCAGTATCTTCCGGCCTATATTTTGATAAACTCCCGAAAGAGTAACTATTAAATTCTGATGGTATTGGAAGCATCTCGAAAAACCCTTCGATTTGATATATTATAGGCCTCATAATTCATCCAGGATCAAAAGTTATGAGGTATCACGTGTCCACACGTGATGGATCTTTAAGAACCCGCTGGAGGAGTTAAAAGATATAATAAAAACTCAGAAAAGACCCCAATGGGGCATCACGTGCTCACACGTGACCATGGGTCACGTGCAGACACGTGATGGGCTCTTAAGGCCTCTAAAATAATGAATAGAATTAAATTCTAAAATCTGTTCCCTGATTAAAAATCAGAAGTTACCTCAATGAGGTATCACGTGCTCACACGTGACCAATGGTCACGTGTTGACACGTGATGGTTAAAACAACAACATAAACAAGCGGCTGTTAAAGGAACCAATTTGGGGGTCACGTGCTCACACGTGACCAAGGGTCACGTGTCAGCACGTGACTGGCTTCGAAAGCCTTACAGTTAATAGAATTAAATTCTAAAAGCTTCCAAATCTTTCCAAATGGAAAAAGGTCTATGGGGACCGTTGTATTAAAAATCCAAGGGTGATTAAAAATACCAATTTATGGAAAAACCTTGGACTTGGAAAGATTTCCCCCCTAAATCTGACCGAGATAACAAATGGATATCTTTGGATTTAAAATCCAATGGTGAATAAAATTCACTTAACAATCTAAAGGCCCAGATTAATGATGAATGCAAATCAAATCTCTCAACATACAAATCAAATCTCTTAATGAGAGATTTGTTAAACAAATTGATTCTCTTCCTCCTCCTATAAATAGGAGCCAAGAGAAGAGAAGGAGGATCTACCTTGGAGAGAGAAGAAACAGAGAGAGGAGAATTTAATTCTCTGCAAAAGAAAAACCCTAGGTGAGAAAAGGGAAAAGATTAACTTCAAAAAGAGAATTTAATTCTCAAAATTCAAGAGTTTAACTCTTATAAAAAAAAAAGAAGAACTTAGTTCTTCTTCTGGTTGAAGATCTGTACAGAGCACATCTCCCCATAGGATGAGAATTTAATTCTCATCGGGTTGAGATCCTGCCATGCAGATCCTAAACTTAGAAGGGGAATTGAGTTTTGAGAATTTAATTCTCCTAAAATAAAACTAGGGTTTAACCCTAATCAAGAAATTAATTCTTTTACATATCTGGGAATTTAATTCCTTTGAAAAGAAATCAGGGTTTTATCCTAAATAAGAATTTAATTCTTTCACGATAGGAATTTAATTCCTCCAAAATCATAATTAGGGTTTAACCCTACAAAGAATTCAATTCTTAAAAGATCTCTATTCATGAAAAGAACTAGGGTCACGTGCCCCCACGTGACCCTTGAAAAGATCCCCTGCAAAGAACTTTGAAGCATCACCCCACGTGCTCCCACGTGACTCCCAAAACGCAGAAAGAAAAAGCAAAGGGAATGAAAGCTTTGGGCTCTCTCACGTGTTATCACGTGACCCCTCAGCAAATGCTTTAACAATCGGCGCACAGATCCCTATCACGTGCCAACACGTGATGCTCTAAAATAAAAATAAAAGTGTTTTGACACTTATTCGCAGATTTGAGGATAAACCAAAAGGAGATCTGGCTCCACATTTAGGGCGCCCTCACGTGTCACCACGTGACCCCTAATGAGCACTCTAACAGACCAGAGTGGGGGCCTCCATCACGTGCCCACACGTGATGGCCAGGAAATTAAAAGTGTTAAACACTGATCTGCAGAATAAAATAAGGGAAATCAGGGCGCTCTCACGTTTCCGCACGTGACCCCTCCCTCCTTAGTGTTTAACACTAATTGGAAAACTCTATTTGCAGTGTTTAACACTGATTTTCTTAGTATTTAACATTAATTTGGAAAACTCTATTTGCAGTGTTTAACACTGATTTTCTTAGTGATTAACACTAATTGGAAAACTCTGTTCCCGGTGTTTAACACTGATTTGTTTTAGTGTTTAACACTAGTTTGAAATCTCTGCTACCGGTGTTTAACACCGATTTGCTTTTGTGTTAACACTAATTTGAAAGCCCTGTAGCTAACACTGATTATCTTTTAGTGTTTAACACTAATTTGCTAATCTTATTCCCAGTGTTCAACACTGTTGGTCTGTAGTGTTTAACACTAGCTTTAGCGCAATTGGCTAAGTTTTTAGAGGCAAAGCCTCTTCTTCAATGGACCAACAGAGGGCCAATATTTCAAACATAGTTGGACTTAGCCCAAACTGGCCATAAGTCCTCAAATCATCTTGAACTGAGCACATCTTCTCTTTCAACCAACTCATTGGTTCAAGGGTACATCTCTGAACTCCTCTGATATTTGTCGTTGTAATCCTTCAACGTCTTCAGCGAGGTGACGGGTCCCGATAACCACACATCAACACGGACTGTGGGGTCCTTAAACTCATGGACTTATGCGTCCCTAAACCAAGATACGGACTGTAGGGTCCTTAAACCCGCGGACTTATGCGTCCTTAAACTAACGGACTAATGCGTCCTTAAACACACCCATATAGACTGTGAGGTCCTTAAACCCATGGACTTATGCGTCCTTAAACTACCGATGGACCACCATGTCCCTAAACTGGCATTGGACCTCTACGTCCCTAAACTGGCGATGGACCACCATGTCCCTAAACTGGAAATTGGACCACCATGTCCCTAAACTGGAACAATAGAGCCCCCAAATGCTCTTTTGTCGGATCTAAACGATCCCGTTTAAGTTGATCTTAGCCTCAAATATGGCTAACGTATCCTTAAACTTTCAAACAGACTTTAGTCCCAAATTGGACTATAGATCCCCCAATCAACTCTGGCTCAAGGGCACATCTCTGAACTCCTCTGACATCTGTCGTTGTAATCCTTCAACGTCGTAAGAGAGGTGATGGGTCCCGACGGCCATACATTCAATGGACCACCATGTCCCTAAACTGGCAATCGACCGCAATGTCATTAAACTAAACAATAGAGCCAATTGCTCTTTTGTTGGATCTAAACGATCCTGTTAAGTTGATCTTAGTCTCAAATTAGACTAACGTATCCTTAACAAACGTTTAAGTTGATCTTAGCCTCAAATATGGCTAACGTATCCTTAAACCAAAACCCCAAACCCAAATCTAAGAAAATACGGATTTGGACTAATCCACGTCCTACGGGCGACGACATAAATTGGTCTCCGTATACAATCCACGGGCAACCAAACACAAAACAAACCCACATGACACTAAGTGACCAGCTGGAGAAGGAGAAAGTTGTTACCGCGAAGCGGTAGCGTAATTAACTGCAGGGGCTTGCGTCTGCAGGGAAGAGCGTCCCCACAATCAAAAACCCCTCAAGTGAGGGGGAATCTGACGAAGTCTGCTACATCGGCCGCATCCATCTAAACCTCCGATACACGGTGCCATAAATCAACTTGGCATCTTCGGAGAGGTGGACGGATAGCACCTATTAGCATCTGCCCCGAATCTCAGGCAAGACGTTCATGTCTTGGCCGCCGTTCGGAGGGGAACAGATTCTGGCATGCCCGGTGGGACCTCCTCCTCTTTCCACTCCACACTTCGTGTGTCGTGTTCGCGAACGAATCGCGGTTTGCTGTGGTTGCCTGTGGATTCGAGGTACTAAGATTTGGTGTCTTGCTCCGTGCAGAAAACAGAAGATCAATGGCTTCAAACTGCACTACCTGCAACTGCAACTCTCGCTCCGTCCTTGCTGGAGGAGTGACTTATGGGCCCCAAGCGGCCTCCCTTTTTAAGATGCCAGTGGAGCAAGTAACGCAAGCCACCACTGGACTATTCTTAGGGACCCTGCTCCCACCAATGAGCTTCAATTCCCCAATGACATCGCAAGAAGCTCCAAAGAAGTCGGTCTTTGATCGGCTTACTACTGCCGCGGCCCCTGTCAACGGGTCGCCCAACTTCAATACCTCAGTTTTCAACAGACTGGGCCAAAACGTCTACAAGCCCGTGATACCCGAAGCTTCCATCCCAAAGCGGATAGCCATCCCGGCTCAAGCGGACGAAATTATTGGAAAGGCTCCTCCTTCCAAGAAGTCAGTTTTTACAAGGCTGGCCATTCCGGTTGCTGCTCCAGGCGAGGTCCTCAAAGCTGCTTCCCCTTCCCAGAAGGGGCACGACGAAGTCACCCTTATAGCTGAAACAACTCTATCCGCACGACACGCTCGACGTCGCCACTGGCGCCGAGTGAGGAAGGCTGGGGGCAACTCCCCCTCTGGGATAACTCCGCCAGCACCAACGGTGGGGATCGATGCTGCTGTTCCAACCGGGAACAGCTTTGAATTGCTGAACAAGGTACGCAGAAATTCGCCATCTGCGGTGCTTAAAAGATCTCCTCCACCAGTAGAGGCCGTCGTAGAAGCAAAACCAGAAAAGCCGGAGCAGTCTCCTCAATGGCTGTCTTCCAGGATCTACAAGACTTGGAGACGGGTCCGAGAATCAGTGATTGATCCGAATTTTTCTCATCGACAGAAAAAGATGAAGGTCCGGCAGGAAGAAAATCCCCCTGTCAAGCAACGAAAGACGACGACCACCTGGGTGCCCAAGGCAACGGTCCCCTCGGCTTCGACCGCTCACAGAAGAAAGAGGCTGGAGAAAATCCCTGTGTCTTTGGCAAATCGCAAGACCACTGAACCTAAGCGCCCCAAGTCTGGGGGCATGGTGGTGCACACCGTCTATATGGCGTCCGGAAAAGAGGACAACCGTATCTCCACAGGTCATCGACCGCTCACCCGATCAATAACAAGGGCTCAAGAACACCAACAACAGAAGCTTCAGGAGATGCTGACTGCAATGGCTGCGCTCACCGGACCAAAAGAAAGCCCGGAGGCGTCATCAAAGCAGCGTCATGAACAAGAAACCGATGCTGACTTCCTCCGCAGAGTCCTCGAAAAGAGGGACAGAGAAGCAGCAGAACAAGCTGCCAACATAAAACGAATGGCGATTCTCTTCCAAGACATGGTCGGGATGATATTACAGCCGGATCCTCCAGCTGAAGACCCTCCGATCATTATTGAAGATGACCGAGCGGAGACGTCAAATCCCCTTCCGGTTTGTTCAGCAGCCAAAGAGGAGACCATCTCAAAAGCTACGCTTGATGATTATATTGCTCAGAAAATACGAGCTCACCGAGTGAACGAAACGGCCGGCCAAGTTGTTAAAACTGGGCGACCATATCCGGGCTGGTATGACCAAATAAGTTACCCGCCGGGATATACGATCCCCAAATTCCATATGTACAAGGGGACAGGCAATCCCCACCAGCATGTCGCTTAATTTAGGGCCTTATGCGGCAACACTGGAGGCGATGACAAACTGCTGCTTCGCCAATTCGTCGGCAGCTTAGCAAAAACAGCCTTTGAATGGTATTCGGAGCTACCTAACGACTCTGTCAAAACATTTGTGGAGATGGAGCTACTGTTTACGCAAAGATTCGCGAGTGCTAGCGGACGCACCCCGATCACGGCATTGATCAACGCCAGGGTAAGGCCAGGAGAAACTTGGGTCCAGTATGCGATACGGTGGTATAATCTATGGTCAAAGTATGAGGAGCGCATTGAAGAAGCTCCTGCCGTGGGCATGTTCGTAGGTACTCTCGACCCTCAAGCGACCATATCCCAATTCATGATGTTCTTCAAGCCGACCACTTTTCAGGCCTTGATTGACAAGCTGGCCCAAATGGACCAGATGGGTCATAGACCATCTCCTTCAAAGACAGAGCCTTGGAATGAAAAGGACAAAGGGAAAGCAACCATCATCGCCAATACTCAACAACAGCCGAGCCACTTAAAGCCGGTTGTTCGCCAGAACAATGTGCGACCACGCCCATCCCTCGAGGAGAGACTGGGACGTCCTTACTCGTTTCCTCAGGATAAAACGAGAAGACTGTTCGAGCTAGCAGTGCGCAACAGACTCATCAATCTGCCGAGTCCAAAATGTCCGTTGCAACCAGGCGATGTCAACGATCCCAATTATTGCCCTTACCACCAAGCGGTAAGCCATCCGATCGAAAATTGCTTCGTCTTTAAGGGATGGATCGAGGATCAGTACCTACAAGGTAAGTTTGCGCTGTCTAAGAAGTGGAAAGTAGACCCACCACAACCGCACTCCTAAAAAGACGGACACACCGGGGGCATCGTGCTCATTCATAAGGGAAGCCCCATGGGAGGACGTTCTTTCAGCCAAGACGAAAAGAAAGCTGAAGGATCTCCAAACATGCCCGGCAATCAGGTGGAAAAATCCATCGGAACCCGAGATCATCGAGGGAATGCTGAAACCGTACCCAACTCCAAAAACGGGTGGTAATGGTCAGAGCGCTCACACCCAGCCGTCAAAGTCTTCGAAGAAGAAGAAGAAGACCAAAAAGCCCATGCAGCCCGGTGACAAGCGCACGGACCTGCAAAAATAGATTGACGCGTTGGAAGAATATAATCAGAAGGCACAGACCCCAGTCACACTCCAAGAATTTCTCAGCCACGTCCTTGAGGACGGAGATGATGACAATGGAGAAGACTCATCGGATGAATCTGAAGATTATGTGGCAAGCTGCCATGTGATCTCTCACTCGTCAATAAATGACGAAGAAGCTCCTTACACAGAAAAGCTGAGGGCAGATCCTGAGCCAGAACTTTTAGGACCATCAGACGAAATAATTGATGCATTCCTGAATGAAGCCCGTCTTAAAAGCAAAGCTGATCGAGAGCGCGAGATGGTCATATTCGAGAAAGCCAAACGCCGGCGACTAGATGAAAGAGTTGAAACACTCCCACCAGATCAAAGTACATCCGATGCAAATGAAAGTAGGATCAAGACAAGGAAACGATTCGCCAAAGCCATATCAATGGGGATGAGGCCGCCCTCTTTCAGAGAAAATTCTCCTGGTGGTATACATCCTGATGAAGCGGACGTGCATCCTAACTTCTGCTTATATCATCAGAAGATCGCACATGCTACTGAGGACTGCAACTCCTTTAAGTGTTGGTGGCAAGGGTATGTCGCTCACAGGCAACACTTCAACAGGACAAAGCGTGAAGCTCGTAAACAGCAGAAAAATGCGACAGATGAGCGTAAAAGAATTGCCGGCAATTGTCATAGGGTTGATCCCGAGGGACCGCGAGTTCTTACATTCGGGAGCAATTCCAACGAAAAAGTAGCCCTCGGCCCTCTTTACAAGGAGTCCATCTCTAAAACGAAAGAATTGAGGAGTTGCGAGAGCATTCAGCCTTGCAATTGCACGATACCCGGAAAAATTCTCGGCCCCGCAAACAAAGGATCGAGCAAAAAGGATAAAGGGAAGGGAAAACCGGTATTCGTCGCCAACGCTCAACAACAATCGAGTGACCCCAGACCGGTTGTTCGCCAAAGCAACAAGCTGCAACCCCTCTATGAAAAGTTGAAACATCCTTACTCATTTCCCCGGGATGAAACAAGGAGACTGTTCGAACTAGCAGTGCGCAACGGGCTTATCACTCTACCGGAGCCGAAATGCCAGCTACAACTGAATGAGGTCAACAATCCTAATTACTGCCCTTGCCACCAAGTATTGGGCCATCCGATCGAAAATTGCTACGTCTTCAAAAACTGGGTTGAAGGCCAGTACCAACAGGGCAAGTTCGCGTTGTCCGAAAAATGGAAGGTGAACCCACCACAACCACATGCTCCGAAAAAGATGGATATGCCGGGGGCATCATGCTCATTCATAGAGAAAGCCCAACAGACCACTACGTCCTAAAACTGGATAATAGACCGAAACGTCGTTAAACTAACAACGGACCACTACGTCCTAAAACTGGATATGGACCGAAACGTCCTTAAACTAACGATGGACCGCAATGTCCTAAAACTTGCGAATGACCGAAACGTCGTTAAACTACTCCCAACCCGCGGCATCTTCAAGATGACGTGGTGTTAAAAAAAAAGGTATGTCCATAAGCAAAATGGGCACGGATGAAAACTCGAAAGGGCTCCGTGAGTAAAAACAGCAGGGCTACCGGCGAGTGTTTGTGAAAACCCGAAAGGGCGCAACCTCGTTAAAAAAAAAGAAAAAAAAGAAGAAAAGAAGAAGACGGTATGTCCATAAGCAAAATGGGCACGGATGAAAACCCGAAAGGGCTCCGTGAGTAAAAACAGCAGGGCTACCGGCGAGTGTTTGTAAAAACCCGAAAGGGCGCAACCTCGTTAAAAAACACTTACAGGGTCCTCTCGACCTTGTAAGGAGAAACCACCCGCGTGAGATCCTTACGACTCATAAGGGAGCAACACACTTAGGGATCCTCACGATTCCTAAGGAGAAATTACACTTACGAGATCCTCACGACTCGTAAGGAGAACTCTCTTATGGGACCCTCACGGCTCATAAGATTTGAAAGTCTTAAGTTACAAAGACCTGAACCTGTTCTTAAGCAACCCCCACAACCTTCGATATGGCCCTACAAGTGGCTCAGTACTGACCCTTGTATACAATCCACGGGCACGAATAAACATTTCCCTAATCAAGTCCCACCCGTGACTGGGGATATGTCCATACGGTGAACAACCCTTGTAAGTCCTCTCGACTTATAAGGAGAAAACCCTTTTGTAAGATCCTTACGACTTGCAGAGGAACATACACTTAGGAGTCCTCACGATTCCTAAGGAGAAAACGCACCTACGAGATCCTCACGACTCGTAGGGAGAAATACCTTTGTGAGACCCTTACGGCTCATGAAGTCAAAAGCCTTAGTCGACAGGATCCTAACCCTGTTTACTAAGCCACCTTTGTTCAACATCGACAGAGGCAAATGATGATTCGCTCCTGGCAATATCCCAGTTGTAGCAATGCTGATGCCTAAACGAGTATCAAATTCCAAGTCTTGTCATGGTAAATGATGATTCTCTCCTGGCAATATCCCAGTTGTAGCGATGCTGATGCCTAAACGAGTATCAAATTCCAAGTCCTTTTACGGCAAATGATGATTCGCTCCTGGAAATATTCCAGTCGCAGCGATGCTGATGCCAAGATTGGTATCAGATCCCAAATCCCACACCCGCGATAAAAAGTCTGCGAGCTAAAAATGCATACGAAATAGCCAAAATGATGGGGCAACTTGCAAACAAAATCAGCAAGTAAAAATGTATGCAAACAAAAACAGCCGAAATCATTGGGCAATTCGCAATAAAAAACAGCGAGTAAAAAGAAAAATAGCCGAAATGATTGGGCACCGCGAAAAATAGCCGAAATGATTGGGCAATCACGACCTCCGCGATATAAAAGCTGAAATGATAGAGCATCGCGGAAATAAAAAAAAATCTGAAAGAATGAAACTTTTGCCCTACAGGTGAGATCATATTGACCCCTGTATACAATCCATGGGCATGAACAAAGAGGGAACCATACCTTCCCAACAGGCTCCATCAGAAAGCGATGCCAAATCTCGACTGTTCATAGACAACCTAGAGACAATCTCGACATTTGTCGCAATATTGCAGACACAATGTCAACAAACGAAGCAAAAGAAGATCCCTAGCTTCAGGGTCTCGACGTCGATATCGACAACTTAGAGATCACCAACGGCGTTTCTCCTCATTTCAACCAGATGCAGACGTGACGTCAACAATCGACCTCAGAGTCGCAACGAAATGGAACCATGGCAAACTCCCTAGTTCCAAATCTCAATGGCCACATGTACAGCCTGGAGACCAACAACGGTGTACCTCCTCATTCCAGCAGGACATAGATGCTACATCATCAAACGAAGCCACTGCATAGTCCCTAGTTCCAAATCTTAACGGCAATATCTACAGCCTAAGAATCAGCAACGGCGTTCCTTTGCAGTCCAGCAGGATACAGATGCAACGTCAACAAGAGACCCCATGGTCGAAACAAAGCGAAGTGACGGCAAAATCCCAGCTTCACCTCAGCATTCGTCTCGTTACAGCAGACGAGATGTCAACAACGGCGTTCCTTCGCAAGTCCAGCAGGATGTAGATGCAACGTCAACGAAAGACCTCATGGTCGAAACAAAGCGAAGTGACGGAAAAATCCCAGCTCCACCTCAGCATTCGTCTCGTTACAGCAGACGCAATAACAACAACGGCGTTCCTTCGCAGTCCAGCAGGATGTAGATGCAACGTTAATGAAAGACCCCATGGGCAGCTAAGCGGAGTGACGACAAAATTCCGGCTCCACCCCAGCGTTCGTCTAGATACATCAGACGCAACGCCAAAAGCAAATGAAGCAAAAGGCTAAATTCCTAGCTTCAGGGTCTTGACGGCAAGTCATATAAAGCCTGAAAGACAATCGGAGATCATCTCGCACCAGCACAGAGTGATCACCACCTCGACGTTCGTCTCGATACAACAGACGAGATGTCACTACGGCATCCTTCCTCCAACAAGATTCGGACGCGCCAAAGCAAATGAAGCAAAAGGCCAAATTCCTAGCTTCAAGGTCTTGACGGCAAGTCATATAAAGCCTGAAAGACAATCGGAGATCATCTCGCACCAGCACAGAGTGGTCACCACCTCGACGTTCGTCTCGATACAGCAGACGAGATGTCACTACGGCATCCTTCCTCCAACAGGATCCGGACGCGCCAAAGCAAATGAAGCAAAAGGCCAAATTCCTAGCTTCAAGGTCTTGACGACAAGTCATATAAAGCTTGAAAGACAATCGGAGATCATCTCGCACCAGCACAGAGTGATCACCACCTCGACGTTCGTTTCGATACAGCAGACGAGATGTCACTACGGCATCCTTCCTCCAACAGGATTCGGACACGCCAAAGCAAATGAAGCAAAAAGCCAAATTCCTAGTTTCAGGGTCTTGACGGCAAGTCATATAAAGCCTGAAAGACAATCGGAGATCATCCCACATCAGTGCAGAGTGGTCACCACCTCGACGTTCGTCTCGACACAGCAGACGCAGCATCACCAAAAGGAGTCACGGCAAAATCCCTGGTTCCAAACCTCGACGGTTCACCATCAACCTAGAGACAACCGCGACATTCGTCTCGATACAGCAGACGCGATGCCAGCAAACGAAGCAAAGGCCAAATTCCTAGCTTCAGGGTCTTAACGGCAAGTCATATAAAGCCTAAAAGACTATCGGAGATCATCCCACACCAGCGTGGAGTGGTTATGACTCATCGGGGCTCTCCAAAATGAGCCTAACCTCAAGTAAAAAGCGGCATGGCAAATTCCTAACGCTTGCTCTTCCGACGGTCAAACTGCCTAGGAGGATTGCTTGAAGATGTCTTGTCCAACCCCCGAAGGGATCAGAGACACGGCAGTCGCAGGGCTACTCGAATAGCACGATTGCCTATCGAGGGATACATCAGCCAATACGACGGTACGACGGCCAAAACCCTAAGTACCACAGACCCTAACGGACTTCTGTCGTAAAGAGCAGAGGTTAACTGTGACGTTAGGATATTCTTACGAGATTTGCTCGATCCATTTCGACTCGAAAGGAAATTGATGTCTTTGCGAGAACTTCTCGATTCGTCTCGACTCGTGAGATAAAGCCTTAGGCAGTAGGGATTAAAAAACCTGTTTCCTAAGCACTGGGATCCTGCAAGTCGGCCCAAAACGGTCTCTTGCATAATATCCACGGGTCACACTCTCCAAAGTCGAATCTCGATAAGGAGGGAAACAACCGCTTACGGGTCCTCTCGACTCGTAAGAGGGAAAACTCTCTTATAGGATCCTTACGACTTATAAGAGAAAACACACTTAGGAATCCTCACGACTCCTAAGGAGAAAATACACCTACGAGATCCTCACGACTCGTAAGGAGAAAAGTCTTTATGAGACCCTCATGGCTCGTAAAGTTGAAAAGTCTTAGGTGGCAGATCTTACCCCTGTCTCCCAAGCCATCACTGCCCTGCGAAGAGGTCAAGATGGACCATCTATGAGCCACACTTGCCAAAGCTACATGCCACTGAAATGGAGAAGCTACTCATGAGCATATAAACTACTTCACGCCAGAGTAAGACATAAAGAAATGGAAGGGTGCGGCTCATGGAGTTAAGGGTTTGGAACGATATCCCTTAAGAGTTGAGATTTGAGTCAATGATAAATGACGACGCTTGTGTCCACTCGTTATCTTCTCAGATCAAGATTCTGAAAGTGATACACCAACCCGAAACTGGTCATACGCCATGCATAACTCTGCACTACTTCACCCACGTACATACTTACGTGGGCAAAGTAGTGGGGGGCATTTGTTCCCGCCAAAAATTTCTACGCAAAGGAGTCCAAGGTATCAAATGGCAATGATACGCTTAAAGAAATGCGAACCAGTATCTTCCGGCCTATATTTTGATAAACTCCCGAAAGAGGAACTATTAAATTCTGATGGTATTGGAAGAATCTCGAAAAACCCTTCGATTTGATATATTATGGGCCTCATAATTCATCCGGGGTCAAAAGTTATGAGGTAACACGTGTCCACACGTGATGGATCTTTAAGAACCCGCTGGAGAAGTTAAAAGATATAATAAAAACTCAGAAAAGACCCCAATGGGGCATCACGTGCTCACACGTGACCATGGGTCACGTGCAGACACGTGATGGGCTCTTAAGGCCTCTAAAATAATGAATAGAATTAAATTCTAAAATCTGTTCCCTGATTAAAAATCAGAAGTTACCTCAATGAGGTATCACGTGCTCACACGTGACCAATGGTCACGTGTTGACACGTGATGGTTAAAACAACAACATAAACAAGCGGCTGTTAAAGGAACCAATCACGTGTCAGCACGTGACTAAGGGTCACGTGTCAGCACGTGACTGGCTTCGAAAGCCTTACAGTTAATAGAATTAAATTCTAAAAGCTTCCAAATCTTTCCAAATGGAAAAGGTCTATGGGGACCGTTGGATTAAAAATCTAAGGGTGATTAAAAATCACCAATTTATGGAAAAATCTTGGACTTGGAAAAATTTCCCCCCTAAATCTGACCGAGATAACAAATGGATATCTTTGGATTTAAAATCCAATGGTCAATAAAATTCACTTAACAATCTAAAAGCCCAGATTAATGATGAATGCAAATCAAATCTCTCAACATACAAATCAAATCTCTTAATGAGAGATTTGTTAAACAAATTGATTCTCTTCCTCCTCCTATAAATAGGAGCCAAGAGAAGAGAAGGAGGATCTACCTTGGAGAGAGAAGAAACAGAGAGAGGAGAATTTAATTCTCTGCAAAAGAAAAACCCTAGGTGAGAAAAGGGAAAAGATTAACTTCAAAAAGAGAATTTAATTCTCAAAATTCAAGAGTTTAACTCTTATAAAAAAAAGAAGAAGAACTTTGTTCTTCTTCTGGTTGAAGATCTGTACAGAGCACATCTCCCCATAGGATGAGAATTTAATTCTTATCGGGTTGAGATCCTGCCATGCAGATCCTAAACTTAGAAGGGGAATTGAGTTTTGAGAATTTAATTCTCCTAAAATAAAACTAGGGTTTAACCCTAATCAAGAAATTAATTCTTTTACATATCTGGGAATTTAATTCCTTTGAAAAGAAATCAGGGTTTTATCCTAAATAAGAATTTAATTCTTTCATGATAGGAATTTAATTCCTCCAAAATCATAATTAGGGTTTAACCCTACAAAGAATTCAATTCTTAAAAGATCTCTGTTCATGAAAAGAACTAGGGTCACGTGCCCCCACGCAACCAAACACAAAACAAACACACATGACACGAAGTGACCAGCTGGAGAAGGAGAAAGTTGTTACCGCGAAACGGTAGCGTAATTAACTGCAGTGGCTTGCGTCTGCAGGGAAGAGCGTCCCCACAATCAAAAACCCCTCAAGTGAGGGGGAATCTGACGAAGTCTGCTACATCAGCCGCATCCGTCTAAACCTCCGATACACGGTGCCATAAATCAACTTGGCATCTTCGGAGAGGTGGACGGATAGCACCTATTAGCATCTGCCCTGAATCTCAGGCAAGACGTTCATGTCTTGGCCGCCGTTCGGAGGGGAACAAGGAAGGGGTGTTAGAACCCAAAATTAATGCTCTGCATTATTGAACAAAAAAGGGCCTGAGCCCAAACAAATGTTAACATTTTGTTAAAAAATGAATGGATTGAGTCCAAATAAGTGTTCAAACACTTTAATTGAATGGGCTGAGCCCAAGTAGGCCATAATTCCCCCAATTCAGATTAACTGAGCCCATGTGCTCCCAATATTTTTAATTGATCTTAGTTCCAAACCTGACTATAGATTCCCCAACCAACATTGGTTTAAGGGTACATCTCTTCATTCCTCTGATATGTGTCATTATGATTCTTCAACGTCTTCAGAGAGGTGACGGGTCCCGACAACTAGACACTCCATGGACTATGATGTCCTTAAACTTATGGACCATAACGTCCCTAGGCTAAACTCCATGGACTATGATGTCCTTAAACTCCATGGACTATGATGTCCTTAAACCCAATGGACCGCAATTTCCCTAAAACTAAAACGATAGAGTCCAAATACTCTTTCGTTGGATCTAAGTGATCCTAAAATCTTGTTGAGTAGATCTTAGTCTAAAATTAGACTAATGTATCCTCAACAAACGTTTAAGTCGATCTTAATCTCAATGAGAATAACGATCCTTAAACCCAAACCAAACCCAAATCTAAGAAAATACGGATTTGGACTAATCCACGCCCTACGGGCGATAACATAAATTAGTCTCCGTATACAATCCATGGGCAACCAAAAATAAAAATAAACATACACGACACAAAGTGACCATCTGGAGAAGAAGAAAGTTGTTACCGTGATGCGGTAGCGTAATTAACTGCAGGGGTTTGCGTCTGCAGGGAAGAGCATCCCCACAATCAAAAACCCCTCAAATGAGGGGGAATCTGACGAAGTTTGCTACAATGGCTGCATCTGTCTAAACCTCCGATACACGGTGCCATAAATCAACTTGGTATCTTCGGAGATGTGGACAAATAAAACCAAATAGCATCTGCCCCCAAATTCAGGCAAGACGAACCTACGCGGTCTCGTCTCCCATTTTCGGCGGCGAACACACCCTCTCTAAAGGTGTCTTACAGACTAAAGGGGGGAGAGATCTGCATGATTAACATATCACTTACTTAGGCAATTGGGTTAATCATGAAATGTCAAGTACCACACCAGATGTTGTTTTTGCACTAGCTGCAATAAACCTATATTAATCCAATTCTGGAGAAATGTAGGGAAGCAGTTTATGAACATAAATGGATGTTCTAGGGATATGGTAACGGCAGCCTCCTTAAGGAGACGGTTATCATTTCAGGCTTCTAAGATGACCTGGATGAAAGAGTGGCTGTCTGAGTTATAGTTTTTCCCTCTTCCGAGGGATAGTATGTTGGCCAGGTGATCCAAGCGGATACTGAGAAAGGCATGGCATATGATACTTATTAAATTCAGTGGATGATACAGTCTACAAAGTTTGCTGGATTTGGAGTTCATTTGTGAACTGGGTCCCATCAGATATCCAGACAAATTCTAAAACAAGGTATTGCTCATTTTGGGATATGGTTATTCTCCATGAAGTTGAGATATAAAGAGATAAAGATAGAAACACTAGAGTGGATCTACTCACTGATGCTATTTCTCGAACACAATAGTTTCACAAACGAGCTTTGGGAAACTGCATAGTAGAGAAGTTAGGTGTTCGGTATCACACTAGCTGTGAGTATGCGACGCCGCAATAATTGGCCTTAAGTGCAAGTGGGAGATTGTTGGCTATAGTGCCCTCAAAGCAATTATCGTAGTCGCAGGCAGGTGATTATGATGATTGAGGGAGGACCTATACTGGTAGAACAGTCTTACTCGAGACGATAGTATACTATCTGGTTTGTCTTTATCATCACTATTCAATGTTGATAGAGCCCATAGGATTCTTGCTTGACTACCAGCATTATGATGGCAATCATATATGTAGGAGCTAGGGTCTATAAGCAAATCCTTAAATGTCCCTAGTCATGGGAGTTTCAAGACTGGGCATCGATACTCCAGAGTAGACTAGTGTATACTGATCGAGACCCCGACGAGGGGCGGTGGCCAGGTCTCACAAGCCATTGGTGTTAGTTTGTTCACCTAAGATAGTATACATGTGCTCATTGGGTTATGAGTACACTGGACGGACTCGCAGGGAACCTGCTAGAGGGTATTATACCTATTGTCAGATGGTAGTTCCCTGATGACATGTGTACAAAGATCGTCATTTGTCTCATGTGAGTTCTCACTGTGCTTTGAATACTACCCTACCGAGACTCAAAGGAGTCGTAGAAACAAGTTTTAGTTGGGTACAGTCCCGAGCCATATGAAGGCAATGAGCGGATCGTCGGGGATTCGTCTCTTCCGTTATTGGGGGTTGATGTTACGTTGTGCACGGGTGGCCATCACCAGAAATCCTCAGTCGGAGTAGACGAGAATTGCCGATCCAGGATCGATAGTTTCTCAGGTGGTGATGGGTTTCATGCCGACACTAAATGTCACGTTATTAGGGGTCTGACTTTATCTACCCCCTAGACTCGATATGCGATACTCTTAGACGAACAGATCGGACTGTACAGATATTGTCACTGTCAGGCTCAGTAGGGGTTTGGATGAGTTTGCTCATCGGCCTTATTTTCGCTCAATACCTGGGTAGCCGTTACGTACAGCTAGTGCCGCTGACGTGCTTGTGTTTAAACCCACTGCCAGCGTATTGACGAGTCTTTAGAGTCCCATACAGAGGGTTTTCACGGTTCGGGCGATATGGTGTAGATGACGTATATTGGTACATACAGGTGTCCGATTAAATATGTGTACAGGCTGCATAGACTTTAATCGGACGGTTGATAATACTAGCGGCTTAGGATTAAGCCGGATTATTAAATCAGGTTTTGATTTAATAATTTATATATATGTATTTATATATATTTATTCTACTATTATTGTTCACTATTCATTTTCTCTCTTGGCTATTCGTATTTTTGATAGGAATACGTGTATATGTATTTCGATACGTGTACCGGGTAGTATTCTGTATTTATACGGAATTGTTTCTAGAAGATTGGACACCTCATTTGTATGATTTCCCTTTTTATAAAATCATTTGTTTTTGCAAATGAGGTGAAGGGGGTAACATGGCATGAACATTGTTTAGCATGTTGAGAGGTATGGCATGGACTTGTTTATTGAAAATGAGTTGAGATATTTTTGAGTGTATGATTGAGAGAGAGGGGTAGCCACCTTTCTATACATGCTATGCTTAGATTTTTCTTCACTTTCTTGCATTCTTTTCTCACTTGGAGACTTAGTCATTTTCTTTAGTTGTTCTTGCCACTTGGTTTCCTCACCTCCTCTTGATCTTCTATGGTTGCTCATGGAGCATTTGTGATGAGAGAAAAATTATAGTGACATGTTCCTACACCTCCACTCTCCATTGCTAGCAACCTTGGAGCGTCGGTTGCCTCGCTTGGCGAGGCTGGAGCTTGCGCCGTTTCCCTCAGGTGGATCATCATAGATGGAGGAAGACCGGCAACCAAATCCGATCCGCAACCACTAGGAGCTTGGGATGAAAGTTGAAGACCGAAGGACACGGATCAACTCGGTATAACCATTCCTAACTCTTTATATTGCTTGCTAGTATAGGGTTTAGGGTAGATCCGCGTATCGGGTTATGGTAGCGCCAGTTTAGAAAAATTTTGTTCCGTATTAGGTTACGATTTGATGGCCGGGGTGCTGCCGTAACCCAACATTACAGGTATCCGTGACACAATACTAGAAACACGCTCAAATTCATGGATATAATGTTTGTGAGCCGACACTTCAACCGGAACTACAAACCAATCGATATCTAAAGAGTTTATTTTTGCAACATGCATGTGTACACAATTTTGGTCCAACACAATACAAGTGTGCACATAACTCTTTGGCACATGGACCATGGTTAGGCTGCCCATGGAACATGGTAGGTACAAGTGAGGTGATGTGTTATAAATACAAAAAGATGTGATGTGATATAAAGCTACACGTTTCCTTCCAAATCCCTGAATGCAGACCAGGTTCATATAGAGAAATCAAACAATATTAGTAGGATTATGGAGAGCACACAACATCACACAACCAACACGAGCCAGATAGCTCGGACCTAGCCCGGCGAGACCCCACCAAAACCCGGCGCCACCGGTCCCCCTAGCTCCATTCATCCCCATTTTTCTTCTGGTCATTTATTAGGGTCACATCAGCCCAGCTATATTGTTTATTTATTCAGGAGTTGTGCCTATAAATACAGATCAGTGAGCAAGGGAATGGTGATCATATACTTTATATACTTTTGGACTTGGATACTTCATTTTTCCATTTTGTTCTTGTACATAGCTAGTTCACCTTGAGTTCTTTACCTTCTCTTGATCTTGCAATCTCTTCATTGAGCTTGCAAGTTTAAGTTTTGGTTATTGAACTCATGGTTTGTATCATCACTTGGAATTAATAAAGCTTTCATTTGTGCTTTTGGGTTCTTAGTATTTTCTATCTCTTTTACTTACTTGCAATTTATTTCTTGCCATTTACTTACTTGCAATGTTATGTTATTCCTTTTATTTCATTTCATTTGCTCTTTCTTTTTGTTGTCTTGATGTTTTGTAAATAATGGTGTTGTTAAGAAAAAGAATGGTATTGTAAGTTAGGAATTCCATTTTCTCATTTCCCTTGCCCGATATTTTCCAATCGAACTCTGTCCAAACCTTACGCAAGCAGTCCGTTAGGCACCCTACCCTACCAAGGTATCGGTGACCCCTAACTATGACCGGTTGCATTCGGTTTGGCCGGAGGCGAAAGTCAAGAGACAAGAACGGACGGACATAGGTCAATAAGTCGGATTTCACAAATACCGTGCTTAAGCACCCTAATCCACGTTGTTGCCGATTGCTTTAACTTCAATGGTCAAGCTCGGCTCAAAAGGTTGAGTACGGATTTCCCTAACTTACACTAACCTATCTATTCCTAATAGACTTATACTTGAATATACAAACACATAGGTAAGAATCGAACATCCCGACCCTCGCATTAACTCGTCATAGTAAGAACACAAAACACACCGTCTCCCTGCGGACGACCTGTACTCATCACGGCTCGCTACACGCGACGCCGTCTTTGATTGCGATTATTTCAAATTCATTCTAAAAACGACACGCAAAATGCGTGCTAATCACTTGCTGACACACCAAGCATTTAGCGATGCTTCTGGCTACTTCACGCTTCATTCCATGCCACCAGTAATTTTGACGCGGGTCTTTGTACTTCTTTGTACCTCTAGGGTGTACTGAATAAGGAGAGTTGTGAGCTTCTTTCATAAACTCTTCTCGCACATAACCTTTTGGTACACACAGTCTGCTGCGGTATATCAAAGATCCGTCTTCATAGATGATGAAGTCTGTTCGAAGTCCACTTAGCACTTGTTCTCTGATCTTTTGCAACTTAGCATCACTTGCTTGAGCTGCTTTGATCTGATTGACAATGGTATATTGAACTTGTAAATTCATCAAACTTGAAGCGTTACCTGGCATGACCACTTCAATCCATATTTGATGCAAGTCTTGTTGAAGCTTCCATTGTGCGGTAAGATTCAATGCTAATGGTTGGCGACTAAGGGCATCAAGTACTACATTCACTTTCCTTGGATGATATTGCAGATTGATATCGAAGTCCGCCATGAGTTCTAACCATCTTCTCTGCCTCATATTAAGCTCCTTCTGAGTAAACACATATTTCAGACTCTTGTGATATATGTATATGTCCGCTCGTTCACCAAGTAGATAATGGCGCCAAATCTTAAGAGCAAAGATTACGGCTGCCAACTCTAAATCATGCGTCGGATAATTGCGCTCATGAATCTTCAACTATCTTGAAGCATAAGCCACAACCTTACCGTGCTAATGTAAAACACATCCTAATCCCTTACCGGATGCATCGCGATGCACTTCGAAGCCTCCAGATTGGTCCGGTATAACGAGAATAGGCGTTGATGTCAACCTTGACTTAAGTTTTATGAAAACTTGTTCGCATGATGAAGATGACAACAAAACTGTCTAGGCACTCCTGGAAAACTTGATTCATTAGATTCATGAATATTGCTGGTGCGTTTGTCACTCCAAATGGCATCACAAGAAATTCGTAATGACCATAGCGAGTTCTGAATGTCGTTTTATGGATATCAGATTCCTTGACCTTCATTTGATGATAACCCGAACGAAGATCTAACTTGGAGAAAACATGAGATCCACTTAGCTGATCGAACAGATCGTCGAAGCATGAGAGTAGATACTTGTTCTTTATCGTTACTTCATTCAAGGCTCTATAATCAATGCACATTTTGTATGAACCTTCCTTCTTCTTCACAAGCAGAACTCGAGATCCCCAACTTGAGGTGCTGGGACGAATCCGTCATTTCACTAATAATTCGTCCAACTGAGTTTGGACTTCCTTCAAACCTTCCGGACTTAACCGATACGGTGCTTTGATCACCGGTTGTGCTCCTGGTACTAAATCAATACTGAATTCAAGAGATCGATCGAGAGGAAAACTTGATATATCGTCAGGAAACACATCGTCGAACTCTCGAACTACTTATGGCTTCGATCCTTCCACCACTTGAATTGCCGCAATCACTGCCTTTTTTGGTTTTTCCTTATATGTACCCGGTTCCAGGGTGCGGTCTCCACTTTTGAAATAGAAGACTTATTAGTCTGGAATCTTGAATACCACTCTCCTTTGATGACAGTAAATGGTAGCATAGAATGTTCCGAGCTAATCCATACCCGAAACGACGTTGAAGTTCGGTATGTCCAGCACCTTGAAGTCAGCATAGAATTCTCTGCTGCAGATGACCACTGGACGCATATCGTATCCCATTACTGCCTTTAAAATGCCATTCCCTGAACTGATATTCCAGCTGGATATGAGAGATTTGATTGGAATCGCATGAGTTCAGATGAACCGTTGTACATAAAGTAATGAGATGCTCCAGTATCGAAGAGTGCTAGTGCAGGAAATGAGGCTACTAAGATTGTACCTAAGGTATATGAGATTTGTTTTAGGTATAGGGAAAAGATATATAGGTATGTCTATGAACTGAAAGGGAATTTGAAAAAGAAGTGTTACCAGTAATGACTTGGCCGGTGGCTTCAGCCTCTTCCACAGTCATTGTGAAAGCCTGTCGCCTCGGCACATTCCTCCTTACTAGAGGAGCATTCCTCTATCCGTTCCTTGGTCCTTGAGGTATATTCCGTTGAGCTTGATAGAACTGACGGGGAGGAGGTGCAGTCGGTCCATAAGGAGGTGGAGCAGGTAGTGCAAGTCTCGGAGCAGGTGCCTGGATGGCTGGGCGCTACCGATAAGTGATTGCTGGCCTGTGTACAGCATTTGGGTTATGTCTTCGAGGACAAGACCCGATGTCATGAGTAGCTGGGCCACAGACTAAGCAAAGGTGAGTGGCACGCCGGCAGTCTTTCACCAGATGTCCATCTCTCCTGCAGTAAGTGCAAAAGGCAGGGCTAGGCCGGTTGTTTGGTACTCCCAGTTTCCTTGGCACAAATGGTGGCCTTGAAGAGGCTCCTCATGCCATCTGATTGGCATGGCGCTTAACTCCGGCAGATTGAGGTTTGCCTCTCATCTTTACCACCGCCTCATATCTACGAGCTGCTTTCAGTGCCAACTCGTAGGTCGGGAAATCCCCCGTAGCTAACGCAGTTTGGATTTCCGGATCTAACCCTTGTTGGTGTTGGATATAGTGCCCTCTAAGTTAATTATTGGATCGCAGATATGTGATTGCAATGATTGAGGGATGACCTATACCGATATGAAAGTCTTGCTCGAGATGATAGTATGCTATCTGGTTTGACTTTATCATCGTTTACATGCTTTAGTTCTCTATTGCATGTTGATAGAGCCCATAGGATTCTTACTTGACTGCCAGCAGTATGATGGCGATCATATACGTGGGATCTGGGGTCTGTAAGCACATCCTTAAAGTGTCCCCAGTCGTAGGAGTTTCGAGACAGGGCATCGATACTCCAGGGTAGACTAGTGTATACAGTCGAGACCCCGACGAGGGGCGATGGCCGATCTCATAAGCCATTGGTGTCATTTAGTTCACCTAAGATGTATACAGGTGCTCATTGAGTATACCGGACAGGACTCGCCGGGAACATGCTAGTTGGTATTATATATATCGTCAGATAGCAGTTCCCTGGTGACATGTGTACAGGTTAGTTTGTCGATCTGAAATCGTCATTTGTCTCGTGTGAGTTCCCACTGTGCTTTGATTTCTACCCTACCACGCTCAAAGGAGACGTGCAAACAGGTATTTTTTGGGTACAGTCCCGAGCCACATGGAGGCAGTGAGCGGATCGTCGGGGATTCGTCTCTCCCGGTATTGGGGGTTGATGTCGCACAGTGCACGGGTGGCCATCAATAGAAGTCCTCGGCCGAGGTAGTGGAGAATTACTGATTTAGATCAGTAGTTTCTCAGGTGGTGATGGGCTTCATACCGACACGAATTATCGCGTTATTAGGGGTCTGACTTTATCTACCCCCGTAGACTCGATATGCGATACTCTTTAGACGAACGGACCGGACTGTGCGGATATTGTCACTGTCAGGCTCAGTAGGGTTTATGGATAAGTTCGCTCATCAGCTTCCCTTCCAATCAATACATAGGCAACCGTTACGTACAGCTTGTACCTCTGACGTGCTAGTGGTTATACCCAGTGCCAGTGTGTTGATGAGTCATTTGAGTCCCCCATAGACAGTTTCCCAAGTTCGGGCGAAACGTTGTAGAGACCGTATGGTTTTATGGCAGGGTTCGGAAAATACACGTGCGTTTACGCACGTGTCATATTTCGGGCAGATAATACTGGTAGGCTTTAGTTTAAGCCGGATCCGAGTATTATGCTGTGTAGATATAATATCTTTGTCTCAGTTGCATTTGTATTCGGTCGTAATACAAATGCGGGTATATTTATACCGATATGGGGTTATCCTGAAACGAATTTCAGGATCACTTTTGGAAGTTGCCAGTTTCCTGTTTTTTATCACCCGTATTTAACATTCGGTTAAATGCGGATTTATCTTTTCTTTTTAAGGGTGAGTCATGAGGTGAGTCATGAGTGGAAGCTTCTTAATATGGTGACTAGGATTAGTGACTCATGGATGCATTAAATGCTTTAGTGACTAGGTTAATGTTCATTGGTTTGCATTTAATATTTTGTGTGACTCATTCTTTTCATTAAGTGAGATGATAAGATCGTTCACCTTGTGGTCATCCCCCCTCTCCTACACTCACCCCCTCCTCTATATTTGGCCGGCCCCTCCCCTCTTTCCATTATGGTATGGTTCATTTTGGAAAAAAAGATATTGTTTTGGTGTATGGAAATTTCAAAACTTATTTCATTCCATCACAGTTTCAAAAGGCAACTTCATTAACCGTTCGTCCATAGCTTTGGACGTAACGAGACAAAGTGTTCTACTCATTCTTTACATCAATCTTGGTCATCTCTTTTAGCAAACTTGATGATCAAGTTGCCTCAGTTCAGAGGCGGGAGCCCGTTTAAAAATCCGTCGACGTGGTACCACCTGGACGAGAAGACTGGAGATTCAGGAGATCGGAGCAGCCGCAACAAAGCGTGGGATGATGGTTGAAGACCGAAGGACTCGGATCGTTCGGTCTAACATTTCTACCCACTTTGTAGTTTGTTAGTTTAGCTTTAATGGCAAATCTGGGTTATAGTATACGATAGCGCCAGTTGTAAAAGTTTTTGTTCCGCATTTGGCGTCTGTTAGACGACCGGGACGCTACCGTGTACTTACAGTGGTATCAGAGACTCACCATTAAGCTTTACTAACTTGTGCTAACGCGTTTAAAATATCTATCGAACGGATTTTCGAAAACCGCAAATTCCAAGTCTAAAGTTTCTGTCGATTTTAAAAGGGGTCTAAAAATAATTTTACATATCACAGAAAACAGAGCAGGCTTTTCTAAGAATTCTGAGAAAATTTGGGCACGTGATCTCTCATCACCACCGTGGAACCGCGGCCGTTTTGTGGGAACAGTGCTCCAAGTTTTTCCAGAGAGCTTAACAATGGAAATTGTGGTTTTTGGTACTATTCTTTTGGGCCCAGATTTTCTTACTATACAGCAGATGTTCGTGGGGCTCACTTCGGGAAGTTTTGTCGATCGAAATTTTAAACTTGTTAGTATGCAGTATTTACATTATATCTCCGACCGGGAATGTCATTTGAGCGGTAAATTGCGTCTAATTGCTATAGTCCTTTTAGACGGATTTGCGAACGTGACATTTGCGTTGATGTTCTGTGTTGTGCTGTGATGTTGCGGATATGTCGTGGTGGATAGCAGTGTGCAATGGTAGTGCTGTTTGGATTTATTTTTACATTTGATATTGCGGGGCGAGCGTCCAACATGTGGACTGCCGTCACTGCCTGTTTGATATTCTTTTAGGGCACGGCCGGGCTGAGGTCGATGTACCCGTTGTATATATTTTCTTTTCTGTACTAGGATTACCCCGCGACGGAGTGCACGGATAGCCAGGTTCTGGAGGGCAACGGGACCGTATCTCATGGCTTTGAGAGGCAGAGGGGCCTTACTCTAGAATTGGCAGACTATTCGCCGCACTCGTAGGGGGTACAGGTTGACCCAAGGAAGGGTGCTTAAGTTACCGGATTCCGTAAAGTGCCGGGTGGTCCATTCATCTTGCTGTAGGGGGCTGCCTCACTTCAGGTTTTGGCGGGTAACTTGCCGCACCCATAGGGGTCTAGGTTTCATTGCACAGGCTATCCACACGACCAGGGGAACGTCGGGTTTCAGTAGCGGCTCTGTGAAACTCGGGGATCCCAGATTATCTGTATTGTTCTGTGATGCTTATTACTTTTCTGTAATGTTGCATATTATCACGCCTGGAGCGATTATTGTATATTGGTATATATGCTATTAGATGTTGTATATGTTTTACACCCGCGCTAGTCCAGTCCCCGCTCTGCCGTTAGTTAAGTAACCTAACGGGTGATGACGGGACCCAGTGACGAATGCGGATGACATATACGTACATTTTATTTTTCGTTCTTTTCTGATGTGATTGATTGATGGGACTGCATTGATTCTTATCAATACAAGGATAAAACAAACCTATATATGATGTTGTTGGAACAATTTTAAAAGGTGTTATTACAAAGACGTTTCCTTTTGTTTTGCATAGAGGTATTCAGTTGGAATATCCTGCACCTCATTCGACAAGGCAAGGGCTGATATCCCTTCACCGGGAGAGACCCCTTGGGCAGAAGTTTGCATCAGGGTAATAACTTCAATATAGTCGATTACAAGTTGCTTTGCATCGAGGTATTCAGTTGGAATATCCTGCACCTCATTCCATGAGGAAAGAGCCGAGATCCCTTTACCGGGAGTGACCTCTTTAGCAAAGGTTTTCGTCGCTATATTTTTATAAAAAGCTATCAGGTTCCTTCAACGAGATCAAGTTCATTACGTTAAAGGTTTTTCGCCAAAAACCAGCCGTAGCCCTCCGTCATTTCTTTTGGGTATTCGGTAGTATTCAAGCTATGTATTTTGGCCAAAGTCAAGGCATAGTGTTTGGTAGCTGCTGAGTATTCATTTGTTGCATAAATAGATGGGTTGGTTTGGGACAGTCGTTCTGCCATTTTGGCCAAAGTCAAGGGCATGTGCGAGTGGGTTCAAATTGACATGGATAGTGATGGGTAGAACTTAGCATGTTACTTATGACATTTTGACCAAAGCCAAGGTCATAAGAGCATGGGGCAACAATAATATCGGGAGTTTCTAAAGATACAGGAAACTTGCCAGGCATGCGCATACCTTCTGGAGTGTGATAACTTGAGTGGCTTCCATCAAGTTATCATGCGATGATAGTTGGATCCCGATTCTCACTGATGAGTTGGTTTACTCTTCGGGTGATCCCGACTAATTCTTCTTTCAGGTTTGGAGGAGAATTTGAGATTACAGTGGGAGGTTTTCTGATTAGATAAAATGATAACCATTCTGATCTAGGTTAGAGTGCACGCAGAGTGTTTCTTTTCTCTCTCTCTTTGGCAGCGACCTTTGACCGACCCTAGACTATGACTCAGTGACCAAGTTGACCGAACCTTCTTAAAATACTGCCTTTTGGATTGTTTATAGTTGCATAAGTCATTGCCGCTCCTTCTTTTGCCCTTTGTATTTCTCAGAACACCCCGTATTACTACGGACATCCACTTCCATTGGATAGATCCATCATATGGTTATATAAGAACTCGAAGGGACTTCTTCGAGGATGGATCCAGGTTCAGGAGAAATAGAATTGGTTTATTCAGTTGTCTTTTATTATCACCTTCTCTCAGCTTGCGAGGGCTCCTTAGTTTAGGAGAGTACACCTATTACGCTTATTGGATAGTCTTCTTCCAAACCATAGGCAGATGCCGAAAGGTAGGGAATGAAGAAAACCAATTGGCCTAAGTAGGGAGTACAGAAGGTAATTACTAAAGACAAAATAAAGGGATTAGAAAGAGGGCAAGGTAAATTGTGACTGTTATCATTCACGACCAAACCGCGTACTTCATCGCCACTCCTATTTCACCTTTAATAGAATAAAGTATTATTCAGTTGTCTTTTATCATCATCTTCTCTCAAGTTGTGAGTACTCCTAGAATTAAGAGAGTACACCTATTATGCTTACTGGATAGTTTTCTTCCAAACCATAGGTTGGTGCCGAACGGTAGAGAAGGAAGAAAACCACTTAGCCTAAGGGGTGTACAGAAGGTAATGAATAAAGACAAATAAAGAGATTTGGAGATGTGGCAAAGAAATATACGGTTAAAGTCATGAATTGGATTATGGAAGAGGCATTACTAATAATACCAGGATATCCCTACGAAACATTTTCATGTTTCAGAGCATTGTTAATGGAAAACTGATTTCCCAATTAGATACTTACTCCACGGTATGTATTTACCAGGTTTCATTCTCATATCTGTATGGTTTTACAGGTGGTGAGTGGGAGTAAGTTATTGGGAATTAGGTGATTATTCTCATTATATCGAAATTCGTTGTAATTGGTGATATTTGAGGAAATCGCCTGGGTACAGTTTTCAACCTGCGATGCACAGGTTTTGAGTTATTCAACTCAGCGGACTTATACAGAGTATTGTATGTTGTCCAGTGTCCGTCAGGACAAAGGGGTAGGTCTTCGTACTTTATTCTGTTTACTTGTGACTTCTCTAGTTTTTAGACAAGTATTTCGTAGAAATACAATATTTAAGTTTTGAGAAGTTGTGGGTATAAGAATAAAGTAGAGAACCGGGTGTCGCAAGTATCAGGATTCTTCAAAGAAATCGAAGATGTAGATTCTTATGAATGGTATTCAGTTGATAGTAACGGTTTTGAGAAACTTGTTTCTCTTTCAGGTTACTCATAATTGGATGCATTCCTAAGTTGAGTAATACTGATTAGCCTCTTTCCATTAAGTTAATATGCACCGGAGACAGTTGCATGGTTTGAATCTGGTTCCAGTTAAATTAGTGCCTCTATTTATATATTGTATATAGAATAGTTCATATCTTAACGATGTTAAGATACGGGGAGTTGTCCGGTTTATGCTTAAAACCAGACACTGGATAACTCAAGGCACGTTTCTGTAATGGCAATTTGTGGGTTGACCCTGGCTTTGACGAGGGTTGACATTTCTACCATCTGGGAGATCAATAGTGATATTGTTCTTGACTCGCCACATTTTTAGTAAAATGGATTTTTTCAGAAAACAGTAGTGGGAGTATGGTAGAACTGGAAGTGATTCCAGAACCGCAAATGATTACGGAAAATTTAATAGGACCTATATATTCAATCAGGTTTGACATTCCATTAGCCACTCCGCAGATATGGTGGGTAACCTCAAACACCCGAGAGGTACTCAGGTAGCCTCAAGGACGGTGACATAGAGGTTCTTGTTTACCCAGACTTGACACTACTGTTGTTCCCGACTATGAGACCCGGCAGGAGGATAAGTATAGCGTCGTTCTAAACTAGCTTTAGAAGTGTACGTATATATTATTCTGCCAGAGGGTTGTCGTAGTCAGTGAGAGCAGCGGAAGCATAGTGGGCAAGTAGCTTATGTCTATTTATAGACTTGAGCAGATATAGCAGAGAAAGATCATCTAATTTTGATGTGACAGTCATGGCTTTGACTTCATCAGAATATGGGATGGATATGTTGAGAAGGTAGTAGGGTGTGATGTCTTGGTATTTGGATGACGTACACAGAATAGGAAGTAAAATTCCTATACTACGATCGGTTATACTGTGGTTGTCACACAGTTGTTTCTCCGAAGAGGATATGAGTATAATTTCAGACATTCTGGTTACTAGATCTATGGTCTTAGATGTAGAATTGGGTAGTTTCCCAATTTGGGTACTTTGACAGTATTCTAATGGTATTTTAGAATAGATGACTGTTCATACCATAATATTTCTTTATTATATTCCCCATTCTTATTCGTTTTATAAATAAACAGGTGCTTTTGACGCATGTCTGCTACATATTATAGGATACAGGTTCTTGGAGCGAAAACAGTGAAAAAGACAAAAGATGATACAAAAGAGGGACTTTTGACCAACAAGTAGAAGGATCCTAGTCAAGCCTAGACGAAGAACAGTTCACAATTGTACATGGCAACGCATGGTCCAAAATGTCAAAGTGAACAGTTAAAATACCACTACAAGTTTCACTGAAAGATCGGGAGAAGACCCAGAAGCCAAATGGAGAAAAGAACTCGAGAAATAAAAAGCCCAAAGCATCAAGAATGAGCCCAGAAAAATTTATCAGATGAACTCACCAATGGGCCGCGGAACCGCGGCCCTACCCCCACCCATGCCGCGGTTCCGCGGCCGTCTACTGCACGTGTCGGTGCAGAAAGCTGGTGGCGGTGCGTCGGTGCTTTTGTTGGGATTTTTAGGGGGTATATCTGTAATAGCACATGTGCGAGCAATTGTAACCCTAAATTTTCCTATTCCCTATAAGTATGTAATCTAAATATTGTATGAGGGATGCCTCTTTTTCATAAATAAAAATTCAGATTCAATCAAAGTTGAGAGCATCAAATCTGTAAGTTTGTCTTTTATTTTCTGCCTTAGTTTATAATTAAATTCTTGCCCTCGATTAATTCATTCTTTGACCTAGCTTTATAATTCAATTCTTGCCTTAGATTAATCATTCTTTTGCCCTAGTTTAATCTAGTGTAGAATCTTTTAACCTACAGTAGATAACTAATCTATTAGATCTAAAAAATACATACAATAAAAATGATGTTTTTAACAGATCCCCTAATGAGCGAGTAATTTCCTCGCTTATTAGGGTTAGGAATAGGGAGGAGTTTGAGAGATGAAGATCTCTCATCTCTTTCGTGCCCAATCATTTGTAAGAATTAGAACTTCATGCATGCATGCATGATCCGCTCCCTACGGCACCCTACCCACGAGGTAACGGTGAAACAGTAGTATAAAGGACCGGACATGCATGACTTCCATGAAGGTTAGAGCAAGTATTAGGAAAGGACGGACAAGGATCTAGAGGAAAAAACTTCGTTTCTTCCCAATCATCCTAATCCCCTTTACTAATAATTGTTATAACTCCTAAAAGATTTAATTTAGGGCATTGAAAGATGTGGGAAATTTAATCTTACCAAACTCCACCTTAGACCTAATCCTAGAAAGTTTCTTAACTCTCGTACAACTTAGTTTTTAGATTTAATAAAAAAACCAAACACTCATTGGAATTAGCTCGTAAGAACACTTAGGAAATTAACACCATCTCCGTGGACCGACCCGTACTCACCGGCTAGCTGCAAAGCGACGCCGTTCTTGATTGCGGTAAAATATTTTTGATCGTTAAAATCTCACACTAATCAAATGGCGCCGTTGCCGGGGATGGCGTAAAATTTCCTTTTTGCAATTTCGGGTTAATCAAAATTAAAAAAATCATAAAAATCTGAAAATATAAAAAGTACAAAAATTTTTATCAATTTTTTTTTATTGTTTGAAGGGTTTATCGTTTGAATTTTGCAGAAACAGCGAAGAATCTCGGATCTGGAAAATTACAGAGTGCTAAACAGAAAAAGGCATATCAGAATAGAAGGGATTTGAAAAAACAGAGGTGCAGTAATTTTTTGGAGCTCCGATCCCTCCTCTAGACCGCGTTTCCGCGGCTGATCTGTGTCCTGAACCGCGGTTCCGGGGCAGACACGTGGCTTCTTTGCGCAAAATCTGCTCTGTTTGTTTTCTTTTCCCCTCCTCTGCCAACCTCCGTATATCTTTTGTCAAAAAAAAAATTTCTGCAGGATTTCTTTGCGCTAAAAATCTTCTTCCCCCTTCTCAATAACAGATTTTCTGCAGGTTTCTTTGCGCCGCGCTAAAAAAATAATAATAATTAATTGCAAGTGAATTTACTGCTTTGCATATTTTAATCGAACTTTAAGGGGCTATTGACCAACTCAGATTGGGTGGGGATTTCATCACCCTTCCCAGGACCCCAGAAATCACTTAAAGCATTTGCATTGACCACTCTTAATTAAAAAATACTAGACTCAGCCCTAAGGACTTCAAGCTCAATAGGACAAAGGACTAGTTATAGGCATCGACCGTTTATCCTAACCTGACTTTGCGGTGTCTGGGCAAGTGTGTCTAAGGCAATTGGTTATTTAATTAGGACCGCTACTTGTAGCGGGGAGCCTCCCACTTACCTAGCACTTACCTGACCGCAATTGGCGGTGAAGAGGCAGTTTGAGGTCCTATTTCTAACCCTAGGTAGGAGCTGTCTAGCTGACCTAGGTGACCCTAGATCTAGGCCTGATTGTGCATTTGTGGTTGAGTGCATTTGTGTCAAAAGTCTTTTTTCAAAAATCTTTTTGCAAAAATCTCACATAAAAAAAAGAAAAATCTTTTCAAAGCTTGCAATTTGTCGCTAAAGAAATCTTGCTACTCACTTACACCACTTCCTCTCATTGACGTTTTCTTACCTCCACATTCTGTCTTTCATTTTTCTGACTACACTACCCCTTTAGTGTATGTCACTTTGGACTAGGGACACTAACACCTAATTAGTCCGTGTTTCGTTGGTACCGACCGACGAACCTTTCGACACCGAAGTCGAAATTCTGTCCACTTCCTTACCTCCACCTTCAAATTCTTCTTCCGAAGGTAAGTCGGGATACAATCCTAACAACACCTTACCGACGGGAATGATTCCACCTCCGTTAGGTGCGAATAACCCGAATCACCCGCCTGTTGAAGCGCCCACACGAGTTGCGCTCCAGGATCTCTTCTACCCTGTCCGCACCTCTTTACCAACCTGTCTTTCACCCCCGCCGGCAAATGGGGACAATTTTGAAATAAAACCCCACTTCATCAATATGTTGCCTAAGTTTCACGGTTTGGAATCCGAAGATGCATATATTTTTATTAATAAATTCCAAAATGTTTGCGCCATGATGAAAACGACCCAATTAAGTGATGACGCTATAAGGCTAAGGGTCATTCCTTTCACCTTATGTGACTTAGCCGAGAAGTGGCTATATAGCACAGCATCACATTCAATTAGAAATTGGGATGAGTTTGTGAAAGCTTTTCTTAAAAAGTTCTATCCTCACCACAAAACTGCTAGAATCCGTAATGAGATTATACAATTTTCCCAGCTTCCTCACGAACCATTTTGAAAGTGTTTTGAAAGATTTAAAGACCTACTCGTTCAATGCCCTCATCATGGGATCGAAAGTTGGCAACTCTGCCAAACATTATACGAGAGAAAGGAAAGCTCCCATCTCAACCTCTGCCAAATCCCGGTCACGCACATGCTGCATATCAACAGCAAAATCATAATGTAAATGCTGTGACCACGTTGAGATCCGGAAAAGTGTTGCAAAACAATGTGGGTATTAACCATGACACCCCTGCCGGTGGTTCTTCACCTTCTTCTTCGTTAGAGCCTGTTCTCCATCCTTCACAAGGCTCTACTTCTTCTAGCTCGAACGGACCCACTTCTCACAACACGAACACATCTACACGGGGTTCCGTTCCAACTCAACAATCTGATCCGCAAAAATTGGACTCAACAACATTTCAAAATGTACCTTTTCCAAACCGGTTAAGATCCAATAAACTAACTCCACAGATGGAGAATATTGTAGAGTTGTTCAAACAGGTTAGCATAAATATCCATCTTTTGGATGCGATTCAACAAGTTCCTTCATATGCAAAAATCTTAAAGGACTTATGCACCAAAAAGAGGAAGTCCTAAGTACCAAAGAAAGTTTTTGTGGCTAGTGCTATTAATAATGCTCTTGTCCAATCTTTACCCCAAAAGCACAAGGACACCGGTTGTCCTACTATTTCGATAACAATTGGGGACAAGAACATCAATAGAGCACTATTAGATCTTGGTGCCAGTGTCAATTTGCTACCTTATTCTGTGTACGAGCAATTAGGCGCTGGAGAACTTAAGCCCACTCACTGTACTCTCCAAATGGCCGACCGATCAATCACCCATCCTAGGGGAGAGTTGGAGGATGTGTTAATTAGAGTTGGAGATTTCATTTTTCCCGTAGACTTTATTGTTATGGATACATAACCTGTCGCTAACCCCCGGAGTCAAATTCCGGTGATACTTGGTCGACCATTTCTGGCAACTTCTAACGCGGTGATCAATTGTCGTAACGGTTCAATGAATCTATCTTTTGGCAATATGACAATTGAACTCAACATTTTCAAGTTGGGAAATCAGCCTGCCGAGCCTAATTCTAGCGTACTTGATGCTTGCTCGATCAATGAGATCGCGGAGGAGGACTGTGAGTTCGAAAATTTCATGTTCGATCACAGCAGTGTTGACGCCACTAGTGCGTTCCTCCTAGAATCCGACACAGCTTTCACGGAGGACAACGATTATGAGTGTTTCACCTTTGTAGACGATTTTGAAGACTCACCATCCGAGCTTGAGTCTTTTGCTTTTTCGGATGAGTTAGTTGAACCATCCGACTCGGTTGCGCACACTCGATTTGAATCTTTGATGGAATCCTTCGAGTTTGAAACAGTTACTCCATTAGTACCTTCTATTGTTTCACCTCCTAAACTCGAACTGAAGCTTTTGCCGTCGCACCTAAAATATGCTTATCTAGGTGATAATGAGACCCTACCCGTTATCATATCGGCCTCTCTAGCTCTTGAGCAAGAGAAGGCCCTTTTAATGGTCTTACAAAATAATCGGCAAGCTTTTGGCTGGTCTATGGCGGACATCAAGGGGATTAGTCCCCTCATAGTCGAACATCATATACACTTGATGGATGATGCCAAGCCGGCATGGGATCCACAAAGACGCCTCAACCCCATTATGAAAGAGGCTGCTAAGAAGGAGATTGTTAAATGTCTTGATAGTGGTATCATTTACCCTATCTCGGATAGCCAATGGGTTAGCCCCATTCATGTCGTGCCAAAGAAATCGGGCATCACGGTCATTACCAATGAGGCAAATGAGTTAATTCCTACTCGCACCCAAACGGGGTGGCGAGTTTGCATCGACTATAGAAAACTCAATGCCGCGACAAGGAAAGACCACTTTCCTTTACCTTTCATTGATTAAATGCTAGAACGATTGGCGGGGCACGAGTTCTACTGCTTTTTAGATGGCTATTCCGGTTATAACCAAGTCCCCATAGCCAAAGAGGATCAAGACAAGATCACATTTACTTGTCCCTTTGGCACTTTTGCTTATCGTCGCATGCCCTTTGGGTTATGCAATGCACCCGCTACATTTCAGCGGTGTATGATGGGGATCTTTTCAGACATGGTTGAAAAGTTCTTGGAGATCTTTATGGATGATTTCTCCATTTTTGGTGACTCCTTCGACGAGTGTTTACGACATCTTGATGCAGTTCTTAGCCGCTATAGGGATAAGAACCTAACTTTGAATTGGGAGAAGTGTCACTTTATGGTACGAGAAGGCATTGTCTTAGGACATGTCATCTCGCAAAACGGCATAGAGGTGGATAGAGACAAACTTGAAGTCATCTCTAATCTTCCTCCTCCTAAATGCGTCAAATACATCCGAGCTTTCCTTGGCCATGCCGGATTTTATAGACGGTTCATCAAGGATTTTAGCAAGATTGCTAGACCCTTGACTCTCTTATTGGCCAAGGACACAACATTTGATTTCGACTCAACTTGCATGGAAGCATTCGAGTCTTTGAAACACTCTCTCATTTCTGCGCCCATTCTTTCATCTCCAGACTGGACGCATCCTTTCGAAATTATGTGCAACGCATCAGATTTTGCCATTAGTGCTGTTCTTGGACAGCACATTAACAAGATGCCGCACGTGATTTATTACGCTAGCCGTACATTAAATGAGGCCCAACTAAACTACACAACAACAGAAAAAGAGTTTTTAGCAGTTGTGTTTGCACTTGAAAAATTTCGGCCTTATTTAATCGGCTCTTCAGTTATTGTGTATACGGATCATTCAGCTTTTCGCCATCTTTTTGCGAAGAAGGATGCTAAATCGAGGCTAATACGTTGGATCCTCCTGCTACAAGAGTTTGACCTTGTCATAAGGGACAAAAAAGGATGTGAAAACGTAGTAGCCGATCACCTGTCACGACTTCCTTCTTCGCCTACACTTGAACTTCCTATCACTGATGCTTTTCCCTATGAGCAACTCTTGACCGTTTCTTGCGAACCATGGTTCGCTGATATAGTAAACTACTTAGCTACCGGCTTGATACCTAAAGATTGGTCGAAACAGGATAAACTCTGATTCTTGTCCCAAACAAAGCATTTTTACTGGGATGAACCTTATCTTTTTAAATACTATTCCGACCAAATCATTCGTCGGTGTGTACCGGAAAATGAGTTTAAGAGTGTGCTGTCTTTTTGCCACGATCAAGCATGTGGCGGGCACTTTGGCCCAAAGAAGACAGCCGAAAAAATCTTGCAGAGTGGTTTCTATTGGCCATGACTCTTCAAGGATGCATATGAATACTGCAAGATATGCTCCCGGTGCCAACACTTGGGCCGGATATCGCGAAGAAACGAAATGCCGCTCCAACCAATTTTGGTTGTGGATGTTTTTGATGTTTGGGGAATAGACTTCATAGGACCGTTTTTCAATTCTTTTGGGAATATTTATATTCTTTTGGCTGTTGACTACGTTTCAAAGTGGGTCGAGGCTGTGCCTAGCCGAACGAATGACAATAAGGTTGTCGTTCGATTTCTTAAAGAACACATCTTTTCTCGATTTGGGCATCCTCAAGTGATCATAAGTGATAATGGTTCTCACTTTTGCAATAGGACTTTTGAGTCCTTAATGCGCAAATATTCTATAACCCACAAGCTGTCAACGCCATACCATCCCCAAACATGTGGGCAAGCCGAGGTTTCAAATCGGCAAATCAAGCAAATCTTGGAGAAAACGGTGTCTAAAAACCGTAAAGATTGGTCCCTCAAACTGATCGATGCACTATGGGCTTTCCGTACTGCATACAAGACCGATCTTGGTATGTCTCCATACCGGCTTGTTTAGGGGAAGGCTTGCCACCTCTCAGTAGAGATTGAGCATAAGGCATTTTGGGCCATCAAAGAGTTGAATTTATCATTAGGAGATGCGGGCAGCAATCGAAAGCTGCAGTTAAATGAACTAGAAGAGCTGCGGGACGAGGCGTATGATAATACTGTAATTGTTAAGAACCGAACTAAGGTATTCCACGATAAACACCTTTTGCGAAAAACTTTTGAACCTGGTCAACAGGTTTTACTCTATGATACTTGGTTACATTATCACCCTGGCAAGCTCCGTTCTAGGTGGAAAGGTTCATTTGTAGTTCGCACCTTTATCCGCACGGTGCAGTCGATCTTGAAAATTCTGAGGACGGTACTCTATTCAAAGTTAATGGACATCGATTGAAAACGTTCCTCACAGCGGACCCATCGGAGGAGCTCCTGTTTTTGCAGGAGCCGATTTACACTGATTGATTTTCCTCCACTTTCACCCCCGAATTTCCAATCAATTTTTCCAAAACTTTATTCCAAATAAGTTTGGGGGTATGTATCATTTGTAAATATATTAATAAGAAGGACATTGCCGATATTATCGACCCGCTCGGTGCAGCATGACAGTGAGGACACTGTCCCGTTTAAGTTTGGGGGTATGCTCGGTACGTCTTCTTCCTTCGCATTCATATATTTTTGCATTTGCATATTTATTTGGAAACCCATAAAAATTGAAAAACTTCAAAAATTATAAAAATTATTGTATTCAATTTTGACCATATTTAACTTGAGTTTGACAAATAGGTTAACTGGCTACGAACACCTAGATCTTAGACTAGTAAATTAAAAACCCTAAAAATAACCTTCTTTAAAGATTAACGGTAGAAAGTATATGTCTTCGTAGTTTATTTAGAAATAGGCAACTTTTGGGTTCACTTCTTGGGCTAAGTCGAAATAAAGGAAAAGTATTGATTTTTATTAGAGTATAAATTTGAAAAATAATTTCTAGCTTAAGTATAGATTCTGAAAATGTATACCCTACAAAATTGCACAATCACGCACCTTGAAACTTGGAATAGTAGAAGAGACCTTGAAATGCTCTTGTCTAAAGTCCTTAGTACGAAGAAAATAAAAAAATGTGAATAAAGAAAAAAATGAACACTGGTCTTTGTGATTACTTAAGGCTGCAAAAATAGAAAAAATATTTAGCGAAGGTGCTTCATCACCTAGTGCCTTAAACCAACTGGTTTGGGAGTCACTGCTAAAAGCCTTGGGTGTTGCAAGACTAGGAATTACGCTTTAAAGTGCAAACATATCTTGTAATCGGTTGTTGGTACCCCAAGAAGTATTAACAGTCGCATGAAGGATGTGTAAGCAAAGTTCATTAAAAATTCACCAGTTAATTAGTGCTTTGGACAACGGACAAGGGTATGATTGCTTGATTTGAATTTCCAAGTGTAGGGGTGATTTATACACACACGTGGGGATATATGATTAGAGTTTAGATAAGAGAAAGGAATGAAGAATAGAACTTGTATCTTTAGTAGATTTGATTAAAAATTCCTAAGTGGAGATGGAACCCTAGAAGGAAAACTTGGGAAATGCTGAAAGCTAAGTAAGTCTATAGGAAATATATATTCTTAAGTTAAAAAATGAGGAAGTGTGAAGAATATGGGTGGGTAATTTACGAGTCAATGATAATAGAATTCCTTGTTAGAAAACCTAATTGGAGAATTAAAGTCAGTGGGCTTAATTGATAGGATTTTGTGGGTAGTATCTGCTGAAAACCCTCAGGAGACAACACTCCTCCTACTAGGGACACCTAGAGGTTTAACGGCTTATTGCACGAGCTCAGTGCAATCGTGATTCCCTGCGAAAGTGAGGTTAGGGTTTTTTTGTCGAGAATAAAACTAGGTTTGCTCAAGGACGAGCAAAAGATAAGTTTGGGGGTATTTGTTCATACCATAATATTGCTTTATTATATTCCCCATTCTTATTCGTTTTATAAATAAACAGGTGCTTTTGACGCATGTCTGCTACATATTACAGGATACAGGTTCTTGGAGCGAAAACAGTGAAAAAGACAAAAGATGATACAAAAGAGGGACTTTTGACCAACAAGTAGAAGAATCCTAGTCAAGCCTAGACGAAGAACAGTTCACAATTGTACAAGGCAACGCATGGTCCAAAATGTCAAAGTGAACAGTTAAAAGACCACTACAAGTTTCATTGAAAGATCTGGAGAAGACCCAGAAGCCAAATGGAGAAAAGAACTAGAGAAATAAAAAGCCCAAAGCATCAAGAATGAGCCCAGAAAAATTTATCAGATGAACTCACCAATGGACCGCGGAACCGCGGCCCTACCCCCACCCATGTCGCGGTTCCGCGGCCGTCTACTGCACGTGTCGGTGCAGAAAGCTGGTGGCGGTGCGTCGGTGCTTTTGTTGGGATTTTTAGGGGGTATATCTGTAATTGCACATGTGCGAGCAATTGTAACCCTAAATTTTCCTATTCCCTATAAGTATGTAATCTAAATATTGTATGAGGGATACCTCTTTTTCATAAATAAAAATTTAGATTCAATCAAAGTTGAGAGCATCAAATCTGTAAGTTTGTCTTTTATTTTCTGCCTTAGTTTATAATTAAATTCTTGCCCTAGATTAATTCATTCTTTGACCTAGCTTTATAATTCAATTCTTGCCTTAGATTAATCATTATTTTGCCCTAGTTTAATCTAGTGTAGAATCTTTTAACCTGCCGTAGGTAACTAATCTATTAGATCTAAAAAATACATACAATAAAAATGATGTTTTTAACAGATCCCCTAATGAGCGAATAATTTCCTCGCTTGTTAGGGTTAGGAATAGGGAGGAGTTTGAGAGATGAAGATCTCTCATCTCTTTCGTGCCCAATCATTTGTAAGAATTAGAACTTCATGCATGCATGTATGATCCGCTCCCTACGGCACCCTACCCATGAGATAACGATGAAATAGTAGTATAAAGGACCGGACATGCATGACTTCCATAAAGGTTAGAGCAAGTATTAGGAAAGGACGGACAAGGATCTAGAGGAAGAAACTTCGTTTCTTCCCAATCATCCTAATCCCCTTTACTAATAATTGTTATAACTCCTAAAAGATTTAATTTAGGGCATTGATAGAGGTGGGAAATTTAATCTTACCAAACTCCACCTTAGACCTAATCCTAGCAAGTTTCTTAACTCTCGTACAACTTAGTATTTAGATTTAATAAAAAAACCAAACACCCATTGGAATTAGCTCGTAAGAACACTTAGGAAATTAACACCATCTCCGTGGATCGACCCGTACTCACCGGCTAGCTGCAAAGCGACGCCGTTTTTGATTGCGGTAAAATATTTTTGATCGTTAAAATCTCACACTAATCAATGACTCCTGGCATGGTGGTGTACCTGCATATGATGGAGTCACCCTCTCTAAAGGTATCTTACAGACTAAAGGGGAGAGGGATGTGCATAATTGGCAGATCACTTGCTTAGGCAATTGAGTCAATCGTGAGATGTCAAGTACCACACCAGATGTTGTTTTTGCACTAGTTGCAATAAGTTTGTATTAATCCAATCCTGGAGAAATATAAGGAAGCAGTTTTAGAACATAAGTGCATGTTTTACGGATTTGATGACGGCAGCCTCCTTCGGGAGACGGTTATCATTCCAGGCTTCCAAGGTGACCTGGATGACAGAGTGATTGTCAGAGTTATAGTTTTCTCTCTGACGAGGGACAGTATTATGGACAGGTGGTCCAAGAGGATACTGTGGGAGGCATGGTGCGTGATACTGATTAGGTTCAGTTATCAATACTGTCTAAGAAGTTTGGATTTGTAGTTCATTTATGAACTAGGTCTCATCAGATATCCAGACATATTCTAAGACAGGTATTACTCAATTCGGGAGATAGTTTTCTCCGCGAACTTGAGATTAAGAGAGATATAGAAAGAAACATCAGGGCGGATCCATTCACTGAGGCTAAGAGTATGCGACATCGCAATAATAGCCTTAAGTGCAAGTGGGAGATTGTTGGATATAGTGCCCTCTAAGTCAATTATTGGATCGCAGATACGTGATTGCAATGATTGAGGGAGGACCTATACCGATATGAAAGTCTTGCTCGAGATGATAGTATGCTATCTGGTTTGACTTTATCATCGTTTACATGCTTTAGTTCTCTATTGCATGTTGATAGAGCCCATAGGATTCTTGTTTGACTGCCAGCAGTATGGTGGCGATCATATACGTGGGAGCTGGGGTTTGTAAGCACATCCTTAATGTGTCCCTAGTCATAGAAGTTTCGAGACAGGGCATCGATACTCCAGAGTAGACTAGTGTATACATTCGAGACCCCGACGAGGGGCGATGGCCGGTCTCACAAGCCATTGGTGTCAGTTAGTTCACCTAAGATGTATACAGGTGCTCATTGAGTACACCGGATAGGACTCGCCAGGAACATGCTAGTTGGTATTATATATATCGTCAGATAGCAGTTCCCTGGTGACATGTATACAGGTTAGTTTGTCGACCTGAGATCGTCATTTGTCTCGTGTGAGTTCCCACTGTGCTTTGATTTCTACCCTACCATGCTCAAAGGAGACGTGCAAACAGGTATTTTTTGGGTACAGCCCCGAGCCACATGGAGGCAGTGAGCGGATCGTCGGGGATTCATCTCTCCCAGTATTGGGGGTTGATGTCGCACAGTGCACGGGTGGCTATCACTAGAAATCCTCGGCCGAGATAGTGGAGAATTACTGATTTGGATCAGTAGTTTCTCAGGTGGTGATGGGCTTCATACCGACACGAATTATCGCGTTATTAGGGGTCTGAATTTATCCACCCTCTAGACTCGATATGCGATACTCTTTAGACGAACGGACCGGACTGTACGGATATTGTCACTGTCAGGCTCTGTAGGGTTTATGGATGAGTTTGCTCATCAGCTTCCCTTCCAATCAATAAATAGGCAACCGTTACGTACAGCTTGTACCTCTGACGTGCTAGTGTTTATACCCAGTGCCAGTGTGTTGATGAGTCATTAGAGTCCCCCACAGACAATTTCCAAAGTTCGGGCGAAACGTTATAGAGGCCGTATGGTTTTATGGCAGGGTTCGAAAAATGCACGTGCGTTTACGCAAGTGTCATATTTCGGGCAGATAATACTGGTAGGCTTTAGTTTAAGCCGGATCCGAGTATTATGCTGTGTGAATATAATATCTTTGTCTCAGTTGCATTTGTATTCAGTCGTAATACAAATGCGGGTATGTTTATACTGATATGGGGTTATCCTGAAACGAATTTCAGGATCACTTTTGGAAGTTGCCAGTTTCCTGTTTTCTATCACCCGTATTTAACATTCGTTAAATGCGGATTTATCTTTTCTTCTTGAGGGTGAATCATGAGGTGAGTCATGAGTGGAAGCTTCTTGATATGGTGACTAGGATTAGTGACTCATGGATGCATTAAATGCTTTGGTGACTAGGTTAATGTTCATTGGTTTGCATTTAATATTTTGTGTGACTCATTCTTTTCATTAAGTGAGATGATAAGATCTTTCACCTTGTGGTCACCTCCCCCCTCTCCTACACTCACCCCCTCCTCTATATTTGGCCGGCCCCTCCCCTCTTGCCATTATGGTATGGTTCATTTTGGAAAAAAAGATATAGTTTTGGTGTATGGAAATTTCAAAGCTTATTTCATTCCATCACAGTTTCAAAAGGCAACTTCATTAACCGTTCGTCCATAGCTTTGGACGTAACGAGACAAAGTGTTCTACTCATTCTCTACATCAATCTTGGTCATCTCTTTTAGCAAACTTGATGATCGAGTTGTCTTGGTTCAAAGGCGGGAGCCCTTTTAAAGATCCGTCGATGTGGTGCCACCTGGACGAGAAGACTGGAGATTCAGGAGATCGGAGCAGCCGCAACAAAGCGTGGGATGATGGTTGAAGACCGAAGGACTCGGATCGTTCGGTATAACATTTCTACCCACTTTGTAGTTTGTTTGTTTAGCTTTAATGACAGATCCGGGTTATAGTATACGATAGCGTCAGTTGTAAAAGTTTTTGTTCCGCATTTGGCGTCTGTTAGACGGCCGGGGCGCTACCGTGTACTTACAGTTGGAAACGTCGGGCTCTGATCTCATCCGTTGGTATTAGCTAAGCTGCGAATCTGTTAAGGTATTGTGTTAGCTATGTAGTATGTGATATTTGAAAAAAAATCGAAATATTAAGACATTTCTTACCGACTGAGCATGGTAAACTCAGCATCGTACTCATCCACTGATTTGGTCCACATTGAACCCTGTTGTAAGTGAATGAACTGCTGTTCCATGTCGAATCTGGCAGTCTCAGGGAAGTACTTCGTGTCAAACATATCATGGAAAGTCCTCCATTCGATCGGCTAGGTGAGATGGCTTTCTTCCGCCTTCCACCAGACCCGTGCATTGTCAGTGAGCTGCAGCTTCGCAACTCGGACCCAAGCAATCTCTGGCACTTGTGCCGCTTCCAGATCATCTTCAATACCTTGAGCCCATTCCTCAGCTTCTAGAGGGCTCACTTTCCCGAAAAATTGCTTGGAGTGCAAAGCCCTGAATTACTTCACCCCAGGTGCTTCCGCCTCTAGACGGTTCATTAAGATAGCAGTCTGCTGCTGCTGTCCTTCCAAAAGACTGCGGAACACCTCAAGAAATACTGTCTGCTCGTTGATCGGAGCAATGACGGCAGGTGTAAGCGGTAGAGGTGCGAGAGTGTTGTTGACATTTGTGCTGGTGTTGTTTGGGGAATCCATAACCTTGAAAGAAAATTTGGGTTAGGACAGATTTAAAATATATAGAATTGGAAGATTCAAGGAATATGAATTGTAAAGAATATTTTCAGTTGATGGTTCTTGTGTTGTATATTGCTTAGGACTTCGTACAGAATTAACCCGCATATCCATGCAGAACCGATCCGCATGTCCACACAGAGCTGACCTGCATGGTAGGGTTTCATGTAGCACTGACCTGCATGAGCCACCAACAAAACCTGTCACGCCCCGCTTCCTGGTGTACAGGAAAAGGGCGCGACGAGGTCCGCTACGCATTTACTCCGAAGTAAACACGCTAAGCTTATCTAAGCAATATAAAGTAAATGTACACAAGAAAATGACAATAGATGTAATTGAATAGCAACTTTATTTATTAACATTCTTTTTATAATACAATGAAAATTAAATACATGGAATGAAAGCAATGCCTAAACAGTGGCATAACAGAAATGAAAATATGTACAAGTAAACTAGATCTTTGGGTCGAAGGCTATCTGATCCAAGCCCTCGCTGGTGGGCTCTGTCTCCAAAAGGTCCGATCCACCTGACAACATTCCAAAGAAAGAAGAAAAGGAATGTCTTCAGCAAACAATCGCTCAGTAAGTCCCAAAGGTAAGTAGAGACAGAATAGATAGAAAGAGAATGTAACTTTTAAAGGTTTATTATATTGTTAACGCTGTTGTTTGTGTCTTGGTACGGAAAATGCTAGTGTATACGAGAGGAGTCCCACTATTCCGGAGACTAAGGTATACGGAGCACAAGGAACCGTTCAGCCACGGTACAACGGCAATGGAGATTCTGGTTAGGTGTATTATGGTTACAGTCTCGTCCACTTTTAACACCTTCCGTACCAATCCACCCCTTATAAACACCGCGATGTCTTGATTGTATTGTTTGTATTGTATTGTCTTGTATTGTAAATTGTATATGGATGACTTACCGAAACCATGATATCAGTAATGGAACGGATATAATGGATGCACATGTAAATGGAGAATATCCATGGTTCGATTCAGTCAATATAGATTGATTTAGATTAAATAGACGGATTCATATTGTTGTACTGTAAGTTTATACTCGAATCGTATTCAAGTCAGATTGATTAGATTGAGACTCGGTCTGAGTCAGACAATTAGAAAAGAAATTGATGTCCTGAATTAGGTTTTGGTGTTCTCGGTAACTGCGGCACATAGACGGCAGGATTTGTGTTTTTTTCTAAGACAATTACCATGTTGATAACACCATTTGTTAGATTGTCTACCTTAAATAGGCAAGCACCCATATCTCAGGCTCCCTGAGTCTCAGCCTGGTCCCGCTTAAACCTATGTTTACTAGGGTCCTTTTTGTAATTTAGTATAACTTGAGGGGTTTTATGTAAAAATAGTTTGATATAATTTTCAAAATACACCTCAAGTAATTAATTATCGTATTTAGGGTTTTCATAGATGTATATATTATAATTGTGAAATTTCTAGTGAGTAGAACCTAATTTCCATAGGATATGGTATTTTATTGAAATATTGGAATTTGTTGTATTTGGATGGTATTTTCATATAACAGTGATTCTTTTGATTTTAGAAAACATTGGAATATGTATATAAGTAAAATAGGTATTTTGATAATAAATATATTTATATTTAATGAAAATAATTTATTTATTTTCTTGTAGAAATCTAATTTTCTAAAGAAAAAAAGTATAAAAATTCCATCGAGATCGAATGCTTCTTGCGGAGGTCTGCATCTCGCTCTACTAGGCTCGAGAATGTGCGATAATCCTTACCATCCCTAACGGGGTCCCCAAAAATGGGTTGTAAAGGCGTAATTGCATGGAAATGTTTATTTAATACATCTTTTTATAGAAAACGGTTTTGTAAGTTTAGGGTATTTAATTGTAAACTCGTATTTTCCCGTATTCTGTTATCCCAAACTTTATCGTGCTATGATAGAGATGTGTGTTGTGATGAGTTAGGTCATTACCTCGTGAACTATCTAAAGGTATAGCAAGTAATTATGATGATTTATGTCGAAACTAAAGTATATGGTATTTTTCTGAAAAAGTGCGATAAAAGTTACAAAAATGATTCTTTTAAGGTGAAACTTGTTTTAATAGATTTATTAATGTTCGCCAAACAATATGTGAGAGTATGGTATGTTCTTGATTAATAAAAGTTGAGTTTTGAAGAAAAAACCGAATCGGAAGTCGGATTAACTCCGCTTCCGTCGGGTTTTACAATTTGAGATGAGAGGGAAAGAAGGAACTTACTACCTTAAAAGAGAGGGGAGAGATAGGAGAAGGATTGGGAAGCGTCGGGACGTCGTTTCGTCGCCGGAATCTCCTCGGAAGTTCGTCGAAGCTTCGCCCTTCGCTAATTCCACTTGTACACTAAAAGACTTGGGAATTTCGTATAGTTTTTGTAATAGAATTCTGAGTGAGAGGGGTGTAAAATAGAGTGGATATTTATAGGGAAATTAGGGTTTAGGGGTTGATGAATTTAAGAATTAGAATGCATTTAAAAGGAATTAAATGGATGATTTAAGTTCTCTGGATAATGTGCAGAGATAATAAACAGTGTGAAAGGGAGTGGGGTAGGCCAAGCGTTGCAGGGTAAAATTTTGGGGAGATTTACTCACAGTTGGCCCGGTGGTGCCGGCCAAAATGGGCATTTCGCCGGCCTAGTACCGTCGGGTGGGGGTGGGTCTTGTGCCACATGTCAGGGTCGATTGATATTCTACAGTGCACATGTATAAATTTTCTATAACTTTTGGTTTTACGTGTTGTGCACGTGTAGACTCTTGGGCTTCTAAAAAGATTAAAAGAAAATTAAATAAAAAGAATATGTGGCTGATGGGATTTGAACTCTGGTGTTATGTCTTACCAGTGAGCTACAAGCTCTTTCTTGCTGTTCAAAAGCAAAACAATTTCCTATAGCATTCACAGGATTTGCAAATACCCCAATTGTAGATTAATTTTTAAACAATTTTATGTACAGTGAAATTGGAGTTGTTACATCTCGTCCATTGCCCAGCGTGAAGGAAGTCCTTTTAAAGAACATATCCTTAACTATCGTGATCCCCTTCCAAAAGCCCGATGTCATATTCAAATTTTTGTTATTCGAGATTAGGGTTCCTGTTCAACTTCTGTAGGCCGCATTTATAGTACTTACCCATCCAGTTTTCTTTCTTTCCGATATCCGCCACTACCACTTTGCAAGTGATGCTTTATTCATAATATTAATGTCCTTTATGCCAAGACCTCCTTCCTATTTTTGGGCGGCACACAAACCTCCACTTAACCAAATGGTAACATTTCCTTTGTGCATGATTTCCTTTCCAAAGGAACGACTTCCTAATTTTGTCGATTCTCTGTACCACTCTACTTGGTAGTCGATTGAAAGACATGTAGTAAGTCGGTAGGGCCGATAGTACCGAGTTTAGTAGAGTTAATCGGCCACCTAAAGAAAGGCAAGTTGCTTTCCACCCTTCCAGCCTTTTTTGAAAGCATTCTATCAAGGGCATCCAGTTTTCCTTCTTGAGTGTCTCTGGCCAAATTGGTAGATCGAGATATTTGATGGGGAAGTCTTGAATCTTGCAGTTCAGGATCCTCGTAATGATCATGTTCGTTTCCTGCTGCCCATTCCAAAATATCAGTGTACTCTTATCATAGTTGATTCTCAGTCCAGACCACAACTCAAAGGTGTATAGGATCCACTTGATTACGACTACCTGCTGTAAATTACTTCGTCTAAAGATAATGGTATCATCTGCATATTGTAAATTTATGACAGATATCTCCTCTTCTCCATGCCCTAGTCCATATAAGCGCCCCTATGACTTGCATCTTCGTATCATATTGGACAAGCCATCAGCCACTAAGTCAAAGATAAGGGGAGATAGTGGGTCTCCCTGTCTTGGTCCCCTTTAACATCTAAATTAATTGGACATATCGCCATTAACTGAGACCATTGAGGAAGCAGACGACAACTATGTTTTAATCCACGCAATCCATTTCTGGCCGAACCCTTTGAGATGAAGAGTTTCAGCCACGCAAAGTCATTCTACAGTATCATATGCTTTTGCAAAGTCTAATTTAAGGAGATACACATCATGCCGTCGTCTTTTGGCATCCTGAATAACTTCCTACGCAGTTGCAATCCCGTCCATAATGTTTCTTCCACAAATGAATCCAGTTTGTGATTGGCTAACCAGTTTTCCTATAATAGCTTTTAGGCGATTGTGAGGACCTTGGTTACAATCTTGCAAGAGCAATTTAGAAGGCTAATCGGTCTGTAATCTTTCATTGACTTAATGCCCTCTTTTTTGGGGATCAAAGTAATTGCTGCCAAGTTGAATCTTTCCCAGGACAGATCCCCTTTATAAAGAGCATCAAAAATTCGCACAATATCCAGTTTCACCGTTTCCCAGAAAACTTAGTAAAACATCATTAGGAAGCCATCTAGACCCGGTGCCTTGTCTGCATTAAGCTTGAAGTTCCTCTTTTATAATTGACACCTCCTTTTAATATACGAGACAAAGTTGGCCACAATAATTGAAAAAATGGGATAGTGCCTTGATTCATTCATCCTTTGAGAGTTGAGTCCTATTTTAGTAAAATTTCTGATGGAGGCCTTGATCTCCTTCGGATGCTGTCCTCCATCAATCTGTCACGAGCGTTGCTGGACGGTTAAGATTCGGTTTGGAGGTTATCCCCTTGAGCGTGTGGGTCTCAATGGGTTGAGTTTGAGGTGAAAGCCGAGCTACCTGCAAAGAAGTCCCGGGGTAAGTGACCACCGTAGGACCCTCCGACGATCAAGTTTGCCGAGGAATTTGAGCAGAGTAGCAGCTTATTGGATTCAAGTTTTCTTACCTAAGTCGTCTGAGAGAGGGGTTTTATAGTGGTTGCATGGAGCGAGCAGGTGCGGGATCTTCACCTTCGGTTACGCCCCTGACATTACGCGTGCGTGAATGACGGGATATGCTCATTAATGGGGGGATGCGCCGGCATGGGGCATAGGACATAGGGCGGCGGTTATCCCTCTTTGGCGAGATACGTGGAGCCATCGCGGAGGAGCTAGTGCTCTACAACCCTAGTTGATCAGGGGAGGCCGAGGAAGCTCGGTATGCTTGGTGCACGGAGACGAGCGGGAGGACGAGGAAGCTTGGAATGCTTGGAGCTCGGAGATGAGTGGGAGGCCGAGGAAGCTCGGCACGAGAGAAGGCTCGGAGGCGAGTGAGGAGACTGAGGAAGCTCGGAGATGAGCTGTTGGTAGTCTCCTAGATGGAGGTGGAATGTCTTTCAGGAGGGTCTCCCGAAAGGTCAGGTATGTCCCTCGAGAAGGGGCCCCAGGGAATGTCCCCGATGCGGATCATTTATTCCACCCTCGTGGAATCCGGGATACGTCATGTGCCACGTGTCGTAATATGAGGAGACACCACTTATGAGCATCATCATTAGCCCCCCCACTCTCGGTCCGACCTATCCAAGGGTCGGGTCGAGAGTGGTCTGCTCAGTCTTTCTTCTGCTCAATTTGGCACCAAGGAATCGTAATACAGATCGTCCGGGAATGGCATGGCGTTCAGTGGTTACATCGTTTTGATCCTTAGGCCTACGTGTCGCCTCATCGTTCTCCTGAATCTTCACGCGTATCCACGACGGCGTCAGCAGATCAATGAAATTATCGCGCTTTAAAGAGGGTTAGCCGTTTCTCTCGTTCGTCTGTTGGGCTGCAGGCCATGAGTCCGACGTGGGTTGGCAGACGCGGGTTGGCTGTCGCTGTCACCTGCATACGAAGGGGCGTCCCCAATGGCCGATCACCACGTAGAGTTTTAACGGCTGGCAGGCGTGACGCTTCGTTTTGGCAGGAATTGATCTGGGCCGTTGGATGCTTTCTGTGAAGTGTATAAATAGGAGGGGGGCCCTAGGGCCGACACTTCCACCATAATTCACCCTCGTTGTCAGAGATTGCCCGGCGCTCCTTTTTTTTAGATCGGATCGGCCGTGCTTTTTCCTCAGCCAGCCCCTTCCTTTGAGTCGGGTTAGATGTCTTCATCTGAGGAGTCTGTAGAGATAGTTAGGGTAGAGTCGGGCAATGAGGTTTCAGTTGTTGGAGCTGAGTCCGAAGGGTCTTCCTTCTCTTCAGCTTTAGATATCCAAGAAGGTTCGTCTTCTTCCGCGTCGTCTGTGTCGGGCTCGCCCCTAGAGCCAGGGCTGCCCGTGTCGTTCGCCGTCGGGTGGCGACAAAGGCGTCCAAGGTGCGCATCGGGAACTCCCGTGATGTGCCCTCCGTTTTGAGAAATGTGGACGAGCTTGCTGTGATTCGGGCTTGATTCCATATTCCCTCCAACTATTTTCTTCGCTTAGCTAGAGAGGGTGAGCGGGCGGACCGGGTGCAAGGCAAGGAGATTGCCCTATATTTGGAATCATTCCGTGCCGGGATGCGTCTGCCCTTCTCAACCGATATATGTGGGGTGCTTCGCTGCTTCCATCTTGCCCCGGGTCAGCTAGCGTCAAACTCGTGGAGAATCTTCCTCGGGTTTCTGGTCTGGCTGAAACTTGAAAATATCCCCTTCAGTTTGACCCTCCTCGTTTCCTTCCTCTGTTATAAGACTCATCCCGGCACCAGCAACAATGAGCCACGCTGGGTATACTTTTCCTTCAAAAAACGAAAGGGCGGGGTGGCCGGGTCGGGTATGGTAGCCGTCCCTTCTTCCATCCATGAATGGAAGGAGAAGTTCATTTTCGTTGGGCCGCCCGAGGATGGAGATTGGCACGTGCCTACATAGTGGCACAGGGCCGACTGCCCGAGGGCGAAACAGTCTTCTTCACCCGAGGCAAGGGTGGTTTCCTTATAAGAGCCGATCCAGCGGGCCGACGTCCTGCTTTTTGAGCAGGCCCTGAGCTGGGCTTGGCTCAACCCTGCGTGCTTTCTGGGTAAGTTAGGGCCGCCGTAGACTATCTATTTAGACTTTGATGAATTTTCATTGCCCTTTTCAACGTCACTAACTCTCTTTGTGTATTCCCCCTTTTTGCAAAGCTAATGGACCGATCCAAGTTCTTAGCTGCCATGGCCGCGAAGGCCCAAAAAGAAGACCGAGGGCGGAAGCTCGTCCCGACCGAGTCAGAGCTCTGTCCCGAGGCCTGCACCGCCGAGCAAGCCTTCCGCTATGTCGCCCTGAGTCCCTAAAGAGCGCCGTGGGGGGGAGGGAGGGGGGCAGAAGCACGAGCAGGATCCGGTGCCCCGGGTAAGGGAGGAGGAGGAGGAGGCCGAGCCCATCGACGCCACCCTAAAGAGGACCAAAAGGACGGTTTCTTGGGCGACTCCTTCTACCGGGATCCCAATGTAGGAGGGGGATTTCTGCTTCGAGGTGCCCTCGGGGCTCTCCGTCACCGACAACTTGCTTTTCGACATGGAGTAAGCAGCTGGGGGAAAGATTCCCCGGGGGGGCCTGAAGGCCTAGGTGGCCACCATCGCTCAGGAGGCAGTTCAGGTCGGTATCCATTTCCCTTTAAGAATCTTCTAAAGCAAATTTTTAACTCAGTTTGGACTTTCCTAACTCCTTTTGCTGCTTTCCTCAAGTCCTCCAACACTGCGCCCTCATCGTTAATATGGAATCCGAGGATATTGCCCCAGCCATGAGGAAGGCGGGCGAATCGTCCTCACGGGAAAAGGATCTGTACCTGGAGCTACAGCAAGCGAAGGAGAGGATAGCCATCCTCGAAACCTGGGTGGCTGCTGAGGAGTTGACGTACTCCAAGTGTAAGGAGTCTCACCGACTTCTGAGTGAATACAACAAGGCCATCCAGGCTAAGTTAGAGGAGGTTAGCAAGCTCTATGCCGCGATAAAGAAGTCGAGGGATGCCAGCAGGAGGGAAACCCAGGCGGCCTTCGATGCGGTGAAGCTTGCCGATCTCCGAGCTTCGAAGTCCGTAGAGAGGTACAAGGTGTCGGACCAGTTTTACGCTGACCTCGCCGACGCCTCGGCCATTGTTTGGCACCAGGCTCTCGTTGCCGTCAAGGCGTTGATGCTAGGGTTCGCTAACAGTGAGCTCCGGGTCTAGTACCCTCTCTCCGAGGATGCGTTGCAGGTGGAAGCTACTAGGGATGCTGCGGGGGTGAGGCTACCGGTGGAAGCACCGGGGTGAGGCTGTAGGTGGAAGCGCCGACCCAGAGATCGTCGTTTTGGTTCCTGACATTGACGTCGAACAGGGCGAGATCCTCCCCAGGCCTACGGCCTGAGCTTTCCTGTCTTTTCCTTTTCTTAAAAATTTTGTAAGCTTCTGGGCGTTTTGTAAGGATGAGGAGCCCAGAATACCTTGTAAGGAGGGCTTTAGATCTTTAGCGTAGATGGGTAGGAAGCTACCTGCTAGGGATGGACCGGCAAGGGAAGCTGCTCGGTGGTCTTGTAGGGAGAGCTTCAGAGACTCCCCTGCGCCTTCATGGAGGAGTTGTTCGATCTTCCCTGACCCATAAAATCAGGAAGAGTGACCGTCGTGGATGACACGTGGCGGAATTATATCAGAAGAGCTCGATATTCTGAAGATTTGCGTCGTTCAACCTTCCGTTGACCGCTTGGGAGCCCGTGAAGACCGGAATGGTCGCCATGTGTCTGTTTTGTATCAGAAAATTGAAAATATCCAGCGATTTTCGTTGATGTGAGCGTAAATTATGGCCTTCGGAGATTTTAGTTGAGGCTATAAATAGCGAAGGCATATTGGTTTCTCTCTGACCTTGTGTTTCTGAAAATGGTCAGGCGTCCATGTGTGTTCATCAGGAAGATCATTTCTCATAATGACGTGTATCTTTACAACCTCGACGGCTCCGTGTAGACGTATGAGGCGGTGATAGACCGCGTGGAGGGGAACTTTAGACGCCTTCTTTCCCGGCGATCTCCACTCCTCCAACCGCTCATTTACGCTATCTGGAGGATGTCCCTGGGGCTGCACAATGCCCTGTCTCCGCAGCTGAGGGACGAAGCGATCGAAAAGTTGCACTCGCTCTACCACCTCGGCCCGATCACGAAGAGTAGGCGGGACCGATCGGTGGACCTTCTTCCGGAGTGTTTCCAGATGAGGCTGATCGCTGATTTTGGTCCAGCGGATGGCGCTCCCGTGGCAGCCGAGGAAGCTAGGGCTCGGCAGGCGGAGATTTCCTTGGAGTACCATTAACAATGCTTTCTTAATCCCCGCCCCCTTGTTGTAAATATATATTTTCTTTTGTAAGGCCGAGGATCCTATAATACTTATTGAGGCATTTTGTTTCCTTCTGTCCCTTTTGCATTATTTACGCGCTTTTTCAAGGTGAGCTTAGGGGTCACGGAACTGAGAAAGAAAACAAAATTTGTGGAAGAAGTCTCTTATAACTTAATAAAAATTACATCACTTCAAAAAGGAGAAAATACATTAATTTATACAATTTTAGTTTCTCGGTGTTGTAAGGCCGAAGAAACTTTCGTCCCCGGAGTCTTGCAAGCGATATGCTCCACCGGGCAATATTTCTTCTACGAGAAATGGGCCATCCCATTTTGGAGAGAATTTTTGCAACCTTGTTTGGTCTACAAACTCGTTCTTTCGTAGGACTAGATCTCCTGCCTTGAAAGCGCGATGCTTGACTCGGGCATTGTAGTAATGAGCAGTTTGTTGTTGATAGGCGGCCGCTCTGATTTGTGCTCGGTCCCGTTTCTCTAATAAGATATCCAAGTTGGTCCAGAGCGCCGAGGTGTTAGCTTCATCATCGAAGTGTTCAACTCTGTAGTTGGGCAATCCGTTCTCCACGGGGACCATGGCCTCGGTGTCGTAGTAGAGGGTGAAGGGGATTTCTCCCGTGGGTTTTTTTCTAGACATTCGCATTGGCCACAGGACCCAAGATAGTTCCTCGACCCAGCCGCCTTGTCTTCCTTCTAAACAAGCACGGAGACTGCGAATGACGCCCCGGTTCGCAACCTCTTCCTGCCCGTTGCATTGAGGATGGGCAACCGCGCCAAACTTCATCAATATGTGGCACTCGCTGCAAAACTCTCTGACTTTGTCGTTTTCGAAGGCGGTCCCATGGTCGGTGATGATGCATCTCGGGATCCTGAATCGGGTGATTACGTTGTTCTGCAGGAATTTATAGTAGAGGCGGCGTCTGGTTTTCTGATGGGGACGGCCTCTATCAACTTTGTGATGTAGTATACCGCGACGAGGATGTACTTGTGTACGCCCGTGCAGGTGGGGAGTTGGCCCACCATGTCCATCCCCCATTATGCAAACGGCCAAGGGGAACTGAGGGTTGTTAGCTTGGTAGCGGGGAGACGACGTATGCTGCCGTGGAGTTAGCAGCTTTTGCATCTTCTGACAAGCTTCTCGGCATCCTGGTGTATGCTCGGCCAATAATATCCTTGGAGTAGCGTCTTCTGGACCAGGATGCGGGCCCCTTGGTGCGCCCCCCGACCCCTTCGTGTATCTCTCATAGAACATAGTCGACTTCGCGGGGGTCGACGCATCGGAGTAGGGATGAGTGTATGATTTCATGTAAAGGCTCCCATTGCTCCAGACGAAATGATGAGCTTTTGCTCGAAGGCGGCGTGCCATTCCTCGGTCTTTTGGAAGTGTGCCATCTTTCAGGAATTCCACGAGGGGCTTCTTCCAATCTTGGTCTTCCTTCTGAGTCTTGTATACCTGGAGTGTTACCTCTCTGTCCTCCACATTGGGCCGTGGTAATACTTCGAAGAAGATATTCTTCTTATGGTTGGCCGTATAGGAAGAGGCCAGCTTGCTCAATGCGTCAGCTTGGGTGTTCAGATTCCGGGGAATCTGCTCTACCTGGACTTTGTTGAAATTTTTGCGAAGTCTTTTTAGTTCGTCTAGGTACTTTATCATGAGCGGTTTCCGGACTTCGAATGCCCGGTTACCTGGCCGACGACTGGTGTGGAGTCGCTGTGGACTCCGATGGTCTTCAGCCCCACCTCGGATGCGATTCGCAGTCCTGCTAATAAATCTTCATATTCCGCGGCATTTTTTGATGCCCTAAACCCGAGCTTTAAGGAGTATTCCAACTCTGCTTCGTTTGGGGCACAGATGATCAAGCTAGCCCCGCTCCCTTTCTCGGTGGAGGATCCGTCTACATATAGCACCCAGTCCGGGATAGGGTTGGATACCTCTTCGACCGATGGACATGGTTCGGAGCCTTGTTCTGTCGTTCTGCCTTTAATGGGAATGGTGCACTCGACAACGAAATCGGCTAAGACCTGCGCTTTGATGGCTTGCCGGGGGTGGTACCTGATATCGAATTGGGACAATTCCTACCTCCATTTTTCCAGAAGACCCGATGACTCGGGGGAGGCGAGGATAGACCCTAAAGGTCGCTCGGTAAGGACGAGGATTGTGTATGCTTGGAAGTAATGTTGGAGTTTCCTAGAAGTGACAACAAGTGCCAGAACTATCTTCTCCATGGTGGGGTATCTTGTCTCTGCATCCTTGAAGACATGGCTCACGTAGTAAACTGGCTTCTGCACACCATCGACTTCCCTGACGAGCACCGAGCTTGCAGCTTGATCAGAGATCGCGAGGTATAACAATAGCTCGCATCCTTCGACTGGTCGAGTGAGTAGTGGAGGAGTCGCTAGGTGTGCCTTGAGCTGCTCGAAAGCGTTCTGGCATTCCTCGGACCATTCGAACTTGGGAATCTTCTTTAGGACTTTGAAGAATGGTAAGCACTTTTCCCCGGACCTGGACATGAAGCGACTTAGAGCAGCGACCCTCCCAGTGAGGTGCATGATCTCCAAATTACTCTTGGGAGATGCCATGTCGAGGATGGCGTTGATCTTTTCCGGGTTTGCTTTGATTCCTCGGTGGGTTACCATGAACCCGAGGAATTTCCTACTGGTGACTCCGAATGCGCACTTAGCCAGATTGAGTTTCATTTTATATTTGCACGGGACATCGAATGTCTCACCGAGGTCTTTGGTGTGCCTCGCCGAAGAAACGGATTTCACTAGCATGTCGTCGACGTAAACTTCCATGTTTCTCCCGATTTGCGGCTTGAACAGTTTGTTGACGAGGCGTTGATATGTAGCCCTAGCATTCTTAAGGCCGAAGGGCATCGCTTTGTATCAATATACCCTCCGAGCCATGGTGAATGTGGTAAGTTCTTCATCTGCTGGGTTCATCCGGATCTGATTGTAACCAGAAAATGCATCCATGAAGCTAAGTAATTCATGGCCGGCTGAGCTATCCACTAACCGGTCTATCCGAGGGAGGGGATATTTGTCTTTGGGGCAGGCCTTGTTCAGATCTGTGAAGCCGATGCACATGTGCCATTTCGTGTTCGCCTTTTTGACCATGACCACGTTCGCCAGCCACTCTGAATAGTCTAGGTTTCTGATAAAGTTGGCGGCAAGCAGTCGATCCACTTCGTCCTCAATCACCCTTTGCTTTGCTAGCGGAAAGCTTCTCTTCTTTTGCCGGACGGGCATTGCTTTCGGGTCGACCCCGAGCTTGTGGGAGATCACTTTGGGGTCGATCCCGGGCATATCCGTGGGGGTCCAAGTGAACACGTCTGAGTTGTCTCGGAGGAACCATATCAGGTCCTCACGGTGGTTCCCGATTAAGAGGGAGCCGATCCAGACGGTTCGGTCGTCAGCCCCTTCGACGAGGGGGACTTCCGTCAGTGCTTCTACAGGGGATCCTCGGACATCCCTTTGGTCATCGCGCGTGTCCAGAGACCTCTGGAAATCACACGCATCTTCAAAATCGTCGCTCGTCTCTCCGGTGGATGACACGGAGGCGAGACAAACCCTAGCAATCTGATGGTTCTCGTAGGCCCGGCCTATCCCCCTTGGTCTAATGGAAATTTGATTGCAAGGTGGTAGGTTGAGATTTGAGCCCGGAGAGCATTTAATGTCGGGCGCCAAAGGAGGATGTTGTAGGATGAGGGGATTTTAGCGACGATGAATTCCACAGGTACGGTCCTCATATGGCCTGCTTCTCTAATGTTGAGGAGGAGGGTGACCACTCCCTCGGTCGGGATGGAATGGTTTGTGAACCCCGAGAGGATATGGGAGGCGGGCCATAGGTCGGACGGTCCCAGCCCCATACACTTGAAACAGTCGTAGAAGAGGATGTCTGCTGAGCTCCCGAAATCAACTAATATTCTCTGTACCTCGTAATGGTGGACTCGAGCTATTATAACGAGAGGGTCGTTGTGAGGCAAGGATATACCTTGGAGGTATTCATCGGTGAAGATGATGGTCTCGGTCGTCTTGCACATCTTCTGGGGTAGATCGCTTGTACCCTCGACTGGTAGGAGTTGTTTGTTTTTGCCGGCTGCGTGAGCAGATTCCGAGGTGAAGACCATGATTTTCCCGATCGTTAACTCCCCGGGAGGGAGCTGGTTCTTTTGCTCCCGGTCTTCCTGCCGCTTGTCTCGCAGGTACTTCTCCAGGTGGCCAGAGCGAATCAACTCCTCGATGTAGTCACGGAGTTGTTTGCAGTTTTCGTCGGGTGACCCTACAACCTATGGAAGACGCAGTACGGTCTTCGAATACGCTTAACCGCTTTTTGGGTGACTGGTGGGAGCTTGAAGAATCTCTCGCCTTTCGCTTCCTCCAACATTTCGGTCTAGGAGATGTTAAGAGGAGTGTACTTCTGGAACTTCGGAGAGTAGGGTTTTGGCCAGTCGACCCTTTTCTTTTCTTCTCTGCCCCTATTCTTCTGGTCGGCTTGGTCGCCCCGGAGCAGGTTGGCTTTCACCTCCGACTCGAGTTGGATCTCCCGCTCGGTCCAAGATATTACCTCGGCCATGGCCTTAGGTTGCGCTAATGCAAAAGAGCGGAGCCACTCTTTGTGCGTAAGACCCGACCTTAGTGCGGTGATGACAGTTTCATCTTGGTGCTCAGGGACCTCGAGGAGAGCGTTGTAGAAACGAGTGGCGTATCCCTTAAAGGATTCCTTATCCCCGCCCTTTATGGTGAACAGGTGGTCGACTGTTCTCTTTTGTCGTCGATTCCCGACGAAATGGCTGAGGAATTGGGTGGTCGGCTCACCGAAGGTCAAGATGGAGTGTGGCGTTAGTCCTCGGAACCAGTCCCGGCCAGCCCGGATGAGGGTGGCGGGAAAAGCTCTGAATTGGGCCGTGTTGGAGTTATCTTAGAAGCTCATGCCCGCCGTAAAGACATCTAGATGGTCCTTCGAGTCGGATTTCCCGTCGAAGAGGGCCACCTTGGGCGGTTTGTTCCTAGACAAGACGTGCTCGGCCAGCAGTTCTTCTGTAATGGGTTTCATTAGTGAATCGGCGGAGTATTGGGCCCCTTCGCCGGATGCTTGGCCGTCACGGTGTATGCCCTCGATTTTCTTCTCGATGGCCTTGAGTCGGTGGTGGTAGCTCGAGGATTCTGCGCAGTCGGAATGGTGACTGTCCCCGCTCCGGGTCTACGCCAGTGTGCGGCTTCAATTCCGCTCTATCGGATTTCGCAAATCCTCGGTCGAGGTCCTTCTCGAGTGGCCTCGGCGTTCGTCGTTCATGCGACCCCGGCAGGAAGGGAGGTGTCGGTCATGCCTGGAAGCAGGCGAGGTGACCGATACCTCCTCGGGGGCGAGAATGCACGATAGGCATTGGAACGACGGCCCAGTATTCCATGGGACCGTGGCGTGGAGCTGTCCGGCGCCCAGCGGGTCATGGAATTAGTCACCAAGTGTGGGTTAAGGTGGCCGGAGTCGGCCGGCCGACGCTTTGTGGCACTGTGACGAGGACAATGTAGATCGAGGGCTTGAGCATGCCCTTCCATCCTTCGGCGGACGTCATTATCACGGGAAGAGGGAACTGCGGCCTGGTGGGTGTGGAGCATTGCTTGGACTCGAACGAGAGAATCCAACAGCGATGTGAGCCTGTCTATCCGAGCGGATAAGGCGCTGATGGCGTTAGGAGGGGAAGACGAGCCGCTTTCGTCTCCGTTGTGGCGGCTCGTATTTAGATCGTTACGGTCATCTCTCACCATTGGATCGAGGGTGGAGGATCAACTTTTGTTGGTGGAACAAGATAAGTCTTTCCTTCCCATAGACGACGCCAACTAATGGAGGCCTTGATCTCCTTCAGATTCGGTCCTCCGTCGATCTGTCGCGAGCGTTGCTGGACGGTTAATATTGGGTTTTGAGGTTGTCCCCTTGAGCATGTAGGTCACAATGGGTTGAGTTTGAGGTGGAAGCCGAGCTACCTGTAAAGAAGTTCCGGGGTGGATGACCACCGTAGGACCTTCTGACGATCAAGTTAGCCGAGGAATTTGAGTAGAGTAGCGGCTTATTGGATTCAAGTTGTCTTACTTGAGTCGTCTGAGAGAGGGGTTTTATAGTGGTCGCATGGAGCGAGTAGGCGAGAGATCTTCGCCTTCGGTTACGCCCCTGACGTTACACGTGCGTGAATGACGGGATCCCTTCACTAATGACGGGATACGCTCATTAATGGGGGGATGCACCGGCATGGGGCGGCGGTTATTCCGCTTTGGCAAGATACGCGGAGCCGTTGCATAGGCGATAGGGCTCTGCAACCTTGGTTGATCGGGAGAGGCCGAGGAAGCTCGGCATGCTTGGAGCTTGGAGGCGAGTGGTGTAGGGTTCCTAGGCACACTCAAGAGGTTCCACAAGGCATCAACCATGCCAAAATCAAAAATTTTCATATGCCGAGAAACCCTAATGAAGATCGTTAACTAGAGGTAAAGGCGAAACTAGAAGCTAGTTAACTACTTTAACTACAAGTGAAAGGGGCTACAACCTTTGTAGATCCAGTCCTCTACTTCCATAGCTCCGTGTAGACGTCCCTCCGCTGCGATCATCAGAATCCCGGACTCTAGCGTTGGTTTCATCGGAGAAATGAGCGGGCTAGGTCGTTGACTTCGATGCCGAAGATGATCTACGTCGAGGCGACTCTAACTCAAGCTCCATCTTCACAAGGTCATGAAACTTGTGAAGATAGCACCCTATACAACATGGCAAGTGGTAGAGAATGAAGAAATAGGAAGTGGGTTCACTTTGGATTTGGATTTCTCACTTGATTTCATCACTTAGAATTTTCTAGCAAGCTTTTCTTTTCTTCATGAAGAAGAAGAAGAAGAAGAAAGAAAAAGAATTATTACAAAAAAGAAAATTCAAGTGATTCTTATCATAATGCAACCATGGGTGAAGTAACACATGTAGAGACTAAACTAGAGTTTAGGCTAATCTTATCATAATGCAACCATGGGTGAAGTAACACATGTAGAGACTAAACTAGAGTTTAGGCTAATGGTTAGGTTAATGAACAAAACAAAATGGTAAGACTTTTTCAAAGATGCTATGAAGCATCATGAAACTTCTAGCATGGAAAAAGAAAAAGCCACCATTTAGTTTTAACAAAATAAATAAATAAGTAAAACCCTAACCATTAACCTAAATATGGTTTAAAGCATACACACACCCAAGTTTGCATGTATCATCAAACATGATACAATCTAGTGCACAAAAATATATCACATATACAACTTGTGCACATCAAGTGAGAAAATCAATCTTAAGTGAACCAATACTAGTTAATGTAAAGTGATATATCAAATATATAATTATACATTAAATCATTAAATCAATACTTGATTTAATGATCCGGTCATATCGCATATAACCGACTAATATCAAGTGTATCAATGTATCGAATCGACACTTGATTCGGTAACCCGGCTATATCACATATAACCGTCCGATGATACAAATCGTGAGAATAGAATACAGTATCACATACTAGCATTATTCTCGGTCCCGCACATATCTTATATGCGCTCCTATTTTGTTTCGCTTGAGCCAGGAAACCCCTGTGTAGGACTCTAAAGACTCGTCAATACACCGGCAGTAGGTGGTGATCATATCAATCATCCACAAGCCGCAAGTGGTCTGCCAAACGTAACGGCCACCCGGGTATTGAGCGATCAGAAGATCAACGAGCAAGCCCGCTCACACTCCTGTGAATCCAACCAGTAACACTTACCGTACAGTCCGGTCTCGTCGTCTGATATGTCGCATATCTCGCCTAGGGGTGATAAACGTCAGACCCCAGTAGCTCGATAAGTCGTGTCGATATGAGGTCTATAACAGTTCGAGAAACTACTGGTAACAATTACCAGTAAATCTCAGCAACCCTGGCCAGGGATTTCCGGTTACATCCAATCGAACACAGCGCAACATCTACTCCCTATACCGGGAGAGACGAATTCCCTCCTATCGCTCATTGCCTCCATGTGATTCGGGACTGTACCCAAAAACCACCGTTTTGCACGCCCTCTTGGACGTGGTAAGGTGGAAATCAAAGCACAGTGGGAATCACACAAGACTCTATGACGATCTCGGGTCTACAGACTAACCTGTACCAGTGTCACCTGAGAACTGCCATCTGACGTAAGGTATAATACCATCTGGGAGTTCTCGGCGAGTCCGTCCAGTGTACCCAGTCTCCACTGAGCACCCATATATCATCTCTGATGTCAAACATCAATGGATATGGGATCATCCATCGCCCATCTGTATGGGTCGAGAAGGTATACGCTAGTCTACTCTGGTATATCGATGCCCCGTCTCGATACACCCACGACTAGGGACCTTGAAGGATGTACTTATGGACTACCATGTCCCCACTAGTATGATCCGCATCATAGTCCAGGTAGTCAAGTACACATCCTAAGGTCTTTTCCAACATGTAACAGAGAGACAATCAGTGTACACGTTAAGGTAAAGAGCAACCAGATAGCATACTATCATGTCGAGCAAGAAATTCCTCCCTATATATGTCTCAGCATCCACTACAATATACATCCTATGTATAGTAATGGCCTCTAGGGCATACATATAACTAACAATCTCCCACTTGCACTAGGGCCATCTGTAGCAGTGGTTGCAGTATATCATACTCAACCATCCCATAAAAGTCTCTCTCTGGGAAAAGGCCTTTGTGAGTGGATCCGCCGTATTGTCCTCTGAGTCTACTCTCCTAACCTCGATCACCATGGAGATCAACTATCTCCATGATCAGGTGATGCTGCCTCAGAATATGTCTGGGTCACTGATGGGACCAAGGTTCCTGGGCCAAAGCCACACTTCCATTGTCACACAATGGTAGGAACCTAGTTCATCTTATAAACTATTATACACCCAAACTGCCTCTTTGGTAGTATCTTTAATAGCGATGTTACCAGCCTTTATCGTCTAGTTTGCCACGGTATCTAGCTTGGAACTCTTCCAACATACCGTCCCTCTACTGAGGGTAAAGACAATGCCTGTGACTGACATTCAGTCATCTCTTATCACCCTGGAACCTTTCCAGTGATTCTCCCCAGGATTGATTGATACCATCTCACTGCAACTAGTGAGAGTCCTAATATCCAATTAGATCTATCTCATAGATCCAAAAACCAGGATTTAGTAGGTATCACTTTGATCCTATATGAAGAATCCTTATGATACGCGGAGATTGACCGAGCGTAGCATAGGAAACTCTTTCCCTATCAAGAGTATGTCATCCACGTACTCTACGAGGATCTCCACCATACTCCCTACTACCTTTTTGTATATACAAGGTTCATCTACCATTTTGATGAAGTCAAACTATTTGACTACTACATCAAAACAGATGTTCCAACTCCGCGATGCCTGCTTTATCCTATAAAGCATCTTGCACACGTTTCCGCTGCTCCCACTGTCTACGAAGCCCTCTGGCTGTGTACTTATAGACGCTCTCTTCTAAAACATCATTTTAGAAAAGCTGTCATGACACCCAACCACCAGATATCGTAGTCATGGTATGTAGCCGTGGCAAGTAGGATTTGGATTGACTTAAGCATAGCCTCATAGGAAAGTTTTCACCATAATCCATACCTGGTCAATGATGCAAACCTTTAACAAGTCTAGCTTTGAAAGTCTCAACTTTTCCATGTACACCAAGTAATCTTCTCAAGATATACTTGCTCCTGATGGGGATTTAACCCTTCAGATAAAGCAACCAAAGTCCATACTTTGTTGGTGTATAAGGATTCCATCTCAAATCACTAAGCATCCAGCCATTCTTACAGAGTCCCTACTCTCGATGGCCTGCTCGAAACTAGTTGGGTCATCATCTCATGATACAATCCTCGCTCCCACTGTCATAGAGAAACCGAAGTATCTCTCAGGTGGGTGAGGAACCCTACTAGATCGGCGGAGAGGCTGAGGTTCATTGGTAACTATTGAATCCTTTGGTTCTATCAAATCATCTGATATAGTTTGTATAGCTGGAACCTTTCCAGTTCTACATTACAGACCTTGCCTCGAGCTTGTCCAGATTATGCTTTTAGACATAGCCCGGACAACCCCAAATCTTAACTGACTTAAGAGATGGGCTCTTCCCTTATCATATCAAATATGAAGTGGTAGGCAACTGATTTGATTTGAACCCTATTCAATAGGTATGCAGCTTCTCAAGTGCATAACTCCCAAAAGGAAATAGGTGGCTCAGTAGTACTCATCATAGAGCACACCTTATCATATAGGGTGTGATTGCTCCGTCCCGATACACCGACGTGCTGTGGTGTATATGGAGGAGTAATGCTGAGAGAGAATCTCATTCTCCTTTAGAATATTCCAGGATTTCCGTGCACAAGTATTCTCCTCCTTGATCTCATCAAAGGACATAATACTTATACATGTATTTTGGTTCTTTACTTCTAACTTATATTCTGTGAATATCTCAAAAGTTTCGGACTTGTGTTTCAACAGGAACATATGTCTGAATCTTGAGAGATTATCAGAGAATGTAATGAAGTACAAAGAACCGGTCCTGGCATGTGTAGACAGGGGACCTTACATACATCATCATGTATCAGTCCTAAGAGTTTACTAACTCTTTCTCTGTTTCTAATAAACAGAGCTGTGGTCATCTTATTGAAAGTGCACGGCGGCGCCCCGGCCGTCAATCCGACGGCCAAATGCGGAAGCGGTGATAAACTTTAATTTTCTTGAACTGGCAAACCGCCGCGCACTAATACCCGGATCGAACCATTAACTAGTCCTAGCTAACTACAAGATGGGAAAGAGATATACCGACGATCCAAGTCCTCCGGTCTTCTCATCATCGTCCCGATCTCCTGCGGAATGTCCCGTCTCCTCCTCGTCGCCGGAAGTGCACCACATCGCCTACTTCTTTTACGGGCTCCCACGTCAATGCCAAGGCAACTCGGGCACGAAGCCGGCTACTCGACGTGCCCAAGGTTCGCTGTAGAATATGTAGTCCTCAAGTCTCACTTTGGGGTTCATGGAGATGCCATTTTAGGTGGAGAGATGATACAAGAACAATGTGGAGGAACTTGGGGATTTTGCTAACATCAAGAGAGCAAAAATCCCCACTACAAAAATGGGCAACACCTCCTCCAAGCTTGGCCGGCCATATCTAGAGAGGGAGGAGAGAATGAGAGTGAAGATGGTGTATCAAAAGATAATGGGAGCCATTCTCATATCATGCAAGAGAGAGAAAGAAAAGCTCATCATGAAAAGAAATGATCACAAAATCAAACCCATACTCCACACACTAATCATCAACAACCATGATGCTTACAAAGTCAAGCCATCATGAAGTGATCAAGTCAAAAAGGTCAAGGTATGGTGCATATCATGAAAACCATCATGATACACGAATATACAAAGAACCCCTCCACAAATACTTATCTGCAACAATGCAAATAAGCCCTCCTCCACCAATCTTCGGCCAATGAACGGAACAATGGAAATTGGCCGAAACGGAAAGCAAACTGGCAACTCCAGAAAACTGGTCCCGTAATAAATTACAGGAAAAACCCAATACTGTGCATACACACCCGCATTTGTATTTCGACTGAAATACAAATGCAATGAGACAAAATCTACACTGTACTATACTAGGATCCGGCTTATACCAAAGCCGGCTAGTAATATCCGTTCGATCCTGATCCGTGCAATACCGTACGTATCTGATCGAACCCTGCCATATATCCATACGGCCTATAGTACAAACTGTCCGATCCTGATCCGTGCAATACCGCACGTATCTGATCGGACCTTGCCATATCTCCATACGGCCTCTACAACCTTTCGCCCGAAAGCTGAGTAACAGAATGTGGGGAACTCTAAAGACTCATCAACACCTTGGTTATGGATTTAACCACTAGCACGTTAGAGGTATAAGCCAATACATAACGGGCTACCAGGTATTGACCAAAAGGGACGTCTGTGAGCGAACTCAGCCTGACTCCCTACTGAGCCTGTCAGTGACAATATCCGTACAGTCCGGTCCGTTCGTCTATGAGCATCGCATGGCGGGCCTAGGGGGTTGGTAAAAGTCAGACCCCCAAAAGCGGTACAAGTCGTGTCGGAGTGTAGCCCAGAACACCCTGAGATACTAATGGAATACCTACCAGTAAATCTCCTTGCCTCGGCCGAGGGCTTCGTGTAATGGCTCTCCTAGACACAGCACGACCTCACCCCCAATACCGGGAGAGACGAACCCCTGAAGATACGCTCACTGCCTCCATGTGGCTCGGGACTGTACCCAACTAAAATCTGTTTGCACGACTCCTTTGAGCCGTGGTAGGGTAGTAATCAAAGTACAGTGGGAACTCACACGAGACAAATGACGATCCCCAGGTCGATGAACTAACCTGCACACATGTCACCAGAGAACTGCCATCTGACGTCTGGTATATGACCAACTAGCATGTTCCCGGCGAGTCCTGTCCGGTGTACTCATAACCCAATGAGCACCTGTATACATCTTAGGTGATCCAACTGACACCAGTGGCTTGTGAGACCGGCCACCGCCCCTCGTCGGGGTCTCGACTGTATACACTAGTCTACTATGGAGAATCGATGCCCTGTCTCGAAACTCTCACGACTAGGGACCTTTTAAGGATATGCTTATAGACCCCCAGCTCCCACTTATATGATCGCCCTCATACTGCTGGTGGTCAAGCAAGAATCCTAGGGGCTCTATCAACGTATAATAGCGACGTGTCAGGTCACTTAAAACAGTACACGATGATAAAGGTAAACCAGATAGCATACTATCATCTCGAGTAAGACTGTCCTACCGGGATAGGTCCTCCATCAATCATTGCAATCACGTACCTGTGACCTAATAATTGACTCTGAGGGCACTATCTCCAACAATCTCCCACTTGCACTCAAGGCTAATTATTGCGATGTCGCATACTCACAGCCCGTGTGATACCGAACACCCAACTCCTCTACTAGTCAGTCTCACAAAGCTTGTTTGCGAAACTATTGCGTTCGAGAAATAGCCTCAGTGAGTGGATCCGCCTTGATGTTTCTTTCTATGTCTCTCTATATCTCAAGTTCGCGGAGAAAGCCATCTCTCGAAATGAGCAATACCTGTCTTAGAATGTGTCTGGATGTCTGATGGGACATAGCTCATAAATGAACTCCAAATCCAAACTTCTTAGACTGTATCGTCAACTGAACTTAATCAGTATCCTGCGCCATGCCACCCTCAGTATTGCCTTGGATCGCCTGTCCAAAATACTGCCCCTCATCAGAAGGAAAAATATAACTCTGACAACCTCCCTGTCGTCCAGGTCACTTTGGAAGCCTGGAATGATAACTGTCTCCTCAACGAGGCTGTCGTTATCATATCCCTAGAACATCCACTTATGTTCTAAAACTGCTTCCGACTGTTTCTCCAGGATAGGATCAATATCAACTTATTGCATCTAGTGCAAGAACAACATTTTGTGTGGTACTTGACATCTCATGATTGACTCAATTGCCTAAGCAAGTGATCTGTCAATCATGCACATCCCTCTCCCCTTTAGTCTATAAGACACCTTTAGAGAGGGTGAATCCATCTTCTGCAGGTACACTACCGTGCATGGAGTCGTCCATTCTAAATACTCTTAGAATGCTGTTTAAGTACCCTGATTGGGAAACCACCCAAATCTAGATCTAAAACCATAGATCTAGTGACCAGTATGTCTGATATAATATCCAAGTCCTGTGTGGAGAAAACACTGTGTGACGACCAAAGTATAACCGGTTGTAGTATAGGAGTTTCCTTTCCTACTCTGTGTATGTCATCCAAACACCATGACATCACACCCTACTTCCTTCTCAACAGATCCATCCCTTATTCTGATGAAGTCAAACCTATGACTGTCACGTCAGAAATAGATGATCTATCTCCGCTACTGGTGCTTCAGTCTATAAATAGACATAAGCTACCTGTCCACCAATGCTTCCGCTGCTCCCACTGACTACGACAACCCTCTGGCAGAGTCATATAGACGTACACTTCTAAAGCAAGTTTAGAACGACGCTATACTCATCCTCCCACCGGGTCTCGCAGCCTGGAACAACAGCAATGGTAATTGTGGGTAAACAAGAACTTCCCTGTCACCGTCCTTGAGGCTACCGTAGTACCTCTCGGGTGGCTGAAGTTACCCACCTTATCTGCGGAGTGGCCAATGGAATGTCAATCCAGATTGAATCTTTAGGTTCCTTATCAAATCTTCAGTAATCGTTTGTGGTTCTGGAATCACTTCCAGTTCTACCATACTCCCACTACTGTTTTCTGAAAAAATCCATTTTTTAATAAAACTGTGGCGAGTCTAGAACAATATTGCTATTGTTCATCCAGATGGTAGAAAGTCAGCCCGCGTCATAGCCTGGGTCAACCCACAAACAGCCATTACAGAAACGTGCCTTGAGTTGTCCAGTGTCTGGTTCTAAGCATAAGCCGGACAACTCCCCGTACCTTAACATCGTTAAGATATGAACTGTTCTATATCCCATATAGGACCAGAGGCACTGATTTAATTGAACCAGATTCAAATCATGCAACTGTCTCCAGTGCATGTCAACTAAATGGAAGGAGGCCGATCAGCGTTACTCAACTTAGGAATGCTTCCAATTATGAGTAACCTGAAAAAGAAGCAAGTTCTCTTAGTCATTACTATCAACTTAATACCATACACAAGTATCTACATCTTCGATCTCTTTGAAGAATCCCGATACTTGCTATACCTGGTTCTCTACTCTATTCAAATACCTATAACTTCTCAAAATTCGGACCCTGTGTTTCCACGAAACACCTGTCTAAAAACTAGAGAAGTCATAAGTAAACCGAATATAGTACGAGGACCAACCCCTCTGTCCTGATGGACCCTGGACAACATACAATACTCTGTATAAGTCCCTTGAGTCTGAAAACTCATTCACCGTGTGTCGTAGGTTGAAAACTGTACTTATGGTTAAGAAGAATTACACCGCTGTTTAATGCTCCTTACCTAACCATCTACTGATATAGGTAAATGTCGTAGACATGATTTCAGAAAGGTATATCTCACTCTATAAAAATAGACGTACAGATATATCAATTTGAAATTGGTGCATAACTGCGGATATTCAAAACCAAATATTTGCCAACCGGCAAACAGCCCAGGTGATTTCCTCAAATATCACCGATTACAACGAATCCCGATATAATGAGGATAATCACCCAATTCCCAATAACTTACTCCCACTCATCATCTGTAAAACCATACAGATGTGAGAATCGTACCTGGTAAATACATACCCTGGAGTAAGTATCTAATCGGGAAATCAGTTTTCCATTAACATTACACAGTGAAACTGAAACATCGAAATGTTTCGATGGGGTATCCTGGTATTCTTAGTAATGCCTCTTCCAGATTCACGACTGTAACCGTATAATCCTTTGCCACCTCTCCAAATCCCTTCTTATGTCTTTAGTCTTTACCTTCTGCACACCCCTTAGGCCAAATGGTTTTCTTCCTTCCCTACCGTTCGGCACCAGCCTATGGTTTGGAAGAAGACTATCCCATAAGCATAATGGGTGTACTGTCCCAATCCTAGGAACACTCGCAATGCGAGAGAAGGTGAGGATAAAAGACAACCGAATGAACTTAATTCCTATTTCTCCTGAACCATAATCCATCCCCGAACTGGAACAAGTTCCTTTTGAGTTCGTATATAACCATACGATGGAGTATCCAAATAAACTGTGGATCTTCGTAGTGATACGGAGTGTCCTGGAGAAATACAAAGGTGATTTAGGATTGGCGAAGGAATACTTGGTTTGGTCGTGAATATCTGTTGCAATTTACTTTGCCCTCTTACTAATCCCTTGCTTTGTCTTAACTTAATACCTTCTGCACACCATCGTTAGGCTAATTGGTTTTCTTTATTCCCTACCGGTCGGCACCAGCCTAAGGTTTGGAAGAAAACTATCCAATTTGCGTAATAGGTGTACTATCTCCTAAACCAAGGAGTACTCGCAACCTGAGAGAAGGTAAAAGGAAAAGACAACTGAATAATCCTATCCGTTTTCTCCAGAACCTGAAACCATCCTCGAATAAATTCCTTCGAGTTCGTATCTAACCATACGATGGTTTTGTCCAATGGAAGTGGACGTTCGTAGTAATACGGGGTGTCCTGGAGAAAAGGGTAAAAGTAGGAGTGGCAATGAGGTTTGCAACTCTGACAATCCAAAAGCCAGTGTTAAGAAGATTTGGTCAACTTGGTCACTGAGTCATAGTCTTAGGGTCGGGTCAATGGTCGCTGCCGAAGAGAGAGAGAAAACAAACACTCAGCGTGCACTCTAACCTAGATCAGAATGGTTACCAATTTATCTAATCATGAATCCTCCCACTGTATCTCAAATTCTCCTCCAAACCTAAAAGAAGAATTAGTCGGGAACACCCGAGGAGTAAACTAACTCATCAGTGGGAATCGGGATCCAACTCTCATCGCATGATAACGTGACGGAATCCGCTCACATCATCACACTCCAGAAGGTATGCGCATATCTGGCAAGTTTCAGTTCTTTTGAAACTCCCGATGTGATTTTTGCCCCATGCTCTTATGACCTTGACTTTGGCCAACATATCATAAGTCACATGTCAAGTTCTACCCGTCATTCTCCAGGTTAATTTGAATCCACCCGTATATACCCTTGACTTTGGCCAACATGGCAGTACGACTGTTCCAAACCAACGCATCTATCTATGCTGCATATGAATACCCAATAGCTACCAATCACTGTGCCTTGACTTTGGCCAACATACACAGCTTGAATACTATTGACCATCCATATGAAACGACGGAGGGCTACGAATGGTTTCTGGCGAAAACCTTTAACGTAATGAACTTGATATCGTTGAAGGAACGGATAGCTTTTTGAAAATATAGTGATGAAGACCGTTGCTAAAGAGGTCACTCCCGGTGAAGGGATCTCGGCTCTTTCCCCGTAGAATGAGGTGCAGGATATTCCAACTGAATACCACGATGCAAAGCAAAAGTAATCGGCTATAATGAAGTTAATGCCCTGACGCAAACTTTTTGTCCAAGGGGTCACTCCCGGTGAAGGGATCTCGGCCCTTGCCTCGTCGACTGAGGAGCAGGATATTCTAAATGAATACCGCGATGCAAAACAAAAGTGAACGTCCTTGCAATAACAGCTTTTTGAAAAGTGTTCCAACAACATCAGATTAGGTTTGTTTTTAACTTGCATTGATCCGAATCAACGCAGTCCCATCAATTGATCACACCACAAAGAACGAAAATATACTGATGTACGTATATGCCATCCGCATTCGCCACTGGGTCCCGTCATTACCCGTTAGGTTAGCTAACTAACGACAGAGCGGGGACTGGACTAGCGCGGATGTAAAACATATACAACATCTACTAATATATATACCAATATATTATATTCGCTCAAGGCGTGAATAAAAATGCAACATCACAGAAAAGGTACAGCATCACAGAAACAATACAGATATCTGGGATCCCCGGGTTTCACAGAGCCGCTGAAACCCGACGTTCCCCTGGTCGTGTGGATAGCCTGTGCAATGAAATCCTAGACCCCTACGGGCGCGGCAAGTCACCCGCCAAAACCTGAAGCGAGGCAGCCCCCTTCAGCTCCGTGAATGGACCACCCAGCACTTCACGGAATCCGGCAACTTGGGCACCCCTCCTGGGTCAACCTGTACCCCCTACGAGTGCGGCGAATAGCCCGCCAATCCTAGAGTGAAGCCCCCTCCGTCCCAATGCCATGAGATGCGGGCTTGTTGCCCTCTAGAACCCGGCTATCCGTGCACCCCTTCGCGGGGCAATCCTAGTACAGAAAGTAAAATATACATACAACGGGTGCAACGACCGCAACCTGGCCGTGCCCCAAAATAATAATACAAACAGGCAGTGACGGCAGTCCACATGTCGGACGCTCGCCCCGCAATATCAAATGTACATAATACAACCACAACTGTACTAGCATTGCATCCAGGCTATCCCCCACGACCGATCCGCAACATCACAGCAAAAACAGAACATCAACGTGAAAGTCACGTTCGCAAATCCGTCTAACCGGGCTATAGCAGTTAGACCGGATTTACCGATCGAGTGACATTCACGGTCGCAGATATAATGTAAATACTGTGAAATAATGTGTTTAAAAATATCCGATCGATCAAATTATAACAAGTGGGCCCCAAGCACTACTGTAGCACATCAAGAAACTCTGGGCCCAATATTAATATTCCAAAACCCCTAAAATCTCCCCAGAAGCCCACTGTAAAAACCAAACCCACTGATTCCTCCATACTGCGGCGGAACCGCGGCCACAAGTGGGTTTTGGACGCGGTTCCGCGCTCTGGTTAGAAGATCAGTGCCTCGGATTTGTATAGTAGTCTTACAATTTCTAGTACATCAATATTTTACAACCTGAAAAATTTTTGGAGACTGAAAAAAGACAACAGAAAACTGTCGTGGGTGATATTGGGTTTTCGGAACATTTCTTCGATCGGAATTGTAAAACACATTAAATCAAGCTAGACTAAGTTAATGGCCTGGCTCTGATACCACTGAAAGTGCACGGCGGCGCCCCGGCCGTCAATCCGACGGCCAAATGCGGAAGCGGTGATAAACTTTAATTTTCTTGAACTGGCAAACCGCCGCGCACTAATACCCGGATCGAACCATTAACTAGTCCTAGCTAACTACAAGATGGGAAAGAGATATACCGACGATCCAAGTCCTCCGGTCTTCTCATCATCGTCCCGATCTCCTGCGGAATGTCCCGTCTCCTCCTCGTCGCCGGAAGTGCACCACATCGCCTACTTCTTTTACGGGCTCCCACCTCAATGCCGAGGCAACTCGGGCACGAAGCCGGCTACTCGACGTGCCCAAGGTTCGCTGTAGAATATGTAGTCCTCAAGTCTCACTTTGGGGTTCATGGAGATGCCATTTTAGGTGGAGGGATGATACAAGAACAATGTGGAGGAACTTGGGGATTTTGCTAACATCAAGAGAGCAAAAATCCCCACTACAAAAATGGGCAACACCTCCTCCAAGCTTGGCCGGCCATAACTAGAGAGGGAGGAGAGAATGAGAGTGAAGATGGTGTATCAAAAGATAATGGGAGCCATTCTCATATCATGCAAGAGAGAGAAAGGAAAGCTCATCATGAAAAGAAATGATCACAAAATCAAACCCATACTCCACACACTAATCATCAACAACCATGATGCTTACAAAGTCAAGCCATCATGAAGTGATCAAGTCAAAAAGGTCAAGGTATGGTGCATATCATGAAAACCATCATGATACACGAATATACAAAGAACCCCTCCACAAATACTTATCTGCAACAATGCAAATAAGCCCTCCTCCACCAATCTTCGGCCAATGAACGGAACAATGGAAATTGGCCGAAACGGAAAGCAAACTGGCAACTCCAGAAAACTGGTCCCGTAATAAATTACAAGAAAAACCCAATACTGTGCATACACACCCGCATTTGTATTTCGACTGAAATACAAATGCAATGAGACAAAATCTACACTGTACTATACTAGGATCCGGCTTATACCAAAGCCGGCTAGTAATATCCGTTCGATCCTGATCCGTGCAATACCGCACGTATCTGATCGAACCCTGCCATATATCCATACGGCCTATAGTACAAACTGTCCGATCCTGATCCGTGCAATACCGCACGTATCTGATCGGACCTTGCCATATCTCCATACGGCCTCTACAACCTTTCGCCCGAAAGCTGAGTAACAGAATGTGGGGGACTCTAAAGACTCATCAACACCTTGGTTGTGGATTTAACCACTAGCACGTTAGAGGTATAAGCCAATACATAACGGGCTACCAGGTATTGACCAAAAGGGACGTCTGTGAGCGAACTCAGCCTGACTCCCTACTGAGCCTGTCAGTGACAATATCCGTACAGTCCGGTCCGTTCGTCTATGAGCATCGCATGGCGAGCCTAGGGGGTTGGTAAAAGTCAGACCCCCAAAAGCGGTACAAGTCGTGTCGGAGTGTAGCCCAGAACACCCTGAGATACTACTGGAATACCTACCAGTAAATCTCCTTGCCTCGGCCGAGGGCTTCGTGTAATGGCTCTCCTAGACACAGCACGACCTCACCCCCAATACCGGGAGAGACGAACCCCTGAAGATACGCTCACTGCCTCCATGTGGCTCGGGACTGTACCCAACTAAAACCTGTTTGCACGACTCCTTTGAGCCGTGGTAGGGTAGTAATCAAAGTACAGTGGGAACTCAAACGAGACAAATGACGATCCCCAGGTCGATGAACTAACCTGCACACATGTCACCAGGGAACTGCCATCTGACGTCTGGTATATGACCAACTAGCATGTTCCCGGCGAGTCCTGTCCGGTGTACTCATAACCCAATGAGCACCTGTATACATCTTAGGTGATCCAACTGACACCAGTGGCTTGTGAGACCGGCCACCGCCCCTCGTCGGGGTCTCGACTGTATACACTAGTCTACTATGGAGAATCGATGCCCTGTCTCGAAACTCTCACGACTAGGGACCTTTTAAGGATATGCTTATAGACCCCCAGCTCCCACTTATATGATCGCCCTCATACTGCTGGTGGTCAAGCAAGAATCCTAGGGGCTCTATCAACGTGTAATAGCGACGTGTCAGGTCACTTAAAACAGTACACGATGATAAAGGTAAACCAGATAGCATACTATCATCTCGAGTAAGACTGTCCTACCGGGATAGGTCCTCCATCAATCATTGCAATCACGTACCTGTGACCTAATAATTGACTCTGAGGGCACTATCTCCAACACTTATCTCTGTGACATGACTGGCAAGTTTCATAAGATGTAAATTCAAACAGATTTAAATATGCATCTAAGTGTAACTTAGCTAGTCGGGTCGCATTGATATGACCTAGTCTACAATACCTCAAGAAGGATCCGTTCATTTCTGAACTATTCCTCTTGTGCGTGTTCTGTATACTAAGAACTGTAGTTTGATTTAGAACATCAATACTTTTTAGATAACGTGCCTGAACCGATCAACTTTTGATATAGGAAATGTTCAAAACATAATCCATCAATACAAAATTTTATCATTTCTTTACTAATAAAGAAACTGATATGATTTTGTATATCAGGTTCGATATCTAATGACATACGTTCAGAATCAATGTATTCTGGTAATACAGGGTGACAGTGACCAACAGACTTGGCTGCAACACTTGCACCGTTTTCTGTCTCATGAAACTTATCACCCGTACTCAGTTCTCTACCTTTCTGTAGCCCATGTAACAGATTACATATGCAGGATCCTGATCCGGTATCACATACCCAGGACGTAAAAGATACTGAGAAACAGTTCTCTGTAATGAACACACCCGAAGTTGATGCATCAGTATGCACTTTCTTCGTTTGGGCGGCACAGGAATTCTGGTAATCCCCTATTTCCTGCTCTGTCTTATAACAATTATAAGTTGGAGCGGGACCAACGTTCCCCAGCGCAGTATAACAAGCGGGTTCGGTCAATACATCCGTATTATTAACTTGATTAAGGCGTGATATGGTCTCTACCTGGAGAGAGAGAGAAGAAAACACTCAGCGTATGCTCTTGCAAGATCAGATTGGTTATTATTTTATCTAATCAGGACGGCTCCCACTGTTTTTATCAAATCTTCCTTCAAACCCTAAAAGGAAAGATTAGCCGGGATTAATTACACGCTACAAGTTCGCCAATCTTTCAGCCAGGCCAGTGTCGGTACTTTGAGGGAGGTGCCCCGTACTTTCGCACGAACCTAATTAAAGAAAACCTCATTTTCCCAGAGGCGTAACCTCGTTAACACCTTTCTAGACACCTACTTGATCGGCTAATTGTAATGTGTAAAACTCTCTCAGGAGTAACTCTTACTCGCAGCGGGTATCGGGATCCAACTATCTCATAGAAGATATGCAATCTCATTGCAAATTTCAACACTTGAAATTCCCGATAATATTTTACCCCTAGCGTCCTATGACCTTGATGCAGGCCAACAAACCATAGCCCGCTAGTCAAGTTCAACCCGTCATTTCTTGATTGAATTAAACCCACCCGCACGATCCTTGACGCAGGCCAACAAAGTCGCACGACTACCCTAATCCAATCTGCATCATATGCATAAACAGATAAATACTAGTCAGCTACCGCACACTACGCCTTGACGCAGGCCAACAAACGTAGCACGAATACTAAGTAGGACTTATCTGAAATGACGGAGGGCTACGACAAGTTTTTTCTGAAAACCTATTGCGTAATGAACTTGATATCATTGTAGAATCAAATGATTTTGAAATGGAGTGTTTTTTAGGATTTTCTGGTTTTCCTAAAGGGGTCACTCCCGGTGAAGGGATCGTCGGCCCTTTCCTCGTCGAATGAGGTGCGGGATATATCATATTTATCACTGTGCAAAGCAAAAACTCCAAAAGCAATCAAAAGACAAACCGAGTGTTGTAGCATCTGCCAGTTATTGCTAAAGGGGTCACTCCCGGTGAAGGGATCTCGGCCCTTTCCTCATCGAATAAGGTGCAGGATGTTTTGCAAGGAACACCGCGATGCAAAGCAAGAACTGTAGCTACCTGTTTTTGAAAATTCGATTCCACAACATCTTAGATTTCTTTTCTTTCATTAATCATATTAATAAATTCCCATCATTTAAATCACCTAAACATCACAGATAAATACGACGTACACTTATGCCATCCGCATTCGCCTCGATGTCCCCTCATGCACCGTTAGGTTAGGTGACTAACGGCAGAGCGGGGCAGGGCTAGCGCGGGTGTAAAACATAAGTAACGTCTATATAATATATCATATATACTATATACAATATCTATCTGAACAAATCACATGATCACATCACAGATAACGCAGCAGAAAATATCATATGAAATATTGGATATACTAGGACGTCCGTGTTTTATTTTGAGCCTGAATAAAACACGGATTCCACGGTCGTGATGAATAGCCAATCCCACACCCCTAGACCCCTACGAGAGCGGCAAGCAACCCTACCAATTCTAGGGTTAGGAGACCCGGACTCGACTCCTCGAGATGGTCTCCCACTGGACCCTAGAACCTGGTTACTTGTGCTCCCCTCCTTGGGTCTATCCTAATGCGGAAAAGAAAATAATATACATCAACAGTGACATCTTCCGCAACCTGGAAGTGCCCCAATAAAAGAATATTACATACAAGTTTTTACATGAATGAAAATGAAAAAACACTCATCTCACATAAAAAAAAAACCGGCTATTCAAACACGACGATCCAATATAACATATCCAGCAACACATAACATCACATGTCATCAACGTAAGTAAATATGCCCATCCCAATTGTCGTTGACATATAGCAACGAAACCGGCGATATCACATATTACACTTACGGTCACAGAAAAGAAAGTGTAAAACTACAACAGTTGGAATCCGCAATCTCTTTAGACATCGCATGCCTAACAAATGAATTCCTTAGACATCGCATGCCTAACAATTATAAATCCCGCATTTTAGTCTCAATATCGAAAACACTTTTCAATATCAAGTCGGGCAATTCAACAAGATTCCCGACATCCTGATCGAATGCTCGTCGCAAACTTTAGTAGATAGCCGCACCCCCGATACCGTCGACGAAGTGCACTAAGGCGGAACACCGCCGCCGCGAGCACCCGAACGGATGCTTTTGGCGACGGGGTTCTCCTTCAGTCACTTGGTCGGGGCTATGTGGTGTAGCTGTCTATTAAGTTTACCCGGCGAGTATACGCGTACGCTACGTGATTGCGACGGACTTTTGATCGCTTCAAAATTCCGTGGCAACCGATCAAGTGAGACTAGACTGCTAGATTTATAACATTCATATTAGTTATCACATAACTACTTATGGATTCCAATTATTGTATCACATTCTAGATAAATAGAAAATATTAAACTTTTCGATCGAACAATCAAACACCCAAGTTTTCCCGAAACAGCTCAACACATGAAATAAGTTTAAAAACATTCACTTCATGCCTCAGTACCAACGGTCCAGCCGTAGAAGGGTCAAGCCATCGCCTCATATGTGGCACGCCGTACTGCCCCAAACCCTAAGGTTCAAAGGGCAGTTCAAGACGGTCACATAATCGAGTTAAGGTTTGTTGTCTTTTAGAGGGTCCATCACGTTACTTGCACTACTTTGAACGTTGTTAAACTACGGAAAGATCCAACACTTGGAAATTTCCCGACAGGGGAAAAAGTGGGTATTTATATCCGGTCAAACTTTTCAACATTTTCTAAAATTATTCGGAAAAACCTACAGACGAAGTTAAACTTCCCGATCGAAACACCGAGTCCCCAATACAACCCAGAAAACTCAACTCTTGAGTAAATGTTAAAAATTCCCAGAAAATACAGCACTAACAGAAATAAATTACTGTGCAAACCAAGTGCACTAATTCAACACACTGGCCGCGGAACCGCAGCACGAACCAGGGTGGGGCCGCGGTTCCGCGGCGCATCTGTCGAGTTGAGTGCACGTGCTGCACAGTAACTCCTACAATTCCCCGCTGAATTTTTTGGATATTTTTAATCTGGAAAAATCCACAATTTCAGAAAATTTACAGAGAGGGTCAAGTTTTAGGGTTTTGGGGTTCGATCGGGTTTCTAACATCGTCTACACTCCGCCTAAAGCTCTAGCTAGGCTCTGATACCACTGTAGGGTTCCTAGGCACACTCAAGAGGTTCCACAAGACATCAACCATGCCAAAATCAAAAAATTTCATATGCCGAGAAACCCTAATGAAGATCGTTAACTAGAGGTAAAGGCGAAACTAGAAGCTAATTAACTACTTTAACTACAAGTGAAAGGGGCACAACCTTTGTAGATCCGGTCCTCCACATCCATAGCTACGTGTAGACGTCCCTCCGCTGCGATCATCGGAATCCCGGACTCTAGCGTTGGTTTCATCGGAGAAATGAGCGGGCTAGGTCGTTGACTTCGATGCCGAAGATAATCTACGTCGAGACGACTCTAACTCAAGCTCCATCTTCACAAGGTCATGAAACTTGTGAAGATAACACCCTATACAACATGGCAAGTGGTAGAGGATGAAGAAATAGGAAGTGGGTTCACTTTGGATTTGGATTTCTCACTTGATTTCATCACTTAGAATTTTCTAGCAAGCTTTTCTTTTCTTCATGAAGAAGAAGAAGAAGAAGAAGAAGAAGAAGAAAAAAGAAAATGAATTATTACAAAAAAGAAAATTCAAGTGATTCTTATCATAATGCAATCATGGGTGAAGTAACACATGTAGAGACTAAACTAGAGTTTTGGCTAATGGTTAGGTTAATGAACATAACAAAATGGTAAGACTTTTTCAAAGATGCTATGAAGCATCATGAAACTTCTAGCATGGAAAAAGAAAAAGCCACCATTTAGTTTTAACAAAATAAATAAATAAGTAAAACCCTAACCATTAACCTAAACATGGTTTAAAGTATACACACACCCAAGTTTGCATGTATCATCAAACATGATACAATCTAGTGCACAAAAATATATCACATATACAACTTGTGCACATCAAATGAGAAAATCAATCTTAAGTGAACCAATACTAGTTAATGTAAAGTGATATATCAAATATATAATTATACAATAAATCATTAAATCAATACTTGATTTAATGATCCGGTCATATCGCATATAACCGACTGATATCAAGTGTATCAATGTATCGAATCAACACTTGATTCGGTAACCCGGCTATATCACATATAACCGTCCGATGATACAAATCGCGAGAATAGAATACAGTATCACATACTGGCATTATTCTCGGTTCCGCACATATCTCATATGCGCTCCTATTTCGTTTCGCTTGAGCCAGGAAATCCCTGTGTAGGACTCTAAAGACTCGTCAATACGTCGGCAGTAGGTGGTGATCATATCAATCCCCCACAAGCCGCAAGCGGTCTGCCAAACGTAACGGCTACCCGGGTATTGAGCGATCAGAAGATCAACGAGCAAGCCCGCTCACACTCCTGTGAATCCAACCAGTAACACTTACCGTACAGTCCGGTCTCGTCGTCTGATATGTCGCATATCTTGCCTAGGGATGGTAAACGTCAGACCCCAGTAGCTCGATAAGTCGTGTCGATATGAGGTCTATAACAGTTCGAGAAACTACTGGTAACACTTACCAGTAAATCTCAGCAACCCTGGCCAGAGATTTCCGGTTATAGCCAATCGAACACAGCGCAACATCTACTCCCTATACCGGGAGAGACGAATCCCCTCCTATCGCTCATTGCCTCCATGTGATTCGGGACTGTACCCAAAAACCACCGTTTTGCACGCCCTTTTGGACGTGGTAAGGTGGAAATCAAAGCACAGTGGGAATCACACAAGACTCTATGACGATCTCGGGTCTACAGACTAATCTGTACCAGTGTAACCAGAGAACTGCCATCTGACGTAAGGTATAATACCATCTGAGAGTTCTCGGCGAGTCCGTCCAGTGTACCCAGTCTCCACTGAGCACCCGTATATCATCTCTGATGTCAAACATCAATGGATATGGGATCATCCATCGCCCATCTGTTTGGGTCGAGAAGGTATACGCTGAAAGGTTCCTAGGCACCCTAATGAGGTCTCACAAGGCATCAACCATGCCAATATCAAGAAATACGATGCCGAGAAACCCTAGACTACGGATCGTTAGCTAGATGTCTAGGCGAAACGATAACAAGTTAACACTTAACTAAGAGAATACGGAAATACAACCTTTGTAAATCCGGTGCTCCACCTCCATAGCTCCGCAACGAAGTCCCCTCGCTGTCCAAATGTATTCCCGGGCTCTAACGTCGGCTTCGTCGGAGAAATGGCGAGCTAGGTCGTCGATGTCCATGCCGAATATGATCTACGTCGAGGCATCGCTAGATCAAGCTCTCACTTCACAAAGTCAAGAAACTTGTGAAGAAAACACACTCTACTACTTGGCAAGAGGTAGAGGATGAAGAAATAGGAAGTGGGTAGACTTTAGAATTGGATTTCTCACTTATTTCATCAATCCACCATTGATGAAGTAAGGTTTTCTTCAAGGAAGAAGATGAAGAAGAAGAAGATTATCATATGATAAGTTAAAAGAAAATTATACTTATCATATTATAAACCATGGTCAAGTGTAGAGAACTAACTAAGGTTATGTGAATGGTTAGGGTTAAAATAACAAGACAAAATGGTGACTTGGTCAAAGCTTCATGAAGCTTCAAAAAGCTTCATGAAAGAAAAGAAAGAAAACCATTTTGCTTTTTCTTTTTATGCTTTTATTAATATCCAAAATGAATAAACAAATAATAAAATGAAAAAGCAAAACCCTAATCATTAAGGTAACCATGGTTCAATTCTATACACTTAACCAAAGAAGCATGTATCATCAAACATGATACAAACATTTGTACAAAAAGTATATCACATATATACAACTTGTACAACGAAGTGAGAAAATCCATTTAAAGTGAACCGATACTAGTTAATGCAAAGTAATATATCAAATATATAATTATGCATTAAATCATTAAATCAACACTTGATTTAATGATCCGGTCATATCGCATATAACCGACTAATATCAACAGTAACAACTTATCGAATCAACACTTGATCCGATAACCCGGCTATATCGCATATAACCGATCAATGTCACAAATCGCGAGAATCGAATACAGTATCAAATACTGGTATCATTCTCGGTCCTGCACATATCTCATATGCGCTCCTATTTCGTTTCGCTTGAGCCAGGAAACCTCTGTGTAGGACTCTAAAGACTCGTCAATACGCCGGCAGCGGATGATGATCATATCAAACATCCACAAGCCGCAAGCGGTCTGCTAAACGTAACGGCCACCCGGGTATTGAGCGATCTGAAGATCGACGAGCAAGCCCGCTCACACTCCAGTGAATCCAACCAGTAACACTACCGTACAGTCCGGTCTGATCGTCTGATATGTCGCATATCTTGCCTAGGGGTGGTAAACGTCAGACCCCAATAGCTCGATAAGTCGTGTCGATATGAGGTCTATAACATTTCGAGAAACTACTGGTAACACTTACCAGTAAATCTCAGCAACCCTGGCCAGGGATTTCCTGTTATAGCCAATCAAGCACAGCGCAACATCAACTCCCTATACCGGGAGAGACGAATCCCCTCCTATCGCTCATTGTCTCCATGTGACTCGGGACTGTACCCAAAAACCACCGTTTTGCACGCCCTCTTGGACGTGGTAAGATGGAAATCAAAGCACAGTGGGAACCACACAAGACTCTATGACGATCTCGGGTCAACAGACTACTCTGTACCAGTGTCACCAGAGAACTGCCATCTGACGTGAGGTATAATACCATCTGGGAGTTCTCGGCGAATCCGTCCAGTGTACCCAGTCTCTACTGAGCACCCGTATTTCATCTCTGATGTCAAACACCAATGGATATGGGATCATCCATCGCCCATCTGTATGGGTCGAGAAGGTACACGCTAGTCTACTCTGGTATATCGATGCCCCGTCTCGATACACCCACGACAAGGGACTTTGAAGGATGTACTTGTGGACTACCATGTCCCCACTAGTATGATCCGCATCATATTCCAGGTAGTCAAGTACACATCCTAAGGGCTTTACCAACATGTAACAGAGAGACAATCAGTGTACACGTTAAGGTAAAGGTCAACCAGATAGCATACTATCATGTCGAGCAAGAAAGTCCTCCCTATATATGTCCCAGCATCCACTACAATATACATCCAATGTACAGTAATGGCCTCTAGGGCATACATATAACTAACAATCTCCCACTTGCACTAGGGTCATCTGTAGCAGTGGTTGTAGTATCTCATACTCAACCATCCCATAAAAGTCTCTCTCTGGGAATAGGCCTTCGTGAGTGGATCCGCCGTGCTGTCCTCTGAGTCTACTCTCCTAACCTCGATCCCTTAGAGATCAACCATCTCCATGATCAGGTGATACTGCCTTAGAATATGTCTGGATCACTGATGGGACCTGCGTTCCTTGGCATAAGCCACAACTCCATTGTCACACAATGGGAGGAACATAGTTCATCTCATGAACCAATATACACCCAAACAGCCTCTTTGGTAGCATCTTAAGTAGCGATGTATTCTGCCTTTATCGTCTAGTATGTCACGGTATCTAGCTTGGAACTCTTCCAACATACCGTCCCTTTACTGAGGGTAAAGACAATGCCTGTGACTGACACTTAGTCGTCTTTTTCACCCTGGAACACTTCCAGTGATTCTCCCCAGGATCGAATGATACCATCTCACTACAGCTAGTGAGTAGCCTAACATCCATTTAGATCTATCTCATAGATCCAAAGTCCAGGATTTAGTAGGTATCACTTTGATCCTATATGGAGAATCATAGTGATAAGCGGAGATTGATCGAGCGTAGCATAGGAAACTCCTTCCCTATCAAGAGTATGTCATCCACGTACTCTACGAGGATCACCACCATACTCCCTACTACCTTTTTGTTTATACAAGGTTCATCTACCATTTTGATGATGTCAACTTCTTTGACTAATCCATCAAAACAGATGTTCCAACTCCGCGATGCCTGCTTTATCCTATAAAGCATCTTGCACACGTTTCCGCTGCTCCCACTGTCTACGAGGCCCTCTGGCTGTGTACTTATAGACGCTCTCTTCCAAAACATTATTTAGAAAAGTTGTCATGACACCCAACCACCAGATATCGTAGTCACGGTATGTAGCCGTGGCAAGTAGTATCTGGATGGACTTAAGCATAGGTACTGGAAAAGGTTTCATCATTATCCACGCCTGGTCGATGACGAAGACCTTTAACAAGTCTAGCTTTGAAAGTCTCAACTTTTCGATGTACACCAAGTAATCTTCTCAAGATATACTTGCTCTTGATGGGGATTTAACCCTTCAGATATAGCAACCAAAGTCCATACTTTATTGGTGTATAAGGATTCCATCTCAGATCGCTAAACATCCAGCCATTCTTATAGAGTCTTACTCCTGATGGCCAGCTCGAAACTAGTTGGGTCATCATCTCATGATGCAATCCTCGCTCCCACTGTCATAGAGAAACCGAAGTATCTCTTAGGTGGGTGAGGAACCCTACTAGATCGGCGGAGAGGCTGAGGTTCATTGGTAATTATTGAATCCTTTGGTTCTGTCAAATCTTCAGCTGCATTTTTGTATAGCTGGAACATTTTCAGTTCTACATGACTGACCTTGCCTCGAGCTTGTCCGGATTTGCTTTTCAGACATAGGCCGGACAACCCCAAATCTTAACTACTTAAGAAATAGGCTCTTCCTTTTCCATATCACATATGAAGTGGTAGGCAACTGATTTGATTTGAACCCTATTCAATAGGTATGCAGCTTCTCAAGTGCATAACTCCCAAAAGGAAATAGGTGACTCAGCAGTACTCATCATAGAGCACACCATATCAAATAGGGTGTATCTGCTCCGCCCCGATATACCATCGTGCTATGGTGTATACGGAGGAGTAATGCTGAGAGAGAATCTCATTCTCCTTTAGAATAGTCCAGGAATTCCGTGCTCAAGTATTCTCCTCCTTGATCTCATCAAAGGACATAATACTTATACCCGTATCGGTTCTCTACTTCTAACTTATATTCTGTGAATATCTCAAAAGGTTCGGACTTGTGTTTCAACAGGAACATATGTCTGAATCTTGAGAGATTATCAGAGAATATAATGAAGTATAAAGAACCGGTCTTGGCATGTGTAGACAGGGGACCTACATACATCAACATGTATCATCCCAAGAGTTCATTAACTCTTTCTCTGTTTCCAGTAAACGGAGCTATGGTCATCTTATCTTTGTGACATGACTAGCGAGTTTCACAAGATGTAAATTCAAACTGATTTAAATATGCATCTACATGTAACTACAGCCAGTCGGGTCGCATATATATGACCTAGTCTACAATACCTTAAGAAGGATTCGTTCATTTCTGAACTTTTCCTCTTGTGTGTGTTCCGTATACTAAGAACTGTAGTTTGATTTAGAACATTAATGCTTTTAGATAACGTGCCTGAACCGATCAACTTTTGATATAGGAAATGTTCAAAACATTGTCCAACAATACAAAATTTTATCGTTTCTTTACTAATAAAGAGACAGATATGATTTTGCATAACAGGTTCGGTATCTAATAACATTCGTTCAGAATCAATGTATTGTAATACAGGGTGACAGTGACCAACAGACTTGGCTGCAACACTTGCCCCGTTTTCTGCCTCATGAAACTTATCACCCGTTCTCAGTTCTCTACCTTTCTGTAGCCCTATGTAACATATTACATATCTGGGATCCTGATCTGGTATCACATACCCAGGACGTAAAGGATACTGAGAAACAGTTCTGTATAATGAACATACTCGAAGATGATGCATCAGCATGCACTCTCTTCGTTTGGGCGGCATAGGAATTCTGGTAATCCCTAATTTCCTGCTCTGTCTTATAACAATTATAAGTTGGAGCGGGACCAACGTTCCCCAGCTCAGTATAACAAGCGGGTTCGGTCAATATTCCGTTTTATTATCTTGATTAAGGCGTGATATGGTCGCTACCTGGAGAGAGAGAGAAGAAAACACTCAGCGTGCGCTCTGCAAGAATAGATTGGTTATTATTTTATCTAATCAGGATGGCTCCCACTGCTTTTTATCAAATCTTCCTTCAAACCCTAAAAGGAAAGACTAGCCGGGATTAATTACACACTACAAGTTCGCCAATCTTTCAGCCAGGCCAGTGTCGGTACTTTGAGGGAGGTGCCCCGTGCTTTCGCACGGACCTAATTAATGTAAACCTCGTTTTCCCAGAGGCGTAACCTCGTTGACACCTTTCTAGACACCTACTTGATCGGCTAATTGTAATGTATAAAACTCTCCCAGGAGTAACTCTTACTCGCAGCGGGTATCGGGATCCAACTATCTCATAGAAGGTATGCAATCTCATTGCAAATTTCAACACTTGAAATTCCCGATAATATTTTGCCCCGAACGATCTATGACCTTGACAAGGTCAACAAACCATAGACCGCAAGTCAAGTTCAACCCGTCATTTCTTGATTGAATCAAACCCACCCGCACGACCCTTGACAAGGTCAACAAGGCCGCACGACTACCCTAACCCAATCTGCATCATATGCATAAGCAGATAAATACTGGTTAGCTACCGCACACTGCGCCTTGATAAGGTCAACAAACGCAGCACGAATACTAAACAGGATTTATCTGAAATGACGGAGGGCTACGACAGGTTTTTCTGAAAACCTATTGCGTAATGAACTTGATATCGTTGTAGGATCGAATGAATTTTAAAATGGAGTGCTTTTGAGGCTTTTCTAGTTTTGCCAAAGGAGTCACTCCCGGTGAAGGGATCGTCGGTCCTTTCCTCGTCGAATGAGGTGCGGGATATATCATATATATCACTGTGCAAAGCAAAAACTCTTAAAAGCAATCAAAAGACAAACCGAGTGTGTAGCATCTGCCAGTTATTGCTAAAGGAGTCACTCCCGGTGAAGGGATCTCGGTCCTTTCCTTATCGAATAAGGTGCAGGATATATCATATATACATCTGTGCAAAGCAAGAACTGTAGCTACCTGTTTTATTTTTGAAATTCGATTCTACAACATCTTAGGTTTCTTTTACTTTCATTAATCATATTAATGAAGTCCCATCATTTAAGTACCTAAACATCACAGATAAATACGACGTACACTTATGCCATCCGCATTCGCCTCGATGTCCCCTCGTGCACCGTTAGGTTAGGTAACTAACGGCAGAGCGGGGCAGGGCTAGCACGGGTGTAAAACATAAGTAACGTCTATATAATATATCATATATACTATATACTGTATCCATCACAGAACATCACATGATCACATCACAGATATCGCAGCAGAAGAATCATATGAAACATTGGATATACTAGGACGTCCGTGTTTTCAATACGAGCCAGTATAAAACACGGATTCCACGGTCGTGATGAATAGCCAAACCCACACCCCTAGACCCCTACGAGAGCGGCAAGCAACCCTACCAATTCTGGAGTTAGGAGACCCGGACTCGACTCCTCGAGTTGGTCTCCCACTGGACTCCAGAACCCGGTTACTTGTGCTCTCCTCCTTGGGTCTATCCTAGTGCGGAAAAGTAAATAATATACAAACGGTGACATCTTCCGCAACCTGGAAGTGCCCCAAATAAAAGAATATTACATACAAGTTTTTACATGAATGAAAATGAAAAACACTCATCTCACATAAAAAACCCCGGCTATTCAAACACGACGATCCAATATAACATATCCAGCAACACATAACATCACATGTCATCAACGTAAGTAAATATGTCCATCCCAATTGTCGTTGACATATAGCAACGAAACCGGCGATATCACATATTACACTTACGGTCACAGAAAAGAAAGTGTAAAACTACAACAGTTGGAATCCGCAACCACCTCAGACATCGCATGCCTGACCAAATGAATTACTTAGACATCGCATGCCTAACAATTATAAACCCCGCATTTTAGTCTCAAAATCGAAAACACTTTTCAATACCAAGTCGGGCAATTCAACAAGATTCCCGACATCCTGATCGAATGCTCGTCGCAAACTTTAGTAGGCGGCCGCACCCCCGACGCCGTCGACGAAGTGCACCAAGGCGGAACACCGCTACCGCGAGCACCCGAACGGATGCTTTCGGCGACGGGGTTCTCCTACAGTCACTTGGTCGGGGCTATGGGGCGAGGCTGTCTATTAAGTTTACCCGGCGAGTATCCGCGTACGCTACGTGATTGCGACGGACTTTTGATCGCATCAAAATTCCGTGGCAACCGATCAAGTGAGACTAAAGTGCTATGTTTATAACATTCATTCAGTTATCTCATAACTTCTTGTGAATTCCAATTATTGTATCACATTCCAGATAAATAGAAAATGTCAAACTTTCCGATCGAACAATCGAACACCCAAGTTTTCCCGATACAGATCAACACATGAAATATGAGTCTAACAACATTCAGTTCGTGCCTCAGTACTAACGGTCCAGCCGTAGAAGGGTCAAGCCAACGCCTCACATGTGGCACGCCGTACTGCCCCAAACCCGAAGGTTCAAAGGGCAGTTCAAGACGGTCACATAATCGAGTTAAGGTTTGTTGTCTTCTAGAGGGACCATCGCGTTACTTGCACTACTTAGAACGTCGTTAAACTACGGAAAAATCCAACACTTGGAAATTTCCCGACAGGGGAAAAATTGGGTATTTATATCCGGTCGAACTTTTTAACATATTCTAAAAATACCCGGAAAAGCACACCGACAAAAATTAGACAGTCCGATCGAATACACCGAGTCCCCAATACAACCCAGTAAATACAACTCTGGAATAAATATTAAAAACATCCAGAACACACAAGAAACACCAACAGAAACAACTGAAGAAAACACACATCCTGATCATCACAGACGGCCGCGGAACCGCCGCAAAAGGGGGGTCAACGCCGCGGTTCCGCGGCCGTACTGTTGAATTAGGTTGTCGTTTTCTCCAGTTTTTCTTAGAATTTCCTACACATTTCTCTGCATATTTTTAATTCCAAAAAATCCACAATTTACAGAATTGTCCAGAGAGCATTTTTCAAGTCGGGGTTTTGGGTCGATCGGACTTCTAACTCCGTCGAGACTTCGCCTAAGGCTCTAGGTAGGCTCTGATACCACTGAAAGGTTCCTAGGCACCCTAATGAGGTCTCACAAGGCATCAACCATGCCAATATCAAGAAATACGGTACCGAGAAATCCTAGACTACGGATCGTTAGCTAGATGTCTAGGCGAAACGATAACAAGTTAACACTTAACTAAGAGAATACGGAAATACAACCTTTGTAGATCCGGTGCTCCACCTCCATAGCTCCACAACGAAGTCCCCTCGCTGTCCAAATGTATTCCCGGGCTCTGACGTCGGCTTCGTCGGAGAAATGGCGAGCTAGGTCGTCGATGTCCATGCCGAAGATGATCTACGTCGAGGCATCGCTAGATCAAGCTCTCACTTCACAAAGTCAAGAAACTTGTGAAGAAAACACACTTTACTACTTGGCAAGAGGTAGAGGATGAAGAAATAGGAAGTGGGTAGACTTTAGAATTGGATTTCTCACTTGTTTCATCAATCCACCATTGATGAAGTAAGGTTTTCTTCAAGGAAGAAGATGAAGAAGAAGAAGATTATCATATGATAAGTTAAAAGAAAATAATACTTATCATATTATAAACCATGGTCAATTGTAGAGAACTAACTAAGGTTATGTGAATGGTTAGGGTTAAAAGAACAAGATAAAATGGTGACTTGGTCAAAGCTTCATGAAGCTTCAAAAAGCTTCATGAAACAAAAGAAAGAAAACCATTTTGCATTTTCTTTTTATGCTTTTATTAATATCCAAAATGAATAAACAAATAATAAAATGAAAAAGCAAAACCCTAATCATTAAGGTAACCATGGTTCAATTCTATACACTTAACCAAAGAAGCATGTATCATCAAACATGATACAAACATTTGTACAAAAAGTATATCACATATATACAACTTGTACAACGAAGTGAGAAAATCCATTTAAAGTGAACCGATACTAGTTAATGCAAAGTAATATATCAAATATATAATTATGCATTAAATCATTAAATCAACACTTGATTTAATGATCCGGTCATATCGCATATAACCGACTAATATCAACAGTAACAACTTATCGAATCAACACTTGATCCGATAACCCGGCTATATCGCATATAACCGATCAATGTCACAAATCGCGAGAATCGAATACAGTATCACATACTGGTATCATTCTCGGTCCCGCACATATCTCATATGCGCTCCTATTTCGTTTCGCTTGAGCCAGGAAACCTCTGTGTAGGACTCTAAAGACTCGTCAATACGCCGGCAGCGGATGATGATCATATCAAACATCCACAAGCCGCAAGCGGTCTGCTAAACGTAACGGCCACCCGGATATTGAGCGATCTGAAGATCGACGAGCAAGCCCGCTCACACTCCAGTGAATCCAACCAGTAACACTACCGTACAGTCCGGTCTGATCGTCTGATATGTCGCATATCTTGCCTAGGGGTGGTAAACGTCAGACCCCAATAGCTCGATAAGTCGTGTCGATATGAGGTCTATAACATTTCGAGAAACTACTGGTAACACTTACCAGTAAATCTCAGCAACCCTGGCCAGGGATTTCCTATTATAGCCAATCGAGCACAGCGCAACATCAACTCCCTATACCGGGAGAGACGAATCCCCTCCTATCGCTCATTGTCTCCATGTGACTCGGGACTGTACCCAAAAACCACCGTTTTGCACGCCCTCTTGGACGTGGTAAGATGGAAATCAAAGCACAGTGGGAACCACACAAGACTCTATGACGATCTCGGGTCAACAGACTACTCTGTACCAGTGTCACCAGAGAACTGCCATCTGACGTGAGGTATAATACCATCTGGGAGTTCTCGGCGAGTCCGTCCAGTGTACCCAGTCTCTACTGAGCACCCGTATATCATCTCTGATGTCAAACACCAATGGATATGGGATCATCCATCGCCCATCTGTATGGGTCGAGAAGGTACACGCTAGTCTACTCTGGTATATCGATGCCCCGTCTCGATACACCCACGACTAGGGACTTTGAAGGATGTACTTGTGGACTACCATGTCCCCACTAGTATGATCTGCATCATAGTCCAGGTAGTCAAGTACACATCCTAAGGGCTTTACCAACATGTAACAGAGAGACAATCAGTGTACACGTTAAGGTAAAGGTCAACCAGATAGCATACTATCATGTCGAGCAAGAAAGTCCTCCCTATATATGTCCCAGCATCCACTACAATATACATCCAATGTACAGTAATGGCCTCTAGGGCATACATATAACTAACATACGCTAGTCTACTCTGGTATATCGATGTCCCGTCTCGATACACCCACGACTAGGGACCTTGAAGGATGTATTTATGGACTACCATGTCCCCACTAGTATGATCCGCATAATAGTCCAGTTAGTCAAGTACACATCCTAAGGGCTTTACCAACATGTAACAGAGAGACAATCAGTGTACACGTTAAGGTAAAGAGCAACCAGATAGCATACTATCATGTCGAGCAAGAAAGTCCTCCCTATATATGTCTCAGCATCCACTACAATATACATCCTATGTACAGTAATGGCCTTTAGGGCATACATATAACTAACAAGCGGGAGGTCGAGGAAGCTCGGCATGTTTGGAGCTCGGAGACGAGAGAGAGACCGAGGAAGCTCGGCACGAGAGAAGGCTCAGAGACGAGTGAGGAGACTGAGGAAGTTCGGAGACGGGCTGTTGGTAGTCTCCTAGATGGAGGTGAAATGTCTTTCACGGGGGGTCTCCCGAAAGGTCGGGTACGTCCCCCGAGAAGGGGACCTGGGGAATTTCCCCGATGCGGCTCATATATTCCACTCCGTGGAATCCGGGATGCGCCATCTGCCACGTGTCGTAATATGATGAGACACCACTTGTGAGCATCATCAATTTCTAATCACTTTGTGGTTAACCAAAAGACAGGTTTCAGATATATATTTCAAGTCTTCTATCACTAAACAGGCCACATATTTTGCCCGTCACAATAAAAAGAAAAAGAATATTTTTATTCGATTTATTGTGTCTGCCTTTTAATTGAAAAAAAAAATACTAAAGCAATCTTCATCTTTGTATGTTGTATTACATTGCAACATAATTTAGTTTAACATCAGGGCATCTATGTTGTTGCCATAAATCCATATAGCATCACGTAAACAAATCTTTTTCAAATTTTTTTCTACCATCGTTTGTCGTATCAGCATCTTATCAAGATGATGATATGGGGAGTTTCTGATCCATGGATCATGATCTTCTTGTTAGAGATGCTGGCAGAAGACAGATCCCCACACACGAAAAATCGAACCTTTAGATTTAACCATGGTTCAATAATATTAATTTTTCTTGAATAAATTCAATGAATGTATATGTAGCATTCACTGTTGGATGTGGAAACAAATGGAGGAAGACACAGAGAGTTGAGCAAAGGGAAGAAAGCCTGGAGGAGCCCATCAATGGTCATGCAAGGCAACTTGCCTCTTTATAAGGTGCCATGTCATCTCACTTGTCTCTTCAAATTGATTTACGATGCAAGACACAAAAAGTTTGGTGGTGGAATTAGATGGCCACATGCACTACTTTGCTTAGATTGTTCTCATGCTTCTAGATGATGTTATTATTTTCCTAATACATGACCATGACACCATATTGGTTGATTCATTCCAACAACACCACATTTTCATTTCTTCTCCTCCTGGACTTTTTGCACGTGCCATGGACCTGCATGGAAAAATAATTGTAGGGATAACTTGCTTAAATTATTTTTCACAAATATGTTAATTAATAGGGATTTTTTTGAAAAAATTAAGTGGGCCAATTTTTACTTTGGGATTAGCGTTCCACTAGTATTAAGCAGGTGCGATGCACGTTTGTATATTTTAAAATAGAAAAAGATTTGAGAATTCAAAAAAAGAATTAGTTAAAATAATATGGATTTTAAAGTTTTTTGCAGGATTTTTATTTTTTTTGTTAAATTAATAAGTTAGCTATCTTAAATAATTTTTAAAAACCGTTATCATCTTAACTTAAAGTATTTAAGATGTTTCTCAAACAAAAAAAAGTGGCTTAAACTAAAAAACTAACAAATCTCTTTTTTCTATATCCTATTAATTAATTATGTGCATTGCATGTGCCATAATAAGTTAACACGTCATCGCTGCTTAGATGGCGGCAAGTTAATGGGGTTTATTTTGCACGTGCTGGGTATATCCTCCTTTGGTATTAATATAGTAGAGATGAGAGAATTTTCTCATTTTTTTGCAATACCTAATTGGAAAAAAAAAGGAGAACCTTTTTTGGATCAAAAATACTTCTTTTACCACAATTTGTTTACCCAAAATTTTATCTAAGAGACAAACACCACGGACCCACCTATTTGACGCCATTATCTTGATATTGTGGGTTTTACCATTTTGTTTTTTGGGTAAACTTTTTGGTAGACAAATTGTAGATAGGAAAAGAATTGCTCTTTTCTTATATCCCATGAGTTCTATTTATAACAGTAAAGGTTAATTAATCTTGCTTTTTCACACATTTTATGAGAAGTAAAATTGATTGACTTATCTTTTTCAAAACGCTTGCAGATCCAACAGATGCAGTTGCAATATCATTTTTTATTGGTTTGAAAAACATAATTTGAACTATTTGCTTTGCTACATCTTTGTTTGCTTAAATGTAGTAGAATGCACTTAGATAATACTTATCTCTTCATATATAACGTTAAAACACTCCAGTAGTCGAAGAAGCTATCCAATTCAGATATATGTTTTGCGATTCAAAATTATGTTTTTAGCTGAGTATTGAAGCAACAATTAATTAATTAAACCGAACACATGTTTTTAAGAGTCGATTTAGTTGAAGTGCATGAAACTCAACTAAAAAAGGTAATATATACATAAATCCTAAAGACTTTATATGACATATTAAAATCTTCATAATCTTTATGATTCATGTATATATTAATCAAAATTAGAGTTTTATTATTTTTTACACAAATCTTTTAAGGCTTTTAAATCAAAATAAACATTGCGAAGGAGCGCAGATTGCCAGATTGCAAATAAATTTCCACATTTTTAACTATAATACGCTTTTCTTGTATTCACCTCATGGCACGGGCAGATCCACTAAGAAGATAGAAGTGGTACGTGCTCTATTTGAAAATATCAAAATATATAAATTAATATATATTTTATTCGAGCTTCGGAAATTTTTGGTAGTGTATTATATATGTTTGTAGTGTAAATAAAGCAATAAGACCTTAATCCAAGCTGAAGCCGTAACGTGTTTTGTTTTCAACAAAAAGTTTTCAGTTCAATTTCCCGTGTCCTTTTGATTATTTTTAAAAGGTTTTAATTTCATTGCGCCTTTCCTTTCTTTTTAAAAAAAATGATTCTTCCACTAAACTGATTTAAAACTCTGTTTTAAATTATATGATGATTTTTTAAAAAATATTTATTATGATTTTTTAACTTAACATTGCTTCTTTTTTCTTTATTGCCCGGTTAATGAAAAATTCCTAGATCCAGCCTCGCTTCTGTCATTTCACACGTTTCACAACTTTTCACAACAGTGCACAAGTCCATGATATTTTATTTAAATAGCATCAAAAGTATTAGGATAAATTGTTGATAACCCCCGGACCCTTTAAAACTTGTCAAAAAATCCCTGAACCTTATTATGTAGAAGAAAACCCCGTAATCCCATAAAGAATTCCCTGAGATACCAAAGGCTTTTTGTATTTTAGTATATCCAAAAAATGCTCATGCCTTACCTATGTGAGCATAGCACACATGACAGCTGCCATTTCATGGCAATAAAGCAGCAATTCACTTGCCTGTGACATCTATTCTGTGTTGATTTTTGCTAAGCATTAAATGTTTTTACCAATCCTTTTCCCCTGCAAACTCACTATTTTTCCCACCAAAAACCCAATTTACTATCAGAACTAGAATTATCTCTTTCATTTTGTCCATTCCATTATTTTCTCTCATTTAAACTACTTAGATGTTAATGCAACTTTTTTAGATGTTAGAGGCAAGTGATTAGATATTACAGACAACTGTGTAGATGTTACAGGCAACTTTGCAGATATTACAGGTGAGTAATTATTTGTTGCAAGCAACTGTTTAGATGTTTCAGGGAACTACTTAGATATTACATGCAGCTTTTTTAGATATTACATGCAAGTGATTAGATGTTGCAGGCAACTGCTTAGATCTTATAGGCAACTCTGTAGATATTACAGGCAAGTGGTTATATCATGCCTCACTTCCTAAAAGACGGGAGCAGGCACGTAACGAGGCCCGCGGTATATTTATTTCGAGAAAGTCTTTTCTCGAAACAAATACGCTAAGCTTATATAAGCAATATAAAATGACACAAGAATAATCATGAAACTGGAATTTCCAACAATAATTTTATTTACATTCAAATTTCACAAGTTTCATTACAAAGGTCTGAACGAGAAACAAAAACATAAAGCTTAAACATGTGGCTTTCTGAAATAAAAACTGAATGAAACTAAAGATCGGCTTGTAACTTGAGCTGGTCGTAGTCCTCTACAGTCGCTTCCATCTCTACAGTCTCTAAATTATCTGATGATTATTCTAAGAAAACAAAAATGGGTGGAATGTCCGTCAGCGAACTTACGCTCGGTAAGTCCCCAAAAAGGATGGGTGTGTTGGTTATAATGCCCTCAAGAAAATTATTGTAATCACAGGCAAACGATTATGATGATTGAGGGAGGACCTATGCGGGTAGAACAGTCTTACACGAGATAATAATATACTATCTGGTTCATCTCTATAATCATGTTCATGTATAATGTGGTATTGCAGATCACTATTATATATTGATAGAGCCCATAGGATTCTTACTTGACTACCAGGGTTATTGTGGCGATCACACTTGTAAGAACTGGGTAGTTTATAAGCAAATCCTTAAATGTCCTTAGTCACGGGAATACCGATACTGGGCATCGATATTCTAGACCTGACTAGTGTATACGCTTCTTGACCCAGACGAGGGGCGATGGCCGGTCTCACAGCCATTGGTGTCAGTCACCAAAGATAGTATACAGGTGCTCACTGGAGGTGAGTACACTGGACGGACTCACCGAGAACATGCTAGGTGGTATTATACCTATTGTCAGATAGCAGTTCTTAGGTGACATGAGTACAGGTTAGTCTTTTGACCTGAGATCGTCATTTGTCACGTATGAGTTCCCACCGTGCTTTGATTACTATCCTACCACGGCTCAAAAGAGTCATGCAAACAGGTTTTAGTTTGGTACAGTCCCGAGCCGCATAAAGGCAGTGAGTGGATCATCGGGGATTCGTCTCTCCCGGTATTAGGATAGATGTTGCACTGTGCACGGGTGGCAATCACCAGAAATTCATGGCCAAGCTGGATGAGAATTACTGATTTGGATCAGTAGTTTCTCAGCAGGTAATGGGTTTCACACCGACAGGATTTATCGCATTATTAAGGGTCTGATTTTATCCACCCCCTAAACTCGATATGCGATACTCTTAGACGAACAGACCGGACTATATGGAGATTGTCACAGACAGGCTCAGTAGGGGTACGGATTAGTTTGCTCATCGGCCTTCCTTTCGTTCAATACCTGGATAGCCGTTACGTACAGTTAGTGCCGTTGACGCACTTGTGGTTAAACACATTGCCAGTGTATTGACGAGTCTTTAGAGTCCCACACAGAGGGTTTTCCCAGTTCAGGAAAAACGATGTAGTGGCCGTATTTTGATACGTGCAGGGTTCTGATTAGGTATGCATACTAGCTATACGGATTTTAATCGGGTGGATGATAATACTCGCCGGCTTTGGATTAAGCCGGATTATTAAATCAAGTTTTGATTTAATAATTTACATATATATATATATATATTCTAATATTATATTCATTGTATTTTTCTATCTCTTGGGTATTCGTATTTTGATACGAATACGGCCATATATTTGCGTGGACGTATTCTTGTATTCATACAAGAATACTTCTAGAAGGAGAACACCTCATTTCTAGGTTTTTCTTTAAAAAGAAATTATGAAATAATGTGGAAAAGATAAATGGTGGAAGGTATGAGCAAATGAATTATTAATTCATTTGCACATACTATTCAAGTATGGTTGTAATTTTAAAATGGTAAAAAATCTTTTAACAAAAAAATGATGAATGGTTGAATTTGAAAAAAAGATTTTTGTTCTACTATTTTGCTTCTCTCTCTCTTCTATGGCTTCTCCTCCTCCTTCTTCATTATCTTCAACCCTCTCATGAGTTAAAAATCATGAAAATAAAAGAGAAAGAAAAATGCTTGAACACTCACACACATAACTAAGTATCCTAAATTAGCAACCTAGGATCTTTTGTTACTTCATTGATGAAGTTGAAACCTGAACTTGGTTCTCTCGGGTGGATCATCTTCGGTGAAGAAAGATCGGTTTGTAAGTGCGATCCAGAGCTCTTGAGAGTATGCAAGAGTTCAACCCAATTGGAGCAAATGAAGACACTACAAACGTTGTGATTTTTATCCTTTTTGTGCTTACTAGTTTAGATGTTTAGAGTAGATTCTTGGGTTTAGATTTCTAGTGCCATCAAAATTTTTGTTTTTGGATTCCGCATTGGCCGCGGGTTAGCGACGAGTGTACTAGGAACTTTCAATGGTATCAGAGCCATCCAAACACCCTAAACTAGATTGTTATGACTTCTGAATCTTGCCGGTTTTTGCTCCGCAAAAATTGCCGTAAAACCAGTAAAGAATTTCATGTTATCTTGATGTTTTGACTCCTCGTCGGCTCTCGGTTTGGACCGAGAAGCCGTAGGGAGGTGCATGGGGACCCGGGCATGTTCCGGAAAGACCACCCCCTACCCCGAGACCACCCTAAGGTGTCCTTAGGGGGTGGGGACCCGAGTCCTGCCTCACAAGGCAGGCTCGGGTCTGCTTCCCCCTTGGCCACCTCAGGGTGGCCTAGGGGGTGGGTACCCCCTATATGCCTCCGGATCGACATTAATTTTGTGTCGGGGCCCTCTGTGAGTTTTCGGATCAATATGAGCTCATTTCGGTCTCCCGGAGTGGGTTTTAGCATGAAATTTTTGCCAGTTTTTAGCCCACTTGATTTTCGGTATTTTGGAAAATTAAAGTGTTGGCTATTTGTGTGCGTTATTTGATTGTCGTAAGCTTAGTGATGGTTGAGTGTGTCATAACGTTTGGTAAAATTTCGTCTAATTGCTATACATATTAATTAGATGGGGTTACGGGATTGATACTCCCAAGTTTGCATATTCTGTGATGGATATTGCTTGTTGATTATGGTTGTGTTGGATTTATCGCGACGGATAGCCCGGAGTATTTAGTATTAGATATAATTCTCTGTGATGTAATGTATATTCATATCGTGTGACGAGCGTCTGACATGTGGATTGTCGTCATCGCGGGTTGTATTATTCTTTGGGGCACGTCATGGTTGCAGACGTAGTTACCGTTGTATATTCAGGTTTTCATTACATGCACTAGGATTACCCCACAGCGGAGTGCTTGAGTAGCTGGGTTCTAGAGGGCAACGGGCCTCCATCTCATGGCGTTGAAACCGGAGTGCCTTACTCTAAAATTGGCAAGCTATTCGCAGCACTCGTAGGGGTTATAGGATTGACCTGCAGAGGGGTGCTCAAGTCACCGGATTTTGGAAGTGTTGAGTGGCTCATTCACTTCGTTGATTTGGGTTGCCTCGTTTCTGGGATTAGCGAGTGGCTTGCCGCACTCGTAGGGGTCTAGAGTATGATACTACGGGCTATCCATACTACCGGAAAATTGCATTTCATATTTGTCTCCATTGAAATGTACTTTTCCTAGTTTATCCGTATTTCCATATTGTGTTTGTTTCCGCTGTAATGCTTCTGTGATGTTGCTTGATATCATGCATGAGGCGAATGCTGCTATATTATATATATATATAGTAGACGCTATATATGTTTTGCATCCGTGCTATTCCTGTCCCCGTCCTACCGTAAGTTAAGTAATCTTACGGTGAAGACCCGGGACCATGTAGTGAATGCGAATGACATATATGCGCGTGCCTATTTTTGTTTCTTTCTGGCATGATATGATTAATTGATGGGACTGTATTAATTCTGATTAATGCAAGAAAAACAAACCTAAATGATATTGTTGGAACCAATTTTTGAAAACTATATGCGTTTCCTTTTGTTTTTCAAAGCGGTATTCAGTGATGAATATCCAGCACTTCATCCGACGAGGCAAGTGTAGAGTGTTTTTTGTCACCCTATTGAGATGGGAATACGCGCGCGCTGGTCAGGTGCATTACAGATTCCCCTTGTCTACGGTAGGCTGTGGTTTATTGATTGTGGGGATCCGAATCTCCGGCACCCGCGGACTAAACTGTCGTTAATTACCCTTCGCATTTGGAACGAGAGAACCTCCGATTGACAGGTTAAACTGGTCATGCGAACTCAATATGCAGTGTTATGTTTTGAAGGGGTTTTGGATATATCGAGGGTTCCGCAGAGTTTTTACGGGGGTCCCGCTACCTGGATAGCGGGCTGGGAGTCAAGGGGGCTAGGCGCTGCGGGGTGCGGCGCAGCGCCCCGGTAAATTTTGTTTTAAGGGAGGGACAGTGTTGTCGAGTGTGTGTGTATGTATGTATATATATACATGTACATATATATACATATATATATATATATATATATATATATATAGATACACACACACACACACATATATAAAGGGGAAAAGCGTTCAAAGGACACGTGGGGCCAGCGCCTCAAGTGCCTAGCACACGAGTGCTGGGCGCTTAGGCGCTGGCGCATCATGTGCCCGGCACGTGAAGGGCGGGCGCTTGAGCGCAACCGCATCACGTGCCCGGCACGTAGGCGCTGGGCGCTGAAGCACAGGGTGCTCGAGCGTGAGCGCCTCACGTGCCCGGCATGTGGGCGCTGGGCGCTTGAGCGCTCGGGCGCCGGGTGCTCGGGCGCTTGGGAGCGCTAGCGCATCGCGTGCCCGGCACGTGGGCACTGGGCGCTCGAGCACTTGTGCTTCACGTGCCTGGCACGTGGGCGCTGAGCGCTAGGCGCTCGGGCGCCGGCGAGAAAAAGGGGCTTTTAGCCCCAGAAATAGGATTTAAACTCCCGAAAGAGGATTTAGAGTGGAGTTAAACTCTTAAGATGTTTTTGGAGATAATGAAAGGGGCTTCTCCCTTGAACTCTGGATCTTCGCAAAGTGGGATTTTTGGGAGATGGGTCCCCTTCTTCTTCCCCTCGGTTGGCCGGATCTTGGATGAAAAGGGGGGTGATTTTAAAAATCTCTTCTTTTTAAGATCTGATGGAAGATCCAAGCTCCCCTTTGTGGGTTTTGTGGTGAAAAACTATTTAGTTTTGGAAAAGGGAGAGTAAAACTCTTGATTTAATTCAAAAGAAAGAAGAAGGTTTTAGAATCTTGAGGAAGGAGAAGATCACAGATCTTGATTCTTTTTGCGAGAGAGAAAAAGTTGTTGAGATATTTTCATTATCTTTGCCTTTATAGGCTATACACTTTACATATAGCTCCTTGGGCTTTACAAAATGACATTTTGCACATCTCACGCCTCAATGTGGTATTTCTTTTTGCACATAAGCCATGAGCTTTACAAAAATTTGGCTTTATGCCCATTTTCTTTACATTTAGTCATAAAATAAAATAAAATAAATGCACCAAAATTATTTATTACAAAATTTTTATTTTGGCCTGGGGGAGGCCGGCCGCTTCCTGTTCGGACTCGACTTGGTCATGGCCCACTTGGTATGGGCTTGGGCCCACTGGCTTGGGGTTGACTTTGACTTTGACTTGGTCAACCGGGGTGTAAATTTTTACCCTAACAAATTGCCCCCATCAATAAATGCACACCACACATGGGGGTCCTGTGCATGAAATTGATGGATCTTCTTTCACGTGGAGGCGACTTGATTTAGTTCCCGCTTTTTAGGAAGCTGGCACTGCCCTTTTCAAGACATGGACGGTCGATGCTGCCCTTTTTGCGACGTGGATGGTCGGTGCTGCCATTTTAGCGATGTGGGCGGTCGGTGCTGCCCTTTTAGCGACTTGGACGGTCGATTCTGCCCTTTTAACGACTTGGACGGTCGATGCTGCCCTTTTCGTGACTTGGACGGTCGGTTTTGCCCTTTTCACGACTTGGACGGTCGGTTCTGCTCTTTTCGCGACTTGGACGGTCGGTTCTGCTCTTTTTGCGACTTGGACGGTCGGTGCTGCCCATTTAGCGACTTGGACGGTCGGCTTTGCCCTTTTTACGACTTGGATGGTCGGTGCTGCCCTTTTAGCGACTTGGAAGGTCGGTTCTGCCCTTTTAGCGACTTGGACGGTCGGTGCTGCCCTTTTTGCGACGTGGACGGTTGGCTCTGCCCTTTTTGCGACTTGGACGGTCGATGCTGCCCTTTTAGCGACTTGGATGGTCGGTTCTGCCATTTTAGCGACGTGGACGGTCAGTGCTGCCTTTTTAGCGACTTGGACGGTCGGCTTTGCCCTTTTAGCGACTTGGACGGTCGGTGCTGCCCTTTTAGCGACTTGGACGGTCGGTGCTGCCTTTTTTGCTACGTGGACGGTCGGTTCTGCCATTTTAGCGACTTGGACGGTCGGCTCTGCCCTTTTTCGAATTGGACGGTTGATGGGTTGATTTCCCCCATTCCCAGTTTAACGACTTAGGGGTCATCCGTTCCCATTTTAACGACTTAGAGGTCATATATTCCCAGTTTAAAGACTTAAGGGTCGTTTAGATTGGAGTTTGGAATTTTGGGGTTAGGGTAGGCATCAGCGTTGCTAACACTGAAGCACATGTGCCAGGAGCAATTCATCATTTGGCTTTTCCTGTTGGGGGGCGATGGCTTAGGAGACAGGTTTAGGTCCCTATCACCTAAGGCTTTTCAATTTTATCAGCCGAAAGGGTCCCATAAAAGCATTTTCTCCCCACGAGTTGAAAGGATCTCGTAGGTGTACTTTCTTCTTAGGAGTCGTGAGGACTCCTAAGTTTTTTTTGAGTCGTAAGGATCTCACGAAGGTGTTTTCTTACGAGTCGTGAGGATCTCGTAAGGTTTGTTCTCCTCATGCATCGTGAGGACGCATGAGTGGGTCTTCCCAAATGGAGCATAATTCCAAGGGCGGAGACTGGCCGTTGGTCGGGTGATTGCAATGGGGCATGGGTATGATGAGAATTATTTAAGCCCGTGGATTGTATACGGTAGCCAGTTTGGGGACCAACCGTAGGGCCGGGGGAATTTTGGAAAATTGGATTTTGGTTGGCGTCTGCATCGCTGCACTGGAATATGGTACCAGGAGCCACTCATCATTCGCCGTTGGGGCATTCAGAATTTGGTTGGCGTCTGCATCGCTGCACTGGAATATGGTACCAGGAGCGACTCATCATTCGCCATTTGGAGACTTGGAATTTGGATCTTGTTTGGCATCAGTATTGCTGGGCTGGAATAATACCAGGAGCAACTCATCATTTACCCCGGGAGGAATTGGGATTTGGTTTCTGGGTCGGCATCAGCATCGCTAACACTGAAACGTAACGCCAGAAGCGACTCATCATTTGCCATATCCCATTAGGGAGCGATGGCTTAGGAGACATGTTTAGGTCCCTGTCACCTAAGACTTTTCAATTTTATGAGCCGTAAGGGTCTCATAAAAGCATTTTCTCCCTATAAGTTGAGAGGATCTCGCAGGTGTATGTTCTCCTTAGGAATCGTGAGGATTCCTAAGTGTGTTGCTCCTTTGTGAGTCGTTGTTAGTTATATGTATGCCCTAGAGGCCATTACTATACATAGGATGTATATTGTAGTGGATGCTTGGACATATATAGGGAGGACTTTCTTGCTCGACATGATAGTATGCTATCTGGTTACTCTTTACCTTAACGTGTACACTGATTGTCTCTCTGTTACATGTTGGTAAAGCCCTTAGGATGTGTATTTGACTACCTGGACTATGATGCGGATCATACTAGTGGGGACATGGTAGTCCATAAGTACATCCTTCAAGGTCCCTAGTCGTGGGTGTATCGAGACGGGGCATCGATATACCATAGTAGACTAGCGTATACCTTCTCGACCCATACAGATGGGCGATGGATAATCCCATATCCATTGGTGTTTGACATCAGAGATGATATACGACTGCTCAGTGGAGACTGGGTATACTGGACGGACTCGCCGAGAACTCCCAGATGGTATTATACCTTACGTCAGATGGCAGTTCTCTGGTGACACTGGTACAGGTTAGTCTGTAGACCCGAGATCGTCGTAGAGTCTTGTGTGATTCCTATTGTGCTTTGATTTCCACCTTACCACGTCCAAGAGGGCGTGCAAAACGGTGGTTTTTGGGTACAGTCCCGAGTCACATGGAGGCAATGAGCGATAGGAGGGGATTCGTCTCTCCCGGTATAGGGAGTTGATGTTGCGCTGTGTTCGATTGGCTATAACCGGAAATCCCTGGCCAGGGTTGCTGAGATTTACTGGTAAGTGTTACCAGTAGTTTCTTGAACTATTATAGACCTCACATCGACACGACTTATCGAGCTACTGGGGTCTGACGTTTACCACCCCTAGGCGAGATATGCGACATATCAGACGAACAGACCGGACTGTACGGTAAGTGTTACTGGTTGGATTCACAGGAGTGTGAGCGGGCTTGCTCGTCGATCTTCTGATCGCTCAATACCCGGGTGGCCGTTACGTTTAGCAGACCGCTTGCGGCTTGTGGGTGTTTGATATGATCATCACCTGCTGCCGGCTTATTGACGAGTCTTTAGAGTCCTACACAGAGGTTTCCTGGCTCAAGAGAAATGAAATAGGAGCGCATATGAGATATGTGGGGACCGAGAATAATACCAGTATATGATACTGTATTCTATTCTCGTGATATGTATCATGGGATAGTTATATGTGATATAGCCGGGTTACCGAATCAAATGTTGATTCGATACATTGATACACATGATATTAGTCGGTTATATGCAGTATGACCGGATCATTAAATCAAGTGTTGATTTAATGATTTAATGTATAATTATATATTTGATATATTACTTTGCATTAACTAGTATTAGTTCACTCAAGATTGATTTTCTCACTTGAAATGCACAAGTTGTATATGCGATATATTTTTGTGCACTTGTTTGTATCATGTTTGATGATACATGCAAACTTGGGTTTGTGTTTACTTTAAACCATGTTTAAGTGAATGGTTAGGGTTTTATTATCTTCTCTTGATTATTTATTTTATTTATTTATTCTTTTTAGCAAGAAAAGAAATGGTTGCTTCTTTTGGATTTACTTTGAAGCTTCATGAAGCTTTGAAAAGTTCAACCATTTTTGTTTCTTTTGCTTAACCTAACCATTCACCTAACCCTAGTTTATTCTCTACACTTAACCATGGTTGCATTATGATAACCATCACTTTTTTTTCTATTATTGATAATTCTTTTTCATTCATCTTCTTCTTCTTCTTCATGAAGAAAATGAAAGCTTGCTAGAAAATTGTCAAGTGATGAAATCAAATGAGAAACCCAAATCCAAAGTGAACCCACTTCCTATTTCTTCATCCTCTACCACTTGCCATGTAGTATAGGGTGTTTTCTTCACAAGTTTCATGACTTGGTGAAGTTGGAGCTTGATCTTGAGTTGCCTCGACGTAGATCATCTTCGGCATCGATGTCGACGACCTAGCCCGATCATTTCTTCGACGAAACCATCGCTAGAGTCCGGGATCCGATGATCGCAGCGGAGGGACATCATCACGGAGCTAAGGAAGTGGAGGACCGGATCTACAATGGTTGTAGCCCCTTTCACTTTAGAGTAAAGTTGTTTATTCGCATTTGTTTTCGCCTAAACTCTAGTTAACGATCGCATTAGGGTTTCTCGGCACCGGAAAAATTTGATTTTGGCATGGTTGATGCCTTGTGGAACCTCCTTAGTGTGCCTAGTAACCCTACAGTCGTATGGATCTCACACAGGAATTTTCTCCTCACAAGGTCGAGAGGACTTTGCAAGTGTATTTTATCTCTTTTCACGAGTTTGCGCCCTTTCGGGTTTTCACAAACTCGCCGGCAGTCCTGCTGTTTTTACTCACGGAGCCCTTTTGGGTTTTCATTCGTGCCCGTTTTGCTTGTAGACATACCCTTTTTTTTGGCCACTGGTGGCACTTTAAAAGTAGTCTCACCGGCAGGGCTTGGGAGAGATAGGGGTCGTTGACGCCCGTGAATTGTATACGGTTTTGCAGGATGTATGATCCAGATCTTAGGGCCGGTGTGCTCAATTCTCCTGCAACTTGGAGCATTCACGCATAGTATTTCTTGAGATATCGGCCATTGATGGGTAGCATAGGCCTTTCTCCCTCGGCACTTATTAGTTGGCAGGATCCTCCGTCGAACACTTTCTCGATGACGTATGGTCCTTCCCAGTTTGGCTCGAATTTTCGCTTGGCATGTCGATTAGGGATGATCGGTCTTCTGAGGACCAACACCAATTCACCTTTCTTGAAGGCGCGGAGACGGGTCATCATGTTATAGGCCCATGACATTTGGGCTTGGTATAGCTCCATATTTTGTTGCACCGCGAGCCTCTTTTCTTTGAGGGCGTCAAGCTCTTCCAGCCGAAGGAGCACGTTTTCCTTCTCCGTCAATTCTTGCTGAACGGCCATTTTTAAGCTTGGAACTTCAACTTCGAGGGGGAGGACCGCCTCCACTCCGAAGAGCAATGAGTATGGAGTGGACTGAGTTAGAGTACGGTGCGTGGTACGATATACCCACAACGCCTCATGAAGCTTGAGATTCCAGTCTCTCTTGTTGGCTGAAGCATTTTTCCTCAGGAGCTTGCATAGAGTCTTATTGAAGGCTTCGGCTAGCCCATTGGCTCTTGGATTATAGATGGAAGAATATCTCCAGTCTATCTTGTGTTGAGTAGCGAATCTTAAGACTTTGAAGCTCTTGAAAGAAGGCTCGTTGTCAGAAATGATTTTTCTTGGTGTACCGAAGCGGTATAAAATATTATGCTGGAAGAACGTAAGAATTATTTTCTGTCTTGACTTCTTTTAGCGGGACAGTTTCAACCCATCTGGAGAAATAGTCAGCTGCGGCCAATATGAACCGGTGGCCTCTGGATGACGGAGGATCAATTGGGCCAACTATGTCGGTGCCCCAGACTTCGAAGGGCCACGACGCCACCGTAGGATGCAACGGATTGGGATGCTTATGAATGAAATCACCGTGAATTTGGCAGATATGACATTTCTTTGCATGCTCTTCGCAATCCCGTATCATGGTGGGCCAGTAATACCCAAGCCGTTTAATTTGAAGTCGCATCTTGGGGCATATTGGTGAGCACCGTAAATGCCCGAGTGAACTTCTTTCATGACTTTCTGGGCTTCGGCCGATGACAGACATCTGAACCAGAGTTGGTCATATGACCTGCGGTATAGCATGTCATTTACAAACATGTATCGGACAGCTCTCTTCTTCAGCTGAATTCTTGCAGATTTTCCTTTTGGCAGCTTGTCGTATCGGAGGTACGCTATGAAGGGTTCTCTCCAATCGGGCTCGTCTTGGATGATCGAAGCTTCTTCGACAGGACTGCTCTTCTATTCCGCGCTTTCCTCTTCTCGTAGAGAGACTGGGGGTAGAATTCGCCGGCTTCTAACTGTGATCAGAATTTCGTCCATGTCAGGATCAGCCAGCTCCTTGGCTAAGCGAGCGAGTCCGTCAGACTTTCCATTCAACGCTCTAGGGACTCTCATTAGTTCAATGTGAGTGAACCGTTTCATGAGTTCCACCACTCAGCCTCTGTACCGAGCTAGCTCGGGTTTGTATATTTTATAGTCGCCGCTTACTTGGTTGACGACAAGCTGGGAGTCACCGTAAATCCATAGCCGAAGAATTTATATTTCTATGGTGAGCTCCAGACCAGCTATCAGAGTTTCGTACTCAGCCTCGTTGTTTGTGTGAGGCTCGGTGAGAGAAAAAGAACGCCGTAGGGTTCCCATCGATGGCATGATGAACACCAATCCTATCCCTGCTTTTATCTCCGGGACGCTTGATTTGCTGGAGGTTCTTATTGATGAGGCTCCATCGAAGTAGAGCTCCCAACATGGCTCATCTTCCTCGAGGTGCAATATTTGTTCATCAGGTAATTCACAATTTAGCGGCGACCCTTCTGGTATAGGATGAGCAGCGAGAAAATCGATGAGGGCTTGCCCTTTTATTGCTTTTTGAGGAGTATAAACTATGTCAAACTCAAGCAGCATGACAGCCCATCTTGCCATTCTACCGGCTAGGCTTGCCTTGGTCATTAAGTGTTTGAACGGGTCGACCTTGGAGATCAGCATAACCCGATGAGCGAGCAGATAGTGCCTCAGCTTCTTCACAGCGAATATCAGAGCCAGGCATTGCTTTTCGATTGGGGAATAGTTGTGTTCCGCCCCGACTAAAGTTCAACTGAGGTAGTAGACGGCATTCTCTTTTCCTTCCTCGTTGTTCTGGGCAAGGAGCGCACCGAGTGACTCATCTAGCGCGGTAGTGTAGAGAATCAGCGGTTTATTTGGAACATGAGCGGCCAGCACTGGAGAGTGCAACAAGTACTGTTTGATGCTTTCGAACGCTTCTTGACATTCGGCATTCCAGACAAAAGGAGCTCCTTTCTTCATGAGCTTTGAGAAGGGCCTATATCTCCCCGATAAATTTGAGATAAACCTTCGTATATAAGCAAGCTTGCCTTGAAAAGATCTTAGCTGCGTCGGATTCTTCGGAGGGGGAATCTCCATGATGGCTTTTATCTTGGATGGGTCAACTTCAATCCCTCGATGTCGGACTATGAAGCCCAGCAATTTTCCCGATGACACGCCAAAAGCCCACTTTAGAGGATTCATTTTCAGATCGTATTTCCTCAGTCTCGTGAGAACGGTCCTAAGATCTTGGATGTGATCGGCCTTGGCTTTAGTCTTGATGACCAGATCATCAACATAACATTCGACGACCATATGAATTAGGTCATCACAGATATTGGTCATTGCCCTTTGATATGTAGCACCTGTGTTCTTCAGTCCGAACGGCATCACCTTGTAGCAGTATATTCCGTTCGGGGTTCGAAATGCTGTGTGTTTCTCATCCTCAGGCGACATCTTGATCTGATTATATCCAGACGAGCCATCCATAAAGGTGAACAGCTCGTAATTTGAGGTGTTATCGACCATCATTCCTATGACCGGTAGCGGGAAGTCGTCTTTAGGACATGCCTTGTTGAGGTCCCTGAAATTGACACAAACTCGGATCTGCCCATTTTTCTTCTTCACTGGGACTATGCATGTGATCCAGTCCGCATATTTCTCTTCCCTGATGAAGCCGACATCGATGAGTTTCTTGGTTTCCTCGATGACCTTTTCTTCCAGTTCCCTTCTTATTCTTCGAGGAGCTTGTTTGACTGGCTTAGCATCAGGAGATATAGCCAGTTTATGCACGGCCACTTCAGTGGAAAGGCCAGGCATTTCTTTATATGTCCACGCGAAGCAGTCGACGAACTCATGCAGCAGGGCAATTATCTTCTCTTTCATTTCCTCTGACAAGAGTGAGTTAATGTAGGTCGGCCTTGGATTATCGGGCGTTCCTAAGTCAATCTCGGTTAGCTCGTCAAAGGTTGCTTGTCCGCCATCTTCGAGCTCTTGAGGAGCTTCTTCTGGCTCGGCTATCTCGTCATCATCATTTGATCTTTTGCTGGCTTCACCAACATGGATCATGTAGCATGTTTTGGAATCAGGTTGAATGAAGCCTATGCCCCGTCTATCTGGAATTCATCCATTGATGAGTGCTCGGATCTGGGGCGGATGCCATAGCCCTTCATAAACTTTGCTTCGGACTCTGTTTGATATAACCGGCATCCGCACCTTTTGAAATATTCCCGCATCTCGGGTGCATAGTATCTGGGAATGAGGACGGCTCTTATGCCTCTCTCATAGGGAATGCACGCGACAGACAAATCATCCGGGTGCACAACGGGGTTTGACCCATAAACAGGATGCCCTTCTGTCCACTTTTCCTTCCGGGAACGTAGAAAGTTTTCAGCTGATCGACGGTAGAGACTGACAATGCATCAAGCTCTTTGCACATCCGTTCCGGCACCCTTGTGATGGCCAAGGACCCTTTTGCAATTTCGAAGGTCTCTCATAGTTTCGCTTGCTATATGGGAGGTCCAATCTGCACAGCTGTTCCACGGTAAGTCCTCTTCCTCCGACTCTTCAGTGTCACTGCCAAGATAAGGGCAACATTGCTGCTAGATGGGCTTTCAGTAACGGATTCGTTCGTATCGCTACCGAAATGAGGGTGGGTTTTATAGAAGGACGGACTTCCAGTGTCGCTACTGAAACGCGGGCGCACTTGGGCGTTTTTTGCTTTTCAAAGTGACAGCCGGCTCAGATTTGCTTTTGAGTCTTGGGGCCGCTCTATCCTCAGTCAGTTGTGGCTTAGCATTTTGGTTATTCATGAAGTACCGAGAATCTTCATATCGGACTTCATGCACACTGAACGGCTGGATGTCTCCGTCAATGCGTCTTTCTTCGCCATTTTTAGTATACTTCATGCATTGATGGAGAGTTGACGGAATGATGCCGTAATCGTGGAGCCACTGCCGTCCCAAGAGAATTTTATAAGAAGTGTCAGCGTCGATCACATATATCTTAGCTTCAGTTTGCAGATCCCCAAATTTGATTGGCAAAGCTATAGAGCCCAGAACTTGCTGGCAGTTTTCATTGAAGCCTTGAATGATAATCCTTTCCCTTGACAGGTGTCGGACGTCTATTGACAAACTCTTCAGAGTTCGCAAGTTCATGATGTTCACTGAGGATCCCAGATCAATCAATATGCGATTAATCCAATCTCCGTCGCTGTACCCGGTCACGTAAAGCGGTCGATTATGCTCAGCCATTCCCAGTAGTAAGTCTTCATCCTTAAACATGATTGCGGTGGCATGTAGAGCGTACTGGGCATCTTTCATATTAATTTCCGCAAAACGAGCCTGATACCGTTCAGGGTTTTGTAGAGCATGAATGAGAACATCTCTAAGCTCTTTAGATAGAACCAAGGTATCGTAGATGCTAAGGAGAGACGGAAGCTTTCGGAGATGAGCCAAGACATTGTAGTCCACTGAGGAAGGACTTGAGTTTTCATTAGCCGGCTCTCAGCCATCTTCCTCATTAGCCACCCGTTTTTCCTTTCCTTTTGGGTCGTTTCCCTGATTTGGCGGTAGAGCCCTGCCGCTTCTGAGCTAGATTTGGTTGGTCTTAGTGGCGAGCTCTTCGTCCTCTTCAGAGTCGCTACCCAGGTGGATGGCGTAGCTGGTTACTATAAGGATCTCTTCATTGGAGTCTTCTTCTAACTCCTCCAGAATCTCAGCCGCTTCTACAGGGAAGAACTCTATCAATTGAATTAGAGTTCTTTCCTTCTGTTCATAGTCTTCGAGGGAATCAATATATTTTTGAATGGTCGATCTCCCTGCAGACTCTTTTTCGCGTCGAGCTGCACTTCTCTTCTTCTTGAGCTTTTTGGCTTTTGAGCCTGATGGAGCCGAATTGGCAGCTGGTACGGTAGGCTTCTTCTGCCCTTCCCATTCCATCCTGGGCTCTTTCCGAAGTAGCTTTATCATCTTCTTCGTCTTATTAGATATGTGCGTACTCCATGGAGGCTACGGTGAGTCAATTTCGTTTGTCAGGGCAGCGGGTTCAGCTGTCTGCTCCCAGAAGGCTTCAGCTTCTGTCTGTATAAAGTTGGTGGTTGCAACTTGATTGTTCACCAACACACTTTTGGACAGCTCGATCTCTTCGGCCTTATACTGTTTCTCGACCCAGTCTTTGAAGATATAGCAATCCTCGATCGCATGGCTCACTACTCGGTGGTAAGGGCAATACAGGGGATTGTCGGTCATTTTTGATTCTTGAGGTCTTTTCGACTCTGGCAATTTTAGACCATTGTTCAAAGCATCTTTAAATATCTTCCGGACCTTGTCCCTTCTGAAAGAGTAAACCATGTTCTTTTTTTCCTCTAGGGAAGGCCTTTCTCCTTCCAACACTAGCTTTCGAGACCGGTTGGTTTTGGATTCGCCCGCCATTCGCTTGTCTTCATTGTCGGACGTATTAAAGACACTGGTACTGCTGGAACTCCCCCTTTTACGGTTTTCGTCCCGCTTGCTTTTCCAAGTCTTGTCTCTCTGAGTGTTCGTGGTGGACTCTTGTTTCGAGCGTTCCAGCATTTGGACTTTCTTGGTTAGCTCTCGAAAGATCTTGAGGCTTGTTGTACACAAGAATAGGACCATCCAATTGCTGAGGTTCCCAATGAGAAGACTGACGGACTGGTCCTGCTCCAGCGGCGGTTCGCACTTGACTGTGAGATTACGCCATCGAGCGATAAAGTCGGTGTTGCATTCATTCTTCCCCGGCTTGGTCCTCACAAGGTCAGCAATGGAGATTTTATCACTGACACTCATGAACCTTTGCCGAAATAGAGACTCCATTTGGGCAAAGGTAATGACGGACCCGTCTGGTATACTCGCGTACCAGTCAAAAGCAACACCGGTCAGGCTGTTGACAAACCGACGAAGAAGGAGCGCATTATTGCCCCCTGTATTTCCGCACGATGCTTTAAAGTGGGCGACATGCTGATTTGCATTTACCGTCCCGTCTAATCTTCCGAACTTAGGAATGACGTAGCCGCTCGGGAACTCGATCAGATCGTACTGTGTCGGATATGGCCGCCCACTACTGCCAATTTCTTTCTGAGCTTCAGCTTCGGCCACCAATGTTTTAACCTTGCTGGTGACCAAATCCATTATCCGATCTTGTGTTGGTGGGATAGTGCCATCTAGGGCCAAGGCGTCCCCAGAAGCGGAATGTGGCCGGCTTTCATGCGGCTCGACCAATCTTGGACCTAAAGGGACAGGCATCGTCTGCTTCGGATTGTCATCATCCGGCTCATGAGTAGTGACTTGTGCTTGATTGGGAGGCGCTCGAGCAATTTGAGCCGTAAGCTGCATCACAACGTTCGTTAGGTCGTCAATTTTCGAATAGAGCTTGGCCATCTCTTTATCTTTGCTCCTGAGCTGTTTTCGAAGCTCTTAAAGCAGCGGTCCTAGGGCGGAAAGTCGGCTCTTCCTCGCTGTCCGAGCTTGATTCAGCATGGACTGAGGGGTCTTTCTGCCTATCATCCTCGTTGAGAGGGTTTTCATCAACCAGCGGGGGCGGCTGTTCTTGGGGAGCGGCAACCACATTCAAGCCAGAATGGGCTTGGGATGTGGTGGACCCATCCTTGCTTTTGCTGCGAAGGTTGTCGCTGGGGCGCCCACCCACCATATAGACCGTATGGATAACATATCCAGCTGTATTTTTATTATCAGTGGCTGATTTCATGGATCGCTGTCTTGACCCTCCTGTTTTGGTAACGGACAATCGACTGAAGGCGGCTGGCCTGGCCGGATTCTTGAATGGTGCTAATACTTCCTTTTTGGTTTTGCCCCGCTGTTTTCGCGCGGCACAAAGCGCCTGATAGACTCTTGAAGAGACGGTGTCATACTTTTTCTGTTGGGGCCGGGACACGTCTCTTCGTAGCAACGTTCGGACCGCTGTCTTCTTGATTCTAGCGGTCATGGCATTTTTCTGAACCCACTTCAGAGGTTCGAAGGAATTGTTGATTTTTATGGCCGATTTAGTCGTCGTTGTAGGATGACTCTGCTCTTGGAATTTCACACGATTCCACCCGATCGGAGCTCTAGCCCTTTTGTTGGCTCGATACCTGAGCCGTTTCTGCCTTAACGTTTCTGTTTTAAGTACTTGGCAGACTTCGGCTCTTCGAGAAGACGCCGTAGACCGGGCGATGGAGGACTTTGGAGATATGCTCGATTGTGCATTTATTGGAGTCATCGCCTGAGCTCGTCCGCAACATTTGATGTTGCCCTTTGTACCGGAAGTCTTGCCCCCAGCTGGAGCACCAGAGAGTAGTTCAGACACTGTCTTAAGTTTCGGTTGTGGTGTTTTAGCAATCACAACATTCAGCCTCTTGCCCCTTGAGACCGGCTTGGCCACCTGTTTTGCGGGGATTTCTGCCAGATGAGCGCTTCCGGCAGGGTAGATGATGACGGAGCCAAACTGGCGGGGCAGTTCCTCCCACTGTCGACTGAGGCTTGCAAGGAGAACCACACGAGCATTGACCTTGACCACGTACGGGATCGGGGTCGCGTCGGAAGCTGAATTCATCTTGGGTGACATTGTCGTTAAAAGTTGATTGCTGCACGGAAAAAAAATCATTTCAGTACAGGCAATCGATATGTTTATTGATTGAGTTCGCATAAACGTTTAACCCGAAATATGGGAGGAGAGATTGGTCCCACCGGGCGTGCCAGAATCTGTAGGGTGTTTTTCGTCACCCTATTGAGATGGGAATACGCACGTGCTGGTCAGGTGCATTACAGATTCCCCCTGCCTAGGATAGGCTGGGGTTTATTGATTGTGGGGATCCGAATCTCCGGCAGCCGCGGACTAAGCTGCCGTTAATTACCCCTCGCATTTGGAACGAGAGAACCTCCGATTGACGGGTTAAACTGGTCATGCGAACTCAATGTGCAATGTTGTGTTTTGAAGGGGTTTTGGATATATCGGGGGCCCCGCAGAGTTTTTACGGGGGTCCCGCTACCCGTATAGCAGGCGGGGGGTTAAGGGGGCTAGCAGCCCCTTTGCGGGGTGTGGGGCAGCGCCCCGGTAAAAATCTTTTTAAGGGAGGGACAGTGTTTTGGAGTGTGTGTGTATAAAGGGGAAAAGCGTCCAAAGGACGCATGGGGCCAGCATCTCAAGTGCCTAGCACACGAGCGCTGGGCACTCGAGCGCTAGCGCATCACATGCCCGACACATGGGCACTGGGAGCTTAAGCGCAGGGCACTCGAGCGCTAGCGCCTTACGTGCCCGGCACGTGGGCGCTGGGTGCTTGAGCGCTTGGACGCTGGGCGTTCAGGCGCTTGGGAGCACTAGCGCATCACGTGCCCGACATGTGGGCGCTGGGCGCTTGAGCGCAAGGCGCTCGAGCGCTAGTGCTTCATATGCCCGGCACATGGGCGCTGAGCGCTCGGGCGCGCCCGGGCGCCTGGGCGCCAGTGAGAAAAAGGGGCTTTTAGCCCGAGAAACAGGATTTAAACTCCCGAAAGAGAATTTAGAGTGGAGTTAAACTCCTAAGATGTTTTTGGAGATGATGAAAGGGGCTTCTTCCTTGAGCTCTGGATCTTCCTAAAGTGGGATTTTTGGGAGTTGGGTCTCCTTCTTCTTCCTCTCGGCTGGCCGGATCTTGGATGAAAAGAGGGTGATTTTAAAAATCTCTCCTTTTTAAGATCTGATGGAAGATCCAAGCTTCCCTCTGTGGGTTTTGTGGTGAAAAACTATTTAGTTTTGGAAAAGGAAGAGTAAAACTCTTGATTTAATTCAAAAAAAAAAGAAGGTTTTAAAACCTTGAGGAAAGAGAAGATCACAGATCTTGATTCTTTTTGGGAGAGAGAAAAAGTTGTTGAGATATTTTCATTATCTTTGCCTTTATAGGCTATACACTTTACATATAGCCCCTTGGGCTTTATAAAATGGCATTTTACCCATTCCATACCTCATGTGCTATTTCTTTTTGCACATAAGCTATGGGCTTTACAAAAAATTGGCTTTATGCCCATTTTCCTTACATTTATTCATAAAGTAAAATAAAATAAATACACCAAAATTATTTATTACAAAATTTTTATTTTGGCATGGGGGAGGCCGGCCGCTTCCTGTTCGGACTCGAGTTGGGCATGGCCCACTTGGTCTGGGTTTGGGCTCACTTGGCTTGGGGTTGACCTTGACTTTGACTTGGTCAACCGGGGTGTAAATTTTTACCCCAACAGAAAGAGCCTAGATCCCTTACGCCTCTGCAGAAACGTGATTATTTAATTGGGTCCGTGCGAAAGCACGGGGGACCTCTCTCGAAGTACCAACACTGACCTAGCTGAACAGTTAGCGGACTTATAAAATGTACATAATCCTGACTATTTCTCCTTTTAGGGTTTGAAGGAGAATTCGAGGAAACAGTGTGAGCCATCTTGATTAGATAAAGTGATTAACCAATCTAATTTAGGTTAGAGTGTACACTGAGTATTTCTTTTCTCTCTTTTTGGATTGCGATCATGACTTACCTTAAACTAAAACTTATGAACCAACTTAATCAAACCAACTTAATCTAACTTTCTTACACACTTTGGTTTTGGATTGTTATGATTCACGACAAAGTCGCATATATCCCTGCCACTCCTACTTCCTCTTTGCATTTCTCCAGAACACTCCGTATCACTATGCAGATCCATATTGCTTGGGTATGCCATCATATAATTACAAACAAACTTGAAAAAACTTTTTTCAGTTCGAGGATGGATTGCGGTTCTGGAGAAATTGAATAGGATTATTCGGTTGTCTTTTCTCTTTACCTTCTCTCAGCTTACTAGGGCTCCTAATATTAGGAGAGTACATCTATTACGTTTATTGGATAGTCTTCTTCCAAATCTTAGGCAGGTGCCGAAAGGTAGGGGATGAAAAAAACCAATTAGCCTAAGTATGGTGTACATAATGTAAGAAGTAAAGATATATAAAGGAATTAGAGTAAATGCAATAAAAATTGTGACCGCTGTCATGAGTATGGTATTGCAATAGGCTTTACCAGGAATATCCGGCCACCCCTTCGAAACATTTTTCATGTTTCAGTTTTATTGTGCGGTTTTAATTGAAAACTGCTTTCCTAATTAGATTCTGATTCCAGAGTATGTATTTACCAGACTTTATTCTCGCATCTGTATGACATTACAGATACTGAGTGGGAGTAAAATATTGGTAATTGGGTGATTAGATCCTCAATATCAGAATTCTTTGTAATTGATGATATTTAAGGAAACCACTTGGGTTTTGCCTAATGACAATATTTGGTTTTGAATATCTATTGTTATGCACCAATTTCAAACTGATATATCTGTACGTTTATTTATAAAGTATGATATAATGTCACAACCTGGAATTGGCACATGACCGGCACTTGAATTATGTGAAGTCTATAGGAACCCATCGTAACCCAAGTAAGCCGAAAGCCTAGAAATCTAAACCTTTTTAGGAAAATAATGGAGGTAAAGTTTTGAAATAAAGGTATAATATAATCAAGTTCTTTCTTAAAAAATATAAGTAATGTTATATAAAAATACAAGTGGAATGTATACTATAGTTGAAAATATTTTCGTCATTTGAAATTTGGGCAGCACCTTCTTTGTAAATTTTGATCCAAAAACCAATACATATACAATAATAATATGGCATTCCCAAACGGAAGCTAGATCTTCGCCAATTGGCGGAATCACAACTACGCAAATAAGAATATACGACACCCAAGGCGAAGATCAACCACAGAAAAAAATAGAGAAAACCAAAACACTATCAAAACCAATATAGGAATATATACAAGTCTCGACTCGAAATAAAAAGAATATACAAACCGGTCTCTAGGTCTACCAAATATACACAGTCTAGTTGATGGAGCTTTTAACTAGATACAAATGAATAATGAATATACAATGGTGGTTACACTCTATACTATAACCCACCTACCAATGCAAATCACCCAGAAAGGAGCAATATGCTAGCAAGCCGCTACTGAATTCGAACGGTCGATCCTGTAACAAAACTATAGCACAATGGGAGTGAGTTAACAACTCATGAGTAGAAGAAATCATCAGGTAGAAATCGAATGTATGACGATCTCCCAGGTCATATAGTAATATAATAATATAATATCGTGTGGTAACAACGGTGATTGTGCATACATAAGTATAATAATAATAATGATAATATCGTGCCTGTGGCAAGTATAATAATAATAATGATAATATCGTGCCTGTGGTAGTATATGATACTATGCCATCTGTGTCCTACAAAAGTGTGTGTGTGTGTGTGTATGTATCATCTAACATGTGCCCATCAACGACACATATAATCATCAAAAAACCCGAGTGCCAAGCACCGACACTCGAAATCATCATAAAACCCGTGACCAGTATCGACGCGTAAATCTTCATATCTCAGGTGTCGTCTCATCGGATTAGCCCTCATATCCATCTGTGTCAAATTGCCCCGGTCGGTATCCTCCGGATTCCGCCGAGTCCAGTACTGTCACCGGTAGGTAGTGTTCCTCTGCCAGGCTTAACGTCTCTCTATACGACCTTCTTGCCCCAGGATACCGTACCGGGTCCACCATGTACCCGCAAACGGTGCCTCCTCTCCCCTCGAATCGGGTATACACATAACTCAGAACTGAGAAAACTCATAGTGGACGCGTATTTTTAAATAAATCATAAGTTTTTAAAATATATCCGCGGTTTCTCAAATCCAGAAATCTCATGAAAACCGAATCTCATAAGCATGAAACATTATGTACAGGCATAGAAAAAATCTGTAATGCATAACTAGTGTATTTATATGAGCGTGGCGTTTAACTAGGTAAGCAAATGCGATAACTGAACTAGTAAGTGTGGTACGGGTTTACTAAATAATAAATAAAATGCTACCGGTTATAAGGTGATACAATGAACTAGCGATTTCTAATATGTATGTGGTATGGAAATTACCGATGATGAGTGTGTGAGCTATTGGATATGTATGCCCTAGAGGCCATTATTGTATATGTATACATGTGGATGCTTGGACATATTTATGTACATGACAATCTTACTCGATATGATAGTATGCTATCTGATTTGTCTTGATCTTAACATGTTCGTATGTTTTCCTTGTTATTACATATCATTTATACATGTTGATAAAGTACGTAGGATTATTGCTTGACTACCTGCATTGTGATGGCGATCATACTTGTGGGAGCTGGGTAGTCGATAAGCACAACCTTAAAAGATCCCTAGTCGTGAGAGTATCGAGACTGGGCATCGATATTCTGAAGTAAACTAGTGTATACATTCCCAGACTCCGACGAGGGGCGATGGTTGGTCCTGCAGCCATTGGTCTTTTTCACCTAAGATCGTATACAGGTGCTCACTGGAGGTGAGTACACTGGACAGACTCGCCAAGAACTTCTAGATGGTACTATACCTATCGTTAGATAGAAGTTCTCAGGTGGCATGAGTACATGTTAGTCTTCAGACCTAAAATCGTCATTTTCTCGTGTGAGTTCCCACTGTAGTTTGATCACTACCTTACCACGGCTCAACCGAGTCATGCAAACAGGTTTTGGTTGGGTACAGTCCCGAGCCACATGGAGGCAGTGAGCGATTGTTGGGGATTCGTCTCTCCCGGTATAAGGAGTCGATATCGCACTATGTTCGATTTGCCAGCACCATAAGACCTTGGCCAAGACAGTTGGGATTTACTGATAGGTTGATCAGTAGTTTCTCGAATTGGTCCTGAGCCACATTAGCACGAAATATCGGGTTATTAGGGTCTGACGTTTACTACCCCCTAGACCCGGTATGTGATACTCTCAGACGAAAAGACCGAACTGTACGGAGATTGTCACAGGCTTAGTAGGGATCCGGATGAGTTTGCTTGTCGGCCTTCCTTTTCGACAGGTACCTGGGTAGCCTTTACGTACAGCTAGTGCCGCTGACATACTTGTGGTTATAGATTTATCCAGTAACCCACTGCCGGCGTACTATCGAGTCTTTAGAGTCCCACACAGAGGGTTTCCATGGTTCAGGCGAAATGATGTAGTAGCTATATTGGACGCGTGCAGGATTTCGATCGATCGATCGTACAGTGTACCCGGACTTTCGATCGGACGGTTGATAATACTAGCCGGCTCGGGATTGAGCCGGATTATTAAATCAGGTATTGATTTAATAATTTACATATATGTATTTCAAAATGTATATTCTAGTATTATGTTCTTTGTGTTATTCTATCTCTTTGGGTGTTCTTATTTTTATACGGATACAGGTATGTATATACAGTAGAGTGTAATCCATATTTATACGGAAAACATTCTAGAAGGTGAACACCTTATTTTAGTTTTATCCATTTATATAAAATAGAAAATGAGGTGTAAAGGTAGTATGGAGAGTATGATGAGAGCCATGCTTGAATAGTATTGACAAATGAATTGAATATTCATTACATTTGTCCACACCATTCAAGTATGTGTGCATTTTTATATTGGAAAAAAGGGTTTTACAAAACCATGGTGAGGATTTTCTGTAACGCCTTAGAAATGCGATTAGTATTAATTAGACGATAATGCGGGTTTTTGGTAAAAAATTTACCAATTTGGGTTCCTCACATTTTATAACATTTAATTAATAATTTATTATTATTTGTTATGGCTTGCACACACTTGTGCATGTTTATATGAGGGTGTGTTTGTGTTAATCTAGTTTTAGTGACCATGATAACTTAACCCTAATCCTAATCCTTTACTTTAACCTAATCTTTTGCCTTGATTTAAACCCTAAATATTTGTTGTGAGATATTTCATTTGGGTCTTGTCTTGGAGAGAGGTGGCATGGTGACTCACTTGAGAGCATGGTTTGCATTAATGAGAGGAGTTATTGCAATGGAGCACTCACCTTAACCTCACCTCTCTCTCTCTCTCTTTTCTTCACACCTGACTCATTTCTCTCTCACTTTATCCTTTATCATTTTCTTTCATCTTTCCTTCATCTCAACTGAACACTTATTTATCCTTCATCAAAACCTTCACAAACTTCACAAAAATCTTACCCAAATCACCTCTAAATCCTTGTTTTGCCTCTTGGATGACTTGGAGCTTGGAAAGCTAGGATCTTTGAGCTTTTGTGGATTGGTAATGATCTCTATCTGTTAAATAAGTTTTTTTAGTGTTGCGTAGCTTATTCGTTTCAGTTTAGAACGCTTAATGTATTATTTCGTGCAAATATCGTATTTTTAGTGTAGATTTTGGTCTCGGATGATCTGCCATCAAACCGGGTATTTGTTGAAAAAGTTCCCATCACAGTGACCTTGTGTAGTGACCTTGACCCACCATAGAAACCCGAGCCCAATCCTTTTCTTTTTGGCCGCAGATTTAATGGTTCTGGCTGCAATTTGCGGCCAGAGTTGGGGCTGGGGGGTTGTGTTTTGTGGTAGGGGTCTCTGGTGTAGTATGTGGTCTTGTGGTATGTACAACTTTTACAAATTGTTTGTGTAGCAAAATCTGGGATCACTTGCTTGTTTTCTAGTGTTTAGTTTATGCGCGTTACGTTATCCGATACGGTTCGTGTTCTGTGTAGCTGTTGCTCTGAGTTGGTTTCGTTGTGTCGCTATGCACGTTAGCCACTAGACGAACACTTGGGAGTTTTTTTAGAGTTGTCGCGTCGGTCAAACGTAGTTTGTACGTGTTATTGGTCGTTTGCTAATATACATACTTGTTATATTGTTTTATGTTTTAGGTTCGCAGGCAAGGACTTCGGACGCTGCGAAGAAGGGGAAACAGGTGGTTGGCTTTACTTAGCCAGGAGCGTTGGGGAGTAAATTTAATATCTACAGGGGAATCGCCCGCATGGAGTTATGTGTCTGGGCTAGATTAAATGATATGACTATTAGTTAGAAGTATATGAATTTTGATTATGCATGTATACCTTTGTTGCATATCTTATTTCTTATTTTATATGGACTTAGTACTAATGAGACACAACACCATTATTGACGGTTCATGTTTCTCGAGCACTAATTGTATGCTACACACACATCGTCGATAATTGCCATGACACGCACAATACCTATACATATGTGATATTGTATTGTTTAAGGATATTGAGAAAAGATCCTTATTTTCTTTCGTGCATATAACATATAGATACCTGTATACCTACATGCTTACACATATGACTTGACATGCTTACATGCTAGTTACCCATATACCTATATGGTATTGTACCATTAGTGATAGGTATATACACATATGAGACATAGCTACATGTACATCATGCATACATGCTTACACTTATACCTGGAGGGTATTATATCATTACTGATAGGTAGATACATATACCTTGCTATACCTATATGTTTACACATATATCTGGCTATAGCTACATGTTCACCTTTTTTTGATGTTATATGGACTTGAAGAAATTATGAACCGCATGATATATATATTAACTTGTTGCAGTTAAATAGCGGCTTTTCCTTTATATGCTCACATTTCAGTTTTATGTTGCATATATTATATTCATGGATTTTCGTATTGAGATATGGATTTTTCATGATGTTTTCTGGATTTGAGGACCGTGGTAGTTTCATGAAATTATGCATTATTTGAAAAACCCAGTTTCTCTTGATATGATATTTCAGCAGCCACCATGAGATTTCTCGGTTCTGATATATACCCCATGCGAGGAGGCGTCCTGGGCTGTGTGCGGGTACATGGTGAGGCCCGGAGGTACCCCGGGGCTAGAAAAGTATGTCGATGGACCACGCCGATGAACCTGACAGGAGAATCATACCTACCGGCGACAGTATTTAGACTCGGCGGTTATCGTAGGGATACCGACCAAAGTTATGCACGTATGGATACGTCGAATTGCAAGGGTCAAAGCTGGGCAATCGGGTTTTCGAGATAGCGTATGATACGTACCTATCAGGGCCAGTCGTGGTGACAGCACTTGATAGATCAGTATTTATGTGTCGATGCTAGACACTTGTTATCATGATATTTTTGCTCCTAAATATATATAACAGTGGAATGGGATGCTGTTATATATGCGCGCGCGCGCGCGCTGCGCGCACACACACATATATATATATATATATATTGGTGGAATGGGACGCTAATATATATGTATACATATCTAATTTATATACATTATCATAATGATTCATGCAAATATACTTATTCATTTCATGAGACTTACTCGATATTGGATACAGGATATATGAGACTTTCTCGATATTGGATACAGGATATATGAGATTTACTTGATATTGGATACAAGATATATGAGATTTACTTGATATTGGACACTCAGGATATATGAGACTTACTGGATATGAGAGCCAATTTGGAGGCTGATTTGAGAAAATTGGGATTTGGATTGTTTTGATGGACTTTGGTCCTGCCATGAGGTCAGGATTCCTTGAGGATGACATGTTTTATTCGATACTCCGCATTTATTTTATATGCATTGCTTCATGTATTAGTAGTACCTGATAGAATACCTTTCATGACTGTTATATATACATATTGCCATTTATTGCTTCATGTATTAGTAGTACCTGATAGAGTACCTTTCATGACTGTTGCATACATATTGTCATTTATTGCTATCCGCTTGCATATGCTAGATTTGCACTGTACGTGTATACTTGCGATTATCTGCATATGTTATTTACTATTCACGAGTTGGCAACTCACCCCGTTGTGCCACAGTGTTTTGCAGGTTGTCCCTCAGGGTAGTCGAGGCAGGGCTTTTCATCTATCGTATCATCTTTTGCTGCGGATACCGCTATGGCCGACTGTGTGCAGTTTTGCTATAGGTGGGTTTTGCGGTTATCCGTTTATGTACATTGTATCTTGTTGTATCTTGTACTCTCCATCTACCATTATCATGTATTGATTTAGAGACTTGATGTGAGCACGATATTGTATATTATTTTGATGACTTGGAGGTCTTTTATGCAGTTTCTTTATATCGTATTTTATTTCTTCGCTACGGCGTCATATATTTGTTGTGGTGGTTGTTTTCCGCCTTTGGCCGTGTATTTGCTCCCATTTGAGGATGCTTTACTTATTATCTTTGTTGTGCCCCTTTTGGGGATGGTTTTTACAAAGGAGGTGCTGCCAAAATTTTAAAGGAAATAAAGTTGGACTTTAAAGAATTTAGTTTGAGATTTCAAAAGTTTTAAAATTTTTATTATTACTTACTACTTTTGATGGTTTAGATTGCTGGGTTTTCGGCTTACTTAAATTGCGTTACGCCTGTAGACGTTGTGTAGTTTAAGGGCCGTCACGTGCCAATTTCGGGTCGTGACAAAATTGGTATCAGAGCGCTTGGTTTTACCTTTCGGAGCGTAGGATGACCTTGGTATGATGGAGTAGGTAGCTTAAGCAGAGTAACTTAGTGTGTGTATATCCACGGTATACTCACGACACGGTACTCCGCCTAAAGTGACCTAAGTACTAATTGCTTGAAATTCCTTTCTTGATGATACATATCCTTGTGATTCGATTTTCGTGTTCTTATCGAATCCTTTTTCCATTTATAGCCGTATGCCGCCGATGACTATGGAGACTCAGAGAGGTGCAGCGAGGGCCGAGGTCAGAGTTGACTCGTGTGGGACGAGGTTTGACCTGGATGGTACGCTCGCTGTCCAGGAGCAGATGGATCCGCCTTCGATAGATTGTATCGCTAGGCTTGAGGCAGAGATGCATAACTTTCGCCAGACGATGAGGTCGCTGGTTGAGGCCAGTCGAGCGCAGTGATAGGAGGTTGCCATCCCTGTTACCCAGTTGTTCCTTGCGATCAGTACACAGCATTTCGTCACTTACACAGCACCAGTGGACGTAGCCCTTTTGGACGAGGAGCGTCTTTCGGAGACTTTGGGAGTTCGAGGACCGAGGAGGGCTCGTACAGGTGTATCGGCCCAGAGACAGAGGTTCAGTCACCGTGATAGGTTTCGTGCACGTCGCGGGAGTAGCAGAGGCTTGAGACGAGGACAGTCGCTCAGCTCTCATCCCCAGGAGGGTCAGCAGCCATGGAGTGGATGTTTTCGATATGGGATCCTTCATCAGTTCTTCAGGAATTTTTCCTTAGCACCACGTCAAGCTCGTGTTTAGAGAAGTCGTGGTCACGGAGGGTTCGCTCAGAGGGGACAGGTTGGCAGAGGAGGAGTTCAGCCAGTTGCGGGTAGGGGGCAGACACGAGAGTTTGCTTCTACTCATTGGGACGCGCGAGCATCCAATGCAAAGTTTTCAGGTATTCTTAATTCGTATGTTCTTTTGATGCACTTGTTTTTTTTACACACTTTGTGCCGTGGTTGGACCGAGAGTCATGTTGGCTAGATCATCCGTTTGTTGTGTTAACTTCTGTCAGTGATTCTTTTGTTGCGCGACACGTGTTTCGTCGTATGCCAATCGGATAGGAGATAGAGATTCGTCCGTCGTTTTGATCCTTCTAGAGATTTTGGATTTGACGTTCTCCTGGGCACGGACTGGTTAGCTACGTGCTATGCGTCTGTGGACTGCCGCGAGGAAACAGTCAGGTTTTGTTTTCCCGGCGAGTCAGTTCTTGTTGTGCAGGGGGACAGTGGTGCCGCCTCTCATAGCTTGAATTCGGCCTTTTTCGCTAGTCGGCTTTTGAGGAGAGGATGTCGAGGATTCTTATCTTTCATTTGTGATACCGGAGCCACAGTGGGTTTGTTGGACTGGGTTCCTATCGTGCGAGAGTTTTCCGACGTTGTTCCAGATGAGCCGGCGGAGCTTAGGGAGCTTAAGAATCAGCTGCAGAGTTGCTTGTAGGGGGGCTTGTGCGTCTGAGTGTTTCGCTTGGAGAGCTTCTATTCTGTTCGTCAGGAGAAGGACGACAGTTGAGGTTGTGTATTGATGGATCGTCAATTGAACCGGATTACGTTTGCGGATAGGTATCCTTTACCTCACATTGACGATTTCTTCGATCAGCTCCAGTTTGCGAGACATTTTCTAAGTTTGTTTGGGATCAGGTCATCATTGTTGCGGGTTCGGAGTGATGACATTCCGAAGACTGCTTTTATGCGTGCTACGGGTTTTATGAGTGTTGGTGGTGTCGTTGGACTCACCGATGCCCTAGCAGCATTCGTGGATGTGATGAACCAGATTTATTCAGGCCGTTCCTCGACTAGTTGATTGTTGTGTTATTGATGACATTCTGGAATTTTCCGAGAGTCGTGAGGAACGTGGGCAGCACTTGAGGATTTGCTTTGAAGACATTGGGAGAGCTCCAGCGGTTTGCTAAATTCTCGGAGTGTTCCTTCAGGCTTGATTGTGTTGACTCCTAGGTCTTGTAGTTACGGGAGACGGTTTTCGTATGGACTCGAGGAAAATCGAGGCCGTACAGCTTTGGCCCAGACTTATATCCAGATGGTGGTCCGCAGATTTTTGGGCTTAGCAGGGTTTTTCCGCCGTTTCGTGCAGGATTGCTTGAGTATCACTGCACCGTTGACCATACTTACCGGAAAGGAGGTTCCTTTTCTTTGGACCGAGGCATGCGTGTGGAGTTTGCAGCAGTTGAAGACTCGGTTGACGACTGCACCAGTTCTTTCTTTACTTTTGGATCAGGCGACTTTGTTATTTACTGTGATGTTTCACGAGTGGGGCTCGATTTTTGCGCTGATGTGGCATTTTAGAGTTATTGCTTTTGCTTCCTGACAATTGAAGGAAGTACGAGCAGGATTATCCCACTCCTGATCTGGAGATGGCCGCGGTGGTCTTGCGTTGGAGATCTGGAGACACTACTTGGGAGGAGAGTCATGTCAGATTTTCACGGACCACCAGAGCTTAATGTACATCTTCTTGCAGCGCGTTTTGATTGTTGAGACAGCGCCGTTGGATGGAGCTTGTAAAGGATTGTGATTGTGAGGTCCTTTATTACCCATGGCAAGGCGATTGTGGTAGCTGATGCTTTGAGTGATAGGACCGGGGGTAGCTTGTTCCAGTTGTGCGCAGTTCAGTGACAGTCTTCTGCAGATTTACAGTTCTTGTGCGATTGTTGAGTACAGCTTAAGTTCGCCTTTACTGAAGGGACAGCTTGCTCATGTCCGCGCCCGTCCACTTTTACTTAATCGTTTTCATGAGGCACAGCCCGCCGATGCTCGTTTGTCTGAGATTCTTGAGCATACTCGGCTGGGTAAAGATTCGGAGTCCTTGATTTATGACCAGGGTGTGCAACGTTTAGAGACGCGTTTGTGTGTACCTGATACTGATGGGTAGAAACGCGAAATCCTAGAGCAAGCACATCAGTCAGCTTTCTTTGTTCATTCAAGTTCCACCAATATGTGACGTGACTTGTGAGATAGTTACGGGCGGGCAGGGATGAAGAGTGAAATTTCGGATTTCGTTTCAAGGTGTCTGTCTTGTTGTGAGCTAAGGTTGAGCATTTGAGACCGGCTGGAGAGTTGCAACCTTTAACCGTTCCAGAGTGTGAATGGAAGCAGATCTCCATGAATTTCGTTGTGGTGTCTACCCAGGTCTAGACAGGGTGTGACTCTATTTGGGTGTTTGTTGTCTGGTTATGCTTAGTTTGCTCAGTTGTTCTTCGTTAAGTTCGTGCGTTGCACGGAGTTCCTTCATGTGTTGTATCTGTAAGTCCACGGTAGCGCCCCGGCCATCTAACAGACGCCAAATGCGGAACAAAAACTTTTACAACTGGCGCTATCGCGTACTATAACCCGGATCTACTATTAAAGCTAAACTAACAAACTATAAAGTGGGTAGAAAAGTTATACCGAACGATCCGAGTCCTTCGGTGTTCAACCATTATCCCACACTTTGTTGCGGCTGCTCCGATCTCCTGAATCTCCAGTCTTCTCGTCCAGGTGGCACCACGTCGACGGATCTTTAAACGGGCTCCCGCCTCTGAACCGAGGCAACTCGGTCGTCAAGTTTGCTAAAAGAGACGACCAAGATGAAGTAGAGAATGAGTAAAACACTTTGTCTCGTTACGTCCAAAGCTATGGACGAACGGTTAATGAAGTTGCCTTTTGGAATCGGGTTAAATGAGAAATGAGGCTATCTAATTTTCATGAGTCCAAACTATCATAATCTTTTAACCAAGCAACCATCATCCCTCACAAAGGAATGGCCGGCTACTTATAGATGAGGGGGAGGTGAGTGTAGGAGGGGGAAGGTGACCACAAGGAATAAATGAGATGATGATTCACCTTAACACCTTGTATGAACACATTAATGAACAATTGAATCATCAAGCCTAGTCACCATCCAAGTCATCAAAGCATTTAATGAACAAATGAGTCATGAAGCCTAGTCATCATCCTAGTCATCATCTAGAAGCTTCTACACTTATCTCAAGAAAAGATAAATCCGTCTTTAACCGAATGTTAAAAGACGGTGATAGAAAACTGGAAACTGGCAATTTCCAAAAGTGATCCTGAAACGAATTTCAGGATAACCCTGTAATGGTATAAACATACCCGTATTTGTATTACGATCGAATACAAATGCATCTGAGACAAAGATATTATATCTACACAGTATAATACTCGGATTCGGCTTAAACCAAAGCCGACCAGTATTATCTGCCCGAAAAATGACACGTGCGAAAATGCACGTGCATTTTCCGAACCCTGCCATAAAACCATACGGCCTCTACAACGTTTCGCCCGAACTTGGGAAAGTGTCTGTGGGGGACTCTAATGACTCATCAACACACTGGCACTGGGTATAACCACTAGCACGTCAGAGGTACAAGCTGTACGTAACGGTTGCCTATGTATTGATTGGAAGGGAAGCTGACGAGCGAACTCATCCATAAACCCTACTGAGCCTAACAGTGACAATATACATACAGTCCGGTCCGTTCGTCTATGAGTATCGCATATCTGTCTAGGGGGTTGGTAAAGTCAGACCCCCAATAGCAGTATAAGTTGTGTCAGAGAGTGGCCCAGAACACCCTGAGATACTACTGGAGTACCTACCAGTAAATCTCCTGACTTGGCCGATGGCTTTGTGTAATGGCTCTCCTAGACACAGCACGATCTCCCCCCAATACCGAGAGAGACGAATCCCCTGCCGGTCCGCTCACTTGCCTCCATGTGGCTCGGGACTGTACCACAAAAAGACCTGTTTGCACGATTCCTTTGAGCCGTGGTAGGGTAGAAATCAAAGCACAGTGGGAACTCACACGAGACAAATGATGACCTCAGGTCGATGAACTAACCTGTACACATATCACCAGGGAACTGCTATCTGACGATATGTATAATACCAACTTGCATGTTCCCGGTGAGTCCTGTCCGGTGTACTCATAACCCAATGAGCACCTGTATACATCTTAGGTGATCAAACTGACACCAGTGGCTTGTGAGACCGGCCACCGCCCCTCGTCTAGGTCTTGACTGTATACACTAGTCTACTCTGGAGTATCGATACCCTGTCTCGAAACTCCCACGACTAGGGACTCTTTAAGGATGTGCTTACAGACCCCAGCTCTCACGTATATGATCGCCATCATACTGCTGGTAGTCAAGCAAGAATCCTATGGGCTCTATCATCATGCAATAGTGAACTAAAGCATTTATACGATGATAAAGACAAACCAGATAGCATACTATCATCTCGAGCAAGACTGTCATATCGGTATAGGTCCTGTCTCAATCATTGCAATCACGTACCTGCGATCCAATAATTAACTTTGATGGCACTATCTCCAACAATCTCCCACTTGCACTTAAGGCTAATTATTGCGATGTCGCATACTCACAACCCGTGTGATACCGAACTTCCAACTCCTCTACTAATCAGTTTCACAAAGCTAGTTTGTAAAACTCTTTTGTTCGAGAAATAGCATCAGTGAGTGGATCCGCCATGATGTTTCTTTCTATGTCTCTCTTAATCTCAAGTTTACGGAGAAAACCATCTCCCGAATTGAGTAATACCTGTCTTAGAATATGTCTGGACATCTGATGGGACCTAGTTCATAAATGAACTCCAAATCCAAACTTCTTAGACTGTATCGATAACTGAACCTAATCAGTATCCAGCACCAAGCCTCCTACAGTGTCCTCTTGGACCATCTGTCCATAATATGTCCCTCGTCAGAGGGAAAACTACAACTCTGACAATCACTCTGTCATCCATGTCACCTCTGAAGCCTGGAATGATAATCGTCTCCCGAAGGAGGCTGCCGTCATCAAATCCGTAGAACATGCACTTATGTTCCAAAACTGTTTCCTTATGTTTCGTCAGGATTGGATTAATATAAACTTATTGCATCTAGTGCAAAAACAACATCTGGTGTGGTACTTGATATCTCATGATCGACTCAATTGCCTAAGTAAGTGATCTGTCAATCATGCACATCCCTCTCTCCTTTAGTCTCTATGACACTTTTAGAGAGGGTGACTCCATCACCTGCAGGTACACCACCATGCCAGGAGTCATCTATTCTAAAATACCATTAGAATACTGTCATAGTACCCACATTGGGAAACTACCCAAATCTAGATCTAAAACCATAGATCTAGTAACCAGAATGTCTGATATTATATCCGTATCCTGTCCGGAGAAACAACTGTGTGACGACCACAGTACAACCGATCGTAGTATAGGAATTTTACTTCCTACTCTGTGTATGTCATCCAAATACCAGGACATCACACCCTACTACCTTCTTAACAGATCCATCCCCTATTCTGATGAAGTCAAATCCATGACTGTCACATCAAAATTAGATGATCTATCTCCGCTATATCTGCTCAAGCCTATAAATAGACATAAACTACTTGCCCACTATACTTCCGCTGCTCCCACTGACTATGACAACCCTCTGGCAGAATAATATATATGTACACTTCTAAAGCTAGTCTAGAACGACGCTATACTTATCCTTCTGCCGAGTCTCATAGTCTGGAACAACAGTAGTGTCAAGTCTGGGTAAACAAGAACCTCCCTGTCACCGTTCTTGAGGCTACCGGAGTACCTCTCGGGTGTCTGAGGTTACCCTCTATATTTACGGAGTGGCTATTGGAATGTTAAATCTGATTGAATATATAGGTCCTATTAAATTTTCCGTAATCGTTTGCGGTTCTGGAATCACTTCCAGTTCTACCATATTCCCACTACTGTTTTCTGAAAGAATCCATTTTAATAAAACTATGGCGAGTCAAGAACAATATCACTATTGATCTTCCAGATGGTAGAAATGTCAACCCTCGTCAAAGCCAGGGTCAACCCACAAACTGCCATTACAGAAACGTGCCTTGAGTTATCCAGTGTCTGGTTTTAAGCATAAGCTGGACAACTCCCCGTACCTTAACATCGTTAAGATATGAACCATTCTATATCCAATATAGAAATAGAGGCACTAATTTAACTGGAACCAGATTCAAATCATGCAGCTGTCTCCAGTGCATATTAACTTAATGGAGAGAGGCTAATCAGCATTTCTCAACTTAGGAATATATCCAATTATGAGTAACCTGAAAGAGAAACAAGTTTCTCAAAAACCATTACTATCATCTGAATACCAATCATAAGAATCTACATCTTCGATCTCTTTTAAGAATCCCGATACTTGCGATATCTGGTTCTCTACTTTATTCTTATACCTATAACTTCTCAAAACTTAGACATTGTATTTCTACGAAACACTTGTCTAAAAACTAGAGAAGTCATAAGTAAACAGAATATAGTACGAGGACCTACCCCTTTGTCCTGACGGACACTGGACAGCATACAATACTCTGTATAAGTCCACTGAGTTGAATAACTCAAAACCTGTGCATCGTAGGTTGAAAACTGTACACAGGTGATTTCCTCAAATATCACCAATTACAACGAATTCCGATATAATGAGAATGATCACCTAATTCCCAATAACTTACTCCCACTCATCATCTGTAAAAACCATGCAAATATGAGAATTGCGCCTGGTAAATTCATACCCTGGAGTAAGCATCTAATCGGGAAATCAGTTTTCCTTTAACAATGCACAGTGTAACTGAAACACGAAAATGTTTCGTAGGGGTATCCTGGTATTCCTAGTAATGCCTCTTCCATAAGCCAATTCATGACTATAACCGTATATCGCTTTGCCATCTCTCCAAATTCCTTTATTTGTCTTTAGTTGTTACCTTCTGTACACCATCGTTAGGCTAAATGGTTTTCTTCCTTCCCTACCGTTCGGCACCAGCCTATGGTTTGGAAGAAGACTATCCAGTAAGCATAATAGGTGTACTCTCCTAATCCTAGGAGTACTCGCAACTTGAGAGAAGGTGATGATAAAAGACAACTGAATAATACCTTATTCTATTTCTTCCGAACTGGAAAAAAGCAAAGGTGAAATAGGAGTGGCGATGAAGTACATGGTTTGGTCGTGAATGATAACAGTCGCAATTTACTTTGCCCTCTTTCTAATCCTTTTATTTTGTCTTTACATGTTACCTTCTGCACACCCTACTTAGGCTAATTGATTTTCTTTATTCCTTACCTTTCGGCACCTGCCTATGGTTTGGAAGAAGACTATCCAATAAGCGTAATAGGTGTACTCTCCTAAACTAAGTAGCCCTCGCAACCTGAGAGAAGGTGATAATAAAAGACAACTGAATAAACTAATTCTATTTCTCCTGAACCTGGATCCATCTTCGAAGAAGTCCCTTCGAGTTCGTATATAACCATACGATGGATCTATCCAATGGAAGTGGATATCCGTAGTAATACGGGGTGTTCTGAGAAATGCAAAGGGTAAAAGAAGGAGCGGCAATGACTTATGCAACTAAGACAATCCAAAAGCCAGTATTGTAAGAAGGTTCGGTCAACTTGGTTATTGAGTCATAGTCTAGGGTCGGTCAAAGGTCGCTGCCCAAGAGAGAGAGAGAGAAAAGAAAACACTCTGCGTGCGCTCTAACCTAGATCATAATGGTTATCACTTTATCTAATCAGGAAACCTCCCACTGTAATCTCAAATTCTCCTCCAAACCTGAAAGAAGAATAAGTCGGGATCACCCGAAGAGTAAACCAACTCATCAGTGAGAATCGGGATCCAACTATCATCACATGATAACTTGATGGAAGCCACTCAAGTTATCACACTCCAGAAGGTATGCGCATGCCTGGCAAGTTTCCTATATGTTTGAAACTCCCGATATATATATTTTTGCCTCATGCTCTTATGACCTTGACGAAGGCCAAAATATCATAAGTCGCATGTCAAGTTCTACTCGTCATTGTCCAGGTCAATTTGAACCCACCCGTACATACCCTTGACGAAGGCCAAAATAGTAGTACGACTGTCCCAAACCAACACATCTATCTATGCAACAAATGAATACCCCAGCAGCTACCAAACACTATGCCTTGACGAAGGCCAACATACATAGCTTGAATACTACTGACTATCCATAAGAAATGACGGAGGCCTATGGCTGGTTTTTGGCGAAAAACCTTTAACGTAATGAACTTGATCTCGTTGTAGGAACCTGATAGCTTTTTATAAAAATATAGTGGCGAAAACCTTTTGCTAAAAAGGTCACTCCCGGTGAAAGGATCTCGGCTCTTTCCTCGTGGAATGAGGTGCAGGATATTCCAACTGAATACCGCGATGCAAAGCAACTTGTAATCGACTATATTGAAGTTATTATCCTGACGTAAACTTCTGCCCAAGGGGTCACTCCCGGTGAAGGGATCTCGGCCCTTGCCTCGTGGAATGAGGTGCAGGATATTCTAACTGAATACCGCTTTGCAAAACAAAAGTAAACATCTTTGTAATAACACCTTTTAAAATTTGTTCCAACAACATCAAATATAGGTTTGTTTTATCCTTGCATTGATAAGAATCAATGCAGTCCCATCAATCAATCACACCAGAAAAGAACGAAAATATAATGTACGTATATGCCATCCGCATTCGCCACTGGGTCCCGTCATCACCCGTTAGGTTACTTAACTAACGACAGAGCGGGGGCTGGACTAGCACGGGTGTAAAATATGCAACATCTAATAGTATATATACCAATATACAATAATCGCTCCAGGCGTGATAATATGCAACATTACAGAAAAGTAATAAGCATCACAGAACAATACAGATAATCCGGGATCCCCGGGTTTCACAGAGCCGCTACTGAAACCCGACGTTCCCCTGGTCGTGTGGATAGCCTGTGCAATGAAACCTAGACCCTTACGGGTGTGGAAAGTTACCCGCCAAAACCTGAAGCGAGGTAGTCCCCCACAGCATAGTGAATGGAACACCCGGCACTTCACGGAATCCGGTAAATTGAGCACCCCTCCGTGGGTCAACCTATACCCCCTACGAGTGTGGCGAATAGTCTGCCAATTCTAGAGTGAGGTCCCTCTGCCTCTCAAAGCCATGAGATACGAACCTGTTTCCCTCCAGAACCCGGCTATCCGTGCACTCCTTCGCGGGATAAACCTAGTACAGAAAATAGAATATGTACAATGGGTACATCGACCTCAACCCGGTCGTGTCCCAAAAGTATATTATACAACAGGCAGTGACGGCAGTCCACATGTTGGACGCTCACCCCGCAATATCAAATGTACAAATAAATCCAAACTGCACTATCATTGCACCCTGCTATCCACCACGACAAATCCGCAACATCACAGCACAACACAGAAGATCAACGCGAATGTCACGTTCGCAAACCCGTCTAAAAGAACTATAGCAATTAGACGAGGTTTACCGCTCGAATGACATTCCCGGTCGGAGATATAAAGTAAGTACTGTAAACTAACACGTTTAAATTTCGATCGACAAAATTTCCCGAAGTGGGCCCCACGTACATCTGCTGTACAGTAACAAAATCTGGGCCCAAAAGAACAGTACCTGAAACCACAATTTCCCAATTTGAAGCTCTCTGGAAAAATTGGAGCACTGTTCCCATAAAGTCGCCGCGGTTCCGCGGTCAAACCCTAGGTTTGACCGCGGATCCGCGGTGGTCATGTGGGATCACGTGCCTAAATTTTCCCACAATGCTTAGAAAACCCTGCACGCTTTTCTGTGATATGAAAAATTATTTTTAGGCCCTTTAAAAAATCGACAGAAACTTGTGTGCTGAAAATTGTGATTTCGGAAATTCCGTTCGATAGATCTTTTAAACGTGTTAGCACAAATTAGTAAAGCTTAATGGTGAGGCTCTGATACCACTGTAAGTCCACGGTAGCGCCATGGCCGTCTAACAGACGCCAAATGCGGAACAAAAACTTTTACAACTGGCGCTATCGCGTACTATAACCCGGATCTGCCATTAAAGCTAAACTAACAAACCACAAAGTAGGTAGAAAAGTTATACCGAACGATCCGAGTCCTTCGGTCTTCAACCATCATCCCACGCTTTGTTACGGCTGCTCCGATCTTCTGAATCTCCAGTCTTCTCGTCCAGGTGGCACCACGTCGACGGATCTTTAAACGGGCTCCCGCCTCTGAACCGAGGAAACTCGGTCGTCAAGTTTGCTAAAAGAGAAGACCAAGATGAAGTAGAGAATGAGTAGAACACTTTGTCTCGTTACGTCCAAAGCTATGGACGAACGGTTAATGAAGTTGCCTTTTGGAATTAGGTGAAATGAGGCTATCTAATTTCCATGAGTCCAAACTATCATAATCTTTTAACCAAGCAACCATCATCCCTCACAAAGGAATGGCCAGCCACTTATAGATGAGGGGGAGGTGAGTGTAGGAGGGGGAAGGTGACCACAAGGAATAAATGAGATGATGATTCACCTTAACACCTTGTATGAACACATTAATGAACAAATGAATCATCAAGCCTAGTCACCATCCAAGTCATCAAAGCATTTAATGAACAAATGAGTCATGAAGCCTAGTCACCATCATAGTCATCATCTAGAAGCTTCCACACTCATTTCAAGAAAAGATAAATCCGTCTTTAACCGAATGTTAAAAGACGGGTGATAGAAAACTGGAAACTGGTAACTTCCAAAAGTGATCCTGAAACGAATTTCAGGATAACCCCGTAACGGTATAAACATACCCGCATTTGTATTACGACCGAATACAAATGCATCTGAGATAAAAATATTATATCTACACAGTATAATACTCAGATCCGGCTTAAACCAAAGCCGACCAGTATTATCTGCCCGAAAAATGACACGTGCGAAAACGCACGTGCATTTTCCGAATCCTGCCATAAAACCATACGGCCTCTACAACGTTTCGCCCGAACTTGGGAAAGTGTCTGTGGGGGACTCTAATGACTCATCTACTCACTGGCACTGGGTATAACCACTAGCACGTCAGAGGTACAAACTGTACGTAACAGTTGCCTATGTATTGATTGGAAGGGAAGCTGACGAGCGAACTCATCCATAAACCCTACTGAGCCTAACAGTGACAATATACATACAGTCCGGTCAGTTCGTCTATGAGTATCGCATATCTTGAAAGGTTCCTAGGCACTATAATGAGGTCTCACAAGGCATCAACCATGCCAATTTCAAAAAATCTAGGTGCCGAGAAACCCGACTACGGATCGTCGGCTAGAATTCTAGGCGAAAATGCAAACTAGTTAACACTTAACTAAGGGAATACGGAAATACAACCTTTGTAGATCCGGTGCTCCACCTCCATAGCTCCGCAATGAAGTCTCCTCGCTGTCCATAACAAGTCCCGGGCTCTAGCGTCGGCTTCATCGGAGAATGGACGGGCTAGGTCATCGATGTCCATGCCGAAGATGATCTACGTCGAGGCATCGCTAAATCAAGCTCCGACTTCACCAAGTCAAGAAACTTGTGAAGTAAACACACTCTACTACTTGGCAAGAGGTAGAGAATGAAGAAATAGGAGTTGGGTAGACTTTAGAATTGGATTTCTCACTCTCAATCATCAATCACCATTGATGGACCTTAGGTTTTCTTCTTGAGTTGAAGGAAGAAGAAGAAGAATATTATCATAAGAATTATGTTTAATAAGAAAAGAAAAACCATCCTTATCATAATAGTAACCATGGTTTAATGTAGAGAATTGATCATGGTCAGTGAATGGTTAGGTTTTTACAAGATGACAAAATGGTTGCAATGGTCAAAGTATTCATGAAGCTTCATGAATGAAACAAAAATGCCACCATTTTATCATGCAATTTTTTTTTTTTTTCCAAAAAGAAATAAACAAATGAATAAAATGAATAATCAAATAGTAAACCCTAACCATTCCATTAACCAAGGTTTAATTCTATACACTTAACAAAAAGGGCATGCACCATCAAACATGATACAAGCAAGTGCACAAATCATATCGCATATGAAATGTGCACACCCAAGTGAGAAAATCCATTTAAAGTGAACCGATACTAGTTAATGCAAAGTAATATATCAAATATATAATTATGCATTAAATCATTAAATCAGCACTTGATTTAATGATCCGGTCATATCGCATATAACCGACTAATATCAACAGTAACAACTTATCGAATCAACACTTGATCCGATAACCCGGCTATATCGCATATAACCGATCAATGTCACAAATCGCGAGAATCGAATACAGTATCACATACTGGTATCATTCTCGGTCCCGCACATATCTCATATGCGCTCCTATTTCGTTTCGCTTGAGCCAGAAAACCTCTGTGTAGGACTCTAAAGACTCGTCAATACGCCGGCAGCGGATGATGATCATATCAAACATCCACAAGCCGCAAGCGGTCTGCTAAACGTAATGGCCACCCGGGTATTGAGCGATCTGAAGATCGACGAGCAAGCCCGCTCACACTCCAGTGAATCCAACCAGTAACACTACCGTACAGTCCGGTCTGATCGTCTGATATGTCGCATATCTTGCCTAGGGGTGGTAAACGTCAGACCCCAATAGCTCGATAAGTCGTGTCGATATGAAGTCTATAACACTTCGAGAAACTACTGGTAACACTTACCAGTAAATCTCAGCAACCCTGGCCAGGGATTTCCTGTTATAGCCAATCGAACACAGCGCAACATCAACTCCTTATACCGGGAGAGACGAATCCCTTCCTATCGCTCATTGCCTCCATGTGACTCGGGACTGTACCCAAAAACCACCGTTTTGCACGCCCTCTTGGACGTGGTAAGATGGAAATCAAAGCACAGTGGGAACCACAAAAGACTCTATGACGATCTCGGGTCAACAGACTACTCTGTACCAGTGTCACCAGAGAACTGCCATCTGACGTGAGGTATAATACCATCTGGGAGTTCTCGGCGAGTCCGTCCAGTGTACCCAGTCTCTACTGAGCACCCGTATATCATCTCTGATGTCAAACACCAATGGATATGGGATCATCCATCGCCCATCTGTATGGGTCGAGAAGGTACACGCTAGTCTACATTGGTATATCGATGCCCCGTCTCGATACACCCTCGACTAGGGACTTTGAAGGATGTACTTATGGACTACCATGTCCCCACTAGTATGATCCGCATCATAATCCAGGTAGTCAAGTACAGATCCTAAGGGCTTTACCAACATGTAACAGAGAGACAATCAGCATACACGTTAAGGTAAAGGTCAACCAGATAGCATACTATCATGTCGAACAAGAAAGTCCTCCCTATATATGTCCCAGCATCCACTACAATATACATCCAATGTACAGTAATGGCCTCTAGGGCATACATATAACTAACAATCTCCCACTTGCACTAGGGCCATCTGTAGTAGTGGTTGTAGTATCTCATACTCAACCATCCCATAAAAGTCTCTCTCTGGGAACAGGCCTTTGTGAGTGGATCCGCTGTGTTGTCCTCTGAGTCTACTCTCCAAACCTCGATCACCCTGGAGATCAACTATCTCCATGATCAGGTGATACTGCCTTAGAATATGTCTGGATCACTGATGGGACCTACGTTCCTTGGCATAAGCCACAACTCCATTGTCACACAATGGGAGGAACTAAGTTCATCTCATGAACAAATATACACCCAGACTGCCTCTTTGGTAGCATCTTAAGTAGCGATGTATCCAGCCTTTATCGTCTAGTATGTCACGGTATCTAGCTTGGAACTCTTCCAACATACCGTCCCTTTACTGAGGGTAAAGACAATGCCTGTGACTGACATTCAGTCGTCTTTATCACCCTGGAACACTTCCAGTGATTCCCCCCAGGATCGGTTGATACTATCTCACTACAACTAGTGAGAATCCTAACATCCAATTAGATCTATCTCATAGATCCAAAATCCAGGATTTAGGAGGTATCAATTTGATCCTATATGGAGAATCCTTGTGATAAGCGGAGATTGATCGAGCGTAGCATAAGAAACTCCTTTCTTATCAAGAGTATGTCATCCACGTACTCTACGAGGATCACCACCATACTCCCTACTACCTTTTTGTTTATACAAGGTTCATCTACCATTTTGATGATGTCAACTTCTTTGACTAATTCATCAAAACAGACGTTCCAACTCCGCGATGCCTGCTTTATCCTATAAAACATCTTGCACACGTTTCCGCTGCTCCCACTGTCTACGAGGCCCTCTGGCTGTGTACTTATAGACGCACTCTTCTAAAACATCATTTAGAAAAGCTGTCATGACACCCAACCACCAGATATCGTAGTCATGGTATGTAGCCGTGGCAAGTAGGATCTGGATGGACTTAAGCATAGCCACTTGAAAAGGTTTCATCATTATCCACGCCTGGTCAATGATGCAAACCTTTAACAAGTCTAGCTTTGAAAGTCTCAACTTTTCCATGTACACCAAGTAATCTTCTCAAGATATACTTGCTCCTGATGGGGATTTAACCCTTCAGATATAGCAACCAAAGTCCATACTTTGTTGGTGTATAAGGATTCCATCTCAGATCGATAAACATCCAGCCATTCTTACAGAGTCTTACTCCTGATGGCCAGCTCGAAACTAGTTGGGTCATCATCTCATGATGCAATCCTCGCTCCCACTGTCATAGAGAAACAGAAGTATCTCTCAGGTGGGTGAGGAACCCTACTAGATCGGCGGAGAGGCTGAGGTTCGTTGGTATCTACTGAATCCTTTGGTTGTACCAAATCATCAGCTGTAGTTTGTATAGCTGGAACCTTTCCAGTTCTACATAACAGACTTTGCCTCGAGCTTGTCTGGATTTTGCTTTTAGACATAGGCCGGACAACCCCAAATCTTAACTAACTTAAGACATGGGCTCTTCCCATTCCATATCACATATGAAGTGGTAGGCAACTGATTTGATTGGAACCCTATTCAATAGGTATGCAACTTCTCAAGTGCATAACCCCCTTAAGGAAAAAGGTAACTCAGTAGTACTCATCATAGAGCACACCATATCAAATAGGGTGTATCTGCTCCGCCCCGATATACCATCGTGCTATGGTGTATACGGAGGAGAAATTCTGAGAGAGAATCTCATTCTCCTTTAGAATAGTTCAGGAATTTCCGTGCTCAAGTATTCTCCTCCTTGATCACATCAAAGGACATAATACTTATACCCGTATTTTGGTTCTCTACTTCTAACTTATATTCTGTGAATATCTCAAAAGGTTCGGACTCATGTTTCAACGGGAACATATGACTGAATCTTGAGAGATTATCAGAGAATATAATGAAGTATAAAGAACCAGTCCTGGCATTTGTAGACTGGGGACCTACATACATCAACATGTATCATCCCAAGAGTTCACTAACTCTTTCTCTGTTTCCAATAAACGGAGCTATGGTCATCTTATCTTTGTGACATGACTGGCGAGTTTCACAAGATGTAAATTCAAACTGATTTAAATATGCATCTTTATGTAACTCTGCTAGTCGGGTCGCATTGATATGACCTAGTCTACAATACCTCAAGAAGGATTCTTTCATTTCTGAACTCTTCCTCTTGTGTGTGTTCTGTATACTAAGAACTGTAGTTTGATTTAGAACATCAATGCTCTTAGATAACGTGCCTGAACCGATCAACTTTTGATATAGGAAATGTTCAAAACATTATCCATCAATACAAAATTTTATCATTTCTTTACTAATAAAGAGATAGATATGATTTTGTATATCAGGTTCGGTATCTAACAACATTCGTTCAGAATCAGTGTATTAGTAATACAGGGTGACAGTGACCAACAGACTTGGCTGCAACTCTTGCCCCGTTTTCTGCCTCATGAAACTTATCACCCGTTCTCAGTTCTCTACCTTTCTGTAGCCCTATGTAACATATTACATATCTGGAATCCTGATCTGGTATCACATACCCAGGACGTAAAGGATACTGAGAAACAGTTCTCTGTAATGAACACACCCGAAGATGATGCATCAGCATGCACTCTCTTCGTTTGGGCGGCATGGGAATTCTTGTAATCCCCAATTTCCTGCTCTGTCTTATAACAATTATAAGTTGGAGCGGGACCAACGTTCCCCAGCTCAGTATAACAAGCGGGTTCGGTCAATAATCCGTTTTATTATCTTGATTAAGGCGTGATATGGTCGCTACCTGGAGAGAGAGAGAAGAAAACACTCAGCGTGCGCTCTTGCAAGAATAGATTGGTTATTATTTTATCTAATCAGGATGGCTCCCACTGCTTTTTATCAAATCTTCCTTCAAACCCTAAAAGGAAAGACTAGCCGGGATTAATTACACACTACAAGTTCGCCAATCTTTCAGCCAGGCCAGTGTCGGTACTTTGAGGGAGGTCCCCCTTGCTTTCGCACGAACCTAATTAATGTAAACCTCGTTTTCCCAGAGGCGTAACCTCGTTGACACCTTTCTAGACACCTACTTGATCGGCTAATTGTAATGTATAAAACTCTCCCAGGAGTAACTCTTACTCGCAGCGGGTATCGGGATCCAACTATCTCATAGAAGGTATGCAATCTCATTGCAAATTTCAACACTTGAAATTCCCGATAATATTTTGCCCCTAGCTCGCTATGACCTTGACACATGCCAAACAACCCATAGTCTGCTAGTCAAGTTCAACCCGTACATTTCTTAATTGAATTAAACCCACCCGCACGACCCTTGACGCATGCCAAACAACGCCGTACGAATACCCTAATCCAATCGCATCGTATGCTAGCAGATAAGCACTAGTTAGCTACCGTACACTACGCCTTGACGCATGCCAAACAACCGCAGCACGAATACTAACTAGTACTTATCTGAAATGACGGAGGGCTACGATAGGTTTTTCTGAAAACCTATTGCGTAATGAACTTGATATCGTTGTAGAATCAAATGATTTTTAAAATGGAGTGCTTTTGAGGCTTTCCTAGTTTTGCTAAAGGAGTCACTCCCGGTGAAGGGATCGTCGGTCCTTTCCTCGTCGAATGAGGTGCGGGATATATCATATATATCACTGTGCAAAGCAAAAACACTTAAAAGCAATCAAAAGACAAACCGAGTGTGTAGCATCTGCCAGTTATTGCTAAAGGAGTCACTCCCGGTGAAGGGATCTCGGTCCTTTCCTTATCGAATAAGGTGCAGGATATATCACATATACCGCTGTGCAAAGCAAGAACTGTAGCTACCTGTTTTATTTTTGAAATTCAATTCTACAACATCTTAGGTTTCTTTTATTTCATTAATCACATTAATGAAGTCCCATCATTTAAGTACCTAAACATCACAGATAAATACGACGTACACTTATGCCATCCGCATTCGCCTCGATGTCCCCTCGTGCACCGTTAGGTTAGGTAACTAACGGCAGAGCGGGGCAGGGCTAGCGCGGGTGTAAAACATAAGTACCGTCTATATAATATATCATATATACTATATACTGTATCTATCACTGAACATCACATGATCACATCACAGATATCACAGCAGAAGAAACATATGAAATATTGGATATACTAGGACGTCCGTGTTTTCAATACGAGCCAGTATAAAACACGGATTCCACGGTCGCGATGAATAGCCAAACCCACACCCCTAGACCCCTACGAGAGCGGCAAGCAACCCTACCAATTCTAGAGTTAGGAGACCCGGACTCGACTCCTCGAGTTGGTCTCCCACTGGACTCCAGAACCCGGTTACTTGTGCCTTCCTCCTTGGGTCTATCCTAGTGCGGAAAAGTAAATAATATACAGAGGGTGACAACTTCCGCAACCTGGAAGTGCCCCAATAAAAGAATATTACATACAAGTTTTTACATGAATGAAAATGAAAAACACTCATCTCACATAAAAACCCCCGGCTATTCAAACACGACGATCCAATATAACATATCCAGCAACACATAACATCACATGTCATCAACGTAAGTAAACATGCGTATCCCAATTGTCGTTGACATATAGCAACGAAACCGGCGATATCACATATTACACTTACTGTCACATAAAAGAAAGTGTAAAACTACAACAGTTGGAATCCGCAATCACCTTAGACATCGCATGCCTGACCAAATGAATTACTTAGACATCACATGCCTAACAATTATAAACCCCGCATTTCAGTCTCATTATCGAAAACACTTTTCAATATCGAGTCGGGCAATTCAACAAGATTCCCGACAGTCTGATTGAATACTCGTCGCAAACTTTAGTAGGCGGCCGCACCCCCGATACCGTCGACGAAGTGCACCAAGGCGGAACACCGCTGCCGCGAGCACCCGAACGGATGCTTTCGGCGACGGGGTTCTCCTACAGTCACTTGGTCGGGGCTATGGAGTGAGGCTGTCTATTAAGTTTACCCGGCGAGTATCCGCGTACGCTACGTGATTGCGACGGACTTTTGATCACATCAAAATTCCGTGGCAACCGATCAAGGGAGACTAAACTGCTACGTTTATAATATTCATTCCGTTATCTCATAACTATTTGTGAATTCCAATTATTGTATCACATTCCAGATAAACAGAAAATGTTAAACTTTCCGATCGAACTTCCGAATACCCAAGTTTTCCCGATACAGCTCAACACATGAAATAAGTCTAACAACATTCAGTTCGTGCCTCAGTACCGACGGTCTAGCCGTAGAAGGGTCAAGCCAACGCCTCACATGTGGCACGCCGTACTGCCCCAAACCCGAAGGTTCAAAGGGCAGTTCAAGACGGTCAGATAATCGAGTTAAGGTTTGTTGTCTTCTAGAGGGACCATCGCGTTACTTGCACTACTTAGAACGTCGTTAAACAACGGAAAGATCCAACACTTGGAAATTTCCCGACAGGGGAAAAATTGGGTATTTATATCCGGTCGAACTTTTTAACATATTCTAAAATTTATCCGGAAAGCCACACAGACAAAATTTGATACTCCGATCGAAACACCGAATCCCCAAAACAACTCCAGAAAATTCAACTCTTGAAAAAATATTAAAAATACCCAGGAAAACCAGCACTGTCAAATAGGAGTTACTGTGCAAACATCACCTCATAATACGACAAACAGGCCGCGTTTCCGCCGCACGAGCCATGCTCGTGCCGCGGAAACGCGGCGCTTCAATGGAATTAGGGCACACGACTTCACAGTAACTCTTAGATATTCCTGCTGATATTTCTACATATTTTTAATTTCGAAAAATCCCAGAATTTGGAAAAAGTCCAGAGAGCTATTTTGGGTTCATGTTTTCGGTTCGATCGGACTCCAAATTCCATCTGGACTTCGCCTAAGGCTCTAGCTAGGCTCTGATACCAGTGAAAGGTTCCTAGGCACTATAATGAGGTCTCACAAGGCATCAACCATGCCAATTTCAAAAAATCTAGGTGCCGAGAAACCCGACTATGGATCGTCGGCTAGAATTCTAGGCGAAAATGCAAACTAGTTAACACTTAACTAAGGGAATACGGAAATACAACCTTTGTAGATCCGGTGCTCCACCTCCATAGCTCCGTAATGAAGTCTCCTCGCTGCCCATAACAAGTCCCGGGCTCTAGCGTCGGCTTCATCGGAGAATGGACGGGCTAGGTCATCGATGTCCATGCCGAAGATGATCTACGTCGAGGCATCGCTAAATCAAGCTCCGACTTCACCAAGTCAAGAAACTTGTGAAGTAAACACACTCTACTACTTGGAAAGAGGTAGAGAATGAAGAAATAGGAGTTGGGTAGACTTTAGAATAGGATTTCTCACTCTCAATCATCAATCACCATTGATGGACCTTAGGTTTTCTTCTTGAGTTGAAGGAAGAAGAAGAAGAATATTATCATAAGAATTATGTTTAATAAGAAAAGAAAAACCATCCTTATCATAATAGTAACCATGGTTTAATGTAGAGAATTGATCATGGTTAGTGAATGGTTAGGTTTTTACAAGATGACAAAATGGTTGCAATGGTCAAAGTATTCATGAAGCTTCATGAATGAAACAAAAATGCCACCATTTTATCATGCAATTTTTTTTTCTTTTCCAAAAAGAAATAAACAAATGAATAAAATGAATAATCAAATAGTAAACCCTAACCATTCCATTAACCAAGGTTTAATTCTATACACTTAACAAAAAGGGCATGCACCATCAAACATGATACAAGCAAGTGCACAAATCATATCGCATATGAAATGTGCACACCCGAGTGAGAAAATCCATTTAAAGTGAACCGATACTAGTTAATGCAAAGTAATATATCAAATATATAATTATGCATTAAATCATTAAATCAACACTTGATTTAATGATCCGGTCATATCACATATAACCGACTAATATCAACAGTAACAACTTATCGAATCAACACTTGATCCGATAACCCGGCTATATCGCATATAACCGATCAATGTCACAAATCGCGAGAATCGAATACAGTATCACATACTGGTATCATTCTCGGTCCCGCACATATCTCATATGCGCTCCTATTTCGTTTCGCTTGAGCCAGGAAACCTCTGTGTAGGACTCTAAAGACTCGTCAATACGCCGGCAGCGGATGATGATCATATCAAACATCCACAAGACGCAAGCGGTCTGCTAAACGTAACGGCCACCCGGGTATTGAGCGATCTGAAGATCGACGAGCAAGCCCGCTCACACTCCAGTGAATCCAACCAGTAACACTACCGTACAGTCCGGTCTGATCGTCTGATATGTCGCATATCTTGCCTAGGGATGGTAAACGTCAGACCCCAATAGCTCGATAAGTCGTATCGATATGAGGTCTATAACACTTCGAGAAACTACTGGTAACACTTACCAGTAAATCTCAGCAACTCTGGCCAGGGATTTCCTGTTATAGCCAATCGAACACAGCGCAACATCAACTCCCTATACCGGGAGAGACGAATCCCCTCTTATCGCTCATTGCCTCCATGTGACTCGGGACTGTACCCAAAAACCACCGTTTTGCACGCCCTCTTAGACGTGGTAAGATGGAAATCAAAGCACAGTGGGAACCACACAAGACTCTATGACGATCTCGGGTCAACAGACTACTCTGTACCAGTGTCACCAGAGAACTGCCATCTGACGTGAGGTATAATACCATCTGGGAGTTCTCGGCGAGTCCGTCCAGTGTACCCAGTCTCTACTGAGCACCCGTATATCATCTCTGATGTCAAACACCAATGGATATGGGATCATCCATCACCCATCTGTATGGGTCGAGAAGGTACACGCTAGTCTACATTGGTATATCGATGCCCCGTCTCGATACACCCTCGACTAGGGACTTTGAAGGATGTACTTATGGACTACCATGTCCCCACTAGTATGATCCGCATCATAATCCAGGTAGTCAAGTACAGATCCTAAGGACTTTACCAACATGTAACAGAGAGACAATCAGCATAGACGTTAAGGTAAAGGTCAACCAGATAGCATACTATCATGTCGAGCAAGAAAGTCCTCCCTATATATGTCCCAGCATCCACTACAATATACATCCAATGTACAGTAATGGCCTCTAAGGCATACATATAACTAACATATCTGCCTAGGGGCTGGTAAAGTCAGACCCCCAATAGCAGTATAAGTCGTGTCAGTGAGTGGCCCAGAACACCCTGAGATACTACTGGAGTACCTACCAGTAAATCTCCTGCCTCGGCCGAGGGCTTTGTGTAATGGCTCACCTAGACACAGCGCGATATCACCCCTAATACCGGGAGAGACGAATCCCCTGCCGGTCCGCTCACTTGCCTCCATGTGGCTCGGGACTGAACCCAAAAAAGACCTGTTTGCACGACTCCTTTGAGCCGTGGTAGGGTAGAAATCAAAGCACAGTTGGAACTCACACGAGATAAATGACGACCTCAGGTCGATGAACTAACCTATACACATGTCACCAGGGAACTGCTATCTGACGATATATGTAATACCAACTAGCATGTTCCCGGCGAGTCTTGTCCGGTGTACTCATAACCCAATGAGCACCTGTATACATCTTAGGTGATCAAACTGACACCAGTGGCTTGTGAGATCGGCCACTGCCCCTCGTCAGGGTCTCGACTGTATACACTAGTCTACTCTGGAGTATCGATGCCCTGTCTCGAAACTCCCACGACTAGGGACTCTTTAAGGATGTGCTTACATACCCCAGCTCTCACGTATATGATCACCATCATACTGCTGGTAGTCAAGCAAGAATCCTATGGGCTCTATCATCATGCAATAGTGAACTAAAGTATTTATACGATGATAAAGACAAACCAGATAGCATACTATCATCTCGAGCAAGACTGTCATATCGGTATAGGTCCTGTCTCAATCATTGCAATCACGCACCTGCGATCCAATAATTGAATTTTAGGGCACTATCTCCAACAGTATCCAATAGAGACACCCTGTTCGCTTGCCGTCTTTGGCAGAAGCTTCAGGAAGCCTTGGGTATTGGTTGAGCTTTAGCTCCTCTTTTCCATCCGCAGGACGATGGTTTGTGAGAGTGGGCTATACAGACTCTGGAAGATATGCTTGTGCGTGCGTACTAATTGTTGTTGGCAGTTGGGATCGTCACTTGCTATTTTTAGGGTTCTTCTTCGATAGCTGTTATCAGGAGACATTCCAATTGGCAACCTTTAGGCCTTGTTTGGTTGGTGGTGTCGATGCCATTCTGTTTTTCTGACTCCGCGAGAGTAGGATTTTTGGACCCCAGCTAGTCGAGAGGCTTCGGAGATGATCCAGTTGATTCAGGTCAGGATGAGAGCAACCCAGTGCAGACAGAGGTCTTATGCTGACCGTGTTGGTCGCAGACTTGAGTTCGCAGTGGGAGATCATGTATTCCTATGGATTTTCCGATGAATGACGTGTTGAGTTTTGGGAAGCTTATCCCAGGATTGTTGGTCCTTTTGAGATCCTTGAAGCGAGTTAGTACCGTTGCCTATAACTTGGCACTTCCGCCCAGATTTTTGAGTATTCATCCCTATTCCTTGTGTCGATACCTTTGCAAATACCTTCATGACCTTTCTCACATGATTTAGCATCAGACCATTTAGCTTGGACACGATCTTTTCGTTCACCGGCAGCCAATAGTGTTAGTGGTTCGGCGAGTGGAGAAACTTTGGTCAAGGGTCTTGCCATCTGTGGAGGGTTTTCTTTGGCATATCCGTACAGTGAGCTGATCACATGGGAGGCTGCGAGTGAGATTTAGGAGTTTTGTACTCATCTCTTTGAAGGTATGCGTAGTGAGAATTTTAAATTCGGGGACGAATTTTCTTTATGGGGGGAGACTGTAATGCCTTAGAAATGCGATTAGTGTTAATTAGACGATAATGCTGGTTTTTGGTAAAAAGTTTGCCAATTTGGGTTCCTCACATTTTATAAAATTTAATTAATAATTTATCATTATTTGTTATGTCTTGCACACACTTATGCATATTTATGTGAGGGTGTGTTTGTGTTAATCTAGTTTTAGTGACCATGATAACTTAACCCTAATCCTAATCCTTTGCTTTAACCTAATCCTTTGCCTTAATTTAAACCCTAGATATTTGTTGTGAGATATTTCATTTGGGTTTTGTCTTGGAGAGAGGTGGCATGGCGACTCACTTGAGAGCATAGTTTGCATTAATGAGAGGAGTTATTGCAATGGTGCACTCACCTTAACCTCACCTCTCTCTCTCTCTTTTCTTCACACCTCACTCATTTCTCTCTCACTTTATCCCTTATCATTTTCTTTCATCTTTCCTTCATCTCAACTGAACACTTATCTATCCTTCATCAAAACCTTCACAAACTTCACAAAAATCTTACCCAAATCACTTCTAAATCCTTGTTTTGCCTCTTGGATGCCTTGGACCTTGGAAAGCTAGGATCTTTGAGCTTTTGTGAATTGGTAATGATCTCTATCTGTTAAATAAGTCTTTTTAGTATTGCGTAGCTTATTCGTTTCAGTTTAGAACGCTTAGTGTATTGTTTCGTGCAAATATTGTATTTTTAGTATAGTTTTGGGTATCAGATGATCTTCTATCAAACCAGGTATTTGTTGGAAAAGTTCCCATCACAGTGACCTTGTGTAGTGATCTTGAACCCACCATAGAAACCCGAGCCCAATCCCTTTCTTTTTGGCCCCTGATTTAATGGTTCTGGCCGCAATTTGCGGCCAGAGTGGGGGCTGGGGGTTGTGTTTTGGGGTAGGGGTCTCTGGTGTAGTATGTGGTCTTGTGGTATGTGCAACTTTTACAAATTGTTTGTGTAGCAAAATCTGGGATCACTTGCTTGTTTTCTATTGTTTCGTTTATGCGCGTTACGTTATCTGATACGGTTCGTGTTCTGTGTAGCTGTTGCTCTGAGTTGGTTTCGTTGTGTCGCTATGCACGCTAGCCACTAGACGTACACTTGAGAGTTTGTTTGGAGTTGTCGCGTCGGTCAAACGTAGTTTGTACGTGTTATTGGTCGTTTGCTAATATACATACTTGTTATACTGTTTTATGTTTTAGGTTCGCAGGAGGGGACTTCGGACGCTGCGAAGAAGGGGAAACAGGTGGTTGGCTTTACTTAGCCAGGAGCGTTGGTGAGTAGATTTAACATCTACAGGGGAATCGTCCGCATGGCGTTATGCGTCTGGGCTAGATTAAATGATATGACTATTAGTTAGAAGTATATGGATATTGATTGTGCATGTATACCTTTGTTGCATATCTCATTTCCTATTGTGTATGGACTTAGTACTAATGAGACACGACACCATTATTGACGGTTCATGTTTCACGAGCACTAATTGTATGCTATACACACACCGTCGATAATTGCCATGACACGCACAACACCTATACATATGTGATATTGTATTGTTTAGAGATATTGAGACATGATCCTTATTTTCCTTCGTGCATATGACATATAGATACATGTATACCTACATGCTTACACATATGCCTTAACATGCTTACATGCTAGTTACCCATATACCTATATGGTATTGTACAATTAGTGATAGGTATATATACATATGAGACATAGCTACATGTACATCTTGCATACATACTTACACTTATACCGGGAGGGTATTACATCATTACTGATAGGTAGATACATATACCTTGCTATACCTACATGTTTACATATATATCTGGCTATAGCTACATGTTCACCTTTATTTGATATTATATGGACTTGGAGAAATTAGGAACCGCATGATATATATTAACTTGTTGCAGTTAAATAGCGGCTTTTCCTTTATATGCTCACATTTCAGTTTTATGTTGCATATATTATATTCATGGATTTTCACATTGAGATATGGATTTTTCATGATGTTTTCTGGATTTGAGAACCGTGGTAGTTTTATGAAATTATGCATTATTTGAAAAATCCGGTTTCTCTTTATATTATATCCCAACGATGTTTTCTGGATCTCAGTAGCCACCATGAGATTTCTCGATTCTGATATATACCCTATGCGAGGAGGCGTCATGGGCTGTGTGCACCCTGGTGGGGCCCGGAGGTACCCCGGGGCAAGAAAAGTATGTCGATGGACCACGCCGATGAGCCTGACAGGGGAATCATACCTACCGGTGATAGTATTTAGACTCGGCGGTTATCGTTGGGATACCGACCAGAGTTATATTCACGTATGGATACGTCGAATTGCGAGGGTCAAAGCTGGGCACTCGGGTTTTCGAGATAGCGTATGATACGTACCTATCAGGGCCAGTCGTGGTGACAGCACCTAATAGATCAGTATTTATGTGTCGATACTAGATACTTGTTTTCATGATATTTTTACTCCTAAGTGTATATAACAGTGGAATGGGACGCTGTTATATATGCATATATATATATATATATATATATATATTAGTGGAATGGGACGCTAACATATATGTATACATATTTAATTTATATACATCATCATAATGATTCATGCAAATATACTTATTCATTTCATGAGACTTGCTCGATATTGGATACAGGATATATGAGACTTACTCAATATTGGATACATGATATATGAGATTTACTTGATATTGAATACAGGATTTATGAGATTTACTTGATATTGGATACATGATATATGAGATTTACTTGATATCGGACACTCATGATATATGAGATTTACTTGATATTGGACACTCAGGATATATGAGACTTACTAGATATGAGATCCAATTTGGGGGCTGATTTGAAGAAATTGGGATTTGGATTGTCTTGATGGACTTTGGTCCTTCCACGAGATCAGGAATCCATGAGGATGATATGTTTTATCCCATACTCCGCATTTATTTTATATGCATTGCTTCATGTATTAGTAGTACCTGATAGAGTACCTTTCATGACTGTTGCATATACATATTGTCTTTATTGCTTCATGTATTAGGAGTTCCTGATAGTGTACCTTTCATGACTGTTGCATACATATTGCCATTTATTGCTATTCGCTTGCATATGCTAGATTCGCGTTGTACGTGCATACTTGGGATTGCCTGCATATATTATTTACTATTCACAAGTTGGCAACTCAATCCCTTTGTGCTATAGTGTTTTGCAGGTTGTCTCTCAGGGTAGTCGAGGCAGGGCTTTTCATCTATCGTATCATCTTTTGCTGCGGATACCGCTACGGTCGACTGTGTGCAATTTTGCTATAGGTGGGTTTTGCGGTTATCCGTTTATGTACATTGTATCTTGTTGTATCTTATACTCTCCATCTACCATTATCATGTATTGACTTAGAGACTTGATGTGAGAACGATATTGTATATTATTTTGATGACTTGGGGATCTTTTATGCAGTTTCTTTATATCGTCTTTTATTTCTTCGCTACGGCGTCGTATATCTGTTGTGGTGGTTGTTTTCCGCATTTGGGCGTGTATTTGCTCCCGTTTAGGGATGCTTTACTTATTATCTTTGTTGTACCCCTTTTGGGGCTGGTTTTTACAAAGGAGGTGCTACCAAAATTTTAAAGGAAATATAGTTGGACTTTAAAGAATTTAGTTTGAGATTTCAAAAGTTTTAAAATTGTTATTATCGCTTACTACTTTTAATGGTTTAGATTGCTGGGTTTTCGGCTTACTTAAATTGCGTTACGCCCGTAGACGTTGCGTAGTTTAAGGGCCGTCACGTGCCAATTTCGGGTTGTGACATTTTCTCTCACATTCTTGATTCATTATTTTTCAACTCTCATCATTTGCTTCACTCTCCTCTCTAGTTATTGAGCTCCTCCACCTTCATTTACAACCTCCTCTCTACATTCTCATGTGTTGAGAATGAAGAGATGAGATGAGATAGAAACACACAAAGAACCTCACACTACATCCTAGACTCTTTAGACTAGCAATCTAAGGTCTCTAGTTGCTCCACTAGACTCTCAGTGTGGAGCTAGAGCCATGGACTACATTATTCGGGTGGATCATCTTCGACGGAGGAAGACCGGCCATCAAGCTCGATCCAGGAGAACTGAAGGAGCAAGTAAAGAAGAACAAGCTCGATCAAGGAGATCGCTAGGAGCAAACGAAGAGGAAAGATGACCGAAGGACACGGATCTTTTGGTGAGAAATTCCTGTCATTGTAGTTATCTCCTCTCATGTTAGCTAGTTTAAGATTATGGTAGATCCAACATCGGGTTATTCTAACGCCAGTTTTTCAAACTCGAAAATTTTTGTTTCACAAACGGTCACGGTAGATGGTCAGGGCACCAGTATAACCCATCATGGTATCAGAGCAATTTGTTCCCGCTAAAATTTTTGGCAAAGAGCTATTTGTTCCCTTATAAAAAAAAGGTAAGAGGAAAAGAATCCTCATAGTTTGGCATCACGTGTTAAACACGTGGGCGCTTATATGCAAAGCATATAAGCGCTGAAAACAAATAACTAAGGGTCAAATTGGCCTCACGTGTTAAACACGTGAGCGCTCATATGCAAATCATATGAGCGCTGAATAAAATAAACTTAAATGCCAAACTGGCCTCACGTGTTACACACGTGAGCGCTCATATGCAAAGCATATGAGCGCTGAAAAAATAACTAAGGGTCAAACAGGCCTCACGTGTTAAATACGTGAGCGCTCATATGCAAAGCATATGAGCACTGAAAATAAACAGGCTAAAACCCACACGTGTTAAACACATGAGCGCTCATATGCAAAGCATATGAGCGCTGAAAATAAACAGGCTAAAACCCACACGTGTTAAACACATGAGCTCTCTTGCCACATTCTTTGCCAGCGCTCACATGCAAAGCATGTGAGCGCTCCAATTTAAAATGAAACCATCTGATAGAGTTAAATTCTATGTGGGAAATATTTTCTTGATCTTTCTCAAACTAGAAAGATCTTCTCTGTTAAACAGATGACCCTTGAATCAAAGGTCCAACGGTAATTATAAAATCACCCCCCGATCATCTGATAGAATAAAATTCAATTTTAGGAAAATATTTTCCTAATTTTGTTAAATTAACAAGATATTCATAGGAAAATATTTCTTAATCTTGTTAAACAAACAAGAAATCTTTTCTGTTAAACAGAGAGCCTGGATTGAAAATCCAATGGTGAATAAAATTCACCAATTAATCATCAAGATCTCTCAATGAGTGATTTTCTTAATATACTGATTTTTCCCTTCTCCTATAAATAGAAGAAAGGAGATTAAATCTAAAGACACACAGAACTCCTCACAAGTTTCTGCAAAAAAAAAATACAGTAAGCTTTTGAAAAAGAAAGAGAATTTAATTCTCAAAAGAAGAAGAAGACTTGCCTCATTGAAAGCCTAGGTAAAAAAAAACAGAGAGCATAGTGTCTCTTCTTTGCCTATCTAAGGGTTTAACCCTTCATATAAGAACTTAGTTCTTCTTCTGGTTAAGATTTGCAGAAGCAAATCTCCCCATAAGTTGAAAATTTAATTCTCATCAGGGAGATTTTGTTCTGTATATTCAAAACTTAGAGGAAAAGAATTAGGTCATAAAAGAAAAAGAAATAACAGGAGTATATATCCCCAATGTGTCGAAAGACCGGACCGGGACGTTGGGACGTCTTTCCACTCTACACTTCGTGTATCGTGTTTCACGAACAAAATCGCGGTTTGCTATAGTTGCCCTTGGATTCGAGGTACTAAGATTTGGTGTCTTACTCCTGTGCAGAAGAAAAGAAAATCGATGGCTTCCAGCTACACAACTTGCAACAGCAGCTCCCGCTCGGCCCCAACTGGAGGAGTGACTTATGGGCCAAGTGTTGCCTCCATCTTTTCATTGCCGGTGGGGCAAGTAACTCAAGCCACTACCGGATTGTTCTTCGGGACCATGATCCCACCAACGAGTTTCAGCGGCCCAGCACCGCAAGACGAAGCTTCCAGGAAGTCGGTCTTCGATCGACTTGCAACTACAACGGCCCCTCTCAACGGGCCGTCTAAATCCGATGCCTCAGTCTTCAACAGGCTGATCCAAAGCTCAGACGTCTCAGTCTTCAACAGACTGAGCAAGAACCAAAACGGGCCCGTAAAAAGGCTCGTGATATCTGAAGGGGCTACCCCAAAATGGATAGCCCTCCCAACTCCTCCTGCAGGTGAAGTCGTCAAAAGTTCTTCCCCTACGAGAAGATCAGTATTCAGAAGATTGGTCATTCCTTCGCAAACCCTACCAAGGAAACCAGTCTTCAATAGGCTGACACCAGCAACAGCCTCTCACCAAAACCAGGGACATGAAGAAGCCGCTTCCAAAACTGAGGCAGTCCCCTCTGCAAGACACGCTCAACGTCGCCACTGGCGCCGAGTGAGGAAAGCCGGGGGAAACTCTCCCTCTGGACATACCCCGCCAGCTCCAATGGTGGAAATTGATGCTGCTGTTCCAACCAGGAACAGCTTTGATCTACTCAGGAGGGTGTGAAAGAACTCTCCAACGGCGGTGCTGAAAAAATCGCCCCCGCCTATAGAAGCCACAGTGCAGGCAAAGATGGAGTAGCCCCGTCAATGGCTCTACTCCTAAATTCATAGAGTCTGGCGAAAAGTTCAGGACTCCGTGATTGATCAAAACTACGCTCGTCGACCGAAAAAATCGAAGGCTCGGCAAGAAGAAGACCATCCCACCATATACAGCGAGGGACTTCTTCCACACGGGTGCCTGTTACAATGGCTCCTTCAACTTCAACCTCCTACAAAAGGAGGAGGCCGGAGAAAATCCTACCGCCTGCGGAAAATTCCAAAGGCGATGGACCCAAACGCCCCAAGGCTGGGGGCATGATCGTGCATACGGTTTACATGGCTTCCGGAAAAGAAGAAATCCGTACTTCCGTGGCTCATCGACTGCAAACTCGGTCGTTAACAAAAGCTCAGGAGCAACAACAAAAGCTCCAGGAAATGCTGACTAAAATGGCAGTACTCACCGGACAGAAAGAAAGTCCGGATCCAACAGCCGAACAGCGCCAAGAACAGGAGACCGATACAGAGTTCCTGCAAAGTGTGCTTGAAAGAAAATACAAAGAAGCTGCTAAGCAAGCCGCCAACATAAAACAGACGGCGCTCTTGTTCCAGGATATGGTTGGAATGATGATCCAGCCAGAACCCCCAGCTGAGGATCCACCAATAATCATCGAGGATGACAAAGGGGAAACATCAAACCCACTTCCGGCTCTATCAGTGTCCACGGAGGAAACGATCTCCAAGGTTGCTCTTGATAATTATATCGCTTAACAAATACGAGCTCATCAAGCGAATGAAGCGGACGGCCAAACTGTCAGAACTGGGCAACCATATCCAGGCCGGCGACCGTATCCAGGCTGGTATGACCAAATCAAGTACCCGTCAGGATATACGATCCCCAAGTTCCATGTGTACAAGGGGACAGGCAACCCACACCTGCACGTCGCCCAGTTCAAAGCTTTTTGCGGCAACACTGGAGGCGACGACAAACTGTTGTCTTGAAAGAAAAAAAAGGTAAGTGCTAAGATATGTCAAACCCCTATTGTTTGATCTAATATTGACCGGGGATGAGCCCCGACTTCCATAGGTCCTTAGTTCGACCTCCCGTAGCAGTCCTTGCTTTTTTTTAAGAAAGCGGAGTGGGGCCAATTTCTCGTACTTGCTCAGTGTTCCCCCTTTCGTCGAGTGCCCCGCCCGATTCACTGGGCTGTTGGCCTACCAAGCACTTGCCCATAGCTCCTGCCGCCCGCTTGGCGGGCTCCGCGCTCTCGCTCTCTTCTTATCTCGGCCTATGTTCCGACTGAGTTTTGGGCCGAGGCAGTTCACACTGCGGTATTTCTCATTAACCGCATGCCCTTCTCGGTACTTGCAGGTCTCACCCCATTTCAGCGCCTGATCTCCAGACCACCACCCTACTCTTATCTTCGTGTTTTTGGTTGCATTTGCTTCGCCAGTTCATTGGCAGCCTGTCAGAGACAGCCTTTTAATGGTACTCGGAGCTCCCAAATGACTTCGTGAAAATATTCACAGAAATAGAACTGCTGTTCACACAGCGGTTCGCCAGCACAAGCGAGCGCACCCCGATCACAGCTTTAATCGATGCCAGGGTAAGGCCGGAAGAAACCTGGGTCCAATATGCGATCCAGTGGCGGAACCTGTGGTCAAAGTGTGAACAACGCATCGATGAATCCCCCGCTATGGGCAAGTTCATCGGGACCCTAGATCCACAAATGACTGTGTCCTAGTTCATGACGTTCTTCAAGCCGACGACCTTCCAGGCTCTGATCGATAAACTGGCCTAAATGGACCAGATGGGCTATAGGCCTTCCTTCTCAAATAAGGACCCTCAAAATTCCAAGGGTAAAGGGAAAGCGGCCTTCGTCGCTAACACTCAACAACAACTGAGCGACCCAAAACCGGCGGCTTGCCAAAACAATACACGTCCACGCCTATCCCTGGAAGAAAGTCTAGGACGCGCTTACTCGTTTCCCCATGATAAAATGAGGAAGCTATTTGAGTTGGAAATGTGTAACAAACTCATCATATTGCCAGACCCACGGCGTCCACCGCAACCCGGCGACGTCAACAACCCCAACTACTGCTCCTATCACAGAATGGTTAGCTACCCAATTGAGGATTACTACGTTTTCAAGAACTGGGTCGAGGACCAGTATCAACAGAGGAAGTTCACGCTTTCTGAGAATTGGAGGGTGAACCCGCCACAGAAGCACACTCCTAAAAATGTGGATGCACCGGGGGCATCATGCTCGCTCGTGGAAGAAACTCTATGGGAAGTCGTTCTTTCAGCTAAAACAGAAAGAATGCTGAAAGATCTACAGGCATGTCCGGCAGTCGGGTGGAAAAACTCGCTTGAACCCGAAATCATCGAAGGGATGCTGATACCGCGTCCTGTACCGAAAGTTGTTGACAAAGGGCAAAATCCCCAACTCAAGCCTTCAAAATCTTCGAAGAAAAAGAAGAAGACCAAGAAGCATGTGCAGCCTGCAGAGTATGACGACAAGCGCACAAACCTACAAAAGTACATCGACGCGGTGAAGGAGTACAACCAGAAGGCGTGTACACCGGTCACGCTCAAAGAGTTCCTCATGCATATTCTTGAGGATGAAGATAGTGACAACGATGAGGAAAATGACTCATCAGAAGAAACCAAAGACTATGTAGCAAGTTGACAAATGGTCTCCTATTCGTCGTTAAATGACGTAGAAACTCCTTCGGCATCAGAAAACAACGTGGAGGAACTGGGGGCAGAATCGGCACTAAAATCTCCGGAACTGCCAGAAGAATCGATCGATAGGCTGTTAAACGAAGCCTTTTGAAAAACAAAGCTGACCGAGAACGCGAAACAGCTATATACGAAAAGGCTAAGCGTCAGCTTCAGGATGAAGAAGCTGTGACAAGGTGGGGTCGTAAAGTACTCCAACTAAACCAAGGCATACTTGCGACAAATAAGAGCAGGATCAAGGCAGAGAAGCGGTTCGCTAAAGTCCTGTCAATGGGAGTGAAGCTACCACCTCTGGTAGGAAATACTCCCGGGGTCATACACCTCGACGGAGTGGATTCATATCCAAACTACTGCCTATATCATCGGAGGGTTACCCATCCCACCGAAGAGTGCAGTGCCTTCGAGAAGTGGTGGTAGGGATATGTTGCCCATCAAAAACACTTCAAGAGGATTAAGCGTGAAACTCGTCGACAGCAAAAAGGTGTGACAAGTACGCGTGAAAAAACAACTGGCAACTGTCATATGGTTGATACCAGTCCGGAAAGGAAGAAAATCCCAAGTTCTTACCTTCGGGAGAGATTTTGAGCACGAAATGACCTTCAGCCCTCTCTTCAAAGACTCCACCTTCGAAAAAGAAGAGAGAGAGAAGAACTGTGAGAACAATTAGCTGCGTAGCCACATGCTACCCGAGAAGAACCTTGGACCTACAAACAAAGGTTCGAGCAAAAGGGACAAAGGGAAAGAACAAATCCCTAAGAAAATTGCCCTCAACGGTGGAGTTGTCAAAGAGTTCGCAATGAGGGACCCGCTTAGAAAAAATAAGGTGGATTACAATGTCCTAACACATCTGAGGAAAATACCCTCATAACTGAGCATATTGGATGCTCTCCTCCTTTCCAAAGAGGCACGATATTCTCTGATCAAGGCATTATAAGAGCCTGATCAGTTCTAAGCTTTCCTCCTTGAAGAGAAGATGAAGGATGAGCTGGAAGAGGTCCACACGGCTGACATTACATTCAGCGATGAAGATCTCCTCCTCGGTATGTGTGAACATAATCGCCCGTTATACGTCACCGGGTACTGCCACGACATCAAGATAGGGAAAATCCTTGTTGACAACGGATCCTCCGTCAAACTTCTCAACGTAAGAGCGCTGAAGGAGATTTGCATGAACGTTCAGCACTTGGCTTGAGACAAAATTACAATCTCCGTATTCAACTCACAGTCGTCACGGACGCTTTGGTCCGTAATACTGACGTTACGCTTTGGGTTGCTCGTTACTGATATCAAATTTCACGTCATTGATGCCAAAACTTGCTATAACGCTTTGCTCGGCAGGGCCAGGTTGCATGAGTACAATGTTATCCCTTCTACACAACATCAGTGTATGAAGTATTTCAAGGATGTCTTGGAATGCACCGTCATAGGGGAGCTAAATCCGTTCTCCATAAACGAGGTCCGGAAATACGAAGACATAAAGTACTTTCTACAAGACTTCGAAAATACAGAAAGGTGTCATAAGCCAGAGGATAAACAGAAGTCCGTCGCCGCTATCTTGATCTTTGGGAGCGATTCCGAGGACGATGAAGAAATAGTCTACTCGGGGCAACCCCAGAAAGAAAACAATAGGCCCAGACCATCGACCCTTATTCTGTTCTTTGGCAGTGACTCTGAGAACGAGGCCAACGCAGTGTTCGCCATCCGCCCGTCAGTGTAAACCCCTGACGAAGCGGATCGGAGCCTGCAAATCACAATGGTTCCGCCTCGGTATTACAAGGAACTTGATGCGCTCAATACATAAAGCGTACATGAACTACAGACTTTCTACGTGCCTCCCGGGCGATGAGCTGAAAAGGCGATCCTCTTTTACAAATCTACGGAGACCAGACTAGAGAAAGAAGTCTGGCACAGTGCCGATTTTGCTCTCGACAAGCTTCAACCAATCCGTCTGCCAAGATACTACGCGGGGGATTGAAAAGTCTATTAAGATACCAAGGTGTACCCTTCAAACAAACTGTTCGACAAGCCCACTTCTACAAAAAGATTTGGGAAATCCTTAGGACCCAGCGAAAGATGCCTAACGGGAAGATGGGAACAACCAGGCTCGGATACGTGCGGTCCAAAAAACGGGAACGATTCTACAGCTGCCGTGTCATAAACAGCTCTGGTGAAGAAGAGAACGCTCTTCCAAAAATCTGTGACGTTGAAACAGAACGGGATCCCGCTTTAAGAACGTTAAGTCCATCGTTCGAAGAACAAGTTGACAAGATAATAAAGGAATCCTGTCAAATGATTTCGGATAACCACAGTCACGAAATGGCTATTTATGAAAAGGCCAGGATGCAACGCCTCAACCAGTAATCCGCAGAGAAAGAAGACTACAATGCCCTTCATCCTCAGCCAGCTGTACATTCTCACCTCGAAGGAAAATCCCAAAATAGAGGCAAAAGCAAGGCGAAGAAAGCAAACAACGCTCGAAAAATATCAAAACGGATCCAAGAAGCCGTACAATCGAGGAAAAGCCACCTGGAACCCGTCCTTTATGAAGAAGATGGGCCAGGAACACTCTTTCCCTCAAGACAAGATAAGGAAAATATTCAACCTTGTTATGAAGAACCAAATGATGACGCTTCCTGAGTCTCGGCACCCCGAAAAAATAAACGAGGTCCATCATCCGGATTATTGCTCTTATCACCGAGCAATAGGTCATCCCCTTGAAGACCGCTTCACCTTCAAAGACTGGGTCGAAGACCGGTATCAACAAGGAAGGTTCGCTTTGTCTGACAGCTGGAGGGTAACCCCACCATAAAAGCATGAGCCAAAGAGGACCTATACCGTAAGAATAGGAACAGCTCAACGTCAAGAATGGAAGCAAACTCATACCTGCCATGTGGTAACACTCTCAAAGGAGGGAGGGTACAAGACTATAGATGACCCTTTCAAGTACTCGCAAATGAAGACAAGAATGAGGTGATCTCAGAGTTTCCACCAGCACCAAAAGAGCTGGAAGATGGGATACACACTACGGCAGACTACCTAAGGAAAATTGACTTAGGGACGGAAAACGACCCGAGGCCAACGTTCGTCAGTGAGATACTATTTGAAAAACAAGTAGCCACATTAAAAGACATGCTCATACAGTATAAAGACTGCTTCGCATGGAACTATTCCAAAATGCCGTGTCTAGATCCAAAGGTAGCTGTACATAAACTGGCCATATCGCCGGACATAAAGCCATCAAACAGGTGCCAAGAAGAATGCGGCTCGAACTTGAGATGAGTATAAATGCTGAGGTCAAGAAACTAATTGACTCCGGCTTCATTCAAGAAGTTCAATATCCCAGCTGGATCGCTAACATCGTTCCGGTGATGAAGAAAAATGGGACGGTGCGCATCTGCGTGGACTTTCGGGGCCTTAACAAAGCTTGCCCGAAAGATGACTTCCCAGTACCTTTTGCCGAGCTAATGATCGATAACATATTTACCTATGAGGTTTTCTCCTTCATTGATGGATCTTCAGGATACAACCAAATAAAAATGCATCCTGAAGACCAAAAACATACCGCCTTCCAGACTCTGCTGGGCATATTCTGCTACAAGGTGATGCCTTTCGGTTTAAAGAACGCTGACGCTACCTACCAGAGGGCCATAACGAAGATCTTCGATGACCTCATCCATGAGATTATCGAATGCTACATCGACGACTTGGTGGTGAAAAGCAAGTCTTACGAGGAATATTGGGAACATCTAAACATAGTGTTCCAACATTTCCGGAAGTATAATCTGAAGACGAATCCTCTAAAATGCGCGTTTGGAGTCTCCTTAGGCAAATTCCTAGGATTCATCATACGGCACCGGGGTATCGAAAACGATCCCTCAAAGATCAAGGCGATTACAGAGATGCCCACGCCAAGGACCCTCAAACAGTTGCGATCTCTTCAAGGAAAACTCGCATATATCCGGTTGTTCATAGCCAAACTCTCCGGAAAATGCCATCCCTACAGTCATTTGATGAAAAAGGGGACCCCGTTCGTCTGGGATCAAAAGTGCTAAAATGCACTAGACGAAATCAAGCAATACCTGCAAAATCCGCCGTTATTAATCGCTCCGGTTAAGAGAAAACCCCTTATCCTATATACAATGGCTCTTGAGGGTTCTCTAGGCGTACTATATGCACAAGAGAATGACCAGGGAAATGAGAGAGCTTTGAACTATTTGAGCCGGGTTCTCCTGGGGGAGAAAACAACTACTCCCCCATCGAAAAGTATTGCATGGCACTGATCTTCGCGATAACGAAGCTCAGTGTAACAACTCCAATTCTTGTGTACATAAATTTGATTAAAAGTTAATGTATACTTGGAGTATTTACAATTCCTGTAAGTACTATAAGAATTTGATTTACTTTTGAACAGCAAGAAAGAGCTTGTAGCTCATTGGTAAGACGTTGCACAGCTGAACCAAAGCACCAGAGTTCAAATCCCATCAGCCATAATATTTTTATTTAAAATTCTTTTAATCTTTTAGAAGCCCAAGAGTCTACACGTGCACAACTCGTAAAACCAAGAGTCATAGCCCAAACAAACATGTCCACGAGGCGAGACCAAACGTCAGGGACACGTGGCACCAAGATGAGCCACGATTCGCCCGACTCGGCCGGCGAAACCCTCGACTCGGCCTGCGCCGCCGGTTCAACCCGGTCCAAACCCTAATTTTCTTTAACCCTTGCGACTCTTGGACTCCCTCATAACTCCTGTATTATTTGTTTTTCCTACACATTTACAGAGCACATTAAAACACACATTTAATCCATTTTAATATAAATTTTTAATACACCCTTTCACTACACTAAAACCCTAATTTTTCCTATAAATACCACCCTCAAATCACCCCTCCTCACTCCCAAATCCCTTCCCAAATTCCCAAGAAAATTCCCAAGTCTTTAGTGTGCCAGTGGAGTTAGCAAAGTGCAAAGCTCCGATGAACTTCCGGCGACAACCCAAGAAGTTTCCAACGACGAAACGACGCACCGGCAACTCCCATCTCTTCCTATTTCTCTCCTTTAGTCAATAATCCAGTAAGTCCCTACTTCTTCTTCTTTTCTCTATTCTAAAAATATTCAAAACTAAAACCCGATGGAAGTGGAGTTAGTCCGACTTTCGATTCGGTTTTTCTTTAAAAACTACACTTTTCCTTAACGAAATAAAACCATACTTATATGATGACTAATAAAAATTAACAAACATAATAAAACAAGTTGCACATCAAAGTAATCATTTTTGTAACTTTTATTATACTTTTTCAGTAAAATACCATATAATTTAGTTTCGACATAAACCATCATAATTCCTTGTTATACCTTCAGATAACTCACGAGGTAATGACTTACCTCCTCAAAACACACATATATAACATAGCACAATGGAATTTGGGAATATAGATTTGGGAAAAATACGACATTACATATAACTACCTTCAACTTATAAAACCTTTTTCTAAAAGAAGTGTATTTAGCAAATCTTTGCAATTGCGTCTCTACAATCCATTTAGGAGAACCCTTTTGGTATGGTGTGGATTATCGCACATCCTCGGGCCTAGTAGAGTAAGATGCAGACCTCCGCAAGGAGTATACGATCTCGAAAGATTTAAAAATACAATTTTCTTTAGAAAATATGATTTCTATTATAAATAAAAATTATATTTTTAATAAATAAATATATATGTAATTAATATAAAAATATATATTTTTAATATTTATAATATTCCTCATTTCCAAAATTCAAGAAAAATATCTCATTTACAAGAAAATACCATACAATTCCAATATTACAAATAAATACCATATATTATGAAATTATGTTTTATTCACTAGAAATATCACATTGATAAAATACCATATATCCATGAAAACTCTAAAGACGACAATAAAATACTTGAGGTGTATTTTGAAAATTATACAAAATTATTTTTATATAAAACCCCCTCAAGTTATACTAAAATACAATAAAGAGCCTAGTCTACATATGTAGGGTTACTTAGCGCGGCAGCAAGGTTTCGGGAGGCATTATCCATGTCGTTTTCAAATTTTTGCCGTTCTAAAGAACCCTAATCCTAGAATCTTAACAAGAGATTTAGACGAAACCGATATGTAAACAACTTTACAACTATGTGAATGCGGAATACAACCTTTGTAGACCGGTCCTTCACTTTAAATGCTCCATGTAGATGTCCCTTCACTGCGAGTAATGATCTCCTAAACTCTTGAGAGGCTCCACAAGATAAAAGAAGCAAACTTGCTCGAAGTCTTCGAGGCCGAAGATGATCTACGTCGAGGAGACTCAAACTCATGCTATCTCTTCACTAAATTAGGGTTTAGTGAAGCAAACACCTTAAACTAAATGGCTAATAGTAGAGGATGATGAAGTTGGAATTGGGCTCTCTTTATATTCATCACTTAGAAAAAACTAGCAAGCTTTTTCTCAAATGAGGAAGATGATGATGAATGAAACTCATGAGGTTAGAAATGCAACCATGGTGAGTATATCACATACACTAACCATTGTAGAGAATAAACCATGATGTATGGTTAATGGTTAGGTCAATAAATATCTTAAGCAAGACAAAAAAGTGGACTAAGTCAATAAAACCTACAAGCATCTACAAGCTTTGAACCATGAAAAAATATCCACTATTTTGAATTTGCTTAATGATAAATAAAAACATAACATAAACCCTAGTATGGTATAAGTCTCATACATATATGTTGCATGTGTAACCTAGCATGACACACTGATATATATCACACACACATATGTGTGTGTGCGCGCGCGCTCGCTCGCAAAAAGAAAACAATACATTTAACATATATCACACATATATATCAATGTATCATAAGTGAGAAAAATGAATACTTAAGTAAGCTAATATTAGTTAATGTAATGTAATATATCAAATATATAATTATACATTAAATTATCAAATCAACACTTAATTTAATGATCCGGCTATATCACATACAACCGACTAATATCAAATGTCGCGAGAATAGAATACGGTATCACATATCGTATTAATCTCGGTCCCGCACATATCACATATGCGCTCCTTCTTTGTTTCGCATGAACCAGGAAACCTCTGTGTAGGACTCTAAAGACTCGTCAATACGCTGGCAGTAGGTGATGATCATATCAAACACCCATAAGCCGCAAGCAGTCTGCTAAACGTAATGGCCACCCGGGTATGAGCGATCAGAAGATCAACAAGCAAGCCTGCTCATACTCCTGCGAATCCAATCAGTAACACTACCGTATAGTCTGGTCTCTTCGTTAGATATGCTGCATATCACATCCTGGGGGTGGTATAATGTCAGACCCCAATAGCCTGATAAGTCATGCCGATGCAAGGTCCATAACAGCTCGAGAAACTATTGATAATACTTACCAGTAGATCTCAGCAACCCTGGCCAGGGATTTAATCTTATGGCCAATCGAGCATAGCGCAACATCATCTCCCAATACCGGGAGAGACGAAATCCCTCCTATCACTCATTACCTCCATGTGACTCGGGACTGGATCCCAAAACCACCTTTTTGCATGATCTCTTGACCGTGGTATGGTGGAAATCAAAGAACAGTGGGAATCACACAAGACTCTATAACGATCTTGGGTCTACAGACTAACCTGTACCAGTGTCACCAGAGAACTGTTATCCGACGATAGGTATAATACCATCTAAGAGTTCTCGGCGAGTCCGTTCAGTGTACCCAGTCTCCACTGAGCAACCGTATACCTTCTCTGATGTCAAACACCAATGGATATGGGATCATCCATCGCCCATCACATGGGTCGAGAAGCGTATACGCTAGTCTACTCTGGAGTATCGATGCCTGATCTCGATACTCCCATGACTAGGAACAATTATATGGTGTACTTGTGGACTACCTTTGGCCCCACTAGTATGATCTCCATCATAGTCCTGGTAGTCAAGTACACATCCTAAGGGCTTGGCTTTATCAATATGTGAGAGCAAGACAACATCACGTATACAAGTCAACATGTTACGAAAAAGAGCAATCAGATAGCATACTATCATATCGAGCAAGAAAGTCCGCTCTATATATGTCCAAGCATCCACTACAATATACATCCCATGCACAGTAATGGCCTCTAGGGCATACATATAACTAACAACATAGGTTTAAGCAGGACCAGTCTCTTGAGCCTCAGGGAGCCGGAGATATTGGTGCTTGCCTATTTAAGGTAGACAACTTAACAAACGGTGTTATCAATACGGTAATTATCTTTGAAAAAGACACAAATCCTGCCATCCATGTGCAGCAGTTACCGATAGCACCAAAACATAATTCAGGATTCAATTTCTTTTCTAATTGTCTGATTCAGACTGAGTCTCAATATAATCAATCTGACTTGAATATGATTTAAGTATCAAACTTCAATACAACATGGATTTATGAATCCGTCTATTCAATCTAATCAATCTATTTTGACCAAACCGAACCATGAATATACATCCATCTACATGATTCTCCAATTACATCCATTTACAGATATCATGGTTTCGACAAGTCATCCATCTATAAACAATATACACTTCAAACAATACTTCAATACAATCAAGAAATCGCGGGGTTTATAAGGGGTAGACTGGTACATAAGGTGTTAGAAGTGGCATGAGACTGTAACCATAATACACCTAACATGAATTCAATTGTCGTTGTACCGTGGCTGAACGGTTCCTTGTGCTCCGTATACCTTAGTCTCTGGGATAGTGGGACTCCTCTCGTATACACTGACATTATTCTTTACCAAGCTACAAACAACAGCGTTAACATTAAATACAACATTATAACAATATACTCTCTATTCTGTCTATTCCATTCTTGTTTATTTGCGGGACTTACCGAGCGATTTGTTCGCTGACGACATTCTCTTTCTTTTCTTTGGAATGTCGTCAGGTGATTCGGACCTTCAGGAGATCGAGTCCACCTTCGACGACTTGGATCAGCTAGCCTTCGACCCGGAGCTCTAGTTACTTGTACACATTTAAATTCTGTATTTTCCATTTCTGTTATGCCACTGTTTAGGCATTGCTTTCCATTCCATGTATTTACTTTTCAGATGTATTGTAAAAAGAATTTTAATAAATAAAGTTGCTGTTCAATTATATCTATTGTCACTGTCTCTTGTGCATTTTACTTATATTTCTTAGATATGCTTAGCGTGTTTACTTCAAAGTAAATACATAGCGGCCTCGTCGCGTCCTCTTCCCGTATACTGGGAAGCGGGGCATGACACTCAGGCATTACGCCTTGGCACATGAAGTCCATCTCATATCAAAGGTGGATCCTCTCAAATATCTGATGTCAAGGGCCATATTAACAGGAAGGCTTGCCAAATGGGTCCTCCTCCTGATGGAGTTCTCGATAATGTATCGGCCTCTTAAAGCAGTGAAAGGCCAGGCCATCGCCGACTTTCTCACCGAGCATCGCTATACCAGCCGACTCCTCCTTAAATTGCGAGTTGCCGGATGAACATGCGTTCGAAACCATCGAAGGAGAGAAGGAAGAAAATGATTACCGATGGGAACTCTACTTCGATGGAGTATCTTCCATGAAGAGGCAAAAGCAAAACACCCCCATAATCAAAGTCGGGGTGAGCCTTATCTTTGTGACTCCACAAGGAGGGATAATGCGTTACGCCTTTTCTTTAACGGAGCCGAGGACTAATAACGAAGCTGAATATGAAGCTTTGATAGCAGGTCTCGAGATCGCTGTCGACATGGGAATCAAATACCTCCTCATATATGGAGACTCCCAGCTGATCGTTAGCCAACTAAATGGCGACTATCAGATATGTAAGCCGGAGCTGATAAAGTATGGTGAATGTATGCAACAACTGTTGACACAAATCTCTTCCTACATCCTGAAGAGTATACCGCATGCGGAAAACAGCAAGGCGGATGCGTTGGCTAAATTGGCTAAGGAATTAGCCGACGAAGACCTCGATAATGTAAATATCATCGTGCAAAGTCCCAGGATCCTCGCGCCGACAGTAATATCTTCGGGAGACTTAACAGAGCCATCCGAAGGAAAAGAAACGACTGAAAAAGTAACCCTCCAAATAGAGGATGAAAAATGGTCAATGATTGGAGGGAAGTCTTCATAAACTACTTCAAATCCCAACGAATGCCCAAAAACGCGTCGTCTAGATATCAGCTCATGAAACGAGCTATGTCTTTTGCCTTCGTCAATGATACTCTATATAAGAGATCGTTTAACTGTCTATGGATAAGATGCCTGCGACCAGAAGAAGCAAAAAGAGCCATCCAAGAAACTCATGACGGACTCTGCGGTTCTCACCAAGCTGGGCCAAAAATGAAGCTGAAGATCAAAAGAATGGGTTATTATTGGCCCACAATGATTAAGGACTGCCTCGAATATGCGAAGCAGTGTCACTCGTGCCAAAATCATGGGGACTTCATCCATCAGCATCCAAACCCGCTGCACCCAACAGTAGCTAGTTGGTCGTTCGAAATGTGGGGAACAGATATAATCGGCCCCATTGAACCAGCATCATCTAAAGGACACCGGTTCATACTGGAAATGACCGATTACTTCTCCAAGTGGGCAAAAGCAGTACCACTAAGGGAACTGAAGGCAGAGAATATCCTCCATTTCTTCAGGACACATGTCATCTACTGGTTCGGCACTTCGCGACGAATTATCTCGGATAATGGGCCAACTTATAGAAGTCATAAAATCAGTCGCTTCGCATAATAGCATAAAATAGATTGGAGATACTCTTTAGTTTATAATTCTCAGGCCAATGGTCTAGCTGAAGCTTTCAACAATACCTTGACGAAGATTATAAAGAAAACGGTGTCCAGAAACAAGAGAGACTGGCACAAAAGGTTGCATGAAGCTCTCTGAGTGTACCGAACAACGTTTAAAACAGCGAATAATACAACACCATACGCGTTGGTATTTGGCACGGAAGCAGTACTTCCTATGGAAATAGAATTCCCTTCTCTGTGAGTAGCGGTTCGATACGAGCTGACAGATGAAGAAAATGCTCATCTTCGGCTTGAGGAGCTCGATGCCCTCGACGAAATCCGCCTTATAGCACAGCAAAACCAGGAAGCTTATAAGGCAAGGATGACACGGTCATACGAAAGACTGGCTAGGCCGAGAACATTCCGCCAAGGCGAGCTCGTGCTTGTCATCAAAAGACCAATGATCCCCAATCGTGCAAAATGGGAGAAATTCGAGCCGAACTATGAAGGCCCGTACATCATAGACAAAGTTTACCAAGCCGGAGCTTACCTGCTCATGGATATACATGGCGAAAGACCCTTCCGGCCAATAAATGGCCGATTCCTCAAAAAATACTACGCCTAACGAGTCATGACCTAGGTCAATGATAGATGACGACACTTGTGTCCACTCGCTATCTTCCTGAGCTAAAAACTCTGAGAGTACTATACAAAGAAGCTCTGTTGCCTCAAATATGGCGACATCGGACAAAAATGTCCTTAAACTAAAAATTCGCCTCAAATATAGAGACATCGGACCGAAATGTCCTTAAACTAAAAATTGGCCTAAAATATAGCGACATCGGACTGAAATGTCCTTAAACTAAAAATTCGCTCCAAATATGGCGACATCGGACCAAAATGTCCTTAAACTAAAAATTCATCCCAAACATGGCGACAGCGGACCAAAATGTCCAAACTAAAAATTCGTCCCAAACATGGCGACAGTGGACCGAAATGTCCTTAAACTAAAAATCCTCTTCAAATATGGCGACATCGGACCGAAATGTCCTTAAACTAAAAATTCGCCTCAAATATGGCGACATCGGACCGAAATGTCCTTAAACTAAAAATTCGCCCCAAACATGGCGATAGTGGACCGAAATGTCCTTAAACTAAAAATTGGCCTCAAACATGGCAATACCGGAAAGAAACGTTCTTAAACTAAAAATTCGCCTCAAACATGGCAACACCGGACCAAGATGTCCTTAAATTAAAAATTCGCCTCAAACATGGAGATAACGGACCGAGATGTCTCTAAACTAGCACATCGCCTCCAAAACGGTGATATGCTCCCTTGAGATCATAATGCAATCGAAGCCCCAACGGCGAAGACCACAACTCAAGTCTCATTGGCGACACAGCTACTCTAGCGGTGATGTCACCCCCAAGTCCCACTGGCAAACAGATGGGTCATTAAAAAAACGGTATGTCCACAAGCAAAATGGGCACGGATGAAAACCCGAAAGGACGCCGTGAGTAAAAACAGCAGGATTACCGGCGAGCTTGTGAAAACCCGGAAGGGCGCAATCTCCTAAAAAACGATATGTCCATAAGCAAAATGGGCACGGATGAAAACCCGAAAGGGCGCCGTGAGTAAAAACAGCAGGATTACCGGTGAGCTTGTGAAAACCCGGAAGGGTGCAACTCGTAAATTTTTTACACTTACGAGATCCTCTCGACTCGGAAGGAGAACTCCCCCTATGAGACCCTCATGGCTTATAGGATTCAAAAGCCTTAAGCTATAGGGATCTGAACCTGTTCTTAAGCCGTCATATCCCCCAAGTTGCCCCACAGGCAGTCCAATATTGCCCCTTATATACAATCCATGGGCACAAATAAACGATTTCCCCGCCAAGTTCCACCAATGACGAGAAATGTTCTCATATGGTGAACGACACTTGTAAGTCCTTTCGACTTATAAGGAGAAAATACTCTTATAAGATCCTTACGACTTATAGGAGAATGCATACTTAGGAATCCCTACGATTCCTAAGGAGAAAATACGCCTACGAGATCCTCACGACTCATAGGGAGAAATAACTTTACGAGATCCTTACGGCTCATAAAGTCAAAAAGCCTTAGTTGACAGAAACCTAACCCTATTTGCTAAGCCATCTTTGTTCAAATCAACATAGGCAAATGATGAGTCGCTCCTGGCCAGCGATACTGATGCCTAAAAAGGTATCAAACTTCAAGTCCTCTCAAGGCAATTGATGATTCGCTCCTGGAAATATCTCAGTTGCAGCGATGCTGATGCCTAAACAGGTGTAAAACTCTAAGTCCTTTCACGGAAAATGATGATTCACTCCTGACAATATTCCAGTCGTAGCGATGCTGATGCCAAGGTTGGTTTCAGATTCTAAACTTACGATAAAAACAGCAGCGAGTAAAAAAAATATGAATATAAAAAAATAGCCGAAATATTTGGGCAGCTCGCAATAAAAAGTAGTGAGTAAAAATATAAAAATAGCCGAAATGATTGGGCACCGCGAAAAATAGCCGAAATGATTGGGCTATCGCGACTTTCGCGATATGAAAAGCTGAAAAGATAGAGCATTGCGGCAATAAAAAATAAAATAAAATAAAATTTTCTCTGCCCTACAATTATGTCCATATTGACTCTTGTGTACAATCCATGGGCACAAATGAAAGAAAGGGAACCGTATTTTCCTACCAGGCTCCGTCAAAGGGAGAGCCAGACTCGACGGTTCATATACAATCTAGAGATTAGCTCAACGCTCTTCTCATTCCAACAGGGTGCAGACGTGACGTCAACAAAGCTCCAAGAAGCCAAATAAAAAAGGAGTAATGGCAAAATCCCAGCTCCAACTCGACGTTCCCTCTCCGGACATATGCAACGTCAACGAACAAAAAAGGAGCCATGGAAAAATCCTAGCTCCAAGTCTTGACGATTCATATACAACTCAGAGACTATCTCGACGTTCCTTCTTATTCCAGCAGGATGCAGACGTAACGTCAACAAAAGATCCAAGCGTTGAAACCAAAAATGGAGCCATGGCAAAATCCTAGCTCCAAGTCTTGACGGTTCATATACAACTCAGAGAGTATCTCGACATTCCTTCTCATTCTAGCAGGATGCAGATGTAACGTCAACAAAAGACCCAAGGGTCGAAATCAAAAAGGATTAATGGAAAAATCCTAGCCCTAACTCGATGTTCCCTTTCGGGGATGTCAACAAACAAAAGTGGAGTCACGGCAAAACTCTAGCTCCAGGTCTTGACGGTCCATACACAACCTAAAAACTACCCCGACGTTCCTTCTCATTCCAACAGGATGCAGACACGACGTCAATAAAGACCCAAGGGTCAAATCAAAAATGGAGTCACGGCAAAATCCTAACCCTATTTTTCGACAGTGCATATACAACCTAGAGGCTATCTCGGCGTTCCCCTCCTCATTTCAGCAGGACATAGACGCAACTATCAAATAAAATGGGAGCAATGGCATATTCCTAACTCCGGGCTTCAACTGCGATATATACAGCATAGAGGTCCCACAGATGTATACCCTACTTCAACAAAGAAATGGCACGACATCGTCAAAACAAAAAATGAAGCAACGGCATATTCCCAGCTTCTGGACTTGAAGGCAACTCATATAAAACTTAAAAGACTATCGGAGATTATCCCACACCAGTGCGGAGTGGTTATGACTCATCGGGGCTCCAAATTGAGCCTAACCTCAGGTAAAAAGCATCATGGCAAATTCCTAACGCTTGCTCTTCCGACGGTAATATGACCTAAGGAGATTACTTGAAGACATCTTGTACAGCCTCAGAAGGGATCAAAGAAACGACAGTCGTGTGGCTATTCGAACAACAGCTTAAAGACTACATATCAAGGAATACATCAGTCATTGCGACGGTACCACGGACTAAAACCCTAGTACCACAAACCTAATTGACCCCTGTCTTAAAGAATAGAGGTTATCTATATTTCACGTTAGGATACACCAGCGAGATCCTCTCTACTCGTAGGGAAAAACATCTTTATAAAACACTCACGGCTCATAAAGGTGAAAAGCCTTAGGCGACGGGGATATCAACCTGTTTCCTAAGCATCGTTGCCCTAAAAGTAGGTCCAAACTGACTCTTGTATACTATCCATGGGCTATATTCTCCAAAGTCGCATACCGACGACGTGGGAAAACCATTTACGAGTCCTCTCGACTTGTGAGGGGAAAATTCTCTTATGAGATCCTTACGACTCTCAAGAGAAAACGCACTTAGGATTACTCAAGACTTCTAAGGAAAAAATACTCCTACGAGATCCTCTCGACTCGTTAGGAGAAAAGTCTTTATGAGACCCTCACGGCTCATAAAGTTGAAAAGTCTTAGGCGACAGATCTAAACCTGTTTCCTAAGCCATCGCTGCCCTACAAGTAGGTCCAAACTTACTCTTGTATTCTATCCACAGGCCACACTCCAAAGTCGAATACCGATGAGGAGAAGAAACCACTTGCGAGTCCTCTCGACTCGTAAGGAGAAAATTCTCTTATGAGATCCTTACGACTCTCAAGAGAAAACGCACTTAGGACTCTTCACGACTTCTAAAGAGAAAATACACCTACGAGATTCTCTCGACTCGTAGGGAGAAAATTCTTTATGAGACCCTCACGGCTCATAAAGTTGAAAAGTCTTAAGCGACAGATCTAAACCTGTTTTCTAAGCCATCGCTGCCCTACAAAGAGGTCCAAACTAACTCTTGTATACTATCCACGGGCTATATTCGCCAATGAAATGAAGAAGCTACTTATGGGACCTCACGACTCGTAAGGAAAAAAAAGAATACCCGAGTGAGATCCTTACGACTCATGAAGGCGATGAACACTTAGAAATCCTCACAATTTCTAGGGACAATACACACCTATGAGATCCTCAAAACTCATAGGAAAAAAAACCTTCTTGAGACCCTTATGGCTCATGAGGATAAAAATAGTCTTAGGCTACAATGACCCTAAACTTGTCTCCTAAGCCATCAATTGTTTGACCATGCATAACTCTGCACTACTTCACCCACGTACATACTTACGTGGGCAAAGTAGTGGGGAGCATTTGTTCCTGCCAAATTTTTTGGCAAAGAGCTATTTGTTCCCTTATAAAAAAAGGGGAAGAGGAAAAGAATTCTCATAATTTGGCATCACGTGTTAAATACATGGGCGCTTATATGCAAAGTATATAAGCGCTGAAAACAAATAACTAAGGGTCAAATTGGCCTCATGTGTTAAACACGTGAGCGCTCATATGCAAAGCATATGAGCGTTGAGTAAAATAAACTTAAAGACCAAACTGGCATCACATGTCAAACACGTAAACGCTCATATGCAAAGTATATAAGCGCTGAAATAAAATAACCAAGGGTCAAACTGGCCTCACGTGTTAAATACGTGAGCGCTCATATGCAAAGCATATGAGTGCTGAACATAAATAACCAATGGCCAAATAGGACTCACGTGTTAAACACGTGAGCGCTCATATGCAAAGCATATGACTACTGAAAATAAACAGACTAAAACCCACACATGTTAAACGCGTGAGTTCTCTTGCTGCATTTTTTGGCAGTGCTCACATGCAAAGCATGTGAGCGCCCTAATTTAAAATGAAACAATTTGATAGAATAAAATTCTATGTGGGAAATATTTTCTTGATCTTTCTCAAACTATAAAGATATTCTCTGTTAAACAGAGTACCTTTGGATCAAAGTTCCAACGGTAATTATAAAATAACCCCCCGATCATCTGATAGAATAAAATTCTATCTTAGGAAAATATATTCCTAATTTTGTTAAATTAATAAGATATTCATAGGAAAATATTTCTTAATCTTGTTAAATAAATAAGAAATCTTCTCTGTTAAATAGAGAGCCTTTAAATTAAAAATCCAACGGTGAATAAAATTCGCCAATTAATCTTCATGATCTCTCAATGAGAGATTTTCTTAACATACTGATTTTTTCCCTTCTCCTATAAATAGGAGCAAGGAAATTAAATCTAAAGGCACAAAGAACTCCCCACAAGCTTTTTCAAAAAAAAATACAGCGAGCTCCTAAAAAAGAAAGAGAATTTAATTCTTAAAAGAAGAAGAAGACTTGTCTCATTGAAACCCTAGGTAAAAAACACACACACGGAGATTATAGTGTCTCTTCTTTGCCTATCTGAGGGTTTAACCCTTCATATAAGAACTTAGTTCTTCCTTTGGTTGAGATTTGCAGAAGAAAATCTCCTCACAAGTTGAGAATTTAATTCTCATCGGGGAGATTTTGTTCTGCAGATTCAAAACTTAGGGGAAAAAAACTAGGTCATAAAAGAAAAAGAAATAACAGGAGCATATGGGGATTTAATTCCTCCAAAAACTAGGGTTTAACCCTTTATAAAGAACTTAGTTCTTCAAAAAAAATGATGATGATCTAAGATCCTCAAAACCGAAATATTGATGATCATCAATGATTAAAAATGTCATTAACAGGAGATCGATATCTCTAAGAAAACACAAGAATAGCTTGGTTACTCGTTAGTGCTTAGCACTATTATGAAGTCTCACATGTTTCTTACGTGAGTGCTTCAAACGAACAAAAAGAACAACCAAAATTGCCTCACGTGTTTCCCCACGTGAGTGTTAAAAAAAAGGAAACAAGCAAAAGAAAAGCCAAAGCCGCCTCACATGATTCTCACGTGGGTGCCTAAAAAGAAAAGAAAAACTTCTTTGTCAATTAGGCAGTCATCATAAAAGAAAGCAGCCACGTGTTTTGCATGAGGGATCTAATCAAGTGCTTAACACTTATGTAAAAGAGGGGCAGCGCCCCATATTTGGGGGCCTCACGTGAAACATACGTTAGCGCCACAGAACTTTAGTGATTAACACTAATCCAGTGCCCACATGAAATGCACGTGAGCATTGTATGTCTCAGTGCTTAGCACAGTGGAGTAATTATATATCAGCCCAAATCGGCTAAGTTTCCTGAGGTTAAATCTTTTTGATTTTAAATCAACCGAGCTCATATTGCTTATGTTTTCCCAAACTAATCTTAGTCTCAAAAATGACCAGTGGTCTCCCATTGATGATATCCAAAATGATATTCATCCTATGCCTCCTAAAAAAATCTTAGTCTCAAATACGACTAATGATTCTCAGGTCCACAACAACCCTTTTCCCTCAAATACGGGATTTGGTTCAAAAGGGTACATCTCTCCACACCTCTGATAAATGTCGTTGTAATTCCTCAACATCTTCCGAGAGATGGCGGGTTCCGCTGACCAACAACTTGTTTCGCTGATGCACTTCCAAATTGGCGTGCATGCCTCAAATCGGATCGTGCCCCAAATTGGGCACATTCCATATCTCCATTGTTCACTTTTTCACGTAACAAATACACGTGCGCGTAAGATGAATAACGGACCGAAATGTCCTTAAACTAACATTTGTCCCCAAAATGGGAATGTTGGACCGAAATGTCCCTAAACTAATACTCGCCCCCAAATACGGCGACAAAGGACCAAAACGTCCTTAAACTAACATTTCGCCTCAAACATGGCGGTAATGGACAGCGATAATCGAGCCCAAATGCTTATATGTTTAAGCTGATCTTAATCTCAAAACAGATTAACGATCCTTAAATCAACCTAAACTCAAATCTAAAAATATACGTATTTGGACTAATCCACGTCCTACGGGCGACGACAGAAACTAATCTCCGTATACAATCCACGGGAAACCTACACAAACAAAAACGCACATGACATGAAGTGAACTTCCGTAGCAGGAGAAAGTGGTTATCGCGATGCGGTAACATAATTAACTGCAGGGGCTTGCGCCTGCAGAGAAGAGCGTCCCCATAATAAAAAACCCCTTACGAACGAGGGGGGTCTGATAAAGTCTGCTACAACGGCCGCATCCGTCAAAACCTTCAATATACGGTACCATAAATCAACTTGGCATCTTCGGAGAGGTGGACGGATAATTCCAAATAGTATCTACCCCAAGAATTCATGCCAGATGTCCTAACGTCCCGGTCCGTCTTCCGGCGGTGAACACCATCCCATAAACCCTTACTAGCTAGTTTAGATAAATTTTAAAATATTGATCGACAAAATTTTTCAAAACCGCAATTCTATCGATATGCCCGCTGTCGATTTTGAAAAGTGTTCAAAAAATATTTTCAGTGGGCTTAAAAATATATGTTGGGTATTTTAGAGAGCCAGAAGAAATTTGACCATATGAACCCTTCATTCCGCTGCGGAAGCTCCACGAAACATGCTTGTTTGCGGCGGTTCCGCGGTCGGAGTAGGGCCTTTGTGCTTAAAAATTCTTCTGGAGCTCTACTGTATGGAAATTTGATTTTTTGGATGTATATTTTTGGCCTAGATTTGTTTGAGTATTGGTTAGCACTTGGGGCCTATACGGAAAAGTTTAGTCGATCGAATTTTTAAATAAGTGTTTATCAGTACATGTGTTAGTATCTGCGACCGTGAATATCATTGAACGGTATAACCCGACTAATTGCTATATGTTCTATTAGACGGGTTTAAGAACATGATATTCACGTTGATGTTCTATAATGTGCTGATATTGTGGTTGGATTGTCGTGGTGGATAGCCGATGTTGCAGTGGTAGTAGTACAGTTCAAATTCATTTGTATATTCATATTGCGGGACGGACGTCTAACATGTGGACAGCCGTCTCTGCCGGATTGTATATTATTTGATTGGGGCACGACTGGGTTGAGTTCGATGTCACCATTGTACATATATTTTTCTTTTCTGTACTAGGATTACCCCGCGGTGGAGTGCTCAAATAGCCGCGTTCTAGAGGGCAACGGGAACGCATCTCATGGCATTGAGACGGAGGGGGCCTCACTCTAGAATTGGCGGGCTATTCGCCGCACTCGTAGGGGGTATAGGATGACCCACGGAGGGGCGCCTAAGTTACCGGATTCCATGAAGTGCTGGGTGGCCTATTCACTTTGTTGATTGAGGTTGCCTCACTTCTGGTGTTGGCGGGTAACTTTCCGTGCTCGTAGGGGTCCAGATTTTCATTGCATGGGATATCCAAACGACCGGGAACGTCCGGTTTTATTTGCGGCTCAACTGAAACCCGAAACTCCAAGATTATCCACCATTCTGTGTTGCTTGTTGTTGATCTGTGATGTTTCTTATATCATGCCTGGGACGAATGTTATATATATATATATATTTATATATACTAGTAGATGTTGTATATGTTTTGCACACGCGCTAGTCCAGCCTCCGCTCTGCCGTTTGTTATATAACCTAACGGTGCATGACGGGGTCCCGTAGCGAATGCGGATGGCATATATGTATATTGTATTTTCGTTCTTTTCTGATGTGATAGGGATTAATTGATGGGACCGCATTAATTTTGATTAATGCAAGAAAATAAACCTAATAGATATTGTTGGAACAAATTTCGAAAAACTATAGTCATATTAATTCGCTTTGCATAGTGGTATTCGGTTATGAATATCCAGTACCTCATTCTTGGAGGCAAGAGCCTAAATCCCTTCACGATGAGTGACCTCTTGAGCAAAAGTTTATACTGTAGATTACTCAGTTTTCTTCAAAATCATAAGTTTTTAAAAGCGAAGCCTAAACCACTCCTTTTCAAAACTACTCGGTTCCTTCAACGATATCATGTTCATTACGTTAACGGTTTTTCGCCAAAAACCAGTCGTAGCCCTCCGTTATTTCCTACGAGTAGTACTTAGTATTCGTGCTGAGTTTGTTGACTCCGTCAAGACGTAGTATATGATATCTAAGTGGTGATTGTTTGTAGCATTAGATACGATTGTTTAGGACAGTCGTGTAACCTTGTTGACTCTGTCAAAGGTTATACGGGTGGGTTTAATGCAATCAAGATAGTGACGGGTTGAACTTGACTAGGACTCTTTGATTTGTTGACTCCGTCAAGGTCGCTTGGGTCCTAGGGGCAAAAACCACATCGGGAGTTTCAAATATACAGGAAACTTGCTAGTGCTGCATACCTTCAGGAGTGTGGTGACTAGAGTGGCTTCCATCTAGTTTATCACACAATGATAGTTGGATCCCGATCCTACTGATGAGTTGGATTACTCTTGGGAGATATTTTTCACTTCACAATTAGCTAACCTATTAGGTGTCTAGAAAAGTGTTAATGGGGCTACACCTCTGCGGAAACGGGGTTTATTTTAATTAGGTCCGTGCGAAAGCAAGGGGAACCTCCCTCGGAGTACCAACACTCACCTGGCTGAACGGTTGGCGAACTTGTAAGGTGTTAATGATCCCATCTAGTTCTCCTTTTAAGATTTGAAGGAGAATTCGAGAAAACAGTGGGAGTCATCCTGATTAGATAAACTAATAACCAATCTAATCTTGCAAGAGCGCACGCTGAGTGTTTCTTTTCTCTCTCCCCCCCTCTCTCTCTCCAGGTAGCAACCAATTCATTCCTTAATCAAGATAATAAAATGTATCGCTTGACCGATCCAAATTCTTATTCAGGGCTGGGGAACATCGGTTTGGCTCTAACTTATGACAGCTGTCATGATTATGAGCAGAGAAAAGAAGATTGCATGAATTTCTTGATCACCCCAACGAGAAGCATACTATTGTGTCTCCTTTAGGTGTTCTTGTTATTGAGAACTGCTTTTCAGTTAGTCCTACCTCCTGGGTACTAGATATCGGATCAAGATCTCATATCTGTAATTTATTGCAGGGATTGAGAAAAAGTAGGATGGTTGGACCTAGTGATATGTACCTCAAAGTAAGGAACGGAGCACAAGTTGATGCTTTTGCAGTCGGTGAATATCACCTAGCATTGCCAAATGGCAATACTATGATTTTGAACAATTCCTACTATGTACCATCCATGGTTTGCAACATCATATCCGTTTTTTAACTTGATAAAGATGGATATAGTTCTGTTCTTGATAGAAATATCATGAACATTTACTTTGATAAGGTATTGGTTGCAGATGGTATACTGTGTAATGGTATCTATGTTCTAAATCAAAACGCAGTTTTCAATATACAAATTACACGCATGAGGAAGAGTTCAAAAGAGAACGAATCCTACTTGTGGTATTGTAGACTTGGTCATATCGGAGAGAAAAGACTGAGTAAATTGCATAAGGATGGATATTTAAATACGTTCGAATTTTCATCTTATGAAACTTGTCAGTCCTGTCTCAAAGGAAAAATGACCAAATCTCCATTCACCGGACACGGAGAAGGTGCAGCAGAGCTCTTGGGACTCATACACAGTGATGTATATAGTTCGATGTCTATACATGCAAGGGGTGGGTTTTCGTACTTCATTACATTCACTGACAATCTCTCTAGATTCGGATATGTGTATCTTTTGAAACAAAAATATGAATCTTTTGATAAATTCAAAGAATATGAGAACGAAATAGAGAACCGACTAGCAAAAGTATCAAGATCCTCAGATCTGATAGAGGAAGGGGTACTTAAGCACGAAATTCCTAGATTACCTAAAAGAGAATGGAATTCTCTCTCAGCTTACTCCTCTGTATACACCACAGCGAAACGGTGTATCAGAGTGGAGGAATCGTACCCTTTTGGATATGGTTCACTCCATGATGAGTGGCGTTGAGTTGCCTCTTTCATTTTGGGGGCATGCGCTTCATACATCGGCATACTTATTGAACTATGTTCCATCCAAATCAGTGCCTAAAACTCCATATCTTAAGCGGTTTAAGATATGGAGTGGACGGAATCCATATCTTAAGCGGTTTAAGATATGGGGTTGTCCGGCCTATGTGAAAACACAGAAACCAGACAAACTAGAAGCACGACCAGTTCTATGTAAATTTGTGGGATATCCTAAGATTTCAATTGGATATTTGTTCTACCACACTGAGGAACAGAAGATGTTTGTATCTCGCCACGCCACCTTTTTGGAAAGGGAATTGTTGGGGTCAAAAATTACACCCTGGTTGGATAAGTCAAAATCAAAGTCAATCCCAGGCCAATTGGGCCCATGCCCAAGCTAAGTGGGCCCATGCCCAAGTTAAGCCTGAACATGAAGCGGCCGGCCTCTCCCATGCCAAGAAGAAAATTATGTAATAAATAAGTTTGATGTAATTTTCATGCATGAATATAAAATAAATGGATATAAAGTCAAATTTTTGTAAAGCCCATGGCTCATGTGCAAAAGAAATGAGCATGGGGCATGGAATGGGCAAAAATGCCATTTTGTAAAGCCCAAGGAGCTATATGTAAATTTGTAAGCCTATATAAGGCAACATGATGATGAAATAAAAAATATAATTCATTCCCCCTCAAAAATTAGGGTTTCTGTGCCTCCTTCTCCTCGTCAAGGTTCTAAACCATCTTATCTTTTTTTTTGAATTAAATCAAGAGTTTAACTCTTGCTTTTCCAAAAATAAATAGTTTTTCACCATAAAACCCTTGAAGGGGTGCTCAGATCTGCTATCAAATCCCTAAAATGGGAGATTTTTTAAGTCTCTCCCCTTTTTTCCCCAAGATCCAGCCAACAGAGAGGAAGAAGAAGGAGACTCATCTCCAAAAATCCCATTCCGGAAGGATCCGAGGCTCAAAAGAAGATCCAAGGCTAAAGGGGAGAAGAAGGGATTCCCCTTCGATCATCTCCAAAGATTTTCAGGAGTTTAACTCCATTCAAGATCGGTTGGAGTTTAACTCCATAAATCAAACCTTTTTTTAGGAGTTTAACTCCATTCATCATTTTTCGGGGTTTAACTCCATAAATAAAAAATCCTCTTTCAGAGTTTAACTCCTAATTCCAGAGCTAAAAGCCCCTTCTTTCTGCGGGCGCCCAGCGCCCACGTGCCTGGGGCATGAGGCGTGGGGGCCCATGTGTCGGGCGTGTGAGGAACTAGCGCACAGCACCAGCATCTAGCACCTAGCGCCCACGTGCCTGGCACGTGAGGCGCTAGCACCCAGCGCCCGCGTGCCAGGCAAGTGAGGCGCCGGCGCCCACGCATCCTTTGAACGCTATTCACCCCTCTTTTCCCATGCACTCCACACTAAAAATAGCTCCCCCGTAAACTCTGAGAGGTTCCCGATATGCCTAAGACCCCTCAAAACATAACACACGTACACTGCACATTGAGTTCGCATGACCAGTTTGACCTGTCAATCGGAGGTTCCTTCACTCCAAAGGCGAGGGGTAATTAACGACAGCTTAGCCCGCGGCTGTCGGAGATTCAGATCCCCACAATCAATAAAACCCGGCCTCCCTAGGTAGGAGGAATCTATAATTCGCCTGACAAGCGATACGTATTCCCATGACGAAAAACACCCTACAGGAATTTCTTGTAAAAGAAGTTAGTTAGAGTACGATAGAACTGGAAGAAATTTCTGAACCGCAAAATGTAACTGATGATTTGGTAGAACCACTAGATTCAGTAGTCCCAGATGAACCTCATCCACTCTGCAGATCTAGTAGAATTTCCCATTCACTTAAGAGATACTATGGTTTTTTCATAGACGAGGATCGAGAGGATTGCATCTTGGAAGAAGATGATCCTACTAGTTTCAAGCAGGCCATTTTCAGTAGGGACTCTGATAAATGGCTGGATTCTATGCGATCCAAAATAGATTCCATGTACACCAATAAAGTGTGGACCTTGGATATTGCTCCTCCTGGGGTAAAACCCGTTGTATGCAAATGATCTACAAAAGGAAATTTGGTGTAGATGAGAAGGTGGAAACCTATAAGGCTGGGCTTGTTGCAAAAGGTTTCTTCAAAGACCAGGTGTGGACTATGACGAAACCTTTTCTCCAGTGGCTATACTCAAATCCATTTGAATCCTACTTGCCATTGCTGTCTTCTATAACTATGAAATCTGGCAGATGGACGTAAAAACGGATTTTCTAAACGGAAGTTTGGAAGCGTGCGTTTATATGGATCGGCCGGAAGGTTTTGTAGACAGTAGGAGCAGTGGGAAGGTGTGCAAGTTGCTTAAATCTATTTATGGATTAAAACAAGTATCGCAGAGCTGGAACATCTGTTTTGATGAAACGGTCAAGTAATTTGACTTCATCAAAAATGAGGGTGAGCCTTGTATATATAAGATGATTATAGGACGAACTTTCGTATTCCTAGTCTTGTATGTGGACGATATTCTTTTGATAGGAAATGATATTCCTATGCAACAATCGGTCAAGTTGTTCTTATCACAAAGATTCTCCATGAAAGACCTGGGTGATGCCTCATACATTCTGGGGATTAAGATCTACGAGATAGATCCAGGAGATTATCGGGACTTTCGCATTCTAGGTACATAGAGACCGTACTAAAGAGATTTAGTATAGAAGATTCCAAACGTGATAGCATACCCGCATTGCACGAAATCACCCTCTCTAAAGAGATATCTCCCAAGACTGATGAGGAGAGGGTTCGCATGAGCACTATACCCTACGCTTCGGTCATAGGATCTATAATGTATGTGATACTATGTATCAGACTAGATGTAGCTTATGCGCTTAGCATGGTGAGCCGGTATTAGTCAAACCCAGGTGAGAACCACTGGAGAGTAGTGAAGAACATTCTTAAGTACCTGAGAAGGACTAAAGTGTTCTTGGTTTTCGGTAATGGGGACCTCCAGGTGGAGTCCTTTACCGACTCGAGCTTTCAGAGTGATAAGGAGACAACAAGTATGCCTCGGGTTTTGTGTTTACCCTCAGTGGAGGGGCGTTCTGTTGGAAGAGTTCCAAACAGGACACCATCGCAGACTCGACGATGGTGGCTGAATACATTGCTGCCAACGATGCCGCAAAAGAAGCCGTCTGGATTAAGAAGTTCATTACTGAACTTCAGGTGGTTCCATCCATTGTTAATTCAATACCTTTGTATTGTGACAACAATGGAGCTATGGCTTTAGCGAAGGAACCACGGTCCCATCAGAAATCCAGACACGTCTTGAGGCGGTATCACCTGATCAGGGAGATCATTGATCGCCGGGAGATCGAAGTGCGGAGAGTGGACACAAAAGACAACACGGCGGACCCATTTACCATGGCCATTCCTCAAGAACAGTTCGAGAGACTATTTGAGATGTTGGGTGTGCGATACACCAACAACTGGCCTTAGTGCAGACGTTGGTTACTCAATACGCCAATATATGGCCTTAGTGCAAGTGGGAGATTATTAGATATTTATGCCCTAGAGGCTATTATTGTATATGTATACATGTGGATGCTCGGACATATGTATGTACAGGATAATCTTGCTCGATATGATAGTATGCTATCTGGTTTGTCTTTATCTTAACATGTGTGTATGTTTTCCTTGTTATTACATATCATTTATACATGTTGATAAAGACCGTAGGATCATTGCTTGCTGCATTGTGATAGCGATGATACTTGTGAGAGCTGGGTAGTCGATAAGCACATCCTTAAAAGGTCCCTAGTCGTAGGAGTATCGAGACTGAGCATCCATATTCCGGAGTAGACTAGTGTATACATTTCTATACCCCGACGAGGGGCGATGGTTGGTGCCGCAGCCATTGGTATTTTGCACCTAAGATTGTATACAGGTGCTCACTGGGGTGACTACAATAGAGGGACTTACCGAGAACTTCTAGATGGTACTATACCTATCGCCAGATAGAAGTTCTCAGGTGGCATGAGTACATGTTAGTCTTCAGACCTGAGATCGTCATTTATCTTGTGTGAGTTCCTACTGTACTTTGATCACTACCCAACCACGGCTCTACTGAGTCGTGCAAACAGGTTTTGGTTGTAAGTCCGCGGCGGCGCCCCGGCCGTCGATCCGACGCCGGAAACGCGGAAACAAAAACTTTGCAAACTAGCAAACCGGCACCACCGCGCACTTTTCACCCGGATCGGGCTATTAACCTAGCAACTAGCAAAATAGAAAAGAGTAGAGAAGCTATACCAAGCGATCCGTGTCCTTCGGTCTTCGTCTCCACTCCGATCTCCCGCGGAAACTCCGTTCATCTCCTCCTCGTCGGAAAGGGCACCACGTAACCGGAATCTTTTACGGGCTCCTACCTCTTGACCGAGGCAACTCGGGCGCGAAGTTGGCCAGCCAACGCGTCCAAGGGATGCTGTAGAATAGTGTAGTAGCCATGTCTCTTTGGGGTTTATGAGGTTGCCAGTGATGGAGGGATCAAGAAAGAACTTTGGAGAGAGGTACATGAATTGTGTAGCAAGGAAAAATGAAATGAACAAAGTTTTCCCTCATTCAAAATGAACTCACCCTCTCTCCTCTAATCTAGTGGCCGGCCTCATCTTATCAAGAATAAGATTGGAGAGAGAAAAAGGCATCTCCATGTATATCAAAAGAATGATAATGTGAAAAAGAAAAACGTAAAAGAAAATGGCTCACATCAATTTCAAGCTCATATCCTTTCAACAACCCATCACATGAAAAGCCAAGGAAAAGACCATAAAAGAATCTCATCATGATGCTAGTCTCATCATATAGCCACAAATGCAAGAAAGCCCCTCACAAATAAGTTAATTGCAAACATTCAATTAACCCCCTCCAACGAAAAGTCCGGCCGTGAAGGAACAAAGAAAAACCGGCCGGAACGGAATGCAAGCTGGCAACTTCAGAAAAATGATCCCGTTATAAATTACAGGAAAACCCCACTACAGCAAATACATGCCCGCATTTGTATTCCCACTGAACACAAATGCAAAGAGACAAAACTACACTATCTAATACTAGGATCCGGATTAAGCCAAAGCCGGCTAGTAAAATCCGTCCGATCATGATCCGTGCAATACCGCACCTATCTGATCGAACCCTGCCATATCTCCATACGGCCTCTACAGCGTTTCGCCCGAAACCTGAGTAACTGAGTGTGGTGGACTCTAAAGACTCGTCAATACTATGGCTGTGGATTTAACCACTAGCACGTCAGAGGTATAAGCCAATACGTGACGGGCTACCATGTATTGACCAAAAGGGACGTCGATGAGCGCACTCATCCTGACACCCTTCTGAGCCTGTCAGTGACAATATCCGTACAGTCCGGTCCGTTCGTCTATGAGCATCGCATGGCGGGCCTAGGGGGTTGGTAAAGGTCAAACCCCCAACAGCGGTACAAGTCGTGTCGGAGTGTAGCCCAGAACACCCTGAGATACTACTGGAATACCTACCAGCAAATCTCCTGCCTTGGCCAAGGACTTTTCATGTTCTGGCTCTCCAAGACACAGTGCGACCTCACCCCCAATACCGGGAGAGACGAACCCCTGCAGATCCGCTCACTGCCTCCATGTGGCTCGGGACTGTACCCAACTAAAACCTGTTTGCACGACTCCTTTGAGCCGTGGTAGGGCAGTAATCAAAGCACAGTGGGAACTCACACGAGACAAATGACGATCTCAGGTCGATGAACTAACCTGTACACATGTCACCAGGGAACTACTATCTGACGTCTGGTATAATCCCAACTAGCAGGTTCCCGGCGAGTCCTGTCCGGTGTACTCATAACCTAATGAGCACCTGTATACATCTTAGGTGAACCAACTGACACCAGTGGCTTGTAAGACCGGCCACCGCCCCTCGTCGGGGTCTCGACTGTATACACTAGTCTACTCCGGAGTATCGATGCCCTGTCTCGAAACTCCCACGACTAGGGACCTTTTAAAGATGTGCTTATAGACTCCAGCTCTCACGTATATGATCGTCCTCATACTGCTGGAAGTCAAGCAAGAATCCTAGGGGCTCTATCAACGTGTAATAGCGACTCGTAAGGTCACCTAAAGCAGTACACGATGATAAAGATAAACCAGATAGCATACTATCATCTTGAGTAAGACTGTCCTACCGGGATAGGTCCTCCCTCAATCATCGCAATAACGTGCCTGTGATCCAATAATTGACTCTGAGGGCACTATCTCCAACATTGGTTGGGTACAGTCCCAATCCACATGGAGGCAGTGAGCGATTATTGGGGATTTTGTTAGTGTATATGCCCTAGAGGCCATTACTGTATCATACTAGCTTGTATATTACTTGATGGAAGCTTGGTATATTCACAGTTGTATAGACAATCTTGCTCAAAATGGTAGTATGCTACTTGGTTTGTCTCTACTTCAATATGTGCATGTGTTTCTTTTAGCATATCGCTTCTATACATATTAGTAGAGCCCTTAGGATCTTTGCTTGATTACCAACGTTGTGATGGCGCTCACACTCGTGGGGGCTGGATAATCCATAAGCACATCCTTATACAGGTCCCTAGTCGTAGGACTATCGAGACAGGGCATCGATACTCCGGAGTAGACTAGCGTATGCGCTTCTCATCCCAGCGGGGGAGACGGTCTGTCCCACAGCCGTCAGTACGTCGTACTTGAGATAGTATGCGGGTGCTCGTTAGGTTACGAGTACACTGGACAGGACTCGTCGGGAACTGTTGATTGGTATTATACCTATCGTCAGTTATCAGTTCCCAGGTGACATGAGTACAGCTTAGTCCGCCGACTTGACACTGTCACTTCGCCTCGAGTGTGTTCCCAGTTACTTAGATTACTACCCTACCACGGCTCAAAGGAGTCATGCAAACAGGTAGTAGTTGGGTGCAGTCTCGAAGCACTTGGAGGCAGTGACGGTTAGACAGGATTCGTCTCTCCCGGTATTGGGGGTTGACATCGCGCTGTGTCTAGGAGAGCCATTACACGAGTAGTCCCTGGCCAGGGCAAGCGAGATATACTGGTAGGTTTCCAGTGTTATCTCAGGGTGTTTTGGGCTACACTCCGACACGACTTGTACCGCTATTAGGGGACTGACGTTCACCGCCCCCTAGGCCCGCCATGCGATGTATCAGACGAACAGACCGGACTGTACGAAGATTGTCACATACAGGCTCAGTAGGAGTTCGGATGGGTTTACCTCTTCGGCCTTCTTATCGACATCTACCTGGGGACCGTTACATACACTAGTGCCGCTTGCGATCTGTGGTTAAACCCACTGCCAGCGTAGTGTCGAGTCTTTAGAGTCCCACACAGAGAGTTTCCCTGCATTGAGCGAAACGTGTAGATGCCGTATGGTTTTACGGCAGGGCTACGATCACTTACGTGCACTTGTGTGCGTATGCTGTTCGGGCAGGCAATACTAGTGGGCTTTGGTTTAAGCCAGATCCTAGTATTGCACACATGGATTTGATTTGTCTTCTGTGCATTCGCATTCTACGGAATGCGGATGCGGGTGTGTATGCACAGTTTTGAGGAGTGATGAAGGAGGAGGTGCCTCATTAGGGTTTTGGCAATTTGTTCGGTCAAAACCATTATGAGTCGGAGACATTGTTTACTAATCCTATTCGTGATAATTATATGATGGCTAATTGCATTGACCATTTGACCACCATGACCTCTCTTGACTTTGTTGACCGGTTGACCGGGGTTGACCATTGACCTTCATGAGAGATCTACACTCTTCTTTTGATTTCTTTTTCTTTTGATTATGAAAATGGTCATTTCAATGTAGCCATCAACTTTATCTTGATGGGATTAGTAATGATAATGTTTTTGCATTATTGAACCATGGCTCATTTTCTTTAGCTCATAATTCATTCTCATTTCTCTCTCTTGCTCTTTCTCATGAGAAGAAAAGAAAATAAGCTCTCATGGTTGCTAAGTTCTCCTCTTTCTTCCTCCTCTTGATTCTATCTTTTGATCTCATGTGTTGAGAGAAAAAGATCCCACAAAGACAAACACATCCATACATCACTTCTACACAACCTAGGGCTTCTAGATTAGCGATCTCGTCACCCTAGTTACCTCGGCTCGAGGTGGAGCTCGGTGTACATCTCTCGGGTGGATCGTCTTCGACTCAAGAAGGCCGCGGAGGTGCCCAAGGTCCGGATCGACACTTGGAGCTTGGATGGACGAGAGGGACAGCGGAATGAAGACCCGAAGGACCGGTTTCGTGAGGTATACTTTCTACAGCATAGTAGTTATAGCCTCTTATAGTTTACTAGTTTCTAGTTTAGCAAAGATCCGACTTTAGTCCATGTTGCCTTGCGCCAAAATTATTGTTTTTCGCCGTTTTCGCCTCCCCGTAAGAACCGGGGTGAGCAACGTGGACTTACAGTGGTATCAGAGCCTAGCTAAACATAAACTAGTAAGTTAGCAAAGTGTTTAGAACATCGATCGGAAAAAAGTCGCAAAACACATCCGCAAAAACCTCTAGTTTCTGTCGATTTTCATACTGCTCAAAAAGTGATTTAAAATATATGAAAAATCGTCTCAGGGTTTTTTGAAAACACTGCAGAAAAACGATCCAGTGAATCGATCAAACGACCGCGGTTCCGCGGCAATGACATGCTCATTGCCGCGGTTCCGCCGCCGTTTTGACTCGACACTGGATCGGGTTTTGTGCAGTGTTTTAGTTTGGATGTTTTAGGATTTTTAATGCATGTTTTTTCCACCCAGATTTTCCAGAGAGCAAATTGACTTTTGGGGTGGTTAAAAATCCGTATTTTGATCGATATTCCGTAGATTTTGGCTAATGGATATTATCTGTGTTGTGATATATGTATTGAACGTCTACTAATCGCTATAAGTCGATTAGTGGGGGTTATACATATCTGTGATCTGTAATGTTGATGGTTTGTGGATATGAACTCGGTGGATTGTCGCGGATGAATAGCCGGGAATGGGTGTGAGATGAGAGTTTCTTTTTCTTTCATTCATTGTAAAAGTTGTAAATTGATATAATATTATTTGTATGGCCGCACAACCGGGTCGGGGTTGTAGCCGTCATTGTATAATTTCTTTTTACTGTTTTTGCTCCTAGGATAGACCCAAGGTGGGGTGCACAAACTACCGGGTATCTCGAAGTGCCGAGTGGCCTACTCACGGTGTTGAGGGAGGTTGCTTCGCTTCGGGTACTTGGCGGGTAGTTTGCCGCACCCGTAGGGGTCTAGGGAGGGGTTTGGCTATTCATCGCGACCGTGTAATCCGTTTTTCGTTGCAGGCTCGAACGAATCGCGGATTCCTAGTATATCCAAAGTGTTCATCTGTGATCTGGAATGTCTATCATTGCTATATATATATATATGATAACTATTTAGGCGTTGCTTATGTTTTTCAGCCGCGCTAGCCCAGCCCCCGCTCTGTCGTTTGTTAAGTAACCTAACGGGTGATGACGGGGCCCCGTGGCGAATGCGAATGGCATAAGCGTATGTCATATTTTGGTTGTTTTCTGCAATGGTAGGTTTAATTGATGGGACGCATTAAAAGAACTAATGCAAGAAAATAAACCAAGTAAGATTCGTTGGAACACTTTGAAAACCACTCGGTTCTTTTCTAAAACAAGCATTTTAAACGCGGAGCTTGAACCACTCCTTTTAAAAGCTATCTCGTTCCATCGACTATATCAAGTTCACTATGTTCACGGTTTCGCCAAAACCATTCGTAGCCCTCCGTCATTTCGGTTAAATATTCTGTAGTATTCAAGCTATGTATTTTGACCTTCGCCAAGGCATAGTGATTGGTAGCTGCTGAATATTTATCTGTAGCATAGATAGATGCGTTGGTTTGGGACAGTCGTACTACTATTTTGGCCTTCGTCAAGGGTATGTACGGGTGGGTTCAAATTAACCTGGATAATGACGGGTAGAACTTGACATGTGACTTATGATATGTTGGCCTTCGTCAAGGTCATAAGAGCATGGGGCAAAAATCCACATCGGGAGTTTCATAAGCACTGAAACTTGCTAGCGCCGCATACAATTTGGAGTGTGATGATTCTGGTAGAATTCCTTCGGTTTTATCACACGATGATATTTGGATCCCGATCCTACTGTGAGTATATGCTACTCCTCGGGAACTTTCTCACTTAACGATCAATGCTATAAACCAAGTAGATGTCTAGAAAGGTGTTAGCGGGGCTACGCCCACAGGAAAAAGAGGTTACTTAATTAAGGAACTTCGCGAAAGCGTTGGAAAACCTCCCTCGAAGTACCGACACTGGCCTGGCTGAACGGTTAAGCAAGAATTGTACGGTGAGATTGATCCTGACTAATTCTTCCTTTATGGTTTGAGGAGGGATTCGAGAGACAGTGGGAGCCATCCTGTTTAGATAAATTAAAAACCAATCTAAACTTGCAAGAGCATCATGCTGAGTGTTTTCTTCTCTCTCTCTTAATTGCAGCGACCCTGTGACCGCACCTAGGTTACATCTAGATAATAAAATGACTGAATCTGACTGTTATGACTGGCAAAGGTCTGTCCAGATGTCCATTGCCCAGGACAAGCTGGAACACCTCTTGACTGATCCAACCCCTACCGTCTCAGGTCCAGTTTCCCCTGTCACGGATATTGATATTCGTAGGACATCGGAAGAAGACTGTGCGAAAGCCAAGTGCCTCGTATTAGCCTCAGTTGATGGTGCATACCAGAGGCAGCACGAGAAGATGGACTCAGCTTCTATCTTCCTCCATAACAAAGTTTTATATGGAGAGCAATCTCGAATCGCAAGATATGAGACCTCGAACGAATTGCGTCCAGCGAGGTTGGCTATCGGATCATCTGTAGGGGGCAACGTCCTTACAGAGACCAGCTCTTTTGAGCTCTCGGACCTGCGGACCACGTTGAAGAACAGGTCAGATGCTGACTCAGTTCAACAGTCTCTACCTACTACCCTAAAGGAAACTAGGGAAGTAGAAAGAAAGGGAAGGGCAGAAGTTTCGGGAATGGATGTAGTAAAAGAGGGATGTTCCTATTGTAACGGGAATGAACATGGGCAGAAGGATTGCAGGGCTTGCAAAGCCAGTAGCCAGAATTCGAAGCATGTTGTGGCTTCGGCTTCGGGTGTGTTTATAATAGAGAACTGTATGTCAGTTAACCCTACTTCCTGGGTATTGGATACCGGATCAGGATCTCATATCTGTAATTCGTTACAGGCTCTGAGAAACCATAGGGTTATCAGGAAAGGTGATATGACTCTCAGGGTTGCTAACGGAATGAGCATGTATGCTGTATCCGTAGGGGAATATCATCTAGGACTGACAACTGGGCAGATATTGATTCTGCGTGACTGTTTTTATATACCAGGTGCGATTTGTAACATCATATCTGTATCCTTACTTTCTAAGGAAGGATATGATTTTACTTTTGTAAGCGATGTAGTGAACATCCACCTAAATCAAGTGCTGATTGGGTCAGGTACATTGAAATACGGTATATACGTTTTGAATCAAGCTCAGGTCTTCAGTGTCCAGAACACACTTAAAAGAATGTCTCCGGAATTAAATCAGGCTTTCTTATGGCATTGTAGACTGGGTCACATTAATGAGACACGGTTAACAAAGTTACATAAAGAAGGATACTTGGATCCGTTCGAGTATCAGTCTTATGCCACTTGTGAATCTTGTCTCATAGGAAAGATGACAAAGTCTCCGTTCACTGGACACGGAGAAAGAGCAGGTGAGCTCTTGGGACTCATACACAGTGATATGTGTGGTCCAATGTCTATACATGCGCGAAGTGGTTATTCATACTTCATTATTTTCACAGATGATTTATCTAGGTATGGGCATGTCTTCTTGATGAAGCACAAATCCGAGGCCTTTGAGAAATTTCAGGAATATAAGAATGAAGTTGAAAAACAAACAGGCAAAAGTATCAAGACACTAAGATCTGATCGAGGTGGTGAATACTTAAGTGCCGAGTTTCTGGGTTACTTAAAAGAGAATGGAATTCTCTCTCAGCTTACTCCTCCATACACACCACAACACAACGGTGTATCGAAAAGGAGGAATCGAACCCTATTAGATATGGTTCGATCCATGATGAGTAAGGCTGAGTTGCCGCGATCCTTCTGGGGTTATGCACTAGAATCAGCTGCATATCTCTTGAACAAGGTTCCCTCCAAGACTGTGCCTACCACACCATATGAGATGTGGTGTGGGAAGAAACCCTGTCTTAAGTATCTGAAGATATGGGGATGTCCAGCTTTTGTAAAAAAGCAGCATGCGGACAAGCTCGAGGCACGCCCAGTACCGTGTAAGTTTGTGGGATACCCAAAGAACTCCAGGGGGTATTTTTTCTATTACGCAGAGGAACAAAAGGTTTTTGTTTCTCGTCATGCCCACTTTCTGGAACATCAGTTTTTAGAAAAAGAAGTAAGTGGGAGCGTAATAGAACTGGAAGAAATTCCAGAACCACAAACTATTACTGAAAGCTTGGAAGAACCAGAAGTTTCAAGAGAACAGGACATCCCTGCGCCACTCCGCAGGAGTAGTAGGCAGTCTCATCCGCCCGAGAGATACTACGGTTTTCTCATAAACGGGGATAGAGAGGATTGCACCATGGATTATGGTGAGCCTACTAGCTTCCAGCAAGCCATTCAGAGCGGCGACTCGGTAAAATGGCTGGATGCAATGCGGGCCGAGATGGAGTCTATGTACACCAACAAAGTTTGGACTTTGGACTTTGCTCCAGAAGGTGTAAAACCCGTAGGCTGCAAATGGATCTTCAGAAAGATGATTGGTGTAGATGGGCAGGTTGAGACCTATAAAGCTAGACTTGTAGCAAAAGGTTTTCGTCAAAGACCTGGTTTGGACTATGACGAGACCTTTTCTCCAGTGGCTATGCTGAAATCCATTCGGATCCTTCTTGCCATTGCTGCCTTCCACGATTATGAAATCCGGCAGATGGGCGTAAAGACGGCTTTTCTAAATGGAAATTTAGAAGAGTGCGTCTATATGGATCAGCCAGAAGGATTCATTCAGAGTGGGAGCAGCGGAAAAATGTGCAAGTTGCTAAAGTCCATCTATGGACTTAAGCAGGCATCGCGGAGTTGGAACATCTGCTTTGATGATACTGTCAAAGAATTCGACTTTATCAAAAACCTAGATGAACCATGCATTTACAGTAAGATTGTAGGGAGAACTGTGGTATTCCTCGTCTTGTACGTGGATGACATTCTCCTAATAGGAAATGATATTCCTATGCTACAGTCAGTCAAAGGATTCTTGTCACAGAGGTTCTCCATGAAGGACCTGGGCGATGCCAACTACATTCTGGGGATCCAGATCTATGGTGATAGATCTAAGAGGATGTTGGGACTGTTAGTTATGTATATGCCCTAGAGGCCATTGTTGTACATATGATGTATATTATAATGGATGCTTGGATATATATAGAGATGACTTTCTTGCTCGTCATGATAGTATGCTATTTGGTTTCACTTTATCTTAATATGTTGACTTGTATTGGTTTACTGTTTTACTCTCACATGTTGATAAAGCCCTTAGGATCTGTACTCGACTACTGGGACTATGATGAGATCATACTAGTGGGGCTGCGGGAGTCGATGAGTACATCCTATAACTGTTCCTAGTCGAGGGTATATCGAGACAGGACATCGATACACCAGAGTCGACTAGCGTATACGCATCTTGACCCATATGATGGGTGATGGATGATCCCATATCCATCGGTGTTTGACATCAGAGAACGGTGCAAGTATTGTAGCCATATGATGGGTGATGGATGATGGATGATCCATATGATGGGTGATGGATGATCCCATACGCATCAAGTAGGGAACGGTGCAAGTATTGTAGCCAAAGCAGTTGGCGAATATCACCTTGTATTACCAAGTCGTAATACACTGATTCTAAATGAGTGCTATTATATACCGAACATGATGTGCAACATTATATCAGTCTCTTTATTAAGTAAAGAAGGATACAATTTTGTAGTACAGGATAATGTTATGAACATATTCCTAGATCAAAAGTTGATTGCATCAGGCTCGTTACATAATGGCATATTCATTCTAAATCAGAATACAGTGCTGAATATACAAAACACACACAAGAGGAAAAGTTCAGACATGAACGAATCCTACTTGTGGCATTGTAGACTTGGTCATATCAATGCGACACGACTGGCTAAGTTACATAGAGATGGTTATTTGAATCCGTTCGTATTATCATCTTATGATACTTGCCATTCATGTCTCAAAGGAAAAATGACCAAAGCTCCGTTTAGTGGACACGGAGAAACAGTTACTGAACTCTTAGGACTAATACATAGTGATGTATGCGGTCCCATGTCTACGCATGCCAGGAACGGTTCTTCCTACTTCATTACATTCACTGGCGATCTCTCTAGATTCGAACATGTGTTCCTGATGAAACACAAGTCTGAAGCTTTTGAGAAATTCAGAGAATATAAGCACGAAGTAGAGAATCAAACGGGCAAAAGTATTAAGATTCTTCGATCTGATCGAGGAGGTGAATACTTAAGCGGTGAGTTTTTAGATTATCTAAAAGAGAATGGGATTCTCTCTCAGCTTACTCCTCCTTATACACCACAGCACAACGGTGTTTCGGAGCGGAGGAATCGCACCCTATTAGATATGGTGCGCTCTATGATGAGTACAGCTGAGTTACCTATTTCTTTTTGGGGGTATGCGCTTGAGACAGCCATAGACCTATTGAATAGAGTTCCTACCAAATCTGTGCCTACCACTCCATACGAGATATGGAAAGGGAAGAGACCACATCTTAATTACATTAAGATATAGGGTTGTCCGGCCTATATCAAAAGACAAAATCCGGACAAACTCGAGGCAAGATCTGTCTTATGTAAGTTTGTAGGATATCCCAAAAACTCACAAGGGTATATCTTCTACCACCCCGAGGAACAAAAGGTGTTTGTTTCTCGACATGCCATTTTCTTAGAAAAAGGTTTTCTTATGAAACAGAACAGTAGCATTGAGGTAGAACTGGAAGAGGTTCCAGCAGAACAAACTACAACAGATGATTTAGTGGAACCAGAGGATTCAGTAGTACCCGACGAACCCCAGCCTCTCCGCCGATCTAGTAGGGTTTCTCGTCCACCTGAGAGATACTACGGTTTTCTCATTGATGGTGGAAGCGAGGATTGCATCATGGATGATGATGACCCGACTAGTTTCGAGCAGGCCATCACGAGTAGTGACTCTGTGAAATGGCTGGATGCAATGCGATCTGAGATGGAATCCATGTACACCAATAAAGTATGGATTTTGGAAAATGCTCCTGAAGGGGTAAAACCCATTGGGAGCAAGTGGATTTTTAAAAGGAAATTTGGTGTAGATGGAAAAGTTGAGACTTTCAAAGCTAGAATTGTAGCAAAGGGTTTTCGTCAACGACCAGGTGTGGATTATGACGAAACCTTTTCTCCAGTGGCTATGCTTAAGTCCATCCGGATCTTACTTGCCATTGCTGCATACTATGACTATGAAATCTGGCAAATGGATGTTAAGACCGCCTTTCTAAACGGTGATTTAGAAGAGAGCGTGTACATGACTCAGCCAGAGGGCTTCGTAGATAGTGGGAGCAGCGGAAAGGTGTGCAAGCTGCTTAAATCCATTTATGGGTTAAAGCAAGCATCGCGGAGTTGGAACATCTGTTTTGATGTTGTAGTCAAAGAGTTTGACTTCATCAAAAATGTAGATGAACCTTGTATCTATAAGAAGGTAGCAGAGGGTAAGGTTGTCTTCCTCGTATTGTACGTGGATGACATACTCTTGATAGGAAATGATATTCCTATGCTGCAATCAGTCAAGCTCTTCTTATCATAGAGATTCTCAATGAAAGATCTAGGTGATGCCTCCTGCGTATTGGGAATCATGATCTATAGAGATAGATCTAAACGGATACTGGGATTGTCCCAATCCAGGTACATTGACACCATACTAAAGAGGTTTAGTATGGAAGAATCCAAGCGTGGGAACCAACCCACAATCTCTGGACTCACTCTCTCCAAAGAGATGTCTCCCAAGACTGATTTGGAGAGAGCTCGCATGCAAGGGATACCCTATGCTTCGGCAGTAGGCTCTATCATGTATGCGATGCTATGTACCAGACCCGATGTAGCATACTCACTAAGTGTAGTGAGTCGGTATCAAGCAGTTCCTGGAGAGAGTCACTGGACAGCTGTGAAGAACATTCTCAAGTACTTACGAAGGACTAAGGAGATGTTCTTGGTGTATGGTAACGGAGAACTTCAGGTGGAGTCCTTTACCGATTCCAGCTTCCAAAGTGATAAGGACGACTCTAAGTCGCATTCGGGTTTTGTCTTTACCCTCAATGGAGGGGCGGTATGTTGGAAGAGTTCCAAACAGGATACCGTTGCAGACTCGACGATGGAGGCTAAATACATCGCTGCCAACGATGCTGCCAAAGAGGCTGTCTGGATAAAGAAGTTCATTAGTGAACTTGGTGTGGTTCCATCCATTGAGCATCCAATACCTCTGTATTGCGATAACAATGGAGCTGTGGCGTTAGCCAAGGAACCCAGGTCCCATCAAAAGTCCAGACATATTCTGAGGCGGTATCACTTGATCAGGGAGATAGTTGATCGCCGGGAGATCGAGGTCAGGAGAGTAGATATGAAGGACAACACTGCGGATCCATTCACGAAGGCTATTCCCCAGATACAGTTTGAGAGATTATTCGGGATGCTAGGTATGCGATACTACAGCAGCTGGCCTTAGTGCAAGTGGGAGATTGTTAGTTATGTATATGCCCTAGAGGCCATTGTTGTACATATGATGTATATTATAATGGATGCTTGGATATATATAGAGATGACTTTCTTGCTCGTCATGATAGTATGCTATTTGGTTTCACTTTATCTTAACATGTTGACTTGTATTGGTTTACTGTTTTACTCTCACATGTTGATAAAGCCCTTAGGATCTGTACTCGACTACTGGGACCATGATGAGATCATACTAGTGGGGCCGCGGTAGTCGATGAGTACATCCTATAACTGTTCCTAGTCGAGGGTATATCGAGACAGGGCATCGATACACCAGAGTAGACTAGCCTATACGCATCTTGACCCATATGATGGGTGATGGATGATCCCATATCCATCGGTGTTTAACATCAGAGATGGTGTACGGGTGCTCAGTGGAGACTGGGTACACTGGACGGACTCGCCGAGAACTCCCAGATGGTGATATACCACACGTCAGATGGCAGTTCTCCGGTGACACTGGTACAGGGTAGTCTGTAGACCCGAGATCGTCATAGAGTCTTGTGTGATTCCCACTGTGCTTTGATTTCCACCTTACCACGTCCAAGTGGGCGTGCAAAACGGTGGCTTTTGGGTACAGTCCCGAATCACATGGAGGCAATGAGCGATAGGAGGGGATTCGTCTCTCCCGGTATAGGGAGTTGATGTTGTGCTGTGTTCGATTGGCTATAACTGGAAGTCCCTGGCCAGGGCTGATATAGAGATTTACTGGTAAGTGTTACTAGTAGTTTCTCGACCCGTTATGAGCCACACATCGACACGACTTATCGGTTACTGGGGTCTGACGTATACCACCCCTAGACTTGATATGCGACATATCAGACGAACAGACCGGACTGTACGGGAGTGTCACTGATTGGATTCACAGGAGAACGCACAGGCTAGCTTGTTGATCTTCTGATCGCTCAATACCTGGGTGGCTGTTACGTTTAGCTGACCGCTTGCAGCTTGTGGGTGTTTGATATGATCATCACCTGCTACCGGCGTATTGACGATTCTTTAGAGTCCTACACAGAGGTTTCTTGGCTCAGGCGAAACGGAGTAGAGGCACATATGTGATATGTGCAGGACCGAGAATAATGCGATATGAGATACCGTATTATATTCTCGCGATATTTAGATATGAACCGGGTCGTCGGATCAAGTGTTGATTCGATGAATCGGTACATGATATATTAGTCGGTAATATTCGATATGGCCGGATCATCGAATCAAGTGTTGATTCGATGATTTAATGTATAATAATATATATGATATATTGTATTACATTATCTAATATTGGCTCGCTTTATTATTTCATTTTCTCACTGGATGATACATTGATATATATGCGATATATGTTAATTGTATTATTTTCTTTTGTTGCAAATATATAATATATATGTGATATATATTATTGTGACATGATATGATTAATTGTTAAACATGTTTAAGGATGATTAATTGAGGTTAGGGTTTGATTTGGGTTAGATGCTTCATGCACCTTCTAGAAGCTTTTTGTTTTGTCATTCTTAAAATATTTTGGATGACACATTCTTAACCCAACCAAACCCTAACTCTAGTTTATTCTCTACTAAATCCTAGCCACTCATCCTTGACCATGGTTTATAAATCAATCATATAGCTTTTATTCTATTCATCACAAAAGAAAATAATCTCATTATCTTTTCCATTATCATCTTCTTCTCTCTTGAAGAAAGCTCACTTGATTTTCTTTATGTGATGAAATAATATGAGAAAATGATTTAAAAAGAAAGCAAAAATACTACTCTCTCATCCTCATCTCATCTAGCCCATGTGATTAGTGTGTTCATCTCTTTAGAGTGAGATAGCTTGAGTCTTTGCAACTTCGAGGTAGATCATCGGAGATTTGGAATACTTCGAGCTAGCATGGATCGTTCAAGTCGTGGAGCCTCTCATGAGTCCGGGAGATCGTGGATCGCGGCAAAGGGACTTATACTCGGAGCTTGTGAAGCGAAGGAGCGGACTACAAAGGTTGTAATCCCTCACACTTAGATAAAAGTTATCATCTTGCATGTTAAACCCTAATAATCTAGCAGAGATCCCGGCTTTGGGTTGTTCGGCACGTCTAAATTTTAATCCGGGCATGTTTGATGCCTTATGAACCTTCACAAGAGTGCCTAGGAACCCTACAGTGGTATCAGAGCCTAGCTAGAGCATTATGCGATGTGTTTACGAAGTTAAAATTCCGATCGAACCCGAAACGACAAAATTGGACCCCTCTCTGGAAATTTTTTAAATTTTGGGATTTTTCTGAATTAAAAATATGTAAAAAAATCAGCAGAGGATTCTAAGAATTACCATAAAACCCGAGCCCCCAATTCGACCAAACGGCGGCGGAACCGCGGCGCAAGCATGCTTGCGCGGCGGATTGACGGATTGGCGACACGTGGCTTTTGTGGTAATGTCCGTAGGTGCTTGTTGATGCTTCTGGGTATTTTTAATCTGTTTCAGGTGTTGAATCTTCTGGGGTTTATTTTGTAATAGTAGATTTGATCGGAATATTTAAATTCGTATTTCTTTCCGGATATTTAGAAACTGTTAAACTAGTTGAACGGATATCATTAACCCACTTTTTCCCGGTACGTAAAACTTTCAAGTGTTGAATTTTTATCGGGTTTAAATCTTTCGGAAAAATTGTACAAGTTAAGCGGTGGACCTTCTAGAAGACAACAAACCTTAACTCGATTATGTGACCGTCTTGAACTGCCTTTTGAACCTTCGGGTTTGGGGCAGTACGGCGTGCCACATGTGAGGCGTTGGCTTGACCCTTCTACGGCTGGATCACTGGTACTTTGACATATTCTGGGATTATTTGAACTCCGCTCAAGAGTTGAGCACTTTGAGAAATTTTGGGTATTTGATTATCTGTTCGAAAAGTTTAATACTGTCTATTTATCTGGAATGTGATACAATATGTGGAATTCATAGAGTTAGGCATGAAATGCGAAGTATGTGATATTTCGGATTTACGATGTCTAAAGTGATTGTGGATTCCAAATGTTATAGTTTTACACTTTCTTTTCTGTGACCGTAAGTGTAATATGTGATATCGCCGGTTTCGTTGCTATATGTCAACGACAATTGGGATGCGCATATTTACTTACGTTGATGATATGTGATATTATGTGTTGCTGTGATATGTTATATTGGATCGTCGCGTTCAGAATAGCCGGGGGTTTTATGTGAGATGAGGGTTTTTTATTTTCATTCATGTAAAATTCATTTGTAATGTAATATTCTTTTATTTGGGGCACTTCCAGGTTGCGGTTGCTGTCACCAGTGTATATTATTTACTTTTCCGCATTAGGTAGACCCAAGGAGGGGAGCACAAGTAACCGGGTTCTAGGGTCCAGTGGGAGGCCATCTCGAGGAGTCGAGACCGGGTCTTCTAACCCTAGAATTGGCAGTGTTACTTGCCGCTCTCGTAGGGGTCTTGGGATGTAGGTTTGGCTATTTGTCGCGACCGTGGAATCCGTGTTTTATACAGGCTCGTATTGAAAACACGTACGTCCTAGTATATCCAATATTTCATATATATTCTTCTGCTGCAATGTTCTGTGATGAGATCATATTACTGCCTGAGACGAATGCTTATACTATATATATATGCTGATATATAAATATTACTGCTTTCGTTTCTTCTGTGATGCTTAGGAAGCATAAGCTGATGGGATTTTTATTAATGAGATTAATAAAAGAAAAGAAACCTAAAGATGTTGTAGAATCAAAACTTAATAAAAAGGGTAGCTACAGTTTTGCTTTGCACAGTGATATATATGATATATCCTGCACCTTATTCGATGGGGAAAGAGCCGACGATCCCTTCACCGGGAGTGACCTCTTTAGAGAAACTGGCAGATGCTACAAAACGCGGTTTGTCTTTTGAATGCTTTTAGCGTTTTGCTTTGCACAGCGGTATATATGATATATCCTGCACCTTATTCGATGAGGAAAGGGCCGACGATCCCTTCACCGGGAGTGACCCCTTTAGCGAAACTAAGAAAAGCCTCAAAAACACTCCTTTTCAAAAACTACATGATTCTACAACGATATCAAGTTCAATACGCTCAAGGTTTTCAGAAAAACCTGCGTAGCCCTCCGTCATTTCAGATAAGTAATATTTAGTATTCGTGCTACGGTAGTTTGGCATGCGTCAAGGCGTAGTGTACGGTAGCTGATTATTACTTATCTGCAGCATGAGATGCGATTGGATTAGGGTATTCGTACGGCGTTGTTTGGCATGCGTCAAGGGTCGTACGGGTGGGTTTAATTTAATCACGAAATGTACGGGTTGAACTTGACTAGTGCACTATGGGTTGTTTGGCATGCGTCAAGGTCATAGCACACTAGGGGTAAAAGCTTTATCGGGAATTTCAAGCGTTGAAATTTGCAATGAGATTGCATACCTTCTATGAGATAGTTGGATCCCGATACCCACTGCGAGTAAGAGTTACTCCTGGGAGAGTTTTACACAGGACAATTAGTCATTCAAGTAGGTGTCTAGAAAAGTGTTAACGGGGTTACGCCTCTGGGAAAACGAGGTTTTCTTTAATTAGGTCCGTGCGAAAGCACGGGGAACCTCCCTCAAAGTACCGACACTGATCTGGCTGAAAGATTGACGAAATTGTAAGGTGTAATTAATCCCGTCTAATCTTACCTTTTAGGGTTTTAAGGTAGATTTGATAAAACCAGTGGGAGACATCCTGATTAGATAAGATAATAACCAATCTAATCTTGCAAGAGCATACGCTAAAGTGTTTTCTTCTCTCTCTCTCCAGGTAGCGACCATGTCATGCCATAATCAAGATAATAAAATGGATGTATTGATTAAACCTAATTATTGTACTGAGCAAGGGAACGTTAGACCCGTTCTTTCTTATAAGAGTTATAAGACTGAACAGGAAACAGGAGAATATCTGGATTCTCACGCCGCCCAAAAGAACATACATGTTGATGCATTTTCATCGGGTGTGTTAGTTATTGAGAACTGTTTCTCAGTTCACCCTACGTCCTGGATATTAGATACCGGATCAGGATCCCACATATGTAAACAGTTACATGGGCTACGAAAAGGTAGAGAACTAGGAAAAGGTGATCATTCCGTTCAAGTAGGGAACGGTGCAAGTATTGTAGCCAAAGCAGTTGGCGAATATCACCTTGTATTACCAAGTCGTAATACACTGATTCTAAATGAGTGCTATTATATACCGAACATGATGTGCAACATTATATCAGTCTCTTTATTAAGTAAAGAAGGATACAATTTTGTAGTACAGGATAATGTTATGAACATATTCCTAGATCAAAAGTTGATTGCATCAGGCTCGTTACATAATGGCATATTCATTCTAAATCAGAATACAGTGCTGAATATACAAAACACACACAAGAGGAAAAGTTCAGACATGAACGAATCCTACTTGTGGCATTGTAGACTTGGTCATATCAATGCGACACGACTGGCTAAGTTACATAGAGATGGTTATTTGAATCCGTTCGAATTATCATCTTATGATACTTGCCATTCATGTCTCAAAGGAAAAATGACCAAAGCTCCGTTTAGTGGACACGGAGAAACAGTTACTGAACTCTTAGGACTAATACATAGTGATGTATGCGGTCCCATGTCTACGCATGCCAGGAACGGTTCTTCCTACTTCATTACATTCACTGACGATCTCTCTAGATTCGGACATGTGTTCCTGATGAAACACAAGTCTGAAGCTTTTGAGAAATTCAGAGAATATAAGCACGAAGTAGAGAATCAAACGGGCAAAAGTATTAAGATTCTTCGATCTGATCGAGGAGGTGAATACTTAAGCGGTGAGTTTTTAGATTATCTAAAAGAGAATGGGATTCTCTCTCAGCTTACTCCTCCTTATACACCACAGCACAACGGTGTTTCGGAGCGGAGGAATCGCACCCTATTAGATATGGTGCGCTCTATGATGAGTACAGCTGAGTTACCTATTTCTTTTTGGGGGTATGCGCTTGAGACAGCCATAGACCTATTGAATAGAGTTCCTACCAAATCTGTGCCTACCACTCCATACGAGATATGGAAAGGGAAGAGACCACATCTTAATTACATTAAGATATAGGGTTGTCCGGCCTATATCAAAAGACAAAATCCGGACAAACTCGAGGCAAGATCTGTCTTATGTAAGTTTGTAGGATATCCCAAAAACTCACAAGGGTATATCTTCTACCACCCCGAGGAACAAAAGGTGTTTGTTTCTCGACATGCCATTTTCTTAGAAAAAGGTTTTCTTATGAAACAGAACAGTAGCATTGAGGTAGAACTGGAAGAGGTTCCAGCAGAACAAACTACAACAGATGATTTAGTGGAACCAGAGGATTCAGTAGTACCCGACGAACCCCAGCCTCTCCGCCGATCTAGTAGGGTTTCTCGTCCACCTGAGAGATACTACGGTTTTCTCATTGATGGTGGAAGCGAGGATTGCATCATGGATGATGATGACCCGACTAGTTTCGAGCAGGCCATCACGAGTAGTGACTCTGTGAAATGGCTGGATGCAATGCGATCTGAGATGGAATCCATGTACACCAATAAAGTATGGATTTTGGAAAATGCTCCTGAACGGGTAAAACCCATTGGGAGCAAGTGGATTTTTAAAAGGAAATTTGGTGTAGATGGAAAAGTTGAGACTTTCAAAGATAGAGTTGTAGCAAAGGGTTTTCGTCAACGACCAGGTGTGGATTATGACGAAACCTTTTCTCCAGTGGCTATGCTTAAGTCCATCCGGATCTTACTTGCCATTGCTGCATACCATGACTATGAAATCTGGCAAATGGATGTTAAGACCGCCTTTCTAAACGGTATTTAGAAGAGAGCGTGTACATGACTCAGCCAGAGGGCTTCGTAGATAGTGGGAGCAGCGGAAAGGTGTGCAAGCTGCTTAAATCCATTTATGGGTTAAAGCAAGCATCGCGGAGTTGGAACATCTGTTTTGATGTTGTAGTCAAAGAGTTTGACTTCATCAAAAATGTAGATGAACCTTGTATCTATAAGAAGGTAGCAGAGGGTAAGGTTGTCTTCCTCGTATTGTACGTGGATGACATACTCTTGATAGGAAATGATATTCCTATGCTGCAATCAGTCAAGCTCTTCTTATCATAGAGATTCTCAATGAAAGATCTAGGTGATGCCTCCTGCGTATTGGGAATCATGATCTATAGAGATAGATCTAAACGGATACTGGGATTGTCCCAATCCAGGTACATTGACACCATACTAAAGAGGTTTAGTATGGAAGAATCCAAGCGTGGGAACCAACCCACAATCTCTGGACTCACTCTCTCCAAAGAGATGTCTCCCAAGACTGATTTGGAGAGAGCTCGCATGCAAGGGATACCCTATGCTTCGGCAGTAGGCTCTATCATGTATGCGATGCTATGTACCAGACCCGATGTAGCATACTCACTAAGTGTAGTGAGTCGGTATCAAGCAGATCCTGGAGAGAGTCACTGGACAGCTGTGAAGAACATTCTCAAGTACTTACGAAGGACTAAGGAGATGTTCTTGGTGTATGGTAACGGAGAACTTCAGGTGGAGTCCTTTACCGATTCTAGCTTCCAAAGTGATAAGGACGACTCTAAGTCGCATTCGGGTTTTGTCTTTACCCTCAATGGAGGGGCGGTATGTTGGAAGAGTTCCAAACAGGATACCGTTGCAGACTCGACGATGGAGGCTAAATACATCGCTGCCAACGATGCTGCCAAAGAGGCTGTCTGGATAAAGAAGTTCATTAGTGAACTTGGTGTGGTTCCATCCATTGAGCATCCAATACCTCTGTATTGCGATAACAATGGAGCTGTGGCGTTAGCCAAGGAACCCAGGTCCCATCAAAAGTCCAGACATATTCTGAGGCGGTATCACCTGATCAGGGAGATAGTTGATCGCCGGGAGATCGAGGTCAGGAGAGTAGATATGAAGGACAACACTGCGGATCCATTCACGAAGGCTATTCCCCAGATACAGTTTGAGAGATTATTCGGGATGCTAGGTATGCGATACTACAGCAGCTGGCCTTAGTGCAAGTGGGAGATTGTTAGTTATGTATATGCCCTAGAGGCCATTGTTGTACATATGATGTATATTATAATGGATGCTTGGATATATATAGAGATGACTTTCTTGCTCGTCATGATAGTATGCTATTTGGTTTCACTTTATCTTAACATGTTGACTTGTATTGGTTTACTGTTTTACTCTCACATGTTGATAAAGCCCTTAGGATCTGTACTCGACTACTGGGACTATGATGAGATCATACTAGTGGGGCCGCGGTAGTCGATGAGTACATCCTATAACTGTTCCTAGTCGAGGGTATATCGAGACAGGGCATCGATACACCAGAGTAGAATAGCCTATACGCATCTTGACCCATATGATGGGTGATGGATGATCCCATATCCATCGGTGTTTGACATCAGAGATGGTGTACGGGTGCTCAGTGGAGACTGGGTACACTGGACGGACTCGCCGAGAACTCCCAGATGGTGATATACCACACGTCAGATGGCAGTTCTCCGGTGACACTGGTACAGGGTAGTCTGTAGACCCGAGATCGTCATAGAGTCTTGTGTAATTCCCACTGTGCTTTGATTTCCACCTTACCACGTCCAAGAGGGCGTGCAAAACGGTGGCTTTTGGGTACAGTCCCGAATCACATGGAGGGAATGAGCGATAGGAGGGGATTCGTCTCTCCCGGTATAGGGAGTTGATGTTGTGCTGTGTTCGATTGGCTATAACTGGAAGTCCCTGGCCAGGGCTGATATAGAGATTTACTGGTAAGTGTTACTAGTAGTTTCTCGACCCGTTATGAGCCACACATCGACACGACTTATCGGTTACTGGGGTCTGACGTATACCACCCCTAGACTTGATATGCGACATATCAGACGAACAGACCGGACTGTACGGGAGTGTCACTGATTGGATTCACAGGAGAACGCACAGGCTAGCTTGTTGATCTTCTGATCGCTCAATACCTGGGTGGCTGTTACGTTTAGCTGACCGCTTGCAGCTTGTGGGTGTTTGATATGATCATCACCTGCTACCGGCGTATTGACGATTCTTTAGAGTCCTACACAGAGGTTTCTTGGCTCAGGCGAAACGGAGTAGAGGCACATATGTGATATGTGCAGGACCGAGAATAATGCGATATGAGATACCGTATTATATTCTCGCGATATTTAGATATGAACCGGGTCGTCGGATCAAGTGTTGATTCGATGAATCGGTACATGATATATTAGTCGGTAATATTCGATATGGCCGGATCATCGAATCAAGTGTTGATTCGATGATTTAATGTATAATAATATATATGATATATTGTATTACATTATCTAATATTGGCTCGCTTTATTATTTCATTTTCTCACTGGATGATACATTGATATATATACGATATATGTTAATTGTATTATTTTCTTTTGTTGCAAATATATAATATATATGTGATATATATTATTGTGACATGATATGATTAATTGTTAAACATGTTTAAGGATGATTAATTGAGGTTAGGGTTTGATTTGGGTTAGATGCTTCATGCACCTTCTAGAAGCTTTTTGTTTTGTCATTCTTAAGATATTTTGGATGACACATTCTTAACCCAACCAAACCCTAACTCTAGTTTATTCTCTACTAAATCCTAGCCACTCATCCTTGACCATGGTTTATAAATCAATCATATAGCTTTTATTCTATTCATCACAAAAGAAAATAATCTCATTATCTTTTCCATTATCATCTTCTTCTCTCTTGAAGAAAGCTCACTTGATTTTCTTTATGTGATGAAATAATATGAGAAAATGATTTAAAAAGAAAGCAAAAATACTACTCTCTCATCCTCATCTCATCTAGCCCATGAGATTAGTGTGTTCATCTCTTTAGAGTGAGATAGCTTGAGTCTTTGCAACTTCGAGGTAGATCATCGGAGATTTGGAATACTTCGAGCTAGCATGGATCGTTCGAGTCGTGGAGCCTCTCATGAGTCCGGGAGATCGTGGATCGCGGCAAAGGGACTTCTACTCGGAGCTTGTGAAGCGAAGGAGCGGACTACAAAGGTTGTAAGCCCTCACACTTAGATAAAAGTTATCATCTTGCATGTTAAACCCTAATAATCTAGCAAAGATCCCGGCTTTGGGTTGTTCGGCACGTCTAAATTTTAATCCGGGCATGTTTGATGCCTTATGAACCTTCACAAGAGTGCCTAGGAACCCTACAGGGACTTTCACAGTCAAGGTACATCGACACCATACTGAAAAGGTTCAGTATGGAAGATTCCAAGCGCGGTAATCTACCGGCTTGTCACGGGATCACCCTCTCCAAAGAGATGTCTCCCAAGACTGATTTGGAAAGGGATCGCATGTCTATTATACCCTACGCTTCTGCGGTAGGCTCTATAATGTATGCGATGTTGTGTACCAGACCAGATGTAGCATACGCATTGAGCGTTGTAAGCCGGTATCAGTCGAACCCAGGGGAGAAACACTGGATAGCGGTAAAGAACATTCTCAAGTACCTGAGAAGGACTAAGGAGATGTTCTTGGTGTATGGCGGAAAAGACCTCCAGCTTGAGGCCTTTGCTGACTCCAGCTTCCAGAGTGACAAGGATGACTCCAAGTCCATGTCGGGTTATGTCTTTACCCTCAATGGAGGGGCGGTTTGCTGGAAGAGCTCCAAGCAGGAGACCGTTGCAGACTCAACTATGGAAGCGGAGTACATAGCTGCTTGCGATGCCGCAAAGGAAGCTGTCTGGATGAAGAAGTTCCTCACGGAGCTTCAGATGGTTCCTACCATTGTTGATCCAATACCGCTGTATTGCGACAACAACGGAGCTATAGCTTTAGCGAAGGAACCCAGGTCCCATCAGAAGTCCAGGCGCATTTTGAGGTGGTACCACCTGATCAGGGAGATCGTAGATCGCCAGGAGATCGAGGTGAAGAGAGTAAATACGGAGAACAACACTGCAGATCCACTCACGAAGGCCCTACCCCAGACTCAGTTCGAGCGGCTGATCGAGATGATAGGTCTTCGATACGCCAGTACATGGCCTTAGTGCAAGTGGGAGATTGTTAGTGTATATGCCCTAGAGGCCATTACTGTATCATACTAGCTTGTATATTACTTGATGGAAGCTTGGGATATTCACAGTTGTATAGACAATCTTGCTCAAAATGGTAATATGCTACTTGGTTTGTCTCTACTTCAATATGTGCATGTGTTTCTTTTAGCATATCGCTTCTATACATATTAGTAGAGCCCTTAGGATCTTTGCTTGATTACCAGCGTTGTGATGGCGCTCACACTCGTGGGGGCTGGGTAATCCATAAGCACATCCTTATACAAGTCCCTGGTCGTAGGACTATCGAGACAGGGCATCGATACTCCGGAGTAGACTAGCGTATGTGCTTCTCATCCCAGCGGGGGAGACGTTCTGTCCCACAGCCGTCAGTACGTCGTACTTGAGATAGTATGCGGGTGCTCATTAGGTTACGAGTACACTGGACAGGACTCGTCGGGAACTGTTGGTTGGTATTATACCTATCGTCAGTTATCAGTTTCCAGGTGACATGAGTACAGCTTACTCCGCCGACTTGACACTGTCACTTCGCCTCGAGTGTGTTCCCACTGTACTTAGATTACTACCCTACCATGGCTCAAAGGAGTCGTACAAACAGGTAGTAGTTGGGTGCAGTCCCGAAGCACTTGGAGGCAGTGACGGTTAGACATGATTCGTCTCTCCCGGTATTGGGGGTTGACATCGCGCTGTGTCTAGGAGAGCCATTACACGAGTAGTCCCTGGCCAGGGCAAGCGAGATATACTGGTAGGTTTCCAGTGTTATCTCAGGGTGTTTTGGGCTACACTCCGACACGACTTGTACCACTATTAGGGGACTGACGTTCACCGCCCCCTAGGCCCGCCATGCGATGTATCAGACGAACAGACCGGACTGTATGAAGATTGTCACATACAGGCTCAGTAGGGGTTCGGATGGGTTTACCTCTTCGGCCTTCTTATCGACATCTACCTGGGGACCGTTACGTACAGCTAGTGCCGCTTGCGGTCTGTGGTTAAACCCACTGCCAGCGCAGTGTCGAGTCTTTAGAGTCCCACACAGAGAGTTTCCCTGCATTGAGCGAAACGTGTAGAGGCCGTATGGTTTTACGGCAGGGCTACGATCACTTACGTGCACTTGTGTGCGTATGCTGTTCGGGCAGGCAATACTAGTGAGATTTGGTTTAAGCCAGATCCTAGTATTGCACAGATGGATTTGATTTGTCTTCTGTGCATTCGTATTCTACGGAATGCGGATGCGGGTGTGTATGCACAGTTTTGAGGAGTGATGAAGGAGGAGGTGCCTCATTAGGGTTTTGGCAATTTGTTCGGTCAAAACCATTATGAGTCGGAGACATTGTTTACTAATCCTATTAGTGATAATTATATGATGGCTAATTGCATTGACCATTTGACCACCATGACCTCTCTTGACTTTGTTGACCGGTTGACCGGGGTTGACCATTGACCTTCATGAGAGATCTACACTCTTCTTTTGATTTCTTTTTCTTTTGATTATGAAAATGGTCATTTCAATGTAGCCATCAACTTTATCTTGATGGGATTAGTAATGATAATGTTTTTGCATTATTGAACCATGGCTCATTTTCTTTAGCTCATAATTCATTCTCATTTCTCTCTCTTGCTCTTTCTCATGAGAAGAAAATAAAATGAGCTCTCATGGTTGCTAAGTTCTCCTCCTTCTTCCTCCTCTTGATTCTATCTTTTGATCTCATGTGTTGAGAGAAAAAGATCCCACAAAGACAAACACATCCATACATTACTTCTACACAACCTAGGGCTTCTAGATTAGCGATCTCGTCACCCTAGTTACTTCGGCTCGAGGTGGAGCTCGGTGTACATCTCTCGGGTGGATCGTCTTCGACTCAAGAAGGCCGCGGAGGTGCCCAAGGTCCGGATCGACACTTGGAACTTGGATGGACGAGAGGGACAGCGGAATGAAGACCCGAAGGACCGGTTTCGTGAGGTATACTTTCTACAGCATAGTAGTTATAGCCTCTTGTAGTTTACTAGTTTCTAGTTTAGCAAAGATCCGACTTTTAGTCCATGTTGCCTTGCGCCAAAATTATTGTTTTTCGCCGTTTCCGCCTCCTCGTAAGAACCGGGGTGAGCAACGTGGATTTACAGATTTGTCTCTCCCGGTATAGGGAGTCGATATCGCACTGTGTTCGATTGGCCAACACCATAAGATCTTGGCCAAGGCAGTTGGGATTTACTGATAGGTTGATCAGTAGTTTTCCGGATTGGTCCTGAGACACATCGACATGAAATTTCGGGTTATTAGGGTCTGACCTTTACCACCCCCTAGACCCGGTATGCGATACTCTCAGACGAAGAGACCGGACTGTACGGAGATTGTCACAGATAGGCTCAATAGGGATCCGGATGAGTTTGCTCGTCGGCCTTCCTTTTCGACAGGTACCTGGATAGCCGTTACGCTAGTGCCGTTGACATACTTGTGGTTATGGATTTATCCAGTAACTCACAGCTGGCGTACTATCGAGTCTTTAGAGTCCCACACAGAGGGTTTCACTGGTTCAAGCGAAATGATGTAGTAGCCGTATTGGATAGTGCAGGGTTTCGATCGATAGATTGTATAATGTATCTAGACTTTCAATCGGACAGTTGATAATACTAGCCGGCTCAGGATTGAGCCAGATTATTAAATCAGGTATTGATTTTATAATTTACATATATGTATTTCGATATTTATATTCTGTAAGTCTATGTTACCCACCCTGGAAGCTTACGGGGAGGCGGAATAGGTAAAAATCAAAATTTTCTTTTCTAGAAAACATAGACTGACCATGAGGATCTTTGCTAAACACAAACTAACAAACTAACAAGAAGCTTTAACTACTAGGTTAAGAAGTTATACCAAAAGCTTGAACTCCTTCTCTTCTTGTTGTGATCCTCCTTGTTGTGAGCTCCTTGGAGTGGTTGTGATGGCTCCTCCTCACCGTCTTCTCTACGTCAAAGTAGATCTACCCGAAGGCCTCTACCTTGAGCTCCAACCTCTATAATGAGGTAACTAGAGTGCTTGGTGTGCTAAACTAAGAATCCTAGAGTGAGTAGAGAAGTATTTTGGTGGTTTAGTCTCACAAGCTCTTGATTTTCAACTCATGAAACAATAGAGCTTTGAGAGAGGAAGAGGAGAGAGCAAGCATGAGAGAGAAAATGTTATGATAAAATGAGGGGTTTGCTATCTTACAAGGAAAAAGAATAATAACCATTTTAATTAGGATAATTTTCATGGTTGATGATGATTTGACCATTATCATGTCACAATTAATGCTAAGCAAAATATCTCATGCTCAACAAAAAAATATCTAAGTCAACAAAAGTCAACAAGTCAAATGGTCAAACCAATTTACCATGTCACAATTATCTCTAATTAAAACTTATTAATCAATTTCCTCCATCTCATTATGGTTTTAATCAGGTCAATGGTCAAAACCCTAATGAGGTTTCTCCTTCTCTGCCTCTATCAACTGTATATACATACCCGCATCCGTGTTCTGAGGAACACGAATACAATGAGACTGAACCAACCCAAAACCAAATACTAGGATCTGGCTTAAACCAAAGCACACTAGTATCAACTGCCCGAACACCAAACACGCACATGTGCGCGTATGTGAACGGACCCTGTCGTAAAACCATACGACCTCTACTAAGTTTCGCCCAAAGGTGAACAATCCTCTGTGTGGGACTCTAAAGACTAGACACTACGCTGGCAGTGGGTTTAACCACATGCCGCAAGCGATAATATATGTACGTAACGGTCCCCAGGTAGATGTCGATAAGAAGGCTGATGAGGTGACCCATCCGAACTCCTACTGAGCCTGAATGTGACAATCTCCGTACAGTCCGGTCTGTTCGTCTAAGAGCATCGCATATCGGGCCTAGGGGCAGTAAACGTCAGTCCCCTAATAGCGGTATAAGTCGTGCCGAAGTGTAGTCCAAAACACCCAGAGAAATTACTGGAGTACCTACCATTAAATCTCGCTTGTCCTAGCCAGGGACTTTGTGTAATGGCTCTCCAAACACAGCGCAATGTCAACCCCCAATACTGAGAGAGACGAATTCTGTCTAACCGTCGCTGCCTCCAAGTGCTTCGGGACTGCACCCAACTACTACCTGTTTGCATGACTCAGTAGAGCCGTGGTAGGGTAGTAATCTAAGAACAGTAGGAACACACTTGAGGCGAAGTAGCAGTGTCAAGTCAACGGACTAAGATGTACTCCTGTCACCTGGGAACTGATAACTGACGATAGGTATAATACCAACCAACAGTTCCCAGCGAGTCCTGTCCAGTGTACTCATAACCTAATGAGCACCTGCATACTATCTCTAGCACGATGTACTGATGGCTGTGGGACAGACCATCTCCCCAGCTGGGACGAGAAGTTTACACACTAGTCTACTCAGGAGTATCGATGCCCTGTCTCGATAATCCTACGACTAAGGACCTGTATAAGGATGTGCTTGTAGACTACCCAACCTCCACAAGTGTGACTGCTATCACAACGCTGGTAGTCAAGCAAAAATCCTAAGGGCTCCATCAATATGTATTAGTGATACGTTAAAAGAAACATACACACATATTAAGATAGATACAAACCAAGTAGCATACTACCATATTAAGCAAGACTGTTATAAATCCGTGTATATATCCCAAGCTTCCAAAATGTAATATACAAACTAGTACTATACAATAATGGCCTCTAGGGCATATCACACTAACAATCTCCCACTTGCACTAAGGCCATGTGCTGGCATATCGCAGACCTATCATCTCGAATAGCCTCTCGAATTGCATCTGAGGAATGGCCTTTGTGAATGTATCTGCAGTGTTATATTCTGTGGCAATCCTCCGAACCTCGATCTCCCGGCGATCCACGATCTCCCAGATCAGGTGATAACGCTTCAAGATGTGTCTTGACTTCTGATGGAACCTGGGTTCCTTTGCTAAAACTATAGCCCCATTGTTGTCACAATACAGAGGTATTGGATCAACAATGGACGGAACCACCTGAAGTTCTGTTAAGAACTTTCTCATCCAGACTGCTTCTTTTGCGGTATCAAAAGCTGCGATATATTCCGCTTCCATCGTCGAGTCCGCAACGGTTTCCTGCTTGGAAATCTTCCAACAGACCGCCCCTACATTGAGGGTAAAGACAGAACCCGACATGGATTTGGAGTCATCCTTGTCACTCTAGAAGCTGGAGTCAGCAAAGGCCTCGATCTAGAGATCTTTTCCGCCGTAAAACAAGAACATATCTGTTGGGGTAAAAATTTACACCCCGGTTGACCGAGTCAAAGTCAGGGTCAACCCCCAAGCTAGGTGGGCCCAAGCCCAGGTCAAGCGGGCCCATGCCCAAGTCGAGCTTGCGGCCAGCCTCCTCCATGCCAAAATATAGATCATATAATAAATAATTTTTATGTAATTTTTTATGCATGAATGTAAACAAAATGGGCATAAAGCCAATATTTTGTAAGCCCATGGCTTATGTGTAAAAATGAAATGGCACATGAGCCATGGGATGGCTAAAATGCCATTTTTGTAAAGCCCAAGGGGCTATATGTAAATATGTAAGCCTATATAAGGCAACATGATGATGAATAAGAAAAGAACACTTTCATTCTCTCATAAAAAAAACCTAGGGTTTGTATTTCTTTCCCTTTTCTGAAGGTCTCAAAACTTCTTCTTTCTTTTGAATTAAATCAAGAGTTTTACTCTTCCTTTTCAAAAAAAAGATAGTTTTTCACCACCAAACCCACAAAGGGGAACTTTGATCTGTCTTTAGATCCCAAAAAGGAAAGATTTTGAGATCTCACATCTCTTGATCTTCAAGATCCAGCTAACAGAGGAGGAAGAAGAAGAACCCCTTCCATTAATCTCAAAAAGACACTTAGGAGTCCAACTCCACTCTGATTTCTCTTCCGAGAATCTTTTTAGGCTAAAAGCCTCTTTTTCTCGCTGGCGCTCAAGCGCAGAGCGCCCACGTGCTGACACGTGGCGCGCTTGCGCTCAAGCGCTCAGCGCTCAAGCACAAAGCGCCCACGTGCCGACACATGGCTCACTTGCACAACAGCGCCCTGCGCTCCTGCGCAAAGCGCCCACATACCGACACGTGGCGCGCTTGCGCTCAAGCGCACAGCGCTCTGGTGCAAGTCGCCCCCGAGCCGACACGTGGCGCGCTTGCGCTCAAGCGCACAGCGCTCTGGCCCAAGTCGCCGCCGTGCCGACACGTGGCGCGCTTGCGCTCAAGCGCACAGCGCTCTGGCGCAAGTCGCCCCCGTGCCAACACGCGCAAGTCGCCCCCGTGCCGACACGTGGCGCACTTGCGCTCGAGCGTCAGGCGCTGATGCGCAAAGCGCCCACGTACCGACATGTAGCGCGCTTGCGCTACAGCGTCCTTGTTGGATATAGTGCCCTCTAAGTCAATTATTGGATCGCAAGTACGTGATTGCAATGATTGAGGGAGGACCTGTACTGATATGAAAGTCTTGCTCGAGATGATAGTATGCTATCTGGTTTGTCTTTATCATCGTATACATGCTTTAGTTCACTATTGCATGTTAATTAAGCCCATAGGATTCTTGCTTGACTGCCGGCAGTATGATGGCGATCATATACGTGAGAGCTGGGGTCTATAAGCACATCCTTAAAGTGTCCCTAGTCATGAGAGTTTCGAGACAGGGCATCGATACTCCAGTGTAAACTAGTGTATACAGTCAGGACCCCGACGAGGGGCGGTGGCCGGTCTCACAAGCCATTGGTGTCAGTTTGATCACCTAAGATGTATACAGGTGCTCATTAAGTTATGAGTACACCGGACTGGACTCGCTGGAAACATGCTGAATTGGTATTATACATATCGTCAGATAGCAGTTTCCTGGTGACATGTGTACAGGTTAGTTCATCGACCTGAGGTCGTCATTTGTCTCATGTGAGTTCCCACCGTACTTTGATTTATACCCTACCATGGGTCAAAGGAGTCGTGCAAACAGGTATTTTTTGGGTACAGTCCCGAGCCACATGGAGGCAGTGAGTAGATCATCGGGGATTCGTCTCTCCCGGTATTGGGGGTGATATCGCGCTGTGTTTAGGAGAGCCATTACACGAAATCCCTGGCCAGGGTAATCGAGATTTACTGGTAGGCATTCCAGTAGTATCTCAGGGTGTTCTGGGCTTCTCTCTCTGACACGACTTATACAGCTATTGGGGGTCTGACGTTTACCGGCCCCCTAGGCCCTATATGCGATACTCATAGATGAATGGACTGGACTGTATGGATATTGTCACTGTCAGGCTCAGTAGGATTTCTGGATGAGTTCGCTCGTCAGCTTCCCTTCCAATCAATACATAGGCAACCGTTACGTACAGATAGTACCTCTGACGTGCTAGTGGTTATACCCAGTGCTAGTATATTGATGAGCCATTAGAGTCCCCTACAGACAGTTTCCCAAGTTCGGGTGAAACGTTGTAGAGGCCGTATGTTTTTATGGCAAGGTTCGGAAAATGCACGTGCGTTTTCGCACGTGTCATTTTTCGGGCAGATAATACTGGTAGGCTTTGGTTTAAGCCAGATCCCAGTATTATACTGTGTAGATATAATATCTTTGTCTCAGTTGCATTTGTATTCGATCGTAATACAAATACGGGTATGTTTATACTGTTACGGAGTTATCCTGAAATTAGTTTCAGGATCACTTTTGGAAGTTGCCAGTTTCCTGTTTTCTATCACCCGTATTTAACATTCGGTTAAATACGGATTTATCTTTTCGTCTTGAGGGTGAGTCATTGTGTGTGGAAGCTTCAAGATTAGTGACTCATTCTTTTGCATTGATTATTTGGTGACTAGGTTTTCATGACTCATTAAGCATTAATCGATTCATTTATTGTGTTCATATTTGGTGTCATTTGTGACTCATTCTTTCTTCATGATAAGTATTGCTTATGGTCACCTCCCCTCTCCTACACTCACTCTCCCTCTTCTTTATAGTGGCCGGCCCCTCTTGTTTGGGAAGGGGATTGATTTTGAGAAAAGATTATGATAGTTTAAGTGTATGGAAATTTCATAGCCCAATTTCCATTTACCCGATTCCAATTGGCAACTTCATTAACCGTTCGTCCATAGCCTTGGATGTAATGAGACAAAGTGTTCTACTCATTCTCTACAACATCTTGGTCGTCTCTTTTGGCAAACTTGACGACCGAGTTGCCTCGGTTCAGAGGCGGGAGCCCGTTTAAAGATCCGTCGACGTGGTGCCACCTGGATGACGAGACTGGAGTTTCAGAAGATCGAAGCCGCCGCAACAAAGCGTGGGATGATGGTTAAAGACCGAAGGACTCGGATCGTTCGGTATAACAATTCTACGCTCTTTACAATATGTTAGTTTAGCTTTAATGGCAGATCCGGGTTATAGTACGCGATAGCGTCAGTTGTAAAAGTTTTGTTCCGCATATTGGCGTCTGTTAGACGGCCCGGGCGCTACTGTTGACTTACAGCCCTGCGCTCAAGCGCAGAGCGCCCACGTGCCGACACGTGGCACGCTAGCGCCTGAGCGCTGGCCCCACGCATCCTTTGGATGCCTTTTCCCTCTCTTTCTTTTATATATATATACATATATACATTTATATATATATACATATATACATATATATATATATACACACATATGCATACATATATGCACACACACATACACCACGACACTGTCCCTGTTAGAAAAAAATTTCTAACGGGGCGCTACCCCGCACCCCACAAGGGGGCTGCTAGCCCCCTTGACCCCCAGCCCGCTATCCGGGTAGCGGGACCCCCGTAAAAACTCTGTGGGGCCCCCGATATATCCAAAACCCCTTCAAAACACAACACTGCACATTGAGTTCGCATGACCGGTTTAACCAGTCAATCGGAGGTTCCCTCGCTCCAAAGGCGAGGGGTAATTAACGGCAGCTTAGTCCGCGGCTGCCGGAGATTCGGATCCCCACAATCATTAAACCCCAGCCTACCTTAGGCAGGGGGAATCTGTAATGTGCCTAACAAGCGCGCGCATACTCCCATCTCAATGGGGTGACGAAAATACCCTACAGATTCTGGCACGCCCGGTGGGACCAATCTCTCCTCCCATATTTCGGGTTAAACGTTCATGGGAACTCAATCAATATACATATCTATATTTATACTAAAATAATGCTTTTTCATGCAGGATTTTCAAGCAATCACCTTTTAACAATGTCTCCGAAGATGAACTCAGCTCCCATCTCATACACGATGAAGATGGACTCCAGAACGGTCCTTCCGGCCAGTCTCGGGCGACAATGGGAGGAGGAGCCGCTACCATTTGGCTCTATTATGTTCGTGTCAGCTAACGCCATCCCAGCTCCTCAAGCTCCGGTGACCGACAAACCGGCCTCGAAAGGCAAGAGGCCAAATATGGTGGTCTCGAACGCATCCCAACCCAAACGCAAATCGGTGTCTGGACGGCTTTCCATGGCCCCAACTGGGGGCAAAGCTATCGGAACAAAAGAAGTTGCCAGACGTCGTGGGCAAGACCAGGTGATACCTTCGACGGACACGTGGGCAGATGTCTTCTCAAGCATCCCCATCACTCGGCCTATGTCGGCTTCCCAAATAGCAGAAGCCTGGCAAGCGCTTAAGGCAGAGAAGCTGAGGTAGAAGCGGCTCATATATAGAGCCAACAAAAGGGCTAGGGCTCTGGCCATGTTAAAATTTATGAATTTCTAAAGTCCGGACCGCTCCGCGAAACCAGCTGCCAGTGATGAAAGAATGGCTGAATGTGTTATCCACACTGTCTACATGGCTGGACATGAAGAAACGAACCCTCCTCTTCTTCACAGCCATGGTGATGATATGGTTGACGCTACCCAGCATCTGCTCGATCTAAATGATGAAGAGCCCGCTCAGGCTGATAAGCCAGAGGAGCCCGTGGTTCCTACGGAATTGAGCTCAGGCAATAAAGATTACCCGGTTGTCATAGCCGGAACTACAGAACGAGCATTATTCCAATGGCTTCAAAGGCAATTTCAGGACAGGGATGAGAAGATGGCCAAGGTCTATTCCAAAGTCGACGAGCTGTCAAACGTCGTGGCAGATCTCGCGACCCAAGTCGCCCGATTGCAATTACAGCAGAATCAAATTTTGGCTCATGAGCCAGAGATTGATACCCGGGGGCAGCCAACTGATATCCCTTTCAACCTAAAAGCGGAGCGCCTTCATGAAAAACGGCCGCAATCAGCCTCCAGTTCCTCCGATACATACGCTGGGGGGGTGGGGTGGGGAATCGCCTCTGAAAGAGAAGCTGGAAAAGGTCTATTCCTTCAAGAGGGAAAAGGTCTACAAGATATTCAGGGACGCCCTAAGAAACGGTCTACAACTGCCAGAATCAAAGAGACCGCAAGAAGAGAATATGACCGACGACCCAAAATATTGCCCCTATCACAGGGTGATAGGTCATACCATTGAGAACTGCTTCGTCTTCAAAGATTGGGTCGAAAAGCAATACAAGGCAGGAGAGATAAAACTGTTTAAAGGCTTGTTAACAAACAGTCCAGCTGCGACCGCCAATTTCATACAAACGGAGACCGAAGTTCTTCGTGAAACTCATTCTCTCAGACATCTGCCTTTCTCTGAAAATAGTCGACCACCACGTCATTAAACTGGGAACAGTCGACCTCTAAGTCGTTAACTGGGAATGTAAAAAAAATGTGTAAATAAACAAAAAATGTGTAAATAAAAGAAAAATAAAGAAAACCCGAAATGATGGGGCAACTCGCAATAAAAATTAGCGAGTAAAATAAAGATGAAAAATAAGGCCGAAATGATGGGGCAACCGCGAATAAATAGCCGAAATGATAGGGCAATCGCGACCTTCGTGATAAGAAAAGCTGAAATGATAGAGCAATCGCGATAAAACAAAAAAAACAAAAAAAAACAAAACAACGGCGAATGATGAGTCGCTCCTGGTACCATATTCTAGTGTAGCGATGCAGATGCCAACCAAAATCCAATTTTCAAAATTCTACCAGCCCAACGGTTAGTCCCCAAATTGACTACCGTATACAATCCACGGGCTCAAATAATTCTCATCACCCTCATGCCCCACCGTAATCACCAATTACGCGGCTGGTCCCCGCTTTTGGAATTACGCTCCACTGAGAAGACCCACTCATGTGTCCTCACGATACATGAGGAGAACAAACCATTGTGGGATCCTTACGACTCACAAAGGAAAAACACACTTGGGGTTCCTTACGACTCCTAAGAAGAAAATGCACTTACGGGATCCTTACGACTCGTAGGGAGAAAATACTTTTATGGGACCCTCACGGCCTATAAAATTGAAAAGTCGTAGGTGATAGGGATCTAAACTTGTCTGCTAAGCCATCGCTCCCCAATCCCCATGCGGCGAATGATGAGTCGCTCCTGGTACCATGTTCCAGTGCAGCGATGCAGACGCCAACCAAATTCCAAATTCAAATCCCAATGGCGAATGATGAGTCGCTCATGGTACCATGTTCCAGTGCAGCGATGCAGACGCCAACCAAATTCCAAATTCAAATCCCTATGGCGAATGATGAGTCGCTCCTGGTACCATATTCCAGTGCAGCGATGCAGACGCTAACCAAATTCCAAATCCCATACCCCAACGGCGAATGATGAGTCGCTCCTGGCACCATATTCCAGTGCAGCGATGCAGATGCCAACAAAGTCCCAAAATTTTTCCAGCCCTACGATCTGGATCATACATCCTGCAAAACCGTATACAATCCACGGGCGTAAAACGATCCCAACCTCTCCTAAGTCCTACTGGTGAGACCGCATTCAAAGTCCAAAAAAAAATTTGAAAAATAAAATAAAATAAAATAAAATAAATAAAATGGTATGTCCACAAGCAAAATGGGCACGGATGAAAACCCGAAAGGGCTCCGTGAGTAAAAACAGCAGGACTGCCGGCGAGTTTTTGAAAACCCGAAAGGGCGCAAACTTGTGAAAAAGAGATGAAATGCACTCGCAAAGTCCTCTCGACTTTGTGAGGAAAAAATACACCTACAGGATCCTTACGACCTGTAGGGAGAAAATGCTTTGTGAGACCCTTACGGCTCACAAAGTTGAAAAGTCTTAGGCGATAGGGACCTAAAACCCGTCTCCTAAGCCATCGTTTCCTAATAAGCAAACGCAAATGATGATTCGCTCCTGGTACCATATTCCAGTGTAGTGATGCTAATGCCAAACAAAAAAAACCAATCCCCAAATCCTCTCATGACAAATGATGATTCGCTCCTGGTACCATATTCCAGTGTAGCGATGCTGATGCCAAACAAAAAAAACCAATCCCCAAATCCTCTCATGACAAATGATGATTCGCTCCTGATACCATATCCCAGTGTAGCGATGCTAATGTCAACCCAAATCAAGTCAAACCAACAACCTCTGCGGCGGAATCATGCTTCGTCCTAGAATTTACCCCGTGTCGAAATCATGCTTTGCCTCGGGATAACGACCTACTCGTCGGAATTATGCTTCATCTCAGAATACACCCCGTGTCGAAATGATGCTTCGCCTCGGTGTACCTACCTTCCCTGTCGAAATTATGCTTCGTCTCGGAATCAAGTCAGCCAACAAGCTCTGCGCCGGAATCATGCTCCGTCTCAGAATATACCCTGTATCGAAATCATGCTTCGCCTCGGAATATTTACCTCCCTTGTCGAAATTATACTTCGCCTAGGAATCTACCTCTACATCGAAATCATGCTTCGTCAGAATGTCTGCCGATCCTCGGAATGATGCTCCGATCTCTGGAATTATGCTCCGCCCTTCGGAACGATGCTTCAAATCCTGGAATCATGCTCCGCTCTTCGGAAAGATGCTCCGATCTTTGGAATTATGCTCTGCCCATCGGAACGATGCTCCGATCTTTGGAATTATGCTCCGCCTTTTGGAACGATGCTCCGAATCCTGGAATCATGCTCCGCTCTTCGGAAAGATATTCCGAACTCTGGAATCATGCTCCGCCCTTCGGAATGATGCTCCGAATCCTGGAATTATGCTCCGCTCTTCGGAAATATGCTCCGAACTCTGGAATCATACTTCGCCCTTCGGAATGATGCTCCGAATCCTGGAATTATGCTCCGCTCTTCGGAAAGATGCTCCGAACCGTGGAATTATGCTCCGATCATCGGAATGATGCTCCGATCTCTGGAATTATGCTCCGCCCATTGGAACGATGCTCCGATCTCTGGAATTATGCTCCGCTCTTCGGAAAGATGCTACGAACTCTGGAATCATGCTCCGCCCTTCGGAATGATGCTCCGAATTCTGGAATTATGCTCCGCCCATCGGAATGGTGCTCCAATCTCTGGAATTATGCTCCGCCCATCGGAACAATGCTTCGATCTCTGGAATTATGCTCCGCCCATCAGAACGATGCTCCGATCTCTGGAATTATGCTCCGCTCTTCGGAAAGATGCTCCGAACTCTGGAATCATGCTCCGTCCTTCAGAATGATGCTCCGAATCCTGGAATTATGCTCTGCCTATCGGAATGATGCTCCGAACCCTGGAATTATGCTCCGTTCTTCGGAAAGATGCTCCGAACTCTGGAATCATGCTCCGCCCTTCTAAATGATGCTCCGAATCCTGGAATTATGCTCCGCCCTTCGGAAAGATGCTCCAAACCCTGAAACTATGCTCCGATCATCGGAATGATGCTCCGATCTCTGGAATTATGCTCCGCCCATTGGAACGATGCTCCGATCTCTGGAATTATGCTCCGCTCTTCGGAAAGATGCTCCGAACTCTGGAATCATGCTCCGCCCTTCGGAATGATGCTCCGAATCCTGGAATCATGCTCTGATCATCGGAATGATGCTCCGATCTCTAGAATTATGCTCCGCGCATCGGAATTATGCTTCGAACCCTGGAATTATGCTCCGCTTTTCGGAAAGATGCTCCGAACTCTGGAATCATGCTCCGCCCTTCGGAATGATGCTCCGAATCCTGGAATTATGCTCCGCTCTTCGGAAAGATGCTTCGAACTCTGGAATCAAGCTCCGCCCTTCGGAACGATGCTCCGATCTCTGGAATTATGCTCCGCCCTTCAGAACGATGCTCCGAACCCTGGAATTATGCTCCCCCCTTCGGAACGATGCTCTGATCTTTGGAATTATGCTCCATGAATCAGAATGATGCTCCGATCCCCAGGAATCATGCTCCCCGGGATGATGCTCCGCCCCTGGAATGATGTTCTACCTCGAAGTCCAACTTCAAGATCCATCAATTTCATGCACACAACTCAAATGTGCGGTGTGCATTTATTGATAGAGGGCATTTTGTTGGGGTAAAAATTTACACCCCGGTTGACCGAGTCAAAGTCAGGGTCAACCCCCAAACTAGGTGGGCCCAAGCCCAGGTCAAGCAGGCCCATGCCCAAGTCAAGCCCACGGCCAGCCTCCTCCATGCCAAAATATAGACCATGTAATAAATAATTTTTATGTATTTTTTTATGCATGAATGTAAACAAAATGTGCATAAAGCCAATATTTTGTAAGCCCATGGCTTATGTGCAAAAATGAAATGGCACATGAGCCATGGGATGGCTAAAATGCCATTTTTGTAAAGCCCAAGGGGCTATATGTAAATATGTAAGCCTATATAAGGCAACATGATGATGAATAAGAAAAGAACACTTTCATTCTCTAAAAAAAAAAAAGCTAGGGTTTGTATTTCTTTCCCTTTTCTGAAGGTCTCAAACCTTCTTCTTTAATTTGAATTAAATCAAGAGTTTTACTCTTCCTTTTAAAAAACAAGATAGTTTTTCATCACCAAACCCACAAAGGGGAACTTGGATCTGTCTTTAGATCCCCAAAAGGAGAGATTTTGAGATCTCATATCTCTTGATCTTCAAGATCCAGCTAACAGAGGAGGAAGAAGAAGAACCCCTTCCATTAACCCCAAAAACACACTTAGGAGTCCAACTCCACTCTGATTTCTCTTCCGAGAATCTTTTTAGGCTAAAAGCCTCTTTTCCTCGCCGACGCTCAAGCGCAGAGCGCCCACGTGCCGACACGTGGCGCGCTTGCGCTCAAGCGCACACGTGCCGACACGTGGCGCGTTTGCACAACAGCGCCCTGCGCTCGAGCGCAAAGCGCCCACGTGCCGACACATGGCGTGCTTGCGCTCAAGCGCAAGCGTTCGAGCGCAAGTCGCCCCAGTGCTGACACGTGGCGCGCTTGCGCTCTAGCACAACCGCTCGAGCGCAAGTCGCCCCAGTGCCGACACGTAGCGCGCTTGCGCTCAAGCGCACAGCGCTCTGGCGCAAGTCGCCCCCGTGCCGACACGTGGCGTACTTGCGCTCAAACGCCCAGCGCTCAAGCGCAAGTCGCCCCCGTGCCGACACGTGGCGCACTTGCGCTCGAGCGTCAGGCGCTGATGTGCAAAGCGCCCACGTGCCGACACGTGGCACGCTTGCGCTACAGCGCCCTGCGCTCAAGCGCAGAGCACCCACGTGCTGACACGTGGCACGCTAGAGCCTGAGCGCACAGCGCCAAAGGCGCTGGCCCCACGCATCCTTTGGATGCCTTTCCCCCCTCTTTCTTTTATATATATATATATACATATATACATTTATATATATATACATATATACATTTATATATATATACATATATACATATATATATATATACACACATATGCATACATATGTGCATACACACATACACCACGACACTGTCCCTGTTAGAAAAAAATTTCTAACGGGACGCTGCCCCGCAAGGGGGCTGCTAGCCCCCTTGACCCCCAGCCCGCTATCCGGGTAGCGGGACCCCCGTAAAAACTCTGCGGGGCCTCCGATATATCCAAAACCCTTCAAAACACAACACTACATATTGAGTTCGCATGACCAGTTTAACCCGTCAATCGGAGGTTCCCTCGCTCCAAAGGCGAGGGATAATTAACGGCAGCTTAGTCCGCGGCTGCCGGAGATTCGGATCCCCACAATTATTAAACCCCAGCCTACCTTAGGCAGGAGGAATCTGTAATGCGCCTGACAAGCACGTGCGTATTCCCATCTCAATGGGGTGACGAAAAACACCCTACAATATCCTTAGTCCTTCTCAGGTACTTAAGAATGTTCTTTACCGCTACCGTGCTTCTCCCCAGGGTTTGACTGATACTGGCTTACTACACTCAGTGCATAAGCTATATCTGGTCTGGTACATAATATTGCATACATTATAGAGCCTACCGCAGAAGTGTAGGGTATAATAGAAATGCGATCCCTTTCCAAATTAGTCTTGGGAGACATCTCTTTGGAGGGGGTGATTCCGTGACAAGCCGGTAAATTACCGCGCTTTGAATCTTCCATACTGAATCTTTTCAGTATAGTGTCGATGTACCTGGACTGCAAAAGTCCTAACATCCTCTTAGATCTATCACGATAGATCTGGATCCCCAGAATGTAAGAGGCACCACCCAGGTCTTTCATGGAGAACCTGTGTGACAAAAATCCTTTGACAGATTGTAGCATAGGAATGTCATTTCCTATCAAGAGAATGTCATCCACATACAAGATGAGAAATATAGCAGTTTGTGCTACAATCTTACTATAAATGCATGGTTCATCTGGATTTTTGATAAAGTCAAATTCATTGACCGTCTCATCAAAACAGATGTTCCAACTCCGCGATGCCTGCTTTAGTCCATAAATGGACTTAAGCAACTTGCACACCTTCCCGCTGCTCCCACTCTGAATGAAACCCTCTGGCTGGTCCATATAGACACACTCCTCTAAATTTCCATTTAGAAAAGCGGTTTTTATGTCCATCTGCCAAATCTCATAATCGTAGAAGGCAGCAATGGTAAGAAGGATCCGAATGGATTTGGGCATAGCCACTGGAGAAAAGGTTTCGTCATAGTCCAAACCAGGTCTTTGACGAAAACCGTTTGCAACAAGTCTAGCTTTATAGGTTTCAACCTATCCATCTACACCAATCTTCTTTCTGAAGATCCATTTGCAGCCTACGGGTTTTATCCCTTCTGAAGCAATGTCCAAAGTCCATACTTTGTTGGTGTACATGGACTCCATCTCGGTCCGCATTGCATCCAGCCATTTTACCGAGTCAGTGCTCTGAATAGCCTGCTAGAAGTTAGTCGGCTCATCATTGTCAATGATGCAATCCTCTCTATCCCCGTCTATGAGAAAATCGTAGTATCTCTCACGGGTATGAGAAAGCCTACTACTCCTGTAGAGCGGTGCGTGAATGTCCTTTTCTTTTGAAACTTCTGGTTCCACCAAGATTTCAGTAATACCGTGTAGTTCTGGAATTTCTTCCAGTTCTATTGCGCTCCCACTTATTTCCTTTTCTAAAAACTGATGTTCCAGAAAGTGGGCATGACAAGAAACAAAAACCTTTTGTTCCTCTGCGTAATAGAAAAGATACCCCCTGGAGTTCTTTGGGTGTCCCACAAACTTACACAGTACTGAGCGTGCCTCGAGTTTATCCACATGCTTCTTTTTGACAAAAGCTGGACATCCCCATATCTTCAGATATTGAAGATTGGGTTTCTTCCCACTCCAAATTTGATATGGTGTGGTAGGCACAGTCTTGGCAGGAACTTTGTTCAAAATATATGCAGCTGATTCTAGTGCATAGCCCCAGAAGGATCGCGGTAACTCAGCGTTACTCATCATGGAACGTACCATATCCAATAAGGTTCGGTTCCGTCTCTCCGATATACCGTTGTGCTGTGGTGTGTATGAAGGAGTAAGCTGAGTGAGAATTCCATTCTCTTTTAGGTAATCCAGGAACTCAGCACTTAAGTATTCACCACCTCGATCAGATCTCAGTGTCTTGGTACTTTTTCCGATTTGTTTTTCCACTTCATTCTTATATTCCTGGAATTTCTCAAAGGCCTCGGATTTATGCTTCATCAAGAAGACATGCCCATACCTAGAGAAATCATCCGTAAAAGTAATGAAATAGGAAAAACCATCTCTTGCATGTGTAGACATTGGACCACACACGTCGCTGTATATGAGACCCAAGAGCTCGCTCGCCCTTACTTTATATCCAGTAAACGGAGTTTTTGTCATCTTTCCTTTGAGACATGATTGATAAGTTGCATAAGACTGATATTCGAATGGATCCAAATATCCTTCTTTATGTAACTTGTTTAACCTTGTCTCATTGATATGACATAGTCTACAATGACATAAGAAAGCATGATTTAATTTTGGAGACATTCTTTTGTGTGTATTCTGGATATTGAAAATCTGCGGTTGGTTTAACACATATATACCGTTGCTTAATGTACCAGACCCAATCAAACCATGATTAAGGTGGATGTTTACGACATCGCTTACAAAAGTAAAATCATAACCTTCTTTAGACATTAAAGATATAGATATGATATTACAAGTCAAACTGGGTACAAAATAACAGTTGCGCAAAACTAAAACATGTTCATTAGTCAATCCTAAGTGATATTCCCCCACGGACACATCATTCATGTTTGCTCCGTTCGCAACTCTGAGGGTCATATCACCCGCCTTCAAAACTCTACGACTTTTCAGTGCCTGCAAAGAATTATGGATATGAGATCCTGATCCGGTATCCAATACCCAGGAAGTAGAGTTGATTGACAGACAGTTTTCAATAACATACAAACGTGAAGCCGAAACCACAACTTGCTTCGGGTCCTGGATCTTGGCCTTCCAAGCCCTGCAATCTTTTTTCCAGTGTCCTTTTTTATGACAATAAAAGCATTCTTCCTTTCCCACTATTTGTCCCGCCACTTTTGCATTTCCCTTGGCTTCCACCTTACTAACACCGCCTCTTGGTTTGGTGGGGGCCTTCTTCTTCTTTCCTTTGGCTTTCGCCTTGTACCTAGAAGAAGAAGCTCCACCAACAAACAAAGCGGGTGTTTCCCTTATTTTCTGCAGGGTGCCCTCTGTACTCCTCAACATGTTGAGGAGTTCCGGAAGTTCAAATTCTTTGCCTTGAATGTTAAAGTTCAAGATAAACTAGGCGTAGGTGAAAGGAAGGGACTGGAGAATCAAGTCGGTATACAGCTCGTTCTCTAACGTGGTCCCGAGGTCCGCGAGCTCCTCAATGTAGCCAATCATCTTAAGGACGTGTTCCCCTACAGATGATCCAACGGCCAATCTCGCTGAAAACAGCTTCTTCGGGGTCTCGTATCTTGCGATATGGGATTGCTCTCCATATAGTTCCTTAGTATGGAGGAATATGGATTCAAGATCCATATTCTCGTGCCTCCTCTGATGTTCATTGTCCATAGAGGAAAGTACGAAGCACTTGGCCTTCGCGCAGTCAATCTCCCAGGTTTTATGGATTTCCTTATCCGCGACACTGGATTCTGTACCTGGGACGGCGGGGGCCTTAGTAGTAAGGAGATGCCCCAACTTGTCATAAGTGATTGCCATTATGACATTTCTGAACCAATATTTGTAGTTTGGCCCTGTCAATATATTTTTATCTAATAGTAACTTAAGGCCCGTCATGATGTTGGTTGCTGCAATTAGGAGAGAGAGAAGAAACACTTTAGCATGATACTCTTGCAAGTTTAGAGTGGTTTTTAGTTTGTCTAAACAGGATGGCTCCTACTGTTTCTCGAATCCTTCCTCAAACCATAAAAGAAGAATTAGTCAGGATTAATCTCACCGTACAATACTTGCTTAACCGTTCAGCAAGGCCAGTGTCGGTACATCGAAGGAGGTTTTACGACGCTTTCGTGAAGTTCCTTAACTAAATAACCTCTTTTCCCTATGGGCGTAACCCCGCTAACACCTTTGTAGACACCTACTTGGTTTGTAGCATTGATCGTTAAGTGAAAAAATCTCCCGAGGAGTAGCATATACTCACAGTAGGACCGGGATCCAAATATCATTGTGTGATAAAGTTGAAGGAATCCTACCAAAATTATCGCACTCCAAATGGTATGCAACACCAGCAAGTTTTAGTTTCTTTAGAAACTCGCGATGTGGATTTTAGCCCCATGCTCTTATGACCTTAACGAAGGACAACATATCATAAGTCATATGTCAAGCTCTACCCGTCATTATCCAGGTTAATTTGAACCCACCCGTACATACCCTTGACGAAGGCCAAAATAGCAGTACGACTGTCCCAAACCAACACATCTATCTATACAACAGATAAATATTCAGCAGATACCAATCACTATGCCTTGGAGAAGGTCAAAATACATAGCTTGAATACTATTGAATATTCAACCGAAATGACGGAGGGCTACGAATGGTTTTAGCAAAACCGTGAACGTGGTGAACTTGATATAATCGAAGGAACCTGATAGCTTTTTAAAAGGAGTGGTTTAAGCTCCGCATTTAAAAGTTTTGTTGTTTTTAAAATAACCAAGTGGTTTTGAAATTGTTCCAACGATTCAACTTTGGTTTGTTTTCTTTGCATTAATATAATGCGTCCCATCAATTAATCCTACCATTGCAGAAAACAATGAAAATATGACGTACGCTTATGACATCCGCATTCGCCACTGGGCCCCGTCATCACCCGTTAGGTTACTTAACTAACGACAGAGCGGGGGCTGGACTAGCGCGGATGCAAAACATAAGCAACGCCTACTAGATATCATATATAAATATATACATTCGTCAGACGCAATGATAGTCATTCCAGATCACAGATGAACACATTGGATATGCTAGGAATCCGCGTTTCGTTCGAGCCTGCAACGAAAGACGGATTACACGGTCGCGATGAATAGCCAAACCCCACCCTAGACCCCTACGGGTGCGGAAAACTACCCGCCAAATACCCGAAGTGAAGCAACCTCCCTTAATAAAGTGAGTAGGCCACTCGGCACTTCAAAGTACCCGGTAGTTTGTGCACCCCATCTTGGGTCTATCCTAGGAGCAAAAATAGTAAAAGAAATAATATAAAATGATGGCTATAACCTCAACCCGGATGTGCGACCATGAAATGATATTACATCATTTTACAAATATTACATCGAATGAAAAATGAAAACCCTCATCTCACATCCCCGGCTATTCATCACGACGATCCAACAAGTTCATATCCAAAAACCAATATAAGCATCACAGAAATGTGCAACCTCGACTAATCGACGTATTGCAATTAGTCGACATTTAAAACACATTATACAGAACATGAAACATCAAACAACATTAAACTGCGACTTCGAAACACCCGTTAAAAGCCACAGTGAATAATTTCCAATAAACTCAAAATTGGAAAACACAAACAACTCCCGAAGCCCTAGATCTAAGTCAAAATGCAACATACAAAAATGAAGCACTTCCACCCAATACGAACCGAGGTCGCCGGTGAAATAGGCCCTGTGGCCGGCCCAGTTTTTGAGGAAGTGTCCCATTTTTGTTCTGTGGTCTTTTACCAGTTCAAATAGCACTCTGTACTTCTTAAAATAATTTTTAGAGTCCTATAAAAAATCGACAGAAACTCAGACCTTGGCTTCGAAGTTTTGGGTCGTTTCGTTTTCGTAGTTTAAATTGTCGTTTGAACTGTTAGCTTTGGTTTAGCTAGGCTTTGATACCACTGTAATTCTATGTTACCCACCTCGGAAGCTTACGGGAGGCGGAATAGGTAAAAATCAAAATTTTCTTTTCTAGGAAACATAGACTAACTATGAGGATCTTTGCTAAACACAAACTAACAAACTAACAAGAAGCTTTAACTACTAGGTTAAGAAGTTATACCAAAAGCTTGAACTCCTTCTCTTCTTGTTGTGATCCTCCTTGTTGTGAGCTCCTTGGAGTAGTTGTGATGGCTTCTCCTCACCGTCTTCTCTACGTCAAAGAAGATCCACCCGAAGGCCTCTACCTTAAGCTCCAACCTCTACAATGAGGTAACTAGAGTGCTTGGTGTGCTTAACTAAGAACCCTAGAGTGAGTAGAGAAATGTTTTGGTGGTTTAGTCTCACAAGCTCTTGATTTTCAACTCATGAAACAATATTTCTTTGAGAGAAGAAGAGGAGAGAGCAAGCATGAGAGAGAAAATATTATGATTGTTAGTTATATGTATGCCCTAGAGGCCATTACTGTACATAGGATGTATATTGTAGTGGATGCTGGGACATATATAGGGAGGACTTTCTTGCTCGACATGATAGTATGCTATCTGGTTGCTCTTTACCTTAACGTGTATACTGATTGTCTCTCTGTTACATGTTGGTAAAGCCCTTAGGATATGTACTTGACTATCTGGACTATGATGCGGATCATACTAGTGGGGACATGGTAGTCCATAAGTACATCCTTCAAAGTCCCTAGTCGTGGGTGTATCGAGACGGGGCATCGATATACCAGAGTAGACTAGCGTATACCTTCTCGACCCATACAGATGGGCGATGGATGATCCCATATCCATTGGTGTTTGACATCAGAGATGATATACGGGTGCTCAGTAGAGACTGGGTACACTGGACGGACTCGCCGAGAACTCCCAGATGGTATTATACCTCACGTCAGATGGCAGTTCTCTGGTGACACTGGTACAGAGTATTCTGTTGACCCGAGATCGTCATAGAGTCTTGTGTGGTTCCCACTGTGCTTTGATTTCCATCTTACCACGTCCAAGAGGGCGTGCAAAATGGTGGTTTTTGGGTACAGTCCCGAGTCACATGGAGGCAATGAACGATAGGAGGGGATTCGTCTCTCCCGGTATAGGGGGTTGATGTTGCGCTGTGTTCGATTGGCTATAACAGGAAATCCCTGGCCAGGGTTGCTGAGATTTACTGGTAAGTGTTACCAGTAGTTTCTCGAACAGTTATAGACCTCACATCGACACGACTTATCGAGCTATTGGGGTCTGACGTTTACCACCCCTAGGCGAGATATGCGACATATCAGACGATCAGACCGGACTGTACGGTAGTGTTACTGGTCGGATTCACTGGAGTGTGAGCGGGCTTGCTCGTCGATCTTCAGATCGCTCAATACCCGGGTGGCCGTTACGTTTAGCAGACCGCTTGCGGCTTGTGGATGTTTGATATGATCATCATCCGCTGCCGGCGTATTGACGAGTCTTTAGAGTCCTACACAGAGGTTTCCTGGCTCAAGTGAAACGAAATAGGAGCGCATATGAGATATGTGCGGGACCGAAAATAATATGTGTATGTGATACCGTATTCCATTCTCGCGATGAATGTGTCGAATGGTTGTATGCGATATAACCTAGTTATCGAATCAAGTATTGATTCGATAAGCCGATACATTGAATACTAGTCGGTTGTGTGCGACATGACCGGATCATTGAATCAAGTGTTGATTTAATGATTTAATGCATAATTATATATTTGATATATTACTTTTCATTAACTAGTATCGGTTCACTTTAAAATGGATTTTCTCACTCGGGTGTGCGCATTATATATGCGATATGATTTTGTGCACATGAATGTATCATGTTTGATGATGCATGCTAAATTGGTTAAGTGTAAAGATTAAACCATGGTTGTGAATGGTTAGGGTTATGTTTTTCTTTTTCATTTATTTATTTATTAGTTATTCATTTGGAAAAGAAAATTAAAAGCAAAAAGGGAAAAATGGTTGCTATTTTGTTTTGTTCATGAATCTTCATGAAGCTTTGACTTAGTTAACCATTTTGTTTCATGCTTAACCCTAACCACTCCACTAACCCTAGTTCACTCTCTACAACTAACCATGGTCATGTTATGATAAGAATGAGTTTCTTTTCTAATTAAAATAATTCTTATCATATCATAACTTTTCTTCTTCTTCTTCATCTTCTTCTTTGAAGAAGCTTAAGGTCATCAATGGTGGATTGATGATTTGAGAGAGAAATCCAATTCTAAAGTCTACCCACTTCCTATTTCTTCATCCTCTACCTCTTGCCAAGTAGTAGAGTGTGTTTACTTCACAAGTTTCATGACTTGGTGAAGTTGTGAGCTTGATCTAGCGATGCCTCGACGTAGATCATCTTCGGCATGGACATCGACGACCTAGCTTGCCCATTCTCCGACGAAGCCGACGCTTGAGCCCGGATTTGATTTGGACAGCGGAGAGGACCTCGTTGCGGAGCTATGGAGGTGGAGCACCGGATCTACAAAGGTTGTATTTCCGTATCTTGTAGTTAAGTGTTAACTAGTTAGCTTTTTCGCCTAGTTTTCTAGCAAACGATCCGTAGTCGGGTCTCTCGGCACCGTTAAAATTTTAATTTGGCATGATCGATGCCTTGTGAGAACTCATTAGGGTGCCTAGGAACCCTACAGTGGTATCAGAGCATAGCTAGAGCCTTAGGCGAAGTCTAGACGGATTTTGAAACCCGAACGAACCCGAAAACCCCAATACAAATTGCTCTCTGTTCTTTTTCTGAAAACGTGGATTTTTGTGTATTAAAAATTCCCAAAAAATTCAGCAGGTAATTGCATGAGTTACTGTGAAGCACGTGACAGTAACTCGACGACAGAGGCGCGGATCCGCGGCCCCACCATAGGATTAGCGGCGGTTCCACGGCCACTGTGTCGAGTTACACCACGTGTCTTGCACAGTAATTCATGTCTTGTAATGCTGAGTCTTCTGGAAATTTTTAATTTTTATTCAAGAGTTGAATTTTCTGCAGTTGTTTTGAGGATTCGGTGTTTCGATCGGGGTATCAAATTTTGTCTGTGTGGCTTTCCGGATAAATTTTAGAATATGTTAAAAAGTTCGACCGGATATAAATACCCAATTTTTCCCCTGCCGGGAAATTTCCAAGTGTTGGATTTTTCCGTAGTTTAACGACGTTCTAAGTAGTGCAAGTAACGCGATGGTCCCTCTAGAAGACAACAAACCTTAACTCGATTATGTGACCGTCTTGAACTGCCCTTTGAACCTTCGGGTTTGGGGCAGTACGGCGTGCCACATGTGAGGCGTTGGCTTGACCCTTCTACGGCTGGACCGTTGCTACTGAGGCACGAACTGAATGTTGTTAGACTTATTTCATGTGTTGATCTGTATTGGGAAAACTTGGGTGTTCGATTGTTCGATCGGAAAGTTTGACATTTTCTATTTATCCGGAATGGGATACAATAATTGGAATTCACAAGTAGTTATGAGATAACTAAATGAATGTTATAAACATAGCACTTTAGTCTCACTTGATTGGTTGCCACGGAATTTTGATGCGATCAAAAGTCCGTTGCAATCACGTAGCGTACGCGGATATTCGCCGGGTAAACTTAATAGACAGCCTCACTCCATAGCCCCGACCAAGTGACTGTAGGAGAACCCCGTCGCCGAAAGCATCCCTCCGGGTGCTCGCGGTAGTGGTGTTCCGCCTTGGTGCACTTCGTCGACGGTGTCGGGGGTGCAGCCGCCTACTGAAGTTTGCGACGAGTATTCGATCAGGATGTCGGGAATCTTGTTGAATTGCCCGACTTGATATTGAAAAGAGTTTTCGATTTTGAGACTAAAATGCGGGGTTTATAATTGTTAGGCATGCGATGTCTAAGTAATTCATTTGGTCAGGCATGCGATGTCTGAGGTGGTTGCGGATTCCAACTGTTGTAGTTTTACACTTTCTTTTCTGTGACCGTAAGTGTAATATGTGATATCGCCGGTTTCGTTGCTATATGTCAACGACAATTGGGATGCGCATATTTACTTACGTTGATGACATGTGATGTTATGTGTTGCTGGATATGTTATATTCGATCGTCGTGTTTGAATAGCCGGGGGTTTTTATGTGAGATGGGTGTTTTTCATTTTCATTCATGTAAAAACTTGTATGTAATATTCTTTTATTGGGGCACTTCCAGGTTGCGGAAGTTGTCACCGTTTGTATATTATTTACTTTTCCGCACTAGGATAGACCCAAGGAGGAGGGCACAAGTAACCGGGTTCTGGAGTCCAGTGGGAGACCAACGCGAGGGGTCGAGGCCGGGTCTCCTAACTCTAGAATTGGTAGGGTTGCTTGCCGCTCTCGTAGGGGTCTAGGGGTGTGGGTTTGGCTATTCATCAAGACCGTGGAATCCGTGTTTTATACTGGCTCGTATTCAAAACACGGACGTCCTAGTATATCCAATATTTCATATGTTTCTTCTGCTGCGATATCTGTGATGTGATCATGTGATGTTCTGTGATAGATACTTTATATAGTATATATGATATATTATATAGACGTTACTTATGTTTTACACCCGCGCTAGCCCTGCCCCGCTCTGCCGTTAGTTACCTAACCTAACGGTGCACGAGGGGACATCGAGGCGAATGCGGATGGCATAAGTGTACGTCGTATTTATCTGTGATGTTTAGGTATTTAAATGATGGGACTTCATTAATGTGATTAATGAATTAAAAGAAACCTAAGATGTTGTAGAATCGAATTTCAAAATAAAACAGGTAGCTACAGTTCTTGCTTTGCACAGAGGTATATGTGATATATCCTGCACCTTATTCGATGAGGAAAGGACCGAGATCCCTTCACCGGGAGTGACTCCTTTAGCAATAACTGGCATATGCTACACACTCGGTTTGTCTTTTGATTGCTTTTAAGTGTTTTTGCTTTGCACAGTGATATATGTGATATATCCCGCACCTCATTCGACGAGGAAAGGACCGATGATCCCTTCACCGGGAGTGACTCCTTTAGCAAAACTAGAAAAGCCTCAAAAGCACTCCATTTTAAAAATCATTTGATTCTACAACGATATCAAGTTCATTACGCAATAGGTTTTCAGAAAAACCTGTCGTAGCCTTCCGTCATTTCAGATAAGTACTAGTTAGTATTCGTGCTACGTTTGTTGACCTCTGTCAAGGCGTAGTGTGCGGTAGCTGATTAGTGCTTATTTGCATAAGCATATGATGTGATTGATTTAGGGTAGTCGTGCGACCTTGTTGACCTCTGTCAAGGGTCGTGCGGGTGGGTTTACTTCAATCAGGAAATGACGGGTTGAACTTGACTAGCAGCCTATGGTTTGTTGACCTCTGTCAAGGTCATAGGACGCTAGGGGCAAAATATTATCGGGAATTTCAAGTGTTGAAATTTGCAATGAGATTGCATACCTTCTATGAGATAGTTGGATCCCGATACCCGCTGCGAGTAAGTGTTACTCCTGGGAGAGTTTTATACATTACAATTAGCCGATCAAGTAGGTGTCTAGAAAGGTGTTAACGAGGTTACGCCTCTGGGAAAACGAGGTTTACATTAATTAGGTTCGTGCGAAAGCAGGGGGGACCTCCCTCAAAGTACCGACACTGGCCTGGCTGAAAGATTGGCGAACTTGTAGTGTGTAATTAATCCCGGCTAGTCTTTCCTTTTAGGGTTTGAAGGAAGATTTGATAAAAAGCAGTGGGAGCCATCCTGATTAGATAAAATAATAACCAATCTATTCTTGCAAGAGCGCACGCTGAGTGTTTTCTTCTCTCTCTCTCCTGGTAGCGACCATATCACGCCTTAATCAAGATAATAATACGGATTATTGACCGAACCCGCTTGTAATACTGAGCTGGGGAACATTGGTCCCGCTCCAACTTATAATTGTTATAAGACAGAGCAGGAAATTGGGGATTACCAGAATTCCCGTGCCGCCCAAACGAAGAGAGTGCATGCTGATGCATCATCTTCGGGTGTGTTCGTTACAAAGAACTGTTTCTCTGTATCCTCTACGTCCTGGGTATGTGATACCAGATCAGGATCCCAGATATGTAATCTGTTACATAGGGCTACAGAAAGGTAGAGAACTGAGAACGGGTGATAAGTTTCATGAGACAGAAAACGGGGCAAGAGTTGCAGCCAAGTCTGTCGGTCACTGTCACCCTGTATTCCAAATACATTGATTCTGAACGAATGTTATTAGATACCGAACCTGATATACAAAATCATATCAGTCTCTTTATCAGTAAAGAAATGATAAAATTTTGTATTGTTGGATAATGTTTTGAACATTTCCTATATCAAAAGTTGATCGGTTTAGGCACGTTATCTAAAAGCATTGATGTTCTAAATCAAACAACAGTTCTTAGTATACGGAACACACACAAGAGGAAGAGTTCAGAAATGAACGAATCCTTCTTGAGGCATTGTAGACTAGGTCATATCAATGCGACCCGACTGGCTAGGGTTACATTTAGATGCATATTTAAATTAGTTTGAATTTACATCTTGTGAAACTCGCCAGTCATGTCACAAAGATAAGATGACCACAGCTCTGTTTATTGGAAACAGAGAAAGAGTTAGTAAACTCTTGGGATGATACATGTTGATGTATGTAAAGGTCCCCTGTCTACACATGCCAGGACTGGTTCTTTGTACTTCATTACATTCTCTGATAATCTCTCAAGATTCAGACATATGTTCCTGTTGAAACATGAGTCCGAGCCTTTTGAGATATTCACAGAATATAAGCGAGAAGTAGAGAACCAAAATACGGGTATAAGTATTATGTCCTTTGATGTGATCAAGGAGGAGATTACTTGAGCACGGAATTCCTGGATTATTCTAAAGGAGAATGAGATTCTCTCTCAGCATTACTCCTCCGTATACACCATAGCACGATGGTATATCGGGACGGAGCAACCACACCCTATATGATAAGGTGTGCTCTATGATGAGTATTACTGAGTTACCTATTTCCTTTTTAGGAGTTATGCACTTGAGAAGCTGCATACCTATTGAATAGGGTTCGAATCAAATCAATGCTTACCACTTCATATGTGATATGGAAAGGGAAGAGCCCATGTCTTAAGTTAGTTAAGATTTGGGGTTTTCCGGCCTATGTCCAAAAGCAAAATCCGGACAAGCTCGAGGCAAGGTCTGTAATGTAGAACTGGAAAGGTTCCAGCTATACAAACTGCAGCTGATGATTTGAAAGAACCAAAGGATTCGATAGTTACCAATGAACCTCAGCCTCTCCGCCGATCTAGTAGGGTTCCTCACCCACCTGAGAGATATTTCGGTTTCTCTATGACAGTGGGAGCGAGGATTACATCATGAGATGATGACCCAACTAGTTTCGAGCTGGCCATCAGGAGTGTGACTCTGTAAGAATGGCTGGATGCTTAGAGATCTGAGAAGGAATCCATGTACACCAACAAAGTATGGACTTTGGTTGCAATATCTGAAGGGTTAAATCCCCATCAGGAGCAAGTATATCTTGAGAAGATTACTTGGTGTAGATGGAAAAGTTGAGACTTTCAAAGCTAGACTTGTTAAAGCTTTTCGTCACAGACCAGGTGTGGATCATGATGAAACTTTTTCTAAGGATCTATGCTTAAGTCCATCCAGATCCTACTTGTCACGGCTACATACCATAACTACGATATCTGGTGGTTGGGTGTCATGACTGCTTTTCTAAATGATGTTTTAGAAGAGTGCGTCTATAAGTACACAGCCAGAGGGCTTCGTAAACAGTGGGAGCAGCGGAAACGTGTGCAAGATGCTTTATAGGATAAAGCAGGCATCGCGGAGTTGGAACATCTGTTTTGATGGATTAGTCAAAGAAGTTGACATCATCAAAATGGTAGATGAACCTTGTATAAACAAAAAGGGTAGTAGGGAGTATGGTGACGATCCTCGTAGAGTACGTGGATGACATACTCTTGATAGGGAAGGAGTTTCCTATGCTACGCTCGGTCGATCTCCGTTTATCACAAGGATTCTCCAATAGGATCAAAATGATACCTACTAAATCCTGAGTTTTGGATCTATGAGATAGATTTAATTGGATGTTAGGATTCTCGCTAGATGTAGTGAGATGGTATCAATCGATCCTGGGGAGAATCACTGGAAGGGTTCCAGGGTGATAAAGACGACTGAATGTCAGTCGCAGGCATTGTCTTTACCCTCAGTGGAGGGACGGTATGTTGGAAGAGTTCCAAGCTAGATACCGTGGCATACTAGACGATAAAGGCACGATACATCGCTACTTAAGATGCTACCAAAGAAGCTGTTTGGGTGTATATTGGTTCATAAGATGAACTATGTTCCTCCCATTGTGTGACAATGGAGTTGTGGCTTATGCCAAGGAACGTTCGTCCCATCAGTGATCCAGACATATTCTAAGGCAGTGTCACTTGATCATGGAGATGATTGATCTCCAGGGTGATCGAGGTTTGGAGAGTAGACTCAGAGGACAAACACAGCGGATCCACTCACGAAAGGCCTTTTCCCAGAGAGAGACTTTTATGGGATGGTTGAGTATGAGATACTGCAACCACTGCTACAGATGGCCCTAGTGCAAGTGGGAGATTGTTAGTTATATGTATGCCCTAGAGGCCATTACTGTACATAGGATGTATATTGTAGTGGATGCTGGGACATATATAGGGAGGACTTTCTTGCTCGACATGATAGTATGCTATCTGGTTGCTCTTTACCTTAACGTGTATACTGATTGTCTCTCTGTTACATGTTGGTAAAGCCCTTAGGATATGTACTTGACTATCTGGACTATGATGCGGATCATACTAGTGGGGACATGGTAGTCCATAAGTACATCCTTCAAAGTCCCTAGTCGTGGGTGTATCGAGACGGGGCATCGATATACCAGAGTAGACTAGCGTATACCTTCTCGACCCATACAGATGGGCGATGGATGATCCCATATCCATTGGTGTTTGACATCAGAGATGATATACGGGTGCTCAGTAGAGACTGGGTACACTGGACGGACTCGCCGAGAACTCCCAGATGGTATTATACCTCACGTCAGATGACAGTTCTCTGGTGACACTGGTACAGAGTAGTCTGTTGACCCGAGATCGTCATAGAGTCTTGTGTGGTTCCCACTGTGCTTTGATTTCCATCTTACCACGTCCAAGAGGGCGTGCAAAACGGTGGTTTTTGGGTACACTCCCGAGTCACATGGATGCAATGAACGATAGGAGGGGATTCGTCTCTCCCGGTATAGGGGGTTGATGTTGCGCTGTGTTCGATTGGCTATAACAGGAAATCCCTGGCCAGGGTTGCTGAGATTTACTGGTAAGTGTTACCAGTAGTTTCTCGAACAGTTATAGACCTCACATCGACATGACTTATCGAGCTATTGGGGTCTGACGTTTACCACCCCTAGGCGAGATATGCGACATATCAGACGATCAGACCGGACTGTACGGTAGTGTTACTGGTCGGATTCACTGGAGTGTGAGCGGGCTTGCTCGTCGATCTTCAGATCGCTCAATACCCGGGTGGCCGTTACGTTTAGCAGACCGCTTGCGGCTTGTGGATGTTTGATATGATCATCATCCGCTGCCGGCGTATTGACGAGTCTTTAGAGTCCTACATAGAGGTTTCCTGGCTCAAGTGAAAAAAAATAGGAGCGCATATGAGATATGTGCGGGACCAAGAATAATACGTGTATGTGATACCGTATTCCATTCTCGCGATGAATGTGTCGAATGGTTGTATGCGATATAACCTAGTTATCGAATCAAGTATTGATTCGATAAGCCGATACATTGAATACTAGTCGGTTGTGTGCGACATGACCGGATCATTGAATCAAGTGTTGATTTAATGATTTAATGCATAATTATATATTTGATATATTACTTTTCATTAACTAGTATCGGTTCACTTTAAAATGGATTTTCTCACTCGGGTGTGCGCATTATATATGCGATATGATTTTGTGCACATGAATGTATCATGTTTGATGATGCATGCTAAATTGGTTAAGTGTAAAGATTAAACCATGGTTGTGAATGGTTAGGGTTATGTTTTTCTTTTTCATTTATTTATTTATTAGTTATTCATTTGGAAAAGAAAATTAAAAGCAAAAAGGGGAAAATGGTTGCTATTTTGTTTTGTTCATGAATCTTCATGAAGCTTTGACTTAGTTAACCATTTTGTCTCATGCTTAACCCTAACCACTCCACTAACCCTAGTTCACTCTCTACAACTAACCATGGTCATGTTATGATAAGAATGAGTTTCTTTTCTAATTAAAATAATTCTTATCATACCATAACTTTTCTTCTTCTTCTTCATCTTCTTCTTTGAAGAAGCTTAAGGTCATCAATGGTGGATTGATGATTTGAGAGAGAAATCCAATTCTAAAGTCTACCCACTTCCTATTTCTTCATCCTCTACCTCTTGCCAAGTAGTAGAGTGTGTTTACTTCACAAGTTTCATGACTTGGTGAAGTTGTGAGCTTGATCTAGCGATGCCTCGACGTAGATCATCTTCGGCATGGACATCGACGACCTAGCTTGCCCATTCTCCGACGAAGCCGACGCTTGAGCCCGGATTTGATTTGGACAGCGGAGAGGACCTCGTTACGGAGCTATGGAGGTGGAGCACCGGATCTACAAAGGTTGTATTTCCGTATCTTGTAGTTAAGTGTTAACTAGTTAGCTTTTTCGCCTAGTTTTCTAGCAAACGATCCGTAGTCGGGTCTCTCGGCACCGTTAAAATTTTAATTTGGCATGATCGATGCCTTGTGAGAACTCATTAGGGTGCCTAGGAACCCTACAATGATAAAATGAGGGGTTTGCTCTCTTATGAGAAAAAAGAATAATAACCATTTTAATTAGGATAATTGTCATAGTTGATGTTGATTTGACCATTATCATGTCACAATTAATGCTAAGCAAAACATCTCATGTTCAACAAAAAAAATCTAAGTCAACAAAAGTCAACAAGTCAAATGGTCAAACCAATTTACCATGGCATAATTATCTCTAATTAAAACTTATTAATCAATTTCCTCCATCTCATTATGGTTTTAATCAAGTCAATGGTCAAAACCCTAATGAGGTTTCTCCTTCTCTGCCTCTGTCAACTATATATACATACCCGCATCCGTGTTCCGAGGAACACGAATACAATGAGACTGAACCAACCCAAAACCAAATACTAGGATCTGGCTTAAACCAAAGCACACTAGTATCAACTGCCCGAACACCAAACACGCATAGGTGCGCGTATGTGAACGGACCCTGTCGTAAAACCATACGACCTCTACTACATTTCGCCCAAAGGTGAACAACCCTCTGTGTGGGACTCTAAATACTCGCAGTGGGTTTAACCATAGGCCGCAAGCGGTACTAGCTGTACGTAACGGTCCCCAGGTACATGTCGATAAGAATGCCGTTGAGGTGAACCCATCCGAACTCCTACTAAGCCTGAATGTGACAATCTCTGTACAGTCCGGTCTGTTCTTCTAAGAGCATCGCAATTCGGGCCTAGGGGCGGTAAACGTCAGTCCCCTAATAGCGGTATAAGTCGTGCCGGAGTGTAGTCCAAAACACCCTGAGAAACTACTGGAGTACCTACTAGTAAATCTCGCTTGCCCTGGCCAAGCACTTTGTGTAATGGCTCTCCAAACACAGCATGATGTCAACCCCCAATACCGAGAGAGACGAATCCTGTCTAACCGTCACTACCTCCAAGTGCTTCGGGACTGCACCCAACTACTACCTATTTGCACGACTCGGTAGAGCCGTGGTAGGGTAGTAATCTAAGAACAGTGGGAACACACTTGAGGCGAAATAGCAGTGTCAAGTCAACGGACTAAGCTGTACTCATGTAACCTGGGAACTGATAACTGACGATAGGTATAGTACCAACCAACAGTTCCCAGTAAGTCCTGTCCAGTGTACTCATAACCTAATGAGCACCTGCATACTATCTCTAGCACGACGTACTGATGGCTGTGGGACAGACCATCTACCCAGCTGGGACGAGAAGCATACACACTAGTCTACTCTGGAGTATCAATGCCCTGTCTCGATAATCCTACGACTAGGGACCTGTATAAGGATGTGCTTGTAGACTACCCAACCCCCACAAGTGTGACTGCCATCACAACGCTGGTAGTCAAGCAAAGATCCTAAGGGCTCTATCAATATGTATTAGTGATACGTTAAAAAGAAACATACACACATATTAACATAGATACAAACCAAGTAGCATACTACCATATTGAGCAAGATTGTTATAAATCCGTGTATATATCCCAAGTTTCCAAAATGTAATATACAAACTAGCACTATACAATAATGGCCTCTAAGGCATATCACACTAACATTTTCTAGTATTATGTTCTTTGTGTTATTCTATCTCTTTGGGTGTTCTTATTTTTATACAAATAAACGTATGTATATACAGTAAAGTGTAATCCGTATTTATACGGAAAACATTTTAGAAGGTGGACACCTCATTTTAGTTTTATCCATTTATTTTAAATGGAAAATGAGGTGTAGAGATAGTAAGGTGAGTATGGTGAGAGCCATGCTTGAATAGTATTGACAAATGAATTGAATATTCATTTGTCAACACCATTCAAGTATGGGTGCATTTTTATATTGGAAAAAGGGATTTTACAAAACCATGGTGAGGATTTTCTCTCACATGCTTGATTCATTATTTTTCAACTCTCACCATTTGCTTCACTCTCCTCTCTAGTTCTTGAGCTCCTCCACCTTCATCTACAACCTCCTCCCTACATTCTCATGTGTTTAGAATCAAGAGAGGAGCTGAGATAGAAACACACAAAGAACCTCACACTACATCCTAGACTCTTTAGACTAGCAATCTAAAGTCTCTAGTTGCTCCACTAGACTCTTAGTGTGGAGCTAGAGCCATAGACTACATCCCTTGAGTGGATCATCTTCGACGGAGGAAGACCGACCCTCGATCAAGGAGATCACTAGGAGCAAATGAAGCGGAAAGAAGACCGATGGACACAGATCTTTTGGTGAGAAATTCCTATCATAGTAGTTAGCTTCTCTCATGTTAGCTAGTTTAGGTTTATGGTAGATTTGACATCGGGTTATTCTAGCGCCAGTTTTTCAAATCCTAAAATTTTTGTTCCGCAAACGGCCACGGTAGATGGTCAGGGCACTAGTATAACCCAACATGAGCCGGTGAGAATGTGTACATGCAACATGCGTATTATCGGTAATGGTGTGTGTGTCCTAACAGACAAAATCATATAAAGATAAGGACAAGAAACGTAGTATGTATGTCGTAAATGAAAATAATACGAGCGTAACAGAAAGAGAAAAGTATAAACGCAAACAGTATAAAATACATAACTGCATATGTGCCATACAGCTATAGTTTAAAATAGTACGAATCGTTTTTTTTAAATGGGGGCTACGATATTTTTGAGAAAAAGATACCATTTGAAAATCCACAACATCCCTTGAGATTGTCATTTAAAAGTGCATAATGATTCGTTAGTTTTGAAAATAGATATGGCTCTAAATATATCCTAATATATACTTAAGTGATTAAAAAACAATATTTTTCCGAGTCGAAACAAACATAATTCGGCGATCCATCCTCATAGTATCACGTACGGTATCATCATATCAAGAGTATGGATCTATCGTCACGTGCATCATATCATCTTATCTCATCATATATCGTCACATGTCATATCATCTCGTATCGTATCATGAATATGCATCGTCTCATATCATTATATAATATATCATATTGACTTGTGTCATCATAGCATATCATATCTTCATCTCATGATGTTATATCGAAATTATCCTCAAATTTATATGTGTGTGTGTTTGTATGTAACATCATATATACAAATGGCTCAAGGCTAAGAGATATAAGAACTAAGGATATTCCTCCCTACGAGTATACTTACTATTGCTTATAGTATCCTAGAACCCTATTAGGTAGGTATACATATCTAATATTTATATATATAACTATATACCTAGTATCCTAGTACCATGGTTGCGGGGGTGCTATACGCCATCCACCTGACTTTCCCCGTAGATATATATCTACTCACCTACTATTCTCGCTCTAGCCGAAGTCGAGGAACGCCTTGCTCTCCTTTGTCGCCCCGGAAGTCCACACGAATGTACCTACAAATCAATGTATATCGTATCGAAATCGAAATAAAATCCGAAAACCGATACGGCAAGCGAAGCACACATAGGTTAGAACCTATGGTCAACGTGTGCTAAAACAACAAAATAAGCTCCGACGTTGACATACGAACGTCAAACGACCGAGTCAAAACTCAAATATCAAAAACCAAGTTTTCAAAAGTCGGAAAACATCGACAGAAAACATGTAAAATGAATCCAAATTCTACCTAAGGTGAAATTAAACTTTTTTACATATAGGGTAGGTCTATTATCTAATGAGTGAGCTACAGACCAAGTTTCAGACCCTAACTAAAAATTGCGGCTAAAATGAACAAAACAGCGGCCACAACATGGATGTTTGGGCTCGGGTTTCTAGGGTGGCTTCTTATGTGTCTGCACATCTCACCGTATCTGCTAATAAATTTTCAGAGTTCCAGAGTCATCCCAGATTCCATTTGAACATCAAAAGTCAATGAAAAACCGATGTCGGAAAATTCTTAGTTCGAATTTGAACATTCTAAACTCATTTTAATCAAGGCTACCATCACTACTAGGCCACTAGTTATTCTCTATATCCTCTATTACACCTCCAATACAAGTTTTATTCACTAATTCCCACCCTAGAATTTTCCAAGTTAACTTAACATAACTTATTTAACTCTAAACTACAAAATGAGGTTAGGAAACTAAATACTTGAAGAAAGGTGAGTGTTTTACCTCGAAGGAGCAACTCAAGAAAATTCCTAGATGGTCCAAAGTGCTCAAAACAAGAACTTGATCCCACCATAGGGTGTAGGATAAGGTGAGAAACAATTTTTGTGAAGTGTTTGTGATATTTTGAGTTGATTTTAATGGTGTTTTCAAGGTGGTAGTGAGGTGGTAGAGGTGAAGGAGAAGAGGAAGAAGGAGGTGAAAGAAAAGAACGAGAGATGAAAAAAATGAAGAAGGCAAAAAGAATGGTTGCCATGGCTTCTCTCTCTCTCACCCATACTTGCCCATACTCCCATAAATGAGGAAAGAGGTGAAAGAAAAGAATGAGAGATGAAAACAATTTTTGTGAAGTGTTTGTGATATTTTGAGTTGATTTTAATGGTGTTTTCAAGGTGGTAGTGAGATGGTGGAGGTGAAGGAGAAGAGGAAGAAGGAGGTGAAAGAAAAGGAGAAGAGGAAGAAGAAAATGAAGAAGGCAAAAAGAATGGTTGACATGGCTTCTCTCTCTCTCACCCATACTTGCCCATACTCCCATGTCTCCTATTTCTTTTCTTTTCTTAAAAAAACTTTTCTTTTCTTTTAAAAAGAGACATGAAAGCATAATACATTGCATAAATAACATGTTGCATGTCATGCACAAAAAGAAACATGTTTAACAAAAAAAATTTGATTTATTGCATAATTAGTGAAATACTAATTAAGTTTAGCATTAATCTTGTATGGAAATAATTATATATTAATTTATAAAAAGCCCAAATCAAATAAATGCTTTCATAATTAATAATTCATTTTAAATTCTAATTATTTTCCAAAAATATAGGTAAATAATTATACTATTCTGCTAAAACTCATTTCCATACTTATATAATATTCATAAAATTTATTATTTAAATTCCAAAAATAATATTTTATATTTTTCTGAAATGTTACATATAAAATTTTGAAATTATGTTTATGACATTTACCTTTGTCAGTTGATGATTAGGTAAAGTGCATTCAATAACGGTGTAATTCTTCTTAACCATAACACAGTTTTCAACCTATGCCGCACGGGGTTTGAGTTATTAAATTCAGAGGACTTATACAAAATATTGTATGTTGTCAGATGTCTGTTAGGATAAGGGGTTGGTACTCATACTATATTCCGTTTACTTGTGACTTCTCCGGTTTTAGACACGCATTTCGTTGAAATACAAAGTCCAAATTTTAAGAAGTTATAGGTATAAAAATAAAGTAAAGAACCATGTATTAGAAGTATCAAGATTTTTCGAGGTGATCGAAAATATAAATACTTATGCTAGGTATTCCGTCGAAAGTAATACATTTAAGAACCTGCTTCTCTCTCGAGTAACTCATCCGTGGGTGCCCTCCTTGATGAGTAATGATGCATAACCTTCTTCGATTTAGTCGATATGCACTAGAAACAACTGCAAGATTCTTGAATCTGGTTCCAATTAAATTAGTGTCTTTGTTTCTATATTGAATATAGAATGGATTCATATCTTAACGATGTTAAAGTATAAGGAGTTGTCCGGCTAATGCTTAAATTCAGAATCCGGATAAACTCAAGGCACGTTTCAGTAATGGCAGTTTGTGGGTTATCCCGGGCTTTGGCGAGGGTTAACATTCTACTATTTGCAGGATCAATATTTATATTGTTTTTGACTCGCCACGTTTTTAGTAAAATGAATTCTTTTCAGAAAACATTAGTGGGAATATGATAGAACTGGAAATGATTCCAGAACCACAAACGGTTACTGAAAATTTAGTAGAACCTAAGGATTCAATTGGATTCGACAATCCATTAGCCACTTCGCAGATTTTGTGGGTAATCTCAGCCACCCTAGAGGTACTTTGGTCTCCTCAAAGTCGGTGACAGGGAGGTTTTAATGACTCAAGCTTGCCACTACTGCTGTCATAGACTATGAAATCTGACAGGTGGATGACTATAACGTCGTTCTAAATTAGCTTTAAAAGTGCATGTGTATATGACTCTGCCACAGTGTTGTTGTAGTCAGTGGGAGCAGCGGAAGCATGGTGGGCCAGTAGCTTATCTCTATTTATAGACTAAAGTAAGTATAGCGGAGAAAGATCATCTATTCTTTATGTGACAGTCATAGAATTTGACTTCATCAGAACAACAGATGGACCTCGTAAGATGGTGTAGAGAGTGATGTCTTGGTATTAGGATGGCATACTCCTAATAAAAAGCGATGTTCGTATACTACAATCGATTATACTGTGGTTATCGCAAGATATTTCTCCACATAGGATCTGGAAAAAATATCAAGGATTCTGGTGACTAGATCTATGATTTTAGATCTAGACTTGGGAAGTGTCCCAATTCGGGTACTTTGACACTATTTTAATGTGTTTTAGAATGGATGACTCCTGAAGTGGTGGTGTACCCGCAGGTGAGAGAGTCACCCTCTCTAAAGAGATGTCTTCTAGACTGATGAGGAGAGTGATTTTCATGATTGACATATCACTTGCTTAGACAATTGAGTCAATCATAAGATGTCAAGTACCACACCAGATATTGCTTTTGCACTAACCACAACAAGCATATATTAATCCAATCCTGGAGAAATATTAGGAAGCGGTTATGAAAATTAGAAAATGTTCTTGGTATATGGTAACGGTAACCTCCTTCAATTGGCGGTTATCATTTCACACTTCCAAGGTGACCTGGATGACAGAGTGGCTGTCAGAGTTAACAATTTTCTCTCTTTTGAAGTGCAGTGTGTTGGATAGGTTTCCAAGAAGGATACTGAGATGGTCATAGCACTGGGTACTGATTACATCAGCAAATGGATACAGTCTAAGAAACTTGTTGGATTTGGTGTTCATGTTGTGAACAAGGTGCCATCAGATATCCAGACAAGTTCTAAGAAAGGTGTCGCTCATTTCGGGAGATAGTCGTTCTCTGCAAATTTGAGATATAGAGAGATAAAGATAGAAACATTGGAGCGGATCCACTCACTGAAGCTATTTCTCGCACGTGAATATTTCGCAAACATACTTTGTGAAACTGATTAGTAAAGAAGTTGGGTGATCGGTAGCACACAGGCTGTGAGTATGCAATATCGCAATAATTAGCTTTAAGTGCATGTGGGAGATTATTGGCTATAGTGCTCTCAAGGCAATTATTGTAATCACGGGCAAGCGATTATGATGATTGAGGGAAGACCTATGCGGGTAGAATAGTCTTACATGAGATGATAGTATACCATCAGGTTCATCTCTATCATCATGTACATGTATAATGTGGTATTACAGATCACTATTACATGTTGATAGAGCCCATAGTATTCTTGCTTGATTATCAGGGTTATTGTGGCGATCACACTTGTGAGAACTGGGTAGTCTATAAGCAAATCTTTAAATGTCCCCAGTCGTGGGAATATTGAGACTAAGCAACAATATTCCAGAGCAGACTAGAGTATATACTTTTTGACCCCGATGGGGGGCAATAGCCAGTCTCACAGCCATTGGTGTCAGTTAGTCACCAAAGATAGTATACAGATTTTTACTGCCGAAAATAAAGATGAACTGGGATTGATCATCATGCTTGAATTTGGGGGTAGATACTATTTGGACATATCCATCCACCTCTCCGAAGATACCAAGTTGATTTATGGCACCGTATATCGGAGGTTTGGACAGATACGACCGATGTAGCAGATTTCATCAGATTCCTCCTCATTTGTAAGGGGTTTTTGATTGTAGGGACGCTCTTCCCTGCAGGCGCAAACCCCTGCTGTTAATTACGTTACCGCATTACGATAACCACTTTCTTCTGCTCCAGAAGGTCACTTTATGTCGTGTGCTATTTTGTTAAGGTTTCCCGTGGATTGTATACGGAGACTAGTTTATGTCGTCGCCCGTACGGTGCGGATTAGTTTAAATCCGTATAGTTTAGATTTTGGGATTGAACTTAGCTTGTTTATTCCGTTAGTTCAAAAAATATTTTGTTTTATTTAAGAACCGTTAATCTATTTTTTTTAGAATATGATCAACTTAAATATATAAGCATTTGGGCTCAATTTATTTTAACTAAGGATACGTTAGTCTTATCTGAGACTAAGATCAACTTAGCAACATTTTAAGAATCGTTTTTTTATTTAAGATCCAACAACTGAGCATTTGGACTAAGTTGCAAGTAACTTCAGAGACTTAGCCAATTTGGGCTGAGTCTATTCGGTCTTAGGCTTTCCTTCATTTTTTAGAAGTGCTAAGCACTTATTTGTAGTTCTGGTGCTCATGTGGGAAACACATGAGGCGCTCAGATATGGGCGCTGCCGAATCAGTGCTAAGCACTTGACAGAATATAGAGTGCTAAGCACTTTGTATTACGCTCACGTGGGGAGCACGTGAGGTGCCGAGTCTTTTGTTTTGGACGCTCACGTGGGAAGCACGTGAGGCGCCGTGTCCTATTTAAGAGAATCTTTTGGGCACTCACGTGTGTTTCACGTGAGATGCCAAGTACTTTTCTTTTTAGAGATTGAATCTCTATTAATGGTATTTTGGCTATTAATGATCACCAAAATCTATGTTTTGAAGATCTGGGATCGCTTTTTTATTGGAAAACTGAGTTCTTCTGTTTCTTTTATAAAAGCTAAGTTCTTCCATGTAGGGTTAAACCCTGTTTGCAAAGGAATTAAATTTCTAGAACATACATTCTCTTCTCTCTTTTTCTTTTAATCTAGTTCTTTTCCTTACATTTTGAGTTTGAAGAATAGAATCTCACCGATGAGAATTAAATTCTCAACTTATAGGGAGATTTGTTTTGCAGATCTCAGATCAGAGGAAAAACTAAGTTCTTTTCATGAAAGGTTAAACCCTTGTTTTCTTTATGCTAGGCAAAACAGATACATTTTATCTCTTTTTTTTTTCTTTACCTAGGATTTAGAATGAGCGAGGATCTTCTTCTTTGGGAGGAGAATTGAATTCTCAGTTTTGTGGCTTTTGGCTTCTTTTTCTGCAGAAGCTTGGTGGGTTGATCTTCTTTTTGAGACTTGAAGTCTCGGTTCCTTTATATAGGAGAGGCATATTTGTTGATTAGTTTGAGAAAATCTCTCATTTTGAGAGATACCAATTGATTTAATTGGCGTCAAAAATTGTTCAGGGGATTTTATCCACCGTTGGATCTTTGATCTAAAGAATTTCTGTTTTTACATAATATATTTTCTTATTTTTAACAAGATTAGGGATATATTTTCGCATAGATAGAATTTAATTCTATCAAATGGTGATTTTTAATCACCATTGGATCTTTAATCCAAGGGTGCTCTGAGTAAATCTTTCTCATTTGGAAAGATTAGGAAAATATTTTTCCAAATCTAAAATTTAATTATATTATTCGATCTTTGATCCAACCATTCTCTGTTTAACAGAGAAGACCTTTTCATTTAAAAACAAAGGTCAGAGAAAGATTTTCTCCTAATAGAATTTAATTCTACTATCGGATCTTTGATCCAATGGTTCTATTTAAAAGAGAATCTCCCCAGTTTTTTTAGGGAAATATTCTCCATGTAGAATTTAATTCTACCCTCTTTAATTTTGGGTGCTGACGCTCACGTGCTATGCACGTGGGCGCTGCCTAAGAATTTAATTCTTATATAAAAAGGCGCTCATGTGCCTTGCACACCGGCGCTCACATATGTTTCACATGAGATGCTAATATAGGATTTTTTAATCCTAATAAATGTTGGTGCTGGAGCTCATGTGTATTTCGCGTGAGGCACCGTCAGAGGATTAACCAGCGCCCACGTGTGTTTCACGTGAGGCGTTGTCCTAATTATTATTTTTTCCGAGTCAACATCTTCCTTTCCAACTCCTTCTTTTAGTCAGAACTTGAAAATAGTTCCACAACATTTTCTGTGCCGAGACTTGAATGCTTTCTCTTTATAATGTGAAGCATTGTTCTTTTTCTCCTTCACAAGGAAAGAATCATTTCAACATAGCAAGAGTCATGGCCTGTAATCGCCCATTTGCCCCTCGGCAACCATGGAAGGTGCCTATCGAGGAAATTATTCCTCATTTTGCTGCACGTTTCACGAATCCTGCTCTTACGGATGATCAATGCGACACGGTGATGCACGAGCTTTTTACCCATAGGGGATCTCTTCTCCCCGTCGGCTCTATTTGGCTCCGAGTGATCTTCCTGGCCATGCTTGATGATATTCCTCATCATCCAGCGGAGATGACTCTGGCGATGCTCGATGCAACGGAGGACAAGATCGACTGCGTTCATGAAGCGTGCTTGATTACCAAGACTCTGAGGGATCGCTCCGTTCATTTGCTGAGCCAGATACGGGCTCAGCGAGCCATCATGTCTGCTTTCGCCGATGAGTACAACATTGATCGACGGGGAGTGACTCTTCATGAGGATCGCCGCTACGATATAGTAGAATAGGCATATAGGGAGTTAGGAACTTTGTTTATTATTTTGTTAACCCCTGTATCTCTGATCTCATATTTGGTGTTCTCTTCCTTGTAAAATCAAATGTTTATTTAAATGCATTCCTTTTATCATTGACTGCCGAATGCTTCATTTCCAACACATGTTCTTCCTCTGATCGTATAGTTTAAATATATATGCATCATGCACGTGGCACATGTAATTTATTAACCTTCCACACGCATATATAAATTCGCATGCTTTTAATGCTATTATTCCTCCAAGTATGCATATGTTTGTAAGTGAACGCTCAAACTGTAAGAACAAATGCCCCCACAACTTTTCTCACAGAGGTATATACGTGAGTGAAGTAGTGTAGAGTAATGCATAGCATAAGGCTGGTTTTGGGCTGGCGTATTATACACAACTTTTAGAATTTCAATATGAGAAGATAGCGAGAGGACACCTGCACTATCATCTATCATCGACTCAAATCTCAATTCTTAAGAAATGTAACTCTAAGCCCTGAGGCCTATGAGTTGCACCTTTCTGTTTTTGATGTTTTTACCAATTTTGTCGAATGTGGCCCATGGATAGTATACAAAAGTCGGTCTTGATCTCCTTGTAGGGCAACAATGCTTAGGAAACAGGTTGATATCCCTATAGCCTAAGGCTTTTCAGCTTTATGAGCCGTGAGGGTCTCATAAAGATGTTTCTTCTTACGAGTCGAGACGAGTCGAGAGGATCTCGAAGGTGTATCCTAACGTAAAATGTAGACAACCTTCACTCTTTTACGACAGGGGTCCATTAGGTTTGTGGTACTAGGTTTAAGTCCATCGTACCATCGAATTGGCTGATTTATTTCGAGATATGCAGTCCCTGAAATTGCTGCTCGAGCAGCTCCATGACCGTCGTGTCACTGATCCCTTCTAAAGCTGGACACGACGTCTTTAAGTAATCTTCTTAGGTTGGAGTATTCATTTTACTAGCGGAAGAGCAAACGTTAGGTATTTTCCGTAGAGCTTTTTACTTGAGGTTAGACTTAATTTGAAACCCCGATAAGTCATAACCGCACCCTTCTACATTGGGATGATCTCCAATGTTCTTTAGGCTTTGTATGTGTTGCCGTCGAGACCCAAAGCTAGGAATATTCAGTCACTTCGTTTTTTTTCTTTGATGATGTCGTACCGATTCTTTGCTGAACTAGGGTAAACATCTATGTGATCTCTATGCTGTATATATAGCAGTCGAGGTCTGGAACTAAGAATATGCCATTGCTCCAATTTCATTTGAAAGTTGCTCCGCACCCTACTGGAATGAGGAGGAGCATCAACATAATCTCTAGGCTGTAGATGTTGCCATCGAGATCTGGAGTTAGGACTATGCTGTCACTCCACTTTGGTTCGACCCTTGGGTCCTTGTTGCCGTCGTGTCTGTACTTCGCTGGGCTAAGAAGAACGTCCAAATAGTTTTTAGGCTGTAGATGTGCCGTCAAGACTTGGAGCTTGGGTTTTGCCATTACTCCATCTTTACTTTGACCTATGGGTCTTTTTGATGACGTTACGTCTTCATCCTGCTGGAATGAGAAGAACGTTGAGTTGATATCTATGTTGTAGTTGTTGTCATCGAAATCTGGAGCAATTTTGATGCGGCTTGGTGGTAAAATATGGTTCCCTTTCATTTGTGCCTATAGATTGTATGCAAATGTCAGTATGGAACTACTTGCAAGGCAGAAACAATTCATTTTATTATATATTTTATTTTTTTTATTTCCGCGTTGCTCTTTCTTTTCAGCTTTTATATCGCGAAAGTCGCGATTGCCCAATCATTTAGGCTATTTATCCCGGTGCCCAATCATTTCGGCTATATTTTTTTATATTTACTCCCTGCTTTTTATTGCGAGTTGCCCCATCATTTCGGTTTTTTTACTCGCTGCTTTTTATTGCGAGTTGAGCAATTGGAATCTGATTCCAATCTTGGCATCAGTATCATTACAACTGGAATATTTTCAGGAGCAATCATCATTTGCCGTGAGAGAACTTGAAATTTGATACCTATTTAGGCATCAGTATCGCTACAACTGGGATACTGCCAGGAGAAAATCATCATCTGCCTTTGTTGATTTAGATAAAGGTGGCTTAGCAAACAAGGTTAGGATCCTGTCGACTAAAGCTTTTTGACTTTATGAGCCGTAAGGGTCTCATAAAGGTATTTCTTCCTGTTAGTCGTGAGGATCTCATAGGTGTTTTTTCTCCTTAGGAATCGTGGGGATTTCTAAGTGTGTTTTGTTTGTAAGTCATAAGGATCTTACCAAAGCATTTTCTCCTTATTAGTTCAGAGGGCTTACAAGTGTCGTTCACCATAGGAAAATATTTCTCGCCATTAGCGGGACTATGTGGGGAATATATATATTTTTATGCATGTGGATTGTATATACAAGAGTTGATATTGGACCACTTGTAGGGTTGAAAATTTTGTGGGGGTTTTGGTAGCTTAAGAGCAGATTCAGATCTCTATAACTTAAGGCTTTTGAATTTTATAAGCCGTGAGGGTTTTATATTACAATTCGTGAGGATCTCGTAAGTGCATTTTCTCCTTAGGAATCGTATGGATTCCTAAGTGTGTTACCACTTTGTGAGTCGTAAGGATCGCAAGCATGTGTTTTCTCCTTCCAAAGTCAAGGGAACTTTGTAAGTGCATTTTTAATGAGTTCGCGCCCTTTCGGATTTTCACTAGCTCCCTGGGAGTCCTACTATTTTTACTTACGATGCCCTTTCAGGTTTTCATACATGCCCATTTCGATTGTACATGTACTTTTTGTTAACGAGTTCGCGCCCTTTCGGGTTTTCACTAGCTCGTCGGCAGTCCTACCATTTTTACTCACGGCGTCCTTTCGGGTTTTCATCCGTGCCCATTTCGCTTGTGGACGTACCGTTTTTTTTGGCGACCCATAAGGTAACGCACCATTAACTGTAGGCCCCAATCTTTTTTGAGGGATTGCATCATGTAGGACCCGAGAGAGTTATGAATCGTTTATGCCCATGGATTGTATACGGTAATCAATATGGGGATCCACCGTAGGGATCAACGTATTAGTTTGAGAACATGACGGTCCATTATCGCCGTATTTTGGGGCGAGCTTCTGGTTTAAGGATCTTTTGGTCCAATATCTTTGGGCGAAATGCTACTTTAGGGATGTTTCGGTCCATTATTCCCGTGTATAGGGGAACACACTAGTTTAGGGACGTTTTAGTCTATTATTAGTTTAGGGACTTCTCAGTCCATTATTCCCGTGTTTGGGGAACGCACTAGTTTAGGGACGTTTCAGTCCATTATAAGTTTAGGGACTTCTCGGTCCATTGTTCCCGTGTTTGGGGAACGCACTCGTTTAGGGAAATTTCTGTTTTTTATTAGCTTAGGGACTTCTCGGTCCATTATCACTGCTTTTTGAGGCGATAGGGCTTTTTTGGTATTACTCTCAGATTTTTGACTCAGGAAGATAGCGAGCGAACACAAGCGTCGTCATCTATCATTGACCTAAGTAATGACTCATCAAGCGTAGTACTTTTTGAGGAATCAGCCGTTTATTGGCCGGAAGGGTCTTTTTCCATGCATATCCATGAGCAGGTAGGATCCATCTTGGTAGACTTTGTTTATGATGTACGGGCCTTCATAGTTTGGCTTGAACTTCCTCCGTTTTGCACGATTGGGGATCATTTATCTTTTGATGACTAGCATGAGTTTGTCTTGGCAGAATGTTCTCGACCTGGTCAATCTTTCATATATCGGGTCATCCTTGCCTTATAAGCCTCCAAATTTTGTTGTGCTATAAGGCGGGTTTCGTGAAGGGCGTCGAACTCCTCAAGCCTAAGATGAGCATTTTCTTCATCTGTTAGCTCGTATCGAACCGCTATTCATAGAGAGGGGAGTTCTATTTCCGATGAGAGCACTGCTTCCATGCCGAACACAAATGGGTAGAGTTTTATGTTCATGGCCATCTTGAACGTTGTTCGGTACGCCCAGAGAGCTTCATGCAGCTTTTCGTGCCAGTCTTTTTTGTTTCCGGACACTGTCTTTTTTATAATCTTGGTCAAACTCTTGTTGAAGGCTTCAGCTAGACCGTTGGCCCAAGAATTACAGACTAAGAATATCTCCAATCTATTTTATGCTGCTTTGCGAAGTGGCTGATTTTATGGCTTTTGTAAACTGGTCCATTATCCAAGATAATGCGTCGTGGAGTGCCGAACCGATAGATGGCATGGGTTTTGAAGTAGTAGAGGATATTCTCCATCTTCATCTCCCTTAGTGGTACTGTTTCTGCCCACTTAGAGAAGTAATTAGTCGTTGCCAATATAAACCGATGTCCTTTGGATGATGCCGGTTCGATGGGGCCGATTATATTGGTTCCCAACATTTCGAACGGCCAGCTGGCCACTGTCGGGTGCAACAGATTTGGGTGCTAGTGTATGAAGTCCCTATGAATTTAACATGAGTGGTATTGTTTCGCATATTCGAGGCAGTTCTGAATCATTGTGGGCCAATAGTAACCCATTCTTTTTATCTTCAGCTTCATCTTCAGACCCGCCTGATGGGAGCCGTAAAGTCCATCGTGTATTTCTTGGACGACTTTCCTTGCTTCTTCCGGCCCCAGGCATCTTAGCCATAAGAAGCCGAACGATCTTCTATATAGAGTATCTTTGACGAAAACGAAAGACAAAACTTGTTTCATGAGCTGATGTCTAGACGACGCATTTTCGGGCGTTCATTGGGACTTGAAGTAGTCTATGAAGAGTACCCTCCAGTCTTTGACCTTTTCTTCGTCCTCTATTTGAAGGGTTACCTGTTCGGTCGTTTCTTTTCCTTCGGATGTCTTTATCAGGTCTTCCGAAGATTTATTTATTGGCGCAAGGACTCTGCGGCTTTGCACAATAATCCTTACGCCATCAAGTTCTTCATCGGCCAATTCCTTGTCCAACTTGGCCAACGCATCTGCCTTTCTGTTTTCCGCCCGCGGTATGATTTTCAGGATATAGGAAGAGATTTGTGTCAACAGTTGCTGCACCTTTTCACCATACCTTATCAGCTCTGGTTTGCACATTTGATAATCGTCATTTACTTGACTGCCGATCAGTTGGGAGTCTCCGTATATGAGGAGGTCTTTGATTCCCATATCGATAGCGATTTCTTTAGGCATTTTCCTTTTCCCTTTGTCTTTTTTGTTCGAACCTTTGTTTGCAGGTCCGAGGTCCCTCTCAGGTAGCATACGGTTACGCAACTGAATGTTTTCACATTTCTTCTCCTCCTCTTCATTTTCCAAGGTGGATTGTTTGAAGAGAGGGTTGGGGAGGCGTTTCATGCTCAGAATCACTCCCGAAGATGAGAACTTGAGGTTTTTCCTCTTCCGAACCGGTACCAATCTAATGACAGTTGGCAGTCGTTTCTTCATGCGCGTTTCTCTCTTCGTTATTACATTGACAAGTGCGAGCTTCACGTTTCCCCTTCTTGAAGTGTTCTCGATGGGCAACATACCCTTGCCACCACTTTTTGAAGGCACCGTATTCCTCGATGGGGTGGGCGATCCTTCGATGATATAGGCAGTATTTTGGATGCGACTCACCTTCGTTGGAGTATGGGACTCTAGGAGTGTACTTCATGAGAGGTGGTAGCTTCATCCCCAGTGATAGGGCTTTGGCAAACCGCTTCTCAGTTTTAATCTTGCTCTTAGTTGTTGTAGGCGTGCTTTGGTTTGGTCGGAGCACTTTACGACTCGTCCTCACCGCAGCTTCTTTATTCAAACACTGACGCTTAGCCTTTTCGTATATGGCCGTTTCGCGTTCTCGATCATCTTTGCTTTTTTGAAAGGCTTCGTTTAGCAGCCTTTCAATCGGGTCTTCTTCTGACAGTTTTGGGGATTTTAGCACCAATTCTGCCCCCAGTTCCTCTACGTCGTTTTCTGACGCCGAGGGAGCTTCTTTGCCATATATCAATGAATGGGAGACCATCTGGCAACTTGCGACATACTTTTCTGCTTCTTCTGATGAGTCATTTCCCTCATCATTGTCACTGTCTCCTTCCTCAAGAATATGCTTGAGGAATTCTTCGAGCGTGACTGGTGTCCGCGCCTTCTGGTTGTACTCCTCTAGCGCGTCTATGTAATTTTGTAGATATGGGTGCTTGTTGTTATACTCGACAGGCTGCACGGGTTTCTTGGTCTTCTTCTTTTTCTTAAAAAACTTTGAAGGCATAACTTGAGGACTTTTCCCCTTGTGAACAATTTTCGGTGCGAGACATGGCTTTAACATCCCTTCAATAATTTCAGGTTCAAGTGGGCTTTTCCACCTGATTGCCGGACAAGTATGAAGATCTTTCAGCATTCTTTTAGTTTTTGCTGAGAGAACTACTTCCTATAGAGATTCTTCCACGAGTGAGCATGATGCCCCCTACGCATCCACCGTTTTAGGAGCATGCTTCAGGGGCGGGTTTACCCTCCAGTTATTAGACAACGTAAACTTTTCCTGCTGGTACTGGTCTTCATGCCAATTTTTGAAGATGTAGCAATCCTCAATTGGGTGGCTCACTATTCTGTGATAGGAGCAGTAATTGGGGCTGTTGACGTCGCCAGGTTGCACTAGACACGTAGGTCTGGCAATGTGATGAGATTATTACGCATTCCTAGTTCAAATAGTCTCCTCGTCTTGTCGCAAGGGAACGAGTATGCATGTCCTAGCCTTTCTTCCAAGGACGGGCGCGGACGCACGTTGTTTTGGCGAGCAGCTAGTTTTGTGCCACTCGGCTGTTGTTGCGTATTGGCAACGAAGGCCGCTTTCCCTTTACCCTTGTTATTTCGAGGGTTCTTATTTGAGGAGGAAGGCCCATGGCCCATCTAATCCATTTGGGCCAACTTGTCTATCAGAGCCTGAAAAGTTGTGGGCATGAAGATCGTCATGAACTAGGACACAGTTGATTGAGGATCGAGAGTCCCGATGAACATGCCCATGACAGGAGACTTTTCAATGCATTGTTCGCACTTAGACCATAGGTTCCGCTACCGGATCGTGTATTGGACCCAACTTTCTCCTGGCTTTACCCTGGCATTGATTAATGCCGTGATCGGAGTGTGTTCGCTTGCGCCGGCGAACCATTGCGTGAACAGTAGTTCCATTTCTGTGAAGGTTTTCATGGAGTAATTTGGGAGCTCCGAATACCATTCAAAACTGTTTCTGACAAGCTTCCGACAAATTGACGAAGCAACAGTTTGTCGACGCCTCCAGTGTTGCCGCACAGTGCTCTGAATTGTGCGACAGACTGGTGGGGATTACCTGCTCCTTCGTAGACATGGAACTTGGGGATTATCGTATATCCCGGTGGGTACTTAATTTGGTCATACCAGGCCGGATATGGTCGCCCGGTTCTGACGAGTTGGTTAACGACTTCACTGGCCTAGTGAGCTCTTATTTGCTGAGTGATGTAGTCATCCACGGCCACCTTGGAGATGGTTTCTTTCTTGGCTACTGACAATGCCGGAGGAGGGTTTAATGTTTCCCCTCTATCATCCTCGATAACTATCGGCGGATTTTCAGCCGGGGTTTCCGGTTGGATCATCATTCCAACCATGTCGTGGAATAAAAGAGCCATCTGCTTGATATTAACAGCTTGCTCTACATCTTCTTTGTCTTTTCTTTCCAGCACTCTTCGTAAGAACTCTGTATCGGTCTCTTGTTTTTGGAGTTGTTCAGCCTCTTTGTCCGGAATTTCTTTTTGTCCGGTGAGTGCCGTCATTTTATTCAGCATCTCTTGGAGCTTTTGTTGTTGCTCCTGAGCTTTTGTCAGGGACCGAGTTTGCGATCGGTGATTTGCCTAAGCACGGCTCTCTTCTTTCTTATTGGTCATATAGACCGTATGTAAGGCTATGCCCCCTAACTTAGGGCATTTAAATCCATCGCCGTTGGAATTTGTCGCGGGCGATAGAATTTTCTCCGGCCTCGTTCTTTTATGAGAAGACAAAGCTGAAGGAGCTATTGTGACAGGCGCCTGTTTAGGAACGGACCCCCGTTGCATAGTGGAGGAGTGGTCTTTTTCTTTTCAACCATTATATCTTTTAGGTCGATGGGAGTAATTTTTGTTAAGCATAGTGTCTTGGACTTTTCTCCAGACTCTATATATTTACGAAGAGAGACGTTGGTGAGGCTGCTCTGGCTGTCACTGCACAGGGGCCTCTACTAGCGGAGGTGATTTCTTTAGCACCACCGTCGGGGAGTTCTTACGTACCCTCCTGAGCGGGTCAAAGCTTTTCCCAGTTAGAACAGCAGCATTGATATCCACCACAGGAGCTGGTGGGATGAGCCCAAAGGGAGAGTTGCCTCCAGCTTCTCTCACTCGGGGCCAGTGGCAACGTCGAGTATGCCTTAGAGTGGGAATTGCCTCAGTTTGGAGGCGTCTTCGTCATGCCCCTTGCATTGCTCAGGAATTTCGGTTGGTGTCAGCCTGTTGAAGACCGACGTCCTTATTGGAGTTAGAGCGGGGTTGGCCAATCTTTTGAAGACCGACCATCTTGGAGAGGAAGCACTTTTATCGGCCTCACCCGCAGCAGGAGTAGAGAGAGATAGCCGTTTTAGGGTAGCTCCCACTGGTATCATGGGCTTCTTTTCGGGCCCGCTTGAGTTCTTGTTCAGCTTGTTGAAGAGTGAAGCATCAGATTTGGACGGCTTGCTAATAGGAGTCGCCATGGTTATCAGCCGATCAAAGACCGACCTTCTAGGAGCTTCTTTTTGCGGGGTTGAATTACTGAAATGCACAGGCAGGAGCATAATCCCGAAGAAGAGTCCGGTAGTGGCTTGTGTGACTTATCCTACCGGCATTGAGAAATGGAGGCCGCATTAGACCCATATGTCACTCCTCCAGTTGGGGTGGAGAGGAAATTGTTGCTGCAAGTGGTGCAGTGAGAAGCCATTGGTTTTCTGCACAAGAGCAAGACACCAAATTTTATCTAAGGGAAACCATAGCAAACCGTGATTTTGTTTACGAAATATAACACACAAAGTATGGAGTGGAAAGAGGAAAAGGTACCACTGGGCGTGCCAAAATCCTTTTACCGCCGAAAACAGAGACGAAGTGGGATTGATCGTCTTACCTGAATTTGGGGGCAGATACTATTTTGTAACATTTCAGAAAATATAAAATATTATTTTTGGAATTTAATACTAAAATAATATATTTCGCGAAAACTACCCGATTTGCGAAATTGGGGTTTTCGTAAAATGGTATAAATATATACTAATAAATGTGAAATAATTGGAGATTAAAACGATTTATTCATTTAAATATATATTTATTGGATTTGGCATTTTTATAATTAATTATATGCAGTTTAAATAAAAATTGATTAGTGCACTACTAATCCCGATTAGACCAAATCCGTGTTTCTACATTTGTCCACGGTTAGTGCACCATGACATGTTGCATTTTTGTTGCATGTTGTTTCATTTGCATTTGTGTTATGTGTTTGGTTTTAATGAGTGAGGGAAGAAGGAAAGAAAAAGAGAAAAGGGAAAAGAGTGAATTATTGGAGAGAGAGAGAGAGTGAGACATGAGTTGTGAAAGGGTGAGAATAGAAAGAGAGAGAGAGAGGGCTGCCTCATTCCTCACCCCATTGTTTTTGCTTCATCTTCTTCCTCCTCATCTCCCTCCACCTCCACCTCCAAGAATCATCTCCATTCCTTCACCAAAACCCTACACCCTATTCATTAAAAATGATCCCCACCTCATCCTACACCCTATGGACCTCCCATGTTTGAATTTTGGAGACTTTGAAAAGCTAGGGTATTTCTTGAGTTGCATCCATGAGGTATAATTCCTTTCATTTAGCTTAGTTTTAGTTTCTTGTACCCTAGTTTAGTTTAGAATGTTATTTGGTTAGGGTATGTAATGTTTGGAAAATTCAAGAGAAGGGTTGGGTGATTATGTGGACTTATAATCTGTAGTGGGTGTTACTTAACCCCTAGTGGTGTTTTACTGGTCAAGACCATAGATTAGCACCAAAACACGAAGTTAGAATTTCCCGATATCGGCAATTTGACAGATTTTGAGAGTATATGGGAATCTAGAGTGACCCGGAGGACCTGAAAAATATATAGCGATTACAGAGAGATGAGCTGGAAACCTAGAAGCTAATCCTAAAACCTGAGACTCCCGCTCAATGTTCTGGCCGCCAATTGTCTTGTTTTGGCCGCAATTTGCGGCCTTGGTACGATGGAATGGCCTCGTGCTTGGTCTGTGGTTCCTTTATCTTTAAATTAAACCCTCCACATATGCAAAATTGGCTAATTGTATCTGAGGCAAAATCTGGAGGTGTTTTCCTTAGTTGCTGATTTGTGATATGCGATTTTTGAAACTTGGTTTTTAGATTTGAGTTTTGATTCCTTCGTTGGGCGTTTGTACGTCAACGGACGAGGGTTATTTGGTTGGTTTTGCATGCGTAGGCTATGGGTTCTAACCTATAGGCGATCCGTATGCCGTAATGGTTTTCGAAATTGATTTTAATAGCATTGCGATTGTGTATTGATTGTAGGTACCTTCGTGTGGATTCCGAGACGACGAAGCACATCGACTACGGCCGAACAAAGGGTTCTGCAGGTGAGTAGATTTATATCTACGGGGGAAGTCGGGTAGATGGCGTATAGCACCCCCGCAAGTTTTGATGGAAACCGATATATAGGATATGGTTAAGGAAACCTATATTAGAAAACTATGGATATGGTTAAAAAGATAGTTAGAGATGATAGGAATGATTGAATATATATATCGAAATATGAGATGAAAGCTATAGGGATATGACTCTTTGACATGATATGATAGAAATGATGTCTCGAATTGATATATAAGGATATGAAAAGTGAATGTGAATCACGATATATAGATATGTAGTTGCACGAGATTAAGTATGAGATTTAGAGTAGCATGACATGAGATTTATAAGATAGAATGTATATGTAAAATGACTTGATGTGAGATATTGACATGATGAAAAGAGTATACGATGAGATATGATGACCTGGTTTGATAGGTCGTATTATGGCTGCGAGTCGATATGATATAATTGATACCTTTGCCGGTCCCATAATATGAGATTGATATGGATGTGACCTGAGATATAGGTATATACATATATAATGTTGTGAATCGTGAGTGATATACCGTATGAGACATTAGGTCCGTACCCTCTTTATCATATAGGTTGATAGAATCCTTAATTGTTTAATGCTGTCGTACGATGGATTACCGTACGTGATGAGTTTTATTTGAGGGTTTATTCATACCCTTGACTAGAGGATACCGTACGATGTATTGTACCGTACGTGATGTTGTGAACCTAGATGCCGATTGGTAGATTCACCGATTCGGATATGTGATAGAGACGTATACCTTATATCTTTGCACTCACGATTTACTTTATGCTATGTTCATGACTTTCTCATTGCATTATATATACATGTGCTAGTACACCCACACAATTATCTATGATGCGTATATTACACTTATACAGATTTTCCGGCTCACACACTTTTATCATCGATAATTGCTATGTCACTTATACAGTAGAATTGCCATATCATTATGATATGTCGCATGATATACTGACATGCTCACATTATTGTTCTATGTTGCATGATATACGGATATGCTCACATTCCTGTTATATGTTTGCATACATCATGCTTTACGATTATATGCATTGAGATATTGTTTTCATGAGATTCTGGATTTGAGAACCGTGGTTATATTTCAAAAGAAAGTATTTATTATTTTAAAAACCCGGTTTTTCTTGATGTGATATTTCAAGACGTCCACCATGTGTTTTCTCGGTTCTGAGATTGGCATGTGAAACCCGATTCGAGGAGTGGTAGGCACCGTCTGCGGTACATGGTGGACCCGGTGAGGTACCCCAGGGAAAGAAGACTCGTATTGTTAGGCGATGAGCATGGCAGGGGAGCAATACCTACTGGTGATACTATTTGGACTCGGCGGTTATCCAGGGGATACCGACCGGAGTCGTGAGATGATACGGGATGATCCGGACTGACGGAGCCCGAGATATTGATATGGGCCGATCCAGACTGATGGAGCCCGAGATATAAGGATTTACGTGTCAATACTGGACACGGGTTTCATGAGGTTTCTAGTGTCGATGTTGGACACTCAGGTGCCATGATTTTGTTGTGTCATTGATGGACACACGTTGATTTATATCCTCATATTTACATGCATATGCTTTCATGATATTTACATGCATGATGTTGTTGTGTCATTGATCGACACGTAGATGTTATCTACATGCCGATAGGCATTGATTATATTGTTGGCACATATGCAGATACGGTCACCCTAGATATCATAGTATTACCTTTATAATATAGTTGACCTAGGAATCATTGTTTTATTCGATTTCTACCTGTGATGTTTTCTACTCACGAGTTGGCAATTCACCCCTGTTGTGCCACAGTTCTTGCAGGTTGACCGCATGGATCAGTAGCGGTATCGCTGGCATACAGCTTGCTTCCGGATGATTTGCTTTGGTAGGTGGGACATTTGGATCGTACCACTCTTGTATTTACTATTCCTATTGTATATGTCAACTCCATCAATCAGAAACTAGTATTTGTATATGTAGTAAGACTTAGCCAGATTTGTAGTTGCGAGACTTAGAGCGATGGGTTATATGTTCGCTTGGTGGATTGATATCTTGCTTTATTCTTTATTCTTTGTATTGATTTTCGCCGTTGGGCATCGTATACATATATTTTGTCTTGCGTGGTTGTGATTCCGCCGATTGGTGAAGAGCTAGCTCCCGCTTGGGGATGCCTTTTATATTATCATGTGTATGTGGTTTTAGATCAAAATTTATAAAGGAGGTGCTGCCTAAATTTTTAAAAGATGAAACATGTTTTTCAACTAATAAAATCCACTTGCATTTTTCATGTTCCATTATCTATGCATTTAAGAAAACATTGATTTCATCATACCTTTATTTCAAAACTTCACCTCTTTTATTTTCTTAAAAAAGGTTTAGATTTCTGGGCTTCGGCTTACTTAAGTTACATTACGCCTTTAGACGTTGCGTGATTTAAGTGCCGGCCACGAACTAAATTTCGTGTCGTGACAAAGTTGGTATCAAAGCGCTAGGTGTAACCTTGGTTCGAGTCTAGGTTTGACTATGTGGAGTCTGGGGCGTAATCTATTTCGGAACCTAGGCTTGACCTTATGGAACTTAGACTTGAACATGGGGTATTAGACCCGAACTTTCGTTTCATAGGTTGACCCTGATTGATGGAGTAGGTAGCTTGAGTAGAGTGGCGTACCGTACGTATGTTCCGCGGCATATTTACGATACAATACTCCCCTTAAGAAACCTTAGGATTTATATATCTTGAGACTTATGATTCTCTTCATTCCCTTGATCATACATCCATTTGAGATCCTTGATTCTACTCGTTTCCATGATCATACTCTCACAGATTCCGTTCCTCCTTATGATCATGTATCCATTCTAGGTCTGTTGATTCTTTTCATTCCTTTGATCTATTTTCTTCGATACATACTTGAGGTTCCTGTCACCACAGTTTGAGCGCAGATTGAGCTGCTACTAGTGATGCGGTTAGGACGAGCTCGTCATGGACGAGTACTGACCATCGTGTTTTCTGGTGACATGAGAACGTCTCGATTTTGTATTTGTGTTGTGACCTCTTGTTTGAGGCGAGTGTTCGGTTTTGCACCGTATGATCGGGCCACTGATAGAGGCTGCCGGATTGTGAGAGGACTGTTGATGTACAGCCTACCTCAGAGTTATGATGTCGTCTACCTTGCAGACAGATGACCTAGCTGTTGCTAAGATTGATGGGATGTCGCTTCCAGAGATTATGAGGTGTGATCGCTGGAGCTTTCAGGCAGAGATGCGACGGTAGATAGCTAGTCTATCTTGAGTAGAGTTGAGCGGCTGAGATGATTCATCTGATTTGATGCACCGACGTAGGTCCAGTTGAGTTGAAAATTTCCAATGTAGAAAATCTTACTCAGATCTAGAGTAGATCGACCCAGAAAGGAGGTTGTTTGTTGGATGATCCGATAGGAGATCAGTAAGTTGACCAGCTTCGGATAGAGGACCTCACCCAGATACGTTGTGAGTTGATCGAGAACGGACGAGTATTGAGTATTCCTCCGATGGTTGGGATGAGTTCCCGAGAATGTGTTCGGCTAGATATCTTCTACAGAGTGATGAAGATACCGAGTTCTTAATTTTGAGTCCACGTGAGAGACTCCGGATTGACTGTAGCCGAGGACAATTGCAGTACGCAGATAGCCTGACGTGACGTTGAAGTGGACGATAATAAAGACGAGTGGAACAAGAGGTTCGTGCGAGATGCTGATGAGCTGTTGTTACTCTCCGTTGAGATTAGAGATCAGATATATATACAGAGGCGTTGGGATACGGCCAGTTCCCGAGGAAATGCTGTGTTGAGAACGCAGATGTCCAGAGAACGAGAAAAGATTATGCAAGAGTACCAGCCTCCGTACAGTTTGGCATAGACGAGATCAGAAGAGACATTGAGCAGGTGCCTTCTACGACACTGCTGCGATAAGATTTGCACCGAGGATCAGTTGTGTCACGTGTATTCAGAGGGCTAGAGGCCGACACCAGGGATGTGCTGCTTAATGAGTGGTCATGCAAATTGGCCGAGAGATGACCAGAGGAGTGTCAGAGCGGAATCGTTTCCGTTAGTACACCTGACCGGGCCGATGAGCCGATGGATTTGGAGATTGGTAATCTACAGAGAAAATGATGACCCAGAGACAGAGGACGCCAGACCGTGAGCAGGAGGCAAGCGGATGTTCTTGCTCTGCCAGTTTTCGGCGCACCGACATTTTTCGACATTGTAGGAGGTGTACCTCAATGTCATTTGTTGAGATTTGCGTTTGTGATCTGAGTATCACGCTTATATCAGTTGGATTTGAGTTTTGATGATTGAGTTTCATGATATTGATTTCGTGCACCATGGCTGCACCTACTAGGTATTTACATTTTTTGCATAGTTATTGCACTTGATATATGTTTTATACACCGTTGTGTTGGTTTATGATTTGGGCATATCTATAGCATCTGATGTCGATTTTTTTCCTTGGTAGCACGTATTTATGATTTTGTGGATTTCGAACGATTGATTTGATTTTGTATATGTGGTATGCACTCGATTTGATTTTTGCACTCGGTTTAGCTCACATATGCATGCAGTGCATTGGTACGTGTTTTGTGCACGCTGTTGCACGCGGTTATGATTTTATACACCTTGGTACATTCAGTATTGCTTTTTTATACTTATTTGAGTTATTGATGAGTTTCCATGCACTTATTGCACCGGATTTGTATTTCGTGCACAGGATGCACCGGAATTGTATTTCGTGCACCGGATGCACCGGATTTGTATTTCGTGCACCGGATGCACCGGATTTGTATTTCGTGCACCGGATGCACCGGATTTGTGTTTGGTGCATTTGTTGCACCAGATTGATATTTCGTGCATTGGTTGCACTAGATTTATACTCCGTACATTGGTTGCACCCGATTTATGTATTTGAGCATTCGTTGACCAGATTTATGTTTTTGTGCGCGTTTACACTTGATGTTTGTTCTCGTGCATGCTACTGCACTAGATATTTTATACGGACCTGACGCGCTTGGGTCAGATTTTTGCGCATATTAGGTGCTAGATATTGGATTTTGTGCACACCGGTTGCACTCGATTGGGATTTTCATTCGTACATGTTAGTTGCACTGGATTGAGGTTTTCGTGCACTCTAGGTGCACTTTATGTTGTTGTCATGCACATCCGTTGCACTGGACAGATACTTTCGTGCACACTCGTTGCACTTAGTTTGGTTTTGTGCACATTTATAGCACTTGTATTTGGTTTTGGTTTCCGTGCACACCAGACACATGTGATTGTTGGATACACCTTTTGGGGCTGCTTTTGCTCTTGAGCACTTTGTTTTCATGATGGGCACTATATTCTGTAGTGGCCGAACAGGACTGATCTAAGGACAATACATGAGTACTTTGCATGCATAAAAAGTTTACCAAGAGATTTTCAAAAAGGAGCTATAGTCTCGCTATTTTCTACGTGTCCGCGAGTGACACGAACGTTTACAAAGGAAAACCCTTTGGGATAATTCAAAAAGGGCGGAACGTATATTTTATCAAAACATATATGAACATATATTTATTACTTTACAAACAAGCATCCATCACTTGTTCCGTGAGTTACGCATCGCATGGCGATTCAGAAAAGATTTTGCATGTGTTTTATTCAGTATTTAGAAGATTTTTCAAGGATGCAGACTATATACGTATTATAGTATTTGACTAGTGCATATTGGATTTCAGTAGTGGATTTCGAGATTTGTATCTCCATTGTAACTCCGATGATATGCGTGCAAATCCGACTATTTGTGTAATGCTTTACGGAGTTCAATTTTGAGTTTCGTACTCGTTTTCAGGCGCACGCGATGCCCTGTAGTATTTCTATATCTTCCGTGATTTCGGAGCCCTGTTTATTTGAGTTGATTATTGAAATGTTTTAGCATTTGGGGGTTTAAATTTAAATTCGGGGACCAAATTTATTTAAGGAGCGAAGATTGTAACATTTCAGAAAATATAAAATATTATTTTTGGAATTTAATATTAAAATAATGTATTTCGCGAAAACTACCCGATTTGCGAAATTGGGGTTTTCGCAAAATGGTATAAATATATACCAATGATTGTGAAATAATTGGAGATTAAAATGATTTATTCATTTAAATATATATTTATTGGATTTGGCATTTTTATAATTAATTATATGTAGTTTAAATAAAAATTGATCAGTGTACTACTAATCGCGATTAGGCCAAATCCATATTTCTATATTTTTCCATGGTTAGTGTACCATGACATGTTGAATTTTTGTTGCATGTTTGTTTCATTTGCATTTGTGTTATGTGTTTGGTTTTAATAAGTGAGGGAAAAAGGAAAGAAAAAGAGAAGGGAAAAAGAGTGAATTATTGGAGAGAGAGTGAGACATGAGTTGTGAGAGGGTGAGAATAAGAAAGAGAGAGAGAGAGAGAGAGAGGGATGCCTCATTCCTCACACCATTGTTTTTACTTCATCTTCTTCCTCCTCATCTCCCTCCACCACCACCTCCACCTCCAAGAATCATCTACATTCCTTCACCAAAACGCTACACCCTCTTCATTAAAAATGATCCCCACCTTATCCTACACCCCATAGACCTCTCAATTTTGAATTTTGGAGACTTTGGGAAGCTAGGGTTTTTCTTGAGTAGCATCCATAAGCTATAATTCCTTTCATTTAGCTTAGTTTTAGTTTCTTGTACCCTAGTTTAGTTTAGAATGTGATTTGGTTAGTGTATGTAATTTTTGGAAAATTCAAGAAAAGAGTTTGGTGATTATGTGGACTTATAATCTGTAGTGGGTGTAACTTAACCCCTAGTGGTGTTTTACTGGCCAAGAATATAGATTAGCACCAAAACATGAAATTAGAATTCCCCGATATCGGCTATTTGATAGATTTTGAGAGTATATGGGAATCTGGAGTGACCCGGAGGACCTGAAAAATATATAGCGATTACAGAGAGATGAGCATGCAACCTAGAAGCTAATCCCAAAACCTAAGACTCCCACTCCATGTTCTGGCCGCCAATTATCTTGTTTTAGCCGCAATTTGCGGCCTTGGTGTGATGGAATGGCCTCGTGCTTGGTCTGTGGTTCCTTTATCTTTAAATTAGACCCTTCACATATGCAAAATTGGCTAATTGTACCTAAGGCAAAATCTGGAGGTGTTTTCCTTAGTTGCTGATTTATGATATGCGATTTCTGAAACTTGGTTTTTAGATTTGAGTTTGGATTCCGTCGTTGGGTGTTTGTACGTCAATGGACGAGGGTTATTTGGTTGGTTTTGCATGCGTAGGTTATGGGTTCTAACCTATAGGCGATCCGTGTGCCATAATCGTTTTCGAAATTGATTTTAATAGCATTGCGATTGTGTATTGATTGTAGGTACCTTCGTGTGGATTCCGAGACGGCGAAGCACATCGACTACGGCTGAACAAACGGTTCCGCAGGTGAGTAGATTTATATCTATGGGGGAAGTTGGGTGGATGGCGTATAACACCCCCGCATGTTTTGATGGAAACGGATATATAGGATATGGTTAAGGAAACCTATATTAGAAAACTATGGATATGGTTAAAAAGATAGTTAGAGATGATAGGAATGATTGAATATATATATCGAGATATGAGATGAAAGTTATAGGGATATGACTCTTTGACATGATATGATAGAAATGATATCTCGAATTGATATATAAGGATATGAAAAGTTAATGTGAATCACGATATATAGATATGTAGTTGCACAAGATTAAGTATGAGATTTAGAGTAGCATGACATGAGAGTTATAAGATAGAATGTATATGTAAAATGACTTGATGTGAGATATTGACGTGATGAAAAGAGTATACGATGAGATATGATGATCTGGTTTGATAGGTCGTATTATGGATGCGAGTCGATATGATATAATTAATACCTTTGCCGGTCCCATGATATGAGATTAATACGGATGTGACCTATGATATAGATATATACATATATAATGTTGTGAATCATGAGTGATATGTCGTACGAGACATTAGGTCCGTACCTTCTTTTTCATATAAGTTGATAGAATCCCTAATTATTTAATGCCGCCGTACGATAGATTACCATACGTGATGAGTTTTATCTGAGGATTTATCCATACCCTTGACTAGAGGATGCCTTACGATATATTGTACCATATATGATGTTGTGAGGATGGATGCCGATTGATCGATTCATCGACTCGGATATGTGATAGAGACGTGTACCTTATAGCTTTGCGCTCACGATTTACTTTATGCTACGTTCATGACATTCTCATTGCATTACATATACCTGTGCTAGTACACCCACATAATTATCGATGATGCGTATGTTACACTGCCGGCTTACACACTTTCTGTAACACCCTAGTTCATTTATACCACTCTAGTTTAAGTATTTCTTTATTTATGGTAGTTTATTGATTTTCTGTGTTTTGGGTGCGAATAGTATTTTAACATCTGTATTTGCATCCGACCCTACCCACATGCTTGAAACCAGTCTTGATTCATGTTTATGATTTATCCTGACTTGTTACGTGGACTCCTGCATTTTCATATTTACATACTGCATATTGGCATTTATCTGGCATCTGCATTTTTAAATATAACATTTAAAGTCACATAAAATATTTTAAAAATACATTGCATGGCCTGCATGATACTCCTAACCCTGTGGTAGCATCTGCACCTCGTGTTCTCGTCCCACTCAGTGAAACGGACTCGTTTGGATAGCTACGTGCACGCTACATGCATCTGTTCTTGAGGGTATGCATTTTCGTTAGCCGGATATCCTATTTTAGTTTTGGTCGACACGTATATTTTCCGTATTTTAAATCTGGATTTTTAGACCCGACCCGGGCGTGTTTTGGAGTAATTTTTGTATTAGCCAAAATCTCAAAATTATTCAATATTCTATTCTAATATACCTATTACTGTTTAATATATATATATATATATATACTGATTTAATACGATTAACCAAATAAATAAATTTTAAATAACCAAATCCAAATCAAATCACAGCCCTCTCTCACACACACACACACACACACACACACACACAACAGTCTCTCTCTCACGTCCTCTCTCTCTCTCTGCATGTTAGATATAAAAAAAATTAAACCCATTACCCTTGTATTCTCTCTCTCTTGCTCGCCTCCATTGCCGCCTTCACCACCGAACCCTAACCCTACCCACACCTTCGTCGCCACCACCGCCGACCCCCTAGCCTTAACATCCTCATCATCATCAGCTCCACCTCCTCCACTTCTCTTCATCCCTGCAACCAAGAACCCGCAAACCCTAACCGACCCTCTAGCCTCGTCGTTGCAACCCCGCTGCCACTTCTCCCAACGTAGACCATCTCGTCGGGCACACCCCATTACCACCACCTCTCCTCCTCACCCTCATACTTACCTCCACGCACCCCTCTCTTCTCCCGAGCCCATGCAGCTCCATCCCCGCTGACAAACCCAAACCCTAACTCAAGAACCCATCACTGCCCTCGTCGCTACCTAACCCTCATCGTCGACCACCTCACCTCACCTCTCTTTTCTTCCTCTTTCCTACACTCTCAAACCCCAGCAAGCACCCCGAAAGCACACCTGTAAACCCGAACCCGCACCTGCAGCCCCTGCTCTCGCCTGCGTCGTCGTTACCGGCACCCTCACTGCCGACCGCCCTCGTCGGCCTCCCCTTGTCGACTCCTCTGACCCCAGAGCACCCACACCCAGAACAACACTCTTCTTCTTCTCTTCTTCTTCTTCTTCTTCTTTTGATTTCTTGGACTCGCGTTTCCGGTTGTCACCGGAGCCGTGCTCGCCGCTGCCGATCCGGGAGACCTAGTGGACGTCCTCTACCTGCGTGGTTACCCTCTTGCCTTTCTTGGACCCGTCCCACGTGCCGTGTGTGCGTTGCGACGATTATCCAACGTCGAACGCGCCGTACGCACCCGTCGTGTGTTCCGTTCAGGCAAATTTATCTTGCTACATGCTATACTACTATATTTTCCATTCATGCGAATAATAGTATTACATATTGTTTAGTTATGCATCCATATTACAATTTTACAGTTTTTCGATACCCGTATGCATCCATATCTTTATTTACATATTTAGTCGCATGCTAGTTCATCTTGTTACATGCTAGGTATATTATTATGCATCCATATGAATAAAAATATCACATGTTGAATGCATTGTACATCCATATTAAAGTTTACCGTTTTCGGATACCCGTTTGCATCCATATCATTTAATATACATGTAGCTGCATCTACAGATCACATTAATTCATATTATTATTGTAGAAACACCCCATGCTTAATAATGCATCCCACGTAGTGTTGGAACTGTAAATTTAACCCTAATTGATGTTTGTGCATCCATACCATTAATTATATATCAATTTGCATGCCATGTCATATTGTTTCATATTATTAGTACTTCATGCTTGATAATGTGCATCCTACATAGTCATGATGTAACCCCTGATAAATATTTATGCATCCATGCTTTTATCGTGCACCCGTACTTGCTACAGTTTTATTATGAGCATCCGCTTGATATATGTGCACTACCTGACTTGACTTGATGCACCACTGCTTGACTTGATACCTGATCTTGTTACTAATGCCGACAATCTTGACATGTTGTCCCTATGGACATATCCTGTTGTCTGTATAGACAAACTTGTACCTGCTTGATCCTGTGTTGGCATTAGCTCCAGATTATCAATACCTGACTTGAACACATAACCTTGGAAGTATGGGGAAATCAAAAGTGTAAACTAAAGTGTAACTTAAAAGGGTATTACTTGATCCGTGGTCCCGGGGGGTAACGGGACAGAGCCATTCGTGGCTCTTATATCTTGATCCGTGGTCCCGAGGGGTAACGGGATAGAACCACTCTTGGTTCACATATTCCTGATTCGTGGTCCCGGGGGGTAACGGGACATATTCTTTGAGTTACATGGAGGATTACTCTAATTGATTTCAAACAAACTTTAGAATAGATTGTTGGAGATAGTGCCCTCAGAGTCAATTATTAGGTCACAGGTACGTGACTGCAATGATTGATGGAGGACCTATCCCGGTAGGACAGTCTTACTCGAGATGATAGTATGCTATCTGGTTTATCTTTATCATCGTGTACTGCTTTAGGTGACCTGACAAGTTGCTATTGCACGTTGATAGAGCCCCTAGGATTCTTTCTTGACCACCAGCAGTATGAGGGCGATCATATAAGTGGGAGCTGGGGGTCTATAAGCACATCCTTAAAAGGTCCCTAGTCGTGGGAGATTCGAGACAAGGCATCGATTCTCCAGAGTAGACTAGTGTATACAGTCGAGACCCCGACGAGGGGCGGTGGCCGGTCTCACAAGCCACTGGTGTCAGTTGGTTCACCTAAGATGTATACAGGTGCTCATTGGGTTATGAGTACACCGGACAGGACTCGCCGGGACATGCTAGTTGGTCATATACCAGACGTCAGATGGCAGTTCCCTGGTGACATGTGTGCATGTTAGTTCATCGACCTGGGGATCGTCATTTGTCTCGTGTGAGTTCCCACTGTACTTTGATTACTACCCTACCACGGCTCAAAGGAGTCGTGCAAACAGGTTTTAGTTGGGTACAGTCCCGAGCCACATGGAGGCAGTGAGCGTATCTTCAGGGGTTCGTCTCTCCCGGTATTGGGGGTGAGGTCGCGCTGTGTCTAGGAGAGCCATTACACGAAGCCCTCGGCCGAGGCAAGGAGATTTACTGGTAGGTATTCCAGTAGTATCTCAGGGTGTTCTGGGCTACACTCCGACACGACTTGTACCGCTTTTGGGGGTCTGACTTTTACCAACCCCCTAGGCCCGCCATGCGATGCTCATAGACGAACGGACCGGACTGTACGGATATTGTCACTGACAGGCTCAGTAGGGAGTCAGGCTGAGTTCGCTCACAGACGTCCCTTTTTGGTCAATGCCTGGTAGCCCGTTATGTATTGGCTTATACCTCTAACATGCTAGTGGTTAAATCCACAACCAAGGTGTTGACGAGTCTTTAGGGTCCCCCACATTCAGTTACTCAGCTTTCGGGCGAAAGGTTGTAGAGGCCGTATGGAGATATGGCAAGGTCCGATCAGATACGTGCGGTATTGCACGAATCAGGATCGGACAGTTTATACTACAGGCCGTATGGATATATGGCAGGGTTCGATCAGATACGTGCGGTATTGCACGGATCAGGATCGGACGGATATTACTAGCCGGTTTTTGTATAAGCCGGATTCTAGTATAGTACAGTGGAGATTTTGTCTCACTGCATTTGTATTTCGGTCGAAATACAGATGCGGGTGTGTATGCACAGTATCGGGGTTTTCCTGTAATTTATTACGGGACCAGTTTTCTGGAGTTGCCAGTTTGCTTTCCGTTTCGGCCAATTTCCATTGTTTCGTTCATTGGCCGAAGATTGGTGGAGGAGGGCTTATTTGCATTGTTGCAAATAAGTGTTTGTGGAGGGGGTTCTTTGCATCTTATTGCTTCATGATGGTTTCATGATGGAGCCCATCCCTTGACTTCTTGACTTCTTCATGATGGCTTGACTATTTGGAGTCATCATGGTTGTTTTGGAGTGTTTGTTTTTGTTTGTGATGATTTTGTTTTAATCATCACTCTTTATCCATGCTTGCATGATAGCTCACCCACTCCCTTGACTTTCTCTCCATTCTCACCCTTCATATTGGCATGGGCCGGCCATTCCTTGGGATGGGAATTGATTCATTTTTGGTGTGGCATTTTGTTTCTCATGTTTGCTAGAAAAGCCCTCTAGTTCATTTCCTAAAGTTGCTCTCTTTTCTTCCACCAAAATGGCAAAGCTCCAAAACCCCAAATGAGACTTCTTCACTATACATTCTACAGCATATCTTGGGCACGTCGACTAGCCAGCTTCGTGCCCGAGTTGCCTCGGCATTGAGGTGGGAGCCCGTAAAAGAAGTAGGCGATGTGGTGCACTTCCGGCGTCGAGGTGGAGACTGGAGCTTCCGCAGGAGATCGGGACGATGACGAGAAGACCGGAGGACTTGGATCGTCGGTATATCTCTTTCCCATCTTATAGTAGCTAGGACTAGTTAATGGTTCGATCCGGGTATTAGTGCGCGGCGGTTTGCCAGTTCAAGAAAATTAAAGTTTATCTCCGCTTCCGCATTTGGCCGTCGGATTGACGGCCGGGGCGCCACCGTGCACTTACAGTGGTATCAGAGCCTTACCATTAACCTAGCTTAGCTTTGTGTAATGTGTTTTTCAGTTCCGATCGATCGAATGTTCCAAAACCCGTATTGCTTCACATCAGTTTTCTGTTGAATTTTTTCAGTCCCCAAATTTTTTCAGGTTGTAAAATATTGATGTACTAGAAATTGTAAGACTACTGTACAAATTCGAGGCACTGATCTTCTAACCAGAGCGCGGAACCGCGGCCAAAACCCACTTGTCGCCGCGGTTCCGCCGCAGTATGGAGGAATCAGTGGGTTGGGTTTTTACAGTGGGCTTCTGGGGAGATTTTAGGGGTTTTGGAATATTAATTTTGGGCCCAGAATTTCTTGATGTGCTACAGTAGTACTTGGGGGCCCACTTGTTAAAGTTTGATCGATCGGATATTTTAAACACATTTTTCACAGTATTTACATTATATCTGCGACTGTGAATGTCACTTGATCGGTAAATCCGGTCTAACTGCTATAGCCCGGTTAGACGGATTTGCGAACGTGACTTTCACGTTGATGTTCTGTTTTTGCTGTGATGTTGCGGATCGGTCGTGGGGATAGCCTGGATGCAATGCTAGTACAGTTGTGGTTGTATTATGTACATTTGATATTGCGGGGCGAGCGTCCGACATGTGGACTGCCGTCACTGCCTGTTTGTATTATTATTTTGGGGCACGACCAGGTTGCGGTCGATGTACCCGTTGTATGTATATTTTACTTTCTGTACTAGGATTGCCCCGCGGAGGGGTGCACGGATAGCCGGGTTCTGGAGGGCAACAAGCCCGCATCTCATGGCATTGAGACGGAGGGGGCTTCACTCTAGGATTGGCGGGCTATTCGCCGCACTCGTAGGGGGTACAGGTTGACCCAGGAGGGGTGCCCAAGTTACCGGATTCCGTGAAGTGCTGGGTGGTCCATTCACGGCGCTGAAGGGGGCTGCCTCGCTTCAGGTTTTGGCGGGTAACTTGCCGCGCCCGTAGGGGTCTAGGATTTCATTGCGCAGGCTATCCACACGACCAGGGGAACGTCGGGTTTCAGCGGCTCTGTGAAACCCGGGGATCCCAGATATCTGTATTGTTTCTGTGATGCTGTTCATTCTCTGTGATGTTGCATTTTATTCACGCCTTGAGCGAATATAATATATTGGTATATATATTAGTAGATGTTGTATATGTTTTGCATCCACGCTAGTCCAGTCCCCGCTCTGTCGTTAGTTAACTAACCTAACGGGTAATGACGGGACCCAGTGGCGAATGCGGATGGCATATACGTACATCAGTATATTTTCGTTCTTTGTGGTGTGATCAATTGATGGGACTGCATTGATTCGGATCAATGCAAGTTAAAACAAACCTAATCTGATGTTGTTGGAACACTTTTCAAAAAGCTGTTATTGCAAGGACGTTCACTTTTGTTTTGCATCGCGGTATTCATTTAGAATATCCTGCTCCTCAGTCGACGAGGCAAGGGCCGAGATCCCTTCACCGGGAGTGACCCCTTGGACAATAAGTTTGCGTCAGGGCATTAACTTCACTATAGCCGATTACTTTTGCTTTGCATCGTGGTATTCAGTTGGAATATCCTGCACCCCATTCTACGGGGAAAGAGCCGAGATCCCTTCACCGGGAGTGACCTCTTTAGCGGAAGTTTTCGTCACTATATTTCTAAAAAGCTATCCGTTCCTACGACGATATCAAGTTCATTACGTTAAAGGTTTTCGCCAGAAACCATTCGTAGCCCTCCGTCGTTTCATATGGATAGTCAATAGTATTCAAGCTGTGTTTGTTGGCCAAAGTCAAGGCACAGTGTTTGGTAGCTGTTGGTTATTCATATGCAGCATAGATAGATGCGTTGGTTTGGAACAGTCGTATAGCCTTGTTGGCCAAAGTCAAGGGCTTGTGCGGGTGGATTCGAATCAACCTGGAGAATGACGGGTAGAACTTGACATGTGACTTATGATTTGTTGGCCAAAGTCAAGGTCATAAGAGCATGGGGCAGAAATCACATCGGGAGTTTCAAAAGAACTGAAACTTGCCAGATATGCGCATACCTTCTGGAGTGTGGTAGCGTGAACGGATTCCGTCACGTTATCATGTGATGATAGTTGGATCCCGATTCCCACTGATGAGTTAGTTTACTCCTCGGGTGACCCCGACTAATTCTTCTTTCAGGTTTGGAGGAGAATTTAAGGTACAGTGGGAGGATTCCAGATTAGATAAATTGGTAACCATTCTGATCTAGGTTAGAGTGCACGCTGAGTGTTTCTTTTCTCTCTCTCTTTGGCAGCGACCATTGACCCGACCCTAAGACTATGACTCAGTGACCAAGTTGACCGAACCTTCTTTAACACTGGCTTTTGGATTGTCAGAGTTGCAAACCTCATTACCACTCCTACTTTTACCCTTTTCTCTAGGACACCCCGTATTACTACGAACGTCCACTTCCATTGGACAAAACCATCGTATGGTTAGATACGAACTCGAAAGAATTTATTCGAGGATGGTTTCAGGTTCTGGAGAAAACGGATAGGATTATTCAGTTGTCTTTTCCTTTTACCTTCTCTCAGGTTGCGAGTACTCCTTGGTTTAGGAGATAGTACACCTATTACGCAAATTGGATAGTCTTCTTCCAAACCTTAGGCTGGTGCCGACCGGTAGGGAATGAAGAAAACCAATTAGCCTAACGATGGTGTACAGAAGGTATTAAGTTCAGACAAAGCAAGGGATTAGTAAGAGGGCAAAGTAAATTGCAATAGATATTCACGACCAAACCAAGTATTCCTTCGCCAATCCTAAAATCACCTTTGTATTTCTCCAGGACACTCCGTATCACTACGAAGATCCACAGTTTATTGGATACTCCATCGTATGGTTATATACGAACTCGAATGGAACTTGTTCCAGTTCGGGGATGGATTCTGGTCCAGGAGAAATAGGAATAAGGTTTATTCGGTTGTCTTTTATCTTCACCCTCTCTCATTGCGAGTGTTCCTAGGATTGGGACAGTATACCCATTATGCTTATTGGATAGTCTTCTTCCAAACCATAGGCTGGTGCCGAACGGTAGGGAAGGAAGAAAACCATTTGGCCTAAAGGGGTGTGCAGAAGGTAAAGACTAAAGACATATGAAGGGATTTGGAGAGGTGGCAAAGAATTATACGGTTACAGTCGTGAATCTGAAAGAGGCATTACTAAGAATACCGGGATACCCCATCGAAACATTTCGATGTTTCAGTCTCACTGTGTACTGTTAAAGGAAAACTGATTTCCCGATTAGACACTTGCTCCAAGGTATTTATTTACCAGGTATGATTCTCACATCTGCATGGTTTTACAGATGATGAGTGGGAGTACGTTATTGGGAATTGGGTGATCATCCTCATTATATCGGGATTCGTTGTAATCAGTGATATTTGAGGAGATCGCCTGGGTTGTTTGCCGGTCGGCAAATATTTGGTTTTGAATATCCGCTGTTATGCACCAATTTCAAATTGATATATCTGTACGTCTATTTTCATAGAGTGAGATGTACCTTTTTGAAATTATGTCTATGACATTTACCTATATCAGTGGATGGTTAGGTAAGGAGCATTGAACAGCGGTGTAATTCTTCTTAACCATAAGTACAGTTTTCAACCTACGACACACAGTGAATGAGTTATCAGACTCAAGGGACTTATACAGAGTATTGTATGTTGTCCAGGGTCCATCAGGACAGAGGAGTTGGTCCTCGTACTATATTCGGTTTACTTATGACTTCTCTAGTTTTTAGACAGGTGTTTCGTGGAAACACAGGATCTGAATTTTGAGAAGTTATAGGTATTTGAATAGAGTAGAGAACCAGGTATAGCAAGTATCGGGATTCTTCAAAGAGATCGAAGATATAGATACTTGTCAATGGTATTCAGTTGCTAGTAATGATAAAGAGATCTTGCTTCTCTTTCAGGTTACTCATAATTGGAAGCATTCCTGAGTTGAGTAACGCTGATCGGCCTCCTTCCATTTAGTTGACATGCACTGGAGACAGTTGCATGTTTTGGATCTGGTTCAATTAAATCAGTGCCTCTGGTCCTATATGGGATATAGAACAGTTCATATCTTAACGATGTTAAGGTACGGGGAGTTGTCCGGTTTATGATTAAAACCAGACACTGGACAACTCAAGGCACGTTTCTGTAATGGCTGTTCGTGGGTTGACCCAGGCTATGACGAGGGTTGACTTTCTACCATCTGGATGAACAATAGCGATATTGTTCTAGACTCGCCACAGTTTTATTAAAAATGGATTTTTTCAGAAAACAGTAGTGGGAGTATGGTAGAACTGGAAGTGATTCCAGAACCACAAACGATTACTGAAGATTTGATAAGGAACCTTAAGATTCAATCCGGTTTGACATTCCATTGGCCACTCCGCAGATACGGTGGGTAACTTCAGGCACCCGAGAGGTACTACGGTAGCCTCAAGGACGGTGACAGGGAAGTTCTTGTTTACCCACAATTACCATTGCTGTTGTTCCAGGCTGCGAGACCCGGCGGGAGGATGAGTATAGCGTCGTTCTAAACTAGTTTTAGAAGTGTACGTGTATATGACTCTGCCAGAGGGTTGTCGTAGTCAGTGGGAGCAGCGGAAGCATTGGTGGACAGGTAGCTTATGTCTATTTATAGACTGAAGCACCAGTAGCGAAGATAGATCATCTATTTCTGACGTGACAGTCATAGGTTTGACTTCATCAGAATAGGGGATGGATCTGTTGAGAAGGTAGTAGGGTGTGATATCCTAGTATTTGGATGACATACACAGAGTAGGAAAGGAAACTCCTATGCTACAATCGGTTATACTTTGGTCGTCACACAGTGGTTTCTCCACACAGGACTTGGACATTATATCAGACATACTGGTTACTGGATCTATGGTATTAGATCTAGATTTGGGTGGTTTCCCAATCAGGGTACTTGACAGCATTCTAAGAGTATTTAGGATGGACGACTCCTGGCACGGTAGTGTACCTGCAGGTGACGGAGTCACCCTCTCTAAAGATGTCTTACAGACTAAAGGGGAGAGGGATGTGCATGATTGGCAGATCACTTGCTCAGGCAATTGAGTCAATCATGAGATGTCAAGTACCACACCAGACATTGTTCTTGCACTAGATGCAATAAGTTGACATTAATCCAATCCTGGAGAAACAGTCGGAAGCAGTTTTAGAACATAAGTGGATGTTCTAGGGATATGATAACGACAGTCTCATTCGGGAAACAGTTATCATTCCAGGCTTCCATGGTGACATGGACGACAAGGAGGTTGTCAGAGCTATAGTTTTCCTTCTGATGAGGGGCAGTATTTTGGACAGGTGGTCCAAGGCAATACTGAGGGTGGCATGGCGCAGGATACTGATTAAGTTCAGTTGACGATACAGTCTAAGAAGTTTGGATTTGGAGCTCATTTATGAGCTATGTCCCATCAGACATCCAGACACATTCTAAGACAGGTATTGCTCATTTCGGAAGATGGGTTTCTCCGCGAACTTGAGATATAGAGAGACATAGAAAGATACATCAAGGCGGATCCACTCACTGAGGCTATTCCTCGAACGCAATAGTTCCACAAGCGAGCTTTGTGGGACTGATTAGTAGAGGAGTTGGGTGTTCGATATCACACGGGCTGTGAGTATGCGACATCGCAATAATTAGCCTTGAGTGCAAGTGGGAGATTGTTGGAGATAGTGCCCTCAGAGTCAATTATTAGGTCACAGGTACGTGACTGCAATGATTGATGGAGGACCTATCCCGGTAGGACAGTCTTACTCGAGATGATAGTATGCTATCTGGTTTACCTTTATCATCGTGTACTGCTTTAGGTGACCTGACAAGTTGCTATTGCACGTTGATAGAGCCCCTAGGATTCTTGCTTGACCACCAGCAGTATGAGGGCGATCATATAAGTGGGAGCTGGGGCTCTATAAGCACATCCTTAAAAGGTCCCTAGTCGTGGGAGATTCGAGACAGGGCATCGATTCTCCAGAGTAGACTAGTGTATACAGTCGAGACCCCGACGAGGGGCGGTAGCCGGTCTCACAAGCCACTGGTGTCAGTTGGTTCAACTAAGATGTATACAGGTGCTCATTGGGTTATGAGTACACCGGACAGGACTCGCCGGGAACATGCTAGTTGGTCATATACCAGACGTCAGATGGCAGTTCCCTGGTGACATGTGTGCAGGTTAGTTCATCGACCTGGGGATCGTCATTTGTCTCGTGTGAGTTCCCACTGTACTTTGATTACTACCCTACCACGGCTCAAAGGAGTCGTGCAAATAGGTTTTAGTTGGGTACAGTCCCGAGCCACATGGAGGCAGTGAGCGTATCTTCAGGGGTTCGTCTCTCCCGGTATTGGGGGTGAGGTCGCGCTGTGTCTAGGAGAGCCATTACACGAAGCCCTCGGCCGAGGCAAGGAGATTTACTGGTAGGTATTCCAGTAGTATCTTAGGGTGTTCTGGGCTACACTCCGACACGACTTGTACCGCTTTTGGGGGTCTGACTTTTACCAACCCCCTAGGCCCGCCATGCGATGCTCATAGACGAACGGACCGGACTGTACGGATATTGTCACTGACAGGCTCAGTAGGGAGTCAGGCTGAGTTCGCTCACAGACGTCCCTTTTTGGTCAATGCCTGGTAGCCCGTTATGTATTGGCTTATACCTCTAACGTGCTAGTGGTTAAATCCGCAACCAAGGTGTTGACGAGTCTTTAGGGTCCTCCACATTCAGTTACTCAGCTTTCGGGCGAAAGGTTGTAGAGGCCGTATGGAGATATGGCAAGGTCCGATCAGATACGTGCGGTATTGCACGAATCAGGATCGGACAGTTTGTACTACAGGCCGTATGGATATATGGCAGGGTTCGATCAGATACGTGCGGTATTGCACGGATCAGGATCGGACGAATATTACTAGCCGGTTTTTGTATAAGCCGGATTCTAGTATAGTACAGTGGAGATTTTGTCTCACTGCATTTGTATTTCGGTCGAAATACAGATGCGGGTGTGTATGCACAGTATCGGGGTTTTCCTGTAATTTATTACGGGACCAGTTTTCTGGAGTTGCCAGTTTGCTTTCCGTTTCGGCCAATTTCCATTGTTTCGTTCATTGGCCGAAGATTGGTGGAGGAGGGCTTATTTGCATTGTTGCAAATAAGTGTTTGTGGAGGGGGTTCTTTGCATCTTATTGCTTCATGATGGTTTCATGATGGAGCCCATCCCTTGACTTCTTGACTTCTTCATGATGGCTTGACTATTTGGAGTCATCATGGTTGTTTTGGAGTGTTTGTTTTTGTTTGTGATGATTTTGTTTTAATCATCACTCTTTATCCATGCTTGCATGATAGCTCACCCACTCCCTTGACTTTCTCTCCATTCTCACCCTTCATAGTGGCATGGGCCGGCCATTCCTTGGGATGGGAATTGATTCATTTTTGGTGTGGCATTTTGTTTCTCATGTTTGCTAGAAAAGCCCTCTAGTTCATTTCCTAAAGTTGCTCTCTTTTCTTCCACCAAAATGGCAAAGCTCCAAAACCCCAAATGAGACTTCTTCACTACACATTCTACAGCATATCTTGGGCACGTCGACTAGCCAGCTTCGTGCCCGAGTTGCCTCGGCATTGAGGTGGGAGCCCGTAAAAGAAGTAGGCGATGTGGTGCACTTCCGGCGTCGAGGTGGAGACCGGAGCTTCCGCAGGAGATCGGGACGATGACGAGAAGACCGGAGGACTTGGATCGTCGGTATATCTCTTTCCCATCTTATAGTTAGCTAGGACTAGTTAATGGTTCGATCCGGGTATTAGTGCGCGGCGGTTTGCCAGTTCAAGAAAATTAAAGTTTATCTCCGCTTCCGCATTTGGCCGTCGGATTGACGGCCGGGGCGCCGCCGTGCACTTACATAGATAACCCAGTAGCACAGTTTAGACTACTCACTGCACGTCACTTATACTGATACACTTCACTGTTATATATTTCTGTTGACTTGTTACTATTTATAATTCATGCCTGCATGCCGTGTTACCTCTTGATTTTATTATTGTTTGATACTATGACGTACTGACGTCTGGGTTTTGCATGGCCCAGATCCTTTATCTCTGTCGCAGGCTATTCAGGAGTATTTTGACCAACAAGCCGAGCAGTGAAGATCATGTTAGTAGCTAGTTAGTTTAGTTTTATTTCGTATTTTCATTCCTGATGTGAGCCCGTATTTTAGGACGTACTTTCCAGATTGTTATTTTTACTTGAATTTATTGCTTCCGCATATTATTTCTTAACTCGTTATTTCTGGCTCATGGACATGTACTAGATAGTTTCTTTTAGGTTTTCCTGTTCTTGATATCTATAGACAGTCGTAATGTGACCGTGGAGGTATGTTTCCTAGCCACAGGTAGCATGGCTGGCTCTGTCACATGCCGATCTTAGCGCACTCTGGGAAGCGGGGCGTGACAGGGTTTGTTTGGTATCAGAGTATAGGATCTAAGTTAATCGGGTTTGATTCTTTTGTAGTTGGGTATTGGACCCAATACACAAATCAGAAAATCCGTGATTAGGAACATGTCCTGCCACATTGTTATCATGATTCTTGAATCATATCTTTCGCTTGACCCTTGTCTTGACGATATGCAAACAACGTTGCATCTCGGCTTGAAATCTTTTGGTTCCGTATTATTTCTCCCGTCCTATTCCTTTGATTTTGATACTAGGATTTGGGCGACTTGAACGGAGTTATATGATTGTAACTATGAACTGCAGCATGGTTACAATGCGGTATTCTATTTAAGTAACTTGGAGTCCTAGTCTTGATTTTTTTCCTTGTTTCAAGGTCGTTATATTATCTTGCTTCTCTCTGTTTCATTGATTACCAGTTTATGTTTTATCGTAAGCTTGAATCATGTTTACCATGCTTATCTTCTTCAGTGTTTGGTTTCAGATGAAGTTGTTTCTGATATCCTACTTGTTCATGATTTTCCCGCTTTAGCACTATTCAATTATGGTGCATTCTATTGTTTTATGTGGTCCAAGTTTTTTGTTGCACACTTGATTGCTTGCACGGCCCTGACTTGTTGTTGGGACATACACACTGGGAATGGGAATATCATATCTTGTAGTAAATGCAAGGATTGTTTGGTTATTATCTGCGGATGGAAGCTATTTGCAGATTTCTTGGTGATCGATACCGGCAGTTATGATGTTGTCTTGGGAATAGATTTTCTCGGCACTTTCCACACTCACATTGATTGTAGGGAAAATAAAGTGATTTTTCTAAATTCCCGGACATCCGGAGTTTGTTTTGTTGGAGATAGCAGTTCTGTCGGGCCAGTCGAGTTTAGGGCTAGGCCGACAAGCGCCGTTCTTTCGTCGATGGAAGTTGATAAGGAAGAAGCGCCAGCTGTAGTTCGAGAGTTCATGGACGTATTCGAGGACATCTCGGGTTTACCACCAAAACGAGATGTGGAGTTCGCGATCGATCTTGTTCCTAATGTAGCGCCAATCTCAAAGGCATACAATCCAATGGCACCAGTGGAGTTAGAAGAAGTCAAGAAGCAGGTTACCAAATTGCTTGAGAAGGGTTGGATTCGCAGCATCAATTCACCTTGGGGAGCTCCAGTTCTTCTAGTAAAGAAGAAAGATGGCACAAGGAGGATGTGCATCGATTATCGAGAATTGAACCGGGTGACTATTAAGAACAAGTAACCAATCCCTCGCATTGGCGAATTATTCGAGCAACTCTGTGGCGCGAGGGTATTCTCGAAGCTGGATTTGCGATCCGGATATTATCAAGTCCGAGTTTAATTAGAAAATATTTGCAAGACTGTGTTCTGAACTCGGTATGGACATTACGAGTATTTGGTGATGCCATTCGGAGTCACGAATGCTCCGGCGATATTTATGGATTTGATGAACCGAATCTTTTCACCGTTCTTGGACCAGTTTATAGTGGTGTTCATCGATGATATTCTGGTTTATTCGAGGAGCCTAGAAGAGCATGCATAACACTTGAGGATCGCACTGCAGACGTTGAGGCATGAAAGATTGTATGCAAAGATGAGAAAGTGCGAGTTTTGGCTTGAAGAAGTGAAGTTTTTGGGGCATGTCGTATCCGGAGATGGAATCGCCGTTGACCCTGAGAAGATTGCAGCAGTTCAAGATTGGCCGATTCCGAAGAATGTAGCAGAGATCAGAAGTTTTCTTGGACTTGCTGGATATTACAGAAGGTTCGTGGAGAATTTTGCTCGTTTGGCTGAGCCTTTGACCAAGCTTACACGCAAGGAAGTACCGTTTATATGGACGGATAAGTGTGCGTCAGCTTTTGAGGTGTTGAAGCAGAGATTGATAACCGCTCCTATTTTGACCATACCAGACAGTTCCGGAGGATTGGTGATTCACAGAGACGCATCTGGGAAAGGTTTGGGATGTGTTTTGATGCAGCATAGGAAAGTTATAGCTTACGCATCGAGACGGTTGAAGATCCATGAGAAGAATTACCCAACTCATGATTTGGAGCTAGCAGCTGTGATTTTCGCTTTGAAGATTTGGAGACACTACTTATTGGGCGGAAGGGTTGAAGTATTCACCAATCACAAAAGCCTGAAGTACGTGTTCACACAGAAAGAGCTTAATATGAGGTAGCGTAGATAGTTGGAGCTGATGGCTGACTACGATCTTGATCTTAAGTACCATCCTAGGAAAGTTAATGTTGTGCCGGATGCTCTTAGTCGGTTGCCAGCAATTCGGATGTTGACTGCACAGAAGGAGCTTATCGAAGATTTTCGAAGGTTCGAGTTGGAGATCGTGCTACCGCATTCTTCGGGACAGTTGATGTAGCTGCAAGTACAGTCGTCATTGATCGATAATATTAAAATAGCGCAGTCACTGGACCCAAGATTGCAGAAGTTTCGAGAACAGGTTGAAGTTGGACTTCGAACGGACTTGTTAATTCATGAAGATGGTTCGTCGCGATATGGTAGCCGTTTGTGTGTGCCGAAAGGAGATATTTGCGAAGAAGTTATGAAGTAGGCGCACAGTTCCGCATATTCCGTACATCCAAGAGGCACGAAGATGTACCGCAATCTAAGACAGCATTTCTGGTGGGAAGGCATGAAAAGGGAGATTGCTCGCTTTGTAGCGAAGTGCTTGGTGTGTCAGCAAGTTAAGGCTGAAAATCAAAGGGTTGCTGGTTTATTGCAACCACTTCCGATTCCTTAATGGAAGTGGAAACATATAACCATGGATTTCATGACAGCTTTACCGCAGAGTCCAAAGGGCAACAATGCAGTTTGGGTGATTGTTGATCGTTTGACCAAGACAGCTCATTTCATACCGTTTCGAGTTGTTCAGTCGACGGAAACGTTAGCAGAACGATACATGCAGGAGATTGTGAGATTGCATGGAGTACCTGTGAGCATCGTTTCCGACCGTGACACCCGATTCTTATCACACTTCTAGAGGAGTTTACAGGAAAGTTTGGGGACACGATTGAAGTTTAGCACAGCTTATCATCCTCAGACAGATGGCCAGTCGGAGAGAACGATCCAAACTATTGAAAACATGTTGAGAGCTTGCATGTTAGACTTCAAGGGTTCATGGGAGGATCATCTACACTTGGTGGAGTTTTCTTACAACAACAGCTTTCAGGCGACTATTCAGATGGCTCCATTCGAAGCGTTGTATGGTCACAAGTGTCGCTCACCTGTTTGTTGGGACGATGTTGGAGAGCGAAGATTGTTGGGATCGGATTTGATCGTGCAAACAGTAGAGAAAGTTAATACTATCCGGAATCATATGAAGACAGAACAAGATCGGCAGAAGAGTTGGGCCGACCCATCGAGAAGACCTCTAGAGTTCGATATTGGTGATCTAGTATTCTTGAAGATATCACCGACTAGAGGAGTAATTCATTTTGGGGGTCGAGGCAAGCTTAGTCCTCGATTCATGGGGCCTTTCGAGATTATGGAGCGTGTTGGAGAAGTGGGTTATCGATTGGCTTTACCACAATTTTTGGCGAATGGTCATGACGTGTTTCATGTATCTCAACTCCGTAAGTATGTTCAAGATGAAACACACGTGCTGGATTATTCGGAGCTGACTGTAAGAGAAGGTTTGACCTTTGAGGAACGACCGATGTCGATTGTTGATCGAAGAGAAAAGGTCCTTGAGAACAAGGTTATCCCTCTCGCACTTGTTTCTTGGGGAAATCGCTCGCGTGGAGAATCGACTTGGGAACGAGAAGATAAGATTTGACAGAAGTTTCCAGATCTCTTCTTGTAGATTCATGTTTGTTTATTTTTTTTCTTGTTCCTGGAATTTCGAGGACGAAATTCTTATTGTAGTTGGGTATAATATAACACCCTAGTTCATTTATACCATTCTAGTTTAAGTATTTCTTTATTTATGGTAGTTTATTGATTTACTGTGTTTTGGGTGCGAATAGTATTTTAACATCTGTATTTGCATCCGACCCGACCCACATGCTTGAAACCAGTCTTGATTCATGTTTATGATTTATCCTGACTTGTTACGTGGACTCGTGCACTTCCATATTTACATACTGCATATTGGCATTTATCCGGCATCTGCATTTTTAAATATAACATTTAAAGTCACATAAAATATTTTAAAAATACATTGCATGGCCTGCATGATACTCCTAACCCTGTGGTAGCATCCGCACCTCGTGTTCTCGTCCCGTTCAGTGAAACGGACTCGTTTGGATAGCTATGTGCACGCTAAGTGCATCCGTTCTTGGTGGTATGCATTTTCGTTAGTCGGATATCCTATTTTAGTTTTGGTCGACACGTATATTTTCCGTATTTTAATACTGGATTTTTAGAGCCGACCCGGGCGTGTTTTGGAGTAATTTTTTTTTTTAGCCAAAATCTCAAAATTATTCAATATTCTATTCTAATATACCTCTTACTGTTTAAGATATATATATATATATACTGATTTTATACGATTAAACAAATAAATATTTTTTAAACAACCAAATCCTAATCAAATCACAGCTCTCTCTCTCTCACACACACACATACACACAACAGTCTCTCTCTTATGTCCTCTCTCTCTCTCTCTCTGCACGTTAGATCTAAAAAAAATTAACCCCATTACCCATGTATTCTCTCTCTCTCTTGCTCGCCTCCATTGCCGCCTTTACCACCGAACCCTAACCCTACCTACGCCTTCGTCACCACCACCGCCGACCCCCTAGCCTCAACATCTTCGTCATCATCACCTCTACCTCCTCCACTTCCCTTCATCCCTGCACCCAAGAAGCCGCAAACCCTAACAGACCCCCTAACCTCGTCGTCGCAACCCTGCCGCCATCTTCTCCCAACACAGACCATCTCGTTGGCCTCACCCCATCACCACTACCTCTCCTCCTCACCCTCATACTCACCTCCACGCACTCCTCTCTTCTCCCGAGCCCATGCAGCTCCATCCCCGATGATAAACCCGAACCCTAAGTCAAGAACCCATCGCTGCCCTCATCGCTACCTAACTCTCGTCGTCGACTACCTCACCTCACCTCTCTTTTCTTCCTCTTTCCTACACTCTCAAACCTCAGCAAGCACCCCGAAAGCACACCTGTACACCCGAACCCGAGACTGCAGCCCCTACCTTCGCCTGCGTCGCCGTTGCCGGCACCCTCACCGCCGACCGCCATCGCCGGCCTCCCCTTGTCGACTCCTCTGACCCCAGAGCACCCACACCCAGAACAACACTCTTCTTCCTCTCTTCTTCTCCTTCTTCTTCTTTTTCTTCTTCTTTTGATTTCTTGGATTCGCATTTCGGTCGTCATCGGAGCCGTGCTCGCTGCTGCCGATCCGGGAGACCCAGTGGACGTCCCCTACCTGCGTGGTTACCCTCTTTCCTTGCCTGGACCCGTCCCGCATGTCGTGTGTGCGTTGCGACAATACGCACCCGTCGTGTGTTCCGTTCAGACAAGTTTATCTTGCTACATGCTATACTACTATATTTTTCATTCATGCGAATAATAGTATTACATATGTTTAGTTATGCATCCATATTACAATTTTACAGTTTTTCGATACCCGTATGCATCCATATCGTTATTTACATATCTAGTCGCATGCTAGTTCATCTTGTTACAAGCTAGGTATATTATTATGCATCCATATGAATAAAAATATCACATGTTGAATGCATTGTACATCCATATTAAATTTTACCGTTTTCGGATACCCGTTTGCATCCATATCATTTAATATACATGTAGCTGCATCTACATATCACATTAATTCATATTATTATTGTAGAAACACCCCATGCTTAATAATGCATCCCACGAAGTCTTGGAACTGTAAATGTAACCCTAATCGATGTTTGTGCATCCATACCATTAATTATATATCAATTTGCATGCCATGTCACATTGTTTCATATTATTAGTACTCCATGCTTGATAATGTGCATCTTACGTAGTCATGATGTAACCCCTGATAAATATTTGTGCATCCATACTTTTATCGTGCACCCATACTTGCTACAGTTTTATTATGACCATCCGCTTGATATCTGTGCACTACCTGACTTGACTTGATGCACCACTGCTTGACTTGATACCTGATCTTGTTACTAATGCCGACAATCTTGACATGTTATCCCGATGGACATATCCTGTTGTCTGTATAGACAAACTTGTACCTGCTTGATCCTGTGTTGGCATTAGCTCCAGATTATCAATACTTGATTTGAACACATAACCTTGGGGGTATGGGGAAATCAAAAGTGTAACTTAAAAGGGTATTACTTAATCCGTGGTTCCAGGGGGTAACGGGACAGAGCCATTCGTGACTCTTACATCTTGATCCGTGGTTTCGGGGGGTAACGGGACAGAACCACTCTTGGTTCACATATTCCTGATCCGTGGTCCCGGGGGGTAACGGGATATATTCTTTGAGTTACATGGAGGATTACTCTAATTGATTCAAACAAACTTTAGAATAGATAACCCAGTAGCACAGTTTAGACTACTCACTGCACGTCACTTATAATGATACATTTCACTGTTATATATTACTGTTGACTTGTTACTATTTATAATTCATGCCTGCATGCCGTGTTACCTCTTGATTTTATTATTGTTTAATATTATGACGCACTGACGTCTGGGTTTTGCATGGCCTAGATCCTTTATCTCTGTCGCAGGCTGTTCAGGAGTATTTTGATCAACAAGCCGAGTAGTGAAGATCATTTTAGTAGCTAGTTAGTTTAGTTTTATTTCGTATTTTCATTCCTGATGTGAGCCCGTATTTTGGGATGTACTTTCCAGATTGTTATTGTTACTTGAATTTATTGATTCCGCATATTATTTCTTGACTCGTTATTTCTGGCTCATGGATATGTACTAGATGGTTTCTTTTAGTTTTTCATGTTCTTGATATCTATAGACAGCCGTAATGTGACTGTGGAGCGATGTTTCCTAGCCACAGGTAGCATGGCAGGCTCTGTTACGTGCCGATCTTAGCGCACTCTGGGAAGCGGGGCGTGACACTTTCATCATCGATAATTGCTATGTCACTTACACAGTAAAATTGCCACATCATTATGATATGTCGCATGATATACTGATATGCTCACATCACTGTTCTATGTTGCATGATGTATGGATATGCTCACATTCCTGTTATATGTTTGCATACATCATGCTTTATGATTATATGCATTGATATGTTGTTTTCATGAGATTCTGGATTTGAGAATCGTGGTTATATTTCAAAAGAAAGTATGTATTGTTTTAAAAACCCGGTTTCTCTTGATATGATATTACAAGACGTCCACCATGTGTTTTCTCGGTTCTGAGATTGGCATGTGAACCCCGATTCGAGGAGCGGTAGGCACCGTCTGCGGGTACATGGTGGACCCGATGAGGTACCCAGGTCCAAGAAGACTCGTATTGTTAGACGGTGAGCCTGGCATGGGAGCACTACCTACCGGTGATAGTATTTGGACTCGACCGTTATCCGGAGGATACCGACCGGAGTCGTGAGATGATACGGGCCGATCCGGACTGATGGAGCCCGAGATATTGATATGGGCCGATCTGGACTGACGGAGCCCGAGAAATGTGGATTTACGTGTCGATGTTGGGCACGGGTTTCATGAGGTTTCGAGTGTCGATGTTGGACACTCAGGTTTCATGATTTTGTTGTGTCATTAATAGACGCATGTTGATTTATATCCTCATATTTACATGCATATGATTTCATGATATTTTCATGCATGATGTTGTTGTGTCATTGATGGACACGTAGATGTTATCTACATGCTGATAGGCATTGATTATATTGTTGGCACATATGCAGATACGGTCACTCTAGATATCATAGTATTACCTTTATGATATAGTTGACCTATGAATCGTTGTTTTATTTGATTTCTACCTGATGATGTTTTCTACTCACGAGTTGGCAACTCACCCTCGTTGTGCCACAGCTCTTGCAGGTTGACCGCATGGATCAGTAGCGGCATCGCTGGCACACAGCTTGCTTCCGGGTGATTTGCTTTGGTAGGTGGGACATTTGGATCGTACCACTCTTGTATTTACTATTCTTATTGTATCTAGTCAACTCCATCAATCAGAAACTAATATTTGTATATGTAGTAAGACTTAGCAAGACTTGTAGTTGCGAGACTTAGATCGATGGGTTATATGTTCGCTTGGTGGGTTGATGTCTTGCTTTATTCTTTATTCTTTGTGTTGATCTTCGCCGTTGGGCTTCGTATACATATATTCTGTCTTATATGCTTGTGATTCCGCCAATTGGCGAAGAGTTAGCTCCCGCTTAGGGATGCCTTTTATATTATCATATGTATGTGGTTTTGGATTAAAATATACAAAGGAAATGCTGCCCAAATTTTTAAAAGACGAAACATGTTTTTCAACTAATAAAATCCACTTGCATTTTTTATGTTCCATTATCTATGCATTTGAGAAAACATTGATTTCATCATACATTTATTTCAAAACTTCACATCTTTTTTTCCTTTAAAAAGGTTTAGATTTCTGGGCTTCGGCTTAGTTATGTTACGTTACGCCTTTAGACGTTGCGTGATTTAAGTGCCGGTCACGAACTAAATTTCGGGTCGTGACATATTTGGACATATCCATCCACCTCTCCGAAAATACCAAATTGATTTATTGCAATGTATATCGGAGGTTTGGATAGATACGACCGATGTAGCAGATTTCATCAAATTCCCTCTCATTTGTAAGGGTTTTTTTTGTCACGACCCGAAATTTGGCACGTGACAGCCCTTAAACCACGTAACGTCTACAGGCGCAACGCAATTTAAGTAAGCCGAAAACCCAGCAATCTAAAACATCAAAAGTAGTAAGTGAAAGAACATTTTTAAAACTTTGGAATCTCAAGTAAAAATCTTTAAAGTCTAAATTTACTTTCTTTAAAAATTTGGCAACACCTCCTTTATAAAACAAGCCCCCAAAAAGAGTACAACCAAAGATATAAGTAAAGCATCCCCAAACGGAAGAAAAATCCACGCCCAAAGGAGGAAAACAACCACCACAACAGATATACGACACCGTGGCGAAGAAAAGACGATAAAAAGTGAAACAGCATGAAAGACCTCCAAAGTCACTAATAATATACAATATCGTCCTCACAACTCGTCTCTAAGTCAGTACATGAAAGTAGTAGATGAAGAGTTCTGGATACAACGAATATACAATGAGCATCATCGGATAACCGCAAAACCCACCTAGCAAAACTGCACACAGTCAGCCGTAGCGGTATTCGCTGCAAAAGATTATACGATAGGAAGAAGCCCTGCCGCGTCTGCCCTGAGAGACTACCTGCAAAACACTGTGGCACAAAGGGGGTGAGTTGCCAACTCGTGAATTATAAATAACATATGCAGGTATGCACGTACTGCGATAGTCTATCACATGCAAGCTGATAGCAATAAATGGCAATATGTATATGCAACAGTCATGAAAGGTACTCTATCAGGTACTACTAATACATGAAGCAATGCATATGAAATAAATGCTGAGTGTGGGATAAAACATATCCTGTAAGTCTCATGGAACTTGAGTATCCAATATCGACACCCGAAAATATCATGAAAACTATACCTATGTGTGTGTGTGTCTCCCTCAACGACACATCAAAATCATAGAACCTGAGTGTCCAATATCGACACTCGAGAACATCATGAAAATACTCGTGTCCAGCATCAACACGTAAATCCTCTTATATATAGGGCTCCGTCAGTCCGGATCGGCCCTTGGGCTCCGTCAGTCCGGATCGGCCTCTGGGCTCCGTCAGTCCGGATCGGCCCATATATATATATATATATAGGGCTCCGTCAGTCCGGATCGGCCCATATATATATATATATATATATATATATATATATATATATATATATGGCTCCGTCAGTCCGGATCGGCCCTTGGGCTCCATCAGTCCGGATCGGCCCTTGGGCTCCATCAGTCCGAATCGGCCCAGGTCAATATCTATATAGGGCTCCGTCAGTCCGGATAGGCCCTTGGGCTCCATCAGTCCGGATCGGCCCAGATTAATATCTATATAGGGCTCCGTTAGTCCGGATCGGCCCTTGTCAATACCTCGGGCTCCGTCAGTCCGGATCGGCCCTTGGTTCTCAAATCCATAAATCACATGAAGTAAATAATAAGAATACTTGCATAGATCATTTTGATGATATATATTATATATATGTACATATATAACAGCGTTTCATACCATTGATATATATATATATATACATATATAACTGCGTTCCATACCACTAATATATATCATCAGGAGTAAAACATCCAGAAAACATCATATGAAATTCATATCTCAATGCGTAAATCCATGAAATATAATATATGCAAAATAAAACGGTAATATAAGCATATAAAGGAAAAACCGCTATTTAAATGCATCAAGTCATTAAATATATCATGCGGTTTCTAATTTCTCCAAAATCCAACGCAACATCATATAAGGGTGAACATGTAACTATAGCAAGGTATATGTGTGAACATGTAAGTATGTATGTAAGATGTACATATAGTTATATCTCATATGTGTATATACCTATCAATAATGATGTAATACCCTCTATAGGTATAGGTGTAGATGTAACAAGGTATGTGTATATACATGTCAATAATGATGCAATACGCTCTAGGTATAGGTGTAGCTATGTCCAGGTATATGTATATACATGTTAATAATGATGCAATACCCTCTAGGTATAGGTGTAATCATGTAGGCATAGCAAGACATATGTGTAAGCATGTAGGTATACAGGTATGCTATATCTCATATGCACAATGGAAATCAGAATCCATATTTCAATATCCCCAACCGATACAATATCATGTATGTATAGGTGTATGCTCTCTTTATTATACACAATGGAAATAAGGATCATGTCTCAATGCCCCTAACCAATACAATATCACATATGTATGTGTGTTGTGCGTGTCATGGCAATTATCGACGGTGTGGGTGTAGCATAAAATTTGTGCACGTGCAACATGAATCGTCAATAATAGTGCAGTGTCCAATGGGTATAAGTCCAAGCACAACAAGTAATAATATGAAATGAAGTTTTATGCACAATCTCTATATGTGCAATATGCTTAATATCATGAATCATATCATTTAATCTAGCTCAGACGCATAGCTCCATGCAGGCGATTCCCCTATAGATGTTAAATCTACTCACTGATGATCTTGGGCTAAGTATAGCCAACCACTCGTTTTTCCTTCTTCGCAGCGTCCGAAGTCCCCGCCTGCGATCCTAAAATCATACAACAATATAACAAGTTTATATTAGCAATCGACCAATAATACGTATCTCTTATGTTTGACCGACGCACCAAACTCCAAACATACTCTCAAGTATTCGTCTAGTCGCTAACGTGCGTAGCGACACTACGAAACCAATCCAAGAGCTAAAGCTACACAAAGTACATGCACTGTGTTGGATCACATAACACACGTACTCGTAACACTAGAAACAAGAAAAGTGATCCCAGATTTTGTATACAGACAAAACATAAAAATCAAGAAGGACCAAATACACTAAAACAACTGCAGACAGCTACCCTACAAAACCCACGGCCAAACTCCCTGAGATGGCCAAGGTTGCCGGAATTTCCCATCATGTCGCCGGCCAAATCTGAGCTCCAGGGGTTCATGCTTCAGGTGAAAGCTTAGGGTCTCTGGTACAACACAACTACAGTGCTAGATTTTCTAGTACACACTCTGGGTCACAGCAGATCAAAGATATCATAATATGATACTAAAAATACGATATGTGCACGAAACTTTACTTTAAGCGTTCTAAACTAAAACTAATATGCTACGCAAAATTAAAAAGACCAACTTAACAGATAGAGATCATTACCTAATCACGAAAGCTCAAAGATCCTAGCTTTCCAAGCTCCAATGGATCCTAGAGACAAAACAAGACTTGAAAAGGGATTTGGGTGAGGTTTAATGAAGTTTGGTGTAGGTTTAGTGAAGGAAGTGATGAGGGTTCAGTTTGGGTGAAGAGGAGATGAAAGATAAGTGAGAAGAGATAGTAAGATAAGAAATGAGAGTATGAATTGATAATGAGATGAGAGGTGAGTGTAGGGTAAGCTTAACCCTTGCACTTATACTCTCCCTCTCCTCATTAATGCAAGCATGAGTCTCCTCATGAATCACCTTGCCACCTCTTCACAATCCAAAACAAAGGAACATATCTCACAACAAATATCAAGGGTTTAAGGTTAAGGTTAAACAGGGCAATAGATTAGATTAAAGTGTCATGCCACTAAACAAGGTTAACACAAGCAAACCCTCACATTAACTTGCACAAGTGTGTGTAAGACATAACAAATAATAATAAATTATTAATTAAATGTTATAAAATGTTAAGAAACCAGATTGGTAAACTTCTTAGAGAAAACCCGCATTATCGCTTAATTAACACTAATCGCATTCTAAGGTGTTACAATCTCCCCCCTAAAGAAAATTCGTCCCCGAATTAAAAATTCTTACTATGTGTACCTTCGAAGAGATGAGTGCAAAACTTCCACATCTCACTCGCAGCCTCCCAAGTGATCTCCTCACTAGACGGCTACGCCAAAGAAACCCCCCACAGATGGCAAGACCCTTGACCGAAGTTTCTCCACCTGCCGACCCACTAACACTATCGTCTGCCGGTGAACAAAAAGATCACGTCCAAACTAAATGGTCTGGTGCTAAATCATGTGAGAAAGTTCATGAAGGTGTTTGCAAGTATCAACACAAGGAATAAGGGGTGAATACTCAAAAATCTGGGCGGAAGTGCCAACTTATAGGCATCGGAACTAACTCGCTAAAGGATTTCAAAAGGACCTACAATCTGGGACTAAGCTTCCCAAAACTCAACATGCCATTCATCCAAAAAATCCGTAGGAATACATGATCTTCCACCGCGAACTCAAGTCTGCGACCACCACGGTCGGCATAAGACTTCTGTCTGCACTGGGCTGCTCTCATCCTGACCTAAATCAACCGGATCATCTCCGAAATCTTTAGACTAGCTGGGGTCCAAAAATCCAGCTCTCGCGGAGTTAGTAAAATAGACTGGCGATCGACACAACCTACCACATAAGGCCTGAAAGTTGCCATTTGAAATGTCTCCTGATAACTGTTATCGTAGGAGAACTCCATCAATGGCAAGTGACGATCCCACATCCAACAAACAATTAGTACGTACGCACAAGCATATCCTCCAGAGTCTGTATAGTCCGCTCTGTCTGACCATCGGCCTACGGATGGAAAGCGGAACTAAAGCTCAACCAGTACCCAAGGCTTCCTGAAGCTTCTGCCAAAGACGGCTAGCGAACGGGTGCCTCTATTGGATACAACGCATGAAGGAACTCCGTGCAAACACACAACTTACCGAAGAACGAGCAAACTGAGCATACTGAGCATATCCGGACAATAATTCTCCTAAATGGAGTCACACCCTGTCAAATCCTTGGTAGACACCACGACGAAATTCATGGAGATCTACTCCCATTTGCACTCTGGAACGGTAAAAAGGTTGCAACTCTCCTGCCGGTCTCAAATGCTCAACCTTAGCTCTCCGACAAGCCAAGCACTTCAAACGAAATCCGAAACTTCACTCATCATCCCTGCCCACCAGTAACTAACTCTCAAGTCATGTTACATCTTGGTGGAACTTGGATGAACACTGAAAGTTGACTGATGTGCCTGCTCTAGGACCTCGCGTCACTACCCATCAGTATCTCACATAAGCAAGTCCCGCAACGTAGCACATCCTGGTCATAAATCAAGAACTCCGAATCTTTACCCTGCCGAACATGCTCAAGAATCTCAGACAAACAAGCATCGGCGGGTTGTGCCTCACGAAAACGATTAAGTAAAAGTGGACGGGCGCGGACATGAGCAAGTTATCCCCTCAGTACAGGCGAACTTAAGCTGTACTCAATGGTCGCACAAGAACTGTAAATCTGCAGAAGACTGTCTCTGAACTGCGCACAACTGGAATAAGTTACCCTCGGGCCTACGACTCAAAGCATCAGCTACCACAATTGCCTTGCCATGGGTAATAAAGGATCTCATAATCACAATCCTTCACAAGATCAATCCAACGACACTGTCTTAACAATCAAAACCTGCTGTAGGAAGATTAAGCTCTGGTGGTCTGTGAAAATATGACACGACTCTCCGTACAAGTAGTGTCTCCAAATCTCCAGCACAAGACCACTGCGGCCATTTCCAGATCATGAGTGGGATAAATCCTGCTCGTACTTCTTCCAACTGTCGGGAAGCATAAGCGATAACTCTATCATGCTACATCAGTATACAATCGAGTGCCACTCATGAAACATAACATTAATTGACAAAGTCGCCTAATCCAGAAAGCAAAGATAGAACCGGTGCAGTCGTCAACCGAGTCTTCAACCGCTGAAAACTCAGCACGCATGCCTCAGTCTAAAGAAAAGGAACTTCCTTCCTTGTCAGTACGGTCAACGGTGCAACGATACTCAAGAAATCCTGCATGAAACGGCGGTAAAAATTGGCTAAGCCCAAAAAGCTGCGGACCTCTGTCACTGAACAGGTCTGGGCCAAAGCTGTACGGCTTCGATCTTCCTCGGGTCCATACGAATATTGTCTCCTGTAACCACATGACCTAGAAAGTCAATACTATCAAGCCTGAAGGAAACACTTCAGGAATTTAGCAAACAGCTAGTGCTCTCTTAATGTCTGCAAAGCAATCCTCAAGTACTACTCATGTTCCTCATGACTCTTGGAATAGACCAGAATGTCATCAATAGCACAACAATACACTGGTCGAGGAACGACCTGAAGAATCTAGTTCATCACATCCATGAGTGCCGCTAGGGCATTGGTGAGTCCAACGACACCACCAAAACTCACAATGCCCGTAGCGCGCACAAAAACAGTCTTCGAAATGTCATCACTCCGAAATCGCGACCAATGATGACTTGATCCCAAATCAAACTTAGAAAAATGTCTCGCATCCTGGAGCTGATCAAAGAAATTGTTAATACGAGGTAAAGGATGCCTAATCAGCACCGTAACTCGGCTCAACTGACGATCAATCAATACATAACCTCAAACTGCCGTCCTTCTTCTTGACGGACAGAATATAAGCTCCCTAAAGCGAAACACTTGGACTTACAAGTCCCCCTATCAAGCAACTCTGCAGCTGATTCTTAAGCTCCCTAAGCTCCGCCGGCTCATCTGGAACAATGTCGGAAAATATCGCCCAATAGAAACCCGGTCCAACGAATCCACTGTGGCTCCGGTATCATAAATGAAAGCCAAGAATCCTCGACATCCTCTCCTCAAAACCCGACTAGCGAAAAAGGCTGAAATCAAGCTGTGAGGGGCGGCACCACAGTCCTACTATACAACAAGAACTGACCCACCGGGAAAACCAAAACCTGATTGTCTTCTCGCGGCAGTCCACAGACGTATAGCACGTAGCTAACCAGTCCGTGCCCAGGTGAACGTCAAAGTCCAACATCTCAAGAAGGATCAAATCGACGGACGAATCCCTATCTCCTACCTAATTAGCACATGTCCGAAACACGTGTCGCGTAACCAAACGATCGCTAACAGGAGTAAACACAACAAACGGCTGATCTAGCATACACGACCCTCGTCCCAACCTCGGTACGAAGTGTGTAGAATAAACGATGCATAGATCCCGAATTAAACAACAACCATGTGCATCAAAAGAACATACGAATAAGACAATGTTGTGTACTGATAGTAAGGAATAACTGGGTAACAGGGGTGGCAACCTCCTGTCGCTGCGATCGAATGGCCTCAACCAACGATCCCATCATCTGGCGCAAATCCTGCATCTTTACCTCAAGCCTAGCGATACGATCTATCGAAGTTGGATCAATCTGCTCCTGTACAGCGAGCGTACCGTCCTGGTCAGTCCTCGTCCCAAACGAGTCAATTCTGACCTCGGCTCTCGCTGCCTCTTTCTGAGCCCTCATAGTCATCGGCAGCAAAAGGCTAGAAATGGAAATAGGATTCAATAAGAACACGGAAATCGAATCACAAGAATGTATATAATCACGGATGGAATTTCAAGCAATTAGTACTTAGGGCACTTAGGCGGAGTACCGTGTCGTAAGTATGCCGCGGACATACGCACGCTACATCACTCTGCTTAAGCTACCTACTCCATCATACCAAGGTCATTCTACACTCTGAAAGCTAAAACTTAGCGCTCTGATACCAACTTTGTCACGACCCGAAATTTGGCACGTGACAGCCCTTAAACCACGTAACGTTTACAGGCGCAACGCAATTTAAGCCGAAAACCCAGCAATCTAAACCATCAAAAGTAGTAAGTGAAAGAACATTTTTAAAATTTTGGAATCTCAAGTAAAAATCTTTAAAGTCTAAATTTACTTTCTTTAAAAATTTGGCAGCACCTCCTTTGTAAAACAAGCCCCCAAAAAGGGTACAACCAAAGATATAAGTAAAGCATCCTCAAACGGGAGCAAAATCCATGCCCAAAGGCGGAAAACAACCACCACAACAGATATACGACACCGTAGCAAAGAAAAAACGATAAAATGTGAAACAACATGAAAGACCTCCAAAGTCATAAATAATATACAATATCGTCCTCACAACTCGTCTCTAAGTCAATACATAAAATTAGTAGATGGAGAGTACTGGATACAACGAATATACAATGAGCATCATCGGATAACCGCAAAACCCACCTAGCAAAATTTCACACAGTCAGCCGTAGCGGTATCCGCTACAAAAGATGATATGATAGGAAGAAGCCCTGCCGCGACTGCCCTGAGGGACTACCTGTAAAACACTGTGGCACAACAGGGGTGAGTTTCTAACTTGTGAATAGTAAATAACATAAGCAGGTAATCGCAGATATGCACGTACTGCCATAGTCTATCATATGCAACCTGATAGCAATAAATGGAAATATATATATGCAACAGTCATGAAAGGTACTCTATCAGGTACTACTAATACACGAAACAATCTATATGAAATAAATGCTGAGTATGGAATAAAACATATCATGTAAGTCTCATGGAACCTGAATGTCCAACATCGACACCCAGAAACATAATGAAAACTATACCTGTGTGTGTGTGTGTATCCCTCAACGACACATCAAAATCATGGAACCTGAGTGTCCAACATCGACACTCGAAAACTTCTTGAAAATACTCGTGTCCAGCATCGACACATAAATCCTCATAAATATAGGTCTCCGTCAGTCCGGATCGGCCCGTAGGCACCGTCGGTCCGAATCGACCCCGGGGCTCCGTAGTCCGGATCGGCCCATATATATATATATATATAGCTCCGTCAGTCCGGATCGGCCTTTGGGCTCCGTCAGTCCGGATCGGCCTAGGTCAATGTCTATATAGGGCTCCATCAGTCCGGATCGGCCCAGATCAATATCTATATAGCGCTGCATCAGTCCGAATCGGCCCTTGTCAATATCTCGGGCTCTGTCAGTCCGGATCGGCCCTTCGTTCTCAAATCCATAAATCACATGAAGCAAAGAATAAGAATAATTGCATAGATCATTATGATGTATATATTATATATATGTACATATTTAACAGCGTCCCATACCATTGATATATATATATATATATATAACAGCGTCCAATACCACTGATATATATCATCAGGAGTAAAACATCCAGAAAACATCATATGAAATCCATATCTCAATGCGTAAATACATAAAATATAATATATGCAACATAAAACAGTAATATGAGCATATAAAGGAAAAACTACTATTTAAATGCATCAAGTCATTAAATATATCATGCAGTTCCTAATTTCTCCAAAATCCAACGTAATATCATATAAGGGTGAACATGTAACTATAGCAAGGTATATGTATGTACATGTAAGTATGTATGCATGCAAGATGTACATGTAGTTATTTCTCATATGTGTATATACCTATCAATAATGATGTAATACCCTCTAGGTATAGGTGTAGCTATGTCCAGGTATGTGTATATACATGTCAATAATGATGCAATACCCTCTAGGTATAGGTGTAGCTATGTCCAGGTATGTGTATATACATGTCAATAATGATGCAATACCCTCTAGGTATAGGTGTAGCTATGTCCAGGTATGTGTATATACATGTCAATAATGATGCAATACCCTCTAGGTATAGGTGTAATCATGTAGGCATAGCAAGGTATGTGTATAAGCATGTAGGTATACAGGTATGCTATATCTCATATGCACAATGGAAATCAGAATCCATATTTCAATATCCCTAACCGATACAATATCACGTATGTATAGGTATATGCTATCTTTGTTATACATAATGGAAATAAGGATCATGTCTCAATATCCCTAACCAATACAATATCATATATGTATGTGTGTTGTGCGTGTCATGGCAATTATCGACGGTGTGGGTGTAGCATACAATTTGTGCTCGTGCAACATGAACCGTCAATAATAGTGCAGTGTCCAATTGGTACAAGTCCAAGCACAACAAGTAATAATATGCAATGAAGTTTTATGCACAATCTCTATATCTGCAATATGCTCAATATCAAGAATCATATCATTTAATGTAGCTCAGATGCATAACGCCATGCGGGCGATTCCCCTGTAGATGTTAAACCTACTCACTGATGATCTTGAGCTAAATATAGCCAACCACTCGCTTTTCCTTCTTCGCAGCGTCCGAAGTCCCCGCCTGCGATCCTAAAATCATACAACAATATAACAAGTTTATATTAGCAATCGACCAATAATACGTATCAACTACGTTTGACCGATGCACAAACTCCAAACATACTATCAAGTGTTCGTCTAGTGGCTAACGTGCGTAGCGACACTGTGAAACCAACCCAAGAGAAAATGCTACACAAAGTACACGCACCGTTTCGGATAACGTAATACACGTACTCGTAACACTAGAAACAAGCAAAGTGATCTCAGATTTCGTATACAGACAAAACATAAAAATTAAGCAGGGCCAAACACACTAAAATAACTGCAGACAGCTACCCTACAAAACCCAAGCCCAAACTCCCTGAGATGGCCGAGGTCGCCGGAATTTCCTATCATGTCGCCGGACAAATCCGAGCTCTAGGGGTTCGTGCTTCAGGTGAAAACATAGGGTCTCTGATACAACACAACTACACTGCTAGATTTTCTAGTACACACTCTGGGTCACAGCAGATCACAGACATCATAATATGACACTAAAAATATGATATGTGCACGAAACTTTATTTTAAGCGTTCTAAACTAAAACTAATAAGCTACGCAACATTAAAAAGACCTATTTAACAGATAGAGATCATTACCTAACCACGAAATCTCAAAGATCCTAACTTTCCAAGCTCCAATGGATCCTAGAGGCAAAACAAGACTGGAAAAGGGATTTGGGTGAGGTTTAATGAAGTTTGGTGTAGGTTTAGTGAAGGAAGTGATGAGGGTTCAGTTTGGGTGAAGAGGAGATGAAAGATAAGTGAGAAAGAGAGAGTGATATAAGAAATGAGAGTGTGTAAGGTGATAATGAGATGAGAGGTGATTGTAGGGTAAGCTTAACCCTTGCACTTACTCTCTCCCTCTCCTCATTAATGCAAGCCTGACTCTCCTCATGAGTCACCTTGCCACCTCTCCACAATCCAAAACAAAGGAAAATATCTCATAACAAATATCAAGGATTTAAAGTTAAGATTAAACATGGCAATGGATTTGATTAAAGTGGCATGCCACTAAACAAGGTTAACACAAGCAAACCCTCACATTAACATGCACAAGTGTGTGCAAGCCATAACAAATAATAATAAATTATTAATTAAATGTTATAAAATGTGAGGAAACCAAATTGGTAAACTTTTTACAGAAAACCTACTTTATCGCTTAATTAACACTAATCACATTCTAAGGTGTTACATTTTTTTATTGTGGGGACACTCTTCTCTACAGACGCAAGCTCCTGCAGTTAATTTCGTTACCGCGTTGCGATAGCCACTTTCTCCTGCTCTAGAAGGTCACTTCGTGTCGTTATTTTGTTCGTTAAGATTACCCATGGATTGTATATAGGGACTAGTTTATGTCATCACCTGTAGGGTGCGGATTAGTCCAAGTCCGTATATTTTATATTTGGAGATTGAACTTAGGTTGTATGTTCCGCCAGTTCAAAGAATATTTTGTTTTATTTAAGAACTGTTAATCTATTTTTTTTAGATTAAGGTCAACTTAAATATATGAGTATTTGGGCTCAAGTTATTTTAACTAAAGATGCGTTAGTCCTATCTGAGACTAAAATCAACTTAGCAACATTTTAAGGATCATTTTTTTTATTTAAGATCCAACAACAGAGCTTTTGGGCTCAGTTGCAAGTAACTTCAGAGACTTAGCCAATTTGTGCTGGGTCTATTCATTCTTGGGCTTTCCTTCCTTTTTTCAGAAGTGCTAAGCACTTATTTGTGGTTCTAGCGTTCACGTAGGAAACACATGAAGCACTCAGATATGGGCACTGCCTAATCAGTGCTAAGCACTTGACTGAATATAGAGTGCTAAGCACTTTTTATGGCGCTCAAGTGGGGAGCACGTGAGGCATCGAGTCTTTTGTTTTGGGCGCTCACGTGAGAAGCATGTGAGGCGCTGAGTCCTATTTAAGGGAATCTTTTCGGCATTCATATGTGTTTCACGTGAGGCGCCAAATCCTTTTCTTTTAGAGATTGAACTTTTGTTAATGGCATTTTGGCCATTAATGATCACCAAGATCTATATTTTGAAGATCCGGGATCGTTTTTTATTAGAAAACTGAGTTCTTCTGTTTCTTTTTTAAGAGCTAAGTTCTTTCATGTATGGTTAAACCATGTTTGTAAAGGAATTAAATTCTTAGAACATACGTTCTCTTCTCTCCATTTCTTTTAATCTATTTTTTTCCCCTTGATTTTGAATTTGAAGAACATAATCTCCTCGATGAGAATTAAATTCTTAACTTGTAGCGAGATTTGCTTTGCAAATCTCATATCAGAGGAAGAACTAAGTTCTTTTTATGAAGGGCTAAACCCTTATTTTTTATGCTAAGGAAAGGAGATACATTTTATCTCTTATTTTTTTCTTTATCTAGGGTTTAGAATTAGCGAGGATCTACTTCTTTGGAAGGAGAATTGAATTCTCAGTTTTTTGGCTTCTGGTTTTTTTTGCAGAAGCTTGGGGGTCGATCTTCTTTTTGAGATTTGAAGTCTCGGTTCCTTTATATTGGAGAGGCGGGTTTGTTGATTATTTTGAGAAAATCTCTTATTTGAGAGATACTAATTGACTTAATTGGCCTCAAAAATTGTTCGGGGGATTTTATCCACCGTTGGATCTTTGAACCGAAGAATTTCTGTTTTTACAGAATATATTTTCTTATTTTTAACAAAATTAGGGATATATTTTCCCATAGATAGAATTTAATTCTATTAAACTGTGATTTTTAATCACCATTGGATCTTTAATCCAAGGGTGCTCTGAGTATATCTTTCTCATTTGGAAAGATTAGAAAAATATTTTCCCAAATCTAGAATTTAATTCTATTATTGGATCTTTGATCCAATCGTCCTCTGTTTAACAGAGAAGACCTTTTCATTTAAAAACAAAGGTCAGGGAAATATTTTCCCCTAATAGAATTTAATTCTACCATCGGATCTTTGATCCAACGGCTATATTTAACTGAGAATGCCCCCAGTTTTTTAGGAAAATATTCTCCATGGAGAATTTAATTCTACCCTCTTTAATTTTGGGCGCTGACACTCACGTGCTATGCATGTGGGCGCCGCCTAAGAATTTAATTTTTATATAAACAGGCGCTCATGTGCCTTGTACGCCGGCACTAACATGTGTTTCACATGAGACGCCAATATAGGATTTTTTTAATCCTAATAAATGCTGGCGCTGGCGCTCACGTATATTTCATGTGAGGCGTCGTCAGAGGATTAGCCAGCGCCCACGTGTGTTTCACGTAAGACGCTGTCTCAATTATTATTTTTCCTAAGTTAACATCTTCCTTTCCAACGCCTTCTTTTAGTCGGAGCATAGAAATAGTTCCATAACATTTTCTGTGCCGAGACTTGAATACTTTCGCTTTATAATATGAAGAAATGTTCTTCTTCTCCTTGAACCATTTCTACATAGAAAGAGTCAAGGCCTGTAATTGTCCATTTGCTCCTCGGCAGCCATGGGAGGTGCCTATCTAGGAAATTATTTCTCGTTTTACTGCACGCTTAGTGAATCCCACTCTTACGGATAATCAATGCAACACGGTGATGCACAAGCTCCTGACCCGTAGGGGGTCCTGTCGGCTCTATTTGGCTCCGGTTGATCTTCCTGGCCGTGCTTGATAATATTCATCCTCATCCAATGGAGATGAATCTAGCGATGCTCGACGCAGCGAAGGACAAGATCGACTACGTTCATGAGGCATTCTTGGTTACCAAGCCTCTGAGGGATCGTTTTGTTCATTTGCTGAGCCAAATACAGGCTCAGCAGGCCATATGTCTACTTTCACCGATGAGCACGGTATTGATCGATGGGGAGCGACTCTTCATGAAGATCACCACTACAATATGGTAGTGCAGGCAGAGAGGGAGTTAGAGAACTTTATTTATTGTTTTGTTAACCCTTGTATCTCTAATCCCATATTTGGTGATCTCTTCCTTGTAAAATAAAATGTTTATTTAAATGCATTTATTTTATTGTTGACTGTCGAATGCTTCATTTCCAACACATGTTCTTCCTTTGGTTGTATCGTTTAAATATATATGCATCCTCCACGTGTGCACGCGTCATGCGTTAACCTTCCATACGCGTATATAAATTTGCATGCTTTCAACGCTATTATTCATCCAAGTACATATATGTTTGTAAGTGAATGCTCAAACTGTATGAACAACAGGTGTTTACCGCCAAAAACAGAAATGAACCGGGATAAGTCGTCTTGTCTAAATTTGAGGGCAAATGCTATTTGAAACATATCTGTCCACCTCTCCGAATATGCAAAGTTGATTTATGACTCCATATATCGGAGGTTTGGACAGATACAATCGCTGTAGCGTGACTTTATCAGATTCCCCCTCATCTGTGATGGGTTTTCTTTTTGCTGGGACGCTCTTCCCTGCAGGCGCAAGCTCCTGCAGTTAATTACGTTATCGCGTTGTGGTAACAACTTTCTCCTGCTCCAAGCAGATCGCTTCGTGTCGTGTTGTATTTTTGTTTCCCGTTGATTGTATATGGAGACTAGTTTATGCCATCGTCTGTAGGGCGCGGATTAGTCCAAATCCCTATATTAGATTTGGGTTTGAACCTAGGTCATATGTTCCACAGTTTAAAGGATATTTTATTTTATTTAAGGACCGTTAATCTTGTTTTAAATTCAGATCAACATAAATAAATGTGAGCATATAGGCTCAATTTATTTTAACAAAGGATACGTTAGTCTTATATAAGAATAAGATCAACATAGAAATATCGTTAAGGATCATTAAATTTTGTTAAGATCCATCAACAGAGCACAAGGGCTCGGTTGCAATGAACAATATGGGTTCAAGCAAATTTTAGAGACTTAGCCAATTTTGGGCTCAGTCTTGGGCTTTTTCATCATTCAACATTGCTAAGTACTTAGTCTTTTGACTATGGATATAATGTCCAAATTATGCTCTGGCGCTCACGTGGGTATCATGTGAGGCGCTATGACTTGGGCGTTACCATATCAGTGCTAAGCATTTAAGCATTTTGAATATATAATTCTAAGCACTTTTGTACAGCGCTCATGTAGGTATCATGTGAGGCACTCCAGCTTGCCAATTTTTAAATGCTTACATGGTCAGCACGTGAGGTGTCAGATCTTTACTGATGGGCGCTCATGCGTGAGGCACATGCGGCGCTGAGTTTATGGGCACTCACGCGTGAGGCACGTGAGATGCTGAATCTTTATTTATGAGCACTTACATGTGAGGCACATGAAGCACCGTTTTCATGAGCTCCTTTGAGCGCTCACGTGAATATCATGTGAGGCGCTATCTTCACAAAATCTTGTGAGTGCTCACGTGGATATCACGTGAGATACTGTGTTTTTAGAGATTAACCATCTACTTTTTTTTAGAGAAGTTAAACTTCTGTTAATGGTATTTTGGTCATTAACGGTCACCAAGATTACTGTTTTGAAGATCTGGGATCGGATTTTTTTAAGAACTAAGTTTTTCTGTTCTTTTTTATAGGAGCTAAGTTCTTTGAAGGGTTGAACCCCCTTTTTCTTAGAAATTAAATTCCCGGAATATGCATTCCATTTCTTTTCTTCATATTTCTTTTTTTATACCTAGTTTTCCTCCTTAGATCTTGAATCTGAAGAACAAAATTTACCCGATAAAAATTAAATTCTCAACTTATGAAAGATTTGTCTTGAGGATCTCAGACCCAGAGAAAAAACTAAGTTCTTTATAAAGGGTTAAACTCTTGTATTCATGTATGATAGGTAAAGGAGATATTTTTATCTCTGCTTTTTTCTTTACCAAAGGTTTGAAAGGAGCAAGAAGGTGCTTTTCTTCAGCAAGAGAATATTCTCAGTTGTAGCTTTTTTTATCACCTTATGAGGTTTCATTTTCTTCTGAGACTTGAAGTCTCGGGTCCTTTATATAGGTGAGGAAAAATTGTTGATTAGTTTGAGAAAATCTCTTATTGAGAGATATTAATTGATTTAATTGATCTTAAAGATCTCCCGGGGAATTTTTGTTGGATATGTATGCCCTAAAGGCCATTATTGTATATGTATACATGTGGATGCCGGGGATATGTATGTAGAGGACGATCTTGCTCAGTTATATAGTATATTATTTGAGTTGTCTTTATCAGAATATGTGTATTTATTTCTATTGATGTTTTATCCAGCTTGCACATATTGATAAAGACTCGATATAGTAGTATACTATTATGGTTTGACTTTATCTTAACATGGCATATGTTATACACGTTATTACATTTTGCGGTTACATGTTGATAAAGCCCGTAGGATCTTGCTTGACTACCTGCGTTATGATGGCGATCATACTTGTGAGAGCTGGGTAGTCTATAAGCACATCCTTAAATGTCCCAAGTCGCAGAAGTATCGAGATCGGGTATCGATACTCCAGAATAGACTTGTGTGCACGTTTCTAGACCCCGACGAGGGACGGTGGTTGGTCCCACAACCATTGGTATGATCACCTAAGATTGTATACGGGTGCTCACTGGAGTGAGTACACTGGACGGACTCGTTGAGAACCTTTAGATGGTATTATACTTATCGTCATATAGCGATTCTCTTGTGACATGTATATAGGTTAGTTTTTGGACCTGAGATCGTCATTTGTCTCGTGTGAGTTCCCACTATGCTTTGATCACTACCCTACCACAGCTCTACTGAGTCGTGCAAACAGGTTTTGGTTGGGTACAGTACCGAGCCGCATAAAGGCAGTGAGTGATTGTCAGGGATTCATATCTCCAGTTATTGGGAGTTGATATCGCACTGTGTTAGATTGGTCAAGACCATAAACCCTTGTCCAAGGCAGTTGGGATTTACTGATAGGTTGATCAGTAGTTTCCCGGATAGGTCCTGAGCTGAATCATTATGAATTATCGGGTTATTAGGGTCTGGCGCTTACCACCCCCTAGATCAGGTATGTGATACTCTTAGACGAAGAGACCGGACTGTATGGATATTTTCACGGATAGGCTCAGTAGGGATCCGGATGAGTTTGCTCGTCGGCTTTCCTTTTCGACAGGTACCCGGGAAGCCGTTACGTACAGCTAGTGCCGTTGACGTGCTTGTGGTTATGGATTTATCCAGTAACGCACTGCCAGCATATTATCGAGTCTTTAGAGTCCCACACAGAGGGTTTCTCTGCTTCAGGAGAAATGATATAGAGGCCGTATGGTTTTACGGCAGGGTTCGATCACATACGTGTACTTATGCATGTATGATGTTCGGGCGGATAATACTAGCGGGCTTTGGTTTAAGCCGGATCCTAGTATTATATTGTTGGATTATTTTCGTCTCTTTTTTATTCGTATTTTTCGGAATACGGATACGAGTATATATATACGGATGAGGGGTATTCTTGTAATTTTTGACAAGAATGCTTCTAGAAGAAAACACCTCATTTGTTATTTAATCTTTTTGATTAAATGGTAAATGAGGTGGAGGTATGAGATGTTTACTTTTATTAAGTGAACCATGGTTACTTGATGACTTATTTAGTGAGTCATGGATTACTATTGAGGTAAGGTGGCATCTAGATATTTTTTGGAAATTATCTAGATATTTTGTGGTAAATATCTTTGCCTAATAAATTTAAAAAAGATGAGCCATTATTCACTTCACAATATCTTTTCACACTCGCTCTCCTCCAAGATCTCTTCTTCTTTCTCTTACCCTAACTTGTCTCATGAGTTGAGAATCCTAGGGTTCAAGAGACTAAACAAATCCTAAGTACTCTCTACATCATATAGGGTACTTAGATTATCATACTAAGTAACCTAGTTACCTTGGTTTAAAGGTAGGAGCTCAAAATAGATACTCTTGGGTGGATCATCTTTGACGTGAGGAAGCCATCGATCAAGCTCGATTATGGAGGCCACTAGGAGCGTGCTAAAGGAGAGGAGTGAAGACCCGAAGGACTTGAGTCTCTTGGTATATACTCTTTTCATAGTAGATAGCTTCTTTAATTGCTAGTTAGGTTTATCAGAGATCCAGTTTGGGGTTATTCTAGCGCCAAGTTTATATCGTTAGAAAAAAATTTGTTCCGCAATATGTTTCGGTTGATGGCCAGGGCGTTATCATGAACTTTCATGGTATCAGAGCCAGCTCATAAACCCTATACTAGCAGTTTTAAATGACGTTAAAGCAATGAAGCCGAAACAACTCCGAAACAATCGCCAAATATTCAAGTTTCTGTTATTTTTTTAAAGTCTTCAAAAAATTATTTAAACAATTGCAGAAGGCTTCTCATGTTGTAACTAGAACACCAGTAAAAAACGAGACCCAAACTCTTCGACATGGCCGGCGAGAATGCTAATATTCCCAGTTTCGCCGGCCTTGTTGACATATTGGGTTTTGAATTTTTTTGTGTTCTGTGTTCTTGAATATTGTTTCTCTGGTATTGTTTGATTTTGCCCATTTTGGATATTTTGCAATCTTTGGATTTGGGGAAATACGAGGTATTTCGAAGTCATTGATTTTTAACACTGTTTAATAATTTCTGTATATACACTTCTATCTGCGACCGTGAATGTCATTTGAGTGGTATAACTCGTCTAACTACTATATGTTCTTTTAGATGGGTTTGCGAACATGACGTTTCACGTTGATGTTTTGTGTTTGTGCTGTGGTTGTGGTTGGATTGTCGTGGTGGATAGCTTGATGTTGCAATGATAGTTGTACGGTTAAGATTCATTTGTATATTCATATTGCGGAGCGAGCGTCCGACATGTGGACAGCCGTCATTGCTTGTTGTATATTATTTGTTTGGGACACGACTGGGTTGAGGTCGATGTCACCATTGTACATATTATTTTCATTTTCTGTACTAGGATTACCGCGCGGGGAGAGCATGAATAGCCGGGTTCTAGGAGGCAACAAGCCTGCATCTCATGGTGTTGAGAAGGAGGGGGCTTCACTCTAGAATTGGCGGGCTATTTGCCGCACTCGTAGGGGGTATAGGATGACCCGCTGAGGGGCGCTCAAGTTACCGGATCCCATGGAGTGCTGGATAGCCCATTCACTTTGTTGATTGGGGTTTCTTCACTTCTGGGATTGGATGGTAACTTGCCGCGCTTGTAGGGGTCAAGGTTTTCATTACACAGGTTATCTACATGACCGGGAACGTCGGGTTTTATTTACGTCTCATGTGAAACCCGAGGCTCCAAGATTATCCGCCATTCTATGTTATTTGCTGAGATTCTGTGATGTTGCTTATTATCATGCCTGGGACGAATGTTATATATATATATAGACACACACACACACACACACACACACACTAGTAGATGTTGTATATGTTTTGCACCCGCGCTAGTCCAACCCCCACTCTGCCGTTAGTTAAGTAACCTAACGGGTGATGACGGGGCCCAGTGGCGAATGCGGGTGGCATATACGTATATTGTATTTTCGTTATTTTCTTGTGTGATAGGATTAATTGATGGGACGACATTAATTTTGATTAATGCAAGAAAAGAAACCTAAAAAGATATTGTTGGAACAAATTTCGAAAAACTATAGATATATTCTTTAGCTTTGCATAGTGGTATTCGGTTGTGAATATCCAGCACCTCATTCTAGGAGGCAAGAGCCAAGATCCCTTCGCGGGGAGTGACCTCTTGAGCAAAATTTTATACTGTAGATTACTCAGTTTTCTTCAAAACCAGAAGTTTTCAAAAGCGGAACTTAAACCACTCCTTTTCAAAACTGCTCAGGTTCCTTCAATGATATCAAGTTCATTACGTTAAAGGGTTTTTCGCCAAAAACCCAGTCGTAGCCCTCCGTCATTTTGGATTGGTAGTGCTTAGTATTCATGCTACGCATTTCGATCTTTAGTCGAGGTGTAGTGTTCAGTAGCTGTGTAATACTTTTCTGTTGCATGGTAATGCGATTGGTTAGGACAGTCGTTCGATCATTTTGATCTTTAGTCAAGGTTCATATGGGTGAGTCTAATGCAATCAAGATAATGAGGGGTAGAACTTGACTAGGGCCTTTTGACATTTTGATGTTTAGTCAAGGTCACTAGGATCCTAGAGGCAAAAACTACATCCGGAGTTTCAAATATACAGGAAACTTGCAGTTTTAGCATACTTTCTGGAGTGTGGTGACTAGAGTGGATTCCATCTAGGTCATCACACAATGATAGTTGGATCCCGATCCCACCGATGAGTAGGATTACTCTTGGGAGATTATTTCACTTAACAATCAATGCTATAAACTAAGTAGGTGTCTAGAACAGTGTTAGCGGGGCTCTACCTCTAGGGAAAACTGATTACATAATTAAGGAACTTCGCGAAAGCGTTGGAAAACATTCCTCAAAGTACCGACACTAGCCTGGACGAAAGGTTAAGCAAGTGTTGTGACGTGCGATTAATCCTAACTAGTTCTTCTTTTAGGGTTTGAAGAAGAATTTGAGAAAACAGTGGGAGCCATCCTGATTAGATAAATTAATAACCAATCTAATCTAGCAAGAGCGCACGCTAAGTTTTTATTTTCTCTCTCTCCATGTAGCAACCATTTCACGCCCTAATCAAGATAATAAAATGTATCGCTTGACCGATCCGAATTCTTATTCCGGGCGGGGGAACGTCGGTTCGGCTCTAAACTATGACAACTGTCATGAGTATGAGCAAGGGAAAGGGGATTATATGAATTCCTTGGTGACCCTAAGGAAGAAGAAGCATATTATTGCGTCTCCTTCAGGTGTTTTTGTTATTGAGAACTGTTTTTCAGTCATTCCTACCTCCTGGGTACTAGATACCGGATCAGGATCTCATATTTATAATTTATTGCAGGGACTGAGAAAAAGTAGGATAGTTGGATCTGGTGATATGTCCCTCGGAGTGGGGAACAAAGCACAAGTTGATGCTACTGCCGTCGGTGAATATCACCTAGTATTTGTAAGTCCACGTTGCGACCCCCGGTTCTTACGGGGAGGCGGAAACGGTATAAAATACAAATTTTTATCGCAAGAGGCAACATGGACTAAACAAGGTCGGGATCGTGTCTAAACTAAACTAGCAAATACGCTAAAGGGAGTTAGCTACTCGGAAAGATGGTTATACCTAAACTTGAACTCCTTCTTCTTGAAACCTTGTAGAGGTTGATGGTTCTCTTCTCGTCGCCTTCTTCCGTCGAAGATGGATCCACCTCGAGGGTTCGACCTTTGGGCTCTTCCTCGATCTTTGAGTGAACTAGGGTTTCCGGCTTGCCAAACCTTGAACCTAGAATGAGTAGAGAGTGACTAGGGGTTGCTTTTCTTTTTAAAGAGAAGGATTCTCAACACATGAGAAGGGTTCTCTTTTGCTAGAGGAAGAAGAAGATGAAGTGAGGAGAGAGAAGCTAAATGAGATAATGAGCTATCTTTTTCTTTCTTGCAACCATAATGCCAAAAGAAAAAGAATTATCTAAATAATAATAATTCAAAATAAGAATAGTTGATGGTAATTTGGAATGACCACTATCATGCTTCATTAAATGAAATGTAAGCATGAATCAAGGAGGATCTTTACAAAGCATGATGGTGGTCAACATTCAACCATGGTCAACAAGTCAACCATGGTCAACAAGTCAACAAAATCAACCATAACATAATTCTCATTTAATTACTATTATTAATAGATAATCCATAAATCCATTAGGGTTTGGAAAATGATGACTGTCAACTGTGCATACGCACCCGTTCCGAAACCCTAATGAAAAACCTCATCCTCCGCCTCAAGCAACTGTGCATACACACCTGCATTCTCGTTCCGAGGAACAAGAATACCGAGATATAAAAGCAACCCCAAAACATATACCAGTATCTGGCTCAAACCAGAGCCTGCCAGTATAATCCGTCCGGACTCCAAACGTGCACAAGTGCGCGGATGAGAACGAACCCTGTCGCAAAACCATGCGACCTCTACTCTGTTTTTCCCAGAGGCGAATACCCTCTGTGTGGGACTCTAAAGACTCGACACTACGCTGGCAGTGGGTTTAACCACAGACCGCAAGCGGCAGTAGCTGTGCGTAACGGTCCCCAGGTAGATGCCGACAAGAAGGCTGACGAGGTGAAACCCCATCTGAACTCCTACTGAGTCTGAATGTGACATTCTCCGTACAGTCCGGTCTGTTCGTCTGATACATCGCATGTCGGGCCTAGGGGGCGGTAAAACGTCAGTCCCCCAATAGCGGCACAAGTCGTGTCGGAGTGAAGCCCAAAACACCCTGAGATAACACTGGAAACCTACCAGTATATCTCGCTTGCCCTGGCCAGGGACTACTCGTGTAATGGCTCTCCTAGACACAGCGCGATGTCAACCCCCAATACCGGGAGAGACGAATCCTGTCTAACCGTCACTGCCTCCAAGTGCTTCGGGACTGCACCCAACCACCACCTGTTTGCACGATTCCTTTGAGCCGTGGTAGGGTAGTGATCAAAGTGCAGTGGGAACACACTCGAGGCGAAGTGCCAGTGTCAAGTCAGCGGACTAAGCTGTACTCATGTCACCTCGGAACTGATAACTGACGATAGGTATAATACCAACCTGTCAGTTCCTAACGAGTCCTGTCCAGTGTACTCGTAACCCAACGAGCACCCGTATACTATCTCCAGTACGACGTACTGATGGCTGTGGGACAGATCATCTCCCACACTGGGATGAGAAGCGCATACGCTAGTCTACTCCGGAGTATCGATGCCCTGTCTCGATAGTCCTACGACTAGGGACCTGTATAAGGATGTGCCTATAGATTACCCAGCCCCCACTAGTGTAACTGCCGTCACAACGCTGGTAATCAAGCAAAGATCCTAAGGGCTCCACTAATGCGTATAAGTGATATACTGAAATAAACACAAGTACACATTGAAGTAGAAACAAACCAAGTAGCATACTACTATATTGAGCAAGATTGTTTATACAAGGTGAATATCCCAAGCTTCCATCAAGTAATATACAAACTAGTATGATACAGTAATGGCCTCTAGGGCATATACACTAACAATCTCCCACTTGCACTAAGGCCATGAACTGGCGTACCGAAGACCTATCATCTCGATCAGCCGCTCGAACTGAGTCTGGGGTAAGGCCTTGGTGAATGGATCTGCAGTGTTCTCTTCTGAAGCAACCCTCCGAACCTCGATCTCCTTGCGATCCACGATCTCCCTGATCAGGTGATACCGCCTCAAGATGTGCCTGGATCTCTGATGGGACCTGGGTTCCTTTGCTAAAGCTATAGCCCCGTTGTTGTCGCAATACAGAGGTACTGGGTCAACAATGGACGGAACCACCTGAAGTTCTTTTAAGAACTTCCTTATCCAGACAGCTTCTTTTGCGGCATCAGATGCAGCGATGTATTCCGCTTCCATAGTCGAGTCTGCAACGGTTTCCTGTTTGGAACTCTTCCAACACACCGCCCCTCCATTGAGGGTAAAGACAAAACCCGACATGGACTTGGAATCATCCTTGTCACTCTGGAAGCTGGAGTCAGCAAAGGCCTCAATCTGGAGGTCTTTTCCGCCATACACCAAGAACATCTCCTTAGTCCTTCTCAGGTACTTGAGAATGTTCTTTACTGCTATCCAGTGTTTCTCCCCCGGGTTTGACTGATACCGGCTTACCACACTCAGTGCATAAGCTACATCCGGTCTGGTACACAACATCGCATACATTATAAAGCCTACCGCAGAAGCGTACGGTATAATAGACATGCGATCCCTCTCCAAATCAGTCTTGGGAGACATCTCCTTAGAGAGGGTGATTCCGTGACAAGCCGGTAGGTTACCGCGCTTGGAATCTTCCATACTGAATCTTTTCAGTACGGTGTCGATGTACCTGGACTGTGAAAGTCCTAATATCCTCTTGGATCTATCACGATGGATCCGGATCCCCAGGATGTAAGAGGCATCACCCAGGTCTTTCATGGAGAACCTGTGTGACAAGAAACCCTTGACAGATTGTAGCATAGGAATGTCATTTCCTATTAAGAGAATGTCATCCACGTATAAAACAAGGAATACCACAGTTCTCGCTACAAATCTACTATAGATGCACGGTTCATCTGGATTTTTGATAAAGTCAAATTCCTTGACCGTCTCATCAAAACAGATGTTCCAACTCCGCGATGCCTGCTTTAGTCCATAGATGGACTTAAGCAACTTGCACACCTTTCCGCTGCTCCCACTCTGAATGAAACCCTCTGGCTGATCCATATAGACACACTCTTCTAAATTTCCATTTAGAAAAGCGGTCTTTACGTCCATCTGCCAAATCTCATAATCGTGGAAGGCAGCAATGGCAAGAAGGATCCGAATGGATTTCAGCATAGCCACTGGAGAAAAGGTTTCGTCATAGTCCAAGCCAGGTCTTTGACGGAAACCCTTTGCTACAAGTCTAGCTTTATAGGTCTCAACCTGTCCATCTACACCAATCTTCCTTTTGAAGATCCACTTGCATCCTACGGGTTTTACCCCGTCTGGAGCAATGTCCAACGTCCATACTTTGTTGGTGTACATGGACTCCATTTCGGTCCGCATTGCATCCAGCCATTTTACCGAGTCAACGCTCTGAACGGCCTGCTGGAAGCTAGTAGGCTCATCATAGTCTATGATGCAATCCTCTCTATCCCCGTCTATGAGAAAACCGTAGTATCTCTCGGGCGGATGAGACTGCCTACTACTTCTGCGGAGCGGCGTAGGAATGTCCTGTTCATTTGAACCCTCTGGTTCCACTAAGCTTTCAGTAATAGTCTGTGGTTCTGGAATTTCTTCCAGTTCTACTGCGCTCCCACTTAATTCTTTTTCTAAGAACTGATGTTCTAGAAAGTAGGCATGACGAGAAACAAGAACTTTTTGTTCCTCTTCGTAGTAGAAGAGATATCCCTTGGAATTCTTTGGATATCCCACAAACTTACACAGTACTGAGCGCGCCTCGAGCTTGTCCGCATGCTGCTTTTTAACAAAAGCTGGACTTCCCCAAGTCTTAATGTGACTGAGATGGGGTCTCTTCCCACACCACATCTCATATGGTGTAGTAGGCACAGTCTTAGTAGGAACTCGGTTCAAAAGGTACGCAGCTGATTCTAGCGCATACCCCCAGAATGATCGCGGTAACTCAGCGTTACTCATCATGGACCGTACCATATCCAATATGGTTCGGTTCCGTCTCTCCGATACACCGTTGTGTTGCGGAGTGTATGGGGGAGTAAGCTGAGAGAGAATCCCGTTCTCTTTTAAATAATTCAGGAACTCGGCACTTAAGTATTCTCCACCTCGATCCGATCTTAGAATCTTGATACTTTTGCCGGTTTGTTTTTCTACTTCATTCTTAAATTCCTGGAATTTTTCAAAAGCTTCGGACTTATGTTTCATTAAGAAGACATAACCGTATCTTGAAAAATCATCCGTAAAAGTAATGAAGTAAGAATAACCGCTTCGCGCATGTGTAGACATTGGACCGCACACGTCGCTGTGTACGAGTCCCTAGAGCTCGCTCGCTCTTACTCCGTGTCCAGTGAACGGAGTCTTTGTCATCTTTCCTTTGAGACAGGATTGACAAGTGGCATATGATTGATATTCGAACGGATCCAAATATCCTTCTGTATGTAACTTAGTCAACCTTCTCTCATTGATGTGACCCAGTCTACAATGCCATAAGAAAGTCTGATTGATATCTGGAGACTTTCTTTTGTGTGTATTCTGGACATTGAAAATCTGTGGTTGGTTTAATACGTATATACCATTGCTCAGTGTACCTGACCCAATCAGAACTTGATTAAGGTGAATGTTTACAACATTACTTACAAACGCAAATTCATAACCTTCTTTAGAAACCAAAGATACAGAAATGATATTACAAGTTGCGTTGGGTACAAAAAAGCAATTACGCAAAACCAAAACATGCCCATCTGACATTCCCAGGTGATAGTCCCCCACGGCTTTAGCATCCATGCTAGCTCCGTTCGCAACTCTGAGGGTCATGTCACCTGCCTTCAAAACCCTACGGCTTCTCAACGCCTGCAAAGAATTACAGATATGAGATCCTGATCCGGTATCCAATACCGAGGAAGTAGAGTTTATAGAAAGACAGTTTTCAATAACATACACACCTGAAGCTGAAGCCGCAACCTGCTTCAGTTCCTGTGTCCTGGCTTTCCAAGCCCTGCAATCTTTCTTCCAGTGTCCACTTTTATGACAATAGAAGCACTCTTCCTTTCCAACAAGCTTCCCCGCAATCTTTGTTGCCTTTTCCTTTCCCTTCGAACCCACTTTACTAACACCTCCTCTTGGTTTGGCGGGGGCTTTCTTCCTCTTTCCCTTGGCTTTCGCCTTGGACCTAGAGGAAGAAGATCCTCCTACAAACAAAGCGGGTGTTTCCCTACCCTTCTGTAGGGTGCCCTCTGCGCTCCTCAGCAGGTTGAGGAGTTCTGAAAGTTCAACTTCCTTTTCTTGCAAGTTGAAATTCAGTATGAACTGGGCGTAAGTGGATGGAAGGGACTGGAGAATTAAATCTGTATAGAGTTCACTATCCAACGTGGTCCCAAGTTCTGCGAGCTCCTCAGTGTAGCCAATCATCTTAAGCACGTGGTCCGCTACCGATGATCCGACGGCCAACTTTGTCGAAAACAACTTCTTCGACACTTCGTATCTTGCGATACGAGACTGCTCTCCATACAGTTCTTTTGTATGGAGAAATATGGACTCGAGGTCCATATTCTCATGCCTCCTCTGATGTTCGTTGTCCATAGAGGCAAGCACGAGGCACCTGGCCTTCGCGCAATCAATCTCCCAAGTCTTACGGATTTCCTTATCCGCGACGCTGGAGGTGGGACCTGGGACGGGAGGAGCTTTGGTGGTAAGAAGATACCCCAGCTTGTCGTAAGCGATTGCCAATTTGACATTCCTGAGCCAATCTTTGTAGTTTGGCCCTGTCAGTATGTTTTTATCTAGAAGTAACTTAAGTCCAGTCATTTCGATTTGGTCGCTGCAGGGGGAGAGAAGAAACACTTAGCACGATGCTCTTGCAAGTTTAGAATGGTTTTTAATTTGTCTAAACAGGATGGCTCCCACTGTCTCTCGAATCCCTCCTCAAACCACAAAGGAAGAATTAGTCGGGATCAATCCCACCGTACAATACTTGCTTAACCGTTCAGCCAGGCCAGTGTCGGTACTTCGAGGGAGGTTTTCCAACGCTTTCGCGAAGTTCTTTAATTTAAGAACCTCTTTACCCTGGGGGCGTAGCCCCGCTAACACCTTTCTAGGCACCTACTAGGTTTATAGCATTGATCGTTTAGTGAGAAATTTCCCGAGGAGTAGCATATACTCACAGTAGGATCGGGATCCAAATATCATCGCGTGACGAAAATGAAGGAATCCTACCATAATCATCACACTCCAAATGGTATGCAAATCTAGCAAGTTTCAGTAGTTATGAAACTCCCGATGTGGATTTTTGCCCCATGCTCTTATGACCTTGACTTTGGCCAAAATATCATAAGTCACATGTCAAGTTCTACCCGTCACTTTCCAGGTTAATTTGGATCCATCCGTACATACCCTTGACTTTGGCCAAAATGGCAGCACGACTGTCCCAAACCAACGCATCTATCTATGCTACACATGAACACCCAATAGCTACCAATCACTGTGCCTTGACTTTGGCCAAAATACACAGCTTGAATACTATTGCCTATTCATGCGAAACGACGGAGGGCTACGAATGGTTTTGGTAAAACCGTGAACGTAGTGAACTTGATATAATCGATGGAACGAGATAGCTTTTAGAAGGAGTGGCTCAAGCTCCGCATTTAAAAGTTAGTTTTGAAAAGAACCGAGTGGTTTTTCGAAAGTGTTCCAACGACTTTAGCTTGGTTTATTATCTTGCATTAGTTCTTTTAATGCGTGATATTCTTGCATTAGTTCTTTTAATGCGTCCCATCATTTAATCCTACCATTGCAGAAAACAACCAAAATATGACGTACGCTTATGCCATTCGCATTCGCCACGGGGTCCCATCATCACTCGTTAGGTTACTTAACTAACGACAGAGCGGGGGCTAGGCTAGCGCGGCTGTAAAACATAAGCAACGCCTAAATAGAAAGCAATGATAGACATTACAGATCACAGATGAATACATTGGATATACTAGCAATCCGCAATCCTTTCGAGCCTGCAACGAAAAGCGGATTACACGGTCGCGGTGAATAGCCAAATACCCCACCCAAGACCCCTACGGGTGCGGCAAACTACCCGCCAAGAATTTGGCAGTTTGTGCACCCCTCCATGGGTCTATCCTAGGAGCAAAAACAGTAAAAAGAATTATACAATGACGGCTACAACCCCGACCCGGTTGTGCGGCCATACAAATAATATTATTACATCAATTTACATTTACAATGAATGAAAGAAAAAACAAAAGCTCATCTCACATCCACCCCGGCTATTCACCCGCGACAGTCCAACACATTCATATACACAATCCAATATCAAACACAGATCATGTATAACCCCGACCAATCGACTTATAGCGATTAGCCGACGTTCAATACATGCAAACATCACAGATATAACCATCATAGTCAAAGTGCAGTGAAGTTCGGAAAAAATACGGAATTATAGGACCCCAAAAGTAAATTTCTGTTCTGGAAAATCTGGGCGCATATAATATATCTTAAAAATCCCAAAACCAACACAGAGACACACTGCACGAAAAACGATGCAGAGAGGACAACAAACGGCGGCGGTTCCGCGGCAAATGCCTACCTCATGCCGCGGAACCGCGGCGGTTTAGATGAATCAATGGATCGTTTTTCATGGGTGTTCACACAAAACCCTGAGCCGAATTTAGGTGTATAACAAATCTCGTTTTGACCAGAAAAAAGTTTAACAGAAACTAGGGTTTTGTAAAAGTTTGGTTTTTGGATTTTTCCGGTTCCGAACTTCGTTACACTTCACTACCAAGCTAGTTTAAGTTTAGTTAGGCTCTGATACCACTGTAAGTCCACGTTGCGACCCCCGGTTCTTACGGGGAGGCGGAAACGGTATAAAAAAAAAAAATTTATCGCAAGAGGCAACATGGACTAAACAAGGTCGGGATCGTGTCTAAACTAAACTAGCAAATACGCTAAAGGGAGTTAGCTACTCGGAAAGATGGTTATACCTAAACTTGAACTCCTTCTTCTTGAAACCTTGTAGAGGTTGATGGTTCTCTTCTCGTCGCCTTCTTCCGTCGAAGATGGATCCACCTCGAGGGTTCGACCTTTGGGCTCTTCCTCGATCTTTGAGTGAACTAGGGTTTCCGGCTTGCCAAACCTTGAACCTAGAATGAGTAGAGAGTGACTAGGGGTTGCTTTTATTTTTAAAGAGAAGGATTCTCAACACATGAGAAGGGTTCTCTTTTGCTAGAGGAAGAAGAAGATGAAGTGAGGAGAGAGAAGCTAAATGAGATAATGAGCTATCTTTTTCTTTCTTGCAACCATAATGCCAAAAGAAAAAGAATTATCTAAATAATAATAATTCAAAATAAGAATAGTTGATGGTAATTTGGAATGACCACTATCATGCTTCATTAAATGAAATGTAAGCATGAATCAAGGAGGATCTTTACAAAGCATGATGGTGGTCAACATTCAACCATGGTCAACAAGTCAACCATGGTCAACAAGTCAACAAAATCAACCATAACATAATTCTCATTTAATTACTATTATTAATAGATAATCCATAAATCCATTAGGGTTTGGAAAATGATGACTGTCAACTGTGCATACGCACCCGTTCCGAAACCCTAATGAAAAACCTCATCCTCCGCCTCAAGCAACTGTGCATACACACCTGCATTCTCGTTCCGAGGAACAAGAATACCGAGATATAAAAGCAACCTCAAAACATATACCAGTATCTGGCTCAAACCAGAGCCTGCCAGTATAATCCGTCCGGACTCCAAACGTGCACAAGTGCGCAGATGAGAACGAACCCTGTCGCAAAACCATGCGACCTCTACTCTGTTTTGCCCAGAGGCGAATACCCTCTGTGTGGGACTCTAAAGACTCGACACAACGCTGGCAGTGGGTTTAACCACAGACCGCAAGCGGCACTAGCTGTGCGTAACGGTCCCCAAGTAGATGCCGACAAGAAGGCTGACGAGGTGAAACCCCATCTGAACTCCTACTGAGTCTGAATGTGACATTCTCCGTACAGTCCGGTCTGTTCGTCTGATACATCGCATGTCGGGCCTAGGGGGCGGTAAAACGTCAGTCCCCCAATAGCGGTACAAGTCGTGTCGGAGTGAAGCCCAAAACACCCTGAGATAATACTGGAAACCTACCAGTATATCTCGCTTGCCCTGGCCAGGGACTACTCGTGTAATGGCTCTCCTAGACACAGCGCGATGTCAACCCCCAATACCGGGAGAGACGAATCCTGTCTAACCGTCACTGCCTCCAAGTGCTTCGGGACTGCACCCAACCACCACCTGTTTGCACGACTCCTTTGAGCCGTGGTAGGGTAGTGATCAAAGTGCAGTGGGAACACACTCGAGGCGAAGTGCCAGTGTCAAGTCAGCGGACTAAGCTGTACTCATGTCACCTCGGAACTGATAACTGACGATAGGTATAATACCAACCTGTCAGTTCCCAACGAGTCCTGTCCAGTGTACTCGTAACCCAACGAGCACCCGTATACTATCTCCAGTACGACGTACTGATGGCTGTGGGACAGACCATCTCCCATACTGGGATGAGAAGCGCATACGCTAGTCTACTCCGGAGTATCGATGCCCTGTCTCGATAGTCCTACGACTAGGGACCTGTATAAGGATGTGCCTATAGATTACCCAGCCTCCACTAGTGTGACTGCCGTCACAACGCTGGTAATCAAGCAAAGATCCTAAGGGCTCCACTAATGCGTATAAGTGATATACTGAAATAAACACAAGTACACATTGAAGTAGAAACAAACCAAGTAGCATACTACTATATTGAGCAAGATTGTTTATACAAGGTGAATATCCCAAGCTTCCATCAAGTAATATACAAACTAGTATGATACAGTAATGGCCTCTAGGGCATATACACTAACAGTATTGCCCAAAGGCAATACTATGATTTTGAACAATTGCTACTATGTACCTTCCATGATTTGCAACATCATATCAGTTTCTTTACTTGATAAAGATGGATATAAGTTTGTTCTTGATAAAAATATCATGAACATTTACCTTAATCAGGTATTGGTTGCAGAAGGTACACTGTGTAATGTTATCTATGTTCTAAATCAAAACACAGTTTTCAATGTACAAAACACACGCAAGAGGAAGAGTTAAGATATGAACGAATTCTACTTGTGGCATTGTAGACTTGGTCATATCAGAGAGAAAAGACTGAGTAAATTGCATAAGGATGGATATTTGAATACGTTCAAATTTTCATCTTATGAGACTTGTCAGTCCTGTCTCAAAGGAAAGATGACCAAATTTCCGTTCACCGAACACGGAGAAAGAGCAGCAGAGCTCTTGGAACTCATACACAGTGATGTATGTGGTCCGATGTCTATACATGCAAAGGGTGGGTTCTCATACTTCATCATATTCAATGACAATCTCTCTAAGTTCGGGTATGTGTAAAAATACAATAAATGTCATAAAAATGATTATTTTGATGTGAAACTTATTTTATTGAGTTTGTTAATGTTTGTTAAGCAATATATGAGAATATGAAGTTATCTTGACTAAGAAAAATATAGTTTTTAAAGAAAACCGAATCGGAAATCGGACTAACTCCGCTTCCGTCGGGTTTTAGAAATGGAACTTTTTAAAGTTAAAAATGAGAGAGGGAATTGGGACTTACTGGCTTATAAGGTAGAGGGGAGAAAGGGGTCCTAAAGAAAGCTTCGGGGCATCGATTCGTCGCCGAAGTCTCCTCGGAAGTTCGTCGGAGTTTCGCCCTTCGTTAACTCCGCTTGCACACTATAGGAACATGGAAATTTCTTGCAAGTTTTGGCAGGGAATTGTGAGTGAGTAGGGGTGTGAAATGGAGTGATATTTATAGGAAACATTAGGGTTTAGTGTGTGAAGAAAAATGCATTTAAATTTGCATTAAAAATGGAATTCAAAGGGTTTTTAATTCTCTGGAAAATGCAGGAAAAACAAACAGATAGGGGTTAAAGAGGGGAGTCCAAGGGTCTAGGGTTTACAAAAAACTAGGGGTTGGCTCATGGAAAACCGGCGGCGCTTGTCTGAAGGGCTTTCTCGTCGATCCGATCATGGAGGTAGGGGCTTGGATTGGGGCCACGTGTCCCTGACGGTCTTATAACTAATTTGTATCTGTTTTTTTAAGTGTGACTCATGGTTTTACGTGTTGTGCACGTGTAGACTCTTGGGCTTCTAAAAGGTTGAAAGAAAATAAAACAGAAAGATAATGTTGTGTCACGACCCGAAATTGGCACGTGACGGCCCTTAAACTACGCAACGTCTACAGGCGTAACGCAATTTAAGTAAGCCGAAAGCCCAGCAATCTAAACCATCAAAAGTAGTAAGAAATAAGAACAATTTTAAAACCATTGAAATCTCAATCCAAATTCTTTAAAAAGTCTAACTTATTTCCTTTAAATTTTAGCAGCACCTCCTTTGTAAAAACTAGCCCCAAAAATGGGTACAATATAAATATAAGTAAAGCATCCCCAAACGGGAGCAAAAACGCGCCCAAAGGCGAAAAACAACCACCACAACAGATATATGACGCCGTAGAGAAGAAATAAAAGACGATAAGTAAAACTGCATAAAAGACATCCAAGTCACCAAAATAATATACAATATCGTCCTCACATCAAGTCCCTAAGTCATACAAGAAAATGGTAGATGGAGAGTACAATATACAACGAATATACAATGAACAAAACGGATAACCACAAAACCCACCTAAGCAAAACTGCATACTGTGAGCCGATGCGGTATCTGCAGCAAAAGATGATAAGGTAGATGATAATAGCCCTGCCTCTGAGTACTGTGAGGAACGACCTGCAAACACTGTGGCATAATGGGGGTGAGTTGCCAACTCGTGAATAGTAAATAACATATGCAGCTAATCGCAAGTATGCACGTACAGCGCGAATCTAACATAGGCAAGCTAAAAGCAATAAAAGTCATATGTGTGCAATAGTTATGAAAGATACACTAACAGGTATCACTAATACATGAAGCAGTAATATGACAATATGTATGCAACAGTCATGTAATGTACTATATCAGGTACAACTAATACATGAATAATAAATGCAATAAGTATGCAACAATCATGTAAGGTACTATATCAAGTACAACTAATACATGAAGCAATGATATGACAATATGTATATGCAACAGTCATGAAAGGCACACTAGCAGGTACAACTGATACATGAAGCAATGCATATAAAATAAGAGTATGTAAATGCAACAGTTATGGAAGGTACTCTATCAGTAACTACTAATACATGAAACAATGCATAAACAATAAATGTGGAGTATGGAATGAAACATGTCATTTCCACGGAATCCTGACATCGTGGTAGGATCAAAATTCATCAAGACAATCCAAATCCCAATTTCCTCAAATCAGCCCCCAAATTGGCTCTCATATCATATAAGTCTCACAAATTCTGAATGTACAATATCAAGTAAATCTCATATATCCTGAATGTACAAATCAGCAATCTCATATATCCTGTATCCAATATCAAGTCAACCTCATATATATATATATATATATATATATATATCCAATCTCAAATGAATCTCCTATATCCCAAATCCAATATCAAGTGAATCTCAAATGTCCTAAATCCAATATCAAGTGAATCTCTTATATTCTAGGTATATTTGCATAAATAATTATGATGAAGTATATGAATTTATATGTATATATATATATATTAGCGTCCCATTCCACTAATATATATATATATATATATATGCATATATAACAGCGTCCCATTCCACTGTTATATATACTTAGAAGTAAAATATCATGAAATCCATGTGTCAAGTATCGACACAGAAATGCTGATCTATCAGGTGCCGTCACCACGACTGGCACCCTGATAGGTACGTATCATACGCTGTACCGAAAGTTCGAGTGCCTAGCTCTGACCCTCGCCTCTCGACATATCCATATGTACATGACTCCCTTCGGTATCCCCACGATAACCGCCGAGTCATAGGTAATGTCACCGGATGGTATGGTTCCTCTGCCAGGCCATAAGCATGTTACATCGACTCTTGCCCCGGGGTACCTCCGGGCCCCACCATGTACCCTCATACGGCCCACGACTCCTCCTCGCATGGGGTATATATATCAGAACCGATAAATCTCATGGTGGATGCTGAAATATCATATCAAGAGAAACCGGATTTTTCAAATAATGCATAATTTCATGAAACTACCACGGTCCTCAAATCCAGAAAATATTATAAAAAATCCATATCTCAATGCGAAAATCCATGAATATAATATATGCAACAGAAAACTCTAATGTAAGCATATAAAGGAAAAGCCGCTATTTAACTGCAACAAGTTAATATAAATATCACGCGGTTCCTAATTTCTCCAAGTCTAATATAACATCAAATAAAGGTAAACATGTAGCTATAGCCAGATATATGTGTAAACATAAAGGTATAGCAAGATATATGTATCTACCTATCAGTAATGATGTAATATACCCTCCGGGTATAAGTGAAGTATGTATGCAAGGTATACATGTAGCTATGTCAAGGCAAATGTGTAAGCATGTAGGTTTACAGGTATACTGTCATATGCATAAAGAAAATATGAATTAATGTCACAATGTCCCTAACCAAACAATATCATATAGTTATGTGTGTTGTACGTAACATGGCAATTATTGACGGTGTGTGTGGTATACAATCAGTGCTCATGCAACATGAGCCGTCAATAATAGTGCAGTGTCTTAAGGGTACTAGTCCAAGCACAATAAATATGTCACGACCCGAAATAGCACGTGACTGGCCCTTGAATCATATGAAGTCTATAGGACCTCACCTAATCCAAGTAAGCCAAAAACCCAGAGATCTAAAACCATTTTAAGGAATAAATAAAGAAAATTAGTTTTTTTAAAAAGTAAGAAAACATGTTTAAAATCAAGGTTTTTAAATAAGTAAGCCGAATATACATTTTTAAAATCTCAAGTCTTTTCTGAAAATTTCGGCAGAATTTCCTTTGTAAATATTGGCCCCAAATGGGGTACAACATGAATAATATATATACAATGATAAAAGGCATCCCCAAACGGGAGCTAGCTCTTCGTCAATCGACGGTCACAACCACGCAAGCAGTAATATACAATGCCGAAGGGCGAGGATCAAAACTCAAAAGAACTCAAAATATCAAGAAAACCATAACACTACATCGCGCGACTCTAAGGTCGAAATAATGCACAACTGGTTTTCTAAGTCTGAAACAATATACATGTTTGGTTGATGGAATTACTAGATACAACTGAATAAAATAATACAAGGGGGGTCACGATGCGAGTGAATCCACCTACCAATGCAATCATCCAGAAAGGAAGTAGTGTGCCAGAAAAGCCGCAACGAAACCTGTACGGCAAAACCTGCAAGAACTGTGGCACAACGGGGGTGAGTTGCCAACTCGTGAATAAAAAACATCACAGAGCAGAAATCATATGTATGACACAATCCTAGGTCAATACGATCAGTAATAATAATATCATCAATATGAATAAGTCTGAAGCATGATAAGGTGGCAAGGGTAAACATCTATACATAAGTGTAATCCCATGTGCTCGTGTCAGTGCCTCAGGTAACAACATATCATAAATATGGGGTATGATCAATGTAATCAACATGAATCAATGTCAACTATATCATGAAATCTATAAGTATGTAGATATCATCCAACTATGTAGTAAATGTCATCAAAGTCAACTATATGTATGTGGATATCGTCCACGTGTCACCCAATGACAATAAGCATCATGCATGAAAATATCATAAAGCATATGCATGGAAGTATGGGGATGTAAATCACATGTGTCCCCACGATATATCAAAATCATGGAATCTGAGTGTCTAGCATCGACACTCGAAAACATCATGAAACCTGTGCCCAGCATCAGCACGAAAATCCTCATATATATATGGCTCCGTTAGTCCGGATCGGCCTACGGGTTCCGTCAGTCCGGATCGGCCCGCATCATCTCTCAACTCCGGTCGGTATCCTCCGGATAACCGCCGAGCTTAAATACAATCACCGGTAGGTAGTACTCCCCTGCGAGGCTCACCGTTCAACATATACGAGTCTTCTTGCCCCGGGGTACCTCACCGGGTCCACCATGTACCCGCAGACGGTGCCTACCGCTCCTCGAATCGGGTTTCATATGCCACTCTCAGAACCGAGAAAACACATGGTGGACGCACTGAAATATCATATCAAGGGTAACCGGGTTTTTAAAACAATGCATACTTTATTTTGAAATGACCACGGTTCCCAAATCCAGAAATATCATGGAAACAACATATCTCAATGCGTATAATCATAAAGCATGATGTATGCGACATATAAAAGAAATGTAAGCATATCAGTATATCATGCGACATAAAACAGTAATATGCACATAGCGAAGGAAGACCGCTCCTTTGAAACGAATCAGTTTTAAAAAGTATCTTGCGGTTCCCAAATCTCAAATCAAGCCAGAATCATCTATGTATGTGCAAATACGTATGTATGCAAGAATGAGTGTACAATAGGTATGTGCACAAGTATGAGTGTACAATATATAAGTACACAAGTATGAGTGTACAATAGGTATGTGAACAAGTATGAGTGAACAATATGTGAGTACACAAGTATGAGTGTACAATAGATATGCGCACAAGTATGAGTGTACAATAGGTATGTGCACAGGTATGAGTGTAGAATATGTGAGTACACAAGTATGAGTGTACAATAGGTATGTGCACAAGTATGAATGTACAATATGTGAGTACACAAGTATGAGTGTACAATAGGTATGTGCACAAGTATATGTGTACAATATGTGAGTACACAAGTATGAGTGTACAATAGGTATGTGCACAAGTATGAGTGTACAATATGTGAGCACACAAGTATGAGTGTACAATATGTAGGTACACAAGTATGAGTGTACAATATGTGAGTACACAAGTATGAGTGTACAATAGATATGTGCACAAGTATGAGTGTACAATATGTAAGTACACAAGTATGAGTGTACAATAGGTATGTGCACAAGTATACCATGTAAGGGGTCATATCCTGAATGCAACAGTCCTACAGTGTAGTGACATGGCAATTATCGATGATGAAGTGTGTGAGCCGGCAAGCAGGTGTACGTGGAACATATGGATCATCGATAATGGTGCTGGTGTCCTAACAGTATGGTTTTGATATAACATTAAACATGTTTAAACATGCAATGCGATGTGAACAGTAGGAATATGCGGCAAATGAATAATAAACACAGCAGTGCAGAATCTACATCAATGTATCTATGTCATAGTGTTTTTCCATTTGAAAGAAGACGAATCGGGTTTTTTAGGAAAATAAGGGCTACGGTGTTTTTAAGAAAAGATGCGGCTTTTGAAAATATCCGTAGAATCACTTTGCCTGTCCTTAAAATACTCTCGATTCGTTAGTTTTTGAAATAGGTATGACTCAGGTCTAGTCTAACATCTACTATGCAAACTACAGATCTAGCTAACAAGCTAATCAGGAGGGGCATGGAAACCACCTAAATCTGAGTCGATATATATATGTATATATATATATATATATACATATAATAGTCGGTGATTCCGCCTCAAAGGTACCGCGTACGATACAATATCATATGACATCCTCGAGTCATGTGTGCGGATCTTATCATCAAATAAAGCTCGTACGGTACATCCATCGTACGGCATCCTAAATCTGGGTACGGGTCAATATCACATTCATCTCATCAATTATCTGGTATCCTTATCATCATATCTCATGATCCGGGGTACTGATCTAAGTCTAGTACAAACCGATACAATCTATATATAAATGTATGTGCATGTATGAAAACACGCCCAAAGGTCCACTAAAATCTCATGTCGTATCCCAAATACGAACCACATCATATCACCGATCTCACGGCATTACGTCCAATTTCATCGACTCATCTCCAAATATCATCCACTATCCTCATCATCCAGGTATAAGTATAACAAATAAGCCTGTGTGTGCATGTGGGTGTAAACCTATTCTAGGGTTCGCAACTAGGAAACTATACTAGTTTACTTCTAAACCCTAATCTAACTATGGTACACCTAATCACATCTAGAATATCCATATCACGCTTAATGCTATCATACATATATATATAGTATATATATAGTATACTAAATATCAAACTGCCGGGGTGCTATACACCATCCACCCGACTTCCCACGTAGATATAATCTACTCACCTTGCATCCTGCGTGTCGGTATCGATGTCGCCTTCATCTTCTTCATCATATGAAACCCTCGTGAAGGTACCTACAAAGATAACACAATCGCAGACGCACATTAAAATCACATCGGAAAACCAAAACGACACGCTAAGGCCTATAGGTTAGAACCTATGGGCTACGCTTTCAAAACCATCAAACAACCCTCGATATCGTCGTACGAACGTCAAGTGAACGAGGTAAAATAAAAATACGAGAATCCAGAATTCAAAATATGCAAAACGAAACCCGAATCAAAACAGCAACTAATGAAAATGGTCCCAGATTTCACCCTAGGTCAAATTGGCCAAATCTGCATATACCAAGGGTCTAGTTTACATGAGATAAATCTAAAGAACCAACACAAATCAATTCCAACTTGATCTGGCCGCAAATTGCGGCTAGAATGATTAAATCTGCGGCCAAGTAGAGGGTGTAGGGGCTGGGGTCTTTAGGGTATGTTCTAAATCACCTGCATGTATCTCTGTCCTTGCAAAATAATTTTCAGGTAGTCCGAGTGTTAGCAAATTTCATTTTACATCTACAGAATCCACAATTTTTCCGATATCGAGTTTCTAAATCCGTAATCCGGGGTTCTAGTCTCTGGTTTAGGTCTGGATTCTAGCACTAGGGGGTTTGTGTGGCTTCTACTGAGCTCAATTACCCATCACAACTCAAAATTTCCATAAACCCTAACTAGTAATTCTCAAGTCCACTAAACATCGACATTTCGGTTCCAAACAAACATATGTGCTAAAGTGAATGGAAAACTATGGTAAGGGTGAAAGAATTAGCTCATTTGGCAACTCAAGAATTTTCTTGAGTTGCTCAAAGTCCTCAAAATCTTTGCTTTCTTGGTCCATGGGGTAGCTAGTGAGCTCAAGCATCTTTTTAATGAAAAGGGACTTGGGTTTTAAGGTGTTTTCATGGAGTTTTGGGGGGTTTTGTGGAGAAGGAGGGAGGGGCAGCAGCAGCAGCAGCAGCTAGGAGAAGAGGGAGAGAAGAGAAATGAGTGAAAGATAGAAGAGGGAATGGCTCAAGACATGGGTTGACCCTTACCCATTCTTTCTCTCTCTTACCCATACCTCTTGACTTTCTTTTCTTTTCTTTTCTATTTCCTTCTTCCCACAATAGTAACCCCAAAACAAAAGCCATTCACCCAAAAACATGTAGTAAAAATGCAGCAAGTGTAAAAAAAAGTTATGGTGCATGTTTGCACAAAACAAGTTTAAAGCGGGATTAGCGATTTTTAATCGCGATTAGCACTAAATTAGCATATAATTAATCTTAAAAACTTAAAATTGCATAATTCACATAAAACACCATCTTTTTAGTAATTTCTATAATTTTCCAAAATTTTTCACAAATTTATCGGTATTTAATTATACCGCCTTATTAAAATATTCAATATTTTATTATTAAATTATAAAAATTCCCAAAAATAACATTTTATTTTTTGAATTGTTACAAAATAACTAAGCAATAAGGGTATGCGCAATCTCTATATATGAAATAGAATATGCGACAATATTAACATCTCTAGCCCAAACGCATAACGCCATGCGGGCGATTCCCATATAAATGTTAAATCTACTCACTAACGCTCCTGGCTAAGTGAAGCCTACCACCTATTTTCCCTTTGTCGCAGCATCCGAAGTCCCCTCCTGCGAACCTAAAACAATAACACAACAAAGCAAGTATATATTAGCAAAAGTCCCAAGACACGTACAAACTACGCGGACCAACACGACAACACAAACGTACTCTTAAGTGTTCGTATTGTAGCTAACGTGTATAGCGACACTACGAAACCAACTCAAGAGCAACAGAACACAGAACACAAACCGTATCGGATAACGTATCACGCAAAACGAAACACTAGAAAACAAGAAAATGGTCCCAGATTTTTCCGTACCAACAATCTGTAAAAGTTGCAAGTACTATGAGACCACAAACAACCCCAAAGACTGCTACACCAAAATCCACCACCCGCAAATTGCGGCCAGAACCATTAAATCTGCTGCCTAAGCATGGGGAAATGGGCTCGTATTTTGAGGGTAGGTTCTAGGTCACTACACTAGGTCACTGTGATGGGAACTTTTGCATCAAATACCTGGTTTGATAGCAGATCATCCGAGACCCAAAATTACACTAAAAATACGATATTTACCCGAAACGATACGATACGCGATCAAAACAGAAAATAAAAAGCTACGCTACACTATAACCACCTAATTAACAGAAAAAGATCATTACCTAACCAAAAGAACTCAAAGATCCAAGCTTTGCAAGCTCCAAGGCATCCAAGAGGCAAAAGATGGTCAAAGATGTGATTTTTTTGAGATTTGTGAAGGATTTGAGATGGATTTGTGTAGAACTTGATAGTGTTCAGTTGTGATGAGAGAGGAATGAGAGAATAAAAGAGATAGAGAAATGAGAGGGTGTGAGGTTAAAGAGAGAGGGAGGTGAGTGTAGGATGAGAGAGGAGGTGAGTGTAACCCTTGCATTAAATTTCCAATTAATGCATTCACACCACACCTTGCCACCTCTTCCCTCAACAAAAGAAATATTTCTCTCTCACAAACAAAATATCTAGGGTTTAGGTTAAGGATTAAAGCAAGGATTAGGTTAGGTTAAGTGTCAAGGTCACTAATCAAGATTAACACAAAACAAACCCTCACATTAACGTGCACACGTGCGTGCATGCCATAACAAATAATAATAAATTATTAATTAAAAGTTATAAAATGTGAGGAACCCGAATTGGTAAACTTTTTACAGTAAACCCGCATTAACGTCTAAACGAACACTATCCGAAATCTAAGGCGTTACATGTGGCTGATGGGATTTGAACTCGGGTGCTATGTCTCAGCAGTGCAAGACCTTACCAATGAGCTACAAGCTCCTTCTTGTTTTTCGAAATCAAAACAAATACTTATATCTTTCACGGGAATTGTAAATACCTCAAGTGTTCATTAACTTTAAATGAATTTTATGTACACAAAATTTGGAGTTGTTACAGTCTACACTCCTTACAACAATTTCGTCCTCGAAATTTATTTTAAGGACTAGTTTACAAATAAGTGAAGATATCTTGCACGCATCTCATCTTTCCTTTTCTATATTGATTCTCCTGGTGTGTCATTTCTCCACATCACTCGAACCAAGTTGACTTCCTTGTTCCGAAGTGACTTCACTTTTTTGTTCAGGATCTCCACAGGTTGCTGCTCATAGGATAAATCTGGCTGTATAGTGAGTTCGGAGTGATCAAGTATATAGTTGGGGTCACTCACATATCTTCTAAGTTGGGATATGTGGAATACATTGTGCACTCCTTCCAATGAAGGTGGAAGTGCCAAGCGATAAGCCACTTCACCGAATCGTTCGAGTATGTCGAACGGTCCAATGTACCTTAGACTTAGCATACCCCGTCTTCCAAAACGAATCACTCCACGGTTCGGAGATATCTTCAGAAATACGTGATCTCCCGACTGGAATTCCAAATGACGGCGCTTTGTATCAGCCCAGTGCTTCTATCGATCTTGGGATATGTGCATCCTTTTCCTGATAGTACGAACTACGTCAACAGTTGCTACTATCATCTCAGGTCCAAGAAATTCCCTATCTCCGATGTCGTACCAACTTAATGGCGATCGACACTTGTTTATTATAGAAAACTGCATTTCAATACCACTCATTCATTATCAGTTTTGTTATATATCGGTACTATTAACTAGTGTCTGCTCAGTAAATACAGATTACAGGTATCCGTGACACAATACTAGAAACACACTCAAAATCACGGATATAACGTTGTAAACCGACACTGCAACCGGAACTACAAACCGATCGATACCCAAAGAGTTCTTTTGCAACAAATAAATGTGTACACAATTTTGGTCCAACACAATACAAGTGTGCACACAACTCTTTGATGCTTGGACCTAGGTGGGGGCTGCCCAAAACACAAGTGAGTGTGATATGTAATAAATGCTAAAAGATGTGATGTTATTTGAAGCATCAAGTTCCCTCCAAAACTACTGAGTAAAATCCAAGCTGAAATGAAGAAATCAAACAATACCAGTGGACTTTTTGAGTGCACTCGAGACCACCACACCAACTTGAGCCCCTTTGCTCGGACTAAGACCGACGAGTTCCCCAAAAAGACCGGCATGGCCGGGTCCCCTTGCTCCAATTGTTCCCATTTTTGTTTTGGTGGTTTATTTGAGTCACATCATCTTATTTTTATTGTTTGTTTATTCTGGTATGAGGCATATAAATATCAGATCAATGGGCAAGGGGAGGGGATACTTTTTCTTTAGTTTTGCTTTAGAACACTTGTAATTTGTAACTTACTTTTCCTTTGAATTCTTGAGCTCTTGCCCCTTTGTCTTGACCTTGCAATTTCTTCATTGAACTTGCAAGCTTAAGATTTAGGTTCTTGACTTCAAGATTAGTTGTATCTTGTTTGAAATTCAATAAAGTTCTCATTTCATTACATATGTCTTGCTTTCTATATACTTTGAACTTGTGAAATCATTGCTTTACTTTGATCTTGCAACCTCTTAAGTGAGCTTGCAAGCTTAAAGTTTGGTATTTTGATTTCATATTGGTACGAGATTAAAGAACAAGTGAAGATATTTGCACATTGAATTTACCGGTTCTTAACTCTCTAACTTTAACTTTGCTTTTCTTGCTATTTTTTATGTTGCCTTACTCTTTTCTTTTATTTTGGTATCGTAAATATATGTGATTAATCTATTTACTTGTTAAGGGTAGAATATGGTTAGTTTGTGTTAGGAGGTGTTTTTGCTAAAACCTTAAAATCCTTAACTTTGCAATTGAAACTCCGAGCAAACCACTCGCAATTCCGCTCCGTTAAGCATCCTATCCTACCACGATAGCGGTGAATCCTAATCGTGACCGGATTGTAAGTAGTTTGCCAAAGGCTAAGGTCAAGAGACATCAACGGAAGGACAAGGAACAATGAATACGGATTTAGCTCAAAATCACAAAAGAGGTCACTCCCGGTGAAGGGATCTCGGCTCTTTCCTTATCGAATAAGGTGCAGGATATTTCACAAATATCACTATGCAAAGCAAGAACTATAGAAGCAATCAAAAACAAAACCGAGTGAGTTGTAGCATCCCCTAGTTTCGCTAAAGAGGTCACTCCCGGTGAAGGGATCTCGGATCTTTCCTTATCGAATAAGGTGCTGGATATTCTACAAGGAACACCGCTATGCAAAGCAAAAACTAGAGCTACCCTTTTTGAAAATTTGATTCTACAACATCTTTTAGGTTTCTTTCTATTCATTAATCTCATTAATGAAGTCGCATCATTTAACGCTTCCTAAGCATCACAGAAAATGAAACGAAAATACAACGTACGCTTATGCCATCCGCATTCGCCACAGTGTCCCATTATGCACCGTTAGGTTACTTAACTAACGGCATACCGAGACGGAACTAGCACGGGTGCAAAATATAAGCAACATCTATTATATATCTTATGTATAATATATAGCCATTCGTCTCAGAATCCACAGTGATCACATCACAGAGCAGCAGAAGAAACATATGAAATATTGGATATATTAGGAGGTCCGTGTTTTATTTTGAGCCTGTATAAAACACGAATTCTACAGTCGTGATGAATAGCCAAACCTATATCCCTAGACCCCTACGAAAACGGCAAGCAACCCTACCAATTCTAGAGTTAGGAGACCCGGACTCAACTCCTCGAGTTGTTCTGCCACTGGACTCTAGAACCCGGTTACTTGTGCTCCCCTCCTTGGTTCTATCTTAATGCGGAAAAGCAAATAATATAACACAATGCTGACATCATTCTCAACCCGAAGTGCCTCAATAAAAGAATATTACAAACATTGAATTTTACATGAATGAAAATAAAAACTCTCATCTCACATAAAAAACCCCGGCTATTCAAAACACGACGATCCAATATAACATATCACAGCCACATATAACATCACATATCATCAACGTAAGTAAATATGCGTATCCCAATTGTCTTTGACATATAGCAACGAAACCGGCGATACACCACATATTACACTTACGGTCGCAGAAAAGAAAATGTCAAACTACAACATTAGGAATCCATAATAACCTTAGACATCATAAACCCGAAATATCGCATACTTCGGATTTCATGCCTAACTATATGAATTCCACATATTGTAAATAACTAGACGATATTAAACATTCCGATCGAATCAATAAACACCCAAAATTACCCAAAAAGCTCAACACTTGAGCGTAGTTCAAAAGGTCCCAGAACATGCCACAGCTCCTATGAACCAGCCGTAGAAGGGTCAACCAATGCCTCACATGTGGAATCGCTGAACTACCACAAACCCTAGGGTTTAGTGGCGGTTCTGACGGTCATATAATCAAGTTAGGGTTTCGTTCTTCTAGAGGGTCCACAGAATCGCTTGCATGATTTTCTGAAAGTTTTAAACTAAGGAAAAATCCAACACTTGGAAAATTTCCCGGCAAGGGTTAAAGTGGATATTTGATATCCGTTCAAACTTTTTAACACCGTCTAAATAACCCAAAAAACTGTTAGAATTAAGACTATGAAACACTCCAAGTTGTCATTGCAGAAAGTTAACATCATACGCAAATTTAGCAAAAACAAACAACACCTGAAATCTCAAAACCCAGAGACCAGAACACTGTAAAATTTCAACCAAAAATTCCCAAATTTGGCTGAGGTTGCCGGATATAACAGGCATGTGGCTGGCCATTTTGTGGTAGAATGGGCTGAAATTTTTACTGTGTTCATGTTGCAACTCATACAACATACTGCAACCGTTTAAAAAAATTTTAGAACACGTTTTAAAATCGACAGAAACTGGGTCTTGGATTCGGGTGTTTCGGAGTTGTTTCGGTTTCGTAATCTAACACAATCCGTCTAATTCTCTAGCTAGGCTCTGATACCGCTGTAGGGTTCCTATGAACGAAAGCAAGGTTTCGGGAGGCATCGTCCATGCCATTTTCAAAATTTTGCCGTTTTAAAGAAGCCTAAACTAGAATCTTTAACTAGAGAATCATATGAAACAAATTGTAAACTACTTTACAACTAAGTGAACTAGAAATACAACCTTTGTAGACCGGTCCTTCGCTTCAATAGCTCTGTGTATTAGTCCCTTCGCTCCAAGTAGTGATCTTCCGGACTCTAGCATGGCTTCACAAGAAGAAAGGAACGAACTTGCATGAAGTCTTCGACCGAAAATGATCTACGTCGAGGAGACACTAACCCAAACTACTACTTCACTAATAAGAGATTAGTGAAGCTAACACCCTATACTAAAGTGCTAATCTAGTAGAGGATGATGAAGTAGGATTTTTGCTCACTTTAGAATTGTTTTTCTCACTATTATTTCTCATTTGCTCAAAAGATAGAGAGCTCTTGAGCTTGAAGAAGACGATGAAGAGAGATAATGTTGTGAGAGTGAATGGCAACCATGGGTGAGAAAATATCTAATATCACTCATATAAAGACTTAACCATGAGTTTAGATAATGGTTGGGTTAACAAAATATCTAGTGTAAGACAAAACTAGTGGATTAAGTCAATGGTTCTCCAAGCTTCTCAAAGCTTCATGCCATGCGACAAATTTCCAACAAATAATTGAATTACAATAAATAAAAAACCCTGCATTATCTTTATCATGGTGTAAGTCTCATACACCCAGGTTGCATGTATCAACAACCATGACACATAAATAAAACACAATTAATATATATCACATATAAATTAAGTGTGCACATGTGAGAAAAATAAATGGTTAAGTGAGCTAATATTAGTTAATGTAAACTAGTATATCACATATACAATTATACACTAAATTATCAAATCAACACTTGATTTAATAATCCAGCTATATCTCATATAACCGACTAATATTTTATGTATCAACTTATTGAATCAACACTTGATTCGATAATCCGGCTATATCACATACAACCGACCGATACAAATAAATCGCGAGAATAAAATACGGTATCACATACTCGTATTAATCTCGGTCCCGCACATATCACATATGTGCTCCTACTTCATTTTTTCTGAGCCAGTAAAACCTCTGTGTAGGACTCTAAAAACTCGTCAATACGCCGGCAGTAGGTGATGATCATATCAAGCACCCACAAGCCGTCAGCGGTACTAGCTGGACGTAACGGCTACCGGGTATTGAGCGATCAGAAGATCAACAAGCAAGCCTGCTCTAGCTCCTGTAAAGCCAGTCAGTAACATTACCGTACAGTCCGGTCTCTTCGTCTAAGATGTCGCATATCAAGTTTAGGGGTGGTAAACGTCAGACCCCAATAACTCGATATGTCATGCCAATACGAGGCTCATAACGGGTCAAGAAACTGCTGATAACACTTACCAGTAAATTTCTAAATCAGCCCTGGCCAGGGACTTCCAGTTATAGCCAATCGAGCACAGCACGACATCTACCCCCAATACCGGGAGAGACGAAATCCCTTCCTATCGCTCATTGCCTCCATGTGACTCGGGACTGTACCCAAAAACCACCGTTTTGCACGTCCTATTGAACGCGGTAAGGTGGAAATCAAAGCACAGTGGGAATCACACAAGATTCTATGACGATCTCGGGTCTACAGACTAACCTGTACCAGTGTCACCAGAGAACTGCTATCTGATGTCAGGTATAATACCATCTAGGAGTTCTCGGCGAGTCCGTCCAGTGTACACAGTCTCCACTGAGCACCCATATACCATCTCTGGTATCAAACACCAATGGATATGGGATCATCCATCACCCATCTCATGGGTCGAGAAGCGTATACGCTAGTCTACTCTGGTATATCGATGCCCCATCTCGATACACCCACGACTAGGAACATTAAAGGATGAACTTATAGACTACCATGGCCCCACTAGTATGATCTGCATTATAATCCTGGTAGTCAAGTACTCATCCTAAGGGCTTTACCAACATGTAACCATGAGACAGTATCAAGAGAAGGGTATACAAGTTAAGATAAAGAGCAACCAGATAGTATATTATCATGTCGAGCAAGAAAGTCCTTTCTATATATGTCTAAGCATCCACTATAATATACATCATATGTACAATAATGGCCTCTAAGGCATACATACAACTGTAAGTGCACGGCGGCGCCCCGGCCGTCAATCCGAAGCCAAAATGCGGAAACGATACTTTTCTTTAACTTTTGAACTGGCGCCACCCCGCACTATAAACCCGGATCAGGCCATTAACCTACCCTAGCTAACAAGAGAAGGGGTAGAGAGATATACCGAGCGATCCGTGACCTTCGGTCTTCTCGTCGTCATCCCGATCTCCCCGCGGAATCTCCGGTCTTCATCTCCTCGTCGGAAGGGCACCACATCGCCGGGTTCTTTTACGGGCTCCCTCCTCTAGACCGAGGCAACTCGAGCACAAAGTTGGCGAGTCGACGTGCCCAAGGATGCTGTAGGCAAAGTGTAGAATCCATTTGTCTCTATTGGGGTTGAAGTTGCCATTTTAGATGTGGAGGAGAAGTAGTATACTTTGCGGATGAACAAAAGGATTTTGCAAGCCAAAATGAGAACAATTTTTCGCACCCCAAATTTTGGACAGCCCACTTAGTGAATGGCCGGCCATCTCTTGGTGAAGTGAGAGAGGAAAAAGGTCAAGGGGTGGGGAAAAACATAATGCAAGCAAAAGGAAAATGGTTATCATAAGAAATGATGATCACAATCCAATCCATACCAACTCCCATATCCATCAACCATCATGTCTCCAAAAGTCAAGCAATGATTAAGCACAATCATGAAGCAAGAAGTCAAAAGATGGTTGAATCATCATGAAGCTACTACATGCAAATAACACCCTCCACTAATCAAATTTGCACATTTGCAAATAAGCCTTCCTCCACCAATTTTCAGCCAAGGAAAGAAACAAAGGAAAATGGCCGAAACGGAATGCAAACTGGCAACTTCAAAAAACCGATCCCGTAATAAATTACAGGAAAACCCCACTACTGTATATACATACCTGCATTTGTATTGCGACCGAATACAAATGCAATGAGACAAAATCTACACTGTATAATACTAGGATCCGGCTTAAACCAAAGCCCGCTAGTATTATCCGTCCGATCATGATCCGTGCAATACCGTACGTACATGATCGAACCCTGCCATATCTCCATACGGCCTCTACAGCGTTTCGCCCGAAACTTGAGAAACGGTCTGTGGGGGACTCTAAAGACTCGTCAATACTTTGGCTGTGGATTTAACCACTAGCACGTCAGAGGTATTAGCCATACGTAACGGGCTACCAGGTATTGACCAAATGGGACGTCGATGAGCGAACTCATCCTGACACCCTACTGAGCCTGTCAGTGAAAATATCCGTACAGTCCGGTCCGTTCGTCTATGAGCATCGTATGGCGGGCCTAGGGGGTTGGTAAAAGTCAGACCCCCAAAAGCAGTACAAGTCGTGTCGGAGTGTAACCCAAAACACCCTGAGATATTACTGGAATACCTACCAGTAAATCTCCTGCCTTAGCCAAGGACTTTGTGTAATGGCTCTCCTAGACACAGCGCGACCTCACCCCCAATACCGGGAGAGACGAACCCCTGCAGATCCGCTCACTGCCTCCATGTGGCTCGGGACTGTACCCAACTAAAACCTGTTTGCACGTCTCCTTTGAGCGTTGTAGGGTACTAATCAAAGTACAGTGGGAACTCACACGAGACAAATGACGATCTCAGGTAGATGAACTAACCTGTACACATGTCACCAGGGAACTGCTATCTGACGTCTAGTATAAGACCAACTAGCATGTTCCCGGCGAGTCCTTTCCGGTTTACTCATAACCCAATAAGCACCTGTATACATCTTAGGTGAACCAACTGACACCAATGGCTTGTGAGACCGGCCACCGCCCCTCGTCGGGGTCTCGACTGTATACACTAGTCTACTCTGGAGTATCGATGCCCTGTCTCGAAAACTCCCACGACTAGGGACATTTTAAGGATGTGCTTATAGACCCAAGCTCCCACGTATATGATCGCCATCATACTGCTGGTCTTCAAGCAAGAATCCTAAAGGCTCTATCAACGTGTAATAGTGACCTGTAAGGTCACCTGAAGCAGTACACGATGATAAAGGTAAACCAGATAGCATACTATCATCCTGAGTAAGACTGTCCTAATGGTATAGGTCCTCTATCAATCATTGTAATCACGTGCCTGTGATCCAATAATTGACTCTGAGGGCACTATCTCCAACAATCTCCCACTTGCACTCAAGGGTAATTATTGCGATGTCGCATACTCACAGCCCGTGTGATACCGAACACCCAACTCCTCTACTAATCAGTCTCACAAATGTTAGTTGTATGTATGCCCTAGAGGCCAGTATTGTACAGATTATGTATATTATATTGGATGCTTGGACATATATAGAGATGACTTTCTTGCTCGACATGATAGTATCTATCTGGTTGCCATTTATCTTAACATGTACACTAGTCTCTTTATACTGTCTTATAGTTACATGTTGGTAAAGCCCTTAGGATGTGTACTTGACTACCTGGACTATGATGCAGATCATACTAGTGGGGACATGGTAGTCCATAAGTACCTCCTTCAAGGTCCCTAGTCGTGGGTGTATCGAGACGGGGCATCGATATACCAGAGTAGACTAGCGTATACGCTTCTCGACCCATGTGATGGGCGATGGATGATCCCATATCCATTGGTGTTTGACATCAGAGATGGTGTACGGGTGCTCAGTGGAGACTGGGTACACTGGACGGACTCGCCGAGAACTCCCAGATGGTATTATACCTCACGTCAGATGGTAGTTCTCAGGTGACACTTGTACAGGTTAGTCTGTAGACCCGAGATCGTCATAGAGTCTTGTGTGATTCCCACTGTGCTTTGATCTCCACCTTACCACGTCCATGAGGGCGTGCAAAACGGTGGTCTTTGGGTACAGTCCCGAGTCACATGGAGGCAATGAGCGATAGGAGGGGTTTCGTCTCTCCCGGTATTGGGAGTTGATGTTGTGCAGTGCTCGATTGGCCGTAACAGGGAAGTCCCTGGCCAGGGCTGATCAGAGATTTGCTGGTAAGTGTTACCAGTAGTTTCTCGACCCGTTACGAGCCTCACATCGGCACGACTTATCGGGTTATTGGGGTCTGACGTATACCACCCCTAGACTTGATATGCGACGTATCAGACGAAGAGACTTGACTGTATGGTAAGTGTTACTGGTCGGATTCGCAGGAGTGTGAACGGGCTAGCTCGTCGATCTTCTGATCGCTCAATACCCGGGTGGCCGTTACGTTTAGCAGACCGCTTGCGGCTTGTGGGTGTTTGATATGATCATCACCTGCTACCGGCGTATTGACGAGTCTTTAGAGTCCTACACAGAGGTTTCCTGGCTCAAGCGAAACGAAATAGGAGCGCATATGAGATATGTGCAGGACCGAGAATGATGCGTGTATGTGATACCGCATTTCATTCTCGCGACATATGTTTCGAATGGTTATATTCGATATGACCTAGTTATCGAATCATTGATTCGATAAATCGATGCGTTGAATACTAGTCGGTTATGTGCGACATGACCGGATCATTGAATCAAGTGTTGATTTAATGATTTAATGTATAATAATATATTTGATATATTACTTTGCATTAACTAGTATTGGTTCACTTTAAATGGATTTTTCTCACTTGGATTGCACATTGTATATGTGATATACTTTCGTGCACTTTTCCGTATCATGTTTGATGATACTTGATCTTTATGTTAAGTGTATAGAATTAATCCATGGTTAATTTGATAATTAGGGTTTTGCATATTCATTTATTTATTTATTTATTTATTTATTTATTTGGAAAAGAATTAGATGAGAATGGTGGCTTTCTTTGTCATTTGTTGAAGCTTCATGAAGCTTTGACTTTAGCAACCATCCTTATCTTCATGCTTAACCCTAACCCATCCTAGTGACCATGGTTAATTCTCTACACTTAACCCTAGTTCAAGTTATGATAAGTATTTGTTTTTAAATTTATTTTTATAACAACACTTATCATATTAATTTCTTGAGCTCATCTTCTTCTTCTTCTTCAAGCTTGCTACTCCAATGGCAACTTGAGCTTTAGTGAGTTAAATCCAAATCTAAAGTGAACCCACCTCCTATTTCTTCACCCTCTACCTCTTGCCAAGTTGTTTTGGGTGTTTACTTCACAAGTTTCACAAGTTTGTGAAGTCGGAGCTTGAGTTTGTGCAACCTCGACGTAGATCGTCTTTGACACAAAGCCGACGACCTATTCCGCTCGCTTTCCCGATGAAGCCGATGATCGAGTCAAGGATTCATGATGGACAGCGAGGACATGACCACGTGGAGCTAAGGAGGCGGAAATCCGGATCTACAAAGGTTGTATATCCGTATCCTAGTAGTTAACAGTTAACTAGCTTTATCGTTTCGCCTAAACATCTAGTCTAAAGATCCGTAGTCTAGGGTTTCTCGGCACAAAAATTTTAAAATGGCATGTTCGATGCCTTGTGAGAACCCACTAGGGTGCCTAGGAACCTTTCACTGGTATCAGAGCCAGGTTAGAGCATTAGGCGAAGTCCCGACGACGTTTGAAGTCCGAACGAACACGAAACCCAAATACTTTAGAGCTCTCTGGACATTTTCATAAATCTGGGAATTTTTGATATTAAAAATGTCTAAAAAATTCAGCATAGAATCCTAAGCATTACTGTGCAAAACGATTCCCTGAACTGTTCATTCTGCCGCGGAAGCGCGGCAGAAGCATGCTTTCTGCCGCCCTTCCGCGGCCACATGGTGACGTCAGCCCTATTTAAAAGCACAGTAATACCTGATAAATTCCACTGAGTTTTCTGGATATTTTTAAATTTATTTAAGTGTTGAGTGCTCTGGAGTTATATTGGGAATCGATGAATTCGATCGGAATATCAAACTTTGTCTAAGTGTTTTTCCAGATAATTGTAGAATATGTTAAAGAGTTCGACCGGATATAAATACCCAGGTTTTCCCCTGCCGGAATATCCAAGTGTTGGATTATTGTGTGGTTAAGAGACGTTCTGAGTAGTGCAAGTAACGCGATGGTCCCTCTAGAAGACACAAACCTTAACTCGATTATGTGACCGTCTTGAACTGCCCTTTGAACCTTCGGGTTTGGGGCAGTACGGCGTGCCACATGTGAGGCGTTGGCTTGACCCTTCTACGGCTGGACCGTTGGTACTGAGGCATGAAGTGAATGTTTTTGAACCTATTTCATGTGTTGATCGGTGTCGGGAAAACTTGGGTGTTCGAGTGTTCGATCGGAAAGTTTGATATATTCTATTTATCCGGAATTGGATACAATAATTGGAATTCACAAAGAGGTTATGAGATAACTGGATGGATGTTATAAATCTAGCGGTTTAGTTTCATTGGATATCGAAAAGAGTTTTCGATAATGGGACTAAAATGCGGGGTTTATAACCGTTAGGCATGTGATGTCTAAAAGGTTGCGGAATCCAATTGTTGTAGTTTTACACTTTCTTTTCTGTGACCGTAAGTGTAGTATGTTCATATCGCCGGTTTCGTTGCTATACATCAACGACAATTGGGGTATGCATACTTACTTACGTTGATGACATGTGATGTTATGTGTTGCTGGATATGTTATATTGGATCGTCGTATTCGAATAGCCGGGGGTTTTTATGTGAGATGAGTGTTTTTCATTTTCATTCATGTAAAAACTTGTATGTAATATTCTTTTATTCGGGGCACTTCCAGGATGCGGGAGTTGTCACCCTTTGTATATTATTTATTTTTCTGCACTAGGATAGACCCAAGGAGGGGAGCACAAGTAACCGGGTTCTGGGGTCCAGTGGGAGACCAACTCAAGGAGTCGAGTCCGGGTCTCCTAACCCTAGAATTGGCAGGGTTGCTTGCCGCTCTCGTAGGGGTCTAGGGGTGTGGGATTGGCTATTCATCACGACCGTGGAATCCGTGTTTTATACTGGCTCGTATTGAAAACACGGACGTCCTAGTATATCCAATATTTCATATGTTTATTCTGCTGCGATATTTGTGTTGTGATTCTGTGATGGATATAGTATATAGTATATATGATATATTATATAAACGTTACTTATGTTTTACACCCGCGCTAGCCCTGCCCTGCTCTGTCGTTAGTTACCTAACCTAACGGTGCACGAGGGGACATCGAGGCGAATGCGGATGGCATAAGTGTACGTCATATCTATCTGTGATGTTTAGGTGTTTAAATGATGGGACTTCATTAATGTGATTAATGAAAGATAAGAAACCTAAGATGTTGTAGAATCAGATTTTAAATAAAACAGGTAGCTACAGTTTTTGCTTTGCATAGCGGTATATATGATATACCCCGCACCTCATTCGACGAGGAAAGGACCGAGATCCCTTCACCGGGAGTGACTCCTTTAGCAATAACTGGCAGATGCTACACACTCGATTTGCTTTTGACTGCTTTTGGGTTTTTGCTTTGCACAGCGATATATATGATATATCCCGCACCTCATTCGACGAGGAAAGGACCGAGATCCCTTCACCGGGAGTGACTCCTTTAGCAAAACTAGAAAAGCCTCAAAATCACTCCATTTCAAAACTTTATTTGATTCTACAACGATATAAAGTTCATTACGCAAAGGGTTTTCTTAAAAACCTGACGTAGCCCTCCGTCATTTCAGATAAGTAATAGTTAGTATTCGTGCTGCGTTTGTTGACTCAGTCAAGGCGTAGTGTGCGGTAGCTAATTACTATTTATCTGTTTATGCATATGATGCAGATTGGATTAGGGTAGTCGTGCGGCCTTGTTGACTTAGTCAAGGGTCGTGCGGGTGGGTTTAATTCAATCAGGAAATGACGGGTTGAACTTTACTTGCGGTCTATGGTTTGTTGACTCAGTCAAGGTCATAGATCGCCTGGGGCATAATATTATCGGGAATTTCAAGTGTTGAAATTTGCAATGAGATTGCATACCTTCTATGAGATAGTTGGATCCCGATACCCGCTGCGAGTAAGAGTTACTCCTGGGAGAGTTTTACACATTGCAATTAGCTGATCAAGTAGGTGTCTAGAAAGGTGTTAACGAGGTTACGCCTCTGGGAAAACGAGGTTTACAGTAATTAGGTTCGTGCGAAAGCACGGGGGACCTCCCTCAAAGTACCGACACTGGCCTGGCTGAAAGATTGGCGAACTTGTAGTGTGTAATTAATCCCGGCTAGTCTTTCCTTTTAGGGTTTGGAGGAAGATTTGATAAAAAGCAGTGGGAGCCATCCTGATTAGATAAGATAATAACCAATCTGATCTTGCACGAGCTTACGCTAAAGTGTTTTCTTCTCTCTCTCTCCAGGTAGCGACCATTTCATGCCTTAATCAAGATAATAATATGGATGTATTGACCGAACCCGCATGTTATACTGTGCAGGGGAACGTTGAACCCGTTCTATCTTATAAGTGTTATAAGACTGAACAGGAAACAGGAGAATATCTGGATTCTCACACCGCCCAAACGGAGAACATGCATGTTGATGCATCATCTTCGGGTGTGTTTGTCATTGAGAACTGTTTCTCAGTTCACCCTACGTCCTGGGTATTAGATACCGGGTCAGGATCCCACATATGTAAGATGTTACATGGGCTGCGAAAAGGTAGAGAACTGAGAAAAGGTGAACATTCCGTTCATGTAGGGAATGGGGCAAATGTTGCAGCCAAAGCAGTTGGCACATATCACCTAGTATTACCAAATGGTGATACACTAGTCCTGAATGAGTGCTATTATATACCGAACATGATGTGCAACATTATATCAGTTTCTTTATTGAGTAAAGAAGGTTATAATTTTGTAGTAAAGGATAATGTTATGAACATATTCCTCGATCAAAGGTTGATTGCATCAGGCTCGCTACATAATGGCATATTCATTCTCAATCAAAATACAGTCTTCAATATACAAAACACATACAAAAGGAAAAGCTCAGAAATGAACGAATCCTTCTTGTGGCACTGTAGACTTGGCCATATCAATGAGACACGACTAGCTAAGTTGCATAAGAATGGATATTTGAATTCATTCGAGTTATCATCTTATGACACTTGCCATTTATGTCTCAAAGGAAAAATGACCAAAACTCCGTTTAAAGGACACGGAGAAAGAGTTACCGAACTCTTGGGACTGGTGCATAGTGATGTATGCGGTCCAATGTCTACACATGCCAGAAATGGTTCTTCCTACTTCATTACATTCACTGACGATCTCTCTAGATACGGGCATGTGTTCCTGTTGAAACACAAGTCTGAAGCTTTTGAGAAATTCAAAGAATATAAGCACGAGGTAGAGAACCAAACGGGCAAAAGTATTAAAATTCTTCGATCTGATCGAGGAGGTGAATACTTAAGCAGTGAATTCCTGGATTATCTAAAAGAGAATGGGATTCTCTCTCAGCTTACTCCTCCTTATACACCACAGCACAACGGTGTATCGGAACGAAGGAATCGCACCCTATTAGATATGGTGCGTTCAATGATGAGTAATGCTGAGTTACCTATTTCCTTTTGGGGGTATGCGCTTGAGACAACCATATACCTATTGAATCTGGTTCCGTCTAAATCTGTACCTACCACACCATATGAGATATGGAGTGGGAATAGACCATATTTTAAGCGAATTAAGATATGGGGTTGTCCGGCCTATGTCAAAAAGCAAAATCCGGACAAACTCGAGGCACGATCAGTCCTTTGCAAGTTTGTGGGATATCCTAAGAATTCTCAAGGATATTTTTTCTACCAAGCTGAGGAACAAAGAGTGTTTGTTGCTCAACATGCCACCTTTTTGGAAAGGGAATTTCTTGCAAAAGAAATTATTGGCAAAGAGGTAGAACTGGAAGAGGTTCCAGCACCACAAACTGCAACTGACAATTTAGTAGAACCAGAGGATTCAGTGGTACCCGACGTACCCCAGCCTCTCCGCCGATCTAGTAGGGTTTCTCGTCCACCTGAGAGATACTATGGTTTTCTCATTGATGGTGGAAGTGAGGATTGCATCATGGAGGATGATGACCCAACTAGCTTCGAGCAGGCCATCACGAGTGGGGACTCAGTGAAATGGCTGGATGCTATGCGGTCCGAGATGGATTCCATGTACACCAATAAAGTATGGACTTTGGAAGTTGCTCCTGAAGGGGTAAAACCCATTGGGAGCAAGTGGATCTTTAAGAAGAAACTTGGTGTAGATGGGAAAGTGGAGACTTTCAAAGCTAGACTTGTAGCAAAGGGTTTTCGTCAAAGACCAGGTGTGGACTATGACGAGACCTTTTCTCCAGTGGCTATGCTTAAATCCATCCGAATCATGCTTGCCATTGCTGCCTTTCATGACTACGAAATCTGGCAAATGGATGTTAAGACCGCCTTTCTAAATGGTGATTTAGAAGAGTGCGTGTACATGACTCAGCCAGAGGGCTTCGTAGACAGTGGGAGCAGCGGGAAGGTGTGCAAGCTGCTTAAATCCATTTATGGATTAAAGCAAGCATCGCGGAGTTGGAACATCTGCTTTGACGTCGTTATCAAAGAGTTTGATTTCGTCAAAAATCCAGATGAACCTTGTATCTACAAGAAGGTGGCAGAGAGTAAGGTTGTCTTCCTCGTATTGTACGTGGACGACATACTCTTGATAGGAAATGATATTCCTATGCTGCAATCGGTCAAGCTCTTCTTATCACAAAGATTCTCAATGAAAGATCTTGGTGATGCCTCCTGCATATTGGGAATCAGGATCTATAGAGATAGATCCAAACGGATTTTGGGATTGTCCCAATCCAGGTACATTGACACCATACTAAAGAGGTTTAGTATGGAAGAGTCCAAGCGTGGGAACTTACCCACGATCTCTGGAGTCACTCTTTCCAAAGAGATGTCTCCCAAGACTGATTTGGAGAGAGCTCGCATGCAAGGGATACCCTATGCTTCGGCAGTAGGCTCTATCATGTATGCGATGCTATGTACCAGACCCGATGTAGCATACTCACTAAGTGTAGTGAGCAGGTATCAAGCTGATCCTGGAGAGAATCACTGGACAGCTGTGAAGAGCATTCTCAAGTACTTGCGAAGGACTAGAGATATGTTCTTGGTGTATGGTAACGGAGAACTCCAAGTGGAGTCCTTTACCGATTCGAGCTTCCAGAGTGATAAGGACGACTCTAAGTCGCAGTCGGGCTTTGTCTTTACCCTTTACGGAGGGGCGGTTAGCTGGAAGAGTTCCAAGCAGGAAACCGTGGCAGACTCGACGATGGAGGCTGAATACATCGCTGCCAACGATGCTACTAAAGAAGCTGTCTGGATCAAGAAGTTCATTTCTGAACTTGGAGTGGTTCCATCCATTGAGCATCCAATACCTTTGTATTGCGATAACAATGGAGCGGTGGCTTTGGCCAAGGAACCCAGGTCCCATCAGCGGTCCAGGCATATTCTGAGGCGGTATCACCTGATCCGGGAGATAGTTGATCGCCGGGAGATCGAGGTCAGGAGAGTTGACACGAAGAACAACACGGCGGATCCACTCACGAAGGCCATTCCCCAGATACAGTTTGAGAGACTCTTCGGGATGCTCGGTATGAGATACTACAGCAGCTGGCCCTAGTGCAAGTAGGAGATTGTTAGTTGTATGTATGCCCTAGAGGCCAGTATTGTACAGATTATGTATATTATATTGGATGCTTGGACATATATAGAGATGACTTTCTTGCTCGACATGATAGTATGCTATCTGGTTGCCATTTATCTTAACATGTACACTAGTCTCTTTATACTGTCTTATAGTTACATGTTGGTAAAGCCCTTAGGATGTGTACTTGACTACCTGGACTATGATGCAGATCATACTAGTGGGGACATGGTAGTCCATAAGTACCTCCTTCAAGGTCCCTAGTCGTGGGTGTATCGAGACGGGGCATCGATATACCAGAGTATACTAGCGTATACGCTTCTCGACCCATGTGATGGGCGATGGATGATCCCATATCCATTGGTGTTTGACATCAGAGATGGTGTACGGGTGCTCAGTGGAGACTGGGTACACTGGACGGACTCGCCGAGAACTCCCAGATGGTATTATACCTCACGTCAGATGGCAGTTCTCAGGTGACACTTGTACAGGTTAGTCTGTAGACCCGAGATCGTCATAGAGTCTTGTGTGATTCCCACTGTGCTTTGATCTCCACCTTACCACGTCCATGAGGGCGTGCAAAACGGTGGTCTTTGGGTACAGTCCCGAGTCACATGGAGGCAATGAGCGATAGGAGGGGTTTCGTCTCTCCCGGTATTGGGAGTTGATGTTGTGCAGTGCTCGATTGGCCGTAACAGGGAAGTCCCTGGCCAGGGCTGATCAGAGATTTGCTGGTAAGTATTACCAGTAGTTTCTCGACCCGTTACGAGCCTCACATCGGCACGACTTATCGGGTTATTGGGGTCTGACGTATACCACCCCTAGACTTGATATGCGACGTATCAGACGAAGAGACTTGACTGTATGGTAAGTGCTACTGGTCGGATTCGCAGGAGTGTGAACGGGCTAGCTCGTCGATCTTCTGATCGCTCAATACCCGGGTGGCCGTTACGTTTAGCAGACCGCTTGCGGCTTGTGGGTGTTTGATATGATCATCACCTGCTACTGGCGTATTGACGAGTCTTTAGAGTCCTACACAGAGGTTTCCTGGCTCAAGCGAAACGAAATAGGAGCGCATATGAGATATGTGCAGGACCGAGAATGATGTGTGTATGTGATACCGCATTTCATTCTCGCGACATATGTTTCGAATGGTTATATTCGATATGACCTAGTTATCGAATCATTGATTCGATAAATCGATGCGTTGAATACTAGTCGGTTATGTGCGACATGACCGGATCATTGAATCAAGTGTTGATTTAATGATTTAATGTATAATAATATATTTGATATATTACTTTGCATTAACTAGTATTGGTTCACTTTAAACGGATTTTTCTTACTTGGATTGCACATTGTATATGTGATATACTTTCGTGCACTTTTCCGTATCATGTTTGATGATACTTGATCTTTATGTTAAGTGTATGGAATTAATCCATGGTTAATTTGATAATTAGGGTTTTGCATATTCATTTATTTATTTATTTATTTATTTATTTATTTGGAAAAGAATTAGATGAGAATGGTGGCTTTCTTTGTCATTTGTTGAAGCTTCATGAAGCTTTGACTTTAGCAACCATCCTTATCTTCATGCTTAACCCTAACCCATCCTAGTGACCATGGTTAATTCTCTACACTTAACCCTAGTTCAAGTTATGATAAGTATTTGTTTTTAAATTTATTTTTATAACAACACTTATCATATTAATTTCTTGAGCTCATCTTCTTCTTCTTCTTCAAGCTTGCTACTCCAATGGCAACTTGAGCTTTAGTGAGTTAAATCCAAATCTAAAGTGAACCCACCTCCTATTTCTTCACCCTCTACCTCTTGCCAAGTTGTTTTGGGTGTTTACTTCACAAGTTTCACAAGTTTGTGAAGTCGGAGCTTGAGTTTGTGCAACCTCGACGTAGATCGTCTTTGACACAAAGCCGACGACCTATTCCGCTCGCTTTCCCGATGAAGCCGATGATCGAGTCAAGGATTCATGATGGACAGCGAGGACATGACCACGTGGAGCTAAGGAGGCGGAAATCCGGATCTACAAAGGTTGTATATCCGTATCCTAGTAGTTAACAGTTAACTAGCTTTATCGTTTCGCCTAAACATCTAGTCTAAAGATCCGTAGTCTAGGGTTTCTCGGCACAAAAATTTTAAAATGGCATGTTCGATGCCTTGTGAGAACCCACTAGGGTGCCTAGGAACCTTTCAACAAAACCCGCTTGCGAAACTAATGCGCTCGAAGAATAGCCTCAGTGAGTGGATCCGCTTTGATGTTTCTTTTAATGTCTCTCTTTATCTCAAGTTCGCGGATAAAACCATCTCCCGAAATGAGCAATACCTGTCTTAGAGTATGTCTACATATCTGATGGGACCTAGTTCATAAATGAACTCCAAATCCAAACTTCTTAGACTGTATCGTCAACTGAAACCAATCAGTATCCTGCGCCATGCCTCCCTCAGTATCCGCTTGGACCACCTGTCCAAAATACTGCCCCTCGTCAGAGGGAAAACTATAACTCTGACAACCACTCTGTCATCCAGGTCACCTTGGAAGCCTGAAATGATAACTGTCTCCCGAATGAGGCTGTCGTTATCATATCCCTAGAACATCCACTTATGTTCTATAACTGCTTCCGTTCGTCTCTCCAGGATTGGATCAATATCAACATATTGCATCTACTGCAAAAAACAACATCTGGTGTGGTGCTTGACATCTCATGATTGACTCAATTGCCTAAGCAAGTGATTTGCCAATCATGTACATCCCTCTCCACTTTAGTCTGTAAGACACCTTTAGAGAGGGTGACTCCATCACCTGCAGGTACACTACCGTGCCTGGAGTCGTCCATTCTAAAACGCCTTCAGAATGCTGTCTAAGTACCCTGATTGGGAAACTACCCAAATCTAGATCGAAAACCATAGATCCAGTAACCAGAATGTCTTGATATTATATCCAAATCCCATGTGGAGAAACCACCGTGTGACAACTAAAGTATAACCGATCGTAGTATGGGAACATCACTTCCTACTCTGTGTATGTCATCCAGTACCAGGACATCACACCCTACTACCTTCTTAACAGATCCATCCCCTATTCTGATGAAGTCAAACCTATGACTGTCACATCAGAAATAGATGATCTATCTCCGCTATTTCTGCTTTAGTCTATAAATAGACATAAGCCACTTGTCCACCAATGCTTCCGCTGCTCCCACTGACTACGAAAACCCTCTGGCAGAGTCATATACACGTACACTTCTAAAGCTAGTTTAGAACGACGCTATACTCATCCTCCTGCCGGGTCTCTCAGCCTGGAACAACAGCAATGGCAAGTCTGGGTAAACAAGAACCTCCCTGTCACCGTCCTTGAGGCTACCGGAGTACCTCTCGGGTGCCTGAGGTTACCCACCATATATGCGGAGTGGCCAATAGAATGTCAATCCAGATTGAATCTTTAGGTTCTTATCAAATTTTCAGTAATCGTTTGTGGTTCTGGAATCACTTCCAGTTCTACCATACTCCCACTACTGTTTTCTGAAAAAATCCATTTTTATTAAAACTGTGGCGAGTCTAGAACAATATCACTATTGATCTTCCAGATGGTAGAAAATCAACCCTCGTCATAGCCCGGGTCAACCCACAAACAGCCATTACAGAAACGTGCCTTGAGTCATCCGGAGTCTGGTTTAAAGCATAAGCCGGACAACTCCCCGTAGCTTAACATCGTTAAGATATGAACTGTTCTATATCCAATATAGAAACAGAGGCACTAATTTAATTGAACCAGATTCAAATCATGCAGCTGTCTGCAATGCATGTCAACTAAATGGAGAGAGGCCGATCAGCATTACTCAACTTAGGAGTACTTCAAATTATGAGTAACCTGAAAGAGAAGCAAGTTCTCTTAATCATTACTATCAACTGAATACCATACATAAGCATCTACATCTTCGATCACCTTGAAGAATCCCGATACTTGCAACTTCTGGTACTCTACTTTATTCATATACCTATAACTTCTCAAAACTTGGACCTTGTGTTTCTACGAAACACATGTCTAAAAACTGGAGAAGTCATAAGTAAACCGAATATAGTACGAAGACCAACCCCTCTGTCCTAATGGACACTGGAAAACATACAATACTCTGTATAAGTCCCCTGAGTCTAATAACTCATTCCCTGTGTGTCGTAGGTTGAAAACTGTACTTATGGTTAAGAAGAATTACACCGCTGTTCAATACTCCTTACCTAACCATCTACTGATATACGTAAATGTCATAGACATAATTTCAAAAAGGTATATCTCACTCTATAAAAATAGACGTACAGATGTATCAATTTGAAATTGGTGCATAACAACGGATATTCAAAACCAAATATTTGCCGTCCGGCAAACAACCCAGGCGATTTCCTTAAATATCACCAATTACAACGAATTCCGATATAATGAGGATGATCACCTAATTCCCAATAACTTACTCCCACTCATCATCTGTAAAACCATACAGATATGAGAATCATACCTGGTAAATACATACCCTGGAGCAAGTATCTAATTGGGAAATCAGTTTTCTCTTAACAGTACACAGTGAAACTGAAACATTGAAATGTTTCGTAGGGGTATTCTGGTACTCCTAGTAATGCCTCTTCCATTATCAGATTCACAACTGTAACCGTATATTTCTTTGCCATCTCTCCAAATCCCTTCATATGTCTTTAGTCATTGCCTTCTGTACACCCTCTTAGGCTAAATGGTTTTCTTCCTTCCCTACCGTTCGGCACCAGCCTATGGTTTGGAAGAAAACTATCCAATAAGCATAATGGGTGTACTGTCCTAATCCTAGGAGCACTCACAATGCGAGAGAAGGTGATGATAAAAGACAACCGAATAAACTTTATTCCTATTTCTCCTGAACCAGAATCCATCCCCGAACCGGAACAAGTTCCTTTCGAGTTCGTATATAACCATACGATGGAGTATCCAATAAACTGTGGATCTTCGTAGTGATACGGAGTGTTCTGGAGAAATACAAAGGTGATTTAGGATTGGCGAAGAAATACTTGGTTTGGTCGTGAATAGCAGTCGCAACTTACTTTGCCTCTTACTAATACCTTGATATGTCTTTACTTAATACCTTCTGTACACCATCGTTATGCTAATTGGTTTTCTTCATTCCCCACCGTTCGGCACCAGCCTAAGGTTTGGAAGAAGACTATCCAATTTGCGTAATAGGTGTACTATCTCCTTAACCAAGGAGTACTCGCAACCTGAGAGAAGGTAAAAGGAAAAGACAACTGAATAGTCCTATTCGTTATCTCCAGAACCAGAAACCATCCTCTAATAAATTCCTTTGAGTTCGTATATAACCATACGATGGTTTTATCCAATAGAAGTGGACGTTCGTAGTAATACGGGGTGTCCTGGAGAAAAGGGTAAAAGTAGGAGTGGCAATGAGGTATGCAACTCTGACAATCTAAAAGCCAGTATTTAAGAAGGTTCGGTCAATTTGGTCACTGAGTCATAGTCAAGGATCGGGCCATGGTCGCTGCCAAAGAGAAAGAGAGAGAGAAAAGAAACACTCAGTATGCACTCTAACCTAGATCAGAATGGTTACCAATTTATCTAATCAGGAAACCTCCCACTGTACCGTCAAAATCTCCTCCAAACCTGAAAGAAGAATTAGTCAGGATCACCCGAGGAGTAAACCAACTCATCGGTGGGAATCGGGATCCAACTATCATCGCATGATAACGTGACGGAATCCGCTCACGTTATCACACTCCAGAAGGTATGCGCATATCTGGCTAGTTTCAGTTTCTTTAGAAACTCCCGATGTGATTTTTTACCCCATGCTCTTATGACCTTGACGAAAGTCAACAAATCATAAGTCACATGTCAAGTTCTACCCGTCATTGTCCAGGTTAATTTGAACCCGTCCGTACATACCCTTGACGTAGGCCAAAATAGTAGTACGGCTGTCCCAAACTAACGCATCTATCTATGCAACAGAAAGGTAACAAGCAACTACCATTAACTATGCCTTGACGAAGGTCAACAAACATAGCATGAATACTATGTGCTACCCATCTGAAATGACGGAGGGCTACGAATGGTTTTTGGCGAAAATCCTTTAACGTAATGAACTTGATATCGTTGAAGGAACTGGATAGCTTTTATAAAAATATAGTGGCGAAAACCTTTGCTAAAGAGGTCACTCCCGGTGAAGGGATCTCGGCTCTTTCCCCGTAGAATGAGGTGCAGGATATTCCAACTGAATACCACGATGCAAAGCAAAAGTAATCGACTATAGTGAAGTTATTGCCCTGACGGAAACTTCTGTCTAAGAGGTCACTCCCGGTGAAGGGATCTCGGCCCTTGCCTCATCGACTGAGGTGCTGGATATTCATAACCGAATACCACTGTGCAAAACAAAAGTGAACGTCCTTGCAATAACAGCTTTTTGAAAAGTGTTCCAACAACATCAGAATAGGTTTGTTTAGCTTGCATTGATCCGAATCAATGCAGTCCCATCAATTGATCACACCAATAAAGAACGAAAATAATGATGTCCGCATAAGCCATCCGCATTCGCCACTAGGTCCCGTCATTACCCGTTAGGTTACTTAACTAACGACAGAGCGGGGACTGGACTAGCGCGGATGCAAAACATATACAACATCTACTAGTATATATATCAATATATAATATTCGCCCATGGCGTGATAAAATGCAACATCACAGAAATATAATAAGCAACACAGAACAATACAGATATCTGGGATCCCCGAGTTTCATAGAGCCGCTACTGAAACCCGGCGTTCCCCTTGTTAGTGTATATGCCCTAGAGGCCATTACTGTATCATACTAGTATGTATATTACTTGATGGAAGCTTGGGATATTCACAGTTGTACAGACAATCTTGCTCAATATAGTAGTATGCTACTTGGTTTGTCTCTGCTTTAATGTGTACTTGAGTGTTTATTTATTATATCACCTATACGCATTAGTAGAGCCCTTTGGATCTTTGCTTGATTACCGGCGTTGTGATGGCGATCACACTCGTGGGGGCTGGGTAATCTACAAGCACATCCTTATACACGTCCCTAGTCGTGGGAGTATCGAGATAGGGCATCGATACTCCGGAGTAGACTAGCGTATGCGCTTCTCATCCCAGCACGGGAGGCGGTCTGTCCCACAGCCGTCGGTACGTCGTACTTGAGATAGTATGCGGGTGCTCGTTAGGTTACGAGTACACTGGACAAGACTCGTCGGGAACTGATGGTTGGTATTATACCTATCGTCAGTTATCAGTTCCCAGGTGACATGAGTACAGCTTAGTCCGCTGACTTGACACTGTCACTCCGCCTCGAGTGTGTTCCCACTGTTCTTTGATTACTACCCTACCACGGCTCTACTGAGTCGTGCAAACAGGTAGTAGTTGGGAGCAGTCCCGAAGCACTTGGAGGCAGTGACGGTTAGACAGGATTCGTCTCTCCCGGTATTGGGGGTTGACATCGCGCTGTGTCTAGGAGAGCCATTACACAAGTAGTCCCTGGCCAGGGCAAGCGAGATATACTGGTAGGTTCCAGTGTTATCTCAGGGTGTTCTGGGCTTCACTCCGACACGACTTGTACCGCTATTAGGGGTCTGACGCTTGCCGCCCCCCTAGGCCCGACATGCGATGTATCAGACGAACAGACCGGACTGTACGGAGATTGTCACATACAGGCTCAGTAGGAGTTCGGATGGGTTTACCTTATCGGCCTTCTTATCGACATCTACCTGGGGACCGTTACGTACAGCTAGTGCCACTTGCGGTCTGTGGTTAAACCCACTGCCAGCGTAGTGTCGAGTCTTTAGAGTCCCACACAGAGAGTTTCCCTGCACTGAGCGAAACGTGTAGAGGCCGTATGGTTTTACGGCAGAGCTGCGATCACTTACGTACACTTGTGTGCGTATGGTGTTCGGGCAGGCAGTACTAGTAGGCTTTGGTTTAAGCCGGATCCTAGTATTGCACGGATGGATTTGTTTTGTCTTCTGTGCATCCGCATTCTACGGAATACGGATGCAGGTGTGTATGCACAGTTTTTCGGAGTGATGAAGGAGGAGGTGCCTCATTAGGGTTTTGGCAGTTGGTTCGGCCAAAACCGTTATGTGGCAGGCTCATTAGGGTTTTGACAGTTCGTTTGGTCAAAACCATTATGAGCCGCGAACATCATTTACTATTCCTATTAGTGATAATCTTATGATGGCTAATTGCATTGACCATTTGACCCCGTTGACCTCTCTTGACTTTGTTGACCGGTTGACCGGGTTGACCATTGACTTTCAAGAGGGTTCCACACTCTTCTTTTCTTTTCCTTTTTCTTTTGGATTATGATAATGGTCATTTCAAAGTAGCCATCAACTTTATCTTGATGGGATTAGTAATGATGTTGTTTTGCATTATTTGCAACCATGGTTGTTTTTCTTTTGTATCATAATTTTATTCTCATTCTCTCTCTTGAAATGAGAAGCTCCATGGTTGCTAGCAAGCTCCTTCTTCTTCCTCCTCTTGATTTCTCCTTTGATCTCATGTGTTGAGAGAAAAAGGATTCCACTTGACAAACACATCCATACATCTCCTCTACACATCCTAGGGCTTCTAGATTAGCAATCTCCTTGCCCTAGTTACCTCGGCTTGAGGTGGAGCTCGGTGTACATCTCTCGGGTGGATCGTCTTCGACTCAAGGAGGCCGCGGAGGTGACCAAAGTCCGGATCAACCATTGAGTAAGCAAAGAGAAGAACAATAAGAAGAGAAGAACAACAAGAAGAGAAGTAGTTCAAGTTGAGGTATAACCCCTAACCGAGTAGATAACATCTCAAGTTAGGATGCTAGTGTATTGTTTAGCAAAGATCCGGCTTTTACGGTCCATGTTACAAAGTTTAGAAAAAATTTTGTTTTACCGTTTCCGCTACCCCGAAAGTACCGGGAGAGGTAACGTGGACCTAACAGTGGTATCAGAGCCTAACTAAACATAAACTAGCTTGGTAGTGAAGTGTATCGAAGTTCGAAACGGAAAAATCGAAAAATCTGAGTTATAAAAATCTGAGTTTCTGTTAAAATTTTTTCTGGTCAAAACAAAATTTGTCATACACCAAAAATCATCTCAGGGTTTTTAGAAGAAAGCCACCAAAAACGAGCCAGCAACTCGACCAAAGAGCCGCGTTTCAAGAGCCGCGTTTCAAGAGCCGCGTTTCCGCGGCAATAGCAAGCTATTGCTGCGGAACCGCGGCCTTCTTGGTGAGTCACTGGGTCGATTTTGGTGCAGTGTGTTTCTGACATGGTTTTAGGATTTTTGAGATGGTTTATATGTGCCCAGATTTTTCAGAATAGAAATTTGTTTTTGGGGGCCTATAAATCCGTATTTTTCCGAACTTCAATATACTTTGACTACAAGGTTATATCTGTGATGTTCATATGTATTGAACGTCGGCTAATCGCTATATGTCGATTAGTCGGGGTTATACATATCTGTGATCTGTGTTGTTGATGGTTTGTGTATATGAACTCGTTGAATTGTCGCGGATGAATAGCCGGGGTGGATGTGAGATGAGAGTTTCTTTTTCTTTCATTCATGTAATAATTTGTAAATTGATGTAATATTATTTGTTTGGCCGCACAACCGGGTCGGGGTTGTAGCCGTCATTGTATAATTCTTTTTACTGTTTTTGCTCCTAGGATAGACCCATGGAGGGGTTGCACAAACTACCGGGTATCTCGAAGTGCCGAGTGGCCTACTCATGACGTTGAGGGAGGTTGCTTCGCTTCGGGTACTTGGCGGGTAGTTTGCCGCACCCGTAGGGGTCTTGGGTGGGGTTTTGGCTATTCATCGCGACTGTGTAATCCGTTTTTCGTTGCAGGCTTGAACGAATCGCGGGTTCCTAGTATATCCAAAGTGTTCATCTGTGATCTGGATTGGCTATCATTGCAGTATATCTATATATAATAACTATTTAGGCGTTGCTTATGTTTTACAGCCGCGCTAGCCCAGCCCCCGCTCTGTCGTTAGTTAAGTAACCTAACGGGTGATGACGGGGCCCAGTGGCGAATGCGAATGGCATAAGCGTACGTCATATTTTGGTTGTTTTCTGCAATGATAGGATTTAAATGATGGGACGCATTAAAAGAACTAATGCAAGAAAATAAACCTAAAAGACGTTGTTGGAACAATTTTTCAAAAAGCTGTTATTACAAGGACGTTCATTTTTGTTTTGCATCGCGGTATTCGGTTGTGAATGCCCAGCACCTCAGTCTACGAGGCAAGGGCCGAGATCCCTTCATCGGGAGTGACCCCTTGGACAAAAGTTTGCGTCAGGGTAATAACTTCACTATAGTCGATTATTCTTGCTTTCCATCGAGGTATTCAGTTTGGAATATCCTGCACCTCATTCGACGAGGAAAGAGCCGAGATCCCTTCACAGGGAGTGACCTCTTTAGCAAAAGTTTTCGCCACTATATTTTTTCAAAAGGTCTATCATGTTCCTCCAACCACATCAAGTTCATTACGTTAACGGGTTTTTCGCCAAAAACTCAGCCGTAGCCCTCCGTCGTTTCAGAAAATTAATACTTAGTATTAATGCTGTGTTTGTTGATTATTCGTCAAGACACAGTGAACGGTAGCTGAGTAATAACTCTCTGTTGCACTGATAGATGCGATTGGTTAGAACGGTCACATGATTTTGTTGATTATTCGTCAAGGATCATACGGGCGGGTCTAATGCAATCCTGGATAACGACGGGTTGAACTTGACTAGGTCCTTTTTTATTTGTTGATTATTCGTCAAGGTCACTTGGGTCCTAGGGGCAAAAACCACATCGGGAGTTTCAAAAGAACTGAAACTTGCAGATTTAGCATACCTTCTGGAGTGTAGTGACTAGAGTGGATTCCATCTAGGTCATCACACAATGATAGTTGGATCCCGATCCCACTGATGAGTTGGTTTACTCTCGGGAGATTACTTTCACTTAACAATCAATGCTATAAACCTAGTAGGTATCTAGAAAGGTGTTAGCGGGGCTACGCCCCCAGGGAAAAGAGGTTCTTGAATTAAGGAACTTCGCGAAAGCGTTGGAAAACCTCCCTCGAAGTACCGACACTAGCCTGGCTGAAAGGTTAAGCAAGTATTGTGACGTGAATTAAATCCCGGCTAGTTCTTCTTTTAAAAAGGTTTTAAGAAGAATTTGAGGAAACAGTGGGAGACATCCTGGTTAGATAAATTAATAAACCAATCTAATCTTGCAAGAGCATACGCTGAGTGTTTCTTTTCTCTCTCTCCAGGCAGCAACCTTTTCACGCCCTAATCAAGATAATAATATGTATCGCTTGACCGATCCGAATTCTTATTCGGGACTGGGGAAAGTTGGTTCAGCTCTAACTTGTGACAACAGTCATGAGTATGAGAATGGGAAAGGGGATTGTATGGATTTCCAGGATACCCAGTTGAAGAGGAAGCATGGTTTTGCATCTACTTCAGGTGTTCTTGTAATTGAGAACTGTTTTACGGTCAGCCCTACCTCCTGGGTACTTGATACCGGATCAGGATCTCATATCTGTAATTTATTGCAGGGACTGAGAAAAAGTAGGAAAGTTGCACCGGGTGATATGTCGCTCAGAGTAGCGAACGGAGCACAAGTTAATGCGGCAGCCGTCGGTGAATATCACCTAGTATTGCCAAATGGCAAGACTATGCTTTTGAACGATTGCTACTATGTACCCTCCATGGTTTGCAACATCATATCAGTTTCTTTACTCGATAAAGATGGATATAACTTTGTTCTTGAAAAGAATATCATGAACATTTACCTTCATAAGGTACTGGTTGCAGAGGGTACACTGTGTAATGGTATCTACGTTCTAAATCAGAATGCAGTTCTCAATATACAAAACACACGCAAGAGGAAGAATTCAGATACGAATGAATCCTACTTGTGGCATTGTAGACTTGGTCATATCGGAGAGAAAAGACTTAGTAAGTTGCATAAAGATGGACTCTTGAATGCGTTCGAGTTTTCATCTTATGAAACTTTTCAGTCTTGTCTCAAAGGAAAGATGACCAAATCTCCGTTCACCGGACATGGAGAAAGAGCAAGAGAGCTCTTGGGACTCATACACAGTAATATGTGTGGTCCGATATCTATACATTCAAGGGGAGGGTTCTCCTACTTCATCACATTCACTGACGATCTCTCTAGGTTCGGATATGTGTATCTGATGAAACACAAATCTGAAGCTTTTGAGAAATTCAAGGAATTCAGAAAGGAAGTAGAGAACCAGATTGGCAAAAGTATCAAGATCCTCCGGTCTGATAGAGGAGTGGAGTACTTAAGCACGGAATTCCTAGATTACTTAAAAGAGAATGGTATTCTCTCTCAGCTTACTCCTCCTTATACACCACAGCACAACGGTGTTTCGGAGCGGAGGAATCGTACCCTATTGGATATGGTTCGCTCCATGATGAGTAGTGCTGAGTTGCCTCTTTCATTCTGGGGACATACGCTTCAGACAGCGGCATACCTTTTGAATCAAGTTCCGTCCAAATCAGTGCCTAAAACTCCGTATGAAATATGGAGCAGTAAGAAACCATGTCTTAAGTTTATTAAGATATGGGGTTGTCCGGCCTATGTGAAAACGCAGAAACCGGACAAGCTAGAGGCACGATCAGTTCTATGTAAATTTGTGGGATATCCTAAAGACTCACTAGGATATCTGTTCTACCACACTGAGGAACAGAAGGTGTTTGTATCTCGCCACGCCACCTTCTTAGAAAGGGAGTTTCTTGCAAAAGAAGCTAGTGGGAGTTCGGTAGAACTGGAAGAAATTCAGCGACCACAAAATGTAACTGAAAATTTGGAGGAACCGCTAGATTCAATAACCCCAGACGAACCTCAGCCACTCCGCAGATCTGGTAGGATTTCTCATCCGCCCGAGAGATACTACGGTTTTCTCATAGACGGGGATCGAGAGGATTGCATCTTGGAAGAAGATGACCCTACCAGTTTTAGGCAGGCCATTATCAGTAGGGACTCTGATAAGTGGCAGGAAGCAATGCAATCCGAAATGGAGTCCATGTACGCCAATAAAGTGTGGACCTTGGATATTGCTCCACCTGGGGTAAAACCCGCTGGATGCAAATGGATCTACAAAAGGAAACTTGGTGTAGATGGGCAGGTGGAAACCTATAAAGCTAGACTCGTTGCAAAAGGTTTTCGTCAAAGACCTGGTTTGGACTATGATGAAACTTTTTCTCCGGTGGCTATGCTCAAATCCATTCGGATCCTACTTGCCATTGCTGCCTTCCATGACTATGAAATCTGGCAGATGGATGTTAAGACGGCTTTCCTAAACGGTTGTTTGGAAGAGTGCGTTTACATGGATCAACCAGAAGGTTTCGTCGACAGTGGGAGCAGCGGAAGGGTGTGCAAGTTGCTTAAATCCATTTATGGATTAAAGCAGGCATCGCGGAGCTGGAACATCTGTTTTGATGAGGCAATCAAGGAATTTGATTTCATCAAGAACGAAGATGAACCCTGTGTATATAAGAAGATTGTAGGACGAACTATCGTATTCCTAGTCTTGTACATGGACGACATTCTTTTGATAGGAAATGATATTCCTATGCTACAATCGGTCAAGCTATTTTTGTCACAAAGGTTCTCCATGAAGGACCTGGGTGATGCCTCGTACATTCTGGGGATCAAGATCTATAGAGATAGATCCAAGAAACTATTAGGACTTTCACAGTCCAGGTACATAGAGACCGTACTAAAGAGATTTAGTATGGAGGGTTCCAAGCGCGGTAACATACCCGCATTGCACGGAATTACCCTCTCCAAGAAGATGTCTCCTAAGACTGACGAGGAGAGGGTTCGCATGAGCACTATACCCTACGCTTCGGCGGTAGGATCTATAATGTATGCGATGCTATGTACAAGACCAGATGTAGCTTACGCGTTGAGCGCGGTAAGCCGGTATCAGTCAGACCCAGGGGAGGACCACTGGACAGCAGTGAAGAACATTCTAAAGTACCTGAGAAGGACTAAGGAGATGCTCCTGGTTTACGGTAATGGAGACCTCAGGGTCGAGTCCTTTACCGATTCAAGCTTCCAGAGTGACAAAGATGACAGCAAGTCTGTCTCGGGTTTTGTGTTTACCCTCAACGGAGGGGCGGTATGTTGGAGGAGTTCCAAGCAGGATACCGTCACAGACTCGACGATGGAGGCTGAATACATTGCTGCAAGCGATGCCGCAAAAGAGGCGGTCTGGATAAAGAAGTTCATTAGTGAACTTCAGGTGGTTCTGTCCATTGTTGACCCAGTACCTTTGTATTGCGATAACAATGGAGCTATAGCTTTAGCGAAGGAACCAAGGTCCCATCAGAAATCCAGGCACATCTTAAGGCGGTATCACCTGATCAGGGAGATCATTGATCACCAGGAGATCGAGGTGCGGAGAGTCGACACAAAGGACAACACTGCGGACCCATTCACGAAGGCTTTACCCCAGACTCAGTTCGAGCAGCTGATCGAGATGATAGGTCTTCGATACGCCAGTACATGGCCTTAGTGCAAGTGGGAGATTGTTAGTGTATATGCCCTATAGGCCATTACTGTATCATACTAGTATGTATATTACTTGATGGAAGCTTGGGATATTCACAGTTGTACAGACAATCTTGCTCAATATAGTAGTATGCTACTTGGTTTGTCTCTGCTTTAATGTGTACTTGAGTGTATATTTATTATATCACATATACGCATTAGTAGAGCCCTTTGGATCTTTGCTTGATTACCAGCGTTGTGATGGCGATCACACTCGTGGGGGCTGGGTAATCTACAAGCACATCCTTATACACGTCCCTAGTCGTGGGAGTATCGAGATAGGGCATCGATACTCCGGAGTAGACTAGCGTATGCGCTTCTCATCCCAGCACGGGAGGCGGTCTGTCCCACAGCCGTCGGTACGTCGTACTTGAGATAGTATGCGGGTGCTCGTTAGGTTACGAGTACACTGGACAGGACTCGTCGGGAACTGATGGTTGGTATTATACCTATCGTCAGTTATCAGTTCCCAGGTGACATGAGTACAGCTTAGTCCGCTGACTTGACACTGTCACTCCGCCTCGAGTGTGTTCCCACTGTTCTTTGATTACTACCCTACCACGGCTCTACTGAGTCATGCAAACAGGTAGTAGTTGGGAGCAGTCCCGAAGCACTTGGAGGCAGTAACGGTTAGACAGGATTCGTCTCTCCCGGTATTGGGGGTTGACATCGCGTTGTGTCTAGGAGAGCCATTACACAAGTAGTCCCTGGCCAGGGCAAGCGAGATATACTGGTAGGTTCCAGTGTTATCTCAGGGTGTTCTGGGCTTCACTCCGACACGACTTGTACCACTATTAGGGGTCTGACGCTTGCTTCCCCCTAGGCCCGACATGCGATGTATCAGACGAACAGACCGGACTGTACGGAGATTGTCACATACAGGCTCAGTAGGAGTTCGGATGGGTTTACCTCATCGGCCTTCTTATCGACATCTACCTGGGGACCGTTACGTACAGCTAGTGCCGCTTGCGGTCTGTGGTTAAACCCACTGCCAGCGTAGTGTCGAGTCTTCAGAGTCCCACACAGAGAGTTTCCCTGCACTGAGCGAAACGTGTAGAGGCCGTATGGTTTTACAGCAGGGCTGCGATCACTTACGTACACTTGTGTGCGTATGGTGTTCGGGCAGGCAGTACTAGTAGGCTTTGGTTTAAGCCGGATCCTAGTATTGCACGGATGGATTTGTTTTGTCTTCTGTGCATCCGCATTCTACGGAATACGGATGCAGGTGTGTATGCACAGTTTTCGGAGTGATGAAGGAGGAGGTGCCTCATTAGGGTTTTGGCAGTTGGTTCGGCCAAAACCGTTATGTGGCAGGCTCATTAGGGTTTTGACAGTTCGTTTGGTCAAAACCATTATGAGCCGCGAACATCATTTACTATTCCTATTAGTGATAATCTTATGATGGTTAATTGCATTGACCATTTGACCCCGTTGACCTCTCTTGACTTTGTTGATCGGTTGACCGGGTTGACCATTGACTTTCAAGAGGGTTCCACACTCTTCTTTTCTTTTCCTTTTTCTTTTGGATTATGATAATGGTCATTTCAAAGTAGCCATCAACTTTATCTTGATGGGATTAGTAATGATGTTGTTTTGCATTATTTGCAACCATGGTTGTTTTTCTTTTGTATCATAATTTTATTCTCATTCTCTCTCTTGAAATGAGAAGCTCCATGGTTGCTAGCAAGCTCCTTCTTCTTCCTCCTCTTGATTTCTCCTTTGATCTCATGTGTTGAGAGAAAAAGGATTCCACTTGACAAACACATCCATACATCTCCTCTACACATCCTAGGGCTTCTAGATTAGCAATCTCCTTGCCCTAGTTACCTCGGCTTGAGGTGGAGCTCGGTGTACATCTCTCGGGTGGATCGTCTTCGACTCAAGGAGGCCGCGGAGGTGACCAAAGTCCGGATCAACCATTGAGCAAGCAAAGAGAAGAACAACAAGAAGAGAAGAACAACAAGAAGAGAAGAACAACAAGAAGAGAAGGAGTTCAAGTTGAGGTATAACCCCTAACCGAGTAGATAACATCTCAAGTTAGGATGCTAGTGTATTGTTTAGCAAAGATCCGGCTTTTACGGTCCATGTTACAAAGTTTAGAAAAATTTTTGTTTTACCGTTTCCGCTACCCCGAAAGTACCGGGAGAGGTAACGTGGACCTAACACCCCTGGTCGTGTAGATAGCCTGTGCAATGAAATCCTAGACCCCTACGGGCGCGGCAAGTTACCCGCCAAAACCTGAAGCGAGGCAGCCCCCTTCAGCAACGTGAATGGACCACCCAGCACTTCATGGAATCCGGTAACTTGGGCATCCCTCCTTGGGTCAACCTGTACCCCCTACGAGTGAAGCCCCCTCCGTCTCAAAGCCATGAGATGCGGGACCGTTGCCCTCTAGAACCGCTATCCGTGCACCCCTCCGCGGGGTAATCCTAGTACAGAAAGTAAAATATACATACAACGGGTACATCGACCTCAGCCCGGTCGTGCCCTAAAAGAATAATATACAAACAGGCAATGACGGCAGTCCACATGTTGGACGCTCGTCCCGCAATATCAAATGTACATATAAAACAAAACTGTACTAACATTGCATCCAGGCTATCCCACACGACCAATCCGCAACATCACATCACAACACAGAATATCAACGTGAATGTCATGTTCGCAAATCCGTCTAAAAGGGCTATAGCAGTTAGACAGGATTTACCGATCAAATGACATTCACGGTCGCAGATATAATGTAAATACTGTGAACTAACAAGTTTAAAATTTTCGATCGATCAAATTTACCGAAGTGGGCCCCAAGCACTACTATAGCACTCAAAGAAAATCTGGGCCTAAAAAGAATATTCCAAAAACCCCATTTTCAACTCAGAAGCCCACTGTAAAAATTTGATGCAATGAACAATCAAAGTAGCGGCAGAACCGTGGCCAATGAGTGGGTTTGGCCGCGATTCCGCGGTGGAAAAGTGACTTCACGCGACCAAATTTTCACAGAATGCTTAGAATTCCCTGCACGTATTCTGCAATGTACTAAAAAAAATTTCGAGCCAAAAAAAAATTCGACAGAAAACTGATGCATGAAAAACGCGGTTTTTGGAAAATCCGATCGATCGAACTTGTAAACATGTTAGAGCAAGCTAGACTAGGTTAATGGCGTGGCTCTGATACCAGTGTAAGTGCATGGCGCGCCCCGGCCGTCAGTCCGAGGCCTAAATGCGGAAATGATACTTTTCTTTAACTTTTGAACCGGCACCACCGCGCACTATAAACCCGGATCGGGCCATTAACCTACTCCTAGCTAACAAAAGAAGGGGTAGAGAGATATACCGAGCGATCCGTGTCCTTCGGTCTTCTCGTCGTCGTCCCGATCTCCCCGCGGAATCTCCGGTCTTCATCTCCTCGTCAGAAGGGCACCACATCGCCGGGTTCTTTTACGGGCTCCCACCTCTGGACCGAGGCAACTCGAGCACGAAGTTGGCGAGTCGACGTGCCCAAGGATGCTGTAGGCAAAGTGTAGAATCCATTTTTCTCTATTGGGGCTGAAGTTGCCATTTTAGATGTGGAGGAGAAGTAGTATACTTTGGGGATGAACAAAAGGATTTTGCAAGCCAAAATGAGAACAATTTTTCGCACCCCAAATTTTGGACAGCCCTCTTAGTGAATGGCCGGCCATCTCTTGGTGAAGTGAGAGAGGAAAAAGGTCAAGGGGTGGGGAAAAACATAATGCAAGCAAAAGGAAAATGGTTATCATAAAAAATGATGATCACAATCCAATCCATACCAACTCCCATATCCATCAACCATCATGTCTCTAAAAGTCAAGCAATGATGAAGCACAATCATGAAGCATGAAGTCAAAAGATGGTTGAATCATCATGAAGCTACTACTTGCAAATAACACCCTCCATTAATCAAATTTGCACATTTGCAAATAAGCCCTCCTCCACCAATTTTCAGCCAAGGAAAGAAACAAAGGAAAATGGCCGAAACGGAATGCAATCTGGCAACTTCAAAAAACCGATCCCGTAATAAATTACAGGAAAACCCCGCTACTGTATATACATACCTGCATTTGTATTGCGACCGAATACAAATGCAATGAGACAAAATCTACACTGTACAATACTAGGATCCGGCTTAAACCAAAACCCGCTAGTATTATCCGTCCAATCATGATCCGTGCAATACCGCACGTACATGATCGAACCCTGCCATATCTCCATACGGCCTCTACAGCGTTTCGCCCGAAACTTGAGAAATGATCTGTGGGGGACTCTAAAGACTCGTCAATACTTTGGCTGTGGATTTAACCACTAGCACGTCAGAGGTATTAGCCATACGTAACGGGCTACCAGGTATTGACCAAAAGGGATGTCGATGAGCGAACTCATCCTGACACCCTACTGAGCCTGTCAGTGACAATATCCGTACAGTCCGGTCCGTTCGTCTATGAGCATCGCATGGCGGGCCTATGGGGTTGGTAAAAGTCAGACCCCCAAAAGCGGTACAAGTCGTGTCGGAGTGTAACCCAGAACACCCTAAGATATTACTGGAATACCTACCAGTAAATCTCCTGCTTTGGCCAAGGACTTTGTGTAATGGCTCTCCTAGACACAATGCGACCTCACCCCCAATACCGGGAGAGACGAACCCCTGCAGATCCGTTCACTGCCTCCATGTGGCTCGGGACTGTACCTAACTAAAACCTGTTTGCACGTCTACTTTGAGCATGGTAGGGTAGTAATCAAAGTACAGTGGGAACTCACACGAGATAAATGATGATCTCAAGTCGATGAACTAACCTGTACACATGTCACCAGGGAACTGCTATCTGACGTCTGGTATAAGACCAACTAGCATGTTCCCGGCGAGTCTTGTCCGGTGTACTCATAACCCAATGAGCACCTGTATACATCTTAGGTGAACCAACTGACACCAATGGCTTGTGAGACCGGCCACCACCCCTCGTCGGGGTCTCGACTGTATACACTAGTCTACTCTAGAGTATCGATGCCCTGTCTCGAAAACTCCCACGACTATGGACCTTTTAAGGATGTGCTTATAGACCCCAGCTCCCACGTATATGATCTCCATCATACTGCTGGTCGTCAAGCAAGAATCCTAAGTGCTCTATCAATGTGTAATAGTGACCTGTAAGGTCACCTGAAGCAGTACACGATGATAAAGGTAAACCAGATAGCATACTATCATCTTGAGTAAGACTGTCCTAACGGTATCGGTCCTCTCTCAATCATTGTAATCACGTGCCTGTGATCCAATAATTGACTCTGAGGGCACTATCTCCAACAACAACTAACAGTCACCTCAAGCTTAATAAAAAATATCTAGACTCAGCTAACTAAGGACTTGTCGCGCTCGATAGGACAAAGGAATATTGTGGTCATTCGGTCGTTTATCTAAACATGAATTTTATGGTGCCTAGGCTAGACACGTGAGGAGGTAACTTTAAATGGCCCGTCTCACGGTGATTCGTGAGCAGAACCCTCCTTACCTCACTTGTGCTTACCTGGGCACAACTTGCTGTGAAGAGGCGATTTGAGGGTTATTTCACAACTTGTCACTTTGGAACAGTTAGGAGCAGGTCTAGTGGACTTAGAGAACCCTAGTCTTGGTATTTATTATACATTTGTGACTGCGCATTTGTGATTGTGTTTATTGAACTGTCGTTTCATTTTCCCATTCTTGCGAAACAAACACAAATTCGCTTTTTTTACCACCTTCCCCCAATTTTTTCTCCACTTTCGCTTTCTTACCCTCACATTCTATGCTTCGACTACACTAAACTCGTTTAGTGTATGTCCGCTTGGAATAGGGACCCTAGTGCTCGTTTAGTCCGCGTTTCGTTAGTCGCTACGGACTACGCTATCGACACCGTAGTCGAAACTCCTTCCATGCCTCTTTCACCTTTACCTTTGCCGGTCAACTCCGACGTTGACTGTGATTCTGTACATACTTCTTCACCTTCATTTTCACCAGACTCTTCTTCCTAGATGTCGGGATTTCCTCCTAACATCACTTTACCTCCCCTGGGAATTATTCCACCTACATTAGGTGCGAATAACCCGCGACCACCTCTTGTTGGAGCGCTATAGCGAATTGCGCTCCAAGATCGATTCTATCCTACCCGCGCCGCACTCCCTACCTGTCTTTCACTTCCACTGACCAATGGGGATAATTTTGAAATTAAGCCCCACTTCATCAACATGTTGCCTAAATTTCACGGGCTTGAATCCGAAGATGCCTACATCTTCATCAATAAATTCCAGAACGTTTGTGCGATGATGAAGACGACCCAACTGTCTGACGATGCTATACGGCTACGAGTTAGTCCTTTCACTTTGTGTGACCTTACTAAAAAGTGGCTGTATAGCACCGCATCTCATTCGATAACCAGTTGGGATGAGTTTGTGAAAGCGTTTTTAAAGAAATTCTACCCAAATCATAAGACCGCACGGATTCGAAACGAAATTAACCAATTCACCCAGCTTCCTACCGAACCTTTCTGGAAGTGCTTTGATCGGTACAAGAACCTTCTTGTTCAGTGTCCTCATCATGGTATAGAGAAATGGCAATTTTGCCAAACTTTATATGAGGGTCTGAATCTAGCAACTAAGCAGTTGCTGGAAACCATTTGTCAAAGCCACTTCCTATCCAAATCTAACGAAGAGGCTTAGCAATTCTATGACGATCTTGCGGAGCAAATGCTGCAGTGTGAGAGCACCCGACCGAACACCTCAACTTCTTCTTCTTCTTCTTCAGGTTTCTCTAGGGCAGGAGTTCATCAACTCGACATCTCAATTGCAATGAAGGCCGAGATGGTTGCAATCACGTGGAAACTGGAAGCAATTGAGAGCAAATTCTCATCTCCTTCTCCTTCCCCTGCTCTTCCCCCTCGTACCATTTGCGCTTGTTGATTGAATCCATCTTATTTGACTGAAGAGTGTCCTTACAATCCACCATCTCAAGGATAGGATCAGGTTAATGCTGCATTTCAGCAAAGACCAAGAAATGATCCATACTCTTCTACATACAATCCCGGTTGGAGGAACCATCCTAATTTCGCCTGGAATCAGAATCAGCATCAATTCCAAGGCCACTACAACTTCCAGAGGCCTCCTCCTCCTCAACAAGCTCAACAACAATTTCAGCAGCCTTTCCAACACCATCCTTCCCAGAATCCGATGAACAACTTTGCACCCTGCAACAATTCTTTTCCTCAAAACAACTTTGTTCCGTCAAATAACGAAAAGGTTTCCTCGCTAGAACGGGGTCTGGAGGCTTTTGTAAAGCAATTGACTCAATCCACCGCCAACATCCAGTCTTCTATTCAGCCTCGGGTGGAACACACCACTGCACACGGGTAAAGCATCAAGACCATCGAAGCCCAGATTGCACAGCTGAATGCGGTTTTAAGCGAGTGAGAGGAAGGGAAGCTTCCATCTCAACCACTCCTAAATCCTGGTCACCCACATAATGTAAATGTTGTTCTTGAACAACATAACCATAATGTGAGTGTCGTGACTACATTGAGATCTGGAAGGATGCTGCATAACAACATTGGCATACAGATAGATGATGACACCCCGGCCGTTTCTTCTACTCCTTCTTCTTCTAAGCCTATTCTTCATTCTTCAAAAGGCTCTTCTTCTTCTTCAATTGCTGCTCCGAACGGATCCACTTCTCACTCACTCAAACTCCAGTTTTTGGATCCGTTCCAATTCCACAATCTTCTCTACAAGCATTAGACTCAACCAATTTCAAAAATGTTCCATTTCCAAACCGGTTGAAGTCCAATGAACAAAATCTACAAATGAAGAAGATTCAGGAGTTTTTCAAACAGGTTAACATCAACATTCCCTTCTTAGATGAAATCCAACAAGTCCCCTCCTATGCAAAAATCTTGAAAGACTTGTTCACTAAGAAAAGAAAATCTCAGGTACCAAAGAAAGTTTTCCTAGCTAGTAACGTGAGTGATGCTCTTACCTAAAATTTACCACAAAAACGGAAGGACTCTGGCTGTCCTACGATTTCAATAACCATTGGGGATAAAAACATCAACCGCGCACTTTTAGATCTTGGTGCCAGTGTTAACCTGCTTCCTTATTCTGTATATGAGCAACTTGGTGTAGGAGAACTGAAACCTACACATTGTACTCTTCAAATGGCCGACCGATCTATCACCCATCCTAGGGGTGAACTAGAGGATGTGTTAATAAAGGTTGGGGACTTCATATTCCCCGTTGACTTCATTGTTTTAGATACACAACCGTAGCTAACCCCTGGAATCAAATTCCAGTGATGCTCGGTCGCCCATTCCTTGCAACCTCAAATGCTGTGATCAATTGTCGAAATGGTTCGATGAACCTATCTTTTGGCAACATGACAATTAAACTCACATTTTTAGGTTAGGGAATCAGCCATCCGAACAAAGTGCTCATATACTAGATGTTTGTTCCATCCAGGAGATTACCCCCGAGGACTGTGAATTTGAGGAATTCTTGTTTGATCACAGTGATCTTGATGCCACTAGTGCGTCCCTCTTTGAACCTGCTGCTTCCGCTCTCGACAACGATTACGAATGCTTCACGTTTTCGAACGATCTTGGCTTGTCACCGCTCGAGTTTGAATCTTTTGAGATTTCGGATGCTTTAGTTTAACCATCCGACTCGGTCGCATACACTCACTTTTAGCCCCTGTTGGAATCTTTTGAGTTATACTAATAAAATAGAAAGAAGTTGGTCCCTGGACAAGGTCCTATTCAGAGAGGATTTAAGCAAATTGATGAAAGTACTAACTACCCTTAAAGAGTGAATCTCGGGAAATCCCTGGCAAGAGAGGAACTGAAAGCACTTTTGACAGGCTCCAATCTTGCCTTCAGTCATTTCATCTCCTATGCTCGAACACAAGCCTCTGCCGTCTCACCTCAAGTATGCTTACTTTGGTGAAAACGAGACCCTCCCAGTCATCATCTCGACTTCTCTAGCTCTGGAGCAAGAGAAAGCCCTTCTCACGGTCTTACAATCCAATCGGCAAGCTTTCGGCTGGACGATGGCGGACTTCAAGGGGATTAGTCCCCTGATCGTTGAACATCATATTCACCTGATGGATGATGCCAAACCAGCTAGGGATCCACAGAGGCGGTTAAATCCAGTCATGAAGGAGGCTGTGAAAAAGGAAATCGTCAAATGTCTATATAGTGGTATCATTTACCCTATTTCAGATAGCCAATGGGTTAGTCCGATACATGTTGTCCCTAAGAAGTCGGGCATTACGGTCATCACAAACGAGGCGAATGAGTTGATCCCTACTCGCACCCAGACCGGGTGGCGAGTATGCATTGATTATCGAAAACTCAACGCCGCAACGCGGAAGGATCACTTTCCGCTGCCATTCATTGACCAAATGCTCGAAAGATTAGCTGGACATGAGTATTAATGTTTTCTGGACGGTTACTCAGGCTACAACCAGATTCCCATCGCCGAGAAAGACCAGGACAAAACCACTTTCACTTGTCCTTCCGGCACATTCGCATATCGCCGCATGCCCTTTGGGCTATGCAATGCTCCCGCTTTCTTCCAGCGGTGTATGATTGGAATTTTCTCTGACATGGTTGAGAAATTTTTGGAGATATTCATGGATGATTTCTCCATCTTTGGCGATTCTTTCGACGAGTATCTGCAACATCTTGACGCTATCCTTACCCGATGTAAGGATAAAAATCTCACTTTAAACTGGGAAAAATGCCACTTTATTGCGCGTGAAGGTATTGTCCTATGACATATCATTTCGCAGAGTGGCACTGAGGTTGACAAAGCAAAGATTGATGTCGGAAAAGCAAAGATTGATGTCATTTCCAACCTCCCTCCTCCCAAATGCGTCAGAGATATCCGATCCTTCCTTAGCCAAGCCGGTTTTTACAGACGGTTTATCAAGGACTTTAGCGAGATTTCTAGACCCTTGACTCTTCTTCTGGCCAAGGATACCACGTTCAACTTTGACTCGAGCTGTTTGAGTGCTTTCAAATCACTGAGAAGCTCACTCACCACAGCTCCCATTCTTTCTTCACCCGACTGGACGCATCCTTTCAAGATTATGTGCGATGCATCTGTTAGTTGTATGTATGCCCTAGAGGCCATTATTGTACATATGATGTATATTATATTGGATGCTTGGATATATATAGAGAGAACTTTCTTGCTCGACATGATAGTATGCTATCTGGTTGCTCTTTATCTTAACATGTATACTTGTCTCTTGATACTGTCTTATAATTACATGTTGGTAAAGCCCTTAGGATGTGTACTTGACTACCAGGATTATGATGTAGATCATACTAGTGCGGCCATGGTATTCCATAAGTTCATCCTTTAATGTTCCTAGTCGAGGGTGTATTGAGACAGGGCATCGATATACCAGAGTAGACTAGCGTATACGCTTCTCGACACATGAGATAGGCGATGGATGATCCCATATCTATTGGTGTTTGACATCAGAGATAGTATACGGGTGCTCGGTGGAGACTGGGTACACTGAACGGACTCGCCGAGAACTCCCAGATGGTATTATACCTCACGTCAGATGGCAGTTCTCTAGTGACACTGGTACAGGTTAGTCTGTAGACCCGAGATCTTCATAGAGTCTTGTGTGATTCCCACTTTGCTTTGATTTCCACCTTACCACGTCCAAGAGGGCGTGCAAAACGGTGGTTTTTGGGTACAGTCCCGAGTCACATGGAGGCAATGAGCGATAGGAGGGGTTTCGTCTCTCCCGGTATTGGGAGTTGATGTTGCGCTGTGCACGATTGGCCATAACAGGGAAGTCCCTGGCCAGGGATGGTTTAGAGATTTACTGATAAGTGTTAGCAGTAGTTTCTCGACCCGTTATGAGCCTCATATCGGCATGACTTATCGGTTATTGTGGTCTGACGTTTACCACCCCTAGACTTGATATGCGACATATCAGACGAGGAGACCGGACTGTACGGCAAGTGTTACTGTCAAGTTTTTGCAGGAGTTGGAGTGGGCTTGCTTGCTGATCTTCTGATCGCTTAATACTCGGGTAGACGTTACGTCCATCTAGTACCGCTGACGGCTTGTGGGTGTTTAATATGATCATCACCTACTGCCGGCGTATTGACGAGTCTTTAGAGTCCTACATAGAGGTTTTACTGGCTCAGGCAAAACGAAATAGGAGCACATATGTGATATGTGCGGGACTGAGAATAATGCGTATATGTGATACCATATTCTATTTTTGCGACTTTTGAATCGCTCGGTTATATGTGATATAGCCTGGTTATCGAATCAAGTGTTGATTCGATAAGTTGGTACATTTAGTGTTAGTCGGTTATATAAGATATAGCCGGATTATTAAATCAAGTGTTGATTTGATAATTTAGTTTATAATTGTATATTTGATATACTAATTTACATTAACTCACATTGGCTCACTTAAGCACTATTTTCTCACTTGTGTGTACATGTAATATATATGTGATATATATTGATGTGCATTCTTTATAGTGTGTGTCATGATTGTTGATACACAATACATGGGTGTATGAGACATACACCATACCAATTATAATGGTGGGGTTTTAATATTTAAGATAAATCCAAATTAATGGAAACTAAATCAAATGCATGAAGCTTGTAGAAGCTTGTGAGTGCATTTGACCAAGTCCACTAGTTTTTTTTTATTTTAGATATTTATTAACCTAACCATTTTAATTAGCCATGGTTATGTCTCTACATGAGTTAGTATATGATACACACTCACCCATGGTTTATTCTCTCACTTGGATAATTCATTCTCTTCTCATTTTCTTCATCTTCTTCCTCAAAAGAAAAAAGCTCTCTAGGGCTTGATCAAAGTGAGAAAGTATTGTGAGAATAATAATTCTAAAGTGAGCCCACTTCCTATTTCACCATGCTCTACTAGATTAGCACTTTAGTATAGGGTGTTAGCTTCATTAATTTTTCATTAGTGAATTAGTAGCTTAAGTTGGTATCCCCTCGGCGTAGATCATCTTCGGCCTCGAAGACTTCAAGCAAGATCGCCCTTTTCACCTCGAGAAGCTGCAACACCCTAGAATGCGATTAGGGGTTATTATGCTTTAAGGTGGGGTTTTTAGTAAAAAGTTTACCAAAACGATTTTCAAATATTTTATCAGAATTTATGAATATTTTATTAGAATTTAATTGGGCTTGCACACACATGTGCATGTAAACTAGGGCTAAGTTTGGGGTTAAACCATGTTTAGGTAGCCATGGTGGACTAACCCATTTGATTAGGATTATGAAGTTAATTAAGTGTGTTAGTTTTTTTTTTAAATATAATTAGTAGTGTTTTGGGGGTTGACTTGAGATTGAGGAGAGAGAGGGAATGATGGCATGAAGCATGCTTTGTAATGATGAGAGAGAGGAGGAAAGGGGGTTGACTCTCATCTCTCATTTCTTTTTTTTCAAACACTCATCTCACACACTCACCACATCTCTCTCCCTCTCATTTCTATTCCCTACATACACACACACACATAACAGCAGCAGCAGCAGTAGCAACAACAACACCAGCAGCACATACACACCCCTTCTCTTCTTCTTCTTCTCTCTTCTTCTTCTTCTCTTTTTCTTCTTCTTCTTACATCCAAGCCTCAAATCTTCATCAAAAGTCCATTTTTCTTCACAAATCTCTTGCAAGCACTTCCTTACTGGTTCTTGGGGCAAAGTCGTCAAGGTTGAGCCACACTAACCCACTTTGAGGTATAAAACTCACCCTAACCACTTCTTTGCTAAATATATAGTTATTTAGCTTAATTTAGTATTTAATGTGGTTTTTAGTGCTAGTTTTGTGATTTAAGTAGAGTTTAGGCCAAGTTAGGATTTTTATGGCTAGTGTAGCTTAACTAAGTGTTATTAAGATCATCTAATCCAAGTTTTTGCATCAGATTTCACAAAAATATCATATTGTATCATTTTAGTATTAATTAGTGTTTTAGTTAGGATTTGGGTTCTTTTTGAGATCTTCTTTTAACCCGGATACTTCAGGAAAAAGTTGCAATTACTGGAGCTTAGTGACTGGGATAGGACCACACACCCGAAGCACGGTACCCCCTCTCCCCTATTTGACCGTAGATTTATTGTGTCTGGCCGTAATTTGCGGCCAGAGGGTGGGTGTGAGTGTCGGGTCTTGGTCTGTAGGAGTCTGCTATATATCTATGGTTTTTGGCATATACAACTTTTGCTTTTTCCACTCGAGTCAAAATCTGAAACATAAAACCTCGTTTTTAATACTTTTTAACTTGTGCGACGCGTGCGTTATGTGAGTTGGGTTTGTTGTTCACTGCACATCACAGCAAGTCGGGGTGGTTTCAGGCGAGGTTACACACGTTTTGGCGTATCGAGTGCACACACGTTTATCTTCTAATGCGAGTTTCTCTTTTGATCATGATATCGCATTTTTGGCAGGATTTTAGCCTTATATGTGTTGCTTGTGTGTTTCTAGGATCGATCGCGGGGACGTCGGACGCGGTGCGGAAGGGAAAAGCGGTGGTTGGACCTGGCTAGTACGAGATCACGAGTGATTAGATGTAACATCCACGGGGGAAACCGTTTGGATGGCGCAAGACACCCAATAGTTTAGATATTTTAAAAGCTTCTAGTAGAACTGGCATTTATGAGTATAGTTCCTAGTTAATCATCTTGCTGCATTCATGATCCTATATATTTACATACATGTGCAAACTCATCTCATAGGACACTTGCACCATTACCATGGTTTTATGCAGCACGAGCACTATTCACGCGGAGACGCACGCCTTGGTAATTGCTATGTCACAAACACTAGATAACTTGTATAATCTGAAATCTAGAACAATTTCACCATATATGATGTGTAAACCTGTGCTAATACATTTAAATTCCTCAGGATGAACATGTAGGATTGCTAGTCATATGCATGTACCTCATTGCATCATTCATTCATGCTTAGTCTTTTAGTCATACATTGCAGTTCGCCTTGTTGATACCATAGGCATTCATTATCATTGACATGTGTACTTATGATGATTTTCTTGAGGATTTCAGCACTTGATATTTATGAGATTTTGGGGAAAAGCCGCAAGGATTTAATAAACCTTATATTATTTTAAACATTGCGAGTTGCGGTTTTTCTCGTGATATGATACATGTGTCGTCCACCATGGGTTTTCTGTTAGTTTTCGAGACCCGATTCGAGGAGTAGGATGAACCGTCTCAGGTATATGGTGGGCCCGGTAAGGTACCCCGGGGCAAGAAGTTCGAGTTGTAGACAATGAGCCTGGCAGGGGCAGACTACCTACTGGTGATTGTTGGCGCGGCGGATATCCAGAGGATACCGACCGTGGTCGTGAGATATTGAGATATTGATACTTTGAGATGGGCCAGCCGGATGGCTGGGGCCGAGATATTGTGATACCGATACTTGAGATTTTGAGATAGTCGTTCGAGATGTCGATGCTGGATACGGAATTCTGTTGATTCCACTGATATTATGTTGATATTTCAAAAGAGTTTTTCTATGATGGAAATAATGATTTCGCATATCAACGTATTCAGATCACGGGTTAAACTTGATTCTTGTTGCATACATACCTGCTAGTACATCATGCCAGTTTAGTATTGTAAAATTAATTCATGTTACACACATACCTGCTAGTGCATCATGCCAGATTAGTATTGTAAAATTGATTCATGTTGCATACATAGCTGCTAGTGTATCATGCCATATCAGTATTGTTGAGTTATGACACTTTGCGTGCATGCTTACGATAGCCTTTATAGATATTACTTATTACTCATGAGCTGGCAACTTACCCCCGTTGTGCCACAGCCTTTCTGCAGGTCTGATCCGTCAGCACTGTAGCGGCGGACGCTCTCCATCCTTTTGCTCCTATTGCTTGAATTTGAGACTTTTGCTCGTAGGTGGGTTGTGAGATTATTTTGTTTCCACCTTGTATATTTATTGTATCTAGCATACTCCATCTAGTGTACTTGCTACTTGTATTGATGTACTATGACCTAGAGACGAGACAGTGAGATTTATGAACATTTATGTTATTTCTCTGGGTCGAGCTCACTTGAGCCGACATGATTCTTATTACTTGTGCCTTCTATGCTTATTTTTGCACATTGATGATTTACATTGCGTGGGATTTGAGTCCGCTTCGGCGAAGAGCTAGCTCCCGCTTGGGGATGCCTTATTCAGGCTATATGTTTATTCGTGATTTGTACCCGTTTTGGGGCCAGTTTTTACAAAGGAGCTCTGCCGAAATTTTTTGGAAAATGTGATGTTGTTTTTAAAGATTTTGATGCGACTTATATGGTTTTTCCTTCACTCTATTTCTTAATTGGGTTTTGATTTCTGGGCTTTGGCTTACTTAGATTACGTACACCTCGAGACGTTTCGTAATTTAAGTGCCAATAACGTACCGTACCTTTTCGGGTCATGACAGAAGCCATGCAAGAGTCCGGGAGTACCATGATCGCAGCGAAGGGACTACAACAAGGAGCTATTGAAGTGAAGGACCGATCTACAAAGGTTGTATTTCTATTTCACTTAGATGTAAAAAGGTTTACTTTAGTTTCCGTATTATTTTCTAGTTATCGATTCTAGTTTAGAGTTACTTGAAACGGCAAATTTTTAAAAACGGCATGGTCGATGCCTCCCGAAACCTTGCTGCCGTCGATGGGAACCCTACAGTGGTATCGGAGCCTAGCTAGAAAATTAGACGGATAATGTTAGATTACGAAACCGAAAAAACTCTGAAACTTGAAATACCAAATCCATGTTTCTGTCGATTTTCAAATGTGCTCCAAAAATTTTTCAAACAAGTGCAGAATGTTGTATGAGACATTATAAGAACACAGAAGAAGTTTCAACCCATGTGGCCGGTTTTTGGCCGAGCCCCAAGCTTGGAATTCCGAGGTCGCCGGCCCCATAGGGGTTTTCTAGGTTGAAATTTTTTTTGTGTTCTGGTCTCTAGGTTTTGGTGTTTCAGGTGTTGTTTGATATTGCTAATTTTTCATCTGATGATTAACTTACTGCAAAGGCAACTCGGAGTGTTTCGCAGTCATAATTCTAACTATTTTCGGGTTACTTTTGACGGTATTAAAAAGTTCGATCGGATATCAAATACCCATTTTAACCCTTGCTGAAAATTTCCAAGTGTTGGAATTTTCTCAAGTTAATTGTATTTGATAGTCGTGCAAGTAACTCTATGGACCCTCTAGAAGAACACAAACCTTAACTCGATTCTAAGCCCTCGGAACCGCGACTGAACCTTTGGGTTTGTCGTAGTTCCGCGGTGTCATAGGTGAGGCGTTGGTTTGGCCCTTCTACGGCTGGATCATAGGTACTAGGGCACGTTTTTGGGTACTTTAACTTCGCTCAAGTGTTGAGCTTTTTGGGTAATTATAGGTGTTTGTTGATTCGATCGGAATGTTTAACACCGTCTAGTTTTTCTGCGACCGTAAGTGTAATATGTGGTGTATCACCGGTTTCGTTGCTATATGTCAACGACAATTAGGATACGCATATTTACTTACGTTGATGACATGTAATGTTATGTGTTGCTGTGATATATTATATTGGATCGTCGTGTTTTGAATAGCCGGGGTTTTATGTGAGATGAGAGTTTTTATTTTCATTCATGTAAAATTCAATGTATGTAATATTCTTTTATTGGGGCACTTTCGGGTTGAGGATGATGTCACCATTGTTGTATATTATTTACTTTTCCACATTAGGATTGACCCGAGGAGGGGAGAACAAGTAACCGGATTCTAGAGTCCATTGGGAGACCAACTCGAGGAGTCGAGTATGGGTCTCCTAACTCTAGAATTAATATGGTTACTTGCCGCTCTCGTAGGGGTCTAAGGATGTGGGTTTGGCTATTCATCGCGACCGTGGAATCCGTGTTTTATACAGGCTCAAAATAAAAAACGGACTTCCTAGTATATCTAATATTTCATATATTTCTTCTGCTTATCTGTGATTTGATCACTGTGGATTCTGAGACGAACGGATATACATTATATATGAGATATTTAGTAGACATTGCTTATGTTTTGCACCCGCGCTAGTCCCGTCCTGGTATGCCATTAGTTAAGTAACCTAACGGTACATAACAGGACACTAAGGCGAATGTGGATGACATAAGCATACGTTGTATTTATCTGTGATGTTTAGGTGACTTAAATGATGGGACTTCATTAATATGATTAATGAAAGAAAAGAAACCTAAAAGATGTTGTAGAATCAAACTTTCAAAAAGGGTAGCTACAGTTTTTTGCTTTGCATAGTGATATATATGATATATCCCGCACCTTATTCGATGAGGAAAGAGCCGAGATCCCTTCACCGGGAATGAACTCTTTAGAAAAACTGGCAGATGTTACAACACTCGGTTTGTCTTTTGATTGCTTTTGGAGTTTTATTTTGCATAGTGGTATATGTGATATACCCTGCACCTTATTCGATGAGGAAAGAACCGATATCCCTTCACCGGGAATGACCTCTTTAGCTAAACTAATGAAAGCCTCAAAAACACTCCTTTTCAAAATTCACTTGTTTCTACAACGATATCAAGTTTATTACGCAATAGGTTTTCTGAAAAACCTGTCGTAGCCCTCCGTCATTTCAGATAAAAACTGTTTAGTATTCGTGCTGCATTTGTTGGCCTTTGTCAAGGCGTAGTGGGCGGTAGCTGAATGGTACTTATCTGCTTATGCATATGATGCACATTGTTTTAGGGTAGGCGTACGACCTTGTTGGCCTTTATCAAGGGTCGTGCGGGTGGGTTTAATTCAATCAAGAAATAACGGGTTGAACTTGACTAGCATCCTATGATTTGTTAGCCTTTGTCAAGGTCATAGGGGTTAGGGGCAAAATATTATCGAGAACTTCAAAAGTTGAAATTTGCAATGAGATTGCATACCTTCTTTGAGATAGTTGGATCCCGATACACATTGCGAGTAAGAGTTACTCCTGAGAGAGTTTTACACAGGACAATTAGCCGATCAAGTAGGTGTCTAGAAAGGTGTCAACGGGGTTATGCCTCTGGGAAAACGAGGTTTATTTTAATTTAGTCCGTGCGAAAACACAGGGAACCTCCCTCAAAGTACCGACACTGGCCTGGATGAAAGATTGGTGAAATTGTAGGGTGTAATTAATCCCGTCTAGTCATTTCTTTTAGGGTTTGATGGAAGATTTGATAAAAACAGTAGGAGCCATCCTGATTAGATAAAATAATAACCAATCTGATCTTGCAAGAGCATACGCTAAAGTATTTTCTTCTCTCTCTCTCTCTCCAGGTAGCGACCATATCATGTCTTAATCAAGATAATAATATGGATGTATTGATCGAACCCGCATGTTATACTGTGCTGGGGAACGTTGGTTCTGTTCTTTCTTATAAAAGTTATAAGACTGAACAGGATATAGGGGAATACCAGGATTCCCATGCCACCCGAATGAAGAAAGTACATGATGATGCATTTTCTTCGGGTGTGTTCATTACAGAGAACTTTTTCTCCATTTGCTCTACGTCCTGGGTATTAGATACCGGGTCAGGATCCCATATATGTAATTTTTACATGGGCTTCGAAAAGGTAGAGAACTTGGAGAAGGTGATAAAGACATAAGGGTTAGAAATGGTGCAATTGTTGCAGCTAAATCCGTCGGGGAATATCACCTTGTATTACCAAATGGTAATACATTGATTCTGAACGAATACTATTACATGCCGAACTTGATATGCAACATTATATCGGTTTCTTTATTAAGTAAAGAGGGATATAATTTTGTATTACAGGATAATGTTATGAATATTTTCCTGAACCAAAAGTTGGTTGGATCAGGCACGTTGTGCAATGATATTTATGTTTTAAATCAATCAACAGTTCTGAACATAACAAACACACACAAGAGGAAGAGTTCAGAGTTGAACGAATCCTTCTTGTGGTATTGTAGACTAGGTGTTAGTTATATGTATGCCCTAGAGGCCATTACTATACATAGGATGTATATTGTAGTGGGTGCTTGGACATATATAGGGAGGACTTTCTTGCTCGACATGATAGTATGCTATCTGGTTGCTCTTTACCTTAACATGTACACTGATTGTCTCTCTGTTACATGTTGGTAAAGCCCTTAGGGTGTGTACTTGACTACCTGGACTATGATGCGGATCATACTAGTGGGGACATGGTAGTCCATAAGTACATCCTTCAAAGTCCCTAGTCGTGGGTATATCGAGACGGGGCATCGATATACCAGAGTAGACTAGCGTATACCTTCTCGACCCATACAGATGGGCGATGGATGATCCCATATCCATTGGTGTTTGACATCAGAGATGATATACGGGTGCTCAGTGGAGACTGGGTACACTGGACGGACTCGCCGAGAACTCCCAGATGGTATTATACCTTACGTCAGATGGCAGTTCTCTGGTGACACTGGTACAGAGTAGTCTGTTGACCCGAGATCGTCATAGAGTCTTGTGTGGTTCCCACTGTGCTTTGATTTCCATCTTACCACGTCCAAGAGGGAGTGCAAAACGGTGGTTTTTGGGTACAGTCCCGAGTCACATGGAAGCAATGAGCGATAGGAGGGGATTCGTCTCTCCCGGTATAGGGGGTTGGTATTGCGCTGTGTTCGATTGGCTATAACCGGAAATCCCTGGCCAGGGTTGCTGAGATTTACTGGTAAGTGTTACCAGTAGTTTCTCGAACTGTTATAGACCTCATATCGACACGACTAAGCTGTTGGGGTCTGACGTTTACCACCCCTAGGCGAGATATGCGACATATCAGACGACGAGACCGGACTGTACGGTAAGTGTTACTGGTTGGATTCACAGGAGTGTGAGCGGGCTTGCTCGTCGATCTTCTGATCGCTCAATACCCGGGTGGCCGTTACGTTTAGCAGACCGCTTGCGGCTTGTGGGTGTTTGATATGATCATCACCTGCTGCCGGCGTATTGACGAGTCTTTAGAGTCCTACACAGAGGTTTCCTGGCTCAAGCAAAACGAAATAAGAGCGCATATGAGATATGTGCGGGACCGAGAATAATGCGTGTATGTGATACCATATTCTATTCTCGCGATGAATGTATCGATTGGTTGTATGCAATATAACCTAGTTATCGAATCAAGGATTGATTCGATAAGCCGATACATTGGATATTAGTCGGTTATATGCGATATGACCGGATCGTTAAATCAAGTGTTGATTTAATGATTTAATGTATAATTAGATATTTGATATATTACTTTGCATTAACTAATATTTGTTCACTTTAAAAGGATTTTCTCACTTGATGTTCACAAATTGTATATGTGATATACTTTTGTGCACTCTTTTATATCATGTTTGATGATACATGCTTACTTGTGTTTGTGTAAAGATTAAACAATGGTTGTTTAAATGGTTAGGGTTTTGATTTTCATATCTATTTATTTATTCTTTTATTATGGAAAAGATAAAGAGTAAAATGGTGGCTTTCTTTGTTTGTTGTTGAAGCTTCATGAAGCTTTGACTTTGTGACCATTTTGTCTCATGCTTAACCCTAACCAATCCACCTAACCATAGTCTATTCTCTACACTAAACCATGGTTAAAGTATGATAAGTATTCCTTTTATTTTCTATTTTTAAATAACACTTATCATATTCTATCTTCTTCTTCTTCATCTTCAAGAAGAAAGCTTACTAGCTTTAATGACATCTTGAGTAAAAGAGTAAGAAATCCAATTCTAAAGTGAACCCACTTCCTATTTCTTCATCCTCTACCTCTTGCCAAGTAGTATAGGGTGTTTTCTTCACAAGTTTCATGACTTGGTGAAGTGAGAGCTTGATCTTGTGATGCCTCGACGTAGATCATCTTCGGCATCGAAGCCGACGACCAAGCCCGTCCATTTCTCCGATGAAGCCGACGCTAGAGCCCGGGATTCTATTTGGACAGCGAGAAGACTTCATCATGGAGCTATGCAAGTAGAGGAACGGATCTATAAAGATTGTATTTCCGTTCTTTTAGTTAAGTTGTTAACTAGTTTCATTGTTTCGCCTAAAATTCTAGTTAACGATCCGTATTAGGGTTTCTCGGCACTTGATAAGATTTTGAAATTGGCATGGTTGATGCCTTGTGAGACCTCATTAGTGTGCCTAGGAACCCTGCAGTGGTATCAGAGCCTAGCTAGAGCCTTAGGCGATGCGTAGACGAAGTTTGAAACCCGAACGAACCCAAAACCCTAAAATTTCACGCTCTCTGGACTTTTTTCAAAAACTGGGTTTTTTCCATATTAAAAATGCTTAAAAAATTCAGCAGGGAATTATAAGAATTACGGTGCAAAATTTGACCAATGATATCTCAAACATGCGGCGGAACCGCGGCAGAAGCCTAGCTTCTGCGGCGGTTCCGCGGCTCTCTGGTGACGTCAGCCCTCCATATTTGCACAGTAATTCCTCTTTCACAGTGCTGAGTTTTATGGGAATTTTTAATATTTATTCAAGAGTTGAATTTTCTGGGGTTGTTTTGGGGATTCGATGATTCGATCGGATTGTCAAACTTTGTCTATGTGTTTTCCGGATAATTTTAGAATATGTTAAAAAGTTCGACCGGATATAAATACCCACCTTTTCCCCTATCGGGAAATTTCCAAGTGTTGGATTTTTCCGTGGTTTAATAACGTTCTAAGTAGTGCAAGTAGCGCGATAGTCCCTCTAGAAGACAACAAACCTTAACTCGATTATGTGACCGTCTTGAACTGCCCTTTGAACCTTCGGGTTTGGGGCAGTACGGCGTGCCACATGTGAGGCGTTGGCTTGACCCTTCTACAGCTGGACCGTTGGTACTGAGGCATGAACTGGATGTTTTTAAACTTGTTACATGTGTTGAGCTGTTTCGGGAAAACTTGGGTGTTTGGATGTTCGATCGGAAAGTTTATCATTTTCTATTTATCTGGAATGGGATACAATAATTGGAATTCACAAGTAGTTATGAGATAACTGAATGAATGTTATAAACATAGCACTTTAGTCTCACTTGATCGGTTGCCACGGAATTTTGATGTGATCAAAAGTCCGTCGCAATCACGTAGCGTACGCGGATACTCGCCGGGTAAACTTAATAGATAGCCTCACTCCATAGCCCCGACCAAGTGACTGAAGGAGAACCCCGTCGCCGAAAGCATCCGTTCGGGTGCTAGCGGTAGCGGTGTTCCGCCATGGTGCACTTCGTCGACGGCGTCGGGGGTGCGGCCGCCTACTGAAATTTGCGACGAGCATTCGATCAGTTTTTCGGGAATCTTGTTGAATTGCCCGACTTGATTTTGAAAAGTGTTTTCGATTTTGAGACTAAAATGCGGGGTTTATAACATTCATTCAGTTATCTCACAACTACTTGTGAATTCCAATTATTGTATCCCATGCGGGGTTTATAATTGTTAGGCATGCGATGTCTAAGGAATTCATTTGATTAGGCATGCGATGTCTATGCAGGTTGCGGATTCCAACTGTTATAGTTTTACACTTTCTTTTCTGTGACCGTAAGTGTAATATGTGATATCGCCGGTTTCGTTGCTATATGTCAACGACAATTGGGATGCGCATATTTACTTACGTTGATGACATGTGATGTTATGTGTTGCTGGATATGTTATATTGGATCGTCGTGTTTGAATAGCCAAGGGGGTTTTTATGTTAAATGAGTGTTTTTCATTTTCATTCATGTAAAAAAAAACTTGTATGTAATATTCTTTTATTGGGGCACTTCCAGGTTGCGGAAGATATCACCCTTTGTATATTATTTACTTTTCCGCACTAGGATAGACCCAAGGAGGGGAGCACAAGTAACCGGATTCTGGAGTCCAGTGGGAGACCAACTCGAGGGGTCGAGTCCGGGTCTCCTAACTCCAGAATTGGTAGGGTTGCTTGCCGCTCTCGTCGGGGTCTAGGGGTGTGGGTTTGGCTATTCATCGCGACCGTGGAATCCGTGTTTTATACTGGTTCGTATTGAAAACACGGACGTCCTAGTATATCCAATATTTCATATGATTCTTCTGCTGCGATATCTGTGATGTGATCATGTGATATGTTCTGTGATGGATACTGTATATAGTATATATGATATATTATATATAGACGTTACTTATGTTTTACACCCGCGCTAGCCCTGCCCCGCTCTGCCGTTAGTTACCTAACCTAACGGTGCACGAGGGGACATCGAGGCGAATGCGGATGGCATAAGTGTACGTTGTATTTATCTATGATGTTTAGGTAACTTAAATGATGGGACTTCATTAATGAGATTAATGAAATAAAAGAAACCTAAGATGTTGTAGAATCGAATTTCAAAATAAAAAAAGGTAGCTACAGTTCTTGCTTTGCACAGCGGTATATGTGATATATCCTGCACCTTATTCGATGAGGAAAGGACCGAGATCCCTTCACCGGGAGTGACTCCTTTAGCAATAACTGGCAGATGCTACACACTCGGTTTGTCTTTTGATTGCTTTTAAGAGTTTTGCTTTGCACAGTGATATATATGATATATCCCGCACCTTATTCGATGAGGAAAGGGCCGACGATCCCTTCACCGGGAGTGACCCCTTTAGCAAAACTAGAAAAGCCTCAAAAGCAATCCATTTTAAAATCATTCGATCCTACAACGATATCAAGTTCATTACGCAATAGGTTTTTATAAAAACCTGTCGTAGCCCTCCGTCATTTCAGATAAGTACTAGTTAGTATTCGTGCTGCGGTAGTTTGGCATTCGTCAAGGCGTAGTGTACGGTAGCTAACTAGTATTTATCTGCTTATGCATATGATGCAGATTGGATTAGGGTATTCGTACGGCGTTGTTTTGCATTCATCAAGGGTCGTGCGGGTGGGTTTAATTCAATCAAGAAATGTACGGGTTGAACTTGACTGGTGGACTATGGGTTGTTTGACATTCGTCAAGGTCATAGAACACTAGGGGCAAAATATTATCGGGAATTTCAAGTGTTGAAATTTGCAATGAGATTGCATACCTTCTATGAGATAGTTGGATCCCGATACCCACTGCGAGTAATTGTAACTCCTGGGAAAGTTTTACACATTACAATTAGCCGATCAAGTAGGTGTCTAGAAAGGTGTTAACGAGGTTACGCCTCTGGGAAAACGAGGTTTACATTAATTAGGTTCGTGCGAAAGCACGGGGGACCTCCCTCAAAGTACCGACACTGGCCTGGCTGAAAGATTGGCGAACTTGTAGTGTGTAATTAATCCCGGCTAGTCTTTCCTTTTAGGGTTTGAAGGAACATTTGATAAAAAACAGTGGGAGCCATCCTGATTAGATAAAATAATAACCAATCTATTCTTGCAAGAGCGCACGCTGAGTGTTTTCTTCTCTCTCCCTCCAGGTAGCGATCATATCACGCCTTAATCAAGATAATAATACGGAATATTGACCGAACCCGCTTGTTATACTGAGCTGGGGAACGTTGGTCCCGCTCCAACTTATAATTGTTATAAGACAGAGCAGGAAATTGGGGATTACCAGAATTCCCGTGCCACCCAAACGAAGAGAGTGCATGCTGATGCATCATCTTCGGGTGTGTTCATTACAATGAACTGTTTCTCAGTATCCTCTGCATCCTGGGTATTTGATACCGGATCAAGATCCCAGATATGTAATCTGTTACATAGGGCTACAAAAGGGTAAAAAAACTGAGAACGGGTGATAAGTTTCATGAGGCAGAAAACGGGGCAAGTGTTGCAGCCAAGTCTGTTGGTCACTGTCACCCTGTATTCCAAATACATTGATTCTGAACGAATGTTATTAGATACCGAACCTGATATACAAAATCATATCACTTTCTTTAATAGTAAAGAAATGATAAAATTTTGTATTGTTGGATAATGTTTTGAACATTTCCTATATCAAAAGTTGATCGGTTCAGGCACGTTATCTAAAAGCATTGATGTTCTAAATCAAACTACAGTTCATTAGTATACGGAACACACAAAAGAGGAAGAGTTCCGAAATGAACGAATCCTTCTTGAGGCATTGTAGACTAGGTCATATCAATGCGATCCGACTGGTTGAAGTTATATTTTAGATGCATATTTAAATCAGTTTGAATTTACATCTCGTGAAACTTGCCAGTCATGTCACAGAGATAAGATGACCATAGCTCCGTTTATTGGAAACAGAGAAAGAGTTAGTAAACTCTTGGGACTAATACATGATGATGTATGTAGGTCCCCTGCCTACACATGCCAAGACCGGTTCTTTGTACTTTATTACATTCTCTGATGATCTTTCGAGATTCAGACCTATGTTCCTGTTGAAACACAAGTCCGAACCTTTTGAGATATTCACAGAATATAAGTTAGAAGTAGAGAACCAATACGGGTATAAGTATTATGTCCTTTGATGTGTTCAAGGAGGAGAATACTTGAGCACGGAATTCCTGGACTATTCTAAAGGAGAATGGGATTCTCTCTCAGCATTACTCCTCCGTATACACCATAGCACGATGGTATATCGGGGCGGAGCAATCACACCCTATGTGATAAGGTGTGCTCTATGATGAGTACTACTGAGTTACCTGTTTCCTTTTTGGGAGTTATGCGCTTGAGAATCTGCATACCTATTGAATAGGGTTCGAATCAAATCAGTTGCCTACCACTTCATATTTGATATGATAAGGGAAGAGCCCATCTCTTAAGTTAGTTAAGATTTGGGGTTGTCCAGCCTATGTCTGAAAAGCAAAATCCGGACAAGCTCGAGGCAAGGTCTGTAATGTAGAACTGGAAAGGTTCCAGCTATACAAACTACAGCAGATGATTTGGTAAAACCAAAGGATTCAATAGTTACCAACGAACCTCAGCCTCTCCGCCGATCTAGTGAGGTTCCTCACCCGCTTGAGAGATACTTCGGTTACTCTATGACAGTGGGAGCGAGGATTGCATCATGAGATGATAACCCAACTAGTTTCGAGCTGGCCATCAGGAGTGGGACTCTGTAAGAATGGCTAGATGCTTAGCGATCTGAGATGGAATCCATGTACACCAACAAAGTATGGACTTTGGTTGCTATATCTGAAGGGTTAAATCCCCATCAGGAGCAAGTATATCTTGAGAAGATTACTTGGTGTAGATGGAAAAGTTGAGACTTTCAAAGCTAGACTTGTTAAAGCTTTTCGTCATCGACCAGGCGTGGATAATGATGAAACCTTTTCAAGTGGCTATGCTTAAGTCCATACAGATCCTACTTGCCACGGCTACATACCATGACTACGATATCTGGCGGTTGGGTGCCATGACTGCTTTTCTAAATGATGTTTTAGAAGAGAATGTCTATAAGTACACAGCCAGAGGGCTTCGTAGACAGTGGGAGCAGCGGAAACGTGTACAAGATACTTTATAGGATAAAGCAGGTATCGCGGAGTTGGAACATCTGTTTTGATGTGTTAGTCAAAGAGTTTGACATCATCAAAATGGTAGATGAACCTTGTATAAACAAAAAGGTAGTAGGGAGTATAGTGACGATCCTCGTAGAGCACGTGGATGACATACTCTTGATAGGGAAGGAGTTTCCTATGCTACATTCGGTCAATCTCCGCTTATCACAATGATTCTCCATATAGGATCAAAGTGATACCTCCTAAATCCTGGGTTTTGGATCTATGAGATAGATCTAATTGGATATTAGGATTCTCACTAGTTGTAGTGAGATGGTATCAACCGATCCTGGGGAGAATCACTGGAAGGGTTCCAGGATGATAAGCACGACTGAAAGTCAGTCACAGGCATTGTCTTTACCCTCAGTAAAGGGACGGTATGTTGGAAGAGTTCCAAGCTAGATACCGTGGCATACTAGACGATAAAGGCTCGATACATCGCTACTTAAGATGCTACCAAAGAGGCAGTTTGGATGTATATTTGTTCATGAGATGAACTTAGTTCCTCCTATTGTGTGACAATGGAGTTGTGGCTTATGCCAAGAAACGTCCGTCCCATCAGTGATCCAGACATATTCTAAGGCAGTATCACCTGATCATGGAGATGGTTGATCTCCAGGGTGATCGAGGTTAGGAGAGTAGACTCAGAGGACAACACGGCGGATCCACTCACAAAGGCCTATTCCCAGAGAGAGACTTTTATGGGATGGTTGAGTATGAGATACTACAACCACTGCTATCAGATGGCCCTAGTGCAAATAGGAGATTGTTAGTTATACGTATGCCCTAGAGGCCATTACTATACATAGGATGTATATTGTAGTGGGTGCTTGGACATATATAGGGAGGACTTTCTTGCTCGACATGATAGTATGCTATCTGGTTGCTCTTTACCTTAATATGTACACTGATTGTCTCTCTGTTACATGTTGGTAAAGCCCTTAGGGTGTGTACTTGACTACCTGGACTATGATGCGGATCATACTAGTGGGGACATGGTAGTCCATAATTACATCCTTCAAAGTCCCTAGTCGTGGGTATATCGAGACGGGGCATCGATATACCAGAGTAGACTAGCGTATACCTTCTCGACCCATACAGATGGGCGATGGATGATCCCATATCCATTGGTGTTTGACATCAGAGATGATATACGGGTGCTCAGTGGAGACTGGGTACACTGGACGGACTCGCCGAGAACTCCCAGATGGTATTATACCTTACGTCAGATGGCAGTTCTCTGGTGACACTGGTACAGAGTAGTCTGTTGACCCGAGATCGTCATAGAGTCTTGTGTGGTTCTGTGCTTTGATTTCCATCTTACCACGTCCAAGAGAGCGTGCAAAACGGTGGTTTTTGGGTACAGTCCCGAGTCACATGGAGGCAATGAGCGATAGGAGGGGATTCGTCTCTCCCGGTATAGGGGGTTGGTGTTGCGCTGTGTTCGATTGGCTATAACCGGAAATCCCTGGCCAGGGTTGCTGAGATTTACTGGTAAGTGTTACCAGTAGTTTCTCGAACTGTTGTAGACCTCATATCGACACGACTTATCGAGCTGTTGGGGTCTGACGTTTACCACCCCTAGGCGAGATATGCGACATATCAGACGACGAGACCGGACTGTACGGTAAGTGTTACTGGTTGGATTCACAGGAGTGTGAGCGGGCTTGCTCGTCGATCTTCTGATCGCTCAATACCCGGGTGGCCGTTACGTTTAGCAGACCGCTTGCAGCTTGTGGGTGTTTGATATGATCATCACCTGCTGCCGGCGTATTGACGAGTCTTTAGAGTCCTACATAGAGGTTTCCTGGCTCAAGCAAAACGAAATAGGAGCGCATATGAGATATGTGCGGGACCGAGAATAATGCGTGTATGTGATACCGTATTCTATTCTCGGGATGAATGTATCGATTGGTTGTATGCGATATAACCTAGTTATCGAATCAAGGATTGATTCGATAAGCCGATACATTGGATATTAGTCGGTTATATGCGATATGACCGGATCGTTAAATCAAGTGTTGATTTAATGATTTAATGTATAATTATATATTTGATATATTACTTTGCATTAACTAATATTTGTTCACTTTAAAAGGATTTTCTCACTTGATGTTCACAAATTGTATATGTGATATACTTTTGTGCACTCTTTTGTATCATGTTTGATGATACATGTTTACTTGTGTTTGTGTAAAGATTAAACCATGGTTGTTTAAATGGTTAGGGTTTTGATTTTCATATCTATTTATTTATTCTTTTATTATGGAAAAGATAAAGAGTAAAATGGTGGCTTTCTTTGTTTGTTGTTGAAGCTTCATGAAGCTTTGACTTTGTGACCATTTTGTCTCATGCTTAACCCTAACCATTCCACCTAACCATAGTCTATTCTCTACACTAAACCATGGTTAGAGTATGATAAGTATTCCTTTTATTTTCTATTTTTAAATAACACTTATCATATTCTATCTTCTTCTTCTTCATCATCTTCAAGAAGAAAGCTTACTAGCTTTAATGGCATCTTGAGTAAAAGAGTAAGAAATTCAATTCTAAAGTGAACCCACTTCCTATTTCTTCATCCTCTACCTCTTGCCAAGTAGTATAGGGTGTTTTCTTCACAAGTTTCATGACTTGGTGAAGTGGGAGCTTGATCTTGTGATGCCTCGATGTAGATCATCTTCGGCATCGAAGCCGACGACCAAGCCCGCCCATTTCTCCGATGAAGCCGACGCTAGAGCCCAGGATTCTATTTGGACAGCGAGGAGACTTCATCATGGAGCTATGGAAGTGGAGGACCGGATCTACAAAGGTTGTATTTCCGTTCTTTTAGTTAAGTTGTTAACTAGTTTCATTGTTTCGCCTAAAATTCTAGTTAACGATCCGTATTAGGGTTTCTCGGCACTTGATAAAATTTTGAAATTGGCATGGTTGATGCCTTGTGAGACCTCATTAGTGTGCCTAGGAACCCTGCACTAGGTCATATCAATGCGACACGGCTGGCTAAGTTGCATAAAGATGGATATTTGAATCCGTTTGATTTTTCATCTTATGACACTTGCCAATCATTTCTCAAAGGTAAGATGACCAAAACTCCGTTTACGGGACACGGAGAAAGAGTTACTGAACTCTTAGGGCTGATACATAGTGATGTATGCGGTCCCATGTCTACATATGCCAGGGATAGTTCTTCGTACTTCATTACATTCACTGACGATCTCTCTAGATTCGGATATGTGTTCCTGATGAAACACAAATCTGAACCTTTTGAGAAATTTAGAGAATATAAATAAGAAGTCGAGAACCAAACCGGAAAAAGTATTAAAATCCTTCGATCTGATCGAGGAGGTGAATACTTGAGCAATGAATTCCTGGACTTCTTAAAAGAGAATGGGATTCTCTCTCAGCTGACTCCTCCATATACACCACAGCACAATGGTGTATCGGAATGGAGGAACCGCACCCTATTAGATATGGTGCGCTCTATGATGAGCACAGCTGAGTTACCTATTTCCTTCTGGGGGTATGCGCTGGAGACAGCAGCATACCTATTGAATTAAGTTCCATCTAAATCTGTACCTACCACACCATATGAGACATGGAGTGGGAAGAGACCAAATCTTAAACGAGTTAAGATATGGGGTTGTCTGGCCTATGTCAAAAGGCAAAATCCGGACAAACTCGAAGCACGGTCAGTTCTATGTAAGTTTGTGGGATATCCCAAACATTCACATGGATATCTTTTCTACCTTGGCGAGGAACAAAAGGTGTTTGTTTCTCGACATACCACCTTTTTAGAAAAGGAATTTCATGCAAAAGAAATTAGTGGCAACAAGGTTGAACTGGAAGAAATTCCGGCTACACAAACTTAAACTGAAGATTTAGTGGAACCCGAGAATTCGATAGTACCCAACGAACCTCAGCCTCTCCGTCGATCTAGCAGGGTTCCTCATCCACCTGAGAGATACTACGGTTTTCTCATGGATGGTCGGAGCGAGGATTGCATCATGGAGGATGATGACACAACTAGCTTCGAGCAGGCTATCACGAGTGGTGACTCAGTGAAATGGCTGGATGCAATACGGTCCGAGATGGAATCCATGTACACAAAAAAAGTATGGACTTTGGAAGATGCTCCTGAAGGGGTAAAACCCATTGGGAGAAAGTGGATCTTCAACAAAAAACTTGGTGTAGATGGGAAAGTGGAGACTTTCAAAGCTAGACTTGTTGCAAAGGGTTTTCGTCAACGACCAGGTATGGATTATGATGAAACCTTTTCTCCAATAGCTATGCTTAAATCTATCCGGATCATGCTTGCCATCGTTGCATATCATGACTACGAAATCTGGCAAATGGATGTTAAGACCGCCTTTCTAAATGGTGATTTAGAAGAGAGCGTGTACCTGACTCAACCAGAGGACTTCGTAGCTAGTGGGAGCAGCGGGAAGGTGTGCAAGCTGCTTAAATCCATTTATGGATTAAAGAAAGCATCGCGGAGTTGGAAGATCTGCTTTGATGTCGTTATCAAAGAGTTTGATTTCGTCAAAAACGTAGATGAACCTTGTATATACAAGAAGGTGGCAGAGAGTAAGGTTGTCTTCCTTGTATTGTACGTGGATGATATACTCTTGATAGGAAATGATATTCCTATGCTGCAATCGGTCAAGCTCTTTTTATCACAAAGATTCTCAATGAAAGATTTAGGGGATGCCTCCTACATCTTGGGAATTAAGATCTATAGAGATAGATCTAAACGGATACTGGGATTATCCCAATCCAGGTACATTGACATCATACTAAAGAGGTTTAGTATGGAAGAATCCAAGCGTAGGTTTTTACCCACGATCTCAGGACTCACTCTTTCCAAAGAGATGTCTTCCAAGACTGATTTGGAGAGAGCTCGCTTGCAAGGGATACCCTATGCTTCGGCAGTAGGCTCTATCATGTACGCGATGCTATGTACCAGAACCGATGTAGCACACTCACTAAGTGTAGTGAGTAGGTATCAAGCAGATCCTGGAGAGAGTCACGGGACAGCTGTGAAGAGCATTCTCAAGTACTTACGAAGGACTAAAGAGATGCTCTTGGTGTATGGTAATGGAGAACTCCAAGTGGAGTCCTTTACCGATTCGAGCTTCCAGAGTGATAAGGACGAATCTAAGTCGCACTCGGGACTTGTCTTTACCCTCAATGGAGGGGCGGTATGCTGGAAGAGTTCGAAGCAGGAAACCGTGGCAAACTCGACGATGGAGGCTGAATACATCGCTGCCAACGATACTGCCAAAGAGGCTGTCCGGATCAAGAAGTTCATAACTGAACTTGGAGTGGTTCCATCCATTGAGTGTCCAATACCTTTGTATTATGATAACAATGGAGCGGTGGCTTTGGCCAAGGAACCCAGGTCCCATCAGCGATCCAGGCATATTCTGAAGCGGTATCACCTGATCCAGGAGAAAGTTGATTGCCGGGAGATCGAGGTCAGGAGAGTTAACATGAAGAACAACACAACGGATTCACTCACGAAGGCCATTCCCCAGATACGGTTTGAGAGACTCTTCGGCATGCTCGGTATGTGATACTACAGCAGCTGGCCCTAGTGCAAGTAGGAGATTGTTAGTTGTATGTATTCCCTAGAGGCCATTATTGTATATATGATGTATATTATATTGGATGCTTGGACATATATAGAGAGGACTTTCTTGCTCGACATGATAGTATGCTATCTTGTTGCTCTTTATCTTAACATGTATACTTGTCTCTTGATACTGTCTTATGGTTACATGTTGGTAAAGCCCTTAGGATGTGTACTGGACTACCAGGATTATGATGCAGATCATACTAGTGGGGCCATGGTAGTCCATAAGTTCATCCTTTAACGTTTTTAGTCAAGGGTGTAACGAGACAGAGCATCGATATACCAGAGTAAACTAGCGTATACGCTTCTCGAACTATGAGATGGGCGATGGATGATCCCATATCCATTGGTGTTTGACATCAGAGATGGTATACGGGTGCTCAGTGGAGACTGGGTACACTGAACGGACTCGCCGAGAACTCCGAGATGGTATTATACCTCACGTCAGATGGCAGTTCTCTGGTGACACTGGTACAGGTTAGTCTGTAGACCCGAGATCGTCATAGAGTCTTGTGTGATTCCCACTATGCTTTGATTTCCACCTTACCACGTCCAAGAGAGTGTGCAAAACGGTAGTTTTTGGATACAGTCCCGAGTCACATGGAGGCAATGAGCGATAGGAGGGGTTTCGTCTCTCCCGGTATTGGGAGTTGATGTTGCGTTGTGCACGATTGGCCATAACAGGGAAGTCCCTGGCCACGGATGATTTAGAGATTTACTGATAAGTGTTATCAGTAGTTTCTCGACCCGTTATGAGCCTCATATCGGCATGACTTATCGGTTATTGGGGTCTGACGTTTACCACCCCTAGACTTGATATGCGACATATCAGACGAAGAGACCGGACTGTACGGCAAGTGTCACCGTCAGGCTTTTGCAGGAGTTATAGCGGGCTTGGTTGCTGATCTTCTGATCGCTCAATACCCGGATAGCCGTTACGTCCAGCTAGTACCGCTGACGGCTTGTGGGTGCTTGATATGATCTTCACCTACTGCCGGCGTATTGAAGAGTCTTTAGAGTCCTATGTAGAGGTTTTACTGGCTCAGAAAAAACGAAATAGGAGCACATATGTATTATGTGCGGGACCAAGAATAATGCATGTATGTGATACCGTATTCTATTCTCGCGACTTTTGTATCGCTCGGTTATATGTGAAATAGCCGGGTTATCGAATCAAGTGTTGATTCGATAAGTTGGTACATTTAGTATTAGTCGGTTATATAAGATATAATCGGATTATTAAATCAAGTGTTGATTTGATAAATTAGTGTATAATTGTATATTTGATATACTAATTTACATTAACTAACATTGGCTTACTTAAGCACTCTTTTCTCACTTGTGTGTACATGTAATATATATGTGATATATATTGATATGCATTCTTTATAGTCTGTGTCATGGTTGTTGATACACAATACATGGGTGTATGAGACATACACCATACCAATTATAATGGTGGGGTTTTAATATTTAAGATAAATCCAAATTAATGGAAACTAAATCAAATGCAAGAAACTTGTAGAAGTTTGTGAGTGCATTTGACCAAGTCCACTAGTTTTGTTTTATTTTAGATATTTATTAACCTAACCATTTTAATTAGCCATGGTTATGTCTCTACATGAGTTAGTATATGATACACACTCACCCATGGTTTATTCTCTCACTTGGATAATTCATTCTCTTCTCATTTTCTTCATCTTCTTCCTCAAAAAGAAAATGCTCTCTAGGGTTTGATCAAAGTGAGAAAGTATTGTGAGAATAATAATTCTAAAGTGAGCCCACTTCCTATTTCACCATCCTCTACTAGATTAGCACTTTAGTATAGGGTGTTAGATTCACTAATCATTCATTACTGAAGTAGTAGCTTAATTTGGTATCCCCTCGGCGTAGAACATCTTCGGCCTCAAAGACTTCAAGAAAGATTGCCCTTTTCACCTCGAGAAGCCATGCAAGAGTCCGGGAGTACCATGATCGCAGCGAAGGGACTACAACAATGAGCAATTGAAGTGAAGGACCGATCTACAAAGGTTGTATTTCTATTTCACTTGATGTAAAAATATTTACTTTAGTTTCTGTATTATTTTCTAGTTATCGATTCTAGTTTAGAGTTCCTTGAAATGGAAAATTTTTTAAAACGGCATGGTCGATGCCTCCTGAAACCTTGCTGCCGTCGATGGAAACCCTACAGCATCCGACATTGCTATCGGTGTGATCTTAGGACAGCACATCGATAAGATGCCGCACGTAATCTACTACGCGAGCCGGACCCTAAATGATTCCCAAATGAATTACACTACAACCGAGAAAGAGTTCTTGGCTATTGTGTTTGCTGTAGAGAAATTCAGGCCCTATCTGATCGGCTCCCCAGTCATTGTCTACACCGATCATTCAGCTCTGCGACATCTTTTTGCGAAAAAGGATGCAAAATCTCGGTTAATACGTTGGATCCTCTTACTTCAAGAATTTGACCTTATCATTAAGGACAAAAGAGGATGTGAAAATGTAGTAGCCGATCATCTTTCACGACTTCCTTCTTCGCCGACGCTTCCTCTCCCAATCGACGACACTTTCCCTGATGAACAACTCTTGACGATATCTTGCGAACCCTGGTTCGCAGATATTGTGAACTACCTGGCGACTGGACTCATACCTGACGATTGGTCGAGCCAGGACAAAATTAGATTTTTATCCCAAGTAAAACACTTTTACTGGGAAGAGCCCTACCTGTTCATGTACTGTCCAGACCAAATCATCCGACAGTGTGTTCCGGAAAACGAATTCAAAAGTGTGTTGTCTTTTTGCCACGATCAAGCATGTGGCGGGCACTATGGCCCAAGAAAGACAGCTGAGAAAGTCTTGCAATGTGGCTTTTACTGGCCAAAACTTTTCAAAGATGCACATGAATATTGCAAGACTTGCTCCCGGTGCCAACATTTGGACCGGATTTCCAGGCGAAATGAGATGACGCTCCAACCAATCTTGGTTGTTGAGATGTTCGATGTTTGAGGAATTGATTTCATGAGCCCGTTTCCCAACTCTTTTGGGAACCTGTATATTCTCTTGGCTGTTGATTATGTCTCCAAATAGTTCGAGGCAGTACCGAGCCGGCTAATGACAACAAGGTTGTGATTAAATTCCTTAAAGAAAACATCGCTTTAACGGTTTGGGCACCCTCGCGCTATCATCAGCGATAATGGGACGCATTTCTGCAATAGGACTTTCGAGGCCTTGATGCGGAAATACTCAATTAATCATATGTTGTCCATGCCCTACCACCCCCAAACATGTAGGCAAGCCGAAGTTTCGAATTGGCAGATCAAACAGATTTTGGAGAAAACGGTTTCCAAGAACCGTAATGATTGGTCTTTAAAACTAACCGATTCCCTTTGGGCATTTCAAACTACGTACAAGACTAATCTTGGAATGTCTCCCTATCGGCTTGTGTTTGGAAAAACTTGCCACCTCCCTGTGGAAATTGTACATCGTGCTATTTGGGCGATCAAAGAGCCGAATCTCAATCTTAAAGATGCCGGAAGCTATCGGAAGCTGCAACTGAACGAACCGAACGAGCTTAGGGATGTGGCTTACGACAACGCGGTTGTTATAAGGAACCGAACGAAGGTGTTTCATGATAAACACCTTACGCGCAAAACCTTCACGCCTGGATAACAGGTACTTTTTTATGACACCCGACTCCATTTCCATCCCGGTAAACTTCGATCTCGTTGGAAGGGACCTTTTCGTATGCGGTGTATGTACCCGCACGGCGCAGTGGATTTGGAGAATCCAAAGGACAGTTCGTTCTTAAAAATAAATGGACACAGATTGAAACCGTTCCTTAGCGCTAAACCATCAGAGGAGCTCCTGAGCTTGGAGGAGCCGGTTTACCCAGCATAATCTTCCTCTGTTTACTACTAAACTTCGGTTATCTAGCCATAAACAGTGGAAACATTGTTTCAAATAAGTTTGGGGGTATGTATATATTATTTTTGGTATATATATGTGGATATTCTTATCCTGTGCATATACATTTTTCTTTCTGACGATCAATCTTGTCTGGTGATGCTCGATCTTTGTTTCAAAAAAAAAATACAAAAAAACAAAAAAAAAATCAGGGAGAACCACCGCTTTTGACACTTCAACAATTTTTCCCTCTTGATGTACATTGACAGTGAGGGCACTGTCCAGTTTAAGATTGGGGTATGCCCGGTAAGCTTTCTTCCTTTGCATTCATTTGTATATTCTGCATTTGCATACATATTTTAAAAACCCTAAAAATCGTGAAATTTGTTTTTTACAAAAATATAAAAACTTTGTCGTCAAGTTAGTTAGTGGGAGAACTTAGATCGATATTTCAACGGTTTTGTTTGATAAGTTAGGAACAACTAAATCCTATTGTTAGATTTTGAAAACCTGAAAGATAACCCTCCTTTGAGTTTAACTATAGCTAATATACGTCTTTACATCACACTGCGCGTGTCGTGAGTTTTGAAAATTAGATAACAAGTCTAATATGTCTGAAAACTTTTAAATTGATAAACTATTTTTTGAGGATCATATAGATTTGTTCTGAAATAAGTAATATCAAGAATAGTTTTGAAAGTGCAGTAGATATGAAGGGATATTATAGATACCTTAATAGGAACTAATTCTGAAGAACAACCCATCTGAAACTTGATTGAAGTGATTACACACCTGATCCACTAAACACGTCTTTTATCCTAAAAATAATTGAACAACTGGTTATATCTCCGTTCGCGTTAAATCGTTATGATTTTCACGCTAAATTGATCTTTTGTTTAAAGGACTAGGTAACTTGAGCAATTAAGTCCGCCGGGATGTCTCTACACCTAATGTCCTAAAACCAACTTGTTTGGGAGCATTGGCCCAAAGCTCGCTAAGAAACTTAGAAAGTCCAAATTAAAACAAAATCAAGCAAGTGCTCTCTCCGAGTTAAAATTCCTAACGGTTCTTTGTGTGAGAATAATCTTGACAAAAGACAGGTTTTTATAAAAATATTTTTAACAGAGATATAAAGGTTTTATCTTATGATGAAGACTATTGCACGTTCATGAAGGTGTGTATGAAACAAAAACAAGTAAAAGGTGGAGTGAAAAATAAGACCTAGTTTCCTATTAAGGAAGATAGAAATTATGAATTTGAAACCTAGCTGGAAAACGAAATTTGAGAAGTACTTAACTCTTTATAAAAACTTGTGTGATCCTTTTTAAGTTTTTATTTGGGCTTTATTTTGTGAAATGACGACTTTAATCGATCCTTTTGAAACTTAATGACACTATTTGCACTGCACGTAAAGACATATAGAATCTTAAGTTAAATAAGAAGCGAGGTGTGAAAAATAAAGGTTCGATATTCCTAACTTAGAATAATAGAATTGCTAGCTTTGAAACAAAACCTTAGGGTTAGAATCATAGTTATTTCACAAAACTAGCTTGACGGGATTTTGTGGGTGAAATCCGCTGAAAACCCTTAGGAGACAACACTCCTCCTACTAGGGATGCCTAGAGGTTTAATGGCTTGTTGCACGAGCTCAGTGCAACCGCGTTCCATACGAAAATGAGGTCAGGATTTTTGTTTTTCTCGGGATGAGCAAAAGATAGGTTTGGGGGTATTTGTTTATCACAAAAAACTGCATTTCAGTACAACTCATTCATTATCCGTTTTGTTATATATCGGTACTATTAACCATTGTCTGTAAGTCTACGTTAGCGCCCCGGCCGTCTACAGACGCCAAATGCGGAACAAAAACTTTTTAACTGGCGCTATCGTATACTTTAACCCGGATCTTCCATTATTGCTAAACTAACAAACTGTAAAGAGTGTAGAAAGGTTATACCGAACGATCCGAGTCCTTCGTTCTTCAATCATCATCTCACGCTCCGTTGCGGCTGCTTCGATCTCGTCGATCTCCGATCTGCTCGTCCAGGTGGCACCACATCACTGATTCTTTAAACGGGCTCCCGCTTCTGACTCGAGGCAACTCGGTCGTCAAGTTTGCTAAAAGAGACGACCAAGAATGATGTAGAGAATGAGTAGATGACTTTGTCTCACTTCGTCCAAGTCCGTGGGCGATCGGTTAATGAAGTTGCCATTTTATCGGGTGATGGAAATGAAAGAGGCAATGAAATTTCCATGCACCCTAAACCATAGCCTTTTCTCTCAAGAATGAAATTAATCTCTCTCTCTCTCATAAAGAATGGCCGGCCACTATTTTTCCAAGAGGGAGGTGATGGTAGGAGCAATCAAGGGGGTGACCATAAAAGAAAACTTCTCACAAAATATCCTTAAGAAAAACAAGAAGCTTTAATGATAATGCATGAGTCACTAATACACATCATCAAGCCTTTAATGCACCAATCAATGTCAAGATGACTCATTAGCCACCTCATCACTTCTAGAACCTTCTAGAATGATGACTCACTCTCATCCAAGAAAAGATAAATCCGTTTTTAACCAAATGTTAAAAGACGGCTGATAGAAAACTGGAAACTGGCAACTTCCAAAAGTGATCCTGAAACGACTTTCAGGATAACCCCGAAATTGTATAAATATACCCGCATTTGTATTACGACCGAATACAAATGCAACTGAGATAAAGATATTATATCTACTCAATATAATACTCGGATCCTGCTTAAACCAAAGCCGACCAGTATCATCTGCCCGAAAAATAACACGTGCGTAAACGCACGTGCTTTTTCCGAACCCTGCCATAAAACCATACGGCCTCTACAACGTTTCGCCCGAACTTGGGAAACTGTCTGTGGGGGACTCTAATGACTCGTCAGTACCCTGGCAGTGGGTTTAACCACAAACCGTCAGCGGCACTAGCTATGCGTAACGGCTGCCCATGGACTGACCTCAAGGGAGGCTGATGAGCGAACTCATCCAGAAACCCTACTGAGCCTAACAGTGACAATGTATATACAGTCCGGTCCGTTCGTCTATGAGTATCGCATATCTGCCTAGGGGGCTAGAAACGTCAGACCCCCAATAGCAGTATAAGTCGTGTCGGAGTGAAGCCCAATAACACCCTGAGATACTACTGGAGTACCTACCAGTAAATCTCCTGCCATGGCCATGGACTTTGTGTAATGGCTCTCCTAGACACAGCACGACCTCGCCCCCAATACCGGGAGAGACGAATCCCCTGCCGATCCGCTCACGTGCCTCCATATGGCTCGGGACTGTACCCAAAAGCTACCTGTTTGCACGACTCCTTTGAGCCGTGGTAGGGTAGAAATCAAAGCACAGTGGGAACTCACACGAGACAAATGACGACCTCAGGTCGATGAACTAACCTGTACACATGTCACCAGGGAACTGCTATCCGACGATAGATATAATACTAACTAGCAGATTCCCGGCGAGTCATGTCCGGTGTACTCATAACCCAATGAGCATCTGTATACATCTTAGGTGATCCAACTGACACCAGTGGCTTGTGAGACCGGCCACCGCCCCTCGTCGGGGTCTCGACTGTACACACTAGTCTACTCCGGAGTATCGATGCCCTGTCTCGAAACTCCCACGACTAGGGACCACAATTAAGGATATGCGTATAAACTACCCAACTCTCACGTATATGATCGCCATCATACAGTTGGTAGTAAAGCAAGATCCTAAGGGCTCTATCAAAGTGGAACATGTAATCAGTCACCTGAACATGCACACAACTGATAAAGGCAAACCAGATAGCATACTATCATCTCGAGTAAGACTGTCCTACCGATATAGGTCCTCCGCAATCATTGCAATCACGTACCTGCGATCCAATAATTGACTATGAGGGCACTATCTCCAACATTGTCTGCTCAGTAAATATAGATTACAGGTGTCTGTGACATAATACTAGAAACATACTCAAAATCACGGATATAACGTTGTGAGTCGACACTGCAACCGAAACTACAAATCGATCGATATCCAAAGAGTTCTTTTGCAACAAATAAATGTGTACACAATTTTGGTCCAACACAATATAAGTGTGCACACAGCTCTTTGATGCTTGGACCTAGGTGGGGGCTGCCCAAAGCATAAGTGAGTGTGATATGTAATAAATGCTAAAAGATGTGATGTAATTTTAAGCATCAAGTTCCCTCCAAAACTACTGAGTAAAATCCAAGTTGAAATGAAGAAATCAAACAATACCAGTAGACTTATTGAGTGCACTCGAGACCACCACACCAACTTGACCCCTTTTGCTCGGACCAAGACCGGCGAGTTCCCCAAAAAGACCAGCATGGCCGGGTCCCCTTGCTCCAATTGTTCCCATTTTTCTTTTGGTGGTTTATGGGTCACATCGTCTTATTTTTATTGTTTGTTTATTCTGGTATGAGGCCTATAAATACCAGATCAATGGTCAAGAGGAGCGGATACTTTTTCTTTAGTTTTGCTTAAGAACACTTGTAATTTGTAACTTGCTTTTCCTTTTAATTCTTGAGCTCTTGCCCCTTTGTCTTGACCTTGCAATTTCTTCATTGAGCTTGCAAGCTTAAAATTTAGGTTCTTGACTTCAAGATTAGTTGTATCTTGTTTGAAATTCAATAAAATTCTCATTTCATTACATATGTATTGCTTTCTATATACTTTGAACTTGTGAAATCATTGCTTTATTTTGATCTTGCAACCTCTTAAGTGAGCTTGCAAGCTTAAAGTTTGGTATTTTGATTTCATATTGGTACGGGATTAAAGAACAAATGAGAGCTTGCAAGCTTAAAGTTTGGTATTTTGATTTCACATTGGTACGGGATTAAAGAACAAGTGAAGATATTTGCACATTGAATTTACCGGTTCTTAACTCTCTAACTTTAACTTTGCTTTTCTTGCTATTTTTTATGTTGCCTTACTCTTTTTTTTCCTTTTATTTTGGCATAGTAAATATGTGTGAGTAATCTATTTACTTGTTAAGAGTAGAATATGGTTAGTTTGTGTTAGGAGGTGTTTTTGCTAAGACCTTAAAAACCTTAACTTTGCAATTGAAACTCCGAGCAAACCACTCGCAATTCCGCTCCGTTAAGCATCCTATCCTATCACGATAGCGGTGAATCCTAATCATGACCGGATTGCAAGTGGTTTGCCGAAGGCTAAAGCCAAGAGACATCAAAAGAAGGACAAGGGACAAGGAATACAGATTTAGCTCAAAATCGTCAATACCGTATTTCAAGTTCCCTAATCCACGTTGTTGCCTATTACCTTAGTGTCAATATCAAAATTGGGTCTCTAACGAACCGGCAAACATCATCCTCACGTAAGCTAACTTAAAATTATCCTTAATAAGTCTTTTTATTAAACATATCCTAGTTACGACACTTAGCATAAACAACAACGCAAAACACGGTATTAACTCGTTAAAACAAGCTTGAAAACTTACCATCTCCCTGAGGACGACCCGTACTCATCGCGGCTCGCTACACGTGACACCGTCTTTGATTGCGGTAATTTCAAAATTCTTTCTAAATACGACATAGTGAAGACCAGTTAATCAACACTTCCTTCCATAAAGTGCTACAAATTGTGGCATTCCTATACTTGCTTAGTAGCTGCTGTTGTATGAAAACTCCACATGATGTAGGTGATCTTCCCACGATCCTCCGAAGTCTAGCATACACGCTTTTAGCATATCTTCTAAGATCTGAATAGTTCACTCAGACTGACCATCAGTTTGTGGATGATAAGCCGTGCTGAAATTCAGACTTGTTCCCAAGCTCGCTTGCAGGCTTTTCCAAAATTGCGATCGAAATCTAGTGTCACGATCGGTGACAATGCAAACCGGTACTTGATGAAGTCTCACGATTTCCTGTATAAGTTCATGAGTATCAGAGATAGTACATTTATGAGGAGTTAAAATTTTATTTAGATTCTTACCTCTATGTACTTCTTTCCTAATGTCTCAGTTGATTGGCCAACTCGAAATGGGATGAAATGAGTCGACTTTGTGAGTCGATCTACAATAACCCATACCGCATTGTTACCCTTTGTGCTGCGAGGAAGAGCAGTCACAAAATCCATCGTGATGTGTTGCCACTTCCATTCTGGGATAGGTAACGGTTGAAGTAATCCAGCTGTCCTGTGATGTTCAGCCTTTACTTGCTGACACACCAACCATTTAACGACGCTTCTGGCTACTTCACGCTTCATTCCATGTCACCAGTGATTTTGATGCAGATCCTTGTACATCTTTGTACCTCCAGGGTGTACTGAGTAGGGAGAGCTGTGAGCTTCTTTCATTAACTCTTCTCGCACAGGACCTTTAGGTACACACAATCTGCTGCGTACCTCAAAGATCCGTCTTCATGGATGATGAAATCTGTTCTAAGTCCATTCTCTACTTGTTCTCTGATCTTTTGTAACTTAACATCACTTTCCTGAGCAGCTTTGATCTGATTGACAATGGTAGATTGAACTTGTATGTTCATCAAACTTGAAGCGTTACCTGACATGACCACTTCAATCTCCATTTGATGTAAGTCTTGTTGAATGTAACATTTCAAAAAAATAAAATATTATTTTTGGGAAATTTTATAATTTAATATTAATTTTTAATGAATAATATTTCGGTATAATTAAATACCGATAAATGGGGGGAAATTTTGGAAAAATTATGGAAAATTCTAAAATAGGGTATCTTGTGGAATTATGCCATTTTTAAGTTTTTGTGACTAATTATATACTAATTTAGTGCTAATCGCGATTAAAAATCATTAATCGGTTTTTTAGCATTTTTGTGCAAAGCATGCACATATCATTTTTTTCTACACTTGTCATATTTTCTTACATGTTGTGGGTAGATGGTGGCCTAGGGTTACCATTGAGTGAGATGGAATAAAAGAAAAGAAAAAGGAAAAGAATGATGATGAGAGAGAAAGTGAGGGTCAACCTTCTCTTTGAACCATGCCTCCCCCATCATTTCCTCAACCCTTTTCTCTCCCCCCCTCCATGAGTGTTGCTGCTGCCCCTCTCCCTCTTCTTCCTCCACCTTCAATCCCCCATAACACCATGGAAACAACCACGAAATCCCATTTCAACTTCACAAAACTTGTTCACAAGCTCGAGAGGATCGCATTAGACTAAGAAGGAGTGGATCTTGAGAACTTTGAGCAACTCAAGAAAATTCTTGAGTTGCCATTAGACTAAGAAGGAGTGGATCTTGAGGACTTTGAGCAACTCAAGAAAATTCTTGAGTTGCCAAAGAAGGTAATTTCTGCACCCTTAGTATAGTATTCCAATTCCCTGTACATCTATACTAGTTTCATGTCGATATGGTGTCGTTTGATGGACTTTTGAAATTTCAAGTTAGGGTTTAGGGTTTGATCTGAAATCAAGGTTGAATTGAGGTGTAATTAGAGACTATAACCCCTGGTGTGATGTTATATTGGACCAAACCAGAGAATTAAATCCAGAATATGGACTTATGAAAACGATATCGGGAAAACTGTAAATCTGTCACTGTTTTTGGAAATCTGCTTTCACCCGAGCCACCTAAAAAATAATTCTGGGTTGACAGAGAGATGTGCAGGAACTTAGGAACCACCACCCAAAGCCCTAGCCCCAACCACCATTTTCTGGCCGCCAATAAATTCCTCCTGGCCGCAAATTGCGGCCAGAGTAGGTTGGAACCCCCTCTTTTTTTTCTGTAGCCTTATACCCTATAAATTAGACCCTTAGTATATGCAACTTTGACTGATTCCACATAGGGTAGAATATGGGGTAGTTTTCGTATGTTGGCGCATGGTTTACGACTTGTTTTAGCATGGATTTTGGTATTTGGTGATTCGTTTCTGTCGAGTGGCGTTTGAACGTCAACGGCAAAGGGTTATTGATCATGTTTGCATGCGAGACTATAGGTTTTTTCCTATGGGCGTAGCGTATGCCGTTTTGGTTTCCGATGTGATTTTCATGTCCTTTAGCGTTTGTGATATCCTTGTAGGTACCCCACGTGATGTCGAGGCGTTGAAGATAAAGACGGCGACATCGGCATCGGCATACGAGAAGCAAGGTGAGTAGATTTATATCTACGGGGAGAAGTCGGGTGGATGGCGTATAGCACCCCCGCAGTTCGTGGTGATGTATACAAATACATATACACACAGATATTGATTATATATTGTTTGAGATTATTGATGATAAAGATGGATTCTAGGTGTGTTGGATTGGTTTAGTGTTGCGAAATCCTAGAGTAGTGGTTGCACCACACATACACACACACACACACCATACTTGCATACATTCTTCTTTCATATGTGCGTATGTGGGAATACATAGTTATGTGTTCACATGGGTATGGGACTATGTGTTCATATACGGACTTGAGGATAGTATTTGGGATTTGAGCTGAGTTGATGTGATTTGATTTTAGACCGTGAGATCGGTGATATGGCTGGATTCGTATTTGAGATACGTCCTGATGTTATAACAAATCTTTGGATGACGATACCACGTGAATAATGATATATATATAGAATAGTTGACTGGTGATCGAGATATGAGATAAGATATGTTAAGATAGCTATGATGGGTCGCATTGGGCGATGTATACTTCTTTATGATGATATGTGCTGATGATATCGGTTTATATGAAACTGTCGATCAGTTGTCAGATCATGATTATTTTGATAATATTAGTATTGTACTAGACGTAGATCAGTACCCCGGATTATGATCTTTGATAAAGAGGATACCAGATGAATAATGTGATGAATGTGATATTGACCGTACCCAGATTTGGGATGCCGTACGACGGATTTACGTACGAGCTATATATTGATGATAGATCCGCACTCTTGACTTGGGAATGTCTGATTATAGATATGGTATCGGATGTGATATTATTGAGGCGTGATCACCGACTAATATATACATGTATGTATATGTATCGACTCAGATATTACGTGGTTTCCTTACCCTTAATTCAGCTTGTTAGTTCAGCCGTATAGTTTAGTGTAGTTGTCAGACTAGATTAGATTCCTACCTATTTTAAAAACTAACGGATCGCGGGTATTTTAAAAGATAGGTCAAGGGATTCTACGGAGATTTCAAAGGATTTATCTTTTCTTAAAAACACCATAGCCCTTATTTTCAAAACTCCGTGATTCGTGTTAATTCAAATGGCACCACTGTATAACTTATATTATGATAAATGCTGATTAGTTATCGTTGTGTCTAGTATTCAGCACCCGCACATTATTGCTGTTGCTCTGCATCGCATACTTATTGTGATTCATATTCCATTAATGATATCATGCTGTTAGGACACCAACACCATTACCGATGATGCGTATGTTCTACGTACACTTACTTGCCGGCTCATACACATCTTCATCGGTAATTGCCAGGTCACGTACACTTAGAAAATACTATTGCATTAACATAGCTTGTTAGCTAATAGTTTCGACATGATATTAGTGTACTTGCCTTATATGCTAGTTTAGACATTTTAGTTATTACCTGCTACTTCATGCATGTTATTATTCACTGTTATGCCGCATTCATGGATTCTCATGCCTATATTCATTGTTTACATGCTATTGAGGATTTGGATTCGGATTTTCATGAGATTTCCTGGATTTGGGGAAAAACCGCAAAAACATTTATAAACTTCTTTTCTCTCTCTTTTTAAATGAAAAGTGTGGTTTTCCCATGATGTATGAGTCGTCCACCATGAGTTTGCTGATGGATTTCGAGACCCGATTTGAGGAGTTGGATGAACCGTTTCAGGTACATGGTGGGCCCGGTGCGGTACCCCGGGGAGAGAAGGTCGTAGAGGATGGCGTTGAGCCTGGCAGGGGAGCACTACCGACCGGTGATTTTACCCGACACGTCGGATATCCGGAGGATACCATCATGTTCTTGAGATTGATGGTAGGGGTCGGTCTGGACTGACGGCGCCTTAGATAGTGAGATTGAGATTTTGAGATATCGAGGTACTGAGATTTGATGATCCAGGTCAGTCCGGGTAGCCGGAGCCTGAGATATTGAGATATTTGGATTTATGTTTTGTGTCGATGCTAGACACGGTTTATACTGATTTCATTTATGATACCTCGTTTTGAAAATACAGAAATCCCACCTAATTATGAAAGTAGTTTCTTCGTTTACATGTATTCTGTTTTCATGCATTCATACCTCATCCATGTGATATATTGCTATCTGAGGCACTGACACGAGCATTGGTATTACAGTTGTTTAGAGGTATACCCTAGCCATTATTATAGGCTGCTGGTTATATATTTAAGGATTTATATATTGATCGTATGACCTAGGATTGCGTCATACATGCGATTCCTGTTCGTAGATGTATTCTATTCACGAGTTGGTAACTCACCCCCGTTGTGCCACAGTTTCTTGCAAGATTTGCCGTACGGCTTTCATTACGGCTTTGCTGGCACCACTTCCATTTCTGGGTGATTTGCTAGTAGGTCGGTTCACTTGCATCGCGACCATCATTATATTTTGTATATTATTATTCAGTTGTATCTAGAAGTTCCATCAACCAAACATGTATTTATTTCAGATAGAGACTAGTGATGTTTATTCTTTCGACCTTAGAGTCGCGCGTTGTATTTCTATGGATTTCATGCTGTTTGAGTTTCCTTTTCTGTTGTGATCCTCGCCTTTCGACGTTGTATATTATCTTGCTTGCATGGTTGTGACCGTCAATTGATGAAGAGCTAGCTTCCGTTTGGGGATGCCTTTATTCATTATATATGCTTTATCAGGTTTTGTACCCGTTTGGGGTCAGTTTTTACAAAGGAAACTCTGCCGAAATTTTTAGAAAAGACTTGTGATTTTAAAATGCATATTTCGTCGTATGTTGCAAACTATTTGATTTAAAATGGTTTTTCCTTCACTCTACTACTTTCCTTGGTTTGGATTTCTGGGTTTTTTCGGCTTACTTAGATTACGTACGCCTCTAGACGTTTCGTAATTTAAGTGCCGGTCATGTTCCGTACTTTCGGGTCGTGACAAAATTGGTATCAGAGTGTTAGTTTTTACCTTCGGAGCATAGGATTACCCTTGGTTGATGGAGTAGGTAGCTTGAGTAGAGTGACGTACCGTACGTATGTTCCGCGGCATATTTACGATACGCTACTCCACTTAAGAAGCCTTAGGATATACATTTCATTGCTCAGTATTATATTCATTCTTGATCTAGCCTCATCGGTACCAGTTATGGTTTGCTGCCACGATTACGGGCAGGGAGAGCTACGGCTAGAGTTGCGGTCAGCACGAGCTCGTCGCGAGTGAAGACTGACCAGGGCGTAATTCCGGCGACACACGATTGCAAAGATGTGCCTTTTTATTGTGTTTTTGCGCCACGAGCATTGGATGGATCGATGTATGAGATTACTCGGACGTGCAGATCGGCACCAGAGGATTGGGCTACTGATAGAGGCCAGCCAGATTTTGATGACCGTTGAAGTATCGCTTATTCATGATGTTTGAGGCACTGTTCAGTGTGCATACGAGTGAGCCAGTTGTTGCTGCGAACGACGAGATATCACCCCAGATGTTGGAGCTATTGCAGTACGAGTTGTACTAAGAGATAATGGAAGGTCGCTAGTCACCGAGGATGAATGACTAGGACATGTAGTTCGTTCGCTACCCTGATGCGAGGTCATCAGATAGATTGATTCCAGCTAGAGACAACTTCACGCGGAGACGTTAAGAGTCGACAGAGGCCATCGAATGTCAGAAACCCATATTCCAAGTTTAAAGTATTCGGAAAGACATGCAGGAAATTCTATGGACCCTCTAGAAGAATGAAACCCTAACTCGACATAATGACTGTGTGAAAGCCTTTGAACCTTAGGGTTTACAGCAGTTCCGCGGCGCCATTAGTGAGGCTTGGGTTTGCCCTTCTACGGCTGGACCATCGATGCTGTGGTACGTACTCGATACTGTTAAACTGTACCCAAGATGTTGAGCTCTTTGAAGATTATGAGGTTTTGACGGATCGATCAAATGGTTCGACTTAATTCGGATGCTAGGTTGTGAGATGCGCTTCTGGGAGACTCTAGATACGAGGATAGCCGTTGGAGCTCAGTTCATGCAGGCATGACGAGACGAGTTCGAAACAGTCGACATTAGAGAAAAGTAGGGTAAGAGGATCGTACAAGATCTGGATAAGATGACGTTCCACTCCGCCGACATCAGAGATGCGATACGCATGTTGAGGCATTGTACTTGGATATACCTTCCAGAAGGAGTCGCAATGAGTAGGCAGCCGTTCCGAAACAAGAAACAGATATAGTAGAGGACGATGACTTTCGGACAGTTCGGCAGAGACGAGATTTGGGAGAGACCTCGACAGGACCTTTCTGGAATAAATTACGAGAAGACTTGGACCCAGGAGTGGTCATGTTACGCACACCGGCAGGCCAGAGTTCAGGATCGTCGACGAGACATGCTATGAGTGACAACGACAGTTGGCCAGAGATTCTTGGAGGATGTGCTTGAGCAGAACTATTCCGCCATACTTGATTTCGGTATTTTTGGCGATCTATTCGCATGATTGATTTTGATGATTGAGTTTCATGGTATTTATTTTCATGCACCATGGTTGCACCTACTGAGTATTTACGATTTTTGCACAGTTGTTGCACTTGATATCGTTTTCGTGCCTTGGTTTCACATGTTTATGATTTTATGGGTTTCATACAGTTGAGTTGATTTTGTGTATATGTACGCACACGATTTGGTTTTTGCACTCAGTATAGTTCATATATGCTCGCAGTGCAGGGATACGCACTTTGTGCACTTAGATGCACTGGACTTCGATTTCGATTGTGATGTTCGATATTTGTTTTGTGCACCTTGTGCACCTGATTGGATTTTGCGCATGTTCGGCGCTTGATATTGGATCTCATGATTTCGTGCACGATGGATGCACCTGATTTGGATTTTCGCGTATGTTGAGCGCATATTATGAGATGCGATTTTGGTGCACACCAGATGCACTAAATCGAGATTCTTCATGCATGTCAGATGCACCTGTTTTTGCTGTCAGGCACACCTGTTGCCCTTGATAGATGTTTCGTGCACACCCAATGCACTTAGATATTGTTTTTGTGCACTTGTATGGCACACATATGGATTTTGATTTCCGTGGGCACCAGACGCACGTAGTATTCATATGCACATTTTGGGATTGATTCCTTATGGAGCAGTACGTTTTTATGATGATTGCTATGAGTTTTTGTATTTATCAGGACTAGTCAGGGGACAGTACCTGAATATATTTTGCATGCATTGATAGTTATCGAAGGGATTTCCAAAAAGCGAGCTATAGTCTCAGTATTTATCTACGTGTCTGATATGACATGAAACGTTTAAAACAAGGAAACCCTTCTAAATTGTTTCCAAAACGGCGGAACGTACATATTAAACAAAAGATATATGTATATGGTTATTTTCTTATGATAGACATCCGCCACTGTGCAGTGTTATGCGCATTGCACAGCGACTTTAAAAGATTTGGCATGCATTTCCTTTTGATATTTACATGTATAGTTTCGAGTTATATCATATTGTGTTGCTTGGATTTGGCATTCGTGTCTTTACCTTAACTCCGATGATTGCGGGACGCTTGACGGAGTTTCGATTTTGAGTTATCTGCTCATTACTCATGCGCATGCATTGCGCTATGATGCGTTTTATGTGTTGATGATTTCGGAGCCCCGACGACTTGGACATTTTGTTGAAATGTTTTAGAATTTGGGGGTTTAAATTTAAATTCGAGGACCGAATTTCTTTAAGGGGGAAGATTGTAACATTTCAAAAAATAAAATATTATTTTTGCGAATTTTTATAATTTAATATTAATTTCTAATGAATATTTTAACATTTCGGTATAATTAAATACCGATAAATGGGGGGAAATTTTGGAAAAATAATGGAAAATTCTAAAATAGGGTATCTTGTGGAATTATACCATTTTTAAGTTTTTGTGACTAATTATATGCTAATTTAGTGCTAATCGCGATTAAAAATCGCTAATCGGTTTTTTAGTATTTTTGTGCAAAGCATGCATATATCATTTTTTTCTACACTTATCACATTTTCTTACATGTTGTGGGTAGATGGTGGCCTAGGGTTACCATTGAGTGAGATGGAATAAAAGAAAAGGAAAAGAAAAAGGAAAAGAATGATGATGAGAGAGAAAGTGAGAGTCAACCTTCTCTTTGAACCATGCCTCCCCCATCATTTCCTCAACCCTTTTCTCTCTCCCCCTCCATGAGTGCTGCTGCTGCCCCTCTCCCTATTCTTCCTCCACCTTCAATCCCCCATAACACCATGGAAACAATCTCGAAACCTCATTTCGACTTCACAAAACTTGTTCACAAGCTCGAGAGGATCGCATTGGACTAAGAAAGAGTGGATCTTGAGGACTTTGAGCAACTCAAGAAAATTCTTGAGTTGCCAAAGGAGATAATTTCTGCACCCTTAGTATAGTATTCGAATTCCCTGTACATCTATACTAGTTTCATGTCGATATGGTTTCGTTTGATGGACTTTTGAAATTTCAAGTTAGGGTTTAGGTTTTGATCTGAAATCAAGGTTGAATTGAGGTGTAATTAGAGACTATAACCCCTGGTGTAATGTTATATTGGACCAAACCAGAGAATTAAACCCAGAATACGGAATTATGAAAACGATATCGGGAAAACTGTAAATATGTCACTGTTTTTGGAAATCTGCTTTCACCCGAGCCACCTGAAAATAATTCTGGGTTAACAGAGAGATGTGCAGGAACCTAGGAACCACCACCCAAAGCCCTAGCCCCAACCATCATTTTCCGGCCGCCAATAAATTCCTCCTGGCCGCAAATTGAGGCCAGAGTAGGTTGGAACCCCCTCGTTTTTGTTCTGTAGCCTTATACCCTATAAATTAGACCCTTGGTATATGCAACTTTGACTGATTCCACATAAGGTAGAATCTGGGGTAGTTTTCGTATGTTGGCGCATGGTTTACGACTTGTTTTAGCATGGATTTTGGTATTTGGTGATTCGTTTATGTCGGGTGGCGTTTGAACGTCAATGGCAAAGGGTTATTGATCGTGTTTGCATGCGAGACTATAGGTTTTTACCTATGGGCGTAGCTTATGCCGTTTTGGTTTCCGATGTGATTTTCATGTGCTTTAGCGTTTGTGATATCCTTGTAGGTACCCCACGTGACGTCGAGGCGTTGAAGATAAAGACGGTGACATCGGCATCGGCATACGAGAAGCAAGGTGAGTAGATTTATATCTACGGGGAGAAGTCGGGTTGGTGGCGTATAGCACCCCCGCTGTTCGTGGTGATGTATACGAATACGTATACACACAGATATTGATTATATATTGTTTGAGATTATTGATGATAAAGATGGATTCTAGGTGTGTTGGATTGGTCTAGTGTTATGAAACCCTAGAGTAGTGGTTGCACCACACATACACACACACACACCATACTTGCATACATTCTTCTTTCATATGTGCGTATGTGGGAATACATAGTTATGTGTTCACATGGGTATGGAACTATGTGTTCATATACAGGCTTGAGGATAGTATTTGGGATTTGAGCCGAGTCGATGAGATTTGATTTGAGACCGTGAGATCGGTGATATGGCAGGATTCGTATTTGAGATACGTCCTGATGTTATAACAGATCTTTGGATGACGATACCACGTGAATAATGATATATATATATATATATATATATATAGAATAGTTGACTGGTGATCGAGATATGAGATAAGATATGTTAAGATAGCTATGATGGGTCGCATTGGGCGATGTATACTTCTTTATGATGATATGTGCTGATGATATCGATTTGTATGAAACTGTCGATCAGTAGTCAGATCATGATTATTTTGATGATATTAGTATTGTACTAGACGTAGATCAGTACCGCGGATTATGATCTTTGATAAAGAGGATACCAGATGAATAATGTGATGAATGTGATATTGACCGTTCCCCGATTTGGGATGCCGTACGACGGATTTACGTACGAGATATATATTGATGATAGATCCGCACTCTTGACTTAGGAATGTCTGATTATAGATATGGTATCGGATGTGATATTATTGAGGCGTGATCACCGACTAATATATAAATGTATGTATATGTATCGACTCAGATGTTAGGTGATTTCCTTACCCTTAATTCAGCTTGTTAGTTCAGCCGTACAGTTTAGTGTAGTTGTCAGACTAGATTAGATTTCTACCTATTTTAAAAACTAACGGATCACGGGCATTTTAAAAGACAGGTCAAGAGATTCTATGGATATTTCAAAGGACTTATCTTTTCTTAAAAACACCGTAGCCCTTATTTTTAAAACTCCGCGATTCGTGTTATTTCAATTGGCACCACTGTATAACTTATATTATGATAAATGCAGATTAGTTATCATTGTGTCTAGTATTCAGCTCCCGCACATTATTGCTGTTGCTCAGCATCACAAACTTATTGTGATTCATATTCCATTAATGATATCATGCTGTTAGGACACCAGCACCATTACCGATGATGCGTATGTCCCACATACACTTACTTGCCGGCTCACACACATCTTCATCGGTAATTGCCATGTCACATACACTTAGAAAATACTATTGCATTGACATAGCTTGTTAGCTAATAGTTTCGACATGTTATTAGTGTACTTGCCTTATATGCTAGTTTAGACATTCTAGTTATTACTGTTAATGTATATGCCCTAGAGGCCATTACTTTATCATACTAGTTTGTATATTACTTGATGGAAGCTTGGGATATTCACATTTGTATAGACAATCTTGCTCGAAATGGTAGTATGCTACTTGGTTTGTTCTGCTTTAATGTGTGCATGTGTTTCTTTTAGCATATCGCCTATACACATTAGTGGAGCCCTTAGGATCTTTGCTTGATTACCAGCGTTGTGATGGCAGTCACACTAGTGGGGGCTAGGTAATCTACAAGCATATCCTTATGCAGGTCCCTAGTCGTAGGATTATCGAGACGGGGCATCGATACTCCGGAGTAGACTAGCGTATGCGCTTCTCATCCCAGCAGGGGAGACGGACTGTCCCACAGCCGTTAGTACGTCGTACTTGAGATAGTATGCGGGTGCTCGCTAGGTTACGAGTACACTGGACAGGACTAGTCAGGAACTGTTGGTTGGTACTATACCTATCGTCAGTTATCAGTTCCCAGGTGACATGTGTACAGCTTAGTCCGCTGACTTGACACTGTCACTTCGCCTCGAGTGTGTTCCCACTGTACTTTGATTACTACCCTACCACGGCTCAAAGGAGTCGTGCAAACAGGTAGTAGTTGGGAGCATTCCCGAAGCACTTGGATGCAGTGACGGTTAGATAGGATTCGTCTCTCCCGGTATTGGGAGTTGATATCGCGCTGTGTCTAGGAAAGACATTACACATAGTCTCCCCTGGCCAGGACAAGCGAGATACACTGGTAGGTTTTCAGTGTTATCTTAGGGTGTTCTTGGCTACACTCTGACATGACTTGTACCGCTATTAGGGGACTGACATTTACCACCCCCTAAGCCCGCCATGCGATATTCTCAGACGAACAGACCGGACTGTACGCAGATTGTCACATATAGGCTCAGTAGGAGTTCGGATGGGTTCGCCTCATCAGTCTTCTTATCGGCATCTACCTGGGGACCATTTCGTACAGCTAGTGCCGCTTGTGGTCTGTGGTTAATCCCACTTCCAGCGTAGTGTCGAGTCTTTAGAGTCCCACATAGAGGGTTATGCGCCTTTGGGCAAAACAGAGTAGAGGTCGCATGGTTTTGCAACGGGGTTCGTTCACATCCGCGCACTTGTGCACGTTTGGTGTCCGGACAGTCATTACTAGCGGGCTTTGGTTTAAGCCAGATCCTAGTATATGTTTTGGGGTTAGTTTTATCTCATTGTATTCGTGTTCCTCGGAACACGAATGCGGGTGTGTGCACAGTTGACTGAGGCAGAGGTAGAGGATTCTCATTAGGGTTTTGGTACGGGTGTGTATGCACAGTTGACGGTTGTCTTTTACCAAACCCTAATGAATATGTGAAATATCAATTAATAATATTAATTAAAGGAAATTGAGTTATGGTTAGGGTTGTTGACTTGTTGACCAAGGTTGAAACTTTGACCATCATCATTTCAAGCAAAGATGCTTTTTGATCTTTGCAAAACTCATTTAATGTGAAATGATAATGGTCTTTTCAATCTACCATCACCTTTTTCTTTTTGGATTAATATTGTTAATTGATTAATTCACATATATTTGCATATGGTTGCAAAATTCTCATCATTCTCTCTCATCCTTTGCTCTCCCTCTTCCTCTAGCTCAAGGCATAAACTCTCATGTGTTGAGAACCATTTGCCTTGAAGATAAAACACCAAAACTCATCTCTACTCATCCTAAGGTTGAAGGTATAGCAAGCCTAATACTTTAGTTACTTCAAGTTCGAGGAAGGAGCTCAAGATAGAGGCCCTCGGGTGGATCCATCTTCGGCAAGAGAAGGCGACGAGGAGAACCATCCAACCCACTCCAAGGAGAAGAAGAGAAGGAGTTCAAGACTAGGTATAACCCCTAACCAAGTAGATAAAGCTCTTAGTAGTTGCTAGTGTGTAGTTTAGCAAAGATCCGGGTTTTATAGTCCATGTTACCCTAAACCCTAAAAATCGTTTTTCACCGTTTCCGCAACCCCGAAAGAACCGGGACAGGTAACATGGACTTACAGTGGTATCAGAGCCTGGCTAAACACACCCTAGCATGTTAGAAAAGTATCTATAATTTCGATCGGACAAAAAACCGCAAAACACGTCAAAAATATCAACTTTCTGCCGATTTTTATTTCTGCTCAAAAAATAATAAATCATGTACTAAAAATCGGCTCAGGGTTTTTAAAGAACACCCAAGAAAAATGATCCAGTGAGTCGACCAACTCACCGTGGAACCGCGGCAAGAGTATGCTCTTGCCACGGATCCGCGGCCGAGTTGACTCAGCCGTGGGTCGTTTCTCCTGCAGTGTTCTTATATTGGTGTTTTGTGATTTTTAGGATGGTTTGTTTCTGCCCAGAATTTCCAGAGAACAAATTTGTTTTTGGGGTGGTTACAAATCCGTATTTTGATCGAATTTCTGTAGACTTTGGCTAATGGGTTGTATCTGTGATGTTATATATGTATTGAACGTCTGCTGATCGCTATACGTCGATTAGTAGGTGTTATACATATCTGTGATCTGTAATGTTGATGGTTTGTGTATATGAATTCGTTGTATTGTCGCGGATGAATAGCCGGGGGGTTGTGAGATGAGAGTTTTGTTTATCTTTTAATTCATGTACTATGTAAATTGATGTAATATTATTTGTATGGCCGCACATCCGGGATGAGGTTGTAGCCGCCATTGTATAATTTCTTTTTACTATTTTTGCTCCTAGGATAGACCCAAGGTGGGTTGCACAAACTATCGGGTATCTCGAAGTGCCGAGTGGCCTACTCACGTTGTTGAGGGAAGTTGCTTCGCTTCGGGTATTTGGCGGGTAGTTTGCCGCACCCGTAGGGGTCTAGGATGGGGTATTGGCTATTCATCGCGACCGTGTAATCCGCTTTTCGTTACAGGCTCGAACGAAACGCAGATTCCTAGTATATCCAATGTGTTCATCTGTGATCTGGAATGGCTATCATTGCATCTGACGAATATGTATATCTATATATGATATCTATTTAGGCGTTGCTTATGTTTTGCATCCGCGCTAGTCTAGCCCCCGCTCTGTCGTTAGTTAAGTAACCTAACGGGTGATGACGGGGCCCCGTGGCGAATGCGGATGGCATAAGCGTACGTCATATTTTCGTTGTTTTCTGCAATGGTAGGATTAAATAATGGGACGCATTAAAATTAATGCAAGAAACTAAACCAAATAAAGTCGTTGGAACACTTTTAAAACCACTCGGTTCTTTTCAAAAACCAACTTTTAAATGCGGAGCTTGAACCACTCCTTTTAAAAGCTATTTCGTTCCATCGATTATATCAAGTTCACTACGTTCACGGTTTCGCCAAAACCATTCGTAGCCCTCCGTCATTTCATATGGATAGCCAATAGTATTCAAGCTGTGTTTGTTGGCCAAAGTCAAGGCACAGTGTTTGGTAGCTATTGGGTATTCATATGCAGCATAGATAGATGTGCTGGTTTGGGACAGTCGTACTGCCTTGTTGGCCAAAGTCAAGGATAGGTACGGGTGGGTTCAAATTAACCTGGAGAATGACGGGTAGAACTTGACATGTGACTTATGATTTGTTGGCCAAAGTCAAGGTCATAAGAGCATGGGGCAAAAATCCACATCGGGGGTTTCTAAAGAAACTGAAACTTGCTGGCGCTGCATACCATTTGGAGTGTGATGATTCTGGTAGGATTCCTTCAGCTTTGTCACGCGATGATATTTGGATCCCGGTCCTACTGTGAGTATATGCTACTCCTCGGGAAATTTCTCACTTAACGATCAATGATATAAGCCTAGTAGGTGTCTAGAAAGGTGTTAGCGGGGCTACGCCTCCAGGGAAAAGAGATTCTTAAATTAAGGAACTTCGCGAAAGCATTGGAAAACCTCCCTCGAAGTACCGACACTGGCCTGGCTGAACGGTTAAGCAAGTATTGTACGGTGAGATTGATCCCGACTAATTCTTCCTTTTTGGTTTGAGGAGGGATTCGAGAGACAGTGGGAGCCATCCTGTTTAGACAAACTAAAAACCACTCTAAACTTGCAAGAGCATCATGCTAAAGTGTTTCTTCTCTCTCTCCTAATTGCAGCGACCAATCAACATGACCGGACTTAAATTATTACTAGATAAAAATATACTGACAGGGCCAAACTATAAAGATTGGCTCAGGAATGTCAAAATGGCAATCACTTACGACAAGGTGGGGTATTTCCTTACCACCAAAGCTCCCCCTGTCCCAGGTCCCACCTCCAGCGTCGCGGATATAGAAATCTGTAAGACATGGGAGATCGACTGCGCGAAGGCCAAGTGCCTCGTGCTTGCCTCTATGGACAATGAACATCAGAGGAGGCACGAGAATATGGACCTGGAATCCATATTTCTTCATACAAAAGAACTGTATGGAGAGCAGTCCCGTATCGCCAGATACGAAGTCTCGAAAAAGTTGTTTTCGACGAGATTGGCCGTCGGATCATCGGTAGCGGAACACATGCTTAAGATGATTGGCTCCATTGAAGAGCTCGCGGACCTTGGGACCACGTTAGAGAACGGGCTCTATACGGACTTGATTCTCCAGTCCCTTCCTTCCACTTACGCCCAGTTTATCCTGAACTTCAACTTGTAAGGAAAAGACGTTGAACTTCCGGAGCTCCTTAACATATTGAGGAGTGCAGAGGGAACCCTACAGAAAGGTAGGGAAACATCCACTTTGTTTGTAGGAGGATCTTCCTCTTCTAAGTCCAAGGTAAAAGCCAAGGGAAAGAAGAAGAAATCTCCCGCCAAACCAAGGGGCGGTGTTAGTAAAGTGGATACGAAGGGAAAGGCAAAGGAAACAAAGGTAGTGGGAAAGCTTGTGGGAAAGAAAGAATGCTTTTACTGTCATAAGCGTGGACACTGAAAAAGGGATTGCAGGGCTTGGAAGGCCAGAAACCAGGATCCGAAACAAGTTGCGGCTTCGGCTTCAGGTGTGTATGTTATTGAAAACTGTCTATCAATAAACTCTACATCCTGGGTATTGGATACCGGATCAGGATTTCATATCTGTAATTCTTTGCAGGCACTGAGAAGGCGTAGGGTTTTGAAGGCAGGTGATATAACCCTCAGAGTTGCAAATGGAGCTGGCATGGATGCTGAGTCCGTGGGGGACTATCACTTGGGATTGTCAGATGGGCATGTTTTGGTTTTGCGTGATTGTTATTTTGTACACAATGCAACTTGTAATATCATATCTGTATCTGTATTGTCTAAAGAAGGTTATGAATTTGCATTTGTAAGCAATGTTGTAAACATTCACCTTAATCAAGTTTTGATTGGGTCAGGTACATTAAGCAATGGTATATACGTATTAAACCAACCACAGATTTTCAATGTTCAGAATACACACAAAAAAAAGTCTCCAAAAATCAATCATGCTTTCTTATGGCATTGTAGACTGGGTCACATCAATGAGAGAAGGTTGACGAAGTTACATACAGAAGGATATTTGGATCCGTTCGAATATCAATCATATGCAACTTGTCAATCCTGTCTCAAAGGAAAGATGACAAAGACTCCGTTCACTGGACACGGAGTAAGAGCGAGCGAGCTCTTAGGGCTCGTACACAGTGACGTGTGCGGTCCAATGTCTACACATGCGCGAAGCGGTTATTCTTACTTCATTACTTTTACGGATGACTTTTCAAGGTACGGATATGTCTTCTTAATGAAACATAAATCTGAAGCCTTTGAAAAGTTCCAGGAATACAAGAATGAAGTAGAAAAACAAACAGGCAAAAGTATCAAGACACTGAGATCTGATCGAGGTGGTGAATACTTAAGTGGCGAGTTCCTGGATTACTTAAAAGAGAATGAAATTCTCTCTCAGCTTACTCCTCCATACACTCCGCAACATAACGGTGTATCGGAAAGACGGAACCGAACCCTATTGGATATGGTACGTTCCATGATGAGTAACGCTGAGTTGCCATGATCATTCTGGGGATATGCGCTAGAATCAGCTGCATACCTTTTGAACCGAGTTCCAACTAAGTCTGTGCCTACTAGACCATATCAGATGTGGTGTGGGAAGAAACCCTTTCTTAAGCACATTAAGACATGGGGATGTCCATCTTTTGTCAAAAAGCAGCATGCGGACAAACTCGAGGCACGCTCAGTACAGTGCAAGTTTGTGGGATATCTAAAGAACTCCAAGGGATATTTCTTCTATTGCGAAGAGGAACAAAAGGTTTTTGTTTCTCGTCATGTCCACTTCTTGGAAACTGAATTTTTGGAAAATCAGATAAGTGGGAGCACAATAGAGCTGGAAGAAATTCCAGAACCACGAGCTATTACTGAAAGCTTAGTAGAACCAGAGGGTTCGAAAGAACAGGACATTCCTACGCCGCTCCGCAGGAGTAGTAGGCAGTCTCGTCCGCCCGAGAGATACTACGGTTTTCTCATAGACGGGGATAGAGAGGATTGCATCATTGATAGTGATGAGCCGACTTGCTTCCAGCAGGCCATTCAGATCGTTGATTCGGTAAAATGGCTGGATGCTATGCGGACCGAAATGGAGTCCATGCACACCAATAAAGTATGGACTTTGGACGTTGCTCCAGATGGGGTAAAACCCATAGGATGCAAGTGGATCTTCAAGAGAAAGATTGGTGTAGATGGACAGGTTGAGACCTATAAGGCTAGACTTGTTGCAAAGGGTTTTCGTCAAAGACCTGGTTTGGACTATGACGAAACCTTTTCCCCGGTAGCTATGCTGAAATCCATTTGGATCCTTCTTGCCATTGCTGCCTTCCACGACTATGAGATTTGGCAGATGGACGTAAAGACCGCTTTTTTAAATGGAAATTTAGAGGAGTGTGTCTATATGGACCAGCCAGAGGGTTTCATTCAGAGTGGGAGCAGCGGAAAGGTGTGCAACTTGCTTAAGTCCATTTATGGACTAAAGCAGGCATCGCGGAGTTGGAACATCTGTTTTGATAAGACGGTCAAAGATTTTGGCTTTTTCAAAAATCCAGATGAACCATGCATCTATAGTAGATTTGTAGCACGAACTGTCGTATTCCTCGTTTTATACGTGGATGACATTCTCTTGATAGGAAATGACATTCCTATACTACAATCTGTCAAAGGGTTCTTGTCACACAGGTTCTCCATGAAAGACCTGGGTGATGCCTCTTACATTCTGGGGATCCGGATCTATCGTGATAGATCCAAGAGGATATTAGGACTTTCGCAGTCCAGGTACATTGACACCATACTGAAAAGATTCAGTATGGAAGATTCCAAGCGCGGTAATCTATCGGCTTGTCACGAGATCACCCTCCAAAGAGATGTCTCCCAAGACTGATTTGGAAAGGGATCGTATGTCTATTATACCCTACGCTTCTGCGGTAGGCTCTATAATGTATGCGATGTTGTGTACCAAACCAGATGTAGCTTATGCACTGAGTGTAGTAAGCCGGTATCAGTCAAACCCTGGGGAGAAGCACTGGATAGCGGTAAAGAACATTTTCAATTACCTGAGAAGGACTAAGGAGATGTTCTTGGTGTATGGCGGAAAAGACCTCCAGATCGAGGCCTTTGCAGACTCCAGCTTCCAGAGTGACAAGGATGATTCCAAGTCCATGTCGGGTTTGTTCTTTACCCTCAATGGAGGGGCGGTATGTTGGAAGAGTTCCAAACAGGAAACCGTTGCTGACTCGATGATGGAAGCGGAATATATCGCTGCATCTAATGCCGCAAAAGAAGCCGTCTAGATGAGGAAGTTCTTGAAAGAACTTCAGGTTGTTCCGTCCATTGTTGATCCAATACCTCTGTATTGCGACAACAACGGGGCTATAGCTTTAGCGAAGGAACCCAGGTCCCATCAGAAATCCAGACACATCTTGAGGCGGTATCACCTGATCAGGGAGATCGTGGATCGCCAGGAGATCGAGGTTCGGAGGGTTGTTTCAGAAGATAACACTGCAGATCCATTCACGAAGGCCTTACCCCAGACTCAGTTCGAGCGGCTGATCGAGATGATAGGTCTTCGATACGCCAGTACATGGCCTTAGTGCAAGTGGGAGATTGTTTGTGTATATGCCCTAGAGACCATTACTGTATCATACTAGTTTGTATATTACTTGATGGAAGCTTGGGATATTCACATTTGTATAGACAATCTTGCTCGAAATGGTAGTATGCTACTTGGTTTGTCTCTGCTTTAATGTGTGCATGTGTTTCTTTTAGCATATCGCCTATATACATTAGTGGAGCCCTTAGGATCTTTGCTTGATTACCAGCGTTGTGATGGCAGTCACACTAGTGGGGGCTGGGTAATCTACAAGCACATCCTTATGCAGGTCCCTAGTCGTAGGATTATTGAGACGGGGCATCGATACTCCGGAGTAGACTAGCGTATGCGCTTCTCATCCCAGCAGGGGAGACGGTCTGTCCCACAGCCGTTAGTATGTTGTACTTAAGATAGTATGCGGGTGCTCGTTAGGTTATGAGTACACTGGACAGGACTCGTCGGGAACTGTTGGTTGGTACTATACCTATCGTCAGTTATCAGTTCCCAGGTAACATGAGTACAGCTTAGTCCGCTGACTTGACACTGTCACTTCGCCTCGAGTGTGTTCCCACTGTATTTTGATTACTACCCTACCACGGCTCAAAGGAGTCGTGCAAACAGGTAGTAGTTGGGTGCAGTCCCGAAGCACTTGGAGACAGTGACGGTTAGATAGGATTCGTCTCTTCCAGTATTGGAAGTTGATATCGCGCTGTGTCTAGGAGAGCCATTACACATAGTCGTCCCTGGCCAGGGCAAGCGATATACACTGGTAGGTTTCCTGTGTTATCTTAGGGTGTTCTGGGCTACACTCTGACACGACTTGTACCGCTATTAGGGGACTGATGTATGCCACCCCCCTAGGCCTGCCATGCGATATTCTCAGACGAACAGACCGGACTGTACGCAGATTGTCACATACAGGCTCAGTAGGAGTTCGGATGGGTTCGCCTCATTAGTCTTCTTATCGGCATCTACCTGGGGACCGTTACGTACAGCTAGTGCCGCTTGCGGTCTGTGGTTAAACCCACTGCCAGCGTAGTGTCGAGTCTTAGAGTCCCACACAGAGGGTTATTCGTCTTTGGGCAAAACAGAGTAGAGGTCGCATGGTTTTGCGACGGGGTTCGTTCACATCCGCGCACTTGTGCACGTTTGGTGTCCGGACAGTCATTACTAGCGGGCTTTGGTTTAAACCAAATCCTAGTATATGTTTTGGGTTTAGTTTTATCTCATTGTATTCGTGTTCCTCGGAACACGAATGCGGGTATGTATGCACAGTTGACTGAGGCAGAGTCAGAGGATTCTCATTAGGGTTTTGGTACGGGTGTGTATGCACTGTTGACGGTTGTCTTTTACCAAACCCTAATGAATATGTGAAATAGCAATTAATAATATTAATTAAAGGAAATTGAGTTATGGTTAGGGTTGTTGACTTGTTGACCAAGGTTGACTTGTTGACCAAGGTTGAAACTTTGACCATCATCATTTCAAACAAAGATGCTCTTTGATCTTTGCAAAACTCATTTAATGTGAAATGATAATGGTCTTTTCAACATACCATCACCTTTTTCTTTTTGGATTAATATTGTTAATTGATTAATTCACATATATTTGCATATGGTTGCAAAATTCTCATCATTCTCTCATTCTCATTCTCTCTCATCCTTTGCTCTCCCTCTTCCTCTAGCTCAAGGCATAAACTCTCATGTGTTGAGAACCATTTGCCTTGAAGATAAAACACCAAAACTCATCTCTACTCATCCTAAGGTTGAAGGTCTAGCATGCCTAATACTTTAGTTACCTCATGTTCGAGGAAGGAGCTCAAGATAGAGGCCCTCGGGTGGATCCATCTTCGGCAAGAGAAGGCGACGAGGAGAACCATCCAACCCACTCCAAGGAGAAGAAGAGAAGGAGTTCAAGACTAGGTATAACCCCTAACCGAGTAGATAAAGCTCTTAGTAGTTGCTAGTGTGTAGTTTAGCAAAGATCCGGGTTTTATAGTCCATGTTACCCTAAACCCTAAAAATCGTTTTTCACCGTTTCCGCAACCGCGAAAGAACCGGGACAGGTAACGTGGACTTACAATTACCTGCTACTTCCTGCATGTTATTATTCACTGTTATGCCGCATTCATGGATTCTCATGCTTATATTCACTGTTTACATGCTATTGAGGATTTGGATTCGGATTTTCATGAGATTTCCTGAATTTGGGGGAAAACCGCAAAAACATTTATAAACTTCTTCTCTCTCTCTTTTTAAATGAAAAGTGTGGTTTTCCCATGATGTATGAGTCGTCCACCATGAGTTTGCTGATGGATTTCGAGACCCGATTCGAGGAGTTGGATGAACCATTTCGGATACATGGTGGGCCCGGTGCGGTACCCTGGGGCGAGAAGGTCGCAGAGGATGGCGTTGAGCCTGGCAGGGGAGCACTACTGACCGGTGATTTTACCCGACGCGTCGGATATCCGGAGGATACCGTCGTGGTCTTAAGATTGATGGTAAGGGCCGGTCTGGACTGACGGCGCCCTGGATAGTGACATTGAGACATTGAGATTTTGAGATATCGAGGTACTAAGATTTGATGATCCTGGTCAGTCCGGGTAGCCGGAGCCTGAGATATTTGGATTTATGTTTTGTGTCGATGCTAGACACGGTTTATCCTAATTTCATTTATGATATCTCGTTTTGAAAATACAGAAATCTCACCTAATTATGAAAGCAGTTTCTTCGTTTACATGTATTCTGTTTTCATGCATTCATACCTCATCCATGTGATATATTGCTACCAGAGGTATTGACACGGGGATTGGTATTACGGTTGTTTAGACGTATACCCTAACCATTGTTATAGACTGCTGGTTATATATTTGAGGATTTATATATTGATCGTATGACCTAGGATTGCATCATACATGCGATTCCTGTTCGTAGATGTATTCTATTCATGAGTTGGCAACTCACCCCCGTTGTGCCACAGTTTCTTGCAGGATTTGCCGTACAGGTTTCATTACGGCTTTGCTGGCACCACTTCCATTTCCGGGTGATTTGCTAGTAGGTGGGTTCACTTGCATCGTGACCATCATTATATTTTGTATATTATTATTCAGTTGTATCTAGAAGTTCCATCAACCAAACATGTATTTATTTCAGATAGAGACCAGTGATGTTTATTCTTTCGACCTTAGAGTCGCGTGTTGTATTTTTATGGATTTCATACTGTTTTAGTTTCCTTTTCTGTTGTGATCCTCGCCTTTCGGCGTTGTATATTATCTTGCTTGCGTGGTTGTGACCGTCGATTGATGAAGAGCTAGCTCCCGCTTGGGGATGCCTTTATTCATTATATATTCTTTATCAGGTTTTGTACCCGTTTGGGGTCAGTTTTTACAAAGGAAACTCTGCCGAAATTTTTAGAAAAGACTTGTGATTTTAAAATGCATATTTCGGCGTATTTTCAAAACTATTTGATTTAAAATGGTTTTTCCTTCACTCTACTACTTTCCTTGGTTTGGATTTCTGGGTTTTTTCGTCTTACTTAGATTACGTACGCCTCGAGACGTTTCATAGTTTAAGTGCCGGTCATGTTCCGTACTTTCGGGTCGTGACAAGCTTCCACTGTGCGGTGAGATTTAATGCTAATGGTTGGCGACTAAGGGCATCAGGTACAACATTCACCTTCCCTGGGTGATATTACAGGTTGATGTCGAAGTCCGCCATGAGTTCTAACCATCTTCGCTGCCGCATTTTAAGCTCCTTCTAAGTAAACACATATTTCAGACTCTTGTGATCTGTGTATATGTTCACTCGTTCACAAAGAAGATAATGGCACCAAATCTTAAGAGCAAAGATTACGGCCGCCAACTCCAAATCATGCGTTGGGTAATTGTGCTCATGAATCTTTAGCTGTCTTGAAGCATAAGCCACAACTTTACCGTGCTGATGTAGAACACATCCTAATCCCTTACCGGATGCATCGCAATGTACTTTGAAACCTCCAAATTAGTCTGGTATAACGAGAATAGGCGCTGATGTCAATCTTGACTAGAGTTCTACGAAAGCTTGTTCGCATGCTTCTGACCACACGAATTCTTCATCTTTATATGTGAGCTTAGTCAGGGGTGTTGCTGTTAGTTATATGTATGCCCTAGAGGCCATTACTGTACATAGGATGTATATGTTAGTTATATGTATGCCCTAGAGGCCATTACTGTACATAGGATGTATATTGTAGTGGATGCTGGGACATATATAGGGAGGACTTTCTTGCTCGACATGATAGTATGCTATCTGGTTGAACTTTACCTTAATGTGTATACTGATTGTCTCTCTGTTACATGTTGGTAAAGCCCTTAGGATGTGTACTTGACTACCTGGACTGTGATGCGGATCATACTAGTGGGGACATGGTAGTCCATAAGTACATCCTTCAAAGTCCCTAGTCGTGGGTGTATCGAGACGGGGCATCGATATACCAGTGTAGACTAGCGCATACCTTTTCGACCCATACAGATGGGCGATGGATGATCCCATATCCATTGGTGTTTGACATCAGAGATGATATACGGGTGCTCAGTAGAGACTGGGTACACTGGACGGACTCGCCGAGAACTCCCAGATGGTATTATACCTCACGTCAGATGGCAGTTCTCTGGTGACACTGGTACAGAGTAGTCTGTTGACCCGAGATCGTCATAGAGTCTTGTGTGGTTCCCACTGTGCTTTGATTTCCATCTTACCACGTCCAAGAGGGCGTGCAAAACGGTGGTTTTTTGGGTACAGTCCCGAGTCACATGGAGGCAATGAGCGATAGGAGGGGATTCGTCTCTCCCGGTATAGGGGGTTGATGTTGCGCTGTGTTCGATTGGCTATAACAGGAAATCCCTGGCCAGGGTTGCTGAGATTTACTGGTAAGTGTTACCAGTAGTTTCTCGAACAGTTATAGACCTCATATCGACACGACTTATCAAGCTATTGGGGTCTGACGTTTTACCACCCCTAGGCGAGTTATGCGACATATCAGACGATCAGACCGGACTGTATGGTAGTGTTACTGGTCGGATTCACTGGAGTGTGAGCGGGCTTGCTCGTCGATCTTCAGATCGCTCAATACCCGGGTGGCCGTTACGTTTAGCAGACCGCTTGCGGCTTGTGGATGTTTGATATGATCATCATCCGCTGCCGGCGTATTGACGAGTCTTTAGAGTCCTACACAGAGGTTTCCTGGCTCAAGCGAAACGAAATAGGAGCGCATATGAGATATGTGCGGGACCGAGAATAATACAAGTATGTGATACTGTATTCGATTCTCGCGATGTGACATTGATCGGTTATATACGATATAGCCGGGTTATCGGATCAAGTGTTGATTCGATAAGATGTTACTAATGATACCAGTCGGTTATGTGCGTCATGACCGGATCGTTAAATCAAGTGTTGATTTAATGATTTAATGCATAATTATATATTTGATATATTACTTTGCATCAACTAGTATCGGTTCACTTTAAAATGGATTTTCTCACTCGGGTGTGCGCATTGCATATGCGATATGATTTTGTGCACTTGATTGTATCATGTTTGATGATACATGTTTACTTGTGTTTTGTGTAAAGTTTAAACCATGGTTATGTAATGGTTAGGGTTTACATTTTCTTATTCATTTATTTGTTCATTTATTCTTTTTGGAAAAATGAATAGCATAAAGGAAAATGGTGGCTTGTTTTGGATTCTAGTTGAAGCTTCATGAAGCTTTGACCTAAGTAACCATTTTGTCTCATGCTTAACCCTAACCACTCCATTAACCCTAGTTTAATCTCTACACTTGACCATGGTTCATGTTATGATAAGTATTGATTTTCTTTTTCAATATTTATTCATCTTATCATATCTTTTCTTCTTCTTCTTCCTTGAACTCAAGAAGAAAAGCTTAGGTCATCAATGGTGATTGATGATAAAGAGTGAGAAATCCAATTCTAAATTGAACCCAACTCCTATTTATTCATCCTCTACCTCTTTCCAAGTAGTAGAGTGTGTTTACTTCACAAGTTTCTTGACTTGGTGAAGTCGGAGCTTGATTTAGCGATGCCTCGACGTAGATCATCTTCGGCATGGACATCGACGACCTAGCTTGCCCATTCTCCGACGAAGCCGACGCAAGAGCCCGGATTTTGATTTGGACAGCGGAGAGGACTTCGTTGCGGAGCTATGGAGGTGGAGCACCGGATCTACAAAGGTTGTATTTCCGTATTCCCTTAGTTAAGTGTTAACTAGTTAGCTTTTTCGCCTAAACATCTAGCAAACGATCCGTAGTCGGGTCTCTCGGCACCGTTAAAATTTAATTTGGCATGTTCGATGCCTTGTGTGACCTCATTAGGGTGCCTAGGAACCCCACAGTGGTATCAGAGCTACTAGGCATTAGATGTCGACCTATGGGGGGTTCTCACTGTGTGACAGTGTGGCGAAGCATAGGCTCTTACCCCCAGGGTGTCCCGAGACCGGAAGGTGTTCCGGCGGGTTGTAGTCCTCGCGAGGGGGCATGCGTAAAAAGTAGTTGCTGAGGGACCCGTTGGTGCCACGGCGACCCTATTGGATGGGGTGGCTGCCTGACCCACAGTGGTATCAGAGCCTAGCTAGAGCCATAGGCGAAGTCCAGACGGAGTTTGAACTCCGAACGAACCCGAAAACCCATTTCTAACATGCTCTCTGTCCTTTTTTGAAAACAGTGAGTTTTTCCAAATTAAAAATTGCTAAAAAATTCAGCAGGGAAAAATAAGAATTACGGTGCAAAAAGTTTCTGGTGAACAGTAAATTTCGCGGCGGATCCGCGGCAGAAGCATGGCTTCTGCGGCGGATCAGCGGCCCCTTGATGACGTCAGCCCTGTTCCTTTGCACAGTAATTCCTAGTTCAAAGAGCTGAGTTTTCTGGGAATTTTTAATATTTATTCAAGAGTTGAATTTTTCTGCTGTTGTTTTGGGGATTCGGTGTTTCGATCGGATTATCAAATTTTGTCTGTGTGGCTTTCCGGATAATTTTTAGAATATGTTAAAAAGTTCGACCGGATATAAATACCCAACTTTTCCTCTGTCGGGAAATTTCCAAGTGTTGGATCTTTCCGTAGTTTAACGACGTTCTAAGTAGTGCAAGTAACGCGATGGACCCTCTAGAAGACAACAAACCTTAACTCGATTATGTGACCGTCTTGAACTGCCCTTTGAACCTTCGGGTTTGGGGCAGTACGGCGTGCCACATGTGAGGCGTTGGCTTGACCCTTCTACGGCCGGACCGTTGCTACTGAGGCACGAACTGAATGTTGTTAGACTTATTTCATGTGTTGATCTGTATCGGGAAAACTTGGGTGTTCGATTGTTCGATCGGAAAGTTTGACATTTTCTATTTATCCGGAATGGGATACAATAATTGGAATTCACAAGTAGTTATGAGATAACTAAATGAATGTTATAAACGTAGCAGTTTAGTCTCCCTTGATCGGTTGCCACGGAATTTTGATGTGATCAAAAGTCCGTCGCAATCACGTAGCGTACGCGGATATTCGCCGGGTAAACTTAATAGACAGCCTCACTCCATAGCCCCGACCAAGTGACTGTAGGAGAACCCCGTCGCCAAAAGCATCCGTTTGGGTGCTCGCGGTAGCGGTGTTCCGCCTTGGTGCACTTCGTCGACGGTATCGGGGGTGCGGCCGCCTACTGAAATTTGCGACGAGTATTCGATCAGACTGCCGGGAATCTTGTTGAATTGCCCGACTTGATATTGAAAAGAGTTTTCGATTTTGAGACTAAAATGCGGGGTTTATAATTGTTAGGCATGCGATGTCTAAGTAATTCATTTGGTCAGGCATGCGATGTCTGAGGTGATTGCGGATTCCAACTGTTGTAGTTTTACACTTTCTTTTCTGTGACCGTAAGTGTAATATGTGATATCGCCGGTTTCGTTGCTATATGTCAACGACAATTGGGATGCGCATATTTACTTACGTTGATGACATGTGATGTTATGTGTTGCTGGATATGTTATACTGGATCGTCGTGTTTGAATAGCCGGGGGTTTTTATGTGAGATGGGTGTTTTTCATTTTCATTCATGTAAAAACTTGTATGTAATATTCTTTTATTGGGGCACTTCCAGGTTGCGGATGATGTCACCTTTTGTATATTATTTACTTTTCCGCACTAGGATAGACCCAAGGAGGAGGGCACAAGTAACCGGGTTCTGGAGTCCAGTGGGAGACCAACTCGAGGAGTCGAGTCCGGGTCTCCTAACTCCAGAATTGGTAGGGTTGCTTGCCGCTCTCGTAGGGGTCTAGGGGTGTGGGTTTGGCTATTCATCACGACCGTGGAATCCGTGTTTTATACTGGCTCGTATTGAAAACACGGACGTCCTAGTATATCCAATATTTCATATGTTTCTTCTGCTGCGATATCTGTGATGTGATCATGTGATGTTCTGTGATAGATACAGTATATAGTATATATGATATATTATATAGACGTTACTTATGTTTTACACCCGCGCTAGCCCTGCCCCGCTCTGTCGTTAGTTACCTAACCTAACGGTGCACGAGGGGACATCGAGGCGAATGCGGATGGCATAAGTGTATGTCATATCTATCTGTGATGTTTAGGTAACTTAAATGATGGGACTTCATTAATGTGATTAATGAAATAAAAGAAACCTAAGATGTTGTAGAATCGAATTTCAAAATAAAACAGGTAGCTACAGTTCTTGCTTTGCACAGCGGTATATGTGATATATCCTGCACCTTATTCGATGAGGAAAGGACCGAGATCCCTTCACCGGGAGTGACTCCTTTAGCAATAACTGGCAGATGCTACACACTCGGTTTGTCTTTTGATTGCTTTTAAGAGTTTTTGCTTTGCACAGTGATATATATGATATATCCCGCACCTCATTCGACGAGGAAAGGACCGACGATCCCTTCATCGGGAGTGACTCCTTTAGCAAAACTAGAAAAGCCTCAAAAGCACTCCATTTTAAAACCATTTGATTCTACAACGATATCAAGTTCATTACGCAATAGGTTTTCAGAAAAACCTGTCGTAGCCCTCCGTCATTACAGATAAGTACTAGTTAGTATTCGTGCTGCGGTAGTTTGGCATTCGTCAAGGCGTAGTGTGCGGTAGCTAACTAGTATTTATCTGCTTATGCATATAATGCAGATTGGATTAGGGTATTCGTACGGCGTTGTTTGGCATTCGTCAAGGGTCGTGCGGGTGGGTTTAATTCGATCAAGTAATGTACGGGTTGAACTTGACTAGTGGACTATGGGTTGTTTGGCATTCGTCAAGGTCATAGAACACTAGGGGTAAAACATTATCGGGAATTTCAAGTGTTGAAATTTGCAATGAGATTGCATACCTTCTATGAGATAGTTGGATCCCGATACCCGCTGCGAGTAAGAGTTACTCCTGGGAGAGTTTTACACATTACAATTAGCCGATCAAGTAGGTGTCTAGAAAGGTGTTAACGAGGTTACGCCTCTGGGAAAACGAGGTTTACATTAATTAGGTTCGTGTGAAAGCACGGGGGACCTCCCTCAAAGTACCGACACTGGCCTGGCTGAAAGATTGGCGAACTTGTAGTGTTAATTAATCCCGGCTAGTCTTTCTTTTTAGGGTTTGAAGGAAGATTTGATAAAAAGCAGTGGGAGCCATCATGATTAGATAAAATAATAACCAATCTATTCTTGACAGAGCGCACGCTGAGTGTTTTCTTCTCTCTCTCTCCAGGTAGCGACCATATCACGCCTTAATCAAGATAATAATACGGATTATTGACCGAACCCGCTTGTTATACTGAGCTGGGGAACGTTGGTCCCGCTCCAACTTATAATTGTTATAAGACAGAGCAGGAAATAGGGGAATACCAGAATTCCTATGCCGCCCAAACGAAGACAGTGCATATGATGCATCTTCTTCGGGTGTGTTCATTACAAAGAACTGTTTCTCAGTATCCTCTGCATCCTGGGTATATGATACCGGATCAGGATCCCAGATATGTAATCTGTTACATAGGGCTACAAAAAGGTAGAAAAACTGAGAACGGGTGATAAGTTTCATGAGACAGAAACCGGGGCAAGTGTTGCAGCCAAGTCTGTTGGTCACTGTCACCCTGTATTACGAATACATTGATTCCGAACAAATAATATTAGATACCGAACCTGATATACAAAATCATATCTGTCTCTTTATTAGTAAAGAAAGGATATAATTTTGTATTGATGGATAATGTTTTGAACATTTCCTATATCAAAAGTTGATCGGTTCAGGCACGTTATCTAAAAGCATTGACGTTCTAAATCAAACTACAGTTCCTCGTATACAGAACACACACAAGAGGAAGAGTTCAGAAATGAACGAATCCTACTTGAGGTATTGCAGACTAGGTCAGATCAATGTGACCCGACTAGCTAGAGTTACATATAGATGCATATTTAAATCAGTTTGAATTTACATCTTGTGAAACTCGCCAGTCATGTCACAAAGATAAGATGACCATAGCTCCGTTTATTGGAAACAGAGAAAGAGTTAGTGAACTCTTGGGACTGATACATGTTGATGTATGTAAGGTCCCCTGTCTACACATGCCAAGACAGGTTCTTTGTACTTCGTTACGTTCTCTGATAATCTCTCAAGATTCAGACATATGTTCCTGTTGAAACATGAGTCCGAGCCTTTTGAGATATTCACAGAATATAAGCGAGAAGTAGAGAACCAAAATACGGGTATAAGTATTATGTCCTATGATGAGATCAGGGAGGAGAATACTTGTGCATGGAATTCCTGGACTATTCTAAAGGAGAATGAGATTCTCTCTCAGCATTACTCCTCTGCATACACCATAGCACGATGGTATATCGGGGTGGAGCAATTACACCCTATGTGATAAGGTGTGCTCTATGATGAGTAATACTGAGTTACCTTTCTCCTTTTTGGGAGTTATGCACTTGAGAAGCTGCATACCTATTGAATAGGGTTCCAATCAAATCAGTTGCCTACCGCTTCATATGTGATATGGAAAGGGAAGAGCCCATGTCTTAAGCTAGTTAAGATTTGGAGTTGTCCGGCCTATGTCTAAAAACAAAATTCGGACAAGCTCGAGGCAAGGTCTGTAATGTAGAACTGGAAAGGTTCCAGCTATACAAACTACATCAGATGATTTGGTAGAACCAGAGGATTCAGTAGATACCAACGAACCTCAGCCTCTCCGCCGATCTAGTAGGGTTCCTCACCCACCTGAGAGATACTTCGGTTCCGCTATGACAGTGGGAGCGAGGAATGCATCATGAGATGATGACCCAACTAGTTTCGAGCTGGCCATCAGGAGTAAGACTCTGTAAGAATGGCTGGATGCTTAGTGATCTGAGATGGAATCCTTATACACCAACAAAGTATGGACTTTGGTTGCTATATCTGAAGGGTTAAATTCCCATCAGGAGCAAGTATATCTTGAGAAGATTACTTGGTGTAGATGGAAAGGTTGAGACTTTCAAAGCAAGACTTGTTAAAGTTTTTCGTCATCGACCAGGCGTGGATAATGATGAAACCTTTTCAAGTAGCTATGCTTAAGTCCATCCAGATCCTACTTGCCACGGCTACATACCATGACTACGATATCTGGCGGTTGGGTGTCATGACTCCTTTTCTAAATGATGTTTTAGAAGAGAACGTCTATAAGTACACAGCCAGAGGGCTTCGTAGACAGTGGGAGCAGCGGAAACGTGTGCAAGATGTTTTATAGGATAAAGCAGGCATCGCGGAGTTGGAACATCTGTTTTGATGAATTAGTCAAAGAGTTTGACATCATCAAAATGGTAGATGAACCTTGTATAAACAAAAAGGTAGTAGGGAGTATGGTGACGATCGTCGTAGAGTACGTGGATGACATACTCTTGATGGGGAAGGAGTTTCCTATGCTACGCTCGATCAATCTCCGCTTATCACGATGATTCTCCATATAGGATCAAAGTGATACCTCCTAAATCCTGGGTTTTTGGATCTATGAGATAGATCTAATTGGATGTTAGGACTCTCACTAGTTGTAGTGAGATGGTATCAATCGATCCTAGGGAGAATCACTGGAAGTGTTCCAGGGTGATAAAGACGACTGAATGTCAGTCGCAGGCATTGTCTTTACCCTCAGTAAAGGGACGGTACGTTGGAAGAATTCCAAGCTAGATACCGTGACACACTAGACGATAAAGGCACGATACATCGCTACTTAAGATGCTACCAAAGAGGCTGTTTGGGTGTATATTGGTTCATAAGATGAACTACGTTCCTACCATTGTGTGACAATGGAGTTGTGGCTTATGCCAAGGAACGCCCGTCCCATCAGTGATCCAGACATATTCTAAGACAGTATCACTTGATCATGGAGATGATTGATCTCCAGGGTGATCGAGGTTTGGAGAGTAGACTCAGAGGACAACACAGCGGATCCACTCACAAAGGCCTGTTCCCAGAGAGAGACTTTTATGGGATGGTTGAGTATGAGATACTACAATCACTGCTATCAGATGGCCCTAGTGCAAGTGGGAGATTGTTAGTTATATGTATGCCCTAGAGGCCATTACTGTACATAGGATGTATATGTTAGTTATATGTATGCCCTAGAGGCCATTACTGTACATAGGATGTATATTGTAGTGGATGCTGGGACATATATAGGGAGGACTTTCTTGCTCGACATGATAGTATGCTATCTGGTTGAACTTTACCTTAACGTGTATACTGATTGTCTCTCTGTTACATGTTGGTAAAGCCCTTAGGATGTGTACTTGACTACCTGGACTGTGATGCGGATCATACTAGTGGGGACATGGTAGTCCATAAGTACATCCTTCAAAGTCCCTAGTCGTGGGTGTATCGAGATGGGGCATCGATATACCAGTGTAGACTAGCGCATACCTTTTCGACCCATACAGATGGGCGATGGATGATCCCATATCCATTGGTGTTTGACATCAGAGATGATATACGGGTGCTCAGTAGAGACTGGGTACACTGGACGGACTCGCCGAGAACTCCCAGATGGTATTATACCTCACGTCAGATGGCAGTTCTCTGGTGACACTGGTACAGAGTAGTCTGTTGACCCGAGATCGTCATAGAGTCTTGTGTGGTTCCCACTGTGCTTTGATTTCCATCTTACCACGTCCAAGAGGGCGTGCAAAACGGTGGTTTTTTGGGTACAGTCCCGAGTCACATGGAGGCAATGAGCGATAGGAGGGGATTCGTCTCTCCCGGTATAGGGGGTTGATGTTGCGCTGTGTTCGATTGGCTATAACAGGAAATCCCTGGCCAGGGTTGCTGAGATTTACTGGTAAGTGTTACCAGTAGTTTCTCGAACAGTTATAGACCTCATATCGACACGACTTATCAAGCTATTGGGGTCTGACGTTTTACCACCCCTAGGCGAGTTATGCGACATATCAGACGATCAGACCGGACTGTACGGTAGTGTTACTGGTCGGATTCACTGGAGTGTGAGCGGGCTTGCTCGTCGATCTTCAGATCACTCAATACCCGGGTGGCCGTTACGTTTAGCAGACCGCTTGTGGCTTGTGGATGTTCGATATGATCATCATCCTCTGCCGGCGTATTGACGAGTCTTTAGAGTCCTACACAGAGGTTTCCTGGCTCAAGCGAAACGAAATAGGAGCGCATATGAGATATGTGCGGGACCGAGAATAATACAAGTATGTGATACTGTATTCGATTCTCGCGATGTGACATTGATCGGTTATATGCGATATAGCCGGGTTATCGGATCAAGTGTTGATTCGATAAGATGTTACTAATGATACCAGTCGGTTATGTGCGTCATGACCGGATCGTTAAATCAAGTGTTGATTTAATGATTTAATGCATAATTATATATTTGATATATTACTTTGCATCAACTAGTATCGGTTCACTTTAAAATGGATTTTCTCACTCGGGTGTGCGCATTGCATATGCGATATGATTTTGTGCACTTGATTGTATCATGTTTGATGATACATGTTTACTTGTGTTTTGTGTAAAGTTTAAACCATGGTTATGTAATGGTTAGGGTTTACATTTTCTTATTCATTTATTTGTTCATTTATTCTTTTTGGAAAAATGAATAGCATAAAGGAAAATGGTGGCTTGTTTTGGATTCTAGTTGAAGCTTCATGAAGCTTTGACCTAAGTAACTATTTTGTCTCATGCTTAACCCTAACCACTCCATTAACCCTAGTTTAATCTCTACACTTGACCATGGTTCATGTTATGATAAGTATTGATTTTCTTTTTCAATATTTATTCATCTTATCATATCTTTTCTTCTTCTTCTTCCTTGAACTCAAGAAGAAAAGCTTAGGTCATCAATGGTGATTGATGATAAAGTGTGAGAAATCCAATTCTAAATTGAACCCAACTCCTATTTCTTCATCCTCTACCTCTTGCCAAGTAGTAGAGTGTGTTTACTTCATAAGTTTCTTGACTTGGTGAAGTCGGAGCTTGATTTAGCGATGCCTCGACGTAGATCATCTTCGGCATGGACATCGACGACCTAGCTTGCCCATTCTCCGACGAAGCCGACGCAAGAGCCCGGATTTTGATTTGGACAGCGGAGAGGACTTCGTTGCGGAGCTATGGAGGTGGAGCACCGGATCTACAAAGGTTGTATTTCCGTATTCCCTTAGTTAAGTGTTAACTAGTTAGCTTTTTCGCCTAAACATCTAGCAAACGATCCGTAGTCGGGTCTCTCGGCACCGTTAAAATTTAATTTGGCATGTTCGATGCCTTGTGTGACCTCATTAGGGTGCCTAGGAACCCCACAGTTGCTATCTTCAAAAATCCTTCAATGAACCTTTGGTAATATCCAGCTAGGCCTAAGAAACATCGAATGTCCTTCACTAACTTCGGTGTCGGCCATTCGCTTACTGCGGAAACTTTCGCTGGAGCCACAGAGATTCCTTCGCCCGATACAATATGTCCGAGAAAACCAACTTGATTTAGCCAAAATTCTCATTTGCTATACTTTGCATAGAGTTGATGTTGTCGTAGGGTTTCCAGGACAATTCGTATGTGTTCGGCGTGTTCATTCCGACTCTTAGAATACACCAAGATGTCGTCGATGAAGATGACAACAAACTTGTCTAGGTACTCCCGGAAAACTTGATTCATCAGGTTCATGAATATTGCTGGTGCGTTGGTCACTCCAAATGGCATCACAAGAAATTCGTAATGACCATAGCGAGTTCTGAATGTTGTTTTATAGATATCAGATTCCTTGACCTTCACCTGATGATAACCCGAACGAAGATCTAACTTGGAGAAAACACAAGATCCACTTAACTGATCGAATAAATCATCGATGCATAGGAGTGGATACTTGTTCTTTATTGTTACTTCTTTCAAACCTCTATAATCAATGCACATTCTGTATAAACCTTCCTTCTTCACGAGCAGAACTGGAGATCCCCAACTTGAAGTGCCGGGACGAATCCATCCTTTCACCAATAATTCGTCCAACTGAGTTTGGACCTCCTTCAAACCTTCCGGACATAGTCGATACGGTGCTTTGATTATCTGTTTTGCTCCTTGTATTAAATCAATGCTGAATTCAAGAGCTCGATCGGGAGGCAAACCTGATATATCGTCAGGAAACACATCGTTGAACTCTCGAACTACTTCTGGCGTTGATCCTTCCTCCACTTGAATTGCCGCAATCACTGCCTTCTTTGGTTTCGCCTTGTATGTACTTGGCTCCAAGGTACGGTTTCCACTTTTGAAATAGAAGACCGGATGGTCTGGAATCTTGAATACTACCCTCCTTTGACGACAGTCAATGGTAGCATAGAATATTCCGAGCCAATCCATACTTAGAACCACATCGAAGTTCGGTATGTCTAGCACTTTGAAGTCAGCATAGAATTCTCTACTGCAGACGACCACTGGACACAGGCTGTATCCCATTGTTTCCTTTAGAACTCCATTTCCTGAACTAACATTCCAGCTGGATACAAGCGGTGTGACTGGAATCACATGAGTTCGGACGAACCGTTGCGACATAAAGCAATGAGATGCTCCAGTATCGAATAGTGCGAGTGCAGTGAGTGAGGCTACTAAGATTGTACCTAGGTTATATAGGATATGTTTTAGGTATAAGGGAAAAGATATATAGATATGTCTATGAACTGAAAGATAATTTGAAAGGGAAGTGTTACCAGTAATGACTTGGCCGGTGGCTTCAGCCTCTTCCACAGTCATCGTGAAAGTCTGTCGCCTCGGCACATTCCTCCTTGCTGGAGGAGCATTCCTCTGTCCGTTCCTTGGTCTTTGAGGTGGGTTCCTTTGAGCTTGATGGAATTGACGAGGAGGAGGTGCAGTCGGTTTAGGTAATGCAAGTCTCGAAGCAGGTGCCTGTATGGTTGGGCACTGCGGGTATATGATTGCTGTCCTGGGTGCAGCATTTGAGTTATGTCTCCGAGGACAAGACTCAATATCATGAGTAGCTTAGCCGCAGACTAAGCAAAGGCGATTTGCTCGCCGGCAATCCTTCGTCAGATGTCCATCTCTCCTGCAATAGGTGCAAAAGGCTGGGCTAGGCCAGTTATTTGGTACTCCTGGTCTCCTTGTTACAAATGGTGGCCTTGAAGAGGCTCCTCCTGCCATCTGGTTGGCAGGGCGCTTCATCCCGGCAGACTGAGGTCTGCCCTCATCTCTACCACTGCCTCATATCGGCGGGCAGCTTTCAGAGCCGATTCGTGAGTTGGATAATCTCCTGTGGCTAATACAGCCTGGATCTCCGTATCTAACCCTTGTTGAAATCGACGGGCTCTGATCTCATCCGTCGGTATCAGATGTACCGTAAATCTGTTAAGGTATTGTGTTAACTGTGTAGTATGTGATATTTGAAAATCGAAATATCAAGACATATCTTACCGACTGAGCATGGTAAACTCAGCATCGTAGTCATCCACTGATTTGGTCCAAATTGAACCCTGTTGTAGGTGGATGAACTGATGTTCCATGTCGAATCTGGCAGTCTCGGGGAAGTACTTTGCATCGAACATATCGCGGAAAGTCCTCCATTCGATCGGCTAGGTCAGACGACTTTCTTCTGCCATCCACCAGACCCGTGCATTGTCAGTGAGCTGTAGCTTTGCAACTCGAACCCAAGCGACCTATGGCACTTGTGTTGCTGCCAGGTCATCTTCAATACTCTGAGCCCATTCATCAGCTTCTAAGGGGCTCTCTTTTCCTGAGAACTGCTTGGGATGTAAGGCCCTGAATTGTTTCACCCCAGGTGCTTCTGCCTCGGGACGGTTCATCAAGATAGCAGTCTGTTGCTGTTGTTCCTCCAGGAGGCTACGGATCGCCTCAAGTAGTACCGTCTGCTCATTGATCGGAGTAGCTATGGCCGGTGCAATTGGTAGGGATGGTGGAGTGTTGTTGAAGTTGGTACTGGTGTTGTTTGGGGAATCCATAACCTTGAAAGAAAAATTTTGGTTAGAACAGATTCAAAATATATGAAATTGGAAGATTCAAGGAATTTGAATTGTAAAGAATATTTTTAGTTGTTGGTTCTTGTGTTATATTGCTTAGGTTGTTCATACAGAGCTGGCCTGTATGTCCATACAGAGCTGACCTGTATGTCCATACAGAGCTGACCTGTATGGGCCACCAACAAAACCTGTCACGCCCCGCTTCCCAGTATACGGGCAGAGGACGCGACGAGGCCGCTATGTATTTACTCAGAAGTAAACACGCTAAGCGTATCTAAGCAATATAAAATAAAATGTACACAAGAGACAAGATGTAAATAAACAACAACTTTATTTATTAAACATTCTTTTTACAATACACTGAAATTAAAATACATGGAATGAAAGCAATGCCTAAACAATGGCATAACAGAAATGAAAATAAAATGTAATATATAAGTGAATCTAAAACTCCGGGTCTTCAGTAAACTGATCCTAGTCTTCACTGCTGGGTTTGATCTCCAGTGAGTCCGAAACACCTGACGACATTCCAAAAAAGAAGAAAGAGAATGTCGTCAGCAAACAGGTCGCTTGGTAAGTCCCGTAGATAGATAAGAATAGATTAGACATAATAGAGTATAGTTGTTTAGTATTGTTATTTAGTGTTAACGATGTTGTTTGTAGCTTGGTACAGAAGATGCCAGTGTATACGAGAGGAGTCTCACTATCCCAGAGACTAAGGTGTACGGAGTACACGGAACCGTTCAGCCATGGTACAACGGCAATGGAGATTCAGGTTAAGTGTCTTATGGTTGCTGTCTCGTTCCACTTCTAACACCTTCCGTACCAATCTACCCCTTATAAACCCCTCGATGTCTTGATTGTATTGCTTGTATTGTATTGTCTTGTAAATTGTATAAATGGATGATTTGTTGAAACCATGATATCAGTAATAGAACGGATATAATGGAAGATCATGTAAATAGAATATATCCATGGTTCGGTTCGGTCAATACAGATTGATATAGATTGAATAGATGGATTCATATTGAATCATTTTGTATTGTAGTTTGTACTTGAATTGCATTCAAGTCAGATTGATTAGGTTGAGACTCAGTCTGAGTCAGACACTTTTAAAAGAACTTGAAATCCTGATTGTTTTGGTGTTATCGGTAACTGCTGCACATGGATGGCGGGATTTTTGTCCTTTTCCAAGAAAATTACCGTGTTGATAACACCGTTTGTTAAGTTGTCTACCTTAAATAGGCAAACACCCATATCTCCGGCTTCCTGAGGCTCAAGAGACTGGTCCCGCTTAAACCTATGTTTACTAAGGTCCTTATTGTAATTTAGTATAACTTGAGGGGGTTTATGTAAAAATAATTTTGGTATAATTTAAAAATACACCTCAAGCATTTAATTATCGTCTTTAGAGTTTTCATTGATGTATATTTTATAAATGTGACATTTCTAGTGAATAAAACATAATTTCATAATATATGGTAACTGCTGCACATAGACGGCGGGATTTTTGTCTTTTTCCAAGAAAATTACCGTGTTGATAACACCGTTTGTTAAGTTGTCTACCTTAAATAGGCAAACACCCATATCTCCGGCTCCCTGAGGCTCAAGAGACTGGTCCCGCTTAAACCTATGTTTACTAAGGTCCTTATTGTAATTTAGTATAACTTGAGGGGGTTTATGTAAAAATAATTTTGGTATAATTTAAAAATACACCTCAAGCATTTAATTATCGTCTTTAGAGTTTTCATTGATGTATATTTTATAAATGTGACATCTCTAGTGAATAAAACATAATTTCATAATATATGGTATTTAGTTGTAATATGAATATTGTTTTGAATTATCATGGTAGTTTCATGTAATATTTGAATTCTTTTCTTGAGTTTTGGAAACATGGAATAATATATATATTTAAAATAAGTATTTTGGTAATAATTATATATACATAATTAATGAAAATAATTTTATTTATTTTCTTGTAAAAATCTCATTTTCTAAAGAAAAATGTATAAAAATTCCATCGAGATCGAATGCTCCTTGCGGAGGTCTGCATCTCGCTCTAATAAGCCCGAGGATGTGCGATAATCCGCAGCATCCTGAATGGGTCCACCAAAAATGGGTTATAGAGGCGCAATTGCATGGAAATTGTTAATATATCTTTTTTTTTATAAAGAAAACGGTTTTATAAGTTAGGGTATTTATTCGTAAGGTCGTATTTCTCGTATTCTATTGTCCCAAGATTCATCGTGCTATGATAGATACGTGTGTTGTGAGGAGGTAGGTCATTACCTCGTGGACTATCTAAAGGTATAGCAAGGAATAAAGGTTATAATATCGAAATGAATTGTTTGTGGTATTTTTATGCAAAAATACGATAAATGTCATAAAAGGGATTATTTTGATGTGAAACTTATTTTATTGAGTATTTTAATGTTTGTTAAGCAATATGTGAGAATATGAAGTTATCTTGATTAAGAAAAATATAGTTTTTAAAGAAAACTGAATCGAAAGTCAGACTAACTCCGCTTCCGTCGGGTTTTAGAAATGGAACTTTTTAAAGTTAAAGATGAGAGAGGGAATTAGGACTTACTGGCTTATAAGATAGAGGGGAGAAATGGGTCCTAAAGAAAGCTTCAGGGCGTCGATTCGTCGCCGGAATCTCCTTGGAAGTTCGTTGGAGCTTCGCCCTTCGTTAACTCCACTTGCACACTATAGGAACTTGGAAATTTCTTGAGAGTTTTTGCAGGGAATTGTGAGTGAGGAAGGGTGTGAAATGGAATGGTGTTTATATGAAACATTAGGGTTTAGCATGTGAAGAAAAATGCATTTAAATTTGCATTAAAAATTGAATTCAAAGGGTTTTTAATTCTCTGGAAAATGCAGGGAAAACAAAGAGATAGGTTAAAAAAGGGAGTCCAAAGGTCTAGGGTTTACAAAAAAAATAGGGTTTGGCTCAAGGAAAACCGGCGGCGCCTGTCTGAGGGGCTTTCAAGCCGGTCCGATCATTGAGGTGGGGGCTTGGATTGGGGCCACGTGTCCCTGACGATCTTAATACTAATTTGTATCTGTTTTTTTTTAAGTGTGACTCTTGGTTTTACATGTTGTGCATGTGTAGACTCTTGGGCTTCTAAAAGGTTGAAATAAAATAAAAAAAAAGATAATGTGGCTGATGGGATTCGAACTCGGGTGCTATGTCTCAGCAGTGCAAGGCCTTACTAATGAGCTACAAGCTTCTTCTTGCTGTTCTAAATAAAAAAAAATACTTATAGCTTTCACAGGAATTGTAAATACCTCAACTGTACATTAACTTTAAATGAATTTTATGTACACAGAATTTGGAGTTGTTACAGAAATTGTTTCAAGCGAAATTGTCTTTCGGATCATCTGTTGGGGACCACGTCCTAAAGATGATTTTTCTTATAGAAGAGCTCGCGGATCAGGGAACTACATTGGAGAATGAGTTGTACATCGAATTGATTCTACAGTCCCTTCCTTCCACCTATGCCCAATTCATATTAAACTTCAATATACAAAAGATAGAAGTTTCATTTCCTGCGCTCCTCAACTTGTTGACGGTGGCAGAGGGCACCTTGAAGAAAAACAAGGAAACACCTGCTTTGTTTATTAGGGAATCTTTTTCTGCTAAATCCAAGGCTAAGGCCAAGGGGAAGAAGAAGAAGGCCCCCACCAAACCAAGGGGAGATATGCAAAAGGTGTAGGGAAAGAGAAAGGAAAAGAATGGGAGGCAGCCACAAAGGAAGAATGCTTTTATTGTCGGAAAAAGGGACATTGGAAGAAGGATTGTCGGGCCCTAAAAGCCAAGAATTAGGACACGAAGCAAGTTGTGGACTCAGCTTTAGGTGTGTTCTTGATTGAAAATGGTTTCTCTATAAACTCTACTTCCTGGGTATTGAATACTGGATCAGGATCTCATATCTGTAATTCATTGCAGGCGTTGAGAAGTCGTAGAGTTTTGAGGAAAGGTGATATGACCCTCACGGTGAGCAACGGAACCAGTGTGGATGTTGTTGCAGTAAAAGAATATCATATAGGATTGGAAAGTGGACATATTTTGTTATTGCGTAACTATTTTTGTGTACCCAGTATGATGTGTAATATTATATCTGTATCTTTGTTATCTAATGAAGAATATAATTTTGCACTTGAAAGCAATGCCATAAATATTCATCTAAATCATGAAATGGTTGGGTCGGGTACACTTAATAACGGATTATACATTCTCAATCAACATCAAGTTTTCAACGTCCAAAACACACTAAAAAGAAAGACTTCAGAATCAAACCAAACTTTCTTATGGCATTGTAGACTTGGTCATATCAATGAAACATGACTGACTAAGTTATATAAAGAAGATACTTAGATCCATTTGAGTATCAATCATATGCAACTTGTCAATCATGTATCAGAGAAAAGATGATAAAAACTCCATGCACTGGACAAGGAGAAAGAGCTACTGAACTCCTAGGACTCATACATAGCGACGTGTGTAGGCCAATGTCTACGCATGCAAGAAGTGGCTATTCCTACTTCATTACTTTCACCGATGATTTCTTAAGTTATGGACATGTATTCTTAATGAAACATAAATCCGAGGCCTTTGAGAAATTCCAAGAGTATAAGAATGAAGCGGAAAAGCAAACCGGCAAAAGTATCAAGATGCTCCGATCTGATCGGGGTGGTGAATACTTAAGTGTCGAGTTCCTGGAATATCTAAAAGATAATGGAATTCTCTCTCAGCTTACTCCTACATACACACCATAACACAACGGTGTATCAGAAATACGGAATCACACCTTACTTGATATGGTGCGTTCCATGATGAGTAATGCTGAGTTGCCGCCCTCCTTCTGGGGTTATGCATTAGAATCTATTGCATACCTATTGAATGAGGTTTCAACTAAGTCTGCGCCTACCACTCTATATAAAATGTGGAGTGGGAAAAAACCATGTCTTAAGTATCTTAAGATATGGGGTTGTCCTGCTTATGTTGGGTTACGCTAGTGCCGTGGCCTTCAAATGCGGCCGGTGCGGAACATAAACTGGCGTTTAAAAACTTTGCGCTAACTAAACCTGCCGGACCGAACCATAAACCCTATACTAGTTAACTATGAAAGAGCTAAACTAAGTGATAGAAGTGTTATACCGAATGATCCGTGTCCTTCGGTCTTCTACCATCTTCATAAGCTCCTTGAGGCGTCTTGGATTGGGTTTGGCCTCCGGTCTCCCTCCATCGAATAGGATCCACCTGAGGATTTTTAGTTCGAACTCCAACCTCATAGCCGAGGTAACTAGGATACCTAGTTCGCTAAACTATATAGCCTAGAGGATGTAGAGTCTAATGATGGATTGATTTGTCTCATAACACCCTAGGTTTCTCAACACATGAGACTTTTAGGGTGGAGGTAGAAGAAGAAGCTTGAGGGAAATGAGAGTGTTGTAGTGAAGCAACCAAAGAAAATGGCTAAGTGTGGTGAAGTAATAAAACTCAAGCCTCACAAAATATCTCACAACTCAAAATAAATCAAGTATGTCACAATAGTAAACCATAAGTCATACCCATGAGTCACCAAGTGAGCCATGCTTCATTTAAAACCAAAGAACGCCTCATCCCTCCACCTCATTAACCATATAATCATAAACGGTTAAAACTAAATGAGGTGGCATTATCTAGAAGCAACCTTATAATAAATTACAAGAATACCCCTCAACCGTATATACATACCTATATCCTTATTCCGAAAAATACGAATAAAAAGGGATGAAAATAATCCAACAATATAATAATAGAATCTGGCTTAAACAAAAGCCCACTAGTATTATGCGTTCGAATCATGATACGTGCACAAGTGCACGTATATGATTGAACCCTGCCGTAAAACCATACAGCCTCTACATCGTTTTTCCCGAAGCAGGGAAACTCTCTGTGTAGAACTCTAAAGACTCATCAATACGCTGGCAGTGGGTTTAACCACAAGCACATCAGCGGCACTAGCTATACGTAACGACTACCCAGGTATTGAACGAAAGAAAGGCCGACGAGCAAACTCATCCGAACCCCTAATGAGCCTGTCCGTGACAATATCCGTATAGTCTGATCCGTTCGTCTAAGAGTATCGCATATTGAGTCTAAGGGGGTGGATAAAATCAGACCCCTAATAACGCGATATTTCGTGTCGGTATGAAGCTCATCACCAACTGAGAAACTGCTGATCCAAATCAGTAATTCTCGTCCACCTTGGCCAAATATTTCTGGTGATGGCTACCCGTGCACTACGCGACATCAACCCCCAATACCAGGAAAGACGAATCCCCGACGATCCGCTCACTGCCTTCATGTGACTCGGGACTGTACCCAACTAAAACCTGTTTGCATGACTCCTTTGAGACATGGTAAGATAGTAATCAAAGTACAGTGGGAACTCACACGAGACAAATGACGATCTCAGGTCGACAGACTAACCTGTACACATGTCACCTGGGAACTGCCATCTGACAATAGGTATAATACCAACTAGCATGTTCCCGGCGAGTCCGTCCAGTGTACCCATAAACCAACGAGCATCTGTATACTATCTTAGGTGACTGACTAACACCAATGGCTTGTGAGACCGGCCACCGCCCCTCGTCGGGATCTCGATAAGTATACACTAGTCTACTCCAGAGAATCGATGCCTAGTCTCAATACTCCCGCGACTAGGGACATTTAAGGATGCGCTTATAGACCACTCAGCTCCCACGTATATGATCGCCATCATAATACTGGTAGTCAAGCAAGAATCATATGGGCTCTATCAACATGTAATAGTGATCTGTAATATCACATAATGCATGTACATGATGATCAAGGAAAACCAAATAGCAAACTATCATTTTGAGTAAGACTGTTCTATCCGTATAGGTCCTCCCTCAATCATCATAATCACCTGCCTGCGATTACAATAATTGTCTTGAGGGCACTATAGCCAACAATCTCCCACTTGTACTTAAGGCTAATAATTGCGGTGTTGCATACTCACAGCCCATGTGATACCGAATACCCAACTTCTCTACTAATCAGTCTCGCAAAGCCCGTTTGTGAAACTATTGCATTTGAGAAATAGCCTCGGTGAGTGGATCCACTCTAATGTTCCTATCTTTATCTCTCTATATCTCAACTTCACAGAAATGGACTATCTCCAGAAATAAGCAATACTTGTCTTAGAATTTGTCTGGATATCTGATGGGACTCAGTTCACATATGAACTCCAAATATAATGAACTTCTTAGACTGTATCATCCACTGAATTTAATCGGTATCATGTGCCATACCTTCCACATTATCCGCTTGGACCACCTGTCCAACATACTGCCCCTCAAATGAGGAAAACTTTAACTCTGACAGTCATTCTGTCATCCTAGTCATCTTGGAAGCCTGAAATGATAACCACCTCCCGAAGGAGGCTGACGTTACCATATACCAAGAACATCATCTTATGTTCATAACTGCTTCCCAATGTTTCTCCAGGATTGGATTAATATATACTTATTGCAGCCTGTGCAAAATCAATATCTGGTGTTGTACTTGACATCTCATAATTGACTCAATTGCCTAAGCAAGTAATATGCCAATCATGCAAATCCCCCTCCTCATCAGTCTAGAAGAATCTCTTTAGAGAGGATGACTTCATCACCTGCGGGTACACCACCACGCCAAGAGCTATCCATTCTAAAACACTTTAGAATAATGTCAAGTACCTGAACTGGGACACTTCCCAAATCTAGATCTAAAACCATAGATCTAGTCACCAGAATCCCAGATATTATATCCATATCCTATGTGGATAAACCACCTTGTGACAACCAATGTATAACCGATCGTAGTATAGGAAGATCGCTTCCTATTAAGTGCATGTCATCCAAATACCAGGACATCACTCCCTACTACCTTTTACCAGATCCATCTCTTATTCTGATGAAGTCAAACTCTATGACTGTCATATCAAAAATAGATGATCTATCTCCGCTATACCTGCTTTAGTTTATAAATAGACATAAGCTATTTGCCCACTAAGCCTCCGCTGCTCCCACTGACTACAACAACCCTCTGGCAGAGTCATATACACGTGCACTTCTAAAGCAAGTTTAGAATGACGTTATACCCATCCTCCTGCCAGAAGTCATAGTCTAGAACAACAATAGTGGCAAGTTTGGGTAATCATAAACCTCCCTGTCACCGTCTTTGAGGATACCGAAGTACCTCCCGAGTGCCTGAGGTTACCCACCAAATCTGTGGAGTGGCTAATGGATCGTCGAAACCATTTGAATCTTTAGGTTCTTCTAAATTTTCAGTAATCATTTATGATTCTGGAATCACTTACAGTTCTACCATACTCCCACTAATGTTTTCTGAAAAGAATTCATTTTACTAAAACTGGTGGTGAGTCAAGAACAATATAACTATTGATCTTCCAGATGGTAGAAAGTTAACCCTCGTCAAAGCCCGGAATAACCCACAAACTGCCTTTACTGAAACGTGTCTTGAGTTTGTCCAGATTTTGGTTTTAAGTATCAGCTGGACAACTCTATATATCTTAACATCGTTAAGATATGAATCCATTCTATATATCAAATATAGAAACTGTTAGGAATATGTATGCCCTAGAGGCCATTATTATTGATATAATGGATGCTTAGACATATATATAGAGGACTTTCTTGCTCGACATGATAGTATGCTATCTGGTTACCTTTATCTTAATATGTAAACTGTTATTTTTATACTGTCTGTCTCTTACATGTTGATAAAGCCCTTAGGATATGTACTTGACTACTAGGATTATAATGAGATCATACTAGTGGGGCCAGGGTGGTCCAAAAGTACATCCTTTAACTATTCCTAGTCGGGAGGATATCGAGATGGGGCATCAATATTCCAGAGTAGACTAGTGTGTACGTTTCTTGTCCCTTAGAGGGTGATGGTTGATCCCACAGCCATTAATGTGTGACATCAAAGATTGTACACGGGTGCTCATTAGAGAATGGGTACACCGAACGGACTCGCCGAGGACTCCTAGTTGGTAGTATACCTATCGTCAGATAGCAGTCCTCTGGTGAAACTGGTACAGGTTAGTCTGTAGACTTGAGATTGTCATAGAGTCTTGTGTGGCTCCCACTATGCTTTAATTTCCTCCCTACCACGCTCAAGAGCAGTAGGTGATGATAATATTTGTGTGTGAGATCAAATATATATTGAAGCATGGCAAAAAATTCTATTTTGTGAAAATAGAAATGAGGTGGAAATTGAAGAGGAATAGGGAAGCATGGCTACATCTAATATTATATTTGTATTGACTTACTATTGAAGCATGGCACCATATTTTTATTTGTGGATATTTGGACGCTTCAATGAGTGAGGGTCAAGGATGAGCCATTCTTTACCTCATTCATGACTTAGCCATTTGCAAGTCTTGCTCTCATTTTGCTCTCTAGCTTCTTCTTCTTCTTCCTCATCATCACGCATCAAGCTTCAACCCTCACATGTGATGTGAACCATGAAGCTTGAACATAAACTAGTGAGCCTTTAAACCCCTACTTCACCATCCTACACTTGACTTGCGATCAAGTGTAGCGTGTTTCCTACACTAAAAGAGTTTAGTGTAGAGGTAGCTTGAGCTGGAGGGACTTTGCATGGATCATCTTCGGCACGAAGGTCATCGGAGGCAGCTCGTCCAAACTCTCAAGTGGAGCCTAGTGGGGTCGCGTGGACTACTACACGGAGCATGTGAAGTGAATGACTCGATCTACGAAGGTATAGCCATCTTCACTTCTCTTTAGTTCATATCATCATAGTTTTAATCCCTAAATATTCTAGTCACAATCTTGTTTAAGTCTAACTTAGCACCGGAAAATTTAAAATTTGGCATGCTTGATGCCACTAGAACCTCATGGTGGTGCAAGGGTAGACATTCATGGTATCAAAGCCAAGCTAGAACATTTGGGTAGGTCTTTACGGCGTTAAAATACTCGATCGGTTTTCGAAATGCCAATTCTTGCATGTTTCTGTCGAATTTTTTAAATGTTGGAATTTTCTTAATTAAAAATATTCAAAAAATCGTGCATGGTTTAATATGGATCCTTAAGAAATTTGAGCACTCAACTCCATGAAACGGCCGCGAAAGCGTGGCCAAACTCCACATTTGGTCGCAGTTCCGCCGCATGTTAGGGAGTTTGTGGTGTCACTTTTCTTGTGCTGCTCCATATTATCACTCAGCACTCTCTGGATATTTTTAATACTTCTCAAGTTGTTGAGATCTTTGAATTTTGTGGGTGTTTGCTAAATCGATCGAAAAAGTTTAACGTTGTATAGATCTTGATGATATGTGATACAATATTTAGAATCCAAATAATTAGTTTTGTGAAAACTAGTTAGTATATTATAAACCTATTGTATTAGTCTCGGTTAATCGGTTGCCACGGAGTTTTGATTCAGATCAAAACTCCGTCGCAATCGCGTATTGTACGTAAACACTCGCCAGGTAAGTCTAGTAGACAGCCACGCCCCATAGCCGCGACCAAGTGACTGTAGGAGAACCACATAGCCAAAAGCACCCACTCAGGTGCTTGCAGCCACGGTGTTCCGCCTCAGTTCACTTCGTCGATGGTATCGGGGGTGCGGCTATCTGCTGAAGTTTCCGACGAGTGTTCGATAATATAGTCGGGAATCTTGTTGAATTACCCGACTAAAGTAATTGAAAAGTGTTTTCAATTTGAGACTAAAATACAAGGTTTATAGGTTAGGCATGAAATCCGGAATATGAGATATTCCGGGTTTATGATGTCTAAGGATATACAGATTCTAATTATTGTAGTTTTCCATTTCTTTTCTGTGACTGTAAGTGTAATATGTTGGGTATCTCGATCTCGTTGCTATATGTCAACGAATTTTGGGATACGCATATTTACTTACGTTGATAACATGAGATGTTATGTGTTGCTGGTGATATGATTTATTGGATCGTCGTGAATGAATAGCCTGGGGTTTTATGTGAGATAAGAGTTTTTATTTTCATTCATGTAAAATCTGTATGTAATATTCTTTTATTGGGCACTTCCGGGTTGAGGATGATGTCACCATTTATTTATATTATTTACTTTTCCGCATTAGGATAGACCTAAAGCGGGGAGCACAAGTAACCGAGTTCTATAGTCCAGTGGGAGACCATCTCAAGGAGTTGAGACCAGGTCTCCTAGCTCTAGAATTGGTAGGGTTACTTGTCTCTCTCGTCGGGGTCTAGGGATGTGGATTTGGCTATTATTCACGACCGTGGAATCCGTGTTTTACATTACTGGCTAAATTTAAAACACGGAAATCCTAGTATATCCAATATTTCATATATTGCTTCTGCTGCTTGGTTCTGTGATATGATCATATAACTGCATGAGACGAATGTTATATTATATATATGATATATAATAAACGTTTCTTATGTTTTGCCCCCGCACTATTCCAGCCCCCGCTCTGCCGGTAGTTAAGTAATCTAACGGTGCATAACGGGGCCCAGTGGCAAATGCGGATGGCATAAGCGTACGTTCTATTTTCGTTTCACTTTTCTATGATGTTTAAGAAACATTAAGTGATGGGACTTCATTAATGAAATTAATGAAAAGAAAGAAACCTAAAGATGTAGAATCAATTTTTCAAAATGGGTAGCTCTAGTTTTTGCTTTGCATAGTGGTATTTCTTGATGAATATCCAACACCTCATTCCATGAAGAAAAAGCCGAGATCTCTTCACCGGGAGTGACCTCTTTAGCGAAACTAGCAAATGCTACAACTCACTAGGTTTTGTTTTTGATTGCTTCTCTAGTTCTTGCTTTGCCTAGTGGTATTCCTTGATGAATATCCAGCACCTCATTCGATGAGGAAAGAGCCAAGATCCCTTCACCGAAAGTGACCTCTTTATCGAAACTAGCAAAAGCCTCAAAAACACTCCTTTTCAAAAACACTAGATTCTACAACGATATCAAGTTCATTACGCTCATGGTTTTCTTATAAACCTGTGTAGCCCTCCGTCATTTCAGATAAGTACTATTTAGTATTCGTGCTGCGTTTGTTGACCTTATCAAGACGTAGTGTGCGGTAGCTGATTAGTACTTATCTTCCCGCATGTGATGCGATTGGGTTAGGGTAGTTGTGCGTCCTTGTTGACCTTGTCAAGGGTCGTGCGGGTAAGTTTAATTCAATCAAGAAATGACGGGTAGAACTTGACTAGCGCTTATGATTTGTTGACCTTGTCAAGGTCATAAGTGGATAGGGGTAAAAACCATTATCGGGAATTTCAAGTGTTCAAATTTGCAATGAGATTGCATACTTTCTATATGATAGTTGGATCCAGATACCTACTGCGAGTAAGAGTTACTCCTGAGAGAGTTTTGCACTTTATAATTAGCTAATCCAGTAGGTGTATAGAAAGGTGTCAACGGGGTTATGTCTCTAGAGAAACGAGGTTTATTTTAATTAGGTCAATGCGAAAACACGGGGAACCTCCCTCGGAGTACCGACAATTGCCTGGCTGACCGGTTAGCGAACTTATAGAATGTAATTAATCCCGGCTAATCTTACCGTTTAGGGTTTGAAGGAAGATTTGATAAAAACAGTGGGAGTCATCCTGATTAGATAAAATAATAACCAATCTAATCTTGGAAAGAGCGCACGCAAAGTGATTATCCTTCTCTCTCTTCTGGTAGCGACCAATGACATGCCTTAATCAAGATAATAATATAGATGTATTAACCAAACCTACTTATTATACCGGGCTAGGTTCCGCTCTATCTTATGATTGTCATAAGTCTGAGCAAGGAATAGGGGAATATCCGGATTCTCACGCCACCCAAACGAAAAATAAGCATATTGATACATCGTCTTCGGGTGTGTTCGTTACCAAGAATTGTTTCTCAGTTGTTTCTACGTCCTGGGTATAGGATACCGGATCAGGAACACATATATGTAATTTGTTACATGGGATAAAGGCAGGTAGAGAACTGGGAAAGGGTGATATGTATCTAAGTAGTAGAGAGTGGTACAATTGTTGCAGCCAAAGCAGTTGGCAGATATCACCTGGTGTTACCAACTGGTAATACAATGATTCTGAGCAACTGTTATTTCGTACCAAAAATATTGTGAATATTTTCCTAAATCAAGTGTTGATTGGGTAAGGTACGTTGTATAACAGTATACACGTTCTGCATCAAACCACAGTTCTAAATGTACAGAGCACAGACAAGAGGAACAACTGAGAAATGAATGAAGTCTTCTTATGGTATTGTAGACTAGGTCATATCGATGAGACAAGACTAGAGAAAGTTCCATAAGGATGCATATTTGAATCCGTTCGAATTTACATCTTATGAAACTTGCCAGTCATGTCTCAATGGCTAGATGACCAAATCTCCGTTTACTGGAAACGGAGAAAGAGCTACTGAACTCTTGAACAGATACATGGTGATGTATGCGGTCTTATGTCTACATATGCCAGGGATGGTTCCGCATACTTTATTACATTCACCGATGTTCTCTCAATATACGGACATGTGTTCTTGTTGAAACACAAATCTGAATCTTTTGAGAATTTCATGAAATATAAGTATGAAGTTGAGAACCAGATGGGTAAAACTATTCAAATCTTTCGATATGATCGGGGAGGAGAATACTTGAGCACGGAATTCCAGGATTCTTTAAAAGAGAATAAGATTCTCTCTCATTTTACTCCTTCGTATACACCACAGCACAACGGTATATCGGAGTGGAGGAATCGCACCCTATTAGATATGGTGTCCTCTGTGATGAGTATTGCTGAGTTACCTATTTCCTTTTTGGGGATATGCACTTAAGACAGCTGCATATCTATTGAATAGAGTTCCGACCAAATCCGTTGCCTACCACTCCATATGAGATATGGAATGAGAAGCGACCATCTCTTAAACGAGTTAAGATATGAGTTATCCGGCTTATGTTGAAAATCAAAATCCGGACAAGTTTGAGGCAAGGTCAGTTTTATGCAAATTTGTAGGAAATCCCAAACATTCGCAAGGGTATATCTTCTACCACACCGAGGAACAAAAATGTGTTTTGTTTCTCGACATGCCACCTTTTTGGAAAAGGAATTTCTTGTGAAAGAAATTAGTGGCAATGAGGTAGAACTGGAAGAAGTTCCAGCAACGCAAACAATAACTGACGATTTGGCAAAACCGGAGGATTCAATAGTCCCCGACGAACCGCAGCCACTTCGCAGATCTAGTAGGGTTCCTCATCCACTACGGTTTTCTCATAGACGGTGAGAGCAAGGATTGCATCATGGATAATGATGACCCAACTAGTTTCGTGCAGGCCATCACGAGTGGGGACTCTGTAAAATGGCTGGATGCTATGCAATCTGAGATGGAATCCATGTACACCAACAATGTGTTGACTTTAGAAGTTGCTCCTGAAGTAGTAAAACCCATCGGGAGCAAGACGATCTTTGAGAAAGATAATTTAGTGTAGATGGAAAATTTAAGACTTTCAAAGCATGACTTTTAGCGAAAGGTTTTCGTCTACAACCTGGTGTCGACTATGATGAAACCTTTTCTCCTGTCGCTATGCATAAGTCCATCAGGATCCTACTTGCCATTGCTGCATACTACAACTACGAAATCTAGCAGACTGCACGCCAAAACCGCTTTTCTAAATGGTGATTTAGAAGAGAGTGTGTATATGACATTGCCAGAGAGTTTCACAGACAGTAGGAGCAGCGGAAGCGTGTGCAAACTGCTTAAATCCATCTACGGATTAAAGCAGGCATCGCGGAGATGGAACGTCTGTTTTGATGAAACTGTCAAAGAGTTTGACTTCATCAAAAATGTGTATGAACCCTGTATATATAAAAAGGTTGTAGAGAGTAAGATTTTCTTTCTCGTATTATACGTGGATGACATACTCTTAATAAGAAACAGTGTTCCTATGCTACACTCGGTCAAGCTCCTCTTATCACACAAGTTTTCCATGAAAGATCTAACTGATACCTCCTACATCCTGGAGATATAGATCTATAAAGATAAATCTAAATGGATTTGGGATTGTCCCAATCCAGGTACATAGACACCATACTAAAGAGTTTTAGTATGGAAGATTCTAAGCGTAGTAATGTACCCGCTTGTTCAGGAATCACTCTCTCCAAAGAGATTTCTCCCAAGACTGATTTGGAAAAGGCTCATATGAAAGGGATGCCCTATGCTTCGGCAGTCCGGTCAATCATGTATGCGATATTATGTACCAGATCAGATGTATCTTACTCACTAGGTGTAGTGAGTAAGCATTGAAAAGATCTTGGAGAAAAGCACTGGAAATCTGTGAAGAACATTCTTAAGTACTTGAGAATCACTAAAGAGATGTTCTTGGTGTATGGTAACGGTAAACTCCGGGTGGAGTCCTTTACCAATTCAAGCTTCCAGAGTGATAAGGACGACTGAAATTCAGTCTCGGTTTTTGTCTTCGCCCTCGGTGGAGGGACGGTATGTTGGAAGGGTTCTAAGCTATATACCGTAGCAGACTCGTTGATAGAGGCTGGTTACATCGCTACCAACGATGCTGCCAAAGAGGCTGTCTGGATGAATAAGTTCATAAGATGAACTTGGTTCCTACCATTGGGCATCCAGTACCTGTGTATTGTGATGACAATGGAGCTGTGGCTTTCGCCTAGGAACCCCGGTCCCGTCAGCGATCCAGACATATTCTTAGACAGTATCACCTGATCAGGGAGATAATTGATCTCCAGGAGATCGAGGTCAGGAGAGTTGACACAGAGGATAACATAGCGAATCCACTCACCGAGGCCTTCCCCCAGATGCTAATCGAGAGACTTTTGGGACGTTAGGTATGAGATACTACAACAACTGGCCTTAGTGCAAGTGGGAGATTGTTAGGAATATGTATGCCCTAGAGGCCATTATTGTTGATATAGTGGATGCTTGGACATATATATAAAGAACTTTCTTGCTCGACATGATAGTATTCTATCTGGTTACTTTTATCTTAACATGTAGACTGTTATTTTTATATTGTCTGTCTCTTACATGTTGATAAAGCCCTTAGGGTATGTACTTGACTACCAGGATTATGATGAGATCATACTAGTGGGGCTAAGGTGGTCCAAAAGTACATCATTTAATTGTTCCTAGTCGAGGGGATATCGAGACAGGGCATCGATATTCCAGAGTAGACTAGTGTGTATGTTTTTTATCCCTTAGAGGGCGATGGTTGATTCTACAGCAATTGATGTGTGACATCAAAGATTATATACAGGTGCTCATTAGAGAATGGGTACACCAAACGGACTCGCCGAGAACTCCTAGTTGGTAGTATACCTATCGTCAGATAGCAATCCTCTGGTGACACTGGTACAGGTTAGTCTGTAGACCCGAGATCGTCATAGAGTCTTGTGTGGCTCCCACTGTACTTTGATTTCCTCCCTACCAAGCTCAAGAGGAGTTGTGTAAACAGGTGGATTTTGGGTACAGTCCCGAGTCATATGGAGGCAATGAGCGATAGGAGGGGTTTCGTCTCTCCCGGTATTGGGGGTTGATGTTGCGCTATGCTCGATTGGCTATAACTGGAAATCCCTGGCCAGGGCTGCTGCTGAGATTTACTGATAAAAGTTGTCAGTAGTTTCTCGAACCGTTATAGGCCAGACATCGGCATGACTTATCACATTATTGGGGTCTAACGTTTACCACCCCTAGACATGATATGCGGCATATCAGACGAAGAGATCGGACTGTACGGTAGTGTTACTGATAGGCTTCATGGAGAGTATGGATGGGCTTGCTTGTTGATCTTCATATCACTCAATACCCGGATAGCCGTTACGTCCAGCTAGTACCGCTGACGGCTTGTGGGTGACTAATGTGATCATCACCTACTACTGGCGTATTGGCGAGTTTTTAGAGTCCCACACAGAAGTTCCCTGGTTCAAGCGAAACGAACTAGGACACATATGTGATATGTGCGTGGGCCTGATTAAATACGTGTATGTGATACCGTATTGTAATCTGGCAGTTATCTGATGTCGGTCAAGTTATATGTGATATAACCGGATTATCGAATCAAGTGTTGATTTGATAATGTGATACACAGATAAATGATATTAGTCGGTCATATGTGTTATAACCGGGTTATTAAATCAAGTGTTGATTTAATAATGTGATATATATTATATTTGATATAATTATATCTTGACTAATATCATTAGCTCACTAAATATTTTCTTATATGTATTAATATATATATATATATATATAGATTGAAGTATGGCATAAAAATAAATGAGGTGGAAATTGAAGAAGAATGGGGAAGCATGGCTACATCTAATATTATATTTGTATTGACTTAATATTGAAGCATGGCACCATATTTTTATTTGTGGATATTTGGATGCTTCAATGAGTGAGGGTCAAGGATGAGCCATTCTTCACCTCATTCAAGACTTAGCCATTTTCAAGTCTTGCTCTCATTTTGCTCTCTAGCTTCTTCTTCTTCCTCATCATCATGCTTCAAGCTTCAACTCTCACATGTGATGTGAACCATGAAGCTTGAACATAAACTAGTAAGCCTCTAAACCCCTACTTCACCATCCTATACTTGACTAGCGATCAAATGTAGCGTGTTTCCTACACTAAAAGAGTTTAGTGTAGAGGTAGCTTGAGCTGGAGGGACTTCACGTGGATCATCTTCGGCACAAAGGTCATCGGAGGAAGCTCGTCCAAACTCTCAGGTAGAGCCTGGTGGAGTCGCGTGGACTACTATACAGAGCATGTGAAGTGAAGGACTCGATCTATGAGGGTATAGCCATCTTCACTTCTCTTTAGTTCATATCATCATAGTTTTAAACCCTAAATATTCTAGTAACGACTTGGTTAAGTCTAACTTAGCATCGGAAAATTTAAAATTTGGCATGCTTGATGCCACTAGAACCTCATGGTGGTGCTAGGGTAGACTTTCAGAAACAAAGGCACTAATTTAATTGGATCCAGATTCAAAAATCATGCAGCCGTTTCCAGTGCATATCAACCAAATGGAAGAAGGCCATACAGTATTACTCATCAAGAAATACATTCACATATGAGTAACCTGAAAGAGAAGCAAGTTCTCAAAACTATTAGTTACAACGGAATACCAAACACAAGTGTCTACATCTTCGATGACCTTGAAGAATCCTGATACTTGCAACATATGGTTCTCTACTTTATTCTTATACTTATATCTTCTCAAAATCTGGACCTTGTATTTCAACGAAATACTTGTCTAAAACTAGAGAAGTCATGAGTAAACAGAATATAGTATGAGTACCAACCCTTTTGTCCTAACGGATATCGGACAACATACAATACTTTGTATAAGTCCTCCGAGTTTAACAACTCAAATCATGTGCGTCGTAGGTTGAAAACTGTACTATGGTTAAGAAGAACTACACCGTTGTTGAATGCACTTTACCTAACCATCAACTGATATAGGTAAACGTCATAGACATAATTTCAAAAAGTTATATCTCACTTTATAAAATAAACGTACAGATATAACAGTTTGAAATTGGTGCATAACGACGGATATTCAAAACCAAATATTTTTCGTCAGGCAAAACCCAGGTGATTTCCTCAAATATCACCAATTACAAAGAATTCTGATATATAGAGGATCTAATCACCTAATTCCCAATATCTTACTCCCACTCACCATCTGTAACGCCATACAGATGTGAGAATCAAATATGGTAAATACATACCCTGGAGTTAGAATCTAATTAAGAAAATTGTTTTCAATTAACACTGCACAGTAAAACTGAAACATAAAAATATTTCGAAGGGGTAGCCGAGTATTCCTAGTAATGCCTCTTCCACTATCTAGATTCATGACAGTAACCGTATACTTCCTTGCCCTCACTCCAATCCCTTTATATGTCTTTACTTGTTACCTTCTGTACACCATACTTAGGCTAGTTAGTTTTCTTCCTTCACCACCCTTCGGCACCAGCCTAAGGTTTGGAAGAGGATTATCCAATAAACGCAATAGGTGTGTTAGTGTATATGCCCTAGAGGCCATTACAGTATCATACTAGTTTGTATATTACTTAATGGAAGCTTGGGATATTCACAGTTGTACAGACAATCTTGCTCAAAATGGTAGTATGCTAATTGGTTTGTTTCTACTTCAATATGTGCATGTGTTTCTTTTAGCATATCGCTTATACATATTAGTGGAGCCCTTAGGATCTTTGCTTGATTACCAGCGTTGTGACGGCGGTCACACTAGTGGGGGCTGGGTAATCTACAAGCACATCCTTAAACAGGTCCCTAGTCGTAGGATTATCGAGACGGGGCATCGATACACCGGAGTAGACTAGCGTATACGCTTCTTATCCCAGCAGGGGAGATGGTCTGTCCTACAGCTATTAGTACGTCGTACTGGTGATACTATGCGGGTGCTCATTAGGTTACGAGTACACTGGACAGGACTCGTCGGGAACTGTTGGTTGGTACTATACCTATCGTCAAATAACAGCTCCCAGGTGACAGGAGTACAGCTTAGTCCGTTGACTTGACACTGCTACTTCGCCTCGAGTGTGTTCCCACTGTACTTTGATTACTACCCTACCACGGCTCAAAAGAGTCATGCAAACAGGTAGTAGTTGGGTGCAGTCCCGAAGCACTTGAAGGCAGTAGCGGTTAGATAGGATTCGTCTCTCCCGGTATTGGGGGTTGATATCGCGCTGTGTCTAGGAGAGCCATTACACAAAGTCCCTGGCCAGGGCAAGCGAGAATTACTGGTAGTGTTTCCAGTAGTTTCTCAGGGTGTTCTGGGCTACACTCCGGCACGACTTGTACCGCTATTAGGGGTCTGACGTTTACCGCCCCCTAGGCCCGACATGCGATACTCATAGACGAACAGAGTGGACTATACGGAGATTTTCACATTCAGGCTCAGTAGGAGTTCGGATGGGTTTACCTCATCGGCCTTCTTATCGACATCTACCTGGGGACCGTTACGTACAGCTAGTGCCGCTTGCGGTCTGTGGTTAAACACACTGCAAGCGTAGCGTCGAGTCTTTAGAGTCCCACACAGAGAGTTTCCCTACACTGGGCGAAAGGTGTAGAGGCCGTATGGTTTTACGGCAGGGCTGCGATCACTTATGTGCACTTGTGCACGTATGCTGTTCGGGCAGACAATGCTAGTGGGCTTTGGTTTAAGCCAGATCCTAGTGTTGTATGGATGGATTAGTTTTGTCTTCTGTGCATTCGCATTCTACGGAATGCGGATGCGGGTGTGCATGCACGGTTGTGAGGAGCGAAGAACAACGAGGTGCCTCATTAGGGTTTTGACCGTTGGTTCGGTCAAAACCATTATGAGGTGAGGAAAATATTTACTAATCTTTTTAATGATAATTGTGTTATGGCTAATTGCTTTGACCATTTGACTATGCTTGACTATTTGACCTAGTTGACCATTGTTGACTTGGACTTTTCTTGAGAGCACTAGATCTTTCTTTTGCTTTTGGCTTTGGATTTGATTTGAGATGATAATGATCAAATCAATGTAACTATCACACTTTATCATGATAAGAGATTAGTAATTATTTTGCATATGGATTATTATCTCTTGCTCATTCTCTCTCCTCAAGTGAGAAGCTCCCATGGTTCCTCCTTCTTCTTCCTCTCTTGATTTTTCTATAGCTCTCATGTGTTGAGAAAAATAGAAACAAAATAGACAAACAAATCCACCATCATCTTCTACACCACCTAGGACTTCAAGAATAGCAAAGTTGTTGCCCTAGTTATCTCGGCTTGAGGTGGAGCTCGGACTACAGACTCTCGGGTGGATCGTCTTCGACTCTAGGAGGCCGCGGAGGTGACCAAGATCTGGATCGATCCTCGGAGCTTGCATGGACAAGGAGAACAGCGAAAAGAAGACCCGAAGGACTTGTTGCATGAGATATAATCTCCTAAGTATAGTAGATAGAACCTCTTGTTGTTTGTTAGCAATGGTTTGGCAAAGATCCTCAAGTTTTACTTCATGTTACCTTATGTTAAAATTTTGATTTTTACCTATTCCGCCTCCCCGTAAGCACCGAGGTGGGTAACGTGAACTTACAGTGGTATCAGAGCCTCGCTAAACCATTACTAACTTTTTAGCAAAGTGTTAGAAATTCGATCGCCGGAAAAAATCGCAGAACACGTAAAAAATTGCACTTTTCTGTCGTTTTTAAAAACTGGTCCAAAAATTTTTCCAGGGACCTTAAAAATACATGCAGGCTTTTTAGAGTAAACTGTAGAAATTTGGGTGCCTGAGTCACTCAGAAGACCGCGGATCCACGGCCGAGCCAAGCGATCCGCCGCGGATCCGCGGCCGAGTCGACTCGGCCGCACACCAAATTTCTTCTGGGGTTCTATGTGTTGGTTTTGTGATTTTTAAGATAGTTTGTTTCTGCCCAGATTTTGCTGAGTACTGTGTTGTGCTTGGGATAGTTTCAAATCAAGTTATCGATCGAAATTCTAATTACTTTTGCTGATCGGATCTTCTGTGATGTGATATATGTATTGAACGTCTGCTAATCGCTATACGTCGATTAGTGGGAGTTGTACATATCTGTGATCTGTGATGTTGGTTTGTGTATATGAACTTGTTGGATTGTCGTGATGAATATCCAGGGATGTGAGATGAGAGTTTTCATTTTTCATTCAATGTAAAATTTGTAATTTGATGTAATATTATTTTATGGCCGCACATCCGGTTTGAGGTTGTAGCCGCCATTGTATATTATTTCTTTTACTGTTTTTGCTCCTAGGATAGACCCAAGGTGGGGTGCACAAATTACCGGGTACTTTGAAGTGCCGAGTGGCCTACTCACGTTGTTAAGGAAGGTTTCTTCACTTCGGGTACTTTGAAGTGCCGAGTAGCCTACTCACGTTGTTGAGGGAGGTTGCTTCACTTCGGGTACTTGGCGGGTAGTTTGCCGCACCCGTAGGGGTCTAGGGTGGGGTTTGGCTATTCATCCCGACTGTGTAATTCGTCTTTCGTTGCAGGCTCGAACGAAACGCGGATTCCTAGTATATCCAATGTGTTCATCTGTGATCTGGAATGGCTATCATTGCATCTGACGAATGTATATATCTATATATGATATCTAGTAGGCGTTGCTTATGTTTTGCATCCGCGCTAGTCCAGCCCCCGCTCTGTCGTTAGTTAAGTAACCTAACGGGTGATGACGGGGCCCAGTGGCGAATGCGGATGGCATAAGCGTACGTCATATTTTCGTTGTTTTCTGCAATGGTAGGATTAATTGATAGGACGCATTAATTAATGCAACGAAAACAAACCAAAGCTGAATCGTTGGAACAATTTCAAAACCACTCGGTTTTTTCAAAACAGAAAACTTTTTAAAACGCGGAGCTTAAACCACTCCTTTTAAAAGCTATCAGGTTCCTTCGATTATATCAAGTTCACGGTTTCGCCAAAACCATTCGTAGCCCTCCGTCGTTTCATATGAATATTCAATAGTATTCAAGCTATGTTTGTTGGCCTTAGTCAAGGCATAGTGATTGGTAGCTGCTGGGATTCATATGTTGCATAGATAGATGCGTTGGTTTGGGACAGTCGTATTATTTTGTTGGCCATAGTCAAGGGTATATACGGGTGGGTTCAAATCAACCTGGACAATGACGGGTAGAACTTGATATGTGACTTATGATTTGTTGGCCTTAGTCAAGGTCATAAGAGCATGGGGCAAAAATCCACATCGGGAGTTTCTAAGGAAATTGAAACTTGCTAGTGCTGCATACCATTTGGAGTTTGATAATGTTGGTAGGATTCCTTCAGCATTATCACACAATGATATTTGGATCCCGATCCTACTGTGAGTATTCGCTACTCCTCGGGAGACTTTTCACTTAACGATCAATGCTATAAACCAAGTAGGTGTCTAGAAAGGTGTTAGCGGGGCTACGCCCATAGGGAAAAGAGGTTATTTAATTAAGCAACTTCGCGAAAGTGTCGTAAAACCTCCCTCGAAGTACCGACACCAGCCTGGCAGAACGATTAACAAGTATTGTACGGTGAGATCAATCCCGACTAATTCTTCTTTTATGGTTTGAGGAAGGATTCGAGAAATAGTGGGAGCTATCCTGTTTAGATAAACTAAAAACCAATCTAAACTTACAAGAGCATCATGCTAAGTGTTTTCTTCTCTCTCTCTTAAATTGCAGCGACCCAGTGACTAGACATAGGTTACATCTAGATAATAAAATGACTGAATCTAACTGTTATGACTGGAAAAGGTCTGTCCAGATGTCCATTACCCATGACAAGCTGGGACACCTCTTAACTAATCAAACCCCTGCCGTCTCAGGACCAGTTTCCCCTGTCACGGATATTGATATCCGTAAGACATCGGAAAAAGACTGTACGAATGCTAAGTGCCTCGTGTTGCCCTCAGTTGATGGTGTATACCAGAGGCAGCACAAGAAGATGGACTTAGTTTCTACTTCCTCCATAAAAAATATTTATATGGACAGCAATCAAGTATCGCAAGATATGAGACCTCGAACGAATTGCTTCAAACGAGGTTGGCTGTCGGGTCATCTGTAGGGGAAAACGTCCTTACAGAGACTAGCTATTTTGATGAGCTCACGGACCTGAAGACTACATTGAAGAACGAGTCAAATACTGACTTGATTCTACAGTCTCTACCCTCTACTTATACCCTGAAGGAAACCAGGGAAGAAGGAGGAAAGGGAAGGGCAAAAGTTTCGGGACTCGATATAGTAAAGGAGGGACGTTCCTATTGTTACGGGAAAGGACATTGGCAGAAGGATTGCAGGGCTAGCGAAGCCAGTAGCCAGGATTCGAAGCATGTTGTGGCTTCGGCTTCGGGTGTGTTTGTAATAGAAAACTGTATGTCAATTAACCCTACTTCCTGGGTATTGGATACCGGATCAGGATCTCACATCTGTAATTCATTACATGCTCTGAGAAACCGTAGAGTTATCAGGATAGGTGATATGAATCTCAGGGTTGCTAATGGAATGAGTGTGGACGCTGAATCCGTAGGGAATATCACCTTGGATTGACAACTGGGCAGATATTGATTCTGCGTAACTGTTTGTATGTATCTAGTATGGCTTGTAATATCATATCTGTATCCATACTTTCTAAGGAAGGATATGATTTTACTTTTGTAAGCGATGTGGTCCACATCCACCTAAATCAAGTTCTGATTGGGTCGGGTACATTAGAAAACGGAATATACGTACTGAATCAAGCTCAGGTTTTCAGTGTTCAGAACACACTTAAAAGAAAGTCTCCGGACACAAATCAGACTTTCTTATGGTATTGTAGACTGGGTCACATTAATGAGACATGGTTAACAAAGTTACATAAAGAGGGATACTTGAATCCGTTTGAGTATCAGTCTTATGCTACTTATGAATCTTGTCTCATGGGAAAGATGACAAAGACTCCGTTCAATGGACACGGAGTAAGAGCGAGCGAGCTCTTGGAACTCATACACAGTGATGTGTGTAGTCCAATATCTACACATTCGCGAAGTGGTTATTCATACTTCATTACTTTTACAGATGATTTCTCTAGGTATGGACATGTCTTTTTGATGAAGCATAAATCCGAAGCCTTTGAGAAATTTTGGGAATACAAGAATGAAGTTGAAAACAAACAGGCAAAAGTATCAAGACATTGAGATCTGATCGAGGTGGTGAATACTTATGTGCCGAGTTCCTGGATTACTTAAAAGAGAATGGAATTCTCTCTCAGCTTACTCCTCCATACACTCTGCAACATAACGGTGTATCGGAGAGACGGAACCGAACCCTATTGGATATGGTACGTTCCATGATGAGTAACGCTGAGTTGCCGCGATCATTCTGGGGTTATGCACTAGAAACAGCTGCATATCTTTTGAACCAAGTTCCTACTAAGTCAGTGCCTACCATACCATATCAGATATGGAGTGGGAAGAAACCCTGTCTTAAACACTTTAAGACATGGGGATGTCCAGCTTTTGTCAAAAAACAGCATGCGAACAAGCTCGAGGCACGCTCAGTACAGTGTAAGTTTGTGGGATACCCAAAGAACTCCAAGGGGTATGTTTTCTATTACGCAGAGGAGCAAAAGGTCTTTGTTTCTCGTCATGCCCGCTTCTTGGAAACTGAGTTTTTAGAAAACAGATAAGTGGGAGCGCAATAGAACTGGAAGAAATTCCAGAACCACAAGCTATTACTGAAAGCTTGGTAGAACCAGAAGTTTCAGGAGAACCGGACATCCCAACGCTACTCCGCAGGAGTAGTAGGCAGTCTCATCCGCCCGAGAGATATTACGGTTTTCTCATAGACGGGGATCGAGAGGATTGCCATTGAAAATAATGAGCCTACTAGCTTCCAGCAAGCCATTCAGAGCGGTGACTCAGTAAAATGGCTGGATGCAATGCGGACCGAGATGGAGTCCATGTACACCAACAAAATTTGGACTTTGGACATTGCTCCAGAAGGTGTAAAACCCGTAGGCTGCAAATGGATCTTCAGAAAGAAGATTGGTGTAGATGGGCAAGTTGAAACCTATAAAGATAGACTTGTTGCTAAGGGTTTTCGTCAAAGACCTGGTTTGGACTATGACGAAACCTTTTCTCCAGTGGCTATGCTCAAATCCATTCGGATCCTTCTTGCCATTGCTGCCTTCCACGATTATGAGATCTGGCAGATGGACGTAAAGACAGTTTTTCTAAATGGAAATTTGGAAGAATGCGTCTATATGGATCAGCCGGAGGGTTTCATTCAGAGTGGGAGCAGCGGTAAAGTGTGCAAGTTGCTTAAGTCCATTTATGGACTGAAGCAGGCATCGCGGAGTTGGAACATCTGCTTTGATGATACTGTCAAAGAATTCAACTTTATCAAAAATCCGGATGAACCATGCATTTACAGTAAGATTGTAGGGAGAACTGTGGCATTCCTCGTCTTGTACGTGGATGACATTCTCCTAATAGGAAATGACATTCCTATGCTACAGTCAGTCAAAGGATTCTAGTCACAGAGGTTCTCCATGAAGGACCTGGGCGATGCCAACTACATTCTGGGGATCCAGATCTATCGTGATAGATCTAAGAGGATGTTGGGACTTTCGCAGTCCAGGTACATCGACACCATACTGAAACGATTCAGTATGGAAGATTCAAAGCGCGATAATCTACCGGCTTGTCACGGAATCACCCTCTCTAAAGAGATGTCTCCCAAGACTGATTTGGAAAGGGCTCGCATGTCATCTATACCCTACGCATCTGTGGTAGGCTCTATAATGTATGCGATGATGTGTACCAGACCAGATGTAGCATACGCATTAAGCATTGTAAGCCGGTATCAGTCGGACGCAGGGGAGAAACACTGGATAGCAGTAAAGAACATTCTCAAGTACCTGAGAAGGACTAAGGAGATGTTCTTGGTGTATGGAGGAAAAGACCTCCAGATCGAGGCCTTTGCTGACTCCAGCTTCCAGAGTGACAAGGATGACTCCAAGTCCATGTCGGGTTATGTCTTTACCCTCAATGGAGGGGCGGTTTGCTAGAAGAGCTCCAAGCAGGAAACCGTTGCTGACTCAACTATGGAAGAGGAGTACATAGCTGCTTGCGATGCCACAAAGGAAGCTGTCTGGATGAAGAAGTTCCTCACGGAGCTTCAGGTGGTTCCTACCATTGTTGATCCAATACCTCTATATTGTGACAACAACGGCGCTATAGCTTTAGCGAAGGAACCCAGGTCCCATCAGAAGTCCAGACACATTTTGAGACGGTATCACCTGATCAGGGAGATCGTAGATCGCCGGGAGATCGAGGTGAAGAGAGTAGATATGAAGAATAATACTGCAGATCCACTCACGAAGGCCATACCACAGACTCAGTTCGAGCGGCTGATCGAGATGATAGGTCTTCGATACGCCAGTACATGGCCCTAGTGCAAGTGGAGATTGTTAGTGTATATGCCCTAGAGGCCATTACTGTATCATACTAGTTTGTATATTACTTAATGGAAGCTTGGAATATTTACAGTTGTATAGACAATCTTACTCAAAATGGTAGTATGCTACTTGGTTTGTTTCTACTTCAATATGTGCATGTGTTTCTTTTAGCACATCGCTTATACATATTAGTGGAGCCCTTAGGATCTTTGCTTGATTACCAGCGTTGTGACGGCGGTCACACTAGTGGGGGCCGGGTAATCTACAAGAACATCCTTATACAGCTCCCTAGTCATAGGATTATCGAGACGGGGCATCGATACTCCGGAGTAGACTAGCGTATACGCTTCTCATCCCAGCAGGGGAGATGGTCTATCCCACAGCCATTAGTACGTCGTAGTGGAGATAGTATGCGGGTGCTCGTTAGGTTACGAGTATACTGGACAGGACTCGTCGAGAACTGTTGGTTGGTACTATACCTATCGTCAGATAACAGTTTCCAGGTGACAGGAGTACAGCTTAGTCCGTCGACTTGACACTGCTACTTCGCCTCGAGTGTGTTCCCACTGTACTTTGATTACTACCCTACCACGGCTCAAAAGAGTCATGCAAACAGGTAGTAGTTAGGTGCAGTCCCGAAGCACTTGGAGGCAGTAGAGGTTAGATAGGATTCGTCTCTCCCGGTATTGGGGGTTGATATCGCGCTGTGTCTAGGAGAGCCATTACACGGTCCCTGGCGAGGGCAAGCGAGAATTACTGGTAGTGTTTCCAGTAGTTTCTCAGGGTGTTCTGGGCTACACTCCGGCACGACTTGTACCGCTATTAGGGGTTTGACGTTTACCGCCCCCTAAGCCCGACATGCGATACTCATAGAAGAACAGACCGGACTGTACGGAGATTGTCACATTCGGGCTCAGTAGGAGTTCGGATGAGTTTACCTCTTCGGCCTTCTTATCGACATCTACCTGGGGACCGTTAGGTACAGCTAGTGCCGCTTGCGGTCTGTGGTTAAACCCACTGCCAGTGTAGTGTCGAGTTTTTAGATTCCCCATACAGAGAGTTTCCCTGCACTGGGCGAAAGGTGTAGAGGCCGTCCGGTTTTACGGCAGGGCTGCGATCACTTATGTGCACTTGTGCGCGTATGCTGTTCGGGCAGACAATGCTAGTGGGCTTTGGTTTAAGCCGGATCCTAGTGTTGTATGGATGGATTAGTTTTGTCTTCTGTGCATTCGCATTCTACGGAATGCGGATGCGGGTGTGTATGCACGGTTGTGAGGAGCGAAGAACAAAGAGGTGCCTCATTAGGGTTTTGACCGTTGGTTCGGTCAAAACCATTATGAGGTGAGGAAAATATTTACTAATCTTTTTAATGATAATTGTGCTATGGCTAATTGCTTTGACCATTTGACCATGCTTGACCATTTGACCTAGTTGACCATTGTTGACTTGGACTTTTCTTGAGAGCACTAGATCCTTCTTTTGCTTTTGGCTTTGGATTTGATTTGAGATGATAATGGTCAAATCAATGTAACCATCACACATTATCATGATAAGAGATTAGTAATTATTTTGTATATGGATCATTATCTCTTGCTCATTCTCTCTCTTCAAGTAAGAAGCTCCCATGGTTCCTCCTTCTTCTTCCTCTCTTGATTTTTCTATAGCTCTCATGTGTTGAGAAAAATAGAAACAAAATAGACAAACAAATCCACCATCATCTTCTACACCACCTAGGACTTCAAGAATAGCAAACTTGTTGCCCTAGTTACCTCGGCTTGAGGTGGAGCTCAGACTACAGACTCTAGGGTGGATCATCTTCGACTCTAGGAGGCCGCGGAGGTGACCAAGATCCGGATCGATTCTCGGAGCTTGCATGGACGAGGAGGACAGCGGAAAGAAGACCCGAAGTACTTGTTGCATGAGGTATAATCTCCTAAGTATAGTAGATAGAACCTCTTGTTGTTTGTTAGCAATGGTTTGGCAAAGATGCTCAAGTTTTAGTCCATGTTACCTTGTGTTAAAAATTTGATTTTTACCTATTCCGCCTCCCTGTAAGCAGCGGGGTGGGTAACGTGGACTTACAAGGTGTACTCTCCTAATACAAGGAGCTCTCACAACCTGAGAGAATGTAAAGGGAAAAGACAACCAAATAATCCTATTCTATTTCTCCAGAACCAGAAACCATCCTCTAACTGGAACAAGTTCCTTCGAGTTCGTATGTAACTATACGATGGAATATCCAAGAAATATGGATCTTCGTAGTGATAGGGAGTGTTCTGGAGAAATGCAAAGGTGACATAGGAGTGGCAGGGGTATACGTTGTTTCGTCGTGAATGATAGCAGTCGCAATTTCCTTTGCCTTTAATCTAATCCCTTTATATATCTTTACTTATTACCTTCTATACACCACACTTAGGCTAATTGGTTTACTTCCTACCCTACCTTTCGGCACTTGCCTATGGTTTGGAAGAAGACTATCCATTAGCGCAATAAGTGTACTCTTCTAATACTAGGAGCTTTCGCAACCTGGGAGAAGGTAAAGGAGAAAGACAATTGAATAATCCTTATTCTATTTATCCATAACCAGAAACCATCCTCGAGCTGGAACAAGTTCCTTCGAGTTCGTATGTAACTATACGATATAATATCCAAGAAATGAGGATCCTCGTAGTGATACAGAGTGTTCTGGAGAAATGCAAAGGTGATATAGGAGTGGCAATGATATATGCAACTAAATGACAATCCAAAAACCAAAGTGTTTTTAAGGAGGTTCGGTTAACTTGGTTCATGAGTTTTTAAGGTCAGACCATGGTCGCTGCCAAAGAGAGAGAGAAAAGATACACTCAGCGTGCAATCTAACCTAGATTAGATTGGTTAATCACTTTATCTAATCAGGATGGCTCCCACTGTTTCCTAAAATTCTCCTTCAAATCCTAAATGGAGAATTAGTCGGGATCATCTAAAATCACCCGAGGAGTAACGCCTACTCATCAGTGGGAATCGGGATCCAACTATCATCGCATGATAACTTTATGGAAGCCACTCAAGTCACCACACTTCATAAGGTATGCGCATGCCTAGCAAGTTTCCTGTATGTTTGAAACTCCCGATGTGGTTTTTACCCCTAACGACCCATGACCTTGACAAGGTCAACAAATCATAAGTCGCTAGTCAAGTTCAACCCATCATTATCTTAATTATCCTAGACCCACCCGCATAGGCCATTGACAAGGTCAACAAGGCTATGTGACTGTCCTAGTTAATCCACATCATGTGCTACATGTAAGCCCGCGGGGGCGCCCCGGCCGTCGACCCTACGCCGGAAACGCGGAAAACAAAAACTTTGCGAACTTTGCAAAACGGCACCATCGCGGACTTTTTACCCGGATCGGGCCATTAACCTAGCTAGCTAGCAAACGAGAAAAGAGTAGAGATGCTATACCAAGCGATCCGTGTCCTTCGGTCTTCGTCTCCACTCCGATCTCCTTCGGAATCTCCGTCACCTCCTCGCTCGTCGGAAAGGGCACCACGTAGCCGGAATCTTTTACGGGCTCCCGCCTCTTGACCGAGGCAACTCGGGCTCGAAGTTGGCTAGCCGACGCGTCCAAGAGATGCTGTAGAATAGCGTAGTAGCCATGTCTCTTTGGGGTTAAGAGGTTGCCAATTATGGAGGAATTTTGCACAAGAATTTTCCATGGATGCTAGAGGGAAAAATGGAGCATGCAATCAAAGAAATGAGCATCTCCTTAGAAAGGAGCTCGGCCAAGAATGCTCACTGGAAAAAGGATGTGTGAAGTGAACAAGAATTAATATTATGCAACCCAAATGAATTTCCCCTTTCTCACAAACCATCAGCACACACACAAAAGCACACACATTAATTAAACCCCACCCCTCACTCACAGAAACAGTGGTCGGCCCCTAAATTAGTGGGTGAAGGAAAATGAAGCCAAAACAAGTGGGAAAAAAGAATTAAAATCTAAAAGGAAAATTGTCACAAACATTTCCAATCTCATTCTTGTCACATAAATGCAAAAAGAATGATGCAAAGAGAATCTCATGATGATGGTCAAATCATAAAGCCACATATGCAAGAAAACCCCTCACAACTAAGTTAATTGCAAACTTGCAATTAACCCCCTCCAACGAAAAGTCCGGCCGTGAAGGAATAAAAGAAAACCGGCCGGAACGGAATGCAAACTGGCAACCCCAGAAAACCGATCCCGTAATAAATTACAGGAAAACCCCGCTACTGCAAATACATGCCCGCATTTGTATTCCCGCTGAACACAAATGCAAAGAGACAAAACTACACTATCTAATACTAAGATCCGGCTTAAACCAAAGCCGGCTAGTAAAAACCGTCCGATCACGATCCGTGCAATACCGCACGTATCTGATCGAACCCTGCCATATCTCCATACGGCCTCTACAGCGTTTCGCCCGAAACTTGAGTAACTGTCTGTGTGGTGGACTCTAAAGACTCGTCAATACTATGGCTGTGGATTTAACCACTAGCACGTCAGAGGTATTAGCCATACGTGACGGGCCACCAGCTATCGACCAAAAGGGACGTCGATGAGGAAGCTCACCCCGACACCCAACTGAGCCTGTCAGTGACAATATCCGTACAGTCCGGTCCGTTCGTCTATGAGCATCGCATGGCGGGCCTAGGGGGTTGGTAAAAGTCAGACCCCCAAAAGCGGTACAAGTCGTGTCGGAGTGTAGCCCAGAACACCCTGAGATACTACTGGAATACCTACCAGCAAATCTCCTGCCTTGGCCAAGGACTTTTCATGTTCTGGCTCTCCTAGACACAGCACGACCTCACCCCCAATACCGGGAGAGACGAACCCCTGCAGATCCGCTCACTGCCTCCATGTGGCTCGGGACTGTACCCAACTAAAACCTGTTTGCACGACTCCTTTGAGCCGTGGTAGGGTAGTAATCAAAGCACAGTGGGAACTCACACGAGACAAATGACGATCTCAGGTCGATGAACTAACCTGTACACATGTCACCAGGGAACTGCCATCTGACGTCTGGTATATCCCAACTAGCAGGTTCCCGGCGAGTCCTGTCCGGTGTACTCATAACCCAATGAGCACCTGTATACATCTTAGGTGAACCAACTGACACCAGTGGCTTGTGAGACCGGCCACCGCCCCTCGTCGGGGTCTCGACTGTATACACTAGTCTACTCTGGAGAAACGATGCCCTGTCTCGAATCTCCCACGACTAGGGACCTTTTAAGGATGTGCTTGTAGACCCCCAGCTCCCACTTATATGATCGCCCTCATACTGCTGGTGGTCAAGCAAGAATCCAAGGGGCTTTATCAACGTGTAATAGCGACTCGAAAGGTCACTTAAAGCAGTACACGATGATAAAGATAAACCAGATAGCATACTATCATCTCGAGTAAGACTGTCCTACTGGGACAGGTCCTCCCCTCAATCATTGCAATCACGTGCCTGTGATCCAATAATTGACTCTGAGGGCACTATCTCCAACAATCTCCCACTTGCACTCAAGGCTAATTATTGCGATGTCGCATACTCACAGCCCGTGTGATACCGAACACCCAACTCCTCTACTAGTCAGTCTCACAAAGCTCGTTTGCGAAACTATTGCGTTCGAGGAATAGCCTCAGTGAGTGGATTCGCTTTAATGTTTCTTTCTATGTCTCTCTATATCTCATGTTCGCAGAGAAAACTATCTCCCGAAATGAGCAATACCTGTCCTAGAATGTCTGGATGTCTGATGGGACCTAGCTCATAAATGAACTCCAAATCCAAACTTCTTAGACTGTATCGTCAACTGAACTTAATCAGTATCCTGCGCCATGCCTTCCCTCAGTTTCCACCTGGACCACCTGTCCAAAATACTGCCCCTCGTTAGAGGGAAAACTATAACTCTGACAGTCACTCTGCCATCCAGGTCACCTTGGAAGCTTGGAATGATAACCATCTCCTAAAGGAGGCTGCCGTTATCAAATCCCTAGAACATCCACTTATGTTCTAAAACTGCTTCCGACTGTTTCTCCAGGATTAGATCAATATCGACTTATTGCATCTACTGCAAGAACAACATCTGGCATGGTACTTAACATCTCATGATTGACTCAATTGCCTAAGCAAGTGATCTGTCAATCATGCGTATCCCTCTCCCCTTTAGTCTGTAAGACACCTTTAGAGAGGGTGACTCCATCAACTGCAGGTGCACTACCGTGTCAGGAGTCGTCCATTCTAAATACTCATAGAATGCTGTCAAGGTACCCAGATTGGGAAACCACCCAAATCTAGATCTAAAACCATAAATCTAGTAACCAGTATGTCTGATATAATATCCAAGTCTCCTGTGGAGAAACCACTGTGTGACGACCAAAGTATAACCGATCGTAGTATAGGAATATTACTTCCTACTCTGTGTATGTCATCAAATACCAAGACATCACACCCTACTACCTTCTTAACAGATCCATCCCCTATTCTGATGAAGTCAAACCTATGACTGTCACATCAGAAATAGATGATCTATCTCCGCTATATCTGCTTAAGTCTATAAATAGACATAAGCCTGATATCCACCAATGCTTCCGCTGCTCCCACTGACCACGACAACCCTCTGGCCGAGTCATATACACGTACGCTTCTAAAGCTAGTTTAGAACGACGCTATACTCATCCTCCTGCCGGGTCTCATAGTCTGGAACAACAGCAATGGCAAGTCTGGGTAAACAAGAACCTCCCTGCCACCGTCCTTGAGCATACCGAAGTACCTCTCAGGTGCCTGAGGTTACCCACCTTATCTGCGGAGTGGCCAATGGAATGTCAATCCAGATTGAATCTTTCGGTTCATTATCAAATCTTCAGTAATCGTTTGTGGTTCTGGAATCACTTCCAGTTCTACCATACTCCCACTACTGTTTTCTGAAAAATCCATTTTTAATAAAACTGTGGCGAGTCAAGAACAATATCACTATTGATCTTCCAGATGGTAGAAAGTCAACCCTCGTCATAGCCCGGGTCAACCCACAAACAGCCATTACTGAAACGTGCCTTGAGTTGTCCAGAGTCTGGTTTTAAGCATAAGCCGGACAACTCCCCGTATCTTAACAATGTCAAGATATGAACTGTTCTATATCCAAGAAACAGAGGCACTGATTTAATTGAACCAGATTCAAATCATGCAGCTGTCTCCAGAGCATGTCAACTAAATGGAAGGAGGCTGATCAGCGTTACTCAACTTAGGAATGCTTCCAATTATGAGTAACCTGAAAGAGAAACAAGATCTCTTAAACATTACTATCAACTGAATACCATGTACAAGTATCTACATCTTCGATCTCTTTGAAGAATCCTGATACTTGCTATACCCGGTTCTCTACTCTATTCAAATACCTATAACTCCTCAAAACTTAGACCCTGTGTTTCAACGAAACACATGTCTAAGAACTAGAGAAGTTAAAAGTAAACAGAATATAGTATGAGGACCAACCCCTCTGTCCTAATGGACACTGGACAACATACAATACTCTGTATAAGTCCCTTGAGTCTGATAACTCATTCACTGTGTGTCGTAGGTCGAAAACTGTACTTTTGGTTAAGAAGAATTACACCGCTGTTCAATGCTCCTTACCTAACCATCCACTGGTATAGGTAAATGTCATAGACATAATTTCAAAAAGGTTTGTCTCACTCTATAAAAATAGACGTACAGACATATCAATTTGAAATTGGTGCACAACAACGGATATTCAAAACCAAATATTTGCCGACCAGCAAACAACCCAGGTGGCTTCCTCAAATATCACCAATTCCAACGAATCCCGATATAATGAGGATGGTCACCTAATTCCCAATAACTTACTCCCCTTCATCATCTGTGAAACCATACAGATGTGAGACTCATACCTGGTAAATACATACCCTGGAGTAAGTATCTAATCGGGAAATCAGTTTTCTTTTAACAGTCACAGTGAAACTGAAACATTGAGATGTTTCGATGGGGTATCCTGGTATTCTTAGTAATGCCTCTTCCATTATCCAGATTCACAACTATAACTGTATAATTCTTTGCCACCTCTCCAAATCCCTTTATATGTCTTTAGTCATTACCTTCTGTACACCCCTTTAGGCCAAATGGTTTTCTTCCTTCCCTACCGTTCGGCACCAGCCTATGGTTTGGAAGAAGACTATCCAATAAGCATAATGGGTGTACTGTCCTAGTCCTAGGAGCACTCGTAATGCGAGAGAAGGTGAGGATAAAAGACAACCGAATGAACTTAATTCTTAGGTGATTTAGGATTGACAAAGAAGTACATGGTTTGGTCGTGAATAGCAGTCGAAATTTACTTTGCCCTCTTACTAATCCCTTGCTTTTTCTGAACTTAATACCTTCTATACACCGTTTAGGCTAATTGGCTTTCTTCATTCCCCACCGTTCGGCACCAGCCTAAGGTTTGGAAGAAGACTATCCAATTTGCGTAATAGGTGTACTATCTCCTAAACCAAGGAGTACTCGCAACCTGAGAGAAGGTAAAAGGTAAAGACAACTGAATAGTCCTATTCATTTTCTCCAGAACCGGAAACCATCCTCGAAGTCTTTCGAGTTCGTATATAACCATACGATGGTTTTGTCCAATGGAAGTGGACGTTCGTAGTAATACGGGGTGTCCCGGAGAAAAGAGTAAAAGTAGGAGTGGCAAAGAGGTCTGCAACTCTGACAATCCAAAAGCCAGTGTTAAGAAGGTTCGGTCAACTTGGTCACTGAGTCATAGTCTAGGGTCGGGTCAATGGTCGCTGCCAGAGAGAGAGAGAAAAGAAACACTCAGCGTGCACTCTAACCTAGATCAGAATGGTTATCACTTTATCTAATCTGGAAACCTCCCACTGTACCTCAAATTCTCCTCCAAACCTGAAAGAAGAATTAGTCGGGATCACCCGAGGAGTAAACCAACTCATCAGTGGGAATCGGGATCCAACCATCATCGCATGATAACGTGACGGAATCCGCTCACGCTATCACACTCCAGAAGGTATGCGCATATCTGGCAAGTTTCAGTACTTTTGAAACTCCCGATGTGGATTTTTGCCCCATGCTCTTATGACCTTGACTAAAGCCAACAAATCATAAGTCACATGTCAAGTTCTACCCGTCATTGTCCAGGTTGATTTGAACCCACCCGTACAAGCCCTTGACTAAGGCCAACAAGGCTATACGACTGTCCCAAAACAACGCATCTATCTATGCAGCATATGAATACCCAATAGCTACCAAACACTGTGCCTTGACTAAGGCCAACAAACACAGCTTGAATACTATTGACTACCCATATGAAACGACGGAGGGCTACGAATGGTTTCTGGCGAAAACCTTTAACGTAGTGAACTTGATATCGTTGAAGGAACGGATAGCTTTTTAGAAAATATAGTGACGAGAACCTTTACTAAAGAGGTCACTCCCGGTGAAGGGATCTCGGCTCTTTCCCCGTAGAATGGGGTGCAGGATATTCCAACTGAATACCACGGTGCAAAGCAAAAAGTAATCGGCTATAGTGAAGTTAATGCCCTGACGCAAACTTCTGTCCAAGGGGTCACTCCCGGTGAAGGGATCTCGGCCCTTGCCTCGTCGACTGAGGAGCAGGATATTCCAATGAATACCACGATGCAAAACAAAAGTAAACGTCCTTGCAATAACAGCTTTTTGAAAAGTGTTCCAACAACATCAGATTAGGTTTGTTTTTAACTTGCATTGATCCGAATCAATGCAGTCCCATCAATTGATCACACCAAAAAGAACGAAAATATACTGATGTACGTATATGCTATCCGCATTCGCCACTGGGTCCCGTCATCACCCGTTAGGTTAGCTAACTAACGACAGAGCGGGGACTGGACTAGCGCGGATGAAAAACATATACAACATCTACTAATATATATATAATATATAATTTTCGCTCATGGCGTGATAAAAAGCAACACAGAAATGTACAGCATCACAGAACAATACAGATATCTGGGATCCCCGGGTTTCACAGAGCCGCTGAAAACCCGACGTTCCCCTGGTCGTGTGGATAGCCTGTGCAATGAAATCCTAGACCCCTACGGGCGCGGCAAGTCACCCGCCAAAACCTGAAGCGAGGCAGCCCCCTTCAGCACCGTGAATGGACCACCCAGCACTTCACGGAATCCGGTAACCTGGGCACCCTTCCTGGGTCAACCTATACCCCCTACGAGTGCGGCGAATAGCCCGCCAATCCTAGAGTGAAGCCCCCTCCGTCTCAATGCCATGAGATGCGGGCCCGTTGCCCTCTAGAGCCCGGCTATCCGTGCACCCCTCCGCGGGGTAATCCTAGTACAGAAAGTAAAATATACATACAACGGGTACATCGACCGCAACCAGGTCGTGCCCCAAAAGAATAATACAAACAGGCAGTGACGGCAGTCCACATGTCGGACGCTCGCCCCGCAATATCAAATGTACATATAAAACAGAACTGTACTACAACTGCAACCAGGCTATCCCCACGACCGATCCGCAACAACACAGTACAATCACAGAACATCAACGTGAATGTCACGTTCGCAAATCCGTCTAACCGGGCTATAGCAGTTAGACGGGATTTACCGATCAAGTGACATTCACGGTCGCAGATATAATGTAAAAACTGTGAACTAACATGTTTAAAATATCCGATCGAACAAATTTTATCAAGTGGGCCCCATACACTACTGTAGCATTTACAGAAAAACTGGGCCTAAAATTAATATCCCAAAACCCCTATTTCCAAGTATAAGACTTACTGGGAAAATATGGTGCCACGATTCCTCTTTCCCGCCGCGGAAGAGCGGCCAAACCAGGGGTTTGGCCGTGCTTCCGCGGTCGAAGTCCTGGTTTGGCCGCGCTTCCGCGGTCGAAGTGAGGAACCAGTGGATCGTATTTTCCCAGAATTCTGATAATTTCTTGTACTTGTCTCTGCAATCACCAGAAAAATTTTAAGAGCTCAAAAAATTTTAACAGAGAACACATGTGCACAAAAATACGGTTTTCGGGTTTTTGTTCGATCGAGTTCTAAACGCGCTAGGGCAAGCTAGGGAAGGTTAATAACCTGGCTCTGATACCATTGTAAGCCCGCGGGGGCGCCCCGGCCGTCGACCCGACGCCGGAAACGCGGAAAACAAAAACTTTGCGAACTTTGCAAAACGGCACCATCGCGGACTTTTTACCCGGATCGGGCCATTAACCTAGCTAGCTAGCAAACGAGAAAAGAGTAGAGATGCTATACCAAGCGATCCGTGTCCTTCGGTCTTCGTCTCCACTCCGATCTCCTTCGGAATCTCCGTCACCTCCTCGCTCGTCGGAAAGGGCACCACGTAGCCGGAATCTTTTACGGGCTCCCGCCTCTTGACCGAGGCAACTCGGGCGCGAAGTTGGCTAGCCGACGCGTCCAAGAGATGCTGTAGAATAGCGTAGTAGCCATGTCTCTTTGGGGTTAAGAGGTTGCCAATTATGGAGGAATTTTGCACAAGAATTTTCCATGGATGCTAGAGGGAAAAATGGAGCATGCAATCAAAGAAATGAGCATCTCCTTAGAAAGGAGCTCGGCCAAGAATGCTCACTGGAAAAAGGATGTGTGAAGTGAACAAGAATTAATATTATGCAACCCAAATGAATTTCCCCTTTCTCACAAACCATCAGCACACACACAAAAGCACACACATTAATTAAACCCCACCCCTCACTCACAGAAACAGTGGCCGGCCCCTAAATTAGTGGGTGAAGGAAAATGAAGCCAAAACAAGTGGGAAAAAAGAATTAAAATCTAAAAGGAAAATTGTCACAAACATTTCCAATCTCATTCTTGTCACATAAATGCAAAAAGAATGATGCAAAGAGAATCTCATGATGATGGTCAAATCATAAAGCCACATATGCAAGAAAACCCCTCACAACTAAGTTAATTGCAAACTTGCAATTAACCCCCTCCAACGAAAAGTCCGGCCGTGAAGGAATAAAAGAAAACCGGCCGGAACGGAATGCAAACTGGCAACCCCAGAAAACCGATCCCGTAATAAATTACAGGAAAACCCCGCTACTGCAAATACATGCCCGCATTTGTATTCCCGCTGAACACAAATGCAAAGAGACAAAACTACACTATCTAATACTAAGATCCGGCTTAAACCAAAGCCGGCTAGTAAAAACCGTCCGATCACGATCCGTGCAATACCGCACGTATCTGATCGAACCCTGCCATATCTCCATACGGCCTCTACAGCGTTTCGCCCGAAACTTGAGTAACTGTCTGTGTGGTGGACTCTAAAGACTCGTCAATACTATGGCTGTGGATTTAACCACTAGCACGTCAGAGGTATTAGCCATACGTGACGGGCCACCAGCTATCGACCAAAAGGGACGTCGATGAGGAAGCTCACCCCGACACCCAACTGAGCCTGTCAGTGACAATATCCGTACAGTCCGGTCCGTTCGTCTATGAGCATCGCATGGCGGGCCTAGGGGGTTGGTAAAAGTCAGACCCCCAAAAGCGGTACAAGTCGTGTCGGAGTGTAGCCCAGAACACCCTGAGATACTACTGGAATACCTACCAGCAAATCTCCTGCCTTGGCCAAGGACTTTTCATGTTCTGGCTCTCCTAGACACAGCACGACCTCACCCCCAATACCGGGAGAGACGAACCCCTGCAGATCCGCTCACTGCCTCCATGTGGCTCGGGACTGTACCCAACTAAAACCTGTTTGCACGACTCCTTTGAGCCGTGGTAGGGTAGTAATCAAAGCACAGTGGGAACTCACACGAGACAAATGACGATCTCAGGTCGATGAACTAACCTGTACACATGTCACCAGGGAACTGCCATCTGACGTCTGGTATATCCCAACTAGCAGGTTCCCGGCGAGTCCTGTCCGGTGTACTCATAACCCAATGAGCACCTGTATACATCTTAGGTGAACCAACTGACACCAGTGGCTTGTGAGACCGGCCACCGCCCCTCGTCGGGGTCTCGACTGTATACACTAGTCTACTCTGGAGAAACGATGCCCTGTCTCGAATCTCCCACGACTAGGGACCTTTTAAGGATGTGCTTGTAGACCCCCAGCTCCCACTTATATGATCGCCCTCATACTGCTGGTGGTCAAGCAAGAATCCAAGGGGCTTTATCAACGTGTAATAGCGACTCGAAAGGTCACTTAAAGCAGTACACGATGATAAAGATAAACCAGATAGCATACTATCATCTCGAGTAAGACTGTCCTACTGGGACAGGTCCTCCCCTCAATCATTGCAATCACGTGCCTGTGATCCAATAATTGACTCTGAGGGCACTATCTCCAACACTACAAACAAGCGCCACTCAGCTACCATACACTACGCCTTGACAAGGTCAACAAACGCAGCATGAATACTAAGTACTACTCGTAAGAAATGATGGAGGGCTACGACTGGTTTTTGGCAAAAAAACCTTTAACGTAATGAACTTGATATCGTTGAAGGAACCGATTCGTTTTACAAATATATTGTGGCGCAAACTTTTGCTAAAGAGTTCACTCCCTGTGTAGGGTTCTCGGCTTTTTCCTTGTCGAATGAGGTGCGGGATATTCCAAACTGAATACCACGATGCAAAGAAAAAGAATCGACTATAGTGAAGCTATTACACTGACGCAAACTTTTTCCCAAGAGGTCACTCCCGATGAAGAGATCTCAGCTCTTGCCTCGTCGAATGAGGTGCTGGATATTCATAACCGAATACCGCTGTGTAAAGAAAAAGGAAACGTCTGTAATGTCAGTTTTTTTTTAAAAAAACTTGGTTCCAACAACATCATATAGGTTTGTTTTTCTTGCATTAATCGAAATTAATGCAGTCCCATCAATTAAACTATATCACACCAGAAAAGAACGAAAATATAATGTACGTATATGACATCCGCATTCGCCACGGGGCCCGTCATGCACCGTTAGGTTACTTAACTAACGGCAGAGCGGGGGCTGGACTAGCATCGGTACAAAACATATACAATATCTACTAGTATATATAAAAATATATATAACATTCGTCCCAAGCATGATATAAGCAACATCATAAAAGAGTGATAAGCATCATAGAATCACGGTTAATCTTGGAGCCCCGGGTTTCCATTGAGCCGCAAGTGAAACCCGACATTCCCCTGGTCATATGGATAGCCTGTGCAATATAAACCTGGACCCTTACGAGCTCGACAAGTTACCCGCCAAATCCAGAAATGAGGCAACCCCAATCAACAAAGTGAATGGGCCACCCAGCACTTCACGGAATCCGGTAATTTGAGCACCCCTCCGTAGGTCAACATGTACCCCTTACGAGTGTGGCGAATAGCCCACCAATTCTAGAGTGAGCCCCCCTCCGTCTCAACGCCATGAGATGCGGGCCCGTTGCTCTCTAGAATCCGGCTATTAGAGCACTCCATCGCAGGGTAATCCGAATATAGAAAAGAAAAGTATATACAATGGCGACATCGACCTCAACTCGGTCGTGCCCCAATAAAAGAATATACAATTTGGCAGAGACGGCAGTCCACATGTCGGACGCTCGTCCCGCAATATCAAATATATAAATGAATCTGAACTGTATTACTACCATTGCACCACAAGCTATCCACCATGACAAACCGATCCACAATATCAGCACATAATAGAACATCAATGTGAATATCACGTTCGCAAACCCGTATAGTCGAACATATAGCAACTAGTCGGGTTATACCACTCAAATGATATTCACAGTCGCAGCTATATCACATGCACTGATAAACACGCACACTTAAAATTTCAATCGACTAAACTTTTCCAAATTGGCCCCAAATGCAAATCCATCACTCAAACAAATCTGGGCCAAAACCATATATCACAAAAATCATATTTCCATGAACCAGAGCCCCAAAAAAAATTTGGGGCACTGTAGCCCAAAAATCGCGGCAGTTCAGCGGCAAAATGTGCCATTTTGCTTCGGTTCCGTGGCCGAATTTGGAGTTAGGTACCCAAATTTTTTTCTTAGCTCTAGTTTTTCCTGCACATATTTTTAAGATGCTCTGAAAAAAATTGAACAAGTTTTAAAATCGACAGCAAACATGGAAACATGGAATTACGATTCGAAAAAAAAAGTCGATTGACATTTTAACCTTCTGCAAACTAGCTAGTAAGGTTTATGGGGTGGCTCTGATACCATGTTGGGTTACGCTAATGCCCTGGTCATCAAATGCAGCCGGTGCGGAACTTAAACTTATGTTTAAAAACTTGGCGCTAACGAAACCCACCGGACCGAACTATAAACCCTATACTAGCTGACTACTAAACAGCTAAACTAAGTGATAGAAGTGTTATACCGAATGATCCGTATCCTTCGGTCTTCTACCATCTTCATAATCTCCTTGAGGCGTCTTGGATTGGGTTTGGCCTCCGGTCTCCCTCCATCGAAGATGGTCTACCTGAGGATTTGTAGTTCGAGCTCCAACCTCATAGCCGAGATAACTAGGGTACCTAGTTCGCTAAACTAGATAGCCTAGAGGATGTCGAGTCTAATGATGGATTGATTTGTCTCATAACACCCTAGGTTTCTCAACACATGAGACTTTTAGGGTAAGGTAGAAGAAGAAGCTTAAGGAAGATGAAAGTGTTGTAGTGAAGCAACCAAAGAAAATGGATAAGTGTGGTGAAGCAATAAAACTCAAGCCTCACAAAATATCTCACAACACAAAATAAATCAAGCATGTCACAATAGTAAACCATGAGTCATACCCATGAGTCACCAAGTGATCCATTCTTTATTTAAAGCTAAAGAACACCTCATCCTTCCACCTCATTAACCATTTAATCCTAAATGGTTAAAACTAAATAAGGTGGTATCTTCTAGAAGCACCCTTATAATAAATTACAAGAATACTCCTCAACCGTATATACATACCCGTATCCGTATTCCGAAAAATACGAATACAAAAAGATGAAAATAATCCAGCAATATAATACTAGAATTAGGCTTATACAAAAGCCCGCTAGTATTATCCGTCCGAATCATGATATGTTCACAAGTGCACGTATATGATCGAACCCTGCCGTAAAACCATACGGCCTCTACATCGTTTTTCTCGAAGCAGGAAAACCCTCTGTGTGGGATTCTAAAGACTCGTTAATATGCTGGCAGTGGGTTTAATCACAAGCATGTATGCGACACTAGTTGTACGTAACGGCTACCTGGGTATTGATCGAAAAGAAGGCAGAAGAGCAAACTCATCCGAACCCCTACTGAGCCTGCCTGTGATAATATCCGTACAGTTCGGTCCGTTCTTCTAAGAGTATCGCATATCGAGTCTAGAGGGGTGGATAAAGTCAGACCCCTAATAACGCGATATTTCGTGTCGGCATAAAGTCCATCACCAACTGAGAAACTACTGATCCAAATCAGTAATTCTTATCCACCTTGGCCAAAGAGTTCTGGTGATGGCCACCCGTGCACTACACGACATCAACCCCCAATACAGGAAGAGACGAATCCCCAACGATCCGCTCACTGTCTCTATGTGGCTTGGGACTGTACCCAACTAAAACCTGTTTGCACGACTCCTTTGAGCCGTAGTAGGGTAGTAATCAAAGCACAGTGGGAACTCACACGAGACAAATGACGATCTCAGGTCGACAGACTAACCTGTACACATGTCACCTGGGAACTGCTATCTGACAATAGGTATGATACCAACTAGCATGTTCCCAGCGAGTCTGTCCAGTGTACTCATAATCCAATGAGCACATGTATACTATTTTAGGTGACTCACTAACACCAATGGCTTGTGAGACCGGCCATCGCCCCTCGTCGGGGTTTCGATAATTATAACCAGTCTACTTCGGAGTATCGATGCTCAGTCTCGATACTCCCGTGATTAGGGATATTTAAGGATGTGCTTATAGACCACCCAGCTCCCACGTATATGATCGCTATCATAATGCTGGTAGTCAAGCAAGAATCCTATGGGCTCTATCAACATGTAATAGTGATCTGTAATACCACATAATGCTTGTACATGATGATAAAGGCAAACCAGATAGAAAACTATCATTTTGAGTAAGACTGTTCTATCCGTATAGGTCATCACTCAATCATCATATCACATGCCTACGATTACAATAATTGCCTTGAGGGCACTATAGCCAACAGTCATGCTTTTGTCAAAAAGGTTCATCTGGACAAACTCGAGGCACGTTCAGTATTGTGTAAGTTTGTGGGATACCCCAAGAACTCTAGATGGAACTATTTCTATTACGCTGAGGAACAAAAGGTCTTTGTTTCTCATCATGCCCGTTTCATGGAAACTCAATTTCTTGAAAAGGAGATAAGTAGGAGCGCACTAGAGCTGGAAGAAATTCCAGAACCACAAACTATTACTGAAAACTTAGTAGAACCTGAGATTTCAATAGAACCGGACGTACCTACGCCACTCTATAGATCTAGTAGGCAGTCTCATCCGCCCGAGTGATACTACGGTTTTCTCATTGATGGGGATCGAGAGGATTGCATCATCGATGATGATGAGCCAACTAGTTTTCAGGAAGCCATCACGAGTAGAGACTCGGTGAAGTGGTTGGATGCTATGCGATCCGAGATGGAATCCATGTACACAAACCAAGTATGGACTTTGGATTTTTCTCCTACTGGGGTAAAACCCGTAAGATGCAAATGGATCTTCAAAAATAATATTGGTGTAAATGGTCAGGTAGAAACGTATAAAGCTAGACTTTTTGCTAAAGGTTTTTGTCAAAGTTCAGGATTGGACTATGACGAAACTTTTTCACCAGTGGCTATGCTTAAATCCATTCGGATCCTACTTGCCATTACTGCCTTCCATGACTATGACATCTGGCAGATGGATGTTAAAACCGCTTTTCTAAATGGAAGTTTAGAAGAGTGTGTTTACATGAATCAACCAGAGGGTTTCATAGACAGTGAGAGCAGTGGAAAGGTATGCAGGTTGCTTAAATCCATTTATGGATTAAAGCATGCATCACGGAGTTGGAACATCTGCTTTGATGAAACGGTCAAGAAATTTGACTTTATCAAAAGCTGTATTTTTAAGAAGATTGAAGGAAGAACTGTGGTAATCCTCGTTTTATACGTGGATGACATTCTCCTGATAGGAAATGATATCCTATGCTACAATCGGCCAAGCTGTTCTTATCACAGAAGTTCTCTATGAACGACCTGGGTGATGCCTCATACATTTTGGGGATTAAGATCTATCGTGACAGATCTAAAAGAATGATGAGACTTTCACGGTCGATGTACATAGATACCGTACTAAAGAGGTTTAGTATAGAAGATTCCAAGCGCGGTAACTTACCCGCTTTTCACGGAATCACCCTCTCCAAAGAGATGTCTCCCAAGATTGATGAGGAGAGAGCTCGCATGAGCATAGTGCCCTACGCTTCGATGGTAAGGTCGATAATGTATGCGATGTTATGTACCAGACCAGATGTAGCTTACGCACTTAGCGTCATAAGCAGGTATCAGTCCAACCCAGGTGAGAAACATTGGATAGCAATAAAGAACATTTTTAAGTACCTGAGAAGGACTAAGAAGATGTTCTTGGTGTACGGTAATGGGGACCTCCACATCGAGGCTTTTACCGACTCTGGCTTCCAAAATGACAAGGATGACTCTAAATCTGTCTCGGGTTATGTGTTTACCCTCAACGGAGGGGCGGTATATTGGAAGAGTTCCAAACAGGACACCGTAGGTGACTCGACGATGGAGGCTGAGTACATCACTGCTAACGATGCCGCAAAAGAGGCAGTCTAGATGAGGAAGTTTATTTCTGAACTTCAGGTGGTTCCATCCATTGCTAATCCAATACCTTTGTATTGCGATAACAATGGATCCATGGCTTTGGCAAAGGAACCACGGTCCCATCAGAAATCCAGACATGTCTTGAGGCGGTATCACCTGATGAGGGAGATCGAGGTGCATAGAGTAGATACAAAGGACAACACGGCAGATCCATTCACAAAGGCCATCCATCATGTCCAGTTCGAGAAACTGTTCGAGATGTTGGGTATGCGGTACGCCAGTAACTGGCTCTAGAACAGACGTTGGGTACTTAATACACCAATTATAGGCCTTAGTGCAAGTGGGAGATTGTTAGATATGTATGCCTTAGAGGCCTTCGTTGTATAGGATGCTAGGGATATGTTTGTACAGGACAATCTTGCTCGATATGATAGTATGCTATTTGGTTTTCCTTTATCTTAACGTGTGATATGTTTTACTTGTTATTTCATATCTTGTATACATGTTGATAAAGCCCATAGGATCCTTGCTTGACTACCAGCGTTGTGATGGCAATCATACTTGTGGGAGCTGGATAGTCGATAAGCACATCCTTAAAATGTCTCTAGTCATGGGAGCATCGAGACTGGGCATCGATACTCCAGAGAAGACTAGTATATACATATCTAGACCCTGACGAAGGGCGATGGATTGGTCCCGCAGCCATTGGTGTGGTGCACCTAAGATTATATACAGGTGCTCACTGGGGGTGAGTACACTGGACGGACTCGCCGAGAACTTGCTAGATGGTATTATACCTAACGCCAGATAGTAGTTCTCTGGTGACATGAGTACAGATAGTCTGTCGACCAGAGGTCGTCATTTTTCTCGTGTGAGTTCCCATTGTACTTTGATTACTATCCTACCACGGCTCTACTGAGTCGTGCAAACAGGTTTTAGTTGGGTATAGTCCCGTCCCGAGCGATATGAAGGCAGTGAGCGACTGTTGGGGATTCGTCTCTTCCGGTATAGGGAGTAGATTTCGTGCTGTGTTTAGTTGGCCAACACCATAAGTCTCTGGCCAGGGTGGATTGAGAATTACTCGTAGTTGGACCAGTAGATTCTTGAATGGTCTTGAGCTACACCGCCATGACTTGTCATGTTATTAGGGTCTGACGTTTTCCAGCCCCCTAGACCCGGCATGCGATACTCTCAGACGAATAGATCAGACTGCACGGAGATTGTCACGAATAGGCTCAGTAGGAGTTCGGATGAGTTCGTTCATCGGCCTTCTTTTCGATAGGTACCTGGGTAGCCGTTACGTATAGCTAGTGCTACTGACGGACTTGTGGTTAAACCCACTACCAGCGTACTGTCGATTATTTAGAGTCCCACACAAAGGGTTTCCCTGGTTTAGACGAAACGATGTAGAGGCCGTATGGTTTTACGTGCAGGGTTCCGATCATATACGTGTACTAGCTACACGGATGATATTCGGACGGATAATACTAGTGGGCTTAGGATTAAGCCGCATTCTAGTATTATATTATTGGAATATTTTTTATCTCTTTGAATTCGTATTTTTTGCAGTATGAATACGGATATGTATAGACGGTGATGACATTCTTATAATTTTACAAGAGATGCTTCTAGAAAGAGACATCTCATTTTTGGTTTTATCTATTTTGGAAAATAGATTAATGAGGTGGAAATGGAGATATTTGTGGCATGGTTGAAGCATGGCTAATTCATTTGTTTATTTCATTTAACTTTATTATTCAAGCATGGTTGTGTTTTTCTATGGAAAAATATTGCATGCTTGATTATTGGAAAAGGGTTAGCCATTCTTCACTTGCTTACAAGACTTGGTCATTTGTGTTTTCTCCTTCTCTCTCCATTTTTGCTCTCCTCCTTCTTCCTCAAACCCTAACCCTTACATGTGTTGTGAATCCTAGGATTCTTTGAGATAAAAACAGTCCAATTAACTCTCTACTTCTCCTAAGCTACCTAGATTAGCAAACTAGGTACTTTAGTTTCCTCATTCTTGAGGTTGGAGCTTGGACCATAGACTCTTAGGTGAATCGTCTTCGACACGAGGAGGCCGACGATCGAGCTTTATCCACATCTTCTAGGAGCTCAAGAAGAGAAGAAGATGATCCGAAGGACTAGATTCTTTGAGGTATAAAACTCTATCATAGTAGTTTAGAACCTCTATGTTAGTTATATGTGTTTCCTAGAGGCCATTACTGTACATACGATGTATATTGTAGTGGATGCGTGAACATATATAGGGAGGAATTTCTCGCTCGACATGACAGTATGCTATCTGGTTGCTCTTTATCTTAACTTGTACAATGATTGTCTCTATGCTACATGTTGATAAAGCCCTTAGGATGAGTACTTGACTACCGGGACTATGATGTAGATCATACTAGTGGGGACAGAGTAGTCGCTAAGTACATCCTTCAAATGTTCCTAGTCATGGGTGTATCGAGACAGGGCATCGATATACCAGAGTAGACTAGCGTATAGCTTCTCGACCCATGTAGATGGGCGATGGATGATCCCATATCCATTGGTGTTTGACATCAGAGACAGTATACGGGTGCTCAGTGGAGACTGGGTACACTGGACGGACTTGCCGAGAACTCCCAGATGGTATTAAACCTAACGTCAGATGGCAGTTCTCTGGTGACACTGGTACAGGTTAGTCTGTAGCCCCAAGATCGTCATAGAGTCTTGTGTGATTCCCACTGTGCTTTGATTTCCACTTTACCACGTTCAAGAGGACGTGCAAAACGGTGGCTTTTGGGTACAGTCCCGAATCACATGGAGTCAATGAGCGATAGGAGGGGTTTCGTCTCTCCCGGTATTGGGAGTTGATGTTGCGCTGTGCTCGATTGGCTATAACAGGAAGTCCTTGGCCAAGGCTGCTTCAGAGATATACTGGTAAGTGTTATCAGTAGTTTCTCGACCTGTTATGAGCCTCATATCGACACGAATTATTAAGTTACTGGGGTCTAACGTTTACCACCCCTAGACGAGATATGCGACATATCAGACGAAGAGACCGGACTGTACGGTAGTGTTACTAATTGGATTCGCAGGAGTACGAGCAGGCTTGCTTGTTGATCTTCTGATCGCTCAATCCGTTACGTTTAGCAGACCGCTTACGGCTTGTGGGTGTTTGATATGATCATCACCTGCTGCTGGCGTATTGACGAGTCTTTAGAGTCCTACACAGAGGTTTCCTGGCTCAAGCGAAACAGAGTAGGAGCACATATGAGATATATGCGGGACCGAGATTGATATGATATGTGATACCGTATTCTATTCTCGCGATATATGATATTGGCCGGGTATATGTGAAATAGCCGGGTCATCGGATCAAGTGTTGATTCGATGAACTGATACATATTATATTAGTCGGTTATTTGTAATATAGCCGGATTATTAAATCAAGTGTTGATTTAATAATTTAATGTATAATTATATATGTGATAGATTACATTACATTAACTAATATAAGCTCACTTAAATGATTCTTTTTCTCACTTGATGATACATTGATATATATGCGATATATGTTAATTGTATTATTTTCTTTTGTTACAAAATATTGTATATGTAATATATGATATTGTAACATGCTAGGTTACAAATGCAACTAAGGTTTATGAGACTTGAACCATGCTAGGGTTAGATTAGGGTTTATGTTTATTATTAAGGAAATCCAAAATTGTGGAATTAGTCATGGTTGATATTTTGGAAGAAGCTTGTAGGCTTCTTTGACTAAGTCCATCCTTTTGGATATTTCTAATATATTTGTTAACCTAACCCTAACCCTAGCCTATGGTTTATTCTCTACATGAGTTAGCCATGATACTTTTAACCCTTGGTTACATTTCTAACCTCCATCACAATACATTCTCAATTGAGCTTATTGAGATTCTTCTTCTTCTCCATTGATTTTGCTCTCTTGATTTTTCATGTGATGGAAAAAAGTGTGAGAAAAAGGAATCTAAAGTGAACAAAATTCCTACTTCATCATCCTCTACTACTTGCCATTTAGTATAGGGTGTTTGCTTCACTAATTCCATGATTAGTGAAGAGATAGCTTGGGTTAGTGTCTCCTCGACGTAGATCATCTTCGGCCTCGAAGTCTTCGAAGCAAGCATGTTCGTTTCTTCAAGGGAGCCTTTCTAGAGTCCAGAGTTCACGATTGCAGCGAAGGGGACTACTACACAGAGCTATTGAAGTGAAGGACCCGTCTATAAAGGTTGTATTCCTTGCTCACTAGACTTGCAAAGTGTTTGCATTTATATTTCCGTCGATTTCAAGTTAACGATTCTAAGTTAGGGTTAGCTAAAACGGCAAATTTTTGAATTTGGTATGGACAATGCCTCCCGAAACCTTGCTGCTGTCTTAGGTAACCCTGCACTCTATGTGTTATGCTAGTTAGGGTTTCTAAAAGATCTTGGATGTTTGATCGATATTGCAAAGTATAAAATCGTTTTTTGTAAATTCCGCCTTCCCACAAACCACGTGGGGTGTGCGACATCGACTTACAACCATACCATATTGGACATGATTCGCTCCATGATGAGTAGTGATGATCTGCCTCTTTCATTTTGGGGACATGTGCTTCAGACAGCGGCATATCTTTTGAATCAGGTTCCATCCAAATATGTGCCTAAGACTCCATATGAAATATGGAGTGGAAAGAAACTATGTCTTAAATTCGTTAAGATATGGAGTTTTCCGGCTTATGTTAAAAAGCAAAATCTGGACAAACTGGAGGCACGATCGGTTCTTTGTAAGTTTGTGGGATATCCTAAGAATTCACTAGGATATCTATTCTACCACACTGAAGAACAGAAGGTGTTTGTGTCTTGTCACACCGTCTTTTTAGAGAAAGAATTTCTTGCAAAAGAAATTAGTGGGAGCACGGTAGAACTGGAAGAAATTCTGGAACCACAAACTGAAATTGAAGATTTGGCGGATTCTCAGGATTCAATAATCCCGGACAAACCTCAGCCACTCCGCAGGTCTAGTAGGATTTCTCATCCGTCCGAGAGATACTACAGTTTTCTCATAAATGGGGATCAAGAGAATTACATATTGAAAGAAGATGATCCTACTAGTTTTAAACAGGCCATTACCAGTAGGGACTCTAATAAATGGTTGGATGCTATGCGATCCGAAATGGAATCCATGTACACCAACAAAGTTTGGACTTTGGATATTGCTCCTCCTGGGGTAAAACCCATTGGATGCAAGCGGATCTTCAAAAAGAAGATTGATGTAGATGGACAAGTGGAAATCTATAAGGCTAGACTTGTTGCAAAAGGTTTTCGTTAAAGACTAGGAGTGGAATATGACGAAACCTTTTCTCCAGTGGCTATGCTGAAATCCATTCGGATCCTATTTGCCATTGATGTCTACCATGACTATGATATCTGACAGATGGATGTTAAAACGGCTTTTCTAAATGAAAGTTTAGAAGAGTGCGTTTATATGGATCAGCTGGAAGGATTCGTAGACAGTGGGAGCAGCGGGAAGGTGTGCAAGTTGCATAAATCCATTTATGGATTAAAGCAGGCATCGCGAAGCTGGAACATCTATTTTGGTGAGACTGTCAAGGAATTTGACTTCATCAAAAATGAGAATGAGCCTTGTATATATAAAAAGATTGTAGGAAGAACTGTCGTATTCCTAGTCTTGTACGTGGACGACAATCTCTTAATAGGAAATGACATTCCTATGCTACAATCGGTCAAGTTGTTCTTGTCACAAAGGTTCTCCATCAAAGACCTGAGTGATGCCTCCTACATTATGGAGATTAAGATCTACAGAGATAGATCCAAGATATTGTTAGGACTTTCACAGTCCAGATACATAGAGACCATACTAAAGAGATTTAGTATGGAAGATTCCAAGCGCGGTAATATATCCGCTTTGCACGGAATCACCCTCTCCAAAGAGATGTCTTCCAAGACTGATGAGGAAAGGGTTCGCATGAGCATTATAGCCTACGCTTTGGCGGTAGGATCTATAAATTATGCAATGCTGTGTACCAGACTAGATGTAGCTTACACGCTTAGCGTGGTGAGCCGGTATCAGTCGAATCCAGGAGAGAACCACTGGACAGCAGTGAAAAACATTCTCAAGTACCTGAGAAGAACTAAGAAGATGTTCTTGGTTTACGGTAATATGGACCTCCAGGTGGAGTCTTTTACTGACTCAAGCTTCCAAAGTGACAAGGATGAAAGCAAGTCTGTCTCGGGTTTTGTGTTTACCCTCAACAGAGGGGTGGTCTGTTGGAAGAGTTCCAAATAGGACACCGTCGCAGACTCGACGATGGAGGCTGAATACATTGCTGCCAACGATACCGCAAAAGAAGCGGTCTAAATAAATAAGTTCATTACTGAATTTGAGGTGGTTCCGTCCATTGTTCATCCGATACCTTTGTATTGCGATAATAATGGGGCTATGGATTTAGCGAAGGAACCACGGTCCCATAAGAAATCTAGACACATCTTAAAGCGGTATCACCTGATCGAGGAGATTGAGATCCGAAGAGTAGATACAAAAGACAACACGGCGGATCCATTTACCAAGGCCCTCCCTCAAGCGCAGTTCGAGCGATTTTTTGAGATGTTGGGTATGCGATATGCCAACAACTGGCCCTAGAGCAGACGTTAGGTATTCGGTACGCCAATTACAAGCCTTAGTGCAAGTGGGAGATTGTTGGATATGTATGCCCTAGAGGCCTGTATTGTATAGGATGCTAGGGATATGAATGTATATGACAATCTTGCTCGGTTATATAGTATACTATTTGAGTTGTTTTTATCTGAACATGTGTATTTGTTTTTCTTGCTGCTTTGTATTGCTTATACATGTTGATAAAGACTCATTACAGTAGTATACTATTTTGGTTTGTCTTTATCTTAACATGTGCATATGTTATACTCGATATCACATGTGGCGGATACATGTTGATAAAGCCCGCAGGATTTTGCTTGACTACCAGTGTTATGATAATGATCATATCTGTGGAAGCTGGGTGGTCCATAAGCATATCCTTAAAGATCCCAAGTCGCAGGAGTATCAGGACCGGGCATCGATATTCTAGAGTAGACTTGTGTATACGTTTTTAGACCCCGACGAGGGGCGGTGGTTGGTCTCACAGCCATTGGTATGATCACTTAAGATTGTATAAGGTGCTCACTGGGGGTGAGTACACTGGACGGATTCGCTGAGAATCTCTAGATGGTATTATACCTATCATCAGATAGCAGTTCCCAGGTGACATGAATACAGGTTAGTCTTTAGACATGAGATCATCATTGTCTCATGTGAGTTCCAATTATACTTTGATCACTACCCTACCACGGCTCTACTGAGTCGTATAAACAGGTTTTGGTTAGGTACAGTCCCGAGCCACATGGAGGCAGTGAGTGATTGTCAGGGATTCGTTTCTCCCGGTATTGGGAGTCAATATCGCACTGTGTCCGGTTTGCCAGAACCATAAGACCTTGGCCAAGGCAGTTGAGATTTACTAATGATTAGATCAGCAGTTTCTCAGATCGGTCTTGAGTCAAATCAACACAACTTATCAGGTTATTAAGGGTCTGATGTTTACCACCCTTTAGACCCGATATGCGATACTCTTAGACGAAGAGACCGGACTGTACGGAGATTGTCACGGATAGGCTCACTAGGGGTTCGGATGAGCTTGCTCATCGGCCTTCCTTTTCGAAAGGTGCCTGGGGAGCCGTTACATATAGCTAGTGCCAATGACGTGTTTGTGGTTAAACCAACTGCCAGCGTACCGTCGAGTCTTTAGAGTCCTACACAGAGGGTTTCCCTGGTTCAGGCGAAATGATATAGTGGTCGTATTTTGATACGTGCAGGATTTCGATCGAATGATATTACTAGCCTGCTTAGGATTAAGCCGGATTATTAAATCAGGCATTGATTTAATAATTTACATATGCATATTTCGATATGTATATTCTAATGTTATCCGGACATTCAATCGGACGGTTGATAATACTAGCCGACTAAGGTTAAGCCGGATTATTAAATCAGGTATTGATTTAATAATTTACATGTATATATTTCAATATGTATATTCTAGTGTTATGTTCTTTGTATTATTCTATTTTTGGATGTTCATATTTTGATACGAATACAGATATGTATATACGGTAGAGTGTATTCCGTATTTATACGGAAAGGCATTCTAGAAGGAGGACACATCATCATGTATTTTCCATTTGTTTTTGTAAAATGGAAATGAGGTGTAAAAGTGGAAATGAGATGTAAAAGAGAGAATGGTGTGAACCATACTTGCATAGTTTGCACAAATGAATTGTAAATTCATTTGTGCAAACTATTCAAGTATGGTTATGTTACTATATTGGAAAAATGGTTTATACAAAACCATGGTTGATGTTTTTCCTCTCATGAGTTTTTCCCATTCTCATTTTTTTAGTTCTCTCTCCTCACTAGCTCTTTTCTTGAGCTCCTCCTTCATCTTCCTCCCTACTCTCTCATGAATTAAGAAACAAGGGTGGAAGAGAGATAGAACATTACCAGAACAATATACCACATCACTAGATAATCTAGATTAGCAACCTAGAGCTTTTAGTTGCTCCACTAGGTTTTCTGTGTGGAGCTAGAGCCATGAACCACATCTCTTGGATGGATCATCTTCGACGGAGGAGGGCTCACGGTCAAGCTCGATCACGGAGACCCTATGGAGCTAAGAAATAGGGTAAAAAACCGAAGGACATGAATCTTTTGGTATAACTCTTTTTCAGAGTAGCTAAAACTCCTCATGTTTACTAGTTTAATATTTGGTTAGATTCTAGGTAGTCGTTTCTAGCGCCAAGTTTTTTAAAAGTTAAAAAATTTCGTTCCACAACGGCCGTGGAACGCTAGGAACCCCAACAACCATGATGTTCGAAGACTGCACTGCTCTGGGGTACTGCACCATGTAAGCATGGTAATGTAAATGAGAATAGTAAACAAGTATTGCATGATCGTGTAGTGAAAATATAGTGAACACGAACTGTATTGTTAATGTGTCGTAAAAAGGTTACTAAATGGGTAAGCTAACTAACATAAGTTTAAGGGTGAATGTCAACCAATCTCAAGAGTATTCTCAAACTCAAGGATAAGTCCCTAGGAGCAAGGAAACACGGGCCTGAGTGGTGAATTCATAATGTATTGTACCGTTTCATCCTGGTACCACAGCGACGTTATTGTACCGTTTCAGCCCGGTACCACAGCGACCTGATGGGACTCCTGAGATTCCGATGGATTCATACTCAAACTACCCCCAACACCCTGTGTAATCTAATCTTACAATTATAGTCATAAGCCTTGCCCGAATTAATGAATACATAAGAGGTGTACCATTTCAAGATTTAAATCGAGTTCATGTATTCATGTCAAGTTCAAGTATTCATGCCAAGTGTTCAAGTCAAGTCATTAATTATTCATGATTCGGGTCAAGTCTAGTCAAACATGTAATAGATTTGATCGAGTCAAGAGTATTCATGTCAAGTCATTACGTATTCAAGTTCAAGTTTAAGTCAAGTTTTCATGCGATTTGGTTTCCATGAATTTACAAATTATATTTAGGGAGTAGGCAAGTGATAACGCTGATTGTCTCCAACTCTCTGAGGCTCAAGAGAGAACATGTTACTTAAACCCAATCGTTACATAGTACACCTGCAAGCTATTGGTTTTTATGTGAAAATATAACATTTTGAAATTTTAAACTGTTTATTTAAAATGATCCATATGTAAGCTCGAGGGGGTTTTATATAAAGTACTTTATTTGAAAACATCGAGGGTGTTTTAAGAAAAATATATTAATTAAAATATTGAGAGTATTTAATAAAAATATATTTTAGATGTCGTGGTATTTTAGTGACAGAACCTAACTTTTAAGAGTTTGTGGTATTTTAATGAAAAATCTAACTTTTGGAAAACTTGAGGTATTTTAATAAACTTAATCTTTTAATTTAACGTATTTTATTGAAATTAAATTTTGCAAAATTGCTTTCTTTTAAGTTACAAATAGATGATAATTAAGTTATTTTTTTAAAAAAATTGTTTATCTTTGTTTTAAAATTTCATATTTTATTTTCTTTCGAGAACACGCTTTGTGAAGTGCTCCGATCTTACCTACTAGACCTAAGATTTGCAATAATCCGCACCATCTTTTAATAGGACTCCCCTAAAGAAGGTTGTAAGGACGTAATTGTAAAGGGAAAAGAATATCGATTAAAAGCTGTATTTTGAACTTGAGGCTATTTTAATGAAATATTTATTCTTTAGGTTAACATCATGATTTATGGATTAGGGTTCATGTGTACGTGCGGGATAGGTCATTACCCCGTATGCTAATTATGTTAACATATCACAAAATATATAAGTATTGAACAAAAATAAAGAATATGGTATTTAGTCGTTACTTTGCATATCACAACTAATATGGTTTTGTTAACATGTCATAAAAATTTTATTAAAAATAAATCTAGCAATTATGTGAAATGAGAGTCATGGGTTACAATTTTATAGTATGGTGATATTAGTTATTTATTTTAAAGTGGAATTATACGGATAATAATTTAGAAATTAAAAGTATTCGTAATAACTAGTATTGTAAACATTGATTCAAGCAGCAATAAGAGAAAGGAAAAGAGATATCGAATTTGGGACTTACGGGTTACGCTATCTAGATTGGATCAAAGTAGATGAGGCAGAAGAAGCCGGGACCAACGACTCAAAAGGAAGAGGCGAGCTTGGGCTTCTAGCTTCACAAAGGAACCTAGCTTGAGAAGAACTTGAAATTGAGAATAAACTTTTGAGTGTAAATTTTCAGAATAATTTTGAGGGGAGGAGTGTTGAGACAGCATGGAATTTATAGGATATGAAGAAGATGAGTATGATGAATTAAAAGAGAAATTAAAGTGGATTAAAAAGGGTTAATGGAGGAGATGAAAGGCCCGGTAGCTCACTGGATTAATATAGGGGTTTTGGTGTATGAAAAACAGCAGAAGGGAGGCTAAGGATCGCTCGTGCAAAAGACGGCAACGAATGGAGCAAGGGGGCAGCCTAAGGGCGGCCTAGAAGTGGGTTGTTGCCTCGAGGTTCGTGCCACATGCTCCATAGTGTGTAAATATCGTATTTATGTATTTCTTTTCTGTTGCAACGTTTCATTACCACAAGAAAAATATTTAAAAATATTAGTGTTGTTGGGATTCGAACACACGGGTTATGGGACAACAGTGTAGGGACTTAACCAATGAGTTATAAGTTGTTTCTTGCACTTATTCAACAAGAATTAATTATAACTCCAAATCAGAACAGAAATACACTCTTTTATTAATATTGGATTAACAAAAGTGTACGGGGATTTTAGAGTTGTTACAGGTTAGATGTTACATGCAACTTTTTTAGATGTTACAGGTAACTTTATATATTACATGCAAGTGGTTAGATATTACATACAACTTTTTTAAATATTACAGGCAAGTGGTTAGATATTGCAGGCAACTGCTTAGATGTTAAAGGCAGCTTTGTAGATATTACGGGCTAGCGGTTAGATGGTACATACAACATTTTTAGATGTCACATGCAAGGGGTTAGATATTGCAGGCAACTGCTTAGATTGTAGATATTACATGCAACTATTTAGATGTTGCAAGCAGTTGTTTAGATGTTACGGCAGTTGTTTAAATGTTACAAGCAAGTGATTAGATATTACAAGTAAAGATCTACAGTAATAATCATGAATAACATAATCCACACTATCGACCAATAACACAATCCATACTATCGACCACTGCTCTAAAAAATTTCCCTCCAGCGCATCTGCTACGTCTTGGTCCTCAATCAAATGCCATGCTCTGCTTATTTTCTCCCTCCGAATGAGTATCGAGAATCTCTGCAGCTCTTTTACATTTAAGAACCACTTAGGAAACTTACATACATTATCATCATATATGCTGAATTCATTTTTCAAAGAAAGAAGAAAAATTACAATATAAAGGAAAAATCATACTTACTTAAGGATTTTCAATGATATTGCGCACTGGTTACATGCCACAGATACCGACAGCAGCATCAACAGTGGCGAAGAGCGGATAAACCTATAATATACACAATCAAAGAAAAACAAAGCTTCATATTGTCTAAAATAAATGAGAGAAGACTCATTTAAAGTAAAATGACTAAAAGAGTCTGATTGAAACAAAAAATCAAACGCTTGGCAGGTTGAGAATTCTTACCTTAAACCTCAACTATCTTTAAAACGAGGAAGAAACCATTATAGGTGTAGATTATATTGTAGGTGCAGATTATTAAGGGAAAGATAAAATGAAAGAAAAATATAGCTCAAATATTCAAGTGTACAATAAAGAACTTCCTTTATATTCTTGATACTTTGTTTTCTCGAGCCCAAAGCAAATGAAAGGAGGAGAAGGCGGCCATGGGGTAGCGACGATAGGGAAATTTAGTGGAAGTTTTCACTCTCTTTTTTGGATGGCGATAGGACGAAGACGATCAATATGGAAGAGGAGGCGACAGCGATGGGATGGCGGCAATTTAGCAGAAGTTTTCCACTCTCTCTTTTGAGTATGGGGCAACCATAGGGCGACTCGATGGGACGAATCAATAGGTCAGTGGCGATCGATGTAAGAGAGAGAGAGGCAGCAAGGATCGATGACGGTGGAGGATCGTCAACGGTGGAGGCGACAGCGAGGATCGTCGACAGTGGAGGCGGCAGCGAGGATTGTCAATTATGCTAGGGTTAGGGTTTTCAAGGACAAGAGGCGAGTTGGGGCGGCAAATTGGGCCGGTGAGTTAGGACGGTCGACCTTGCATGGATAGACGACGACGGTGGTGACGGCAGCAATGATTGATCGTGTGAAAAAGTGTTTTGTAAATAACCGCAATCAAGACGGCGTCGCTAGTAGCTAGCTGCGATTAGTACGGGTCGTCCGCAGGGAAACGTGAACTCTTTTTTTTGCTTTAGACGAGTTGATAAAAGAGATGGGTGATTGTTGTCATTTTATTTTAATACGGATATAAAATTTATAATAAAAATGCTTGTAGGGTTCATAGGACTTGGTAGTTAATGGATGAATATTAAAAATGACTCTTTTTATCTTTTAATAGTTTAAAAGTAGAGCGATAGTGATGATTGTGGATTAGAGTTCTTGGAGGGAATTAGGATTTCCCACTACCAACCCTTGTCTGTCCATTGATCTCTATTCATGTCAAACCCTTAACAAAACAAGTGTTTAACCAATCTCAAATCGTGGTTGTGACTATCAATAAATTGATAGCGCGCCCGATAAGAAGGTTAACATTTATTTTGCTAAAATTTATAAACTTTAAAATGTATAAAAGAAATTAAAAGATTTTTTCATCCATTATTCTACCATATCCTACAAACCCTATCAAGTAAGCAATTACTCGCTCATGGTTGATCTAGAAGAGAGGTTGAAGAAGAATGAAATTATAATTAAGATGCAGAAAAATAATGCGTAAAAGTAAGTACGCAAATTAAATGCGTAAAATAAATGCAAAAAGAATTAAAATAAAAACCACATTTATTAATCAACTATTGCATTACAACTTTTCTCCTTAAAAAGTAGATTACAAGAACCCTAGTTTGCTCTAGATCTCTCTCTTTTAAGGAGATAGATGAATAGATGATTATGTGATCACTTTGATGATTTTGAATGCACAACTCTCGGACCTATATATAGACTTTGAAACCAGAAACCCTCGATTCCATCTGTGAGTATATGCAATTAAGATCATGATCCTAAAATCCCATATCCAATGGCCCAGATTTGACCGCACTTCTGTCGCATAATACCTACTTTGGCCGCGGATCTGCCACTTCCTGGTGGAACTGGGTTTTGAGATTTTTTATGGCTTTTTGTGTCGATATTTTGATATCCTTTTGATGTATAGATTCTGAAAATATTGCTCTGAGTCTCTACCGTTGCTAGATTTCTCGATTTGCTTCTAAAATTTGGCAGATTTGGTTCCGATATCCCGATTTAACTTGGATCTCTTACTTAGATTCCCGACCTGAGCTAATACCTACACAATATCTCAAATCAAACTGTGAGTAGCATTTGTTATTTTTGAGATATTATTCTAACCATTTTATATGATATTAAATCTTAAGAATATTGATTAGGAATATTTGATATGATATGCATCTTTTAATTATTAATATTTCATTTAAATATTATATGCATATATTTTCCCTAATTATATTAATTATAAATGTAGAAATATATGATAATAAACTTATACAAATAAACCCACATATGTTCTCTATTTACAATTAACACCTTTTTGTAGTTAACAATAGTAGGGAAAATGTTCATACAAATGTGCAGTATTTTAGACTAATCAAATACCCCCAAACTTATTTTGATCGTCCTGAGCAAACTAGTTATTAAAGAGAAAAAGAAAAACCTAACCAGCACACTTTCTTAGGCAACATGATTGCACTGAGCACGTGCAACAGGCCTTTAAATCTCTAGGTATCTCTAGTAGGAGAAGTGTTGTCTCCTGAGGGTTTTCAATGGATTACACCCAAAAAATCTCATAATAAAATAAAGAAAATGAAAGTTATATAAAAAGATAAGGAACTTATAAAAGAAAAAACTTGAAAATAAGAGTTTTACACTTTTCTACCTTTTTAATTGCCATGAACCATATCTTAATAGTCATGAAAAATGTCAGAAATCACATCATCCCTCAATAAAACATCGCCTTTAGTCTTCCTCCCTACCTTTCTTCCAAACATCGATCATATACCCTTATGTGTATGTAAAAGACATCCCTACACTTAGAGAATTCAATTTAAGCTATCATACTCTTGTCCATCTTCCTTAGTACATTTTAGTCGATGAATGTTTTATAGATGGAATTGCTGATACATTCTTCATGCGACCGTTAATACTTCTTGAGGTACTAACCAACCGATTACCAAATGTGCTCACTCTTTTATGCGTAATTAGCAATGTCCTAGTCTTGCAACACCTAAGGCTTAGCAGTGACTCCCAAACCCGTTGATCTATGGCACTAGGTGATAAGACACCCTTACTATATTTTTTTCTTCTGCGTTAAGTAATTACAAAACCAGTGTTCATTTTTCTTCACCTTTTATATTTCATATGTCATTTATATTTTTTTATATATTATTTTCCTTCATACTAAGGCTTTTAGATAAGAGCATTTCAAGGTATTCTCTACTATCCCAAGTTTCAAGATGGTGCAAGTGCGTATGGTAGGGTATCAACGTTCAAATATTTTGACTCAAGAATAGGGACTATTTTTCAGATTTATTTCTATCCGTGGATTAGTGATTCCTTTCATCTTACTGACCCTTGGGACAACAGCTCATGCCTACCCATTACTAGCTTTGTTTTAAACATCTAATTTTTTTACATTTCTTAAATTTCTTCCTATATGTATTTTTCACTTTCTAACTTTTATTATCAAAAAATTTTAGTGCTTTTATTTAGTATAATACAAAATGATGCGTGAATAAGCACAAAGCTCCCACCAAACCTATTTGCAACAGTATCCTCACTGATGTCATCTTTTAATCTCAAGATCTTTAGACTTGGGAGGAAAAGTTCTCAATGATTAGTAAAAGGGGAAAAAGTCAATGATAGTGAAATCCTCCCCCAAACTTATTTTTGGCTCACAATCATACTAAATTTTTTTTTAGCCAAAATATTTTTCTCCCCTCCAAACTTGAGTAAAACAGTTTTTTTCTTCATTATTAAGCATTTAAAATCATAAGAAGGGGGGGTAAATATTATCAGTCCGCACAAAGTTTTACAAAGACCAAAACTCAACACCAACCATTCAAATATTTTATCAATGTAACACCATACTTGGTAGAAGATTATGTTACATATAGACATGAAGACGTGAGGAGGAGATAAGAGGTGTAATTGAATGGGTTTACGTTTCGGTTGATAAAGACGAAACAGTGATGATGGATGAAAATGAGAATATGAAAGATAAGTAATAGGTGGAATAGTTACATTCTCGTACGGGATAAGAAGAAGGGGTGGCGGTTCAACTTCTTCGGGTCGAGGTTGATTCATCACAACACCCATGTCTTTTAAGAATGCGAGTTCTTCACTGAAAATGTCTTCAAAACTTTCATCGATCTTCCGAATGATAATCTCATCGGAAAGAAAGGTATGATACTCGGATAGCTCGAGTAAATCATTCGACAAGCCAAAGGATTCGGACTTGGGTGTGGACTTATCGACAGAAGGGTCCTCACGTGTATAATAAATAGAAAGATCAAACAATAACGCACTAGTAGTGTCGAGATCAGCATCATGAAGCTCCTTAAATTCGTAACTGTCGGAAGTTATCTTGTCGACAGAACATACATTAACTATATGAATATAAGGTTCGGAGGGTTGACTTCCTAACTTGTAGATGTTATGCTCAATTTTCATCTTCCCAAAAGACAGGTTCATTGAACCGTTATGACAATTGATTATCGCATTGGAAGTTGCTAGAAAAGGTCGACCTAGAATCACCGGAATTTGGTTCTGTAGGTTTTCTACAAGATATGTATCTATAACTATAAAGTCCACAGGGAATATAAATTCCCCAATTTTGATCAACACGTTCTCTAGCTCACCCCTAGGGTGGGTGATAGATCGATCGGCCATCTAAAGAGTGCAATGCGCAGGTTTCAACTCTGATATGCCTAATTGCTCATAAACAGAATACGGAAGCAAATTAACACTAGTACCTAAATCGAGTAGAGCATGATTAATGTTTTTCCCCCAATAGCAATAGATATTGTAAGACAACCGGGGTCATTACGTTTCTTAGGCACATATTGGGTAAGAGCATTGCTCATATTACTCGCTAAGAAAACCTTTTTAGGCATTTGAGTTTTCCTTTTCCTAATACACAATTCCTTTAGAATTTTAGCATAAGATGGAACTCGTTGGATAGCATCTAAGAGAGAAATATTTATGATAACTTGCTTAAAAATTTCCACAATCTTCTCCATTTGGGGACTTGGTCTGTTGGCCCTCAACCTGTTTGGAAAAGGAGCTTTATCAATAAGGGTTGGGTCCAACATTTGAGGAGAAGTTTATGGGAATGGAATGGATCCCAAAATTGGATTTAGGATGGTCGGAGATGGTAATTCATTCAAAGAAGTGGGCTGAGGGTTCGAGCCTAGTGGAAAACGGAGAATAGGCTCGGAAGAAGATGTTAGATCAGACGAAATAGGAGTAGAATTAGTAGCCGGGGTATCATCAATATCATCAACTTCAACTTATTCCCCAACATGATTATTCAACACTCTTCCCGATCTCAACATAGTTACGGCACTCACATTTTGATTTTAAAGGATGAGATTTGCGCTTTGTGAGTGGACGGGATTTGGTAGAGATTGAGATGGAAGTCTCCCTTTCTCTCTCTCACTCATCGCGGCATTTATCAGTGCAAGTTGTGCTTCGATCGATTTTATTCTTTCACCGTGGGAAGTAGTTTTTTGCATCAGCATTTGGATAGATGGTGTTAAATTAGCCGTCGTTTGTATGGACTGTTTAATAAACGTTTATAAGTTTCGTTCGAGTGCAAAGATTTTATTGGTATCGGCCGTCGAAATATTGTTATAAGGAGCAAAGTTGTTGGCCGGATTTTGATAAGCTTGCGATTGAAAGGGCTGATGAATTTGTTGTAGTGGTGGTTGTTGCTGTGGAGGAAGCCTTTGATAGTTATTTTGGCTTGGGAATTGATTTTTATTTTGAGACTGGTTTTGGTTCCAAGCAAAATTAGGATAATTCCTCCATCCCTAATTATATATAGATGAATAAGGGTCATTCATAGGTTGTTGCTGAAAAGCAGCATTGGTTTGTTCATGACCTTGAGACGAAGGATTCAAAGGACATTCTTATGTTAAATTTGATGGGTTAAAACAGCAACTACACACGGTTTAGGGAGCATAACTTGGTTTAGGGAGGCTGAAAAGAATTTGCTTTCCATAGCTTTGAGTTTCTTTTACATTGCAGCCATTTCCGCTTTCATTGCGATGGAAGCGTCAAGCTGATGGATACCTGCCTTAGATGAAGATGATGTTTGTCTAGTGCTCTCCTATTGTAAGGTTTGTTTGGCGAGATCTTCCAGAAATTGCCATGCTTCGCCATCTTCTTTTGACATGAAATGACATTGACAAATGGTTTCAAGCATTTGTTTTGTTGCTGGATTAATACCCTCATATATAATTCGGAAAAGTTGCCATCTATCAATTCCGTGATGAGGGCATTGGACAAGAAGATCTTTAAACCGTTCAAAATATTTCCAAAAGGGTTCGTTGGGAAGTTGGGCAAACTGGTTAATCTCATTCCGAATATGGGCAGTCTTGTGATGAGGATAGAATTTCTTAAGGAATGCTTTAACGAATTCATCCAATTTACTAATAGAATGTGTGGCAGTGCTATAAAACCACTTTTCTGCAAGATCGCACAAGGTAAAAGGGAGAAGACGTAATCGCAGAGCATCCCCTGAAAGTTGGGTTGTGCTCATCATCACACATACATTTTCGAATTTAGTTATAAAAACGTATGCATTTTCGGATTAAAGCCCGTGAAATTTGGGCAACAAGTTGATGAAGTGGGATTTAATTTCAAAATTATCCCTATTGGCTGGTGGAAAAGACAGACACGTAGGAAGGGGTCCGCGTACGGGATAGCGCCTGTCTTGAAGAATGATGCGTGGTGGATTTTACGCACCTACGGGTGAGGGCAGGGTGGTGTCATTAAAACCTGATGGAGATCCATCCATCTCTGGAGATGTGGTAGGTGGAGGAGAAATAGAAGTTGAAGAAGCGTCAACTTCGGAGTCGACAGCAAAAACGCGGACTAGACGGGCACTAGAATCCCGTGTCCAGCCGATCATGCACTAAGCGGGTTTAGTGCACGTGGCTGTATGTGATGTGTGTGAGAACGCTTTTAAAGAAGGCTTGTTTTGAAAAAGATCGGACGTGAGACTTGACTCAACAAATCACAAAATGCACAATCAATCCCTAGAACAAGGGTCACCTAGATCAAGTTACTAGACCGCTCTTAGACTTCCAAAGGACAAGTCGCAGGATCGATTCTCTACTACCTCTTTATCAATTTTTGGCCAGGTAAGTGGGAGGTATCTGCTATACGAATCACTGAAATAGCGGGCCTAATTAAGTAACCACTTTCCTTAGTCACACTTGCCTTAGACACCACAAGAAAAATATGGATAAGCAATAGATTACCCATGACCTTCCTATGTCCTAATTGAGCGTGACAGTCCTTAGAGCCTTGGTCTAGATATTTTTTTATTAATATAAGGTGATTGTTCACCACCGGAAATGGAGACGAACCGGGATGGATCGTCTTGCTTGAATCTGAGGGCAGATGCTATTTGGATTTATCCGTCCACCTCTCCGAAGATACCAAGTTGATTTATGGCACCGTATATCGGAGGTTTGAACGGATGCGGCCGTTGTAGTGTGACTTTATCAGATTCCCCCTCATTTGTAAAGGGTTTTTGATTATGGGGACGCTCTTCCCTGCAGGCGCAAGCCCCTGCAGTTAATTACGTTACAGCATTACAATAACCACTTTCTTCTGCTCCGAAAGTTCACTTCGTGTCATGTGTGTTTTTGTTTGTTTAGATTGCATGTGGATTGTATACGGAGACTAGTTTCTGTCGTCACCCGTAGGGCGCGGATCAGTCCAAATCTGTATATTTTAGATTTGGGTTTGCTTGATTTAAGGATCGTTAATCTGGTTTGAGATTAAGATCGACTTAAACATATGAGCATTTGGGCCCAATTATTTTAATTTAAGGACATCGCGGTCCATTACCGTCGCGTTTGGGGCAGATATTAGTTTAAGGACATTTCGATCCAACATTCCTATTTTGGGGAAACATGTTAGTTTAGGGACGTTTTAGTCCATTATTGCTATGTTTGAGGCGAGGTTCTGAGGTGTGCACGTCAATTTGGATGTGCATCAATGTATGAGGAAAGGAGTTATTGGTTGTCGGAACTCGCCACCTCTCTGAAGACGTTGAGGAATTACAACGACATATATCAGAGGTGTAGAAGGATGTACCCTTGAACCAAATCCCGTATTTGAGGGAAAAAGGGGTTGTGGTGGACCTAAGAATCGTTAGTCATATTTGAGACTAAGATTAGCTTAGAAGATACGAGATGAATATCGTTTTGGATATCATCAAGGAGCGATCATTAATCATGTTTGAGGCTAAGATCGGCTCAATAATGTTTTTAAGGATCATTTTTACTTAAGATCCATCAAAAGAGCATTTGGGCTCAGCTGCAAGAAACTTTGGAGGCATAGCCAATTTGGGCTTAGTCTGCCTACTCTTATTCAAAAAGTGCTAAGCACTCATTTGGGCTCTATCTGTTCAGCAATTTTCTCTTTATGAAAAAATGATAAGCACTTATTTGACGCTCTGACACTCACATGGGTGTCATATGAAGCATTTGATTATGAGCGCCGCCAAATGAGCGTTGAGCACTCTGCCACTTTGGCTGTTTATGGAGTGCTGGGAACTTTTCTCTCTTTTCTTCTTTTTTGACGGCGCCCACGTGAGGAGCACGTGAGGCGCTGGGGAGCTGCTCAATCAGTGCTAAGCACTTAGCCATTTTGGCTGTATATGAAGTGCTAAGCACTTTGTATGTGGCGCCCATGTAAGGAGCACGTGAGGCGCTGGGGCGTGGCTCAATTAGTGCTAAGAACTTTGCCGTTTTGGATGTATGTGAAGTGCTATGAAATTTTTATATGGCGCCCGTGTGAGGAGAATGTGAAGCGCTGGGCGCTGTTAAAGAGGGACGCCCATGTGAGAAGCACTTGAGGCACTAGTTTTTTTTATATAGAGATTTAATCTCTGTTGATGGTATTTTGACCATTAACGGTCACCAAGATCACTATTTTGAGGATCTGTGATCATGTTTTTTTTAAGAACTAAGTTCTTGATTCGAAGGAACTGAATTCCTGGAGTATTATGAACTCCATATTCTTTCTCTTTTAGGTTTGTTCTTCCCTGAATCTTTGATTCTCAAGAACAAGATCTTCCCGATGAAAATTAAATTCACAACTTGTGAGAGACTCGCCTTGTGGATCTCAGATCCAGAGAAAAAACTAAGTTCTTTTAGAAGGGTTCAACTCTTAGATATGTTGTGTAAAAGAGATGTTTTGATCTCGATGTTCTCTTTACCTAGGGTTTCGAGAATGGAGCTCTTCTTCTTTGAGAATTGATTTCTCTCCCTCTGTTTTTTCTCTCTGTGCCTCTGGTCTCTGGTGTCTGTCCTCGTCTCTTTTTCCTCCCATCCTTGTTGTGTGAGACTTGAAGTCTCGGGGCCTTTATATAGTGGAGGAAAATTGTTGATTAGTTTTGAGAAAATCTCTCATTGAGAGATTCCAATTGATTTAATTAGTCTCAAAATTAATTTGGGGAATTTTACCCACCGTTGGATTTTTGATCCAAGGACTTCTGTTTTTATAGAATATATTTTATTTTTTTTAACGAGATTGGGGAAATATTTTCCCTATACAGAATTTATTCTGTAAAACGGTGATTTTTAATCACTATTGGATTTTTAATTCAACGGCTCTCTATTTTACAGAGAGCAATCTTTCTTATTTAGAAAGATTGAGAGAATATATTCCAGAATATAATTTTGTTCTACAATTGGATCTTTGATCCAACCGAGAGTACCTTTCTTATTTCAGAAAGATTTGGGAAATGTTTCCTCCCAACAGAATTTAATTCTGTATTTTGATGATTTATCTTCTCCGTTGGATTTTTGATCCAACGGCTCTGTTTAGCAGAGAGTATTGTAGAATTTAATTCTACCTGGACGCTGGCGCTCACGTGTCGTGCATGTAGACGCCACTTAAGAATTTAATTCTTAAGATGGGTATTTCTATGCTTTGCACATTGGCGCCTGCGTGAGGAGCACGTGCGGCGCCATCTAAGATTTTAACTCTTATGTAATGAACTCCTCTGTGTTTTGCACATTGGCTCCCATGTGAGGAGTACGTGAGGCGCCACCATAAAATTTAATCCTATAAGATTGGCTCTGGCTCTGGCGCTGGCACCCTCGTGGAGAGCACATGAGGCGCTGCCTCATTAATGAAGGTTTCTTTTCACCTTCTTTCACTATTTTTCCTGAGTCAAACTTTCTTTTCCAATGCTTTCTTTTGTCAGAGTTTGGAAATAGTTTCACTATGCACAACATTTTCTGTGCCGAGACTTAAATGCCTCCTTTATAATCTAAGCAATGCTCCTCTTCTCTCTCATTTTCAGAGAATCATTTTAACAGAGAAGATTCATGGCTTGCAGTCGTCCGCATGCTAATCGGCAGCCAAAGGAGGCGCCTTTTGAGAAAATTGTTCCTCGCTTTGTTTCACGCTTGGTGAATCCCGCTCTCACGGATGACCAATGTGATACGGTGTTGCACGAGCTCTTGACTCATAGAGGATCTCCTCTCCCCATCGGCTCCATTTGGCTCCGGATGATCTTCCTGTTCGTGCTCGATGACATTCCCCCTTATCCAGCGGAGATGATTTCGATGGTGCTCGATGCAGCGGAGGACAAGGTCGAGTGCTTTCATGAGGCACTTTTGATTACCAAGTCTCTGAGGGATCATTCTGTTCAGCTGCTGAGCCTGATACGGGCTCAGTGGGCCATCATGTCTGCCTTCGTCAATGGGCATGGCGCTAACCGATGGGGAGCAACTCCTCGCGAAGATCGTCGTTTCGACGTGGTGGAGAAGGCTGAGAGGATTTTAGAAAACTTTATTTATAGTTTTGTAAGCCCTTGTACTTTTGAGCTTGTGTTTAGTGATCTATTTCCTTTAGCATAAAATGTTTATTTAAATACTTTCCTTTTATCGTTGACCACCAAGTGCTTCATTTCTAACACCTTTTCTTTCTCTGGTCGTATTGTTGAAATATACGTGCAACATACATGTGCGCACATGCACTTTACCCTTAGAGATTTTTACTAAGTGCAAACGCCACTGATGTGCTCGTGTCATGCACTAACCCTCCACACGCGTATATGAATGAGCCTGATTTCACACATATCTGTAAACGAAATTTAAACCGGTGTAAACAAATGCCCCCACTACTTTACTCACGGAGGTATACACGTGAATGAAGTAGTGTAGAGTAATACATAACATACGACCAGTTTTGGGCTGGTGTATCGTACATAACTTTTAGAATCTTGATCCGAGAAGATAGTGAGCGGACACAAGCGTCGTTATCCATCATTAACTCAAATCTCAACTCTTAAAGGATATAGTTCTAAACTCTGAGGCCCATGAGCTGCACCCTTCTATTTCTTTATGTTTTAATCTGGCGCGAAGTAGTTTATGTACTCATTTCAGAATTTCTAATTTATTTACTCGTTTCAGAGTTTATAGTTTATATACTCATTTCGAAGTTTCTAGTTTATTTACTCGTTTCGAAGTTTGTAGTTTATTCACTCGTTTCGGAGTTTGTAGTTTATTTTCACTCGTTTCGGAGTTTGTAGTTTATTCACTCGTTTCGGAGTTTCTAGTTTATGTACTCGTTTCGGAGTTTGTAGTTTTTTCACTCGTTTCGGAGTCTATAGTTTTTTCACTCGTTTCGGAGTCTTTTCACTCGTTTCGGAGTCTCTAGTTTATTCACTCATTTCGGAGTCTCTAATTTATTCACTAGTCTCGGAGTCTCTAGTTTATTCACTAGTCTCGGAGTCTCTAGTTTATTCACTCGTCTCGGAGTTCCGATGAGTCATAATCACTCCGTGCTGGTATGGGATGATCTCCGATATTCTTTCAGGCTTTATATGAGTTGCCTTCAAGACCCGAAGCTGGGAATATATCGTTGCTTCATGTTTTGCTTTGACGATATCGCGCCGATTTTTTGCTGAAGTAGGGTAAACATCTGTAAGACTTCTATACTGTATATATCGTAGTTGAAGTCCGGAGCTAGGAATATACAATTGCTCCAATTTCATTTGATAATCGCATTCACATCTACTGAAATGAGGGGGAACATCGGGATGGTCTCTAGGATGTATATGCGCCGTCGAGACTTGGAGTTAGGATTTTTCCGTTACTCCATTTTTTGGTTTCGACCCTTGGGTCTTTTGTTGACATTGCATCTGCACTGAGAAGGAACGTCGGGATAGTCTCTGAGTTGTATATAAACCGTCAAGACTTGGAGCTAGGATTTTGCCATGGTTCCATTTTGTTTCGACTCTTCGGTCTTTTGTTGACGTTGCGTCTGCATCCCGCTGGGATGAGAAGAACGTCGAGCTGGAGCTAGGATCTTTACCATCACTCCACTTTTGTTTGTTGACGTTGCTTCTGAATCAAGAAGGAACATCGAGTTAGAGCTGGGATTTTGCCATTACTCCTTTTTGATTTGGCCCTTGGGTCTTTGATGACGTTGCGTCTACATCCTGTTGGAATGAGAAGAACGTCGAGCTGATCTCTAGGCTATAGATATTGCCGTCAAGATCTGGCTTTCTCTTTGACGGAGCCTGGTGGGAAAATATGGTTCCCTTTCTTTCATTTGTGCCCATAGATTGTATACAAGAGTCAATATGGACATACTTGCAAACCAGAGGAAATTTTTTTTTTGCCGCGACGCTCTATCTTTTCAGCTCTTCATATCACGAAAGTCACGATTGCCCAATTATTTCGGCTATTTTTTGCGATGCCCAATCATTTCGACTATTTTTTTATATTTTTACTCGCTGCTTTTTATTGCGAGTTGCCCAAATATTTCGGCTGTTTTCATATGCATATTTTTTCACTCGCTGATTTTTATTGCGAGTTGCCCCATCATTTCGGCTATTTTTATATGCATTTTTTTGCTACTCGCTGCTGTTTCTATTGCGGGTTTGGAATCTGATACCGAACTTGGCATCAACATCGCTATGACAGGAATATTTTCAGGAGTGAATCATCATTTGCCGTGAAAAAACTTAGAGTTTGACACCTATTTAGGCATCAGTATCGCTACAACTGGAATATTGCCAGGAGTGAATCATCATTTGCCTTGAGAGGACTTGAAGTTTGATACCTTTTTAGGCATCAGCATCGCTGCAACTGGGATATTTCCAGGAGCGAATCATCATTTTCCTTTGTTGATTTAAACAAAGGTGGCTTAGCAAACAAGGTTATGATCCTGTCGACTAAGGCTTTTTAACTTTATGAGTCATAAGGGTTCATAAAGGTATTTCTCCCTACGAGTCGTGAGGATCTCGTAGGTGTATTTTCTCCTTAAGAATCGTGGGGATTCCCAAGTAATATTTTCCCTTGTAAGTCGTAAGGATCTTGTAAGAGTATTTTCTCCTTATAAGTCGAGAGGAGTTACAAGTGTCGTTCACCATATGGGGACATTTCTCGCCATTGGTGAAACTTGGTGGGGAAATGTTTATTTGTGCCCATGGATTGTATACAAGGGTTATTATTGGACCGCCTGTAGGGAAACTTTGGGGGATGTGATGGCTTAAGAACGGGTTCAGATCGCTGTAGCTTAAGGCTTTCAAATCTTATGAGCCATGAGGGCCTCATAAGGGGAATTCTCCTTACGAGTCGTGAGGATCTCGCAAGTGTAATTTCTCCTTAGGAATAATAAGGATTCCTATGTGTGTTGCTTCTTTGTGAGTCGTAAGGATCTCACGCAGGTATTTTCTCTTCGCAATATCGAGAGGACTTTGTAAGTGCATATGAATTTTTTATTTCATGAGTTTGCACCCTTTCCGGGTTTTCATAAACTCGCCGGCAGTCCTACTGTTCTTACTCACGGCTTCCTTTCGGGTTTTCATCTGTGCCCATTTTTCTTGTAGACATACCATTTTTTTTAACGAGATCGCGCCCTTCTGGGTTTTCACAAGCTCGCCGGTAGCCCTGCACGGCGCCCTTTCGGGGTTTCATCCGTGCCCATTTCGCTTGTAGACATACCTTTTTTTTTTGCGAAACTCTCGGAAATAGCTTCGTTGCAGGCGACCCATCTGTTTGCCGGTAGGATTTGAGGGTGGCTTCATAGCTGGAGTAGCTGTGTAGCCGATAGGGCTTGAGTTGCAATTCTCGCCGTCGAGATTTCGATTTCCATTTAGATCTCAAGGGAGCGTATTGCCGTATTTGGGGCGATGCACTAGTTTGGGGACGTTTTGGTCCTATATCGTCATGTTTGAGGTGAAATTTTAGTTTAAGGGCATCTCGGTCCTGTATCGCCATGTTTGAGACGATTAATTAGTTTGAGGACTTTTCGGTCCAGTACCGCCATGTTTGAGACGAGTAATTAGTTTAAGGACTTTTCGGTCCAGCATCACCATATTTAAGGCGAGTAATTAGCTTAAAGACATTTCGGCCCGGTATCATCGTTTTCGAGATGAAGTTTTAGTTTAAGGACATCTCGGTCCGTTGTTAGTTTATGGACTTCTCGGTCCGCACTGCCATGTTTGAGGCAGATAATTAGTTTAAGGACTTCTCGGTCCTATATTGCTATATTTGAGGCGAGATTCTAGTTTAGGGACATCTCGGTCCGTTATCGCCATATTTGAGGCGAATTTTTAATTTAAGGACATCTCGGTCCGTTGTCGCCATGTTTGAGGCGAATTTCTAGTTTAAGGACATCTCAGTCCTTTCTTGCCATGTTTGAGGTGAATTTCTAGTTTAAGGATATCTCGGTCCTTTGTCGTCATTTTTGAGGCAACGGATCTTCTTTGTATACTACTCTCAGAGTTTTTGACTAAGGAAGATAGCGAGCGGACACGAGCGTCGTCATCTATCATTGACCTAGGTCATGACTCGTTAGGCGTAGTATTTTTTGAGGAATCGGCCGTTTATTGGCCGGAAGGGTCTTTCGCCATGCATATCCATGAGCAGGTAGGCTCCACTTTGGTAGACTTTGTCTATGATATACGAGCCTTCATAGTTCGGCTTGAATTTCCCCCATTTTGCACGATTGGGGATCATTGGTCTTTTGACGACTAGCACGAGTTCGTCTTGGCAAAACGTTTCGGCCTGGTCAGTTTTTCATATAACCGTGTCATTCTTGCCTTATAAGTCTCCAGGTTTTGTTGTGCTATAAGGCAAGTTTCGTCGAGGGCGTCAAGCTCCTCAAGCCGAAGATGAGCATTTTCTTCATTTGTCAGCTCGTATCGGACCGCTACTCGCAATGAAGGGAGTTCTATTTTTAGGGGAAGCACTGCTTCCGTGCCAAATACCAACGCGTATGGTGTTGTATTCGTAGCCGTTTTGAACGTTGTTCGGTACGCCCAGAGAGCTTCGTGCAGCCTTTCATACCGGTCTTTTTTTGTTTCTGAACACCATCTTCTTTATAATCTTTGTCATGGTCTTGTTGAAGACTTCAGCTAGACCGTTGGCCCAAGGAGTATAGACTGAAGAGTATCTCCAATCTATTTTATGCTGTTGTGTGAAGCGGCTGATTTTATAGCTTCTATAAGCTGGCCCATTATCCGAGATAATTCGTCGTGGAGTGTCGAACCGATAAATGACATGTGTCCTAAATAAATGGAGGATGTTCTCCATCTTCACCTCTCTTAGTAGTACTGCTTCTTCCCACTTGGAGAAGTAATCGGTCATTGCCAGTATGAACGATGTCCTTTGAACGATACCGATTCAATGGGGCCGATTATATCGGTTCCCCACATTTCGAACGGCCAGCTAGCCACTGTTGGGTGTAGCGGATTTGGATGTTGGTGGATGAAGTTCCCGTGAATTTGGCATGGGTGACACCGCTTCGCATACTCGAGGCAGTCCTGAATCATTATGGGCCATGTTCCTGCCAAAAATTTCTGCGCAAAGATCCTAAGGTATCAAATGGCAGCGATACGCTTAAGAAAATGCAAACCAGTATTTTCCGATCTGTTTGTTGACAAACTCCCGAATGAGAAACAGATAAATTCTGATGATATTGGAAGCATCTCGAAAAACCCTTCGATTTGATATATTATGGGCTTCGTAATTCATCTGGAATCAAAAGTTATGAGCAAATATGCTATGCACTGTTTCCTGATTAAAAATCAGGAATTTACCTCAATGAGGTATCACGTGCTCACACGTGATCAATGGTCACGTGTTGACACGTGATAGTTAAAACAGAAATAAAAACAAACGATTGAAGGACCCAATTGGGGGTCACGTGCTCACACGTGACCAATGGTCACGTGTTGACACGTGATAGTTAAAACAGAAATAAAAACAAATGACTGAAGGAAATACCTCAATGAGGTATCACGTGCTCACACGTGACCAATGGTCACGTGTTGACACGTGATGGTTAAAACTGAAGTGTAAATAAACGCTGAGAAAAGGACTCAATTGGGGGTCACGTGCTCACACGTGACCAAGGGTCACGTGTCAGCACGTGACTGGCTTCGAAAGCCTTACAGTTTAATAGAATTAAATTCTAAAAGCTTCTAAATCTTTCCAAATGGAAAACGATTATGGGGACCGTTGGATTAAAGATCCAAGGGTGATAAAATATCACCAATTTATGGAAAAATCTTAGACAAGGAAAGATTTTCCCTAAATCTCACCGAAAATAACAAACAGAACATCTTTGGATTTAAAATCCAACGGTGAATAAAATTCATTGTGTGATCTAAAGGATCATATTAATTATGAAATCAATTAAAATCTTTTAATGAAACATTCACAAAACAAATTGATTCTTTTCTTTCTCCTATAAATAGGAGCCAAGAAGAGAAGAGAAGGGGGCTACCTTTTTGAGAGAAGAACAGAAATAGGAGAATTTAATTCTCAAGAGAGAAGAAAAGAAAGGAGAATTTAATTCTGAAGAAAGAAAACCCTAGGTGAGAAAAGAAAGGGAATCAAAACTTCAAACAGAGAATTTAATTCTCAAAAATCTAAGAGTTTAACTCTTCTACAAGAACTTAGTTCATCCTCTAGTTGAAGATCTGCAGAAGCACATCTCCCCATAGGTTGAGAATTTAATTCTCATCGGGTTGAGATCCTGCCATGCAGATCCGAAACTTAGGGGGGGATTGAGTTTAGAGAATTTAATTCTTCCAAAACAAAACTAGGGTTTAACCCTATCTGAGAATTTAATTCTCCCAAAGTTACAGGAATTTAATTCCTCCAAGATAGAAATTAGGGTTTGAACCCTATCTGAGAATTTAATTCTCCTGAAAATATAGGAATTTAATTCCTTCAAGATGGACAGAACTAGGGTTTAACCCTATATAAGAATTTAATTCTTTTACATATATAGGAATTTAATTCCTCCAAAACAAAATTAAGGTTTAACCCTACAGAGAATTTAATTCTTAAAGATAAAGAGATCTTCATGCATGCAAAAGGATTACGGTCACGTGTCCCCACATGACCCCTGAAGAGATCCCCAGAAATGAGAAGGAAAGAAGCCTTGAGGCAATGCCTCACGTGCTCCCACGTGACTTCCAAAACGCAGAAAGAAAAAGCAAAGGAAATGAAGGCTTTGGACGCTCTCACGTGTTACCACGTGACCCCTTGGCAAACGCTTTAACAGTCAGCGCATAAATCCCCATCACGTGTCAACACGTGATACTCAAGATAAAAATACAAAAAGTATTTAACACTTAATTGCAGAATAAAGAAAGGGATCTGGTCCCACCTTTGGGCGCTCTCACGTGTCCACACGTGACCCCTCTTTCTTTAGTGTTTAACACTAATTTGGGGATTGTATTTCCAGTGTTTAACACTGATTGTTTTCTAGTGTTTAACACTAAATTGAAGATTATATTTCCAGTGTTTAACACTGATTGTCTATTAGTGTTTAACACTTATTTGAGAGTTTTATCTCCAGTATTTAACACTGTTGTTCTTTAGTGTTTAACACTACTTTCAGCCAAATTGGCTAATTTTCCAGAAGCAAAAGTCCCTCCTCCAAATGAATCTCAAAATTAAGGAAATCAACGACAAAATGTTGTCAGAGCCCCCAAACCTCTATTTAGCACTGCTGAATGATGAGGGGCTGAACCCAGACAAATGTCTAATGGCCCAAAGGGCCAATATTTCAAACATAATTGGACTTAGCCCAAACTGGCCATAAGTCCTCAAATCATCTTGAACTGAGCACATCTGCTCTTTCAACCAACTTATTGGTTCAAGGGTACATCTCTGAACTCCTCTGATATTTATCGTTGTAATCCTTCAACGTCTTCAGAGAGGTGATGGGTCCCGACAGCCATACATTTTATGGACCACTATGTCCTTAAACAGGTATTGGACCACTATGTCTTTAAACTGGTATTGGACCACCATGTCCTTAAACTGGTAATCGAACGCAATGTCTCTAAACTAAACAATTGAGTCCAAATGCTTTTTTGTTGGATCTAAATGATCCCGTTAAGTTGATCTTAGTCAAAAATTAAACTAACATATACTTAACAAACGTTTAAGTTGATCTTTGTCTCAAATGAGACTAACGTATCCTTAAACCCAACCCCAAACCCAAATCTAAGAAAATACGGATTTGGACTAATCCACGTCCTACGGGCGACAACATAAATTAGTCTCCGAATACAATCTACGGGCAACCACAAACAAAACAAACACCCACGACACGAAGTGACCATCTGGAGAAGGAGAAAGTTGTTACCGCGATGCTGTAGCGTAATTAACTGCAGGGGCTTGCGCCTGCAGGGAAGAGCATCCCCACAATCAAAAACCCCTCAAACGAGGGGGAATCTGACAAAGTCTGCTACATCGTCCGCATCCGTTTAAACCTTCGATACATGGTGCCATAAATCAACTTGGCATCTTCGGAGAGGTGGACGGATAGCACCAATTAGCATATGCCCCGAATCTCAGGCAAGACCGTCCGTCTTGCACGTCTTTCGGAGGGGAACAGATTCTGGCACGCCCGGTGGGACCTTTTCCTCTTTCCACTCCACACTTCGTGTGTCGTCTACGCGAACGAATCGTGGTTTGTTATGGTTGCCTATGGATTCGAGGTACTAAGATTTGGCGTCTTGCTTCGTGCAGAAAACAGAAGATCAATGGCTTCAAACTACACTAATTGCAAAAAATCCCACTCCGTCCTCGCCGGAGGAGTGACTTACGGGCCTCAAGCGGCCTCCCTTTTCAAGATGCCGATAGAGCAAGTAACTCAGGCCACCACTGGGCTGTTCTTTGGGACTATGCTCCTACCAATGAGCTTCAATGCCCCTCTGCCGTTGCAAGAAGCTCCGAAAAAGTCGGTCTTTGATCGGCTTGCAACTACTGCAACCCCTCTCAACGGGTCACCTAAATCTAGTGCATCGGTTTTCAATAGACTGGGTCAAAACTCCAATGGGCCCGTGAAGAAGCTCACAATACCAGAAGGTGTTATCCTAAAGCGGGTAGCAATTCCTGCTCTCGAGGTCACTAAAGAAGCTTTTCCCATCAAGGGATCGGTCTTTATGAGGTTGGCCACCCCGGCTCCCGTTCCTACTCAAAAGTCTGTCTTTGACAGACTGGACGTTACTCAACGGACATCAGTCTTCAAGAGGCTGACGCCAGCAACAACCCTTCTCCAAAACAGGGGGCATAACGAAGTCACCCCTCAAGCTGAAACAATCCTAACAGCTCGACACGCTCGACGTCGCCACTGGCGCCGAGTAAGGAAAGCTGGGGGCAACTCCCCTTTCCGAACTGACTCCGCCAGCTCCAACGGTGGAAATCGATACTGCTGTTCCGACTGGGAACAGCTTCGAACCGCTTAGGAGGGTCCGCAGGAATTCGCCAACTACAGTGCTGAAGAGATCTCTTCCACCTATGGAGAGCGCTACAAAAGTGAAGCCAAAACAGCCCTCCCAGCGGCTGTCCTCTAAAATTCATAAAGTTTGGCGACAGGTCCAAGACTCCATGATTGATCAAGACTACTCCCGCCGACAGAAAAATATAAAGGTTCGGCAAGAAGAAGACCACACTGTCAAGCCACAGAAGGCAACAGCTACTTGGGTGCCCGCTGCAACGGCCCCCTCGACTTCAACTGTTAACAAGAAAAGGAGGCCGGAGAATTCCCCTGTGACTGCGGCAAACCGCAAAGACGCTGAGCCCAAACGCCCTAAGGCTGGGGGCATGAATGTACATACTGTCTATATGGCTTCCGGAAAAGAAGGAAGCCGCACTTCGACGGGCCACCGACCGCTCACCCGATCAATGACAAGGGCTCAAGAACAACAACAGCAGAAGCTTCAGGAGATGCTGACTGCAATGGCTGCACTCACCGGACCAAAAGAAAGCCCGGAAGCGTCGTCAGAGCAGCGTCAAGAACAAGAAACCGATGCTGACTTCCTCCGCAGAGTCCTCGAAAAGAAGGACAGAGAAGCAGCAGAACAAGCTGCTAATATAAAACGAATCGTGCTCCTCTTCCAAGACATGGTCGGGATGATGCTACAACCAGAACCTCCAGCTGAAGACCCTCCGATCATTATTGAAGACGACAGAGGGGAGACATCGAACCCTCCTCCGGCTCTTTCAGCAGCCAAAGAGGAAACTATTTCCAAGGCCGCTCTGGATGACTATATTGCGTAGCAGATACGAGCTCACCAGGCGAATGAAGCGGCCGGCCAAGTCGTTAAAACTGGGCGACCATATCCAGGCTGGTATGATCAAATAAAGTACCCGCCGGGATACACGATCCCCAAATTCCACGTATACAGGGGGACAGGCAATCCCCATCAACATGTCGCTCGGTTCAGAGCTCTTTGCGGCAATACTGGAGGTGATGATAAACTTCTACTTCGCCAATTCGTCGGCAGCCTAGCAGAAACGGCCTTCGAATGGTATTCGGAGCTGCCTAACGACTCTGTCAAAACATTTGCGGAGATGGAGCTGCTGTTTACACAAAGATTTGCAAGCGCCAGCGAGCGCACCCCGATCACCGCACTGATTAACGCCAGGGTAAAGCCGGGCGAAACATGGGTTCAGTATGCAATACGATGGCGGAATTTGTGGTCGAAATGCGAGCAACGCATCGAGGAAGCGTCAGCGGTAGGCATGTTCGTGGGCACTCTTGACCCTCAAGCGGCCATCTCCCAGTTCATGATGTTCTTCAAGCCAACTACTTTCCAGGCCTTGATTGATAAGCTGGACCAAATGGACCAGATGGGCCATAGGCCTTCCTCTTCAAAGACAGAGCCTTAGAATGAAAAGGGCAAAGGGAAAACAACCTTCGTTGCCAATACTCAACAACGACCGAGCAACTTAAAGCCGGTTGTTCGCCAAAATAACGTGCGTCCACGCCCATCCCTCGAGGAGAGACTGGGACGTCCTTACTCTTTTCCTCAGGATAAAACGAGAAGACTGTTCGAGCTGGCAGTGCGCAACAAACTCATCAATCTGCCGGATCCAAAACGTCCGTTGCAGCCAGGCGATATCAACAATCCTAATTACTACCCTTACCACCAAGCAGTAAGCCATCCAATCGAAGATTGCTTCGTCTTCAAAGGATGGATTGAGGACCAATACCAACAACGCAAGTTCGCATTATCCATAAACTGGAAGGTGAACCCGCTACAACCTCATGCCCCTAAAAAAGAGGACACGCCAGGGGCATCGTACTCTTTTATAGAAAAAGCTACATGGGAGATCGCTCTTTCAACCGAGACAAAAAGAATGCTGAAGGATCTTCACACATGCCCAGCCGTCAGGTGGAAAAGTCCGCCAGAGTCCGAGGTCATTGATGGGATGCTGAAACCATGCCCAACACCGAGAATTGATAGCAGCGGGCAAAACACCCAGACCCAGCCGTCAAAGTCTTTGAAGAAGAAGGAGAAGACCCAAAAGCCTGCGAAGTTAGATGACAAGCGCACGGATCTGCAAAAACATGTTGACGCACTGGAAGAACATAATCAGAAGGCGCGGACCCCAGTCACACTCCGAGAATTCCTCAGCCACGTCCTTGAGGATGGAGATGATAACAAAAACTCATCGGATGAACCTGAGGATTATGTGGCAAGCTGCCATGTGATCTCTCACTCGTCGATAGACGATAAAGAAGCTCCTTGCACCAAGAGACGGGGGGTAGGTCCTGAACCAGAACCTCTATGGCCCTCAGACGAAATGATCAACGCCTTCCTGAGTGAAATTCATCTAAAAAGTAAAGCTGATCGGGAGCGTGAGATGGCCATATTTGAAAAGGCCAAATGTTGGCGACTAGACAAAAGGGTCGAAACACTCCCACCAGATCAAAGTACATCCGCCGCAAATGAAAGCAGGATCAAGATAAGGAAACGATTCGCCAAAGCCATATCGATGGGGATGAGGCTGCCCTCTTTCAGAGAAAATTCTCCTCGTGGTATATATCTTAATGAAGCGGACGTGCATCCCAACTTCTGCTTATATCATCAGAAGATCGCACATCCTACTGAAGACTGCAATTCCTTTAAGTGTTAGTGGCAAGAGTATGTCGCTCATAGGCAACACTTCAACAGGACAAAGCGTGAAGCTCGTAGACAGTGGAAAAATGCGATAGATGAGCGTAAAAGAATTGCCGGCAATTGTCATAGGGTTGATCCCGGGGGATCGCGAGTTCTCACCTTCAGGAGCGACTCCGACGAAAAAGTAGCCCTCGGCGCTCTCTTCAAGAAATCCATCTCTAAAACGAAAGAATTGAGGAGTTGCGAGAACATTCAGCCGTGCAATCGCACGCTACCCGGAAAGAATCTCGGACCCGCAAAACAAGGGATCGAACATAAAGGATAAAGGGAAGGGAAAACGGCTTTCGTCACCAACGCTCAACAACAATCGAGTGACCCTAGACCGGTTGTTCGCCAAAGCAACAAGCGGCAACCCCTCTATGAAAAGTTGAAACGTCCTTACTCATTTCCCCGGGATGAAACAAGGAGGCTGTTCGAACTAGCAGTGCGCAACAGGCTTAACACTCTACCAGAGCCAAAATACCAGCTACAACTGAATGATGTCAACAATACTAATTACTGCCCTTACCACCAAGTATTGGGCCATCCGATCGAAAACTGCTACGTCTTCAAAAACTGGGTTGAAGACCAATACCAACAGGGCAAGTTCGCGCTGTCCGAAAACTGGAAGGTGAGCCCGCCACAACCACATGCTCCGAGAAAGATGGATATGCCGGAGGCATCATGCTCATTCATAAGGAAAGCCCCAGGGACCAAAAAGTCCGTAAACTAGAAATTCGCCTCAAATACGGCAACGGCGGACCGCAATGTCTTAAAACTTGCAAATGACCGAAACGTCGTTAAACTACTCCCAACCCGCGGTATCTTCAGGCTGACGTGGTACTGAAAAAACGGTACGTCCACAAGCGAGATGGGCACGGATGAAAACCTGAAAGGGCGCCGTGAGTAAAAACAGCAGGACTACCAACGATGTTTGTGAGAACCCGAAAGGGCGCAGACTCGTAAAAAAAAAGGTACGCCCACAAGCAAGATGGGCACGGATGAAAACCCGAAAGGGCTCCGTGAGTAAAAACAGCAGGGCTACCGGCGAGTGTTTGTGAAAACCCGAAAGGGCGCAACCTCGTTAAAGGACACTTACAAGGTCCTCTCGACCTTGTGAGGAGAAACCACCCGCGTGAGATCCTTACGACTCACAAAGGAAGCATCACACTTAGGAATCCCCACGACTCCTAAGGAGAAATTACACTTGCGAGATCCTCACGACTCGTAAGGAGAACCCTCTTATGAGACCCTCACGGCTCATAAGATTCAAAAGTCTTAAGCTACAGGGATCTGAACCTGTTCTTAAGCAGCCCCCACAACCTCCAATGCTGCCCTACAAGCGGTTCAATATTGACCCTTGTATACAATCCACGGGCACGAATGAACATTTCCCTAACAGAGTCCTGCCAGCGACTAGGGATATGCTCACACGATGAACAAACACTTGTAGGTCCTCTCGACTTGCAAGGAGAAAACACTCTTGTAAGATCCTTATGACTTATAAGAGAACACACACTTAGGAATCCTCACGATTCCTAAGGAGAAAACGCACCTACGAGATCCTCACGACTCGCAGGAAGAAATACCTTTATGAGACCCTTACGGCTCATGAAGTCAAAAGCCTTAGTCGACAGGATCTTAACCCTGTCTACTAAGCCACCTTTGTTCGATATCGACAGAGGCAAATGATGATTCGCTCCTGGCAATATCCCAGTTGTAGCGATGCTGATGCCAAAATCGGTGTCTAATTCCAAACTTGCAGCGAAAAGCCAACGAGCCACACATGCATACGAAATAGCCGAAATGATGGGGCAAGTTGCAACGAAATCAGCAAGTAAAAATGTATGCATACAAAAATAGCCGAAATGATTGGGCAACTCGCAATAAAAAGCAGCGAGTAAAAAGAAAAATAGGCGAAATAATTGGGCACCGCGAGAAATAGCCGAAATGATAGGGCAATCGCGATTTTCGCGATATAAAAAGCTGAAATGATAGAGCATCACGGAAAGTATAAAAAAATGATGAAAGAATGAAACTTTTTGCCCTACAGGTGAGATCACATCGATCCCTGTATACAATCCAGGGGCACAAAAAAAGAGGGAACCATACCTTCCCAACATGCTCCATCAGAAAGCGAAGCCAAATCTCGAAGGTTCATAAACAACCTAGAGACAACCTCGACATTTGTCGCAATATTGCAGACACAATGTCAACAAACGAAGCAAAGGAAGATCCCTAGCTTCAGGGTCTCGACGTCAATATCAATAACTTAGAGATCACCAATGGCGTTTCTCCTCACTCCAACCAGATGCAAACGTGACGTCAACAACCGACCTCAGAGTCGCAACAAAACGGAGCCATAGCAAAGTCCCTAGTTCCAAATCTCAATGGCCACATCTACAGCCTAGAGACCAACAACGGTGTGCCTCCTCATTCCAGTAGGACACAGATGTTACACCATCAAACGGAGTGACGGCGAAATCCCAGCTCCACCTCAGCATTCGTCTCGTTACACCAGACGCAATGTCAACAACGGCGTTCCTTCGCAGTCCAGTAGGATGCAGATGCAACGTCAACAAAAGACCTCACAGTCCAAACAAAGCGGAGTGACAACGAAATCCCAGCTCCACCTCAGCAATTCGACTCGTTACACCAGACGTAATGTCAACAACGGCGTTCCTTCGCAGTCCAGCAGGATGCAGATGCAACGTCAACAAAAGACCTCACGGTCCAAACAAAGCGGAGTGACGGCGAAATCCCAGCTCCACCTCAACAATTCGTCTCGTTATAGCAGACGAGATGTCAACGACGGCGTTCCTCCGCAGTCCAGCAGGATGCAGATACAACGTCAATGAAAGACCTCGCGGTCGAAACAAAATGGAGCGACGGCAAAATCCCAGCTCCACCTCAGTATTCGTCTCAATACAGTAGACGAGATGTCAACGACAGCATTTTTTCCCTCAGCGAGATGCAGATGCGACGTCAACAAAAGACCTCACGGTCCAAACAAAGCGGAGTGACGGCAAAATCCCAGCTCCACCTCAGCATTCGTCTCGATACAGCAGACGCAGTGCGAGCAAATGAAGCGAAGGCCAAATTTCTAGCTTCAGGGTCTTGACGGTAACTCATATAAAACCTGAAAGACTATCGGAGATCATCCCACATCAGCGCGGAGTGGTCACCACCTCGACGTTCGTCTCGATACAGCAGAAGAGATGTCACTACAGCGCCCTTCCTCCAACAGGATTCGGACGCGCCAAAGCAAACGAAGCGAAGGCCAAATTCCTAGCTTCAGGGTCTTGACGGTAACTCATATAAAACCTGAAAGACTATCGAAGATCATCCCACACTAGCGCGGAGTGGTCACCACCTCGACGTTCGTCTCGATACAGCAGACGAGATGTCATCCCAGTGTTCTTCCTCCAGCAGGGTTCATATGCAACAATCAAACAACGGAGCCACGGCAAAATTCCCGGTTCCAAGCCTCGACGGTTCACCAACAACCTAGAGACAACCGCGACATTCGTCTCGATACAGCAGACGCAGTGCCAGCAAACGAAGCAAAGGAAAAATTCCTAGCTTCAGGGTCTTGACACCAACTCATATAAAACCTGAAAGACTATCGGAGATCATCCCACACCAGCGTAGAGTGGTTATGACTCATCGGGGCTCTCCAAAATGAGCCTAACCTCAAGTAAAATGCGGCATGGCAAAATTCCTAACGCTTGCTCTTCTAACGGTCAAACTGCCTAGGAAGATTGCTTGAAGACGTCTTGTCCAGCCCCCGAAGGGATCAGAGACACGACAGTCGCAAAGCTGCTCGAACAGCAAGATTGCCTATTGAGGAATACATTAGCCAACGCGACAGTACGACGGACAAAATCCTACTACCACAGACCCTAGCGGACCTTTGTCGTAAGGAGCAGAGGTTAACTGTGACGTTAGGACATCCTTGCGAGAACTTCTCGATTCGTCTCGACTCGTAAGGAAAAGCCTTAGGCAATGGGGATTAAAAAAACTATTTCCTAAGCACTGGGGCTCTACAAGTCAGTCCAAGATGGACTTTTGCATACTATTCATGGGTCACACTCTCCGAAGTCGAACATCGACAAAGAGGGAAACAACCACTTACAAGTCCTCTTGACTTGTAAACGGGAAAAATTCTCTTGTGAGATCCTTATGACTCTCAAGAGAAAATACGCACTTAGGAGTCCTCAGACTCCCAGGGAGAAAATACACCTATGGGATCCTCTCGACTCGTAGGGAGAAAAGTCTTTATGAGACCCTCACGGCTCATAAAGTTGAAAAGTCTTAGGTGGCAGATCCTAACCATGTCTCCTAAGCCATCACTGCCCTACAGAGAGGTCAAGATGGACTATCTATAGGCCACATTCCCCAAAGTCAAATATCGACAAGAAGGGAAACAATCACTTATGAGTCCTCTCGACTTGTAAGGGAGAAAATTCTCTTGTGAGATCCTTACGACTCTCAAGAGAAAACGCACTTAGGAGTCCTCACGACCCCTAAGAAGAAAATACACCTGCGGGATCCTCTCGACCTGTAGGGAGAAAAAACCTTCTTGAGACCCTTACGGCTCATGAAGATGAAAAAGTCTTAGGCTACAAGGACCCTAAAACTTGTCTCCTAAGCCCTCAATTCTATGGCCATGCATAACTCTGCACTACTTCACCCATGTACATACTTACGTGGGCAAAGTAGTGGGGGGCATTTGTTCCCGCCAAAAATTTTTGCGCAAAAAGCCTAAGGTATCAAATGGCAGCGATACGCATAAGAAAATGCGAACCAGTATTTTCCGAGCTTTTTTTTGACAAACTTCCAAATGAGAAATAGATAAATTCTAATGATATTGGAAGCATCTCGAAAAACCCTTCGATTTGATATATTATGGGCTTCGTAATTCATCCAGGATCAAAAGTTATGAGCAAATATGCTATGCACTGTTCCCTGATTAAAAATCAGGAATTACATCAATGAGGTATCACGTGCTCACACGTGATCAATGGTCACGTGTTGACACGTGATAGTTAAAACAGAAATAAAAACAAATGATTGAAGGACCCAATTGGGGTTCACGTGCTCACACGTGACCAATGGTCACGTGTTGACACGTGATAGTTAAAACAGAAATAAAAAAAATGACTGAAGGAAATACCTCAATGAGGTATGCTCACACATAACCAATGGTCACGTGTTGACACGTGATGGTTAAAACTGAAGCGTAAATAAACGCTGAGAAAAGGACTCAATTGGGGGTCACGTGCTCACACGTGACCAAGGGTCACGTGTCAGCACGTGACTGGCTTCGAAAGCCTTACAGTTTAATAGAATTAAATTCTAAAAGCTTCTAAATCTTTCCAAATGGAAAAGGATTATGGGGACCGTTGGATTAAAGATCCAAGGGTGATTAAATATCACCAATTTATGGAAAAATCTTAGATAAGAAAAGATTTCCCCTAAATCTCACCGAAAATAACAAACAGAATATCTTTGGATTTAAAATCCAACGGTGAATAAAATTCATTGTGTGATCTAAAGGATTATATTAATTATGAAATCAATTAAAATCTTTCAATGAAAGATTCACAAAACAAATTGATTCTTTTCTTTGTCCTATAAATAGGAGCCAAGAAGAGAAGAGAAGGGGGCTACCTTTTTGAGAGAAGAACAGAGAGAGGAGAATTTAATTCTCAAGAGAGAAGAAAAGAAAGGAGAATTTAATTCTCAAGAAAGAAAACCCTAGGTGAGAAAAGAAAGGGAATCAAAACTTCAAACAGAGAATTTAATTCTCAAAAATCTAAGAGTTTAATTCTTCTACAAGAACTTAGTTCTTTCTTTAGTTGAAGATCTGCAGAAGCACATCTCCCTATAGGTTGAGAATTTAATTCTCATCGGGTTGAGATCCGAAACTTAGGAGGGGAATTGAGTTTAGAGAATTTAATTCTCCCAAAATAAAACTAGGGTTTAACCCTGTCTGAGAATTTAATTCTTCCAGAGTTACAGGAATTTAATTCCTCCAAGATAGAAATTAGGGTTTGAACCCTATATGAGAATTTAATTCTCCTGAAAATATAGGAATTTAATTCCTTCAAGATGGACAGAACTAGGGTTTAACCCTATATAAGAATTTAATTCTTTTACATATATAGGAATTTAATTCCTCCAAAACAAAATTAGGGTTTAACCCTACAGAGAATTTAATTCTTAAAGATAAAGAGATCATCATGCATGCAAAAGAATTACGGTCACGTGTCCCCACGTGACCCCTGAAGAGATCCCCAGAAATGAGAAGGAAAGAAGCCTTGAGGCAATGCCTCACGTGCTCCCACGTGACTTCCAAAACGCAGAAAAAAAAATCAAAGGAAATGAAGGCTTTGGGCGCTCTTACGTGTTGCCACGTGACCCCTTGGCAAACACTTTAACAGTCAGCGCATAAATCCCCATCACGTGTCAACACGTGATGCTTACGATAAAAATACAAAAAGTGTTTAACACTTAATTGCAGAATAAAGAAAGGGATCTGGTCCCACCTTTGGGCGCTCTCACGTGTCCACACGTGACCCCTCTTTCTTTAGTGTTTAACACTAATTTGGGGATTATATTTCCATTGTTTAAAATTGATTGTTTTATAGTGTTTTAACACTAAATTGAAGATTATATTTCCAGTGTTTAACACTGATTGTCATTTAGTGTTTAACACTAATTTGAGAGTTCTATCTCCAGTGTTTAACACTGTTGTTCTCTGGTGTTTAACACTACTTTCAGCCAAATTGGCTAATTTTCTATAGGCAAAAGTCCCTACTCCAAATGAATCTCAAAATTAAGGAAATCAAAGACAAAATGTTGTCAGAGCCTCCAAACCTCTGTTTAGCACTGCTGAATGATGAGGGGCTGAACCCAGACAAATGTCTAATGGCCCAAAGGGCCAATATTTCAAACATAATTGAACTTAGCCCAAACTGGCCATAAGTCCTCAAATCATCTTGAACTGAGCACATCTGCTCTTTCAACCAACTCATTGGTTCAAGGGTACATCTCTGAACTCCTCTGATATTTGTCGTTGTAATCCTTCAACGTCTTCAGAGAGGTGATGGTTCCCGACAGCCATACATTTTATGGACCACTATGTCCTTAAACTGGTATTGGACCACCATGTCCTTAAACTGGTAATCGACCGCGATATCTCTAAACTAAACAATTGAGTCCAAATGCTCTTTTGTTGGATCTAAATGATCCCGTTAAGTTGATCTTAGTCAAAAATTAGACTAATGTATCCTTAACAAACGTTTAGGTTGATCTTAGTCTCAAATGAGACTAACGTATCCTTAAACCCAACCCCAAACCCAAATCTAAGAAAATACGGATTTGGACTAATCCACGTCCTACGGGCGACAACATAAATTAGTCTCCGTATACAATCCACGGGCAACCACAAACAAAACAAACACCCACGATACGAAGTGACCATCTGGATAAGGAGAAAGTTGTTACCGCGATGCGGTAGCGTAATTAACTGCAGGGGCTTGCGTCTGCAGGGAAGAGAATCCCCGCAATCAAAAACCCCTCAAAAGAGGAGGAATCTGACGAAGTCTGCTACATCGGCCGCATCCGTTTAAACCTTCGATACATGGTGCCATAAATCAACTTGGCATCTTCGGAGAGGTGGACGGATAGCACCAATTAGCATCTTCCCTGAATCTCAGGCAAGACCGTCCGTCTTGCATGTCTTTCGGAGGGGAACAGGCCAATAGTAACCCATTCTTTTTATCTTCAGCTTCATCTTTGGCCCAGTTTGATGAGAATCCCAGATTCCGTCGTGACTTTCTTTGACGGCTCTCTACGCTTCTTCTGGTCCCAAGCATCTTAGCCACAAACAGTCGAACGATCTCTTATATATAGTATCATTGACGAAGGCGAAGGACAAAACTCGTTTCATGAGCTGATGTCTAAACGACGTATTTTTGGGCATTCGTTGGGATTTGAAGTAGTCTATGAAGACTTCCCTCCAATCCTTGATCTTTTCTTCGTCCTCTATTTGAAGGGCTACTTGTTCAGTCATTTCTTTTCTTTCGGATGGTTCTGTTAAGTCTCCCCAAGATATTTCTGTCGGCGCGAGAATCCTGCGACTTTGCACGATGATCTTTACGTCATCGAGGTCTTCATCGGCTAATTCCTTAGCCAGTTTGGCCAACGCATCTGTCTTGTTGTTTTCTGCATACGGTATACTCTTCAGGATGTAGGAGGGGATTTGTGTCAACAGTTGTTGCACTCTTTCACCATACTTTATCAGCTCCGGCTTGCATGTCTGATAGTCGCCATTTACTTGGCTAACGATCAGCTAAGAGTTTCCATATATGAGGAGGTCATTGATTCCCATGTCGATAGCGATCTCGAGGCCCGCTATCAAAGCTTCATATTCAGCTTCTTTATTAGTCCTCGGCTCCGTTAAGGAAAGGGCGTAATGCATTATCTCTCCTTATGGAGTCACGAAGATAAGGCCCACCCCCGCTTTGATTATTGGGGTGTTTTGCTTTCGCCTCTTCATGGAAAATCATTTTCACTGCTTCAATTATGTCGAACGCATGTTCATCTGGCAACTCTCAATTTAAGGGGGAGTCGACTGGTATAGGATGCTCGGCGAGAAAGTCAGCGATGACCTGGCCTTTCACAGCTTTGAGAGGTCGATACGTTATCGAGAACTCCATCAGGCGGAGGGCCCATTTGGCAAGCCTTTCTGTTAATATGACCCTTGACATCAGATATTTGAGAGGATCCACCTTTGATATGAGATGGACCTCATGTGCCAAGGCGTAATGTCTGAGCTTCGTTAGTGCTAGGCAATGCTTTTCAATGGGGGGTAGTTGTTTTCTGCACCCAGGAGAAGTCGGTTCAAATAGTACAAAACTTTCTTCTTTCCCTGATCGTTCTCTTATGCCCATAGCGCCCTAGAGAACCCTCAAGGGTTGTTTTATATAAGATAAAGGGTTTTCCCCAAACCGGAGCGGTCAATACCGGCGGATTTTGCAAGTATTGCTTGATTTCGTCTAGTGCATTTTGGCACTTTTGATCCTAGATGAACGGGGTCCCTTTCTTCATTAGATGACTGTAGGGACGATATTTTCCGGAGAGGTTGGCTATGAACCGCCGGATATATGCGAGCTTTCCTTGAAGAGATCGCAACTGTTTGAGAGTTATTGGCGTGGGCATTTCCGTAATCTCCTTGATCTTTGAGGGATCGATTTCGATACTCTGGTACCGTATGATGAACCCTAGGAATTTGCCTGAGGAGACCCCAAACGCGCATTTTAGAGGATTCATCTTCAGATTATACTTTCGAAGTCATTGGAACATTTAGATGTTCCCAATGTTCTTCATAAGACTTGCTCTTCACAACAAGGTCGTCGATGTAGCATTCGACAATCTCATGAATGAGATCATCGAAGATCTTCATCATGGCCCTCTGGTAAGTAGCGTTAGCGTTCTTTAAACCGAAAGGCATCACCTTATAGCAGAATATGCCCAGCGGAGTCTGGTAGGCTATATGTTTTTGGTTTTCAGGATGCATTTTTATTTGGTTGTATCCTGAAGATCCATCCAGGAAGGAGGAGACCTCATGGGTAGACGTGTTATCGATCATCAGCTCGGTAACAGGTACTAGGAAATCATCCTTCGGGCAAGCTTTGTTGAGATTCCGAAAGTCCACACAGATGTGCACCGTCCCATTTTTCTTCATCACCGGAACGATATTAGCGATCTAGTCGGGATATTGAACTTCTTGGATGAAGCCGGAATCAATTAATTTCTTGACTTCAGCGTTGATACTCGTCTCAAGTTCGAGCCGCATTCTTCTTGGCGCCTGTTTGACTGGCTTTATGTCCGACAATATGGCCAGTTTATGTACTGCCACCTTTGGATCTAGACCTGGCATTTCGGAATAGTTTCATGCGAAGCAGTCATTATATTGCATGAGCGCGTCTTTTAATGTGGCTACCTATTTTTTAGATAGCAGCTCACTGACGAACGTCGGCCTCGGCTCATTTTCTGTCCCTAAGTCAATTTTTCTTAGGTTGTCCTCCGTAGTGTGTATCCCGTCTTCCAGCTCTTTTGGTGTTGGTGGAAACTCTGAGATCATCCTGTCCTCGTCTTCATTTGCGAAGCACCTAAAGGGGTCATCTATCGTCTCATGCCCTCCCTCTTTTGAGAGTGTTATCACGTGGCAGGTACAGGTCCGCTTCCGTCCTTGATGTTGAGCTGGTCCTATCCTCATGGTATAGGTCTTCTTTGGCTCATGCTTTTGCGGTGGAGTTACCCTCCAGCTGTCGGATAAAGCGAACTTGCCTTGTTGATACTGGTCTTCGACCCAGTCTTTGAAGGTGAAGCAGTCTTCAAGGGGATGACTTATGGCTCAGTAGTAAGAGCAATAATCCGGGTAATGGATCTCGTTTATTTGTTCGGGGTGCCGAGACTCCGTATGCGTCATCATTTGGTGCTTCATGACAAGGTTAAATATTTTCCCTGTCTTGTCTTGGGGGAAGGAGTATTCCCGATCCACCTTCTTTATAAAGGACGGGTTCCAACCAAGTTTTTCTTAATAACGCGGCTTCTTAGATCTGCCTTGTTGTTTGCGAACGTTGTTTCCGCTCTTTGTCCTATTTTTGCCTCTATTTCAGGATTTTTCCTTTTTACGAGGACATACAGCGGGCTTGGGATAAAGGGCATTGTAGTCTTCTTTCTCCGCAGATTGCTAATTGAGGCGTTGCGTCATGGCCTTTTCATAAATGGCTATTTCGCGGCTGTCATTGTCTCGGTTCTTTTGACAAGCCTCTTCTATTAGCTTGTCTATTTGTTTTTCGAGCGACGGACTTAACGTTCTTAGAGCGGGATTTCGCTCTGTTCCAACGTCACGGCCATTCGGAAGAGCATTTTCCCCTTCGCTAGAACTGTTTATGACGCGGCAGCTGTGGAACTGCTCCCGTTTTTTTGACCGAACATATCTGAGCCCCGTTCTCTCCATCTTCCCGTTGGGCATCTTTCGCTGAGTCCCGGGAATATGCCAAATCGTTTTGTAGAAACGGGCTTGTTGATCAGTTTGTTCAAGGAGTACACCTTGGATCTTAACAACCTTTTCAATCCCTCCGCGTAGTATCTTGGCAGACGGATTGGTTGAAGCCTGTCGAGTGCAAAATCGGTACCATGCCAGACTTCTTTTTCTACTTTGGTCTTCGTAGATTGGTAGAAGAAGATCGCCTTTTCACCTCTTCACCGGGGAGGGACGTAGAAAGTCTGTAGTTCTTGTACGCCGTATGTATGGAGAGCATCAAGTTCTTTGTAATGCCAAGGCAGAGACATTGTGATTTGCAAACTTTGATCTGCTTCGTCGAGGGTTTGCACTGACGGGCGAATGGAGAACACTGCGTTGTCCTCGTCCTCAGAGTCACTGCCAAAGACCAGAATAGGAGTAGATGGTCCGGGCATGTTGTTTTATTTCTGGGGTTGCTCCAAGTATATTATTTCTTCATCTTCCTCGGAATCGCTCCAAAAGATCGGGATGGTAGTGACGGACTTCTATTTATCCTCCGGCTTATGACATATTTTCGTATCTTCGAAGTCTGGTAGGACGTACTTTGCGTCTTCATATTTCCGGACTTCGTTTACCGAGAATGGGTTTATCTCCCCTGTAACGGTGTATTCCAAGCCGTCTTTGATATGCTTCATACACTGTTGTTGTGTAGAAGGGATGACGTTGTATTCGTGTAACCAAGGCCTGCCAAGCAGAGCGTTATAGCAAGTCTTGACATCAATGACATGAAATTTGATGTCAGTGACGAGCAGCCCGAAGCGTAACGTCAAAATTACGGACCCAAGTGTCCGTAATGACTATGAGTCGAACCCGGAGATGGTAATTTTGTCTCGAGCCAAGTGCTGAACGTTCATGCAAATCTCCTTCAGCACTCTCACATTGAGAAGGTTGACGGAAGATCCATTGTCCACAAGGATTTTCCCTGTCTTGATGTCATAGCAATACCCAGTAACGTATAACGGGCGATTATGTTGGCACGTACCGAGGAGGAGGTCTTCATCGCTGAATGTAATGTCAGCTGTGTGAACCTCCGCCAGCTAATCCTTCATCTTCTCTTCTGCGAAGAAACCTTGGAACTGATCAGGCTCTTGTAATGCCTTGATCAGAGATGTTTACCACCGAAAACGAAGATGAACCGCGTAGGTCGTCTTGCATGAATTTCGGGGCAGATGCTATTTGGATTTATCCGTCCGCCTCTCCGAAGATGCCAAGTTGATTTATGGCACCGTATATCGAAGGTTTGGATAGATGCGGCCATTATAACGTGACTTTATCAGATTCCCCTCGTTTGCGAGGGGTTTTTTTATTGTGGGGACGCTCTTCCTTGCAGGCGCAAGCCCCTGCAGTTAATTACGTTACCGCTTAGCGATAACCACTTTCTCCGGCTCCAGGGTTCACTTTGTGTCGTGTGTGTTTGTTTTATTTTCGGTTGCCCATGGATTGTATACGGAGACTAATTTATGTTGTTGCCCGTAGGGCGTGGATTAATCCAAAACCGTATATTTTAGATTTGGGTTTGGGTTGATTTAAGTGTAGGGTTGCTTAGCACGGCAGCAAGATTTCAGGAGGCATCATCCATGACATATTTAAGGTTTTGTCGTTCTAGCTAACCCTAACCTTAGAATCGAAACTAGAAAATCCGACGATAAGCAATGTAAACACTTTACATCTAAGTGAATAAAGGAATACAACCTTTGTAGAATGGTCCTTCACTTCAATAGCTCCGTGTAGTAGTCCCTTCGCTGCGATCACGAACTCCCGGACTCTAGAAAGGCTCCCATGAAGAAATGAACAAGCTTGCATCGAAATCTTCGAGGCCGAAAATGATCTACGTCGAGGAGACACTAGCTCATGCTACCTCTTCACTAATGGTGAGATTAGTGAAGCAAACACCCTAAAATAAATGGCTAATAGTAGAGGATGATGAAGTAGGAAGTGGGCTCACTTTAGATTTAATTTTCTCACAATATTTCATCAAACCCTAGAAAACTCTTTTCATGAGGAAGAAGAAGATGTGATGAAGAGATGAATGAACTCATGAGGTTAAAAATGCAACCATGGTGAGTGTATATCATGTACTAACCATTGTAGAGACTAAACCATAGCTATGAGTTAAGGGGTTGGGTTAAAAAATATCTTAAGCTAGACAAACAAGTGGACTAAGTCAATGAAAGCTACAAGCTTCTACAAGCTTTGAACCATGACTAATTCCAAATGTTTGAATTTGCTTAAAACAAATAAAATCCTGACATTAACCTAGCATGGTGTGAGTCTCTTACAAACATGTTGCATGTGTAACCTAGCATGACACAACAATATATATCACATATATATTATATGCAAAAAGAAAACAATACATTTAACATATATCACATATATATCAATGTATCATAAGTGAGAAAAATGAATACTTAAGTGAGTTAATACTAGTTAATGTAATGTAATATATCAAATATATAATTATACATTAAATTATTAAATCAACTCTTGATTTAATAATCCGGCTATATCACATATAACCGACTAATATCAAATGTAACATAACGCGAGAATAGAATGCGGTATCACATACACACATTAATCTCGGTCCCGCACATATCACATATGTGCACCTACTCCGTTTCACATGAACCAGGAAACCTCTGTGTAGGACTCTAAAGACTCGTCAATATGCCGGCAGTAGGTGATGATCATATCAAACACCCACAAGCCCTAAGCGGTCTGCTAAACGTAACGGCCACCCAGGTATTGAGCGATCAGAAGATCAACAAGCAAGCATCCTCGTACTCCTGTGAATCCAATCAGTAACACTACCGTACAGTCCGGTCTCTTCATCTGATATGTCGTATATCACAGCCTGGGGTGGTATAATGTCAGACCCTAATAGCCTGATAAGTCATACCGATGCAAGGTCCATAACGGTTCAAGAAACTACTGATAACACTTACTAGTAGATCTCAGCAACCCTGGCCAGGGATTTCCTGTTATGGCCAATCGAGCATAGCGCAACATCAACTCCCAATACCGGGAGAGACAAAACCCCTCCTATCGCTCATTGCCTCCATGTGACTCGGGACTGTACCCAAAAACCACCTTTTTGCACGATCTCTTGACCGTGGTATGGTGGAAATCAAAGCACAGTGGGAATCACATAAGACTCCATGACGATCTCGGGTCTACAGACTAACCTGTACCAGTGTCACCAGAGAACTGCTATCCGACGATAGGTATAATACCATCTAGGATTTCTCGGCGAGTCCGTTCAGTGTACCCAGTCTCCACTGAGCACCCGTATACCTTTTCTGATGTCAAACACAAATGGATATGGGATCATCCATCGCCCATCACATGGGTCGAGAAGCGTATACGCTAGTCTACTCTGGAGTATCGATGCCCTGTCCCGATACTCCTACGACCAGGAACAATTATAGGGTGTACTTGTGGACTACCCATGGACCTACTAGTATAATCTACATCATAGTCCTGGTAGTCAAGTACACATCCTAAAGGCTTTATCAGCATGTGAGAGAGAGACAATAAGTGTACATGTTAAGATAAAGAGCAACCAGATAGCATACTATCATGTCGAGCAAGAAAGTCATCCCTATATATGTCCAAGAATCCACTACAATATACATCACATGTACAGTAATGGCCTCTAGGGCATACATATAACTAACAATCTCCCACTTGCACTAAGGCCGTCTGTTATAGTATCCAATACCCAACAATTTAGCAGTGGTTGTAGTATCCCATACTCAACCATCCTAAAATCTCTCAAATAGTATTTGGGGAAGCAGGCCTTGGTGAGTGGATCCGCCGTGTTAACCTCAAAATCTACTCTCCTTAACCTCGATCCCTTGGAGATCAACCATCTCCCTGATCAGGTGATACCGTCCTCAAAATATGTCTGGAACGATGATGGGACGTACGTTCCTAGGCAAAAGCCACAACTCTATTGTTGTCATAATAACAGTTATTGGACGCTCAATGGTAGGAAACTTGTTCATCTCATGAACAAGAAATGCCCAGACAGTCACTTTGGCAGGTAGCAATGTATTCAGCCTTTATCGTCTAGTATGTCACGGTATCTAGCTTGGAACTCTTCCAACATACCGTCCCTCTTCTGAGGGAAAAGAAAATGTCTGTGACTGACTTTCAGTCGACCTTATCACTCTGGAAGCTCGAACCAAGAATATTCCTTTAGTGCTTCTCAAGTACTTAAGAATGTCCTCCATAACTGTCCAGTGATTCTCCCAAGATCCGATTGATTCTTGATCACTATTCCTAGTGAGTCTTCTACATCTGGTCTGGTGCTTAACATCGCATACATGATAGAGCCTACTGCCGAAGCATAGGGTACCCCTTGCACGCGAGCTCTCTCCAAATCAGTCTCGGAAGACATCTTTTTGGAAAGAGTGATTCCTGAGTTAGTGGGCAAACCACCACACTTAGAATCCTCCATACTAAACCCCTTTAATATGGTGTTAATGTACTTGGATTTAGGACACTCCCAATATCCACTTAGATCTATCACCATAGATCATAATCCACAAGATATGGTAGGTATCATCTAGATCTTCTATTGAGAATCCTTGTGATAAAAGGAGCTTGATCGAGTGTAGCATAGGAAACCATTTCCTATCAAGAGTATGTCATCTACGTACAATACATGGAAGACAACCTTACTCTCTACAACCTTCTTGTATATACAAGGTCCATCTACCATTTTGATGAAGTCAAACTCTTTGACTGCCGCATCAAAACAGATGTTCCAACTCCGCGATGGTTGCGTTGATCCTAATGGACTTAAGCATAGCTTTGAAAATCTCAACTTTTCCATCTACACCAAGAATCTTCTCAAGATCCATTTGCTCCCAATGGGTTTTACCCCTTCTGGTGCAACATGCAAAGTCATACTTTGTTGGTGTACATAGATTCCATCTTTGATCGCATAGCATCCAGCCATTTCACAGAGTCGCCACTCGTGATGGCCTGCCTGAACCAGGTTGGGCCATCATCTACCATGATGCATTCATCGCTCCCACTGTCACCGAGAAGACCGTAGTATCTCTCGAGTGGATGAGGAACCCTACCAGATTCGCGGAGAGGCTGAGGTTCGTTGGAGACTATTGAATCCTTTGGTTTTACTAAATCATCAGCTGTTACTTTGGCTTGCCGGAACTCCTTCCAGTTCTACGTCATGACCACAAATTTTTTCACAAGAAATTCCTTTGCTAAAAAGGTGGCATGCTGAGAAACAAAACATCTTTTGCTCCCCAGTTAGGTAGAAGATATACCCTCGCAAATATTTGGGATATTCTAACAAACTTATACAGAACTGATGTCATGACCCGAAGGTACAGAACGTGACTGGCACTTAGATTATGAGACGTCTCAAGGCGTAACGTAACCTAAGTCAGCCAAAGCCCAGAAAATCTAAACCATAATCAATAAGAGTGAAGGAAAACCTTTTATGAAAACGATTTTAAACCAATTAAGTAATATTAACCCCTTTTTAAAAATATCATAATTTACCAAAAATTTCGGCAGAGTCTCCTTTGTAAATACTGACCCCAAAACGGGTACAACAAGAATATATAAACCTGTAATGATATAATGGCATCCCCAAGCGGGGGCTAGCTCTTCGCCCAAGGAGGATCACAACCACACGCAATATATATATAACATCAAGCAAATAAGCATAAATAACACAAAAATAAGAAAAACATAACGTCGGTTCAAGTGAGCTCGACCCCAGAAAAAACAACATATACACAATCTCTCGGTCTCATCACTAGGTCGCATATACAATAGAAGAAGTGGTAGATGGAGAATACTAGATACAATGATAGTACAAAATGAGGCAAAAGTGTCCTCGCAACCCACCTACGAGCAATGTCGCAAATCGGAGCAAAAGATACCAAGGAAAAGTACGCCCGCCGCTACAAGGCTGACAGGTCCGACTTGCAAGACACTGTGGCACAACGAGGGTGAGTTTCCAGCTCGTGGGTAGTAAGTAACATCTAATAAGGCTATCGTAAGAATGCACGCAAATGCGTCACAACCTGCATGTCTAAATATGATGCGACGCCACTAATATGTATGCACATGGATGCAAAGATCAATACGAAATTTATAAGTGTTTAGTACGATGATATCTGCATTCTTAACTTTTAAAAATATATGTACAATAGCTAAGGTATCATCAATGAAATCATCCGAAAACAGTATCAAGTATCGACACAAAATAGTGTCAAGTATCGACAAAAAATAGGGATATATATATCTGTCTCAATGTATCACTATGTCAATATCTCAATACCTCGGGCTCCGTCAGTCCGGATCGGCCCATATCATCAAATCTCATGACAACGGTCGGTATCCTCCGGATACCGCCGCGCCAGACATCACCAGTAGGTAGTCTTCCCCTGCCAGGCTCATTGTCTACAACTCGAGCTTCTTGCCCCGGGGTACCATACCGGGCCCACCATGTACCCGGGACGGTTCATCCACTCCTCGAATCGGGTCTCGAAATCCAAAAGAAAACATGAAAACTCATGGTGGACGACACATACATCACGAGAAAACCGCAACTTTTATTTATTTTTTTTAAATGATAATAGTTCTTATTAAATCTTTGCAGTTTTCCCCAAAATCCAGAAATCTCATCAATACTGAAATCCTCAAGAAAATCATAATACCTAACATGTTGTATATGATAAATGCTTATGATATCAAAGGTATGCAATGTGATTTATGGCTAGGAACCTACGTAAGAATGATAATAAAGTGAGGTATATATGATTGCAATCCAATATATTATGTACGATGCAAGTATTTAGTATTGAACTAAGCAAGTTCTAAAGTGCTCGTGGCATGGCAACTACCATAGGCGTGTGTGTCCACATGAATAGTGCGTGTGCAACATGAGCCAATGGTAATGGTGCAAGTGTCCTAAGGGGTGATATCACACATAGGTATATAGATAACTATGCGATACCAGCAGATGAATAACTAGAAAGCATGGATATGAAAGCAACTACTACTAGCAATCCTAAATGTCGGGCACCTCGCACCATCCAGACGATCCCCCTATAGATGTGTACATCTACTCACCCAGACGCATCGCTAATCTGATCCGACCACAGCTTTTCCTTTGCATGCCGCATCCGATGCTTCCGCAACCGATCCTAAAATTGCACCACAGAAAACATAAGATTACACATCCTGAAATGACGCAAAGTCACAATATGAAAAGATCAACGTTCATAAGTTAGGCACATTTTGCACTTGGTGCGCGGAACACACACGACAATCACTATAACCTTAACTAGAATCGTCGTTCGGAACAACCGTCAAAACTAAAACCCGATCAAACCAATTTCGCATTCGCACACCCTAATTACCGTAGGAGATGCTAATGATATAACCAACATTTCAAAATTAATTCACCTCCTAATTATATCGAAAACCTAGTAAGCACTAAAATTGCAATTTGACGTAACCATCGTAGATTAGCGATAAAATGACCACAACCTAGCACAATCATCCAAACCAAACCACTAGATAGCCACTACATTTAATTTGACCTATTTTCAATGCTTCAAACCCTAATTCCAAAATCAACCCTTTTCTTGAATTCCTTAAACAAGCAATTATAACCAAATTTCACACTTTAAAATTCTATATTAGCATAGTTAAACTACAAATTAACCATTAAATTAGAATTATACCTCTCAAGTTTTGAACCCTAGATTGCACTTAGCCTCCAAAGATGCCTCCTTTCTCCATGTTTTAAACTAAATTAGGCTTGAGAAGAGATAGAATAAGGATTTGTTTTGAATTTGTGAAGAAATTTGTGGATTTTTGTTGAATTTTGTGATGAAATTGAAGTGAAAAGAGAAGGGGGAAAATGGGGAACTGCAGGGGGTGCTCTCGGCCTTGAGGAGGAGGTGGGGAATTGTGTGAGGGTGTGTGGAATTTTCCAAAGAAAATATCTCTCAAGTGCAATAAATGCTCAACACATCATTTTCTATTAAAAATTTCATTTTAAATTTCATTTTGACCATAGAAACAACTAGTCTTGTAATAACTTTATAAAATTTATGTTGCCAATAGGTTTTAGTTTGTAATGGTTCCTAAGTATGTAATTCACCCATTCAAATTTGTATTTATCACTAATTTAATGTATATTTAAAAGATTAAAATAATATTAAAAATAGTTAATTTAGGAAAAAAATTTAAATGACTAGAAATTTATAAGTGACAATTAACTAACCAATTTCTAGCAATTTCTTATCTAAATTTTGTATAATTAGGCATATATTGAAAAATAATTATTTTTACATTTTACGAAAATACCGATTATTTTACCGATTATCGAAAAACTACCTAAACGATATTCAAAGTGTCACAACTGATCTTGCCTCGAGCTTTTCCGGATTCTACCTTTTAACAAAGGCCGGACAACCCCATATCTTAACTCATTTAAGATATGTTCTCTTCCCATTCCATATCTCATATGTAGTGGTAGGCACTGATTTGGTTGGAACCTCATTCAATAGGTATGCAGCTTCTCAAATGCATAACACCCAAAAGAAAACAGGTGACTCAGCAATACTCATCATAGAGCGCACTATATCTCATAGGGTGCGATACCTCTGCCCCGGTACACCGTTGTGCTGTAGTGTACTCGAAGGAGTAAGCTGAGAGATAATCGCATTCTCCTTTTAGAAACTCCAGGAACCCCATGCGCAAGTATTCTCCTCCTCGATCACATCGAAGGACTTAATACTTCTACCTGTGTGGTTCTTAACTTCAAGCTTATATTCCTTGAATTTCTCAAAAGTTTCAGACTAGTGTTTCAACAGGAACACATGTCTGAATCTTGAGAGATAGTCGATGAATGTAATGAAGTACAAGAACCAACCCTGGCATTTATAGACATCGGACCGTATACATCATCATGTATCCGTCCCAAGAGTTTAATAAATCTTTCTCTGTGTCCAGTAAACGGAGTATAGGTCATTTTATCTTTGAGACAAGACTGGAAAGTATCATAAGTTGAAAATTCGAACAGATTCCCATATTCATCCTTATGTAACTTAGCTGGTCGTGTCGCATTGATATGACCTAGTCTATAATGCCACAAGAAGGATTCGTTCATTTCTGAACTACTTCTCTTATGTGTGTTCTAGATACTTTGAACTATGGTTTGATTTAGAACATATATGCAATTATATAACGTGCCTGATCCAATCAACTCTTGATTTAGGAAAATGTTCACAACATTATCCCCTATATAGAATTATATGCTTCTTTAACTTAATAATGAATCTGATGTAATGTTGTATATCAGGTTCGGTATCTAATGACATTTGTTCAGAATCAGTGTATTTATACAAGGTGATATCTGCTAACTGACTTGGCTGCAATAATTGTACCATTCTCTAACTCTTAAAGATATATCATCTATTCTCAGTTCTCTACCTTTCTGTAACCCATGTAACTCTTACATGTGTGGGATCCTGATCTGGTATCTCATACCTAGGACGTAAAGAACACTGAGAAACAGTTCTTGGTAATGAACACATCCGAAGAAGATGCATCATCATGCACTTTCTTCGATTGGGTGGCATGGGAATCCGGATATTCCCCTATTTCCTGCTCGGACTTATAACAGTTATAACATAGAGCGGAACCAACGTTCGCTAGCGCTGTATAATAAACAGGTTCGGTCAATACATCCATATTATTATCTTAATTAAGACGTGACATGGTCGCTACCAGGAGAGAAAGAACTCTGCGTGCGCTCTTGCAAGATTAGATTGGTTATTATTTTATCTAATCAGGATGGCTCCTACTGTTTTAATCAAATCTACCTTCAAACCCTAAAAGGTAAGACTAGCCGGGATTAATTACACCGTACAAGTTCGCCAATCTTTCGGCTAGGCCAGTGTCGGTATTTTGAGGGAGGTTCCCCGTGCTTTCGCACAGAACTAATTAAAATAAACTTCCCAGAGGCGTAACCCCGTTAACACCTTTCTAGACACCTATTTGATCGGCTAATTGTAATGTGTAAAACACTCCCAGGAGCAACTCTTACTCGCAGTGGGTATCGGGATCCAACTATCTCATAGAAGGTATGCAATCTCATTGAAAATTTCAACACTTGAAATTCCCGATAATGTTTTACCCCTAGCGTCCTATGACCTTGACAAAGGTCAAAAAACCATAGGCTGCTAGTTAAGTTCTACCCGTACATTTCATGATTGAATTAAACCCACCCGCACAACCCTTGACGGAGGCTAACAAGGACGAACGACTACCCTAATCCAATCGCATCGTATGCAGCAGATAAGCACTAGTCAGCTACTGCACACTACGCCTTGACGGAGGTCAACAACCGAAGCACGAATACTAAGTAGCACTTATCTGAAATGACGGAGGGCTATACCAGGTTTTTAAGAAAACCTTTACGTAATGAACTTGATATCGTTATAGAATCGAGTGAATTTTAAAAAGGAGTGTTTTTGAGACTTTTACTAGTTTTACTAAAGAGGTCACTCCCGGTGAAGGGATCTCGGCTTTTTCCTCATCGAATGAGGTGCAGGATATTTCACAAATACCACTATGCAAAGCAAAAACTATAAAAGCAATCAAAAGACAATCCGAGTTTGTAGCATCTGCTAGTTTCGCTAAAGAGGTCACTCCCGGTGAAGGGATCTCGGCTCTTTTCTTATCGAATAAGGTGCTGGATATTCTACAAGGAATACCGCTGTTCAAAGCAAGAACTAGAGCTACCAATTTTAAAACAAGTTTCTACAATATCTTTAGGTTTCTTTTTATTTCATTAATCTCATTAATGAATTCCCATCATTATATGCTTCCTAAGCATCACAGAAGAAACGAAAGCAATAATATATAATATATATCATATATATATAATATAAGCATTCGTCTCAAAACATTTCACAGTGATCACATCATAGAGCAGCAGAAGATAACATATGAAATATTGGATATATTAGGATTTCCGTGCTTAATATCAAGCCAGTAATAAACACGGATTCCACGGTCATGATGAATAGCCAAACCCACATCCCTAGACCCCTACGAGAGCGGCAAGCAACTTTACCAATTCCAGAGTTAGGAGACCCGGTCTCGACTCCTCGAGATGGTCTCCTACTGGACCCTAGAACCCGGTTACTTGTGCTCCCCGTCTTGGATCTATCCTAATGCGGAAAAGTAAATAATATATATCAATGGTGACATCATCCTCAACCCGGAAGTGCCCCAATAAAAGAATATTACATACAATGAATTTTACATGAATGAAAATAAAAAAAACCCATCTCACATAAAACCCCGGCTATTCAAAATACGACGATCCAATATAACATATCACAGCAACACATAACATCACATATCATCAACGTAAGTAAATATGCGTATCCCAGTTATCGTTGACATATAGCACCGAAACCGGTGATACACCATATATTACACTTACGGTCGCAGAAAAGAAAATGAAAAAATACAACAGTTGGAATCCGCAACCACCTTAGACATTATAAACCCAATGTATCGCATATATTGGATTTCATGCCCAACCAAATGAATTCCTTAGACATCGCATGCCTAACAATTATAAACCCCACATTTTAGTCTCGATATTGAAAACACTTTCCAATAACCTGTCAGGTAATTCAACAAGATTCCCAATAACCTGATCGAATGCTCGTCGGAAACTTTAGCAGACGGCCACACCCCCGGTGCCGTCGACGAAGTGCACTGAGGTGGAACACCGCGGCCTCGAGCACCCGAATGGATGCTTATTTGCAACGGGGTTCTCCTACAGTCACTTGGTTGGGGCTATGAGGCATGGATATCCAGTAAGGTTACCCAGCAAGTATCCGCATACGGTACGTCATTGCGACAAACTTTTGATCCACATCAAAATTCCGTGGCAACCGATCAAATGAGACTAAACTACTAGATTTATAAAATTCAACCTAGTTATCTCATAACTATTTGTGGATTCAAAATATTATATCACAATCACAGATAGCTAGACGATGTTAAACTTTTCAATCGAATAAGCAAGCAACCAAAATTTTCCGACAAGCTCAACACTTGAGCGGAGTTCAAAAAGTACCCAGAACATGCCACAGCTCCTATGAACCAACCATAGAAGGGTCAACCAATGCCTCACCTGTGGCGCCGCTAAACTACCACAAACCCTAAGGTTTAGTAGCAGTTTTGATGGTCACAGAATCGAGTAAGGTTTTGTTCTTCTAGAGGGTCCACAGAATCACTTGCAAGATTTTCTGAAAATTCTAAACTCGGAATTCTTGAAAAATTTCCAGCGGGGGAAAAATTGGGTTATTGATATCCGTTCGAACCTTTTAACATCGTCTACATAACCCGAAAACATATTAGAATTACGAATACGAAACACTCCGAGTTGCTTTTGCAGAAAGTTAATATCATATGAAAATTTAGCAAAAACAAACAACACCTGAACCCCTAAAACCCAGTGACTGGAACACCCTGAAAATTTTAAGCCCAAAATCCAATTTGGAATCGAGGAGCTCAGATTTTTCTTCATTGTGGCCGGCCACTTCATGGCCAAAGTGCTTCAATTTTTCATGGTGTTCATGTTATATCACATATAAGATTCTGCAGTTGTTTTAAAAAAAATTGAAGATTTTTTAAATTCGACAGAAACCAAGTTTGAGTATCGGGTGTTTCGGAGTAGTTTCAGTTTCGTAATCCTAGAAAACATCGTCTAATTTTCTAGCATGGCTCCGATACCACTATAGGGTTGCCTAGCACGGCAGCAAGATTTCAGGAGGCATCATCCATGCCATATTTAAGGTTTTGTCGTTCTAACTAACCCTAACCTTAGAATCGAAACTAGAAAATCCGACGATAAGCAATGTAAACACTTTACATCTAAGTGAATAAAGGAATACAACCTTTGTAGACCGGTCTTTCACTTCAATAGCTCCGTGTAGTAGTCTCTTCGCTGCGATCATGAACTCCCAGACTCTAGAAAGTCTCCCATGAAGAAATGAACAAGCTTGCATCGAAGTCTTTGAGGCCGAAGATGATCTACGTCGAGGAGACACTAGCTTATGCTACCTCTTCACAAATAGTGAGATTAGTGAAGCAAACACCCTAAACTAAATGGCTAATAGTAGAAGATGATGAAGTAGGAAGTGGGCTCACTTTAGATTTAATTTTCTCACAATATTCATCACCTTTTCAAACCCTAGAAAACTCTTTTCATGAGGAAGAAGAAGATGTGATGAAGAGATGAATGAACTCATGAGTTAGAAATGCAACCATGGTGAGTGTATGTCATGCACTAACCATTGTAGAAACTAAACCATAGCTATGAGTTAAGGGGTTGGGTTAAAAAATATCTTAAGCTAGACAAACAAGTGGACTAAGTCAATGAAAGCTACAAGATTCTACAAACTTTGAACCATGACTAATTCCAAATGTTTGAATTTGCTTAAAACAAATAAAACCCTAACATTAACCTAGTATGGTGTGAGTCTCTTACAAATATGTTGCATGTGTAACCTAGCATGACACAACAATATATATCACATATATATTTTGTGCAAAAAGAAAACAATACATTTAACATATATCACATATATATCAATGTATCATAAGTGAGAAAAATGAATACTTAAGTGAGCTAATATTAGATAATGTAATGTAATATATCAAATATATAATTATACATTAAATTATTAAATCAACTCTTGATTTAATAATACGGCTATATCATATATAACCGACTAATATCAAATGTAACATAACGCGAAAATAGAATGCGGTATCACATACACGCATTAATCTTGGTCCCGCACATATCACATATGTGCACCTACTCTATTTCGCATGAACCAGGAAACCTCTGTGTAGGACTCTAAAGACTCATCAATACGCCGACAGTAGGTGATGATCATATCAAACACCCACAAGCCGCAAGCGGACTGCTAAACGTAACGGTCACCCAGGTATTGAGCGATCAGAAGATCAACAAGCAAGACTGCTCGTACTCCTGCGAATCCAATCAGTAATACTACCGTACAGTCCGGTCTCTTCGTCTGATATGTCGCATATCACAGCCTGGGAGTGGTATAACGTCAAACCCCAATAGCCTGATAAGTCATGCCGATGCAAGGTCCATAACGGTTCGAGAAACTACTGATAACACTTACCAGTAGATCTCAACAAGCCTGGCCAGGGATTTCCTGTTATGGACAATCGAGCATAGCGCAACATCAACTCCCAATATCGGGAGAGACGAAACCCCTCCTATCACTCATTGCCTCCATGTGACTCGGGACTATACCCAAAAACCACCTTTTTGCACGATCTCTTGACCGTGGTATGGTGGAAATCAAAGCACAGTGGGAATCATACAAGACTCCATGACGATCTCGGGTCTACAGACTAACCTGTACCAGTGTCACCAGAGAACTGTTATCCGACGATAGGTATAATACCATCTAGGAGTTCTCGGCGAGTCTGTTCAGTGTACCCAGTCTCCACTGAGCACCCGTATACCTTCTCTGATGTCAAACACCAATGGATATGTGATCATCCATCGCCCATCACATGGGTCTAGGAGCGTATACGCTTGTCTACTCTGGAGTATCGAAGCCCTGTCTCGATACTCCCACGACTAGGAACAATTATAGAGTGTACTTATGGACTACCCATGGCCCTACTAATATGATCTACATCATAGTCCTGGTAGTCAAGTACACATCCTAAGGGCTTTATCAACATGTGAGAGAGAGACAATAAGTGTACATGTTAAGATAAAGAGCAACCAGATAGCATACGATCATGTCGAGCAAGAAAGTCATCCCTATATATGTCTAAGCATCCACTACAATATACATCACATATACAGTAATGGCCTCTAGGGCATATATAACTAACATTAAGGATCATTAATCTCGTTTGAGATTAGGATCAACTTAAATTTTTTTTAAGGGTACGTTAGTCCAATTTAAGACTAAGATCTACTTAACGGGGTTTTAGGATGATTCAGATCCAACAAAAGAGCATTTAGGCTCTATTGTTTTAGTTTAAGGATGTTACGATCCGTTGTTAGTTTAAGAATGTTTCGGTCCATAGATCACCATTTTTGAGGCGAGGGTTTAGTTTAAGGACGTTTCGGTCCGTAGTAGTTTGAGGACGTTACGGTCCGTAGTAGTTTTAGGACGTTACGGTCCGTAGATCACCCTTTTTGAGTTGAGGGTTTAGTTTAAGGACGTTTTAATTCGTAGTAGTATGATGACGTTACGGTCTATAGATCACCATTTTTGAGGTGAGGGTTTAGTTTAAGGACGTTTCGATCCGTAGTAGTTTGAGAACGTTACGGTATGTAGATCATCATTTTTGAGGTGATGGTTTAGTTTAAGGACGTTTCGGTTCATAGTAATTTGAGGACGTTACAGTCTGTAGATCACCCTTTTTGAGGTGGGGGTTTAGTTTAAGGACGTTTAGATCCGTAGTAGTTTGGGAATATTACGGTCCGTTGATCACCATTTTTGAGCTGAGGGTTTAGTTTAAGGACGTTTCGGTCCGTAGTAGTTTGAGGACGTTACGGTCCGTAGATCACCCTTTTTGAAGTGAGGGTTTAGTTTAAGGACGTTTCGGTCCGTAGTAGTTTGAGGACGTTATGGTCCGTAGATCACCATTTTTGAGGTGAATGTTTAGTTTAAGGACGTTTCGGTCCGTAGATCACCATTTTATGCCTGTGTATTTGTTATGAGACGGGATGTACGGCGATGATGTGGGATACACCCATTTGGGGTGTGGTTTAGTTTAAGGTGTGCACGTCAGCTTGGGAAGTGCACCCAAAAGCATTTGGTTGTCAGGACCTGCCACCTCTCTGAAAACGTTGAGGAATTACAACGACATGCATCAGAGGTATGGAGAGATGTACCCTTGAACCAATTCCCGTGTCTGAGGGAAGAGATCATGGTGGACCATCTAAGAATCATTAACCATTTTTGGGGGACTAAGATTAACTTAGGAAATGTGGGATGAACATCATTTTGGATGTCATAAGTCATGTTTGGGAAGAAATGAACCCATGAGCTCAGTTGATCTGAATTAGGGACCTAGCCAACTTGGACTTGACCCACTCAATTTTCTTTTTATTTGAAAGAAGTGCTAAGCACTGGTTTGGGCTCAGTCCCCTCTTTCTTGCAAAAAGTGCTGAGCACTTATGTGAGTTCTGACGCTCATACTTTACTCTCTCTTTTCTTTGTCTTTATATGGATTGCTGAGCACTCTTTATGACACCCACGTGCGAAGCACGTGAGGCGCTAGGCGCTGAATGATGAGTGTCAAGCACTTTATTTTCTGTAGCGCCTATATGCGAAACACGTAAGGCGCTGGGCACTGAGCACCACCCACTGAGTGCTAAGCACTCTTTATTTTGTAGTGCCCACGTGAGAGGCACGTAAAGCGCTGAGCGCCAGCCACTGAGTGCTAAGCACTCTTTATTTTATGGCGCCCACGTGAGGGGCATATGGGCGCTGAGCGCCGCCCACCGAGTGCTATGCTCTCCTGAGTTCTCTCTCTTCTTCTTTTTTTAAATGATCCATAGGATCTTTTTCTAATTTTATTTACCTAAAATTTCTAAGAAGAGAGTTCTTCTTCCTCGAGAATTTAATTCTCTGTTCTTTGAAAGCTTTCTCCTTTTTTTTAAAGCTTATGGGAGGTTCCTCTCTTTTTTAGACTTGAAGTCTTGGACCCTTTATATAGTAGAAGCAATTTTGTCGATTAGTTGAAGAAATCTCTTATTGAGAGATCCTAATTGATTTGGGGATTTTACCCACCGTTGGATCTTTGATCCAAGGACTTCTGTTTTACAGAAGATATTTTCTTATTTTTAACAAGATTAGGGAAATATTTTCCCATACATAATTTATTCTGTAGCTCGATGATTCTTTACTTACCATTGGATTTTTAATCCAACGGTACTCTGTTTTACAGAGAGTAATCTTTCTTATTTAGAAAGATTTAAGGAATATTTCCTCAACAGAATTTGATTCTGCACTCTGATGATTTATCATCTCCGTTGGATCTTTGATCCAACGGCTCTGTTTAACAGAGAGTAGAATTTAATTCTACCAGGAGCCGGCGCTCATGTGTTGTGCACGTGCGGCGCCAATAAGAGTTTTTAACTCTGGCACTGACGCCTTCATGTCAGACACGTGAGGCGCTGTCTCTTGAGTTTTGAACAGAGCTTTGCTCTTCTAAGAGTTTTTTTAACTCTGGCGCTGGCGCCCTCGTAGCAAACACGTGATGCACTGCCTCTTGAGTTTTTGAACAGAGCTTTGCTCTTTTATTAGGGAAACAAATGCCCCCCACCGCCGCGCTCACGTGGTTCACACGTGAGTGCGGCGGTGGCATTTTTCCACCGTTGGATCTTCTCGGAAGTGGAACCGTCTCCTTGTGCCTATAAGTAGGGCCTTTGGCCCTTAAGATGACTGTTGTTCATCTTCCCTAAACTTCTTCTTTCTGAGAATATAATTCTCTTTCCAGAGCATAGATCTCTGCCCAAGAAAAGTCATTTAGAGTTAGAACTTTGCCAAAAACTTGGTAAGGATTACAATCGAACCTATTAATAGAGCTTTGCTCTTCTTAGATCGTAGATCTTAAAAATATATTTTAGGGTTTCTTAACCCGTTAATCAGAGCTTTGCTCATCTTTCATGAAGAACTCTTAGAGTTTTTAGGATTTTTCTTGCAGATCTTGGGGTTTTACCATGTTAAAAAGCTTTGCTTTTAAGGGTTCGGGTAAATTACCCCATTGTTTTACTGAGCATGGCTCTAAGAAATTTTGGGGAATTTTATTCCCTCCTTAATTTTCTGACAAATGTGAAATCTATTTGCAGAGCACAGCTCTCGAGGGAGTTTAACTCCTTAGTCCAATGATATTTCTCATTAAATGAGAATCCTTTTAGGATTATATTCTTAATAAGTGATTGCCCCATCAATGATGGGGCGTCACCTTAATTTTGTGGGCCCCCCTTTGTCCTACTGCAATGCAGTACAAATTTTTTTTAAGTATCAAAGAACATTAAAGTTCTGAACATAACGTCAATAACTGAACCTTCTCCTTTTGTGCATGTGCAATGGCCTTCGACTCTTCCTTCCCTTTCGTACGTTCAGAGAGCGTCTTTGCCGACGCGCCCGTAGATCGAGAAGTCTTCGTGCTTATTAAAGATCATGACCCGGAGCAGAAATCTCTTCACCTATGGGGGTCGTGGTATAATCAGATCATTCGGGGTCGGCGCAGTTTTTCTTGTGCAGCGCCCTCAGAGCCAATTTCAGCGATTCATTACGCTGATTTGCTTCAAGTGATTTCTGCTGTAAAAGAGGTCAACTGGATCTCGGAGGGTCGTCTTCAGCCCTCCATAGCATCAATACCCGTACAGCCACCGATGGCTTTGGATATTTTGGGGCGGCGCATATGCCAAGGCAAGTCGCGCCCTTGGAGGCAAATCTATATGATAGGGTTGACTCCTCGCCATTCAGCCGTCTACCTGCAGTGGGCTCGGTATATCTTGTCGGCCAAGAAGTCATTGCTGCTGAAGTTTGGGCTGTATCCTGCAATATAAGCATCCCTTTTCCAATATCCCACGCCTCATGTATGGTGGGTTAAGGCTTTTCTGGAACAGTGGAACATCCCAACCAACACATTTCTTCTATCGGACCGGGAGGTCTCAATTTCCTTGGAGGAGTTTGCGGAAATTTCCGGCTTACCCGTCAGAGGAGAACATTACGAGGAGATACTTCCCCCTGATGAGTACATCTTTGCCACCAAATCAGTGGTAATAGGCCTTACTCTAGAGAATTCTTTTCAACACCGGTTCTCAAGCCTAATCAAGGTGTTGAACATTTATGAGAGTTTGTTCTTAGAGTCTGGAGGGCACGGAGTTGGCTTTGCAGATTTCATCGTTCGCTTTCTTCGCCCACAAGTCTTGTCAAAACAAGCCGCGAAATTCGCTAAGCTTGATGACCCGTTCGGTTTTGGTTTGGAAAACTTACCGACGGCAGAGACGGATTTGAGGAATTTCTTCATTCCATAAGTTCCGGTCATCCCATTCGCAGAGCTCGCTGTTCTAGACGTCGACGAAGAGACGTTCTTTCTGGGGTTTATTGGCCTGTGGTTGAATTGGTTCATGCTTCCGACACATCCTCGCTATATGAGGTCGTCCGTCTTTTATCCGGCCCACCGCATGATTGCAGGGACGCGTGTGGCCGTTAGGATCGCAGGGCTGGCTCATCTATATCACGGCTTGAGCTTAGCGGCAGACACTGCTCAGCCGGGGCTAAAGCCCGTACATCTTCCGTTGCACTACTTCACGTCATGGATCAAAATGCACATGCTAGGTACTTTCGGTGTTCACAAACGACCCCGCTTCTATGACAGCTACAACTTTCCTCGGGTCATGTATCTGGTTGACGCTTCTACGTCAGACCCGTCGCAGCGAGAGGCTCGGCGACTGGTCCTCCGCCCGCGCATGGTTGGGGACGGCATAACCTTTGTCGATAGAGTCTTGACTATTGGTAAGGAATCTACTAAGGTGGTGCAACCGTTGCGTAACACTTTCAAAGACGGGGCTTCCACGTTGAAGGCTCGGAAAATCTTGCACTTGTATTCTATCAGGCCAGGCTTTTTAGTACTCAGACAGAACGCCTCAGCACTATTTATAAGGTACAACCAGCACCGCTTCACCCAACAGTCGGGTTATAATCAGGGTGTTCCTCTCGAGGCATTCTTAGCTGAGTCGGCTGCTACGGAGGAGGGTATTCGCAGCGCGCTGCACTACTTTATGCGATTAAATACGGGGTCCAATTTTCTCATTAGTGAGCTGAGCTATGTGCCGAAAGCTTCGAACGCTTATGTGGCGTGGTACCAGAATGCGACGAGTGCTGTTATCAAGGAAGAAAGGTGGTTATTGCTCGATCACAAGGATGCAGTCCCCGCTGGTAATCCATCTGTCCCCTTAAAGCGACGGACTGCCGTTTGTCCCTCCTTAAGAGAAGATATTACAGCTGTGGTCCCACGAGCTTTCCTTGAGAAGCTTCAATTAGGTGTTCTCGTAACTGTGGTAGCCGTGGCATCCCCAGAATCTGGCGCTGGTACGGAAATCGGGACCCACCGCCCAAAAATGCCTATCAAGTGCAAGCTCTTGTCATCGGCCGCTGGTGTCCGTTCGCAGAAAAAGAAGAAGTCTCTATTTTCTGCCGATGTCGTATTTGGCCATGAGCCACATGCTCCCTACAGTGAGGGCTTGTGCAAATACGGCACCAACGAGGGTTTGTTCGACACGCCTACGACCGATACTGATCTACAGGCTGCCCTCGCAGCGGCGTTGATCTCTATCGCGAAGTCAGGTATACTTCAGTTATATTCTTCTGTGCCTATCCCTTCTCTTTTTATTATACTTCTATTAACGCTTTCTTCTTCAATAGGTATTTCTACCGAAGAGGCTCTCACGGCTTCCCTCAGGACGTTCGAGGAGGAAGAGAGGCTCCGTGCTTCTTTGGGCCTCGGTATAATTCGTTTCATTACGCCTTTACTCTTTTTTATTCATGATCTGACCCTTCTCTTCGCCCTATTGCAGGAACTACCGCAACTCAGGTCATTCCAACTGTAGTGCCAATCCTAAGTGGCGATGCAGCAAAGCTTCTAGAGCCAGCTACTATGGCCACAACCATCCTAAAGTCACCACAGGAGGCGTTGCTGAAGCAGCCGATGATGGACGCCGTAGTGGCTCCGGAGGTAGAGCTCGGTTCGGACGACGACGTCCCCTTGTCGAAGGTCTTAAGGAGGTCAGTTCTCACTGCTCAGACTGAAAGGAAGCGCAGGAAGCATGCGGCGAGGGAACGCGATGCTATTTTGGCCACAGGTGCAGGCTTAAGCAGTATTCCGCCTGCTGACATTCCTTCGGCGGATGTTCCTTCCGCCCTGTCTGCCGCCCATAAACAGGTTGCACATGCAGCTCGGGAAGAAACTGAAAAGCTACTTCAAGGTAACGTAATACCTAGTCCTTTATTAGAACTTGGTCCTCGAATTCTGACATACGTATTTCCTTTTAAGCAAGGCCGAGTCCTGACGATGGTATGGAAGGTGAAACGCCGATGATTACAGAGCCCGAAGTGGCCACTCTTTCTCAGGAATCTAGGACTGTCTTGACTGCTGCTCTTTCTCCTTGTGGCTTCTTGGTATCGGCGGGTGTCGCAAGCATTACGATGGCCCTCATCGAGTCAGGGGATGAAGCTATGGGTGCAGAATCTATTCCCCCGAGAGAGAGTGAGGAAGTCGTTACACTTGGTGACGCTTCCGGCGCGGTTTCGGTCCCTGATCTATCAAGTAGTCCTTGGATTGTTGTTTTCGAGTTTTTTAATCCTGTTAAGTCATTCTAATGATATTTCATTTGTCTTGAGCATAGGTATGGCAAACCCTGAAACTGTGCCGGCTAAAGAAGTGTCACCGGCCGCTATTTTGACGGTCGTTGTCCCTTTGCTTTCTTCTGCGCCTCCTAAAATCTTGAAAGGTATGGGTTTCTCACTTATTTGTTTCACTGTGGATACAATCCTTCTTGTATTGACTGTATATTGTCGCAACTCTGCAGGAGTACTTTTCGACCATTTATACCAGGTATTAAACCCGCATTTTTCCTTTCAGTCGGAAATCGTTCCACCTTCTTGTATTGGTCAGTATATTCTTCGCCTAATGTTTCTCCCCCTTTTTTATGAGTAGACTTATTGTTTCTAAGCCTTCCTTATATTGACCACAGTATCACGGGTCGGAGGAGGAAGCGAAAGAATAGCCGCACTTCCGGTACTCCCTATTCTGCCGCCTGCCACAGCTGGAACGATAGATTCCATCCCTTAGGTGTTTTCTTTGTCTCCCGAGTCGAAATTTGACCATAATTTATTTTTCAATGATTACACCGGCTCTAGCTCCTTTTGAGTCTCGCATTCCAATGCCCGTGGGGCCCTTCGCTAAACATACATCCTCTAGGGGCGCCGCAAATAGCCAGTGAACGTTAAGCGAGTTTATCGAAGATCTCAATGCTGAGACCCTCACTTCTACTACGGATTTTGCCATCGAAGTCAATCCAATGCTGGTGATGCTCATGAACTTCCATAATGAATATCTCATCGGTTTTTGGGTTGATTATTACAGGAAGATCGAGGCTTTCCTGCATGAGATTGAGCTTAAGCGTCTCGCTCCTGAGGTTTTGGCCTCGAACTGTCGGGACCCGGTTCTTGTTCACGGAACAAAGTGCCACATGGAACAAAGTGCCACGCCAATTGTCATTCCAAGGGCGAGGGGGCCACCTCTTGAATCCTTGGGGGCGATCTCTTGAATCCGTGGGACCCACTGTAGAACAATGGAGAATTTTCGGAACACATTCCGAAAGAGGACCGAACTGCATCATAAATGTAATGACACCACCTTCAATTACTGAGGCGCCTTTTAAGTGAACCGGCACTACAGGAGCTTGAGAACTCCGTAGTTAAGCGTGCTCGGGCCAGGTAAGTCTTGGGATGGGTGACCTCCGGGGAAGTGGCCCCTGGTCGGGTCCGGTTCGCTCTAAAGGGAAAAACCGTGCGGTTTCGGCCAAAGCGGACAATACCATCTGTACTGGGGCATGGGGCGTTACATTTATGGTGTCGCATGCAGATCCTCTTGTGTACTAAAATGAAACCATTAACTGACTTATTATATTTGTGAATCTCATCCATCTATACCGATATCATAGTTTTCCTATGTCCCTTGTCCCTTCCTTGACATCCTGAACCCTGTCTATGACCTTCCCTTCAGGTCATGGAAAATCTTTCCAACGAGGATGACATGTCCGATATTACTTTTGAAGCTACATTTGGAGATTCAGACGACGAAGTCGTAGACTCTCAGGCGGTTATTTCCGACAGCGACTCAGAAGACGAAGAAGTCGATACTGCAACTCCGGAGCCTGTGATGGCTAATGACTCCGAAGATGAAGAAGAAGATCTTGTGGAAGAGGAGCATATAAAGGATGGGCCATTAACTGACTTATTATATTTGTGAATCTCATCCATCTATACCGATATCATAGTTTTCCTATGTCCCTTGTCCCTTCCTTGACATCCTGTATCCTGTCTATGACCTTCCCTTCAGGTCATGGAAAATCTTTCCAACGAGGATGACATGTCCGATATTACTTTTGAAGCTACATTTGGAGATTCAGACGACGAAGTCGTAGACTCTCAGGCGGTTATTTCTGACAGCAACTCAGAAGATGAAGAAGTCGATACTGCAACTCCGGAGCCTGTGATGGCTAATGACTCCGAAGACGAAGAAGAAGATCCTGTGGAAGAGGAGCATATAAAGGATGGGCTAGAAAAAGAGGCTCCTGCAGCGAGAGAGAATCCTATAGAATATGATCCGGATGAGGAGGCCCCAGCAAAAGAACAAAACTCTATAGAGGTGGAATCAGAGAGCGAGGCTCCTGCCGAAGGATGAGTCGAAGGACGAAGCTTCGAGTGAGGAGGAACTCGAGGCCGAAGAAACTCAGGCTGTTGTTCTCGCAAGACACCATGGGAATGGTCGTACCTTTCTTAGTGCGGAGGCCTATCGCAATTTGTTGAACTCCCATAATCAAGATTAATAAGTCTTTTCCCTTTTCTTTAGCCGAATAAAACGATGTAAGAACATTAAGGGCTGTTGAAGTCGAAAATTGCACCCCTGTTGACCAAGTCAAAGTCAGGGCCAAGCCCAAGCCAAGTGGGCCCAAGCCCAGATCAAGTGGGCTCATGCCCGGGTCGATCCCTAACATGAAGCGACCGGCCTCCCCCATGCTGAAATAAAAATCATGTAATAAATAATTTTTATGTAATTTTTTATGCATCAATGTAAGCAAATGGGCATAAAGCTAAATTTTTGTAAAGCCTATGGCTTATGTGCAAAAAGAAATGGCACATGAGCCATGGGATGGGAAAAATGCCATTTTGCAAAGCCCAGGGGGCTATATGTAAATATGTAAGCCTATATAAGGCAACATGATGATGAATAAAGCAATACACTTTTCATTCTCTCAAAAACCTAGGGTTTGTGCCTCTTTCTACTTTCTGAAGGTTCCAAACCTTCTTCTTTCTTTTGAATTAAATCAAGAGTTTTACTCTTCCTTTTCCAAAACTAAATAGTTTTTCACTACAAAACCCACAAAGGGGAACTTGGATCTGTCATTAGATCTAAAAAAGAAGAGATTTTTAAAATCTCACATCTCTTGATCTTCAAGATCCGGCCAAACAAAGGAAGAAGAAGGAGACCCATCTCCAGAAACCCCACTTTAGGGAAGAACTAGGGCGCAAGGGAAGAAGCCATTCATCGGCTTCAAAATATCATAGGAGTTTCACTCCACTCTAGTTTCTCTTTCGAAAGTTTCGGGGGCTAAAAGCCTCTTTTTCTCGACGGCGCCCGAGCGCCTTGCGCTAAAGCACCCAGCGCCCACGTGCAGACATGTAGCGTGCCAGCGCTCGAGCGCCCAGCGCCCACGTGCCGACACGTGGCGCGCTAGCGCTCAAGCGCCAAGTGCCCACGTGCCGACACGTGGCGTGCTAGCGCTCAAGCGCCCAGCGCTCAAGCGCCAAGCGCCCACGTGCCGGCACGTAGTGCGCTGGCGCTCAAGCGCCCAGCGCCCACGTGCTGACACGTGGTGCGCTAGCGCTCGAGCGTCCAGCGCCCAAACGCCCAGCGCCCACGTGTCGGATACGTGGTGCGCTAGCGCCCAAGCGCCCACATGTCGGATATGTGGTGCGCTAGCACCTAAGCGCACAGCACCTAAGCGCACAGCGCTCAAGGCGCTGGCCCCACGCGTCCTTTGGGCGCTTTTTCCCTTTTTTTATATATATGTATACATGTATATATATATATAGATACACACACACTTCACAACACTGTCCCCCCCAAATAAATTTTGGGCCGGGACGCTGCCCCGCACCCCCGCAAGGGGGCTGCTAGCCCCCTTAACCCCCAGCCCGCTATCCGGGTAGCGGGACCCCCGTAAAAACTCTGCATGGCTCCCGACATATCCAAGCCCCCCTCCAAAACAAAACACACGTACACTGCATATTGAGTTCGCATGACCAGTTTAACCCGTCAATCGGAGGTTCCCCCGCTCCAAAAGCGATGGGTAATTAACGGCAGCTTAGTCCGTGGCTGCCGGAGATTCGGATCCCCACAATCAATAAACCCCGGCCTACCCTAGGCAGGGGGAATCTGTAGTACGCCTGACAAGCGCACGCGTATTCCCATCTCGATGGGGTGACGAAAAACACCCTACAGATTCTGGCACGCCCGGTAGGACCTATCTCTCCTCCCATATTTCGAGTTAAACGTTCATGCGAACTCAATCAATATACATATCTATATTTATACTAAAATAATGCTCTTTCATGCAGGTTTTCAAGTAATCGCTTTTCAACAATGTCTCCAAAGATGAACTCAGCTCTCAGCACGACTCCTGTCTCCTACACGATGAAGATAGACTCCAGGACGGTCCTTCCATCTAGTCTCGGGCGACAATGGGAGGAGCCGCTGCTACAGTTTGGCTCTATTTTGTTCGTGCCAGCTAACGCCATTCCAACTCCTCAAGCTCCAGCAACAGACAAACGGTCTCAAAGGGGAAAAGGCCGAATGTCATGGTCGCGAGGGCGCCCCAACACAAACGCAAGTCGGTGTTTGAACGACTTTCCTTGGCCCCAGCTGGGGGTAAGGCCATCAACACCAATCAAGCAACAAGGCATCTCGGGCAAGCTCCGGCGGCGCCTCTGACAACTGCTCGATTAGGTGTCTTCTCAAGCCTCCCCATCACTCAGCCTATGGTGGCTTTCCGAAGAGAAGAAACCTGCCAAGCGCTCAAGGCAGAGAAGCTGGGGAAGAAGCGGCTCAGATACAGAGCCAACAAAAGGGCTAGGGCTCTGGCCATGTTAAAATTTATGAATTTCCAAAGCCCGGACCGCTCCGAGAAATCAGCCGCCAAAGATAAAGAGATGGCTGGGTATGGGGTTCGCACTGTCTACATGGTCGGACATGAAGAAACGAATCCTCCTCTTCTTCACAGCCATGGTGATGATATGATTGACGCTACCCAGCATCGGCTCAATCTAAGTGATGAAGAGCCCACTCAGGCCGATAAGCCAGAGGAGCCCGTGGTTCCTGCGGAATTAAGCTCAGGCAATAAAGATGACCCGGTTGTCATAGCCGGAACTACAGAACAAGCATTATTCCGATGGCTTCAAAGGCAGCTTCAGGATAGGGATGAGAAGTTAGCCAAGGTACAGGCCAAGGTCGACGAATTGGCAAACGTCGCGGCAGATCTTGCGACCCAAGTCGCCCGATTGCAATTACAGCAGAATCAAATTTTGGTTCACGAGCCAGGGATTGATACCCGGGGGCAGCCAACTGATACCCCCTTCAACCTAAGAGCAGAGCGCCTTCGCGAAAAACGGCCGCAATCAGCCTCCAGTCCCTCCGATACATACACCGGAGGAGAATCTCCACTGAAAGAGAAGCTGGATAAGGTCTATTCTTTCAGAAGGGACAAAATCCGTAAAATATTCAAAGACGCCCTGAGGAACGGTCTACAACTGCCAGAATCAAAAAGACCGCAGGAAGTGAATATGACCGACGACCCCAAATACTGCCCCTATCATAGAGTGATAGGTCATGCCATTGAAGACTGCTTCATCTTCAAAGATTGAGTCGAAAGGCAATACAAGACGGGAGAGATAGAACTGTCTAAAGGCGTGTTAGCAAACAGTCAAGCTACGACCGCCGATTTCATACAAATGGAGACCGAAGCCTTTTGGGAACCTAATCCTCCCAGACATGTGCCATTATCTGAAAAGGGCGAACCAAAGACTGATCGGCCTCAAGGACCAGCATCAGTGAGGGCACCTACTCTAATGGAGAGACGGAAGGTGTACTCCTTCATGATGGATGAGGTCCGCAATATATTCGAGGAAGCCATGAACAACGGTCTGCAATTGCCTATTCCGAAGAGGCCACATGAAATGAATATGACCGGCAATCCCGTATACTGCCCATACCATAGAGTGGTGAGTCATACCATTGAAGACTGATGTGTTTTCAAAGATTGGGCAGAGGACCAATACAAGCTTGGAAAAACCTCACAATCCTCGGATGTATCAGCAAGCCACAGAGCTAGGTCATCAATACAGCTCCGCCAAGATCAAAATTCAAGGAGCTGGGATAAGCAAAGATGACCACCACGTCGTTAAACTGGGAACAATTGACCACTAAGTCGTTAAACTGGAAGCAGTTGACCACCATGTCATTAAACTGGGAATAATCGACCTCTAAGTCGTTAAACTGGGAATGTAAAAAATATATATATATACATATAAATAAACAAAAAAAAGTGTAAATAAAAGAAAAATAAAGAAAGCTGAAATGATGGGGCAACTTGCAATAAAAATCAGCGAGTAAAATAAAGATGAAAATAAAGCCGAAATGATAAGGCAACCGCGAATAAAAGCCGAAATGATGGGGCAATCGCGATCTTCGCGATAAGAAAAGCTGAAATGATAGAGCAATCGCGGTAAAAAAACAACAAAAACAAAACAAAAACAAAAAAAGGGCGAATGATGAGTCGCTCCTGGTACCATATTCCAGTGCAGCGATACAGACGCCAACAAAAATCCGATTTCCCACAAAAAAAAATCTCCCAGCCCTACGGCCAGTCCCCAAATTGACTACCGTATACAATCCATGGGCTCAAATAATTCTAATCATACCCATGCCCCACCGTAATCACCAGTTACGCGGCTGGTCTCCGCCTTTGGAATTATGCTCCATTGAGAAGACCCACTCATGTGTCCTCACGATACATGAGGAGAACAAACCTTTATGGGATCCTTATAGCTCATAAAGGAAAAACACACTTAGGAGTCCTCACGACTCCTAAGCAGAAAATACACCTGCGGGATCCTTACGACTCGCAGGGAGAAAATGCTTTTATGGGACCCTTACGGCCCATAAAATTGAAAAGCCTTAAGTGATAGGGATCTAAACCTGTCTCCTAAGCCATCGCTTCCCAATAGGAAATGGCGAATGATGAGTCGCTCCTGGTACCATATTCCAGTGCAGCGATGCAGACGCCGTCCAAAACTCAAATTCCCAATAGCGAATGATGAGTCACTCCTGGTACCATATTCCAGTGCAGCGATGCACACGCCAACCAAATTCTAAATTCAAATCCTAATGGCGAATGATGAGTCGCTCTTGGTACCATATTCCAGTGCAGCGATGCAGACACCAAACAAACCCAAACTCTCAAATGGCGAATGATGAGTCGCTCCTGGTACCATATTCCAGTGTAGCGTTGCAGACGCCAACCAAATTCTAAATCACATACCCCAACGGCGAATGATGAGTCGCTCCTGGTACCATATTCCAGTGCAGCGATGCAGACGCCGACAAAGTCCCAAAATTTTTCCGGCCCTACGGTCTGGATCATACATCCTGCAAAACCGTATACAATCCACGGGCGTAAACAGTCCCAATCTCTCCCAAGTCCTACCGGTGAGACCACATTCAAAGTCCCACCAAAAATTTAAAAAATAATTAATTAAAAAAAACGGTATGTCTACAAGCAAAATGGGCACGGATGAAAACCCGAAAGGGCTCCGTGAGTAAAAACAACAGGACCGCCGGCGAGTTTGTGAAAACCCGAAAGGGCGCAAACTCGTAAAAAAAAGAGATGAAATGCACTCGCAAAGTCCTCTGGACTTCGTGAGGAGAAAATTCCCGCGTGAGATCCTTACGACTCACAAAGGAGCAACACACTTAGGAGTCCCCATGACTCCTAAGGAGAAAATACACCTACGAGATCCTTTCGACTCGTAGGAAGAAAATGCTTTTGTGGGACCCTTACGGCCCATAAAATTGAAAAGCCTTAGGTGATAGGGATCTAAACCTGTCTCCTAAGCCACCAACTCCTAAATCCTTCCGAGGCAAATGATGAGTTGCTCCTGGCATTATTCCAGTGCAGCAATGCAGATGCCAAACAAAAACCAATTCCCAAATCCTTCCGGGACAAATGATGAGTTGCTCCTGGCATTATTCCAGTGCAGCAATGCAGATGCCAAACCAAAACCAATCTCCAAATCCTCTCAAAGACAGATGATGATTCGCTCCTGGTACTATATTCCAGTGTAGCGATGCTGATGTCAACCCAAATCACAATCAACAAGTCAACTTCAACTCCGACACCGCAGAAAGCGGAGCAAGTCAGAATCCAAGTTCGACACCGCAGAAAGCGGAGCAAGTCAGAATCCAATCTTGACACCGAAAGAAGCGGAGCAAGTCAAGTCCACCCCTGACACTGCAAGAAGCAGAGCAAGTCAAATCAAGCACCGACCGTCCATATCGCAAAAAGGGCATGCAGGCTCCCCACAAATCGGGAACCAAATCACTCCGGATCAGAGCGTCGACCGTCCATGTCGCAAAAATGGCAGTGCAGGCTTCCTATAAAGCAGGGAACCAAATTGCTCCGGAACAGAGCGTCGACCGTCCATGTCGCAAAACGGGCAGTGCAGGCTTCCCACAAATCGGGAACCAAATCGCTCCGGATCAGAGCGTCGACCGTCTAGGTCGTAAAAAGGGCAGTGCAAGCTTCATATAAAGCAGGAACTAAATCACTCCGGGCCAGGGAAACGTCTACAACGGACACTCCGTCTCGGAGACGCGTCAAGCATCGACCGTCCATGTCGCAAAAAGGGCAATGCAGGCTCCCCACAAATCGGGAACCAAATCGCTCCGGATCAGAGCGTCGACCGTCCATGTCGCAAAAAGGGCAGTGCAGGCTTCCTACAAATCGGGAACCAAATCGCTTCAGATCAGAGCGTCGACCGTCCATGTCGCAAAAAGGGCAGTGCATGCTTCCTACAAAGTAGGAACTAGATCACTCCGGGGCAGGGAAAAGTCTACCACGGGCACTCCATCTCGGAGACGCGTAAAGCGTCGACCATCCATGTCGTAAAAAGGGCAGTGCAGGCTTCCCACAAATCGGGAACCAAATCGCTCCGGATCATAACGTCGACCGTCCATGTCGCAAAAAGGGCAGTGCAGGCTTCCCATAAATCGGGAACCAAATCGCTCCAGATCAGAGCATCGACCGTCCATGTCGCAAAAAGGGCAGTGCAGGCTTCCTACAAAGCGGGAACCAAATCGCTCCGGATCAGAGCGTCGACCGTCCAGGTCGTAAAAAGGGCAGTGCAGGCTTCCTATAAAGCAGGAACCAAATCACTCCGGGCCAGGGAAACGTCTACTATGGACACTCCGTCTCGGAGACGCGTCAAGCATCGACCGTCCATGTCGCAAAAAGGGCAGTGCAGGCTCCCCACAAATCGGGAACCAAATCGCTCCGGATCAGAGCGTCGATTGTCCATGTCGCAAAAAGGGCTGTGCAGGCTTCCTACAAATCGGGAACCAAATCGCTTCGGATCAGAGCGTCGACCGTCCATGTCGCAAAAAGGGCAGTGCTTGCTTCCTACAAAGCAGGAACTAGATCACTCCGGGGCAGGGAAAAGTCTACCATGAGCACTCCGTCTCAGAGACGCGTCAAGCGTCGACCGTCCATGTCGTAAAAAGGCAGAGTAGGCTTCCCACAAATCGGGAACCAAATCGCTCCGGATCAGAACGTCGACCGTCCATGTCGCAAAAAGGGCAGTGCAGGCTTCCCACAAATCGGGAACCAAATCGCTCCGGATCAGAGCATAGACCGTCCATGTCGCAAAAAGGGCAGTGCAGGCTTCCCACAAATCCGGAACCAAATCGCTCCGGATCAGAGCGTCGACCGTCCATGTCGCAAAATGGGCAGTGCAGGCTTCCTACGAAACAGGAACCAGATCACTCCGGGCCAGGGCAAAGTCTACCATGGACACTCCATCTCGAAGACGCGTCAAGCGTCGACCGTCCATGTCGCAAAAAGGGCAGTGCAGGCTTCCCACAAATCGGGAACCAAATCGCTCCGGATTAGAGCGTTGACCGTCCATGTCGTAAAAAGGGCAGTGCAGGTTTCCTACAAAGCAGGAAGCAGATCACTCCGGGCCAGGGAAACGTCTACCACAGACACTCCGTCTCGGGGACGCGTCAACCGTCGACCGTCCATGTCGTAAAAAGGGCAGTGCATCCCAAAAAGTGGGAACCGAAGCATGTCGCCTCCATGTAAAAGAAGATCCATCTATTTCATGCACACGACTCACATACGTGGTGTGCATTTATTGATGGGGGACACTTTGTTGAAGTCGAAAATTGTACCCCTATTGACCAAGTCAAAGTCATAGTCAAGCCCAAGCCAAGTGGGCCCAAGCCCAGATCAAGTGGGCTCATGCCCGGGTCGAGCCCTAACATGAATCAGCCGGCCTCCCCCATGCTGAAATAAAAATCATGTAATAAATAATTTTTATGTAATTTTTTATGCATGAATGTAAGCAAATGGGCATAAAGCCAAATTTTTGTAAAGCCTATGGCTTATGTGCAAAAAGAAATGGCACATGAGCCATGGGATGGGCAAAATGCCATTTTGCAAAGCCCAAGGGGCTATATGTAAATATGTAAGCCTATATAAGGCAACATGATGATGAATAAAGCAATACACTTTTCATTCTCTCAAAAACCTTGGGTTTGTGCCTCTTTCCCCTTTTTGAAGGTTCCAAACCTTCTTCTTTCTTTTGAATTAAATCAAGAGTTTTACTCTTCCTTTTCCAAAACTAAATAGTTTTTCACTACAAAACCCACAAAGGGGAACTTGGATCTGTCATTAGATCTTAAAAAGAAGAGATTTTTAAAATCTCACATCTCTTGATCTTCAAGATCCGGCCAAACAAAGGAAGAAGAAGGAGACCCATCTCCAGAAACCCCACTTTGGGGAAGAACTAGGGCGCAAGCGGAGAAGCTCTTCATCAGCTTCAAAATATCTTAGGAGTTTCACTCCACTCTAGTTTCTCTTTTGAGAGTTTCGGGGGCTAAAAGCCTCTGTTTCTCGCCGGCACCCGAGCGCCTTGCGCTAAAGCGTCCAGCGCCCACATGCCGACACGTGGCGCGCTAGCGCTCAAGCGTCCAACGCTCAAGCGCCCAGCACCCACGTGCCGACACGTGGCATGCTAGCGCTCGAGCGCCTGGCGCTCAAGCGCTTGGCGCCCACGTGCCGACACGTGGTGCGCTAGCGCTCAAGCGCCCACGTGCCGACACGTGGCGCGCTAGCGCTCGAGCGCCTAGCACTCAAGCGTCCTGCGCTCAAGCGCCAAGCGCCCACATGCCGGCACGTGGCGCGTCCAGCGCTCAAGGGCCAAGCGCCCACATGCCGGCACGTGGCGCGCCCAGCGCTCAAGCGCCAAGCGCCCACATGCCGGCACGTGGCGCGCCCAGAGCTCGAGCGCCCAGCGCTCACGTGCTGACACGTGGTGCACTAGCGCTCGAGCGCCTAGAGCCCAAGCACCCAGCGCCCACGTGTCGGATACGTGGTGCGCTAGCGCCTAAGCGCACAGCACCTAAGCGCACAGCGCTCAAGGCGTTGGCCCCACGCGTCTTTTGGGCGCTTTTTCCCTTTTTTATATATATGTATACATGTGTATATATATATATAGATACACACACACTTCACAACACTGTCCCCCCCAAATAAATTTTGGGCCGGGGCGCTGCCCCACACCCCGCAAGGGGGCTGCTAGCCCTCTTGACCCCCGGCCCGCTATCCGGGTAGCGGGACCCCCGTAAAAACTCTGTGTGGCTCCCGACATATCCAAGACCCCTCCAAAACAAAACACACATACACTGCACATTGAGTTCGCATGACCAGTTTAACCCGTCAAGCGGAGGTTCCCCCGCTCCAAAGGCGAGGGGTAATTAATGGCAGCTTAGTCCGCGGCTGCCGGAGATTCGGATCCCTACAATCAATAAACCCGGGCCTACCCTAGGCAGGGGGAATCTGTAGTACGCCTGACAAGCGCACGTGTATTCCTATCTTAATGGGGTGACGAAAAACACCCTACAAGGGCATGTCCTTACTTTTCGGTTGTACTCTCCTTATTGAAGTTAGATAATAAAATCTTAGTTTCGAGCAAAAATCTATCGTGTCTCTTGCTCTTCTTATTAGTATCTCTCTTGCATTAATTTTTGTTCTTCCATGCAAGCTATTATCTTGTCTCATCCCTCAGCCTGTTTGTAACCTAACCTATTATGATCATCAATGGCCGGACGACACCATAACCGCAACAGAAAGGGAAATAGAGTCAATAGAGCCGCTGCTCAGCAAGCAGCTATGCTACAAATGATGCAAAGACTAATGAAGCAACATCAGCAGCAGACAGCTGCCCTTCATCAGGAGCTATGAGAAAGTAGGCAGCAGCAAGCAGAGATTTTAACTAAGGCACTGACCCTAGTTCCTCAAGGTTCAGCGGGAGTGAAGTGTTAGTGTATATGCCCTAGAGGCCATTACTGTATCATACTAGTTTGTATATTACTTAATGGAAGCTTGGGATATTCACCTTGTATAAACAATCTTGCTCAATATAGTAGTATGCTACTTGGTTTGTTTCTACTTCAATGTGTACATGTGTTTATTTTGCGATATCACCTATACGCATTAGTGGAGCCCTTAGGATCTTTGCTTGATTACCAGCGTTGTGATGGCAGTCACACTAGTGGGGGCTGGGTAATCTATAAGCATATCCTTATACAGGTCCCTAGTCGCAGGACTATCGAGACAGGGCATCGATACTCCGGAGTAGACTAGCGTATGCGCTTCTCATCCCAGTGTGGGAGATGGTCTGTCCCACAGCCATCAATACGTCGTACTGGAGATAGTATACGGGTGCTCGTTAGGTTACGAGTACACTGGACAGGACTCGTCGGGAACTGACAGGTTGGTATTATACCTATCGTCAGTTATCAGTTCCCAGGTGACATGAGTACAGCTTAGTCCGCTGACTTGACACTGGCACTTCGCCTCGAGTGTGTTCCCACTGCACTTTGATCACTACCCTACCACGGCTCAAAGGAGTCGTGCAAACAGGTAATGGTTGGGTGCAGTCCCGAAACACTTGGAGGCAGTGACGGTTAGACAGGATTCGTCTCTCCCGGTATTGGGGGTTGACATCGCGCTGTGTCTAGGAGAGCCATTACACGAGTAGTCCCTGGCCAGGGCAAGCGAGATATACTGGTAGGCTTCCAGTGTTATCTCAGGGTGTTTTGGGCTTCACTCCGACACGACTTGTACCGCTATTAGGGGACTGACGTTTTACCGCCCCCTAGGCCCGACATGCGATGTATTAGACGAACAGACCGGACTGTACGGAGACTGTCACATTCAGACTCAGTAGGAGTTCAGATAGGGTTCACCTCGTCAGCCTTCTTGTCGGCATCTACCTGGGGACCGTTACGCACAGCTAGTGCCGCTTACGGTCTGTGGTTAAACACACTGCCAGCGTAGTGTCGAGTCTTTAGAGTCCCACACAGAGGGTATTCGCCTCTGGGCAAAATGAGTAGAGGTCGCATGGTTTTGCGGCAGGGTTCGTTCTCATCCGCGCACTTGTGCACGTTTGAAGTCCGGACGGATATTGCCAGCGGGCTCTGGTTTGAGCCAGATACTGGTATATGTTTTGGGGTTGCTTTTATCTCTCGGTATTCTTGTTCCTCGGAACGAGAATACAGGTGTGTATGCACAGTTGCTTGAGGCGGAGGATGAGGTTTTTCATTAGGGTTTCGGAACGGGTGCGTATGCACAGTTGACAGTCGTCTTTTTCCAAACCCTAATTGATTTATGAAATATCAATTAATAATAGTAATTAAATAAAATATTGTTATGGTTGTTTTTGTTGACTTGTTGACCATGGTTGACTTGTTGACCATGGTTGAATGTTGACCACCATCATTGCTTTGCAAGGATACTCCTTGATTCTAGCTTACACTCATTTATTGAAAGTTATGATAGTGGTCATTCCAAATACAACCATCAACTATTTCATTTTTGATTTATTATTATTAATTAGATAATTCCTTTTCTTTTAGTTATGGTTGCAAAAGAAAAGAGCTCATTCTATCATAATCATTCTCTCTCCTCACTTCATCTTCTTCTTCCTCAAGCTCAAGGAGAATCCTTCTCATGTGTTGAGAATCCCTCTCCTTGAAAAGAAAACAACCCCTAGACACTCTCTACTCACTCTAGGATCAAAGGTTTAGCAAGCCGAAGACTCTAGTTCTCTCAAAGTTCGAGAAAAGCCCGAAGGTTGAACCCTCAGGTGGATCCATCTTTAACGGAAGAAGGCGACGAGGAAAGAACCATCAACCTCTACAAAGTTTGAAGAAGAAGGAGTTCAAGTTTAGGTATAACCATCTTTCCGAGTAGCTAACTCTCTTTAGCATGTTTGCTAGTTTTAGTTTAGGAAAAGATCCCGACTTTGTTAGTCCATGTTGCCCCATGTGCTAAAAATTTGATTTTTATACCGTTTCCGCCTCCCCGTAAGGACCGGGGGTCGCAACGTGGACTTACAGTGGTATCAGAGCCTAACTAAACTTAAACTAGCTTGGTAGCGAAGTGTATGGAAGTTCGAAACCGAAAAATCACAAAACCGGAAAATCCAAAACCCTAAGTTTCTGTTGAAATTTTTTGTGCTCTAAAAGTAAAACTTTTTACTCCTAAAATCGTCTCAGTGTTTTGTGAGAACACCCACGAAAAACGATCCCATGATTCATTCAAACCGCCGCGGATCCGCGGCCTCAGCTATTCTCGTCGCCGCGGATCCGCCGCCGTTTAGCCTCTTCATGCGATCCTGTTTTGTGCAGTGTTCTTCTGGTAGGGTTTTGGGATTTTTCAAATATGTTATATGTGCCCAGATTTTCCAGAAAAGAAATTTACTTTTGGGGTCCTATAAATCCGTATTTTTTTTCGAACTTCGCTACACTTTGGCTATATTGGTTATATCTGTGATGTTTGTATGTATTGAACGTCGGCTAATCGCTATAAGTCGATTAGTCGGGGTTATACATCTCTGTAATCTGTGTTTGATATTGGAATGTGTATATGAATGTGTTGGACTGTCGCGGGTGAATAGCCGGGGTGGATGTGAGATGAGCTTTTGTTTTTCTTTCATTCATTTGTAAATGTAAATTGATGTAATAATATTATTTGTATGGCCGCACAACCGGGTCGGGGTTGTAGCCGTCATTGTATAATTCTTTTTACTGTTTTTGCTCCTAGGATAAACCCATGGAGGGGTGCACAAACTACCGGGTACTTGGCCGGTAGTTTGCCGCACCCGTAGGGGTCTTGGGTGGGGTATTTGCTATTCACCGCGACCGTGTAATCCGCTTTTTGTTGCAGGCTCGAACGGATTGCGGATTGCTAGTATATCCAATGTATTCATCTGTGATCTGTAATATCTATCATTGCTTTATATTTAGGCGTTGCTTATGTTTTACAGCCGCGCTAGCCCAGCCCCTGCTCTGTCGTTAGTTAAGTAACCTAACGGGTGATGACGGGACCCCGTGGCAAATGCGAATGGCATAAGCGTACGTCATATTTTGGTTGTTTTCTGCAATGGTAGGATTAAATGATGGGACGCATTAAAAGAACTAATGCAAGAATATCACGCATTAAAAGAACTAATGCAAGATAATAAACCAAGTTAAAATCGTTGGAACACTTTCGAAAAACCACTCGGTTCTTTTCAAAACTAACTTTTAAATGCGGAGCTTGAGCCACTCCTCTTAAAAGCTATCTCGTTCCATCGATTATATCAAGTTCACTACGTTCACGGTTTCGCCAAAACCATCCGTAGCCCTCCGTCGTTTCATATGAATATTCAACAGTATTCAAGCTGTGTTTGTTGGCCTTAGTCAAGGCACAGTGTTTGGTAGCTGGTAGGTATTCATATGTTGCATAGATAGAATGCGTTGGTTTGGGACAGTCGTATTGCCTTGTTGGCCATAGTCAAGGGTATATACGGGTGGGTTCAAATTAACCTGGATAACGACGGGTAGAACTTGACATGTGACTTATGATTTGTTGGCCTTAGTCAAGGTCATAAGAGCATGGGGCAAAAATCCACATCGGGAGTTTCATAAGTACTGAAACTTGCTAGATTTGCATACCATTTGGAGTGTGATGATTCTGGTAGGATTCCTTCAGTTTCGTCACGCGATGATATTTGGATCCCGATCCTACTGTGAGTATATGCTACTCCTCGGGAAATTTCTCACTAAACGATCAATGCTATAAACCTAGTAGGTGCCTAGAAAGGTGTTAGCGGGGCTACGCCCCCAGGGAAAAGAGGTTCTTAAATTAAGGAACTTCGCGAAAGCGTTGGAAAACCTCCCTCGAAGTACCGACACTGGCCTGGCTGAACGGTTAAGCAAGTATTGTACGGTGGGATTGATCCCGACTGATTCTTCCTTTATGGTTTGAGGAGGGATTCGAGAGACAGTGGGAGCCATCCTGTTTAGACAAATTAAAAACCATTCTAAACTTGCAAGAGCATCGTGCTAAAGTGTTTCTTCTCTCCCCCCTGCAGCGACCAAATCGAAATGACTGGACTTAAGTTACTTCTAGATAAAAACATACTGACAGGGCCAAACTACAAAGATTGGCTAAGGAATGTCAAAATGGCAATCACTTACGACAAGCTGGGGTATCTTCTTACCACCAAAGCTCCCCCCGTCCCAGGTCCCACCTCCAGCGTCACGGATAAGGAAATCCGTAAGACTTTGGAGATTGATTGCGCGAAGGCCAAGTGCCTCGTGCTTGCCTCTATGGACAACGATCACCAGAGGAGGCACGAGAATATGGACTTGGAATCCATATTTCTTCATACAAAAGAACTGTATGGAGAGCAGTCTCGTATCGCAAGATACGAAGTGTCGAAGAAGTTATTTTCGGCAAAGTTGGCCGTCGGATCATCGGTAGCGGACCACGTGCTTAAGATGATTGGCTACATTGAGGAGCTCACGGAACTTGGGACCACGTTGGAAAGTGAACTCTATACGGATTTAGTTCTCCAGTCCCTTCCTTCCACTTACGCCCAGTTCATACTGAATTTCAACTTGCAAGAAAAGGAAGTTGAACTTTCAGAACTCCTCAACATGCTGAGGAGCGCAGAGGGCACCCTACAGAAAGGTAGGGAAACACCCGCTTTGTTTGTAGGAGGATCTTCTTCCTCTAGGTCCAAGGCGAAAGCCAAGGGAAAGAGGAAGAAAGCCCCCGCCAAACCAAGAGGCGGTGTTAGTAAAGTGGGTACAAAGGGAAAGGAAAAGGCAACAAAGATTGCGGGGAAGCTTGTTGGAAAGGAAGAATGCTTCTATTGTCATAAGAGTGGACACTGGAAGAAAGATTGCAGGGCTTGGAAAGCCAGGACACAGGAACTGAAGCAGGTTGCGGCTTCAGCTTCAGGTGTGTATGTTATTGAAAACTGTCTTTCTATAAACTCTACTTCCTGGGTATTGGATACCGGATCAGGATCTCATATCTATAATTCTTTGCAGGCGTTGAGAAACCGTAGGTTTTTGAAGGCAGGTGACATGACCCTCAGAGTTGCGAACGGAGCTAGCATGGATGCTAAAGCCGTAGGGGACTATCACCTGGGAATGTCAGATGGACATGTTTTGGTTTTGCGTAATTGTTTTTTTTGTACCCAACGCAACTTGTAATATCATTTCTGTATCTTTGGTTTCTAAAGAAGGTTATGAATTTGCGTTTGTAAGTAATGTTGTAAACATTCACCTTAATCAAGTTCTGATTGGGTCAGGTACACTGAGCAATGGTATATACGTATTAAACCAACCACAGATTTTCAATGTCCAGAATACACACAAAAGAAAGTCTCCAGATATCAATCAGGCTTTCTTATGGCATTGTAGACTGGGTCACATCAATGAGACACGGTTGACTAAGTTACATAAAGAAGGATACTTGGATCCGTTCGAGTATCAGTCTTATGCCACTTGTGAATCTTGTTTCATGGGAAAGATGACAAAGACTCCGTTTACTGGACACGGAGAAAGAGCGAGCGAGCTCTTGGGACTCATACACAGTGACGTGTGTGGTCCAATGTCTACACATGCGCGAAGCGGTTATTCATACTTCATTACTTTCACAGACGATTTCTCTAGGTATGGACATGTCTTCTTAATGAAGCACAAATCCGAGGCCTTTGAGAAATTTCGGGATTACAAGAATGAGTTGAAAAACAAACAGGCAAAAGTATTAAGATTCTAAGATCGGATCGAGGTGGTGAATACTTGAGTGCCGAGTTCCTGGACTATTTAAAAGAGAATGGAATTCTCTCTCAGCGTGCTCCTCCATACACTCCGCAACATAACGGTGTATCGGAAAGGAGGAATCGAACCCAATTGGATATGGTTCGTTCCATGATGAGTAAGGCTGAGTTACCCCGATCTTTCTGGGGATATGCACTAGAAACAGCTGCACATCTCTTGAACCAAGTTCCTACTAAGACAGTGCCTACCACACCATATCAGATGTGGAGTGGGAAGAAACCCTGTCTTAAATCCTTTAAGACATGGGGATGTCCGGCTTTTGTAAAAAAGCAGCATGCGGACAAGCTCGAGGCACGCTCAGTACAGTGCAAGTTTGTGGGATACCCAAAGAACTCCAAGGGGTATCTATTCTATTACGCAGAGGAGCAAAAAGTCCTTGTTTCTCGTCATGCCCGCTTCTTGGAAACTGAGTTTTTAGAAAATCAGATAAGTGGGAGCGCAGTAGAACTGGATGAAATTCCAGAACCTCAGACTATTACTGAAAGCTTAGTGGAACCAGAGGGTTCAAAAGAACAGGGCATTCCTACGCCGCTCCGCAGGAGTAGTAGGCAGTCTCATCCGCCCGAGAGATACTACGGTTTTCTCATAGACGGGGATAGAGAGGATTGCATCATAGATTATGATGAGCCTACTAGCTTCCAACAGGCCGTTCAGAGCGTTGACTCGGTAAAATGGCTGGATGCAATGCGGACCGAAATGGAGTCCATGTACACCAACAAAGTATGGACGTTGGACATTGCTCCAGATGGGGTAAAACCCGTAGGATGCAAGTGGATCTTCAAAAGGAAGATTGGTGTAGATGGACAGGTTGAGACCTATAAAGCTAGACTTGTAGCAAAGGGTCTCCGTCAAAGACCTGGCTTGGACTATGACGAAACCTTTTCTCCAGTGGCTATGCTGAAATCCATTCGGATCCTTCTTGCCATTGCTGCCTTCCACGATTATGAGATTTGGCAGATGGACGTAAAAACCGCTTTTCTAAATGGAAATTTAGAGGAGTGCGTCTATATGGATCAGCCAGAGGGTTTCATTCAGAGTGGGAGCAGCGGAAAGGTGTGCAAGTTGCTTAAGTCCATCTATGGACTAAAGCAGGCATCGCGGAGTTGGAACATCTGTTTTGATGAGACGGTCAAGGAATTTGGCTTTATCAAAAATCCAGATGAACCATGCATCTATAGTAGATTTGTAGCGAGAACTGTAGTATTCCTCGTTTTATACGTGGATGACATTCTCTTAATAGGAAATGACATTCCTATGCTACAATCTGTCAAAGGTTTCTTGTCACACAGGTTCTCTATGAAAGACCTGGGTGATGCCTCTTACATCCTGGGGATCCGGATCCATCGTGATAGATCCAAGAGGATATTAGGACTTTCACAGTCCAGGTACATCGACACCGTACTGAAATGTCACGACCCGAAAGTACGGAACATGACCGGCACTTAAACTACGAACGTCTCGAGGCGTACGTAATGTAAGTAAACCGAAAACCCAGAAATCCAAACCAAGAAAACAAGTAGAGTGAAGGAAAACCAATTTAAAACAAGTAGTTTTAATAGCATAAGCCGAATTATGCGGTTTTTAAGAACATCAAAATTTACTGAAAATTTCGGCAGAGTCTCCTTTGTAAATATTGGCTCCCAAACGGGATACAACATGAATAGTATACGAAATCAATAAAAAGGCATCCCCAAGCGGGAGCTAGCTCTTCGTCAATCGACGGTCACAACCACACAAGCAATATAATATACAACGCCAACGGCGAGGATCAAAACTCAAAAGGAAACTCAAAACCACCAGAAATATAACGAGCGACTCTAAGGTCGAAAGAATAAACAACACTGGTCTCTATCTCAATAAATACATGTTTGGTTGATGGAATTTACTAGATACAACGGAATAATATTATACAAGGTAATATGATGGGTACGATACAAGAAAAACCCACCTACTAGCAAGTCACCCGAATGAAACTGAGCCCGCAAAGCCGTAATGAAACCTGTACGGCAAACCTGCAAGAAACTGGGGCACAACGGGGTGAGTTGCCAACTCGTGAATAGAAAAATATCTACGCACAGAAATCGCATAAATAACGCAACCTAGGTCAATGATCATAATATGTCCTCAAATATATGAATAGCACGTAGCCTATAACAAGGCTAGGGTAAATATCTAACCCGGGTGTAATCTCATGTGCCCGTGTCAGTGCCTCAGGTAGCAATATACCATATGAATGAGGTATGAATGCATGAAAACAGAATACATGTAAATGAAGAACTGTTTTCATAAATTAGTGAGATTTCCTTTGTATTTTTTTAAACTGAGGTATCATAAATGAAATCAGTATCAACAGTGTCTAGCATCGACACAAAACATAAATCTCAATGTCTCGAAATATCAATGTCTCAATCTCAATATCTAGGGCGCCGTCAGTCCAGACCGGCCCCTACCATCCATCTCAAGACCACGACGGTATCCTCCGGATATCCGACGCGTCGGGTAATATCACCGGTCGGTAGTACTCCCCTGCCGGGCTCAACGTCAACACCACATTCCTCTTGCCCCGGGGTACCGCACCGGGCCCACCATGTACCCGAAATGGTTCCTCCACTCCTCGAATCGGGTCTCGAAATCCATCAGCAAACTCATGGTGGACGACTCATACATCATAGGAAAACCGCACTTTTTATTTTAAAAGAGAGAAGAGGTTTATTTATGTTTTTGCGGTTTTCCTCCAAATCCAGAAAATCTCATGGAAATCCGAATCCAAAACCTCAATAACACGTAAAATAGTGAATATATGCATGAGAATCCATGACTGCGGCATAACGATGAATAACAGTATGCATGAAGTGACAAGTAATAACTACAATATCTAAGCTGGCATATAAGGTAAGTACACTAATATTATGTCAAACTACTAGCTATCTAGCTAAGTTAAGCAATAATATTTTCTAAGATGTACGTGACATGGCAATTACCGATGAAGATGTGTGTGAGCCGGCAATTAAGTGTACGTGGTACCTACGCATCATCGGTAATGGTGCTGGTGTCCTAACAGCATGATATCACTAATGGAGTATGAAACATAAAATAAGCATGCGATGCGAAGCGGACCACAAAAATGAGCGGGAGCTGAAAACTAGACGCAACTATAACAATCTGCATTAATCTAATATAAGTCCTACAAATGGTGCCTTTTGAAATAACACGAATCATGGGTTTTGAAAATAGGGGCTACGGTGTTTTTATGAAAAGATACGTCTTTTGAAATATCCGTAGGATCCCTTGGGCTGTCTTTAAGAATGCCCACGATTCGTTGGTTTTTGAAATAGGTAAGAAGTCTAATCTAATCTAACAACTACACTAAACTATACGGCTGAACTAACAAGCTGAACTACAGGTAAGGGAACCGCCTATCATCTGAGTCGATACATATACATACATGTATATGTATAGTCGGTGATCCCGCCTCAATAATATCATATCCGATACCATATCTATAATCAGGCATCCCAAGTCAAGAGTGCGGATCAATCATCAATATAGCTCGTACGTAAATCCGTCGTACGGCATCCCAATCTGGGTACGGGTCAATATCACATTCATCATACTATTCACCTGGTATCCTCTTTATCAAATATCATGATCGGGGTACTGATCTACGTCTAGTACCATACTGATACCGCCTACGTGTGCATGGACATGTGTGAAACACTTCGTCAAGGACCCGCTACAACGTCATGCCGTATCTAAGATACGAACCCTGCTATATTACCGATCTCACGGCCTCAAATCAAATCTCATCGACTCAGCTCAATCCCAAGTATCATCCTCAATCCGTATGTGAACACATAGTCCCATACCCATGTGAACACATAACTATAAAGAATCCCATGAGCACATAGCAATAGGAATGTATGCAAGTATGTATGTGTGTATTTGTAGTGCAACACTACCCTAGGGTTCGCAACACTAAAAATAGTCCAACACACCAATATCCATCCTAAGCATCGTTATTAATCCTAAATAACATATAATAAATGTTGGTGTGTATACGCATCCGTATACACCACCACGGACTGCGGGGGTGCTATACGCCATCCACCCGACTTCTCCCCGTAGATATAAATCTACTCACCTGGTCCTCGCTAGCCGGTGCCGACGTCGCCACGCGCTTGCTTGTCGTCTCGAAGTCCACATGGGGGTACCTACATATCATAATGCACCATATCTCATTAAAATCCGACTCATGATCAAAACGACGCACGAATCCCACATAGGTCAAAACCTATGGTTGCTTTCACAAATCAACCCAAAAACCCTCGACGTCGGCGTACAAACGCCAAACCATCGAGAAAAACCCAAATACACTCATTTGCACATTCACGAACACTAATTTTAATATAAACTAGGTTGAAACTCACAAAAACGCCAATTTCACTCAAAAAGTCATTTTTCCGAAAATCTAGCGAGCACAATTCACCGTTTTTGTACAAAACATGTTGTTTAAATGAATGTAGAGGCCAATAAATTTATTAAATATCTTAAATAAGTCATAGAAACAATTTCCGGAATTTAATCTCATTAAATTCCAAAAACCCTAATATTCTAGTTTACAAAATACCCTTTTTAACAATTTCAAAGCAAAAAAATGCACAAACTACAATTTATGTTGGATTTTCATGAACAAAAAGCATTAAACCACTCAATATAATCTTTATAATGACATGAAACCTAAATTTGAATTTTATCTCATAAGAATATAATTATTTAAAAAAACTAGTTTACCAATTATATAATTATCACTTTTAAATTAACAAATATGCAAACTAGCAACTTAAATTGGATTTAGCATAACATTAATATGTCAATTATATCACATAAACTAAATCTCACAACACAAAATACCAATTTAAAATCAAACCCCTCTCTTGAATTTTAAATCATGCACCTAAAACTAATTAAAAACCTAATTAAACAATTAATTAAGCTAACCTAAGCAATTAACAACACATTAAGCAAAAAGGTTAGAATTTATACCCAAATAATTTGAAGAACCCACAAGCACACTTAGCCTCCCAAATTGAAATCTAAATCCCTAGATCCATGCTATGGTAGCCAAGGGAAAATGGGTAGGAGGTGGATTTTGATTTGGATTTTTGCTTGATTTTTTGTGGATTTTTCAAGCATTTTTGAAGAACTTTTTTAAAGAGAAGGAGATGAAGAATGAAGGGCTGTTAGGGTTCAGATTTTGGCCAGAAAATGAGTGGGGGGGGAGAGAGAGGGAGGTGGAGAAAAATGGGGAGAAAGTCAAAGTCAATTCAAGGTCAAAAGTCTAACTAATTTATCCATTTTCTTTTCTTTTCTTTCATTTCTTTTCCTTTGAAATTCAAGTGGGGAAAAAATGGGGGGGCTGCTGAATTTAGCTAAGGGGAGAAGTAAGTGGGGGTGTGTGGGTGTGGGCACGGGTGTGGGGTGATGAAAAATGATAAATACAATACCCCAAACATCCATTTACGCTAAAAAAAAGCCTTTTTTCTTCAATAATTTCTAAACCGTTTTGGCAAATGATTTCGTTCCAAAAACCACATGATAAATTTTTATTTAAATTTTTATGATGCACAAAATTTGTTTCAACTCATTCCAATTTGTAATTTTCCCTAATTAAATGTATTAGTGACGGCTTAAAATAATAATAAAATAATATTTTTTTCAGAAAATTTGAAATTTCACCAGCGGCTCAATAAACACCAAATAATAGCAATTACATAGCTAGAATATGTATATTTAATTTTTATAATAAGATATTTGTATTTTGACTTTTTACAGAAAACCCCTTTATTTTACCGATTTTTTCGAAATTTCACCGAAACGATTTTCAAAACGCTACATGAAAAGATTCAGTATGGAAGATTCCAAGCGCGGTAACCTACCGGCTTGTCACGGGATCACCCTCTCTAAAGAGATGTCTCCCAAGACTGATTTGGAGAGGGATCGCATGTCTATTATACCCTACGCTTCTGCGGTAGGCTCTATAATGTATGCGATGTTGTGTACCAGACCGGATGTAGCTTATGCACTGAGTGTAGTAAGCCGGTATCAGTCAAACCCTGGGGAGAAACACTGGATAGCAGTAAAGAACATTCTCAAGTACCTGAGAAGGACTAAGGAGATGTTCTTGGTGTATGGCGGAAAAGACCTCCAGATCGAGGCCTTTGCTGACTCCAGCTTCCAGAGTGACAAGGATGATTCCAAGTCCATGTCGGGTTTTGTCTTTACCCTCAATGGAGGGGCGGTGTGTTGGAAGAGTTCCAAACAGGAAACCGTTGCAGACTCGACGATGGAAGCGGAATACATCGCTGCATCTGATGCCGCAAAAGAAGCTGTCTGGATGAGGAAGTTCTTGAAAGAACTTCAGGTGGTTCCGTCCATTGTTGACCCAATACCTCTGTATTGCGACAACAACGGGGCTATAGCTTTAGCGAAGGAACCCAGGTCCCATCAGAGATCCAGGCACATCTTGAGGCGGTATCACCTGATCAGGGAGATCGTGGATCGCAAGGAGATCGAGGTTCGAAGGGTTGCTTCAGAAGAAAACACTGCAGATCCAATCACCAAGGCCCTACCCCAGACTCAGTTCGAGCGGCTGATCAAGATGATAGGTCTTCGATACGCCAGTACATGGCCTTAGTGCAAGTGGGAGATTGTCAGTGTATATGCCCTAGAGGCCATTACTGTATCATACTAGTTTGTATAGTACTTAATGGAAGCTTGGGATATTCACCTTGTATAAACAATCTTGCTCAATATAGTAGTATGCTACTTGGTTTGTTTCTACTTCAATGTGTACATGTGTTTATTTTGCGATATCACCTATACGCATTAGTGGAGCCCTTAGGATCTTTGCTTGATTACCAGCGTTGTGATGGCAGTCACACTAGTGGGGGCTGGGTAATCTATAAGCATATCCTTATACAGGTCCCTAGTCGCAGGACTATCGAGACAGGGCATCAATACTCCGGAGTAGACTAGCGTATGCGCTTCTCATCCCAGTGTGGGAGATGGTCTGTCCCACAGCCATCAGTACGTCGTACTGGAGATAGTATACGGGTGCTCGTAAGGTTACGAGTACACTGGACAGGACTCATCGGGAACTGACAGGTTGGTATTATACCTATCGTCAGTTATCAGTTCCCAGGTGACATGAGTACAGCTTAGTCCGCTGACTTGACACTGGCACTTCGCCTCGAGTGTGTTCCCACTGCACTTTGATCACTACTCTACCACGGCTCAAAGGAGTCGTGCAAACAGGTAATGGTTGGGTGCAGTCCCGAAACACTTGGAGGCAGTGACGGTTAGACAGGATTCGTCTCTCCCGGTATTGGGGGTTGACATCGCGCTGTATCTAGGAGAGCCATTACACGAGTAGTCCCTGGCCAGGGCAAGCGAGATATACTGGTAGGCTTCCAGTGTTATCTCAGGGTGTTTTGGGCTTCACTCCGACACGACTTGTACCGCTATTAGGGGACTGACGTTTTACCGCCCCCTAGGCCCGACATGCGATGTATTAGACGAACAGACCGGACTGTACGGAGACTGTCACATTCAGACTCAGTAGGAGTTCAGATGGGGTTCACCTCGTCAGCCTTCTTGTCGGCATCTACCTGGGGACCGTTACGCACAGCTAGTGCCGCTTACGGTCTGTGGTTAAACCCACTGCCAGCGTAGTGTCGAGTCTTTAGAGTCCCACACAGAGGGTATTCACCTCTGGGCAAAATGAGTAGAGGTCGCATGGTTTTGCGGCAGGGTTCGTTCTCATCCGCGCACTTGTGCACGTTTGAAGTCCGGACGGATATTGCCAGCGGGCTCTGGTTTGAGCCAGATACTGGTATATGTTTTGGGGTTGCTTTTATCTCTCGGTATTCTTGTTCCTCGGAACGAGAATACAGGTGTGTATGCACAGTTGCTTGAGGCGGAGGATGAGGTTTTTCATTAGGGTTTCGGAACGGGTGCGTATGCACAGTTGACAGTCGTCTTTTTCCAAACCCTAATTGATTTATGAAATATCAATTAATAATAGTAATTAAATGAAATATTGTTATGGTTGTTTTTGTTGACTTGTTGACCATGGTTGACTTGTTGACCATGGTTGAATGTTGACCACCATCATTGCTTTGGAAGGATACTCCTTGATTCTAGCTTACACTCATTTATTGAAAGTTATGATAGTGGTCATTCCAAATACAACCATCAACTATTTCATTTTTGATTTATTATTATTAATTAGATAATTCCTTTTCTTTTAGTTATGGTTGCAAAAGAAAAGAGCTCATTCTATCATAATCATTCTCTCTCCTCACTTCATCTTCTTCTTCCTCAAGCTCAAGGAGAATCCTTCTCATGTGTTGAGAATCCCTCTCCTTGAAAAGAAAACAACCCCTAGACACTCTCTACTCACTCTAGGATCAAAGGTTTAGCAAGCCGAAGACTCTAGTTCTCTCAAAGTTCGAGAAAGAGCCCGAAGGTTGAACCCTCAGGTGGATCCATCTTTGACGGAAGAAGGCGACGAGGAAAGAACCATCAACCTCTACAAAGTTTGAAGAAGAAGGAGTTCAAGTTTAGGTATAACCATCTTTCCGAGTAGCTAACTCTCTTTAGCATGTTTGCTAGTTTTAGTTTAGGAAAAGATCCCGACTTTGTTAGTCCATGTTCCCCCATGCGCTAAAAATTTGATTTTTATACCGTTTCCGCCTCCCCGTAAGGACCGGGGGTCGCAACGTGGACTTACATGAAGCAGTTCAGATCACTCCATCCTAAGACTTTTTCGGGGAAGGAAAATCCATTAGAAGCTGAAGAATGGCTTAAGGGAACAGTCAATGATCTCAGTGCCGCTCAAATTCCGAAGGACGCATGGGTGAACATCGCTAAGCTACAACTTACGGATAATTCCAGGATATGGTGGGAGGCAGAGGAAAGTAGATTGAAGGAGCCCATCGACTGGGAAACGTTCAAACAGCGTTTTGATACCCAGTATTTTCCATTCGTGGCATACTTAAGGATGGAAAGAGAGTTTATACAATTCCAACAAGGGAGCATGTGGGATAAGTCGGTGGACGAGTATGCTTCCGAGTTCGCAAGGTTAAGTCGGTTCGCGCATCATCTAGTGGCAACCCAAGAACTTTATGCTAAGAGATTCCGGCAAGGATTGGACCTGAAGACGCAGTCCTCCATGTCTTCTGCCACCCTTTCGACTTATGATGAAATCTTAGAGGCGACACGAAACTTTGAAGACCTTCAGAGACGCATGAGGAAGGATGACCGTTTGTCTGGTATTAAGCGACCAGCCAATCAAATTCTTGAGGGATCATCTTCCAGATTCAACGGGAGACAACAACCTAAGAGACCAGCAGGACCAACTATCTTCGGAAAAACCAGCCGTTATATGCAACCATTGTGGTAGGACCGGACACTACAGGAGAGACTGTCGCATTTTGAACAAACTTTGCATAGTCTGTGGGTCTCCGGATCATGCTATTGGGGATTGTCCTCAGAGAGGGAGACAATCAGGCCCCGTCAACAAGCCGGCTAACTATGTGGCACCAACACAGGGAAACCGGCCACTTTTCGCCACTAAACCAACCGGTCAAGGGGCATCACCAAGGGGACCACTCTTGTCATCACAGGAGCGTGTTTTTCAACAAGAGCAGAGGAATGGACCCAAACACCAGACTTTCACCATGACAGCCGAGAAGGCTGATACCACATGGCAAGACAGCAGAGATACCCTTTTCTTTTTCAACCTTTCCTTTCGATACCATTCTTATTTATCTTTCGATGCAAATCTTAGTTGGACTCACCATAATTCCTCCAGTTTTCGTAATTTCGACTAGTTGGCTTTATGTTATATCTCGCAAGTTTTCCATCAATTCACAACCTCCCTTCAACTTCCAAACTTTTCTATCTGGAAGCAACTACTGATTTTGCATTTTCCGAATTCCTTGTACCTAAACCCTTCAGAGACTTTCCATGCATCAAGTGATACACCAACTCGCGGGAGCGACACATGCAGCAAAGAGGATTCCTGGTAGAGTTACTGATTTCCGTGCCTTGTAGTGGCTACTCCTTTGAAAATTTTAAATATGAAATTATTCAAAGGAGGGTAGATTGTAACTATCAGGACCATTCTTTCCATTCGTAGCAAACCCAGAAGCTTCAAGCATCAACTATGATTTTCGGAGAAGAGACTTGGTGGTGTGATGTATCAGCGTGGCGATATAGTTGCATATGCGTCAAGACAACTAACGACTTGTGGACGCAACTATCATGTTCAGATTTGCAACTATCATGTTCAGATTTAGAACTGGCGATGGTAATTTTCATCTTGAAGATATAGAAACACTACTCTAAGGAGAACATGTGAACACGGATGGTTGAAACACATGAAACGGATGAGAGGGGTCAAGTTTTATATGGGAGAAGTGCCGATCGATTGGGACGACCCTGAAGATGAAGAATTGTAAGATTGACATAATTGTAGAAAAAAAAAAGTGGAGATGGTGATACAATGCAGCGAGCACGGAAAGCTCAGCCCACGACTCATCGGCCGTTTAACATCTTGGAAGGAGACGGTGGGTTTATGTATAGCCTAGTTTTGCTATTTTCTTTAGAGGGCGTGCATGATGCTTTTATACCTCACAGTTAAGAGGGTATGCTGGCAACCCTAGTCATACTTTTGATCGTTCCGAGATCACGGAAAAGTTAGCGTAACCTACGAGCAGCAACCGGTCGGGATACTAGACGGATGAAACCTTGAGGGACAAGACAATCCAGCTGGCTAGAGTTATGTGGAAAAAGAATTTCTAGGCCGACATACACAGAAGTGAGAAAACGGGACGAGAGAGTGAGACCCAAAATATTTAACCGCGATAATCCCTTCTTAGTGATTTTTTTTTCTTGACCTACTTTCTGAAATTTCGAGGACGAAATTATTTTAAGAAGGGAAGATTGTAACGACCGTGTTTTCTAATACTTAATAAAATATATTCTATTTAGATTCTAGTATCAAATAATTATTTATGTGTTTCGTTAATAGAAGAATAATTTTTAAATAATGTTAATAATTTTCAAAGCATCGAAATATGATTAAAGGAATTTTCTAAAATCTATTTATTGTTTTTATAGGCTTAAAATGTTTTAATAAAATTTTATAATTCCTTAAAATAATCTACATATTTTTATTATCAATTTAAGTAATTAATTCGTAATTAAAAATATTTTAAAGGATAAACTAGATATTATATAATTTTAATAACTAGCTAAAACCATGGGAATGGATATATTATTTAGTTTTAGCCCAAAATTATTTTTATACTAAAGATAACAATAAAATATATTTTCTGAAATTTTTCCATAATTTTCCCGTATTTTTAACTATTTTTAACAATTTTTTTAAAACCAAATTCAGTTTTTAAAATAATAAACAGATTATTATTTTATTTATAAAATATATATATATATAAATAAATTCCCCTTGATCTGAACCATTGGATACAAGATCCAACGGCCCAGAACGCGCGGCGGCGCCCACGTAGTGGGGACCATGCGAAACCGCGTGATCCCCCTCCACACGGGCACGTGGCAGGCGGCGGTGGGAATGGCGGCGCGATCCAGACCGTTGGATCTTGATCCAACGGCTGATGCGATGCGGCGGCGGCGGCAATCATCAGCTGATGATTTCGCAATCATTGGGGGCGCGGATTTTGATGGGATTTTAACGGATTTCTTGGATTTTATGGTTGGAGATAAAACGCTATAAATAGGCACTTCAAACACTGATTTCTTACACCTCAGAACTCCAAAAATTCTGAAAAAAAATAACAGCACCTTCGTATCGACGACGCCGACGCTACGGCTCCACCCAATCGCCGAGGAAAAATCGGGACACGGAGCTTTTGAGGAGTTTTGCACAAGCCTACGTCTCCAACCGTCTACGTCTAACTCAAACAAAATGTAGAATCCGCCTCTCTCCCCTTTTTCTGTCGCCTTCTTCTTTTCTCAATAACCTAGTTCTAACTTCTAGTCATCAACCCCCTATTTAAAATGATGTTATAATATTCGTGCATGCCTATTCCTTGTACCCTCAATAATGATAATGTTAACCCATGTTTTAAAACGGTGTTTAATTTCCTCTGAACAAAAAAATATATTGCACTCTCATACTACCTGGAATCTGATATACTTACTGTCATAACGCATGAATTGTTAATTCACCTCTGACATACCCACACTTACCCATACTATCAAAATGATCTCGAAATAGGTTACTTCCACAAAATACCCTCGTTTAATCAAAATGTTATATTTGTTTAAAATATCCATAAGAGATAAGATATGTGAAATGAACATTTTAGATGCGACATACATATATTTTAGTTGCGCTTTTTCATCAACTACTATGATATTGTTAAACCCCCTTCAGTCTTTTTAAAGAAGAAAATACTAAATTTAAATAACGGCTTATGGTATTTCCAAAACGAACATATTTTCTAAAACGTTACCCCGAATCTAAAACACTATAATTTCATAAAATTATTAATTTTATTTAAATATCTCGACCTTTATTGAAGGACCATTTTCCACAAGGATCATAATCCGTATAACGATATCTTTTCAAAAGGAATATCTAGTACCTTATTAAAAGGAAATTTTCAAATAACATCAATCTAGGATAAAGGAAAGGTTGTAGGCATCGGTCGTTTATCTAAACCAGACTTTGTGGTGCCTAGGCTAGACAAGTGGGAAAGGTAATTTTAAAAGGCCCGTCTCACAGTGATTCGTGAGCGGATCCCTCCTTTCCTTACTTGTACTTACCTGGCCACAATTGGCGGTGAAGAGGCGATTTGAGGATCTCACAACTTGCCCTTTGAAACAGTTAAGAGCAGTCTAGTTTTCAAATAAAAAGCTCTTGCAACTTGTCCTTATAAAAATCTCTTGTAAAAGATTTTCAAATAAACACCACGACCTTTTATCGAAAGGATATTTTTCCGTAAAACATTATGTTTTTCCAAAATGATAAATATCCCAAAACTCATGGTTTTTCTTAGAAGTAATAAAAGATAATTAAACGCTATTATTCTTTTTACTAAGCATTCCCTAAGATGACACGAAGTACTTTACGAACTTTAGAAAATAAAACGAGTGGTTGTGGAAGGCCATATTTAACAAGATCAATACTTTTTAAAAATTTCCAGTTTATGACAACATGACATATACAAAACATGATACGGTTAGGGTTAGAATGCGCGGACCTAGGTATGGAATACAAATATAAAGATCCCGATATTCCTGATGACCAGTCCAAAGTGTAGACGACTATACAAATATGAAGAACTCGATATTCTGGGTGACCAGTCCAAAGTGTGGACGACTATTCAAATATGACGATCCCGATATTCCGGGTGACCAGTCCAAAATGTGGACGACTATACAATGTGGAAATTCCATGCCTAGAGGTATACGCACTAACTCTAATTCGTCAAAACCTTTATACTGAACCACGGGGATGGGTAGTTTGATTAGGAAAGGATATATCGGAACTCGGATTCCCCTACTACTCGATCATGATCCCGGGAAGTGAAACGGTACATTTCACTTCCCCAGTTGTTGTTCCGTGGTCACAACGGAATAATCGCGAGTATCCGGACCCTTGTTTAACAAACTAAAACGTTTACAATACCTATTGATACTCAACACTAAACCCACATCATATGATATACCTACCTGTTACCTTATCTACCTTTCTTCATGAGATACGAGTTATTCAATATCCTGGATGTGGATATTTTAACAGTTTAGACTTGTTGTTTATTATGGAACTGAAGGGTGGTAATACCTGTGCACTTGAGTGATATTCACGCTAGACAAAACTCCATCGTAGTCATGGGACACCTTTCGGGGATGTTCACGCTACCACATTGATTGCCATCCCAGGCACGAGCACCAGCTCATACTGCTTCCAGCTAGTCATGGGATACCTCAAGGATATGAGTATGTTCACCAGTCAATTCCATCCATACACACCTTGTTTAACCTGATCTAACTCTTAGACTGAATATCCGTTTGACTTGACTTGAACCTTTACCAAACATATATCTCACACAGCCTACTCATATTCACATATCTAATTTGTATATAACCTCATACCTTTATACACATGTACATCATATTCATTATATACACATGTTCGTTTCTATACCTTTACTTTCTTATGAGGCAATCCTACCCAAGTATAACTCGCTGACGGGCCTTCATTTTCTTCCTCTATCTTTGGAATTTTTGTCAGATAAAAATGAGTATTATGGCGAGGATCAAGGTGTGAAGCTAGCTTATGAAGATTATGCAGACTGGACGATGGAAGATTAACTAGTTTTAATTTTTGTTGTTGCCCACATGTTTAGGGCTTTTGTTTCTCCTTTGATGTAATTAAACTACTTAGTTTATTTTACTCTTTCTTTTGGGATGTAATAAAGTTTGGTTAATGGAAATAAATGCTTTTCGCTTTTATTATTTTTGTTTTGGTACACATCCTGCATATTAGATATTCATACGCTTAACGTAACACCACAAAAACCTGTCACGCCCTGCTTCCCAAAAGAAGGAGAAGGATGACGTGGCAAAGTCCGCAACCTAACTGTATTGAAGGTGGTCTATTCAATACAGTTACGTTAAGGACTTTGCCACGTCATCCTTCTCCTTCTTTGGGGAAGTGGGGCATGACAGGTTTTTGTGGTGGCCCATGCAGGTCTCTCAGTAGTAGGTCTGTGGTTCGAGGACGAACCATTGTTCAAAGGTGGGGAGAATGTCAGGACCCGGTTCTTGTTCACGGAACAAAGTGCCATGCCAATTGTCATTCCAAAAGGGCGGGGGGCACCTCTTGAATCCGTAGGACCCACTGTAGAACAATGGAGAATCTTCGGAACACATTCCGAAAGATAACCGAACTGCATCATAAATGTAATAACACCACCCTCAATTACTGAGACGCCTTTTAAGTGAACCGGCACTACAGGAGCTTGAGAACTCCGTAGTTAAGCGTGCTCGGGCCAGGGAAGTCTTGGGATGGATGACCTCCTGGGAAGTGGCCCCTGGTCGGGTCCGGTTCGCTCTAAAGGGAAAAACCGTGCGGTTTCGTCCAAAACGGACAATACCATCTGTACTGGGGTATGGGGGCGTTACACGAACTCTCAGCGGGCTGCGTGGGTCGAGTAGAGTGTTCCTTTCATTCGCCATTTTGAACAAGAGACGGCCCTGAAGCGAAAGGAACATGAGGCAACTTCCAGCGAATCCGTCCAATTGCGTGCCCAGATTGAAGCGAATGCTGCGCAGCTAAAAGCTATTTTCGACAACCTCCAGCAATGTATTTCGGATGGATTGACGCTAAGGCGGAAGCCTGACTTCACTAAGCGGGTCACGCAGGACTACGAAGCTGCCAAACAAGAAATCGATGAAAAGCGTTCATCCTGCTAGCAGCAACGGACTCAAATCAAAGCGGAGTTGGCCGCTGTAGCTGACCACGAGAAAGAATTGAGAGGAGCGCGCGAGCGGCTTGTCAATTTGTTGAAGACGCCTCATCCTTAATTGTTAGTGTATATGCCCTAGGGACCATTATTGTATCATACTAGTTTGTATATTACTTAATGGAAGCTTGGGATATTCACATGTATATAACAGTCTTGCTAAACATGGTAGTATGCTACTTGGTTTTTCTATCTTAATATGTGAGTATTCGTATTGATAGAGCTCTTAGGATCTTGTTTGACTACCAGCGTTGTGATGGCAGTCACACTAGTGGGGGCTGGGTAGTCTACAAGCACATCCTTATTCAGGTCCCTAGTCGTAGGATTATCGAGACAGGGCATCGATACTCCGGAGTAGACTAGTGTGTACGCTTCTCATCCCAGTTAGGGAGATGGTCTGTCCCACAGCCGTCAGTACGTCGTACTGGAGATAGTATGCAGGTGCTCGTTAGGTTACGAGTACACCGGACAGGACTCACAGGGAACTGTTGGTTGGTTTTATACCAGTCGTCAGTGAACAGTTCCTAGGTGACATGAGTACAGCATAGTCCGCAGACTTGACACTGCTACTTCGCCTCGAGTGTGTCCCACTGTTCTTAGATTGCTACCCTACCACGGCTCAAAGGAGTCATGCAAACAGGTAGCAGTTGGGTGCAGTCCCGAGCACTTGGAGGCAGTGGCGGTTAGACAGGATTCGTCTCTCCCGGTATTAGGGGTTGATATCGCGCTGTGTCAGAGAGCCATTATGCAAAGTCCCTGGCCAGGGCAAGCGAGATTTGCTGGTAGGTTCCAGTAGTTTCTCAGGGTGTAATGGGCTTCGCTCCGACACGACTTATACCGCTATTAGGGGACTGACGCTTGCCTCCCCCTAGGCCCGATATGCGATAGTCTTAGACGAACGGACCGGACTGTACGGAGATTGTCACATTAGACTCAGTAAAAGTTCGGATGGGTTTCCTCATCGGCCTTCTTATCGACATCTACCTGGGGACCGTTACGTACAGCTAGTGCCGCTTGCGGTCTGTGGTTAAACCCACTGCCAGCGTAGTAGTCGAGTCTCTAGAGTCCTACACAGAGAGTTTCCCTACTCCAGGCGAAACGATATAGAGGTCGTATGGTTTTACGACAAGGGTTCGGACGCATACGTGTGTTTACGCACGTACGACTTTCGGACAGTTTTTACTAGTCATCTTTGGTTTAAGCCAGTTACTAGTATCCGGTTATTAGATTTATACAGTCTAAAGTTTTTCTGTGTTTTCACGGATAGGAGGGGCGTTCTCGTAATTGCGCGAGAAGCTTCAAGAAGATGGTGACTGAGGAGGTTTAGGTGGCACATACATTGAATGAGATTAGTGAGTCATATGGATGATTCATCCATGTCATTAATGCTTCATAATTGCTTAATGACTCATGGAGATGAATCACCATTAGATATTTATCAAGCATGGTTGTAAATCATTTTCTTTTCTTTTCTTAATAAATAAAAATGCTTGATATATATTATGATAACTCATTTTCTCTTCTTATTATTATGTTCATCTTCTCTCTCCTCAAGCTCTCTCTCTTCAAACCCTAATCCTCCCCTCTCATGTGTTGAGTACAAGGATTAGTTAGACTACTTAATCCATAACCGTACTCTATTTCATCTAGGTACTTTGATTAGCACTTAAAGATACCTAGTTGCCTCAAGTTTAGAAGCAAAGCTTGGAGTTTAGCTCTCGTGGTAGATCGTCTACTACTTGGAGAAGGCCGAAGAGGAAGTGGAGTTCATAAAGATGAAGGACACGGTTCTTTAGGTATAATCCCTCTACATAGTAGTTTAGAACTTCTATGTTTGATGTTACTTATCGTTTAGCTTCGATTCATGCGGTTAGTCGATGTTTAAGCATAGAATAAGATCGTTTTTCATATTTCCGCCTCCCCGCAAGTCGTGAGGTGTTGTACATCGACTTACAGTGGTATCAGAGCCTCGCTAAACAATAAATAACTCACTTACAAAATTGTATGAATTTCGAACGAAAAAAACAAAACCGGAAAACCCCGATATCATGGTTTCTGTCGATTTTTAAATGAAGTCCAAAAATTTTTCAGGCAGGTTCAGAAAGCCCAAAATGATAGTATTAGAACACCCAAGAAAACTGGGCTCGTGAATCGACTAAACCGCCACGGAACCGCGGCGAATCCCCCCGATCCGCCGCGATTCCGCCGCCGAGTTGCCGATTCACAAGCCCAATTTTCCTGTGCTGGTTCTCTGTGATATTTGGTATTTTCTGGAATTTTTTAATTTTTGCTCAGGTTTCAGATTTACAGAGAAGTATTGGAGCAAAATTAAATGTGTTTAATCGATCGAAATTATACGGTATTTTCTTGTTGGATTATATCTGTGTTTGTATAATGTGTTCGTAAACCTCCCCTAACTGCTAATATGTCGGTTGGCAGGGGGTTACACATTTCTGTAATGGATTTTACTGTTTGTGGATATGAACTGTGTTGGACTGTTGTGATGTATAGCCGGGGTTATGTGATGGGTTATTATTTAATTCATTTGATGTAAATGTAATTTGTTGTAATATTATTTTGCGGGGCACATCCAGGTTGCGGTTGTAGCCACCGTTGTATTATTTCATTTTACTGTTTTTGCTCCTAGGACAGACCCAAGGTGGGGTGCACAAACTGCCGGGCGGGTAGTTTGCCGTACCCGTTGGGGTCTTGGGTGGGGTAATGGCTATTCATCACAACTGTGTAATCCGTCTTTTGTTGCAGGCTCAAAACAAACACGGATTACTTGCAAATCCAATAAAGTTCATCTGTGATCTGGAATGCCTATTATTGCGTCTGACGAATGTACAATATCTATATATGATAGCTATTTAGACGGCACTTATGTTTTACACCTGCGCTAGCCCAGCCCCCGCTCTGTCGTTAGTTAAGTAACCTAACGGGTGATGACGGGACCCCGTGGCGAATGCAGATGGCATAAGAGGATGTTGTATTTTCGTTGTTTTCTGCAATGATAGGTTAATGATGGGACGCATTATTTATAATGCAAAGAAAATAAACCAAAAGTTAATCGTTGGAACAATTTAAAAGAAACCACTCGGTTAATTTTAAAAACAGATATTTTTAAATGCGGAGCTTTAACCACTCCTTTTAAAAGCTATCAGGTTCCTTCGGTTATATCAAGTTCACTACGTTCACGGTTTCGCCAAAACCATTCGTAGCCCTCCGTCATTTCATTTGGGTATTCAGTAGTATTCAAACTATGCATTTTGGCCAAAGTCAAGGCATAGTGTTTGGTAGCTGCTGGGTTTTCATTTGTTGCATAAGATAGATGAGTTAGTTTGGGACAGTCGTATTATCATTTGACCAAAGTCAGGGGTATATACGGATGGGTTCAAATTGACAAGATAATGACGGGTAGAACTTGACATGTGACTTATGACATTTTGACCAAAGCCAAGGTCATAAGAGCATGGGGCAAAAACTTATATCGGGAATTTCTAAAGAAACTGAAATTTGCAAAGTGATGCATACCATTTGGAGTTTGATGAATGTTGGTAGCATTCCTTCAACATTATCATACGATGATATTTGGATCCCGATCCTACTTTGAGTATATGCTACTTATCAGGAGATTCGTCACTTAACGATCAATGCTATAAACCAAGTAGGTGTCAAGAAAGGTGTCAGCGGGGTTACGCCCCCAGAGAAAAGAGGTTATTTAATTAAGGAACTTCGCGAAAGCGTTGGAAAACCTCCCTCGAAGTATCGATACTAGCCTGGCTGAACGGTTAAGCAAGTATTGTACGGTGAGAATAGTCCTGGCTAATTCTTCTTTTATGGTTTGAGGAAGGATTCGAGAAACAGTGGGAGCCATCCAGTTTAGATAAACTAAAAACCACTCTAAACTTGCAAGAGCATCATGCTAAAGAGTTTTCTTCTCTCTCTCCTATTTGCAGCGACCCTGAAAATGACTGGACTTAAGTTACTTTTAGAGAAAAATATACTGACAGGGCCAAACTATAAAGATTGGCTGCGGAATGTCAAAATGGCTTTGACCTATGACAAATTGGGGTACGTCCTCACCGCTACGGCATCTGCTGTCCCTGGTCCCAAATCCAGTAATGCGGATAAGGAAATCCGCAAAACCTGGGATTTAGATTGCGCGAAAGCCAAGTGCATCGTGCTTGCCTCGATGAACAATGAACATCAGAGGAGGCACGAGGATATGGAACTAGATGGCATATTTCTCCATACAAAGGAACTTTATGGAGAGCAATCTCGTATAGCAAGATACGAGGCCTCTAAGAACTTGTTTCGAGCGAGGTTGGCTGTCGGGTCATCGGTAGGAGAACATGTCCTAAAGATGATCGGCTATATTGAAGAGCTCGCAGACCTTGGGACGACTTTGGATAATGAACTCTATACAGACCTTATTCTCCAGTCCCTTCCTCACACCTACGCCCAGTTTATCCTGAACTTCAACATTCAAAGAAAAGAAGTTGAACTTCCGGAACTCCTGAACATGTTAAGGAGTGCAGAGGGCACCTTGCAGAAGACAAGGGAAACACCCGCTATGTTTGTTGGCGGTGCATCTTCTTCCGGATCCAAGGCTAGGGCCAAAGGAAGGAAGAAGAAGGCCGCCACCAAACCTAGAGGAGGTGTTAGTAAGGTGGGAGGGAAGGGAAAGAAAAAGTTTGCAGTACCGGTAGTGTGCCGGGATGAGTGCTTCCATTGTCACAGAAAAGGGCACTGGAAGAAAGATTGCAAGGCGTGGAACGCCAAGAACCAGGAACCGAAGCAAGCTGTGGCTTCGACTTCAGGTGTGTTTGTAATTGAGAATTGTCCGTCAATTAACTCTACTTCCTGGGTATTGGATACCGGATCAGGATCTCATATTTGCAATTCATTGCAGGCACTGAGAAACCGTAGAGTGCTGAAGGAAGGTGATATGACCCTAAAGGTTGCTAACGGAGCTAGCGTGGGAGCTGCGTCCGTCGGGGATTATCACCTAGGATTGACGAGTGGACACATTTTGGTTTTACATAACTGTTCTTTTGTACCAAGCTTAACGTGTAATATCATATCAGTTTCCTTGTTATCAAATAAAGGTTATGATTTCACGTTTGTAAGAGATGTTGTTAACATCCACCTTAATCATGGTTTGATTGGGTCCGGTACACTAAATAACGGTATATATGTTTTAAACCAACTCCAAATTTTCAATGTCCAGAACACATTAAAAAGAAAGTCTCCAGATTTAAATAAAGCTTTCTTATAGCATTGTAGACTGGGTCACATCAATGAGAGAAGGTTGACTAAGTTACATAGAGAAGGATATTTGGACTCGTTCGAATATCAAACTTATGACACTTGTCAATCTTGTCTCAAAGGAAAGATGACAAAGACTCCATTTACTGGACATGGAGTAAGAGCGAGCGAGCTCTTAGGACTCATACACAGCGATGTATGTGGTCCAATGTCTACGCATGCAAGAGGTGGTTTTTCCTATTTCATTACTTTCACGGATGATTACTCAAGATACGGATTCATTTATCTGATGAAACATAAATCCGAGGCTTTTGAGAAATTCCAAGAGTATAAGAATGAAGTAGAAAACCAAACCGGCAAAAGTATCAAGACACTTAGATCTGATCGAGGTGGTGAATACTTGAGTGCCGAGTTCCTAGGTTACCTGAAAGAGAAAGGAATTCTCTCTCAGCTTACTCCTCCATACACTCCACAGCATAACGGTGTATCGGAGAGACGGAATCGAACCCTATTGGATATGGTACGATCCATGATGAGTAATGCTGAGTTACCGCGATCTTTTTGGGGTTATGCGCTAGAATCAGCAGCATATCTTCTGAACAGGGCTCCTACCAAGACTGTGCCTACCACTCCATATCAGATGTGGACTGGGAAAAAAACCCCATCTTCAGCATATGAAGATTTGGGGATGTCCAGCTTTTGTTAAAAAGCAGCATGTAGACAAGCTCGAGGCACGATCAGTAAAATGTAAGTTTGTGGGATATCCAAAGAACTCCAAGGGATATTATTTCTATTACGCAGAGGAACAAAAGGTTTTTGTTTCTCGTAATGCCTATTTTCTGGAACATCAGTTTTTAGAAAAGGAAATAAGTGGGAGCGAAATAGAACTGGAAGAAATTCCAGAACCACAAACTGATACCGAAAGTTTGGTAGAACCAGTAGTTCAAGAAGAACAGGACATTCCCGCACCCCTCCTCAGGAGTAGTAGGCCGTCTCATCCGCCTGAGAGATACTACGGTTTTCTCATAGATGGGGATAGAGAGGATTGCATCATAGATGATGATGAACCTACTGACTTCCAGCAGGCCATCCAGAGCGACGACTCGGTACGATGGCTAGATGCAATGCGGACCGAAATGGAGTCCATGTACACCAACAAAGTATGGACTTTGGACTTTGCTCCAGATGGGGTAAAACCCATAGGATGCAAATGGATCTTCAAGAAAAAGATTGGTGTAGATGGACAGGTGGAAACCTATAAGGCTAGACTTGTTGCAAAGGGTTTTCGTCAAAGACCTGGTTTGGACTATGACGAAACTTTTTCTCCAGTAGCTATGCTCAAATCCATTCGGGTCCTTCTTGCTATTGCTGCCTTCCATGATTATGAAATCTGGCAGATGGACGTAAAGACGGCTTTTTTGAATGGAAATTTAGAAGAGTGCGTCTATATGGATCAGCCAGAGGGTTTCAATCAGAGTGGGAGCAGCGAGAAAGTATGCAAGCTGCTTAAGTCCATTTATGGACTAAAGCAGGCATCGCGGAGTTGGAACATCTGTTTTGATGAGACAGTCAAAGAATATGACTTTATCAAAAATCCAGATGAACCGTGCATATATAGTAAAGTTGTAGCCAGAAGTGTCGTATTCCTCGTCTTGTACGTGGATGACATTCTATTGATAGGAAATGACATTCCTATGCTACAATCTGTCAAAGGATTCTTGTCACACAGGTTCTCCATGAAAAGACCTGGGTGATGCCTCTTACATTCTGGGGATCCGGATCTATCGTAATAGATCCAAGAGGATATTGGGACTTTCGCAGTCCAGGTATATCGACACTGTACTGAAAAGATTCAGTATGGAGATTCTAAGCGCGGTAATCTACCGGCTTGTCACGGAATCACCCTATCCAAAGAGATGTCTCCCAAGACTGATTTGGAAAGGGAACGCATGTCTATTATACCCTACGCTTCTGCGGTAGGCTCTATAATGTATGCGATGTTGTGCACCAGACCAGATGTAGCTTACGCACTGAGCGTAGTAAGCCGGTATCAATCAGACCCAGGGGAGAAGCACTGGATAGCAGTAAAGAACATTCTCAAGTACCTGAGGAGGACTAAGGAGATGTTCTTGGTTTACGGCGAAAAAGACCTCAGGTTGGAGGCCTTTGCTGATTCCGGCTTCCAGAGTGATAAGGACGATTCCAAGTCCATGTCGGGTTATGTCTTTACCCTCAATGGAGGGGCGGTGTGCTGGAAGAGCTCCAAGCAGGACACCGTTGCTGACTCGACGATGGAAGCGGAGTATATAGCTGCTTGCGATGCCGCAAAAGAAGCAGTCTGGATGAAGAAGTTCCTAACAGAACTTCAGGTGGTTCCTACCATTGTTGATCCAATACCTCTGTATTGCGACAACAACGGAGCTATAGCTTTAGCGAAGGAACCAAGGTCCCATCAGAAGTCCAGACACATCTTAAGGCGGTATCACCTGATCAGGGAGATCATAAATCGTTGGGAGATCAAGGTTCGGAGAGTTTCTTCTGAAGAGAACATTGCTGATCCATTCACGAAGGCCCTACCTCAGATTCAGTTCGAGAGGCTACTCGAGATCATCGGTCTTCGATATGCCAGTACATGGCCCTAGTGCAAGTAGGAGATTGTTAGTGTATATGCCCTAGGGGCCATTATTGTATCATCCTAGTTTGTATATTACTTAATGGAAGCTTGGGATATTCACATGTATATAACAGTCTTGCTAAACATGGTAGTATGCTACTTGATTTTTTTATCTTAATATGTGAGTATTCGTATTGATAGAGCTCTTAGGATCTTGCTTGACTACCAGCGTTGTGATGGCAGTCACACTAGTGGGGGCTGGGTAGTCTACAAGCACATCCTTATTCAGGTCCCTAGTCGTAGGATTATCGAGACAAGGCATCGATACTCCGGAGTAGACTAGTGTGTACGCTTCTCATCCCAGTTAGGGAGATGGTCTGTCCCACAGCCGTCAGTACGTCGTACTGGAGATAGTATGCAGGTGCTCGTTAGGTTACGAGTACACCGGACAGGACTCACAGGGAACTTTTGGTTGTTTTTATACCAGTCGTCAGTGAACAGTTCCCAGGTGACATGAGTACAACATAGTCCGCAGACTTGACACTGCTACTTCGCCTCGAGTGTGTCCCACTGTTCTTAGATTGCTACCCTACCACGGCTCAAAGGAGTCATGCAAACAGGTAGCAGTTGGGTGCAGTCCCGAGCACTTGGAGGCAGTGACGGTTAGACAGGATTCGTCTCTCCCGGTATTGGGGGTTGATATCGCGCTGTGTCAGAGAGCCATTACGCAAAGTCCCTGGCCAGGGCAAGCGAGATTTGCTGGTAGGTTCCAGTAGTTTCTCAGGGTGTAATAGGCTTCGCTCCTACACGACTTATACCGCTATTAGGGGACTGACGCTTGCCGCCCCTAGGCCCGATATGCGATAGTCTTAGACGAACGGACCGGACTGTACGGAGATTGTCACATTAGACTCAGTAGGAGTTCGGATAGGCTTCCTCATCGGCCTTCTTATCGACATCTACCTGGGGACCGTTACGTACAGCTAGTGCCGCTTGCGGTCTGTGGTTAAACCCACTGCCAGCGTAGTAGTCGAGTCTCTAGAGTCCCACACAGAGAGTTTCCCTACTCCAGGAGAAACGATATAGAGGTCGTATGGTTTTACGACAAGGGTTCGGACGCAAACGTGTGTTTACGCACGTACGACTTTCGGACAGTTTTTACTAGTCGGTTTTGGTTTAAGCCAGTTACTAGTATCGGTTATTGGATTTATACAGTCTAAAGTTTTTCCGTGTTTTTACGGATAGGAGGGGCGTTCTCGTAATTGCGCGAGAAGCTTCAAGAAGATGGTGACTAAGGAGGTTTAGGTGGCACATACATTGAATGAGATTAGTGAGTCATATGGATGATTCATCCATGTCATTAATGCTTCATAATTGCTTAATGACTCATGGAGATGAATCACCATTAGATATTTATCAAGCATGGTTGTAAATCATTTTCTTTTCTTTTCTTAATAAATAAAAATGCTTGATATATATTATGATAACTCATTTTCTCTTCTTATTATTATGTTCATCTTCTCTCTTCTCAAGCTCTCTCTCTCTTCAAACCCTAATCCTCCCCTCTCATGTGTTGAGTACAAGGATTAGTTAGACTACTTAATCCATAACCATACTCTATTTCATCTAGGTACTTTGATTAGCACTTAAAGATACCTAGTTGCCTCAAGTTTAGAGGCAAAGCTTAGAGTTTAGCTCTCGTGGTGGATCGTCTACTACTTGGAGAAGGCCGAAGAGGAAGTGGAGTTCATAAAGACGAAGAACACGGTTCTTTAGGTATAATCCCTCTACATAGTAGTTTAGAACTTCTATGTTTGATGTTAGTTATCGTTTAGATTCGATTCATGCGGTTAGTCGATGTTTAAGCATAGAACAAGATCGTTTTTCATATTTCCGCCTCCCCGCAAGTCGTAGGGTGTTGTGCATCGACTTACAGGAGCACGCGAGCGGCTTGTCAATTTGTTGAAGACGCCTCATCCTTAATAACTGTCATTATACCCCTTTTCTTGTATTGGTTGTAAACTTATGATTCATGAATAAGATGTATTCATTTTGATTCCTTTATAAAATGTATCTTGTATTCATTTTAATTCATGAACAAAAGACAAATTTTATTTCATACTGGCATTTTTCTTTTCTTCGATGTCTCGATCTAGTGTGAAGTAGTTTATATACTCATTTCGGAGTTTGTAGTTTATTCACTCATCCCGAAGTCTCTAATTTATGAACTCATTTCGGAGTTTGTAGTTTACCTTCCTTGGGCTTGTAGGCAAACATGTCCTAACGTCATATTTAACCCCTGCTCTTTACGACAGAGATCCGTTAGGGTCTGTGCTACTAGGGTTTTGTCCGTCATACCGTAGCGTTGGTTGATGCACTCCTTGATATGCAGACTTTACGTTGCTGTTTGAGTAGCCCCGCGACTATCGTGTCTCTGATCCCTTCGTGGGCTAGACAAGACGTCTTTAAGTAATCTCCTTAGGTCATATTACCGTCGGAAGAGCAAACGTTAGGAATTTTCCATAACGCTTTTTACTTGAGATTAGGCTTAGTTTGGGAGCCCCGATGAGTCATAACCACTCCGCGCAGGTGTGGGATGATCTCCGATAGTCTTTCAGGTTTTATTTGAGTTGCCGTCAAGACCCTGAAGCTAGGAATTTGGCCTTTGCTTCCTTTATTGACACCGCGTCTACTGTAATGAGACGAATGTCGAGGTGATCTCTAGGTTGTTTGTGAACCGTCGAGGCTTGGAACTAGGGACTTTGCCATAGCTCTGCTTTGTTGACGTTGAGTCTGCTGTAACGAGACGAATGTTGAGGTGGTCTCTAGGTTGTCTGTGAACCGTCAAGATTTGGAACTAAGGACTTTGCCATGGCTCCATTTTGTTGACCCTGGGGTCGCTTGTTGACGTCGCGTCTGCATCCTGTTGGAGTGAGAAGAAACGCCGTTGTTGATCTCTAGGCTATCTGTGAACCATCAAAATTTGGAACTAGGGACTTTATCATGGCTCCGTTTTGTTGACGTTGCGTCTACTGTAATGAGACGAATGTCGAGATGGTCTCTAGGTTGTCTATGAACCGTCGAGATTTGGAACTAGGGACTTTGCCATGGCTCCATTTTGTTGACCCTGGGGTCGGTTGTTGACGTCATGTCTGCATCCTATTGGAGTGAGAAGAAACGTCGTTGTTGATCTCTAGGCTGTCTGTGAACCGTCGAGATTCGGAACTAGGGACTTTGCCATAGCTCTATTTTGTTGACGTTGCGTCTGCATCCTGTTGGAGTGAGAAGAAGCGCTGTTGTTGATCTCTAGCCGTAGATATTGCCGTCGAGACCTGGCTCTCCTTCTGATGGAGCCTGGTGGGAAAATGTGGTTCCCTTTTCGTTTGTGCCCATAAATTGTATACAGGGGTCGATGTGGACTCACCTGCAAGGCAAAAGTTTCATTTTCATTTATTTTTTTCTTTCCGCAACGCTCTATCATTTCATCTTTTTATATCGTGAAAGTCGCGATTACCCAATCATTTCGGCTTTTTATCGCGGTGCCCAATCATTTCGGCTATTTTTTTCTTTTTACTCGCTGCTTTTTATTGCGAGTTGCCCAAACATTTTGGTTGTTTTTTATATGCATATTTTTTGCTCGTTGATTTTTATTGCGAGTTGCCCCATCATTTCGGCTATTTTTATATGCATATTTTTTGCTCGCTGATTTTTATTGCGGGTACGGAACTTAAGATTTGATACCAATTTTGGCATCAGCATCGCTACGACTAGAATATTGCCAGGAGCGAATCATCATTTACCGTGAAAGGCCTTGGAATTTGATATTGATTTAGGCATCAGCATCGCTACAACTGGGATATTGCCAGGAGCGAATCATCATTTGCCCTTGTCGGTTTGAACAAAGGTGGCTTAGCAAACAGGGTTAAGATCCTGCCGATTAAGGCTTTTTGACTTTACAAGCCATAAGGGTCTCATAAAGGTATTTCTCCCTACGAGTCGTGAGGATCTCGTAGGCGTATTTTCTTCTTAGGAATTGTTCAGTCGAAAATATTGCAATCTTTAACATAACAATTTCCTCACTTTTCTAATCATCTAAGAATGTTTGTTATAATTATAACACGGATTACAAGTTCATCTGGAAAATATCAAATACCACGTGTTATACATTATAATCAACATCTGGAAGGAAATTGTGTGTTTATTATTTCACGCATATATTCTGTATCTCTCACATTCTTCACTGAGATCTTGTGCCAGATTATTCAGGTCAAATAACAGGAATCAGAAATCTGCCGATATAAAATACGGGAAACCAAAGAATCAAATACTAGCAGCAACCAAAGAAACATCAGAAGATTCCAAACATCAGAAGAAGACCCCAAGACCATCAACAGAACAGCCCAGAAAACTCAAGCCATGATCTCACCAAACGGCCGCGGATCCGCGGCCGAGTCAGGCCGATCCACCACGGATCCGCGGCCGAGTTGAGACGTCGGCGATCAGGAATTCTCCAGAAACTTCTTCTCAATGACCTAGCTTGCTGTAGACGCTTCATTGTAACAACCTTCTTCTGGAAACTTCTCTACAACAACCTAGCATGTTGATCAAGCTTCATAACTACCTAGCTTATTCTAGAAGCCTCCTTGTAACAACCTAGCTTATGAGGGAAGCTTGATTAAGGGCTATAAAAGGGGATCTAGGGCTAATGTTAAAGGGTTGTTGAATTTTAGTAGACATTTAGCACACAAACCAAAACCAAATCCAATTCACTTTCAAATCAAATCAAGAATCATAGAGAGTTTATCAAGCATTCAACGCAAAGATCCTTTACGCGAAGCCAATCTTCATCTAAGAGCGCGAGATCTTCGATAGATCCAAGTCTCACGGAGATCGAGCAAGTGAAAATCAACAGAGAAATTACCTCTTCAAGGGAGCGATCGAGAGCACTTCTTGTAACTTCGAATTGAAGGAACGTGTAATTTGAAGTTGATTAATAAAGGTGATCAATTATTAATTCTTGCTTTCTTTAAATTTTCGCATTATGAAATTTCTAATTCTTGATTCTTCTATTTACATGATGCGTGAGTGAAATCTCCGCTTGCTAAGGATTCAAAGGAATTCGGTAGATCAAATGGTGATGAAATCCTAAACTACTCTTAAGTCTTATGAGGATTATGAACTTTAGGAAAAAGAATCGTTAATGACCAAATTTGGAACGAGATCACCGTTCTTGATTATTTCGTTGCAATTTGGGAATTGAATGATTGATGATTCTCTTTGCTAAAGGCTTGATTTGAATGATGATCAATGAAAAGATAAGGGATAGTGAAGGAGAAACCCTAGTTTCTTCAATAGATCCCTAATCTTCATTCATCACCATCATTCTAGCCATAATTCATCAATAGATAAGATGAGTCATTATTAGTGTTCATCATTGCTACTAATTCCTATCGAATCCTACAAGCTATTCTTCAATTTTCTTGATAACTAAAATTGATATTGGACAATTTCTTGATTACTAAATCTTAACTTTTCCTTGATTTTCTTGAAATGAAAAACTCAATTAAATCTTAAAATCTTATTTTTCTTGAATTTTCTTTCCTATTTTCTTTCGATTCAACTAAAGCAAGAACGAATAAATACACGAATTCCAGTGGATGACCCGTACTCATTAACGAGCTACATCGACACCATTATTGATTGCGGTTATAAATTCTTTGATTATGATAACACTTTTCAAACACATCGACGAACGATCAATCAGGAATCGTGGGGATTCTTAAGTGTGTGTTCTCTTATAACTTGTAAGTATCTTATAAGAGTGTTTTCTCCTTATAAGTCGAGAGGACTTACAAGTGTCGTTAACCATATGAAGTCATTCCTTGTGATTGGTGGAACTCGGTGGGGAAAACGTTTATTTGCGCCCATGGATTGTATACAAAGGCCAATATCGGACCGCCTGTAGGGCAACTTGGGGAGTATGACGGCTTAAGGAAAGGTTTTGATCCCTGTAACTTAAGACTTTGAAGCCTATAAGCCGTGAGGGTCTCACATGGGGAGTTCTCCTTACGAGTCGAGAGGATCTCATAAGTGAAAATTTTACGAGATTGCGCCCTTTCGGGTTTTCACAAGCTCGCCGGTAACCCTGCTGTTTTTACTCACGGCGTCCTTTCGGGTTTTCATCCGTGCACATTTTGCTTGTGGACGTACCGGTTTTTTTTTAACAAAGAGATTGCACCCTTTCAGGTTTTCACAAGCTCGCCGGTAGCCCTGCTTTTTTTACTCACGGCGCCCTTTCGGGTCTTTATCCGTGCCCATTTCTCTTATGGACGTACCGTTTTTTTTTACCCCTCTATTCGCCAATGGAACTTATGGGGGACTTCGCCACCGGGGCAGTTGTGCAGCCAGCGGGACTTGAGTTGCAGTCCTCGCCGTTAGGACTTGTGGACTTGAATTCCACTACGCCGTGTTTGAGGCGACGTATTTAGTTTAAAGACATTACGGTCCATTGTTAGTTTAGGGACATCTCGGTCCAGGGCCAGCTTCGAGGCGAAGTTTTGCCGGATACTACTTATAGAGTCTTGACTCAGGAAGACAGCGAGCGAACACGAGCGTCTTCATCTATCATTAACCTGAGTTGTGACTTGTCATGCGTAGTATTTCTTAAGGAACCGGCCGTTTATTGGCCGGAAGGGTCTTTCGCCATGCATATCCATGAGCAAGTAGGCCCCACCTTGGTAGACCTTGTCTATGATGTACGGACCCTCATAATTCGGCTCGAATTTCCCCCGCTTTGTACGGTTGGTGATCATAGGTCTTTTTACGACTAACACGAGTTCACCTTGGTGGAATGTTCTCGGTCTGGTTAGTCTTTCGTATGAGCGTGTCATCCTAGCTTTGTAAGCTTCTAAGTTTTGCTGCGCCGTGAGACGGGTTTAATCGAGGGCATCAAGCTCTTCAAACCGAAGATGGGCATTTTTTTCATCCATCAGCTCATATCGAACTGCCACTTGTAGAGAGGGTAGCTCTATCTCCAAGGGAAGTATCGCTTCCGTGCCGAATACCAATGTGAATGGTGTTGTATTCATGGTCGTTTTGAACGTGGTTCGATACACCCAGAGAGCTTCATGCAGTCTCTCATGCCAGTCCTTTTTGTTTCTGGGCACCGTTTTCTTTATGATCTTCGTCAAGATCTTGTTGAAAGCCTCAGCTAGACCATTAGCTCGGGGATTATTGACTAAAGAGTATCTCCAGTATATATTATGCTGCTATGCGAAGCGGCTGATCTTATGCTCCTGTAGACCGGCCCATTATCTGAGATGATCCATCGTGGAATGCCGAACCGGTAGATGATATGTGTCCTGAAGAAATGGAGGATGTTCTCCATCTTCACTTCCTTTAGCAGTACTGCCTCTGCCCACTTAGAGAACTAATCGGTTGTTGCCAATATAAACCGATGTCCTTTGGATGATGCTGGCTTGATAATGTTAGTGTATATGCCCTAGAGGCCATTACTGTATCATACTAGTTTGTATATTACTTGATGGAAGCTTGGGATATTCACCTTGTATAAACAATCTTGCTCAATATAGTAGTATGCTACTTGGTTTGTTTCTACTTCAATGTGTACTTGTGTTTATTTCAGTATATCACTTATACGCATTAGTGGAGCCCTTAGGATCTTTGCTTGATTACCAGCGTTGTGATGGCAGTCACACTAGTGGGGGCTGGGTAATCGATAAGCACATCCTTATACAGGTCCCTAGTCGTAGGACTATCGAGACAGGGCATCGATACTCCGGAGTAGACTAGCGTATGCGCTTCTCATCCCAGTGTGGGAGATGGTCTGTCCCACAGCCATCAGTACGTCGTACTGGAGATAGTATACGGGTGCTCGTTGGGTTACGAGTATACTGGACAGGACTCGTCGGGAACTGACAGGTTGGTATTATACCTATCGTCAGTTATCAGTTCCCAGGTGACATGAGTACAGCTTAGTCCGCTGACTTGACACTGACACTTCGCCTCGAGTGTGTTCCCACTGCACTTTGATCGCTACCCTTCCACGGCTCAAAGGAGTCGTGCAAACAGGTGGTGGTTGGGTGCAGTCCCGAAGCATTTGGAGGCAGTGACGGTTAGACAGGATTCGTCTCTCCCGGTATTGGGGGTTGACATCGCGCTGTGTCTAGGAGAGCCATTACACGAGTAGTCCCTGGCCAGGGCAAGCGAGATATACTGGTAGGTTTCCAGTGTTATCTCAGGGTGTTTTGGGCTTCACTCCGACACGACTTGTACCGCTATTGGGGGACTGACGTTTTACCGCCCCCTAGGCCCGCCATGCGATGTATCAGACGAACAGACCGGACTGTACGGAGAATGTCACATTCAGACTCAGTAGGAGTTCAGATGGGGTTTCACCTCGTCAGCCTTCTTGTCGGCATCTACCTGGGGACCGTTACGCACAGCTAGTGCCGCTTGCGGTCTGTGGTTAAACCCACTGCCAGCGTAGTGTCGAGTCTTTAGAGTCCCACACAGAGGGTATTCGCCTCTGGGCAAAACAGAGTAGAGGTCGCATGGTTTTGCGACAGGGTTCGTTCTCATCCGCGCACTTGTGCACGTTTGGAGTCCGGACGGATTATACTGGCAGGCTCTGGTTTGAGCCAGATACTGGTATATGTTTTGGGGGTTGCTTTTATATCTTGGTATTCTTGTTCCTCGGAACGAGAATGCAGGTGTGTATGCACAGTTGCTTGAGGCGGAGAATGAGGTTTTTCATTAGGGTTTCGGATCGGGTGCGTATGCACAGTTGACAGTTATCATTTTCCAAACCCTAATGGATTTGTATATTATCTATTAATAATAGTAATTAAATAAGAATTATGTTATGGTTGTTTTTTTGTTGACTTGTTGACCTTGGTTGACTTGTTGACCATTGACCACTTTCATGCCTTGAAAGTCTTCCTTGATTCATGCTTACACTTCATTTAAAGAAGCATGATAGTGGTCATTCCAAAATAACCATCAACTATTCTTATTTCAATTATTATCATTTAGATAATTCATTTTTCTTTTGCAATATGGTTGCAAGAAAGAAATTATTGAGCTCATTCTATCATTCTCACTCTCTCTCCTCATTTCATCTTCTTCTTCCTCTTGAAAAGAGAAACCTTCTCATGTGTTGAGAATCATTCTCTTTAGATAGAAAAGCAAACCCTAATCACTCTCTACTCATTCTAGGATGAAGGTTTAGCAAGCCGGAAACCCTAGTTCACTCAAAGATCGAGGAAGAGCCCAAAGGTCGAACCTTCAAGGTGGATCTATCTTCGGCAAGAAGAAGGCGACGAGAAGAGAACCATTCAAGCTTCAACAAAGAACAAGAAAGAAGAACAACAACAAGAAGAGAAGGAGTTCAAGTTTAGGTATAACCATCCTCCATAGTAGCTAACTCTCTTTAGCTTGTTAACTAGTTTTAGTTTAGACAACGATCCCGACATAGTTTAGTCCATGTTGCCTCTTGCGATAAAAATTCGTTTTTTATACCGTTTCCGCCTCCCCGTAAGTACCGGGGGTCGCAATATGGACTTACAGTGGTATCAGAGCCTAACTAAACTTAAACTAGCTTGGTAGTAAGGTGTAACGAAGTTCGGAACCGAAAAATCGCAAAACCGGAAAATCAAAACCCTAACTTTCTGTTGAAATTTTTTCTGCTCAAATTGAAAAACTTTATACTTGTAAAATCGTCTCAGGGTTTTCTAAGAACACACAAGAAAAACGATATCATGTTACCTCCAAACCGCCGCGCTTCCGCGGCCTCACCTACTCATCTGGCCGCGGAACCGCCGCAAGTTGGTGTCATCTTTGCATCGTTTTTCGTGCAGTGTTCTTCTGTGTTGGTTTTGGGATTTTTAAGATATATTATATGTACCCAGATTTTCCAGAACTGAAATTCACTTTTGGGGTCCTATAATTCCGTATTTTTTTCCGAACTTCACTGCACTTTGGCTATGTTGGTTATATCTGTGATGTTTGCATGTATTGAACGTCGGCTAATCGCTATAAGTCGATTAGTCGGGGTTATACATGATCTGTAATGTTCTGGAATGTGTATATGAATGTGTTGGACTGTCGCGGGTGAATAGCCGGGGTGGATGTGAGATGAGCTTTTGTTTTTCTTTCATTCATTGTAAATGTAAATTGATGTAATTATATTATTTGTTTGGCCGCACAACCGGGTCGGGGTTGTAGCCGTCATTGTATAATTCTTTTTACTGTTTTTGCTCCTAGGATAGACCCATGGTGAGGTGCACAAACTACCGGGAACATGGAGGGTAGTTTGCCGCACCCGTAGGGGTCTTGGGTGGGGTATTTGCTATTCACCGCGACCGTGTTATCCGCTTTTCGTTTCAGGCTCGAAAGGAATGCGGATTGCTAGTATATCCAATGTATTCATCTGTGATCTGTAATGTCTATCATTGCTTTCTATTTAGGCGTTGCTTATGTTTTACAGCCGCGCTAGCCCAGCCCCCGCTCTGTCGTTAGTTAAGTAACCTAACGAGTGATGACGGGACCCCGTGGCGAATGCGAATGGCATAAGCGTACGTCATATTTTGGTTGTTTTCTGCAATGGTAGGAATTAAATGATGGGACGCATTAAAAGAACTAATGCAAGAATATCACGCATTAAAAGAACTAATGCAAGATAATAAACCAAGTTTAAGTCGATGGAACACTTTCGAAAAACCACTCGGTTCTTTTCAAAACTAACTTTTAAATGCGGAGCTTGAGCCACTCCTTCTAAAAGCTATCTCGTTCCATCGATTATATCAAGTTCACTACGTTCACGGTTTTACCAAAACCATTCGTAGCCCTCCGTCGTTTCGCATGAATAGGCAATAGTATTCAAGCTGTGTATTTTGGCCAAAGTCAAGGCACAGTGATTGGTAGCTATTGGGTGTTCATGTGTAGCATAGATAGATGCGTTGGTTTGGGACAGTCGTGCTGCCATTTTGGCCAAAGTCAAGGGTATGTACGGATGGATCCAAATTAACCTGGAAAGTGACGGGAAGAACTTGACATGTGACTTATGATATTTTGGCCAAAGTCAAGGTCATAAGAGCATGGGGCAAAAATCCACATCGGGAGTTTCATAAGTACTGAAACTTGCTAGATTTGCATACCATTTGGAGTGTGATGATTATGGTAGGATTCCTTCATTTTCATCACGCGATGATATTTGGATCCCGATCCTACTGTGAGTATATGCTACTCCTCGGGAAATTTCTCACTAAACGATCAATGCTATAAACCTAGTAGGTGCCTAGAAAGGTGTTAGCGGGGCTACGCCCCCAGGGAAAAGAGGTTCTTAAATTAAGGAACTTCGCGAAAGCGTTGGAAAACCTCCCTCGAAGTACCGACACTGGCCTGGCTGAACGGTTAAGCAAGTATTGTACGGTGGGATTGATCCCGGCTAATTCTTCCTTTGTGGTTTGAGGAGGGATTCGAGAGACAGTGGGAGCCATCCTGTTTAGACAAATTAAAAACCATTCTAAACTTGCAAGAGCATCGTGCTAAGTGTTTCTTCTCTCCCCCTGCAGCGACCAAATCGAAATGACTGGACTTAAGTTACTTCTAGATAAAAACATATTGACAGGGCCAAACTACAAAGATTGGCTCAGGAATGTCAAATTGGCAATCTCTTACGACAAGCTGGGGTATCTTCTTACCACCAAAGCTCCCCCCGTCCCAGGTCCCACCTCCAGCGTCGCGGATAAGGAAATCCGTAAGACTTGGGAGTTTGACAGCGCGAAGGCCAGATGCCTCGTACTTGCCTCGATGGACAATGACCATCAGAGGAGGCACGAGAATATGGATTTGGAATCCATATTTCTTCATACAAAAGAACTGTATGGAGAGCAGTCTCGTATCGCAAGATACGAAGTGTCGAAGAAGTTATTTTCGACTAAGTTGGCCGTCGGATCATCGGTAGCGGACCACGTGCTTAAGATGATTGGCTACACTGAGGAGCTCGCGGAACTTGGGACCACGTTGGATAGTGAACTCTACACAGATATAATTCTCCAGTCCCTTCCATCCACTTACGCCCAGTTCATACTGAATTTCAACTTGCAAGAAAAGGAAGTTGAACTTTCAGAACTCCTCAACCTGCTGAGGAGCGCAGAGGGCACCCTACAGAAGGGTAGGGATACATCCACTTTGTTTGTAGGAGGATCTTCTTCTTCTAGGTCCAAGGCGAAAGCCAAGGGAAAGAAGAGGAAAGCCCCCGCCAAACCAAGGGGCGGTGTTAGTAAAGTGGGTGCGAAGGGAAAGGAAAAGGCAACAAAGATAGCGGGGAAGCTTGTTGGTAAAGAGGAATGCTTCTATTGTCACAAGAGTGGACACTGGAAGAAAGATTGCAGGGCTTGGAAAGCCAGGACACAGGAACTGAAGCAGGTTGCAGCTTCAGCTTCAGGTGTGTATGTTATTGAAAACTGTCTTTCTATAAACTCTACTTCCTGGGTATTGGATACCGGATCAGGATCTCATATCTGTAATTCTTTGCAGGCGTTGAGAAACCGTAGGTTTTTGAAGGAAGGTGACATGACCCTCAGAGTTGCGAACTGAGCTAGCATGGATGCTAAAGCCGTGGGGGACTATCACCTAGGAATGTCAGATGGACATATTTTGGTTTTGCGTAATTGCTTTTTTGTACCCAACGCAACTTGTAATATCATTTCTGTATCTTTGGTTTCTAAAGAAGGTTATGAATTTGCGTTTGTAAGTAATGTTGTTAACATTCACCTTAATCAAGTTCTGATTGGGTCAGGTACATTGAGCAATGGTATATACGTATTAAACCAACCACAGATTTTCAATGTCCAGAATACACACAAAAGAAAGTCACCAGATATTAATCAGACTTTCTTATGGCATTGTAGACTGGGTCACATCAATGAGAGAAGGTTGACTAAGTTACATACAGAAGGATATTTGGATCCGTTCGAATATCAATCATATGCCACTTGTCAATCCTGTCTCAAAGGAAAGATGACAAAGACTCCGTTCACTGGACACGGAGTAAGAGCGAGCGAGCTCTTGGGACTCGTACACAGCGACGTGTGCGGTCCAATGTCTACACATGCACGAAGCGGTTATTCTTACTTCATTACTTTTACGGATGATTTTTCAAGATACGGTTATGTCTTCTTAATGAAACATAAGTCAGAATCTTTTTGAAAAATTCCAGGAATTTAAGAATGAAGTAGAAAAACAGACCGGCAAAAGTATCAAGATTCTAAGATCGGATCGAGGTGGAGAATACTTAAGTGCCGAGTTCCTGAATTATTTAAAAGAGAATGGGATTCTCTCTCAGCTTACTCCTCCATACACCCCGCAACATAACGGTGTATCGGAGAGACGGAACCGGACCCTATTGGATATGGTACGGTCCATGATGAGTAACGCTGAGTTACCGCGATCATTCTGGGGGTATGCACTAGAATCAGCTGCGTACCTTTTGAACCGAGTTCCTACTAAGACTGTGCCTACTACACCATATGAGATGTGGTGTGGGAAGAGACCCCATCTCAGTCACATTAAGACTTGGGGAAGTCCAGCTTTTGTTAAAAAGCAGCATGCGGACAAGCTCGAGGCGCGCTCAGTACTGTGTAAGTTTGTGGGATATCCAAAGAATTCCAAGGGATATCTCTTCTACTACGAAGAGGAACAAAAAGTTCTTGTTTCTCGTCATGCCCACTTTCTAGAACATCAGTTCTTAGAAAAAGAATTAAGTGGGAGCGCAGTAGAACTGGAAGAAATTCCAGAACCACAGACTATTACTGAAAGCTTAATGGAACCAGAGGGTTCAAATGAACAAGACAATCCTATGCCGCTCCGCAGAAGTAATAGGCAGTCTCATCCGCCCGAGAGATACTACGGTTTTCTCATAGACGGGGATAGAGAGGATTGCATCATAGACTATGATGAGCCTACTAGCTTCCAGCAGGCCGTTCAGAGCTTTGACTCGGTAAAATGGCTGGATGCAATGCGGACCGAAATGGAGTCCATGTACACCAACAAAGTATGGACGTTGGACATTGCTCCAGACGGGGTAAAACCCGTAGGATGCAAGTGGATCTTCAAAAGGAAGATTGGTGTAGATGGACAGGTTGAGACCTATAAAGCTAGACTTGTAGCAAAGGGTTTCCGTCAAAGACCTGGCTTGGACTACGACGAAACCTTTTCTCCAGTGGCTATGCTGAAATCCATTCGGATCCTTCTTGCCATTGCTGCCTTCCACGATTATGAGATTTGGCAGATGGACGTAAAAACCGCTTTTCTAAATGGAAATTTAGAGGAGTGTGTCTATATGGATCAGCCAGAGGGTTTCATTCAGAGTGGGAGCAGCGGAAAGGTGTGCAAGTTGCTTAAGTCCATCTATGGACTAAAGCAGGCATCGCGGAGTTGGAACATCTGTTTTGATGAGACGGTCAAGGAATTTGACTTTATCAAAAATCCAGATGAACCGTGCATCTATAGTAGATTTGTAGCGAGAACTGTGGTATTCCTTGTTTTATACGTGGATGACATTCTCTTAATAGGAAATGACATTCCTATGCTACAATCTGTCAAGGGTTTCTTGTCACACAGGTTCTCCATGAAAGACCTGGGTGATGCCTCTTACATCCTGGGGATCCGGATCCATCGTGATAGATCCAAGAGGATATTAGGACTTTCACAGTCCAGGTACATCGACACCGTACTGAAAAGATTCAGTATGGAAGATTCCAAGCGCGGTAACTTACCGGCTTGTCACGGGATCACCCTCTCTAAAGAGATGTCTCCCAAGACTGATTTGGAGAGGGATCGCATGTCTATTATACCCTACGCTTCTGCGGTAGGCTCTATAATGTATGCGATGTTGTGTACCAGACCGGATGTAGCTTATGCACTGAGTGTAGTAAGCCGGTATCAGTCAAACCCTGGGGAGAAACATTGGATAGCAATAAAGAACATTCTCAAGTACCTGAGGAGGACTAAGGAGATGTTCTTGGTGTATGGCGGAAAAGACCTCCAGATTGAGGCCTTTGCTGACTCCAGCTTCCAGAGTGACAAGGATGATTCCAAGTCCATGTCGGGTTTTGTCTTTACCCTCAACGGAGGGGCGGTGTGTTGGAAGAGTTCCAAACAGGAAACCGTTGCAGACTCGACTATGGAAGCGGAATACATCGCTGCATCTGATGCCGCAAAAGAAGCTGTCTGGATAAGGAAGTTCTTAAAAGAACTTCAGGTGGTTCCGTCCATTGTTGACCCAGTACCTCTGTATTGCGACAACAACGGGGCTATAGCTTTAGCAAAGGAACCCAGGTCCCATCAGAGATCCAGGCATATCTTGAGGCGGTATCACCTGATCAGGGAGATCGTGGATCGCAAGGAGATCGAGGTTCGGAGGGTTGCTTCAGAAGAGAACACTGCAGATCCATTCACCAAGGCCCTACCCCAGACTCAGTTCGAGCGGCTGATCGAGATGATAGGTCTTCGATACGCCAGTACATGGCCTTAGTGCAAGTGGGAGATTGTTAGTGTATATGCCCTAGAGGCCATTACTGTATCATACTAGTTTGTATATTACTTGATGGAAGCTTGGGATATTCACCTTGTATAAACAATCTTGCTCAATATAGTAGTATGCTACTTGGTTTGTTTCTACTTCAATGTGTACTTGTGTTTATTTCAGTATATCACTTATACGCATTAGTGGAGCCCTTAGGATCTTTGCTTGATTACCAGCGTTGTGATGGCAGTCACACTAGTGGGGGCTGGGTAATCGATAAGCACATCCTTATACAGGTCCCTAGTCGTAGGACTATCGAGACAGGGCATCGATACTCCGGAGTAGACTAGCGTATGCGCTTCTCATCCCAGTGTGGGAGATGGTCTGTCCCACAGCCATCAGTACGTCGTACTGGAGATAGTATACGGGTGCTCGTTGGGTTACGAGTACACTGGACAGGACTCGTCGGGAACTGACAGGTTGGTATTATACCTATCGTCAGTTATCAGTTCCCAGGTGACATGAGTACAGCTTAGTCCGCTGACTTGACACTGACACTTCGCCTCGAGTGTGTTCCCACTGCACTTTGATCGCTACCCTTCCACGGCTCAAAGGAGTCGTGCAAACAGGTGGTGGTTGGGTGCAGTCCCGAAGCATTTGGAGGCAGTGACGGTTAGACAGGATTCGTCTCTCCCGGTATTGGGGGTTGACATCGCGCTGTGTCTAGGAGAGCCATTACACGAGTAGTCCCTGGCCAGGGCAAGCGAGATATACTGGTAGGTTTCCAGTGTTATCTCAGGGTGTTTTGGACTTCACTCCGACACGACTTGTACCGCTATTGGGGGACTGACGTTTTACCGCCCCCTAGGCCCGCCATGCGATGTATCAGACGAACAGACCGGACTGTACGGAGAATGTCACATTCAGACTCAGTAGGAGTTCAGATGGGGTTTCACCTCGTCAGCCTTCTTGTCGGCATCTACCTGGGGACCGTTACGCACAGCTAGTGCCGCTTGCGGTCTGTGGTTAAACCCACTGCCAGCGTAGTGTCGAGTCTTTAGAGTCCCACACAGAGGGTATTCGCCTCTGGGCAAAACAGAGTAGAGGTCGCATGGTTTTGCGACAGGGTTCGTTCTCATCCGCGCACTTGTGCACGTTTGGAGTCCGGACGGATTATACTGGCAGGCTCTGGTTTGAGCCAGATACTGGTATATGTTTTGGGGGTTGCTTTTATATCTTGGTATTCTTGTTCCTCGGAACGAGAATGCAGGTGTGTATGCACAGTTGCTTGAGGCGGAGAATGAGGTTTTTCATTAGGGTTTCGGATCGGGTGCGTATGCACAGTTGACAGTTATCATTTTCCAAACCCTAATGGATTTGTATATTATCTATTAATAATAGTAATTAAATAAGAATTATGTTATGGTTGTTTTTTTGTTGACTTGTTGACCTTGGTTGACTTGTTGACCATTGACCACTTTCATGCCTTGAAAGTCTTCCTTGATTCATGCTTACACTTCATTTAAAGAAGCATGATAGTGGTCATTCCAAAATAACCATCAACTATTCTTATTTCAATTATTATCATTTAGATAATTCATTTTTCTTTTGCAATATGGTTGCAAGAAAGAAATTATTGAGCTCATTCTATCATTCTCACTCTCTCTCCTCATTTCATCTTCTTCTTCCTCTTGAAAAGAGAAACCTTCTCATGTGTTGAGAATCATTCTCTTTAGATAGAAAAGCAAACCCTAATCACTCTCTACTCATTCTAGGATGAAGGTTTAGCAAGCCGGAAACCCTAGTTCACTCAAAGATCGAGGAAGAGCCCAAAGGTCGAACCTTCAAGGTGGATCTATCTTCGGCAAGAAGAAGGCGACGAGAAGAGAACCATTCAAGCTTCAACAAAGAACAAGAAAGAAGAACAACAACAAGAAGAGAAGGAGTTCAAGTTTAGGTATAACCATCCTCCATAGTAGCTAACTCTCTTTAGCTTGTTAACTAGTTTTAGTTTAGACAACGATCCCGACATAGTTTAGTCCATGTTGCCTCTTGCGATAAAAATTCGTTTTTTATACCGTTTCCGCCTCCCCGTAAGTACCGGGGGTCGCAATATGGACTTACAGATAAGCCCGATTATATCGGTTCCCACATTTCAAACGGCCAACTGGCTAATGTTGGGTGTAGCGGATTTGGATGCTGGTGGATGAAGTCCCCATGAATTTGGCACGAGTGACACTGCTTCACATATTCGAGACAGTCCTGAATCATCGTAGGCCAATAGTAACCCATTCTCTTGATCTTTAGCTTCATCTTTGGTCTGGCCTGATGGGAACTGCAGAGTCCGACGTGAGTTTCTTGGACGACCCTTTTTGCTTCTTCTGGTCCCAAGCACCTTAGCCAAAAACTGTCAAATGATCTCTTATAACGAAGGCAAAAGACAGAGCTCGTTTCATGAGCTGATGTCTTGAAGATGCGCTTTCGGGCGTTCGATGGGATTTGAAGTAGTCTATGAAGATTTCTCTCCAATCCTTAGCATTTTCTTCATTCTTTAATTGGAAGGCTGCTTGTTCGGTCACTTCCTTTCTTTCAGGCGACTCTGGAGATATTTCTGCTGGCACGAGAATCCGGCGGCTTTGCACAATAATCCTTACGTCATCGAGGTTTTCGTCGGACAGTTCTTTAGCAAGTTTGGCTAACGCATCCGCCTTGCTATTTTTCGCACTCAGTATGCTTTCTAGGATATAAGAGGGAATTTGAGTCAGCAGTTGCTGCACTCTTTCGACATATTTTACTAACTCCGGTTTACACGTCTAATAGTTGCCATTTACTTGGCTAACGACCAGCTAGGAATCTCCATATATGAGGAGATCTTCTATTCCCATGTCGACAGCAATCTCAAGACCCGCTATCAAAGCTTCATATTCAGCCTCGTTGTTTGTTCTTGGCCCTGTACTCTTGGAAGTGTTTTCCATGAGAGGAGGCAGCTTCATTCCTATTGACAGGGCTTTGGCGAACTGCTTCTCCACTTTGATCCTGCCCTTGTTTGTAGCAGGTGTGCTCTGGCTCAGTTGGAGTACTTTACGACTCATCCTTACCGCAGCTTCTTCAGCCTGACGCCTACGCTTGGCCTTTTCGTATATGGATGTTTCCCGTTCTCGGTCAGTTTTGCTCTTTTGAAGGGCTTCGTTTAGCAGTCTGTCAATTAGGTCTTCTGATAGTTCCGGGGATTCTGGCGCTGGTCCTACCCCCAGTTCCTCTGCGTTGCTTTCCGACGTCGAGGGAGTTTCTTCGTCTTTTAACGACGAGTGAGAGACCATGTGGCAACTCGCTACATAATCCCTGGGTTCTTCTGATGAACCGTTTCCCACATCAATGTCACTATCTCCGTTCTCAAGTATGTGGTTAAGAAACTCTTCGAGTGTGACTAGGGTCCGCGCCTTTTGGTTGTATTCCTCCAGTGCGTCGATGTATTTTTGTAGGTCCGTACGATTGTCGTCGAGCTGCATGGGTTTCTTGGTCTTCTTCTTTTCCTTCGAAGACTTCGAAGGCTTGGCCTAGAGGTTTTGCCCCTTGTTAGTAGTTTTCGGTATTGGGCACGGTTTAAGCATTCCCTCAATGATCTCGGGCTCCAGTGAGCTTTTCCATCTGATCGCCGGACATACTTAAAGGTCCTTCAGCATTCTTTTAGTTTTAGCTGAAAGGACAACCTCGCACGGAGCTTCTTCTACAAATGAGCATGATGCCCTCGGCGTGTCCACCTTTTTAGGAGCGTGCTTCTGCGATGGGTTCACCCTCCAGTTTTCGGACAGCGCAAATTTCCCTTGTTAGCATTAGTCCTCGACCCAGTTTTTGAAGACGTAGCAATCCTCAATTAGGTGGCCCACTACTCTGTGGTACGAGCAGTAGTTAGGACTGTTGGTGTCACCAGGCTGCAGTGGCCGTCTCGAATCCGGTAGAGTGATGAGTTTGTTGTGCATTGCCAGTTCGAACAGTCTCCTCATTTTATCATGGGGAAACAAGTAAGGACGTCCTAATTTCTTCTCGAGGGATTAGCGCGGGCACACGTTGCTTTGGCGAACAACCGGTTTCAAGTTGCTCGGCTATTGTTGAGCGTTGGCAACGAAGGCCGCTTTCCATTTGCCCTTTTCATTCCGAGAATCCGTTTTTGAAGAGGCGGCCTATGGCCCATCTGGTCCATTTGGGTCATCTTGTCGATCAAGGCCTGGAAGGTGGTCGGCTTGAAGAACATCATAAACTGGGATACAGTCGTCTGAGGATCGAGGGTTCCTACGAACATGCCTACGGCGGGAGATTCTTCTATGCGTTGTTCGCATTTTGACCATAGGTTCCGCCACCAGATTGCATATTGAACCCAGGTCTCTCCTGGTTTCACCCTGGCATTGATTAATGTCATCATCGGGGTTGCGCTTATGAACCGCTGTGTGAATAGAAGCTCCATTTCCGTGAATGTGTTGACGGAGTCATTTGGGAGCTTCGAGTACCATTCAAATGCCGTCTCCGATAAGCTGCCGATGAACTGGTGAAGCAGCAATTTGTCTTCGCATCCAGTATTTCCGCATAATGCTCTGAACTGGGTGATGTGCTGATGCGGGTTGCTTGTCCCCTTGTATACGTGGAACTTAGAGATCGTATATCTCGGCGGGTACTTGATTTGATCGTACCAGCCTGGGTAAGGTCGCCCGGTTCTGACGACTTGGCCAGCCGCTTCGTTTGCCTGATGAGCTCGTATTTGCTGAGCTATGTAGTCATCGAGGGTAGCTTTGGAAATCATTTCCTCTCTGGCTGCTGATAAGGCCGGAAGAGGGTTTGATGTTTCTCCTCTGTCGTCCTCGATGATTATCGGTGGATCTTCGGCTGGAGGTTCTGGTTGGATCATCATTCCAACCATGTCTTGAAAAGGAGCGCCATCTGTTTTATATTAGCCGCTTGTTCCGCAGCCCCCTTATCCTTTCTCTCCAGCACCCTTCACAAGAATTTCTTATATGTCTCTTCTCTGGGCGCTGTTTAGACGCTGCTTCTGGGCTTTCTTTCTGCCCGGTGAGTGCTGCCATTTTCGTCAGCATCTCCTGGAGCTTTTGCTGTTGCTCTTGAGCTTTTGTCAACGACCGAGTTTGCGGCCGATGACCCAGGGAAGCATGGCTCTCCTCTTTTCCGAAAGCCATGTAGACGGTGTGCACGATCATGCCCCCAGACTTAGGGCGTTTGGATCCAGCACCCTTGGGATTTGCCGCCGACGGTGGGAGATTCTCCGGCCTTCTCTTTTTATGAGAAGTCAAAGTTGAAAGAGCCATTGTAATAGACGCCTTCATGAAAGAAGTCCCTCGCTGCATGGTGGAGGGATGGTCCTCCTTTTGCCGAGCCTTTGTTTTCTTCAGTCGGCGAGAGTAGTCTTTATTGATCACAGAATCTTGGACCTTTCGCCAGATCCTGTAGACTTGGGAGGACAGCCGCTGAGAGGGCTGCTCCGGCTTTGCCTGTATCATGTTTTCAGCAGGTGGTGGAGATTTCTTCAGCACTGCGGTTGGAGAGTTCTTGCGCACCCTCCTTAGAAGTTCAAAGCTATTCCCAGTTGGAACAGTAGCATCAACTTCCACCGTTGGAACTGGTGGAGTAACTCCATAGGGGGAGTTTCCCCCAGCTTTCCTCACTCGGCGCCAGTGGCGACGTCGAGCATGACTTGCAGACGGGATTGCCTCAGTTGTGGGAGTGGCTTCGTCATGCCCTCTGCTTTAGTGAAGGGCTACTGCTGGTGCCAGCCTGTCAAAAACCGATGTCCGTTGAGAGGAGACGGTCAATCTTTCGAAGGCCGACCTTCTGGTAGGGGAAGCAGTCTTGATGACTTCACCTGCTGGAGCTGGAACAGCTATCCGTTTTGGGATAACCCTTTCAGGTATTGCGAGCTTCTTTGCGGGCCTACTTGATCTTTGGTTTGGCCTATTGAACTGAGGTGGCAGACTTGGATGACCCGTTGAGAGGGGCCGTAGTGGTTGCAAGTCGATCGAAGACCGACTTTTTTGGAGCTACCCCTTGCGGTACTGAGGTGCTGAAGCTTGCTGGTGGGAGCATGGTCCCGAAGAATAATCCAATGGTGGCCTGAGTCACGTGTTCCTCCGGCATTGAAAAGATGCAGGCCGCATTTGGCCCGTATGTCACTCCTCCAGCAGGGACAGAGCGAGAGTTGCTGTTGCAGGTACACTTAGAAGCCATTAATCTTCTTTTCTGTACACAGGAGCAAGACACCAAATCTTAGTACCTCGAATCCAGGGGAAACCATAGTAAACCGCGATTTGGTCACGAACACGACACGCGAAGTGTGGAGTGGAAAGAGGAAAAGTCCCATCGGGCGTGCCAGAATCTGTTTACCCGCCGAAAACATAGATGAACCACGTAGGTCGTCTTGCCTGAATTTGGGGGCAGATGCTATTTGGATTTATCTGTCCACCTCTTCAAAGATGCCAAGTTGATTTATGGCACCGCATATCGAAGGTTTGGACGAATGCGGCCATTATAGCGTGACTTTGTCAGATTCCCCCTCGTTTGTGAGGGTTTTTTTGATTGTGGGGACGCTCTTCCCTGCAGGCGCAAGCTCCTGCAGTTAATTACATTACCACATAGCGATAACCACTTTCTCCGGCTCCAGAGGTTAACTTTGTGTCGTGTGTGTTTGTTTTATTTTCGGTTGCCCGTGGATTGTATACGGGGACTAATTTATGTTGTCGCCCGTAGGGCGTAGATTAGTCCAAATCCGTATATCTTAGATTTGGGTTTGGGTTGATTTAAGGATCATTAATCTCGTTTGAGATTAAGATCAACTTAAATTTTTGTTAAGGATATGTTAGTCCAATTTGAGACTAAGATCTACTTAACGGGGATTTAGGATCATTCAGATCCAACAAAAGAGCATTTGGGCTCCATTGTTTTAGTTTAAGGACATTACAGTCCGTTGTTAGTTTAAGGATGTTTCGGTCCGTAGATCACCATTTTTGAGGTGAGGGTTTAGTTTAAGAATGTTTCGGTCCGTAGTAGTTTGAGAACGTTACGGTCCATAGTAGTTTGAGGACATTACGGTCCGTAGGTCACCCTTTTTGAGGTAAGGGTTTAGTTTCAGGACGTTTCGGTCCGTAGTAGTTTGAGGACTTTACGGTCCGTAGATCACCATTTTTGAGGTAAGGGTTTAGTGTAAGGACGTTTCGGTCCGTGGTAGTTTGAGGACGTTACGGTCCGTAGATCACCCTTTTTGAGGTGAAGGTTTAGTTTAAGGATGTTTCAGTCCGTAGTAGTTTGAGGACGTTATGGTTCGTAGATCACCCTTTTTGAGGTGAGGGTTTAGTTAAAGACGTTTCGGTCCATAGTAGTTTGAGAACGTTACGGTCCATAGATCACCATTTTATGCCCGTGTATTTGTTACGTGACGGGATGTACGGCGATGATGTGGGATACACCCCTTTAGGGTGTGGTTTGGTTTATGGTGTGCACGTCAGCTTGGGAAGTGCACCTAAAATCAGTTGGTTGTCAAGACCCGCCATCTCTCTGAAGACGTTGAGGAATTACAACGACATGTATCAGAGGTATGGAGAGATGTACCCTTGAACCAATTCCCATGTCTAAGGGAAGAGATCATGGTGGACCATCTAAGAATCATTAACCATTTTTTGGGGGGCTGAGATTAACTTAGGAAATGGGGATGAACATCATTTTGGATGTCATAAGTCATGTTTGGGAAGCAATGAACACATGGGCTCAGTTGATCTGAATTAGGGACCTAACCAACTTGGGCTTGACCCACTCAATCTTCTTTTTATTTGAAAGAAGTGCGAAGCACTGGTTTGGGCTCAGTCCCCTCTTTCTTGTAAAAAGTGCAGAGCACTTATGTGAGTTCTGACGCTCACACTTTACTCTCTCTTTTCTTTGTCTTTATATGGAGTGCTGAGCACTCTTTATGGCGCCCACGTGCGAAGCATGTGAGGCGCTTAGGCGCTAAATGATGAGTGTCAAGCAATTTATGTTCTGTAGCATCCACGTGCGAAGCACGTGAGGCGCTGGGCACTGAGCGCCAGCCACTGAGTACTAAGTACTCTTTATTTTGTAGCACCCACATGAGGGACACGTGGAGCGCTGAGCGCCGCCCACTGAGTGCTAAGCACTCCTGAGTTCTCTCTCTTCTTCTTCTTTTTGAATGATCTACAGGATATTTTTCTAATTTTATTTACCTAAAATTTCCAAAAAGAGAGTTCTTCTTCCTCGAGAATTTAATTCTCCGTTCTTTGAAAGCTTTCTCCTTTTTTCTAAAGCTTATGGGGGGTTCCTTTCTTTTATAGACTTGAAGTCTTGGGTCCTTTATATAGTAGAGGCAATTCTGTCGATTAGTTGAAGAAATCTCTCATTGAGAGATCCTGATTGATTTGGGGATTTTACCCACCGTTGGATTTTTGATCCAAGGACTTCTGTTTTATAGAAAATATTTTTCTTGTTTTTAACAAGATTAGGGAAATATTTTCCCATACAGAATTTATTTTGTAGCTCGGTGATTCTTTAATCACCATTGGATTTTTAATCCAACGGTACTCTGTTTTACAGAGAGTAATCTTTCTTTTTTAGAAAGATTTGAGGAATATTTCCTCAACAGAATTTGATTCTGCACTCTGATAATTTATCATCTCCGTTGGAAAGATCCAACGGCTCTATTTAACAAAGAGTAGAATTTAATTCTACCAGGCGCCGGCGCTCACGTGCTGTGTACGTGCGGCACCAATAAGAGTTCTTAACTCTGGCACTGGCACCCTCGTGGCAGACACGTGAGGCGCTTCCTCTTGAGTTTTGAACAGAGTTTTGCTCTTCTAAGAGTTTTTTTAACTCTGGCGCTGGCTCCCTCGTGGCAGACACGTAAGGCGCTGCCTCTTGAATCTTTGAACAGAGCTTTGGTCTTTTATTAGGGAAACAAGAGACTCTCTTGCTTCTTTGGACAAGAGGAGAGCAACCAATATGCTCAGTTGTAAGGGTATTTTCTTCAAATGTGCCAGAACGTTGTAATCCACCTTATTTTTCTTGGGCGGGTCCCTCACTGCGTGCTCTTTGACAACTCCCTCATCAAGGGTGATTTCCTAAGGGATTTTTTCTTTCCCTTTATCTTTTTTGCTCGAACCTTTGTTTGTAGGTCCGAGGTTCTTCTCAGGCAGCGTGCGATTACGCAGCTGAATGTTCTCACAGTTCTTCTCCTCCTCTTCTTTTTCGGAGGTGGACTCCTTGAAGAGAGGGCTGAGGGTTATTTCATCCTCAGAATCGCTGCCGAAGGTAAGAACCTGGGGTTTTCCCATTTCGAACTGGTATCAACCATATGACAGTTGCCAGTTATTTTTTCACGCACATCTGTCGCACTCTTTTGCTGTCGACGAGCTTCGTGCTTCATCCTCTTGAAGTGTTTTTGATGGGCAACATATTCTTGCCACCACTTCTTAAAGGTACCACATTCCTCGGTGGGGTGGGTAACCCTCCGATGATATAGACAGTAATTTGGATGTGAATCCTCTCCATTGAGGCATATGACCCCGGGAGTGTTTCCTACAAGAGGTGGCAGCTTCATTCCCATTGACAGCGCTTTGGCGAACCGCTTCTCTGCCTTAATCCTGCTCTTATTTGTGGCGGTGTGCTTCGATTTGGTTGGAGTACTTTACGACTCATCCTTACCGCAGCTTCTTCATCCTGACACCAACGCTTAGCATTTTTCATATATGGTTGTTTTGCGTTCTCGGTCAGCTTTGCTTTTTCGAAAGGCTTCGTTTAACAGCCTATCGATCGGGTATTCTGGCAGTTCCGGGGATTTTAGCGCCGATCCTCCCCCCAGTTCCTCTGCGCTGTTTTCTGACGTTGAGGGAGCTTCTTAGCCATTTAACGACGAATGGGAGACCATGTGGCAACTTGCTACATGGTCTTCGATTTCTTCTGATAAGTCATTTTCCTTTTCGTTGTCACTATCTTCATTCTCCAGAATATACTTGAGGAACTCCTCAAGGGTGACCGGTGTCCGCGCTTTCTGGTTGTACTCCTCCAACGCGTCAATGTACTTTTATAGGTTTGTGCGCTTATCGTCATACTCGGCAGGCTGCACATGCTTCTTGGTCTTCTTCTTTTTCTTCAAAGACTTTGAAAGCTTGACTTGGGGATTTTTCCCTTTGTCAACAACTTTCGGTATAGGACGCAGTTTCAGCATCCCTTCAATAATTTCAGGTTCAAGTGGGTTTTTCCACCTGACTGCTAGACATGCCTGTAGATCTTTCAGCGTTCTTTTGGTTTTTGCTGAAAAGAACGATTTCCCATGGAGTTTTTTCCACGAGCGAGCATAATTCCCCCGGTGCATCCACTTTTTTAGGAGTGTGCTTCTGTGGTGGGCTCACCCTCCAGTTCTCAGACAGCGTGAACTTCCTCTGTTGATACTGGTCCTCGACCCAGTTCTTGAATACGTAGTAATACTCAATTGGGTGGCTCACCATTCTGTGATAGGAGCAGTAGTTGGGGTTGTTGACGTCGCCGGGTTGCGGTGGACGCCGTAAGTCTGGCAATATGATAAGTTTGTTACGCATTGCCAACTTAAATAGTCTCCTCGTCTTATCGTGAGGGAACGAGTAAGCGCGTCCTAGCCTTTCTTCTAGGGATAGACATGGACGTGCATTGTTTTAGCGAACATCCGGTTTTTGGTCGATCAGTTGTTGTTGAGTGTTGGCGACGAATGCCACTTTCCCTTTATCCTTGGCGTTTCGAGGGTCCTTATTTGAGGAGGAAAGCTCGTGGCCCATCTGGTCCATTTGGGTCAGTTTATAGATCAAACCCTGGAAGGTGGTTGGCTTGAAGAACGTCATGAACTGGGACACAGTCATTTGAGAATTAAGGGTCCCGATGAACATGCCCACGGTGGGGGATTTTTTCGATGCGTTGTTCACACTTTGACTATAGGTTCCGCTATCGGATCGCATATTGGACCCAGGTTTCTCCCAGCCTTACCCTGGCATTGATTAATGTCGTGATTGGAGTGCGCTCGCTCGCGCTGGCAAACCGCTGTGTGAACAGCAGCTCCATCTCTGTGAATGTCCTCACAGAGTCATTTGGGAGCTCTGAGTACCATTCAAAGGCTGTCTCTGACAGGCTGCCAACGAACTAGCGAAGCAGCAGTTTGTCGTCGCCTCCAGTATTACTACACAGAGCTCTGAACTGCGCGACGTGCTAGTGTGGGTTGCCTGTCCCCTTGTACACATGGAACTTAGGAATCGTATATCCCAGCGGGTACTTGATTTGGTCATACCAACCTAGATACGGTCATCCAGTTCTGACGATTTGGCCAGCAGCTTCATTAGCTTGATGAGCTCGTATTTGTTGAGCTATATAATCATCAAGAGTAGCCTTGGAAATCGCTTCCTCCTTGGCTACCGATAAGGCCGGAAGAGGAGTTGATGTTTCCCCTTTGTCATCGTCGATAATTATCGGCGGATGCTCGGCTGGGGGTTCTGGCTGGATCATCATTCTAAGATCCTCTGCTGGGGGTTCTTGCTGGATAATCATTCCAACCATATCCTGGAACAAGAGAGCCATCTGCTTTATGTTAGCAGCCTGCTTAGCAGCTTCCTTGTCCTTTCTTTCAAGCACCCTTCGTAGGAACTCTGTATCGGTCTCCTGCTCCTGGCGCTGTTCGGCTGTCTGTGTTCGGGCTTTCTTTCTGCCTATTAAGTGCTGCCATTTTGGTCAGCATCTCCTGGAGCTTTTGTTGTTACTCCTGAGCTTTTTCAGCGACCGAATTTGCGGGTGGTGACCTACGGAAGCATGGCTTTCTTCTTTTCGGGAAGCCATGTAAACCGTGTGTACGATCATGGCCCCAGACTTGGGATGTTTGGGTCCAGCGCCTTTAGAACTTGCCGTCGGCGGTGGGATTTTCTCCGGCCTCGTCCTTTTGTGGGAGGTTGAAGTTGAAGGAGCCATTGTAATAGGCACCCGTGTAGGAGAAGTCCCTCGCTGTATGGCGGAGGGACGGTCTTTCTCTTGCCGAGCCTTCGATTTCTTCGGTCGACGAGAGCAGTCTTTGTTGATCACAGAGTCCTGGACTTCCGCCAGATCCTGTGAATTTGGGAGGAGAGCCGTTGATGGGGCTGCTCCGTCTTTGCCTGCACTGTGGCTTCTGCAGGCGGGGGCGATTTCTTTAGCACCATCGTTGGATAGTTCTTGCGTACCCTCCTGAGTAGATCAAAGGTATTCGCGGTTGGAACAGCAGTGTCAACTTCCACCATTAGAGATGGTGGGGAAAGTCCAGAGGAGGAGTTGCCCCCAGCTTTCCTTACTCGGCGCCAGTGACGATGTAGAGTGTGTCTTGCAGACGGGGCCATCTCAAATTTGGAAGTGGCTTCTCAGTACCCCCAGCTTTAGTGAGGGGCTGTTGTTGGTGTCAGCCTGTTGAAGACTGACGTCCTTGGCAGGGTTTGAGGATGGCTAGCCAATCTTTCAAAGACCAACTTTCTGGTTGGGGAAGCACCTTTGACGACTTCACCCGCAGTAGGAGTTAGGAGAGTTATCCATTTTGGGGTAGCCCCTTTAGGTATCACGGGTTTCTTTGTGGGCCCGTTTGGGTTCTTGCCCAGCCTATTGAAGACTGAGGCATCAGCTTTGGACGGCCCGTTGAGAGGGGTCGTTGTGGTTGCCAGTCGATCAAAGACCGATCTCTTGGGAGCATCTTCCGGTGGCGCTGAGGCACCGACAGCCACTGGTGGGAACATGGTCCCGAAGAATAGTCCAGTAGTGGCTTACGTTACTTGCCCCACCGGCATCGAAAAGATGAAAGGCCGTGTTGGTCCCGTAAGTCACGGCTCCGGTTGGGGTGGAGCGAGAGTTGTTGTTGCAAGTTGTGTAGTTGGAAGCCATCGATTCTCTTTTCTTATGCACAGGAGCAAGACACCAAATTTTAGTACCTCAAATCCAAGGGCAATCATAGCGAACCGCGATTTTGTTCGTGAAACATGACACACGAAGTGTTCAGTGGAAAGAGGAAAAGGTCCCACCGGATGTGCCAGAATCTGTTCACCGCTGGAAACGGAGACGGACCGGGATGGATCGTCTTGCCTGAATCTGGGGGCAAATGCTATTTGGACATCCATCTCTCCGAAAATACCAAGTTGATTTATGGCAACGTATATCGGAGGTTTGGATGGATGCGGTCGTTGTAGCGTGACTTTATCATATTTCCCCTCATTTGAGAGGGTTTTTGATTATGGGGACGCTCTTCCCTACAGGCGCAAGCCCCTGCAGTTAATT